>OX376246.1:779834-10779834 GCA_947364205.1 Agrochola lota | reverse complement strand
CACTATGCCCGACCGGGGAATCGAACCCAGGACCCCACGCTCAGCAGTCGCGCTTGCCACCACTAGACCGATAAGGCAGCCTAGTAGCTATATTGTTATAACTAGCGAATAATGAAAATAAAGATAATGGCAAACATTATGGATACTTAATAATGTTTAGTAATGGAAAAACACTAAACATAATGACCACAGATAGCAACACGCCTGTTTTCCTCTATGGGTTAGGCAGTTGTGTATAACTATAGCAACCACATTTCAACAGTTATATTTACGTATCACGTACCTAATTGCGTACATGTTGTTATTATATTTATCAAAGTTTTAATTAAAATAAATAAACTCATTGCATTTCATAAGTTAGTATAGCCACCAAAAACAATGATTTTCCTTATGGACGCACTAAACGACTATAAGGAAAACCATTATGATTAACCACAATGATTTGAGTTAATTACAACATGTCAAAAACAATAACAATATATATTTAGCTTCGCGTGTTGTTCCCGACAAAGGGTCGACCGCCCTGACTCATTTTCACTAGAAACAAAGTAATGAAACCTATCCTACTTTACCGAGGCAGTTCCGCTAACCGAATTTTAACAATCCTAAGTCGGTGCTAGCTCTGCACCAGAAGTAGCACTATCGTCGAATGACAAAACAAACAGGACAACAAAATGCATTCGTTGTCGTATTACTTATTTAATATTTTTTGGAAAACTGACAAATTACAAGTATTCACAGATAGGTAAACAAATGACAATGACATAATTATATACTAACAAAAGTTGAAACTATTTTAAGTAGTCCAAGAATCGGTTACAAATAGTCTCTTTTACTCGCACCAGTATTAAAGAGATCGATATAAACTTGTTGGCAAGTCGTATTGTATACACGGCTCGCCGTGCGAGTTTTGTCTATAGATGCTTCTTGTCGCTGGTACGTGCAGCAAACGAGGTTTGCAAAGAAACGAATAAGATACGCGCAGCCCAATTTTGCTCAACAACTCGGGGACGTCGTCGTTGGAGCCGTTTGTAATTTTTTATTGAAAAGCTAAATCAGAAATTTCTCTTCGTTCTTAAAGAGGTAAGACATGTTTTTTTTACAATGCTAATGTTTTTTATAATCATAAATATACGTTTTGGAGCGAAATTGAATGTAGGAACCTTAAAATTTTCCTTTTTATGCCCTCCAAGCGATCGATATAAATATTTGGAATTTGGATTCCAGACTTGAGAAGCTACTACGAACAGGCGAGCAATATAAGATTTAGATCGTCTTTATGCTTTTGAACTCAGGCGAGATTCTGAAAACGAAACCTATTATTTTCGACCTTTGCTAACGATTCAATTAATGAGAGTGACAAAAAATCTGTTGAGTTCACTGTTGACAGAAATCCTGATAATATTAACCCTAATAGCTAATAAAGTATCTCAAAGTGTATAAGGGAAGAATATATATAAAGGCGTGGTGCGTTGCGGCTGAAAGAGCACACATAGCACTTGGAGACGTTTAAGACTAAGTTATTTAAATTGCAGTAGGTTAGAAAGGTGTCCAGATCCTCCTACAGTAACAGACAGTCTGCATGAGTAGTTACTTGTTTCATAATTTTCATGTCGTCCGCATAAAACAATATTTTAGAGTGCCGAAAACAGGAAATCACGTCATTAATAAAAATAGGGCCTAATAGCGACCCCTGAGGAAATACCAATGGCTCTAGACGAGTAGCCATTCAGCACCACAGTCTGACATCTTCCCTCGGTATACGACCTGTATAAATTACTCCTGATATCCTGAATAAATCTTTTACCAAGGTAAAAGTTTTATTTAGCGATTTAAGAATAAAATCTGCTGTTCAGTACATTTTTGTTCACATAAATCGACAAACTGTAGGGAACAGCTGATTTCGTTTGACGATTTCAGTTTTGGTGGTATAGTAAAACTTGAGTACAATGACCACAGGTTATCAAAAAGTAAGGTTGAATAGTGAAAGGCCAAAGAAACGATGAATGACTGTGTGAAAGGTGATTTTTGCTCAGAAAAGTGGGTGAGTACTGAGATGAGCAGGCATCTTAGTGTTGTCCCCAATTCTCGGTAGACATATGTAGGTAGATGAGTTAAGATATGTTGAGCTGACCTCGATCAAATTGGCATACGAGCGTCTTCTTTCTCTTCGAAGTGATGATTGGATGAGAGCTGGAGAATTTATATTAGTAAGTATACGTCGAAAATATAAACTTAGAGCAGTTTTATAGTCATTGCAAATGTGGATGTATCGGAGGATGTTTACGTTTCGGATCATCTACCGATACATCTGGACTGCGACTTTGAAGTTGTGCGGCCTAAATTGGTGACTGGGGGTGCTGGCCACAATTTTGTCTTTTGGGGTGAAAGAACTAAGTCAGAAACGCAAATTTATCATAATTTATGTAACAGTAAATTGCGAGACGTTGATTTCCCCCATGAGTTTGAAAGGTGCAGCGTTGGATCATGTGGTTTGGCTGAGCACAGAGTTATTCTGGACAGTTTGTACGAACAGATTGTAGAAATCCTATGTGCGGCGGCTAGGCAATCTAGAAAGACATCTGGGGCGGGGCCGAGGCGTGGTAAGCGAGTGTGTGGTTGGAATGAGTATGTCAGAGATGCGCACCGTGAGGCCAGGGGTAGCTTTCAGACCTGGATACTGAACAATCGTCCTTCATCGGGCTCGGTGTATGATGAAATGTATGAGACGCGAAGAGTTTTTAAAGGTCGACTGAAATTTTGCCAAAACCACGCTGAGCAAATTGTAATGGATAGGCTAGCAGAACAACGAGCTAGTAAAAATTTTGGTAAATTTTGGAAATCCACTGGTAGTTTGGATGCGAAACCTGGCCTCTCTGCGTGTGTGGAAGGAATAAGTGATAAGGGGGGAATTGTTAATGTGTTCAAGGACCATTTTAAAGTTCAGTCCCCTCTCGGTCCCTCAACCTTGGTGAATGATTGTGAGCCCATCCGTCCTGGTGCGAAACCTCTGATACGCTTTTCAACCAAGCAAGTATGTGCAATCATTAACAACATGAAACGAGGCAAATCTCCAGGACATGATGGTCTCAGCATTGAACACCTGAGGCACGCAGGTGTCCATTTGCCGCGAGTCTTGTCTATGTTTTTCACAATGTGTATTAGTCATGCATACCTACCAGCTAATCTAATGAAGACCATCGTAGTTCCCATTGTGAAAAACAGGACAGGTGACATCTCGGACAGAGGGAACTATCGTCCCATTTCTCTTGCGACGATAATAGCCAAAGTGTTGGACGGTGTGCTTGACTCTTACTTAAGTAATTACATCCATCTTCATGATGCACAGTTTGGATTTCGCCCCGGACTATCAACTGAAAGAGCTATTTTAAGTCTCAAGCATACCGTTCAATATTATAAAGTTCGCGGTACGCCGGTGTACGCCTGTTTCCTTGATCTCTCCAAGGCGTTCGATCTTGTCTCATACGATGTGCTCTGGAGAAAGATGGGAGACAGGGGTATACCGGCGGAAATATGTGGGCTATTCCAGTATTGGTATGGTAACCAAGTCAATCGGGTGAAATGGGATGATACAGTCTCTGAGCCGTATAGGTTGGAGTGCGGGGTGAGACAGGGTGGTCTGACGTCTCCCAGGCTCTTCAACCTCTACATGGATGACCTCATAGTCGCACTCAGCAGCATGCGTGTCGGATGCAGTATTGACGGGGTTAGAATTAACAACATCAGCTATGCAGATGATATGGTGCTGCTGGGTCCGTCAGCGGGAGCAATCGGGGAGATGCTTAAAACGTGTGAGACCTACGCTGCCGCACATGGATTGAAATATAATGTAAAAAAATGTGAATACATGGTCTTTGAGGTCAGCGGCAAACGCCGCGGAGAAGGACCCGAGTTGCTTTTGAAAGGGTCACCAATTAATAGGGTGTCAACTTTTAAATACCTAGGGCATTGTCTTGCCACCGACCTCAAGGACGATGTAGACATTGAGAGGGAGCGCAGGGCTCTAGCGGTCCGGAGCAATATGTTGTCCCGTAGATTTGCGCGGTGTACAGACCAAGTAAAGATAACACTTTTTAAGGCTTATTGCCAAAGTTTGTACACGGGCAATCTATGGGTCAATTATACTAAGAGATCGTTGGATGTCCTGCGCGTCCAATATAATAATGCTTTCAGGATGTTGTTGAGGCTGCCTCGTTACTGTAGCGCGTCGGAAATGTTTGCGCAAGCCCGCACCGACGGTTTCCATGCAATTATACGCAAAAAAACTGCATCGCTACTGAGGAGAGTGAGGGGCAGTCGAAACAGCATTCTGAAAACTGTAGCCGAGAGCTTCGGCTCTCCGATTGTACAGCAGTTTGTGCGGAGGTTGATTTTTACTAACACTAGGCAATAAGTTATTTTTTGTATGTTACTAACACTATATGGATTTTGTGTCCGAAATAAAGTTATTCTATTCTATTCTATTCTATAGTGGTTAGTAACACACTATTTAGGGCTTAATAAATGATTGAATAATTGTGTTTGGCCACATTAGGTAAATAATAATTATAAGTACTTTCCTGTTTCGAATAAGGAAAACAACAAAATTTTATAATTTTGCATACTGCATCTAATTAATAACATATTTATTATGTCTACCATAACAAAATATTATGGTTTCGCTATAAAACTGTTATACAATAAAAAAATTACATAATAAATTAATTGCCTACGTAGGTACTTGTCATTCCTGGCAATAAAAAGCCATCCTATCTCTACCCGTGGGTATCGTCGTCGATTATCGTCTCACTTAGCCTTGGAGAATTACGTTGAGAGGATGTGCAGCAGCGTCCTCCTGTCTGCTACTTACAACATACTGCGACCACTCCTTGTAGAGATATCTATGTAAATAAAAAGTTAAGTCCTGACTGACTGACTCATCAACGCCCAGCCCAAACCCATGGACCTAGATAGCTGAAATTTTGCAAATAGGTTTCCTTTATAATGTAGACAAGGAATAAGGAAGAATTTTTCGAAATTCAGCCCCCATGGTAGTCAAATCGGGGATGAAAATTTGTATAAAAATCTTATTCCTTGAGTTAATAAACTTGAAACTTGGCATGAATACTTATCTAAATAAATTATAAAGTTTTGATTTTTTTGTTATTTCTAAACTTTCACATAAAGGGGGATTAGGGGGTGTTAAAGTTTGTATGGAAGAATTTTAACGCGCTGTCCGATTAACTCGAAACTTATTACTTATACTTAAAACCAAAAATAAAGAATAAGGGTGTATCAGCGTTTAAAAAAAATCTAACCTTAAACTTGAAAATTGGTATCACCTGTAAGTTAAATAAAGGAAAAGTCCCAAAAGACTTTTTTCAAAAATTATCCCCTTTACGGGTGATAAGGGGGATAAAGTTTATATGAGAAATCTTATTCCTTTGATCTAAAAACTATACTAAATAATAATAAAGAACGTAATCATACATTTTCGAAAACTACCCTTTATAGGAGTTAGAGGGGTAGTAAATAATAAAGTTATTAGTTTGTTTGCTTAACTAAACACTCAAAAAGGGTTTAGGGATTGTCAAAGTATGTATGGAAATATTTTAACACGCTGTCGATTTAACTAGGAAGTCGGTACTAATGGTATTTAAAACAAAAAATAAAGAATTGTGTTTCAGGGTTTTTCAAAAACCAACCTCTGGCGAGTTTAAGGGGCGGATTTTACTGCGAAAATGAGTATAAATAATGTAACATTTTTTTCATAAAAACAAGCCCTATTGAAGAGAAAGGACTTATTCCTTTGATTTATAAACTTGAAAATCATTAGTTTTCAAAAAGTATCTTTAAAAGGGGGTGGCGGGGATTAAAAAACAATAGACAAACACTGCAACTCGAAAGCTCATATTGACGAACTCTGCACAAAGGTAGATAGATTCGAATTCGTTTTATACAGATTAACATGTGTGGCTAGTGTTAATGCTGTACTATGTGCATACCATGGCTATGTTGCATCAATTTTGTGTTATGGCATTATAATACGGGGTAATTCTATAGAACTTAACAAAGTGTTTCGAGCACAAAAGAAGTGTATTCGGTCAATATGTGGAGCGCACCCACTGGACAGCTGTGTCCCATTATTTAAGACAATAAAAATATTACCACTCCCAGCATTATATATTTTTGAAATCTGTATTTTTGTGTACCAAAATAAGCATGAATTTGTTCTGCATAACGATGTAGTATCCAGACCTGGTCGCAAAGTTCACATGATTCGTGTACCTAGGCGAAATAATAAACTATTTTCTAATAATGTATTTTGTATGGCGACCAAAGTTTATAATAAACAAAGATTGTTTAACCCACTAATTGCATAAGTCTCTCAGATTCTTCGTAGTTGAGACCTCTCAGCCAGTTACTAACAGCGTTCCTGCATTACTGTCTGGTAAGTAAGCAAATATTTAGAGCAGTATTAAGTTTATTGTAAACCCGTGAACCCAGTATCCAATAATGCCGCTGAGCGAGAGCAGTTCTGTGTCTCCGTGCTACACAGTCTCGTTCTTTTGCGTGCCGTCTCGAAGCCGTAGGGAGTGTGGTATAGTGGCACGTTTGCGCAATGTTATATGGAGCACAAAGAGTAACAGTTAAGACCTCACACTCTTTATAGAGAAGTGCGGTAGGATACCTGAAGGGTTTCCTACACATGACTTTAAGGACTGATCTTTGTGCTCTTTCAAGCCGTAACATACTAACTGCAAAGGTGCCACCCCAGACAGAGATACAGTGGCCCGACAAGGATTGGGCAAGCGCAAAGTAAACTGTTTTCAGAGTTTTATGATCTGCCACTGATCTGAGTTTATTGAATACAAAAATGAGTTTACGAATACGGGGGACGAGTTCATCAATGTGTTTTTTCCAACTCGGCAAACAATCGACCTGGACTCCAAGGTTCTGAGGGTGTGACCAGCCCACTTCCATTTAAGTCTTTATTTTTGAGTTTTAAAGTAAACCTATATTGTAGCTAGCTCCTTGTGTTACATAATTATTAGGTACCAAGAAAAACTAATAATAGGTACATGAACGAGTACAAAAATTACTGAAATTATAAATTATGGGATAAGTGGTAGTAATAAATTATTTACAAACTATTAAATCTAGGTACGAAATACAATAACTAACTACACGAATAGATACAAAAAACAAAAGGACACTTAGGCGTCGAAGTATTCGTCCGCATCGCTGTCATCCGGAAACGTGCCCAGAAGACTGGCAGCATTGCCACGTTGAATGGCAATGCTAATTCTTTGGCCAAAGAACAAGCCAGCCCTCTGGTCGCGTGAAGTGTCGACCAGTCGGCGAGAAATTTCCTTAAAAAGGACACGCGCGCTCGGACCCCATGACCCGAGCGTTTCGACCCCAAACGGCTCAAAACTGTAGTTACCCATGAGGTTACAGTATTTGCGCCGCTTGAGGGTCTCAGCAGCCGCTGCAGCGGCGCCAGCACAGCCCGCCGTGCTAGGAACATGAGATGGTGCAAGGGTGTCGACACAGGTTGCGTCCCACACCGCCTACCCACCTTCCAAGGCAACAACGTCATGCCGTCTGGTCTCTTCCCATCGTCACGTACCCAGCCGTTTGGTTCATATACCGCTGGTACGCCAGCGGTGACAAGGGCTCGACGAATAATATCGTTGATGCTGGCGTGCCGTGCAATGCGACCTGCGCTCCTGTAACAGGAGAGGCCATGGTGTCCGAGACTGTCTACAGCTTCACCGCAGAGACACCGATGCGGTGCAGCACAAGGTGCGCCCAAGCGGAGACACGTAGCGAGCCGAAACGATGAGTCATCCATCATGGTGCCTATGGTGGTTGACGGGAGCGCTTGAAGCCACAAACCTGACTCCCATTCTCCCACAGCTAGCAGACGGGCACGCTCAACAGTATTAGGTGACGTGTTTATCAGGGATTTCCGTATAATACTGCAGAGCGGCACGTCCCACCGTTTCTGGGAGGATGGGTTATCAGGCAAATCCGTATTGGGACAAGCCATTTTCCAAGCGTTCAACGCATCGGTCAAACACGGTACCTCAAAATCGACCAGTGAGGAAGATAAAATGTTCCTGGTTAATTTATCGGTACTGTGGACCGAGGAGAGGAAGGCCGGTAAACTTATACTTGAAATTTTGCGGACACCAAGACCACCCAGGCGGATGGGAAGTGTGGCTTGCTGCCACGCTCGGTCGTCCAGGGCCACATTTAGGATTGAGGTTAATGTATTTCTAATAGTTTGGTCCACTTTTTCTAAAAGTTGTGGATGCATCCACAGATGGGAGGAACGAAGGCTATACGTGAATTTTGGTCCAAAGCAACAGTATCGAATGAGTGTGAAGGCCGAATGAATATTAATTTTGAAAAGTCTTTCCGAGACATCGTTAAAATTTTGTATTTTCTGCTCAATAAACGTTGGAAAGGATTCGTCAAAGATTGGGGACCCCAGGAGGTGCAGAGAGTTTCTTTCTGTAATTTTGATGTTTGGTGCTATAGTATTAAATTTTGCTATGGTAGTATTTCTGTCAGTGGTTTGGGGAAGATAAATTTCGCATTTTGATAGGTTAAGGTCTAGGCCAATGGAACTGAATTTTTCTTTTAAAAATGTTAAATCTTTTAGGACTGTGTCTACATCACCTCCTAGGGTTCCGTCATCCAAATACCATACGTTGAATTCCGAATTTAGTTGTCGAATAATTGGATTTATAGCCAAACTAAAAATGGCTGGTCCAAGGGGGTCACCCTGTTGACATCCGACGGCTGATTCCAAAAGGTTGTCTTTATAAAGTAATTTAGAGTGGTGCCTGGAGCATGGATAAAGAAAACTGTAAATTTTGGGTATTTCTTTTTGAACTTCTGTCAACAAGGTGTCCCTGTTTACGGAATTGAAAGCGTTCTTAATGTCAACCTTTAGGATGACCTCACCTTTACCGCTATTGAGGTAAGTGGATAATGCGTGTACCGCAGCCTCACAGCCCCCATTAGACCCGAAGCCTAGCTGTAGGGGCTGGAATTTGCTGGCCAGTGTTTCGCTATAGAAAGCGCAGCAAATTTTGGCTGCGGTACGACGGTAAGTGGACCCTACGGCAATGGGACGAATGCCGCCATCCTTCTTGTGCAGGGCACATAGGTTTGCCCCATACAAAATATCAATGACGGCTTCGTTCACATTGCCGGAGAGCATGAGATTGATGAGGGCCGTCAGCTCCTTCAAAAGAGATTCACCAGCCTCCCCGGCGCCTGAACACATTAAGTCCTTCAGATGTTGGGGTGTCAGGCCGTCGAAGCCGCCGGCGGAGCCACTTCGAAAGGAGCACACGGCCGCACGTACTTGTTGAGCTGTAATTTCAAGTGAGTTGGATTCCGGATCGGGTGGGTCAGGGAAGGAGAGGTCATCCGCCGGGGCAGGGTGCTTGCTCTCCAGAGCTGTAAGTGTCTCTGGGGAGTACGGCGCAACTATATCGCTACTAAAGATGATCCTAGCTGCACCTCTGATATCACCCTCCCCTAGTTTAGACTCCACATGGTGCAATAAACCTCTTTGGGGGAGACGTGCTGTTAATTTGGGGTCAAAACTTTGGGCCGAAATGTTACAGTTATCCTCCAAGAAAAACGAGATTTTAAAATATAAACAGACCTAGTCCTTTATTTCTGTTAATTTTACTTGCACATTTTAAACTATAAGAAGTTTTGTCTTGGCTTCAGGCGCTACCTTCCACTTTCCAGCTCGCTACAACTTTGCGATTGGGCGCTCCTTGCGGGGCTCCCCATCGTTGTCAGTGCGGTGAAGCAATCGACCGCTTCGGATACCATGGCCTTTCCTGCAGCAAGAGCACTGGTCGCTTGGCAAGGCACGCAAGCATTAATGACATCATCCGTCAGGCTCTTGTCACCGCCGGGGTGCCAGCTGTTTTAGAACCCAATGGCTTGACACGCGACGATGGGAAGAGGCCAGATGAAAATGATCACAATGCCTTGAAAGTTCGGTAGGCCTTTGGTGTGGGATGCAACCTGTGTCGACACCCTCGCGCCATCCCATCTTCCTAGCACGGCGGGCTGTGCTGGGGCGGCTGCTGCAGTAGCAGAAAACCTCAAACGGCGCAAATATAACAACCTTATTGGAAGCTATATTTTTGAGCCGTTTGGGGTCGAAACAGTGGGGCCGTGGGGTCCGAGTGCTCATCGAGTATTTCGGGACATCGCCAAGTGGTTGGTCAACTCTTCAAGTGACCAGAGGGCCACTTTTTAGGTCAAAGAATCAGCATTGCCATCCAACGTGGCAATGCTGCCAGCTTTTTGGGCACTTTTCCCACTGACAGCGATACGGACGAATTTTTTGATGCACAATGAGCTCTTCCTTTATTCTGTTTTTTTGTCCTCTGTATACTTGTACATAATTTATATATTTTAGTGTTAGATGTATATTATAATAATGTTTAAATAAAAACAATAAATAACAGAGCGCTAAACAGAAGTTTTGTTGATTCTGAGTTCAGTAGTTTAATTAGTAATAAGTAGGTATAGGATAATAATGAGAAATATTTCTAATAATTTTCGTTCCTAATTGTTGATTTTGCTTGCACATTTTAAATTATAAGAAGTTTTGTTGATTCTGAGTCAGGTAGTTTAATTAGTAATAAGTGCATGAAAATGATGAGAAATATGTGATGTAATAAATACATGAGTTGTTAAATATCAAACGCCAATATGTCCACCACAGACAAAAAATGGCTTTCTTACATCAACGTAAAGAGAAAAAAAAAAAAAAAATATTTTACAAATTCCAATATGTCCACATATTTACTACAAAACCATTGAACAAAAACTCCGTTTCGTTTCAAAATCTAATAAGTCCACAAAGACATTCATATCAAAATCCAATACGTCCAAACGGACCAATCAAATCAAGCGACTGGCTATGATGGCGGCCATTAGTGTTTTGGTTACAGATCGTTTTTGATACGGTTCCGCAATTAATATTCATTTTAAATAGTTAAGTAGTGTTAGAATGGACTCGAAAGTGCAAAATGTTGAACCTAGTAAAGCTAGGAAAAGGTCAAATATAAAGTCGCAGCAGAAGAAAGCAGAAAAAAAACGGAAATTGTAAGTTTAACTTTCTTTACCTTGGCTGAGCTTGCTCTAGTAGGTATAGGGCTGCCACCGTTTTACTTTTAGGTACTACGATTTCTCTCGTAATTCGAATTCCGGATTTTTTTTTATCAAATTCTAAAATTCTTTAATAAGGATATACCTACTTTTCTATTCCAATTAAAATAAGTAGTTCTTTATTGTGAGTGCTTGAACGTATTTTTTTGTCAGTCTATTTAATTTTGTAACTACAGACGCCAGCAGGTCAAGCTACCCGAAACTGTCAAATTTTCCCAATCAACCTTGAACCTTATACCATAGGAATAAAGTTCAAAATCTATTGAAGAAATCTGACAGATTGTAGTAGCTTGATGTGCTGGCGTCTGTACCTACAGAAGTTGAAGACAATAGGGGTTATAAAGTTTGTTAGGTTTTTTATGGGTGAGTATGGATTTAGTAGAGGTACCTACACGTGAATGTTTTTTTTTCAGATATTCAGCACCGGGTTTACCTAAAAAGCCTCCATGTAAACACAACTCAAACACTATGAAATGTTTGTCACTTACAAGTAAGGATCTCTTTTACTTTCATCAAAGAATCTATGAAAATTACTCAAAAATTAAACAAGACAATTTTATACTTAAATACATTGCTGTCACAAAAGTGAAACGTTATCGGCCACGAAAAGGGATTAAAAATCCTAGGGCTTTTGTTGTAAAGTTTTACATACCGAATTATAAAACTAAGGAATTTGTCCCTGTATGTAAAAAAACTTTCTTGCTGGCTTCCCGATTAAAGTCATCCAGAGTTGAAGGAGTAGCGAAAAGACATTACGAAAGTGGTGGTTTAGCTAAGGAAAGAAGAGGAGGCAAAAGAAAGCAATTTGCGTTTGCCTCAAGAGCAGAAGCCGTAGAAAAATTTATTAAAAGTTTCACTCCTTTAGAAAGCCATTACTGCAGAGAACAGATAAAGGTGCGGCAATATCTTCACCCAGATTTAAACATAAGAAAAATGTGTGTAATGTATAATGATCAGTCTTTGCCAGGATTCAGTGTTAAAGAAAGCTTTTTCAGAAAAATATTTAACACGAGATTTAACATCGGATTTGGTAGCCCGAGGACAGATGTATGTTCTCTCTGTCTCCAACTGATCGAAAAAATTAAAGTTGAGTCTTCACCAGCTAAAAAACAGGAACTTATGACACAGCACAGAATACACAAACTGCGTGCTAAACAATTTTATAAAATGTTACAAGAGGAAGTCCCTGGTCTTCTAATAATTTTGTTTGATTGTGAAAAAAATCTTCCACTACCAAAAATACCGGACCAATCAACATACTACTCAAGGCAGATGTATTTATATAATTTTACAGTTGTTATCGGCACTTCACATGCATCCTTGACGTCCAATAATATCCACGCGTACGTTTGGACTGAAGATGAAGCGGCTAAAGGTTCCAATGAGATCTGCTCCGCTTTGTACCACTGTATAAATTCAATGGATATGACTGGAGTGAACACAATAAGAATGATTTCAGACGGCTGTGGCGGCCAAAATAAAAATTCTATAATTATATGTATGGTGATGAAATGGCTTTTAGAAACGACCACTAATATCAAGCAAATTGAAATAGTATTTCCCGTGACAGGACATTCTTTCTTGCCCGCCGACAGGGTGTTCGCATTAAATGAAAAACTTATAAAGAAAAGGGAGAACATTATTAAACCAAGTGATTATGAAAACATTATTAGAGAACATGCAAATATTCACAGATTGGCGTCGGAAGTACCCGTCTTCGACTGGAAAGAAGAAACCAAAGAATTTCTCAAAGGAACTCAAAGTTGGCATTTTTAAATCAGCAAATGCAAAAGAATTTTATTCAACAAAGCAAATCGTAATTCAGTTCATGTTCGCGGTGAAGTTTCCTATCGAAATAACATTTGCAATAATAAATCGGTGACAAAACGCGGAAAGAGATTAAGTGATCTAAGTTTGATTCCAATACCAGCTGGCGTTACCGTAAAATCAGCAAAATTGAATGATGTCAACAATCTTTTAACAAAACACTATGGGGACGAATGGAAGGATCTTGAAGACCTGTCTTATTATAAAAATGTTCTTACCAGGAGCGAAAACAGTGCAAATAACGATTCCGAAATTGAAAGTGTAATAGATCCCGGAGATGTAGAAAACGAGGAAATTACTGACTTTGTTTAACTAATTATTTGCTAATTGATTACTGTTAAGACTGATTTATTGTGATTAGTAAGTTAATGATTAAAATTACTGAATTTGTTTAACTAATTCGTTGCTAATTGATTACTGTTAAGACTGATTTATTGTGATTAGTAAGTTAATGATTAAAATTTTCATAATAAGTACATTTTTTTTTAATCTAAAATTAAGAGTAATTTTTAACACCATAGGAGGTACACCTAGTGCCACCCCTAGGTTCTAGCCCAAGATGACGTCATAAAATAGTATTTCTGATCAAATTCAAATATGTCCAACCATGCAGTTTTTTCAAAGTAGTTTATGTCCATTAGTTTAGTTCAAAATATGTCCAAACAAGTTTTAACGATTGTGGCAAGATTTGGTTTGATTCGTTATATTTCTACATTGCCAGGAATAGTCATTGTCAAACAAAGTTAAAATAAACCTTACGGTCTAAGAAATAACGTTGTCAGCTCCTGCAAATGAAAATACTATGATATCTCCTTTTCACTTATCATGGACATATTGGCGTTTGATATTTATCAACTCACATACAGTAGACCTAAACATTAGACATACTTAAAAAACCGGCCAAGTGCGTGTCGGACCACGCACAATGAAGGGTTCTGTAGTTGGAATGAATTTATCCCAAGAACAAACTTAACATTGTAGTTGGAAAACGTGTTCTCCCATACGGAATGTATGGGAGATCCGGTTTTTCAAACTGCAAATTTAAGTTGGTTGATTATTTCTCGTTAACCTATAGAGCCTACTTAGCTCTGATAGTTTTCCTTTTAATTTCGTTATATATACTACTGCTGTGAATTTTTTCACAAGTCCAAGTACAACAATTTAGGTAGAAGCATAAAAAGTCAGTTAAAAGCTTAATATTTCGCAAAAGAATCCGTGAATCCAAAAACAGTTTGAACAAACTCATAATATTTTTGAAAGACCTTTCTAACGATACCCCACAACATGGGCTATATGTGGAAAAAAAAAACATTCCCACTTTACGTGTAGGGGAGGTACCCCAAAAAAAATATTTTTCTTGATTTTATTTTACCTCTTTGTCGGCATGATTAATATGTATACACATGCCAGATTACAGCTTTGTAGTACTAACCGTCTCTGAGCTAAGCCGCGGACAGACGAACGGACAGACAGACAGACAGTCAGACGGACATGGCGAACTATAAGGGTTCCTTGTTTACTACGGAACCCTAAAAACAACCAATCTTTTTACCAAATTAAAGAATACGATTTAAAAATGTTTTTTATCGTACTCAATCCAACCTCATACCGAATTTGTGCAATTTATAAATAAAATGTGCAATTTCTAACGAAATAACTAAATTCCGATACTAAATCGGAATTCCAATATTGAGATCTAACGGAAATCAGTATCGGAAATTAAAAACCTTCCAATATTACATGCCCTAGTTGGCACACTTTGTTAAAGCCCAAGTTTGGCATCCATAAACAAGTACAAATATTGCTCATTTTATAATACAGGATAAATTGTGTGTAGTACGTTTGAATTAATACTATTAATAGTTAACTTTATTACTATCGCTAGTGCTCAGCGTTTACTTGGATGTGTGTGATGAGGAAATTAATGAAAAAGGTGCATTATAAAAGCGACTACGAACCAATTTTGTTCCTGTTAGAGTTTGTTTTGTGCTTGAGGATTCACGTATGAAAAATATTAACAAAGTAGAACTCATCGTGTCTGTAGACGAACATTTACGTATAATATTTGTTTAATTCGAACGATAAATATTACAATTTAAATTTAACTACTTACTTGTGTGATTATTTCGTAAGATGTTTATTACAATTTGCATAGTTATCACTCTTTCCATAGTTTCCACTACGGATGTGACCGTTTATAAGAAGACTTTTTATTGTAAGTAAGCTTTCCTTATTGTAAGTAAGCTTTCCTTATTTCCGATGCATTGACGACATAAATACAATAAGGTCCAACTGTTTGTGTTTCTGAGATGTGATTCGAAAACGCACTAATGATACCGAGGACTGCCTCGTAGGTCGCAAGTGCGGCTGCAGAGCATGCGGTCCTGGGCTCTCAAGCTGAAACTCAAATATTTTATTGCACTCAAGTGTTAATCACATTCAAGGGGTCCAACACCTGACACGAACCCTGTAAGGGCACAACTATTTACAAAGTATTTAAATAAAAATTACGTCTACTTACTTATCTTGTTCTAAACATTTATAATAAATAGCACTTTAACCGCGACTTCGTCCGCGTGGATTTCGTACTTACCTCTAAAAACTTCAACACCACCACCCTTGCCACCCCCTTTGAGGGGTGTCCGTATGGATTGACCAGCCTTGTCTCATATTTAAACGCAGATAATGTCAATATTTAGAAGTAAATTTGCAGATTTTGTAGACCCGATCCTGGAATTTGTAGTAAAATCCTTAAAAAATTACAGGACGTTTAAGGTGGCTCCTCAATTCAAAAGTCTGAATTGAGGGGCCTACTAACGATCTTGTACGGTTTTGGCCGTAAAACGATGTGACATGGTTTTGGTCGTGGGCTCTCGTACCACACTAAATTGTTAAGGAATTAAATCCTTTGGAATACTGAATGTGCAGGATGTTGGATTACGCCAATATTTAGTAGAAATTTCCACTAAATATTGGTGCTATTGTTATCCGATTTGATCTACTACTTTAGCAGCTACGTGACTTATATTTTCTATTTATAGGATTGAGGAGCCACCTTAAACGGCTTGTAACTTTTTAAGGATATTACTACAAATTGCAGGACTGGGCCTACAAAATCGGCTAATTTACTACTAAACATTGTTAGTACCTGCGTTTAAATATGAGACATGGCTCCCTCAATCCGTACGAACACTTTGACGGATAGATTTCGAAAATTAATATTTGCAATCTTTAACATTTATTTTGATAAATAAGGTATTCGGGCCAATTTTTAAGTTTATAGATCAAAGGAATAAGATTTTTAAATAGGTTATGTCGTCCCTTTTCACCACGACAGGACTTGTTTAAATAAGCGGTTTGGTACCTTTCCATTGTATGATTTAAACATTATTTATACCCATTTTCGAGTTATTAAAGCAAGCAGTAAAATCCGCCCCTTAAACTTTATTACCCTTTTACACCCCGTTTAGAGTTGTTTTTTTAAAAACCTTGAAACACGTACATTTTTAGGGTTCTGTAGTAAACAAGGAACCCTTATAGTTTCGCCATGTCCGTCTGTCTGTCTGTCTGTCCGTCTGTCTGTCTGTCTGTCTGTCTGACGGTCTGTCTGTCCGCGGCTTAGCTCAGAGACGGTTAGTACTAGAAAGCTGTAATTTTGCATATGTATACATATTAATCATGCCGACAAAGTGGTACAATAAAATCAAGAAAAATCAATTTTTTTTGGGGTACCTCCCCTACACGTAGTGGGGATGTTTTTTTTTTTCTTATATCCCGTGTTGTGAAGTATCGTTAGAAAGATCTTTCAAAAATATTGTGAGTTTGTGAAACCATTTTTGGATTCAGGGATCAGTTTGCGAAATATTAAGCTTTTAACTGAAATTTTTGTTAGTCAAGTGTGTCCCCCCCCCCCCCCTTCTAGCAACATGGTTGTACTTGGACTTGTGAAATAATTCACAGTAGTAGTATATATAACGAAATTAAAAGGAAAACTATGAGAGCTAAGTAGGCTGTACAGGTTAACGAGAAATAATCAACCAACTTAAATTTGCAGTTTGAAAAACATGATCTCCCATACATTCCGTATGGGAGAACACGTTTTTCAACTACAATGTTAAGTTTGTTCTCGGGATAAATTCATCCCAACTACGGAACCCTTCATTGTGCGTGGTCCGACACGCACTTGGCCGGTTTTATTATTTTTTATTTTAACTATTAGTACCGAGTTTTGAGTTATTACTATGATATTATTTTAATACTACGTTATTACTATTATGAATAATTATAATGTTTATTATATAACTTGGATTAACACATTGGATTTGCTGCTTTTAATCCCAGTGGTACAATCCCTTGAAGGGATATATTCCGACAAAGATTTTTTTTTTTCAATTCATTGCACTGCATAAGTAGGTACATCGATAGTTTTGCACTTATATAGGTTATCGATTAGGGAAGAGATTTTATTTTAGTCATATGGTTTTTCTCAGTAGCAGTCCGGATTCTGTACTATAGTTCATGGTTGATGGCAACAGGCTCGCCCCCTATTACATGGGATTTAATCCGTGAAGTCTGTATTTGCGTCCGGTCGATAATAGACTCGCCCCCTATTACAGGTAAACTGCACATAACTGGCAAAATGGGGGTATAGGTACTTAGGGTAGATAGTACAGACTGGTGCCGATTTTCTTGTCACAAATGCCTCTAAACTAGACTAAAAATCACAAAAATTTAGTTTATTCCTGTCAAACGACGATTTCCCATTCTGAAATAGACTAAAGTGACACAACTTAACTATATTTTAGTTTGACAGCACTAAGATAGTACTGAGGTTTTAGTTTAGTGAAAATGCCAATTTTGCTATTCTGAATTTGACATTTTTCACCTAAAATTTTGATTGTAAAATACCAAACCAGACTAAACGTAACAAGTTTTAATCGCGATTAAAAAGGTGTGGTGTAAAATAAGTTGTCATGAACTAAAATTCACACCAACATCTCAACTTCACATGCAAAAACAGTACTGTATTTTTTTTTCTTTTGCTTATATCTCGAAAACGGTGCGTCCTATCGCAAAAATAATGAAAATTTCGACCCCCTTTATAAAATCCATAAACCCCTAAACCTGAACATGTAGGCAATATTTTTCCATGTTTTCCATGCAAAAAGTGAAAAATTCCATATAAAACACGTCGCGGCGGCAACCACTACGCGCCTCCGGCTCTAAAAAAAATCACGGTTTAGGGCAAACCACGGGTATCACGTGGATTGGTGATTGTCAAATTCTAATTTAGTTGTGTCAAAATTAATTTTTAGTTTAGAGAATTTTATTTGCAGAATAGCCCTAAGATTCTCATAGCCAAAAGTATGAAAATTTAGTGATAGTTTAATTAGTTTAGTTCGGTGTACGAGAGAATCGGCACCACTGTCCACCTTTGTGGTGATGTTAGTGTCGTGTCATGCGATTTAAAAAAAAAACATATTTATTTCAGCATTGTTTTAAATAAAATCGATGATGACTTTCTAACGTAAAATTACGGACTTCAAAGGAACCCGGCTTCAAAAATATCTTTAGTTTTGGAAGAACATTATGTTGGTGTCGCACTAATTACTGTTTATATACCATGTACTAATTACACTTGGGAGTTGATTATAACTATATCAAATGCACGAATGATAGTTTAGGGAATTCAAAATAAAACATGTCGCAAAACTAATCTTCTATTTGTTTTAGATCGCGCAGAACCTGGTATGGAACCACAACCAGTCGCAGAATCCCAATTCCCGTTGAAGTTAAGTTATGCCTCGGAAGATTGGTTCTGGATTCGCATAAAATTGATTAATAAATCTCCGCATGTGACTGCGATCAATGTTACTTATCAAACAGGTAAGCTTCATGTTTCGAACTATCTTCCTAAGACTAAACGGAACCTTGTCTCTACATGAGTTTGGTAACAGACAGTTAATTTTCAATGCAACCTTTCTCGAGAATTTTGCTGCTGTCTGCGCTGGCTCGTATAATGTTAGTAGTACGTTCATGTTCATTGTGAACTTGACTTACTAAGCAACCACAACACAACTGCTTTCAGAAAAAAGTTTTCGCGTCGTGTAACTGTAGCATTTTAGCCTTTGAAGCTTTTGAAGGTTTTCTCATAAACAAAAAATGCATTTTTTTATTCTGACCCTCTTAATAATTTCCTACGTTTTTCTGCACCTGATGAAAAACGTTTGCCCATGCGTGTACTAGGGAATTATCCACTTTTGTCTTCGATTAATTCTGTACAATTATTTCAGGATTTAAAGTGTAATTTTGTTTTAATAATATGTTTCAGATGAAAGAACTTACGAAGCGGAGAATTATACAGAGAGTGTTGGTCCAAGAAAAGGTGAAGAATATCATTTGGTCGAAGTACGTTCGGGGTCAGATAAATTAAAAGTTAAACTGAACTTATATAATTCAAATAAGTTGTGTTCGTCGCTTCTAGTAGCAGATGGGAGGATGATCTCGAACATTACAAACGGGAAAAAGAACAAGGAATTTAAATGTAAGAGAATAATGACTGCCTTTAACCGTCAGTACCTGCAACGCTTTTCAGTAAATATATTTTTATCACATCTATTCAAAAAGAGCTAGTTTATTCTTCGTAAACAGGTACCCAAAATAGCTTTTTAATCCCTAGGGACTAAAAGTGATTTGAATTTGGAAGCTCTGAAGGTGGTCCCATAAAAAATTATTAACTTTGCTTGGATAGTGTTTTTGATTTAGCTTCAATAATGCGTATTTTTCCCACTTATTCTATGTAGATAATATGATGATTTCCTGTCACTGTTATTTACTTAGCAGGTAGTGGTATTCGAATTCTTGTGGGGTAGGTGCCACAACAGAAAAAATCTTTTTACAAACAACCGATTTCCAAAAAAAACGCTACAATGTGAAAAATAACTATAATTTTGGAAGTCGGTGGCAAAAAACTAAAATTTAAAACCAGACACCGAGATCCGAATTAAAGTTATTTTTCACAGAGTAGTGTTTTTTGGAAGTTGTTTAGTTTTTTTTGTAAGAAGTTTTTCTCACAGTGATAAAAAGTAGATTGTCCACCTCGGGAGTAACATTATTTTAAGGTCGAGTGAAGTACTTTGAATCCCTCGCTATGCTCAGGTCTCTACTTTAGAATCTTTCGCTCCGCTCTGGATTCAAAGAAACACTCTCGCCTTTAAAATTGTTGTTTGCTCCCTAGACAAACAATCTACTATTTTATGAAAATAATCAGTCAATTGATCATTATAGCTGTCATTGAGAACATCTAGGGGTTTTTAAAGAAACGTTGCTTAAAGTTAAGAAACGATTAGCGTTTAACCATACATTTTCAACAATTATAAATAATGTCCCTAATATTTATGCTTGCAAACGAAGGTAATTCTTGATTGTGTTATTTTCTTACAGATTACGCTACTTGTGTACACTCCGTTTGTGTACTACTGGTAGATTTGAAAAATAAATGTGACGGTAAGCATTTCTTTATTCAAACTGCAACCTTTATTGAATAAATATTTTTTTAAATATGATACCTGATTCTAATAGTCAAACAAATCCTTGAACAAATAGATGTGACCACGAAGTACCGACCACGAAGTAAATACACGGACGTAGGTACTTCATGGATATAACTGTCTATAAAATCTCTTCTCTAATCTCTAAATATTATACTACAAAGTCGCTTTTTGTGTCTGCCTGTGTGGACCGCGTTGTTCTTTTAAAATACGCTAAAAATGTTGATGCGGTTTTCACCATTTATTCCGGAAGGTCACCACACCACCACCAGCCTCCGTAAGATTGTGAAAACCGTGGGTTTATAATCTATCGGCATTATTTCCGTTAGATTATAAAATGTCGATAAATTTTGAACTGGGTGAAATGGGTTACATAAGGACAGAACTGTGATAAACCGCGTGCGAGCGAAGCGAGCGGTGCCGCGGCAGCGGCCGGTAAGCACTACTTCCAAGTTGCTCACAGCTAGGCAGGTGATTTAGTATTGGCGCACGGTTACATTGCAAGCAAGCTTGATACTAGTTCACAATTTGTCGGTTTCCCATTGATAGATTACAAACTAACGAAGTTCATAATTATACGGTGACATAAATATTATTTTTATTTTATTATTATTTCCTTTATTTAACATTTTAACATATTAAATACATTTTAAATATTTCTTAAAAACTATATAAAAAACATTTAAAAATATAAAAAATAGTGTTCCGCCGGTGTCGGGAGCAGGGTCCAAGCTACGGGTGGTTAGGGCTGCAGAGACAGGAACCTCCTCACAATGCGAGCCGTATCGAGGAGTACTGCCTTCTGGATCAGTGCCTTGATCCAACCGCCTAACGGGAGCCTCGAGAGATGATGGTCGAGGCTTTCGGCCATCAGGCCATTAGCCGTTACGACAATCGGCACAATGATAGCCGAGCTCACATTCCACATGTCGACAACCTCGTGTGCTAAGTCGAGATATTTTATTTGTGTCTCTTTCTCAGCTTTCACGAGGTTCCCGTAATGTGGAATGGTAACATCGACTATCATTGCGCGGCGCGCTAATCTGTCTATCACCACTATATCAGGCTTATTGGCAACAATAGTCCTGTCAGTAATGATAGACCTATCCCAGTACAACGTAACATGGTCATTTTCGAGAACTGGGTCGGGCACATACTTGTAGTACGGTACTTCAGAATTCACAAGTTTGTATTTCAAAGCAAGTTGCTGGTGAATAATCCTGGCCACTTGGTTATGCCTGTGCAAGTACTCGCCGTTAGTCAGACGAGAACAGCCAGAGATAATATGTCTGATGGACTCACCCGGACGGTGGCATGCCCGACACACGTCAACCGTCCCGTCCTTCATAATATGTCTCCGGTAGTCAAGATAGCTTAGTCCATAATTGCACAAACGAAACCTTCAGTTTCCCCGAAAAGGTCACCGAAACGTAGCCAGGATACGGACGCTAGGAAATCTACACCGGGCTCATGAAGAGCCCGATAGAAGCGCCCGTGAAGCTCCTTGCTTTGCCATACCTCTTTGCGGTCATCTGTAGTAAATACCACAGGCTTGTGCCAGTTCTCTTTAGCCATGGAGAGTGGGGTGAGCCCCTTGTCCACTGCCACCACATCACGGTGCATACCCACTTCGGCTTTAAAAAAATATTCTCTGAGATTGCACACTTCGCGGTTGTGGAGGGTCTTCGCATTTATGAAGCTTCGACCCCCGCACTTCCGTGGGACGTACAATCTCATCACCGATGATCGTGGGTGATGCATCCGGTTTGCGGTCAGCAGTGTACGGACCCTCCTATCCAGGGCGTTGAGTTCGGTCTGAGTCCATTTGAGTATGCCGAAAGAGTACATCAAAACCGGCATGACCCAACCGTTGAAGGCTTAATTAGTCTTCTTTCAGGCGGAAACAAGGTGCGCTTGTTTCCGCCTGAAAGAAGACTAATTAATACCTTCTTCAGGCGGCCAAAGAAGCGCTCCTTCAAAGATTGCTTCATGTCAGCAACATTGATGCAATTATTATTATTATTTTTTGGTCATTGACATTTCTCGGGACCCTGGAGTCCCGGACCTTTGGAAGGCGTACGAGGGGCCGAAGCCAACTCGCAGAGGCCCCTTAGACATTTTTATGTATTGAGGCACCAACCGACGATTATCCCTGTATGCACTACGCAAGTGCACCCAAGGACAACCCCAGGTTGGTGCAGGACTATTGCAGAACATGGAAACAAAATTCAAAAAAAAAAAAAAAAACATTTATTCAAACTAGGCTGAGAATCAGCACTTTTCGAACGTCAAAATTACATAAGACAGTCCCCCAAAACGCCCACCCTTCACCACTTCCTAGTGCATTAGCTGGGAAGAAGAAGTGGCGCAACAATAAATAAATCAAGAAGTGGCGCAACAATAAATTGGGCTATGGGTTTGGGTGGCTAAAGCTGACTGGTGACCTGGAACTATGGAAGGACTATGGCCCCTGCCTGTTCAATGTTTTATATGTACACGGAAAAATGGCAGGGGGTGACTTGCACACTCAATAATGGGCCCCCGAAACTGTCGCTAGCACATAGTGACGTAGTGACAAGGGGGCAACATGTCCTGAGGTGCTTGAGGAGTGTAGAGGTATTCCACGGCTTTCAGAACAATCCCAGAGCCCGGAAGATGGTCAAGATCCCTACGAGCACTTACTGGAATACTTCCTTCCTCCGAGCACGTTTGCTCTTGCGAATCTCCACTCAAGCCGGCCAATTAAGGCAAGAATGAGGTGGGAGCTCTGTTCCTCGTCAGTGTTCACTCCAGCCGGCCAACAAAGGCAAGCCAGAGATGAAGAACGAGATTTCTCCCGGGATATAGGGTCCGTGGGGTCGCTACTGCCCAACAGCTCGCCACATGCTGCCCTGCGGGTATTCTGTATCTCTCTTGGTCTGGCCCCTCATCCTAGACCTGTTCCGGCAAAGTAAACTCTACCGGCACAGACCCAGAGTTCGGAGCGCGCAAGCCCCACCACGACGTCAACGTAGAGATACGGCGGTGGGGTTATTATTATTATTATTATAATACATTATTCTACATCAAACGTCCACGAGTACCTACAGAAATCTTGACGATTTGTCAAGTCGTAAAAAATACTCTTTTTTGAGCGCTTACATGACGTGTAAGTACCGTAAGATATACATAAAATATATGTTCTACAGGATTGTACATCTTAACAAGATCAATAGAAAAGTCCGCAATAACATAATGTCTATCTTCTAAGGAAGACCCGCATTTTTAACTTTCAGAATTTGGTAAAAATTGCATTGTTATTTCTGAAGCAATTTTGACCGGTATAATATAATCCTTATCCAATAAAATATGTTATTTAAATTAGGCATTTAATTTAAATAAGAACATGCCTTGACATCATATCATTTAATTGAATAATTTTAAAGATATTACAGATTTATAATTACGCGCAACAAAATAATTATTGTTGACGGCCCGGCGGACTCACACGGGTAGCACACCTCCGCCCGAAACCATAGCAGCGAATCTGTAGTAGTTCAATTCAACGGCTTGCGTCATAGCCCGGGGAAGTTAACTTTGCATTAATTTAAAACAGCGATTTTTTTCATTTAACGTTTAGGCTATGGTCAAGGGAGTATATTAAACTCTATACCGCGAAAAGTTTTTTTTGCAATAGTGGTTCAGGCAAAAATCTAACAGAGTTAAATTTAGTTTAACTTTTATTTATAGGCTCTATCTCACTTAATTACAAGAAAATTAAACAAATTAAAGCATTTTTTTTAATAAATCGTTTTATAATATTTTGCTTAAATGTGTTTGCAAAAAAACTTTTATTAATATCTTGCGCTAGTACAATATTTTTAATTTTGTTGAATAGCGTATTAAAATATTGAATTAAGTAATTTAATGCAAAAAAACTGCTGTTAATATTTTTGCTTGAAGTAAAATTTAAAAAAATCGTAATAATAATAAATAATAATAATAATAATAATAAACTTTATTTATCCAAAAAACATACAGAGTTTGAAAAACAGTTTGATATTTGGTTTAGAAATAAATGCATTTAAAGGTAGTTTAAGTTACAAAATCTGTACAAGAATAATACTCTACCTCTTAAGCTAGGGTATACCTGTATTTTAAGAGGTAGTTTACGGTCATTAGTTAACAAAAACTTATCTCAAGTGGACTGTGTCATTCTACTGTATGGTAAAACAAGAGTGGAATTGTATGTTGTGTGTGAGTGGTGTGTGTGCAGGTGTGAGTGTAGGTGTATGTGAGTGGTGTGTGTGTGTAGGCGTGTGTGAGTGTATTATACAAGATAGGTGAGTAAAGACTCCGTATAAGAGTAATCCTTAAGGAGCAGCCACTCTGTTAGTTTAGATTTTAGTGCATGTGAGTTGAGTTTTATAATATTGAGATGTTTGTTAATGTTTTTATAGATATGAGTACTTAATATATAATATTGATGTTTGGCGAAGGAGGTCTTGTGTTGGATATTTGGTGGAAGGTACGTGCGTTTATTTGTTATAGGAGGAGGAAGGCCTGCGTGCTTTCTAAGGGTGGATTTAAGCACATAAAGCTGACGAACCGTAAGTACTTTACAGTCAGAGAACAGTTCAGTTGTTGTTGTTGTTCAGTAATTTTACTTTTATGGAAATTTCCGTGGACGAAAATGTTTAATTCTGAAATAATATATTAGTTTTACGATTTTTTTACATAATATAACCAAAATTTTCCTATTAACAATTTTGCCTCAATTTTTATTCACAAAAATACGTTTTTGTTTTATTTACCTTGATGCGGTCCTGGAAAATGTTTAATTTTTTTTATATTATTTGAAGAGCTGAGTTCATAACCACGATTCAGGAAAAAAATCGCTGTTAGGATTTAGTGCATGGTTCAAACCTAATTTCCCCGGTCTATCATGTTCTGCTACTCGCATTCGATTCGAGTAGCGACTGAACAATTTTCTCCACGGGACCAACATTCATGTAGCGTAAATCATCAGCTGTCCCATAGAAAATTATTTTTTAGCGATTACGATTATACACAGAGTTGTTCAGTTTGATGATCTGTAAAAAAAAGTGTATATACATGATGATGTGATTCGTCCGGAAGCCCGAAAGTCTGACAACCAGTCTTACCAAGGGGCATCGTATTACCCAGTTATTGAGTTGTGGAGGTCAGATAGGCAGTCGCTCCATGTAAAATACTGGTATTCAGCTGCATCCGGTTAGACTGAAAGCTGACCCCACCATAGTTGGGAAAAGGCTAGGCAGATTGATTGCATGGTGGTGTCAGTAGTGTTGGTGTAGTAAGAGTGTCTGAATGTGTGTAGTGGGAGTTTTTACTTAAACTGAGAAACTTTCTGAAATGTTGTAGTCCAGTATAAGAAGTCAATTGGTGACCGTCACTCTGATTTTTTTTATGGAAGCCTTGTGCAAAATTTCTCGTTCCAGTTTCGGCTAAACGCTGATATCGTCGGTGCGAGATTCATCTTATCACTCATCCTTGTTGACTGGCTTATTTTTATTGCCATAGATATATTCTCGTATACTGAGTTCCTAGGTAACCGTTATTTCTATCCGCCATACTTATAATCGTTGAACTAATTCGGTTCTTCTTTTTTGTTAAGATATAATTTAAAACATCAATAGCGGCTTTATTTTACCAAATGTGAAATTACTGCGAACAGTTTGAGCTATAACGATATGAATACATGTTACATGC
This sequence comes from Agrochola lota, assembly GCA_947364205.1. NCBI lineage: Eukaryota > Metazoa > Arthropoda > Insecta > Lepidoptera > Noctuidae > Agrochola > Agrochola lota. Next base: position 10,753,507 of record OX376246.1, on the reverse strand, counting down.
AAAGACGGTATGACTATCATGAATAAATGTTTCAGATAAAGAAACTACAAGCAACACGACTGTCATAGTTACCTCAACATTGGGAATAGCATTGATCCTGCTCGTTATGATTGCGATTTGGAATCGTTGCTGGATCAAAAGCAATCCATCAGGCACACCCCGACTACCAATAAACGAAGTAAGCTTGTAATAAATTCCTTCTTATAAAATTAAGAGTCGAGAAAGATGTACAGTTGCACCAGCATTAATAGAATGCACCTCAAGTGCTGGTAGTGTTCCTAGTGCAACACCGTGAGTCTGGAAAACAGAACGACACTTTTTATAATGACATTTTTAATTATTTTAATAAATAAGTGGTATCCGCACCGGTACCGGGAACAAGGCATAAATATAATTTACTGTTATTATTATTATTAAAATATGACCTCATGTATTTTTTTAGCCAAGTGCCCCGTTCTACCTGAACATGCTCTTCAGAAGAGAGTGTGAGCAGGAGATCGCGGAAATTGAACGGCATCACTACGAAGAAATTAGAGAACACCAGAATGAAGAAATAGAAAATCATTCAGAGGCAATCAATCCCCAAGAACTTGTGACCGAACGAGGTAGTTCTACTTCTTCCCCTGGTGTCTCCCCAATTGCTGAAGGTCGACTATCAACTGCGAATATTTATTGTTGTCCTTTGGAAGTGCCTTAGCTCAGCAGCACTCGTGACTCCAGTCCACTCGCAAATGTTCATCAACCAGCGCACTAGTGAGCGCAATGCGACTACTCAAGAACTGAGCCATACCAAGCCAGCCGCTCAAGCCGAGCGAGCGGAGTGAGACTTCTCATGAGTCGAGCGAGTGGAGCGCGTAAACTCAGGAGTCTCGACGCGACTATACAACGCGCATACGAACGTATCGTGCGTACCCTTCAGCCACGAGTGAGTGGAGCGTATTTACTTAAGAGATGAGCGAGCGAAGAGAGCCCACTAACAAGGCACGCGAGTGGAGCTAGTGAGCTCTATTACAATATCAGTGAAAGGAGCGTTATTATTTACGAGCCAAGCAAGGAGCACGAGCGTACCTTGTCGTGTGAGGCTATACATGATGAGTTGAGTCAGATCCGCACCGTGTTAGTGAACGCTAATGTCACAAGTTAAAGCTCGCAAGGCGATTGGAGCGATCACTAATAGCATAGAATATTTAAAACTAACAGCTTTTGCTACGGGTTACGCTGGTAACGTGTAACTCTCCGAAAATGTGTTTAATGCCTGTTATGTCTATATTATATGTGATCGTTAATTGTTTATTAACGTCTGTATGGACCCACCATAGTTAGTCGCTATTAAGCAGTCTTGGAGCAAACACGCATTTTAAATGACCAAATTCCAGCTAAGCAAACATCAACCTTAACCTCAACAACGTAGTAGTCAAAATGGAGCAGGATGCCGGCGGCGAACAATACTGAACCGCATTCCAGAGGTCGTTAGTCATTATACCTGCGGAGTTAATTGACGGTTTAGAAGACACAGCTGCACTATTACGAAAAAAAGTGAATTTGAAGAAATGTCCTAAACCAGGTTGACAAAGGTTACGTTGACGCAAGAATCAAAAGTGTAGAAAAATATTTGACAACATTCAGGGAAACTCATAAACAAGAGTGAAGATAACAGCGAAATAACAGTTACAAACTTTACACTACTTTGTTAACGAACATTTATTTATTTACGAAGACTTGTGGTATTAACCGATTTACAAGAGCTTTTGTTGACGATAAATGCAGCGTCTGCGCCATCCACATCATCGAAAAACAGCTCGTTTACAAGTACGAATAATAATCAGCTCGTTAGGCTGCCGAGGATATAGGAATTATGAAGACTGGTCTACGTTCCAGGACTAATTTATTTCATTAGTGCATGAAAACACGGCGATCGGTGATGCTGAATATCACCGATCGTCGTGTTTTCATGCACTATTTATAGAGCAGTGTCACCAGAGAGGCCGAGAGATGATTGGACCCTATTAAAATTACAAAAAGTAATTGTTTAAACAAGCATGGAGTGTTGCTCATTGGTCTAGTGGTCGCTAGCGCTACTGTTGAACATGAAGTCCTGGGTTCGATTCCCGGGTCTGGCAAAGTGTTATTAGGTTCTCATCTAGAATTTCTCAGTAGCCGTCCTAAGTCTAGATTTGTGCCCGGTTAATGGCAACAGGTTCGCCCCCTATTACATGGGACCTAAACATAACTGGCGAAATGTGAGTGTACTATAGGTGCGTCTCTGCTTTAGTCCTTTGGGGACCTACAAACTACAACAACAACACAGTATATTTATTTATTTATTTAAACTTCTCGCACACAATAAGGTTCATCAGCATTCTCTACCAGTTAACCAACGTTGGTGAAGAGATAGGATGGCAGGTGCTCTGATTGACTACGTACTAAGGAGATAATAATAACAAAAAAGATAACACGGGTAAAATAAAATAGGTACACAAGTATATAAATGGGCTACCTATAAACAAATACATAACACACGACCACATGTATGTATTGACACCTCCACGCGATCTTGAGAAAAAGGGTCTTGACAGACAGACAGACCGACCCACGGAAGGACGGACAACAATGTGATCCTATAAGGGATCCGTTTTTTCGTTTTTAGGTACGAAACCCTACGAAGTAAGTTGGAGTCTCATTTCCCACGAAATGTATGGTATTTTTTTTTCGTGATTAATTTTTATTTTTATGTATAGCCACGACAGACCACGTGTAGACCACGCATAACTTTTTACTGAATAGTCCGATTTGAACAATTCTTATTTTATTGGGGAGCGTATATCTTGATGTTGGTCCCATGTAAAATTGAAAACTAAAAGCCTCTCCAAAGGGTAAAAAAATTGGGGTTTGGGTTTTCACCTATTGAATTTTCAACTGCGAACCGATTCTGTTGCAACTTCGCACACATATGTAGTTCTGATGGCACAACAAACAAGACACAACAAAGACCTGGAGTTGATCTAATGATGGAGACGGAAGACAGTCGTGAGAGCTCCTCAATAGTTTTCAGCATCTACATCGTGTTTGGGCTTATTTCATTCACCTTGATGAGAACTTTAGACCCAGCTGGGTATGACTGTCATTGAGGGTCTGACGATGGAGACGGGAGGTTGTTGAGCGAATTCCTTAGTTGAGGAAAACAATAAATAGTAATTCAAAAGTGAAAAATAAAACACCTTTTTACAAAAAAATCAACCATTGAAAAAAAAACTGAAAAGCGAAAAATAAAACATAACCTTTAGTGTAACCAAGCTCCTAAACTAATTTAAGTAACAAATTTAAAATCGGCGCACAAACAAATTAATTACTTAAAGCGTAAAATGGTAGCTTGATGGATCTCCGTTGAATGTGCGTTTCATTAAAAGTTTGTTCTTAAAAAGATTATAATATTAAAAAAACCCTAAACCTTTTCATTATACGGGTTGGATTTTTAAGATGGGGCAGTAAGGCCAGCTATCTTTAAAGTTGTAGTTACAGGAAAACGGTCGTAGGAGACTGTTGTTAACTTTCTGAGACATTTTGATTGCGTGATGCAGGAACGAAGAATACGAACATAATGTAATATTGCTCATCCCCCATAGCAAATAGCGTGGTATTTTATACCCTACAGTCTGACCAGACTTATAGGGAATATCTATGCAAAATTTTAACAGAATCTGTCTGGCATAATTTGCGTGATGCTGGAACATACATACAAACAGACGGCATTAGAATCGACCCCGAACCTCGTTGCAATTACTTTTTTTCATAAATATCTTTTGACTTCGCTACGATTTTATTATATGATGTGTAATTTTAAATTTAATTTAATTTTAATTTATTGTTGACATAATCTACTCATTATAATGTTTTTTTTTATGAGTTGTATTGCAATATGTGGTTAGCTAGTGACTTCGACAATTGATCATATTATTTATTGTTATTAGTAATTAACTGTTTGTTTTATTTATTTTATCTCGATGGTCCTAGTTTATCATTTATAACTTCCAGTTACAACTATATGTAAGCGGGCACGCCCTTTATGCCTGGAGGCTTTTATTAGATATTAAGTTCTGTTTACGTTTAGTTTTTATTTCTGCCTGAGTATAGTTATATATATATAGAGTTCTTGATGATTTTGTTTGGTATATTGGCGTGTGCTAGGTGACATATGGTTAATAATTTAAATTATGTTTTGTGTTGCGTAATGTAAATTATTTTGAATACAATTATATAGAATCTTTTTTTTCTTCTAACTGAACAGACAGCTGTGCTGCTGGGGAGTTTGTTGCGCCACTTCTTCTTCCCAGCTAACGCACTAGGAAGTGGTGAAGGGTGGGCGTTTTGGGGGACTGTCTTTTGTAAATTTGGCGCTCGAAAAGTGCTGATTCTCAGCCTAGTTTGAAAAAATGACTTTTGAATTTTATAGATTTTGTAAATTTATTATTAATAATTGTAATATATATTAATAATAAATATTATTATTTTCAATGAAATTGAATGCTATGAACTTGTTCTGCAATAAATACTGTTTATATATATTTAAATATAACAAGAAATCCGAATCGCTTTCTTGTCTAGAATCTAGACTAAGTACTTTTCTATTGTCATCCGATACGATGTGTCTCATTTTATTAACAAAGGAACGCTTGTCTTTTTTAATCCGGAAATTTAAAAGAAAAAAAAATCGTCGTTGTAGATAATAATGTTTTCCTGGTTTTTATGTAAATAAAAAACTTTATTTAAGAGATTTATTTTAAAATATCGATTTTTAACCTCACCGTACAAATCACCGTTATCGGGAGTGAAATATGTGGTATTATTATTCGGGTTGAGATGACTCAGGCCGATCTATCACTGACCCCTTTTTGCGTCGAGGGTTAAAAATTCAATCCATGGATTGTGTTTGCCATCTTTTAAGAGGGGGGAACACAGATTACAGATTGATTTCTGTTCAAAAATGACAGTCGGAACGTGTCAAAACCTGTTGATATATGAATCTTCTGCAACCCTATAAGCGGGCGGGCACGAAACGATTCGCGAGAAGCGATGGCCGAGCGAGGCGGTGACGACAGTACAAAATTGTAACAATCCCTATAACCCGGCCCCCTAACCCCTATAACCGTGTGCTGAGCTGTCAAAATGTCTAAACAAAACAGTCAACTATAACTACTTTTATGGAAGTCGATCAGTATTAAAAAGGTTTCATTCCAGTACAAGATATTTTTACTTGGCACTGCTTAGCTGCTGCATCATAACCAGTGATCGGAGTAGGTAGATTGATTTTTAGTACTTGTATCATAAATGCACACAGAAAGAATAACATGGATAAGCCATTTTTCCGGAAAGTAATTCCGGTATTTCCGGATTCGGCGTACGCATTGTTCTGATAACCGGTTATTGTACCACCCATGATCCTTTGTTCTGATTGGTCGTTGGGTTTTGTCAAATCGTGACAAAAAAAAAAAAATAGGAAGAATAATAAAGAATAAAATTGCTCATTTTATTACAATTCCTACCTTTTTTTTGAGGATGGCAAATCATCAAATGACTCCTTCCACTCTGGCAGAATACAATTCCTACATAAGTTCCGGTTTTTTTTTAATAATCCACCAATTCCGGAGGAATGTCCATAGTAATATATACGTTTCGGATCAATGACCCCAGTTCAATCTACCTACTCCGATCACTGATCATAGCATACGTATATAGTTCCTTATTCTTGTTTCATGTTTATTATTTTATATATATATCTATGTATATATATGTGTATATTTATGTGGTTAAGTTTATGCTTTATGTATTTATTGTGTATGTAAATGGTACACTACTGACGACCTGCAGTATTGTCTGTCCTTCTCCCTGTAATCCATCCAAAGGTTGTCTGTAAAAGATCGCTTTTAGCCATAAGACCGCCCATTGTGTCACCCTATGTAAAATTTCTAAATTTATTTCTGTAATTTGTATGGTGTGCATAATAAAGGATATTCTATCTATCTATCTATCTTAGTAAAAATAACGTAAAATATAAAGATATCCAGCCTTTAGCAAGTTTCTGGTTCCTGGCAACAGAGAGTCACCCCTGTAGCCGTCGGTATCATTAATTCAGGTCAAGTTATTACAGTCAGCACGTGTCAAAATCTGCTGGCTAAAAATAAACATAAAACCACGCCTTTAATTCTCGAAGAGACCGGCAGAGTAATGTACTAGGGAACTGAATGCCGGTAACGGGGCACAAGTCCCGACTCCAGGCTGATACTGAGAATTTCGTAATGAAAAGCCAACAGCTGTTTGCCCGAGCCGGAAACCGAACTCCACTATCTAGACCAATATTGCAGGCAACCAGAAAATAACTAAATCTGTAATCCAACCAATGTCATCATAGCGATCTGCCTACTCTTTTCACTACTATGTTCGGCATCCATAATGCGTAATACACGATCAATCACAATCTGAATCATTTTGAAACAGATTGCTAATCCATTGCTTCATAAGTTCGAAAAAAAATCTGTACACACGTAAATAACGCAATGAATGTTATTGAAAAGTCAAAATGAAACACATTAATCTTAGTCATTTACGAAAATGTGTTACGTAATTAGATAGATGGTCGGCTTGGTTGCGAATTGGTTCGATTCTCAGGTCGGGGAAAGTGTTATTAGGATTTTCCATTAGGAATGTCTCAGTAACAGCCCGGAGTTCGAAAGTTGGTGGTGTGATATCCCCGTGCTTCGGACAGCACGTTAAGCAGTTTGTTTCTGCGCCTGATCTCTCTCTGGTCGTGTCAGATTGCTGTCCTATCAGAGTATGAGAGTGAGGGAAGTGAGAGTGCATCTATGGCAGCACACACTTGTACACTATAAGGGCTCGTGTAGATGGCACCGCAGCCACGCCGACACCGCTTTGCGTAACCATGTAGACTTAAGGCTTGTGCAGACCAGCGCGACTTGTCGCGCGACGCGACACCGGTTATTGTTATACTGTGAAGTTTTCTTAGAAATTGTATTGTTAGTGTCGCGTCGCGCTAGTCTGCACAAGCCTTTAACGCTAAAGCGCCGCCGCCGCACCGTCTCCGTTTGATTTTGCTATATCACTCTACAATCCGCGTCGGCGGCGGTGACGCGGCAGCGGGCTGGCAACATTGCATAAACACCCTTAGAGGCGCGGCGGTGGCGTTGTTGTCGCCCTGAGAACTTATCTACCGCGTCGATGGCTAGTTTCCCATGATTGGCCGCCGTTGCCGAAATCCGGTCTGGAGCAGCACCAGAACTAGTGGCTGGGGTTGGCCTCCAGTCTAAGTGGATGCAATTGAATAACAGTATTTTACACGGAGCGACTGCCTATCTGACCTCCATGGCTATTAACTGGATAACACGATACCCTGAAGGCTGGTTGTCAGACTATCGGACTTCTGCCGTGATTTTCGAGCTGCGCCCCTCCGTGTCTCCCACCCATACACACATCGACCTCGGCAAACGTTGCTTATCTTGAAGATCGAACCGTGCGACTGTTATTACTTAACCAAGAGCCGCAATCTGTATTTATTTATTTAATTATATAATCACTTACAACTATTATTACAGGTACAACCCAGTGCAATAGTGAAGCAAACTTAATAATAACAACTTATTTTCTAAAACATACAATGTAATTCTTGTGAATTCACTCCGTGTACAAGCAAAAATGTCTATCTCCTCTGCTACAAGGTTAAGGGTGCGAAGCGCCCGTGTCAGCGGCGTCTCATTTACCAGATTAGTGCGGCCAGGACGTACAGCCAGCAGATCACACATATCTGTCGGCACACTCAAACACACTACCTCTAATATGTTGGCGTTATAATATCATGCTAGTAATTAATTTAAATAAATATAAGACGTATTGCAACCATGGCTTCCTTTTTTATCGCCACCGCTTAGCATAGCATTCACTGTGGTGTCACTAATATTAGGAGGAAATTATAACTCATAATAAAAGGAAAACCGACTACAAATGATTTTATTATTTCTGTATATCTTGTACTGGCAGATGCACGTATAATTCACAATTAGAATAAAGTGTTATTAGTTAGTGTTATGTGTTTAAAAACCTTTTCATAAAAATAATAAAAAGTTTTGTAAGTTTTGTAGTTGTGGTAAAAAATAAGATTAGAAAACTATTTAAATATTTTATTTATTATTGAAACTAAATACAGACAGTATTTAGTTAACCGTCAATATGAAAACAATCATTTATTTCGTTTTAATTGTAACTGTAAGTGTCGCAAAGGACGGTGACGTGAACGTTTATAATAGTCGTCATGATTGTAAGTATTTCATATTATATTACCTAAGTACTCGTTTGGCCTAAGTCATGGGTCATTTATTGATTTGTTTAACATAGGTACAATAATAATGGTACATAACCTTCTGAAGGAGGCGCCGCTGACGCGTGCACTCCGCACGCTCAACCTCATAGCGAGTGAGACAGACCTATTCTGTTGTTCTCTGAATGAATTCACAAGGAATGCTTTGTTTGTAATTAGTTATAGGTATTAGTTATAAGGAACAATTATGATAAAGTATTAATTAAGGCACATTTACCGCATTGGTTAGCTGCAAGGGTAGATGTATGATGATAAATAAATAAATAAATAAATATAATAATGAGTTCGCTATATTATGCCAGAGGGCGTATAAATGTTTGTAATTTAGTAATCAAGCCAGTCTTAGCGTTATTATAACTGCCTGCTGCCAAAGAGTAATCCTACCTAACTATCACTCTGTGGTTTTGTCATTGTCTTGCAAATAGTGGCCTCTTTAAATGTATCCGATTTAAGTGAAGCAACATTTTTACGGAAAATGGGCGAGGCCTGCAATGTTTAGTTGCGTGCGGTAATTTTTGTGACTCAGGTACCTAATATGGAACAAGCACTAAATGAGTGCAAAAGACTATCTTAGATTTAATTTAAAGAACCAGATATTTTGCAATCGTCCTAGGATTGTCGCTAAGAGCCCATTCATTTGACATAGACATTGAAATATTGATTATTTCCGATCGGCTAACTGGTACAATAAGGTTAATATTTAAACAGGAAAATAACTGACATAATACAATAGGTATGTTTCTGGCGCTATGTGTCGCTTTATAGAGCATGGCCAATGTCTCTTATCAATTTTCAAAAACTACGGTTTATTCCCCCTGTATAGGTAGGTACGACCGTCTAAGTTATATGGATAACTACAGACACGTTTTTTGTACAGTGTGGCTTAAGCCTCGTGCAGACTGGCGCAACGCGAGTCTAACAAAACAATTTCTAAGAATATTTCACGATAGATCAATCCCTTGTGTCGACTCGTGCCATCGCGACGCGCGTGTCTGTACGAAGCTTTATACGCCTCACCGTAAATAAACCGTGCCGTGTATGTAGGGCCTTAAGGAGCTGCATTTATCTCGCACAGTTTTTAACTAATACATACATATTACACTAAGGCTCATTTGCGTGTTAACAGCTAAATCGGAATTAACAGCTAACTCAGGGTTAATCAAATAATTCTATTTGGATTAACCCTGAGTTTGCTGTCAACTCCGTGTTATTCAGCTAACCCATGAACGCGCAAATGGGCCTAAGGAGGTTGCAAGAATCACCCCTACTCACCAACATGAATATGAATATGAAAATGTTTCACTTTCATCTATTTCCTCTAACTACACTCGTGCACTTCCTCCTTACACTGGATGCATACGTTAGTTACGCAGACGCTTGCCTCAAGTTCGCTGGCAGCAGCGCATGCATCAAACTGTAGAGCAAGCGATAACGCACGCACTCTCTTGCATCGTGTGGGTCTATCTGGCAGGCCCCAACGAGATTTATCAACAGGTGATAGGTTTACATAAGGAAATAAATAAGATATATTTTGTACCTCGACAGTGTTTGATTAAATGACGTTTCTGTGAAGTGTCTTGCTAGCGGGCCCGTTATGATTACTTTTAATGTTATTACACTTTCAGATCGCCCAGAAGTGCTCGGAGTTAAAAACTATTATATACCTTACAAATCCAAAATTTCGACTTTCTGTGATCTTTCTGTGATTATTTAAAGACGGCGCTACACGTTTTTTTTCTCCCATTCTCCCATGTCATTCTTCACGCTATCATTTACGCATTAAAGATTGTAATTACTATTACATTTTCTCTTTTAATAATTTACACAGCGTCCTAATCAAAAGAACTACTCTTTTTCTTAATCCCAGTTTTGTTGATATAGTACTGTTGAGTGATTATGAAAATATGTTTGAAAACGGGTTTGCTAGCTAGGCACTTATTTTATTAACGAATTCCTTATGAAGTTCATAGGAAGTTGAAATTTTGGATATGTAAGGTACACAATAGTATCAAGCTCCTTGTTCTATTGTATGATATAAAAGGTTAGTATTTAAAAAGCGGCCCGCTGGCTGGACGTTTGTCTAAGTAACGAATATCTTCTAAACAAAGAAACACACACAGAAAGAAAGTCACACAGAACGTCGAAAATTTTGGATTTGTAAGGTACATAATAGTTTCTAACTCCGAGAACTTCTGGGCGATCTGAAAGTATAATAACAATAAAAATAATCCTAACGGGCCCGCTAGCAAGACACTTCATAGAAACGTCATTTAATAAAAAACTGTCGAGGTACAAAATATATCTTATTTATTTTCTATAGGTAAAAAATAATGTCCCTATGTAAACCTATCACCTGTTGATAAATCTCGTTGGGGCCTGCCAGATAGACCCACACTCTTGCATTCTGAAAACATAATCTGACGCTAGCCGTAACCGCTCACATCAGCGCATGCGAAGTCGCTTGCGCTAACGCCTGCCACTACGCATGCGTTACTTCGTCACCCCACATGACCCATGCACACGCGAACTGAGCCACATATTGAAAACGCAGCAATTTAGTTACAGCCATTTTGTAGATTTTGGGACAGCACTACGCAAAATGTAATGTTTTGGCAATGTGGTGTTTTACGTTCTCTTGTGCCTAAACTGGACCTGGCACTCGCCGGGCGCTGCACCGCGGCACCGCTCGCTTCGCTCGCTCGGCTCGTCCGTTGTTGCTTTAACCTAACCTAACCTACCTTTCAACCATTTTCATTTGCTGTTTCATTTTTAGCCAAGCGGTTACGGTTACACTTACGGTTCTTACGGCACAATTGTTGTATCGGTTGAGGGATCGATCGATTTATTATTGTGCCGTACTGAACTAAAAATAATATTCTTACCGTCCATTTAAACTATCTGTATCTACCTACTTTGATGTTTAATTATATTGTTATACCAAATGTTTTAAGACGAGCGCTAATCCTGCCGACAAACTGTCACGCAGATTGGCAGGTTTATAAAATGTATAAAAGTGTTTGGTCCAAAATAAATCGTTAAGTTTAGCCGGCTAAGATGAAAGAAATTAACATTAGCCTCTCCTCAAAAATAAACTCAAGTTTAGCCGGTTTATTTTGACACCCGTCTTTAGCCGTAACATATACGTATACAATACACGGATAAAATGGCAAGGAGTCACTTGCAAACTCAATAATGGGTCCACGGTAACGGTCGCTAGCTCATAGTGACATAGCGACAAGGGGCCAACATATCCTGAGGTGCTTGAGGTGTTGAGAGGTATTTCACGGCTATTAGGACAATCCCGGAAGTACGGTTGCGAATCTCCACTCAAGCTGGCCAATAAAGGCTAGAATGAGGCGGGAGCTCTGTTCCTCGTCAGTGTTCACTCGAACCGGTCAATAAAGGCAAGCCAGAGATGAGGAATGATACTTCTCCCGGCAGATAGGGTCCGTGGGGTCGCTACTGCCCAACAGCTCGCCACATGCTGCCTGCGGGTTTCTGTATCTCTCTTGGTCTGGCTACCGAAGTTAACTTTTCAGTTTGGTATTTTCTAGTTAGAGGTGCAAAAATAACTGCTTATTAAAATTCGAGGTAGGTACATTTTCCTGTAGACAATGCTGTGTCCAGTGCGCGAGCCGCGCCGAAACTACTTAGAGACGCGAGCACCGCAGCGTCTGTATTGTAGGGGTCCGTAACTTAACTTCGAGAGTCATTTGTTCGATTAATGGAAAGTCGACTGAACGATTGTTCGAATGGACTTATTGCGAAACAACCTTTTATCGCCAAACGCTACTTCGACTGAACGATTCATCGAATATTTATTAATCGATGGACTGCTCTTTCGAATGAGTTTTAATTATTACATAATTTAATAATTAAAATAAAATTTATAAAAAAAGAAATATATAATAATGACTCGAAGTTACGTTACGGACCCTCGGAGTAACGAGACTCCCGACTTTTTTTAATTTATCTATTTTGTGTTTTTTCGAAAACCAAAGATTTTTTTTATTATTCATGCTATATAATGGTAGTAGACCATGGTCTGAACAGCGTTTGTTCTAGCAAAGCTGTGATTCAAATGTCACCGTGTTTTTTTTTTAGATTCATCTAATCTCGTAGCAAAACGGCAGCCGTCTCCATTCAGATTTGATTACCACTTCGGTGAAATGTTATCTATGAACATATATTTAACGAACTTAGTACCGAAGATGGCCACAGATATGTATTTAAAATATCCATCAGGTAAGTTTCTGGTTTCTGGCAATGTATTTACCAAACCTCTCGTCCGTGAATTTAACCGAAAAAATTCCGAATCAAATTATCCAGCGAAACTTCACAGACGTGATGAAAATCAATATCTAAACGCGGGTAAATAAAATAAACTCATAATTTCATGTTGCTACACTACTTGCGGCCGTTGACCTCGTAATTAGCAGTTAGTTTCCTACTTAAAATTATGGCACGAAGTTCTTTAACGCGGCTTGCGGACTGACAGAAATCGTCCCGCTAAAAAGTGTTACTACTTGCGACTGTCTTCTTCTAATTCATCGAGAAAGAAAGAGATAGAGAGAGAGAACGCCGGCAGAAAAAAAAAAGAAAAGAATAAAGTGATTACAGTGTCATGGGATAAAATTGTACACATCATCGGCCCGAGTACACAGAGAGAGAGAAAGTGTGAATTTGGTCAAAATGTAAATCCAAGATGGCAGCGGCGATTTTTTTTTATATATCGTCATAGGTGTCGTTTTCATAGTTTTCGAGTGTGCTAAAGACGATAGTGAAGTCAAAATGTAAATCCAAGATGGCGGCAGCGAAAATTTTCTAATGTTTTTAAAGTCAATAGTGAGGTCAAAATGTAAATGTATACAGCGGCTGCGAAAATGTTGTTCTTATTTTAAATCATACATGAGAAGAAACTTGGAGGGGTCCCCTAACCGCACTTTTTTTTAAAATCCTTTTGCTTACTTACTTGTATTAATAGGTACAGGTTTATCAACTTCCTCCCGAGTTATTGAGATAATAAAAATGTTTACTTGCTTTAATACGTTCCAGGTGACATCATGCAGAAGGAGAAATTACATATGATTAAACCAGAAAAGCAATTTCAGATCCAACGTTATTTATCGTACAGCAAAATATTCATTGAACTTGAGTTATTTACGACAGCTGGCCTTTGTACCACATATAATATAGTTAATGCGAAAAATGTGTCAAGAGGACTTGACACGTCATGTAGGTAGAAAAAAAAGCTATAATAATTTAATTGATAAATCAGACTCCCCCATGCCTCAATGGTCTATTGGTCGCAAGTGTGACTGCAGAGCGTGGGTTCGATCCCGGTTGGTGCATAGAATTACTTTTTGGATTTTTCTAACAGGAAATCCTCTGTAGCAGCCCAGGGTCTGGATTTCGTCACAGTTAATCGCAAAAGGCTCGCTCTATAATATATGGGACTGAAACATAAATGATGAAATGGGGGAATACGACCTACTATAAGTAGGTACACCCAAGACAAGAGTAGTAGGTACACACACGACAGCATACCCCATCGGCAAATGCAGGCTGATGTTAAAAGGGTTGTTTTTTCGTGATCTGAAGTTATGGGATTAGGTATAAAAAGCAGTAGCAGTAGAATAATGAATATATTTTTATTTTTTTCAGATAATGACATTTGCTTAAAGGGCGAGCCATGTGTAATTGAAGTGGATTTGTTAAATAATATTTGTGAGGGTAAGTCATTTTTACAGTATTCACGGCTGTCACAGCATTTTGCAGGTATTAAAACGTACTAAATGCAATACTTCTCCATAAACCGTTATGGTACGAGAGTCCATAACCAAAATTGTTGCCTGATTGTGTTTGGAAATCGATAGATTTGGTTATGCTGCATCCATTAGTTAAAGATATGGTCAAGTACAGAAAAATGCAACGACGAGAAGAATAGAATATGACACGTTTGGCTTCGTAAAGAGTCTTTTTTACAAGTATCTACTTGAAATTTACTTTAAATTAAAGTAACTTTCAAGTAGAGTTACCATCTGTCCGGATTGGTTCGGAAATGTCTAGCTTTATAGCCCCCCGTCTGGAATTCGTTCAGCCTTGACATTTGTCCGATATTTTCGATTGAAGTAGTAAAAAAAAACTTATTTAATTGAGAACTATTTCGGACTATTTTATTTATGTCCGGCTTTTTCAAATTATTTACTTATATTTAAATATAATATCCAATCTAACCCTAAAATACTTTTACTATGTGCAAGTATATAAAAAAGGGTAAGAACTCATTGGGCATCAAAAAATTTGTCCGCATCGCTGTCAGCGGGAAAAGTGCCCAAAAGGCTGGCAGCGTTGCCACGTTGGATGGCAATGATGATTCTTTGGCCTAAAAATAGGCGAGCCCTCTGGTCACGTGAAGAATCGACCGACCGCTTGGCGATGTCCCGAAATACTCGATGAGCACTTGGAGTCGTTTGGGTTTGAAACACTGGGACTGTGGAGACAGTCCCAGTGTTTCAAACCCAAACGGCTCAAACATTATAGCTCTCAATAAGGTATATATTTGCGCCGTTTGAGGTTTTCTGCACCTGCAGCAATCACCGCAGCACAACCCGCCGTGCTAAGATGGGATGGCGCGAGGTCATCCCACACCAAAGGCCTACCCAACTTCCAAGACATTATGGTCATTCCGTCTTGCCTCTTCCCATTGTCACTTGCCAAGCCGTTGAGTTCTAAAACAGCTGACACCCCAGTGATGACAAGAGCCCGATGGATGATGTCATTAATACTGGCGTGCCGTACCAACGGACCAGCGTTCAAGCTGCAAGATAGGCCACGATGTCCGAGATGGTCGACTGCTTCACCGCACTGACAGTGATATGGAGCCCCGCAAGGAATCTTTTTATATTTTTTTTCAAATTGAGAAATGCTAACCCTACATTCAGGGATACTAGGTCTATTCTCTTCATCCGCTAAGAGTTAATTCTAGCGACCTGACCTAGACAACACAGCCGATACTTTTTATGAAATAGTGCAACGTTATCAAAATTTAATTTAATATCGTGTGTTGCAGTTTCCTCTAAACTTGATGGACCTGCAGATGAAACAACAACTTCAACAAACATAAGTACTGGGAGTGATACTGGTGCGTGTACCTAACGATAATATCTACATATTTATGTAATCAGTCACCCTTGCTAGCTGACTCATTTGCTTAAAATTAAATGATTTTTTTTATTCTGTAATTAGGACAGCGGAATCACCTTTACAAGTGATATAAAAAAAAAAGGTTCATGAGTACGGCGTTTCCTATCTGACTACTCTGAGAAGAAAGGCCGAAACAAACTCAGAGGTCGCAGTCTCTTTTAAAGTTCAGACATAATCTTGGTCAAGCCATGTGAGGACCATTCACTAGATAAGTGTATGAAATGGTCTTTTGAGGAAAGAACCACATATTTGTGGAGCTCAACTCAGAACTTAAGGAGCTCAACGACTTTTCGCAAGACTTTTTTTAGAAATGTTTAAATTCTCGAAACTTCAAAATTTGTGTAATTGCTGTACCAGTGTTTTACCTATTTCTGCAACGACTTTCAACAGTATTGACTTAAGCTTTTCGGTTCCTTATGTCAATCTAATACATTTTTTACTTTTTATCATCGTTATCGCTGACTTTGTCCAGGTCATCTTGTCGCTTTTCGACGTGCAAGTGACATTCAACCTGGTGGTAAAACAATATAAGAGAGCGAATAATAGATGGGACACTCCGGGAAATCATTTAACTAAAAAGCGACTCTTGCTAGGACACAACAAAGTGCAATTCATGTCGCACAGCGCTACTTACCTGCAGTTATATTCACCTAGAAGTTGCCTCTCTTTATATCGCGTGACTCTGAGATCTTCTCACTCACTCACTGACTTGGCCCAGCAAAACGGGCCCGCCGCGTACTTGTAGCTTCATACCTAAACTGCGGAGTGTCCCATCTGTGTTCATCTGTGCTAATAGACAACAGAACAAGTAGTAACAAACGTTTTTTTTTTCCAGAAAGTAAAGACCAACAGAAGCCAAACACAGTGTTAATATACGGGATACCATCCGTGATCGGGATGTGTGTTATAATATTGGGTATTTATATAAGTGTCAAAAAATATTGTCATCCAAATTCGCAGCCAATAGACGCAACGGAATTGAATACTCATGTAAGTCCTGCGTTAAGCGATCCTTGAAATTGTCATGTGCACTCCACATTCCACGGCTCTAGATCTTTTTTGAGGTGGGACAAAACCTGCCGTCTGCCTCCCCCACTAACCTTACCCTTTATGGGGGATGCGCTGAAATAGAAAGATTACGTGTGCTGCGCGTCTCATTTATTGTAAAGTTGCGGTATGCTGGGTGGTGCATTTGTCTGCTACGCTTGATGTTGTCGCCCCTTGAAGTTGGCGCCCGGGACCCGGCCCCGGTGTCGTCCCCCCCCCCCTCCCCCTGAATCCGGGGTTGACCCGCTGCACTATTGAAGTGAACTATTCTTTAAATATGTAGGAAGGGTGACTGGAATAAAGAATTTTTATAGACCATATTTTCATAGTAGTAATTTGTATTTTTCCCAGGCCACCGCAAATGAAGTTGTATATGCGGATCTCAGTTTGGTGCAAGGAAACAGTCAACCACCAAGACGTGACGAAGAATCGATATATGCAAAAATAATTGCGGTAATGAGACCTGTTCCTCGCTGAAACGCTACGCTATGACATACGTAGCTCACCCTGCTACGGCGTAGCTCACACTGTACTACGGCGTAGCTCATACCGTGCTGCGGTTGAATTGGATAGGACATCGATATTTGTCAGTAGTCGGTTGATAAGTCAGACAGCGCTTAGCAGTCGCTCTGTGTACAATACTGTCAGACAGGCACATCTGTTTAGACTGAAAGCTGACCACAACTTAGTTGGGAAAAGGTTAAAATATTAAAAAAGGCATTTATTAATATTGTATATCGCACGTATTAGGCTTGATGGTTAAATAGGAGAATGAGAAAACAAGTTGTCCGTTCCAAATCTAGGTCATCACGGAGAAGAAGGACAAGAAACTCCGTATCAACACATTTTTACATTAGCGTAAATCATTTTTATCACATTAATCTCCTGGACATTTGAAAAATGGCCTCTCAAAGTTATAGCAACTTATCAATGGAAAGAAACAGAACATGAATATTCCGTAATTCGATTTAACATATAAGACATATTATAACACATACAGAAAAACATAGCTATCAGCAATAATCAAGAAATATGATCAATTAACTTACGTGAACATTATTGGTAGTCCATCTTTCACCACAGTTGTATCAAAAAGTCCCAAAGAATTGGCCGGTACACGTATTTATAAAGTCCCAAAATATTACTCAAGGACATCTAATATTGCAGTCATTTTAGACCAATCGCGGATGGTCATAGATTATTGTTAAATAATTCCTAATTTATGTAATAATTTACAAATCTTAAGTACCATTTTAAAACTTAATAAGATTATTTAGCAATTTAATATGTTTTTATTTGTAATCGAAAACTAAAATTAGATAAGTTATTAACATCAACATATAGTTCTGAAAATGGTTTGAAACTACGTGTTACTTGAAAACAATATAAAATTATAAGTTTAACATATTACTTTTAACTTAATCATTTCAGGAAATGCTAAATTAAATAGCATTTGTTTTGGCTATTCAAAAACCACAAATACAAACATATTTTTGATGACCTAATTTTCGTCTTGAATCGTTATTTGTTTGTGATTGTAGTCTTTTAATTAAGTCACAATAAAAACCATTGATATAGAACAACTTATACATCGAAATTGCATATAAAACCAAGGAAATATTTTAAGTACAATTTATAATTCTGTTATCATCATATTTTAGGTAAAAGAAAATAAGTTTTTGTATTTATTTGGACCAACTCACAGATTGTGATCTGCGAGTTGTTTGTTTGTTGGTTTCGTTCGGAATTTATTGCTCATCTAGAAATACTGAGATAGTTTAGAACAAGAATTAAATCGAAGATTAATTTAATATAATGTTACATATTCCGACACATTCAATTTGTTGTATACTGACTATCATTGGTAATAAATGAAACTATAAAAACAATTCTATTTTAATTTATTTTTACCTAACAAATCAATCGCCCGGCGAGCCGAATAATACACACAATACCAACTAGTCGCATAAACCTATAAATTCATTATTCAATTATTTTCACGTCAGACGTGTACAACATCTGCCCCAATACCGCATTTACACGGTAATGCGGGTTTCTAGGGTAATGTTTGTAGTTGGATGCGTCTTTTCAGACTGGAAAAGCTATACAACGGAATCCATACTGTACCAGTATCCACCAGTGGTGGTCAACGGAGTAATCCACTGTTCCGGCCTCAATTACTATTCGACTATTTGAACTTGTTTTTTTTAAACTAATCAGTATGTTTCTGATCGGTTCGTATATGTCCACGCAGCGCAGCCGATCAAAACGATCTGGCGCAGATTCATCAGTTCAGATAAATCTTTGCAATTTGCATGCATAGTCTGGTAGACTTCATTAGTCGAACTTCACTTCAATTAACTCAGCCTATTGCAGTCCACTGCTGGTCATAGGTCACTCCCAAGTAGCGCCACTACAGCCGGTTCTCCGCCTCCCGCATCCGTTTTGTCTCAGTCACCTTTTGAAGATCGTCAGTTCATCTAGCTGGGGGGCGTCCCTCACTATGCTTGTCGGTACGCGGTCTTCACTCCAAAACTCGTCTGCTCCAACGGCTGTCAGTCCGTTGACAAACATGGCCGGCCCACTGCCACTTCAGTTTCTGAACTCAAGCTATGTCAGCGACTCCTTTACATTTTCGGATATTCAGATTTCGGATCCTATGTGAATTTACCCTCAATAATTTGTAAGATTCACACAAATTATTGAGGGTTTATTTCCTCATATTGATGTTGCTCTATTAGCTCAATCTCCTGCTCACATTCTCTTCTAAAGAGTAAGTTCAGGTAGAATGGGCTAGTTTGCTGAAAAAAATCATGGTTAAATTAATATCATCATAATTATTCTGCTGCCCGTGGAGGAGCTCGTGGCTAATTAATAAGAGCCGTACGGGTCGATCCATCAGGTTAAGCTATGCTTGCCGGGGTTGGTCCGTGGATGGGTGACCATCTTTACATACCGAGACTCCTCCGTGCCTGGGAAAGCATGGTAAGCCGTTGGTCTTAGCTGGCATTCGTAGATCTTTGACAGTCGTTACGGGCCGTCAGAAGCCCAAAAGTCTGACAAATAGTCTTACCAAGGGGTATCGTATTACCCAGCTACTGGATTGTGTTAACAGTCGTTTCATGTGGAATACTGGTATTCAGCTGCATCAGGTTATACTAGAAGTCAACCCCAACATGGTAGTTGGGAAAAGGCTAGGCAGATTGATTGACTATCCTTCTGCCCGTATTCCAATATACTTGTGATCAGCGCAGAATGTCTTCATCTTTCATACATCTCTATTAGCCATCATCTCTGAAGTTAGTTTCTAGATAACTAAGGCCAAAGACCACACACAACACGTCTTGTCTCGTATAGATATACTAACTTGAATGTAACTTTAACTACGTGCGTTTAAAAATATGATATAATCTTACATCGTCCGATAGTAATTCAGGTGTGCCTGATGGATTGCGTTTGATCCAGCAACGTTTCCTAATTGCAACAACAACGAGCAGGATCAACGCCACTCCAAATATTTCTGAAGCTATAACGATGAGATATTTTTTAACCACTGCATCTGAAAAAACATAATTCGTTTATTAATCAGAAGTTGTTAACTGTGGACGTGCATCTAAAGCCTTTTCGACGCATCCTGGACAGTCAGCTCCTCTATACCACTTTGTTGGCAATCATTTCCCCCGTCGTATGAGTTTTTCAAGTAAATATAGTAATGTACCATCAAAGGAGTTCATAACTAACCACCGTAAGGACTATTCTTGCTTGCAGCTCTCGGCGGCTATAGAACCGCGTCGGTAACAGATGTGGTCATCGTGTTCCCGGGATTTTGTTTTGAAACTGTTTAGATATGAACTTATTTGATGGTACATGCCATGATTAGGGTTCGAGATCCTGTTCTAGAAACTGGTTGGGCCCCAATTTAAATAATAATGCAAAAAAAAAGAAACGTGTGCGGGCGGGGGCCCCCGTCAAGAACGAAGTTTATTTACGGGACATTCGCACTCACACACACACTCCTATATAATAGAAAGAGACAGATAGAGAGAGAGAAAGGAGCACGGGGTGGGCATAACGCTTTTTCCTTACGTGACGATTTCTAGCAGTCAACCTCTACCCGCGTTAAGGAACTTCGTTTCAAGAAGAAATCAATATACGAAAGCATAATTAATTTATGAGAAAACAAACCGTTTCCTCCGATGACTGTTGCATTTGAAGTATCCGACATATTCTGTATTGTAGTTGGAGTATCCGACGTAAACCATGTTGCATTTGAAGTGTTCGATATATTCCGTGTTGACTTTGAATTATCAGAAACATTTTGTGTTGCGTATGGAGTATCAGAGATTGTAGGGTTTGGAGTTACCGATGTATTTCGCGTTATATGTGGGATATTCTGTGACGATTTCGGAGTATCAGATATTGCTGGTTTTGGAGTAATCGATGTTTTTGGCGTTGTATGTGAGATATTCTGTGTTGCTTTTGGAATATTAGAGATCGTAGGTTTAGGAGTATTCGAAGTTTTTCGAGTAGTATCTGGAATATTCAGTGTTGGTTTTGGAGTCACAAATATTTTACGTGTTGCAGCAATGGAAGTATTTCGAGTAGTATTCGAGTAATGTGTTGGTTTTGGAGCGACAAAGGTTTTTTTACATTTTGGATTTGAAACTGCCGTGCTTTCTGTAATAAAATAAAATTAACACGGTTACATATACTGATCTGCAGGTTTGGCTCAGCAAGAAAGGCTTATATGTATATAAAGAGAAAGAGCACTGCGGATAACACAGGTTACATGGTAAGAGAAGGAATATTTTAGATACGGCGTGACTGGATATATTACGGAAATTAATCATGAACAACATATCCCACCGTAGGCGCAGGCTTGCGTGCGGTAAGCAATGGGTAGCTCGCCGTCCGATAAGGACCAGCCGTTCGATTCTGTAAAAATATCACCGTGAAACTTAGGTGAAGTGAGCGTGAAGTGAGCTGTCAATAGTGTTAATCCCTATCATCCTGCCGGTCGATTCTGTGGCAGTGACAGCTCACATCACGCTCACTTCACCTAAGCTTCACGTTAATATTTTTACAGAATCGACCGACAGGCCCGGGTCGACGGCGCGTTGTGTTCTACGCGCGCCTCAAAGACATGTCAGCACTAACTGACGAGGTCACACAACGGAAGGTACACGGGTGGGTTTTAGTCAGCAAAAGTCTGACACAACCTCCCGCTCCGCCCAGGGCGGGAGAAGTTATTTAATAATTTACCGCCCTCAAAAAAAAAAAAAGGATGCCTGTATTGGACGTAAGGATGGAGGCGAGCAGTGCACTCACATTTTGCAAATTACCAGTTTCAAGTCCCGTGTTATAGGGAGGCGAGACTATTTGTATGACCAAAATCTATCCGTCCAAATTTAGAACATTTTGGTGCCAGAAATGTCAAAGTCAGAACTTTATTTTGACATTTCTGATCATCATTTTTCGGATTCAGATCAGCACCCCAATTGCGTAACACACTTTCAATCACAATCTGAATGATTTTGAACGAAATTGCTAATCCATTGCTTCATATGTTTGGAAAATTCGTCTGCTCGACAACGTAAATAACGCAATGAATGTTGTCGAATGGCCAAAATGAAAGGCATCGCAATTGATAATGTGTAACACAATTACCCCGCTGATGCAGGGTGCCAGGAGCTTGGTAACTATGTATGCTACTCGTATTAACAACTAATTAATAAAATACAAATACATTTTTATAAATAGGTGGTTTTGAAAAAAATATATGGAAGCTTGAAGCTGCAATAGTTATCAAAATGCTTACCTATACAGTAGTTTCTCAAATCTATCTCAATGGCACAGGTACTACTTGGGAAGTGTAAACAATAATGGCCAGCTAAAAAAAAAACAATCCATTTATTATCACCAAAGTGGAGAGAGGCGCAGATAGAGATGAGTAAACCGCTAATCAGTCTAGGCACCGCTCCACAGCAGCCCACGGGTTAGCTACGCACGTGTATTTAGCTCCACTTTGTATGAAAATATAGAAGAATTGTCCACTGCAAAACATAGCCACGCTACGCACGAATGAGTGGCTGGTAAACAAATGAATCGCGCAGCTAGCGTTGCCAGATGTCCGGCTTTAGCCAGACAGGTCCGGCTTTTTACAATCGTGTCCAACTTAATATAAAAAAGTCCGGCTTTTGTTAGACTTTTGGTCAACCCCACCCTGCCTAAAGATGCCGAACAAAAGCAGTCGAGCGACTCATGCAGACACGCATGACTCGCACTCGTAAGAACAAAATGTTATTCATAATAACATATAATTAAGAGTAGAGTAAGTCTCAAAAGAATAACAGTAATAAATACACAAATAAAAGTACCAACTTTTTTTTTTCCTTTTAAAACTTTTTGTGTCAGGCTTTCAGGGCAAAATGTCCGGCTAATATGAATCTGTGTCCGGCGTTGCTATTTTTGGGCCTGGCAACCCTAACCGTGGCAAAACCTTCCGTGCACATCTTACATAGCGTAGTAGCGGACGCTTGAGAGTGTAACTGAGCGCAGCTGAGCGGAGATCTGTGCCAGGCTACAGAGTGAGCTGAGCACATGCTTACACGGACGGAACGTTTAGGTACTAAATACCATAACATTTCGCCTGTAATTCCCGAAGGATTAAACAGAGGAGTACCTATAGTACACCCACATTTCGCCAGTTATGTTTAAGTCCCATTGTAATAGCGAGTGAGCCTATTGCCATAAACCGGGCACAAATCCAGACTCTGCTAGCTGCTTCTAAGAAATTCTTGATGGGAAATGCTCGCAAGAAGCGCTTGCTACCACTAGAATCGAATCAAATTTAACAGAATCAACCAACAAACCGACCATAGAAGCAAATCGCTATCTCTCGGGTCTACTAAACATTCTAATCGTAACGTCTTGTGTCAATGCACGCATCTAGTCAGCCGCTCTTGCGCAGAATCTGCTCTTTAAGCGTTTACAGTAGAAAATTGTTATAATAATAATACCAGCCTATTACTGTCCCACTGCAGGGCAAAGGCCTCTTCTCATACAGAGAAAGCACGAGCATTGATTACCACACTTGCTCAAGACGGGTTAGCGATTTTAGACTTATATTAACTATAAAGTCCAGGTTTCCTCACGATGTTTTCCTTAACCGATGTCAGTAATGTCCGAAATAAACTCAGAAAAGTACATATGAATTAAAAAACTGTACTTGCCCGGATTAGAACCCACAACTTCGTTCATGAGAGGCGAGGTCTTAACCACTGGGTCATCACGACAAAATTGTTATTAAAAATAAATCTCTTACATTCATAAGTTGAGTCAGCTACCCCGTGTTGTAATATCCTCGCGTGTCTGCCTTCCGACACTAGTTTTGTGGCGCACAGCCCGTTTGATGAATATAATTCCAAGCCGATAGTTACTTTACTATATGTCAATTCGCCACAAACCCTGAAATGGTCTCCAGCATCTCTATCCCATTCGTATTTATTCTTCGATGCAGGATCATCTGGAATTGTATAATAGATTCAGGATGTAAAATACCCATCACCAAGTAGAAATCAACGCATTCTGTACTAAAGCTGATAACAAGATATTTTACTCGAGTACCTAAATGTTCATTTTTTTCGCTTCCACGTTTACTAGATATCTTTACTAATGATACATTTTTCGCTTTTAATTCATTTTGTGTCCAGACGTTTCACTTTTAGTGTAGGACGAAAAACGTAAGACGAAAAACGAGTGAGCCTTACCTCGTATATGATGTGTAACATCTGGCATTACCTTGGTAATAAGGGATGTCATTATAGGGGCGGGGCGTCGTCAAGGTCGTTTCCGACAGCCAACTCTAGCACCGCGCGAGCTCATTCGTCAAATAAAATAGCGCGCGCTTTCCCGACTTCCTGTTACACACATCCGTCGCCTTCACGAAATCACTATCATATATTTGTTTATTTAGATTTTTTAAATTTTGTATTTAATTGCAAGAAAGTGAGAGGAAAGATGTTACACATATAAAATGAACGAAAACTGAAGTGTCTGATATATGCTTTACCTACCATCTTACTAAGTAAAACGGGCAAAAAAATAATAATCAAACCTGGGTAAGTGAGAACTGGGTTAACGAGAAAACTCTATAAATGAGAGTAATTGCCAGGATGCCTACCACGAGCTCTTAGCGCGATCCATTTTAGGACCTAAACTGAACTGTTCTTCTAATTCGTACCATGACGTTAGTTTAACGATTCAATTTAGGCCATGCCATCTGACAGCGATTGTCCCAAACTGAGTCGCAAGTTTTGGTTTCATTCATTCTTGTTTGGTACCATGACGTCCATATAGCAGCTCAACTGAAACGCTCAACTGTCAAAATAAGCGATTCAATAAAAGTTACTATTTCTCTAACATAAACTGAAACGGTTGGTGAATTATTGACGAAAATAAAGTTTTTTAGTGCTATTTTAGTGGAATTTTACAAAAACCAATGTAAGTGAGCTTTAATCTTTCTTTTAAAGTCTAAAATACCTATTTTATATGCCTTTTTTAACCGCATTAGTTTTTGTTTAACAGATTTCTGATGAACTACTTTTATTTGAGTTTTTTGAGGAAGATTCTGCCTCACACTATGCCCACTATGCCCCAACTCAACTCACACAACTTTGTTTACTCTGGTACGTTCGAAACAGAAACATAATTTGTTTTATTAGGTCGAAATAAAAAATATATTTTCCTATACTTAATAAATAGCAAAAGGTAAATAAATATCTACTTTGACTAAGAATTATTTTAACAATAGTTACCGTATTAACGTGGAATCTTAAAAAAAACTGTTGAGTGTCTGTTTTACTTTAAAGTAATGATACTGAGTTAAGAACAAATAAAATTTTACTTGCTTCTGAACGTGTCTGACACTAAATAATGTGCGCGAAACAAACTTATTTGACAATAATAGCGTTGTCTCGTTTTCACCAAAAACGTTCCAAACGCGGCCGCGCGGTTCAGCCACAGATTGCGATCTTTCATTCACTTTTAACGATCCAAATGCCGCTGAGTTTATTGGACGTCATGGTACGACTTTGAAGCGATGCAGTTTAAGAACCTAAACTGAAATGCCTTGCTTTTGAATCGTTTTTAATTAGATCATGGTAGGCATCCAGGTCCGGTCATTTTAACCCACTAAACCCTCTATAAGTGAGAAACAGAAACCTTTATAAGAGAACGCCATGTTTCACACGTGGACTTCTATAACTGAGACTGCTACTTGCCTGTACCTCTTTAAGCGACAGTCGAGCGTAATTTAACATCTGCTATTTATGACTCTTAAAAAATTTTCGTGGAACTAACATTGTCTTTGTTCTCTTAAATTTCGAGGGACTAACTTACATTGCTTTTGTATCGTATTCTATTCGAATGACCGAATGTGCGCATGTATCGACTTATTTATCGAACTAACTAAAGTTGATAAATATTAATTGCGAAGAAAGGTTCCGCACATACTCATAATGTTAAAACGATAAATCAAAGTGTTGTCATTAAGTGATAAACTTAAAATTGTGAATATGTTTGAGTGTGGGAAATCGCGAAATGTCATATTCTAATTAATAATACCCATACAATACATACATGTTTATCACTACATATTCGCTGGTATTTTTATAAACCTCTATTAGTGAGAAAGACGTCTCATGTACCTCTATAAAAACCCGAGATAGTGAGAAACCCCTATAAGCGAAAAAGAGATCGCAGCCATTTAGTAGCAAAAAAATATTTTAGTTATAAAAGGGCATGCAATAGCATCGCTAAACAGCCTTTAGAAGTATAATAGAGTTAATCGAGTCTTTTGTACCACAGTGAGATGTATCAGAATACTTTAGTGGGTAAAAAGGTTTAAAAGGAGTTATAATTTAATTTTATAGCGCTCAAGACCGTAGGGAGGCATTTGAACGAAAGGATCTTTAACAATTTTTTTTTACGGCTGTTTAATTACTAATCTATAATAGAGTTGTCTAACTCTAGTATAGCGCGTTGAGCGCTATATGAGAGACTTATATGGCTACTCTACGGCCAATAGTTGTATAATGATTCATACGAAAACATTTTATACGGTTGGGGGGTTACAGAATAGTGTTATAGCACCTTAAGTATTTTAATAGTATTTACTAGCGCTCTTGTTACCTTACCTCTATAAAGGACGAGCATAACTTTATACTAGAGCTCAAAATTATCGCAAAATTAATGTGACAAATTGTCAAGCGCGCGTAAACTGCAAAAAAACCAAAGCCACACACAATCATACGCGGGCAGCTGCGGGAGACAACAGACTTATTGCTTCATCTTTATTGCTCCGCGGCCTTAAGCGGTCATATAATCATCGCCGTCTGCTAAGCGCCTTTTAAGCTAGACCGAGCCGGTTCCGAGCCGTATCCGAGTCAGCTCGTTGGTAGGAGTTTCCATGGAGTTTTATTCTCATTCTTTTCCATAGGAACGTACTACGCTTTGGAATGGACAACTTCGTCTTTCTGACTGACCGATCCCTTGACACTTCAAAATTGGCTGTAATTGAAAGAATTGCTTTGAGTTCAACTCTCGAACGCCCCAAAAAGGCATAGGCGCAGGATGAACTGCTTTGTTTGAAAAGTTCCAATTCTGTTTTAAGTCGGTGCTTCGTCTGTGGCACGGTTTGGATTAGGCTCGGTCTGGCATTTATCATCCTTGACGTTTTCCTCGTCCTGTCAATCATACTTGTGTGACACAAGGAACTTTACCTATACCACAATTATTAGCAAACTTATGTACACAAAAACAAGTTTTTCTTTTCAGTGATACGAATATGAACCGTCACCCCGCGTCCTAACTGAAAGCGTCCGTCGCATGAATCCGCTATCGACGCGATTTAAGTGAATTATGACGTACAAACGCGACTTGATTGATCGCGCGCTTACGTCATAAACGAGCTTGACGATCCCCTTCGGTTAAGACGCGGCGTCAGCTTACCTGTGTCAACTGCTACTTTGATAGCAGTTATTTTCGGTGATACATTCTTCAATTGCATTAAGATATTAAATTGTGAATTGCTCAAATATGCGAAATTAAATGGTGCATTCATTACTCCGTGTCGCGCTGAATCTAAAAGTAAATGATTAGTGTAAGGTAGGGTTCCGTTGCAGTTACTTTACTACAAAAAAGCGACCAAGTGCGACTCGCACACGAAGAGTTTACCACCGTACAATATTTAAGACTACAGCTTTTATTAAATACAGTACACATACAGTACAGTTTCTGCAATTGTATATTTTTTTTATTTTTTTTTATTACAGCGGCATATTAGTACCTACACACTGGGAAAATTTTAAGTAGCTACCTATTACTGACGGTTCAAAAGAAACAGCCCTGTGACAGACGGACGGATGGACGGACAACGGAACCTTAGTAATATAACCTTTTTTTTGTGTTCCATACAACCCTAAAAAACAAGGCTAGCAACTCGTCAGCATGACGCTATATCCACATAAAATCGGTTCAAAGAGGATCTTAAATTGGGCATCGGATGAAGCTAATTCGGGACCACTATTAAGAGGGTCTATCCTGAAAGTTGGCAACGTCGCAAATAACTGTCAAATATTTACCTTTTTTGATTTTTATAGCAATATTACTGAATAGAAATAAGAAATGTGGCTAACTAGAGAACTAGAATATTAATAATGAATTGCAATTATAACATTTAATTTCATGTTGTACCCATTTTAGTTGTAAAAAAGGCATGTAGAAAGTTTCCAAATAGTTTTTTTACATATAAAACTAAACATTCGGTGTTACGATATTAATTATTGCATTTCATAATCAATATTCTAGTTCGCTAGTTAGCCACTATTTTTATTTCCACACAGTAATATTGCTAAATTAATCAAAACAGTCAAATATTTGACATCTATTTGCGACGTTGCCCACCTCCAGAATAAACGCTATTAACATTTATCACAAAAATAATCTGTCCTGATACGAAGCGACTGTCGCGTCGCGCAAATACGCGATCGACGCGATCGTTTAAATGAATTATGGCGTGCATTGCGTATTCGCACGACGATCACTTTTTATTAGGACACGGCCTTAGGCAAAATAAAGCTAAATTAATAATGAAGAGAATATTCTAGGATGCAAGAGCGACTGCCATCTCGGGAATTGGGGCAGTAGAGCGATCATGAGACTTTATTTATCTCTGGGTCGGTATTACAACTCAAATACGTAATATTTGAGTTGTAGGTGGCGGCACCCTGGGCACGCCACAATTGTGGCAACAATTCCCCTCTTTAAGGAGTGGCTAGAGAGGCGCCACGGCGTCCTCACCTTCCGCCTGACGCAGGTCCTCACCGGACACGGCTGTTTCGGGAGGTTCCTGTTCCGCATATGGCGGGAGGAAACGCCCGGGTGTCACCACTGTGTGGACACGGTGGAGCATACGGTGGAGGTCTGCCCGGCTTGGGCGCAGCACCGCCGTGTCCTCACGGAGGCGATCGGCGGCGGCGATCTCTCGCGTCCGGCCCTGGTTCAGGCCATGGTCCGGAGCGAGAGTGCATGGGAGGCCGTCACTTCCTTGTGCGAAGCAGTAATGCTCGCGAAGGAGAAGGCGGAGCGCGCGAGGTAGAGCGCACCCTCGCGCCCCTAGTCGCCGCAGGAGACGCCCCGGGCGTCGGGACTCACGAGCCGACTTCCGGCCCCCGTAGGCGCGGGCTTAGGACGGTGAGCAATGGGTAGCTCGCCGTCCGATTAGGACCAGGCCCGGGTCGACGGCGCGTTGTGTTCCACGCGCGCCTCAATGAGATGTCAGCACCAACTGACGGGGTCCGTATGGGCCAATGCCTGCCAGAGTTGCGAGTTTGTCCGAAAGGGATATCGCGGCCCCGGCACACAGGCAACGGAAGGAACACGGGTGGGTTTTAGTCAGTAAAAGTCTGACACGCCCTCCCGCTCCACCCGGAGCGGGAGAAGTTATTTGATAATTTCCCACCCTCAAAAAAAAAGAAGGACCCATTGTAATTACTCCTGGAGTTTGGAAGTTGGTGTTGTGACTCCTCAGAAAGCACGTAAATCCGTTGTTCTTCCGCCTGATTTCTCTCCGGTTATGTCGGTCCCATCGGAATAATGAGAGTGAGGGAAGAGGGACTGTACCTGTGTTTGCGCAAACACTACGCACTAGATCTCCCACGTAGTCACCGTTGAGATTGGCCACCGTAACCGAAATTCGGTCGCGAGGATTAGAATATTATTAATCGCTCCATCAAAGACCATGTCGCTGGGTTTACTAATATCAAAATTGACTTAGATAAAAGCAACTTACATTCTTCACATCTCCCAAACACAGTATTTACCATAATGACAAAATAGAATCCAACGAAACAAATGATAGCAGAATTCATTTTAACAGTTTGAAGGAACCAATGTAATTGAAACGTTTTATTATAATATAACTGCTAAACACTTGTAGGTACGTCAGTTAAAACGGTAATGAGACCTTTGTAATAGACGCTCGGACATTAATTATGTTCTATAAATTATTTACCTAATTGTTTATCCTGTTAGAAGATTTTCTTGCGTAATGTAAAATCCTTGTGTATCACATGGAATTTACATTTTGAACTGTATAATTCCAATCCTAACTTATATTATAAATGCGAAAATGAGTTAGCTTGTTTGTTTGTTACGATTTTACGTCTCAAACGATACACGATGTCTGGGGTACAGAAAAGTCCTCGCGCACATTTGGGTCCTCGCGCACATTTGGGAGTGGCGCGAGGAGGCCAACGCCACGGCGTCCTCACCTTCCGCCTGACGCAGGTCCTCACTGGACACGGTTGTTTCGAGAGGTTCCTGTTCCGCATAAAGCGGGAGGAAATGCCCGGGTGTCACCACTGTGTGGATCGCCCGGAGGACACGGTGGAGCATACGGTGGAGGTCTGCCCGGCAAGGCGGGGCACCGCCGTGTCCTTGTGGAAGCGATCAGTGATCTCTTGCGTCCGGCACTGCTCCAGACCATGGTACGGAGCGAGAGGGCGTGGGAAGCCGTCACCGCCTTCTGCGAAGCAGTAGTGCTCGCGAAAGAGGAGACGGAGCGCGTGAGGGAGAGGCAAATGTCGCGCCCTCACGCCCGTAGCCGCCGCAGGAGACGCCCTGGGCGTCGGGAATCGCAGGCCGATTCCCGACTACCGTAGGCGCATGCTTGCAGACGGTGAGCAATGGGTGCTCGCCGTCCGATAAGCACCAGGACGGCGCGTTGTGTTCCACGCACGAGTTAATAAAGTGAGAAGCAGATTTAAAATAAAATATAATTTTATTTTTATAATGTTACACAAATGCTTATAGTTCTACTACAAGTTTTGGAAAGCGTTTTAATACAGTGAAGTCGTTGCTTATATATAGTCTATGATAAGAGTGAATCCTCGTGGGGATGGAATCTTAGTGGCGATAACAGAATACTTTCGTGATGACTAGTCTACGGTTACAGATTGGCGCGGTTGCTCGATGACAGGGTGTCTTAATCTTCATCTTGTTGAGGTATGCCGATAACTGAATAGTTACATGGTGACTGGATCATGATAATAGTATGACGTGGTTGTTTGATGACGGGATGTCCTTATCTTCATCTTGTTGAGGTAAGTCGTCACCTTGTGCTGTGCTGGTAGGGTCGTGATATTTACAGCTCTCTCCCAATGTCGAGTATATTCGTCTGGTTTGACGGATTACGCAGGTGATGATGAAGACATATCACGTTAGAAAGTACATAGAGTCCTATGCTAAGCTGGGACGTTTGAGTTGTAATAAGTTGGTGCCTTCGTAGGGTTTCTATTTGTTTGATTACATCATCTTCGTTTGTGGACATTGCAATAGGGTAGTCGTTGATTGTTTCTGTTTCAATTCCTTGATAGATTTTGATTGCAGTTTTTTCTTCTTGTGTGAAGCATTCGGTGTTATCCTCAATGTAGGATCCTATCAGGACCATTTTTCTTCTGTTGCACCTATCATTGATTGTGGTTTCTTCGAGGTTCCATCTTTAGTAAAGGTTGTCTTTGATCTTTCTGGAATAAACTATAGGGCAGAATATTAATAATTCTTCACAGGTGCTTTGCTGACGCAAAATGCTGTTTCGAACGCATTCCTTGGGTAATCGAGTGTTACAAATGCCCTGTTTGCAATCAGTCGCTTCGTACACTTGATCATCTCTTACAAGATATTGGCCAGACATAAGGTTAGGGATAGTGCAATGAGTTTTTTTTTTAAATTTATTATAGGAAGGATTTGTTCTAAATTATAGGTATCTTGGGATAATATTGGTATGGGTAATTGGAAGATCATTATATTTGATTGTAGTGTTACATGTGGTTTGATTTGGGCTTCTAACTTGAGTATATTTCTTAATATGTTTATTTCTTTGGGTATTCTATTTATACTCTCTGTTAGATGTACTTGGTCTATGATTGACGGGTGTAGTATATCGTGTTGAGCGAATACATAGGCTTCGTTGAGATTGTTACATATATCGGTTAAGCTTTGATAACTAAACAATAATTCTGATGTAACACTATGTTTTATATTATTTTGCAAATATTCGTGTGTCAGATCATTTATTTGAGATGAGAGATTACGAATGAGTGATTTTGGATACGGGATATACAATTATAAAGATTGTTTTCTAAAAATTCTAACCTATGTTTTTCTATCTTAGTTCCTATAGCTAGGGAATATAGTGATCTTATCTTATAATATTCATTATATAAAGGTTGGAGATTTATTGGATGGATCAGGGTCCATTCGTCTTCTTGGATCCATACCTTTAATTTTGGTATCGTTATGATTCTTCCGTTGAGTTGGGTGATCTTGCACCAGCATCTGGAAGGCGTATTTGAATAATATGAACTTGGCGATCTTTATGCGCATGAAAATATGTTATTTTATTTCTAGGTTGTGTTTGTTTTATAATGTAGGGTCCTAGGAAGGCGTTTTTATTCTTACTCCTATCGTGTCGTTTCTTATAGATTCGCGTACCTATTTGTAGCTCGGGTAAGGTAGGAGTTCTCATTTTATTTGCTTGTGGTAAAGATTTATCCTTAGACTTTTGTATTTTATTCTTTACTTGGTTTAGATAATCGCATGTTACTACATTTTCTAGGGGTAAGTTTATTTCTCGCAAGAAGTGCAGTTCATTCTGAGTTTTATTAGTAGTGCTATGTATTGTAGAGTTATAGGCGAGCATTACTAGTGGTATATCTAACTGTTGGTTGACTTCTTTTTGAATACCTACGTAATTTTTCAATTAATGTGGAATGTAATCGCTCTATATCACCATGTGAAGTATTGTGTTGAGGTGTAGGAACGTATTGTTCAACTCTTAATGTTTTTAAGTATTGTTTAATAGCTTCACTAATAAATACTGGAGCATTGTCTATTGTTTTAGGTGTACCTATTATGCTGAATAATTTGGTTAGTTCATCAATGATTTCAAGGGACGTATACTCGATTAGTGGTACCATAAATGCCCACTTAGAGAAGAGGTCTATACCAGTTAGGTATTTTTTCTTCTCATAGCTTAGTGTATCGAGTTGCCATTTTTCCACGGGCTTGCTAAGTGTAGGTGTTTGTTCCATTAGAGATTTAATTGGTTTTCTCCTGGATTAATAGATATTTTTAAAGCTGACATAGCATTCCATCCTAAAAGATAGTCGTATTTATGGGAAAAGTCAAACTTATGATAATATTAATTGTACTATTGATGGGTGCGTACCCCGGAAAAAGCTTGGTAGTGGAAATTCGCGGTATGTATACCCAGTATGGTACACGAGAGATATAATAACAAATATACAAATTAAAGCCAGACTTCACAAAAAATTCAAAAAAACTAAGTTGGATAATGATTATCACAAATTTGCGGAATGTAGAACTCGTATAAAAAAGTTAATAGAAACTGCGCATATACAACATAAAAATAAAATTCAGTATCAGTTTGTAAAGGATCCGAAATCGTTTTGGCAGTATATAAGATCGAAAAGGAAAACACTAAATAAGCAGAGTATCATAAAAGAAGGTCAACATCTAACAGATGATGAGTGTGCTGTGCAGTTCGCTGACTTTTTTGAGTCTGTGTACAGCAAGGAGCCGCCCAAACTGGACGCGTGCGCGGCGGCGGCGGAGGTCGGCGCGACCAGTGCACGGGTACACATTGAGACGCTGAGCCTCGCGGAAGTTCAGCAGGCGCTTGGGAGTCTCAAGCCAAAACGTTCGTCTGGCCCAGACGGGATACCAGCGTTTCTGTTCCGAGACTGCGGGAGGGTACTGGCGGAGCCATTACTTCACATTTTTAATGCATGTTTAGAACAAGCCACGTTCCCTCAAAGGTGGAAGATCACGCGCGTTGTTCCGGTTCCTAAAGGAAAACCAAGTTCAGATACCTGTAATTATAGACCGGTGGCTGTACTCTCCACGCCTGCTAAAGTACTCGAGTCGGCTATTCAGCGCTCCGTTCAGGAACAAATGCGTGCGCGTCTGTCAGATGCGCAACATGGGTTCCGACCTGGACGCAGCACTGCTACAAACCTTATTAACTTTATGGTACAGGTGGTGCCGGCAGTAGATGCGGGGGTACAGGTAGATGCTGCGTACTTCGATTTTAGAAAAGCGTTCGATACGGTGGATAATGACATCTTGTTAAGTAAGCTCGCGAAAATTGGATGTACACTACCTCTGCTACAGTTCTTCGCTAGCTATATGAAGGATCGCCAGCAATATGTCGACTACAATGGCTGTGTATCTCAACCGTATTACACGAGATCGGGCGTGAGCCAGGGCAGCAATGTAGGGCCTCTCGAGTTTATTGTAATGATAAATGACTTGCCGGAAGTCGTCAGACATGGGACTTGTTTATTGTTTGCGGATGACCTGAAATTGCTGCTCGAGGTTCGGGATCACTCGGATTGTGAACGCCTACAGGAAGACATTGACAGAGTAGTCGAATGGAGCAATGACAACAAACTGCATTTTAATGTTGCTAAATGTTCGGTGATGTCGTTCACTCGCGCGCGAACTCCCTTGAGTTATCAGTACAAGGTGGAGGAGGTGCCGATGCAACGAGTGTCTCAGGTACGAGACTTAGGGGTAGTCTTCTCTCAGGAACTAACCTTCCGTGAGCATATCAATAAGATATGTAAGAAGGCATACAGAAACCTAGGTTTCGTACTGAGGCAGTCCCAAGGATTCACCAACATCACGACACTAAGGGTACTATATGACGCATTAGTCAGAAGTCACCTCGAACATAGCGCATTCATTTGGGCTCCTCATGAGGCGAAATATAGCGTTATGTTGGAACGTATCCAAAATAAGTTCACGAGACACTTGTATTACAAGCTGTATGGGGTATATCCATTATACCCATTGATGTACCCTACACTATTTGTTCTGGGTATGGTAGGGTATAACACTCTAAGAGTACGACGGGAGTTTTCGCTCGTAGCGTATGTAGTGAAACTACTACGTGGCGTGGCGCATAACCCGGGAGTGCTGCGACACCTACAGCTGTACGTTCCCGACCGGTACGTGTGGAGGCGGCAACGCCCGCCCCTGCTCGCTGTGCCTGCAGCCAGGACCAACCTACTGGCGAGAACTCCTCTCACTAGAGCCATACGCGTGGTGAATGAGGTTTACGGGAGGGTTGATGTATTGTGGTGCAACTTGAGTGAATTCGCAAAAGTTACACTATATGTTATATGTTATTTAGATTAAGATATTTTTTAACTAGGTATAAGGTGTAGATTTAGGATTTAGTTAGTAAGGCCAATCTGTCGCATTGGATCATAGATCTGTAATGATAGTGTAGGTAAGATTTTTATAAATAAATAAATAAATAAATAAATAAATAAATAAATAAATATAAAATTCTATGGGTTGGCTAAGGTTTCCAAAGATTCGTCTCATAGGTGGGACAATGATTTTACCTACGTGATGTGTCGTGTGATGAGAGGTTTGTACGGCGAATGGTTCGTCTAGATTTTGTGCAAGACCTTGACCTATATATTCTTTCGCGAGGTGCGGTCGAATGAAAGATCGTGTGCGTCCTGTGTCTAGTAACATTTTCTCGTTAAATTCTGGTATGTTAATGTAAGGTAATTGTGGAGTTTTATCGTGATGGTAGTGTATTATGTGGGTGTTTCTTGAATAGGGGTCGAGTGAAAAACCTCAATTATTTCGCTTTTTTCTTGATTATTATCATAATGGCTTTGGAAGTACAGCTCTTCACACTGACGCATGTATTCGTCGTAATGTGTTTGGCTGATCGTTATTTTCTTGTCGTTCTTCCTCGATATTAAACATTAACAAAAACGAAGTAACATAACATCTACATATATATTTCCAACTTCGACCCTCTTTCGTTGCCTAGCAACCAACAAAGCAAACCAAAATATTCTTTGACAATAAAGATTGCGAGGTGAGAAATTATACCCATATTGACGCGTAACATTTTTGGTGGCGCGCATCAACATCCACAGCCCGACTTTACCCACTGCTGGGCATAGGCCACTCTTTCCTTGTGTCAATCCCTAAGCTCTTGTGCCAGCCTCATCCAGGTCTTGTCCGCGATGGTAACAATGTCGTCTGCCCATCTCGTCGCCGGGGGGGGGACAGGTCGGCTTCCAGTCCTTTGACGCCATTTGGTCACAGCCAAGGGCGTCGCCAAGGGGGGGGCCAAGGCAGCTGCCACCCATAGATTTTTTTTTTTGTAAAATACAAGGCATTTTAATGTATAGAAATTGTATATCTATAAAGCCAATTTTGTTTATTTGGACGACTTTTATTTGGTTTTTTAAACTTCCATATCTCCTAAACGGGGTCTAACCCGGAGTCCGGGACGTAATATTCGTATCTATGTATTGGTGGTAGACCCAGTCATAATACCTATTAGGTTCCAGCTCTACAGTTCTGAATAGTTTTGGGGAAAACGACCCGAAAGATCCGTTTCCAATCCATATATTAAAAATGGAAATTATAATTCTTCTCAGTTCCTATCGGAACTACCGAGTTGAAACAGATTTATCAAAAATCAAAAGTCCACTAGCATCTTTTGGCCCCACTATGCGCCGGAGAGGTTAGACTCGCACTACAAGTGTAAAGCTTCATGTGCTCGACTGTATCTACAAATCATACTTTTCATCCATATATCAACTTGACGTGCCCCCCCCCCCCCCCCCTCCCCACCCTGGACCATCGGTTGGCGACGCCCTTGGGCACATGCTGGCATGTTCTATCCTTGGTATAAGGCTAATAAACGGAGTCCCAAACGTAGAGATCCGAAGACATACCTACGAAGTTCTTTGATATCGGAAAACATATTATAGAACTCAAATGAAATGCGTTTGGGCAGGACACCTAGCAAGGAGCAGTAATGACAGGTGGAATAAGGCTATGTATTAATGTTCATTAATTCGAATGAAACTTGCTTACATTTGCTAATGCGAATATGAACATTATCGGCATAAGAATAATGTTCATATTCGTATGGAACGCTTATTTTACTTAGTAAGGTGCACGTTGACTTTGCGAATTTTGCTATTAATATCAAGTAAACAGGATTGATTTTGAGCAGAGCTCTGACAAACAAACATGTATGACACACACAGACAATATTAAAAATATTACAATATGAGGATCAAATGAGGATGAAATAATTGGTACCTAATGATGAATCAATTATTAAAATAGTAGTATAGTATTACTAGGGAAATAACGAATGTAACCTACACAAACCGAGTTAGTGGACGCAAGTCATATTTTAAAAGGATTTTCCATTAGAAATTTCTCATTAGCAGTCTGGAATTATTCCCGATAAGTAAATGGCAATGGGCTGGACCCCATTAGTAATTGCTTTATAATTTGTGACTAATATTTGAATAGTATTCCCCTAGTTTGGTCATGGCGGACAATCTCAACTCGGCTTACGGCGCGGGAGATATTATAGTGCACAAGTGTGTGCGCAGACACAGGTGCACTCTCTCTTCCTTGAAACTTCACTAAGATTGAAATTATCTAACCGTCAAATGGACCTTGTTGTTGATGACTTCATAGATGAATACAGATGGGGCACACCGCAAAATCAATTAAACAAAAAGCGACTCTTGCTACGACATAATAAAGTGCAATTCAGGTCGCACAGCACTAATTACCTAGTTATATTCACCTAGGAGTTGCCTCTCTTTCTATCGCGTAACTCTTAGATCTTCTGACTACGTTACACTCACAGAATTGGCCCAGCACGACGGGGCCTCCGCGTAATTGTAGCTTCATACCTAAACTGCGGAGTGTCTGTATTAATCTGTGCCATGGCGGATAATCTCAACGGAGACCAGCGTTTGGCGCGGGAAATATTATAGTGCACAAGTGTGTGTGCAAACACAGGTGCACTCTCTCTTCCATGAAACTATCTAACCGTCACAGACAAATGGACCTTGTTGGTAATGACGTGCACGTGACATTCAACGAGTGATAAAGCAATTGAGGAGCTCGTGGCTAAGTAATACCAGCCGCACTGGTTGATCCATCAGGTTAAGCTACGCTTGCCGGGGTTGGTCCGTGGGTGACCATCTTTACATACCAAAACTCCTCCTCCGTGCCTCGGAAAGCACGTTCATTCTTTGGTCCCGGCTGTCATTCGTGGATCTTTGACAGTCGTTACGGGTCGTCAGAAGCCTGAAAGTCTGACAACCAGTCTTACCAAGGGGATCGTATTACCCAGTCGCTCCATGTAAAACACTGGTATTCAGCGGGATCCGGATCAAACAAAGGTTTTTTTATAAACAATTATATTTAAACTTAAACAACATTAAAACTAATCTTTCTCCATAATTTCCGGTAAATCTCTATCACTTTCTTGATCGAAGTAGTCTTCAGGTATCACATAGTTCTCCGGCGGTCGCATGGGTCCATACATCTTCTTAATTTCAGGCTCTTCTATCTCTTTACTTACATCTTCTGTATCTTCTTGACTCTTCTCTGCGTCTCTGCTTGCTTCTTTCGAACTGGATTCTTTCTTCGTGTTGGTGGATTCTGAATCGTCATCTGAATCCATCTCTTCCACAAACTCTGATTCTTCTTGTTTCACTTCTTTTCTTATTTTTGTTCTTTTCTCTGTGTCTTCTTTTAGTCTTATTCTGAAAAAATATTTTGTACTGTAAAGTCGAATAATTAAAAGGTATTTAAATGGAGCGATTCTCATGTACGGTCAACCGCATTTCAGCAATAACACCCTTACTACGAAAACCGCCCGTCGAATGTACAGTATTCAAAACTTTGTTTCCAATTGAGATGTTATTTCCACTTAGTCTTAAACGAATATCTACTTTATAAAAGCGTAAATTAAGTTGATTTTAGAAACACTCGTACTTCTGAAAAAGTAATTTCATCACACTCATGGAAATCGTCAGCGTCTTTATTTCGTAGCCGTAAGAGCGGTTTTCGTAGTTTCAAGTGTTATTATTATCACTGACGTGCATTTTTACGTCGTTTTACTTGCGTTTACTGAAATGTGCTTCTTATTCTGTAGTAAATAAGATTTTTATTGTATCATGCAGTGAATTGACCCTTACGGAACTATTGAAAGTTATGTAGCTATTCTGCGTTCGCAATTTATTTGTCAAACATGTAAACAAACACGAGTTTTAGGAAAACCAACTGTAATACCTACACATAAGGTTCAGCTTGCAACTTCATACGTTTTATTACTTTGTCAACAGTACTAGTCAGTCTAAAATCAACTTTATTTACACTAACATATA
This sequence comes from Agrochola lota, assembly GCA_947364205.1. NCBI lineage: Eukaryota > Metazoa > Arthropoda > Insecta > Lepidoptera > Noctuidae > Agrochola > Agrochola lota. The sequence goes on along the minus strand of OX376246.1, from coordinate 10,714,045 downwards.
GTTGATATTTGTTAAAGTGGAAATAACATCAATTGTAAACAAGGTAATAAATAGACGTTATAGTTCTTGCGTCAAAAACGGTTGCAATTGCGGTAATTAAACCACCTACATTTATCTACAGAACCCAGCATTCATTTCAAGAACAGAAATACAGTCCCTTATTTATATTTTTGGCGAATGAAAAACGATACATAGTTCAGATTTCTACAAAGACTTTCTGCAAAGGGTAAAATACCGCTATTGCCACGTTATTAGCGCCAACTAAATCATTTTGCCAGCGACTTCGTCCGCCTTTTGAAGCTCCGCAGACAGGTCACGTCGCACCTATCTCCGGGACCATTTATCCCCCCTATCCTGGGAATTTCGAAAAATCCGGCCTTATATCTTGTCTACACCATAAAAGGAACTTCCGTACAAAATTTCAGTTATCTAGCTTCCAAAGGTTAGGGGTAGGCGTTGAAGAGTCGGTCAGGACTTCTCATCCATCCATATTATCCATACTTCCATATATAATTTTCTGGGACACAGGCCGCCTCTCTTCGAAAGGGAGTGGGCGACAATCCACCACGCGGGCCCAGTGCAGGTTGATAAATGTCACATGTCTTCGAATGTGTGGTTCTAGGACATGCCGGCTTCCTCACGATGTTTTCCTTCACCATTTTGAGAGCAGTGGTTACACAAAGTAAAGCGCCTGCCTGGGTCAGAGCCATACATCCATGCTTGCTAATATTATAAACGCGAAAGTAACTCTGTCTGTATGTCTATTACATTGAACGAATTTCGATGAAATTTGGTACACAGGTAGACCTGGGCTAGGTCATACGATAGTTCTTATCATGGAAGTACGTTCCCATGGGATATCCGACCACCACGTGAGCAAAGCTGCGGGCGAAAGCTAGTTTCATATTTATTGACGCCTCACCTCTTGCCATACACGACGGAGTTAGCCTGCTTGATGTGAAGCTTGTCGTCCTTCTTCAGTAGCGGCGGCAGGTGCGCCGGCCGCGCTAACTCGGCGAGACGCTGCGTCTTAGCCAGCTCCGTCTTCAGCTTCTGAATGCTCATCTGTTGAATAAATTATATGTATTTCTGTAAATTGGTTAAAAAACAACACTTTAAAGGTCATCGCTCATTATATCAGCATCGCTCCGGCACGGCAAATAACTTGGCATTTAAGTTAGGATTTTAAATCAATTCAATTCAAAATATTTTATTTCACATAAACCTACATGGGCAGTTATGAACCACCAGTAGCTAGGTGCACGGTTCCAATTGGTCGTTTCCTATGGTGAAGAGCCGGCAAGAAACTACTTGGTTACTAGTTTAAAAATAATTGTTTTTTACAATATTTTCAAATAACAGTATTAATAGGTATGGGAGGACAGTGTAGGTGTTTCAACAAGCAAATCGTAGGTCAATCAAATGCATTAAAGTTTATTTTACGTGTGACGGCTCGCGGGCAGTGAGCCGGCGAGCCGTCCACTATTCTGTATAGCCATCGTAAAATAGACTTCAAGCATTTGATTTAAAATGCTAATTTTAATGATAAGTTATTTGCCGTGTCGGAGCGGTGCTGTTATAATGAGCATTCAGAAGCATTTACACGTCAAAAATACATTGAAACCAGATGAAGCTGTTATCGGTATTCCACAAAGGCAGAGGAGTATATTACCTCTACATTTGAGCACTCGCCTGTAATATTACAGTTCAGATTCGAGCATTACATCAGTGAGTGAGGAGAACCGAGAATTACAGTGCGCAATCTGTAATGATACAACTTGTAACATTACATTCACCAGGACCATTCGCCTGTGATGAAACAGTAGTGACAGGCCGAGGTCACGCACTACGTACCCACGGCTCGCGTTCACGCGGGCGCACAAAAGTCCAGTCGGTACTCTCGGGCGTCCGCGTAAGGTACATTTTAGCGCGCACGAAATGCCTGTAATAATTTTATAGGTAATCATAGCGTTAGGTATCTGTGGTAGTGAGTGGAAGCAACCGTGTTACAATTTGTAACATAAATGCGAATCTTGGATTGTTACATTACAGGCGAATGCTCGTCAGTCAGCACGCGTAGCATGACGCTTTCTATTTCTACGAAGAATAGACATAGCTCTTTCTATACAAATTGACATTTCGTTTCTCCATTTTTGACATCGCACCGTAGAAATATTTCTACAATCTGTCATTTTGTCTTACGTTTCTAACAATCCTTGTCTAGGTCCTTCTACATGTAGACTATTTCAGAAGAAAGTTTTCTATGCTAAACAGTCAAAATCACACTGACAACTGACTGCTGTCTAAGGTAGTAAAGACAATTTGATTTTGTAATCGCCATGCTAAAGACAGTAGAAAACTTTCTACTCGACGGCCACAAAGCATATATGGTTATCTACAAAATCATGATTTTACAGAAGAACGTTTTGAATGCAAAATTGTGATAATTAATAGAAGAACAAAGCTATCTTATATTTTACATCATTTAGTTAATAGGGCATTACCAAGGAAATGGTTAAGGCCAATATTACTGTAATATTTTTGGTTCCAAAACACAGTACTTCGTCATTAAAAGAATAAATTTTGTGTGCGTGTGTGTTCAAACAGAAAAAAAATCCTATGGCAAAACAAAGAATTCTGTGTCGAATTATGTCAAAGAGTGAATTTCGTAAAAAGTGCAGTTGACTCTTTCTACATTGCTGCCGTCGTATTCATATTCATATTCATATTCATATTCATATTCATTTATTTGCGTTCCACAAGGTAAAACAAGATGTTAAATAAGGCTTAGAGCTAAGAGCCGTTGTAGACCCAGTCAGGGCACAGCAAAGAACTGCGTACTGTCTACACGGAACGTCATTTTTGTCTACTCTTCCGTCGACAAAAAGTTGCTCATGCTACGCGTTCAGGGAGGCAGTATTGTAACGTAATGCTCAAAATCGAATCTTACACACTGGTTACATTACCGGCGAATGCTCCGGCGAGGAAGCGCCTTTATGGGTAGCGAGCCTAGCGTCTAGGTAAAAATCTGGACCCTGTGTTGATACTGTGAAATTCCATATGGACAAAACCCAATAAAGCTTTGCCCAACCTGCGGGTTGAACCCAGGACCTCATGCTCGGTAGTCGCGCTTGCGTTCACGGGACCAATGAGCCAGTCGACTTGGTATTGAAAAGTGACTATGATGACATATGATTTGTATTTATAACAAGCTGCCAGGCTGCCCTTTCCCAAATTTGTTGTTGTTAGCTTCCAATCTAACCGAATGCAGCTTTATACCAGTATTTTACATGGAGCTGTCTATCTGACCTCCACAACCCAGGTACTCGGTAGCACGATACCCCTTCTAAGACTACTGGTCAGACTCAACAGCCTATTTTTATAGTTATACAGACTTAATGTTTCAAATGTTACAACTATTTCGAGCTTTCTTTAAGTTTTTGAGGAAAAAGGGTTTTTTCGTGGATGGAGCCTTAACAGGAATAATTCATTCGTTTTATTTTTACCTTATTGGTCTGATTTTTACCTTAGTCTTGGAGATCTCGGCCTTCTGCGCCATGCTCTGACCTTGATTGCCCAGGCTACTCATGTACTGGTCCAGTTCATCCACATCCTCACTGTTCTGCTGAGTCTTGGCTGCAGAGGATCGTAGTTTCTCTAGCGTTTGCTCTTCAGAGGTTATTTTGGTCTCGATTTCTGTTATTTCTTTTAGCTGTAACATACAAGATAAATGACAATACAAAATTGGCCAAGTGTCCACTTAAAATAACGCTTAGGGCTTAGGGTGTGTCATAAACAGTTATTTTAAATGTCGGAAAGGTCAGAACTTCCGATTAATATTACGACTCCGATTTCGGTTCCGATAATTTTGAATCGGAGTTATACCAAAGAAAAGTGTTATATGGAACATCTTTCTTCTACCTATGCCTCCGACTCCGGTTCCGACTCCGGCTCCCGTTCCAACTCCGACCAATCAAATTTAAAACCTGACTCCGGCTTCGGGTCCAGTAAAACAATCTCCGTAACATCCTTAATTTCTAAATAAACAAATATCAACTTGACCCCTATGTAAATAAAGTTGATTTTGTTTTTGCTGCTCGATGCTCTCTTTTAAAGAGCGGAGCGAAACCCGCAATGAGTTTCGTGTCCCCTATGTTAAGGTTCGAACCAAAACACATTTCTGTGCAATTTTCCGGTCCGGACCGGTTGACACCCTTTAGGAACGAAAACATAAACAAATAAAAAATCTTCTTTATAACAGTCAACTTACCAAGTCGTCATACGTCCTAGGTCTCTCGTGCTCTCTCTCGGCGGCGCCCAGTTTCTGCATGCGTAACTTCCGCTTCCGCTCGACGCTGCCGGTCCGGTCTAGGAATGTGTCGTCATCCGAGTCGTAGAAGTCATCCGCTGACCAGTCGCGCTCTTTCCGTCGACGAGATTCTGCAAAAGTAACGAACGAATGAGTGAGTGAATGAATGAATGATCTCTTTATTCTCTATTTATTTGCTTGAATATAGGTTACTGGCTTTTGCCCCTGGTTTCGGTTAAGTTTCCACAAAATAGATAGCTGCTAATGTTTTTGGACATTGAATATTCGGTGACACCCCCTTCAGTGCATTTCGCGCGTCCCCGAGCACGAACAGGTTTGTATTACTCACTCCCGCGCACGCAGGGGCTTGCTTCGGCATACGGTCGGACCGACCACTCACCGCTCTTTCTTCATGCTGTGTGAGTGTGCGGTATTTTATTGAAATTTCTGTGCTGTTTTGATTGTGGAATATGTGGAAGAGCGCCTATTCATAATGGATTATTTTGTGAAAGTCAGAACCATCAGACACGTATGCAAAACAAACAGCCTTACAATATTTTTATATTCTCAAATAAGAGCCCAAATACTCGTACAGAACTGTAAATTCCGAGCATGTAGCACTATTTAATCATCATAATCCCTCCGACCTGACAATGTGTAATTGGTAAGGAGTGTCGTACGGTAGGCTACCGAATATTCAAATATCTAAAAACATTTAGCGGCTATCTATTTTCAGGTAACTTAGCACTATCCTTGCACCTAGGAGTCAAAAATTGCCTACAAAGGTAATAAATACATACAAACTTCTAACTCTTATACCTCATTTCGGACTGAGTTTAGAGATATGCATGTCAAATAAGGTTCGTTTGTTACACCATTCTGTACTAAAAAAACAAGATTTGGTTGATGGCCGCGAGAAAAAAAAAGACACCAATTTCAACCATTGACTTTTCATTCAAATCCGTTCAGACTTTTTAGCGTGAAAGCGTAACAAACAAACTAACTCAGTTTCGCATTTATAATATCAATTAAAGTAAGCGAATCCAATAAATGTTCGTTACCGTGTTTGGACTGTCTCAAGAGGCCGGCCCTGTCCAATATCCGGCACGCTTCCAGTGCGCACGCGATGACGGCTTCCTTCTTCTTCCCTCTGTGGATCACTTCTGCGATGACGGGGTTGCCCCGCGCGTCGTCGATCGGTAACTCCACCCTGGGTACAGAATGGGTGGGTGAGAGCGGGCCGAAAGCAGCCACAGCGTTGTGGCGACGCGACGATACTGTCACAGACGGAGTCGAGCTGTCTTCAAACACTGTCTATATCCTATTATTTAGAACAACAGCCCGTAATAAAGACGATTTAGAGGTTGTTTTGAATGACGCCAAAATTGTCCTCATCAAGGAAGTTAAATTCTTGGGAATACATATAGACGAACAGCTAAATTGGAAAACAGAATTAAATGCTATAAATGCATTGGTATGTTCCGCATGTTATGCTTTAAGAGCACTTAGAACAGAAATTAGCATTGAGCAATTGAAAACGGTATATTTCGCGTTGGTAGAATAAAAAATTTGATATATATCAAAAGAGCTTTTGTGTTACAAAAACGCGTAATTCGCACATTGGTCCGTATCCCGCAAAGATAGAGTTGCCGTGAACATTTTATAAATCTGAATATACTTACAGAGCCGAGCATTTATGTATTTGTACTTCTTAGTAACATGGCCAAATATATACATGTATATGAGACAGCAGAAGAACGGCAGATTAGAGAAGGCACACGTAGACAAGACATTAAACGGTACAAGGTACAGCCTAATTTGAATATTGTGAAGCACTTTCCCGGATTTCAATCGGTTATATTATTTAATAAGTTGCCACTAGATATAAAATGCGCTATCTACTCAAGCTCTTTTAAAAATCAACTTAAAAGTTTCCTGTCAAATAAGTGTATTTATGCTGTTGAAGATCTAAAATGAAATTCCTATATTATGTTGTATTTATGCATTGTTGTAATGTTTAACGTGTTTTTCCTAATGTTATTTTATTTTATTTTGTATACTATGTAATTTCAAATACAATTTATTGTTCATGAATAAACAAACAAGCGCAACTACTAGCGACAACGCAACCACGACGCAACTGCAAGGACTTGCAGCGACACTACTCACACGTAACCACTGCTTGCCCACATTTTGTCGGTGCGATGTGGTGTGGTTGTGGTACGTGTGAATGTGAACGGGCCCTATAAGACCTATCCTGTCAGAGGAAGTCTAAAAGTGGAACAGGTAACTGAAATTGGGCATTTGATGCTGAGTAATGAGTTCTCGTTCAAGTTTTGAGTATTAATGTGAAACGATGGATGGACGTGTGAAAACTGATAATTATAGCTAAAAAACCGGCCAAGTGCGTGTCGGACCACACACAATGAAGGGTTCTGCAGTTGGGATGAATTTATCTAAAGAAAAAACTTAGCATTTTAATTGAAAAACATGTTCTCCCATACATGTTTTTGCAACTGACAATGTAAGTTGATCCATTATTACTCGTTAACTTGTAGAGCCTAGTTAGCAGTGATAGTTTTCCTTTTAATTTCATTATATTATTATATACTACTGCTGTAAACTTTTTCACATATCAAAAACTAACCATTTTGCTGGTTAGGTGGGTTTGGATGTTAGCTTAATATTTCGCAAACGGATTCCTGAATTTAAAAATGGTTTTCACAATCTCCCTATAATTTAGAACGACTTTCCCAACGACATCCCACACCATGGGATTGAGGAGAAAAAAAAAAACATCCCGACTTTACGTGTAGGGGAGGTACATAATATTTTTTTTTACCACTTTGTCTGCGTGATTAATATGTATGCCCATGCCAAAATTACAACTGTCTAGTACTAAGAGTCTCTGAGCGAAGCCGCAGACAGACGGACATGGCAAAACTGTAAGAATTCCTTGTTGACTATGGAATCCTAAAAGGGGGCTGACTACCGACTGACTGACTGACTACTGACTGGGGTGCTGAAATGACAACTAATAGAGAAGTATGGAATAAAAAGTCATGTTGTGCCGACCCCGAATAAATTAAGGATAGTGGCAAGAGAATGATGAAAAAAAAAAAAAAAAAAGCTTTATGATGGGAGCTATGTCCAGCATCATTCTGATGATGAGGCAGTTCCTCACCTGCACATAAACTGCCCCACGCCCCTCTCGTCACAGTTGTAGGTGAGCTCGTGGCCCTCGCGCTCGAAGTAGCCTCGCAGCGTCTTCTTGGGGTCCTCAAGATACAACTCCTCATTGGCTGTGACCGCGTACGGGTTCTCAGCTAAGTCTGGTTCCTCTTCAGCATCCTCGCCTGTGAAAATTGAAGGAAAGATGATGAGAAATTGGGAATAGCAAGTTTACAATTCCGTTGGTGTGTTTTTGATAGGCGGCTGTTAACTAATTCCAATAACACCGTTTATTTTAAAAAATTGCAACGTCGCAAATTGCAGTTCAATATTTATTCTATATTTCATAATCAATATTTTAGTTCACTAGTTAGCCGTATTTCATAATTCCATACATTAATATAGCCAAATTAATCAAAACAGCGAAATATTTGACATCTATTTGTGACGTTGCACACTTGCAGAATGCACGCTCTTAAGGCGAAAGCGCCAGGGTAGCCAACGTTTTTTTTTTTTTTACAATGTACAGATCAGTATTAGGTTGTATGTTGATTAAAATATAATTCGCGATCGTAACAAGTATGTATTTACAGAACAGTAATCATTAAAATCATCAACATAACTCTCTAACTTCAAATTACCCTATTGAATAATTATTTCATGAAATCATGCATGACATTTGAAACCAAGTATAACTTCGAGAGTTTTATTGATGATTTTAATGATTATAATTCTGTAAATACATCGATGTTACGGTCGCGAAACATATTTTGATTAACATACTACCTGACACTGACCTGCAAATGCAAAAAAAATAAGAAAATTTGAAGGTCGCGGGCTACCTTAACGCATCCCCCTTAAGTTGGTTTCCGTCGGCAAATATAAGACATCGGTCTGTTTAATTAAAAAGAATGCCTGAAAAAGTGCAAAGTCATGACGGAACCTCTAAACTGCGTTCGCAATTTATTTGACAAACATGTAAACAACCAAGAGTTTTAGGAAAAACAACTGTAATGCCTACAAATAAGGTTCAGTTTTTTTAACAGACTTTTTCAACAGTACTAGTCAGTCTAAAATTATCTTTATTTACACTTGCATAAAGTTGATGTTTGTTTAAGTGGAAATGACATCAATTGGAAATAAGGGTTTGAATGGACCTTATAAAAGAAAATAACAAAGTTAAAACTTTAGTAGGTAATAAATACCCTTAGGGCAGATCTACATATGAAGGAACAATTGCCTGTTCCTCACTGAAAATAGGGACACACGCAGCAACTTTGATCGCCGGCGACTCGTTAGCGATCTGACGTCCACACACAGATTTTTAATTTGCTTGTAACAAATCGGCTGTCAAGTCTGTGTGTGTAGATAAAGGGGTTCTGAAAAATTAAATTTTTGAAAATCCCAAACAAGCGAGCCAAGTGCACGCGAATTCCCAGAAACAACTAATAAAGATATGCAGTATTACTCACCCATCCCCCAATCAATTCCCTGCGCCTCCCTTCTCTTTTCTTCCTCCTTTCTATCCCTCTCCCTCTGTTCCACGGCTTCTTTGATCATTCTGTCTCGCTCTACCTTCATGTCTTGTGATCTTCTCTTAATTTCTGTGACTGAGAGCTCTGATTCTCCTTCGCAGTCGAAATCTGGACCCTGCGGACATGGTATTATCATATGAATCTGGACAGAACGAACATCAGGTCGCAGCGCATCGCATTTTAATACAAATAAGCGCAATGCGGTCCGCCTGGCGTGTGCGATGGTTCATATAAAATGTACGAACGTAATGTACGCCGCCAATGGTAAGCGAGAAGCGAGTAGAACTGCCAACTAGAAACGAGTTGACGAGCAACAAGCAGCGAGTGTGTAGTTCGGATAGTTTTGTCACTGGTGACGTATGACCGACTGCGACCAGTAGTATAACTACCCAGTCACTTGCTAGTATGCGTATGTGCCAAACGAGTCTCTCAGCGAGTGTTCTACCTCTTAAACGAGCGTCGCTGAGCGAGTATCTTCTTTAATACCTCTTGTCGCTGCGACAAACTAGTGGAGAGAGATTTCTCGCCAGCGTGTGATTATTCAGCGATAAGAGCCTACAACCCGCATTTTCTGTAGCGAGAAAATTGTCGGTAGCCAACCGCTTCTTCGTCGGCAGTGGAATAAGTGCCCTAAGACTAATTTCATCATTATTTCAGCTGAAAGACATGTACTGCTGGACATAGGCCTCCCCAAGCACCGCCATATCGATCGGTTCTGTGCTTCTCGCATCCAGCGGATTCCTGCGGCCTTCACAAGGTCATTGGCCATTGCCAAACTTAAGTGGCAGTATTTAACCTGTCCAGTCGGTTTTTGCAAGCAGTTCATCGTGGTAATGCTTAGCTTTAACTTGCATCAAGTAAATGGAGCTTTAAAAGTACAAAAATTTCTTTCGGACTTCTTTCCTTTGACCATTCTTACAAGCATTAATTTAAAACCTATTAACTTAATATGAACTCACCAACATAATATAAGTCCTTGTACTGTTACCGAACTTGATCTGATGACCGACCCTCACTCTGGTGTAATGGCTGGCCTTCAGACGATCTTTATTGAGGAACGTGCCGTGCGTACTGGCCAGGTCGTAGAGATACCAGCCGCAGGGAGGCTCCCCTTCTTCTGCAAAAGCTTTGTATTGGAGGACAGAGTGGTGCCTGGAAACAGAGAGTATGTTTTGTTAAAAAAGTAATTGGAGGTTACAGTTTATTGTTATGCAAACTAGCTTATTTTTTTTAATATATGATGTGTAAAAGATTCCGATATCCTATTTACAGAATAAACAATTTCATTTCATAGAATCCCCTGCATTCGTTTTGCTGCCAAGCAGACAAATGCTTTCTAATAATATTTACAATTCTAAGAAGAAATGGATTTGGTAAATGAAAAAGATTGTCTTTCTTAGCGTGACCACAGTTAACTACAGATGGGACACTCGTCACATCTTGCTCAGCCAATTCAGTTAGTGCAACGTAATCAGAAGATCTAAGAGTCACGCGATAAAAAGAGAGGCAACTTCTAGGTGAATATAACTGTAGGCGATTAGAGTTGTGCCACGCGAATTGCACTTTATTGTGTCATACCAAGAGTCGCTTTTGATATAAATGATTTTGCAGTGTTCCATCTGTATTAATCTGTAGTGTGACATCATACGTGCCAACTGCCACCCAGTTTTACTAACAATCAAATAATATGCAAGATTAATTATAAAAATCTTTTTAATCCTCACCTGGATATAGTTGGATGCGCCATCACAACATCACAGTTGGCTAGTCTTCCAAAGACATAGTATGGTTTGTTCATCAAGTCCACCTTATCCACGATCATCCCTGATTTGATCACCTCCAGGGCATACTCGGGACCTGAAATGTAAATTTACAAACAAGATCATATTTACTTACGGCCTTACTAATAAAAAAAAGTTAAACATCTGTGTAACAGTTGTATTGTTATACAATTTATAAGCCTTACTAATAATCAGTGTATAAACAATACATAGTTACCAACTGCCTATAACAAAAACCACTGCCAACATTAGAAAGTGCGTTCTGAAATTGGTACTGCGTAATATCAGTGACATTTTTTTATTTCGGAAAACATTCATAATTTTATACTTACAAGTATAAAAAATGTAAATTTAAATAATTATGTCCATTTTATTTCCAAAACTACTGATGTTGCGTTATTTTGCGAATTATAAAAATAAATTATTGTTAATTCACTAATGAAGCATGCATTAGGTTAAGGACGTAACCGTAATAGCGGTTATAGTCAATCTTGAACGTCAAAATATTGAAATATTGTAAATAATTCATGGTTTTCAAACTCAATACATTAAAAGCAACTAGTTATTTTAGGTTATTATGTTCGCTACACAAGGTCCGAGGGCTGAATAACGGTTGTATAAATTCTCATTGTTTAAAGACACCTGTTACACCAGATGTATACAACTGAAACATCAAATATTGTTTATTGGTAACATTGATGCTATATCCCTGGGATATGTTGTGCATAAAGTTTTATTAGTAAGGCTGTTATTATATATGCTAACAGACTTAAAATAATAATATATAGGTACACATATAAAAAAGAGGTGAAACAATCATAGGGCATCAAAAAATAAGTTGAAAAATGAACAACAATAGCATTCTTTGAAAGTAAAATTATTATTAAAAAAACAATCAAACAAACGGTTTGCATGATTAAATCTGTCAAATGTTTAGTCAGTTGCAGGAAAAAGAAAGGAAATAGTTACCAAGAAAGTGGCCCAAGAAGTAAGCTATCACAAGAAATTGTCAACACATACTTATTGAACTAAATAATTAAAACTGACTTTACCGAATAAATATTAATAAAAACATCAAGTAAAGGAAAAAAAAAAAAAAAAAAAAAAACCGTTGTATATTTCAAAAAAGCTCTGCTAACTCTGGCTAAGCTCTGGACAAGCTCTGCACACCGAGTGACGTGAATCATCGTTGGTGGCGGTCATTGCCCCCGCCTCTACTTCTTTGGCACACACGATCACCACAGCTCACTGGTTGAAACACTGGACATCTATAGTGCTTACTATCAGGTTTTTAAAAAACACAACTGTTAATAATAATGAATTGCCCAGCTTGCAATCAACAAATGCAATACGTTGGAGAGACTCTGAAATGCACTGGATGCAAAGCTAGCTACCATTATGCATGCCTTAACATGACATCTGCCTACTATTTAGAAAATAAGCACGAACTTAAGAAATGTTGGCGCTGCCCAGACTGTGCTAATATCACTCGTCGCCTTAGGAATGACAATACCCCTGTTCAAAAACGACACTTATCACAACTAAACGACACTACAATGTCAATTGACTATACACAAGATGATGAACCTAACACAAATATAACTACATATGTCGAGTGCAAAACACCCATCCAGAATAACCAAACCATCACTGAAACACAGGAAATTGCAACAGACAGCCTTTCTATTACCTTAGATAGTCTCAGTAAATTGCTGGATTCTAAACTAGAAAAGAACAATCAATCCCTACTCCTTGTACTTAAGAACACTATCCAAAATGAAATACAAAAAACTATCACAGAATTAAAGGAAGATATTTTAAAAGATACCCACAAGATAACACGCGAGCAAGAAAAAGTAAAAAGCGATATAAACACACTAAATGAGAAAATAAAAACAATACAAGAAGAAAACAAAGAACTTAAACAACAGTTAAAAGAAATAAAACAAAATATGACAATAACAGAAAATCAACAGCAGGACACTAATTTAAAAAAAATTGTATTATTTGGACTTACAGAATATGATCAAGAATCCGAGAATCAATTACATTATCGTATAGTTGAAGCTTTCAAAGATATCCTAAATGTGGATCTGACCGGCTATATTGAGGGACTTTCTCGTATAGGAAGATACAATAACCCTCGGAGACCCATTATTATTGAGCTAATAAGCAAACGAATGACGAAGTATGTATTAGACAACGCAGCGTACTTCAAACATACAGGGGTTTTTATTTCCGAATACCTTAACGAAACAGCACTTCGACAAAAAAAACTATTGCAAGAAAACCTACGCTCAGCAAGACAACAGGGACACCATGCAATCATTAAAAACAATAAATTAATAATAGATGGACGACAACAAGAATTCACTGACATGACCAAACAAAACTACGCAACAAAAAAAACTGACTTTAACTCACTTATTGTTTCACAAAAAAACGACATGTCTAATGAAAGCATAAATAACACAGACTTATCACGGGCTAACACAAATAAAAGTAGCACCTTTCGTCACTCAAGATATTGACTTCACAGTATTATACCAAAACATGCAAAGTATCAACAATAAACTGCACTTATTAGAAGCATTTCTCGATGAAAAAGGAAAGTACCAAGCACTCTGTTTATCGGAAACTTGGTTATCACAAGGCAAGAAAGAATTAATTAACTGCAACGGATACAACCTCGCTACGTCATACTGTCGACTGAACTACGATGGCGGCGGTGTATGCATACTATTACGAGAAGACTTAGAATTTATTGAACTAAAGGATATTATGGATATGTCGGTGGAATACATTATTGAAGTATGTGCCATTGAATTGCCTAAACTTAAAATTATACTAATAACTTTGTATTGGAACAATAGACAGCCTGATGTATTCTATAAACAATTAAAATTTATTCTAGATCTTCTATTAAAAAAATATAATAAAAATAAAATCATATTCGGAGGTGATTTTAATGTAAATATCTTGGAAAATAGCCTGCAAACCAAAACATTATTAAACTTAATGTTAGAATATAACTTCATCCAATCTATTAAAAAACCAACACGAGTGACTAAAACCAGCTCAACCTGCCTAGATCTAGTATTTATAAACTTTGACTCTAAATTAATAATTACTCAGGTGCATGATTACGGCTTTTCTGATCATAAAGGAATAATAGTGAACCTAAAACTAGATGCCGAGACTACAAAAAGCAAAAACTGGAAAACTAAAAAACGAATTTTTAATTTAAAAAACATGGAAAAATTCAAATTGTCATTAAAACAAATTGATTGGAATCTAATAATAAGCTCGGGAAAAACCATGAACGAAAATTACAACTCATTCGAAAATCTTTTACTCAAAATATTAAATGTCAACATACCCATAAAAACAATAAAACTACGTCGAAACAAACGAAAAGATTGGTTGACAAGAGGCATAAAAATATCATGCAAAAATAAGCGGTTATTAAGAATTCTTGCTTCTTACTCTAAAAATCCTGTACTAACTAAACAATATAAAATATATGAAAAATCATTAAAACCGATAGTCTGTAAATCAAAAAAATTACAATATATTCGGGAAATCAGTAACTCAACTAACAAAACAAAATCGATGTGGAAAATAATTAAGGAGCGTACAAATAAAAATCAGCATAAGACACAACAAAACATTGCATTGAACATCCACGATAAACTTACGTCCGACCCAAAACAAGTTTCTAACTCATTCAATGATTTTTTCGCATCAGTAGGACAAACAAGGCGGAGTGACTCAGAGCCGCGCGGCCGGCCTGTGCTCCGACCAACGGAGAATACAATGTTTTTACATCCACCTACTCCGCGAGAAATAAAAAATATAATAAAGAAACTTAAAGGCAAATTTAGTCACGGATTAGACGATCTACCCCCTATTTTAATAAAAACGTGTGCGGAGGAACTGACATTACCATTTTATCAATTAATTAATCAATCATTTTCTGAAGGGATATTCCCAGACGCGTTAAAAAAAAGCTTAATAAAACCAATTCACAAGAAAAACTCGAAGTCAGATCCAAATAATTACCGTCCAATTGCACTATTACCGACATCATCAAAAATCTTCGAAAAAGCAATGTGCAAACGCGTCTATAACTTTTGTGAAAAGTTTAATGTTTTCGATGAAAGTCAAAATGGTTTTCGGAAAAAAAGATCCACGATTTTAGCGACATATAAATATACTAAACAAATACTTGACATTTTAAATAATAAAAAATACGCCATCGGAATCTTACTTGACATGACCAAGGCATATGACAAGGTGCTGTTTAAAATATTATTAAACAAATTACACGGTATCGGTATTAGGGGTATAACTCACGAGTGGTTCGCATCCTATCTACAAAACCGAGAACAATTTGTAGAAATTGAACATTGGGATCGTGACACTGGAGAATTCAGCACAATAAGATCAAATAAACTTTTCATAAAAAATTCAATTCCGCAAGGTAGTGTTATCGGGTGTTTGCTATTCTTAATTTATATCAACGACCTCCCTAAAATTATGACAGAGTCGTGCGTACTGTTTGCCGATGATATTTCATTAATAACTTCCTGCAATGACTCTCAACACCTACATGACACTTTAAATAATATAATGTTAAATATACAAAATTGGATGAAAGACCACAATTTAGAAATCAACTTCTCAAAAACCAAAATTATGCAATTCAGGCCTTACCAAAAAAAATCCTTGGCTATAAATTTTACGTTTGACGGTATCAAATTGGAATGCGTAGATACTTTTACTTTGTTAGGTCTAGACTTAGATATCCACATGACCTGGAAAGCGCACATACAAAAAATTAAATCTAAACTATCTAGTTTTATCTACGCATTACGTGAGCTTAAAAAAACTACAGATTTAAAAACTGCTCTATCCACATACTATGGATACGCATACGCATGGCTTAAATACGGTATTATTCTTTGGGGAAATAGTGTAGATAGCAACGACTTGTTTATCCTACAGAAAAAGTGTATCAGGATAATGGTTTATATTGACAACGACGTAAGTTGTAGACCGCATTTTAGGAAACTAGACATACTAACTTTGACATGTATTCATATTTTAGAAATATGTAAATTCGTTAGACAATATCCACACTTCTACCTTAAAATTGCGGACCAACCTCGCCGGTATGCACCACGTTCACGGTTTGAAAATATGCTCGTAATACCGCAATCTAAGCTAAAATTACACAGCACGAGCCCCCACGTAACATCAATTAAAATATATAATAAAATACCAAACGACATAAAAATGGAACAAAATGAAAATATATTTATTAAACGGCTCAGAAAATTACTGGTGGAGAAATGCTACTATTCACTTAATGAATTTTTGAACGATGACATTTAAATAGAATGACTACCGACCACCATTTATTCAGCATTTATTCAGCTTTAGACATTTATTTTTATTTGACGTTTATTCGATTCTTTAATACTATTTTAATCTGTGACATTGTTTATTTATTTTGAATGAATTGTTTATTTTTTATTGCATTTTTATTTGACTTTTGATTTGACTTTTTATATTAATTTAATCTGTGACATAATTTATTTCTAATGAATTAATCTTTGAATAATTTAATTTGTTTATTTGAAATTAATTAATTCTTTTTCATGATTTCTAGAGCTAGTGAGAATTTGCAAAGACGTATGTCACATATTTAAATGTGATATTATATAATGTAATTGTATTTGATTGTTTTTTAAAGATAATGTTACTACTCATATTTTTATAAAATTGTTGTGCCCGACAGGGTCCATGTGAACTTTATTATTATTATTAAGACCTTGTAAACACATGTGATATGCAATAAAGATTTGAATTTGAATTTGAATTTGAAGTATAAATCTAAAGTATTTACTATAATAACTCGAAAACGTAACATTATGAGTAAATAAAGCCTGCAACCACTCACCATCTGGGCAAATCCCGGACCATTTCGGCTCTTTGTAAGGGATAGGCGTCGATAGTTCTTTTAAAAGTACCGCTGGTGGTAAGGAACTTTTAGATGTTGATTCTGAAGGTGTTTCGACTGGCTTTTCCACTTGCTTTTCTTCTGACCCTTTTTCTGGCTCACTCTTCACCTTTTTCGGCAATTTCCCGATGCGGCCGAATAGCACAGGCTTCTTAAATTCGATTTTATCTTCTATTTTCGGTTTTTGGTTTGGCTCGTCCATTTTTGTAGGTTACTTTTTTTATAAATGTTTAGTTTCCTGTTGAAAATCTTTTACTATTAGTGGCCTCGAATAATAAAAGCAGTTTCAGATTAAAAATTATGCTAAATTATTCAATTTTACTACTATATTGTGACTATTTACTAATATTGATTAAATTCACAACGTAAACAGAAAGTATAATGGTACTTTGTTGCACTACACAGAAATAATAATTTACAAATTTAATTAGAGCCTAAATAATATTTGTCATCTTTTTCTAGCACACTTAAATGAGATTCAAACAGACAGGAAAAGAGAGAGAGACTAGATAAAATTTAAGTGATTAGAGAATAAAAAAACTGGAACGCTTCGTCTTGACACTTTCAAATGCGTTGCGTTCAATTTCACACCTACTAGAACTCAAACTCAAACTCAAAGCATTTATTTCAAATAAACCAATTACAGGTACTTTTGAATTGTCAAGGGGTCGGTCAGTCAGAAATATGAAGCTAGGAACATATTTGGAAATATCGCGACACATTTATTCAGCCAATATTTTCTATTATTTTTTATGGAGAAACAAACGGACTGACTGACTACTGGGCTTAATCGTAAAATTTTGCACATGGCGTCCTTTTATAACGTAGGCGAACAGTAAGAAGGGGTTTTAGAAAATTCAACCTAGGGGGTAGAAAAGAACCCACTGGCCCAGTGGTAACGGCCGCGACTTACGAGTTGCTGTTGGTCGTAAGTTCGAACCCCGATAGGCGTTCTTCTACCTATGTGTAAATTATTTCATCAACACTGCTCTCAAAGCGGTGAAGGAGAACATCGTGAAGGAACCGGCATGTCCCAGAACGAAAAAATCGAAGACATGATGTAACGTTTAACAACCCGCACTGGGCCCGCGTGGTGGATTACGGCTCACTGCCTCTCACTGAAAGGAGTTCTCTGTCCCAGCAGTGGGAACATTATAGGCTGATTATACTAAGGGGGTAAAAAGGGGGGATTTCGTTTGTATGAAAATTATCAAACATGAAAATCTTATTTGTTGGGTTATTACAATTGAAACATTCAAAACTACATACCCCTCAAAGGAGGTTGAGGTGGTGTTAAAGTTTAAATGGAAAAATCATAAACGCGTAGTCCGATTATCTCGCAACTTGTAAAGGTATATTTGTGACAGAAAATAGTAATATAAATTAAAGTCGCTTTTCGTGTTTGTCTGTATGACCGCATTGTTCTTCTAAACCACAACAGATTTTGATGAGATTTTCTCCATCGTGTAGAGAAATTCCTTCGGAAGGTTTATGTGTATAATACGTTATTATTAAAGTTACATCTAGCTACATAATATACGTATACACACATCAAAAGCTTCTAGGGATCAAGTAGATTTTTTTAATATAAAAAAATATTCAATTAATATTTACCAAATCTAGTCTTCCAGACTGGCTTCTTAATTCCTATGTTTAATAACAACTTATCCCTTTATTTTGTAAAAATTAAGAAAAGTTGCAATTTTTGCAAATTGTGGGAAATTAACTTAATAACGTCAATTAAATAGCAAAAATAAGGATTTTAATTCTTTTTATTGTAAAGATTAAAAAAAACTGTGTTTCCAGTTCCACTAATGACACGAATCACACGATCACAGTGATTTGGCATGCTTAAAACCAATTCATCAAAATAACTTTGAGGAATTACGTTCTTTATAACAAACCAAAAAGTTGTTGTGGGGTATGCACGGCATCCATACTCGGCAGAGCTCTTCTTTGTAGCATATCCCATGCGTGCTCAATCGGGTTGAGGTCTGGCGATTGAGCAGGCCACGGCAGAATGTTGATGCGAGGATCGGCAAGAGTGCGTTTAACGACTTTATCCGGATATGGACGTGATTGCCGTGCATTAGCCGAAAGGAAGGTCGTCGCTCCATAACAATGCAATATTTTTCAGTTCCGATGAATAAATTGTAATGGTTTAGTAAAAACGTTATTACACACTGTTATAGAAATCCTGATTGTCAGTTCATTTTTTATTTTTAAACAAAATTTAAGGAAAATTATTTATTCAAATAGTGAAATTCACTAAAAAGAATCAATAACGATCCGAAAAAGTTAAAATAATAATCCTCAATTGCGGCGATACTCTAAATGTACTTGATCCCTAGACACTTTTGATATGTGTATATCGATGTTTTGTCAAGTCGTAAAAACCGTGCAAAACAGGAGCGGGTCGCTAGTAAATAAATAATTAAAATGTTAGGGGTGGATTTCACTGTGTAGCTCGATTTAACTCATCACTGGTTGAAATATTCATAAAGTCAAGTACCTAATAGAAAAGTCACAAAAGATTTTTCAAAAATGTAGGTACTTATTCCTGTTAGGTTGAAAAGGAGGATACAGTTTATGTGAAAAATCTTGTACCTCTCATCTATAAACTTGAAACTCGGCCCGAATATTTATTTATTTATGTACGCACACACAGTAAAATACATATAGCACATATACAGGGCGTCCCACGGATATGCCACATGGAGGGAAAGTACCTTGGATATTGTAGATGGAACATTTTACTGAAAGAAGACATTATTTGAATTTAAAAAACAATTTAAACTGCATTCATAGATATTTAAATAATTACATGGTTGAACCGGGAATCGAACCCGTTACATGAGAAAATCACCCTGTAGTTTTATCATACCGATCGAAAGTCTTTATCATTAGGATTATTTTTTGCTAAATAACATAGTGTCAAAAATAAAAGGAAGACCATGAATTTTTACATTTGTAATACAAAATTAATCAATTTATCAAATGCTCAAAATGAGTCCCTTCCTGTTGAATACAAAGTCCCACTCTTTTGATTATTTCGCTCCCTGTCGATTTTTTTATCTTGTTGTGGTGGATATTTACAATAATACTGTTCTGCTTGTAGCTCGTGGACACTTTCATACTGGTTCTCGTAAAAAATACTTATTTTAGAGACACACATCACATCTAAACCACAAATTAAAAATATCTATAAATTTTATGCAAGTTAGATGGCGCCCTAGGAGTAGTGATGGGTAACTCATCATTTTTATATGAGGTTGAGGGAGTACCTCATTTTACCTCGCGAGGTCCTCAAGAGGTACCCCTCATTTGAGGCGAGGAGTCGTACGTCGATGTATGCACCTCACGAGCCGAACTCATTCTGTATATTCTGTACAATTATGAAAGTCGGTTCATTCACTCACTAAAGCTCACTCAATACTCACTCGCGAGTACTCGCGTCAATAATGTCAATGTCAATTTTTAAGTGAGGACGAGTGAACGAGTGAGTTGGTTCAATGTTGAAATTCGAATAACTCTTTCAATTTGCGATCACGAGTACCTCAAACGAGGCACCTCATGAGTGAGGGACACATCTCTACCTAGGAGGACATAGTGACCTTATTGGTGATGTTCTTCACAAAGGACAGGTGCGTAGTACACGCAACCGGCGTGCGTATATGACCAGTTCTATAAACGTAAACGAGGCAAAAGGAGTATGTAAGGATCGTAGCGTAGTGGCGTTCTATAATTTCTGCCTACCCCATGAGAAGAAGGCTTGAATTTATTTATTTATGTGTATATAAAACTGGCAGATAGTTGATGTTTTACGGAGTAGGTAAGCTTGCTTTTATTTTAATTTTAAAATTAGAATTAGAGTAGGTACACGCGTGAAGCCGCGGGCTGCAGCTAGTAAATATAATAAATTAGGTTAAGGGCAGGAGAATGATGATGATGATGATGATGAATGATGATAAAGTCTCCACCTTAAAAATGGCGCGATATTTTTATCGCAATTCTGTATCATATGTATGTATACGCACTGGCGAATTAAAATACCCGCTGAAACGTACTCCGTACACTTAATTTAAATCGTGCGTTGAGATTTTGCAGTGAGTGCTAGGCCTTATAAACAGCCCTATCTATACGTGCCTGAACTGGCTATTGTAATTTTTTGAACGCGAAATCGAACGCGTTCTAACTACATTCATTCATTCATTCAATAACATTCTCGAACGAACTATTCCAACATGAATGGAATGGAACAATCAAATCAATCAATTCAAAAGAATTTCGTGACGATTGCCAACCGATCGAATAACAATTTTAAAACGAACACTCGATTTCGTAGTGGATATTGCTCAAATTGTATCGCGTGCGTGTTTGTTTGTTCATTTTTTACACATCAGCTGTGAATATCACATGAGCACCTGTGTCGCGGTGACCATATTGTGTGTATGAACGCGCGGAACCTTAGAACAAAGATTGTTACAATATTTACTTTTATCAAAGCCTTATCGTAATTCAGGCTGTTTAAGTGATTTCATAGTATTGCTGACGTCCGTTCGCGCGTAATTAACTCAGGTAAGTGTAAAGTTATGTTAGAAAAATGACGCAAAATTTCGAAGTTGAATGTCTCAATTTTTTTTTGTCATCACATATAGAATTTTGGAGATAACAATCATCTTTTAGAACCGGTGAAAGTATAGTTCACCAATTCTATGTTGTATAATGGTTCTATTGTTTTGGTACATTCTTTCAATTATTTCTTTCTGAATCGTGACATTGCTTTGCTTTGCAGTCGTGAGTAGGAATATTCTCGGTTTGAGAATTGAGAAACTGGTTTCTAATTAGTAGATTTTGGCATCTCGCGTTCTGAGAACTATAATTTTATGTCACAATACTTTGTAAGTGTAACACATTCAGTTCTGCTTGTTTCCCAAGAACTGCTACCTATTGACATTTTGGAAAGTCAAGTTAAGGGTGGTAATGTCCCTGCTGGGGTTGCGGGTTTGTCTGAAAGGGATATCGCGGCCCCGGCACACAGGCAACGGAAGGAACACGGGTGGGTTTTAGTCAGTAAAAGTCTGACACACCCTCTCGCTCTGCCCAGAGCGGGAGAAGTCATTTGATGATTTCCCACCCTCAAAAAAAAAAAAAAAAAAAAAGGGTGGTAATGTCAAGCACAAGGATAGATTAGGGCCACTTAGGCTTCTGCCAAATTGGTAGAATAATGACCTGACAACATTGATGTATAAAAACCCCATAGCAGTCATCTTTTCTGGATTACTAGTAGGTATCATATTCTCAAACTTGACTATTTAGAGCAAACAGTCAAAGTTTACTTAGACATCATGACCCTTTAACCAAATATTTGGCCACTACGTCAACATAACACAATCATCTTTCAAATGTCTAATATTTCTTGAACCCATTCATCTCGATAGGAACCAATGCTTTGAAAAAGGCAACTAGCCTCAAATTTCTAAATTACTGACTGAAGAACCTCTTGAGTTTTGAGTTCATGTGGTTCCTCTAGCCTAGCTACTAAAAGAAAATTGATTGCATCCATGTCAAAAAAAAAATGTGTCGGAACTCTCATACCTTTATTTAGTATGGACATTGATTAGGTAGACACTACTATTTTCCTCATGTACCTACTAAATGACAAATTCATTAATATTTTCCTCTTTACGTTTTAATTCATTTACTAAAGGAAGCTTTGCTTGTGTTTATCTGTTATATGTTAAAACCTTATTACATTAAGACCATTGGATAACTATGGTTGCCTGATAACCTAACATACAGAATATAATGATAGCCTTATTGACTGGTGTATTTATCTGTAAATTTAAACAGTTTTTTAAAGTCAGTCATCACAAAAAGTTTAACAACAGACTATGTAATGTGTGTCAGCAGGTAAACTAGTTGTAGGTAGTTATAAAACCCAAATCTTGTTACATATTAATTTATATTAAGTAATTCAATGATACTCGGCAATTGAAAGTGTTAAACACATTGTAAAACCCACAATAATATCCTCATTTGGTACAAATCTATGTGTACAATTGTAAACAACTTTTTTATTATTTTATAATATTATTGAGCATTTATACAGAAAGTGGCCAATGTCGCAAATATCTGTCAAATATTTTGCTGTTTAGATTAATTTGGCAATATTACTCTATTATGGAAATAGGAAATATGGCTAACTAGTGAACTAACATATTGATTATGAAATGCAATAATTAATATTGTAACACCAAATATTTAGTTTTAGATGTAATAAAAAGTATTTGGTAACTTTCCAACTGCCTGTTTTACACTTAGAACGGTTACAACATCAAATTCAGTGTTATAATTGCAACTCATTAATAATATTCTAGTTCACTAGTTAGCCATATTTCTTATTTCCATTAATATTGCCAAATGAATCAAAACAGGTAAATATTTGACAGCTATTTGTGACGTTGCCAACTTTTTGGATGAATGCTCTTATAGTTGATTGATAAAAAAATCAATTAAGTAATCTTACATTCTCTTGAGTTATCTTGAGGTGTCTGATTATGTTTTATGTAACTAAATGATTGCTTTCGAATTAGGTACTTAAAAAACCTGTTTCAATAGGAAAGAAAGTTTTATGTTTAATGTATTAGACTCTTCCATAAATGAATGTTATTATGTTGTAATAGCAATCTGCTAAGCATGGTGCATCATTATTTTTTATATATTGAATCATTTAATGATAAGCCGAATGCGTCAAGGTAGCCCGCGAAATTTTAATTTTCTTACGTTTTTTGCAATTTGCAGGCCAGTATCATGTTGCATGTTGATCTAAATATGGTTCGCGGCCGTATCAAATGTTTATTTATAGAATTATAATCATAAAAATGATCAATACAACTCTCTAAGTTCATGTAATGCTATTTCATAAAATCTAGACATTTGAGGATTATGCTCACATAAGGAGTTGTATTGCTTATTGTAATGATTATAATTCTGTAAAGCCATATTTGTTACGGTCGCGAATGATAATATTTTAATCAACATAAAACCTGACACTGACCTGCAAATTCCAAAAAACTAAAGAAAATTTGAATTTCGCGTACTACCTTAGTGCATTCCCCAAAATCTAAATAATTCATGAACAGTAAGTATTTTCGATAGGCTTTCCCTAACACATCTTCACTGATGTCAAAAAACCATACAATTAGTTTATTGTTTGAACTATCAATATCCTGCCGGTATTAAGGCACCACTTCTTTCAGAAAGAGAGTGTCACACAGGCCTATGTGCGACAGAGACATCGCTCTAAAAGCCGAACTTTTTTTTTAAAACACGACATTCCGTGTTAAGAGCGGCCAACCCGTTATACTTTTCATAAAAACGCTCGTACGTGATTATAGCGTTGTAACACATCTTCTTTCAAATTTTTTAACTTATATGTATCTTGTGCACTATATTTAGGTTTCTATGAGAGGAAAAAATTAAAAAATTGAGAAACAAATTTAGTATAAGCCTCCAAAACTCTGCTTTTTTGCACAAATTTTACCCGAACTTTGCCCGGTCATAATATACTCATAATTGGTAAAAGTAAAGAAAACATCGGCATAGAAAGCTCGTACATGTAATGGAAATTCTAAATATCAAAAAAAAAAAATCACAACCTTGTAAGGTTTACTCACAAAAACGTATTTCCTGATACAACTTTTTACACACAATTTTTCGTACAATGTTATCGCGTTCTCGCTTGTTTGTTAGCAGTTCTCACTTGCGCTCGATGAAACAACAAGCTTTTCGACCATGCTCGCGTTGACGATAGACGGACCGGGAAGGGCCCTCTTAACGGCCGCATTTAAGACGCAGATATGATTTTAGTGACTTTTAAATCTGTTATTACGCCTTCAAATAAAGCAAGTAAGTTATGCAAAAAATATAATAAGTAAGTTAAACTAGAACGCGTACCTTCACATCAATTCTGTTTGTACTAAAATACTTTATAAAATAAATTCAGGAAGTAATGTGTACCCAAAACATTAAAATGATATTACTTTCAAACTACTTAAGATATTCCCCTTTTTTTCTATAACAACGGGCTGTTTTATTATCTATAATTATATCTGTGATTTTTTTAAATAATATTTATATTTTCGTTACTAAAAATAAATATCCTCAATGATGCCCAACGGCGCGGGCGCGGCGTGAGCTCGACGCGCAATTGTATAGCCAATGTCAACGGCGCGGCGCCGCGGCGGCATGTTTCTCCATGACCACGTTTACGGATGAACGCAAAGTTAAGCTAAAATAGATAAATAAGTTATTGTTTATTCAATAAGATAATTTCAAATTCACATTCGTTATCATATCATTGAATTCCGAATACTTACATAATATTACGATTAGAATGGATTATTGAAATTGTTCAAAATAACGCGCGCATTATGCAAAAATGAGGCACTTTTTTTTTGAACTGTCAAAATGAAAGTCATTGCTACTCTATGTACGCAATTACCCCGCAGTACCTACATGCTGATTGATAAGTCAGCCATCTTTGCTGGCTGGACAATCTGCACCATAGCATATTTTCTCGCGGTTCATAGGAAATGAGGATGCAAATGTTTGAGATTAGAATCTAGTACAAGATATTCAATGAGATAATAAACTGGCGTGTCCTGTTTAAAAGATAAAGTTAAAACACGGTTATCCATTCGGTCACCTTTTGTTTTGTTATTTTGGCAAACAAGTCGGTGGCCCAAGATGGCAAAATATCCGATGACAAGTGATAATCGCCAGCGCCACCTTACCAAATTGCATGTAGACTTCTATACCAGAGCCGTCCGTCATTGATGCGTTGCTGCGTTGTCATCCCAAAGACAAAGCTGAAATGTCTCATGTGTCTGTTACGCCTCGTGGAGACTAGCCGACGCGACGGCACGACGCGGCTCGAACAATACAAATTCTAAGAAAACTGCACGGTATAACAATAACCGGTGTCGCGTCGCACTAGTCTGCACGAAGCTTTATTAGATTACACCGGCACCCTTACCCTTTAAAGTCCGCGGTCCGCGCCACCACTGGAAGTCCTTTTGACACGGCGCTACTGTCTATGTCATTGCAATACATTGCATTAAAAAAAGCGCGACTTGTCGCTCGACGCGATACCGGTAATTGTTCTACCGTTAAGTTTTCTTAGAGTCGCGTCGCGCCAGTCTGCACGACGCTTAAAACGGAACACAGCAACGCTGCTTCCTGGCAAAAATGGGAACGGTGGAGCACTTCCCCGGACGAACTCCTTCAGAAAAAAGTTTGACTAGGATCGTTCTCCCACTCACCTTAGTCTGAATCATTTACGTTTATCAGAACTGCACTTTCCACGTTATTGTCAGCTTCCTGCCCTGCATTGCAGTTTGCGGCTTTAACTGATAAGAATAATTACTTGGTAGCATTATCTATGAGCGTCACGGTGCGATATTACGCGTCTACAATAGGTAGGTACAGTCGCGGTCTGAAAATGCTTACCACCTTAAGGTTTATAATTGCATGCACACATCTATGTCACAAGGTCGATGTTAAAGGATTTGATTTGTTATAGAACATAGATTATTTGTATTGACACGTCGTCTATGTAGGATAAGTATAGAAAACCTTTTTTAGAAAACGGTGAAATATTAACTGGAGCCATTGGCCCTCGGCAGCTCTGGACAGAGAGAGGTAAAAAGAAAGTAGGGAGCCCTTTGCCAAAAAAAAAATACTGGCATTTATAGACATAAAATAAACCAAGCGAGGTCGAACTTATTAAGGGTCGTACAGATTGGCGTGACAGTCACGCGACGCGATTCTGTGATATTATATTCGTAGAACAATTTCTATGAAAACGCGTGCGACATTACACACAGCAGCAACCTGTCGCGCCGCGACACAGAAAATACTCTCTTGTGTCGCGTCGCTAACGCGATGCGTTATCGCGGTGATATCGACGCGAGAAGCCATATAAAATATTCCTTTGGTGGCGCACTGTTGTGGCGCGCCAGTGTGAAGTGTTGCATGGCGATAATATTGCAGACACGCGACGCGACACGACGCGTGACAAGTCGCGCCAGTCTATATAAGCCTTACGAAAAACTCAAAAATAGGAAGAAATAATCATATAGAAATTCAAAACATCTTTATTTTTTAAAAGAATATATATTTTTAAATTCTAACAACAGTTTATTATTTTAATAACTAGTAGGTATAGCATTCATCTGCAGATGTGACGGCACATAGTCTAGTTGGTGTGAAGCCGTGCGTGCTCTTCGTAATATCGAACCATATCAGTTATTTGCGCGGTGGTTAGTATCAGCCGTCGTCCTGAACTGCTTCTATGATCAGTTATTTACCCTTTTTAGCCATGTCACCGCATCCAAAATCTCACGGTGATTCGAGATATATTTAGTTCTCGCGATAAAGCACTAATATTCAAGCCATCTTCATGGAGAAGTAATATTTCAGCCCTCTGTTGGAGGGTTAAACTTGCCATTTTATTTCAATCTTGAATCAATATTTGTTATTTTTTACACACTTATACGTATAAATTTACACTTAATATTTTTGATAAATGTCATCAATTATGTCAATGAGTCAACTTTTAAATTAAGAAATAGTTTCATCATCAAAAAGTAATTAATACTCTTTTTGTTAGAATAGATGCTTCACAACTATTAAAAATTAACAAGTACCTAGATAAAGCATTTGAGACTTTGCTGCACACAGTGTGTTAAAGAACCTAATTTGAAAACTGATAAACATTTTTAGACCACCACTGTACAGTATTTTGATATTGACGCGTCGTGATTTTTCTAGCGCACTTACCAGTAAACTTAGAGGTCTCGGCTATCTTTCACAGGTGGTGAGAAAGCGATTTTTTCTACAGAGTAAATCAGTAGAGCTCTTTGTGATGAAGCTGGTTCGGGAAAGTACTACAGCCAAATTTATTTCTCCCGCCAAGCTGCGGCGGGCGTTGTTGTTTTCCAGTTTGAAGAGTTTTAGGTGCTGGTGTGATTCCAGGTACATGAGACATTTCAGGTTAGTCTCTGGGGAAGCATGTGCGATGTCTCTGGTATTGCAGATGCAACGGCGACCAGATACCAACACGTCAAATCTGGGACACGGGTATTTTATAGGAAGGGTACCTACGACAGCGAAATTTGACGTATCACTGGTCAGTTTCCCTCACTCGTCAGTTTATTTAATTCGCCAGTTTCGTTGATTAGTCAGTTTCACTGATTCGTCAGTTTTATTGATTAGAAAGTTTCGTTAACTCGACTGTTTCCACTGTTTGCCAGTTTTCGTCGATTCGTCAATTTTATTCAATTCGTCAGTCAAAGTACAGTCGGTAGAAAACTGCACAAATGTCTGCTAATTTGAATATTATGTATGTTAACTAACAGAGGGCGTTCCCGTTAACCCGCAATATTATAGGTTCCATACATGCAAAAAAACAACATCGAAAAAAAAAGTTTATTTTTATTTTTATTAATAACATTTTCACAAATAAGATTAAATTGATACGTAAAATAAACACTCTGTAAACGCGCAATTGTCTTTCCTCGTTGAAAGACAAGTGCGCTTGTACAGTGTTTCTTTTACGTATCAATTTATGCGTTTATTTATTTTTTAATTTTCATTTTTTTTTTGTTTTTGCTTAAATGGCGTACGCTATACTATTGCGGGTAACGGGAACGCCCTCTGTTAGTTAGCGTACTGTATATTCAAATTAGCAGACGTGTGTGCAGTTTTCTACTGACTGTACTGTGACTGACGAATTGAACAAAACTGACGAATCGACGAAAACTGGCAAACAGTGGAAACTGTCGAGTTAACGAAACTGTCTAATCAATAAAACTGACGAATCAGTGAAACTGACTAATCAACGAAACTGGTGAATTAAATAAACTGATGACTGAGGGAAACTGACCAGTGATACGCGGACTCACAAAACTGTATGCTTAGTTGACAAAGCGTGAATGTATAAATATTGCCTTTAATTTAAATTTTATTGCTAATTCAGTACGTTTTATTGTTTTATTCTCCAAGGTATTCTCGTCAGTGACACACATTTCAGAAAATGAACATATTTACAGTTTTGATGAAATACCGCTATTTATTCTATGAGAGATCACGTTTGACATATAAATAATTGCATATATTGCGCTATTTACTAAAAGGACACTATTGTGGTGTATGCCTTTATTGTTTATTTATAGCATAAACATAGCATAATCAGCCTAATACCCCATTTACACTCAGCTCATTTCCACGGCAGTGAGCAGGGAAGGTGGCAGGACGAGAATGTAAACACGATACTTCTCTCGATCCTGCTACAGTGCGCGTCAAATAACTTTGCCGTTCTGAAGTAGGCTACAAATGACTGCGCAGTAGTCAATCTTCCTTATAAAACAGTGGTGCGCATGCCAGAGCGCATGCGGAACCTACCTACAGAGCAGCAAAGCTATTTGACGCGAACTGTACCGCAGTATTAAGGGAATCATTGCCGGCAGCGCAAGGACCAGTGTCAGGGGCTGAATGTAAATGAGGCATATAATGTTCCTACCGCTGGGACGCAGGCCTCCTCTCGGTGAAAGGGACTGGGCAATAATCCACCACGCGGGCCCAGTGCGGGTTGGTAGATGTCACATGTCTTCGACTTTTTGGTTCTAGGACATGTCGGTTTCCTCACGATGTTTACTCATGATCAGTCTTTAATGTTACCACTGCTAGACCACAGTTCTCCTCTCTGTGAGAGGGAGTGGGCTGTAATCAACCACGCAGGCCCAGTGTGGGTGGGTGGATGTCACAAGTCTTCGAATATTTGTTTCTAGGACCTATTGGTTTCCTTAAAATATTGTAGAATTATCTCTTCTGATTTAACTGTATCTTTTAAGGAGCAATAATTAAGGGTGTGGCATTTCACTAAACATTTATCACAACCTCGAATTTTCTGTACGATATTAAATAATTGATGTCATCGTCAATAATATTATGTTCTTATCATAAGATACTCTTCCTTGCATTTAGCAAATTATAGATTAGTTTTGGTCACGGTTGGCGAACTAAGTACAAAAATTTTGATTCAAGAGCTCAGACCAAATTAAAAACCAAGACGGAGCACAAGTGAGGTGTAGTTTTATTGTAAATGGTTGGAGGGCGGCATCTACATCGCCACATGCGAACTGCGTATGTTACTGACGTCACACAAATCCTGCATCGCGCAATTAGAGTTTTCCGTGCGAACGACATACGTATATGTATAAGACTATCCGACATCCATCATTGGGCAGTTTCCCGCCAGACCCGACACCCGTCTGGTCGGAGCATTACGCTTTCACGATAAAACGGCAGAACGATTTGTATGAAACTTGGCACATGGGAAGACCATGTCCTGGAGAAAGACATAGACTACTTTTCATCTTGGATCGCAGACGAAGTCGCGGGCAACAGCTAGTATAATTACTTATTGCTAAAATAAAGGGAACTATGATTCCGAGTCCGATGCCCATCATTTTCCCAACCTATGCTCTGGTCAGTTTTCAGTTTAACCGGATGCAGTTTTTGACATGGAGCGACTGCCTATCTGACCTCCACAACCCAGTAACTGGGTAACACGAAACCCCTTGGTAATACTGGTCGTCAAACTTTCGGGCTTCTGACGACCCGTAACGACTGTCAAAGATCCACGAATGACAGCCGGGACCAACGGCTTAACGCGCTTTCCGAGGCACGAAGGGGTCTTGGTATGTAATGGACCGTCACTCATCCACGGACTGACCTCGGCAGGCGTAGCTTATGCTTCATTCGACCCGTGCGGGCGTTATTAGCCACGAGCCACACGTTTTTCCGAGTGTGTTACGCAATTAGGGTTGCAACGGACTTACTATATGTATAAGTACGGTCACCCCTGAAGTCTCCTTCAATGTATTTTCATTACATATTTATAGAAGCAGCTAAAAATTCGATACTTTTGACACACATTTTGTACTTATATTGAAGTAATTGAATTAATACGGCTTCTTGATACCAGTTTGTTACGTAAAGTCGATCAAGCCGAAACCTATGCAAGGTCGAGAGCCAAGGGGCTTAGCTTAGGAAATGTATGTGTGGCTTATGTAAGCTTTTGACATGTTTTTTTTAATGAGGCCCTTGGGTTTCAAGTAAAACGAGTATTGTATGTGAAATTGATGATTCGATTTAGACAGCGTCTTTAGAAAACTACTTAGGAAAGAAAACGGCTTAATGCCGACATAACTTACTTCCCCCCGAAGCAGGGGTCTTACTCATTAGCGAAATCCATAGTTTCGGTTGTCGTTACGGCCGCTTTGTTCTCCTTCTGCGAGCGAAGCGTCCGTAACTACAGCCGAAACTACGGGTTTCGCTTAGGGAGTAGGCCCCCAGGCGCATATAGTACATTCCTTTCGCCAGTGATGTAAAAGTCTAAAGTAAAGGGGCGAGCCTATTGCCATAAACGGGCATAAATGCAGACTCCGGGCTACAGCTGGTAAATTCCTATAGAAAAAAAATACCCAATAATTCTGAGGGTTTTGTCAGACTCCGGTCTACAGCTGGGAAATTCCTATAAAAAAATACTCAATCATCCTGAGGGTTTTGTTTGACAGATTTTGAATATTCTTCCGTCGAGAAAACCCGTTTCTATGGTTGTCATGCTACGCGTGCAGGGGTCTAAACCTAAGCGCTAAAGCTCAGTAATCCCGCTTGCGACATTTGACCAACGAAGCACCGTCCAAAAATAAGGGACATCTTCACCTGCTCAATTATTTAAAGCCTCCCATCAATGTTACCACCCACCTCAATTCATTCGCTAATACTAACTTAAGCACGCACCACACAATCAAGTATTATGTTAGCTTACATGGCGTCGTGATGCGTGCAGGCGTCATTGCACAATAGTCCGATACAAATCCCTATTGTGAGGCTTATAAAGACAGGAACAGATAGACTGCTTGACGTGTGAATTTGTAATTAGCGAGGCGAAGGCATTCAAAGCCGCTCTGAAGAGTAGGGTTGCATTAAGTCATCATCTCATCATTTTTGATGTCAAGTGGTGGACACTGCCCATACGCACAAAACGCTTTGGCGTTGACGTTTCATGTACTATGGCTGAGGAGTGGAAATCCTTGCCGGAATCTGTTTCCCAGTGTACTTGGAAGTCTTAAATTGCCGAGGGAATAGATTACTCTTGGACAAGCTTGCACCTTTTCTGCCCACATCATCTCTTAGCATCAGATGAAATACCCCGGGGGTCCACCGCAAACTTATTCCATTTTTTAAATTAGGTTGTATTTTTTTTCGCATAGCCTTATACATATAGGGGTTTATTTATAAACGTTGCTTAAAGTTAAGTGACGTTCAAACGTGAAAAATGTATGGTTAAACAGTCGCTAGTCATTAATTAACTTTAAGCAAAGTTTAAAAATAAACCCCATATTAAGTACCTTGCCAAACACGAATTTTCATACGGTCTTGTTTTTACAAAGTTCACCAGTGTCCACCAATTCTTCGAAACAACTCAAAGTAGTCGAACCAGAAACTTTAAAACCTCAAATACAATACCATGACGAATTCCACTTACACACCATCACATAACTTCTGTCCCCGTATATTAACAATCGTGAACTTACTAGTCACTGTTAAGGCTCGTATACACGAAGACAGTTTTTAAAACGTCCAGAGGCGAGAATGTCCATGCGAGACTCGGCAGACGATTACCGCCCAGATATTTTTACAATCAAACGAGAAAAAATTACTAAACTACAAATACCATTATACCATCCTCATCGAGACTCGAGACGATTTTCTCCAACTGTGATTTGACAACTCTACGCATCACATCTCCCTAGCCTAGCGTTTTCCAGCTATGTTGGCGTCGACTTCCAGTCGTACCTGATTACCTGATGCAGCTTGCGGCTGTTAGCTGCTTGATTTGAAAACTAAATAAATATATATGGTATCTGTCAATTTCTAAAGGCCATTTTTGCCTTTATGTTGCGAGTATCAAACTTACTACAGGAGTCCACTTTCGATTCGACAATATGAAACTCTTCGTGTAACTGATACTTAAGTAACTTCGTGGCGCGGATCAGTTCTAAGATTTGCATTCAATGAATGGACTGATGGGGTCTTTGTTTCGTGAAGGATGCTTTAGAATGTTACGATGTCAGTCGTCACGGTCGGTAGGGCTGGGAGGATAACGTGGTAATATCATACTTGCGAATATCATCTTCAGAGCCCTGTTTTAAATGGATAAAGTATTTTTTGAGTGTGGGAGTTTGGGATAAAAAAAGAAGTAATAAATGAAGTTTGGGTGCACACAAAACTGGAAGAAAAGCGGATCTGACGACGCATAAAAAAGTATGACGACATTCGAGTAACCTTAGCCCCATTATGACAATCGAAATTATATTGCATTATAAAAAATTAAAAAAAAAATCTGGTACTGTTAATATTTTGCTGAAATATTCATATTTTAAGGAAAATAAACCAAAAATAACGTTACTAATTGGTTTGTCAAAAACTGTCAACTAGCCTATTCCTTGTATAGTTAAGCCAGTGCTCGGCTCGGCTCTTTGGCCTATAGAGTGCGGCTCCGTACGAATGTCGATGAGTGCGAGCGTAGATTCTATACGCGCGGGGGTCGGAGTTTCGGTCATTATGCAAGTTATCAAGTTGTATTCAATATTCAAACTACTCGTATATTTCAAAGATTTATTTCCGAAGTATTTTCACAAAATTAATCACTTACTGTACTTTTCAAAGTTTTCTATTATCAGTCGATATGATGACGATGATGATGAAGAAGGCATCCTAATTTTTAGCACGTTAATTTGTTAATTTTAGGAAGCGTTGTGGAGTGAAAGAGCGTGTGAGTTTTAAGGATTAAGAAAAGTGTATTGAGACAGTTTGGACACAGAAAGATTGGGCTCTTATAAGAAATTTAGTCGTTATAATATTGATATTTGTGTCTTGACTAATGAGTTTGCCACCACTGAGTTAAGTTTTGTGCAGACCAGCGCGACTTGTCGCGCGACACCGGTTATTGTTATACTGTGAAGTTTTCTTAGAAATTGTATTGAAGCGCTGGCTTGCACAATCCTTAAAGCAAACGAGAGCAGTTTACCTCATGTCCTGCGTGCTACCAGGACGCTGCAAAACAACCTGGCATAGTTCTGGGCTGACTAACAATGTGTACTGCTGACACGTTAAGAAGCAATCAACAAAATCTGACGGTTCCTTCCAAGTAGCAACATTACAGCCATTCACAGTTTGCTAGGAACATGGCAAAAACATTATAAAAATAACTATAATAATTACAAACACTAAACGGTACGACCATTTAACAAATGGTTATCTTAACGTTGAAATAAGAAAGAATCGTGTCAATGAGTTATAACGGTAAGACGGCTGCAATGAGCGGCGCCTACAAACATACTGACATATTGGCTCTACTATTTTACTGTGGGAATCCGCCATTGATAAGAAAACGGTTATTTGTTGGATGCAGATAATGTTACCTAATTGCCTGTATTCTCCGAAGGACGAGGCAGTAGTGCATGCATAGCCAGCCCAATTTTAAACTTTACTAAGATTGAACAGTGTCTCAAGACGAAAGTCTTTGACCAGTGCGTGTTGCCGGTGATAGTCTATGGCACTGAAACGTGGTCGCACACAATGGGCCTTATTAGAAGGCTAAAAGGTATCCAAAGGGCAATGGAGAGGGCTATACTTGGAGTTTCCCTACGTGGTCGAATCAGAAATGAACAGATCCGCAGGAGAACCAAGCTAACCGATATAGCCCGAAGAATTGCCGAACTTAAGTGGCAATGGGCAGGGAACATTGCTCGCAGAACAGATGGCTGATGGGGCCGAAAGGTTCTGGAGTAGTGAACGCGTATCGGAAGACGTAGCATTGGAAAGCCTCCCAAGGTGAACCGATGACCTTGTGAAGGCCGCAGGAATCCGCTGGATGCGAGAAGCACAGAACCGGTCGAAGTGGCGGGGCTTGGGGGAGGCCTATGTTCAGCAGTGGACGTCTTTCGGCTGAAATGATGATTAATGATGGAGATTGAAACTATCTGTGAAATTGATCTTTAAGCAAAAATAGACCTGTGGCGCCATCTACATCGCCACATGCGAGCTACGCATCAAAGACCTGACGTCACACAAAATCCTGACGTCACACAAATCCTGCATCGCGCAATTAGAATTTACCCCGCGAACGACATATATGATTACTCGACATCAATCGTTGGGCAGTTGTCCGCCAGACCCTACACCCGTCTGGTCGGAGGATCCTCCCTTTTCTATATAGGATGAGTGAACTTTGCACCCTGTTCCTCATACCTCTAACCACGCCGTTTTATGACATGCAAGTGATACAAGTGGCATCCAACCTAAGGGTGGTAAAGCAATTCCGAGGTAGACTATACAGTATACACCCAATTTTTACCAGTTATACATATTGAAGTCCCATGTAATAGAGGGAAAACCTATTGCTTAACTGGGCAGAAATGCAAACTCCGAGGTGCTACGGAAAAAAAAAATTTATTTATTTTAAAACATATACTATTAATATACTATTTAAATTGCTGAATAACTCAATCAACTCTAGCCTACCGGAGTCCACAACACCCTGTTCTACGCCTGCCGCATCCAGTCTGCCCCAGCCACTTTCTTAAGATCGTCGGTCCATCTAGCTGGGGGGCGTCCCACGCTACGCTTGCCGATATGCGGTATCCCAAAAACACTACCTATCTTCGGGATCAAACCCAGGGTCCTACTCCGGAAACTACGGATTTCGCTTAGGGAGTAGGCCCCCAGGACCCATGCTCAACAGTCTACTAGACTAACGAGGCAGTCGGCAAGTTATATTTATAAAAATGTAACTCCAACCATACCATACCAATTCACTCAACGGTAAATAAATACTTTAGTGCTGTACCTAGCTCCCTAAGGGACGAGCGTGCAAGTAATTAAGCATGTTAAATTATTATAAATGCGTCGACGACATTAGTATGCGGTTGTAGGTACTTGTTAATTTTAGGTCGTTAGTGTAATGTTAGCGATGATGATACGATAGATTTAAATTGGGTTACCTTAATGATTGTTTTGTGTTCATTGGTTATTTATCTCAAATGACGAAATCTCATTGTATAAAATCCAGAACCTACTGATTGGGAGAAGACACTGGCCCCTGTAACACAGGTGATTTTATCTAGCGCAGGAGTCAGGGCTTCACTTTATTTTTACACATTTTTTATGCCAATAAAGAACTTATTTATTTATTATCTCGGTGTGGGGGAATAGATTACTTTTCTTTCAACATTATGCGTTGCTACTAGGTAGTATGTTTTCTTTCTCATTTATAGAATGTTTTCTGTGTATGACTGTATTCTACCAGCCCCGGATCTAGAAGGGGAGCAAGTCGGGTCCCGAGCCCCTGGGCCAACTTTAAGGGGCGGCAAATTCAAGCGTGAACGACAAGTGCACTACCCAGCGTACCACCACCTTTAAAAAATGTAATTTAGAGTCTGTCAAGCGAATCGTGTCCACAATCATTTAGCTAATTTCTTACAATGGCAATACTATTATCTGTCAAACGGATTGTCACAACATCAGGTAGGTTGGCTACAACATTTTGATACTTTTAGCTCAATTATCTAATTTTATTTATTTTACTGTGATGTGATCACCAGTGATCGGAGTAGGTAGATTGAACTGGGGTCATTGATCCGAAACGTATATATTACTATGGACATTCCTCCGGAATTGGTGAATTATTAAAAAAAAACCGGAACTTATGTAGGAAAATATTTAAATTTAAGTGCAACAATTTATATCTATCTATAAAAGATCTAGCTATCTAGCTATCCTAGGCTAAAAATAAAAAATAAATATTAAACCTTCGATCGGAATTCGATTGCTTTTATTATTCAACAGATAAATAATGAATTAATTTAGTTTTGATACCTTCCTTTAAATTTTGAATTGAGTAGTAATAATATCACTACCAACATTAACAATATTTAATTGAATCCGGAAATACCGGAATTACTTTCCGGAAAAATGGCTTATCCATGTTATTTTTTCTGTGTGCATTTATGATACAAGTACTAAAAATCAATCTACCTACTCCGATCACTGGTGATCACGATATCGGATTTAGATTCAGAAGTCGTAGTCATGACGTTGAATCTTACTGGGGCACATAATAGTGATAGCCACTTTAAGAGATTGTTGTTTGAATTGAAACTTACTGTTTTTCTGCATTTTAATAACATACAATTTTTTTAAATACATGAATTTTACTTTGTAAAAAAGCAAGTTCCAACTCTACGAAGTTGTGATGAATAAATACCTACATTGATATGCACTTTTTTAATTTATCCCAGAGATTTTCTTTTTCTACAAAAATTCAAGTATCAAACCAGTTTTCAGCGTACTATACCAGTGTTGACCCCTGTAAGATTTTTGAATTTACCGCCTTTTTCATGGGACACGACTCGCTTGACAGACTCTATCTGAGGCAGAGTGCTAAAAAAATTACGCTAGCTTCGCTCGCTTGCGTTTTCTAGATAGTCTTAATAAAATAGGTGTTAAGCTTTTCTGCATAAGTCTAGTCGGATCGCGATCTTAGCTATCCTAATTAAAATAAAAGTCCGACATGTCCATGTATATATATAAAAAAAGGTTAAATAGAATTGACGATGCGAGAGGAGGCGGCACACGAAAGTTTTTACCCCGCCTGGATAAAAATCTAGATTCTACACGACAGGTGCTGCTAAAATTATTGCTTTAATGCTACCGTAGCATATATAATGTATCCCAGGTTTTTCTATTGTGGTTTATAGTGTAAAATCTTTATGGTTTTCTTCTTGAAAACTTCCACCGCGCCGTTCCACGTTCTACCTTAAAGCTAAGCTATAAAAACATCGCTTATCCTATCACGTGCTGTAAACTTTATCTATTAAAGATTCATAACGGCCGCACCATGGCGCGCCCATGTTTATATGTCTGCCTGTTTGTTTGTTTGTCGCTCGCATACGTAATGTTTTGTTCAAATACTAGCTTTTACTCGCAACTTCAGCCGTGTTTGGAAAAAGTTTATTGGGTCTGCTTTTGCATGTGCAATATTGTGCCATATTGTATATATACATATGTGCTATAGTTTTGTGCCAGAAATAAATACGTCCTGAGACAAATGCGTTCACAAGGCGCTTAACTACTACTGTTGAGATTGATGCTCTAATTATAGCTTCAGAATATAACTACACTACTTTGACTACTGATTATATAAGAGCTTATATTGCAGAAGAATAATAAGCTTCTGTTCCCAGTACTGGAACTGGAATTCAGGAGCGTAGTTCGTACAAGGAAATTTCACGCGGATGAAGTCGTGGGTAATTAATCCTAATTAAAAGAGAAGTCGGTCTCGCCATTTCTTCATTTACTCTTAGCAAGTTGAAAGTTGACTGCAATGTAGTTCGGTTCAGCAACCGATGAACCAGCAACCTTTCACTTGATATTTTAATTTAACGCTTATCTACCAATTTGAGAGAAAAAACTTTCAACAAACTGTTCCAGTTAAGAATAGGCCTCACCTTTAACTTTTCACCAATTTTTCGGCACTAAAGTTTTGCGTCGATGGTCTCGTGGTCGACTACTGAGTCTTGGGCTCGATCACCAGGTCGGGCAAAGTGTTATTGGGTTTTTCCGTCAGGAGTTTCTCTATAGCAGTCAGGAGATGTCGTTTAACGGCATTAGGTTCATTGTCTATCACATGGGACTTAAACATAACTGGCGAATTGTGGGTCTACTGTACATCTCTGCCTAACCCCTTATGGAATACAGGCAAGTTTATGCCATGTCGATTAAAGCTATTGCTTAGGGCTTGTTGTAGAAAGCGGTACTTCTGGACCCGGCGAGTTTTTTTAGGGTGTTCCGCTCTTTAGAAAGCTGTCTTGTGGCTTGTACCCTGTTGCCAATTGCCGACGCCGATAGGCTGCTATTTTTACCCGACTACGGCAAAAAGGCGGGTTATGATTTTGACCGGTATGTATATATGTATGTTCATCTGTTACCTCATACCTTCTTAACTATGATTTGACAAACGAGGTATCGTTGAAAGCGTCTTGATCGTCCGCTGTTTATAGGCTATGTGACGTCACATTAAATTGATTATGGCGCCTACTTGAGGACATAAAGTCATGAACGAAAAAAAACAACTTTTTTGCGATACCGTGTTGTGTATCATATGAAATGGCTTAATTAGCACGTTCCAAATATATATATATATAAAACCACAAAATAATTTAAATGAAAGTTATAAAACTAAAACCCAACTACGTCAAAAAAGTCATCTAAAAAGGTATAAACAAGACAGTAGTGTGACTGCGGATTTTTCATTTGTCTTTGTGTGATGTCTTGTTTATACCTTTTTAGATGACTTTTTTGACGTAGTTGGGTTTTAGTTTTATAACTTTTACTTTTATATCTTTGGATAACCTACTTCTCCCACGATTAGGCTACGCTACGTCATAAGTTCACTCCCTAGCTGATTGATAAAAGATAAAACAGTGATAATAGACGATATGGCTAGAGTGGTACTTCGGAAGTAGTATTTACTTCCGAATTTATCAACTGTTATCTTTGACAATTTTATATCAATTAATTACTATTTGATTTTCCTCCGTCACATCAGATAAACGTAATCGGCCGCAAACAGCGTCTTGCCGTACGCTTCACCTTCCAATCCTTCCAAGGCCTTAGGAATGTATCTACTGGTCTGAAAACGTTCAGGTTCAAAATGTCCAATTCTCAAAATGTCCAAAGGTTTCAAAACGTCCAATTCCCAAAATGTCCAATTCACAAAACGTCCAATTCCCAAAATGTCCAATTCTTAAAATGTCCAATTCTCAAAACGTCCAATTCCCAAAATGTCCAACTCCCAAAATGTCCAATATTTGAGAATGTGGTAAATTTTGTTCAATAACTCATCAAAGCGCTTTTTTAATACTTACGTCAAACAATAAATACAAAATACTGAAAGAATCAAAATATGTTTTATTTAGAAGTAGCAAATTAAATTAAAAATAAATATTTTATTATTATATATACATATATATATATACATAAATTATATTAAATATTATACACATTAACGCATGTGTCGCGATCCATTTCTGCCAAATCAATGCACTTCCGGCTTCCATTCCTCGATACTTACAAACAGATGCAAGTACTTAACTAAGTACTTCAGCATCGTAAACTTAAAATAAATAATTCCATTGCGGTGTTGTGTCTGCCGTGGATCGATCGTACCTATGCCATTAAAGCGTCTCCGCTGGCTGTGTCAGTGACCTGAGCCCATGGCGGTGCCGATAACACCAGGTACGGATGAGAAGGTTTATTTGGCGGAAAACTGACAAAATGTTTTGTGAAACCGTTCGAATGAGGTTCTTTATTTCGGCGATTCAAGTAGGAATTAACAAAGGCGAAGTCCAGATTGCACGGACAGAACACGATTTGCTTTTAATCGTAGGTTCCGGCTGTCGTAAGGCGGCGTGTACGCACGAATCAACAAGAACATGGTGAACATGAACATCGAACACTTGTGTTCGTCAAAAATGTTTGTGGCGATCCAATTCCGAATCCATGGCTACTAAAGAGAGCGGTTGAGCGCGAACTGTGTTCGTATGATGTTTGTGTTCGCTTTGCTAATTTACGTCCACACATACGAACCAAATTTTCCGTGTTCGATGTTCATGTTCACCATGTTTTGTTCGTTCGTGCGTACATGGCTGTATGCGATTGACCTTAAAGCCTGACCATGGTACATATAGTAACTTTTAGAGTTATGTTTCCTTTTTAAGTTATGGAACCGTAGTAACTTTTAACGTAGGAATTGTCTTTTTTTTCTAGTACGAGTATAAAATTTTTACGGCAACTTTTTTTTCTAGTACGAG
Organism: Agrochola lota; assembly: GCA_947364205.1. NCBI lineage: Eukaryota > Metazoa > Arthropoda > Insecta > Lepidoptera > Noctuidae > Agrochola > Agrochola lota. The sequence goes on along the minus strand of OX376246.1, from coordinate 10,673,216 downwards.
TATAAAATTTTTACGGCAATTCTTAGTTTTACCCGGAGTTGCAAATATCCGATGTTACGAACCCATCTTGAATTATTAAGAAATTCGATAAAAGATCTGCAAAAGCGTTGAATTATTAAATTGAACACAAACTGCCCGAGACATGCTCCTTGAATTTTCGTTCTCGTTATTTGAGTTTGTAGGCTCGAACGGTTCAGTGACAATTTCTTCAGTTTCAACAGGACTTGCAACTCGGCCTTTTTCAGCTAACGAAAGGATAAAAACTGGTTTATGCCAACCCATATTATTTTCTCCCTTTTTCGAAGTAGTTCTAATGGTTGTGGAAAGCTTTTTTTTTTTTTTCTAATCTATTTGAAGCATAAGTTTTGGAAATGTTTCTGTTGGATAGTAACATAACATAGTGATAGCCAGTAATGACTTTTCGAAGTTATGTGGGTGTATAATTATCACTTCCTTCAAAAACGGTGAAGGAAAACATCGTGAGGAAACCGGCATGCCTAAGAGATATTTCTCGACGGCATGTGAGCCAAGTCAGAGGCCCATGGGCGGCTTTAAAACTCTGACACCAGGTTAGTAACTAACCACACGAAAAACGAAGATAACACTACAAATTTTGGAATATTGGCTTAGGTTGACATAAATAACTGAATTATTAAATGTTTGCGTTTTGTTTACGTACGACTGGGGAAAACTATTGTACTTCTATGTTGTTTGTCAGTTGACGCTCAATGAAAACCGACAATGGTTTTTTATAACTAATCCGCGACTTTTTGTCATTTGTAATTTCTTTGAATTATACGAGATGATGTCCTATTTACCTTTATTTTTCTGCAGTTATAATGTTCACTGTTATTTTTCCTAAGCGATAATGTTTTTTTAAACCATACTCCATGTGAAATAAGATTAGACATTTAACTAAACTATTTTTACAGTGCGTTCAACCGATTTTGACTTCTATTGCGTTGGTGGCATGACAAATGGCAGCTGCAGTAAACAGTTGGTATTGTTACCACTTTTTTGCTTTTAATTGGATCCTTATGCCGACGGTATAGAAGTCGGTTGAACGGACTGTAAAATGTTTGTTTAAATGTCTAATCTTATTTCAAATGGAGTAAGTAACACGTACTGGACGTAGGTACTTTGGATTCTTGTGGAAGGGCTATAGAGTATAAAAATACACCTTGCTGATCTGGTCGCTCTCGGAAATGAGGCGAACATGAATTTCTGAATATTTTAAACAAATGGTTCTTTCAACGTTGCGTAATTTCGATATTCAGCTTTTTTTAAAATCCTGTAGCTAAAGTGGAACATTGGCATGGCTGGGAGTTTGTTGCGCCACTTCTTCCCTGGGAAATGTGAAGGGTGGGCGTTTTGGGGGACTGTCTTATGTAATTTTGACGTTCGAAAAGTGCTAATTTTCAGCCTTGGTTGAATAAATGACTTGATTTTATAATCAAACTAGCTTCTGCCTGCGACTTCGTCCGCGGGCCCATATACCCAAGGATTGGGCTATCCAATGCAAAAAGATTTTTTCAAATCAGACTGATAGTTCCGGACATTACACCCTACATACAAACTTAAAAAGAAACAATCAAACATAAAAACAAATTTTACCTTTTTATAATATAACTAGCTGCCCGCCCCGGCTTCGCACGGGTAGCACTATGTACTTATCTACGGTGCAACTACCTACCTACCTACCCTACCTACCCTACCTACCCTACCTACACTACCTACCCAACCTACCCTACCTACCCTACCTACCCTACCTACCCTACCTACCCTACCTACCCTACCTACCTACCTACCCTACCTACCTACCCTACCCTACCTACCTACCCTACCTACCTACCTACCTACCCTACCTACCTACCTACCTACCCTACCTACCTACCTACCTACCTTAGTGGTATGAAAAATAGATGTTGGCCGATTCTCAGACCTACTCAATATGCTCAAAAAATTTCATGAGAATCGGTCGTTCCGGAGGAGTACGGGAGCGAACATTGTGACACGAGAATTTTATATATAAGATATTAAGTATAGATACGCCAAGGTCGACCGACGAACTGGGGAAGAAAATCCAGCTGGATGCCAGAGGTACATTCAAGACCACTCGTGGTGGCGATATTTGGGGAGAGTGGGAGACCCATGTCTAGTACTTAGTGGATTCTTTCGGCTGAATGAAGATGATTCCTTTTCTTTTATGAATAAAAAGGAAAGTCGAGCAGCTTATAGTTTTTAATCCCCGATGCAAAAAGAGGGATGTTATAATTTCGACCGCTATCTGTCTGTGGTACCGTAGCTCTTAAACGGGTGAACCGATTTGAATGCGGTTTTTTTATTTGAGGGGTTTTCTAACGATGGTTCTTCGACTTGTTTTATCAAAATCGGTTCAGCCGTTTGAGAGCTATCAGCTCATTTCTAGTTGATGAATCCATGTGTGCGTCTTCCACAGGTCTGATCGATTTAAAATTTGGTACTTATTTGTTACTTCAATGATATTAGAAGAACATAGTAACATTGAACTGATGTTGCATTATCACCTGGAATTTGCAGGATACCCAACTCCCTCACTCAACTTACAGCACAGGTATCGTGTTTGGGCTCATTGGAATGGTCTCAATGAATAGGTTATAGATAGACGATGAACAGGGTCTGGTGATGGAATAGGAAAGATAAATAAGGAAATGGTTGTCGGGAGTTTTTACAATTTTAATATAATTTGACTTGTTATGTCTACGATACTAGTTACTACGGTAATAAAACGAGCCCAGTTGATAGCCCAATATAGCCGTTGCAAGAGACACCGTACCAGGCACGGAAGTACATTACCAAAGTTTTGGTAACATGGCCTAGTTCATGCCATCCCAACGTTTATGTTTTATGGCTACAAGTTCGTTGTCACGTGTGTACGTAACTGTTGGTGGCATCCTATCTTCCTGTAATACCTGAAGTAAGTACACACAAATGGTGAGATTAATCTGAACTGAACGAGTCTGTTCCGATGTTCATCAGCATCATCATTATTTTTACCCGACTACGGCAAAGCAAAAAGGAGCGGTATGATTTTGACCGGTATGTATGTATGTTCATCTGTTACCTCATAACTTCTAAACTATTCATTATAGTTTGACAAATGAGGTATCGTTGGAAGCGTCTCGATCGTCCGCTGGTTATGTGATGTCAAATTAATGAATATGGCGCCCTCGTGGATATACGTCTTGAACTTAAAAAAAAAGTGTTAGGTATCAAATGAAAGGGCTTAATTAGCACATTCCAAAAATATATGTATTTTTTAACCCCAAATTAAAATAAAAGTTACGTTAGTCATGTGTTAAGGTAGGTAAATCCATAGATATAAGAAAGAAGGAGATATGTCCGGTAGTTGAATGTATCGAAACCCAATGTCTTCATTTATCCCTCCTACCAAGCCTACAACTACACATGCGATCAGTAAACCCAATAAACACGAGGTCCCGCTCACACTTGCAATTTACAAATCAGAACGTACTACACAATCAATTATAAACCTTATCCCATCAAACACAGCGTGCATTTACCATGCACCGTACAACTCACTCACACGAAAACATTGATCGCTATCGTTGTGCTGTGCAAAAGCCATTTATTTTACATATACGCTAGTGATTGACTAAATCGGAAAGTTATCGATTCTCCCTTTTATTGTTTTATTTATAAAATTGGGATTTTCTGAAAAAATAATTAATAAAAAACGATAGACATATAATAAAATGATATAAATAAACAATAAGTAAGCAAAAAAAAAACAATATTAAATCAAAAAAATTCAACATTATGAGAAAATCTAAATGAGTATAAACCAAGATTTCACATCGGTCTTCCAATCAACTGTTGACAAATTGAAGAATAAACTTTAATAGTAATATAAATTTCATACGACAATCGACATTATTGTCGATAGCCTACGTTAGTGGATCTGCACAACCACATCACTAACCCGTCGCAAGACACTGCGGCCGTACTAACGATGCAACCGCTTAAAGAAAATATCGTTTTGTGATTTTTCATTGCTTGTCCAGTCACTTAGCAACATACTTAGGTAGTGGTAAAGAAGCAATGTATTTACTGCAATAATAGTACAGTCGCTGTGATATATGAAAACAAAAATAACGTAGTAAAGGCAAGAAATATTTTACGATTTGTTGTTTTTCATGATTTTCAACACAAATATAGTAAAATAATTGTGCTGATTTTTTAAAAGTGGTTCTATGATTTATAAAGTTTCTAGTTTAGGTTCGATTTTTACAAGAAACCACGGAACAACACGGTATTCGTAAAGGTTATCACGATCGCGTTCGAAAGCGCACTAGTTATCGGAGAGGGCCATTTGCCTGAGGCATGAGCATTTTGATCAGATCGCGCGGACACAGACACGCCCCCATGCCACTTCTCCTGTTATTTATATTTCTATGTATAAATCGAACAGGTTACGTGTGACTCCGGATTTTTTATTAGTCTGTCTGTGATGTCTTGTTTATACCTTTTTAGATGACTTTTTTGTCGTAGTTGGGTTTTAGTTTTATAACTTTTATTTTTGCCCTTATTCCAATTTCTTTGGAGTCGGCGCAAAATTTTGTTATAGACATTTAAATATACTAAATCTCTTTGTCAAATAGCAAACAAGCTGACGGCCAGCTGACGTTAAATAGTCACAGGATAGATTTTACTAAAGGTATGTGCCAGGAATTTTACCTGCACCACCACTTTTCACGTAGATATCATAGGGTAGGAGCCTCCCACTTTTCACGTAGATATCATAGGGTAGGAGCCTCCCACTTTTCACGTAGATACCATAGGGTAGGAGCCTCCCACTTTTCACGTAGATATCATAGGGTAGGAGCCTCCCACTTTTCACGTAGATATCATAGGGTAGGAGCCTCCCATTTTTCACGTAAATACCATAGGGTAGGAGCCTCCCACTTTTCACGTAGATATCATAGGGTAGGAGCCTGATATATGCATAGCATGATAAATATGATATTTACATGAAAAGTTGTGGTGCCACCGGTATCATTCCTGGCACTACACATTTGAGCTTTGTCTCTGGAATGGCATTGGAGCTGTGGAAAGCAACGAAAACAAAATCAAATCCTAAGAAGAGCATACTTTTGTAAATCTAAACATGAGTGTGACAACCCTTTTGATAACTTGTCAAGCTATCCCTAATGTCATAATATCCTTATAACAATGATACTTAAAAGCCTCATTAGCGAACTTAAGTAAACTATACTAATCTAGACTCTAATATATCATCTTTATTTTCTTCGCAATTAAGTCCAAAATCTCTTGCTTTACCACTAATATAGGTGATGAAAACCAATTTAGCTTTGCCCTTCGTGTGAGTGTATTTGTCGAAGGAAAAGCGTGCTTACATTAATATGGAATAATTAAGTGTATGTAGGTTTTTCGATGCGATTTTCATCTTTATTGTCAAGTGAAATAAAGCCGAAAGTATTTTGTGAAATATTTGTAGACAGAATTGACAGCCATCGACTTTTGTATGCCATTTTGAGCTCTACCCTCAGGCATAAAACGTCTATTTTTCTTTCTGTCGTGAATTTCAATAGGGTTGTCAAAACAAAGTAACTTTTGCCGCAATTTCAAACTGAATTTGTAGGATGTAAAACGAGGATTTTAGTTTGGCGACAGCATAATAAGTTTGTAGGGATGTGTAAGGACTTAATTGTGGGTTGGCAGCCGTCCAAGTCCGGTTAGTCACGTTTGTATGGGAGGATAGTATTGGAGTTTGTCATGCGATTTATTTACTGCCATCCTTATTGATGCGTCAAAGGAGTTTTGAACTTTGGTGCCGAATGTTACGGTGTGAACTTTTTTTTACCGACTTCCAATAAGGAGGAGGTTCTATATTCGACATTATGTTTTTTTTTTTGTTTTCAGTTAATCATCAACTTATGGATGATGTTATAATAAGTTCCTGTCACTGTTATTTACACCACAACTAAAAGGTGAAAAAATTAAACTTTTTACAAAAAAAAAAAACAATCTACTTCCAAAAAAAAAACACTAAAAAGTGAAAAATTACTTTAATTTCGGAAGTCTGTGGCAAAGAATCAAAATTAAAAACCAAAGACACCTACTTCCGAAATCTTTCGTTCTTTCTTCTTCTTCTCTACTCCCGAAATTAAAGTTATGTACTTATATATAAAGTTTTTTTTATTAATTATTAATGGATAGTGATTGCCAAATGCAGGGGGACCTGGACCTGCTATCTAATTACGCAACACATTTTCGATTTGCAATTGAGTCAAATTGGTTTCGTTTGACTAGAATTGCTTTCAATTTACAACTTTTGAAAGCAATTCTAGTCAAACGAAACCAATTTGACTTAATTGCAAATCGAAAAGGTGTTGCGTAATTAGATAGCTGGTTATTTGTGAAAAAAGTCTCGTCTAGAGGCTTTCGTTCACAGCCTTGCTGGTTTAGCTACTAGTAGCAAGCAGGACTTTTGAACGGTGAGTCTTGCGTTCGGACCTCGGTGGGGCAGTGTTAGGCTCTTTGTTTTTCTTACCGCGGAACACTACGGTTTATTCGCCGTGTGGTAGGCACGGTCGTCAGTGTTGTATGGATCACTATGGAAGCTTGTTGACAGACGTTATTTCTACGGCGCGGTTTATACCGTCAAGAAACCTGTTTTTTTTTTCCAATGGAACTTATACAATGTTTGGCAAGATGAACCATACTATAATGCACTTTTGCTTTCCCCTTCGGAGAGTTCAGGCAAAAATATTGTTACTTTATGTTTGTACTCTTTCAATTCGCGACGTAGTGATGTACGTTCAGAAATATGAATGTTGAATCGATTATCTGTAACCGAGTGTTTAGAATCGTTTATCTACGGACAATTTGGTACAGTTGTATTGTTCGGGTCTTGCTCCATTTACCGCGAGATCGGTAATCGAAAAAATCATATAATTGTAACGCGGGTGTGGCTTCGTAGATACATCTCTAAGATATAATCCTTTTTTATACTTGAACAAAATTCCATTAGTTTGTTTGTAACGCCCTGAATCTTATTTACCGTTGATCAATCAAAATTTCAAAATTAATTTAATCAAAGTTAAGAATCAGGAATTTTTGAACGTTACAGAACGTTTACAAAATAACATAAGACAGTCCCCCAAAAACGCCCGCCATTCACCACTTCCTAGTGCTTTAGCTGGGAAAAAGAAGTGGCGCAACAAACTCCCCAGCAGCGCAGCTGTCTGTTCAGTTAGAACAACTTGATTCTATACAATAGTATGCAAAGTAATGTAAATTTCGAAACACAAAACATTAAATTTAATTATTTGCCATACGTCAGCCAGCACGCGCCAATAAACCATCAAAAACATTCAAAACTAACACTCAAGCAGAAATAAATCCTAACTAATATTGTAAATGCGAAAGTGAGTTTGTTTGTTACGCGTTCATGCTAAAACGGCTGAACAGATTTGAATGAAATATGACAGATAAGTAGCTTGGGACTTGAAGAAGGACATAGGCTACTTTTCATCCTGGATCGCAGACGAAGTCGCGGGCATCAGAACAGCTAGTACTTAAGTCGACGATAACCGATTTTTTATGATTTTATAATGAAGATCACATCTAGTGTTATATTTATATTAAATTGTAAATGCGAAAGTGAGTTTGTTTGTTACGCGTTCATGCTAAAACGGCTGAACAGATTTGAATGAAATATGACAGATAAGTAGCTTGGGACTTGAAGAAGGACATAGGCTACTTTTCATCCTGGATCGCAGACGAAGTCGCGGGCATCAGAACAGCTAGTACTTAAGTCGACGATAACCGATTTTTTATGATTTTATAATGAAGATCACATCTAGTGTTATATTTATATTAAATTAGAGCATTTTCTTAATAACTTAGGAATATTTTAGGCACCAAGGTACCATAGCCATTAATAGAAAAATCAATCTGCTGAATCTGCCCCAGATAGGTCTGGCCGGATGCGTGGTCGGTCATACACGAAATGATCAGGCTGTTTACTTTGAAACCTTTGGTCCTTACGGTAATCGTTCCGGCCATAGAAATATAAATAACAGGAGAAGTGGCATGGGGGCGTGTCTGTGTCCGCGCGACCTGATCACAATGCTCATGCCTCGGGCAAATGGCCGTCTCTGCTAACTAGTGCGCTTTCGAACGCGACCGTGATAACATTTAAGAATACCGTGTTGTTCAGTGGTTTCTTGTAAAAATCGAAGCCATACTAGAAACTTTATAAATCATAGAACCACTTTTCATAAATCAGTACAAGTATTTTACTATATTTGTGTTGAAAATCATGAAAAACAACAAATCGTAAAATATTTCTTGCCTTTACTACCTTATCTTTGTTTTCATATATCACAGCGACTGTACTATGATTGTAGTTAATACATTGCTTCTTTACCACTAAAAAAGTATGTGGCTAAGTAACTGGACAAGCAATTTAAAAATCACAAAAGGATACGTTCAAATCAAATCAAATCAAATCAAATAATTTATTTGCATAATACATGTTAAAAAGGTGTTACAGGTATAAAAGGTACATTTTATTATAACCTAATGAGGTGTGCAAATTAATATTTTAGGTACTAATCGCAACATTAATTAAACAGAATACATTTTAAATTAAGATACATTAAATATAGAAATTTCAAAACAAAAAGTCACATCAAAATTTCAATACTTAATCATTATACTTGTGGTGCCATTACAGATAAAATCAGTCATCTTTCATTTAAATAATCATTGAATAGTAACATTTTGCAACTAGGAATTCGCGCAAACCTAATTTGAATTGGTCCATTTTGTGTAGGTCTGTGATACTTTTTGGCAACTTATTGTATATTTTGGGTGCCATGCCCAAAATGTTTTTATTAAATACTGCTTTTTTATGACGTCTTACGCGTATTATATTTTTGTGTCGTGTGCTTCTTGGATGTGTATAAAGCTGTAGATTCGCTTTGACTAAGATCGCCACTTCATATATATAAAGACACGGGAATGTCAATAGCTGGAACTGTTGAAAATGTGGCTTACAAGTTTCTGTGCGTTGTATTCCACACATTGCCCTTATGCATTGGTTCTGGGCTTTGAACGCCCTTTCTCTGTCTGGCGAGTTCCCCCAAAATATAAGACCGTAACGTAAAGTAGATGCAACATACCACACGATGACATGATTGCACGATTTGACACTTTTCTTAGGTTATGGAAAGCATATGAATACTGGCTAAGTTTTTTGCATGAATTTTCAACGTGTGTTTTCCAGCTCATATTTTTATTTATCCAAATACCTAAGAATTTGTATGTTCTGCTTCACTGATAGTTTTGTGACCGTAATGAATATCCGGTTTTTTATTGTTTGTTTGTTGTTCAAATGAAATGTAATTTGTTTTTTCAAGATTTATTTTAAAGTTGTTTTCAGTTAGCCAAGTAATTATATTATTTAAGTTGACGTTCTTTAAGCGGTTGCATTGCGGAGTACGGCCGCTGTGACTTGCGACAAGTTAGTGATGTGGTTGTGCAGCTCCACTAACGTAGGCTATCGACAATAATGTCGATTGTCGTATGAATTTATAATACTATTAAAGTTTATTCTTCAATTTGTCAACTAGATAGCCTGGTTAGAAGACCGATCTGAAATCTTGTTTTATACTCATTTAAATTTTCTCTTACTGTTGAATTTTTTCGATTTGCTTAATATATATTTTTTTTTAGCTATGTATTGTTTATTTATATCATCTTATTATATGTCATATCGTTTTTTATTTATAATTTTTTCAGGAACTTCCAAAATTTTTTATACAATAATAAATGGGAGAATCGATAACTTTCCGATTTAGTCAATCACTATGTAAAATAAATGGCTTCTGCACAGCACAACGATAGCGATCGGTGTTTTCGTGTGAGTGAGTTGTACGGTGCATGGTAAATGCACGCTGTGTTTGATGGGATAAGGTTTATAATTGATTGTGTAGTACGTTCTGATTTATAAATTGCACGTGTGAGCGGGACCTCGTATTTATTGGGTTTACTGATCGCATGTGTAGTTGTGGCTAGGAAGTAGGGATAAATTGAAGACATTGGGTTTCGATACATTTTCAACTACCGGGCATATCTCCTTCTTTCTTATATCTATGGTTCCGGCCGTCGCAGGCGATTGATTTTGAGGCCGTAACAGCCACACACGGTACGGATTTTGGTCAGATCAGATGGATCTGATGGTTGAACTGACCATGTAAGTATGCTATAGAAATGGAAATAGTTTATTAGCGTATTATGTAGGTATACAGATAAGATGTCATTTTTATCTTCGTTTCGTGTGGTTAGTGACCAACCTGGTGTCAGAGTTTATAATAGATGGTCCCGAATTCCCGATACATTTGACCTCCAAACTAAAACTGTTTTTCAATTTGGTATTTGGCTGTTTTTTTATTTGCTCTGTAGAGTTTAAGGCCTTTTTATCACCTATCTATCTTTAGGTAGATTCCGTGTATGGTAATAGATTAGCCCGTGTCCCCATGCTGGGCAAAGACCTCTCTCTCCCTTTTCCATGCACGTGTCTTCCTGTCTTCTGCCCTTGCGGGTCAGTCCTTTCCCTCGTCATCTTGGTCGTTTGCTATCACATACATTCTAAAATTGTCCAAAGTCAAGCACGGGTGACCTCAGCAATTCGTTATCAAATACCTCTGCCTTCAGCCTAGCCCGTGAACTTGATATCTTTTATATTAATAACAATGTAATTCCCGCTGCGGCAATGTCATTCGACTGTTAATTGGAGCGTGATGAGGTTGTCAGTTTCCGTTCCGTGGTTGTTCGCGTCGTTGACGCCGCGTTCGATACTATAAGAAAAAAAAAAATATCGGCTTTTTCTTGCTAAAATAATCTCCAAGTGTTTTTAAGAGGAGACTAAATTGTATGTAAATAAAATCAAGGCTTATAATAAGGATTCACAGTAAGAAAATATAGTTTATTATTCAGCCACAAGATATTTTTTCTCTAGATCAATTATTACTTAAGTTATAAACGAAATAAGAATTGAGGCTTGTGCCATTAAGTTTCGTGCTCGAACACGATCAAAGAACGCACGCGATATTCAACTTTATTACTCATGTGTTAGCGTTTTTTAGCACATAGTGGAGTGGCGGGGTGCATGGGGGCGGAGCTTGCGTGGTGTTTATATTGTCTTTAGAGTGCGTGGTCTTAAGAAAATTATTTATTACAGTACTCAACACAGTACATCGCACTTTAGACAATTGTTCGTCTCTGTAAAGCGTTACTCATGATTACATTCACCGAAAAACTATTTTACTATCAATTCAGAATCATTTTAAAACCAGCACGGCCTTGGCTAGGTTTAAAAAATCGTTTAATAAACCTTTATTTGCTTGACTGCCCACATCTGTTACAAACTATTCATCCCGATGACAGCAGTCAAGCAACGGGATGTATAGTTTGGTACAGGTTTGGTAAAATTCAGCCGAATATTATAATCTACCCCCAACATTCAGGCATAACTTTTTGTAAACCATTCGCGCATTTAAAGTTGCCTAGTTCTGAACTACGCTTGCATTGTTTTTGTTTGTCCAACTGTGATTTTATACCTGCAGGATTATCCAAATTTCAAGTCAAATATTGGTTGAATTAATTTCTGATTTTTTGCCTGCCTCGTTACCTAGTCCAGTTATCGGGCGCTGAGCTTCATTGAAATTAAATCTAAAACTTGATGGATGCCAATTTAAGATGAACTCAATATGGCTTTGAGGGCTGCAGTTAATGAACTAAAGCACAAAAGTTTTTCTGTGAGAGCTTATAGCGGAGTCTTACCCACATATCGAAACCACCAGCGGGTTGAAAATTTTGGGGATCAGATCTTGCCGACACCAGAGTAGAAGAAGAATATACCTTGTCAAGGAATTTAAAGGTATAGGTAAAAGCAAGTTTTACACCACTGTTGGACGATGTCGCAGTACTTTGTAAGTTGAAGGCCGACAAATTCAAATGACCAGCTCGTTCTATGATGAGAACACGTGCATTTACATAAGTTTGCATATTCGAGACTGCTTGGAGTAAATATTGAAATATTTCGAATACCTTTGTTGTCTCTGGTTTGATTTTCAATGGACGAGATCCAGTTGTATTTCTAGCAAGCTCTGTAGTTAGTAAAATATTTTGGTCAAAGTGTTTGCTTTGGAAGGCCAAATCTATAGCTGGACAAAATAACGGAACACAGCGTTTGAAGAACGCATTCATTTATTATGTGGACCCCGACCCTACAACAATGTTGATGAAGACGATATATTTCTAAACTCATTACTTAACACTGCTATATATTTCGGTTTTGATACTAAGTTTCCCTTAAGATATTAATTAAATAATTAGTAAAGTAATTAACATCTGTGCCTCGCCAAGGGTTGAGTAGGTTCAGCCAGTTTGCGGTACGTTTGCTAACGAGAGCAGGACTCGAGACGAATCTCAAATTATTATTAATCTTAGTTTTAGATATTGTTTCTCAGTAAGTGAATTATGTATGCAATTCTTAATGAGAAATAAAGTTATTCTTAAACCGATCTCCTCAAGCAAAATAGACGCAATAAGTATTCTTGGCAACCTCCCAGATAGAGATGAAGAAAAACTGCTGGAAAAAACATATTCGTATTCAAACAGAATAAATTCATGAACCTGCGCCAAACAAAGTCTCAAATACGCAAATATATACACATATATAAATGATGTGTCGCACGGGTATTAGAACACAAATCTTGCACTTCGTCATCCCGTTCTCGAAAGTATGAAGCTTATGATATGATATATGCTTATAGATAGATAAGTGTATGCTTTATGTATGTATGTAAATGGTACACCACTGACTACCTGCAGTATTGTCTCTCCTTCTTCCTTTAATCCATCCAAAGGTTGTCTGTAAAATATCGCTTTTAGCGATAAGACCGCCCATTGTGTCACCCTATGTAAAATGTCTACATTAATATCTGTATTTTTTATGGTTTACATAATAAAAAATATTCTTATGTCTGGCTTTAAAATAAATTCTAACTCTTTATATAAACACAGTTTGATAGTCGATATTACGTTTCTTGAAGGGAGAAAAAGAAAATATTATTTATGCCCTGAGCGTGTTAAAAGAGGAGTTGAAAATACACGAAAGAAGTCACAACCAACAACTAGTCAAAAAAACAGGACCTCACCTTCAAGCAAAGCTAACATTGAACAATAGTAGTTTACGTAGAGAAAAATTGAACAATTTGCCACGAAATAAGCTAAACTTTGTAGTTGTTACAACAATGGTTGACCTGCGGCCGCAAGTTTAAAGTTTTAAATGTCTGCTTGTTCAGGGCAAGCGGTTAAACATGCTGGCAACAATGTAGTAGTTCAGGGTTAACTCACTTTGTTACTCATTAGTTATGAAGGTAACTAAGGTACAAAGGTGGGTTTTCTCATGTCGCTTAACAAATGACTCTTTGTTTTTACCCGACTACGGCGAAGCAAAAAGGACGGTTACGATTTTGACCGGTATGTATGTATGTATGCGGGTATGTGTGTCATCTGTTCCCTCATAACTTTTAAACTTCTTATCATAATTTGACGAATGAGGTATCGTTCGGAGCGTCTTGATCGAGTAATAGTTCTTTATACATGGATAATATGACGCCACATTAAATTGAAAATGGGGCACCATTTTCAACGAAGAGGACATAAAGTCACGAACAAATTTTTGTTTTTTTTTTGTTTTATCGTGTTGCATATCAAATGAAAGGGGTTAATAAGCCCATCTCAAAAATACTACGATATTAAATCGCCAACTAAAAAGGTATCAACACGATTTATAGCTAACACTACGTGTGACTCCGGATGCTGGTGAGCCTGTCGATGTCGAGTTGAAATCTTAAACACGCAGTAAGCAATGTGATGCTGTGATGATTTATGCTCGTTCTTCCTTCTCAGGTTTTTAAGCGGTTTGAAGTCAACACCTATTTGATCCCTCTTAGCAATCAGAACGATGATGTTGGTTAAAGACGTCTGATAATCATCTTTTATAAACTGAAAAGTCATTTATTCAAACTAGGCTGAGAATCAGTACTTTTCGAACGTCAATATTACATAAGACAGTCCCCCAAAAACGCCCGCCCTTCACCACTTCCTAGTGCTTGAGCTGGGAAAAAGTTGCGCAACCAACTCCCCAGCAGCACAGCTGTCTGTTCAGTTAAAAAAACTTGATTCTATACAATAGTATGCAAAATAATTTACATTACGCAACACAAAACATTAAATTAAATTATTTTTCATACGTGAGCTAGCACACGCCAATATACCAACAAAAACATCGAAATCTATACTCAAGCGAAAATAAAAACATAAACAGAACTTAATACCCGAATAAAAGCCTCCAGGCATAAAGGGGGTGCCAGTTTACATATAGCTAATAAAGCTTGTAACTCGAAGTCACAAAAATGATAAACTAGGACCATCGAAGTAAAAATAAATAAACAGTTAATTACTCATAACAATAACAAAACCATGGTCAGCAAGACGACCAGTCACCACAAGCAGCACCCGTTCACGAGCATTAGCATAACACAAAGATCAGCCATTCATAAAGCACTAAAAGTTGCTTATCATAAATACAGTCGAGTCGCCACACGTTCATTATTAAACACAGCGTCCGTCATATTCCTTGTGCTGAACAATTTGCTTATAAGCGGACGTGCTTCACAAATAATTTGAATAAAACAATTAATCACATTGGAAGCGTGCAGGAAAATGGCGAGGAAACCCGCATGTTAAATAATAAATACTTACTATGTACATATTGTAGGTATGTCTGGTCACGTTTGTCATGAGTTGCAAGATTGGCGATACCTTCGGACATTTTAACAACCTTCTTTTCGAATCGATGGCGATGGTGAATTCTTCTTTATCTTATTTGGACCCAAATGACCGCGTTAATCGCGGCATCAGAGGCGATCTTTAGATGTTCAACTCCCCAGCAACTAGGACATAGTCTGGTCAGCTCTCGCAATGAGAGGGTATTCGTAGGATATCCCCTACGACTTTTCCAATAATTATTTAAATCTATCACACTTTAATTTGACTTTATTGCAATAGCACAAGTATATGTTTTCCTATTTGTTAAAGTCAAAGTCAAATCATTTACTTCAATTAGGTACATAAAAGGCACTTTTGAACGTCAACATTTACAAAAAATAGAATTGATTCTAGTCGCCCCTTCCAAAAGGCTATAAACAGAGAGAAAGGATATAAATATACCACGATAGGTAAAAAGAATGAAAAATTAAGCAATGACAGATAAATTAATTATGTGATAGATACATGGTGCTCACATATTGACAAACATTGTAAAATTATACGATATTCCTAACATTTTAGTTAGTGAGTTCAAGTAATCACAGAATGTAAAATCAGTGTTTTAAAAAGTAATAAATTACCTATACAATTAAATTTGCAACCACTTTGATTTTGTCTAGACTCTAAATTGTCCTAGCATGTTTCCAAGCATTCTTATCTTGGATATAAAGGCTTGTGCAGACCAACGCGACTTGTCGCGCGACGCGACACGAACAATACAATTTCTAAGAAAACTTCACAGTATAACAATAACGGGTGTCTGGTCTGCACAAGCCTTTATCCTCTAATTTGTAATATGCTTGTTTACAAAGTGTAACGTACCGTTAATAAGTTCCAGTAGCATCTAATACAAAGTCCTTCCCGGTAATTGTAACCGATCGCTTGTTTCTCGATGCGCATCACTTGCTACAAATAATCGATTCATTGATGGCATCTGTCGTTATGGAGTTATCATTGTAAGATGTTCTTTGTCTCGAAGAGACGCGGTTTCTAAATTATTGAAAAACTATTTTAACTTGTTTACCTGTTGTCATATCATTGTTGGCATGAAATTTTTGCCAGATTAACTAGATCTTCTTCTTCTTTTCTTGTCCATAGACAAAATCAATTTTTGTCAGACCGAAATGTAGTGACTTGGACAGGTGTGTCGTTTACGTCAATTAAATCCTGCAGAGAACAGGTAGTTGTGCGGGCAGAAATGAAGATGCGACATGACGTGCTCTAGCTTCTGAGATGCTGATATTGTGTCTTGTTCGTCATTCATTTACTCATCAAATATTCTCCCACACGTTGACGGTCATGTTATGTTATCTTGCGTATATTTCGCAAGCGGTTGCGTCCGCTGCTCCGTATGCAAATATTGTCTATTTGCTGTTGGCGTAACCCGTATGGTAGCTTAGATACGCGTGTTCTACGAAAGTGTCGTCAAGACTGAGCTGTCTTGTTTTGTGTTGTAACATACATTTGCGCCTAACGCCCCGTATTCTTTAGGAACAAAAACATCAACATTCTTTTGTTTTTCGGGAAACACGTTGCTGGCAACATGGAATGTTTCAGTGCTGCTGACAACATCATTTGCTGGGGTACTAGTTTACTAGGCAACACGAGTCTTGGGTTCTTTACGCTTATCTAGATTTCTTACACAAGTAAAAGCATAAAATTATAAAAGCACGCGTGTATTATTTTTAGATGTTTGTTTTTTAATATTTACTTGTTTATCAGCTTTTGTACACACGGCTACACATCAAGCTATACATTTCCAGTTTATGCTGATCTCGCATTGTATAGAATTTTCGTACTATGAGAGGTTCAGCTTATACTAGCTTTATGTGTAGCCGTGTGTACTAAGTGTATCGAGATATAAAAATACCTGCATATTCATTAATAGGTACCTACTCTGACTAAGGTCAAACGTAACGCAAAACCAGAAAAGGTAAAAAATACACTACTGTGTCGTGTTGTGTCGTGTCGCGTCAGTTCTTGCGACACAACACACTGTAATAATTTGTTTCCAAGCATACTAAATGTATGAAACCAATATGCTTCTGACGCGACACGACACACGACACAGTAGTGTATTTCTACCATAAGTAAGGATCGTAACACGTGGCGTTCCGTAATTTCTGCATACTGCATACCCCATGAGGAATGGTGAGATAGGTCTCTCCATGTCTATGCAAGTGACATTTCGCTTTAGAATGATAAAGCAATTACTAGGTCGACTATATCTACATTTAGCTTTCTGGGCTTCAAAAGGGCCGTGATCTGTCATCTGACAAAAATCTTCAAAATTAGGATGGAGAATTGAGAGTTAAATTTCAACGACGGGTTACGTTTAGACACATTTCGTTACATGAGACAGAAGAAAGATTCAACTCTCTCACACTAAATCTCTCTTATCTCGCGCCCTAGACGGCTACGACGCAGCGACGGAAAACTATAGAAACCGATACGAATCGCGCACTTGGTCGCAACGGCCAACTAGCCGCATACCATAAAATACCACTGGACGGCCACGACTGGCCGGAGTCGTGGCCGTCTAGTACGCGAGATCAATACTTTTTTGTAATGTCGGTCCAAAAATAGATGTCCGTCCGGATCCTCTGAATAAAATTATAAAACATCACGAATCGATAGATTCATTGATAGAAAAACTTTGATGTTTTATCGATAGCACGCAAAAACGTAAATAGTTAATCTTTTCCTATATTTGTGCGAAAATTCTCATCATGATAATTGTATCAACCTTGATCGATAATAAAATTTTAAATGAGGTGCTTGGATCGTTGTCGGACTGTGTATTATTTTTATATTATTTTGCTTGCGTATTCGAATATCTTTCGACCCCTATAAAAATGTGTGCGATTAGTTTTATTGAAACATTAATTTTAATGATTTTCGTGATTAAAATGCATAAATATAATTAAACGCAGAAAAATGTGATCTGAAGATAGGTCCTATTGCTCAGGCAGGATCTAAATATACAATTGAGAATTAAATTACTTCCAGCAATAAATTATTGTAGTAAATTATTTTAAATTTAGTTTGCCATATTTAAATGAATTTGTATGTACTTATTATTACAATTTATTTCTATTAACAAGAACATAATTCTTCCAGCTATTAAAACTAAGTTATGACTAGCAATACCTACTAACTTATGATATCAAGTAGTTGCTCCGCCAATAATTATGAGTTCTACCCTACATGTTTATTGAACTGGAAACCTGTCGTACATAATGTTGTTTTGTCAATTTAACCCAACGTCTTCTCTCTCTTTTACAGATATGGCAGTGAACGAGACGACACTACCCGAATTGCAGAAAATTTTCAACCGTCGACCCGCGGACTTGTCTACGATGTGATTCTTGAAAAATAACATAATAATTTAAATAAAAACGCATAAAATAGTAAAAATAAGTGTAATAATAGTGTTTAAGTGTCGAAAAAAGCATTCCGTTCATATCTCATGCTCAAACTTGTGTAAATTAACAGTGCTGTGCTCAAATCATCCAGTTCCTTAAAAATGGCTAGTGACTCTAAATACGTCCATTATTGCATACAGTGAATTGAATAAGTGCATTTTTAGTGTGAAATTCGTTTTCTGCGAAAGATGAAAAAGTTTTATTCGCGCGTGCCAAAAGTTTGAAATAACGCCATCTATCGTGCGATGGATTGAGTGATTTTGTACGGAGTTGCGTTCAGCGCCATCTGTTGTTGAATAGCGGAAATGTTTAGTACCTGATATTGCAATGGAAGCCGGTTTCATACCGGTTGTTAGCGGCAATGGCGGCAATATGCCGCAAGCCAGCTCTGTGGTGGCGCCACCGGCGAATGTTATTCGCGCGCCGGGCTTGAAGCGCGGGAAGATGGAAGAAGCTATTTCGGATAGGGTAAGTGAATTATATTTGAATTTCTTTTTATCATAGTTCACCAATTTTAATATTTTAGGTTACAAATCATATTTTTATCTCTTTTAAACCTATGTACTTTCTCAACGATGCAACATAATACTATATTTTGCAAACCTCGATTTCTACGGAATACACAAGACACAACAAACAATGAGCAGGATGAACCTCAATGTCAATATTATGAGCATTGTAAAATTTCTGCAAGGCAGGCAAACATCGGCAATACGAGAATGAATTAATAGTTCGCGGCCGTAAAAAAGGTATTAACACATCGACTTAAGCGACACTAACCGGCTTTTAATGATTTATTTTATACTGAAGATCACGTCTAAACGAGAAGTGTTACTGATTTAAAAAAAATATAATTATGTTAAATTAGAGCATTTTCTTAATAACTTAATATACGAATATTTTAGATTATGTTTACTATTACATAGTTTACTTAATTTGTAAAGTTATGTCTAACACTGATAAAAAACTTAGAATCACGCAAAAACTATCAGGTGTATTTGTCTAAAACCTTCACCATTTTAAAGATAATTTAATTATTTATCTTTAAGTATACGTGTTTAAAATACCTTTTGTTTAATGTATAATAAATTAATAATGCGTCTATTTTAGGACAGCGTTCCTTGATGGACGAGTCCTATTCCTGGTTAGACAAACGACGCGTTGCGTGTGCTCAGCACAGAACACGCAAGCTCAACCACAACCACTCAAGGCCATTGGCATATTTCTCGAAATAAAAACACATGCAATAAAAACTGCAAATTAAAACATTTCCTTATATTTCTTCCTTTCTTTTTTTATAACCAACTATGCAAAGTGATTGCCTCTCTTAAACTGCCCGCATTCCCGAAGAAATTAAATGCATATGATAGGTACTCCACTCGGCATAGCACGAGACGAACTGAGCGAAAAATTGGTGCTCCGCTGCACGACTGGCGGAATTGCATTAACTAGCGGTAAGACATGTTCATAACTTGAGGAATTCTTTGCTTAGAGATGTTGGTTTTGAATGTAATTTCTCGCGCAGAAAATATACTCAAAATCTACGTCTAATGATGGCCATAAACCATGCTGCCTATCGTCCAATCGGCATGACTCTGCAGGCTTGATCCAATATGCAGTTCATTAAACACCACACGATCAATTTAAACTGTCCAATTGGAAGCGACGTTCACTTGAAGTTGACGACAATGTTTTAGCCGTCTTGGGCATTTTACTCGTGATAAAGAAACCATACATCTTGACTCAACTGAAGTGACGACGACCGGCATACGCGGTCCAATTGGCTTGATCAAGCCAAAAGAATTGAATTTCGATTGTTCCGTCAAGTATAACTGTCATGCGATCACGATTGACAATAGATAGCATGGTGTATGGTCACCATAACCAAGTTTTAGTACGAATGCATGTTAATGTTTTATTACTAAGGCACATCCCGTGTGCAAAAATTATGATACAAACTTTCCCTAAACCATTTAGGGAAAGAACTTTAAAAAATGTGTTCACTTTTGTGCAAAATTGCATGCTTCTTAACGCAGCGGTTTTTTGGTTGTGCGTTATCTGTCAGTGAATTTAACATATTTATTATGTAGATTTCTGAAGTGTCGTGTTTTAATAACAATTCGCATGGCTGATATTACTTCCTAAAGTTCCGTAATTTTGATTCTGTTCTCCGGCCCGATTTTTCTCACACGCCCGGAATTTCTCAAGACCAAACTTTGCTACCTACTCTCAAGATGTAGGTAAGCCGTACACTCGTGAAAGAACAACACTTGAACGTCTCAAAGCGTTCTTGGCTCATCAAAAGTGGCTTTGCGTCTTGCCTTTTTATTTCTTAGCCATTTCGAAATGTTTCTCTAAAAATAACTTTATTATGTGCCTTGGTTTTAATATTTTGGTGCAGATTCTCAGCTTTACCTCGAGCATTCAACAGGAAATATTCATGTTGGTTGAAGACCCTCAAGTTTACGACGCCGAAGGCACCTCTGATGGTAAGGTCACCACTGTCTATGGATATCTGAAATACTCGAGGCATAGTAGAAGCGTGACCACCACAGAGTCAAAGCTAATTCGTCATATGCCTATAAAAACACCGACGACATCAAACCCTTTAATTTCTAACACAGAAATGCTGCCTGACGACCATCCCATATACGCTCACTCATTAACCTCTCTAATGAAACCCATTCACTCAGTCTCAAGTCATTCATTAAAAATCTCATTGACTACAGGCACTCACGTCCAAAAATTCTCTAACTACCGTCATTTGCCTGCTATAAAACAAAAAAGGCGAATCTTTCAATACCCTCGCGGAATGGTCTGAATTCTTGCCATACATAGCCGTGGGTCCGTGGCCCGTTAGCCGCGGCATTCTGAAGGGAAATACGACTGATTCTTAGAACTGTGTTTATCTCTAATCCAATGCAGTTAAACGGTGTCTTTAATTATGATCGAGTATTTTAAACGCGTATTGATGTTTGGACAAGAACGCATAATTGGGGATTTACTTAGAATCGGTTACGCGAGGCTAGTTTTTTGTTGAAGTTTTGTTTGCAAATAAAGATTCCGGTGTCCTATCCTTGCTTGGCGCATTAGAGCTGTTATGAGACTTCATCCAAAAAGTTGGCAACGTCGCAAATAGCTGTCAAATATTCACCTGTTTTGATTAATTTGGCAATATTATTGTATGGAGGAGCTCGTGGCTAAGTAATATATAACAGCAGCAAGGGTCGATCCATCAGGTGAAGTTAGCCGGCTTGCTTAGCTTGCCGGGATTGGTCCATGGATGGGTGACCATCTTTATATACCGAGACTTCTCTGTGTCTCGGAAAGCACGTTAAGCCGTTGTTCACGGCTGTCATTTGATTTGTGGGTCTTTGACAGTCGTTACGGACCCGTGACGACTGTCAAATAGTTTTTACCAAGGAGTATCGTGTTACCGACTGGGTTGTGGAGGTCAGATAGGCAGTCGCTCCATTTAAAATACTGGCATTCAGGTGCATCCGGTTAGTCCGGAAGCCGACCCGAACATAGTTAGGCAAAGGCTAGGCAGATTAATTACCTGTATGGAAATATGAAATGTGGCTAGCTAGTGAACTTAATGAATTGCAATTATAACACTGAATTTGATGTTGTAACCGTTTTAGGTGTATAAAACCCATTTGGAAAGTATTTTCTTCGGAATATTGACACTGACAGCTCTTGAGCTTGGTTATAGGAAAAGTTTAGCTATAAAGCGAGTCGTGTCTATCACTTAAAAGTGTGTCATAATAACACCCGGAATTTTCGTAGTAAACAAATAAAGAGCCTAAGAAACGCTCAGGATAACGTAATCTTTAGATAGCTCATAATGTCACTCTGTCGAGAGAGTTCATGATGATGGTCCGATGATTTTAATCCTGTTATTACGTCTTAAAAAGTTATGTGAGCATGGGTGGTCTCCAGGGTTGGATTTTGTACTATAATTATAGTATTTATACTATAATTTCGCCCTTTGTACTATATACTATCCACAATGTCAGCACCAACCGACGGGGTCGAAAGACCAATGCCTGCTGGGGTCGCGGGTTTGTCCGAAAGGGATATCGCGGCCCCGGCACACAGACAACGGAAGGAACACAGGTGGGTTTTAGTCAGTAAAACTCTGACACAACCTCTCGCTCTGCCCAGAGAGGGAGAAGTCATTTGATGATTTCCCATCCTCAAAAAAAATAAAATAATGATAGTACGCCTAAATACTATAATTTAAATTTTGCTCCCGAATGCTTAGTTTTATATTATGAATATTTCGACCGAATTTCGCCGACTGCGAACGAATATTCAGCAAAGTAAACCTTACCAAGACTAAGATACGAAATAAACTGGAAACACAATCCATAGACGCCAGTTTATTGTCTTGTGACACTATCAAAAGCGGTAGCAAAAGTGGGTATTGTACTGATTTTATTCCAACTGAGGATATGTTGATGAGATTAAATGCCAAGGATGAAGATAGAACTAATAGTAATATGTAAGAACTGATAAACTTAGAAGAGGAGTAAATTTTGCCTTAACGGGTGTTGATTTTATTGACTATTATATGTTAAATTAAAAATAATGAAGGTGTGCTATATTTTTTTATAAATACTATTCTTTTCATTTGTTTGTGCTATC
This sequence comes from Agrochola lota, assembly GCA_947364205.1. NCBI lineage: Eukaryota > Metazoa > Arthropoda > Insecta > Lepidoptera > Noctuidae > Agrochola > Agrochola lota. The sequence goes on along the minus strand of OX376246.1, from coordinate 10,650,210 downwards.
TTTTTCAACATACCTAAATCCAACCCTGGTGGTCTCCTATTAGACAAGACTGGTCAGTTGAGTTAATATTTCTCCCGGCACGCACGCGTTGCTGAGTTCGCCGGCCCGGGTGAAGGAACATAAAACTGCTTTACTCTCCATTTTCGGCTTGGATTGAGTGAACGCTATCTTTTAAATAGCAATTTATTGTACCACGCCATAAATCCTATAGATTTAATTCTGCAAATATTAAAATAACTATTAAACCGATCTTGATTACCTGAATGGTTTATGTTCAACTGTGAATGACAATTTAACATATGACAGCTGTGTCAAAACAGTGAGGGCAAAAACTTTTTTACAAAAAATTAAGCCGACGAAAAAAAACTGAAAAGCGTAAAATATAAAATAACCTTTAGTGTAACTAAGTTCGGTAGATCCACCAAGCTACCATTTTACTTACCGAAATTAGTTACACTAAAGGTTTTTTTTTTCGCTTATGAGTTTTTATTTCGTTGGCTTATTTTTTTGTAAAAAAGTTTTAATTTTTGCTTTTGAGTTACCATTTATTATTTTCCTAAAGTAAAAAAAAATCTCTCAACAGCCTTCCGTCTCCATCGTCAGACCCTCAATGACAGTCATACCCAGCTAGGTCTACAAGTTCTCATCAAGGTGAATGAAATAAGTCCAAACACGATGTAGCTGCTGGAAACTGCTGCGGATCTCTCGCGACTGTCTTCCGTCTCCATCATCAGATCCACTCCAGGTGTTTATTATGTGGTTGTGTCATCAGAACTACATACTATGTGTGCGAAATTACAACAGAACGGTTCACAGTTGAACATTCAGCAGGTGAAAAATCAATCGACCCCAATTTTATTACCCTTTGGGGTGGATTTTAGTTTTCAATTTTACATGGGACCAATTTGGAGGTATACTCTCCCCAATAAAACAAGAATTGTTCAAATCGCACTATTCAGCAAAAATGTATGTGTGGTCATAAATAAAAATACTGGCTTGAGAACCTCCTCCTTTTTTTTTCGTCGGTTAAAAATGCCTTATTGTGGTGTATTTGTCGTTAAAAATTGATCATATTGCTTCGCCTGAACGGGTTGGACACCGGTGACGCTGTATGTACAGTACTTAACTACATGCTAAAACTAATCAAGTAGAATGTACTTACTAATTAAATTGGCAAGGCTGGTACTGCTCGTAGTCGTAGGGTTAATAACTGTTACAGTACCTACATAATTTTGGACTTTAAAGGCTTACTCAAGATACCAGACAGTAATACGTATTTTGTGGGTATGTATCTCCACCTAATTTGGATTGCCTTAATCTAGAATTGTAGAGGACCCAAGCGCGACTGCTAAGCAAGGGGGGGGGGTGGGTCCTGGGTTAGATTTCCAGATCAGGCAAAGTGTTATTGGGTTAATCCATCAGGAACTTCACTGTAGCCTCTCGGAGTCTGAATTTAACGATTTTTAAAACATATGATCTGTCAAACAACTACACACATCTGTCTGACCCTTTGCGGTTGATCCATGTTTAAAACAAATATGAAATTAATATCTGGCATACTTTATCTGCCACGCCCAGATTAACATTCAGATTTATATTTTACAAACATACATACAATAATAACAACTATACTGATCATATTACCCTTGATATCGCAGAGGACACACGATATGACACGAATATGGACATTTGCATTACAATTAGATTAATCATATCGATCGGCTAATAATAATGGTCCACCGCAGGACATAAGCCATTTGACCAGGTTTCCATCACCGGATGTCGGTGACGTCTCAGATTCTCCTTGAAACCACATATCTATGTATCAAAAAGAGGTTTTCTACCCTACTAACATTTTCAGGGGTGATTTAACATTCCATGGCAACACTCAAAAAATCTTCCATGTGTGCGAAATTTCACGCGGTTTGGTAAAAAATATTGGATTTCCAAACATTCAATAATCCAAAATCCTACATTCTACACTCCACCGTACTACGTATTTGATATTAATATCAACTTGATACCTCTACGCGTTCTTGAGAACAAGGGGCGTGACAGACAGACGGACGGACGGACAACGAAGTGATCCTATAAGGCAGGGGTCTTCAACCTTATTGAAGTCAAGGGCCGAGAGTATTTTAATTTGGTACCGGGCACCGCAATACAAGAGAAAATGATCATATTCCATTATAAACTTATAGATAAATAGGTCCCTAAGTAATTAAAAAAATAACAATCATTGCAGTTATCTATACTAATGTTATAAAGAGGTAAAATTTGTTTGTTTGTAATTTGTATGTAGAAAGTGATCTCCGAAACTACCAGTTGGATTTGAAAAAATATTTTTGCGTTCGATAGCCCAATTCTTGAGGTAGGTTTTAGGCTCGCGGACGAAGTCGCGAGCAGAAGCCAGTTTACTATAAAATTTTACAAGGCTAGAAATAGGAAATGATAATCCAAACAAGGACACGTTTGACATTGTTTACTCATAACTATTTTATCAATATCTGCCACACTTGTGGTTCTTGCAATTCTCAAACTGTTATCAAGGTGAATATCGGTGATTCTGGTCCTTGCCCTGGACTTCAACGTTTTTCAGTCAAGAAAATAACTGCTGGCATAGATAATTGGAGCCAAAATGTGATGTTATTTTCAGTGCATGCTTTCTGATTTTAGGAAAATCTGAAATGGGGTTGTTTTTTGATGGATATTTTTTGTCTTCTATGAGTATTTTGTTTTGAATTTCTAGACATGAATAGTTATGAATAAATTTAATTTAACCAAACAATTGCCGGGCCGCCCGATGATGCCACCGCGGGCCCATGGTTGAAGACCTTTGCTATAAGGGGTCCGTTTTTTTCCTTTTGAAGTACGGAACCCTAAAAATAAAGATAAATCAGGCTACAAAGGCCCATAGACATATAGCTTACAGCTATATATATGTATACCTATAGTTATTGTACTTCAAAGTTATTCGATGACGCAGTCCTTATAACCTTCAGGTCATCAATCTGTCTGGAGGGCGTTTCACGATACAAGCTTAGACACGCAGCCTCCAATCAGACTCTAATGAACATATTGAAATTCTAGAAAATTTCAGGCAATGCCAATGAACATCAGCGAATGACCTACCTGGCCTGGCTGACCTACAGTACGCGAGCCGCCATAGGGCACGTATTTGAGTATTTGACAGAGCACAAGTATGAGGGATAAAATAAGTGTTATAACAAAACTTTTCAAAAACTCCGTTTGCCATATCAACATCTGCGAATTGTATAATATATTTCTCCACACCACTAGGCTATCGGTTAAGTATTTTTGAGTTTATCCATTATAATAACAAACAAACATACATACAAAAAATTAATCTTTCCATATTAGGAGGCTCAAGACACATGTTGGCACGTGCCTCCGCACCCAGTGCCTCATAAAGGGACTATCCACCTTGTCATACAATGTTTTTAGGATGCTGTTAGAGCTTCCGCGCAACCTGCTCATTATTGACGCCGCCCGCTTTCTCATTCCGCTTCCGTGAACATCTGCAAAGCGCAGAAGCCCAGCATAATGCGCGTGATAAAGTCGATACAGGCACTCTCAGGTCTTTAGGATGGCAACGCATCTGCGATGCTCCTGATATTGGAGATGTACCATCGAAGAAGTTCATAACTAACCACCGTAAGGACTATTTTTGCTTGCAGCGCTCGGCGGCTATAGAGCCGCGCCGCCGCCGGTAACAGATGTGTTCATCGTGTTCACGGGATTTTGTTTTGAACTGTTTAGATACAAACTCCTTATGGTACATAGGTGGCGGTGAGAATTTTCCATTAGGGGCCTATTCTGCCTATTTAATAAATCTGAGAGGCGAACTGAACCAAGGAAACCTTGATTCAGGAAGAACTGTCCCAGTTGACGAATTAGAACTGTTATCAGACTTGACCAATCAGTTACTAAAAGTAAATTTAAAATTCGACAATTTCACAAGCGTTTTCATAGTTTTAGGTGCAAAAAGCACTTGTCGTGAAAATGGGACAATGCACGACTCATAGTTCGAAGCATTAGAGAGTGCTTTGCGATCGAAAAATTTATTTTGCCTCCTTTCTGCAACTGTTTTTATTGTCACACACCTGCTAGTACACAGAACCTACTTAATTTATATACCATTGTATAGATAATTTAATGGAGATTAATTCTGTACTTCAAAAATTTACATAATGCAGCAGAAACGAAAAAGGCATCAAAATAGTTTAAAAAAAATCCCGTCAATCAAGTATGAAAAAATAAATTAATTGAGTTAATTTTATTTTAATAGATTCGTTTCAGCCATAGGAGGAACCCTATTGAAAATGGCTCTGTTATTCAAAGTAGTTTAATTATAATGAATAAAAAACTAACTAATATAATATCTCTATGTATATATATATTTCCAACATAAACCGTCTTCCGTTGCCCAGCAACCAACAAAGCAAACCTAAATAGTCTTTGACAGTACGTCAAGATTCCGCGGTGAGAAATTTTACCCATATTGATGGGTAAAATTTTTGAATGAGCGTTATGAGGATTTTTTTTAAATACCTATGTCGCATTGACAGTTATATTAAATAGGCCCCTGTTGGGCCATTCGGGTTGTTTGCCATCCATAAACAGTAACGAAACCAGCATTATAAATGATGAACCCACAAAATACCATTACTTATTCACATGGCTAAAGATAAAGAATGCTAGGACTACATAGTAACGCACGCTATGGTGTTCGATGGCATGTATTTCTCATGTTAGTGTAGTCGAAAGTCGCAGCACGTAACAGGCAACATCCGTCGAGTAATTCTAATGACACATTAACGTGTGATCTGACGTGAAAAGGGTTGCCAGAGTGGAGAATAATTTGTGCTGTGTACGATTTATTAGGTGTTGTTGAAATTTCTACGGTCATAGTAGGGAACGCCAAACAAGTGACATATTGTAAGGTGGTAGTACTCATGAATATAATTAGGTATACAACTTCTGCTATGGGGCAATTCTGAAGTCCTAGTCGGCTAACTTGATTTTACTTAGAACCTTGTCATAAATAGGTGTTAATGATGATGTCAAAAATGGTGTCTCTACGAAGTCATTACATACAAGTGACAAAGACATTCACTAACAATTTGACAAATTGATTAACGTTTTAATAAGGTGCTTCTCAATATTATCCCCGTGATCTTATCTAAATTTTCTAGGGGTCGTAGGCGCAACACGTCTCTTTCAAAATCCATCAACGCGCATACTTAATACTTGTCACATGCTCCTCATTTATCCGCATCACATGCGTATGTCACAACAATTAGTCTCTCCTCAACTTTTCTTTCACAGGCGCACTTTAACGCCTTCCTAGTCTTTTAGTAGATTTTTGTACGTATTTTATTTCTAACTATAGCAACACTGGGCCCTCACCGCACGATCTACTCGTGCCTAAGCCAGTGTCGGTAAACGCTTAGCCGCGTCCGCACGCGTATTTACCTTGCACTCGGTAATCACCGAAATTCCCAAATTAATGAGTCCCCCATTTAGTCGATTACTTCCCCACGTGCCCTGTGCAGTGTCCAAAAGTGATTAGTGCTAGTGATGTGACGAAATCTAGTGGTGTTCTTCTTTGTTATTTAGAAAGGCGTTTGTAATGCAAGTATGTGGAGAATGCAATAGTTTTTAGTTAACATCTAGGTCTTGTTGTAACGCGTTTGAAAACATGGTATGTTGACAAAATATCGGCTATTGAAGGCTATCGAAGTCTTTGGAAAAATAAAACGTAACTGTTTTTCAAGAATGTTTAAAAGCGCAGTTTTGTAATGTTAGGTAGGATAGCATAGTTCTTTAACGTGTTAGATTAGAAGATAGCCATTCACCTTTTCAGTCCAAATACTTCACGCTAGCATAACTGTTCACTAGTGCGTGCTACTTAGGTCTTCATAAAAAAACCAAGAGTTGTTATTGAAGGATACCATATCCGTGGACAACGATACTTCTAGCTAATGATGATATATGAAGGTATACCTTACCTGACCATAAGCGAACTCCTAAATTACCAGTAGACAATCAAAATTGCCATAATCAGAACACCACGCTTGACATACGCTCATGCGCTCACATTATGTTCACTCAAGCGCAAGTTTTGGGGTTGAATTCAAATATTAATAATTTAAGGATGGAATGCCTCTTTTGTCTAGTGGGCGCAAGCACGACTGCTGCTCAGCGTGTGGTCCAGGGTTCGGTCCCCAGGTCGGAAACTCGGAACTGACGCAGATTCCTTAGTTCAGATTGATCTCTCCTTGTATGGCAGCCTTAATACAAGAATATCAAATGTGTTCTGCTGATCACGTTCACAGATGACCGGTTAATCTTGTAACCAGCGGTAGTAATTAACCCTTTCCCCTTAATTAAAATGAATTACTTGGATGATAACTTGTTTATGGTTGGCTACAATATGCTACAGTATTTAGTATAGGTACTTGATAACATAAAATAACATCGCGCCTAGTAAACCCCGCGGTGAGGCACAGGTGTAAGTATAGTACACCCACATTTCGCCAGTTATGATCAAGTCTCATGTAATAGTGCGGTGGCCCGCAAAGGAGAGCACACGCCGGGGATCTCTGAAGACGCACAAGTTCTCATGATCCCCGCTCCAACTGTAAGAAAGGAACACCGGGGTGGTTTTTAGTCAGTAAGAGTCTGACAGACCCCTGCGTCCGCCCCAGGACGGCGAACATCAATGACTATTTTAGAAATGGAGAAATATACCGGGCATTTATCCCGACCCGACAGAAAAAATCCTGATGGAAAAGCATCGCAGATGCGTTTCTATCCCAAAGACCTAAGTGCCTTAGCGACTTTATCACGCGCATTATGACGGGTTTCTGCGCTTCGCAGATGTTCACGGAAGCCCATGTAATGAGAAAGCGGGCAGCCTCAATAGTGGGTAGGTTGCGCGGGAGCTCCAACAGCATCCTAAAAACAGTTTGCCTGACCTGTCAATGGCTCAAGATCAACGAGGCAGTATGAAACACTTATTACACTTAGGACTTAATCTTATTTGTCAAATAACAGGTATTAACACGTATCTTTAAACAAATTAGTAGCGTAGTCAAAATATTCCGAGATAAAACCATGACCTTATCCATACAAGTATCGACCTATAATGCCTTCAACAAACTGTATTCGTCAAATATCAATATATTTTACGATGTTTTTATTACAGTGTAAAAGTGCGTGTCCAATCGATTCGTGTGCTGTTGTGAAATAACAGCTGATTGTGACAGAATCAGCTGTTAGATGCACGTACTATAACGATTAGGATTTTTATAAAACCTGTCTAATGCACCGGGCATTCGATATATGTTTTTGAGGTTGTCAGACTAAATCACAGATCTGAAGGATTTTGGTCAGATCAGATGGATTTGGAGGTAGAACTTACCATTTGTATGGTAATCTGGTATTAAGAACGTTCATTCAAAAAGTTGGCAACTTCGCAAATAGCTGTCAAATATTTACCTGCTTTGATTATTTTAGCAATATTACTGTATGGGAATAAAAATATGGCTAACTAATGAACTAGAATATTAATAATTAATTGCAATTATAACACTGAATTTGATGTTATAACCGTTTTATGAGTAAAAAAGGCATTTGGAAAGTTTCCAAATACTTTTTTCTACATCTAAAACGAAATATTCGGTGTTACGATATTAATTATTGCATTTCATAATCAATATTCTGGTTCACTAGTTAGTCGTATTTCTTTTTTTAAATACAGTAATATTGCCAAATTAATAAAAACAGCGAAATATTTGACAGGTACTTATTGACGACGTTCCTCTCTTTCTGTATAAACGCTCTTAATATTTTCTGTATCGTATATACATTCACAACAAAATCCCCCGGTATTTGTCTCACACAGACTGTTGATAAGATAACCCTTCAGTTCATCTCATAAATCATAACATCACGCTTGTATTCCCCGGAGTAGACAGAGGAGGACCTATGGACCCACATTTCGTTCGGCAGTTATGTTTAAGTCGTACGCAGTATGACGAGGTGTGGAGTTGCGTACACCAGCTCGCTATACACACAATATCTACAATATTTAAGCCCCATGTATTAGGGGTAGAAATCCTACGAGCTGGAGGAAAGTTGCTGACGGGAAAAAACCCAATACTACGTTACCCGACTAGAGTGGACCCTAGACGATCATGCGGCATGACATACGTTACGTGCTGTCATGCATGCATGGCCGTTTAATTGTATTGATTGATGCGAATGACATGCAAACTACATGCTGGCAGAGCTGATTGAAAATTCCATAGAATATAGTGAATTACGAGTATCATGCTGCGTGATTGACCCTCATGCAGCATGTTCCCGTAACAAACGCATGTTCTCATACCGCATGATCGACTAGGATCCGCTCAGCTGTTGCGCTTGCGACCGCTAAATCAACGAGGCAGTAATCAGTAATCAGTTTATTTTCATGACCCATAAACGGTCCGAACGTCCTTTAACCCGACCTCCCGGCAGCGCGTAGGATCCCCACATGGCACCGCGCCTCTCCCACAAGCATTAATGAAATTTCTCAACGTCGTGGGTGCGCAGACCTTAAGGCTTGAAGGTCGCATAATTGACACACAGCTCGCTTTATTTCAATCTGTGATGTAATGTACTGCGAACTTAGCTTGTATTAATAGACGAGAAACCGGTTTCGGTAATTGATAGTTTTTTTTAAATTGTTATTTTAATTTATGTTGATTTTGTGGTGTCATGGTGGTCTTGAGGTAATTAGTAATAACTGATAATTTGTGGCGAAACACGTGTTTGAGTCGATCACAATCTTGGAAAGTCCCGCGCCATTTGTACCGTTCCGAATTTACCTGTCGTGTCCTGTCCTGTCTGTGTGATGTTCCTCTGTTCCGCTCTGCTTTTGCTCTGTCCCGATGTTCTTCCTCATCAATCTGCCTAGCCTTTTCCCAACTATTTTGGGGTCGGCTTCCAGTGTAACCGGACGCAACTGAATACCAGTATTTTACATGGAGGGACTGCCTATCTGACCTTCACAACCCAGTTACTGGGTAACACGATACCCCTTGGCAAGGGTGGTTGTCAAAACTTTTGGGCTTCTGACGACCCTTAACGACTGTCAAAGAGCTAAAACAAAAGACAGCCGGGACTAACGACTTATAACGTGCTTTCCAGCGCACGGAGGGGTCTCGATATGTAATGGACGGTCACCCATCCACGAACCGACCGCGGGAAGCGTAGCTTAAACTTGGATCGACCAGTGCTGCTCTTATCACTTATCCATGAGCCCCGCTTCGTTAGCGAAAAAGAATCTAAGTATATATTTTTCTTGTTGATAACTTTAAAGAAACTGACCCCTTCTTTTCGTGTTATTAGACAAGGCAAATCTCATCAAATCATTTCATTGGCCACTGTAATATCAAAAGTGCTTGACAGTTTGCTTAACACACAGCTGGATAAATATCTAACTTTGCATGATAACCAGTTTGGTTTTAAAGCCGGTCTCTCTACAGAAACAGCCATATTGTGTTTAAAGCAGACTGTCAGGTACTACACTGATAGAAGTACACCGGTGTTTGCTTGCTTCCTCGACTTGTCGAAGGCATTTGACTTGGTTTGTTATGACCTGCTGTGGCAAAAACTGCAGCAAGCGGCAGTGCCAGACGAACTGATTTGGTGTGTTCCAATACTGGTACAGCAATCAGGTCAATGTTGTTCGATGGTCGGGGGCTTACTCAACCCCGTATAGATTGGAGTGCGGTGTGAGGCAAGGGGGGCTAACCTCACCGAAGCTCTTCAATTTATATATTAATGCACTGATAGAGAGGCTCAGCAGCATGCATGTCGGTTGCCATATTGGAGGTGTGTGCCTTAACAATATCAGCTACGCAGACGATATGGTGCTGCTGAGCGCCTCTGTCTGTGGAGTGGCAAAACTGATTGGCATTTGTGAAAAATATGCAAAAGAACATGGTTTGCTGTATAATACGAGCAAGAGCGAATGCATGGTCTTTCAGGCCAGGGGGAGTCCAAATTACTTACCAGCAATTAAGCTCAACGGATGCCCACTTAAAAGAGTTGACATGTTTAAATATCTTGGACATTTATTAACCTCTGACCTGAAAGATGATGCAGACATCGAAAGGGAACGTAGGGCGCTGTCTGTTCGTGCAAATATGATCGCCCGCAGATTTGCTCGGTGCTCGAGGGACGTCAAAATAGCCCTGTTTAGGGCATTCTGTACGTCCTTTTATACTGGCAGTCTGTGGTTGGATTACACGCAGAAACAGTACGGAGCCCTTCGTGTCCAGTATAACAATGCGTTCAGGGTGCTCTTGAGGCTGCCTCGCTTCTGTAGTGCGTCGGGGATGTTTGCCGAAGCTCGTGTGGATTGTTTCCACACAATCATGCGCAAACGGTGCACATCCCTGGTGCGTAGGATGCGGGGCGGCCGCAACAGTATCCTGAGCGCGTTTTCTGAACGTTTTGACTGTCAGTACGTGAACCACTGCTGTATGGTTCACGTAAAGACTAATGTTATAATTTTATTTTAAATCGTGAATCCAATTTAAATTTTCAAATGCCTATTTCATTTTGTAATATTTATTTTGTGATTTTGTGCCTACTAACATAGTTTATAAGTTTCAATTGTTACTAACCATTATGGATCATTGTTTTCTGACAAATAAATAAATAAATAATAAAAATCTTCTCCTACCAGTATGTAACGGACCTGGACAGTCGACAGTTCTGTCGTTTGCCTCGTTTAAATCCTGAAAGCTGCATGTTGTTCCAGTAATCCTGGGAATCCCAAGATTTATAAATTAATAAGAATCTTACTCATTCATACTTCTGCAGAAATTGTTAATTTTATCTAGTTATGCGAGCATAATGTTTATTCTTTGAGATAAACTTAAGACACTAGACGGCAAGATAACTTTGTTTTTCTTATAATTGTAGTTGTAATAATAAACTTTAGTTTAGAATAAAATAAAAGCAAACTTTGCTGACAGGCAGGCACTTAATCCTTTTATAATATTATGGAATAAAAACTAGTCAGATCAGTCGGATCTTACCATAAATAAACGTCTACCGTATCGTATGTGAAGTAAAGTGGGCTTGTCTAAACAATTTATGTCTAAGGAAGTTATTCTAGATATTTCTACTATTCTGTAGTATTTCTTAGTCGAGACTAATGACTTGACATGATATGCCACTAGGAAATAGAAAAGGTAGTCCGTCAAACAGCGTTGTGAATGCAATGGTGGCGCTGCTTGTCAAGCTGTCAAAGCTTTCATGTAAGTTATCTATTAAACCATTTTCGTTATCCGTGTCGCCGTCTATTGTAGGTATTCTTTTTCTTAGCATGTCATTGGCAATCTAGATTGCGTTAGCCTAGAACTGAGTTACGTGTTTAGCGTTATCGGTAGCGTCCAATAGTTCCTGTATCGTACTGGTTTAAGATATAAAGTGACCCATCATTTGGGAACAGCACCACGTTTGCACTCCGGGCTGTATGGAATCTTCTATTAATCTCTTTCTGCACGCGTAGCATGACGGGTTTTGTCGACGAAAGAATAGACAAAAGGACAGATTGTGATTGTTTATCTGTCATTTGTCTATTCTTTCGTCGACAAAACCCGTTTCTATTGCGTGCTGAGCTGGCTTTTCCTTTCTTCGACTAACTAAGGTCCGGAATCCAATCTTTCACACAAGATGAGATTATATATGACAACGAGTAACAGCATTCTTAGTTTTTATGTTTATAGGAGCAAATCATGGAGAAGGATTAGCATTATGCAAGGTCCAAATGACATTAAACACAATAATAATATCTGTGCAGGTATATGCGAATGACATCAACGATTAACAAATCATATATAGTTAGTATGGCGCAGGTACTTTACTAGCATGTAGATACCTAGGTACTAGGATCACGCCTCTATTCAAGGTGACAATGATTAATATGCGAACTATTGTTGTTTTGATGGAGTTTGTAAATTAAAGTTGTATGTATAGTGGAAGTATAGTATGCTAAGTCACGTTTAGTCGTTAAAGAGGAGGTCACCTTTCGATTTTAAGGTGGATGCACGAAGGTAGCTCGCGAAATCAAAATTTTCACAACTAAATGTTTGTCATGATCAATGCTGTTTCTTGAATACATGATATTTCCCAATAAGCGTAGGAAAAAATCACATGAAAAGGATTTAAGAGGCAGTAGAAAAATATAAAAATATGCAGTCATGGGGACTGCCGACCAAAGTGAAAACTTGAAGCTGGTATTAGTGCCATCTATATTCTATGGTAGAGCACTACGGCGCGAGCACAGTGACGCGAATCCATAAGTTTACCCCCTATCAAAAATCGCTCGAAAGAAGTTTTCACTTCAAAAATCATCCCTTCTACTTTCTTCGAACTTGTGCCACCAAAAACGAGCAAATCCACCTGGATCCTTGGCTAAGTATGAACAGAACTGAAGCTTTCAAACTGCGCATTGGCTGATACCTTTTCAATATGATTTATTACTTCGAAGACTCGTTTAAGTATTATTTAATAGTCGTTGTTATATTATTTGCGGCTCATGTCAAGGTGCCTCTTGATTATGTTCGTATTGGTACCTCAATGCCGTCAATGTTACTTTAGCTAGTTGCATATTAAAGCAAGTCAGGATAAGAGGAAGGAACGGAGAGGTAGTGTATTACTGACATTCTGCAGTTTCTTTCCTGTCCTGATATTTTTAGGTTCCTTAATCTATACATACATAAAATAAAAATTAAATGCTGTTCGTTGATAAGTGTATCTCTTCAGAACGGCTGGGCCGATATGGCAAATTTTTGTATAAAGTTGTTCTTTTAAATTGTAGTGTGTTTGTAATTATCCGAATCTGGTTTTTACGGAAAGAAATTTGAAAAGTTGTCGGGAAAATTCATTCTATTGAAATTTGGACAGGACAATGTCTTTCTGTTCAGCTAGTCAATGATAATAAAATTGGCGCATACGCAAAGAAATGCTAGAAAAATCGAATCGATATAATTATGATCCTAGCTTTTTGCTTTGAAGTAGCTTGTATTAGTATTTTTTTGGAAATTGCAAACAAATCCATCCATCTTCCTATATTAAGTCAGAATATCTTGATTTCTGTCAGGGTTCTCAAGTAGTAATAGAGGTTATTCTCGCTTTTTCGCGAAAACCCTGTTCATATGCACCAATTTTCATCTTAACGGTAATGAGGCCAAAATCTGCCGAGCCTTTTCCCAACTATGTGGGGGTCGGCTTCAACCTAACCGGATGCAACTGAATACAGTATTTTACATGAAGCGACTGCCTATGTGATCTCCACAACCCAGTAACTGGGTAATACGATACCCTTGCTAAGATTGGTTTCGAGAGACTTTCGGGCTTCTCACGACCCGTAACGGCTGTCAAAGATCCACGAATAGAGCCGGGATCAACCGCTTAACGTGCTTTCCGAGGCTCGGAGGAGTCTCGTTATGTAAAGATGGTCACCCATCCACGGACCAATCCCGGCAAGCGTAGCTTAACGTATTGGGTCAACCCGAGGGGCTCCAACACACGGATACCTAAATGTCCATTCTTTCATACATGTACTGGAAATTATGTTACCTACTCCTGAACCCTGGATATATTCGTGACTGGTAGAGCCTGCCTAAACATAATTCTGTTTCATTCAACTTGAAACAATTGACGAGCGATGTTTGAGGAAGTGGGCCTCAGCAGCATTCCACTACCCACCTGGTTACCAAACCGAAGTCATTGCTATATCTTATATAAAGTAATGTAAACATTCAAAGATGCAATTATCTATTTAAATGACATACTACGTTTACATACAAAGACTTATCTGTTTTCCTGCTTCTAATCTGCCTATTTACATAATACCTGATTAGGTACCAACGAGTTAAATAGGTGCTAGATCATATGCGCTTCAAGGAAAACTGTGTTAGTATGGTTGTTACAAACAAAATATTCAATAGGCCATTATTAGGAGAAATTTTCTGGATACATCTGAACAGACGAATTTACAACCGATAAGTCTTACCGGATGCGTGCTCATCCACGAAACAATCGGAGTGTTTAGTTTCAAAGTTTTAATTGTAATAGTAATCGTTCAGCTCGCGTAGCATGGCAACCATAGAAACGGGTTTTCTACGGGTTTTGTCGACGGAAGAATAGACAAAATGGCAGATTGTGATTGTTTATCTGTCATTTTGTCTATTCTTCCGTCGACATACCCTGTTTCTATTGTGGTCATGCTAAGCGTGCTGGGCGTCGTAGACGATCGATCCTGAGGCCTTAACAAACACACAAGAGTTCAGGGATTTTAGTCAGATTAGACGGATCTCAAGGTCGAATTCACCATGTCTGTAGTTCTGTACTAAACCTCGTCTAATTATGTGGGGAAGTATGGGATCTCCTGAGTAGACAATATTGTACTCATTCAGATGATCTTAGTATGTGCTCCAAAACTTTTTAGATCGAGTTTATTTGGATCGTAAGTAATTAGATCATTCTTTCACTCACCGGATGTACCCCACATTTTAAAACCAAGACGAGAACACACAAATTAATCATTGCATACACATTGCACATACGGAAAAATATACCTAGTTGTCTGAATAATATAACGAAATAAAATCAGAAGGTTCAGTGACGTCTTGCGGTTATTTGTCTGTGCGTTGAATAATTCTGACAATATTTACGGCGCTTACCAGGTCACACGAAAAGTCGAATATCAAGTCATTTTGTACCATGTTACAAAATGGCTTGACCTGCTGCAATTTGGGTATGTTTTTGTGACCAATTGATGAAAATAGGTTATTGGGACTTAACATAACTGTCAAAATGTGGGTGTAATATGTCTATTACACCCAGGTAAGGGTGTCTCCTTATCTAACCCTTCGGGAAATGCAGGCGTGCTGTAGTACCAATTATAGTTGACAGGTTCCAATTCAAACCGTCTCCTTTTTATCTTAGTAAAAAAAATGTAGACCTAAGTCCACCTTCTGTACAAAGTATGAAGGTAGTTTGTACGCAGCTCAAACTTAGATATGATCTAACTGTTCTGCTGATCCACTTATCTTAATTTGTATAGTGACGTCATCGTTTATGGCTGATAGTGTTGATGTTGAACAATATTTCATTACTGCTTTAAAGTGGTGACGTGTTTGCTAAGGTTAGTTCTGTTAGATACGTAATGAGATTTTAAGGTAACAGTCTCAGACCAAATGAAATACCAAGACATAGAAAGAAAGAAAAATAGGTTTATTTGCCACACGTGCATACAAAACGACAAGAGTAATCAAAAATCAAAATAGATCTAAGTATAATAATATGATATCACGATCATATAACAGAAATAGTCGGCGGCTGCACGTTATGGCACAAGTAGGCTTCCACTCAGCATTACGCTGTGTTATGGAGACCCACAGCACAGCGCTGATTTTCAGGGGTCACCGCGCGAACAACACAATACAGTGAAGAATGCCAAAACTACACTTCCCGTCTGTGAGTACATGCACACATTTACAATCAAACTACACCTCACTAAGTGCACACATGTTTGCGAAACCGGCCTCACGTTACTGTTGACAGCGCGGTCTTGGTTTTTATTTGGTCTGAGGTAACAGCATGAAGCACATGAAACTTGAGAGCGAGGAATAAATGTGGATGGAGTGAGGGGAAGACCAAAGTAAAGATGGATGGATTTTGTGAGTGGATGAAAACGGAGTGAATGAGAACGTGACCGCTGTCTGAGGAGAATGGAAGAACAAACATTTTGCGCTGACCTCAAGTAATATGGGGCAAGGACAGGCAGGAACTGAGTTAAATGGGTTAAGTTATGAGCTTATGGGCTTCAATTGCACCAAAGGAGGGCGATTAGCATATAATATACAACATCCCGACATCAACCGTCGGGCAGTTGCCCACTAGACACAACACCCGTTTGATCGGAAGATCCTCTCTTTTCTATGGAGAATAAAGAACTTTCCACCCTGATCCTCATACATCTTTAAAGTTACAAGGCTATATTTAGTGCTATACGGACGGTCGGTCCGTAAGGACAATCGTACGGACGTACCGCCCGTAGCGGTTTAGTGCTCCACGGACGAACCAACGGCTCGGACGAGTATACTCGCACCTAGCGCATCACGCGAGCACGGAAGTGCTCCACAGACAGTCGGTTAGACGGACGGTCCGTGGTCCTTACGGCGCTAAATGCAATAGTTCATTACTATACGATAGCTCTGGACCGACGGTCGTCCTTACGGATCGTCCGTATAACATTAAATATGGCCTAAGAGCTGCCTTGCTACTTACTAATTGAGTTAGCCACATTTTACGTGTCCTTGAGACAGTAACGCTACCGGAGCATGACTGTAACGTCTGCTTGTACATGACTGTTACGTTTGATACTTGTTGTTAGCTGTTACATCAGTTAGCCTACTGCGGAGATGGCAAGCTGTGACTTGAACGTTTACTTGTCATCGCATTAACTGTTTTTGACGCTAATTTGACGCTAGAACGTCCTCGCATATTGTTGAACATGACTGCAATTATTTCTATTTTTTAAACGGATGCAAATAAAAATAAAGACTAGAAACTTAATTTGCACGAGTTTATTTAAGATATATGAGTAATAGCAACTACAGTGGTAAGTAACTGATGTCATTCTACAGGAAACACCATAAAACGGAGTAATAAACAACATTCCGGGGATCGTATGTATCGGATCTATTATGACTACAGTGGAAAATATACCTGGACTTTACTCTAAAGATTATTTTAGTGTTTGTAAGAACAACACTTCTACAACAACTGTGGAGCTAAATGTGAAGCATCCGTAATGGATGAAGCATTTGTCTTTTTTCCAAGATTAGCATGTTCAAGTATTTTGCATAAGCGTTTACCAACTTTTACCGTATTTTGTGTTAACTACTTTTAGTATTTGCAATAAATTAGCAAAGAAGTTGTTGAAAGTAAGTTTTCTCTTGTAACATAGATTCTCCACCAGTGTTCCTGAACTTAAAAAAAACTGTGTAAAAGCTTCTTTGAAGATCACTAAAACCTGTTCAGTCTTCTCTTAATTCTCTCTGAGTGCTTACCTATTCTTACTTTCGCTTGCCTGTCTGATGTTTCTTGTGCTACCCTAATATGGTCAGTGAATACTTTTAATTGGCCTTCAATCACTAACTGTCAACTATCTGTATCCTAGCTGTAAGTTTTCTTAAGAAATAAAATAAAAATAAAATAATTATATACATAATCCATGGAGCATTCTTTACAAAGTACCTACTAGCCCTTTCTGCATTTATCTTAGCATCCAGACTTGTCAAATGTAAGGTTTTTTATTACTACATCCAATTCACAAGTATGATACATAATATCTCTAGTTCACCCTCAATGAAATGGATACATTCTTCATCCCATTCGAAATTATGTTAGCTGTATCCTATTTGACCCTGAGAAAATGACTTATTCTCGGCCTTGCTTTACTTAATTATCTGTTGAACATTGATCACACTTAGCAAGCGAATTCGTGACAGTCTGATCTCCTGTCTCTTCTTTTATGAACTGGAGGATTATTCCACCATCTGATCACGCGTTTTCATTCCTACTGTCCTCTCAATCCTTTGGGCATATTCGTTCTACACGGCAAGTAAAATAACTCATCATTGTCATTTACATAATATGTACTAGCATGCGATGTATCGTGTTTATAATAAACGGGTTTTATCATCGCATCTCTAATAACTTGATGAGTACCTACTTATACGTGGCACGTTACCGCTCTTACATGTCATGTACTACTCGAGACCTTGCGGTTTTTTACTTAATAATATGTACTTCTACTACATCATTTGGTTTTAGAAACCTGGAATTGTTGCCTTCATCATTTCAGCCCAGAATCACCCACTGCTTGGTATAGGCCTCGTTTCTCCTACTTTCCTGCCATCATCCATGGTAAATTATGCGTCTCTGGTCTAGGTGTGTTCATCATTTTTGACGATGTTGTCAACCTAACTCAGTTTTCAACCCTATTTCAGTAGTTCATTGATTTATTAATGAAAGTTGCTCGTGTATTTTGCTGCTCAGAAATATGAAAGCTTGAATATTATGCATAGGTATTTTGTATTTTATACAGACACTGGCTAACTGCGTATGTCAAGTTTAGATCTACCTAGCTCTTGAAGAATCATTGTTTAATCGCTGTCATAAATAAGTTTTATGACTTCAACACCAATCACATCTAACGAACACCCGCTCAACACAATCCAACGACCCACATACAAAGCAATGATAAAAATTAATTACGCATCAACAACAATATGCGTTATGAATATGCACTAGATGTAAAAAAGTATGCAAAATCGGTTACGCGCAATGGTGGGCGATGAAAAACATAATTACTCCTTCGTAATAGTTGCATCATTTCGTATTATGCAGGCGGCAATTAGTCTTGACGAATGAAAGTATTTGAATACTACTCTGACGATTTATTTGTTTCTTCACGCACGTTTCATGCAGTTTTTTAGTTTAAGCACTTGCTTTTACCACCAGCACACGTAGCATGACCACCATAGAAACGGGTTTTGTCGACGGTAGAATATACAGAATGACAGATTGTGATTGTGTATCTGTCATTTAGTCTATTCTCGAATATAGGACCTAGAACAAAGAGTCAGCTATTATGTACAGAGGCAATTTCTTTCTAAAACTTTTTGCCATATTAACCGCAAATTGTTCTTATGTTATGTGTTTCCTGCATTACTTATGCTAGATTTTGGCAGGATGCATCTTATTTATGGTTCCTCATTGCGCTCGCATCACTGGCCCAATTCTATCATAAATATGGGGTGTCTATGGAAGCGTGGCAAGTCAATATTGGCGTGATGTGAGAATATTACATTCAAATATGTATGTATACGTCACGCCTGACGTATTTTTGGGTATGAATGTGGATAGTATCGCTATAAGAGTGGGGAAAGACCAAAGAAGCGATGAATGAATTGTTTGAAATATGAAATGGCTAGAAATGAGGTGGCTGAAATGACGGATAATAGAGATGCAGCCGAATAAAACAGGCTGAAGCGACCCCAAATAAAATGGGGATAAGGGCATCAGGAAGATATTAGCTGGCCTGACGAGTGCAAGGTCATTTCTATTTCTCCATCTTTTCCATTACTTCTAGAACGTAATCAACCTACACAGAAGTAACAAGGTAGCCTTGCCATCAAACACAATTGGATAATAAAGTATAACGTGAAGTCATATCCTCGTTACACCACATTCGTTGAGACATATGCACTGATCTTTTGTCATTTACGCCCACGTACGTCGGGGCCTCTGCGCTTTGGAGCTGAGCCGTAAGATTTATAATGTTTACCTACAATCTGAAAAGAGATATTGAAGGCTTATCCATCTTGGTTTCTTGTAGTAGATACGAGAACAGATGAAATGCATTTTAAGCTACCATACCAGTACGCGTAACATGGCTACTGTAGAAACGGGTTTTGTCGACGGAAGAATAGACAAAATAACAGATTGTGATTGTTTATCTGTCATTTCGTCTATTTATCCGTCGATAAAACCCGTTTCTAAGTTGGTCATGCTACGCGTGCTGGACAGTTCTATATTCAGGTCCTTCTGATCTGACCAAAATCATACTTTAGCCGGTAGCCTTTTTTTTTTTTTTGAGTGTGGGAAATCATCAAATGACTCGCTCTGGGCGGAGCGAGAGGGCGTGTCAGACTTTTACTGACTAAAACCCACCCGTGTTTCTTCCGTTGCCCGTGTGCCGGGGCCGCGATATCCCTTTCGGACAAACCCGCAACCCCAGCAGGCATTGGTCCTTTCGGACCCCTTCCGTTGGTGCTGACATCTCTTTGAGGCGCGCGTGGAACACAACGCGCCGTCGACCCGGGCCTGGTCCTAATCGGACGGCGAGCTGCCCATTGCTCACCGTCCGCAAGCCCGCGCCTACGGTGGCAGGAAGCCGGCTCGCGACTCCCGACGCCCGGGGCGCGTCTCCTGCGGCGAAAGATCGGTAACCTACGATAACAAACGATTACTCCTCATCCTATTATCCTAGCTTTCCTAACTATGTTGCGGTCTTCAAGTCTAAGGGTACTTAGAACCGGGTTAATACCAATATATCTGTCTATAAAAAAAAATCTATTCAAAGTCCCAACTAATCCGATTCCATCAAATAAATCGCAATACAAACCGCACAAGAAATACAACTTTCCATAACTCGGGCCATAGACACGCTCGATACGGTAGTTTATGTCAACCACAATTCAATATGGCGTTATGATTTCCCGCGCATGTTTCCGCTCGCATCCGGTTCGGGACAAAGATGGCGGAGCTTCCGGTAAGCCGTCTAGCGGGGTTGCCATCTATGGAAAGTATTTAACTGTAAAAAAAAATTGCGGAAGGTTTATAGTGTTTGTATTTTTATGTAAATTATGCCATGTGGCAAAATAAGGAACTGCTTCTTCGTTTCGATGCCCAAATATCAAACTTAACCAGAACATAAATTGGCGTCATTTAGCACGAAATGTGTGAAAATTAGTCGTGTCGTGGTAGGGTAACCAGGAACGTCGGTGGAGCCGGGGCGGGGCTGTAAACCTAGAGAGCGCAGGATACCCAATAAAGTATCGCCATTCGTGGAACCTAATGTAATGTTAAACTACAAGTAAACATCCTTTCTACATACTGACAAAAATATGAAACTACCACTAAGTAATTCACACAACACATTATAATCAAAACCGGTTTCCACCGGATACATCTAGTTAATCATACGGAGAAAAGTCTCCACTTCCGTAAATACCACGCGGAAACGCTGCACGCGACTTATAGAGAAGAAAGTTGTGCATTTATAAGGTTTTAATTGATTGTATCAATCAACGCGAATGTTTTAATAAATGTTTTAATGTGAACGATCTAAACGATGTAAACCCTAGTGGTGGACCGTTAGGAAATGACTAGTAAATTATGAACTTTCCATGTTATTCTAATACTCGTATTCTGAGTTCAGATCGATTGTGCTCCCAAGTAAGCCGCTGCACACCCAATTTGGCAAAATGGGGGATTAAAAACTTCAGTCACTCAATGTGAATCCTGTGCTCTTGACCAGCACCCTTATTTCGTAACACACGATTAATCATAATCTGAATGATTTTTGAAGGATATTGCTTCATTTATGTTCGAAAAATTTGTTTGCTCAACAACGTAGATAACGCAATGAATGTTGTTGAACTGTCAAAATGAAACAGATTGTGATTGATCGTGTGTTACGCAATAAGGGTGCAGACAATGGCCCACTTACTTAAGTGTCCAAAGTGTCCCTACACCTGCACTTTAGAGTACATAAAAACGACACCGAGGCCGCGATTAACGTGGGCACCTACTGGGCCCAAGTTATTTGACAAGAAGTACTATCGAAGATGTTCATATCTAAGCAGTTTGAAAACAAAATCCCGTGAGCACGATGACTACATCTGTTACCGCCCCGGTTCTATAGCCGCAGAGCGCTGCAAGCAGAAATTGTCCTTACGGTGTATAGATATCAAGTTCTTCGATAGTACACGGCTACATATCAAGCTATACATTTCCAGTATAAGCTGATCTCTCATTGTTTAGGATTTCCGTACATTGAGAGGTTAGCTTCATTGTATGGCTTCATATGTAGTCTTGCTTGTGTACCATCGATATGAAAGAAGAAGAATTCTGACTTCTGAGTCGTTTAAGTTAAATGTGTTTTGATTGCTGGAAACGAGGTTAAAGTTGGGTAGGTACATAAATACGTAACCACAGTTCACCTGCCACTATCAGTGAACCTCGTTAATTGCTTTCAATTAAAAACAAATATTAAACATGTTTTACTATCACTGCAGTGGACAACTGGACACTTTCGATAATCGGTGGTTAATTAATTAATTCAACATTTAACTAATGTATGAAGCTTTGTTTTATTTGACCTGGAGACGTCAATCCAATTTCTGTTTGAAGCTCTCAAGTATTTGGCTCAATTTGGAAACATACTGGTATTTGGGTCATCAATAATCAATATCGGAATTCTAACTTGGATAATGAATTCGTGTAGACCTGCTTTGAGTGGAGTAAACATAGATATTACATAAAGTAATAAAGTCTATTTTCCCCGAAACTTACGCCAGTTATGTTTAATCCTATGTAATGAGGCCCTACTTTCATAAATCGTCAATAAATCAAATCCATGACTCCGGGCTGCTACTGAGAAATTCCTCATGGAAAAACCCAATTATCCTGCTCGAGCTTCAAATTGAACCCTGGAAATCATGCGCAGCAGTCCGCTATACCAATGATGCAGTCAATCATTGTCCACTGCGTAAACCTTTTCCAAGATGCGTTACATTTCTTTGTCCTCTGACCTTACATACGACTGAATATCAGCATTTAACACGGCCAACAGTAAAAACGTTAATTACACGACTTCAAGTGATACTAATGCCGCACTTATTACCTACTCTAATGACCTCGTTGGAGGGGAAATTAGTTCTAGCGTATTGTAAGGAACGCGCAATAGAGAAGGAGAAGGCACAATTATAGTTTTTTGTCTCTTCTACAATTTAGTAGCACTATTATGAAATTGGCAAACGTTTTACCAGTGATACAGTTCCTTGTAAAGGAGTTCGTCCGGTAAACTACCACCATACCTATTTTCCGCCAAGCAACGTGGCTGTGTTCCGGTGTGGTGGGTGTGATGGCCGGTGTAAATATAGGGACATGAGATTTTTCAGCTTTACCTCTAGGATAGCAAAGCATCTGCGATGCCAGTGGTATTGCAGTTGTCTATAGTGACAATTTAACATCAGGTGGGCCGTTGTCTTGTTTTCCATAACATAAATGAAGAAGTTATCTAAATTTGTACATTTTTATCTTCCCAAAACCTACCATAAAAGTGTTCAAACACTTTCCCTTCTTCAAACGCTTATTTGCGACCAATTTGACCATATTAAGACTATTTCGAAAGTACAGGTCACAGACTTGTCTAGTGTCGCTCGCGGGCATGATATCTTTGGACGAGGTCTTATTTTTAAGAACTCGTTACTGGTTTAGCTTGCTATGCATGACTCTTGACGTAGTTAAAGAAGCGGTTCTATAGATAAACCGATTTTGATGATAATTTGCAGGAGAGTAGTTAGTTATCTGCATGTTTTCCGGGTATCCGGGATCAGCACACAGAAATGCGGTTATACACAGCCTCTTCTTCCATCCTTCAACTCCTGTTGATATAGGAAGTCTCCTTTCTTCTTACGAATTTCCCGAGTATTCCCACAGACAGGCCTCGCTCAGCTCACTCCGCTTATCTCTCTATTACAAACACTGACCAGCTCAAATCAGTCGTGACTTCGTGACTGGGCCACACGTGGTAACTGGCCGCGCCGCTACATGATTTAATAGCTTATTACTGTGCCATTATATTAAACTGAAAGTAAGGTTGCGTCATTAATGTATTACGATCATGTTACTATTGAAAGAACTTAGTAGGAGTAGTTCTTTGTGAAGGAGCTCGTCCGGGGTAGTACTACCACCACACAGATTTCTTCCGTCAAGCAGTATTGCTGTGGTCCGATTTGATAGGTCAGTGTAATTACAGGAACATCAGAAATTTTATCTTTGTCTCTTCGATGGCTACTCATCTGCGTTGGGTATGTTTTGGAGTAAAGCGAGACTTTTCGTCAATTAAACCCCAATTGAAAGAAAGTCTCGTTTGATTCATGTTTGGTACGTAATTATTCCGCTAATTATGAATTGATATTGATTATAATTTTTTTATTTGGTTGGTCATATTTCAGAGGGAGTCCCATATGGTGGCGTTCAATAATACGTATTTTTCCCACTTAGTCTGTGTGGATGATATGATGATAAGTTCCTGTCACTGTTATTTACATAGCAGGTAGTGGTATTCGAATTTGTGTTGGATAGGTACCACAAACAAAAAGTGAAAAAAAGAAAAACATTTTACAAAAAAAAAAAGAACAACAAAGAGCAAAATATGTCAGTCGGTGTCTTTGGTTTTGTTTTTTAGTTTTTTGCCACCGACTTTTTCACTTTGTAGTGTTTTTTTTTTTGGAAGGTGATTGGTTTTTTTTTTTGTATAAATATTTTATATACGTATACTTGCAACAAAATAACTTAAACTGATCTTTCACTCAACAAAATATAATCGATTCATGACACAAATATGAATGAATGAATACAATTTGATGGAACTCATAACAATAGTGATATCTCGTAACAGACATATGCGTAACATGAACTTTTTGTCGCCGACAACCGCGAGAGAGCGCTCGTAATCGTTCGAAGGAAAGTCACTTATATGCTGAGCTGACATTTAACAAGGTAATTTCGGTTTTAAGTAGTTTACTTTATTTATTTTAAAGTTGAAGTAGGGGTCAGCTGCTTTTCCGTTGATATTCTGGCCAGAAACGGAGGAACGATAACGTTCTGCGGGCGCTTCTAATGAAATATTTTGAAAGCAATGGCAGAAGGCACCTCTGCTATGGCAGTCAAGGGCACCGCTAGTGTACTTCAATCGGTGCCCGTCCAAACAACCGTTTTTCTTGGAAACACTCCGGGTGTAGAATAGTCAAAATGAAACACCAACTATTATAGGGTTTGAATTATCAGCAAGAGTTTAGCATTTGACTAAAGGTACCATTCCGTACCCGACCGCAGGAGGCAACTGCAGGCAACGTGTCGCGAAGGTATTTCTATGAAATACCGCAAACCAGTAGTGCCGCCAACTGTCGAGTGACTGTTTTTCCATCTTCTATCTACCGACTGAAATACGGGCTGCTGCGGCCTGCGGTTGGCTTCGGAATCATGACTGCAGCGACATGACGCCGCGACACGTCGCATGCAGTTGCCACTTGCGGTCGGGTACGGAATGGTACCGTAACGATACAGGACCTACATAATAGCATGATTTGCTGATTTCGAGTTTACGATTAGCACATCATCACATCACAAAAATTAAAATATTTGTATATATTTTCACGTATCACCATATGTTCCCAAAGCAGCTAAAACCACAACCTCCTTAGCCAAGTTCTGAACCCAGTACAAGAACTTAAAAAAAACACTCCCAGCACTCGAAAACCTTTAGAAACTGGCAAACACCTCGCTATTGTTTCAAACATCGCCCGGCTCGAGACCCGAGCGGTGGAGCTGAGCCACAGAACAACTTTATACTCTAAGCACACAGTAGCTTATTGTAGCATGATTGATGGACTTTTTGACATTGACATGTGCACTTGTGTATGGCTTTCACATGAATAATAAATTGAAATGAAGATGAATGTCAAACGATGGTTGTTTGAGTTCCAAATAAAAACGTCTGAACTACTATATTTTATGAGAAATAAATCTGTATCTATGTATCAAATACTTGTGAATGCTCTCATTTGTGACAATATACTTTTTACTTTTACTAATTTATGAGTTGATGTAACTCTGCACATTTCCTCCTTTGTTTTCTGCATAGCATAGTTAACCGAGTTTCTTGAGTCAATGTGAAATTGTATCATCTTGATTCAAAAAACATAACATTCTTGTATAAATCACAAAAATCATATTAATATGTATGCCTAGTAATCAAATCTGCAATAAGAGTTATTAATTACATAAGATGCTCGTTTTATCTTACCATATCATTGTCATACACTTCATTGCATACTTCTATTATTAGGATTTAAAAAAATAAAAAAAAAACTTGCATTTTTATTAGCAATCGCAAATTCAGCTTTTATCACAGGGATTGACATTGACATAACTTGCGTGAACATACTGGACATGGTTACTCTGTGGCATGTTATAGCAAAGCTTTCGAACGGTTAATGCACGTCCAAGTCGAGGTCAATGGGTTCGGGTCTGTGTGTGGCATTGTTAATGGGTGACAAGTGGTTTGACGTAGTACGTGTATGAGCGTTTACTGCTTCGGGAGCGATTCGAATTGTAAGGACTTTGAGGAATGTGCTCCTTAGCTTTATTACCATACTAAACGGAATTCATGCAAGAAATAGCCTTGTGGGCTCGAAACTGACCGCTCCGTCGGCGAAATCTTTTACACAGGTTAATACAGACGGTTCACTCCGTTTCAAATCTTTGAAAAATAAGCGACTTGCTACGACACAATAAAGTGCAATTCAGGTCGCACAGCGCTAATTACCTACAGTTATATTCACCTAGAAGTTGCCAATCTATCGCGTAATTCTTATTTTCTGACTACGTTACGCCCACTGAAATCGACAAGTCGAACCCGCCGCGTACCTACTTGTAGATACATACCTAAAATGCGGAGTGACACATCTGTATTCATAGGTGTCTTTTAGCAAACGCGCTGCATGCGGCCACACCGCTGTTTATCTACTTCGTCGCATACAATCTCGTAATTATTTCACAGAGTGTCCGAGCCTTAATACAACTAGTGCCAAAAATCAACAACACTCAATGCTCCACCACAATCGCTCGTTAGCTTGAAGCGGTCTAGTTTTCTAACCTGCCGGACAATGCTAACGCACTCTAGATTTATCAGATCTAACTGTAACACTAGATCTACGGCGAATTCCGATTCCACCCTTCCACCTGTTCCGTCTAGTTCCGAGCTGCTTTCACTCGAGAGAAACTGTTATGATTGTAGTACACTAAGCCAGGAGATGCTGAGCTACAGAACAGCATCCGGGCATTAAGAGGACGCTCCCTCAATTATAATGTTAATTTGCATTAATATTCTGAAACAGTCACGTATACAATCAAAATGGAATTTCAGTATATGATTTATTGGATCTTTTTCTTACGCATGTGTAAGATTTTATTCGAATTACTGTATGGAATGATTATTTAAATAAAATCAAGGTTACTCGGCTTTTATGTATGAAATAAGTATTCACAGTAAGAAAATATAGTTTTTTATCCAGCCACAAGATAATTTTTCTCTAGATCAATTATTACTTTAGTTATAAACAAAACAAGAATTGAGACTTACGCCATTTACGTAGTTTCGTGCTCGAACACAATCAAAGAGCGCACGCGATATTCAACTTTATTACTGATGTGTTAGCGTTTAGCACATAACGGAGTGGCGGGGTGCATGGGGCGGTGCTTGCGTGGATATTATAGAGTACCTGGTCTTAATATGGCACAAAAGGAACTGTCACACAGTTATCAGTGACAGACGGTGCGCTATACCATAAGCCAAACTTTATTTGAGGAGGAGGTTCTCAATTCGACCGTTTTTTTTTTGTGTCGCAATTACTCCGCCTATTATGAATTGATTTTGATGATCCTTTTTTTGTTTGGTAGGTCATACTTCAGAGGTGGTCCCATATAAATTGTATTAACTTTGCTTGGGTAGTTTTTGAGTTAGCTTCATTAATACGTATTTTTCCCACAGTCTATATGGATGATGTTATAGTTCATGTCACTGCTATTTACATATAGCAGGTAGTGATATTCGACTTTGTGTGGGTAGGTATCACAATTAAAAAGAGAAAAAAAATAACCGACTTCCAAAAATAAAACACTGATAAAAAGTGAAAAACAACTTCAATTTCGGAAGTCGGTGGCAAAAAACGACAATACACAACCAAATAATGATTTTAATGAATTACATTTTTAGTGTTTTATTTTAATTTTATTGAAGTCGGTTGTTAATATTTTTGTCGAAAGTTTTTATTCTTCCATACTTACTGCATTGTTTAAACGATCGCTCCTAAATATCTCCGCATCGCGTCCCGTGCGCGCACTTCCTTTCACGTATAATTGGTGATAGCTTTCTACGCCACGGGATAGCTGTCAGCAGTGAGTCAGTAGTGGGCAGGCAGAAGTGCCTCAATCTGCCTAGCCTTTTCCCAACTATATTCGGGTTGGCTTCCAGTCTAACCGGATGCAGCTGAATACCAGTATGTCAAAGATCCACGAATGACAGCCAACGGTTTAACATGCTTTCCGTCCGAGGAACGGAGGAGTCTCGGTATGTAAAGATGGTCACCCATTCACTGACCAACCCCGGCAAACGTAGCTTAACCTGATGGATCGACCTGTGTTGCTGTTATTAGTTAGCCACGACCTCGTTCTGTATTATCATAACTTACAAAGGACTATTAAGAATTAATTCATATGATTAAAGCTTGCAAAAAGTGTACAAACAAACGCGTACTTAATAAAAATACGGTTTTTTTAATAACATTATTATGAAACTCGCGATAATACTGCTAACCTTGTTACGTACGGTCAACCGCCGTCTTAGTAACACTTCAAATACGGAAACTGCCCTTACTGCTACGAAATAAAGGCGCTCTCCAGTCACACTGCTACCATTGACGTGCGGTTGACTGTGCCGGAAGACTTTGAACCTATATGGGTCATAAATGGTCATAATTAAGACCGGTTTGAACCATCGCTGTAACTTCCGTGGTCAAGTGTGAGATTCTTTGGGATAAAAGGAGATTGTTTACTTTTAAGGTCAGATGCGTACTGCGTAGTACCTACTCGCAACCGAGGCGCGTGTATGATCAGCTGTATGAACGCGAACGTGGACAAGGCATAAAGGAGTATGTGATCGTATATCGTCTTACAGTTTCTGCCTGCCCGCCTGGCGTTAGAAAAAAAGCGTTAGTTTATGTAGCTAGGTTAAAGATGATGAAGAGGTGATAAAAATCCGCATTTGGTAGAATTACTCGTAGAAGGAGTCTCGCTTAGGGTGTGAATGTACTCGTATTATTAAGAGCGTTTATTCTGGAAAAAAACCGTTAGTTTATGTACCTAGGTTAAAGATGATGAAGAGGTGATAAAAATCCGCATTTGGTAGAATTAGAAGGAGTCTCGCTTAGGGTTTGAATGTACGTATTATTAAGAGAGTTTATTCTGAAAGTGGGCAACGTCGTAAATAGATGTCAAATATTTCGCTGCTTTGATTAATTTTGCAATATTACTGTATGGACATATGAAATATGGCTAACTAGCGAACTGGAATATTAATCATGAATTGCAATTATAACACTGAATTTGATGTTGTAACCGTTTTAGGTGTAAAAGGCATTTGGAAAGTTTCCAAATACTTTTTTTTACATCTAAAACTAAATATTCGGTGTTACGATATTAATTATTGCATTTCATAATCAATATGTTAGTTCACTAGTTAGCCATATTTCATATTTCCATATTATCAAATTAATCAAAACAGGTAAATATTTGACAGCTATTTGCGACGTTGCCAACTTTTAAAGTCGTTTCCTTACACTAACACGATGAGTACGCCTTTCAGTCTAGAAGAATAGGAGAGCCATTATTATTTTGTCAACATATTATTACATAACCTACATAGTTTACTAATTATTAGCTCCAACAGTGGAACCTTCCCTAAGTAGCAGTAGATTTATGTAAAATCATAAGTGACAAATAGCTACATAGCGAGCGCTATAAAATAACAGTGAAAAATAGCAGTTTTTTCGACGAAATAGCATGTGGTTTCAGTGGTGTGACAAACAGTAGTGATTTTAAACAGTGAAAAAAATCCTGGATTCATTAATGTTGCTACGATGTGAATATGGCGTTTATCGGGCCGAGGAACAGTGCTCCACTCATCAGGGATAGCCTGCATACACCGGCTTACGAGGTGAGTGAAAATAATAGCGCTTAAAATTACAGCGTTCAAAATAACAGTGCTAAAAATTACGGTAATTTTACAACTGTTGAAAATGTTGTTAAAGTTAACGAAGACATATCTAAATAATAGAATTGATTACTGAAACTAAGCATTTTTTAGAGTAGAATAAAGATAGTCAGATACTTTTTTCGCCATAATAAGGCAATTTGTGAGAAGACTTATACCCTAGTTTTTCATTTCTCGTCTTTAGTCTAAGTTACTAAAAATAGTGTTGTAAGTGCACTTGTTACTAACAATTTATGAATCTTTTAGTTGTCCGGAATAAAAAGGATTTTATTTATAATTTGACCATCTTTATTCTATCTTTCTGTCAAATTTTTTGATATATTGTTTACAGATTTACACAGACTTTGCCAAGTTGCTGAACCACGTCCTACCCAATTACAATTTCATAATAAATCGTGCTAAAACACATCATTCATAATAAAGAAAAAACTTGACGAAACTCGTAATAGATAGACTGAAATTGCTTTATTATTATAATTAATGTAATACCTATTACCTTCGTAATGAACAAGGAAACATTACTTTTTGTTCCTCACTAAGAAAAACATCAATCTTGTTACTTTAATATGTGTGTTTATGGTGCTGTACAAAAACCCATTGAAGGATTCCATTAAATTTTCTAATGTATAGAAACAAATCGTTATCCTCCAGCAGTGTTATTAAATCTGGAACTGTAGGAAAAAAAAATGCGTGACAAGGTTGGCCACTTGTGTCCATGATTAATGAATACAGATGATCATCAAAACAACAGACAGAGGAAACGATTTTAATGTAGCATTATAATTTTCAGATCGTCAAACAACCCGTACTATAGTTTGACCGAGAGCGCTGTACCGCGCCTGTATGTGCGCGGCGAGACGGGGGGCAGGGCAGGCCGCTCATTCGTCAATGGTCACAGGCACGGCGCGGCGTCCCGCCGTTCATTCGTCAAAGCTTCCCTGCCTCGCTGCGCATTCTTAAGCGGTCTCGGTCAAACTATAGTGTCGTGTGGTGGTTTATTTCTAACTTCTCACAACAAGGAGGCCAGAATCCCATGCAGAAGTTAGAACGCTATAAACTGAAGTCGTATCAGATCGGCAAATCCCCACCTACATACTTAACGCATCGATAACTTCACAACCAAATTAAATAACACCACAAGTGCTGTAACTTAATAATTACTTAATACACAATGACTTGCCTAACGCCGTCGGTCGTGACTTGAATATATTTTATTAATACAGGCGGACTTAATTCATAAACTCATAATTGTATTCTTTTATGGTTCCGAGTACGACGGCTCGGTGAGTTGCAATAGAAGGCGCTGGTGAATAAAGAAGACGGTTAGAAGGCTTAGAATCTATTAATCTATTTATCTGATGGTGCTATTTGCTGTTTGCCATCAATGAACGCCAAATTGAAGTTTTCATTACATAATCAGCCTATAATCTCTTCATTGCTTGGACTTAAGCCTTTTTATGGGAGAGAGTAGGCCGTAATCCACACACATGTTTGAGTTTTAGGTTCTAGAACATGCTGGTTCACGACCAATAAACTCGTAAATCGGTGCTGTGGTCACTGGGCCAGCAATTTCGGTCTATTATCTGTATTTACCCACCCTCTGTCTGGACTCCGCAGCTAGATGGGGTAAGGGATCTCGGGCACTAGACGGCCACGGCTCCAGCCAGTCGTGGCCATTTAGTGGTATTGTATGGTGTGCGGCTAGTTGGCCGTTGCGACCAAGTGCGCGATTCGTATTGGTCGTATTTCGAAGTATAATAATACCAGCCTATTATTGTCCCACTGCAGGGAAAATGCCTCTTCTCATACAGAGAACGCACGAGCATTGATTATATAAGACATATATTAACTATAAGTCCAGGTTTCCTCACGGTGTTCATGTGGGATTTCGAAATATAACGATTAAAAAAATATAACGGCCAAATATATTTTTCCATCTACACATACCAAAACACCATTAAATTAACATAGGAATGGGACGAATAGAGCCATAACTTGTCGATGATACCCGTAACATGCCGCCTATGTCTGCCAGATACGATATTACGCCATAAGAGATGAACCGAAATATGCTAACTGGTTTTATAGAAACTAAAAGTGATGACAAAATTGAACGGCAGTAAGTCTGACCGGCGGAAAGTCTTCTTCCATTGAATAGTAAATTTTGATCTCTCTCGTTGTGGCTTCTTATTTCTTACCACAAACATTTTCGGTTAAGCAATGCCAGGACTTAAGATTGCAATGTATGCATTTTTTTTTTTTTTTTTCCAGGATGGGAAATCATCAAATGACTTCTCCCGCTCTGGGCAGAGCGAGAGGGTGTGTCAGACTTTTACTGACTAAAACCCACCCGTGTTCCTTCCGTTGCCTGTGTGCTGGGGCCGCGATATCCCTTTCGGACAAACCCGCAACCCCAGCATAAAATTGAACTACTTCTGAATTTATGAAAGACACTTTTAAAGAATGTTCAAAAGTTTTTTTTTTGGCAGAAATCTGTTTTTTATTCTCCCAGAAAGATATGTTACTGTTTTTCCCAATTCCAATGTTAAAACGAAACTACAGTTCTGTGTCATCTAACAACGAGACATATATTTCGTATTGTGATTCCCCAGAAGTCCCAAGTAGCATGGGACATAATTTCACCGGAAAGAGTTAAGTGATGAAATGCGAAGGTGAGAGAACTTTTAAAGTTTTAAGCTCGTCCAACGAACGCTCATAAATCGGAAAGCGATATGAAACGAAAGTAAAACACCTTCAACCCACGCAGAGGTATTCAGTATTCACGATTCTGCCCTTTAAGAGGTCAACATTAACACTGCTCTAAATAACGTTTCTTGAATTATCTTAATGTCAATATACCAGCTTGATCTTTGGAACTCTTTAGTCTTCATCATCATCACCATTAACTTCCTCATACTTATTATTTTTATCCCAATTTGTTTGGGCTTAGCATGTTTTGCGCAGCATGTGTTATTCCCTGCGTCTCACAGTATTTACCCCATTTCTAGGCATATTATCTTAAACAATCCTTTAGAGTAATGTGAGTTTCGATATTTGTTACTCAAACATTATTTACTTCCTGTGCTAGTTCCAATAAGTGATTTTTCTTTCTTCCTTTATTATCCGGGTACTCGCAGCGAGTGAAATCGTTTGCAACCGCTTGTGAACACAAAATTTCGTCCATTTTGCATACTATCTACATAGTATAGTATATATAGATCGCCTTCACTACACATGTGGTTACACAATACTTATGTCATCGATTCTGACCGCTGCCTACATTCAAAGTTATATAGTACTTTATCTATTGTGGGAGAACGAAGCTGTTTATTTAACCAATTATTTGAGACTCATTACGCAAATACGCACACTGATTTGAAAGTAAATAATAATATAGTATTAATAATTGCATAATCCGACCTGATATTGCATTTCCGTGAGGTACTTCATGGTAACGTGGTAACATTTTCCTAATTCCTATTCTAAACATTAGTTCGTTCCTCTGTCCGTTGACTAGTTCTTAGAATTTGCTTATAATTTTGTATAGTACTGGTTTTTCTAGTAATATCATATACATTATTTGCTTTTAATTCAATACAAAACTCTTCCTGTAAAGTTCTTCATTCACTTGACGTTTCGTTATGATATGTTTGTTTCGTTGTCGGTCTAGTTGTTCCTAGAACTAGCTTAGAATTTAGTATTCAACGAATGCTCTTAACAAATCACTATGCAGTATGACCGCTCGACATAAGCCACGCGCATACCATTGCCATATCGGGTCGACTAAACTGTAACTATCATAGAGGACATCAGAATTTAGGATTATGGTACTTGTACAAGTTGTCATAAGTTCTGTTTACTTTTTATTTTATTGGATGCTAAACAAGCTTATGTTAAGCGGTCACCGCCTCCTATGGAGATACCACAGACATCGTAGATGCGTTGCCCTCTAAAGACAATGCTGACATTTCTCATGTCCCTGTAACTACATCGTACATATTCGCTTCAAACGAGAACCTTTTTCATACTTTTTTCCTGGTGCTACCTCAACCAAAACTTAAATAATATCTTCACTCATTCCACAATGTTGTATCCAGAACTGGTCTATACAAGTGACTCGACGTAAGCCGCCGACGCGAATACCATTCGCCATATTTGTAAGACGTTTGTCATAGACGGCGGAGGTTTGTTTACCGAGCTAAAACTAGCTGTTAATTGCCAAGTGTTTATTGTAAATAATACGCTGGTAATACTTGAAGATAATGTTGAAGCCCACTGCTGAATTCCGCTTTTCCAGATGGCGTAACAATGGAAATTAGTTAGAGGAAGTGGTATCAAGTTGCCGATAAAGCTCAATGCTATTTTGTACCATTTGTGCACCAACTGTGAACTGCCTCCTTAACCTGCTGGTAGAGAAGGTGATCGACACTGTAAATGATTATGGTAGGAGCCCAGGCAGCCAAAAGTCCTCACCTCACCACTATCAACTTAGCTTCATTAAGAATTCCATGAACGC
Organism: Agrochola lota; assembly: GCA_947364205.1. NCBI lineage: Eukaryota > Metazoa > Arthropoda > Insecta > Lepidoptera > Noctuidae > Agrochola > Agrochola lota. Next base: position 10,615,906 of record OX376246.1, on the reverse strand, counting down.
TTGGAATGTGCGGCAAGTGTCGAAATGCCTCGTGGTATAGTTTCGCCACGCCAACAGGCCGCGTCGGGCGTTCTGCGCTGTTCGCCCACGAGACCAGCTGATGTCGTGAGAATGTTGTCTTGATGTCTCTATACTCTCTAGGTTTAATACTTTTTATTGGTAGTTATGCAAGTGGATTGGTGACGTGTCTCATACGCGTCATCATAATTCTTCCCTCAAAGGAGTATATTTTATTTGGTATGCTTCCTAAGCGACTAAGGTTATTAGAATTTGTAGGAGTCCGATATTATTCAATTTATTTGGGGGCACACCGTTTTCTTGCATACAGATTCTAATTTCCCGTCATCTCAGAATCCTCCTTCATGCCGTAAAGTGTTACACAGAATTCATTAATTTTTTCTGCATCTGCATCAGAGCCTGATGCAGCGAGTTAAATTTACAAAGCTAGTTCGATCCAGTTTCTTATGCGCACTTATTAAAAATTCAGCGCTTGATTAGCAATCACTTCGACTAATGGCGAAGAAAATTGTTCATTAGTGAAGCGATAGAAAGTAATTTGCAACAGTTATGCAGAGCGGAGCTGTGATGGTGTTAATATGGACTTTATTTTGTAGGTGGAAAGTTTGAAGTTTCAGTGGGACTGAGTTGTAGGTAGTGCCTACTGGAACAATGGCCCAATGTTCTACAAAGGGATACGATTTATTGGTTCGAAGATGTAAACCAGGAAAAGAGCGTACACGCGGAACGCTTGATCGAACTGTAGATCCCTGCAGGCATCAGTGATTTTGAGGAAAGTGAAAACTTTCTCGTTGAGTTTTGAGCATTGAATACATGGGATTCAATATTCAAAACTGAACGAGAAAGTTTTTACTAGTATAATACAATACCTGATCTAAATGATATATTTTAGTCAATAACAGAGGTAATGGTGGGAGGTTTTTTTTTTTTATGTTTTGCCTTTTCATGACATAAAATTACTACTTTGTAAAACTGATTAAATTATCGCCCCGGGTCATTTCATTTAAGACCGGTCGTTGGCCTAGCTTGGGGGATACCTATGTATTTTCAGTAGTAGACATCTTTCTACTGAAGGATGATGATAAATAATTGAGACCTTATTCAAATTATCAATAGTAAGCTGATGGCCCTGCTCACCATTCTCGAATGCAAGCACACGTATAAAGACAGCTAACTAACTATCGCCTCGGGGCATCAAAAATAACCCAGTTGTTTCAATTAGCTTAGCAGCGTGGGATGGACGGCTGACATTCGCCGTATATCTTGGCAGATAATAGTGATATCCAGCGGCATTGTATGCAATTTTGGAGGGCCGCTCACCAGAACTAATGTATACATAGGTACCTCCTTTGATAATTTTGTTGATACTTATCAGTGAATGCAGGAGCTCGTGGCAAAGTAATAAAAGCGGCACGGTTCGATCCATTAGGTTGAGCTACTCTTGCCGGGGTTGGTTTGTGGATGGGTGACCATCTTTATATACCGAGACTCCTCCGTGCCACGGAAAGCACGTTAAACCGTTGGTCCCGGCCGCCATTCGGGGTTCTTTGACAGTCGTTACAGGTCGTTAGAAGCCCCAAAGTCTGACAACCAGTCTTACCAAGGGGTATCGTATTACCCAGTTACTGGATTGTGGAATTCAGATAGGCAGGCGCTCTATGTAAAATACGATTTTCAGCTGCACCCGGTTAGGCTGGCAACATAGTTGGGAAAAGGCTAGGCAGATTGATTGCAATGTTGAGCACATATTCTTGCGGTATCAGCGTATGTATATTGTGGGACGTCGAGTTCTATTCAAAAATTACATTCAACTATGCACTGCCATTTATTATTCCTGTGCTGCCAGCATAAGCCGAATCAAAATCTATCAAAGCATCGTACAGAATTGGCGGAACCTACTTATTTATTAGTGAGGTGATTCTTAGAAGAACATTTAATCAACCTAATGTCTTGCCCAGTGATATAGTTCGATCAATTTAGTGAAAGCGAGACCCAGCACTATTAATTTTTATCGAAATGGAAAGTTTTTTCTTAGTAATTACAGAGTCAATAGCAGATGAATTGTTTTTTATTTGGAATTTAATTTGAACTCTTTCTTATTTGCTTCTGTTAAATGTTAGGTAACTGTTGTATTGATTAGAGATGTCGCGAATAGTTTTTATAACGAATAGTCGCATACCGATTAATCGTCATTCCCTATAGCGAATAGTCGAATACTCGTCATTATTACTCGACATAAAAAAAAGGAATGTAAAAAAAAGTTTATTCATTCTTAAATAATAATATACTTAGAGTATTTATTTTCTGAGGCAGGTTTGATTTATGAAAAAAGCGCAACTGACTTGATCCCAACTAGTTTTTCTGCATCACAATCTGCCCCTTTTGGACTTTAAATATTAAATAAAAAGCCTAACTCATTAACTTCAACATGACTGATTTTTGGATAACTTTTTATGTTAAATTATTTTTAAGTCTATAGATTTTTTGTTCATTAAAAGTTTATTTTATTTAGACAACCATTCGCCGAATGTCGAATAATGGACACTATTATTCGGTATTCGACGAATAACAAAAACAATATCGAGTAATGTCGAATACCGAATAATAGCGAGGCATCTCTAGTAAGTATTGATGTTTGTTTTCGGTATGTACAATTCTGATATTTTTATGTTTTATTCTTCGATGGAGGTAGTGACTTGACGTGACGTGACTCCATCTTGCTGTCAAAATTACTTGATTGAATAATTCCCACCCCAGCTTTATATTTTGTATTCCATAAAATATACTAACATTAAAAACAAAATAAAAACATTCCATAGATGATACATACCTATAACCGAATATAGGTTTGATTAAAAAAAAAAAACGTGAGCCATTGAGCAAAAACAAGCGACACGCTCCCTGCTTCCCACGGCTTTACGACGTGACAAAGAATCGATACATTATTTTATACTCTTAGTTTTATGTAACTTTAATAATATCGTATTATACACATAAACCTTTCGGAATAAATTGTCCAAACGATGGTGAAACCTCATCAAAATCTGTTGCGTGGTTTAGAAGAACAACACGGACATATAGACAAACACGAAAAGCGACTTTAATTTATAATATGTATAGAAGATATAAAGTCACATGCAGGTACCTAGGTACGACATTCTTAAATAACTCGCTGCCTATCAATGAAGAAAAAAAAAAAATCGGGAATTCCTCTTACAAATTCCACGCGCTGTCAAGGTCGTCTGACACTTGATCCAAGATGGCCGACCGGGCGTCCTTGCTGCGTGCGCACAAGGATGCACCTAACGAGTACCGTAGCCAGTTTGAAGCCTTGTGAGTCAAGGTTAACAAGTCAATAATGTGTACGATGTTACAATAAAATCATTTGCATTATCCCACCTCGCTTATAATGATTAAAAAAGTGGTATCAAAGGGCCTCTTTTAAGAAACAAAGATGCTTTTGAGAATAGACTGGGAATCGGAAAACATATGTTGACGGTCTGTCTACTGTCTAGCTAGCTTACTAGTTTAACTTAGTACTGGGCTTTGTCACTCTTTGGCATTGTGCGACAATCTCTTTCTTAAAATCGATGTACCATATTAACAAGCTCACGTACTGTAGTTAATTATAGCACCGTATAATGTTAAACTGATTAGATTCATTCATATTAATCGGTTTAGCTTGTAGCATTGCAAGCAGCTGATTCATGGTGTTATTTTTAGTCCGAGCTTAACTTAGAAGTTAATTCGTATACCTACCAAGCTAGCTTACCTAAGCTTCGACAGCGATAATAATTACAAACTAACTAACTTGCTTGTTAGCTCCTGCCTGTATACAAAAAAAAAACATGTTTAAAACAAACTCATATTCCTCCTTTATAACAATTTGTTTGGGGTTGTCAAAGTAAGTATGTCTTTTTCTCAATAAGTACATCCCTATTAAACGTCACCTCAGTAGCCACCACATGGTCATTACTATTATCCTCTTTCATACATATTTTACCTTCCCCTACTCTTTAGCCATCTACATTTATATTCAAAACTTTCCGCTTCATATGACCAAAAAACCGATTTCCACACAATTTCTTGGTCCTCGTCGCCACTGTCAGACTTCTTTCTTCCGTTTTTTTCCATCTTCTTCCGGCCCAACAGCAACAAACGGCAACAACCTCTCTGCTATTTTTGATAGATTACCTACCAAGTGGACTCACTTTCGCATATTTATATTCTTCTTCTTTTCGTGTGGTTAGTGACTAAACTGGTGTCAGAGTTTTAAAGTCTCTGATTTGACTTCACATGCCGTCGAGAAATATCTCTCAGGTATGCACGATATTTTCCTTCACCGTTTTTGAAGCAAGTGATAGTTATACAATACGCACATGAATCTGAAAAGTCAGAGGTGCGTGCTTTGGGTTACATGTGGCTGTTGTGATTGAAATATTTCAATCAATTTGGATCAACTACGATTTGATGTAAGCTCTGAGCTCTCATTTACATGATTGAATTATAATAATAATAATAATAATAATCATTTATTTGCTTTGAAAGTAGGTACATAAATAAAGGTGTTTACAAAATGTTGAGATCCTTGTACAATCTACCAATTAGGCATGCAAATTATAGAATTTAAAACTAGGTTAATGCGAATAATAATAAAAAATAAAATAAAAAATACAATGTCAATAATTACATCTAAAGAGTAGGGTCATTTAAAAAATCATTAATTGAATAATAACACTTATCAAGTAATAGGGCTGTCAGTTTCTTTTTAAACATTTGGATTGGGTGATTTTTAATAATATTCGGTATTTTGTTATAAATGGTAGGACCCATGCCAAAAACACTTTTCGTAAGTAAAGCTGTATTGTAATTACCATTTTGCAATAGGTTCCTATATTGGCTTCTAACAGGCCTTATTCTAGTTTCTGATACTGTTAGAAAGTAATTCTTATGCTTTCTCACAAAAATGGCTATTTCTAAAATATATAATGCGGGAAATGTCAACACTTTTAGGGACTTAAACATAGGTATACAACTGTCTGTCATTTTCAGGCCACACATTGCCCTTATACATCGTTTTTGGGCCTTAAAAACTTGTTCTCTCAAACTACAATTACCCCAGAATACAATTCCATATCGCAGAATTGATGCCACTAAACCATGGTAAGCTACCAATGTCGTAGTTGTACTCACTTTTTTACTTAAATTAAATAGCACATATGCAGAAGTGCTTAGTTTTTTACACACCTCTTCGGCTTGAGGTTTCCATGTTAACTGACTGTCTATTAATATACCTAAAAATTTGGTCACTGTTACTTGGTCAATTTTTTGTCCGTCGTATTCTATAGTCATTTGTTGTACCCGTGAGCGTTGATAAAAATGCATTATGTTCGTTTTCGATAAATTTATGATTAAATTATTAATGTCAAGCCAATTTACTATGTCCTTAAGTGTATTATTTATGTCAAATTCATATTTTTTTACGTCAGTGCATTTTATTAATGCGGTGCTATCATCAGCAAACAAGATCATTGGATGCTGAATGTAACGTGGCAAGTCATTTATGTAGAGCAAAAACAGTAGTGGGCCAAGCACACTGCCCTGAGGTACACCATATCTGATAATTCTGTATTCAGATGAATATTTCTTTTCACGCTTAGTCTTAACGCAAATTTTCGTTATTTCCGTGTATTGTTTGCGGTCACTTAGATACGATTTTATGAGGTTCTGGATGTTACCTCTAATACCATAGACATTTAGCTTATTAAGCAGGGTTTCGTAATGAACACAATCAAAGGCTTTGCTCATATCAGTAAAAATTGCGCATGTATGTATTTTATTGTCTACGTTTTTCATGATAATATTTAATAGTTCGTATGTCGCCGTATTAATACCCTTGCCTTTCCTAAAACCCTTCTGTTCATGACATAAAATATTATATTTATTTAAAAACTTATCAACCGATTCATAAATTATCTTTTCTATGACTTTGGAGAAAACAGGAATTAGGGCTATTGGCCTGTAGTTAGCTAAATCTTCGTTATTATTCTTTTTAAAGAGCGGCTTGACGATAACTGTTTTTAAGGCATTTGGGAAAACACCAGAGCATATACATAAATTTATAATGTGACTTAGATGTACAGAAATACAATCAGCGACATATTTTACAACTTTAGTAGCTAAACCATCATACCCGACACTATTTTTATTTTTTAAAGAATGTATTGCTCTCATCACATCTTGGGGCAATACTGGAGGCATAAACATTGAGTGAGGATTGCTAACTAATTTAGTTGTTTCAGGTAAGATTTTAGTATTTTTTTTTAATTTGATCAATGAAGTAGTTATTGAAAGCATTTGCAATTTCTCTTGGGTCATTAATTATGTTGTCGTGCATATTGATCCGAGATATTGGTTCGGCAGAACGAGTTTTATTATTAATAATCTGCCAAGATGCCTTAGATTTGTTACTAGAGGTGTTAATGTAGTAGTCGTTTTGTGCTTTTTGGGTCAACTTAATAATTTTCCGAAATCTTTTTGAGTAACTTTTAAAGTTATTCTTATTTGAATGCGATGAACTATGCCTATATTTCCATAATAAATGTCGCTGTTTTCTACTGCATATACGTATACCACGTGAAACCCATTTAATATTTTTATTTGCCTTTATAGTTACTAGTTTGTATGGAAAGCATAGGTCATATAACAAACGAAAGATTTCAAGAAAGTGGTCATACGCATCGTTTGCATCTTCGGTATTGTATATGTCGGAAAAGGATAGACATTGAAGATAGTTTTTGAACCTTACTAAGTTATCCACTGATATATCTCGTTTTTCAATGCGCCAAGATCCTATTCGACAAGTTCTATTTACCTTGACTTCCAATATCTGTGCGGCGTGATCGGAAAGCGCAAAGTCAATCACTTCACATTTACATTTTAACCGAGAACTACACGCAAAGTTATCTAAACAACTATTACTACATAACCGGGTTGGTTGGCGTAATTCTAGTTTGAGATTGTAGCCTAAAAGAAAGTATTCGAAGTCAAGAGTCATATTGTTTCTTTTTAACGTGTCTATATTGAAGTCCCCGCATACAATTATTTTCTTATTGGGCTTACAACATAATATCTTTAAAATAATGTCTAAATTTTCATAGAATAAATTGAGATTATTTGAATTTGGTGGCCTATATATACATAGAATAATTAACTGCTGATTAACCAATTCTATACCACAACATTCGATAGCATTTGATATGGAATATCGTGAAATGTTCAATAGTTCTTTGTGCTCAAGATCGTTTTTAATCAGAATGCACGCACCTCCACGTTTCTTTGCTCTTCTCGCATAACAGGCGGCTAACTTGTAGTTTGGTATGTTCAAAAGTTTTTCATGACCAAACATCATAAAGTGTTCCGTGATACAAACTACGTCAATGCCTCTGTGTGTCTTGGATAACTCTTGGAGATGAATAGTTAGCAAGTCCGACTTATTTAAAAGGCCGGCAATATTTTGATGTAAAATATTAATGTTACTATAGACGAAAAAAATCTGAATTTTCTAACGAGTTTGTAACGTGGGTATCATCATGTTGAACGTTAGTAGTCATCATAATTTGTTTGGTACAATCATAGAAATATTCATCCACTAACCATTTTAAGTTTTGATATATATTTCTAATTCCATTGTTATTCAGACGACCAGTGTGCTTAGAGAACATACTATAATCATAGGATAAATCCAAATTTGAGTCAAGAAGTTCTGCATAATTATGTGTTTGAATATCCAGATACAACATATTATTGAAGGTTTCAATCCTCCAATTAAATATCACTGCGTCGTTCTTGTAAGTAGGAAGACATAATACTATGTTCGTATGTTGTATTTTACTTAAAGCTTCTCTTATTTGAACAACAATATTGTAGTAATTGTTTGTTTTACGAAAATCTTCTTCGCCGATCAAAATGAAGCAGAAATCTTCTCGTGTGTAGTTCATTAGTTTTGTGTCTATATCTTCAATTAATTTCCCTGTTCCGCAATTTGGTACAAGATAATGACATATTTGGTAGTTGTCAAAAAAGTCTTCTGCTATTGGTAGCATCTTATTGGCTTTGTTACTACTTATGATGCATATTTTATTCCTTTTTGGTATGTTTTTTGTTAGTGGTTTTAATAGCGATGTGTTCTCAACCTCATTAAGATCCTTCGGTGCTACAGCAGTACAAGATACGCTTTTTGAAGGGTATTTTTCCGATTTATTTGTGTATGTCATTAATGGTGTAGTTTTAGATTTCTTTTTAGGAGTGTTAATTATCTCGGCTGTTATTTTACTAGTAGCTTTTTTTACCATCATATGTTTAGCGTTAAGATCTACGAGATTTTGTTTTAACTCCATATTAATTAATGACAAATTATTAATTTCTTCGTGAGCTGTGCTTAGTTGTTGTTTAAGTTCCTTTATTTCATTTTTTAGTTCTAGCATGTCTGCATCGCATTCGTCGCAGGATATGTTAGGTAAACTGCTAGTAGTGCCATCTAACGGCGAATTCGTGGAATTATTACGAGCACTCTCATTGATTAAATCGTCTGATGATACGGCTCGTGATTTCATTCGAAACGTTATGTTCTCGAAGAATTCCATTTTTATTTTATAAATTACAAGGAACAACAATTGAAAAAAGTCCTTTCTATGTTGACTGGGATTTGAACTCGCACCCTAAGCGTGCATTTCGTCACGTAAAAAAGCAGCTTCTTAAACCGCCAGACCAATCAGTCTTATGCGAGTTGTAATGAAATAGAGGTTCTAGTTGTAGATTCAATCTTTTTGAATTTAGTTCGACGGTTATTTTTCTTATTGAATTCAAAACAACATTTGTCACACAATACGTAAATATGTTCACTGTTTACGCTCTTGATCTCGTTTATTGTGACTAATCGTTATAATATTGAAAATACTTTGGTGTTTTAGCACTTTTAAACGTTATAATCGTAGTTGAACTGCACTTGGTTCTGTGATTTTAATTACGATAGCTTCTCAGATGACCGTCAGAGAGAGCTTGAATAACACTTTCACTTGATATTTGTCCTAGCACCTTCACGTTAATTATAAATTTAGGTTTAATTTCACAGTATTTTTATTTTTAGGAAATATTCAACACGGAGCTTAACAAACTTAGATGTTCACCTTGTGGCGCCATCTCTAATTGACTACTTACTTACTGAATTGGTTGATTGATTCATATTTTTCATTTTTTTTAATCTGGTGATTAAATAAGGATTCACCTGAATAATGGGGCGCTTAAAAATTGCCTTCATGACCGAAATCAAACCTGCTAACTAACTCGATAATATTGAATTACGGCAATCTGCCAATTTGGGATGAGGATTTATAAAATTTTATAAAGCAACGTCGTCTTTGATTTATAAGGAGCCCACTTTAAAGGAAAGAGACGAATTTGTCCATCCGAAAGAACTTTGACAGTGACACCAAATCCAATATGGCGGCTACGCCTTCATTTCGTTGTCTTTCTAACGCACATCTTATTAAACAAAGCTTTATCTAATACAGCCAAGGTTTCCGAGATATTTGCACAACTAGCACAACCTTGCTGCCTTGTATAGTCAAATATTGTCTAATCTAGCTCGTGCCTACAGTTTGGCCTGTTTAAAGAAGAGAAGCGTGCTAATCCCACCGAAAACATACATATTAAGGTTCTCTTTCGTAAATTAAGTCGTTTGGCGTACCAAAATTGCAGAAATCAAAGTTCTTTGAGGCTTTTAATATAGTACTGATGATAAGTAATAGGCCCAAGGCAAAAGGCCCGAAACTTGAAACTGCCAATAGTGCAAAGCCCAATATCTCATAACTTTGTTTCAATCCATTCAAGTCTTATACAGTGCGGCAGGGACATCGACGCGAAAACTTTTACCATGGATTCAAAAAAATCTGCTCCATACATTTTGACCGCGTAGGTATTGCACTTTTCTATGGAACAGCAGTTTGTTTTTTTAATAACCGACGAAAAATTTAAACGCAGGGCGCCTAAGAATCACGTACTGCATCCGTGGTAACAGTTTTCGCGTCAATGTCCCTGCCACCCTGTATATAAAACTGCCCATTGTTACAATAATTAGATGGTGACCATTAAAGTGTTCAGTAAATAACAACGTTCAAATCACTAAAAACTTAAGTTTTGTAGTTATTAACCTACAAACTTAACAAACATTTTCATATGTATGCATAGTTAATTTACCTAAAGATTAAAACTTTTAAAGGTTTAGTACATAATGTAAACAGTTTCGTAACTACTCTGTTTGGCGATACGACATTGAGCATTCGAGATAAGTGCTGTTTACATAGAGCAGTTTAGGCGTCCGTGAGATGTTGCTTTTGCTATCGAAATGGTTTTGTTAGAAATTTCTAGATTTTCTGGAGGTGTTAAGGTGTTTTGAAAGTAGAGTTCACTAAAATTGAGTGCTGAGCATCGATCGATGAACGACTGACCATCGTTCTTTACGGGTTATTGTTTTGTAAGTTAACCTCTGCTCCGTTCGACTAGGCAGCTCGATCGACGTCGAAAAATACAGTCGACGTCGATCGACGGTAATCCAGCTGCCACACATCACACTGGATCGATCTGAACGGTCAATATCATCGATTGACTGCAATATGGTTGTGTCTTAACACAGGTTTATTGCAGGTTAATATTATACAAGAAGTGAAGTCTTATGCGATATTGTACCATGAGCGCTTTAACTATTAACTGTCTACTTGACCTGTGCACATTAAATATTATTATAAGCCTGGCAGCCTGGATTTCCCACTGCAGGGGACAGGCCTCCCACTCTCCTTCCACTTCTTTTTATCTAGGGATATTTGGGAGCAGTCTTTCTTCATCGAAGAAGTCTAGCTCGCATTAGCTGCCCAGCAATTGTTTTTCTATTCTGGTTCTTACAATGATGCGTTCTTTGTTCTCAGATAAAGTTGGAGAGCGTCCTCGGGCTGACTGTGGGCAGTAACGCGGCTCTCGACTGCGATCCCAACACCGAGCTCGTTGCTTATCCGGCAGGGTGAGTACTACTTCTATGATACAATACAATACAATAGCCCTTTTATCCTGAATATCCTTTCTCGTGCTAGTTTATTTGCTGTTATTTTGTTTCCTGAGTTATAATAAGGTTTGCAAACCCCTATCAAAAAACGCATTCTCTAACGATTTCCATTGCTTTCTGTCTTTTGCAAGTCTTCTCCAGTTTGGACCTGCTGTCAGATTGAGTTCGTCCTCCCATCTTTTCCGTTGTCGACCTCTATTTCGTTTGCCATCTCTGGGGTACCAGTTCTGTAAAAAAAAATCTTCAGTTATCCTGGGGGCTCCGTAACATGTGACCCGCCCATCTCCATTTCATTTGGTCTATCTTAGTGAGGATGTCTGTCACTCCTGTCCCTAGCTCCTATAGATGTGTTCCTTTCCCTGTCTAGTTTCTTAATTCACAGCATGCTCCTCTTCATAGCTCTCTGGCAATGTTCCAACATATTCCTGTGGTGTTTGGAGAGTGCCCATCCATAAGTAAGGCAAGCGAGAATACAGGTGTTAAAAAGACTGCGCTTAGTTTCATTACTGAGTTCTGTTGCTTTCATAATCTCTTTCAGTGACCAATATCTTTTCCATCCATTTGTTATTCTTCTTTTGATTTCTTTGGTAGTTAAGTCGGTTTGAGAGATTATTAAATTATTCTAGAGGTTGGTTGTTGATTTTTACTTCTATGATAACTGCTTATCAAAAAAATATCGCAAATGTAGGCACCTGCCGTGCCTATAAACTGACGGAAATCGGCACATTTTTATGGAAACATGTTATAGAGAAATAAATGATAATAATTCTTCTTCCTCCTAGATCGTGTATCCTATTTACTTGGTGACAGCCCTAAATTTATTAATACTTAGTTAATTCTACGATTATAAATCTATAAACAAACAGTAGAAAACATCTCATCTTGATCAACACAGGACTTAACACTGAGCTGCAAGAATTTCGCGGTCAACCTGGAGCAGCCCCCTTAGTAACGGTTTTTGAGCCTGTTTCCTTTTGGGATATTCTTGTAGGAATACGAGCTGCTGTACTGCCGCTGCTAGAATTCTCTAATTAACCTATTACAGATTAACAAAATACAGGTAAACCTATGGCTGTACGACCAGGTCTATCAGTATAATAAACAGCCCACTCAAAGCATTATCTGATCATGAATTTTAAACAGCAAAAAAACTTTGCATAGCCCTGATTGAGTGAGTGGGCCATGGTTATATTAAGCTCTTCGATATTTTGTTCGTTTCGTGACTGCAACCCTTTGGCCGTTTGTCCACCGCACCGTGAAAGGGACGTCAACGAGAACGAGATGACGAGACGACGCTGAAGTAGCGACTTTACATTTACCAAGGCCACGTAACCTCGTTTCTCGTTGACGGCCCGTTCACGGTGCGGTGGACAAACAGTGTAAGTGTCACTTCATAAATATATGCAACTTTACTTAGGTTATTAAGTAGAAAAGCACCGTAACTGTTTTAATAGCGCATTCGCCAATGTAAACTCTATTCATATAAGGCTCTAATGGCGTTACTAATCGAATGGCTAAATCGTGTAATAGCAAATAAGCAATCTTTTATCTTCGCTGTAGACACGAGATATAAACGTACTTGACCCTGTCAATTCCTGCCCAATTACCTAAGTCCTTTGGCATAATCAGTCTATATTGTTCTGACTTCTGGGACTCAGGTCTCCTCTCGGTGAGGAGTGGGCTGTAATCCACCACACCGCGCCGACTCAGTGCGGGTTGGTTGCCGGTTCCCTCACGATGTTTTTCTTCACCGTTTTGAGAGCAGTAGTGATGAAATAACTTAGTAAATCGCCTTTTGAAAAATGTCGGGATTTTCAGAACAATGTTAAGTTAATTCGTACTTTACCTGCCACAGTTCGTATGATCCCCGCTGACATTTACCTAACCGCTTCGTTTTCACGCAGAGCTGCATTCAATTTTACGGTCACCACGCGCCCTCTGGCGGTAGGCTAACGGAATTGTAGCAGCGGCTATATCTGGAGGCTTAATGGTCATTCTGACTTGGTAATGGCCAATTTTGAGGATAGGATAGTAGTGGCTTTTTTAATGATGTGTTGATGTTAAGTTACACTTTCCCAGCATACGCCTTGGATGACACTTCTTAAGTTAAGCTGTACTTTTCGCGGCCTGTTTGTGGATGGTTGACCGGTTACTGAGACGTATTTCGGTAAAAATACAAGCACTTGAGAGTTAAGACTCCCGCCTTTTTACCAGGTCAGATTTTGACACTCTTGTACCATAATTGCGTAATACACGATCAATCAGAATCTGAACGGTTTTCAAACGAGTTGTTAATCCAATGCTACATAAGTCGAAAAAAAATCTGCTAAACAACGTTAACCTTTTGAACGCCAATGGCATGTATAGATGCCATGCGCAAGCGTGCCCTGTGCGCCACCGACATCTATAGATGCCAAGAAACAGATCATAGAAAAATACAAAATAAACATATTAAATCATTACTTTAACGTGTTTTATTGATATATCTTAAGAACTGAATCCCCAGTTATTACATATAATTGTACACAATGAACAAAATTGCAAAATAGTTATTCAAATATTTATGATAAAAAATAACTTAATTAATGGCTGAAAAACATGTTCTCTTGCGCCAATGGCATGTATACATGCCTACTAGTGATGTGGTGTAATATTCAAGTAACTTCATTAAAATTTCAGCTAAATTACTCAAATTCGCTTAATTTTTGTAATAACTATTAAAAAAATATATAAGCTTAGTCACTGACAAAAAAGGTAAATACTACATTCTTTGGTATAATATCATATTTTCTATATTGTCGATATTGTTGATTTGAATATTGTCTTTTTCGCCAATCATGCGCATCCCTAGCACAGTACCGATATTGCAATCCCTTCTGCGCCAATGACATGAATAGATGTCGGACTCGTGACGTCGTAAGCGCGTGCCATGTTTTTAAGTGCTGGGAAGTTGAAAAAATATTTTTTCGATATTTTTTTCGATCTGCCAATATTATAATTGCAAAAATGGCAAGTGAAGAGTTATTTAGTACAGAAGAACTATTGCGTATTCTAGAAGGCACTGAAGATGATGAGTTTTCTGAATCGGAATCAGTAAAAGAAAATGATTTTGAGGTAAGTTAATTTTACTTTAACAATTCACATAGGTAAATAACAATCAACAAATTAAAAAAATAAATAAAATAAATAAATCTAAAGTAGTAGGTAGCTTAGGTAACCCGCTATAATACTGGCTGTTTAACAGCAAAAGTCCTGTGAATCTATCCGAAATTAACAGTTACAGACTAAAAAAAAAGGTTAATTATGTCTTTTTACTATATTGTGTTATTGATACTTTCTTTGTTTTTTTTTGTAAATAATTATTATTTTGATACTCACAAATAATCACTCCACAATGATACCTAGTTCATATAAACTTAATAAATAAATTCGATAAGTTATAATAATATACAGCTACACATCCCTAATCAGAAGCGAGAAATTATAAAAAAGGATGGTTGCCCGCGCCATTGGCATGTATACATGCCAATGGCCGCGTAACTGATAGAGAATAGTGCTGTAACTTGCTGCAATTTTATATGTATTTTTGTATCTCAAAAGGTTGATTTTTTTATTGATAGTTGCTATAAATGTGGTCTTAAGTTTTTTACAGTAGGAGATGAGGTTAAATAAATATTCTTTTTGTGTTATAAGCTGTTTATTCACAAATTTCAGACGAAAATTATTATGTTTATCGATAACATTTTGGACTCCCTACTATTTTCAAGGTTATTTCATTGAATTTGTCAGCTTGGCGTGGAGGGCACGGCGAAGCGCTTTTGCTCTGGCGGTCAAAAGGTTAATTACGCAATGAATGTTGTTGAACTGTCGAATGTTGTTGAACTGTCAAATGGAAACAGATTAGTCATAATCACGACACGGTTGGCGCAGTGGCTGAGCGATCGACTGCTGCGCAACGTGTCGCGGGTTCGATCCCCGCACGGAACAAATATTTGTATGATCTGCATCTGAAGTAGTTGTTCCGGGTCTGGGTGTTAGTGTATGTGAGTTTCAATGTTTGTAAACGCACCCACGATACAGGAAGAAATTCTTAGTGTGGGGCAACGTTTTAAAAAAAAATAAAAAAATATCGTTTACGAAAATGTGTTACGTAATTAGAGCAATTCAGTTTCAAAAACCGAATACTGTGTGGAAAGTCTCCCATATTTGTAATATTAAATTGATGCGCCATTTTCCTAGAAAACCTCAGCTGGTTGTACCTAAATAAAGCAGGTAGGCAAAAGCAATTTCCTTAAAATAAAATACTTCACTGCGCCACTCGGTATCGGAAATAGCTATAAATTGATTAAACGAAAGTGCAGCCTAAGGGTACTCACACTGTACAGAAATAGTTCTTCTTTGTTACCTTCTCTTCTTGGTCGTGTAGGTACTGAAGGTAGTGTCCCTAAAAGGCTTTATGCACTTTACTTTTTTATTTATTTATTTATTTTATTATTTATGTACACACAGTAAAATACATACAGATACGACATAATATCATCTATCTATATCGACGCTTGAAAGGCAATCCTCACTAAGCGACATTGAGTAAACTTTACAGGAGAGTGATTTAAAGGTCAAAAATTTAAAAAAAAAATCATGAAAATGTTCCAAATTGTTCGATTAAAATGATGTTAACACTCGTAGAAATCATTTTTTTATAGCTATCCAAATTATCAAAATAAGACACCTGACACTTTTAAAAACACCGGTTTGTGTCGGTTAGATAAAATTTACCTGATTTAATAAACAGTTAAAATTATCTAAATCATCACTGTAGTGTGTGCAGTAACATGTAAAAATAGGTAAACTTACTTAGTTTAGAATTTAGAAACAGAAAGATTGATCTAAAAAGATCTGACAGTTTAAAATAAATCAAGTAAATTTACCTATACATTATTTAATGATTTTTGTGATTGTGGAAATTGTATCTTAGTTATTAAAATTACCCCAAACCTCCCTTCATAACTGACATTTAACCAAGAACTGTATAGGTAATTATTATCATGCACTAAAATAAATGAAATCAATTATTGTTGAATAAAAGTCTTTATTGAAAATTAAACAAATACTACGTAGTGCCGACCAGTAAACTAATTATGACATAACATTCAGCCTGAGATCAATATATTTTTTAATTGAACAATTATTATTGCTGTCGCAATTATAAATTACCTATCATCTTCATCACTCACTTTCAAAAAAAAAATATAACTCACAATTATCAGTAAATGAATTATTAATAAACTATTAAACATAGTAAACAAACCAAATAACATTCTAACAAAATAACAGCAAGATTAACCTACTGTGAAAAGTGTAAACATTTTTGACACAATTATTAATATTGCTGTAATAATTATAATAACAACACTTATATTATTCTCACAGCATAATCAGTCTCTAGAAACAATCAAGATATTTTTCATATAAAAAATATAGCAATATAAAAATAAAATCCTTAATGTAATAATTGTACCCTTACAAAATAAATCTTTAGTATGAATTGCAACGTGAGATCTTGTTAGTTACCCAATCTAAATGTTAATATCACAATCTTCAATGTCTGATTCGGGTAGACAATCTTTGACATTTGTTGCGCGTGGAATGTTCATAAATTCATGTTTGAAGCAGTTAGGAATAACTTTGTCCACGCAAAGTTTGACTAAATCGTCATATTTAGCTTTTGATATGGGAAGCTGCGATCTATAACAAGGTAAAAGAGATACCTTGGTTTTAGACTGAATTTCAACATCCAAGGACGCCGCAGAAGGATTCATAGATGTTTTATATTTAACGCTTTGCTTGTCTTTTCTGAAAGTCATAATACGGATCTTGCTTATCTTTCCAGTTAAGTTACCTTTATAATATTTGTCACTAATACTATCCCATCTGTAAAAATCTTCATAACTCAGTCTTTCTACCTCGAAAGGCGCTGGTTCTTGTCTGGCAGTTGCAAAAACTGTAAACCATTGTGATGGTGCGTAAACAGTTGTATTCTTTAATCTATTTTCAATAATAGCATGAACTGTATCTACGGGCATGTAAGTGTGTCCAGTCAAGAGAAAGTTTATTTGAATTGTGTCGATATTTCTACACTCCTGTAATGATGAATGCAACATTGCCAACACAGTACGGTTGCGGTTTTGGCCCGGACAACAGTCACAATACAGAAGTAATCGAGTGACGTTTCCTCTGGCATCTACCGATTGAATATATTTGTGCAATATAGATGCAATCTCGTTAGCGCCACGTTTACCATTGCTCTCATCCCAGTAGTAACAGAAAACTTTACGAGTTCCATTTTCGTAAACACACAAATTGTACACAGCTAGTTTTCTACTGTAGTACAAAAGCATAGATTGTGCATAGGGTGTGTTAAGTACTTTTTCGAGATCAAAACTAGCACAAAGAGTTGAAGGATCATCCTTATGAATATTTTTGTGAACTTTAAAACGGGCATAACTTTCTTCTTTTTCTAGTTCATGTTCTTCCTTTTCTTTTTGCTTTTCGGGATTATTATTATTTTCGTATTGAAGACACTTAAGGCACTTGTCTTTTTTGGGTACATGGAATGCAATATTAAAATTATCTTGAAATATTTTACGAAAAATTCTATCACTTACTACGTCCACACCCTGATCCACATAATGCTGCTTGTAAAGTTTATACAAGTTGGTGATATTTTTGTATTCTTGGGGAAGGTAAACTTTGCTTGAGTCTTGACGACAGTAGTGCGAAGGTACAGCTGGTAAATTTTTGATGAACCTGTTAACGGCATCTATAGTGGATTCTTTAGTCTTATTTGGTGGTTCACATTTCCCTCTCATATCTTCCCGTGCACATCCCCAAGAAGCATTTTTTACAATACTGTAAATTGTTTTATCAGAAATGTTCAGAGTGGCTGCTAAAAATTGTTGGCAAACAAATCTTCTACCTTCTCCTTCGTTGATAAAATATTTGATAGTGTAATTGCGCTTATTAGAATCGGTGCGTTTCCGTTTAATATTTTCTTTTTGAGACAAGGATACTAACCAATCACGGCGACGTGTCTTGTCAAGATTCCAAAAAAAATTAAATAAGCTTTCTCTTCTTTCATCAGACAGAGACCCGCAGTCATTGCCACATTTCTTGCCAGAACAAGGATTAGCCAATACGGTTTTTGCTGGTACAACGACACCTTTATTTGTTATATATTGTTGACCGGAATGTTTACTTTTTGACCGTTCTTTTCTTGAATTGGGTTTTTTTATTCTCGTCGCAGATTCTCCGACTACATCATCTTCGGTATTGGCATCTTTGAATTTTGACCCCTTTTTAGTGTACCTTTTATTTCTTCTAACTTTTTGTTCCGCTGATAGCAAATCATCTTCTGATGTTATTCCTTCTTGTCCTTCTGACCAATTATCCGAATCAGCTATGTCACCATAAAAAGTAGAAAAGTCTTCTTGATCTGACATATAATCAATATATTTAATATCTTTCTTGCATTTTCTTTTACCAACTTTACTTTTAATTGGATTTGATACGATAGATTCTTTACTTGGTCCTGCCGATGTAGACGGTACATCATGATCGGACGTAAGTATTGTATATTGTGTGTTTTCTTCAACCTGGTGATCATTCAAAGTCGGTTCTTCAATGTCTGGTTCAGCAGTTAAAGTGATATTAAATGCGTGATCAACCGATATACGTGGAGCACTAATCGATGCAGTCGTTTCAGTGTGATCTGTTGTGGTGCATAAACTATCGGCAAGAACCGGAAAAGTCAAATCTTTCGAAGTGTCGATGCTGATAGAAGCTGACTCTAATGTTTTGTTAAACTGCTTTATGTTGCTATTAAATGACGAAGCCGCAAACTGCAAAAAAAAAAACGATTCGATAATGTCAGCTTTATACTGTGTATTTTTACTAAGTGAACCTACAAGATAAATAACTATTATTTATTTATCTTGCAGGTACTCAAACAAATTATAAAAAAGTAGGTACTTACTGTGCTTAGATCATAACTCAATCGTCTTCGACACTGCCGAACATTTCTTGCAATGCCGGCATTCGCCAACGCCATCTCGACTATGGATGAACTACGTCGTTTTAGCTCGCGACTCATTTTTAACTGCAAGGAAAAATAAAATTGATTTAAAATGAGTACTTTGTTCCATCTAAAATATAATAGGGTTTAAAAATAATCCGAAACGCAATGCAGTTTTGAAAATAGGTACTATCTTTGCATAATTTGATTGAATACTTACCATGTCTTCATAGAATGCGCGCCAAAATGGGAAGTACGTCCTCCCTAAGCGACGGCGGGTGCCTGAATGAGAACCCGTATAGACGTGTCACGACGCGTGTCGCGCATACCTACACGACGTTTTTTAAACGCGTGCGGTTCCTTAGCGACGAGAAAATATAATTTTGCGTACGGGTAGTTTTATCTACGCGCCATACATAGCCATTTAGCAAAACAAGTAAGACTATCTAACCGACATCATTAATATTAACCGTTGTCAAATAAAAATATCTAAGGATAAAAAATAAATATTATGATATACAAGTAAAAATATCTAAGCTCTAATATTCTTCCACTTTATTTCAGATTAACTTATACAAATGACACTGTCACAAAATATATTATCAAGTTAAAATATATAACCACATAAATTACAATTGCTTTGTGTAGGTAAAATCTACTAAGTAATTTCAAAGGAAAAATTCTTAACAAGTAAAAATACGTAAATACAAATAAATGAAAAAGTCAATACATGAAAAACCGACTAAGTTCATATTCCTAATTGTTAGAACGTCATAACTGCTGGATATTCATAAAATCACTATTTTTTGGTCGTTTAGTAAGCACAAAATGTAGATTTGACCGAAATCACGCAATATCTAAGCGACAATAAAACTCGTCGTAGAACTATGAGACCTAGAACAAACGACGCAGAAAATTCTGGCGGTTCGAATGGTATATATAACTCATTTTACGGATTTTTGTCGGTTAGTAAGGATTGCCTTTCAAGCGTCGATATGTTATCTTAGGCATTAAACAATGCTGTCATTAAGAAGCTGTCTCAGTCCAGCACGCGTAGCATGACCACCATAAAAACGGGTTTTGTCGACGTTAGAATAGACAAAATGACAGATTGTGATTGTGAATCTGTCATTTTGTCTATTCTTCCGTCGACAAAACCCGTTTAAAAAAAAAACCTGCTGCTTTCTCACTGGGATCTACGAGTAGGTATAAACACTAAAATAGACAATGTTAGTATAAAAACTCATGATGACTATGGAGGTTCGATTTTCTCATTTTAAAAACACGGAACCCTAAAAGTCAAAAGCTTAGATGGCGCTGTTTCACTCTAGAAATCTTTATGAGTTTAGATTTGTGCACAAGACTAAACATAGCCTACAATACTAGATCTAATATTGACTGGACTAAATACATTATTAATATTTATCGATTTTAGGCTCATGCAGTGCAGTAGGTATTTAAGTAGGTGGATAGAGGTATGAGGAACAGTGTGTAAAGTTCACTTATACTCTTTAAAAAAGGGAGGATACCCCTGAACAGACTGGTGTTGTCTGTTGGGCTACTGCCCGACGATTGATGTCCGGACGTTGTATATATGCTAGTCGCGCGGTAAAACCTGCTTGCGCGATGCAGGATTTTGCGTGACGTCAGTATCATGTGTAGTTCGCATGTGACGATGTAGATGCCGCCACTGGTGTATTAAAGCTGTTAATTGCTGTTGTAGTACAGAAATAAATGCATTGGTAACTGGTGGGTGACTGACAGCGATGATATATGGGGATACAAACCGACAACCTGGTGAAGGTCGCAAGAAGCACAGGACCGGTCGTTGTGGCGATTCATGGGGGAGGCCTATGTCCAGCAGTAGACGTCTTTCGGCTGAACGATGATAGGTATATAGATAATATCATGATATTGGAATTATCCTATATTCCCTCTCCACATAATAGGCTCGTAGTTATTGCGTACATTATAATGAATGGATCAATTTTAAGCTTTGATATTCCACGTGCGAATCCTGCGCATAATAATGACGCAATAACTCCCGCTTTATGTCATTGTGTGACCATCTCCGTACGGTCAATCGCACGTCAGTAATAAGACCGTGCGCACTTTGGATGCGTTTTCGTTCGAAGTTTACTCGTGCGAACACCTACGAACACGCACGAACGATCCCGACATTCCAAGTACTAAGGGAGTGCGCAGACTGAGTGCCAGTTAGTCGTACGTAGCTATACGTTCGTATAGTTCCGTCCGACGTCCGAAAACAATCCAAACTTGTTGGGATTTTTCTTGCGATCAATGCGATATCACCGGAACACTACCTTTTTGACGGAGAAAAACGTATTCAGTGTGCGCATTCAAGTCGCACCATGGCCACATGCCATGGCGGCATGTTTGCGTACGATACAAACTCGGAACGAAAACCACACTTACTGCTATGAAATGTAAGTATACGCTAACGCTGTCCATTTGAAAACAGTTACCATGAACGTGCCAGAGGACAAGGTGCCATAACGATTTGTTTGTTATGGTGTACTATCGCGGGCACCCATATCTGAACACCGTAAGAACTATTCCTGCATGCAGCGCAGCGCTCTGCCGCTATAGGGGGGGGGGGGGGGGGGGCTTGTGGCTAAGTAATAACAGCCACACGGGTCGATCGCTCGTTAAGCTACGCTTGCCACGGTTGGTCCGAAGATTGGTGACCATCTTTACATACCAAGACCCCTCCGTGCCTCGGAAAGCACGTTAAGCCGTTGGTCCCGGCTGTCATTCGTGGATCTTTGATATACGTTACGGGTTGTCAGAAGCGGCAAAATCTGACAATCACTCGTACCAACGGGTATCGTATTACCCAGTATCTGGGTTGTGGAGTCAAATAGGCAGTCACTCCAT
This sequence comes from Agrochola lota, assembly GCA_947364205.1. Lineage (NCBI taxonomy): Eukaryota > Metazoa > Arthropoda > Insecta > Lepidoptera > Noctuidae > Agrochola > Agrochola lota. The sequence goes on along the minus strand of OX376246.1, from coordinate 10,593,803 downwards.
GTAAAATACAGGTATTCAGCAGTATCCAGTTAGACTAGAAGCCGACCCCAAAATAGTTCGGAAAAGTCAGGCAGATGATGAGCGCTCGGCCGCTAGCTATAGTAACGCTTACGTACAAAAAAAAGGGGCGGTAAACTGACGTAATTATCGTGTGCAGGGGATTTTGTGTTCAAAGTGTTTAGATATTCGTTACCGCGATGGTACATAATAAAGACAACTCTATCGATGTTATGGAGGTCAATAGAAGAGGTTATATAACAAGATATCACGCACGGATTGCCTGGAACTTTAGGCAGAGGGGTATACTACTCCCACATTTTGCCAGTTATATTTCCTATCCTATGTAAAATGGGAGTAGCCTATTGCCCGGACACAAATTTAGACTGCGCTGCTACTAAACCAACGAGGCTAATGCAATTTGTTGTCCATAAATAACAGAACAGCCAGACATCCCCACGGCGCGAGGCTAGCTAAAGGTGATTGCACACCGTATCGATCTAAGGGTGCGGCCATACCGGCGCGCCCCGCCTGGCAACGGTTTAAAGTTCACCAGTTTACCCTTGATTGTTATTACTTATTACTGCGGTTTTCTATTAATAATGGGTTTAGGGGATTTCTTTTTATTTATTCCTTCGACTTTTTATAGGGCCTCAGGTTTACTTTGCTCCCTTGCTTAAAGGCGGCTATACATCAAGCTATACATTTCCAGTTTATGCTGATCTCACATTGTAAAGGATTTCCGTACAATGCGAGGTCAGCTTGTACTGGAAATATATAGTTTGATATGTAGCCATGTGTACAAGGAGAGAGAAGGAATAGACTTCGCTAAAATAAAACCTACCATGCAAAATTTGTAGTTACAGCTTTGAATGAAACGTGCTGGATCATCAGTGGTTGCCTAAAACCGATCCCGGTACAAATGCTGTATCCACTAACAGGAATAGCGCCACCAGTAGTTCGCAGAGCGGTGGCAAGCTCCAGCGAAAGATCCAAAATGGTCTCCGACACACGACACCCTTTGCACGACAACAACCTTGTGCCACAAAGGCTGAAAAGCCGAAATAGTTTTTTAAAGTGTGTCGTCCCTCTGACTGGCAAAGGATCAATAGACTGGAGCTGTGGCGAGACAGTCCTTCCTTACCAATACCATTCGTTCCACCTGCTGCCATAGAAAAGGATTTTCTACGGGTTTTGTCGACGGAAGAATAGACAAAATAACAGATTGTGATTGTTTATCTGTCATTTTGTCTATTCTTCCGTCGACAAAACCCGTTTCTATTGTGGTCATGCTACGCTTGCTGGTTGGGTAAGTTTTATTTAGTTCTTCCAATAGGAAGAGCAGCCTGGAGTTCGGATTTGTGCCCGGTTGCTGAATTGAATGCTGGAAAATGGTTTTTGAATCTTGGCAATAGGCTCACCCTCTATTACATGGGACTTAAACATAGCTTGTAAAATGTGGGTGTCTTACCACATTTGCCTACGCTTTGGGAATACGAACGTGATGTTATGTTATGTTATTTATAGTAGGTATCTAAACTTGAAACTAACAGTGACCGTGTGAATACATGATGATACGAATGTACTATCCAGATCCACCTGACAAATATACGTTACATACTTCAGTTGCGTGTTAATCACGTGCGTGTCTGCCTATTTACGTACAGGACTATACTAGACACACCTTTATGACTAGCCAGATCTAGTAGACTTCCCTGAACTAAGTCATTTATTTATTAGGCTCTTCAACAATGAGATTTCAAACTTGAACAAAGTCGAAGCGCCCCACTCCTTAAAGAAAAGCACAGCATGCACTAAATGATGGGCAGATAATAACGACCTATAGTCGATAAAATTAGAGTCGCTTAATTGATCTAAATTCATTTATATTTTAGTTTAGTGAGACCCACAATAATTTATTTGCAGGGCAGATTACTTTAGGTGACAGTTTGTACAAATTCGCGTTATACTAAACTCACAATCGTCTACACAACCTTTGCCCCACCGTGTTGGGGCCGGCTCCCAGTATAACCGGATGCAGCTGAGCATTATTGGTACTTAACTTTTCAAATCACTACTGAATTTAGCTGTTGTTGTGGTTGTGATTGACTGACTGAAATAACACAGCCAATCAAATGACTAAAAGCAAATGTTTTTCAGGTTCAACCTAATGTAACATAACATATTTCAGTATGTTATCGAGAATTTATAGAAAATCAGCAGCATAGCTAGATATACCAAAACATACCAACCTATACATTTAATTTTGTCCCATTTACTGAAGTAATTCTATAATAATAATAATAATAACCCCACCGCCGTATCTCTACGGTGACGTCGTGGTGGGGCTTGCGCACTCCAAACTCTGGGTCTGTACCGGGATAGTTTACTTTGCCGGAACAGGTCTAGGATGAGGAGCCAGACCAAGAGAGATACAGAAACCCGCAGGACAGCATGTGGCGAACTGTGGGGCAGTAGCGACCCCACGGACCCTATCTCCCGGGAGAAATCCTGTTCCTCATCTCTGGCTTGCCTTTATTGGCCGGCTGGAGTGAACACTGACGAGGAACAGAGCTCTCACCTCATTCTTGCCTTAATTGGCCGGCTTGAGTGGAGATTCGCAAGAGCAAACGTGCTCGGAGGAAGGAAGTATTCCAGTAAGTGCTCGTAGGGATCTTGACCATCTTCCGGGCTCTGGGACTGTTCTGAAAGCCGTGGAATACTTCTCCAGTCCTCAAGCACCTCAGGACATGTTGCCCCCTTGTTGCTACGTCACTATGTGCTAGCGACAGTTTTCGGGGGCCCATTATTGAGTGTGCAAGTCACCCCCTGCCATTTTTCCGTGTACATAAAAAACATTAATCAGGCAGGGGCCATAGTCCTTCCATAGTTCCAGGTCCCCAGTAAACATTTAGCCACCCAAACCCATAGCCCAATTTATTTTGTTTCCATGTTCTGCAATAGTCCTGCACCAACCTGGGGTTGTCCTTGAGTGCACTTGCGTAGTGCACACAGGGATAATCGTCGGTTGGTGCCTCAATATTGGCTTCGGCCCCTCGTACGCCTTCCAAAGGTCCGGTCCCGAGATATGTCAAAGACATTTAAAATAATAATAATACCAGCCTGTTTTTGTCCCACTGCAGGGCAAAGGCCTCTTCTCATAGAGAGAAGGCACGAGCATTGATCAATCATCATTGAGCATTGATTTGAATTCTATAATAGCCCAGTAAAATAAACATCCAAGCTAGATAACAAATCTTAATGCCCCAGTAAATCCCGGAAAATCCTCAGCAAGAAAAATGGATAAAGTTTAAGACTTTAAAAGAAAGATTTTCTATTAGGGGCATGAGAAACTTTGACAGCTTATAAACTCGTACATTTTAATAGGTTTTGTTTGTTTTATTACTTTTAAGAGCCAACGTATTCGCAAACTTACTGTGGTGAAATTCTATGAACGTTTATACAGAAAGTGGGCAACGTCGCAAATAACTGTCAAATATTTCGCTATTTTGATTAATTTGTCAATATTACTGTATGGAAATATGAAATGTGGCCAACTAGTGCACTAAAATATTGATTATCCGAATATTTAGTTTTAGATGTAAATAAAAAATGTATTTGAAAACTTTTCAAATGCCTTTTTTACACCTAAAACGGTTACAACATCAAATTCACTGCACTATAATTGCAATTCATTATTAATATTGTAGTTCACTAGTTTGCCATATTTCATCATTCATTCATCATTCCATACAGTAATATTGCCAAATTAATCAAAACAGGTAAATATTTGACAGCGTTTTGCGCCGTTGCCAACTTTTTTGATGAACGATTAACCAACTCTTAACTCTTTAAGCAGGTAGCAAGCTGAGCTGCCTAGGCTACGCCGCCTAGGCTGTGCCGCCTAGGCTGTGCCAGACCTATGAAACTGTCCTCATTCTAGCTGGCAGGTTTTTAACACCTTGTACCAAACATAAGGCCTGTTTTTCTCGAAGGGGTAGGCAGAAGTGTACACATTTATTCTTGTTATATTATTTTTGTATCTTTTCTATAAATATGTATACAATTCGCCAGTTATGTTTAAGTTCCATGTAATAGGGGGCGACTCTGTCGCCATCAACCAGGCACAAATACCCAATCTGGGATGAAAAGTGAGAAACTGATGGAAAACCTAATAAAATGTTACTTAACTAGCTCTCCAATTGCGTAACACTTTTTCGTTAAATGATTAAGACTATTACTGTTTAAATTTGACAGTTCAACATCATTCATTGCGTTATTTACGTTATTGAGCAGATTTTTTTTCGAACTTATGAATCAATGGATTATATTTATAGAGCAAGCTCTTTTAAAATGATTCAGATTGTGATTGATCGTGTCTTACGCAATTGGGTGCTAGGCATCAAACGGAGGGCCTTATACTGGTACTCGCTGTCGACCACTAAACCAGTGGGCAGTCAAAGATCAATCATCGATCTTAACAATTTGTGTATCAGTACTAAGAAATTTACATCCAATTCTATTCCTACATCCAGTTCCTAAATAATTCTAGTAGGTGTGTCTGTGTAATCTCATTAAAGAGTCGAGACTACCGTCTGGCCTGGACGCGGTCAAGTAAGAAACGCTCAGCCGGTGCAACGACCCCGCCGGTCAACTGTACCACTTCCGTTTCCGCGTAGCTTCCCGATTCGAATGTCGAAGTGACGGTGATCGACTGTCGTGGAGTTGCTTGGTATGCAGTGTGTTATTGTGTCTGGGGCTTGCTATTATCTTATTAAAACTTATGTTTTAATCAGATAATGGCAAGCTGTATCCCCTTCGTAGAATGCAGGCACCATGATAACATGGTGCATGGTGGATACTGGATAGGTGTATGGGGTTCAACCGCATTTCAACAAGTATGTTTAACTCCCATGTAAATAATGTGCGGTAGGATTATATGAGCCTATTGCCATTAACCGGGCAAAAATCCTGAATTCGAAGTTCCGGACTGCTACTACGAAATTCCTGATGGACAAACCAAAAATACTTTGCTCGGCCCGTGAGGCTGTGAATCGAGCCCAAAAGCCTGTTCTCGATAGTCCTGAGCACTAGATCAAGGAGGCAGTATGTTTTTGTTAGTACCTGGTACTTGTTGAGAGACCTACACTGTTCTCCCATACCTATTAGCACTGTTATTTGAAAATATTGTAAAGGCCAATTATTTTTAAAAGAGTAACCGTGTAGTTTCTTGCCGGCTCTTCTCCATAGGAAACGACCAGTTATTGGAACCGTGCACCTAGCTTCTGACGTTTCATAAGTGCCCATGTATGTTGAATGCCAATGCAAAGCTATGAGGTCTTTGCTTCATTATTGGTACCAGTTCCTATAATTTACGGACCGTTATTGGTTACAATTAAGACTTTTGTAGTCAATTTTTAACCAGTAACGGTCGTAAGTTATAGGAATCGGCCATAAGTAAAGATGACGAACTAGGCACGTAGTAAGGCGTGTCGCACACACTATTCGTCGCGGCCGTGAGAAAGGCCGCATGCGCACACGCGCTAATCATACCAATAAGTACTGACTATCGTAGTTGTACTATAGTGATGAACTGCGAGGTAAAGTCCGACAAACCGAGGTTTAAATCGTGAAAATTGTATGTATCGTGCGATGAAGGATGTGTTAGCCCACTTTTCTCAGGTATGGAACTATGATCAGTTTTTTGCGTTACCGAGTACAGTGAATCGGTACGCTGCTTGTAAAGGAAAGTTATCAAAAGTACATTCGTTTAGTTCTCTGTAGCGCCAGTAAAAAGTTTGTCGATCTATAAAATACGCTGTGGGGATTGAGGAAAGGAAATCAATACATATATGAAGTTGTATTCTCTGATATTTCTTAAAAGGATGTCGCATAGACCTCTCGTATACATATGTATAGCAGAGACGTGCGACATTTTAACTTTGTTTTGTCTCTGGAATGTCAAGCTAGTTTCGTCTCTGGATTGGGAAGCTAGTTTTGTCTCTGGAATGGCAAGCTAGTTTTGTCTCTGGAATGGCAAGCTAGTTTTGTCTCTGGAATGTCAAGCTAGTTTTGTCTTTGGAATGGCAGGCTAGTTTTGTCTCTGGAATGGCAAGCTAGTTTTGTCTCTGGAATGTCAGGCTAGTTTTGTCTTTGGAATGTCAAGCTAGTTTTGTCTTTGGAATGGCAGGCTAGTTTTGTCTCTGGAATGACCGCTAGTTTTGTCTCTGGAATGGCAAGCTAGTTTTGTCTCTGGAATGGCAAGCTAGTTTTGTCTCTGGAATGTCAGGCTAGTTTTGTCTTTGGAATGGCAGGCTAGTTTTGTCTCTGGAATGACCGCTAGTTTTGTCTCTGGAATGGCAAGCTAGTTTTCATCCAATAGTTCGTTCACTCAATAATTTCATTTTCTGACATTGGAATAAAGATTAGTCATTGCTTGTATTAAGTAATATTGTGCTATGGACTGGGGTGCAGTTAAGGTGTGCCTCACGGGGAAGGGCTACCCCATGTACATTAATAAATAAAAACGACTAAGTATAACGTGAGGGTTCGTTCCCTCCAAATGTTAGTTTCGCGTTAATTGATGAACTTAGTCATTCCATAGACTACCATGGGGGAATACCGTGAGCTGTCTTGTAAAGAATATGCCACTCCCTGACTGTCCCCTTTACAGTTGCTTTGTCAGGTTTATTCAGTTACGATTGTTTGAACAGCTGCACGGGTCGATCGATCAGGTTAAGCTACGCTTACCGCGGTTGGTCCGTGGATGGGTGACCATCTTTACATACAAAAGCCCTCCGTGCCTCGGAAAGCATGTTAAGCCGTTGGTCCCGGCTGTCATTCGTGGATCTTTGACAGTCGTTACGGGTCATCCCGAAAGTCTGACACCCAGTCTTACCAAGGGGTATCGTATTAATACCCAGTGACTGGGTTGTGGAGGTCAGATAGGCAGTCGCTCCATGTAAAATACTGGTATTCAGCTGCATCCGGTTAGACTGCAAGCCTTTTTTGGTCGGTTATTTTTAAAAAAATCTGCTGTTTCATAGAAAAGTGCAATACCTACGCGATCAAAATGTATGGAGCAGCTGATTCTTTTTTAATAACCGACGAAAAATTTCAACGCATGTGTTCAGAATCTTCTTGTCACCCTGTATAGGTATGTGAGATTCGCCGCCATTAATTAATTTATTAACTTTAATTAAAATGGTTAACAATCAATTACAACACTTAAAGACACATAGAAGAGTAAATTATAAAGATGAAATCGCTACAGGTTGTCACCAAAGCAGTACTCCACCCTTCCGCTGACGCGTCTGCTGTTAACTGAATAACAAACATTAGCCCACGCGGTGTAGCACAGGTCTTATTGACAACGTACAGCGGGTACTTATTCTTGATTCTTATAACTTACTTCCCCAAGAAGGTCAGTGCGCAAATGCTGAGAATGGGGTTCTGTCTGCGTTCGATCACCAAGTGGCCACAGTGGCATTGTTTTTTTATTTCTCAGTAGAGGCTCGAAGTCCAGCTTTGTCTGTCTAATAAGCTTGCCTCTCTTATTTCATGAAATTTCAAATAACTGGCGAGTTATGCACCAACCTTAGCGGAATACAAGCATGATATTACATTAAAATCGCTGTCGCTTATCAATATACAAGCTTCTCTTTCCGTTCACGCTTGCCGACAGGCACAAACACCAGACCCACGTTAAATATAAAGTTTTTTTTATAAAGCCACGTCTTACTGCCAGCGAGTATTATTACATTTGTGCTTGACTGACACAAACTCATAAAGTTGTAGGAAGCGATCCTATTCCCAATATTCCCATTAATCAGGTATAAGCCCGATAAGGCCGCCAATTGTATGTTTTTTTACTTTTGTAGTGTACGAGTAATTTAAGTAATTTATTTTGATGTAATTTTTAATCTGAGGGGCAATTCCCGTAATTTGTAAGAACGTTCGCAGTCTGTCGAAAATATAATCAATTTACATAAAAAATTGACAAGTTTGACAGATTGCGACTTGAATGTGAACGGTTTTTAAGTACGAGAATTGGCCTTCTGATGTACCATCGAAGAAGTTCATATCTATGCACCGTAAGGACTATTTCTGCTTGCAGTGCTCGGCCGCCAGAGAACCGGGGTGGTAACAGATGTGGTCATCGCGTTCATGGGATTTTGTTTTCAAATTGCTTAGATATGAAATTCTTCGATGGTACAATAAAGTATATTATATATATACAAATAAATAAATAAACCCGGACTTCAGACTGCTAGTTAAAACCAATTACACCGTGCCCGACCTGGTATTCTTACCCAGGACCCCTACTGACACGCTTCTGACCACTAGACACTACGCAGTCAGGCATTGTTTAAGTAACTATTTATTTATTTAAGAAGTATGTAGGTTAGTTTGTACTGAAGCCAAAGAGATGCTTGCAAAACAGCAATATTTCTGTAAACTATTACATGAATAATGCTAAGTTTACTAAACCTGATCTAGGTCAGTTATGTAAATTTGCACTAAAATGTTTGACTGGAAACAATATGAACGTTTAATTTTAGCTGCGAAAATAGGGATACTACTTTAAGTCATGCATCCATGGGTAGTTCTACCTTCAGAACTTCCATAATCCGTACTGTGTGTGGCTGTTACGGCCTCAAGATCGATCGCCTATACAGGGTGGCAGGGACATCGACGCGAAAACTGATACCATGGATTCGGTCAAAATCAGCTGTTCCATCTTCCATACATCTTGACCGCGTAGGTATTGCACTTTTCTATAGAACAGCAGATTTTTTTTTTAAATAACCTACGAAAAATTTCATCGCAGGGGGGTTCAGAATCATGTACTGAATCTATGGTATCAGTTTTCGCGTCGATGTCCCTGCCACCCTGTATAACAGCCGGAACTACCACGACCTGAAGTGAATTATTTAATAATCATCCAATTGTTTCGTGTATATGCACTTGTGCAGGCATCCAAAGCATCTGACTTAGGTTCGCCTGTTCAGATTGATCTCTTCATGTATGGCAAGCCTTAGGCTGCCTTTGTATAGTTCGATTCAAACTTAATGGTGGCTCGGAAGTTAGCCACCCGCTGCGCAGTACCGCACCCCTCACCCCCGCTGACACATGAATTCGTTACTGCGCAGCGACTAGCCTCATGTTCCGAGCCGCCATTAAGTTTGAGTCGGGTTATACATACCGACTCAATTTACAGATATGTGCGACGTAGCTCAGTGGTGAAGCTAACCTACGAAAATATAGTGTCTATTTCCACGTGGTGTGACGTGTAACATGTGCTTAGAAGATGTTGTTGGTGAAAAACTTAGCTTTCTCGAACCCTTTTCCAAACAAAGGTACCAATGCTAAGCAATGCTACGAAACCCAAAACATTGTATTGGTTGATATCATGAACATCCTCAGCGGAAAAATTTGCGTATCTTCAACGCTGTCAGTGCCACCCTGCCCCAACTAATATGATTCCGCCCGCGTTGTCTGTCCGTCTGATTATGGCGAGCCGATGAATGGAATATTTTGGAGTGGTAATCCAATGCTAATGTAGGGATGCAGGTATTGTGTGTCTGTTCACGTTCAGAGGAGTTACAAGTAGTAACAGTTAACGATTCTTTTTTTATGTGATACTTTTTTTAAACTATGTCCTACAGTCGTGGGTGTGAACAGTCAACTATAGCAGTACAAGGATCTCTCTGGCGTGGAAATCGGAATCAACGCTGCCATTTTGTTTATTTAAATCCAATGTCACAAACCAATTTCATTTAGGTTAGGTTTAAGATATTATATTTTAATTTTATTAATGTTATAGCAAAATTTACAGAACTAATAACCAAAAACTTCAAAAAAAGAAATAAGTACACTAATGTTTACCAATAGCTCTGTTAATGTCATTCAAGCGCCTAAGACCTTTGTCTTTTCCTTGTCCCTACATGTCATAATAGTTTTTATCTAGTACTGGGTACTGTATGCTGGATTGTATTGGGCAGCCTATAATCCACTGCTGGGAGCTGGGACAAAGGCCTCCTCTGTGTGAGAGGTAGTGGGCCGTAATCCACCTCGCGGGCCCAGTGCGGGTTGGTAGATGTCACATGTCTTCGAAATTTTGGTTCTAGGACATGCCGGTTTCCTCACGATGATTTCCTTCACCGTTTTGAGAGCAGTGGTGATGAATGTTGGTTTTACTGTGTACATCGGTCAAATATCGATCCAGTGTTACTGAATTGGTGCAATAGCCTTTAGGGCATTTATTCCTAAACGTTGTTAAAGTTAAGTGACGTTCAGACGTCAAAAATGTATGGTTAAAGAGTGGCACGTTCATAAATAAACCCCTATCCCCTATTTGTTTGTATTAATTTTCTTATCCTTTCAAACAGGTGGGGCGCGAATTATCGTAACTTCTAAATCCGTACTTTGATTAAAAAAGTTTGGCAAGAGTCGTTATTTATGTCAAGGGTGTGTGGTAGGTAATCGAAATAAAGTTGCTTTAATAGTCTCTATATTACGAATTCGATTAAATATAGGAAACTTTATCTTGTCTCTATTTATTGTTATAAATATTTGGGTGGTCTACTTACTTTTTGCTCTGTGGATAAGACTTAGAAACGAATTAGGAAAAGTTGTTTTACTGAAAACATGGTGGAAAACTGGAAAGCTATGGATGAGAACGAGCATGCCCAAGATGGCTGTTCACTCTTGCTCTGACTTCCTTTAACTAATATCATTCTTTATCATCTTTCCAGATGCACAGTAGTCCTGTACAACGTGCGGAAGAACAGACAGACGCACGTGCTGAACGCGTGTCGCAAGAGCGTGACATGTGTCGCGTTCTCTCCCGACGGCCGCTACCTGGCCACGGGCGAGTGCGGCCATGCGCCCGCCGTCAGGGTGTGGGATCTACAGGTTGGTTGGCGCCCTTCCATTGTCTTGATATTACGATTAATATAATGAAGGCTTCAGATCTGTCTGTTGTTTAGTTAGTGGAACTGACTAATCTGGGTGCCATAAGAAGTGTGGACAGTCACTTGTGGAAATTCTTTTCATAGGGCGGCAAATACCAACGTTCGTAATTGTACGTACCTTAATTGCTGTAATAATGGTGTTCTACTGACCGTTGCGAAAGGTATTCTAGCCTACAAAGATCTCCCTAATAAATGCATAGTTTTGCACCTATTTTTTTATTATTTATCTCACAGTTTGTCTGGGAGCTCGTGGCTAAGTAATAACAGCAGCAAGAGAGTCTCCTCCGTGCCTCGGAAATCACACTAAGCCGTTGGTTCCGACTGTCATTCGTGGATTTTTGACAGTCGTTACGGGTCGTCAGAAGCCGGAAAGTCTGACAACCAATCTTACCAAGGGGTATCGCGTTACCCAGTAACTGGGTTGTGGAGGTCAGATGGTTGTCGCTCCATGTAAAATACTGGTATTCAGCTGCATCCGGTTAGACTGAAAGCCGACCCCAACAAAGTTGGGAAAAGGCTAGGTCTAGGATCTCACAGTTCGTCTGGCATGTGAGAGGATCGAAATATTTTCATCGGATAAACATTCATTCTAACGTACCACTAGCGCCACCTAGTAGCGAGTAGCAATAAACTACGTTATTGAACAGTAACGACATCTGTCGGCGAATAGTATAAACTTCTATGTTTGTTTACATTCACTATATTAGGTAATGTTTTGATATAGGTTCGATTTTTTTAATGGCTTGTTTTATTTTTTCAGGATCCTTCAGCGTCCGGAGCGGTGCAAATCGGAGAGTTTATAGGACACACGCATGGCGTTAGTTGTGTGGTAAGATTGAGTCAAATAACATAACTGAAAGATGACAAAAGCTTGCTTCCAATGATTTTTTTACTGCATGGCTGATCTGGTTTTTACGCCAGCGAATCATTAGGTGCTGGGTTCGATTCCCGGGTCAAGTTAGCAGCCCGAATTTAAGAAATTGGCATGGGCGTAAAAATATCGTGGCGGAATTTTATCGCGCACTGGATCTTCAACTCTCGGTGTTAAGCCGAGCGTTGAAAAATCACACTGTTAGATTTTCAACTCTCGGCGCTAAGCAGAGCGTTGAAAATCCAGTGCACGAAAAAAAATCACAGCGGGAAAAAATCGCCCGGGGCGTTAAAACTTTAGCCCAGGTACGCACGTACCGGGGTTGTAAAATTTAACACCCCCATGTCTCTTCGTCACGTCGCGCAGTGGTCAAACAGTTTAATTATATTATTATGTAAGAAAGAAAGAAAATACCAGAGGAGAAGAGGACAGAGAGTCGAAACCCAGAGGTCGACATTCGACCATAATTAATTTAAATTTTAAGCTGTATAGTACGTACTAATTCCATGCTGCCATGTCATGATTCTAACGTAGCTATCTTGTGTCAAACGCATGGTAGTGTATATTTTTTTTTTGATTAATTGAATTTATTTCTAATATATATTATATAAAAATATTAGCTTTCTGCACTCCTTCTCCATTTAAACTTTAACTGTGTCAAATTTCATACTCCTCCGTCCGCGTAATTTTCGTAAAAAGGGGTACAAAGTTTTTGCTTCAGGTATTAATATGATAACAATAATGTCGACGATTCCTAATATAGTTTTGTGAATGTGTGTTAATTTCTTTCCAGGCATTCTCAACGTCATCGAAGTACCTGGTGTCGATAGGCTCGCAACATGACATGATAGTCAACGTGTGGGACTGGCGCGCCAACCTGAAACTGGCTAGTAATAAGGTAATTATAAATATAACATCACACCTGTGTTCCCCAAAGGGTTCGGCAGAGGATGATTGCCTTCTTGACAATAGTGATCGAACGCGTGACTGTTGGTCCTGGGTTCGATTCCCAGGTCGGGTAAAGTGCTATCGGGAAATTATATAATTAATGTGCCTGCAGTAGCTCGTAGTCGGGATTTTTGGCCAATTTAAGGCAATGTCCTCCTTTAGGCTGCGATAAGCGAGGATGCGTAGCGAGGGATGTCCGTAAAACTAACCAATAACAACGCTAGCTTAGCTCAAACTATGACAGTGAAGCGATGTTATTGATAAGTTTCACACACATGCCTCGCAACGCATCCTGGCTTATCTCTGGTGGAAACGCAGCCTTACTTAGGAATTAAACATAACTCGTGAAATGTTGGTCTGCTTACTGAAATAGGTGTTCTCTTATGTTAAGTAATAACACATAAACACATACATATATACATAAATTCACTCTTTTTTTTACCATGGTGGTACGCAGAAACTATAGACCGCCGTCTGCTATGATCCTTATGCTGGGGCAGCATGTGCGTCTATCGTGACAATGCAATGCGCGCCGAAGCTTCGTATGTTTTGCTCGCTAATAAGTTATCGCACTAATGCGGTGGTCACATTAGCGGCTTCATAATTTTATCAAACTATAGTGCAATAATCCAGGATAGTTGTTTGCGGACTGCGTAGTCGGTCTGTCGAAATAATGGACACCCGTCCATTATTTCGACAGACCGACTACGCAGTCCGCAAACAACTATCGAAATTATCAACGCTAGTCCGACCACGCGCCTCGCTTATTATGTACCGCCTCCCTCGCGATAAGTTCTTCTCACGGTGGCATGACAATTAATCTTCGCCAATATCTTATATATTAGGCAAAATATACACTTATACACTAAAACAGTGGTATTCAAAATATTAACACCAGAAATAAGGACAAATTACGAGCAGAAGCTTCGTTACGATACGACCCAGAATTACATACGAAATCAATCAATCACTTATAATAATTAAATTGTTTGTAATTATTTAATTAACATGTAACCTTGTATTTCAGGTGTCATCTCGAGTGAAAGCAGTGAGTTTTTCTGAGAATGGCAACTACTTCGTTACTGTCGGGTTTCGGCACGTCAAGTTCTGGTATCTGGAGTACTCCAGGAATGCTAAGGTGAGAAACATCTTTGTAACAATAATAGTGTAATATTCGTGAATATGTTTTTTTTTCGATTGGACCAAGAAATAAAAACAAAAAAAATAATTGTCCATAGTACATTTTAACCGGAGAGACATGTTTGTAAGTGGTCTGCGATGGTATTGTAGAGATAAAGCTGAAATGTCAGATGTGCCAGAAATAATTAACAATGGCTTCCAGAATACAGCAAATACAGCAACACTGCTTGACAGCACAAAAAATAAATACTCTGTGTGACTCTTTCTTGGTATCGTATTACCCAGTAACTGGTTTGTGGAGTCAGATAGGCAGTTGCTCCATGTAAAATACTGGTATTCAGCTGCATTCGGTTAGACTGGAAGTGGATCCGAACATAGTTGGGAAAAGGCTAGACTAATGATGACTTTGTGACTTCTGGCATAGAATAGTATAGAAGATTCACTCCGGAAAATCATTTAAATAAAAAGCAACTCCTTGCAGATCATACAAATATTTGCTCCGTGCGGGGATCGAACCCGCGACACGTTGCGCAGCAGCCGATCGCTCAGCCACTGTGCCAACCGTGTCGTGCTTCTCTTTCTATCGCGTAACTCATATCTTCTGACTAATGAATTGGCCCAACAAGTCGAACCCGCTGCGTCATTGTAGCTTTCATACCTAAAAGGCGTAGTGCGCCTTCTTTACTATTTTGCGCTTATTATGGTTTCATAAAAATAACCCATATTTTGTTTTACTTTCCAGTTCAAAGAGCCAGTCCCCCTAATGGGCCGCTCTGCCATACTAGGCGAACAGAAAGACAACGAGTTCTGCGACGTGGTGTGCGGCCGGGGCGACGCGGCCGAGAGCACGTACGCCATCACGCGGGGGGGCTTGCTGTGCGAGTTCAACAGTCGGCGCCTGCTGGACAAGTGGGTCGAGCTCAGGGTAAGTACCGCGCAAGGCAAGAGAGGGGAAAGAGTCGAGGGTAAATTCCCGCTTCGAGCAAGAGAGAAAGAAGGGTAAGTACCCGCGTGGGGTAAATACCCGCGTAGGGTAAGACTTCTCGCCCCGATTCCATGAGGTTTGAACATACCGATATATGAGTGTTCCACATGCTCCTACTTAACCCCCCCTTCGATTACAGACATTTATGTTATGTTATTTAATTTCCGTCTCTTCCACAGACTACATCAGCGAACTGCATGGCCATAGGTTCGAACTACATCTTTGTGGGTTGCGCAGAAGGCATAGTGCGGTGCTTCGCGCCCGACTCACTGCGTTACATCACTACTCTGCCTAGGACCCACTATCTAGGAGTCGACGTGGCGCTCGGCACTAATATTAAGTAAGTTAAGTGATTTGTGAAGCTCAATAACTAGTTTCTGAGAAGGCAATCAAGATAAAAATTTGCTCAATGATAGTTAATTTGATGCAAAGTGTTGAACATTTATCGTACTACACCTTAGATTTACAGTACACTGTTCGAAGGACTACATACACTGAACCACACAAGTACTATCAAAGAAGTTCATATCTAACCAGTTTCAAAACAAAATCTCGTGAGCACGATGACCACATCTGTTACCGGCGCGGTTCTATAGCCGCCGAGCGCTGCAAGCAAGAATAGTCCTTACGGTGGTTAGATATGAACTTCTTCGATGGTACATGTGTCTGATTGTTTAAATGAAAAAGTAAATTATTTTCAATAGAAAGGTAGGAGCTAAGTACTAACAGCCACACGGGTCAATCCATCAGTTTAAGCTACGCTTGCCGAGATTGGTCCGTGGATGGGTGACTATCTTTACATACCGAGACTCCTCCGTGCCTCGGAAACCACGTTAAGCCGCTGGTCCCAGTTGTCATTCGTGGATCTTTGACAGTCGTTATTGGTCGTCAGAAGCCCGAAAGTATGACAACCAGTCTTACCAAGGGGTATCGTATTACCCAGTTCATGGATTGTGGAGGTCAGATAGGCATTGGCTCCATGTAAAATACTGGGATTCAGCTGCATCTGCTTAGACTGGAAGCCGACCCCAACATAGTTGGGAAAAGGCTTGGCAGATTGATTGAGACTACATACTTACTAAATTGAATACTTAAACATATTTTATTATGACTGTTATTTTCTCTTCCTCCCCAGCCACATGTTCACCCAACCGCCGAGCGCGCGGTATCCGGACGCGGTCGCCCTCACGTACGACGAGAGGAACCACAAGCTGACCTGCGTTTACAACGACCATAGTCTGTACGTGTGGGACGTCAGAGACATAAAGAGAGTAAGCAGTATTTATTGTATACTCATTAACTAATATTGTTTTTTTTTACGAATTGGCAATAAACAAAACTAAAAAGTTATTAATTAATCAATATTTGTTAGTCGTTTTTTAACAGATTTTGCCCCTTTATCTGAACATAATATTAGCACATTCTAACTGAACATTGCCCACCTACAGGTAGGCAAGTCCCACTCCGCACTGTACCACTCGGCGTGCATCTGGGGCGTGGACATGAACAGCGTGGAGAAGCCGCTCCCGCCGGGCACGTTCCTCACGTGCTCCAGCGACGACACCGTGCGCCTGTGGCAGCTCACGCCCACGCCCACCAATATCTACAGCAATGTGAGTAGCATTACTGCCGAAACATGTCCACTGCTGGACATGCACTCCAAGCCCGCCAAGCGTCGCCACATCGACCGGTCCTGTCTTTTTCGCATGCAGCGGATTCTCGCGGTCTTCACAAGGCTTATAGATATCGTAATTGTAGGGTTTTTCAGTTTTGGTATAGTTTTATCAAGACCGCTGTTCTACGCCTTAGCTATGTGCGGTGCGCGGGTCACGGGGGGGCAGTGCAGGCCGCTCATTCGTCAACGCTCAGTTCGCGTCCCGCCAGCCGCTCATTGGTCAATGCTGCCCCTCGCCTCGCCGCGCATTCTTAAGGCGCGGAACAGCGGTCCCGGTCAAATTATAATCTCCTAATTGAAAAGCGTCATTATGATTTTCCGATAGCGTGCCACTGAAATTGGAAAAAATGTTCGTATACTTCGTGTAGTGTACAAGAATCTTTTGGCGTGTGCCCAAAATAGGAACTAACGCCGCCATCTTGTTTTTGCAATAAAATTTCACAAAACCATTTTTTTATAATTTTGCAATAAAATTTCACAACTTCAATGTCATTCAAGCGCCTAAAGATCCTTCTAGCAATGTATTTGGTAATATAGAGGCATGAGGAACAGGGTGTAAAGTTCACTCATCCTCTATAGAAAAGGGAGGATACTCCGGCCAATCGGGTGTCCTGTCTGGTGGACTACTGCCCGATGATTGATATCGGGACGTTGTATATATACTCGTCGCGCGGTAAACGCTGCTTGCGCGATGCAGGATTTTGCGTGTCGTCAGTGTGATACGTAGTTTTCATGTGACATTTAGCAAAATTTTACTTTTCATTTTGAGCATAAAGCAACTCCTTATGAATTTCATCCATCGTTTTTACATGCTGTAATAAAATAATAGTTTCTATAACTAAAAGTCACCGTTTCGTATTGTTTTCAGGAGCTGAATAAAGTATTCTACATCGACCCGGATCTGAAGTTCCTGAAGGACGTTGATCTAACTGCTGATAAGGATAAGTCCAAGTCGTACGATGATAAGACTGGAGTCAGGTATGTAACATCATTATATATCGGGTGTGACAAGAGTCACATGAGTGCAATTTTGTCTGTTCCCTCTCGTCTCTCATGATGGTCGCGTTGACCGACTGTGACGGTAGCTAGACTGCATAATATTTAGTGTTTTTTTTTTTGTAATTTATTATTATTATTTATTTTATTTTTTATTGGGATTTGGCGATATTTCAGTTAAAAGTCGTAAGAATTCTAGAAAATGAAAAATAAACTTTTATTTCTTTAGAACGTATCTTTCATGTTTTACATTGACATTTAAAAAGAACACAACAACGCCACCCACGGCCGGAAAACGAAACATAAAATGCGTTTACAAAATTAATAGTAATAGTAGTGTTCATTCCTAAAGTCACCTTTAAATTTATTTATTCAACACTGGGAGTGTTGAATAAATAAATTTAAATAATATTAAATATTAATATTTAAATTTATAAGGTGACATCATTATTTACTTAATAAAACAATTTTGAAATTTACTTTTCTATCTAGGTAATTCTATTACATCCAGAAACCTAACTTTATACTAACCTTCCCAATAATATAACAATAATATAACTATAAGAATAAGGATCTACTAAGCACTATTCAAGATCTTATCTCTAATACCATTAAACTTGCTTACAGGCAGAGCTTTGGTCAGAAAATCTGCCAGTTGGCATGAACTTTCCACATATTTAATATTAACTATTTTCTTTTCAACATTCTCTCTTATGAAGTTATATTTTATATCAATGTGCTTGCTCCTTTTATGATATACTGGATTATTAATTAATTTAATTGCACTCTGATTATCTATGTTTAAAGTAACAGTTTTGTGGCTCCCCAATATTACACAAAAATTGTCTAAACCATAATATTTCTTTTGATGCTTCACTGGCAGCCATGTACTCAGATTCAGTTGTGGATAATGCCACAGTGTTTTGTTTACGACTTGACCATGTGATGGGACCCCCATTCATTAAAAATATGTAACCCGTATTAGGTTTCCTAGTATCTAAGTCACCTGCAAAATCAGAATCAGAGTAGCCAACTAATTCTAAATTACCTTTGTAAACAATAGACATTTCTTTTGTATTAATCAAGTAGCGTAAGATCCTTTTCACTGCAGTCACATGCGAAGGACCTGGATCACTAACGTATCTACTTGCAACATTCACAGCATATGCTATGTCGGGTCTAGATACAGTAGTTAAGAATAACAATGCTCCCACTGCCTTTCTATAGGGAAAATTAATAGGCACATTATTTGCATTCTTAGATAAATGTACATCCGCATCAGCAGGAGTACTGCTACTTTTAGCATCCGACAAATTAAATTTATTTATTATTGTTTTAATATACTGTTTTTGACTTATAATTATACATCCTTCTGTTTTATTTATTTCCATTCCAACATATGAATTAAACTTTAAAATCTTTATCTCAAAGTTTTTTTTCAAATCATCTAATATCGAAGATAAAACAATTTTACTTTTGGCCAGTAATAATCCATCATCAACATAAAGAATTAATATTACTTTGATATCATGAAACTATCCCACGAATACACAATTATCTGATGGACAAGATTTAAACCCATGAGTAGTCAAAAATGAACAAAATTTCTTATTCCAGCATCTAGAAGATTGTTTAAGTCTTTAAATAGATTTAACTAACTTACATTCTTTTGAAGGTTTGGCTTCCACCCCCTCTGGCACCTCCATGGCTGAGGCTGTCTTCACATCGAACTGCTCTATTTGTAGGTCTTCTCTTGCGGCTATGCTAAGTAATAACCTGATGGAGTCATACCTGCTAGTGGTGGAAAAAGTCTCATTATAGTCCAAACCTTTCACTTGGGTAAAACCTTGGCACATAGCCTTGCTTTGTATCTTTCAATTTCTCCATGTATATTCTTCTTTGTGCTAAACACCCATTTAGAAGTAATAGGCTTCTTCTCAGTTCTATCAGTTAGTTATCCAAGTATTGTTATTTTCATGTGGTTGATGCTCTTCAGCAATAGCTTTCTTCCATTGATGACAATTGTTACTATTTATCGCCTCTTCATAAGTATTGGGTATTTCTATTTCAGTTAAATTAACTTCCAGTTTATTATTTCGTCGAGGGCGTAATGTGATACTTCTCTGTCCTTCTTCCTCTAAACGAATACTTCTTGGAGGACGATAGGTAACATCTGTGTCTTCAGTACTCTTCGTACTATCTTCATCAGAAGAGATTTCTTGAGGTACATTATATTGGTCCTGATCCTCAGTTTGTGGGGATAGTGATATTGACCGTTCTTTTTCCTCTTTATCTAACTTCATTGCAGTATAATTTTGTCTTTCTTCTGGTATACTTCATTCTTCAAATTTCACATCCCGTGATATTGTAATTTTTCTTTTATTCTGATCATACATTCGGTAATTCTCATGTTCATACCCAACTAACAACATCTTCACACTTTTCTTATCCAATTTTTTTCTCTTTTCTTTTGGTTGATTTCAGTAAAAAGACGTAAGAATTCTAGAAAATGAAAAATAAACTTTTATTTCTTTAGAACATATCTTTCATATTTTACATTGACATTTACAGAGAACACAACAACGCCACCCACGGCCAGAAAACGAAACTTAAAATGCGATTACAAAATTAATATTTATAGGCTGTGTTCATTCCTAAATACACCTTTAAATTTATTTATTCAACATTTTTACCCTAAGTTGTCCCACTGCATTGTTGCACTCATAGATATAAGAAAGAAGGAGATATGCCCGGTAGTTGAAAATGTATCGAAACCCAATGTCTCCAATTTATCCCTACTAGGAAGTAGGGATAAATTGGAGATATTGGGTTTCGATACATTTCATTCTTTCATTTTTTTCTTTCATGCAAGTGTGAGCGGGACCTCGTGTTTATTGGGGCTTACTGATCGCATGTGTAGTTGTAGGCTAGGAAGCCTACAACTACACATGCGATCAGTAAACCCAATAAATACGAGGTCCCGCTCACACTTGCAATTTACAAATCAGAACGTACTACATACACAATCAATTATAAAGCTTATCCCATCAAACACAGCTTGCATTTACCATGCACCGTACAACTCACTCACACGAAAACATTGAACGCTATCGTTGTGCTGTGCAAAAGCCATTTATTTTACATAGTGATTGACTAAATCGGAAAGTTATCGTTTCTCCCATTTATTATTGTATTAAGATTTTTGGAAGTTCCTGAAAAAATTATAAATAAAAAACGATATACTTATAATAAGATAATATAAATAAATAATACGTAGCTAAAAAAAATATATATATTAAGCAAATAAAAAAAAAAACAATATTATGAGAAAATTTTAATGAGTATAAAACAAGATTTCACATCGGTCTTCCAATCAGGCTATTACTGTTGACAAATTGAAGAATAAACTTTAATAGTAATATAAATTCATACGACAATCGAAATTATTGTCGATAGCCTACGTTAGTGGAGCTACACAACCACATCACTAACTCGTCGCAAGACACTGCGGCCGTACCATACGATGCAACCGCTTAAAGAACGTATCGTTTTGTGATTTTTACATTGCTTGTCCAGTTACTTACCGAATAATAGTACAGTCGCTGTGTTAAATGAAAACAAAAATAACGCAGTAAAGGCAAGAAATATTTAACGATTTGTTGTTTTTCATGATTTTCAACACAAATATAGTAAAATACTTGTGCTGATTTATGAAAAGTGGTTCTATGCTTTATAAAGTTTCTAGTTTAGCTTCGATTTTTACAAGAAACCACTGAACAACACGGTATTCTTAAATGTTATCACGATCGCGTTCGAAAGCGCACTTGCCTGAGGCATGAGCATTGTGATCAGAACGCGCGGACACAGACACGCCCCCATGCCACTTCTCCTGTTATTTATATTTCTATGGTTGCACTACAATTATGTTACCTTTGATATTACATTATTGTCAAAATCAGAGTGATCTTTACTATCGTTAGAATCAGGTTACTGTTGGGTTGCTGCCGCTGACAAGGGTGTCAAAATCAGTGATCTTTCTATGTTATGGAGTTTGGTTTCCGCACTTAGTCCTTCAGTGGACCATTGTGCGTGATCAGTGATCTTTATTTTCGTTACAATACTGTTGTATCTCGTTTATTAGATTGTTGCCGTCAGAGGTGAAATAACATGGAAAGGATTGTAAATAAACGATGCATGTGTCCGTGTGCTCAGATGCGTGCGCGTGTCGCTGGACGGGCTGCACATCGCGTCGGGCGACCGCTCCGGCAACGTGTGGGTGCACGCGGCCGCGGGCGGCGCGCTGCTGCACACGCTGGAGGCGCACGACGCCGAGGTGCTGTGTCTGGAGTACGCCGAGCGGCCCAGGCTTCTGGCCTCGGCTTCGCGGGACAGGCTCATACACGTGTTCCAAGTGGACCGGGTGAGTCACATTTTAATATATAGGGCCCGCGCAGGGCACCTCGCTGCGGCCGGCGCGCCACCCTCCGCGCCGCCCCACTCAGCAGTTGCACGCGTCCACACACACGCGCGCGCCCGCGTTTTATTAACGTCCATATTTTGTTCTGAATATTTACGATTACATTCAACTACAAGTATTACTTGGACTAAGAAAACTGTTCTTACTGCAACGAAATAAAGACTAATGTCAAATTGTTTCCATGGACGTGCAGTTGATCGTACTATAAACTCTTCAACAATTTGACATTAATATTGTTAGACGATATAAGTATTGTAGTATTTCGGGCCAGGCGCACTCCGCATTTTAGGTTTCATACCTACAAGCTACAAGTACGCGGCGGCCTCGATATGTCGACCCAATTCAATGAGCGTAACGTAGTCAGAAGATATAAGATTAACGCAATAAAAAAAGAGGCAACTTCTAGGTGAATATAACTGAGATAATTAGTGCTGTGCGACCTGAATTGCACCTTATTGTGTCGTAACAAAAGTCGCTTCTAATTTAAATGATTTTGTAGATTGGATCTCCTGTACTTATACTATTATATATTCTGTGGCTATAGAGAAACAGTTTTTAAAGCCAATTCCCTTTATTAATAAAAACGTTCGAAATCTAGTCACAATCTCATGTCAACAACAATAAATGTCAAAAATGTGGGTAAATATGAGGTATTTTTGACAGATTGAGAGTGAGGTTAGAATGCAAACGCTCTTAAAAATACGGTAATCGCTCTGTTCACTTAAATTGAAAGTCCTATAGTAGTCCTATACAACTTGATTATTTCTCCATGAATTACCTTCAGCATGTAAACTAACATTCCTCTCCACCATTCCAGGGTTACCAGATAATGCAGACCCTGGACGAGCACTCGTCCTCAATCACTGCAGTCCGGTTCCTCAGCTCAGGCGCGGGGCTGCAGATGGTCTCGTGCGGCGCCGACAAGACGATACTGTTCCGACAGCTGCGCCATGTAAGTTTACATAACATAAAGCTTCTATGTCTAGAAGGGGTCGGCAGAGGGATAATATAGTACGATTACCTGAAGAAAACTTTGATCACTGAGAAATAAATGTCTTATACCATATTTCCAGAGTCAAGATGGCGGCTACCAGTTCCAGCGCGGACAGAACGTGTCGGGCCGCACCACGCTGTACGACATGGAGGTGGACGCGGGCGGCCGGCACATACTCACTGCGTGCCAGGTACGTACGCGAGCGTGGCACTGGACCTTATTGCTACGGGCATAAGGGTGAAAGTGCTCGAAGGGATTTTACGTCACCTGGGTGTAAAAAGACTCATCACCAAGTCGACCGTCACGTATTGTTCCTGTTGTAATTGCGATACTTTTTTGTATCGGATCATAACTGGGAATCGAAAGATTAAGGAATATTGAAGGTTAAAGTAAATTTTTTTTGTTGAGAAAGCCTTTCGTAAATTGATGTTGCTAGTTTGAACTACAAACCGGGCATCGAAACCGAAGTGTTTTTTTTTCTGTGGTTGAGACTTTATGTCGCCAAAAAATACATTAAAACAGTACAAAAGTGGGTGGACTAAGCGTTCCTGATCTTAGGCGAGCGGTCCAGTGCATTCGAGGAAATAACTGCCGCAGGACTCAGTGACCCCTTGCAGGCTAATCTGGTGAGATTTTTCCATATCTCTCATTGGATCTCCTTATAAATCCATATATCTTGTAAGCTGTATATACCATTTGTTCGACTAACTTTAAACTGTAATACGTGTGTGATATTTGCGAGTGCGCATTCTTCGGCGACGTGGTTAATTAAGCCCATCCATAGTTAAATATCACCCGTCTCTCCACTAGTCCATTGCCTACTCAAGGATGCATATCCGGTATTGCTCGCAAACCCTTATCTATTTTAGTATTTTTACGTGTATTGTTTAATTTCAGGACCGTAACGTCCGTGTGTACAGCGCCGCTCACGGCAGACATACGAAGACGTTCAGAGGTACCACGGCCGAGGACGGAACGCTTATCAAGGTACCTAATATTAAACATATACTCTAGTATAACATTAGGCAAAAGTGCACCCAGAAACGAATATCTCTTGAATTATTTCTTCAAGTAGTATTTAGTTATTTTGATTGACCGTCAACTTTCATTAAAGCATTATTCGGTATTGAATCCTACTACAAGAAATTACGTTGCTAATTTCTTAAAAAAATTATGTTAAAATGGCTCTTTTCTGTCTAATACTTACTGACTCTTTTGATTTAGTAGTCACATGCTCAACTACTGCGCATGGGATCCTGGGTTTGAGTACCAGGTCGGGCAAAGTGTTATTAGGTATTTCATCAGGAAATTCTAAAGAGCAGCCCAGCCAGAGCCTTATATTGTGACCCGTTGATGAAAACTGGCTCGCCACCCATTATACGGGAACGAAATGTGGATGTATTATAACTTCGCAGAAGACAAGTGTGATTTTTGGCACTAGCATTTTGTTTTAGTTTTTGGGCCAATATATATTATTTTTTTCTACTTCACAGGTAGCGCTAGACAACAGCGGTATCTACCTAGCGACGTCCAGCACCGACAAGATACTGAGCGTGTATGACTACTACTCGGGCGAGTGTATGGCCACTATGTACGGCCACTCCGAGATCGTCACCGGCCTCAAGTGAGTACACAGCAGTGTTTATGTACAACGCTAGGTATCTAGTGTAATCCGGTTCGATTTTACAACTTGTTCATAAACTTATACTATTGTCCGCGCGCGACTGCTAGTCACCGCCTTAGGTATGTCCGCGGTAAGACGGGAGAGGGCGAAATTGACTAAATTGTCAGACGGAGTTAGCGGCTACGTGTGCCCGGGTGACCCGTGAAGTTACCTCAGGCGGTGACTAGCAGTCGCGCGTGCACTTTACATAGCACAGGATCATTAATATAATTTTTAGAAAAAGTTCGGTTTTGTTGACCGCCGGTTTTGTCACTAACACATGTTTGACAATCTCGTGACTAAAACTTCGTTTATGCCGCATAGCGATTGCGTACTGCACAGCTAAGTTTTATTTTCAACCGACATTTAACTAAAAATGGAGATCATCAATTCGGCCGTCTTTTTGAAGTGAAACTTCTTTATAGACGGGGGTATTAGGATTTTTTCTGTCACGAAAAAGCGTTACGGCCGCATGGAGGGGGTATACGATACATCGCGTGGTGAGAGGCGGCAGCGGCGGAGAGACGGCAACGGCTGTATTAGATGGACGTAATGCGCAGCCGCGCGGAGAGCGGGGATACGAGGGACAGCTGAGCAGATGCTCTACGTGTAATATGTCTTCGCTAGAGTCCCGGCGGCGTGTGCTCAGCTGTTGTTTTGTTACCATGTTCCGATGTATGTGTATAATTTTAGAGTAGACTATGGATGTTTTTTTTGGTTCCGGTTTGAATTCAGTTTTTTTGTTTGATAAAATAAAATATGTTTGAATAAAAAATGCATTTATTAAAATGTACCTAACCTAACCAAATCATAATTTGCAGTAACATGCGAAATAAAAATGGGTCCTGGGACACATAGTAAACGAATCGCAACAAAATTTTAACTTGAAGTTTCACGGGCAGGTTTTCAAATTGGACAAGTACATTAACAATCTGCCGGTAAAACTTCAAGTTAAAATTTTGTTGCGATTCGTTTTGGCCACTTGTCCGTTGCGATTCGTTTTTCCACTTGTTCGTTGCCATTCGTTTTTCCATTTGTCCGTTGAAGTTTCACTTCTACTATGTGTCACAGGACACATTTTTTTTTTCGTTTGCTTTACGAGATATCATTGCCAGTTCTGATTAGATTTAACAATATATTAATGCTGCCGCGTTCTTGTTTTAAAGCGTTTTTTTTTTGTTTGTTGTGTTCATTAAACTTTTTGCGTTGTTCGAGGTTAACATTTACGTGGTTTTGTTTGTTATAATTAATATGTTATGTCCTCAGGTTCACCCCGGACTGCCAGCACCTGATCTCAGCGTCGGGCGACGGTTGTATCTTCGTGTGGCGAGTACCGCACGACATGGTCGTCACCATGCGCGCCCGCCTGGCGCAGCAGGCCATCCGGCAGGGCAAGTGAGTATACAGACATGTTCGTGTGGCGCGTGCGCACGACATGGTCGTCACCATGCGCGCCCGCCTGGCGCAGCAGGCCATCCGGCAGGGCAAGTGAGTATACAGACATGTTCGTGTGGCGCGTGCGCACGACATGGTCGTCACCATGCGCGCCCGCCTGGCGCAGCAGGCCATCCGGCAGGGCAAGTGAGTATACAGACATGTTCGTGTGGCGCGTGCGCACGACATGGTCGTCACCATGCGCGCCCGCCTGGCGCAGCAGGCCATCCGGCAGGGCAAGTGAGTATACAGACATGTTCGTGTGGCGCGTGCGCACGACATGGTCGTCACCATGCGCGCCCGCCTGGCGCAGCAGGCCATCCGGCAGGGCAAGTGAGTATACAGACATGTTCGTGTGGCGCGTGCGCACGACATGGTCGTCACCATGCGCGCCCGCCTGGCGCAGCAGGCCATCCGGCAGGGCAAGTGAGTATACAGACATGTTCGTGTGGCGCGTGCGCACGACATGGTCGTCACCATGCGCGCCCGCCTGGCGCAGCAGGCCATCCGGCAGGGCAAGTGAGTATACAGACATGTTCGTGTGGCGCGTGCGCACGACATGGTCGTCACCATGCGCGCCCGCCTGGCGCAGCAGGCCATCCGGCAGGGCAAGTGAGTATACAGACATGTTCGTGTGGCGCGTGCGCACGACATGGTCGTCACCATGCGCGCCCGCCTGGCGCAGCAGGCCATCCGGCAGGGCAAGTGAGTATACAGACATGTTCGTGTGGCGCGTGCGCACGACATGGTCGTCACCATGCGCGCCCGCCTGGCGCAGCAGGCCATCCGGCAGGGCAAGTGAGTATACAGACATGTTCGTGTGGCGCGTGCGCACGACATGGTCGTCACCATGCGCGCCCGCCTGGCGCAGCAGGCCATCCGGCAGGGCAAGTGAGTATACAGACATGTTCGTGTGGCGCGTGCGCACGACATGGTCGTCACCATGCGCGCCCGCCTGGCGCAGCAGGCCATCCGGCAGGGCAAGTGAGTATACAGACATGTTCGTGTGGCGCGTGCGCACGACATGGTCGTCACCATGCGCGCCCGCCTGGCGCAGCAGGCCATCCGGCAGGGCAAGTGAGTATACAGACATGTTCGTGTGGCGCGTGCGCACGACATGGTCGTCACCATGCGCGCCCGCCTGGCGCAGCAGGCCATCCGGCAGGGCAAGTGAGTATACAGACATGTTCGTGTGGCGCGTGCGCACGACATGGTCGTCACCATGCGTGATGTTAAATATGAACTAACCTTCCTCAAGAATTGGATAATCATCAAATCGGACTGTTAGTTTCAGAGATAAGCTCGTTCAAACAAACAAACTCTTCAGGTTTATTATTAGTATAGATAATTGATAAGGAATACTTTTACTTTAAAACAAACGTTAAGGCGCGGACTGACTACGATTTTAAACACTATAGCTGCACTCACACAACCGCGTCTGCGCGCTATGCGGTAGCCCGACGACTACAGTATGACCGCAATATCTATTTTCATAATTACAGAGCATTAAATAGGTTGAAAATTGAATAAATATTTGGGTTGACGACGTGAGTAAGCTGCGAATGGGCATTTATTTTACGGGTTTTATTTAGATTATTCGGAATATACACATTAAATTAAAAAATTGTCTGGTTAAGGTTATAAAATAATGTTTATTCTATTGAACTCTTAAAAAAAAAAAAAAATGTTTTCGCTGAAAATACGGAGATGTTCGACGCCAAAGTTTATTTGTGTGAAGTATTTTTAATTGGGAATATCAAACAATTTTCTACTATTCTATTCGGTTAAAATTTTACTTTAAGCCCTTCTCTGTCCACTGTATTTTTTGCGTCGTATATTTTCATTGCGTTACGTCATACTCGACTATCCAAGAAACCAGTTTTATGTGAATATTGAGGTAGCACCGCGCCTTAATGTTGGATTGATCTAGTACTAATACAAACTCGTGTCGTTTTGTGAACAGAAAAGTGTCTGCCCCGAGTAACGGCATGTCTGGTCTGGACAGCGAGAGCGACTCTCACTTCGGGTCGCCGCCCAGAGAGTTACCCTACGAAGAGAACAAGTTCGGCACGCCTGTTGTACCTGATTATACGTGAGTACACGTCGTATTATTTAGTAACCATCTGCCTAATCTTTTCCCAACTATTTTGGGTCGGCTGTCTAATCAGATGCAGCTGAATATCAGTTTGTTACATGGACCGACTGCCTATCTGACCTCCCCTACCAAGTTACTCGGTAACACGATACCCCTTGGTTAGACTGGTTGTCAGATTTTCGGATTTCTGACTACCCGTAACCACTGCCAAAAATTTGTGTCTGTTAAAGAAATACTCGCCCGGTTTCTGAAACGAAAATCAACGCAAAAATGTTAACAAATTGTCGAGTACGTGTAAACTGTTATATTGGTTGACTGAATTATCGACAGCCAATCGGATTACTTGATTTTCTTCCCACAAACTGGCAGTCTATCTATCTGCTTATTAATAAAACATTTGTTCCCAGGCTCCGCATCGGCCGCCTGCCCACGTGGGCCAAGAAGAGCCTGGGCGACGAGGCCGCGGCCGGCGAGTCGCCCGCGCCCGAGCCGCCCGCGCGCGGCAAGTGGGCCACGAGGATCAACCCGAACACCGGTGAGATATCACACTCGTGAACTATAATCTATTCCAAGAGTATCTAAAGAAAATGTAAACAAATGGATCAGAAAACGAATATACCAGTGGATACAAATTTGTTGTGTCACTTACAAATTGAATGCATTGATTTGATTATTTGAATACTTAAAAACGAAAATCTAATATAAATCACCTTGAAAATGTTTTTATTCTTTTGACAATTGAGATTAATTTTAGAATCTCAATTTTCACAGTGATATTCCAATTATAATTGTTGGAAAAAGTGTTGTGATATAAAGTTGATATCTTCCGATTACAAATGAATGTGATCCTTATTCCCTATATGTGAGTAATTGCGAAATAATGTAACCTGAAGAGGGTACACTTTCATCAGATAATTTTGGAACAGATCACAGTAGCAGTAGAATTCTTTGTGAAGAAGCTCGTCCGGGGAAGCACTACCACCAAACATTATTTCTGCCCCCAAGCGGCCTTACCCCGCGCGTATTTTGGCTGCGTTTTCGTACGAATTTCACTCGTGCGCACACTGGATAGCATACGGTTTCTCCGTCAAATAGGTAGTGTTCCGGTGATATCGCAAACGCACGATAAATCCCAACAAGTTCGGATTGTTTTCAATCCAAAGTGCGCGCGGCCTTACTGTGTCTCAGTTTGAGGCGTGTGATTGCAGGTAGATGCGGAATTTCAGCTTTATCTCTGTGTGCTAGCAATACGTCTGCGATGCTTCTGTAACCACCTATTTTTGGGTGGGCTGTCGGTTGTATTACCATATAGAATTGCTTGGTGCAATCGGCAGTTAGCAAACGCGCTTACTACGAGCCGTTGACTAACTTACGTTGTTATTGTAAAATACACCCAACTGCACATGACTTAAAACACCAATTTAAATGACAAGTTTATTAACTTCTACAGAAAAACGCGGCGACTCAGATGGGTCTAAGGACAGTTCTCTAGACAGCGGCACCGACACACGCTACATAGAGAAGCGGAAAGATCAGACCAGTGTCAAGCAGGTTAGTGTCGTATGTGTATGTGTGTAGAGTGCATTTTACTGTACAGTATGCGGCTATTCAAACACGTCGAGTTTCAGAAAAAGTTAGGCTTTGTATAACCTCGACTCTGTCACTCATACCTGTGGGACAGTCTTTTTCTAAAGATTGATGTGTCGTATTTATGGCCACGTACTGTACCTGTCTTATTTAATAAACAAAATGGCGTATTGAGATTTTTACATTGACAAAAAAAAAATGCAATTCGAAGCAGTGTTTGTTGTAATTCGTAAATCGAACTGTATATATTTTTGAGATAGATCGAGACATTCATACCTAACTTACACCGTTTTCTGAATGGTTAATCAACTTGACATGAGATTGACAAAAAAAAAATACTGATAGCAGTTAATTTTTATCTTCATTGGTCCTTCATTAAACCGGCTGTAGAAGATTGATTTCATTGGAGATTGATTGAAGATTGATGTGAAAACTCACTGTGTTTGTTTACCAGATAAGACTTGTAGGAAAAAAATACTCTATAATATGTGTGTGTGTCGGTAAGTAACTGTGGGGATATTATGTACGTTATGGCAGATTATGTATTAGCTATGTATAGAAAACATTATATAAAAGGCATAATAAAATATTTTAAAATATATTCAAGAGTGATGCTATAGTTTGACCGCGACCGCTGTACCGCGCCTTTGGTATGTGGGCGGCGTGACAGGGGGGTGGTGTAGGCCGCTCATTCGTCAATGCTCACGGCGTGCGGCGTCTTCCCGTCCGCTGCTTATTCGTCAACGCTGCCCCCACGCCTCGCCGCGTATTCCTCAGGGGCGGAACAGTGGTCCCGCGTACGCATTAATATAAAAGACGTTTACTATGAGCCCGAGTCTGAAATATAGTAAAAGAAATCAGCTGTTTCATACAAAATTACAATATTAAGTCGATCAAAATGTATGAAACGGCAAATATTTTTCTATCAATGTCCTTTCCTCACGATAATTATTGGTGTTGCAGAACAGAATTTTATTCTAATCTAAAGCTTGTTCAAAGTTATTCTTTGACACCTGTCGCGTGAATCAAGCTCTAATTTACAAAGTATATAATATTTATTTACAAATAAATACATATATAATACAACAATATTCCTGTTTCGTATCAAGATTATCCCCATGGTTACCATTTTATGTAAGACGCGCTGAGTATTTATATAGCTCGTCCACTCTGAAATGACGCGCCCCACTACCACATTTTTGCACACGGTAATGCGGATTTCTATGGGTAATGCGGTAGTGAGACGTTATTTCACTTGTCCACTCTTAAATGACGCGCCCCAACAATAAGTTGAAAAACAATATAGTTAAATAAATAGCTTTGTAGAGCGTTGTTTTGTGAAAATCTCTTTCTGCAGCTCAAAATACTCAGTGTGTATTCGTTATTAACATATTGTATCTGTAATTACTCATACGGTTGATGGTACGGTGTGGGTAGTTTGGTGACCTCGTCTTCTATGTGTACAGTCGGCAGCAAACGTTTAGGATGACTATGTAAAGTTTTATCTATTGAATGCGGCGTTTTATTTTTTCAATAATGAAGTAACTAATGTTCAGTATTGCGTAATCTTGGAATCTTCGAATAGCGGCATCGCTTGTTCAGATAAATAATTGTGTTGTTGGAGTCCGCAATTATTTTATTAAATAAATAAATTGTTATTATTAAACGTGCATTCAGAAGTAGACCGACTTTTGCTATTGACTGTATTATTATGTTAATATTCTTGTGAATTATTGTGGAGTTTGTGGATGCAGTGATCTATGGTAGGCTCGCCATTCTCTAGAGATCGGGTAAAACAGCCTACCATTATCTACTGCTACACAGGTTTTTTTTTTATGTTCACTGTGTTTCACCTACATACGTGTTTTGTAAACTATTTCTTTTTGGTTTTAGAAAAACTCCATAATACTTCGCCAGTTTTTCCTATTTCTGTAACATTTTTTTATTTTTTTTTACATTTTGTGAATGGTTTCATTTATTTTTTCTTTATTTTTCCCCTGATCTCACACTATTAAAATGGTCTTGGGTTTTATTTCGTTATTATTTTGGTTTTTTTTTTTTCTTACAAAGTCGAAGCTTTAGAATCAGGTGGGATTTAATTCAAAGGGTAAAATAAATAAAAAATAAGCCATTCACTTTGGTTGTGGTTAACTTTGACTAGAGGCCGAAATCGCTGAACTTATCCCAGTTGCCTCGCGTTGAAGCCTTATTCAGGAATTTCGATGCGACCATGAGAAAGACATACGAAATTCTCACGATCTCACCAAGGGTGGAAAAGGTTTTTTTGCATTTTTTTTTTTATTTGTCATGTTTTGTTCGTACTTTTTTTCGCTTTTTTACGTCCATTTTTCGTTAGATATTACAAAAAAAAAACATCGTGTGTAGTCATTTTTTGTTAGTGAAATGCAACTCATTGTTTTTGCATATTTTTGTTTGTGCTTGTGTGATGTTACGCTCATTGTTTGTTTTTGTTATTTCACAAGAGAACAATTTTAGCTGTTTTAGTTTTAATGGAAGTTGTTAGTTAGCTAAATCGTTTAACATAACATCAGAAAAAAAGGAAGTGCCGTATTTAAATGTGAAGGTTATTTTATAGATGGGTTATAGTAATTTTATATTAATAGTTTATTGCTTCAGACTAGTTTATTTACACTTGCGTTTCATTGACAATAATATTTAAACTGCTTTTATTTTTGCATATTTTTAGCATTGTACAGTCAGCGTCAAAATATAGACAGCAGATTTAGATTTAAAACTAGAAAATTAAAATGTAATATGTAAAGCAATAACACACGGAGTGTTTTAGAATGAACACAGTACACAAGGACTGCTATTCTGATAATGATTTTATTCAATTGACATAAAGTTAAATTTTCTTAGTTGTTCTCATAATTTCGAACAGGCTGTTCGTCTTATAGAACGCTGACCGTACTGCATGGTGTTCGCATGTATTTTCTGCTACATTTTGTGTGCTTTTTTATGTCCGCTGTAACAATTTGTAATTGTAATATTTTTTAATGATTCCGTCAAGAATTCTGGAAGAAGTAATCATTAGTGAACACGTTTAATTATTGTTATTGAAGTTAAATTCCAAGCTCATAAGTGTTTCTGACTGAATCATACTATCTACACGCAGTTTTAAATATTTTTCGCATGTGTCACGAAGAAGAATAATTATAGTTTGGTATTTTTTTGGAAAATATAATAAATAGTAAACTACATTTTGGAATAATTCTAACTAATTTTCTTTTCTTTGTAATTTTTTACTTGATAAATGGTTTGAATTTTGATGATATTTTGCGCCGACCTTAAATAAATTGGTTTAAAAGGGCAAGAGAAAGATGGTGAAATGGTTCGATTTTGAAGATTTGAATGTAATTTTTACGGAGTGTATAGAGTGTCGCTAGCGCCATTCTATCCCTATCGGATAAAGTGCCGCTATTTGCGGCATAATAGTGGCGCTGCCTCGGCCCGGCTAAAGTGCCGGAAGCATTGCATTGTCACTGTCACCACAACTAGCGGCACTCTGTACACTGCCAATTGTTTACGGTCATTTGCGTTCTCCCTTATCCTTATTAGCGCTATCAAAAATGATGCTGCTTTGGAATGGGCAACCAGCTTCATATTTCTGACTGACCGTCTCCTTGACAGTTCAAAAGTGCCTGTAAATGGTTTTATTGAAATAAATGCTTTCAGTTTAAATCGTTGTAAAACATAATTATTCTTCATTGTAACATTATTTATGTCCACCACACATATTTATGTTATTTTATGTTTGTCGACGGTAGGTTACGATTAATTTGTCGAAAAGTCGCGTGACTGAGACGCGAACGCGGCACCACACCGATGATTCGTCGCTCGGCAGTTTTAAGTACGAGGTGCGGAAAATTTATTGTTTTTATTTAATTTTTTTCTTTTTTTGTTTTAATATTCATATGTATTTCATTATTTTAAAGCCCGCTTGCATTACTAATCAGTAAATACATTAAGCGCTGAATATATTCTAATAACCATTCTGCCTTAGTCAAATTTTGTAGTTGACAGTTCGATAGAACTACCTAGAGTCTGCGCCGCCCCTCAAGTTCGATAGATGTGACGCTAGTGCCTATGTCATTGCATCAAATTGCATTTAAAAAAATGTAGTTGATATAGGTCTTCAGTGGTGGCGCCCACTCTAGGTTTTAAATTCCTTTAGCTAGTTAATTGTCTCAGGCGTGACTCTGCGGAAATCCATTATAAAATACAATAGACGACGTATATTTAGTAACTTAATCCGCTTAACTGTTCTTAAAGAGTCGCAGAGAGAGACGTGTTGACACGTCAAGCGTCCAGAGCAGAGACTGCTAATTGCAAACACGTGTCGATTCCTTACAGGGTTCTTTATGGCTCTTTAAGAACAGTTAAGCGGATAAGGTTACTAAATATACGTCCTCTTCTGAATTTTATTCTTTTAAACCAAAATGTTAAGTCGACCTCGTCATGCTTTACCAGTTTTGTCAAATCCTCCCAGTACATTGAAACTTCACGATGGTAATACTATCTAACATACATAAATTCACACCTTCCCAATGGGGTAGGCAGAAACTACAGAACGCCACCTGATACGATCCTTACGCGTTTTATGACTTACAACGGTACAAGCGATATTGAACCTTAGTGGTAAAGCAAATACTAGGTCGACCAGCACTTTAATTGCGTAATACACGATCAATCACAATCTGAATCATTTTGAAACAGATTGCTAATCTATTGTTTCATAAGTTCTAAAAAAAATCTGCTCAACAACGTAAATAACGCAATGAATGATGTTGAACTGTCAAAACGAAACAGATTAGTCTGAATCATTTACGAAAATGTGTTATGCAATAAGATAGCAATAGCTTACCAATTTTTAATGCATAAGTGATTCGTAATGCAAGCGGTTCTAAATGTGTATAATTATATAAAAGTCAGCAACGTTCATAACGCTCTACGCAATTAATATATTCTCATGACTGTCACCTGTCAGTTTTTGAGGTCCGATTTTTCAATCGTCAGACCTGAGGAATAAATATGGCGGTTTGACATATTTTCTGTGAAACAGCAATTATTATTATTCCTCAGATAAAAGTTTTCTGAAGATTAAAAAATCGGGTCGTTTAGTGTGGTAGTAAATCCATATATGTCCATCTGTTGTTTAGGATCAAGAGTCAACAGAACATGACGGTGATATCGAGGACATATCCGATGGAGAACGGACCTCGTCGTCGGAGCGCGGCAACAGGACCACCTACTACCCCGGCAACAATGTTGATGAGACGCCCGGGTGAGTCGCACTTGAGACTTCTAGGTAGACTGGAAGATGGACGGGTGGGGCTGGATGGCAGGGATGGATGCGGATAACCAAAAAACAACAAAATATTTCTCCTTTAAATAAAGCAAGAGCGAAAAGGTATCTTCTGGGCACGCTTATTCTACTGTAGACCACATCCATCGCTTTCCATTCCAGCAGATCATGGTCAAGAGCAGGCAAATTCTGTAATAAAATATAAAATCAGTATGAGTATAGAGGTATGAGGAACAGGGTGTAAAGTTCATTATTCCTACATAAAAAAAGGGAGGATCCTCCAACCAGACGGGTGGGACCGAGCCCGACGATTCATGTTGTGACGTTGTATATATTTATTATACGAGGGGTGTTCAATAAATAGTGAGAATGAGTAAGACGCAATTATCTTTTATTATATGTTATTTTATTTTTCGACGTAGTCACCTTTCAGGTTTATACACTTTGTATGTCTTTTCTCTAATCCTAAAATTCCCTTTCTAAAAAAATCTTCTTCCTCATCCCTTAAAAAATAATTTACGGCGGCGACTACTCCGTCATCATCTTCTCAAATCACTAGGAGCAAGGTCCGGTGAATATGGAGGATGTTCCATGAATTCGAAGCCAGCTTCTTGAATGGCAGCCATCGCAACTCTGGACTTGTGCGCAGGGGCGTTATCTTGGTGAAACAAAACAACTTTAGCGAGTTTGCCACGCCGTTTCTTGCGTATTTCCTCACGCAACTTTGTTACTTGTCCTGCGTACATAGTCCCCGTAATAGTGGCTCCATGATTAAGATATTCGAACATTACCACCCCTTGGCTGTCCCAGAAAAGAGAGCCCATGATCTTTCCGGCGGATGGAATCGCCTTAAATTTCTTTGGAGTTGGAGATGACGGTCGCTTCCAAGTCATGGACTGTTGTTTCGTTTCCGGGTCATAATGGTGAAGCCATGTTTCGTCCATAGTTATGAATCGAGCCAAAAATCGGTCAGGATCTTGTTGTAACAAATCGAAACAGCTTTGTGAAATTCTCAGTCGAGTTTGTTTCTGCGCGTCAGAAAGCATTCTGGGCACCCAGCGCGCTGACACTTTTTTCATACCCAAATGGTCTTTTATAATATTATGTACACTTCCTATCGAAATCTTTACTTCTTCAGTTATAAAACGAACAGTAACACGACGATCCGCCAAGACAATATTTTCAACTTTTTTAATCATTTGTTCAGTCACTGCCGATATGGGGCGTCCCGTTCGTGGGTCGTCGTTAGTGGAAGTTCTTCCTCGCTTGAACTCAGCACACCAACGCGCAACCGTAGAATATGAAATAGCATGAACTCCTAATGTTGCTCTCAAGTCTTGATTTACCTGCTCCGTAGTAAAATTTTTCAAGCAGAGATATTTTATTACCGCGCGAACTTCAATTTTATCCATTTTTAAGAACACGTTCCGAAACGACGCAAACAATACACTTCTACTTTTAAAAAACAAAAGAGAATTAATTACTTTTTTTATCATCTTAACTAATGTCTGGGCTATGCCTGCCAGTATTTTTTTTTTCTTTCCAAGGAGAATGTATCGCATTCTCACTATTTATTGAACACCCCTCGTATACACGTCGCGCGGTAAACTCTGCTTGTGCGATGCAGGATTTTGCATGACGTCACTCGGCAAGCTAGCCTTGTCAGTTATTATAGTTACTTGCATCAAGTAACCAAATCAAACGAATTACTGTCAGGTTAGGCGGGTCAGTCAGTAGCTAGCTTTAGAGTTACTACAAAATTTTCGTTTTTACTCGACACTCGCCTATTCCGACGACGCCAAAACACAGCCACTCTTGTCTCTCGGGTAAGAGCTACTTGTCAGTATCATGGCAGTCTAGAGTCTGGAGTCTGGTTTAGAGTCTAATCCAACGAAGCAGGCTCGACCAACAGAATACAAAACTTTATGATTACGACTTTCCTTCCACAGAGAGTTCATGGTGAACGCGATGGATGCTGACGAACTGCGCGAGTCCATGCGTCGCTCGAAGCGCTGGACGGGGGAGACGCGCCTGGAGCTACCGCCGCCGCACGCCAAGCTCAGCGGCACTCCCGTGGACTCTGATGACGACGAGGTAAGGATCTGTCTGCCTGTTCCCAACTATGTTGTGTTCGGCGTCCAGTCTAATCGAATGCAGCTGAATACCAGTATTTTACATCGACCGACTGCTTATCAGACCGACACAACCCAGTTACTGGATAGCATGATACCACGTAGTAAGACTTCGGGCTGTTGTCTATCCGTAATGACTGTTAAAGATCTGGATGCAGGTTTAAAGATGACTGATATCATCTGAATCCTGAACTAAATGTAACAATTCGCGGAGCTCAAAAGTCAAGCTTATTCTCAAAATTACTATACTGAAAAATAAAACATAATATTTCTGTTTGTCTTCCCTACAGGTGTCAACTCCGTCCGGCGACAACACGGAGCGCAATCCGCTGTCGGGCTCGTGCGAGTCGCTGGACACGGCGGGACGACGCGAGAAGTACCTCAAGTCGGCCTTCGACAGCCTCAGTGGCGCCGAGATGGACGCCACGCTTACTGCGGGTGAGCAGACTTGATAATACAACTTTATTTAAAGTTTGGAGTTGGTCGCCCTTCTTTACCACGTTTTGGAACAGGCTACTTCAACTTTTTGACCGACGCTTTAATAATTCAAAATTATATAC
This sequence comes from Agrochola lota, assembly GCA_947364205.1. NCBI lineage: Eukaryota > Metazoa > Arthropoda > Insecta > Lepidoptera > Noctuidae > Agrochola > Agrochola lota. Next base: position 10,555,947 of record OX376246.1, on the reverse strand, counting down.
AACATGTAAAAGAAACCCTGTCCGATCCGTGAGGGTTTTTGTTAAGTATCGTACTGAGAGTCTGTTTATGTGGTAACTATCAGGAAGAATCAAAGAAAACAATTTTACTACTTGGGGCGTGGGCGGCCGTCAAGTCTTAACTTAGGATTCCTGTTGAAAATTTGCAACTTTACTAAGAATGTGAATTTTAAATAGCAATATTATTTTTATTTTCAATAAAAAAATAAATAAATAAAAAATGGTAATGTTATTGCAGTACCTATTCCCTACCCTTTCGGATCGGCCAAGGTTTTTTTTACATAGTGTATATTTACATGATTTAATTGAAATAAAGTGTTGAGTTTGAGCTTTGATTCGTAAAAAACATTGTACGAAAACGTTGATTGCTTTTAAACTTTGTCACTTTAAACTTGTCGATTGATGTAGCCGTCTTTAGCACTTGGGTGTAATAATACCCTCCTGACTGAACGGAGCTCACGGCGGCTCATCTCAACTGAGATTAGCCAACTTCGCGGGAGATATTATAGTGCACAAGTGTTACGCATAAGTGAGAACCGTCCCGTGTCCCGCAGGCAACACGTCGCTGTCGGCGCAGCACCTGTCGCGCGGCGCGGCGCCGGGCGCGCGGCCGCTGCCGGCGCCGCGCGCGCGCGCGCAGGAGCCCGAGGCCGCGCGGCGCCGCGAGGAGCTCAACCGGCGGATACTGGAGACGCGCCGGCAGCTGGAGAGTGTGAGTTGCACGAATACTTAAAAAAATACTTCCACAGTTCTAGGCAAACAATCCACTATGGCCAGACAAACCCATAGCCCAATATGTTTTGTTTCCATGTTCTGTATACAACTTTTGGTAGTATGTGGCGGTTGAAATGTTCATTCAATATTACACAATGAATTTAATAATATAGTTACTATAACGACACACTGTTTATAAACAATAACTAAAATATTATAAAATGACGCGAGTGACGCAATCAGCGGTTAGTGACCGACTGTGTGATATATCGTATTCAATTGCTATAATAATTATACTCAGACGAGCGACATCATAGGTAGATACTAAAATTCCAAATTTGTTTGCATGTGTGTGTGGGTTACATACCAATACATCTGCAATAGTCCTGCAGTAACCGGGGATGGTCTTTGAGAAAACACTTGCATAATACATACAAAAATAATCGTCGGTTCATGCCTCATTTCAATTCAAATTACCAAACAGGCCTCTGCGAGTTGGCTTCAGCCCCTCGTATGCCAGGCTCCAAAGGGCCTGAGATATGTGAACATTAAAAGAATAAAACTTTATTGTTCAAGAAAGCATTACAAATTCAAATTGCACTAAAGCCTCTACACTACGATCCCTGTGTCGTGTAGACTAGTCCCCTTCGTCCTACAATATTATAAGATAGGCACATACATAGCATCGGTCGGTAAGATTTCTGAGACGACAACGAATGTTATTCCAAAGCAATAATTACTTACATAGAAGTACTATATAGTACAAAAAAAAAAAAAAAAAAAAAAAAAAAAAAGTGAAGTAAGTAAGTAGTAGTAGTAAATATTCTGACTTCAAATATTTGAAGTCAGAATATTTAATAATTATCAAATTTTGGAACAACAAACTGAATGTCATAGATCACAAAGTTCAAATTCTATTGCAACCAAAATGTTTTTAGAAAAATCCACTAAGAATACATAAAACTAAAGTAATTAGCAAGTAAGCGTTAGGAGACGACAGAATAGAAATTATGAATTCAAGTTTAGTAGAGCTCCTTGCGATGGAGCTCGTGCGAACCATAACACCTATTTCTACCGCCAAGCAGCGCTGCAGTGTTCCGGTTTGACGAGTATGAGTGTTTCGGTATTCCGCTGTAGTAACAGACACATAAGAAATGTCTCATGAGACCTCTCTGCTTAGTCTCTGGGATGTTTAAGGGACCTATTTGATTTCTTAGTTGAATGCTTTAAAATTCTTGAGATTAAAGCCAGTCAGTCTGTGAGAGATATTTCGCTTTTGAACATGATTTTTTAAGTAGTTGGCTATACTTCACAGTCTTGCTAGGTATCGTTACCTACTTATATTGCTAAAAAACATGTGTTTATTTATTATCTTTATAAAATTGAATCCTCTCCTCTCAGGTGGCTTTCCGTTCCAACTTGAAGTCAAGTCAGTCAACGACGGATCTATCGTACATTCCCGAGAAGGACAGCTCGCGTCGCAGCCGGCCCGTCTCCATGGCCATCCCATCCAATTCCAGGCCTTACGGTAAGACGCTCCACTTGCCAGTACGCTTAGTTATGTGATGGAGATTGAGTTTTCATCTGTGGTATTCGACAGTGTTTTTTTTAAATAAAAGTAAAGTTATGAAAAAATAAACAACGTTTATAAATGATTTATGGTATCTTCCAGCCCTTCGTTTTGACAACATACCTGACAATGTAGCTAAAAATTAAAGGTTCTTTTAGAAATAATACGTCATCAAGGAACTGTTAACAACATTTTATAAACTTTATTCTACCACAAATGAATATAAATGGTTCACTCCGCATTTTAAGTATGAACCTACAAGTACGCCTCGGGCTCGACTCGTCGGCCAATTCAGATAAAAGAGTTACGAGATAGAAAGAGAGGCAGCTTCTAGGTGAATATTACTGTAGGTGATTAGCGCTGTGCGACCTGAATTACACTTTATTGTGTCGTAGCAAGAGTCGCTTTTTATTCAAATGATTTTGCGGAGTCAACCGTCTGTATTAATCTGTGATACTATTTAGATTATCAATCAATCGAATATTCGTTCAAGAAATTAAAGAAATATACGTCATTTATTCTGTATTAAAGTTCGGATACCCGATGTATGAATACTCAATTTCTTCAAAAATACAGTCAAAGTCGTACTTTCAATTCAGCAACTAATTTTCACTACAAATTAATTGCAAACATATTCGTATTCAATCTTTGACTGTATGTGTGATTTCACTAACGTGTGACGTCATTAAATATTACTTATAAACGCTTAACTTGCAAGTGTTTTTAAATCCATTTCCATCTAAATACAGACCTCGGCAAGTGTTGCTGCCATTATCAACAAAGCGTTTATAAGTAAACGAATCATCGCTAAATACTAACAAACACCAAAATTGTTTCCCTAACGCTGACCAGGAATATTGCCATGTCCGGAAGAGAATCTGGACAGTCTAAACTCGAACTATTTCGATAGTTTGAATCCTTACCTCGACTACCGAAACAAGAACCCCTATGCGATACCTGCGAATTTGAACCATAAGATCATACCCGACTATTTAGACAACGTTGTTCCATACGTGCCGCCACACGCTAATATACCACCCACTCAGAATGATAGACGCAACATGCATTACACCCCTTTCGATACTAAACCCATGGTCTTCAAAGAACAGCTGCCTCAAAAGAAACCTCTAGCGTTCACTATAGATATGACGAAACCTGTCCAATCTAAAGTCTTCAACCGCCTGTTTCCTGAGAAAGAGCCACGCGAACCTAAACCACGGAATTTTACGTTAAATCTAACGAAAAACGACGAGAAACCAGCTCCGCCTAAGTCTGTAAAACCTGCGCGGAGTATATTCAAGAACTATAAGTCTTGTCCCGTTTCGCCGGTTTCTGAAGAATGTAAGTGGGCTGACAAGGCTAATCAAAGGACTCAGAAACCTGATACGAACTCTCTAGATCCCAAAAAGAGGAATTCCCTGAGCTTCTTCGTGGGTTTTGATAACAAAAATCTTAGAGATAGCGGTAAAAGTATAGTAGATACTATAAAATCGGATACTGAAAAGATGATCGCAGAAATTACTAAGAAATATGGCGATTTAGATGAATACGATGTTGCAAGAGGTCAGGATGACCTTGATTTAAAACCTACCAAAGAAAAAGATGATGGTAACTTTTCATCAGACTCCTTAGAAGACTGCAGTCTCAGCCAAGATGCTAGTTGTAAAAATAAACTGTTCTCTAAGAAAGTTTGTAAAAAACATACCAAAAATGTACCAAGACGGACTGTGTCCAACTATGAAATCTACGGCAGTGAGAAGCCGGTAGTGCCCGCGAAGCCCGCTTACATAGCCAATCAGAAGAGTTCTACACTACCTAGGAACATGCCTTCAAACCTCGACGACATCGACGAAGATTCTATGAAGTACAACTCTAACATGTACAGATGTCAAAGCGTTTTAACTAAGAGATGTGTCACGCGGTCTAACGAATCAGTGCTGAGTGATAATTCAAATTGTTCCAGTATTTCTAATGAAATTTTCCTCAAATATGGCAACGAAGTCGCCTTTCAACAAGCGAAGTTTGACAGCAGTAGATACAATTTGAACGATTCGCAGAACTGTTCGTACGAGAACATTCACGACACAGAGTACTTAGAAAACCACAGACACAGTAGCGCAAGTTTCTTTTTGAATCAGAAGAAGTACATGAAGAACAGCTGCAGCCAGGAATCTGTGTTGTCCGACGACTTTTTGGACAACGACAACCAACTATGTAGAACTAACTGTAACTCATTGGAGAGTGTGCTGTCTGATGACTCCGAATGTACCAAAAGTGCGCCATTGGAAATGTTGTTTGAAGGCGCTAAGCCGAAGAAACAACAAAAGAACCAAAGTATGCCGCGGAATAGTAAAAGTTGTTACGAATTTGATAACACGTCTAAAAGTTATGGCTCCAGTCCTAACAATGCTTATTTCGGTTACATGTATAACAATTATTTAGGAGATGCGACCAGCCCAAATTATAGAGAAAGCAAACCTAACACTGTAGTTATAAGCCCTAAACCACCCGCACCCGCTAATAAAGTGTACGGTTTTGATATTCCGATGGATGGACACAAAACTGTGACCAGATCTAAAAGTTTATACGACTCATCAACCAAACAACCTCCCCCAGCTAAGAATATTGCGTATTATTTCGACGGAAATAATATTCAGCAGTATAACAAAGAAAAGAAACTTAGCGATGAAATACCGAGGTTGAATAAGACTGATTACATGGTGAACGCTAGCAAGTCTCTGCAGCCCAAATTCGCTGATAAATACAAGAGTCAAATGGAAGGTTGTGAAAAGAATGCTATGGTCAAATCTAAGAGTTGTAGCTTCGAAGTAGTCTTAGAACCAGCTTCCAAACCAAACCCCTTAAAAAATCTTATGGAGAAACGAAATTCTCACGTTCAAAAGAATTTGGAGAAATTCGAGGAGCAAATTAGGAAGAACACCTCGACAAAGGTCAATAAAAATCAGTTAAATAAAGAAAAATCAAATGGTAAATATAATAATGCTACTAAGAGCCTCGAAAGAGGTTCGGGCCAGAAGAACAACAACACTAAAATAACCATGGAGTTTGTACCTCACAAGCCTCCAAAACCAATCAAAAGAACGTCTTCTGTCAAAATGAATAACAGACTGAAAGCGGGCATAGAAAAATCAGGTCTGACGTCATCAATATCGTCGCAGTACAAAGCGAAACTCGATGGTCTGCACAACAAAAACTATTTAGCCAATAAGAAGCCCGAAGATGCCAATTCGAACGTGGAACCCGATAACAGTGAGAAACATTTCGACGTGTTTGTCAAAGAAAAAGACGTGAATGAAAATAAATCGGAAATACAGATGGATAGCCTAGAAGTGTACGCGATGCAACGCATGGAGAGACTGAAACAAGTGAGCATGGACTCCCTCGATGTCGATGCCAATGATTTCGCTAAAGACTCCTTAGATTATTATGCTGAACAAGATAATAAACTATATGCAAAAAATGCTAAAGACCAACTCAATCTGAAACTTGCTAGAAATGATTTGTCGCGACCGTCGCACAGCAGGCAAAGCGAAACCAAAGAAAACATATCACCAGAGATGAGCGATGAAATAAAAAAATATAAAAATATAGAAAGAAAAATAGAGATCATCAACAAATTGGTAGAAATGGAAGAGAAGAGAATTTTACAAGAGAAGATACTCAAGGAATGGAGAATGAGACCTTTAAAAGCTAATATAAATGATGGAAAAGGAGTAGTCAAACTACTATCTAGGAAATTCGAGAAGTTAGCGACGAAGCAATCGTCAACTGTTCACAACTTCGCGTCCCTCACTTTAGAAGAAGCTGATACAGACACGGACACAACTTCAGATAATAAAGAAATTAAAAGAAACTTGAGTCTACCAGACATTTTGGATTCTGATCAAATTGGGGGCCTAGTTACCGTCGGAAGAGACATAACGAATGAAGCTGGCAACACAGGACCCGTGGAAGACGTAAAGCTTAACAACGCCATACAACCAGAAATAGCAAACCCACCAAAAAGTCTTAAGCAAAGAGTTTACAACGAAATGGTAATACCAAAAACCGATGTCCATCTAGACAGCGAAAACTATGAATCGTCAACAACTAGCTCTAGTTGTACAAATTCTCCGAAAAGACTACATTTTTACGGTTTTAGCAGACCGAAACCTCCATTCAGAAAGATAATTAGAGGTCCTACACCAAGATTGTGTATGGAAAACCGTCTTTTCCCGCATAAAATAAGGCCGGTACTGTACGGTTCGCCTAGAGGTTCTTGTTTAGCGAGGAAGGTTCCCGTACAAAACCCGGTTTTGCCATCGAAATTCTCGCCGACACAAGGTTTGGGACTGCATGTGACAAGTTATTTGATGTCGTTATGGTCCCTTTTATTTGCGTGATCAAATGTGGAAGTAGTTGCTTTTGGGTTTCAAACTAATAACTCTAGATATTTTTTAAATAAGTATTTATGTAACTTTGAACAGTCATTATAACTTAAAAGTGTCACGTGGTGCTTTATATATTTTTTTATATCATCAAAATAGACTACATTTACTATGTTTTGTGAAATGAACGACTAAAATATCTAGGGTCCAAAAACAAAAACCTAAAACTTACACATTCCACAAAATAAGGTGATATTTTGTGAATTCGCCCAGAAATTAAAATCATAGGCAAAAATTAAATATGCAAATATATATATATATTTTTATATCGCACGGCAGATTCACGACATGTCACTTGCCATCGCTTTGTATATTATTTTTCAGGTTTTTTTTTTCAGCATGATTTTAAGCATATGTGGAGTTTTTCTCATCCATGCATGTTTTAAAATTTTTGTTTTTGTTGTGCTTAGTTATAGCAATCTGAATGGTTATTTTATTATTTGAATAGTATTTGTTGGTAAAAAAAATTTTTTTTGATGAATATGTATATTTTTAAGCTCCTATAGCAAATTATATTCTTAGTACAACAGTTACATTGAAATTAGCGTCGTAGTTTTAAACTTCACTTATGGGCAATTTTACCAAAGATATCTTTTAGCTGTGGAATAAAATTGACGTCTGACAGTTCTGTATAGAAAAAAAGTACAATAATTTAAAAAAAATACGCATGATAAGACTTATACTAGACATACAAGTTTGTTTGAATTCGCCGTTAATCCACTGGCTATTTATTTTTAAATTTCGAGCTCCGAAAAATTCTCGTCAATTCTGTTTCCTTTTAAACTATCAGGCAATATAGTCCTAATACCATATTCTGATGTAATACTCAACTGAAACAAAAATACAAACAAGAAAATTTTCACCATTGTGTATGTCCACAGTGGAAAACTGCTCCCACAGTTAAAAATATATATTATAACCTGCCGATATTCAATAAAACCGTCAGCTCGCTATAATCGCATGTTACTTATAAGCAGCCGTCTCGCCAGCGAATCGCTCGCACCTGTCGGCGTCAGACCGCGAGGAGGAGGGTACGGGGATGAGACGAGCCATCTCGCTGTCAGACCTCGCCGCCAAGCCCATGCCCGCGCCGAGGACACCGCAAGGTGCGTCTGGTGGTGGTTGTATGGGTTGTAGACAGGTTTGGTCGGGATTACCTGGGATTGGGTGGGTTTCATTTTGATTGGTTGGAGATAACTGGGTTTCGGTTGGTGTTAACTGGGTTTGGTTTGAGTTAACTATGCTCTGGTCGGATTAACTGGGTTTAGTAAAGTAGTTTGTGTTGTTCGGGATTAAATGTGGGGCTTTATTGGGTCTACAGCTTAATTAAGTAAAACAGAATGTAATCGAGATAAATCAGTTCTAGTAAATGTTAAGGGGTGGGATATGTTGATTATGTCATAAAAATCGTCCATGCAATATTGGGATATTTTTAGAACAAGTTATGGATCATATTAACATTGAATTAAGGTGGTGGTGGATGTTATACGTTTTGGTTATGTATGCCGCTCAAACTTGTAATAGCTAGTTTCTTCTTGGTAACAATTGACGCACTATGTCTATACTTTTTAATACGTATAGAATAACGCGACAAAACTTTAACTCACAGACGGTTTTTGAAACGAATCAACACAAATATAAGATAACAAACTGCAGTAATTAGCTGACAACAGCCATTCAAATCACTTGACATAAGTATGATAGTCTGTTGGCAAATTTATTTTTGTGTTTATCCTTAAGCTTTCAGAAACCTGTTGATTGTTTCTATTTACTTTTGGGTAGGTACAGCTTTGGGCATCTTCTCAATATTTGGTTTAGATGGCTCTAAATAAAGCCTAATATGCAAAGGTGCATCATTCTTCTTCTTTTCGTATGCTTAGTGACTAACCTGTTGTCAGAGTTTTAAAGCCGCCCATGGGCCTCTGACTTGGCTTCACATGCCGTCGAGAAATATCTCTCAGGCATGCCGGTTTCCTCACGATGTTTTCCTTCACCGTTTTTGAAGCAAGTGATAATTATACAATACGCACATGAATCCGAAAACTCTGAGGTGCGTGGCTTGGGTTCGAACTTGAGACTTTGAGACCTATGATTTGGCAGTTTGACTGTCACACCACTAGGCTATCGTTAGTTTGACAATGCAACAACATTCATTGCGTTATTTACGTTGTAGAGCAGATATTTTTTTCGAGCTTATGAATTAGCAATCTGTTTCAAAATGATTCAGATTCTGATTGATCGTGTATTACGCAATTAGGGTACAGGTTTACACAATAATGAATGAAATGAATCCGAAAAGTCAGAGGTGAATTCGTGGGATAAGTAGCTTGGTAGCTTAGGATTTGTGAACAGGGCATATTTTGTCAAGTAGATCAGTAGTCTCGGCTTATATAGACGACAGAATTGCACATAACCTACACGTCAACCAGCTTGATTTCGTTGTGTTACGTACAAATTTGAATTATTTAAATTACATATAAATATGTGACAATTCTATACACGCACTTTATGTTAATCATTATAATTATAAAGTATGTTTTTTATTAATTAGTTGTAGAATAATTTAGTTTAATAGTAGAATAGCGTAAATGTTTACTAACGCATAATACATTGCTTTTTTATGTAGTGTTGACTAATTGTTATTTATTTAGTTTTGTAGATAAAAATAATAATATTAAATTAACCCGTTTATTAATTCTTTAGATAACGTGTTTTTAAAATGATTTTTGCCAAAGGTCTCCCTAAAGAATTAGTTTACTATTTAAATTATTTTTTTATTTGCGGTACCAATTTTGTAACAAAATTACAACTACCAACTCATTATAACCTCAATTTATTCCTCTTTTAGTTTAAAAGTATCATCTGTATTATTGTATCGACACAAGACACGCAAGGATTCACTTACTAGCCAAAACATTCCAACCTACGTAGTTTTCTCTTATTTTCCGAAATATTATCATAAACATCGATTTTGAATAGAAGGTTATATCTATTTTGAGCTACGCTTTGTATGTTTTTACTGTTATTGCTGGAGTAAGATACCACATTTTAAATATTTGATTAGTTTAATGTGCAGTAATACCCCGCTTTACGCGGGGGATGGGAGGCATATAACAGGGTATGATGAAATATCAAGCCAAATAAATAATGAATGTGCTTTTATTGCACAAATTAAAGCCTATTAATTGTTACAGAAAAGTTTTTACTTATTTTATCTTTAGAATTACAAGAGAAGTAGTTACTTATCGAATATTTTTTTAGTAGCATTTTGTATGTGTTCTTGCAAAAGTATTTCGTAGCAAACAACACTGTTTTATATTGCTTGTGGAACATTTATAATGCGATTAATATCACTGTCTGCTAAAAGGAACCAATCAATGCATCCACGTCAAGCGAGGCATATTAGCGCGAAATTTATGATTCACGTAAAACCGAAACCGCGCCTAGCGGGGTCGCGTAAAGCGAGGTGTTACTGTAATTAACTGAATTATGGTGGGTTGGTATGTTTTGGTACAACTGTGACCATTCTACTTCCTTCTCTAACTGATCCGCGTACCACAGGCCCGTCGTCCAAGCCGGCGACGCCACAGAACGGCTCCAGCAGTAAGTCTCCGAGCAACTTCGTGAGACCAGCGCCGCGGTATAGCACCAAGTCCAATATGACCAGGAGTTCTAGTGTTGGAGTGCTTAATCAGGTATTTATACATAAGATGGTAAGCCCTTGTACATCATTATAAAGAAAGAAAGGAAAGAAAGAAAAATTGTTTATTCTGCACAAACAAATCGCACATTACAAAAAAAAATACATAAAATACACCAATACTTTTGGATACAAAGTAGCCAAAAGCCTCGTATTCAAGCAATAAAAGTTTATACATTTTTTCCATTGCTTGATGTCACGGCCAGAAATCAAAGACAATTTATATTGCGTAATTACTCTGTGTTGCGACACTGGCAAATGATAACAAACAAACAATCAAAACAAAAACAATATACCGATGGCAGAGAGGAAAAATAACTACTTTTGTAACAAACAAACAACAATAACAAGAACAATTACGCGATGCGTGTGCGTCGCATCTATGCAAGAACAGCTCGTTGCTCAGCACAATACTTCGGACGAACCTATCGTCAACAGCGCTGATTTTCAGAAACTACCTCTCGATTATAACGTCTGTCTTTGGTTTTGTATTTTGCCACCGACTGCCGAAATTGAACCAGAAAACAGCGTGCGTGTATGACTAGATGGATGAACGTAACCGAAGGGAAAGATGTATGTAAAGATTGTAGCAGCTGGCGTTCTGTAGTTTCTACCTACCCTCATAGGAAAACGGCGTGAGTTTATGTATATATATTGGATGACCTACATGAAACCCAAACCCCCCGCAGAGCGACTCGGAGTCAGACCCGCAGCCGTCGCGCCAGCAGTCCAACAGGCCGCAGGGCCTCATGCGGCCCACCATCTCCTCCATGAACAAGCAGGCTGCAAGCACCGCGCGGCGACGAGGACTCGCCAACGCGTACAGCGCAGGTTCGATAAATACAATATACTTTATTATACACCAAAATTGTAACATAGCTCTTATACAATATTGCTAATTCCACCACCGAAGCCGTTCGATACCACTCCTGTTTGTGTGACTGATCAACGTTAAGCTATGCTGTGCTGCGCTGTGATGTCTTAAGCTAAAACGCTCCTCATAGATTTTATTCAGGAAAAAACGTGTTGTGCTGAGTTTTGTGCTACGTAGCAACTGTAAATGAGTAGACGAATGATTCCCTTGATGGATTTATTGCTACTGAATATAATTACACAATTGTTCCACTTAAATGCTATGTTAGAGAAATGCACAGCTAAACAATATCGATGTGCATTATTGAGTACGACGTACAAACTTCCACAAAGATCAATGTACACGCTATACGCGATAACTCAAAGCTCATTTCTTGATGACATAAACGAACACACACTGAGTTTTTCTACAAAACTCAGCTTGCAGATTATTATTGGCTAAGCTAAGCGCAGCGCAGCATAGCCTAATGTTGATTAGTCACCCTGAAACTGGTCCAGTAGTTTGAACTATGTAGTTAGCGCACCGTATACTAAAGTCACAAGAAGTTGATTAAACTTTGATCCCTTTATTCACAAATTGTCGTTATAATACAGTACGTTGTTCATTTATTATTGCATAATGTACAACTCAGTTACAGGCTAGGCTAAAACTTATGAGTACATGTCCTAGGTGCAGCTAGTATTATTACATTTAACTTACATCTAGGTTAAATACATATTTGGAAGTTAACATTATATTGCATACCTACTAAATACCAATATCACAACATTCATTTGTTACGTCATACAATGATTTGAACTCGAGTTATGCCAAATCTTCAAATCTCCAATTTATTGAAGTAGTTCTATAATTAAAGCTGCTTAGTTTTGAAATTATTTATTGAAATAATTGGTTTACATGAATATTTATAAAATAGGGCCACAAACTAAAGATTAAGATTAAATTAGTTGTGTTCTACCGGAATTGGAGCTGTATTTTAAATCTATTCTAAATATAAGTTTTAGATGTATATCGATGTATTCGTTCACAATTTAGTTTCGAAACATGTAAACAAATATGTGTTTTGGAATAACATCTTTAAAAACTAGTCATAAAATTCAGTTGGCTCTTCAAACATTTTTATGAGGTTTTCAATACTACTAGTCGTTCTGAAATTAACTGAATTTAAAGTATCTTAAAAATGTCGGGATGGCCCAGTGGTTAAGGCCTCGCCTCTCATGCACGAGGTTGTGGGTTCAAATCCGGGCAAGTACCAATGTGACATTTTCAATTCATATGTACTTTCTGAGTTTATCTTGGACATTACTGACATCGGTGAAGGAAAACATCATGAGGAAACCTGGACTAATATAAGTCTGAAATCACCAACCCGTCTTGAGCAAGCGTGGTGATCAATGCTCGTGCCTTCTCTGTATGGGAAGAGGCCTTTGCCCTGCGGTGGGACAGTAACAGGCTGGTATTATTAAAGTAACTTAAAGTTGATAATCTTTAAAGTGCAAATAACATCAGTTAGAAATAAGGATTTGAATAGATTTTAGGTATATTGCTTAATTTTAATTGGATATTACTCGTAAAATGGATATTTGATTAGTTTAAACGATTGTGGGTTGCTATGTTTTAGCATAATTTACCAATTTAGCCTTAAATCAAATACTAAATTTTCACTCCAAAACCCAGCAATATGATAACTCCGCACGTTCACGCAATTAACCACACTTATAACACTAAACAGTAAGTCTCGCGACGGGCGCACACGAGGAGTCCAGCTCGGAGGCCGACGAGCGCAACAACGGAGACGCGCCCGCGCCGCCGCGCCCGCGCGCCTCGTCCGTCGACCACAGTCAGAGGAGGATCGGTGAGTGAAGCATTGCTAGGTTGTCACTCGGGCGCGCACGACGAGTCAGCTCGGAGGCCGACGAGCGCAACAACGGACCAGCTCGGTAATAAACTAAGCCACATCGACTGCAATGGCAGTGAGCTCGCACAGGTCCTTTATAATGCAGGAGTTAGTGCACACAGACCCAAGAGTGAGGCATCGTCTGTGATGTGGCTGCACAGTCGCACTGTGGCTCATCAGTTAATATCAACTTGCTAAATTGGGTCCCGCGTGAGGGAGAGGCAAATTTCGCGCCCTCATGCCCCTAGCCGCCGCAAGAGACGCCCTGGGCGTTGGGAATCGCAGGCCGATTCCCAACAACAGTAGGCGCGGGCGCGCGGGCTTGCGGACGGTGAGCAATGGGCAGCTCGCCGTCCGATTAGGACCAGGCCCGGGTCGACGGCGCGTTGTGTTCCACGCGCGCCTCAAAGAGATGTCAGCACCAACCGACGGGGTCCGCTAGGGCCGATGCCTGCCGGGGTCGCGGGACAGTCCGAAAGGGATACCGTGGCCCCGGGCAATATACATGCAACTAAAGGAACATGGGTGGGTGTAGTCACTAAGAGTCTGACACGTCCGCACGCTCCGCCCAGAGCGGGAGAAGCTATTTGATTTTTTTAAATTAGGTTCGCCAACAATTGATTACACTGATACAAACACATAATACATTTAAAAAAGTAAAATAACAGTGCATCAGTTACTTATAGGTAAACACCACATGCATAAAACAATGAATCAGACAAATAAGCTAACTTATTTAGTAATAAGCGCTAATATAGAAAATTTGGTTACATCGATAAAAAGTAAAAATATTATAAAATATGTAAATATTAAAAAAGTTGAAATATTATAAAATGGGTAAGGGTAAAATTGAGATTCTTCGACATTGGTAAAACTGATAAGAATTGCATATATAATTTTTTTTTTTTTTTTTTTTATAAATTGATGAAAAATTATTAAAAAATAAAAAAACATATTTGGTAATTTTCCACCTAAAAAACAAAATAACCACTTGGCTTCGCAAACATAGTAAAAAGAACAGAAACGGTTGAAAAGTAAAACAATCTCTATTAAATTAATTTGAATAATTTTGTGTCTACGGTCATGATAAATTTAATCGTTACACCGATGATATTCTAATAGTTGCACTTTTTTATATTAGGTCGCAGCGGTAGTGAGCGGGACCTCTCTGCTAAAGCGAGGGAAGTGACGGCCAGGCTCACAGCGAACACACGCCAGAGGCCGAAACAGGACGCGCCTGCGGAAGCCAACTGTAAGTACGGCCTGCCAGGAAATATGGCTCACCTAGTTTTAAGAAATGTTCGGCTTTGTAGAGCGTTGTCAATGTCACTTATACCTGTGTGGGAATCTCGCCGAAGGTATGCGATCGAAATTCCACGGCTGACGTTCCGACGTACTTGGCTAATATAACACACCATAAGCACGGAAATTTCGCGACAGAAATTCGGTTGCGCAAAGTTGTGTAAATTCAGAATCTCGAGCTCCGAAGTGGTGTCGTGTCGTGTTGTCTAGAATGAATCATTTTACAGTAATAGTGATTGCGGAAGCTTTACAAGAGGAAAAATCCGAGAAAGTGGGCATGCCCACATACCCACAACGGCGGATCCGCGCTTGCTAGCAAAGAACTATAACTTGGAGTGAATTCTAGGAAATCAGTAAATAAATTATTATGGGAATACCGCATTTGGAATAGTTGATAATTAACCAAATTAATTGAGAGAAGGTAGGAAGGTTCGTTTTAGCACAACATTTCAACAACTGCCGTCCATTTTGTTCCAGTATCGTCATCGCAGCTGTGCTCTGCGCTGACAGAGCAGTTGACCAAGACGGCGTGCAAGGTGGTGCAGCTGTACGCGAGCCTGCAGAGGGAGCCCAACGCCGCCGCAGACATCAGTGGTGAGTCATCAGCTTATCATACTGTCACCATCGATCATCGTGAAGTCATCTTTCAGTACTAACAAAAAACAAAAACTAAACACGTTTCCACATGATGTTTTCCTTCTTCGCTGTCAGTAAAGTTATATTTTATCTTTTGTCTTAGACTTACTTCCGCCTGCGGCTTCGCCCGCTTCATATCTGTATAAATTATAGGCTGTGTTACTCAGTGATAATATAGCATTCTACGAGTGAAATAATTTTTTAAATCGGTCTAGTAGTTTTTGAGTTTAATCATTTCTAACAAACATACAAAAAATCAAATATTTTTTCTTTATAATATTAGTTTAGATAAAAAAATGTATATTTTAAATAAATAGTACAAGTATTTTTATCTCCACAGGTCTAGAAGCAGCAATCCTAGAAACGCAAAAGGTCCTGCGCAGCGCGGTGAGCCGCAGTCAGAACGGCGAGCAGGCGCTCAGCAGCCTGTCGTCCACGGACGGCGAGTATCGCCTGCACGTCGACAGCACGCGCCACAAGCTGGAGCATCTCGTGTCCAAAGGTAGCCCACTGCTGGACATGCTAACTTAAGCTATGACACCCGGTGCCTTCCGTCTACAGTCTTCTTTCGTATACAGTCTGAAGCCAGAAGTGTGTGGAACGCCAACATCGCCACTAATGTTTTAAGTGGCGAGCCTATTGCCATAATCCTATCTCCGGGCTGCTACTGAAAAATTACTATGAAAATACTCAGTCACACTTTGTCCAACTTGGGGGTCCATTAATCACGTGCTGTTTTTTAGCAACTTTTTAACCCCCCCCCCCCGTTTCCCCTGGTGATATGTGGTGAACTTTCAGACTAAAAAAGTCACATGTATTTTTTTGTGCAAAGTATCTTAAAAAATTACAGAATATTTTATCTTTAAATAGAAAGAAAACTATTTTATTTGGGGGCCGCTTTTTGGTTTAGAAATGCGCGTTAAACGGAAAAATTTATACACGTGATATGTACACCACTACACCCCCCTTGTGATATTTCGTGATTTTTTCCCTCACGTGATTTATGGACGACCCCTTGAGGATAGCACTCAGGTCTCCATTCTCAGCAGTCGCTCTTGCGACCACTAAACAACGGGACATTTAGAAGGCAACAGGCTCGCCCCCACAAGGGACTTGAATGTAACTGGGGAAATGAGGGTGTACCTCTGCCACCTCTGTCTACCCCTTTGTCCGGTAATACAGACATTATATTATAATATAACAAGGCTATGTGATAATATAATGAGGTAATTACAGGAGCCTCACAAAGATATACGGCTAATCTGCGTTCGGAATTTATTTGCCAAACATGTTAACAACCACGAGTTTTAGGAGAAAGAACCGTAATGCCTACATCAGGTTCAATAATTTTTTTGTGACTTTTTCAAAAGTACTATTCAGTCTAAAATCAACTTTATTTACACTTACATAAAAGTGCAAATAGCATCAATTGGAAACAAGGTTATAAATATACCTTACCGAATAGTTTTAGGCTACGGACTGTTAAATAACGAAATAATTGTCTTATTACAGAAGCAACAAACGCGAGTAACCCCGCCATGTCGCTGATTGAGCAATACTCAGACATCCTGCTCAACATGATGCAGACGAAGATGGTGAACCAGTTCGCGCAGCCGCAGAGCCTTCCGCCCAACACCAGAGAACCGGCCAACGAGAGCTAGTAGTGAACTAATTGTGAACTCACTCACAGACAGTGTGAACTTGTGAACCAAAGTGTCTAGTGTGGTGTGGGACAAAACATTATGTGAAGTGAGCTACCAGACATGGAGAGATCAATCTGACAGAACGCGTGATCATACACGATACGACGATTTGCTTCTAATTGTCATCGTAGGCGAATGATCTTGAGGCCGTAACAGACGGTACTGGTTTTGCAGAGGTTTCTAGAGGGATCTGACGGTAGAACTGCCCATGTATGGTAGCATTAATTCGTGTGGAAATTGCCGTTATACGTGGACCATTCTGGAGTGAATAGTGTTAATTATGAAGTGTCAAGATCTATGCGTAAATGTCGATGAGTCAGTGACTTTAATGTTTGGAAAAATGTCGTAATATTGTTGATGACCTCCAAATAAGTTAGAGAAATAAATTTTTAACCAAAATCTACTAGGAATAACTACATTTTGTCGTTAATAAAGGGATAAAATTGTGAAGAATTCTGTCCATAATACAACTT
Source organism: Agrochola lota (assembly GCA_947364205.1). Classification (NCBI taxonomy): domain Eukaryota; kingdom Metazoa; phylum Arthropoda; class Insecta; order Lepidoptera; family Noctuidae; genus Agrochola; species Agrochola lota. The sequence continues at coordinate 10,538,612 of OX376246.1, read as the reverse complement.
CTACATCGTCGATTCGATCGAAGACGGGCGTCGACCCGAATAGTCGATGAATTGTCGACAGCCTAAAGGAGCATGATAAAACCGTTAATCGTTAAAAAAGTGATATTTAAGTAACTTTAGTATTAATAAGTAGGTTGCGCATCGATAACCTGATACATTGAAGGGAAATCCGGAAAATCTGGTTCAGTACGCGGCTGTTAGTATGCCACACTGAGTTTTAGAGAGTTCGGTATTCGGCTAGGTTTCGTATAACGTCGTATCTGTCACTCATACCTGTGGGACAGTCTCTTACTAAAGCTCGATGCGCTATTTTAACGCCCCGTTACTGCACCTAAAAGTCGCGAATGATATCATAATGAGTAACATGTAAATAACGTTTTAAAATTAAATATTATAGGAACATTTGTCAATTTGAGTCCATTGTAAAGTTGCTGTGTTCCAGCGACGGAGCTGCCATCTTTACATTTTGAACGTGAACGAGCGCCATCTGTGTGTTCTGTTGTGTACTACGGGCGCGACATGTCAAGAGTAGCATAAAAAGCTTAAAATTATTTGTGCCTACGCTTCAAACCGTCTTTCAGTTTAAAAGCAATTTATTTTCTAAATTTTAATAAATTATTTTATTCCCTGCTTTGAATCAAACTACTTTTCGTCGTTAGTATCTATACTCTATTTACAAACCAAATTCGAGTAAATTCACACAAAAACCCTTTGAACCATTTTTTCAAGTAGAGTTTCAGCTCAAAGAATAATATTTTGTTCATCTCTGCTGGAAGAAATTTCTACCCATTTCCTTGCTAGTAGGGTCTTATTTGTCGAATAAATAGAGTACAAGTGAAAATAAGCTGCTCATGTGTCCACATTCCGCAAGATACAGGAAGAAGGTTTGGTATAACAATTTGTTCAGTCAAGACTATCCAAAAAAATACTAGTCGGATTTTGACAGAACTTTTTTTTACGAAAAAAGTTTCTGGACAGTATCTGCTTTACGTATTTTAAATAGGAAATGATTAGGTAGCATTAGGCAAAAGGCTGGCACCGTTGTCTAATTATCTATTCAATTTTATTTTATTTCAACTTTTATGAATGGTGTCAATTCGTTAGATTTGGCAGTATTTTAAGGCTCAATTTACATTGCCGCGGAACGGAATGGAACCGAATTTTTTGAACAAAATTGTGTAAAGCATAATGAACAATTGTTTAACGTGCAAACTAGAATGTGGGAGAATTCCCCGGAAGACGGCCGACCTGTTTTCCTGTTCATATCTAATTTGTACGTTACGTAATTGACATAAAGTTCATTATTCTTTGACCCAATTTCGTGACAAAAATTCGCTTTCATTCCATTCCGTGGCAATGTAAATTGATCCTTACTGATGAGAGACTTGATCAGGCTATACTAGCCTCTTCAAATATTTGTAAAAAGTCCAATATTACTACTCTTGCATTTAAATTATTCATTCCAAAACTGTACTAAAATTAATAACAATTATATTACCAATAAATCGGATTTGGTCGTCTATTGCCACATTATATCGGTTTGCGCATTTATTAATTTATTATATCTTTTGGCAATGTAGGTGTACAATCTTAATGTCATTGCTTCGAAAACTCAGTAATAATAGACCAGAATCAAGATAAAAACTATCGTCATGAAAATGTCAAAATTACCTACATATAAAGCTAACGTCTTAGAAACATTTCAAATGTTATATCGAAATTTTCCGTCGTGTTATTAACAATTTCTTATTTATGATTTAAATAATTTCTGTCATATTCAGGATGTGCGAAATTTTGCCAAAAAATCATCTACATCACCCTGTATATGACAGTATGTAGTTGTATTTATGTGTATATTATGATTGGCTGTCAATTTTATAAAAAAATAATGTTAAAAAGACCACAGAAGTTTATACTTCTCTAAAACTAAGATTATTGAATATGCTGTTTTGATGATTGTAAATTGAATGATTAAATATTAATTAATGTATACACGATTATATAATGACTGAATATAACCATTCCTTGAAGATATTATTATGTTGAATTGTGTTTAAATTCGCAAAACAAGGCCATAATAAGAAAATTATGTTAACAAAATATTATATTAATGGAAATAATGGAAAGAATCTTATGTTTTATTAAACCCGTTTGTGTCCTTCATAAAAAATGGGTTAGCCCACGGACCAGAAAGTCTTAATCACCGAACTTGACAGATAAATTGGTAATTAGTCATTATTATTATTAGCAGATTGGAGGTCGCTACTCTCAAGACTTAACTTACTACCGAGTTTTCTTTTAAGACACCGTGAAGATTTGGCCTAAAGCATTAACGGAAAAAAACATAAAATTAATAAAAATGTAAGGGCGAATTACTGTACCTACATTTTGAAGTCCAATGTATAAACGTTATAATTTAAGTTTTTTTTGTAACGAAAATGTCACAAATCGCGTTCTGTGTTATAGTCAATGTTACATTTTACCTCTTTTTTTTTTGTAATTAAAGCCTTTTGTAAAAAATGTAACTTGGCTCTGGTATGCATCAAACGTGTATTTATTATAGAAAAATGTATGTGAGGATTTGCTAGCGACTCATATACGCGTCCAAAGAAAAATTTATGAATTATTTCTTAAGACTTATCTGGGAAACTAATACTGTTGCCAAATGCGTTAGTTCCTAGTTTCTAACGACCAAGTTCAGATTGATTTCGAATTAAGATAATTTGTTAGCTGTTGCCTATTTTTACTAACACTAGGGAAATGGACACCTAAATAAATGCAAGCTATTGTATTTTCAACGCTCGACTTAGCGCCAAAAGTTGAAAATCCAACAGCCGTGCGCTGAAATTTAGGAATTTATTTAGGTGTCACCTAAAACGAGTGAAAACGGTCGTACTACTCATAAATCGAGTAAATATTTTGCCAAGAAGTGAAGTGTTCTGGCGGACGGGACGGCAGAGGATTTTAACTTTATCAATTGAGTTTAATACTTATCCAATGGAATAAAGGTACATATTGCAATGCTCGCTGCTCCAGAGAAAAATGCGCTGCGATGCTCCAAACTCTATCACGGAACATTGAAATATATTACCTTATTTTGATTGGATAAGTATTAAATTTAATTAACAAATTAAAAACCCTCTCCCCTGCCGTCCGCCAGTGTGCGCAGGCGATCGTGTGAGTTTGTACCATATGAGTGTCAAATGTTATCTGTCACCTTGATCTGCCCTGCACATCACCTGCCCTGCTAGATCATGATTTATATAATAAACTAGAGTTCTTCAAGGCATTTGACGACGTATTAGTAAGTATTAAGTTTAATTAAATAAAAATGTCGCTTCCAAAATCCTTTTCGTTTTGTAAATAAATAAATAAGTAATAGTGACTCAATTTTGTTATGAACGCTGTGTACCGCGGTTATGAAGGAATGTCTAGTAATTAACTTTTATTTAATGTTCAATTGTATTGCCATCTGTGGAAAAGACTAATTTTAATACTATTATAAATAATTTCTAAGTTTTTAATTTTTCTTGTAATTTTTAAGTAACTGGACTCTGTATTTTTTTTCTTTTGTATAGCAACAAAGCACACTAATTTTTAATTTAGGCGAAATAAAATTATATTGAATTTATTTTTTGGTTATTTTTTTTGTTATTCAATTTTTAGCATGAGTTGACCGTATTATGCGTACTTGCCGTATATTTATTAAATTTTACATTTAGACTGATTTTAACTTGGTCACAGACCCAGTCTTTCCACTTTACTCATGTTGTTACATTTAAATTATGAATATCTTTTATCAATTCCTTTTAAATTTAAAGCTGATATTCTTTTTCTTTTCACAAAGTACTACTCTGTAATATTCTGTGGCCTTTTCATTATTTAAAACTCCATGCAAAAGTAAATATGAGATAGACAGTACACACACATACATAAACTCACATCTTACCTTACATATAGATAGATTTATTCATTATTAAATATTACAAGTGATATTACCTGGAATTGAATGGAACACGAAGAATATCCCACTACATAACACAAATGAATTAAAACCACAAATTCTAGAGTAGATATGAGTTTTAGGAAAATTACGTTAAGTAGAGCGTCGTCTCTGTCACACATACCTGGGCGACAGTCTCTTTTTACTAAAACCCTGTGGTTTTAGTAAAAAGAGACTGTCGCCCATGGTTCACTCCGCAGTTTAGATATGAAACTACAAGTAGGTGGGGGGCTCGTCTTGTTGGGCCAATTCAGTGAGTGTAACGTAGTCAGAAGATATAAGAGTTACGCGATAGAAAGAGAGGCAACTTCTAGGTGAATATAACTGTAGGTTATTAGCGCTGTGCGACTGTGATTTAAACTTTATTGTGTCGTAGCAAGAGTCGTTTTAAATTAAAAATGATTTTGCGGAGTCAACCATCTGTATTAATCTGTGCTAAAATTGAATGTGTCATATTTAACGCCCTAACGTTATACCAGAGTTTATTGGTAGTGAATGAAGGAATGAGTGAATGAATTGATATCTAATCTTATATTAATAATAATAATATGTACATGTAGGTATATAAAAATGCGAACGGCGGTTTGTGCTGGAAATCTTTTGGGAGGTACATGTTCGTGCCGTTTGGGGTTGAAATACTAGGGTCATGGGTCCGAGTGCCCACTTGGTTTTTCAAGACATCGCCAAGCGGTCGCCAAGTCAGCAGTGGTGGCCCGGTGGTAACAGCCGCGACTTACGACTTACGGTTCAAACTCAGGCAGGCGCTTTACTTTGTGTAAATTATTTCATCACCACTGCTCTCAAAACGGTGAAGGAAAACATCGTGAGGAAACCGGCATGTACTAGAACCAAACATTCGAAGACTTATTATCTACCAACCCGCACTGTGCCCGCGTGGTGGATTACGGCCCACTTCCTCTCACAGAGAGGAGGCCTGAGTCCCAAAAGTGGGTACATTATAGGCTGATTCTGCCAAGCGGTTGGTGAACTCTTCACGTGACCAGAGGGCTGGCCTATTTTTGGCCAAAGAATCAGCATAGCCATACAACTTGGCAATGCTGCCAGCCGTTTCGGCACTTTCTGTTGACAGCGATGCGGACGAGTTTTTAGATGCCCTATGATTCTTTCCTCTCTTTTTTTTATCTATAAGTACATATTATTAGTATTATTTTGAGTCTGTTAGCGTATATATTCTATGTATTGTTTGAAATTAAAGGTACTTACATTGAAAATTTGAACATTTCTCCTATAATAACTTGAATAAGAAGAAACTGTAGCAAACTAAAGTTAATTGGATTGAACACGAAAGAAACTATCACCCTTTTTAGGGTTCCGTAGTCAACAAGGAGCCCTTATAGTTTCGCCATGCCCGTCTGTCTGTCTGGCTGTCTGTCCGCGGCTTAGCTCAGAGGCTTTTAGTACTAGAAGGCTGTAGTTTGGCATGGGGATAAATATTAATCACGCCGACAAAGTGGTAAAATATTTTTTTTTTTTATATTTTGTTTACCTACAGTGGGGATGTTTTTTTTCTCGTCTATCTTAAGGTGTGGGGTGTCGTTCAAAATATTGTGAGTTTGTGAAAACCATTTTTGATTTAGGGACCCGTTTGCGAAATATTAAGCTTTAAAGTGATAATTCGCCCCCCCTGCCAGTTAAATGGTTGGTTCTGGATATGAGGAAAACGAGTCATACTCGACCAACTTACATTTGCAGTTGTTTCAACTACAATGTTAAGTTTGTTCTTGGGATAAATTAATCTCATCTACGGAACCCTTCATTGTGCGTGGTCCGACACGCACTTTGCAGGTTTTTTAAATGGTTTTAAAGAAAAGACACACACCAACACACTTTCAAACTTATGTCAAATGATTTCATCAGCTGTTGCAATTTCAACAAACTGCACATGAGTTTGACAGTCAATTACCTATTTTAATTAGTTAATTAACCTTTCAGAAAAAAAGTGCTAGACTTGTATGTAGGTACATCATCTTATGAATTAAATATAAGTAGGTACCATAACATAGTATCTACATCAGATAAGTAGATAATTCTCGTTTTTCAAATTTAGTGCATCTTGCAGGCTTTTTGACAGAAAGCCAAAATTTAGCACCAAATTAGAATATAATGAACTAGCTGCGTCCCGCGGTTTCACCCGCATAAGTCTCGATCCCGAGGGAATATCGGGATAAAAGTATCCTATGTCCTAATCCAGATTATGGTCTACCCATGTGCCAAATTTCATCCAAATCTGTTCAGCCGTTTTAGCGTGGAAGCGTAACAAACTCACTTTCGCATTTATAATATTAGTTAGGATTTTGATGCTAGCCTAGCTTGTGCACTTTATGTATTGCATTCAAAGCTAAGCACTAATCACCATTCCAGTATGTTTGTATCTATGAAGGAAAAATCGCGAAACAAAACTGCTCCATACATTTTATGTTCGCTCTCGACAAAATGTAGGGAACAGCGGATTTTTTTGAGACCTACAATGAACCCTTTTTAGGTTTTCAGTTATTTCAAATTCACCTTGTATACGAGTACATGTATATATCTACCTACATCATGTAATTATTTATATTGCAAAGAAGTGATATCACCGCGCCTGTAGGTACCTACCTAGTTCAATGTTCAAGTTCAACAAGACAGAATGACTTTTTAAGTAAGAAATAATTCTAAGCGTTAACTATTTTCACATATTAGATAAGTTAGGTATAATATTAAAGTACTAACTAATCCAATTACATTTGAGTAAAACTGAAAACCCATTTCTAATTGCGTACCTAACATACCTACCTACTTGGCCAATAAGGGATATCACGCTCTAGACGGCACGCACTAACTAAACTATAGAAAACGGCTAGTTGGCCGTTGCGACCAACTGCGTTATTGGTATCGGTTTCTAAAGGTCGGTGCGACCAAAAATCGTGGTCGTGGACTTCTAGTGCGCGAGATCCCTAAGTAATGAGCAACACATGTAGATGAACACGTACTCTCAACGCCGACGTTCGTGGAAGACGCGGGCATAAAACATTGAGCGAGACGATCTGACACCAGCTCAGTATAGGACCGCATGCGGCCAGCCGGGTCGTGATCGTAGCCGCGGCCGCATCAGTGACAGTCTAGCCTTAAGTACCTAATGTTCACATTGCGTTGATCAGTACCTACCTACTACTACTAATTTTCGGGATCACATAGCAGATCCATACTGCATTAAAATTTGTTTTTAACCGTAGGAATAGTAGGATGTCGACCTGTGATCCCAAATGTTGACAGAACAATGCCGAGTGAATGACCACTAAGGCGTTTTCATAGTTGAAGAGTGACTGACCTGCGGTTGACTTGAGTAAATATTCATTGTCATATCCCAAATTGAGACCACCGTCAGTTTTAAGATAGGTACCTAACAACCATATAAAATATATTTTCATAGTAATCAATTAATTTTTATATTATCTACTTACATAATACTTACACATAGGTACGCTTTAGAAAGCAAAGACATCATTAATCCATATACACGCTTCGCCATTTTGAATTAATTTAATTAACAAAATGGCCGTCGATTTTGGCGGGAATTCTTGTTCTAAGTTAATTATACTGTACAGTAGTAAGACATTTTTATGAGAAATAATAAAAAAATACTTACAGAAATTTCGATTACTTTTATTTTTACGTTAGTTACCTTATCCTAAAAACTCGGCAGAGACGTAGTCGAACGTACCCTATAAAATATACCTACCTATCTAGGGCCTAAGACTATCTGGGTTCATCATCACAGTCCTGTATAACATTGAAGTCGTAGGAGTTCCGCTTGATAAGACCCGCACGAACCAGCAGCTCGAAGACAGGCCGACGTCGTACGAAGCGTTGTCGAAACGTCGTGGAGCGAACCTCTGCAAAAATCATCAACATCATAATTAGTTATTAGTATTAGCAGGCAAACGACAATGTTTACAATTCGATAAAACCTTATAGCTGCCTCGTTTGTGTAGTGGTCGTAAACGTGGTTTCTTAGCGTCTTGGGTTTGATTCCCAAGTCGGGCATAACGTCATCGGGTTTCCCAAAATCGAATTTGTAGCAGTCCGCAGCAATTTTTTTTTTTTTTGAAGTTGGGAAATGTTCAAATAGCTTCTCCCGCTCTGGGCGGAGCGGGAGGGCGTGTCAGACTCTTACTGACTAAAACCCAACCGTGTTCCTTCAGTTGCCTGTACATTGCCAGGGGCCACGGTATTCCTTTCGGACTTTCCCGTGACCCTGGCAGGTATCGGTCCAAGCGGACCCCGTCAGTTGTGCTGACATCTCTTTGAGGCGCGCGTGGAACACAACGTGCCATCGACCTGGGCCTGGTCCTTATCCGACGGCGAGCTACCCATTGTTCACCGTCCGCAAGTCCGCACCTACGGTGGCCGGGAATCGGTCTGCGATTCCCGACGCCCAGAGTGTCTTGCGGCGGCCAGGGGCGTGAGGGCGTGACAGTTGCCTCTCCCTCACGCGCTCCGTCTCCTCCTTCGCGAGCATTAATACTTCGCAGAAGGAGGTGACGGCTTCCCACGCCCTCTAGCTCCGTACTATGGCCCGGACCGGGGCCGGATGCGAGAGATCACTGCCGCCGATCGCCTCCACAAGGACACGGCGGTGCCCAGCCCAAGCAAGACAGACCTCCACCGTATGCTCCACCGTGTCCTCAGGGCGATCCACACAGTGGTGACACCCGGGCGTTTCCTCCCGCCTTATGCGGAACAGGAACCTCCCAAAACAGCCGTGTCCGGTGAGGACAGCAGTCCGCAGCCTGGATTTGTGCCCGGTTGATATTAATAGGCCCGACCCCTAATTAGGTACCTATATGGGACCTAACACATGGCGTTATGTGGGTTCTTCTATTCAACTTTGTCTACTCATATGGGGAATAGAGGCGTTATGTTAAGTTTATGGTAATTTAAGTGGTACCTATTGGTACCTACTAGATGGGTATTATTTTATTGAACTTCTTACTTGAGGGCTGTAAAGGCTTGGTAACAGATTGGGGTCCAAACTCGTACAATATTTGAAAGTCTGCATGATTACCCAGACGAAATCCGAAGCCGAATCGATGGTCGTTTCCTAAAAATGAAAAATAATGGAGCAAATTATTTTGTCAACAATTGTACCTACCTATAAACTAAAATTGGAGTAGGTGCAATACCAACTCTAATTTTGGTTTATAATTTGAATTGTTGATTTTTGCACAGATGCAGAGCGCAAAAAAAAAACGGTAGCCACACTGTGATAACCACAAATGCGCAGAGCACAAACACACAGTGTTATCTCTGTGTTTGTGCTCTAGAAATACCTAGGTATGTCTCCATGTTTGGCAAGAGTACACAATGAAAAAGATCTGGCTACAACGGAGAAACCTACAAAATATTAAGTTTAGATATCTGGATTCTAAAAGTTATGAAAAAAAAAAATCGCTGATGGATTGTGCAACTGATGTCAAGTGAATTGATTGGCTGTTGTTAGCTATTTCAGTCCGCCATTGTCTTGATTAGATTTTCAGAAAAGGGAGTAGGTAGGTGCATAAGTAATTTACCTTTAATGATTGGTGGTGCGAATCCATAGACAGCCGCAAACCCCGCAGGAACATCTTCCGGTATCACCAGAATTTTAGCTTCATTTGGATTACCTGTTAATATCAAGGTGACAACCTCGTTAGTTTACTTGCTAACGTTATTGCTAACCGTGAGGTCCAGGGTCCGTTCCCCAGGTGAAGCAAAGTGTTGTTGACTAGGAATTTCTCAGTATCAACCCGGAGTCTGGATTTGGTGATAATTATTGCAATGGACTCGCCCGCTATTAGAAAGTTTGAAATGTAAGTGGAGGTAATAAGCTAATTTCACGACAACCTGTTAGCTCTACATCTTTGGGGAGAACAGGAATATCCAAGGTAGTATGTACTTACTTCTCAAAAGCACGATAAACAGACACAGACAGAACTTTCCATACATTTTCAAATAACAATAACAATACGTACTTAATTACTTAAATGTGCTAAAGGTTGTGTCTTTATAAACGCACAAGAACAAATGCTAAGAACAATATGATGGACATTCATGGTAGGTACCTTCTAATGGAGTATTGTGTTAATATTCTCACAGTAATTATGTATTGGCTGACCTAAACGATTATGTTTAGGGAATTTCATAACCTTGGTCAAGAAGTAAAGGGTTTATAAAATCAGTCATTTTAATGAGGTAGCTGTTACCGCATTCGGTCAAGTTTTCAACCTAATACTTACAAGGTGAAATACGTCATGTGCCTTTGATCTCGCCCAGGCTAAGGCTTGATTCAGAAAGCGGTACTCTTGGACACGGCTCGCATTGTCAGGAGGTTCCTCTCTCTGGAGAACTGACCGCCGGTTGCTTAGACCATGTTCCCGATACCGGTGGGCTACAATTTTTATATCTTTTTTTCTAATATTTTTAAATATAATTTATACGTAAATATTTAAATGATGAACTATCAATTTACCTTCAATTTCTTTTTCTGGTACCAATCGATCGAGTCCTAATGAAGCACATTAAAATAAGTAGCTAAATTAGCTTCATTCAGCATTATTTATATCCGTATACAGGGTGAGAAAAAAGACGGACAGAGGACAGGTTATAAGTTATAACATTTTGAAAAGTTTCTTGTTTCGGTAAAATTATAAGTTCAAAAGGATTTAATAAATGTATAATTTACTTATTCGGAAAAATAAGACTGTATTTTGGCTTCTAATTGATAATTAGGGTCAACCATAACAAGGAATAAGTATCAAATCTCTTATATAATAACAGAGCCAGTCTAAAAAAAAAAACTAAAATAGCTCAACTCCTCTGCGAAGTGTATTCATACAGATAAGCTAATAAAACTTCAGAATTCTAACCTAAACCCATTTATTACAAAATAGTAGGTACAAAAAGTCTCAGTCCAGATCCACGTTGGACAGATCTTCCGTGATCTTTTTCACTTCTTCCTCACTGCGCTTCGGCGTCATGCCGCTCTGCACTCCCATCTTTTTCGCGGCCTCGCTCTTGATCTTGTACAGCCGCTTCAAGTCTTCTAGAACCTGAGAATAGAAAAGGATAGAATGAGGATATTGTTTGTTACGGGGTGGCTAAATAAGTATAGTTCTTCTTCTTTTCGTGTCAGAGTTTTAAAGCCACCCATGGTGACTTGGCTTCACATGCCGTCGAGAAATATCTCTCAGGCATGCCGGTTTCCTGCCAGGGTTGCGAGTTTGTCTGAAAGGGATATCGTGGCCCCGGCACACAGGCAACGGAAGGAACACGGGTGGGTTTTAATCAGTAAAAGTCAGACACGCCCTCCCGCTCCGCCCAGAGCGGGAGAAGTTATTTGATAATATCCCACTCTAAAAACAAAAGAGAAAACGGTTTCCTCATCATGTTTTCCTTCACCGTTTTTGAAGCAAGTAATAATTATACAATACGCACATGAATCCGAAAAGTCAGAGGTGCGTGGCTTGGGTTCGAATTCGAGACCTATGACTTAGCAGTCTGACGGTCACACCACTAGGCTATCACTGCTTTAAATATATATATAAATATATATACATATATATATATATTTATATAAAGTAAGATACTGCAACAGCACAGATGAGTACAGATGGGTCACTCCGCAAAATCATTTAAATAAAAAGCGACTTTTGCGACGACACAATAAAGTGCAGTTCAGGTCGCACAGCGCTAATAACCTACAGTTATAAGATTCATCTAGAAGTTGCCTCTCTTTCTATTGCGTAACTCTTATATCTTCTGACTACGTTACGCTCACTGAATTCGACAAGTCGAGTCGAGCCCTCCGCGTACCTATTTATAGTTTCATACCTAAAATGTGGAGAGACCCCTCTGTATTCATCTCTGCCCATAGAGTGGACAACCATAAGAACATAATATGAACAAAGAGACTTTCAATAGCGAAGACCTAATTCTCACCATCTCTCTTAGTGACCATTTTATCTATTACTCTTGTTATTTTCTTTGACCATAATTCATTGTTTTTTTTAAACATTACTTAGCTCATGTTATCAGTAAGGGCTTTTTCAGTAAGTTGTCAGATAACTTTTAACTTTGTTCTTAGAAAATATTGCGGCTTGACAACTTTTGTACAGAAAATATGTCGAACTGTAATTTATTGTAAAGATTGTGGCGGCATCTACATCACCTCATGCGAACTACGCATCACACCGACGTCACGCGAAATCCTGCATCGCGCAAGCAGCGAAATTTTTCTATGGGAATCCACTACTTACCCATGTGCCAAATTTCAGCCGTTCAGCCGTTTTAGCGTGAAAGCGTAACAAACAAACAAACTCACTTTCTCATTTATAATATTAGTTAGGATTAGGATAACTAAAAGAATTTGGCGAAACTGGGAAACAGACAAAAATATAAATAGAGTAGGTATCTACTCTACTCTTTGTCAGGTGCACAGTTCGATATTCCATAGATGGTGATCTCCTCGTAATTAACGAAACACATTTACCTTCTGCGGAAGGTTCCCCGGCTTCGGCTGATGTATCTCATACTCTCCTCTCTCGTTCTTCACCAGCTCGACCATGGAGTCCTCCAGATTGGGAACCTCTCCCGGCTTGGGCAGCATGTTCTGTGACAGCTTCGGGGGGAACTTCATCTTCTGCGCCCAGTTCTGCAGGTATTTGCTGCCGTCTGACGGTAGGTACTGGAAAATATAAGCAGGAAGAGAGATTGTCATACAGCACGCATGACAACCATAGAACCGGGTTTTCTACGGGTTTTGTGGACGGAAGAATAGACAAAATGACCGATTGTGATTGTTAACCTGTCATTTTGTCTATTCTTCCGTCGACAAAACCCGTTTCTATTGCGGTCATGCTAAGCGTGCAGGTTTATAAGTAACAGAGAAGACGCTTGTTCTAAAACTCGATGTGCCACATACGGCTTCGGCAAGGTATTGTAAGTCTCAGCAGATGTTTGATAAGTTTTGACGGTCATACTACTCACTGTCTCGTTGGTCCAGTGGTCGCAATCGTGACTGCCGAGACTAGGGTTTTATTCCCAGGTCGGGCTAAATGTCATTGGATTTCTCCATCAAGGAGATCTCAGTAGCAGGGAGATCTCAATTCAGCGTCCCTTTTATTAGGAGCTTTAAACAACTCTTAAATCGTGGCCACCACTGTTCAAAACCACTCTCTCACAGAGAAAGCCTGGGTCCCAGCAGCAACCAATATTTAAATTGTTATGTATGTACCTTTTCTTTATTCTTGTTGTACTTGGCGGGCGGCGGCGAGTTCGCTTGTCGCTTAGCATTGGAAGAAGTCGACTGGAAGCCTTGACCAGCTGTGAAAGTAACAGAATTATGTTAATAATTGCGTAAACACAATTGAACACAAATGAATGGTCCGCTGGCCGTGCCACTTCCGTTAACAAATGACGTCAGTTGAGGCCCATACCTGATCAGTTCTACCTTCAGATCCGTTTGATCTGAATAAAATCCGAATCATGACTCAAGATTGATGCAATCGTTTTGTATATCTGGCGCAGGTTCGTTCTTTTCAGATTTACATCTCCAAGAAAAGTTTTTGATATTGAGAAGAAATCAGTTCCGACAGTCTGGCAACGGGCTAACCTTACGGGCGAATCTCACACACACAGTTTAAATACGTTTTGTGGGCTAATTTAAAGGTCAGTTTATATTTCAGACCAAACGAGCGAATGCTCATTCTATCCCCACCCACTCTAATGAATTCCTTTAGAAAGAAAGAAAATACATTTATTTAGCACAGACTAAAACACACACAATATAATTATTACACAGCAGATAAAAAAATTAAATAAATAAAAAAGTGTAAAGTGCAATGTAAGCAGGATGGGGAGTGTGCCTCAGGGCTGCGGCAAAAAGGCCCAGTTCAGCAAAAATGCAAGACCACTATAAGTGCCTAACGCAGTGTTTCAACTGGACCTGAGAGTGTGATGTGACGGTGGCTTTAGTGTAATCAGGGACAGAACATTCCTTCGTTGGTCTCTCTCTACTAAAATGTACAGAATATTAAGAAAATAATGTTCTTGCTCTTGTTCTGGTTTAAGGTTCGTTTGGTCTTAATCCTATTGTTGAATCCGTGTGTATATGTGTCGTTAGGACTTACTTAAAGCCTGCGTATTCGTCTGTGGTCCCAGCTCAAGCATGACTTGGAAGTCGGCATGGTTGCCGAAAGCAAAGCCGAAGCCGACGCGAGAATCCGTGCCTGAAATCATTTCACAATTATTAGTCAATATTAATACCAAGTGTTGACAGGGAGTCTGTAATAGTTGCTTGGATAGCTAATAAATTATCTTTCACACAATCCATCCATGTTCTTTTGCAATCGCGGTGATCTAACCCAGATATAACATAATCTATAATTAATGTTGCCACCGTGACTTCTCAGCTTCTGTTGCTCCGTTAGGGGGCCCGTATTCCACCAAATTGAAATTCAAAATATTTTATTTCACATAAACCTGCATGGGCACTGAAAACTGAATGAAACGTCAGAAGCTAGGTGCACGGTTCCAGTTGGTCGTTTCCTATGGAGAAGAGCCGGCAAGAAACTCCACGGTTACCCTTTCAAAGATAATTGACATATTAATAACAGTGTTAATAGGTATGGGAGGACAGTGTAGGTCTTTCAACAAGTACCAGGTACTTAACAAAATAGAAGATGGACAATAAATCTACAGTCCACTTACCCTACAGCGTTCTCACATTCACAAAATAGAAAATAATCTATATAAAATATGAATTAATTAAAATTAATAAAAATAAAACCCTATTTTAAACGAAATGACATGATTGCTATTCTTAATCTGAATAATGATCATGTACACAAAAGCCACTAATAAAGTGTAGAAATTAAATTGTACCGGGCACAGTATGGTGCTGGATGTCAGTATGTCACATGGCTTCGAATTTTTGAATCTACTAAGACATGTCGGTTTCCTCGCGATGGTGAATATGGTGATGAAATAAATTTCACAAAGTTAAGTCCATGCTCGCCTATGGCCACAACTAGTAAGTCGGGTCACTGACGGACCCATTAAGTAATTTGTGTAAACGTCTTACCTTTCTTAATAGGCGGTATATTGGAGTAGGCGACGGAGAGCAACGATGGCAACTCTTCTGGGATGATCACTGAGGCGAATGAAGACGAGGCTGAAACAGGCGACACATGTTGCTATAGTTACGGTAATAGTCACTGCTTCGTTGGGCTAGTTGTCGCTATCGCAAGCACGGCTGCTGAGCATGTGATTCCCAGGCCAGGAAGTGTTTTTGGCGTTTTCTATTAATCAAACTCAAACTCAAAGCATTTATTACAAATAAATCAATTACAGGCACTTTTGAATTGTCAAGGGGTCGGTCAGTCAGAAATATGAAGCTAGTTGCCCATTCCAACGCGTAGTAGGTTCCTATGGAGAAGAACGGGCAAGAAACTCCACAGATACTCTTTTAAATCAGAATATTGTTACAATATATTGGTAACATCATTCATGTTGTAATTATACATGTGAGAACAATGTAGAGAGACGTGCCCGTTAAAAGCGTCCGTAATAAATAAAGCAAAAACAATTCAAAAATAAAAATAAATTCAAAATAAGCCTTGGCAGCTAGATAACCAGTCCCCACTGACGGCGCCCGTTCCCGAACATGACGCATGGATCAGCACCATTTAGCTCAACCATTTTGAAGGGAACTTAATGATCCAACACACACGCCACCACCAGCGAGACATTTGAGTGAGCATGACATAGGTACTCTTAGCCGCAAGGGCACATTCAAGTCAATGAAAGACGTACCCAGTAAATGGTAGCTTTAAAGTAGGTACATAGTGCTCACACATGTGCTATGCAATTCTATAATCCTCAATAGTACCCCCAGCCTGGATTTGTGCCTGATTGATGGTGCGTAATACGCTCACCTTCTTGGGCACAACAAAACTGGCTAAAAAATGAGGTATCCACTATATCTGTGGTCGGCAAAGCGCGGCTCGCGAGCCGCATCTCTCTCATCTCTCGGCTCTTTGGCCTATAGAGTGTGGCTCTGTACAAATGTCGATGAGTGTAAGCGTAGATATGCGCGGGGGTCGGGTTTTGGTCATCAAGCAAGATATCTATAGTTTTATTCAAAATTTAAACTATTTCAAAGATAAATTTTCGAAGTATTTTCACCAAAAATTTATAGGACATCGAAAATTAACTATGTACTGTATGTTACATTTCAAAGTTTTCCAAGGTTAACTTGTTAATAAGTAAGATGCCTTCATCATATTTTTATCAGTCGAGATGATGATGATAATGAAGGCATCCTACTTCTTAGCAAGTTAATTTTAGGAAGCGTTGTGGAGTGAAAGAGGATGTGAGTTTTAAGGATTAAGAAAAGTGTATTGTGACAGTTTGGACACACAGAAAGGATTGGAGAACTCTCATAAGAAATTTTAGTCGTAATAGTATTAATATTTGGCTCTATTGATTAATGAGTTTGCCACTGCACTATGCCACCTTTGCTTATGTCCTGGAATACAGCCGTGGTATTATGTACTCACCTAAATTTATGTTATGTATGCTAGAAATGAAGCTTTCGCAAGAAGTCTGTGGTTCTAAGAACATCAAGAGTCGAATCTATTTTGTAACCACAATGACAAATAATCTATACGTACTTATTACTTGTGGGGTTTTATGCAATATGTTGTCGAGTCTGTGTGCTTTGAGTTTTCTCATGCTTATTTAGGTACATGTATGAGCACTTTTAAAAGTGATTTTCTCCTACTGTGGTGATTGTAATTTTATGTTGTTACGAACATAGTATTTTGGAACCCATATTAATATGAAATAGGCCTTATCTTAAAGTTGCAGTCAATATTCCACGAGAAAATCGCTTTTGAATTTTACTAAGTGGATACATATTAGCGCTCGTGACTGTACACACGGCTACATATCAAGCAGTACAGTTCCAATATATGCTGATCTCGCACTGTATATGATTTCCGTACAATGAGAGGTCTGCTTATACTGGAAATGTACAGTTTGATAGCCGTTTGTACAGTCAAATGCAAAACACAAAATGTCTCGTTGGCCGAATATTTTAGCGGCTACAGATCACGAGCCTCGGGCTCGAAAAGATTTTCTGACCCTAGACTGTATATACATGTCAGGTTTTCAACCTGCAACCTGGTGCTAAACTCACGCCAGGGACCACATATTATTCGGGTTTAAATAACTGTAAAGATACTAAAACATTGTAGACAAGATTGTCTCATTCGCTGCATAAGTACGTTACTTAACTTAACCTTGTAAGTATGTGTGTCACTGGCTGCAATCTCACGACCGAGCCGTTATTATATCCGCACAGAGTTTTGACACCAATTAGCGTGTTTAACAAAATTACAGGTCAAGGATGAAGTTAGCGTCATTTGTCTATGGATGAAAAGAGGAAGACAATTCTTTTATAAATTGACGTGAAAACGTCCTTTCGCCTGAGAAGATATTGTAAGATTTCAATGATGCCGATATATATATATATTTGCCAGTGACCTTAAGTGGTTAGCTTGCGTGTTCTGTACTGAGCTCACGCAACGCGTCGTACGTCCAGCCAGTAATAGGACTCGCCCATCAAAGAGGGCTGTCCCAAATTAGACGCATTATTAATTTATTATACATAAAACAAAAGGTATCTTAATAAAACACGTATACTAAAAGATCAATAATTAAATTATCTTTAAAATGTTGAAGGTTTCAGAAAAAGTTTTTGCGTGAATCTCAGTATTTATCCGCGTTTGACATAACTTTACAAATTCATTACATAATCTAAAATATTTACAGATTGAGTTATTAAGAAAATGCTCTAGTTTAACATATATTTTTTCCAAATCATTAACACTACTCGTTTAGAAGTGACCTTTCGTAAAGTCGGTTATTGTCGCCTTAAACGGCGTCTCTATAGTGAAAGCCAAATAATCTGCGAGTAAAGACCGCTTCAGCCCCAGAACATGCCAAACCGTTTAAATACTTAATCAAGGCTATCCATAAACGAAACGAACGAAATACGTACCTCGTTTTTAGGAAAAACAGACCAACTCATTCCTATCTTTGCCTAGTGGTTGCAAAGAGCGACTGCTGAGCTTGAAGGGTTCGGTACATATCCAGGTCGAACAAAATGCTATTCAATCTGCCTAGCCTTTTCCCAACTATGTTGGGGTCGGCTTCAAGTCTAACCGGATGCAGCTGAATACCAGTATTTTAGATGGAGCGACTGCCTATCTGACCTCCACAACTCAGTTACTGGGTAACATTATAGCCCTTGGTTGTCAGACTTTTGGATTTCTGACTACCCGCACGCGTAACGACTGTCGAAGATTTTTGAACGACAGCCGGTTCCGAAACAGGGAGGGGTTTCAATATGTAACGGATGGTCACCCATCCACGAACCGACCGCGTCCCGTTTGCACGTGCGACCACTAGATCATTGAGCGATGTCACATATAACTTAATATCCAAATGTCCTTTCTTCGGTATTGTTCGTGGAGTTGAGCTCCTTATGTTCTGAGTTGAGCTCCTTATGTTCTGAGTTGAGCTCCTTATGTTCTGAGTTGAGCTCCTTATGTTCTGAGTTGAGCTCCACGATTACTGACAAATGCTTGCACTGACTGGACCACTCAAATCTGTATGGTTCTTTTCTGAAATGACCATTGCAGACACTAATCTACATGGTCCTCATACGGCCTGACCAAGATTACGTCTGGACATTATAAGAGACTGCGACCTCTGAGTTTGTTTCGGTCTTTCTTCTCAGAGTAGTCAGATAGGAAACGCCGAAATCATCTAGCTATTTTTTTTTTATGTGACTTGTAAAAGTGATTCCAATATCCTATTTACAAATTAAACAATTTCATATCATTTCAATACTTGCAAGTATTGAAATGATTGATTGATTGTTTTGTTTTGTTTGTATTGATTGTTTTGTTTTGTTTCAATCGAGCATTCGAGGATCGAGCAATTATCTTTTTAGCACGTGTTCTGGGAATGTGTGTGATGTTGCGGCCGCACCTGCGTCAATCGTGAGAAAGCAGTCACGATAGACGCAAGTGCGGCCGCAGCATGACAATAAACCAAAGTTACTTTCTTTTTCTTCTTTCTTTCTATTGCATATGTTTAAGTTAATTAACTGCAAAATACAAAGTTGTGAGTTATATCTAACTGAGCAAAGGAAAGAGGTCTTTCTACTGGTTACATAACCACGGCTCAAGCGGATGTTTATAATCTAAGATTTGACCTACTTTAGCGTCATATGTTTTTGTGTTAAATATAAAATACTTGTTTTGGTTACCTACATAAAATTAATTTAATTTGATCATTTGAATAAAATAATGGGTATACATTATCGATTTAAAATACTAACAACACAATCTTTCGAGTTTTTGAAAAAGTGTCAGTCTTGTGAATACCTGTGTGACATCTTATCACGCCTGTAGGTATTTCCCGAAGGCAGAAGTGTCTATTAAAGGTACACCCACATGTCACCAGATATGTTAAACTCCCATGGCTTAGGGGTTGAACCTATTGCCATCAACTGGCTGGCTACCGTGGCCACCTAACCAAAGAATAAAAAAAAAATTGTGGTATATGACGTTGAGCGAGCACTGTTCATTGCGCGTTCACGAGCGTTCCAAATGATTGACGGCCCTCACCTGTCATAATCGTGGTATCTAAATCGGAACGCAAATTATTGATGTCAGCGCTGTGAGCGATATGTTCTAATTTGGAAGGCGGCCTAAGTAAATTTTTGCAGAGGTGTTAATTAGGTATACTTACTCAATTGGAATTTAATATTTCGTAGTTTGGAATACTTAATAACAAGTGAGTTACAAAAAAAAAACAATTTATGTAATCAATTAAATCAATGAAACATGGTCACGCTTGCCTTCTTGGAAGAGTTAGGTAAAGGTATTTATTTACTAATACAGTCATAGAGTCACAATAATACAGCAACGTTTGTAAATAAACCCATAAGTCGAATAGACTTATGGGGTTATTTACAAACGTTGCTAAAAGTTAAATGGCGTTCAAACGTCAAAAATGTATGTTTATAAATAAACCCCCGACTGGTTATGTCTCCTCGTACCTACTACGGCACCTACCTCAGCCTATGATTTATTAATAAATTTTGCTTTTACCTACATAATTAGATAGGTAACATGGTATAGTTTTTTTTATATTTATTTATTTATTTATTTATAACAGCTTAAACTATCATTACAGGTTTACCCTAATACGACGGCTAAGAACCTAAACTAGTAAACTAAACTATAAACTTACAAACAAATTAGAAAAAATTAAAAACTAACAACATTATTAAAATTAAATAAAAACAATTAAATTAAAACAAAAAACATAGCATTAAGTACATAATTACTAACCAAACATAGTATAAAAATTACTAAAAAGAAAAAAAAACAAACAAAGAAAAATTAAAATTAAGTATTATTTTGCTTGTAGCATAATATAAATAGTAATACCCTTGCGAATTCACTAAAACAACAGTTAAGAGCGCATATCCTAAAAGTTGGCAACGTCGCAAATAGCTGTCAAATATTTAACTGTTTTGATTAATTTGGCGTTATTACTGTATAGAATTAAGAATAATTATGGCTAACTATGGAACTAAAATATTGATTATGAAATGCAATAATTAATGTCGTAACACCGAATATTTAGTTTTTGATGTACAAAAAGATTTAAGCCTTTTTTACACCAAAAACTGTTACAACATCAAATTCAGTGTTATAATTGCAATTCATTATTAATATTCTAGTAAGCTAGTTAGCCACATTTCATATTTCCATACAGTAATATTGCCAAATTAATCAAAACAGCGAAATATTTGACAGCTATTTGCGACGTTGCTCACCTTCAGAATAAACGCTTACAAACCATTCAAGATAACTATTTTCATAGATTTTTTGAAGTTTCCCATTACGAATTTCTCAGTAGCAGCCCGAAGTCTGTGTGCCCGGTTAATGGCAATTGGCTTGCCCCCTATTTTATAGGACTTAAGAAAACTGGTAAAAGTGCGTGTAACCTACCTCTACCTATCCCATATGTAAGTTTATACACACAAAATATAAAACATCTTTTTTGCTTGACCTGGGAATTGAACCTACAACCTCTCGGTTCTAAGTGTGAACTGTGATGTAAGAGTCATTGAGCGACTGTGCTACGGGCAAGAGATTGTGAGTCTAATAAATATTATGCTAAGTAGTCTTAAGTTATTTAAATGTTAAAGTTCAAAAATCTGTTAATTAAAAACTTTTTACAAAAAAAAAAACGACTTAAAAAAAACAAGTTTTAATTAAACAGACTAAAAAAAAGCAAGCTACGATCATAGAACCTTCTCCTTTTCGTTAGTCGGTTAAAAAGTAATTAGTTAACCACTCACGTAAGTACTTTGACTTCTGCCCATCCCAAAAGTGGAGATATGTCGCAATAATGCATACAAATGTTAAAGTTATCGCCATATTCTATTAGTCTAAGTGTTTACAAAACATATTTAAATAGTTAACTCACCAAAAGAAAGTAGGAACAACCACACGAGCGACTCCGCGCTCATTTTAAAAGTCAATTGCATTTTACACAGCACAAAAAATATAATTCTCACTTATTTTAGCCCAAAAAATCATGTCACCAAGAACATATCGTAACCACCATCTTTAAAAAACAACATTAACATTAAAAGAACCAGCGACCACCAGTTTTGCCGCCAAACTGAATACAAACTAGGAACGAAAATCAACTTTCACTGTCGTTAAAACATAATAAGTACGTGTCATTAGCATTCGAATTAAGACTTTATAAATTACGTGATAGAAGACAGATTCTTTTGTAATGATTCATTCTACTTATGGTTCTATGCGAGAATCGAGTATCCCATGTGTTTGTGATTTCATAACTTTTTGAATTAAGTACTCAAGGACTTTCGAATGAAATACGACTTTCTAACGTGGGTGTAAAGTCCACATTTGACTGCTTAATTTTCTCGAACATTTAATCCGAATGTGTGAGTTCCCATTCACTTCTTGAAGTCCCTTATCCTTGAGACCTATGTGGGGCTAATAAGACAGTCAATAATAAACCTAACGAATACTGCTTTATGGTATAATTTCGATTTAAAGGTAGAAAGACTTAGAACTTTTTATAGGAAACGCTTCATTACTTTCATATTCTGTGAAAACAACACTGAGTAGCAGTGAGAGGCAAAATTGCAACTTATATCGATAAAAAATATCGATTACTTTTTAAGATGATTAATTGAATGCATTTCTAGTTATGTACCTACATAAAATAACAATTTCGAAATGTAACTTATCTGTTCTCTACTGCACTAAGTGAAAGTGTCTGGCAAATTTTTGGTTTATACCTATTTACTTTAACAACACTTTCTAAACTACTTACTGAGACCTCAAACCACATAAGTAAAAACATTACCTAAATGTCATTCAAATTCAAATCAAATCAAAGCAGGATAGTCTAGTGGTGTGACCGTCAGACTGCTAAGTCATAGGTCTCGAATTCGAACCCAAGGCACGCATCTTACTTTTCGGATTCATGTGCGTATTGTACACTTGCTTCAAAAACGGTGAAGGAAAACATCGTGAGGAAACCGGCATGCCTGAGAGATATTTCTCGACGGCATGTGAAGCCAAGTCAGAGGCCCATGGGCGGCTTTGAAACTCTGACACCAAGTCACTAAGAAAAGAAGAAGATTGTCCAATAAATAATACCTATTAACTCCTAGTTTTTAAGAACTTTCTTCTGTCAAATAATATCATAATATTCAGCCAGCATATCAATCATTTTGGTGAATAAAATAAAAACCCAATGTTGAATAATAATATGGTCTTTCGAATACCCCAGTCGGGCAAAATTTTAATGGGTTTGGAATTATTAGGAAGGAAAAATTCTTTTAAGAATTCCTCAATAGTCGTCCGGAGCCTGGATTTATGCCTGATTAAAAGCAAGAGGTCCAGAATTAAAAGATAACTGGCTTCATTTCTCGTTCGATGCTTAACATCAATATTTAATTAAACTCGATTGTTAACATCGACATCCCTTGGCTCTTCACTACCACATGGACGCAGTCTGTGTGTTTTCCTACTATGAAAGAAAGTCCATATTTTTACTTAGCGATCGATATAACACAGTGTCTGTGTGGCGGGTTATCGAATAGATCGCCTTGATATATTTACCGTTTACAGTTACCTTCAAGCGACGACATATTTTGTCATTTTACAGTTTTCCTTGGATTCTGTTTTGTTTGGATCTTGTGTGGCAATCAATTACTTAATATATTATAATCAGTCATCGCCGCGCATACACTGCCATCTATGTTCTATGTTATTGGGTTTGGTGTCCGCACTTAGTCCGTCAGGTGGACCATTGTGCGTGTGCCATGACGGCCGGCGGTGGTAATTCCAACCAGCCTCCCTCTAGAAGTTACTTAAATCTGCTGGTCTGTTCAGAACATCGGTGAAGAAAGATCTGGGTGACCCGAGGGTTTCTGTTCTAATCTGCGCAACGGTCTCCTCAGCCTCCATGCACGCCCTGCATAGAGCACTGTCCGTGATGCCTATTGTGTGGAAGTGTTTGTTTAGCGAGCAGTGTCCCGTGATGGTCCCCGTCACCAGGCGCAGGTGGTTCCTGCCCAGGCCTAATAAGCGCCTGGTTAGCCTGCTGTCCAAGGTTGGTATAGCTTCCTTAGACTGCCTGCAGCCCGTTGTCGAGGTCCACCAGTTCTCCGTTTGTGTAAACGACTATTATACCAGAGGCATCACAATCACAGACAAAACCTGTGACCTCTGAGTTTGTTTCGGTTTTTCTTCTCAGAGTAGTCAGATAGGAAACACCGAACCCGTCTAATTATAAAACAATATTAATTTGACGTGTAATACAATTTTTTTAAATCATCATATCATCAATTTCATCATTTCATATGATCAAAACCCTTAATCCCCATGCACCACAGAATACTACCTGTACCCATAACCCCATTCCCAAATCGAACACAGGAACGATGCTTGGTGACAGAACAGTATGGTGGAAGACTTCCCCGGACGAGCTCCTTCACAGAGAGCTCTATTACTAAGTATATTAAAGTGGATCCGCAGGGGCAGCCCGCGTAATTCTAATTTTCTTACGTTTTTGTAATTTGCAGCAATCAACCACAATCTGAATCGTTTTGAAAGGGATTGCTTATCCAATACATCATAAGTTCGAAAAAAAAATCTGCTCAACAACGTAAATAACGCAATGAATGTTGTTGAACTGTCAAAATGAAACAGATTATCGTTTACAGAAAATGTTTACGCAATAAGGTGGCTGTGTTAAGGTTGCATCTTAATCAAAATATAATACATATACATTCATATGCATTCGCGACCATAACAAATATGTATTTACAAAATTTTAATGATTGAAATCAATACATTTCTCTAAGACTAAGTTAGATTTGTTCTCAAATGTTATGATTTCATGAAAAAGTCATTCAATGGCCCGTATTACAGAACCTCACTCAAGACTTAAGCGTTACTTACTGTTAGGCGTTAAGTTTGACTGAGGTTCTGTAAAACGGGCTTTAGATAGATGTATTAATGATTCTAATTCTGTAACGGTCGCGAATCATATTTGGTCAAGATACAACCTGACACTGACCTGCAAATTGCAAAACCGTGTAGCGGCATCTACATCGCTACATGCAAACTACGCATCAAAGACCTGACGTCACACAACATCCTGACGTCACACAAATCCTGCATCGCGCAATTAGAGTTTACCGCGCGATAAACATATATACAAGCTTCCCGACTTCAACCTCTGGACAGTTGCCCGCCAGACACGACACCCGTCTGGTCGGAGGATCCTCCCTTTTCTACGGTGGATGAGAGCACTTTTCACCCTGTTCCTCATACCCCTAAAAATGTAAGAAAATTTGAATTTCGCGGGCTACCACTGCAGATCCTCCCTGAATGTGAACTAGAATATTTTAAAGGATTGTACTGAAATAGCTCCTTAGTCTGTAAATGTGGCTAGTTGAGGGCACGGCTCCCTTTTTTATGTAATTATTTCCTTGCAAATGACGTTCTTAATAAGTTTATCTGCTGTAATCAAACCTTTCTTAGTTAGGAGTTGCATAATTATGACATTACCAAGCGGAGCAAACCAGCAGCTACAGACGAGGCAGAATACGAATCACGTCACTTATAGCAGCGCCATCTCTGGAGTATGAAATGAACTTTAATGATCTATAGATAATTTTATGAAAGTTACGTCTTATTAGAACACACAGCAACCGATAGATGTCGTTCTTGTCGCCAGAAATATTCTTGTGTCACGCACAGCAACATACTAATTTTAATGTTCAGCGGATAACTATCTATCTTATATAACATCTTTGCTATATACCCTGAAGGTTTAAGCAGCTCAGCTTTGTGTACAATACACACCCGCATTGTGTCAGTTAAGGCGAAAGCGTCAGAATGCCCCCGAAGTTTGCAGATCAGTATCATGTTGTATATTGATCTACATATGATCCGCGGCCGTATTAAATGTTTATCTATAGAATTAAAATCATCCATACAACTCTCTAAGTTCAATATTACCCTATTGAATTGAATGTCTATTTCATGAAATCATTCATCATTACATCTGAGGCCAATAACAATAATAATACCATTTATTTCAGGTGACACAGGCCCATAGAAAAATACCTTAACCTATACATGCAAATTGCGAAAACTGTAAGAATATTTGAATTTCGCGGGCTACCTTAGGGCATGTACAATGTTAATGGGAACAATTCGGGCACAAATTCAGACTCCTGGCTGCTAGCTACTGAAAAATTCCTGACTGAATAGATAATTAAATAATCGATCGACCTGGGAATCGGACACGGACCCCGTTCTCTGCATTCGTCCTTATATGACCACTAAACCTTAGAGGCATTCTATTATTAACCGTATAACAGAAAATACTGTAATGGTTACAGAGTATTTTTGTATTAAAAGTAATACATTCTCAGTACATTTTGAGAGATGGCTCTGGGATCTCCGGTGGTTGCGACACCCAGCAGTGCTCCGCGCTATCTTTTGAGCTGTCACAGATGAAATCACCTCAACCAAATATTACATACATAACATCACGGCTGTGTTCCTCGACGGGTAAGGCAGAGGTAGGTACACCTACAGTACATCCACATTACGCCAGTTATGTATTAGGGGGCGAGCCTATTGCGATCAACCGGGCACAAATCCAGACTCCGGACTGCTACTGAGAAATTTCAGATGGAAAAATTCAATAACACTGCCCGACCCGACAATTGAACCCGCTATCTAATTACGTAACATATTTTCGTAAACGATTACGACTAATCTGTTTCATTTTGACAGTTCAACAACATTCATTGCGTTATTTACGTTTTAAAGCAGACCAATTTTTCAAACTTAAGAAGCAATGGATTAGCAATCTGTTTCAAAACGATTCAGATTCTGATTGATCGTGTATTACACAATTAGGGTACAGGACCTCATGCTCAGTAGTAGCGCTAAAATAATATTATTATCTAATAAAAAATATATTTGTCAGTAGCAGCCCGGAGCCTGGATTTGTGCCCGGTTGATGGCAATAGGATCGTCTCTTATCACCAGCGAAATGTGGGTGTAATATACGTATCCGTCAAAGGGTGCGTTTCCACAAAAGTGGAGACGAGCGGAGCTGAGCGGAGACGTGCAGGAATCGTTCTATCACAGACGAGACGAGAGATACGCTGAGGTTTGCAACCATTGTGATTGGTCCATTCCTTAGCAGTCTTCGGTCAGGTCTGGTCGTCTCCACTTCAGTGGAAACGCGCCCTAACCCTTCGGGGAAAAGGCGTAGGCGTAGAATATTATGTGTACCTAACATTATTATCTATTGCACAAACGAAGCTTGCCATGGACAAAACTTTATTTTAAAAACTCTACCTTGACACCCAAAACATTTTTTTTTGTAGTTTAACTTATTTTTCAATTATTTTCAGCGTGGAATTTTCCGACTGTTTGTTTTATTATTTTACTAGCTGTTGCTCGCGACTACGTATGTCCTTCTCCAGGCCATGATCTATCCACGAGCCAAATTTCATCCAAATCTGTTCAGCCGTTTTAGAGTGAAAGCGTAACAAACAAACTCACTTTCGCATTTATAATAAGTTAGGATGTTTTTCTCAATCCTGCCCAATGTAATATCCCTTTTGCCATCAACTGGGTATAAATCCAGCACCCTAATAACGTAACACACGATAAATCACAATCTGTTTCATTTTGGCAGTTCAACAACATTCAATTTTTCAAACTTAAGAAGCAATGTATTAGCAATATCCTTCAAAAATGATTCAGATTCTGATTGATCTTGTGTTACGCAATTAGGCTGGTTGCGTAAGACACTCGGAATGACAAATGTTTTTATTTATTTAATAAAATAATAGATAGAAGATCACATGTTAAGACGAATTTTTTTAACTAAATAAAGCTATAATTTTTCTATTTTCAAAAATGAGGCGAGTTTCATTTCGAGTATACAGCATGTAGCAGACGTGGTACATACAAATTTTTTTTTTTTTTTTTAAACGTTGCCCCACACTAAGAATTTCTTCTTGTATCGTGGGTGCGTTTACAAACATAGAAACTCACATACACTAACACCCAGACCCGGAACAACTACTAGCAGATCATAAAAATATTTGTTCCGTGCGGGGATCGCTGTCACTGCGCCAACCGTGTCGTCAAATCAACAATCTAACTGAACAACTTTTTCCAAGTGGCCAACATCGTATAAAATTAGAAACACCTTTCCGATGCATGGTGTAGGCATACATATTTTGCAATAAAAAGGTAAAAGGTATTGCGTAATACACGAAAATCAGAATCTGAATCGTTTTGAAACAGATTGCATCTCGAGTTCGAAAAAAAATCTGATTACAACTTAAATAACGCAATGAATATTGTTGAACTGTCAAAATGAAACAAAATAGTCGTAATCCTTTACGAAGATATGTTACGTGATTTGATAGCTGGATGCTGAACAATCGCGTTTGTGATGTCCACTGATGGCCGATTCCTACAAATTTACGGTCCGTTATTTGTTAAAATTAAGTTTTTTTTTTTTTTTAAACGTTGCCCCACACTAACAACTACTTTCTTGTATAATGAAATGTATATCTTACCTATAATGAAACAAAGACCTCATAGTAGACCCTCACTTATGGAAGTAGCTATCACAGGTAAAATTTGCTTACGAATATATGACCAGTTTGGCAAAAAAAAAAATGCTAACATTGGTAACAAATACGATTCGTTTTTGTTTATAGGAACCCAGCATAAGGCGAACCAGGCTGTGTTTAAATGTAGGTAATTTTCAAGAAATTCTTTCATTGCTTCATTATTGTAAAGACTATAAATGTTCGGCATTACCGTTGCCCGAACTGACCCATGAACTTAATTAAACGTAATATATTTAAATTGTAGATTCATTTCATTATACATTATGCATGTACGTCCGTCCGTTCAAGTGACCTTTTCGTATTATAAACTTTAAATTAAGTACTTTAGTTGATGAAAGGATGAACTTAACTTTTTGATGTATTTGGAGCAAAATCGAATCCCAATTCTTTCACAATATGTAAATTAGGGATGTCTCTCCGGCGGCAGAAATATTTATGGTGGTACCTAGGTACTAGTCCGAACGAATACCTGCACAAAGAGCTCTACAACCTAGTTCTAAAACACTTTGTTAGCACTTCAGACTACTTTGTAAAAAAAGATAACACTCTAGCTAGCGCATCAGATTCTATGCTTAATACTCTCTCTTAGCTGCCATGGCTTATTTTAATTTTGAAATGTTTTTTTTTTGTTTCTGTTTGCTGTACCTACTCTAAAAGTTCGTTTTTTAATCCCGTAGACTAATTTGACATTTCAAATGATTGTTATTTTTTTTTATAAATGGAGTTTGACATTTGCACTTGTTAGTTTAAGGGATTAAAAAAAGAACTTTATGTGTTAGACATTTGCACCTGTCAAATTAGTCTGCGGGATTCGAAAACGAACTTCCTAAAGTTCGTTTTCGAGTTTTCGTTACACGTTAAAAGCAAACTTTATGACTTTTATTTACATCGTTCTCACATATTATCATATACATTCAGCATTAATGATATGATGTAACAATTTTTGTAACCATATAATTTAAAAGACTGTCCGTGGAGTTTCTTGCCCGTTCTTCTCCATAGCACAGATAATATATAGACACATCTACTACACTTTGGAATGGGCAACTAGCTTCATAGTTCTGATTGAACCACAGATTTTTTTTTTGGGGTCAGCGACCGCTGATAGTGTCGACTTCACGTCAACACTATCAGCGCACCAGCGAGCAAAAATATTCATCAATTTTATGTGTTGAGAAATCAGTTTTTTTTTTGTTTTATCGTGTTTACCTGTACCCCCTGTTTGGATACCTATACCCATCACGTCTGGTTAGTTTGGCTAGCTAATTTAAATAGACCCTGTATATTTGTGGAGCCTGATTCAAATATACAATATGTAAAAAAAACCTGGCCTATCCGAAAGAAGCACAGAAGTACTGCAATAACATTAAGTACCAAAAAGTAATAAAAAATAAAAAATAAAAATATTGAAACAAAAAAAAGTTGCTATTTAAAATTCTAAATAAAATATTTAGATACAATTAAATTACTTATAAGTCTATTAGGCTAGATTGTAATCAATTAAGTACTAAGAACGTCAGTACTTACAAAAACAGAAAAAAAAACTTTTTTTTTGTTCCTTAAATTACCCCAAATCTAAAAAAAAATGCATTTTCAACAGGAGTCATATGTTACGACTTGTGCCTTATGGTACTCCATTGAAAAAAACGTGGCGATATTTTTTTATTTTTCAAATTACCTGATGTTGTATGTATATTGGTAGGTGCCTTATAGAAGTTTTAAGACGAGCTTTTAGAGGGAAGCATAATCATCACTTCAGGCTATAGCAATCTATTCCTGTACCCTAATTGCGTAATACACGATCAATCAGAATTTTAATCGTTTTGAAACAGATTGCTAATCCATAGCTTCATAAGTTCGAAAAAGAAATCTGCTCAACAACGTGAATAGCGCAATGAATGTTGTTGAACTGTCAAAATGAAACAGATTAGCCGTAATCGTTTACGAAAATGTGTTACGTAATTAGATAGCTGCGCTCTAATTACATAATCCCCACGAATTGATAATTCCTTTCATTTAAAAATTCAACAATATCCATTGCTAGGTGTTGTCGAGCGGGTATTTATTTGTCCTAGACTGTTTCACTGGTTTATAATAGGTTCTGGCTAAGTAATAACCATCAGGTTAAGCTACGCGAGCCAGAGTTGGTCCGTGGATGGGTGACCATCTTTACATACCGAGACTCCTCCGTGCCTCGGAAAGCACGTTAAGCTGTTGGTCCCGGCTGTCATTCGTGGATCTTTGACAGTCGTTACGGGTCGTCAGAAGCACGAAAGTCTGACAACCAGTCTTACCAAGGGGTATCGTATTACCCATTTACTGGGTTGTGCAGGTTAGTTAGGCAGTCGCTCCATGTAAAATACTAGTTTTCAGCTGCATCCGGTTAGACTGGAAGCCGACCCCAACATAGTTGGGAAAAGGCTAGGCAGATTGGTTCTGGACAGCTAGGCCTATAGCAGCTAGGCTTATGGCAGATAGACCTCTACAATTTGGACACGACTGGCAGCCCAGCCACTCTTAATCGTAAACCAATGCTCGATCTCAACTCAAAAACACTACCAAAACAGTCATCGCTTTGACGGCCGAAAAGACTAATGAATAACCACTTGAGCTTGGCTTTAAAAAACATTTTACAAAAAAAAAAGTCGGTGGCAAAAAACGAACATTCTAAACCAAAGACCGACTTCCGAAATTAAAGTTATTTTTCATTTTGAAGTGTTTTTTTTTTTGAAGCCGATTGTTTTTATTTTGCACTTTTTAGTTGTGGTACTTACCCCATAAAAATTCGAATAGGTACCAATAACTGCTATGTAAATAACAGTCACAGGAAGTTATCATCATATCATCCACATATACTAAATGGGAAAACTAAATATGTATTATTGAAGCTTACTCAAAAACTATCCAAGCAAAGTTAATAAAATTTATATAGGACCAAATTAAGAGCAAAAACTTTCAAACAAAAAAAAAACAATATCGGTCCACGATTGACGGAGAAATCGAGGGACATAAGTTAAAAAAAATAAAAAAGCACGCTACGAACATAGAACCTCCTCCTTTTTGGAAGTCGGTTAAAAATAGGCCATTAGTTGTTTCACAGTCATAACATCCCAGGCGGCATGCATTTGCCGAAGGATTAGAGGTAGTAGACCCTCATATTGGTTATGTTTAAGTGCCATGTAACAAGACTATTGCCGCGAGGTATTGCCAGGACAAAAATTCAGACTCCGGATTACAACAGAAACTTACTGAACACATAGGCATATTTATGACATTCGTTGTATCACAGTAATACTTATTTCATACTTAACCGCTACATACATACATGTTAGTAGCGTATGTTGATCTAAAGCCGTGACGTCAGAACAAAGGTAGCTTAGCGCTCGCGATTATGTGCCGAGGCAGGGGCGGAGCACACTTTGTTTATACTTGATTTAAATGTGAGTAATTGCCTCATCGGTTTTGTGGTCGCAAGCGCTACTGTTGAGGGTGGGGTTGCCAGGTAGTGTTATTGTGAGTTTTTCTATCTGGAATTTGTCAGTGGCAGCTCGAAGTCTGGATTTGTGCCCGGTTGATGGCAATAGGCTCGCCCCTATTACATGCGACTTAGACATGACTGCCGAAATGTGGATGTAGGTACTGTATGGTACAACTCTGCCTAACACTTCGAGCAAATACAGGCGTGATGGTATGTTCGTGTTGATTGAAATGATCACTCGTTTCCCGAAAAGGCAGGCCGATTATTTTGGTATATTATTTCAATGTGTAAAACAAACTACTATGATCTAATATGAAGCTATTATAAGCTTTATAATATGTCATAATCAAAATTCAGTGTACAGTCACGAGCACCAATATGTATCCACTTAGCAAAATTTAAAAGCGATTTTCGCATGGAATAACAACTGCAACTTTGAGATAAGGACCTATTTCATATTAGTGTGGGTTCCAAAATACTATGTTCGTAACAACATAAAATTACAATCACCACAGTAGGAGAAAATCACTTTTTAAAGTTGCTAAGTGTATACATATTGGTGCTCGTGACTGTACTTAATTGGGCCAAATATGTCATAATTTGTCTTTACAGAAACATTTCAAAAAGTAGTACAGGTTCGCATATCATTCAAACGAAAACTAAAATAGTAGAAAACAAAAGACATTAACACCCTATTTATGACACATCACACGTCACATTAATAACCCAGTATATATTCATTAATACGACAAATACATAGGATAAGAAAAACCCAAGTAAGTGGGTATAGGAATAGTATAGATCAATTAAAAGGAAATTAATTATTAGGAAAAATGTTCTATCATTAGTATATGGTAATTCATTGTTAAATGAACCCTCTTAAATGTACATTAAGTATTAACTAATGGTATCTAATTAGGTAATCGGCTATCCCTGCAAAATAATCGTGGGTATAGTTTTCGATTGATCGGCACTAATAAACCTACTAAAGATTCTTGAAAAAAATACCTATTTGTTTTAATAAAAGTACTCCTATATTGGTTAATTATCGCAGTATGTTAGTATCAGCCATTCAGCCCAGCTCCAGAGAGAGATTTATGAGAAGCAGCTCGTCCTGTGGGCGACACCTACAGTATTCAGTAGCAATTTCCAATTGCTTGCGAAGTTTTTAGTGAATTAATGAACGCCTGCGTTCCTGCATATACTATCTAAAGGCAAAAGACTGCATTCTTACAGAGTATTCCTGACGAACGGCTATCACCGAAATATTATTACAGTAGATTGTGTAAACCGCGAATCGGCGAACGTAAACGTCCCTCAGGCTACGGGGAGCGACGATCTTGGCAGGGTGGCTGGTAGCAGCTCGATAAGAGTTGCCGAGAATGGAATGGCGTGCAATTGGAGAGGCCTATGTCCAACTGTGGACTGTTGTAGGCTGTAAACACACGGAATTTCTTATGGCAGACGAGGCCTAAACTAAATGTCTGTCTGTAAAAGCAGTAAACAAAAAATATCAATAGTGAATCGAACTTAAAACCACAGGTTTGCAAAACAGTCGTCGAATCGCTAAGCTATTTACTTTGTTGAAAGTTGACAAAAATAGCCATTCTTACGTCATGATTGACTGTTTAGCTACATAAAGGTATAGCGTGATGATAAGTTTTTTAAAGGTTAAGTCTGCTACTCTAGTAATATTCAAACCTTTTGGCTCATCTTTTTACAATTTGCGGTAAACTCTAGCAGAATACGAACATAGACAAAGGAAATAGCACAGATACCCACTCGAACTATTCAGTATTCTTTGTATGAAACCCCCTACTTTTTTATTTATTTATGCATACAGTTCATGATTGTTTTGTACCATTAAACCAGAAATGGTTTGTAACTTAACGCACACTAATCGGAATCGTAACGTAATCGCCTCGCCTCGGGACAAGCTCACGAGTCGCGGCGATACGGTGACAATCCCTTTCTGAGTTGATATGTGTACTATGACCTTAAAGCAATATTACTCATCCTCCATAGCAAATAGCATGATAATTTATAGCTCTATTTATAGAGAAAAATGCAAAATTTGAAGATAAAATCTATCCGGTAGCATTTGCGTGATGCTAGAACATACATTCAAACAAACAGATAAACAGACAAAAGTTCTAAAAACGATATTTTCGGGATTAGAATCGTTCCCAGACTAAGTAGAAATTATATTTTTTCAAAAATATTCTTTGTAAAGTTTTGAATTCACTATGATTTTATTATTATGTATAGATAATACTCATTATTAAATGTAGATAAGTCTAGTTTTCCTCACGAGGTTTTCCCTCACCGATGTCAGTGATGTCCAAGATAAACATAGAGTAAAGCACGTAGTACATATATAGTGGAGTAAAGTAGGTACATATGAATTGAAAAAGTCACATTAGTACTTGTTCGGATTTAAAGCCACAACATCGACATTTAACAATAAAAATAAATAAAAACTCGCCCACGCTTACGCGCCCCTGGCTTTTATTCTATAATCCATAATCAGCAGTATCAACTGCACTTGAAGTACAGTCGTTTGCCATCCTCCACGACATAGAGACGCGTGGCATATTATATTATTATTAATTATTCATAAAAAGTACAGTGATAACATTATTAGGTACATATCCAAAGGCGTGAAAGAAAATTCTTAAGGTAAGTTATCTCAATTATTTTTCGGAAAAGTGAAAAGAAAGGGTAATTACGAGGTTCTTTCTTATGCACGGCGAATATATTGCCATTATTATTAAGTATATTGAGAAAGTGACAATGGATCGTTTTATTATTTGGGAATGGTTTTAAAAAACTTTTTGAGCAACATGTTTTTAAAACAATAATCGACCTTCAGAAATAAAGTAAAGAGTCGTGAAACTAACATCGTTACAGTTTCATCTCATTTATTTAAAAAATCTGACTTATTTCTTCATTTATAGAATATTTTATGTCCTAACACAATTTAAATACAATACAATTATTTTTATTTCTACAAAATATATTGACGCGCAAACTGCGTACGAGCACTAATTATTTCAGTTAAAATTCGATTTAAAAATACATAACTTTAACTAAGTTGATCGTAATTGAAGTTTTCATTATAAAGTTTGCATGCTTAGCACCCATTTGACAAAGACAAGATTTGTGCTCGGTTACTGGCTAAATAAATAGGCTCTCTCCTATTACATGGGACTTAATTATTATATTTTGCACTTTGCAGATAAGTGTCAGGTTGTATCTTGATCAAAATATGATTCGCTACTTCCTATAACAGATATGTATTTTCAGGATTATAATCATTTAAGAACATGTCTCTAAGTTAGATTTGTTTCATAAGAACTTATTTTTTTAAATTATAGTTCTGTAAATCGTATTTGTTACGGTCGCGAATCATATTTTGATCAAGATACAACCTGACACAAACCTGCAAATAGCAAGAAATGTTAGAATATTTGAATATCAAAGGCTGCGGATCCATCTTACTTAAACAATAAACATATCTGGGGAAATGATGGTGTACCTCTGCCTACCGGTTCAGGGATTAGAAGCGTATTATGTTTACGTTAAGAACAAAATGACTTGATCGTT
This sequence comes from Agrochola lota, assembly GCA_947364205.1. NCBI lineage: Eukaryota > Metazoa > Arthropoda > Insecta > Lepidoptera > Noctuidae > Agrochola > Agrochola lota. The sequence goes on along the minus strand of OX376246.1, from coordinate 10,503,170 downwards.
TTAACTCCCAGACAATTACTGTCGCGGTAGGCAACACCGCTTACGGCTGTTTCAACTTGCCGTACTGTTGCACAGTCCAAAGCACCTATTCCTCGGACATTAGCCGCTATTAACGCTCTCCTGAACTCAAACACAGATCTTGATATGTTTGCGAATGAATGGAAGATGATGCTGTCGGAATGTTTGAATTTTTGTGAGAAGAATGCATGACTGTTTTAAACAAATTATATTTTTAAATAGTGTAATTCGACCGTTCTATCTATCTAAATAAATAAATAAATGTTAACTCTACTTTAAAGGAACCCTGAAATATTTAGTATAATCGTGGTGGTCAATGCTCGTTCCGTCCGAGAAGACCAGTGCCAGTCATTACAAGCCTACAGTACTAACATTCTATAAATACTACTTAACAACTGGTTTAAAACTAGTTTCTTTGGTTAACTCCTTGGAACATGGGATCAACATGACATATAAGAAGTTCACTCAAATAATACCGGGTACAGACGGTAATACGAGGTAAAAATGATGTGTATATGTCGCAGTAAGATGGTTATAGCCGTGATATAGTTATATCGCTAGTGATATAGATATATACCGTAATATAGTTATATGAAAGTGAAAGAAAAGAAAGAAAGAAGAAAGAAAGAAAGAAGAAAGAAAGAAAAATATTTTATTTGGGACATGCACAGGAAATACAAACAGTAAGAAATAATAAAAAATAAAAAATATAAAATTAAAATACAAACAGAAAAGTAAAGACCTGTGCGAGGCCAAAAAGGCCACTATCTCAGCATAATGCGGCGATATTTAAAAATAAATACCGCAGCGCTGGTATTCTGATAGGGCCCACTGTGATGTCACGGACCTTATTAATCTGTGTCACGGACACACCTACGGACATAGATAAATCCCATTAAGGGATAGACCAAATAATAAAGCATTAAAAATAATAAGAAATAAAATAGTACAAATAAAAACTGAAACTAAGTAATAAATAAATTAATCTATACACACCCGTCGTTCCAACATCACTTGTCCATAGTATAGACTATTTATTATCTATGGTGACAAGCGAAGGGACGCGGGCGCACTGCTCTGCAAGTACTCTGTGGCTGCGAATCTGCGATGCATTCGACAGTATAAATGTTCTGTGATATATTTTATTTAACAAGAAATATCTATTGGAGATTGATAGAAATTATAATTTAGTGTGGTTCAAAGAATATAATACGCTATAACGAAAGGTATTAATAGAAATAAAAAGTGGTTCATAACTGTCGGAGTTCTTGGACAACATAACAAAATTAGGGCTAATTTTGTTACTGTGACCAATTTCGACGAAGCTCTAGCTGGTCACAGTTCTAACCTAAACTATTTGGTTGGAGTGCCCTAATAGTTATATTACTATATCGTGCTCGTATCATACTTATATTCCTAGTAAAACAAATATGAACCGCTTTCATTTAACTATATTACAGTTTATATCCCTAGGGATATAACTATATCTCGGTTTAAATAACCATCTTACTGCGACATCTGTGGCTCTAATATTACCTACTGTAATGCTATGATAAAAGATTTTTTTATTTTATAAAAAAAAAAATATAAATCCAGCAAGTCATTTGGAAACTAATTCAATTGGAAAAGCACCAGCAAAACTGCATAAATAATCGCTTAACGCCATCTTTTGGCTTATTGGTGACTCACCCGAATTAACTCGTTTCTCTATGAAATGGCTTGTTATTGGGTTTTTCGAGCATCAGTCAGTATTCGACCTTCGCAGATGTACGGGAATCCCAGCGATAATTAACGCTCATCATAACATAATCTCTATTAGATACACTTTTATCCGACTGCCCCAGACGGAGGGTAATGTTTTTCAAGAGTATGTATACGTATTCTGCCGCGCTTGCAATAATGGCAGTAAGTATATAAGTACGTACTGCATACTTTCGAGTAACTGGCGTTCAAAATTTTCGTCACATTTTTACCTTTTCTGACCTTTGAAATCTGTAGCCTATTATTTCATTGTGTAATCATTAAATATATATTTCTATAAGAATACTTTTAAATGACAAAAAAGATTTTATAATTTTAGCATCAATTGCTTAATGTAACTGCAGTAAGTATGAAGTTACTGCTCATATAATTAGCAGAAGTAAAACATGAATGACGATACCGCACTTAACTCGCCGGCAGTCTGCTGTTATGCGAAGGAAAACTTATCATAAATTCGACTAACTGTCGTTATCCTTATTGGCAATAAACAGCTCCGTTAAGATATTAAAATGACAGTCAGATCAAATTGTACTGCTCATGCCGCTGATTCCGAATCTATGTTAAACTCAATGTGGGCAAAAATTATAATAACATGTTATCGCACGCGCAGTATGTATGTACTTATGTAGACATACCTATTTATATTTCTTTGGCACGCTCTGTACCCTAAATGGCTTGATGGATTTTAACATAAGTATGAGCTGTTGTTAAATTCATCTTAAGACGGAGATATATGGCAGTGACCTTGACTGGTTAGCTTGCGTGTTCTGTACTGAGCTCACGCAACGCGTCGTATGTCCAGCCAGTAATAGGACTCGCACATCCAGGAGCGCTGTCAAAAATAAGTAATTTATTATACATAAATCAAAAGGTATTTGGATAAAACACGTATAAATAAAAGATCAGTAATTAAATTATCTTTAAAATGGTGAAGGTTTCAGAAAAATACGCTTGATAGATTTTGCGTGATTCGCAGTTTTTTATCCGCGTTAGACATAACTTTACAAATAATTTCACTATGTAATATAAACATAATCTAAAATATTCATATATTAAGTTATTAAGAAAATGCTCTAATTTAACATATATTTTTTCCAAATCGTTAACACGGCTCATTTAGACGTGATCTTCAGTATAAAATCATTAAAAGTCGGTTATCGTCCTGAATGTAAGCCAATAAGTTGGACAGCCCACTGGTGTGGAGCCTCACCCAGAGGACTAAGTATCTCTTAGTTATTAGGTACTAACATAGTTTTTAAGTTCATGCTAACAATATAAATGTAAATGTAATGGATCATTGGTTGTCTGAATAAATAAAATATATTATTATTATAATTATAATATTTATATATTGCATCTGCAAATACAAAAAAAAAAACGGAGGGAAAGGTTTAAAAGTAATAATTTGCATCAACGTATCTACAGACAGTAGCAACACTACATTATGATAATTAATTAAACGTTGTTTACGTATAAACTATTGTTTTCTACATTCATTGTAACATTTCGTATTGTTGTTCTTTTGTAGAACGAAATGATCAAATTACCTATTCAATATGTTTAATTTATTCGTTAGTTTTCAATAACAAAATATGTACTAATTTTCATCGTTGAGTTTTAGTACTGTGTAGACTCTTCGTGGAGCCTACGGTACCCGTATTACATTAAATAAAATACTTCTTTAGCGGTATAAATCGAATAATTATTGGTTCTATGAATTCATTTATAACATAATTATATTTTTCTTCAAGCCGCTCGACAGTACGGCTGACTGTCTACAATTTTTCCTAGGTATTCTTAGAGTTAGCGCGCACGAGTGATTTTTGTCACCGTGACAAGAAACTTATTGTAAATGTACATAAATCTAGAGCACCTGTAGGTACAGTCAGGGAAATTGACTGTTAAGCAAATTAACTACTTAAATTAACTACTTATCAACTAAAATAACGTACCGATTTTTTTGTAACGGTAACGAGGAGCTCGTGGCTAAGTAACAACAGCCGCACTGGTCGATCCATCAGGTTAAGCTACGCTTGCCAGGGTTGGTCAGTGGATGGGTGACCATCTTTACATACCGAGAATCCTCCGTGCCTCGGAAAGCACGCTAAGCCGTTGGTCCCGGCTGTCATTCGTGGATCTTTGACAGTCGTTACGAGTCGTCAGAAGCCCGAAATTCTGACACCAGTCTTACCAAGGGGTATCGTATTACCCAGTTACTGGGTTGTAGAGGAAAGATAGGCAGTCGCTCCATGTAAAATACTGGTATTCAGCTGCATCCGGTTAGAATGGAAGCCGACCCCAACATAGTTGGGAAAAGGCTAGGCAGATTGATTGGTAACAAAAGTCACTCGTGCGCGTCTAAATTAATGTTCGTCTCCAATCTGCCAATTACATATAATAAACTCGCGGAGGTTATATTATAAACCCTAGGAAGTAAAGCTTCCACAGTACTGATTGTAGGTAAATTTGCAAAAGGAGAAGATAAATTAATGTAAACATCGTAGCGTGTTTATGTAGGTATATAGATGTACTTAACTTTCAAAGGTTTTGCTATTAAATCAACATCATCATTAGACAAATTTAGAAATAAAATCAAGTTTTTTTTTTTAGGGTACCTCCCCTACACGTAAAGTGGGGATGTTTTTTTTTTCCTCATCTACCCCATGTTGTGGGGTATCGTTAGGAAGATCTTTCAAAAATATTGAGAGTTTGTCAAAACCATTTTTAGATTCAGGGATCCGTTTGCGAAATATTAAGCTTTCAACTGATTTTTGTTAGATTCAAGGGCCCCCCCCCCCCCCCCCCCTTCTAGCTAAATGGTAGTACTTGGACTTGTGAAATTCACAGCAGTAGTACGTATATATATAACGAAATTAAAAGGAAAACTATGAGCGCTAACTAGGCTGTACAGGTTAACGAGAAATAATCAACCAACTCAAATTTGCGGTTTGAAAAACATGATACATTTCGTATGGGAGAACATGTTTTTCAACTACAATGTTAAGTTTGTTCTTCGGATAAATTCATTCCAACTACGGAACCCTACATTGTGCGTGGCCGACACGCACTTGGCCGGTTTTTTTTTGTTGTTATTGGTTGTCGTAATACTTTTAATCAGGTAATATTTGTTTTAGTTAAAGAGGAGTACATTCTCTTGTTTTTGAAACTAGAATATTGTGTCTTCACTTCGTCAGTGATACTCAATTTTTGTTTTAATATTTCTTACTGAAACATTGAATTAAATCTTGATTTCTTCTATTCTAACTTTTCAACCATGCTCTGCTGATATCTGAGTTAGAGTTCTGGGTTCCTGTTTCATGTTTTCGGATAGCTATTTTATATATGCATCAAGAAATGAAGAGTTCCAGTTCCTCAGTCCTAATCAAATTCTTTTTTGATCCTACTAACTTAAACACTGAATGAAATCTAGATTTCTCCTAACCTATCTTTTTCATAAGGCTCTGCTGCTAATTTTTTGAGACTACTGCTTTCATTTAGTTTTTTTTTCTATTACTCGAACCTTAGTTATCAATCATTGCCCGAAGAATATACGAAAATCCACAAATTACGTCATTTACGGCTATTCTCCCAAAATTATTGCTTTTTTCTAGAACAGGTCAATACTTTTGTTTTTTTTTTTAGATTTATGTGAGCAGAACTCTTTCTGAAAAGTATAAGGAACTATAGAGACTGTGCACCTAAATCAGTTTATAAATTTAAATTTTGGAAAAAATGATCTGCTAGCGGAAGTTAGCAGAGCATATTTTCATTCGACTTTTTTCAGGCAATAAAGCCAGAACTATTATTTTTAAGTAATAAGGAACTCTAGAACTCACCCGCATGCCAATAGAACTTTATTTTTTTTGTGCTCTGCTAGTAAAAGGTCTGCCAAGTTCACGGACATCGTATCAACTAGGTACTCAACATTTGTTCGATCTATAGCCGAATAACTCATTCATTATTCGACTGTTTTGCTGGTTGGGATGTATTTGTCAGAGTTATTTGTAACTATTTATACGTTCTAAAGTAAAATTGTTTACAAATAATATTGTCAAAAGAATGTTGATCGTTGATGTTAAAAATAGATACAATAAGATGTCTCTTTTAGCAAAACCGGTCGTATGGGTATAGCTCTAAAGCTAAATTATAAATCGCAGGATTATGCAGGTTATATTTGGGACACGCGTTTAATATACGCAGTCAGAAATTTGAATTTACCTAAATTGCCAATCAAATATTAAGTAAATAACGCAACATTCATTGCGTTATTTACGTTGTTGAGCAGATTTTTTTTTCGAACTTATGAAGCAATGGATTAGCAATCTGTTTCAAAACGATTCAGATTCTGATTGATCGTGTATTACGTAATTAGGGTACTGGTCCAAATTATTCTGTTCAAAATGTTCAGATTGATCTCTCCCTGAATGGTGGGATATATCCCGTTTCGTTTACAATATTCAAATGAGTATTAAGTATGTCCTATCTGCTGGGGTTGCGGGTTTGTCCGAAAGGGATATCGCGGCCCCGGCACACAGGCAACGGAAGGAACACGGGTGGGTTTTAGTCAGTAAAAGTCTGACACACCCTCTCGCTCTGCCCAGAGCGGGAGAAGTCATTTGATGATTTCCCATAATGAAAAAAAAAAAAAAAAAAAAAAAAGTATGTCCTATGATTCGAAACGGAAAGTTCATAAGATAACGACTCGATTCGTATTTAAATCTTAGCAATTTAGAGACTATTTGTACTGTTTGTATCATTTCATTAGGTATAGACATTATTTTGATGATACATGCAGTGGCGGTGTAAAGGGCGATGGGGGCGGTCCGCCCCGGTTGCCAAGCACCAGGTGACAATATGGTGACAACATTACAAGAAGAGCTGCAGAGAGCTATATTAGAATATCTTGACAGATTTTACGGGGAACTAAACCATCGTTACAGTGCAATGGATGACTGTATTCTCATAACACTTGGTGTTGTTCAGCCTAAAACTCTGCTTAGAATCTGACAAAAATCTGTGATGAAGTTACTGCCGAGGACATAATTTTGGAGATTTTACGACTGAGGCGCCACCTTCAGCATTTCTTTCCAAGAAATGGTCCAATGGACTACCTTGGAGCTTCTGAAACTCATGGTAAAATGGGACTATTCTGAGCATGTTCCGAGTCTCTATCGCTGTATCTAAGATTTTTTTTAACGTTCGTGTTTTGGGCTTCTTGTGAAAGAAGTTTCTCAAAATTAAAGTTAATAAAATCTTACTTAGTATCCACAATGAGTCAAGTGCGACTTACCTATCTTTTCATGTTTTTCATTGAAAAGGACAGGGAAGTAAATTTTGATAATGTGATCGAATATTTTAGCAAAATAAAGTCAAGTAAGCACGTTTAGTATTTGTTGTTTTATTTTGGGGGTGCTCAATAGAAAACCGCTCCCGGGGCCAACCCATGCTGCGCCACCACTGGATACATGGAGAACTTGTGAATTTGAGCATCGGTAGGTACTTACTTAAGAAAAATAGAGGGATAAGATAAAGGAAATCCTTCGTTTGGAATGAAAGGGAGATTAGAAGTTTCTATGACTACATTCGTATGTTCAGTCACCCTGCGATAACTTTGATCACTTTTGACAGTAATTAAGCTGCTTTAACCAACAAAATTGGGGTCGGCTTCCAGTCTAACCAGATGTAGCTAAATACCAGTATTTTACTTTGAGCGGCTACCTATCTGACCTCCACAACCCAGTTGCTGGGTAACACGATATCCCTTGGTAAGACTGCTTGTCAGACTTTTGACTCGATCGACTTCTTTTTTTTTTTTAGAACGTTGCCCCTCACTAAGAATTTCTTCTTGTATCATGGGTGCGTTTACAAACATAGAAACTCACATACACTAACACCCAGACCCGGAACAACTACTTACAGATCATACAAATATTTGTTCCGTGCGGGGATCGAACCCGCGACACGTTGCGCAGCAGTCGATCGCTCAGCCACTGCGCCAACCGTGTCGTCAACTGATACGACTGTCAAAGATATACGGATGACAGCCGGAACCAACAGCTTAACGACATTATTAACAGTAAATTAGATTGTTGACGCTATATTTTAGATTTTGTATAGGTCAAGGTTTTCAAACGCTGATTGAACAAATATCTCTCAATCCGCATGATTCCCGGAAAAAGATTACTAACAGAATTAACGTGTGTGATTTGCATATTATTGTTATTTAATATTATAGATTCACTTTGGTTAATAATTTATAAATAACGTAGGATTATGCAGAAAAAGGTTGGGTACCTATCAGTTTATTATTAAAGTATTTTTATAGATAAATATTTTGTTATGAACTTATGACGTTTGGAATTATTTATTTGCTGGGCTTGGAATTGTTTTGAATTAAAAACAATATTTTAACATTTTAATCCGGTTTTTAGTCATCGGTCCACCTTGTGGGAGGCCTTCCAACGCTGCGTCCGTCTTCCGTTACGCGGTCGCTACTCTAGAACATTTCGGCCCCATCAGCCATCTGTTCTGCCAGCAATGTGTCCTGCCCACTGCCACTTAAGGGGGATGCGCTAAGGCAGTCCGCGAAATTCAAAATTTTCTTACGTTTTTTGCAATTTGCAGTTCAGTATCAGGTTGTATCTTGATCGAAATATGATTCGCGACCGTAACAAATATGTATTTACAGAATTATAATCATATCATTAATTAGAACATCTCTCTAAGTTGAAAAGGTAGAAGGATTTCTTGAAGTCCACAAACGATAAGCAGAGAGGCAGGTTAAGAGCTCACTTAGACGTGGCAAACTAGTTTCGATTTAATATACCTTCTTTTTTTAATTAAAGTTTGTAGTAATATTTTCCTATTTCCTCTTATTTACCTAAGCAGAGGTCGTCGCTATTTGTCCAGTTATAAGAAATATAATCAAATATTTGGATAACCTAAAAATCGTAAAAACATAACTCTTCTTGGTAGTAGGGTGAAAACGGTCAAACTCAGTTCGACATATTTTATAATTTATTTTGGTTAATATCATATGATACATGAATGAGGAAATATCGTGAGGAAGGTTTTGAGTATGAATGTCGATGGCTATAAGAGTAGGGGAAGACCAAAGAAACCATGGATGGTCTGTGTGGAAGATGATATGGATAGAAAGGGGGTGACTAACGAGATGACGACTAATAGAGAAATATGGAAGAAAAACATATGTTGCACCGACTGCATTAATACTTGATAAGTATTATTTTACTAGCTCCGCCCCGCGGTTTTGCCCACATTAGTCTCGATCCCGTGGGAATATCGGGATAAAAAGTATCCTATGTCCTAACCCAGGCCATGGTCTACCCATGTGTTAAATTTAATCCAAATCCGTTCACACGTTTTAGCGTGCAAGTGTGATAAACAAACAAACACACTTTCGCATTGATAATATTAGTTAGGTAATATTAAAGTTAGGATTTTCTACATCGTAGCACTTTTCCGACAAACTGTACCCTTGCAGCTGATAGGCGTATAAAAAAGTGGGCGAGTTCGAACTAGGGATGAGTAACGAAGCCAAATAAATTGAGATATGGGCAGGAGACTGGTGAATTTTGATAGACTTTTTCTTCAACCGTACTTTGAGTGTTTGACTATTAGTTAAAGAGTCGCTTAGTCAAAAAGTCACAACCAAAGACACCGAATTTTTCACTTTGTAATGTTTTTTGGAAGTCGGTTGTTTTTTTTATGTAAAAAGTTTTTATTTCTTGCTTTTTACTGGGTCAGTTTGTACCTAATTTATCTAAGTCACAATAGCCTAATGTCAACTGCTCATCACCTTTTACAAAATATTGCTTTTCCCGATGCAGGGACGTTAATCGTTGAGGAGTTCTCCCGGTACTTCACCTTCAGCCCTTCTTCTCCATATGCATTGTGACGAGCATAAATTGCTTGGCAACCATATTAAACTAATCGAATCGAAATCAGTGAAATATATACGAGTACATATGTATTTATGTATTTATATAAAAACTTCCGAATTGACAACCTCCTGCTTTTAGAAGTCGGTTAAAAATAACATTATTTATTTTAAGATGTCCCCATGTTAAGAATTATCTTGGGTGGTCCTATAACAGTGCAAACTATTGACAATGAAATAAATATATCTATCATTAAGTATTCTGCCGGCGCGCGGCGTCTTCATCAATAGTATTTTAACCATAAAGCTCAGAGGTCAGTCGACGACAACATTAGGTTCAGTGAACAGTTTACCATTAAAACGGTAGGTATCTATTTAATGAACGATGACTCAAAAAAAAAGGTTATTGAAAAGAAACTAGGTCTTTATCTACCTAATCAATACGCACGACGCGCACGCGGCGCGAGTATGACCGTAGACTTTTTTCTTGATTGCATTGTAACTTAACACTTTCGACTCCACCCGTTTTCATAGAACTCATACGCCATGCCGCCATACATATTGGAAGTGAACCCTCCGGGAGGGTTGCCAGCATTATTACGTTTGCGCTAAAGTTAACCATCGCGGACGGTCAACGGTATTAGGTTTAACTTTAAAACCGTGTTATAAAACTTTGTAAAACCAAGTAAATAAAATAGTGTTTTCAGGGGGTCTTGTCGCTATACGTAGTTTCCAATATTTTACATATTTAGTAAATATTTGTATCAGTGAACAAAACAATTAAAAAAAAATCAAATGCTTGGATTTTAAAACCAACGCTTATACTAATAAATCTTGTTAAAATTAACATCACATTTTATTTTCACGGTTTATGATGCTGTATTCGCAAAAATAAACCTATATTTAAAATGAGCCCTCCGGGAGGGCTCCCGGCAACCTATATGCGACTAGGTGAACCCTCCGGGACGGCTCCCGACACTGAACGTGTTAAATTTAACACTATTACGCCAACAAATTCCTGTATTTAGATACCGGAAACTATAATATCTACCTAATTTGCATATTTTTCTTGCTGATGTTATCAAATGGACCATTTTTTCAGACATTATACTAGTAGTTTCCTTTCGTGCGAGCTTATGTGCCTACTTACTTAAAATAACCTTCTGTAAGGTTTACTAGAATGATGAACCTTCTGAGATAAACCACGTAGGTAAGTAGGTACCTATGTTATGTAAAACCAACGTTCTTGGTTATAAAAGCAAACACACATAATTGGAACGAGAAAAAACATATTTATCTACGGACGCGGACGGCATAGTCAACAAATATTGTTTATATGGGAAATTCATTGTCATGAGTATGCATGTATATTTTAGTTTTTAAGACTTTGCATGCCGTAAGGTATAATGTAGCGGAAATACTTAGTGATGTACCTACATTGTTGGCAAATAAATTAATCTGAATCTGAATCTGAGATTGTCACGGTCACAGAATTGCATGTGATGCGGGGGATTGAGGAAAATATCGCGAGGACAGTTTTGATTGTGAGTTTAGATGGGAAGAATAAAGAAAAGAAACAAATAGTAATGTTACCGGGGAAAACCAAAAGGTAGGAGGAGCTCGTGGCTAAGTAATAACAGCCGCACGGGTCGATCCATCGGATTAAGCTATGCTTGCCGGGGTTGGTCCATGGATGGGTGACCATCTTTACATACCGAGACCCCTCCGTGCCTCGGAAAGCACGTTGAGCCGTTGTTCCCGGCTGTCATTCGTAGATCCTTGACAGTCGTTACGGGTCGTCAGAAGCCTGAAAGTCTGACAACCAGTCTTACCAAGGAGTATAGTAATACCCAGTTACTGGGTTGTGGATGTCAGATAGGCAGTCGCTCCATGTAAAATACTGGTACTCAACTGCATCCGGTTGGACTGGAAGCCGACCCCAACATAGTTGGGAAAAGGCTAGCAGGTTGATATGGGAGAACCAAAGGAACCATGGAGGTATTGTGTGAAAGATAAACAGGCCAGAAAGAGGATGACTAAGAAGTGGACGGTTGATAGAGATTTATGGAAGAACATTAGTAAAATGCTTTGCCGACCCAAAATAATTAGGATGACCAGCTATCTAATTACGCAACACACTTGCGTAACCGATTACGACTAATCTGTTTCATTTTGACAGTTCAACAACATTCATTGCGCTATTCACGTTGTAGATCAGATTCTTTCTTTCGAACTTATGAAGCAATGGATTAGCAATCTGTTTCAAAACGATTCAGATTCTGATTGATCGTGTATTACGCAATAAGGGTACTACTTAACATTCTTCATTTCATTCATTTGTGTTCAATAGAAGGAACAAACTACAAACTGTCATCATAATTATGATAAATTACGTAAACCTTACCTTTGTCTTGACTACGCAATGGAAAATATCACAAGCGCTACAAGACTAGACTATTTAATTAACTGTATTATTGACAAAGCGAATTAACTAACTGTACCTTTCGACCTTATTCAGCCGGGAAAAATACATAGGCAAATATAATATAACACTGAAACTGAAAGATAAACTAATGCTTAGGAAGTATCAGCCCGTAGCCTGAATTTGTGCCCGGCAATAGGCTCGGCCATACATGAGACTTAAACATAACAGGCAAACTGTGGGTGTAATATAGACCAGGGCTTCCCAAACTTATTTTTACTGTGACGCCTTTGGGAAATAGCGATTTAAAAAGTACCTACCAATATTATAGTTCTAGTCTAGTAAAAAGTTATCAGAAAAACTCCAAATAACATTTATAATTTTTATTAGAAAATAAGAACAAAAACAAATCATTATATGAAAAAAAAATGAATAGAGGTGTTTATTTTACTTTGTTGGCTGGCTAATAATGAGAAGGATGTGCTTGCTTTTCTGAGCATAGCTTCTCAAAACAGGGCTCAAGTTTAGAATTCGCTGCTCTCATCTCTTTCTCTACATTTATTTTCGATCTGTACTCGTACTTGTTCTTTATTACTGCAACTGCAGAAAAGCCCGTGTCGCACAAGTACGATGTCACAATGGTAATAGAACCCTCAATACTGCAGTGGTAATGGCACGATATTCGTGAGATACTGAGCTCCAAAATTCAAGCAGTTTGACTTTATCGTATTGGAGTTTAAGAGCTTCTTCCTTTGTCGAAAGCGTTGATGGTTAGGGTTTTCCTATATATGTGGATCGCCTCACGTCACCCTGGCATAGTGCCGCGAAACCCTGCTACAGACTATGTTGGGCTATCTAAGATGTAAGCTTGAACCGTAGATGTAAGCTTGAACCCTTGTATCCTGCTATAGACTATGTTGGGCTATCTATAGACTATGTTGGGCTATCTATAGACTATGTTGGGCTATCTATAGACTATGTTGGGCTATCTATAGACTATGTTGGGTTATCTAAGATGTAAGCTTAAACCGTAGCGCCATTTATCCTGCCCCGGCAGTCGAGGCAGAATAAAATGGCGCAGAACTTACCCCAACATATCGTACACTTATGTCTACCCCTTTGGGAGACACAAGCGTGATGTTATGTGATGTAAAAACTATAATAGGCCCTCACAAGGTTGATGAACTTGACATGTGTGCAATTTCAATGACACTGACATGACTAGAGCGACGATGCAGTCAATTGCCTTGAATCGATAATTGCTGCCATCAATATTCCTATCGGAAACAAAGAAGATCGACTTCGATACGTTTTCCTATCGTATGAGTCGACTATCAACTTAACCAAGCCGGTTTGCTCATGATATCACAGTTCGTGATATCACGGTAAAGTGTTATTGGGTTATTCCATTTGGAATTTCTCAGTACCTAACAGCCCGGACTCTGGATTTTGTTTAGTTGATGGCAATAGTGTCGCCCCCTATTACATGGGACTTAAATATAACTAGCGAAATGTGGGTGTACTATAGGTAGATCTCTGCCTAACCCTTCGGAGAATATCAGGCGTGAATGCGTGATGTTATTATGATATCACAGTAAGGCGACCGCCCACTGCTACGTAGAAGCTGCACGGAGAAGTTTGCCACGTTAGTTGCGCGGTTCATTTTTTTGCCAGTCACACATCCGTACGTAGCGTGGCCGAGAGTCACAGATAAGGTTGCCACGTGTCCCGGACATGTCCGGCTTTTTGCAATTGTGTTTTGGTTTTTTTGGGCTTTTGGTCAACCCCGCCCCGCCACAAGATGCCGAACGAAAGCGCGCGAGTGACTCACGCGGAAACGCAATAAATCTTCGTGTAGGCTATCGCGACGCGACAGCGGTTATTGTAATACCTTGAAGTTTTCTTAGAAATTGTATTGTTCGACTCGCGTCGCGCCCCGTCACGTTGCGCCGTCGCATCGCGCTGGTCTGTACAAGCCTTAACTCGCGATCTCGCAGGCCATTGTTTTAGTTACTGTTAACGTAAAGAAGTTGCAATTTACTAGTAACAACAAAATGTGATTCATAATAACATATAATTAACAGTAAGTCTCCACATAATAATAGTAATAAATACCTACACATTTTTTTTTTACTTTTGTAAAAGTATCAAAACCAGTGTGTCAGGTTTTCAGGGCAAAATGTCCGGCTAAATATGGATCTGTGTTCGGTTTTCTATTTTTGGGTCTGGCAACCCTCGTCGCAGAGGATGATCCCGCCTACATTTTCATACAAAACGAAGCTCAGCCGTGGACTGCTGTGGAGCAGCGCCTTAGCGCCCGCCACGGTCGGTCAGAATAACATCCTGTCATCAGTCTATAGCTGTCCAGTTCTGGAGCCTCTCCAGTCCCACGCTATTTAACTCGATCCATAGCTACTCTCATCCAGCCGCTGTTAACTATTATAGTCGGGCTGTATTGTCTGTCCATCAGCATGATTAGCATGATGACCACAATAGAAACGGGTTTTGTCGACGGAAGAATAGACAAAATGACAGGTAAACAATCACAATCTGTCATTTTGTCTATTCTTCTGAAGAAAACCCGTTTCTATGGTCTTCATGCTACACGTGCCAGGGGTTTCCAACATAACGTTCACCGATTCATGATCGGCGCTCCACGTCTATCTCTAATCCAACCATAGACATATAAATTCTTATATGCATGACTCCAACGGTCGTCAGATCTACGGCTAACATGGTCGGTGCATTGCCACTTCAGCTTGCTTTATAAGATAGTCTATTCTGTAAGGTTCTGTAGTTATTGGTAACTGAAGACACTGAAGTCCCTTCAGCTGAAAGCTGTGCTGTGTTATACGTCAAGCCATTTTCTTATAGGTAGAGTTAATCTTATGTCGTATACATGTTCAGTGCCAGCCCTCCTGGAGGGTGCAGTCAAGTCGCATACGGGATGCCGGGAGCCGTCGCGGCGGGCTCATTTTAAATGTAGGTTTTCCTTAGCGAATTGGGCATTACGTATATAAAGTGTGAAAATAAAATCTGTTGGATATTTTAACAAGATTTCTAACTAATGCCGGTGACACTCCTCGAGGGTTATTTTTAGCGCAAATGTAATGCCGGTGGTCCTGGAGTCAAATTGCAATATGTATGGCGGCATGGCGTATGAAGTTCTATGAAAAATGGATGGAGTCGAAGGTGTTAAGAAATATTTTTTTCAGAATAAAACTTAATTATGTTTAGGGTTACCAATTTAATATTCCAGAACGAAATTCATTTATTTTTGCTGTTTTGAGCGTCCGCGTGACGACCTCCAAGAGTTCCCCGAGCATAATTAGCTCCGGTACCTGAATTACATTATTCAAATAACAACATGTACCTAACTCAAAAGTTGTGCATCCCAAGTTCGAGCCTGAACCTCGTGATTCTAATGTATTACGTAATCAATGGTGGGATACAATCAAAACCGATGCTGTAGGTATAATTTAAATGTCTGAACAAGCTGTAACCTATGCTATAACAATTATTAAGTAATTAGACGAATTAGTCTGCGTTGTCAATTAAAATGATTACTGAGCAAAGTTAGACTCGCGTGCGTCACGTAGATTTGTTTAAGAATGACATTTTTCTTAGCAGGAAGTAAATATACTCGTACTATAGAAGTTTTTAAACTTACCATATAATCACGGGTTACCGCGCGGAAGGTAGAAAAGTTATTTAGTACTTAATTATATAAAAACTTTATTGTTCAAGGAGCATTACAGAATTCAGTGTCGTGGAGACTAGTGTCCTTCGTCTTGTTTGGTACATAGCATCGGTCGATAAGATTTCTTTCTGAGGCGAAAATAATCGAAAGTTCTAGTAAGTAGTGGAAGTAGAGCGGTATGTTTAGGAGTTCGTCCGGGGAAGTATTTAGGTATCATGGAAGTACTTACCTACTGACTAATTTATTTCTGCCACCTACTTACCCGGTTGCTGGGAGCCGGTTTATTGTTGAAAATAAAAAGTTATTGCTATTTAAAATTCACATTTTAGTACCAAACCCATAAAAAAATCCTTTTTTTTGTCTTTTTTCCTGAATATGACCACATAAATAGACTCTCAGTACGATACCTAATCAACACGGAACGGACAGGGTTTTTTTTTTACATGTTGTATACATATAAGAAATTCTTTTGTACGTGTGTATGTCACTTTACTCATCCTAAACGGCTGGAACAATTTTTTTTTTTTTTTTTTTCGTTTGAGTTTATGGTTTAGATTTACAATTGGACCCGGTAGGTGGCGCTGCGATCGAGGTCTAGGAAACGGGACAACGTCAACTAGTTATGTAAATGTGTTTTTATTACAATACCAAAAATTGATATCATGGATTCATGGTTCAATATTCTCCACTACTTGTGAGAAGTACTTCATACTCATAGCGGATTGTTTAGCACATATGTGTGAAACTAAATAGATGATTATTGTGCAAACAATCATAATTATAGCATGGTTAACACTATAGCTGGCATGACGTATCGCTTAATAACTACATACCTACCTAATATCTTCTATACTTAATATCTTATTTAGTTTTGGAGTGATTTTCCGGCAAAAGGGCTAGTTACCATTATTTTCCTTAACCGCTTAAGAAATAAAATTACCAGCACCTACAATAAACTTAGCAGGGGTCGGCTTGCAGGCTAACCGGATACAGCTATTATACCAGTATTTTACATGGAGCTACAGCTTCCACAACCCCGTTGCTTGTAACACACGATACCTAACCCGTAGTAACACTACTTGCTGACTGTCGTCGTTGTAGGATTCGAGGATTCGATTGCCACCACAGTTAAGAAGTGGCTAAGCTTTTGGTAGTTCGTTTTTTTTAATTTGCAGAACTGTGTTGAGCAGTAAAGTTAATAACACTCGGATTGGCGCGGTCGAGAATTGTGGGCGATTGAAAAAAAAAGTTGTTACATAATTTAGTCTTTTTTATCGCGAATTCCGGTTGATTTCCATAGAATACCATTATTCTTTATGATCATTAATATCAGTTCGTGAACGTGAATGTAATAAAACCTGTCGGTCGATTCTGTAAAAATATTAACGTGAAGCTTAGGTGAAGTGAGCGTGAAGTGAACTGTCACTACCACAGAATCGACCGGCAGGATGCTAGGGATTAACACTATTGACAGCTCACTTCACGCACACTTCACCTAAGTTTCACGGTGATATTTTTACAGAATCGAACGGCTGTACCCTAATTGCGTAATACTCGATCAATCAGAATCTGAATGATTTTGAAACAGATAGCTAATCCATTGCTTCATAAGTTCGAAAAAAATATCTGCTCTTCAACGTAAATAACGCAATGAATGTTGTTGCATTGTCAAACTAATGATAGCCTAGTGCTGTGACCGTCAAACTGCCAAGTCATAGGTCTCAAAGTCCCGAGTTCGAACCCAAGCCACGCACCTCTGACTTTTCGGATTCATGTGCGTAAAAAAAAATCAAAATATTTTATTTCACATAAACCTACATGAGCACTTATGAAACGTCAGAAGCTAGGTGCACGGTTCCAATTGGTCGTTTCCTATGGAGAAGAGCCGGCAAGAAACTCCACGGTTACTCTTTTAAAAATAATTGTTTTTTACAATATTTGCAAATAACAGTGTTAATAGGTATGGGAGGACAGTGTAGGTTTTTCAACAAGTACCAAGTACTTAACAAAATAAAAGATGGACAATAAATCTACAGTCCACTTACCCTACAGCCTTCTCACATTCACAAAATAGAAAAAAGAAATCTAAGTACATTATATAAAATATGAATAAATTAATAAAAATAAAAACCTATTTTAAACGAAATGACATGATTGCTATTACAACTGTAACAAATCTGAATAATTATCATGTACACAAAAGCGAGTAATAAAGTGTTGAAATTAATTATTATTTAATTATTATCGTATTGTATAATTATCACTTGCTTCAAAAACGGTGAAGGAAAACATCGTGAGGGGGAAACCGGTATGCCTGAGAGATATTTCTCGACGGCATGTGAACCCAAGTCAGAGGCCCATGGGCGGTTTTAAAACTCTGACACCAGGTTAGTCATTAACAAAACGAACAGAAGAAGAAGAACTGTCAAAATGAAACAGATTAGTTTTAATCGCTTACGAAAATATGTTAATTAATTAGATATCTGTAGTAGTATGTATGTAATATGTTGTTAATAACGATGAGTACATGATTTTTGGGTTTTCAGATATTACAATTACATCTAAATAGAGAAAGAACAGAAAATCGCTTTTGTTTTAAGTATATTCAAACAACCTCCGAGCGAACATTTTTGATTTGAAAGTAGATCCGCAAGGTTTTAAAGGTCCGGTAACTTGCTGCTCAAATACTGGAATATTTTGACATCGGAGACATTATTTCGGCAGTTTCTTGTTTCGGCATTATTATGTCGTTGTGAAAGTTTGCTTTACGTTGGTAGTGGTAACAGCATTGTAAAGGGTAATACTTATTACATAGGTATTTGGTTAAAAGTGCAATTGAATGTGCATTTTAATGTCAATCATTTAGTTAGGTAGTTACTAGGTACATATGGGTCGTGTAAGCACAGATTAAGTGTCTCCAAAGCTCATCTAAGAGTTGATTCCCTGAAGCTTCATATTTTTTATTTAGGTGTGACAGCAAATCTGTGAAAAATGAGATCAGGAAGCCAATTTTCGACAGACATGAACTTAAAGTCGTCCCATTTGCCTTGAACCGTCAGAAAGTCTTGTATCTCCTTTCTTAAGTTCCACACTCTCTCAATTACATTACCACAGCTGAACCATCTCACCTATGAGGAACAGGGTGTAAAGTTCACTCGTCCTTTATTAAAAAGGAAAGATCCTCCGACGAGAGGGGTGTCGTGTCTGGCGGGCAACTGCACAACAGTTGAAGTTGGGACCTTGACATTTTGACTACGTGCACTTTTCTATGAAACAGCAGATTTTTTTTAAAATAACCGACGAAGTATTTCAACGCAGGGGTGTTCAGAATCATGTACTGAATTCATGGTATCAGTTTTCGCGACAATGTCCCTGACACCCGGTATATGTCGTTCGCGCGGTAAACTCTAATTGCGCGATGCAGGATTTGTGTGACGTCAGGATTTTTGTGTGACGTCAGGTCTTTGATGCGTAATTTGCATGTGGCGATGTAGATGCCGCCACAAAGATAGCTAAGCCTAACAGATTGTCCGTACTCCGTGCTAATCTAATCTCCTTTCTTCTTCCCCAGAATGAACCACACATTGGAAGAGTCCCCACTGACGCTTACCCCCATAACCCGCGACAAGATGGAGAAGTGGGTGGAAGCCCAGGTCAAGGGCGAGAAGATAGACGTAGATGTGTACGGAAAGCCCACGGAACAAATGATGAAAGAACTCGAGAATGTTAGGAATCTCAGCAAAGAGCTACAGGACAATCTGCACGTAAGCCCTGATGTTCTTTTATGGCACCTTATGTTTATGGCACCCGATAGTAAGTAGTCACCACTACTTATATGAACATCTACAATCCCAGAGGCTTCGCTGTGTTTGCCACATTAGCCACATTTGGGATGGCAACATTGTTGCCATCCCAAAGACAAAACTGTAATCTCTCAAGTGCCGTAATGTGCTGTAATTTCTCATGTGCTGTAAGGTCTCATGTACCGTAATGTCCTATGTGCCGTAATGTCTCATGTGCCGTAATAAGATTACATACGTCTGACGAGATTATTTGATCCTTTTACTTTTGTAAGCATCACATTATTCTAACAAACCTAACCTAACCCCAACAGGAACTAGAAAACTCAGTCCGCATAGCAGAAGTAGAGAACCAAGCGATGAACCCCACAGCCGACATCCTGGACTACTCCGAAGACCACGAATTCGTGCCGGATAACAAGGACACCTACTACGCTGAGGAGGACAAGATGGATGCCAAGGAGGAAGAAAAGCAGAAGCTCACCAAGGGTAAAGGACCAAAGACTGAGATTCAAGGGTTCTATAAGGACCAGTGTGTGTTTCTGACGGGTGGGACTGGGTTCCTGGGAAGAGGTGAGTGCGGCATGGGTATTGTGACGGTACAAAAGTTTCTGAAGTCTACATGAATGATTTAATTTCGCGGTTTTATATCGTCTCGCTATTGCGAAAAGGTTCTCCCAGAGATAAGATACGGTGTGGTGTGATTATGATCTTTTCTGCAACTTACCTACCTGCAAGAGCTATAATAGGATTACAACAGAAGTATATGCACGGGTTTATAAAAAAAAATGAGTATCGTCATTTAAACATTCCCGATGTTCCTGGTAATGCAGATGGCCACGACGGCGTTGACCATGTACGATGGTCAGGTAGGGTGCCAGATTATCTGCCGTTTATATGCTATAAAAATACGCATAGCTACATAACTTGTTTGCTGTTCGTATCTATGTGTAAAATATTTACACTCTTTTCGCATATATGTGCTAATTATATGCTATAGGAACTAAGTAGTATCTCTGTTCGAAACTGGCAGCATTGTACGTATGGCAATTCAATCTCTAGCCGCTCAGTAAAGTTAGGCTAAACTTAAACAAGTTCTGATACTGAGCGCGGCATTTATTAATAAGAGATTAAGATTTTTTTTAATAATACAAAACTACAATATGCTACTCATGCAGATGCTAGGCAAAACCTACAATGGGTTCCTTATACTTGTACATTTAAAAATAATCTCACTGTAATTTAAACAGAAACTTTTGTACCTGACTGTATTTATAAAATTTTGCTTTTTTTTTGTGTGCTGTTTTTGTGTAGTACTTATTTAAATAATTCATTTTTAAATGAAGGATAATAAAAAAACCTTTAATGCATGCAGAAAGTAGGTGTGGTAGGAAATACTAATGCGTCCAGTTTCCTGCACATAATTTTTTATTAAAAGACGTACCTATATAGCGTGACCTCTTTTTAAATTAAAACGTTTTCCTTAAACCGTATATTATGCCAGTGGTGGGGCTATTTAGTAACTATTAAGACGCAGATAAATGCCAGTGGCCTTGAGAGGTTAGTTTGCGTGTTCTGTGCTGATCTCACGCAACGCGTCGTACGTCCAGCTAGTAATAGGATCGCCTATCAAGGAGCGCTGCCCCAAATTAGACGCTTTATTAATATACGTAAAACAAAATTAAATTATATTTAAAATGCTGAAGGTTTCAGAAAAATACGCGATAGTCTTTGCGTGATTCTCAGTATTTTATCCGCGTTAGACATAACTTTAAAAATTAATTACAATAAGTCATATTTAAAACACAATCTAAAATGTTAGATTAACACAGATTAACACTTTTGACTCCACCCATTTTCATAGAACTCATACGCTATACCGCCATACATATTGAAAGTGAACCCTCCGGGAGGGTTTCCGGCATTATGTTTGCGCTCTAGTTAACCATCGGGGACGGACAACGGCAGTAGGTTTAAAACGGTTTTATAAAACGTAGTAAAATAGTGTTTTCAGGGGGGTACGTAGTCTCCAAACCATATTTTTTTTGTAATATAATTTGAATATTTGTAACTATGAACAAAAAATTTAATAAAAATTAAAATGCTTGGATTTTAAAACCAACAATAGAAATCAATATATAAATCTTGTTAAAATATTCATCAGATTTTATTTTCACGGTTTATAATGCTGTATTCGCTAAGAAAAACCTATATTTAAAATGAGCCTTCCGCGAGGGCTCCCGGCATCCCATACGCGACTAGGTGATCCCTCCAGGAGGGCTCCCGGTACTGAACGTGTTAAGTTATTGAGAAAATGCTCCAATTTAACGTATATTTTTTCCAAATCATTAACATTACTCGTTTAGACGTGATCTTCAGCATAAAATCATTAATAGTCGGTTATCGTCGTCGATCGTCCACTACTACGTAGGATGAGCGCCGAAAGGTTTGCCACGTTAGCTGCACGGTTCATTTGTTTGCCGGCCTTAGGTGGCATGTCACAGTAGATGATCGATGACGACTACATTTTCATACAAGCAAAGCTAAGTTCAAGTGTATACCTTATCCATGGGCCGCTGTAGAGCGCATACCTACTGGTTGATAAAACTTCTACTTGGGTCCTAAGCCTTAGGACTATCATATTTTGAATATAATGTACCTACCTTCTATAAAATTATTATTATTTAAACATTATTGAAAAACATTCCAAAACAAGGAAGTCTGCGCCACCGTATTATTCCCTGATGTCGGGAAAGCTTTTGACAAAGTTTGTCATGAGGGTCTGGTATTTATACTCAGACGCATGCTACCTCTAGAATTTGCAGATATTGTAGAGTCATATATTAGTAACAAATGTTTAGAACAAGGCAAGAGGATGCATATTCAGAGCTAAAAACTATAAAAGCTGGGGTACCACAAGGAAATGTGTTAGGCCCAATTCTGTACTTGCTTTATACATGTGATATCCCAGAGCTGGAAAACAACATCATTACGACCTTTGCAGATGACACTGCTATTGCTTGTTCCGGTAGCCATTACCGGATCAAGATACAAAGAAACAGTAAACAAAGTTCAACTAGCTGTGTACAAAGTTTAAAACTGGACACAAAAGTGGAAGATCAAACTTAATGTGTCAAAATCAATTCACATTGATTTCACTAACAAACACTGCGATAGAATATAAACAAAAGGCATAAGGCACTTGCATGCCAGTGCCTTATGCCAATACAGCCAAATACCTTGGCATAACTCTTGACGCCAAAGCTGCGATGGAAATCTCACGTCATAAAGAAAATACACAAACTCGACATAAGTTACTAAAGTATTTATTGATTACTCGGAAAGAAATCATATTTATCAATACATAAATAAATACAAGCATACATATTCTTATGCCAATTTGGACGTACGGTATCCAACTTTGGGGCTGTACTAAACAAGCAACTTTAAAAATAAAGTATTCAGGGATGTTGTAAATTCACCATAGTACATTAGAAATGACAACCTACACAGTGACATTTTAAAAGGGAACTCTTCACCACCATCATCCAAAAATTTGCTGAAGCCCACGAATACAGACTTCACTAACATGTAAATGTCGAAGCAATCAACACGGACAAAACGGAAATAGTGCGTAGGCTAAAGAGAATTAAATCATTTGAGTTATAAATAGTGTATGTACGAGTACAGTGAATTAACAATAGTAACAGTACTGTGCTTTACATGTAACACATGAACAGTGTTTTCATCAATTATCAGACCCTAAGAAACTGCTACGAAATTCTGTATAAGTGAAAATTGACACTATTCTTAGTTATAACATAATCTATCATAACACGTAAAGTATGTTAAAGTTAAATTTCTTAATCGTATAATATGCTAGCTAGATTGTGATCAATTTCTAAGATCTTGAGTTTTTATTAATATAGAAAATAAAATGCAGAAGTACTATTTAATTATAATTTATTACTCACAAGAAAACATTATTCATTATAAATATTATGCCTAAACTCGACATGTATGTTTCTTTAACAAGGCCAAAATTAAAAATTAAAATGATCACTAAGGTAGGTACGTTACTTATAACAAAACAAAACGTACAGTTGGCTCAAAAGTAATAACAAATGATTAAAAGCTTGCTTAGAAAACATGTTTGAAAACGCATGATAATTTTAATTAAATATTATATATATATTAGAGGATTATATTTTTTTAATAAATTATTTACAAACTATTAACACTAGGTACGAACTAACTACACGAATAGATACAAAAAACAAAAGGACACTTAGGCGTCGAAGTATTCGTCGGCATCGCTGTCATCCGGAAACGTGCCCAGAAGACTGGCAGCATTGCCACGTTGAATGGCAATGCTAATTCTTTGGCCAAAGAACAAGCCAGCCAGCTTTATTATTGTTTATATATATTATATTATATAATATAAACAATAATAAAGTAAACAATTATTTAAAATATCAATGTCATTTCGTTATGAAATAGGTACGTAAATTCGTCATAGAAATGTTTAAATGAATTAGAGCAGAACATTTCAGCTTCCAATGATATTTATTTTTGAAATCCCTGAATATTTTAGACCTTTAATTATGCCTAATTGTGATGTTGACCATTCTAAGTTTAAGTATACGTATAACTACGTGAACTAACGTACAACTCACAATTATACAAATATACATAGTTCAGCAGGTGACTACTTGCTGAACTATGTATATTCGTATAATTACTTAGGAACCTGCATTTGTAATTAATCTATATGAATATTTATTAATACTTTAGTACTTAACCATTATACTTGCCGCGGTAACGTAACGTAGCGTAACGCGTATACTTATGGGTAAATCGGAACCAATTATTTGTTCAAAAATGTTTTTTTTTTTATGTTTTGAACGGTATGGTTTTTTGTGATTTTTCTCTTAGAATATTTAATTTCTGCATGTTTTTTTTGTTGTGAATTTTTATGGGATCGGATGCATTATGGCTGTTTTCGTGTTTGTACCGTAGCTATTCGGCGATTAGCATGGTGTTTTTATTCTGGCTTTCAAGAGTTACCAAGTCAGAATACCTAAGTAGGTACTTACCTACTGTTCGATGGTGTAGCGTGTCGTGACATAGGGAAACATTATTACAATATCACATGACGTTTTTATTTTTTTTGTGTTAATTTGGTACCTACCTACCTAGCTATTGTTTTTTGTCTGTTTTGTTTTTTGCTTTTCTGTGTTGTTGTGTGTGAGTACAAAATAGAATGCTTTGTGGGTTCAAGGGGATTATTCCAAATAAGGTAAGTAATTTTGTGTTTTAGTATTTTTTTTAAACTTGTAAAAAGATGTTCATTCGTTGTTGCTGATTATTACGTTTAAAGATATTTATCGTCTCAAAAGAATTACAAATTCACTTAAAAATAAAACATTTAAATAACACTTAGACTTATTAATAGTTTTGTCAAACAAAAGAAGCTTCTACGCAAGGAACATTAGAATTTTACCCGATGCAATTATTACCAAACACTCAGCTACCTAGCCATAAGAATACCTAAAGGTACCTAAGCTTTTTATTATCCAGTTCCATCCAACTTTTATGAAACTTAAAACACTGGTAATTAATTTTTGGCACTCACTGTACATCCTAATCCACTGACAATGTGTCTTGAAAAACTATAAAGAAATATCCGTGGTTTCTGAGAAATTAATAATATTTCTGATACGGTCAATTCTGTAGAAATCTCACTGGTGAAGCACAGACTAAGTAGTACTTACTCTGACTAACTCTGGTGAAGTACCTAAGCTTGAAGTAAGGTTGCCAAGTTTTTATATCAAATATACAGTAGTAGTATTTTCGAAGCCATTGCCTGTAAAAATATAGTAGATGGCGAAAAAATTTAAAATATACATATAGTAAGTATGTTTTAAAAACATTTTTAATTTTTATTCTTTAAATGCATATTTTTTGCTACTATAAACCTTTATCAACAGGTTTTATTTTTTTTAATGTCTCATATATACACAAAAAACATGAATTCAGTTTTTATGAGATTAATAGGTAGGTACTGATCCTGCGATCATCTCGCCATTTTGTATTGAAATAAAAATATTGTAGTTTCACTTGGGTACTATATTTTTTCATAAGAAATATAGTATTTAGGCTTCTTATACGAGTATAGCAGGATACTATATTAAACAGGGTGGCACGGACATCCACGCGAAAACTGTTACCCATGGATTCTTCATAGAAAAATGCAATACCTACGCGGTCAAAATATGTGGAAGAGCTGATATTTTTTTAAATACCGACAAAATATTTCATCGCAGGGGGGTTCAGAATCATGTACTGAATCCATGGTATCAATTTTCGCGTCGATGTCCCTGCCATCCTGTATAGTAGGGTTGGCACTATCGACGGCTCACTTACTTAAGTATTCACGATGTGATTTTTACAGAATAGATCGGTAGGTATTTAATTACAGAATAGATCGGTAGGTATTTAATTACAGAATAGATCGGTAGGTATTTAAAACTGTTTTCTTTTATGAAAAAGTTATATTTTATTCTATTTTTTTTTCATATGTTCACAGATGGCCGAATAAGTCTGAAAGCGAGTCGTGTCGTGGAGAAAGTCGTGCTGTGATGTTGCCAATATTTGTATATTAATTAATTTATTCTGTTTAAAACATAATTATTTATCAAAGCATTGTTTAGTGGTGTGCGTAACGAATTTAATTAAATTACATATTGCTTTTTTTCCGTTGTTTTTATTAACCTTATTTTATTTGAGACGACTCACACGACTACACATAAAGTCCCAGTGGCGCCCGGAGGTGTCGGCTGCCCATACTAACATCCCGGATGTACTCCTAAGGAAAATGGACAGTAGCTATTACCTACTTAGGTACCTGTATAATTATCAAATGAAAATGAAATAATAATCTTCAAAATACTAGTAAGTAACTTAAGTACTGTAATTACTGCGAATCTTGAAGTAAGAAACTGAAAGTAGGTACCTACGCCATTGACTAGGTCTATTATTAGAGATCTAGAGTCTGTCAAACTGCAGAACGATTAAGGAAGTAGGTTGTGACTGCGCCAATAAAATCCAATGCGGACAGACATTCTGTGTAAGCACGGAACGGGTTCCGTGGTGTAGTGGTTATCACATCTGCTTTACACGCAGAAGGCCGCCAGTTCGATCCTGGCCGGAATCATATCTTTTTGTTATTGTTTTGGGGAAGACGTGGCTGCCAGAAAAACCTGGATCTAAAAAAGAAATAAACTAACGTTTAAGATCCAGAGTTCATAAAATTAACCATTGTTTCCTTGGCACAAGACGTAGGGGTAAATAACTTAACCTAGTTTTTAGGGTTCCGTAGTAAACAAGGAACCCTTATAGTTTCGCCATGTCCGTCTGTCTGTCTGTCTGTCCGTCTGTCTGTCTGTCTGTCTGTCTGTCCGTCTGTCCGTCTGTCTGTCCGCGGCTTAGCTCAGAGACGGTTAGTACTACAAAGCTGTAATTTGGCATATATATGTATACATATTAATCATGTCGACAAAGTGGTACAATAAAATCAAGTTTTTTTTTTTACGGTACCTCCCCGACACGTAAAGTGGGGATGTTTTTTTTTTCCTCGTCTACCCCATGTTCTGGGGTATCGTTAGAAAGGTCTTTCAAAAATATTGTGAGTTTGTCAAAACCATTTTTGGATTCAGGGATCCGTTTGCGAAATATTAAGCTTTTAACTGATGTTTTTTGTTAGAGTCATGTGCCCCCCCCCCCCCCCCCCCTTCTAGCTAAATGGTTGTACTTGGACTTGTGAAAAAATTCACAGCAGTAGTATATATAACGAAATTAAAAGGAAACTATCAGAGCTAAGTAGGCTGTACAGGTTAACGAGTAATAATCAACCAACTTAAATTTGCGGTTTAAAAACATGATCTCCCATACATTCTGTATGGGAGAACATGTTTTTCAACTACAATGTTAAGTTTGTTCTTGGGATAAATTCATCCCAACTACGGAACCCTTTATTGTGCGTGGTCCGACACGCACTTGGCCGGTTTTATTTGTTTGTAGTTCCACATTGGGTTTTATTTGCTAAGTAAGCTGTATTCAACAATTATATTAGCCCCAGCGTACTAATACGCGTAAGCGTAACTAGGCCTCGAGTCCCAGCACGGAGGCTACGTTAGGTACCTACGCCAAAACGCCCGCCCTTCACCTGCCTGTTCTTTTGTTTACCATAATACGTACATACTGAACATTAGAATGTTGTCAGCAACACTGCAACATTCCATGTTGCTGCAACAATATTGCGCAACATTGCTTCCGAGGTTTTACTTTAAGTAGACCTCATTCACGAGTCGAGCGAAAGAAGCATGAATAGAATAGAATAGAATACTCTCTATTATGTAGGTACCTACACCATATACCTACATTACAGATATAAATGTAGAAATTTTACATAGTTAACACAATAGGCGGTGTTATCGGTAAAAACGATCATGCCCTTTGACCTGTGTCTGTGTTAAGTTAAAAATCATGAAAACCATTAAAAACACTAGGCATTCGAAGTCGAACAGTCTGTAACAGGGATGTTACGGAGCTTCGGTTCCGATTTCGAAAGGTCGGAACTTCCGATTAATTTTACACCTCCGCTTCCGACTTCGGTTCCGAGACTAATTAAAGAGACTGAGAATTATATTTCTATTGTTTCATTAACCCTTCCCTTAACACGTCTTTCTTCTACTTCCGGCTCAGACTCCGGTCCTGGTTCCGGTAAAATGACTTCCGTAGCTATACAGTACGTATAGCTCCATCTCTTTCC
The DNA here is from genome assembly GCA_947364205.1 of Agrochola lota. Lineage (NCBI taxonomy): Eukaryota > Metazoa > Arthropoda > Insecta > Lepidoptera > Noctuidae > Agrochola > Agrochola lota. Next base: position 10,474,736 of record OX376246.1, on the reverse strand, counting down.
CCCACTGAAGTAAGATTTAAATAATACTGCTTTAGAGGTGGTGGTAGGCCCCCGTACCCTAATTGCGTAATACACGATCAGTTAGAATCTGATTCGTTTTGAAATAGATTGCTAATCCATTGCTTCATAAGTTCGAAAAAAATATTCTGCTCAATAACGTAAATAACGCAATGAATGTTGTTGAACTGTCAAAATAAAACAGATTAGTAATCATTTACGAAAATATGTTGCGTAATTAGATATACCTATCTATCGGAAATAGACTCCACTCTCTGGTTTACTTTTATTGTTATATACCTACTATGCTGACATTTATTTCCCTTGACGGCAAAATAATTAATAGTTCTCCATAAGAATGACGCAAAAACTAGTATTTAATCATTGTAGGTACCTACCTACTAAGACGTAGCAGCAGCAAACTTTTAAACAATAGCTTTTATTTTATGGACAAATATCATAAAAGAAGCTGAATCTAGTTTTAAAGTATCAAAGCAGGTCAGACATAGGCATTAAAAAACGACACTAAATATTGAAGAAAATGGACCACCCCTATCGACGTCGACCAATTAGTCAACTATAAGTTGGGCTGTGCTTAATTAAGCTAACTTTCTCAACCTTTATGAGGCCGAATTTTGAAGAACACACTTTCTTTCACAATGTAAAGGAATTTGAAGGAAATTTCTAATCCATTGCTTCATATATTTGAAAATTCGTCTGCAGGACAGTGTAAGTAACGCAAATGTTGTTGAATTAACTGAAAGAAATTGCAATTGTATGTGTGTTACGCAATTACCACGCAGCGCAGGATGGTTTGCCATGTTTGCAGCTTTAGTGGTTTGGGCTCTGCGTTTATGATGCTCTGAGTCTAGTCAGTCCGGCAGGAGTGCAGGACATCTTTCGTTATGTATCCTACCTATAGATAAGGAGTGCATTAGCTAAATAGAGCACAGCGCAGCACAGCACAGCACAGCGCAGCATACTTGATGTTGAAAGTAGGGTTGCCAGCTGTACTGTAATTTAGAGAATTGTACTCTATTTCGCGTAGGCGTACTTTATAATCTACAAAAGCAATAGAGTACGCTAAATTACTCTATTTATAAATACTCTATTTGAATGGAATTAATTCAGCATTCCTTGAGACTCTTTTCGGTTATGGCCGGTTTTTCCTTTGGCCACTTTGGGCAAGTGCCCCAGGGCCCCGCGATCCATGGGGCCCTCTAGTTTCTGCCAGCGACGTAGTTAGAGGCTGCAGAAAACCTTACCTATTCGAGGAGGGTGGCAATAGGTTTAGACGGCCTAGTTTTCAGTCAAAATTGCAAAGTAGCGGGAAGACAGTAACAAGGCTTCGTTGAAATTGATAATAACTGAGTACCTCATCAATCTGAACTCAGAATTAGTAGTCTAAACTTCTAGAGTCGTACGGTTATTTAAAAAATAACACAAATACTTGTTAATATCCGCAAAAAATCAGAAAAATTATGTTTTAAAAATAACATAAAGTTACACTCTTTCTTATAGGTCTGTACTCTATAATTACCCTCTGAAATCAGAAATACTTTATTTCTGCTAAATAAAGCTGAAAGGTCGGAAGATTTATAGGTTATTCAGAATACCTAATTAGCAGCAGCACACACCTAAAGCAAATACATAAATAAATATTTATTTATTTATCTTGAACTTTAACCTCAAGCTTCCTCACCTTTAACCTAAGTTCCGTTTCATTTTAGTCCTCATTGAAAAGTTAATTCGTTCTTGTGGAGACATCAACACAATATACGTCTTGGCAAGAAGCAAGAAGGGAAAAGACGCCGGGGTGCGCTTACATGAAATGTTGGACGAATTCGTAAGTATTTGTAATAATTATAATAAATCACATAAGCCTATAATATTTCCACTGCTGCACGCTTAGCATGATCATACGGGTTTTGTCGACGGAAGAATAGACAAAATAATAGATTATGATTGTTTATCTTTCATTTTGTCTATTATTCCGTCGACAAAACCCGAAAAAATCCGTTTCTACGGTTGTCATGCTACGCCTGCTGGGACATAGACTTCCTCTCTGTAAGAGGGAGTGGCCGGTTGCTGGAAGACTACAAGATTCTTGGTTCTAGGCCAGTTTTCTCACATTGATTTAGTGTAGGTAGATACCTGCTTACTAACGTTATTAAGTTTTGCCATTTATTTCAGTTGTTCCACAGAGCCCTCGAAGAAAATCCGAAAGGCATACACAAGGTGGTGCCGATCGTAGGAGATATGGGACTGCCGGGGTTAGGTATCAGTGACGAAGATAGGAAGATGCTTACAAACAAGGTCAGTCTAGCATTGAGCGGTCAAAAACAAGAGTAGACGAATATTTTGGTTATTGCATATAACTGAAAAAAATAAAAATGGAAACCTATTTACCTTTACCAACACCTGATGGCGGTTACGAAACAGTTCCAACTCTCACCACTAGATGTCATTACAGGTAACAATAATAATCAACGCAGCGGCCACAGTCAAGTTTGACGAGAAACTGTCAGTTTCGACTGCCATCAACGTCAAGGGAACTAAGGAAGTGCTGAAACTGGCTAAGGAGTGCAGGAATTTGAAGGCAATCACTCATGTGTCGACCGCCTTTTCTAACACACAAGTTAAACATATTGAGGAAAAGTAAGTTTGTATTTTATTTTACAGCATCTGGATAAATAAATTGAGTCTTAGAAAGAGACTGTCACATAAGTATGAGTGCTATCACTCATACTGTGACATTCTCTTTCTAAGTTCGGCTTTGTGCCGAACTTTTTCTAAAACTTGAAATGCCAAATTTAGGCGGGTAGACCTTTCAGTCATTGGATTTTAATGGTTTTAGGTTCTACGAGCCCCCTATGTCTGTGGGAGCATTGGAAACCATATCAGAAGTCGATGAGAAACTTGTTGAAAGCATATTGCCAACGTGAGTATACATCTGCATAACTATGGAGGTTTAGCTAATAGGCAAGGCCTTCCCGATCACAATGGAACAGCTATAATTGTTCACTATTTTAACCAAAGTGTTATTTATGACCCTCAAAAAATTTAGCTCTATTTATGTTAGATGATTATTACTGTCGATGAGAATGCCTACAATATATTCGTATAATTTCCAGGCTTCTAGGAAAAAGCCCCAACACGTATTGCTTCACAAAGGCGATAGCAGAGGATGCTGTCAGGAAATATGGAGAAGGGTTACCGATAAGCATCGTCAGACCCTCCATAGGTAAGCCAAACCAGGTAGCTTATTTGCCAACCATTATCATCCAAATCATTTCGACACAGGCTGTTTATATTTGTTAGAAAATCCTCCATCTCATATTTAAAATGTTGTTTCCAGTGGTATCCACTTACGAGGAGCCTGTGAGAGGCTGGACTGACAGTGTGTATGGACCAACAGGCCTTGTGGTCGGCACCGGTACCGGGGTAAGCACTACTTGTAGTCGCTGAACACGAAGAAATTGGATCACTAACTTATTATTTGATTTATTTTGTCTCTTCCTGCTCTAAAACGGTTGTGATGAGCAAAACAAACAAATCTGAAATATCGCAAGAACCTTGGAACCTATAACCTGTTCCATGCAATAATTTCTAGATCAAAATGAATGAATTACCAGTTTTATTTTTTCGAGTTTTCAGACGATTTTTAGACGACCTCTATTTCCACAGGTACTGCGCACCATGTACATGGACCAAGACAAGATAGCGGACATGGTCCCCGTGGATCTGTGTGTCAACGCCATTCTCGCTTCCGCCTGGTTCACTGCCAAGAATTATAAGGAGAAGTAAGTTACACACACATTGCAGGCTACATTCGAATTCATTTATTGAAATCACTGACATTTGGCACTGTTTGAATTTTGTAGCTTCATAAAGTGTTACTGCCCAGTTTTTTTATTTTTTATCAAATTATCAAAAGAAATGCTATCAATCTTAAGATGGCAAAATACCAATAAATAAAAAGACACTAATGCTCCATATTTATACATTTGGTCATTGGCTTATGATCAGCATGGTTTTGTTGCCACACTAGGTTTTAATTGCAATATTTTGTACTTATTTGTTAAAATAATTCCAAATATTTTTCAGCCAAACATCTGACATTCCGATCTACAACTTCGTGTCGGGAGCACAGAACCCTCTCAAGTGGCGGGACTTCATCGAGTGTAATCGGAAGTATGGCATCAATATACCCACTACAAAAGCTGTTTGGTATGTCCACCTTTCATACTTTTAAGTGAGACAGTATTACGGTAGTTTTATTCATCTGTGTTGACATAATCTACTCATCACAATGTTTTATTTTTATGAGTTGTATTGCAATATGTGGTTAGCTAGTGACCTCGACAATTGATCATATTATTTATTGTTATTAGTAATTAACTGTTTGTTTATTTATTTTACCTCGATGGTCCTAGTTTATCATTTATAACTTCCAGTTACAACTATATGTAAGCGGGCACGCCCTTTATGCCTGGGGGGTTTTATTTAGATATTAAGTTCTGTTTGCGTATTTTTTTTGTTTTTATAGCCTGAGCGTAGCTGTTCTCGATGATTTTGTCTGGTATATTGGCGTGTGCTAGCTAACATATGGCTAATAATTTAAATAATGTTTTGTGTTGCGTAATGTTAATTATTTTGAATACTAGTATATATAGAATCTTTTTTTTTGTTGTTCTTCTAACTGAACAGACAGCTGTGCAGCTGGGGAGTTTGTTGCGCCACTTCTTCTTCCCAGCTAATGCACTAGGAAGTGGTGAAGGGTGGGCGTTTTGGGGGACTGTCTTATGTAGTTGACGTTCGAAAAGTGCTGATTCTCAGCCTAGTTTGAATAAATGACTTGATTTTTTTTTTTTTTTTTTTGAGATAGGTATTAATCCACTGAGTCTATGGCAGTTTACCGCTAAACATAGGCCTCTACCAAGTTGCACCACAACACTCTATTCTTCGCCTTCCACATCCAATCTCTCCCAGCTGCCTTTTTAATATCGTCAGTCCATCTTGCTTATAGGCGTTACATGTTACGTTTTGTGATCGAGAACTTGTCTGCTCCAAAGGCTATCCGTCCGATAGACATGACCACTGTTACTTCTGCTTGCTATCTAGCTAGCTCTGGAAAGTCAAGAAACTATTTTTTGTATTCTTCTTTATTCCTTGTATTTTAACTGACACCGTTCGTTCCAGGTACTACGGTCTGAACCCCACGAAAAACTATTACATGTTCTTATTCTACAACTTCTTCCTGCACTACCTGCCCGCGTTGTTCGTTGATACATACTGCGCCATCACGGGGAAAAGACGCGCGTAAGTTACTAAATTGTAACGGTTTCAGACTGCTATAAGTAGCTACATTATCAGTGTACTATCATCAGATCTGACCAACATACGTACCGCTGGTAAACTGTGCCCAAAATAATTTCACAAGTGTTTAAGGAAACGAATGTTAAAATACCTACTTTAATACTTTCTACCTCCACTAGATGGCGGTAAAATAAAACTTGTTAACAAGATGACGCTCTCCTTACTTTTCAGGATGCTGAAACTGTACTCTAAAGTAATGAAACTTGCCAACATCTTGTTCTACTTCTCGACCCAAGACTGGAAGTTTTCGGACATGAACGTCAGAAACATGTGGAATTCTCTGTCAAAAGAAGACCGCGTCGTGTTTCCCTTCAGCATAGGAGAAATGTCCTGGGAACACATGTGCGAAACATTCTTAATTGGTATGTATTCGGGTGAAAACCCTGGGAAAGGAATGTTTACCTTTCTCAATTATGTACTATCGAAGAAGTTCATATCTAACCATCGTAAGGATTATTCTTGCTTGCAGCGCTCGGCGGCTATAGAACCGGGCCGGTAACAAATGTGGTCATCGTGTTCACGGGATTTTGTTTTGAAAATGGTTAGATATGAACTTCTTTGATGGTACGTAAAATTTTTAAACTGATCGAAATTCGATCACGTCGGTCAATCTGGGGACCTACCACTACCTCTAAAGCAGTATTATTTTAATCTTACTTCAGTGTGGGAAAGAGATAGAGATACGTCCTGTAGAGCTTCATCTCTTTCCCCCAGTAAAGTATATGCAGTTTATAATCAAACTAGCTGTGTCCCACGGTTTCACCACATAAGTGTTAATCCCGTGGGAATTCGGGGTAAATAGTATCGTATAACCTAACCCAGGTCAGGTCTACCCATATGCCAAATGTCATCCAAATCCGTTCAGCCGTATTAGTATGATAGCGTAACAAACGATTAAACAAACAAAGTCACTTTCGCATTTATAAATATTAGTTAGGATTATAGTGGGTTGTGGAGACCAGACGGTCATTCCATGTCTAATTACTTACTTGAAAGGCAAGACAGATGATGACAAAAGTGCATTGCGTCTTCCCTAACTCTCATAGTCCGATGGGACGGCAATCCGACACGACCGGGGAGAGATCACACTCTATTATCCATCAGGCAGAAACACCTTATGTATTTTTATTTATTTTCAGGTATCAGAGTGTACCTCGTCAAAGATGACCTTTCCACTTTACCTGAAGCTAGGAAGAAGTGGAACAAGTAAGTATATACCTACCTATCATTCCTGAAATCTTGTAGGCCCGTATTACAGAAACTTACTCAATACTCAAGCATAAAGCAGAAGACAAAGCCTTTTGATTGCTTGAAACTAGTTTTAAGTAAAACTAGTTTCAACGAATCATTACTTAAAACTCGTTAGTTTTAAGTAATGCTTGAGTCTTGAGTAAGTTTATACGTGCCGTAGAGTCAGCAATAAAGAGTAACGTGACTATAAATGGTCAGCAATGAAAGTTGGTAACTGGTTACCTAGTCCTACCATTGTAGCTTTTACATAGATGCACCATTTCACGTCAGTTAAAAAACCTGAATTTAACTAACCGGCCTGAGATCAGGAGCTCTGTTTGGCTCCGAAACAAGGAATGTTACAAATAATGTTAATCTATGATATTTGAAAGTAAAAACTTTATTTGTTTCAGATTGTATTACTTACATCAGGCGCTGAAGGCTGTAACCATAGTTCTAGTGTTAAACTTAGCATATTTTGTGCTGAAAGCCGTGTTCGCGCTTGCTAATTGATTGGCCGCCAAGATTTATGAAGCTTTAATGATAAAATTACTCTGCATCTAAAATGTAGATAAACAACAAAACTGTTGTAATTTTTCGTCGGTTATTAACACCTTCAGTACCGGGAGCCCTCCTGAAGGGTTCACCTTTTCGCATATGGGATGTCGGGAGCCCTCGTGGAAGGCATCATCATTTTAAATGTAGGTTTTTCTTAGAAAATACACCATTATAAACCGTGAAAATAAATTGTAATGTAGGTATATTTTAACAAGATTTGTTATTATATGCGTTGGTTTTAAAATCCAAGCATTTTTTTTTTTTTTGTTTAGTTTCAAATACGAAACTAAAAATTTTAAAGGTTGGAAACTACGTATGGTGACAAGGCCCCCTGAAAACACAATTTTACTTCGTTTTACAGTGTTTTATAATATGGTTTTAAGGCGCGGTGTTACCTCAATATTCACAAAAAACTGGTTTCTTGGATAGTTGACTAATGACGTAACGCAATGAAAATATACGACGCAAAAAATACAGTGGACAGAGAAGGGTTTAAACTAAAATTTTAACCGAATAGAATAGTCGCAAATAGTTTGATATTTCCAATGAAAAATTCTTCACAAAAATAATCTTTGGTATCGAACATCTCTGTATTTTCAGCGATAACAACATTTTTTTTTTAAGAATTCAATAGAATAGACATTATTTTATAACTTTAACCAGACAATTATTTAATGTGTATATTCCAAATAATCTAAATAAAACCCGTAAAAAATGTCCATTCGCAGCTTACTCACATCGTCAACCCAAATATTTATTCAATTTTCAACCTTATTTAATGCACCGTAATTGTGAAAATAAATATTGCGGTCATACTTTAGTCGTCAGGCTACCGCATAGCGCGCAAACGCGGTTGTGTGAGTGCAGCTGTAGCGTTTAAAATCGTAGTTAGTCTGCGCCTTAAACCTAATGCTGTTGACCGTCCGCGATGGTTAACTTTACCACAAACGTAATGCCGGCAACCCTCCCTTAGGGTTCACTTCGAATATGTATGGCGGCATGGCGTATGAGTTCTATGAAAAGTGGGTGGAGTCGAAATTGTAAAAAAAAACCAGCTGTTCCATACATTTTGACCGCGTAGGTAATGCAATTTTCTATGAAATTTGAAAGCTTTTTTTTAAATTACCGACGAAAAATTTCATCGCACGGACCCTGGGGTTCAGAACCATGTACTGAATCCATGGTAACAGTTTTCTCGTCGATGCCCCTGCCATATATGCCTGTATAACTTATCTAAAATATGTAATTTTATAATGCACGATAGTTTTCAGCTTCGTTTTGTCATTTTAATGTTAGAAAGTTGTTTGTTTGTCTACAAATTCGCTGAATAAGTGATACATTTTGCATAATTTTTAAACAATCAAACATATTGAGCAATGACCGGCAGGGTAGAATAGGTATCGCGTTTTTGAATGGAACTGTAGTTTTTTTTTTAATCTGCATTTCTAGTTCAAAGATGTGTCAGACTTGGTCCCATGGTAAAAGTTTTTTTTTTATAGATGGCTTGTATGAGCTGAGCTGAAGACATATCTATTGCACTTTTGCTCAAATAGTATGGAAGAGGGTTGATGTAAGCTCTAGAAATTATAAATCGCACTGATCTATTTATAGGTTTTAAACAGTTTAAAAGGATACAGTCAGACTTTTGTACTGAATCCATGGTAACAGTTTTCTCGTCGATGCCCCTGCCATATATGCCTGTATAACTTATCTAAAATATGTAATTTTATAATGCACGATAGTTTTCAGCTTCGTTTTGTCATTTTAATGTTAGAAAGTTGTTTGTTTGTCTACAAATTCGCTGAATAAGTGATACATTTTGCATAATTTTTAAACAATCAAACATATTGAGCAATGACCGGCAGGGTAGAATAGGTATCGCGTTTTTGAATGGAACTGTAGTTTTTTTTTTAATCTGCATTTCTAGTTCAAAGATGTGTCAGACTTGGTCCCATGGTAAAAGTTTTTTTTTTATAGATGGCTTGTAAGAGCTGAGCTGAAGACATATCTATTGCACTTTTGCTCAAATAGTATGGAAGAGGGTTGATGTAAGCTCTAGAAATTATAAATCGCACTGATCTATTTATAGGTTTTAAACAGTTTAAAAGGATACAGTCAGACTTTTGTAAATAAATGTTTTCTGTTAAGTAAATATATTACCAGATCTTACGATAGGAGATTTATTGTAGGTAGGTTCCGTCCTAGGGTTAAGTTGGCAGCTGAAATAATTTTTTATTTTATTTAAATGGTAGTTAGGTAAGTGCAAAACAGTTTTAAGACATTATTTTGACAATGTGTGCCACACATTGTGCGTATTATAATTATGGTAACTGTACAGTCAGTGTCAAAAATATCGGGGCGAACAGACTGTTCAAAAAATTGGAAGAACAAAAAAAAAAGAGATTCTGAACTGTCTGTTCGTCCCGGTATTTTTGAAACTGAGCTAAACCTATCGATGCAAGTTTATCAAACTTATGGAAGGAGTAAGTAGTATTCATTTGAGATTATACCGAGTGATCTGAATATGAGATGAAATTCTTTTATTTTAGTCTTAGTTAGTTTTAGTCCTAGTTGTTTTTCATGTATTAGGTAGGGGAAGTACATGTAAAAACGCCTTACATTCCACCATAAAATCGTTATTGTCTACCTTTACACGCACAAGAAATAAAACACCTGCGATTATAATACAAGCGTTTTATTCATATTTACAAAGTAAACAGAGACCACAGATATACAAATAAAAAATATAATTTACATACAGACAACAGTACACATTGTACATTTAATATTTTTTCAACGACATTTATGTATTACTAGACGCGCTGTTTCGAACTTGTTCATTTAGGCTGGTTTCACAGCTGTCCGGGAGACCGGTAAGGGCTCCCGGAAAGGAGACACACGTGAGGCGCTAGAACATTGTTTCACAGCGACGCGGATTGGTCCGTACGCGACCCGCTCCGCGTAGAACCCGTACAACGTATCGTACTACTCCCTCGTTTCAGTGCACTGCGGGCGCTACCCGTACGGGGTCTCACAAACAGCTGTGAAACCAGCCTTAAATTCGAAATACTTTTGTGTTATTGGACGGCAAACAAGCTGACGGCAGTCATGGTAAGCGGCCAGCACCGCCAATAGATGTCTGCGATACCAGAGACATCGCAGATGCGATGCCAGCCCATAGACAAAGCTGACATGTGTCATGTGCATGTTACAACGCCGCAACGGCACCTCATACTGTTAACACCGGAACACAGCTCGGCTTGGGGGTATAATAAGGTATAGCGCGTTGAGTAAATAACATATAGATCATAGTATTTTTTTTATATATTTTCTTAAAAAGTCACATTGGCACACGACTTAGGGAGGACCATTTCTTTGTCGAAAAAATAAAATAGATCTGGATGACCTGATTACAAGCGATTCCTAGCTTTGGGATTGCATTCAGCTGCGTTCACTTTTGTGACATTTGAACGGACCAGACACCACGACCGTGATCAATTCGTGTGGCTAAATCTAATAACACGGCGATCCATTCCAAGGTGTCACGAGATAAAACAAAGACAATGTCACAACCTCAGTCACATTAAGCTAACGTTTTTTAACTAAGCGTTGAAAAGTCACAAATGTGAACGTAGCTTTTTAAAACCGAAAACGATTTAACCGTTGTTTAATAAAAAATAAATAAGCTTCTAAATGGAAAAGTTTAATGTTTAGCCAAGTAAACATAGAAAAGGATTATTAAAATACTTTATCTTGTAGGTCACAAAAATGTTGGAACTTAAGCTTATTAATCAATCTGGAAGTTACACTGCCGTTGCTCCGGGCAGTTAATTTGTTCTCTCACAACTGTTTCCAATTATGCCAAATCCTACAAACCCACAGTTTTTCAATAATTTTGTTACATTTCATATTTCGATACAGTAATATTGCCAAATTAATCAAAACAGACACATATTTGACAGCTATTTGCGATGTTGCCAACTTTTAGGATAAACGCTCTTAATAACGTCAGATTAATCCAATATTCTTAATGCGGTTTTCTCTACCCAGCAAAAACGATCCAAACAATCAACAAGGTTTCAACCATCCAGAATTCTTGGAATTTCTTTGGAAAAATGTATGTGGATCGGTATATTTGCGCAACTGGGTTCGATTAATCTAGATAAAAGAGCAGAACATAAATACCCACGTATTGGTTTTAAAAATAAAATCTTGAATACACAGCCTTAAATAATTTTCTAGATCTACAAATAATTACCATAGTGCAAATTCCAACTTTATACTAATGCAGTTAATCGCCTTTTTAGTGTCTAGACAGTTTAAGAAACTAGGACACCTATGTTAATAAATATGTAGGAAAATCGAAAGTCGTCTATTCGTTGCTCTGGATTATCGACTAGTGAACTAGTCGACCGGTTTATGAACGCAGAGTCGACAACTCGTTCACGCTGAACCAAAAGTTGCAGTTCAAATAGTGTCGAGTTGATGTGTGCGATGGTCATAAAGTGGATAGTTGCACTATGGCAACATTAAACTAACGTGTGCCACGCTCATTAAACTATCGTAAATTTTTCTAATAAAATAATGTCAATAAAATAATTTTATCCCAATCTCACTGACTTAATGTAAAATCTAATATTTGTCCTCTAGTTCGCATAAACGTAAAATTTATAAACGTTTCATCTTTACACTTAATTTAATTTCAAAGAAGAGATAGTTTATAACATCATTTTAGTATATAGGAAGTTTATAATATGTTGATGAATTAGGGGATAATAGTAAAATAAAAAAGTGCAGTACTTACTATTATCTAATTTGAGGCCGAATTATAAAAACTTTGCTAACAATAGATATCAACCTCGCATATATATTTATTTATTAAAAAAACGGTTTTTTTATCGTAAATTCGTTTCAGAATAATCTACATAACTGTAAAGTGAGTAAGTCAAACATCGCAGAGGACATTTTTACTAAGCTATTCAAGTTAACTTTAATAACAGCTGCATCGTTCAGTAACATTTTTGTCAGTATCCAGCTGCAAAAACTCAATTATGATACAAAAGTGGCAGTATCAATATTTGTCTCTCGTTCACATACACTCGAGTGCGAGTGAGAAGCGAAGAATACGCAACCACATGACGTGATGTGGAAAGGAATATAAATGTTGGTGCATTGTACAGTCAGTATCAAAATTATAGGACCAAACAGACAGTTCAAAATTATATACATAAAGAAAAAAAATTAAGCTTTTATCAGAATTAGTTACAAATTCTAGTGAGAATGGCAGTTGTTTACAGTATTTATTCTTGAAATAATCCTCAGTTAAATTAATTGTTAAGATGATTTTGAACGGTATGTGCGTCCCGATATTTGTGACGCTAACTGTACTATAAAATCGCAATTTCGGTTTTGTTTAAAATAACACTGTATTTAAATAGGGTTCAGTAATAACAAGCTTTTATTTAGTTTTATGTCGTAAAAATATAAAATCGATTTTAAATTAGCTTCCAGTCCAACACGAAACAAATATTGTAGAGGCATGTCTTATACTATTCTAATATTTATCGCACAACTATTTTGTCCGTTTCATAAGATCTCGTTCAATAAAGTTATTAGTTGGGGCTTTATAGGTGAAAATGTTCATTTTTGTTTCATTCCACGTTCACACCGATAAAATTATATAGGAATGTGTGCTCCTTTCATTTCATTTTTCGATCATTCGGCAGGCGAGTGCCGAAAATCAACATCGTTTAATTTCACTAATGAATTCATTTTTTGCTTTTGATTCATTTTGTGGTCAGACGTTTCACTCCGAATGCAAGATGTCGAATGAAAGGCAAATATGATAAAAAAGTGAAGCGTCTGATTTTGGCTTAATTGATCGATAGGTATGATCGTTTTACTAGTTCAATAGGCATCAAATAGAAACAGTCGCTGTGGATCGCTCAGTGGCATGCCACACTCGATCAATTTGAACCGTCGATGTCATTGATCGAGCGCATTCTTGAACATGTAGGGGTTTAGTCCGATCACTGTGTTCTGACATTTTATAATTCATGTTTTCTGATATATTTAAGTACTTTAAAATATTTTATACTCGAGGGGTTTCAAAATTAGATCTGCAAGATGCTTACTCCATAACGCTGCTTATGGTCTGTCCGTCTCAAATCTCAGCCTATAGAGTAAACAATTCATTGCATTCTTAATGATATAGTATTATTATTTTAATAGTAAAGGTTGTGTTATTATTGCTATAACATTTGATCCATTATTATATAATTACTTATAACATTGCTTATGTCTTTTAGGTTTTATATAAGTACTGATTTATAACTGTTAGTCGACTGTAATATAACGTTAACTATTTTTTTTTTTTATCTATGATAGAATATTACAAAACTTAGCTTGTAAACTAAAATACAATTGAAATATTTCGAGTCGATTATCGACTCAATACGATTGGAATATAATTTGGCATCTATAAAAATCGAGAAACAGTCATAATTTCAATTTTAACAACACGAATCATTATATTCAAATAGTCACTATACATAATATACATTGCAACTTTACAAAACTATCAATTTTTATCACAAAAGCGTCAACACAAATTTCTTAAAACTATTCTACTTTGATTCAACGTTATAACAAGCCCTCGTGTTCATGGTAAACAAGACTTGCTCAACATGTATTCTTGTGTTGCAACATGTAGCAACATTACATACAGAATATGTGTGAAACATACTTGGAGCAACACAAAAAGATGTCGCGAAACCTTTGTGTACCGAGCTTGAAACCGACTAGATTTCCGAAACTCGCCTAAGATTTCCGCGAATCGCAGTGTAGTCGGTCGAGCAGTTGTATAGATCAGTGTTTGTGTCCCATCGTGAGGAGGAGCGGCATCAGGGCTCCCAGCGTGAGGATGATCATCTCGGAGAGGAGGAGGCCTCCGAAGCCTTTCTTGGGAGCCACTCCCTCCTGCATGGGGAGCAGGGAGTGCGTGTGCGACTGCGGGTGCGTGAGCTCGGGGAGAACGTGCACTGTCGCTACGTACAGGAATGTGCCCGCTGAGAATAACATGGCTATGCCTGGAACAGATATAAATATATATTTTATATCTCTTTTTCAGTCAGTTTAAATGACCGTCTGGCACTTTATGCGGCCTACCGAAACGCCCTTTCCTTGGTATTGTTCGTCGACTAACGACTGGACAGGTCATATCTGTGTGGTTCTTTCCTCAAAAGATCGTTTCAGACACTAATCTACATGGTCCTCACAAGATCTGACCAAGATTAGGTCTGACCTTTAAAAGAGACTGCTACCTCTGTGTTTGTTTCGGTGTAATTAAATAAGAAACATCGACCTCATCTGGTTTAAAAAATATTATTGACGTGTATGTATTTGTACAAACATACTTATAGAAAATCATTAATCATGATCAATGTTCAAGACGCAATGCTGAGTGTAGGTCTTCTTCAATCCACGCCTCCTTCAACCCGTATTCGCTCAATACCGGGGCATCATACACAGCCATGTAATGTTCCCACTGCTGCGACCCAGGCCTCCTCTCTGTAAGAGGGAGTGGGCCGTAACTACCACGCGGGCCCAGTGCGGGTTGGTAGATGTCACGTGTCTTCGATTTTATTATTCTAGGACATGCCTGTTTCCTTTTGAGAGCAGTGGTGAAGAAATAATTTACACAAAGTAAAGCGCCTGCCTGAGTTCGGCAGGCGGTTGAATACCGGGTGTATTGGGCGAATGCGGTTTCACGGAGAAGAGAGAAGTTCAAGACTGTCTCCTTGTTCCAGTGGGCTTATGTATAACTGCTAAGTGGACCCAAGTCAAGCAAAGTGATGCTGGGATTTACTGCTAGGAAATTGTCAGTAGCATCCTATATATTAAGATAAAGAAAAAAAAAGGTTTTTATTTTATTTTTCTTTTATATAGATTCTTTTCTATTATGGATGGCCCAGTGGACTGTAGATTTGTTAACCATTTTCTATTTTGTCAAATACCTGGTACTTGTTGAAAGATCTACACTGTTCTCCCATACCTATTAACACTTATTTGAAAATACATATTGTGAAAGGCAATTATTTTTAAAAGAGTGAGTTTCTTGCCGGCTCTTCACCATAGGAAACGACCAATTGGAACCGTGCACCTAGCTTCTGACGTTTCATAAGTGCCCATGTAGGTATGTAAATAAAATATTTTGATTTTGTACCATTTTATATGGAACTGGAATACGTACTACTTAGTTTAATAGATCACTAGTGCCCAATGTTTTTAATAAGTATGTATTAGTTTATTATATTGTATGAATCATTTGTGTATTTTATCTATGGGCCTTAGTTGCCTGACATTAAAGGTTTTTTTTTATTATTTCCTGCGAAATGTGGTTTCTAAGCATCTCTGCTTTGCCCTTCGGAGAATACAGGCGTGAGTATATTTAGATATTTGTTGAGAGAAATAAAATAAAATAAATACCAGACTGTTACTGTCCCACTGCTGGGCAAAGACCTGTTCTCATCCAGAGAAAGCACGAACATTGATCACCACGCTTGCTCAAGACGGGTTGGCGATGTCAGACTAATAAATATAAGTCCAGGTGTCCTCACGGTGTTTTCCGTCACCGATGTTAGTAATGTCCAAGATAAACTCAGAAAGTACATAATTATGATTTGAAAAAGTCACACTGGTTCCTACTTGCCCGGATTTGAATACACAACCTCGTGCATGAGCGGCGAGGCCTTAACCTGTGTGTGAATTAATGTTCTAAAATGTTACCTGTAGCATTGACGTCGCTCAGAGTCTGCTTGCTCTCATTTCCTATTCCGAAGTAGGTGAGCAGGGCAAGCAGCGGGGCGGCACACGAGAATATTAATAGATGCTTCCTTATCCTGTTCCTGTGAAAACATACGAAAATATGTTCTAAAATATCATAGACACTCATTTAACCCCGTGTTAACAGCCCTATATACAAGTTGTGATACATCATTTATGGGGTACTGTGTTAAATGTTACAACAAAATACCTTGTAATATATTGTAATTAAATGAAAGAAAATTTCAAACGCATATTAAAAATACATTTTGTAAACTCGCATATTACAAATTAGAGGATTATATCCAAGATAAGAATGCTTGGAAACATGCTGGTCCTGCTCCATAGGATAATCTAGAATCTAGACAAAAACAAACTGGTTGCTAATTTAATTGTATAACTTATTATTTTGGAAGTTTGTAGAGTGCCGCCCTATCGGATAAAGTGCCGCTATATGCGGCATAATAGTGGCGCTGCCTCGGCCCGGCTAAAGTGCCGTAAGCATTGCATTGTCATTGTCACTGAGTCAATGTCACTTGCTATTTTGTTTGAGTTTAGTTCGCTGCCCTTTGTATTGATTGATCGATTTGTGTTAGACAATTATATCAAAACTCAGTACAATGACTGCATGTGCGAAAAATGAAGTATCAAATGGAAATGGCTGAAAGGTAGGGTAGGTTAGAACTGTGACCGCGGCAGCTTCCGGCGAGTGCCAGGGTTCGATTAGGCACAAGAGAATGTAATGTTTTGGGAATGAGGTGTTTTACAGTGAACTAACCTCAACAATATAAACAAAGTACAACCTACAACTTCTATAGCTTGTCCACTCTGAAATGACGCGCCCCACTACCGCATTACCGTGGCGTGTAATTCGCGTAGTGGGGCGCGTCAGCGTATTTCCAATCTATACAAGGCCAGAACGCAGCCATAGGAAACTGCTCGCGTATACATTGTAATGCTATTTTTAAATGTGATTACAATGTATACACGAATTTTGCGTACTGCTCGTGTATAGTTGGTAACGTGGACGCGCGCGTCCTGGTTCCAAATTATACTACATCACTTACCTACGCTTGACATGAGTTTTAATAATATAGATTAAAAAATAAAAATAAATTGAACTGGGTGAAATGGAACAGCTAACAGATAACGGAATATGAAAAGGATTCGCGCGCGAGCCGAGCGAACGTAGTGAGCGGTACCGCGGCAGCGGCCGGCGAGGGCTACTTCCAAGTTGCTCCCAGCCAGGCAGGCTATTTAGAGCAAGGTGCATTACGTCGCAAACAAGTTGAATACCAGTTCACAATTGGTCGCAATCTATACACGATTAGTCCATATGCGTACTGGCACTGTATATTTTGGAATAAGGTAGTTAATTAGGTCACTACGAAGTATACGCGAGTATTTGCGTACTACTCTTGTATAGATTGGAAGACCTTCGCAAAAAAAGTGATTTCCAATCTATACGCGATTGGTTTCACAAACTTGCGTTCTGTCCTTGTAGGTATAGAATGGAAAGACGCGGCGGGTTATTTCAGAGTGGACAAGCTATACCTAACTATATTTTTTGACGTGACTGTTCGGCGACGTGACGCTGACGTGACTGATGTGTGAGCATGAACCTTTATTCATTGTATTGACGTTATTTCAGGCATGTATAGTTAACTTGTGATTTTCTTTCTTTTTGGTGGTAACATTCTATTAATCTCTCAAACACATTGCAAATTAGTTTTGTATAATTTAGAAGCATTTTTTCAATTTTTGTAAATGTGAGCACCATGGAGCCGTTTGTATTTTTTTTATTTTTATAATTTATTAATATGTATGTTGACTTGAAAAATCATGGTAGCTGAGAGTATGTCATGCTCACTTAAATGTCTCGCTGATGGTGGCGAGTGTGTTGGATCATTCGGTTCCCTACAAAATGGTTGAGCTGAATGGTGCTGATCCACGCGTCATGTTCGTGAACGGGCGCCATCAGTTGTGACTGGTCATCTCTTATCTGCCATGGCTTATTTTGAATCTTATATTTTGAATTGTTTTGATTATTTTTTTGTACATTGTTCTCACATATAGAAGCAACAAGAATAATGTACCCAGGATTTTGTAATTTTCTATATTTAAAAGAGTGTCCTTGGAGTTTCTTGCCCGTTCTTCTCCATAAGATCTACGTTTTGGAATGGGCGACTAGCTTCAACTTTCTGACTAACTGACGCGACTATTTGACAATTCAAAAGTGCCTGTAAATGGTCATACAAAACTAATTTGCAATGTATTTGAGAGATTAATAGAATGTTACTACCAAAAAGAAAGAAAATCATTATCCATTGGAGTATTCAACAATTAAAACTTGTTTAAATAAAAATAAACATTAAGTTTGTAATGTCAGAAAAAATAAAAAGGGGAAGCAACTCTTCCAAATATTAAAAATTTTAACTAGTGAGCCCAAGTGGCTGTGGAGCAGGACCAGCATTAAGCCAAGCATTTTTATCTATGATATTATCATCCAACTTATAATATGCTTGTCTACATAGTGTGCGTTTAATGCATGTTTTAATTTTCTTCTCATTCAGTTGAAGAATATCGAGTGGTATTTTATTATAACATTTTACACAGTACCCCATAAACGAAGTGTGCACTTTAGACAATCTGAAACGTGGTTGATCTAATTGGTTCCTATTTCTAGTGTTAAAATTATGCCTGTCACTTATCTTACTAAAAAGATAGATTTTTCCGAACATACATAATGTTTTCATATATATACTGACAAGGTACCGTCATGATGTTAATTTTCTTAAACAGTTCCCTTAGAGATTCGCGTCTGCGGAGGTTATACGAGGGGTGTTCAATAAATAGTGAGAATGAGTAAGACGCAATTATCTTTTATTATATGTTATTTTATTTTTCGACGTAGTCACCTTTCAGGTTTATACACTTTGTATATCTTTTCTCTAATCCTAAAATTCCCTTTCTAAAAAAATCTTCTTCCTGATCCCTTAAAAAATCATTTACGGCGGCGACTACTCCGTCATCATCTTCGAATTTCTGGTCCCTGAAATGTTCCTTTATGCGCGGAAATAGGTAGAAATCACTAGGAGCAAGGTCCGCTGAATATGGAGGATGTTCCATCAATTCGAAGCCAGCTTCTTGAATGGCATCCATCGCAACTCTGGACTTGTGCGCAGGGGCGTTATCTTGGTGAAACAAAACAACTTTAGCGAGTTTGCCACGCCGTTTCTTGCGTATTTCCTCACGCAACTTTGTTACTTGTCCTGCGTACATAGTCCCCGTAATAGTGGTTCCATGATTAAGATATTCGATCATTACCACCCCTTGGCTGTCCCAGAAAAGAGAGCCCATGATCTTTCCGGCGGATGGAATCGCCTTAAATTTCTTTGGAGTTGGAGATGACGGTCGCTTCCAAGTCATGGACTGTTGTTTCGTTTCCGGGTCATAATAGTGAAGCCATGTTTCGTCCATAGTTATGAATCGAGCCAAAAATCGGTCAGGATCTTGTTGTAACAAATCCAAACAGCTTTGTGAAATTCTCAGTCAAGTTTGTTTCTGCGCGTCAGAAAGCATTCTGGGCACCCAGCGCGCTGACACTTTTTTCATACCCAAATGGTCGTGTATAATATTATGGACACTTCCTATAGAAATCTTTACTTCTTCAGCTATAAAATGAACAATAACACGACGATCCGCCAAGACAATATTTTCAACTTTTTTAATCATTTGTTCAGTCACTGCCGATATGGGGCGTCCCGTTCGTGGGTCGTCGTTAGTGGAAGTTCTTCCTCGCTTGAACTCAGCACACCAACGCGCAACCGTAGAATATGGAGGAGCATGAACCCCTAATGTTGCTCTCAAGTCTTGATTTACCTGCTCCGCAGTAAAAAAATTCAAGCAGAGATATTTTATTACCGCGCGAACTTAAATTTTATCCATTTTTAAGAACACGTTCCGAAACGACGCAAACAATAGACTTCTACTTTTAAAAAACAAAAGAGAATTAATTGCATTCTCACTATTTATTGAACACTCCTCGTATATGGCTCTGACAGCCCTCTTTTGCAGAATAAAGATAGAATTAATATGTGCAGCCCGTCCCCACAGCAAAATACCGTAAGACATGATACTATGAAAGTAACTAAAATAGACCAGTCTCGCGGTATCCACGTCTGTTAGTTGGCGGATTTTCCAAACAGCGTAAGCGGCTGAACTTAGCCCCCCTGCAAGTGATGTTAAGTGAGGACCCCACTGTAGTTTTGAGTCAAGCGTAATCCCCAGGAAAACCGTTTTTCGTTCGACGAATTCTAGTGTCTCCCTATTCAGTACAACATGACATTCACTACTTCTAACGTTTGGTAACGCGAATCTAATGCATTTAGTTTTCTTCGCATATAAATTAAATTATATGTATTAACCAAATTTTTAACTGTGTCTGCGTGGATTCTAAGTGTATGGTAACCACCTCGAATCATGGCATACCTTTCGAGACCAGCATGCAGCAGGAAGGTGACCAGGCCGAACGCCGCGGGCGCCTTATGCAGCATGATGGCGAGGAACACTATCAGTTCCACGTCAGCGTGGGAAGTGGTCGCAGCCGCTCCTAAAGCGATGCCGTCCGCTGCAAGCAAAAGGACATTATTATATGTCATACTTTCGAAAATGTATCATGATGTTCTGCTAATCGTCATATTATCACAAAATAGTCTTATTTTCAATACATTTTGAGAGTTATATTAAATAGCCACCCGCCCATGCTACGCAAGGTTTTTACGACTTGACAAAACATCGAGATCACATAAACCTTCCGGAATTCATTCTCTAAATAATATTGGAAACCTCATAAAAATCCGTGGCGTATTTTAGAAGAACAGCGTGGACATACAGACAAACGCAAAAAGCGACTTTGTTTTATGATATGTATAAATAAAGATTGAGTTATTATTTTAGATGCGAATTGAATTATGATCAACAATTGCACTGCTGTACCACATTGTGGTACATCACTGCAATTTGCAGAAAATATAATACTCATGACGGATCCTGCTTAATGTTTCTTACCTGACGTGCCAGCAGCTGCCTACTATTTCTGTTTTGTACTCGTTATTGTATACGTATTGTTATTGTTGTTACCTACTCGAGTTTTTATTATTTTTTTATGCACGTGTTTCTGTGACGAATAAAATTATTTTTCTTTCTTTCTTTCCCTTTTATGCAAATTGGGCCCTAGTTGCGTAACGTGCGTTATTTGACAGAGTGTTTTTCCGAGAAGAGAAGACAGATAGAATGGATGACCGCAAATCACTCGCTTTGTTTTGATTCAAGAAAAAAACTTTTTTTTCGAGTAGCTAGTTTTTTTTTAGTTTGCCTTGTTCTATTTGGCAGAGGCACCAGTTGTCTCACAGTAAGCAAACTAGGAATCGAATCCAAGACAGTTCAGCAGTCGCGTTTGCGACCACTAAACCAACGAGACTTTCTTGTTGGATATTTTAAACTCAATTTCAATGTTTAACCCGCTTCGAAATAATCGTAACTGATTAGATGACTTTTCACTCTCAGTAGGTACAACCTCATAGGTACTCGTAAGTTCATGCCATACAATCATGTTTCGATTCTCCACGCATCAAGTGATAAATCTAAAAACTGATAAGTGCGTGCGCGCACTGCTTTAGTGGCACGCCGTTTAACGATCATTTAAATGACACAATCAAGAAATCATTGTAAATTGGATATTCGATGGCAAAATCGCACGCAAAATAACACTTGAACTACGAAAATCGCCCTTCCATCCTGCCTTTTCCTATGTCGTGGTCGGCTTCCAGTCTAACCGGATGTAGCTAAACACTAGTATTTAACATGGAACGACTACTTAACTGACGTTCACAACCCATTTACTAGGTAACACGATACCCCCTTGGTGGTCAGACCTTTCAGGCTTCTGACTGCCTGTAACTACTGTCAAAGATCTACAAATGACAGCAGGGACGCCAGCTTAACGCGCTTTCAGGCACGGTAGGGTCTCACTACAAAAAAGATGGTCACCCATCCACAGATTGACTTCGACATCTGTAGCTTAACCTTGGTCGATCGTCTCGCGCGGCCGGTTGGCTGTTCATTTGAAATACATCCGGACAAAGTCGCGCGCAAAAGCTGGTGAAGTATATTTGGAAATAATTCGTGCCGATAGTAAGTGTGGTACGATAAGCATGCTATCTCGGAACGTGCCATGCTTTCAATCTAGATATCACTTTCAACTCATAACATGTACTACTTGTGAAGTAATTCAGCATAGTTGGGTTCCGGTATGATGCAACCGATATTATATTGTAGGGTATATGCGGTTTTCAATTATGTTCGTTAATCCGATACCACAGCTCTTATTTTGAATTGCAATTAAATTGGTGTATATCTTATTTTTGAATTGTCACTTTTACATTATCAGCTAGCTGTGCCCGCGACTATGAACGCGTGAAAAAAACAATAGTGAATTGAGTGAACTGATAAAATTGACAATTGCTATTGATCGTTTCGGGGACCCTTAACGTATCAAATACCAAGAGCAATTTTAATTAACAAAACAACCAAACAAATCAATTATTCGTGTACTATTTGACGAAACATACCTCAGCTGTTAAGCTAGGTTAGCAGCAATACAATAGCAAAACTTTCAATCAAATCCATAGCACCATTCTCAAGTGATGTGGTAACAAACAAACAGGCAGACATGCAGCAAGATGAACTGACCTGCGGCATGCACGACTAGTCCAACGGTGGCGGTGACGTTCTTCTCCACAGGATTGCTCTGGTCATTGAATCGTGATGACATTTGGTCCACCAGCAGCATGAACACAAACCCTGAAATTTGTTCTATTATTGTACTGGCAGTGTCAAACAGGCTGGTCAAAATTATTACATGTCAATGAACTCAGCCAATCGCAGACAGTTGAAAACCAGAGTCCGGCACTAACTAGTTGTCTGGCATTTTTGCTGAACTGGGCCTACTTGGCACCTTACAACGCACTTTAAACTTTTTCTTTGTTTTTTACTTGTAGTATTTGTGTTGTGTACTTTTAAGTGTGCGTTTGCACTGGTGAAACATTCCTATAAAAACATGTTGAAATCTTTATTTCCTGTCAAACATTGTATCAAACATTGACAGAAAATAGAGATTGCTACATGTTTTAATGTGAATGTTTTGCCAGTGCAAATGCACAGTTAATCTGTGCTAAATAAAGGTATTTTCTTTTTTTCACGGCTGAACTTAGACCTCTCCTAGTTGCCGCCACAAAACCCGGTCCTCTGCCTGCTGATTCAGTCTAATCCAACCAACTTTGCAGGGTTTCCGTCGTTAGCAAGAAGCTAAAACGGCAATGGATAGTCTTTCAAAAAAACATCACTGTTTTACAATACTTGAATATGTTCATTTCTAAATTGGGAAGAATAACTACTACTCAAATATAAACTACAGAAAATTAAGCTATGGCATCATAATAGATTGTGTTGAAAGCTACATGCTGCTCATATTTATAAATATGTAGATAGATATCACAAACATATAAATAACAAATCTATCAGTGTGTGAATAAAACCGGAATGTATGCCTTATATTTTTTTGTTTTGTGAAACTAAATAGAAACTTAATGAATTAATTAAATGACTAATTAGTTTTTTATTCAGTTTTTGTTTATTCAATTGTTATTAACATTAATGAACAACATGTTTTTTGTATATGAAAGTCAAAGCTATTAATTTGGTCACATTCACAAGGCATTGTTGCAATATTTTACAATACAATATGTATAATGTTAGGACTGTAAAAACTTGTACAGTACAGCAACATGTAAATGGCCGCAAAGGGTTAATTCACACCAAGTACCAAATACTTGAGCAACCCTAAAAGTTATAACAGCTTACCTAGGACAAGCGATATCCCAATAACTGAATGAAGGTCATCTTCATGTGAGGGTGGTTCTGCTGTAAAGTCTTTCGTCACCACTGTGGGATGAGAACGCTCACTAAATAGTGACCTTACTCCCTCGGGTATTATAACCGCCAGAGCCGTGCCAACAAGGAGCCCCGCACCAAATACTGTTACTTTTTGGAGCTTGTCCTAAAACAAACAATATATTCAATCTTTTATTCTATATTATAACCCATTGTATTACCAAATGGGTAGACAGAAGCGTAGTGTACCACATTCTGTCATATGTTTAAATCCTATGAAGTGAGGGGTCTATTGCTATTACCCATGGTATAATAATATACTTAGCCAGGTATAGCATTCCGAAACACAGTGGTCACGTGGGTAACAAAAGTCTACGTCATCACATCTGTGTTACCAGAAGTTTGTAACAATAACTCCCCAACCACCATTATTACCCGTGTGAATCCAATAAAACAATGAGGTTTTAATTAACAATTACATTGGTTTATGTTTAAATTGAATTGTTTCGTGATGTAAGCATGTGTTAGTCCCGGAATGCCAGACCTTGTTTTATTAGACCATGCTATTACCCAGGCACAAATCCAGACTCAAAGCTGCTTACACTTTGTTAAACTGGGTTTTGAACCCAGGACCCAAGAGCATACTCAGCAGCCACAATACTAGGCCAACAACACACGTCAGACATAAAATTGGTCTATTTACCAATCAAATGGCAATATAGACCAAAACTTTTGCAAATGAAGAATGTATCCTGGTTAATGTCTTAGTCATATGGGTGCATGCTTTCTTGTGTTGTTGTAAATCTGCTGTACCTAATATACTTATTTGAAAATCTAAAACTATTTAAATTTATTTCAAATCAAATTAAAAAAATTGTAAACACTGCAAAATATGTTAGACAACACTTTCTCTGTTTTGCGTAATTTACAATTACTCCTTATTTTTAAATACCTTATATGGTAGAACCTAGTTAACTGCACATTTACCCAACATTAAGCAATGTATCTATTTGTACTGTGATCAGCAATCAAGTTTTTCATTGAATTGGCTACGCTAAGTAGACCAAAACGCACAGATGGTCATTATTTTTTTCTATTTTAGTGCTTAGATTCCAAATATATAGCTTACCTCGGACATGCTCACGTTCAAGGGTATGCTTCCAGCAACATAGGACCCCACTAGCATCACCAGAGCAAGTAAAATGAGAACCCAAGTTCCATCCATTTTTGCGAAGATTTATTTTAGATTGACAACGTAAATGTACGATTAACACGGAACGTATGACTTGAAAGCTGTACTTCTTTACTATCGCATGTTTAATTTACATGGTCCGGTTGATTAATATCTTCGTTTACTGATAATATCATATTATTGTTTCGACATTCAATTTCGCTTGTATCGAACTCTTTTGACAACACGACAATGTGTTTTTTTAATGTACGTGTTGAAAGTTGAAATCAGTGTTGCCAACTCTAAAAGTTCAAACTATCTATTTCCCACGTCAAAATTATCGTTATTTGGGCAAATTTATCGTAGAAATTATCAAATTGCTATCAAAAAACAATGAATTATTTTATACTAGGGTCAAAGGGGAAGTATAAGCCAAGTTTCACCAGTAGTAGCGCTAGCAGCACAAACCGTAAACATGTTTTGTCATAGTTTTTAGTTGATATATTTGTGTTTCACTGCAAAATTCTATAAAAAATTAGAGAGGGAAAGAGAGAGAGAGAGCTACTTAGTTACTTTTGATGTTGACCAACTTGACATTGACATTTTTTTCGTTTGACAAATACGGTTTGTTATGGAACTTTATAAAGTTTTTTCAGCAAATCTCGAAATTATCGTACGCCAGATATTTATTATCGTACATCGTACCATTGGCCAAATCATCGTACGGGTTGGCAACACTGGTTGAAATACGTCTTTTAGCATGTCACCCTGTTCCACGAAATCAACTCTGAGCATTGGTCGATATGTCGTAATTGAATTTCGTGGGCTACCTTGAGTGATCCGCAGTGGTAGGCGTAAATTTAAATTTTCTTACTTTTTTTGCTATTTGCAGGTTAGTGTCAGGTTGTATCTAGATCAAAATATGTTTCGCGACCATAAACAAATATGTATTTACAGAATAAATCAATAATACATCTCTCTAAGTTAGATTTGTTATTAAATGTCATAATTCAAAAATGAAAAAAAATGTTTTAATTAATGTTTCATTTTCGACGACACGGCGCAGTGGCTGAGCGATCAACTGCTGCGCAACGTGTCGCGGGTTCGATCTGCAAGTAGTTGTTCCGGGTCTGGGTGTTAGTGTATGTGAGTTTCTGTTTGTAAACGCACCCACGATACAAGAAGAAATTCTTAGTGTGGAGCAACGTTTTAAAAAAAAAAAAAAAACATTAAAATATCATTCACATGCAAATTGCAAAAACATAGAGAAATTGAAAAGTTTCTCAGTTTATACATCTTGACTGCCTGATTATTTTCTACTATGAAGACATCCGCCATAGGAATGGGGTTTTCGTGCAAAAAATCGTACTCGAGAATATTATTTTTTTGTACTTTTTCAGTGTTTTTATTTTTATATACAGTTCCATTATTTAAATACAAGAACATTATCCAACTAAAACGCAGAGAAAAAACCGGTATTATCGCGCCTCGCCGCTGTCGTCCCCGCTCCCCCTGACCATATCCCCCTTTGGTCGCATGAACACGCCGCGCGCGCACCTCAATCATGGCTAGTACAGCACATATATCTATATACTAGGTAGTACAGTCACGACCACCAATATGTATCCACTTAGCAAAATTCAAAAGCGATTGTCGCACGGAATAACGACAGCAACTTTGAGTTATGACCTATTTCATATTAGTGTGGGTTCTAAAATAATATGTTAGTAACAACATAAAATTACAATCACCACAGTAGGAGAAAATCACTTTTTAAAGTTGCTAAGTGAGCATATTGGTGCTCGTGACTGTACGTTCCGTTGTGTTCACGTTGTTTACAGTCTAATTACGCAACAAAATGAACGAGTATTTTAACTTAAACCATATGCTGCCGTCAGCAACAAGTATGAAACCCGAGTGCTACCTACCACACCATTGCGTCACTCGTGCTGAGTCAACCACTACAAAGTTGCGTGTTGTGTTCAACGCGTCTGCTAGATTATTTTTGGGACTTAGCTTGAATGACGTCATGTACCGAGGTCCCAACCTACAACAAGATCTGCAGGAGCTGATTTTAAAATGGAGACAGTATCAGTTTGTTTACACAGCTGATATCGAGAAAATGTACCGACAGATAATGGTACATCCTGAAGATCAGTCGTATCAGAAGATATTATGGAGGGACTCACCATACCAACCTATCCAGACATACCAACTTACAACCATAACTTACGGCACAAAGCCTGCACCATTTTTGGCTATGGTGTGCTTAAAACAACTAGTTGCCGAGGAAAAACAAAACTTTCCCGATGCAGCAAAAGCATTAGAGTGCTTCTATATGGATGACTATTGTGGCGGAGCAAACTCAAAGAACAAGCAAAACTACTTAAATCAGACCTAATAAAACTGCTTAGCAAGGGTGAGTTTAATTTACGAAAATGGGCCACAAATGAACCAGAACTACTCGCTGACTTAGAAAAAGATTTGTGGAACCAGCAAATCTACGAGTTTAAACAGTCAGACTCGACAAAAACGTTGGGACTTGGATGGAATCCGCAACAGGACAAATTCATCTTTGACTCGAAACTGGAGCTAGTAGCATTATCAAAACTAACCAAAAGGTCGCTTCTCTCCGACATATCAAAAATATTCGACCCATTAGGCTGGCTCACACCATTTACCATAACCATGAAGATGCTATTCCAAAGTGTCTGGTCATCAAGTCTTAACTGGGATGACGCGCTACCAGAAGATATTAAGATTAAATGGCTAAACTTAAGGGGAGAAATAAAAGACATAAACACCATAGAAGTAAAACGATGGCTAGGGATAAAGAAAACCAATAACTTGCAATTACACGGATTTTGTGATGCGTCGAACAAGGCGTATGCCGCTGTTATATATTGCAAAGTCAGCAACCAAAATACTACTAACGAGGTAACTGGTCGCAGCAAAAGCAAGATTAGTGCCCGTTAGTAAAGACATATCAATACCAAGGTTGGAGTTAATGGGTGCCCAACTATTATCACAGCTGATGCAAAAAGTTCAGACTTGCTTGGATTCGATTCGTATAACCAGGAAATATATTGCTGGAGTGATTCAACAGCAGTGTTAGGATGGATCCAAGGAGATCCAGCGAGATGGAAACCATTCGTCTCAAACCGCGTGAAAGCTATCACCAAATTAATACCAAAAGAAAAATGGAGTTATGTTAAAACCATCGAAAATCCAGCTGACTGTGCCAGCCGTGGATTAAGAACCAAACAATTAAGAAACCACGACCTATGGTGGCAGGGGCCATCATGGATTCAAGCATTCCAAAACCAAGCCATACCCCAACCACCTATGAAACCAGCTTAGAGATAAGACAGTCTAATGCAGTAGTTGTGGAAAAACACCAGAAAGAAACCATGACCATACCAAACATTATTAACCATTTATTAAATAAATTGAATTCATTCGCAAAAATTGTGCGCGTTTTTGCATGGATACTACGACTACCTACTGCAAAGGCAGGCCGTCAACCCTATCTCACATTACATGAACTCCGTCGCGTAAAAATGCTGATTATTAAAAGTGTGCAACATATGGAGTTTGCTAGTGACGTCAGTTACTTACTAAAGAATAGAAACGTGCATTCGAAAAGTAAACTTTTACCAATACACCCCATCCTAGACCAGGATGGTATTTTGCGAGTAGGGGGCAGATTAAGAAACGCACAAATAAGTTCAGAGATGAAACACCCAATCATATTACCACACAACCATCGAATTACCACGCTAATAATTAAATACGCTCATGAGCTAACTTACCACGGTGGAGCGCGCCTTACTTTATCAAACATTCGACAAAATTATTGGATAATCAGCGGATATTCAGCTACAAAGAAAGTCATAAGACAGTGTGTTACATGCAAGAAGCAAGAGCCCATCCAACAATATCAGCTCATGGGTGATCTACCATCATCCAGAGTGAACCCTGAAAGCGCCTTCTATCATTGTGGTGTCGACTACACAGGCTTTGTGGATGTGAAAGCAAACAAAGGACGTGGGATAAAAACTACCAAAGGCTACATAGCGCTTTTCGTATGTATGGTGACGAAAGCTGTGCATCTAGAACTCGTCTCAGATTTAACCAGTTCAGCTTTCGTAGCCGCATTAAACAGAATGGCAGCACGCCGTGGAGCTCCACGTCACATCTATAGCGACAATGGAACCAATTTTGTTGGAGCCAACAGAATGCTACAAGAAGAATACGACCATCTTCAAAATATTTTCAATGAGTCATTCTTTAAAGCGATAACCGAAATACAAATTGAATGGAATTTTAACGCACCTTCTTGGCCTCATGCGGGAGGACTTTGGGAAAGAGCAGTGCGAAGTCTCAAACACCACTTCAAACGCGTGATTGGACAACAGAAATTTACGTTTGAAGAATACTCAACACTGTTATCAAAGCTAGAAGCTTGCCTGAATTCACGACCACTTTGTGCGCTATCAGAAGACCCGGAGGATTTAAACTTCCTGACACCAGCCAATTTCCTATCAGCAAGACCAGGTTTAACCGTAATTGACACAGCAGAAGACGCCAGAACCAGGTGGCATCTAGTGTCGAAATTATTTGAAGATTTATGGAAGAGATGGAAAACAGAGTACTTAACTCAACTATCAACCAGAAACAAACGGATGAAATACCAAAAGAACGTCAACGTGGGTGATCTAGTAATGATACATGACGACAACTTACCAGCAGGGAAATGGCCAATGGGTCGTGTGATGGAAGTCCATCCAGGAAAAGACGAACTTGTCAGAGTAGTGACTTTAAAAACCAAAAACGGCTACATGAAGCGCCCTATAGTTAAACTATCGGTTTTACCCATACACCAAACAGAACCAACCATACCAGAAAAACAAAAAGGCGAACTACTACAACATCAAAGTACTAAAGCCGAAAAGGAACCACGTAATCGTCCACAACCAAACACCAGAACGTACAGTACCTGTCCCAAGATAGTTAACATTGCATTGGTATTGTTACTGTTCTTAAGTATAATATTACCAACAACAGCTTCATACAATATTACACAATTTGATACCAATAAAAGTTTGTACTTTGATACTGTGGGGAAAGTACAATTGATTCGAGATAAATGGAAACTAGTCACATACTTTAACATGTCTCCATATTGGCAAGGAGACACAGCCATCAAGGACTTTACAAGATATCTCGACAAAACATGTGTAACAATTATGGAATCAAGTCACTGTCATATGATACTCCTACAAATACGTCACGATTACAATGAACCAGCTGTTGCTTAGCCAGCAGTACGGCGAGCGCATACGAACACGACGCGGCCTTATCAACGCTGTCGGCTCAATCGCGAACTCATTGTTCGGAGTATTAGACGAAAGCTTCGCAGAAAAATACAGACAGGACATTGAACTTGTGCACCGTAATCAAAAACACCAAGGTCAGTTATGGAAGAACTTGACATCTATCGTCGAAGCAGAGCACAATGTACTACAAAGAACTGAAGACATAATAGCAAAACAACACAAAACCATAAATAAACATTTAAATGCTTTGGACAAGGTTAACAGTAAGCTGCAACGAGAAATCAATGTGATGACAACACAACAGGACTTCACATTGGTCTCTATAGCTACCATTAATATGATGCAAAACTTGAAACAGATACAGGATACTTTGATCGATACAATATCGGAAATCTACCATGGTCAAATCAGTCTGCATCTACTGACACCAGCACAGCTCAAACGAGAGCTACAAATTATCTCCGGCCAAATGCCTCAAGATTTAGGCCTACCAATCGAAAACATAGAGACAGACCTTCAGCATATCTACTAGCTACTGAGAACAAAGGCTCGGGTCACCGAAAAATATATTATCTTCGAAATTACATTCCCGCTCATAGCAAGAGAAAGTTTTCAATTATATAGGATAATGCCAGTTCCGCAACAAACCAATTACAGTATGACCAGCATGATACCAATATCGGAATACGTCGCAGTGAATCTAAAAAAGGATGCTTACTTTGTACCAACGGAAATAGCATTACCAGAGGACATAAGTCTGAATAGATCTTTATCAGTTCTTGGAGAACAGATCAACTGATCAACTGCGGGCCCTATCAGAATACCAGCGCTGTGACATTTTTATTTATTTTTAAATGTCGCGGCATCATGCTGAGATAGGAGCCTTTTGGCCTCGTACAGGACTTCCTTCTTTTTATGTTACTGTTACTTTGTTTTTTATTGTTTTTGTTTTTTTTCCTGTGCGAGTCACAATAAATACTTTTTCTTTCTTTCTTTCTTTTATCAAAACACTGAAAACCACCAAAGCTGAAGTCGATGACATATCAGTCCATGACATTCACCAGTACACCGTCGTCTACATACTGCTGGGAGTTGTCCTATGCGCGGCAGCAGTCTGGGTCTGGAAAAGAGTGAGATGCTGTTCGCTTTCAACGGCCAGCCGGGCGGAGCCTCATCACAGACAGGAGTCTGTAACGACTACAGCCGAGTCAACCAGAGTGCATAGTGAAGTGCAACCGCGAAAGCAGAGTACTGCTGACCGTCAGCAAAGTGAGAGAGAGTCCATAGGTTTAAGTGCATATTTCGCGAGACGGTGGCCCAGTGCTATGCGTAGTGCGGGTAAAAAGGAAAGGGCTACGTTGCCTAAAGTGCGAAAAGAACGTGTGCTTACAGTTGAAGACTCATTAGTGTAAAGAATTTATGTTTTTTAAGGACAACCGTAATTTATACTTTATTTACCATTTTAAAATACTTTTACTTAAGTTTACCATTTTATAACACTTACTTTTGTTTACCATTTTATAATTTTTTTCTTTGTTTACCGTTTGACTTGTATTATTATTTAACTAAGGTGATTTGATGATTACTTTAGTCTTTTCTTATCTCATCTGGTGATCGGGAATATGTTCGGTACAATATTTGCACCCGAACAGCTCAGCACTTTTGCCTGCGTGCATTTGACGACACGGTTGGCGTAGTGGCTGAGCAATCGACTGCTGCGCAACGTGTCGCGGGTTCGATCCCCACACGGAACAAATATTTGTATGATCTGCAAGTTGTTGTTCCGGGTCTGGGTGTTAGTGTATGTGAGTTTCTATGTTTGTAAACGCACCCACGATAGAAGAAGAAATTGTTAGCAACGTTTTAAAAAAAAAAAAAAAAAAAAAAAAAAAAAAAAAAAAAAAAAAAAAAAACCATAAATGCATGAATCACAACTATTACCAGTTAATACGTATTCGGATACCAATCGCGTAACTCAAACCAAACCAAATCAAACCATCTTAGTGCTAATTCAGCTTAGATTTACCAATTAATATATTTAACCAATATTCAATATAGTCTTTAAACCATATTATTTCGTATCATTAAACCAGTCTAATATACTACCAAATCAACCAAATATCAACCAACTCAGAAGTTAGTGCTAAACCAAGCAGGCACTAAACTTTACAATTGTCAACGTTGTAATTGTTTCTATGTTAATTAATGTAATTGGTATTGTACCGTTTTAATTAACTATAAATAAATAAATAAATAAATAAAACATCAAAAAGTAATTAATACTCTTTTTGTTCGAATAGATGCTTCACAACTATTAAAAAGTAACAAGTACCTAGATATAGTATTTGAGACTGCTGCACACAGTGTGTTAAAGTACCTAATTCGAAAACTGATAAACATTTTTAGACCACCACTGTACATTATTTATATAATTATATGTGAAGACGATGCATCTAAAAATAAAAAACTATACCACAATAGATAAAAACAATTTTAAAAAGAGAGCAACAACAGATAAATTAATTACTTATGTGATAGATACGTGGTTCTCACATATTTACAAACATTGTAAAAGTAGACGATTTTCCAAAAAAAAAAAGTTACAATTAATAAGTCAGTGTGTGAGGAAGTAATCACAGAATGTAAAATCAATGTCATATAATAAAATATAATAATTTATACAACTTAAACTAGCAACCAGTTTTATTTTGTCTAGATTCTAGATTATCCTATGGTGCAGGAGCAGCATGTTTCCAAGCATTCTTATCTTGGATATAACCCTATAATTTGTAATATGCTTGTTTACAAAGTGATCTTTTAATATGAGTTTTAAATTTTCTTTCATTTAATTGTAAAATATCACAAGGTATTTTGTTGTAACATTTAACACAGTAGCCTATAAAAGATGTATGTACTTTAGATAATCTGAAAAATGGTTGATCTATTTTATCTTTATTTCTAGTATTAAAATGATGTCTATCACTTCTTTTATTAAAAATATGTAGATTTTTTCTTACATACATAATATTTTCATAAATTAATTGGCAAGGTACCGTCATAATATTAATCCTTCCAAATAGTTCTCTGAGAGATTCGCGACGATGTAGATCATAAATGGCTCTGACAGCTCTCTTTTGTAAGATAAAGATGGATGTATTCACGATAGTATTCAATCATTATGTTATGCTACTAATAGGATTTGGATGACAGATACTTTATAACCTGGATTAACACATAGGATACCTACTGTTTATCCCGGTAGTACGTTCCCGGGGGATAATTTCCGACATCCACGCGAGCGAAGCCGCGGGCAAAAGCTAGTCTTCAATATAATTTGTCTTGTGATTAAAGTAGTTTAT
The DNA here is from genome assembly GCA_947364205.1 of Agrochola lota. Lineage (NCBI taxonomy): Eukaryota > Metazoa > Arthropoda > Insecta > Lepidoptera > Noctuidae > Agrochola > Agrochola lota. Next base: position 10,440,927 of record OX376246.1, on the reverse strand, counting down.
CCTGTGGCGGTCAGGAGGCAGGCGGCAGCGGGGCCGACTCCCCGGCCCGGATGCCGCGGCACATCAAGCTAACGCGCCAAACGCACATCCAAGTAGTTAATAACCTGTAAGAGAATTAACATTATAAACATGTATAATCAGCCTGTCATGTTCCCAGCTCAATAATCAGCCTATTTTCCCACTGCGCCGGGACACAGGCCTCCTAGAGAGAAGGCCTTCATCCCTCCTGAGCACTCCCAGAGGTGTGAGGGAGTGCGCACACCACGCGGCCGCAGTGCAGGTTGGTAAATGTCACATGTATTCGAATTTTTGGTTCTAGGACATGACCGTTTTCCTTCACCGTTTTCAGAAAAGACGTGATGAAATAAATGCACAAAGTGAACCTGGGTCCGATTCAGAACCCACGACCTTATAGCTACAACTCGGGGGTCGGTACCACTAGGTCTCCACTAATCTCTTTTGTACGAAGACATGAATTTATTTTCATGCCAACAACATTGCAACGCCAAGCGCCGAACGCAAAGTGAGCCGCACCGCCTTTTTTTTTAATTAGGACATCTCGCAGGTGACCCCTAATGTCGTGGCTGCTTAACCGGGCTTTCCTGTGGCTGCCTTAAGTTTCTACACTCAAAGCCTCCAGCCAGGGGCTTCATTAAGTTATATTACGCGAACGCTTGCTAAGGGCACCCCCTGTGGGGTACGAACCTCAGCTTAGGGCGTCGCTGGGGGGAGGACAGCAAGATGGGACAGGCTGGATCAAGGAAACATTATTATTTATAGGGGAATTTAAATCGACAGGCTCAGCGTCGACGAGGGCTGGCGCATCGTCGAGCAAGGGTCAGGGGCGGCCGCACCGACCGACAATCCACCACTTATATTGGATTACTGCTCGGTCCACCTCGGCTAGGATTGTTATAAGCGTGATTAGGGGCGAACAATCGCAGCAAAGGTGACATTGGAATACTCGTATTTAATTCGTTCAACAGTGTGTCGTTTCTTGTATTATTTTCCTGCCTGAGTCAATTAACTAGATGACACCTTAAAATGCCTAAACAAAAACCAGCTGTTAGAGTTTTAACTTTCGGCGCAGAGCCGGTAGATTTAGTGTAAGATAAAGTAGGTAGACCGCATTCGAGGAAAAAAATTAGTACCTAACTAAAGAGTACCATACCATCTTTATTTTTTCTTTCATTCTCCTTCGAATCTGGATCTGTCCGACAGTGCGGCGGCGCCTGAAAATCAACACTTACACGGGCAACTAAAATTTTACAATTCTTATCCGGAATTTGCTCGATGTTGCTCGGATGTCATAGTTAAGGCGACGATAACCGTCTTTTAATGATTTTATACTGAAGATCACGTCTAAACGAGTAGTGTTAATTATTTGGAAAAAAAATATACGAGTATGTTAAAGTAGAGCATTTTCTTACTAACTTAATATATGAATATTTTAGATTATGTTTATATTACATAGTGAAATTAATTTGTAAAGTAATGTCTAACGCGAATAAAAACTGAGAATCACGCAAAATCTATCAAGCGTATTATTCTGAAACCTTCACCATTTTAAAGATACTTCAATTATTGATCTTTTAATAAACGTGTTTTATTAAAATACCCTTTGTTTTATTTATAATAAATTAATAATGCGTCTAATTTGGGACAGTGCTCCTGGATGGGCGACTCCTATTACTGGCTGGACGTGCGACGCGTTGCGTGAGCTCAGTACAGAACACGCAAGCTAACCACTCAAGGTCACTGGCAAATCCCTGCGTCTTAACCACATTAATTTTCTCAATTGAGTTGCCCGCATAAGTGCAAAAAGCTAACATTAGGTTTGAACATTAATGCACATGAACATTAATTTATGTGCAGGATATTCTTATAACCGGCCAAGTGCGAGTTGGACTCATGTACTTGTACATAATTTACCTTCTATTTATTTTTGCTACGTACTCATAGAAGCTACAGTAACCAGTTAATCACGTATTCTGATAAAATTGCCCTGTGACATACAGCAGACAGATCGACAGACAGCCGGATTAAGCTTAGTGACAGGGTTTCGTTCCATTAGCACATAAGTACTGGGTACAGAATTCTAAAAGCAACAAAAGCCCTTTGCCGGGCATGATGATATATTATGGTGTGACGTCATAATTCTGGCCTAAATTTTCCCCCCTCCTTTTCTCAAACCACCGAAACACTTATCACACCTCAGGCGTGGGGCATACACAAGTGGCGAGTGGCACGGGCGTGGCGTGGGCGCTGCGCCGCCCGTTTCATATTTCATGCGAAATGTATAGGAATGACGCGGCGCGGAACATACACAATAGACGTGATGCTGCCGTGGTGTGTATGTCACGCGCCACGTCGTCGTTCCTATACGTTTTGTATGGAATTTGAAGCGGGTGGCGCAACGGCCGCCCCACACCGTCGCCACCCCCGCCCCTCTCACTTGTGTATCTCCCGCGCGTCACATTCTGACATTTTTTTAGCGCTGTTAGTATTGAAACTTTTTCTAAAGTATACCCTCCAATGGCCGGTTAGTGGTACCTACAATCACAATAAAAACCGGCCAAGTACGAATCGGACTCACACATGAAGGGTTCCGTACCGTATAAAGATCGAGTTAAAAACGTCGAAAAAGAAACACGTTTCTTGTATAGGAAGCCCTTTTATTATTAATTTTATTACATTTTTTATTGTTACAGCGGCAATAGAAATACACAATCTGTGAATTTTCAACTGTCTACCTATTACGGTTCATGAGATACAGCTCGCTGACAGACAGACGGGCGGACACCGGAGGCTTAGTAATAGAGTTCCGTTTGGCACCCTTTGGGTACGCAACCCTAAAAAGTCTTTATAGGAATAATCTTTCTGCCGAAGGCGTCCGGGTCGGGTAGACGTCGCCGGACTGTCAAGCTGTTGATAGTTTGATACATAATAATTTTAAAAGGTCGTTCCTTCCTATACAATACATGCCATCATGATTGACTGCTTAGCCCTTTTTTACCTTGGGCACGCCACAATTGTGGTGATAAGTCCCCTCTTTGAGGAGTGGCTAGAGAGGCGTCGCGGCGTCCTTACCTTCCCCCTGACGCAGGTCCTCACCGGACACGGTTGGTTCGGGAGGTTCCTGTTCCGCATAAGGCGGGAGGAAACGCCCGGGTGTCACCACTGTGTGGATCGCCCGGAGGACAGGGTGGAGCATACGGTGGAGGTCTGCCTGGCTTGGGCGGAGCACCACCGTGTCCTCACGGAGGCGATCGGCGATCTCTCGCGTCCGGCCCTGCTTCAGGCCATGGTCCGGAGCGAGAGTGCATGGGAGGCCGTCACTTCCTTTTGCGAAGCAGTAATGCTTGCGAAGGAGGAGGCGGAGCGTACGACGGAGAGGCGAGATTCGCGCCCTCGCGCCCCTAACCGCCGCAAGAGACGCCCCGGGCGTCGGGAGTCGCGAGCCGATTTCCGGCCACCGTAGGCGCGGGCTTGCGGACGGTGAGCGATGTGTAGCTCGCCGTCCGATAAGGACCAGGCCCGGGTTGACGGCGCGTTGTGTTCCACGCGCGCCTCAAAGAGATGTCAGCACTAACTGACGGGGTCCGTTAGGGCCAATGCCTGCCAGGGTTGCGAGTTTGTCCGAAAGGGATATCGCGGCCCCGGCACACAGGCAACGGAAGGAACACAGGTGGGTTTTAGTCAGTAAAGGTCTGACACGCCCTCCCGCTCCGCCCAGAGCGGGAGAAGTTCCCAACCTCAAAAAAAAAAAGAAAAAAAAAGCCCTTTTCACCTTTACAGCGTGATGTTCATTGCAAATATCTGCAATTTTGTAACATTTGTCTCGTCTTTTACAATCCTGCTGTAACTGTAAAAGAAACATAATGCACTATTGCTCATCCCCCATAACAAATAGCGTAATCATAAATATATGCCATAGCGTAATTTATATGCCTGCGTTGACCCGACCTTTAGGGAATAGCTTTGCAAACTTTGAACGGACTCCATTCAGTATTTTTTGAGTAAAGCTCGGACATATAAAACAGACAAAAAAACTATATTTTCGGCATTAGTATCGTTTCCGCACCTCGTTGCAATTACTTAAGGCTTGTGCAGACTGGCGCCACTTGTCGCGCGACGCGACACCGCGCCAGTTATTGTTATACCGTACAGTTTTCTTAGACATTGCATTGTTTGAGTCGCGTCGCGCGACAAGTCGCGCTGGTCTGCACAAGCCTTTATTCATAAAATATTAAATGTGCGGTTTACTCTTAACGATTTTATTATAATGTAAATATTCAATACTTATATATCATTATAACACAAGCTTGCATAGCATTACGCTGATTTTTAAATGCGGGCAATTGTTGAAAAAATACAATTTTTGACGGGTTTCGCGTGTTTTTGCAAAAACCCCGAGAATTTTTTTTTTACATCTAGATATATTTTACGCACTATTCTCAACAAAATAATGTTAAGGGCACAATAAATACCCTTGTATTTTAAGAGATATTAAAATTGAGAGAGATTGACATGTTGAGGAATATGACGTATAGTGTCGGTGAATGATGATTTCGGTGATTGTAATGACGGTATGTTGCACCGAATGACAAATTGATTATTATTTTAAAATCAACATTATTACAATAGAAAAAAAAACATTTTCTTTAATATAACATACTTACCTTATCTTTTTATTATTATCAGAATCGTTTTACTGACTCATGATTTAGGTTATTAATTAGAAACTTTTGCTTCTTAAAAAAATATGTTTGATTAAATATAAAATTGTAATCAAACTGTCATAGCACTGCAAAATCAATAGATTTTGGTCTAACTTGGGTTAGTTATGTGGTTTAATCTACAACGCCTCATGCGAACTAAGGGCCGGTTTTTTGATCCCTAGTAATAGTCAAGCTAACCAATTGTTAAACTGACCATAGTTAAGGCTCTAACCAATTGTTAACTCAAGTATACGTTTTTTGATCCCCATTTGAACTATGGTTAGAATTTACTATTGTTAACTATGTTGCCATTGCAATCGGCACTAACTTACCCATAAAAAAACTTGGGAGTCATTATTTTGTTATGGTAACGCGTGCAATTTGACGTCTATCGCGCATGTTTATAGTCAAAGTCGGCAAATGACGAGTTTTTTTATTGTGATTTCGTGTTTTTTTTATTAAATCTTGTAACTCATCACTCATCATACGCATAAATACAAACGACTATAAATTGAAATATTGGAATTAAACAGGACAGAAACTATTATAAAGTAAAACATATATTAAGAACTGTTTTTAAAATAACATTTTAGATTTTACCTGTCGTTGCCTTTGTGGTAAAGTAGCGAATGTGTTTAATGTAAATTTTACGGAAGAGCAAAAAAAACTTCTTTTTAAAATGGACCCCTATAACCGATTTTACATTCATAAAGTTTTTCAGTTATGAAATGGGAATACAGTCTAGTTAATAACTTAATATCATAGCGCATTAGTCCAATAGATCACATTCGCAACTTTTATTCCTCTTAAAAAATAAATAAGTATAGGTACTTTTGATCCACAATACGTGCCAAATTAGCATTAATTTTTTTTTTATTAAATTTTATTTCTGTTAAAACTACAGAACAGTGGAAACCTATCACTCATGTATCCATAATACTTTTTTTTTTTCATTTATTGTCTTCATTTTGTGTTAGTTTATAATTAATGCATTTCGATACAATGTAAAAATTGATAATGAAATACCTAAATAAAATAAATTTATTCTGTGAAAATTAAATCATCCAATGAAGTCTTCGACATATAAAGAAAGAAAGAAAGAAAAAGTATTTATTGTGACTCGCACAGGAAAAAAACAAAAACAATAAAAAACAAAGTAACAGTAACATAAAAAGAAGGAAGTCCTGTACGAGGCCAAAAGGCTCCTATCTCAGCATGATGCCGCGACATAAAAATGTCACAGCGCTGATATTCTGATAGGGCCCGCAGTGATGTCACGGATAGATACAGACAAATAAATATAATAAAAAATAAAAAGGAGTGTGAAATACAATGAAGAGTGAAATATTATGTAATCCAAAAAGTATAAAATATAAAACTAGTCTTAATTAATTTAAATTTAATTTAAAACTTATCCTATCAAAGTAGTATCCATAGTAAAACCGTAAATAACACGAAACAGTCGATTGCGACCAAGGGTTAACAATCCGCCATCTTGCTAAACCCTTGATGGAGCTCTGGTTAAATATTTTGACCAATAGTTACATATTTAACCACTTTCCGTGTTATTTATTTATTTATTTATATATATTTTATTGTACACCACAAAAATACATAACAAAAAAAAACTTAATCAAACACTACAAAATATACAATGGGCGGCCTTATCGCTTTCCGCGATCTCTTCCAGGCAACCTTAGAATGGACAGTGATTTACCTGCACGCGTAGCATGAGCACCGTTTTGTCAACGGAAGAGTAGACAAAAATGACGTTCCGTGTAGACAGTATGACGGCAGCAAAGTAGAAAGAGTCAACTGCACTTTTTACGAAATTCACTCTTTGACATAATTCGACTCGGAATTCTTTGTTTTGTCATAGGACTTTTTCTGTTTGATTCTCTATTTTTACTTATATAAAGACAACTACAACAATTATTCTTAAAATGACGAAGTTCCGTGTTTTGGAACAAAAAATATTACAGTAATATTGGCCTTAACCATTTCCTTGGTAATGCCCTATTAACTAAATGATGTAAAATAGGAGAAGATAGCTTTTTTCTTCTATTAATTATCACAATTTTGCATTCAAAACGTTCTTCTGTAAAATCATGATTTTAAGATTTTGTAGATAACCGTATATACTTTGCGGCCGTCGAGTAGAAAGTTTCAAAAAGGGATTCCAACTAAAAAAAGGACAACTGTCAGTTCTCAGTGTGATTTTGACAGTTTGGGATAGAAAACTTTCTTCTGAAATAGTCTACGTATAAAAGGACCTAGACAAAGATTTTTCGAAACGTAAGACAAAATGACAGATTGTAGAAATATTTCTACGGTGCGATGTCAAAAATGGAGAAACGAAATGTCACTTTGTATAGAAAGAGCTATGTCTATTCTTCGTAGAAATAGAAAGCGTCATGCTACGCGTGCTGGACATAAAATGGGGCTGTCGTTGGTGCAAATTATAAGTATACAATATACTAGAATAGATACATAGATAAATACATATCCATATATCGTGTTAACTAGGGATCAAAAAACAGAATTTGCAGAAATTTAACCATTTGTTGCCATTTTTAACCATTGGTCGACTTAACTAGGGATCAAAAAACCGGCCCTAAGCATTCCCACACACGTCGCGCATAATCCTGCATCGCGGAAGCAAAGTTATCCGCGCAATTAGCAAATATACAACATCCCGACATTTCATTCCCATATCCCGTTTGTAGCCCACCAGACGCAATACCCGTCTGTTCGGGAGATCCTCCCTTTTCTCCGGAGGATGAGGAACCTTACAATCTGTTCCTTCATACCTCTACGTATATTGGTGACCCGGAATATAAACGTCAGCGCAGCCTTCGTGTAGCTATTTCATCGTGACGTCATCATCATCACTTCCTCAAGCTTTTAAGCGGTGAGTCACACAGCCAGACTGCACCCTCGGCTTCAGCGGGAATTCTAACTACCAGAGCAATCAGAAGTTAGCAAGAACACTGTAATGTAATTAGAAGTTTTTACGCTATTTAAGAGATCATCCAAATAAAGTATTGAGTATCTGTTTTTGTTCTCAAACCTTGTACATTGCATTCTGACAGCGACATCCTTCATAGTGCGTGATCCGACACGCATTTGGCCAGCATTTAAGTAATTATTTCACTGTAATTTTTTTTCAGTTTAGACCATTTACTTATAAAATAAATATGAGTGGCTGCTAAGGTGAGTTCTTCGGATTTGACTACTGTTTCATGATGAGGTGACCTCACACAATTTTTAGGGGTGGGTCATGAGCGTCAGATTTTAGGGCTTTTCAAACAAAATTCAACATACCCCTCCACCCAGGGTAGTTCTGGAAAATTGATCATTACGATATTTATTGTGTATGTGCCAACGATGTGTGATCAAAGGAATATGATTTTTAAACAAATTGTTTTACCGCTTTTCACACCAAGGATAAATTTTTGTAAATCGTTTAATACGATTCCATTATTCGACTTTAAATGATCATTTATATTAATTTTCGAGTAAATCGAAGCAAATAATAAAAGCCTCCCCTGAAAACTTGATTACACCTTTTCACCCAGTCACAAATTTCATAAAAACCAAAAATACTTAATTCTTATTTTTTTATCAAAATAATTAAATATTGAGTTTCAAATTCATCAGACCGCGTTTTACGATTCTCCCATACAAACTTTAACATCCCCGAAAGGTATTGGAAGTTTTGAAATCTAATAATGTCAAACTTTTTTATTCGCATAGGTACTTATTCGTGCCAAATTTCAAGTTTATAATTCAAACAGAGTAAGATTTTTCATATAAACGAATTCAACCCTTTTCACCTCCTTAACGGTTAATTTTCGCAAAATCCGTTCTTAGTTCATCCCTTCGTTTTAAAATGTTCAAAATTCAAGTTGCTCTCTTTAGCTGTTTGGGTCGTGCGAGTGTCTAACGAACCATTTTGATTTTTTCAAACACTAATGACGTTACTAATAATGACGGATCCTCCAAAACATTTTATACCATGTTTATAAAGCGAGATTTAAAATGAAGATTCTCGCGTAAAGATCTCATGAGTGTATACAACAGTTAATTTATGAACAAAAATTATATACATAATCTAGATAAATTAGGTGACATAATTTTCATTTTTTGTGGCAAATTTCTGAGAACTAGAAATTATGACTTACCATAGCAAAACTACTGCTTCTACTCCATTCAGCGTATTGGGCACGACTGCCGAATGTCTTGCGGGAGGGGTGGGTTGCATTGCATTAAACACTGCATTTGTGTTTAACGTCGAAAGATACAGTACCCGCAAACATTGATACGACAATTTTTTATTTTATTTGTGATAAAGTTTTAGGTTGAACAAAAACATTTTTTTTTATAAATGTAATTTGATCTTATTATTTTAGATTGAAGACACATATGTATTTTTTATTTAGTCGCTTGTATAAATTACGACACCAAGACTTAAGTGGTGGTGTTTGGAAACGGAGGTGAATGACGATTTGCTTGATGCTTTGTCAGATTTCTTTGTTTTCGACAGGGATATACCGGATGACATTTTTTACCATCTCGAAAAAAATTGGGTATAATAGGTGAACGGAGTAGAATCATATGGCATATAAATTTTTATTTTTGAATTTTTCAGTAACCTAGAAACAAATTGATCTATCTATAAATACCACACATTAGAAGTAAACTTGTCATACTAGAACAATAAAAACAGGAAAAATAAACGATAAAAAATATCTAAATTCAAATCATAAGCACCCTACTAAATGCGCGGAATTTATCAATGAATCCGTAGCTTTCATAAGCGGCCGATAGGTACTCGCCGCACTCGACTTCGGCCTCTCTTTTATTCTTTCGCAGGCGCACATCCCCGCCCCCCCCGCGTCCCGAGCTTCAGTCACCTGCGATTAGTCACGACGGACGACGGCGTGACGTGTCGCGGTGTTTGTTTTCGCGTGTGCATCGTCCGCCCAGTGACAGTTATCGTACCTAAACATGTATGAATATTCAAATGTAGAATACCTAGGAATGGTGCGATTTTAACTAATTCCATTTAAGTGAGTGATTGTGTAAGAATTCTACCTAAATAGGTTATTTTACATTTTTTTAAAGCAGACCCTAAAGTACCTCGCCACGGATAATCAATGTCTCTGAAAGGTACCTAACATTCGGTATTTGCAGGTGCGCACGAATATACCTTCTCTACAGTCGGCGTCGGCGTCGTCGCGTCGGTTGGTCGCGTGAGTCGCGTCGCCCGCGAGTACCGCTCAGCTGCTCAGCTCACGTATGTGAACCCATAGGTGAACTCTCACGCACAAATCGAGTTTCTTTGTACGTGTGTATGCGCAGAACGTTAAAATAGGCGCGCCGTCGTAGCTTAGCAACGGGGCGACCGAACGACCTTCTGTCAATGTTCTCGCTCCCGCATGTATACACATCATTTTCATTTTGCTTGAAGTACACTATCAGGTATTCTTGCTCATTCAAGTATTGTTTCGATTATTTAAAAACGAACAGATTGCTTTAAAAATTCGTTCGAGTCTTTGTTACTGTTTTCATTTTATTTGTAAGGATAGGTTTTCCCAACGTGTTATCTTATTACTTGGTATATTTACGGACGTGTTTGCTAGCGCACGTTTATTTTACGCTCTCAGCTATAACTCCGGTTCTATAAAACAGTGCCAGTGAATCCATATTCTAACTGCAATTTCTGAAGATAGGTACAACAGTTTTAAGTTGGTGCAAAACATAAACTTTGAACAGCTGACCGGTACGGGTGAGTCACCTAGCGCGCGAGCATCGCGCACCACATCTCACTAAATCTGTCGCAGACATTTCACCGAAATACCGGCTGCTGCTACCCTACTCACACGCTTATCTTCCTCTCTCTACCTATTTAAAAAAATAGCTGTCCCCGACAGGGTCCATAATTGTTTCTATTATATTTTTATTTACCACCTGTAATTGTACATTATGGTTTGCAATAAACGTTTTGATTTGATTTATCACGCGCCCACCACGCACGCGCTCACATGTAAACCAAGTGTTCTTTTTTTAACTAGGGCATCTCGCAGGTGACCACTAAGGTCGTAGGCGCAGCTGCTTAACCGGGCTTTCCTGTGGCTGCCTTAAGCTTCTACACTCAAAGCCTCCAGGTAAGGGCATAAAAACCAAACCAAGTCTACGTTTTATAAACATAAATACGAACGGCACGATGAATACGTCAATCTTCTCCTACTCTGTCCTTCTCATACTTCTGACTTTGTTCATTCTTCCTTTCATATTCAGTCCATTCTTCTTTGGAATGCGCTTCCTCTTGATATCAGGACGGCCACCAGTCGGTATGCATTAAAGCGGAAATTGCGGAGTTATTTTCAAAATAAATAGAGTAGTCATCTCAACACCTCTCTCCCTTGAATTCGTATATATGTATATATATATATAATATAGGTATATATTTTAGTAAATATGTATGTATGTGTATGTAGTTTGTACTGTTGTACCTATTTTAGTTATAATGCATTAGAATACTTTTTTTAAATTTATCTTTGTTCCTCTCATATAGAGCACCTGCCATCTAATCTCTTCACCACCCTTGGTTGACTGGTAGAGAATGCCTAAGGCATTAAGTCCGCCTTTGTACTTTTTTGAGTGTGAAAAGTTTAAATAAATAAATACGTTGCGCGAAGCTTGTAAGCTGGACATAACGACCGATCGAATGATTAAATGTACAAATTGCGAAGCTAACATCACAAAATATGTGTTAAAGCAACCTTTATCGACACTAACAAGCAAAGTGATCGTTGGTTATGTCCTTCCTGTCGGGTTAAGACACCTCGCAATGATAACAGCAACACTCCCGGTCGTACTGCGACCACAAGCGCCGAGTTGGACGTCGCGAACATAAACACCCAATCACGCGCCCACAAGCGCATGGCTATTGGATCACCCGTTAGAGATGTCCCCGTGAACTCAGTATCTTTTGCTGAGCTTGTCTCTGAAATTCGGCTTATGCGATCGGACATGGATGAAGTCAAAATATCACTGAAACTTAAGACTGGAACCCTTAAAATAAATTTGCGATATGAGCATGGACACAGGAACCGTTCCTACTTGCTGAAAAACTGCTGTTGTCATGCCCATTCCCAAAAGTGGTTCCAAGAATTCCCCTGATAAGTACAGATCAATTTCACTGCTGCGTGTAACTTCTAAAATCCTAGAGAAACTGGTTAATAATCAACTCGTCAGCTTTCTAGAGAAAAACTCTCTACTCTCGGAGTGGCAGTTTGGCTTTCGGCGAGAGAAGTCTACTGAGCAAGCAGTCTGTTGACTGGCATTATCTCCTCAAACAGCGACAAGGGCCTCCGTTCAGCTGGTGTCTTTCTTGACCTTGCCAAAGCCTTTAACAGTCTCAATTCCAACACTGCTAAAAAAACTCGAAACATTTGGTGTCAGAGGCCTGACCTTAGACTGGTTCAGAAGTTACTTGTCTGATCGACATCAGCTTGTCAAAATCGGGAATAGTGTTAGCGGAAGCCTTCCGGTTGTCTTCAAGGTGCCACAGGGAAGTATTTTGGGACCCACCCTCTTCATCATGTACATGGACGACATTCTGAGGCTTAATATGGCGCAGTCGGAAGTCATCTATTACGTTGATGATACTGCTATTAGTTTCCATGGTGCTACTTGGAAAGAGGCTTTGGATGCAGCTGAAAAAGGGATGAGTATCATAACAACATGGCTAGAACAAAATGTCTTGACACTAAATCTTTAAAAAAAAACTTTATTTTGACTTTCCACGTCAATTGATCCAGCAAACCAAACACTGATACATTAAAAGTACACAACGACAAATGCAATGTCTTAACAGCAGCACCCGTCTCCGCGATTGCAACTGTAGCGCCATTGCCAGAGTAGAAGCCACGAAATACCCGGGTGTCATATATGATCAGAACCTGTCTTTCAAAGCTCAAATTCAAATACTCGCAAATTCATCTACATTGCGAAACACTTACGAGCCAGTGCTCCTAAGAATATAATATGTATACAGGTTTTCATTTCTATATGCCAATCGGTCCTGCAATACTATGTTAGTGTCTGGGGCAGCGCCATCAAGACGTGTATGCTGGAGCTAGAACGGGCCCAACGGGCCATCCTTAAGAGGGCCCTTCCCGGTCCGTCTATCGTCAACGCGAGCATGGTCGAAAAGCTTGTTGTTTCATCGAGCGCAAGTGAGAACTTCTAACAAACAAGCGAGAACGCGATAACATTGTAGGAAAAATAGTGTGTAAAAAGTTGTATCAGGAAATAACGTATAACGTATTTCCTGATAGAAGTTTGTGAAAAAAATGTTTGATATTTCCATTACATTTACGAGGTTTCTATGCAGATGTTTTCTTTACTTTTACCAATTATGAGTATATTATGACCGGCCAAAGTTCGGATAAAATTTGTGCAAAAAAGCAGATTTTTGGAGGCTTATTCTGAATTTGTTTCTCAATTTTTTAGTTTTTTTTTTTCATAGAAACCTAGATATAGTGCACAAGAAACATATAAGTTAAAAAAAATCAAAGCAAAATGTGTTACAACTCCATAATCACGTACGAGCGTTTGTATGAAAAGTATGACGGGTTGGCCGCTCTTAAGGTACTTGTGGAAAGTCCGCGGCGTTTTTCCACGAACGAACTGTATAAGGAATCTGGGGTTTTGCGCGTACGTCAACTGTTCATCCTAGGGTCACTTTTAAACCGTATTAAAGTCAACAGAAATCGCTCTAGCTGCAGTAAGAGGGGTAGGAAAACAGCTGAAAGAATCCCCCTTCCAAAAACCCGCTTTGCTACTAGGTTTTCGTTGTATTTACCTATACGAGTGTTCCATGCTATAAGCAAAACCTTCACTGTTCCGAACAACTACTCTGACGTCAAAACTAAATTAAAAGAATGGCTGGAATGCTGGGCCGAACCTATGAGGAAACTGAAAGTTTACTTTGCAGCACAAGCTATAATACCTGCACACTCTGTTACATTAATACCCACATTCACACACTTACACCCACTTACATTAACTGTTTTCTGTGTGTAATCTATTGGTTTCTTAAATCTCATTTTAGGTAATGAAGTAATTAATTTTAATTTAATTATTGCCCTACCAAAACATGTTAAATTATTAACTTAGTGTATAATTTGGGTCACCAAGATATAGGCTGTGCCTAGTTTGGGACCCGCTGTTAAATCAGTCAAAAGTTTTCTGTTAGTTACTATTTTATTTTGTTACTTGTTTGGTGAAGAACTATGTGTAAGTTAATATAATAAAAAAATAATTTAAAAAATATTGGTGAGGTTTTTTATTTGTGTTTGTTGTGTTTTATTATTGTAGGTTAGGTTTTCGTATCATTGTGTCTGGTTATTATCTACTTATTCTATTGGTCTGAGGGTTATTTATACAATCAAATCAATAAAAAATAAAAGTTAATTGGGTATTTGTATTGTAATATTGTAAGTTTGTCAATGTTTGGGTATTGTGTTGCATTTTATTTGTGGATCAGGTTTTTCTTAGTTTATTAGTAAGTGGGATATTAATGTTATTGCGTTGTTTTTTAATTAAATTTCGAAAACGTGAAACACGACTGTAACATCCGAATGCTTAGTACCTACCTAGCGAAAGAAATGTGCGTGCGTCTCGCTCGCACGTACAGTTTTCATTCATGCGCGATCGCAGCCTAAGCCGTTTACTATCTCCTATTTTGGCTATTATTAGTTTTACGCACGGGTCTTAGGAAGGATAGTTTCATTATTTTTTAAGGATATTTGGAACTTTTCTCAATGGTACTAAGCAAATATTCTCGCGCATGGCTTCTGTTCCACTTACACAACACACTATATTATTCTCGAAACGATAAAAAATGTCATCCGGTATATTGGATAATGCGACATCCTATGAGAACTTTTTAATAAAACAGTCTGTGTTGTTTTAAGAAAAAACATAAGACACCGGAAAGTGTTTTTCGCCAAAAGGGAGAAATACTCATTACCATCAGATGAATGGTATGTGAACACAACTAAAACATGCCACTGATCACCGCCACACACGGAATGTTTCAGTTTCGTTATTTTTACTGATCACCGCAACGCACAGGATCTTTCAGTCTACTAACTACACTGACTGATCACCGCAACTCACGGAATATTTCTGTTTCATAACTACGCTGATCACCGCCACACACGGAATGTTTCAGTTTCGTTATTTTTACTGATCACCGCAACGCACAGAATCTTTCAGTCTACTAACTACACTGACTGATCACCGCAACTCACGGAATATTTCAGTTTCATAACTACGCTGATCACCGCCACACACGGAATGTTTCAGTTTCGTTATTTTTACTGATCACCGCAACGCACAGAATCTTTCAGTCTATTAACTACACTGACTGATCACCACAACTCACGGAATATTTCAGTTTCATAACTACGCTGATCACCGCCACACACGGACTGATCATCGCTAAACACGGAATATAAGTGTTGAAAAAAAAAAACTATGTTTAAATTATGTTTTTTCTGAAAACAACACTGAATCTGTTTTGTTAAAAAGTTCTTATGAGAAGGCGCATTATTCAATAAATGTAGATGACCTGTCAGAGACAAAGAAATCTAACAAAGCATCGCGCAAATCGTCATTTGCCTCAATTTCCAAACACCACCACTTAGTCTTGGTGTCGTAATTTATACAAGCGACTGAATAAATAATATTTGACGAAAACAGACAAATAACGAATGTGTCTTCAAAATAAATTAAACAAAAAAAAACGTCATTAGTCGCAACAATGTTTACGAGTAGTGCATCTTTCGACTTAAACACGAATGCAGTGTCTAATGCCACCCACCCCTTCCGCGACACATTTGGCAGTAGTGCCCGATACGCTGAATGGATTAGTGGCAGTAGTTTTGCTATGGTAAGTACGTAGTTCTCAGAAATTTGTCACAGAAAATGTAAATTATATCACCTAACTTATCTAGATAATGTGTAATGCATTGTTGTTCATAAATGAACTATTGTATATTAATACACTCATGAGATCTTTACACGAGAATCTTCATTTTAAATCTCGCTTTATAAACATGGTATAAAATGTTTTGGACCATCCGTCATTATTAGTAACGTCATTAGTGTTTGAAAAAATCAAAATGGTTCGTTAGACACTCGCACGACCCAAACAGCTAAACATAGCAACTTGAATTTTGAACATTTTAAAACGAAGGGATGAACTAAGAACGGATTTTGCGAAAATTAACCGTTAAGGAGGTGAAAAGGGTTGAATTCGTTTATATGAAAAATCTTACTCTGTTAGAATTATAAACTTGAAACTTGGCACGAATAAGTACCTACCTATGCGAATAAAAAAGTTTGACATTAGATTTCTAAACTACCAATACCTTTCGGGGATGTTAAAGTTTGTATGGGACAATCGTAAAACGTGGTCTGAAACTCAATATTAAATTATATTGATAAAAGATAAGAATAACGTATTTTTGGTTTTTATGAAATTTGTCCCCCTCTGGGTGAAAAGGCGTTATCAAGTTTTACGGGAGGCTTTTACTTCTTGCTTCGATTTACTCGAAAATTTATATAATAATCATAAAGTCGAATAATGAAAACGTATTAAACGATTTTCAAGAATTTATCC
Source organism: Agrochola lota (assembly GCA_947364205.1). Taxonomy (NCBI): domain Eukaryota; kingdom Metazoa; phylum Arthropoda; class Insecta; order Lepidoptera; family Noctuidae; genus Agrochola; species Agrochola lota. Next base: position 10,424,505 of record OX376246.1, on the reverse strand, counting down.
TTGGTGTGAAAAGCGGTAAAACAATTTGTTTAAAAATCATATTCCTTTGATCACACATTGTTGGCACATACACAATAAAGATCGTAATGATCAATTTTTCAGAACTACCCTGGGTGGAGAGGATGTTGAATTTTGTTTGAAAAACCTAAAATCTGACGCTCATGATGCAACCCACCCCTAAAAATTGTGTGAGGTCACCACATCATGAATACTGTTTCATGATGTGGTGACCTCAAATCTAAACGAAGAACTCACCTTAGCAGCCACCCATACTTACTTTGTATGTAAATGTAAATGCGTCAAAACTGAAAAAAAATTACAGTGAAATAATTACTTAAATGCTGGCCAAATACGTGTCGGATCACGCACAGTGAAGGATGTCGCTGTCAGAATGCAATGTACAAGGTTTGAGAACAAAAACGGATGATCTCATAAATAGCGTACAACTTCTAATTACATTAGTGTTCTTACTTCTGATTGCTCTGTTGGTTAGAATTCCCGTTGAATCCGTTGGTGCTGTCTGGCTGAGTGAATCACCGCTCGAGAGCTTGAGGAACTGTTGATGATCACGTCACGTTGATGTAGCTGCACGAAGGCCGCGCTGACGTTTATATTTGGGATCACCAGTATAGAGGTATGAAGGAACAGAGTAGAAGGTTCCTCATCCTCTGGAGAAAAGGGAGGATCGTCCGAACAGACGAGTGTTGTGTCTGGTGGGTTACTGCTAAACGGTATATGGGAATGATAACGCCAGGATGTTGTATATATGCTAATTGCGCGGATAACTTTACTTCCGCGATGCAGGATTATGCGCGACGTCAGTGGGATTGCTTAGTTCGCATGAGGCTTTATAGATATAACAACATAACTAACCAAAGTTAGACCAAAACACCAATTGATTTTGCGGTGCTATGACAGCATGATTACAATTTTATATTTCATTTAAAAATATTTTTTAAGAAGCAAAAGTTTCTAATTAATAACCTAAAATCATGAGTCACTAAAACGATTCTGGTAATAATAAAAAGATAAGGTAAGTATGTTATATTAAAGAAAATGTTTTTATAATCAATTTGTCATTCGGTGCAACATACCGTCATTACAATCACCGAAATCATCATTCACCGACACTATACGTCATATTCCTCAACATGTCAATCTCTCTCAATTTTAATATCTCTTAAAATACAAGGGTATTTATTGTGCCCTTAACATTATTTTGGTGAGAATAGTGCGTAAAATACATCTAGATGTAAAATAAAACAATTCTCGGGGTTTTTGCAAAAACACGCGAAACCCGTCAAAAATAGTTTTTTTTTCAACAATTGCCCGCTTTTGAAATTCAGTGTAATGCTATGCAAGCTTGTGTTACATTGATATATAACTAAGTATTGAATATTTACATTATAATAAAATCGTTAAGAGTAATCCGCACATTCAATATTTTTATGAATAAGTCATTGCAACGAGGTGCGGGAACGATAGGTACTAAAGCCGAAAATATCGTTTTTTTGTCTGTTTTATATGTCCGAGCTTCACGCAAAAATTACTGTATGGAGTCCGTTCAAAGTTTGTAAAACTATTCCTTAAAGGTCGGGTCAACACAGGTATATAATTGATTTCGCTATTTGCTATGGGGGATGAGCAATAGTGCATTATGTCTGTGTTATTTTACAGTTTACATTGGGATTATTTGATAACACAACATTTTTACAAAATTGCAGATTAGTCCTACATACCTAGAAGGAGCTGAGCAGTAATGGGAGGTATAAGGACAGCTACTTTATTTAACTACTAGTTTCGGCCCGCAACTTCATCCGCGTGAAATATCTTGGTTCCCCGACCTACTGTATCGCATCGCATCTCCCTCCCGCGCGATTACTTCGTTTTCGGTCAGCGTTCTTTCTGCCTTTTTTGCTTTTTGCTCGGCTGTTAATTAAGGGCGAGCGTGATGTTAAAGAATTTGGCTTTCAAATGCAAAAATAATTAATACTGGGTCTTGTGATACAGGAACTCCTAGTACAAGAGCCAGGGCTACACAGATGTTTGTGTCTTTGAAGTGTAAAGAAAGAAAGAAAGAAGAAAACAAATCCGACTGGAACTTCCAGAGATTAGCACGTTCAAACAAAAAACAAACAAATTCTTCAGCTTTATTATATTACTAGCGTCTGCCTGCGACTCGTTTGCCCAAAACCTTCCTCAATAGGGCTACCCAAAGCAAAAATATTTTTTCAAATCCGACTGGTTTTTCCGGAGATTACCCCTTACATACAAACTTACAAACAAATTTTGCCTGTTTATAATATGAGTATAGATTATTATTTATTAGTACCTATAGATTAATGTATCATGGCTTGGCAGTCCATCGACAGCCCGGATGTCTTTGGTTGAAAAATCCTCGCAATTGATACTTTTCCTTATTTATAGGATTTACAAAATATACATGTTATGTAGCTGATGCTGTGTGCTTCTTAATAAAGCATACTTTTTTACATAATATTGATATACTTATTTATTTTATACACAGTTCAAATATTTTGCAGAAATATATCAGTGGATAGAGTCTAGACAAAATCAAACTGGATGCTAATTTTTTTTATTTTTTTTATAACACTTATTTTACATTCTGTGATTACTTGAACTCACACACTGATATAATAGTATTATTTGTTAAAATGTTAGGAATATCGTATAATTTTACAATGTTTGTAAATATGTGAGCACCATGTATCTATCACATAATTAATTCATCTGTCATTTTGCTTCATTTTTCATTCTTTTTACCTATAGTGGTATAGTAATCTTATTCTCGATGCATCGTCTTCACTTATAAATATGTAATTAATGTATGCAAAATATTGTAAAAACATTTTAAAACAGTAATGGTGGAGTTTCTTGCCCATTCTTCTCCATACGAAAACTACCTTTTGGAAGGGGCAACTAGAATCAATTCATTTTTTTGTAAATTTTGTTTCTTACCGATTCTTCTCCATACGAAACTACCTTTTGGAAGGGTCAACTAGAATCATTATATTTATTGTAAATTTTGATGTTCAAAAGTGCCTTTTACGTGCCTAATTGAAATAAATTGTTTGACCTTGATAGAAGTCTGATAAAAATACGTTAAAAAATTCTAGCTATGCTAGGAGTCTTTTTCAGTTTAGAAAATCGATATCACTGACGCTTGCAGAGTAAGCAAGCTGTAGCAGCATTAAGTTCTCCATGCCTGCTGAAGGAACAACGGTCATTGGGGCAGACGAATCCTTGAGTGGATACTAATGAAGTTGTGAGACAAACCCCAGCTTAATATACTGACAACTGCACAAACTAGATTGCTGATCAAGACAGAGTTTTAAGAAACAGTACCTAATTTTATACCGATACATTGACATGATTCTTAAACACAGCGAGTAAGCATTAAAAAAAAAAATTGGTCAATATTACTCCAATACAAACTGTAGAAGAATATTTTATAAAATTTTACCTGTTTCTGCTATTCAGATTTTTTTCTTCTGATACTTCTTTACATGAAACAGAGATAAACAACATCTTAAAAACAAACTTGGTCACTTTTACTCACTTTTATGGACAACTCGCACTTGACCAAAAACTTAAGTACTTACCTATACTAAAATTATTTTCATGAAAACAGAGCTAATGCACACAGCAAACAAACATGTTCCAAATTCACAAACATACAGACTATGATTTATTAAGTTTTTTTTTTTTATAGATACCGGAATCAGAATCCTATTATATACAATAATAATAAAGATGTTAAAGTTTGGATGTTTGTTACTCAATCGCAAAAAACCGACAGAACATATTTGGATGAAATTTGGCACACAGATAATCTATCTGTGTGCCAAATTTTAATGATCTGGGTAAATCTGGATACTTTTTATTCCAGTAGTACGTCTCTGTGGGTAATTTCTGACCTCCACCAGGGCGAAGACTGGCAAAAACTAGTCTTAGATTATTAAGATGGAATAATCTGTGGCAACTGTCAGAACCAGGTCCACTTGAATCTGTGTGGTTCTCTCCTCAAGAGACCATCTCAAACATTAACCTGCATGGTGCTCACAAGACCAATAAGAAATGTCTGAACTTTATAAGAGATCTTGACCACTGTTGATTATGTTGTACCATCTCAGAGTTCACATAGGAAGCAACAACCTCAACTAATTGACATAATATTAGATAATGTGAAAGTGTTATTTATCTTTACTCACTTCCTGGGTTTGATTCCAAGATTGGGCAGTGTTATTGTTTTATCAGGAAATTTTCAGTAGCAGCCCGGAGTCTAGATTTCTGGCCAGGTGATGTCCATAGGCCTGCCCCTTATTGCATGGGACTGCAACATAACTGGCGAAATGTGGTATTATAGGTTGGGGAAAACCGGTGTGATGTTATGTTAATGTTACTTTCTAACAAAATAAATATCAAGTAGGTAGTATTTACATTCCATTGCCATTTACTCAACTATCTACTAAGCCTAGCGTTTAGTAGGTCAGTATAAAATGGACCTACTTTTCATTTTTTTTGTTGGATTTAATGGAATTTGAACTTTGTCTTGTATAATATTGAGTTTATGGTTCCAAAACTTATAATTACTACCTAATTCCCTAGATCTATGATCATAATTATGATGGATTCAGAATTTATGCTTTACTATGGTTTTTTTGTACTTATTGAAAATGACTGTGTTTTGTTTTCTGCACTGCTTATCTGACACAGTAACGCAAAAAAACAAAACAACATCATTTTAAATTGGTTAGATATATTTTCACCAACTTACTCGTTTTTGGTCGGTGGATTTACTTATCTCCTTATATATTTTAGTACGACCCACTGACCTAATGTTCGAATAAATCTATAAAATACCTTTGTATAAGATGTTATTAGAAACAGATGAACAGACGAAATTATTGAATAGTACTTACGTTTGTCATCCACATCTTGAGGTACTTACGGCTTGGTTATTAGGCACTTTCTTACGTACAAGTCCCCAATACAAACCATGGTGCATAATTTAGTTTTCAAAAGTAAAAAATTTGAACATTTGAACTTGCCAAAAATTCTGAAAACAATGGCCAAAAAAGGGCATCTCAACTAAAAGAAGTACTTACTTAATGAAAATTAACACTAGGTAGGTACACTTATTATTCCTATTTACACTTTTGTAATGACCTGTTACAGTAATAAATAAAATTCTAATAAATTCTAGCCATTCTTTTGAACTTTTTTTGGATTTTCGAATTCCCACCCATTTTAGTAAATCACAGTAAAATGACTGGAGTCTGTGTTGCCAGTGGCATTGCAACGACGACCGTTCATGCCAGTGTCATTTTAACATTCGGCCTTTTTGTAATGATTGAGCCATGGAACAGGAAAACAGATTTTTCTATTCGGTTTCTAGAACGTAGTGTTGAGTAAAAAATAATCATATTATGAAAACAAATCAAAAAAGTTTGAGGGTTGCTATTGCCAGTGTTACAGTTACCGCACTGGACAAGTAAGGTTAGCGTTACCCGATACCCGGATAATAGTCCGCCTCAAACACAGACGATTTCTTGGGTTTGTTTCGCGCGAGAATATTGAGTATTATAATTTATAATGATTAAATACGGCCTCATTAGAAAATTACATCTAGTAGCAGCAAAGAAAAAAAAAACGAGAGCAATGAGAATGGAGATAAAAACTGCCACTTGCCCACTTCAGATGTCACTACTATCGCGTGTCCAAGAACTTGTCAGCTAGCTGTCACTATCCGTATTTTTTTTTTAAACAAGTGACTTCCTTTACGTATATGCCTCTTCCTATACGTAAGTGCCTCGTTGCGCAGCTGTTGACCGCAAAAATACGGGGACTCTTAAATTTTGCCAAACATGAAGACAAAGCTATGAAGGAAAAAACAGTGGGAGAAAGCTCTCCAATATTGTTTTTGTAAACCTGATATTTCGTCGAGAATATTAGCTGACCTTTTTAAACATAAAGACTTTTATGGGAGAAATTAATTTATAGGTGATGCTTCCAAGAGAACTAAGTCTGTTTTCATTACCTACAGGTACCTACTTGTGGTGTGATTTTATGTAAATTAAAGTAAAGGTGTGTGTGTGTTTAATCCAATTAGATCAGTGCTAGAATTTAACATCTCTAGATTTTTTAGTCAGGAAGATATTCTCGAGTTGGTTTGCAACTTAGATCTGGTTATTCCTGTCTAAAGACTCCAGACTTAAAAAAGAATGAACTTAAAGCCAACAAACACAACATAACGTAGAAATATAAAATGTTCATATTTTATTTTTACTTTTCACTGCAAGTCTCATTAATATTTATTTATTTTTCGTTTATTTTGTGACCGACACAAAAGTAAACATAAACAAAACAATAGCGGTTTGTGGACGGGGAACAGTGCTGCCACCTATGACGACCTTTCAGTTTTGAACCCCATTGTGAGTTAACTTATTTCGAGCGAGAACCATTATGGCCTACTGCCTGACTGCCTCGTTTTGACCATGCAACAATAGTGTAGTTCTTTTTTGTTAAGACTGGACGCTTACGACAGAATTCAAATCAAATCATTTATTATTGCAAACATGGGTAAATTGGTACATAGATGTTTTCTTAAAAAAAGTAGTCCTCCATATTCTACCGTCTCATGGGCATGCAAATCATATTCAATTCCAAAATTAAACAGAAATTCAATTGATACCGAATAAATATAAATGTCAAATCATTAGAATTACAAAAAACAAAAAACAGACTAATATCAGTAAGTAGTGACATTTTTACAGTAATGTCATAAAATAATATAAGTATGTCAAAGTGTCAATCAGAATAAAAAGTGTTAGAATAGGAACATGTATGTCAATCATAATATTAGGTAACAATCAGTGCAGAGATTTATCAGTAAGGAAGTCGTCAATTGTGTAATAGCTTTTCTCAATTAATATTTGGATCAATGCCCTTTTACATTTTATTACAGTCATATTTTTTATCACATCGGGTACTTTATTATAAATACGTGGGGCACTACCAAAAAAACTTTTCTGCATAAGTGCGGTTTTACATTTCACTTGGCATAGTTTGTTTACATATTGAGTCCGTATCGGATTTTTTCGAACTGCTGACAGTTTTTCAAATAATTGTGGATTGTTTTTTACAAATAGAGCTGTTTCTAAAATGTATAAAGAAGGAAACGTTAAAATTTTTAAAGACTGAAAATAGGAAAGACAGCTAGCTGTTGTTTTAAGACCGCACATTGATTATTAACCTGATCGATGTTGAAGACCAAGTCGGGGATGATACTCAATACTCAATACTCAATACGTTTATTGCATTCCACAATGTGAACTTAGGTGGTAGGTACATAAAGACATACATTCGTTTTGGAGCATTGTGGGCCCTGTCGGGCATAACAACATAAAAATTAGGAGGAGGGCTATTATAGATATTTGTTAACAATTTTAATATTAATCTACTCTTTCGTTTTGTGTAGGTAGGTCGGCTGATAACTAATTGTGTACATATAATTTTTACCACTACATATATTAGATTTAAACATTAATATTTATTTAAATTATACATATATTATTATTATCATTGGTAATTATAAATAAATTATTATTGCGTTTTTCTTCTTTTTTTTTTACATATTATTGTTTATTTATTAAATTTATCATTTAAATATTCATGTACATTATAATAACATTTACAGATTAGAAATTGTTTTAATTTATTTATAAAGATATTAAATTTTTGTTCATTTTTAATTTCATCTGGTGGTTTATTATATATTTTAACTGACATTACTAAAGTGCTTGTGGAGTGAATTTTTAGCTTTGAACCTGGTTGGTTTAGTCTGTTTTTGTGTCGTAGTGTGTAGCGAGTCTGTATGTTTTCGCGTGTAGTAAAGACTATTTGATTATTTCTAACAAATTTGCACATTTCCAAGATATATATGCAAGGTAGGGTTAGAAGTTTATGTTCTTGGAAATTGGGTTTGCAGCTGTCTGTGTTATCTATGTTAACTAGTATTCTAATCAGTCGTTTTTGTAGTATGAATAGTGCTGATGCGTCTGTACTATTTCCCCATAATATTACGCCGTAGTTTAACCATGCGTACCAACCATGATCTTCCTGATATTCCTGAACGGATCAACTTCAGAGATGTTAGATGCTAGGTGATCTAACATGATGAATAATGTGCACACAGCTACATATACATACACATCGCACATCGCTATACAATTCCAGTTTACGCTGACCTCGCATTATACGGAAATCCTATACAATGCGAGATCGGCTAATACTGGAAATTTATAGCTAGATGTGTTGCCGTGTGTATCACTAGTGCCTGAAATGAAAACAGATCAATAGTTCTCTGTTTTAGGAAAAGGAGCATCACATCAGTGGCGGAATAAACCCGTCAGAGGCCCGGGCGGCAAAGTTGAATGAGGCACGCCAGCTTTAAAAAAAAAAAGTGTGCTGGGACATATAGTAGAAGTGAAACTTCAACGGGCAAGCGGAAAAACGAATCGCAACAAAATTTTAACTTGATGTTTTACGGGCCGGTTTTCAAATTGGAGAAGTACATTAACAATCTCCAATCAGTAAAACTTCAAGTTAAAATTTTGTTGCGATTCTTTTTCCACTTGTCCGTAGCGATTCGTTTTTCCACTTGTCCGTTGAAGTTTCACTTCTGTTACGTTACACATTTTATTTTTTATTTTTTTCTAGGATACTTAAACATAAAGCCAAAAGCGTCTTGGTGATTTTTAGGGTTCCGTACCCGAAGGGTGAGTGAAACTCCCGTATATCATGTACTGTTTGTAGTCTTTAATTTCTTTAAATAAGGGTGAATTTGGGCAACTGCAAACAACAAAGTTTTAATTCACAATATCATTAATTCATTATGTTGGCAATTTAAAATGTAAAATATTCTTCTTTCAGTATTTTCATTTATTGGAGCTAAAAAAAATATGACTGTCAAATAACGTAAATAAATATCTGTATTGACTACAGATATTTATTTACATTATTTTACAGTCGTATGTCATATGTTTTATTGATGGATGTAATTAAATTAGACAAGTACTACAACTACATAATGGTATAGCGCTTCTCTTGTTTCTTTTACGAAAGTAAAAGTGTTAAATCTTGTACGATATGGTACGGAACGCTTAGTGTGAGAGCCCGATTCGCACTTGGCTGATTTTTGAGGGGGATGCGCTAAGGTAGCCCGCGATATTCAAACTTTCTTACGTTTTTTGCAATTTGCAGGTCAGTAACAGGTTGTATGTTGAGCTATGATTCGCGGCCATATCAAATATGGCTTTACAAAATTATAATCATTAGAATCGGCAGTACAATTAATTCTTTTCGTAAGAATCCTATTGTCAATAGGCATGAAAATAGTTATTCAATCAATACAACTCATTACATTCAATAGGATTGTATGAACTTCAAATGGTGAAAAGTTTTAAGTATTTCAATGACGGTAGGACAAATTGAGTAAAACGCCATCTATTGCAAAGCTAAACTTTTAAGCTACTGTATCATTCTGTGGGTTCGAATTGAAGTAAAAAGCTTCATTTATCTTTTTCGTTGAAAATACGTGATTTATGAGTGTAAATAGACAAATCAACATTAAACAAGGAAGTTATGATTCTGACTAATCTTACTTCAGCCATAATCTGCCGTTTATAATGTATGAAAGACTGTTCCAAAAACTCGCTTGTTTTTATTAGTTGACCCACGCCGAACAAGAAACATGCCATTGAGGCAACCAACAATTTCCAAAAAACGTCAGCTCGAAGAACCAAATGCTGCTGGACCCTCAAAATGCAAGCAATTCTGTCATGAAATAGTTCAATTTAGAGAGTTGGTTACTCCTGGACCATCAAATGAAGAACAAATTTTATCAATTGCTGAGTACTAATTACTCATTAGAATCGGTGTTTATGAATAATAAATATATTATTGTGCCATCGTGTTTTATTTATAGCAAAGTAATTGAATTATACAGTAAAACCAATAAAGGAATTCTTAATAAATTTCTGTGAACAAGTAAAAGTCCATACTACATAATATCACAATTTATGAAATGTGTATAGCTTTTAGATTTTTTTATCAATTATTTCATCACTCACAATATTTAAGAATTTTAACAACATAGTATTATATTGTAGATAATTATTACATAAGTCAAGAAATTCTTATGCCACAAAAATTACAGCACAATGACTACACTCTTATAAGAAATATATTTTGCGAATTCTGTGAAACCGATACCATAATTATGTGCTATTTGTACAGTCCTGTTTTATCCAAAGAAACTTAAAAATATAATTTAAAAAAAGTTTCGTATTTTATCTGACTATATTGCATATACTGCTCATTGACCGCTCAATTACCTCGAGTACGCGAGTTTGGTAGCGCGCGTCGTCGCGCTGCCCGTGGTTGTTTTCCGCACTAACGCGGGGGTTGCGAGACGCGCGGGTGAAATCAGAATTTATCCTGGCATTAAGCCCGCTCTTAACGCTTTTAATGATTGTTAATTTCATAATTGTTACCTATGCTGCTATCTACTGAATTTTCTTCAAGACTAATTATAATTTGTTCGAATTGAGACCCCATGATCAGGGGAATGCGGAAACCCGGGGCGCGCCGTCCCTTCCGCCCCCTGTTAGACCGCCACTGCATCACATGTTTCCGACTGTTTCCTATAAACGTCAGGGAGCACATAAAGTTTCGAAGAATGAATGGGTTTCCTTTTTTTTTTCATGGGAGCATACAACCTGCAAATTGCAAAAAAACTAAGAGAATTGGAATTTCGCGGCTCTCACGGTTTCGCCTCGAACTCTTATAACATCATGTGCTACCACAGTACGTGTGGCAGTGAATTTAATGAGAGAACCCTGGATGCTAAAGCGAGCGAAGCGACCCAGAAAATTGTAGGGGGGCGTCGGTTGATAAAATATTCTTTACAGCATTCATAGGTACAGAAATAAGAGCTACTGCGCACCCCTTTACGCCTCATTCAGCACCGCTCCAAATTACTTGTCATTCAAGTTAGGATTTTAAGTCAACCTCATTAAAGTCTATTTTACGATGGCTATACAGGATAGTGCACGGCTCGCGGGCAGTGAGCGGCCCACGACCCGTCACACGTCGCACCGACAGCACGCTTCAAGCGTGGAACCCGCTCCCCAGCGAACAGCAGGCGGTATGGATGCCGGCGCCTAGACGTCCGCGCGGTGGCGCCTCGCCGGCCGGCCGCGCGGTGACGCACAGTGGATTGAAATTTCGAAGTACGGACTTAAGAATTCATATGTACTTACATTTTTTAAATATTCATACTAATACAATACTTTTATGTGATGTGATTTTTTTCCTAAACCCATTACTTTCAAAGTTATAGGTAGTTTCAATATTGTATGAAAAAAAATATATTTTGATGCACGTAGTAGAATTGTATTGCAAAATATAGACAAATTAGACTTAGTTGCAAGTACGTGCAACGATATTCCACACCATTACCGTGACGTCATTTGTTTCTGTTCAAAATACGGCCAAACCGGTTTTCTTATCAGTAGACGCGCAGTCATTAGTGATTCATTAGTGACGTGCATAGAAATATACTTTCTTAAATATGGTAGCGTGCGTCAATCAGAGGGCAGTAAATTTGTAGGTAGGTAGGAACTGAGAGGGTAGGAAACGTCAAACGATGACCGCAGTTCGTTGTTACTCACCATTACATACGGACTAGGTACCCCTTTATTGACTACTATTACTATTTGATTTTTGTGAACGTAAGATTACGAGGATTTTGTAAAAATGTTTCGTGAGTTAGTAAACAACACTGATTTGTTTCTGAAATTGAAAGAAGCTGGTGTTAAAGATAATAGCTTTTTATGTAATGTCATTATCTGGTTAAGAGCGTTTATTCTGAAGGTGAGCAACGTCGCAAATAGATGTCAAATGTTTCACTGTTTTGATTAATTTGGCAATATTACTGTGTGGAAATAAAAAATGTGGGTAACTAGCGAACTAGAATATTGATTATGATATGCAATAATTGATATCGTAACACCGAATGTTTAGTTATAGATGTAAAAAATATATTTGGAAACTTTCCAAATGCGTTTTTGACACCCTAAATGGGTACAACATCAAATTCAATGATATAGGTAATTGCAATTCATTATTAATATTCTAATTCGCTAGTTAGCCACATTTCTTATTTCTATTCAGTAATATTATCTATTTATTTATTTACGCAAATCTTACCTGCAACTACCATTACAGATCTGCGATCCAATGCGATAGAGTGGCCTTAAGTACATGCTAAATCCTTAATCTACATCCTATAAAATTACATACTATATCCTTAATCCTAACCTACATCTAAATAACATATTATAAATAATGTAACTTTTGCGAATTCACTCAAGTTGCACCACAATACATCAACCCTCTCGTGAACCTCGTTCACCACACACATGGCTTTAGTGAGAGGAGTGCTCGCCAGTAGGTTGGTTCTGGCTGCAGGTACCGCAAGCAGCGGCGGGCGTCGCCGCCTCCATACGTACCGGTCTGGCACCCAAAGTTCCAGGTGCCGCAGCACTCCCGGGTTATGCGCACCGCCACGCAGTAGTTTCACTAAATACGCTGCGAGTGCAAAGTCCCGTCGCAACTTTAACGCATTGTACCCTACCATACCCAGTACAAACAGTGTAGGGTACATCAATGGGTAAAATGGATATACCCCATACAGCTTGAAATATAAGTGTCTTGTGAACTTATTTTGGACACGTTCCAACATGACACTATACTTCGCCTCATGAGGAGCCCATATGACTGCACTATGTTCAAGGTGACTCCTGACTAGTGCGTCATACAACACCTTGAGTGTCGTGATGTTGGTAAACCTCTGTGCATGCCTAAGTACGAAACCTAGGTTTCTGTATGCCTTCTTACATATCTTATTGATATACTCACGGAAGGTTAGTTCCTTGGTGAAAATTACCCCTAAGTCTCGTACCTGAGCCACTCGTTGCATCGGCGCATCCTCTACCTTGTATTGATCTCGTACAAAGGAGTCCAGGCTGGAGTGAAAGACATCACTGAGCATTTGGCTACATTAAAATGAAGCTTGTTGGCGATGCTCCACTCGACCACTCGGTTGATATCGTCCTGCAGGCGTTCAATTGTGAACGCCTGCAGGACGAGTGATTCCTAACCTCGAGCAGCAATTTCAGGTCATCTACAAACAATAAACAAGTCCCATGTCTGATGACTTCCGGTATTTCATTTACCATTATAATAAACTCGAGAGGCCCTACATTGCTACCCTGGCTCACGCCGGACCTAGTGTAATACGGTCGCGATACACAGCCATTGTAATTTAATTTTTTAATTTTATTTATTAAGGGATAATAAACAACTACAACATATATTATACATAAAATTAACAATACTTTAAGTGGTAATGTTGTAGTCCACTGCATTATCCGCAGATAGGACATATTAGAGATCAGTGGTTGCCACTAGACGGGCATTACCGAAATTACCAAATAATTTAAAATAAATAAATAAGTTACTATAAAGCTAGCTGTAGCTACAAAACCAAATCAGGTAAGAGACAATTTCAATTACTTAAATTATTCAATAAATTAATAATAATATTACAATTAAGTAAAAAAAATTATAACATTAGATTTAAATTTATATTTCGAGCATGCAAATATATCAATATCAATGAAATTTGTATTATAGGATTCCAACATTCTATGAATAGGGCAGCGTAGGCCAGAGTTCGTACGACAAGAATTTAGTGCGAAAAAAGTACGTGCACGAACTTGACGTGCATGAACTGTTCGGGGGACAGAATAACACAGCTTACTCGTTAGATCAATGGCATCAAAACGATTGTGAACAATATCATGAAGCACGTTGGCCTCCAGGTATTCATTCAGGTAATCTACATATTGCTGGCGACCCTTCATATAGCTAGCGAAGAACTGCAGCAGAGGCAGTGTACATCCAATTTTCGCAAGCTTCCTTAATAAGACGTCATTATCAACAGTATCGAACGCCTTTTTAAAATCAAAGTACGCAGCATCTACTTGTACTCCGGAGTCTACTGACGGTACCACCTGCACCATAAAGTTTAGTAGGTTAGTGGCAGTGCTGCGTCCCGGCCGGAACCCATGTTGCGCATCTGATAGACACGCGCGCACTTGTCCCTGCACGGAGCGCTGTATAGCTGACTCCGACCGGAATAACGCGCGTGATCTTCCACCTAGGAGTGAACGTCGCTTGTTCTAAACATGTATTAAAAATGTGCAGCAATGGTTCCGCCAGTACCCTCCCACAGTTTTGGAACAGAAATGCTGGTATACCGTCAGGGCCAGGCGAACGTTTTGGCTTGAGACTTCCAAGCGCCTGCTGAACTTCTGACAGACTCAGCGTCTCGATATGCACACGTGCACTGGTCGCACCGACCCCCGCCGCCGCCGCGCCCGCGTCCAGCTGAGGCGGCTCCTTGCTGTACACAGACTCAAAAAAGTCTGCGAACTGACCAGCACACTCATCATCCGTTAGATGTTGACCGTCTTTTATAATACTGTGCATACTAGTGTTTTTTTGTTTTGACCTAATATACTGCCAAAACGATTTTGGATCCTTTACAAATTGACATTGAATTTTATTTCTATGTTCTATGTCCGCAATTTCCATTAACTTATCGAACAATATTATATTGTGATGGTTAGTAGATGTCATTTGCGTATTTGTTTTTTTTTAATAAACCGTTTCTTTTTTATTCGTGAGTCCTCTACGGTTTCATAGCTGCCTACCGTGTGACCCCTCGCCACCCGCACGGTGACGCCACGCGGCGCATGAACAACAGGCTTTCACCTCACCGGTGGCGTACCGGCAGCGAGCGGTCGCCTTGCTGACAACGCCGACGGGACGTTTGGGACTAGCGGTCGCCTTGCTTACGGCGCGCTGGCGAATAGATTTTTCGAGGCGGTGCCGTGTTATGTGATGGATAGCGCACACACACAGGGTTACCCACCGTATTTTTTTTAAAATTATTAATGTTGAGTAGCAGGGATTATAGGACCAACGATTCACACACATACTAACAAAGACAGCACGCAGGTAATAAATTCGTTGAGTACCTACCTAGTATAAAGTAAGTCGAATACAACCTTCCTTTTTGTTTAGGGCTGAGGCTCTTGTTCTCACCATTCACCAATACTCATCAATCATCATAATAAACCACTTTTACTATGGGACCAATACTGTAATCGTGAAAATTTCATTTTGTCGAATTTTGTGAACATAAATGTACCTACTGAACAGCGATTATTTTTCGCGATTTCCCAAATTTTGTGTGAGCTACACCGAAGAGTCGTAACACAGTGTGAGCTACGCCGTAGACTCGTAGCGTAGTGCGAGCTACGTCGTAGACTCGTAGCGCAGTGGGAGCTACGTCGTAGAGGCGTAACGCAGAGGAAACCACCTCGTAGTGTCGCAGCACAGTGTGACCAATCCCACATCGTAGGATGATTGACCTTGGGCACGCCACAATTGCGGTGATAAGTCCCCTCTTTGAGGAGTGGCTTGGGAGGCGCCACGGCGTCCTCACCTTCCGCCTGACGCAGGTCCTTACCGGACACGGTTGTTTCGGGAGGTTCCTGTTCCACATAAGGCGGGAGGAGGCGCTCGGGTGTCACCACTGTGTGGATCGCCCGGAGGACACGGTGGAGCATACGGTAGAGGTCTGCCCGGTTTCGGCGGAGCACCGCCGTGTCCTCAAGGAGGCGATCGGTGGCAGTGATCTCTCGCGTCCGGCCCTGGATCAGGCCATGGTACGGAGCGAGAGGGCGTGGGAAGCCGTTACCTACTTCTGCGAAGCAGTAATGCTCGCGAAGCTCTCGATGCTCGCGAAGGAGGAGACGGAGCGCGTGAGGGAGAGGCAAATGTCGCGCCCTCACGCACCTAGCCGCCGCAGGAGACGCCCTGGGCGTCGGGAATTGCAGGCTATTCCCGGCCACCGTAGGCGCGGGTTTGCGGACGGTGAGCAATGGGTAGCTCGCCGTCCGATAAGGACCAGGCCCGAGTCGACGGCGCGTTGTGTTCCACGCGCGCCTCAAAGTGATGTCAGCACAACGGAAGGGGTTCGCTAGGACCGATGCCTGCCGGGGTCGCGGGGAAGTCCGAATGGGATAACGAGGCCCCTGGCAATGTACAGGCAACTGAAGGAACACGGGTGGGTTTTAGTCAGTAAGAGTCGAGGGAGAAGTTATTTGATAATTTCCCACCCTCAAAAAAAAACCAGAAAAAAAGGACGATTGACCTCCCCTGCTCTTTTTAATTTGTAGATATAAGAATGCCTGATTGAGGCGCTTAGCAGTCATCATGTCGGTTGTTGTAGTTGAACGATTTTCGTTGCTGCGTGCTTTCATCATTAGATGATTCATTATTGCATACTATCGGCACTGCGTTATTCGGCGTAGAATATTTTGGGTTCATGTAACGGAGTCCATGAAAGCCCGTTTAAACATGGACGACGACGAATTGATTGCTATTGCAATTTTATTTATATCTACTTTCTTGTACTTACACCACAAAAAAAACATAACCTAACATAATCAAACACTACAAAACTGCACTTTGCACTCGCGATAAACAAGAAACAAAGTAAATGTCGTTGTGACTATGCACGGTTCCTGTGGGAATACCCATGCGAGGGAAACCGCAGGGAGTAGCTTAGTAGTTCAAAAACAAGTATGTACAGTCAACCTCACTAATCCGACACGTCCAATAGCCGGACTATTGACCGTTTCCTAACTTAGCTCTCCTACCATAGATATCCATCTCCAACTCTGTAGTCCAGGTTTAAGGCCCGATATCCACCAAAGCGGAGAGGAGAGGAGACGAGAGGAGATGTGCTGCGAAGCTGGCAGGTTATTTCCACCAAAGCGGAGAGGAGAAGTGCAGCGGAGAGGAGATGTGAGGTTTGTGTAGCAGGGATGTCAGCTGGGCGTGGGGAGAAGACAGCGGGGTGCGGGGTGCGCGAGCGCGTGCGCCGGCCGGCCGCCCGACTAGACACTTCTCCGCTCTGCCGCGCCGCTTGCTCGTTCGCCGCACGAATTCTATAGAAAAATAACACATCTCCTCTCCTCTTCTCTTGATCCATTTCCACCCAAGCTAAGTAGAGAAGACATGTGGAAATAACGAAATCGGATTGGTTTATTCAAACACATCTCCTCTCGTCTCCTCTCAACAGTGCTGATTACAGTGCGCGCGCATTGATCGTTTTCGTCTGCAGTCCTGTTCGATTCTACGAGTAGGTATATATGTATGTATGTGTGTAGTATATAAACTAAAAAGTAATACCAGCCTGTTACTGTCCCACTGCAGGGCAAAGGCCTCTTCTCATACAGAGAAGGCACGAGTATTGATCACCACGCTTGCTCAAGACGGGTTGGTGATTTCAGACTAAGTCCAGGTTTCCTCACGATGTTTTTCCTTCACCGATGTCAGTAATGTCCAAGATAAACTCAGAAAGTACATATGAATTGGAAAAGTCACAAGGGTGCAAAGGTACTTGCCCGGATTTGAACCCACAACCTCATACATGAGAGGCGAGGCCTTAACCACTAGGCCATCACGACACTGCGTATATAAACTAATCAATCTTTTTTATTTTGCAAATCTGTGTTAAAATTATTTCTTACTGGCTAGAAAGTCAAAGTCAAAGTCAAACAATTTATTTCAATTAGGCACTTAAAAGGCACTTATGAACGTCAAGTTTACAAAAAATAGAATTGATTCTAGTCGCCCCTTCCAAAAGGTAGTTTTCGTATGGAGAAGAATGGGCAAGAAACTCCACCGTTACTCTTTTAAAATGTTTTCACAATATTTTGCATACATTAATTATATAATTATATGTGAAGACGATGCATCTAGAATAAGATTACTATACCGCGATAGGTAAAAAAGAATGAAAAATAAAGCAATTACAGATAAATTAAATATGTGACAGATACATGGTGCTCACATATTTACAAACATTGTAAAATTATACGATATTCCTAACATTTTAACAAGTAATACTAATAAGTCAGTGTGTGAGTTCAAGAAATCACAGAATGTAAAATCAGTGTTATAAAAAATAACAAATACATAATTTAATAAGCAACCAGTTTGATTTTGTCTAGACTCTAAATTGTCCTATGGAGCAGGACCAGCATGTTTCCAAGCATAGCTAGCTGACTTTACCTATAGAAATACAATAATCCGGCGTTTCCGATAATTGGCGAAAAAAAATGGGATTACCGCGCGCCTGCTGCAGTCAGTTTGACCAATTAATTTGAGGAAAAAATCAAATATCAATATCCAGTTTCCTGAAATATGAAATATTTGACGATAAAGGGGTTTGAGTAAATTTGTGGCAGCGTAATTTTTTTTCAGCGGCCTCCAACAATTGTAATGTAACTTCATAGTGCTGTTTTAGTTACATACATAAGTGTGCAATATTTTTTACCTTAAGTGATTTTTACCTAGGAGCTCCGTTCCGTGTGGTTCCGGATGGTTCCGTGTGGTGCCGGACGGTTCCGTGTGGTGCCGGACGTAAAGAATCGTACCATCCCATTTCTTCCCGTGGGTGTCGTAAAAGGCGACTAAGGGACTCACTAGAGAATGGGCAGCAGCGTTCTCAATGCATTTTAACACCATACTGCGATCGCCAATCCGCCTGCCAAGCGAGGCGATTTTGGCAAACCTATGGCCGGCCTTTATCCAGCAGTGGACGTCCTTCGGCTGAAATGATGATGATCATGAGATGAATGTTTGGATTGGATCCTGCCTCTAAGTAGCCACGGGTCTATCCAGTTCAAGGCTTCCGTCGTAACACCTTCTATAATGAACCGAAATCTCCGTAGTAGCCACGAGCTTGTTGTACTTGGTACTGTTGTGATTGGCTGATCGCCGGTGGTGGCAGCGCAGCGCGGCGTGGTGGCACACGGTACGCTCCGTTTGGCTTTTATACTGTTACGAGGCTATTACGGTTTGGTTTATTTTATTTTGAATTGTAAAAAAACATGCCAAAAACCTGAAATAGTGCATTAAAGTAAAATAACTTCATCATTTTTTTATGATAACGGAATATCTCCGTGCGGATATAGGTTAGAGAAGTTTTTCCATAGTAACTTTTGATGGCTTTATGCAGTTCTTTCATAATATACAACTTCCATTATTGGCCACTGAACTTCGAAACGACGCCAATTTTACTCAAACCCCTTTGTCCTGTTTATGTGTCATGGATGGTTTGACGACAGTGTCAGTCAATTGTTCTACATAATTATCATCATTGCAACATCGCCGCGGCGCCCGCGACCTGTGCCACATGCGCACAGAATCCGACTGTGCCACATGTGCCCAGAATCCGACTGTGCCACATGCGCCCAGAATCCGACTGTGCCACATGCGCCCAGAATCCGACTGTGCCACATGCGCCCAGAATCCGACTGTGCCACATGCGCCCAGAATCCGACTGCAAAACTTGAAGATTAAGCTGATACAGGTATGTGCAATCATTAATCTATACATATCATAAAATCATAGCGAAGTCAAAACTGTAATATTTTTGAAAATAAGTAATTGCTAGGTCAGGGATCGATTCTAATGCCGAAAATATAGTTTTTAGAAGTTTTGTTTGTTTGTCTGAATGTATATTTATTCTGTATGTTGATTCTGTTCAAATTTTGCATAGATATTCCCTATAAGTCTAGTCAGTCTGAAGGCTACACAGGGTGTCAGGGACATCGACGCGAAAACTGTTACCATGGATTCAGTAAGATTTCACCATCAACAAGGTATCTTCTAGCACTCAATTAGTTAATTGTAAAAAGGGGCTAAGCAGAATTCCGTGAAATTGTTTCATCAAAATGTTCAAGGTTTTTCTTCCAAACAATAAGAAATTGCATCGTTTTTAGAAAAAAAAATCTTTGATGTTATTTGTATAACTGAGCACTGGTTGAAAGATTATGAAATGCTAATTAAATTTGAGAGTAATTATAGTGTTTTACGCAAAAATCCATGCTACGTGGAGGTTCACTAATCTTAATAAAAAATTGAATAAAATCAAAGACTCGTACATACAACAAAGAAAGAAAGAAAAATATTTTATTTGGGACACGCACAGGAAATACAAACAGTAAGTAATAATAAAAAATAAAAATATAAAATAAAAATACAAACAGAAAAGTAAAGACCTGTGCGAGACCAAAAAAGCCACTATCTCAGCATAATGCGGCGATATTTAAAAATAAATACCGCAGCGCTGGTATAACACTGCTGCTGCTCTTTCTGCTGTGCTGGTGGTAACACTTGAACTGTCCTGTGTTGAGTTACATAAGCATTTTATAGGGTGCGTTTACACTCCAGATTACCAAAACTACTCTTTATTTGAGTCAGTAATGGAAGATGTTT
Organism: Agrochola lota; assembly: GCA_947364205.1. NCBI lineage: Eukaryota > Metazoa > Arthropoda > Insecta > Lepidoptera > Noctuidae > Agrochola > Agrochola lota. The sequence goes on along the minus strand of OX376246.1, from coordinate 10,403,994 downwards.
TGGCAAAACTTGCAACTGGTGTTAAGAGCAATCATCGCGCAACATAATATCTTTGAACGCTTGAATTTGCGGTTGAAATCTTAAATGTTTTTGTCGGTCTCAAATATTGAACTAACCACCAGTATACCGAGCGAAAAGACGTTTTTATATCCAAATTGATTCCGATAAAAACTGATTCTGTGATTCTGATGTTTCATTTTTTAAGCAAAAATATATATGAGTAACATTATTTATCTTGCTGTTTTTATTGCCTACAGAAGCGGAATAAAAAAGGATTCACCACATAAACACGTTTAATATTGTTTGGATTTAATTTTGTAATAAATAAAAATACACCGACATACTCGTATAATGGAAAAAAAGAGGAATATTTTTTTTAAGAAATCAGCATTGCAGAAATCTGAAAATTGCAGAAAGGGTTGTCGATATGATTTATACATAAAAAAGATTTCCACGAGAAAAACTTAGACGCACAAGATCGAAAATACCTTTAGTCTTGTATTCGCAACACGTCCCTAAGAACCTGATAGCAACCAGTTTTCAAGAACGCGCACGTCATATAAGTTGAACCATGCTCATGGTACGAACTTAAAAAGAAAAAAACCGGCCAAGTGCGTGTTGGACCACGCACAATGAAGGGTTCCGTAGTTGGGATGAATTTATCCCAAGAACAAACTTAAATCAAATCAAATTATTTATTTTTGCAGAAAATACTGTTACAGTGGTGTTATTAGATGTACATGTTTCAAGTGATTCTACCATAAGGCATACAAAATGTATACAATCATGGTCTATCAAAGTCAAGATTGACATTGAAACATGAATATAAAATTACATAAAACATTTTAGATATTCAATTAATGGAATGTCTACATACAGTTTTAACATACCTACTTACCTAATACATAATATTTATACTTCTAAATAAATAAATCTAACTACTAAGTAATCTACTAACTAGCAATCAAATTACAAAAACAAAAAAATACGAAAACAACAGCAACTGTCTAAGTAAAACCTGTTCTTACCGATTAACCAGTTTGATTCGCGCACCGTGCACTCACAATTTCACAAAGCGCAAGTACTAACAGTCTCTGAGCTAAGCCGCGGACAGACAGACAGACGGACGTGGTGAAACTATAGGGGTTCCTTGTTTACTACGGAACCCTAAAAAATGAACTGAGAGTTTAGAATTATAAAGATATAATAGCTGGAAAAATCCTCCGATCGATGTGGATGCCGGGATGGGGACAAACGTCGTAGTGTAGTGTCGTCGCAGGTCGAGAGATTTCTTATTACGGCTTACAGCCGAGGCCAACATTCGGCTTGATGAACATGGTCAACATCTAAGGCAAATAATAGGAGATGAGGATCGTGAGTACCGGCAGATTTTTTTAAGAGAAGAAAAGTGAAAGGTTGAAGACTTGAAAAAATTTACATACCGTTTTGTCGATAAACTACGAATAGTAACCACTAAACTAAACACTTGAAACGTTAAAACTGCAAACTAGCGGAACGATCTTTAAAACTGAAAACATACTTTGGAAGTTATTGGATACTAAAATAACCACTCGCCAGTTTTATAAAGATTCTCACAAATATAAGGAACTCGAAGACTGCGTAGTCTACCTCAGAACAAGCTACTTCTCACACGGACAACTGAATGTCGCTTGCATCCGCGTCACCAGTCCTGAGTCTCTGTATATTTTGGCTGCTGAGAACAAAACTACAAACATAGTATACAGGGAAGTTTTATAACAATAGCATAACATCACGACTGTGTTCCCCGAAGCGTTAGGCAGACGTGTTCCTATAGTACACCTACATTTGGGTATGTTTGTATACAGTTATGTTTAGGTGTCATGTAATACGCGGCGAGCATAGTCAAAAAGTCCAAGTCAAATATATTAATCCTATTGCCATAATATTGCCATAATCATATTAAGCCTATTGCCATATTAACCGGACACAAATCCAGACTACGGATTGTTACTGAGAAATTCCAGATGGAAAATACAATAACGCTTTGCCTGACTCGGGAATCGAACCCAGGACCTCATGCTCAACAGTAGAGCTTGCGACCACTTACGTACCACCCACCGAATAATAGGGTAATCAATACATAAATCAAAACTCCCCAGGAATAAAAACTGTCTTAGGCGCATCGATTTATATCGAAAGACTAGCTTTACCCGCCCCGACTTCGCACGGGTAGCACTAAACCCTACCTACCCTACCTACCCTACCTACCTTACCTACCCTACTTTTCTCACCGTTTAAACCTTCCCTGGACTATGACAAACATTTCAAAACCAAAATCAGCTAAATCGGCCCAGCCGTTCTCGAGTTTTAGCGAGACTAACGAACAGCAATTGATTTTTATATATATAGATACGCCTTACGGCATCAAAAAATGACCGCATTTGTGCTTAAGTTGTCATCTGTCACACAATGACGTAGAAAATTGTCGCTGTACCGTCAGCATACTCGTTTTGAAAAGGGTACTTAATTTTAAAACGAGGTTGTTGACGTGACAACGTCTTATAAATTGGTTTGCCGGGTGACACTTCAAGAAACTGCGTTACGCTCCGCTCACGTTATGCGCTCACAATGAGAGCGAGTGAGAGGCACGCGTCCCTTCCACTCGGGCATGGTTAGCCCGCCTAAGAGCGAGAGAGACAGACATAAAAAGTGAAAGGCACGCGTCCCTTCATTTGTTCCTACTATACGAATGAATATTCACATTAAAATTATTTTACCACTCAAAGTCGTTGTCACGTAAAACTTTCGCCCGTATACCGACTTTACAGGCAACCAATTTTTTTTTTGAAATAATAAAATGTTTGTTTTATAGTCTTTATCAATGATATTATAATTGAATTGAATTTGAAAGCAGAAGCGGTAGAGTTTATTAACAGGTGGATTAAAAAAATCAAGAAAAATATTTAATGGATCTTTGCCAGACCCTCGCGACATAGGAAAATGGTACGATAACCGTTCGGGTGATCTTGGCTTTAATAAACAAGCGCTAGAGGTTTTAGAAAAAAAAAAAAATTGTGATCAGCGAATATTCTGCACGTTAATTGCTGACGAGATGGCTCTTCGCCACCAAACTACGTGGACTGGAAAGAGGACTGCAGGCGTCGTAGATTTCGGTGCTGGCTCGGCAAAATCGTGCGAAATAGCGTCTCAGGTGTATTTTTTAATATTAGTATGCATGATCGAAAGCTGGAAAATCCCAGTGGCATATTTTTAGGTAACGGACTATCAGCTGAAACTCGGGCTAATTTATTGAAAACATGTGTGAGTGAATGCTACCATGTGGGGGTTGATATTGTTGTAACTTTATTAAATTTAACGTTTTATTAAACTGTTTATGTACCTATAATTTTGTATTTGAAAACATAGTTGCAAAAAAAAGTTAAACTATAAAAAAAAAAAACATTAAAAAAATCCGGCTTTTAAAATATTTTAAAATTATAATGTAACCTCCATACTTCCTAAATTCTTTTAAACTTTTTTTGTGAATGCTACACTATCCTATCTTTCGTTGTCATGAGAACGAATTTTTTTTATATGTCATCATCCGTCATAATATTTATTTTTGAAATCGTAATAAATTTGAAAAAGAATTACTTACGCATGAAAAGTAATACCTTTAGCTTTGTTTGTATTATTGGAGTTGTTGGTACATTTCCTGAAGGCACAACAAGGCATCTTTGTACAGCTGTGTGTATAAAAAAAAATTGGTTGCCTGTAAAGTCGGTATACGGGCGAAAGTTTTACGTGACAACGACTTTGAGTGGTAAAATAATTTTAATGTGAATATTCATTCGTATAGTAGGAACAAATGAAGGGACGCGTGCCTTTCACTTTTTATGTCTGTCTCTCTCGCTCTTAGGCGGGCTAACCATGCCCGAGTGGAAGGGACGCGTGCCTCTCACTCGCTCTCATTGTGAGCGCATAACGTGAGCGGAGCGTAACGCAGTTTCTTGAAGTGTCACCCGGCAAACCAATTTATAAGACGTTGTCACGTCAAAACGAGAAAGTTACTCCGATGTGTCACGAACTATGACGAATGAGGAAATGATGTTCGAAAAGAGCGAATTCGCTCATTTCAGAAGGCGTACCTACCTAAATGTCAACACTGGTGGATCGTAGAGTAGCCATACGTCAAAACAAAGCTATTTTTTTACAATCTATGTTCTATAATGATTTTTTTCTAATAGTTTTACAAAATAAAGTTTTACGAAAATAATTTTACTGAAATTACAGGTCAAAAGTATAGTACCTTTGCAACACATCATTATTTAGTTATATTATTCGCGTGTGAATTCGATGTTATGGTAGTGTGTCAAAAAGCCTAACGGCAATATAATATTAGATACGATATTATTCGGGTGAAATCCAAGCGATAGTGTATGCAGTACGTTTACCATGAGATGCCATCGCGCATAGCAAACCAAACCATCACTACGAGTATTTTAAGTTCGAGTGACGTACTTCGAATCCCTCGATGCGGTCAGGATTCTACTTTAGAATCCTTCGTTCCGCTCTGGATTCAAAAAAACACTCTCTCCTTAAAAATAGTTGTTTGCTCCCTAGGCAAACAATCTACTATTATGCCGTTCCTCAAGAAGCCATCTATGTCCTTGCCAAATTTGATTGAAATCCATTCAGTTGAGTTGTTCAGGCGCAGGCGTGAAAAGGTAATATACAGACAAAGAGAGTTACTTTCGAATTAATAATATTAGAATGGGTGGATTAGTTAGGATTAGGTTATACAGTGTCGGGTAATGTGATCCGAATAAACAATTTGTCGCAATATCATTAAATAAACGGACAATAAATAGAAAGGTTGGTGGTTAGTGGAATACTTATTTATGGTTTCTCGTCCTTATGTATGGTCCTTTCCTTATAATATGTCACTGTCGTCTATTCAATTTGTAATTCACGGCGTTTTTACGTAAATTTAAAATGACAGAAGGTTACAAAAAAAAAAAAAATTGTAAACTTGTTTTGATTTTGGCTTGAAATTAACGTTGTTCACGTCCTTGGTCTTAAAATTCAGCGGCCACTAACATATTCTATGGTAATTAAGCGTCTTACTCGGGTATCCTATTACCCAGTTACTGAGTTGTGGAGGTCAGATAGGCAGTCACTCCATGTAAAATACTGGTATTCAGCTGCATCCGGATAGACTGGAAGTCGACCCCAACATAGTTGGGAAAAGGCTGGGTAGTTTTAATGATTTTATACTGAAGATGACGTCCAAACCAGTAGTCTTAATGATTTGGAAAAAATGTATGTTAAATTAGATCATTTTCTTAATAACTTAATATATGAATATTTTAGATTATGTTTATATTACATAGTGAAATTAACTTGTAAAGTTATGTGTAACGCGGATAAAACACTGAGAATCACGCAAAATCTATCAAGCGTATTTTTCTGAAACCTTCACCATTTTAAAGATAATTTAATTATTTATCTTTTAGTATACGTGTTCTATGAAAATATCTTTTGTTTTATGTATAATAAATTAATAATGTGTCTAATTTGGGACAGCGCTCCTTGATGGGCGAGTCTTATTACTGCCTGGACATGCGACGCGTTGTGTGAGCTCAGTACAGAACACGCAGGTTAACCACTCAAGGTCACAGGCATATATCTGCGTCTTAAACTTTAACAACGGACCTATTAGCCGCCTATTATCGCTTTAAAGGGAAATGCACTGTAGGTTTCTTACTTAACGAAATCTATAGTGCTCATGGTACAAATTTTAATTCTTTCTGTGACATGGAGGGGGCGCTGTACAATATTTCTTAAATATCATTATTAATTATTTACTTCTTTCATTAACAATTTTTACATTGTTTTGAAATGAACTAACATAACATGAAAAAATATTAATAAAAAAACCGGCCATGTGCGGGTCGGTCCACGCACAAAGAAGGATTCCGTAGTTGGGATGAATTTATCCCGAAAATAAACTTAACTTTGTAGTTGAGAAAGATTTTCCCTCATACATGGAAACGAACTACTTGGTTTCAACCTAAAACTAGCAATAAATCAACCTACTCGAACGGAAAGTCAGACATGTATCGATAATTTTTGCGCATAATTATAACAAACAATGTGAGTCAGAAGTCTTAGAGTTTGCCCTTTCAGACCATACAGCCCAGATTTTAAAATGCCCTGTAAATAAAATATGTACGATCGACAAATACGGTGCTATTAGACGCAATTACAGCAAGGAAAATATATCTAAATTTAAATATTGTATTAGCAAAGTTTATTTCTCTGAAATATATGACACTGAGGACCCTTTTTTTTTTTTTTTTTTTTTTTTGAGGGTGGGAAATCATCAAATGACTTCTCCCGCTCTGGGCAGAGCGAGAGGGTGTGTCAGACTTTTACTGACTAAAACCCACCCGTGTTCCTTCCGTTGCCTGTGTGCCGGGGCCGCGTTATCCCTTTCGGACAAACCCGCAACCCCAGCAGGCATTGGTCTTTCGACCCCGTCGGTTGGTGCTGACATCTCTTTGAGGCGCGCGTGGAACACAACGCGCCGTCGACACGGGCCTGGTCCTTATCGGACGGCGAGCTGCCCATTGCTCACCGTCCGCAAGCCCGCGCCTACGGTGGCCGGAAGTCGGCTCTGGACTCCCGACGCCCGGGGCGTCTCCTGCGGCGACTAGGGCCGCGAGGGCGTGCAGCTTGCATCTCCCTCGCGCGCTCCGCCTCCTCCTTCGCGAGCATAACTGCTTCGCAGAAGGAGGTGACGGCCTCCCATGCACTCTCGCTCCGAACCATGGCCTGAACCAGGGCCGGACGCGAGAGATCGCCGCCGCCGATCGCCTCCGTGAGGACACGGCGGTGCTCCGCCCAAGCTGGGCAGACCTCCACCGTATGCTCCACCGTGTCCTCCGGGCGATCCACACAGTGGTGACACCCGGGCGTTTCCTCCCGCCTTACGCGGAACAGGAACCTCCCGAAGCAACCGTGTCCGGTGAGGACCTGCGTCAGGCGGAAGGTGAGGACGCCATGGCGCCTCTCAAGCCACTCCTCAAAGAGGGGACTTATCGCCGCAATTGTGGCGTGCCCAGCGCTGGGTTGCGACAATCGTACACTCCATGCCGCCATGAGATCCCGCCGGAGCTCTGTCCGCTGTGCCGTGATTTCTCGCGGCAGCGGAGTTACACCCCGGCGTTTCGCCTCCTCGCGCAACTCCCACATGTGCGCGAGGACTTTCGCCTCCAGATCCCATGGCGGTAGTCCGGCAAGGAGGCTCGCCGCCTCACGGGAGACCGTGCGGTATCCCCGGACCAGCCTGATGGCCATGACCCTTTGGGACGCGTTCAACCGCCGGGCCGGTCGCAGCCTCAATGAACGCGCCCACACCGGTGCCCCGTAAAGGGCCATGGACCGCACGACCCCCGCGTAAAGCCTCCGGCAGGAGGCGTTTGGACCCCCCAGGTTGGGCAGGAGCCGCTTCAAAGCAGCCCCAGCCCTATCCAGTTTGGGAGCCAAACGTCGGAAGTGCTCCACGAAGTTCCACCGGCTGTCGAGGACGAGTCCCAGGTACTTCATCGTCGACTCGACACCGATGTGAACCCCTCCCGCCGTAATCTGGGAACCCGACAGTGGCGCGTTCCGAGGACCATAGAAACACATGGCCTTGGATTTGTGCAAGGCCACCTCGAGTCCCAGTTGCCGGATCCTTTCGACGATTGTCGCAACCCAACGTGTCGCTAATTCGGCTGCCGCCTCATGCGACCTCCCCTGCACCAGGACCAGCGTGTCGTCAGCGTAGCAAACCACGCTGACGCCGCTAGGGAGGTCGGCGCGCAGCACCCAGTCGTAGCCGATGTCCCACAGATGCGGCCCCAGGACCGATCCCTGTGGGACACCGCACGACATCTCTCGCCGGTTCCACTCACCGTGGTGACCGGGGTAGATGACGGCCCTGTCCGTCAAATAGGCCTCGACCACTCGACAGAGGTAGGTCGGCATCCGGTGATACCGGAGTGCCTCCCTAATGCAACTCCAGGGCAGGGTATTGAAGGCATTGGCGATGTCAAGAGACACCGCCAAGACTACCCCACCCCGGGCAACAGCATCCCCCGTCGTGAGGGCTCGAACGCGCATGATGGCATCCACCGTAGAGCGCCCCTTGCGGAAACCATACTGGCTCTCCGCCAAATCCGGCCCCACTCGCACCAGCTGCCCGACAAGGCGGTCTGCAATTACTCTTTCAAAGAGCTTGCCCACCTCATCGAGCAGCACGATGGGCCGGTAAGCGGACGGAGAGTCCGCCGGGCGCCCCGGCTTCTTGATGAGGACCAGTTTCCCCGTCTTCCAACGAAGTGGGAACTGGCCCCTCTCCAAGCATGCGCTTAGGAGCCCCCGAAGTCGAGGCCCGAGGGCCTCTAAGGCCAGAACCCAGGCTTTTCCAGGTAAGCCGTCGGGTCCTGGGGCGGTATTTTTGGCACTCAGCCTACGTACCGCCACTCTCAAATCTACCTCGGTCACCTCCGGAGATTCGTCGTCGTCGTCAATGGTGTGGTCCGCATCGGGCACCGCAGGAGGCGGAGCCATGGGCGGGGGAGTATGTTCCCCTCGCGAAGGGAACAGAGCGCTCACCACGTCCTCCACGAGCTGGGGCCGGAGACTCTGCGTCAGCGGGGGGGCCCATGGGCGGAGTTGATCTCTCACCCATTTGTATGGGCGTCCCCACGGATCTCTGTTCAGAGTCTCCAGCGACTCCTCGCGGGCCACTCCTCTGGCCCGCTCGATCTCCGCTCGGAGGGCGGTCTTCGCCGCTCTGTACCCGTCGTACAGCTCCGCCTCAATGGCTTCCGTATCCGGAGGGCGGATACGGAGCCTGCGGTGCCTGGCGTACAGGTGGCGCGCTGCAACGCACGCCACGCGTAAAGCGGTCAGCTCACGCGACCACCAGTACACCTGGCGCTGAGCACGTCCGGGCTGGACCCGGGGCATTGCCACGTCACAAATTTCGGACATGGCCTCCCGGAACCACTCCGCCTCGTCGTTTATGTTGGCAGGCCTGTCCGGTGATGTCACCCAGGCCTGCACGATCGAGGCTTCCAGGAGGAGCTCCCGGTCCAGCTGCTTCAGCGCCCACCGCGGACCACTCGGGGTCTGTCTGACCGGCGTGCCCGAGGTCTGGGCGGAGACGTCAAACCGGATGTACCGGTGATCGGAATAGGTCTCCACCCCCTCCATGACGCGCCAGTCAATGACACGCGGCGACAGAGCGGGGCTGGCGAACGAAATGTCCACCACTGACTCGCCCCGCATCCGCACGCACGTGGGGACAGAACCCCGGTTTAGGACGACCAGGCCCGACTCCAGAGCCCAGACACTGAGGACCCTAACATTGCCTACAACAAATTTCATGAAATATTTTCTATGTTCTACAACCTCTGTTTTCCTAAGACTATGACTACAATAAATATAATAAGAAAGCCAAGGTGGATATCTAAAGGTATTAAATCCTGTAGTAAGAAAAAACGGCAACTTCTGTGGACCTACAGATTAAAACCTAGTGAGTTAAATAGAACTCGCTTTAAAGACTACTCTAAGCTTTTTAGAAAAATCATGAATCTGACACAGCGTTCACAAAATAACTATAAAATCAAAACATCACATAATAAATGTAAAACCACCTGGCAAATAATAAATCAAGGTAAATTTAATGTACCTAGAAATTATATTTTGAAAATTAAAATCAATAATGACAAAGTTACGGACGCGAAGCAAATTGCAAATCAATTTAATGACTATTTTATTAATAAAATACAACCCATCCAGTCGAGTTATAAAACGACACTGCCCGTCTTAAATAGCAAAAACTCGATGTTTATGGCACCCTGTACACCACAACAAGTACTGAAAATTACTATGGCCTTAAAAAACACAAATAGCGTGGGGTACGATGGCGTATCAACCAAAATAATAAAAGCTGTAGCATTTGAAATATGCTGCCATTTGTCTAATATTATAAATCTATGTATTGTAGCTGGCACGTTTCCTGACGCACTGAAGATAGCGATCGTTAAGCCATTATTTAAGAAAGAAGATAGAGAGCTCATGCAGTTCTACAGGCCTATTTCTCTGATTCCTATCTTCTCGAAAATATTTGAGAAATTCATTCAAAAGGAACTAAACGCTTACATAGAGAAAAAAAAAATCCTATGTAACGAGCAAAAGGGATTTCGCGAAAATAAGACTATAAATATGGCGATCTATGACTTTTTATACGCTGTATTGACAAAAATGGACAAAAAAACACCTGTATGTGCTATCTTCTGCGATATGACTCAAGCATTTGACTACGTAAAACATGACATTTTAATTAAAAAACTTGACGCATATGGTATAAGAGGTAATGTTCTTAATTTAATTAAATCTTATTTAGACAATAGAAAGCAAAAGACAGAAATCACTAGAATTAATACAACCACTAAAAAGGAAGAGATATACTTATCAGATGAGCGTCACACTACTTTTGGTGTGCCACAAGGTAGTGTATTAGGACCTCTCCTTTTTACACTATACATTAATGACTTGCCAAAATCAATTTCACACCCTATGACCTTATTTGCAGATGACAGCACGGTGACAATTTCTAGTAATAACAATGACATGATCCATTATAAACTTGACATTCACAATACCTTGACATCTATAGTAAAATGGTTAAACAATAATAATTTAAAGATTAATTTAGATAAAACTAAAATCATGCATTTTAGCCAACGTTTGACTATAGAAAATATGGACATAAATATAGATAATAAGCTTATTGAATTCGTAAATACTATTAAATTCCTTGGACTAATAATTGACAAAAGACTTGACTGGAAAACACAAATCGAGAACCTTTGCAAAAAAATGAGTAGTTCTGCATTTGCATTGCACTCTCTGGCTGCAGTTGTGAATGTAGATAGCTTGATTGCGGCCTACCATGGTTTAGCTGCGTCTCACTTAAGATACGGCATCATATTTTGGGGAAATTCTACTGACTCTAATAAGGCATTCAAGGTCCAAAAGAGATGCATTAGATCTATGTTTGGGCTAAAAACGGACGATACATGTAAACCATATTTTGAGAGGTACAAGATATTAACTCTTCCTTGTCTGTATATCCTCGAAGCCGCAATGTTTGTTAAAACAAACCCCAATCTGTTTCCACGTCTACAGGACGCTGTACCGCGTAACAGACGCGATACCACCATTCTTCGTGTCTATCCAGCAAAAACGGCACTTATGCGCAAAAGTATCGTCTGCATGGCGCCTACTATATTTAACATATTGCCTAAAAGTTGGAAGGAGCTAAATAGTAATGCATTCAAGCGTCAATTAAAAAGGTTTCTTTCGCAAAAAGCATATTATAGTGTCTCAGAATTTCTAACCGAAAAAAATTTTTTTTGTTAAATATTTTTCCTGACACTAATATTAAATTTAAATGATTATGGCTGCAATTTTGACAAAAATCATGTAACTTAGTCTTGTAATTTTTATATCGATCTGGACAATTTGACATAAATCTTTTAATATTGATTTGACATTATTCTTGTACTTATTTGACATTATAATTTTTGAAGTATCTTGAGTGTTGACATTTTATAAGCATAAAAATAATTTCTATTATACTTAGTAACTAAATTATAAACTTTCTAAAGTGCATATCCTAGGTAATATTTCGATTTTTGTTATTGTTAATTCTTTTCAATGTTATATAAATATTTGTACGCCGATATTTACGGCTAAACATGATTGGACTCAAACGACGGACTAATATCTTGCATGCTCTTGTATGTATACAATGTTTAAACAAATAAAGAAATCTTATCTTAATCTTATCTAACACACAAATGTAGGTTTGTAATCGCAAAAAAAAATATGATAAAATACTTTTTTTTTTCGGACATTTTCTTTTACTTGTGCAATGAGACCTTGCTTCCTGCCATATTTCATGATTCTATAACAACGTGAAGATTACTTCCCATTGATCTATAGAATCATGTTTTTAGTTTACTAAAGAGTACTAGGCTATGATTAATTTGTGAGTATCAAAATATTTCACATAAATGGCCGTATTTTTTTATTGCGTTGACTTAGAAGGTTGATTTTTTTAGAGCTCCAAAGCACCATAGATCTACGTATTTCATATTAGGTAATTTAAACTTGATACCTCCACGCCTTCCTGAGAAAATGGGTCTTGACAGACTAATAGACAGACAGACGGACAACGAAGTGGTCTTTTAAGTGTTCTGTTTTTCCTTTTGAGGTACGGAACCCTAAAAATGAACAAAAAGTGCGGCGTCTAATATCTGCTTAATAAGGCGAAAATTGACGGCCAGAGGCCATCGTTTGCGGAGGCACTCCCCATACAGTAATAACAACAAATCATATTAATAATTAATTATGTTATTTTAAAACCAATGTAAGCACATTGGTTTTCCTTGGGCATTTACTCATAAACGTTTATATTTAATTCGGAACATGGTTTCCTTATTGACGATTAAATTAACTTATCCCCATTTATATTATTCAATTAATTTTAAATTAAATACGTACAGTACAAAATATTTAAATAATAAGTATACATACTAATAACTAAGCTTTAAACGAATAAATAGGTACATATATTCATCATCATCATCATTTCAGCCAGAAGACGCACTGCTGGACATAGGCCACCCCCAAGCACCGCCACTTCGACCGGTTCTGTGCTTCCCGAATCCAGCTGATTCCTGCGGCCTTCACAAGGTCATGAGTCCACCTTGTGGGAAGCCTTCGACCGCTACGTTTTCCGTTACACGGTCGCCACTCTAGAACATTTCAACCCCATCGGCCATCAGTTCTGCGAGAAATGTGCCCTGCCCACTGCCACTTAAGTTTGGAAATTCTTCGGACTATGTTGGCCCGGTTCTCTTCATTTCTGATTCGATCACCTTCGAGTACGTGTTTGGAAACTTCAAACACGAAGCAAGTACATCAATTACAAAAAATAAATAAAAACGGGCGGTGGCGTTTTAGGTATTTGAAGAAGTCATTTTATTAAAATAACAATAATTACAGAATAATTAGGAATTTCTCTTACATGAACGGCTTTACAAACTTCACGTGTGTTACCTTTTTAGCGGTATGAGGAACAGGGTGTAAAGTTCACTCATCCCCCATAGAAAAGGGAGGATCCTCCGACCAGACGGGTGTCGTGTCTGGCGGGCAACTGCCCAGAGGTTGAAGTTGGGAGATTGTATATATGTCCATCGCGCGGTAAACTCTAATTGCGCGAAGCAGGATTTGTGTGACGTCAGAATGTTGTGTGACGTCAGGTCTTTGATGCGTTGTTCGCATGTGGCGATTGTAGATGCCGTCACACCTTCATTCACGAATGTTACCGTGTGTTTCCAATTCACGACTGTTATTGTACAATTTTTGGCGGCCATACTCACGTATTTTGTCTTCTTTTACGTAATCTAAAGATTACGGCGATACATTGAGGTAAAATGTGCCATGACGTCACGAGTATGTAGATTGTATACGTACTAGTGACGTATCGACCCCCACTCCCCAACTTAAAATGCGTTTTATCTAAGTAATACTAATCAGAATTTTTTTTTACCCAGGCATCATCCCTATTGCTTGCAATATTTAAAAAATCTGTGTATGCAATGTGAATTTTTGAATTTTTCAAAATGTCTCAAGAAGTTAAGGACAGCCTCCTAAGACTGATTTAGTGTAGTTACAACGGTTAAGGTACCTACCCTTACTGCCCCATCTCAAAAAATCAACCTGTCTGTATAATGTCATGATTGACTGTTTAATGCTTAGCCCCATAAAGATATAGCGTGATGATAATCATTTCAAAGGTTAAATATTTATAGTATCTATATGCTGGCGGAGCTCGTGGCTAAGTAATAACTGCCGCACGGGTCGATCCATCAGGTTAAGCTACGCTTGCCGGGGTTGGTCTGTGGGTGTGTGATCATCTTTACATACCGAGCCTCCTCCGTGCCTCGGAAAGCACGATAAGCCGTTGGTCCCGGCTGTCATTCGTGGATCTTTCAGTGACAGTCGTTACGGGTCGTCAGAAGCCCGAAAGTCTGACAACCAGTCTTACCAAGGGGTATCGTGTTACCCAGTTACTGGGTTGTGGAGGTAAGATAGGTAGTCGCTCCATGTAACATACAGCTGCATCCAGTTAGACTGGAAGCTGATCCCAATATAGTTGAGAAAATGCTAGGCAGATTGATTGATGTATCTATATGCAATGTTCTAACCGTTTGGCTCGTCTTTTTACAATTTGCTGTAAATTAAGAAGGAATACAAACAATGCAATATTACTCATCTCCCATAGCAAATAGCGTGACAATATATAGCCTACAGACTGACTAGGGAATATCTATGCAAAATTTGAACAGAATCTATCCGGTAGAATTTGGTGATGGTGGAACATGCATTCAGAAAAATAGATAAAAATTCTAAAAACGATATTTTCGGCATTAGAATCGATCCCACATTTCGTAGCAATTACTTAAAGCTTATGAGTTTAAGTAATACCAGGGAATATCTAAAATTTAAAATTTTTGTCTGTGTTTTTAAAGTCAAATTCGGTGAAGTAAATTTTGTTATAAATGTGTAGATGGGGACGCGCACGAGTTGACTAAGCGTTACGAATCGGTGAATCGGTCTCGTAACATGTGATCGCCTGGCTGGTGAATTGTTTTTTGCGTTAAATAGCTGCATAATATTTAAGTTTTACATTTAAATGTCACTTAGTGTTCGTTCAAAACGGGCGTTACTGTTTCAATTGTTTACTGGGAATGGAGCCTACTTGGACTGCTGATTTTATTTTAGCTACTTATAAGTATTTTGATTTTTTTAACTTTCCACAGATTAAAGACGGCGTTTTTTCTAGAAGTCCGTAAGATCGATAAGGACAATAATTATTATAAATATGATCAGTCTACGAGTGTTCTTCTTCGTAACCCTGGCACTCCCGGCAGTGAGGGGGTTTGATTGTAAGTTTTGTTTTATTTTTTCTAAACACGATCACCGCTATCTTGAATATTTTCACTAACTGAACAAAATCTAATGAGAGAGTTCAGTCTGGGCTAGCATTTCGTCAGGCAGGACGAGTTGCGCTCGCTCTGCTTTTGAGTGAACTCATTCCGCTCGCTTGTCTCTCGAATAGGCTCGCTCCGCAGCTCGAGAGGGATCCAGCTCCATTCGCTAGTATCGTATTATAAAGTACTATCTCGCATTATGGTTTTAAATCTGATATCAGCAATCAAACGGATCTGTCTTAAGATCCTCAGGTCTCCTCGTCATTAAAGTGCACTCTCAAGGTATCATTCCATTCCCGACCTGCAGGAGGTATCTGTAGGCGACGTGTCGCCGCAACACAACTGGTTTCTATAAATTTATATGAAATACTTTCCGTAGCTAGCGACACGTTCGTTGGCATGCACGAACAGACGAGTAGTGCCGCAAACGCTCGAGTCATAACACGTTTCTCTATCTTCTTTCTGCCGACTGGAATAAGGGCTGAGCTGCCGCCTGCGTGAACTCACACACTGACTTATTAGTATAACACTTGTTAAAATTTTATAATTATATTTGACTTAAATCGTATAATTTTACAATGTTTTGTAAATAGGTATGTGAGAAATACCCAAAATTTACAATTTTCTTTATCAATGCTACAGGCACCACTCTAAATTACTTTATAAAGACAACCTTTTGGAATCAGCCGTCGGATGTCAACAGGGTGACCCCCTTGGACCAGCCATTTTTAGTTTGGCTATAAATCCAATTATTCGACAACTAAATTCGGAATTCAACGTATGGTATTTGGATGACGGAACCCTAGGAGGTAATGTAGACACAGTCCTAAAAGATTTAACATTTTTAAAAGAAAAATTCAGTTCCATTGGCCTAGACCTTAACCTATCAAAATGCGAAATTTATCTTCCCCAAACCACTGACAGAAATACTACCATAGCAAAATTTAATACTATAGCACCAAACATCAAAATTACAGAAAGAAACTCTCTGCACCTCCTGGGGTCCCCAATCTTTGACGAATCCTTTCCAACGTTTATTGAGAAAAAAATACAACATTTTAACGATGTCTCGGAAAGACTTTTCAAAATTAATATTCATTCGGCCTTCACACTCATTCGATACTGTTGCTTTGGACCAAAATTCACGTATAGCCTTCGTTCCTCCCATCTGTGGATGCATCCACAACTTTTAGAAAAAGTGGACCAAATTATTAGAAATACATTAACCTCAATCCTAAATGTGGCCCTGGACGACCGAGCAAGCCACACTTCCCATCCGCCTGGTGGTCTTGGTGTCCGCAAAATTTCAAGTATAAGTTTACCGGCCTTCCTCTCCTCGGTCCACAGTACCGATAAATTAACCAGGAACATTTTATCTTCCTCACTGGTCGATTTTGAGGTACCGTGTTTGACCGATGCGTTGAACGCTTGGAAAATGGCTTGTCCCAATACGGATTTGCCTGATAACCCGTCCTCCCAGAAACGGTGGGACGTGCCGCTCTGCAGTATTATACGGAAATCCCTGGTAAACACGTCACCTAATACTGTTGAGCGTGCCCGTCTGCTAGCTGTGGGAGAATGGGAGTCAGGTTTGTGGCTTCAAGCGCTCCCGTCATCCACCATAGGCACCATGATGGATGACTCATCTTTTCGGCTCGCTACGTGTCTCCGCTTGGGCGCACCTTGTGTTGCACCGCATCGGTGTCTCTGCGGTGAAGCTGTAGACAGTCTCGGGCACCATGGCCTGTCCTGTTACAGGAGCGCAGGTCGCATTGCACGGCACGCCAGCATCAACGATATTATTCGTCGAGCCCTTGTCACCGCCGGCGTACCAGCGGTATTAGAACCAAACGGTTTGGTACGTGACGATGGGAAGAGACCAGACGGCATGACGTTGTTGCCTTGGAAGGTGGGTAGGCCTCTGGTGTGGGACGCAACCTGTGTCGACACCCTTGCACCATCTCATGCTCCTAGCACGGCGATCTGTGCTGGCGCCGCTGCAGCGGCTGCTGAGACCCTCAAGCGGCGCAAATACTGTAACCTCATGGGTAACTACAGTTTTGAGCCGTTTGGGGTCGAAACGCTCGGGTCATGGGGTCCGAGTGCGCGTGTCCTTTTTAAGGAAATTTCTCGCCGACTGGTCGACACTTCACGCGACCAGAGGGCTGGCTTGTTGTTTGGCCAAAGAATTAGCATTGCCATTCAACGTGGCAATGCTGCCAGTCTTCTGGGCACGTTTCCGGATGACAGCGATGCGGACGAATACTTCGACGCCTAAGTGTCCTTTTGTTTTTTGTATCTATTCGTGTAGTTAGTTATTGTATTTCGTACCTAGTGTTAATAGTTTGTAAATAATTTATTTTATTTTCCTAAATGTAATAAAGGTATGTGAGCAACATGTATCTATCACATAATTAATTTATCTGTAATTGCTTAATTTTTCATTCTTTTTTACCTATCGTGGTATAGTAATCTTATTCTAGACGCATCGTCTTCACATATAATTATATAATTAATGTATACAAATTATTGTAAAAACATTTTAAAAGAGAAACGTTTCTTCTTGTCCATTCTTCTCCATACGAAAACTACCTTTTGGAAGGGGCGACTAGAATCAATTATATTTTTTTGTAAAATTGACGTTCATAAGTGCCTTTTATGTGCCTAATTGAAAAAAATTGTTTGACTTTGACTTTGCGGTCGGGTTTGGAATCATGATTGCAGCGACATGACGCCTCGTCGTGTCGCCTACAGTTGCTGCCTGCGTTCAGGTGGTATCAATGGTACTTACCTTAAGGTTTCTGTGGCTGTACTTTACTATAATTATTTTATTTTCGTTTTAGATCGAGCGCAAAACTTGTGGGGCAGTCCTGTCTATTTTTTTTACATATATGGAGATACATTAGATATCAACGTAACTTTACGAAATGTACCGCCGGGGCTGACCGTGTACAAACTACTTTATCAAACTGGTAAGATTGTTCTACTCAGAGTCGAGTTCTAGTAATTTCTTAAAATTTTAACTTTTTTTCAAAGCCTAACGACCGCAGTAACTAGTACCTACTTATGAGGATGGAGTATAATTTGATACTTTAGTATGATATTACGTATATATTAAGACTAAGAATCGATCCTACTCTACTCGTCACATGCGCATGGCATTATTATTTAAACTCGCCAGCAAAACGGTTGGTTATCAGGCCAAACCCAAACGACCGCTTCTTAATTCTGACGGATAATCGGCCGTTTGCTATTTGAGTCTACTCGAGTTCGAACCCAAGGCACGTAATCTGCGTTCGCAATTCATTTGCCAAACATGTAAACAAACACGAGTTTTAGAAAAAACAACTGTAATGCCTACACATAAGGTTCGGTTTGCGCGACAACTTCATATTTTTTATGACTTTTTCTACAATACGAGTACTAGTCGGTTTAAAATCAACTTTATTTACACTTCCATAAAGTTGAGGTTTGTCTGAGTGGAAAAGTCGTGTTTGTTTACGTGTTTGGCAAATAAATTGCGCACGCAGATTACCTCAGACTTTTCGGATTCATGTGCGTTTTGTACAACTATCACTGCTTCAAAAACGGTGATGGAAAACATCGTGAGGAAACCGGCATGCCTGAGATATATTTCTCGACGGCATGTGAAGGAAAGGCCCATGGGCGGCTTTAAAACTCTGACACCATGTTTGTCACGAACCACACGAAAAAGTCTTGCAGTAGGACACGATATAGGCTAGTGTTATTATTGATTTGCTCTAATTCCAGTAATTCCACTTATACGAATCATTTCTTGATAAGGAATATCATTTCAGAAAATTGTGGTGAACATTTTAGTCTAAGATCATCGCATATGCAACAGGGATCCCAATGTAATGGTGAGAATGTGAACCTTATGTTTTATTTGAATTAAGGCGAAAATTTATATTAACGCTTTCTAGTCGACGGCTCGAACTAGTTGGTGGCCCTTGCTATATATATGCATGCTATTTCGTATAGTTATTTATTTGGTTTTATTTATTTAGTATTTATTTTAAACGATAACCATCGCGTAAAATTTCATGAATAGAGCTTTTTTGGGCGTATAGATATTATTCAAAAACTACTGGATGTATGTAAAAACAGCAACACACTTAACTGCCCCATAATTATATACCATTTTATCTGACATATTGCGATATGTCAGATAAAATGGTGTAATTAAAAAGATAATGGTGTATATCGTAATTATAAGAGTTGGAAAATTATGAATCCTAGCCAGTGGCCGAGTATATTCATAACATAACTTCATTTCGCCGGATAATGAACAAATTGGGCAAAATCGGCAAGAGTCGTTTCTTTTCGTTTTACCTTAATGTGACGACATTTAGACATCATATTATAAAATCTATACAAAAAAAAAAAGTAGAAGCTCTAAAGCTGAAGAGTTTGTTTGTTTGTTTGTTTGAACGCGCTAATCACTGAAACTACCAATCGGATTTGAAAAAATCTTTTTGCATTATATAACCCTATTCTTGCGGAAGGCTATAGGCTATTTACCATTACGCTACGACACTTAGGAGTCGAAGCGAAAACGAAGTAATAGCGCAGACGATGCTGTGCGACGGGGTGAGCTAGTGATATTAATAATTTGTAACTGTTCAACCGTCGTCGCCGTCGGCATTAGTCAAAGGGCGCGCATCGCCTGTGTGTGTATCAAAAAGTCGAGGCTACCCGCGCGCCGGCGAACGCCGACCAATCATGGCCCTAGTTGGCTCGGCGCGGCAACGCGTCTTTCAATATACATAATATGCATATGTATTTATAATTGTAAACAGTAAAGCATGGCGCCAACTGGATCGAAAATCACGTTTAGAAGACTTAGAGGTGCTAAGTTTTAAGTGTCGTTTTTACGGTCTGAAGTCAACAAGGAACCATTATAATTTCGCCATGTCCGTCTGTCTGTCTGTCCGCGGCTTAGCTCAGAGACTTTTAGTACCAGAAAGCTGTAATTTGGCATGGGTATTGATATTAATAACGCCAACAAAGTGGTAAAAATAAATCATAAAATATTTTTTTTTATACCTACATAAAGTGGGGATGTTTTTTTTTTATATTTCCGACGAATTATTTCGACGGTAACAGGCTTCGCGTCGATGTCCCGGCCACCTTGTAAAACGAAAAGTATCACAGCTAAGTAGGCTCTACAATTTAACGAGTAATGATCGACCATCCTACATTTGCAGTTGCAAAAACATGTTAAAGGACATTAATTTCGTACCCAAAAATAAAGTGCCGCCCAGAAAAAAAAAATGCTTTTTTCTTATGGGAAATAACATCTTGATAATTTTTTTATATTACAATGAAAATCTACAATTAACCCCCTGGCTGCTATTTAGTATGAAAGTAGGTAGAGTAGGTACCAAAAATCATATTTTTGCCAACAATATTTTGGATATTTGTTAAAGACGCAAACATTTAACCCTTTGTAGAAATGGATATGAGCATTGAGCGTTAGGTATATTATGGTATGATAAGTATTAAAAAAATAACGTTGGAAAATCCTTTCTTAAGCCCCCCAGAAGTTGAAGTGTTTGGTTCCGTCATACTCGAAGGTAAAACGCCACAAGCAGACACAGGCGAACAGACTGGTGTGGTCATACTCTTCTTTAAAAAGGGCGACTTGCCCGACGAAATGGACGAAAATGCCCTGCTTAAGAATTGTAGGCCCATCTCACTACTGAGCCATGTCAACAGGCTGTTTTTAAGAGTCATCACGAACCGTCTCGCGCGCAGGTTTGACGACTTCTAGCCTCCCGAACAAGCCGGATTCTGCAAAGGCTTTAGCACCGTAGACCACATGCATACGCTGCGGCTGGTTATACAGAAGACCGAAGACGCTGCTTCTCTGCTTAGCGTTTGTGGACTACAAGAAAGCCTTCGATTCGATCGAGACTTGGGCTGTACTGCAGTCTCTTCAACAGTACCATATTCACTATCCGTAAATCGAGGTGCTGCAGTGTCTATATGAAGACACTGCTACTATGTCGTTCCGACTCCAGGACAAGACCTCAAAACCTAGCCTTGTACAGCAAAGTGAAGTGAGACAGAGAGACGTTATCTCTGCAAAACTGGTAACCGCTGCATTGGAGGATGTCTTCAAGGTTCTGGACTGGAAAGGGGTAGCAATCAACTTCAACGGCAGATACGTCACTTACCTTCGGTTTGCCGACGATATAGTTGTCATGGCTGAGGTAGTCTCAGCCATGACTACTATATCGGAGGCCCTCTGTACAATGCTCGACGATCTCAGTACAGCTTCCGAAAGAGAAGGTCTTAAAATGAACATGGACAAAACTAAGTTCATGTCAAATGCCCATGTAACACCCACCCTCATGAAGATCGGGGACTGTACATTCGAAGGTGTGGACGACGTTTACCTAGGACAAACTGTCCAGTTAGGTAGGTCCAAAGTCAAGAAAGAGGTCAATCGTCGAATCCAACTCGGCTGGACAGTGTTCGGAAAGCTACGCAATATTTTCTCATCTTACATACCGCTGTCGTGACCAGTGCGTGTTGCCAGTGACCTATGGAGCTGAAACGTGGTCGCTCACGAGCCTCATTGGAAGGCTGAAAGTCGCCCAAAGGGTAATGGAGAGGGCTATGCTTGGAGTTTCCCTAACGACGTGATCGAATCAGAAATGAAGAGATCGCAGAACAGACGGCTGGACGGCATTTTCAAACTTAAATACCAGCGGAAGGGTTAATTGTATACTCTCATTGTAATAGTAAAAAATCTTGAGGGTGTTATTTTCCATAAGAAAACCGTGTTTTTTTTCTGTCCAGCACTTAAATTTTTGGGTACAAAATGTTCGAAACTTGAATGATGTCTAAATGTTCTTGGTATAAATTCATCCCAACCACGGAACCCTTCACTGTGTGGTCCGACACTCATTTGGCCAGGTTTTTGGGCCTGAAATGGTTTTTACTAAGTATTACTATGGTCAAATATGTCCCATGAAGTACTCGTAAAAACGGCTTGAAAACTGAGGACTCATTTGTAGCAGCATCTACATCGCTACATGCAAACTACGCATCAAAGACCTGACGTCACACAACATCCTGACGTCACACAAATCCTGCGTCGCGCAATTAGAGTTTACCACGCGATAAACATATATACAAGCTTCCCGACTTCAACCTCAGGGCAGTTGCCCGCCAGACACGACACCCGTCTGGTCGGAGGATCCTCCCTTTTCTATGGTGGATGAGTGAACTTTACACCCTGTTCCTCATACCCCTAAATTGGTGACCCCGAATATGAACGTCAACGCAGCCTTCGTGCAACTTCTTCAGCGTGACGTCATCATCATCATCACTCCCGCAAGCTTTCGTGAGGCGAGTCACACAGCCAGTCAGCACCCACGGCTTCAACGGGTATCCTGACCACCAGCATGCAGCGAACGCGCATTCCTGGTCATCACCCTCAGCCACAACCCAGCGCTGTACCACATCCGACCCACTGGATCATAACGCAGCGCTACCCCGACTCACTGGGGAACCACCGCAGACAGTTCCGACTCATCGCGAACTATGCGGCACCCGGTTCCAACTCACTGGAACCACAGCTGGCACTGTGAAGCATCGCAAGATTCAAGACTCAGCCCACTATCGACCTCCGGTCTCCGGAGGGGAGTGATGTAGCGGCATCTACATCGCTACATGCAAACTACGCATCAAAGACCTGACGTCACACAACATCCTGACGTCACACAAATCCTGCATCGCGCAATTAGAGTTTACCGCGCGATAAAAATATATACAAGCTTCCCGACTTCAACCTCTGGGCAGTTGCCCGCCAGACACGACACCCGTCTGGTCGGCGGATCCTCCCTTTTCTATGGGGGATGAGTGAACTTTACACCCTGTTTCTCATACCCCTAAATATTTTTTAATAAATAAATGGTTACTGAAGGGTGGCAGGGACATCGACGCGAAAATGTTACCACGGATTCAGTACGTCATTCAGAACCCCCAGCATTGAAATTTTGCTCGAAAATAAATAAAAATGTGTTAAGTGTCTAAAAATATAATGGGAAATTACGCCGTTCCAGAGATATCCTGATTTATCATATCTTCTCCATAAATATTATTCGTAAAAAAATTATAAGTCCTCGGTTTTCAAGTCAAATTAATTCATGTGACATATTTAAATATATACATAATAGAAATGATTTCAAGCCAAAAAACAACAATTAAAACTTAGCGGCTCTAAGACTTCTAAACGCGATTTTCGATCCAGTGTGCGACGATCTCTGTGGTAATGTTTAAAGTATTTTCTAATGCCAACAAATTGTCGGCATTGCGATATTCTATTTCTTTCTCGTAAGTCGTAATCAAGGTCATTTTTAGGTTACTGGTATTAAAACGGTAACTTAAATAGAGGTAACATGTTTTTCCTTCTTGGTTACCCAGATATCTACCGATATCTGGGTAACCAAGAAGAAAAAAAAACATGACACACACACAACCTTAGTCGTAGAAGTAACCAAAATTCTTCAATACAGTACCGTAATTCATAACGGTTTTCGGTCCCTGATTTTAGCTTGCTTGGTCAGCACATACTTAAATTCCAACTCATAAATAACTTTACTTTCGTAAAACATTGGTATCATTTGAAAATCGTCATTATTGAGCGGAGCGAAGCGTAGCTCGATTCCTCCCAGCTCTTATAAATAATATAGTGCTAAATGACTAGCAAAATGACCTACAGATAATTATGGTCGGAAAATATTATATAGGCGGCCAAATGAGATACGGTTGCACAGCACACCCACTTCCGACGAGGTGCGACCAAATCAGTGCGTCCCTATACCTATATAAGTCCAACTCTACAGGCACCAGTCTCCCACAGGTGAAAATTGTTTTTAGTTCTACTGAATTTAGTATGTATAAATATTTTTATTTAATTTGTGGTGAGATATAAATGAGTATTCTTTCCTATTATATTCTAATCACGCATAAATAGCAGGACCAATTTGCATGACATAGACACGGGCCAATAGTATTGAAATCTACGAATAATAATGAATCCGCCTGCCAAACGTGGACTTTATGGCAAAAACCTCCACTTTTTCGGGAGAACCCCTTAGCATGGAATGTGACCTCCACCGTTTTCCAGTTTAAAAGTCATCCTGACTCGCATATCCTCCACCATGTTCCCGCATATTTCGCCGCCTCTTAATGATTCCCAAGTGGAATACACAAGATCTCGTAGATTGTTCTGATGACGCACCTCAGTGGGATCCCAATTGGGAATAATTTTTGTGCCCAAAGATTCTCAGTGGGATTTAGATCGGGACTCTTTGCTGGCCATTGTATGACTTCGATATCAGGATGAATTGCCAACCATTCTTGCACAACTTGAAATCTATGAATTGCACTATTGTCCTGGGCAAGATAATAGTGCCTTCAGGGTAAGCCAAACGAACGGTCGGTAAAAAAACATCCCTAAGGACTTCCATATATTGATGTCCATTCATCCGGCCACTAACTTCGACACTTCCCGTGGACTTATTCTTCCACTTGACCTATTTGGCAAAGTATTAGCTTCTACATAACGTTCGTTTTTATGCCTGTATAATATTTTCCGATCGTCTCTTTGTCTACAAAATATAACTATATTATTAATCCAGTCAAAATTATAGTATTGAAGGCAAAAAGTCATCTTTGTGCGCTTGTGTAAGTAAAATTTTTCCTTCTTTCTTAAAAATTTCTTTCTTCTCCCGCTCTGGGCGGAGCGGGAGAAGCGGGCGTGTCAGATTCTTACTGACTAAAACCCACCCGTAAAGCAAACATTTATATGCATATATTCTACTAAATAAGTTGTGACAGTTAAAATATGTTGTGATGGTTGATCCTTGTGCAATCTACCTTTTATTAGGCATGCAAAATTATTATAAAATTTGTGAATTAATAATTGAATTGCAGTGATGGATGACATAGTGAGACAATGTTTGTACGCACAATATTGGGAGATTTACCATATTATTTTAAGACCATAGACTTCTTATACGTTTTCCTGTAAATCTATAAGTATAGAACTATTTTCAGATTTTTTTTCAAAATTTTTGGCTTTCTTGGTTTCGGAGATATGGGAATGGGTCAATCTTCATATATTTTCCTAAGTAAAATGTATTTATATTAAAATTATTTAAACAAATTGGTTCCTCACAATAAGCCCTTTCATTTTATATGTCACAAGGTATAGTTTGCAAAACTTTTTTATCAATTTTTCAATTAGCCCCCGAAAAGTGAACAAATGAATGAAGGAAAATAAATGAACTTTGAATAAGGGGGCGTATTCAAAGTTCATTTATTTTCCTTACATGTCCCTGTTTGGGTCACAGAAATTGATATGTGTACCAAATTTCAACTTAATCGATCTATTAGAATCGGAGCAAATTCGCTGCTACAGACGGACAGACGGACAGACAGACAGACACACAAGTAATCCTCTAAGTGTTCCGTTTTATCCTTTTGAGGTACGGAACCCTAAAAACGTCCTAAAAGGAAAATTGCCGAAAATTTAAAATTCGTTTGGAGTCTACCCCAGTTAGAAGGGCCGACGACCTTACAAAAACGGCAGTTATGGGAAGGCGAAGAGCCAGCTGTTGTGGTGCAACTTATCACACGGTGTCAGCTTATCACAGAACACAGCTGGAACTAGGTCCAGCTGTGTTCTGCTTCAGCTGAGTACTGTATAGGAGTTGATAGAATGAAGTATATTATTCCAGTGCGTACCTATTACACCTACATGAATAAAAGAAAGAGTTATTTTCTAAGCAGTCCGGCCCGTTGTGTTAAAGACAAAAGTCAAGTCAATGTAGAGAATAATTGTAAATAACTTCTTACCCATTACAGTATCAGCAGGAAGTGGCACGATACTACCAGACAGAGCAATTCATATCTCACAGAAATTGATCGAAAGAAGTGTAATTCATTATATAGAATTACGTTACGGTAAAAATGACAGCCTCTGTTCCACTAAAAGAATCATGGAAGGCATAAGAGATGACATTGCAGATGCACTTGGTAAGAAGGTTGTTTAATTTAGTTTCACGTGACTTCATCACGTCATTGCATTGCATTGCAGTATGTAATGTAGCGTTTCAGCACAAAGCGCCTAATTAATTCATAAATTGTAAATAACCCCGAGGGGTATAAGGGGAGCACACAACATCCCAACTCCCCAAATTTCACCTCACCTGCGCGCGGCGCACCCTGCCACTGATGGACGAGGCGCTGGCGACCGATCGGTGGCGGTATAACTATTCAATAAGCCAACCTACATTCTTCAGAGCCGCTGCCGCCATCGCTCTAGAGAATTTAGGTTGGCTGAACTTCGAGTTTTCGTTTTGATGATCCGTTTCTAATGATTCTGTTATCGTTTTTTGCAAAAGGTATTTTCTGATATTAGAGAACCGGTTGTATATGATGTCTTGAAACCAATAAATGAAATTTAAGGCTTGTGCAGACCAGCGCGACTTGTCGCGCAACGCGACACCGGTTATTGTTATAATTGTGTTCGTGTCATGTCCCGCGACGAGTCGCGCTGGTCTGCACAAGCCTTTATGTTAATTGGAGTATTTATGTAGTGGAGTGATTATTTGCGTACTGTTGGGTTGAAGCGTAAACAATTTATTTGTATGGCCCTTCTAATGTTGGTAAATCTTTATATGTTGAATGTTTGATTGGACGTGTTAATACGAATTATGTATTTTATCCTGGGCTCGGTAAATTTTGTATGCAAGGTTTTAGGGAGGGTTTTCATAAAGTAATTTAATGGAATAGTTTTCCATACAAGTACTGTGTACCTGGTATTTTGAAGAGATTATTACAAGGTCGTAAGTATGATTATCCTGTCAAGCGTGAAAGTGATATGCAGCAGCGTCGTTGTTGGGAAAGGATTGACTTTGCGGCCACCAACCAACCCGCTTGCCCAGCGTGGTGACTACGGGCATTAAATCTCCCAAATGAAAAAACTACTAAAACAACGGCTCCCAGTCACGGTAACGGCAGGACGGGGCCGGGAGGTGTGAAGGATCCCCAGGCTACGGCAGGCTACCAACGACGACTGCATCTGGCAACGTACAATGGACGTTCGATGAGGATGGACCATCACCTCACCGAACTTGAGGTAGAGTTAAGTCGCATTACTGGCATATAGTGGGGCTATCTGAAGTCCGAAGATCGGGGAGAACACGATAACCCTGAAGGCAGACCACCTATTCTACTTCCGCGAAGGTGATCAACACTCCCAAAGCAGTGTCGGCTTCATTGTCAACAAGGAATTCACTAGCAGCGTTGTGGAAATCAATACTGTGTCGAGCGTACCGTGTACTGAAACTCACTGACAGGTACTACCTGAAAGTGATACAGGTATATGCGCCGACTTCAACATGCTCTGACGTGACAGCCGAGGCCATGCACGTGGACATTGCCAAGGCAATGCACAATCTTCTGCATGCACAGACTTCAATGCCAAAAAGGGAGCAAAAGAACGCGGTGAATCGAAAGTTGGTCGTTCTGTTTGGGGCACAGGAGGCAAATGGTGTCAACCAGTGCGAGATTAGGGTGACTCTCGACCAGCTAAAGAACAACAAGGCCCCTGGTGATAATGGAATAACGACAGAGCTCCTTAAAGCGGGCGGGACTTCAGTCCATCCAAGAGGGTACAACGCCCAAGGCGTGGAGCAGAGTTACAAATCTTTGCTTAAGAACTATAGACCCATCTCACTTCAAAGCCACGTATACAAGCTGTTCTCGAGGGTAGTCACGAACTGTCTCGCCAGGAGACAGGTTCCATCCACTAGAACAAGCCGGTTTTCGAAAATGCTTCAGTACCGTAGACCACATCCATACTGTTCGGTAGATTTTGCAGAAGACCGAAGAGTACAAGCAGCCACTGTGTATGGCATTTTGGACTACGAGAAAGCCTCTGACTATATCGAAATATCGGCAGTTCTGGTCTCTCTGCAATGATGTTGAATTGACTGGTGTTACACCGAACTGTTTGTATGACACTGCAACGATGGCTGTCGAGATTCAGGATAAGCAAACTAGCCCCAGCCAACTGCTCAGGAGGTTGCAACAGGGGGATGTGATATCCCCGAAACTTTTCACCAATGCGTTGGAGGACGTCTTTAAGATGCTGGACTACAGTAGACAGGGTGTCTATGTAAACGGCTAGTACATGAGAACACCTTCGTTTTGCCGATGACATCGTCATAATGGCAGAGACACTGGAATAGTTAGACCAGATGCTGTACAGCCTAAATGGAGCCTCTCGATGGGTTGGCCTTGGCATGAATTTGGACCAGACGAAAATCATGTACAATTCACATGTCTTGCCGAGTCGAAGAGTTACTTCTCGAAGTTGTGAAGGAGTACGTCTACGTACTGCAAGTCATCTAGCTCGGTAGGCACAGGTTTGAGAAAGAAGCAGACAGAATCATTCAGCTATGTAGGTGGGGCAGTGTTTGGAAAACTTCGTCAAGTCTTCTCGTCGCCAATCCCGCAGTGTTTGAAGACTATGGTGTTCAACCAATGCGTCCTGTCTGTTATGAAATACGGTGCCGAAACGTGGACACTGACTGTCGGGCTAGTTCACAAATTCAAGGTCGCTCAGTGCGCTATGGAGCGGGCTATGCTCGGAGTTTCTTTGAAGGATAAGATCAAAAATGTAGTTATCCGGAAAATTACGGTTACCGACGTAGCCTGCAGAGTAAGCAAGCTGAAGTGGCAGTAGGCTGACCATGTTTGTTGAAAGACTGATGGCCGGTGGCGCAGATGGATCCTAGAGTGGAAACCGCGTATCGGCACGTGTAGTGTGGGGCGCCCCCCAGCTATATGGACTGACGACCTTAAAAATTTGGCTGGGGCAGACTGGACGCGGAAGGCGGAGGACAGGGTGTTGTGGCGTAGACTGGGAGACGCCTATATCCAGCAGTGGACTGCGATAGGCCGAGTTCATTGATTGAAATAACTTTGTTTGTAAAGTTTTGGTAAATTGGTAGCTTACAATATATAGGAAACTGCGTTGCTAGGAAAATTCAAATTAGATATTCACCTACAATATGCTAGTTGGCAGTAACAAAAATACTTCATGAATTTTGTAAAATGATTGTGAGCTAAAATATAATTTAAACTCAACTTGATTTTGTAAATGATTCTAGATTAATAAATATTTCTGAGAAATAATGGGGAAAAAAATAAAGGCATTGGTCACGTGACATTGAACGTGACAGTCACACCTTCCACACTAGACGGTTTCAAATTATAAATCGATCAGAAACAAATTTTATACGTCAGACAAAAATTAAGCATTTGCATTACCAATGGACGAACGAAAGGAATAGTTTTGAAAGGAACAACACTGATTGGTAGTATGACCCCCTCCCGCACTGTGGCAATGTTCATTAATTATCTATTTAGGTATTTAATTTGTAGTTAAGTATTCCGTCATATTTCGCGTTGGTAGGTACAATTAAAAAATTAGGAAATGGAAATAGTCTACATAAGACTGTCACAGTAAACATTAACCCAGTGCAATCAGCTGCTACAGGAAAGGGAAGACAGTGAGGTGGAAGTACTATATAATATATAGTACTTCCACCTCACTGTCTTCTTAATATTATTAATAACAAGAACACTGAGCTTAAGACCCAGTTGGCCGAACTACATATTCAGCATGTGGATATACTTGACCAGCATCAACACCTCCGTCAACTTGTGTCAAATTTCCAGCAATGTAGTGACACCCACGAACTGGCTTTGAGACGGATATCTGAATTGGAACTGGAATTAAGCAGGGCCCACAACTCAATAACCCGTTTGGAAACTCTTAAAGCAGCGAAGAGTCTGCGATCACCTGCAGTTTTTATGATGAGTTGGTTGGTAGCGGGCCAGACCCGCTACCAACCAACTCATCATATAAACTCCTCATCATAAAAACCCACATGTTTTGAGCCAATGGTAACAATAGACTTAACTGATGATACTATCACTAAATGCAATTTGTTTACTAGCCATAATATGTTGAAAAAATATATTAAAATTAATAGATTAATTAGAAAAATTCAAAAATCACTAAAACGCCAAAAAGTTAACAAATTAAATACAATACTTAGCCAAAAACATCTAAATTTAATTCAAGAATTAAAGAAGTATAATAGTGAATTACAATTATGTAATACTAAGTATGATACTGACACTCAGCACCTACAGGATGAATTGTTTGTTAGGGAATATGCTATAAACGATATCTTTAGTAAATATGAGGCTTGTCAACAAGACCTAAGTAAGCGTATGCAGGAGGCCAATGAGTTGGCAGACCTGGTCAAGTACAATGCAGAGAGGTATGAGTCTCTGACAAATAACCTCTCTTTTAGCTCTGCCTCCTCCCAGGAAACTCAGCCTGAAGTTGTTACGCCCACACCCTCAGTGGTTCAGCCTGTAAGTAGCTGTATTAATAATGTAGGAATAATTTTATTAACACAACATATGTATTTTCTGACAAATTTGGTCAAAGTTTTGGTAGAGTATTTAATCAGTGTTCACTACAATATGTTATAAATAATTGTTTACCCGGTGCCAGTATTAGCCAATTAATTAGTAGTATTAAATTGACAAAAATAAACCCCAGTTCAACTGTTATTTTATTATATGAGGATAGTTTAACTGTAAGAAAAAAGGACATAATTGAATGTGTCCATTTGATGTTACATCTTAATGAGACCAATAGTTGTAAATTTATTTTCTGTGCCTTGCCTTATTCTCAATATTTGTCCGACGAGCAAAATAGGCACATTTATAATTTAAATATGTTAATTTATAATAAGAGATGTCGTCACAGTGACGCTATTTTATATTTTGATTGTAATCAATTTATTACTGATTACAAACTGAAAAAAACATACAATGTATTTGCCACCTAGTTGCAGGAGACAAATTGCTAATCTCTTAGGATACAATATACACAGTGACACAGGTACCTGTTGTGTACCATCGATTACTGTTAGTAGTGGTACTAACACTACTTTTGATACGCCTTGTAGTTGAAACTATTAGAAGCGACAACGGGTGAGCCGCATATTTTGAATGTTGTTCATCAAAATATGCAGTGTCTGTCCGGCAAAGAGCTAGAGTTAAGTTTATTTATGGAGAACTATGATGTGTATGATGTTGTTGAACTCATTTGTTGGGCATGGTATAACTTTTTATAACAAGCTACCCTCTTCTTTGGTAGATTTGCCTTTTAATGCGTTTAAAACAAAAGTAAAATCCAAGCTTTGTTCAAAGGCATGCTATTCTATCAACGACTACTTAAATGATAAGAATAGTTGGTCACTGTGATTAACTCAAGACAATGTTTATGTTCTTTCTCCAGGTTACCTACTGACAAGTTTTATGAGTTTATATAATTGTTTATTTTATTCGACTTTATAAGTCAAGTTATTTAAATTTAATTTATTGTTGACATAATCTACTCATCACAATGTTTTTTTATGAGTTGTATTGCAATATGTGGTTAGCTAGTGACCTCGACAATTGATCATTGATCAATTGTCGAGAATCGACAATTGACAACAATTGCTGTCAGTAGTTGTAACTGGAAGTTATAAATGATAAACTAGGACCATCGAGGTAAAATAAATAAACAAACAGTTAGTTACTAATAACAATACTAGTAATAATATTGTACTACAATACAATAGAAAGGTAGGTAGTTTTTTTTTCAATTGTTGTCAAAATTGACAATTATTTAGATATTAAGTTCTGTTTAAGTTTAATTTTTTATTTCTGCCTGAGCATAGCTGTTCTCGATGATATTGTCTGGTATATTGGCGTGTGCTAGCTATTATGGCTGTATATTATGACTAATAAATTAAATTATGTTTTGTGTTGCGTAATGTAAATTATTTTGAATACTATTATATAGAATCTATTTTATTTGTTCTTCTAACTGAACAGACAGCTGTGCTGCTGGAGAGTTTGTTGCGCCACTTCTTCTTCCCAGCTAATGCACTAGGAAGTGGTGAAGGGTGGGCGTTTTGTGGGACTGCCTTATGTAATTGACGTTCGAAAAGTGCTGATTCTCAGCCTAGTTTGAATAAATGACTTTTGAATTTGAATTTGACACAAATAATTGTTTGTCTGTTTTGAATATTATACTACAGTCTGACAACAATAAATGTAGAGACCGACCAGTAATAAATGGAGTTTGTATGCGGTCAACACTGTTTAAAGAACTCACAGATTTGACAGAATCAAATTAATGAACTAATGTGGAACTAATGAAGTCACCTCACTCGAGGCACCATGACCGAATGCCTCGCTTTGAAAATAAAAATAAAATTGGATTACTATAAAAATTAAAATTTACTTTTTGTAATGTTGAAATAATCGTATTTTAGGGTAATAGCCCACAAGGAACATGAATCGGGTCCAAAAACCACGGTCCACTAGTCTATTATCAGACGGGAATGTTAGACGGCCCGTCAGTCATAGCAGAACTGCACCCTAATTGTGTAATACACGATCAATCACAATCTGAATCATTTTGAAAGAGATTGCTAATCCATTGCTTTATAAGTTCGAAAAAAAATCTGATCAACCCGAAAATGTGTTAAGCAATTAGATAGCTGGGTGGGAAGTCAGGACGTGGTCTTAAAACTCACGAAAACTATGGTAGAACAACAATTTGATGACTTTGTTTTGTTTCAGTATTTCGCCAAGCATGTCTAAATAATAATTATGAGAGATATTGTCAAATCGACGTAAACTTCGAGAATAAATGTGACGGTAATAATAAATGTTAACCTAAGTAATTCTAAGTATTATTGACGCATTCGATCATCTCATTCATCATTTTTCATCTTTTCAGAACAAAAATTCGACGCAATAAAAAAAAAATATTGCACACAATCTCATGGATTTTTAACGTGTGAATCTGCAGACTTACCAGACGATACCGTACATCAATGGTATCAACGCTACAGAGACGGTCTGTATCTTTATGTATCCACTCAATATAAGTTTTCTTTATTTTAAGGTGCCAAGTGTGCCAAAATTATTTCTGTTAAAAAAAAATCACGAACACTTCTGTACAACCTATCAGGGAAAACAGCATGATGTTTATGTGAAAAAATAAAACTATTCATCTACTCTCATAACGTTAAAAATTCGAATCATAAACATCAAAATGAGCTTATATTGATAAACTTCTTAAACAGAATACCGAAATGAAAGAAAATAGAATTACACTTTTTCTCTAACATAACAATGTTTTAAAAACAATTTTTTTACCACTACGATACAGGGCAAAGGGAATTGCTCAGTTTGTTAGGGCAATTTGGCTTAACGTGAACATTAAGTATAATATTTAATGACTAGGGTTTTTAATAGTTTATGCCTCAAAGAAATGAATTATAGTAATAAGGTTGCAGTAGAGCGTAAAAATGGTTCATATTTAGCATGTCTAATGCTAAAACTTGTCGCTGAAAAAGTTACAATTATGAGTATTTATTTTCCAAAATAAATCATTTGCCTTTATAATAATGATATTCTCTTACTTTGAATACAGTAGTAACATATCCTGAGGTCATTTAAATGGAAAAAAGCGTCAGTATTCATGCCAAGGTTGTCATTTAAAGCCGGTTCCACGTTTAACAAAATAGCGAGAAGCGAATAGCGAATAGCAAGGGACGATGGCCCCATCGTCATGAGCAGATTCAGTGTCCAAGGGTAAAGCCGGGTCTTCAATTGAAGCGGTATCGGAGTCCATTATAACAAAAACCAAAAACTTCGCAAAAGTAACCGAAACAACATTACGGAGGCAAAGCGAATGTTTTTAATTTCTATTTTTATTAAATTTTTCCATATGGCAATGGCGCCGATGTCGACAATTCTGCCAAGGTCAATGTGTGGAGAAAACGTGCGGAGGGAAACAAAATAAAAAATGATAGAAGCTAAAATTTAATACCAATAATTGAGTTTAATGCGAAACTTTATGACGGGTATTATTAGTACACTGAAAAAAACAGATAAAAATATTGTTATTTATATGATTAAATATGTACATAAATGGTCACAGACCACACAAAAATCATCATAATTTGATGTCATTGATACGAATAAAAAACATCAAAGCTGCAAAGAGCTTTGGGGAAGAATGTGTTGTTTTTAATTTCATTTCGTTGTCTAGATTTGTCATTATTGACAGTTAGTGTTGCCAGGTATGAAAAAAAATGGATTTGACAACAACCGAATTAATATTATAATCGGATGTAAATGTAATATGATTTGATGGCCAAAAACGATGAGTGTTTTGTTTGTTTTTAATGTAAAGGAAAATAAATATAAAACCTTTTGAAAAATCACTTGATTACAGATTTTCAAGAAAATACATATATTTTACTCAGATTTAGAAATCGATTATTATCTTTAATAAAAGACTGAAATCACAATTATTATTAATGTGGCAACACAGAATCAGCCTCCAACCATAAAATGGCGACGCTTTTTGAACTCAATCGGCTTAAATACTTATTAAACAACTTGTTTTTACATTTACTTTCCTGCAACGAGAATCAAAAAAATATTAATTTTAGATTTAATTATATTCTTTCGTAAAAATACTTTTTACAGAATAACTTGTCCACGTTAAGCCAATAATGAACAATTCCCTTTATGAAGTTAATATCACCATAGAGTTTCCATCATTTTTTTTTTCTAATGAACCACGTATGCACATGTAACTAAAAACTTTTCACTTTGATCTTTTATTTTGTAGGTTCAGTCCCAATGTATGAGAGTAGATAAAGTAGTGTATGAAACTGTACTTAACTAGGTATTAAAACACTCGTGTGATACTATTAAAAAAACTTTTAGAGGTATGAGGAACAGGGTGTAAAGTTCACTCATCCTCTATAGAAAAGGGAGGATCCTCCGACCAGACGGGTATAATATGTCTGGCAGGCAAGTGCCCGATGGTTGATGTTGGATGGTCTTATAAATGTCGTTCGCACGGTAAACTCTAATTGCGCGATGCAGAATTTGTGTAACGTCAGGATTTTGTGTGACGTCAGGTCTTTGATGCGTAGTTCGAATGTGGCGATGTAGATGCCGCCACAACCTCGCCTACTGCGGCTCCGTTTCACTTTCGACTCCACCCACTTTTCATTGAACTCATACGCCATGCCGCCATACATATTGGAAGTTTACCACCGGCATTAAGTTTGCGATAGAGTTAACCCTCGCGGACGGTCAACGGTATTCGGTTTTAAACCGTGTTATAAAACACTGTAAAACAAGTAAAATTGTATTTTCAGGGCGTCTTGTCACCGGAGATCGTGCGGTGCATGGCCCTTTACGGGGCACCGGTGTGGGCGCGTTCATTGAGGCTGCGACCGGCCCGGCGGTTGAACGCGTCCCAGAGGGTCATGGCCATTAAGCTGTTCAGAGGATACCGCACGGTCTCCCGTGAGGCGGCGAGCCTTCTTACCGGACTACCGGCATGGGACCTGGAGGCAAAAGTCCTCGCGCACATGTGGGAGTGTCGCGAGGAGGCGAAACGCCAGGGCGTAACTCCGCTGTCGTGAGAAATCACGGCACAGCGGACAGAGCTCCGGCGGGATCTAATGGCGGCATGGAGAGTGTGATTGTCGCAACCCAGCGCTGGGCACGCCACAATTGTGGCGATAAGTCCCCTCTTTGAGGAGTGGCTAGAGAGGCGCCACGGCGTCCTCACCTTCCGCCTTACGCAGGTCCTCACCGGACACGGCTCGGTTTCGGGAGGTTCCTGTTCCGTATAAGGCGGGAGGAAACGCCCGGGTGTCACCACTGTGTGGATCGCCCGGAGGACACGGTGGAGCATAGGGAGGAGGTCTGACCTGCTTGGGTAGAGCACCGCCGTGTCCTCACGGAGGCGATCGGCGGCGGCGATCTCTCGCGTCAGTTTTTGTGAAAAATAAAAAAGGTTTTGTGAAAACTGCCCATTTTCTTGCTGGCTGTAAAATTTTTCAAAATCTGTGAATGCTGATCAAAATGTCTCAAAAAGTTAAGAACAGTCTTCTAAGACCGTTTTTTTCTAGCGACAACGGTTAAGGTAGCTAGCTGTCCTTACTGCCCCGTCTCAAAAATCCAGCCTGTATAGACGGATTAAAACATTATTTTTTTTGTTTGAAAGGATATACTTCCGAGATGGTCCCATTGTCATCAGGTCAGGATCTGATGATGGAATGCTGGAGACATGGAAGGAACTCTTCAAATATTATAGGCACAACTATAGCGATTTGGGTATTTTTTTGATAGTAACTCGTGCAGTTGCTCTCGGAAAGCACTATTTTAGGGGTATGAGGAACAGGGCGTAAAGTTCACTCATCCACCATAGAAAATGGAGGATCCTCCGACCAGACGGGTGTCATGTCATACCACCATTCCGTGAAGTGGAACTGATGATGAAGACCACAGATGGCCACCCGAACTACTCAATAATAAGTATTTCACGGGTTGCGATTTGATTACTTTAATACGGTTGCCAAGCAATTTATGCTCGTCTCAATGCATATGGAGAAGTGGAGCTGATGGTGAAGTAGCAGGAGAACTCAACGATTAACGCTCCGATTAAAAAACAGCCATATTTTGTAAAAGTGGATGCGCAGTTGACATTAGACTATTGTAACTTAGATAAATTACAAAGTGAGTCACTAAAAAGCGAGAAATAAAAACGTTTAAAAAAAAACAACCGACTTCCAAAAAAACACTACAAAGTGAAAAATAACTTTCGGAATTTGGTAGCAAATAGCGACAATACAAAACCAAAGACACTGACTTCCGAAACTTAAGTTATTTTTCATTTTGTAGTGTTTTTTTACGCCGGTTGTTTTTTTGTTTAAGTTTGTATTCTAGCGCTCGAAGGGACTTATTATCTGATGCTCACTTTTAGATAGCACATTAGATAAAGCACATTTTAATGCAAGTGCAATGACAAGTGCACACGATATCAAACTACGATTTTTAACATTATACACACGGAAGTCGGTGGCAAAAAAATTAACAAAGACACTAAAGGCAAAAATACCGACTTCCAAAACTAAAGTTATTTTTCGATATGTGTTTTTTTTTTAACCGACTTCTTCAAAAGGAGAAGGTTTCCAATTCGTCTGTATATAAGTATACTTTTTATGATATGTTCATCGATATTTGCGTCAGTTGTGGAGCGATTTTGAAAATTATTTTTTCATTTGGTAGAGGAAGCTTGCCCGATGGTCCCATGAAATATAATTTTATTGTCTTTACTTGGATAGTTTTTGAGTTGGCTTCAATAATACAATTTTTTTCCACTTTGTGATGTGGGGTAGGTACCACAGCTAAAAAATGAAAAATAAAAACCGTATTCGAAAAAATTATAATCGACTTCCGACAATAAAGTAATTGTACACTTTGTAGTGTTTTTTTTGGAAGTCGGTTGATTTTTTGTAAAAAAGTTTTTTTTTGTACAAAGTTTATTTTTTATGTTAATGTTACTTTATTTTTACGAGGCGCAAGCCCTGAAATCCCACCGCTCATGTGGACATGCTGTTTCTCAAATTACCACTAGACAAGTGTAAAAACACCATACATTTTAATAATAATATTAACCACCAAACGACCTCACGCTCAGTAGTCGTGCTTGCGACCTTTACACCACGAGCTAGTTACGGCGAAACGAAACGTTAAAATCTTGGATCGCAATAGTAGGTCTATTGTGTTAGTGAACTATGCAGAAGTAAAAAGAAGGTCTAAACAAGAAATTAATTGTATTTGAAAATTACAGGTTCATTCAGTGGAATTATACCACCGGTGAGAGGAAGAAAATCAAAATTTATAATGGGATTTTTAAAATTTGACGAGCGGTCTTTCATTTATAGTAGAATGATCTCGACACTTTGGAAAAAGGAATGGGTTCCAGAGATATTTAAGATATCAGTGAACGAATATAGTAAGTATAAAATAAGTTTCAAGTACGAACGCAAACTCATCAAGTTCCCAGACTACAACAAATGTACAGACAAGCAAACAGATATATTAATTTCAACTTGATAACTCCACGCGTTCCTGAGAAAAAGGGTCTTGACAGACAAACGGACAACAACGTGATTACTCTATTTATTTAAGCGGAACT
Organism: Agrochola lota; assembly: GCA_947364205.1. Classification (NCBI taxonomy): domain Eukaryota; kingdom Metazoa; phylum Arthropoda; class Insecta; order Lepidoptera; family Noctuidae; genus Agrochola; species Agrochola lota. Next base: position 10,365,681 of record OX376246.1, on the reverse strand, counting down.
GTTAAAATTGAAAGCACCGCGCTTAACTTAACTGATTCATTGCGGATGGCACGTCTCCCGTGCCATCATTCTTTTTTGCATGTGGTGTTGGGCACGGGAGCCGTGTCATTCTGAAATCGATGGTAACTCCTTCAAATTAACTTTTAGGGAGATCTACTCCAAACAAAACTATCTTCGTTTTTCACGTAAATTAAGTTCGTATCCTTCGTTTCTGGATATTGTATTTTTTTTTTTTAAATAGGGGTAACTAACCTTTTTGTAAGTTGGGTTGATATTATAAACCACCAAATAATAATAAATTACATCCTACACACACAACGTATCTACTTAAAAATTTCTTCGACGAACGAATACGAACGCTGTTTCAACCTGCGCGGGTCAATATAGCTAGATTCAACCCTAATGTAGCGCTTATAGCAAATTCAACTATCAGTCGTACTGGTAGTTGAATTTGCTATAAGCGCTGTGATTTCTTCAAAAAGGGCTGTTTCGTTGACGATGTTTATCATTGGCCCACAAGGACTGTATTGCTCTGTGTTTAAGGTTTATTTTGCATAAAATAGTACGGGCTTGCATAAAAAAACGGAAAAATTCCATTTGATAACCAAACAATGGACGATCACGGTCGGAGAAATGGCAAGTCGCGTAAGCCTACGTAGTAAAATATACGCTACGCCTTGTATACACGGTTTATTTTTGCTTGGAAGGATACGACATACCCTAAAAAAGTCGTGGGCGCATCTTGTTTTTTGCTTTCGTTTTGCGGATTACTTCTGTTTTGTTATTCTTAGCAATTAATCTAAAAATTTCTGCATCTTTACATTTCTGTCATATGGTTTGAGGCGCAGTAATTCATTTGATATCAACTGGCCAAAATATTTACATCCATGGATGTCCAAGATAGTTGGCCCTTGATCACCATCTTCATTATTTTTTTCTATGCTCTTTGCGCTGTCCACCATTATTTTGTCTGTGCACATTGCACTGTCCACCATCACTTTTTCTGTGCACGTTGAAGTATCCAATGTTTTTCTTTTTTGTATAGATTCCCAGTTTTCTGTGTGTTCCCAGTCTTGTGCGAGTTTCAATTTCTGTCTCTGGAATGTACTTTCTTTTTCACCGTAATTCTATATAAAAAAATAGGATATAAAAGAATAGATGGTAACTAGAATATAATAGCAGTATTTCGCAAAATGTTATTTTATACTGACACTAATAAAATTTTGATTGGCTAAGTTTAATTACTTACTCATGCAGCACATGACAATTTTTTATAAATATCTAATAACTCCTTAATCAGACTTGCCAGTTTTTCATTTGCTTTAAATAGTTGACATTACTAAACTATGAACAAAATGAAAACAATATTTTTAGATCTAAATTAACACCTCATAATCACTCAAACTGTTAGAAAATAAAAAAATGAGCTGAAAAGGTTTAGCATATCTGTATTAAAAAAGTCACTTACCATCCATTTCCAAAAATACAGTTATTTGGCCACTTGTAATCACTTCATACAACGTAACTGACTGTCCACGTTAGATTTCGAATGTGAACTAAAAACATTCAGGCCTAAAACATTAAAAAAATGGTCAAAATTCATCAGTCATACTTATGATCTGGCACAGAGTAACCTACTAGTGAGAGGTCGCAGTTATCAAGACGTCTACAATAAATAGCACCTTCAACCACGAATCCGAAAATGAACCTGGGCATGGTGAAATGAGCGTAGATGGATCGCTTATCGATAAGGAATCGCCACCGCCTTTTTTTTTTTTGAGGATGGGAAATCATCAAATGACTTCTCCCGCTCTGGGCAGAGCGAGAGGGTGTGTCAGACTTTTACTGACTAAAACCCACCCGTGTTTCTTCCGTTGCCTGTGTGCCGGGGCCGCGATATCCCTTTCGGACAAACCCGCAACCCCAGCAGGCATTGGTCTTTCGACCCCGTCGGTTGGTGCTGACATCTCTTTGAGGCGCGCGTGGAACACAACGCGCCGTCGACACAGGCCTGGTCCCTATCGGACGGCGAGCTGCCCATTGCTCACCGTCCGCAAGCCCGCGCCTACGGTGGCCGGAAGTTGGCTTTCGACTCCCGACGCCCGGGGCGTCTCCCGCGGCGACTAGGGCCGCGAGGGCGTGCAGCTGGCATCTCCCTCGCTCGCTCCGCCTCCTCCTTCGTGAACATAACTGCTTCGCAGAAAGAGGGGGGACGGCCTCCCATGCACTCTCGCTCCGAACCATGGCCTGAACCAGGGCCGGACGCGAGAGATCGTCGCCGTCGATCGCCTCCGTGAGGACACGGCGGTGCTCCGCCCAAGCCGGGCAGACCTCCACCGTATGCTCCACCGCGTCCTCCGGGCGATCCACACAGTAGTGACACCCGGGCGTTTCCTCCCGCCTTATGCGGAACAGGAACCTCCCGAAACAGCCGTGTCCGGTGAGGACCTGCGTCAAGCGGAAGGTAAGGACGCCGTGGCGCCTCTCAATCCACTCCTCAAAGAGGGGACTTATCGCCACAACTGTGGCGTGCCCAGAATCGCCACCGCCTGACATTACGTTCCGGAAAGGAGTGTCTCACGGCCACGACTCTGAATTCCGTCAAGAATTTAAGGCATTTCAAGAGAGCATTCTAACTATGCTGGAGACGTGGTTCACGAAACATGACGATAAGTTTTCAAAATTATTTGGGGAATTCGAGTGTGTGAAAAAATCCATTCAATACATTAGCGATAAATATGATGACCTCGAAAAAAGGACACAAGCACTCAAAAATCGCGTTCAGATTATCGAACAAAACGCCCAAACAAACGAACCACGGCTCGCCTACCTGGAAGCGAAACTCGAATCTATGGAACAAAGAGCACGTAACTGTAATCTTGAAATAAGTACCCAAGTACCCTACCTCAAAAACGTGGGGAGAACTTGATAAATATTATTGAAAATATTGCTAATGTTTTAAAACAACCAATATATCTGCTCGTGATATAATCGCGATTCACCGTGTACCACAAGCCCAACCAAATAACTCACGACCGAAGAACATAATAGTAAAATTTTCCAGCCAAATTATTAGGGATAACGTCATCTCGGCTGCTCGCCTCAACAAAGGTATTACATCCGAGTAAATAAATATACAAGGCTCCCCGCAGAAAATATATTTAAATGAACATTTAACACTACAAAACAAGAAATTATTTCGACAAGTCAAGGAAATTGCCAAAAATATTGGATACAAGTTTGTCTGGATTAAGCACGGAGTCATACTTGCCAGAGCTGACGTCCCCACCGCTGCCATCGCCATTCGCTCAGAAAAGGATTTATCAAAGCCTACTCCCCACGTTCCGGGAAATTAATTACTTAACATTAATGGTTTTTTAATTCTCTGTCATAAATGTAAGCGAATATTTCGGGGGTGACGTAAATCGTATCATGAACAGTGTGATGTGTATAATGTCCTGCGTGCGGGCTCTGTATCGTGCATTACTCTGCGTGTCGGCAGGTTATGCGACTACTCATAATTTGGTTTTGCGTCCACCGTCATATTTACTTTTTCTTTCACATTAAATTACAAATGTTTATTCCTTTTAAAGTTTCAATCAGTCCTTACAGATATATATAAGTATGATGTTCAAATAATTGATTATATTATGCCTGACAAGTTTCATAGTGCCTTTAATCGTAAACAAGTATTATTCAGAATCACAATGTGCCCCGGCTACAGATTTTATTATTATGCACAGATCATGAGTCACTTGTTTATCTTTCTTCTGGTAACATTTATTAACATTTTTAATCAGTGCCAGTGACCAGTAACATCTCGATCTATTATTAGAACTGCCGAGGGTTAAGAACAAAATTAAATACTCTGTACAATAATATTCTGGCGGACTCCCACGATATCATTATTTTATCTGAGACATGGTTGGTTCCCCATATTGACGATGGCGAATTCATCGACTCAAGGTATGTCGTGTATCGTTGCGATAGAAACCCTGTGTTGAGTGGTAAGTCGGATGGAGGTGGTGTTTTGATAGCGGTTCGTCGTTGTCTATGTGCAACGCGTTGTGAGTTGGTGACGACGCTTTGTCAAGATGATTGTTATCACACTATGCCTCATAACATTGACTATGTACTATTAAAGTTTTACTCTAAAACTGCTAATAAGTATCACAATGTGTGCGGCGTATATGTTCCACCGAACCAAACGCTAAATACCTACCAATCGTTATTTTATTTACTTGAAAAAGAAATGTCTAGCCTTACTATTGGTAATATGTATAACGGGGAGGGGTGCGGGCGTTCTTCATCTTCCATGGTGAAATCAAACAAAATACGAGCTTCGATACACTCTTTGATTTAATGCGAACAATGTCTAATAATTTACAATCACAAATAATCACACACGGCTAAGATGGAAACCGATTACTTTCGAAACGCGGTGAAGTCGGTCGTATGTCGGACACACCCGCTCGGCTCGACGTCCGTTCGAAAAGTGACGTTTGTTTCAAACGGCGCCCGTTGCTTGTCAAACCGTAGGGTTGCCAACACACAAATCGAATACACCCAAGTCGATATCGATTATCAACTTGACGTTCCGATTTTGCTCTCTGCGACACGGCCATCTTGACACGTCACACGTCCCAGTGTGATGAGCCTGAAAAGAGCAAATTCCATCTGCAATATCAAAGCATATCTACTCGGCCTATCCTGACTAAACGAGTCAGGCCAGGGCTTCAAACAAACTCTCATAATAATTCAAAGTTTATTCTCAAATAATTAAGCTTACATCATTACTAGGGATAATTACAAACTACTTCTAACTATAAACTGACCACTGACCATTATTCACTCAACCACATACTTCAAGAAATTAACGAAGACTCTACTTGCTCTATAATCACTCGTATCGACTCTATCGATCACGGTCGTCTCTATCGCCTAATTCGAGCAACAGGACTCATGCCACTTTCGCAAAGTGACGATCTCTCAAAAGCGGTCGTCGCTATTGCCTAATTCGAGCAATAGGACTCATGCCACCTTTGCAAGGTGACGATATCTCAGAACCGGTCGCCACCATCGCCTAAATCGAGCGATAGCAGCTCATGCCACTTTCACAAAGTGACGATAACCTTGCCACCCTCACCAAGTGACGATCACCACGTTGCCTCCCCAGAGCAAACAAATCACAACTTAGTTACTTGATTGAATAGTGGTCAATGGGCTCACACTTTCCTCTACATCACTAGTCTCCGAGTCTACAGACATTTCATGGTCGGGCATCTTTCTCAACCGATCGTGCGCGTACTTATAAGTGCGCTTAGAATTTAATGCCTTCAAAGTATATCGATCGTTCTCTAACACTTCGATAACTTTAAACGGTCCCTTATACTTAGGGTCCAGCTTTGTCTGATTACGTTCCTCGTTTTGTAAAAGAACGAAATCACCGACAGAAAACGGAACGATTCTAGCTTTTGTCGCATCAAAACGAGTCTTGTCATAATCAGAGTTTTTCTCCATATTAACAATCGCAGCCTCCCTAACTTGGTCTAAGTCAACGTCAGGCTCTATATCCTCAGCTAACATTATCTCTAACGGTCTACTAACCCTGCCTATCAACAACTCTAACGGACTTGCCTTGGTAACACGATTTATTGTACAATTTAGCGCAAGTTGCACATCAGGGAGAGCATCCTGCCAAGACTTATTTGAAGTTTCAGAGGACGTAAGCATGTTTTTAAGCGTTGACATAACCCGCTCTACTTGCCCGTTGGCTCGTGAGCTTCCAGTAGCGATCAAGTGTAATTTAATATTAACAGAGTCGCAAAAATCACGAAATTCCTGGCTAGCAAAACAACGGCCTTGGTCCGCTATAATTCGCGTAGGCGCACCAAATAATGAGACGCTATGTTTTACGGCTCTAATACTACTGGCAGTGTCGATATTTTTTGTATGGTGCAAAAGAACATACTTAGTAAAAGCGTCTATGAGGACAAAGACGTATTCCTTTGTGTCTCTTTTACCACTAAGTTTGCCAGTGGCATCTATGTGCACTGTGTGCCAGGGAACTGCTACCTTTGGGATGGGATGTAACTCAGCTTGGATTTTGCCTGAATGCGATTTAGAAACACGACAAGTTACACAATTTTCCACAAATTTACGTACAAATTTTGACATGTTTTCGAACCAATAGAAATCGTACATCTTTTCCAAAGTCTTTTCCCATCCCAAGTGTACCAATCCCTCATGCATACCTTGAACAATAGACCACCGTAATGATCTCGGAACAATTGGTAAACAACGTGTTCTTCCGTTGCGTTGTATTTTGCGGTATAATGTACCTGAACGCAATTCGTAAGTTTTTGAAACATCGTCATTAAGATTACCATCAGCAAGGTCACTTACTAGTTTACATATGTCCCTATCTCGTTGTTGTTCGGCGAGAAACCAACTGTCAGAAATTTCAGCAACACAAATTTGCTTAGCTTCAACTTTATCGAAAGTTTTGTCAGGTTTTGGAGGTAAAGGGTTTCGAGATAGAAAGTCTGCATGAACCATACGCTTTCCTTCTCTATGTACCACATCAAAGTCAAAGCTTTGTAGGAAAGCCCACCATCTGTGGACTCTCGGTGTCAAGTCGAGCTTTTTACGAGCCGACTTCAGCGAACTGCAATCCGTTACGACAACAAACTTGCGACCATGTAGAAAGTGCCTGAAGTGCTTCACTGCGTTTACGACCGCGAGAGTTTCCAACTCGTAAGAGTGGTATTTCGCCTCGGCGGACGTGGTGCGACGGCTATAGTAAGCAATTACATGAGGCACGTTATCTACTTTCTGAATAAGGATAGCGCCGTAACCAATTGCACTCGCGTCTGTGTGAAGCTCGGTTTCGCGGTCGGGGTCGAAAATTGACAATACCGGTTCACTCGTCAAAATTGACACAATCAGACGCCTAATCTCTTCATGCTCTGGTCTCCAATCCAATCTACCATTGCCGGATGTCAGGGAGTATAAAGGTGCCATGACCTGGGAAAATTTGGGTACAAACTGCCTAAAATAAGAGGCTAGGCCAATAAATTGCCGCAACTGTGTAACTGTTTCTGGAGGTGGTAGAGCAGTAAGTGCCTCTATTTTCTTGGGATTAGGACGAATTTCTCCCTGACAGACTTCGAATCCAAGGTATTCGACCTTTTTCTTTAAGAAAGAACATTTTTTCCAATTTAGCGAAAATCCTTTATCAGTCAGAGTTTTAAGAACCACCCTCAGTCTTTCAAGTGCCTCTTTTGGATCGCTAGCAATTACAAGAACGTCGTCCATGTACACAACTACGAAAGTACGCGTTAGGTCACCTAGAGCTTTTATTACGGCACGTTGAAAAACTGATGGTGCATTACGTAAACCGAACGGCATGGCCAGATATTCATACTGGGAATCCGGTGTAATAAACGAAGTACACTCAATAGAATCAGGGTGAATAGGTATCTGGTTAAAGCCAGAAGCCATGTCTAAAATAGTAAAATAGTTAGAACCATGAAGCCTTGCAATCTGATCTGAAATCAGAGGAAGAGGGAACCTATCGGGTACCGTGTTATCGTTGAGCTCGCGGTAGTCGACACACATCCTGTCACTCCCATCCTTCTTCTTTACAAGAAGAATAGGACTGGCAAACGGCGAAGAACTAGGTCTAATAATATTCGCTGCAAGCAACTCGTCTACTTTTTCACGGACAACCCTGCGTTCCTCAGGACTCAGTCGGTAAGGACGTCGGTATACGGTCTTATTTGGATCTTTCAAGCGAATTACCATTGGTTCAGTATCAGCACGAGTAGTAGGCACTCCGTTCGTAAATGAGCTTTTGAATGACTTTAGAAGCTCTACTAACTCGCTCCTAAAATCAGGGGGCACGTCAGTGTCTATGGAATCAAAGTCAATATCGGATTTAGTCACGTCACAAAAATTTACAAGTCTAGTCCTAGTGAAGGTCAATCTGTCCGAGGTCATATTAACAGCTATACCTAAAGCTAGTACTTCGCGACCTATCATAATGTCATAATGTAGACAATTATCAGGCAAAACATGAAAAACTACTTCAATTAAAATATCATCGATTTCAATTTGAGATGTGATTTGCACAGTACTAAAAATAGCAGTTTGGCCTATGCCAGTTAATGAAACACTATTATTGCAACGCTTGCCTCTAAAATGACATGCAACTGACTCTCTAATTAGTGAGCACTCGGCTCCTGAATCGTATGTAAAATGAAACTGCTCACCAGCATGACGCAGCGTCCCAGCAGGCGCGTTAATGTGGCAGACATTCACGCGCTTCTCCTGCGAAGGCCCCGCCGTGTTGTTGGCGTTGCTCTCCTTGCCGCTTCTCCGTGGACAATTCTTAGCGAAGTGGCCTGCAGCACCGCAGTTGAAGCAGCTGGTGGACGACGAAGAAGTCTTCTCACTCGTTGGTGTCTTAAATCTACCATCTTGGTTACTCAGTCCCTTTCTGGAACGACATTGTGCCGCTTTGTGCCCAGCTTTCCCACAAACATAACATTTCACAGAAGAACCATCCGAATTCACACGAGGTTTCTTGGCATCTTGGTTACTTTCATTCGAAAATGGTGATTTTCGTTTCATAAAAGAGACAGCCTTCAGTTCTTGCTGCAACTCGTTCCTCGTGGTAATATTTTGGGTGAAAGATAATCGTTGGACACGATTTTCAAACTGTGAGATATGCGACAAAACAGTTGACACGGCAATTTGTTCCACCAAAAGGTTTTTCCACTTCGACATGATTGATGACATTAATTTAGCCGCATATGAAGCCAGACATTCACTATCTTTAGGTCTACTGTTTTGCAAATTAATCAGGAAACCAGCAGCAGTTTCAGCACTCTCATACCTGGCAGTAAACAGGTCCTTAAAGTTGCTCCATGTCATCCCATGGAAGGATACTTGGGACAACCACACTGAGGCTTGTCCTTTAAGTGCACGACTCAAGGCTAACATAAGTGGAGCACCTTGCATATCCGGATCCGTGATACACATATCCGCAGTAGAAATCCATGCGCGAGCATCCACGTTTTCTTTATCCGGGTCAAACTCAGGTAATCTCGTATCCTTGCTAGACGTCGGTGCCTTCATGGCTTGAATCAAGGCCATAAAATTCTGATTCTGCTGCTCCATCAATCGCATCCATCTTGTGTCTTCATTGTTGGTTGTATCACGCTCGTTTTCTTCACGGTTGCATCCCACTTCTGATAACGGGGAGGGGTGCGGGCGTTCTTCATCTTCCATGGTGAAATCAAACAAAATACGAGCTTCGATACACTCTTTGATTTAATGCGAACAATGTCTAATAATTTACAATCACAAATAATCACACACGGCTAAGATGGAAACCGATTACTTTCGAAACGCGGTGAAGTCGGTCGTATGTCGGACACACCCGCTCGGCTCGACGTCCGTTCGAAAAGTGACGTTTGTTTCAAACGGCGCCCGTTGCTTGTCAAACCGTAGGGTTGCCAACACACAAATCGAATACACCCAAGTCGATATCGATTATCAACTTGACGTTCCGATTTTGCTCTCTGCGACATGTATATTTTTGGAGATTTTAACTTACCGCACATCGAATGGGTTGCATATGACACACCTGCACTCATACCTTGCATACACAATAACAGCAGCTCACTGGAAATCCTGCTTCTTAATTTTTTATCGACTATAGGCTGTAAACAATATAATAATACTAAAAATCAGTTAAACCGCACGTTGGATTTATTAATTTCAAATGATGTTTGTGTGTGTGAACCTGCGCTCATTCCCTAATATCCGTAGATGCTTTTCATCCGCCTTTTCTGACAATTATCTCTTTTGAATTAGATAGTGCATGTGCCCATGGCGCGGTGCTCTGCGCCTAGATATCGTTTTATAGAGGCCAATTACTCTGCTATTAACAAAGATATTATTCTGGTTGACTGGATTTCAGTTCTAGATAATGTCTCAATAGATTCTGCTACTTAATGCTTTTACGAAACTATTTATGAAATTATAAAGTCTCATGTACCTGAATGTAGGATACAAGAGCGAGCAAAGCGACTTTGAAACCTTTATATTTATATTTAGCATACGTAGGGGGCCCCCAACTACAAACTGCCTTTTACTTACTGAACATACTTTGGCCTTTTTTGGGATTTGATTTATATAAAAGTATATTTGAGATTTGGGGCCCCAAGATCAGGGGGCCCAGTGTGGAATGCTCCTGTCCCCCTTTCCTCCCCTTAGTTCGCCAGCGCAAAGTGGTTAGTTTGCTTTCGACGTATTTGACAAAGACACTAGGAACAGTGCAAAGGTGGAGGTCCAGCCATAACACGAGGACTTTGTGTTTAAATCTCGATTTTAATGGACATTCTTCATTGTTTGTTTCAGAAGAATACGATGTAGAAGGTTCAAAAACATATTCAGAATTAGAACAAGTTAACTTTGCCTGTCTTAACTGTAAGTACCTACCTAACTACCTACGTGTGTAACACGATATTGCATAAATCGCCTTATTTAGGGTTCAGTCGTTGAACTAACAGTCTCATAAATGCATATACTAGTAAGTAGTTATCTTAATAATAATATACTGTGCTCATCCTACAACTACTGCTAACTTTTATGCGAGGACGCTGGCACCCTAAACACAAGTTAAATCTTACTTTGAGTGCCAGAGGTAATCGATAACACGCTTTCCCTTAGTTTTAACGCTGCATTGTGTTGAGATAAGTGTTTCTGTACAACTTAAGGTAATAAAAAATTACTTACAAGTTGGCCATTTCTGTATGCCTGTCTGCCGGCTATCTACCACGTGCTTTTAAAAAGATCATACGGTTTTGGTTTGGGCAAGTTAGTTTCTTATGTGTAAATATAATGTCATCAAAAAATCTACCGTGTAGCTTGTAAGTCTTGTAACGAACAAAACAAATTTTTGACCGTTATTTCAAGCAAAACACGCAATATAACTTTGTACTTCACAAGTTATGATTAATATTAATAATAAGTATTAATCATAAGTTTGATTAATATTTATAATATTAATCATAACTTTATTAGTTCGAACGAAAACTGACCAAAACTGGTCTATAGACAAATAGCGATAGATGGTTTTAATATTTTTGTAGGGATACCTCATCTTAGCCCTTGTGCTAAAGGGTAAAAGGCTCTCCTTAACTTTTTTAAATATGTATTTAGACCCGCATTTACAGATTTTGCAAAAAAAATGTACAGTCAGCAAGACAATTGGCAATTTTAAACTAAACTTTTTGTTGATGCAATTCGATAGTGTTTTTAATAAGGATCAAACAGCTCTAGGGGAACAAACGAGGTAAGAGTATCAGAAATGTCACAAAAGGCAAAGAACGTTTCCTATTTTTTTAAACGTTTTTACGTGGGTGACACTGAAAGTTCTTAGAAAATCAAAAACTGAACAAACTAACAAGTTATTAGTTTTATTATATCTTTTCAAAATAGTGTCCATTTACATCAATACATCGCTGAAAATAGAGAAAATAACAAAATAGCAAGGTGCGAGGTCCGGGCTATAGGGCGGGTGACCCAGTAATTCCACGTCTGGCGTTGCCAAGTAGTCGATTGTTTGCTTGGCGGTGTGCGACGAGGCTTTGTCGTGGTGAAGGAGGATCCTATTGTGAGGTCGTTTCTCCCGAACTTTTTCCAAGACAAGTGGCAAACAATTGTTAGTGTACCACTCTGCAGTCACTGTTTTTCGATCATCTAAAACAATTGTTGTGTAATGACCTGTCCTTCCGAAGAACGAGGCCAACATCTTTTTTCCCACGCTTCGACCTCTCTTCACTTTAGTTGGCAACTCCTCGGAAGGAAACACCCAGACAGGAGACTGTCTCTTAGTTTCAGGATCATATGTTATGATCCGGCTTTAAATCCAGCCTTCGTCACCCGTAAGTATGTCGAACACAGCATTTGAGTCACCTCCGTTAAATCTTTGAACCATTTCACGACACCAATCAACACGATGGGGTTTTTGGGCCTCTGTCAAATTATGAGGTATCCACCGGGCACAAAGCTTCCTGGCCGCTAAATGTTCATGGAGGATTAGTGCACTTGACTCATATCGATGCCTAAGCTTGTCTGAATCTGCTGATAAGTCACTCTTTTGTCAGTCTTTATCATACGCCACACAACACTGATGTTATCTTCAGTCGTCGCCGTCTAAGGCCGTCCCTCACGCAGATCATCGGTGAGATTAGTGCGACCACGTTTAAACTCATTAAACCAGTTGTAAACAGTGGCACGAGATGGGGCTTCATCGTGAAAGGCCAATCAAAGTCTATCATAACTTTCTTGTTGACATAGAAAGTCATAAAAAATCATTGTACGATCTCGTGTTAAATTCATACTGACACAGACAATTTTCAATTTGCCGTCAAATCGTAAACAAAAGACAAATGAATAAAATACATACACAATAATAATGGCAAAGAGTGCCATTTTCAAAATTTGAACTTATACCCTTATAGTTTCGCCATGTCCGTCTGTCTGTCTCTCTGTCTGTCCGTCTGTCTGTCCGCGGCTTAGCTCAGAGACGGTTAGTACTAGAAAGCTGTAATTTGACATATGTATACATATTAATCATGCCGAAAAAGTGGTAAAATAAAATCAAGAAAAAATTTTTTTTTGCGTGCTTCCCCTACACGTAAAGTGGGGATGTTTTTTTTTCCTCATCTACCCCATGTTGTGGGGTATCGTTAGAAAGGTCTTTCTCATCAACCAACTTAAATTTGCAGTTTGAAAAACATGATCTCCCATACATTCCATTAGGCAGAACATGTTTTTCAACTACAATGTTAAGTTTGTTCTTGGGATAAATTCATCCCAACAACGGAACCCTTCATTGTGCGTGGTCCGACACGCACTTGGCCGTTTTTTTTTATTATATCGTTTACAAGTGGCCAGTTGTAAAAACTCACAGTGTCGCCCTCGTATATAAATAAAAGTTTTTTTTTTTTTTTTTTTTCTCTTTTTTTTTAGGGATATTTGTAACCAATGCGTATGTCAGTCCCATATTATTTATTTGGTGAAGAGAAAAGACAGCACAACACAAGAAAGCACAATTAAACGATAACAAATTTTACCTACATGAATATAAAGAAAATATTTGGTGCCCATATAAAAGGCACTGTGTAACTGTGTGCATGTTACAAGTACAACAGTCACTCGCTCTGTGTTCTTGTAAATTACCTATAAGTGAATAAGTACCTAAATAAATGGTTATGTTTTCTTCTTTTTCAACTTCCGATATTAATGTGGATGATTTTACAGACGCATTCTCACAAATAGGATGGATAGACCCAACGGGATCCGAAATTACTACGTATAACGCGACATCTTATTCATGGACTTTTAAAAAAACAGACAATAACAGCATGTTGTGCTGTATAAATTATAATACTTACAACAAAGGACATGAAATGGTCGTTGAGCGTTCTGTGAATGACATTACTGTGTTGATATATAAAGAACCAGAAAAACAGGATAATGCAAAGGGTAAGTGTGATATTAAAGCTACTGCCGTTATATGCATCACTTATCAATGAAAAATTTATCTTCGTAGTGCGGAGTCAACGACACGTAATAGTATGTAAATAAGTTATTGCTATTACTAGCATTGTTCGGTTAGTTATTTTTAGGGTTCCGTATGTCCGAATGAAAAACGGAACCCTTATAGGATCACTCGTGTGTGTGTTTGTCTTCCTGGCTGGCAGGCTGTCTGTCTGTCCGTCTGTCATAACCAATTTTCTCCGAATCGATTAAGTTGAAATTTGGAACAAAATTTATGTGACCTAAACACAGACCTGTTATGTAAATAACTGAATTTTGTGAATAGGGTGTCACTTTTGGCAGACGTAACGTTTATTTTATTTTATTATATAATAAAATTAAAATAAATGTTAATTTTACTGACTGGGTTTACTGTGAGGATTTCAAGTACATATTTTTTATAATTTTAAAATAATAAGTTTAAAAGTTATTTAAGAAAATTTACTGATGAGAATTGATTGAAAAATTGTTTCAGTCACCCTTATCTCCGAAACTACTGAGACAATTAAAAAAAAAATACAAAATATAGTTTTATAGTTATAAATTCCAGGATCGGGCCCACAAATTCTGCAAATTTACTACTAAATATTGATAGTGTCCGCGTTTAAATATGAGACATGGCTCTTCAATCCATACATAATATTTGCCCTCGCGTAAAATTTCGAGAGTTGGGCACGAAAATATCACGAAATAGGAAAATACATATGCAGGTTTTAACAGTGGCATAGCTAGGTACTATATCATTTGTTGGAGGTCCTTTTTACTCGACTTTGGCGAATCTCAAAAGGAAGATATTGTATTTTACAAAATAAATAAAATAGTATCCTGATTGGGAGGTTAAGGTCGGGGTTCTTGCAGTTTAGGGACCTGTTTTATCGATACGGCTATTGAGGGCGGTAGCTACGACCCTGGGTTTATTTATTTCAATTTTTAGGTCCTGCAGGATCGCCAGTACCGGTTAATAAGACCATCAACGACTTCCCAGGAGCGGATAATAAGACTAGCGACGACACCCCAGGAGCGGATAATAAGACCATCAACGACTCTCCAGGAGCGGATAATAAGACTAGCGACGACACCCCAGGAGCGGATAATAAGACTAGCGACGACACCCCAGGAGCGGATAATAAGACTAGCGACGACACCCCAGGAGCGGATAATAAGACTAACGACGACTTAACAGGAGCGGAAAATAAGGCTAGCGACGAGTCAATAGTTACAGTTGTTCTAATCATAGTGTTAGCGGTAGTTCTGGGTGTTGCTGCTATGTTGGGCTTTTTGGTCACATTACTCGTGATAAAATATCGCCGTGTAAAATCCAACACAGGAGAATTACCTCAGACGTATGTGGTAAGTTATAAAATGTTCTTTTTCTTAACTTTTGCATTTTCTAACTCTGTAATTTTGCCTTACATTGTCGAATTTGGCGCCAGAATCAAAACTGGTGACTTTTTGTTTGTGCAACTTCAATAATATTACTATGTTATACCTAATAATAATGATTTGTCGCTTATACA
Organism: Agrochola lota; assembly: GCA_947364205.1. Taxonomy (NCBI): domain Eukaryota; kingdom Metazoa; phylum Arthropoda; class Insecta; order Lepidoptera; family Noctuidae; genus Agrochola; species Agrochola lota. The sequence continues at coordinate 10,350,547 of OX376246.1, read as the reverse complement.
TCTCTAGCCGTGCCGTGCCGCCAGTGGGCGCCGGTAAACTATAAATGTTCCGCCAACTAGCCCGGTCCGTACTCATACTGTATCGGCATGCAATAAATATAGTTTTGTATGAATTAATACGAGTTGGCACCCACTCAGTGGCGTAACTCGCCCTGAATGCCCTCTGCTGCATTGTTACCTTACGAAGAGAATGGAAGAGCGAGTGAAGCGTGCCAGAAAATTTGAGGATGCACTCAGATAAATTGATATTAGATTTGGTGCGCGCCTGTAGCTTGAAGCCTTTGTAAGCCATAAACAAATAACGTTAATTTTCATAAGGTATTAATTTTGAATGGCTCGCCTCGGGTGACTTCCGATCATTGTTCGGTTCGTACTATAGTCGCTCAGGTGTGCACGTTTAGTTTCGCGCTGAAAACGCTCACGCTTCGCGGCCCGCGTCAATTACGCGGCCCGCGTCAATTACGCGGGCCGCGTAATTTCGCACCGGGACATTGGGTAGACACACTTACCTTTAACTAGAATATTAATTCATTTATTTCAGACACCAATCCATAAATTTAAAATGTATAAAAAAAAATTGTTCATTAATAAGTTAAATCAAATATAACAACATATTACATTGTTCGTGCTCTGCAAAATATCGCACAGTAATTTATTAATAATTATTCTCTTTATTTTCAGCCGAACAATCCCTTCTACGTAAATTTGTTGTTTAGACGGGAGTGTCAACAAGAAATACACGAACGAGAGCATATCTACGAAGAAATTAATTAGATTGAGGGCCGATTTTCCAATTATCAGTTAACTGTTAGTTGAAACAAAAGCATGTGACGGTTTGACAGCTTTTGTACGGAAATGTTAATTAAACCACCGTCTATAATTATCAAATAAAAGTTATCTGACATTTGAAAAATCGGCCCTTAGTTTAATAATTTGTCCCTTCACACATTTTGTGGGTATTTACTAGCAATCAAACAAAAAACAAATGATTTTATAAAACTTTTCAAGTACCTACGCGCGACACGAGCACCTTGATCAGCTGTTTACTTTAAATGATTTTACGATGATTTAATAAATAATAATAAAATAAAAATGTTTATTTCAATTTCATAGGGCATTACAATACAGATTATTGGAGATCACCTTTTAAGCAAGGAATTGCTTGTGTTAGGAGACTCCGCGCTTCCACTTGTCATTATTATGATTTGTTTTGTTTTATTACTATTATATTCCACGTCTGCGAACTTTAATCCAGGCTTACCAAGGGGTATCGTATTACCCAGTTACTGGGTTGTGGAGGTCAGATAGGCAGTCGCTCCATGTAAAATACTGGTATTCAGCTGCATCCGGTTAGACTGGAAGCCGACCCCAACATAATTGGGAAAAGGCTAGGCAGATTGATTGTCTGCGAACTTTAATCAGTCAATTAAAACGGGCCTTGTGTAAAATAACAATGTAATTTAGCTCGTTATAGAGGTAGTACATGGAATTAGTAAGTACTATACTGTACAACAGAATGTCAGTCATCTGAGCGTCTTTGATGTGAAGGAATATGTTAGTTATGTAGCTTTCAGAAATGGCTTTATTATAACCGAAACCTCTATACCGCGCCTAAGGTATATGAGACGTGGGGGCAGTGCAGGACGCACCGCTCTGTCCTGTCAGTCTTCCGTCAACGCTCACGGCAGACCCGCCTCGCCGCGCGCTTAGGCGCTGTACAGCGGTTTCGATCAAACTATAATTTAAAAGAGTTTTTATTCCTACTAGCAACGTGTTACCTATATTAATAATAGGTATGCGTTTCACTTTACATTATGATTATAATTATCACTTTAGGAATGCACTGTGCTATTGTTAGATTTAATCTTAGAAAAAGAAATTGGTGATTCATTAATTCATTTACAACTTATTCGTATAATTGAAATTGTATTTTGTGTTAAACAAATAAAAAGGTTACTAAATAGCTTTATTTTAATTTTTAACCTTATCAGTATAGTCTGGCAATAAAATAAAATAATTATGCTTCTCGAAGAACCAAACGTACGCGGCTAAGGGCTTGGTATCGCCGTCGCTTCAAATGCGCACAGTGTCACTACGTTAAAACAGTCGGACCTTATTCCTAATCCACTTAAGTCAAAGTCAAATAATTTATTTCAATGGGGATCCACGCGCAAAGCTCAACGCAGATGTCGCCAGCGCCGGGATGGCCGCTGTCAAATCATTTTCGCTTTGTTTACATCAGTGTTTTTCTGTTATTTTTTGTGTTGAAACCGATCCACCATCGTTATTGCTAATATGTATTGTTCCTGGAAGCATAAAGAATTGAAAGACGAACTAAACAAACGAGAAGCAAGGAGTACTGGAAAGAAATCAGATCTTATTGAGAAGTAGACTTATAACTAATAAAATATTTTTCATCAGTGCTAGGCTCTACATTTGGATATTTTTTTTGTTGTAACGTGTTAATTCTTACTTGACCCATGGTAGGAAAATTTACGAAAATTGAGAGAACACTACTTTAATCATAAATGGTATTCTTTCATTTTTAGGTTATCTATGACCGAAATTTTAATGTCGGCAATCAAAGCTCTCAAGCTTCTGAAAGACAAGCACTTGACGTTCCTGCTGTAGAACTTCACCAAAACGTTAATAGCTCCACCAGAATTCCACCATATTGCCGAAGTTTACCAATCAACATATTCTAAGTTACTTTTAGTTGTACTCTTTTAGTTTCCCACTTTTTTTAGCGTAGTATCTTTAGGAAATAAATGAACACCGGGGTTAGTAGTTTAGTACATCCTGGTACAGCATACTCAAGCATATTACGAGAAAAATAAAATTTACTGAATGATAGGTTACAAAATGTATGGAATTGACAGCTTTCAATGGCCATGTCGACGATGCGCCACCTATCGTGATAAAATGGCAGTACAGATCCTCATTAAGCACATAAAATGCCCTTGTTAACGTCAATAAATAGAATTGATTCTAGTCGCCCCTTCCAAAAGGTAGTTTTCGTATGGAGAAGAATGGGCAAGAAACTCCACCGTTACTCTTTTAAAATGTTTACAAATAAAAAAAATACACTGTTTTGTATACATTAATTATATAATTACGTATATGTGAAGATAATGCAACTAGATTAAAATGACTATACCACAATATGTACAAAGAATTAAAAATTAAGCAATGACAGATAAACTAATTAAGGTATACACGGTGTAAGTAATACACGGTGCTCACATATTTACAAACATTGTAAAAGTAGTAGATTTTCCTAAAATTTTACAATTAATAAGTCATTGGTGCCGATTCTCTTGTAAACCGAACTAAACTATCACTAAAATTCCTTACTTTTGGCTAAGAATTATAAAGCTATTCTGACAAAACAAATCTCTAAATTTAAAAATAATTTGGACACAACTAAAATCGAATTTGACAATCAAAGTAACTCCACGTTGTACCCTTGGTTTGCCATATCCCGTAATTTTGTTTTAGAACCAGAGGCGCGCAGGGGGTGTAGCCTCGACGTGTTTTATATGGAATTTTTATTTTTTTGTATGGAAAATATGAAAAAATATTACCTACATGTTGGGTGTAAGAGTTTTTTAAAGGGGGTCAAAATTTTCATTATTTTTGCGATAGGACGCATCATTTTCGAGATATAAGCAAAAGAAAAAATAAATACAGTACTGTTTTTGCACGTGAAGTCGAGATGTTGGAGTTAATTTTATAGCGTGATAAAAATCATTTAAAAAGTTAAATCTATATCTTAACCTTTTGGTGCGTCCTTTTAACATGAAAGTAATATTGCTCATCCCCCATAACAAATACCGTGATAGTTTATTCCCTACATTTTGGTTAGAATTATAGGGAATATCTATGAAAAAAAAACACAGAATCTATCTGGTAGAATTTGCATCATGCTGGAACATACAAATACGACATAATGTAATATTGCCCATAGCAAATAGCGTGATATTTTATACCCTACCTAAACAGAATCCGTCCGGTAGAATTCACGTCTTGCTGGAACATACATTCAAGCAAACAGACAAACAAACAAAAATTCTAAAAAACTACATTTTTGGTATTAGAATCGAACCTAGTCCTCTTAATTTAAAAAAGTATTAATAATTGTTTTGACTCCTCTACGATTTTATTACATAAATAGATTATCCGACCAAGATTGACGCAAAACAGACAGAAACAGAAGACATTGAAAAAATCTGTTTTCTTGGTTTCTTAAAAGTCAAACCTCAACCAAAAGCCCTTGGGTTAGTTGTGTTTAGACTTTCTATTAGTATTTGCCATGCGCTTGAGGTCCCCGAAAGGGTTAGGCAGAGGTGTAAGTCCACTCACATTTCGCCAGCTATGTTTAATTTCCGTGTAATTCTTAGAGGGCGAGCCTATTGCCATCAATCAAGAATAAAACTAGATCCAGGGCTGCTACTGCTACTCAGAAATTCCTGATGTAAAAACCCAATAACACTGCTCGACTTGGGAATCGAACGAAAATCGAACGCAAAATTTTTGACTTTATTGCGGTACTGGACCGCGATAAACTCAAAATTCGTGTCAGAGGTGGTTACAGTACTAAACTACGACCTTACCTAGTAACGACTCCCTAACCGAGGAGTCTTAACAAATTGATATCGATTCTAGGAACTCTCGCCACTACTTATAAATTGGTTTGTGCTCACATTTAAATCATACAGTACGTCATATTAGTAATCTTAATGCTACTTAATACATTTTGCGGTTATCCCTTTAGGTAACGAGAAAGTTTAAGAAGAAAGTTTGTGAAGATTATGGTTATGTGTGCTATTATGACCTGAATGCAGATCTCCTCGACAAACTAGACCGTCTTCTCAATAATTGCATTCGATTCGTTTTCAATCTTCGTAAATATGATCACGTCTCTGCGCATCGATCCCTTCTAAAGTGGTTGCCCATACGGCAGCGCAGAGAGCAAAGGGCGCTGACCACCTTGTTTTCATTTCTGGACTCTCCTCTTCCCCTAGTTATCTAGCCCCCCACTTTCAGTACATTTGCGCAAACCACAATAAAACTGTACGTTCATCACACAATCGTCTTCTTCAATATCCCACTCACCGCACTGACTTCATTCACTCTTCCTTCTTCGTTCAATCTATATCCTTGTGGAATGCGCTCCCCCAGGAAATCAGGATGGCAACCAACCGATTATCCTTTAAAGTTAAAGTTCGCGAGCACATTCGTAAGAAGCTGGCAGTATCATCACAACGGTAATGTTTTCCCATTGTTTGTCTTATTTGTGTTAGTATATTCGTGTATTTATGTGTATTTATCTGTTCTTGTATTATAAATACGTATTATATTGTATTATATATATAGGTTAATAGGTATATGTATATCCTTATATTTAAATAAATATTTATTCCACAATTTTCGATATTGCACCTACCACTGTTTATCTCTGCATCACCCAAAGGTTGACTGGTAGAAAATGCCTATAGCATAAGTCCGCCTCAGTACATTTGTGTGCTTAAAGTGTTAAATAAATAAATAAAGTTCCATTATATAACTACATTACTACATATTAAACAAAAAATCCCCGCTACGCCGCGTCTGTCTGTCTGAACGCGATTAACTCATAAACTAGCGAACGGATTTTAACCAATGAACTGAGTGATTCATGAGGAAGGTTTAGGTGTATATAATTCATTAGGTTTTTTGTGTGAATTGGCCCAAATATTACGAAGATTGTTGAAGATTTAGGAAAAAATCATATTGGCGTGCGCCGCGTAAACCAATAGAAAATAATATAAAAACAATGTGGGAATTAATACATTGTTTACCTTGATACGTAAGTAGGTACGTAGGCAGGTAGGTATACGTAGTTCCCTAGGGATATTTTCCGACATCCACGCGGGTGAAAGCCTAGCAAAACCTAGTTTTACAAAATTAAATCAAAACATATTTCAAATTAAAATTAAAAATAAATATATTTATAATTTCAAGGACATACCTAATTGAGGAAAGTCACGAATACTGAAAAAACATGAAATTCTTCCCTAAATCATTATGCGTCACCAGCACCAACTGCAGTAAATAATATCAAAGCGACATTTTCTGTCTCTCGGATATCAAATTAAAGAAATAACAATTGTTCTACTTACTACTATACTTCGCCCGACTTGGTAATCAAACCCAATACCCCAAGTTCAGTCACATTGAGACCGCTGCACCAACGACGTGTGTTTTTTTGCAGTGCTGCCGCGTCACTACTGCTCCCCATACATTTTTGTATAGGGTTATATGAGATTACATTTCGAGCACGGCAACAATGTCACAGTAGCACTGTTGCGACGGCACTACTGTGTGGCAGTGTCGCCTGCCGCCACGGTAGACCAGAAGTGCGGCGTTCTTCACAACGATAATACGTGAAACAACTGATGCAACTACAGCGAGGTACCACGAACTCCGGCGGCAGTGCCGCGGCAACAACGCGACGCCGCGGCAGCACTGCTGCGTGCAGCGGACATCATACGTCGTTCACTGCTGCCATGAGAAGTACTACCTGCAGGTCCGTCTGGACTGCGCACACGTCGTAGTACCGTGTGTCATGTGTGTTGCTGTCGCGGTGGCAACTGACATGTCTGCCTTTGTAGGCAGACTCGAGTATCACATGAAGAAACCATAAAACTACAGTAAGATCGCATCGTGTGTGCACACATCCTGTCAGTTCGAACATGCGCAGGCTCATCTGTTCTGATTGATCTCTCCACGTTTGGTAGTGTGAAAAACTGAAGGAACTTCTTAGGAAATCGTGAATTAAAATAAACTTAGGATGTAGCACGCAGAGATCTCTAAATATATGACTCGTCTGACATTGAAACAAAAACCAAGGACAGCAAGGTCAACGCCTGATACAATACTTCTAGCTAATATCTTACTGTCTACTAATTGCTCCGAGTTAACTTGACCAACGGTGGAACTGATGCTTTAACAGGTAGCTTGTCCTTTCATCATCTGCCTAGTCTTTTCCCAACTACTTTGGGGTTGGCTTCCAGTCTAACCGGACATCCTTTCGTGCGATCCCAAACCAATTTGTTGGTAGTGGCGAGAGTTCCTAGAATCGATTTAAAACTGTTAAGAGTCCTCGGTTAGGGAGTCATCAGTAGATCAGTTCGTAGTTTAGTACTGTAACCACCTCTGACACAAATATTGAGTTTATCGCGGTCCTGGGTTCGATTCTCAGGTCGAGCAGTGTCATCAGGAATTTCTGAGTAGCAGTAGCAGCCCTGGATCTGGTTTAATACTTGTTTGATGGCAATAGGCTCGCCCTCTAGGTCACCACCTGCCTGCGTTTTACCAACTATGTTGGGGTCGGTTTCCAGTCTAACCAGATGCAGCTGAATACCAGTTGTTTACATGGAGCGATTGCCTATCTGACCTCCGCAACCCAGTACTGATTACCCCGTACCCCTTGGTAAGACTGCGTGTCTGACTACCTGTAGCGACTGTCAAAGAACTACAAATGTTGGCCGCAACCAACGGAATAACGTGCTTTTTGAGACACGGAGGGGTCTCGGTATGTAATTGATGGTCACGCATCCACGGACCGACCCGTGCGGCTGTTCTGGCTTTGCCTCGTGCCTCTCTCGCGGCAGCTTCTACTCAGATACTTAGGTATTTATGTAGGAAATGAGTAGATCCTATATGTAGGATACTGTACTAATTTGCTTTTTACTCTATTAATTTGATTTGGGAGGAGTTTTCTTTTTTTCGGCAGATGAGATATGAGCCGAGACAATAGTGCTTTTTTGTCTTTTTACTGTATGTATTTTAAAGTAATATACCGTTACTTCTATGAAGAAATGGTGAATTTTATTTACCTACCATTCCCACATTTATAGCCTACCGCGACTGAACACTGATTTACTGCTGACGCAAGAGGACAATGTAACATAATTATTAGTAACTAAAATCATATTAATGACACCGCCATCGTCAAACTTAGTTGTTGTATTCGTTAACGATTAATCAAAAGTTTGTGATTATTTATTTAATTACTTCTCTTGAAGTGCTTTCGAAATCTATCGAAAATGCCTGGTTAATATTCCCTTTAACTTTTCAAGAAGTATAATATGTTATGCGAACTATAGTGTTGTAGGTACTAGAAAGTCAAAGTTACAGGAAAATTATTGGTAAGTATTTATGACGCTTTTATTAAAATAAAAGGATTTAAAAACCTTACATAGCCACATGATGTTGATATTGATTAAAGAAACAGTTACTTATAATATTAATTATGTCGCTTTTATCTCTCTAAAAATCTACCTATTCTATGTAAGTACATTATTTAGCTTTAACTTGGCTCTTGCTTTAACCTACCAATTTGGAAAAATAACTTTATTAATGACAACACATAAGGTTCCGTTTGCGCTGGAAATTCAACAAAATTTATTTAACATTTTCATAATCATTCTAAAATCAACTTGCTGACCCATACATAAATTGGTGTAAATAACATCTATTGGAAACAAGATTTAATAGTAGATTATGCACTGAGGGGATAAAGTAGTGTCTTATGTAGCGGGCGCCGTATTGAATCCCGAGCAAAACGAAGGATTCTACCGTTAACTCCCGAGCAAAGCGAGGGTGTTTAGAGTTAACTCCAAGAATCCTGAGTACAGCGTGGGATTCAAGTTCGCCCAAGACGAAGGCACCTTTATCCCCGAAGAGAATACTCTACTTTTCACACCATCTACGAGACAATAAAACTAGCAATAGTACTAGTATCAAAGTATTTATTAAAATTACAACTACAGTCAGTAGACAGAGACACCGCTACTCGGCTTCTTTGTACATAATAAATGCTGGAAGTAGACTAAAAGCTCTGATTCAGATACAGACTTGACGCCCTTTGTAGTTTTCCATTTGTAAAAATCGTCGTAGGTTTTAATGTACGATACGGACTTTTCTGGGAGTAGATTGTTGGCAATGCCAATGGCTTTGGATTTAATGTACTCCGGAGTCAAATCGCTATCGCCACTCGACATTTTTGTGAAAATTTGTATGTAGTTAAGTAATGTTGTATAACAAAGCAAAGCAATTTTCAGTATTCGCGCCTCTTTTTAATTTGTGTTCTATTTTTCTTTTATTTATATTCTACCCGTGGTGGCCAGTTCGATTTTCGAATAATTTTGTTACTACTTTATGTTTCAAATTCAAATCACATGAATGACCAGCGGGTCATAATGAAATTCAGTACAATATTAATGCCCTGCTAGATCGATTCTGTAAAAATATTAACGTGAAGCTTAGGTGAAGTGAGCGTGAAGTGAGCTGTCACTGCCACAGAATCGACCGGCAGGATGCTAGGGATTAACACTATTGACAGCTCACTTCACGCTCACTTCACCTAAGTTTCACGGTGATATTTTTACAGAATCGAACGACAGGTCTTAAATGACTTACTTTAGGTTAGGTTTGCATGACATATAATTTGACATTGTCGAGTAGGTGGTGTGAAAAGTATATAAAAAACAAATTATATGTCATGCAAACTTAACCTAAAGTAAGTGTGAAAAGTATATTTTCACACCACCTGCTCGACAATGTCAGATTATGTCATGCAAACTTAAGAGGGTTTATCCTAAAAGTTGGCAACATCGCAAATAACTGTCAAATATTTACCTGTTTTGATTCTTATACCAATATTACTGAATAGAAATAAGAAATGTGGCTAATTAGAGAACTAGAATATTAATAATGAATTGCAATTATAACATTGAATTTGATGTTGTACCCATTTTAGGTGTAAAAAACGCATTTGGAAAGTTTCAAATAGTTTTTAACATCTAAAACTAAACATTCGTCGTTACGATATTAATTATTGCATTTCATAATCAATATTCTAGTTCACTAGTTAGCCACATTTTTTTTTCCACACAGTAATATTGCAATATCTCACTGTTTTGATTAACAGTGAGATATTTGACATCTATTTGCGACGTTTCCCACCTTCAGAATAAACGCTCTTAACCTCATGTAAGTGTGAAATAGTTATTTATGCTATAAGTGCGGAAGGTAGGTGATTTCTCGACACGAGTCGGAAATCATCTTACGCACGTGTATCATACAACGTTTTACTATGCATTGTGCGAGAAAAAAAAAAAGAAACGAGCGAGCCTTACGGTAGTCGCCTATGATGTGTAACATCTAACAAATATGACGAAGTAATAAATGATAAAAACAACATTCATGACTTTGAGTTTCGACTTCGACTTCGACTTCGACTTCGACTTCGACTACGACTTCGACTTCGACTTCGACTTCGACTTCGACTTCGACTTCGAATTCTACTTTGACTTTGACTTTGACTTTGACTTTGACTTTGACTTCGACTTTGAACTTTTGACTTTTGACTTTGACTTTTTGATTTGACCATCGTCATATAATCATCGCCATTGCCATCGCCATCGTCATCGCCATCGTCATCGTCATCGACATCGTTATCATCATCATCTGATTTGTAAAACTTTTCTCAAATAATAAAATCTCTGAGACGGGCTGGCGACGGCTTCATAAATTAAAAAAAAAAACAGAAAATTAAAACGCACTAGTACAAAAAAGTGACACATAACGCACAAATTGACTGCTTGGAAAACGATATCTTCGAGCAAATGCATTGTAATAGTACATTATGATACGAGTGTGCTGTATTGGTCATTACCCAAAAAGCGGCATTGGCGGGCGAGCCATAGGCGAGTGCGATAATTTAGCCGAGTGGGTAATGATCAATGCACACGCATTTCATACGACGTTTTTCAACAAACTTGCGAGGAAAAAAACAGACTTGTTGTAAGAACTTATGCTGGAATAACGTAACTATCGAGATGATAATTTAGATTTATAAAGTTCAACTGACCTTTGTTGCCAGGTACTGTCCATCGGAGCTTCTTTTAAAAACTGTTGTACGTCGGTTGGTCACAATACTTTAGATTTTCGTATTTTTTATAACAACAAAACAAAAACGATAACAAATATTTACGGAAAATGGCGCGCTGGTTTTTTTTTCTGCTAGCGATGCGCGCGCAGTTGTAAATAAAGGCATAGGCAAAACCGCTGAACAGATAAAAATATAATAAACACAAAATAATAATTTGAATACGCAAAATATGATTAATATGTAGTGAAAAATATATAATTTGATGAAATATTATGTTAATGTATCACATTTTATATATTTACATAGTAGGCATAAAAAAGGCAAGAAGTACCCACGCGCAATGGTCCACCTGAAGGAAACCAAACCCCATAACATAGAACATAGAAGGCAAGAAGTTTCTTTGATGAGATTAAAAAAAGCACAAATCTCTGTTCGAGTTGCTTATTAATAGTATAGGATAGCTCATCCTAGTTCCGTGTATTCAAAGTCAATTTCTTTATACAAATTCCATGCTGCAATGAGAGTACTTACTAATTCCATACTGCCATGTCGCGTTTCAAAATTTGTCAAACAATAATGGTCGCTAGAAATTGTCTATGGTTTTAGTGATGTGGTAGTATGATCTTATCGTTTTGGTACTTTCAATGTTACGATTTTTTTTGTAGGTAGTGTTTCATCAGTATTTTTTATATTGAGTACCTTTCACATAAAAAACAAATCCATTGAAGTTAAAACCGTGAAAACGAACAAGATAGCACGGGTACTTACGTACGTTTGATATGACAAAGATTTAAAAAAATTACTTATGCTAACCAAATACCTACCAGACAAATAATACGAGACGAGCTTACAGATCGTGTAGCTCACAGACTACTTAGAGATATGGTGTAGCTCAGGAGTCACCAAATGGCGGACCGCGGTCCGGTTCCGGGCCGCCGACCTACTTTGTACGGACTTTAAGTAAACAGTTAAATTTATGATAGTTAATTGATTCAGGCGTGACTTTGCGGAAATCCATTATAAAATACAATAGACGACGTATATTTAGTAACCTAATCCGCGTAACTGCTCTTAAGGAGTCATAAAGAACCCTGTAAGAAATCGACACGTCTTTCACCTCTCAACGAGGCATCCTCAGGATGGCTATTGACTCGTTGCAAACCCGGGCCCGACGTGTGGACACGTCAAGCGTCGAGAGCAGTGTGAGTCACTTCGTTTTTTTTTTTTTTTTTATAAATGGCATCTCGCAGTTGACCTCTGAGGAGGTCGTAGCTGCTTAACCGGACTTTCCTGTGGCTGCCTTAAGCTGCTACACTTAAAGCCTCCAGCCAGGGGCGAGTCGCTTCGCCCGCCAACCCCACTTATATAGGATTACTGCCCCGCCCACCTCGGTTAGGATCGTTATCAGATTCGTTATCGCGAATAAACGCAATAAAGGTGACCTTGGAATACTTGTATTTAATTCGTTCAACAGTGTAACGTTCCCTGTATTATTTTTTGCAATTTCTAAACTCTCTAGTACTGACATTCTGAAAACTTTATCACATGTGTGTAAAATTTTGAAAGTGTTATTATTATGTAACCAATGACCTGAATCGATTAAGTGTTGTGCAAAATGGGATTTTTCTGGATAACTATTCCTGTACGCTGCAATATGTTCTTTATATCTTGTTTGAAAATTACGACCAGTTTGACCTATGTATATACCATTACAATCATCGCAATGTAACTTGTAAACACCTGATTTTTTATGGTTTTCTAATCGATCTTTTCCGTTACAAATCTGTCTTAATTAATTATTTGTTTTAAAAGCTACCCTAATTCCATTTCGGAACCCTATCACTTATTGACCCTAAGTATGTCAAACTACCTATGTATTCATTTGGTCTTTGTGGAGGCAGTGGGTACAATAGGGAACGAACTATGTTACGACGTTTCGTTTGAATCAAATCATCCACCATTTTCTTATTGTATCCGTTACTCTCAGCTGTGTGATAAATAATATTTAGTTCTCTGTTATAATTTTCTCGAGAAAAAGGTATTGACATTAATCTATGAGTAAAACTACGATAAGCTGCTAATTTATGTTGATTCGGATGACAAGATGGCACAAGAATCGTTACATCTGTATAAGTTAGTGTAAAATCGTGTTTATTGTTTATTCTTGAAATTGTCAAATCTAAAAAAATAAAGGGATCCGTCAACTTCTAATTCTAATTTAAACTTAATTTTAGGATACAAACTATTGATTTTATTAACAAAAACATCTATTTGGCGCAATGTACCGGTCCAACACACTATTATATCGTCAACATAACGGTAGCAATATAAAATTTGAGGCTGCCCAACATTGTATTTATTTTCAAACTGGTCCATGAAAATATCCGCCAGAAGGGGACTGAGTGGAGAACCCATAGCTAAACCTTCTTTTTGTTTGTAATATTGATTATTAAACCTAAAATAATTTTGTTCCATACAAATCTTGGTCAAAGATAACAATTCATTAACCTCACCAGGATGGATTCGCTGTTTCTCAAAAATATCTTCAAGTATCTGTAAACACTCCTCATATGGAACGTTAGTAAATAAACTTTCAACATCCAAAGATAAAAGACTTTGCACCAGTAGGCAAATTGATATCCTTAACCTTCTCTACCAACAGTAAACTATAAAAAAAAAAATAAAAAAAAAAATTTTTTTGTTAATTATAACAAAAACGTAATTATTTATGTTTGAGTATTTGAATTAAGCCCACGCTTTATATTTTGTGCCGTCGACACAACAACGGACGACGCTGACGCAAGCCGCATGAAGCTGCAAATGTTTTCGGGAGTAATAGAGCTAGCTGGGTGAGGTACTATACAAATCGAAATGATCGATTTCCAAAAAACACAAATATATGCAAGGTCCTTGAACATCTTTTAATCTTGGTTGCTACTAGGTAACGTCTTCCAAACGGACCGCGAGTCATATACATTTTTAATATAGACCCTAAATAAAACTAATTGGTGATCCCTGGGGTAGCTCATATTCTCTGCTCGTACTTCCGTCGGACATGTCGAAAGTCAAAAACAAAAACATTTTATAATATTTCTAACAGTAACGATATATTGTATTCGTCTAGTTAGCTCGGAGGATTTAAGATCACTTGAAGAGGATATGTTTGGAGTTTCAATTTCCAGTTATTTAATAAGGAAATAGGACCGCATCTTTAAACGCGGGCTAGCTCCAACAGCATCTTGAAAATCCTAGCCGAAAAACACGATTGTTGTCAGTATAATAATTATAAATACATTAAAATAGTTTTTTTTTTCAATAAAGGATTAATAAAATACTCTTTGCACAAATAGTCGATATTTATTATGTCAATCACTAACTTTTCAATCACAAGATAAATTTAGACCAGTTAAAAAGGATGTCGGATGCCTATAGTCGGTTGTTTGACTTATGTAAGTTCAAATCTTATTCCAGTTTTCGCTTTTATTGTTAAATAAAATAGTTTAATTAAAAGATAAGAAACACGCATAGGATGTTAAAGTGGGTGTGATAATACGTGTATCCTAATTAGTGCGTATTTAATCAGTGACACGTAGATATCGCGTTCAATTCCCAGGCAAGTCCAATGTTATTGTTTTTAGCGAGGCGCAACCAAATCCTTATTAGTTATCTGTGGCATTACAGCACTAGTCCGATAATATAAAGTAAAAAGCATGCGTTTTTAATACACTGGATTATGACCCTAAAAACGGTTCAATAGGAGCTACTTTACGAGCAAGTGTGTTGAAATAGTTATTTATGCTATAAGTGCGGAAGGTAGGTGATTTTCGACGAGTGGCATGGCACGATTTGTCTTGCAAACATAGCCTAAAGTAAGTCAGTTACGACCTGAGGTCTAGCAGGGCATTAATAATGTACTGAATTTCATTATGACGCGCTGGTCATTAATGTGATTTGAATTTGGAACATAAACGAACGACGAAAACATTTACGATAGATAGTAGGTACATACTAATTCCATGCATTCACCATTAAGATCTGCACTAAAAAATAAATTGTTCGAAAATCGAACTGGCCATCACGAGTAGAATATAAATAAAAGGAAAATAGACACAAATTAAAAAGAGGCGCGAAAACTGAAAATTGCTTTGCTTTGACAACAAATTACTTAACTACATACAAATTTTCACAAAAATGTCGAGTAACGATAGCGATTTGACTCCGGAGTACATTAAATCCGAAGCCTTTGGCATTGCCAACAATCTACTCCCAGAAAAGTCCAAGGAATCGTACATTAAAGCCTACGACGATTTTTACAAAATGGAGAACTACAAAGGGCGTCAAGTCTGTATCTGAATCAGAGCTTTTAGTCTACTTCCACCATTTATCATATACAAAGAAGCCAAGTAGCCTATGGTGCATCTATTCGATGCTCAGGTCAACAATAAGCATCCAAAATAAAATACAAATTAATACATTCACGAAATTACTGGCATTTTTAAAAAGGAAATGAGAAGGACTTCGTTCTAAGAAATCAAAAGTTATCACCAGTCAAAATGTGGAAACGTTTCTAAATGAACCACAGCCACCTGACCACAGCTTTCTTGCGACAAAAGTAAGTACCTACCTATTGATTAAATTTTTAGTAACTAAAATAGCTAAATACTTACTATATGTAAGTATAGGTAATAGGTTGCTCATGAATCGATCGCTTGTGTGCGATCTACTGATATGTGATGTTTCGACTCTAAGTTAAATAATAATAATTATTGTAAACCTTCGTAAGGTTTATTTATGTGTTGTTATTAAAAATAATAAACTTTCTTAGATTTGATTAACACACATATGAGTGTGTCAGTCAAATCTAAGAAAGTTTATAACATGTAATTCATACAAATTCATATATTACGTAAGTTACCTTCCTACTTAAATATTAACCTAACTACCTATTTTTGTTACAGGTGGCATTGATTCTTGGAGTGAATGGCGCTTGTCGTGGAAATGAACTCATAAACATTAAAATCGAAGATATCGAAAAACATTCAGATTTTTTGCTGGTAAATTTGGCAGATAAAAAATCATAGAAAAAAACGGTCATTCGTGGTCTGTGGAGAATACGTAAGCATTATCGAAAAGTACCAAGCTCTACGCCCCTCTAATATAAACACTAACAGATTTTTTGTAGCTTATAATAATGACAAGTGCATCAGGCAAGTCATTGGAAAAAATAAGATCAGCAGCATGCCGAAAGAAATTGCAAAATACCTGAAATTAGCAAATGCCGAGCTCAACACGGGCCATTGTTTCAGGAGAACATCGGCGGATTCAGGAGCAGACATGACCCAGATTAAAAGACACGGTGGCAGTAAATCAGATGTAGTAGAGGGCTACATTAAAAATTCTATACAAAATAAGGATAAAATAAGCTGCCGCATTAGTGACAACATCAAACTAAAAACACCGTTGATTGACTGATCCTTGGACACTTTTGTCACCACAACCTTCCACATCAAAACACTATTCATCTAGCCCGCTGCCTCAAGCACCATCTTCACCAACTTTCACGATCCAAAATGGTCCTCAGCAGACCCAAGTTTCTGAAACTTTACATAACAGTAATACTCAAATAAACTCTACCTCAACTTCAATAAATGTATAAATAATATAGAATAAAAACATAACTTGTCTTTCTCGCAACTGGTCTAATGTATCAAACATTACCTTTAAAATTTAATTGTTTTAAATAGGTCTACTAACTGTAATTGTAATTTTAATAAATACTTTGATTCTAGTACTATTGCTTTTTATTGTCTCGTAGATGGTGTGAAAAGTAGAGTATTCTCCTCGGGGATAAAGGTGCCTCTGTTTTGGGCGAACTTGAATCCCACGCTGCACTCAGGATTCAATACGGCGCCCGCTACATAAGACACTACTTTATCCCCTTAGTGCATAATCTACTATTAGGTGTAGCCTCTATGTTACCTACTCAGTCATGTTTGCGATTTGATTGTTTTTTATAGGATTTGTTTACTTTCCACAGATCACACATTGAAAGACTATGCTTTGACTAGAAAACCAAGAGATGAATTTATTAGATAAGTTATGAGACTAATTAGTATAAACATGATCAGTCTACGAGTGCTCTTCTTCGTAACACTGGCAGTGAGGGGGCTGGATTATGGTAAGTTTTGTTTTATTTCATCTAAAAACAGTTCACTGCTATTTTCTTTGGGCCAGCTTGTCTCAGCGGTCACGGCACTGACCGATTCTTCCGTAGGGAGATTTCAATCGGTCCTAGCATTTCGTCGGGCCTTACGAGGTGCGCTCACTCGATATTTGAGTGAAGTCATTCCACTATAGCTCGTCTCTTGAGTATGCTCGCTCTACTCGCTCAGTTCTCAACAATCAAACGCATCTGTCATAAGATCCTCGGCTCTCCTCGACATTGAAGTGCACTCTAATGGTTTTATGTCTGTATATGAGGGTGACACTGAAAGTTCTTAGAAAATCAAAAACTGAACAAACTAGCAAGTTATTCGTTTTATTATATCTTTTCAAAATGGTGTCCATTTACATCAATACATCGCTGCATCCGATGGAACCACTGAGAAAAGTACTTTGCCCACTCGTCCTTCGGGTCTCTTCGACGGCATTTTGAAATGCAGCCACTGCTTCCACGTCTGACGTTGCCAAGTAGTCGATTGTTTGCTTGGTGGTGTGCGACGAGGCGTTGTCGTGGTGAAGGAGGATCCTACTGCGAGGTCGGTTCTCCCTAACTTTTTTCAAGACAAGTGGCAAACAAGTTTGTTAGTGTACCAGACTACAGTAACTGTTTTTCGATCCTCTAAAACAATTGTTGCGTTATGACCTTTCCTTCCGAAGAACGAGGCCACCATCTTTTTTCCCCCGCTTCGACCTCTCTTCACTTTAGTTGGCAACTCCTCGGAAGGAAACACCCAGACAGCAGACTATCTCTTAGTTTCAGCTTTCGTCACCCGTAAGTATGTCGAACACAGCATTTGAGTCACCTCCGTTAAATCTTTGAACCATTTCACGACACCAATCAGCACGATGGAGTTTTTGGGCCTCTGTCAAATTATGAGGTATCCACCGGGCACAAAGCTTCCTGGCCGCTAAATGTTCATGGAGGATTTTGTGCACTTGACTCATACCGATGCCTAAGCTTGTCCAAATCTGCTGATAAGTCACTCCTTTGTCAGCCTCTATAATACGCCGCACAACACTGATGTTATCTTCAGTCGTCGCCGTCTAAGGCCGTCCCTCACGCAGATCATCTGTGAGATTAGTGCGACCACGTTTAAACTCATTAAACCAGTTGTAAACAGTGGCACGAGATGGGGCTTCATGGTGAAAGGCCAATCGAAGTGTATCATAACTTTCTTGTTGACTTAAATGACATCGAAAGTCATAAAAAATCATTGTACGAAAATTTTCTCGCGTTAAATTCATGCTGACGTGACACAGACAATTATCAATTTGCCGCCAAATTTTAAACAAATGACAAATGAATAAAATACATACACAATTTGACAAAGAGTTCCATTTTCAAAAGTTGAACTTATTTTTTTATTATATCGTTTACAAGTGGCCAGTTCTAAAAACTTTCAGTGTCGCCCTCGTATACCTACTACAGTTATTTATTTATTTATTTATATATACTTTATTGTACACCAGAAAATACATAATAAATCATAAATTTAACACTACAAAACATACAATGGGCGGCCTTATCGCTTTCTGCGATCTCTTCCAGGCAACCTTGGCTTTCCTTAACTACTTTATTTATGTTTTAGTTCGAGCTGATCCCCGGTGGAGCAGTCCGATGAGTTTTTATTACAAATATAAGGATGCATTAAACATAAATATAATTTTACTAAATATACCGCCGCGGGCGACGCACTACATTATATTTGTTAACACTGGTAAGATTGTTCTACTAACAGTCGAGTCCTAGTCATTTCTTAAAATCAACACTATTTATTAGGACTTTCCCTGTCCGTTGTAAATACTTAGTTATTACCTACGGAAGGAGTATAATTTGATACTTTAATATGATATTATATTAAGACTAAGAATCGATTCTACTTTTAAACTCGCCAGCAAAACTGTTGGTTGTCAGGTAAACCCTTTAAAGCGTTTCCTATTTCTAACCGATTATCGGCATTTTGTAATTCTCTGAATCTCACTCACAATTAACTATAAGTATATCACACTCGACGACACGGTTGGCGCAGTGGCTGAGCGATCGACTGCTGCGCAACGTGTCGCGGGTTCGATCCCCGAACGGAACAAATATTTGTATGATCTGCTAGTAGTTGTTCCGGGTCTGGGTGTTAGTGTATGTGAGTTTCTATGTTTGTAAACGCACCCACGATACAAGAAGAAATTCTTAGTGTGGGGCAACGAATAAAAAAAAAAAAAAACAAAACAGTAATCCGTGGTAATCAATGCTCATGTCCCCTTCTCTGTATGAGAAGAGGTCTTTTTCTTACAGCAGTGGGACGATATAGGCTGAATTTATTAAGTATTTAATTCTACTTGTCCTGTGCATTATTGTTTGAATCATTAACTGACATGGAATACAATTACAGAAACTTGTTATAATGAAAGTATAAATCAGCAACATGGACCCCAATGTAATGGTGAGAATGTGTACCTCATTATTTATTTGAAATAAAGCTAACCTTTGTCTTAACCCTTGCTTAAGAGGGCGCCCAACGGTACACTGGCGCCACTCCTTTAAAAAAATATTATCTCGTGATTGAGAAGGCATTATGAATAACGGCTAATAAGGACCCTCGGTAAGTGTGTCTAGAATTTTCTAATACCTTTTATAAAGTTTCATATTGAGACACGAATCAACAAAATACGATCTAAAACCGGCCACATTCCTCTAGATCGTATTTTGTGGCTTCGTCCGAAATGTTTCCAAATTATTTTTCAGCCAAAAACAATAAAGCAATTCGGCCTGATTAGCATTTTTTCGGCCGAAATAGAATTTTTTTTTTTTGGTTGTCCATAGGTTTTTCTTTGGTAAAATAAAATTTTCCTGACATGAAACTTTATATTTTTCTCAGAGACATTATTTTTAACAATCTTAATATTATGCGAGATAGGTACGAGTACCTACAGCATAATTTTCTGTTTTTTCAGATATTGTGCTTTTAGTTGTTGGAACTATCGATTTTGTCTGAATTGAAAGTATTGATTTGCCGGCACTTAATTTTCGGCCACGGCCCACAGCAATATTCGTTTTCGGCCACGGCCCACAGCAATATTCGTTTTCGGCCACGGCCCACAGCAAAATATTCGTTTTCGCCGGAAAAACAAAAATACTTCTTAAAACGAAAATTACCGAAAATCGAAAATTAAATTTGGTCGGAGTCTACCTCAGCTAGAAGGACCGACGCCCTTAAAAAACACCTGAACAAAGAGCTGTGTTCTGTATAGGAGTTCATAGATTGAAGCATATTATTCCAGTATTATTCATGTAGTTAGTTGCAAAACTAAATAATCCTACATAAATAAAAGAAAGAGTTATTTTCTAAGCAGACCGGCCCGTTGTGTTAGAGAGAAAAGGCTAGTCAAGATTGACTTGACTAGCCTAAGTAGTAGAGAATAATTAATTATAAATAATTTTTTACCCATTACAGTACCAGTACAACGTGGCACGATACCAACAGACGGAACTATTTATATTTCACGGCAATTGGACAACAGAAGTGTAAGGCTTTATATAAATTTACTTTACAGTAACTTAAGCTTCTGTTCCACTAAAATAATCATGGATGGCGTACCAGATGATCATGCAGATAAAGTTGGTAAGAAGGTTGTTTAATTTAGTTTGATTGAGTGATTGCGATCAAGATGGAACATAATATTATATGTATGAGTTTGTATGGAAGAAAATCCATACTTAAATGATTTTGTAATTTTATGTTTCAGATAATAGATTTCGCACAGAGTGTTTAAATCAATATCACAGTCTCTGCAAAATGCATGTTGATTTCGGGAATAAATATGAAGGTATTTATATAACTTTTTTTTTTTTAAACGTTGCCCCACACTTTTCTTGAAATTTATTCTTAGAATTTCTTCTTGTATCGTGGGTGCGTTTACAAACATAGAAACTCACATACACTAACACCCAGACCCGGAACAACTACTTGCAGATCATACAAATATTTGTTCCGTGCGGGGATCGAACCCGCGACACGTTGCGCAGCAGTCGATCGCTCAGCCACTGCGCCAATCGTGTCGTAACTTTATAACAAATCTTAAATAAATAAATCATGGACACTATAACAGTCTAGCTAGTCATACACACGCCGTTTGTAAGGACCCGCGCGTGAATATGGTGAATATCGACAGAAAGAGACTGTCAAATTCAAATTCAAATTCAAAAGTCATTTATTCAAAATAGGCTGAGAATCAGCCCTTTTCAAACGTCAAAATTACATAAGACAGTCCCCCAAAAACGCCCACCCTTCACCACTTCCTAGTGCTTAGCTGGGAAGAAGAAGTGGCGCAACAAACTCCCCAGCAGCACAGCTGTCTGTTCAGTTAGAAAACTTGATTCTATACAATAGCAGTTACGCAAAACAATTTACATTATGCAACGTAAAACATTACAACTCATTAAAAAAAAAAAAAACTGTAATGAGTAGATTATGTCAATAATAAGTTTAAAAAATAAATTGACTTATACAGTCAAATAAAATGAATGTCGTACTGGTATGAGTGATAGAGACAACGCTCTACAATTGCAATTTTTTCTAAGCACTTCTCTTTCTGCCTAGCCTTATCCCATTATGTGGGGTCGGCGCGCCTCGTCATTCTGTCCAGGCGTGTCTGTACCGGGTGGTCGAGTCATCTAGGTGTACTGCGTTCAGGTCATTCAAGTTAGAGGGGGCTAACTTTTTCTAAGCACCGATATTTACGGCTGGGTATAAACGGTACCGATGTACTTACATATTTTGTATGAAGGCTGAAAGACAGAAATGGAGAATGGAAGCTAGGAGTTACTTTCTGTTACACTTACATTTTAGTCTTTCATATTTCGACACCAGCAATTGGACCCTGTTATGCAGAAAAGATCCAACCAACGTTTCATTACACTGTGCGTGGATCTTTTCTGCTTAACAAGGTCCAATTTACAATAGGCTTACTTGAATTATGGGAAATTTATGTTTTTAATGCCAAATTATTTATAATATGGACTTTCAATTGATACCAAATCAATTACATAGTAATTCCAAACAATAACGAAGTTACAAATTTTACATAACGCTAAGTGAATGTAATTTTTGCAACCGCGCGACTTACATTACGCTATCTCTAGTTAGCCTAGTGTAGTCCGTTCCTGAATGTTCGTAAAAAAATGGCACGACTTAGCCGAGAGTAAGCACACTCTTACGATTACTATGATATGGCGGTTTAAGCTGTTAGTATTGCTTTGTTGTTCTTATTAATATTGTAAAGATTTTTTTTTTTTATATTAGGTATAGTTTGGCAATTAATATGAATTTAATGTAATGTATTCTCACCTTTTGATATTCCATATTATAATACGCTAACTATGAGTTGGCGTAATTAAATACACATTCATTTATCGGTTTTTTTGTATATTTGACTTAACTCGGGTTAAATTCGAAACTAACAATTAATAAAGAAATTAAATAACGACATTCCTTGTATTGTCAACAGAACTGCCAACAGTGAAAATTTCAATAAATTATCTTTATTAATAAAAAAGCTATATATTTTTTTCTTTGAAATGCCTCTGGTGTAAAATCGACTTTTTCAAGTTAGCGTTGTGTTCATTGCTGGTGTAGATTTATAAACTAGCTGACCCGACAGGCATTGTCCTGTCAACATTTCAATACAAAAATCCCGTAGAAAAAGGAAGTTCAGTTTTTCCCGAATTTGAAAATTTTCAGTTTTCCTTTCCATAAAACCCTGACTCGGACTATTACGAACATTTAAAAAAAATTGCCCAGTCGGTCAAGTGATGCGCTTACCTACAAACAACATTTAATTTATATAGAAGATTATGTATTTTGTGTATAAGTACTATTATTTAGTATGCAATATTTTATGATAAGTATAAACCATTTACAACCTATTAAATGTAAATCTAGTTAAATGTAGGTAACTACTACCTGCTTCCTAATAAGGTCATGTACTCATTAGTTAGCGTAGTTAGCCTCTAACTGTGTGTACATTGTGTAATAAATATTTAATCATCTGTTACAGACAAAATAAATTGCGAACAATCTAATGGACGTTTGACGTGTAAATCCTCAGACGAGGAGTTACCGAAAGATACCATACATAAATGGTATGAATACTACGGAGACGGTATGTATTTGTATGTACTCAATGTTAGTGTTCTTTACTCTAGGGGTGCTAGTCTACGCCGTACTACGTCTACGAATACGTTTTCCAAAACTCAAGATATGGATGTCTGTGAGTCTTTTTCGAATTTAAAAAAATCCTAAAAGGGTAGTTAGGTATTTCTTAAAATATATTTTCCATGTTTTTTTTTTATAATTTACTAGTTTTTGCCAGAGGATTCACCTACGTGAAGGTCGAAAATTATTCCACGGGAACTTACTACCGGGATGAATAGTAGGTATCCCACGATCTAACCCAGCTCAGGGTCTACCCAGCGTGTGCCTTTTATCCAAAACTGTTCAGCTGTTAAGACCAAACATTCAAAACAATAAATTCTATCAATTATGTCAATGCATTTAGCAATAATTAGGCACGAAACAGTTTTAAACTAGCCATGAATATTACAGGTTCATTCATTGGGACGATACCACCGGTGATAGGAAAAAAATCAACATTTATATTCAGCATTCTAAAATTTGACGACAGTGCTCACATTGATAGTAAAATGATCTCGACACATAGGAAAAAGGAAAGGCTTTCAGAGAGGTTTAAGATACCATCGAACGAATATAGTAAGTATAAAATAAGTCTCATGAACGAACGCAGACTCATCAAGTTCCCAGACTACAACAAATGTACAGACAAGGAAACGGATAGCTTGGCAAATTTACTATAAGTCCATCGATTCAAATAACAACTTACTGTCATTCTTTATTTGTCGTATGAAATGGATATAAATATCACGGTAAAATGTAGTGTTTCCAATCTGCTGACATTAAGCAATACATTTTCCTGATTGTACGTAGTTAGATCTCGTTATTTTTCATTTATTTTATGTACTTCGATGACGAGACGCATCAAGTGCGCTTTAAGGTCATCGCTCATTATAACCGTACCGCTCCAACGCAGTTAGGTAACGGCCCGGCACCGCCTCGAAAAATATCTGCCCGCTTGTCGCCGACGCGCCGTCAGCAAGACGAACGCTCGCTGCTGGCACGTCACGGTGAGGTGACAGCTTGTTGTACATCCGCCGCTTACTAGTTAGTAGCTCACCGTCTACGCGCCAACCGCCAGTTGTCAGCTTACACAAGGAATGATGCGCAGGCAACGCCGACAGGGAGACAGCCGTGCGAACGGCGTGAGGACCCGAGCTATCCACTATTCTGTATAGCCACGATAAAATATACTTTAACACGTTCAGAGCCGGGAGCCCTCCTGGAGAGTTTACCTAGTCGCATATGGGATGCCATGAGCCCATCGCGGAGGGCTCATTTTAAATGTAGTTTTTTCTTAGCTAATACTGCATTATAAACCGTGAAAATAAAACCTGATGTATATTTTAACAAGATTGATTAGTATACGTGTTGGTTTTAATGTCCAAGCATCTCTTTTTTTTTTGTTCACGGATAAAAATATTCACTAAAACTTTTAAAGGTTGGAAACTACGTATAGCGACAAGACCCCCTGAAAACACAATGTTGCTTCGTTTTACAGTGTTTTATAACACAGTTTTAAACCTAATGCCGTTGACCGTCCGCGATGGTTAACTTTAGCGCAAACTTAATGCCGGCAACCCTCCCGGAGGGTTCACTTCCAATATGTATGTAGCGGCATCTACATCGGTACATGCGAACTACGCATCAAAGATCTGACGTCACACAAATCCTGCATCGCGCAATTAGACTTTACCGCGCGATGGACATATATACAAGATTCCCGACTTCAACCTCTGGGCAGTTGCCCGCCAGACACGACACCCGTCTGGTCGGAGGATCCTCCCTTTTCTATGGTGGATGAGTGAACTTTACACCCTGTTCCTCATACCCTAAATGTATGGCGGCATGGCGTATGAGTTCTATGAAAAGCAAGTGGGGTCGAAAGGGTTAATGCATTTGTTTTAAAATCCTAACTTGAATGACAAGTTATTTGCCGTGTCGGAGCGGTGCGAGCGATGCACTTTAATCGGACAAATTGGTTAGTTTGCTTTCGACAAATTTGAAAAAGATACTAATTACAGTGCAAAGATGGCCTTTATACGAGGCCTTTGTGTTTTGATCTAGATGAAGACTCTTCATTGTTTGTTTCAGAAAAATACGAAATTATAAGCAAAGAAACTTATGCACAATTAGAACAAGTTAACTTTACCTGCCCAAACAGTAAGTAACCTAGCTACTTACTTCTTAAACCTAGTGCGTAACACGGTATTCTATAAAGGCTCGTGCAGACGAGCACGAAGCGACTCAAACAATACAATTTCTAAGAAAACTTCATGGTATAACAATAACCGGTGTCGCGTCACGCTGTCATGTCGCGCTGTCTGCACAAAGCTTAAATCGCCTTATTTAGGGCTCCGACGTCAAACTAGGAACCCTTACGAGTCCGTCATGTCAGTATGTCTGTCTGCCGGCCATCTGCCACGTCCTTCTAAAATAATTATAGATACTCACAGTTTCACAATTAGTGTAATTATCCCTCGCTTCATAAACGGTGAAGGAAAATATCGTGTGGAAACTGCCTGAGAGATATTTCTGGACGGCATGTGAAGCCAAGTTAGAGGCCCATGGGCGGCTTTAAAACACTCTAAAAGAAAGAAGAAAGTGAAGACCACAATTTGAAGCAAATCGCGAAATATGAAGTAAATAAATGGATATGAATGCTACAAGGTGTACATGTTACGAGTACGACAGTCACTCGGTCTGTTTTCGTGTAAGTTAGGTACCTATAAGTGAAATAAGTACCTAAATACATAGGAATGTTTCTTCTTTTTCAACTTCTGATATTAATATGGATGGTTTTACAGACGCGCACTCACAGATAGGATGGATAGACCCAACAGGATACAAAATAACTACGTATAACGTGACATCTTATTCGTGGAGATTTAGAAAAACAGACAATAACAGCATGATGTGTTGTTTACATTACTCTACTTACAATGGGAACGTAGAGCGTACTGTCGATGCCATTACTCTATACATATACAAGGAACCAGTAAAACAGGATGATGTAAAGGGTAAGTGTGATATTAAAGCTATTTTCGATGTGCGCTTAAATAAATGGAGTAAAAGAAGTGTGGGCATGCGCCCTTTTTTTTTTGTGAAGACGTTTGGTCACAGAGACAGTTACACGGTTACCTACAACTAGGTAAGGGCTGTCATGAACTAAATAAATCGTCGGACAAAAAATTCCAAAACCCAGGGTGAAATTGAGTTTGTTTCCCGGAAATAAAATATTTACAATAAAAAAACTAGTTTCAATAGTTTTTAAATTAAACAAGTTTGTTTGTAAAAACAACATCATCGCTCGTCGTCGTTTTACAAACACAAAAACAAATTATTTCCAATTCAAACTACTTGTTACTTGCACCTGCGTCTGCGTGCGTGCGACTGAATCAGCCCACGATTTTTATCGCGCATTTTATTTTCAACGCTCGAGCCGAGCGTTTATTTTAGTTTTTGATTTGTTTGTAATGTTGTATTACGGACGCTTTTAACGTGCACGTCTTTCTACATTGTTCTCACATGTACAATTACAACACGAATGATGTAACCAATATTTTGTAAAAATATTCTGATTTAAAAGAGTGTCCGTGGAATTTCTTGCCCGTTCTTCTCCATAGGAACCTACTACGCGTTGGAATGGGCAACTAAATCCATATTTCTGACTGACCGACCCCTTGACAATTCAAAAGTACCTGTAATTGGTTTATTTGAAATAAATGCTTTGAGTTTGAGTTTCTTAGAACTAGAAAGTTGTAATTTGGCATGGGTATGCAAGAAAATTAAACACATTAAAGCAGACCGTAATAAATATGTCGTGGGTGGATGGCGCCACAGTACAGTGGACAGCGCCATCTAACAATTTGGTTCGTAAACGAATAATCATGTGATCGGAAACGCAAGCGAGCCCTACCACTTGGACACGATCGTCAGTGGAGGGGATGCAGCGATGACTGGCGGAGAGACCGATTCGGCAATCTGTAGTCGTTAGTCGAGCCCGGACAGTCTTGGCAAACTCTCAGTGTGTCAATTTTGGGCGTGAAACGAACTGACAGAATACGTAACACTACGCTGCGTTCCAAAACGGGGATCTTCGACGTAGGCAAAAAGGCTGCCAAGCTAAAATGGGATTGGACGGGTCATGTCAGCCGCATGCATATTGACCGTTGGGCAACAGTCTCCACAAGGTGGGTACCTGAGGATGGACAACGCAACCGAGGTTGGCCCAGAAAGAGGTGGCGAGACGACCTGGACGCGTACCGCAAGGGTTGGATGGTGGTGGCCCTGGAAAAGGATGCTTGAAAGGATTTGAGGGAGGCCTTTGCTCAGCAGTGGGACAGTGTAGGCTTAAAAAAAAACAATCAAAACTAACCATTGCTGATTAGCAATGGTTGCCACAATATCTGGCATGGGCCACACTCGAGTCAAACAAAAATAGCATTTCAAAGCTTATTATTTTGCTAACGGATCCTAGAATCCAAAAATGGTTTTCACACTCACAATATTTTTTTAGGAAATTTCCAACTACACCCCAGGTCATGGGATAGACGGGAAAAAAAAACATCCCCATTTTACGTGTAGGGGAGGTACCCTAAAAAAACCACTTTGTCGGCGTGATTAGTATGTATACCCGTATCAAATACAGCTTTCTAGTACTAAGAGTCAATGAGCAAAGCCCTGGACAGACAGACAGACGGGCATGGTGACACTATAAGGGTTCCTTGTTGTTGACTATGCAGCCCTAAAAACGAACAAAAGCGAACACATTAATAATATAAGATTTTGAACTTCTCATAATATGCGGTTTTAATTTAATCTGCATATTACGAGTATAAGAAGTTCAAAATTAGATACGTCGCAGTCATCTGGTTAAATTAGCCAGCTAATTGGACGCCTTCGCCGTTCACTAAACGCCGGCATCCATTTGGATGCCTAGGCTGATAGTTAATTGAACTAGAATCATTCAACGTATTAACAACTTGGTTTATTGAAAGTCAGCCTTTTGAAGATGACTGACCAAGACTCAGCCAAGTGATTCTAATGGTGAAAAAAAATGTGCGTGCAATTTGGAACTGCGCTATTTCCAAGTACAATTGAAAAATGTCATAATTTTATTTTTATCGAAATTCCTGTGGATGAATTTGTTTAATTTTCTAACATACTTGTAATACCTCATCTCTTCGACAAATACTCCATACAAACATATCTCTTTTTTTTTTTTACCAATTAAAATTCAAATGACATGTTTTCTTTAAAAAAACGTACACGCGGGGGTGAACTTTTCGCGGTATACAGTTTAACATACTCCCTTGACCATATCTTTCCGGCTCTTTAAAAAGAATAATAACGAAGATTTAGCTAACTACAGGCCAATAGCCCTAATTCCTGTTTTCTCCAAAGTCATAGAAAAGATAATTTATGAATCGGTTGATAAGTTTTTAAATAAATATAATATTTTATGTCATGAACAGAAGGGTTTTAGGAAAGGCAAGGGTATTAATACGGCGACATACGAACTATTAAATATTATCATGAAAAACGTAGACAATAAAATACATACATGCGCAATTTTTACTGATATGAGCAAAGCCTTTGATTGTGTTCATTACGAAACCCTGCTTAATAAGCTAAATGTCTATGGTATTAGAGGTAACATCCAGAACCTCATAAAATCGTATCTAAGTGACCGCAAACAATACACGGAAATAACGAAAATTTGCGTTAAGACTAAGCGTGAAAAGAAATATTCATCTGAATACAGAATTATCAGATATGGTGTACCTCAGGGCAGTGTGCTTGGCCCACTACTGTTTTTGCTCTACATAAATGACTTGCCACGTTACATTCAGCATCCAATGATCTTGTTTGCTGATGATAGCACCGCATTAATAAAATGCACTGACGTAAAAAAATATGAATTTGACATAAATAATACACTTAAGGACATAGTAAATTGGCTTGACATTAATAATTTAATCATAAATTTATCGAAAACGAACATAATGCATTTTTATCAACGCTCACGGGTACAACAAATGACTATAGAATACGACGGACAAAAAATTGACCAAGTAACAGTGACCAAATTTTTAGGTATATTAATAGACAGTCAGTTAACATGGAAACCTCAAGCCGAAGAGGTGTGTAAAAAACTAAGCACTTCTGCATATGTGCTATTCAATTTAAGTAAAAAAGTGAGTACAACTACGACATTGGTAGCTTACCATGGTTTAGTGGCATCAATTCTGCGATATGGAATTGTATTCTGGGGTAATTGTAGTTTGAGAGAACAAGTTTTTAAGGCCCAAAAACGATGTATAAGGGCAATGTGTGGCCTGAAAATGACAGACAGTTGTGTACCTATGTTTAAGTCCCTAAAAGTGTTGACATTTCCCGCATTATATATTTTAGAAATAGCCATTTTTGTGAGAAAGCATAAGAATTACTTTCTAACAGTATCAGAAACTAGAATAAGGCCTGTTAGAAGCCAATATAGGAACCTATTGCAAAATGGTAATTACAATACAGCTTTACTTACGAAAAGTGTTTTTGGCATGGGTCCTACCATTTATAACAAAATACCGAATATTATTAAAAATCACCCAATCCAAATGTTTAAAAAGAAACTGACAGCCCTATTACTTGATAAGTGTTATTATTCAATTAATGATTTTTTAAATGACCCTACTCTTTAGATGTAATTATTGACATTGTATTTTTTATTTTATTTTTTATTATTATTCGCATTAACCTAGTTTTAAATTCTATAATTTGCATGCCTAATTGGTAGATTGTACAAGGATCTCAACATTTTGTAAACACCTTTATTTATGTACCTACTTTCAAAGCAAATAAATGATTATTATTATTATTATTATTATTATCATACCCTACACGTTAAATGAAAAAAATCGCTGTTTTAAATAAGTTCAAAGTTAGCCTAAAATTCGGCGTAACTTCCCCGGACTAAATTTGAAAAACGAGAACGCAGAACGATGTATGAAAATTTTAGCACCCTACCTTTATATTTAACAAACGTAGGGTGCTTCCAGCTACAAGCTGCCTTTTACTTACTGAAAAATTTGGCCTAGCTTAGGATTTTATCGGACCCCCGCCTCTGTCGCCTGTGTCCGCCAGTTCTCGCTTAGTTCGTGAAATGCCTCGCTCGACTCACTAGGCTTATAAAACAACTACTTACAGTTTTAGTTCTACCTATTTAACATATGACCATTTCCTTCTCGAAACTCAATATCAAGCCTCAAAGTAATCCATTGATTATAAACTTCGTCAGAGGTATATCTAACTATATTGTCTTATTTTTTAGTTAGCACCCCACGTGACGAGAAAGTTCGGCCGACACAGGTCACATTGTCAATCTCATCAACGTCTCAATCGCCCCAGAGTAGCACGCCGGCGGAGAAACCTCAGGACCAGCAGCATATAGAGCCACAGACTGAAACATTTTATAAAACTAAATATTACATCGGAATAGCCTCAGTGGCGGGAATCATCATTCTGATATCACTAATATATGTAGTCATTAAAAAGTGCTACCGGAAATCATCTGATCCTGAGCAAACACTTGAGTTGGAAACTTATGTAAGTTTATATTCTGTCAGACATTAGTAATGGACCTTTGACTGCCAGTAACAAATAGAAAAAGAGTCAAATTATAAAAAATTGTTTAAGAAACACAACAAAGTCATCATCACGAGCGAAAGTTAAAAAGCAATGCCATTATCAACTCGCCCTATCGTAGTCCACTGCTGGACGTAGGCCTCTCCCGGGCTACGCCACGACACCTGTCCTCCGCCTTTAGATCCAGTCTGTACCAGCCACCTTCTTAAGGTCTTCAGTCCATCTAGCTGGGGGGCGTCCCACACTACGCTTACCGATACGCGGTCTCCTCTACAGGACTCGTCTGCTCCGCCAGCCATCGGTCCTTCGACAAACATAGCCAGCCCACTACCATTATCCCAAACTTTAACTACGTACGCACGTGTTAGCGGTCATTGCATTTTCTTAATGCCTCTTCATCAGGATCCGAATGACTGACATTGTATCAATGTTCATTAATGAAAATTTTTGATAAGTACCAACATCGCACATTCTTACTGTTTTAAAAAATGAAGAAAGCTACTTAGAATCTGTAAATAAATGAAGTTGGATCAATAACCGCTATTGCCACGTTCTCTGGAATCAATATAACTAACTTTAGCCTCACGGGGAACACACTAATGGATTATGTTCTTTGTTCCAGGCCAGCACAAACATGGTGCTGTACGCGGAACTGGATATAAAGCCTGGGAATGCACCGCCCCCAGCCAACACAGGAGACCCCACCTATGCTGAAATCATTGGTGTAATAAGCCCTCAAAAAAAAAATGTCAAGAAATGACTTTCAGTAGTATTATAATAATATATTTCTTCATTACAATAAATTTAATTTTCCTAATTAGGTATGTACAATCAGGCAAATTGATTGATTAGGTGATTGGCTATCAACCATGTGACCGCATACTTAATGCTCTGTCTTTAAATTCAACCGTTCGATTCTGTAAAAATATCACCGTGAAACTTAGGTGAAGTGAGCGTGAAGTGAGCTGTCAATAGTGTTAATCCCTAGCATCCTGCCGGTCGATTCTGTGGCAGTGACAGCTCACTTCACCTAAGCTTCACGTTAATATTTTTACAGAATCGACCGACAGGACTGTAATTATTTGACATTCGCATGAAATGGCAAAAACACGGCAAATTATCTGTATCAATCTGCTAACCAATATATTTCCCTTAGTGTACTTAACATATTCAGACTGAAATGTGTAAATTATTTTAAAATAAATAATGAATTACCTTAAAACATTGAAACAGTAAACATAACACAAATAACACATAGAAACTAATAAGAAGGTAATTAGCCGCTTTAAATCTTAACTGTTTCCTATAGCCTAGAGCACTGTCTTTCAAACCATCTTTAATAACATACCTTCGTATACCAATACACCAGATTTTAACATATTCGGTGAAATTTATAGTTTTTATATCGCAGTTGAAAATGACCTTATCGGCTTCAGACATACGGCTTATCATTGTTTGCACGTTGTCATCCTGGAAGTACCATTCGTTGGCTAAGAAGTACCGGTATATAAGTGCAAATTTGTCTATTTTCCTGAAGACGGCGACGTATCTGCAACAAATAATAAATGTTAGCAAACAGGGCTACAAAAGTTTAATCCTTGTGTAAAGATGGAAATGATTTCTTGAAAAACCGGATTTTTTAATGGCATTTTAAGGTTGCCATTTTATTCATCAAACCATGTATTTTTTTGCGGACAGCAGTCAGGTATTTATTTTATAAAGTTTATTAAATTCTGTTTTATTTTTTGTGTGAATATTGTGTACTTTACCCTCGGTTAAATAAATGTATTTTCTTTCTTTATTTTACATAGGAATGTACTTTTTTGGCCAGTCTTACTTATTTTATTACTTTGATCAACTAATATTCCAATATTAATCAGACGTACCTAATCATTTTCGTAGAGTAGCCTATCCGGGCGTTAAAAAAAGATAGCACGTGAAGTTTCTTAGAGAGACATACTGTCGGTATATTGACGGTATATTGACAGTGCCGTGGCTCGAAATAAAAGAAGTTTAAAAAAAACGATGAGGTCGGCAACAAAAGTCAACTAACACCGCTACTTTTATACATCATCTAAATGAACAATTTGGCAATACAATTATATTTCAGCATTTTATATAATAACAAGAGACATTATTTTAGTTTTACTTTTGTTTCGATTTTAATTAAACATTTATTTCAATAAAATTAAGTTTAAAAAACTAAACTGTTAATGGACTTGTATACTTGACTGTACCATATTAACGGCCACGTGTAACGCTAAGAGGTGTGTTAACAGTTTCTTTTTCAAAACTAGCGTAATTTGAACTCTGGTACTCAAAGTAAGATCTAACTTGTGTTATGAGTACCAGTGTTCCAACAAAAGTTATTACACAAAGGTACACAGGTTCCCACGAGGGACAGCAGGGGCATTAGTGCAGTTTCATTGTCACAGAGAAATGAAGTAAAAAATATAAAACAGTAAAAATTATACAGAAAATAAAGTGGACAACGTATGTAAGTGTGTGAGGGTGAGTGAATGTTTAGGGATGTGTAATGTATGTAAATGTAATTTATGTATTTATTTATTTATTTATATATACTTTATTGTACACCAGATTATAATTACATAAAGAAAAAGTAATACACTACAAAATATACAATTGGCGGCCTTATCGCTTACTGCGATCTCTTCCAGGCAACCTTGGAATGGACAGTGATTCTCTGGACATAAAATGGGGCTGTCTTTGGTGCAAATAAAAGGTATATAAGTACAATATACTATAATGGATACACAGATAAGTGCTATATAATAGATACATAGATACATACATACTAACTATATAAGCAACGAAAATAAATGACGAATATTATTACAGCTAACGATAAGAACAAAATCATAACGACAAGTAATGTTCTTTCACGAGTCTTTTAAACACAGGCAACGATTGCGCGCGCTTTATTGGAACTGGTAATGCATTCCACAAACGAGCAGCCTGGACAGTAAAGGATTTGTCAAGGAAAGTTGAGGAATGCATTGGCATTTTAAGCTTCAAGTTATCTGATGATCTTAATAATTTCGTATGTCTGTGTAGTGTATGTATGTGTAATGTCGTAAGTTTAAAATAATTAGACTTGAATGAGAAATTGTGTATAAGTTACAGTGAGTGACTAAGTAGATATCTTAAGCAGATGTTCGGTGTCTTCGTAATTAAGTTTTTGTAGCCATCCTTGAACACTTTTCTTACATTCGAACCTAGTCATTGGATAAATGTTGCAGTTTTTGTTTACGATATTGTACAGGTGGGTGTATATAATATTGTAGTGACGTTGAGCAAGAGCTGTTCTGGAGTATTGGTTGGTACAGATTTGATATTTCCTACGGTTTAGTGTGTAGTTTGCAAAGAATGGGAGAGTAGAGTGTTTTCGTAGCATTATTTGTTGGATGAACAAGCTACACGCTCAAGCGACTCGCGTCTTGCGACAGCGACTGCGGTGAAAATTTATGAAAGAAGTTGTTAGAGTAAGTATGCCACGAGCTTAGAGTATATAACACTGGAGAAGCCTTACGAACACTTCCCCTCTGTAAAAGTACAAGAACAAATGTTCTAGTACGTTCATAAAACCTACTTTCAAATCGATACTAACGCACTTCGTAAATGGTTTTAAAGGCGCGCGGAGCTCCGTGAAAATGCCTAGCTGTGCTGCTAAATTCTATAAAAACCCAAGTCCAACTTACGTAAAGAACTGAATAAAATTCCGTATGGTAATATTATTTTATAATATTTAGTCTTGTTTTTATTTAAATTCAAAATCCTAACCTCATATACATTTCGATTTTTCATTCGATTGAACCATGATTCAACATAAAACATGGCATTAATCGAGTATTTTCCTCACATTGCTTATGTGACGTCACCGAGTCTCACTACATCTCGTTTTTATGTTCATAAAGATCAAAATACTTTTCTTGTGCATTGTGAAAATATACATCAAATCAGCAAAATTTACATGCACTTGATATGCGTAGGGTTGAGGTCATCCTGCCAGGGTTGCGAGTTTGTCCGAAAGGGATATCGCGGCCCCGGCAAACACGCAACGGAAGGAACACGGGTGGGTTTTAGCCAGTAAAAGTCTGACACACCCTCCCGCTCCGCCCAGAGCGGGAGAAGTTATTTGATAATTTCCCACCCTCAAAAAAAAACAAAAATAAAAGGGTTGAGGTCATGTTTGAAACCAAAATTGACTAGTCGATAATTTCTTGATAAGAATTACTTAGTACTTAATTATTTTTGTTCAATAATTTAAAAATTTGTTTGCTTGTTCAATGTTTTATAATTATGCCCATTGAAAAGATTGTAAAAAAAAAGTTTTTTTTTTAACCTGTAAGTATATTATTATAGAGATTATTACAAAAGTTACTTTTATTTAATTGTGGTTATTTTCTCTTCTTATTAAAATTGAACTATTTTATATGTATCAGCTGTTTTATTTCGTGGATTTAAGGAAAGTTCCGAATGAATATCGATATCGATAATAAAAAAATTATGGTACGGGCTTGTCTTTCCGGGCGAACGGCTTTTGTTTTTTTTTTTTGTAGTAGCTACCGCGTCCCCCGCCAAAAGTGACAGACTTTTTTGTGCGGAATAATATGCATAAGGCTTCTCCAGTGTTATATACTCTAAGGGCCGAATCACACCGGAATGTCAGCGGCCGGCAGCGGCCCCCGGCGGCGTCGCCGCTGGCAGCCTCGCGCGAACTCCAGATCCCACGCGCCTAATCTCCTCTTAACTAGTTTAGTTTCTACATTACACACGCGCGGCCGCCCGCGGTGCCGCTGGCAACCGCGGGCTGAACCACCGACAAGATGCGCGTAGCCCGCGGCCGCTCGCGTCATCGCGGGCGGCCTCGCGACCTTTTCAAGCTTTTCAAGCGATACTGGTCTTTTTAGTATATAGATAAAGTTTAAAATTATTTCACACTGAAAGTGCTTGCCCCGTCGCTGCCGGCCGCTGCCATTCCGGTGTGACTCGGCCCTAAGGCCATGAGTCACCGCGACGCGACTTGCGGAGCGGCCGACGGAGAAAGGCGTGTGTTTAACTTACGAAGGGATATCCTCAGGCATCGTCCCCAGAAGAGTGCCAACCGTGTCCATGACGTAGGCAGGTATGTAATGTAAGAAAAACGTCAGGAACCAATAGGAAAGGCTGCTCTTTACCTCGATCATGTAACAGTACCATACAGCTTTAGGTGACGCTATTTTCTTTTTGCTTCGCATCAACACTCCTATAAAATCTACAATGAAACGAAGAGACATAACTTTTAATAATTATTATGTACACATTTCCCAAGAAAAGTATGCGCTTCGGGAATCATCGTCTAACTTCTGAAATACGAAGGCGCGGTGATGAGATCTGATAAGGAGCTGTTACTACCATGGATGTACCTCGCGCCGGCCTGCACGACGCATTATCATGATTCAAAAATGGTCTAGATTAACAACTCCATCCAATTCCAAAAAACTGTTCAAAACTATAGAGTGGCAGAGAAAAAAACTTCATGTAAACGCACAATGATAGGTGCAGTACTACAGCGTGGCAGTACAAAACTTAGACGCGTCACCTCTGTTGTGGCGCGACGTTCCTGTAAATTTGGAAACACGAATATCACCGAAGTGCATACCTTTTTTGGTTTAACTGTACAGTCAGGGCAATGTAGTGTTAGCTAAATTGACACACTACGTGAAAGTAATGGCCCAAAACATATCTAATGATTTAAAAAAAAAATGGTCTATCGGGTGGCTTAACTTAACTTCAGAATCATTAGAATTACTTTGTATGTAGTTTGATATGTTTTGACATTAAATTCAAAATTCAAAAGTCATTTATTCAAACTAGGCTGAGAATCCGCACTTTTAGAACGTCAAAATTACTTAAGACAGTCTCCCAAAACGCCCGTGCGTTAGCTGGGAAGAAGACGTGGCGCAACAAACTCCCCAGTACAGTATTAGTGTGTCCAACTTACCCCAAGTTATAAAATGGTCTTTGTTTGACACTGTGTATACTTGTATATCCTTCTCGGCAGTGTTTCGTCTGGCGGCGGCGTCCCAGGCGGCGGCGATGACGGCATTGTTCACAAAGTCCACTGGAGTCATCGGCAGCTTGCAGTGCTTGTCCACGTAGAATACGTGCAGTATACCTAAGATTATGCCCGCCACAATCTGGGGGCAAGTCAGAAATTAACATGAATGTCGTGGCCAGATCTCACAAATTGACTATTTCATGAAATGGCCAGCTGAAATTGGCCATATCTCTTAAACGTCAACGTTTAATGATATTTCAGTCGACGTTTGGCCATATCATTAATGCAGGGTATCCATGGTTTAAGGTGTAGTAAAAATAGCCAAGTAACTGCGACCACCTTGGAAGTAGCGCTCGCTCGACTCGCGAGCGGATTGTCACAGTTCTAGCCTAACCTAACCCATTTGGTCGGGGTGCCACATGAGCGCCGTTACTTTTTTATTTTTAATAACGATTTTTTGTGCTATGTCGCACTTCACGCCGCGGCAGCGGCCGCCGGGCGACCGCTGCTTCCAAGTTGATCGCTTTCCATACTATCATATTGGGAACCCAATAAGTCCATCGACTTTTTTTTGCGAGGTCACCCTGCTTTGTTTGATTTGTTGTATGCCGCCGCCATGATGCACAACAAACACAAAGCGAAATCAACGCCTCTACCGGTGGATTATCTAAATATTTTACGACATGATCACTAATGTTTGCCCACATCTTGTAGTAGTCGTGCGTTTAACTGGTCATATCGTCAAACGTTGAGTATTAAATAACCTGGCCAGACCACATCATGATGTAACCAGCGGTCGATGTTCATTTCATGAAATGATCAATTGTAAGATCTGCTATCTAATTACGCAACACAGTTTCGATTTGCAATTGAGTCAAATTGGTTTCGTTTGACTAGAATTGCTTTCAAAAGCTGTAAATTGAAAGCAATTCTAGTCAAACGAAACCGATTTGACTCAATTGCAAATCGAAAATGTGTTGCGTAATTAGATAGCCGGCCATGACATGTTTAACATGGCGTAAATATAAAATATCAAAAGCAATCGACGGTCACACAGATGTCAGACACAGAGACAATGCTTTACAAGGTTGAACTTTTCGATGTGCCGTAATAACTGTGCGAGTACATACCCAAAACTATGTGTGACAAAGGAGAGAAAGGAATATCATTATAGCACGATTCTTGGTAGAAGTACACAGTATAAAAAAAAAAATTAAAAAAAAAATTGTTTTGTTTGTTAAATCACTTTTATTATTATTATCATGCAATGTATCGAACTGCTAGAGGGCGGAGACCTGGTGACCTGAAACACAGGCCCTTAAAGCCTACCTTAGGCACCAGTCTTCCACAGTAACCTAAACCAAATATAACCATGTGTAACAATGTCTGTAATGTTTATTGTGGTGAGAAATAAAATAAATACTTAATACTTATACTTATACTTAGTATGGTTTAGTTACAGTTTAAGTCAAAGATTTACACAAATAATAAGTAGCTCACCCCGCTTGGTCCTGACAGTGCGCTCAGGTCCATCCAGCCTGGCATTGGCTCATAGAAGCTGGGAACCACTAGAAATATCACCACAGACAGAATAACATGAGAGTAGTGCAAAATCACTTCATTGACAATTCAGTTTCTATTGGTGAGCGAGCGCGCCTGCTGGCTGTGGTTGAATGGAAGTCTATAAACCGAACAAGAGCCTCCTCAGGTGTAAGTCAAGGCTCTCGGCTATTTTAAGACAGCTGTAATTACTATCTGTACAATTATTGCTCAGTCTATATCCCATAAACTGACAGTATCACGGGCTGAGGTGAAAAACGAATTTGATTATCAGTCATCACCACTCTTGGCAAACTGAAAATGGGTAACTTTGACGGTAAGCCCAATTGTTTACCTATTGGTGGTCGGACGACGCAGACTGGCAGGTCAGCACTGGACCTCACCACCTCCTCGGCCACCGCCTTCGTGAACGTGTAAGTGTTGGGCCAGCCCTTGATCAACCTGGAACAGTCCATTACATGACGATTTTGTAATGTTCTTGCCAGTGCTACTGCTGAGTTTGAGCTCCTAGGTTCGATTCCCAAGTCAAGCAGCCCGGGTAGCCTAGAGTCTGGATATGGGCCCGGTTGATGGCAATAGGCTGGCCTGCTATTACATGGGACTTAAACATAACTGGCGAAATACGGGTGTATTATATCTACACCTCTGCCTACCGTTTCGAGAATTACAGGTGCGATGTTAGTCGTATATTATATACAAACCCCACAGGCATACAACTAGCAGCCTAAGGAGGAGCTGAGTTAAAGGGGTTCCCATACACTCTCATAATCATAGCTGGTGGTATGGCAGACAAAAGTGAAATGTCACGTGATTTTGTAGCAAGTGCGGTGCAACTATTACTGTCACCTTGACCTGCCCTGCACATCACACTAGAAATAATACTACAGGTGGGGGGGCCCTCAGTACGTGGTTATATGGTACAGCGAGTTGATAGAAAATAACCGTCAGACCAGTGACACTACCCAGCCGAAGTTTTTACAGAACTCGGTGTGCTAAATTAACGTCCACGTACTGTACTTATTTCCGGTGCTGAGATCGGCAGACGACATTGCTGCCATCGTGGGCAAAACCTGGATGAGGCTGGCACAAGAGCGTGGGGATTGGCACAGGAGCGTGGGTATTGGCACAGGCGCGTGGGCATTGGCACAGGCGCGTGGGGATTGGCACAGGAGTGTGGGGATTAGCACAAGAGCGTGGGCATTGGCACAGGAGCGTGGGGATTGGCACAACGAAAGAGAAGGATATAGCAGTGGGTAAAGTCTGGCTGTGGATGATGATGATAACGCCTGTACTTACTTTCCTAAACAAGCATTTAACTCTAAAAATTAAGTCCAGACGCAAACTACACTTGGCTTGCCTTCTATTCGGTGTAGTTAAATACCAAAAACCGGACTACCTGTACGACAAGTTGAGTTGGATAGCGAGTAAACGAGAATGTGTGAGAAGACAATGCTCGCAGCAACCGCTTTTAGAGGTAGCTTCCGTTATGCGGCTTCCAAACTGTGGAATACCCTGCCACCACCTATCCGATCTACGAGTATTAACACGTTCGAGACATTTAGAAGACGGCTACGGCAGTACCTCATGGATGCGCAACGGAAGCTAGACATGATTAATTTAAATGTGTCATTGCTATGAATCCATGATGTGGTTATCTATTATTTATTGACGACCGTCCATTGTTTCTTGTGCAACCATACCATTTTATTTATTTCCTTATTCACTAAATAATTATTTTTAAACAAATATCTAATCGAGTAATTATTATTTGCTACACGTATTTATCTACTTTTATTTAAATATAGAACACATACACACTATAAAACTGATTTACATCCGTAAGAGGTCCTCTTAGCATAAGGTCCAGTTCACAACCAGCATCAGACACTAGTTGTCTTAGACATTTATGCTGAACTGGGCCTATTTAGCGCAGCCGTGAAACACACAATACTGTTTTAAGTTATCTTAATATTTTTTGTTTTTGTGTGATTATGGTGTGCCTTATCTTGAGTCAAATAAATTTATTTTCTTCCTTTCTTCCTACTTTATTTTACTTCTGGGATTCTTGTACATGGATCCCCTTGGGGACGTTTAATTTTTGCTTTTATTGGCCATGATAGTAGCTGTAGTACACAAAAATATCAAACTGGTTAGCTACGGTTCTTACGTAATTACAGCCTTATGAGACACAGACAGACGGCGTAAGCTAAGTAATAGGGTCCCGTTGGTACCTTGGGTACTGACACCTCCATGTACTTAATAAAATTATGAAATTTATTAATTCACTGACAGACAACGCACAAACTAAACCGCTGAGCCAAGAAGCATGAATCTTGCACAAGAGTTCCATGAATAACGAAAGTGAACACTAAGGAAGGATTTTTGCAAAAACATCCCCTATGGTGGACGTTCGTAATTTTTGCCGATAGAAAATCCCATGGGGCGCACGGTTTGTATTAATAGATCTTACTCATTAGTGATTTGCTCGAGCCGCTGTTCGTCCAACGACTCCGCCAGGCCAATGACGACGTCGGGCGGCATAGGGCACGGGTAGAACTGCTCCAGCACGGGCCTGCGCACATGCTCGTCCGTGGCGTGCGAGAACGCGGTGGACACGTGCACGTAGTTCCTGACACGAATGAGAATTCAAAAACCAACCAAATGCATGTCGGACCACGCACAATAAAGGGTTCCGTTGTTGGGATGAATTTATCCCAAGAACAAACTTAACATTGTAGTTGAAAAACATGTTCTCCCATATATTCCAACTGCAAATGTAAGTTGTACGCACAATATTGGGAGATCTACCATAGACCTCTTATAGGTTTTCCTGTAATCTATAAGTATGAAACAATTTTTTTTTTTTTTAATTTTTGGCATTCTGGAGATAAGGGGGAAATGGTAAATTTTCATCGGTTTCTTAAATAACTTTAAAACTATTTATTAAAAAAATCGACGTCCCCGGGCAATAAACCGGTAATCGCAAAAATCAAATTTTACAGGAAAAATTATTTAGTGTTTTTGGGGAATATCTCTTCAACAAAAAGCAATAATGACAACATTGTTATATGACGGAAAAACTAATTTTTACACGAAAGTTTATAGTATTCAGTGTAACTATTAATTATTCACAGAATTAATTGTTCACCAAAATACGTATTACCGAAAATGGTTTCATAAAATTTTTAGGGTATTGATATCTTACAATCCTGACTTATCAATATTATTCCAATAATGTTTACTTACCGAATTATTCTTGCAAATTTCATAAAAAATCATAGGCA
This sequence comes from Agrochola lota, assembly GCA_947364205.1. Classification (NCBI taxonomy): domain Eukaryota; kingdom Metazoa; phylum Arthropoda; class Insecta; order Lepidoptera; family Noctuidae; genus Agrochola; species Agrochola lota. Next base: position 10,308,652 of record OX376246.1, on the reverse strand, counting down.
TAGTATTGGTTTACTGGATTATTAAACGTGTTTTTTTCATTACAGAGAGAGATTGTAATGTTCAGTTACCGACTTATTATGGTAAAATTTTAAATAACCATAAAAGGGTAAAGTAGTGTAGCCCGTATTTTATAGAATTTTTTTGGTAGTCATATAATAATATATAAATTTGTCGTCGGTATCTTCGAGGGAATAATAAAAGAAAACTCACAAAATTAGTAAGAGTGCATTACCGAAAATGTCTACAACAAAATTTACGATAGTAAATCTGTAATCGCATTAACCAGAAATTTTGCTGAAATATTTTACAGTAATATTACTTTACTGAAATGTAGCCACAGAATTTAATTTGTAATAATGTATTTCGTTATTTTTCTAGTAAACATAAAATGGAAAATTTCCAAAGTACAAAAGTGTTATAAGGAAAACCGTTGGAAATTACCGTAGAAAAAAATTGAAAAAAAAAATCATAGGTGTATCCCGACCCATAGATACCGTAAATCGTATAACAGTAAAAATTCAGTAATAGTATAATATGGGTGTATTCCTTGGGGGCGTCGAAATATAAAAAGTAAATACTTGAGACCCTTACAGTAAGCTCACGATGATTTGATATGTCACACGGTACAATGTATAATAACTTAAAATGTTCATATTCATCTCTCAAAAGTGACTCCATATTCAAATATCATTTATACATAACACAATCTTCCGTATTTGGGTCACAGAAATTGATGTGTACCAAATGTCAATCCCTTTGATTCGGAGCAAATTAGAAATGGCAGACGGACAAACACAGACACACAGTGATCCGTTTTTTCATTCGGACATACGGAACCCTTAAAACAAACCAATACAAATTATGTATTTACATTTACATCAAAAACGTATGTTTGCGGTCGATTCATTCAATACTGTGTGTATTCATCCCAACTGCAGAACCCTCCACTGTGCGCGGTTAGGCACTTAGTCGGGTTTTTGCTTTAAAATACTTGTTACGAGTACGGTAGGGCTGCATTGTTTATCGTGATTATTTATAAATAAAATAAAATATTTATGAATAAAATAAAATATTCATAAATTAAATTAAATATGTATCTGAAAGTCTTACTTGATGTTGATACATTCCCTGGCGAGCGCCAGACACTCCCTGGTGCCGCGGACGTTGGTCAGCGTCGCGGAGCGCAGCGTCTCGTCGAAACGCACCGTCGCGGCCATGTGGAACACTGTGTCCACCTGCAAGCATATCATAACATTACTCCTGTATCCCCTGAAGAGGAAGGGAAAGGTGTATGGTATTTCACCATTTATGTTGAAATCTCATATTTAAGAAAGCACATATTTCACTATTAACGGGCATAAATCGAGATTTCGGCTCCTATTAAGAAATTCCTAATTGAAAAACCTTAGTACCTAACACTTTTCCAGACCTACGTATCTAGCGGAAGACCTCATGCTCAGCAGTCGCAGCAGTCTCAGCAGTCTTGCGACCGCTGGTCCAACACCGCTGTCAAATCATTCATTACTAGGTAACGAATTGAAATGGATTGGCTATGGTCGAAGTTTCCCAGCGTGATCGAGTTATGACGAGATTCGCAGGAGAACCTGCAAGGTTACAATTCCAACGACATAATCCCGAAGAATTGCTAAACTTAAGTGGCAGTCGGTAGACATTGTTCGCAGAACGGATGACCAATGGGGTCGAAAAGTTCTAGAGTGGCGAACTAGCATGAACTGATTTTATATTCATGATTGGAATAAGCTGACAAGTTGGCTATTGGACGATTGATTTTATGACATTGGCGAATATATGGATTATTGTAAAAATCCAAGATAACATAAACTTAACTTGTATGACATTGGCGAATATATGGAATATTGTAAAAATCCAGGATGACATGGACTTAATTTAGACATTTTAAAGTTAATTTTAAAGTAACGATTACCTAATTTTATTAATAATAATTCATATTTGGACTTAATTGTAAATAACAAATCTTAAAATTAATATTTTTAAGAATGATTATTGAATATTTGTAGATACACAATATATTTTGTGGTATTTAGAATGTATAGAACTGACAAAAATATTAACACCATACCTACTATGTAAAACTACATTCTTACAAATAAATAAATTCTAACTCTAATAGTTTTTTTAACTCGTCAACCAGTTTTCAGTGTAATTAATTAAAGGCGGACGCAGATTTTCGCGGGCCGCACCGCATAGTGAAAATCATCCTGCATTACTTTCATAAATGTATGAACCATCACACACATCACACACTACTGGCGCCCCTCCGCGGTTTTGCAACGTGATAAAAAATCCAGTACGATCTGTGAGCGTGTTGTGCTAAGAGGATATTTATGTGGTAATTTTCATTTTATTTTGAATGAAGAAGTTTACCTGCAACCTAGTTGCGCAATACACGATCAATCACAATCATTTTGAAGGAGATTGCTAATCCATTGCTTCAAAAGCTCGAAAAAAAATCTGCTGAACAACGTAAATAACGCAATGAATGTTGTTGAACTGTCAAAATTAAACAGATTAGTGTTAATCATTCATGTCATGGTCATGGATACATAGACATGGTGACTGTGATGGATGGAGATATGTGGGATGAAAGAGATGAATATAAATGTGAATAAGACGAAGGTGTTGCATGGTGTTTGAAAGAGGAAAGTATGTATCGGTGTGTGATGTGAAAATATATGTAAAGAGTGTGGAGCAAGTAAGTGAGTTTTCTGTTTACAAGGGATGGGAAGATTGATAAAGATGTGGAAAGGAGAGTAAATGCGGAAAATAAAGTGAATGGTGATAGACATTTTTTTTTTTGAGGATGGGAAGTCATCAAATGACTTCTCCCGCTCTGGGCGGAGCGAGAGGGCGTGTCAGACTTTTACTGACTAAAACCCACCCGTGTTCCTTCCGTTGCCCGTGTGCCGGGGCCGCGATATCCCTTTCGGACAAACCCGCAACCCCAGCAGGCATTGGTCCTTACGGACCCCGTCAGTTGGTGCTGACATCTCTTTGAGGCGCGCGTGGAACACAACGCGCCGTCGACCCGGGCCTGGTCCTTACCGGACGGCGAGCTACCCATTGCTCACCGTCCGCAAGCCCGCGCCTACGGCGGCTGGAAGTCGGCTCGTGACTCCCGACGCCCGGGGCGTCTCCTGCGGTGACTAGGGGTGCGAGGGCGTGCAGCAAACTCAAACTCAAACTCAAAGCATTTATTTCAAATAAACCAATTACAGGTACTTTTGAATTGTCAAGGGATCGGTCAGTCAGAAATATGAAGCTAGTTGCCCATTCCAACGCGTAGTAGGTTCCTATGGAGAAGAACGGGCAAGAAACTCCACGGACACTCTTTTCAATCAGAATATTTTCACAAAATATTGGTTACATCATCTATTTTTGTAATTATACATGTGAGAACAATGTAAAAAGACGTGCACGTTAAAAGCGTCAGTTGCATCTCCCTCGCGCGCTCCGCCTCCTCCTTCGCGAGCATAACTGCTTCGCAGAAGGAGGTGACGGCCTCCCATGCACTCTCGCTCCGAACCATGGCCTGAACCAGGGCCGGACGCGAGAGATCTCCGCCGCCGATCACTTCCGTGAGGACACGGCGGTGCTCCGCCCAAGCAGGGCGCCTGCCCTATGCTCCACCGTATGCTCCACGATCCACACAGTGGTGACACCCGGGCGTTTCCTCCCGCCTTATACGGAACAGGAACCTCCCGAAACAGCCGTGTCCGGTGAGGACCTGCGTCAGGCGGAAGGTGAGGACGCCGTGGCGCCTCTCTAGCCACTCCTCAAAGAGGGGACTTATCGCCACAATTGTGGCGTGCCCAAATGGTGATAGACATGCGATTGTGACCAACCAGTTGATGTCGAAAACTGCTGTCACAATGGTGTGCTGGTGCCCACGCTTATGTATGGAAGTGAATACTGGGTATGGCAAAAGAAGCATGAAAGTCTTCTCAATAACTGCATTCGATTCGTTTTCAATCTTTGAAATATGATCATGTCTCTGCGCATCGGTCGCTTCTAAAGTGGTTGCCCATACGCCAGCGCAGAGAGCAAAGGGCGCTGACCACCTTGTTTTCATTTCTTAACTCTCCCTCTTCCTCTAGTTATCTAGCCCCCACTTTCAGTACATTTGCGCCAACCAGAAGAGAAATCTTCGTTCATCTCACAACCGGCTTCTTCAATGTCCGACTCACCGCACAGACTTCATTCACTCATCCTTCTTCATTCAATCTATCTCTCTGTGGAATGCGCTCCCCCAGGAAATCAGGATGACGACTAACCGATTATCTTTTAAAGTTAAAGTTCGCGAGCACATTCGCAAGAATCTGGCAGTATCATCACAACGGTAGTGTTTTCCCATTGATTGCCCAATGGCTTTTGCCGCGCGGCACTTACCCCCGGCTTTTGCGCCTTCATTTCCTTTGCGATTTTTTGTGCGGCTTAGTGCGGCAGGGCCGGCCGCGCCGCGGCTTGCCCGGCGGCCACGCCGCCGCCGCCAGTATAGTATGTAGGCTAGCTATTAGTTGTTTTAGTATATTTATGTGTATATATATATATATTATTAGGTGTATATATTATATTTATAGTTTTTTATAGGTATATGCTGCCCTGCTAACCCGAAAGGCGCTATCTCTGAGATGCGCCCTTTTAGTTTTTTTTATACCATTCAATAAATTTAAAAATTTCGCATCTAATGGTATAAACTCAGAAGTTTTTTATATCCTTATGTTTCCTTAAATTACAATTTACAAAAAGTAAATTTTCTCAAAAGTTACTCCGGTTGAGATAGCGCCTTTCGGCTTAGCAGGGCAGTATGTATATGTTTATATTTAAATAAATATTTATTCCTCAATTCTCGCTATTGCACCTACCACTGTTTGTCTCTGCATCACCCAAAGGTAGAAAATGCCTATGGCATTAAGTCCGCCTCTGTACATTTGTGCTTGAAGTATTAAACAAATAAATAAATAAAGAAGAATAAATACTGTCGAAATGCGCTCCTTGCGAAGCATGTGTGGTGTGAATGATAAGCTGAGGAATGATGTAATAAGACAACGAAGTGATTTAAAAAAAAATGTAGTGACAAAAAGATCATTGGGCAAAATCTGACCCAGTTGAACGATAGTTTTCCTACAAAAACAAAATTTAAATTGTTAAGTATTAACCTACACTTAATTTTAGATTCGATTTTTTTTTAAACCTAAAATGTTAAAGATCAATAAAAAATTGGTAAAAATAGGTTGTGTATAGATAAAACAATTTCAGTGAAACACTCTCTGGTAAATAAACAAAATAAACGTTTGCGCGCTAAGAGTGCGCGGTTAGTGGCATGCATAATATGCCGTAAATGTGCCTGCGGCGTTTTTAGACGATACAATTATTCCTGTAGACATTGATCATGTCGAATAAAACTTAAAACTCTTCTACATTATACTTGTTTTATTTTTTAAATCATGTTTACTATCAAGAAACCAATAAAAATGTGCTAAGCCTTGTCATAATTAACTTTATTATTGTATTTTGTTTTTTTTTTATTTATGGTTTTTTACCATTATCTGCGTTAATGCGACATATATATTCGTAAACTAGAGAAGTTTATCTAAACATCCTACCCTATTTTTTTTCTGTAGGCCGTCGGTATAGGTTTCATACTTAGTTGCCCAATGACCTTTAAAAGGGTATGCTTACATATATAGTTTAGTCATGTTGAGAGGGTGAATGAAAGGCGACTACCAAAATGTATTTACAAGGCATGGATGTGAGTGGAAACGCCGGGAAAGGATGCCACAGGCCATATACTGACCTTATTGGTGATGTTCTTCAGAAAAGTCAGATGCGTAGTACTTGCAACCGACGTGCGTGTATGACTAGATGTATGGACGTAAACGGAGCAAAAGGAGTATGTAAGGATCGTAGCAGTTGGCGTTCTGTAGTTTCTGCCTACCCCCGTGGTGAGAAGGCGTGAGTGAATGTACTTATGTATGTTTACTAGCTTTTGCCCGCGGCTTCGCTCGCGTGGATGTCGGAAATTATCCCCTGGGAACGTACTACCGGGATAAAAAGTATCCTATGTGTTAATCCAGGTTATAAACTATCTGAGTGCCTCATCCAAATCCTGTTAGTAGCATAACTTAATGATTGAATACTATTGTGAATTCATGCAAGCCTAGTACTTTTTGTTAGGTTACTGCTTAGAAATTGTGCACGTCTAATGATTGAGAAATACTATCTTCAATTCATGCAAGCCTAGTATATAGTTCGGGTCACAACGTGTTTCTACTGGTCAGTCAGCCGCGGCAAACGGAGCGAGGCAGACCTACGCCTATTGCTGTCATAATTATATATACTTAATATGTTTATCTCTCAAATTGATTTTGGTCCTATTTTATTCTCGAGTTTCTAATGTATTCGGTAACGAAATTATTAATCAAAATGTTTGAATTTTTCATTTATCTCCACTTCATTACCATCCGTTCCCTCCAATTTTTTGCGGATTTTTTTGGAAGGATTTTTTTTTTTTACTACGAATACGGTTGATAAAGTACTGTTAAAAATGTATTATCAACGTGAGACGCGTGTTTTTCTATGTAGTTTATTATTATTCTATTATGCGGCTATTTTATTATTTTCAGTACTAATATGGGGAAAACTCGCAAAAAGTTATCAAGAGAAGAAAAACTGGCAAAAGATAGGCTACGTAAACGAGAAAAATATGCACAAATAAAAAACGATCCTGATTTATATTCTCTACAGAAAGAAAAAGAAAGACATTTAGATATTGATATTTAGCGAGAAAAGAGAGGAATAAGATTTGTACCATTAAAGACATGACTCCTAGAGCACAACGAGAACAAAGAAGGCGTTGGCGAAAAAATTCACAAAACTACTTAGAAAGGAAGGAAAAGGAAAGAAAATTACAGAGAATATTGGTGGAAAACTCACCTCCCCAGAGTGAGTCAGAAAATTATGTTAATCCAGAGCCTCCCATACCAAATCCGTTGATGCTGTCTGAACCAGGTCCCAGTACAATCAATCGAAATATGTCTGTACGATTACTGAAGTCCAATAGTATATTAAGGCGTATGCGTTACAATCATATTAAGACGGTAAAGAAATTGAAAGATAAGATTAGTAAACTAGAAAGAGAAAAGGATGTGTTACGTAAAAGAAGTAATATAACTAAAAAAGTATGTGATTCTATCGAAAAAAAAGTTGACGAAGTATCGACAGAGATAAGACCAGAAAAGAAGCAAGAAGTAAAAAAACAACTACTTTTTAGCGAAACTATCTCTCGAAATTTGCAACACAGCTATACTAAAAAAGAACCGAAAAAAGAGTCTAAAAAAGACAAGAGGAAATTTGTGGCTACGGTTATCAAAGATGACAAAAGATTGAGAAAATATAAGCTGCTTCATAAATTACTATTTTCCCGAAGAAAGAAAAATATCGTAATAGAAAAAAAACAAATATTGATAAATCAAATCCAGTAATTTTTTGAAGAAGACACAAACAGTAGAGTTGCAGCGGGGAAAAGAGAGTTTATTAAGAGGAGAGATGTGAAGAAGCAGAAGAGGTACCTGAATGATAATTTAAAAAATCTGCATGTGAAATTTTTGAAGGAGCAATGCAGTGTAAGTTATTCGACTTTCTGTAAATATAGACCCTATTGGGTGGTTTTTCCTAACACAGAGCGAGACACTTGTCAATGTAAATTGCATTCCAAAGTAGGTTTGTTGATTAAGGCACTCAAAAACGCGGAGATCATCATTGAAAGTACAGGAACACATATTATTAATAGTCTGTGTTGTGATGCAAAGCAAAAATATCTCGAACGTACATGTGAACCCTGCGCAAGTAAAGTTTTAAACTATCATGAATTTCAAAATGACAAAAAAATTACGTTCTGTGTAAGTGGGTTGTAGAGAAAAAGCCATATACGGTGAAAGATGGAATACAAAAGATTAAAATAGTGAGTTTAAAAAAAAGATTTGAAAATTATCCGCGCAACGTTATTTACAATTTAGAGACAACTTTGGATACATTCCTTAAGCACAACCTAAATATTACTGTGCAGTATGAGGTTATCAAGCAACTGAAACAAAATTTGAAATACAAAGAGATACTAGTTCACGTGGATTTCAGTGAGAACTATTGCTTGAAATATAATCAGGAGATACAATCCTTCCACTTCGGCGGAAGTAGAGAACAAGTATCCTTACATACTGGGGTTCTTTACTATAAGGATAGTGATGCAGGTATATTTAGAACTAAATCATTTTGTACGATTAGTAATTGTTTGATACATGACGCTGGAGCCATATGGGCTCACTTGTGTCCTATTTTAAAGATGGCACAAGAAATAGTACATTTCTTATCAGATTCACCCTCAAGCCAATATAGAAATAAAAACATTTTTTATATGATCACTAAATTAAAAAATATCAACAAAAATATAACAAAAGTGACATGGAACTACCAAGAATCCGGCCATGGTAAAGGAGCTCCGGACGGTATTTGTGCAGTCGTAAAACGAACTGCTGATAATTTTGTGAAATATGGTGGAGACGTTGGTTCTTTCGAAGATTTTTGGGCTTTAGTGACCAAAAATATACCAAACGTACACTTCGAGATGGTAACAAAGAGCGATATTGATGAAAAAATATTTCCAGCAAATATTTCAGGATTTAAAGGAACAATGAAAGTACATACCGGACCGGACCGCTGATAATATTAGAACTATTACTTTACGAAGTCTAAGTTCTTTCGAATGTCAAGATTGCGGTATTTCGTGCATACATAATAAGCATTTAGGCTTCCTTCATTTTAAAAGCTACGACTACAGTGAAGAGTAGAGAGTTGATGTTGATGAGATTGATCAGTGCACTCAAAATGAAGGCACTTATATCAATGACGATCAGTCCTTATTAAGCATAGATACGTCCACTTTTTTAAATAATCTGGATGAATCAGATGTTTTCAAAAACTTACAACCTCTACAGGGTCCAATCGATTTACAACTCTCACCGTTGATAAATGTTACAGCTACATCTTCGACTGCGATAAGATCTCCTAAAATCAAGATTTTATCCGATGTACCTACGTTTAAGTTGGCAAAACCGCAAATTTTATAAAATTCCAAATCAAAAACTAATCCCAAAAAATATTGAAGTTTTTAATTCTGAACACCAACGGCAATTCGAGACTTTCGTGCAATCAAATAATTCAGAAAAAGAAAACAAAGACTACAAAAATTATGATGGATCAGATGATAGTGACGAATTTAATATTTTTTAAGTTTTATATTGTTTATGATTGATTTTGCTAAATCTATGTATTACGACCTAAATTAAGGTTGACTAGAGTAACATTGTAGGGTTGATTGTCGGTAGACTAGTTAGACAACTAAGAATTTTTGAACATTTTTCAAAACTTTGTAATATCAAGCATTCCTTAAAAGCGCCAGGTTAACCGCGAAATTAAAATTAATTAATTAGTAATTACATACTTGCTAAGGCCGCGAATCAGATTTTGTTCAACATACAACCTGACCCAGATCTGCAAATTACAAAACGGTAAAAAAAAAATATTGTGGGCAACCTGGCGCTTCCCCCTTAACTGTTTTTTTGTTTGTATACTGTGATTTTGCACTCAAAAGTAAGAAGACTAGTAACATATTAGATACTTATTATATTTTATTTATTGTTAATTGTCCAGTCAGGTAGTCATAATACTTACTTAGTATGATTGTTATATTTTTTTAAGTCTTTAATTGTTTTAAGTTAATATGTGATTTTGCGTCCGAGACCAACAAAACTACCTCTAAAATTATCTACTATTAATATTATATTAATTGTTGTTAGGTTGTAGTCAGTCAAATAAATATAATATGATGGGGTGGACTACTGTTTTTAGCCTTTAATTATTTAAAAACAGTGATTTGGCTTCCTTCGACGAAGTTGATTTTTTGAGCCTGAAGTGAAATTAAAGTCTGAATTGAAATAAAAGACGGTGATTATTGAAATTATATTGTTTTAATTAGCTATTTTAAATTAGGTACCATCTTTTACGGTTCATTATCATCCTAACCTATTTCACAACTGTTTTACGGTACTTAATTGCCATCCCTACTTATATCATTACCATCGCGCCCTAGTTCATTACAATTCTTTCACTTTTCATTAACTTCCAGTTGTTAAATTTCAATTGTCATTTTCTCCGTGACTAAACAAGATAATAAAGCGCCTTCCACTTTTAACGAATCTGTTGAAAATTTAAACTCGATTATATAAAAGAAAAAACATAAAATCTAACATTTATTTTATTCTGCAGAACGTTTCTTCTTGCACGAAATGACGGAATGAACTAATTATGTGCATATCAGAATACGAATTGATGCGGCTGTAATGTACGCTTAATTTTAAAATTAAATTACAATACTAAACAATTATATGTACATAATTATCACGCTTGGTTTGTCATGTTACATGATGCGGAAATCAACTGTTTGTTTATGTAACTTCCTCATGATAATACCAGGCCGCGGACTAAGTACTTAATAACTTCGTCTGAAAGCAGACACTTTCGATCGACCCAGTTTTCATAGAGCTCATACGCCATGCCGCCATACATATTGGAAGTGAACCCTCCGGCGGGGTCACCGGCATTATATTTGCGCTAAAGTTAACCCTTACGGACGGTTTGTTGACGGTTGAATCGTGTTACAAAACACTGTAAAAAGAAAGTCAAATAGGGTTTTCAGGGGGTCTTTTGTTGCAATACGTATAGTATCTCTGGGGGTATTTTTATATACTAGTAGGGTGAGAACGTGAAATAAAAAAGTAAGAAAAGTATAATAACTCTCTCTGATCCTGAGACAGGGGTGCCAACCTTTTAATTAATCAATATTTGTTACTGTGAAAATGGTTTCCCCCACCGGCCTCCTGACACATTTTTTTATTTAGAAATGATTATAATTTATAGTCTGCGTCAGGATGACTGGACCAAGGGAGATTTTGCAAGTTTGTGCAATACCAAGTTTTAGTACCTATTTGGTACTATTTGGTACCAGACATCAAATAATTGGTACCTCACTAAAGCGGGAAAACCATTACGAGGAAAGTGGCCAGCCATTCTGACTTCAGAATGGCTGGACCAAGCCGGTTTCACCTAGTTGTAGGCGTTATAAGTAGTTCATATTTTCGTTAATATTTAGTACCTCATTGGTACCTCAACATATGTTTTTCTTAAATTTGTTTGATAAGCCAAAAAAAAGTTACACCTAGAAGAAATTTTGCATGTAATCTGGAACACGTTGATTTCACCTAGTTGTAGGCGTTATAATTAGTTTATCTTTTCATTAATAAATATTTTTTAATTAAAATATATATTTTATATTCATTAATAAAAATAGAAAAAATCTTAAAACGAAAAAAAAAACGAAAATAAATCATAGCACACATAAATAATACGTTTATTTATTCATTGATTGATACATTAATATTTCTTTGCTTAGGTATAAATAACAGCGTACATTTTTTTATTTTATTTATTTTAAGATTTTAAATTTATGTTTATTTTTTATGAACATAAATAAAGTTTATAAAAATAAACATTATTATATATGCAAAAGTTCTTGTAGGTGTAACTTATTTTTGGCTTATCAAACAAATTTAAGAAAAACATATGTGGAGGTTCCAACAAGGTACTAAATATTTTTTTGTTAAGATATACAACAGATTTTATTTTCACAGTTTATAATGCTGTATTCGCTAAGAAAAACCTTAATTTAAAATGAGCCCTCCGCGAAGGCTCGAGGCACTGAACGTGTTAAGCCGTTGGTCCCGATCGTAATTAATGTATGTATCTGTCAAGCAATGACAGATACATTCATTAATTACGATCTTTATTTAGATTTTTAATACTTTGAGTAGAGGACTTTTATTCTATCTTCACATGTAATTATAATTAATATACAAAATATCGTAAGTACGTAAAACATTTAAAAAAGTAACTTTGGAGTTTATTGCGAAGGTGTGTTAACCAGCAACTGGGTTGTGGAGGTCAGATAGGCAGTCACGCCATGTAAAATACTGGCATTTAGCTACATCCGGTTAGACTCGAAGCCGATGCTCGAAATAGACGTACCAATGACCGTTACAATAAATACTCTGACCGCAACAATATAACATATTTTTTATGGTTTTGTTTTGACAAAACCATAAATACAATACGGTGCTAAGACCTCTAGCATCTGACCGGTGTGACCAGAGATGTGTTGCCATCTTGGATGACAAAACCATAAATACAATATGATGCTAAGACGTCTGGCATCTGACCGGTGTAACCACAGATGTGTTGCCATCTTGGATGACTAAACCATAAATACAATACGGTGGTAAGACGTCTGACATCTGACCGGTGTGACCACAGATGTGTGGCCATCTTGGAGACAACTCTAATATCATATGATGTGCCTGTTTATAACACTGGCATGGCACCCATGCACTTCAAACCGGAACACACAGCAATGCTACTTTCTACTAATAATATTAAAAACATACCACTCCTTTTTGGGCAGTCGTGAAATAAATGTGAAAGTTTGTATGTTTGGATGTTTGTTACTCAATCATGCAATAGCGGTTGAATGGATTTTTTTCCCGGTAGTAAGTTCCCATGTTCCTAGTTCCCATGGGATAATTTCCCATATCCACACAGGCGAGCCGCTGGCAAAATCTAGTAGGATATATGTAATAGTAAAGCCTATAACCAGGGTTATTTTTGTATTAAAACACAATATATTCAAAATTCAAAATTCAATAGTCATTTATTCAAACTAGGCTGAGAATCAGCACTTTTCGAACGTCAATTACATAAGACAGTCCCCCAAAACGACCACCCTTCACCACTTCCTAGTGGTGAAGGCTGGGAAGAAGAAGTGGCGCAACAAACTCCCCAGCAGCACAGCTGTCTGTTCAGTTAGAAGAACAAATAAAAAAGATTCTAGATAAAAGTATTCAAAATAATTTACACTACGCAACACAAAACATAATTTAAATTATTAGCCATATGTTAGCTAGCACACGCCAATATACCAGACAAAATCATCGAGAACAGCTATGCTCAGGCAGAAATAAAAAAATTAACGTAAACAGAACTTTATCTAAATAAAAGCCTCCAGGCATAAAGGGCGTGCCCGCTTACATATAGTTGTAACTGGAAGTTATAAATGATATGATAAACTAGGACCATCGAGATAAAATAAATAAAACAAACAATTACTAATAACAATAAATAATATGATCCATTGTCGAGGTCACTAGCTAACCACATAATGCAATACAACTCATAAAAAAAAAACATTGTGATGAGTAGACTATGTCAACAATAAATTAAATTTAAATAAGTTGACTTATAAAGTCAAATAAAATAAACAAAAATATTCAGAGCTTACCTCTTGCGTGAGTAATGTCCAGTCTTTGTCAGAGAGGCCGAGCCTAATATCGGCCACGTCGCCCTCCACCGGCACTATTAGGTCCACGAAGTTGGGTAGTCTCTTGCGTAGTACATCGTATAGCTGCAGAATAAGAAAACATTGAAGAAATAGCAATTCACTTGAATTCGAAGTAGGTATGGTTAGGCGACAGAAATAGGTAGGGTGGTAGTGATACTTTATTGTTTTTAACTATGACAGACAGATCTATTTACATTTAATTTATAATTTAAATATTTTTTAGATTTATAATTATTTATCATTAATAAAATTAATAGATCTACTATATGGATCTGAGTGCTGGCCGATGTGAAAGACAGCTGAACAGAAAATTCACACCACAGAGATGAAGTGCTACGCTGGTCTGGTGGAGAGAAACGATTACATCCGTGGTACTTTTAAAGTCGCCAAGATACACGAGAAACTTAGTGAGAACCACTTGTGGTGGTACGGACATGTGATGAGGCGAGATGATGACCATATTACTAAAAGAGTCTTGTTTATTTATTTATTTAAGGAAAAACAAACAGTAGCACAATAAGGTAACACTTAAGTTCTTGAACATTAGGTACATTATAAAAATTATGCTACCCACTACGTTCTCCACAGATTACAATTTAAAGTGCTTAAAAACTAGCTAGTAACACAGACAATACCTAGCACAGAATACCTAGGCGTTATCCCAGAATTCATATCTGGATTTTTTGAATTAAAAATATTATTATTATATATTGATTATTATTCGTCTTGAATATAAAAGACGGAGGCCGTGTTCGACCACCAATGACTTGGCTACGAACAATAAAAAACGACATGATGACGAGCAACACAACAAAAGAGACAACCCTCAACTGTACGGTGTGGCGCAGAAGTACTAGGAGGCTGACCCCAAATAAATTGGGATAAAAGCCAGGAGACAGAAGAAGAAGAAGAATATGATAGTATGGATTAAGAACTTACCTACTGATACTAAACGCTCCCTAATCTTATTAATAAACTCTCAATAAATGTATGATGAAACTGAAGTTAATAGTGGTAAAGGGGTAGTAGTATTACCTACATTAGTTCAGTTCATAAACTCACCGGATCTGCCAGTACATAGTCAAGCCTTTCTTGAACGGTCTTCCCTTTCTTCGGCCGCAGCAGTACGAACAACTTCTTTAACTGGCATGACCTGAAAGACAGTTTACATAAACATTAACATAATTACTACTACTACGCGCTACTCCGCTACTTTACTATCCGCCTGTATCCCTGAAGGGCTTAGGCAGAGGTATAGATTACAACCACATTCATTTCGCAATGTAGCACACATAGAGGAGGCTTATAGATAGATAGATAGAATATTCTTTAATATGCACACCATACAAATTACAGAAATTTAGAAATTTTACGGCGGTCTTATGGCTTAAAGTTATGTTTTACAGACAACCTTTGAATTAAAGGGAGAAAGAGAGACAATACTGCAGTGGTGTACCATTTACGTAGACAATAAATACATAAAGTATAAACTTATCCATATAAATATATATATACATAGATAATAAACATGAAACAAGAATAAGGAACTATATGTAATGATGACGTTTAAGGAAAGAGGAAGTGTTTCTTCATCAGAATTTTAAAAGTGGACAAAGATTGAGCACGCCTTATCGACACGGGCTAGGCGTTCCATCACCGTACTGCTTGAACTCAAGTAGCTTATATCGAAGTAGTGGGCACGTTATAGGCTGATTATGCTATGCTAACAGGTATATTAAGGACCTAAACCTGGAAGATCCTGGGTTTCCTACAGATAATCTTTTTCACTTTAACTCCGGAAAGCCAGAATCCACATTGGCGACCACCAGAAAAGCGACGAGACAATGAAGCTCGACGAGAAATAATTATATTCTAGTTAGTTAGCCACATTTCATATTTCCGTATAGTCATATTGCCAAATTAATCAAAACAGCGAAATATTTGACATCTATTTGCGACGTTGCCCACTTTCAGAATAAACGCTCTTAATAAAAATATTAGATTCATTAATTCACTGACAGACAACGCTCAGTTTAAACCACTAGGTCAACCATAAAATATAAGCATAATATATTTGCACCAGAGTTTCATAAATATTGAAAGTGCACACTCAGGAACGATTTTTGAAAATTGAAAGATTAAGAGGGATGAAAGTTTTTGTGGAAGTTAGTCACTTTTACGACAGTGGATTTTATGGAAGATGATAAGCCTAGAAAGGACCCCCTTTCTAGGCTTATTATCTTTCATAAATGATACCCATCTGACGGCTAACACAGATGTAGGTATATGCATATGTATAATTGGCAAAAGACTGGATTATTCGAATCTAAGAAAGATTTTCTTTTAATAAAACGAGCTGAAATCAAGATGTTTGCATAAACAAAGACAGTCTATTTAGGTCGATTATAAACTTGAATACTGGTTGACTAATTTAAGAGTCAATTCACGACTTCTTTAGTTTGGTTGGTGAATATAGCTCGAATTTTGCTGTTTAGGCAGGGTTATCCGAATTTGCCTGTTTTAGTATCAATTTTAAATAGTCAAATGAGTGTATTTAGGTCCTGTAAAAATGTATATTATAGATACATCCTTGTTGGAGGGAAATTAAAGGTTCAAAACACGATAAGTTTAAATTTTATCGATAGAAAAAATTCCGAAACAGGGTCGATTTCAAAACCATTTTTCATCTCATTTCCTAATTACAGCACAAAATAGCATGAAAATTGCATGTAGGATTAGGTAATCGTATTTTCGAGGGAAATTAAAGGTTGAATTTTTTACTTTAGAACATTTTTTTTAAATAAACTCAAAAATAGTAAATCAGGCTAAATCGGCTCGCGCTCGGAGTCCTGCGGGACGTCATCGAGGGTGGACATGTGTCAATTTTTTTAAAAATACGCTCTCTCTGCCGTGTTTAAAAAAAATCGAATAAAAGAAGTGTTCTTCTTTAATTAGATTTTTTTTTTAAACCCGGCTTACATTAGATATGAAATTACGATAGTTCAAAAAAAAATATCTCGTAATTATAGTAGTATATAAGTGTGATTTTTTGTATGTGATTTGATGATGTTGAATTGACATCTTAAAATAGTGTTACACACATTACAGATTATTATCGATTAAATTATACTCAAGTGCGAGTCGTATATAATTTTTTTTTTTTTTTTTTTTTTTTTTTTTTTTTTTCTTTTTTAAAAAACGTTGCCCCACACTAAGAATTTCTTCTTGTATCGTGGGTGCGTTTACAAACATAGAAACTCACATACACTAACACCCAGACCCGGAACAACTACTTGCAGATCATACAAATATTTGTTCCGTGCGGGGATCGAACCCGCGACACGTTACGCAGCAGTCGATCGCTCAGCCGCTGCGCCAACCGTGTCGTCATATTTTTATCGTCGTTTGTGAAGAAGTTTTAATAAAAAACATATTTCTAAGATTTTTTAATCAGATTTGTCATGTTACTATATTCACTCTCCATCGAACTGTGTTTGCTACTATCATATCTTAAATTAATAAACACATAATATACAATGTGTCCGGTTGTCGGTTGTATATCAATATTTAAAACAACTTTCACTCTGGCAACAACAATGACGATTAGAAATAAATCGCTGTTTCAAACAAAAGTGCTATACTAACACGACCAAATGTATGGAACACGATAAAAATCGTAATGATATTTTTCGAATAGCGGAGCAAATTAGCAACACACGATTTTTATATTGAATCCGTAATTTTATCGTATTGGCTCAGTGTGAACAACTTTCAGTTTTGAATACAAAAAGTCGCTGTCACTAGCGCTACTGTATACGAAAAAAATGTCGTTCTAAAATGTCGATGTCCTAAAATAATAGATTCGATAAATTATAGCTGTAGCAGTAGGTACGTCCCTTGACAATAAAGTACGGCAATTGTTACTTCATATGAAGCTGTCAATATTTACGGGTTTTCATGAGCGGTGCGAAACACCCAAAACAAAAGAATATGGTCACAGTGTAAGCGATACAGTTAGACAAATTTTAGCCCATTCTAATTAATAAAAATCTTAAAGATTTTTTTAAACTCTGTCACTAAAGGGGTTTATTTCAGTGACGGGGATGAAAGTTTATATGGAAAATCGCAATTTCTGTCTTAAATTCACTTACTTGATAAAATTCTTAAATTCACTGTCAGACAACGTATAACCTACACTGCTGGGTCTAGAAGCATGCAATTTTGCACAAGAGTTCTGAGTAATGAAATTACGACTTAGGTATTTTCTATCAAAATTACGTTTTGCGTTACTTTTGAGATACCCAGTAGAACTATAGCAATTTTAAAATTTCACCTTACTACCGCAAAGCCACTGATTGGTGGCTTGATACACCAACTGAGTCTTAGAGATTCTTCCCGACTACCCCGGCTATCACTAAAAAATCCCGTGTGCAGTTTGAACACTGGATTTATCCATAGATATTTATTTTTATTAAAACCATAGATAACAAAAGAGGCAAAAACTTTATGATTTTCTTTGTACGTTCTACGAACTATCCCCACTATATCAAAATGTAAAAATTTTGTTTCTTTAATTAATAAAATGAATTGATTGTTACAACACAGCACATTAGCCGATAACGACATTATGTTGTTATTGTCACCTATAGTGTCGCAAACAGCGACCGACGCCGATATCGGCACGATATCTACCGGCGAAGACACAGTGCGGTGACAGTAGCGGCATTCTTTCGACTTCGAAACGTCGATACTTAGTAGGTAGGTACTGTGGTTGTTTGTGCGTCGCGCTGGTTATCGATATTCACCAATATCATCGGGCCGATAATAATAATATCGGTATCGAATAATAATAAATCGTCCCATAAATATAAGAAAAACTAGTTCAGTTGATCAACAACTGCAAATATTTTATACTGTGGCATGGATTTTCCGCGAAATGGTCGGCAGTGCATGGTAACTAGTCGTCGTCATCGTAGTGTATGTCACTTCATTTCTTTAAGTACTTATGTTTTTATTTTTTGTATAGTGGCATCATGTTTTTATGTATATTCATGTAATTTGTTATCTTTTAATTGTGCTTTTGTGTGTCTTTATAAAGCACTGAATAAATGTTTTATCTATCTATCTATCTATCTAAATAAATACGTCGCTCTGTAATTGGGGGAGGCGGAGGTAGCGTCTGAAAGGCCCACCGGCCCGGAAAACCTAGCCTTAACCATCAGCGGATCCGTCGTCAGTGCAAAACGTATATCAGCCAATCAGTGTTCATACTCAAAGTCGTAGTTAAGATCATGAGACTTGCTGCGTCGACCCTTAACTAATAGTGACATAGGCAGGAGGATGACGTTATATTATCCTGACCTTAACAGTTTTTCAATGAGCTGCTTGCCGAGGAAGCCGGACCCTCCCGTGACGAACACCGAGGCGCCTGAGTAGAACTGCTGCACGGCGGAGTCCCCGCAGTCCATAACTTCATTCAGGCCTTTCTGATGGGCCATAGCGCCCATTTCTATCACTTGCGCAACGTCCATTGTAACCTCTTGTAGCTACAATTGATGGGTATTTTTATTAATTGTTTTTTCTAGCACAGGCACAGGCTGTCCGTGTTATTGAATTGCAAACAAGCCGACGTAACAGCCTTCTGACGGTGAGTGGTCACCGGTATCTATCGACACTAGACTTCACCAGACACATCTCAGATGCGTTGCCATGACAGACACATCGCACATGCGTTGCCATGACAGACACGTCGTAGATGCGTTGCCATGACAGATACATCGCACATGTGTTGCCATGACAGCCACGTCGCAGATGCGTTGCCATGAAAAACACATGGGAGATGGCACTAGTCTTCACCAGCCACATCGCGCATGCGTTGCCATGAGAGACACATCGCAGATGCGTTGCCACGACAGACACGTCACAGATGCGTTGCCTTGACAGACGCGTCGCAAATGCCTTGCCATGAGAGACAGATCGCAGATGCGTTGCCATGACAGACACGTCGCAGATGCGTTGCCATGATAGACACGTCGCAGATGCGTTGACATGATAGAAACATGGCAGATGCGTCGCCATAACAGACTCGTCGCAGATGCGTTGCCATGACAGACACATCTCAGATGCGTTACCATGACAGACACGTCGCAGATGCGTTGCCATGACAGACACATTTCAGATGCGTTGCCATGACAGACACGTCGCAGATGCGTTGCCATGACAGACACGTCGCAGATGCGTTGCCATGACAGACACGTCGCAGATGCGTTGCCATGACAGACACGTCGCAGATGCGTTGCCATGACGGACACGTCGCAGATGCGTTGCCATGACAGACACATCTCAGATGCGTTGCCATGACAGACACGTCGCAGATGCGTTGCCATGATAGACACGTCGCAGATGCGTTGCCATGATAGAAACATGGCAGATGCGTCGCCATAACAGACTCGTCGCAAAGGCGTTGCCATGACAGACACGTCGCAGATGCGTTGCCATGACAGACACGTCGCAGATGCGTTGCCATGACAGACACGTCGCAGATGCGTTGCCATGACAGACACATCTCAGATGCGTTGCCATGACAGACACGTCGCAGATGCGTTGCCATGACAGACACGTCACAGATGCGTTCCCATGACAGACACATCTCAGATGCGTTGCCATGACAGACACGTCACAGATGCGTTGCCATGACAGACACGTCGCAGATGCGTTGCCATGACAAACACGTCGCAGATGCGTTGCTATGACAGACACGTCGCAGATGCGTTGCCATGACAGACACGTCGCAGATGCGTTGCCATGACAGACACATCTCAGATGCGTTGCCATGACAGACACATCTCAGATGCGTTGCCATGACAGACACGTCGCAGATGCGTTGCCATGGCAGACACGTCGCAGATGCGTTGCCATGACAGACACGTCGCAGATGCGTTGCCATGACAAACACGTCGCAGATGCGTTGCTATGACAGACACGTCACAGATGCGTTGCCATGACAGACACATCTCAGATGCGTTGCCATGACAGACACGTCGCAGATGCGTTGCCATGACAGACACATCGCAGATGCGTTGCCATGGCAGACACGTCGCAGATGCGTTATTACTCGTACCATGACAGAGACAAAGCTGAAATGTTTCATGTGCCTGCTGTTGTCACATTTAATTTTTATCAATTTAATGACCTACCCTTCAAACGTGCAATCTTTTATTTTCAAAACCGTTTCCACAATCATTAAATTCACCTAAACGAAAAACAATTTTATTTTTTTAAAGGTTGTCTCCTTAATGAAAAAAAACAGATTTTTTTATCTAATAATAAATGTTGTTGTTTTTAATAATTTCACACATTTCAACTTACTTCCTGGCTGATAGTATTAAACTTTACGAATTGTTTTCTCGTCAATCTAAGTTCGGTACATTAAAAGCGTATAAAACCCTCAACTTACTAGCTACAAAAGTAATACACTATCAAGTCTTAATTAAATCGAACTTAAACTTTTATTGTTAAAAAATGGAAATTATATTCTTTACGTGTTAATTAACATAATTCATGAGGAACGGTCGAGCCATTTGGTTCAAGGGTAAATAATTAAACAGGATTGTCGACTTCTAATTATAGGTGTACTATGCTTACAGTGTAAGCTACGGTGGAAATGCGTGAAACTAGCAAACAGACCGACAAACATTATTTGTCACGGCACAATGACGGCTTGACAAAACCTGTCAAGTCCAGTTTCTCGCCAGATGCATTAAGTTAGGATATTATATTATATTTTTACTTTATCAATTAACTAGGTACAAGTTGTTATTTATGTACATTTCATTGTAATTCCAAACAAAACACCTGTCTACAATATACAAGAGGTGCATCTTCGGAAAACAAAATTAAATTTATTTTAAAATATCTATTTTCTCCATCACCTTACTATCTATCACCGTAATCGGTAGTGAAATATCTGGTATTATTATTCGGGTTGACTTGACTCGGGCCGAGCTTTCACTGACCAGACTGAAAAATTGCCTCCAGTGACGGACGACGCTGGAACGAGGCGGACATTCTCTGAACGAGAGATCTTGCTAATTGACTTGCTAAAATTATGACTTTAAATTCTTAAGTACCTAGGTAATGTGTATCGTGGCGACAAGAGAGAAATAGTTTCCTTACATACTGGAATAATTTATTTTTTGCGAGCTTGATAATATTTACAAGTGGGTCCATAACAACTTATGACTAAATAAAAATAGCAAAATTATATATTATATTCTAACTTAACTAAAACTATTCAAAAACTAAAATACAGCATCGTAAAATTCATCCGCATCGCTGTCGACTGGTAATGTACCCAAGAGACTGGCCGCATTGCCACGTTGTATGGCAATGCTTAGCCTCTGCCCAAAGTAAAAACCAGCTCTTGGGTCACGGGAAGTGTCATTCTTTACATACCCAACCGTATGTAAAGAAACTATTTCTCTCCTCACTCATCGAGTTAAAAAAAAACCGGCCAAGTGCGTTTCGGACTACGCACAAAGAAGGGTTCCGTAGATGTGATGAATTTATCCCAAAAACATACTTAACTTTGTAGTTGTAAACCATGTTCTATATACGTCATACTTCGATATACGTCACGGTCAATTCTCAAACTGCAAATTTAAGTTTGTAATCGCAAAAAAAAATCTTGTGTGATAAAACTACAAATTAACCATTTTCTGACTTTTTCCTTTAATTGTGCTTTGGACCTTGCTTCCTGCCAAATTTCATGATTCTAGGTCAACGGGAAGTATCTACCCTGTAGGTTTTGATTTATTTGCGAGTATCGAAATATGAAATGTAGGTAACTAGCGAACTAGAATATTAATAATATTAACGAGGTTATAGCTAATATAACAAAGTGTAGTATTAGTGACGAGTCTATGTTGTCTAGTTATACTAACAACATAGTGAGTAATTATGTATTAACATGTTGTACGAAGGAGGATCCACCTACAATACCAACACACTTGGAGGCCACTACCAGTCAGGTAGGCTATTCTCTTCCTGCTGAAGCTCATACAGGCATTTTAGACTCTGCACTTGTAGTTGTGGATGTTGCTCCGGATAATTCTTTAAACTAGGCTGTAAGACAACAGAAGTTACCTCTTCAATTAACCAATTATTATTAGAGAATAATAAAAAGGTATCTTCTGGCAATATAACTCAATATAAATCTAAGGGAGTGCAACATACTATTCAATTATTTAATCAAAATATCCAAGGTTGCTCTTCCAAATTACTGGAAATAGAATTGTTTTTGGAAAATACCAAGTTTGATGTTTGTTTAACAGAGCATTGGTTAAAAGATCATCAAGTGATGTCAATTAATTATGAAAATTATTGTGTAGTTAGCCATTTCAGCCGAAAACTTATGATACATGGTGGATCATTAATATTAATTAAAAATTCTATTAAATCGAAAGAAAGAAAAGACATCATCGAACTATCTGTTGAACACAACATTGAATTGTCCTGTGTTGAGCTTGATAAGCATGTTATAGTATGTGTATACAGACCTCCAAGTTACCAGAATCTATCCATGTTTGATTCTATAATGGAAGATGTATTAAAGAAACTTAGTACTAGTAGTAAGTCAATAATCATATGTGTAGATTTTAATATTAACTTATTAGAAAATAACTCGAATACTGTCAGATTATTAAGCCTTTTTAAGTCATTTGATTTGTCAAATGTTTTTATTGAAGCAACCCGAGTGACAGCTTCCTCTGCCACCTGTATAGATAATATTTTTTGTAATTGTGATTACTTACACAAACAAATTGTAAACAAGTTGCCATCAGATCACAGTGGACAAACAATAACATTTTGCTCCTACATACCTTTACAAAAAATTCAAATAAGGTTTAGGTCAATTACATGTAAAAATTTAGAGAAATTAAATAATTCATTGGCCAGTAAATTATGTTTTCAGAGTTTTAATAATATAAGTGACCCAAATGAGTTCTACGCCGAGTTCTTTTCACTATTAAACACGCAATTTTATTACACTTTTCCACTAAAGACTAAAAGTATTTACACAAAGTTCTTATTTTGTGATTGGGCGACTCCAGGTATTCGTAAAAGCAGGGAAAAGCTATTTGAACTTTATGGCCTAAAGCAACATATGAATAATACAAACTTTCATAAGTATGTTGCAAAATATTCAAAAACTTTTAAAAGTGTGTGCAAAATAGCCAAAGCGCTTAATATTAGCAATAAAATCAAATCAGCTGATGATAAAATAAAAACTACCTGGCAAATAATAAATAATGAAACAGGTAGGAAAAAACAGCGAAATATTGAATTTAATTTAGAGACTGCACATGGCCCTATCAACTCAGATGTGGAAATAGCTCAGGAATTCGAAAACTTTTTTGCTAATATTCCCGTTAAAACTACTGAAGCTATAAATTCCTCACCCGCGCTTTCTGCTGCCTTACTTAGACATAATGTGAAAGCATGCCCTTTGGAGTTTAGGTTTCAGCATACAAAGCCACAGGCTGTTATAAAAGCTTTTAAAGATCTTAAAATTAAATCAACAGAAGATCTCTGGGGAATGTCTGTAAAGTTCTGTAGAACTATTATCGAAACCATTGCGCCCTATTTAGCTTTCATATTTAACACCAGTGTAGACCAAGGAGTCTTTCCGGATCTCATGAAATACAGTAAAGTAGTTCCATTGTTCAAATCCGGTGATAGTAAAGAACCCAACAATTATAGGCCCGTGTCAATTCTACCAGTTCTCAGTAAGGTGTTTGAAAAGTTGATGCTCAATCAAATGTTACGTCACTTTAATAAAAATTCCATATTTCATGAACAACAGTACGGTTTCACCAAAGGGCGTTGTACCACTGACGCTGGTGTCACCCTAATAAAGAACATTTTGAATGCCTGGGAAGAAGCACAAGATGCTATTGGAATCTTTTGTGACCTCTCGAAGGCGTTTGATTGCGTAGACCATGAGACCCTTCTGCTGAAACTGGAGCACTATGGGATTAGAAATACAGCTCTTGATTTACTAAGATCATACCTGAAAGATAGAAAGGTTAAAGTTCAAGTAAACGGCGTAAACTCATTAGGGTCTGAAATGGCATTGGGCGTTCCTCAAGGTTCGAAATTGGGTCCATTCCTCTTTTTAGTTTACATTAATGATTTACCCCAATTACTTCAAAATCAACCGAAGATGGTGTTATTTGCAGGTGACACATCATTGATCTTTAAAATCAACCGACGGTTACAAAATCTTGACGACGTGAATAGCTCTATTCTTCAGGTCCAAGATTGGTTTACGGTAAATAATTTGGTACTAAATAAAAAAAAAACCAAATGCATTCGATTTAAATTACCTAATGTTAGAAGTAGCAAATGTGACATCATATTGAATGGAGAAAAACTGGAATTTATTAATCAAACGGTTTTCCTAGGAATCACGCTAGACGAGAAATTACAATGGGGACCTCATATAACATCTCTTTCGGGGCGGCTAAGCTCGGCCGCTTATGCGGTTAGAAAGATAAGACAGTTAACAGACGTTGAAACCGCGCGTTTGGTCTATTTTAGCTACTTCCACAGTATTATGTCGTATGGCTTTTTACGGTGGGGTCGGGCTGCTGACATTGAATCAATCTTTATCTTACAAAAGAGAGCTGTCAGAGCCGTTTATGATTTACATCGTCGCGAATCTTTTAGGGAACTATTTGGAAAGATTAATATTATGACGGT
Organism: Agrochola lota; assembly: GCA_947364205.1. Lineage (NCBI taxonomy): Eukaryota > Metazoa > Arthropoda > Insecta > Lepidoptera > Noctuidae > Agrochola > Agrochola lota. The sequence goes on along the minus strand of OX376246.1, from coordinate 10,283,345 downwards.
CCTTGCCAATTAATTTATGAAAATATTATGTGTGTAAGAAAAAACCTACATATTTTTAATAAAATAAGTGATAGACATAATTTTAATACTAGAAATAAAGATAAAATAGATCAACCATTTTTCAGATTATCTAAAGTACATACATCTTTTATGGGGTACTGTGTTAAATGTTACAACAAAATACCTTGTGATATTTTACAATTAAATGAAAGAAAATTTAAAACTCATATTAAAAGTACACTTTGTAAACAAGCATATTACAAATTAGAGGATTATATCCAAGATAAGAATGCTTGGAAACATGCTGGTCCAGCTCCATAGGATAATCTAGAATCTAGACAAAATCAAACTGGTTGCTAATGTAAGTTGTATAAATTATTATATTTTATTATATGACATTGATTTTACATTCTGTGATTACTTCCTCACACACTGACTTATTAATTGTAACTTTTTTTTGGAAAATCGTCTACTTTTACAATGTTTGTAAATATGTGAGAACCATGTATCTATCACACAAGTAATTAATTTATCTGTTGTTGCTCTCTTTAAAAAAATCTTTTTACCTATATTGTGGTATAGTCATTTATTTTTTTATTTTTAGATGCATCGTCTTCACATATAATTATAACTAATGTACCTACATATACATTTTAAAAGAGTAACGGTGGAGTTTCTTGCCCATTCTTCTCCATACGAAAACTACCTTTTGGAAGGGGCGACTAGAATCAATATTTTTTTTTTTTAAATTGTTGACGTTCAAAAGTGCTTTGCAAGGGCCTATTTGAAATAAATGATTTGACTTTGACTTTGACTTTGAATAATGAATTGCAATTATAACACTGAATTTGATGCTGTAACCGTTTTAGGTGTAAAAACGCATAAATCGAAAGTTTCCAAATACTTTTTTTACATCGGTAACTAAATATTCGGTGTTAAGATATTAATTATTGCAATTCATTATTAATATTCTAGTTCGCCAGTTAGCCACATTTCATATTATCATACAGTATTATTGCCAAATTAATCAAAACACACATTTACACATATTAGACAGTAAAGGCTTGTGCAGACCAGCGCGACGCGACACCGGTTATTGTTATACTGTGAAGTTTTCTTAGAAATTGTATTGTTCGTGTCGCGTCGCGCCACAGGTCGCGCTGGTCTGCACAAGCCTTTATTTGTGACGTTGCCAACTTTTACGAGAAGCGCTCTTAAGGGTGTGCGTACGCCCGGGTGTCACCACTGTGTGGATAGCCCGGAAGACACGGTGGAGCATACGGTGGAGATCTGCCCGGCTTGGGCGGAGCACCGCCGTGTCCTCACGGAGGCGATCGGCGGGGACGATCTCTCGCGTCCGGCCCTGGTTCAGGCCATGGTTCGGAGCGAGAGTGCATGGGAGGCCGTCACCTCCTTTTGCGAAGCAGTTATGTTCGCGAAGGAGGAGGCGGAGCGCGCGAGGGAGATGCAAGCTGCACGCTCTCGCAGCCCTAGTGCCGCTCAAAGAGATGTCAGCACCAACTGACGGGGTCGAAAGACCAATGCCTGCTGGGGCTGCGGGTTTGTCCGAAAGGGATATCGCGGCCCCGGCACACGGGCAACGGAAGGAACACGGGTGGGTTTTAGTCAGTAAAAGTCTGACACGCCCTCTCGCTCCGCCCAGAGCGGGAGAAGTCATTTGATGATTTCCCAAGCTAAAAAAAAAAAAAAAAGGCGTTGCGTTGTTTGTTTTGTTTAGCAAGAGCTTGAGAAAAGGAAATATTATTCAGCCAGTCGATTCTTTGACATGATCTCATTAATACCCTAGAGTTATGGGATATCAAAAGGAACAGGTTGTATAGGAATTTGAGATTGTGGCTAACATTTTACGTATTTTCAATCCGGGAGCCCTGTAACCCGGGGGATACGGCTGATACGACGGTAGGTACTATCCTGGATGCAAAACCAGAGGTAAAATAACTGTGCAGAGACTATACTTAAATACATTTGGTCTTCAGTAACAATTCAGTTGACTCGATGTTTGCCAGCAGCGTACAAACATTGTTGTAGTAGCTACTCTAGTTACCTACTTACTAGGCATAATAATAAAATGAAAATTTTATTCAAATACAAACTTATTGTATGTTTATTAGTTTAGCATAATTAATATTCAATTCTACAAACAAATTACACTGTCCCACACATTGTAGGTGTGACAAACGGCGGACTTTATGTATTTTTTACGAATTTCGATGGTTTTTTTTCGCATTTTGAATGAACAACATTGTCAATTTTTTATTTATTGGTTGAATACGAGGCTTTTGGCTACTTTTGTATATGTCTTTAAATGTGCTTTTTGTTTGTGCAGAATAAACAATTTTTCTTCCTTTATTTTGACATTTGTACCTATTGCTACTTGAGGAGCTCGGGGCTAAATAATAACAGCCGCACGGCGTGGAGGCATAAGCTACGCTTGCTGAGGTCGGTTCGCGGATGGAAGACCATTTATATCGCGAGACCTATTTGCCTCGGAAAGCAAGTTAAGCCGTTGGTCCCGGCTATCATTCGTTGATCTTTGATAGTCGTTAGGGGTAGTCGGAAACCCAAAAGTCTGACAACCAGTCTTACCAAGGGGTTTCGTGTAACCCAGTGACTGGGTTGTGGAGGTCAGATAGGTAATCGCTGCATGTAAAATACTAGTATCCGGATGCATCAGGTAAGACTGGAAGCCAACCCCAACATATTTGGGAACAGGCAGACAGATTGATTAGTATTTCTACTCGTTTTAGTAGCCAACAAGCCGTGTATTAACTTTTAGACATAGAGGATGAATTCTCAAAAATCCTTCCTTGCTCAACTTTGTTATTTAAGGAACTCTTGCCCAAAATGTAATGCTTTTAGGCTGCCTGTATGCCCATGGGCAGCTTTAGAACTCTGACACCAGTCACTAACCACATGAAAAGAAAAAGAACGCTGCCCGTCCACTGGAGCGGAGAAGAGAGAAGAGGAGCGGAGTTGTGCCAATATCTAAAAAAAATACAAAATATTTTATTTCACATAAACCTACAAGGGCACTTATGAAACGTCAGAAGCTAGGTGCACGGTTCCAATTGGTCGTTTCCTATGGAGAAGAGCCGGCAAGAAACTTTTTTACAATGTTTTCAAATTACGGTGTTAAAAGGTATGAGAGGACAGTGTAGGCCTATCAACAAGTACCAGGTACTTAGCAAAATATAAAATGGTCCAAAGATCTACAGTCTGTTAAGCCTACAAAATAAACCAACTAGCTTCCGCCAGCGGCTTCACCCGCGTGATATCTTCATAAACGGTCAAGTAGTTTTTCAGTTTATTCATTACAAACAAACATACATAAAACCAAATCTTTTCTCTTTATAATATTAGTTTAGATCGATTCTAAACTCTGGAGCGGAGCGGAGCTTATATTCTATTGGTTAATACAGGCACAGCTCCGCTCCTCTCCTCTCTTCTCCGCTCCAGGACAGGCACCCTTAGACCCTGCGGTTACTGCTGTGTGTTTGTCAGTCAATTTATTTACTTACCTTATCCATATTTCATGGGAAACATTTCGCAAGTCATATTTATAACTATGTAGCTTCTGCCCGCAACTTCGTTCGCGTGGAAATCGTAAGACACCACAATAGACTACGTTTATACAATAACAGCCACATTTTTATTAAAGTTCCCTGTATACTACGTTTGTAGTTTTGGTCTCAGCAGCCAAAAATACAGAGAGTCAGGACTGGTGACGCGGGAGCAAGCGACGCGAAGCGACAGTTGTCCGTGTGAGAAGCAACTTGTCCTGAGGTCGACACCCGCATCCTTCAGTGTCTGCCCCTGTGACTTGTTCATCATAATCGCACAGAATAGGCTCACAGGGAACTGCACGCGCTTAAATTGGAAGTGTGTAATTGTGGGGAATTAGTGGTATACGCGGTATACATTGTCTCGCCAACGCCACAACCTGTTAGAATTTCCGCGTCGATGACGTTTCGCTGCAAAGACACACAGCTTCGGCGGAGTTATCGAGACACCGACACCGACCTTCATCATCTTGCTCCAAAACAGTGTTAATGGAGGTGTATATCACTTCGCTGCCTTCAATTTGCAAGAGAATAATGTGATTGATCGCTGCAGCTTGATCATTTTTGGGAGTTAAAATGGCCCGGTCACACACCCAAGAATTTTCTTGGTACGACATTCGTCTGATTTCCCCCAGATGAATCAATCGTCTAAAGTGAGAACTACTCCACCAAGAGTTTCTAGTAGGGCCACCTGGCCGCTCTCCTCTGGTATAGTAAATTTATTTAAAATTAACTTTAAAAGGGACGGGGGGTCCCTTTTAAAGTTAATTTTCGATAATGTTTGAATATTCAGAAAAAAACGGGCGGTCACATGCCCATGGGCGGCATTGTATATTTGATGATTGACTGCTTAGCTCCATAGAGGTATAGCGCGATGATAATCATGTAAAAAGTTAAATCGGTAACTATCTGTAATACCTTTTGGTGCGTTCTTTTACAATTTGCAGAGAAGAATACGAACATAATGTAATATTGCTCATCCCCCATAGCAAATAGCGTAATAGTTCATACCCTACGGTTTGACCAGACATAAACGGAATATCTATGCAAAATAATAACAGAATCTATCCGGTAGAGTTTGCGTCAAGCTGGAACATACAAATACGACATAATGTAATATTATTCAGGCCCCATACGGTTACTGCTGTGTGTTGTTTGTCAGTAAATTTATTTACTTACCTTAATAATATGTATTATTATTTATTGTATTATTGGAATATGTATTATTCCGTTACGCGGGAAACATTTTGCAAGTCATATTGACATCCCCACCCGGTATCTCTACGTTGACGTGGTGGTGGGGCTTGCGCGCTCCAAACTCTAGGTATGTGCCGGTAGAGTTTATTTTGCCGGAACAAGTCTAGGATGAGGAGCCAGACCAAGAGAGATACAGAAACCCGCAGAGCGGCATGTGGTGAGCTGTTGGGCAGTAGTGAGTCCACGGACCCTATCTCCCAGGAGAAATCTTGCTCCTCATCTCTGGCTTGCCTTTATTGGCCGGCTGGAGGGAACACTGACGAGGAACAGAGCTTCCGCCTCATTCTTGCCTTGCTCAAGTCATAGGTCTCGAGTTCGAACCCAAGGCCTCCAACCTCTGACTTTTCGGATTCATGTGCGTATTGTATAATTATCACTTGCTTCAAAAAACGGTGAAGGAAAACATCGTGAGGAAACCGGCATGCCTGAGAGATATTTCTCGACGGCATGTGAAGCCAAGTCATAGGCGTTTGGGCGGCTTTAAAACTCTGACACCAGGTTAGTCACTAACCACACGAAAAGAAGATTCTTGCCTTAATTGGCCGGCTGGAGATTCGCAAGAGCTAACGTGTCAGAGGAAGGAAGTATTCCAATAAGTGCTCGTAGGGATCTTGACCATCTTCCGGGCGTGGGATTTTTCTGAAAGCCGTGGAATACCTCTCCACTCTTCAAGCACCTCAGGACATGTTGCCCCCTTGTCGCTACATCACTACGTACTAGCGACAGTTTTCGGGGGCCCATTATTGAGTGTGCAATGTCAGTGTCATCCCCTGCGATTTTATCCGTGTATATCATGACATTGATCAGGCAGGGGATATAGGCCTTCCATAGTTCTAGGTAACCAATCCACTATAGCCACCCAAACCCTTAGCCCAATATGTTTTGTTTCCATGTTCTGCAATAGTCCTGCATCAACCTTGGGTTGTCCTTGGGTGCACATGCATAGTGCATACAGGGATAATCGTCGATTGGTGCCTCATTCCATTTAAAATTGTCTAAGGGGCCTCTGCGAGTTGGCTTCGGCCCCTCATACGCTTATAAAAAATATTATTCCGTTACTCAGGAAACATTTTGCAAGTCATATTGACATTAAGTATAAATAATTACTTAGCATAGGCATAGCATAATAGCCTATAATATTCCCATTGCTCAGACGCAGGCCTCCTCTTTTCGAGAGGGAGTGGGCTGTAATCTACCACGCAAGCCCAGTGCGGATTGGTAGATGTCACATGTCTTCGTATTCTTGGTTCTAGGACCTGGTTCTGCCGGTTACCTAACGATGTTTTCTTTCACCGTTTCGAGAACAGTGGTAATGAAATTATTTACACAAATTAAAGCGCCTGCCTGGGTTGGAACCCACGGCCTACAACTTGTAAGTCAGGGCCTTTACTACTGGGCCACCATTTCTCATACATAAGTACTGACTCGTTTTTTTTTTCTTAATTACTTAAGGCATGTATTTAATGCGGCAACTAAGTAAAATGAATATAGGTTTAAAAAAAAAATAGAGTGGGTACCATATATAATGGGTTGGCAGCTAATAAGGAGTATCGTAATAAGTAATAGGTATATCATATTAATATATCAGTAATAAGCTCCGTTTTAATTTAAACTAGCATAAAGTTTTTCTTTTGGGAACAGAATTAATATCTAAGCGGAAACTTAATGGCGAAAACAAAATAGAAAATGGGCATTCATAAATAATATAAATCAGATTCTATTTAAAATTGTTTGTATGAAGAATAAATATAAACTAGCTTATATTATACATATATTGTGTGACTTTCACCTAACCTAATCCAAATGATTCACCCACAATAGAGGGTATCTGGCGCTCGGTCGCCGCTGCCGCGGCACGCTCGCTCCGCTCGCTCGCCTTCACGCGTTAATGGTCACTGTTCTAACCTAACCTAACCCAAAAGCCACCCTACTAACATTATTAGTCGCCAAGTCATTATTTATAGCTCCTCGCCTAATATTTTATTTGACTGGTATAGTTTATTTACTACCTAAACGCAGCTGCTAGTTTTTAGTTTTTATAACACCTTTAATTTTGAACCTTACATAATATAATAGTCGCGAAAATATTTAATCGCTGGCAAGTTATTTTATTTGTTGCAAACATTTAGTCGACTTTTAAGTTATTAGTCACTCGGAAAATAATAAGCTATTACTTAATACTCGTATATTAATATTTTAGATTATGTTTATATAACATAATGACAGTAATTTGTAAAGTTATGTCTAACGCGGATAAAAAACTGAGAATCACGCAAAATCTGTCAAACGTATTTTTCTGAAACCTTCACCGTTTTAAAGATAATTTACTTATTGATCTTTTAGTATACGTGTTTTTTAAAATACCTTTGGATGTGCGACTCCTATTACTGGCTGGACGTGTGACGCTTTGCGTGAGCTCAGTACAGAACACGCAAGCTAACCACTCAAGGTCACTGGCATATATTTATTTATTTATTTATTCACTCCAAACATACAAATATCTGAGTCTGAAATGCAGATGAATGCACTTTAGTGAGTGATTCACTTGAGTGAGTGATTGTTTGAGAATATAACATGTAGGTACCTACAGACTTACTTTACGCATTCATCAGAAAGGTACCTACTATTGGAACATTACTATAGATATCTTAGTATATTCCTTCGGGAAACAAGGCGTGATTTTGTGCTGTGTGAGCATAGTATGTTCTGTGTGTTGTTAAATATTGGGCTGATCTATAACTACTTACAAAATTGCCATTCCACCATTTAGGGCCCGATCACACGAAGGTATCTATAACACAACCACACCATAACGATACCACGTGGGCGGGCACTGATTTGTATGCAAATGAATAGTCGATTCACGCAGACGACATTTGATCGTCAAAATTAACCGGGGCGATACCGACCACATCAAGGCGACGCCAACGTCGTAGCCACAACGCAACCACAACATTGTGTCGAAGTGAGGTCACTGTCACAGTCGGCGCGATCTGTCTTCAAACACTGGCTACAACGTAACCACATCGCAACTACTACCGACAACGTAACTGCAAAAAGTTGCAGCGACATAGACACGTGGACTGCTTATAGGTACCCATATTTTGTCGCTGCGTTGTGGTGTGGTGTGGTTACCACAACCACAACCACCTTCGTGTTAATGGAATCATTGTGTTGTTAATAACAACTATATTGTTTTGAAACAGTCACCGGCATGACGTATATGAGGTGGGACGGGTCAGTTCACGAATATTAATCATTATCATCGTGACTGGTAGGTTTATCGACCAGATGGCTGGTGTACCTATATTTTACCTACTATTTTACCGTTACACAGGCTGGGCTATGATCGTGTTGGTGATTTAAATTCTCAAAATAGACTGATTGGAAATAATTGACTATTGCGTTGCGATAAAAAAACCGGTAAAAGGAAGAAAAAAGGATTAGGTTTGGAATTTTACCGTAACCGTAAACCATAAAACACAATTCCGGAAAAGTGATACGTGTTGTTCCCAAGGGCTGTTAGGCGATCCATGCTGCTTGTGCGTCACTGCACGTTACCTAATTACCTACTGCCTGATAAATTTGGCCATGCTTGCCTGCATGCATGAGTTATCACTACTGAGACACAGGCACAAGCCTTCTCTCTGTGGAAATGGAGCTGTCCACCACGCATGCACAGTGTGGGTTGGTGGATGTCTCATGACTAGGTAATAGGGATGATCGAAAAAAAAATGTTTTTAGTCCGTCTTTGAGATTATAAAAAAATATTGGACACGTATTTTTTCTTTTTTTTTACGTAATCTAAAGATTACGGCGATACATTGAGGTAAAATGTGCCATGACGTCACGAGTATATAGATTTTATACATACTAGGGACGTAGCGACCCCCACTCCCCAGCCTAAAATGCGTTTTATCTAAGTAATGTTTTATTAATATGATAAAGCAAAAAATACGTGTCTAAAATTTTTTTATTATCTGACTGATGGACTAATTAGAATTTCATTTTTTTTTACCCAGGCATCATCCCTATTCCGCTGGGTAATTGCGTAACACAGAACAAAGAATGACAATTGAACGCAAATTCATAAATTTTGACAGTTTAGCCACGTTTAGCCATTAGGATAAAGCGTTTATACCTCAGAGTACAGAAAGTGGGCAACGTCGCAAATAGCTGTCAAATATTTCGCTGTTTTGATTAATTTGGAAATATTACTGTATGGAAATATGAAATGTGGCTGGCTAACTAGCGAATTAGAATATTTAGGATTAACGCTCTTAATAATCTTTTTTAAGGCGCGTTGAGAGGTTTGTTTAATGTTCTAGTACCTACGCTAATTGATAATGCCGTGCTTTCCTGTAATTTACATACATGCTAGATCTATATTATGACAAAGACTTTGGGCTAATGCCGTGTAGGTATGTGTTTAGTTGGTAAGCCTTTATATAAATAAATAAAAATTTCAAATCCTTAAATTATGGTTTACGTCCAATCATAAAGTCACATGTCTGTGTGACAAGTACTAAATGGCTACCCACTATCAAGAATTAATAAGAGATCCTCAACAGCGAAGAGCCGACAGAGAGGCAAATTAAGACTAATACTCCAGTAGTTGTGTATAGTTGTGTATATGAATGGACTATAGATCCCGCCTAGCGCTAGACCTACCCTTTACCGCTGGCTTGACGATTCCATAAACCTTTCACAACAAAATGTCCTTTGCGTCTCGCTTTGAACCAACGGATATCAACTGAACTAAATATTTCGTTTTTAGGGGAGTGACGCTTTCGCTTCGTATCGTGAAATAGATCACCTTTGAACTATTATCCATTGTCTTTTATCGACCAGCCAAAAAACACTTGACTACAAAAAAAAAAGTTTTATTTGTAATTACAAGTTGTAAACTGCCTAAAATGTTAATTCTGCAAGACAAAACTACTTTGTTGTCATAAGTTGTATAACAGTTGAGCGCTATTGTAGTATTAGGCAACACTTTTATATATTTTTATTAGAAAATAAAATATACCATCTTTATTGTCACACAGACCTTCCTCATACAGAGAGGGCAAGAGCATTGATCGCTACGCTTGCTCACTGCGGAGATATTTCTCGGAATATTTCTTATGTTTTTGGATTGAAGTTCTTGAAAGTTCAGCATGGACCCGTCTCAGGAGTTCGAAGCAGAGATGCTGTCTCGCCAGAAGGCGATGAACGAAGTCATCGACCGCGGGAACTCAGCCGTGCAGCAGTACTACAGCGACGCCTCGGTCTTCATCACGGGCGGCTCTGGCTTCCTCGGCAAGCAGCTCATTGAGAAACTCTTCAGGTGAGGAATCACAGAGGTCCTGTGCCTCCCGCATCTATTAGGGTATTCCCGTGACGTTCACTATGTTCCTACCACCTCGTACGACTACCCACACTGCGTGTTCCGGTACGCGGTCACCTCTCCAGAAGTTATCAGCCACCTTGGCCAACCGTTCTGCTAGTAATGTGCCCCGCCCACTACTTCTTAAAGTTTTGGCTATTCTTTCGATCAGGGATTACAAATCCAAATCAGGTTTATTCATTCTCATAGTAATAATTATATGGGTTTGCGATTTCAGACCTACATACAGTACAATCTTGCTAATCCAGCACTAATTCAGACACAAGGGTGCCGTATTAGACGAAAATTCGGATTAATGGAATATGGGAAAATAATGCAAAATATTTGAATATGATTGTGTATATTTTTTATTTCAAATTCAACGAACTTAATGTTTCCTGAAATAATCCGTTATAAACTTTTGTTTTTTGCCTACTAGCCCTTGTTTATAAACTTTCCATCTTCTCACCAAAAGTCAAAGTCTTGTTTTCTATTATTAGTTGTACTAGTAGTAGAAGCCAAAATGATAGATTAAGCGTATGAAACCAAAGAGATGTCAGCACCAACCGACGGGGTCGAAAGACCAATGCCTGCTGGGGTTGCGGGTTTGTCCGAAAGGGATATCGCGGCCCCGGCACACAGGCAACGGAAGGAACACGGGTGGGTTTTAGTCAGTAAAAGTCTGACACACCCTCTCGCTCTGCCCAGAGCGGGAGAAGTCATTTGATGATTTCCCATCCTGAAAAAAAAAAAAAGCGTATGAAACTGAATCAGCAAAAATGAATCTACATCAATCTCGTGTTTACGGGTTTGGCGCGCCCTCGCTTTAAGGCTCAAGCAAACAGGCGCCACGCGACACCGGTATCTCTCAAGCTGGAACCATCCATTGACATTCGCAAAATTTAATTGCTATCGGTTGGGTGGTTTCGGAGATTAGCGTGTACGAACATAGTGACACTTGATTTTTATTTAAGACTAGCTGCGTCCCGCGGTTTCACCCGCATATGTCTCGATCCCGTGGGAATATCGGGATAAAAAGTATCCTATGTCCTAACCCAGGTCATGGTCATGGTCAACAAACAAACAAACTCACTTTCGCATCAATCATATTATAGTTAGGATTAGTTTGTTTTTGTATTGTTTTTTTATGTACATTCAAAATTCAAGTCATTTATTGAAACTAGGCTGAGAATCAGCACTTTTCGAATGTCAAAATTACATAAGACAGTCCCCCAAAACGCCCACCCTTCACCACTTCCTAGTGCGTTAGCTGGGACGAAGAAGTGGCGCAAACTCCCCAGCAGCACAGCTGTCTGTTCAGTTAGAAGAAATAAAAAGATTCTATATAATAGTATTCAATAGTTATTTAAGCTATATGTGCGGAAGGTAGGTGATTTCCGACGAGTGTATAAGTCGCAACGAGTCGAAAATCATCTTACGCACGTGTATCATACAACGTTTTACTATAAATTGTGCGAGGAAAAAAAAAAAAAACTAGCGAGCCTTACGGCAGTCGCCTGTGGTGTGTAACATCTATCATACGACGACGTATATAAATGATAAAAACAAAATTTATTTATTTATTTAAACTTTTCACACTCAAAAAAGTACAAAGGCGGACTTAATGCCTTAGGCATTCTCTACCAGTCAACCAAGGGTGGTGAAGAGATTAGATGGCAGGTGCTCTATATGAGAGGAACAAGGATAAATTAAAAAAAAAAAGTATTCTAATTCATTATAACTAAAATAGGTACAACAGTACAAACTACATACACATACATACATATTTACTATAATATATACCTATATTATATATATATACATATATACGAATTCAAGGGAGAGAGGTGTTGAGATGACTCTACTCTATTTATTTAGAAAATAACTCCGCAATTTCCGCTTTAATGCATACCGACTGGTGGCCGTCCTGATATCAAGAGGAAGCGCATTCCAAAGAAGAATGGACTGAATATGAAAGGAAGAATGAACAAAGTCAGAAGTATGAGAAGGACAGAGTAGGAGAAGATTGTTAGAAGAACGCAGATTCTTAGTGTGTGAAGAACATAGATATTGGAAGTGAGATACAAGATAAGAAGGAGGAGTGGGAGAGTTGAGAAGGGAAAAAAAAAATCAAAATTCATGACTGACTTTTGGCTTTGATTTTTACTTTGACTTCGACTTCGGCTTCGGCTTCGACTTCGACTTCGACTTCGACTTCGACTTCGACTTCGACTTCGACTTTGACGTCGACTTCGACTTCGACTTCGACTTCGGCTTCGACTTCGACTTCGACTTCGACTTTGACTTTTTGATTTTGACCATCGTTATAATCATCACCATCGTCATCATCATCATCTGATTTGTAAATACTAATTTGTGAAAAACTTTTCTAAAATAATAAAATCTCTGAGACGAGACGGGCTGACGACGGACTCAAAAATTAAAAAATAACAGAAAAGTAAAAAGCACTAGTGAAAAAAGTGACACTTTCCGCACAAATTGACTTCTTGGAAAACGCTCTTTTCGAGCAAATGCATTGTAAAATAATTTACATTACGCAACACAAAACATAATTTAAATTATTAGCCATATATAAGCTAGCACACGCCAATATACCAAACAAAATGATCGAGAACTACACTCAGACGGAAATAATGCTTCAACAATGGTGTTTGAACAACAGAATGACGCTCAATGTTAAAAAATGTCAGACTATTACATTCACGAATAAAGTGAATTACTTTAAATTTGATTATCATATTGATGGATCGACACTGAATAGAGTGTCAGTCATCCGTGACCTAGGGGTACTCTTTGATACATCTCTATTTTTCCGCGATCACATAGATAGCATAGTGACTAAGGCTAAAAGAATGCTTGGCTTTATAATCCGTGTGTCGAAACCTTTTCGTAGTAATAGTAACATTATTTTACTTTACAACGCACTAGTAAGGAGCTCCTTGGAATATTGTTCCACTATTTGGTCTCCCTATTACTCAACTTATAATAATGATGTAGAATCTGTTCAGGCCCGTTTTGTTCGGTATTTATGTATGAAGAATGGGATTCGAAAAGCTATACCTGATTACAATGACAGGTTAAGGCACTTTAATATAATTAGCTTAAACGAAAGACGTAACCATTCGGACTTACTAATACTTCATAAAATTATAAACGGTTCCATTGATGCACAATTAATTAACTTTAGGCCTAGCCAACGTAGTAAGCGTCATCATCGTATTTTTGAATTACCTACATCCACCTTGAATACTACATTTAATAGCCCTCTTACACGTATGGCAAGGCAATATAATGAAAGGTCTAATTTGACGGATTACCCTATTGATATTTTCTTCATGACTTTCGCTTCATACAGGCGCTCCCTGTTTAAACAGTGTGATGAGTGCCCGTCTATCTAGGTCAAATTGTTTTTTTTTGTAGTGTTGTAGATTTATGTCTACTAGACACATTTTATATTGTTCTCCTTTGTCTCTAATTTTCATATGTGAATGTCATGCATACCTGTCATTTGCATGGTTACTGAAATGTTAATTTTAGATGTTATTTAATTTGAATTGTAAGTGACTGTGCTGTTGGTGTGCTTATGATAAATAAATAAAAACTAAACGTTAACAGAACTTAATATCTAAATAAAAGCCTCCAGGCATAAAGGGCGTGCCCGCTTACAATAGTTGTAACTGGAAGTTATAAATAATAAACTAGGACCATCGAGGTAAAATAAATAAAACAAACAGTTAATTACTAATAACAATAAATAATATGATCAATTGTCGAGGTCACTAGCTAACCTAATGTTTTATGTTTTACTTTCTTATTTGGTTAATGTTATGATAATGATTTAAATTGTAATAGTTATAAAATGTTGTGTAAAATTTCGATACAATGTAAATTGTTAAAGAAAGAAATAAATAAATAAAATAAAAACCACATATTGCAATAAAACTCATTAAAAAAACATTGTAATGAGTAGATTATGTCAACAATAAATTAAAATCAAATTAAAATAGTTTGACTTATAAAATCAAATAAAAAAAAACACTTATATAAACTCATATAACTTGTCAGTAGATAATCTGGAGAAAGAACATAAACATTCTCTTGAGTTAATCACAGCGACCAACTATTCTTATCATAAGTAGTCGTTGATAGAATAGTATGCCTTTGAACAAAGCTTGGATTTAACTTTCGTTTTAAACGGCATAAAAGGCAAATCTAGCAAAGAAGAGGGTAGCTTGTTATAAAAGGTTATACCAAGCCCAACAAATGAGTTATGAACCTTATGAAGCCTTAGCCTTATGAAGGTGAAAGGGAGCTTGTAGTTTGTCCTTATTTCTAGTGTTAACATAGTGAAAATCACTGTTTTTAGTGTATAAGTGTATATTTTGCCTGATATATAAGATGTTGGCGAAGATGAATTGAGATGCCACCGTGAGGATACCAATATCTTTGAAAAAATCTTTTAGAGAAACTCTGGCACCTAGCCGGTAAATAGCTCGAACAGCTCGTTTTTGAAGGACAAATATATTTTGAATATCAGCAGCTTTGCCCCACAGCAGAAGACCGTAGGACATAACGCTGATAGCAGAGATCGCAGAAAGCGATAAGGCCGCCCATTGTATGTTGTGTAGTGTTAAATTTATGTTTTACTATGTATTTTCTGGTGTACAATAAAGTATATATAAATAAATAAAAACGCTATGAAAATAACTAAAATAGACTAACCGAGCTGTATCGACGTCAGTGTATTATCTTACTTTCCTGACGGCGTAGGCGGCCGAACTGATCCTTCCCGCTAGGCTCGATATATGTGGGCCCCACTGAAGTTTGGCATCTACTGTTATGCCCAGAAAAACTGCCGAGTTTACAGATTCAAGCACTTCTTTATCTAAGACGATGTTGGGTCCTAGATTTCTAACATTTGGTAGAGCGAACTTTACACATTTCGTTTTCTTGGCATTGAGAACTAGGTTATTTGTCGTAAACCAATCCGTAACCATTGAGAGTGCACTGTTTACATCGTCAAAATCTTGTCTATTCCTGTCTACTTTAAAAATAAGAGAGGTATCATCTGCAAACAGTACAACTTCACAGATACCCGTTAAATACAATGGTAAGTCATTGATATACACTAAGAACAAGAATGGCCCCAGTGTTGAGCCTTGAGGTACACCTAACTGAACTGGTAGCCCGCAAGATTTCACACCATTAACATCTACACTTTGGGACCTATTATGTAAATAAGAATTTATAACGTTGAGAGCTTCGTTTTGAACACCGTAATGACGCAGTTTACGCAAAAGCGTGTCATGGTGCACGCAATCAAAGGCTTTGGAGAGATCACAGAAAACCCCAATAGCATTCTGTGAGTTCTCCCATGCGGTAAATATGTGTTTCAGCAGAGCAACACCCGCATCTGTAGTTGAACGACCTTTTGTAAAGCCATATTGTTCATTATGAAGGAGGCTATTTAAATTAAAATGTCTAAGTAACTGCTTGAGTATTAACTTTCCAAATATTTTGCTAAATGCTGGTAAGATAGAAATTGACCTGAAATTGCCTACGTCATTTTTATTACCTGATTTAAATAATGGTATGCCTTTAGTATTCTTCATGAGGTCAGGAAAAGTTCCTAAATCAACACATTTATTAAAAGTAACAGCTAGATAGGGGGCTTCGATGTCTATTATATTACTTAAAAGTTTAATGGAGATGCCCCAGTAATCACCAGTGTTTTTAGACTTGAGTGTGTTAAAAACATTAACTACATCACGAGGCGTTACATGTTCGAAACTAAATAAGCGACTATTTTTAGACACACTACTAAGCAAAAGGTTTTCAGCTTTAGACGGGGATGAATTTAAGGAGCGAGTCGTAGTTACAGGTATGTTGGCAAAAAACTCATTAAACGCCTCAGCTACGGCAGCTGCTTTATAACTATTACAAAAACTATTATAACTAATTTATTTTCGACCATAATCTCAAGTTCTTTATCTTGTTTAACTGACTTACCCGATGTACGTGCACTTTGTTAAAACTCTTTGAAAATGTGCTTAGGATTTAATGAGCATTCCCAAAGAATTGTGAAAGTTGGAATCAGATTTTGTGAAAGTCAAATAACCGAGTTATGGACTGTAAAGTTGGGCCCTCAGTTCTCACATAGAGGATTGAGGGCCCACCTGAACCTGATAAACTATGGACACTACAGAAAAAGTCTTTATGCCAAAATCTAAGCTAATGAGAAACTAAATTTGTGAAAACAAGATATTATCGCAAAACGCTGTCCTACTTTGTATATCTTCGTACAAAATGGACCCTCAATTCTCATACACGTAAAAGTTTATAACGCAAATAAAATGAAATCATTATCTTACAGCTACTGTTTGAAATCCTATATGCTACTAAATAAATTGTGAAAATTTATGAAAGCAAGATTAGGTCACCACTTTTTGTTGTTTGAAAGTTATGCCCTCGATCAATATCGGTCCCTCAGTCCTCCATTTCTTTTGTTTTCGTTTTATTACGCTTATCGTATGAAAAATAAGACAAATACAAAATTGTCTCTATTTGTGAAAAAAATTGTGCAACAAATTGGTGTCATTTGTTACAAATAAGAATTATGATAAAACTACAAATCTTAATAGATACCGAAATTAACTATTTTTTAATTGTGTATGTGAGTAGGGTGACAATAATTTCTTTTTACCCTCATTTTATATACTTCGTTAGTGGCGACTCAGTGATGTTTTAGTTCCTTCTGCTGTTGCAAAGTAATCATACCTCAGAAACTATACGGTAACTAACGGTTGTCTACTTAAATAGTCACTCTATGAATTGTTTAATTCAATTTCAGCTATTTATAAATTGTAAAGTTTTAAAAGTTAAATATAATTATTTCATACTCCAGAAAACATCTTTTTCATACGATAAGAGTAATAAAACGAAAACAAAAGAAATGGAGGACTGAGGGCCCGAATTTGATCGAGGGCAAAGATTAGGTCACCACTTTTTGTTGTTTGAAAGTTAACAACAAAAAGTGGTGACCTAATCTTGCTTTCACAAATTTTCACAATTTATTTAGTAGCATATAGGATTTCAAACAGTATCTGTATGATAATGATTTCATTTTATTTGCGTTATAAACTTTTACGTGTATTGAGGGCCCATTTTGTACGAAGATATACAAAGTAGGACAGTGTTTTGCGATAATATCTTGTTTTCATAAATTTTGTTTGGCATTAGCTTAGATTTTGGCATGAAGAATTTTTCTGTAGTGTCCATAGTTTATCAGGTTCAGGTGGGCCCTCAATCCTCTATGTGAGAACTGAGGGCCCAACTTTACAGTCCATAACTCGGTTATTTGACTTTCACAAAATCTGATTCCAACTTTCACAATTGTTTGGGAATGTTCACTAAATCCTAAGCACATTTTCAAAGAGTTTTAACAAAGTGGCCCTCACACCACACGCACATCTTACCCGTTTAATTTTTAATAATTTTCCAATTGGTTTTTACTTTATTATTGGATTTTTTTATTTTATCGCTTAAAAATTTTGATTTAGCAAAAACACTAACCTTTTTAAATAATTTTTACATACTCTAGGAAAGGAGTATCAAACCTGTATTTTTTCAAACGATATAACTCGTATAGTCTCGCTCTACTTTTATAAATTCCTGGAGTGACCCATTGGTTAAAGCCAACGGAGGTGCCATTAATTTGAATAGTTTTGGTCTTGAAAGTAGATTGGTACTCTTTTTGCACAACATCATTACTACCTTACCTTACCTATAAAGCAGTTCAGCTCGTTCTATTTTGTTCGGCAGATTTGCCTCCAGTTCAGCTCGTTCTATTTTTTTCGGCATATTTGCCTCCAGTTCAGCTCGTTCAATTTTTTTCGGCAGATTTGCCTCCAGTTCAGCTCGTTCTATTTTTTTCGGCAGATTTGCCTCCAGTTCAGCTCGTTCTATTTTGTTCGGAAGACTTGCCTCCCGTACCCCTTACTCTTTGAGAACTCGTGTACAATAATAATTTGTTTTGACGCAGATCGTGTAAAATAAAGAAAATGTTCATTCTGCTGAGACCAAAGAAGGGGAAATCGATGCAGGAGCGATTACACTACATGTTGAAAGATCCGGTAAGCTATTAACATGATAAATTGTCCTCTGTATCCTCATTCTTCAAGCTTCGTGCAGACTAGTGCGACGTGACAACGGTTATTGTTATACCGTGAAGTTTTCTTAGTAATTGTATTTACTAATTGTTTATTCGCGTCGCGCTGGTCTGCACGAGGCTTCACCCTGAACAAAGCCGAGAGTCACATACGAGTATCTATTCGTTCTGGCCAGGTATCGGGCGCGTGTGCCGAAAGTAAAAGTCATACCGAGCAATTATTTTTCTCAATGTTATTTATATTCCATATGTTTAGGTAGTTACATAAAGGTAAACAAATCGTAAAAAAGGTTTTCATAGTGGACACTTTCTTGTTTAAAAATACGATAAACCAAACAAAATTTATTTTAGATTTTTACAATAGTTCCCTCTTTTATTTATGTATGTATGTTAAACTTTATCATTTATTCAGTAAGATGTATCATAATAATATAATATTTTGCAATCTGTCAATTGTAAAGAGCCCAAACTCTAAACAAATTAAACATCAGGTTTATCCATTCTCATAGTAATAATAATACCAGCTGCCACTGCAAGTGAAAGGCCACTTTTCATACAGAAAAGGCACCAGCGTTGATCACCACGCTTGCTCAAGACAGGTTGGTGATTTCAGACATACATAGGTATGCAGTACAATCTTGCTAATCCGGCACGAATTCAGACACAAAGATGCCGAATTCCGGGGTCGCGGGAAAGTCCGAAAGGGATACCGTGGGTGGCCCCTTGCAATGTACAGGCAACTGAAGGAACACGGGTGGGTTTTAGTCAGTAAGAGTCTGACACGGCCTCCCGCTCCGAGAAGATATTTGATAATTTCCAACCCTAAAAAGAAATAAGTCTTGTTTTCTCTTATTACTTGTACTACCTAGTAGAAGCCATAATGGTGCCAATTTTCTTGTCACTAATGCCTCTCAACTAGACTAAAAATCACTAAAATTTAGTTTATTCCTGTCAAACAAGACTAAAGTGACACAACATAACTATATTTTAGTTTGACAGCACTAAGATAGTACTGAGTTTTTAATTTAGTGAAAATGGCAATTTTGCTACTCTGAATTTGACGTTTTTTTGGCTTGGTTTTCAACCTGAGCTTTCAAACGAAAGTGCTGTGCTGAGTTTGAAGAATACTATCCAATATTACACAGACCGAAAAACGCCGGTGTATGCCTGCTTCCTGGATCTCTCCAGAGCCTTCGACCTAGTGTCATATGTGCTCTGGAGAAAGCTTGGTGACAGGAATGTACCGGCCATGAGTGATTAAGCTCATGCAGTATTGGCATAAATAAAGTCCACCAATTTAAGTACTTGGGGCACATACTTACCGACAACTTTAAAGATAATGCAGACATCGAAAGGGAACGTAGGGTACTGGCGGTCCGAGGGAACATGTTGGCCCGTAGATTATCTCGTTGTACGGACCAAGTCAAAATGAGGAGCTTGTTCAAGGCGTTTTGTCAAGGTCTGTATGCGGGGTCTATGGGCCAGCTACACCAAAAGATCGCTAGATGTCTTACGCATCCAATACAATAATGCCCCTGCAAAAAACTGAAACTGAAACTGCCCCGTTTCTGTAGCGCATCGGAGATGTTTGCTCAGAACCGAACTGACGGCTTCCATGCTGTGATTCGCAAAAAAGTCTCAACACTGATGCGTAGAACGCGGGTCAGTGACAATAGCATCCTGAAAACATTGGTGGAGAGCCCTTACTCCCCTTTTCTGAGGCACTATGTGGGGAGAATGGTCAGGTAGCATATTCCTTGCTTTATCTTTCTCTGCACATCCTGCCGCAGTCACCAGCTATTGTTATCCTTGTTTTATGTACTACTACACTACTGATAAGGTATTTTACTAACAAATTGGACCATATTGTTGTCCGAAATGAATAAATAAATAAATAATATAAATAAACAGGTACGTTTTCTGATCCAGTTGACAGAATGAGTGGGTTTTGCTTGGTGGTGGGTTTTTTACACGGTTTAAACCCTGTATTTGTACCTAACAGTAATATTCCAACAGGTGTATGACTTGGTGCGTTCGAAGCAGCCTCGCTTCGCAGACAGAATAGAACCGGTGATCGGCGACGTGGCCGATATTAGGCTCGGTCTTAGTGACAAGGACTGGACCACGATCACGACTGAGGTAAATATGAAGTTCTGCAACGTGCCTCTCGTGTTTATGAGCACTAAAGGCAACATCGGGGCAGTATGTGGAACTTAAAATATTTGTTTTTTTTAATGTTATGATACAGTTGCAATATACGCCGACAGCTCGCTTGATCGTTCACTAATCTACTACTTCTTCTTTTCGAATCGATGATACGACATTCATAGAGTTTTAACTCGACTACAATACACATTACTTTGTCCCAATAGATGAGTAGATGGCCACGTTCATCGCGAAAAAAACCTGTAATTACCTATTACTAAAACTATAATTTTCAGGTAGATATGGTAATCCATATGGCGGCGACGATAAGGTTCGACGAGCCCATGCGCGTGGCGACCCTGACTAACATCCGCGGCACCAGGGAGGCAGTGGCTCTCGCTAAGGATTGCTCCAAACTTAGGTAAGCCTCACATATTTTGACGACACGGTTGGCGCAGTGGCTGAGCGATCGACTGCTGCGTAACGTGTCGCGGGTTCGATCCCCGCACGGAACAAATATTTGTATGATCTGCAAGTAGTTGTTCCGGGTCTGGGTGTTGTGTATGTGAGTTTCTATGTTTGTAAACGCACCCACGATACAAGAAGAAATTCTTAGTGTGGGGCAACGTTTAAAAGAAAAAAAAAAAAAAAATATTCGGTTCTCCCGCTCTTTTTTGAACACTTATATATATTACTATACTAATGAACCGCCCATGCTGCGCACGAGTGCAATCTACTGATGTATCGACATGTCAAATGATCGAGCTTTCCACACTTAGTTTTCCGGAAAATGTTAATATTCAAGGAAAACTGAATGGCCTTTTTTTATCGGATTTTTTAATGAATTATGAAAAGACAGGACAACGCCTGTCGGATCAGCTAGTTTATATTTATAGAATAGAATATATAGAAGGTAAAGACCATAAATTTGTACCGATTCTTCCAGAAACTTCGTGTACGTCTCAACAGCGTACACCCACGCGACCTATGACCGCATAGGGAAGGAGGTGCGGGAACACTTCTACCCGACCCCCGTCACGCCACACGTGATGATCGCCATGGCAGAGCAGATGGACCAGGACAGACTCAACAGCATTACTCCAGGGTAAGAAAGAACACACCGAATAAGCAAGCTGAAGTATCAGTGGGTCGTGCATATTAGCCAAAAATATGATGACTGTTGGGGAAGAAGTGTTTTTTAGTGGAGACCGCGAATCGGCAACCTTATATAGGAAGCCTTCAGGGTAGGTGGAGCAACGATCCTCCCAGGTAGCTGAGGATCAAGATGAATGACATACAATTGGAGACGCCAATGCCCGCAGTGGACTGGTATAGGCTGTTGATAATGTTGGGGAATCGAAGACACTTTAACACTTTTTTAATATTTATGTAATTCTCCCACATCTACAGAGATAAATAAGACCTTTTTCTAGCCAAAACATGGGCTATCTCGGACTATTTGTTTTCCGTGTAGTAAAACAGCAGATGTGACAATCCATCAGCGACATATACAGGGTGGCAGGGACATCGACCCGAAAACTATTACCATGGATTCAGTAAATGATTCTGAACCGCCCTACGTTGAAATTTTTTGATTTTTATAGAAAAGTGCTATACGAACAGCAGATTGTTTTTTAATAACCGACGAAAATTTTGCTGGGTAAATTCTGATGGAATATAACGTGAAGTTTAGAGGGGCCTTTCCTCTAAACTTTACGTTATATTACGTCAGACTTTACCCACTATGAAATACTTACAATGGTTTTTTGGTGTTCCAGGTTAATCAAGGGGTGGCCTAACACTTACACGTTCACGAAGGCGGTGGCCGAGGAGGTGGTGAGATCCAGTGCTGCTGACCTGCCCGTCTGCGTAGTCAGACCACCGATAGGTAAGCAAACAACCCTAACGAAATACAAAAATCTTTTCCCATACATTTGAAAAGATTTTTGTATTTCTAACTTTTTTAGTATTCAAACCTCAGTAGGTCTAATACAGCTTTTTTATCCTTAAAAGAAACGGGATCGATTGGCATCAAAAAAAGTTTTTGTGAAAATTATAAATTTTCTTGCTGCCTGTACGTTTTTTTTTTCAAAATCTGTTATGCAGATCATAATGTGTCAAAAAGTAAAAGACAGTCTCCTTAGACATTTTTCATTACAACGGTGAGGGTAGCTGCCCTTATTGCCCCATCTCAAAAATCCAACCTGTATATTCAATGCTCGGTGAGCGACCTTTGGAAATCGCAGCGCAGTTTTCTCTGCAACATCGAAGAGCACACTGGAAGATACCACGGCGGGAGGCGGCGGTATGCGCCGGTATGCGCTGGAGTCTGCCAGGTCTACTTATGCAATCGAAATAAGGTATATATTTCAATGCTCGGTGATCGACCTTGGCGCATACCGGCGCATGCTACGGCATACCGGCGGATGCTACGGTAAGCTGGCGGACGCTCGCGGCATCGGAGAGAATTTTTCTTGTCAGTTTACGCTGGCGGATAATCGAGGAATCCCCCTCGTAGCTCTCCCCTGCCGTCTGCCAGTGTGCGTAGGCCCTCAATCATATACTAAAATTCCATTTTGATTGTATGCGTGACTGTTTCAGAATATTAAAGCAAATTAACATACAATTTAGGGAGCCTTCTCTTAAGCGAGGCAACCGCAGTGAAGATTCTGTAACAATGTGTCTGTTTCAGTGGTCAACAGTTACCTGGAGCCGCTGCCTGGTTGGCTGGATACGAGCTGCGTCGCGGGCCCCACCGGGGTAAGTCACATAAGTGTCACATAACCTTTAGGTGAATAGCCATATTAAAACTTAGGTACACACGGCTACACATCAAGTTATAAATTTCCAGTTTATGCTGATCTCGCATTGCATAGGATTTTCGTACAATGCGAGGTCTGTTTATACTGGAAACGTATAGCTTGATGTGTAGCCGTGTGTACTTACCTACGATTTTTGCAAATTACCATCGTACCGTACTGTTCTAGAATAGGTACGTTTTTCTTTTGATTCAATTGCCTTTTACAACGCTGCAAGGTTATTTTGGCGCGTTGCCAAAATCGGAACTAACGCCGCCATCTTGTATTTTCAGTACAATTTCTGTGACAACTTTACAAATGATTGCCAACAGCGCCCCCCTATCAATGTTATTCAGGTGCCAAAAGATCCGTGTAGCACTTTAACCATGGTATTCAATAAATCGAAAACTTATTTACTCGAGCGTTAATATGGCACTTTCTTCAAAATTAGGAAAGCGACGGTCACACAGCTCTGAGTGGCAGAGAGGACGCTCTACGAAGCCGAACTTGTTCAATACTCGATGTGCCATATTTACGCCAACTTTATGCCCACAGATAGTGGTAGGTGTCGTGCTGGGAGTTATCCACGTGTTCTTCGTGGATGTGGACAACCGCTTGGCAGTCGTGCCGGTGGACTACGTGAACAACGCCATTATAGCGGCCGGCTGGGACGCTACGCAGCGACGCGGGCGCGGCGAAGGGGACACGCCCGTGTACACAGTGGCTAGGAAGGAGTGCTTTATGCCTTGGTGTACGTAACTTTTAAAACTGCTAGTGTATCCACAGCGGGCGTTCATACAGCGCTGTACTGTACAATATTTTCCAGTAAAATATTGCCCGACGATTGATGTCGGACATCGGATTTAGGCCGTTTCCTCATTGGTCGGTGCGGTATCGTTTCGGTATAGTATGCTCGGTATACCGAAATAATACCGCACGGTTTTAATTTTTCCTCATTGGTCAATAAGCAGCAGTGCGGTATAGTATGCCACGAAACAATACCTTTCATTTACGGACGTCTTTTTTTTTTTTTTTGAATGTGGGAAATTATCATATAACTTCTCCCGCTCTGGGCGGAGCGGGAGGCCGTGTCTGACTCTTACTGACTAAAACCCACACGTGTTCCTTCAGTTGCCTGTATATTGCCAGGAGCCACGGTATCCCTTTCGGACTTTCCCGCGACCCCGGCAGTTCATTTACGGACCTGACCATAGATATAAGAAAGAAGGAGATATGCCCGGTAGTTGAAAATGTATTGAAACCCAATGTCTTCACTAGATCCCCTCTACCTTGCCACAAGTACACATGCAGATCAGTTAACCCAATAAATATGAGGTCGCGCTCACACTTGCAATTTACAAATCAGAAAGTACTACACAATCAATTACAAATCATATCCCATCAAACACAGAGTGCATTTACTATGCGCCGTACAGCTCACTCACACGAAAACATCGATCGCTATCGTTGTGCTGTGCAAAAGCAATTTATTTTACATATACGCTAGTGATTGACTAAATCGGATTGAAAGTATTAAAATTTTTGGGAGTTCCTGAAAAATAATAAATAAAAAACGATATACATATATTATGATGATATAAATAAAAAAACGTGGGCAAAAAAAAATTGTAATTCAAAAATTTCAACATTATGAAAAAATCTAAATGAGTATAAAACAAGATTTCACATCGGTCTTCCAATCAGGCTATAACTGTTGACAAATTGAAGAATAAACTTTAATAGTAATATAAATTCATACGACAATCGACATTGATCTGCACAACCACATCATTATCTCGTCGCAAGACACAGCGGCCGTACCACGTGATGCAACCGCTTAAAGAAAATATCGTTTTGTGATTTTTACATTGCTTGTCCAGTCACTCAGCAACATACTTAGGTAGTGGTAAAGAAGCAATGTATTTATTAAGAAGCAATAATTTAATTATTAACATTGACAAAACAAAAACAATTAATTTAAAAATACGAACTCGTCGAACGGGTACCTTAAAAATCCATTACCTAGATAGCTAGCTAGCTAGCGACATTGAAGAAACTGAAGTAACAAAATTTCTAGGGCTACATATTGACAGCAAACTTAATTGGAAATTACATATTGACCATGTATGCAAAAAGCTGGGACAGTTTTCATATGCACTTCACAGATTGGGGAAAATAGCGAATCACACTACTTTACTAACAGCTTACCACGGTTACGTTAGCTCTATCCTCAGATACGGTGTAATATTCTGGGGCAACAGTACAGACAAGGAGAGTGCTTTCATTGCTCAAACACGTTGCATTAGGGCTATATTTAAACTATATGAAACTGACTCCTGTAAACCATTCTTTAAAAAGATGAATGTATTAACACTGCCATGTGAGGCAGCAGTTTTTGTCAAAAATAATATTCACATGTTTAATAACACGCGTATCAGGCGTAAGGACAAATTGCGCACAGTAGCCAGCAAGACTCATCTAAAGCATTAAAGTATATTTTGTACATCTTCACGCATCTTTAATAATATTCCGGGGCCTATTAGAATTACGGAAATGAAAAAAATTTCAAAGGACCTCCATGATCTGTAAGTAAACAAGTGCTACTACTCTTTAAAAGACTTCATAACAGAAAAATCACTTCTCCAATACAGTCCCCCTCAGTCATGATGCGTTCAGTGTCCCACTGTTGTGTACCTACCTAAATTCGCTGTTTTTATTTTTATCTTTTTGTTTATAATTTAATTTCTGTGTAACTATTGTATGTATAAGGGCGGGATATAGCTGATCACAATTTAATTATTTAATAAGACCAGTATTATGTACCTACCTATGATCCACAATAAAGATATTTGATTGATTGATTTACTGCAATAATAGTACAGTCGCTGTGGTATATGAAAACTAAAATAACGTAGTAAAGGCAAAAAATATTTTACGATTTGTTGTTTTTCATGATTTTCAACACAAATATAGTACCTAAAATACTTGTGCCAAAATATAATATGTGGTTCTATGATTTATAAAGTTTCTAGTTAGGCTTCGATTTTTACAAGAAACCATTGAACAACACGGAGTTCTTAAATGTTATCACGATCGCTTTCGAAAGCGCACTAGTTACCGGAGACGGCCATTTGCCTGAGGCATAAGCATTGTGAGCATGACGTTGTTATGTTTTCGGTTTAATTTGTGCAGTACCGCTTAATTCATTTAAATATAGGCGCTCGGTAAGCTTTCGGTACTGAGTATACCGAGCATGTTGATCCCGCACCGCTGATGTACCGACCAGTGAGGAAAGGGTCTTATATGTATATACCAGGGCGGAGTGATAAGTCTGGTAAAAATGAAACAAGGAGACAACTTTATTTAAAAATTATGATTTATTTTTCAACGTAATTTCCATCTAACTCAATGCACTTCATCCAGCGTTTCTCAAACTTTTTGATCCCTTCCGTAAAGTACGACTTAGGCAACCCTTCGAAATAGGCATTGGTTTCGAGCATGATCTCCTCGTTGGAGCTAAATCTTTTTCCACCGATCCATTTTTTTAAATTCGGAAACAGAATATAGTCGCAAGGGGCCAAATCTGGCGAATATGGTGGGTGAGATAGCAACTCATATCGCAACTCATGTAATTTGGCCATGGCAATCGCGCAGGTGTGCACTCGTGCGTTGTCTTGGTGGAAGAGGATATTCTTCTTAGCCAAATGCGGTCGTTTTTTAGGTAAAATTTGGTTAAATTGGTCCAATAAATTGGCATAATATTCGCCATTGATCGTTTTACCCTTCTCTAGGTAGTCAATATGGATTACCCCCAAGCGTCCCAGAAAACTGTAGTCATCACCTTAATGGCCGATAAAACTGCTTTGGCCTTCTTCGGAGCTGGTTCGCCCCTAGCAATCCATTGTTTCGATTGTTCCTTGGTTTCTGGTGTATGGTGGTGGATCCACGTTTCGTCTACCGTTATATAACGACGCAAAAAATCAGGTTTATTCCGTTGTAACAACGCTAAACCTGCCTTCGAAGTGGTAACTCGCATGCGTTTTTTATCAATAGTCAGAAAACGCGGCACCCATCGCGCGGAGAGCGTTTTCATATCTAAATGTTGGTGTAAGATATTGCGCACACGTTCGTCTGAGATGCCTACTATCTCGACTATCTCGCTCACTTTTACTCTTCGGTCGTTCAACACTATGTCATGGATTTTAGCGATCATCTCTGGAGTAGTGACCTCAACTGGGCGTCCTGGGCGTTCAGCATCACTTGTGCTTGTACGACCACACCGAAAATCCGTAAACCATTTATGAATCATTTTAATCGACGGAGCAGAGTCCCCATAATATTTATCAAGCCTTTGTTTCGTTTCCGTAATAGTTTTTTTGCGCAAAAAATAATGTTTAATCAACACTCGAATTCACTTTTCTCCATCTTTGCGAAAATGCGTTCAATCGTTTTTATTTAATGGCTCACAAAAAAAAACTAATCGGCGGTGCTGCCTGAAAATTTAAATATAGTCCCTCAAAAGAGTTGTGAACAAGGAGGTTACATGCAATTTGCGATAATTTTATTCCAAAATTGATTTTTACCAGACTTATCACTCCGCCCTCGTATGCTGATCGCGCGGTAAACTCCGCTTGTGTGATGCAGGATTTGTGTGACGTCAGGTATTTGATGCGTAGTTCGTGAGTTGCGCAGTAGATGCCGCCACGTCACTCCCGTCTGGAGATCGGAGGTCGATCGTAGGCTGAGTCTTGTATCTTACTATGCTTCAGAATGCCACTTGAGGTTCTAGTGAGTCGGTACCGGGTGCCGCGTAGCTCGCGGTGAATCGGAACTGTCTGCGGTGATTCCCCAGTGTCGGGATTGTGCTGCGGTATGATCCAATGAGTCGGATGTGGTACAGCGCCGGGTTGTGACTGTCTGCTAGAGTCGACCAGGAGAGGGTTGATGAGCTCTGCTTGTGGAACGGCCGAAAGTGCAGTGGGCTGTTCCAAGGTTGCTGATAAGGCTGAGCGTGATGACCAGGAATGCGCGTCCGCTGCATGCTGGTGGTCGGGATACCCGTCGAAGCCGTGGATGCTGGCTGGCTGTGTGACTCGCCTCACAAAAGTTTGCGGGAGTGATGATGATGACATCACGCTGAAGTAGTTATACGAAGGCTGCGCTGACGTTCATGCTCGGGGTCACCAGTATAGTGGTATGAGGGGGGGGGGGGGGGTGTAATGTTCACTCATCCTCTATAGAAAAGGGACATTTACCTCTTCAATACGGTCAAAAACAATTGCAAAACGCCGTCTGAGGGGCCTTTGTCTGGGGACCCTTGTTCAAATCCCAACTCGATCAATAAAAAGTTGTAGGGCTTTCATGTTAAGAAATTCTCAGTAGCAGCGCGGAGTCAGAAATTTAATAAGTTTTCGGTGTGAAAATTCCGTGCCTCAGAGAGCGGGTAAACGTAAAACCATCGTGAGATCTCTGTCTGCGGGCGTGTTAGATTGCAACTGTCCTAAAACGGTAAAGAAACCAAATATTTAAAGGCAAGTTACATCCACCAACCCGCACTTTGCCCGCGTACTGTATTTACGGCTAACTCCTTCTCACGGAGAGGACCCCTGAGTGCCAGCAATGGGAACAATCTAAAGCTGATTAACTTTGTGTAAATATCATTTCAGCTTTCGCCGGCAACGTCATGCGCACGGAAGGCGTAAAGTTCGTATCCCCCAAAGCCTTATGGTACTGCTCTCTGATCGAAACTAAGAACCGACTGCTGTACTGGATCCTGACGTGGTTGCTGCAATATATACCTGCTTATATACTAGATGGCGTGTGTGCTATCATATCCGTCAAGCCCAAGGAGATACCGTCGTAAGTAAAGCTAAAGCACTGTAGGCTTTGGTGAAGGGCAGATTTGGGGGTCTGTCTTATGTAATTTTGACGTTCAAAAAGTCTCAGCCTAATTTGAATACCTAAATGATTTTTGATTTTGAAAGGTATGAGCAGTTATACTCGACCGAGAGGCGAGAACTAGGTTTAAACACCCGGTGTCTGGAACGAAAATAAACGAAGTGACAAAAATAAACCCAAGTAGTTGATTTCTTCTTTACATCTACACAGTGAAAGCTCTTGGCCTTCATCTCACCAGATTTTTCGTAAATTCTTCGATTTAGCTCTTGAACTATACCTTAAACATTTAACTCATTGTATCTTCTAAACTAAGACCCGGCAAAATCTGTGACTTGGCGAAAAATTACGACTAATTGGCGACAAAATTTGGGAGAAAACAGATCTTCGCTAGGTGAAAGCTTTTGAAATTCAATTGGGCCAAGCTGTAGAGATGCTCCCCAGATCCATAAACCCTTATAACTTTTGAACCAGTGACCGACGAATTCTGATATTTGGCGACAAATTTCGAGTAATTAGCGACAATTTTTTTGTGTTATCGAAATTAAAATCCCTGACGGTGACCATGCCAGTGTCAGTCTCACCAGCAGTTGACGTGCGTTTAATTTTTGTGTAAATTTTCGTTCAATGAGAAACCGGATGATGGCAGTCTTGTTAAAATAGCTGCACACTTTGATACGTAACTTGATGTAAATAAATTCATACCAGCGACCCCAAAGGCATTACAGATGCATTGCTACATGACTTCACATGAGACATTTTAGCTTCGTCTCATGTGCCTGCAATTACCTACACTGGTAGGTCCCAGACATAGGCATCGCATTTTGCAGATGCCTCTGGTATTACGGAAGTTCATATGTGTATTGGCCTGCCTTTACACTAGAGACTCGCAGACCGCTTTTTGACTTTACTAAGCGTCTAATACGAATATGAACTTTGTTTGTATAACAACAATGTTCATATTTGTATGAAACGCTTGCTCACATTAGCTTATGCGAATATATGCACTATATGCATAAGAATAAGGTCGTCGATATTTGTATGAATTGCTTACTTACAAAGACAAAGTATGGTCTGTGAATAGGAACACAGTAACTAAGTAGATGGTACTTATACCTACTATCTAGCAATATTTGTAGGAACTCTTTTGTATCATTTTAGTATTTTTGCTCTTTGCGTAGTAGATTCATAATGTAAAAACTAAATAGGTATTTACACCTATTTAGTTTAAAATACACACATTAAGTGTCACAGGACCAAGTTCAATTTTAACTATTAAAAAAAATCCAAATAATATTAACCAAATCTAGTCATCCAAACTGGCTTCTTACTTTAATTCCTATGTTTAAGTTAAAAACTTATGCCTATAAATTGTAAAAATTAAGAAAACTTGCAATTTTTGCAAAAAGGGAAATTAACCTAAGTTAATTTCGTCAATTAAATGGCAAAAAGGGCTAAAATGAGGATTATTTAAATTTATGTTTAGATTTTTTTTAAACTGTGTTTCCACCATTGACACGACTAACACAATCACTAACGCAATTTGGCATGTTTAAAATCAGTTCATCAAAATAACTTTCTAACAAGCTCTTCTTTGGAGCATATCCCATGCGTGCTCAATTGGTAAAGGTCTCGTGATTAAGCAGGCCACGGCAGAACGTTGATGGAGGAATCGGCAAGAGTGCTACGACTAGCCGTGTGTGGATGTGCATTGTCGTGCATTAGTTAAAACGAATAACCCAACCGGCTTCGCAAAGGGATAATCACATCTGAAACAATCCTCTTCGCATAAATCTGAGCATTGAGGTTGCCCTTGATCCAATGAGATCCGTTCTTCCACCGATCTAAATACCGGCCCAAACCATTATTGTTCCCCCTCCATATGATTGAAGTTCCTGACAAAGTTTCAAACGTTCTTGTCGTCCAGAGGTCCTCCAAACTCGTGTATGTCTTGTATCCGGCCTCATACCGAAACGAGATTCATCGGAAAAGCAAACACAACGCCAGTCTTCTTCCTCCCAATTTCTGTGTTCGCGAGCCCATAGTAAACGGGCCCTACGATTGCGGGGTGATATAAGTGGAACTCTTAGCGGCCTTCGGGAACGTAGACCCACTTCACGTAAACGATTTCGGATGGTTTGGTCGCATGACAGTAAGCCTGAAGAGCTGTGGTACCTCGTAGCCAAAATCAAGGCAGGCATGGTACGATTCCGTCGAGCAGTATTTTAGATGTACCGGTCGTGTCTGTGAGTGGTGATGCGAGATCGTCCTCCATGTCGCTCGGCCACGCTGCCCTTGATACGATTGCGTGTCCATAGGCAGCTTATGACGCTCTGTGTAGTGCCAAGAGCGACAGCCACTGTACCTACGTTGCCTGGAACCAGCTTGCAACATTCCGATGGCTCTCATCATCTCTTCTCGTGTTAAATGATGTCGTCGCTCAGTATCGTTGCATTTTTTTTCAGTTCCGATGCCGAAATTGTAATGATTTTGTAAAAACTCTATTACCCACTTTTATAGGAATCCTGATTAACAGTTGATTTTCTAAAATGTTTTTTTTCAAACAGTGAAATTCACTAAAAAGAATCAATAACGATAAAAAAAGTTTAAATAATAATCCTCAATTGCGGCGATACTCTAAAACGTACTTGATCCCTACACACTTTTGATGTGTGTATATCTGATACTAGCTGACCCAACAAACGTTGTCCTATCCAAATTTCAATAATTCGTCCAAAATATCCCATAGAAAAAAGTACTTTCAGTTATTGCCGAATTTTTAAATTATCGGGGAAACTTCCATCTATTTTTTTCCTTCCATGAAAACCTAACTCGGCTTACTTCGAAAGTTTCAAAACATAGCCAAATCGGTCCAGCCGTTCTCAAGTGATGCGCTTACCAACGAACAGCATTATTTTAATTTTAATTTAGATCTGATTTATTATTAATATTAGAATAATAGTTGACAGCTATCGAATTAATAATAGACTAGTTGACAGCTATCGAATTAATAATTTAGTAATCTGACTAATAGTTGACAGCTATCGAATTAATAATTGACTAATCTGACTAATAGTTGACAGCTATCGAATAACCCTACATTCCGAGTTCCGATGTAATCGATTTGAGCGTGCTAACGGCCATACCGAATAAGCCTGAGCGCGGTAACGATGTATTGTGAATCGTCATAGATGACGTCATGACATGCGCCATCTTGCGATAACGCCGACGTTGCCTTTTTCTAATATAACCGTGAGCGCTGTCAAAGATGACAGTTGTGCTGTTTTGTTTTGAGTCGCATCTTATCTTTAGACAGTCGTGGCATCTTCGAAATTGTGCTTCTGGCTACCATGGCCACCTAATCAACGAAGAAAAGGAATTGTGTAGTTTAAACACAAAGACATATGATATGCAAGTTTTGACGTTGAGTGAGCACCGTGAGAATGTTCACGAGCGTTCCGAATTGTTGACAGCCCTCAACTGTCATAATCGTGTTATCTAACTCGGAACGACAATTATTGATGTCAGTGCTGTGAGCGATTACGTTCTTATACGGAAAGCGGCCTAAGTAATAGACTAATAGTTGACAGCTATCGAATAAGTAATAGACTAATAGTTGACAGCTATCGAATAAGTAATAGACTAATAGTTGACAGCTATCAAATTCGGTCTTAGATATGTTCAAGATAGTAAGTTGTAAAAGTGGAAAATAAATAAATGAAAAATTATATCTTTACAGATTCGTGAAGCTCTACGCGACAATTGACAAAATGTCGTACGTATACAAATATTTTTTGTCAAACTCCTGGGAATTTACAGACGACAACATGAGAGGTATGATCGACAACATGTCGGATGTTGACAAAGTTATATTCAACTGTGACTTGAGCACGGTGAGCTTCTTAGATTTCATAAAAGCCTGGATCATCGGAGTGAAGAAATACATCATAAAAGATGGTTTGAGAGACAGTGTGGCGTCCGCGAAGAAACAGAGAATACTGTGCGTGGTTAATTACGTATTTTTAGTGCTGTATGTCTATGTACTGTGGAGCATTATTTCTTTATTTTTGTCGTTTCTAAAATATATGTTATTTTTAATTTAAAAAATGTGACATTTAGAAAAAATCATAAGAATGGAATTTGTAGAGTAAATTGAACTTTATTAGTGGGTATTAAAGCTGTTTTTCCAAAAACATTGTTTCCATGTTTGGCAGCTAAATCGCGAACACATGTTAGTTATTACTGGATTTTTCTCGAGATCTTGACCCTTCCACACATGCTTCCTGACATAGTTTGTGATGTAACTCCAGGTAGCATCCTCACCACTTATTGTTAGCAGTATTTTTTTAAATAAACACATTTTAAACTCAAAAATAGACTTTATTTGTACAAATAGCTTAAATCGAAATATAACTAGGTATGTACAGCATCACTTTTTATCGAAACATAAATATTCATATTCATATTCATATAAATATAAAGACTGGCACTCAAATTTTATTCCTAAAACACATTTGCAGTTAGCCTATTAACTTCATAACAGATTAAAAGTGTCATGTGCACACAATATTCACATAAAACTAATCGTAACTTTTTTTCATTTTGGGGTTTATATACAAACGTTACTTAAAGTTAAGTAATGCTTAGCGACGATAACCAAACATTTTTGACGTTTAAACGTCACTTAACTGTAAGAGGAGGCTCCCTAAATTGTATATTAATTTGCATTAATAACAGTCACGCATACTGTAAAAATGAAACTTGAGTATATGATTTATTGGATATTTTTCTTTCCATGTACGCCTCGCCTTGTACATCCACACACAGTTACGTAATTGTAACATTTTCGTTTGCATGGAAATTGTCTTTAGGGTGCCTGTGTAATTGCGTAATACACGATCAATCAGAATCTGAATCATTTTGGAACAGATTGCTAATCCACTGCTTCATAAGTTCGGAAAAAAATCTGCTCAATAACGTAAATAACGCAATGAATGTTGTTCAACTGTCAAAATGAAACAGATTAGTAGTAATCGTTTACGAAAATGTGTTGCGTAATTAGATAGCAGGTCTTTAGCAGCGTTTATAACTAAACCCCAATATTTCACTAAGAAACTAACTACATTCATTGCAAAACACCGCTCTATTGATTGAAATTGCATCCTAAAATTGCATAGTCAGCGTCAAAACTATAGTCAAAAATAGTGACAATCAAACTTCAATATTATAAAAACAGAACAGCGGAGTAATTGCGTAACACACATAAAATGACAATTGATCTCAATGGGTTTCATTTTGACAGTTCACTCACGTCCATTGCGTTATTCACGTTGTTCAGCAGACGAATGTTTCAAACGTACGAAGCAATGGATTAGCAATATCCTTCAAACCCCTCGGATCGTGATTGAAATGTATAGAACTAAGTATAACCACAGATGAATACAGATAGCTCACACCGCATTTTAGGTATGAAGCTACAAGTACGCGGCCAATTCAGTCGGTGCAACGTTGTCAGATGATAAAACAGTTACGCGATAGAAACAGGCAACTTCTAGGTGAATATAACTGTAGGTGATTAGCGCTATGCGACCTGAATTGCACTTTATTGTGTCGCAGCAAAAGTCGCTTTTTATTTAAATGATTTTTTGGAGTGTACCATCTTTATTCATCCGTGGTATAACTAGTGATGTACAAGGATGTTCTGGCGCATGCGGAAAATCTGAGCAAACGCCGCCATTTTGATTTTTCAATATATTTCACAAAACAATGCCACAAATGTTTACCAACAGCGCCTCCTGTCACCGTCATTCGAGAGCCAAAGGCTCTTGGAAGCAGCGTACATCTCAGTGACACAACGGGCGTTTCACAACGAACACAGTTCACAACAACTGTCATTCTGGCAAGAATTTCATTCAAATTGATCTTAGAGTTTAATTTTCTTTATTCTGATCATTTTGACGAGTCTATTCGTCCCTATATTTTTGACGCTGTGGGGCCGTTGATGTTATCCTAAATATTTGGCATTTAATTTTCTTTGAGCTTTTAAAACTCTGCAGACAGATGTGTGGCCCCAGCGGTTCCCAGCTAAAATACTAGGAAGCGGTAGTTCATATTTCTCTCATAACTTTTGACGTTAAAATGACAGATTCTCAGCCTAATTTGCATTAATTGATTTTGAATCATTAACAATGTCGCAGTGAAGGTATTTTAATTACCCCTTGTATGTAAATTGCATTTAAAACACATGATAATCCAAATCTGTAGGCTCTTTTATAAGTCAGCATAAAAGTATATACGCGAGAATTGTAAGGCCGTGTGCACTTTGGACTCGTTTTCGTACGATTTTTTCTCGTGCGAACACATACGAACACGCACGAACGATCCCGACCTTCCAAGTACTAAGGGAGCGCGCAGACTGAGTCCCAGTTATTCATACGTAGACGTACG
This sequence comes from Agrochola lota, assembly GCA_947364205.1. Classification (NCBI taxonomy): domain Eukaryota; kingdom Metazoa; phylum Arthropoda; class Insecta; order Lepidoptera; family Noctuidae; genus Agrochola; species Agrochola lota. The sequence continues at coordinate 10,247,666 of OX376246.1, read as the reverse complement.
TATAGTTCCGACGTCCGAAAGCAATCCGAACTTTTGTATGCGTTGGGTTTTTCGTGCGTTAAATGCGATGTCACCGGAACACTACACTATTTGACCACGAACATACACTTACGTACGATACAAATTCGTGTCCAAAGTACCATTTTAGTTTAATAATGACACCTAATTACATACCTGTAGTCTCCATATTCTACACTTTACTATAAATTCAGAATCTTAGATAATTTACATTCATTGCCACAACTATCTACTTTAATATCGTGTAGATTAAGTTGATTTTTAAGGGACCATTTGTAATGCGTGGTCCTATAAAAATTTCGATTGCAAAGGAATGAAATGGTATGGTATGACATTGAGTTCGTGGTTCCAAAACTTGGTAATTATGTAAAATCCTGAACTTAAGTTTATACGAACAGACGGTTCAAAATGGTCAGAACGACTGATTATTTTGAACCGTCTGTTCTGCCCCATATTTTTCCTGTTTTACATAATGTAATTTTACCATCCTTACGCGATTCTATTAGAAGACGATCTTCTTGACGTCGTCAATAGATTTGATTATGGGTCTGTTGTCGTGCACCTCCTTCACTAAGTCAGCTAGCTCGCCCGCGCCGTAGCCCAGCAACTGTCGCAGGTCACACACGAACTTATATACGAATCTGGAAATAACACCATGCTTATAAACTTATTTTTCTTTCTTTCTTTCTATATACCTTAAGATAGGTAGAAAGGGGTAGGCAGAGTATATGTATACAACACCCATCTAATCTTAAAATCACTGACAGTCAACGCACAACCAGCCTTAACTGCTAGGTCTTTATGCATTAAATTTAAGTAAGACAAGGGTAGGGTTAGTGGCCAGTTATCATAAAAATTATAATAAGATAAAATAATTAGTTAATAGGGATTATGCCTGGGTCAAAAAAAAAACTCTTTATTCCGTCAGTCAGATAAGAAAAAAATATTAGACACTTATTTTTTGCTTTATCATATTAATAAAAAACGCATTAAAGTTCGAGAGTGGGGGTCGCTACGTCACAAGTAAGTATAAAATCTACATACTCGTGACGTCATGGCACATTTTAACTCAATGTATCGCCGTAATCTTTAGATAAAGTCAAAAAATAAAAAATACGTGTACGTTATTTTTTCATAATCTAAAAAACGGACTAAAAATTTTTTTTAGTTATCATCCCTATTGAAATATTATAATTATCAAACACTCGCCGACATAATGCTTCTTTCCGTCAATTCGACTATTCTTTGCACGGTTTCATTTCATCGATGCGATGTTATGATCCGTGACCAGCAAATGACCTCGGCGCTACATTTCTTTAAATACAGGTTGCTCAAAGATACTATTTTAGAAAATAGTAAAGTCAAAGTCAAATCATTTATTTCAAATAGGCCCTTGCAAGGCACTTTTGCACGTCAACAATTACAAAAAAAAAAATAATTGATTCTAGTCGCCCCTTCCAAAAGGTAGTTTTCTTATGGAGAAGAATGGGCAAAAAACTCCACCGTTACTCTTTTAAAATGTTTTACAATATTTTGTATATGTAGGTACATTAGTTATATAATTATATGTGAAGACGATGTATCTAAAAATAAAAAAATAAATTACTATACCACAATATAGGTAAAAATATTTTTTTAAAGAGAGTAGCGACAGATAAATTAATTACTTATGTGATAGATACATGCTTCTCACATATTTACAAACATTGTAAAAGTAGACGATTTTCCAAAAAAAAAGAGTTACAATTAATAAGTCAGTGTGTGAGGAAGTAATCACAGAATGTAAAATCAATGTCATACAATAAAATATAATAATTTATACAACTTAAATTAGCAACCAGTTTGATTTTGTCTAGTAAATAAATAATAACGTTTAATGAAATTAAAATATCACACCGTATACGTGTGTTAAGTTAATGTCGCCATTAAAGCGGCACGCTGTTTAACGAAGGTGAGCTACTAAGGGTTTTCGAATATTCATTATTTTTAGAGGTTACAAAATAAGGGCTGTTTGTATGGACTTTCGTAAAAATATTTCGATGGGAAATTTTATCGGGTGTACAGCTTATTTTACTATATTCTATGTCAAGATCTCAAGAAAGGTGCACGGGAGGTCTCAAGTAACAGGAGACCAACTTGTTGTCTTGGAATAAATCCAGTCTGGGCTGCTACTGAGAAATTCCTGATGAATATACTCAATGAGCAGTGGTGGCCCAGTGGTAACGGCCGCGACTTACAAGTTCGTAGGTTCGTACCCAGACAGGCGCTTTACATAGTGCAAATTATTTCATCACCACTGCTGTCAAAACGGGGAACAAAAACATCGTGAGGAAACCAGCATGTCCTAGAACCTTAAATTCGATGACATGTGACATCTACCAACCCGCGCTTTGCCCGCGTGGTGGATTACGGCCCACTCCCTCCCACAGAGAGGAGGCCTGTCCCAGCAGTGGGAACGTGGGCTGATTGAGAAACCCGATAACACAATTCCCGCCCTGGGTCATCAATCAATTAAGCGGAATCCCCTTGTGTTTTGTCGTGATAAATGAGCCCTTAACGAGCACATGTGGCAAGTGGCGCACCTCTTGCCCGACACCTTGGCGATCATGTCGCCGTCGTAGTAGTACCGCAGCGCGCGGCTGAGCTTCTCGTAGTTCATGGCCGGCTTGTGCTTGCGCGCGCCCCACAGCCGCGCCACACGCTCGGGCTCCAGCAGCTTGAACTCGCCCTCAGTGCCTGGCGACACACCACAGTATTAACATAACTAGTTTTGCCCGTGGCTCCGCTCCCGTGGTCAGCCATTGTACATATTTTGGTACGAAAAGTAACCTATGTCACTGTCTGCAAAAAATTACAATGATCCGTTGCTCTATTGCCGCGTGATGAATGCAAAAATAAACACACTTTCGTATTTACATTATAATATTAGTAGGAAGTACGTTAGCCGCCGCAATAGGTTAATAAACAGATAGGAAAATTAAAAAACCCGAATGCAACAAAAAAAACCCGAGTGCAAACTAAAAAACCCCGAGTGCAAGTAAAAAAACCCGACTGCAACTAAAAAAACCCGAGTGCAACTAAAAAAAACCTGAACGCAACTAAAACGTTCAAAACAAACTCACGTTCCAAGCACTCCGGGTTCAAACTCAGATTAGATGCCACCAACTGCATCAGAGTGCTTGAAAAGCGAGTTCTCTCTTTATGATGTTATATTTTGGGAATCGCAACCATCACGCGAGCTAGACGAGACGATATCTCATGTATTAAAATCCAATCCAGCCGTTGGATGCTTCGAGGGTATAAAGAATCCCACATACAAATTATACTTAAACTCCATTTGAAATAAGATGGGAATAAGAAGAGACGGACTGTAAAAAAGGTTTTTTTAAATATCTATTAAATAAACATTTTTTACAGTCCGTTCAACCGATTTTGACTTCTATTGCGTTGGTGGCATGGTAATCACTTTTTGCTTTTAATGCCATCCTTATGCCTGCGGTATAGAATTCAAAATCGGTTCAACCGACTGTAAAAAAGGTTTATTTAAATGTCTAATCTTATTTCAAATAGAGTATAGATACGCGTGAATAACATAACCCTGTATTTGCTGTCGCGCAGTTGGGTAAAAAAATGATGGACTGGTTGCTCACCGTGCCACCGGATGACGTCGAAGTACTCGGCACTGGTGAGCAGCTCGAGCAAGAACTGCCACAGCTGGATCTGGCCGTTGTTGCCGTTGCGTGACGTCACGTACGACGACCAGTCTTCTTCCGTCGGCCGGATTACCACCTGTGGCGCACGATACGTTCATAAAGGCCAATATTAGACATAAAATGAAGTCTCAAGCAACTTTGTACTATGTGCAGTGCAACTGTTACTTATCACATTGACCAGAAGGCCAATTCTCGTAATTAAAAAACGTTCACATTCAAGTCGCAATCTGTCAAACTTGTCAAAAACTTTGGTAAATAGATTGTATTTTTGACAGATTCCGAATGAGATTAAAATGCAATTGCCCCTCTGACCAGCACATTTACAGCCCCACAAATGGTATATGGTATAAACCCAATCAATTAAGGTACCTATGGTCTGTTCCAAAAGTATCTGATGAAAATATAAACAAATGCACCAGAAAACGTACCAGTGGATGCCAATTTTGTAGTGCCAAATACAAATTGAATGTTTTGTTCATTTGAATACTTAAACCAGAAGTTCTAATTTTAAATTGAAATATGACAACTCAATCCGCCTAGCCTTTTCCCAACTATGTTGGGGTCGGCTTCCAGTCTCACCAGATACAGCTGAATACCAGTATTTTACATGGAGCCCATAGTACCTATCTGACCTCAGACTAAGACGTAAGACTGGTTGTCAGACTTTCGGGCTTCTGACGACCTGTAACGACTGTCAAAGATCCACGAATGACAACCGGGACCAACGGCTTAACGTGCTTTCTGAAGCACGGAGGAATCTCGATATGTAAAGATGGTTACCTATCCACGGATCAACCCCGGCAAGCGTAGCTTAACCTGAAGGATCGACCCGTGCGGCTGTCATTACGAGCTCCTTATTTTTATTTGACAATGCATTGAGATAAATGTTATAACCTCAATTTCCGTCAAAGATTTTGCAATTACGATTTAATAATAATAAGCAAACAGTAACTGTTGGAAAAAGTGATGAGATATAAAGTTGAAATGCTGGTAAATGCGATACTAATTCCCTTCAGTGAGTGAAGGCGTAAGAATTTAGCCTGAACGGGATTTGTTTACACTTTCATCAGATACTTTTAGAACAGACAGATGCTTTTGGACTGTATAACGCATTACTTATGTAAATGCAACGCCGACCTAAGGCAGATCGCGAAAAACAAATTTTCTAACGTTGTTACAAATAGCAGCCCCTGTATACGGTCATAATGTTAATTAAGGCGACGATGACCGACGTTTAATGATTTTATACTGAAGAGCACGTCTAAACGAGTAGTGTTAATGATTTGAAAAAAAAATATGTTAAATTAGAGCATTTTCTTCATAACTTAATATACGAATATGATACGAATATTTTAGACTATGATTATATTACATAGTGAAATTATTTTTTTAAGGTATGTCTAACGCGGATAAAAACTGAGAATCACGCAAAATCTATAATTTTATTTTTCTGAAACCTTCACCATTTTAAAGATAATTGAATTATTGATCTTTTAGTATACGTGTTTTATTAAAATACCTTTTGTTTTATGTATAATAAATTAATAATGCGTCTAAATTGGGCAGCGCTCCTTGATTGGCGAGTCCTATTACTGGCTGGACGTACGACGCGTTGCATGAGCTCAGTACAGAACACGCAAGCTAACCACTCAAGATCACTGGCATATATATGCATCTTAAAATGATTACTTTTTTCACTCACTTGTTTAGGCTTCTTCTTGATAGCGGACTGCGGGACTTCCAAAGGATCCTTGACTGGCTGTTCATCGCTCTGAATCACCGCTGTCGACAGCATATTTAAATTAAATAAAGAAAAAAAAAGTGTTTACTGAGTACAGGAAATCACAAATTAAACTAAAAACATTATTACCATATTTATGTTTAGTGAACATAAATAAAAAACAAAGTAAAATATAAAAAAGTAGTGTATAGTATAGAACACAGTTACACACACCTTTCGCCAGTTATGTTTTAGTTCCATGTAATAAATAGGAGGCGAGACCTCCAAGCTGCTAATGAAAATTTCCTAATGGAAAAACTCAATAACATTTTGTCCGACCTGCAGATTGAACCCAGTACCCCAAAATTCAAGTCATTTATTCAAACTAGGCTGAGAATCAGCACTTTCGAACGTCAAAATTACATAAGACTGTCTCCCAAAAAACGCCCGCCCTGCACCACTTCCGTGCGTTAGCTGGGAAGAAGAAGTGGCGCAACAAACTCCCCAGCAGCACAGCTGTCTGATCAGTTAGAAAAACTTGATTCTATACAATAGTATGCAAAATAATTTACATTAGTCAACAATGCCTGCTCAGCAGTCACGCTTGCAAGCACTGGACCAGCAAGACAGTCTAGTTGAGGCAGTAAGATTATTAATAATTGTGTTACACGTGTAAAGTTAAAGTATAATGAATTGATTATTACTTACCGATAAACTTGCACTTCCTTAGTAACTCGAAATGTGTCCAGAATATGTCGCCCGGGTCAGAAGGTACTTTCTCTCTAAAACAAATAAACACGAGAAGCTTTGACACCCGCATTCTTAGTAAACAAAAGTTTAAAAAAATTGTTTGCTGCTGGCAACATTACATAGAGTTAGTTTGTGAAAGTGTTGCAATGATTATACGCAACTTTTGTTAAATATGAGTGTGAGATTTTATCGATATTGTTATATGTAGACAGTTTAAAAGTATGGACTATGGGCCGAAGTATGAGATTTAAACATAATACACGGTTAATTTTAGCTCGTTCTGGAACGAAAAGCCATAAACTCGATCATCGAACTCGAAACGATTGGGACTATTATTTTCAATAAATTACAATTTAAAAAAAACACGAAAAATCTAATTTATTGTTTTTTTTGTGAAATAATGAGAACTCGAAGTAACTGCGATCAATGCATATGTGTGTAAAACGTATCGACGAACGGCAACACTTGCGAACGGTCCCCATTGAAAAATCCATTCATCGATCAGACAGCATAAAAACACATACGCAATAGATAAATAGGTACACAAATAAAAATACGAAAAGCGAATTCAGACTTTATTTCTAAACCGTAAACGGTAACAAATAGAAAATTCACCAAACTAGGTACAAGGTAAGTAGGTACGCAGTTTACTAAAATTATTCTGAGAAGTGTCCGACCGGACTTCAAAAGGATGCACAACCGAATTCCGCGGTTAAGTGTATAAAAATAAGGTCTTAATTCGGTCCAATATTTTCATAGAAAAGGGCACCACCATCTTATAATGAACTCTATTCAACAGATAAAACGATTCATTTTTTTCTGTTTACTTTGCCTGCCTTTGTAGAAGCCGCGTAGCTACTCGCAAGCAAGCATTGTCGTATAAAAATTGGTTTAGGCAGTATTCTTTTTATTTATCATAAATATGGTAGGTAGGTATGCTTATTAAGTACCTATTAGCTCGATTGGTCGACACTCGATTCAAGGCCTTAAATACAACTCCCAAGCGTACTCGTCGTGTCTAGTTGAAAAGGTACGAGTACTAGTGTTTTCGTGATGCGAGAGTAGTGAATGAAATTTCAATTAGTTTCTCTCGTTTACGAGGAGATGTGATAATGGTAAACACCGTGCCGTGCTTCCGATACAAACGAGAGATAACGAGGTGAATGAACTTACACCAACCTATCGTACCAGAAATGAAATACCTACTTGCAGGTACTTACTTGCAGCCGGACTCGCACACGCACAGCTGTGCCGCGCTACGTCATCACCGAGCGGATCGCGTACGATCTTGCGTTTATGAATGAAATAGTGGAAGCGCTACTAAGATTTAACTCGAGTGACAGAATAAAAGTGATAAATTTCTAACTTCTATATTAGATGTCTTAAAAAAACAATAACAATGCTAATAGTACCTATTAATCGTCTGGAGTCACTGTGTTTTGGCTCCAGAACGATTTAAAAATAATCGTGTATAACTGGCGAAATGCGGAACTCGTGGCTAAGTAATAACAGCTGCACGGGTCGATCTATCAGGTTAAGCTACGCTTGCCGGGGTTGGTCTGTAGATGGGTGACCATCTTTACATACCGAGGCTCTTCCTTGCCTCGGAAAGCAAGTTAAGCCGTTGGTCCCGGCTGTCATTCCTGGACCTTTGACAGTCGTTACTGGTCGTCAGAAGCCCGAAAGTCTGACAACCAGTCTTACCAAGGGGTATCATGTTACCCAGTTACTGGGTTGTGGAGGTCAGATAAGCAGTCGCCCCATGTAAAATACTGGTACTCAGCTGCATCCTGTTAGGACTGGAAGCCGACCCCAACATAGTTGGGAAAAGGATAGGCAGATTCATAACTGGCGAAATGCAGATGTACTAAATAGAGGCATGATGTTATTTTATATTTTAATTCTAAAGTATTGATATCTTGTTCACCTATAGACACTTATGAATTTAGATGCAAGTTATGGAGAAGACCTGGCTAGGAATACAAAACAATTTCTAACAATGGTTCCTGTCGGCGGCGTTTTGAACTTTATCCGACTAACATAAAGTTTTAAAAACTAAAAGAGACTTTGGAACCGAGTCTAAGCTGTCAATTTTGTATTTAATTAGAACTTTACATTGGTCGGAATAAAGTTCAAAATACGAATCCGGCTCGGTGGTTTGCTTTCACTTATGGTTTAGGAATTAGATGGATAAAACTAAAAAAAAAAGTTTTGCAAAAAGTGCCGTGTGACATATCAAATGAAAGGGTTTGTTGCAAGGATTTTTTTTTATTTTTTTATAATTTTAAAACATATACCTACTTTTAAAGATATTTAAGAAAATTGATGAAAATTGACACCCCCTTATCTCCAAGCCTACTGACCCTAAAATTGACACCCCCTTATCTCCAAGCCTACTGACCCTAAAATTGACACCCCCTTATCTCCAAGCCTACTGAGCCTAAAATTGACACCCCTTATCTCCAAGCCTACTGACCCTAAAATTGAAACCCCCTTATCTCCAAGCCTACTGAGCCTAAAATTGACACCCCCTTATCTCCAAGCCTACTGACCCTAAAATTGACACCCCCTTATCTCCAAGCCTACTGACCCTAAAATTGACACCCCCTTATCTCCAAGCCTACTGAGCCTAAAATTGACACCCCCTTATCTCCAAGCCTACTGACCCTAAAATTGACACTCCCTTATCTCCAAGCCTACCGAGCCTAAAATTGACACCCCCTTATCTCCAACGCTACTGACCCTAAAATTGACACCCCCTTATCTCCAAGCCTACCGAGCCTAAAATTGACACCCCCTTATCTCCAAGCCTACTGACCCTAAAATTGACACCCCCTTATCTCCAAGCCTACTGACCCTAAAATTGACACCCCCTTATCTCCAAGCCTACTGACCCTAAAATTGACACCCCCTTATCTCCAAGCCTACTGAGCCTAAAATTTGGAAAAAAAATACATAGAATATGAATACATCAATGTTTCTTTACTCATAGATTACAGGAAAGCCTATGAGAAGTTCATGGTGTTAATATAACATGGTATATCTCTCAGTATTGTGCGTACAAATTACATTTGCAGTTGGAATGTATGAGAGAACATGTTTTTCAACTACAAAGTTAACTTTGTTCTTGGGATAAATTCATCCCAACTACGGAACCCTTCATTTGTGTTTTAATTTATTTTGATCTTTTTATTACGCACGTCATTCTACATTGTTCTCACATGTATAATTTCAACATGAATGATGTAACCAATATTTTGTAACAATATTTTGATTTAAAAGAGTGACCGTGGAGTTTCTTGCCCATTCTTCTCCATAGGAACCTACTACGCTTTGGAATGGGCAACTAGCTTCATTTTTCTGACTGACCGACCCCTTGACAATTCAAAAGTGCCTGTAATTGGTTTACTTTAAATTTGAGTGCGTAACCAAATAAAAACCCAAGTGGCCGGTTCAAGTTGTTGTATGGTCATTAGATATCGACTCGCTACTATCTCAATTATACTAAATAGCTCATACTGACGAGCGCGGACTATATTGCCGAGTGCGAGGTACTCACTTGAAGTCTTCGTTGTTGATGGCACACAGCTCCTCCCCGCTCATGTTCCAGTCGGACAGCTTTATGCCGATCAAGTTGAACTGCCGCACAGCCCATTGTATCCACAGCTTTACGTGTTGCACTGACCTGAAATACAATTTTACATTATGGATAGAGTCCGATTCTCTTATTCGGCAACTTTCGGCTAAAATAAAAAAAAATTGGCAATTTGAGCAAATAAATAAAGTAATTCGTCTAATCTGCACTTGAATTAATTTATTCAGAGAATATCCATAGTCACAACTAAGAAAATGCAAAAAAAAATGCCTTTTCTCGTTTATAATAATCTAGTTTCTCACCGCGACTTCGTCTGCGAGCATAACCTTCCTCAAGTATTGGGCTATTCAACGCAAACAGAATTTTTCAAATCCGACCGGCAGTTCCGGAGATTAACCCCTACATAAAAACTTACTAACAAACAAATTTTACCGCTTTGTAATATTATTAGTATAATATTTATTTATTTAATACTTCAAGCGCAGAAATGTACAGAGGCGGACTTAATGACTTTCTACCAGTCAACCTTTGGGTGATGCAGAGACAAACAGTGGTAGGTGCAACGAGAAATTTAGGATTTTTTATTTTATTTAAGTAATTTATAAAGATACAGATAAATACCTATTACAAACTATAAATATAATATATATATATCTAATTATATATAAATATAAGCACAAATAAATATACTTATATACACGAATATACTAAAACAAATAAAACAAATAATGGACATTTATGGAGAATTTTGACATTTTAATTGTATTTTGACATTTGATCTTATTTTGATTATTATGTATTTTTTGATTGCATTTTGACTGAATTGTTTATAGTTATACTGAACTGTTAATTTTGCTCTGATAATAGGGACGACGACAAAAAAAAAATTTTAGTCCGTCTTTGAGATTATAAAAAAATATTGGACACGTATTTTTTATTGTTTTACGTAATCTAAAGATTACGGCGATACATTGAGGTAAAATGTGCCATGACGTCACGAGTATGTAGATTTGATACGTACTAGTGACGTAGCGACCCCCACTCCCCAACTTAAAATGCGTTTTATCTAAGTATTTTGTTATTAATATGATAAAGCAAAAAATACGTGTCTAATATTTTTTTATTATCTGACTGATGGACTAATTAGAATTTCATTTTTTTTACCCAGGCATCAATCATCCCTATTGTGTGTGTGTGTTGTTGTTGTGTTGTGATGTTGTTGCGTTGTGTTGTGGTTGATCAGCTTCTTACGAATGTGCTCGTGAACTTAACTTAACTTTAAAGGATAAATGGGTTGGTTGCCATCCTGATTTCCTAGGGGAGCGCATTCCACAGGGAGATAGACTGAATGAAGAAGGAGGAGTGAATATAGTGTATGAGTGATTATAGTTTTAGTATATTAGTATTACTGTATTAGTATAGATAACAAAGCTCACAAGTCATACAGACCAGAGCGCGGGGTCGTCGGGCACGCGCACGCGGTGCTCGCTCTTGAACTGCGCGTCCACCACCCACTTCACGGCCGCGGCGTGCGACACCACGTCCAGCTCCGTGCGCTGCGCCGGCGCGCCCAGCGGCTCTGGTAGCTCCAGCACTGAAGAAATCCAATACAAACAAATTCTTTATTATCCAGGTAATACTATACGCATGGTATAGCTAGTCCACTCTGAAATGACGCGCCCCACTACCGCATTACCGCGATACCGTGTGGGCAAGCTATACACAGGTTAAAATCAAATTAAAATGTCATAAGCGGCTTAGATTAGGCAACAGAAACCAGGGCCGTCCAAAAGCGCGTTGGGTTGATGATGTCGTCGAAGCCGAGGGAAACCCTGGATGAGAGACGCTCGGAACCGGGAAATACGACAGAAAAGGGGGAGCCCTATAGAGCAGTGGGTGATTCCGGGCTGAAATGATGATGAAGCGGCTTAGGGCCAGTTTCTCGAGTGAAAATTATCGCAAAATTAATGTGACAAATTGTCAAGCGCGCGTAAACTGCTGTGATTGGTTGAATGATTTATCAACAGCATTTTTACCTACAGTTATTAACATTAGTGTAAGTTGTCAGTGAGCTCCAAACTAAGGTCTATCTATAGAACCTTGTTTTCAATTGATGTTATTCCCACTTAAACAAACATCAACTTTATACGAGTGAAAATAAAGTTGATTATAGACTGACTAGTACTGTCGAAAAAGTCATAAAAAATATGAAGTTGTAGCGCAAACTGAACCTTATATGTAGGCATTACGGTTGTTTTTTCTAAAACTCGTGTATGTTTATTTATTTATTTAATACTTTAAGCACACAAATGTACAGAGGCGAATTTAATGCCATAGACATTTTTTTTGTTTTGTTTACATGTTTGCCAACTAAATTGCGAACGCAGGATAGACAGGTTAGCCTTTATCTTGGGGCTCAGGATTTGATTCCCAGAGTAGAGACTAGGGAGGTGAATAATGGCTTGCGCAGACTGGCGGACGGGACGGCAGAGGATTTTAAATTTATCAATTGAATTTAATACCTACTTATCCAATCGAAATAAAGTATATATTTCAGTACTCGGTGCTCCAGAGAAAACTGCAGCAGCGATGCTCCAAGGTCTATAATCGAGCATTGAAATATATACTTTATTTCGATTGGATAAATTCAAATGATACATTTAAAATCCTCTGCCGTCCCGTCCCCCAGTCTGCGTAGGCCATAAGAGCGTGATAATGCTTTTAATTTGCGTATTTGTTCCTATTTTGCTTCGTTATTCCGAATGTCAGTAACGACGAACAATGTTAGGAAGATCCATTCTGAAAGTTGCCAAGGTCGCAAATAGCTGTCAAATATTTTGCTGTTTTAATCAATTCGTCAATATTACTAAGGACCACTTGCGCGTTAACATCTAACTCGAAGTTAACAGCTATCTCGGAGTTAACAGCTAACTCAGGGTTAATCCAATAATTCTTTTTGGATTAACCCAGAGTTAGCTAATTTAGCTAATCCATGAACGCGCATGTGGGCCTAAATGAAATTATGAAATATCGCTCTGTAGTTCACTAAAATATTGATCATGTCTTGCATGATTTGATAACATTGAATTAGATTTAATGACAGTTTTGTTTTACTATTCAACCAACAGAATTGACTTAATTTTTTTTTAATGAGATTACAATCTTAAATTAAATTACTTCTAAAATTAAACCACCTGTTTTTTTTTTTCAAAATTTCCGTTTTTTTTTTCATTACAAAAATATCTTTAAAATTCCTTCTTTTCTAAACAGATCGTAAACGGTATGGTAAACGCCAAAATGTATTAAACTGTAGTCCAACGTCAATCTCTCCGATGTCATAATATACCTTAAATAATACTATGGAATGAGTATATCATTAGAAGTATATTTAAACGTGTTTTACTAATTGACGTCATTGAAGTGACGTCATCACACGTATTTTGGTTTTATATTATTTTACTCCGAAAATAAACAGTAAATAAAAGGTAAAGGATATTCGAACTCAGGTAGAAAATTATTTATAGGGGCTTTTAACATAAAAATTAATAATAATACCAGCCTATTACTGTCCCACTGCAGGGCAAAGGCCTCTTCTCATACAGAGAAGGCACGAGCATTGAACACCACGCTTGCTAAAGAAAGGTTGTCAAAATTACAAAAAAAGAATAAGAATTGTATTGACTACTCACAATCTTCATCCATCTGATTAGGCAGCTGAACCAACTCCTCATCAGGTTTCAACACATCCAGAATGTTTATCTTCCTCTCTGATGAACGTATCTGTATGTTGACCTGCACCACCCCCTCACCCCTGATACACTGTTCCACTAGCGTCTTGTGGTTTTCCAGCTGGAAAGAGTATGCCAAGCTTAATGGCAGAATAAAATCAGGTATTTACATCTCGCCTGTATTCCCATTGTGGTAGGCACAAGTACGCCCACATTTATTTTATAGTCCCATGTAATAGCAGGTGAGCCTATTTCCATAAACTGGGAACAAATCCAGATTACAGGTAGCTACTGAAAGTTTCTGATCATAAGTTCATTTAGTGATCTCTCTCAATCACTTGAAAGTTTTCTGAAAGACACTCAATGTTGAGTTTTGAGTTAAGCTTTGTGTAGTCAAACTCATCGCATAATTTTTTGGTGTACAATAAAGAACAAATAATTTTACGTAGTCAGGCCACAAGTTCTGTCACATAGGTAAAATTTCGAATTTAGAATGCAAGCCGAGGAAAATATTATGGGCATTCGAAATTTGAATATTTAAAGTAAATAAAAACAAAGGGTTTCTGGAATTTTGTTCATTTTCTAAAATGGAGTGGACGCGCAAAGAAAACAGAGTCGCAGTAATTGCATTGCATCGTTGCGGTCACGCGCCAACTGAGATTTTCAAACTGCTGAAAAATTTGAAAATTCCACTGAGATTTATTTAACGTACTATCAAACGATTCAGGGAAGATTCAAGATTAGAAGATAAACAAAGGAGCAGTCGACCTCGTACTGTTCGGACTCCAGCGGTCATCAAAGCAATGAAGGCGCGAATCCAACGAAATCCTGTCCGCAAGCAAAAAATGTTGGCTCTGCAGATGGGACTAAGCAGAACTACTGTTAAAAGGGTGTTAAATGAAGACCTAGGACTGCGTGCTTATAGAAAAAAAACAGCACATCTTCTTAACGCACGGCTCAAGAAAATCAGACAAGAAAGAAGCCGGGTTTTGTTAAGGCGGTACGCGGGAAAAAAATACCGCGAAATACTTTTATCGGACGAAAAAAATTTTAATGTTGAGGAGAGTTTCAATAAACAAAATGATAAAGTGTATGCACACTCTAGTGAAGAAGCGAACAAACGTTTGCCACGTGTTCAGCGTGGTCATCACCCTTCGGCATTCATGGTTTGGCTTGAGGTGTCCTATTTGGGTCCAACGGAGGTGTTTTTTTGTGAAAAAGGAGTGAAAACCAGTGGCCTCGTATATCAAAACACAGTCCTAACAAACATTGTGGAACTTCTTTCACAAACAATGTTCGAAAACAGGCACTGGGTATTCCAGCAGGATTCTGCGCCGGCTCATAAGGCGAAAAGTACCCAAAACTGGCTCACGACCCGTGGAATTGACTTTATCAGGCATGAGGATTGGCCCTCATCCAGTCCAGACTTGAATCCCTTGGATTACAAAATATGGCAGCACTTAGAGGAGGTCTGCGCTAAACCCCATCGCAACTTGGAGTCACTTAAAGCATCCCTGATTAAAGCAGTCGCCGATATTGACATGAATGTCGTGTGCTTCGATTGATGACTGGCCTTGCAGATTGATGAAGGCTTGTATCGAAGCAAGAGGAGGACATTTCGAATAATTTTAATGTGGTTCAAATCTGTATTTTATACCCTTTTATTTGATATATAAATGGTTGTAGTGCGGAACTCATTGTGTCATTTATTTAACTTTCCATATGTGACAAAACTTATGACCAGACTACGTATATTTATCTGGGTGTACTATTTATCTCTGTCTATGTGGGCACTTAGGTATGATGTCATTTTATCATTTCTTACCATTTTAGCATTCTGCAGCCAGAATGTGTAATCTGTGAGATCAAAACCCAGTCTTCTCTCCAACATGGCTCTGAGACGAGATAAATTGGTTCTGATGTCCATGAGCTGAACTATCACCTCATCTGTAACGCAATTGTGAATAGAATAGCATGATAATTTCAAGGAATAAGTAGCAGAAGTCTTTGTGATAGTGTGTCAATTAGATAAACAATTAACTTCCATGAGTGTAAAACTCACCACTGCTTTCCGTGCTCTGCATCGTGTCATCTTCATCTGGGGTATCAGAAAACACGGCCAGAGGTGTCTGTAATATTTCGCCACCAGCCTGCATGAGCCCTAAAACATAATTTAGATATTTTTTGTTGTGTAACATCTTTCCTCTCACTCTCCTGCAAATCTTTCCTCTTGCTTTACAATATACATTGTTTGTTCTTTCAGTTCATTGTCAACAAAACAGTCCAACAGTTAAATCAATGTTAATTAGTAACAATACATTGAAAAGTGTTTTAACATTATAGGTAATTTTAGAAACTGGTTAAATCAGAGTATTTTTATTCATAACATTTTTATTTGTATATTCTCAATTACTTTACACATTTTACTAAAATTAGAATAAAAACATTAATGCCTTAGATACAAGCATTAATACGAAAACACAGTATTCCAAGGGAATAGAATCGAAGATCGCTAAACACGCAAGAAGGAAAATATTGACTAAATTGAAGGTCGAAACTCAGTGCACGCTAATAAGTCTGTTAGAGAAATAGTTTGGGACCGATAAATACACTAATCTGAGCTTACCTAAATCTGACTCGGTCACATATTGAGGTATAATAGATAGAGGGTCAGATGTTTCCACAGTGTTATCGTCAAATCCAGTTTCCCCTTGCTCCATTTTGATCGACCGAACATTTAGCAGATCGCTTAAGTCTGTCACCTCCATTTTAAACACCACACAAACACTCGACACTAGTAAAATAACGTTGATGTAACGTTGAAAAATATTTTTGTTGTGATAAATCAAAAGTTTTGATAAGATTTGAAATTTTTAGGAAAAGGAAATCACTCGAATGTTCACTTCCGCGTGCGCCAAAAACGAAAAAGCATAGAGTTTGACAATGACTTTTGTCGGGTTTTGACGGTTCATCTAAATTGTTTGTGGTATCGCTGTCAGTGTGCTGTGTATAATGCTAGTACCACATGCACGGTGCGAAGAACAATTGTTTTTTTTGCAGTATTGTCAAAAGGAAAGGGATTGTGGATTGTGTTGCCAAGTGCGATAAACTAGCCAGAGCAGTAGTTAGAAGCTAGAGGGGTTCCCAAACTTTTAACTTACGCGCCCCCAAGAACTTTATTCTAATATCATTAGGTACGGCTCCCAGGGTTACTTTGTCGCCTTATGCGAGAATTATAATATAAAAGAGACCGAAAACGAGTTTGTTGCACCCCCTCGTACAGGTTAAGAAAAGCTGAATAATTATAGAGACTGTAGAATGCAAGAACAAGTAAAGCGAGCATGACAATTTAAGCACCCAGCCTCATACATACGGTGTATTGTAACGATGCATACAGAAATAAAAAAACTTATTTTGTCCACATAAGCAGAAAAGCTGAAGCCACAGCACAAGTATTATAATGAAACGTTTGGATTTTAGAATCTTGCCATTTTTTCTAATACCAAGGAAACAAAATTTTATAAAAATATACCTACCTATTTTATTTTTGGAGGCGCCGCGGCTTCCCATCCGTCACTCTACACCCCCCAAGGGAGCACGCCCCACATCTCGGGAATGGCACCTATGTGCAACATTAAAATTGAAGTACCTACGTACTTACGTCATGAAATTAGATGTTTTTAATCGGTACTTATTTTACTTACATAAGCATAATCTACAAAATATCATGTTTCACCATCGTTATAGTAATTTGATATTTTGGAGAGCTGACAGCGCACCTAGATGTAGAAGAAGTAATTTCATTGATAGAAATAATAATATAAAATGCGCCCTTTTTGACCCCGCTAGGTACTGTAAAGCGCATTTACACATTGGCGCGAGTGCCGAGGCGAACGGTGGCGAGTCGAGGCACGAATATGTAAACGGTGGTTCGTTATTCGCCTCACCGCTCGAGCTAGTTCATTTTGTAGCAAACGGCCTATCAAGCAACTTCAAAATGGACTGGACTAATAATAAAGTTATGATGTTTTTGAAGCTTTACTTACCAGAGTCAGCCAGTCATTCGGAATCCAAAGTATGCTCATCATAAAAATAAGCAGAAATTTTAAAATGCTTGGACTAGTTTATCTGAAGTAATGGGAGTAACTGCCAGTGAATCACTTAAAACTGAATAAATATTTTTTGATGGCTACTTTTTGACGTAAGAAGCTGGCATCAATAAAATCTAGTTCAGAAGAGGACTACCATCGTCTGCGGCGACGTTTTCTTTTAATTATTTTTGTAGCACCTCTAAATAATTATATTGACTTTGCAAATACAATGCAAAAGCCGCTAGAATGGCGTCGCCCATTTCGTGAAGCTGAAGTAGACGCGAATGTGTAAACGGTCACTCGTGTAGCCTAAAGCCACACGAATATCTCGCCGAACAATTCGTCGAATGGCGAGGCGAATCACGAGCACGCATGTGTAAATGCGGTATAAGAGTACTCTTACATGACTTATCGTGCGATTTCACCACTGTGACTATCATCTCATCAAAATTATACCTATCGAGTTTAGGTGGAGAAATTTCTTACATGTTATTCTGCATCATGAATTAATAAATTCAAAATTCAAAATATCTTTTTTGTGGGCATATGTCAGATAAAGGTCTAAATAGTAAATTAAAGTTTCAATATGTCCTGCCTAATAGGCATACAATAATTACGTATTATTATTAAATTAATATTATTTTACATGTCAAATTTAGTTATTATAAATGTCAAATTATCAAACTACACTGAAATAATACATGGTCAACAATCAAATCAATAAGTCAAGAAATCTTGGATCGTATAATAAGCTCTATCAATTAAAAAGTTTCGTAATTTATTTTAAATACTGGAAGTTCCTATAATAATGTTGATGACAACATTTATGGCAACATTAACAAATATTTAGGACGTGGTAACACAGATGAATACTTGCAGGGATTCCCTGGAATCATGGAATTAGTATTACTATCATTACTATCTCGGAATACTTTAACTTTCGACACATTATACATTTTTAGACGTTGAGAACCGAGTTCTATATGAATAATTATTACAATTATATTTCATGCATGTTCTCAATTTCACCATGTTCATTTATTAAGATCCATGTCGCACTGTAGTCCTAGTTTCAATTATTTTTGTACCAATTTTATTTCTAACTTTAAATTCTAATAATGTAAATAACTATGACTAATTAAAGGTTTTAAGTAATAGTAAGTAAAAGAAAATACCTATACCTAAACACAAAAAATATTAAATACAACGCTTACGTATTACGAAGAGCAGCGAAAATCCACTCTAGTACATTAAATGTGGTACATTTAGCAGCTGTTTTTCTTTTCTTTTTAACCTCAACGTTGAAACTCTTGGCCTGCATCTCACCTGATGGTAAGTGATGATCAGGCCAAAGGTGGAAGCGAGCTTCACCGGTAATCCTCAACCACAGAAACCTCTAACAGCCGAAACACAACAATACCTACTGTTATTATATACACATTGTTGTTATGGCGACAGACTTAGGTAAGATGGTGGTAGCTAGCCAGGCGGACTTAGAAAAAGCCCTACCTACCACCATGAAAACCGAGCAGAAAATGTTGCCCCCACTAGGTATCGAACCCGCGATCACTGGGTCTGAGACAGGTGGTCTAACCACTGGATCACAGAGGCAGTTAAAGGCCGGACACAAATCTAAGACTACGGTAACTAAAGTTTGCCTTTAGTTTAATATTTTTAATCGTCGGATGCAAGAAATAAATAAAAGGTACATCATAAAATTACATCATATAATCATTTTATTTTTTTACACCACGTACCTACAGTCAACCGCATAGACGTTGACCTTGAGAGCGCGTTTATCCGAGGGGCAAGTCAGACAGCTATCGTACCTAATTCAAGTGGGACAATACGTTCCACTAAAAAATTAGACTTCACACACCACGTGGTTTGACTTGCGCAGTAGACTATTTATAGGTCTCTTTAGCGGTATGCGGTCAGGGGGCCTACTCTCTAAGCGAAATCCGTAGGTTCGGCTGTCGTTGCGGGCGCTTCGCTATCCTTCTCGCTTACGGTAAGTCTGTAAGTGAGACGGAGATCGAAGCGCCCGTAACGACGGTCGGAACTACGGATTTCGCTTAGGGAGTAGGCCCCCTGAATCGGGGACGTCATCAGGGCGGCGCACTGTGGATCGAAAAAAGCCTTTCGAAGACGAAGACATAAGAACTTAGATTTTAAAGTATCGGTTTTTGCTTGAAATGGCTTCTAATAGTCAATATTATAGTTAATTGACTCAGGCGTGACATTTCGGAAATCCATTATAAGAAACAATAGACGACGTATATTTAGTAACCTAATCCGCTTAACTGTTCTTAAAGAGTCATAAAGAACCCTGTAAGAAATCGACACGTGTTTCACCTCTCAACGAGACATCCTCAGAATGACGATTGACTTGTTGCGAACCAGGACACGACGTGTTGCCACGTCAAGCGTCGAGAACAGTGTTCACTGCTCTCGAGGGAGAGAATAAGCGTTATATCCTTACACACGGTGATGTAACTATTTATTTATGATTGTTTGACATACGTCACGCGTAACGTCAAATACGTCAAAAAATCATAAATAAATAGTTACATCACCGTGTGCAAGATTATAACGGTTATCTATAAACATTAGCTCCATACATTTTTTTGCAAACAAATTATAAGTTGCTAATTTGCCTACCTGATTGTATCCTATGATATATTTATGCATAATATTGGCTATTAGAAGCCATTTTAAGCAAAAAACCGACACTTTAAAAGTTAAGCTCCTATGTCTTCGAGAGCCTTTTTTCGATCCACTGTGCGACGGAAAGAGCGCGGGAGGCGCGGTCAAGTATCATCTTTCGTGGCGCGTATTGTACTACTGATTTTTTTTAAAGTTTAACTTGTAATTAATTGTAATTATTTTTTTAACAAGCATTACACTATATACGAGGTATAGAAAAGTCTTAAATTTTCCTTAACTTAATAATTATGTTTATGTTTCAAGATCAAGAGTATGTTTTCCATTGAACATTTTGCGTAAAGTTTTCCGAGAAGGTTTGTAGCAAAATAAAATGTGTACTTTTTAATGTTTACTTTGCTAAAACCTACCCACAGCGAGGTCCAGCCCCTCCAAACCGACAATCCTGGATCCGCCACTGATAAGGGGTCGCTCATTAATTACGTGAGGCGTTTAGGGGGGGAGAGGGTCCAGCCAAATCTCACCCAATCTCACCTGGGGGAGAGGGGGGTCTCGGCAAATATCACGTTTTTTTCCCACAAGAAGCAGTGTAATATTGCGAAAAAACTGGGTTAAACATGTTTCTGCACTACAATTTGGCAAAATCCTAGAGAAAAACGGTAGGTGTCCCGGATGAGACAACGGCTTAAAGTGGCTAAATCAGAGAGAGATTGAAGGAGCAGATGATTTTACTGAAAATCACATGGAAATGTTGGTTCCAGTAGTCACTCTTGAGACCACACATGAGTCCCCGGGGCAGTCCACGGGAATTAGAATGAATATTCTTTTACGAATTTGAGTAGTTCCTATATAAGTATTTGATTGTTCGATTTTCTCATCGTTAACTAGTCTAAAATAAAAATAATTAATCACATTTATATTTTTTTAAATAACTCCAACGCTTTCTTTCAAACACGGATTAACGTACTTACTACACAAAAAATACGCATTTAGAAAAATCTCACGTGAGATTTAGTTGAGCCAAATCTCACGACATCTTACCGAGGGGCAGGGGGGGTCCAAAAATTGCCAAAATTTCCTCTCGTAATTAATGAACGACCCCAAAGGTTGCTGTTGGATTGTTGCTGTCGGAGGCAAAATTACGGTGAAAGGACTGTCGACGTGTCGAGTCTATGTCGATAAGCATTCAGCTCAAAATGGGGTTCAGGTTCTGCGAATCGTGGCAGGTTTCAGCTACCTACTGAATCTACTGATACGTGACTTCTTCGTAGTGCGGTTCCTCTTGAGCCTGAATTTCTTGTTCACACTCTCGCCTGAAGAGAAGGTTGAGGTAGAATGGTGTGTTAGAATCGGGCTGTAAAAAATGAAACAAATATTAACAAATTACTAGCTTCAGCTCGCGACTTTGCCCGCGTGAAGAGTATTGTTTAATATAAAAAGACATATCCCATGGGGTATAATGGCACTCGGAAATAGTGTAGCTTTCTATCTTCGAGAGAATTTAAAGAAAAACAAACAATTTACCTCTTTTTTAATATTAATTTTAAAAAAGCATGCCTCGTCCAGCTTACAACATGTTTTGAAGCTTCGCTCGGAATGGCTTACCCGTACAGTCATTTTAAGAATAATTAAACAATAGCGGGTGGTTGAATACGTTGATCAGTATCTGTATCTTGGTCAAACAATCTCTTTCCAGGCAAGACAAAACAAAGGAGTTGCAAGACCCACTGAAAACGCCTGGAAGAGCTATTGGGCCGTCAAAGAGCTAATGAAGGGCGATCTTCCTTTGTCCCTTATGAGAAGACTCATTGAAATGTGCATACTTCTCATCCTCACATATGGTTCTCAAACATGGTCTTTGACTGATCGTCAGAGGTCCACCCTCGCGGTATATCTGCCGCATGTCAGACGACCAATGGGCCAAACTTACGACCCAATGGGTCTCTCTTAATGACAAGCGACATCGTGGCAGGCCCAGACGGAGATGGTGGGATGAGTTGAACTCCTTCAACAAGAACTGGTCCTTAGCAGCTTTAAACAAAGAGAAGTGGAAAAAGAGTAGGGAGCCCTTTGCCTTAGAGTGGGACGTCACAGGCTTTTAATCATAATGACCAATAGCCATTGCATGAGAGTAGTGGTGGCTCAGTGGTCGCGGCCGCGAGTTACAAGTTAAGATCATAGGTTCGAACCCAAACAGGCGCTTTACTTTGTTATTTCATCACCACTGCTCTCAAAACGGTGAAAGACAACATCGTGAGGAAATCGGCATGTCGTGGAACCAAAAATTCGAAGACATGGGACACCTACGATTACGGCCCTCTCACAGAGTTAGAGGAGGCCTGTATCCCAGAAGTGGGAACATGATCTATAGGCTGATGGTGACCAATATATTCAGGAGACTGATCATACAAAGTTCTTAGGTATCTGGATCGATAAAAAGATGAACTGGAAAATACGAGTACATATTGAAAATGTAGGCAAAAAACTTAGCCAGTGTTCCTATGCCCTTTATAACTTAAGGAAAATTTCAAATCAGTTAACATTATTAATGGCGTACCACGGATATGCATTGTCTACTTTGCGATATGGACTTATGTTTTGGGGGAACTCGCCCGATAGAGAAATCGCGTTCAAAGCACAAAAAAATGCATAAGGGCAGTTTGTGGCATCCAAAGCACAGACAGTTGTAAGCCACTTTTCCAAAAGCTTCAGCTGCTTACACTTCCTTGTCTCTACATATACGAAGTAGCGAACTATGTTATAACAAATATACACCTATACAATTACTCAAGGATTTTACGTCACAAATATAAAATATGCACAATATCACATAAAAAGGCCATTTTTAATAAAAACAATCTTGGTATGGCACCCAAAATCTACAATAAGCTACCTGAACACATAATTGAAATAAAAAATATGGATCAATTTAAAAAAAACTACACATATTTTTAGTTGCAAATGTTACTATCATATTAATGACTATTTAAATGAAAATTGCTAGGCCTACTACATCCGATTTATTTTATTAGGGAAAAATCAATACTACATGAATGATAAATTTATTATTTTAATTTGATTTGTATTAGTTTTAAAACTGACTGTAATGTATTATTTTGAACTGGAATTGGTAGTTCCATTGTTTCGAACTTAATTTATATTCTTCCAAAAAGGTTTTTAATTATGATACGTATAATTATATATTATATTCTAACTTAACTAAAACTATTCAAAAACTAAAATATAGCATCGTAAAATTCATCCGCATCGCTGTCGACTGGTAATGTACCCAAGAGACTGGCCGCATTGCCACGTTGTATGGCAATGCTTAGCCTCTGCCCAAAGTAAAAACCAGCTCTTGGGTCACGGGAAGTGTCAAATAGCCGTTTTGAAATTTCATTAAACAGGCCATGAGCACTGTCCATAGGCTGATTATGAATTGCATGATTTCTGCTGTCGAGCAGACGGATTTCTCAAACAATGGTCTTTATTATCGTCAAAAGTAAAGGAAATGTAATTCTGAGGAGCATGATTCACAGATCGGCAGTCTTTCACTTTTTGGAGGCCCTGATCATATAAGGATCACGGGACCCCTGTGTAAATAAAAGCAAACTTCTAAAATAATTTTAAAAGATAATGCCTATGGACAGGCTCACTCTTTGTGTATAGAACAATTGTTGTGCTAAAAAAAACTCATTTTTCTGTCACGAAATACAAAATATTAGCATTTAGTTTACCCAGGATAAGTTTTTCAACCTAGTAGTTTTTCGAATTAGTATGATAATTATTCAATGTCATTACCGCATTTGGTTGCATTTTACGTATTTTGTTAGTTGGCAAATTGAATTTAACGTAAGTAATTAAATTATTGAACCAATAAAAGAAACATAATACTAATACCTATACTCTAAAGGTTTAGGTAGTTAAAAAAGGGTAAACAAATCGTAAAAAGGGTTTTTTATAGTTGACACTTTCTTGTTAAAAAATACATTAGAACAAAATTAAATTTATTTTCGATCACATGATAGTTTCCCCTTTTATTATAGTATGTTAAACTTTATCATTTATTCTTAAACAACTTTTCGTAGATGTAACTGCTTTAGTAAAATTTTTTTGTTAGATTTATAATAATAATATAACATTTTGTAATCTGTCTATTATAAAGAACCCAAAAAGACAGGTTCCCCAAACCTTTTAGAAAATACAACTAATTAGATAACATTGCTAAATTGAAGAGTACAACTGTGACGTAGTCTGGCAACTGAATTGGCAGGTATTACGTTTAGTCGGTTAACCAGACGCCTTTGTTGACAGCGTTATCGACTAGTGATGTGAACCGATTACAATTTTTAACACCGGTATATACCGATTAGTTATTTTTAAAAACCGGTTTTTTAAGGTTTTTTTTAGGTTTTTTTAAGAAACATAATTTATAGCAAAGTTTTTATTTTTCTTTACATAATCACGATTAAAATACAAAAAGGAATTGGTCATCAATTAAAAAAAAATAAGCAGGAAATTCAATTATTATACAAAAAAAGGAATTGGTCATCAATCAGTAGGAGATATTATAGTTCGGTTTCCAACAAATCGCAGTTTTGATTTATGAAGCAATTTTGATCCACTGCATCTGCTTGTAGCCTGCTTCTTCTAGAGGACAATATATATCCAGATTTTGAGAACATCCTCTCTGATGGGACCGACGTAGCTGGTATAGCCAAATACTTAAGTGCTATAGCATTTAAAGGTGCCAAATGTTTATTATTGGACCAAAAAACTCCCGCACTTTTAGCTGCTTTTGTGATCTCGGCTTCTTCGTTTCGTGGATCTGTGTCCATATACATGCGTAAAATATTAATTACTGAAGCAGTTGAGCCAGTATTGGGTCTTCTTTGTTTTAAGAAGTCCAGCAGTCCAGTTTTTTTCTGTCCTGGCTGCTCCGAAGTCCCTGGCTGCTCCGAAGTATCTGGTTGTCCCGAAGTCGAAGGTGCAGAGCTATCGGCGGAATCTTTTAAGTAATGGGATAGTTCTTTTCTTACCAACTCTTTTGCTCTCAACATGTTTTCTGGGTGACGAAATCCTGTTCTTAATGCTGGATGTAAATATGTAGATATTTGCGATATAGTTCTTGTCTCATATGCCAGGAGTCTGCTACTTATGTTTCGCCTTACTGATGAGTGAAACATCTTGCCTATATCGGTTGTGAGGGAATATTCAATAGTATTCAATTTTTCATACAGTCCACATATTATTGGGATGACTAGTGAACTAGTCGGATACTGATCACCGCTAACGAGTTTTGTTGCTTCCTCGAATATTTCCAAAATGTTGATAACTTCCCTAGCTGCTTCTTCTTCGGAAGCAGTTAAGTAGTCTGGCGCCTGAACCAATTTCCTACATACCAATGCGAGAACGTCACTTAACTCCAGTATTCTCTTCATCATGTAGAATGTACTGTTCCATCGTGTAGAAACTTCTTGTATCATCTTCAAAGGCGTAGAATCGGGTTTTCTTTCTTTCTGAGCTAATTTAAGCGCTCGCCAACCTACAGATGACTTTTTGAAAAATTTTACAATTGCTTTACATTTGTTAGTTATGTCCTCCACCTGAGAAAGCTTCATGGAATCATCCAAAGTTAAATTAAGTGTATGGGCAAAACACGGCATGTGCCTTATTCCCAGCAAATCACACATCTTTACCATGTTAGCACCATTATCAGTGACAATAGCAGAAACTTTTCCTAATATTTTCCATTCCGTTAGTAAGTTAGTCATAATTTCAGCTAGATTTTCGCCTGTGTGCGAAGTTGGAACATCACATGTAGCTAACACGTAGCTTTTTAAAATATTTTGGTTAAAAAAATGTATTGTGACAGTAAGGAAACAATCCATGTTTTGATTCGACCACATATCAGCGGTAAGTGCAACATTTTTTATATTTTCAAGCATTCTAGCAAGCTGTGACTTCGCGCACTGGTAAAGCTCTGGCATTAGTTCATACCTTATCTTTTGTCTCGTCGGAAGTTTATAGCTTGGATTCAAAACTTCAACCAGCTTCCTAAAACCCTTGTCTTCAACTATAGAGTACGGCTGATAGTCCGTAGCTATCATCATTGTTAAATATTTATCAATTTTCTTTTTGTTACTTGCTGCGGTCATTTTCAGAGTAGTCTGAAAAATGGGGCGCGGTGTCTCCGTTGGTTTTTCTTGTGCTGTGCTAGTAGATGTTCTCTGTGTATCAACTGGCTGATCACCCACTTCACCTCGATCCACCTCCACTGTAGCCTGAGGATGATTCCTCTTAATATGTGCCAACATATTCGAGGTTCCACCTCCAACTTTGATCACTTTAGCGCATAGCTTACACTTTGCACTATCGTTGTCAATTTTCTCAAAATAATTTCTGGTAATTGATTTACCTTTTACTTTAGGCATTGTTCGCAAACAAATCTATCACCTCCAAAGAATTCACAAGCAAAACTGAAATATTTTTGTATAGTGAGGTTCGTCGCGTACGAAAACGAGGTATCGGGGATTCCCCTAACATAGACAACATTTTAAACGGAACGAAACTTATGTTCGGATACACATCTAAGACTCGGATTGTCTCGGATACATGTTTTATGATTGTAATCGGTTTTTTAAGGTGAACCGGTAATTATCGGTTTAAAGAAAAACCGTTTTTTTTTAGGTTTTTATGAAACCGGTTCACATCACTATTATCGACATTGCGATTGTATCCGTGCGTTTTGGTTTTGTTGAATTGTGGTAATATTAGCTTGTTTCCTTGTTTTGTTTTTGTTATTTAGTTATTGTTCGTTTTTGTTATTTATCGTTATTGGGTTTTAAATTCGTATCGTGGAAAAATGAGTGAACCCGAGGCTGGTACTAGCCAGACCAACTTCGCACAAACATTTCCATCACCGAAGAAGAAACGCTTCAAAACCGGACCTCTTTCGTCATCTGAGAAACAGACATTGATAAATGTGTTCAAATATGTGGAAGAAACATGGCCCAAAGACTGTTTTCCGTCAAAAACAGACATAGTGCAAAAAACTGGTGAAATAATGGGTATGCCTGTACCAACTGTGTACAGGGTTATTAAGGAATACAAAATATCGCATAGAGTGCAGTCTCCTCCTCCACCGGCAACGAAACCAAGCTTAATCGACAGTTTCGATGATATGGATTTAGCCGCAGTGAGGAGAAAAGTACATACGTTTTTTTTTTGCAAATGAAATGCCAACTATTGTAAAAGTAATGGAAAGTGTCAATAATGATGACAGTCTACCTAATATTAAAAGAGATGTAATGTGTAAGTTGATGAAGAAATTAGGCTTTAAATACTCCAAACGCAGTCGCAAGAGTATGCTTATTGACAAACCAGACATTGCAGTATGGCGTGTAAAATATTTGAATGAGATTGCAAAATATAGAAGAGACGGGAAGAAAATATATTATTTGGATGAAACATGGGTCAATGAAGGTATGATAACAACATTAATATGTTATAAAAATTAATATTGTACTCTGTTACCTTTGTAAATATCTTATTACTCATTAATATTGTTTTTTTGCAGGACACACCAAATCTTCAACATGGCAAGATACGACAATAACATCCTGCAAAGAGGCTCACAGGCAGGGTTTGTCTACCGGATTAAAGAATCCCAGCGGGAAAGGAAAACGCCTTATCTTAGGCCACATTGGTAAGAATATTACTTTATAGCCTTTAATAGAAATGCCAAGATGACAATTTTATTTTATAAGCTTGTGATAAACATCATGTATAGTAAACATAATAAATCACACCTTGTTTCCCCGAAGGGTTGGGCAGAGGTGTACCTATAGAATACATATTTCGCCAGATATGTTTAAGTACCATGTAATAAATAGGGCACGAGCCTATTGCCTTGCCATTAACCGGGCACAACTCCAGAGTCTAGGCTGCTACTGAAAATTTAGATAGAAAAACCCAATAACACTGGCCGACCTGTGAATCGAACTGTGAATTTCATGCTCAGCAGTAGCGCTTGCGACCACTAGAGGAACGAGGCAGTCAATTTATAATAAATTAACATTTTAAGTCAAAGTACATGTGAGATGCTATCAGCATCTCACATGTACTTTAACTTATAAGAAAATAATGATTATTAGTCAGTTGTTGAATATTATTTAAAACTTTGTTTCAGGTTCATCAAGTGTTTTTGTTGAAGGAGGTGAATTAATATTTCAAGCAAGTAAGGGTGATGGCGATCACCACTCAGAAATGGATGCACATAATTTTGAGAAATGGATCACTACAATTTTCAAGAAACTGGAAAAAGACTCGATTTTGGTGATGGATAATGCACCCTATCACAGTCGAAAAAAAGAAAAAGTGCCAACAACCGCATCAAGAAAGGCTGATATTCAAAAGTGGTTAAAAGAAAAAAATATTGCTTATGAAGAAGCAGAATTAAAAGCACAATTATTAATAAAAGTTAAATATGAAAAACACAAATACCAATCCTATGTTGTGGATGAATTGGCCAAGGAATATGGTGTCACAGTATTGCGCCTGCCACCATATCACTGTGAGCTCAATCCAATTGAGTTAATATGGGCTCAAGTTAAGGGGTTTGTAGCCGAGAAAAATAAAACTTTTAAAATGGCTGAACTAAACATTCTTTTGCCAGAGGCTTTAGCTAATGTGACTGCTGAGAATTGGAAAAATTGTGTGGGTCATGTAATAAAAGAAGAACAGAAAATGTTTAAATTAGACAAAATAATTGATGATACCACTGAACGCTTTATTATTAATGTGACAGAGAGTTCATCAGAATCAGATTCAGAATAGAGACTATAAATATATATGTGACTATAATTAATATGATTTTAACATTTGAAATAAAAGGTTTAGCATCTATGAGTCACGTGGTTTTTTTTGTTTACCCTTTTTTAACTACCTAAACCTTTAGAGTATAGTTCCTAATTTTGGGGCTAGAAACTTATTTTTAATCGCACTGCAAATCAATTTAAACTTTGTCATTGAATCGGGTAGTAATAATGCGTAGAATGGAACGGCGACTGCAGAGATTGTTTTCAGGGCAGGCTGGGCCCCCGTCGATGGGGGCACTAGGCACTTGCCCAGAGTGCCCAATGGAAAAGTGGCGCCTGCAGACTGCACTTTAACTTTGCTAAGTAAGCGTCGCATTCGAATTTCAACATTATATTTAATGAAAACTTACTTCATTGTTGTTGGGTGGCCGGAGTCTTGCGCCTGGTATTGGAACATCATATTCAATGAAAACTTACTTCATTGTTGTTGGATGGCCGGAGTCTTGCGCCTGGTATTTGAACATTATATTTAATGAAAACTTACTTCATTGTTGTTGGATGGCCGGAGTCTTGCGCCTGGTATTTGAACATTATATTTAATGAAAACTTACTTCATTGTTGTTGGATGGCCGGAGTCTTGCGCCTGGTATTTGAACATTATATTTAATGAAAACTTACTTCATTGTTGTTGGATGGCCGGAGTCTTGCGCCTGGTATTTGAACATTATATTTAATGAAAACTTACTTCATTGTTGTTGGATGGCCGGAGTCTTGCGCCTGGTATTTGAACATTATATTTAATGAAAACTTACTTCATTGTTGTTGGGTGGCCGGAGTCTTGCGCCTGATATTTGAACATCATATTCAATGAAAACTTACTTCATTGTTGTTGGATGGCCGGAGTCTTGCGCCTGGTATTTGGGGTAATGGTAACTGGGGTCTTGGTCGATCAGTTCTTTTCCAGCAACGTTTCTTAATTGCACAAATCCCAACAAGAAGGAGCAGCATAATTGCAGATATTGATGAAATGATGATAATAACGTAGTTATTAGTATCTGCAACTGCATCTGTAATAAGTAGGTACATAATAATAACACCTTGCCTTTAATCAATTTATAAACAGATGGCCAATATATGTTACGATGGTAAAAATCATCTGTTAAAGAAAACTCTCATTGTTTTTTTCCGACTTCCAAAACGATGGAGGTTATATGTTCGTCGCGTCGGTCGTCTCGGAACGAACGAAATCCGTTTATCCGTCGACAGAGTTATGCCCGAACATAAAATATATATATATATATATAAACATCCGAATTGATAACCGCCTCCTTTTAGAAGTCGGTTAAAAATAAAAACTTTTTACAAAAAAAGCGTTAATGTTTTTTTTTTTGTAACAAGTTTTTATTTTTTTGAGTGTTACTTATTTTATTATGCAACTTTTTCTTTCATTTAGCATATAGAAGCGTTTTGGTGTTCTTTCATACTGTTAGCTTATTTTGTATTTTAATTTGTATTTTATTTTCACAAGTTAAGATTGAGATAGTTTAATCTTGGGCGTTTAGGCCCGTATTACAGAACCTCACTCAAAACTCAAACATAATTCGTTTAAAGCCTTTTGATTGGTTAAAACTACTTATATGTAACGCTTGAGCCTTGAGCGAGGTTCTGTAATACGGGCCTTGAGCGAGCTTGAAACCCTCGCTACACTCAGGATTCTAGTTTTAACTCCCACGCTTCGCTCAGGAGTTAACTCAGAGTTGCTGCGCTCGGGAGTCCTAGAATCCTTAGTTGCGCTCGGGATTCAATATAGCGTCTGTGACCTAAGACATAACTTTACCCCTTATTGAATAATCTACTATTTTGTGGGATTTATTATGTAGGTAAGTATAATACGGACAGTAATCATCTACCTAGCCTTATACCAACTCTCGGGTCGGCTTTTAGTAATCTAGTCTTACCGGATGCCGATAAAAGGCAGTATATTTTACCTACATGCCGACGCCTATCCGACCTTCACAACCATTTACTAGTTAGCACGATACCCGGGATAACCCTTGGTAAGAGTAGTTGTCAGGCGTTCAGAATTTTGACTACTCGTAACGACGGTCAATGATCTACGAATGACAGCCGGGACCAACGATCTCGGTATAGTTGGTGTCAAACTATATGGCGGCTCTGATGTCCGGTACTCGCTGCGCAGTACCCCAGCCCTCATCCCCGCTGACACATGAATTTGTTACTGCACAGCGACTCACCTAATGTTCCTTACCGCCGTAAACTTTGAATCGGGCTGCATCCACAAGCGCTGCTTATCATTGAAGATCGAGCCGTGCGCCATTACGCTTAGTCACGAGCCCCTCTGCTTAGGCACGACCACCTCTATCATTATGATGTACGGACAATAATAGGGCGATAATAGAGCACATTACATATCATTATGACCGAATTTATTAAAAAAGTACAAACCATGGTTACTTGAGTCAGTTCCATTTGTAGCGCCTGTGTTTTTGTCTGTTGCATTTGGATCATTTGATTTTTGGCCCGTTTCATTTTTAGTGCCTGAGTATGTGCTTGTGTCATTTGTAATGCCTGTTTCATTTTTAGAGTCTGAGTATGTGCTTGTGTCATTTGTAATGCCTGTTTCATTTTTAGGGCCTGAGTATGTGCTTGTGTCATTTGTAATGCCTGTTTCATTTTTAGTGCCTGAGTATGTGCTTGTGTCATTTGTAATGCCTGTTTCATTTTTAGTGCCTGAGTATGTGCTTGTGTCATTTGTAATGCCTGTTTCATTTGTAGTTTTAGAGTTTTTTCCTGTTGCATTTGACGTATCCGTGATAAAATGTGTAGGAGTTGAAGTTGTCGCAATATTTCTGTTGCTTTCACTTTTACGATAGCTTTCAGTAGCTGAAAAAAAGGGAAATGTAAAATTAAAATTCTTAATCCCAATATTATGACTTTTGATTTTATCATCCATCATTATTATAAAATATTTGTGCGGACTCATGAGTTAAAAAAATTATTTCGAAAAAGTAATCTGTTCTATGCTAAATGTGTATAAAATGGCTATTTTAATGTCAGTGCTGGTCGCATTTTAAAGGCGACCGTCCACTGCTACGTAGGATGTCCACGCAGATGTTTGCCATTTTAGCTGCGCGGTTCATTTAATTGCCAGCCACGCTGCACGCATCCGTTGTAGCGTCGCAGAGGACGATCCCGCCTACATTTTCAAATAAAACAAAGTTTAGCCGCAGGCTGCCGTGGAGCGGCGCTTTTATAACTCCGGCAGCATCGGGTCGGCAAGTGTACATAGGTCATACTTGCACTTTTAGGACCGGATTTTTGTGGCCTACAGTTTCGTAAGTCCAAAGCACCTCAAAAGTTATTTTTTATACGACTAGTCACCCCTTAAAAAATATTATAGGTAGATACTATTATTGTTAGAAGTTATTAGCATAGAACTTCTTTTTCGTGTGGTTAGTGACTAACCTGGTGTCAGAGTTTTAAAGCCGCCCATGGCCCTCTGACTTGGCTTCACATGCCGTCGAGAAATATCTCTCAAGCATGCCGGTTTCCTCACGATGTTTTCCTTCACCGCTTTTAAAGCAAGTCATAATTTTACAATACGCACAAGAATCCGAAAAGGTGCGTGGCTTGTGTTCGAATTCGAGACCTATGACTTGGCAGTCTAACGGTCACACCACTAGGCTATCATAGCTTAGAACTTAACTCACGGCTTAAGCTTAGAACGTTTTTAATCATACTCACTTGTGCCACTAGACGTATTCCCATTATTCGGCATCTCTTTTTGATAGATCAGCAAAGTTTTATTCTTCACAAAGCGTTGTATGCGCTTCCCATTTTTGTAAGCAGATGTCGTGTAATATAAACAACACAACATGGACCCATTGTGTACGTCTGCCAGTTTCATTATGATTTCTGTTTGATTGTAGGTAAAAATTCCATCTCCTGCAGTATTAATCCATCCTATTTGTATATCTAAAAGATTTAAAAATATATTTGAATCTTAACGCTACAGAATTTAAGGGATAGATAGTAGATATCCAGGAGAGACGACGCTCAGTATCCAGACATCGAGCTTAAGGACGTCGCCTGACAGATGAGTGAAAAATCACTCATCTGTCAGGCGACGTCCTAAGGCTCGATTCGACATCGGAGAGGAATGACACGGAGTTTTAGAAAAACTTCGGCTTTGTAGAGCGTCCCCTACTGGCTCTCTCACTCGTGCTTATGTGAAAGTCTGGACAGTCACTTTTAAACCGACTTCCAAAAAAGAGGAGGTCGTAAAAAGCGAGCTCGGGACTTGGGACACCCCGACTCAGACAGGTTAGTTTCGTGGTATTTTTTTTTAAACCGTCGACTATCGTTTTTTTTCTTTTTTTTGTTTGGATGATTTGAAATTTTTCATAATTGATTACATGTGGAGAATTACGCGGCAGGGTTATTAAGGAAGGCAAATTCATTATTTTTGCGATAGGACACACCCTTTTCGAAATTTAAGCAAAAGAAAAAAAACGATTTATGCACTCGAAGTCAAGGGGTTGGTAGTGTCAGGGCATTGGAATTCCAATATTTTCCCAAGGTGATTTGACCATGACCTCCATGGTATCATGACCTCCAGATTCACTTGACCTTGACCTCAAGGTCACTAACCATGAATATTGATGCTACCGAGAATTACGGATCTTGATTGTCGGAATATTGACCTTGACCTTGACCTGGTGGTCAATGACCCTAAGGACAAGGTCAACGACCTTAGGCGAATCAGGATTCTTGACATTCGGCGTTTTAATTTTTAGTGAAGTTGACCCTGAGATTTTTGGTGAAATTTTTCTAAGTCTGCTTTTCATAGTGCCCCCGTTTCGTATTCACTGACCCATAAGGGTGACAAATCAACATCGAGCTATGCTGCGCTGTACTGCGCTGTGCTATGTTCGGTCAACTCGCTCGTCTAATATTTTAATGAGGATACAAACAAACCATGCTGTGTTGCGCTGTGTGAGGCTACGCTCTGTTTAAAAACGCAGCAGTCTCGAGCGAGGCGCGCTACCCGCCGTGCTGAGCCGCGCTGTGCCGAACTGTGCTATGTTTTTTATGGAGCTCTGCCATATAGCCTATCCTTTCATCTTCATCGGATTCAACTATGTCGTAATGTTTACGTTTTTTTGAAAATAAAGTCATTTTTGACGAGATAAACGACTACACGAGCTGCTGATTACTTGTAATACTGAGCTAAGCAAAGCGCAGCACAGCTTGATGTTGATTGTTAAAAAAACGTAGCTTAAGAAACACAGCACAGCACAGCGCAGTACAGCGCAGCATAGCTCGATGTTGATTTGTCACCCTAAATGTCATAGTCACTGAAAGACATTGTCACTGACAGTCTGTTAATCAAAAAACATGCAACTTTGTACCATGCGAGCGGTGTAACTGTTAACTGTCAAATTGACCAGCCCTGCGTGCCTCGTACATCACCTGCCCTGCTAATGCTAATATGTGGATAAAAGTAGGGGCCCAAAACAAATTAATTACAACTGAAACTTACTGGCGGTCAAATGCAAATATTTGTTGCATCTGAAGTTCACGTTTTCTGAGCCAGCATAAGTTAATATCTGTTCAACTTGATACTGATCTGAAATAAATTACAGAAGTTTTAGTAAAAGTAAAATATAATGGCACAGTTACACGATGAGAGTATCTCGCCTAACCTAAACTAACATAACATTGCACACAGTACCTATCTACCTACTTAGAATAAATCTATACTTACATATAATAAAATCGTAGCGGAGTCAAAACTGTGCATTGAATCTTTTTGAAAAAAGTAATTGCTACGAGGTCTGGGATCTCATACAGAAAATATATTTTTAAGAATTTTTGTCTGTTTGTCTGATATTCCCTATAAGTCTGGTCAAACTATAGGGTATAAAATATCACGCTATTTGCTATGGGGCTGAGCAATATTACATTATGTTGTATTTGTATGTTCCAGCATGACGTGCTGGTATTTTAACGCCCACAAAACCAGCCATGCGCGTGTCGGACTACGCACAATGAAAGGTTCCGTAGTTGGGATGAATTCATCCCAAGACAAACAACAACACCAAAC
The DNA here is from genome assembly GCA_947364205.1 of Agrochola lota. Lineage (NCBI taxonomy): Eukaryota > Metazoa > Arthropoda > Insecta > Lepidoptera > Noctuidae > Agrochola > Agrochola lota. The sequence goes on along the minus strand of OX376246.1, from coordinate 10,212,441 downwards.
TTAACATTGTAGTTGAAACACCATTCCAACTGCAAATGTAAGTTTGTACGTTTAATATTGAGAGATGAGCCATGTTATTTTAAGAACATAGACTTCTTATAGGTTTTCATGTAATCTATGAGTAAATAACCATTGTGTATATGTATGTATATGTATATACTGTATTTTTTGGCTCCATAGTTTTGGAGATGAGGGGGGGAAATGGTAAATTTATCTCTGTTTCTCTGTCTGTCTGATTCTGTTCTCTTAAATATCTTTAAAAGTATTTATTGCACGTTTCATAATGCAAAGCATTAGAGAGTGCATTTGCGATCGAAAAAATTGTTTTGCCTCCTTTCTGGAACTGTTTTTATTACACCAGGAGTGTAATAAAAACAGTTCCAGAACTAGTACACAAAACCTACTTATAATTTAATGGAGATTAATTCTGTACTTTTAAAACTTGATTTAAATGTAAGTAGCAGAAACGAAAAAAGCATCAAAAGAGTTTTAATAATTTTCCCGTCAATCAAGTGTGAAACCTGAAAACATTGTTGCGAAAAATCAGTTAATTGCATTTTTTTTTATAGATTCGTTTCAGCCATAAGAGGAACCCTATGGAAAATGGCTCTTTTATTCAGAGTAGTTTAATTAATTATAATTAATAAAAAACTAACTAATATATTATCTATGTATATTTCCAACTTCGACCCTCTTCCGTTGCCTAGCAACCAACAAAGCAAATCTAAATAGTCTTTGACAGCTCGTCAAGATTGCGAGGTGAAAAATTTTACCCATATTGATGGGTACAATTTTTTAATGAGCTTTATGAGACGTGCACTATTGGATTTTCCAAATATTATAAAACTATTAAAAAAAACTTGAGATCCTCGCAACAAGCCCTTTCATTACATAAGTCACACGGTACAGTTTGTAAAACTTTTTTGTTTTCTTATTTGCCCCCCAAAAGTGACCCACATATTCAAAATTCATTTATTTACATTGATGTAAATCAAAGATACGCCCTCACCATACTTACGTCGCGCGAAAAGTGTCACTTCTGAAATGAGCGAATTCGCTCATTTCGAACATCATTTCCTCATTCGTCATAGTTCGTGACACATCGGAGTAACTTTCTCGTTTTTAATACACACAGCTGTACAAAGATTCCTTGTTGTGCCTTCAGGAAATGTACCAACAACTCCAATAATACAAACAAAGCTAAAGCTATCTTTTCATGCGTAAGTAATTTTTTTTCAAATTTATTACGATTTCAAAAATAAATATTATGACGGATGATGACATATAACAAAATATTCGTTCCCATGACAACGAAAGATAGGGTAGTGTAGCGTTCACAAAAAAAGTTTAAAAGAATTTAGGAAGTATGGAGGTTACATTATCATTTTAAAATATTTTAAAAGCCGGATTTTTTCAATGTATTTTTTTTAGATTAACTTTTTTTTGCAGCTATGTTTTCGAATACAAAATTATAGGTACATAGACTGTTTAATAAAACGTAAAATTTAATAAAGTTACAACAATATCAACCCCCACATGGTAGCATTCACTCACACGTTTTCAATAAATTAGCCCGAGTTTCAGCTGATAGTCCGTTACCTAAAAATATGCCACTGGGATTTTCCAGCTTTCGTTCATGCATACTAATATTAAAAAATACGCCTAGTCCAAGTCACTATTTCGCACGATTTTGCCGAGCCAGCACCGAAATCTACGACGCCTGCAGTCCTCTTTCCAGTCCACGTAGTTTGGTGGCGAAGAGCCATCTCGTCAGCAATTAACGTGCAGAATATTCGCTGATCACAATTTTTATTTTTTTTCTAAAACCTCTGGCGCTGGCTTATAAATTAAGCCAAGATCACCCGAACTGTTATCGTACCATTTTCCTATGTCGCGAGGGTGTGGCAAAGATCCATTAAATATTTTTCTTGATATTTTTAATCAGCCTGTTAATAAACTCTACCGCTTCTGCTTTCAAATTCAATTCAATTATAATATCATTGACCACTAAAAACAAACATTTTATTATTTCAAAACAACCTCGTTTTAAAATTAAGTACCCTTTTTAAAACGAGTATGCTGACGGTACAGCGACAATTCTCTACCTCATTGTGTGACAGATGACAACTTATGCACAAATGCGGTCATGTTTTGATGCTGTAAGGCGTATCTTTCGATATAAATCGATGTTTATTTACATTACACGGCCATAATTGTGTTACAGAAATACATGTGTGTATGTATGTTTACGAAACAACTTAATCGGTTCATTAGATTTGGAGCTAATTGACTGTAACAGACGGATAGACAGACAGACAGACACAGGAGTGATCCTATAAGGGTTCCGTTTTTCCTTTTGAAGTACGGAACCCTAAAATATCAAGCTGCAGCGATCCGCCACAGTATTTTCGCGCTAATTCAAGGCAGCGAAGTGATATACACCTCCATTAACACTGTTGTGGATCAAGATGATGCCACACATCACCCTGTAGAATTTCTGAATTCGCTAACGGCAACTGGACTTCCGGCGCACATCATCCAGCTGAAGGTCGGTGTGATAACTCCGCCAAAGCTGTGTGTCTTTGCAGCGAAACATCGTCGAGGCGGAAATTCTAACAGGTTATGGCGACGGCGAGACAGTGTTTATAACGCGTATACCACTAATTCCCCACAATTACCCACTTCTAGTTTAAGGGCGTGCAGTTCCCTGTGAGCGTATGCTTTGCTATGATTATCAACAAGTCACAGGGGCAGACACTGAAGGCTGCGGGTGTCGACCTCAAGACAAGCTGCTTCTCACACCAACAACTGTACGTCGCTTGCTCCCGCGTCACCAGTTCTGACTCTCTGCATATTTTGGCTGCTGAGACCAAAACTACAAACGTACGTAGTATACAGGGAAGTTTTATAAAAATGTGGTTGTTATTGTAGTATATTGTGGTGTCTTACGACTTCCACGTGAACGAAGTCGCGGGCAGAAGTTACTCAAAAATAAAAAAGATTAAAAAAACAGTTGTTATACTCACAAAAACCATCATCAACCAGACTGATCCATTTTCTTTGAAGTCCAGAGCAGTGTATAGTTAGGTTGAAAACATGTTGAAATCCGTTCGAAGCATTATATACGCTTAACGAGCTATATATATTAGTATTGTGGTCGAACTTCTGCAATTCAACTGTGTACTCACTATTTAATGATTCTATCGCTCGTAAATTACTAATGAAACGGCCTGAAACACATAAATTGTTGGCATTAATATAAGGTTGAGAGTGATGAAAACTGAACAGTGATTACTGTCGCTGAAAAATTAACAATCGTTACAGGTAGTCAGAAGCCCTAAAGTCTCACTGGCAAAGTCTTACAAAGGGGTATCGTGTTAGCCAGTAACTGGGTTGTGGAGGTTAGATAGACAGACGTTTCATGTAAAATATCGACCCCTATTCAGCTGCATCTGGTTAGACTGGAAACCGACCCCAACATAGTTTTGGGGAAAGTCTAGGCAGAGGATGATGAACAAACGAAAGCCAATTTGCCGACTATTCGATGCGATCATTTATCTGACTTTTCGATGTGGAAACGCTTTGGAGCGAATCTTTCGGCTGAAACGATGATATCCATTCAAGTGTACTAAATTGTATATTTGCTATAAATAAAAATATAATTCTTACTTACCACTTTCTCCAGGGTAAACTTGGTTCCATTGATGGTATGCCACCATTTGTCCCCGGTAACGAGACAGATTAACTTCAGAACTACATTTAAGACTCTTTACTTGCCTCACAATCATTACAGATCCTGAAAATATAATAAGGTTAACTTGTTAGATACGGACTTAAAGGTACCATTCCGTAGCCGACCGCAGGCGGCAACTGCAGGCGACGTGTCGCCGCGACACGACTGGCTTCTATGAATTTCTATGAAATACCTTCCGTGGCTAGCGACACGTCGCCATCATATCATATTGTCCGTGTGGTACCGGACGTTAAGAATAGTACCATCCCATTTCTTCCCGTGGGTATTGTAAAAGGCGCCTAAGGGACTAGAGAATGGGTAGCAGCGTTCTCTACGCATTTTAACGCCATACTGCGATCGCCAACCCGGGGGGGTTTCCCATAATCGCCACGCTTGGCAGGTGCGTGGCTATTATGGCAAACCCCTCCCTTTGGGGGAGGCCTATGTCCAGCAGTGGACGTTTTTGGCTGAAATGATGATGATGAATGATGATCACCCTATAACGATCCCACTACTGCGACACAGGCCTCTCTCTGTGAGAGGGAGTGGGCCGTAATCCACCACGCGAGCACGGTGCTGTTGGTGGTAGGGTTTTTTTTTAGAAGACATAAAGTATTTCTAATTTCAGAGAGGGTGAGCAAAGGGTACAGACTCATAGAAAAGAGTAGGGACTAAGTCGACGGCGGCAAAGTATACAAGATGACTTGTAATTTGACGTACCTATTCCTTCCATTTGCAACAATTAAGCACCCCATAAAGCTAGGCAGAAACTCATGGAATTCAAGTTTTTTTTTTATGCGTAAAAACTGGGTAGTATTTGCAAGTATTTTTGAAAAAATTCCAGTATTCGTCACTAAATATCACTTTTCTCTAAAATCTCAATATTTCTTTATTTCTCACTTTTTAACCGAATTCCAAAAGGAGGAGGTTATCAATTCGGACGTTTCGGAGCGGTCATGAGTACGGGATGTTAATTGACGTCGAAACGCAAGTGTGAAGTTGGGGCGCTTCGACAGTCTAGCCTGACGTTCAAACGAGTCCTCGAGAGGTGCTGCGGTGGCGTGGCGCAACTCTCTTGACCATCGGACACCGTACGGACAACAAGTGCCTAGAAACTGTCCAATATTTCGTTTTGTAAATTTTGTCAAGGTCAAATATACCCTAAAAATAATTAATCAACTAATTATTTAACAACAGATGTGTTGCGGGAGCAAAGAAAAAGTCTGTTTGTCTTTGCTCCCGCAACACATCTGCCCCCAGTAAAATGTTCAACGGTGAAGATTCCAGCTCCAATCGGCGGCGCCCTGTTGTTCCGATATCAGAAGTGAGATTCATGTTGGTTCAGGCGCAAAATGAAAATGCAAAAAGTGACCGATGGCGTGCTGTGTTTTTGAATGCAATTTAGAAAACTGATGGGGTTGCCAGAGCGGGCGTAGCAGTGCGTCAGGGATGTTTGCGGCGACGCATGTAGTTTTAACACAATAACGCGCAAGCGCGCAGCACCGATGGTGGCTCGAGTCATGGCCAACCCTAACAGGATAATTTGATGACAGAGTGGACATTCCTTATGTAATCCACTGCTCACTTATGCCCCGGCCGCATCTGCGTCTATCGTGACAGAGCAATGCGTGCCGAAGCTTCGTATGTTTTGCTGGCTAAAAAGTTATCGCACTAATGCGGTGGTCACATTAGCTGCTTCATAATTTTAAGGAATAATCGTGCAAAAATCCAAGATGGTTCCCCATTATATTTATTGTGGTGAGAAAAATAAATACTTATTATAACTTAATTTTAACGACAATGTTACTAGCCCTGTACGATATAGCAAGATCCCAGGATGCCCAAACCTGACTTATTTTCTGAGTAACAAAATGTGTGGGATAGTGTGTTAGAATGTTACTTTGAACGTACGTTCTAAATGTATAAAGTAAAAAAACTTTCGTCCTTTAATAAAAACTCTTTTAAAAGTTCTACTGTATTCGTAGTTTATTGTGCTATTTACCTGTATAATTATTACTAAGTAAGCATTAAAATATTATTTAATTAGGCAGTGTATAGAGTGCCACTACTGGCATAATAGTGGCGCTGCCTCGGCCCGGCTATAGTGACGTAAGCATTGCAATGTCATTGTCAGTGTCACTTGTTATTTTGTTTGATTGTTGAGGTTAGTTCGCTGTAAAACACCACATTCCCAAAACATTACATTGTCTTGTGCCTAAACGGACCCTGGCGCGTTGTGTGGTCACAGTTCTAACCTACCTTTCATTGACTACTTAATTTTTCGTAAATTCAGTCATTGTAGTGACTTTTGATATAATTATCTAAAAAACCAAATACAATCAAGCAATACAAAGGGCGGCAAACTAACCTCAACAATCAAACAAAATAACAAGTGACAGTGACAATGACAATGCAATGCTTACGGCACTTTACCCGGGCCGAGGTAGCGCCATTATTATGCCGCAAATAGCGGCACTTTATCAAATAGGGATAAAGTGACACTAGTGGCACTATATACACTTCCATTTAATTATTGGATTTCCATTAGATCATTAGCAACTTAAGTTTAATGAAGCTGTGTTATAATGCCATCTTTAAATATCACGCTCGCTCTCATACTCACAGCGACCTTTTAATTGCCTTTTTCTTAATTGTATATTTGGCCGTTACGGTTGGTCTAGCTGCTTACAAACAATATTGAAATAGTTCCCCGAGTACCATTATATAAAAATTAAGACTCGGACGTAAGTAAGATGACGTAATTATTTTGCGCCGACGGGAAGTGTCTGGCAGTATTGAATATTAATATTAACAATATTCTGTAAAACACACATAAAAATCAGCAGTCAGGCTTTAAGAAAAGTGCGTAAGTAGTACGACACAAATTAGATGTAGCATCGGCAAAATTCGTAAAACCGATCACCATCCGAACTGAGTGCGCCTTCAAAATCACCAATAATATAATTATTACTGCTTTAACCCTTAATCAAATACTGGGAAATTATCTCCCACTTAGTCTGAAATAACAAAATAATGGGAATTATTTTCCCACTTGATAATATTTTAATATGCAGTAACAAATAACGGGAAATTATTTCCCACCATTATTTCAATTTTATCAAAATTTATGAAATCTACAGACAAAACTTACCTATAAACAAATCTCAGTTTTTATTTATCTCTTTAAAAGCTTTCCGTTTGATTAAGGGTTAAGTGAAAGTGATCTTTACGCAAACGCAATAACTTGTGAAGTCATATAACCAAATACATTCGTAAAATTAAGATGAATGAATGCAAATGTTTAAATTTATGCTACAATTAAGTTGTGTCTATTGTACCTGATAACTGTAAATTGGCCGTTGGCTCAAGCATACTACTCCACACATTTTGTTACTCAAAAAATTAATTCCTAAGGTCTGGGCGCCCTGGGATTTTGGACTGGCTGGGCTCGAATGTGGGATTCGAAACCCCAACTGTTTCTTAATAAACAAAAAAAATTGTGCTAAATATAACAACTAAGTAAATTAAGTACATAACTCACCAGATAGTTCTATATTGGCTTCAGAATAATATATTAAAGCTAGCCAAAGAAATACAATACTGAACATAATGGAGTCTGTAGAACAACAAGCAAATGAACCTATATTTAAATGAATAAATGAGTAATATTGTGCTGAAGGTAGGTACTTCAAGTTATTCTTAGACATTAGTGATATCGTTCCTCTAGGCAAATATTTTAAGGAAAACAGTTGTAAATGATTAAAGTGCATAATTATATTAATTACAAGTCTCGATCCCGTGTCCGTGTCCCAAGTCCCTCGACTTCGACCGCGTTAAAATCTTGTTCCTCCATACCCGCGTCGCATCGCATCTCCGGCCGCGATTACTTCGTTTTCGCTTACCGTGCTTTCTGAGTTTTTTTTTTAATTTTTGCTCGGTTCCTAACAGTCATAGCGTGATGTTAATCTTATAATTTTTCTCAAGAATGTATCAAAGGCAAAAATATTTTTTTCAAATCCGATTGGTGGTTCCAGAGATTAGCGTGTTAAAACAAACTCTTCATCATTATTATTTAGTAGGTCTCCGCGACTTCGCCCGCGTGGATTCCGAAAATTAACCCACGGAAACGTACTGCCGTAACGCGCATGCGTAATTTTTTCACGGTCTGTTGCCAAATAAATATAATTCTTTCTTTCTTTCTGTGTTCTACTGAGAATTCCTTATTAGAATCCCGGATCGGGATCTAAGCCGGATCATCATCACCGGCGACTCATCATCCTGAGCCGTGGAAGAGAGTAAAAACTCTACAGCTAAATTTTTATTATTACCTATAAGTTTCTATCTTTAGTATGAAATCGTCAATCATTCTACAGCAAGCATATATTATTTTTTCAAAAAAAGTACGTACTCTAGGAAATATATTTGCCAATTTATTTTTAACCCCCGACGGATAAAATGGTGTGTTATAAGCTTAACGTGTGTATCTGTGTGTCTGTCTGCGCCATCGTAGCTCCCGAACGGCTGAACCGATTGTGTTTTTGTTTTTTTTTGTTTGAAAGGTGACTTAATCGAGAGTGTTCTTAGCTATGATTCAAGAAAATCGGTTCATCCGTTTGAAGATTATCAGCTCTTTTCTAGTTGATGAATGGATGTGAGCATCTTCCACAGGTCGGATCGATTTGTAATTTGGTATTCTGTTGCTTCAATGATATTACAAGAACATAGTAACCTTGAACTGATGCAGCAGCATCACCTGGAATTTGCAGGATACCCAACTCCCTTAGTAACTTACAGTGTTTGGGCTCATTGGAAAGGTTTCAATGAATATGTTATAGATAGGTGTACAGGGTCTGGTGATGTAGTAGGAAAGGGAAATGAGGAAATATTTGTGTCGGGGATTTGTAATTTTTTTATTAATGCTTGTTTCTAATTTTTGTTGCATAAAATTCAAAAAGTGCCAATTGCCTAATACGTATTTCAGGAGTTGTCGATTCGCCTACAAATAAATTAACTTCGTGCGAATAGCCTAAGGGCCGAGTCACACCGGAATTGCAGTGGCCGGCAGCGCCGCAGCGAGCACTTTCAGTGTGAATTAATTTTAAACTTTATCTACATACTTAAAAGACCAGTATCGCTTGAAAAGCTTGAAAAGGCCGCGAGGCTGCCAGCGGTGACGCGAGGCTGCGCGCCACGCGCATCTTGTCGGTGGTTCTGCCCGCGGCCGCTCATATGTAATGTATAAACTAAACTAGTCAAGAGGAGACTAGGCACGTGGGACCTGGAGGTCGCGCGAGGCGACGCCGCGCGCCGGGGGCAGGTGGCGTCGCCGCCAGACGCTGGCGTCGCTGCCGGCCGCTGCCTTTCCGGTGTGACTCGGCCCTAATAGAATAAATTATATTATTTAAAAGTGTCGATTCGCCCGTTTTAGGCGAGTAAAATCGTGCGAATCGACCAATAAGCCGATAAATGTTCAAATGCCTTCTCTGTATCAGAAGAGGCCCTTACCCTGCAGTGGACAAGTAACAGGCTGGTATTATTATTATACTTACGCTTAATAAGTGCTCGTGCATACCGCGGTGACGCGACTCTAACAAAATAATTTCTAAGAAAACTTCAAGGTGGTACTTAGAACAATTACCGGTGTCGCGTTGCGCCGTTTGTGCGCGTCGTACCAAAAGAATAACCTAACAAAATGTTTAATTGCGAAAATCATAGTACCTAAATTCAATAAGTAAGTAATAACAATGTGTTTGTCCTCAATTAAGGAAAATGATTGAATAATGTGGTATTGAGTAATGAACAGGCTGATATTTCAATCAATTATTTTCTAGCGAAATTAATGCACGATGTAAACAAAAATGATGACACACTTGTTGTGGTGGCTGCTAGCTGGCCAAGATAAAAAAAACCGCCGACACAAAAAAAAACCTCTAAAAAGTAATATATATTATGTAATGGTCCTTTAAGTTTATGACGGCAGCCATACTATTTAGCAGCTGCGAGAGACGGCGACTAGATGGCGCTAGTGGAACGTGCACCGGACGCATCATACACAAATCATTCACTCTATCTATCATTTGGCTTAAAGGACTTGAGTCCAATCCAGTAAAATATTGTGACGTTCCCCCGCCACTAGCGATCGCCTTTAAAAGGAGCTGCGCTGTGGAATCGGTACCGATAACTGAGTATCTTGGGTATATAGTTTCAGCTGGGGAGATTAGACCAAATAAAAAAAAAATACAAGCCTTAGTTAATGTCCCAACTCCAAAAACTGTCACTCAAGTTAGACAGCTCATAGGGCTAGCAACATATTTTAGACAGTTAATTCCTAACTTTTCCCAAATAATTCGGCCTTTGTATCCCTTAACAAAAGGAAAATGCAATGTTAAGTGGACACCAGAGCATGACCAAATACACACAAAAATTATCCACATTTTAACGTCCGAACCAGTTTTAAAAGTTTTTGACCCTTCCTTGCCCATTGAACTCCATACCGATGCAAGTAGTGACGGATATGGTGCAATTCTTATCCAAAAATATAATGATAACCCTCATGTAGTAGCGTATTTTAGTAGAAAGACCATAGATTCAGAGACTCGATATCACTCTTACGAGTTAGAGACCCTTGCGGTAGTAAAAGCAATCGAATATTTTCGTCATTATTTGCATGGACGAAAATTCACTGTATTTACCGATTGTAACTCCCTTAAGGCTTCTCACTCAAAACGTGATTTGACTCCAAGGGTTCACCGTTGGTGGGCTATATTGCAGGCTTACGATTTTGATATCGTGTACAAAGAAGGTCAAAAAATGGCTCATGCAGATTTCTTGTCTCGCAATTTGTCAAACACAAGTTATTCTGAACCCCGTAAAGTAAATTTCCTTGAATTAGATAAAGGTTGGTTAATTGTAGAACAAGAACGCGACTCGGAACTTTCTGAAATAATATCAAAATTACGTAATAATCAATTACCCGAAGAGATATCACATACTTTATGATTTAAGACAAGGAATATTGTATAGAAAGATAGAACGTAGAGGAGTTTCGAGTTGGCTACCTATCATACCTCGTTCTTTGGTTTGGTCCCTAATTAGCCATGTTCATAATGAAATAAAACATTTAGGTTTTGACAAGACTTTAGAAAAACTTTACGAATTTTATTGGTTTCCCGACATGGCTAAATTTGTAAAAAAGTTTATTAATTGCTGTGTATTATGTAAAACTTCCAAAGGCCCTTCAGGAGCGCAGCAAATGCAGTTGCATTCAATTCCAAAACATCCAGTCCCTTGGCACACAATTCATTTGGATCTAACTGGAAAACTTTCAGGAAAAAGTGATAGAAAAGAATATTGCTCAGTTTTAATAGACGCCTTTACAAAATTTGTACTCCTTGAATATACTCCGGCCTTAAGTTCTTCATACGCTGTAAGAGCGATTAAAAATGCTGTAAACTTATTTGGTGCCCCAAAGCGCATTATCGCAGATAGAGGACGTTGTTATGACTGTAGTGAGTTTAAAAACTTTTGTAATGATAATAAAATAGAGCTCCATTTAATTGCAACCGGTTCAAGTAGAGCCAACGGTCAGGTTGAGAGGGTCATGCAAACTTTAAAGAATATTCTTACTGTTATAGAATGTAATTCTAATAATGCCTGGAAGGATGAACTAGGAGAGATTCAACTTGCTCTTAATAGTACACGTTCCAGGACCACAGGTTTTACGCCTATGGAACTGATGTTTGGCATTCAAGGTTACTCACTTAATCTAGCTAAAATAACTCCTAGTTCTTCTGAACCAACTGTAATTAATGTTGAAACGGCTCGTTCATCTGCATCAGAAAATATTGAAACAGTGGCTAAAGCTGACACTTTACGTTTTAATAAGGGAAAAGCCCGGATTAAACCTTTTGCAGTAGGACAATTTGTTTTTGTAAAATGCGAAGAAAGGCATCAAACTAAGTTGGATAAAAAATTTAAGGGACCTTATAAAATAGTCACTGTATTAGATAATGACCGTTATGAACTCAGACATATTAACGGTTCTAACAGAATTTATAAATTTGCACATGAAAATTTAAGGGAAGTACCTAAAGGGCAAGAAGGTTATTTAGAAATTTACGAAAATTATAGTGATGATGATAATAATGATGAGCGAACCGTGACGGCAGAAGATGAGTTCAGTATGTCTACTGTACCTGTAAATGATAATAGGACCTTAGATTCAGAGGAAACTTGTACTGTAAGCTCTCGTACATTGACTGCAGATGATTCAGAGGAAACAATTTCTGTGAGCTCTCGCACCTTAAGCGCAAATGATTTAAATGACTCTGAAGAAACTTTATCTGTTAGCTCTCGAACATTAAGTGTAGATAATTCCGAAGCTATAATAGAATCTTTGAAATGATCAACTAGTATGGTCTCTTCTACTTTTGTGGGAGATGATAATCTATGCAAATAAAATATTAAGATCACTCCTTCTGTTATTGGTGACGATCTGTGATGCGCTGCAGGAATCTCACCTGCTTTAGTGGGTGACGATTTAGACCAGCATGTTTGCACTGTAGGGTTTTTGTTTTTTTAATAAGATCTCTCCTGCTGTTGTGGGTGATGATCTGTGATGCGCTGCAGGAATCTCACCTGCTTTAGTGGGTGACGATTTAGACCAGGATGTTTGAGCTGTAGGGGTTTTTCTATTGTAAAGAAATACCTAGACCAGTGATATTTGCTATTTTGATAGATTACGATGATTACGATGTGAATTAATGAGTCTTTTCTCTTTATTAGATGAACGAATGCACTCGAGGACGAGTGATTTATCAGAATGGCCGTGACGGCAGCCATACTATTTAGCAGCTGCGAGAGACGGCGACTAGATGGCGCTAGTGGAACGTGCACCGGACGCATCATACACAAATCATTCACTCTATCTATCATTTGGCTTAAAGGACTTGAGTCCAATCCAGTAAAATATTGTGACGTTCCCCCGCCACTAGCGATCGCCTTTAAAAGGAGCTGCGCTGTGGAATCAGTACGCAACGATACGCACGATAACGGATTAGCTCGTGGCCTAACCACAAGCCTTGGTCCACACGCCAAAGTTTCTTGTTCGCGCGGACCGCTTTATTTTAACCGTCTCTCTCTGTGTGTGTGCAGGACACCGTCGGGTACCTGTGCAGGCACAGAGGGAGCCGCCCCGTGCTGCTCGGCGTGCATTCGCCGTCGCGGTCGCGGAGGCCAAGCCCAAATTTTAAAATGCCGAAACCCGGCACGCGCGGCTCGTTAGGCCGCGATGCCGGGGATCAGGAGGAGCGTCCGGTGTTGGACCGGGCGACGTCGATGCCTAACATAGGTGTCGTGTCGTCCGGTGCGCCACCGGCCGCATCCAAGAAGAGTGCCGCCACCACAACAAAAAAGAAGAAGAAGGAGGTCGCTGCCGCGGTAGCTGCCGGCCCACCGACGACATCGGCGCCTGCGCGCGTTGCGCCTACGCCGTCGTCGAGCCGGACGCACGCCGTAGCGGTCCGTCCACCCGCGTTTCGCCCGGTGCCTATCCAGGCACCAGGGCCAAACGTTAACCCAGGCCGCGCATTGCAAGCGCGCGCCCCGGTACCACCCGCGCGCGCACCCGCGCCCGGGTACCCTACCGCGTCTGCCGCGCGCCATGCCGCGGCGCAGGCGTACCCCGCGCTACCCACGCCGCGTACCCCTGCGCCGTCCGCACGGCCCCGCGCGCCCCCCGTCCGAACTGCAGCTCCGCCGCCGCGGTTCGTGTCGCCGCCCGCGCCATCTGGTGTGACGTCCAAGAAGACCCAAGCTGTGCCCGCTCCGCGCACCGCCGCACCCGGCCCCCGCCTCTCGCTGGCGGGACCGGCGATGGCTGAGCAGGAGCGGCCAGTCAGTGCCGGCCCGCATTATAGGCCGGCGCTAAGCACCGTACAGGCGCCCGCCTCGCCGGCGCCCCCCCGTGCATCCGCCTGCGACTCGCCCGCCATGCTGTCGGCATGTTCCTCCCGTGTGGGGTCGAGCATGTCGCTGGCGTCCGTGGGCTTAGTCGCATCCGGTCGCGGAGATATGTCCCCGGACATGACTCCGCGATCCGGTCCGCGGCCTACCGCGGGCGGATCAGCCGCCGGGTTGATGTCACCGGCATCACCAACACCATCGCTGGGGTTCAGCTTTGAGTTTGAGCTCGAAGCCAGACCCCAGTGACGAAGAAGGAGCTCCGACGAGACCGCGTCGGAGGAAGCAAAGCGATATTGCCTCGACCCGCCGCGGCCACAGCGCGATAGCGCGCCGCGGGGTCGGGGTGCTCCGATGTCGCCCACTTTTTCCACTCGGTCCGCCACCGCACACCACCGCAGTCGCCTACACCGCCGAGACCGACAGGGGTGAGTATCACAAACTCACCCCCCGCTCCCGTTGCTGCCACTGCCCCCTCTGCTGCCGTCCCCGGTGCCGCTACGTCGTCGACGAAACAAAAGCCGGGGAAAAAGAAGCTGCGCTTCCCTCCGCTCGTGGTCGAGACGCTACCCGACTGGGCCATGCATTTCCGGGCCATCAGTGGGAAACTGGGCCGGCCACCAAATGCTCGTCCTTACGGGACCGGGGTGAGATTTACCCCGGACACCGAGGAAGAGTACAGGCTGGTTCAGCGGTACCTGACTGGCCTGGAGAAGAGCAGTGGCGTCAGTTGGTTTGCGTACTCGCTGCCGGCGGAGAAAAACCTAAAAATCGCCATTAGGGGCCTACCGGCGGATACGGACCCGAAGGAGATAGAGGAGGAACTCCGGACGCTGGGATACCAGCCGGAGTATGTGCGTCATATAAAGGGCGCACAAGGACGACCCGGCTGTGTGTTTCACGCCATCATCAAGAGGACCCCAGACGTCCGGGCCATCTATGACACCAACGTGTTTATGTTTATGCGTGGTGTCAAGATAGAGGCTTGGCGTGGAAAGCGTGGGCCCGCTCAGTGCCACCGGTGCCAGCGGTTCAGACACAGCTCGCACCAGTGTCACCGTCCGCTCGCTTGTGTGCGATGCGGGGAGGAGCACGCGGCACGTGACTGCCCGCGCCCGCGGGAAGAGCCGGCCACATGCGCAAATTGCGGTGGCCCGCACCCCGCGAGCAACATAAAGTGCCCCGTTTTTGAAAAGGAGATCAAAAACAAGCGAGCGGGGACCGTCGCCATCACGGCCAAAAGCCGGGCACAAACGGCCTGGCCGATTAAGATAGCCACTGTGGAGGCAGAAGGCACGACGTTGATGGCGCCGGCCAACGAGCCCACAGAAAGAAGACAAGCCTCTTCCTCCGGGCGGAGGAAGAAAAATCGGGGGGGAAAAGGCAAGAAGAAGCCCACCCCCCCGACGACCCAAGAAGCCCCCTCTACGGCCGCCCCTGCCTTAAACGTCGCGCAGGTTGCAACGAGGGAAGGAAAGGAACAACTAGTGGGCGAACCTACTAGTAGCGACAATATGTCGCAGCGGCAGAGCAAAGAAGCTCGTAGGTTCGCCCAAAAGCCGCACGGCGCCGCCACTGCCGCGGTCAAAGCCACCAAGGCACAGCGGCCAATCAGAGAGAGGGAAGAGTTCCCCGCATTGACGAGTGGCGGCGCTGTTGTCGTTGCCACAGAAAAGAAACCAAATCAACAGAAAGAATTTACAACCTGCGCGATCAAACTCCTGATGGACCTCATCAGGGCGATTAGGCAGGGCCGAGACATAGAGTCGGTCATCCTCGACGGTCTGGCCACCTTGCTATCACTCTGTGATGGCTAGGCCGCTGAGGATGATCCACTGGAACGCCCGCGGCCTTAGGGATAAGGTCGCCCCCCTCCGCCATCTCCTTCGGGAACAAAACATCGACGTGGCGCTAATCAGCGAGACACTCCTGGGACCTGAGGATAGGGTCAGGTTCCCGGGGTACCACGTCTACAGGAAGGATGAAAGGTCGGCTCAAGACGCCCGCTACCGTGGTCTGGTGGTATTAGTGAGGCGAAGAGTCGTCCATCAAGAGCTCCCCTTGCCGTCGCTTAGCACGTTTTACGCGCTGGGTGTGCAGCTGCATGTTGCCGGCGAGGACATTAACGTTTACGCGTGCTATAGACCGCCCGTGACTCGCTTTGACTTAGTTGAGCTGCGGGCGCTAATTAGCGCGCTAAACGCTAACGCTACCATCCTAGCCGGCGACTTAAATTGTAAGCACCCGGCGTGGAATTCGATGCGAACGAATACCGAGGGGAGGCGGCTCTTCGCGGACGCGGAAGCCTTCGGGTACTCAGTGTCCGGCCCTGAGACGCCGACCCATTACCCAGACGCAGCGCAGTACATGCCGGATGTGCTGGACGTTGTAGTCCACCGAGGGCTACACTGCCAGATCACGCAACAGGTGATAGACGACGAGTTACAGTCGGACCACCAACCTGTACTCGTCGTCCTATCGGGCATGCCGACCCGACTGAAACCACTAGCGCCACGTCGATTAATGGACTGGACATCCTTCGGAGAGAAGCTAGACACCACCACGCCGACTCGGCCCATCGTCACCTCTGCGGACGTTGACCAGATGGCGGGTGACGTCACTGCTTGCATCCAAAGCGCCATAGAAGCGGCGTCTACGACATCGCCGCAGGGGAGAGGGCTATTGCCGCCCCTGCCGGCTCACCTGACGTCAATGATAGCCGTGAAGAGGCGCCTACGCAAGCAGTGGCAACAGCTAAGATGCCCGACGCTGAAAACTCAGCTCAACCGTCTCGCGGAGAGAGTGAAGGCCGAGTTGTCGGCCCACTCCGCCGCGGGCTGGGAGGAACGCATCGACGCGACAACTGATAGTTGGCCGTCGGTGCACAAATTATGCCGCCAGCTCACGAACACCCCGGCCCCGGTGCGCCCACTGCTCAACAGCGACGGGGCGCTTAAGTATGTAGCGGAGGACCGGGCGGAGGTCTTCGCCATCCACCTGGAGCGTCAGTTCCAGCCGAACCCGACTAGCGACCACGAGCATGTCGCAACAGTCGAGAAACATCTTGGGGACTACTTCGCACTGCCGATAGCTCCCGATGAAGAACCTATCTTCTTCTCGCCTGGCGCAGTAAGACGCGCCATCCTAAGAACGAAGCCTAGAAAGGCTCCCGGTGCGGACGGTATCACAAATACAGCGCTGCGCCACTTGCCGTTCCGTACAGTAGCGGCACTGGCGCGCCTGTTCACTGCGATACTGCGCACCGGGACCTTTCCCGCCTCTTGGAAGGAGGGGCGCGTCATTATGCTGCCCAAGGCGGGCAAGAATGTTGTGAAGCCGGAGAGCTATCGGCCAATAACGCTGCTGCCGACGGTCTCCAAGGTGTTCGAGGTGCTCCTGTTGCAACAACTCCTAGCCCATATTGAGCCTCGTCCGGAGCAATTCGGGTTCCGGGCTGAACACAGCACGACGCTCCAGCTGTCGAGGGTACTGCACCACCTCACAGCTGCAAAGAACAAGAAGGAGTACTCGGTGGCAGTATTCCTCGACATGGAGAAGGCCTTCGACCGTGTGTGGCACGACGGTCTGATCTACAAGTTGGCCACCTCAGGCGCGCCCCGTCGCGTTGTCAAGGTGGTGTCTAGCTTTCTTTCCCACAGGACCTTCAGGGTGGTGGTCGACGGAGCGCTATCTAGCGCCCGCCAGGTGCTCGCGGGCGTACCGCAAGGCAGCTGCGTGTCGCCTGCGTGTTACTCGCGTTACACCGACGACATCCCCACCACTTCAGACGCAATGCTCGCGCTGTATGCAGATGACGCCGCGTACATTACTACATCGCTTAATGCGAAGTACGCGGCGGTCAAGACGCAGCGCGTCCTCAATTTGCTCCCCGAGTGGCTGTCTAAGTGGTGGCTTTCGGTTAACGTGGGTAAGACGCAGGCGCTGACCACGAGATCGGCGCCCCTCCCACCGCCCTTGAAGCTTCACGGAGTCGACGTCGATTGGTCGCCCCGGGCCAAGTACCTGGGTGTGACCATCGACTGCCGGCTCTCAATGATACCACATGTCCGCTCGGTCGCCGCACAGGGCAGAGTCGCCCGTAATCTGCTCAAACCGGTGCTCTCATCCCGCATCCCGGCGCGTGTCAAATTGAGCGTGTACAAGCTGTACGTACGCTCAATATTGACATATGCCGCCCCCGCGTGGTTCGCCCTCACAAGGGAGTCGAGCCGCAAGCTGCTCCGCGCGCAACAGAACCTTGCGCTGCGGACCATTGTTGACGCTCCTCCCTTTGTGAGGAATGACGTACTCCACCGGGACCTCGGTTTAGAGAGCCTGGATGAGTTTGTCGGGCGACTCGCGACGGGGATGTTCGCGCGTGCCGACGCATCTGCCTGGCCCCATGTCAGGCAGCTAGCGCCACTGCACGCGCGCCCCCCTGACGCGTTACCCCTGCCCCGCGACCTGGTAGCGGACAAGTGATACCTACCACCGGACATGACGCCTCGAGTAAACCGCATCCAGGTTACACGCGGTTTACTCGATATAATGAGACTCCACAGATGTACACATACATCTGTTGCGCGGCGTGTTCTAAGTTAATATAGGCATGCTGCGTAACTATACACAGACAACCTATACTCTACAGACGCCTACACAACACGTGCGAGCGCGACGCGGGCCGCGTAGCACGTTGACACTGAGCGGCGGTACACTACAATACAAGCCGCTCACACAAACACGACTGCTTATCCCTCAATCCGTAAACGGCTAGATCTGTGAGCGGGGCGAGGGAAAGCTACATATCTTCCTGTAGGAGCGTCGAGTCGGCATCTCCGTCGCTGGTCGTCTTCGTTGGGCCTCCCCCAGGCAACTGGGGGTCTCACCTGGCGGGGACAGACCGCCGAGATGTCGTGAAGAAGCGACGCTATAGTACATAGCGTCGTGGCGCGCCTACAAAAAAATTCATAGCAACCATTCACACAGACGCACTTTGCGTGCGTCAATCCCGTAGGCCGTTCGAGGCGAACACATCGAGGGGCCCGTTTTAGCGGGCCACCGTGATGCATCCGCGGGCGAGGGGCGAAGCCCCGACCCCGCTCGCCACGCCCCCTTGCGGGGGCGTCGCGACATCCCCGACGATCGGTACGCATTTCGAACGGATGCGTCTTGGTGCACGGACCACTGTCTCTCGACAGTCAGTACTGCCCGGTTATTGGACGTGGAACACTGTCTTTGACAATTAGTACTGTCCTTATTGCGGTGGGTGCATGGACCACTGTCTCCGACAGTCAGTACTGCCCTAAGTGACCGCCCTCATTGCCATTATTAGTTATTTAAATAAGTGTAATTTCATTGCTGTATTTTTTAGATTTAAGATATTTAATTGTAATAAATTTGTGTATTGCCATACCTGAGTTTTACTTCTGATGTCTGGGCCAAACCCGACATTTATATATTTTTATTTATGTTGTAGGTAATATTTTGATCCAAGCGTACGCGCGTCAGAGACGGCTTATGAAAATAAAAAGATCAGCAACTATCCTTTCTATAATAGCATAAAGGCTTGTGCAGACCAGCGCGACTTGTCAGTATAACAATTACCGGTGTCGCGTCGCGCGACAAGTCGCGCTGGTCTGCACAAGCCTTGTTCGGTGTAAGCCACTAACTTATTGCATCAAAAATACATATTTCAAAACCATGTACTTACACCGTACATATTGCCACCACAAAGAATGGTAACAGTAACTAACTGCAAGACATGTAAACAATTACAGACCGTAGAAAAACCAGTTTATAACTGCAGAGCAGTAATAAATGTAAAATAATGTAAAATGTAAACTAAGATCATATAATAAGTAAGAATGTAAACTAAAATCCTATAATATGTAAAAATGTAAACTAAAATCTATAAATAGAATGTCACACATAATTAGCATACGTCACTATGTCTATCAGTGTCAAATTTCACTTCACTAGAGGAGGGGTTAGCCCTTGTCACCGTATTCACTTCACTATGCACTTTTGATTCCCGTTTGTTGATCTTGCTGTACCCGTCCCCGATTTCATCTTCTTCTTCTCGTCTTCCTCTGCTTCTCGCATCTTGAGGACCCTCCCCCTGTCTTTTGGTTGTCATCTTTCGCCAATAATACAGCGATGTTACAAACAGTGCAATGCTAATTATAATGACCACATAGCTCGCGATGTAGTGATGAACGTCATGGGGAGATAGGGTTTCTAACTTCAATTGTTCTTTAATCGAGCGCAGTTCAGTATCAATCTTCTTGAAAGACTCTTCGTGCGTTTCAATGTGTAAAGACGAGTTACGAACAGAGGTGTTGATGATATTATTAATGGGTGAAATCGTGGGTATTATCATGGCATATGGTTCATTAACAAAAATGTCGCTTGTGTGTTCCATATATGCGTGAAGCATGAATGAATCACCTTGCAGGTTACAACCTCGTTTGAGTGTTATCAGACCCGAGTGACGTAGCGTCTCCGATGTCATTTGAGCTCCGCACACTAGTTGCACTTCGCACGTGTCACAACAATAATAAAACCATGTGTTTTGCTTATGTAATTTTACCCACTTGTCAGCGCATATTTTTATTTCGGTATGACAATATGCACTATGTTCTTCGTTGTCCCGAATCAGCTGTACTTCGCAAATAGACTTACGCCGATCGCCAGTGCTGTATATAGGGTGATTTATTTTGCACATCAGGGTTGTATCATGGATCTTTTGGCATTCTTGAATATCGGATTGTTCTAGGGGTATAAACGAGTATTGGTTAGCATTAAATGCAATTAATTCAGAATTGGGCATAACGTACATCACACGAGTAGCGTCAATACGTTGAGGTATGCTGATTAGTTTATTTAGCTCGTATAATGCATCACTTAAGATCGGTATTTTTATTTCCATCAATAGGTATTGCTGTGTAATGCGTGCATGTATTCTGAACAGCCTGTAGATATCTCTTACGTCATTCTGTACTTCGGGTAGTGCAGAGTCGCGAGGTAGTTGTCGAGCTATTTTATCTAATTCACTTTGCAATTGGTTTGGTGATAATAAGTGTACGTCCATGTGTCCCTGGTACATATTTGTCAATGTGTTGATAAGGGTTTGTTGGATGTCCTTTAGATTTTGAGCCATTCTTTCGGCAGCCATTGCCGATGTTATTATGTAGAAAGCGTTTGCGGTGTCCGCTTTATCTTTAAAGGAACTATTTTCTAAAGTATTCAGATGTTCGTTTATCAGAGTAAACTGCTTTATCATTGTTGCTTCGTTGCGCTTTACAATGTTATGCTCGGTTTCTAGAATACTAGTCTGGTTTTTGAGTAACTGTAGCAAGTGTTTCTCGTTGTGCTTAATTGTATTAATGTCGAGTTCGTATTTGTCTGCAAAACGCTGATCTAGTACGCCAAATAACGAGTTTGCAACATATCCCACTCCGTCGATTAATCCTCTTTTAAACCTGTGTTGAATTAATCGCTGGGATTTCAGTATCACATTGTAGTAGTTTAGTTCATTTGTGGTTTGGTCAAGTTGGTTGATTAAGACATGAAATTGCATCAACCACTCATCGCAACGAAATTGTTTTATGTGTGACACGAATTGTTGCAGTGTATCGACGTTTCGCCAGTAATTCGTCATATTATAGTAAAACACTAATTTCCATTCATCTCTAACTTCTTGCAGGTCCGCTATCTTGTCAAAGTACATTGTTTGATTTTTTGTCAGTGGGGTAAGTTTTATATCTTGTTGGATAGTGGGTGTTATTAATGTCATAATTAGCATCAATGTGTAACAAACCAAACTATTCCAGGTAAGGTTTTTAGATCTGTTGCGCCTGTTTTTCATTAGCTTGTCATTGTTAGTGCGTTTTTCTTCAGCGTCGACTATTGGCACTAATTTTGTAATCGGTCGTTTCGTTTCTCCTTTTGCAGTTTGTACTGTGACAACTCTAGTGTGGCCGTCCTTTCCAGGGTGTAACTTCGCTACACGTCCCAGTGCCCATTTTCCTGCAGGTAATTTCTCATCTTTGATGCATACAATGTCATTTTCTCGTGGGTCGGTATTCTGTCGTTTCCACTTTAATCTTGCTTGTAGTTGTTGCAGGTATTCTTGCGACCATTTTCTCCAGAAATCCTTACTAAGCTTCTGCACAATTTGCCATCTTTTGCTTAAGTGGTAAGTGTTGTCAATGTCCGGTTCTGGAATTGTCATGAGCGATGTGCCGGTTAGAAAATGTCCAGGTGTCAAGCAGTTGATATCATCCACGTTCTCTGTTACAGTGCATATTGGTCGTGAGTTCAAGCATGCTTCGATCTGGCATAACAGCGTGGTGAATTCTTCGTAAGTTAGGCGCTGTTCTCCAATGACACGTTTTAAGTGGTACTTCATACTTTTTACGGCAGCTTCCCACAGTCCGCCTGCGCTCGGCCAAACAGGAGCATTGAAATGCCACTTAACTCCCATCTCTGATACCTTGTCCAAGAAGAAGTTGTCAATAGTTTCTACAATGCATTTATATTGTTGCAATAGGATCCGATTTGCTCCCACAAAATTCGTGCCGTTGTCGCTGTACATATCCCGTGGCGTGCCTCGACGCGCACAAAAGCGTTTGAAAGCCGATAAAAACGCTGTGCTCGTCAATTCTGTGACCAGCTCCAAATGTATAGCTTTTGTTGCTAGACAGACGAATACGGCAATGTAAGCCAGCAATGTTTTTACTCCCCGGCCCTTATTAGCCTTGATCTCGACGTGACCAGTGAAATCGACCCCTGTATGTGTAAACGGCCGAGATACTGTCACTCTAGGCTCTGGCAGATCTGCCATAATCTGATTAGGAGTTTTTGCATAAAATCGCCGACATGTTACGCATTTATGTAGAATCTTTTTAACTGCGCGATGTCCTCCCACAATCCACAGTCTTTGTCGTAAATATGTCAGGGTTAGCTTGGGACCTCCATGTAATGTCCTTTTGTGCGCTTGCCAAATCAGTAATTCTGTCAATTTGTGGTCATGTGGTAGCAACATTGGGTGTTTGGTGTTATCATTTAAATTCGAGTTATGTAACCTTCCCCCCACTCGTAGAATGTCATGCTTGTCAAGAAATGGGTTTAAACTCAGGAGGTTACTTTTGGTGTTCACGCCTTTATTTTCCTTCAATCTCATAATCTCGTCCTTGAAGGCATGCAGTTGAATTTCTTTCAGTATGAGGTTTTCGGCGCTTTGTGTTTCTGTTGATGTCAAATAAGCAGTTGTATTTGTTTTGTTAATTGAGCAGTTATTAATAAAACGTTTTATCCACGCTATGACCCTTGTAATGCGAGTCATATCGCTGTGCCTGTCTAATAACTCAATTACAATCGAAGAAGGTTCACATTTCACAACACACACTTTCATTTGGTTTTGTTTTGATTCGCATGTTGTCGGTGTGATTGCAACTTTGTCAGCTGTTCTTTCATTGTAATTTTTCACCCATTCTGGCCCTTGCCACCACAACGGATGTTCTAACAATTGGGAACAACTAATGCCACGTGATGCACAGTCTGCAGCGTTGTCCTCAGATTTGACGTAACTCCAGTGTTGTTCTGGTATAACTTCAAGCACTTGCTGTACTCTGTTACTCACAAATGATTTCCATTTTGTGACGTCACCATGCAGCCAGCCTAATACAATCATCGAATCCGTCCAAGCGTATGTGTTTTTGTCAACATTTTCCCATTTGAAAGATTTTACGACCTTTTCCATCAGACGTGAAAGTAGTACAGCTCCACATAGTTCAAGCCGTGGTAACGTTAATTTTTTACTGATTGGTGATAGCCTGGACTTTGCAGCTATAAGTCTACTCACGGGTTCGTTTTTATCATCTAATGTCAGTAGGTAAATAGCGCACGCGTAGGCCTTTTCTGACGCGTCGCAGAACCCATGGACTTGGAAGGGTTTTGTAGTATCCCCCAGCCATCTCGGTATCTCAATTTTGGTTATGTTATGCAAGTCACTTGTCAGTTTCTTCCATTCTTCTTGTACGCTGATAGGTAATGTTTCATCCCAATCACATCCTGATAGCCAAACGTCTTGAAACATCAGTTTTGCTTTTACTGTCAGTGGTGTAAGCCAGCCAAGTGGGTCGAAGATTTTAGATATTTCGGACAGTAGCTTTCTTTTTGTCAGTTGTTTATTATTGTCCGATTTTATTTTGTTTGTGAATGTAAATGTGTTAGTTGTAGGATTCCATTGTACACCCAGGGTTTTTGTAGTTCCGTCGTTTGTAAAGTGCATGATAGTCTGATTAAGGTCTGATGATGATAAACTTTCGATCAAGGTCGGGTCGTTGCTTGACCACTTCCGCAGCGTTAAACCAGCTCCTTTCAGCATGTTGATGAGTTGTTTTTGGATTTCTTGAGCTCGCTCGATAGAATTGCTACCACTTAGTACGTCATCAACATACATCTTGTTTGTAACGACATCTGCTGCTAACAGATATTTCCCTGCGTCATCATTAGCTAGCTGCTTTAGTGTTCGACGTGCTAGAAATGGTGCCGCCTTAGTACCATAAGTCACTGTGCATAATTGGTACTCCTTTAATGGACCTTGGTTTGGTTCTCTCCACATTATCTTCTGCAAATGTTGATCTTCTTCTTGTACTAAGATCATACGATACATCTTCTCACAGTCTGCTGTAAACACATACTTGTATAGCCGCCATCCCAGTAGTAGTGTCAATAAGTCTTGATGAAGCTTAGGACCACACTCCATCAAGTCGTTTAAGCTGTAACCGGTGTCAGTCTTCTGCGAGGCGTTGAAAACCACTCTGAGTTTCGTTGTCACTGAGTCCTGTTTAAGGACTGCATGATGAGGTAAGTAGCATGTTGGATTGTTGTCATTCTTACTCTCTTTCATATGTCCCATCTCCAAATATTCTTGCATGAAATTAACGTAGCTTTCGGATAATTTATCATCCCTAGTCAATCTCCTTTCTAATTCCATGAATTGTGCTACTGCACGTGGTTTTGATTTGCCCAACAACTGATTAAAATTAGGTTTCATCGGCAAACGAACTGCATATTTGCCATTTCGTAAGCGCTTTGTTGTTGCAATATAAAACTCCTCGCAATATCTCTCTTGTGTCGTCATTGAATTGCATGTATCTCCGTTGATGTCTTCCACTTCCTAATACTTTGTCAAATCATCAACTTGATTTATGACGACGTTGCAGTTTAATGTCTTGTTGACGTTGCCTGACAGAATCCACCCTAAATGTGTCTGTTGAGCCATAGGTTCGTTAACCTCTCCCTTAGCCAAACCATTCATTAGGATTTCAGAGAATACGTGTGCGTCTAGGAGTATGTCAATGGGCCTAGCTATGTTGTAGTCTGGATCGGCTAGTGTAATGTCTGTCACGTGAGCCCAAGGTTTCTTTGCGAATGTAACGTTAGGCAGATTATTTACCACCCTTGTCATGACTAATGCTTCCGTTGTAAACTGGAAATCGCTGTGTACCGACTTGCAGAATAACTGGACCTTTCCTTTACTCCTATTGGACAAAGTGCCGATACCACTTATGCTTGCGTTTAACTGCTGACGCTGTATCCCCAGTCGTTGAGTTGCACTCTCGGTGATCAGGGTTATTTGTGAACCTTGATCAACTAATGCCCGTAGTGTAATATAGTCCCCACTAGCTGTCGCTACCTGTATTAATGCAGTTGCCAGTAATATCTCGTCATCATTATTCGAGGCGAAGTTATTTTGCACAGTTTTTGTTGACCTGGTTGTCGTTGATGACGACGATTTAGGCACTGTGTGTGTTGCTGAGGGCGTTTGCGCTGACTTGACAATATCGATGTGCAGTAATGTGTTGTGTGATTCATTGCACTCTCTGCATCTTTTTTGTGACGCACAGTAACCCTTAGTGTGCACAAACAGACAATTCTTGCAAATATGGTTGTCCTCAATAAATTGTAGCTTTTCCGAACCTGCCATGTCCATGAATTTGGAACATTGGAATAATGCGTGATTGGTATTGCACAAGGGGCAAATAATTTTGTTGAATTTCCCAGCGTTGTATGCATGGAAGTTACGAGACCGGTTTGCTGAACTTTTATTAGGTTGCGAATATGTTGGCTTATGATTTCTGTTAAATGGATATGGCGTATTGTTGAATTGTGGTTTTTGTGCAGGTTTATTGTTGTTTTCTGTCTTTTTCCTATGCAAAGGTTCTAATGCCATAAATTTGTTTTCAACGAAGTCCATAAAATGATTGAATGAAGGTATCTTTCGCGGATCTGACCTGGACTGCATGTATTCCGAATAGGTTTCGGCGTCCAGTTTTTCGCATAAGACGTAAACCAATACAGGGTCCCACGAGCTTGTATCCACACCCAAGTTATGTATGGCGTTTATGGTTTCATTGCTAGTGTCATATAACCGCTTAAGGTCATGTGCAGATTGGTTTTGTAAGTTAGGTTGACGCATAAATACTTGAAAATTCTTGGTGAATAGCAGAAATTTGTTATTATATCTATGGTTCAATATTTCCCAGCACGTGTCATAATTTTCGGGTGCAATGTGTAAATGCTGTACGAGCTTTTCCGCTTCACCGCGCAACCTTCCTTTTAGATGTTGCATTTTTTGGGTTTTTGCTATAGCGGGGTTGGTATGGATCGCTTCTACGTACAGATCCATAAAAGTAGGCCATGATGTATAATTTCCGTTAAAACTTGGTATGTCAATTTTAGGTAAAGTTTGTTGTTGATGCACAGAGGCGTTTAGGTTCATGTTTAACGCCCGTTTTACTTTTGAAAATGCCATTTCATGACAACAAAAATCGTCATAATACTCGTTGGGTCTGCCTTCTAGTATACCATCAATCTGTAAATGTATCTTGTCAATTGTAGCCCACCGAGACTCTAAGGTCTTTAACATATCCTCAATCTCCCATTTTTCCTTAACGTCGTCAACGTTCCTACTGGCGACTAACCTATTAAAAGCACGGAAATTAGCTTGTTGCAACTGCTGTAAATCGAGTAGCTTCTCCTCCGCTTTTGGGAATTTATCGAAAAGGGTCTTGTCAAACTCAACGCTTAACTTCCTCTGGCTGGCGTTGGTAGGTCCGCTCTGAGTCTTGATCTCGTATGCTGCCACCTCCTGACGAGCTCCTTCGTACCAACTTTTGATTACCTCATAAATGTTATTAGTGAAATATTGATGATTTTTATCATCTACTGTGCTCAGCTCCTGGTTCTTCTCTTCACATTCCGCCCACAACTGATCTAATCGCTCAAGCCTTTGTCGAATGTAATCGGGGGTCTTCCTGCTCGATGAATCTTTCTTAAAATTAGAATGAATTCTCTTCACCTCCTCGAGAACCTCAGCTTGACGCGCGATTAAAGCTTCCATTGCCAAAGCGGTAAGTAAAAAATGAACGATCTTACTTGAACTTCAGGAACTCTGCCTTCTTCCGTAATGCCAAGCGTCGCTCTGGAACCTGGCTCGCTGCTACCTTCCCGAATGCTCCTGTACGGCAACACACGTGGCACGGTATGACGCGGCACGACACAGCTCACACGCGACGTATTACTGACCGATGTTTCGGACTGTACGGTACTTGCAAAGGTTTCGAAGGACCAAAAAAATTATGTTCGGTGTAAGCCAAACACTAACGTCAATGCAAATGCAAGTATGCAGAAAATGTCAATAAAATGCAAGGAATGTCAATGAAAATGCAAGTTGTCCGACTCAAATCACGTCTAATTGAACACTAATTAAATTATGTACAAAAATGCATCATCTAGGCTCCGCCGTAAGTAAATGCACTTCCGAATGTAGGTCGCGATCAAAGTGTAAATACGCGAACCTACTAACTAACTTATTGCATCAAAAATACATATTTCAAAACCATTTACTTACACCGTACAAGCCTTAAAGGTGAATCCGCAGTTGCAGTCCGCGAAATTGAATAGAATGATTCGCGACCATAACAGGTATGAGTCAGCTATTACTTAGATCAACATCAGCTATTACATAGGAAAGTGCAATACCTACGCGGTCAAAATGTATGAAAAAGCAGTTTTTTTTTTTTATATCCGACGAAAACTTTTAACGCACTCTTGCGTTATCATTTGATTAAAGACCAAATGGGTAAATGACATTATTATATACTTATGTCCTTGACACGAGAAAACTGTTACCATGGATTCAGTACATGAAACTGAACCCAGTATTTTTTTTTATCAGCTATTCCATACATTTTGACCGCGTAGGTATTGTACTTTATTAAGAAACAGCAGATTTAAAAAAAAAAATCCGATGATAAATTTCAACGCAGGGGGGTTCAGAACCATGTACTGAATGGTAAAAGTTTTCGTGTCGATGTCCCTGCCACCCTGTAATTAATATTACTATAGACTCTTTATTAATAATAATAATATAGTATCGTCAGATTCATTTAAAATAGATTCAATCAATCTGCCTAGCCTTTTCCTAACTGTGTTGGGGTCGGCTTCCAGTCTAACCGGATGCAGCTGAATACCAGTATTTTACATGGAGTGACTGCCTATCTAACCTCCACAACCCAGAAACTGGGTAATACGATACCCCTTGTTAAGACTGGTTGTCAGACTTTCGGGCTTCTGACAACCCATAGATAACGATTGTCAAAGATCCACGAATGACAGCCGGGATCCAGCTCAAAATAGATTATCAACATTATTTATAAATTAATTTATTAGAATAAAATCGTTTTTCCATGTAGCCATAATTTTATCTATAAAAACATAAATAATTAGGTCACTCTTTAAAGTCCACACATATATGATAATATAGTTATTTTAATACAGAGAAGTCCTTGGAGCCCTAGGCAGAACTATTCTTTACTTTTCGAGGCCAACGGTCTTGAGCCTTTTCAAAAAGGTTAAAGGGCCGTCGGACAAGTCTAGCTCATTTTAAAATATACATACCAAAATGGGTAATGTAAGCAGTTGTTTCGGCTCGCCTCCTATTAATTGGGACTTAAAACATAACTGGCGATATGTTTGTACCTCTACCTACTGCAGGTACATGTCTGCCTAACACTTCGAAAAACAGGCGTGATGATATGTAAATATGTATGTTAAATGAACATGGGAGAAAAAGTGAAGCTGGATGTACGGAACCGTACATTACTCTACAGACTTACGCGCCGTGCATTCTGCACACACAGCATTTGTACTTTTTTTTTTTTTTTGAGGTTTGGAAATGATCAATTAACTTCTCCCGCTCTGGGCGGAGCGGGAGGGTGTATCAGGCTTTTACTGACTAAAACCCACCCGTGTTCCTTCCGTTGCCTCTGTGCCGGGGCCGCGATATCCCTTTCCGACAAAATCGCAACCCTGGCAAGCATTGGCCCTTACGGACCCCGTCAGTTGGTGCTGACATCTCTTTGAGGCGCGCGTGCAACACAACGCGCCGTTGACCCGGGCCTGGTCCTAATCGGACGGCGAGCTACCCATTGCTCACCGTCCGCAAGCCCGCGCCTGCGGTGGCCGGAAGTTGGCTCGCGACTCCCGACGCCCGGGGCGTCTCCTGCGGTGACTAGGGGCGCGAGGGCGCGAATCTTGCCTCTCCCTCACGCGCTCCACCTCCTCCTTCGCGAGTATTACTGCTTCGCAGAAGGAAGTGACGGCCTCCCATGCACTCTCGCTCCGGACCATGGCCTGAACCAGGGCGGGACGCGAGAGAACGCCGCCGCCGATGGCCTCCGTGAGGACACGGCGGTGCTCCGCCCAAGTCGGGCAGACCTCCACCGTATGCTCCACCGAGTCCTCTGGGCGACAGAATTTGTACCTATTATTGCAAATAACAATTTAATAAATCAGTGTCTAACTTACATTCAAAGTGGTCCTTTTTATTTCATCATCCCAATAGAATCGCCCCGTTATCATATCACTAAGTGTAGGGATCCCCTACATTTATTTTGGTCCTTCGAGCATTGCAGGACCTCGTCGCGGTTCTTTGACCTAGCGCGCGTACTGGTCAGAGGAACGGTTCGGACTCGTGTGGACTCATTCAGTAAAAAACACACTTCATCCTTGACTTGAGTAAATATAGCATAGGTCAACAGCACGGTCATGGTAAGCATAGCACGACGTGACATCAACTTTATCGGGCTCTGTGGAGCTCGTCATCGTGCGGCGCGAGGTTTCAGCGTCCGCTATCAACCCCTGTGGGAGCAGCATCAGGTACGTGGATCATCATATAACCAAGTAAGACTGTTCCTTTACAATATGGAAGCTCTTTTTGCCCGTCAATCTGAAATCATCACCAATTTCAAAACAATAAAGGTGAACTTCAACAAGGACTCGGATTCTCGCAAACATGCCGAATACTTGAGGAAACAGTTAAAGACGTTAGACAACCTCTGGGGAGAGTTCGAGCAAAATAATCAAAAAATATATGAGCATAGAAATGTGGCGGTTGAACATTTCCTTACATATGAAAAAGTTAAAGACTTATCAATCTACTCGTAATCTAATATCATCTTACGGCAAAACATCAAAATCTTCCCAACTAGATGGAAAGTTAGACGAATTGTTAATTAACATTGCAACGCACTAATTTTAGGGCATTTAATCGGCTAATCAAGGGCATCAAAGTTTATCAAATAACAGATAAATGGAAACTAGAAGATGAGCTCAAAATGTTCAAGCTAAGTGGCATTGATGGAGATATATCATACGACGAGGAGTTTTAATCATCATAAATTGGCCTACAAAAATATCAAACGTGAGTTGAATAAGAAAATCTCATCCACGACTCACTTAGAAAAATCAACTCCGCACATTGAAATACCATCGTTCAGCGGGAACTACACACAGTGGCCAACCTTTTATGACTTGTTCACGGAGGCAATTCATAACAATAAGTCTATCACTAAAGCTCAGAAGATGCAGCACCTAAGGGTGAAGCAGAGCGTGTCATCTATCATCTCCACATTTCATCCGAAAATTATGATACTGCGTGGGAGATCTTATTACATCGGTACAACAATTCTCAAGTCCTTTTCACGAACCAAATCGAAATGTTCCTCAACCAACCCAACATTTAGAAGCAATCATCACTTGAAATTAAAAGGTTGTATGATACCTCAACCGAATGTATTCACGCGATTCACAATCTCGGCATTCATACGAATACGTAGGATCCGTTGTTAGTTCACCACATCGAAGTCCCAGAGGTGTCTATGCTAAACAAAATCATGAAAACGTCTGTAACAGAGAACTTCAGCATGGCCGAAGATTAAATCTCATTTGGATTTAATCTCAATCTCTTAGTATTATATAATTGCATAGCACATGTGTGAGCACTATGTCCCTACTTTACAGTTACCATTTACTGGGTACGTCTTTCATTGACTTGAGTTTGCCCTGGCGGTTGTGAGTATGTCATGCTCACTCAAATGTCTCGCTGGTGGTGGCGTGTGTGTTGGATCGTTAAGTTCCCTTCAAAATGGTTGAGCTAAATGGTGCTGATGCATGCGTCATGTTCGTGAACGGGCGCCGTCAGTGGGGACTGGTCATCTCTTAGCTGCCACGGCTTATTTGAATTTATTTTAATTTTTTAATTGTTTTTATTTTTATTACTGACGCTTTTAACGTGCACGTCTTTTTACATTGTTCTCACATGTATAATTACAAAAATAGATGATGTAAAATATTCTGATTGAAAAGAGTGTCCGTGGAGTTTCTTGCCCGTTCTTCTCCATAGGAACCTACTACGCGTTGGAATGGGCAACTAGCTTCATATTTCTGACTGACCGACCCCTTGACAATTCAAAAGTACCTGTAATTGGTTTATTTGAAATAAATGCTTTGAGTTTGAGTTTGAGTTTGAGTTTTGGAATCAATTAAGGGCTCAGATTGACGAGGTTAAGGAACAGTCGTCTACAGACCTGAGTATTCACGACATTCATAATTATACTGTGTAGCTTCGGTTATCGTCTTGGGTGGCGTCGACGTGTACCGCATCAGAAGACATCGAAGTACGAGCAGCGTACCAGCGTCGCCGGCTCCCCAGGGCCAGGATGCTGTCTGGGTGGGGCCGGTGACGGTCGCGCCAGCGCGGCAGCGCCGGCGGACACAGTCTATTATCATTTTACTATTCGCGTTATTTGTCGTTAAAAATGTCAATGTTTCGAGGGTTTCCGAGATTCAGGCTTTAGTAATAATATAGCTTATATGATGCATTCTATGATACGGAAAGTTATATTTGGAGAAAGCTTACGAATAAGGAATAAAATAACAAAAACGGTTCAGCTCCATACAAAAAAATATTAGACCTCAGATAACTTGCTAAATAATAGCTTTATCAAAAAAAAGTTCCACTACATAAAATATTGCTATTAAGTAAATAAAGGAATAAGCTGGCATCGTTTTTTTTTTCAAAATTAGGTACTTGATTTTGAGCGACGCTAAATCTATGAAGTTTAATTTTCAGCGTACCGTGCGCCGCAACTATACTGGGTGTGGACATACCCTTTTTTTTTTTTTTTTTTTTGGATGGGAAATCATCAAATGACTTCTCCCGCTCTGGGCAGAGCGAGAGGGTGTGTCAGACTTTTACTGACTAAAACCCACCCGTGTTCCTTCCGTTGCCTGTGTGCCGGGGCCGCGTTATCCCTTTCGGACAAACCCGCAACCCCAGCAGGCATTGGTCTTTCGACCCCGTCGGTTGGTGCTGACATCTCTTTGAGGCGCGCGTGGAACACAACGCGCCGTCGACACGGGCCTGGTCCTTATCGGACGGCGAACTGCCCATTGCTCACCGTCCGCAAGCCCGCGCCTACGGTGGCCGGAAGTCGGCTCTCGACTCCCGACGCCCGGGGCGTCTCCAGCGTGCGGCGGCGTGGACATACCCTAAGGCCGAGATAAACAAACATTACGTATCATATGCTAGTCATAAATAGCATACTAATCGAAGTAAATACATGACAATTACTCATTAGGTATTGCCATACTTAATTATGATTTTATTTCGTTTAGTATGATTCACAACAATTACACATAACTCATACAGGATAGATATTAGAAGGAAATTAACAGGAAAATAATAAACTAAAGTACTCATTGTGTTATTGAATTTATTTCCCCATAAATAAATGCTTCACTGTCAAATGTCACCGCAGTTCATGAGTGTTCAAGTGTTAAAAATAGTTTTGTAAAAAAAAAGTGATTTTAAAGTGTACAACGATAAAAAAAAAATTGTACAATGAATTCAATCACTTATGGCATTGGATACTTTCTAGCCATACTCGTGGTTAATGTTTTTAGTACTGAATATACCGTATTGAGTAAGTTATATTTCACTATTTATTTCATAAAATCTATTTAGGATTAAATTGTTCTCCTGCACCCTAATTGTGTAACACACGATCAATCATAATCTGAATGAATTTGAAGGATATTGCTAATCCATTGCTTCATATGTTCGAAACATTTGTCTGCCCAATAACGTAAATAACGCAATGAATGTTGTTGATCTGTCAAAATGAAACTGATTGTGATTGATCGTGTGTTACGCAATAAGGGTGCTGTATACAATTCTTACACAAGTAACTATTTACACCAGGTAGGTACTAAAATGTATTGCTTCATAATTACAATTAATAAGTACAGCTGGAACAGCGTGGTAAAAGCGATCTGTCGCAGATTGATCTCTTCATATATGTTTGCATTACCAAATCACACCTAATTCCAATCACAAGTCAAACCGCTTCTTGATGAGGTATAAGTAATTATGGACGATAATACGACAATCGATGAAAACACTGGAAATACAAGTGCTTAGGAGTATTTTAAAACCACAAATAGGTAAGGTAAGGTTAAGGTACCCACTTAAATCCAAACATCCTAATGTTTTTTATTAACAATATTTAAAAAAGTAATAAAAAAATAATGTGGTGTACTCTTTAATTTCATTTTGTTTATCATTTCACAGCAGGGATCATTTCGTACCAGACTGGCAGCAGTTTGGAACAAAATATTTATTTTATCCACATTGCTAACGAATCCCACAAAGTGGGATCGGATTGTCTCCCATCGGAATAAGCCAAATAGAAGTGATAGTCTGACAATAAGTTTTGTTCGTTAATCAGCCGACTAGCTATACTAATAGATATAGAAAAATACAAATACGACAAGTGAACCGTGACCAGCGAGTAGACCGTGAGTCCTGTTAAAAAATACAAATACGTCAAGTGAACCGTGACCAGCGAGTAGACCGTGAGTCCTGTTAAAAAATACAACTACGTCAAGTGAACCGTGACCAGCGAGTAGACCGTGAGTCCTGTTAAAAAATACAAATACGTCAAGTGAACTGTGACCAGCGAGTACATCGTGAGTCCTGTTAAAAAATAGTTTGCAATAACAATATACACTTATTATAAACTTATAAACAATATTTAAAACAACTTTCACTCTGGCAACAACAATGACGATTAGAAATAAATCGCTGTTTCAAACAAAAGTGCTATACTAACACGACCAAATGTATGGAACACGATAAAAATCGTAATGATATTTTTCGAATAGCGGAGCAAATTAGCAACACACGATTGTTTTTATTAAATCCGTGATTTTATGGTATTGGCTCAGTGTGAACAACTTTCAGTTTTTAATACAAAAAGTCTCTGTCACTAGTCACTGTATACGAAAAAAAAGTCGTTCTAAAATGTCGATGACCTAAAATAATAGATTCAATAAATTATAGCTGTAGCAGTAGGTACGTCCCTTGACAATAATGTACGGCAATTGTTACTTCATATTAGTAATGGGCGTTGAATCAACGAACTAGTTGAATCAACCGTTGATCTCCTGTCAACGTATTAACGTTAACTGTTTATGAATCAACTAGTTGAATTCGTCAACGACGTTTATGAATTTAACTCGTTTATTATTCAACTAATTCGAGAACGCAAACGCAACGAACTGAGCAAATTAAAAAACCTTCCGTTGAAAATGACATCATACATTGCGAGCGACGGTCATGTCATAGAATTTGAACTCTAAGTAACGCATGAAAGAGTAGATTTTTGAAAAAGTATGACGATATTGGTGGACTGGCAAGCGCTGCTGGTGCAGCCTGAGAGAAACCGGTTCATACTGCTATCTAATTACGCAACACATTTTTGATTTGCAATTGAGTCAAATTGGTTTCGTTTGACTAGAATTACTTTCAATTTACAACTTTTGAAAGCGAAAATGTGTTGCGTAATTAGATAGCAGGTTTGACAATGAAATATTTCATAATTTAATCAAAATGTTTCAAAATCAGCATTATATCAGCTCAGTAGATGTAGCTCAGAGACTAGTTCAACTCGTTAAACGTCGC
This sequence comes from Agrochola lota, assembly GCA_947364205.1. NCBI lineage: Eukaryota > Metazoa > Arthropoda > Insecta > Lepidoptera > Noctuidae > Agrochola > Agrochola lota. Next base: position 10,177,372 of record OX376246.1, on the reverse strand, counting down.
GGCGTTGAAATAAAACCGTTGAATGAATTAACGGTTATCTTTGGAAGTCGACATTAGTGCACGTTAACTCGTTGACGAATGTAACTAGTTGATCAACTAGTTGACGAACGTAAATCAACGTTGACGTTTCGTTAACGGAAAAACCTTAAACGACCCAGCGCTACTTCATATGTAGCTGTCAATATTTATGGATCTTCATGAGCGGTGGGAAACACCCAAAACAAAAGAATATGGTCACAGTATAAGCGAAACAGTTAGACAAATTTTAGCCCATTCTAATTAATAAAAATCTTAAATTAAAGATTTTTTGTCACTAAAGGGGTTTATTTAACCCCTTTAGTGACGGGGATGAAAGTTTATATGCAATTTTAAAATTTCACCTTACTAGCGCAAAGCCACTGGTTGGTGGCTTGATACACTAACTGAGTCTTACAGATTATCCCCGACTACCCCGGCTATCACTAAAAAATCTCGTGTACAGTTTGAACACTGGATTTATCATTAACAGTCACATAACCATAGATATTTATTTTTATTAAAACCAAAGATGACAGAAGAGGCCTAAACTTTATGTTTTTATTGGTACGTTCTACAAACTATCCTATAACACTATATCAAGATGTGAAAATTTTGTTTCTTTAATTAATAAAATGAATTGATTGTTACAACACACCGATAACGACATTTTGTTGTTATTGTCACCTTTATTGTCGCAGACAGCGACTGACGCCGATATCGGCACGATATATACCGGCGAAGACACAGTGCGGTGACAGTAGCAGCATTCTTTCACTTGAACACACTTTTTCGCACCGACTACGAAACGTCGATACTGTGGCTGTTTGGTGCGTCGCGATAGTCATCGATATTCACCAATATCATCGGGCCGATAATAATAATATCGGTATCGAATCGATGTCAGTATAGCTGCCGACATATCGGTATCGGGTTGGTATCGTTATCTGTTATTAATGTGAAAACGCCCATCAGGTACACAGGACATTTTAAGTAATCATTTTAGTTCACTACGCCGTAGGTCCCATAAAATGAAAACTAATCGAACCTAAGAAAAACTAGTTCAGTTGATCAACTGCAAATATTTTATGCTGTGGCATGGATTTTCCGCGAAATGGTCGGCAGTGCATCGTAAATAAATACGTCGCTCTGCAATTGGGCCCGGAAAACCTAGCCTTAACTATACCTGGTGTTTATATAGTACATAGTGCAGCATTCCGCTGCCAAGTGGACCTCTTTATTTGCGAAGAAGGCTTAACATGTATTTTTTCTTAAAATAATGTTACGCTTGACACATTTTTGAATTCGTTTGAATCGAAAGAAAAAAGTCAGTTTTTGTTTTAGAGGAGTCGTCATTTGAAGAGTCCTTGGTGTCGTGGCAAGCATACGAACTTGATCAAATAAAATTTTCTGATTATCACTCGAAATCTCCAGACGTCTCGACGCCTTAACTTTAAAAATCTTACGATATTTATAAGTCTGTTGGTGTTTTTTTTGGTGTATCCAAGAGGAAGTTCCATTTATATAGCGAAAAAAGGAATGTTTCGCCACATTATATTATCAGTCACGGGGAATCGAACCCACGACTATGAAGAACGAATAATGAAACACACCAAGGTTGAGAACACAAAGTATATTTTAATAAAAGTGTTAAAAATAAAATTAAAATTCTGACAGAGTAAAAAAAAGACTACTTTCGTATTAATGACTTGCTTGGTCTGCTGTCTTAGCGTTGCGTAAGATTCTCTATTGAGTGAGACGGCCCACGTGAAAAGAGTACCTACCTACCTGGAAAGACTTGGGGGAGGCCTTGACCAGTACAAAAAAACTAGCTTAATTTTAGACTTTATACACAGATTTTGACAGCAGATTTGTCCTAGCGATTTTAAAATCTGTGTGTGGATCTTCTGGAATCGCCACCACACTGTTTCCTGGTGACAAAACAGCGCACGCCATCCATGTTTAAGATTCCCTCTTCTATCGATTTAGAGAGCAACGAAACGCTGTTCTTGGGGTGTCATGCAACAGTAACAAGGGATGCGTGCTTAGAGTTTGCGCTTCATCGTATGGGATGAATGCATTATGGCAAATAGGAATTTAAAGCAGTGGAAGCTATAAACAGAACCCTGCAGGACATCCGCAGGAACCAAGACATGATGGGTGGTGTCACAGTTCTGTTTGACCACGTGAATACTTCGTTGAAAAGGTCGACTCTATCCTCGAGTTCATAGAATGCGCTTGACCATCAACATGCGAGCTCGGCTTGGCGAGAATTCACATGCTCAAGAATTCTCCGATGTTCTTCTAAAAGCTGGTGAAGGCACTCTATCAGAGGAGAGCTACCAGAGACTCTTGGTAGAGTAGTTCTCACTTTATAAGATCATGATTCTTCTGGTGTACGGGGACATCTGCAGTCAACCGTACCAAGAGAATTCTTGTCGTGTTTCCATTTTAACGCCGAAAATGATCAAGCTGCAGCGATCAACTACAAGTATTCTCTCGCAAATTGAAGGGAGCGAAATACTAATCACCTCCATTAATACTGATGTGGAGGAAGACGATATCACACATTACCCCGTAGAATTTTTGAATTCGCTAATGGCAAGTGGACTTCGGGCGCACATCATCCAGCTGAAGGTCGGTGTCACGATTGTGCTCCTTCGGAACTTAAGTCCGTCGAAGCTGTGGAACGGAACCCGGCTCAAAGTCGTGTCTTTGCAGAGAAACGTCATCGAGGCGGAAATTCTAACAGGTTGTGGCATTCGCGAGACAGTGTTTATACCGCGTATACCACTAATTCCCCGCAAGTATTATTTTATGCGCGTGTAATGTAACGTTCTTACGAATGGTGCAATACAAGCAAAAGCTCAATTTAAAACCGGCCAAGTGCGTGTCGGACCACGCACAGTGAAGGGTTCCTTAATTGGGATGAATTTATCCCAAGAACAAACTTTACATTGTACTCAGTTCAAAAACATATTGTCCTATACGGAATATATGAGAGAACATGATTTTGCAACTGCAAATGTAAGTTGGCCGATTATTATTAGGCTCTGCAAGTTAACGAGTAATAAAGTGTGAACTACTGCCGTAGATTTTTTTTTAATTCAAAACCAACCATTTAGCTAGGAGGGGGACACTTGACTAACAAAAATTTGCACTTTAAAGCTTCATATTTCGCAAACGGACCCGACACCATGGCCCGATAAGAAAAAAATACATCCCCACTTTGTGTCCCCTACACATAAAGTGGGGATGGTACACTAAAAAAAATTTTTTTTCATGATTTTGTTTTACCACGTTGTCAGCGAGATTAATGGGGTGAGCAGGCAATCGAAATAAGGTACTTATATATTTCAATCCTCGGTGATCGATGGAAAACTGCGCTACGATGCTCCAAGCTCCACCACCGAGTATTGAAATATATACCTTTATTCGATAGGATAAGTATTAAATTCAATCGATAAATTTAAAAAGCCTCTGCTGTCGGGGACACTTGACTAACAAAAATTTGCACTTTAAAGCTTCATATTTCGCAAACGGACCCGACACCATGGCCCGATAAGAAAAAAATACATCCCCACTTTGTGTCCCCTACACATAAAGTGGGGATGGTACACTAAAAAAAATTTTTTTTCATGATTTTGTTTTACCACGTTGTCAGCGAGATTAATGGGGTGAGCAGGCAATCGAAATAAGGTACTTATATATTTCAATCCTCGGTGATCGATGGAAAACTGCGCTACGATGCTCCAAGCTCCACCACCGAGTATTGAAATATATACCTTTATTCGATAGGATAAGTATTAAATTCAATCGATAAATTTAAAAAGCCTCTGCTGTCCCATCCGCCATAATTATGTATACCAATGCGAAATTACAACTAGTCTAGTACTAATAGTCTCTGGGACTATAAGGATTCCTTGTTGACTACGGAACCCTAAAAAAGCATTTCCATGTAATGAAACATTCGGACGAATGCTGGACGCTGCGTTCGACGTAATGCTCACGGCGAGTAAGCACTTAGCTATAAAATTTATTTCTACCTTGCGTTGATTGTTACGACCTGCCCTCGCGCCTCGGCCCGCGCACCTCTCTCCGCGTCGCCCGCGTTCATGCCTTTGCTCGATAAAATGTTACACAAATACGCTCGTTCGTTTTTAAAATCAGGTTATAATAAAACATCGAGCGTCGTATTCGAAGTGTGGTTTAATAAAATTAAAAAAATCTGGCCAAGTGCGTGTCGGACCACGCACAATGAAGGGTTCCGTAGTTGGGATGAATTTATCCAATCAAATCGAATCAAATCAAATAATTGATTTGCATAATACATGTTAAAAAGGTGTTACAGGTATAAAAGGTACATTGTATTATAACCTAATAAGGTGTGCAAATTAATATCTTAGGTACTAATCGCAACATTAATTAAACAGAATACATTTTAAATTAAGATACATTAAATAATAAGATACATTAAATAAAGAAACGTCAAAATAAAATGTTAAATCAAAATTTCAATACTTAATCATTATACTTGTGGTGCCATTACAGATAAAATCAGTCATCTTTCATTTAAATAATCATTAATTGTATAGTAACATTTTGCAACTAGGAATTCGCGCAAACCTAATTTGAATTGGTCCATTTTGTTTAGGTCTGTGATACTTTTTGGCAACTTATTGTTTATTTTGGGTGCACCACCATGTAAACTTCCACCAAAAATTGGTTTGAACGAGATTTAGGAAGTAGTTTTTTTTTAATACGTCATATTTGCTAAATATTGTACGGTGGTACGAAACCCTTCGTGTGCGAGTCCAAATCGCACTTGGCCGGTTTTTAAACTGCAAATTTAAGTTATTTGATTATTACTCGTTAACCTGTACAGCCTACTTAGCTCTCATAGTTTTCCTTTTAATTGCGTTATATATACTACTGCTGTGAAATTTTTCGCAAATCCAAGTACAACCATTTAGCTGGCAGGGGGGAGGACACTTGACTCTAATAAAAATATCAGTTCAAAGCTTAATATTTCGCAAACGGATCCCTGAATCCAAAAATGGTTTTAAAAACTCAATTTTTTTAACGACCTTTCTAACGATACCCCACAACATGGGGTAGATGAGAAAAAAAACATCCCCACTTTTCGCGTACCTACCCAAAAAAAAAATATTTTTCTTGATTTTATTTTACCACTTTGTTGGTATAATTAATACTAATTTACACACATATGCCAAATTACAGCTTTCTAGTACTAACTGCCTCTGAGCTAAGCCGCGGACAGACAGACAGACAGACGGACATGGCGAAACTATAAGGGTTCCTTGTTTACTACGGAACCCTAAAAACGGCGAATGCTCGATGTACAAGTAAATGCTCTAGTCCAGCGATTCCTAAAGTAGATTCCGCGGAACCTAGGGGTTCCGTATAAAAGCCACCACTGCGAAATTATTGATATTTGGCTGTTAAATAATACCACAGTTAAGTACAAATATTAACTTGAAAGAGCGCAAAATATGTACGAGTATTTCCGGATAGTAATATTGAATGGGTACAAAGTCCATTTTTCGTCAGAAGTCAACCTGCGATGCTAACCGTCCTGGATTATAAAGCATTCATAGATCTTCACGGTCTTACTAAAAAAAACATAGACGCGGCTTAGACACGTGTTTAGCAGTTGTTTAGCAAAAGTGATACCACAAAACCATGTTTAGCCGTTGTTTAGGGTTAGACATGCTTTAGACGTTGTTTAAATTTAAACAAAAACGAACCCCTGTTTAACACGTGTTTAACCCTCGCTGGTCGCCATATTGCTTTCTCTCAGTACATAAATTGCAATTGATATCTTCGATTATGCTGATTTTAATGATTTGAACGACATAGAATTTATGGATAACTGTCGTGTTCAAATGTACCGAGTGCGAGTGAATCATTTCGAACATTATAATTAATATAACTTTAGAAAACTGTATTAGTTCACAAAGCTTTTGGAAAAAAAATTGTTGACCTAATAAAAAATTATATTCCACATTATTCTCGCGGTAGATGCTTATATCCTCAAATTCAAGTTGCCTGTGCCTTACGAAACTGGGCCCGCCATCAGGTCAGCGCCCTTTCGTTATTGTCTTTAGTTGTTGTCGTCATTACCGGTAGTCATTGTACAGCTGTGTGCCTTTTTGCATTTTCGGTTTCGTTCCGTTCCGTTGTTAATGTACAAAACACTTTTAACATTTATGTCTACACCAGCCGTATGGTGACCAATGGCGGACTTATTTAATTAAATAGTACTTATTTTCAATTTTCCAATTTAGTTATTCCGTAAAAACAACTGAAACAAATAAATTTCAATAGGAAAGAGAAAGGCTTAACAAATGCAATCTGCTTCAAACGAAATATTTCTTAGGGTTGCCAAGATACAACAAGGATATGCCATTTTAAACAGTGTTTTGCTAAATAGACGTTAAACATGTATTTGTGGTAACGAATTTTAAACACTTGTATAAGCAGTGTTTATCCTTTAGACATTGTTTAACTAAACACGTGTTTAAGCGTTGTTTAATTTATTTTTTGTGGTAAGACTGAAGTTCATCCACGTTAAAACACACATTTCAGTCTGTATCTCTGAATGAGTATTGGGTTGTTATGAGTAAATACCCTGAAGTAGCCAAAAAGGCTATCTTAACTTTGCTCCCATTTGTCACAACGTGTCGTTGTGTAACGGTTTTTCAGCTTACACATATACCAAAAACAAATTCAGGTCGAGATTGGATGCTATCCCAGATATGCGCATATAACTGTCGGACATATAATACCGAACTATAAAGCAATTGTAGCGGCATCTACATCGCTACATGCGAACTACGCATCAAAGACCTGACGTCACACAACATCCTGACGTCACACAAATCCTGCATCGCGCAATTAGAGTTTACCGCGCGATAAACATATATACAAGCTTCCCGACTTCAACCTCAGGGCAGTTGCCCGCCAGACATCACACCCGTCTGGTCGGAGGATCCTCCCTTTTCTATAGGGGATGAGTGAACTTTACACCCTGTTCCACATACCCTCAAACAATTATAGATAAAACAGTGAAACAATATTTATTCTTCGAATTAAAAGTTAAAGTAAAGAATGAAAGTATAACACTTTAAAATATTTCTAATAAAAGTTTATGTTCTCATTTAAATTACTTACAGTGTCTTTCTTTGATTTGTAATCGTTTGATATGGGGTTCCATAAAACAAAAGGTATTTTGTGAGTGTTCCGTTGTCTTAAAAGTTTAGGAACCCCTGCTCTAGTCTATTCTCACCTTTAGGTATTTTGGCCAAATTCATGTTGTGTTGCTTGAAATATTCATATTTTTCCCTATCGTGAGCGAGCAGTCGGAGGTAGGTGTGGATCGTTACGTGATTTTCGCGAAACGTAGCGTAACTAGTAACTTCGAAGTCGTCACCTGTTTTGAAAACTAGTGATTTTAGTAACTAGTTATTTTTTCAAATTTTATTCGGTCATTCAACGTGGTGAATGGTTATTCTATCAAGGTATCGAAAATATAGATGATTACTTATGTAATACAATACATATCACAAGCTTTAAGTTTTGGGAACGAATACGTGTTTGCAGCTACATAAGCAGTTGCATCATTATTAATGATGCAACTGCTTATGTAAAGTTTATTTGTGTTAGTATTTCGTTAATGATTCATTAACGAAATACTAACACAAATAAACTTTCCCTCATACTTTATTCAGGCTTAGGACGGTTATTTTGTAAGTATTTACGTTTTCGATGCAGTATCGAAATTGTAACTAGGTACTTACAAAATAACGTGTTTACAGTTTGACTCGAAACTAGCTATTCTACAACATGCCCCGTAGCCAGTCATTGTAACTAGTGACGTGAAATAACGCCCATACCTAGTCGGAGGCGAAGGCACACTGGGGTCACTAAACAAAATAAAAACGATTCGTCAAAAGTCACGGTCTGCAAGAAAATACTATTCATCTTTGTGGATTGTCTACAATCCTGTCTAACCTAAACTATGACATATAATAGAATCATTATTATTATAGAAAAAGGATGTTTTCTGTTGAATTTTATTAATCAGTTATTGTTTCCAGGTGAACCAAAAGTAACACAGAAGCCCCCATTCAATTTTCGTTATACAAAAAGTAATAATTTCTTACTTATGGAAATAACACTCCAGAATATACCACCGAGCGTGACCGCCGTTCGTTTAATGTATTATAATCAATATCAATTTGAATATTCTTCACTACTGTCTCTATCACGTAAGTTTGTTATTGCGTTATGGGGGATGAACTAAGGTAAATGAGGTGCCCCATGAAATTCAGTTTCTTATTTTTTTTCCAATATGCACCTCATTATTTGTGGTACTGCACGCGTAGCATGACGCTTTCTATTTCTACGAAGAATAGACATAGCTCTTTCTACACAAAGTGACATTTCGTTTCTCCATTTTTGACATCGCACCGTAGAAATCTTTCTACAATCTGTCATTTTGTCTTACGTTTCTAACAATCTTTGTCTAGGTCCTTTTATATGTAGACTATTTCAGAAGAAAGTTTTCTATCCCAAACTCTCAAAATCACACTGACAACTGACTGCTGTCTAAGGTAGTAAAGACAATTTGATTTTGTAATCGCCATGCTAAAGACAGTAGAAAACTTTCTACTCGACGGCCACAAAGTATATACGGTTATCTACTAAATCATGATTTTACACATTTTATATTCTATTTTACATCATTTAGTTAATAGGGCATTACCAAGGAAATGGTTAAGGCCAATATTACTGTTATATTTTTTGTTCCAAAACACAGTACTTCGTCATTTTAAGAATAAATGTTGTAGTTGTCTTTAAATACGTGACTTAATATCAGTAAAAATAGAGAATCAAACAGAAAAAAAGTCCTATGACAAAATAAAGAATTCTGAGTCGAATTATGTCAAAGAGTGAATTTAGTTGACTCTTTCTACTTTGCTGCCGTCGTACTGTCTACACGGAACGTCATTTTTGTCTACTCTTTCGTCGACAAAAAGTTGCTCATGCTACGCGTGCTGGTACAGCATTCAAAGTAATGGCGTGCAGTGGGTTGGTTCGCACTCGGACGTGTATCGGTTGGAGTGCGGGGTGAGGCAAGAGGGGCTCAGCTCACCCCTGCGCTTCAACCTATTCATGAAGCTGATCTTTGAGCTCAGCAGCACTAATGTTGACGTCATGTGCATTAATAATATAAGTTTTGCTGACGATATGGTGTTGCTGAGCCCATCGATCGGATCTCGGAGGCAGCTGATCGGTATATGCGAATGTTATGCGGTGAATCATGGGCTCAAATATAATGTCACAAAGAGCGAGCTAATGGTTTTCAAAGCAGGCAACTTGATATATTCGTATATTCCTCATGTCGCACTAGTGGACAAGTTTAAGTATCTAAGTTATCGTTTCGATAACTATGACATTGAAAGGGAACGTAGGCCGCTGGCTGTCCGTTGTAACATGCTGACTCGCAGGTTTGCACGATGTACAAAGGCAGTTAAACTCAATCCTTCTACACGTGCAGCCTGTGGGTCAACTTCACTCAGCGCGCATACAGCGACCTACGCGTTCAGTATAATAATGCACTGAGAGTACTGCTGCGGTTGCCGTGGCGTTGTAGTGCGTCAGAGGTGTTTACGGACCATAAACATTGACGGTCTTGCCGCCATTATTAGTGCATCCCTGATGTCACGCGTTCGCAGCAGCACCAACAGTATTCTCAGTTTGTTCGCAGATCGGTGGGATTCCCTGATGTTGCGGAGGTGGATGTAGCTCCACGCTGAATTTTTCATTTATATTTATGTTAATCCGTGTCTGTACCTACTAACACTAGATGTTGAGTAAAATTATTAATAACCCTATGGACTCTGTCTGAAATGAAAGTATTCTATTAACAGGATAGATGATAGTAAAAAAGTTAAATTCGACAATAACAAAGTATTTACAGTCTAATAATCTTTAAAATCAAATCAATACAAATCTTGTGGTTTGCTGAGACTACTTACATATGAAAGAAAGAAATACTTATGAACTATAGCGACCTATCCTACAGAACTGCGATTCGCAAAAAAAATTAAAAACCTCAATAATTTATTTGCATTTTAATCTTTTCTTTTCCAGGATCGAGGGAGAAAGAAGCAATTATAGAAAAAAAGACAAGCGAAGTTAAATTTTTGATCCTGAAACATTTAATATACAATTACATAGTGGTTGACGTACAGTTATATCGCCAAAAAGTATTATGTAATACAACAAATATAGCTGAAGGGAGAGATGAGACAACTTTGCAATCTAAATGGAATTATGACGTCAATATATACCAGTACAATCTGAAACAATTCGATAGTAAGATTTGTTTATTAAATATGCTATCTTACTTATATTTTATTGAGTTGTCAAACAGTAAAAGTGTTTAATACTAAGCAAAATTATTTATTTATAAAATAACTGTACAAAGGCGGAATACGTTATAGGCATTTTCTACCAGTTAACCATAGAGACCACCCAATATTATGTTTTGTCTCTATTGATGCAGAGACTCATATTTTACAGTCATAAAATAAAAATTTGATTTTATTCCAACGTAGGTCCAACGATAGCTGACGACGAATGTGTGATTTTTTAATTTCTTGGTGTGGTTTGCTTAATAATAGGAAAAAAGTACATTACTGACAGGGTTAAAAAAAAATCGACATTATTTTTCTGTCATATTTTATATCGATCATGAAAAAAGTAGACCATACGATGTTGATGATATTTTAAAATGTTCATAATCAAAACTAGTTTCTTGTAAAAAGTGACCAAACGTCTCGCATAATTTTTCTTTAAAAAATTAAAACTTTTTGCGAATATTTGTGGTTTTCTATGAATTAATACTTAAATATGTAGTTGTTTAAATCCTTTTCCCTTTCTCACAATGAACAAAATTGATCAAAATCAATGGTCGATTTCGTACACGGCCTCTGAAATGGTTATTAAAAACCGGCCAAGTGCAAGTCGGACTCTTACACGAAGGGTTCCGTACCACCGTACAATATTTAGGAAATAAATGAAAATAAACGAAGAATATTATTATTCTTCGTCTTAAATTTAAAAAATCGCAACTTTTTTGTGTTACATAATAATTAACGAAATTAATTACAAAGTTATTTTTTGCAGTTGCAGAAAATCACCCATATTTAAATAAAATACCTTATGAATCGTTTTTAGTATTTGTTGATTATATACAGTTTAAGTTACATGGTATACAGAAGTTTCAAATTTCTAACTTGTTTACTTGTTGAGATAGAGTTCGTACAAAAATGGTCTGAAACTGACAACTTTTACGGCCTATTTCTTCACATCTGAAGGTTAAAAAAAATTAAAAATTTGGTCTCTACTCGATAAGCTCTAGACAATGACACTCCACATGCCAGGGTTAGATCTTTTTTATAAATCAAAAGTTTATAATAAGGAGACAACCCTTTAATTTTTAACTTTATTCAAATTTATTATTATACGTATATTTATTGTTATAGCAGCAATAGAAATACACAATCTGTGAAATTTTCAACTGTCTATTACGATTCATGACATACAGATGGACAGCGATGGCTTAGTAATAGGGTTCCGTTTGGTACCCTTCGGTTACGGAACCCTAAAAATGATAAAAAATGTTTGTTTCTTTCAGTGAGCGGATATTGTTTAGCGCCGACACCTTGTGAAATTGTTGTGGATTTAAAAAACAAATGCCAAGGTAAATTTTTCAATACTACTTACTTAGATAGACGGATGACATTGTTGCCATCGTGGCTAGAACCTGGATGAGGCTGGCACAGGAGTGAGGGGATTGGCATTGGAGACTGCAAATTAGTTTTGTATAATTTAGAAGCATTTTTTCAATTTTTGTAAATGTGAGCACCATGGAGGAGTTTGTAATTTTTTTTGTTTTTTAAATTGATTAATATGTATGTTGACTTGATAGATCATGGTAGCTGAGAGTATGTCATGCTCACTTAAATGTCTCGCTGATGGTGGCGAGTGTGTTGGATCATTCGGTTCCCTACAAAATGGTTGAGCTGAATGGTGCTGATCCACGCGTCATGTTCGTGAACGGGCGCCTTTAGTTGTGACTGGTCATCTCTTATCTGCCATGGCTTATTTTTAATCTTATATTTTGAATTGTTTTGTTTTTTTTTTTTTGTACATTGCTCTCACATATAGAAGCAACAAGAATAATGTACCCAGGATTTTGTAATTTTCTATATTTAAAAGAGTGTCCTTGGAGTTTCTTGCCCGTTCTTATCCATAAGATCAACGTTTTGGAATGGGCAACTAGTTTCAACATTCTGACTAACTGACGCGACTATTTGACAATTCAAAAGTGCCTGTAAATGGTTTAATTGAAATAAATGCTTTGAGTTTGAGTTTGAGTTTGGCACAAGAAATGAAAGGCCTAAGCTAAGCAGTGGGTGAAGTCGCGGTGTGGATGATGAAGACATCATCATTTTTTCAGCCGAAATCCGTTCACTGCTGGACATAGGCCTCCCCCAACCACGCCACTTCAACCGGTTCTGTGCTTCTCGCATCCAGCGGAAACCTGCGGCCTTCACCAGGTATCTAATTACGCAACACATTTTCGATTTGCAATTGAGTCAAATTGGTTTCGTTTGATTAGAATTGCTTTCAATTTACAACTTTTGAAAGCAATTCTAGTCAAACGAAACCAATTTGACTCAATTGCAAATCGAAAATGTGTTGCGTAATTAGATAGCTGGTCATCGGACCACCTTATGGGAGGCGATGATTATATACCTAAGGTCTATTCAATCCTTGTTTCCAATTGATGTTATTTCCACTTAAATAAACATCAACTTTATGCAAGTGTAAATAAAGTTGACTGTTGAAAAACTCATAAAAAATATGAAGTTGTAGCTCAAACCTTATACAAATAAGGTTCAGTTTGAGCTACAACATAAAGTTGATGTTTATTTAAGTGGAAATAACATCAATTGGAAACAAGGATCCATTACAGTTGTTTTTCCTAAAACTCGTGTCTATTTACATCTTTGGTGAATAACTTGCGAACGCAGTACCTATAGCTTGAATTTTAGAAAATTAGGACAGTCAAACAAACGAATTGGCATACAGGAAGCTAACTTGTAACTGCTCACAGTCGACGTTGTGAATAGTCAAGTCTTTTACATCACTCTTATAAGTGTGAGTTAAGCGTAAATCGTTATCTCGCACGCAATTAAAAAGATGTAGTGCAGTTAATAATATTTTTGTCTTTAAGGATTACCTTATTATTCGAATTAATTAGGTATACCTAATAAATTCGTGTGTGTTCTGCAACGAATTAGCATTTCGGTTTCTTTCAGACTATATTCAAAATGTCTATTGAAGTGATATTTAGGTCCAATAATAGAGAGTTTAATGATTATGATCCGGTAAATAAGTAAGTACCTACATAGTAAATATTCGTTACTGACGCCACAGAATAAAGTGCTGACGCGATCATTTTTTATCAGCACACAACCAGCGGGGTAATTGCGTAACACACATGAAATGACAATCGATCGCAATGCCTTTTAGTTTGACAGTTCAGCCACGTACATTGCGTTATTGATTTCAAATTTTTAGAGATATTAATGAGAACATTTAAAACGAATACATAATTCAAATTCAAAAATATCAATAAGAAAAATCTTGATTGTTTCAGAACAGCCACCAACAACTCCCTTGAATTGTAAAATAGAGAAATTACAATGTATTTGTACGTTTACCAAGCAGCAGAATACATTGAAATACATATTTTATCAAACCTACAACTATAGTAAGTACTACATACAGGGTAACCTGCGGCTGCGGGGTAATTGCGTAACACATAAAATGACAATTGATCGTAATGGGTTTCATTTTGACAGTTCACCTCACCCATATTCATTGCGTTATTTACAATAAACTTGTTATTTACGTTAGTGACCAGACAAATTTTACAAACCTATGGACAATATCCTACAGAACTCTCGAATTGTCAATTAGGGTGCCGTTTACAGTATTTCGGAAAGCCTTGGCGAGAAAAGGAAGTTTATGTAAACTCACCCCGTCACTGCTGCTCTACTTCAGCCAGCGCTTCGTTGCCACTGGTTTTGTGCCCGCAGTCTTATGTACAATGTTCACTGGCTGGGCCGCGCCCGAGCGCGGCGCAGCGCGTTGTAGCGGATCCATGCAGACGCGGCGGAAGCCGACTGCTTTCACCCGTCTGATAAAATCCGATGAAATCTGGGCGCATGCGCACGCATTACAGTATAATCATAATTATATACTAGTGCTTACGCGACATTCAACTTACCGGCCGGCGACTACACCCGAACGCACGCGGTTGTAGCCGAACGGAACCGACCAATCGCGACGGTGACATCGCTCGCGGCGTCAGCCGACGAACTGTGCGACGAACGCAGCCGGCCATGTACCCGAGGAGCCGAAGGGCTACCGCACGGTGAACGGATTCGGGTTTCCAGCAGGGCTCGGAAACGTTATTTAAATAACATTTTTAAAACGTTTCTAACAGTTCGGGTTCTTATTTGTACAACATTTCGTTCGGAACGAAAACGAAATGCTTGCCTGCTTGCTTGCTTTCAAAAACCGGTTTATTCCGCGGGATGCAGCCGCGCACGGTGCGTGCGCCGACAAGCATAAACTTGTTTAATTGTACCTTATCTTCATTTTATAACATCATTGATTCCAATCCGCTTGCCGCTTAAGTATTGATTAGGGTTGTGTTGCGAGTTTCCTATCGATCAACCCAAAAATGGTAAAAAACGGTTAAAAACGTTTTATTAACCGAGAACGATTTTAATTTTGTTCTTGTTGAGGAGCTCGTGGCTAAGTAACAACAGCCGCACTGGTCGATCCATCAGGTTAAGCTACGCTTGCCGGGGTTGGTCAGTGGATGGGTGACCATCTTTACATACCGAGAATCCTCCGTGCCTCGGAAAGCACGCTAAGCCGTTGGTCCCGGCTGTCATTCGTGGATCTTTGACAGTCGTTACGAGTCGTCAGGAGCCCGAAAGTCTGACACCAGTCTTACCAAGGGGTATCGTATTACCCAGTTACTGGGTTGTGGAGGTCAGATAGGCAGTCGCTCCATGTAAAATACTGGTATTCAGCTGCATCCGGTTAGACTGGAAGCCGACCCCAACATAGTTGGGAAAAGGCTAGGCAGATTGATTGATTGATTTTAATTTTGTTCTTCTTCAAAAACGTTTTAATAACGCTCCGTCCGAACGTAACCGAAACAAATCATTGCTTAGGATATACCGATGTCCGAGCCCCGGTTTCAAGCTGTGTAAATTCCATGCAAATATGACATTTGACTACTTCACTTTTTCCTTTAACACATTATAAAACTAGACCGCAAGTTACGCCGCATTTTAGGCTAACTTTGCATTAATTTAAAACAGCGATTTTTTTCATTTAACGTGTAGAGTATGGGCAAGGCAATATGTTAAACTGTATACCGCGAAAAGTTCACCCCACGTGTACGTTTTTTTAAGAAAACATCTAATTTCAACAACGAAAAACACTCCATACAATATGTTTGTATGGAGTGTTTGTCGAAAGGATTAGATATCACAAGTAGGTAAAAATTACATTTTTTTTTAAATTGTACTTTACTCAAAAATATTAACAGCAGTTTTTTTGCGCTAGGACAATATATTTAATTTTGTTGAATATCGTATTAAAATATATAATTAAGTAATTTAATGCAAAAAAGGCTCGTAATATTTTTGCTTGAAGTTCAATTTAAAAAATTCGCAGTTTTAATTTTATTTAAATTTCCGTAGATGATGAAATGTTTAATTCTGAAATAATACATTAGTTTTACGAATTGTTTACATAATATAACCAAAATGTTCCTGTTAACTATTTTGCCTCAAATTTTATTCACAAAAATGTGTTTTAGATTTTCTTACCTGGAAAATGTTTAATTTTTTTTAGTTTATTTGAAGAGCTAAGTAAAAAAACACGATTCAGGAAAAAAATCGCAGTTAGGATTTAGTGCAGGGTTCAAACCTAATTTCCCCGGCATAAACGAGCTGCACTCCGCCCCGGCGCGGCCCGGTCGGTGAAATTCGTACATTAGGCTATAAGTAAAGGTGAAATACAGGCAATTAAGATTTTTGAAAACAATTAATAAAGTAATGAGCAATCTCCTTTCTCCTCTCCGACAGCATTTATTAACAAGTAGGTGGTTTGTATAGTTGTATAGTAGGTATAGTTAAAATATTTCTCAACAATTATATTTTTATTGCAGGTTCCTTTCTTGGCCCCGCACCGGAGATGGACGCGTTAACGACGAAAATATCCATTAAATTAGAACTATTTGATAATAATACTTCAGTTAACGTAGGCACTTTCCTAAATAAAAAAGTAACAAAAATATGGTCTAAAAATCTTACTTTAAGTGCGAAGGATATTAGTGAGTATTTAACGATTTTACAATTATTTTAGTCTATAATCGACTTAAAAAAAAATGTTTATTATTTGAGAGAAAACTATCTACTTATATTTTTATCAAAATTCAGGTCAGGTTGTGTTACCCCGTTGCTCTTTTGCAAAGATAAAGTATCCCTACACAAATATCAAAACAGTGTCGCTATTGGTCCACATAACACTTCGCTAGCAAAGTGATATTTTGCATAATTATTATGAGCTACGACTTTCTTACATTTGTTTTAGGTAAAGACGAAAGTGGAGTGCCAACACTGATGTATTCTGAAAAAAAAGATGTTGAGTATGGCTGCCAAGAACATATTACTAAGTATAAAACCAAGTGTAAGTCGAGCACCCATTGAGTTTGAGAAAGCGACGGTCACACAGCTATGAATGGTAGAGACGACACATAAAGCTGAACTTTTTCTTGAATTGGATGTGCCATATTTTTACCTAATTAAAGGTCACGTATGCAACAATTTGAACATGTATATGACTTGTCATATTTAAAAGAAAATAAGTCTGCCCTATTTTAGGGCTCCTTAGTCAATAAGGAACCCTTATAGTTTCGTCATGTCCGTCTGTCTGTCCGCGGCTTAGCTCATAGACTGTTGATAGTAGCAAGTTTTAATTTGGCATGGGTAGACACATTAATCACACCGACAAAGTGGTAAAATAAAATCATGAAAAATATTTTTTCTTGGGGTACTTCCCTTATACGTAAAGTGGGGATGTTTTTTTTTTCCTCGTCTATCCCATAGTGCAGGGTGTCGTTGGAAAGGTTGTTATATAATATTGGGAGTTTTTAAATGCCATTTTTGGATTCAGGGTTTGTGTCCCCCCCCCGCCAACTAAATGGTTGGTTCTGGATATGTGTAAAATTCCCGGCACAACCTCGCTCCGCATCAATGGACAGACACAGTCCGCAACGCCGCTCCGCATTACTCCCTCGCTCTGCTCCGCTGCCTCGCTCCGCATCAATGGACAGACAGCCTAATAGGGATGATGCCTGGGTAAAAAAAAACGAATTTTAATTAGTCCGTCAGTCAGATAATAAAAAAATATTAGACACGTATTTTTTGCTTTTTCATATTAATAAAACTAAATAAATAAATTAGATAAAAACTAAATTACTTAGATAAAACGCATTTTAAGTTGGGGAGTGGGGGTCGATACGTCACTAGTACGTATAAAATCTACATACTCGTGACGTCATGGCACATTTTACCTCAATGTATCGCCGTAATCTTTAGATTACGTAAAAAAAGAAAAAAATACGTGTCCAATATTTTTTTATAATCTCAAAGACGGACTAAAAAAACATTTTTAGTCGTCAGCCCTATTGTGTGATGCAGGATTTGTGTGACGTCAGGTCTTTTATGCGTAGCTCGCACGTGGCGATATAGATGCCGCCACAAATATTGTAATTACTTAATATGCGATTTACTTATTACTGCATACTAAGTAGCAGCTAGAAATAATAAAACCAAAAAATATGAATAACATCAATTTGTAACAAAGAATAATCACCATATTATTTGCAGATATAGTGCATATAGGCTTAATAAATACAGACAACAAGTTATTAACATATAATAGAACAGCGATCACAAAAAAAATCAAGATGGCGGAAAATGGATCTATACTCTGTTGTATTTACTACAAGGCGATTACCATAAATAGGCAAGAAGTGCACATACGTCGTTTTGTTGAAAATAAGACTTTACTAATATACCAGTCGCAAGAATCGACAAACCCCACAGGTAACTCTAACCCTGCGTCCTAACCGAAAGCGACGGTCGCGCGAATAAGCGATTATACAATAGTTTACCCGAGTAATGACGTACATACGCGGGTTTATTGATCGCGCGAGTGTGGCATATAATAAACGAGCGCAACGATCGCGTACTCGCGCGATAATCGATTTCGGTAAGGACGCGACCTAAAGAGAAAAGAGTAAGGGGACCTCATACTTATCTGCCGCTGACGGCCGGCAATAATTGGTACGACAAAAGTCGATGAAAAGTGCAAGTATGATCGTAGTAGAAATAAAATATATTGTGGTTAAAACGAGAAAATAAATAGTATCTCGGTAAAATGACCAGTATTTTAAGTATTTTTTTAATGTTTTAAATACGAGTAGATACACAATTCATTAGGGCTACTCGCGCAACTCTTCAATGAAAACTTGCCAAAATTGGTGCCAATTTTGGCTTCATAAACCTCACCGAATAAATGAGGAGCATTTTTTTTAATAATTAAATGTATTGAGGCTCTACGTATATTTCCGTCGTCCCACCACAGATAATACTCATTCTGTGAATACGCAGGTAGCAGAACCATACTAGTAAATATCTAAAAGTTAGGTAGTATCTAAAGTAACAATATTTATCTATTTATAATGCCCCAAAAATTCGAGACATTAACAGTTGCATTCTGAAATTAAGGCAAGCTGAACCACCGTGACCATGCTCAGGAACATGCACGATGTTCTACGCAGTAGATGAAACTTTTAAATTAGTTATAATAATAATAATATATTCTTTAATTCGGACTACACATACAAGTACACACAATCCATATGGTATTAGTAACAATGACTTAAAAAAACTATGTTAGTAAACTTTTACAAAACTAAAAACAATTAAAATACTCAAATTATAATTATGTCGTATCTGTATGTATTTTACTGTGTGTACATAAATAATAAAATAAATAAATAAATAAAATTGACGTGGCCCAACACACGTTGGCACATGCCTCCGTACCCAGTGCCTTATAAAGGGACTGTCTACTTTGTCTCTTAATGTTTTCAGGATGCTGTTGGAGCTTCCGTGCAACCTACCCATTATTGACGCTGTTCTCTTTCTTATAATGGCATGAAAATCGTCAACACGGGCTTCCGCGAACATCTGCGAAGCACTGCAGAAGCGCGGAAGCCCCATCAACATCCTAAACCCATTATTATACTGTACGCGCAGGACGTTGTAGGCTCTCTGTGTATATTTCACCCACAAGCTGCACGTGTAGAAGGTTTGGCAGTACATATACATCCCCACTACAACGCGCAAACCTGCGGGCTACCATATTACATCGAACCGCCAACGCCCTGCTCTCCCTCTCTATATCAGCATCGTCAGATAAGTCCTCCGTGACTACATGCCCTAGGTATTTAAACTGTTTGACTCTCTGTCCTATAGTTATGTACCTATAGTTCTGGATATGAGATATCAGTGAAAACAGTATATTCATATACTTTATTTTTGTTGAACAGTTGATAGTATTTTAGAGTGAAAACAGTATAATACTGATTTTTTTGCAGTATGGTTGGCAACCCTATCTGCGATGCGACCCTCGACCACGCTACGTACGGATGAGGTAAACATATAAACCGCGTAGTTACGTGGCAAACCTTTCTGTGCACATCCTATGTAGCGGTGTACGCATAAAATATTTAGCGCATAGCGCGTAATTTTGCGTAGTTGAGCCATTCCGTGAAAAATGTATCCGTTACTAAGAGGGACAAAATGGACAATTTTAAAAATTCCACTAATACTTTTCACGACACTAAACGGACGTGACGAACTTCCGCTTTACTAACAATAATTACTTAGAGTATATAACACTGGAGAAGCCTTACGAACACTTTCCCTCCGTAAAAGTACAAGAACAAATGTTCTAGTACGTTCATAAAAACTACTTTCAAATCGTTTCTAACACATTTCGTAAATCGTTTTAAAGGCGCGCGGAGCTGCGTAAAAATGCCTAGTTGTGCTGTTAAATTCTGTAAAAAGCGTTCAAATACGTCAAATTTACATAAAGAACTGAATAACCTTCCTTCTTCCTTCCTTATATTGTTTTTTTTTTGTAAGTCATGTTTTTATTGAAATTTAAAATCCTAACCTCATAATACATTTCGATTTTTCATTCGATTCAACCATGATTCAATATAAAACGTAGCAGAATCGAGTATTTTCCTCACATGGCTTCTGTGACGTCACCGAGTCTCGCTACATCTCGTTTTTATGTTCATAAAGATCAAAATACTTTTCTTTTGCATTAAGAAAATATACGTCAAAATGTTAACACGAGACTACCGTAGAGTTGAGGTCATCCTGCCAGGGTTGCGAGTTTGTCCGAAAGGGATATCGCGGCCCCGACACACAGGCAACGGAAGGAACACGGCTGGGTTTTAGTCAGTAAAAGTCTGACAGGCCCTCCGGTTATTTGAAAATTTGCCACCCAAAAAAAAAAACAACAAAAAAAAGTTATTATTTTTGTTTTTTTTTTGATTGTTGCATGTTTTATAATTTTTTATGTTCATTGATGTGGATATATATTTTTTTTTTTTGAACTTGACCTAATTTATTATTGAGATTACTTACATACTCGTATTACAAAAGTTACTTTTATTTAATTGTAGTTATTTTCTCTTCTTATTAAAATGTAAACAACATTAAGTATACGTCAAAGAGCGCGAGTAATACCTACGTCAATTTGTTCCGTATAAATAATTTAAAAACCCGGAAAATAGCGCGTGATATGTACTCATTCTGATACAGTTTAACGGCATAAAGTCTAGTACATGTGAAACGTTATATATTTTGTGCTAAATACTCAAATCAATTACGTAGTGACTAAAAACAATCAGCTAGTGATTTTATTATACCGCCATTAAATCAAATGAACTGTGAGATCCAACTTATTGAGCGAAACGCGTAAGTAAACCGACATCCACGGCGCTTACGACGTTCGTCTCGCCGACTTACGCATCGACAGTTCGTCACCAGGAGTGGGCCTTTATTAGCGTGCACTGGATCATTGTCAATTTAACTTTAAGTAAATCTATAACAATGAATTGTGACTGTTGCTCGGAAGGCATAGCTGAAGGAAGTCCTGTGGTTAAATGCTCATCATGTCAAAAACCCTACCACCATTCCTGTCTCACGCAGCTGGGTTGTGACTTCCAACTAGCTGAACTGCGCAATTGGATGTGTCCAACCTGTAAGCCGAAGAAGCGAAACGCAGACAATACCCCAGTGCGCAATAGTCAGGCAAGTGATCCTCATGTAACACATAGAAAGAAAGAGTCTTCGGTAACTATCCTCAGCGAAGAAGCTCCTGTTACGTCTGGCGAAGTTTCTCGCATTATGAAAAAACAGATAGACGAGCTTATGCGGCACCTCAATCAAACTTTGGCGAGCTATGTTAACACACAGATGAAGGCGATTACGGAAAAATTAGACGGGATTAATACATCAATGGAATTTATGAACGTAAAGTTTGAGGAAATGAAGACTGAGTTTTCCTTAAACACCAAAGTCGTTAATGATCTTAAAAAGGAAAACGAGCAGCTCAAAACTACTGTCAAAGACCTAGGCGTGAGGCTAACTCAGATGGAACAACAAGCACGTTCTACGAATGTGGAAATTCAATGTCTGCCCGAGCACAACAATGAAAATCTCGTGTCGACTGTCATGAATATAATTAAGGTGATATCTGGTCATTTAACTGAGGATAACATACATCATGTTACAAGAATTGCAAAGCAAACCCCAACTAGTAACCGCCCGAAGTCTATTGTCGTTCAATTCTGGCTGGCTTCTTCTATCAATTTTATTAAAAATAAAACTTCTGAAGAAAAGCTCAACACCGCTCATCTTGGGATAGGCGGTAAAAAAGAAAATGTCTATATAGTAGAACATTTATCACCTGCAAATAAGGCGTTGCATGCTGCGACCAGGATTAAAGCCAAGAGTTTGGGTTACAACTATGTTTGGGTCCGTGGCGGCAAGATTTTTGCCAGAAAGCATGATGGTGCAGACTATAAATATATCAGAGACGCCGACTCGTTGGAAAAATTACAGTAAGCAATCAAAAAGATGTATAGAATAATGTATAAGATTGATAAGGATTTAAATTCGATCAGTTAAAAATCTACTACCAGAATGTAAGGGGTATTAGGACAAAGCTGAGTGACATTTACGAAAAAGTTGCATGTTGTTCATATGATGTTATAATGTTTACGGAAACTTGGCTACTGGATGGTGTCTTTGACTCAGATATCATGGATGGGCGTTACTCTATCTATAGGCGTGATAGATCCTTTAGGTTTAGGTTTTATTATTCAAAACATTAATTGTTTTGAATAATAAAACCGACGGTGGTGGAGTTCTTATCGCTGTTTCTACAAAATTTTAATCACACAGACTGATCAAATTCGAAAGCTCTTGCGATGATCTCTGGGTCAAGTTGTCACTTAAGGGTGGTAAGAAAGCTAGGGTAATTTATCTATGTACTGTATACTTGCCGTCACCGATACAGCCCAGAGTACTGGAGCATTTTATTGATAATACAAACAATGTCTTGGAACATGCCAACGAATGCTTGATTATTGGCGACTTTAATATGAAAACTATTAACTGGCTTGGGACAGGTGGTGATGTGATAAGAGCTCCTCAAAATATTTGTACAGGCTTAGAACAGACTCTTTGGGATTTTGTCTTACTTAACAATTTAAGACAATGCAATTATTTATTTAATTAAAATAACAGAATTCTTGATTTAGTCTTGACGAACTTAGATCATTTTGTGGTAAGTGCACCAGTGGATGTACTTTATAAAATAGATATGCACCATCCACCTGTACTGTGTGAGCTCTCGTTTACCCATTTAAAAAAGTCACAGAATTGTAATAATAGAACTAAGTTGAATTATTTTAAGGCAGATTACATGGCAATTAATGAAGTATTGGAGCAGTTCAATTGGTCGACAGAGCTAGATCCTTGCATGACTGTAGATCAGATGGTAGAAAAATTGTATAGTATATTGTATGGGTTCATTAACCGCCACGTTCCACTAGTACCAATAAACGATATTAAATATCCATACTGGTTTTCTAGGCAGCTCATTTAAAGACTAAACGAAAAGAACCGTCTTCGACTTAGAGTTAAAAAGTACAATAATCCTTTAGACATTATTGCTCTAGATTTACTTAGGAAAAGGTGTGACCGTATGACTACGTCTTGTTACAATGCTCACATTGCTGATATAGAGGCTAAAATTACTTCGAACCCAAAATATTTCTGGAGTTACTTAAAAATGAAGAGAGGTGGCACCAGTAACTACACCCAGTTCCATGACAGATGGTATAAACACCTCTGAAAATGTTAACGAAATATGTAATTATTTTGCATCTCATTTCTCTAAGGTATATGGTAGTGATGGGAATAGTGTTCATGCGAGCGCAGGTGACATTGATAGCTGCATAAGCAATAGCACGTTAGGCCATATAACAATATCAGATACGCAAAGAATTAATAAAGTTAGACGTTCACAAAGGGGCCGGCCCTGATAATATACCTGCTTTGCTTTTAAATAAGGTATCGGTTGTTCTTTCACTGCCATTAAGTATTATATTTAATCATTCTGTGCTTCGGGGTACTTTTTCGGCCATTTGGAAGGAAACCAAAATTGTACCTATTTTCAAAAACGGGGATCGGTCTGATATGACCAATTACAGGCCCGTCGCTGTTCTCTCTATACTTGCAAAGGTATTTGAAGCCCTCATATGCCCTGTGCTGTCTAGACATTTATCACAGCTAATAATAGATAGCCAATATGGATTTATGAAGGGGAAATCGACAGCTACCAATTTGGTGACTTATGTTGAAAGCATTGTTGAGGCGGTTGATGCGCGTGTCCAGGTTGATGCAGTCTACACCGACTTCAGCAAGGCTTTTGACACGGTAAACCATGGAATACTCATCAAGAAGCTTGAAATAAATGGCGTTTCGGACCCCCTCTTAAGTTGGTTCGAATCATATCTGTCTGGACGGATGCTCAAGGTTGTGGTGAATGGCTGCTTTTCAGGTTCGTACATTGCAACGTCGGGAATCCCTCAGGGATCTCATTTGGGTCCGCATATATTCATTCTTTTTATAAATGATATTTATAAATGCTTCTCGAACTCGAATATATTCTTATTCGCTGATGACCTCAATGCTATAAAGATTATAAAAAATCCTGCAGACTCTGTACTATTTCAAAGCGACTTGGACAAGCTGACTTTGTGGTGTGAACACAACAAAATGTCTTTGAATGTAAAAAAATGCCATCACATAAAATTCACAAAAAAAAAGAATGTCGTGCAATCAGTCTACAAATTGAATGGTGAGCGGCTTGAGGAAGTCGAAACTATTCGAGACCTAGGTGTTCAGCTCGATAAAAAGCTAAGTTTTGTAGAACATATTGACAAAGCTAAATTAAAAACAACAAAGATGCTTGGCTTCGTTATGAGAGAGTGTAAGAACTTCAAAAAACCTAGCATTAAAAAAATGATGTACAACTCGCTAGTTAGAAGCCATCTCGAGTACTGCAATGTGGTCTGGTCACCTGAATATAAAATCCACATCAAGCGCATCGAACGGCTGCAAAAACGGTTCTTATGGCATCTCACCATAAAAGTAATATGGAAAAAAACTCAACTCGTACCAGGAAAGACTGAAGTATTTTAAGATGGTGTCGCTGGGGAAACGCAGGAATATGCTAGACTTGGTTTTCCTTAAGAAGCTGGTAACAGGCTCTCTTAACTGTCCCTATTTGCTCAGTAGGGTGTTATTCCATGTGCCACATAATCTGCCAAGAAGTTCTAATAGGAGGCTATTCTGCATGCCAAGATTTCATACCAACTTAAGGCAATACTGTCCACTGTCGAGAATGTATGCTGCATACAAAGAGCACGAAGTCGACATTGACCTCTTTCATTCATCAATACCTGCTCTAAAAAAAGCCTCACTTGCCATTTAATGAGTGTCTCTATGCAGTATAAATTCAAATATTAACCCAATCTTATATAAAAATTATCATAAATAAAATCTATCTAATCTAATTTATTCAATGTAATTTAATTCATTTATTGTAATCAATTTAGCTTATAATATTTTTTTTTCATCTAAACTATGTATTTCTTGTTTTAATTAATTAATTATGTTATTATCTGCGCATAATGTAGTACATGCTGTGCTTTTCTATAAGTAATGAGGCGCTTAGATTTAAGTTTGAAATGTACTAATTATAAAGTAATATTGTACTCATTGTTGAAGAGCCTAATAATAAATAAAATAAAATTAAAATAAATGTTTGTGACAGAAATTTTTCCTTAGAGTTAAGTCTTTTTTCGGAATGGCTTAGTTATGAAAGTTTTTTTACGTTTCAGAAAGTGAAGGACAGACGAAGACTCCTCATACAGATTGGTTGATATACTTAGTACCATTATTCTTAGGGATATGTGTTGTAATGTTGGTACTTTACATTATTAAACAAAAACGCTGTTGTAAAAATTTGCATCCAGCTGAAGAAACGGTGGAATTGGATAACCATGTAAGTTTTTATTTATTTGAGCTGTTTGCCATTTGAACATTTGAACAGATGCTTTCTGCTGTTTTACAAAATGTAATTGAAATAACTGAAAAGGGGTCATCTATGGGACCAACGTTAAAACGCGAGAAAAATCATCTGTTGACTGTTCCTTACATTTTGTCGAGTTTTGCGAACATAAATGTAATCATGATTTTTTGTAGAGGTTTTGAGTAAATTTTTAGTAATTTAATTGCGTAATACACGATTAATCATAACCTCAATCGTTGTGACCACTGATGCATCTATACTAAACTGCATAGCCTTTTCCCAACTATGTTGAGGTCGGCTTCTAGTCTAACCGGGTGCAGCCGAATACCAGTATTTTTTTTATTACATGGAGCGACTGCCTATCAGACCTCCACAATCCAGTAAGTGGGTAATACGATACCCATTGGTAAGACTAGTGTCAGACTTTCGGGCTTCTGACGACGCGTAATGACTGTCAAAGATCCACAAATGATAGCCGGGATTTTCCGAGGCACGGAGGAGTCTCGGCATGTAAAGATGGTCACCCATCCACGGACCAACCCCGGCAAGCGTAGCTTAACCTGATGGATCGACCCGTGCGGCTGTTATTACTTAGCCACGAGCTCCTCTATACTACATCTCTGCATCTATACTATACATATAATATAATAAAATTATAAAGAGGTAAAATTTGTTTGTTTGTTTGTATGTAGGGGGTAATCTCCGGAACTACCAGTCGGATTTGAAAAATTATTTTTGCATTGGATAGCCCAATTCTTGAGGAAGGTTATAGGTCGCGGACGAAGTCGCGGGCAGAAGCTAGTTGTTTCATAAGTTCGAAAAAAAAATCTGCTCAACAACGTAAATAACGCAATGAATGTTGTTGAACTGTCAAAATGAAACAGATTAGTAGTAATCGTTTACGAATTTGTTACGTATTTAGATTGTCGGTTAATATGAATGAAAAATTCATTGGCGAAACTTCACAGACTACGGTTATCGATTAAATCATGATCTAACAAAAATTAAGTACGATTTATAAGTTTTTGCGTTTTAAAATACTTTTTATTAATTGCAGGCAACCCAAAACCAAGTTTTATACGCGAACCTCGAATTCGTGAGAGACGAGAATCGACCACAAGGCCAAAATGAAGAACCGCATTACGCAAATATAGTCGGTGTGTTACATCCACTCTCATAATAATGTGAAGTCAATATATTTATAATAGTATTCAGAAATAGAAAAAAGAAGTTTAATTTATAAGATAGAAGAAAATAGACAATAAAATACTTTGAAACATTATGCGAGATATTTGTTTTATTTTAGGAGCATGAGGAACAGGGTGTAAAGTTCACTCATCCACCATAGAAAAGGGAGGATCCTCCGACCAGACGGGTGTCGTGTCTGGCGGGCAACTGCCCAGAGGTTGAAGTCGGGAAGCTTGTATATATGTTTATCGCGCGGTAAACTGTAATTGCGCGATGCAGGATGTTGTGTGACGTCAGGTCTTTGATGCGTAGTTTGCATGTAGCGATGTAGATGCCGCTACATTATTAACAACCATTAAATGGCCTTAATTATACAGGGTCAAATTAAATTAACTAGAGAAACTTCGTAGACGTGATGTTATGTTTTTTTTTTACAATATTGTTAATTCTATGGGTACAATGAGTACTATCCTAATTTATATATATTATATATTAATATGTCGTATGGCCCAGTGGTTAAGGCCTCGCCTCTCATTCACGAGGTTGTGGGTTCAAATACGGGCAAGTACCAATGTGACTTTTTCAATTCATATGTACTTTCTGAGTTTATCTTGGACATTACTGACATCGGTGAAGGAAAACATCGTGAGGAAACCTGGACTTATATAGTTAATATAAGTCTGAAATCACCAACATGTCTTTAGCAAGCGTGGTGATCAATGCTCGTGCCTTCTCTGTATGAGAAGAGGCCTTTGCCCTGCAGTGGGACAGTAACAGGCTGGTGTTATTAATATTTTAAATGTTTTGACATATCTCGTGACCCTAGGGTCCCGGACCTTTTGGAAGGCGTACGAGGGGCCGAAGCCAACTTGCAGAGGCCCCTTAGATATTTTTATGTATTGAGGCACCAACCGACGATTATCCCTGTATGCACTACGCAAGTGCACCCAAGGACAACCCCCGGTTGGTGCAGGACTATTGCAGAACATGGAAACAAAATAAATTGGGCTATGGGTTTGGGTGGCTAAAGTTGACTCGTGACCTGGAACTATGGAAGGACTATGGCCCCTGCCTGATCAATGTTTTATATATACACGGAAAAATGGCAGGGGGTGACTTGCACACTCAATAATGGGCCCCCGGAAGCTGTCGCTAGCACATAGTGACGTAGCGACAAGGGGGCAACATGTCCTGAGGTGCTTGAGGAGTGCAGAGGTATTCCACGGCTTTCAGAACAATCCCAGAGCCCAGCAGATGGTCAAGATCCCTACGAGCACTTACTAGAATACTTCCTTCCTCCGAGCACGTTTGCTCTTGCGAATCTCCACTCAAGCCGGGCAATTAAGGCAAGACTGAGGTGGGAGCTCTGTTCCTCGTCAGTGTTCACTCCAGCCGGCCAATAAAAGCAAGCCAGAGATTAGGAACAAGATTTCTCCCTGGAGATAGGGTCCGTGGGGTCGCTAATGCCCAACAGCTCGCCACATGCTGCCCTGCTGGTTTCTGTATCTCTCTTGGTCTGGCCTCTCATCCTAGACCTGTTCCGGCAAAGTAAACTCTACCGGCACAGACCCAGAGTTCGAAGCGCGCAAGCCCAGCCCCACCACGACGTCAACGTAGAGATACGGCGGTGGGGTTATTATTATTATATATTAATAATATAAATGCGAGAGTGAATTCGTTTGTTACGCTTTCACGCTAAAATGGCTGAATAGACTTAGATGACATTTTGCACATGGTAGACCATGACCTGGATTAGTACATAGGATACTTTTATCCCGTTATTCCCACAGGGTCAAGACTTACGCGGGTGAAACCATTGGGTGCAACTAGTAATAAAATAGATAAAATAAAACTCATTTAATTCAGACTATATTTGTCCATATTTTGTAAGTACCAATTACTTTTAGTCATGACGAGATCAATTAATACATTTATAATCTATAGGTATAATAATAATGAATGTCTCTTTAGTGTAGTGGTCGGAAGCGAGAGTACTGAGCGTAGAATCCTGGATTCGATCTCCAGAGGGTGCTGTCTCGACATTGATAACGATCGCTTTACGACATAATTCTGTCGCAAAGTCATAATAGGGCCATAGACGGTCAAAATTGCTTGACAAGCACGTAACTTTTTCGTCCTTGTTAAGCAAGTTTGACTAGGACGGTCTTAGGAATTTGCGACCGAATTCGGTCGTAAAGCGATCGCTAATGTCGAGTGAACGGTCAACGACGCACGACTGTAGACACCAAACACTATGCTACGAGTGCTACGACGTAGCTTATCCTTTGCTACGATTGCAACGACTTAGCTTATCTTTCGCTACGACTGCTACGGCGTAGATTATTTACGAGTGCTACGAAGTATGCAATAATACACAGTGCTACAACTGCTACGAAGTCTGCACCAGTCACAGTGCTAGGAGTGCTACGACGTAGGTATTCTATGTGCTACGATGTAGTTAACCCTTACTATATTATACGACTTTGGTACATCACATTATAATCATGAATTCATGACGTACTGAATTCATGGTAAAAGGTTTCGTTGCGATAATTCGTCACCTATAATAAATCTTTCGCCATGCCATCCTGTTGGTGCACAATAATTGTATTATTATTCATTTTAATAGCGACTCGCTCCTGCTTCGCACAGGTGCAATGGCAGCATGACGAAACATTTAGATTTTAAAATTGAAAATCCAGACCCATCCAACATTTTGCCCGTTGTTAAAATTAAGCACAGCTTGCCTTATTTCAATATGTGCACATGATGGAGACTCACACTGTATAAGTCTGAAATCACCAACTCGTCTTGAGCAAGCGTGGTGATCAATGCTCGTCTCTTCTCTGTATGTAAAGAGGCCTTTCCCTGTAGTGGGACAACACTAGGCTGGTATTACTAATATTATTATATACTAGCTTCTGCCCGCTACTTCGTTCACGTGGAAGTTGTAAGACACCACAATATACTACAATAACAGCCACATTTTTATAAAACTCCCCTGTATACTACGTTTGTAGTTTTGTTCTCAGCAGCCAAAATATACAGAGAGTCAGGACTGGTGACGCGGCAGCAAGCGAAGTACAGTTGTCCGACAGAGGTCGACACCCGCAGCCTTCAGTGATTGCCCCTGTAACTTGTTATATATGTACTTAGGTTCAAATCATTGATTTCCATATAAGGTGCGGTATCCTTCAGCCGTGTCCTGATAAAAAACGATCGCATGACGTAATCGCGCATTCAATAAAGTCGCGTTTGTAAGTCATCGCGATTGCGACGATCGCTTGCTCTTAGGAAATGGTGTAAGCCGTGCCATCAGTTTGTTTTTTGTTTACGTTCAATAGTTAATTAAACCTAGAGTGATGGATATAAATGCTGTTGAATGGAGAGGGAGAGGAAGACCAAAGAAATGATAGTGAATGTTCACGGTGTGAATTTGAAGGAACTGAATGATAGCGTGACGATTGACAGGGGAGAATGGAAGAAGAAAACGTGGTGCGCCAACCCCACGTTACATGGAATAAGCGCAGGAAGATGATGATTAGTCAATTTTAAACATAAATACCTAATTGCGCAAATAACTACTAAATGGTTCGGTTTGTGATATCTGATGTAATGTTATACCTATGAATGTTTTTAATTCTGTTATTAGTCGGTAAGTTTTCTTTAAAAAATCAAAAAACATAATTAGTGCTAAATTTCAAACAACCGTTGTTTTTCTCCGCTATAGAGGATATGAGGAAAACAAACAATAATTTGTGACTTTTAGTATGAGGTAAAAAAATCTGCTGTTTCCTATAGCTACGCGGTCAAAATGTATAGAACAGCAATTTTATTTTAAATGTCCGAAAGTTTACGATGAAAAGTTTCGTGATGTAAAACTATATAGGGTGCCAAATACGCTCAACCTGTTACCATGGATTCAGTACATGATTCAGAACCCCAAGTTAATATTTTTTAATCGGTTATTTTAAAAAAATCAGCTGTTCCTATAACTACGCGGTCAAAATGTATGGAACAGCATTTTTTTTTTAAACCTCCGAAAAATTTCAACGCAACGTTCAGAATCATGTACAGGGTGCGCGTCGATATTCCCTGCCAGTCCTGCCACACTATATAAAAAAAGACCTCTTTATCTAATTGTATCCTGTAATAATACGTTTATTTTTCCCCATTGGCGAAGCGCTGTGGCTTATGACCACCGATACGGCCGGCATAAGTAAATGGCGACCGTATCGGCGGTCATAAGCCATGATTCCGAACCGTTGCGTTGAAATTTTTATTAAACGGACTAAGCAAGTTATTTATTAAAAAAAATTTTTTTTTTAATCATGAGATTTCACAGATGGATTTATGAACGTAAACGTAAAAAGCAGGTGGTGTTCTGTAGTTTCCGCCTACCCCCATTCGTGAGTTTATATAAGTGTTACTTTGTATGTTAATTCAATTTCTTACCAATATACAGCGTGTATTGTTAAGAATCATACTAAGAGTTTATTTTTGTGGTAAATTCTAGAAAAAATAAAAATAAAATCGCCGATTTTTTTCAATGGGGAATTTTACCAGGATAATGTTATTGCAGTACCTATCTATGTGCCGTTTTCGGATCGGACAGGGTTTTTGTTACACACTATAGGAAAAGGAGCAACGGATAGTGATTCGGCCGGATACCGGATGCCGATAATCGGTGACTGTTGAAGCCGGATAACCGGTACAAAATGACAACCCAATAGTAGTAATAGTACCCAATAGTAGTACCCAGTAGTAGTGATAGTAAAAACATTGTCGTATAGGCCGGATACCGGATTGTGGCCGAATATCCGTTGCAACTCTAATAAATAGCTCTTTCCTAACAAATGATATGATTTCATAAGCAAAAATTTTGAGAAATTAATTTTGAAACAAATGTTAGAACATTTCAATGCACGCGGACGGTGAGCAATGGGCAGCTCGCCGTCCGATAAGGTCCAGGCCCGTGTCGACGGCGCGTTGTGTTCCACGCGCGCCTCAAAGAGATGTCAGCACCAACTGACGGGGTCGAAAGACCAATGCCTGCTGGGGTTGCGGGTTTGTCTGAAAGGGATATCGCGGCCCCGGCACACAGGCAACGGAAGGAACACGGGTGGGTTTTAGTCAGTAAAAGTCTGACACACCCTCTCGCTCTGCCCAGAGCGGGAGAAGTCATTTGATGATTTCCCACCCAGAAAAAAAAAAGAATAAAAAAAAAAGAAGTATGTACAATATAATTCTGTGTTCTTGTTGCTGACCGTACGAAATGAAGTTTTGACAGATCTACAATCTCAGTAGCGCCAACTGGTGTTGATTGAACTAACACTACTTGTCATTATGCTGGTTTCTCACATTCGCAAATATGATATTCGAGTTCATTGTATTCGCGCGTGTAAATAGTCATATATATAGCTTTGAAGTATCACTCAACTACTGATTTCAATTCTTAATGATGACAGGGAATATCTAGATTTTTCGGTCATTTGTATTGTACGTGAATGAATAAATACTTTTTAATGTTCTGTGATGTTGCCAGAGTACAAAATCTTTCGGTCGAACTGTCAAAAACTTATTGTTTATGTAATTTCAAAATAGAAAAATTCCAAATTTTATTAGGATTGTAATTAGAAACTTGTAATTTCCACTTAGAAGTAGTAAAACACACAAACCACCATGGGAACTGTACATGCCAAGGTAACTGTTCATAATTTTACTGATAACTTGTCCCGAAACAAATGTAAGGTTATGTTGGTTCAAAAATTATTTAAAGTTAAATAAGTCGTTTTTTACAAGTTCTTTCACAGTTATTTAGACTATCCTAATTGTAGACAAAGCGCAGGATTGTTGTGATAAGCAGATTAACTTTTTAATTGATGATATTGCCAAGAACATTAAATGAAAATGTAGAAAAATCCTTGATCATAATTTTCATTTAATTTAAAGATATATTTCCTTATGGTAAAACTGACGAATAAGGACGTAGTGTAGCCTGGCAACTGGTGCTTGATTATAATGAAGTTATTGTGTCAGGATAGTGAATAACCAATGGATCTTCAATACACAATGTATTGGTCAGTGGGTCGTCTTAGGGGCATTTATATGATAGAATCATTGTTGAATAAAAACTGGTAGAGATTGTCTAAACTGAAAGTGCACCATTGCATGTACCCATAATAAGTAATGTGTACATTTAGCCTTTCCCCAATTATTTCACCACCACCAAAATAATTACCTGGTTGCTGTATAATGTGTACATGTGTGTTTGTGCAGGCCGAGCATGGCGAGAGCGTGGAGGTGGGTGGGGGGCTGTTTGAGTTTGAAGAACCAATGGAGATGGAAGACGAGCCCATCTCCAAACCAACCATCAAACTGAATGGAGTGCGGGTAATGTCTTTGTATACATCTTATTTATACCCAACTGGTTTATTTATACCAAATACGTTGGCCGTGTAACATCCTTAGAGAGTATGTCAAGCTATAGGTGCCCGATCCTTGTGATCTCTTATATCTCCTGTGTAGTTTTAGACCAAATATCGGTCAGAACACAGCAGTGAATCGCTGCGTGATCTGAAGTTTCGTAGTGTCGAAAGTTTGTGCAGAACGGACCACCTTCAAAGCCATCAGTATCTTTACAACATTTCAGTTGTTACGAGCCGTCAGAAGCCTGGAAGCCTAAAAACCAGCCATACCAAGGGGAATTACCCAGTAGCTGGGTTGTGGAGGTCAGATAGGCAGTCGCTCCATCTAAATTACTGGTATTTAGCTGTCTCTGGTTAGAAGGGAAGCCCTCAACATAGTTGGGAAAAGGCTAGAGAGATGATGAATATTCTATGAACTGTAGGTTTGTTCCCCACATCAAATAAATATTTATATGGTCTACAGGTATATGATCCTGAAATCGCGTATGCTGGTGTGAGTGTAACTTACTATTTAGGAGAAATCCTAGTTTGGGGAAACTTTATGTTTTCATTGTCATCTCTAAGTGTGTTTGAACTACTGTACCCGGGCCCTAATATGGCACATCAAGCTTCAGAAGGAATCCGTCACTGTCTGGTATGAGTGACAAAAAAGACGCTCTACAATGCAAACTTTTCCTAAGACTCGACGGGCCATATTATTAATGCTTGCATACTGTAAAACCTATAATAACTGAATTCGTTTTTTTTATATAAAGTAACATAGATTAGGTGATATTGTGGCAACTACTAACATCTTAATATTTATTTGATAACCTGTACTGCACTTGGTGTGTTAATTGTCACAGGTCATTGAACTTGTTGGTTGGACAATGCCGGGCCCCGGGTTGAGAGGGGTTGAACCCCTTTGTCATGCTGACCATCAGGTTGATTCAGATTGCATGTTCAAAATCCTACATACCATGTGAAGTTTTCAATATCATAATTAATTTGTTCCAGTGATTCATAACAACCCAAAATCTCTAAATTTTTCAGTTAATTCTTTACAATTACTTTAAACTAATTAAATATTGCAAATCTGGTTGGATATTCTCTAGCAAAAACAGACTAAAATACTTCCAAAGCTTATACTAAGAATAGATTTAAAATAAATCATTACAATTATATTGGCAAATGGGAGAAGATGAGGGATGATACATTTTGCCATAACTTGACCTATTTTATGAACCCTTTTGACAGCATGATGATTCCTGATCATTCGTTCTGGCTTTTAAGGCTGACATTACGTTTGTGTCCTAGGCTCGCGTGGACCGGGTTCACGTGGATGGTCTGAACCGGACCAAGGACGATATCATCCGCAGCACCGTCGACGAGCTGTTCCAGGCCTCCGACTTCGAAGATGTCATTCTGCGTGCTCATAAGGTGACCTACACACACACACCCCATTTACAAACCTACACACCCTATCAAATACATTCACACCAAACACTAACAAATAAGGACAGTATTATCCGGAGCACCGTCGACGAGCTGTTCCAAGCCTCCGACATCGACGATGTCATACTGCGCTCTTATAAGGTGACAAAAAAACACACACACACCCCCCGTACACATACACACACCCTCAAATACGTACACACCCGTGTGTGTATGTATGTGAGGCATACACATCCCCTCATACGCACACACCTTCTCACATACGTGCACTCCGTTCTACTTATATGCATACACACCTTACATTTGTGTCATATATTATGTATGGTTAGGGTTGCCATCTTTTGGTACAAGAAAGAAAGTTCATTATGGTCAAAGCGGGAAAATAAACAGTATTTCGGGAAAAAACAGTACCTCGTATTTTTTTTTTTTACAATAAACAATTCAATCAACTTCCAAAAAAAAAACAACAGTGACAAATAGGTAACTCTTTCTATTTTCGTTTTCTGCCACCGACTTCCTTTTTATTTAGATATAGCTCTAGATATCAGTCAAAACAGTATATTTGATATTTTATTTTTGTTGACCAGTAAACAGTAGGTATTTTATAGTGAAAAACAGTATAATACTGTTTTTAACAGTAAGGTATACCCTCACATACATAAACTTACAATGACCACAGTCAGAGGTTCCATCGGTTATCTTCGGAAAAGCCGAAGTTTGACAAATACAATATGACTGATCCAATATGGGTGTGACAGAATCATTGCGTCAACGTATTATAATGAAATAAAAACGATTTCTATTAGTTGACACTCGCATATTATTCGTCTGTTATTAACGTTTCCGAAGATACCATCCATTCACATAGCCATTATCTACAGATTCGCATTATTGCTGGGAACCGACTTTTTGGTGTGAAAAATCACTGTTTACAGCTGCGCGCAATGTTACGGACGCAAAACATTGTGCTTTTGGGTGCATGCAACGGGGTAACATAAATGTAAATGGGGTACTTAAAGTTGAGTTATAACATTTAAAACTTGTTTTCGTGAAAAATTGTAAAACAAAGTTGGAACTTGTTTTGCCAAGAATGCGCACTAATTACTCTAGAAAGAAGAGCACAACTGAACATCCAACATATGAAGGAGCACAACTGTTAATAATCTACCCAAATTATATAAAAAGTGTTAGCTCTCTCAGCAGTTTCGGCTATCCAAACACATAATAGAAAACTGCCTTGACTAGCGTCCTCCAATGTACTTTAATGGTTGAGAATTGAACTGTTGAATGAGTATAGAATAATTTTATATAACACTATAATATACTTTGGTGACGGTTACCTAAAATAAGTTTACTTAATGTTTCTTGTCTGTTCTCATGTAAGTGGCATACTTTTTGTCTTTTATAAGAAAAAATTATTTAAACCTAAACTTTGATCTGACCAATATCACCGTAACCACCAGATTCCCAGTTAAGATCCTGTTTAAAATAATATCACAATTACGGGGAATACAAGTGCGTCCATATACACCCCTGTCACATACATGCACACCCCCTCACATAAACACACATGTCGTAGTGTAGAGCTGTGTGTTACAGTGTCAACGATGTTGCAGGTGCGACGCGCGCTGGACGCGATGGGCTGCTTCCGCGACATCGGCGTCTTCATCGACGTGTCTTCCGGCCCCGACGCCACCCCCGAGGGACTTGAGGTAAAGTCACATCCAAAATTATGTCATCATCATGCCGAAAAAAGCAGACCAAATTTCGGTTTACGGTCGGTTTCTAATATCAAGTTCAATACAGATTAATGTGGTACTAAAGTATTCCTATTAGCGTGTGCTTGTGTAAGAATGTCACTTTCTAACTTATATGTGTGTGTTTGTGCAGGTGACGTTCCAAGTACGCGAGTTGTCGCGCATTGTCGGCGGAATCAACACGACGGTCAGCGAAAACGAAGGCAACCTAGTGCTTGGTATGTATACTGTACTGTATCACTCTTAAGGCTGGTTTTTCGATGGCAAATAAACCGAAGATAGCCTGAGATTGTATGTGGTCTTCGCCGCCAGAGGCATTGCAGATGCGTTGCCACCCCATAGACAGAACTGATGTCTAATGTGCCTGTTTACAACGGCCAACGCTGCCTGGCGGCAGAAATAGGTATGGTGTTAGTACTTCCCCGGGCGATCTCCTTCACAAAGAGTTCCACTTAAGGAGGAGATCTGCAGTAGTAGCTTAAGCAGGAGATCCACAGTGGTATCTTAAGGAGGAGATCCGCAGTGGTAGCTCAAGGAGGAGATCCGCAGTGGTAGCTCAAGGAGGAGATCCGCCGTGGTAGCTCAAGGAGGAGATCCGCAGTGGTAGCTCAAGCAGGAGATCCGCAGTGGTAGCTTAAGGAGGAGATCCGCAGTGGTAGCTGAAGCAGGAGATCCGCAGTGGTAGCTTAAGGAGGAGATTCGCAGTGGTAGCTTAAAGAGGATATCCGCAATGGTAGCTTAAGGAGGAGATCCGCAGTGGTAACCCGCGAAATTCAAATTACCTTACGTTTTTGCAATTTGCAGCTCAGTGTTCGGTTGTATCTTGATCAAAATATGATTCGCGGCCGTATCAAATATCAATACAACTCTCTAAGTTCATATAATTCTATTGAATGACTATTTCATTAAATCATGACATTTTATGATTATTCTAACATAAGGAGTTGTATTGCTGATTCTAATTATTTATATTTCTGTAAAGCCATATTTGTTTCGGTCACGAATCATATTTTAATCAAGATACAAACCTGACACTGACCTGGAAATTGCAAAAAAGT
The DNA here is from genome assembly GCA_947364205.1 of Agrochola lota. NCBI lineage: Eukaryota > Metazoa > Arthropoda > Insecta > Lepidoptera > Noctuidae > Agrochola > Agrochola lota. The sequence goes on along the minus strand of OX376246.1, from coordinate 10,139,548 downwards.
AAGAAAATTCGAATTTCGCGGGCTACTTTAGCGCATTCCCCTTCTCGGAAGCGTCCTCAACAGCTGTATTATGTTTGGTGCTCAGGCGTGAAGATGCCCAACGTGCTGGGTCGCGGGGAGCGCGTCCAGGCGGAGTACAGCATGGGCTACCGATCCTCTTCCAACTTCAGCATCGCAGCCACCAAGCCGTTCCCTCAGAAGGCACTTGTTCCTGTGTAAGTAAACTCTCCATTATTTTGGAGGTTCTTTTCAAAAGTTGATAATAATGATTTTAGGTAAAATAAAATAGGAAAGACATTTTCTTTTCTTAGGGGTCGTCCATAAATCACGTGAGGCTCGAAAAAAGGGGCTTCGGAAAAAATCACGAAATATCACAAGGGGGTAATGAGATATCACGTGTATTTATTTTTTCGTTTAACGCGGATTTCTAAACCAAAACGCGGCACCCAAATACTATAATAGATATTTATTTATTTCTTTCTATTTAAAGATAACATTTTTTGTATTTTTTTAAGATATTTTGCAGCAAAAAAATATACTTGGCTGTGGTAGGGGGGAGGGGTTAGTCTAAAACCTCACCACGTATCACCAGGGGGAAGCGGGGTGTTTAAAAGTTGCTAAAAACCATTACGAGTTTAATGACCGACCCCTTATTGGAATAAACTAATTTGATAAAAACAGCTCCTTTATTTGAAAGAAAGAAAAATGCGTTTATTGGCATTACAGCAGAAAAATACACCTTATAACAAAAAAAAAAACAGGAAACAATGATTATAATGCCAATAGGGCCTCAGCTCAGCATAAATGTCAGATGGCAACACAAAGTGTACCACGTGACGCTGATTTTCAGCTGCAACCTACGAGTGCCATACGCTAGAATAATAAAGACAGGGAAGTGTGTGTCCGTTTTAATAAATTAAAGGTAAGTAGTAAAAGATAGGATAACATGAAAAGCTCACAAAATCAAATAAAATGTTGTGAATGAGAAACTAAAACTTTATGGTGGGTCTGTCACGATTTGGAAGGTTATCGCTGATCACTTACCCTTTATTGAAGCATTATATTGAGACTGCTTCATTGGTCTTGTGGTCCCAAGCGCTACTGCTGAGCATGAGGTCCTGGGTTCGATTCCCAGGTCGGGAATGTGTCAATGAGATTTTAATTTTTTTAATTAGGATCGAGTCTCGGTGGATTTGTGCCCGATTAATGGGAATGGGCTCGCCGTAACTGGCGAAATTTAGGTATACTATAGGTACGACTCAGCCTAACCTTTCGGGAATTACAGGCGTTATATTATGTAGATAGAAATACGGTAAAGTATGTTGTTGGCAGGCTTTCCACGTCGATATACCAGCAGAACCACGAGTACCCATGGTCTGGCTACCGGCTGCTCGACCGCGGCCTGCTGCTCGACCTCGCCTTCAAGACTTCGCCCGCGGTGAGTCGAACAGGAAAATGTATTTTTTACGTCATGGCCACCAGCTTAGCGGTGTATAAGTTCCTTTCTTGTCAATGGAAGAATTTCTTCACATCCAAATCTGTAAATTCAAATCGCAACTGTCAGCTTAGGCTGCGTTCATTTTTGTGCTATTTCAGCGAACAAGATACAGTCAAATTTCACAAAACGTGGCTCCAAAACTAATTTCCCACAGCGATCCATTTCGAAACATCATGCAATAACAATACACAAGCAGTGTCACGAACCCCGTCCGCACTAAACCTGTCTGTCACACGTCGCTTTGTACGGAGAACTACCAAATCGCGTGCGCAGCTTTATTACTGCTAAAATGGACCTTTCTGGCGCAGACGTGAGGCACATTGTTTTAAAGCATTTCACATTTTCTTAGTTTTTTTTTGTGTTTCATGGTCTATATGTATTACAAAACAAAGTCGCTTTTCGTGTTTGTCTGTATGTCCGCGTTGTTCTTCCAGACCACGCAACAGATTTTGATGTGGTTTTCACCATCGTTTAAAGAATTTATTCCAGATGTTTTATGTATATAAAACGTTAATATTGAAGTTACGTTCACCTAAGAAATCTCGATGTTTTGTTCAAGTCGTAAAAACCGTGCGGAGCGGGTCGCTAGTCAAAAATAAAATGTTATTATTTCTTTCTACAACATGTAAAAATAAACCTTGTCCGATCCGTGAGGGTGTTGTTAAGTATCGTACTGAGAGTCTATTAATGTGGTAATTTTCACGACAAAAAAAAGATACGCCTCATTTTTTTCAGTGCGGAATTTTACCAGGTGGAACGGGTGCTTTAAAGTTATAAGTTTATAACTTATGACCCCCTGTTGAAAATTTGCATATTTTCCATAAGAAATCTGTTCTTATGTAACAAATCTAACTTCGAGAGATGTATTAATGATTCCAATGATTATAGTTTTGTAAATACATATCTATTATAGTCGCGAATCATATTTTGATCAAGATACGACCTGCAAATTGCAAAAAACATATGAAGCAAATTTGAATTTCGCGGACTGTAACGGCGGATTCAATAGCAATAACTTTTTTATTTTCAATAATAATAACTCAACTCAACTCAAAGCATTTATTTCAACTAAACCATTTACCGGCACTTTTGAATTGTCAAGGAATCGGTCAGTCAGAAATATGAAGCTAGTTGCCCATTCCAAAGCGTAGTAGGTACCTATGGAGAAGAACGGGCAAGAAACTCCACGGACACTCTTTTAAATTAATTGTTACAAAATATTGGTTACATCATTCATGTTGAAATTAAACATATAAGAACAATGTAGAAAGACGTGCGCGTTAGAAGCGTCCGTAATAAAAAGATAAAACAAAGAACAACAACATGTATTTTACTGTGTGTACATAAATAATAAAATAAATAAATAAACAATTCAAAAAAATTAATCAGCCAAGGCAGCTAAGAGTTGACCAGTCCCAACTGACGGCGTCCGTTCACGAATATGACGCATGGATTAGCACCATTCAGCTTAACCATTTTGAAGGGAGCTAATAAGATTTTTTATTACTTTTTGGTAATGTTATTGCAGTACCCCCCTGGAGTATGTGCCCCTTTCGGATCAGACAGAGTTTTTTTACATATTGTATATCAAAATGCCTACTTGTATCTCATATTCACAGCTTGTATATAATTTGTTCAGACGCGACACAATGTGCAGTGGGAGGGCCTGGTGCGCGACACGTCCGTGCTCAGCAAGACGACCAGCTTCAAAGTGAGGGAAAGTAGCGGTCAGTGACTACTCTCATAATAATAAGTACCTGGTCGACCGAGCTCTGCTCGGGTGAAAATAGAGAATGTTCATTTATTAGTATAGGATAGTTCATACTAATTCCATGTATAGTACATACTAATTCCATGCTGCCATGTTATTATTCTAAGGTAGCCATCTTGTTCTGAGCTTTGGGCGACCGACCTCTGCTCGGGTGAAAATACGAAGAAAACGAATTTTCCCAGAGATATGAAACTAGATCGTTTTTTTGCCCCGTAAACCCCTATATTACAACATTAATGGAAATCGTTAGAGCCGTTTTCGAAAACGTTATTACAAATATATATATATATAAACAGGGGGGTATATATTATATAAATATATGCTAAATATATCAGCAAGGACAAATTTCAATTTGGGTTAAACAAATCAGCTATTCCATTCATTTTGACCGCGTAGGTATTAGTAGTAGACTTTTCTATGAAACAGCAGATTTATTTTTCTGAATCATTTACTGAATCCATGGTAACAGTTTTCGCGTCGATGTCCCTGCCATCTGTAGATTGCCTGTTCATAGGATTAATTACACTGGTATATCTATAATATAATTAGAGGGAAGATACACAATGCGGATATATTGCGAATGGTGGAACTAGTCGTGCCAGACGGGACATACTCATCTGGCACGACTAGTTCCGTCGTTCAGTTTCAACACAACAACACTTTTTTAGGAAAGCCAAGTTTTACAGCACAATCATCGAAACGTATTGATTTTCCGAATCTAGTTACAATACGAATCATCTATTTTTTAACTGGCCCATAACCCCAAAACTACGATCGTAATTACTCATTCGACATAAGTTTTTTAAAATTGTGGACCCGTCAGAACGAATTGCTTTGTCGAACGACATTTGTATTTTTACGGGGCTTTTTCTAGTATCACTCAGAATTTTCATCTTAGATTTTTTTAATTAAAAATGAGGCAGTTCTAAAACCTCCGTACCCAGCAAACAATACAGACGTGATGTCCCATACACAGGTCCTCAAATGAAGTCGATCCTTCGGCACATAGTGGCCGTGGACCATCGCGACGAGCCGATCTTCCCGACGCGCGGCACGTGGGTGCAGTTCACGAGCGAGGTGGCCGGCCTGGGCGGCGGGGTCGCCAATCTGAAGACCGAGCTGAACGCGCAGGCTAACGCCACGTTAATGGAGGATGTGGTGAGTTACACACATCCCCACAGTCACACACACACACTTGCTATTAATATTTGATTTAAATCACGTTTTTTTTTTAATGTTCAAAACATTGTTTGAAACTTGTTTTAAACTGTGTTTTTAAACACTTAATAGAGAACATTATTTTAATTCAAACTGTTTCAAACATTGTTTTAATTCAAACCGTTTTAAACATTGTTTTAATTCAAACTGTTTTAAACATGGTTTTAATTCAAACTGTTTTAAACATTGTTTAAAATACATGTTTTAAAAGAAATAAAATTAATTAATTTGCATAAAAAAAATGGATTTACCATTTAAAAAAAAATGCTAATTAAATATTTTTTTATTTATCTACATCCGCAGATCCCATATTCACACCCCCACACATCCTAAAGTAACTCCCACACTCACCCTACACACATCACACACAATCACCCCACTCACATCACACACCAAAATAAAAATCTTTACGAGAATTTCACTGCACGGCGCCGATATTACGTGTCTCTGTGTCCAGGTGCTGCAACTGACAGGCGCCCTGGGCGTGCTGCACGACGTGTTCGGCACAGAGCTGCCCGACCACTTCTACCTGGGAGGGCCCACCACGCTGCGCGGCTTCCAACAGAGAGGCGTGGGACCGCACAACGACGGGCAGGCCACTGGCGGACGAGTGAGTAACACCCTACCAATGTTAATTTCTTTCACACAGCACCAACTGCCTTAGAGTCTAAAAGTTAAACGTACTACTGTTTCACAAACAATTGGGCACTTAAAATCGTGTCGACGATACTCTTCTTGGTTATTTTTATATTATTTTATATTGAATGAGCCCAGTAGGCCACGTTGATTGCGACATCAGTGGCATTCTTGAACGCTACTGAAAGTGCCAAAATCGTAACCAAATTCTGGGCCGAAGAAGAAGACAGTAATCAAGCAACGGATTTACACTGCGTTCGCATTTTTTTTGTCAAACACGAGTTTTAGGAAAAACAACCGTAATGCCTACACATAACGTTCAGTTTGCGCTACAACTTCAGTCTTATGACTTTTTCAACAGTACTAGTCAGTCTAAAATCAACTGTAAATAAAGTTGATTTTAGACTGACTAGTACTGTTGAAAAACTACATAAAGTTGATGTTTGTTTAAGTGAAAATAACATCAAATGGAAACAAGGTTATAAATAGACCTTTGTTTTTTTTTTGTGGGAAATTATCTCATAACTTTCCCACTCTGGACTGAGCGGGAGGGCGTGTCAGACTCTTACTGACTAAAACCCACCCGTGTTCCTTCACCGGTGAGTGATACAGGCTTCTTTTTATCCTGAAAAAATGTGCGGTTCCCGTGTGATGGATCACGGTGGATTAAGCTATGTAGTTACGTCATACAGTCATGTTGTCCAGAAGATAGATAGCTAATCGGTAATACGTGCTGTTATCCGCAACTCCACGTCAAAGCGCGTATTTTGCGTACGGGTGGGAAAATTGGTTTTTTGATCCACCCCAGCTCCTCAAACAAGGCGAGAAACGCCTTGGTGTTACTAACAGTCTCACGTAGGGTGCCGGGGTTACCGAAGTACTTTGCCCTGTATGTGGCGACCACCGGGCAGTTTAACAGCACATGACCTGCTGTCTCGTCGTCCTCCATGCAGGCTCTGCATAGCGGACTGTCTGTGACTCCTATGGCAAAGAGGCGTTTATTAAATAACCCATGGCCAGTTACAGCAGCTGTAACAGTACGCAGCGATTGTTTAGTTAGTTGGAGAACCTGCTTCGTGAGGCGACCATCGATTGCAGGAAGTGCCTTCTTAGCCTGCCTGCGCTCACCGTGGTCCAACCACAGTTTGTGATGTTGGTCCCTGGTTCGTTTCCTTACCAGAGTGCAGGTACCCGACGGGGAGCGGCACCATGGGTTCGGGCGTCACTGGTGCCATGCTCGACCCCCTTCTGGCAAGTTCGTCGGCTGCGTCATTGCTCAGCGAACCGCTGTGTCTTTTGATCCATTGAATGGTTATATTATTGACGCTGGCTGGGTCTTCAGAAAAAAAATAGATAGATACTCGTATTCTTTATTGTTCACTGGGCACTTGTACCTGATTGACCCCACAACAGAGAGAGCGCAGAGGCGCGTCGGACCACACAACGACGGTCAAGTCACTGGCGGACGAGTGAGTACATAACGTCTGCAAGTTCTCATGTGCTTGATTTCCAATAAATGCTCTCCGTGACAGGTATACTGGGCGGGCGGGCTGCACGTGTACGCTCCGCTGCCGTTCCAGGGCGCGCGGTCGGGGCTGGGCGCGCTGTTCCGCTCGCATCTGTTCCTCAACGCCGGCTGCCTCGCCATGCCAGGTCAGTGCCTCCACAAGGACACCATAAGTAATGTCTGTTCCAAAAGTGACTAATGAAAGTGTAAACAAACTCTGTTCAGGTTATATTTTTACGCAACCTACTAAAGGTTTTTAGTAACACATTTATCTGCATTTAGAAGGTTTCAACTTTATATTTCACGACTTTTTTCAACCATTACTGTTTGAATAACGTTATTAAATTGTGATTGAATAATCATCGGCGAAAATTGAGATTATAAAATTAACATCAGTTGACAACTGAAAAACATCTTTAAGGTGTTTTGAAATCAGAATTTCTGGTTTAAGTATTCATATAATCAAATCATAGTTTTAAGTGTAAATTGGCATTTACAGGTATATTTCAGATCTGATCCATTTGTTACCATTTTTATCAGATAGTTTTGAGACAGACCATATAATGAAAGTGCCAGAATGAAAAAAACTACCGGATTCTTACGGGAAATAACGTAATGCTAGGTTTTACGGGTGTATTTAATACTCTGGCCGCGGCACTTTACATTACGTTCTAAAATGTTCGATGCTTTTCAATTTATATCATTTTAAATAAGTGACTTGAGGACCTACATAAAGTTTAGTTTCCGCTGCTACTTTATAATTTTATAACTTTTCAAGAAAGTATGAAATCAATTTAATTTGCATAAAAGTAAAGTAGAGAGATATATTTTATTGAAAAAAAAAAGTGGACTTTGTATTATGTGTAATTTTAATCATAATCACCCTATAACTTACTAGGCCTCCTCTTTGTGAGAGGGAGTGGGCCGCAATCCACCACGCGGGCAAAGTGCGGGTTCGTAGATTTCACATGTCTGCGAATTTTTGGTTCTAGAACATGCCGGTTTCCTCACGATGTTTTTCTTCACCGTTTTGAGAGCAGTGGTGATGAAATAATTTACATAAAGCCAGCGCCTGTCTGGGTTCGAATCTACGACCGTGACTCGTAAGTCGCGGCCGTTACCACTGGACCTCCAGTGTTCTATTATGTGTGCGTAGAGTAAACATGGATTGATTATTTTTTTTTCACCAGTATATGGATATTTTGACCGAAAATTGCCAAAAACTAAAATGGTCGAATTATAGCGTCAGTTGTGTTTGTAAGATCTGTGGGGTGTGTTTGTAACATTGTAGTGTGTGTGATTGCAGAGGGCACAGGCCTGGCGTCCCTGGAGGCGCTCCGCCTGGCGCGCGTGTCGTGCGGCGCGGGCGTGTGCGTGCGCCTGGGCCGCGCGGCGCGCCTGGAGCTCAACTACGTCGTGCCGCTGCGCGCGCAGCAACACGACGTGCACTCGGCTGGCCTGCAGTTCGGGGTCGGCGCTAACTTCCTCTAAGCGTAAGTATAACAGCGCAAGTATAATCTACTTAATAAAAATCTGAAATTTATCCACTGACATATAACGCACAGCCTAAACTGCTGGGCCTAAAAACATGAAATTTTGTAGGAAAGATCCTTTTATATCAAATGTGAGCCATCAGGAATGTGAGCAACCTCCTAACCAATATTATAAATGCGAAAGTGAGTTTGTTTGTTTCGCTTTCACGCTAAAACGGCTGAACAGATTTGGATAAAATTTGGCACATGGGTAGACCATAACCTAGATTAGGACATAGGATACTTTTTATCCCGATATTCACACGGGATCGAGACTTGTGTCAAACCACACACGAATGATTTTTGAAAATTCGTCCCTAATAATAAAAATACCTTAAATTTTCACAAACACATCGATAATGTAGTGACGACAAAACAAAAAAAAACAAGTTTAGATTTTCTTTTATTAGGTATATCTTGTACCCTAATTGCGTAATACACGATCAATCAGAATCTGAATCGTTTTGGAACAGATTGCTAATCCATTGCTTCATAAGATGGAAAAAAAATCTGCCCAATAACGTAAATAACGCAATGAATGTTGTTGAACTGTCAAAATGAAACAGATTAGTCGTAATCGTTTACGAAAATGTGTTTCGTAATTAGATGACGACACGGTTGACGCAGTGGCTGAGCGATCGACTGCTGCGCGACGTGTCGCGGGTTCGATCACCGCACGGAACAAATATTTGTATGATCTGCAAGTAGTTGTGCCGGGTCTGGGTGTATGTGAGTTTCAATTTTTGTAAACGCACCCACGATACAGGAAGAAATTCTTAGTGTGGGGCAACGTTTTAAAAAAAAAAAGAAATGGCTGGGTGAAATTAAATTCATGGGCATGCTCTTAAGGGGTCATTGTACTCATCACTATGAACAACTTTCACTATGGAACCAACACCAAAAACGCGAAAAAAATACCAGCTGTTCCCTACATTTATGTTCGCATAACTCGTCAAAATTTAGTGAAAAGCAGATTTTTTTTCGCGATTCATAATGATGAGTACAGTCACCCTTTAAGAGGATGCCAATGAATTCAATGTCACTCTGTATATCGATAGTTACCCATCACGTTTGTGAAGTTTCACCATTAATTTTAATTAGACCTTGTATATGTACAAGAACATACTTGAGAACATGATAATTTATAATCTCATGTAACAATCAAAATCGTAAATAAAAAAATTTTTACTAATAGGCGAAAAAATCTGAATGAAATTATTGTAATAAAATTCGCGTAATTCGTGCAATTTTTTTTTCTTAAGAGGATTTTTTTTATTAATAGTAAATTTGAATAAAATAATTCGCCTTAAAGTAGCCCCCGAGGACATTGCTCTAGGAAGCGCCTTAAATGTCTATCCACACATGTCAGGGCCGTGGCACACACAAGGCAGGTACTGAAGCTCCGTCACCGGCTCGGACACGGACGTGTGTGAACGGGTAGATATAAAATGTACCCTTTTTTTTTGTTTGAGCCCCTGGCCACATATTAATTAATAATTCCTTACAGAACAGATAATTCAATTCTATACTACACTTAACGCTTTAATAGGGGTGATTCCTGGGTTAACAAAAAAAATCTAATTAGTCCGTCAGTCAGATAATAAAAAAATATTAGACACATGTTTTTTGCTTTATCATATTAATAAAAAAATACTTAGATAAAACGGATTTGAAGTTGGGGAGTGGGGGTCGCTACGTCACTAGTACGTATAAAATCTACATGCTCGTGACGTCATGGCACATTTTACCTCAATGTATCGCCGTAATCTTTAGATTACGTAAAAAAAGAAAAAATACGTGTCCAATATTTTTTTATAATCTCAAAGACGGACTAAAAATTTTTTTTTTTGTCATCGTCCCTATTAAATACAAAAATATTACAGGCGTTTCGTGAACGCTAAAATCTACCTTACACGGATGACCGAGAGAATCGGCTGGATTTGAGTTCGCCCGGGTGAACGCGAGCCGTAGGTACAGTACAACAATATTTTTAATGTCCCTCGGCAAACTTCGTGTTTCGTCAGTCGTCAGATTTCTATCAGTTGCTCTTTGCACATGGTAATTATGGTTGACTGCAACGCGGGCGCAGCGGTAGGAGTCAATACGTACAAGCAAGGGCAACTGATAGAATTCCGACGACTGACGAATCACGAAGTTTGCCGAGGAACATTTGTACTATACGTTAGTGCGCGGTCTCGAACGAGTAACGGAGGCCTTCCCTGACGAAGCACGGTCCGTTCACGTCCCGGGCACAGCCCTGATATGTGTGGGACCATAATAGATACTTTATAAACTGTGAATGTCAACTAAATACTATTTTATTTTGTTTGCAGCTATGAAGAACGGAGTAAGCATGAGTTATTGAAGTATTTTGTAAAGTTTGTAAATATAGTAGCAACGTGAAGTTAATAGTATCATAATTTATTGTTTGTTTCCAATAAACTGACCGCCACTGCGCGAACGGTACCATTCAGTGTTTATATCATACGACAAAAAAAAGACATTGACAATATTATCATTGATATACAGGCTGGCCAATTATGAAGTATACAAGTTTTTTTTGCCTCCATTCTGATATGACGCGAAATTTTGCAGTTATTTGGTGTCTATTATTTAGTTAAAATGCGTTTTTTTTTTAATGCACAATCTATAAAACCATTATCACCGCAATACTTTCTTTAATTTTATCCTGAAATTCTTAAACGAATTTAAAGACGTCTCAACTTTTTCAAAAAAATCGTTAAGAGTAACGAATACCATTTTGGTCACAGGATTTCGAAACACGTTCTGACTTTTTTTCTGTGGGGTTATGTAAAGGGACGTGTCGTGGTCAAGCTTAAATACGAAAAGCAGAATATTTGTGACTTTGTTAGTGGAATAACTAATAAAGTATGCGAAAATAATGAAATATAATGAAAGACACGATGAAAAGCGATCACATTTTTAAGAATAAAACAGGAGCAGATTAGGCAATGTTATTCACCGTATAAAACTGCCAAACTTGAATAATATATTTCGTTTGTAATAAAAATAATCTTTATTTAAAGTTGCATACTTTCTAATTGGCCACCCTGCATATAAGAACCTCAGATCCGTGCCGGACTGAGCCTATCAGAGGTCCGAGGCGGTAAAACTAAATGCAGAAAGCTTAAGAATGTAGGATGCAAGAGCGAGCGGAGCGAGCTCGAAATTTTTTTATTTTGACCATCCATACAGATAAGGAGTTACATGACAATTCAAGAGCGAGCGTAGCGAGCTCAGAAATTTTTGAACCCCGCCTCGAATAAGTATGGTATTCTTTTGACTTATACAGAAATAGGAGTTAGTTTGTGGACATATGCAAAACAATTATGATTTCACATAGTTTTGACAAATTCAAACCATGCCAAAAGTTAAATCATATTTGCTAAGTATTGTGCCATGACATCATTTGAAAAAAGAACCCGAATGGTGTCTTTACCCTGCGCAAGCGGCTCGCCAGAAAATAAAGTGTTTAGTCTGGTATATCTGTTACAATGCGACTTTTATTTACGTACCTTTCCTTTTTTTTATCTGGCAACCCAACAGGCGACCATGCGATATCGTTCGTTACTAACTGGGTTGTAGAGGGCAGATAAGCAGTCGCTCAATGTAAAATACTGGTATTCATCTGCATACGGTTAGTCTTAAAGCTGACCCCGGCATAGTTGGGGAAAGGCAGCCAGATGATGATGAACCAAGCAGGCGGCCCGTCTGACGGTAAGTGGTGACCGCCTTCTATGAACTAATACCGGAGATATCGCAGGTGCAATGCCATTCCAGACACAAGGCTGAAACGTATCATGTGGCTGTAACTGCACCGGTTCTAGCTAACAGCAACGCTGCTTGCCGGTAGAATTTGGTATGTTAGTAGTACTTCACAAAGAGATCTATAGCTACAAAATCAAAATATTTTATTTCACATAAACCTACATGGGTACTCTTGAAACGTCAGAAGCTATTTTGCGATCGCAATTTATTTGCCAACAAGAGTTTTAGGAAAAACGACTGTAATGTCTACACATAAGGTTCAGTTTACGATACAGCTTCATATTTTAAGACTTTTTCAACAGTACTAGTCAGTCTAAAATCAACTTTATTTACACTTAAATAAAGTTGATGTTTGTTTAAGTGTAAATAACATCAATTGGAAATAAGGATTTGAATAGACCTAAGGTGCACGGTTCCAATTGGTCGTTTCCTATGGAGAAAAGCCGGCAAGAAACACCACGCCAACTCTTAAAAATAATTGGCGTTTACAATATTTTCATACACTCAAGTCAGTCACGTTAACGTTAAGCCACCGATCAGTCACGTCACAAAAAATATAGTTGGGTAGAAGTTCTAGGACGTTGGCTACACATCAGTCACATCACCACAATGGCGCGTCTCATTCGACGTCCCGTCACCGGCAAGTCAAAAACTTGTATGGCTGCGAACGAAAGATGGATATAGAAAAATTTATTGAGTGACTATCTGACTAAGTATGACTGACCGACTGACTATCTGTTCACACACGTCCCTAAAATTGACGTGACTGATCGGCGGACTTGACGTTGACGTGACTGATGTGTGCACATGCATGCATGCTTTATATAAATTAGATGTGTAACCGGCTGCCCGCCCGGGTAAGCCGGATCATGCCGACCCGAACAAGACTGTGGCACCCCTTAGGTTAAACATATTTGCACATTTGGAACTTAAATGCATTGTTTCACAAATTATGAATTTTATAGTTGGGTACTAAAATTGTTACATCAATGTCAACTGCGTTTAATATTCCAATTTAAGTGAATTCGGAAAAGTGACTAATGTCTACCCATAAAGTTTAGTTTCTGGTGCAACGTAAATATTTATACCATTTTTTTAATACAACATAGGTACCACTTATGTAAACTCACGCATGTTTCTCATGGGGATATGCAGAAACTATAGTACTAGCAGAGAAGATGTGCATGCTAGTTAGAAGCAGAGCGTAGCTGAGTTGTGCTGACTGCAGTAAGGTGGAGGAGATGGTCCAAGAATGTTTCTTTCACTGACACTGTTATTTTTTCAACTGAGACGGTATACGTAAATCCAAAGCCATAAGAGATACTGGGAACTAGGATGATAGGATGTAGCTCTTTTTTCATGAAAACGTATTTGGTCAATTGGGATTTGTCCATAAAAACGAGTAAAGTTTTCGTTTTTTTTAATGCGTTTTGGCTCAGTTTCGTCATTTCAAAGTATTGTATAAAAAATCTGGACAGCAGAAGCGGTAACGCAGTTTCATTGAGTCGTCGAGAGAGCGAACAAAGACGCCGCTAGCCCCTTCGTGGTTATTTTTTTAACCATTCAGAAATAGGAGCCCCGCGAAGCGGGTCTCCGTCGACTACGCCGTATAATACCGCGTGCGGCTTTTTAAATGATATCCTAGTATGCCGCAAGCTGACGACATACTAGTACATCATTTTGACATTGTATTGAGAGCCACAAGCGGCATTCCATCACTAGTGTATAGAGTGCCACAAGCGGCATTGTATCACTATCGGTTATACTGCCGTCAGCTTGCGGCATAGTAGTACATTTTAAAAAGCCGCACGCGGTGTTTTGCTATGATCGGTTATAGTGCTGTATATTTAGGGATAGAGATTTGTTTCTGCGGACTGCCAGTCTATGTCGTAATTTGTATTTGCTCGTGAACGTCTATAGATTTGACACCTCTTTTTTTTTGGGTGGAAAATTATCAAATAACTTCTCCCGCTCTGGGAGGAGCGGGAGGACGTGTCAGACTTCTACTGACTAAACCCCACCCGTGTTCCTTCCGTTGCCTGTGTGCCGGGGCCACGATATCCCTTTCGGACAAACTCGCACCCCTGCTTTAAGAATGTCAAGTAGCGCCTGCTCTATATTCATTCACTACCTAAGTTGACAGTACGGTACTTCAGGCACTGTTAGCTTCATTAGATAATATTTTTTATCCTTTAAAGTTACGGGATCCATATTGATACACATGTAGGTAGCAATTATTGATCAAAGAACATTTCTTTAAAATGCTCAGTAGTTTCTACGAAAGCACTGGGTGAGGTGACCGTCTATCCTGACGTCAGGATGGACGGTCACCTTTGGGCACGCCACAATTGTGGCGATAAGTCCCCTCTTTGAGGAGTGGCTTGAGAGGTGCCACGGTGTCCTCACCTTCCGCCTGACGCAGGTCCTCACCGGACACGGCTGTTTCGGGAGGTTCCTGTTCCGTATAAGGCGGGAGGAAACGCCCGGGTGTCACCACTGTGTGGATCGCCCGGAGGACACGGTGGAGCATACGGTGGAGGTCTGCCCGGCTTGGGCGGAGCACCGCCGTGTCCTCACGGAGGCGATCGGCGGCGGCGATCTCTCGCGTCCGGCCCTGGTTCAGGCCATGGTTCGGAGCGAGAGTGCATGGGAGGCCGTCACCCCTTTCTGCGAAGCAGTTATGCTCGCGAAGGAGGAGGCGGAGCGCGCGAGGGAGATGCAAGCTGCACGTCCTCGCGCCCCTAGTCACCGCAGGAGACGCCCCGGACGTCGGGAGTCACGAGCTGACTTCCAGCCACCAATGGCGCGGGCTTGCGGACGGTGAGCAATGGGTAGCTCGCTGTCCGATAAGGACCAGGCCCGGGTCGACGGCGCGTTGTGTTCCACGCGCGCCTCAAAGAGATGTCAGCACCAACGGACGGGGTCCGTAAGGATCAATGCCTGCTGGGGTTGCGGGTTTGTCCGGAAGGGATATCGCGGCCCCGGCACACAGGCAACGGAAGGAACACGGGTGGGTTTTAGTCAGTAAAAGCCTGACACGCCCTCTCGCTCCGCCCAGAGCGGGAGAAGTCATAAAAAAGGATGAACGGTCACCTTAAGAAGTGGTTTATTTTTAAACTACATAGGTAGCAATTTTTAAGAACCATTTCGAAGTGTGACAGTCCATCCTGACGGACGCAATTTTTTCTCGTCTAATTAAATCGCGCGATAGACTTGGGGTCTTGGGGAATACGGACATACTAATCCCCAGTCGCAAATATCGTGATATAATAATATGGCCTTTGCTATGACCAGACCTGCAAGGATATTCGTGCAAAATTTTAACAGAATCTATTCAGTAGTTTTTGTGCCATTCTGGACATCCACACAAACGAATAAATATACTGTAAAGTATATTTTCGACATCAGAATCATTCCACACCTCGCAGCAATTAGGGAGGTGCTTACTTTTATTCAAAAATATTAAATGTAGGTACTGACCTATGGTTTTGACTTCGTTACTTTTTTATGTTATGCCTATCAGTTCCGTTAGCAATTTACATAGAATAAAACCGCATTAATAAATGTTGCGACTAACCATTGAGCGTGCACTTCGCGCGCGTCTTCCGAGTCGCGCACACACACGACGCGGTCCTAAAGGACCCAGTTCCTACCTTCTACCAGTAGTACCTGGGACGTTACGATAACTTTAAATACGGTACCGGTATTGACTGATATATTTCCTATTTAGTTTTTCGAGTTTAATAAAAACTCTTTTGAAAGCGACAATTTTCGACCTTAGGGGTTTTAGAAAATTACATTTCGTACTTGTCCTCAACGCTACAATAGGAATATTTAATTGAATTGAATATTCTACAAGTGATGTACAAAAGTTTCAGAAAGTGCAATTAATGGACACATGTAAACATATAAATGAAGTGAAATTCAAAGAGCAGAGAACCGCAGTAGCTACACGCCGATGTGTTTATCGTAACTATCAGATAAGAATTCCAGGTTTCACTACATTGAAACAGGTAAGTTTTTAGTCCTGGTATTTTTTTGTGAGAGTACCTAATTACATAACTGTATGTATATCTTGGCAGTTCCAAACTTCGCGTAGACGGCAGCGCAATATCATTTTTTAGGCACCAAATGGTGACAGAGGCGTGTGTGAGTGAGAGAACATGTGCGAAAGTTCGCAGAGCATTATGTTCAGACCTGCCAAGTTATATCGGCCGTATTGTACCTAGTTGTTCTAGTGTTCGCAAGCGCGAGCTGAGCTGGGGTCTTGGGTTCGATCCCCAGATCCGGCGTTTTTTTTTCAAAGGGATTTTAGGGTTCCGTACCTCAAAAGTAAAAAATGGAACCCTTATAGGATCACTCGTGTGTCTGTCTGTCCGTCTGTCACAGCCAATTTGCTCCATATCTAATGGACCGATTTAGTTGAAATTTGGTACACATATGTATTTATGTGACCCAAACATGGACGTGTAACGTAAATAAATGAATTTTGCATTTTGGGGGGCAAATAAAAAAATAAAAAGTTTTTTTTATCAAATGAAAGGACTTGTTGCGAGAATCTCAAATATATTTTGTTTATAATTTTAAACTAAATACTTTCAAAGATATTTAAAAAAAAATATGAAAATTGACCATTTCCCCCCCTTATCTCCGAAACTATTGAGCCAAAAATTTTGAAAAAAATGCAGAGAATGAATCTTTACTCATCGATTCCAAGAAAACCTATAAGAAGTCTATGGTCTTAAAATAACATAGTAAATCTCTCAATATTGTTGTTGTACTGTTAAGTTTGTTCTTGGGATTAATTCATCTCGACTACGGAACCCTTCATTGTGCGTGGCCCGACACGCAATAGGCCAGTTTTTTTTTTTTGCAACCCTGAATCTGGTTTTGTGCCCGATTTAGGCCCTTGCTCTGCTATGGTTCCTTAAGAATAAAGTGCTAAAAAAGGCAATACTCCCCCCCCCCCCCCCCCTCAATGCGTTTATTTGCCATAATTTTTTAGAAATAATTATGTTAAAACTAGTATTACTGATTGTCTGACGTGGATTGTCTTAGTGGGAAAAGGTGGTGTGTATAACCCCGCCCACCTGGGCGGGTTTGGATACGCGGGGCCGCCTTTTGCACAGGGCCCGTAGCAATAGCTACTCTTGCTACGTGGTTAATCCGCCACTGGGACGAACCATTACCAGCCGTAGTTTTGTAAAAGACAAATGTGACAAAAGACCAGCCCTATAGCAAGATTTACAGAACGCACTTTTCTTTGCTAAGTAAAATAAGCGATTCATAAGAAATTTACCTTATTTTTATGTACATAGAAATAACATTAAATTAACATTTTTACATTAAATAATTCGTATACATATATACAAATGTGAGCATAGAATAAAACCGCATTAATAAATGTTGCGACTAACCATTGAGCGTGCACTTCGCGCGCGTCTTCCGAGTCGCGCACACACACGACGCGGTCCTAAAGGACCCAGTTCCTACCTTCTACCAGTAGTACCTGGGACGTTACGATAACTTTAAATACGGTACCGGTATTGACTGATATATTTCCTATTTAGTTTTTCGAGTTTAATAAAAACTCTTTTGAAAGCGACAATTTTCGACCTTAGGGGTTTTAGAAAATTACATTTCGTACTTGTCCTCAACGCTACAATAGGAATATTTAATTGAATTGAATATTCTACAAGTGATGTACAAAAGTTTCAGAAAGTGCAATTAATGGACACATGTAAACATATAAATGAAGTGAAATTCAAAGAGCAGAGAACCGCAGTAGCTACACGCCGATGTGTTTATCGTAACTATCAGATAAGAATTCCAGGTTTCACTACATTGAAACAGGTAAGTTTTTAGTCATGGTATTTTTTTGTGAGAGTACCTAATTACATAACTGTATGTATATCTTGGCAGTTCCAAACTTCGCGTAGACGGCAGCGCAATATCATTTTTTAGGCACCAAATGGTGACAGAGGCGTGTGTGAGTGAGAGAACATGTGCGAAAGTTCGCAGAGCATTATGTTCAGACCTGCCAAGTTATATCGGCCGTATTGTACCTAGTTGTTCTAGTGTTCGCAAGCGCGAGCTGAGCTGGGGTCTTGGGTTCGATCCCCAGATCCGGCGTTTTTTTTTCAAAGGGATTTTAGGGTTCCGTACCTCAAAAGTAAAAAATGGAACCCTTATAGGATCACTCGTGTGTCTGTCTGTCCGTCTGTCACAGCCAATTTGCTCCATATCTAATGGACCGATTTAGTTGAAATTTGGTACACATATGTATTTATGTGACCCAAACATGGACGTGTAACGTAAATAAATGAATTTTGCATTTTGGGGGGCAAATAAAAAAATAAAAAGTTTTTTTTATCAAATGAAAGGACTTGTTGCGAGAATCTCAAATATATTTTGTTTATAATTTTAAACTAAATACTTTCAAAGATATTTAAAAAAAAATATGAAAATTGACCATTTCCCCCCCTTATCTCCGAAACTATTGAGCCAAAAATTTTGAAAAAAATGCAGAGAATGAATCTTTACTCATCGATTCCAAGAAAACCTATAAGAAGTCTATGGTCTTAAAATAACATAGTAAATCTCTCAATATTGTTGTTGTACTGTTAAGTTTGTTCTTGGGATTAATTCATCTCGACTACGGAACCCTTCATTGTGCGTGGCCCGACACGCAATAGGCCAGTTTTTTTTTTTTGCAACCCTGAATCTGGTTTTGTGCCCGATTTAGGCCCTTGCTCTGCTATGGTTCCTTAAGAATAAAGTGCTAAAAAAGGCAATACTCCCCCCCCCCCCCCCCCCCTCAATGCGTTTATTTGCCATAATTTTTTAGAAATAATTATGTTAAAACTAGTATTACTGATTGTCTGACGTGGATTGTCTTAGTGGGAAAAGGTGGTGTGTATAACCCCGCCCACCTGGGCGGGTTTGGATACGCGGGGCCGCCTTTTGCACAGGGCCCGTAGCAATAGCTACTCTTGCTACGTGGTTAATCCGCCACTGGGACGAACCATTACCAGCCGTAGTTTTGTAAAAGACAAATGTGACAAAAGACCAGCCCTATAGCAAGATTTACAGAACGCACTTTTCTTTGCTAAGTAAAATAAGCGATTCATAAGAAATTTACCTTATTTTTATGTACATAGAAATAACATTAAATTAACATTTTTACATTAAATAATTCGTATACATATATACAAATGTGAGCAAAGGTTTCGTAAGAATATGAACATTAATATTATACCTAACAATTAAATTCATATTTTATGAGACGGTTATTTAGAAAAGTAAAGTCAAAGAGCTATGATTATTGTTTTAGCATGTAGCGGGCCTGTAGGTACCCCGCGATGACTGCGCGGTCTCCCACGTATGTAGGTAGTAACAAGGTAAGTATCAAGGCTCGTGCAGATTGGCACGTCTTCTCGCGTGACGCGACACCGGTAATTGTGAAGTTTTCTAGGCATTGTTTTAATATTGTCGCGTCGCGCATGTGTACGTAAGCCTTTAATGTGGTTTTGTTATTTATGTTTAAACTATAAACACCGCAACGGCCAACTAGCTGACCAAGTGCGCGATTCGTATCGGTTTCAATAGTTTCCCTGGTTCGGTGCGACCACTGGTCGAGGTCGTGGCCTTCTAGTGCGCGACATCCTCCGCCTGCCCCAGGGCAAAGGTGGAGGGCATGACGAAAGTAATTTTTTATTGCTTAAGTAATTTTTTATTGCTTAAGTAATTTTTTATTGCTTAAGTAATTTTTCATGCTTGGTAAGCTTCCGGAGTCGTAAAAAAATAAGTTTTAAGTATTTTAACAAATGCATACATACCTATTAATTACCTACCTAGGCTATATAATTTTATTCAAGGTCTTTTGAGAGTATTTTGAATGATGTGCGTATTTTGAACATCTATTTACGCATTATTTGCTTCTGTAAATGAGTTCCGTCGCCATAAAAAAATATATGAGGTATTTTATACTCCCTGAATCCGTCACGTAAAACCGCGCGGAGTCGCGCATGAGTATATACACGGTTAATTTTAGCTCGTTCTGGAACGAAAAGCCATAAACTCGATAATCGAACTCGAAACGATTGGGACTATTATTTTCAATAAATTACAATTAAAAAAAAACACGAAAAATCTAATTTATTGTTTTTTTGTGAAATAATGAGAACTGGAAGTAACTGCGATCAATGCATATGTGTGTAAAACGTATCGACGAACGGCAACACTTGCGAACGGTACCCATTGAAAAATCCATTCATCGATCAGACAGCATAAAAACACATACGCAATAGATAAATAGGTACACAAATAAAAATACGAAAAGCGAATTCAGACTTTATTTCTTAACCGTAAACGGTAACAAATAGAAATTTCACCAAACTAGGTACAAGGTTAGTAGGTACGCAGTTTACTAAAATTATTCTAAGAAGTGTCCGACCGGACTTCAAAAGGATGCACAACCGAATTCCGCGGTTAAGTGTATAAAAGTAAGGTCTTAATTCGGTCCAATATTTTCATAGAAAAGGGCACCACCATCTTATAATGAACTCTATTCGACAGATAAAACGATTAATTTTTTCTGTTTACATTGCCTGCCTTTGTAGAAGCCACCGCGCCGCGGCCGCAAGCAAGCATTGTCGCATAAAAATTGGTTTAGGCAGTATTCTTTTTATTTATCATAAATATGGTAGGTAGGTATGCTTATTAAGTACCTATTAGCTCGATTGGTCGACACTCGATTCAATGCCTTAAATACAACTCCCAAGCGTACTCGTCGTGTCTAGTTGAAAAGGTACGAGTACTAGTGATTTCGTGATGCGAGAGTGGTGAATGAAATTTCAATTAGTTTCTCTCGTTTACGAGGAGATGTGATAGTGGTAAACACCGTGCCGTGCTTCCGATACAAACGAGAGATAACGGAGGTGAATGAACTTACACCAACCTATCGTACCAGAAATGAAATACCTACTTGCAGGTAAGTACTTACTTGCAGCCGGTTATTCGTCCAACGTCCGTTGACCCACCGCGAGCTCGCTGTCATCTGATTCGCACACGCACAGCTGTGCCGCGCTACGTCATCGCCGAGCGGATCGTGTACGATCTTGCGTTTATGAATGAAATAGTGGAAGCGCTACTAAGATTTAACTCGAATGACAGAATAAATGTGATAAATTTCTAACTTCTATATTAGATGTCTTAAAAAAACAATAACAATGCTAATAGTACCTATTAATCTTCTGGAGTCACTGTGTTTCGGCTCCAGAACGATTTAAAATTAATCGTGTATATATTTTAATATGTGTTATAATTGTCTCTTTTATTTTTATAATTTTAGTTACTGTAATTGGCTGTAAGACAACCGTTGTCGCTAAATAAATAAATTTATTTATTTTATTTCCAACTTACATCTATCATTACAGGGTAACCTATTGCGATAGCGTACTTATCTAAGTCTTATCCTAAATTATTATTAACTTATAATTATAAGTACATTTTATAAGTTAGGTATTACAAATAATGCATTCTTTGTGAACTCACTCAGAGAACAACAGAATAGGTCCGAGTCATTAGCTATGAGGTTGAGAATGCGAACTGCACGCGTCAGCGGCGCCTCACTGAACAGATTGGTCCGAGCACGCGGCTCCGCCAGCAGCCGTGGCTGCCGATATCGCCACACGTACTTGTCCGGAACACACAAACCTATGTGCCCTAAAATGTCCGCATTATGTACCTTCCCTCTAAGTACTTTGAATATGTACGAGATGAGTGCGAGATCCCTCCTGACCCTCAGTTCGTTATATCCGACCATACCCAAAATAAATAAAGATGGGTACATAAGCGGATAAAATGGGTATACACCATATAAGCGCAAGTATAAGTACCTCACGAACTTGTTTTGTACTCTCTCCAGCATGAGCCTATATTTAGATTCATGTGGATACCAAAAAAAAAAAAAGAGTCGCTTTGATTTTTTGCCATACCGACCGATCTACCTCAATGTACAGAGACCTTTAATATGAATAGTTTTGATACCTTATTTGTTTCTAATGTAACGTAATAATTACCTACAAAGATACATGGTATTGTAAGTGTAAATAGAACGTTAATTTCCTCAAAGTAACGATTGATTATTAGCTGTGTTGTACCTACTTACGAAAACCATTAAAAAAAACCGGCCAATTGCGTTTCAGACCAGTCACAAAGAAGGGTTCCGCAATTGGGATGAATGTACCCCAAGAACAAACTTAACATTGTAGTTGATAAACATGTTCTTTTATACATTCCAACTGCAAACAAACCATAAACTTCTTATAGGTTTTCCTGTAATCTATATCCTACAAGGGTTCGATTACATAAGGAACCTTAAAAATATGGGTGATCCTATAATAGCTTTGCATGTACTTACCTAGGTACCTCCAAATTCCCTTTTCCATTAGGTATTATATTATAGTATAGCCGATAGCTGATGTCGCCCTCATTGACATGAAATACATAAATAAATTATTTTTATATAAACATTTCATTGTAACCGGCGCGCGCGCCGTATATAGAAAAATTATTCGTTTAAAAAATGAATGTAACAAATCAGTACAGAATAACACAATAGACCTATCGAACGTATTAAAGTGAATATTTTTGTATCCATGCATAAAACATTACTACTTACGTTTTATTTAACTATGTACTTTGTATTTTTTTTTATACTGTTGCCCTCGCTGGTCCGGTGGTCGCGAGCGCGACTAAGTATACCGAGCTAAGGATCTGACTTCTGAATGTTCTGATGGGTTCTCCCGTAGGTCGTGTGAAGGGTTAGTACATTGAGTGATTCCATTAGGACTGCCACAATTATTGCAGTGCATCTGCAATGTTTTCTCGAGCCAGAGTAGATATCGCTCATTCGGTGCCACAATGGCCTAATTACAATTTTTGAAACTTTAATCAAAGTTTCCGATTAAATGTATAGCATTCTGAAGAGACATGCATGCATTACGATCATCGTGGTTTTAAAAGTAAGTTCAATATGTGTAGTTTCTATTATAGTCCCAATCTATTCGGTATATTGTACATAACGTAATCTGTGACATAACCTAGATTATAGACTTAAATAAAAGAAGGTACCTGTAAATACGTCACTGTTGCTGCAGAATTCAATATAAAAAATAACGCGTTCGCTAGGGAATTTTGCATTTATGACAAAATAAAACGAAATAATTGAATAATAATCAGCAGAAACATTTATTAGTGAATGTTTAAAAAACAACCATGTACACTAGGTACTTACTAAACATTAATAGTGGAAACATAATTATATTATACTTGGGTAAGTATAATAATAATTTGTAAATCTTATCAATACTGGTTGGCACAAATAATCACAGATTAATTACTTACCTACTTATAAGTAGGCGATATGCGGCAGTATGCATGACTATGGGTTTAGCCAACAAGAGAAAAGTGACAAAAATACTTAAGCAATAGAGAAACCTTTAGAAAATACTTTTAAAAAAAGTAGAGTTATTACTCTCCTTTTTTTAAATGTATTTTCTCGAGGAATAATGTTTTTTTGTCTTTTTTTTCACTTTTCACACTCAAAAAAGTACAAAGGCGGACTTAATGCCTTAGGCATTCTCTACCAGTCAACCAAGGGTGGTGAAGAGATTAGATGGCAGGTACAGTTCTTTTAATGTTATACTGCATCATCTTTTGTAAATTCTATTGTTTTGAGATCTATGGTTTTTATGGTGTTCCCTTCCACATCTTTGACAGTGTTAAGTTCGATTTCGTTAGAAATTTTTTTCAAATCATCGAAATTCAGTTTTAATCTTTAAATTGGTTAAGCACTTTTTTTGATCTTATCCTCGTACATAATGATCTGGTACGAATAGCGCCCGATTTTTTGCTGTTTTTATAGCGTTTTTTATATATTGTTTTTTAGTATAATTAATTAATTACACAACTCTGTCAACATTTTATTATTTTATCTAGAGATAAAACGCTGTAATTACTCAAATTTGTCATTGAACTACCAAAAAGATACCATATTTGGTGCTACAATGACATATTTACAAAATTTCGTCGTTTTTTCACCAAGAAGATACTTTATTTGGAAAAACATAGACTTAATTACGCAATTCTGTCACTGTTTCACCAAGAATATACAATTGCTCAATTACGTCGTTGTAGGTCCCAAACATAAACACACTTAGCGGGGCGCCCCGCGCAATTGGCTATTCAGACGTAATCTATGGTTATAGCAACAGAAATGACACCATTTCTCTCAATTCTACAACGACACTCGCGCCATCTCGCGGCAAATCACCACATATTCAATTCTGTCGATGTTTCTCCCAATGTAAATAGTCTTTCCACACATATTGACATAGTTAATTTATTTTTGAAAAAAAGTGTATTTACGTCATTGTTGCGCCAAATGAGCGATATCTTCTCTGCTGTAGTGCGGAAAAAGAATGCATCTGCATCTGCAATTTATGTCACAAGATTGTGGGACAGTAGCAACAGCCTCCTGAAAGCTATTGCTGATGAGCCTGACGAAAGCCCCATAATGAGGCATCTTATAAAAACCACCTTATTGCTAGTAGAATTACTAACATAACAAATAAATTAAATTGTTTACTAACATTTAGAATTGTAAGTATTTTTGTAATTGGATGTAACTAGTTGTCTGTTGAATAAATAAATAAGTAATTATTATTATTGTGCCTGACATATCTCGAGACACAGGGGTCCCGGACCTTTGGAGCCTGCATACGAGGGGCTGAAGACAACTTGCAGTGGCCCATTAAGGTCATCGCTCATTATAACAGCACCGCCCTAGTGCAGTTACGGCCCGGCACCGCCTCGTTTTTAGGGTTCCGTAGTCAACAAGGAACCCTTATAGTTTCGCCATGTCTGTCTGTGTGTCTGTCCGGTGTGGGGTGTAGTTGGAAAGGTCGTTCAAATATATTGTGTGCATTATGCAAGTGCACCCAAGGACAACCCTGTCAGTCAACCCTCGGTTGGTGTAGGACTATTGCAGGATATGGAAACAAAGATATTTGATTATTGGTTTGGGTGGCTAAAGTGAACTAGTTATCTAGAACTATGGAAAGACTATGGCCCCTGCCAGACCAATGTTTTATATAAAATACACAAATAAAATTGGCACGGGGTAACTTGGAGTTTCTTGTCCATTCTTCTCCATACGAAAACTACCTGTTGAAAGGGGCGACTAGAATCAATCATTTTTTTTTGTAAATTTTGACGTTCAAAAGTGTCTTTCTAGAACTATGGAAAAACTATGGCCCCTGCCTGACCAATGTTTTATATAAAATACTCAGATAAAATACCAGGGGGTAACTTGGAGTTTCTTGCCCATTCTCCTCCATACGAAAACTACCTTTTGGAAGGGGCGACTAGAATCAATTCTATTTTTTTGTAAATTTTGACTTTCAAAAGTGCCTTACGGCCTATTTGAAATAAATGATTTGACTTTGAAACACTCAATGGGCCCATGAAAACGGTCGCTAGCTCATAGTGTCGTAGCGACTAGCGGGTAATATACCCTGTGGTGCTTATAAGGAGTGGAAAAGTATTCCACGGATATCAGGACAATCCCGGAAGTACAGTCAAGATCCCTACATCTTGCTGGAATAACTATTTACTTCCTCCGAGAACGTTTGCTCTTGCGAATCTCCAGTCAAGCCGGCCTATACAGTGTCGACGGCGCGTTGTGTTCCACGCGCGCCTCAAAGAGATGTCAGCACCAACCGACGGGGTCGAAAGACCAATGTCTGCTGGGGTTGCGGGTTTGTCCGAGAGGGATATCGCGGCCCCGGCACATAGGCAACGGAAGGAACACGGGTGGGTTTTAGTCAGTAAAAGTCTGACACACCCTCTCGCTCTGCCCAGAGCGGGAAAAGTCATTTGATGATTTCTCATACTGAAAAAAAAAAAAACCCGGCCTATACAAGCAAGCATGAGGTGGGACCTCTTTTCCTCATCAGTGTTCTGGCCGGTCAATAAAGGCAAGCTTGAGATGAGGAATAAGACTTTTCTAAAGAGATCGGGTCCGTAGGGTCGGTACTGCCCAACAGCTCGCCAAATGCTGCCCTGCGGGTATATGTATCTCTCTTCCTCTCCTCACCTTAGACCTCTTTCGGCAAAGCAAACTCTACCGGCACAGAACTAGAGTACATACGAGCGCGCTAGCTCCACCACGACGTCAATGTAAAGAATTATTAGGATTATTTCTCAATAGCAACCCGGAGGAGGTTCGGTTTGTACCCGGAAATGTGGGTGATACACTTCTGCCTAGCCCTTCGGGGAATACAGGGGTGATGTTCTGGATTTATTTAGGCACTCAAAAGCTGCAAACGGAACATTCTATTTAGCTTGTAGGACCAAATATTTTTTTAATTTCGGTTCTTATCGTCTATTATGATTTCTATAATAGGTACCTGAATTAACTAGTTTCCAGATCACCACATTTTGATAACCTAAATGGTCTCTAACCCATGACTTAATAGCGCGGCTAACTTGATTTCCTGAAGAAATTTCGTATTCAATATAATTGTATATTACTATGTAAATATCAAATAGGTAAATAATTTAAATGTTGTAGTATTATACTGGCTTTTTAAATCATTATGTAGTAAGTACTTATTCATCATTATGAATATGTGTAAGTAAAAATTAAATATCGTGGAAAGTGTCAATTATCTCGCCACATCGTCCCCGCCTAGGGATCTCGCGCACTGATATCCGTCGCCCCCCATCACACAGGAAGACCCCGAGATGGCGGCGCGTAGTGTTCCACGCGCGCCTTTCTAAGACGAAACGGGGGTTTCATCACCTCACTCCCCCTACGGAACAGGGCACGAAAAGCGCGGGCCGTCACCAATCTGGGGTAGCGGAGTGAGAAGTAGTCGCAATTGCACTCGCAGCCCCCCGACGCAAGTGTGCAAGGGAACACCGGGGTAGTTTTGGTTAATAAGAGTCTGATAGGCCCCTCTGCCTACTCCAAGGCGGAGAATATTCATGAGGATTTTCACCGCGACAAGATCTCGCTCACTAGACGGCCACGAATTAAACGACGGCCTAAGACATTCGGCTAGTTGCCCGTTGCACCAAGTGCGCGATTCGTATCGATTTCTCGGTTCGATCCCTTATTGCAAAAAAAACAACCTAAGTATCTTCCACCTCTCAACGAGGCATCCTCAGGATGACGATTGCCTTGTTGCGAACCTGGACACTACTATTGTGTTGCCAGGCCAAGCGCCGAACGCAGAGTTCTTTATGACTCTTTAAGAACAGTTAAGCGGATTAGGTAGGGAACTAAATTTACGTCGTCAATTTTATTTTATAATGGATTTTCGCAAAGTCACGCCTGAGTCAATGAACTAACCTAAGTATCTGTTTCCACGGTGAATAACCTGCAGTGGTACAGAATAGCCCGGCAGGACGTATTTAACTGTGTGTTTGTTCTTGTAGCAGGATGGTGGTCCCTACAGAGAGCGGTGGTGGACCGCTGCTGCCACTCTTCTACGCAGGACGGTCGATACTCATTACTGGAGGCTCCGGTTTTCTGGGCAAGGTACGTTTTACTTACTTACATAATTTCTACAGAGTTCCTGGAAGGACTTAGGCTAAACAAAAAAAAACTTAAAATCCAACAAGCATTGATCATAGCAGTAGTAGAGCTTTGTGGTGAAGCTCGCCCAGGGAAGTATACCACCACCACACCTATTGCTGCCTCAAGCAGCGTTGCTGTCTTCCGGTTTGATGAGTATGGGTGCCGGTGTCATTCAGCTTTCTCTAGATGGTCATGCAACAGTGAGATGCATCTAGTATTGCAGATTTCCACAGTCGGCGGTGAACACTATCAAGTGAAATGTCGCCTTGTGGTTCAATTGTTTGAAATGATGTTTTTTTTCCTTTAAATCCACAACGGGTAAGCTCTTGGCCTGTATCTCACCTGGTGGTAAGTGATGATCAGGCCGAAGGTGAAAGCGAGTTTCAACCGGAATCCTCAACCCCAGAGGAACTAGCTATCTTACCTCTAACTGCCGAAACACAACAATGCTGTTAACATTGTTGTTATGGCGACAGACTTAGATAAGATGGTGGTAGCTAGCCAGGCGGACTTAGTACAAGTGCTACCACCAACCAAACCGACCAGAAAATTTTGCCCCCACTGGAAATCGAACCCGGGAACTCTGGATCTGAGACAGATGGTCTAACCACTAGACCCCATTGGCGGTTATATAAACGTTGAATGGATTTAGGTAGGTACTTGGTGGTTCTTTGTGCCCTCAGTTCATCTGCTACGCGGCACAAATTCCCAATCCCACGTAAATTTAGCTGCTTTCTAATTACCATATTGAAGGGTAATTACATTACCTAAGTCTAGATATTTCCTTACAGGTACTGATAGAGAGGCTGCTCTCAACATGTCCGGACGTGCATGAGGTTCATCTGCTGATGAGGGACAAGCGCGGACAGGAACCGCTCAACAGACTAGCAGAACTGAAGCAGTCACAGGTATGACACGATACTATTATGAAAGAAAGAAATTACATTTATTAAGCACAGACTAAAAGACACACAATATACAGTATCTAGATAATAAAAATAAAAACCGGCCAAGTGCGTGTCGGACCACGCACAATGAAGGGTTCCGTAGTTGGGATGAATTTATCCCAAGAACAAACTTAACATAATTGTGTCGATACATATCAAACGCACCTAAGTCACGCATAAACAACTTCTGGGAAAACGCATTTGTTTCTGTTTGCTTTATCCATGACACTTGAATAAAGAGCAATACTACCAACACTCTCATAATAATGTCTACTGGCAACATTGTCAAAAAAACGGGTGAAACAACCGTCAGATTTTAAATTAAACCGGTTTTTATTTTGGACTTAAGCACTTTTGATGGAAACGATGTGGATTTAAGCTTGTTTGAAAGCAACTGTTATTGGACTTAAGCGAATTTAAAAAAATACAACGTGACTTAGGCCGGTTTGATGTAATTGAGTAGTAAAGGGACGTATTTAGGTTTTGAATCTTAGGAATAAAATAAACACGCGGATTTATTATTTATTTCGGTTCAAAGTCTTAAACCGATTTAAATAGGTATTGTCATTATGATTGTATGCTTATCGGCTATTGGTAAAGAAAGGTTCAACAATAAAAATGCCACAAGAATTCTTTACTTATAAGAGTAGGTACATTATATTCCTTCGTACGTAGTTAGGTACTAACATTGTAAAGTCTTACAATCATATCAATATCAAATTATATAATAGATAGATACATTTATTATAATCAGAAGGCGAAAATTCAGTAAACCCTGATCCAGTAAATGATAACGATTAATACGTTAAACAAAATCCAAAATTTCTTCTGGCAAGTACTCAGGATCATCTTCATCTTCTTGTTGTTCCGGCAAGTTTGCATTATGAGCCAGTACAGTTTTGTAGTATTGTAAACCAGGCAAGTCACTCCAAGCTTCACCATAATGTTTTTCGAGTAGTTTTTTAACATCTGTTAGTTTTTCAGCTTTAACATTAAATCGTACTTCTATTATGTTTGGTTGGATTCCGGATATATGTTTCCCACGTTTAGTTATGCTTAGTGGATTGCACATATCATTTCTATATGACATTTCTCCTCGAACTAAGATTTTCCGACGATCTGTTCTATTTAAGATAATCCGCTTCGTTTTACTTATTTGAAAGTGTAACGTTTGAGTGTTTTTCAATACATCTTTGCATGCTGTTTTCCAATCAAAAATTGGCACCTCAATGACTAAACGACGGATAGTCGCATGAGACCCCATGATATCAATATATGTCTGAGGGTTAGATATAGTTTCTAGTCGTTTTATTTGTTTTTCCACAAAAGCAAATACCCGATCGGGTGGGATGAAACTATGTCCAGTGACAGGAAATACTATTTCTACTTCTACTATGTTTTGTGTTGTTTCATGCAGCCATTTAGCAACCATTCCCAGCAATATCGAATTCTTATTTTGGCCGCCGCAACCGTCAGCAACAAGCCTTATCTTCTTTTTGCCATCAAGGTTTACTCGGTTCAGGCAGTGGTATAAGCAAGACGATATTTCATTAGAACCCTTGGCTGCCACGTCTTCAGTCCATATATACGAAAAAACATTATCTTTAGTCAGGCTTGCGTGAGAATTTCCCTCGACAATTGTAAAATTATAAATATATAGTTGTCGCGAATAATACGCCGACTGGTCGGGTACTTTTGGTAGAGGTAAATTTTTTTGGCAGTCGAAGGACAAAATGAGCAGTTCTGGATCATCTTCCTTTAATTTCTCAAAGAAGCATTTTGCTCTTATTTTGTGTATTCTATATTGGGTTCGCAAACTCTGTTTTTCACTTTCGTTTTGAGTTATTTTTAACTTTTCTAGCAACTGTAAACAGTCTGAACAGACGTCTTGGCGCGGAGACCCAAATCCAATATTAAAAGAGGTATTGAATACCTTCCTGAAGAAACTTTTAGTCACTGAATATCCCGGCATCGATTCGTCTTCATACATCCTGTATAGTTTACTTATATTTAGACTGGGATCCAGATATATTCTTTGTTTAACTTTGCCTCTGCAATAGTGACTATCTAATGGCCGAAATTTCTTTATGAAATTCTGTACAGCTTCTCTCTTAGACCGAAAAGCATGATATTTACGGTCCCCTCCACGCTTTTCGAAAGCTGTTTCTCCTGTAGCTGCGTATCGATTGGAAACGCCTTTAACACGGCCTTGTTTGATTTTTAAAATGCCACAAAACGCAGCGAGGCAGACAGGAACTTTTTCTTTACTACTGTGCTTAGTAATGAAATACTGCTTTGAGAAAGCGCGTCCATTTCGACTGTTATTTCTAGGGCGTTTTCTTTTAACAGGAGCCAATAGCATATTTTGTAAAATATAATTATCTTGACTTATCTTGTTAGGATTACGGTAAAACTTTTTGTGGAAGTAAAACACATCATTAGAAGTCAACGTTGCACATTTGTACACACTCTTTTTGTTGTGATTACACTTTGGTTTTTCTGGCAAGGTTTTTGCAGAGTACCTGGAAATAAATTGAAATGAAGGTATAAAATTAAATGTGTAACTTTCTACTTCGTAAACAAATTTACATTGTATCGCTATCTCTTAAAGAGGCGTACAACGTTCAACCTATTACGTGACATCTCGTGGTATACACTCATTCAAACACAAACCCAAAAAAAGTGATGTTGGTACAAACTTAAAATTTGCTAAAACATTGTCTACCTTATCTTAGAGAAAAACACCGATATAGGTACCAATCAATATAGGTACTAAATACCGAGTGCAAAACCCGTACTATTAACTTATTTAAGTATTAACCAGCCTACTTGCATTGTAATAAAAACATCACCCTTTTTTGGCAGTCAGGTAAAACACACAACAATGACATGGATGGCCGATCCTAATGCGAGTCCGACCCTGTTCATGGACATACAAAATTTAATATCACATCGCCCTACCGAAAACAAAGTGAAATTACAACGTATTACTTACAAATCTCGTTGTTTCTTCTTTTGTTTTTCATTTGTCTGGAGTTTTAACTTCTTTTTAGCTAATTCAGGCCTCACAACATTTATTTCTTCTTCCATAATTCGATAAAAACGCAAGCGCACGAAACAAACACCACGACACAAAGCCAACAACTGCGGCCATGACACTATGCAGGGCTGTCTGTCATTGGTCGAATCGGACTTAGGCGAGTTTGATTTAAAATGACGTTGTGACTTAGGTTTGTATGAAAACAAAACGAATATTTTGAGCCTTATTTATACCAGTTACAGAGGACTTAAGCTGGTTTAATCCAAAATAATATTTAATTTTTTGTACAAAGAATCTGGCCAATCAAAAACATTCATTCGTTACTATAGTGGACTTAGGCACGTTTGATATGTATCGACACAATTGTCGTCGAAAAACGTGTTCTTCCGTACGGAATGTATGGGAGACCATGTTTTTCAAACCGCAAATTTAAGTTGGTTGATTATTTCTCGTTAACCTATACAGCCTACTTAGCTCTCATAGTTTTCCTTTTAATTTCGTTATATATACTACTGCTGTAAGTTTTTTCACAAGTCCAAGTACAACTATTTAGCTAGAAGGGGGGGCGGGGGGGGGGGGCAATGGACTCTAACAAAAAAAATCTGTTAAAAGCTTAATATTTCGCAAACGGATCCCTGAATCCAAAAATGGTTGTGACAAACTCACAATATGTTTGAAAGACCTTCGAACGATACCCCACAACATGGGGCAGATGAGGAAAAAAAAAACATCCCCACTTTACGTGTAGGGAAGGTGCCACAAAAAAATAGATTTTTCTTAAAGTGTGTAAAGTGCGATGTAGGAAATTAGCAGGAAAGCGTGCCTCACGGCTGCGCCAAAAAGGCCCAATTCAGCAAAAATGCCAAACAAATATGA
This sequence comes from Agrochola lota, assembly GCA_947364205.1. NCBI lineage: Eukaryota > Metazoa > Arthropoda > Insecta > Lepidoptera > Noctuidae > Agrochola > Agrochola lota. Next base: position 10,107,085 of record OX376246.1, on the reverse strand, counting down.
TATAAGTGCCTGACGCTCCTCAACTGGACCTGAACTGGTGATGGATGTAAATCAGTTTTATACTGCAGCATGTGTATGTGTCGTGGCCAGATCTTAAAATATTTTATTGAACATGAACTAAACATCGAGCACTGGTCACACCATGATGTGGCCTGGCCAGATCATTAAATACTCAACGTTTGACGATATGACAAGTTAAACGAAAAATTGCACCGAATTCCTAACTTGTGGGTAAGTATCACAGACGTCACATACCTAACAACATTTTATTCATTTTAAAGACCGCCCTGGGTTCGATACTTGGGCCGCGCAAAATTGTATAGTTTTGTTTATAATTAAGTGGACCTGGGGTATATTTATGGTTATGGTGGATTAAAGCAATATAGGGTCGCCCCTCCCCGAGATCATAACATAACTGATGAAATGGGGCTGCTTCCCTTCTGGAAATACAGATGTAGGTAATTAAAGTTACAATTAAAATTTACAGGCATTTGACAACATCAAAGCACAATGTCCGTGGCAGTTAGACAAGCTACGAGTAGTGTCGGGAGATGTGGCAAAACCGCGCCTTGGACTCGATGACGTCGCGCTCACCCAGTTGCAAGAAGTATGTGCCTAATATTTATGTATTTAAAATATAGCAATGGTGATGTCACGATCAGGTACTGAAGACAATTTGAAAAAACCGAGCGAGTCTTACAGCAGTCGCCTAAGATGTGTAACATCTGTGACCTAACATCTTGGCCGACAGTCCCAACCTCTCGGAAAATGACTTGGTACTATCTGACGGCCAACTCTAGCACTACATATCTAATACTACATTACTTTCAAATGCTTGCACTGACTGGCCAGGTCCACTCCAATCTGTGTGGTTCTTTTCTCAAAAGACCATTTCAGACACTAATTAACATGGTCCTCATATAGCCTGACCAAGATTATGTCAGGATGTCTACCATGATCTAATTAAAAACGATTCAAAAGCAAGGCATTTCAGTTTAGGTTCTTAAACTGCATCGCTTCAAAGTCGTACCATGACGTCCAATAAGCTCAGCGGCCTTTGGATCGTTAAAAGTGAATGAAAGATCGCAATCTGTGGCTGAACCGCGCGGCCGCGTTTGGAACGTTTTTGGTGAAAACGAGACAACGCTATTATTGTCAAATAATTTTGTTTCGCGCACATTATTTAGTGTCAGACACGTTCAGAAGCATGTAACATTTTATTTGTTCTTAACTCATATCATTACTTTAAAGTAAAACAGACACTCAACAGTTTTTTTTAAGATTCCACGTTAATACGGTAACTATTGTTAAAATAATTCTTAGTCAAAGTAGATATTTATTTACCTTTTGCTATTTATTAAGTATAGGAAAATATATTTTTTATTTCGACCTAATAAAACAAATTATGTTTCTGTTTCGAACGTACCAGAGTAAACAAAGTTGTGCGAGTTGAGTTGGGGCATAGTGGGCATAGTGTGAGGCAGAATCTTCCTCAAAAAACTCAAATAAAAGTAGTTCATCAGAAATCTGTTAGACAAAAACGAATGCGGTTAAAAAAGGCATATAAAATAGGTGTTTTAGACGTTTAAAAGAAAGATTAAAGCTCACTTACATTGGTTTTTGTACAATTCCACTAAAATAGCACTAAAAAACTTTATTTTCGTCAAAAATTCACCAAACGTTTCAGTTTATGTTAGAGAAATAGTAACTTTTATTGAATCGCTTATTTTGACAGTTGAGCGTTTCAGATGAGCTGCTATATGGACGTCATGGTACCAAACAAGAATGAATGAAACCAAAACTTGCGACTCAGTTTGGGACAATCGCTGTCACATGGCATGGCCTAAATTGAATCGTTAAACTAATGTCATGGTACGAATTAGAAGAACAGTTCAGTTTAGGTCCTAAAATGGATCGCGCTAAGAGCTCGTGGTAGGCATCCTGGACTTTAAAAGAGACTGTGACCTCTGAGCTTGTTTCGGCCTTTCTTTTCAGAGTAGTCGGATAGGAAACGCCGATCTCATTTTAATATTTTTTTATTCTATTTACAGAATAAACAATTTCATTTCATTTCATTTTACCGCGCGCGCTCATTGGTCAAATCTAATAGTGCGCCCTTCCTCGGCTTCCTGTTACACACTTCCGTCCGTTTTGACGAAATCACTCCCACAGATTGCAGGAACGCGAGAGAAAAGAAGTTACACATACATAAATACCATTGCCGATTGCCCATTTCCATTGGTAGATTTTCCGGTACCGAAAAGCATGGAATCAGTCGGGTACTTTGATATCGTATTAAGATCCAAACGATAATTAAATAAAGATTTCCCGAACTTTATTTTACGACCTATTGCTTACGACACAGAGCACCCAGTCCACGATCTTGCTGAATGACCAATCTGCACTCAGTCGTTGAGTCGTTGAGGTCGTTGTTTTACCCACATCATTATCATCACAGGAGAGGGATTCGTGTTATCCACTGGAATGTGGAGATCATATAGGCAGTCGCTCTATGTGAAATACTGGTAGGTATTCAGCTGCATCTAGTTAGATTGGTAGTCGACCCCAACTTAGTAGAGAAAAGCATATAATAATGAGTTTCAGATTCCAATGGAGCTGAGACGAGAGTCGGACTCCTTTTGTAAAACGTTTAACGTGTTTTTCGACGGCAGGTATCGGTGGTGTTCCACAGCGCTGCAACCATCAAGTTCTGGGAGAGTCTGGAAACTGCGCTGCATCAGAACGTCACATCGGTCATCGCAGTCATGGATATCTGTGATCAACTGCCCAAACTAGAGGTACAGCCACGCAATAGGATCACTTGCAAGGACTGTTTAGCTTTCAAATTTTAATATCATTTTTTAAATCTAAATAGGTTAGGTAAACCGTACTAGTAACACTTGAGGTAAGATACAGAGCGCAGAGCCGTTTTAACCATATTGGGTGCCGGGGTGCGAAAATCAGCTAACGACCCAAGCCAACAAAAAAAAACTGGACTTTTGTGTTCCATTTTTAGGGTTCCGTACCTCAATAGGAAAAAACGGAACCATTATACACTTCGTTGTCAGTCTGTCTGTCTGTTCTGTTTGTCAAGATACTTTTTCTCAAAAACGTCTTGTTTCGTCTCTGAGAGATGAAACAAGACTTTTTTTTTTTGGGTGGGAAATTATTAAATAACTTCTCCCGCTCTGGACGGAGCAGGAGGGCGTGTCAGACTCTTACTGACTAATACCCACCCGTGTTCCTTCAGATGCTTGTACGTTGCTAGGGGCCACGGTATCCCTTTCAAACTTTCCCGCGACCCCGGCAGGCATCGATCCTAGCGGATCCCTTCCGTTGTGCTGACATCTCTTTGAGGCGCGCGTGGAACACAACGCGCCGTCGACCCGGGCACCCATTGCTCACCGTCCGCAAGCCCGCGCCTACGGTGGCCGGGAATCGGCCTGCGATTCCAGACGCATGAAACAAGACTTACGCTTCGATCAGTCAAAATCACGCCAAAATATCGGTACATACTGATTTTGATTCTGTATTCTTTACTACGAAATAAAACGCTATATAACTGAAATCGATACCATCGACGTGTGTTTCATTTTACCAGGTCGTACCACTCCGAATTCCAGACAAAGTTAAAGATTTTTTCAAATAACAGCTCGCCTGCTCGATACATAAAAGGCCAAACATATTGTAGGAAAACTTGTCTGGGCTTTTGAGCTAAATGTTCAGAAATATCATGAAGATACCACCTTATGTATCCTCCAGGCTCTGGTGCACGTGTCCACAGCCTACAGCAACGCGGAACACTGTCACATCGAGGAGCGGGTGTACGCTGCGCCCGCGTCGCTCGCCAGTCTGCGCGCCTTGGTGCAGGCGCTGCCACCGCCACTGTTGGACGAGCTCACTGCTAGGTAAGTGTGGAATCAAGTTCTTCCAACTCAACAAGCAAACGAGTTTATTTATTTCTTTTTCGTGTAATTAGTGACTAATCTGGTATCCGACTTTTTAAGCCGCACATGGGCCTCTGACTTGGCATCACATGCCGTCGAGAAATATCTTTCAGGCACTCTCTCTCCGGTTTTATCACGATGTTTTCCTTCATCGTTTTTGAAGCAAGTGATACCTATTTATACAATATGCACATGAATCCGAAAAGTCAGAGATGCGTGCCTTGGATTCGAGCTCGAGACCTATGACTTGGCAGTCCGACGGTCACACCACTAGGCGGTCACTGCTATTACACTCTTCCCGGCTACAACACAAGGAAGTGGTAAAGTGCGGCCGCTTTGGGGACTGTTATATAAATGTAATTTTATTATTTGATTGATCTTATAAATATATATTTTTTATATTTTGTGAATGTGAGAACGTTGTAGGATTCCGTAGTCAACAAGGAACCCTTATAGTTTAACCATGTCCGTCTGTCTGTCTGTCTGTCCGCGGCTTAGCTCAGAGACTCTTAGTATTAGAACGCTATAATTTGGCATGGGTGTACATATTAATCATGCCGACAAAGTGGTTTCACCGGCTTCTATACTCTTCAAACTGAAATACGGTAGAAAGGCTTGGTGGCGGAAATAGGTATGTTGGTGTCCCCGGACGAGATCCTTAACTATGAGCTCTAAAACCAATGGGTTGTCATATTGCCGACTGAGTTAGTATGTAGAGACTGTGATAAAAACACACTTTTTTAACTCTCTTTTCAGATTTATATCACCCAAACCGAACACTTACGTATTCTCGAAGGCCCTGGCAGAGTCTGTGATCGACCAGCGCCCCGGCAGACATTACTCTACTGCCATCGTCAGACCTTCCATTGGTGAGTCTCATCTTTTAATTTATTTGGGAATAAACTGCTCGCGAAACGTGTCTCCAGAAATCGTGCGAAATCGATTTTTTACATCGCGGTCGTCAACGGTCGCTAGAAATAACTTAAGTACAGTATAGGCGCTCGGTAATCGGTAAACGGATGACAGATTATTGGATGTGTCGGATTAGTGAGCGCCGGATTACCGAGTGCCTACTGTACTTGAAATGATAAAATCGGAAAATCTTTTTAAGTTTCGACAGATAATTTAATTTGACCTTGTATTTGACTGCCACGTTACAGGTAAGTACTAGTGATTCCAAGTGCGGCTGCTGAGCGTTATGTCTTGGGTTAGATTCCCAAGTTGGGCAAAAGTGTAATCAGGTTTTTCCAGAAAGGCTTTCTTGGCAACAGGCTCACCACCCGCATGGGTCTTATACATCTGGGGAAATGTGGGTGTTAATACTAATTAATATTATAAATGCGTAAGTGAGTTTTTTTGTTTATTTATTTGTTTGTTACGCTATCACGTTAAACGGCTTAACAGATTTGGATGAGATTTCGCACATGGATAGACCATGACCAGGGTTAGGACATAGGATACTTTTTATCCCGACATGTTACATTTTTAGGGTTCCGTAGTAAACAAGTAACCCTTATAGTTTCGCCATGTCCGTTTGTCTGTCTGTCTGTCTATCTGTCCGTCTGTCTATCCGCGGGTTAGCTCAGAGACGGTTAGTACTAGAATGCTGTAATTTGTCGTATGTATAAATATTAATCATGCCGACAAAGTGGTAAAATAAAATCAAGAAAAATATTTTTTTAGAGTGAAATTTCCCCACTTTACGTGTAGGGGAGGTACACGTAAAGTGGGGAAGTTTTTTTTTTCTCGTCTACCCCATGTTGTGGGCTATCGTTAGAAAGGTCGTTCAAAAATATTGTGAGTTTGTGAAAACCATTTTTGGATTCAGGGATCCGTTTGCGAAATATTAAGCTTTTAACGGATTTTTTTTTGTTAGAGTCAAGTGTCCGTCCCCCCCCCCCTGCCAGCTACATGGCTGTACTTGGATTGGTGAAAAAATTCACAGCAGTAGTATTATATAACGAAATTAAAAGGAAAACTATCAGAGCTAAGTAGGCTCTACAGGTTAACAAGTAATAATCAACCAACTTAAATTTACAGTTTGAAAAACATGATCTCCATACATTCCGTATGGGAGAACACGTTTTTCAACTACAGTGTTAATTTTGTTCTTGGGATAAATTCATCCCAACTACGGAACCCTTCATTGTGCGTGGTCCGACACGCACTTGGCCGGTTTTTGTTATTAACATTAATCATATTCCTACAGTGGTATCCTCCCACCGGAACCCGTACCCCGGGTGGATCGAGAACCTGGCGGGCCCCAGCGGGGTGGTGGTTGGCTGCGGGAAGGGGCTGCTGCGCGCCTTCAATCTCAACCAGCAGGCACGGGCCGACCTTATCCCCGTGGATGTGACCATAGATACCATGCTCGCTGTGGCCTGGGAGATCGCTATAGACAAGTAAGTCTAGTAGGACTTTTAAAATGAAAATAAATGAACAAGAGGATAATCTCTTGTTTTTACTTATGTAGATTTGGTGCAACATGTATTTTTCTTACAAACTCAAAATATATTTGTGAAACAGCCGACTTTTCATCATCATTCCAAAACTGGCATCACAACCCCGTTGTCAAATTAATCATTAGTTCTCATTCCCAGATCCCCTGAAGTCCGCGTATACAACTCATGCTCCCAAGAGAACCCCATCACATGGGGCTTCTTCCGCTCCACCATCCTGCACGCGGTCGTGAGGCATCCCTTCGATGACGTGCTGTACTATCCCTTTACCTTCGGCGTGAAGAACAGGTAAACTCATACTCAAAACACTGAAAGCATTTATTTATATTAAACCATTTAGCTACAAACACTATTGAATTAGAAAGAAAAAGAAAAGAAAGAAAGAAAATATTTATTTGCGGTAAACATGACGCAAAGAAAGAACACAAACATAGAAAAGAACTAGTTGGGAGAAAATATGCGTCACATCCGTAAAAAATATACTAAATATACAATACATCATTCTAAATGATAAATAAATATAATATTTAAAATGGCAATATTCCGTTCCCACGGCTACGACGCATGCGTGCGCAGCTGTCAGAAGACTGTCTGACGTTTTGACATACTGATGTTTCAAAATACCAACCCTTCTTCCAATGCAACTTTAGACATTGGCAGAATAGTAGACATCTGCTTTGCTTGCCATTTAATAAAAATAGAATAGAAAATACCAACCCAATTGGTATTTTGACAGTTCAACAACATTCATTGCGGTAATTGCGTTGATCAGTAGACAAATTCGAAAATTTATGAAGCAATAGATTAGCAATATGCCAATAGCCTTCAAAATGAGTCAGATTGTGATAGTTCGTAGGCCCGAAAGTCACGGGCGAAAGCTAGTCCATTATAAACTACAATAGACGTAGATATATCACATTCAAAAACTCACTCACATACAACACACAACACACAACTGCGCTCCTTGTTGTATTTTGGTTTTTCTTTTGTTTTTGTTTTTCAATTGCGTGCCTGTTTTAATATTAAATGGAAGAACGGAGTCACCTAACACAAGCATTTCCTTGCTTAAAAGGTGATCTCCAACTCATGTATACCTACTACGAATTTGTGTAAGTATATGCAATAATTTTTTTTATTTAATTATATTTTTATTTATTTTATATATTTAGTAACCAATTCCGCTTAACTTTTCCTAAAGAGTCATAAACACACTTTAAGACATCGACACGTGTCCTCAGGATGACGATTGACTTATCGCGAACCCGAACACAGTGTGCTGCCACGCCCAGCGCTGGACGCAGAGTGAGGGACTCTGCGTCCGGCGCTTGGAGTGGCAAAGATTACTAAATATATCTACGTCTATCGTATTTTTTTAAACAAGATATTACAAAATCCTGGGTCATCATCATTTCAGCCGAAAGACGCCCACTGCTGAACATAAGCCTCCCCAAATGGGGGGTTTGCCATAATCGCCACGCTTGGCAGGCGGGTTGGCAATCGCAGTATTGTGTTATAATGCATAGAGAACGCTGGTGCCCATTCTATAGTTAGTGAGTGAAATTCCTGGGTACGTCAATCTTTTTACTTCTATGTGCGAGAAAAATGCAATAAAATATCTAAATATTAAAGATAAGCCTAGCTGCTACTGGCTGATGACGATGAAATATGAAAAGCTCTGCAGTTCGCGTACGGAAAGACGCACTTAAAAGTAAGCCGCCCAGACCGCTGGATGCGGGAATCAGCGGACAGGGCCTTAAGGCGATTCTGGGGTAGCCTATGTCCAGTGGTAGACTATGATGAAGGGGTAAATCTGAAGCCTCATGAGATAATGCACAGACGATGACAACACCCGTCCACAAAAAGCATGGCTATTGTATGGAGTATGTTCGTTGAAGTTTCACAAATATAAACGCAGCTTATGACTCATCCTGCCGGGGTTGCGAGTTTGTCCGAAAGGGATATCGCGGCCCCGGCACACAGGCAACGGAAGGAACACGGGTGGGTTTTAGTCAGTAAAAGTCTGACACGCCCTCCCGCTCCGCCGAGAGCGGGAGAAGTTATTTGATAATTTCCCAACCTCAAAAAAAAAAAAAACTTATGACTCATGCGTGCCAACTATCAGCAGTATAGTTCGTAGTGTCACTAAAGACGAGACTTGACACACCACGTGGTTTGACTTGCGCAGTAGACGATTTATGGCTCTCTTTAGCGGTATGAGGTCTGCTCGGAGGCGTCATTGAAGTGGCGGGAGGCGCGGCCAAGTCTCATATTTCGTGGCGCGTATTGTACAAGTCAAATTGTGTTATTATCCTACTTAAATTTCTTAACATTTATTTCTAACAGATATGTGTACAAGACCCTGGAGATGATGCTGCAGACGGCGCCGCTGTACGTCGCCAACTACATAGCGAAAGCGTGCGGCGTCAAGATGCAGTGAGTTCATCGACTTTAAGGACATCTAAAACAATAATCTCTACATTTCAACACTTGCGCTCTAGTAGAGTAAAACCAGAATAGGTATGCGCTTCGGTAATCTTTGGGTTTCCGCATTAGCACGAACGTTGCGCCATAAAGTAACCCCTCACAGAGGCAATCTTCTAAGTTAGAACTTTTCTCTCGGTCGGATTATCACTCAAAAGTTTTTTTGGAATCGCATGGAGTTTATTTTATATGCGAAAGTGAGTTTGTTTGTTTGTTTATTTATTTGTTTGTAACGCTTTCACGCTAAAACGGCTGAATGGATTTGGATGAAATTTGGCACATGGGTAGACCATGACCTGGGTTAGGGCATAGGATACTTTTATCCCGATATTTCCACGGTATCAAAACTTATGCGGGCGAAACCGCGGGGCGCAGCTAGTCATGATTATACGACAAGTAATTCCACTGTTGGAACAGCTCTATATTAGCTCTCGTCACCGAACATTCATAATTTCAAAGGTAGACGATACGATGATTCCTGACGCGCATACTTTTCTTGGGATATCTGTACTTAGTCAGAAATGAATTGTTTAGTAGAATACAACTTTTTGCCGTATTATAGCCATTTCATGCAACTATCAAAGATTGACAGTTATGAATACACGGACAATGTAAGTTGATAGTCAATTAATTTCCCTGACTGTACACTGCACGTTGCAGACTAAGTCTCGTGACGGCCAGCGAGCGCCTGCAAGCCATGAACCGCGTGCTAGCCTTCTTCGCGACGCGCGAGTGGCATTTCAGCACAGACAACGTGCAGCGGCTGCGCAACAGACTGTCGCGACAAGACAGGGCCATGTACAGCCTGGATGTTAGGGCCGTCAAGTAAGTTATAAGTTGTCCTTTGTCATCAATCAACTGCGAGATGGCCAAAGGCTTCTAATTTAAACACAATGTTTATTAGATTGGTTTGATACCTGCACGCTTCGCATGACCACAATAGAAACGGGTTTTGTCAACGGAAGAACCGACAAAATGACAGATAAACAATCACATTCTGTCATTTTGTCTATTCTTCCGTCGACAAAATCCATATAAAACCCGTTTCTATGGTTTTCAAGCTACGCGTTCTGAACATACAGGTTAGGTCAGGTTATTTTACGCCTTTGTGTCTGTTTGATTAGTCCGTATGCCTATCAGCGGGCTGTATCTCATGAACTGTAATAGGAAGACAGTCGAAATTTCACAGATTGTGTATTTCTATGGCCACTATAACAACAAATTTAAAAAAAAGTTAAAAATAAAAACGTGAAACAAAAACGTGTTTTTTGCAAAATATTGTGCGGTTACCCCCCCATATCATAACCCCCCCCCCCCCCCTCATATCAAGTCGGTTTTTTTAAGTTGTAAAGGAATGTTTTAAATAACGTTTTCTATCAGCAAAATTTCCTGTACTTTCCCTTCACAATTTCTTACATTGTGTAGGTACCAATAAGGCTATACCTAAGTACTTATTGTTTTTGTAGTTGGGACGAGCACGTGTTCAACTTCGTAAAGGGCGCACGCAAGTACCTGCTCAAGGAAAAAGATGAAAACCTCCCGAAGGCAAAAAAACATATTAAGAGGTAAAGAAATAAACTATTAGGTCCGTATTACTACAGAACCTCACTTAAAACTCAAGCACTACTTAAAACTTGTTTTAACCAATCAAAAGGCTTTAAACAAGTTTTAAGTAATGCTTGAGTTTTGAGTGAGGTTCTGTAATACGGGCCTTAGACCTTCATATTTTTTACTTTGTTGACTGCTTATTACGCAATTACACACGATCAATCATTATCTGAATCATTTTGAAGGATATGTGTTCATCCATTGCTTCTTATGTTCCAAAAATTTGTCTGATCAACAACGTAAATAACGCAATGAATGTTGTTTAATTGTCAAAATTAAGCAGATTGTGATTGATCGTGTATTACGCAATGAGACTGCACGATTGGACTTTCAAACGTAGCTCGATGAGAACATTAAAACGGATTTTAAAAAATTAGATTAGATTAGATTTTAAATTTATATAATCTACAATCCGACTGCGTAAAAAGAAAAAAGATGGAAACAAGCTATTTTCGTAACATTTTTTCGTAAACGATTACGACTGATCTGTTTCATTTTGACAGTTCAACAACATTCATTGCGTTTTACGTTGTCGAGCAAATTTTTTTTTTCGAATTTGTGATCATGTGATTGCTAATCCATTGCTTTGTCGAAAAAAAAAACCTGATCTACAACGTAAATAACGAAAATGTGTTGCGTAATTAGATATCTGATCCTTTTCCCTTAAATTAAGTAATTTTCATTATATTCTGTTTTGTTTCCAGATTACGTGTCGTTCACCACATTGTCCTGATTATGATTACTGTATTTTTATTCAGGTTCATAATGCTAATAATACCCAAGTATGTTTTCAAGAAGATGGCGTTATAGCGAAACTTACTGTGCATTATGACTATCCGTACGTATAATAAAGTCCGCCCCACCCCCGCATCTATCTGTTTGAAACCGATTAACTCAAAAACTACTGAACGAATTTTCATACGGTTTTCACCAGTGGGCGGAGTGATTCATGAGAGAGCCGAGCAAAAAGAAAAAAAGTCGGCTCGGGCGGGCGATGCGACGCAGCTGTTCGAGGGCCGGTGGTTGTGGGAGTTTTATAAAAATGTGGCTGATATTTTAGTATATTTTGTATCTTAAAACATCCACGCCAACGAAGTCCTTAGCAGAAGCTAGTTATTAGGTACTTTATAGATTGCAAGTTTGTTTTGCAGTGTCTTCATTTAAAGTGTATTGAATGTCAAAATATTATTTTGACAGGCTAGAACAGTAACTGTCAAAACTACTTGAATTTAGTTCTTTAGTTTGCCGCCCTGGGTGCACTTTGTTAAAATAATTAAATAGTTAAAAAATGAATTGTTTATCAGTCCGTGTAAGAACACCAATGACAAGTTGATACGTTGTTACGAGTTTACAGAATCAGAGTATTGGGTTACTTGAATTTAATTGTAATTACCTAATAATAGTAGGAGTAATACTTAGTTCATAAATTCCTTATACTGAGTATACTTAGCTTGTAGTCGTATTGATCATGGAAAAGTGTTAGCAATAAGATTTTTGTAATTATTTTCTTAAAGTAAATAAATAAATTAAAGGGTTTATGAAGATACAAACAGTAATTGTTTTTTATTTGCCTCAAACCTCTCTATCTTTACCATAGCTATCGTATACGATACCACAATTTTACGGTATCGTCTGTTGTTTGAATTAAAAACTTACCGTTGCAAACATTTAAAAAACGTTTCACAGAATTACTTGTAGATAAATGTTATTACTCTGTGCAGGATTTCTTAAATGATAATTGTTTGTAATATCTTTACCTTGTATTACATTTGCATGCTTTAAGGCAGAATGTACACGGATTCTATTATACAATTTAACAACTTATTTCATGTACCTACATTCTAAGCAAATAAAGACCTATTCTATTCTATTCTATTTGGCCAATAAATTGTAACGTCTATTGGGCTCTTAAGGCGAAAACGTCAGGGTAGCTCGTCGAACTCAAATTTTCATGTTTGTATGTTGATCTAATAATATGATTCACGACCGTATTATAATCATAAAAATCATCAATACAACTCTTTTAAGTTAATGTAACCCTATTGAATGACTATTTCATGAAATCATGACATTGAGTATTATGATGATTCTAATCTATATCTATAATTCTGTACAGCTATATTTGTTATGGTCGCAAACCATATTTAGATTAACATACAACCTGATACTGACCTGCAAATTGCCAAAAACATAAGAAAATTTTAATTTCGCAGGTTGGGTTGGGATGAATGAAACGAAACGTAAACTAGTACATATTTATTTACACTGGCAACATTCGACCAGACTTCAAATTAGAGTGCTACAGAAAGAATTATTGCGAACCCGATTTTATTTGATTATGATTAATTTTATCGTTAAAATAAGCTGAAAGTTTCACGGTTGCCTTGTAAATTTACGTGTGCGTTACTGGATTACACTATACAGCAGAGGTGAGATGAAAAAAATCATATAAAAAGTGATAATTTTCGGTTATTTGTATGTGGCTGTCATTGCATCGATATATATTATTTTTGTTTTGTGCCAATCCTGCTGAGTAATTTCTGGCTTGTAAGCTGCGGCGTTCAGCGCGGTCTTTGTTGCTGCGAACTTGTCAGCGTGCCAATTTTGTCAGAGTGGAAGCTGCGTGAAAATTGCGTTTCTTCTGTCACCCAGCCGTATGGGCGAATCTTGAATATCAAGCCGTGTTGTAGTTACGGAAGTGGTGTTCAGGGTGGAATGAGGAGCAAGGTCGCCACCTTGCACCCCTGGGACATGAATTCTGTCATAAACAATAGACGTTCACAATGACTTGCGTTCTTGTCGTCATGTTATTGACCCATATAATGTAGGAATACTACTCAGCATTTATACTACGACACAATTAAAATGTAATTTGTAAATAATGAGGTGTTTTGGCACTGGCTGTTCAGATAGCCACTGTAGCGGCACACAATTCTTTGTCAACCAAATGCTGAAAATAAGTAAGATTGTATATATATAAGCACTTATTAGTAAACAAAATTATTATTCATTTTCCTCATGAAAATGTTGCCCCTAAAAGAAAATAAAACAATTTGAGGCTTCCCTTTGTTTTCATTTTATTAACACATTGTTGATTTTGCTGCTGTATTTTGGGTGAAAACTATTTTCATATACATACATTACCTACATATTTTATAGAAAATGCTGAAAAACAAGATTCCTCCTCATTCATTATTAAACCTACTGGTTTATTTCTGCAGCTTTATTAAGTTATTCTTTGTGTTCCAAATAATGATATCAATGTAGCCAACAAGTTTCACAGGTAGCTTCATCAGTTTAGTGATCACTAGTGCAACTGCTTAGGAAGGGGTCATAGGTAGTATTGCGTAACTCAGCACATATGCTAGCCGAGTTGTAGGTACTCACTTGGATGAAAATAGTCACTCACTCTTTTTATTTTGATATGCTACCACACACCACAGGGAACAGATTAGCTACACATAACATTTGTACGTAGGCATTGTGAGTTCTGAATGAAACAAGTCACTCACTCAATTGCAAGTTTATTTATGATTCTAAGCAAAGGAGTTAAAGTCTAAGTTTAATTGCTATCTTTTGCTTCTGTTTGACAATGTCACGTAACCATTCTCATTTCTCTTTCCCTCATCATCACTCGTGCAAGCTGTGTGACTCACTGAAGCGATCAGTCACCGCGTGTGCCTACTCTACTGCGTATGTGTGCCGTGTCGCGTTGCCGTCATTTTGCTACGCACATCACTCGCGACTCACGCGGCAAGTCACCCAACTCACTGACACACTCACAGCACGTATGTGCTCAGTGCTCACAGGTCATCACCGCCTCGCCTCATTTGTGGTAGTAAAAAGAGTGCCTAGAACGATCTTCATTTTAAAAGGGTGTGCCTCTGTGTGTGGGTGTGTGTCGGTGTGTCTCTAGTCATAAGTTCAATTCTGCGGTCGTATTGGGTTATTCCATCTGGGTTTTCTCAATAGAAGCCCAAAGTCTGGATTTGTTTTAGGCAATGCCCATTCTTTATTAAATCTGACTTAAACTTAACTAACTAAATATGGCCAACTTGCTAGTAGCATTGCATGTGAAACATGTTTCCAGCAATAAAGTCTTGTTGCAACAAAAATAATAATAAATTTATTATTTTTGTAGCAACAACACAATGACGACTAATTGATAGGTATGAAAGAAAGGGACATTTTGCGCCGACCCCACATTAATCGCAATAGCATTAATTAATAGCAGGAGAATGATGTTGAATTAAGCTTGACAAAAAATAAAAAAATGTCCCTTGGCCCCCCTAAACTAGTGTTATCTGTATCATAGAGTCGACATAACGTGCAACTATTGTGTAACATGAATAAGACTTTAACACACACACACTTATACCATCATGCCTGTAAAAATTCAAAATTCATTTATTCAAACAAGGCTGAGAATCAGCACTTTTTGAACGTTAAAATTAAATTGCATTGCATTTACAAAAAAGTCCTCCAAAACGCCCAACCTTCACCACTGGGAAGAAGAAGTGGGGCAACAAACTCCCCAGCACAGTTGTGATCCTCGAAGGGTTAGGTAGAGCTGTACCATAGCTCACCCACGCGTTTGTTAACTTTGACTTTAATTTTGGCCACTACTGACAAATTCCTCATGGAAAAACAGAATAACACTTTGCCCGTCCTGGGACCAAGGAATATGGCTTCAGTGGTATATTCACATAATGTTAACAAGTGACTATGATTATGTTGCAGGTACATGGTAGCTATTTGTGATGATGTCACTGAAGCCCCGGAACGTTGATTTTACGGAGACATGGGCGCACCTCAAGGAGACGGTAAGATATAACATATATTTACAATTACCCTGTCATACACACTTCTAGGAGTTGCAAGAGCCGTCGTGAATCAAATACTGCGGTGATGAAGTCTGCAAAAAGGATTTAAATTTAATAATTATTTAGCAAATCTTCAGAGACTCACACATATTTAAATCAAATGATGAAAAAATATTAATTATGATTTTTTAAGCAACTTCAGCTGCTCGGGGTCAACGTCCACGGGACTCACAAACTATGAGTATTTAATAATATGTTACGAAAATCGTACTTTTTTTTTGTTTAATCATTATTTATTGATACCTGTCTCTCTGATACCTACCTGTGAAGTTTCGCCAGTTATATTTATTTGCCTATGTATAAGTTGTTTGATAAATACAATCGCAATATTCTTCTTCATCACCCCCTCAATGCTGAGGATTGTGACCGCATACGACGCGTCTTTATTTCATTTACGTATAATTTTAGGTTTTAATTATTTTTTCGTTTGTTTACTGACTTGTAAATGAAAAAAAAAAAAACAAGTTAAGCCATGTCCACACTCTTATATAATTTTGTATCAGATCTCCGTTGCGTACATCGCCTTGTGTCATCATCGCTAATTTGGACGCAAAATTACTCACATAATCGCGTACCATTTTGCGTTGCGAGGTCAGAATACAACAAAATGATACTAGTGTGGACAAGGCCTTATGCGGTCTTCTGCAGTGTTGTTTATTGTTACGAGTATGTTATTTATGGTGTGTGGTTGTGCTATAGGTGGCGGGCGTGGTAGGGCTCCGCGCGGTGGAGCGCTCCGTGTGGAACACTCGCTTTTCGGACGTGTACGCGCTGTGCGTGGCTCACCCCGAGCCGCTCGCCGACAAGTTGTATGACGAGACCAGGTAACCAGAACCACAGAGCAATGGTTAGATTTGCTCTCACCCTACTTAGGGCACGTGAAAAAGTGTTTACTTACACTCAGAAGAAAGAAAGATCCTGCATGAAACGATAGATATGATATTCAATATGAGTGAGCAAGACAATACTATTCAAAGGTCGTTGTCAATGGAACAGAAATGGGATCATTTTTGGCGTAGTATGGCGGATCTACGATTTAAATATATGAGTAGAATTTATTATTTTGATCACCAACTTCATAAGAAATACAATTCTAAGTAATATTATAAATGCGAAAGTTAGTTTATTTGTTTGTTACGCTTTCACGCTAAAAACGGCTGAACGGATTTGGATGAAATTTGGCACATGGGTAGACCATGGCTTGGGTTAGGACATAGGATACTTTTTATCCGGATATTCCCACGGGTTCGAGACTTATCAGAAACCGCTGGGCGCAGCTAGTATTATATAATAGTTTGATAAGATGTCAAACTATTATACAGGGTGGTTATCGACGCTGGGCACGCCACAATTGTGGCGATAAGCCCACCCCTGTTTGACGAGTGGCTAGAGAGGCGCCACGGCGTCCTGACCTTCCGCCTGACGCTGGTCCTCACCAGACACGGTTGTTTCGGGAGGTTCCTGTTCCGCATAAGGCGAGAGGAAACGCCCGGGTGTCACCACTGTGTGGATCGCCCGGCTTGGGCGGAGCACCGCCGTCTCCTGACGGAGGCGATCGGCGGCGGCGATCTCTCGCGTCCGGCCCTGGTTCAGGCCATGGTTTGGAGCGAGAGTGCATGGGAGGCCGTAACTTCCTTCTGCGAAGCAGTAATGCTCGCGAAGGAGGAGGTGGAGTGCGCGAGGGAGAGGCAAGATTCGCGCCTTCACGCCCTTAGCCGCCGCGGAGACGCCCGGGCGTCGGGAGTCGCGAGCTGACTTCCGGCCACCGTAGGCGCTGGCTTGCGGACGGTGAGCAATGGGTAGCTCGCCGTCCGATAAAGACCAGGCCCAGGTCGACGGTGCGTTGTTTTCCACGCGCGCCTGAAAGAGATGTCAGCACCAACTGACGGGGTCCGTAAGGGCCAATGCCTGCCAGGGTTGCGAGTTTGTCCGAAAGGGATATCGCGGCCCCGGCACACAGGTAACGGAAGGAACACGGGTGGGGTTTAGTCAGTAAAAGTCTGACACCAGAGCGGGAGAAGTTATTTCATCATTTCCCAACCAAAAAAAAAAAAAAGGGACCTCGATGCGAAAACTGATACCATGGATTTAGTACATGATTCTGATTCTTTAAAAAATCTGCTGTTTTTGACCGCGTAGGTATTGCACATTTCTATGAAACAGCAGATTTTTCTTTTAAACCGACGAAAATTTTCAACCTAGGGGGCTTCAGAATCATGTACGAATCCATGGTATCAGTTTTCACGTCGATGTCCCTGCCACCCTGTAAAAACTCAAAGATAATCCACTGTACACAATTTAATTGAAACTTTAATCCCTTCACATAAAGTTTAATTTCCTTTTCGACTTCAATATTTTTATGAAATTGTCAGCAGTACTAGTCATTCTGAAATGAACTTCATTCACACAAATATAAAGTTGATATTTGTTCGCATCACTGTTGTACTCCACACTGTTGTTACAGGAACTTTCTGGAGGAGCATGTCCAGGGTCTGCTAAAGCGTGTTCGCGGCACCGTCGCCCTTGACAACAACGATCACAACGATGGGCTACTTACCAGGTGAGTTACAAGTCAAAGTCAAATAATTTATTTCCGTTAGGCTCATAAGGCCCTCCCGAAAGGTAGTTTCGTGTTTGTCAACTACACACTTGATCGAACAGAATCGACCCGAAGTAATTACTACACATATTCGGCTTTCATTCGGCTCGTGCCTATACGCAAAATTTGTTCGAAATTAACCGCGCTCGCTTACGACGTCCGTGTCGGCTCGCTTACCAATTCCGAATTGATTCCGGAAGGCGGAATTTGGTTTTCGTTTTCGGTCGGTATCTACCAATAACGCAACTCGGCTATCCCATTGTTGCAATCTGAAAGCAAAAGAAAACGTTTTGCCAGCGCAAGCTGTGATTTTCCAATTTTTTATCTGTCCCTGAAAAGATTAAAGATTCACGCCATCCCTAGATTGGTATGCAAAATTCCACCCAAAAATAGTATGAATAATTAGTTTCGAATTAGGAATAGGAATAATACGAATTTCACTGTTTAACAAAAACGCCCCCTGTCAATGTCATTCAGGCGTCAAAATAATCTTGTAGCACAATTTTCCCTTAGTTTAGAGAGTGATTGTATAGGAATTGTAACAGTTTTTCTGTTACAATTCCTATACAATCACAATTTCACTGTTTAACAAAAACGCCCCCTATCAATGTCATTCAGGCGTCAAAATATTCTTGTAGCACAATTTTCCCTTAGTTTAGAGTTATAGAGAGTGATTGTATAGGAATTGTAACAGTTTTTCTGTTACAATTCCTATACAATCACAATGTCACTGTTTATCAAAAACGCCCCCTATCAATGTCATTCAGGCGTCAGGCGTGTAACAGAGAAACTGTTACAAGCCCTCTATAATCACTCTTTAAACTAAGGGAAAATTGTGCTACAAGAATATTTTGACGCCTGAATGACATTGACAGGGGGCGTTTTTGATAAACAGTGAAATTGTCACAGAAAAGGAATTGAAAAAAGTAACCAGCCAAATGCATGTCGGACCACGCACAATGAAGGGTTCCGTAGTTGGGATGAATTTATCCCAAAAACAAACTTAACATTGTAGTTGAATAAGAGGTTCTCCCATACATTCTAACTGCAAATATAAGTTTGTACGCACAATATTGGGAGATTTACCATGTTATTTAAACACCATAGACTTCTTATAGGTTTTAAAAATATTGAACAATTTTCTGTATATATTTTTTTTTTTTTTTAATTTTGGCCTCAGTAGTTTCGGAGAAAAGGGGGGGGGGGGGGGGGAGTTACGGTCAATACTTGAGACCCACATAGTCCCTTTCATTTGATATGTCACACGTTATACTGTGTATAAGTTTTCTTCTTTTTCTTATTTATGTCACAAAGTGAATTCATTCATTTACATGTAACATGTCCGTGTGTAATCGGTCCATTGGATTCGGAGCAAATTAACTGTGACAGACGGACAGACACACGAGTGATCCTCTAAGGGTTCCGTTTTCTCATTCGGACATACGGAACCCTACTAACAAGGTGGCAGCGTTAATGCCGATTTTGCCCTCGCGCCAAAAGATTTTTGAACCGCTGTTGTAACACATTCATCTATATTTCGACGGTATTATTTCTTTGTCCCACAGATACGTGACGGCGTGGCGCGAGTACAGCCAGGGCGTGGCCTACCTCAACAGTCTGTACTCCTACCTCAACCTGCAGCATGTCAAGAGGCAAAAGGTAACATATTAACAACTCTACGATTATTATACCATTTGCGTTTTAGCAAGGCAATGGCGGAGTTATTGCTCTTTCCTTTGTGGCGGCATCTACATCGCCACATGCGAACTACGCATCAAAGACCTGACGTCACACAAATCCTGCATCGCGCTTACAGAAATCGCCGCGCGAACCGCGCGATCGACATACAAGGTCCCATTAAAATAGATGGACAAGTTTTAACACAGCGGTTAGACATACGTCTAACCAAAGATATCCAAACAAAAAAAACACAGATTAAAGTGGTTTTATTTTGACCTAGAATAATAAATGGCATTGGTTAACCAACATTTTTTGTCTATTTTCGTTAGCAGATTGATTAGTGATTTGTGGGACCTTATTTATATAACTTTCCGAAATCAATCGTTGGGCAGTTGCCCGCCAGACACGACATCTGGTCGGAGGATCCTCCCTTTTCTATTGAGGATGAGTGAACTGTACACCCTGTTCCTCACGTCTCTATACCTTAATATATCTTCGTAGGAATCCGAACAGTAAAAAATTGTTTTTCATAAGTAAAAAATGAGACCCCCTCCGTGCCTCGGAAAGCACGTTAAGACGTCGGTCCCGGCTGTCATTCGTAGATCTTTGACGGTCGTTACGGTTAGTCAGAACCCAAAAGTCTGACAAGGTTACCAAGAGGTATCGTGTTACCCAGTAATGTGGAGGTGAGATAGGCAGTCGCTCCATGTAAAATACTGGTATTCAGCTGCATCCGGTTAGACTGGAAGCCGACCCCAACATAGTTAGGAAAAGGCTGATTCGAGTAACAAATAATGAGGATCACGATCAGGACGTTAACGAAATTTTGACATAAAGATTGTAATAACTCGATTTATATAACTGTGCGCTTGGAGCTGTCAAAGTCGTAGGTTGTCACCCGCCCGGTTACCTCCTCAATGCCCTGACGCCTCTTAATATGGTCTACACAACTCGTCTCGTCTCCACAGTTCTATCTTAATATAAGTTAATTTGTTATTGATATTATTTTAACCACAAACACTGTAAAATTTTGACGTTGACAGGCGCCCAGTTATAAAAATCGAGATATAATAAATGTATGACTTCTATTGCCATGCTAAAACGTAAATGGTGTTTCATACATGGCCAGTACAAACTTCAGGGGCCTCAGTAATAATACCAGCCTATTATTGTCCCACTGCTGGGCAAAGGCCTCTTCTCATACAGAGAAGGCACGAGCATTAATCACCACACTTGCTCAAGACGGGTTATATTAACTGTAAGTCCAGGTTTCCTAACGATGTTTGTCCTTCACCGATGTCAGTAAATTCCAAGATAAACTCGGAAAGTGCATATGAATTGAAAAAGTCACATTGGTACTTGCCCAGATATGAACTCACAACCTCATGCACGGCCTTAACCACAGGGCCAACACGACATTGAAGGTGCTTCTGATTTGACGACAGTCCGTAACGTTATTTCAACTGGCTCGCAATGATGGTCCTGTGACAGACAGATGGACAGACGGCATGGCTTAGTAATAGGGTTAGTAACGTTTGGGTACCGAAACCTAAAAACAGTAGAATCAGCCTGCCGATACTGAAGGGTGCGATGCTTTCCTTGGAAGAGATCATACTATTATAACTGCTACAATTTTTGACCCGGTTCAAAACTGGGTTCGAAATGTTTTCGAGGTATAGCACAGAATAGTACAGAAGGCGCACTCCGCATTTTAGGTATGACAATATATATTTATTTATTTATCATAAGCACACCAACAGCACAGTCACTTACAATTCAAATTAAATAACATCTAAAATTAACATTTCAGTAAACATGTAAATGACAGGTATGCATGACATTCACATATAAAAATTAGAGACAAAGGAGAACAATATAAAATGTGTCTAGTAGACATAAATCTACAACACTACAAAAAAAAAAAAACAATTTGAGCTAGATAGACGGGCACTCATCACACTGTTTAAACAGGGAGCGCCTGTATGAAGCGAAAGTCATGAAGAAAATATCAATAGGGTAATCCGTCAAATTAGACCTTTCATTATATATATACAAGTACTCGCGAGCTCGTCTTGTCGGGCCAATTCAGTGAGTGTAACGTAGTCAGAAGATATAAGAGTTACGCGATAGAAAGACGGCAACTTCTAGGTGAATATAACTGTAGGTAATTAGCGCTGTGCGACCTGAATTGCACTTTATTGTGTCGTTGCAACCGTCGCTTTTTATTGAAATGATTTTGCGAAGTGAATATTCTGTACTATTCTGTGGTTATAGCGCTTGTTATGTGTTTTGAAAACGGGGAATTGCTCTTTGATCCTCTAAAAACTTTTTTATATTCTAATGATGGATCATCTTTCTTACTCAAAGCTCTTTTAACTGTCTGATATTTTTCGTTCTAAAACGTTTTTGTCTTAAACATCTTTCACGGTTAAAGTTGGTCGCAAATCGGCGTAAGGGCAGCCAACCATATGGGTGAGGTTAAAGCAGTGAACAAGCGAGCGCTGCATGCACATTGGTCGCAGTTACAAGGCTTGGGTACATAACCAAAAGACGATCATTGAGTATATTAGTGTATCGATTATCTACACTCCATTATGTCTGCATTATGTGTCCATTTTAACTTCGAAAATGATCAAGCTGCAGCGATCAAGTATTCTCTCGCAAATTTAAGGGAGCGAAGTGATATACACCTCCATCAATACTGATATGGACGACGATGATGTCACACATTACCCCGTAGAATTTCTGAATTCGCTAATGGCAAGTGGACTTCCGACGCACATCATCCAGCTGAAGGTTGGTGTCCCGATTATGCTCCTTCGGAACTTAAATCCGCCGAAGTCGAAAGTCGTGTCTTTGCAGAGAAACTTCATCAAGTCGGAAATAGGGAATATGCATGTATTTTTTTAATTTTTTTATTCGGTACTTTACATCGCCAAATAATAGTTAAAAAAAATCAACGCCAAAGAAGCAATTGAAAGTACTTTAAAAAAAAGTTAAAAATAACCATCCGACCCGGGCTATTTAAACGCCATTTTGGCGCGCTTGGTGTGGTGACGTCACAGTCTATGACAACAAACAAACAAGTGTCAAATGGTGAGGTTAGGTTGAAGAAGTATTGTGCTCTGCTGCAAATATTCAGTGTTTTCGATTTTCGACTAATACATCATCACGGAACCAACTTTTCCCTGTATAGAACAATGCAAAAAACCGACATACAAGTACTGCATTGTGCTTAGTCCTGAGAGGTTCGGACATAAGGAGAAAGTGGTTTAAAATTATGAAAAGAGACATGGTATCTCCATCAACTTGTTTTCAATATCCTAGTATTATGACAACATTTTATAACACAATCTAGATTTCGATATTTTGCGAAGCTATGTTATTTTATTGGTTATGATACTTTTTAAAACTAAATTATTCCAGAAAAGGTGTGGAAGATAAAATAAACATTAAGTATATGTTATACTTAATTAGGTACCTTAAAGCTTTCACTCCTTTGATTTCAACAGACGTGAAATCGGTATTTGATGTAAAAAATGTGGTCATCATGAACACATCAACTTTCGGCAAATTATCCGATTGGGCTTTCACAAAACCGCTTTCAGTCATTTTCGAAAGAGTCTTTCGTGTATTTCTTACAAAACAAATATATAACTTCTAAATGTCTACCTACTACAATAACAATAAAACTGACTGAATCGCAAAAACTCCTACAAAACACATTTACATTACATTGTTGTCATAGATTGTTACGTCACATGCGCTCTGACCAATAGCGTCGCTTTTCAAGTATTTGAATTTCCCACAGTTTTATTGCACTTTAATTTTTTTTATTTCTTGCTCAATATTAAATTATAATAAAAAATATTGATGGGGGCATAATTCTGAAGTAATATAGGTTATAAAAAAAAAACCTTATTTGAATCTCATGCATATTCCCTATTCTTACAGGTTGTGGCATTGGCGAGACAGTGTTTATACCTCGTAAAGGTACCACTAATTCCGCACAATTAACAGTTTAAGCGCGTGCAGTTCCGTGTGAGCGTATGCTTTGCGATGATTATCAATAAGTCACAGGGGCCAACACTGAACGCAGTCTGAAGGCTGCAGGTGTCGACGTCAGAATAAGTTGCTTCCCACACGTACAACTGTAAGTCGCTTGCTTCCGCGTCACCAGTCCTCACTCTCTGTATATTTTGGCTGCTGAGAACAAAACTACAAACGTAGTATACAGGGAAGTTTTATAAAAGTGTGGCTGTTATTGTAGTATATTGTGGTGTCTTACGACTTCCACGTGCACGAAGTCGCGGGCAGTAGCTCGTCTACACTAATAACATAAAGAGAAACGATTTGTATTTTTGTAATGAATAAACTGAAAAACTACTAGACTGATTAAAAACATTCTTCCACCCGTAGAATGCTTTATTATCACTGAGTAACATAAGCAACATTTGTAAAGATATCTAGTGGGCGAAGCCGCTGGCGGAAGCTAGTTATTTATAAGAAATCCTATTGAGAATTATTTGGGGTTAGATGCCTATGCTTTTGAACATCTTCCGCCTCTCGACCAGAAACTGCTAATAGTAAATCCCCTCCAGTCAGAAGCTAAATTCAAACTTTACGTTTCTTAGGATATCTATGGAAGATACGGCATCTACAAACCCAGGCCAGTTTGCCCGCGGTGCAATCCTCCCCGAAAAGCGGTCAAACGAAAGCGAAACAAGGTTTCTGCCTTTACTTTGTAATAGTATCTCTTCTGGTAGTCAGAAGCCTGAAAGTCTAACAACCAGTCTTACGAAGTGGTATCGTGTTACCCAGTAACTGGGTTATGGAGGACAGATAGGCAATCAGCCATAATGTTCCCACTGCTGGGAGAGAGGCCTTTGCTCTGCGAGAGGGTAAATGCGTAATCCACCACACGGACCCAGTACGGGTTGGTAGATATCGCATGTCTTCGAATTTTTGGTTCTAGGACATACCGGTTTCCTCACGATGATTTCCTTCACCGTTTTGAAAGCAGTGGTGATGAAATAATTTATACAAAGTAAAACGCCTGTCAGGGTGCGAACCTACGATAGAAGCCGACCTCAATAATGTATTTATTTAAAACTTTAAGCACACAAATGATCAGACGCAGACTTAATGCCATGGGTCTATGAAAAGCAAATACGCAATCACTGTCCATTCCAAGGTTGCCTGGAAGAGATCGCAGAAAGCGATAAGGCCGCCCATTGTATGTTTTGTAGTGTTAAATTTATGATTTATTATGTATTTTCTGGTGTACAATAAAGTATATATAAATAAATAAATAATAAAAGCCTAGAGTTGATGAGTATATTAGCCACTCATTGCGTCATCACAAACGAAATGGCAATTCCTTTAAAAAAAATTACAATTATTATGGTTCTCCCCTCATCATGTCTTCTTCAATACATCTCTATGGACAATATCCATTGCGTTTAGGGAGATGCGCTAATGTAGTCCGCGAAATTCAAATTTTCTTACTTTTTTTGCAGGTCAGTGTCAGGTTGTATCTTGATTAAAATATAATTCGCGACCGTAACAAATATGGCTTTACATAATTATAATCATTAGAATCAGAAACAAAACTACTTATGTTAGAATAATCCGAATATGTCATAATTTCATGAAATAGTTATTCAATGGGATTAGATTATAGAACTTAGAGAGTTGTATTGGTGATTTTTATGATTATAATTCTATAAATAAATATTTGACACGGCCCCGAATCATATTTAGATCAACATTACAACCTGATACTGCAAATTGCAAAAAAACGTATGAAAATTTGAATTTCGCGGGCTACCCTGACGCTTTCGCTTTAAGCCCCATTTGCACGATGCAAGTTTCTTGCCTGTGGGAAACAATAAAGTATCTTGCATCGTCTAGCCACTGTTTAGACGATGCAACTTTTATTGTTGCTTCAATTTATGTTATTCTACGAGGGGTGTTCAATAAATAGTGAGAATGCGATACATTCTCCTTGGAAAGAAAAAAAATAAATACTGGCAGGCATAGCCCAGACATTAGTTAAGATGATAATAAAAAAGCAATTAATTCTCTTTTGTTTTTTAAAAGTAGAAGTCTATTGTTTGCGTCGTTTCGGAACGTGTTCTTAAAAATGGATAAAATTGAAATTCGCGCGGTAATAAAATATCTCTGCTTGAAAAATTTTACTACGGAGCAGGTAAATCAAGACTTGAGAGCAACATTAGGGGTTCATGCTCCTCCATATTCTACGGTTGCGCGTTGGTGTGCTGAGTTCAAGCGAGGAAGAACTTCCACTAACGACGACTCACGAACGGGACGCCCCATATCGGCAGTGACTGAACAAATGACAAACAAATTAAAAAAGTTGAAAATGTTGTCTTGGCGGATCGTCGTGTTACTGTTCGTTTTATAGCTGAAGAAGTAAAGATTTCGATAGGAAGTGTCCATAATATTATAAACGACCATTTGGGTATGAAAAAAGTGTCAGCGCGCTGAGTGCCCAGACTGCTTTCTGACGCGCAGAAACAAACTCGACTGAGAATTTCACAAAGCTGTTTGGATTTGTTACAACAAGATCCTGACCGATTTTTGGCTCGATTCATAACTATGGACGAAACATGGCTTCACCATTATGACCCGGAAACGAAACAACAGTCCATGACTTGGAAGCGACCGTCATCTCCAACTCCAAAGAAATTTAAGGCGATTCTATCCGCCGGAAAGATCATGGGCTCTCTTTTCTGGGACAGCCAAGGGGTGGTAATGATCGAATATCTTAATCATGGAGCCACTATTACGGGGACTATGTACGCAGGAGAAGTAACAAAGTTGCGTGAGGAAATACGCAAGAAACGGCGTGGCAAACTCGCTAAAGTTGTTTTGTTTCACCAAGATAACGCCCCTGCGCACAAGTCCAGAGTTGCGATGGCTGCCATTCAAGAAGCTGGCTTCGAATTGATGGAACATCCTCCATATTCACCGGACCTTGCTCCTAGTGATTTCTACCTATTTCCGCGCTTAAAGGAACATCTCAGGGGCCAGAAATTCGAAGATGATGACGGAGTAGTCGCCGCCGTAAATGATTTTTTAAGGGATCAGGAAGAAGATTTTTTTAGAAAGGGAATTTTAGGATTAGAGAAAAGATATACAAAGTGTATAAACCTGAAAGGTGACTACGTCGAAAAATAAATTAACATATAATAAAAGATAATTGCGTCTTACTCATTCTCACTATTTATTGAACACCCCTCGTACAGGCAATTAAATTGGGTTAATTCTTGATATCTGGCAGACGTATTTTAAACCACAAGAAGCAATGGATTTCTGTGCCAACTCTTGTAAAGCCTGTTAGTTCTAAGGTTCCACTGTTTGTCGTCAGGTATCGGATGCTGAGATCATCTACGGCTCGTCGGCCACCGTGACGTGCCCGGAACACGACGCGCGTCAACTTGAGGTAAACTGTACTATAATGTGGTTTTATTGTTTTTTTGACGTGTAACATCTTTCCTCTGGCTTTCCTGCAATCTGTGGGAGTGATTTCGTGAAAAGGGACGGAAGTGTGTAACAGGAAGCCAGTGAAGTGCGCGATATTTGATTTGATCAATGAGGAGCGGTGCTAGATGCCGCCAGATGGTACCAACCCATTTTCTGAGAGGTTGGTACTGTAAGGCTCGCATTACCTCGAAATGGCTGCAAGTTCCAAATAAATTATGATAAAAAAAGACCTAGTAGGTTGTCGGCTGCTTAACCTGGCTATCATGGGCTGCATTAGGCTGCCTTATTAATAATAATAATAATAAAAATCTTTATTGCAGACCACATGATCCACAAAAAACACGATTTAAAAAAAATTATAATAATAACACATACAAATTAAAAATAACAAAAATTCAAATCAAAATTCAATTCCAACTTCACCCAAATTTTTTTATTCAAATCAAAAACAAAATTCAAATCAAAAATCATTAAGTACAGGCCGCCAGCCAGATCATGTTATTTTCATTAGGCTGCCTTATTAAGTAAAGGCCTCCAGCCAGATCATGTTATTTTCATTAGGCTGCCTTATTCAGTAAAGGCCTCCAGCCAGATCATGTTATTTTCATTGGGTTGCCTTATTAAGTAAAAGCCTCTAGCTACATCATGTTATTTTCATTGGGTTGCCTTATTAAGTAAAAGCCTCCAGCTACATCATGTTATTTTCATTAGGTTGCCTTATTAAGTAAAAGCGTCCAGTCAGATCATGTTATTTTCATTAGGCTGCCTTATTTAGTAAAGGCCTCCAGCCAGATCATGTTATTTTCATTGGGCTGGCCTTTTTAGTAAAAGCCTCCAGCCAGGGCATGTAGTTGTCATTTGTCTATCTTGAATTCTAAACTACATAGCTATATACTTTTTTTTTTGTAGTGAAACGTTAGAAATGATAGGTATTGATAACTCTGTGCAGGTTGGCGAGCTGGGTCTCGAAATTTGGGAGCGAGTTTTGGTCAAGCCACTCACCTCCGCGCTCACAGGTAACCAATGCACAACATTTTTTCAAGAAGTATAAACCAGAATTTTAACCTTTTCACACTTCACAGCAATATTTTTTCTCAATGTTACTTAGATGTACCGAATGTTGAGATTTCGTCTTAGTGATTGTTTTTTTATAACTTGTATACAGACATGATTCTGAACCCCCCAGCGATGAAATATTTCGCCGGCTATTTGAAAAAAATCGGCTCTATCATAGAAAAGTGCAATACCTACGCGGTCAAAATGTATGGAACAACAAACTAAAAATTTCAACGCAGGGCGGTTCAGAATCATGTACTGAAATCAATGGTAACAGTTTTCGCGTCGATGTCCCTGCCACCCTGTATTGTATGTATTAATGCTACATTCCGCTAGCCAACGACGTACTCACTCGTCACTTGGGGCCGTTATCATTGTGAAAAAAAACGGGAATGTCATGCTATTGGGATCATGATTAAGTACTGTATTTATAAATGGTAATTTGTGCTATACAGGTCGCATAGTAAACGCATTGGCAGCGGCCCGCGACTCTCCCCCCGACCCGGCGCACGCGTCCATACTACGTGAAGCTATCCACTCTACTGTGCAAGTGAGGGCTTTCCGAGTGCGTGCGCCGCTGCAGCTGTACCAGGTAAGATTTTATTAATATGATTCTTAAAAAAACCTACGAAAAACTAAACTGATAAGTGAAAAATACATTTTAGTGTAACTAAGTTAAGCTAATTTAAGTAACAAAAGGCGCCGACTCAAAATTCGTTACTTAAATTCTTTCAGGAGCTAGCTAGTTAGTGACAGTAAAATGTATTTTTTTTTGGCGGTTAAATTTTTTGTAAAAAAAGATTTTTATTTTTCGCTTCTGAGTTACCATTTATTGTTTTCCTCAAGTAAGAAATCAACAGCCTTCCGTCTCCATCGTCAGATCCTCGATGACAGTCATACCTCAGCTAGGTCTAAAGTTCTCATCAAGGTGAATGAAATAAGTCCAAACACAATGTAGCTGCTGTAATCTGCTGAGGAACTCTCGTGAATGTCTTCCGTCTTCATCATCAGCACGCGTAGCATGAGCACCGTTTTGTCGATGGAAGAGTAGACAAAAGTGACGTTCCGTGTAGACAGTACGACGGCAGCAAAGTAGAAAGACTCAACTGCACTTTTTACGAAATTCACTCTTTTACATAAATCGACTCAAAAGTTCTTTGGTTTTTTTTTCTGTTTAATTGTCAATTTTTACTGATATTAAGTCACGTATATAAAGACAACTACAACAATTTTCCTCAGTGTCGAAGTACCATATTTTGGATAAAATATATATTACAGTAATATTGGCCTTAACCATTTCCTTGGTAATGCCCTATTAACTAAATGATGTAAAATAGAAGATGATAGCTTTGTTCTTCTATTAATTATCACAGTTCTGCGTTCAAAACGCTCTCCTGTAAAATCACTTTGTGGCCGTCGAGTAGAGAGTTTTCTATCGTCTTTAGCATGGCGATTACAAAATCAAATTGTCTTCACTACCTTAGACAATTGTCAGTTGTCAGTATGATTTTGACAGTTTGGGATAGAAAATTTTCTTCTGCAATAGTCTACATAGTAAAGGACCTAGACAAAGATCGATAAAAACGAAAGACAAAATGACAGATTGTAGAACGATTTCTACGGTGCGATGTCAAAAATGGAGAAACGAAATGTCAGTTTGTATAGAAAGAGCTGTGTCTATTCTTCGTAGAAATAGAAAGCGTCATGCTACGCGTGCAGATCAACTCCAGGTCTTTGTAATGTGGTTGTGTCATCAGAACTACATATTATGAGTGCGAAATTACAACAGAACGGTTCACAGTTAAAACTGCCGTAGTTCAGTTCAGTAGGTGCCGGATTACCGAGCGCCTACTGTATATTATTATGTATTTACTTTCAGCAACTAGTCCTGGAGCCCTACCTCACAGCGGCGGCCGCGGCCCACGCTAAACTAGCGGCTGAACTGTTGGCCAGCGGCGACGTCGCACATTACACCAAGCATGCACTCGCTGGGCTGGACAGAGAGGTAATCATCGTCGTCATCCGCCTAGCCTTACACAAATATGTTGGAGGTCTGAGGACCAGATACATCGACGCTGTACCTCACTAGTGCCTCTACGGCAAAGGTGTTACCTATGTAAAAAACTTTTTTTTTGGGTTGTTTCTCAGTAACTGCCCAGCAGGATTGGATGGCATTTTTTTACATCTTAAAGTGGTACCAATAAATAAGCCTAAAGGTTGCCTCATAACTTTTTTTTCCGGTGGCAATAAAAAAAATATACAAATAAGGTATAAACTTCAAAGCAACAGCATTTCCAACAGTAACTTCGTCAAAAAAAAATGATTTGCCTCCCCCCCCATCTCCGTCTCCGCCCATTTGGGTCCATTCGGACAGTACAGGGGGGTTCGGTATCACTTCAAGACCCAGATTACCACTAGCCATGTTGCCTCTTTGATTCAAATTTTACGTGACATTTCCTGAAGCAATATTCCGAAAGAATTAAGCACCCGCCTAGATTTGCGAGCGGTGTTCGCTGGGCCCTTAGGGTAAAGGCGTTTTTAATATAGAGGTGGCCATTCTAACAATAGCTTTGATAAAATAGGCCATAAAGTCAGACTATTTGAGTGTTTACGAGTGTTGTACAAATTTCGTTTATACACGGTGACAATTGGATCACGGTTTTGCAAGAACAGACGTTGTTCAGACCATGGTCTACTACCATGCTATAGGATCCAATAAAAAAAAAAACGTCATTGGTTTTTGAAAAAAGACAAGTTAAAAAAGACAGGATTAACGTTACTCCCTACATCACAGACGGCGCTCGCGTCCCAAAGTTGCGGCGCGGCGCGCGGCTCACGTACGGAACACAGCATTGTCTACAGGGAAAATGTACCTCGATAAACAAAATTTTGTAAGCACGTATTTTTGTACGTCTTACTAGAAAATACCAAAGTAAAAGTTAACTTCGGTAGGTATTTTATCACTGATAAGTGGCTGCTTTAAAACAGATTTTTACGGCTTGGTATGGCTTTGGCTATGGTAAACTTTGGTAGGTACCATATAACTTTGGCTATGGTAAACTTTGGTAGGTACCAATTTCCTGGCTATGTACGATTGCACGATGCGACCAGCGACGCACCGTACCGATGCGACGTCGCGGCGAGGCTGCTGACCTCTAATTTTATCATTTCGTTCTAGGTTCGAAATTACGGTAGGTACTACGTGAAATTATTAGGTATTATTTATTTATTGGGATTTTACATAAACCATTCTTTGGGGCGGATTTCGGATCAGCTCCGTGTGCACCAAGACAACATTGACTCCAAGAGTACATGCGCCTAGCTTCCGCCAGATTGTCACCAGCAATTACGTTTTTAATTAGAATAGTTAGAACTCATTTTCACAAAAAACGCGAGATACGTACCTGTGACGTAAGTACATCGGATACATACGCGTCGCTCGCTCGAGAGATTACGGTAGACTGGTTACCGCCCGGGCGGCTCGGGTGGCTCGCGACTTTGCGTGATTGCATGTCATTGACTATGATTATTTGCATTTCGGCCCGCATTGGCTGGTCATCCTTGTAGTCCACATGGATTCCTCATTACTCTTCTGAATGCTATATCGCTGCCGCGATGAGTACTTCGGTGTTACGGTTAATATTTGAATAGGTTTGGGCAACATAGGACAAATTTGAGAACGCCTAGTTTAGTTTGTTTTAATAACATATTAGATGCTATAAAATGGTAGTAGACCATGGTCTCAACAACGTTTGTTCTAGCAAAACTGTGATTCAAATGTCACCGTGTATAAAGGGTTCAAGAGAAAAAAACGACATACAAATAAACGCGGAATAATAGGTGCACTACTAAGGTGCGACTTCTGTTGGGAGTTACTCTGAGGCGCGACATTCGTGCTAATTCGGAAAGAAGAAGATTACCGAAGCGCATGCCTTGTCTATAAAATGTATTAAATGCCCTTGTTGACTTGTGCAGGTGTCCCTCGGAGCGCGCTTCCTGGACTCGTCGTCGGCGGAGGCGGTGCGCGGCTGCTACGAGCGCGCGTGCGTGGCGGCGCACCTGCCCGCGCTGCACGCCACGGTGCAGCAGCTGCTGCGCGACGCCGCCGCCGACCTGCCCACTGCCGCCGAGGTAACTGCACAATACACAATACACACACTACATACTAACTACTTGTTCAATTGCAAAAAGGAAAACGCCACATCACATGTACAGCGTGTAACTAACACCCTGTCCGATCCGCGAGAATATTGTTAGGTATCGTAACTGAGAGCCTATTTATGTTGTATATTCAGGAAAGAGAAAAAAATCGCCGCATTTTTTTCATTGGGGAGTTTTACCGGGTTACTGCAGGTGTTGCGGGCGCCCATCGTTTAGCGGGTGTCTACAAGTCATAATCAAGTTCAAGTCACTTATGACCGTGTAGAAAATTTATTAATTTATAATGAAATTAGGGTAATTTTGATACTAGAAATGTGAATTTTAATTATCACAAACTTTTTTATATCCGTCCCCTTTCGGATTGAAAAGGGTTTTTGTTACATGCTGTATATGGTATATGTGATGTGGCATTTTAAATTACATGTTAGGTATGCCTACCATGTATTTTTTGCCTTTCGACTTTGCTACAGTCGGGTCGAAAATAGAGCCAAAGAAAATCTAACATTTTCATTTTGATTTTTCTATGGTAAGACACTCCAATAATATTTCTTATATCCTGTATAAATAATAAACAGGATGTTTTTTGTGCATTCAGCTCTTTCACAGTTATTTCTCTAAGATTAATTTGAAATCACATTTATATGTCCGCAGCGTCGCGTGGACCTGCGCCGCATGTACACGTTGCTGCGGCCGCTGGGCGCGAGCGCGCTGCGGCCGCTCGTGGACGCGGCGCATGCGCAGGCCGCCGCCGACGGACAGGCGCTGTTGGCGCTCTCGCACAACAAGGACGAGGTACATACATACACTACACAGTTCACACGCCACACATGTACACGTTGCTGCGGCCGCTGGGCGCGAGCGCGCTGCGGCCGCTCGTGGACGCGGCGCATGCGCAGGCCGCCGCCGACGGACAGGCGCTGTTGGCGCTCTCGCACAACAAGGACGAGGTACATACATACACTACACAGTTCACACGCCACACATGTACACGTTGCTGCGGCCGCTGGGCGCGAGCGCGCTGCGGCCGCTCGTGGACGCGGCGCATGCGCAGGCCGCCGCCGACGGACAGGCGCTGTTGGCGCTCTCGCACAACAAGGACGAGGTACATACATACACTACACAGTTCACACGCCACACATGTACACGTTGCTGCGGCCGCTGGGCGCGAGCGCGCTGCGGCCGCTCGTGGACGCGGCGCATGCGCAGGCCGCCGCCGACGGACAGGCGCTGTTGGCGCTCTCGCACAACAAGGACGAGGTACATACATACACTACACAGTTCACACGCCACACATGTACACGTTGCTGCGGCCGCTGGGCGCGAGCGCGCTGCGGCCGCTCGTGGACGCGGCGCATGCGCAGGCCGCCGCCGACGGACAGGCGCTGTTGGCGCTCTCGCACAACAAGGACGAGGTACATACATACACTACACAGTTCACACGCCACACATGTACACGTTGCTGCGGCCGCTGGGCGCGAGCGCGCTGCGGCCGCTCGTGGACGCGGCGCATGCGCAGGCCGCCGCCGACGGACAGGCGCTGTTGGCGCTCTCGCACAACAAGGACGAGGTACATACATACACTACACAGTTCACACGCCACACATGTACACGTTGCTGCGGCCGCTGGGCGCGAGCGCGCTGCGGCCGCTCGTGGACGCGGCGCATGCGCAGGCCGCCGCCGACGGACAGGCGCTGTTGGCGCTCTCGCACAACAAGGACGAGGTACATACATACACTACACAGTTCACACGCCACACGTACTCACTTAGTACGTGCGTTTGACAACACCTTACCCACCTGTCCCACCGCCGAGGAAGCGAATAGCTGTCATCGATTTTCTCACTCAAGGAACGTACGAAGATTGTAAGTCCCGTGTCATTAAAAGAGATACCTATATTAATAGTTGATCGCTGACTGTTCACACCGTCGCTGCGTCGGCGAGTACTCGTTTGTCGCAGCGACAAGAGCTGTCAAAGAGAGTACTCGCTCAGCGCCCTCGCTTGGCGGGCAAAACACTCGCTTAGAGACACGCTTGGTACATTCGCATACCAGCCAATAATCACTCGCGCACTCGCTTCTCGTTAATCGTCAGCGGTGGGACAGGTACCTAGGCCGCGTACATCGGCGTTGATCAGTACGATATTTGTCTGTATATTGTTGGGATCAATTGGCAGTTCCATATTGCATTTGTTTTTAACCATATGCACAATGGGATGTTGACGTGTGATCCCGACATGTTACTGTAAAATATCGTACAGTACAGCACCGTGTTACAATAACAAGAAACAGTTACCGCCAGCTGATTGCGCTTCACCTAAAATTATAAATTTAACAACAGTTCACTTTATTCAAAGTTAAGCATGGTGTTTTCGTCTGAAACTGCGTTTCAAACACTGTTCATGCATTCGACAACGTTACATAATAGGGATGATGACTAATATTAGAAAAGATAGAAGACATAATGTATTTTCAAAGAAGGCATAGTAAAATGAAAGAATCTAAAAAATCTATAGAGGTATGAGGACCAGGGTGTACAGTTCACCGACGGGGTCGAAAGACCAATGCCTGCTGGGGTTGCGGGTTTGTCCGAAAGGGATATCGCGGCCCCGGCACACAGGCGGGGGAAGGAACACGGGTGGGTTTTAAAAAGTCTGACACACCCTCTCGCTCTGCCCAGAGCGGGAGAAGTCATTTGATGATTTCCCATCCACAAAAAAAAAGGGTGTAAAGTTCACTCATCCTCTATAGAACAGGGAGGATCCTTCGACCAGACGGGTGTCGTGTCTGGTGGGCAACTGCCTGACGATTGATGTCGGAAAGTTATATATATGCTGATCGCGCTGTAAACTCTGCTTGCGGATTTCGCGTGTCGTCAGTGTGATGCATAGTTTGCATGTGGCGATGATATCGCCACAAATCGTAAAATCGATGGAAATATGGAGTACCTACACGTTTTAAAAGTTTTTGGATGTTTTTTTTTTTTAAACGTTGCCCCACACTAAGAATTTCTTCCTGTATCGTGAGTGCGTTTACAAACATAGAAACTCACATACACTAACACCTAGACCCGGAACGACTACTTGCAGATCATATAAATATTTGTTCCGTGCGGGGATCGAACCCGCGACACGTTGCGCAGCAGTCGATCGCTCAGCCACTGCGCCAACCGTGCCGTCGTGCCGTGTCGTATTTCTGTCCTTGTCGCGCGGTACGGACAATGTATAGCTTGTATGAAGCTACATAGCCTGTGATAGTGCCGTCTTTGTCTAGCAATTATTTTAAAACGTTTATAACTTGGCAATATTTGAGCTTTTACGCTTTTGATAACATTATTTGCAAATAATACTTTTTGGAAAATAAAAAGTGTTATTTGGTTTTTTCTATTTGGAATTTCTCAGTAGCTGCCTGGCAATAGGTTCGCCCCTATTACAAGGGACTTAAACACCTCTGCTCAACCGTTCGGAGAAACAAGGCGTGATGTTATGTTATATTTTTTAGAATTTAAAAAAAATGTCGCCATCCCTATTTCGTATTTTTTTTTATTATCAAGTTTGTCATTAATGTAATCTCGAAAATCCGTGTATACATTTTAAGTTGTAGCGCCTGCTTGCACCACTATCAATACATAAGTGCTAAACGAATTGCTGTCAATCGTTTGCCGTTTACAGAGACAGAAGTATGTTTTAAACATGTGTGTTAAAGTGTGATTTGTTGTGCAAGCGGGCCTGAACATTTTAAACTATGAAATTATTGTACTTATACCTAATATTACAGTATTTTTATCTCACGAAGCGACGCGCGCTTTACTTGTGGACCAAGTAAACAAACACGCTGTAAATGTGTGTGTAAATGTGTGCGTGATACACCCACACACACTTCCGACTTCGTCCGTGTCTCGGACTGTATCGAGAGCTCCTGCGTGTACACACACATTCACAGCGTGTTTGTACGTTTGGTTACCACAAGTAAAACGCGCGTCTCTTCGAAAGATAAAAACACTAAGAGTACTACTACTTACACGTACAATTTGGTGAATACAGTGAGACGAAACACATCACCTTTACTTGAAAATATCGCTCTCTTTTCACAGCCAGCCGATTATTATGGAAATGGAGCTGAGGTGTGTTGTAATCTAAATGATCTCGGTTTCTGAAAGCCTTGTCAAGTCCCTGCTCAGGAAAACCCACTTGCATGACAAATCTTTACTTAATATTATGAAAAGGTACAATTTGTGAGTTTGTTTGTAGGGGGCAATCTACGGAACTGCTGATCTGATTCAAAAAATTCTTTCAATAATGGGAGCTACAGTGTAGCGGAGTGGCATAGGATATATTATAAGCTAAAACAAGAAAGATGCCGTCGAAATGCGTTCACTTATATTTGAATTCAGAATCTCAGATAATTGTCAAGTTTTGGGAACGTAAACTCAATGTCATACATGACAAAGTTTAAATTTCATTGCAAGCAAAGAGTTTTAAGACCTTTTTGTTACAAACGGTCAATCAAAAATCGACTTACACAACATTACGCTAAAGTAGATAGTTCATTAAGTAGCACTGGTGTAAATTGTCTAAGATCATGTTTTCAAGTAAGTAATACATTATCCGAGAAAATATTGAAAACGACACATGATCGAGCGTTAAATCTATTTAGTGATTTGTGATGCAAGCGAATTTAAATCTGTATTTAAATATCATGTTGTCTACTGTCCAAATAATTGACCAATGACTTTCACATGATGATAGCATGACGCGATAACTTTGTTTGAACGTCATACACGACATTAAAAAGTAAACTAAATTAACTGTGAACCACATGAAATGCCTTATAATTTTATTGTTATGTATTCACAAACTATAACAATAAGTGGTTATTCATAAGCACCAGAAGGCCAATTCTCTTACATAAAAAACGTTCACATTCAATTCGCAATCTGTCAAACTTGTCAAAAATCTCGCTAAATTGATTGTATTTTGACAGATTGCAAATGAGATTAGAATAAAATTACGGGAATTGCCCCTCAGATTTCATTTTATTATGAATATTTTCATCGTAATACGCTAATAATCCTGCATCAAGTTTTTTCTACCACATTGTATAACAATGTTGAGTCATTGGGTTCGTTGCTATGGTTACCCACTTTGTTCTGACTAATTTGTTATTTTGACAGCTTGTGATTGGTTGGCTTACATAACAGCAACCAAGCGTATATTAAAGTTACGATTTCACAACAGATTCGTTTGAGAAGCTTTCAGAAACCGACGTTGTAATTTTTTTTTCTTTAGAGCCCTGTATTTTCCTCCGTCTATTTCTTGTTTTATATATCGGTGCTTTCAGGGTATTTTTTTTGCATTCTTATTATTTTTGTAGAATTTAAATAGTAGTTCTATTAGGGTGAAGTCTTCACGCACAATAGTCCACTGAAGGACTAAGTGCGGAAACCAAACCCCACAACATAGGGTGAAGTCTGCTTTTAACGTCATCGGTCGCATACAGCATGTTGTCGTATGTCATCAGAATCCTTAATAAGTGAATGTACTGATGTGCTTTCTTTGAAATCCTCACTACAGCTAATGCACTGGATTTTCCACGCTCTGCTTAGCGCCGAGAGTTGAAAATCCAATAGTGTCTTTTAGACGCCCTGGGATGTACTCTGTTGGATTCTCAACGCTCGGCTTAACACCGAGAGTTGAAAATACCGGCGCGCGCGATATAATACCGCCACAACATTTTTACGTCCATGACAACGTGGGCTAAGAAATACTCTGAAACGTTTACGTTGACGACAGATGTCACCGATAGCGGATTAATAGAAGATTTCTAGCCTTATATGCATAATAGGGAACATGCATGTATTGTTTCTCACTTAATTTTTTCTATAAAAGACAGTAATATAAACCCAAGAAAAGTATTAAGAGTAAAATTCAACCAATGCTTGTTGCTCATAAAAAAAATATTTAACTCCAACAGTTTTTTTTACTAAAGTTCGAATAACGGACGTTTGAACTGTAGTAAAAAATTGCTGGAGTTTCGCTGACGCCATGATGTGGCGTCATTGTTCACGATACTGGTTTGTTTAAGTCTCATTTAATTATTTTTTGTGCAAAAATTAAGCAAAA
The DNA here is from genome assembly GCA_947364205.1 of Agrochola lota. Lineage (NCBI taxonomy): Eukaryota > Metazoa > Arthropoda > Insecta > Lepidoptera > Noctuidae > Agrochola > Agrochola lota. The sequence goes on along the minus strand of OX376246.1, from coordinate 10,068,583 downwards.
ATGTAACCCTTCGTGAGATTACAAGCAGTTTGCTAAGAAATGAAGAATAAATGTTTACTCAAATGGATTTTCACGTCGAAGACGACGCATTTCGAAATTGCGTTCCGTTCCACCAACGTAAAATAATGAATTGTAAAAAACGTAATGCATAAAAAAATATTAAACATTAAATTTGTTTCTTGCCTCCTAATAAAAAAAACAAAAAGTTACATATTCCCTATTAGTCAACCAGTCTAGCCAAGGGGTATCGTGTTACCCAGTACCCGGGTTGTGGAGGTCAAATAGGCAGTCGCTCCATGCAAAATACTAGTATTTAGCTGCATCCGGTTAGATTGGAAGCCGACCCCAACATAGTTGTGAATAGGGTAGACAGATTGATATTCCCTGCAAATCAAATAACAAGTAAATGTATAAAACATTATATTTCAATACGCAGGCTCACACACACTTCGTGAACGCGATGCTGTCTCTCCACGGTAAATACAGCAAGTTGTTCGGCGAAGTGTTCGGCGGAGCGCAGGCCTTCGTTGGCGCGCTTGATAAGGTAAATAATGTTTTTCTTTTACTTTAGAAAGAGACTGTCACACAGCTGTGAGTGAAAGAGACGACGCGCTACAAGACGAACTTTTGCTAAAACTCGATGTGCCATATTTACGGTTACGTACTAATATTAATTAATAATGTTTTTTTAGTCTAAGAAAATTGAAAATATGCCAAAAACGTTCTCAAAAGTCAAACTCAAAGCATTTATTTTAAACTAGCAGGGACCGCGGTTTCACCCGCATAAGTCTCGATCCTGTGTGAATATCGGGATAAAAAGTATCCTATGTCCTAACCCAGGTCATGGTCTACTCATGTGCCACATTTCATCCTTTCACATTATCTGTTCAGTCGTTTTAGCGTGAAAGCGTAACAAACATACAAACTCACTTTCGCATTTATAATATTAGTTAGGATGAACCAATTACTGGCACTTTTGAATTGTCAAAGAATTGGTCATTCAGAAAGATGAAGCTAGTTGCCCTTTCTAAAGCATAGTAGGTACCTATGGAGAAGAACGGGCAAGAAACTCCATGGACACTCTTTTAAATCGAAATATGATTGCAAAAAAAATATAGATTTTTCACTGAGAATAGTTGAGTATATCGAGAACTATAGGTTTCTAATTGATCTCACATGTAAAAGTATTTTGTGAAGGATTAGATAATAAATTAAACCTAAATTGGCGTAAATCCTTACCTTTATGAAATATTTTCTTTCACTACTTTTGACAGTATTTTTTAACAAAATATGTGTTTTCATATGTCTGGCATATCCCTTCGGGCTATACTATGATATTTAAAGTTTTGGAACAAGTTAAGTCTTACTAATTTTTTTACTCTTCCCAGGCCTGCAGCGCCGTAGTAAACTCCCGCCTGCCGTCGGACGGGTCGGCGCGCGCGCCCGAGCTGCTGGCGCGCTACTGCGACGCGCTCCTGCGCAAGCGCGCCGGCGCCGACACCGACGTGGACGACAAACTTGCCGCCGCCATCGTGGTGTTCAAATACGTGGACGACAAGGACGTGTTCCAGAAGTACTACGCCCGGGCACTCGCTCGCAGGCTCATACATCAGCTCAGTGCTTCTATGGAACAGGTAGGACACATAAACACTACGTAGACACCCAATAACGACTTGTAAATCTCAAACTGACGTCACAGAAATGTATTGTGCATGTTCCTTTATTTATTAACATAAAATGCCCAAGGCCAATTACATTAGTTAAAGGCAACTAGTCGACAGTCATACGCTCATCTCACAATACTCCAGACATATTGATAGGATCTTCTTCCATTTATCCGTGAACACATCACAGTCGGGCTTAGCGTTCAAGAGAGCGTTGAGCGCTGCGAGTGTGCGAGGGACAGGAGACTGGGCTCGAGCGACGGTTCGACTCCGAGGCACGGCGAAAAATTTGCACCTTCTCCTACGGTTATAGTTTGTCTATGCCTAAAAGAATGATACGACTTTAGTACTGCCCACTAGACACGACACCCGTCGTGTCGCTGAGTCCTTCATTTTTATTGGAGGAACAATTCCATCTTATTTTCCACCTTCAAAGTTTAAAACATTTTAATCAGTATACCACTCATGAATATGTACAACTTTACAATAGAACCAAGGTTGAAATATCGAAAAAGTTATCTGCACTTTCAGGTGAGGAAGTTATTGCGTTTTTTAATATATTTGAGAGGTGGTCCCATAGGAAAAGATTTTAGAGAAACTTTGCATGCGACTGCTTTGCTGTATTGAGTAGGCAATGCGTTAAAATGTGGCATGACGTCCCTGACCGCTAGATTTTATACTGACTTGTGACGTAGTGAGCCCTCACTCCCCAACTTTAATGCGTTTTATCTAAACTATTTTTTATTAATATGATAAAGCAAGAAGCACGTGTCTAATGGTTTTTTATTATCTGACTAACGGACAGAATAGTTTTTTTTTCTTCTACATCCCTATTATTCGTTTCCCTATCTGTGAAAACATGTTAGTAACAAGTGCACAAATGTACAATGTACAATAGTCCAAAAATTATGAAATTAAAAATAATAAAATAAAATACTTCTTAGTGCGGATTGCACCAATGAAATTGAACGCGTTCAGCACATCTAAACGCGTTCAAGAGCTACAATAATCAGAGTACAATATGCCATAACAATTTTGACACTGACAGCTCTTGAACGCGTTTAGATGCGCTGAACGCGTTCAATTTCATTGGCGAAATCCGCACTAAATATCTTCTGAGAGAAAAAAATTTAACAAATAATATGATGTTTTTCCAGGAAGAAGCAATGATAAACCGTCTGAAAGCCGCTTGCGGCTACGAGTTCACAAATAAGCTACACAGGATGTTCACAGACGTGGCCGTGTCCGCCGACCTTAACGCCAAGTTCCAGCAACATCTGCGAGATAATAACCTCGCTACTAGCACTGGCTTCTTTATACAGGTTAGCGATATAATAACAACAAACAACAAGTATAACTAACAGCAACAAAAAAACAACAGCAACTCTAACTAACAATAATAAAAAACAACAGCAACAATAACTAACAATAATAAAAAACAACAGCAACAATAACTAACAATAATAAAAAACAACAGCAACTATAACTAACAATAATAAAAAACAACAGCAACTATAACTAACAATAATAAAAAACAACAGCAACAATAACTAACAATAATAAAAAACAACAGCAACTATAACTAACAATAATAAAAAACAACAGCAACTATAACTAACAATAATAAAAAACAACAGCAACTATAACTAACAATAATAAAAAACAACAGCAACAATAACTAACAATAATGAAAAACAACAGCAACTATAACTAACAATATTAAAAAACAACAGCAACTATAACTAACAATAATAAAAAACAACAGCAACAATAACTAACAATAATAAAAAACAACAGCAACTATAACTAACAATAATAAAAAACAACAGCAACTATAACTAACAATATTAAAAAACAACAATAACTAACAACAACAAATAACAAAAACAACTAATGGCTGTGTGTGTGTATGTGTTTCAACATCTACGAGATAATAACCTCACTACCAGCACTGGCTACTTTAAACAGGTGAGCGATATACAACAACAACAACAGGTAACAATAACAACAACTACTGGCTGTGTGTATTTATGGGGGTGTGTGTTGTGTGTCCTTGATACCATTTTTCAAAATCGTCTGCGAAATAATAACGTCGGCTTCTCTTACACAGTTGAGCGATAGTGGCGCCACAGTTGGGCGACAGTGGAGCTTCAGGATATGGTGGACACAAACATCGGATAGCAAAATATTATAATCATAAAACAATTAACTCAAAAGGGTCTTTAAAAAAAAAACAATTTAGTGTTTATTTGTAAAACTGACTGCCTTGTTATTTGATGTTGTTAGTCGTATTTGTGGGTGGTATGTGTGGGTTCGGGTCTTGTATGGGTTTTATTCCAGGTTTTCTATGAGAAATTTCTCAATAGAGTCGGCCCCTTATTACATGGAAGTGACTGAACTGTCGGAATGTCGTCGTACTTTTACCTAACTGACTTCTTTGGAGGATACGATATACAGGGTGGCAGGGACATCGACGCGAAACCTGTTACCATGGATTCAGTACATGATCCTGAATCCCCTTGCGTTGAAATTTTTGTCGGTTTTTTTAAATCTGCTGTTTCATAGAAAAGTGCAATACCTACGCGGTAAGTAAGTGAAAATTTATTTAGCATTGTTGTGATTTGAAAGTCGATGAAACGAAAAAACGACGGTAAAAAGAGACAGACACATAAATTCATATGATTTAACGTGGGAGAAAATGAGATAGGAAGCAATATGGTACAGTGTTTCTTATATTCGTGGTTCTCTTTGTGCTCTGCTTCGTACCCCCTCCACTCGTGTTTACCAAGGCATAGTGGGAGTTTGCTTGGGCCTCAGCGTTGTACGTTTGTTAATACGTGTTTGTGCGCGCATGCGTAGTACAAAGCTTGAGAAAAGGTATCACAACAACCGTGGTGAAATTTTTGAAGGTTTCACGTCTACCACGTGTGAATTGCACACATGTTATTTTTTTCTTTTAAGTAACCGACGAAATATTTCTAAGCAGGGGCATCAGAACCATGTACTGAATCAATGGTAACAGTTTTCACGTCGATGTCACTGCCATCCTGTATAAGAATGTAGTATTACATAGTATGTATTATAAGTTTTAATGACACTGTATTTATTCTCGTTAGGTCCTCCAAGCAGGCGCGTGGCCCCTGGGCGGCGCCATGGCCCCCCTGGCCCCTCCACTGCAGCTGGAGCGGCCCGCGCGACTGTTCGAGGCCTTCTACCGCGCCTCCTTCAGCGGCCGGCGCCTGGCCTGGCTGCACCACCTGTGCACCGGAGACCTGAGGACGCGATACACTCCCCGACTGTACCACATCAGTGCCACCACGCCACAGGTAACAGAATCACACTCAAACTCTAAGCATACATTTAATTTGACTTAAAGGCGACGATAACCAACTTTTAATGATTTTGTACTGAAGATCACGTCTAAACGAGTAGTGTTAATGATTTGGAAAAAAATATATGTTAAATAAGAGCATTTTTTTAATAACTTAATATATTTTTCTGCATCTAGTGGTGTCTTTCCATACTCATGGAAAGATGCTCAAATAATTCCTTTACCTAAAAAGTCTAAACCCACATCCTTTTCTGAATACCGTCCAATATCCGTCCTACCATTCCTATCCAAAGTCCTTGAACGGTTAATTCACAATCAAATAAGCACTTTCCTCGCTAAAAATAATCTCCTCAACCCCTTCCAGTCTGGCTTCCGTCCTGGTCATAGCACCACCACAGCGCTTCTGAATATTACGGATGATATAAGGTCAGCCATGGAGAACGGTAATCTAACGGTCTTAGCTTTATTAGATTTCAGTAATGCTTTTAATACTGTTGATTTTGATATTTTGCTTGGCATTTTATGCTCTCTTAACATATCTCCATCGGTAATTGACTGGTTTCGTACTTACCTGTTCGGTCGCCGGCAACGTATTTGCATAGGAGAGACGTTGTCTTCCTGGAGTAATACTTCTGCCGGTGTACCTCAGGGTGGCGTTCTATCCCCTTTACTTTTCGCAATTTTTATTAACTCAATCTCCGAAGAACTTATTTCTTTCTACCATCTTTATGCAGATGATTTACAAATTTACTCGCGAGCTCCTCTTGGTAATCTGTCCGAGGCTATTTTATCTATTAATCGTGATCTGGCCCGTATATGCGACTGGAGTAAGAGATATGGACTTATGGTCAACCCCATAAAGACGCAGGTTGTGGTGGTGGGGAGTTCTAGGACGGTCTCAAGGATCGACTGGACAACTCTTCCCCAAGTTTCTTTTGACAATTCAATTGTTCCCTTCAGTGAGAAAGTTAAAAACTTGGGGATATTCATTGATAGGAACTTTTCTTGGACTGCCCAGCTACAGGAAGTGAGCCGCAAACTATTTGCATCCGCTGCATCTTTGAAGAGATTACGTAATTTTCTACCGACTGCCACCAAGATTGCGCTTGCCCAATCGCTTCTTCTACCCATCCTTGATTATGCTGATGCCAGCTATCTTGACCTTACCCAAGACCAACTTGATAAGCTTGAGCGGCTTCAAAATGTTTGTATAAGGTTCATAGTCGGTTTGCGCAAATATGATCATGTTTCCGAATATCGTGTGAAGCTCAAGTGGTTACCAATTCGCTTTCGCCGGAATGTTCATATTCTTTCCCTTTTGTATAATGTGCTTTTTTCTCTATCTCAAGGAACGTTTCCAGTTTCTTTGCGACTCCCACACGAAATTTTTAAGGTCATCAGATAACTTGAAGCTTAGAATGCCTATACATTCCACAACTTTCTTCGACAAATCCTTCACTGTTCAGGCTGCTCGTTTATGGAATGCATTGCCAGTTGAAATAAAGCGTGCGCAATCATTACCTGTGTTTAAGAGGCTCGTGAAGGAACATTACTTGTCGTTGTGATCTTGTTCTCATAACTGTAATTATCTATAGAGTTATTTTTTTTTATTTTTTTCGCTGCTTATACGTATATATTTAGTATGTATGTATTTATGTATCTATTATTTAGGATATGTATTTATCTATGTATCTATTCTAGTATATTGTATACTTATAATTTGCACCAACGACAGCCCCATTTTATGTCCAGGTAAATCACTGTCCATTCTAAGGTTGCCTGGAAGAGATCGCGGAAAGCGATAAGGCCGCCCATTGTATATTTTGTAGTGTTTGATTAAGTTTTTTTTTTTTTTGTTATGTATTTTTGTGGTGTACAATAAAGTATATATAAATAAATATAAATAAATAAATATGAATATTTTAGATTATGTTTACATTACATAGTGAAATTAATTTATAAAGTTATCTCTAACGCGGATAAAAAACTGAGAATCACGCAAAATCTATCAAGCGTATTTTTCTGAAACCTTCACCATTTGTTTTTATTAAAATACCTTTTGTTTTATGTATTATAAATTAATAATACGTCTAATTTGGGACAGCGCTCCTTGATGAGCGAGTCCTATTACTGGCTGGACATAGGACGCGTAGCGTGAGCTCAGTACAGAACGCAAGCTAACCATTCAAGACCACTTGCATATATCTGTGTCTTAAGGGACTACAGGACTTAAATGTGTCTAAACGCAAGTTTTAGACTGCCTAAAAGTATATGATCTACAGTAAACAAAACCAGAAATATAAGTATATGATGTTCTTCAGGATATATGCTAGTAAGATATTGTTTTGAAAACGTAATACAACTAATTTGATACGATAGAAAACAATCACGAAAATACCGCAAAAAATATATTTTAACCATTAAAAACCATATAAGTATAGTGTAATCATTCTGATTTTGGTCAGATTATTCTACAAGAACATATTACCGTAATAGTGTTTAAATTTTTTAGTCCAATCAATAGATTTTTTTTAAATAGATAATTACTTCATATTACCTGCGTTGTGTCATCGCGCTTCGCTTTCTTTTCTACGCAGTCCGACAGTGACCGCGCTTTAGCTGTTGTCAGCCTCTTAAGGCACTTAAGAAATGTCAAGGAGTTGGTCAGAAAGATTAAGCTAGTTGACCATTCCAAAGCGTAGTAGGTTCCTATGGATAGTAAAATGACACCCATCATCATCTGATTAGCCTTTTGTCAACTATGTTGCGGTCAGCTTCCAGTCTAACCGGATGCTGCTAAATACCAGTATGTCACATGGAGCGACTGCCTATCTGACCTCCACAACCCAGTTACTTGGTTACACGATACTACATGGTAAGACTGGTTGTCAGATTATTGGGTCTGGTTTAAAAGAAAAAAAAACAAATTTTCGTCAACATATTTTTAGAAAAATAGGTTATCTTACCTATTTATTTAAAGTTCTTAAAACCAAAAAGACAGACACGTTGCTGGGGAGTTTATTGCGCTACTTTATCATAGCTAAAACATTAGGAAGTGGTGAAGGGCGGGCGTTGTGGTGGCTGCCTTATGTCTTTGTGGTTGTAAACGCGCTGATCCTCAGCCTAATTTAAATAATTGATATTTGATTTATAATGGTATGTTTTATTTATTATGATTTTATTTAAATAGACTAAGTATTATTGTGATTTTACTAGAATAAAACATGTTTGACTTTGTTCCCAGTGTGCCCTCCTGCTAAGTTTCGAGACAGTAGACGTGTGGAATGCCCGCGAACTGCGCGACTCGCTGCAGCTCACCGGCGACGCGTGGCACAGACACCTGCGACCTCTACTTGACGCTGGTAACACTACTATACCTATTTTACCCTTTTCCCCCTTTACCCCCCATTAGGCGGACCGGTCGAAGGTCGTGAGAATCCGCTGGTTACGGGAAGCACAGGACCGGTCTAAGATACAGGTTTATTCCTAGTTCAGCTAAAATCCAATTACATATTATACAACGTGTAACAAAGGCCCTGTCCGATTCGTGAAGGTGTTGTCAAGTATCGGACTGAGAGTCTATTTATGTGGCCTGGTGGAAAAAAAATATCTACCGCTTTTTTTTTTCAATGGCGAATTTTCCCCGTTAATTATGTAGGGCAAGGGGGGCGTGGTGTAGCGGGTGTCTACAAGCCATAAATGACCCCTGTTGAAAATTTACTAATTTTTAATGGAATCGGGATAATTTTGGTACTAAAACCGTGAATTTTAAATAGCAATAACTTTTTTAATTTTAACTATTTTTTTATTTTTATTACTACTTTTTGGTAATGTTACTGCAGTACCTACGTGCCCCTTTCGGATTGAACAGGGTTTTTGTTTGTATACCACTAATATAAGGATTGTAAATATTTATTTAAATTAATTATTTTAAGTTCAAAAAACGTACTTTTTAGATAAAAATAGCTTATATGCACAAATTAGTACAGATAGTTCACTCCGCAAAATCATAAAGGCAGTGTAAAGAGTGCTGCTAGCGACACTATCCCTATCGGATAAAGCTCACTAGCGGCATAATAGTGGCGCTGCCTCGGCCCGGCTAAAGTGCCGTAAGCATTGCACTGTCACTTGTTATTTTGTTTGATTGTTGAAGTTAGTTCGTTGTCAAAAACCACATTCACAAAATATTACATTCTCTTGTGCCTAAACGTAACCTGGCCCTTGTGTGGTCATAGTTCTAACCTAACCTAACTTTCAGCCATTACATTTCAGCCTTTCATTTGCTAAGCCAAGGGGCTACACTTAAGTTAAGCCGGCTATTTAGATGAAATAAATTAACATTAGCCTTTCCTCAAAAACAAAATAACAATTGACAGTGACAATGTAATGCACAACAATCAAACGAAATAACCAAAGGACAGTGACAATGATAATGCAATGCTTACGGCACTTTAGCCGGGCCGAGGCAGCGCCACTATTATGCCGCAAATAGTGCCACTCTATACGTATACACTTCCAATCATTTAAATACAAGTGACTCTTACTACGATGCAATAAAATGCAATTCAAGTCGCACAGCGTTAATCACCTACAGTTATATTCACCTAGACGTTGCCTGTCTTTCCATCGCGTGACTGGTAGATCTTCTGACTACGATACACTCACTGAATTGGCCCAACAAGACGGGCCCGCCGCGTACTTGTAGCTTCATACCTAAACTGCGGAGTGTCCCATCTGTTACCGCCGATGTGCCGATGTCAATTCTTTGGGCCATGAAGTATCGTGTAATAGAAGCATGATGTTTCTCTCATGTGAGAGACAGATCACTAATAAATCGGACCGGTATTGGGAAAAATGGCTTCCGTAACATTGATTTTAGGTTTTAAATACCCTAACCATCTCTACATGGGTGAATAATTGTTCTTGCAGGCCTCCTCACGGCGACGGGTGAAGTGGGCTCCGAGACTGAAGACGACACTTCTGCCGACGCGACCATCGCGCTCAACCTCGCCTTCAGCTGCAAGCGTACCAAAGTGCGCCTCACGTGTGCCAACGCGCCCAACCATCCTGGTACATAACATATACAATGTCGCCTATGGGCATGTACGGGCACCCGTATTTTTCTGAATATTCATGACAAATTATCGAAAATTAACTTAAAAAGGGGGGTCTATCTTTATTTATTTTTTCAATATCCCGCTATGATTTCATGCACTTACACTTGTGTTTTATTAAATAAATACAGATTTTTTTGTAATGTGTTCACCTCCGGGTTTTTTTTTCAAAGTCGACAAATTTAAAGTAATTTTTTCATGAATATACAGAAAAATACGGGCGGGCACATACCCATCTGCGACATTTTATATCTGCTCTATCTCATACAGAAAAGGCACGAGCATTGATCACCACGCTTGCTCAAGACTTTTGGCGATTCCAGACTTATAGTTCCTGCAGCCCTCTGCGCGAAGTTCGGAACTGCAATTCGGGATTTAAATATTCTTTCTGAAATCAACCTAATTTCCACATAAGTAACGTTGATATTAGTTTAACTGACTGACGTAAGGTAACGTCCCCAGGCGGCCCAGGCGGCCCGGGCGCCAGCCACAGCGCGGCGGGCGAGGCGGGCGAGCCGGCCGCGCACTGCGACGACGACCGCAAGATGTACCTGCAGGCTGCCATCGTGCGCATCATGAAGCAGAGGAAGGTGATGCGTCACACATCTATATATATTCATCATCATGATTTCAGCCGAAACACGTCCACTGCTGGGCATAGGCCTCCTACAAACGTGGTCGCCACATTGACCGGTTAAATGAGATTTCTATTTTATTTTGAGACGTGGTTTCCGATGCATAGAGGGGTCTCGGTATGTAATGAATGGTCACCCATCTATGAACCGACCTCGGTAAGCACAGCATAACCGGCGCAGCTCCATTGTACACAATTTTTTTTTATCAATCTGCCTAGCCTTTTCCTATGTTGGGGTCGGCTTCCAGTCTATCCGGATGCTACTGAATACCAGTACTTTACATGGAGCGACTGCCTATTTGACTTCCACAACCCACTGGGTAATACGATAACCCTTGGTAAGACTGGTTGTCAGTCTATCGGGCTTCTGACGACCCGTAACGACTGTCAAAGATCCATGAATGACAGCCGGGACCAACGGCTTAACGTGCTTTCCGAGGCACGGAGGCGTCTCGGTATGTAAAGATGGTCATCCATCCACTGACCAATCCCGGCAAGCGTAGCTTAACCTGAGGGATCGACCCGCGCGACTGTTATTACTTAGCCACGAGCTCATCACACATTTTTTTATTTGTATATAATGTTATACAATTATGTGCATAAATTTCGTTCCCAGGTACTCCGCCACACCGAACTGATACAAGAGGTGGTATCTCAAGCGCGCGGCTCGTTCGCGCCCTCTGTCGCCATGATCAAGAAGTGCATAGAGGCGCTCATAGACAAGCAGTACCTGGAGCGGGCCCCGGCCGCGCTCGACACCTACTCCTACCTCGCGTAGACAAGGTGAGTGGGCCGCTGTGGCGCGGTGTGGCGCCACTGTGGTGCGACTGTGGCGCTAATGTTGAGCTGTTTGGAAATCGGCAATTGCGGGCTGAAGTTTCCTATTTAAACGCTATCGGTTAAATTTGGCGTCAGTAAGCGGTTCTAAGAGACAATATCAGTATAGCCGACCTCGTGATTGCATTATCACCCTAAGGTTGAAAGTCACTCGCACGTCATAACACGACAAGTTCTGTTTTTTTAGGGTGCTACAAGGATCTGTTAACACCTGGATGACATTTACAGGGGGCGTTGTTGGTAAACATTTGTGTAATTGTTTGTGAAATGTCACTTCAAATGTATTCTAAAAACAAGATGGCTGCGTTAGTTCCTATTTTAGCCACGCGCCACAATAGCGCTATGTGATAGTTAGATAGTTTTGTTGTCAAAAGTAGTAAAGCAATTGCGAGTTCGACTATTCATTCAATACTTAGATTAAACAAACTCTGGATACAACATCTATGCATCAAAAACTTCATAGTCGAATATTGCTTAAAAATGTCGCCTACAATTTCACTCCCAGAGACGTGCGTGGATTGTTTTTAGAAAATTCAGTCTTAACGTTATAGTAATATGGGTTGGTTTTGACAACAGGTTGTTGTTTCAACGTTAAATATGTATAGCTATGTTTGTAATAAGTTACGGTTTCTCAGAAGAGCGGTGGCCGCCACACAGCGTCGCATGACGTCACTTACACGTTATTTGAGAAAAAAAACTAACCCCGCTGCCATCATATTCATTACAGCCGTCACTGCGGCCGCCGCTCTTTTGGGAAATGTAGCTTACGGCCGCGTACCCCTTACACGTTTTATGCGCGTGTACTCCCAAACGTTATTGCAATTTTGAGTCCTATGCTAATTACATAAAGCGTATTTTGAAATCCTCCTACAAAAACCGCGCACGCGTAGCCACCGAGTAGATACCGCGCAGTCACCGAACGCCGAAAATAAGCTTTATGTAATTAGCATAGGACTCAACATTGTAATAATCTTTGGGAGTACACGCGTACGTGGCCTAATAAAATATGGACGTTTTTCGAGTTTGAACATTATGTTGTGTCTAGTGTTTTGTTGATCTAATTTCACACAGCAAGCATATTGACGGCGACCAACGACGTTTATAGGAAACTTCACCGTAACCACAGATAAGTACAGATAGTTAATTCCGCAAAATCATTTAAATAAAAAGCGACTCTTGCTACGACACAACAAAGTGCAATTCAGGTCGGACAGCGCTAATTATCTACAGTTTTATTTACCTAGAAGTTGCCTCTCTTTCTATCGCGTAACTCTTTATATCTTCTGAATACGTTACGCTAACTGAATTCAACAAGTCGAGCCCGCCACGTGCCTACTTGTAGCTTCATATCTAAAATGCGGAGTTAACTTTCTGTATTATCTGTGCGATAACTAGGTTTTTTGTAAAATATTTATTTATGACAAGATGTAGCGCAATGTTGCTCAGTGTGGCGCAACGTTGTCGGCCACTTTAATGCAACACGAGTAAATTGGAGGTTTTGCGTGATATTTACTTGTAATAATCTTAATAAACACTCTCGAATCATTAGGTGTACTGTTTAATATCATGATTGTTACTTTACTTATTTACTTTCTAACTCTTTATACCATAGAGTTCAATCTGTTTTCCTATGCAACAAGTTGCCTATAGAATTCAAAACCATAAACTTATGTAGAAACAAATTAAAGACATTTATAGTATTGATGAGTTCATAGGTGCCAAACGACAGCCACAGTAAAATAATTTGTGAATTATTTGTTATGTTTATATATATATATAATACTGGATAATTTAAAAAAAAATGTTTTTCTGTTAATTATTATTATGGAATTATTGATAAAATCTAAATTCGTACTGAATTTTATAATATTTTTTAATTTTGATTTATCATAACTGTAATATTTTGCTACTAAATAAATGGTTTATAACATGGCGCTATCCCACTGTAACATCGTGAACGAACATTTATTTGCCGAAAATTACGCGGCGGAAGTTCCGCGTGTTTATGTATATAGGTAATTTAAAATTTATAAAGCATTGCAAGCGTAAACCGAACTTTTGTCGTGTAATTTTGGCTGATATGTTTCTAGTAGCTACACTTAAGGCGGGTCTCCATCTGCGCTTGCGCACTAACAGTGCGGTTCGCGTGCATCTTAGGAACATAGTATGGACACATTTGAACATGTTCGCGAACCGTTAGCAAATGGTTCTCGCGTAAGAAACAGTCAAAACACTAGTTCGAGAACACATCGTGTACCTGTGGTACCTCGAACGTGCTCAGTTGTAGGACCCTTGCATGCGAACCGTTCGCAACATGCGCGCTCGTGTATGATGTGACACGCACTGTTCATGCGCGTGCGCTAGTGTGGATCCGCCTTTAGAGAGCCATAAAATCTGCGTACCCCTTCGGGAAATGCAAGCATGATGTTAAAGTTATAAATAAAATTGGTACAAGTAAATATCTTGCTAATTCGGTAACGATATGGTAGGTGTTACGGATAAATATAATTATCTGTAAAATCTTACAATTTTATAAACTCACTAGGATACCTTAAAGTCGTTGTCAACCAATCCGTGTGAAATAAGATTAGACATTTAAATAAACCATTTTTACAGTCCGTTCAAACGATTTTTACCTCTATTTCGTTGACAAATGGCAGCTGCTGTAGTTGGTATTGTAACCACTTTTTTGCTTTTAATGCCATCCTTATGTCTACGGTATAGAAGTCAAAACCGTTTGAATGGACTGTAAAAATGGTTTATTTAAATGTCTAATCTTATTTCAAGTGGAGTAAAGTTAGCTCCACGACGTTTTCCTTTGTATATAATAGGGATGATGACTAAAAATTTTTTTTTAGTCCGTCTTTGGGATTATAAAAAAATATTGGACACGTATTTTTTTCTTTTTTTACGTAATCTAAAGATTACGGCGATACATTGAGGTAAAATGTGCCATGACGTCACGAGTATGTAGATTTTATACGTACTAGTGACGTATCGAACCCCACTCCCCAACTTAAAATGCGTTTTATCTAAGTATTTTTTTATTAATATGATAAAGCAAAAAATACGTGTCTAATATTTTTTTATTATCTGACTGACGGACTAATTAGAATTTAATTTTTTTTACCCAGGCATCATCCCTATTGTGTGATGAATGCCTGTATGACTGTATTGTGCCCGGTTGATGGCAATAGGCTCGCCCCATATTACATGGGACTGGAACATAACTAGCGAAATGTGGGTGTACTCCTCTGCCTAACCGTGCGTGAAATGCAGGCGTAATATTGTATCTGTCTTTACTTTGTCTCGAATAGTTTATTTTTGCCAATAGGTAAACTGAACCTTATAGGGATGTTGACTGGAAAAAGAAAAACTATTTAGTCCGTCAGTCAGATAATAAAATATATTAGACACGTATTTTTTGCTTTATCATATTAATAAAAAAATATTTAGATTAAACGCATTAGCAGTCGGTATAAAATCTAACGGAGTGAGAATGACGTCACTCTATATTTTAACTCAATGTTTTGCCGTAATCTTTTGATTACGTAAAAAAGGAAAAATATGTGTCTAATATTTTTTAATAATCTACCTGACGGACAAAAAATAATAATTTTTGCCAACATCCGTATTGCTAGCCAAACTTATGGGATAATCAATCTTATCGTGATTGGAAGAAAGTTAATTATTCTTTGTTAATGTCCCACTGCTGGGCAAAAGCCTCTTCTCATACAGAGAAGCCACGGACATTGATCACCACGCTTGCTCAATAAATGGACTTATGTATTTGTTTTTCTAAAATGGTTGACAACGATTGTAGACAACATGCAACTATTATTGCAACATTATGAATACTGTGACAATTAAATTATTTGCATTTAGTACAATGTTGCAACTGATTAAATAATAAAAATGTACTAATTTGCAAACATAACTACACTGTAGCCTCTCTAATCTTAGAATAAAACATGCTTCCAAATTTCGAACCTAAAACTGTAACTATACAGTTAATTTTACATTGTAGCATGTCTACAATAGTTTGTCATACAAAATCGAACGTTATAATAATAAAGTTAACATTGATATTGTCTCGCAATATATTTTGTTTTTCTATATTTGTATGGGCTAGGGGCATAGTTGCAAACGACATGACCTCGGTAGATATTGTGTCTGTTAGGGTGTTGCAAGACGATCGACGTTGCATCGATTTGAATCGATCAATGAATTTAAATTGTTATTAATTTGGTATCTGTGGCGTTTTATTGTGTTCTGCTATTAATTTGTTGACAATTGGTTGTATAATTTGGTATTTTTTATCAGAATTATATTTTCTAACATTAATTTAATGATTTTTATCATATATTTGTCCACCTAATAATATTCGAACGCAACGTGAATTGTTACTAAAGTAATAAATTGAATTGAATGATCGCAATTTGTGAAGCGTACAGATAATTATTTTTTACGCGTAAGATCAAGGTTGAAATAATGTTCTTCATCTAAATTGATATTTATTGATGTCGTCGATTCATCAATTATGTATGGTATGGTCAACAGCACAGCAGTGTCAGCCACGACCTAATGGCGCTGTTAAAGCCAAATTCAGAGCACCTGTGTCAATTATGTATGTATTATAGTTGACTGTATTTACATTTGCGGATGTGCATGTTCAACGTTGATCAATCAAATCGGTGCACGTCGATCGCAAGTCTGGCAACACTTCGTTTTGTATGGTAATATGTCGATGGACTCTTGTGTAAAGATTTAAATTAAAGTTTCAATCCTCAATCCTAGACTGGGCTGGGCTCGACAATGTTTAAAACTATTTGATTGGTTCATCGGTCAGACAAATTAAAAGGTGAAAATTGTACCATGTAATTCTAGTCGCTATAAGCTATATTTGATAAGGAACGTCATGTTTTTTCATGAAATATTCTTATTTCCTTACAAATGTAATTTAGTATATTGATGATTTAAATGACCAGTAATCATTACACGTCACACAAACGTCTTAATACTGATTTATAACAAATAAAATAAACAAATTACCTTTCTAGGGTTAATTTTTAATATTTATATGTAATTTGCTTGTGTAAAAACTTGTAAAATTAAGTACTGCTTGGGGTTAACATTTTACTCATATAGCTATTGCTTCTAATCCTTATTAATATTTAGAATGTATTATGTCTGCTGACAGTTAAAATGCTGAACCGATTTTTATAAAATTATGGAGATAACGGCTGTCATGTTTGAGATACTAATACCATTTACAAGATGCAAATTTCTTGACTTTGGCATCACAGATGAATCCAGATGGTCCCCTCCGCAAAATCATTTAAATAAAAAGCGACTCTTGCTACGACACAATAAAGTGCAATTCAGGTCGCACAGCGCTAATTACCTACAGTTATATTTACCTAGAAGTTGCCTCTATTTCTATCGCGTAACTCTTATATCTTCTGACTACGATACGCTCACGTAATTGGCCCGACAAGACGAGCTCGCCGAGTACTTGTAGCTTCATAACTTAATGCGGACTGAAGCTTCTGTATTGATCTTTGGTGGCATACAATAAAATTGAAGTAACAAATAACTTACGTCAACATTTAACATCTTTTATTGGACTGAAACTTCGTAGACTGCGATTCGATAATTGACGAGAATAATTGAGAGTGAAATTTTAAGGACGCGTTACGTTTAGACAGGTTTCCTTACATGAGGACGGAAAAAAATCTGCTTTTCCACAATAAAGTTTAATTCCTACTGTTCTAAACTGTAGGTATGAGACAGCAGTTTTATTTTTTTCGCGATTTCTATGTTGGTCCCATAGTAAAAGTTATTCAATTCGATGGTCTTAAAGCACCTCTTAAAGTTTCTAAAGTAATTTTTTTAATACCTTATTACTATTGTAAAACATGTTTTTACAAAAGCTATGGTTTCAAATCTGGAGGCGTTCACAGTAAGTTTATGAGTAAAATTGTTAACAGTTTGGTATTATTGTTAAAGGTATCGCGTTCGAGCCCAGCCTTGTAATCAAGTATGATAATACGTAGCGCCCACATCTGTTGTATATTTAAATGTACAATAATATATATATTATTATTATTATTTAACTGTAGTAGAGGGCGCTGGCGGCGCTGATTATAAATAATTATTAATAAACTTGTACGAACATCGTTCATTATTGTTTTATTTATCTCTCTTACCTCCGGGAATATTTTTTTTAGTTTAATTGGTCAGAACTCCTAGAAAGTATCAAGAAGTCACATATGGAAGTAATCTATTCAATCGAGTCTAGATGACTCCTAGGTGTATTTCATTTTCCGTGTTTGATTTGGTTGCGTGAAATCACACTACGCTTTAGCAGGGTACATGCCTAATAAAACCGTGCACAGTTCGCGTCAATGAAACACTATTTAGTTACAGTATACATCTGAATTGAAAATTATCAATCCGTATTGATTTCCAAATATGGTACATAGGCGGAATAAAAACAGATTTTACAAAATAGTCACACGGACAACTGTACGTCGCTTGCTCCCGCGTCACCAGTCCTGATTCTCTGTATATTTTGGCTGCTGAGAACAAAACTAAAAAAGATGTATATAGGGAAGTTTTCTAAAAATTGTATGGTATGGTATGGTTGTTATTATAGTATATTGTGGTGTCTTACGACTTCCACGCGAACGAAGTCGCGGGCACAAACTAGTCTATACTAAAACGACAACGGCGCCACGCTGTGCGTATCGAAAAGCCTGTTTTCAGATCGGCAAACTTACGTGACGCAAACTGTAGATCCATTTTTTTAAGATTATTTAGTTGCCTCAAAATGGCATAATTTTACATTCAAATTCTAATTGCATATGTAAAATTTTCTTGAATCCGAACCGAACTAATGCCCACCCAATCATCAACGTTCCCATCGGATCTTATAGAGTTTTGTGAAAGCGCCATCTGGTCAGTACAAGTGAAACTGCTATTAATTCTCACACATGCAGCAGACGTTAACCCTAAAGTACTCTGACTTACCTTGTTTTAAAAACTTGTTTGTAGTTTAGTGTAGAACCTTGCAAATAGGTAGAGTTGTTGCATTTTGACAGAAACTGTATTTCTAGGCAATTCATGTTTCTACTTTCATCGGGACTATTAGATAATGTCGTAGGTATATATATACAATTAAAGTCGGTTTTCATGTCTGTGGTACATGGTATATCTCGTAAACTACTGGAGTACTAATGTGAATTTTTGGCACTAATTTTATCTTGCAGAGTACTAATTTTCTATGTTGGTTTGAGGAAAGCGACAACCTCCTCAAACTCAACATTCAAAGTCGCGGTCGTGCTGATCGAGCGTGCGAAATTTATCATCGTTGATTTCTCGGTAATTACAAATGTTTCAGTTGTGTCTTTTTACGAAATGGATCACATATAAGGGTACTAGTCAGTTGTATACTTAAATAGCTGTAGCATGCCCCCTTTTCGGCACTCAGCATGGTGGTCCTGCTGAAGGTAGCGCGTGATTACCGCCGAATCACCTTCAAAGTTTATATTCTCGAAAACTACTAAGGTACCAATTTTGTTGTTCGAGTACTCAATTATTTACCAAATTTGGAAGCGATTGGCGCTAGTCATGGACATCGTGTTTTCACCGACGTTACCCTCGCAGCTCGCTCTATAACGTGTTAACGTGTATTCTATTTTTCATGGGACAAGTAAGACAAGGGAATTCTGAGGGGACGGCGCGTACGCAGTCCCCACTATCAAAAATTACGCATCCGAGTTATCCACATTAGGGATAATCGCAGGGGTCAACCCAACCGCAGTGCAATGGGAAGGCCTCGCCCTGGGGGAACCGCCTTCATGATCACGGTATCCCCTATGCCAGGTAAGTATGAATTGCTTACAGAAATCCGCGAGGGTCGTTCAACGGCGGAGAATCTTAACACCGCGATTCAGAAACGTGACGTAAATGTAAAGCGCCATCTAGTGAAAAGAACCTGTACTTAGCCACTATTCCTGTCATGCCACAATAGCCGTACTATCCACAATTTTTTTGGTTTCGGCGCTGATACAATCGACGGTCTTTAAAAGTAAAAGATACGGCTTCATTCAACAGGTTAATTGAG
Organism: Agrochola lota; assembly: GCA_947364205.1. NCBI lineage: Eukaryota > Metazoa > Arthropoda > Insecta > Lepidoptera > Noctuidae > Agrochola > Agrochola lota. Next base: position 10,048,875 of record OX376246.1, on the reverse strand, counting down.
ATATTTGCGAAAAAGTGTTTTCCAAGTTCTGTACCTATTTAAAATTCGCCGCTTCGCAGACGCAGACGTTGCAACAAGGAGTTGGTTGCTTGCTTGCGCATAATGGCTTGAAAGCCATACGTACGTGCTTCAACAAACATACTAGCCGTGCGGCCTCCTTAAGGCGTTAGAGGCTTGTTCAGACGACACGCGCCCGCTAAGCGCACGCGCGTCTGATAACCCGTACAACGAATTTCATAGAGTTAGACGCGGGTGCTGACGCGCGTGGCGTGCGCTTAGCGGGCGCGTGTCGTCTCTACAAGGCCTTAGGAGTGTGTTCTGTGGGCGCGGCACCCTCAACAGCATCCTAAAAGCGTTACAATACTGGGTGCGCAGGGCTCTGTAGGTTGGCTGCGTATATTTCACCGTATATTTTAGGATGCAACCTACGATTACTTACCTGAATATTCATAGACGTCAAAATTCAGTCAAGTGGAATAAGCGCTTTAGAGATTCTGATGACATTTTGCAAAATTCAGTTGCTGAATGAGCTTACAACAATGATAACGTGAAGTCGGCTTTATGCCATGTAAATCCAGCAATAATTAGTCTTAGCTCACACTAAGGTCAACCTGAATTGCACTTTATTGTGTCGTAGCAAGACTCGCTATTTATTTAAATGATTTTGCAGAGTGAATCTTTAGTACTTGTACTATTTTGTATTGATTGGCTCGGTGGAGGTATAGAGAGAAATGAAACAACAAAAAACTGTATATATGAATTCTTTTGATATAATATTTACAGTATATTCACAGGTGGCTTCACTTAACGCTAACAACTTGCTATCTTATATATATGTATGTATAGATCCATGCTTAGGCCAAATATCGTCTTTTCTACTGTTTTATTTACGTTTGGGGGTGGGCAGTTAAGTCCGACAGAAGATTTGGCCCGCACTGCGAATAACTTTTAAGCTTTTGTCTGCAGTTAAAGTGAAAAGGGAGGCAACCGTACTTACTAGCCGACATACACAATTTTCCTAAGGTGGAATAACCCGACCAATATGAGGGGGTATACAACCGCCCTCCCGTTGTGGTCGGCTTGTATAGCTGTCAACGTGTTTTTGGTCGGCTTGTATAGCTGTCAACGTGTTTTTGGTCGGCTTGTATAGCTGTCAACGTGTTTTTGGTCGGCTTGTATAGCTGTCAACGTGTTTTTGGTCGGCTTGTATAGCTGTCAACGTGTTTTTCATGATTTCTCGATCATATTCATTAATATTTACGAGCTCAAAGAACTCTAGTTCTTCGAAACGAAAGTCGGGCGAACCCGATATAAATACTTACTTGCTAAAACCGTAAATATTAATCAATATATCTCACGAAGGATCGTTAGGGGCAGTTTACTGAACCCGTACTTATTAATGCTGCTTTTATTCGCAGTGCGTTTACAGTTACTTATTCAGTATAAAAAATTCAAAAGCGATTTTCTTCTCAATCATAGAATGAAATTAAAAGAAAATCGCTTTTCAATTTCAAGTTTTAGAATCCATTTCAATTACATCAAGTTGAAATTATTGCCATCGGCAATATTACATACTATATTCTTATTATTTGTACTACAATAATGGTCAATGGTCGTATAGCCCACCCCTATGTATCAACTACTTATATATTTTCATATTATGTACAAATTATTATCTATCATACACTGTCGTGTGACATTTTGTAACTACAGGGCGCGCCCAAACGGTCGAATGAATAAAATCTTACTTTTCTTTAGTGTGTATATCAAATTGTAACTCATAAAACGAATAGGAGTGTGGAATCTGTCCATCCGATTTATAATTTCTATCTTTTCTCTTGTTTCAATTAATTAGCAATTTTATTTTGAAATTGTAAATAAGAGCATCTGTTTTGTATGAAACAGCGGATATTTTTCGAATTCGTACCATTGCAAAAGTTTGAAAGTATGTTTCAATATAAAGATTTTACAAGAACCGAAAAACTCTCACAATCCACCTCTATGAAAGTCATATTACGGATTTAAAAAAAGAAGCCGTTCGAATACGCGCGCCACCTCGTACATATTCCTAATAGCCCGGACTTCAAAGCAAGCTCCAACTATCATGACAGTAACACACGGTTCTACGAAATTACTTAACATTTGTTGAAAAGTCCCAGAAATTAAAGGTATGAATCATTTACATCGTTGCTTGGAAAATTAACCGTATACCACTTACATCATATTATCCGTATGTGTTTTTATCTATGCCATAACATCGGTGAAGCGTTCGGGGTTCAAGTCCCAGGTGCGGCACCGGAGTTGGCCTGACACGGGGACTGTTTGAAAACGGCGATGGGGTGCTCACTGTCACATGTAAATGTAGCATTTTATATAAAATACTAACATTCCCACATTTCGGGCAGAATGTCGTCGTATTGGCTGTAGTTTTGGCAACCGAGCGCGAGTTCTGCAACCTGATTTTTCTTCTTTTTGTTTATGCTTTGACCTATAAATGTGACAGCTAGCAGCCCATCACTTAAGCACCATAATAAATCGGCTGATACATCTTTAGCCACTTAGCGGGTAAATCACATCTATATAATTTTATTTCATTTACATTAATTCGCATTATTTTATTGTTTCTCACTTAAAAACTAACTGTACATTATATTTTATTTAAATTTCACTAAAACATTGTCATTTACTTTACAAGTATTAATATACAATGGATTTTATTATACATATATATTTATATATATTTATAATAGTCAATGCTGCTGTATAAATTTATTTTTAACAATATTGGCCGATTAATATGTGAACTAGCTATTTCTCGCCCTCTGAAATTACGTATAACTTCACACACTGACCGGCCACTGCACGTAGTATCCACAATAAAAATTAACAGTGTATAACAATAATATTCTGGAATATTATTTAACTATGGCAACATAATAGGAATTTATTGTTGTTTTAACAGTTTTAAAAACAATATATAATATTCATTATAGCTAAGAGCATTTCATACTAATTTTATTTACTATTTTATACCTTTTTAAAGTGTTGTACAGACTCTGATGGCCGACGCCATAATAGCGGCTTCCACCGGAGTCGGTCCAGCAGTGTCGGGCACGCAGCTATCAATAACGCATATATTTAGTATGTACATAAATGCATGTTTTGTCATAGTATTCAGTTCCGTATGCTGACTGGAGTTTGTATAGTTTTAGATGGTATGTGCTATAAGTTCATACTTTAATATAGAATGTTTATAATCTCAAGCGTGTAAGTAGTCAATCAATCTGCCTAGCCTTTTCCCAACTTTGTTGGGGTCGGGGTAATACCAGTATTTCACATGGAGCGACTGACTATCTGACCTCCACAACCCAGTAACTGGGTAATACGATACCCCTTGGTATGACTGGTTGTCAGACTTTCGGGCTTCTGACGACCCGTAACGACTGTCAAATATCCACGAATGACACCCGGGACCGACGGCTTGACGCGCTTTCCGAGGCACGGAGGAGTCTCGGTATGTAGAGATGGTTACACATCCATGGACCAATCTCGGCAAGCGTGGCTTCACCTGATGTATCGACCCATGCGACTGTTATTACTTAACCATGAGCTGCTCGTGCGAAGCGTGAAAGTAGACATATTGGTTCTTTTTTTTTCTTTTTTTAAACACATTGAACATAAAAATTGGCCTTTAAACGGGCACAAATCCAGATTTCGGGCTATTTTCAAGAAAACTTCCGGCTGGAAAACCCAATAAAATCGAACATAGCAATACAAATATTTTATTTGTATGCATTATAAATACATTGGGAATAAGAACAAAATAACCACGATATTTAATCGAGGTTAGAACAATTTATATGATATAAAGCATCATAAAGTCAACGAACAGAGTCAACTTGGAACATGAAATCGAAATCAGGAAGGAATAAGGTTATTAGTATGTACTAAGCGAATACATAGATAAACGCTATGTAGAAGAGACAAGGTTAAATAGTACCGTAGTTACTACTCTTGCGAAGGAAACTGCCAAAATGAATTCCAAATAAAATAAATGGGAAGACAAAATTATTTGATAGAAATATAGGGTTGAATAAAAAATGTTTTTGTGACCCTTGACCAAGTCTGACCTGTCACTTTTAACGAAGCAAAGAAATGTTTAACAGAATACTGTTTTGGATCCAACATGATTTATTTAACGAAAAATATTAATTTACGAAGAAATACAATTAAAAAAAAATTATATAAACAAAGAATAACTGAAGAAAAGAAGCTTACCCGTGTTAGACTTAGAATACATTAAAAGAAATAGTAATATGTGACTGAACTAGGACCAGTCGTAGTATTTCAGTTCCAAGTTCTTTATTTACATTTGGTTATCACTCGAGTGATAGGTTATAGATGGAAATATATTTGAGGAACAAATCGCCAATCGTGTCCGCAGATGTTTATTTAAAATATCCATCAGATGAGGTAACAAAAAAGAATTGAAATAATATAAAAACTGGCTTGTGCACCAAAATTTGAATGAAATATCGATATTAGCTTTCCATGAAAATTCGGGTTTAACTCGAGTGATAAGTTATTTATATTTTATACATTGGAAAAATAAATCTCCAAATGTGACCGCAGATGTTCATTTAAAATATCCATCAGATGAGGTTGAGGTGACGAAAAAAGAATTGAAAGAAAATTGTAATAAAAAAAAACTAGCTCGCATTGTTAAAATAACGATTTTAGTTTCCGTGGAAATTCACGTATCACTCGGATGATCCCTTATGAATATACATTGAAAAAACAAATCACCGTATGTGTCTGCAGATGTATATTTAAAATATCCATCAATTAAGAATATTAAAAAAAGATCAAAATGTCTTAAAAAAAGATAAAAACCGTGCCAGTGTTACATTTACAATACTTAATAATAATTAATGGAAATAAATTTTAAGAATGAACTTGAACCAATTGCACTGCTCGGTTCTTGATTTACGTTTGGTTATCACTCGGGTGATAAACTAATATCCATATACAAAACTAATAATGTAACCATCAGGTGAATATAAAAAACAAGGTAGCAAAAAAAACCCAGCTTTTTGGAAATATTATTTGTCGTCAATAATAGTTGCCGAAGGGAGAGACGTCTCAAAATTACCGAACGAGCAACTTAAGAAGGAATTTCAAAAATTGAAGTGGACTTAAAGAACGAATGTAAAGATTTTGAAGAAATATATCAAATTGTTGATATTCAATTTCCATTGAAATTCGGTTATCACTCGAGAACTAAATAATGTAAATAAATTGAATGAACGAATCACCATGTGTCTTGAGATTTGAAAGAAAGGATAGACAAATAAATCTGAAAACAAAAAAAAAGCATCGCAAGCGTGTTGAAAAACGTCGTTTAAAACACGTTAGCATTTGTCTGAACTCTCAGCTACATTACGCATTATTTAAAAAAAAATTGCAGAAGCAGGAGTGAACGGTATCTTCTGTAAACGATCGCTCAATTATAGTCGCTTTCAACCAGAAGACGTCAACAGCGGACCCGTATTGTAAAGGAAAAAAAAAATATTGGTTCGCGTAATCAAACATTACTACCATTAGCACTGCAGCAGACCATAAAAGTTTCCATAGAAGTTCAGGTATCACTCGAATGATAGCTTATTGAGTATAGATAGAAAAAGAGGAAATAAATCACCGTTTGTGTCGATAGAAATGCCATGGAAATAACGTATTTGTCTATATAAATTGGAAAAATAAATCACCGAATGTGACCGCGATATCTTATGAAAACATCTATCAGAATATCATAAGTACGTCAATCCTACTAACTGGAAGGAGATATGTGACAGAAACGTAATGATTATTTCTATTATAAAAAAATATAAATACCATCTGGACGCAACGACACGCCATCAAAATATACAGAAAAAATAGTAGCTGAAGGCTGACGTCTCAAAATTACTGAACGAGCAACTTAAGAAGGAATTTCAAAAATTGAAGTGGACTTAATGGACCAATGTAAAGATTTTGGAGAAATAAAACAAATTGTTGATATTCATTTTCCATTGAAATTCGGGTATCACTTGAGAACTAATTAAGGCAAATACATTTTAAGAACGAATCGCCAAATATGTCCTCAGATTTGAAAGAAAGCATAGACAATTACACCTAGAAACAAAAAAAAAAACATCGGAAACGTGTTAAAAACGTCGTTTAAAACGCGTTAACATTTGTTTGAACTCTCAGCTACATTACACATTTTTTTTTTTTAATTGCAGATTAAGGATCCCTCAATTGTCGCTTTCAAACAGAGGACGTCAACAGCGGACCCGTATTTTTAAGAAAAAATAAAAGTTGGTTCGCGTAATCAATCATTACTACTGCAGTACTGCATTACTACTGCTACCATTAACACTGCAGAAGACCATAAAAGTTTCCATAGAAGTTCAGGTATCACTCGAGTGATAGCTGATTGAGTATAGACAGCAAAAAAAAAAAATGAAGAAAACGCTTTTTAAACAAACTAAAAATGATTTTAAAAAAACCGGTCAAGTCATAACTTCGTTGACTTTGGACTGGACCTAAAGATGAACATGATGGAGAGTATAATAGATTAAAAAGTGAAAAGAGAATAATTCACTGCTTGTGTCGATAGAAATTCGGGTTCAACCCGAATGATGTCTTATTTAGATAAATTAGAAAAATAAATCATCGAATGTGACCGCGATATCTAATTAAAACAACAATCAGAACTGAGAAACTGGAAGGAGAGGTGTGACATAAAGGTAGTCATTATAAAAAAAACTACCACGAAATACTAATTAAAATTAAAACTATTACAGAATTAAATACAAAAAGGCAAACATTCAGTATAAGCGAAAACAAAGATGCTGATGAAAAATAAAATGTCAACATTTACAGGAAACCTGGTTACAATTTTTTTATAGTACTCGTATGTAAGGTACTTTCGCAGTTATACCTCTGACAGTAGACACCCAACAGCAACCTTATTGTAATGAAAAAACATCATTGTGATTTTGACAGTGATGCAACATCAGAGGTAAAATAACCTGCTATCTAATTATTTATGAGAACGTCAGAATGAAACGGAAATGTAAGTATTTCTAGCTCAAGTTCCTAGATATCATATTTCATGAATTTGCAGCTTGTCAAATGATTAAATCGAATGTAACAATTTCATTAAAAAGTTGAAACTTATAATAAATAAGACAAAGTCACATATCCATTCTTCTCGTCTATGCAATAATGCTACCAAGTTGAGTAACGATATTAGCTCTCCGTTGAAGTTCAGTTATCACTCGGGTGATAACTTAAAAATACATAAATATTTGAAACAATAACGACCGCTTATAATATCCATTCGGTGACAATGAAAGTGCAATCATGTTTAGCAAAAACAAAATACATTTTTGTAATGGTTCAAGGAGAGAAAGGATCTTTCATCATAAAAAAAGTACTGAGATGTTTTTTGATGTCAAAACTAGTCTCAGAAGGGATTTTTTGATGTCTGAGCATTTGAAAAAGATACAACTGACGAATTATAAAGGAAGCGAGAAAATGCACGTAAGCAATCCTTCTGGTATTGCGGCGGTCTTGAAGAATGAATGTACAGATGTTGATACTAAAATCATTCGTTATAATTTTCAGAAACGTTGGAAATAGAAATTGCACCATGACGGTAGTAAACAGAAATATTTTCATTTAATATCGATTCCAAGAGTACCTATAGTACCTGCTGGCACCTGAAATGATTATGTTGAAAAATGCATAAACATTTATAATAATATAATCACAGCATGAGGCGGCTGAGATCAATGTAACATATAAACCAGATGTCGGAACTTTCAGATGTGATCCAAACGAGATCACTGACAAATAAATACAGAAGAATGAAAGAGAATGTCATGTTGCCATCGAGAAACGATATGTAATAGTACAATCACTTTTTCTTGTTACACACAAAAAATGCTTTTTGTACATCTACTACTTAATAGATTATTTACGAGCACCTACCGTTGTTCATAAGTTCGTGTATTTAGTATTAAAATTAACTTGTATTTCTCATGATAAGTGAATTGTATTCTTTTTGAGACATAAATGTCTTAAACCGTAATGTAAGCAACCATGTCTAGGAAAAAAAACTAAACGAAATAATAATATTGTGGTGGACTTGAAGAATGAATGTTAAGACTTTTAAGCAGAAAAAAAAATCAAATCAAATCAACCGAAATAATTTTCAAGAAAGTTGGAACATAAAAGTAGAAAAGAATAATTTGATCATTTAAACTAGTAGTACTAGTTGGTACATGAAAAGATAATGAGGAAAATGCATCTAATTTCTGCATGAGACGGCTGAGATCAATGTAACATATAAAACAGAGCTCGGAACCTTTCAGATTTGGCAACATTACCGAACGAGATCACTGACATGTCACTTAAGAAAAAAATATATTGAAAGAGATATTAAAATTATAATAATTCATTTATCGACATAAGCAACTGACGTGCCGGTAAATACCTGTATACTACTGGTGGATTTAAAAAATCAATGTAACGATTTTGAAAAATTAAAAACCTTTATCATTTTCAGGAATATAAGAAATAAAAAAGTTTGATTTTGTGAAAAATTCATTTTTCAAGAAACTTTTTGGCCATATTATCGTCGTCTGTAAGTAAGTTATAGTAGCCGAAGGGAGAGCCGTCTCAACATTACGAACAGAGACAACTAAGAAATTTAAAGAAAACGAGATATAAAATCCATGCCGACGTAATTGTGGTGGACTTGGAACACGAATGTAAAGATTTTGAAAAAATAAATAAAACAATTGTTAACCTTTTAAGTTGGAAATAAAATGCGTTCTAAGAGAGATCTACACGAACTCGTGTTTTTAACACTACTTAACATGTGAAAAAAAGAATTCGTTTATCAAGAAACCGCGTTTTGGGAAATATCATTTGTCATCAATAACAGTAGCAGAAGGAAGAGATGCCTCAAAATTATAATAATAATAATAAATTCCTAAGTAATTGAGAAGAAGAATTAAAAGTAAATTTTTGGAAAAATAAAACAAATGTTGCAATTTTCAGGCAAATTGGTAATACAAATACTTGCAGTGTCAAGAAGAGAATTCGTTTACCAAGAAAGTGCGTTTGGGTAATATTATTTGTCGTCACTAATAGTACCTGAAGGGAGGGATGTCTCAACATTACCGAACGAGACACTAAACAAGGAATTTAAATATAATTATAAATAAAATAAATTCCTCAGTAATTGAGGTGGATCTGAAAAGTTAATGCAATGATTTTGAAAAAATAAAATACAAAACAACTGTTGATGTTTTCAGGAAAATGGAAAAGAAAATGCTTTTAAGACCTACACGAATTCGTGTAAGTATATACCTGCCACGTGAAGAAGAGAATTCGTTTATCAACGAACTTTTTGGACATATATTTACAGTCAAGAATAGTAGCCGAAGGAAGAGCCGTCTCAACATTACCAAAGGAAACACTTAAGAAGAAAATTTAATGATTCCAATTACAAGTTCAACTCCTAATTGAAGTGGATCTGAAGAATAAATGTGAAGATAATGAAAAAATATAAATAATAATTTGTATTATTTTCAGTTGGAAATAAAATGCGTTATAAGAGCGACCTACATGAATTCGTGTTTTTAACACAACTTGGCATGTGAAAAAAAGAATTCGTTTATCAAGAAACTGCGTTTGGGAAATATCATTTGTCGTCACTAATAGTAGCTGAAGGGAGGGAGGTCTCAACATTACCAAACGGAGACACTCAAGAAGAATTTAAATAAATAAATGGGATAAGATAAAATAAACTCCTACGTAATTGACCTGGAACACGAATGTAAAGATTTTGAAAAAATTAATTAATTGTATGTAGTATTTTTTTTGAAAAGTTGCACAAGAAATATTTCAGTAGTAAAACGGAGACTGGATTTGTGCCCGTTTGATGGAAACAGCTTCGCCCCCTATTACATGGGACTTAAACATAACAGGAATTTTGGGTGTAGTTCTCAGTGTAGTAATGCCTACTCATATGGGGAATATTTGCATAATGTTTATGTTTAAAAAATTGTACATACCTCTAAAACTATGTAAAATCCAGCATATTAAGGCTCCTTAACTTCAGTGTAAGTACACAAGACAGATCAAGCTATATAATATAAAAGCTAAATCAATTAAAGTTGAATCAACTGATTATAACATAGCATCGTTTAAGTAAGACGTGTCACTGCTTAAAACTCACATTAATAACAAAAATGGAATACATGATATCCATGTATTACCAGGTATGGAAGAGGATTTAATGTATTATATTCTCTTTGATGCTGATAAGTTTTTTAAGGTATTCCATTCTTATAAGTCTGTGGATGGTAGTGTGTGCATAGGTAACCCACGGTCGGGCACTGTTGTATATATTGATATTGACTCGGGACATGAAATACTGAATGATATCACTTCATCTCATATATATAGTAATAGACAGTTCAAAGTAGATAAAAGTACTTATCTTGCACATAGCGAAAAGGTAGGAGGTGTAATTAGTCTGTTAGTGGTTAATGCCGCTAGGTATAATTATGATCTAATATTAGGAGCTAATTGTGAGGGTTTTATAGTGTTTAATAGTAACACTATTGTAGAGGTGATAAATGTAATCAACGGATTTAAGTACGTAGGATTTTTTGCTCCTAACTGTATATCAAATGATGATGATACTTATATCGCTTATGTAAAATACCCAGATCATGCTACAAGTAGAAATAGTGCGAGTATGGTCCTTAATTTCCTTAAACAGGTAAACATATTTAGAAATAAATGTATAGTACATAAAATAAAGAAACTACCTAGTCACCAGTATCCACTGAAAACTCGAGATGGACAAAAGTGGATACCACTTACACATGGTAGGTTATTACGGCGAAGTAAAGGCGATCTCGATTTGGACAACTGGGCTTTTAGCAGCCACGAATCAAAGGCTTTGTTTAAAGTCCCCCCGACAAATATGCAAAATAGACATAGAACACTTTTACCAATTATGAAAATGAAACTTAGGTTAAAAGAATTGGATAAGAATATAATACAATCAGAATTTGCTCATCAAAGAGTGCTTATGGCATACACAAAAAGTGATGATTACAACAAGATAGAACCATGATTAATCACACGATTAGTAGTCTTGCCATGCGAGTTATAGAATGGCATCCTATGAATAGCACGGTGGTACAATGTAGTAAAGACAAGGCGAAAGTGTTTGAGTCGATACAAACTAGACTAGATCAGCCTATCGCGCACATACATGATGAGGTGTTGAGTGAATTATATGAGTGCGCTGAAACAATGAGAACCACAACAGTCAATGATTTAGAACCATACAGTTTTGAACAAGCACTAGTAATGATAAATAGACAAGGAGCTGCAGGCATATTCGAGAATGTAAGTAATATGGCTGATCGGCTAGATAGGAAAGAAACACGCGTACTTGTTATGAATTTAATCATCAAACTTAAAAACGGGGAAGACTGTTTTGAGGCTGTAGCAAGTTGCCACCATAAAGTTGAAAGTAAGGTAGGAAAACATAGCGTTGATGGAGAAATTGTGAGCACAGAACTTGACCTATATAGATTGCCACCAAGATTAATCACCTATTTTGATACTGTATGGCGGATTATGGATTGGATGCTCTTTGGACCATACGTTAAACATCATATGGAGAATAAAAAATTGTATTATGGATCAACGTCAGGTATGCCAATATTTGAGGTAGGAGATTATCTTAAAAGATGGTGGGACGACTTTGCAACAGTTTCAGCCGCTACAGGTGACGCAAGTAAATGGGACCATAGCATGGGAGTGCAGTTGATGATGCTCGAGTGCCAATGGGTAAAGAGCCACTACAAATCCGAGTGGTGGAAAGCTATAGATACGGTATATGAACATGTAATATGGCCAGTAGTATTCAATAGACTTGGGTTTGGAATGACTGTTACAGGCCATAGATTATCCGGGTGGATACTTACTTGGCACAATGGTTTTATCAACTCACTCCTGCATGCTAGAGCGTGGAAGAAAGTGTTAAGAATGCCTATGAACACACCAATGAAAGAACTATATAAAAAGGTATGGACTGGATGTGATGGTGATGACAATGTACACATAGGTGGTTCTGAATACGTAAATGATAAAAATATGTCCAAAGTAGAATATTATATGGGACAATGTAATATAAAAATTAGGTCAGGAAATCATTCTGGATATAGAATACACAATAGATTAGAAACGGTTGACTACCTTAGTCATACTTATGCTCCCATAAAAGTTAAAGATAAAGAAAAATGGTTACCGGTGAGATCACTAACAGAGATAATGGGAAAATTATGTTACACTATCAAGCAGGCTGCTACTGGTAACCAAGTTGAAAAATGCAAAGAGGGTCGGATATATCCGATAAGACCTCAAGATATAATTGCAGCCCCTAAAAGTTTAAAAGATCTAGATAGTTCATCTGTTAAAGATAAGAGTAGTGAAGGACTGCTTATAGAAACGTCAAAAGCTCTTTCTTGTTTGTTGTTGTACCCTCACATACCTATAATTAGAATATTTTGTTTGACTATAATGGCAATTCTTGGTTGTCCTGTATTTACAGTATAAGGTGATCTCTCATTATACGGAAAGCCTATAAAATGCGAAATCAGCTCATACCGACATTTTATACCTTGATATAGCGTCGAGTGAACAGTATTGGCGATATTTACAATGAGCGTCAATTGTTTTTATTTAATAAGCCACGCTTATTTTTGTTTTTCATATTTTATTTCATTAAACTTATCTAAAAGTTTTGTTTTCTTATGTAATATTAATTATATTGTTTTACTATTGCATATTGGCACTGCACATAATTTTTTATGATTGTATTATTTCTTGTGTTTTTTCTAACTAGGTTCACAGGACAATTTATATTGATAAGAAATTAATTAGGCCTCAATCAACCATCGTCAAATATTATTTTAAAAAACCAAAGGTAATGTCAAGATTGACCAGTTAACTGTAACCACTTTACATTGGAATGTCTACAATGTACAATATTTTTTACAATAGTAATATACGTGAGTGAACTTGGCTGTTTCAAGGGTAGGCAGACCTATCCACTTATTCATAAAAACTTAACTCTGCCGCCACGACCAGGACCGTTGACACAGCTAGTCTTTAGTAAGAAGTTTGTGAATAAAAGGAGCAAGTATTTATGTAATTTTTCTGCGATATATAACAACGTAAGTGGGGTTTGAAGACTAGCGTACGTTTATGTATCCGCGCCGCAACGCAACGCTAAGCTACAATCGTTCATCGTTGTCGCACATAATAGGCGGGCCGCGGACTGCGGCTCCATACGGATGTAATGCGGCGTAGACAGACAAGCATTTACGTGCTAGGCAAGTATGCTTGATGATGGCTTGAGGCTTGACAAGCACGGAAATTCTTATGTATTTTTAACCATCTAGGGACTGCATAATATGTGCCAGCCTTGAATGTATCGGGGGGTGTGGTGGTCTGAGTGTGTACGCTGTTTGGTGTGTGTGTGTGTGCGCTACGTGCGCGCGGCCGTGTTGGTGGGCGTCGGCTTGGGCGGCAGGCGAGGGGCGCCGCTGTGGGAAAAGAACGAAAATTGTTTTACAGATGGTTTCGAATCCAGAAAAATATAATCCTACAACAACTCTTCTTAATCACATTTCAAAAATGAATTGAAGGCGGCCTAAGAGTTGACTACACATGGTGACGCTGTAAAGGATGACGGCCCCAAATGGGACTTCATCGAGGGTGACGCCGAAGTGGGTGACGGTCAAAAATGAAGGGCGGGGCGGGGTACTGTGCGCGGGCGCATGTATACTCACGTGTTGTGTCGTCGCTGCAGTATGGTGGAGTGCGCGGGCCGCAGCAGCTCGGGCGGCGGCGCGGGGCGCGGCGGCAGGGGGGCGGGGTACTGTGCGCGGGCGCATGTATACTCACGTGTTGTGTCGTCGCTGCAGTATGGTGGAGTGCGCGGGCCGCAGCAGCTCGGGCGGCGGCGCGGGGCGCGGCGGCAGGGGGGCGGGGTACTGTGCGCGGGCGCATGTATACTCACGTGTTGTGTCGTCGCTGCAGTATGGTGGAGTGCGCGGGCCGCAGCAGCTCGGGCGGCGGCGCGGGGCGCGGCGGCAGGGGGGCGGGGTACTGTGCGCGGGCGCATGTATACTCACGTGTTGTGTCGTCGCTGCAGTATGGTGGAGTGCGCGGGCCGCAGCAGCTCGGGCGGCGGCGCGGGGCGCGGCGGCAGGGGGGCGGGGTACTGTGCGCGGGCGCATGTATACTCACGTGTTGTGTCGTCGCTGCAGTATGGTGGAGTGCGCGGGCCGCAGCAGCTCGGGCGGCGGCGCGGGGCGCGGCGGCAGGGGGGCGGGGTACTGTGCGCGGGCGCATGTATACTCACGTGTTGTGTCGTCGCTGCAGTATGGTGGAGTGCGCGGGCCGCAGCAGCTCGGGCGGCGGCGCGGGGCGCGGCGGCAGGGGGGCGGGGTACTGTGCGCGGGCGCATGTATACTCACGTGTTGTGTCGTCGCTGCAGTATGGTGGAGTGCGCGGGCCGCAGCAGCTCGGGCGGCGGCGCGGGGCGCGGCGGCAGGGGGGCGGGGTACTGTGCGCGGGCGCATGTATACTCACGTGTTGTGTCGTCGCTGCAGTATGGTGGAGTGCGCGGGCCGCAGCAGCTCGGGCGGCGGCGCGGGGCGCGGCGGCAGGGGGGCGGGGTACTGTGCGCGGGCGCATGTATACTCACGTGTTGTGTCGTCGCTGCAGTATGGTGGAGTGCGCGGGCCGCAGCAGCTCGGGCGGCGGCGCGGGGCGCGGCGGCAGGGGGGCGGGGTACTGTGCGCGGGCGCATGTATACTCACGTGTTGTGTCGTCGCCGCAGTATGGTGGAGTGCGCGGGCCGCAGCAGCTCGGGCGGCGGCGCGGGGCGCGGCGGCAGGGGGGCGGGGTACTGTGCGCGGGCGCATGTATACTCACGTGTTGTGTCGTCGCTGCAGTATGGTGGAGTGCGCGGGCCGCAGCAGCTCGGGCGGCGGCGCGGGGCGCGGCGGCAGGGGGGCGGGGTACTGTGCGCGGGCGCATGTATACTCACGTGTTGTGTCGTCGCTGCAGTATGGTGGAGTGCGCGGGCCGCAGCAGCTCGGGCGGCGGCGCGGGGCGCGGCGGCAGGGGGGCGGGGTACTGTGCGCGGGCGCATGTATACTCACGTGTTGTGTCGTCGCTGCAGTATGGTGGAGTGCGCGGGCCGCAGCAGCTCGGGCGGCGGCGCGGGGCGCGGCGGCAGGGGGGGCGGGGTGCTGTGCGCGGGGGGCGCGCCCGACGTGCCGTACACGGGCGGCGAGCTCGCCGTCACGGACGATGACTGCGGACACAACTTGGGTTACAATTGACTACAATTTAAACAGTACTATAGTTTGACCGACACCACTGTACTGTCATGGGTGTTTTTTTTGTGGTTTTCGAGGATGCTTAAGCCGATAGTGAAGTAAAAAAAATTGGTTGCCTGTAAAGTCGGTATACGGGCGAAAGTTTTACGTGACAACGACTTTGAGTGGTAAAATAATTTTAATGTGAATATTCATTCGTATAGTAGGAACAAATGAAGGGACGCGTGCCTTTCACTTTTTATGTCTGTCTCTCTCGCTCTTAGGCGGGCTAACCATGCCCGAGTGGAAGGGACGCGTGCCTATCACTCGCTCTCATTGTGAGCGCATAACGTGAGCGGAGCGTAACGCAGTTTCTTGAAGTGTCACCCGGCAAACCAATTTATAAGACGTTGTCACGTCAAAATGAAAATCAAAGATGGCAGCAGTGAAAATTTTAAAAATTTCGTCATAGTTGTCGCTTTCATGGTTTTCGAGGATGCTAAAGTCAATAGTGAGGTCAAAACGTAAATCCAAGATGGCGGCTGCGAAAATTATGTTTTTGTTTTAAATCATAAGCAAGAAGCAACTTCGCCATAAATGCAGACGTCCATACTGACAGAATCGACTCATACAATCAAATTAGATATGGTACAAAAACGTTGTTTTATTTTTATAAGGTATATACTTACAGGCGGCAGCGGCGTGGGCGGCGCGGCAGAGTCGCGGCGGCGGCGAGGCGGCAGAGGGGGGGGCGTGCCACACGACACTGCTGCAGGGACGACACATAAAATGTGAGCTTTGGTGGCAGTATTGGAGATAATAATATGGTAAGTTAAAATCATGTGCCTTTACAGTACGCACTAGGACTGCAGGGACGAAAAAAGCGACAAGGAGCCGTGGCCGAGCGGGGCGACGGAAATGGTACAAAATTGTTCCTTGTTTGGCTACCGCTCCTTGCCGCTAGTTTTGTGCCCACAGCCTTCAAGATTGCCAATCCCAATGCATTCGTAGTCAATCTGTTCATTATCTAATAAGGACGTTACGTACGTACATGACAGACAAGAAAAAAAAAGCAGTTGTAAAACATAAGTGACGGCGACGTTAGATGAGACCTTAGACTATAATGTAGATTCGTGAAATAAAAACAAGATTCTCACGATGATGCGGCGTGAGCGGCGGCGCAGGCGGCGACGGCGTGGGCGCGCCTCGCCACTCGAACTTGAACGCTACGCCTCTGTAAATAAAGAAAATATTCATTTCCGTCAGTACACACTGACAATGTTTGGAAAGAAATGGAACAATAGAAGAATATTATATTAGGGAACAAATGACCCTAAACGTGTCTCTAAGCACACCGCGCTAAAACACCGGACATCCTTTTTCACGATGTAGTCGATCAATTGCGGAACATTTTCTCCTAGTGTTCTTACATCACTTTTGAGTACAGACATTATAATAGTATAGATGACGATCTTTATAATTAAAGAACTCACTTTTACCGAAGATATACAACGTGTAACGTTAAATGCGCAAAACCTCAGACACTCCAACTGATTTTTAATTCAATTGACCTATTTTAGAGTGACAAAAAATCATTAAAAAAATTGTAAAGGTTTTATGTGCTGTTTTAGTTTTACTGGCAATTCTGATCGTTTCTTGCGTCTGCGACGATGGGGTACTCGAGGTAGGGGTCGTCGCCGGGCCGTTTTAGCGGGTTTGAGCATGTGATGGCTTGATCTATTAATAAATAGACACGGCAACGTTTTTAATGAAGATTTTTTGAAAAATGTGACCTATATTAAAAAGTGGTTCAATTGATTCTGCTTGTTATTATGATCAAACTATTTTCAGGTTTTGCGCATTTAACGTTACACGCATGTAAATATACCGTAAAGCTTACCTGTCGGCTTGTACGAGTGGGCTCGCGGGCGGCTGCGGCGCCGGCGACCGTTTGGGAGACACCGCGGGCATTCTGAAACAATACACACGCATTAAACTTACTCTTACTTCATTCGATTATAGGTTGATAAAAAACAAAACCCCGGTAAATTTTTCGTGAAGGAATTACCTTATTAAAATGCGTTAAGAAATGGCAGAGATGCTGGGTAACATTTCCAAAATATTTATGACATATGTCTATATTTAATATTTATGCATGAAGGTGACAGATCTTTTTGATCGTCAAAACACAACTTATCAGGCGACGATAACGATCGTAAAAATCGAGTAAATCTGTGGGCATCTTAATTCGCACAAAATAATGATAATAATAACCTAATGGTTGCTCTTCATTGTGTTACGTGCTGTATAAAAAAAACCTTTCTAAATATAATTTTTTTTTAAATAAAAAAGTTATTGCTATTTCACATTCACATTTTTAGTACCAAAATTACCCCAAATCCATAAAACATTTGTAAATTTTCAATAGACACTCGCTACAGGACGACCGAGCGGCCCAATGTTATAAATAAAACTCCCCATTGAAAAAAAAATGTGGCGAATTTTTTTTAAATTTTTCATGAAAATTTCAATATACTGTCAGTACGATACCTAATAGAATAAATTAGTTATAAAAAAAACATCAAAACTCAGCAAATATGAGGAAATCGACGAAATACACGAATCTCGTTTAGTTTTGAAGTCGGATGAAAAGATAATAAAAACACATTATTTAACGAATAACCGAAACAAGAACACACCTTTAGTTTGAAAACACAAATCTTTGTATCTTTTCCGCACACAAGACAAGCACAGTCCAGTCGAATTAGAACACAAAATAACAGGTTTACAGACAAACAGGCGATCACTATAAATTATGATAGTGCTTATCCAGGGGTTTTAAACCTTGGGCACGCCACAATTGTGGCGATAAGTCCCCTCTTTGAGGAGTGGCTAGAGAGGCGCCACGGCGTCCTCACCTTCCGCCTGACGCAGGTCCTCACTGGACACGGCTGTTTCGGGAGGTTCCTGTTCCGTATAAGGCGGGAGGAAACGCCCGGGTGTCACCAATGTGTGGATCGCCCGGAGGACACGGTGGAGCATACGGTGGAGGTCTGCCCGGCTTGGGCGGAGCACCGCCGTGTCCTCGCCGAGGCGATTGGTGGCGGCGATCTCTCGCGTCCGGCCCTGGTTCGGAGCGAGAGTGCATGGGAGGCCGTCGCCTCCTTTTGCGAAGCAGTAATGCTCGCGAAGGAGGAGGCGGAGCGCGCGAGGGAGAAGCAAGCTGCATGCCCTCGCGCCCCTAGTCGCTGCAGGAGACGCCCCGGGCGTCGGGAGTCACGAGCCGACTTCCGGCCACCGTAGGCGCGGGCTTGCGGACGGTGAGCAATGGGCAGCTCGCCGTCCGATAAGGACCAGGCCCGGGTCGACGGCGCGTTGTGTTCACGCGCGCCTCAAAGAGATGTTAGCACCAACTGACGGGGTCCGTAATGACCAATGCCTGCTGGGGTTGCGAGTTTGTCCGAAAGGGATATCGCGGCCCCGGCACATAGGCAACGGAAGGAACACGGGTGGGTTTTAGTCAGCAAAAGTCTGAAACACCCTCCCGCTCCGCACAGAGCGGGAGAAGTTATTTGATAATTTCCCACTCAAAAAAAAAGAAAAAAACAAGGGGGGTGTTAAACCTATGAACATTCTATTTCAGGATGTCAAACTGGCCGACGACGGTACACCAGTGGGTCAGTTGCCTTGTTTTTAACCGACTGCGGAAGACAAAAAGGAGGGTTATATGTTTGACCTGTATGTATATCCGTCTCTATGTTCCCTCGTAACTATTAAACGGCTGAACCGATTTTGATGAATGATATGTCGTTAGATTAGTCTTAATTGCGAGTCACTGGGTATGTCAAAATTATAAAAAAAATAAAATGGCATTTTATTTAGCGCGCCAAAATGTAGATTTTCAAAAAAAAACAAATGTTGTCTAGCACTGCCTTAGAATCGAATTACCAAAACACTGCGCTGTTATATTAGTGAAACTAGATACAAGGCAATGTGTTTTTTTATCTCCGAACCGATATTTTGGAAGGTCATAGAACAGCAGATAACATCATGACAGTATTCCCCGTAGGGACAGGCAGAGGTGTAATATGATGTGTAATCCACGCATGTTATCATGATATTCTTTATCCACACTTTGTTTATACCCCAACTATAACGTTATTAATGCGAAAGTGAGTTTGTTACTCTTTCACGATAAAACGGCTGAACGGATTTGGGTGAAATTTGGCTTTTTATGCCGATATTCCCACGGGGTCGAGACTTATGCGGGTGAAATCGAGGGGCGCAGCTAGTTATTAAACAATTTTGGTTATAAAAACCAAAATTATTTAATAACTTCCTGCGCAAATGTTGGTGTTTGTAGTCACTGTTTCGATAGTCTTCTACAGACAACATACAAATACTAATATTTTGGCGTGTACTGTCGGACGAAAGAATTGTTCAGAATGATCTGAAACATATAAGTGTACTATAGGTACATGTCTGCCCCACTTTTCGGGGAAACCAAGCGAGATGTTATGTAATGACCAGAAAAACGAATAAAATCAAATCAATTATATTTAATTCGTGTTTTTTTTTTAATATTTGATATATTTTTATATTTTGAAAAAAATGTTTTATTGAGATAAAGTTTAGTTTACTAAATTATTATTGTTCTGTACAATTGGGACAGTTTGCTACATCTTTTACGCTGATTGGTCAGTAAGGGCCTGCGCAGACTGGCGGACGAGAAGGCAAAGGATTTTATCAATGAATTTAATATTTATCCAATCGAAATAAGGTATATATTTCAATGCTCGGTGATCGAGCCTGGAACTTCGCAGCGCAATATTCCGTTGATCACCGAGCATTGAAATATATACCTTATTTCGATTGGATATGTATTAAATTCCTATTGCAGGTATGCTGGAAGAGATTTCTTTAGAAATAAGTATCACCTTTGTACGTACGGCCATAAACCGCACGTCAACAGTCACAGTTTTACATAAGTGTCTTTATTTCGTAGCTGTAAGGGCTGCTTTTGCGTTACTGACGTACAGTTCAAACAGAAAAGATGTGCGTTTCGGTAATCTTCGTGTTTCCGAATGAGCACGATCGTCGCGCCACAGGGGCAAAGAGCTTTTTAGTTAAAAAACGATTGCGCTTTGTTACTAGTGAACCTTGTATTGTGCGTTTGCATGAAGTTTTCTCCCTGTCTGATTACCTACTCCGGTCGCAGTAGAATTGCCAACTTTTTCTAGAAGAAGTAGAGTATATCTGATTTCAGAGAGGGTAAATAAAGAGTACAGATAAATGAGGTGCACAATTATGAAAAAAACGATAAACTTTTTTTTGCACTGTTTGCACATACCACTTTTTAGAAAAGGGTCGTTTGTTGTTGGAGTTTTATGGCTTTGGGTACCAGTATATTAAGTTCAGTAAACAAACTCTTCTTTTTGTGATGTGGGCATGGCTAGGAGCAGTGAACATTATGCCAAAAAAGTCAGTTTATGTAAAAAGACTATTTTAGCGAACTCTATTAGAATTATCGATTATAAAGTACACCTACAAGAAAAAGAGTACAATACTCTATTTAAGAGTACAGTTGGCAACCCTAGGTCGCAGATCGTCGTCTATCGCTAAATTTTTTTAAGGAGTTTGTTGGAATTGCATAGAGTTGTTAATCTATAATTTTGTAAGCGTGGTAATATAAAATAGGCAAGTACTTTCATGGTGATAACTGCTCTATATTAGATCGCATCACACCGCGTTCGTTTTTCCGAAGACAAGACGATGATTCCCGAAGCGCATACTTTTCTTGGGAGGTCTATGTCTATGTTTGATATTTTTATCTATCGTGGTATAATAATCTTATTCTAGGAGCATCGGTTCACGTACAATTATATAATGAATGTACATATACAAAATGTTGTAAAACATTTTAAAAGAGTAACTGTGAAGTTTCTCGCCCACTGTTCTCCATCCGATAACTACATTTTGGAAGGGGCAATTAGAATTAAAAAAAAAATTGTTGTAAATTTTGACGTCCAAAAGTGCCTTTTAAGTGCCTATTTGAAATCAATTATTTGAATTTGACTGTAGTTTATGTAAGTAAAGAGTGATACTAACCTGAAGAGGTCGTGATGTTTGGGACTGGGCAGCGGCCGGTCGGGCGGCTCGGGCGGAGGCTCGCACGTGGACGACGATACTGTACACATAAGGAGGTTGGCTCAAAACGTATACGTGCACTTTAATTTCGAAGCACGCACGAATTTTCTTAGTGACAATTTCGTTCATTTAAACTATTTTACTGTCTTAAGGCTAATAGCGCTGTGTCAGACACGGTAACTCGGTGCCACAGAGTTATTTATGTGTAACATCTTTCCTCTCGCGTTCCTGCAATCTGTGGCAGTGATTTCGTGAAAAGGGACGGAAGTGTGTAACAGGAAGCCGGTGTTATTTGATATAACCAATGAGCGCGCGAGGTGCGTTGCGCTGTTGTCTAGCACCGGGCGCAAAGCAATCTTTTTTTCGAAAGATTGGTATTGACAGCCAAGATGTCAGATGTTACTCATGTTACTGCGCGGCGGCGCGGGCGGCCCTCGGGCTCGTCCAGTACTTACAGTGTGCGGCGTGGTGCGAGGGCGAGGAGGGCCTGCGCGGCGGCGCGGGCGGCCCTCGGGCTCGTCCAGTACTTACAGTGTGCGGCGTGGTGCGAGGGCGAGGAGGGCCTGCGCGGCGGCGCGGGCGGCCCTCGGGCTCGTCCAGTACTTACAGTGTGCGGCGTGGTGCGAGGGCGAGGAGGGCCTGCGCGGCGGCGCGGGCGGCCCTCGGGCTCGTCCAGTACTTACAGTGTGCGGCGTGGTGCGAGGGCGAGGAGGGCCTGCGCGGCGGCGCGGGCGGCCCTCGGGCTCGTCCAGTACTTACAGTGTGCGGCGTGGTGCGAGGGCGAGGAGGGCCTGCGCGGCGGCGCGGGCGGCCCTCGGGCTCGTCCAGTACTTACAGTGTGCGGCGTGGTGCGAGGGCGAGGAGGGCCTGCGCGGCGGCGCGGGCGGCCCTCGGGCTCGTCCAGTACTTACAGTGTGCGGCGTGGTGCGAGGGCGAGGAGGGCCTGCGCGGCGGCGCGGGCGGCCCTCGGGCTCGTCCAGTACTTACAGTGTGCGGCGTGGTGCGAGGGCGAGGAGGGCCTGCGCGGCGGCGCGGGCGGCCCTCGGGCTCGTCCAGTACTTACAGTGTGCGGCGTGGTGCGAGGGCGAGGAGGGCCTGCGCGGCGGCGCGGGCGGCCCTCGGGCTCGTCCAGTACTTACAGTGTGCGGCGTGGTGCGAGGGCGAGGAGAGCCTGCGCGGCGGCGCGGGCGGCCCTCGGGCTCATCCAGTACTTACAGTGTGCGGCGTGGTGCGAGGGCGAGGAGGGCCTGCGCGGCGGCGCGGGCGGCCCTCGGGCTCGTCCAGTACTTACAGTGTGCGGCGTGGTGCGAGGGCGAGGAGGGCCTGCGCGGCGGCGCGGGCGGCCCTCGGGCTCGTCCAGTACTTACAGTGTGCGGCGTGGTGCGAGGGCGAGGAGGGCCTGCGCGGCGGCGCGGGCGGCCCTCGGGCTCGTCCAGTACTTACAGTGTGCGGCGTGGTGCGAGGGCGAGGAGGGCCTGCGCGGCGGCGCGGGCGGCCCTCGGGCTCGTCCAGTACTTACAGTGTGCGGCGTGGTGCGAGGGCGAGGAGGGCCTGCGCGGCGGCGCGGGCGGCCCTCGGGCTCGTCCAGTACTTACAGTGTGCGGCGTGGTGCGAGGGCGAGGAGGGCCTGCGCGGCGGCGCGGGCGGCCCTCGGGCTCGTCCAGTACTTACAGTGGGCACGATGCATCGCACGATGGCGCTAGTGTGCCGTAACGTAAACATTGGCTCCGTGTTTCAAAAATAATTAAAAATAGAACAAGTATCTTTTTGAAGTAATTAACAGTGAAAAATAAACGTACAGTGCATAAATAACATCAGTTATTGTTATTCAATTAAAATTCTAAGAAATCATAATATCGAGAACAGTGTGTGTGTATCACGAAAATCACAAAAGTGTGGTAAAACTAAACAATTTTTTGTGAAAGAAAACTGGAAAGTGCTTCTTATATACCAGCAGCTAAAAGATAGTGCAGAAAAGTTTTATCATCCAAGAAAACTGGGAAACAAGGAAGTGATAAATTCGTTTTTTATTCAAAATCCGCAGCAATCAGTTTCTGTAAGCAGTGACATCTAGTTTGTACTAATGAGAATTATTATCGCACAGTCGGTAAAGCAGTGATTATACTGTATGAGTACATAGTAAGGCCACTTTTCGCTAGCATTGTTAATGTCACAATTGGCGCGGTGCGGAACGAGTCGGCATAGCTTACTGTAATCAGAAAATAGTGGTTCGAACCCGACCACACGCGAATCTTTTTAAAGGTTTATAGTTTAAAGTTTACATATTTAACAAATTAATATGAACATGGAAGAAATGCAAAATGTCAACACACAACGAAGATGTCGCCAGCAAAGCTTTAACTTACAAGATAGCCAGAATGAATTGGATATTTCATATCAAAGTTTACCAAATAGTATGACTAACCGGGACGAAATAACAGAGTTCAAAATAAAACTAGACAAGCTAACCATGGAACTACAAATAGCGAACTCGGAGATAGACAATTTAAATGTTGAAAATAACGCATTGAAAAAAGAATTGTCATCAGCTATGCAGAAAATAAATATGTACAAGTCAGTAGGCGCTTTAGAATTAAATAATAGTAACAAATCGATCGCTTCGCCCCTCAAATTCTATTCGCCACAGTATATCAAACGTAAGAGGTCATGTTGTGTGAGAAAAAGCCTGACTAGAACATCTTCTAAAGAGCAGGAAATTAACGTAGATGGTAATGCCCAAGATGATGACAAAATCACGAACTTAAGTGACTTTTTTGAACAGCCATTAACTGTAGAATGCGACTTACAGAACACTATAATAAGTCACCAGCCTTCATATCGAAATATTGTGGAAAAATGTAACGTAGAAATGGACGCAGAGGCAGCGGAGACTGGGACATTTTTGACTGTGGATTCAGATCATAGCAGCATTCGCTTGAGTAAAGATATAAATACGAATACCAAAACCAGTGAATCAATGACGAGAAAACATCAAGTGAAAATCTTTGCTGACCAAACCGGACTTGAAATTAGAAGTATGCTTCAAGAGCTACTGGGGAACTCATTCCAAGTCACATCGGTGGTTAAGCCAGGAGCCCCCATGGCGGAAGTAATAAGCTCATGTGTCGAAATGTGTAAAGAACTCACTAAGTCAGATTATTTACTAATACTGGGGGGTTCTAACGATTCGAATCCTTTGTATTGTCAATCATTTTTGTGTTATACGTTGAATCAAGTTAAACACACAAATGTCTTAGTCGGCAAACTTTATAAAAATAAGTACCTTAATGTTGAAATGCTGAATAAGTCAACGAAACTGACATGTAGTAATTTTACTAACACAATATTTTTGCCACTGGATCTAGCTCATTCTAATATTGAATTTAACGCAAAATACATAAATACAAAACAAGCATGTCGGTTATTCCATAAAGAAATATTACGTTTAAAGTATAGAAATGAATATCTGAACTATGTTACAATAAATAGTGGTAAACAAATATGTAAACAAATGTGCTATAATCATAAATATACACAGACAGAGAATGAAACATCATCAAAGCGTTTAATAGCCGTTACAAATAGTATTAGTACCCAGACTAATACTGAAAATAATGAGTTTTTTCGGACCTAAATCACCTGGAAACTTCGGTAATAGCTACACAACTAGATCTGATCCTAAATATGTGTCCCTTAATATTTATTTACAGAATTTATGTGGAATAAGTAATAAAAAGAACGAATTAGAGTTATACTTACAAGATATTAAGCTAAACAATTTATATTTGTGCGTAACAGAGCATTTTTTGACTAAAGATACGGCTTTACAGTTTAGCATTGACGGTTATAAAATGGTCTCATTTAATGCACGAAAAAATAAGACTAGGGGGGGTAGTCTCATAATGGCGAATAATGATATTGTCTGTGAAGAGGTGTCTTTTTGTAAAAAAATATACAAAATTGAATGCTTCGAAATATGCGGAGTTAGAGATGCCAACACCAGTATATACATTTTCTGCTGTTATAGAAA
This sequence comes from Agrochola lota, assembly GCA_947364205.1. NCBI lineage: Eukaryota > Metazoa > Arthropoda > Insecta > Lepidoptera > Noctuidae > Agrochola > Agrochola lota. The sequence goes on along the minus strand of OX376246.1, from coordinate 10,023,225 downwards.
TCCTATCGATCAGAACTATGAAATATTCTTATCTAAGTTAGAACAATTACTTGAACACTTTTACAACAAAAAATGCATCATTTGCGGGGATTTTAACATTGACTTGCTTAAAACTGACCTAAAAGCTACCAAATTCGTAACACTACTGACATCCTATAATTTTAGACCTATTTTTAAAGAAGTCACGTATAGACGAAATAATGCGCAGTCTTGTCTGGATAATTTTTTGACGAATTTACCCGATAATGTTATAACTGAATTTCTCGTTGATCATAACTGCTTGGCTGACGGACACGCAGCATTATTGTGTGGCATTAAAACTGAAAAAATAGCATCCAATGACAACCAAAACTATATAAATATTGAGGCTAGACAGTTCAGCGTTAAAAATTCAAATAAATTTAGAAATAGTTTATTAAATATTAACTGGATGGAAGAAGGTTTAAATGGGTTCTTAAAGAAAATTTTACAAATATATCGCGACAGTTTCAAAAAGAGGAAAAAAAGGATTAAGTACAAACAATTTCGTATGGCAAACTGGACAACTAAAGGGATAAAGGTGTCTAGTAAAATGAAACGGTTCCTACTTCAAAACACAAATAAGATGACTTGCACTGGGGAATTAAGGACTTATACAAAAAGGTACATTAGAATATTTAGACTAGTTTTAAAAAAAGCCAGACGGATTGCTATTAGGACAGAAATTACTAAAGCGAAGGAGTCTTCGAAAGCCTTATGGCAGGTCATAAACAGGCATAGAAATAAAGAACCTAAACAAGACGGAAATAAATGCATACTGCTTAAAATTTGTGATAAGATTATATCGAATCCCCAAGACATAGTTGACATTTTCTCGAACACGTTTGACAAAGCTGAAACAGGTGGGAATGTTGATTATGAACAAGCTATTGGAATCTTGCAAAGTAACGTAAACAGAGTGAACGTAGAAATGACATTTGAACGAGTCACCGCGCTTGAAGTACTAAAAATTGTCAATGCAATGGCTAACAAAAAATCTTATGGCCATGATGAAATACCGATTCAATTAATAAAAGATCACATTGACTTATTAGCAGAACCGTTGGCACATTTTGTCAACATGTGTATAGATAAGAGTATATTCCCTGAACAACTGAAAATAGCCAGAGTTTTACCCATTTATAAAAAAGGTTGTAAATTAGACCCACATAACTACAGACCAATCTCGTTATTACCGATAATTTCGAAAATTTTTGAGAAAATTCTTATAACTAGACTGCTTAAGCATTTGAACCGTAATAAAATTCTTGATCATAGACAATTTGGTTACCAGAGATTTGTGGGAACAAATGACGCAATTGACACACTAATGGAAGAAGTAATTAACAAACTTAATAAGAAACTTAAAGTTGCCGGGTTATTTCTTGATCTAAGCTCAGCTTTTGACACTGTCGATCACAAATTACTATTAGCGAAAATGGAGCATTATGGAATTAGAGGACAGGTTTTAAGTCTATTTAAATCTTATTTAGAAAATCGAAAGCAATATGTAGAAATTAAAATAGCTGAAGATAAATGTGAAAAAGTATACAAATCAGGTCTAAAACTAATAAAGAAAGGTGTCCCACAGGGTTCAATAGTAGGGCCAATATTTTTTATCTTGTTCATAAATGACCTAATTAATTACATGACAAATCAAACTGATATAGGACTTGTTCTTTTCGCTGACGATACAAATGCTATAATAACCGCAGAAAATATAGAAGCCTTGACTAATAAAGTAAATATGACTCTTACTCACTTTAATACTTGGTTCACCTTGAACAGTCTCAATTTGAACACCAACAAAACGAATGCAATGTTATTTAGAACTACGGCAAGAAATAAAGATACAATTGACATAAATTTGAATGGTAATAATATAATTTTAGTTGACAGCGTTAAATTTTTAGGTATTTATATTGACGAAGGATTAACCTGGAAAAAGGAACTATCAACCATAGAAAGCTCAATTAGTTCAGCCTGTTATGCTCTTAGAAGTCTCAGAGATGAGATCGACATTAAACAATTAAAACTGGTATATTATTCACTTGTCGAATCCAGACTTAGGTATAGTATTTTTCTATGGGGCGGAAGTTATGCGTACAATGTGAATACTGCTTTCGTAGTACAAAAAAGGGCCATAAGAACCATGGTGAGAATTCCGCAATGGGTATCGTGTAAGCAGTATTTTAAGGATCTACAGATTTTAACCGTCCCATCCTTGTATATTTTTGTTGTACTCACGGATCTTATAAAGAAACTTAACAGATCAGAAACAACTGAACAAAGAAATAAGAGAGAAGCTACTAGGCGCAAGGACTTGCAACATAACATAGTCCCACATATGAAAGTTGTTACTCATGCTGCAAGCTTTCAATCAATCAAGCTGTATAATAGACTTCCAGGAGATTTGAAGTCTGTTTACAATATTAACCAATTTAAGCAAAAATTAAAATCATTTTTGGTAGAGAAATGCTATTATGCTATTGATGAGTTTCTGTCTGACGTGTTTACCTAGGCCAATAAAATTGTATAATAATGATAGTATATTGTGACATAACCCTGACCGTGCTAAGTTTTGACATTATTATTCTTCTACATGACCTTTAATATTTTACATGATTCTTTTACATTGCCTATTATTTTACATTATTATTTTGCATGACTTATGATCATAATTTAGACTCAAATCTCTATGTACTACCGTACCGTTCTACTGTTAATGACAGTGATAAGCTCTTAAGATCGCTATTAATAAATATAATTAAATGCACGTGTGTAATTTTTAAGTGATTTCGACACAATGTAAAAATTGTTATGAAATAAATGAAATGAAATGAAATGAATGAAGTGTGCGGCGTGGTGCGAGGGCGAGGAGGGCCTGCGCGGCGGCGCGGGCGGCCCTCGGGCTCGTCCAGTACTTACAGTGTGCGGCGTGGTGCGAGGGCGAGGAGGGCCTGCGCGGCGGCGCGGGCGGCCCTCGGGCTCGTCCAGTACTTACAGTGTGCGGCGTGGTGCGAGGGCGAGGAGGGCCTGCGCGGCGGCGCGGGCGGCCCTCGGGCTCGTCCAGTACTTACAGTGTGCGGCGTGGTGCGAGGGCGAGGAGGGCCTGCGCGGCGGCGCGGGCGGCCCTCGGGCTCGTCCAGTACTTACAGTGTGCGGCGTGGTGCGAGGGCGAGGAGGGCCTGCGCGGCGGCGCGGGCGGCCCTCGGGCTCGTCCAGTACTTACAGTGTGCGGCGTGGTGCGAGGGCGAGGAGGGCCTGCGCGGCGGCGCGGGCGGCCCTCGGGCTCGTCCAGTACTTACAGTGTGCGGCGTGGTGCGAGGGCGAGGAGGGCCTGCGCGGCGGCGCGGGCGGCCCTCGGGCTCGTCCAGTACTTACAGTGTGCGGCGTGGTGCGAGGGCGAGGAGGGCCTGCGCGGCGGCGCGGGCGGCCCTCGGGCTCGTCCAGTACTTACAGTGTGCGGCGTGGTGTGAGGGCGAGGAGGGCCTGCGCGGCGGCGCGGGCGGCCCTCGGGCTCGTCCAGTACTTACAGTGTGCGGCGTGGTGCGAGGGCGAGGAGGGCCTGCGCGGCGGCGCGGGCGGCCCTCGGGCTCGTCCAGTACTTACAGTGTGCGGCGTGGTGCGAGGGCGAGGAGGGCCTGCGCGGCGGCGCGGGCGGCCCTCGGGCTCGTCCAGTACTTACAGTGTGCGGCGTGGTGCGAGGGCGAGGAGGGCCTGCGCGGCGGCGCGGGCGGCCCTCGGGCTCGTCCAGTACTTACAGTGTGCGGCGTGGTGCGAGGGCGAGGAGGGCCTGCGCGGCGGCGCGGGCGGCCCTCGGGCTCGTCCAGTACTTACAGTGTGCGGCGTGGTGCGAGGGCGAGGAGGGCCTGCGCGGCGGCGCGGGCGGCCCTCGGGCTCGTCCAGTACTTACAGTGTGCGGCGTGGTGCGAGGGCGAGGAGGGCCTGCGCGGCGGCGCGGGCGGCCCTCGGGCTCGTCCAGTACTTACAGTGTGCGGCGTGGTGCGAGGGCGAGGAGGGCCTGCGCGGCGGCGCGGGCGGCCCTCGGGCTCGTCCAGTACTTACAGTGTGCGGCGTGGTGCGAGGGCGAGGAGGGCCTGCGCGGCGGCGCGGGCGGCCCTCGGGCTCGTCCAGTACTTACAGTGTGCGGCGTGGTGCGAGGGCGAGGAGGGCCTGCGCGGCGGCGCGGGCGGCCCTCGGGCTCGTCCAGTACTTACAGTGTGCGGCGTGGTGCGAGGGCGAGGAGGGCCTGCGCGGCGGCGCGGGCGGCCCTCGGGCTCGTCCAGTACTTACAGTGTGCGGCGTGGTGCGAGGGCGAGGAGGGCCTGCGCGGCGGCGCGGGCGGCCCTCGGGCTCGTCCAGTACTTACAGTGTGCGGCGTGGTGCGAGGGCGAGGAGGGCCTGCGCGGCGGCGCGGGCGGCCCTCGGGCTCGTCCAGTACTTACAGTGTGCGGCGTGGTGCGAGGGCGAGGAGGGCCTGCGCGGCGGCGCGGGCGGCCCTCGGGCTCGTCCAGTACTTACAGTGTGCGGCGTGGTGCGAGGGCGAGGAGGGCCTGCGCGGCGGCGCGGGCGGCCCTCGGGCTCGTCCAGTACTTACAGTGTGCGGCGTGGTGCGAGGGCGAGGAGGGCCTGCGCGGCGGCGCGGGCGGCCGCTCGGGCTCGCCGCTGCGGGGCAGCAGGGGCGGGACGCGCTCCTACAGTACACAGTATCATTAGTTATTTAAACTTTAGCCAATTAAAAGTAAATTTTCACAAGAGTTCCTTATAAAGGAAAGTCAGCACATACTAAGGATTTTTGAAAATTTATCCCCTAAAAGGGTTAAATAAAGGATGAAAGTTCGTAATTTTTGCCAATGGATGGAAACCCATCGCGCGCATGCCTCGTTATAAATAATTTAATTTAAAACGATATGTATATAATAGAACTCCAAATAATGCCCGTCTTGTTATCTTAAAACACTTATGGTCTATCACAAGGCAGACACTGAAACTCCATTGCCGGCCTGGACACGGACGTTTGTAAACGATTTCATATAAAATGTACACACAGATTTTTTTTTGAGCTCCTGACGGAGCACGGTCCGTCGTCGTCCACGTCCCGACCACGGCTCTTATATGCGTGGATAGATCGTAATAAATAAAAAATTAACTACAACCAATTTGAATATAGCGTGGTTGGTCACAGTTCTAACCTAACCCATTTGGTCGGGTCTGTCCTAGCTTAGTTACTGCGACCATCATTGAGAAAAAGCTAGAGAGTTAAAAACAGGCTCATTTATTCTCTAACCTAACCCATTTGGTCGGGTCAGTCCTAGCTTAGTTACTGCGACCATCATTGAGAAAAAGCTAGAGAGTTAAAAACAGGCTTATTTATTCTCTTACCTAATCCATTTGGTCGAGTCTGTCCTAGCTTAGTTACTGCGACCATCATTTAGAAAAAGCTAGAGAGTTAAAAACAGGCTTATTTATTCTCTTACCTAATCCATTTGGTCGAGTCTGTCCTAGCTTAGTTACTGCGACCATCATTGAGAAAAAGCTAGAGAGTTAAAAACAGGCTCATTTATTATCTAACCTAACCCATTTGGTCGGGTCAGTCCTAGCTTAGTTACTGCGACCATCATTGAGAAAAAGCTAGAGAGTTAAAAACAGGCTCATTTATTATCTAACCTAACCCATTTGGTCGGGTCAGTCCTAGCTTAGTTACTGCGACCATCATTGAGAAAAAGCTAGAGAGTTAAAAACAGGCTTATTTATTCTCTTACCTAACCCATTTGGTCGGGTCAGTCCTAGCTTAGTTACTGCGACCATCATTGAGAAAAAGCTAGAGTTAAAAACAGGCTCATTTATTCTCTAACCTAACTCATTTGTTCGGGTCTGTCCTAACTTAGTTACTGCGACCATCATTGAGAAAAGGCTAGATAGTTAAAAACATAAAAAGAGGCTCATTTATTCTCTAACCTAACCCATTTGGTCGGGTCAGTCCTAGCTTAGTTACTGCGACCATCAGTGAGAAAAGGCTAGAGAGTTACAAAAAGACAATTTTTTTTTTTTTTTAACTCTCATTAGAAAGTGAAACGGTAATGTATGAAACAGCAATTTCTCCTCGATATATCAGAGCTGGTCCCATAGTAAAAGTTGTCGTCTTTCTCATAGGTGTCTTCTCACCTTAGATAGCCTATGGCCTGTCTTGGATAGCCTGTGCACTCTTCCGGCTCTTAAGTCTACCCGGCCCTGTGTTGTGTTCGTAGAGGGTTTGCCGGGAATGGGCTTCTTGCTTACGTTTCTCAAGCGACGGGTGGTGTGACCGACCAACGGCTAGAGCTTGTGAAGCGGTGTCCGCTTAAGGCATACCGATATAATTCCCACTGATGCCGCGATTGGCGTAGCGTCCTCGTTTAACATAATGAATGATTGAAATTTAATTTATTTCAATTGTATAACATAACAATATCTTCTTAAACGGATTGTATTACCATCGACTCGAAAAGAAGAAGTAAAAGTTGTCAATATTCATGAGTATTTCACGCACCTGTTCGGGTTTCTTGGCGGCGAGGCGATGGTCGAGCGTGCGCGAGTAGAACAGCTCGGCGTCCACGATGGCGTTGCGCGGCGACAGCGCGGCCGGCTTGCGCTCGCACGTCGATGATTGTCTGTGGAGAGAACGTAATGTAACCTTTAATTATAGTGCGCGCGGAACTAGTTGGCCGCGCCTTAGGTGGCGACAGGGGTGTGGGGGCGGGTTGCCTACTGCTCGCAACGCATATCAGATTAGGCTGAGATGACCAATCTCGAGATATCGTAAACAATTATTGAAAATAATAAATAAAAAACAATTGAACTTTTAGAAGTTTATATTGTACCAATCTAATTATATTGTAATTAATAGTAAAATAAACCAAAAACAAATTAAGTATATGAAATTATTCTGACATATCCTCTGAATCACTTGATTCTGAACTCTCTGAACTTGATTCAGAATCATCTTGTAAGTTTAAACTGATTTCGCCCATCATAGTATCAAATCTCATATCATGATTCCAGTATTCTTGTTCGTTTTTTTTGTTCGTGGTTATCGCATTTATGCCATTGTTCGGCAGAGAATTCGGAGAATAGCCTTGTTAGTATTGTAATTTTCTCGTCCAATGTAGCATTAATGTGATCTCTGGCTAGGCAATTTTTAATATTTGCCCACACAAGCTCAATCGGGTTGAGGTCTGGATGATATGGAGGTAGTCTCACAACAGTATGACCTGCAGCTTTCAGAAGTTCATCAACAGTGTATATTTTTTCTGATTGGGTCGTATTAATCAACCTCAAGAGTTCGGCTTTGATATTCATGGGAGAAAATGGCAAGTTATGATTTTGCAACCAGTTCTGCATATTAATTTTCAAACTGGACATAGTCGGTATCTTCTCTACTTGTACACAATGATAGGCAGCATTATCCATAACTATGACTGAGTTAGGTGGAAGTTTAGGTATTAATTTTCGATCAACCCAGTTGCAAAATTTTTAGAGTTCATGTCTCCATGATAATCCCCCGTTTTTGAATCTGATTTAAAAATTAGCAAACCATCGTCAACTAACCCGTTCCGGCTACCAGCGTGAACTATTATTAAACGCCTTCCTTTGCCTATAGCTGTATAAATTTCAGGCTCCGACGAAGATAGCCAACATTTTTGGACATTGTGACTTTGGTTAACGTAAGTTTCGTCCAAAAAGAATATATTTCGTTTGTCTTCTCTGAATTTTCTTATGGCCCTCAAATATTCCACTCGCCACTCAACAATGTTTGGTCTCTCTATTAAAAGGGATCTCTTCGATTTACATTTTTTTAATGAATATCCCAGTTTGTGCAAAAGTTCTCCTAAAAAAGTTAATCCGCAATCTAAAATATTATCCTCTTTTAACACAGCATTTAGTTTTCGTAAACTTGGATTTTTTTTCTCTACCGTATAATAAAAATAAAAAAATAATAAAAAAAAATATTTTATTATCAAGCATCAAGGCCCATAGGGTGTTAGTATTACATCTTACCTAAAAAACTATATTAGTAACATGCAGGAACATAAAAATAATCACAATCACAGGAAGGTTTAACAAGCTTTGTTGCCAACATGTAGCTTGGTAAACCTCCCCAATGTAGGCCCATCCAGCCTCTCTGGAAACACCCTCAGAATGCTGTTGCTGCTTCCCGTATAAAACTGATTTATTTTTCTTCTTATCACTCCTAAATCAAAATCATCAACTTGTATTTTCTTTTGGTCTCCGCGGAGAACAAAATTTTGCTTCCCCTGTATTTTGCAAGGAAGTTTTACTTTCAGCAATCACTCTCCTTACACTTCGTTCTGATATCCCTGTTGCTTCTGCTACTAATTTATGTATAGTCGCATCAGTTTTATATTCTAAACTATTGACATCGGCTTTCCGCTTTTAAAAAAAAACGTATGCACTTTAAATATTATTTCCTTAGATTGTCTTTTTATCGGCGGACTCATCTCGCTATTGCAATCTCATGTGCGTTTTGTCTAAACTAGCCGGAACTTTCAAGGCGTGTTGCCGTCGCGAAGTACGGCGCCGCACTGAGTAATGACAGCAAGCGCCCCCGCCTCTCCGTCCCACCGCTCACATACCTAAGGCGCGGCCAACTAGTTCCGCGCGGCCTATAGTAAAAGGACTATCGCTAAATATATCCCAATATACCTTGATATAACTGTTACTATTGACGTGCAGTTGACTGTATATATTCATTTTATATTTTATACTACACTAGCTTTTGCCCGCGGCTTCGCCCGCGTGGATGTCTTAAAATATCCCACGGGAAAGTACTACCGGGATTACATAATAGCCGAGGAAAAGGTCATTGACTCCTAGCGCTGCGCCCGCCGCCATCAACCATAGTTATTTTGTTACACGTAATTTTGAATCTGAGATATCTTTTAAGTTTTCATTTAAATGATATGATGCTAAGGCATATTTTAATCTAATTGAAATGCCCGATTTAAATAACATATTTTATTGGACAAGGATTAATATAATACCGGTTAAAATAGCTTCGGAATATAACAATGAATATTTTATCAAATTCCGAAAGCTATAAGTGGTTACTATGAGTCATCCTTAGAAGATTGACATACTTATGCTATCGCGGACTTCTTTATTGAACTTTTACAATCAAGTAGAACACTAATTTTATGTATCTCTTACGGTTTACGTGGCAATTTTTTCCGACATCTTCAACTATAATCGTCATATTTCAGCCAATTTACATAAAACCTTAATTAATCATACGCCTAAACCTTCCTCATGAATCACTCCGTTCATTGGTGAAAACTGCTTGATCGCGTACAGACAGACAGACGCGGCGAGGGACTTTATTTTATAATATGTATGTAAAGATTATACTTCCAATATTTTATACTTGTGACGATTTAATGTAATCTTAAAAAGGTTTTAGTTACGAAATATTCAAATAGCTTATTATTTATAAATACTCACCGATCATGTCTAGGTGAATGTCGGTCCCTGGGCGAAGGTGGCTCGTCTCGTGTACTGCTTCTATAAACAACAGAACAAGCATGTTAATTTTTACTCATTATATTTAATACGGGATCTCGTGGCTAAGTAAACGCTGCAAGAATCAATAGATCAAGGTTAAGTTATGCTGGGCACGGTAAATACGTATCAGGGTGACCATCCAGTTCACAACGAGACTCTTCCGTGCCTCGGAAACCCGTCGTTACGGGTCGTCAGAAGCCCGAAAGTCTTAACAACCAGTACTACCAAAGTATAATAATATACTTCTCTAGGTATGGCATTCCGAAACACAGTGGTCACGTGAGCAGCACAAGTCTACGTCATCACATCTGTGTTACCAGAAGTTTGTAATAATAACTCCCCAACCACCTTTATTACCTGTGCGAATCCGATAAAACAATGAAGTTTTAATTAACAATTACGATTGTTTATGTTTAAATTGAATTGTTTCGTTTGATTAGACACACGAAACGACAATTTAAAAGCTTTGTACATATTTTTTAACAGAATGGTGGCTGAAAATCTTTCCTTAATCGTGTTTTGTTGCAATAAAGTGGCAACTGGATAGTGACGTAAGGATATGTTAGTCCCTGCTGGGGTTGCGGGTTTGTCCGAAAGGGATATCGGGGCCCCGGCACACAGGCAACGGAAGGAACACGGGTGGGTTTTAGTCAGTAAAAGTCTGACACACCCTCTCGCTCAGTCAAGTCGAGAAGTCATTTGATGATTTCCCATCCTCAAAACAAAAAAAAACAAAAAAAAAGATATGTTAGTCCCGGAATGCCAGACCTTGTTTTATTAGACCATGGTTTTACCCAGTAACTGGGTTGTGGAGGTCTGATAGGCTGCCGCTCCATATAAAATACTGGTCTTCAGCTGCATCCGGTTAGATTGGAAGCTGATCCCAACATAGGTAGTTGGAAAAAGGCTAGGCATCTGATGATGATGAGTCATAATAGATGAGGCAATAGTTTTGAATTTTGTGTCAAGAAAACATTTTGTTTCTTTCATTTTTTATTTTTTTATTTAAAACACAATTACAACACCTTAACAGACTCATCCAAGGCGATGTTATAAGTCACGATGTCTATAGTTCGATTCAAACTTAATGGTGGCTCGGAAGTTAGCCACCCGCTGCGCAGTACCGCACCCCTCACCCCCGCTGACACATGAATTCGTTACTGCGCAGCGACTAGCCTCATGTTCCGAGGCGCCATTAAGTTTGAATCGGGCTATAGCTAATATAAAAAAATTACCTGTAAGCAAAATTACAAAGAGCTAAAGAAATTACAAATATAACAAACAAACATACTTGTTATTATTCGTAGGCTTGTTCTTATCGAACAGCGCCAGTCCCTTGTCGAACAGGCTCAGCTGACTGAGTTGAGACAGCGAACATCGTTCTAACCGAGGGCTGACTAGGTCTTGTTTACTACCTGAAACTAAAGGAAAATAAACTTTTTTAGATTTATTGACACACTTTTAACATGACTAGTAATTAATTATTCATTTATTTCAGAGTGTTCATTCTAAAAGTTGGCAACGTCGCAAATAGCTGTCAAATATTTACCTATATTGGCAATATTACTGTATGGAAATATGAAATATCGCTAACTAGTGAACTAGAATATTAATAATGAATTGCAATTATAACACTGAATTTGATATTGTAACCGTTTTAGCCGTAAAAAAGACATTTGGAAAGTTTCCAAATACTTTTTTTACATATAAAAAACTTAATATTCGGTGTTACGATATTAATTAATGCATTTCACAATCAATATTTTAGTTCACTAGTTAGCCAAATTTCATATTTCCATTTAGTAATATTGCCAAAATTAATGAAAACAGCGAAGTATTTGACACCTATTTGCGATGTTGCCCACTTTCAGAATGCATGCTCTTAAGGGGATTTTAAAGGGGTTATACATTAACAATGGCGCGGCACGACAACATTTTCATTGAGTATAGCCGATAATCTTGTCTTCCATTAAAACGTTCCCACTGCTGGGACAGAGGCCTCCTTTCTGTGAGAGGGAGTGGGCCGTAATCCACCACGCGGGCCCAGTGCGAGTTGATAGATGTCACATGTCATGGAATTTTTGGTTTTAGGACATGCCGGTTGCCTCACGATGTTTTCCTTCATCCTTTTGAAGAAAATAATTTACACAAAGTAAAGCGCCTTCCTGGGCTCGAACTTACGACCTATATATCAATAGCTTGTTGCTCTTATCTTCTACACGGGCTATAGTCAGAGCAAAACTTGCTGGTGAAGCCGGATGAAAGACGTCGGTGTTTATCGCGATGTCCTTTTCTATAAACGTCAAGTGACGCCAATAGAAGATGCACATTTGCTATAAAGTGAAACAGCTATAGTATAGCCGGAAATATGACTCCTGTTGTAATGCCACAAGTTCCCCTAACTGCCCAGACAGCTGCCCGCAGGCCAGTCGCGCCAGACGCGGCCCCAGCGGCAGTAGGGGCGGTGCCGGCGCGTGCCGGGGGACTGTCTTATGTCATTTTGACGTTCGAAAAGTGCTGATTCTCAGCCTAGTTTGAATAAATGACTATTTTTTTTTAAATTTGTAGCAGTATTTGTTCAGGTTGGCTAAGCCATTGAAAAAAAGCCATTTATTCTACCACCCAATTAGACATTTTTACAAAATGTTTGTAGAATGCGTTTAAAATATCTTAATACAATTTTTAACATGCAAATAAAATTTGATTCGGTGATTTTTTTATTATTCGAGATTTTAATATTTTAATTGTATGATAATTAATGTTTGAATTGTAATCGTATAATTCTATGTTATAATAATTTATTTATAATAATTATTAATTAAATTAGTAATAGTCGCCTCCTTGGCGTGAAAATATTGCAGCCACACAATTAATTTACAATACAGCCTGTTTAAAAGAATCTCAACATATGTCAGTAGTTTTAATTGTACTTACGTAGATCCAGGGGCAGCGACTGTAGAGAACCGCCGTCCCACTGGCTCATACTAGTCGGAGAGATTTGTGACGTCATACCTGCAATGCAAATATATATTTATTTCGAGTCGACGTGATTTTTGTATAGATATAATATATGAACCGGACTTATTTCGAAAAAATGCACAGTTCCCTGTGTGAAAGACCACGGGAGCGAAATCGCTGGTAAAGGGTAGTAAGTTGATATAATTGTGCGATATATGTCTATAATCTATTCAATAGTTTATTACATTCCACAATTTATGTACTTATGTAGTAACTTAAAATTATATGTGGTCATTGTGGACCCTGTCGACAACAGCAACATTGTAGGAGACTGGAAGCTCGCTGGGGACGCTGGAGAGGGCTTTAAAGCACCTCTTTAGAGTAATGATATATATCGCATAATTTTGTCTTTGCCTAAGTCTGAGGATGTATCTATGGAGCAAACTTTGGCGTCACTCAAGCTAAGTAAAGATAATAAGATAAGATAAAGAAGTGTTTCAGTCGAAAATTTACCTTATTCGTATGACGCTAATGCGCAAAATTCCTATTAGTGACTGTGATCAAGCGTTTCATACGAATTTGAACATTAACTTTATACAGATAAGTTTGAAGCTTAACTTGGCTACAGTCAAAGTTCACATCTATAGAGCGCCTTAAAAATATAGTTTTGTTTTTTTTTGTTTTCTTTATAGCTTCGAACAAAAATTTCTATTTTGTGAAAAAATCGTTTTAAACTATGCTAGCATAGTTTAAAACCAAACTAAACTTAGATCAAAAACAAAACTTAGATCCTAGAAGATCGGTGGCCATCACTATCGGCCGCATTGACGGCTGTCATGAAAATTATGGCAGCGGCAAAGATTTAAATTCGCCCTACAGTCTCATTTCTGTTTCGTTTTTATACCTCTGACACACAATCACGCAATGACAACACTTGTTTGAGCTCACTCTTCTCAGTGTGGATACTTTTTCTTGTGACAAACTACGGTGAGGGCGAATCTAACGATTTAAATCTTTGGGCAATGGGGTTTGACTTAATGTCAAATACTGGTGATAGTGACAGATTTTCGTGACGGCCGTTATAATATGACGCAACCGCTTTGCTAGGAAACCAAAGCTTTACTCACTCATGGTATCATCACAGTGCGACGTATTGCTAGAGCCGACAGAGGACGTGGAGCCGGCCGGGTTGTCGAGGTGCGCGTGGGCGCGCCGGGACACCTTCACCTGCTTCAGGGATAGGTCCGGATACCTGCGGGGCTGGGAACAAACAAAATTTCATTGTTATAAACTATATATGTAATGACTATCAATGTATTCCACGGAAATAAGACAAATTAGAGGCAATACTGTGAAAACTACTAATGATGTATCTTTCCGGGATTATCTTAATACCCTGGGTGTCAGGGCATTTTGGGTATGAAGCTAAAAGTACGCGGCGGGCTCGTCTGGCCAATTCAGTGAGCGTAACGTAGTCAGAAGATAAAAGATTTACGCGATAGAAAGAGAAGTAATTTCTAGGTGAATATAACTGTAGGTAATTAGCGCTGTGCGACCTGAATTGCACTTTATTGTGTCGTAGCAAGTCGCTCTTTATTAAAAATAAAAAAATCTTATAAAGTTACACAATTGGTGATACTTTATTCACGTTACAATCTAGCCTATTAGCTAATAAGTAATTTAAATATAACTTAAACTGCTAAGCAACTATAATTACTTTATAGTTACTCAGCACTTATCTGTGACAATGTGTTAAATTCATGGTAACAGATTACGCTCCAAGTTTCTTACATCGTGTATATGCATTAGAAATACTGCGCGCAAAATGGTTGTTCCAAATATATCGCAAAAGAACAAAAGAAAATAAAGGGTTTTACCACAACGTTATAACGAGAAATACGGCTAGAAAAAGTCCCTACAAGGCGCGCAAAGAGCGTTGTTCTTGGGTTACGATTAGTATATAGGGTTTTAGGGGTATTAAAAAAACATCTGCTGTTTCATAGAAAAGTGCAATACCTACGCGGTCAAAATGTATGGAGCAGCTGTTTTTTTATTTTTATAACCGACGAAAATTTTAACGCACGGGGGTTCAGAATCATGTATTGAATCCATGGTAACCGGCTTCGCGTCGATGTCCCGGACACCCTGTATAGAATATAATTATGTACTCACAAACTTGGGCATCTGTTTGACGAGGCGCGGCTCAATCTCCAAGCTCTTCGCGTACAGGTAGTTGGTGATCTCGTTGTCATCCTTGCCGGGAAACGGGTCCAGAGATTCTAGGAATGCCTGGAATATTACAATTATTCTTATTATTATTATTTGGTAATACATACTAACGGCTAATTAACAGATGAGTGTATCAAATAAAATAAATATCTTTTTATAAATAGCCTTTTCCAAACTATGTTGAGGTCGGGTTCCAGTCTCACCGGAGCGACTGCCTATCTGACCTCCACAACCCAGTAACTGAGTAATACATACAGTTGTTTTCACACTTTCGGGCTTCTGACAACCCGTAACGACTGTTAAAGATCCACGAATGACAGCCAGGACCAACGGCTTAACTTGTTTTCCGAGGCACGGAGGAGTCTCGGTATGTAAAGATGGTCACACATCCACGGACCAATCCCAGCATGCGTAGCTTAACCTGATTGATCAACCTGTGCGGCTTTTATTACTAAGCTACGAGCTCTTCACGCGTGTTTTTAATTTTAATAGTTTGGAGATATTGAATCTGTCCAGTCGTTTCTTTAAGTTCAGTGTGGGAGCCGGCACAACTTTTTCCGAGAGCTGTTAACTCTTAACTCGGTTAACTTAACTCGGTTATGCAAGATTTGCTTCAAAAACTTTTTTTTAATGATTTTTTCCATATCTTTAGGAAATGTACTCGCAAATGTTTGTTGGCAATAATGAAGAGTACTTTTAATAAATAAGCTTCTAAACTGGCAACACGTGGGTGCAATGTATGTAACGTAATAAGTTTGAAAAAACTGAGCAGTGATCGCCTAGTGGTGTGACCGTTGGACTGCCAAGTCATAGATCTCGAGTTCGAACCCAAGGCACGCACCTCTGACTTTTTTGATTCATGTGCGTATTGTATAATTATCACTTGCTTCAAAAACGGTGAAGGAAAACATCATGAGGAAACCGTCATGTCTGAGAGATATTTCTCGACGGCATGTGAAGCCAAGTCAGAGGCCCATGGGCAGCTTTAAAACTCTGACACCAGGTTAGTCACATACCAAAAGAAAAAAAAAACACAAGCTTGTCGAAATAGACTACATACCCTGGTTTTCGGTTCAGGCGTGAGGCAGTACGGCTGGTTCTGATACTGTTGTATCTCGCCCGTAATCTCCGCCACCTTGCGTCGCTTTGAGAAGTTTATTAGTTCCGAGTCAGGGAGGTAGTCTGTAAAAAAATATTAGTATATAAAACACAAAAAGGACCAAGGATATGATTACAGATAGGAATATTTATATAACATAACATCACGCTTTGTTTCCCCGAACGGATGGGCAGAGATGTACTTATAGTACATCCCCATTACGTCAGTAGGGATGATGACTGGGAAATAATAAACACGAATTTTTTGCTATATCATATTAATAAAAAATAATTTCGATAAAACGCATTAAAGTTGGGGAGTGGGGGCTCGCTACGTCACAAGTCAGTATAAAATTTACCGGGGAGTGACGTCATAATACATTATAACTCAATGTATTGCCGTAACCTTTTGATTACGTAAAAAAAGAAAAAATACTTGTCCAATAATCTACGTGAGAAATAAAACAAACATTTTTAGTCAACCCTGTTATAATATTAAAAAAAAAAAACTAAATATAATATTTATTGTGTGCTTTTCAGTTACTTTTTCTTTTAAATACTACTCCAATTGGCGACACTAATGCAAAGTTCAAAGAAACAGTTTGAGTCAAAAATATAGGACTAAACACTGTTTAAAAGACAGAACAACTAATAAAATTATACTTAATAGCACTTTGGGGGTATGAGGAACAGGGTGTAAAGTTCACTCATCCCCCATAGAAAAGGGAGGATCCTCCGACCAGACGGGTGTCGTGTCTGGCGGGCAACTGCCCAGAGGTTGAAGTTGGGAGATTGTATATATGTCCATCGCGCGGTAAACTCTAATTGCGCGATGCAGGATTTGTGTGACGTCAGGATGTTGTGTGACGTCAGGTCTTTGATGCGTAGTTCGCATGTAGCGATGTAGATGCCGCTACAGCACAACCCCTGTTGCACTATTTCGACACGTTTGCACTATTTATGTTTGACGACACGCTTGGCGCAGTGGCTGAGCGATCGACTGCTGCGCAACGTGTCGCGGGTTCGATCCCCGCACGGAACAAATATTTGTATGATCTGCAAGTAGTTGTTCCGGGTCTGGGTGTTAGTGTATGTGAGTTTCTATGTTTGTAAACGCACCCACGATACAAGAAGAAATTCTTAGTGTGGGGCAACGTTTTTATAAAAAAACAAAACAAAAAACTTTAAACCAAATTCTGTCTACTAATATACATAATTTTCTGTTTATGTGGCCTGCGGTCTCTACTCACCCAAATTCCCCTCCTCGATGTGCAGTATGTTGGTGAGGTACATGCCGAAGAATGGCACGCAGGGCGGGTTGATGCTGCGCAGCTTCTCCTGGTATCTTCGGAAGTGGTCCGAGTTTAGTTCGCGGAATTCTTCTAGTGCTCGAATTAGCCGGAGAGGTACCATCTGTGAAAGAATAAGTGTTAGGAATCTCGGTAGATCAACCTGCCAAGCCTTTTCCCAACTATGTTGGGGTCGGCTTCCAGTCTAACCGGATGCAGCTGAATACCAGTATTTTACATGGGGCGTCTGCTTATCTGACCTGCACAACCCAGTAACTGGGTAATACGATACCCCTTGGTAAGACTGGTGTCAGACTTTCGGGCATCTGACGACTCGTAACGACTGTCAAAGATCCACGAATGACAGCCGGGACCAACGGCTTAACGTGCTTTCCAAAGCACGGAGGGGTCTTGGTATGTAAAGATGGTCACCCATCCACGAACCAACCGCGGTAAGCGTAGCTAAACCTGATCGATCGACCCGTGCGGCTGTTATTACTTAGCCACGAGCCCCTCACTCCTATATAGACCCCTATATAATGTATATTTAAATAATGAATAAGTTTTAAATTACGTGCATATTGTCAAGAAGTGATAAAGATGAAGCTAGTGCCCCATTCCAAAGCGTAGTACTTAGGTACCATCGCGGACACTGGTGGTCGACCACTTTTCGACCTTATCACCTAAGCAATAAGGTCGAAGAACGTCGGCAGCACTGCCCCGGCCGAGCTCCCCAAGAGCCGCAGCAGTACCGGCACGGGCCGCGCCTCACCTGGAAGGTGGCCCGGAGCCGGTGCACGGAGGCGCTGCCACAGGCCGCGACGACGGCTAGCACTCCGTTGAAGTTGTTCAGGTGCCTCAAAGCGACGCACACTTCGAGTAGTCTACACACTACGCCGACGCGTTCTTCGAGGTTTTCGCTTTCGACTATCCATTTTTCCATCCAGCGAGTGAACTGTGGACAAAAGAGTAATGTTAGTCGTTATGTTTTTTTATTCCTACTCTGTCCCACTCCAGCACGCGTAGCATGACCACAATAGAAACGGGTTTTGTCGATGGAAGAATGGACAAAATGACAGAAAAAAAATCAAAATCTGTCATTTTGTCTATTCTTCCGTCGACAAAACCCGTTTCTATGGTTGTCAAGCTACGCGTGCTGGGCAAACACAAGTCGTGCATTACGACTCATAAATGTAAGTTCGATGTTTCAGATATTTGCGAGTTTGACATCAGCAGGATAACAAGGAGAAAATATAAAAAAGCGAAACCCTTTTTTTAAGCCGGCTGAAAACATGCTCTACCATATTCATTTGCAGAACGGGTGATGTGCTGGACAGTCCAAGTTAAACAAGAAAAACAAAACAAGAAGATGTATATTTTCCCCTGTAAGGTTGGTTGAGGTTTAACTAGCTTCCGTCCGCAACTTCGTTCGAGTAGAAGTCGTAAGATACACAATATACTAGTCGCATCGCCCGGTCAGACTTTTTGCCTTTTTCCTCAGCCCTTTTTTTTTGAGGGTGGGAAATTATCAACTAACTTCTACCGCTCTGGGCGGAGCGGGAGGGCGTGTCAGACTCTTACTGACTAAAACCCACCCGTGTTCCTTCAGTTGCCTGTACGTTACCAGGGGCCACGGTATCCCTCAAGAGTCACTCCATCTGACCATTGCTGAAAACCGTATAAAAATCCGTTCGGTAGTTTTTGATCGCTTTCAGACAGGCAGGCTTTGTTTAATATGTAGTGTTATAGTGGTACTCACATTGGTGGTATGTTTAATTATCCTAAGTAGGTTGGGGCTGGTCTTGTCCTTGTCTTTCTTGGTCCACACAGCGCCCACGAGTTCCGAAGGTTTAACCTGGAGAAGATAAGAAATTATTTAGACTAGAAGTAACAACGTCAGCCGTTTTAGCGTGAATGCGTAATGTCGAGAATATCACGCCGCACCGGGCGACAGCTGCGGTCGCGGAGGGGGCGCTCGAGGTGCGCACGCGCATCTGTCAGCTCACCACTGCGTCTTCGACTGCTATAGAACGTATTCGCGTAATCATTCTCGTCAATTACACTTCAAATTGTAAACCGTTTGTTTTCCCTTATAAAGTCTTTACATTGTACAATCCACTATTATCAAGTTACCAGTGTTTTGGTCCTCGTGCCACCTGGAGGATATACCCATTCCACGTAACAAACAAATAAAAAATCAAATCTTTTCCCGTTATAATATTAGTTTAGATAAAAAGTTAGTTGAATTCAAAGATTCATTGAACATTTTACGACATTAATCGATAATTTCATCGACAAGGATCAAATCTCTACGAAATTTTTTGCATAAGTTTTAGGAATCAAATACGACTTTCATTTGAAGGACATATTAAGACAACAATAAATTTCTCGTACGACTTAAATCATAAAGTCGTCGGTCCCGGCTGTCTTCCGTAGATCTTTGACGGTCGTTACTGAGTAGTCAGAAGCTCTTGAGACTGACAACCAGTCTTACCAAGGGTTGTGGAGGTCAGATAGGTAGTCGCTCCATGTAAAATACTGCATTCAGCTGCATCTGCAGACTGGAAGCCGACCTCAGCTTAGTTGGGAGAAGACTAGGCCTGTATGTATGATACTCGTACCTGTCTGTACAGATGGAACTCGAGCAGCGTGAGTTGCCTGGCCAGCTCGAGCGGGTGCAGCGCCAGCGGGTGCCAGGCGGCGCGCTCGGGCTCCGCCACGTGGCGCAGCGGCGTGGGCGGCAGGCGGTCGAACACGTGCGACACCAGCGACAACACCGACAGGTTGGACATCGACTCGCAGTCCGATGGCAAGCTCTGTACGAGTACAAAATAACAGTTAACAGGTGTTTATGGAACCTACACTTCACTAGGCCCACTTTGGTCGAGTCTAACGCCGCGCACACTGTGGACACTTTGGAATTTGTAACGTACGTAAACGTATGATCGTGGTTGTACGAATTGAGTGCGCACATTGTATACGATATTCTCCGTCAAATTGTTAATAGTGTAATGTTCTGGTGATATCGCATTGAACGCACGAAAAATCCCAACAAGTTCGGATTGTTTTCTGACGTCGGAACTATGCGTACGTATACGTACGACTAACTCGGACTCAGTCTGCGTGCTCCCTTAGTACTTGGAAGGTCAGGATCGTTTGTGCGTGTTCGTATGTGTTCGCACGAGAAAAATGCGTCCAAAGTGCACACGGCCTTATGCCATCAACCGGGCACATATCCAAAATCAAGTCTGAAAAATCTAATAACACTGCTGGTTTGTAGATCGAGCCCAAGATTTCATGCTCAGCAGTCACGCTTGCAACAACTAGAGAAACGAGGCTTAAGCGGCCACCATATACGGTGAGAAGAAACAGATGATTCGATCGCTCTCACTGACAAATGGATTCACTCCGCATTTTAGGTATGAAGCTACAAGTACCCGGCGGGCTCATCTTGTCGGGCCAATCATTAGGTGTAACGTAGTCAGAAGAAATAAGAGTTACGCGATAGAAAGAGAGGCAACTTCTAGGTGAATATTACTGTAGGTAATTAGCGCTGTGCGACCTGATTTGCACTTTATTGTGTCGTAGCAAGAGTCACTATTTATTTAAATGATTTTGCGGAGGGAACCATCTGTATTCACCTGTGCTTATAGTAATCGTTCCACCTGTCGCAGATGATTGTTCTTGAGGCCGTAAAAGCTACACACGGTAAGAATTTCGGTCAGACGGATCTGAAGGAAGAACTGACCACTAAGATAAACTGTTTACTCTCACTAGAAAAATTGTTTACTCTGCACAAACAAAACGCACATATAAAACATAGAATACAAACATACAAAAGTAGCCAAAGGCCTCGTATTCATCCATAAAATAAATAGAAAATAAAAAAAACAATGTTGTTCATTGGTTGATGTCAAGGTAAGGCAGCCTTTAGCCCTCTGCAATAAGAGTGACACCTACCTTCCTCTGCAGCGTCTTGAGCACACTCTGCACCCACTTCTTCATGGGTTTGCCGTCCACCGATTCCAAGAACTCGCGCAGCTTGTCCAGCAGTGCCGGCTCGCGCTCAAAGTCGTAGAAATGCTGGTCCACCCAGTGACGAAGCACGTTTATTACCCTGGAAAAGATAAAAATAATTTTAACTATTGTTAAATACATGAGCTCTTGGCTAAGTAATAATATCCACACGGGTCGATCCATCAGGTTAAGCTACGCTTGCCGGGGTTGGTCCGTGGAAGGGTGACCATCTTAACATCCCGCCGTGCCTCGGAAAGCACGTTAAGCCGCTGTCATTCGAGGATCTTTGACAGTCTTTACGGGTCGTTAGAAGCCAGAAAGTCTGAGAACTAGTCTTATCAAGGGGTATTGTATTACCCAGGTACTGGATTGTGGAGGTCAGATAGGGAGTCGCTCCATGTAAAATACTGGTATACAGCTGCATCCGGTAAGACTGGAAGCCGACCCCAACATAGTTGGGAAAAAGCTAGGCAGACAGATTTTTGATAGTTGAATATCAAAATCAAAAGTCAAATTAAGCCGACAATCAACAATTTTTGACCGTCAAAATTATATAAGACAGTCCCCAGGCACGCCAGCCAGCCCTTCACCACTTCCTAATGCTTTAGCTGGGAAGAAGAAGTGGCGCAACAAACTCCCCAGCAGAAAAGAAAAAAAAAATTGTTGCAGCAACATAAACTTACACCTTTGTTTATTTATTTAGTACATACACAAAATTTAAAACAGACACCTTTATCTTATGGGGGTAGGCAAAAACTATGGCACGCTACCTATACCGATCCTTACACACTTCTTTAGCAGTGTCTTCATTCATAAATCTGGTCATACACGCACGCCGATTGTTCAACTATTGTATGGAATCAAGTTTTAAAACCTATGCAGGCAGAGATGTGTTGACTGGGAATTTAATGCACGACTTCTTTAGAGAAAACTCACTAGGATGTGATAAAGGGGCGCGCGTTTGGGAGCTGTCTTATGTAACTTTTGACGTTCAACAAGTACAACTACTTTGTGCCTTATTTATTTTATTTTTTACATTTTGATAAAACCGGGAGCTGTCTTATGTAACTTTTGACGTTTAACAAGTGCAGGCACTATAAGCCTTATTTATTGAAATTTTGATAAAACCAAGAGCTGTCTTATGTAACTTTTGACGTGTCAACAGTGCAGGCACTTAATGCCTTATTTATTCTTTTTTTTCATTTTGATCTCCTAAAATCTCCGTAGTAACGTACTTTCAGAAGAAGACGTAACAACATGGATATCTAAAATCAGACCCGTTCGCAGATGCGTTCCCTTCCCAGAGTAAAAGCTGTAATAATTCATCATCTCATGTGCCTGCAATCGCAATCCGGAGCAGCAACGCTGCTTGCAGGCAGAAATAGATATGGTAATAGTACGTCCCCGGACGAGCTCCTTAACTAAAAGCTTTACTACTAAGGGCGTTTTGCCCACTTATCCGTATCCTGTTCGTATTCGATTTGTGTTCGATACGTGAAAAAGACGGACGGGAAATTCACATCCTAACGTTTGCGCACTTATCCGTATTGGAGTCGTTTTGTTGAGTATACTCGTTTTTAATCCGTCAAAAAACGATTAGATTACTAGAAAGGCCAAACCGGGTCAAAAACGAACACGAATCGAATACGGATAAGTGCCCAAACGCCCTAAATATAAAAAGATAGCAGAAATAAAAGATTACGTGAAGTAAACTCACCTAAACTTGACCGGCTGCTGGAACTCTTTCCGATACCTCTTCCAGTCTTCCCGCGCCGTATTTTTACTAAGTTTCTCCGCGTCGCTACTCGCAACACTTTCTATACTCTCCGCTGTTAAAGAGATTAATGTCTTATAGCTTCTCTAGGACTATGAGCCGATGATTCTATTATAAAACAATAGCCGTAGATATGTTTAGTAACCTACTCCGTTTAACTATTCCCAAAGAGTCATAAAAAACAGCGTGTTGCCACGCCGTGTTCGGGTTCGCGACAAGTCAATCGTCATCCTGAGGATGCCTCGTTGAGAGGTAAAACACGTGTCAATTTCTTACAGGGTTTTTTTATGACTCTTTAGGAATAGTTAAGCGGAATAGGTTACCAAATATAGCTACGTCTATTGTATTTTATAATGGATGTCTGCAAGGTCACGCCTGAATCAATTAACTATGATTCTATCAGAATAATGGCTGATCTACATTGATCCACTATTTCAATCCAGCGCTAGAATTCAGTGAGCGTGGATCGATACTGGATCAAAGTAAATCAGGCTTAATTTCTGTAAATAAAATTGTATTCCAGTAGCGAAGAAAACTAAAGTTCTAGTGCGCAGGACATGGACTTACACAACACAATAAAACAAATTGACAACAGATTAAAAGACACATCTACAGAAATTGCGCGACGGAAATTCGGCGTAGTTACGCCTGCATTCTCTTTAAAATTACCAGCAATAAATCACACCGATATAACTGAATAAATACGTCGAAGCGAACACTTCGCGGCCGAGCAACGATGACGTAATTTCGGCAGGTGTGTCCCTACACTAATACAAAATACTTAAACATTATCCTCTTTACTAATAAACGTTGTATATTGTCTGTATAGCTACACAATGCTTTGTCTTCTTCTTTCGAAAATCAAATTACTTATGACTGAATGAGAGAAATTGGTGTGTAACTATTCACCTGATATAATACGTTTATTAGTAAGGAAGTGTAATGATAACATTACCTAGATCAATATCCAACAGCGATGAGTTCGGACTCACATCCTTTTTAGGTGTCTTGATCCTTGGGACTAGCGTGCGCAAATATACATAATACTTATAAATAAACCGAGACATAACATTTTGTATCTAATCCTTAAATAGCCTGTTCCAAATAACGTGGCAATAGCAGTGTTACCCACATTTCTTTACAGATTCTAGTACAAAAACAGAAATTAAGTCGTTTAATACAATGATCGTTGTCGTGAACGGTTTCACGAATGAAAAGCGATGCGCGCACAATTTGTCGTTCGGACCTACGAAGAAATATTAGAAGGGCAAGTACCGCTATTGCAACCTTATATTGCCCCAAGTATAGACAATACACTGTGTGAATAATAAATAAGAAATATCCTAAGGTCTATTTTTCAAATTGTTTCCAATTGATGTAATTTATTTACACTTAAACAAACATCAACTTTATCTAAATAAAGCTGATTTTAGACTGAATAGTACTGTTGAAAAAGTTGTAGCGCAAACTGAACGTTATGTGTAGGCATTACAGTTGTTTTTACATGTTTAATTAAACTCGTGTTTTTTTAGATGTTTGGCAAATAAATTGCGAACGCAGATAAGGTTGTATTTATTAACATTCTTGTATCCTGGGTTTTAATTTAATTATAGACTGAGAGCTACTTGTATAGTATTTTTTATCTCGTCTTTAAGTAACGCGCGCTTTACTTGTGGTTACCAAGTGTACTAACACTTTGTAAACGTGTGTGTAAGCGCAGGAGCTCTCGGTACCGTCCGACACAATATCCGACACGACACGGCACGTGCTTTCACTCGCGATCGGAGTGTGAGCGAGAAAGCTTGCACGCGCAATCTTGAGTGATTGACTCTTTTGCGCGCTATTACTCTTGTATTTTTATTCAGAGAGGAAAAAGCGCGTGAAACGCGAAACTTTCGCGACCTGAAGTGTATGAAAATCACGCAGTTTCGTTAAACACACGTTCTGAAGACTAGTGTTCTAAAGAAATGGACAAAAGGGTTAGAAGGAATATCACACAAGCAGTTGTGTTCGCTGGTCTAAGCGTAATTAAAATGAACAAAATTTTGGCTTAAGGCATTTCGTTGTCCTTGCAAAACTTTACCAAATTTTTCGTAGGAACTTTCTCTTAAAGTTTTGCATGAGACTTGTATATTGCCAAGAAGTCCGTTATAAGATCCTTGCTCTATAATCTTATATCCGCCATTTTACGACGATAATCGTTTTCATAAAAAACGCGCGTTTAAATTATGTTCGAAGCGCACAGGCTTGATGACTGAGGTATGAGAATGCGAGAGCGGGCGGCGCGCGTGTGCATTTTCGTTCTCCTTTTCTCTTTACATGCGCGATTTTTCCCACGCGAAAACCGATTCACGCGTTAAAGAGCGCATGTGTAAAGGCGGCTATTGGTTAAGTCGGAAGTGAGCGTGTTGTGTTTATACACTTGGTTACCACAAGTAAAGCGCGCGTCGCCTCGTGATATACTACTACTGTAGCCGTAGATTGAGAGTGAAGGTAGGGATATGAGATCACTCTCATACTCCTACCTCCACACTAGCAAGCACCCCAAAGATACTAACTAATCTCACGACAATCTAAGAAGCCCGATTTGACGTTTCTCATTATACATGCCGCGATAACTTTGCATGAACGTTTTCGTAAGAAATCGAAAAATCTAATTCCTAATCTTAATTAATTACTACTTTATCCATACTAATAATGAATATCATTCGTCAGCACTAACTTTCAGTTTATATCGGAAAAATGCACTCAAAAATATAAATTAATTGTTGATTAATATTCTGACAGGACGTTATTACAATGTCTTTGGGTTCGTTGCCGTAGTGTTGCGACCGTTTTAAGCCACAATTGGACCGAAAAAAATCGATGTTCTGAAAAATCGATTATTTTACGAACATTACATTTAGAAAAGAGAGATACGTATAATTACTGTATTATTAAATGTTTAATCATATAAAAACATAATCTGATGACATATTTTTAGCTTTATTTTGATAACTGATACAAATTTAGTGAATTTATTTATTTACCTGATGATAATGATGACGTGTAATAAAACGATATGCCTCGAAAATCAGCTTAAATATATAATAATATATAATATAATATATTCTTTAATTCGGACTACACATACAAGTACACACAATCCATATGGTATTAGTAACAATGACTTAAAAAACTATGTTAGTAAACTTTTACAAAACTAAAAACAATTAAAATTGACGTGGCCCAACACACGTTGGCACATGCCTCCGTACCCAGTGCCTTATAAAGGGACTGTCTACTTTGTCTAATAATGTTTTCAGGATGCTGTTGGAGCTTCCGCGCAACCTACCCATTATTGACGCTGTTCTTAAAGCAATGTAGATAAATTTTCGATAACAAACTCTAAGTATGATAAATGAATATGTCTCGAGAATCGGTTTTAAAAAGCAACCGATTTTTTTGTCCCATCACTACGCGAATTATTTTGATAGGTGTCAATCGGGCTTCTTAGATTGTCGCGAGATTGAGGCTAGTCGTTCTGGGATGCAAGTGTACCCTAGACACTAAGTGCAGCCATGACGATTAAGTGTAGACCAGGCGTACGGGTATAGCCAAGATGCCCAAGTGTACCCCATTAATATTAACCCAGTACTCACCAGTCCGTGGCGTGTCATACACTTCACTGGGCTCCGGTATCTTGAACCTTTCAATCAGCAGCTCTAGCAGTTCTCCAGGCGAACAGAATGATCTGTACGTGGTCAGGAATGTCCGCACCAAGTTGAGGTCCGCGTATATGTGGTAGGTTAGCCGTTCGACCAGCTTGAGTAACGTTGCACCCTGTGAACAAGAAGTTAAGGTTGAAATCAGTTTGATATTACACTATGAGATTCTATACAAAATGATCTGAGAAACAATTTCCGTATTTTTTATAACGATCGCATTCTAATCTGTCTCATTTTGTTAAATATACCTCTAATTTCCCTATATTTTTCATATTGATCGTCGCTGAAATGACATTCCGACTAGATTTTGAACATTTTTAATTGCGGGAATAGGCTTTCTGATACCGCACACTGTCAAAATCCTTTGCGATACTGCGAGCGTCAACCAGTTTACCGGAGCATCTGCATGCCGCGGCATCGGCCGAGTAGCCCGCGCTCGCCGGGATTGTCATTCCACTAGCGACTACGTCGTCGACTGCTGCAGCGCCTCCCGCCGCGGAATCCTCCCGCGTGCTCTTCGATGCTTCAGAGAAATCTGCGCTGTGATGCTTCAAGGTCGATGACCGAGCATTGAAATATATACCTTATTTTGATTGGATACGTATTAAATTCAATTGATAAATTTAAAATCCTCTGCCGACCCGTCCGCCAGTCACCAGTTTGCGCAGGCCCTAAAGTGTGCTAATTGCTTTATCATTAGTGCCACTTCCTTGACAAATGAACACATGATTTCTTTTCTTGTTTATTTGTCATGTTATTCTTGCCTTTTATTCCTTCACCTTGTAAATATAATAGTACGACGTGTATACCTTGATAAGCGGCACCGGAGCGTTCCCCTGGTGTCGCGCGGCGGAATGCTCCTCCAGCACGATGTTGTCGGGCCCGTCGGGCACCGCGAACCGGTACAGGCCCGCCGGCGGCAGCTTGAGCGGGTGGCGGCGCTCCAGGTCTAGCAGGATGCTGCGGACAGAGGACAGGGTGACTTGAGATAGAATATGCTTTACCAAACACCATCATTTTTTTTTAAAACGTTGCCCCGCACTAAGAATTTCTTCCTGTATCGTGGGTGCGTTTACAAACATAGAAACTCACATGCACTAACAACCAGACCCGGAACAACTACTTTCCGGAACAACAACTACTTAGTAACATTAATTGGAAGACGTTAAAGTTGACGATGCCAGTCGATTGTCGGATATTCAAAGTTTGTCAAAACTTAGTTTACAACAAACTGACCTTAGTTTGTTGTAAACGAATTTCCGACAAACTTTCAATCAAGCAACAAAGTTTAATAAAAAGATAATTTTCATATAACTGAGGCTTGATTCGTTATTACATAACGTATTCCGATTGTGTCACACCTCTTAATTATATAGTATCTTCAATAGAACGGAAGTTGTTAATACTTTTAACTTTTGTAGTAGACTCATTCCCTTGAGAATTTTGTATTTCTGCTTGTGACTAGACCCCCCATAATGTCCCCACAAAGACCGTCGACCTGTACCCTAATTAAATAAAAAATGTTCTCAAGTAAGTGAAATCCTTGTAATTTCTTATTGAGAAATAAATTTCTTTAACCATAATACACGATCAAACAGAATCTAAATCGTTTTAAAACAAATTACTAATCCATTGCATCTTATGTTCGAAAAAAAAATCTGCTCAACAACGTAAATAACGCAATGAATGTTGTTGAACTGTTAAAATTAAACAAATTTGTCGTAATCCTTTACGAAAATGTGTTGCGTAATTAGATAGCTGATAAAGATCGCAGGAATCTGCTGGATGCGAGATACACAGGACCGGTCTATGTGGCGATGCAAGCCCATGTCCAACAGTGGACGTGTTTTAATTAAAGGATGACGATGCTGATCCTCACCTGTCCAGGAACCTGTCCAGCATGGGCTTGGTGTTCAGCATGACGAGGTCGCACATCCAGTTCCTCTTCTCAGCGCACGACGCGCACGCCAGCACCACGGCCGGGCCCACGCGCGGACACAGCTCCACCATGTGACGGCCCTCTGAGAATTGAGGGTTATTTTATTAGTACATAGTAAACACGTGCCATTTGTACCATGCAGATAGATATTTCTCGACGGCATATCAAGCCAAGTGAGAGGCCTATGGGCGGCTTTAAAACACTGACACCAGGTTAGTCACTAACCACACGAAAAGAAGTAGAAGAACATGCAGATATAAACAAGTCGCCAAGTTATAATGTGTCTAGCCTTTTCCCAACTATTTTGGGGTCGGCTTCCAATCTAACCGGTTGCAGCTGAATACCAGTATTTTATATGGAGCGACTGCCTATCTGACCTCCACAACCTAGTTACTAAGTAACACGATACCCCTTGGTAAGACTGGTTGTCAGCCTTTTTTGGGCTTCTAGCTATCCGTAACGACTGTCAAAGATCTACAAATGACAGCCGGCATTTATCGTGTATAATAATTTGAATTCAAAACGAAGTAGTTTAGCTCTTTTCAGTTCACACGGAAATCTAAACAAAACAACAATAAAGTACGAAAAATGTAATAATGAATGGACATGGAAATCAGCATTCGTTTGTATTCGGAAATGCGATGATTCCCGAAGGACATTATGAAAATAGTTGTACTGTATATTTACATATAATTGAACAGTATTCTATCCTATCAATCTACATACCTTCAGTATCAGGTCTATCAACAAGCTCCAGTTTCCGTATGTGCAGTTTCTCCTTAAGCTTGAGTTGTTGCGCGCCGCCAGACCCAGAGCCACTGCCGCTACTATTCACTACCTATAGGGAGGAAGATATAAGCGTTAGCAATATAAGTAAAAATAAGTCAGCTAAGTGGAAGACGGACTCGTGTAGTAAGGGTTTCGTATACGTGTGTTAAATAACTGAAAAATGACTATAATTACTATTTGTTGTTCTAACATACATTTTGTTCCTAGAGTTATAAACGTTTGACGCTTGCGACCATTATCGTATTCTAGGAAGACAGAACACCCATGATGTATGACATAAACAAACATTTTTCATTAATTACACTGATTCTAACGTAGGTTAGAACCGAACCCAAAATTTAGTTGAGTGAGTTGGGTACCGAACCCAAAATTTAGTTTAGTGAGTTGAGTACCGAACCCAAAATTTTGTTGAGTGAGTTGGGTACCGAACCCAAAATTTTGATTAGTGAGTTGGGTACCGAACCCAAAATTTTGTTGAGTGAGTTGGGTACCGAACCAAAAATTTAGTTTAGTGAGTTGGTAACCGAACACAAAACTTCAGCCGAAGCTATGTAAACTTCAACACTTTTTTACCCTTTCCGTTATATATTGTACATCAATAAACTATTTATAAACGAATATAAATATACTCACAATGCTAGTAATAGGCTTGCACAGCAACAGTAGTCCGTCAAATAGATACGCTCGTCGCTCAGCTATCCTCTTGCCCGGGCCGATCTTAGACAGCGTATCCTCTGTAACACCAAATAAAATACGTTAAATGCGTTCACAAAAAATTTCTAATTTATATGATTTCGGAAAAAAATACTTTAGGGTGCTCCCTCACCGGGACTATTCGCCTGTAATGTAACGTTACATCAGTGAGGGAGCAGAACCGAGCATTACAGCGCGCAATGTCTGTAATATTTAATCTGAAATTTTACTTACCTGGCTCGTCAGCCCGGGAGGCAGTATTGTAACGTAATGCTCAAATCGAATCTGTAACGTTAAATTACAGGCGAATGCTCTCGGTGAGGGAGCACCTTTAAACGCATAAGTAGTAGATAGCAAAAATCAAGGCTCCTTTTCTGCATCTATTCTGACAACTACGGTAAAAGTTACATCCTTTTTTTACCTTAATAAGTTGTTGATATCAATAAATAGGTGCAAACTTCTAACGAAATTGAATAGAGATATATGAACTGTTTAAAATTACTTTCCGTATGCTTATTTAATTTATCATACAAAGACATCCATACAGTATTACAGCGTTAATAAGACAAATCGATCTTAGTAAGGGAACACACTTAGGGTTACCATATCGAAAAAAACTTGATAAAACGCAGGACATTTGCAGAAAAGTCAGAACATTTTACTTTTAAATCCTTTTAACTATTTGTTGGGAATATTAGGGTCACTCTATCCAGGGGCTTAATAATAGGAGAGTCTACTCTTAAGAATGTTATTACTCAACAATTACAAGTCTATGTAACGCTTGTGACGCGATGCGCGTACGCACGCGCTCTCAATGAGTGCCCCGAGCAGACAGTCTGCGGGTGGCGGGGCGATGCGATGCGCCCGCGCGGCCCTGGCCCTCCCAGCTACACAGTGGGTTCGCGATATTGCCACGCAGTGTGCGCGTTAACACTATTCATTTTGTCCGGACAAATCCGAACGAATGCTAACCTTAGACACACAAGTGACAAAAACGATGCACTACAGCTTTTCTAAACTAAATGTGTCATGTGTTCCTACTGGAATAAACATAACATACCTCGGATAAATTCATTGCAGCACTGTCCGATGTCCCTGACGTCCCAGTTATCTACTATCCGAGCTAATTCATTACATTTCTCTATGGCGAGTTGTCGACGCGCTCGGCTCGCCATGCGGAGAGTTGCGTCCCTGTGATAATAGAAAAATAACACAAATATAAAGAAAGATAAATGGTTTACTTGTCACTAACAGAAAGACGTGCAGTCTTGAATGAGTTGAGGAAAAAACAGCAGTGATTGCCTAGTGGTGTGACCGTGGGACTGCCAAGTCATAGGTCTCGAGTTCGAACAGAAGGCGAACCTCTAATTTTACGGATTTATGTGCGTATCAACACAGAATATTACAGAAGGCGCACTCCGCATTTTATGTATGAAGCTACAAGCATGCGGCGGGCTCGTCTTGTCGGGCCAATTCAGTGAGCGTAACGTAGTCAGAAGATATAAGAGTTACGATAGAAAGAGAGGCAACTTCTAGGTGTATATAACTGTAAGTTATTAGCGCTGTGCGACCTGAATTGTACTTAATTGTGTCGAAGCAAGAGTCGCTTTTTATCACCATCTGTATTTATCTATGGAATTATCACTTGCTTCAAAAACAGTGAAGGAAAACATAGTGAGGAATCCGGCATGCCTTACTGTGCGGATGCACTGGCGAAACAGTCACATAAAACATGTTGAAATCTAAATTTTCTGTAAATGTATCATACAATGTTTGACAGGAAATGGAGATTTCTCAAAAAAAATATTGTGTATGTATTTCTCTGCATATGACGCTAAGTCCGAGGGCCATGGGCTGCCTAAAAACTCTGATACCAGATTAGTAACTAACCACACGAAAAAAAAAAAAGATGGATGTCATGCCACGAAGTGGTAGGCGGAGGTGTATACTTACATTTTTGGTCCATTTCCTAGTGCCTTTATCAATAACTTTTTTATCGGATGTAGATTGCATTCCACCTGAAGACAAAAAAAAATACATATTATTAATAAATGAGTTATCAACTCATACACTTAAAAAATCATACTTGAAAAAAATAATAAAAATGTTACTTTTTTCTTTGACCCGAGAAACCCTAACTTGACCCTTAGTTCCCTAAAATGACCCAACTGACCTGTTTAAAGCTCTCTCTGTCTTCAGCTGCAGGAGTAATCTGTAATAACATGAACGTAACAAAAAATAAATTTAAAAAAAACATAAAAAATAATTAACACTGAACCAATTTCAGTTTTTACAAGCTTTTGTAAATTTCGTGTTAGTCAGGTTTTCAGTAGGTTTCATTAGTCAAATAATTGTTTGCTAATGCAAATCTGAAATATGATTAAAATTTATAAAATATTGGTAGACAATTATCTATAATAGTAACAATTTTCTCATATAACCTTCTGAGGATAATCCTTGGTTACATTTTGAAAAGGGCCATTCCCTTGTCTTTTGTAAAATCTTCACTTTTAAAAGTACCAAGAAATGATCTCGCTAAAATAAATGTTTTAGCCACAGATATAGATAGACCTAGATAACGCAAGAGCACCCACTTCGCGTGCCGGGCATAAGCATAAAATGCATAACGTGGCCACTGTCGCGCTGAGTCTGCATCGATGCGCCGCGCTAGTTGGACGTCAGTCAAAAAATCAAAAATGCCTAGTTGAGCTGTGACAAATTGTAAAAACTGCTCAAATGTGAGCAGAAAAAAAAAAGTTAACGTTTCCTTCCATCGGTAAGTGATTTTATGATTAATATTATGCGTAATTCATTTTAAAATCAATTATTTTTACTCTAATACAACAAATTTGAGAAAAACATAGGTCATCGAAAGCATGCTGTATGTTCGTAATACATTGCAGCTTTTACTCGGAGCGGTTGATGTGACGTTCTATGTTAACAAATGATGAATATCAAAACAAGTGATACTATCGTATATCGCTGCGGTTTCGGAGTACAGGCGCTCTTATCATTTTTCTGTAAATTTTAGCGATTAGTGTTGTTCATCCTACGCAACACAAATCGATTCTCGAGAATCGATTTCGGAAGCAGAGGAATGATTTTGTATTTTATATTTATTATGTAGACAATTTTGATGTATAATCTTAATGTTTCGTGATTTTTTAGTTTTCCACATGATCCCAATTTAAAAGAACAATGGATTGAAGCGACGGGAAATAAAGATTGGTTCCCAAGAAAGTATAGCACTATTTGTTCGATACATTTTCAGGAAGAAACCTTTGTAGAAGGGAAAAAGCGTCGAACATTGACAAAGCAGCATGTCCGACTATTGATGTACTGAAGATCACAACTAATGCAGTGACTTAATTGATAAGTTTCTGTAACTTTTCGAGTTTTTTTTATAAAATGTTGAATTTTACTTGTACTTGTATTACAGAATATAGATCTGGGTCTGGGGGTGGGGCGAGACGGGTGCAACACGCGGCGGTGTCTTTGGATCGATTTGGTTTTCCCATCACTAAATAGTGCTTGTGACATCATAGTAGGTAGTCAAAAAATGGCACGTTTGGTTTTCATACAGATCGTGATACTTGCGTTATCTAGGTCTATCTATATCTGTGGTTTTAGCTTTTTAATTTTTGTTATATCCATAACCATTAGAGGCCTCGCCCACGACGACTTTTTGTACCGATGCAGTAGCGATGCTGTCGCGCATGTGTATAGATACAGCCGCGATGCTGTCGCTAGCAGTTTCCCAAATTCAGTATCGCTCCACCCTTCGTTCCCCCGATGTCGTCAGAAAAGGTCGTGCGTTTGCATCGATACAGCCGCGCGTTTGCATCGTTTCTGTCGCACGTTGCAAACGCGACTAACGCGCGATAGAAACGCGCGACAGCATCGCTACAAAAAGTCGCCGTGGGCGAGGGGCCTTATGGATGATCATTATGTAAAATTGGCTGCTGTGTGGATGGCGCCGGCCCTAGCACTAGACCAGGGTAGAGCGAGATTGTCTTCCTGCGCCCTTTGACGCTTTCACTTCACGTAAATTCTACTTCAGTTTTATGTTAAATAGATAATAATTCCCAAATTAACAAATATCAACTTTTATTGAAAATGTTGACACTTATTGAATTTCAATTAAATAACGTAGCTCTAGTAGCATACTCCTTTTTTTCTTTTTTTTTGAGGATGGGAAATCATCAAATGACTTCTCCCGCTCTGGGCACAGCGAGAGGGTGTGTCAGACTTTTACTGACTAAAACCCACCCGTGTTCCTTCCATTGCCTGTGTGCCGGGGCCGCGATATCCCTTTCGGACAAACCCGCAACCCCAGCAGGAGTAGCATACTCCTGGCTTCTTTAACATTAAGAAAGTGTTTACTGCTATATAATTAAGTTTGTATTTGGTGATAATTACAATCAGTTTTTCGCATTTCACCCCAGGGGCGGCGCTGTGAGTGAACAAGTATCAAATTGGGGTTATATAAATGAAAGATATATATAAAAAAACAGAAGTCAAATAGTATAAAGTAAATGATAAACAAGTATTATCCTAACGTGCACTGCAGCGAGAACAGTGAGCATCAAAAACAACAGATGGATAAAATTAAAGAAATATATATGTTGAATCGCTATCGACCTGCGTCAGAGTCGGCTCGACGTGCAGGATCGATCATTCAGGTGCACCTTTTTTGTTAGCCTCTGTCTTTCGAGTACGGAGGGTTATGTCGGACTCCTACCAGAGATGAATACGCATCGGTCACTCCGTATTTTAGGTATGAATCTACAAGTAGGTACGCGGCGCCACTTGTCGAATTCAGTGGGCGTAACATAGTCAAAAGATATAAGAGTTACGCGATAGAAAGAGAGGCAACTTCCAGGTGAATATAACTGTAGGTAACTAGCGCTGTGCGACCTGAATTGCACTTTATTGAGTCGTTTTTAATTTAAATGATTTTGCGAAGTGACCCATCTGATCTAATATGTGCTCTTACGACTAAAACCCCACTGTTCCTACTTCTACCATGAGTCGGGGGCCCGGAGATACTAGTACATTCGCCGCACCCCCGACTGGTATCAGCTCGCGATGTCCGTAATGGCGGTACATTGATAATGTGAAGAATTGTGCCCAAGCACTGACCAAGTACGGAACGCGTGGGTCGAACGTTGTACTCGTAGTATGAACTGACTCATATAAAATCCTCGTGCTTTTTAAACCGTACCTCGCCGTACTGCGTATGCTGGTCTTGGCAGTAGGACGTGGGCGCGTGCCCTGAATGGCATTTACTTTAAAAGACACTCTAAACGCGGAGACTGACTTGCAACGTTTGTTTGCAATGTATTACTCGAAGAGTGTTTGGTTACAAACAGCGAGCGTTCGCCGCGTCTTGTGTATACAAGACGCGGCAAACGCTCGCTTCGAGCACATTGCTCAAGCGCGCTCCATTTCTTGTTACAAAACGGCGATACACTAAACGTGGCGATCGCTCGTTTCGAGCATTTTATTCAAGGTGCTCCGTTTTTGTTCAGAACTAGCTGCGCCCCTCGGTTTCACCCGCATAAGATTCGATCCCGTGGGAATATCGGGATAAAAGACATACTATGTCCTTTTCCAGGTCATGGTGTACCTATGTGCCAAATTTCATCCGAATCCGTTCAGCCGTTTTAGCGTGAAAGCGTTACAAACAAACAAACTCACTTTCGCATTTATAATATTAGTTAGAATTAGGATGTCGGACGTAGAGGTTGTGTGTGCTTTATTAATTTAATTCGGAATGTTTGCTTTGGAAAAGTATATTATTATTTTGAGAGTAAAACGAGATACCTTGTGTTTGCGACGACGCGTCACCAGACACAAGTTAATGACTTGTTAGTAAACATGCGCTCGCAATGCTCGCATCGAGCGGCTCGGCTCGCTGCACTGACTGACTACTGTGACGCGTTACAAAAACTCGATACATAACAAACAAATGTTGCAAGTCAGCCTCCGCCTTAAACAACACCCTCAATACTGTGGACTGACCTGCTTGAAGCTCTCCCGGTCCTCGCTGGCGGGCGCGATCTGCAGGAGCGCCAGCACGTAGTTGTGGTACAGGAACACGTGCGCCACGGGCGCCAGCAGTAGCTTGGGCAGGTAGTACTTCACGGCCAGCCGGAACCCGTGCCCGGCCGTGTCCAGGCGTTCGGACAGCTGGAAGGAAATAGTGGTATGAGGTAAAGTATTCCTTAGCATAATACACCTACAATATTCCCACTGTTGGGACACAGGCTCTTCGAGAGGGAGTGGACTGTAATCTACCACGCGGGCCCAGTGCGGCTTGGTAGATATCAGATATCTTGAAATTATTGGTTCTAGGACGGGATGTTTTCCTTCACTGTTTTGAGAGCAGTGGTGATGAAATTATTTACTGAACCCACCACTGCTCTACTGGGCAACCACTGCTCTCCTGGGCCATCACTATTCTACTGGGCCACCACTGTTCTACTGGGCCACCACTGCTCTAATGGGCCACCACTGCTCTACTGGGCCACCAAGCGCCAAGTATTCCTTGAAGAAGCATAACACACGTTGGTGCCATTGGCATCGATAGTTGAAATAAAATTGGACTTTGTCTCTAGCAACTTACCACAGGATCGTCCACAATGCTCTGCAACGCTTCCCGCGACTCTTTTCTTGTGATTATGTTGGCGTAGCGGACGTACGCTCGAAATTCTTCTACTTCTGCCAGTTCTGTAACCAAATACACTTAGTTATACACGGGAAATGAAGGATTAGGTTTAATTTTATTAGTTTTCCGGTATATTTTGACCTAATAATTGAACGCTGACTGTACAGCCTTAATTTAATTCCAAAAATAGCCTATAACGTTCCCACTGCTGGGACTCAGGCCACTCCTCTCTGTGAGAAGGAGTGGACTGTAATCCACCAAGCGGGTACAGTGCGGGTTGTTGAAGTCGCATGTCTTAGAATTTTAATTTTAATTACTTCAACGTTTTGAGAAGCATTCGAGAAACAATGATGAATATATTAGCAATGTTGCCAGAAACACAAATAACTTTATTGCTGTAAAAATGTTGTCCAACTTATTTTTTATCACAAATAGGAAAAAAAAAAAATTTTTTTTTTTTGCTTCACTGCCTGTTTTTTTTTCATATAATCGTACCTTCAAAGCAGCTGCCGATGTAAGGAGTGGGCGAGTCCTGCGACATCTCCATGGCGTCCTCCAAGTTACCGAGCAGAGTCACCGTCAGCTCGTAGATGTCCACTATGTTACCGAATATTAGTGATATCGCCTGGGGACAACATTACAAACAACTTGAAATACCCTACAAGTGTGTGTGTAATAGGAAAATAAATTACTAATTGCTTTTATCCTCATTCAATGCAGCATACGAAAACTTATTACTTATTTAATTATCAGAATTAATTATGTACAGTTGGGTCCAGAGAAACCTCACT
This sequence comes from Agrochola lota, assembly GCA_947364205.1. Classification (NCBI taxonomy): domain Eukaryota; kingdom Metazoa; phylum Arthropoda; class Insecta; order Lepidoptera; family Noctuidae; genus Agrochola; species Agrochola lota. The sequence goes on along the minus strand of OX376246.1, from coordinate 9,985,692 downwards.
CCCTAGCAATGTTAAAAAACAATGCAACGGGGTGAGGTTTCTCTGGAGCCCACTGCACCTATATTTTTTGTGAAACCATAGGAAAAAGAGATAATATTTTGAAAGCTTTGATCGCTTTGCCATAATACAGTCAGGAAATAAAGAATAAAGGGACTGTTCCACAACCTCGAATTAAATTCCCGTACAATTACTTGACAAATAATTTCTTACAAACTTTGTTCCATTTTTCAAAATAAGTATCTGGTGAGAATGGTATTTAGACATCACAGAGCATAAAAACGCCTCGGCGGCCGCTCCTAGAGGCGGCATTGTTAACACTTTCTATTCTAAAGGGTTAATAGGTAGGTAATACGGGCTGGTATCCGCAACTCCACGACTAAGCGCGTATTTTGCGTAATTAAAAAGGGTTTCACTGCATACTCGCTTTTTTATTACTACTGCGTGCCGTCGCTAGAATCTAAAGTCGCGGCGATTCCGTGCTCTGTATTGGATATAGCCAAAGAGGCATCATTGTGATAAGTAACTTTTGTTGCTGCCTACAAATATTACTATGAATATAACCACTTGACATCTAGTCCAAAGCCAAATAAGTTTAATAAAAACTCGTAACTCACCCGACTATCCCTATCAAGGATCTTTTCGAGCTCATCCTTAAATACCCGTATGATGAGGTTCAGGTCTCTCAAGAAGTGCTTCTCGTCGGTCAAGAGGTCGCGCACCAGTTCTGCGTAGGACAGCGAGCCGCGGCGACCGCGACGTTCGGTGCCGCTACCCGACGATTCTGATGAGGCAAGCTCGGACTCTTGGTAGAACATATCCATGAGCACCTGGGGATGGAAAATGGTTAGGTTAGTTAATTTAATACATATAAAATATATTATTCATTGCTTACAATAATAGTGTATTTTAATCAGTATGCCTAGCCTTTTCCCAACTATGTTGGAGTCGGCTTCCAGTCTAACTGGATGCAGCTGAATACCAGTGTATTACATGGAGCGACTGCCTAATTGACCTCCAAAACCCAGTAACTGGGTAATACAATACTGCTTGATAAGACTATTTGTCAGACTTTCGGGCTTCTGACGACCCGTAACGACTGAAAAACATCCACGAAACACAGCCGGGACCAACGGCTTAACGTGCTTTCCAAAGCACGGAGGAGTCTCGGTATATCAAAAGGGTCACCCATCCACGGACTAACCCCGGCAAGCGTAGCTTAACCTGATGGATCGACCCGTGCGCCTGTTATTACTTACCCACGAGCTCCTCACATAATATTTTAATATGAGGCCATATTAAATTTATTGTAATCAGGCCATTCATCAGTACTTTTTGATCGTAAACAATTACAAAAGACAGCTCCCAACGCACCACCACTTCCTAGTGTTTTAGAAATAGAAAGTATTGCACTAAATTCCCTAGCAACATGTATGTATTTATAATTAACAACTTTTGACTTTATGCAAAAGTATTAAACTTCTATTGTGGGATAAACTTTGAAATATCTGAAGAAAAAAAAAACACTTGCTGTTTCATTAATTCTGATCGGATAGGCACTGTATGTATAGAAAACCGGCCAAGTGCGAGTTGGACTCGCACACGAAGGGTTCCTTACCACCGTACAATATTTAGCAAATATGACGTATAAAAAAAAACTACTTACTAGATCTCGTTCAAACCAATTTTCGGTGGAAGTTTACATGGTAATGTACATCATATTTTTTTTGTTTTATCGTTCTCTTATTTTAGAAGATACAGGGCTCCCCCCCTGTAACTTCTACACACATTTTACCACTTTAGAAGTGTCTCTCGCGCAAACTATTCAGTTTAGAAAAAAATTATATTAGAAACCTCAATATCATTTTTGAAGACCTATCCATAGATACCCCACACGTATGGGTTTGATGTTTTTTTTTTTTTAGTTTCAGTTTTAAGTATGGGGAACCCCCAAAATTTATTGTTTTTTTTCTATTTTGTGTGAAAATCTTAATGCGGTTCACAGAATACATCTTACTTACCAAGTTTCAACAGTATAGTTCTTATAGTTTCGGAAAAAAGTGGCTGTGACATACGGACGGACAGACAGACAGACAGACATGACGAATCTATAAGGGTTCCGTTTTTTACCATTTGGCTACGGAACCCTAAAAAGCAGAGAGAGTGTTTTTCGATACTTCCGAGTCGATCGATTCCATAGTAATAATGGTGAGTCAACCGTAAGTCTACGATAACAATTTGACTTAGAGAGTGCCTTTAATTCGAAGCAATAAGGGCAGTACTCGTAACCCCAGTGCAGTTTTACTACTGACGTTCCCTATCAGCCCTGAAATATTTTGCATTGTACAATTTTTTTAATAAAAAGACAGAAATCCGTCACTCACCTTATCAGCGCACATGGCAGTCTTGATATCCCGGCACGTGATCGTGTCATAGCCCGACTTCTGCGAGATCTTCTTCACATAGTTGCCGGCCAGCCGCAGTATATCGCTGCTCATGAACTCCAGTACGGCCGTTATGAACTGCGACACTGACACGTCGATTTTGTAGAGGAGTACCTCCTGGGAAAGGTAAGTTAGTGTCAGATAAGTTGAAGATTTTACGTCACAAATGACGAAATCGCCAAGGTAGCCAATTATATTCCGTTTTTTGCAATTTGCAACTCAGTATCTGGTCGTGTAGGTTAATAAAAAAATAAACGCACCCTTAACAAATATGTATTTACAGAAGTATAATCATTAGAATTAATACAATTCTCTAAGTTCAAATGGCCCGATTGAATTACTTTTTCATGAAAATATGACATTTGAGGCCAATTCTAACTTAAGAGTTCTACAATGGATAGATTAAATGTTGAATGCAATCTTTGCCTGCTGCATACCTTTCGAACGATCTCCTATCTGGGTGCCAATCAGTGAACTAGGATATCTTAGTACCGAATTGTCAAAATGATCAAATAAGGTTTTGAAATAGTATTTTTTTTAATCGTAATTGCTTTTTTAATACCCGCATACAGTGGCAAATTCGCATGACATTGAAAAGCCTTAAATCTATATAACGCCCTCTTAAAAATTTAATTGGCAAACCCAATGCATAAACTGAATATATACGTAAATAAAAAAAAAATGGTTCCATTTGTTTATAGAATACTAGATTCCGCCAGCGGCTTCGCCCGCGTGATTATCTTTATATATTATAGCCTATCTATGTTAGTCAGTGATAATAGAGAATTCTACTGGTAAAAGAATTCTGAAAGGCAGTCCAGTAGTTGTTGCATTACTCCATTACAAAAAAAAAAAAATGCTCTTTAGAATTTTTGTGTAGAACTATTGTATGTTTAGGGCGTTAAAAGATCAGTTGTGTGCCTAGTTCTAAATATAGCATTCCTTGGGCAAGATCTATGTCCAGCCGAGTGGCCGTCTTTCAGCTGAAATAATGAACTAGATTGTATGTGCGGTATAGCTTACCTTCTGCAGCAAATGATGCAGCTTATCACATGGTATCATGGGTTTCCGTCTCTTTATGGTGACGAGATCTCGTGCCTCGGTGATGGCCCACTTGTCCAGGGGTGTGGGGAACGTCCGGGCCACTCGCTCTTCCACATCCTGGAGACAAAAGGAGTTCAAAATCAAGGTAAATAAAAACCGCCTAAGAAACAGAAAAACTGAGTATTTGTGCAGTCAACAAAAGTTTGTTTGATGTGTAACATCTTCTGTCGCTTTCAGAGTGATTTCGTGAAAAGGGACGGAAGTGTTTTACAGGAAGCCGGGGAAAGGCGTGCTATTTAATTTGACCAATGAGCGCGCGCGGTGCTAGTTGGCTGTCAGAAACGACCTTGATGAAGCCCCACACCTTTAATGTTGCTTATTACCAAGGTGAGATGTCAGATGTTACACATCACATGCGACTACTGTAGGGCTAGTTTTTTTTTTTTTGTTTAGGGCCTTAGCACAACTCCGACCGCTCAGCGAAATCACACAAGAAAGAGATAGAATCATAATCGTTAGAGCAGGCAGTTTCGCTGTTCATACAACTGACAAGTCATGGTGGAGCTACTGCTGTTTCGCTGCTATGGTTTGATGCGGCTAAGGTGTCATACCCAACTTAAAACAGGGTTTTAATTCAAAGAGATTATGCCACCCTCGTAGTTACATATCGACTTTAAATGCTAAATCTAATCTAACACTACATCTGCGATTAATCCCAATGTCTATGAGCCTGTACAGCATTATAGCTACTTGCGATACATGAGCAGCAAGGGCGCTGTTACATACCCCAGTCTCGCACATACTATTAAATTTAATCGACAAAGCTCGTGTTTCCGATTGGTTCCGGACACACACCATGATGATTATGGCATCTTCAATTAAGTTGCATTCTACACAATTTGGTGACTCAATTTTACGCAATAAGAATGCAAAATAAGAGATTTAGGCAGAGTTGCGTTGATTTAAATCACCTGACTTTAATCGCGATTAAAATCAAGTGTTTTTTTTTTTAAACCGTTCATTTACATCAATACCTTTTTTTAATGCAACAAAATCAACCAAAAAGAGTCAAGGGACTTCCCCGACATAAACTACGGCGCACACATAGGTGCAATGCTATGTTTATCTACACAGTTCGGGTATTCCCCGATATGAACAAGCGACTTGATGTGTTTTCGCCCGAACATTCGTGTTTCGTGATTGATTAGTGAAAGAACTTGTCCTGAACTTTAGAATAACTGCCATGTTGATTGTTTTTTATTTTATAATTCAAATATAATTCAAATAAACCAAGAGATGTATTTTTTTTTTCATAATAAGCGACTTTCAAATGAAAAACTAACTGGAATACGTAAATAAATTTTAAACATCTGATTTCAATCAAAAAAATCTGATTTAAATCAAATAAATCAGATTTAAATGAAATAATCTTGTTTTTTATCAACCCTGGAGTTAGGCTAGGTTAGATTCAAATACAACAGATCACATAATGTTTCTACTGCTAGGACACATGCCTCCTCTCTGTGAGAGGGTTCTGTTTGGTAGATGATTACCTACATGTCATTAACTGTTTGGTGTTAGGACATGCCATTGCTCTCTCGATTCTCCTTAACCGTTTTAAGAGCACTGGAGATTAAATAAATTGCACAAATTAAAATATATGATGCCTATCTGGTTTTGAACCCATCGAGGCGAGGCGCAGCGCAGTGCGATTGTCACTACCAAACAAATATCGACCTTGCAGAAGTTGAAATAAAGTTGACAATAAATAAACCTCCATTAGCTCACGAGCGTATTAAGCGGAAAAAGGAGCGTCTCGGGTTATTTATTTTGGACTTTATTTTAAGCGAGGTAGCGTTGATATTTGTTTGGCAGTGACAACCGCGCTGCGCTGCGCCTCGCCGGATGTGCGCCAGCCCTTAGACAGACCCGTTACCACTGAGCCAGCACTGCTTCTATACGATTATTGTACATGTTATTACGAATTAAAAACAATATTTATCATTCGAAGATTCGTGTTATTTTATTATATTACCTGTACAGTAAGCGGCGAGGGCACGGCACATAATAGGGCGAGGAGTCGAAGACACAGTGACTCCACATATTGAAGGGCGCTCTCTTCAGCGGTGAGCGTTGGGTGCTCGTGGTCGAGTACCTGAAAAGATAAGTGTGTATTAGAGATGTCTTAAAAAAGGCGTGCCCTGGCTTTTGCAGGGCACATCAAGGTTTACTAGGAACAAAATCGTACGACACAAACCATCTCATTAGAAACAAAAAAAAGATTACGAGTTCTAACTCTAGTGCAGACCCTAATTTTCGACCCAGTTATTGTATTTTGAACTTTATTCCAACAAACGTGTAGTTCTTAATACGAAAACTGATTTTAGAACCGAGTCTGATTGACAATTCTGTATCAAGAACTGAACATCTGTTAGAATAAAGTTCAGAATACAATAACTGGCTCGATCGACTTCTAATTGGATGCCACTCATATTAGATCCGTAGCGACCTGGCCTAATGAAGATCATCGCTCCACTCAACCCGATACAACAACAACAACTAACAACTTTAACAACATTTTTGCATTAACATTTTTTTTTTTTTTACATTTTTTGCAACTTTGGTTGTATGAATCGGTCATAAAATTAGTCTAGGACACATCCACGGAAAATACGCGACGAAAGTTTGGCGAGCTTACGCCTAGGTACGATAGACCGTAAGTCAATGGTATTTCAGCATAAGCTGGCCTCTTTGTCTATTGAAACTCCGTACTACGTTAGGTTAGCTCTAGGTCAAAGTGTTACGTTACCAGTAACGTGCCGCCTGCTGCACAATGCTTTTAAAATTACCAGCAACATCAAGCCGATATAAGTCGCGTTTTGGCGCAAGTAAAATCGGTCGGGCGAAGTTCGGTAACAATGCTTTTGTTACATTTTTATGACGCGTAATTTCTGACATTACAGAAAAGAGACGCGGAGTTTCGGCGACGTAATTTCGGCAGGTATGTTGCTTCACAATACCAGTTGAGTAGACCGCGTAACGAATTTTTTTTTAAATAATAAATTAACTCAGTGCATTCAGCAGATAAAAAGGGCTTTTTTTTAAACAGATAATGTAAGAACTTTGTGATCACCACTGTCTCATTGGTTGTGAGCGATATCACACTACCTATAACTGTTACCTACCTATTATTATTTAAAAGTATTTAAGTCTAATTTTCCTCATGATTGTTTTCCTTAACTGTGTCTCTAATTATACAAAATTCAATTATATGAAGTTATTTTGTTATTCAGAGTTTATGTAGGTTACATAAACTCTGAATAACAAAATAACTTCATATAATTGAATTTGATGAACTTTTATTATTATTTATGAATTTTTTGTCTGGTTGAGGCGGATGATGATAATTTTTTGTCTTTTGTTGGCCAATCTTGATCAATCGAATTTTTATTACTTAAAACGTTTTTTCTTAAATAATTTAATAAAATATTAAATATAATATTAATAAGTTTTGTGTCTCGTTAATATTATTTGCGTACAAAATGAAATGTTATCAGCAAATTAATTATTTGATACCTGCTTAGTTTGTGTGTCAAAGTTAATATAATACAATATTTTAAGTTTTAAAAATGTTCTCAAGTAAGTGAAATCCTTGTAATTTCTTATTGAGAAATAAATTTCTTTAACCATATTCACTGTTTCGTAATTATGTTCGTATTGGATGAGTATTTGCAGTTGTTCAGTATTCATTCATTGTTATTAAATAATAATTATGATTATTATATACAATTAAATTAACAATTAATTATTCATTCATAAATAGAATATATTTTCATTGAAATTAAATTATTGCACTATTCATTTTCTGTTTAATTGGAATTTTAATAAGTATGCTGTATATATGACCCGGAATTAACGCACCAAACACCCCAATTAGAATATTATGTTACAGTCATAATCAGTGATCGGAGTAGGTAGATTGAACTGGGGTCATTGATCCGAAACGTATATATTACTATGGACATTCCTCCGGAATTGGTGGATTATTAAAAAAAAACCGGAACTTATGTAGGAATTGTATTCTGCCAGAGTGGAAGGAGTCATTTGATGATTTGCCATCCTCAAAAAAAAGGTAGGAATTGTAATAAAATGAGCAATTTTATTCTTTATTATTCTTCCTATTTTTTTTTTTCAACAGATAAATAATGAATTAATTTAGTTTTGATACCTTCCTTTAAATTTTGAATTGAGTAGTAATAATATCACTACCAACATTAACAATATTTAATTGAATCCGGAAATACCGGAATTACTTTCCGGAAAAATGGCTTATCCATGTTATTCTTTCTGTGTGCATTTATGATACAAGTACTAAAAATCAATCTACCTACTCCGATCACTGGTCATAATACATACACTGAATTTTTATTATTATGCATAGAACATTGTTGATTTATTAAATTAGTTAAGCTGATTGTTGTAAAAAATTGTGGTCACATTACAAATCTACGCAGGCACACAGTCGCATACGTACATGGGTCTAGTGTAGTAGGTACTTCGTCTATTTTGGTTTGTTTTGTCTGTCCAGTGAAAGTATGACTGTAATTTACGTAGTTTTAAATATTTTCGGGAATAAAAATTACGTACATATTAAAAATGACAGAAATCGATTCAGTAAACGATTCTGAACAAACTTCTAATTAATTCAGTTCTACATTGCATTTTTTTTTAAACCGAAAACTTACAGTTTCAACACTTACACTTAAATACAAAATTGAAGGCAAAGGTACTAAGTATTACTATTAAAAACGCACACGCACAATGGTCCATCTGACGGACTAAGTGCGGGAACCAACCCTATAACATAGAGCATACTATTAAAAATTTAATTAACTAAAAATAAAAAAGACGGTAACTTTGCATTATACATAAAAATACCTACACCTGATCTTTTAATCCTTCAAGCAAGAGCTTCCCTTTTTTAATGTATTAATTGTTAATTAAATTCATTATAAAAAAAAACACATTCTCCACATTATTGTCAAATAATATTTATATATTGTCAAATAATATTAGACAACAACTTTATGAAGAAAAAACTCCCTTTAAATTAAAAGTAAATTAATTACTTACCCAGAAGAGTTGATAGAAACGTGTTGACCGAGGGATGGCATATTACCAACTATGGTTCCCTATGGTTTCAGCCACATTAGCTAAACTAATTATTATTATATTTTAATTGGCATTTATTTCCTTATCCTGTTCTCAATAACAATAGCAAATGAGGATAACATTTGGTTCAGCCTTATGTTATTTATGTATTTTAACCAATATCTGGTAGCTGTATTAATTAAAATAATTGAGTTTAAATCTTTTTTGTCATGCCATACAAATGACCTCTTATTGTAAACTCGCTCTTATTTAATACAAAATATGTATAAATATAATTGATTATCATGTTTGTATATAATTTCATAACAATAAAGCCTTTGAAGTCTCTCTCCTGCCTTTTAAGACACCAGCATGCGTAGCATGACAACCATAGAAACGGGTTTTGTTGACGGAAGAATAGACAAATGACACATTGTGATTTTTTATCTGTCATTTTGTCTATTCTTCCGTTGATAACACCCATTTCTATTGTAGTCATGCAAAGCATGCAGAGTAGAGAAAGAGGGTTTATTGGTTAATATTTCAACATACTCAAGAGAGTCGACCTTGTTATTTGACAACAATTCCCAGTAGGTAAATCAACTGTAACTTCACTGAGGTTGAAACCATCTAACTATTACAAAGAAAAATAGACAATGTTATTTTCTGACATGCAAGTGACATTCAACCTAGTGATAGAGGAATTACGAGGTTGATTATACCATAATGAGCCAATCAATCTGCCTAGCCTTCTCCCAACTATGGTTGGGTCAGCTCCCAGTCTAACCAGATGCAGCTGAATACCAGTATTTTACAAGGAGCTACTGCCTATCTGAACTCCACAACCCATTTACTGGGGAACACGATACCCCTTGGTAAGACTTGTCAGACTTTTGAGCCTTCTGCCTACCCGCATCAATTGCCAAAGATCTATGAATGACAGCCGGGACCAATGGCTTAACATGCTTTTTGAGACATGCATGCATGTGTAACAGATGGTCACCCATCCACGAACCGACCGCGGCAAGCGTGGCTTAACCTTCGATTGAACCATGTAGCCACAAGTCCTGACACTCCAGGAGTACCTCCCGAGTTACCTCCTATCATGAGTATGGATATAAAAAGACTATATTGTACTGTTTCTAGGTAGTTACTGAAATGCTTTTAAAGCACATTATAATACTCTACACAATAATTTACTACTCTTGTAAAGTAATACATGTCAATAACAACATTTTACATAAAGATGACAGAGTAGGATATTTATGTATCTATACGTCTTTTACCTCTTTGTTTAAAAACAGGAAATTTCCTTAAAAAAACATTCATATATAGACATAAATACAGTGATTTTTGCCTCTCTTGTAATAATCTGGGTCTACATGAGCCTTAACTTGAGACATACTGAGGCTGTTTGAGAACTGCCTTTAGTGAATACCAAGTTCACTAAATGCAAGGCTCTGAATGTGGGTCCTTTGATTGAGGCAAAAAACCTAGACCTATATTAGGGGTGGGTTTTGGTGCAGTATGTCTACAGTTGAGACCCGAGGGTACCTTTAGTGGCCTTAGTGGATAAACAGCTACAAAAAATATTTGCATTATTGCATTGTGGGCAGAGAATACTAAGCAGAAAAATGATTCAGACAGCTTACACTCTCACTTGCCACAGGAAATTATCTTGTGCATGCCTTTTTGAACTCTAATTTAGCAAACCAGCAGCATTTTGCTGGCCAGGGTTTAGGCTTAATATATTCTTAAAATTAGATTTAAGATATAATATGTGGCCTCACATTAGTTAGGTATGGTCAACCACACACTTAAATTATCAAAACCGCAGTCACTGTTACAAAATAATGATGCTATCAAAATCAAATAGCTAATAGGATGTGTAGTTAACTGTACTTCTTGGTATTACCACCCCAAATTAATTCAATGTCATGACAAGAATGAGTAATAGGTGAACTATTATTTTATATGGTGCAATATTTTGGTTGGTCAATTGAGATATTTGACAGATCTATAGATCCTGTTAACCCAAAGGTTGATAGGTAGAGAATGCCTTGTGGAATATATTACTACTATACATGAAGGTTAAATAAATAAATAAATCTAGGTATTTTTTAATTTGAAAGTGAATCTGTCAATTTTGTGTGAGAGCAATGATATCAATTACAATGATTTTCAGCAAAGAATTAATATTATTTTTAAATCTGGGTGTGATGGTTATGGTGCTTTTAATCTTTGAGAGATGGAAACTCTAAAAACAGGCAAAGCTGCAGGGACAAATTAGTATTTACATTTGTGACATTTACATTACAATAATGGATTGATTTATAAAAAAACAATTTCTAATACATGAAGGTATAAAACGAATCATAATTACTGTTATTTTGAGTAGTTTAGCCAATTTTATATGACAATCATGCCTAAAATCTGCAAAATTGATTTGATGTAATTTTTTTAAGCTATCATCACAGAATAACATTGATTATAATATTTTATTATTTTATAAGTAACTCCGAGGCATTAAACAAAGGTACAATGACAATGCGATCATTTATAATCACAATTTAATACTGATTTTGATTGATAAGTTATCAGGAACCTTGACAATAGCCACTAAGCATGCTATCACGAAAACATAAGTTTACTAACATCTGGACCAAACTCTCGTTTACAAAACTACAGTAAACTAATTTCTTGGACTTTTTAACACTCTAATGCAGCGTATAGGCACCTCAATTGTGAATTCCATCGATATTTTGCAAACAATAAGACATGATACCGAACTTCGAACGTTCGTCGTGCTCACCTTACGCAGGGCAGCTATAAACACTCCGCGCCACTTTTCCACATTCTCAGGGTCCTGGAAGTCGTACCCTCGCGTCTCTTCCACCGTCGGTAACATTTTACCAATATAATCCGCGCCGAAATCATGTAAACAGACTTGTTATTACACTGACACAATACACAGCACCATTTCTGGTTTCACTTGCACTTAGCACCGTCCACAAATGTTAAAAAGCGTAAAACACGCGTAAACTAGTAAAATTGTTTTGTTTTCAAAGTTTGATTGTAAAATGTCGAATTACTAAATTGAATTAATTGAAAAATATATTCTTTGATTCATTTGGTCGGCTAAACGACGCCATTTTCAATTTATTTATCATTTGGTTGGTCCGTTCTCGTTGTTCGACAGCAATGCATAGACAATTGTTCCGATTCATACCTTGGATTACACACGGAATAACAATACAGAAAAAGAGTGCGAGAGTTATTTTAGTATATTGCCAGACCCCGGCCCATGAGGCCCGTTTTGCAAAACTAGGAGGCATATTAGCTGGCTTTGTTCAAACTAAGACTAAGTTCATATGACCGCGCGATACCGCGTGGTACAAGATTAAACTAAATAGTGTATAAATATCGTCTACATTAATGCACGCTACCGACCGACACAACGCGGCGCAAGATCTTGCACTGCGCGGTTAGTAGTTCTGAGCGGTACCGCGCGGACAGGTGAACTTAGCCTAATTTTGTTTACAAGAGGCTAAAAACACCCTTAAATTCATACAGTTAACTGTATGAATTTAAGGGAGTCCTTTTTGAAGTTGAAAAAGGTCCTGACTATGGGTGATCACTTCAAAGTCTTCAAACTAAATTCGCGATGGACAACAATGCTGTGCCGTAGAAACAATACGTACAGAAACGTATAGAAACAATACGTAGTACAAAAATTCATTCGATTATCTCAAATTTACAATATGAATCGGACATAATTTTCAAATAACATTTGTTTTCATTGAAACATTTTTCAATTTTCGAGGAAATTGACAGACAACGGGATTTTGCGCAAGTTTGATATAAGTGAAAATCAATATATTTTTATGAGTGACAATGTGTGATTGCTTGTTAATATACTGGCGCCAGTTATGGTTTTTAATACGCAAATACATTATTCGTAGGCAAATACCAACAACGCCACCATGTTTGGCACGGATATTTTTGCATTGTGTAAAGTTTGAATACTTAAAAGTTTTAGCATAGGGCAAAACTTTTCTTGCAGATTCTTCAAACAAGACGAATAACATTGTCTGTTTATCTGTAATAATCTGTCAGGTACTATAGTGGGTACTTACTACACAAACACAATATGATTGTGTTCAATTATAATGTGTACACTTACATAAAAGCCTAATTTAGTATGTGTCGTAGGATGATTTGATAATTCGAATTTTAGATTATCTGTGTTTTCGCAACATCCATAGGGTATCCCTAGGGTTTTCGTGAAACAGTAACTGTACATACATTCTGTAAGTCCAGAATGAATGTGTGTACAAGTAAGCAATCATCAAGGCCTCGTTTGATTTTTTGGTTGGATTGCAACATTCGGTCTCAAAAGTATATTCAAAAGTGCCCAATACACTCGCATGTGCTGGACTGTGTGCTGACTATGTGTGGACTGGGCACAGTCGTTATAATTTTATGATGATCCATTATTATCCTTTGTGGATAAACCCAATCTCAAGAAAATATTCCCGCGTTGTTCGAATGTGCATATTTCTGAACGAAAAAGTCAATGTCAACATTTCTCCGACGTCAATTTAGGTTGACGTAAAAAGGTTAAACCAGGAGCACGTAATTTGAATTATATTACTGTGAAAATTAAAATAAAACATTAGACATCAGGCATTATTTATGTTAAGATGCGTTAACTTTACCTCAGTGTAAACTTTACAATTGCGTTTCGGTTTTAGATTTTTTTGGGCAACATAATAAAACCTATAAGTAACAATCCAAAGTCAACCGCAAAGTCGACATATGAAAAACCTCTTTCAGTACTGTTGATCATGAAAAGTTCTAACGTAAAACAAAAATATTTTAATTTATAAATATGTTTAGAATAATCGTCGGTGCTTTGTTATACTTAACAGTGCTTTGTGCAACCCAGAACAACAGTGGACTGAGCAAAAGAAACTTCATTTACAATACGTAAGTAAATTCCAACAAGATTATTTTTGTTTACTGCTTCCTCGTTATATGTTTTTATCAAGTCGTAGTAAATTATGTTTCGGAGAGAAATAGTTCAATTCTATTGATAATAAATCTGCCATACTGCTTATATGTTCCCAATTTTCATAAGAATGTTTGATTAGTTTACATGTAACACACCTAGTTTAAAAGTATTTTCGGGGAATCCCCTGCCTCCGATTTAACTGGACTCTTCTAAACAATTCTTAGAAATATAACTGCGATAACAGTTATATTTCTAAGGCCCGGTTCCTCAACATCGTACTCAAATGTGCTTAATCATTTGATACGCCATTATTACGATAGCAGCATCTCAAGATCATTGCTAATTAATAAACACATGAGTACAGTATCTCAGTTACCAAGATCAGCTCCTCAATGCGCTGTACTTGATGGCTATCTCATGTACGATTACACACACATCGACAGAATAACATTCATCACTTTCGTTATTGTTATGTCGTAAGATTTATTGAAACACTTATACTTTGTTAAAAAAATTATGAATAGCGCTGTATCACGTTATAAAGTTGTTGTCTACCCAAGAAATCCTTAAATTGTTAAAAACGTTGTATAATTATTTGTCAATATGACAGAAATGCTTACTACTCAGCAGGTACAAATAACATAACGCAATAAAGCGTCTGGAGGGTCAAGGACGAGTCTCAAAAAAAAGGATGAAATATAAATTTATTAGATTACTTTTTCATATGAATATCTCATATCAAATTATCAATATTATGATATAATATTAGATTAATTGGATTTATAAGGTACCTACTTTTAAACTTTATTTATTTATTGGACTGTATGCAACTAAATAAGTGGTGGACAACATAGGCGGATGTTTTTATGTGTTACATCTATACATAAATAGTAATTAAATAAATGATACTTATATAAATGTACTTACAATATTTATATAGGTAGGTAGGTACCCGAAAAGATGCTGTAGCATAAAACCTTAAAGATAATAGGACGACTATTTCTGTGGAAATTGAAAGACCAAAATCACTTGTTAACTCAAAAGGATTTGAGGTCGCCCTTATGTATATTTTTGCTAAACGATATCGCAATGGCCATAAAATATCGTCATAGTACTCTATTTGATCGTAATAATTAGTTTCACCCAAAATATTTTCAAAATCCATGTTTCTCGCTACTAATAACCTCAAGTCACATACTGCCTACACTCAGGTTTTAGCATGTTGAGTACACTCACCTATTGTATACTTAAGTGTCGAGTTTCGTTTATTAATCAGTCCATCACTGCTGATAATGTAAACCCAAGCCGTAACTTGAGTACATCAATTCTTATGTTTATTAATATGGTCGAGACCTAAAGATTGGTATGAAGTGCGAGATCTTGGGCTGAGTAACGTTTATAAATACGGGCCTTAGAATTGTTTAGAAAAGTCCAGTAATATAACTATAGAGATACCAAATTACCAGGAAACAAATTTGACTATATTATCCATTTCCTGTAATATTTTTCTCTAAACATAGCAGGATGTTAATTAAAATACTGCTGTATTTTAATTAACATCCTGCTATTTTAAGGGAAAAAGTTTTTTTTTTTTTCGTTTTGTTTTGTTTTCAAACTGCCGGTCAGCCAAATATTTTTTGGAATTTTTCCTAATAGCAGCCTAGATTTGTGGTTGATGGCAATAGTCTTGCCCCCCTATTTAATAATAATACAACCGCAGACACATCTTGCCAAGAAATAAAGCTTCTTTGTCTGTTCATAGTTTTCATTTCTTCCTTTTTAAATGTACTGTGTTTTGAATACAGTATGTATGACTGACTGAATGACTG
This sequence comes from Agrochola lota, assembly GCA_947364205.1. Lineage (NCBI taxonomy): Eukaryota > Metazoa > Arthropoda > Insecta > Lepidoptera > Noctuidae > Agrochola > Agrochola lota. The sequence continues at coordinate 9,970,213 of OX376246.1, read as the reverse complement.
AACATATTTAAAAAAATCTATGAATGCCGTTTGCAATTTCTCAAAAGTGCAGGACAGATTCCTAAGAACTTTTTCCTGTTGCAAATATTTCCACATTTCAAAAATCCGCACTGCAATTTTGGCAAGTCTTTTCCTGTAACACAATCTATTAAATAATGGATTGACATATCATTTGACAGTGTTATCAGTCAATGCTACATTTATTTCAATAACATGACTCAGCAGAACAGAAAACAATATGGCTTAACTGGAACTCAGAATCTTAGAAAGTTATCATGTTTTGGAAAAACAAACTCAATGAATTACATTGCAAAGTTCAAATTGCAATATGTGTCAGTTATTTTTGTTTTCTGGATGTTATCCTTCTATGATTAATTGCTTATGTAATAGTCTATTTTTACTTCCACCTAAACTTAAATAACCTTAATATTACTTTGCTAACTAATTAGGTAGTTACTTAGCTAATATATTAAGGTTATTTTAGGTTTAAGTGGTAGGGGCTTTGCTATACTTATAAGAAAAGCCCATTTACAACATTAATATCTTCTATCCTGTATTTATAATGTTTCTATTCTATTTTTTATTAAATGGCAAGCAAAGCCGATGTCGACTATTCTGCCAATGTCTAAAGTGCATTGGAAAAACAAATGTGCATGATTTAAAAAATCTTTTGTCTTTAAATTTTTTACATCTGTAATGTTATATTTCAGCTACAAATATGGCACAAAGATTAATGTCACCGTCAATGCTACTACGGAACATATCATGGAATTCTATGAGGTATGCACTCATCTTCGTACATTGTTGAATAAACAGTAAAAAATATATTTTACACATTATACAGATTGTAGTAGTTAACTTTGTACACCGATTTGTCATGAAAATTTGTAAGTTCAGTTGGTATAGAGAAACATGTTCCACTAAAGGTGAGTATAGACTAGAGCATTTACTTGTAACAAAATATCGAGGCGCTCTAAAACAAATAGTGAATTTGTGTAACATTTCATCAAGCAAGATAAACGCATCACATGTGACCTGAAGATCCGACTATTCAACGACGAGTTATAGAAAAATAGAAAGGAATGTTACAGGTAAACGCTCTCTCGCCATGAGCATTACTTTGAACACCGTGTCGAGAACGTTACTCAGTATGTACACTCAGTTTATGTAAGTTAAGAGTAAGTTACAGCGATTATTTCACTCAGTTGTTGATAAGTACGCAGTTATAAGTTTACTATATTTAAATTCGTTAGTCATGTTATTACGCAAAAATGACGCTCATGGTTGACCTAAATACATAGGTTTCAGAGTAAGCAGAAAAATATACGGCGATGAGACTGTACATATTTAATGCCTTAATGATTTATTTTATTTACCAAAACTTTCAAAAAAAAAATGTTCAATAGTATAGTCAACTGCAAGTCTATGGTAACTATTTCACTTTGTAAGCGTATTTTTTCGTAGCAGCAAGGGCCGTTTTCATAGTTTGAATGTAGGTTGATGCTACTGATATGCGGTTGAGCATATCAAATATGACTTGTGATAACTTATACTTTGTTTCAAAACTGGTATGGCTGGTTTTACATATCACCAAGTAATGGTTCAACAATGTTTGGATGTCACACACCAGCCTGATGAACAAACAAACGGTTCCATAGAAAAGTAATGAAGAGAGTAAATTCACAACTTTTTTGTGATAGGAATCCGTGGGAGGTGATGGCCACCCCACCCGCGTGCACGTCTCTACCAACGAATCGCTTACCGTTTACAACCCCATCTTCGTGACCGCCACGCAACAGAAAGGTAAGTACCCCGGCGTTAATATGGCACATCGGGTTTTAGAAAGAGACTGTCACGGGTTTGCCTGACAGAGACGATGTTCTAAAAAGTCAATCTCTGCCAAAAAATCTGCCATATTAGGCCGCGTACCGTAAATATGGGTCCAGGACCTAGAATTTAACCCTGCGGAACGCTTATACTATCTACGAAGCTATTTTTAAAATTCTGTTATCGTTTGTATCAATTCTCCGACCTTATTACTTGCAATAACAACTTAGAGTGTCCAAAAGCCTTGTCCACTATTCTCTTGTGATTCTTATAAATACTTTCTGATTTATAATGATCGACAGAGTCAAAAGTGTTAGGAAAATCGGGAAAACCACAAAAGCTTTTCTGGAGAACACAGTCGAAAGTTATGTTAGTTGAGAAATTGCAGTGGGTCTATTCAAGTCCTTGTTTCCAATTGATGTTATTTCCACTTAAACCAATCAACTTTATAAATGTGTAAATAAAATAGATTTTAGACTGACTAGTGCTGTTGAAAAAGTCATAAAAATACGAAGTTGTAGCGCAAACTGATTCTTATGTGTAGGCCCTACAGTTGCTTTTCCTAAAGAAAAAAAAAAAGTTTGAACTTTGACCTTTGACCAGAAGATTCCCAAGTATGATGCAGTACAAAAAAAAAACAATGATGGGAATATATTATTATTATTTATTATTATCCATTTATTTCGGACAGAATCCATAGAGTTAGTAATAATTTTCTTAAGATATACTCGTATGTTAGTAGGTACATAATATAATAACGTATTTATTACAAAATTACAATCTTCCCGTAACTATTCCCACCCAGTGAGCCTGTATGGGACAGTCATGGCGGGATGCAATCATTTGCAAAATGCTGTTGGTGCTACCGCGCAGTCTTTGAAATAATGACGCCACTTTCTTACGCATTATAGCGTGAAACCCGTCAACGCGAGCATTTGCGAACATTTGTGACGCACTATAATAGCGCGGCAACCCCAACAGCATTCTGAAAGCATTATTGTACTGTATCCGCAGGACGTTGTAGGCTCGTTGCGTATACCGAACCCACAGGCCGCTCGAGTAAAAAGATTGGCAATATGCCCTAAAAAGTGTAATCTTAACTTCCTTAGTACATTGAGCGAACCTACGGGCCAGCATATTGCTCCTTACCGCCAACGCCCTGCGTTCTCTTTCTATATCTGGGTCATCTTTTAAGTCCTCCGTGGCAAGAGGACCCAGATACTTAAAGTTTTTCACAATTTTCAAGGCCGTTCCATCGACCATGATCGGAGGCACTGTAGTAGGTCTCTGATTTCCTACCTTAAAAATCAGTACCTCACTTTTCTGTGTGTTGTACCTAAGACCATGCTCAGATGCGTAGCGCTCACAAATTTTAACCAATGTCCTCAGCGCGTTGACCGAGGGGGCCAGCAGCACCATATCATCAGCATAGCTTACGTTGTTGACACATGTTCCGTCAATGTAGCATCCGACATGTGTCCTGCTGAGCTCCTCCATCAACTGGTTCACATATAGGCTGAAGAGGCCGGTAGATGTGAGGCCGCCCTGCCTTACACCGCATTCCAATTTATATTCGTCAGATAGTGTATCCACCTATCTCACCTGGTTAGTCTGGTTTTTATACCAGAATTTAAGAATACTGTTATATTCCGTTGGCATACCTGTTTCCTCTAGCTTTCGCCACAGTATATCATAGGCAACTGTGTCAATATAATGTTAGCCACACTACGATTTACTTGCGCCAGTAAATCGTTACGTGTGTTCGAAATAATTGTGCAAAGTTCTTCGAACACACGTTACACTTGCGCAAGCCTAAATTTGCGCAAGTAAATCGTTACGTGTGTGGCTAGCATAAGTGACTCTCGACTTCGGTAGGCGTCTTTTTACACCCGTTATGTAAAGCCATTATTTCACACCTTTTTTTTTTTTTTTTTTTTTGGATGGGAAATCATCAAATGACTTCTCCCGCTCTGGGCAGAGCGAGAGGGTGTGTCAGACTTTTACTGACTAAAACCCACCCGTGTTCCTTCCGTTGCCTGTGTGCCGGGGCCGCGATATCCCATTCAGACAAACCCGCAACCCCAGCAGGCATTGGTCTTTCGACCCCGTCGATATCACACCTAAGTTGTTAATTGACGGTATAGTGCTGCCAATTTAAGCCTTAAGCGATAGGGAAGATATATAATTATAATTGTAATTTAGTTTAATAATATAATATGCAATCAATTTAACGTACTGCTGTCTTATCGTATTTCTATATATTTCTTTATTATTTTATTTATCCATTTCCGTACATTTACTCAATTCAAAGCATGTTCAACAGTCCACTACTTATTCTTTCATTTCCATCATCCCTTCATCTGCCTTTTCCCTGCCCTTTTCCCAATTATGTTGGGGTCGGCTCCCAGTCTAATCAGGTGCAGCTGAATACCAGCACGCTTAGCATGACCACAATAGAAACGGGTTTTGTCGACGAAAGAATAGACAAAATGATAAATAAACGACAATTACAATCTGTCATTTCGTCTATTCTTCCGTCGACAAAACCCGTAGAAAACCCGTTTCCGTGGTTGTCATGCTACGCGTGCAGTAGTTAAATGTTATGCAAAAATACGAGTATTTAGTTTATATTCCTCAAAAACGGACACATTACTGTCATGGATTTCCACAAAGTAACGCCTGCGTCCATTACTTAACTGAATACCAACATATAGCCGCCCATGCTTACTTTTCCTAGGTGTATCTTCATGGGAGATACCACTGCTCGTGCAGACAGAGAATGGTGTGCTACTGTTCTCGGATATGGCGCGGACGCTCTGTCCACATGACGCTGGACCAGGTCAGTATTTTAACATTGTTTTTCTTGTGTATTCTTCATTCTAGCACGCGGGCGTCAAGAAGGCACATAGAGTTTTAGGCAAAAACTGTCACTATGAGCACAGTATACACATAGCGCGTGCGCGCGTGTGTGTTGTGTGTTGTGTGTGTGTATAGACAGTACAGAAACTACGTAGTAAATGTTCGAAATGGCACACGCACACAGACCCGCTCATTGACGAGACCCCAAAGCGATTGTCGCGGTGCTGTCAGTTGCGGGTGCCGTGTCGAGAGGAGTGGTCGCCGAGGTCTTTTAAAAATAGAGCGTAGATAATTATTTCAACAGATAGGCCTAGTTTCCAAAATATAACCCGACCAAGTAAACTTGCTCGTTACTTTCGTATTACACGTATATTAATTATATATGGGATTATTTGTTGTTGATTGAATTGTAGCTACGTAACTTAGTAGAAGTTCTTTGTTTACAAATTGTATAGCTTCTCGAGACGGGACTTTATCAACTTAAATCGATGGTGTTCATTCTTTACCAGGGTTTTTAACGGGTTTTGTCGACGGAAGAATAGACAAAATTACAGATTGTGGTTGTTTATCTGGCATTTTGTCTATTCTTCCGTCGATAAAAGGCATTTCTATAGCGGTCAAGCGACGCGTGCTGTCGTATTTAATTGCTATAACACGGAAAATTCATGTAGTATTTCAATGTGCCAAACAATACATTTACCCGACTGTACAAACCGTTTTGTTTCAGACACAAAATCAAAGAACCGTCCAATGATACACATAACAACGTCTAATCCTAAGAACGTGTCAGTTATTATCAAGTTGAGGAGGGTCACAGACTTCTATGTCGACGTTAATAAGGTAAATCTTGAAGTTACTTTAAAACCTACAAATAGAGTTAACTTTCAGCTACGACTTAAAAAAAAATGCCATCTTTCAATAGTATTGCTAATATGAAATCAACTTAATTTACACGATGTAAAGTTGATATTTGTGTAAGTCAAAATGAAGATCCGTTTGCCATCAATTACTGACACCGGCACCCATCTTCAAACTGGGACACAGCAACGCTGATTGGCGGCAGAAATAGGAATGAAGGCAGTACTTCCCCGGACGACCTCCTTTATAAAGAGCTCTACTATAGTTTGACAGAGACCGCTGTTTCGCGCCTGAGGTATGTACGCGGCGAGACGGGGGGCAGTGTAGGCCGCTCATTCGTCAAATCTCACGACGCGCGGCGTCCCGCCCGCCGCTCATTCGTCAACGCAGCCCCCCGCATCGCCGCGCATTTCTATAACGCTGAACAGCGGTCCCGGTGAAACTATACTATTCTACTAAATTTTTTACTTTCTAGCAGCACACGTCAGTCGATCCAATTTAAACCTTATGCCAATGACTTTAAAGTCGCACGACTAAATTAAGTTCTTGCTTTTCAGGAGATTTCGTTAAATGTGACGCCGAGTACTCCAAAGTACTACTTTTTCTCTTTCGACCAACCTCCGTCGAACATCTCCAGAACAGGTCCTATTAAGATGCGGTAAGTACTTTTAAAGCAGCTGTTTTATATTTAAATTTACACACTTCGATCAAGCGTTGGAAACACAACCTCAATGCTATACGTGAGAGGGTGGGTTCGATCAAACTATCAGCCGATAGAAAGTCTGTAGCCAACGGGGACTCTCGGTGCCTGGTTACTGAAAATGAAATATCCAAGTACTAGCGCCTAATGGCCTGCGCAGACTGGCGGAGGGGACGGCAGAGGATTTTTTTATCAATTGAATTTAATACTTATCCAATCGAAATCAGGAGTATATTTCAATGCTCGGTGATCGATGAAAAACTGCGCTGCGATGCTCCAAGCTGGTTAAGCTCCCTCTGCTGTCCCGTCCGCCAGTCTGCGCAGGCCATAAGTCGTACTACAGAAATATCTGCGCTCCTGTTTATTAAAACTGACATCTAATGATGTAAAACTGTAGTGTTCAGTCCCGTAAGTGAACTAAAACAAGTGGGGACCTCGATAGACTTCGAAGAAGATAATAATTAAAAAAAACCATTTGATTTTGCTACTGTGTTCACAAAAAGATTTATTTTTTCAAGCCGTCTGGTCTGACTCATGGGCTAAATTTAAAAGAAAATAAAAGTGGAATTGGGCTAGAAAAACCTGTATCATACACATTTACCTAACCCTTATTTGTTTATTTATTTAGTACATCAACAGCAGTACATACAAAAAATTAAAACAGAACTATAGCATAATAAAAGTACTGGTATGTATGCCTATTATAGGTATACACAGCATTCACCACAAAACAACATTGTAATTAACCAGAATAAACTTATGAAAACATAAAATACAATTAGAAAACAAAAAGAAACTTATGAAAATATAAAATCCAATTAGAAAACAAAAATAAACTTATGAAAACATAAAATCCAGTTAGAAAACAAAAAGAAACTTATGAAAATATTAAATACAATTAGAAAACAAAAAGAAACTTATGAAAACATAAAATCCAATTAGAAAACAAAAAGAAACCTATGAAAATATTAAATACAATTAGAAAACAAAAAGACACTTATGAAAACATAAAATCCAATTAGAAAACAAAAATAAACTTATGAAAATATTAAATACAATTAGAAAACAAAAAGAAAATTATGAAAATATAAAATACAATTAGAAAACAAAAAGACACTTATGAAAACATAAAATCCAATTAGAAAACAAAATTCTAAATAAATGGATATTAGCATTATACTTCTAAATAACATTAGATAAAAGGTTACGACGAAAGGTGGAAGATGAAACCCTTTGGGGAATACGTGATGTTATCAATGAAACTGTCTATAATACTATTTTGTTGCAGGTTTAAGTACACAATTCCAAAGAGTGTGATTCTAATGATTGATTCCGACGACGATATATGTGCTACTGTATCTATACAGAACAACTCGGTATGTGAGCACTTGTTTTTACTAAGAAACTGGAAGCATTCCATAAATACATAAGGCTTCGCCAAATAGAACGCGTACTTAACGCGCGTTAGAGCGCTAGCCTGACGCCGCGCTATAGCGGCGAATTGTGTTGCACTATGACGTACGTTTACTGTCAAACAGAGCGCACTAGCGTTGCGTGCTGCGCTGTACTTAGCGCTCTAACGTGCATTAAGTACACGTTCTATTTGGCGAAGCCTTTATAGCATATCAATATTACACGAAAAGTGAAGTGTCATGCTATGTAAAAAAATATTCTGGTAGCCCCTGTACATTTTTTTTAGGTTTTTTTTTTGTTATCTTATACTAGCTGCGCCCCGCGGTTTGACCCGCATAAGTCTCGATGCCGTGTGAATATCGGGATAAAAAGTATCCCATGCCCTAACCCAGTTCATGGTCTACCCATGTGCCAAATTTAATCCAGATCCATTCACCAATTTAATCCAAACAAACTCACTTTCAAAGTCAAAGTCAAATCATTTATTCCAAATAGACCCTTGTAAGGCACTTGAACGTCACAAGCATTTATAATATTAGTTAGTATAGTATAACTACTGCCTCGTTATTCTAGTAGTCGCACGCGCTCCTGCTGTGCATGAGGGCCTGGGTTCGATTCCCAGGTCGAGCAAAGTGTTATTGGGTTTTTCTATCTGGAATTTCTCAGTTGCAGCCCGGAGTCTGGATTTGTGCCTGTTTGATGGCAATAGGCTTGCTTCATATTACATGGGACTTAAATATAACTGGCGAAATGTGGGTGTACTCCTCTAAAGGTACTCCTCTGTCCAACTCTTCGGGAAACAAGGGGTGGTTTATTTTATTATATTCGGGAAACTTACAACTAAATTACACAGTGTCCTTAAACAATATAAAATTGAAGGCCTTTTACAAGTTCACACTGATAAACACTAAATATAAAAACGAAAAAAAATACATCTATCATTACAAAATTCCTATCTATCTATATCTTTCTAAATATATATAAATTAGGCGTCACGTTGTTTGTCCGCGATGGACTCCTAAACTACTTAACCGATTTTAATCAAATTTGCACACCGTGTGCAGTTTGATCTAACTTAAAAGATAGGATAAGGGTAGGTAGGGTTTTTTTTATATTTGATTGATTGCGGTACAAAGTTCGCCGGGTCAGCTAGTTATATATATATATAAATGAATCCCTATTTCCCTTGGTCACGGCATCACGCGTGAACTGCTGGACCAATTTCGCTAATTCTTTTTTTGTTGTATTTGTTATTATATGTATAATAGCCAGGTAAGTGTGCCGTAGATAAGTACTTAGTGCTACCCGCGCGAAACTGGGGCGGCCACAAATTAGGAAATAAATAGTACACGATAAATTACAAACTAAGAATCATATTTTGCTAACAATTACTTTTCCGTAAAGAAACTGATGATGCTGGTGATGTGATGTGATGTGATGTTATGTTATTATAATACGAGTAACACATGTTTGTTACAGTGCCCAGTATTTGACGGCGAAAGGGAGGTGTATTACAAAGGATACCATCTCACTATGATGAGTAAAGGTGGCATTACTTTAACGGTAAGACAATTTTCTCCTCAATACCTACGGATTCTTATAGGTACCCACGCAACGTTATACTTAACACTCTTCTTGCCATAAGCTTTGCATTCGCATTGTGGAGAAACTGGCAACAACGCCGCACTTGGCTCTGCTGCCGCGTCACTACTGCTTCCCATACATTTTCTATAGATTTATATGAGATTGTTGTGCAACAACACAACCAGTCTTACTTCTTGGAAAGACTGGTTGTCAGAGTTTCGGACTTCTGACGACCCGTAACGACTGTCAAAGATCCATGAATGACAGCCGGGACCAACGGCTGAACGTAATTCCGGAAGGGTTTTGGTATGTAAAGATGGTCACCCATGGTGACGACCAGGTTAAGCTACGCCAACTTAACCTGGTGGATCGACTCGTGCGGCTGTTATTATTTAGCCACAAGCCCCTTCACGTGTGTTTAAGTGTAACTACATAATATACAGTACCTGGTCGACCGAGCTCTGGAGCGAAGGTGAAAATAGATAAAGATATCGTCCAGATATACCAACGTTGTATCACATTCCCGAGGCTGTGAAAATAGAGAAAACGAATTTTCCCAGATATGAGACCTAGCTAGATCTAGGGGCGAAAAATAGATCTAGCTAGGTCTAGTATATTGCAACTTTCATCGAAATCTTTAGAGCCGTTTCGAGAACGTGATTATATATATATATATATATACACACAACGTGTCCCAAAATTCAACGATAAGCGGGCACCAGAGACCTACGAGTATTTTGGGCACATAGTAAAAGTGATTACTATTAACAACAGTTAATGTTTGGTTCTTGTTTAGAAATAGTACCCATTTTTTTTTGTAGCTATTTTGCCTAGAGTTATATACCATTTTGGAATCTTGATTAGTTGCGCCAATTTTTTTTTAAACTTGCCGTTATAGAGTCCATACTTTTTTTTTACACCACGATGACTGAAAGTAAAAAACTTTGAAAATTTTAAGGAAATAAATTATTTTGAATGATTTTTGTGTAAAACCTACAGGCATTCCCGGATTTTAAAGGATTTAGGTTGCCGATAAAAAAAAACAGGAATATTAGAAAAATTGTGGTCATGGTAGTTAAAAATATTTTAAGGGTTGTCAATTTCCGAAGGATTTCAATGTATTGTTTGTAATTTTTTTTTTTCATAGTTTTTTCTCGAGTAGTGATGAGCAGGTCCACCGTCTGGTGCCCGCTTATCATTGAATTTTGGGACACGTTGTATACAAATAAGCTCATTTAATAGTATAAGATAAGATTATATACATAAGATTATCGTTCTTATATACCTGTACATAAGTGTATATTTGTTTCAGCAAGCTATGTTCCCGAATGGTTTCTACATAGTGTTCATAGTGAATGAGAACGATGAAGCCTGTACTGGCGCATGCTGTGACTCTGCTCGCAGTCCGCTGTGGAACGACAATAGAAAGAAGAGCTTCAGGTTTGTAGCGTTCACTGTCAGATAGTACTGGCGCCAGTGACTACTTGCCGCCCGCTGTGGAACGACAATAGAATGAAGAGTTTCAGGTTTGTAGTGTTCACTATCAGAAAGTACTGACGCCAGCGATTTTACTCGCCGCCCGTTGTGGAACGACAATAGAATGAAGAGTTTCAGGTTGGTAGTGTTTACTATCAGACAATACTGGTGCCAGTGACTCTAATCGCCGCCCGATGTGGAGCGACAATAGAATAAAGAGTTTCGGGTTAGTAGTTTTCACTAATCAGACAATACTGATACTACTGACTAATCGCTGACCGCTGTGGAATGACAATAGAATGAAGAGCTTCAGGTTAGTATTAACTGTCTGATTGTACTGGCGCCAGCTACTGGTTTTAAAGGCTAACAAACATTTGGGCGGACCGCGCCTCAACGCGTTGAAAAATCCTTCTATACAAGGTCAAATTAAATGAACTGACGAAACTAAAGATCTCAAGAAGTTTAAGTAACTCGGGGTCAACGGTCTCTTTCATTAGAATTCCTTTTTAGGGTTCCTTAGTAAACAAGGAACCCTTATAGTTTGTCTGTCTGTCCGCGGCTTAGCTCAGAGACACTTAGTACTAGAAAGCTGTAATTTGGCATATGTATACATATTAATCATGCCGACAAAGTGGTAAAATAAAATTAAGAATTTTTTTAGGCGACCTCCCCTACACGTAAAGTGGGGATGTTTTTTTTCTCCTCATCTACCCCTTGTTGCGGGCGTATCGTTAGAAAGGTCTTACAAAAATATTGTGAGTTTGTCCAACCATTTTTGGATTCAGGGATCCGTTTGCGAAATATTAAGCTTTTAACAGATTTTTTTTGTTAGTCAAGTGTGCCCCCCTTCTACCTAAATGGTTGTACTTGGACTTGTGGAAAAATTCACAGCAGTAGTATATATAACGAAGTTAAAAGGAAAACTATGAGAGCTAAGGAGGCTGTACTTGTTAACGCAAAAACATGATCTCCCATACATTCCGTATGGGAGAACACGTTTTTGCAACTACAATGTTAAGTTTGTTCTTGGGATAAATTCATCCCAACTACGGAACCCTTCATTGTGCGTGGTCCGACACGCACTTGGCCGGTTTTTTTAGTTACTATACATAATAATCACAGCTGACATTCTCGATAGTTTTTGTTTTACATATTAAACAACGTGGTATTATATAAGATTTTATTTTTATTTTGTATAAAAAAAAAATATACAAAAGTTGCCAAAAGCCTCAAAAAATTTGACAATGTTGTTCAATATAACATTTTTTCCTAGGTTTCGCGTGATAGCGACAATCTCGTACCGGGAGTACGTGGTAGGTGCGTTGGTGACGCTCGCACTAGTGTGCGTCGTGGCGGTGCTTGTCACTGTGGCTGTGGCTGCTTGCAGTTGTCAGTTTACCGGTAAATATAGCTATTTGACACAAAACATCATCCTTATACAGCGTGTATCAGAAAAGGTGTGGTCAAATTTAACATCGTGATACAGAACATTAACCTGAAAAACTACCTCCATGGAACTTATATTGTAATCGCGAAAAAAATATCAACTATCCCATACAAAACTGCAATACCTACTCGACACAAATATATAGAACGGCGGCTTATAGGTTGATGCGCATGAGTTTACTCGCCTGAAACAGACGAATCGACGCTTTTAAATAATATTATTTTTTCTTGAGGCGATTCGCATGAAGTTCGACAACTCCAGAAATACGTATTAGGCAATTGACATATTTTGAATTTTATGCAGTAAAAGTAGTAAATTGACTCAAGCGTGACTTTGCGGAAATCCATTATAAGTAGATTTTAAACCTAATACATAATAGATTAGTAACCTTACCCGCTTAACTATTAGTTTAGCGGATTAGGTTATTAAATATACGTCGTCTATTGTATTTTATAAGGAAAAAGTACACTACTGCATAAAATTCAAAATGTGGCAATTGCATAACGTATGCCAAGAGTTGTCGATTCGCCCACAAATACATTAACTTCGTGCGAATGGCGTCAAGAAAAAATAATATTATTTAAAAGTATCGATTCACTCGTTTCGTGCATAATAAGCTTGAACGGCTGATAATTTTTTCTCGATTACCATGTTGTTCCCATGAAGATAGAGTTTTAGTTTGACGTTCTGTACCACTCACTTAAATTAGAACACATCATTCTGTTGTATAAAAAAATAAAAATAAAAAGCAATAACTAAAAATAAAACATCATAATTTAATTTTCAATATTTTCTATTCTATCACCATTCTTTTCTTCTTCTTTTATTCTCTTTTTATTTACGTAAAAGATCTCATCTTCATCTTTTAATGAACTTCAATCGTGGGTACCTTTTTAAACCAGTTTGCCTATGTTGATGATGTTCTCATATTCACTTAGTGATACACAAGAACGTGTTGGTTCCACTGTAAAAAGACGAAAAATATAAATATCTAAGACACCTACTTCCGAAACAAAATAATTTTTCACTTTGCAGTCACGTTTTTTTTATTAAATCCTAGTTATGTTTAAATGCCATGTAATAGGGGGCGAGCCTATTACCACCAACCGGGCACAGATTCAGACTCCGGGTACAAATCCAAACTGCGGGCTGCTGCTGAGAATTTCCAGATGGAAAAAATCTACCTACCTCCTTCTGCGAAGCAGTTATGCTCGCGGAGGAGGAGGCGGAGCGCGCGAGGGAGATGCAAGCTGCACGCCCTCGCGGCCCTAGTCGCCGCAGGAGACGCCCCGGGCGTCGGGAGTCCAGAGCCGACTTCCGGCCACCGTAGGCGCGGGCTTGCGGACGGTGAGCAATGGGCAGCTCGCCGTCCGATAAGGACCAGGCTCGTGTCGACGGCGCGTTGTGTTCCACGCGCGCCTCAAAGAGATGTCAGCACCAACCGACGGGGTCGAAAGACCAATGCCTGCTGGGGTTGCGGGTTTGTCCGAAAGGGATAACGCGGCCCCGGCACACAGGCAACGGAAGGAACACGGGTGGGTTTTAGTCAGTAAAAGTCTGACACACCCTCTCGCTCTGCCCAGAGCGGGAGAAGTCATTTGATGATTTCCCTCCCAAAAAAAAAAAAAAAAAGATGGAAAAACCCTATAATACTTTGCCCGAACTGGGAATGGAGCCTAGGAGCTAAGCTAGGGGCTCAGCAGTAGTGGTAGCCACCACTAGAACAACGAGGCAGTTATTTTTTATAACGTTAATTATCCGTTTTTCCCCACAGAAACAGTGACTATAGTAGAGGCGGAGCCGATAGCCCACGCGTCCACTTCGGGAGAGCCGAGCACTTCAGAGACTGCCCGGATACTGGATGATTCTGATGTTGAAACCGAAGGTAAGTTTATGTTCCTTCAACTGTAAGACATGTTTTTCCATGTTATTGGATATAGTTTGTCGGCGAGGTGAGGGGCAGCGTTGACGAATGAGCGGTGGAACGCCATGAGAGTTGAAGAATAAGCGGCCTGCATTGCTCCTCGTCGCAGCGCACATACCGTAGGCGCGGTATAGCGGTATCGGTCAAACTATAGCAAACACGCACGGCCTACCACCTGATGGTAAGTGTTCATCGCCGCCTGTGGACATCTGTAATATCAGAGACATCGCAGATGCGTTGCCGTCCCTGACACGAAGCTGGACTACTCATGTGCCTGTAATTATGTTCTGTTCCGAAAGTGTCTAATGAAAATGTAAACAAATGGATAAAACCTGTAGATGTCAATTTGTAGTGCCGCTTACAGATTGAGAGCTTCGATTTGAATATACTGAAAGTCTTATTTTAAATGATCTCAATGATGTTTTCATTTGACAATTGAGGTTAACTTTATAACCTCAATGTCCGTCAATGATTTTCCAATTACAATTTAATAATGTTATTCAAATATAATAGGGAATATGCATGTATTTTTTTTATTTTTTTATTCGATAATTTACATCGCCAAATAATAGTAAAAAAAAATCAACGCCAAAAAAGCAATTGAAAGTACTTTAAAAAAAAGTTAAAAATAACCATCCGACCCGGGCTATTTTGGCGCGCTTGGTGTGGTGACGTCACAGTCTATGACAACAAACGAACAAGTGTCAAATGGTGAGGTTAGGTTGAAGAAGTATTGTGCTCTGCTGCAAATATACAGTGTTTTCGAATTTCGACTAATACATCATCACGGAACCAACTTTTCCCTGTATAGAACAATGAAAAAAACCGATATACAAGTACTGCATTGTGCTTTGTCCTGAGAGGTTCGGACATAAGGAGAAAGTGGTGTAAAATTATGAAAAGAGACATGGTATCTCCATCAACTCGTTTTCAATATCATAGTATTATGACAACATTCTATAACACAATCTAGATTTCGATATTTTGCGAAGCTATTTCATTGGTTATGATACTGTTTAAAACTAAATTATTCCAGAAAAGGTGTGGAAGATAAAATAAACATTAAGTATATGTTATACTTAATTAGGTACCTTAAAGCTTTCACTCCTTTGATTTCAACAGACGTGAAATCGGTATTTGATGTAAAAAAATGTGGTCATCATGAACACATCAACTTCCGACAAATTATCCGATTGGGCTTTCACAAAACCGCTTTCAGTCATTTTCGAAAGAGTCTTTCGTGTATTTCTTACAAAACAAATATATAACTTCTAAATGTCTACCTACTACAATCACAATAAAACTGGCTGAATCACAAAAACTCCTACAAAACACATTGACGTTACATTGTTGTCATAGATTGTTACGTCACATTCGCTCTGACCAATAGCGTCGCTTTTCAAGTATTTGAATTTCCCACAGTTTTTTTGCACTTTAAAAAAAAATATTTCTTGCTCATTATTAAATTATAATAAAAAATATTGATGGGGGCATAATTCTGAAGTAATATAGTTTATAAAAAAAAAATTGACCCTTATTTGAATCTCATGCATATTCCCTATTGTTGGAGAAAGTCTTGTGAAAAAGTTGAAACTTTCTAAATACAAATTAATGTGACACTAATTGCCTTCAGTGAGTGATTGCGTAAGAAATTTAGCCTGAACAGGTTTTGTTTACACCTTTATCGGATAATTTTCGAACAGACTATACACCGGCATCGAAACAGCAACGCTGTAACGGTAACTAAGTTGTAGTACTACAGGAACAGATCTTTCACTACAACTTAGAAGCAGCTTCATCATCATCATCACAAAGCAAAAGCCGAAAGTCGTGCACTGCTGGACATAGGCCTGCCCCAAGCGCCGCGCCGCTACGACCGGTCCTACGCTTCCCACGACCGCCAGCAGGTCGTGGACACCCGTTGTGGGTGGCCGGCCGCTAAGTCTGCCGGTACGCGGTCGCCACTCCAGCACGTTGTCTTGTGAAGCTTCTGTGGGATTATAAGTTATTTGTCTTTACAGATGATAAGTGGGCTCGTTCTAATCCGCTGACAGTGCAGAGGTTGACGCAAGCCCCGCCTGAAACTTTTACGAGAAGATCTCGCAGGTAATATGGGTTATATTTTTGATATACACACCAACATAAATTGAGGTACACCATATGAGGCCCAACGGTACACTAGCGCCAACGGCTAGTGAGGACCCTCGTTAAGTGTGTCTAGAAATTCCTTCTCAATCACAAGATAATATTTTTTTAAAGAAGTAGTGCTAGTGGACCGTTGGGCCCCCTCTAACCGAGTCGTGCAAAAAAAAATGTCGTGTCGTGAATCGTGTGTTAAAATGACTTTAGAATAAAAGAACCGTTGAATTAAATAATTACCATAATCAGTCCAGAGAGAGAGATAGAGAAAACAGATAGATAGACTACTCTTTCTCTTTCCATTGTCTTCATCTTTATCTATACATACGAGTATAATAAAACAGTAACGAAGTCAAAACTGTAGGTACATTAAATATTTTTGAAAAAAAACTACGAGGTGTGGGAACGAGTCTGATGCCGAAAATATAGTTTTTAGAATGTTTGTCTGTCTGTCTGGATATATGTTCCGGATTAGCGTAAAAACGGCTGAACGAATTTGGATGTAATTTGGCACACACACACAGTTTATAACCTAGTTCCCGTGGGATATTATCTGACATCCACGCGGGCGAAGCCCTGGACAAAAGCTACTCCCAATTAATTTAGAAATTGGCGTTAAATTTCCATACGTTAGCAGTCATCTCAACATTGACTTTTTAAATTATTATCTATCGTTTCTCTTGAGGACCTCGTGGCTAAGTAATAACAGCCGCACGGGTCCGATCCATCAGGTTAAGGTACGTTTGCCGGGGTTGGTCTGTGGATGGGTGACCATCTTTACTTACCGAGACTCCTCCGTGTCTCGGAAAACAAGTTAACCCGTTGGTCCCGGCTATCATTCGTGGTCAGGTCAGATAGGCAGTCGCTCCATGTAAAATACTGGTATTCAGCTGCATCCGGTAAGCCTGGGAGCCGAACCCAATATAGTTGAGGAAAGGCTAGGCAGATTGATATCTATTCTTTCTCTTGTTTTCTTTTTCCCCAGT
This sequence comes from Agrochola lota, assembly GCA_947364205.1. Classification (NCBI taxonomy): domain Eukaryota; kingdom Metazoa; phylum Arthropoda; class Insecta; order Lepidoptera; family Noctuidae; genus Agrochola; species Agrochola lota. Next base: position 9,953,000 of record OX376246.1, on the reverse strand, counting down.
AGTAGTTAGCAGAGCTTCCTCACGACATGTCCCTCATTCCTCCTCAACACATACCCATACCATGACAACTTACAACAGACAAGAGAAATGTTGCTAAACATATTGTTCTGGTTGGCAGGTACTTCTGGGGCGCGCTCACAGTAGCAGTGGTGTACGCACTGCCGGTCGTGCAACTACTGTTCACATATCAACGGGTGAGTTGAATAATCAGCATTTATTGGGGCATGGGCAAAACTCGAAACTCAAAGCATTTATTTCAATTAAAAACCATTTACAGGCACCTTTGAATTGTCAAGGAGTCGGTCAGTCAGAAATATGAACCTAGTTGCCCATTCCAAAGCGTAGTAGGTTCCTATGGAGAAGAACGAGCAAGAAACTCCACGGACACTCTTTTAAATAAAACAATTGTTACAAAATATTGGTTACATCATTCATGTTGAAATTATACATGTGAGTACCTTACCTTCTAAATCACCATAACCACACACAAAATCGTAATCTCACCAGCTGGAAGAATATGTGACTGCCTTGGTAATAGGTCTTTTTTACGCCTTGTATTTACTGAATAAATATCAAAAAGTCATATTTTTCCTCATCTCCAATTTCGTGTTTTGTCCCTCAGATGGTCTTCCAAACCGGAGACCAAGATCTCTGCTACTACAACTTCCTCTGCGCGCACCCCCTGGGGTTCCTCTCAGACTTCAACCACGTGTACTCGAACGTGGGCTACGTGGTGCTGGGGCTAGTGTTCATCGCGCAGGTGCGGCATCGACAGATCAAGAACAGGGGCAGGCCTCAGGTGAGAAAAAAGGTTTTATAATACATTTCCAAGCATGTAAACAAATATGTGTTTGTGGACTTTTATATCCACACAAATAACGTTCATTTTGCGCAACAACTTGATCTTTTTTTATTCCTGTTTCAAAAGGGATGCTGATTTTTTTTTATTTAGTCCGTCTTGGAGATTATAAAAAAAAATCGGACACGTATTTTTTCTTTTTTTACGTAATTTAGAGATTACGGCGATACATTGAGTTAAAATGTGCCATGACGTCATAAGTATATAGATTTTATACTTACTTGTGACGTAGCGACCCCCACTCCCCAACTTAAAATGCGTTTTATCTAAGCAAAAAACACGTGTCTAATATTTTTTTATTATCTGACTGACTAATTAGAATTCCTTTTTTTTTACCCAGGCATCATCCCTATTGTACTAGTTTTACTGAAATCACTTTAATTTAAACAAGCATACCATTGGTATTCAATTAAGTGGTAATAGCATCAATTGAAAAAAAGTATTTGAATAGTCTTTAGATGTAATAACTCCTTAAGGCACACCAAATATAGGGAACACAAATTAATTTTACAAAAATTAAAAACTGGCCAATTGCGTGTTGGTCCACGCACAATTAAGAGTAGTTTAGATGAATTTATCCCAAGAACAAACTTAACTTTGTAGTGTTTTTGCAACTGCAAATGTAAGTTGGTCGATTATTACTCGTTAACTTTTAGAGCTTACTTAGCTGTGATGTTTTCCTTTTAATTTCGTTATACATACTACTGCCGTGAATTTTTTTACATATCCAAAACCAACCATTTATCTGGCAGGGGAACACTTGACTCTAAAAAAAAATAGCAGTTTAAAGTTTAATATTTCGCAAACACATCCCTGAATTTTTTTCATGATTTTATGTTACCACTTTGTACTACGTATCCCTGAAAAGGATGTTATTACAATAGTTTGAGGTGTTATCGCAGTTTTCGATTTCTGCTAGAGCTTAGGATAGAATTTACAATAGTTTGAGGTGTTATCGCAGTTTTCGATTTCTGCTAGAGCTTAGGATAGAATTTACAATAGTTTGAGGTGTTATCGCAGTTTTCGATTTCTGCTAGAGCTTAGGATAGAATTTACAATAGTTTGAGGTGTTATCGCAGTTTTCGATTTCTGCTAGAGCTTAGGATAGAATTTACAATAGTTTTGGTACTTTGTACTCACTACAATAATATAAATGTAGACCACACGTTTAATTCTTCACAATTTTAATTGAAAGATTTATGTATTTTTGCCCTTTATCACCATTACCAGCAATCCATTGGCTTTCGTATCGCACGACATTTGACGGACACTTCCGCCCCTGACTGTATAAGACTCCTTTCTTCAGGACATGGGCATACCCCAACATTATGGGCTCCTCTACTCCATGGGGCTGGGCCTGGTGATGGAAGGCCTGCTGTCGGGCTGCTACCACCTCTGTCCCAACAAGATGAATTTCCAGTTCGGTACGTATTGATGAGTCGTGCTATAGTACAGTCAGAGTTAGATTAATTGGGATAAGCAGACTGTTAAAAATTATCTAAACAATAAAGAAAATAAAACTACCTCAGTGACACAAGGGATGTTTCAGAAAAAAACACATCACACGGCAACCCATTCTGACAAGAATTTCATCCATTTGAAATGTTTTAAACTCTCCATAAGTGCTCAGTGAGACGACGCCGTCTCCGCGCCGTCGCCGCTCCGTCGCCGTGCCGTCGCCGCTTAATTTTGCGTGCATTTTTGCCAGCGGCCGGCGGTGGAATAAAACAATCTATTTAAATAATACTAGCGGTGTGGTGGCGGCGCGGCGGCGGCGCGGCAGCGGACTGGCAACGTTACATATACACTGCTTAGAGGCGCGATGGTGGCGTGACGACGGCGTCGGTTCGCTGAGCACTTATGCTCCATAATCAGTCAGACGGCCCTTTTTTTTTTGAGGGTGGGAAATTATCAAATATCTTCTCCCGCTCTGGGTGGAACGGGAGGGCGTGTCAGACTTTTACTGACTTAAACCCACCCGTGTTCCTTTCGTTGCCTGTGTGCCGGGGCCGCGATTTCCCTTTCGGACAAACTCGCAACCCCGGCAGGCATTACGGACCCCGTCAGTTGGTACTGACATCTCTTTGAGGCGCGCGGTCGCGGACGGCCCTAATCTTGGGTTTCCTAAAACGTTGTTAGTTTTATTTTTTTCATGTCTTCTTCTTGGAAGTGGGCGTTAACAGTTGCTAACTAATGTATTTTCGTACACAATTATTTTTTACATTATTATAAAAGATTCCATGGCGGCAACAGTGTTTGACTTTACTGTGCCAGAAAACGCTTTATAGTCATACTGTGCAGACTGGCGGACGGGATGGCAAAAGATTTTAAATTTATCATTTGAATTTAATACTTATCCAATCGAAATAAGGTATATATTTCAATGCTCGGTGATCAACCTTGGAGCATCGTAGCGCAGTTTTCTCTGTAGCATCAAAGAGCACGCTGGAGGATTCCGCGGCGGAAGGCGGCGGTATGCGCCGGTATGCGCTGGAGTCTGCCAGTCTGCCACACTCTTTCAAAAGCAACTTTTTGACTGCATATTCCACTAGGGAATAATCAAATCGCGGCGAGCGGTGGCTACCCGGCGGATGTTCCGGTAAGTTGGTGGACGCTCGCGGTATCGCAAAGGATTGTTCTTGTCAGAGTGCGCCGCCGGCGGATAGAGGACTCCTCTTCGATGCTCTCCCCTACCGTTCACCAGTGTGCGCTGGCCCGTACGCGCATATAACGACACTACTGCATTAGGAAACCTTTTCAGACCGACGACGCACACTGACCAAGTACTTTTTCACTAGATCACCAGCTATTTTCATATGTTTCCTGCAGATGTTGACACTTCTCGTTCGTTTTCAGATTCATCGTTCATGTACGTGATAGCGGTCCTAGTGATGATCAAGTTATATCAAAACAGGCACTCCGACATCATTCCCAGCGCGCACACTACATTCATAATACTGGCCTTTATCATGACTTTGGGTAAGTTTTACGGTTTTGGATGTGTAACATTTTTCCTCTCGCTTTCCTGCAATAATAATCTGTGGGACTGATTTCGTGAAAAGGGACGGAAGTGTGTAACAGGAAGCCAGGGCAGCGCGCGCTATTTGATTTGACCAACGAGCGCGCGCAGTGCTACGGTTGGCCGTCAGAAACGACATTGACGAGGCCCCGCCCCTTTAAAGTTGCTTATTATAAATAATGTTGCTTATTATGCGACTGCTGTAAGGCTTAATTGGCTAAAAATTCAACGGAGACTAACGAGGAGATATCATAGTGCACAAGTGTGTGCAAACACAGATGCACTCCCTCTTCTGTCACTCTTATAGACCGATGGGACTACAATCTCAACGGAGACTAACGAGGAGATATCATAGTGCACAAGTGTGTGCAAGCACAGATGCACTCCCTCTTCTGTCACTCTTATAGACCGATGGGACTACAATCTCAACGGAGACTAACGAGGAGATATCATAGTACACAAGTGTGTGCAAGCACAGATGCAGTCCCTCTTCTGTCACTCTTATAGACCGATGGGACTACAATCTCAACGGAGACTAACGAGGAGATCTCATAGTGCACAAGTGTGTCCAAACACAGATGCACTCCCTCTTCTGTCACTCTTATAGACCGATGGGACTACAATCTCAACGGAGACTAACGAGGAGATATTGTAGTGCACAAGTGTGTGCAAACACAGATGCAGTCCCTTTTCTGTCACTCTTATAGACCGATGGGACTACAATCTCAACGGAGACTAACGAGGAGATATCATAGTGCACAAGTGTGTGCAAACACAGATGCACTCCCTCTTCTGTCACTCTTATAGGCCGATGGGACTACAATCTCAACGGAGACTAACGAGGAGATATCGTAGTGCACAAGTGTGTGCAAACACAGATGCACTCCCTCTTCTGTCACTCTTATAGACCGATGGGACTACAATCCGTCACGACCAGGCCTAGGAATATTTTCATGTGCTTTTCTAATTTAATTTTTTTTACGTTCCTTTTTTTCTATCAGGTCTATTCGGTATCCTGTTCCCCAGCGTGCTGTTCTCCGTACTGTTCACGATAGTGCACATGCTGACGTGTTTCATACTCACGCTCAAAATATACTACGCTGGCAAGTTTAATTTAGGTAAGTTATTGTATTGTTTAGGCTCATTTATGTAATACAGTATCAACTAGTACGGGGGGGTATTGTGACTGTTACTGGCGGCCTTATATATATTTTTACCACTGCTGGGACAAGCCTCGTCTCTTTGAGAGGGAATGGGCCGTAATCCACCACGCGGGCCGAGTGCTAGTTGGGAGATAGAACATGTCTTCGAATTTTTGGTTCTAGGACATGTTGGTTTCCTCACGATGTTTTCCTTCACAATTTTGAGAGCAGTGGTGATGTAATTAGTTACACAAATTAAAATGCCTGCCTGGGCTCGAACCCGCGACCTACGAATCGTAAGTCGGGGCCGTTACCACTGGGCCACCACTGTTCTCTCATAAATAAATAAATAAAATTTAAATGACAACAGTATGTCATCCCTAAAGCTGTGTGTTTAGCGGACAATACTCTGTACAAAACAACGGTACTTGATCCTTTACACGAGAAAAGTTTCTCAACCGTGTGATTATCGCAATCATGGACATTCTCGCCGACGGTCGAGAAAATCCTCGTGTCTTTATTGTGGCCTGGGGTCGTGACATTGTCTGTGTATTATCTCAGGCTTGGGGTCGTCACATTGTCTGTGTATTATCTCATGAGGCCTGGGGTTATGACGTCTACTTATGTATACAACCCTTAAATCTATCTTTACAGGTCAGGACATTGTCTGTGTATTATCTCAGGCTTGGGATCGTGACATTGTCTGTGTATTATCTCATGAGGCCTGGGATCGTGAGATTGTCTGTGTATTATCTCATGAGACCTGGGATCGTGACATTGTCTGTGTATTATCTTATGAGGCCTGGGATCGTGACATTGTCTGTGTATTATCTCATGAGGCCTGGGATCGTGAGATTGTCTGTGTATTATCTCATGAGACCTGGGATCGTGACATTGTCTGTGTATTATCTCATGAGGCCTGGGATCGTGACATTGTCTGTGTATTATCTTATGAGGCCTGGGGTCGTGAGATTGTCTGTGTATTATCTCATGAGGCCTGGGATCGTGACATTGTCTGTGTATTATCTTATGAGGCGTGGAGTCGTGACATTGTCTGTGTATTATCTCATGAGGCCTGGGGTCATGAGATTGTCAGCGTATTATCTCATGAGGCCTGGGATCGTGACATTGTCTGTGTATTATCTTATGAAGCGTGGAGACGTGACATTTTCTGTGTATTATCTCATGAGGCCTGGGGTTGTGAGATTGTCTGTGTATTATCTCATGAGGCCTGGGATCGTGACATTGTCTGTGTATTATCTTATGAAGCGTGGAGACGTGACATTGTCTGTGTATTATCTCATGAGGCCTGGGATCGTGACATTGTCTGTGTATTATCTTATGAGGCGTGGAGTCGTGACATTGTCTGTGTATTATCTCATGGGGCCTGGGGTCATTTTTTTTTTTTTTTTTTGGATGGGAAATCATCAAATGACTTCTCCCGCTCTGGGCAGAGCGAGAGGGTGTGTCAGACTTTTACTGACTAAAACCCACCCGTGTTCCTTCCGTTGCCTGTGTGCCGGGGCCGCGATATCCCTTTCAGACAAACCCGCAACCCCAGCAGGCATTGGTCTTTCGACCCCGTCGGTTGATGCTGACATCTCTTTGAGGCGCGCGTGGAACACAACGCGCCGTCGACACGGGCCTGGTCCTTATCGGACGGCGAGCTGCCCATTGCTCACCGTCCGCAAGCCCGCGCCTACGGTGGCCGGAAGTCGGCTCTTGACTCCCGACGCCCGGGGCGTCTCCTGCGGCGACTAGGGCCGCGAGGGCGTGCAGCTTGCATCTCCCTCGCGCGCCCCGCCTCCTCCTTCGCGACGCCTGGGGTCATGACATTGTCTTTGTATTATCTCATGAGGCCTGGGGTCCTGACATTGTCTTTGTATTATCTCATGAGGCCTGGGGTCCTGACATTGTCTTTGTATTATCTCATGAGGCCTAGGAATGAATTACTGTGTGACTTTACATTAATACTGTTTATTTGTTATGGTCGCGGTGTCTGGCCTGTTGAAATGTCATAAAAGTGGAAGCAGGTTAAGTTTTAATGAAAATATAAGTGATATGTCATCTGCATTTTTTTTTTTATACTGGCCCCTGTCCGTACACCGGGAATAAACTAGTCCAAAATCCAGTTTTCCCCTAACTCTCCTATTTTTATATATTTCACATTTCCACCACAGAATGGTCGGCGTTACCGCGCGGCGTGCGAGCGCTCCGCTCGGACCACTGGCGCGCGCTACTGCCGGAGCACCGAGCGCGCGCGGCGCTCGTGTGTATCGCTAACATCGCGAACTGGGCCTTCGCTATATACAGGTAATCATCAACACCTGCCTAGAAGGTACGCATAGTAATATCGGTCAACAGAAACTCGTCAAATACACATTATAGTTTGAATACCACGATTAATACCCTTGCCGGGTCTTGCTTCTAATGGTTTTAAACACAATATCACAGATTAGTACAGATTAGACACTCCGCAAAATCATTTAAATAAAAAGCGACTCTTGCTACGACACAATAAAGTTGCAATTCAGGTCGAGCGCACCGCGTACCTACTTGTAGCTTCATACCTAAAATGCGGAGTGACCCCATCTGTGGTTATACCTACTCCCGATATGTATTTACCCGTCCGAGAAATTGAATCTGACATTTGAAGTTTTAGTTTTGTGATTGATTGAAATTAACACCAAATACTAATTTAATTATATACAAGTAAAAGCTTTCATAATGTAAAAGAAGCAGGAGTATTTTAATTAGAATGAATGAAATGCACCGACCCTAGCGTGGTTTAACCAGACTCGATAAATCGAATGGACCCCAAGATTTGCACTAGCCCCTGAAGCCTCATGCTTCATGGGACTGCAGAGGCCATTGCATATCAAGGAGTAGACCGGGTGGCGCGTGGTAATGGTAGGGAAGACGTGCCCTTAGGATAAGGAAGATGATGTAACCAATATTTTGTAACAATTTTTTATTTATGTAAAAGATTGTCCGTGGAGTTTCTTGCCCGTTCTTCTCCATAGGTATCTACTACGCTTTGCTTCGTCTTTCTGACTTACCGATTCCTTGACAATTCAAAGGTGCCTGTAAATGGTTTAGTTGAAATAAATGCTTTGAATTTGAGTTTGATGATGATTGATGATTTGCGAGCCGTACCCGATATGCATCCTTGAGAAGGCAATGGAATAGTGAAGTGAAACCGTCGACCAAAGGGCGCCGAAAGATAATCTCGCTCTACCCTGAAAATGTACTGCTAATGATTATTTTAATAGCGCCATTCAATGGAACTGTTGAACATCCAAAACGGATTGTTTAACAATCAAATGAACTATTAACGTAAATTATCCATGGATATATTATTCAAATCATAACTGGCATTCTAAATACAGTATCGCTTTGTTATCTTTAAATTTTATTGCGCCATATGTTACAAGTCTGTTCCTAGCTTTGCCTTTCAGTATTGCTAGCTAAAATCTACTCCTCAAAATTAGGGTAAAATAATATTCTACTTCATTATTTAATTGTGACTGCCAGTACCGCCTCTATTTATTTAGTTTTAGATTCAACGAAAGTATACATTTTTACCGCCCACATTTTTATGCGTCTTCTGCGTGATGATAAAATAATTCTACTCGTCGATTAAGATAGTCTTTCGAAGATTCATTTATAAAACAGTTTTGTTTTATGAACAAAAAAAAATCAAATTCCCGGTTTACTACCCGACTTCGGGTTTAAGCCATGAGGAACAGGGTGTAAAGTTCACTCATCCACCATAGAAAAGGGAGGATCCTCCGACCAGACGGGTGTCGTGTCTGGCGGGCAACTGCCCAGAGGTTGAAGTCGGGAAGCTTGTATAATTATGTTTATCGCGCGGTAAACTCTAATTGCGCGATGCAGGATTTGTGTGACGTCAGGTCTTTGATGCATAGTTCGCATGTGGCGATTAAAACGTTATGATTTTGACCGTTATGTATGTATCTTCATCTGTTCCCTCATATCTTTTAAACTACTCATTATAATTTGATAAATGCGGTATCTTTGGTAGCGTCTTAATCGCCCGCTGGCTATGACGTCACGTTAAGTGAAGTGTCTTCAAGTTAAATGAATATGGCGCCCTCTAAAGGACACAAAGTAAAGAACAAAAAATTAATTTGACGCAATGTTGATTATCAAATCAACGGGCTTAATTAGCACATATCAAATATATTCTCTTTCTCTTTCTTTCTCTCTCTTATTCTCTCTATCTCTTTCTCTGTCTCTCTGTTTCTCTCTCTTTATTTTTGTCTCTCACACACGTAATTTGTCTTTCTTTGATGTGTTGTTTATACCTTCTTAATTGACATTTTTGACGTAGTAGGGTTTTATTTAAAAAAAAAAAAAAAGTGTGGTCTTTTCACGTTCAAAATCTAGTCGCAATCTCATCTAAGCGACAATATAATGATATTTGTAACAGATTGACTGAGATTAGAATGCGAAAAGTCCGTAAAAATACGAGAATCCTAACTTCTGTTTCTTTATCTGATATAAACTTGATAGTTTTCGTTATTAGGACAATGTATCCGTCTCTTTCTAGCGCCATAGTGCACAACAAGGACTTCGCGCGTCAGCTGCTGGCCATCCTGATGGGTAATGCCATCCTCTACACAATGTTCTATGTGATCATGAAACTGGTCAATCGTGAGAGGATCGCTGCTTACACCTGGTTCTACTTTGTGCTGGCTCATGTGGCCTGGTTCACTGCGTTGAAGTTGTTTCTGGATTCGAAGACTAAGTGGTCGGTGAGTATACGACCTTTATCATTGATTAATAGTGTATTTAGAAGGCTAATGGCCTGCGCAGACTGGCGGACAGGACGGCACGGCAGAGGACTTTAAGGACGGAAAACTGCGCTGCGATGCTCCAAACTCTATCACCGAGCATTGAAATATATACCTTATTGCGATTGGATAAGTACTAAATTTAATTGATAAATTTAAAATCGTCCGCCGTCCCGTCCGCCTGTCTGTGCAGACCTTATTAGTCACCCAGCAATGGAGAAGGCTATGCTTGGAGTTTCCCTACGTGATCGAATCAGAAATGAAGAGCTCCAGCGCAGGAGAACCAAGATAACCGACATAGCCCGAAGAATTGTCAAACTTAAGTGGCAATGGGCACTGGGCAGGGCACATTGCTCGTAGAACAGATGGCCGATGGGGCCGAAAGGTTCTGGAGTGCGACCGCGTACCAGAACACGTAGCGTTGGAAGGCTTCGGACAAAGTAGACCGATGACTTTGTGAAGGCCATCTAAAAAACTCTGCCCATCATGACTATAATACAATGTTTTCTTCAATTTCCAGCAAACGCCAGCCCAGTCCCGACGTCACAACGCAGAATGCTCTATCCTACAACTGTACGACTCGCACGACGCGTGGCACGTCATGTCGGCGGCGGCCATGTTCCTGTCGTTCAACATGTTGCTAACTGTCGACGATCTCGTCGCTAACACTCTTAGGGCCAATTTGCAAACCTTCTAGACAAGTCGTCACAACCCAGAATGCTCTATCCTACAACTGTACGACACGCACGACGCGTGGCACGTCATGTCGGCGGCCGCCATGTTGCTAACTGTCGACGATCTCGTCTGTAATAATACCATAAAATATGTATCAATACTTTAGGAGTTAATCGTTTTTGAATCTTGCATAAGTGTAAAGTAATTGTCCTCGTGACTGCAAGTGTGGTTGGTTGTGAGATATCGCGTCGAGTGTTGTAACTATGTTTCTGACAAAAAAAATTGTCTTATGTGGTTAGACTGGAGTCTCCTATTAGAATCTATCGGTGTTGTCCGACGTCAGCGTCACAGATATATATTTGTTCAGCTGCAGTGAGCGTTTTATGGAGACCACATCAGTCAAGCAAGCATCCTGATGCGGTGAACGACAATACACTGTATGAAGATTATGAGAGACTCAAGCGTGAATGTGTTCCTGGCACAAGCCAGGAACACATTCACGCTTGAGTCTCACGCTTGAGTCTCTCGCTTGAGTTGAATGATACTGTCATACGACGCAGTTGAGTTGATGTCGCGTCAAGTGTGGAACCTATTTCTGACTTGACACAGTCATTAAAACCAAGAGAGGATTTATTATTTTGTTAATATTTTAAGAGGCATAATTGTAGCGTGGAGTAACATTTATATGGCTTTTGGAAATTGGACCGGACAAAGCTAAGAATTAGTGAATAATAAGTGTTGTTGTAAGTTTATTTCTGACAAAGCATTTTAGACTATCACCGATGAATATAGACATCGTCATAAAAATAAATCCAATTGACAACGATTAAATTAAACGCGCCCCGTCGCGTCTTTGTTGAAAGTCTGTTTCAGGCTTTATATGAATATTGACAGAAATATAAAACAAATAGTTTTAGTTCCTAAATTCAGTGTTGTAATACAGGTAACTATTTTTTTTCTGAATCGAATACTTGTACCGTTTTTACCACACTACATTTTTACAATATATTTAACCATTTATGTACACACATATAAACAGAAAAGGAAGAAACGAACAGAAAGATACTTAAACCCTTTTTTAACGTTTTTAATTAGCAAGTAAATTAGATTTAGTTCTATCTATATGACACATCCAGCTTTAGAGAGAGACAGTCACACTGATGTGATATTCCTTTTGTTATGTAGTTAATGTTTTGTAGCAATAGACAGATTTTAATGACACAGGTTGCTGTACAGGACAGGGAAATTTATTGTTAAGCAAATGGACATCCTATGTCAATTTGTCGTGTTATAGCCATTTCATATATAGTCCGCGCGCGACTGTTAGTCACCGGCCTCGCTATGCTCCCGGCTCCCTCCCCCGGCACACGTCGCCGCTAACTCAGTCTGACAATGTTGTCAACGGCGCCCTCTCCCGTCTCACCGTGAGCATCATACATCAGGCAGTGACTAGCAGTCACGCAGTAGTGATTTAAATAAACGAACAATTTAGACTGTTCATTCATTTAAATTTTCCTGAATTTACATTATTTAATTAAAAGTTAGTCAAACTATAGTTACCGACAACTCTAAAGGCTTTATGAAATAAAAAGTATTACTAGGCGCTTTATGTTTAATTAATTTTATCATTTATTTTATTTTATTTATAAAAGCATATAGTTTTAAGCTATAGTGTTAGTGCGAAGAACCTTGTCGTATCAATTGTATTATAATTATAACAGGTGCTTGGTATAGACATGGGTTTTACACACACATTGACATTGACATTTAATTACTTAGCGACACTTCTGAGATGGGTTTTGATCACTGGTTATTCTAAAAGAGTAAATTAAACAAAACGAGCGAGCCTTATAGTAGTCGCATATAATGTGTAATATCTGACATCTCACCTTGGTAATAAGCAACATTAAAGGACAGGGCCTCGTCAAGGTCGTTTCTGACGGCCAACTCCAGCACCGCGCGCGCCCATAAGTCAAATCAAATAACGCGCGCTTCCTGTTACACACTTCTGTCGCTTTTCGTGAAATCCCTCCCACAGATGGCAGGCAAGCGAGAGGAAAAATGTTACACATCAAAAATCGTGTGCCGTCGGGGGACCCCCGTTAGTAACGAAGTTCCGTTAGGATCATTTTCAAAAATTACAACTTAGTTTAGTATTGAGGTTATACAACCGGCCGCGCACAATACTCGTCTGCTCGAATCTCGATACACTCGTATATAATAGAAAGAGAAAGAGAGAAAGTCGCATGGGATCCCATAACGCTTTTTCCTTACGTGACGATTTCTAGCAGTCAACTCCTGCTCGCAAGCTACGTTGAGGAACTTCGTTCCAAAAGTCTAAACTCATATTCAAGTCACTACTGGTTACGGGGTCAAAGGCCGCGGGTAGTGTAACCATTGATGCATATTACGATCCCACTGCTGGGACACTGGCCTCCTTTCTGTGAGAGAGAGTAGGCTGTAATGCACCACGCGGGCCCAGTGCGGGTTGGTGGATAGTGATTTGAAATTATTAATTTATTAAATCCATCAAGATTGTGAAGTTTCAACAATGACTTAAATGTAACCCTGTCTGGACGGCGGATAAAACGAGAATTTCATTTCATCGACGAACAATTTCATTTCCATTGAAGAAACTCGAATGAAACTGTAAATAAGGGCGAATTTTACCAACCAAACTAAACGCGATTATAGTTTGACCTAGACCGCTATTGCGCGCCTTAGGATTGCGCGGCGAGGCGGGGCGCTGCGTTGACGAATGAGCGGCCTGAACTGCCACATCGTATCGCCGCGCACCTATGCGCGGAATGGTGGTACCGGTCAAACTATAGCACATCCAAACCGCGTTCAAGAGCTATCAGTGTTATCATTGTTGTGGAATATTGACACTGACAGCTCTTGAACGCGGTTTAGATCAGCTGATCGCGTTCAGTTTCATTGGTGAGGCTCAATTTTGGTATAATCGGTGTAAGCCCGAATGATATGCGACTTGGTTTAAAAAGTGGCAAATATATTTAGCTTATTAAAATTAAATGTAAAGGAAGAGGCTGTGATTTCCAAAATGTTTTCTCTCTTCTGTTAAATAACTAATTTATACTATGTATGACTTCAACATGTTAGAGCAGGGGTCGGCAAGTAATATAAGTGGGGGCGCTGTTGAAATTCTTTATCGAGGTCCAGAAAAAAATACTCATAATACTTTCAACTTTTATTTTTTTATTTTGTGTAATTTATGTAAGATAATTATTATAAAACACAAAAGGCCACTTTTTTATAGTTTGATTCACTCGGGGAACAGCTAATGCGAAGAGTGTCTACAAGGTGGGGTCCGTTAATCTCGAACGGTCTTTGTTTAAAAAAAAAAAAAGTTGTTAAAGATAATTAGTTGGTACTTAGACTATATTTGGCGGTCCATCCGACCGTTATGTTAGAGAAAGGTTGAATTAAACTTTAGGGGTGAAACAGCAAAAAATTTAATTAAACACCCTTTATAAAAAGTAGCTGGCATACTACTACTGGTCACAATGTGTATGTGTGTGGACCCTATAAAAAGATTCTTGTATTGGATATTATGATATTTCTTCCTCACATTTTTAAAGTTGCAATTTTTAACTGATTTCAAAAAAGGAGGAGGTTTTCAGTTCGTCGGAAACTTTTTATTTTTATGTGTGTTCCACAATTACTCGAAGGAGGCTGGATCGATTTGCAAAATTCTTTTTTGTTTGAAAGGGTCCCATAATATATAAATTTTACTAACTTTGCTTGGGTAGTAGCACTGTTATTTACATATCAAGTAGTGATATAATAGATAGGTCCACAACCAAATAGCGAAGGATAAAAAAAATATGAAAAAAAAAATACTACCAAAAAAATCACCAAGTACAAAGTGAAAAATTACTTTAATTTCGGAAGTCGGTGGCAAAAAACAAAAATACAAACCAAAGACACCGACTTCCAATTATTTTTCACTTTGTTGTTTTTTTTTTTTTGGAAGTCGGTTGTGCTATCCCCAAAGTATTATTTACCTTTCTGCTAAACCTTGTATGTATTACGAACGTATGTACTTAGTTTATAAGTTTTTGTATTTAATTTAAGCATCTAAAAACGCGTCAATATATGAATTTTAATAAAAAAATATAAAAATCTTTTTTTTTTTATTATGCTTCAGTATTTAAAAAAAAACAGCTGCTCCATACAATTTTGACCGCGTAGCTATTGCACTTTTCTATGATACAACTGTTTTTTTTTTAATAACAGACGAAAAATTTCAACGCAGGTGGATTCAGAATCATGTACTGAATCTATGGTAGCCGGCTTCGCGTCGATGTCCCTGCCACCCTGTATAATATTTTCTCAAACAGGTGAATGAGAACATCGTGAGGTAACCCTAGAAGACGTGACATCCACCATCCGCTATGTGCCCGCGTGGTGGATTACGGCCCACTCCCTCTCACAGAGAGGAGGTCTGAGACCCAGCAGTGGGAATATTATGTTCTGATTATGCGACACGCTTCGATAATACAAACAAGTCACAGATTGGTGATCATCACCATTCTACGCTTTTCTCAACAACATATTATTATGTTGGGGTCGGTTTCCAGTCTGACCAACCATGTATGCAGCTGAATACCAGTATTTTACATGGAGCGACTGCCTATCTACCTCTACCTCTACAATCCAGTTGATAATCAAAGTCGTAAATGAAGCAATCATACAGGGTGACCAATTAAGAAGTGTATACAACTTTTTATAGCCTCCATTCTGATTTGACGCCAAATTTTGCAGTTGTTTGGCGTCTATTATTTAGTTAAAATAAGACCATGACCACCGCAATACTTTCATTAATTTTATCCTGAAATACCTAAACGAATTTAAAAACAACCCAATTTTTCTAAAAATTATGACGAATACTTACCATTTTGATCACTGAGGATTTCGAAACACGTCCTGACTTTTTTTCTGTGGGGTATCTCTAAAGGGACGAGTCGTGCTGAAGCTCAAATACGAAAATCAAAATATTTGTGACTTTGTTAGTAGGATACCTAATATACCTAGTATGCGAAAATGATGAAATTTCATGAAAAACACGATGATAAAACAGGACGAAAATGTGTTGCGTAATTAGGTAGCTGATCTAATTACGCAACACATTTTCGTAAACAATTACGACTGATGTGTTTCATCTTGACAGTTCAACAAATTTCATTGCGTTAATTACGTTGTGGAGCACATTTTTTTTTGCAATGGATTAGCAATCTGTTTCAAAACGATTCAGATTCTGATTGATCGTGCATAAAGCCCACCACAGACATAGCTATAATATTATATTATAGCAAGATATAATTATTACGATATATTTTCCATAGTAATCTTCGAGTGACCGCAGACGGAGCTCTAATATATATTTCTAGTAAGTACGCAAAGTACGTACGTATGTTTGTAAACGCACCCACGATACAAGAAGAAATTCTTAGTGTGGGCAACGTTAAAAAAAAAATAAAAAAAATTGAAAGTATATTACTATATATATTTATATATTATAGTTACGTCTGTGATAGACTTTACGCAATTCTGATTAGGCTAATCTTATTCACCGTATAAAATTGCCAAATCTGACTACTTATTAAAACTATCCCCTAATGTTTTTGTAATAAAAATAATCTTTATTTAAAGTTGTATACTTCCTAATTGGCCACCGTAAAACTTCGGGTATTTTACTGTGAGTCATGGGTATCTTACAAATCGTAATGTTAACGTCATTAAACATATCTACGATTATGCCTATCAAGCGTTTTGTGTACCATTATGCCTATGACGGAATTGAGCATTAAACAGCATAAATAAAGTAGTTCATAACATTATTATCATTATGCAAATCTTAGTACAAATTAAGATAACGAATAGTTTTGTCATTAACTCGCTTAAGTATAAACACTCACTGTTGTGAAATAAGATGACTGCTGCCTATCCTACGATGACTAGTAGTTTTTATCCGACCGTGCGACTGCAAAGACAGGGTTATGTTTTTCAAGCGTGGGATTCATTATACCCTCGACTCGAAGCATCGTAACGGCTGGATTAGCTCTATCCAGCTTTTTGTTTTAATACCTGAGGAGTCAGGGTCGGACTGGGCCGGAAGGGCCCGGGTGGCTGACCACAAACTCGGGGCCCGAGACTAGATGATGGTAGATGGGATACTATCGGAAAATACTGAGATACACAAATTGAGATAAACAAAATATAAAATTTAATTATCAACGATGTAATAAATTATTAGGTACGGACAATAGCACATCAGGTTACCCACTACCAGTATAAAAGGACCTCCCTTAATAGGCGAGTTTCATATAACCCAATTTTTCTATTTCATTTCTCTCTAATTGTATGAACGAACTATCTGATCTAGTTTTACATTTAGGTCGCAAGAGCTGGGACCTAGCTTGCGCGGGCCTCCTATCCTATAGTTGCCGCAAGCCCCGTAAGCCAGGCTCGTGGGGGGCCCGCGCAGACTGGGGCCCGGCTGGCAAATGCCACCTCGACTCTATGGCCAGTCCGACGCTGTGAGGAGTAACGGCACAGATGAATACAGAAAATGATGGTCACTCCACATTTTAGGTATATGTCCATTCATTACACATAGAAATCCGCATTAAGGCTTGTGCAGACCAGCGCGACTTGTCGCGCGACGCGACACCGGTTATTGTTATACTGTGAAGTTTTCTTAGAAATTGTATTGTTCGTGTCGCGTCGCGCGACATGTCGCGCTGGTCTGCACAATCCTTTACCGTGTGCATAAAGGACAAGCTATACGCGGCGGGCTCGTCTCGTCGAGCCAATTCAGTGAGTGTAACGTAGTCAGAAGATATAAGAGTTACGATAGAAAGAGAGGCAACTTCTAGGTGAATATAACTGTAAGTAATTAGCGCTGTGCGACCTGAATTGCACTTTATTGTGTGGTCGCAAGAGTCGCTTTTTAACCGACTTCCCAAAAAGGAGGAGGTTATCAATTCGGTTGTGTTTTTTTTTTTAATGTTTGTGACCTCATAACTCAGTCATTTATGAACCGATTTGGGAAATTCTTTTTTTATTTGAAAGGATATACTTCCCGATTGGTCCCATTATTATCAAAATTCAGTTCTGATGATGGAATCCATGAGGAATTGAGGGAACTCCTCAAATAATATAGGCATACACATAGCGATTTTGGTATTTTCAGCAACGAGTTAACCATTTGCTTTCAGAAAGTATGATTTGGTGAAGTAGAACTGATGAAGAAGACCACATATGCCACCGGAACTACTAAAGCCACAGCAGCAGCAGCAGCAGTTACTACTACTACTAATTTTAAGTATTTTTCGGGTGGCTATAAGATATCTCATTCAGATGAAAATCTTACCATTGAACTGATCTTAAGATGAAGCCGGAAGGAAGGCACCGGAACTCCGTCATAAAACAATGTATCCTAGCCGTGTTTGGGCTTATTGGAATTGCCATGAGGTGCACTCTGCCTATAAATGATTAATGGTAGTATCCCGGCATCAAATTGCGCTACTTGAGTCGTACGCTATGTGTGGTCTTGATTGTCAGAAGACAGATTTCGTAGCCTCGTTATTTCCGTCAATGATCCTGTCGTCGTGTGGTCGCTTTAATAATTTGTTCGCACTCCAAATCTGATAAAACGAAGGCTTCCAAACTTCTGACACGACTAAACACGACGTATATTTGCCCTTTTGCAATTTTTTTTTTACCAAGGTAGATCACAGATCTTTCAAGGATGGTACCCTATAATTTATGGACTGTGACCGCCCAGCTTAATATTAGAGTCAGCATACGACGCTCCACATCTCCGTAAGCCCTTGCCGCCTGGAACGAAGTGCTTGTTGGTGGTATGTGTATCACTTTAAAAATATAAATTAGCATATCTTTTTATTGGATGAGACAATAGGGATGATGCCTGGGTAAAAAAAATGAAATTCTAATTAGTTCGTCAGTCTGATAATAAAAAATATATTAGACACGTATTTTTTGCTTTATCATATTAATACAAAATTACTTAGATAAAACGCATTTTAAGTTGGGGAGTGGGGGTCGCTACGTCACTAGTACGTATAAAATCTACATACTCGTGACGTCATGGCACATTTAACCTCAATGTATCGCCGTAATCTTTAGATTACGTAAAAAAAGAAAAAATACGTGCCCAATATTTTTTTATAATCTCAAAGACGGACAAAAAAAATTTTTTTAGTTATCATCCCTATTGCAATGAAACAAAAACTAAATGTTACATCGTGATTATATTCTATTTACAATTTTAATAGGACTGTAATTAAATTTCAAAAATGTTATATCTGCTAAATTGTATGTAGAAAAATGCATTCATTAGTACCATTTTGGCCAATAGATGTCATTGAGAAGCAAAAAAAATTTTTACACCCTTTCTACACTTTCAAGCCAGTTTTGAAAAATGTATGATTAAATCTTTATTATTACCTAGATAAGTTTACTTATACCACGTTTTCTAAACCAAATGAATAAGGTCTTTCATACAAAATGTATCCCCCTATTCACCTACAACGGGGTTAATTTAAATCATTCCACTTTGCCCTACCAAGTCGCCCCACTGGTCCAAAGTGGAATACCAAAAAAATTCAGTGGGATCTTGATGGATTACTTGCCCCACTAGTTGTAACCCCACTAGGTGTAATTTTTGAAAAATCTTTTGTTTTGTTTCCATTATTCGAATGGCATACTAATTTGTATGGGGTAGGTACACTAAAAACTGAAAAATAAAAACTTTTTTACAAAAAAAAAAACAACCGACTTAAAAAAAAAACACTAATATAACTTTATACAAAACAAAAACCACGGAACTCCACAAAAATACACTTAAAAGTGAAAAATAACTTTAATTTCGGAAGTCGGTGGCAAAAACGAAAATACAGAACCATATAGTATTATACATTAAGATGGTTCGCAGTAAGATGATTGAAACCGTGATATAGTTATATCCTTAGGTATATAGTTATGAATCGCTTTTATATATAACTATATTACGGTATATTTTGGTATATAATTATGATAAAATATTTTCGTTTTTGCCACCGACTTCCAAAATTAAAGTTATTTTTCACTTTTAAGTGTATTTTTATGGAGGTCGGTGGTTTTTGTTTTGTAAAAAAGTTATTTTAATGTTTTTTTGTTTGAAGTCGGTTGTTTTTTTTAATTTAAATATTTTTGCGGAGTGAATCTTCTGTATTTATCTGTGGTAATGGCAGAATACGTATGAATGGACCACTGACTACAAATTCAGTGTTAGAGTACTTCCTCGAACGTGTTCCTTCACAAAGAGTTCTACTATACAATGTGTTTTTTTTATACCCCATAACTTTAGGGTATAATTGAGACCATATCAAAGAACCAACTAGCATATGAATTATTCTTCAAGCATCATGATTTTTTTCTTTTCATTTTTCATACAAAATAATTCGACAAAGTTACGATTATTAATGTAAAACACCCTTAAGTGAAATATGAAAATGTCGCATTTTCTTAGCTTTAAATATGAGTCAAAGGTTTGAATAAAAATTAATTACTTTACTACACTAAATGAATTACTTTACTACTTTACTCCACAACTGCGAAGTTTGGCAACGTCGCAAAAGTAAACATTCGTCATACTGGTGACAATTTTTGCCCTAATTTAATTATGATTGATTATATCTTCGAAACTATGCATTTTTGAACCACCTATTCTAGGAGATTTTGTGTTCTTTTTACTTATATAATATAATCCTAGAGTTATGGGGTATCAAAAAAAACACATTGTATATAGTATATAGTATATAGTTAATAAGTGCTTTTTTAACTAGCTCTGCTAACAGCTAGCTATTCTGTATTGTAATCTGTGGATAACGTATTGAGTAGTGTATTTGTTACTTTTATTGCAAGTTTTATATTGTATGCCTACTGTGTAATATACTGCTGTTTGTTATTCCTATCAAATAAATAAATAAATAAATAAATAAATTGTATAATATATTATTACTAGGTACATATAACATGTACTACGTACGAGTCCCGTACGGTATATCGAATTACCCTTGAACGATATAACTGTCTACAGAAAGCATGGTTCACCGACAAACGGTAATACGAAAAAACTATTAGTCGATACCATTATTTAGCGACAGCACGTTTCGCCGAATAACGCTACATAGAATGAATGGTTGGCCGATACCAAGATTTGCCGATGTCATGGTTCGCCGGAACACGCTTGAACTAAATAATCCTTTATCGATATCAATTTGCATCGAAAGCACCTTTTCTTACACCGCCGATCCAAAATAATTGTCTTTAGTTTCTCGCTCATATAATTTTGACAGACATCGATTAAATTGCATTAACTGCTATTTCCATGCGTTTATCTTAGTAATTCAATAAAAATAAAAGTAAAGAAAATTATAAAACAGCGAATTTGATTATTTTTATAATTAAATGGTAAATAACAAAAATAAAGGTTGCAAACTGCGCAATCATAAGAAACATGTTAGAAAACAATCAATTTTGAAAAAAAAAATATTACTGCCAGTTATATGTTATATTAATGATTTTTGATGTACATGATGTGAGCTAGCCCACCTAAGAAAGTTTTTATGCTCATCTCACTCTTCTGGGACAAGTGCTTTTCTAGTCTCTTTTCATATTTAATCTGCGACGAACGACGACGCTTTGGCATTGGCTCAGATGCAGTGATGCGCTCGATTTCGCAGTCGGTATATTTTTGTTCTTTGGCAAACTCCATAATAGTGTTGAACATATTCCACTTCTTGCGATTTAAAAGTGTGTGCTACCGGTTATGCCATGATTCCAGAGCATTTTGTGTTTTTGGAATAGAATAAGTACGATTAGACACTGACCACATGGCTGGTGGGAACAATGGTGGATTTTTGCTCAGAATTAACTTCGTCCCTGGGCCAGATTTTTTTGTAAATACTCCAGATACATAATACTTATTGAACCATTGTGCCAATCCTACGGCTTCAGTTGGCAATACTAAGTTTTTTACTTGCTCGAAGGCCTCCGGTATCTCTTCTGGTTCCAAAAATGCTAAAGCAAATAAATGTCTGATTGTATGTGCGAATACGAAATCAGTACCATAGCGCTTTGCCAACCCTTCCGCCTGTACATGCCGCCAAAGGCTTTGCGTGAGATGAAACAGACACAGTCTGTGTGCACAGTTTGGAAATATTTTTTTCACAGCATTCATCACCGCAATTTTGAAATCAGTCAGTATGTTTTCTGGAGACAAATTAGTATTAAAGGTATTGACCCCATACCTTTTTAATATTTCAAATAATGTTATGTAACAAGTTTCAGTGTTGTGCGATAATAGGGCAAACACTAATGGTAAAATTTTGCTTGTGCCCCGTTCAGTTCCAACTAAAACATGTATTGAATATACTTGAGTCATTGTGCACTCATTGGTCGTTTAAAATTTTCTTTAGTACAAAATACGACTACGCTCTGAACTTTTCAGCGTACATCTCCAGTAATATTTGTCGTCCAATCTTTTGTTGAGGTGATATGAATATCCATCCACAATAAGTACACTAGCGCCGCGTTTTGATTTCATTACATTACAAGCACTCATTTTTAAATTAATTGACTGATCGTAATAACAACGAAAATAAACGGGAACGTAGTTTTGATTCAAGTCACTATTATGTATTTTGTGCTCAAGTCGGAAATAGTTTATAGCTACCCATATATTTGCAACAATACACTGACCAGCGAGAATGTTTACCATTTTTACGATGTGGCCAACGTAATAAATAATGAGCATCATCTAATTTGTTTCCGTAACCAGTTGTACATTATATCAATTGTTAATGCATTATTAAGATAAACGCATGGAAATAGCAGTTAATGCAATTTAATCGATGTCTGTCAAAATTATATGAGCGAGAAACTAAAGACAATTATTTTGGATCGGCGGAGTAAGAAAAGGTGCTTTCGATGCAAATTGATATCGATAAAGGATTATTTAGTTCAAGCGTGTTCCGGCGAACCATGACATCGGCAAATCTTGGTATCGGCCAACCATTCATTCTATGTAGCGTTATTCGGCGAAACGTGCTGTCGCTAAATAATGGTATCGACTAATAGTTTTTTCGTATTACCGTTTGTCGGTGAACCATGCTTTCTGTAGACAGTTATATCGTTCAAGGGTAATTCGATATACCGTACGGGACTCCTACCAGTATTTTACATGGAGCGACTGCCTATCTGACCTCCACAATCCAGTAACTGGATTACGAGACCCCTTGGTAAGACTGGCTGTCAGACTTTCGGACTTCTGACGACCCGTAACGACTGGGAAAGATCCACGAATGATAGCCGGGACCAACAGCTTAATGTGCTTTACGAGGCACGGAGGAGCCTCGGTACTTATGTAAAGATGGTCACCCATCCACAGACCTACCGTGCGGCTGTTATAACTTAGCCACGAGCTCCTCCTACATACGTATACGTCTCATATTATCAACCACAGATAAACTTAACAAAATTATAATTATCTAAATAGTTTTAAAGTACCATACATACTCCCCTGCCTATCCTTTTGCAGAACACAAGCGTGTTGTTAGGTTATAGAACAAAGTTGTGTCAAGGTATTGATTACTTGCACACGGTGTATTCATAATATGACCTAAATAAAGCGACTACTGACCTAAGTTATTTTTATATTTGCAGGTTAGTTTGCAAAGCTCCACCCTGCACTTACATTGTCTGGTTTCTGAGGTATTTAGCTAACCGGAAAGAGTTTATCTAATGAATATTTGTTATAGTTTATTAAAGAAAGAAGGAAAGAAAAAGTATATATTGAGACAAGCACAGGAGATCTCAAATTAAACTAACTGTGCGTTTGCACTGGCAAAACATTCACAACAAAACATGTTGAAATCTCTAGTTCCTGTCAAAACACACAGTTTCGTGTTATGTAAGTATGATTTTTGATGTGTACCTACATCTTTCCTCTCGCTTCCCTGCAATCAAAAACTACATCTAAATCTTAAAAAATCCAAATAATCAAAACTGTGGATATGATTTTGTGAAAAGGGACGGAAGTGTGTCACAGGAAGCCGGGGAAGCGCGCGCTATTAGATTTGACCAATGAGCACGCACGGTGCAAGAGTTGGCTGTCAGAAACGACCTTGACGCGGCCCCGCCCTTTTAATGTTGCTTATTACCAAGGTGAGATGTCAGATGTTACACATCATATGCGACTACTGTGAAGCTCACTCGTTTTTAGGGTTCCGTAGTAAACAAGGAACCCTTATAGTTTCGCCATGTCCGTCTGTCTGTCCGCGGCTTAGCTCAGAAACGGTTAGTACTAGAAAGCTGTAATTTGGCTTATGTATACATATTAATCATGCCGACAAAGTGGTAAAATAAAATCAAGAATATTTTTTTTTTTTTGGGTACCTCCCCTACACGTAAAGTGGGGATGTTTTTTTTTTCCTCATCTGCCCCATGTTGTGGGATATTGTTAGAAAGGTATTTCAAAAATATTGTGAGTTTGTCAAAACCATTTTTGGATTCAGTGATCCGTTTGCGAAATATTAAGCTTTTAACTGAAATTTTTGTTAGAGTTAAATGTCCCCCCCCGCCCCTTCTAGCTAAATGGTTGTACTTGGGACTCGTGAACAAAATTCACAGCAGTAGTATATATAACGAAATTAAAAGAAAAACTATGAGAGCTAAGTAAGCTGTACAGGTTACCGAGTAATAATCAACCAACATAAATTTGCGGTTTGAAAAACATGATCTCCCATACATTCCCTATGGGAGAACATGTTTTTCAACTACAATGTTAAGTTTGTTCTTGGGGTAAATTCATCCCAACTACGGAACCCTTCATTGTGCGTGGTCCGACACGCACTTGGCCGGTTTTTTATTCTCTCCGGATCTTTTTGTAAAATTAGTTTTATGAACACTACAATAGTTCTGGTAACTATTGAGGGTTTATAGGTGGACCTCAGAAATTGGGCAATAATATTCTACAAATTCATATTTTGTGGTTTTATTTGACGCCCAAACCGTTTCTAAGCAATGTCATGTGGCTATTTAATGTCGACTGGTAGAAAATGCCTATGGCATTTAAGACCGCCTCTTAACATTTGTTAAAGTGTTCAATAAATAAATAAATGCACCAAACACGCAGGTATACCTTCTACAAACCCTGGAAACGAATGTCTTTTATCCCCATGAATCGTGCGAGCCTACTGCCATCAACAGGACACAAGTTCACATTCCAGGCTGGTACTTAAGTACTTTTATGAGAAATTCCTAATGGAAAAACACAATATAAGTACCTTAAGTACTACTAGGTACATAGCCCGATCTGGGGATCGAACCCGAACTCCATGGTAGCACTTGCGACTTCTATACCAACCAGCACGCGACAAAATGACAGATTGTGATTGTTTATCTGTCATTTTGTCTATTCCAAAACCCGTTTCTATTCTGGTCATGCTACGAGTGCTGACAGTCTTATTTGTCTTGCCTAGGTCAGGTAATAACAGCAGTATCTATACGGGCCATGACAGTGGGTATGTGCCTAATCTCAATAGTGTTTTATTATTACCAGAGTGTAAACACGATCTGATATTGAACAATAACGTCAACAACCATAGGTAGATAGAGCTACTTGATAATCGAAAGCTTTCAGCATTCGTTTATCGACACAGCAGCGATTCGAATGACATCACGACTTACAGCTGCTCTTGTTATAACTGAAAACTAATGTCTATGAGTGTACACCTATTTCACCCACTTGCCTTTATCACACGTACCGAGTAGAAGGGTAGTGCTCTCGGCCGAGTGCTCGATACGTGTAAACACATCAGCGAGTGCTAAAGGGCGAGACAGTCACTCCGACCCACTACCCTAATTGCGTAATACACGATCAATCAGAATCAGAATTGTTTTGAAACAGATTGCTAATTCATTGCTTCATAAGTTCGAAAAAAAATCTGTTCAACAACGTAAATAACGAAAATAACTGTCAAAATGAAACAGATTAGTCGTAATCGTTTACAAAAATGAGTTACGTAATTAGATAGCTGTTCTATTTACTAGACCTGTAAACGCCTACTCTTTCACCCAACTCTCTCGGCCTAGTATCATTTTGCTACTCGATATGACTAGTGTGATTAAGGCATAAAACCACCACCACCAGCACCACTTGTGTACCTAAATTCTATGCAAATAAACATTTTCTAGTCTATTCTAACTGAACCATCATCAATCCTGACTACCCCAGTTTATTTGTGGCCGGCGCAGCATGTTTCTTTCTTCCATACATCTCTATTAGCCATCATTTCCGGACTTAGCCATCCCCTTTGCGTAGCCATCCCATCCACTTATCCAAGGCAGTTTACTTATTTCAAACACATAACCACAAACCATTCACCACATTTCACCAGAACAAAGCCAAATGTTTTAGTCCTGCGTGTGTCTCATTGGGATTTGTTGCATTACCAGCTGCAGAGACTCCGATTGCTACTGAGACATTCCTAAGAAAAAAAAAACGAATATTAACACTATGTCCAAAATGGGGATTGAACATAGAACCTCACGCTCAGCAGTCACGCTTACGACCAATTAGGAAGTTTGTTAGTTAATCTAACACCTACTTACTTGAATGAGCCATCGAATCGCGTATATACAAACTCTACAGTCATACATACCCACCTCCGTGTTTCGCCCAAAGAAATTACAGAGGAGTACAGTGGGTGTGAGATACCCACCGTTTCATGACGCTATAACCCCACGTCACGATGGGGAGACATTGAACAAAATATTGCAAGTCTGCGTGATGATGAGTAACACGTTGCTAAGTTACAGAATGAAGCCCACAATAATACTCATCGTGTCTTACTACTTTCCGTGATACATTGATGTTAATTTTACGTTTTGGGATTTCATTAACATCGTTGTTCACGTAAACAGACTGCTTGACATCTGGTTCTGATACAAAATATGTTTTTAATGTGTTTTACCGAATTTAGTTCAGAGCCTTCGCGACCTAGATAGTAGATAAGTATGTACGGTGTATGTTTTGACCTAGGAGCTCGCTCGTAGGGACAGTCGATGCCCCAGTGGCCTACATTGTTGCCGGGCCTTACACCGCGCATGTGCATAACAGCGCTGAATGGAAAACCAGACTACGCTCCATGACAATGGCTCAACGTGAAAAAATATTAGAATATTGCTCGATTTTGTGGGAAACATTCGCGTATTAAAATAACAAAGTGAAAATGTGTAGAGGTTGCAGCTAAATGAGGTTCTAATCAGTTTATATGATAGTTGTGAGTTGAGAAAAAGATATCTTTGTTTCAAAAAATTTGAGTCACTTCATGATCAGTTCAAAGCGCAAATTCATGGTCATTGAAGTTAATGACAAAGTGTGTATTAATAACAAACCTTTATCTGATGACTAATATGTGAAGGAAGATTTTACTTTATATACAGGCAACACTCCCCGCTCTTGTTGTCCCCAGAAAGAAAAATGGCCGACTCACGTAATGTCAAAACTCTTAGGGCGAGAGATTATTGTAAAAACGTGTAAAATACCATTGAAATAGTGAAAAAAGTGCATTTTTGTGTTGGTGACGTGTTTGAGTGACTTTATTATAGTGTCCTACGGTGAATTTACAGTTTATTATCGTATGGTGACGGATTTTACTGTGTAGTTGCTACCTGCTAAATAGATGCACAGTAAGTATTTTTATGTTATGTTTAGCAATATAACGCTTTTATTACGCACAAAAAGGGATTACAACTGCTCATTTGTTGTCACCCTGCAGCCGTTACGTTAATTTCTATTAAAACTCAATGCATTGAATCATTCCTTTGAATATTTTCTCGATGTATATTTTGAAGGTTTTGATGTCCGGAAACGAAGTGTTTCGTCGTCAAAACTGTGCCCCAGCCTTGATAGTACGTATTGAACGAGGTGAGAATGCAAAAACAGCGATAAAATATTATACTCTTGAATATTCAGACTTATTTTTTTCGTTGGTAGTAGTAGTTGTCAGAACCATAAATAGAATTGCATGTAAATCTGTTGGTGTCACCGTCGCAGCGTTTAGAGTTTAAATTATACACTAAAAAGGTTTATTATTCGTTGATAATAACAAAATCTTAGTAAAAGTACTTATTATCTATATATTCTTTAGAATGAAAGGGAAATTGAAATGCATCAGCTGATAATAAGTGCTTAATATTATGACTTTAATCAGAAACAATATAAGCAGTACTGATGTTTGTGTTAAAACTACTCAATATTAATATTCAGTGTAAACATGTATCGCCAACCCCAACAAACATGAACAGAAACAGGATACGGAAGTTGATGATGTTTGAAAAAAATAATGCAGTTATTTATATACCAATAACCTATCTTTAGTGTATTCACTGTTTTCTCTCTCTAATTCATAATAAAAACATATATTTTCAATGTAGAGGAAACAAAATTAAATATATCCTCAAAATCATACATTCATCTCACTACTCATACACATCAGATTCTAAAATTATAAAAATAATCAGCACATCTAAATTTACTGGAACAACTCATTCAAGATGTGAACTTTACCTGTTGCTTTGTAAATGGAGTCTGTGAAAATAAATAGATGAAAGTAGTCAATATAGCATAAGCATAATCAGCCTATAACATTTCCACTCCCAGCAGTGGCAGCACAGGTAATCCACCACACGAGCCCAGTGCGGATTGGAGGATGTCACAAATGTCTTTGAATTTTTGGTTCTAGGGGTTTCCTCGCATTGTTTTCCTTCACCGTTTTGAGGGTAGTGGTTATCATATAAATTACACAAAGTAAAGTGCCTGCCTGGATTCGAATACACAACCTATAACTCGGTAAGTCATTGCCACTGGACCACCACTGCTCCTACTACCTACTTGTTTTTTTTGTTTAAAATACTTTTATTTTTGCCATAATTTAGTACTTATTTGTACCTGTAGTTAAGTTGTGCACCAGTACTTGCTAAGTGTATTTGTGAATATTCTCATTCGGAGAAGTGGATTGAATACTGATCTGTCATTAAAAAATGTTAAACCATGGGCCTACCTTGCGATCTCACAACAGTAATGATGAGAAGCATTTCAGCGTTTTTTTTGAGACAGCAATACCTGCAGACCCTCTTGTATAAATTATAGTTAACTAACTGCGCCCTGCGGGAAAGACATGGAATAGACAGGCAAGGAACAGGGAGAATTGGAAGGGCATGGAGGAGGGCTTTGCCAAAAGGCACACAGAGACCCAGAATTAAGATAAAAAGTTTTGTAATACAACTGTAACTCTGAATAAAGGCTATAAATAAAATAAAACTGTGCCCCACGGTAGCATAAGTCTCGATCCCATGGGAATATCGGGATAAATGTATCCTATGTCCTAACCCAGGTCATGGTCTACCCATGCGCCAATTTTTATCCAAATCTGTTCAGCCGTTTTAGCGTGAAAGCGTAACAAACAAACTCACTTTCGCATTTATAATATTAATAACGATGTCTATAGGCGAGTTTGACTGCTTACCATCTGGTAAACGGACAGCTTGCTTGTCATAAAAAAATAAGATAAATATATTGAAATGAGTCTATTACAGAGTCCTAGTAACCCCTGCTTGATTAACAGCAGTTGTGAAATAGTCATTTTCCTTGAAGATGTCATGTTATACTATGAGCAATGCTCCAGATTTCCCACTGATGATCCTCAGGCCTCAATTTTCTCAAGAAAAAATGTCTGAGTCAATCCGAATGACAGTTCTACACAAGAAATGGGATTTTCACTCTTATTTGCATGACAATAAGTGTTTATTCTCTGTGTTACTGCCATTTCACTATTGTTACTTTCTGGCTGTTAATAAAATGTATTATTAATATATTCATTCATGTCATAGAATTTTTGCCCTATAATACTGAGAGAGTAAGGAACTTTTCTTACTCCAGTCTGGCAATACTCAAAGTTGGTGTAAAAAAAACTATTAAAGTTTATTTATTCATTTGCTTTAAAATTAGTTTTACTAATGAGGATAACAATCCTGCTACTATTAATTAGTTTATTTACAACTCTGCATTAAGTACTTCATTTATAAATTTAATACCAAAAATGTTAGAAAAAAAATTGTTTGTGATTTTATTGTGGTTGCCACTCATAGTGCAATAAAAATGAAATACTCATGCTTATTGACAAATTATTAGGCAATGGAATGTGAGGGTTATTTATGTCATAATACTGATGGTCAACTGCATATTAGTGGTAACAATTTGACATTGACAGCACTGATATTCGGTTGACTGTACAAGTCTTGTCACAACTTGTACAGGCAACCGTTAGTCTTTGTCTTAGCTAAAAACGTTGTTGTGATAATATGTCCATAAATTGAAAATGATAGAATGTGATTGTAACAATATTAGTGTAAACTTATCTGATGTTAGTGATTTTGAATCTAGACTGTTGCAGTTTTCATATTAAATATTATGCTTCAGTTTTTAAGGTAATGTGAACAAAACACTCTTCCTTACACCTCTCTGGCAGCTTAATTAATGACATCAATTAATTATTTTAATCAGTTCAATCATCTGTTTGTGTAAAGTAATAACAGTTGCACGGGTCGATACATCAGGTTGTGCTACGCTTGCCGGGGCTGGTCCGTAGATGGCTGACCATCTTTACTTATCAACCAGGGACATTATAAAATTGAAGTCTTTATAATATTTCTGCAGCTTGCAACATGACCTTAATAGTGATGCTAGAATATTGATTTAAGTTTTAAATAGCCCAGTGCCTACAGTCGGGTCTAATTCTATCAATAGACCTATTTCACCCCTTTCATTCAGATGTATAATATTAGCTACCCACAACATGTAAATATATACAGATGTACAAATCAGGTCACAGGTCTATAGATTGGCATTGTTTTTAACTGACTTAAAAAAAGTAGGAGGTTATGCATTGGGCGAGTTTTTTTATGTAGTTACCGCACGTTTATGGTAACAATAAATTGGACATTGACAGTGCCTCTAAGTTGTAGCAGTAAGGGCGGTTTTCGTAAATCAAGTCAGTGCTGGACAGATTTACGTTATTCATTTGAAAGCCCACAGAGTGGTATCACATACATTTTATAAACTTTTGTTGAGTAGCTTTTATTTATTTAGTACTGTAAGCAGTCAAATGTTCAGAGGCGGACTCAATGCCATAGGCGTTTTCTACTAGTCAACCTTTGGGTGATGCAGAGACAAACAGTTGTAGGTGTAGTTTTTATACATCATCATTAAAAAGTATTTAATCCACTTCGCCTACATTGACGATGTTCTAATATTCAATTATAAATAAATAGGTAGGTACTTGTGCATGAATTCGTGTAAAAATCGAAAATTATTTTTATAAAAAAAAGTTTTTGTGATAAAGGGATGCAACAGAGTGACTATATTTTGCAATTTGCACAATGACTCTTACCCTTTTCCCCTCAGAGGGTGAGTAGTGAATCAGCACAATATGTATGTGTCACTATCTTGTGTTTATATCTAAATGCTTCATGCTCATTCACTCATTAACATTCCAACTATCAGAGGTAACAAATGTCAGAACTGTATAAATATTTCGTTAAAAAATATTGTTATAAACATATTGTTTAAAAAAAAACATTGTTTGTATAAAAAGAAAACAAATATCTTGTATAAAAAAAAATTGTTAAAAGAAAATTATAAATTATTTCATTTAAAAATAATAATTATTCAAAAATTTACTCGAAAATACTCGACATGGAATCTCAGCTGCAAATAATCAAACAGTGTTGTGTGTAAGTAATCTCTGCTGGAAGTTTATCGTAATTAGAATAGAGCCAACAGCTTTTACTTGGGAGTTTTCAAGTATCAAGTAAATAGTCTCATCTCCGAGTAATTCGGGCAGGGATATCCTAGTGGTGTCACCGTCAGAGTGCTAAGTCATAGGTCTCGAGTTCGAACCCAAGGCACGCACTTCTGACTTTTCGAATTCATGTGCGTGTTGTATAATTATCACTTGCTTCAAAAACGGTGAAGGAAAATATTGTGAGGAAAACAGGCATGCCTGAGAGATATTTCTCGACGGCATTTGAAGCCAAGTCAGAGGCCGAAGGGCGGCTTCAAAACTCTGACACCAGGTTATTAACTAACCACACGAAAAGAAGAAGAAGATCGTGTAACCTGCCTAAAAGCTCAATTACATGAGTCGAGGTTTCTCGTCCATCATGAGACGGGAACATTGCGAGATTCGTCAAGCTATTATCGGACTCGATTGTTGACACTCAAGTGAAATACAAAAACTTGCATAAGATTATATCATACGAAACTAGAACTATCGAAATCGCGCCTTTGTCGTGCAGTATTTATTTTTACTGTTTACACGAGTCAACGTTTTATGTCATTTCGATAACCGCCTATTCGAAGCGAGCGACTTTTCTCGTGTTTATAAGCCCTTATAATTGACAAAGTGGTTAAGAGCATCAGATTATTATACTGATTGATATATAAATTGTTTACCGTTTAATTATAGAGTGTTTACCGCATTGTGAACTATGAACTATTATAACATTGAATTGGGGTCGTCGACTTTTAAATTAATTTAATCAAAATCATGATTAATCCTTTTCTGTCGTGACTAAGAATAAGGTCACCTCTCATTTTGATTTTGGGATGACGTGCCTAACAGTGTTTGCACTCAACCGATCAATTTCATTGATTGCTCTGCGGCAGTTGGCAGACAACAACGGCACTGCCGCATCGTCATTGTTATATTCATTACTTTGCAGTATGATCTAATGGAATCGGTCGTTCGTTGTCTGCGGCTTGCGCCGCGTGACCCTTCATTATTATTTGACGCCGCTGTCATCAGTCTGCCGTCTGTCATAGGACACCGAATGGTACCTTAGCTATAGCAGCGAGTCGTTTTCTTCTATTTCATGTCATACATGTTCTGTCTTCCTCGACAGATGTGAGCGTGACATGTGGGGCGCGCAGGCGGGCTGGTGGTGCGGCGCGCTGGCGGCGGCCGCGCTGCTGCTGCTGCTGCTCGCCGCGCGCTGCCGCCGCAACACACGCAAGCGTGTCTCCAGCACGCATCACGTGAGTACACACTTGTGACATAGTGGCGTGTGACTTGTGGGGAAGGATTGTTGGGAAGATTCAGCTTATAACTATCTCGTTCTCTGTTCCAGGTGCACATAGTCCGTGGCTCAGTGCCGCGGCTGGTAGTGCCGCGGCGCGTGTCTCTGTGCGGCCGCGCGGTGGCCGCGCCGCGCCGCGCCCGCGCCGCCCTCTCCGGTGCCCCTGCCGACGACCCCCAAAACATACCCCCACAGATCATCATTGTCAACAACCCCGCGCCAACACCCCCACAGCCCGCAGACCCCGGACCCTCAGAATTCCTCCCCAAACTGCCCATACCGGAACAGTGGCTACATAAACGACTAGACTACAAATACACAAACATCCCGCGCCCGTTAGCTCAAATCTCCGCGGACCTAGGCGCGGATTTGACGCAAGAATCTCGCGCCAAAAAGTACAGTGCAACCCGGTCTCCTTCGTTAGAGAAAGACGATAAGTCTCCGTTTTTAGTGAGCGCTACCCCGAAGACAGATAAAGAGGTGTTCGGTTTTGATTCTGAAGCAGTTGAAAAGTTAAGTGAGAATATGAGTGAGAGGACCCCAGAGGGGGAGGAGGCGTCTCCAAGCAATTTAAGGAGGTTCCGCTCAGTCAGTACCAGGCTAAACATGTGTAGTGTAAACGAGGGTCCTCATTTAGAGGGACAGCAAGAGAGATTAGAGATGCAAAACTCTCCGAGAGTGTTAGAATGTAGTTCAGCGAAAGAAAAGTCCTCCGTACCAAAATTCGACTTTTCCCCAAAACTTTTGGCAGAAACTATGGCTTCTCCGAGATTTTTCACGCCTCCTGAAACAGTGTCTCCAATGTTCTTCGCAGAACCATCGCCGAGATCGGTTTATTACGACACAGTGCGGTCTCCTAAATTCTTCCCTGAAACTCCTCGCGATGCTGAAGTACCTGTACCACAGTCACCGAGAGCCTTAGGCGACCATTTAAACAGAAATGGGGTTACAGAGAAGCCCTGTTCCTCAAGAGTGTTGAACAAACCTAGTCCAAAAGTACACAGTTACAATAAAGAAAACTATTTCACCTTCGAACAGTCTTGCTTAGAAGATAGAGCAGCCAGGCCGAAAAGGTATGGCGGAAGAAATTCTATAGAAAAAGAACGATTCACACCGCCCGCTGATAAAGAGGTACGGAAATATAGACGACATCACAGCTGCGAAACTAACTATAAAACCATAGAACTTAATATAAGTAAATGTGAAGATAATAAAGACGCAGAAATTAAACGAGGTGAAGACGTCACTGATTGCTGCCTTAAAATGGATACGTTAGAAATCGAACCAAAAGTTCTCGAAGAACCCGAAACAGCTCCCAGTCCCTCAAACTCGGCTCAAGCAAGACGACAGCGGCTTAAATCGATATCCCTAGACTCCGATAACGCAAAAATTATAGAACAAAACCTAGGACTACCTATAGCTAAGCAGATGAAAGATCAAATGAATGAGGCCTACAAGAATCAGGAAACCAGTACATCATGTGAAAGCATGGAACGATACCACGCTCAGAAAACACCGACGAACGAAAGGCCTATATTCAAATTCGAAGGTGAAGTGAAAGAAAAAATCCCAGAGATCGAAGATCCGAAATCTCCCGATGTCAAACTTAAAAAGACTCTTCGGCAAAGTTCGGATACACAATCTTTCTTAGACATGCCGAGGTTTTCACCGAAAGAATTCGAGATAACTGTTACGACCGAAGAAGGCGCCACAATACCCGCCGAAACACAGATTAGAAAGAAGGGAAAGAATCTACGAAACTTAACAATAGATCTAACGAAAAGAGACAGTGATTTAGAAAAAGAACTTTTAGAATTTGAGAAGTTGTACACAGATGCTGAAGAGAAGAAAGTGAAAACCCCGACTTTGAAAGTCAAGGCGACTTCTTTGGACTCTTCTGAGACCGTTAATCTCTCTCTCCCTCAGAAAAAGACTCTGGAAGTCCCTCAGAACTCGGTTTCCATGCCAAATACGCCAAAAAGACAGCTGAAGAGGATACTAGCACAAAAGAATATCAATAAACATGACTTTGCAGGTGCTAAACTCGGGTATAACTCCCTCCAGTCCAACGCCGAGCAACGTCGACTATACATGAAGGGACAAGATAGTGGAATCTATCTCAGAGAAAACCACGCTACCCTCATGTTATACCAGCCTGGTACTTCCCGCATGGGCTCCCGAACGATGGGTTCGTTTGACGAAAACATGGCAGACTTCGAAAACACCCCAGAAATTAACATTTCTGGGACTGATAACAGGTGTTACCCTCTAGATACAGGACAGAATTTAGGCTCGAATTTGTTAAATTATAAACAGAATCTTAGTGTATCTAGTACTAACTTGAAGACGCTACCTGAAGGTGTGCCCTCAGACGATTTCGAACCCAGTGCGGAAGACGAGAAAATTACGAAGAAATTACATAGAAGGAATTCTAACCAGAGCCTTATGCTTAGCACACATAGTTTACAAAGTTCCAACTGCTCCCTGAACAGTTCTGGCGCCTCCTGCCATAATCTCTCAACAGTGAGGACCAGCATATCAAATTTTAGCCTCAACTCCGATAGCAGGCAAAAGAAGCTGTCCATAGATCGGCGAGATTCCAACACTTCTTTGGCGAACACTGAACATTTGACCCCTTCGAGACGCGTTATTTGTTCGTCAAACACGAATGTATCGGGCGAAGTGTCGAAAAACTGTTTATTACAGCGTCGGGGATCGAACAATAGTCTCACATTAAATATACTTTCTTCAAATAACTTGAGCAGGCACTCAAGTAATACCTCCTTGAATAAGGACGCCAAACCTGGACAGAAAAAGGGTTTACTTGAACGCAGAAGTTCAAACACTTCACTAACTTTAAATATTAACCAGTCGAACCCCCAACTCTCAGTAAACAGAGGCTTAAGCGTATCTAATTATAACTTAAACGGCTCAACATGCAACTTAAGTAGGTATAACAGCAACATTAGTATAGACAACCCGCCGGCAGAACCCCGGAAAGGTATTTTGGAAAGACGCAGCTCAAATACCTCTCTGACGCTAAACATACAGCCGAGAGAGGAGCCTAGAGATTTGGAAATCGACGAAACGTTAATAGAGACGAATCTGAAAGATTTGCCGCACAGAGATAAACACAGAAAGTCGTTAAGCACAGAGAATTTGATACCAAAATCTTACAAAAACCGCACACGATTACGCTCAACCGATAAAGGAGTAGGTTTTGGATCCCACGACAATCTCTGGTCAACTTCCTACACTACAGAGCAGGAATACCCTCAAAACTTAACCTACGTCTGCGGTGATCAGGAAAACGAAATCATATATGCTTTTGGGAGGCAAGACGATCCGAATTTCCAGCCAGGTTTCACGCGAAACATTACTACGAAACCTCTTAGCCCTCAGAGCACTTCCGAAGACTTCCGACTGTATTTAGCAAATATGCAGCACTTACAAATCGCTTCTAGCGTCTTATCGAGACAGAATCTACGAGATTTGAACGATGTGTTCCAAAATGGTTATTCGAAGGTCAAATGTCATATTTTGGGAGAGGGTCAGCACTGCTGTACTGGCCGCGTGGAAGATATTACCAAAGAGAATCCCCAGATGGTGATACCAGACCCTGTGACCTCTCAACCCTGTTCTGAATACCAGAAGATGTTACTAAGAAACTTGCATCAGGAATTCTGGGATATGCCGACGAATTTTCAGGAGAAACCGATAGTGTCAGGGTCTCATCCTAAGAATCGGTATAAGACCATCTTACCCAATGAACATTCGAGGTTTATATTGAGGGCAGATTCTGGGTCTACCGAAGGGTATATTAATGCCAATTATATTAAGGTGAGGTTCTTCTAATTTTTTTATGTAAATCCTAACGACTGGTTAAAAAGTCAGTTTAATTAAATCTTTTGTGAAATCGTAGTTCAAATGATAGATTTTTTCTACAACTAAGTCAACAGTATCTTTGATTTAGTTCTTGCAATATTCGTATTCGAAAAAGCTAATTTCTAAAAACTTTGCAAGTTTACTTGAGCATCAATACTAATGTTTTTATTACACCGTTTTCCAGGGACATGAATACACAAAGAATACATACATCGCGACCCAGGGTCCTCTACAGAACACCATCCACGATTTCTGGCTCATGGTCTATCAGAACATGTTCGACCACTGTGGTCTGTCAGACCTCAATTCCGACGGGTCAGACCCAGCGCTCATACAGAAGATAGTCATGCTTACAAACTTCATAGAAAACAACAGACAAAAGTGCGAAAAGTATTTCCCTCTAGAATTAAATGAAGAAATCATAATACAGAACCTGGAAGAAATTGCCGATGAAACAGATGTATTCGTGATAAAAAACTGTGGTATGATCAGGAAACCCGGTTACACCATCCGCAAACTTACAGTGATATACAAAAAGTGTGAAAGTGACAGTGAATTGACAGTCTATCACTACTGGTTCCACAACTGGGCCGACCACAAATGTCCTAAGGACGTGAACGCATTACTAAATCTAAGTTTGGACGTTTTAAAAGACGGCGTGTACGATTTCAGTGGTGCAACGAATTATGACGATGACATGTGTAAGTGTGAGACTCCTAAACAGGATTCTAAGTTTGTGTTTCCACCGTTAGAACAGCCTACTGCGTGTGAAGTTACGGTTAACATGTCTAGTCCGTTTGATTTTTCGATCGAGATGGTGACTCCTCCTACTATAGTGCATTGTTCGGCTGGGATTGGTCGAACGGGGTGTCTTATAGCCATCCTGAATGGTATAAAACAGTTGACAATAGAACAAAAAGTCGATGTGCTGGGCATAGTGTGTAATATGCGTTTGAACCGGGGCGGGATGGTTCAGAATTCTGAGCAGTACGAATTGATCCATAAAGTGTTGTGTTTGTACGAGCAGGCTTGCTTACCTTTATAGCTGTGTTAGGGTTTTTTTTAATTGGCTGTGTTTGTTATTATTATTACGGTGGTTTGAAAATACTGCGTTATGTTTACTATAGTTTGACCGAGACCTCTGTTCCGTGTCATAGGTATGTGCGCGGCGAGACGGGGGCGCAGTACAGGCCGCTCATTGCTCAATGGCCGAGGCGCGCGGCGTCCCGTCCGTCGCTCATTCGTCAACACTGCCCCACGCCTCGCCGCGCATTCTAAAGGCGCGGTGCAGCGTTCTCGGTCAAACTACACAGTATGTGACGTTCTATATGGCACAGCGAGTTTAAGAAAAAGATGCTTTGTCGAGCGTCGTCTCTGTCACTCATGCCTGTGACAGTCTGGCATTCCGGGAGAGACACATGCTTACTTGCATGCGAAGTAAGGAGTGAATTTGAGCTGAGGTATTGAGAAAACAACGGCCGATAAAAAATGGACTTTATTGTCATGGGAATAAAGTCGCAAATAAATGGTTATGCTATTCAGTGGTTAATGACAGGACCCTGTATGAAATCCGACTACGGTTACGGCCGGTTTCTCGAATGAAATATATCTAAAAATGTATGTGACAAAATTGTCAAGTGTGCGTAAACTGCTGGGGTTTGGCTGGAATGGGCTGTTAATAACGCTAAGCGTATGCTGAGACGCAGGTCCACGCAGCGCAGGGCAGATCAGTTTTGTAATGCATGAACGTACTGACAGCAGCGTACGCTACCGCGTAGGCACGTGCGACGCAGACGTGTGTCTGATCTGCTCTACTTCTAGTTGTAGAGCGGGCACAGATTTCTGCGCGACGCGTGCAGGTCTTCCCCTGAATTTTTGCTGAGACGCAGATAACGCAGCCGTCTATTGTTTGAACTTGCTAGGACGCGAATGTGTCTGTGTAGCTGCGTCGGAGCATGCGCTCGCGGCCTATGTCTGCTTCGCCTGCCCGACCCTGCAAAATCTGTACTGTGCTGTGCTGCGTCACCTACGTCTCAGCATACGCATAGCCTAAATCATTCAGAGGAGGCTCCCTCTAAAATGTATTGTTATATATTCTGGAAACAGTCATGAGTATACTCAATACCGAACTTTATATTGGATTTTTTTATTTCCATGTACTTACGTAATTGTAACATTTTTTCTCGATTCATTTGTCATTCGTAAATCATGTCCATTTTTTAAGATTATTTAAATAAAATCAAGATTACTCTGCTTTTATGTCTAAAATAGACAAGTATTCACAGTAAGAAAATATAGTTTATTATCCAGCCACAAGATAATTTTTCTCTAGTTCAATTATTACTTTAGTTATAAAACAAATTATGAATCACGATCAAAGAGCGCACTCGATATTCAACTTTATTACTGATGTGTTAGCGTTTAGCACAGTCGCGGGGTGTATGTGGGCTTACGTGGAAATTGTCTTTAGAATGCATGTAATTGCTTAATACACGATCAATCATCGAATCGTTTTGAAACAGATTGCTAATCCATTGCTTCATAAGTTCGAAAAAAAATCTGCTCAACCACGTAAATAACGCAATGAATGTTGTTGAACTGTCAAAATGAAACGGATTAGTAATCGTAATCGTTTATGAAAATTTGTTGCGTAATTAGATAGCTGGTCTTCAACCAATCAAAGCGGTTTACGCGCGCCAATTTATCTCATTAATTTTGTGATATTTTTCTTTCGAGAAACAAGCACATTCTCTAGATTTTTCCATAGAAGCATGGAAAATAAATCTACTGCTAACTAATAATATAGCATAAATATTATTCTATAGAGCTCCTTGAAGGAAAGTTAACTCGGTGTTAATAAGTTGCGCGTATAATACAAATGCGACTTAAATTAAAATAGAAACAAATTATGGAATAAAGAATTTTAATGTTATAGGCATAGAGTTTAATTTCAGATGCGCCGCGTATCCTATAATATTACATGAGTAATATTTGTGATCACGTTCTCGAAAACTGCTCTAACAATTTCAATAAAAGTTTTAATATAGAGGTTTACGGGGGCGGAAAATCGATCTAGCTAGGTCTCATATCTGGGAAAATTCGTTTTGTCTATTTTCACCCTAGCAGAGCTCGGTCAACCAGGTACTAATTAATTACATGTTTTACCGAGCTTAGGGTCCTGGGTTCGATTTCCAGGTCGGCAGTTTTCCCATTAGGAATTTTTCAGTAGCAGTACAGTCTTGTTGTGACCGGATATTGGCTCGCCCGTCTCCCTATGTACATGGGATTTACATGAAACTGGCGAAAAGTAGGTGTAATACACGCCTCTGCCTAGCAATTAGCGTTAACGGGCGTGATCGTTTTATTGCGCATTAATTCGGATTTGAAGCAGATATACCTATATAATAATGTAAACAACGGTATAAAATTGTATGATTAAATAAACATAATTTTTGTTTGAACATACACTTGATATATAGCCTTGACTTAAAGATTTAAGGGGGCGACACCTGTTGATAGCTGTTTGTGGTTTTAATAGGAGAAAAAAAATGTATAAATCTTTTATGGCTATATTATTATATACCCTACCAGTTTGAAAATATTTAAGGATGATCTAATCTCATTTTGTTAATAAAATATCAGCTTGTAATTTTAACAAGGTCTTATTAATACCGAGAATGTAGGCCATTTATCACCTTTTATGGATTTCAAAATACCTACAGAGATTATAATGGATAATGTAATTATGTTTTACTACACAAGAACCTATTTTCCAAATGCCATTTTTGACGTACAAAAAGCGCATAAAACGTAAAAATAATAACAAACACAGATTACATAGGCACAGGTGATGTAAAAGAGCTGGAATTTATATAAATATATTGTTTTAACGCACCGTGTTAAGTAGAACATTGTTGCTGATAGACAGACATGAAGACGGAGAAATGTCGGCCATGACTTCAATTCTTCTCTCGTAGGAAATAACTATACAATATGGAGATAAAAATACGACAATAAATGAAAACACTGGCAATAATAATTCATAAGAGTATTTTGGAAGTATCTCATAAATCGTAGCATCGAAGTGAAAATCAAAATCATTAAATCAACAGTGACTTGCTCGACATAATAAGGTGCAATTCAAGCCGCACAGCGCTAATTACTTAGTTATATTCACCTAGAAGTTGCCTCTCTATCACGTAGCTCTTACATCTTCGGGCTACGTTACGCCCACTGAATTGGCCCGACAAGTCGAGCCCGCCGCGTACTTGTAGCTTCATACCTAAAATGCGCCTGGCCTCGTTTCGTATGCAGACTCGAAAAGGCGTTAGATATACTCGGTTTAATTTATTGTTGTATTGTGTTCTCCACCTTGTATGAGAATAGGACATGCCGTAACAAAAATATTAGTAAGTGTGAATGATGTAAGATTTCATAAATTAAATACTATAAGCCTATTTGGAACAGAGAAACACTTAATAAAAACATTCTTTGGTTTTCATTGACCAATCAAACAATTTACTTAATTACAAAATGTCCTAGCTGTATAGCATGTATTGTATATTTTTTTGATTAATCGCATGTATTTATTAATAGAATAATAATTATCAAGAAGATGGCCGAAGTAAAATCAAATATGAATGAATTTATATTCTCATTAAAATTAATGATGTTGTAATGAGAATATTTTTGACTAAAAGGTCATGGCCGACAATTGTTCATTTCATCCTAGCAATAAGTTTTTGTGTTAGTCAACATGTGTGAAAGACAAAAAATAAGTAATAATTATGAGAGCTGGCAACACTGGTTTTGTAGTGTTGTTTTTTTTTTGTACTGGCAATTATCTATTAATGCTTCAGATTTTTTGGTAATTATTCAACAATCAACTCATTACTTTTTATGTAGCCATGTTACAAACTCGTCGTATATACCTTTAGTTTGGGTAAAAATAGATTTTCGGTAGGATAATTACCCTAGTAATTAAGCAGTTTTTTTATCGCTTTTTGCAGACAGCAATTCTTTTTTACGTATGTTAATCAAAATAAGTTATTGAACGAGAACATGAAGCTGTTTCCTATCAAATGTATCTGAACAATGTGTTTAATTTTTGATGATTTTTATTTACAAAATCGTAACATCATCTTTGAGAGCATCAAACGTAACTAAATCATAAGAAATTGCGCCTAACTACTTCTACGTTTCTCGTATTTTGTGATTGTCCTCCTCGTTTTCTTCCATTAAAATCAAAGATTAGAGTTGCCAGTGACAAGAAAGTATTTTGCCAAAAAACCAAGCAGTGCTGCCAGCGTCAATAATTAATAATTGTGTGTAGAATAATTTTTAGTCTTTTTTCTTGAACCGCACAATTTTTTCTTTATTAAGCGAATTCGTTGTGTATTTTATAGTTTTAAATTAATATTTTATTAGATTATAAATAGTAATATAGGAGTAATAATTTATTCTCTGTAAGTAGATAGATTTTTTTTATTTTTATTTATTTTTCTTTGTAAAAATAGGCTACGAGGATTTTAGACGGCATTTAAAAATAAATAAATAAAATATTAATGTATATCATACTATGTGTGTATGTGTATTTTTTTAATTAATGCAGTGAAATATAATGTAGTACAAAATTATTTTCTTTTTGATTTATTTTCGTTCACTATTTTTTAAATTATTTATTTGGATGATTGTTTTTACAATAATAATTTGTTTTACGTAGGACGGGCACGCGTCAATAACGATTTTAATCCATTAGGGCTCAATTATGATGTATAAGATTAGTAAATATATACATAAATTTTGTGGTAAATGTAACAAAAGGAAGCGATTTTTACTTTTGTATCGGACCTTGACCTTACCTCACTAAAACCTTGTGAATAGTCATTGAATAGATTCAAGTTACTTCATTTTTTTCTCATATTATTTTATTGGCACAAAATTCACTAATTAAGTATAGTTTTTTTATTCATGTACTCGACTACTTTGTCTGATTTTAGATAACTTCAACAAGAGAATCGGCAACAATAACAAAAAAAAAATATACGCGGTAAAGTGTGAGCCGCGCTCGCGTAGTTACCTACGGTCTCGTATAAATAAAGCTGGAACAGAAAAAGTTAAAAAAGCTTTTTTGCGGTTCCGTGAATCTAGCCCTGAGAATTGATCGAATTTGATGAAATCCTCATGGATACCCGCCGTCATGTACCTGGTACCAGACACGTTCATGACGACCGTTTATAAGCATATCATACCGAACACGTTACCTACTGTAAAATAAATCTTAGGCCTCTGAAGTCTGAACGTTTCATAGCATTGATAACGATTAGGCTGTAATGAGCGTTTCAAAGATAGCAAATCACTAAATTTACATAACAAGCATCTTGACGCGGTGTATAACAACACTCTGTATGCGGCCAATGACGAACTACAGTTACATTCAGTTAGACCTCGCTAGTGAGTACCCAGCTCAAAATAGATCCATAACCCTTTAGCACCCTTCAGGAACCCTAAAAAGTTTTTCGGGTTCCAAGTTATTAAACCCATACCATTATGATCACCGAGCCGGTTCACATAAATGTTAAGTA
Organism: Agrochola lota; assembly: GCA_947364205.1. Classification (NCBI taxonomy): domain Eukaryota; kingdom Metazoa; phylum Arthropoda; class Insecta; order Lepidoptera; family Noctuidae; genus Agrochola; species Agrochola lota. The sequence continues at coordinate 9,909,789 of OX376246.1, read as the reverse complement.
ATGATACGCGAACCAAAATACATTGTTTAAAAAAACAGATTTATTTCACATTTGGATGTGATATGATAATATAAGTACGGAAGCCAGTAGATACTTGTGTACTGGCTAATGCAAACATATTTTTGCTTAGCACTTCACAAGGTGACCAATGTGAAAATGAATTAAGTACACATTTGGCGGGAATGTCAACACATGATTGACAGTTTATAAGAATGCCATAAATTGCGCAGCAGAATTACTATGAACTAAAGATGACCATAATTATAATGAAGCTACGTGTATTATGTTACCTAAATACATAACACTCTCTGCTCTCCTACCTAATAATTAGTATAGTAGGTAGGAGAGCAGAGCTCGTCCGGGGAACTACTAACCTTTATCCATTTCTGCCGCTAAATAGCGTTAGGGGCTGCACCCACTGGCGCCACGGCACGGCATCACTACATGCATGCGCATCCGCATACTATCGGCAACGATGCCGCGGTATCCTTACTGTGCGTTTGCACTGGCGAAACATGTTGGAATCTATGTTCTGTAAATTTTCCATACAATCTTTGACAGGAACTAGAGATTTCAACATGTTTTGTTATGTATGATGTTTCGCCAGTGCAAAGGCACAGTTAGGCATCCCGCGATGTCCTTACACCAACGCGTACCGACGCGACATCGCGCGTTCTTTCCACAACAGTTATAACTCTTCTGCCGAAGCATCCCGAGGGATGCCAAGGCATTCCGAACGCAGCCGACACGGCATGCCTAAGCATACCACGTACCTACTATAAATTATCAATGACATATCCATTTTATTGTCATACTGATAAGTTATATTCCTGTTCGTCGCATAAAAATTCCTTGGCGTGCCTGGCAGCTCGTGGGCGCAGGCCCTGTGTTCGGGCTGTGGTTCTAGTTGGAATAGAATATGAGACATAACAGCTTTCTGTGGTTCTAGTTGGAATAGAATATGAGACATAACAGCTTTTTCTCTGGGAAGGCAGGGCACCTGTGACGCCTCTAGTGGCCCTAGTATTACACATGTTTGTAAGTAGTGGTGGGTGACCATTTGCATATAGCGCCATCCACTAAAACGCGCCCCGTGCCCCGCGCGCGCGTATTGTCTGCAAGCTGTACCTACGGAGCGGAGCTGAGTGGGGCGCGTCTTCGTGGCTGGCACTATTTATAACATTGGGTGTGCTGCTTCAGCTGCCTGCTTGCTGGAAAACACAGATTGAAAACTTGAGAAGATGTGGCAAGAAAGTGTACTAGGCAAGCTTGCTCTATCCTCGACCACATAGTCGAAGATAACTAGAAGGTAACTTATGGTAACCTACTTACCATAAGTTTGAGAAAGTGGTCAAACGCGAGCCTATCAAAATAAATAAGGTAGCCTGTTCGAATAACTTAAATCGCTGATTATACTCTAAACTCGGAAGCCTCAAATTCTGCAAAATCAGTACACATAATTATGATACTGCGGTCTGAAAGCGGTGCTCCGTACTTGTAGGTAGGTACGTACTTGAAACTTCGATCAAATATCGATGACTTCAAAGGTCATGCCACAGTTTATAAAACCTTCACCTTTCTAACAAGTACAATGCTTCAATCAATCCAAGTAATTTTCCTCATCATGTTATCCCTATTGACAGTTCGCCTTCGTATCGGATGCACGTCTCGGCGATCGAATGGAACCATTATATTGGATCTATTTCTGGAGGTCACCGAATGTCAGTCATTGAATTGAACATCTCATTAATCAGTTTTATTAATTCAAGAGTTTTGAACTGTCTATAAAAATAATTTCAATGCATTGTATGATCCCATCTATTTGCGTTTACAAGTGTGTACTCTGGTTGGCTTTTATTTAGCAAGGTAGCTACCTACTTACATCCTAAATCATTAATTAACTCATGTATTTATAAACATAACATCACGCCTATTTTCCACGCAGGCTTTAGGCAGAGATGTATACTTGGCACACCCACATTTTACCAGTTATTTTTAATCTCTGTCGTCTTAGTTTCAATGTAATAAGGAGTGAGCCTAAAGCGATGTACCGGGCACAAATCCAGACACCAATCAACACTAAAATTGCTAAAAGACAATCTAAATCATGATTAGTGATTTGATTGTTTGTGTAGATTTTCCATTTTAGAAACCAGTGTTTTCAGGAAGTCTGATCAACACGGGTCTTGTTGAGTTGATCAGACTTCCTGAAAACGGGATGTGCGCCTGACTCCTTACATTTCATTCCCTGACGAGAGAAAACACATATTTAAAACGCTGGGTTACCAGCTTATAAATATATTATTTTGAGTGGGAAATGTTTTAAAAGGACACGCAATGGGATTTTTGTGCGACGTGATTTTTTTTTTTTGGCTTATCTTTCTTTTTACTTTACCATTAAAATAAATTGACGTGCCTGTCCAGTTCGATGTAGATAATACGTATATACGATCTAGTTTCTATATACAGGCAAATGAGTATGATAAGTATATTCGCCCTTAGAAATAAATAAACGCCGTATTTAGGCATAGTTTAGGCTAAAGAATATTATTGAAAAAAAAAAGTATTTTTTTGGCGGTATATAACCTACATAACTGTACTTATTACCGACCTATGTTCCTATCGCGATGTGGTCGCCAATTTGACATAAATGCGTAAGCTAGGTATTTTAGACATTGACCGGTAAATGTACAGATGAGACAATCAAGTTATTTAATAATTATATATAGACGTGAACTTAGAAGTGAGTAAAATAATAATAAAAAAAGGTGTGCTGATTGTCAGAATTGAAACATTTTATGTAGTAGCCAATTTGATTAAATAAACCTACTTACAGTTTACGTGTATTACGTTTCGCGTATAAAAAGATCCCTCGTAATTAATAAAATTAAAAATAAGATTACCATTAAATTAAATAATTAATAGGCGTTTATTTATTTCTATTGGTTAACTTAGACATATTTCTAGTAATAATGCAACAAGAACACCAAATTTTTAGATAGATTTAATTAATATAAGTAAATTAATTAATTGTAATTATTCGATGGACGGTTAGAACTATTACGAGATTATTATACAATATTTACATTTCCTTTACGGGTACATGCTGATATTGCCCGGGCAAAGCACAACGTGACCGATCACATAATAATATTGCCTGGCAAATGCTGACATTTTCGTATTTAAATAGGAGTTATAATAATAAATGTGTGTGTAAAATGCGAATGATTGTGTCGAATATTAGCATTATCCGGTTAATGCTGAAAATATTAGCAACTTGGCTAATAAACTATATCATGTGTCATTAGAGTAAGGAATTAGCATAGCATATTATATTAGCTTAATGTACCTACCTATTTAGTAATTTTTAACATTAACCGGATATTACACAAATAATACCGCAAGGAATTCAGTAGGTAATACCCTGACCGTGTATCGTCGTCATAGTGATTAAAAATTGACTAAAATAATCTAGAACAGTATCAACATTGCCCAGTTCACGCAATAATTGACCGGGTAATGTTGATATCGTCTGCGTTTTACAGTATTTTATGAGATGTTGCTAAAGTTTATACAATTCTAAGGTTGTCTGTAGTCCATGGCAATTATACATAATTTATAAAAATATAAAATAAAGGTTAGGGTATTTTGAGGCAAGCAACTCTCCTCTTTTAAATGAGGTTTTATTTTCATTGGAATTTTTATTCGTTCTTTTTCCGGTTTGTGGGTTATGTCAATGTTGGTCAAGAAGTTTAAAGCCCTAGCCAAACTGAAGCAAATACTGCGCGGGATGCAGGACGAAATTCGCTCGCGCTGATTGTGTCAACTTACTTCTATGGAGATGTTCTCTGGTGCGAAGAATAGCGTGACTTAGGTACCTACTATTCATTTCGCGCGGGATTTACCTCAGTGTCGCCAGAGCTTAAAATAGTGTTTACCTCCTACACTTTTGAATTACCCTGGACTACAGATAGCTTCAATACTGCCTGTCATTGGTGTGTTTTATATAAATTAAAAACTAACGTTAAAACTGGTGTTTAAATCGGAAGTCGCGGGTATGAACAGAAATCGGACATTTGGTGAAATCACTAATGAAATACAAATTTTCGTCGGTTTGATAGATTAAGAATTTATCATGTACTATAACCTATTGTGGGGTCAGTTTACAGACACAAATCCTCATATTATTTATGCATAAACACATATCTCAAATCTGGAACTATCTGTGCGTGCTTGCGTGATTTTAAAGTGTTGTTCCATGCGGGTATCAAACCCAGATCTTGTGAGAGCTCAATCCATTTGCCTACGTTTAGATTTTGAATAGATTGCATTTAAGCCGAGATAATCAAAAAATCATGATAATGTTTTACAAAAATGTCTGTTGTCGGTGCAAACCCGTGACGTAATATATCTACTAATAAATAATGTGTACCGGTGCGTGTCTCTACAAATATCTGATATTAATAATATATTGTGATTTCTAGTACTTTGTAAACCTGTATGTGCTGAATAAATATATATTAAATATTGGAAATTAATTAAAGCTTTCTTTTACCACAGTTTTACCTTCAGTACACGGTTAACTATTACGTATATAGGCGACGTTAATGTGGTGAAAAGATAAGCCGCTTAACGTCGGCTAGGGCACGCCAGAAAAGTACTCAAGCACAAAAAAGAATAAATTGGGGGAAAATATGCGTCACATTGACACAAAACGGCCATCGCTCACCATAATGCTGTGCTGTGACCCTATGCGAGATAGTCACAGCCAGCGCTGGTTTACAGCGACAGCCGAAGTTAACGTGATGACGTCAACCGGTGCAGCATAAAAACTTTAAAAAAAAAAAAAAACAACCGACTTCCAAAAAAAACTACGAAGTGAAAAATAACTTTAATTTCGGAAGTCGGTATCTTTGGTTTTGAATTTTGGTTTTTTGCCACATATACTATATTTTTCACTTTTTAGTTGTGGTTCCCCACTGCACACAAATTCGAATACCACTACCTGCTATGTAAATAACAGTGACAGAAAGTTAATATCATATCATCCACATATACTAAGTGGGAAAAATACGTATTATTGAAGCTTACTCAAAAACTATCCAAGCAAAGTTAATAAAATTTATATGGGACCAATTTGGGAGCATACCCTTTCATACAAAAAAAGAATTTTCAAAATCGGTCAACAATTGACGGAGAAATCGGCGGACATAAACAAAAAAAAAAAAAACGTACATTGTATACGCGAAGAACATATAACCTCCTCCTTTTTGGAAGTCGGTTAATAAAATGAGATACAAAAACCAAAAACATGGGTCTGTCTCATTCTACTAGGTAGCTTTCTAGAGACGACTGCTTCGCAATGTACCATAAAGGAAGTTCATATCTAACCACCGTAAGGACTATTCTAGCTTGCAGCGCTCGGCGTCTATAGAACCGGGCCGGTAACAGATATGGTCATCGTGTTCACGGGATTTTGTTTTGAAACTGGTTAGATATGAACTTCTTTGATAGTACCTGTGCCGAATCTAGGGGTCTACTCCCTAAGCAAAATCGTAGATTCGGCCCAAGTTACAAGCCCTTCGTTCTCTGTCTCACTTACGGACATATCGTGAGTGAGACAGAGAGGGAAGCGCCCGTAACTTCGGCCGAATTTATGGATTTCGCTAAAGGATTAGACCCCCTGGCCTGAAGCCGACGACGCGGATGCCCGGCTGCCGACATGGTGGTACCATGTACCTACTTTTTAATCGCCGAAAATAATGAGGAGGTTCTTGAGTCGACGCGTAGGTATATTTTATTTTTAACTTTTTAGTCAGAGAGAATCCAACTCTTTGCCTGTCGTTATCGGGGTACCGCGTGACGGATGTATTTATTTAAAAACATAATTTATGTGATGGAACACGATAGTTAGACTGTATCTGAAAGGGCACGTCGTAAGTATAATTATTTCCCATTTAAAATTATTCTTTAGGACGTAGGTAACCACTGAACACCTAACACTAAAAAACTAACCTAAAAAACTGCCATTATATCATATCACGCGTATGTAGAATCATTATTACGCTATGGTCTTGTAATGTGGGGTAATAGTACCGATCTAAACAGAGCGTTTGTCGCTCAAAAAAAGTGCATAAGAGCACTATGTGGCCTTCACCCTGATGACTCATGTCGACCAGTGTTTGAAAGGCTTGGTTTGTTACCGTTGCCATCTCTGTACATTTATGAAATATGTGTGTTTGTAGTTAAGAATAAAAAAATATTTAAGACAGCAAATGAAGTAAATCCTCGTAATAGACGAGATCCATTTAAATTAGTGCTGAATGATTTGCCAAGACTTGCCAAATATAATAAGAACTGCCTAGCAATGTGCGTGCGTATTTTTAACGAGATACCAAGTCAATTCAAATCATTAAATTCTAGATTGTTTAAGATAAAGTTATACAAGTGGTTGAATGAGTGTAACTTCTATTGTTTAAAAGAATTTATGGAGAAAAAAATGTTGATTTAGGACGTTATAACATTTTCAAATACCCTCAAATTTTGCATGCTCTGTTTTATCTTAACTAAACATGTTTGTGCCATTATAATTATATTTTAACACCATTTTACACCATGTTTTAGGCAAATAAATGATTTATTATTATCTCCTTTATTACATTTTAAATACTTATAAATTATATTTTTAAATATTAGAATAAAAAAAAAAAACATTTAAAAATATAAAAAATAGTAGCCCACCGGTATCGGGAACAGGGTCTAAGCCACCGGCGGTCAGGGCTCCAGAGAGAGGAACCTCCTAACAATGCGAGCCGTGTCCAGAAGTACCGCTTTCTGAATCAAGCCCTTGATCCAGCTGCCCAACGATAGTCTCCTCAGGTGTTGGTCGAGGCTCTTGGCTATTAGGCCATTGGCTGTCACGACTATCGGCACAATGATCGCTGAGTCCACATCCCACATGTCGACAACCTCGTGAGCCAAGTCAAGATACTTGATTTGTTTATCTTTCTCAGCTTTCACGAGGTTCCCGTCATGCGGGACCGTTATGTCAATAATCATTGTGCGCCGCTCTACTCGATCCACCACCACTATGTCAGGTTTATTGGCAACAATAGTCCTGTCAGTGATGATGGATCGATCCCGATTATTATTATTATTATTATTAAAAACAACCTGTATTTTACTGTAATTCAGTAAACAGTTTCTTTTTAAAAGCTATGACAAAGCATTTCATAGAAATCCTTTTGTAAGTAGAAGCACGTGTTTGTCTCTGCTGCCGGACTTGTGAATCGATACCTACTTATCTGTTTTAGCACAGTATTGATAATGGTTATAATGTAGTTAGCACTCGAACATCTATAAGGAAACTAGTCAGTTGTAAATATAAATTATTTAGTATGCGACTGTGACGCTCGCGATGGACATAACATGGCAACACTGGGAGTGTGGAAGAACGTGGAGAGACCTTTGCCCACGGAGAAGAAACCAAAGTTGGTGTGACACTAAAAAAAAATAGATTTTGGCACGAATTCTGCTAATCCGTTTGACAGGATATTTTGTGGGGTTTCCGCCTCCAATCAACCAAAAATGATAAAAAAAAAAAAAATGATAGTAAGTAATTAGTATAATATTTAGCACAAACCTATTGCTATTTTCACCCAGTGCCTTTGGATAGGGTAGTCCGGTCTGCCACTGATGTCTGATTTACTTAATGGTTTTTTTAACCTATTAATTACCTATGAGCAGCCTAGTGGTGTGACCGTCGGATTGCCAAGTCATAGTTCTAAAGTTCGAACCTAAGGCACGCACCTGTAAATTTTCGGATTCATGTGCGTACCTATTGTACGAGAATTATCACTTGCTTCAAAAACGGTGAAGGAAAACATCGTGAGGAAACCAGCATGCGTTTTTTTTTTTGTGGGTAGGAAATTATCAAATAACTTCTCCCGCTCCGGGTGGAGCGGGAGGGCGTGTCAGACTTTTACTGACTAAAACCCACCCGTGTTCCTTCCGTTGCCTGTGTGCCGGGGCCGCGATATCCCTTTCGGACAAACTCGCGACTCTGGCAGGCATCGGGCCCCGTCAGTTGGTGCTGACATCTCTGAGACGCGCCGTCGACCCGGGCCTGGTCCTTATCGAACGGCGAGCTACCCATTGCTCACCGTCCGCAAGCCCGCGCCTACGGTGGCCGGAAGTCGGCTCGCGACTCTCGACGCCCGGGGCGTCTCCTGCGGCGACAAGGGGCGCGAGGGCGCGAATCTTGCCTCTCCCTCGCGCGCTCCTCCTCCTCCTTCACGAGCATTACTGCTTCGCAGAAGGAAGTGACGGCCTCCCATGCACTCTCGCTCCGGACCATGGCCTAAACCAGGGCCGGATGCGAGAGATCGCCGCCACCGATCGCCCGCGTGAGGATACCGTGGTGCTCCGCCCAAGCCGAGCAGACCTCCACCGTATGCTCCACCGTGTCCTCCGGGCGATCCACACAGTGGTGACACCCGGAAACCGGCATGCCTGCGAGATATTTCTAGACGGTGGCATGTGAAGCCAAGTCAGAGGCCCATTCAAAAAGAACTATTAATTATTTCCTAGGTTCTTTACTTTCTCTACAGTTATTTTACCTCTAATTTTAACAGATAAGTTTATAAACATCAAAAATACAATAGACGACACGTATTTAGTAACCTAATCCTCGGTAACTGTTCTTCAAGAGTCATAAAGAACCCTGTAAGAAATCGACACGTGTTTCACCTCTCAACGAGGCATCCTCAGGATGGCGATTGACTTGTTGCGAACCCGGATCCGACGCGTGGACACGTCAAGCGTCGATTTCTTACAGGGTTCTTTATTACTCTTTAAGAACTGTTAAGTGGATTAGGTTACTAAATATACGTCGTCTATTGTATTTTATAATGGATTTCCGCAAAGTCACGCCTGAATGTATTCTCCGAAGGGTTAGGCAGACCCACATTTATCTTGACTTTGATCTTTATTACCGTTTCTATAAGGTTGGTAATCATAATTCTATGGGATGCTGTGAGAGGAAAAATAACTGTGAAAAGATGCAACATGTATAGAGTGTACAGGTAATATTTTTCGGAAAGTCTGTAAATTTATCGGGTCGTTAATATGCATATTGGAACAGGGTAAGTAAGTATAACTTGTTAAGTGCAATGACATTTTCATAGTCACGTCATCGTGTGTCGTTGAGCCTGACGTGTGGTCTACGAACATAATATTTGTACAACAAACTTTACAAGCTGTTATACCTATTGCTCATTTAGTGCGAATAATATTGATATTCTTCATAAGGTACATCCGGTTTGGTTGCGCTTGAGCTGACGTTATTTATTGTAACTGCCATGTGGTACCTTAATTAAATACCTAATTACTTAAGTACATAGAAAATGATTAACTGCGCGTAAACAGATACTTACGCAAGTTTTTGAAATCTTTCATCTCGCACAGCTATCGGCACGAAGTATACTTATAGCAGAGACTGAAAGCGGTTACCTACGGTTAAAGGTTAAGATACCTGAAAAATATACCGGTACCGGTTTATAATAAGGTTTGAGCTATAGATACCGATACCTTTTTAGGGTTCCATAGTAAACAAGTAACCCTTATAGTTTCGCCATGTCCGTCTGTCTGTCCGTGGCTTAGCTCAAAGACGGTTAGTACTAGAAAGCTGTAATTTGGCATATATACAGGGTGATTGGAAGATGGGTGCAAAGCTTTAAGGTGAAGATAGTATAGACAATTTAGAACCATTTAAGCCATGGTTGTCTTAGACGAAGTCTTACCAAATTTTTAAGTTTTTTTTCGGAAATTCTCAAAATTTTATGTAAACTGCATAATTATGGCCAAATTGAATGATAAATGAATTAATTTTTTATTTATTTAATTAAAGTAATGTGTAAGCAACCAAGCAAAACACGTTTTAGGCTTCTGTGTCATTAGACATTTTTTTTACAGATATTTAAAGCTCAGAAAAAATAAAAATATTGTACAATACGTCTTTTAAACCTTATTTAAAAAAAAAACGGAGGGTGCTTTTTTTGTTTAAACCTTTTTGAAGACATGCTTGATAATCGCTCTTTCTTTTGAGGTATCATTTATGCGGATATCTTACAAATGATTGAAATTAGGACCTACAAACCAATTCGAGGGAGAAATTTTAAATTTTAGGCAGTCTAACAAAACACAAAATTTTTGCTTAAAAGAATACTTTATGTGCTCGAAATGATAACATTGTTCAATTCTAAGAATTTTTGGCACATGCAGGAACCAATTGAGGGGAACCCATTGAGGGGATTCTCTAAACAATGGCCACCGAGCGCGGTGCGACGGCATTTCCAGGTAGAACGCCCAATGAATAGCAAAAAGCGATAAGAGTTGGTTTTTACAGCAAAATGGTCTTAGTTACTGAGGCAACAAAGTCGTTTTTCTTTAGTCAGGGTCAGTCGATCTGTGATGAAGCCGTTACATCTTTTACTTATTAGTCAAACTACTGCCCTTGTGAGTGGACGTTGTCGTGTTGATTCACAATTTACCGTGTTCAGTTGTAGCCCTTTGCGTTCCTGCACGTGTTGTTTGCGTTAGTTTTGAACTTTTTTGTTTCACCGTGTCCAGTCGTAGCCTCGCGCTCCTGCACGTGTTGATTTTTTACTAAATTGTGTTGAGTTGACATTTAGTGCGCTCCTACGCCGTTTTTCTTAATTGTTAAGTGACTATGGCTACTTTTTCCAATCAAGAATATGCGGATATCGTATTTATGTACGGTAGAGCAGACGGCAATGGATCTTTGGTGCGACGGATGTATCAAGAGCGCTATCCGAATCGCAGGATACCGAATGTCCTAGTGTTTTACAACACGTTTCGTCGTCTTGCCCAAGATGGGTTTCACCGCGTGGAACCTGGAGTCAACCCGGGCAGACACGAAACTGCCGTCGACGAAGACATTTTAGCAGCATTTCAAGCGGATCCTACTACCAGTACTAGAGCAGTAGCTCGAAATTTAAACATTTCTCAATGGAAGGTGTGGCATACAATGCACCAAAATGATAAGTATCCGTTCCATGGCAGGAGTGTGCAAGGTCTAGTAGAGCAAGATCCTCAAAGAAGAATTCAGTTCTGCCGTTTCCTCCTCAACAGAGACATCGAAGATGCGTGGTTTCTGAAATCAATCTTGTGGACGGATGAAAGTAAATTTTCAAGGGAAGGTATTACAAACTTTCACAACATCCATGAATGGGCCGACGCAGACAACAATCCACATTTTAAGAAGCAGGTGTCATTTTAGATGAAATTCTCTGTGAATGTATGGGCTGGAATAATTGGCAGAACATTGATTGGGCCCCACTTTTTGCCTGATCCATTGAATGGCGAAAATTATTTGCAATTTCTTCAAATTGATTTACCACTGCTGGTAGAGGAATCAGGTTTCCCGATCTTCGAAAGCGACCGAACAGTCATCTTTCAGCAAGACGGCTGTCCAGCGCATTGGACTTTAAATGTAAGGGAACACCTCAACAATTGCTTTCCTGATAGCTGGATCGGCAGGGATGGACCCATCCCTTGGCCCGCTCGCTCCCCAGATCTGACCCCGTTGGACTTTTTCGTGTGGGGCCTGGCCAAGGAACTGGTGTATAACAACATAGAAATAAACACTAGAGAAGAATTGATACAAAGAATAAATTCAGCGTTTGAGACAATGAAGCAGGAGATGATGTTGAAAATAACGACTACAGAAGTTAGAAGACGGGGCCGTGCTTGTATTAGGAATCACGGCCGTCATTTTGAACATGAAAAATAAATAATTTTAATTCAAATGTTGTTTTAATTAGTCTGCCTAAAATAAAAAAATTCTCCCTCAAATTGGTTTGTAGGCCCTAATTTCAATAATTTGTAAGATATCCGGATAAATGATACCTCAAAAGAAAGAGCGATTATCAAGCATATCTTCAAAAAGGTTTGAACAAAAAAAGCACCCTCCGTTTTTTTTTTAATAAGGTTTAAAAGACGTATTGTACAAATTTTTTATTTTTTCTGAGCTTTAAATGTCTGTAAAAAAAATGTCTAATGACACAGAAGCCTAAAACATGTTTTGCTTGATTGCTTACACATTACTTTTATTAAATAAATAAAAAATGAATTCATTTATCATTCAATTTGGCCATAATTATGCAGTTTACATTAAATTTTGAGTATTTCCGAAAAAAAACTTAAAAATTTGGTTAAAAATATTTGGTAAGACTTCGTCTAAGACAACCATGGCTTAAATGGTTCTAAATTGTCTGTACTATCTTCGCCTTAAAGCTTTGCACCCATCTTCCAATCACCCTGTATATATATAAATCATGTTGACAAAGTGGTAAAATAAAATCAAGAAATTTATATTTTTTTAGGGTACCTCCCCTACACGTAAAGTGCGGGTGTTTTTTTTTTCCTCGTCTACCCCATGTTGTCGGGTATCGTTAGAAAGGTCGTTCAAAAGTACTGCAAGTTTGTGAAAACCATTTTTGGATTCAGAGATCCGTTTGCGAAATATTAAGCTTTTAACTGAAATTTTTTGTTAGAGTCCCACTCCCACTTCTAGCTAAATGGTTGTATTTGGACTTGTGAAAAAATTCACTGTAGTAGTATATATAACGAAATTAAAAGGAAAACTATGAGAGCTAAGTAGGCTGTACAGGTTAACGAGTAATAATCAACCAACTGAAATTTGCGGTTTGAAAAACATGATCGCCCATACATTCCGTATGGGAGATCACGTTTTTCAACTACAATGTTAAGTTTGTTCTTGGGATAAACTCATCCCAACTACGGAACCCTTCATTGTGCGTGGTCCGACACGCACTTGGCCGGTTTTTAAATAAAGGTTTGGCTAAACCGTTATTAAAGAAAAACATGTGAGACGGTGCGGCGCGGGTGCGCGGGGATTCGAACACGCTAGAAATTACTGAGTTATAATAATGTACAATAATCAGCAAGTGAACGACAGACAAAGTGGCGAGGCGGTGCGTCAAAGAAAACCCCTATTTATGAAGGTTTAGGTACTGCTACCGATACATTTTTTATAAATGTATCGGTAGCAGTACCTAAACCTAACCGGTATGCATTTCCAACCTCAAAATTTGGCTACTGAAAAAAAAAGATATCGTAATATTTTGTCCGTGGAGTTTCTTGCCCGTTCTTCTCCATAGGAACCTACTGCGCGTTGGAATGGGGCAACTAGCTTCATATTTCTGACTGACCGACCCCTTGACAATTCAAAAGTGCCTGTAATTGGTTTATTTGAAATAAATGCTTTGAGTTTGAGTTTGGTAGCCCTTATTTAACGGTATGACGTCATACTGAAATTTAAAGGTACCTTAATTTTTGGGTACTTCAGTCCCTGACTTATAGGCTAGTTAGGCTACCAAGAGACACAGTATAATAAAGTAACAGTATTATGTCTCGGCAGTGACCTTAAAATAATTACCTACGGCCGCTCGGTAGATAAAAGTTCCGCGTCCGTTTTCTTGGAAATTGTTTTGGTAGAGTCGCGTCGCGCCAGTCTGCACGAGGCTTAACTGTCGCGCACTTCAGACTATTGCTTTATTGCGTACTGATATACACTGAGATTTCGAAGCATGTCGTTTCGGCCGCTTTCTATGAAGAGGTACATAATACTGTTACTTTTTTTTTTTTTTAAATCACGTTGATAAATATTCACAAAAAAAATTATAAGGTTGGAAACAGGATCCCCTGAAAGCACAATTTTACTGCGTTTTACAGTGTTTTATAACACGGTTTTAAAGCTAATGCCGTTGACCGTCCGCGATGGTTAACTTTAGCGCAAACGTAATTCCGGCCACCCTGGGGACCCGGAGGGTTCACTTCCAATATGTATGGCGGCATGGCGTATGAGTTCTATGAAAAGGTGGAGTCGAAAGTGTTAAAGTAACTCTACATAAAGAAGCAAATCGTAGAAACTAAAGGATCGATTCGTTTAGATGCCTTGTATAATTGCTACCTATGCACCCGGGCAGATGCCTGTCCGATCAGGACGAGATTCGCTTTTCAGAATCACCTCTCCATGATTCGCCTTTCATCATTGTCACCCTCGCTCCTCACTTTCATGTTAGCCTCACCAGTAAACAAATAGGGGGTGAAAGAACTCACGAAATTCCTTCTACTCATGAATAATCCTTAATTAAACATAACATACTGCTGTGAAAAATTATAAGAAAAGATACGGCGCAAAAAAAAAAAAATTCGCACTGTCTGAAAGATGATATGGCTAGGTGAAAAGTGAACACTGAAAGGACTGTTGATAGATGAGATGGATGTTAGAAAAAAGAAGTACCATAAAGACGCCAAATCGAGACGAAAGTAGTACATGCATAAACATATCAATGCTCGCATGCGTACATGCTATGTATCAATGCTCGCATGTGTACAGCTATGTATCAATGCTCGCATGCGTACAGCTATGTATCAATGCTCGCATGCGTACAGCTATCTATCAATGCTCGCATACGTACATGCTATCTATCAATGCTCGCATACGTACATGCTATGTATCAATGCTCGCATGTGTACAGCTATTTATCAATGCTCGCATGCGTACATGCTATGTATCAATGCTCGCATGTGTACAGCTATGTATCAATGTTCGCATGCGTACATGCTATGTATCAATGCTCGCATGTGTACAGCTATGTATCAATGCTCGCATGCGTACAGCTATGTATCAATGCTCGCATGCGTACAGCTATCTATCAATGCTCGCATACGTACATGCTATCTATCAATGCTCGCATACGTACATGCTATGTATCAATGCTCGCATGTGTACAGCTATTTATCAATGCTCGCATGCGTACATGCTATGTATCAATGCTCGCATGTGTACAGCTATGTATCAATGTTCGCATGCGTACATGCTATGTATCAATGCTCGCATGTGTACAGCTATGTATCAATGCTCGCATGCGTACAGCTATGTATCAATGCTCGCATGCGTACAGCTATCTATCAATGCTCGCATACGTACATGCTATCTATCAATGCTCGCATGCGTACATGCTATGTATCAATGCTCGCATGCGTACATGCTATGTATCAATTCTGCCACCATGCAAGCTATTTCAGAGTATTGGAATATTTTAATTTGCTCAACACGTAGGTAACGGGTTACTTTTCGCAAATGCCTAAATATCTCGGTGAATATACATGGCGGCCAAACAGGGCAGCGGGAGTAGCAGAATGCGTGCGGATTCAAAATTCGTCGCGTAAACAAAACATCATAAAAAAAATAAAAAATTGAAAACATAATAAGATATTAAGTTGTTAAGGATAATTGATAACAATTGTACATTTTTTTTTTTTTTGAGGGTGGGAAGTTATCAAATAACTTCTCCCGCTCTGGGCGGAGCGGGAGGGTGTATCAGACTTTTACTGACTAAAACCCACCCGTGTTCCTTTCGTTGCCTGTGTGGTGGGACCGCGATATCCCTTTCGGACAAACTCGCAACCCCGGCAAGCATTGACCATTACGGACCCCGTCAGTTGGTGCTGACATCTCTTTGAGGCGCGCGTGGAACACAACGCGCCGTCGACCCGGGCCTGGTCCTAATCGGACGGCGAGCTACCCATTGCTCACCGTCCGCAAGCCCGCGCCTGGTCGGAAGTCGGCTCGCGACTCCCGAAGCCTGGGGCGTCTCCTGCGGCGACTAGGGGAGCGAGGGCGCGAATCAAGATTCGCACCCTCGCGCCCCTAGTCGCCGATCACCTCTCCCTCGCGCGCTCCGCCTCCTCCTACGCGAGCATTACTGCTTCGCAGAAGAACTCAGATGCTTTTAGGAGGCCCTTAGCACCCCCTGGATCCGCTACTGCCTGAGTAGATGAAGCAATGCATTGAACAGCCTGTTGAATTGTCACCGTCATGGGATGTATATCGGGCTGTATATCTACATGTTTCTTTCAAAGAGTTCTTTTAATGTTTGTGTGAAATAAGCTCTTCCTCCAGCGGTTTATCTACTTAAACTATAGTATCTCTAGCTAGACTATAAAATGAAACTTCGAGCAATTCCGGCGGTAGCCATAGTCCCTTTCTTCGTAACGTCCAGCTCACCTCTTCTTACCTATTATATAATAATCGTTCATCAGCTTTTGCATATTTTCCGTAATCTTTATTATATGCATGTGCTTAAGTGCTTAACTAAGGCGCCCCCCGTTAATTAAGGGGGCAGGAGAGGGGGCTCAAGTCGGTTACTAAAAATGTTATTCCGCAGCCTTCTGCGCGAAGTTCGGAACAAGTTATAACGACCGCATTGTACCCATTAGAATCATTAATACATCTTTCAAAGTTAGATTGAATGACTTTTTCATGAAATCATGACATTTCAGAACAAATCTAACTTAGAGAGATTTTTAAAGATTATAATTCCGTAATATATAATATCTATTTGTTATGGTCGCGAGTCATAATTTAATCAAGATACAACCTGACACTGACATGCTAATTGCAAAACATGTTAGAAGTTGAATTTCGCGAGCTACCTTTGCGGAAAATTTCTGATTTTCTGGGTACACCTATTATGATTTGTATGTGAAATAGTTTCGGAAGTTTGCCCAAATCTGTTTCCCACATAAAATTGCTCAAGCGCGAATATGATGAAATCGTGTAATTATTTAATTTAATTAACTATACTTATCTGGGCATCGAAAAGGCGCGCTCCGCATTCAAACGAGTAAACCAACGGTGATTAAGAAACAAGTACCTACATCATCACGCTTGTAGTCCCTCAAAGGGGTAGGCAGTAGGTTTACTAGATATGTAGGTACCTATAGAGGTATGCGGAATAGGGTGTAAAGTTCACTCATCCTCCATAGAAAATGGAGGATCCACCGACCAGACGGGTGTCGTGTCTGGTGGGCAACTGCCCAACCATTGTTGTCGGGAAGTTATATATAATAATAATGATACTTTTTTATTTTCTCACCACAACATCCTTACAAAATAATAACAGAAAACAATATTGTCCAGCTATGGGCATATAGAAAAATATTGTGGGAGACTGGTGCCTAAGCTAAGCCGAAGCCTGCATTTCAGGCCACCAGTTCCCCCCCCAAATACATAATTATGGTTTCCCGAAAACTAAAACTTGACAACAATTTCCATTCTAAGTATGTGGGTGTCTAAGTGTGTGGGTCTGTGAGTGTGAGTGATGAAGAAGTAGGTGGGTGTTAAACTGTTTGCTGAAATTTGACGGAATGCGTTGACTATTTTGGAATAGAAAGCAGATTTTCGGTTGAGTCATAGTCCAGAGTCATAAGCCATGCATTAAGTTTTTTCTTGCACCGGTGTTTTGTGAGTGGGAAGATGTTGTGAACTTTGTTTATTTTGTTATAGAGGTAGCCTCCCAGAAAACAGAAGAATCGTTCAGAGAAACGAGTTGCAAGTCTACCAACGAACCGGTCGACGGGGTCCTAGCGCCTTTTGCCGAGCATAGGTGTGGGACGATAAGTAAGACGTGCGTGTTGTTTCAGGGTGGTCTGCAGTATGAACAGTTGGCGAACGGTGAGAACCCCTCTTTCCCGGTATAGGTCAGTTGTGGGGTAGGGGAATGGTCGAAAGGACGATACTTTTAAGATTGCTCTCTGGGCCCTTTCAAGTTGGATTAGAGTCGATTTAGGTGCGCCACCCCATGTTGTTATACAATAGGTTAGGTTGTTACAATAGGTTATGTTGTTATATACGTATATGCTGATCGCGCGGTAAACCCTGCTTGCGCGATGCAGGATTTCGCGTGATATCAGTGTGATGCGTAGTCCGCATGTGGCGATGTAGATGCTTCCACATCCCTTTCTCCAGTTATGTAATCAAAGCCATGACTATTGTCATAAACCGGGCACAAATCGCGGCTCCGGAATGCTTCAGAGAAACCCCATTAAAACTTTGTCTGATCCGGAAATAAAACCCAGGACTGCACGCTCCCGCAGGAGACGCCCCGGGCGTCGGGAGTCGAGAGCCGATTTCCGGCCACCGTAGGCGCGGGCTTGCGGACGGTGAGCAATGGGCAGCTCGCCGTCCGATAAGGACCAGGCCCGTGTCAACGGTGCGTTGTGTTCCACGCGCGCCTCAAAGAGATGTCAGCACCAACCGACGGGGTCGAAAGACCAATGCCTGCTGGGGTTGCGGGTTTGTCCGAAAGGGATATCGCGGCCCCGGCACACAGGCAACGGAAGGAATACGGGTGGGTTTAGTCAGTAAAAGTCTGACACACCCTCTCGCTCTGCCCAGAGCGGGAGAACTCATTTGATGATTTCCAATCCTCGAAAAAAAAAAAAAAGGACTGCACGCTCAGCGACTACTGGACCAATGATGCAGGCTTCTCTAATCTGTCTGTACCTAATTGTTTTAGTAGGTAAATAAGTAACTTACTATTTAATGAATACAAAGTCACTGAATACTATTAGTACAATTGAGGAGTAATTTTTCAAAGGGGCTTTTTCCATGATAAACAATTTTTCAGTAATGGAGAAAAACCAGTTCAAACATTTTAAAATTACACTGGAAATATGTCCTTCTGTAAAAAAATGAGATTTTGTCTGTAAGTTTCCAAAAATATGTACTTTTTGCATTGAATTTTGGACTAAAGGCTAGTTTTTAACTATAGCATTCATAGATTCTTGTCTAGCTAAAATTAAAGAAAGACAAAAAATAATAATGTTTATTTCGACACAGTTTGTGAAACACTTAAAACGAAAAAAAAGTGAAAAAAATCTTATTGCAATAATAGTGTGTGCTTCACGGCTGCGCTAAAAAGGTTCATTTCAGCATTAATGCCAGACAAATGCTAAAGCCCAAAATAGAAATAAGCCCCTTTGAAAAATCACTATTAAATAAATATTAAACCTACTATTTATTTAATATCTATGATTATTGGAAACGCCGAATTATTGTAATTCTATAGGAAATGTCAGCTAGCTAGTAAGAATTAATAATTTTTACAGATTTGCAAAGTAAAAAAAGTTTATTAGTTTACGTAATAATACCTACTCGTAGAATCGGACCGGACTGCAGAATGACAAATATTAATGCGCGCGCTCTGTAAGAGTAGGAGACTGATGTCTATGGTAGGGGGAGCTAAGTTAGAAAACGCCGGACTATTAGACGTGTCGGATTAGTGAGCGCCGGATTACCGAGCGCCTACTCTACTTTCAAACAAAAAGGCTAAAAGTCACCCTATGGACAATGGAGAGGGTTACGCTTGGAGTTTCCCTACGTGATCGAATCAGAAATGAAGAGATCCGTAGGAGAACCAAGATAACCGACATAGCCCGAAGAATTACTAAACTTAAGTGGCAGTGGGCAGGGTACATTACTTGTAAAACAGATGGCCGATGGGGCAGACAGGTTCTGGAGTGGCGACCGCGTACCGGAAGACGAAGCATTGGAAGGCCTCCTACAAGGTGGAACTATGACCCTATGAAGGCCGCAGGAATCCGCTGGATGCGGGAAACACAGAACCGGTCGAAGTGGCGGTGCTTGGGGGAGGCCTATGTCCAACAGTGGACGTCTTTCGGCTGAAGTTATGATGATGACTTTCAAATTAAATACAACAACGTCTGTGTTCTTCTAACAATCTTCTCCTACTTTGTCCTTCTCATACTTCTGACTTTGTTCATTCTTCCTTTCACCTTCAGTCCATTCTTCTTTGGAATGCGCTTCCTCTTGATATCAGGACAGCCACCAGTCGGTATGCATTTAAGCGGAAATTACGGAGTTTAGTAGAGTCATCTCAACACCTCTCTCCCTTGATTTCGTATATAAATATAGGTATATATTATAGTGAATATGTATGTATGTGTATGTAGTTTATAACCTATTTATGTACTGTTGTAGGTAACTATTTGAGTTATAATGCATTATGATATATTTTTATTTTTTTTCTTTGGTCCTCACAAACAGAGCACCTGCCATCTTCTCCACTCTTCACCACCCTTGGTTGACTGGTAGAGAGCATTCTCTACCAGTCAACCAAGGCATTAAGTCCGCCTTTGTATAAGTTTTGTGTGTAAAAAGCTAAATAAATAAACAACCAAACAACTATCGTTTATTGTCACAATTTTTACAGGTCTACCTTGAAAAATTGTGACACTAAACGATACCAGAACCTACTGGTTCTGGTGTCCTGTAACCAAGTTAAGCTCTAATATACCTAATTATATTATCTGTGTTTAACTTACGTATGTAGACAGCGTATTCTCAGTAAAAGTAATAACTAAAACAATTACGTTATAGCAATATAGTTTAAATTGGCTCCGTGATTCTAACACCTGCGCATACGTCTGTGATATTTGCGCGACCATTGAACGCGCCAGTTCAACTTTGGCGCGCAAACTCAACGCACATAAGACAAATCTATCTGTAATGAACATTATAATTGTTTAAAAAAAGTCGTGTTAGGAACTAAAAGTTTTTGTTTAGTTAATTAAATACGGATTTACATTGTGTTTTGTTTACTTTTGCCGCATTTTTAGTTTGGTAAGTTTTCGCCTAATTACCTGTTCTATTATTTGTGCTTATAGTTTTTATTTTTATTTAATTAGCTTAAAGTGAAACCATGTCGTGATGGCCCAGTGGTTAAGGCCTCGCCTCTCATGCACGTGAAACCATGAAAGGGTAGTAACAGGGATTTTGATGAAAATAATTATGAATGAAACTGAATCTAAGAAAATGTCATGCAAATAACAAATCATATCCCCTGGTATATAATTATAAATAATTATCTAAGTATACAAAAAACTAACTAAGTACCCTTTTTCAACAGTTCTCGCTTCAACACGTTGCTTTCACCTTAATTTGCTCGCGTCGGAGGTCCAACTCTCAGTTCGGGCAAAATTTAACTTAGGTGTTTTTTAGACTAGTTTAGTACCTACCAACCTATTCTCGACTATAATTTTTTTATTGAACTGTCCTGATAACTCACCTAACCTATAACCTAACTAGGACTGCCAATTTTTTTTAATATCAAATATAGTATTTTTGAACAGCTTGTAAAAATATAGTAGACGGAGAAAGAATCTAAAGAAATAGTAGGTAAATATTTTATCTTTTTAATGCATAGTTTTTGCTACTTTGAGCTTTTATTAACAAGTTTTTTAAATGTAAATGTCTCATATCTAATAATTATTATTGCCATTTTGTACTGAGATGGAAAATATAGTAGTCTCGCACACTATTTTTTTTTGGAATGTAGTATTTAGGCCTCTAATAAAGCAGGATATCTACTATTTATAAATTTTAACAGAGCGTTCAGTACGTCTAATCAAAGATATCCAAGCAAATAAAACACTGATTAAAGTGATTTTATTTTGACCTAAAATAATAAATGATATCGGGTAACCAACATTTTCGTTAGCAGATTTTTTTGTCTTGTAGCTAATGCGTTTTTCTTTAAAAAATAAAAATACTATTGTCCTTATTTTGGTGGTCTGACTTATTTCTAAAAGATTGTTCATGTATTTTAATGGGACCTTATACAGTAGGGTTGGCAACTCTAGACCTAACCTACCATAATAAACAAATGATGCGCTAACCTCAGCATAGTACCTTAATCTGTCGGTCACGTACCTGAGACCTGCGTGCCATTGACATACACCCGTCGGCGACGATGCCGATGCCTTGATTAAGTTGACAACTACGATCACTGTTAAAATAAATGACAATAAAAAACAAAGAAAGCACATCCTACAATACAATTTTGTTTTTATACTTAGTCGCTTTAAGGCTTGTGCAGACCACGACACCGGTTATTGTTTTAATGTGAAGTTTTCTTAGAAATTTTATTGTTCGCGCTGGTCTGCACAAGACTTTAAGAGCGTTCATTGTAAAAGTAGGTAACGTCGCAAATAGCTGTCAAATATTTACCTGTTTAAATTAATTATTCAATAATACTGTATGGAAATATTAAATATCGCTAACTAGTGAACTAGAATATTAATAATTAATTGCAAGTAAAGCAAGTACTGAATTTGATGTTGTAAGCGTTTTAGGTACTTATAAAAAAAGGTATTTGGAAACTTAGCAAATACTTTTTTTACATCTAAAACTAAATATTCGGTGTTACGATATTAATTACTTATTGCATTTCATTATCAATATTTTAGTTCACTAGTTAGGCCATATTTCTTATTTCCATACAGTAATATTGCCAAAGTAACCAAAACAGCGAATTATTTGACATCTATTTCCGATGTTGCCCACTTTCAGAATAAATGATCTGAAGTTGACAACTACGATCATTGTTAAAATAAATAACAACAAAAAACAAACAAAACAGATCTTACAATACAATTTTTATTTTTTGCTTTAACTTTTTGGTCGCTTTTACTATTTAAGATATTTTCCAGAAGAGTTTTTTTACTGTTTGGTTTTAATTAGGGTTCTATATCCAACGGAACCCGACTCCTAGCTATTACTAAGTCTACGCCACGCACCGTCTGTCAGTCTGTCTGTCACAGGACTCACAGAGGGCTGTATCTTTAGAACCATAAAGGGTAGCCCGCTAAAACTATGCAATAAGTAGTTTGGATGTGTATCATAACAATTATGAATGAATATAAATAAAGTCTAAATACAAGGGGAGCCATACAAGACCACACGACACGACTGACAACGGGACCTGTCATTTATAATAAAATATCTCATGGTTTTAAGGATTATTCTGTAAACGTTTTTAAATCTAAGGTCTGCACTACTTTTAGGCAAATGTTATTACTCAGTGAAAGACTTTCTAAATGATATGAATTTATCCAGAGTATGATTGATAAAATTAATTATTGTAAAGACCATGTAAGACTTATATACCAGACTATATTATTAATTTACTTCACTTTAATTTATGTTTTGTTTTGTTGACATTATTTTTTTTGTATTAATAATTTAATTTATGTAATAATTTGCACGCCGTAAGGTAGATGGTAGCCGATCTCATGTACAACATCTTATACCTATACCTAGATTCATAGCAAATAAAGTTCTGATTCTGAAACAAACTCAGTAAGCGGTCCTAAAAAAATTTGATTTAACTTTGAAAATAGATAAATATTTTTCCTTTCAAGATAAACGGAACCCACTGTGTGCTGGTCTGACTCGTGTTTTGCCCAATTTTTTGTAGTAGGTAATGGCCTGCTTAAAATGAGTGATCGTAATACTTAGGTAGATACTTGTCTTATGTGTTACAGCATCGGCTATCGAACTCGCGACCCTGAGCGCGGAGCTCAAACAATGGCGTAACTAATGATTACTTTAGAACAAATAACAATTAAAAACGTGCCAGAAATAATATTTGACGATAAATAATTTGAATCATCGATATTTGCAAAGTACACAACACGCTGACCTTGCACTGTTCATTCGATGCACGTCAAATTCATATCTTTTGTCTTTCTGTACTCTCCGTGGTCTGTGCCTTCTCATGGGCGCCGCACTGTGGGCTGTAAATCGAGCTTCATAGTCATTTAAAATGTTTGCGCGTTTTTTTTTTTTTCTTGTGATAAGGTTCTAATGCCTTCAGCGGTCATGAATATATATAAGGAATATCATTTCATAGGTAAACTAAATTATAAAATAAAAAAATAGAAAATTTTGTATGGCGCCAAAGTAATAAATCCAAATATCTTCAAAACCGCTGTTTTAACTGGTATATCCTTACAGATGGCGATTCTACAAATTATTTGTAATTTTTTGGTGTATTTCATATATTGGTGATAACTGCGGTTTTTTTATAAAAAATATATACGTTATATAAAAAAATCGTTTTACAAAATTTGTACTTACGTCCGGACCAACGGGTTTATAAACTTGAAATTTTGCACAGAGGTCTTTGTATGTAGAAAAACACTACTACATCCGCAAAATTAAGAATATATTTCATGACATCGACAAAAAAAATATGAAGTGATAAATTTAGTTACGCATTCTAAGAACTCGTTTTTAACACTATTGTATGATCGTTAACCTATTAGGAATTATCTAATTACCCAAATTATATAATTACTTTAATGTTGATGACATAAATTACTGTAATTAGTACCTAATTATTCGTATTACGACATTAATAAGGGTGGTTAAGCTAACTATAATTAGTTTTCAAAATCGTCATCAGAATCAGAATCTGACTCAGAGTCAGGATCTAAATGAGAAACATCAAAAAATTCGAAATCGCTCTCCTGAAGTTTCAACAAATCCAAGGTTTCGTTGAAAAGCTCTTGCTTTTTTTTCGCACTCATCTTGGGTCTTGTTCCAGAAATAACTGGATCTGATGAAAGAAGTAACATGTTGAGGATATCCTCATTCGAATTTTGTCTGCTTTTCTTTCGCGAATTGTGTTCCCTAAATCTACGAAACGTCTTTGTTGCGTGACTCGGACGCTTCGGCAATGATATCTGCTCCGTGTATTAGCAATTTGTGCACAGTAGCAGGCATATGGTACCAATTATATAGTTCCACATACCTAGCAGCTGTCTGGTACGCATATTCTTTAAATTTTACAGCGTCAACATCTTGTCCTGAGGTAACTGCCTGTAAAATCACTGCAAGTCTACGAATTAACTCTTCGTCTAGCCCAGTGATCGCTGCAGTTTTTTCAGGAAACTCGAAAAATGTATGTATTGCCATCATTCGTTGTTCCGGATCCTTGTTTAACAATGTCTATCAAAAGGTTTAGCTCAGCTTTGCAACGATCTTGTATAACTTTTTTTCTTGCTTGAAAGACAACTTTGTCATCATCTCCTCGCACTGCCCATTTCTTGAGGTTAAGCCTATAAGCTATATGTAAGAGGCATTCCATGGTATTGATGCGAGCGTGTAATGTTGACAGTCCAAATTTATAGAGGTCGACAGACACTGGTCTTTCCTTCACAGAATCCAATTTATTAATGTCTGAAGGTTTTGCTAAACAAAGGTAGCAGCTAGAACTAGATTTTGCATGTGATAGATAGGTGAAAATCTTTCCATCAATCATAGTCATCATTAACTTATGGTTGACCACATTAGTTCCGCAATCTGAGGGGCGAAGTGCGTTTATCTCGTCTTCCATCTGCTTTTGATGTTCAGTAACAACAAAATTACTTTCTTTCGTAAACATGAATTGCACTGGGCGACAATATGACGATGAGCATGGCCTTGGATTTATCCAAATAGTATCTTCTTCACATGTGATTTTAAGTGGTACCATCGAAGTCATGAAAACACTTGAATCGTCTTGGTCACAGGTCATACTCTGCTTGTATCTACTTTGATTAGAAGCACCATCGAATCCCCACTTGCATATCATAGTCATACACTTGTCATTTATAACTTCAGGCAAACTTTCTAAGATTCTTTGCACTGTTTTGTCAAGCAAACCTTGCAATGTGATCTTGGCTGAATAATCCATCACGGTGATTGTTGCCTGTGGGGGATAGCACTGTAATTTTGAATTCTGTACTTTGTAATAAGAAGGATATAGATCCTTTGCACCTTCTCGCATGGCTGTTTCCCTCAAAGTTACATATTGCCATTTCGAAAGCTTTAAAGAAAGAAGTAGACCCAGCGCTTTTTCGGGCGAAAACAAAGGTTTAGATGGTTTCTTTCCTAATAATTTCCATAAATTTGTCAGCTGCTTCGGGGTGCTTCAGCATATACTCAATTGCAGTTGCAATACTTCCCTGACCTTGTTCTCTCAATTGAACGGCAGTTGCATATGCTAATTCAGTGCTATCGCGACCTTTCTCGTCCATTGTTCTTCTCTTTTTCTGCTGAGTACTTAGTTCTTCAAAAGGTTTTCGAGGTGCTGATTTTCTCTCTGTCATTGTTCCAACCGATGATGTTGTTGATGTCGAAGGTTCAGGTTCAGGACAGCTTGTTTCAGAACTTTAACTGTTACTCGTATACAACTAGGCCAGTCGATGTTTGCTTCAAGCCAAGTTCCGTAATATTTATTTAAATCCGTGAAGTTCCTTTGGCATTTTTTCCATCTCAGCATCGCAGCTCTCGTGAATCTTTGGCAAAAGATTTTCAAAGTCAAACTGTCTTCGACAGAAAGACTATGATCTAGGCAAGATACCACTGTATCAAACAATTTATCACTATCATTCTTCTTATCAGAATTTTTTAATATGACAAACAAGTCTAGGTTTGTAACAAGGCCCTCCATACTTTTACAATTAAATATCAACGTGAATGATTGAAATGCTCAAAATGAACTAAGTAATAGTATATACTGCAGTTCAATTTATATGCAATATTGTGCTTAACTACCCTCATTAATGTTATAAACGATTTTTTTAAATAACGTATATATTTTTTATAAAAAAACCGCAGTTATCACCAATATATGAAATACACCAAAAAATTACAAATAATTTGTAGAGTCGCCATCTGTAAGGATATACCAGTTAAAACAGCGGTTTTGAAGATATTTGGATTTATTACTTTGGCGTCATACAAAATTTTCTATTTTTTTATTTTATAATTTAGTTTACCTATGAAATGATATTCCTTATTCATGACCGCTGAAGGCATTAGAACCTTATCACAAGAAAAAAAAAAAAACGCGGCAACATTTTAAATGACTATGAAGCTCGATTTACAGCCCACAGTGCGCCGGGAGGGGGTACAAGGGAGTGCACTTGTACCTCCCTGGCTTCAAAATAAAATATAGGTGTAAAAAACATTCAGAACTATAGAAATATCTGAAAACGCCTAACACAATAATAGAGAACTTGGATTCCGAGGCTCTAATACTCGGGTTCCTATAAACAAAAAACGAATTTATTATTGTTTTATTTACCAATGGTAATTTTTTTTATTGTAAAACTGGTCATTTATATATATTCGTAAGCTTTCTAATTTTATCTGTGATAGCTACTTCCATGGTAGGGTCTACTATGCAAAGCTATGAGGTATTTGCTTCATTATTGGTAAAGATACAAGAAACTTAATATTAACCGATAACGGTCCGTAAATTATAGGAATCGGCCACCCATAAGTTTGTTACGGTCTTTCTTCTCATAGTCGGCTACAAAACACCGAACTCATCTATTTTTTTTAAATATTATTGACGTGTAAAAGTGTTTGTGTTTAAACCTACTTACAGAAATTAACTTTAAACTTAAAACAAATTAGCCACAGTCAAGTGTTTGCAATTTGCAATTTTTTAAAGCTCCTTTCTTTCCAGTGGTAACGGCCGCTACTTACGAGTTGTAGGACATAGGATCGAACACAGACAGGCGCTTTACTTTGTGTAAATTATTTCATTACCACTGCTTTCAAAACGGTGAAGGAAAACATCGTGAGGAAACCGGCATGTCCTAGAACCAAACATTCGAAGACATGTGACATCTCCCAACTAGCTCTGGGCCCACGTGGTGGATTACGGCCCACTCCCTATCACAGAGAGGGGGCCTGGGTCCCAGCAATGGTGACGTTGTAGGCTTATTATGCTATGCTATTGAGGCTAGATGTGTTTTCAATGTTTTAATTGATGCTCTACTCATGAGTGCGGAACCGGAACCCGCAGCGAGTATTAAAGCCAACTCGCACTTAACTGGACGTTAAAGGAAAATGCAGGACGTCTATCATAGTAATTAGGTGTACCTACATAGGTACTTGATATTGGCAAAATTATGGTATTTTTCCACAAGTCATAAAATAAGAGATAAACGAAGATGCAGATGTATGCCCTTGAGTGGATAGCTTGCGTGTTCTGTACTGGATGCCTACCATGATCTAATTAAAAACGATTCAAAAGCAAGGCATTTCAGTTTAGGTTCTTAAACTGCATCGCTTCAAAGTCGTACCATGACGTCCAATAAGCTCAGCGGCATTTGGATCGTTAAAAGTGAATGAAAGATCGCAATCTGTGGCTGAACCGCGCGGCCGAGTTTGGAACGTTTTTGGTGAAAACGAGACAACGCTGTTATTGTCAAATAAGTTTGTTTCGCGCACATTATTTAGTGTCAGACACGTTCAGAAGCAAGTAACATTTTATTTGTTCTTAACTCAGTATCATTACTTTAAAGTAAAACAGACACTCAACAGAAAACTGTTGAGTGTCTGTTTTTAAGATTGCATGTTAATACGGTAACTATTATTAAAATAATTCTTAGTCAAAGTAGATATTTATTTACTTTTTGCTATTTATTAAGTATACGAAAAAAATATTTTTATTTCGACGTAATAAAACAAATTATGTTTTTGTTTCGAACGTACCAGAGTAAACAAAGTTGTGTGAGTTGAGTTGGGGCATAGTGGGCATAGTGTGAGGCAGAATCTTCCTAAAAAAACTCAAATAAAAGTAGTTCATCAGAAATCTGTTAGAGAAAAACTAATGCAGTTAAAAAAGGCATATAAAATAGATATTTTAGACTTTAAAAGAAAGATTAAAGCTCACTTACATTGGTTTTGGTAAAATTCCACTAAAACAGCACTAAAAAACTTTATTTTCGTCAATAATTCACCAAACGTTTCAGTTTATGTTAGAGAAATAGTAACTTTTATTGAATCGCTTATTTTGACAGTTGAGCGTTTCAGTTGAGCTGCTATAAGGACGTCATGGTACCAAACAAGAATGAATGAAACCAAAACTTGCGACTCAGTTTGGGACAATCGCTGTCACATGGCATGGCCTAAATTGAATCGTTAAACTAATGTCATGGTACGAATTAGAAGAACAGTTCAGTTTAGGTCCTAAAATGGATCGCGCTAAGAGCTCGTGGTAGGCATCCTGAGCTCACGCAGCGCGTCCTACGTCCAGCCAGTAATAGGACTCGCCCATCAAGGAGCGCTGTCCCAAATAAGACGAAATATTAATTTATTATCGATAAAACAAAAGATATTTTATTAAAACACGTATACTACAAGATCAATAATTAAATTATCTTTAAAATTGTAAAGGTTTATGAAATAGCACATATAACTTTACAAATTAATTTCACTATGTAATATAAATATAATCTTAAATATTCCTATAATAAATTATTAAGAAAATAAAAATAATTTAACATTTTTTTTTTTCCAAATCATTAACACTACTCGTTTAGAGGAGATCTTCAGTATAAAATCATTAAAAGTCGGTTATGGCCGCCTTAAGGCGTGTACGCAAATACGCACGAACGAACAAAATATGGTGAACACGAACATTGAACACGGAACATTTGGTTCGTACCTGTGGACGTAAATTAGCAAAGCGAACACGTACGCCATACTAACACAGTTCGATTTGAAATTGGATCGCCACGAACATTTTTGGCGAACACAGTGTTTGATGTTCGTTAGTTGTACAAACATGCGAACAAAGTGTTCGATGTTCGTGTTCTCCATGTTCTTCTTCGTCCGTGCGTACATGCTTCTATGGTACACGCCTTTAAAAATAATAACTAGCTACAAACAATATTAAATGAATGACGCCAAGAATCTGACGTCAACTTCATTAACTACTTATTATTTATGCTCAAACAGAAGACATGGACCGCGAATTACTCATTGGACATTTGACAACTGTCCAGTTTATTTTGACATTTCAATGCGACTACTTGCTAAGAAAACCGTCAAGATTCGGTATGAATTGCAGTTTAGTCCCATTTTATCCGCGTTTCAAATTACAATGGACGTGTTTATGCATTCTTTATGTCAATGGGAACATTATTTCAATCTGAATGGCGACTCGTAACTGCTACAAATGGGTAACTAAATGTTGTGTTGTACATAATAAAACTAAATAATCGAATTTAATTTGTAAGGTACATATTCGTAAGGTACATATTCATCCTTACTAGGGAATGCAATCGTCCCGCGCGGATCCGCACAATTTGCGGGACCAGAGACAAATAATAAAGTTTTGCAATTTTGTAGATAGGTTTATAAAACCAAATAAAAAGCATAGAGTTACCTCACATACCTGTTTATTTGAAATAACATTATTGGAAATGTTTTCGGAGAAAGCACAAAATATTCAACGTTTCATCGTTCAGATTTGACCGTATCTTCTTGTATAAATATCCAGCTGCTGAAAATGCACGCTCTGACTCAACACTTGTAGGTGGAATCAATCTAATGTAATTGTACACTGATTCTGACCACATTCAAGAAGGGTCACGTCTTAAGATAAGATCAAGAAAAGTGCGAGCTGGGACTGAAGAATTTCCTGCCCAATTATTACGAAGTTCACGCTCTAATTCATCTTCTAGTGAAGGAGGCAGGAGTTGGACTTCAGAAACCTCAACGTCATCGGCTATATCATTTACAAAATTTGATGCTATACGAGATTCCGGACGTTACAGTGGGTCGTAGAGCGGGTGATATTACGCGTACTTTTCTGAAATTATTAAAAAAAAAAACAGTCCCGCAAATCCCGTATAGGTAATCCAGCAAAAAACGTGCGGGATCCCGCAGATTTCGTCTTTATTTTATTATTTTATTTCTCTTTTATATAAGTAGATTCTTTTCTTTTAGATTTTGTGAATATGAGAACGTTGTAGGTAGGCTTAACAGACTGTAGAATATGGACCATTTAATATTTTGTTAAGTAGCCTACACTGTCCTCTCACACCTTTTAACACTGTAATTTGATAACATTGGAAAAACCATTTACTTTTAAAAGAGTAGGTAACCGTGGAGTTTCTTGCCGGCTCTTCTCCATAGGAAACGACCAATTGGAACCGTGCACCTAGCTTCTGACGTTTCATATATGCCCTTGTAGGATTACGTGAAAAAAAAAAAAAAGAATTTTGAAAATTTTGAGTCTCTATTATAAATACGACAGTGATTCTGTCTGCTTGTCTGTTACCTTTTGACTCCGAAACGGCTGAACGAATTTCGATGTTTGGCACACAGGTAGACCATGACCTGCGTTAAGACGTCATAGGATACTTTTATCCCGATAGTGCCTACGTTCTCGTACGCACGCGGGAAAAAACTAGTGTACTTAATAATTAACATATCACAAAAAATTGGAAAATCCAAAAGTGCACGTCTCACAGAAAACATGTTGAAGATAAATTTTACGGTAAAAAATCTAAGAAAATTCATCGATTTTTGTTAATATTTTTTGAACGGTGATGAGTTTGATAACGAAAATCAATAGGCTGTCTAATTACGCAACACATTTTCGTAAACTATTAAGACTAATCTGTTTCATTTTGACAGTTCAACAACATTCATTGCGTTATTGACGTTGTTGAACAGATTTTTTTTTGAACTTGAACTGAAGCAATGGACTAGCAGTCTGTTTCAAAATGATTCAGATTCTGATTGATCGTGTATTACGCAATTAGGGTAGTACCTTAATTGGGTAAAACACGATTTATCAGAAAATCAGGTTTATCCGAAGGATGAAAGAAATCTTATAGAAGTAGATTTAGATTAATCCCTTGTGTGTGACGACGTGAAACGTGACGACAAACAGACACTTCCCAACGGAAAACACTACACGTAATTTTTTCATTGCATTTTTTGTTATATATCAAGGTAAGTATATCTATCTAAAAATATATTAATCTTATATAATGTCTCTAGTTATTAAAACTTCCCTGCTAATATGAATTCCATGTATGTATAAAATTGAGAGTAGGTACAGAAAAGATTTTATGTTGAATAATTTTGTCACAGCGACATATTTTTTTTTTTTTTTTTTTAAACGTTGCCCCACACTAAGAATTTCTTCTTGTATCGTGGGTGCGTTTACAAACATAGAAACTCACATACACTAACACCCAGACCCGGAACAACTACTTGCAGATCATACAAATATTTGTTCCGTGCGGGGATCGAACCCGCGACACGTTGCGCAGCAGTCGATCGCTCACCCACTGCGCCAACCGTGTCGTCGCGTCGCATAATGCGAGTGGAGCATTCTCACACGCTGAAACGTGACGCGTGCAATAATGGCTGTCAAATTTCTAAATGTACTTATGTACATAGGTTGTTTATAAATTTTATAATATTTAGCATCTTCAAAATGTATGTAATGAGGTAGATACAGGATGCGTAGCTTTCGGCTTACCGACGGGACTTTTTACATTCTGTACTGTAGGTTATAGGTTATGGCTCGTTAGTTTAGTATTCACAAGTGGGGCTGCTGAGCGTAGGGTCCTGGGATTGGCCCTAGGCCGGACAAAGTGTTATTCTATTATTACTGTAGGGATTTGTCAGTTCAGGACGCTGGATTTTTACCCGATTTATGGCAATAGGGATGATGACTAAAAATTTTTTTTAGTCCGTCTTTGAGGTTATAAAAAAAATATTGGACACGTATTT
Source organism: Agrochola lota (assembly GCA_947364205.1). Classification (NCBI taxonomy): domain Eukaryota; kingdom Metazoa; phylum Arthropoda; class Insecta; order Lepidoptera; family Noctuidae; genus Agrochola; species Agrochola lota. The sequence goes on along the minus strand of OX376246.1, from coordinate 9,877,496 downwards.
TTTATTTTTTTACGTAATCTAAAGATTACGGCGATACATTGAGGTAATATGTGCCATGACGTCACGAGTATGTAGATTTTATACGTACTAGTGACGTAGCGACCCGCACTCCCCAACTTAAAATGCGTTTTATCTAAGTAATTTTTTATTAATGTGATAAAGCAAAAAATACGTGTCTAATATTTTTTATTATCTGACTGACGGACTAATTAGTTTTTTTTTTTTACCCAGGCATCATTCCTATTGGCTCGCCCTTGGTGGAAAATTGAATGTGTACTACTTAAACCTCTGTCCGCTTCAGGGAAGTAAGCGTGATGTTATGTTGACGTCATGCGCTAGCAATGAACTTGTTTGACCACTGACGTCCGCTTGTACACAAATATTGACTTATTAAACTATTATTTGCTTGTCAATAACGATGACTAGGTATTAGCTATATTGAACGTGTCAACTATGGATTTATAATGTCATATTTTGCATACATTCTGAGAAAAGTTTGTATAAATTTTTCGTCGGCTATTTAAAAAAAAAATCTTCTGTTCCATACAGTTTGACCGCGTAGTTAAAAAAAAAGAAGTAAAATTTCTACGCAGGGGTGTTCAGAATCATGTACTGAATCCATGGTATCAGTTTTCGCGTCAATGTCCCTGCCACTCTGTATATATAAAATGAATGCCTCGTTGGTCTAGTTCTCACAACACTCGTTATTTATATTTCTATGGTAGACCCGATAGGAACTGAGAAAAATAATAATTTCCAATTTCAGTGCATGGATTGAAAACGGACCTTTCTGGTCGTTTTTCCCAAAACTATTCAGAACTCTATAGAGCTGAAACCTAATAGGTACTATGACTGGCCTCCACCCTAGGCCTACCACTAACACATAAATACGAATATTACGTTCCCGGACTCCAGATTAGACGTTTACGACATATGGAATTAAAAAAAAACAAAAAAAAGTCGTCGAAATAAACAAAATTGGCTTTATAAGTACTTTCTTTACAAATGCCTTGTATTTGACGAATTTATTTTAATCTCGAGGGGGCAGCTTCCCTTTTTGCCCCCCCTTGGCGACGCCCTTGTATGAGCATACACGAGCGACATGCGTCAACGACAGAGGCAACTGCAGCCGTCGACACGCTTCGGCAGCTGCCGTCAACAACGTGCTGCTCATGTATTCTAGCACGTACTCAATACGAGCGGTCCGTTGTCGACAGCTGCCTCTGCCGTTGACCCATCCACAGACCAACCCCCGCAAGCTTAAGCCTGATGGATCGAACCGTGCGGCTGTTATTACTTAGCCACGAGCTCCTCCAATCAAACAATCTACTAAAACATTATCGTTTAATTACAAAGAAACAATTAAAAAATGAAATTCTAATTAGTCTGTCAGTCAGATAATAAAAAAATATTAGACACGTATTTTTTGTTTTATCATATTAATTTAAAAAATCTTAGATAAAACGCATTTTAAGTTGGGGAGTGGGGGTCGATACGTCACTTGGATGTATAAAATCTACATACTCGTGACGTCATGGCACATTTTACCTCAATGTATCGCCGTAAACTTTAGATTACGTAAAAAAAGAAAAAACACGTGTCCAATTTTTTTTTATAATCTCAAAGACGGACTAATAAAAAATTCCATCATCCCTATTGTCCATAGATATCTATTAAACAGTCAATTCCGCTAACTATTAATAATTTTTATAACTTGATTAGCACATTAGCAGAAATACTTACACAAATATTTTTATCACAATTTTATGTCACGGATTTCCACAAAGTTAACGTCGGATCCTTTTGTTTATTTTAAGTGCCAATTAATCGATTAGTTTGTGTCACAAGCTTACATACATGTGTAAAATATAATACTAAGCTACAGAAAATAAGAGAATTATGTAAACCTGCCGTGTTGATCTAGCTAGTAAAAAAACCTCGAGTCCAATCCGTGAGAGTGTTTTTATTAAGTATCCTACTGAGAGTAAAATCCTACTAATAGTAATCCTACTAATAGTAATCCTACTAATAGTAATCCTACGGAAAAAAACATTGCTACTTTTTTATTCAATGGGGAATTTTAGCGGGTTATGATGACGGGGCGGTCGGCTTCGTTTAGTGGGTGTTAATTTTTTTTATGGATTTGGGGTAAATTTACAAAAAAAAAGTGTATTTTAAAAAGCAATAACTTTTTTTTGTTTTCAATACTTACTTTATAATAAGATTTTTGTAAGTTTATTGTAGTTGTTATTGCAGTACTTTTGTGATCCTTTCGATGAAAAAAACCCTGCCCCAACCGGGTTTTTTTAAACATATTGTACGTATATATTACTTTCCTCTATAAATCGCAAGAGTTATATCTAGGTCTTTGGTTCGATCGCCATAATATGTCGGGCCAAGATTTAAATGCGAATGTGGCAAAATAGATAAATATTTTGACAGATTTTTACAATCGACGCCGCCATTCAAACATTCACGGATAATGTTTGTCTGACTGTGTCAATATTTGTTTTGACAAAACTCCGGAATGAAATCCCAAGTTCGACTGGTCACATTATTTCCATTTATGTGGAATATTGTTCGCTTATGTACATACTTATGTTTACATTGACGTTTGCTCAGGTATTGTGTGTCCAACCTTGAGTTAAGGCACTGCAAGGTTTAATATTTTATTCTAGTACGTACTTGTGGTACTCAAAACAGCCTGATGGCTACGGTACTTGGCTTTATTTTTAGTGACAAGGATGCGCCTGAAGTAGATGCTTATGTAAGGTTAAATAATTATTTTAAAGTGTTAACAAACAGGTAATATTTAGTAGAAGATCTCTTTGTGAAAAAGCTCGGCTTCCAGTCTATCCAGATGCAGCTGAATACTAGTATTTTACATGGATTGGTAAGACTGGTTGTCTGACTTTTGGGCTTTTTAACTACCCGTAACGACTGTCAAAGATCTACGAATGACAACCGATACCAACGGCTTACGTGCTTTCCGAGGCACGGAGCGGTCTCTATATGTAATGGATGCTCACCCATGCACGAACCGACCCCGACAAGACCCTGATTAAGACAAAATAGTCCACCAGACCTAATTTCAGCCATGGCAACCAATGCCAACGGAGGCTAGCCATCTACGCGGGATATATTATAGTGCACAAGTGTGTGCGCAGACACAGGTGCACTCACTCTTTCCTCACTCTCATAGTCCGATGGGACGGCAATCCGACACGACCGGAGGGAAATCATGCGCAGGACCAAGCTTAACGTGATTTCCGGTGTATCACACCGCCAACTCCCAAACTCAAGCCAAAAACATACGTGAGGGAGATAAGTGGTAACGCTAAACAGTCGTTACGGGTCATCAGAAGAAGCCTAAAAGTCTGACAACCAGTCGTACCAAGGGGTATCGTATTACCCTGTTACTGGGTTGTGGAGGTCAGATAGGTAGTCGCTACATGTAAAATACTGGTATTTAGCTGCATCCGGTTAGACTTGAAGCCAACCCCAACTTAGTTGGGAACAGGCTAGGCAGTTTGATTGACCGATATCGGGGATCCCTAATTAATGAATATTCATATCCATTTACTGAGCAGTGTGATGTGCAGGGCAGGGCAAGGTAACAGTTTGCAATTACTGTTGCAGGGCACATGGTTCGCAATCACTATTAAGCTGCTAGGAAAGCTATTAAAGGGTTCCTGTATGTCCTCTCTCTCTAAACCGCTATCTTTTGTTTCCAGCAACCATGGTTCCTCGGCCAGTATCCCCAAGTCCGCCGGAGCCGCTGCTGCCTCGCTTCTATGCTGGCAGGTCCATCCTGATCACGGGAGCCACTGGGTTCATGGGCAAGGTGTGTATTAAGTGTATGGCTATGGCCAGTTCTACCTTCAGATACGTCTGGTTTGAAAATCCGTATGAATACAGTGTGTAAACAGTCTGTCTGAATTCTGATCATTTCGTCTGCACGATTCAGTAAGGCAACGCTCGGTCAGTTAGACCGCTGCTGGGATCAGAAGTGTCTGTTCTAATTCATCTCTCCCTTTATTGTAGGATGAGTGAGACAGTTGTGATTTGACGTAAGGTAGTTACACTGTTATACTAATGCATAAGACATTTGCGCCAGATTCGTTTGCGCAATTCAGGTCTATCCACACATATCAGGGTCCGGCTCCGTCCGGGCCCAGGTCAGGGGCTCAAAAAAAAAAAACGGTGTGTATATTTTATATAAACTCTTCACACGTCCGTGTCCGGGCTGGCGACGGAGCTTCAGTGCCTGCCTTGTGTGTGTCACGGCCCTGATATGTGTGGTACCTTTAAAAGTTCTAACTTATGTTCTTATGTAACTTATGTCAGTCGCGAATCGTGGAATAAGAGCTTTTGCGAATGCTTCTTTAGTGCATCTGCCTATTCGCACAACTTTATTTTGTGCATGTATCTTTCGCGCAGGTACTCTCCTGCTAACCTATCTAACAAAAATAAGCTTCGGCAGGATCGTGGAACTAATGTCAGTACTTCTTTGTATGCAGGTGCTAGTCGAACGCATCCTAGCGACATGTCCCGAGGTGGGGCGCCTTCATCTACTGATGAGGGACAAGAAAGGGCACTCACCACAGAAGAGGCTGGCGCAGCTGAAGCAGTCACAGGTATGTTAAATATGCAAGCGTTAACAGGAGCGGATCCAACCCTCTAAAAAGGTTGTGGTCACGTTGGATTAGGAGTCGCTCCTGATCGATACATTCAATATTAAAACCATCCTAACTTATAAATGCGAAAGTGAGTTTGTTTGTTTGTTACACTTTCACGCTAAAACGACTGAACGGATTTGGATAAAATTTGGCACATGGGTAGACAATGACCTAGATTTGGACATAGCATACTTTTTATTCCGATATTCTCGCGGGGTCGAGACTTATACGGGTGAAACGGCGGGGCGTAGCTAGTATTCTCGTTTGGTAAGGTTATATGCTCGCACACAATGTGTGTGCTGTGTACATCTGCCTGTCGACCTCAATTAGGGTTGGGGGCATGCCCACAATGGTGGATCCGCGCGCTCTACAAAGCCGATCTCCGAAAAAAAATGTATCATATTAGGCCGCGAACTGTAAATAAAGATATCAAGGTCCACGTCCTAGAATTGAACCCTGCGGAACACTTATACCATCTGCTAAGGTATTTTAAAATTCTGCTATCGTTTATATCAATTCTCCGAACTTATTACTTGCAATAACAATCATGAAAATCCCACAAATCACAAAACAAACACAAATATGTCATCGCGCGAGTACAATGTTTATATAATGTCAATATAATTTTAATGTCGAGTGACATTAAAATGTTTGATAAATACTCAACTTTAATTTACGTCTTCTAATAAAATCAATAAAAAATATGTAACATACTTAGTCAATATTTTATTGACTTGCAGTTCGGACGATACAAATAAACTTTGATGGAATTAATAATAAATAGGTAAATTGTAGTGAAACTGCACGGACTCGTATACTACCTAGGTGTTGGGTATCGTTAATCGGCACAAGTCATGAGTCACCTTACACTAAGTTGACTTTTTTGTTGTAATTAAGTTAGTTACTTACAGCAATAAAGTTATGATTTTCGAAACTCTTCTACGGAAATCGTCTACGGATTCTGCATAAATGACATTATAATCCTTAACGAGTTTTTATTTCTCGCTTGAGTGTTTTAAAAACACATGAGTGCGATATCGCACTGCGGTGTCCTGTCGAGTCTTGCATGGAAATATTCTCGACTCTCCACGTTCAAGCAAGCGAGTGACTATCTTCGTGTGAAATACGCTTTTCATTAAACAGTAGGTACCTGGGCGACCGAGCTCTGCTCTGGTGAAAATAAAGAATGCCCATTATTCAATGAGCATTCAGGATACTTCATTCTTATTGCATGTCTATCTACAGACTAATATTCCATGCTGCCGTGATAGTAGGTTCTTACTAATTCCATGCTGCCATGATAGTAGGTACTTACTCATTCGCATGGAAGTAGTGCCATGTCTGACAATTATTCTAAGCTTGCCACCTTGTTCTAAACTTTGGGCGACCGAATTCTGCTCGGGTGAAAATATGGAGAAAACGAATTTTCCCAGATATGAGACCTAGCTAGAGCGATTTTTCGCCCCCGTAAACCCTATATTGCCACTTTCATCGAAATCGTTAGAGCCGTTTTCGAGAACGTGATTACAAATATATTACGTATATCTATACAAATATTGCTCATTTAATAGTGTAGAATATTGACACTAATATTTTAAGAGGTATAATTTATTTTGTATTTGTTTGTAAAAGTTCATCTCTGGAAACTGATTGATCCGACGATTACATAAATTCTACCACTAATAGAAATAGCTTCACTATCGCTGAATGCCATAAGCCGCATGGCTTTTTCTAAAATAAAACGTACCTACGTTACTCCTTATAACATCAGTTAACTGCCAATGAAAGTCCCGTCAAAATCAGACCAGCCGTTTCGGTGATTAGCCGGAACAAACAGAAAGATAGACAAACAAAAAGTAAAAAAAATAAATTGTTAGGCATTTAGTACAAACCTATTACCTTGACATTACAAACAGACACTTCCATTTTTTTATTTGTCTGTATGTGTATGTAGGTATAGATGTTGATATACTGCCGCGCTGGCGATAAGTGCAGTAAGTACGTTTTGCATAGTTTCGAGTAATTGGCGCTCAAACGTTTTTCGTCACATTTTTAATCTTTTCTGGCTTGTTTTATTAACTTATTTTAATTCTGATTTTTTTAAATTTGTAGCCTAAGTAAAGTATTATTTCATGGTGTAATCATTAAATATGTATTTCTATTAGAATACTTTGAAATGAAAAAAACTATTTAATATCTAGTACGTGTTTAATAACTTTAGCATCAATTGCTTAATATAACCGCAGTAAGTATGAAATTACTGCTCATTTCATTAGCAGAAGTAAGACATTCATGATGATAGCGCACTTAGAAACTTGCCGTTACTGCTGTTATGCTAAGGAAAACTTATCATAAAATCGACTTACTGCCGTTATCCTTATTGAAATTTAAAGGTTCCCGTTAAGATATTAAAATGGCAGTCAGATCAAATTGTACAGCTCATTGCGCTGATTCCGAATCTATGTTTAACTCAATTTGGCCGAAAATTATACTGCAGTAATCGCAAGCGCGGCAGTACAAATGTTTTAAGATATTGTTCATTTCCACACGCAGTAGCGGGCAAAAGCTAGTAGGTATCTAGCTAATAAAGTTTATTCTAAACCCATGTTTATTTGCAGGTGTTCGACAGCGTCCGCGCTCGCAACCACCGACAGCTGGACAAGCTGTTCGCGGTCAGCGGTGATGTCTCCAAGCCACATCTTGGCATGGATTCTGAGGCGATCTCGCAGCTAAGAGAGGTAGGTACTAGGTACTTTACCTTATCACTAGACACCGGATTTTATACAAATGTTTAATTGCATAAATATATACAGCCTGACGACACGGTTGGCGCAGTGGCTGAGCCGATCGCTCAGCCACTGCGCCAACCGTGTCGTCAACGTCGTCTGCTGCGCAACGTGTCGCGGGTTCGATCCCCGCACGGAACAAATATTTGTATGATCTGCAAGTAGTTGTTCCGGGTCTGGGTGTTAGTGTATGTGAGGAGTTTCTATGTTTGTAAACGCACCCACGATACAGGAAGAAATTCTTAGTGTGGGGCAACGTTTAAAAAAAAAAAATACATTTGCAAACATGCATTTATTGCTAAAATCTACTAATCGTGCATATTTTCTATGTAGGTAATATACATAAATAAACAAAATGATGATGATAACGATGGATATGTACTATAAAAATCCAGACAATCAAAATAGTTTTAGTGATACTTAGAAGGGACAATCTTACACTGCCTGCTGAGTATTTGGAACAGTACTTACAAGTAACGTTTTCAAGAACAAAACTGATAATAATATATAAATCTCTATAAAAATGTAGACTACCACCTGCCTAAGTTAATCAATTTGTTTTAATATAATGTAAACATTTTATTTCAGCCCTTAGGTTATTGTCCCTCTGCTGGGCACACCCCCAACTATTCTATTTAAACACAAAAAAAATAATTATATCGTAGTATTTACTAGATGTTGCATAATTTGGCACTTTTTGGCGATTTTGTTGCATTTGCGAGCATTTTTATGACAGACGCGGGTCTAGTTTTTCGCTCAACGGGGGAGGGGGAATGTTTATCTCTGAGGGAGGGGGATTTATAAAAAAAATCCTAAAGCACCTATTTTCCCTAAACTCGAGAATGTGCTCCCCATTTCCAGGATGTATAAAACTTATCTATGTATCTTAGTAATATACTATATACAGGTACCTACTGTATACAAAGTTACACTCAGTTTGGTCGTATCCTGTATCGCTCTGTATTCGTGCCTGATTTATGATGCACATTTGTTTGTATAAATATTTCGATCATTTTAAGTGGCATTTAATCAGCTATCTAATTACGCAACACATTTTCGATTTGCAATTGAGTCAAATTGGTTTTGTTTGACTAGAATTGCTTTCAATTTACAACTTTTGAAAGCAATTCTAGTCAAACGAAACCAATTTGACTCAATTGCAAATCGAAAATGTGTTGCGTAATTAGATAGCCGGTCTCTAGGGATGGAAAAATTACACCTGAGGTTAGATTGAAAAGGCTAATTATTTTCCAGGCGACTAACTATTTGCTACAAAAAAATAATTACATATTTTAGCAATAATGATATTAGATAAGTTTCAAAATGCAAGGAATTATAAAAGTAAATAATGGCTGCTAGTTTAAGGTAACGAACGTATTAAACAGGACCAAGTGGGATAACAAACATTGTATTAAAGGCTTCCATATAAAAAACACTTTTGCAAGCTTTTATTTTTCAGGAGAGGCTAATGTTCATTTCTTTCATCCCTGGCTAAAAAAAAATACCAGACATCCAAAAAAAAACACTACAAAGTGAAAAATTTACTTTAATTTCGGAAGACGGTGTTTTTGGTTTTCCGAAAATTCAAAACCAAAGACACCGACTTCCGAATATAAGTTATTTTTCACTTTCTAGTGATTTATTGGGAAGATTGTTGTTTTTGGAGGAGCTCGTGGCTAAGTAACAACAGCCGCACTAGTCGATCCATCAGGTTAAGCTACGCTTGCCGGGGTTAGTCAGTGGATGGGTGACCATTTTTACATACCGAGAATCCTCCGTGCCTCGGAAAGCACGTTAAGCCGTTGGTCCCGGCTGTTATTCGTGGATCTTTGACAGTCGTTACGAGACGTCAGAAGTCCGAAAGTCTGACACCAGTCTTACCAAGGGGTATCGTATTACCCAGTTACTGGGTTGTGGAGGTCAGATAGGCGGTCGCTCCATGTAAAATACTGGTATTCAGCTGCATCCGGTTAGACTGGAAGCCGACCCCAATATAGTTGGGAAAAGGCTAGGTAGATTGATTTTTTGTTGTTATTTTTGTAAAAAGTTTTTAAAAATCCCAAATTCAGATTAATTTGTCGCCGCGTTAAATATATTCTGATTGAAAACAGCGTATTTATGTTACAGTTGTACGCATAGAAATATAAATATCTATGGTGCCACGAGTTGTAACGCCCACGGTACAAAGACACGATTTATGTAAGAGCGCCTGGTAATGACCGTCTGTTGTGTTGTGGTTATAATCTATGCAATAGATAATTAAAGTACATACTTACACCTTACTTGTTGACCAATGTTTAAAATATGAAAGTTGGAAGGTTCTGCCCTGCTTGTCTCAAAAGCCTCGGACTCTCGGTATTAGAGAGAATGTATTTTCCTAATCGAACTCGACCATGGCCGCGTTGCGAACCCCTTTAAATAGATGCTGTCGAGAGTGCCCTTAGCCCACTAATCGGCCCTTCAATTTTAACTGCGAAACTAACAAATAGAAACTTTATCGACATAATGGTGAAACGGTATCTTTTTATGTTTTAATATTTCGATATTGTTGGGACATTTTGTTGACTGGCTTGTTGGTATAGTGGTCGCAAGCGCTACAGCTGAGCGCTGAGCTGATGCGGTCCTGGGTTCGATTCCCTGGTCGGGCAAAGATCAAAGTGTTATTGGGTTTTTCCATCTGCAATTTCCCCGGAGTCTGGATTTGCGCCCGGTTGATGGCAATAGGGTCGCCAGTTATTACATGGAACTCAAACATAACTGGCGATATGTGGGTGTACTATCCTGTACACCTCTGCCTAATCCTTCGGGAAACACAGGCGTGATGTTATGTTATTTTGTTATAAGTTACAGCGCATCTACTTCACACGGTTTTTCGACTCGACAAAACATCGTAGTTTATTTATTAGTAACTGGGCGACAAAGCTCTGTTCGGGTCAAAATAGAAAATGCTCATTGAATAGTATATCATAGTTCATACTAATTCCATGTATAGTACATACTAATTCCATGCTTCCATGTCATTATTCTAAGGTAGCCATCTTGTTCTAAACTTTGGGCGACCGAACTTTCCTCGGGTGAAAATACGGAGAAAACGAATTTTCCCAGATATGAGACCTAAACCTTCAACTATTATATTGCAACTTTCATCGAAATCGTTAGACCCGTTTTCGAGAAGATGATTACAAATATATTTATATATATATGTCGGAGAAGCATAGTTCTCGTTGACATCGTCATCAGTGGTTGCGGGCTTAGTGGGCGTCATCAGGGTAAAATGCGAGCACAAAACACAATTATCTCTGCTTCATACAATTTTAATTTAGATCTAGTCAATATTTCGTCACTTCACAATAACGTCGAGACAAAATTGACAGTTAATACTGAGCAGCGGGTTCAGGCCACCGATCTAAGTTTAGGTTTATGTTTTTATACTCCAAACTCAACAATCCAACTCGACCTGTCACTATCACCCAAACCAGAATGTGTCCAAAAACTGTCCACCTTCCTAAAATAAAGATGGCGCCTCGACCCCGCTCGAGGCACGTGCTCTGCTCTGATTGGTCGTTACGAAAATTACAATATTCATTACTTTTATTAGATTAATAAGGTTTTTAAATTATAGAAACATTTAACAAATCAAATTAAATTAAATTAAGAATTTTAAAAGTAATTACAATGTAAAAAAAGTAATATTATGCGATATACATGAAAACAATAATCAACCCGAATCACAGCTTCCTCCGACATATATATATGTATATATACAATGTGTTTTTTTTGATACCCCATAACTCTAGGGTATGATTGAGACCATATCAAAGAACCAACTGGCATATGAATTACCTATTCTTCAATCATATTTTTTTTTTGTTTTCATTTTTCATTCAAAATAATTCGACAAAGTCACGATTATTAATGTAAAACGTGAAATATGACAACGTCGCATTTTCTTAGCTTTAAATATGAATCAAAGGTTTGAATAAAAATGAATTACTTTACTACTTTACTACACTACTGCGAAGTTTGGCAACGTCGCAAAAGTAAAGATTCGTCATACTGGTGACAATTTTTGCCCTAATTTAATTATGATTGATTATATCTTCGAAACAATGCATTTTTGGACCACCTATTCTAGGAGATTTTGATGTTCTTTTTACTTAAATAATATAACCCTAGAGTTATGGGTTATCAAAAACAACACATTGTATATACAAATATAGAAATAAAAGAAAGAAAGAAAATACGTTTATTTGCGGTACACATGACGCAAGGAAAGAACAAAACACGAAAATAAACTATTTGAGGGAAAATATGCGTCACATCCACGCAAATATATAAGTAGGTATATAAATACCGGTAATATGGTGTTTATTTATTTGTCTGTATCTATCCGTGACATCACTGCGGGCCCTATCAGAATACCAGCGCTGTGACATTTTTATTTATTTTTAAATGTCGCGGCATCATGCTGAGATAGGAGCCTTTTGGCCTCGCACAGGACTTCCTTCTTTTTATGTTACTGTTACTTTGTTTTTTATTGTTTTTGTTTTTTTCCTGTGCGAGTCACAATAAATACTTTTTCTTTCTTTCTTTCTTTCTTTAAATAAAGATAGGATATAGGTACGTTTCATATTAATGTTTTATAACACATAAACCTTACGGGATAAATTCCCTAAATTATGTTGAAAACCGCAACGAAATCCATTGCGTAGTTTATATTAGAAGAATAACGCGGTCACACAGGCAGACACGAAAAGCAACTTTAATAGGGATGATGACTAAAGATTTTTTTTTGTCCGTCTTTGAGATTATAAAAAAATATTGGACACGTATTTTTTCTTTTTTTACGTAATCTAAAGATTACGGCGATACATTGAGGTAAAATGTGCCATGACGTCACGGGTATGTAGATTTTATACGTACTAGTGACGTATCGACCCCACTCCCCAACTTAAAATGCGTTTTATCTGAGTAATTTTTTATTAATGTGATAAAGCAAAAAATACGTGTCTAATATTTTTTTATTATCTGACTGACGGACTAATTAGTGTTTTTTTTTTTACCCAGGCAATATCCCTATTAATCATAACATAACATTACGCCTGTAATGCTTGAAGGGATAGGCAGCGGTGCATCTATAGTACGTAATAGGAGGCAAGCCTATTGCCATCAACCGGGCACACATCCAGAATTCGCCCTCCGGGCTGCTACTGAGAAATCCCTGACGGAAAAACCCAATAACACTTTACCTGCCCTGGGAATCAAACCCAGTACACTAATTGCGTAATACACGATCAATCAGAATCGTTTTGAAACAGATTGCTAATCCATTGCTTCATAAGTTCGAAAAAAATCTGTTCAACAACGTAAATAACGCAGTGAATGTTATTGAACTGTCAAAATGAAACACATAAGTCGTAATCGTTTACGAAAATGTGTTACTTAATTAGATATAGCAAGCCCCGCAGGCTCGACATAGATAGTGATCGATATACGACCGAATTCGGTCGCAAAGTCCTAATGGCGTCCCTAGCACGCGCGACGTGCTAGGGACAATTGAAGCAATTTTGACCGTCGCCATTAGGAATTTGCGACCGAAGTCGTATTAGATAGATTTGTGAAAGGAACGTTTAGTATAGGGTACCACAAGCATTGCTAAACAAACTATTTTATAGAATTGGTATCAAAATTGTGTCTATTTAGGCCTAATTATTACTCAAGCCTGTACCCAATGCTTTACGTGTTCTAATCCACATAATACCTACCTAATTATATTTTGTAATGCCTGCATCATATCAATGCAATTATTTTAATATTGCCATGATTGGCAGGCAGCTTGAGTTTTAAAACCTCTTACTACATACGTTAAGAAACTTAGACGCAGATATAGGTATGATTTAAAAAATATGATAATTTGGGGGCATGAGGAACAGGGTGTAAAGTTCACTCATCCACCATAGAAAAGGGAGGATCCTCCGACCAGACAGACGGGTGTCGTGTCTGGCGGGCAACTGGCCAGAGGTTGAGGTCGGGAAGCTTCTATATATGTTTATCGCGCGGTAAACTCTAATTGCGCGATGCAGGATTTGTGTGACGTCAGGATGTTGTGTGACGTCAGGTCTTTGATGCGTAGTTTGTATGTAGCGATGTAGATGCCGCTACAATAATAATGACTTTTAAATCTGTTATTCCGCCTTCTTCATGCAAGTAAGTTATGCAAAAAAAATATGTTAAACTAAAACGCATACACATCAATAAATACTTTATGAAATAAATTCCGGAAGTAATATCTACCCAAAGAATAAAAAAATATATTATTTTCTTGTTTTTTTTTTACTATTTATAATTTTTAATTAAATGTGTTTTTTTTTCAAATATTCGTATTTTTTCGACTAAAAATAAATATTCCTTAAAACCGAACGGCAGTGTGACATGACTTCACATGACTGACATGAGCGCGACGCGCATTTGTATGGCCGAGGCCAATGGTGTTTACTCGACCGTTAATCTAAGTAATTCAGTACAGCTAACCGAACCTTAAATCCATGGGTAACAGATTTACTTTGGCAGCTCCTTTATTTCTTAATAATAAGGGCGGATTTTGTAGTTTTAAGATTGTTACTAGTTACGTGCTGTTGACCGTACCAATATTTTTTTAATAAACTTCGCAAGCTGTCAGTTACCCAGGATTTTGTAATATCTTGATTTAAAAGAGTGTCTTTGGAGTTTCCTGCCCGTTCTTCTCCATAGAGATCTACGTTTTGGAATGGGCAACTAGCTTCAACTTTCTGACTACATAACTGACCGACCCCTTGACAATTCAAAAGTGCCTGTGAATGGTTTAATTGAAATAAATGCTTTAAGTTTAAGAAACAATTTTTTTTGATAAATGTGGTTGCGTGTGGTGGGATTCAATTTCAATAAGCCAGTAATCACTAGTTACCATCTTAGACGTACCTCTAGCAAAAGGTATTTAAAGCAGCCAGCACGTGTAGCATGACGCTTTCTATTTCTACGAAGAATAGACATAGCTCTTTCTATACAAACTGACATTTCGTTTCTCCATTTTTGACATCGCACCGTAGAAATCTTTCTACAATCTGTCATTTTGTCTTACGTTGCTAACAATCTTTGTCTAGGTCCTTCTACATGTAGACTATTTCAGTAGAAAGTTTTCTATGCCAAACTGTCAAAATCACACTGACAACTGACTGTTGTTTAAGGTAGTAAAGACAATTTGATTTTGTAATCGCCATGCTAAAGACAGTAGAAAACTTTCTACTCGACGGCCGTAAAGTATATACAGTTATCTACAAAATCATGATTTTACAGAAGAACGTTTTGAATGCAAAATTGTGATAATTAATAGAAGAACAAAGCTTTCTTCTATTTTACATCATTTAGTTAATAGGGCATTACCAAGGAAATGGTTAAGGCCAATATTACTGTAATATTTTTTGTTCCAAAACACAGTACCTACTTCGTCATTTTAAGAATAAATGTTGTGTGTGTGTGTGTTCAGACAGAAAAAAGTCCTATGACAAAACAAAGAATTCTGAGTCGAATTATGTCAAAGAGTGAATTTCGTAAAAAGTGCAGTTGACTCTTTCTACTTAGCTGCCGTCGTACTGTCTACACGGAACGTCATTTTTGTCTACTCTTCCGTCGACAAAAAGTTGCTCATGCTATGCGTGCAGAAAGACAGTCGATTTAGAATCCCACGATTTACCAATATTATCATAATTTCTTAGGGTTCTGTACCCAAAGGGTGCCAATGGGCCCCTATTACTATAGTTAAAAATGAAAGGGGGACTCCCAAGAAACGTTTTTTTCAGCGTTTTTTGTTACATAACTATTAAAAAAAAATGCATGGTTAAATATTGTACAGACGGCTACATATCAAGCTATACATTTCCAGTATAAGCTGACCTCTCATTGTACGGAAATCCTTTTTTTTTAATGCCCGCACGTTTATTAAAATAAAACAACACCATCTGTCTACAACAAAACAAAATCAATTCTAAAACAAAACTTACAACAGCGCCATCTATTATTGTTTGACTAAAACTCTTCCCATTTGTTGCAGGTGTCCATAGTGTTCCATTCGGCAGCTACCCTGAAGTTCGACGAACCACTACTGGTCGCTATTGACCAGAATGTCCGTTCTGTGCAACGACTGCTGGAAATATGTGATAAGCTGCTTAAAATCGAGGTATAATGGCAACTCATCATCCTCAGTTTCCTTATCCCATACATCTCTTTATGTCTTCCCTGAGTAGTCTCTCCCTTTCGAACCGTACCATTTTTCACACCATTAATTCACATAATTTCTCCGATTTCCCCCTAATCTTATCCCTTATCTGGCTGTATTGTTGAATTTACTGAGTATTTCAGTAAATCTAACTACCTATCGTCTATCTATCTATTTAGACAACGTGTACCTTTTGATATTCCATAACTCTACATGTCAACAAATGAACTGGCCATATAAATTAAGTTCTTTTTTTTAAAGAAATTACTCTAATATCCCCGTCACGAGAAGCTATAAATTTCACACAATTCAATCAACAACAAACAATCCCAATTTCAATCAACTCGTCTAATGTTTTGTGGTACTGGAACTCAGTACCACAAAACATTAGACGACAGCGATTTTACTTTGAGTTTATTGAATTCGGGATTATTTGTTTCGCTACGTAACTTAGTAGAAGTTCTTTATTTACAAAATTTATAGCTTCTCGTGACGGGGACTTTAGACTCTCGATGTGTGTATCTAAGTTTCATTGGTAAGTACGAGTAAATCATTTTCATTGACACCAATTATTTCATATTAAAAGCTAATAAAATGAGACGCAGACATATATATTTTTTTATGAACAAATATAACCGAATGAAATGTTTTTTAATATATTATATTTCACGTAGGTAAGGGAGCTTTACATAAAAAACAAAAAAAAAAAAATAACATAAGCCAGTTGATTATTTGACATGGTCTCATTAATACCTTCTAGAGTTATGGGATATCTCAAGGGACACGTTGTGTTTACTTAATATCGCGTCTGTAGCAAAACAAAACAATGTAATTACTAAAAAACTTAGCTTAGTAACATAAGTGTTGTTTCAGTCAAAAATAGGTTTGGCTATTACAGATGAGTCAGACCCTATCCTTCGGTCACGATTTCAGTCGAAAAACCTACATCAAAACTGAATTTCTCGCTTTCACAGGCGTTCATACACGTATCAACAGCGTACAGTAATGCTGAGCTTACATACGTAGAGGAGCGCGTGTATCCTCCTCCAGTGCCTCTGGAAAAGGCCTTCATTGTCGCTGAAACTTTGCCGGAGGAACTGCTCGGCAAGATCAACACGGAGTAAGTAGAGTAGACCACTGATGGAAATTATGTTTCATAGACTTGCAAGGGCGTCGCCAGCCGATGGCCCAGGGGGGCAAGTTGATATAGGGAGAATGGGAAAAGTATGATTTGTAGGTACAGTCAAGAGTCAAGAGCACATGAAGCTTTACTTTACACTTGTAGTGCGAATCTTACCTCTACGGCGCACAATCGGGCCAAAATCGACGCTGGTGGACATTTGATTTTTGACAAATCAACTTCAACTTGGTAAAAGTTATTATTTTTCAAAAAAAAAAAACATTTTAGACGGACCTTTCGGGTCGTTTTTCCCAAATCTATTTAATAGGTATCATGCGACAGCGACATGTTGCCTCCCCACTCCCCCTCGCCCCGCTTTAACAATAGACTATAGCAGCGCGGACGTACTGCTTGGATCAGAATTTTCATTCGAGTTTCGACGAATTCGACAGCGGGCATGATCGGTCAAGAATGTGGAATTTGGTTGCTCTGCATTTGGCTCACCATCAGAATCTCTAGGGAGGGCGGCTGCCCCCTCCTGCCCCCCCCTGGCGACGCCCTTGTAGACTTGCAGTCATATGGTAAAACCACCTGTCTCAGACCCAAAGGTTCCGGGTTTTTTATTCCCTGCGGGGGCAAAATTTTCTGCTCGATTTGGTAGGTGGTAGGTCTTGTTCTAAGTCTGCCTGGCTGGCTACCACCATCTGATCTAAGTCTTTTGCCATATCAGCAATGTAAAGAGCATTGCTGTGTTTCGGCAGTTACAGGTAAGATAAGAAAGTCAAGTGAAGTTCGCTTCCACCTTCGGTCTGATCATGACTAACCATCAGGTGAGATGAAGGCCAAGAGCTTCACAGTTGTGGCAAATAAAAAAAAAACAGAAAAAAAAGTAGAGGCATTATATTCAGCAGTGAGGGATATAGGGTACCTTTCTACCAGAGATGTGCTATGCTACGTTGCTATGGATATATGGCGTTTGATATCCACCAATCATATTCATTGGTCATATTCACATAGCGAATGAATATGATTGGTGGATGTCACACGCATCCATAGCAACGTAGCATAGCACATCTCTGATGGAAAAGCAGCCTTATACTCAGGTGTGGCCGTATTGCAACAGCAGAGGTCTTTGTTGGTCTTACGCTCAGCAGTTCCTGACATGAGCTGGGCTGTCGGCTGGTCAGAATTCAATTTGCTAATCAATAACTTTTTTTTGCAATCGTTTGATAGCTATTTCAGTATACGATGTGTTTTTTAAGTAGGACAGGATGGGGAAGTCAATCCACTCACGCTTGACCAACAAATTTAGTAGTTATGCCAAAAAAAAAACATGAAAAAAGAGCTAATTTATTTTTCATAAGACAGTTACCCCGTAGGTACGTCTTCGATTCGGATTTCCCCGTACTGATAAGGTTAAAACTCTGTAATGTCATGTCATCATCTGATAACATGATGACATGACATTACAGAGTTTATCATATCATAATTTGTCGTGCCTAATCTAAGCAAACTTGTATTACTTTCAGATACATTTCTCCGAAACCTAATACCTACACTTTCACGAAGGCTCTGGCCGAGAATGTAGTCCAAGAACATGGAAATAAAGGATATCCGGTCGCTATCTTTAGACCGACTATCGGTATGTACTAAAATAATAAAATCTTTGTTTATCTTTATTCGCAGTGGTAGCCTGTGAAATTCAAATTTTCTAACGGTTTATTGGAATTTGCAGGTCAGGGTTGTATCTTGCAAATTGCACAAAACGTAAAAAGCATCATTTCGCGGGCTTTCACTGCGAATTATTTTCAGCCCCGGATCTTAGGGAGGGGGGGGGTATATCGGGGCCCGTGCCCCGGGGGCCAACTTCAGGGGGCGACAAATTCAAGCGTACGGTTCGCGTCAAATAACTTTGCCGCTCTGGAGTAGACTACAAATGACTTCGAAGTAGTCAATCTTAGTTATACAACAGTAACGCGCATGCGCAACGTAACTTCATATTATATATATTTTTTTTTAAACAGTTTTGGCGCCTCTGTTGGACTGGCGTATTATCGTATCGATCGATAAAATTTGATTAATATGTTGCTACCAAGATTTTTATTTCGAGAAAATCTGAGTTCCGCGGGCTACCGTAGCGCATCACCCATAAAGGATTGGCGGCGTCAAAAAAATCTAGATCCGGGACTGATTATTTTCAAAACTTATTACCTAGAGCACGCAGCAGTGGTTTTTAGTCTCGGAGTGATGCAAGATTCTATGACGTCAGTGTTAGCATCTGCAATTTGTAGTCCACCTCCACAGGCAGTCTACGTAGTTCATATGTAGTAGTATAGGTGGCGCTACATGAAGGAACTTTCTTTTTGGTGCAACCTTGACACCATACCGCACCTTGTTTTTTCCATAATTGAAGAAATTCAAATTCAAATATTTATTGCTCAACACAGTACATATACATACATTTCTAGATGTCAAGTGAATGCGCAGTCCACTGTGTTGCACCAATTCAGGCATGCAAAACTATAGGAAAAAAAAAAAAATGTCATAAATTCGAATTAATACCTTATTAAAAATTCATACATTAAATTTAGTACTTTATACAATGTCATAAAATCATTATTAATATCTTATCTATTATATATTATCTATTATTCTAAAGCCGTCAACACATAATTAAGAATTAACAATACATTTAAAGTAATTTTAATAGAATAATAAAATAAATCGGACTCAAGTATTATTATTACATAAATTTATATCTGACAGGTATTCATTAATTGTGTAGTATGTCTTACTTATCAGTAGATTATTGAGTTGCTTCTTAAATACATTGATATCTTGAATACCTAACAAAGCATTAGGTAATTTATTATAAATATGTGGTGTCCTAGGAAGTTTTTACGGAATACTGCTTTTTAAAAGCTGCTGCTAAGAAAGTATAGTATATCTTATTGTTACTCCATTTCTTTAAGTAGGTACTTATGTTTTCTATTTTGTATATTGGCATCTTGTTTTTATATTTATTCATGTAATTTGTTATCATTTAATTGTGTTTTTGTGTGTCCTTTGTATGCACTGAATAAATGTTCTGTCTATCTATCTTTTGTATTTCCGTCTTTATTTACCTCGTTTTCCCTCTCTTCCAGTAATATCCTCTCTCCGTAACCCGTACCCTGGCTGGATAGAGAACCTAAACGGTCCCAGCGGCGTGGTGGTGGGCGCAGGCAAGGGACTGTTGCACGTGTTCTGCTGTAAGGAGACCGCGAGGGCCGATATGCTGCCTGTTGATATGGCCATCGATACTCTGCTCGCTGTGGCGTGGGAGACTGCTGTAGACCGGTGAGGAGTCTTTGTTTGTTTTAATACCGTAAAATGCCCTAACTTTGCACGGATTTCGAGATGAGTAGGAAATTCATTTATGACTTGTAAAGAGAAAATGGAAATCAGAACTTTGTGCTCCTAGCAAAACATCTCATACACCTCATATTTTCCTGAGAAATAAGTTTTGCAAAAGCCAGGCAAAGTTAATGGCATTTCCTCTACTTTTCCTGGGCAACAATATCGCATTAAATATTTCCAAATAAACAGATTGCGTACCCATAAAGTATTGGTTATGTATTCATACTCAACCATGTCATACAGTCTAAAATATTTTTCTTTTTTTTAGAAGGTTGCAAAATTTAAACGGCTGAACGGATTTGGATGATTGAGTAACAAATATCCAAACATACAAACTCACTCACATTTATAATATTAGTAGGATATAATTATATATACATAGTAGGATATACAATATAAATAAATAAATATAATATAAGTATGTCCTGATGGCCCAGTGGTTAAGGCCTCGCCTCTCATGCACGAGGTTGTGGGTTCAAATCCAGGCAAGTACCAATGTGACTTTTTCAATTCATATGTACTTTCTGAGTTTATCTTGGAAATTACTGACATCGGTGAAGGAAAACATCGTGAGGAAACGTGGACTTTATAGTTAATATAAGTCTGAAATCACCAACCCGTCTTGAGCAAGCGTGCGTCGTGATCAATGCTCGTGCCGTCTCTGTATGAGAAGAGGCCTTTGCCCTGCAGAAAACAGGCTGGTATTATTTATTATTAAATATAAATATAAACAAATAAAAATAAATATAAATATTATATATTATTATATAGTAGGATAGTAGGAATTTTAGAACATGCTTTCTGGAGAAACCCAGTGTTTAAAGAGGTCGTTGTTTTCACACTGTTAATTACAGTTGAAGGATACAATAACGATTAAAAACATACGGAAAATGAGTTGCGAAACGGATGCCTTATTTGGGAGGCCTACAACATAATATCAATAATATTATGGAGCGACATTGTCTGAGAACAATAAGGCTCGTGGGTGTCCTTATTATTTCTGTTCCGGATGATTTTTCCGTAAGTGACGTGTTAGGTACAGGGTTCGATTTATATAAGCTACGCTTGCCTCGGCCTGCTCGTGGATGGCAGGCCATCCATTACATAACAAGACCCTCCGTGCCTCGGAAAACACGTTACGGGGTAGTCAGAAGCTTAAAAAGTCTGACAACCAGTCTTACTAAGGAGTATCATGTTACCCAGTAACTAGGTTGTGGAGGTCAGATAGACAGTCGCTCCATTTAAAATATGATATTCAGCTGTATCCGGTTAGACTGGAAGCCGACCTCAACGTAGTTGGGCAAAGACAGGGAGATTGACTGCACTTCACTGCCTTGCTGCACGCGTAGCATGACAACCATATTAACGAGTTTTCTACGGGTTTTGTCGACGGAAGAATAGACAAAATGACAGATAGTGATTGTTTATCGGTCGTGATGGTCTAGCCTGGCTAAGTCACAAGCGCGACTGCTGAACATGGGGTCCGTATCCTAGGTTCGATCTGATCCCCATGTCGGGGAATGTGTTATTAGGTTTCTCATCAAGAATTTCTCAGTAGCAGTAGCTCGGAGTGTATTTTTGTGCCTGGATGATGGCAAGGCAATAGTTTTACCCCCTCTTAGCCCGCGGTCTCACGGACGTAGAATTATCGCAGCGTGATTTTATCGCGCACTGTATTTTCAACTCTCGGTTTTGAGCTGAGCGTTGAGAATTCAACAGAGTGAAACCCAGCGCGTTTAAAAAACAAAGTGTTGGATTTTCAACTCCTGGCGCTAAGCAGAGCGTTGAAAATCCAATGTGCGAAAAAAAACTCCTCGGGGAAAAAATTCGTCTATGCCAACTTGTACCCTAATTTTGAAACGATTGCTAATCCATTGCTTCGAAAGTTCGAAAAAAAATCTGCTCAACTGTAAATAACGCAATGAATGTTGTTGAACTGTCAAAATTAAACAGATTAGTCGTAATCGCTTACGAAAATGTGTTACGTAATTAGATACCTGGGCTTACATGGGACTTGTATACACTGTACACTTCTGCCAATCCCATCGGGCAATATAAACACGATCTGTTTCAGGCCAGAGCAAGTTCGCGTGTACAACTGCAGTACTTATGAGAATCCAACCACTTGGCGCGACTTCAAGGTGGCCTTGCGCAAGAACTTGCGAGGACATCCGCTTGACAACACATTCTGGTACCCCAGCGGCCTTGCTGTTGAGAATAAGTAAGTATTAAGTACAAGCCTTAACTTAAAAATGGAAATGGGCTGGACACGTAGCACGCCTTCAGGACCAGAGACGGACAAAAAGAGTGACAACATGGAAGAGCCCACAAGGAAAACGAAAGGGAAGACCATAAACTAGATGGGACGAAGACATAAAGAAAATAGGAGCCTAAAAAAAATGGTTTCAAACAAGTAGCCCAATCTAGAAAAGATTGGTTAGTGTTGGAGGAGGCCTTTACCTGTGGAAGGGTTCTTGCAAGTGGAAATAATAGTACACTAACAAATTCCAATTAAAAACTTATATCACAATTATTACATTCTATTTTTGCCTCTGAGATGGCCAGGCATCGCTGCTATGGTTCTGGGATTGCATATTTCCATACGACGCCACCAAATAACATAGAATAAGGTTTGAGATATTGAAACTACTTGCGGCACTCGTGCCCTCTATGGAGAAAAGCCAGAACTAAACAAACTTTTAACTCCACAGAATCACACAAAAGACTTTGGAGACGTTACTGCAAACTGCACCTCTTCACATCGCCGAATATATTACCAAACTGCTTGGAATAAAAACGAGGTAATTAAAACGAATTCTTTGTAAATAAATTTGTGAATTCTGCGTTAAAAGTAATTGACTTGATAATGTTGCCATAGTAAACTCTTCCTACCATAATGGTAGTTTAATTATTAAAAGATTTATTTGAGGTATGTTTCATAAAATATTTTGTTCTAGAATGAGCCTCATAACTGTCAGCCAGCGTCTCATAGCTATGAACGAGGTTTTAAGATTCTTCTCTGTGCGTGAATGGCACTTTGCAACGGACAACGTGAGAAAATTACAAGCCAGACTCTCGCCTCAAGATACTGCCATCTATAATTTAGATCCTCAAACTATAAAGTAAGTAGGTACGACACCAAAAAAATTTGGTTTTCGAAGTCGTTTATAATCAATCCAAATCCTTGCAGCAGTCCTGTTTCGTATTCAAAATATTCATAGGTATAAACTTCTTACCATCTTCTGTGTATGAAAATTAAGGTTTTGAGAAAATCAAGGACATACAAACAAATATTTATGATGCAATGAAAGAACCTCCTTTTCGGTTAAAAATAACTAACATTATTAATTATATATTTCGTCGAGCACTGGGCCCCCGTGGTAGTGATAGATTATCCATAACACGCCCACACCATCTCGAAAAGAAGAGTGTTGTGTCCCAGCAGTGAGAATATTATAAGTTGATTATGAAATATTTTGTCAGTGTGAAATACTAATTAAAGTTTTTTATTCGCAGTTGGGATGACCACTACGAAAACTTTGTAATAGGGACAAGAAAATACTTGTTACAAGAGAAAGACCAAGATATCGTCGTAGCTAAGAAGCATTTGCGCAAGTAAGTGTCCTCATTAATTATATTCTATGTAAGTTGTTTTTATATTTCAAGTTACATTACTGCCTCGTTAGTCGAGTGGTCGCAAGAGAAGCAAGGGCAACTGTTGAGTGGATAGTTTATAAGAATTTTCTATTCGTAAATTCTCAGTAACAGCACGGACTCTGGGTTGCTCCCAGGTAGCATTTTTTTTTTTTCTTTTAACTTACTACTCCTGGGCAACGGCCTCCACCCCTGTGTCCTCCTTCCAGCTTTAACGGAACCTATCCAATTCATCCCACCAATTTATGATTAGGTATGAGTGTTTAAACTTTTCATAGGCAGAACCCTTGAAAAAAAATATTATCCTCGCAATTTCCTATTATCACCTCAAAATCTAACTCGACAAACTATGTTTAATTTCAGGATGTACTACGTGCATCAAGGCGTCTTGGTCTTCGTAATAACCCTTCTCTGTCGGCTGGCGCTCCAGAACCAGTACTTTAAAACCTTTGTTTACCGGACCTTCAGAATGCTGCTCACGATTCTCAGCTCAGCTTACATGCGCATACGACAGAGTTGAAGATAGAGAAACATAATTATTATCGTATGGTGTAAATAAATTAGACATAAGTAGTGTTTGTATAGGCATGTACGGTCCATTGCAGGTCAGTAGCGACACGTGAACTGAAAGGGCGTTCGAAATAAAAGCGCTGTCAAAGTCGAATGATTACTATGGACGTGCGGTTGACTGTACTAGTAAGATATACACTAGGGGGAGAATAAGTTACTCATTCCCTTACTCTTTGGTTATAATGGCTATCTTGTAAAATTGGTGGTCTGATTGGATTCGTATTGGTAGGCTACTTGAAAGTTTTGCTTGTTAGTGTAAAATATAAATCTAGATAATATTATTGTAAGTTCTTAATTCCTTATGATGATGTTTCAACTATATACTTATGCCATTTAATAGCAGGTTATATGATAGTTTTAACTACTGAACTAAAGTTGTGATAATCTTACAGTGAATTGGGTAATGCAGTAAATTATGTTGTGAACAACTGTTATATTCTATTAAAAATATTGCTCAATAAATATGAATTATGTTAATTTTAAGTACTTATTTAATAGCTGTGAGACATATTTGCTCATGATTAAATTTATATTTTTTTATACGAAGAAATCTATCACATTACAAAAACGAATGTTTTTTAGCTCTTAAGATTTGAATGCATGTATTTTTACGGGTAATGGTAATGGTTACATATGTACAATTTATGAAAAATTAAACAGAGTGTATCTTAAGGTATGAAGTTGACTAAAAGATTAAAAATAATAGGCTAAGGTAGTGATAGTTAATCAGCAAATGTATTGTGAATAAAAGTATTATACGTTTTTTATAAAGCATGTGGTTTTCTTTATATTCACTATCATGCATTGCAGTCCTGCATGCTGCCGTCGGACAAGGTATTTCGTCAAGCTTCTAGGTTAGAAACCACACTTGGTTTCTATGCAAAGAAAGAGGATCTACTACACCGTCTACAAGTGATAAATTATATTAAAGTTATTAACGTTCAAACGTTTGAGTTACTTATTTACACCACTTATTCCCCCCACGAAGAGTGGGGGGAATAAGTCTCAAAAACCACAAATCCCACAAAGCTTTTCAGTAGAACTCTTATTCCCTACATGTAGTCACCATCTTAGCACCGTAAACCAGTATACTTACGGCACGAAATGCAGTGCTACTAAAAAGCCGTGGATCTGTAATTAATTAAATGATGATTATGATGGTTTCGAGGCATTTGGAGAGTGGTTATTTATTTCCAATTATAGTAGTTTACATTTTTATTACGTTGCAACATTAATAAATTTCTTCTAACGTCATTGTCAAATTGTAAACCTTTCAATTGTCAATGTCAAAATTGACAAATCAAAACTTGTGCGATTCTGTGACGATGGAATTCCTCTGTGAAAAACAATAAAAATGTTTAATAAAGTGCTGCAACGCGCCCTAAAATTCAGATTGAAGAAGAGTTACCCCACGAATATATATGATTTATCTCGTGGGTCCGCAATAGCGGTACGGAGACCGTATAGCGACGAAGTGCGCCGCGCGCAAGCGCAAAGCGTCGCTGCGCCGGGGCCGACTATTTTCGACAAGATAATTTCTAAAGAGATAAAAGCGGATATTATTTACGAAGATGAACTGTGTTTGGCTTTCAACGACATTTCTCCGCAAGCTCCTGTGCATTTCCTAGTGATACCAAAGCGAAGAATTCCAAGGTTGCAAGATGCGGAACAAAACGATATGGAAGTGAGTAGAACCTGGCTGTTTAAGAGTAGTTTCTTGTGCTTGTAAATAAGGCGGCAGTTTTGAAAAGCTTTGGAAATACCCAGTAGTTTCTGTATCTTGAAACTTGAACAAAGTGCTGGATTTCATAATATTGTTACATTTTTTGCACAAAAATAGTGGATTCAAGCAGCCTAAAAACATACAATACCTATTGAACATTAAGCTTTCAAACTTTTATCATATTGTATCGGCTTGTTTCCCAAATACAACGAAATAAAAATAAAATTCTAAACAAAACTACACTTTTTTATCACTGTCCTGTTGATTCCATTATTTGATCAGTAGGTCGTCTTAAGCAATAAGGTAATTCCATATAGGCTATATCTACATATTGGATTATAATTTAAATGAGCTGCTTGCATCGCTGGACTCCAAATGCAATTTTATATTGTTACATTGTTTTGGTTAGAACAAAAAACTAAACTCTGATTCAAACATGGTATGGATAGAAAGGTACCATGGGATGGCATGACAAGTATGATCTAGTAGATGTATATTATAAGAAAATAATATGCTGCGTTGAATAATAATAAATTAGGATAAGAGCAGGAGAGTGGGAGTGATTAATATTTATGGTTTTAAAAACAATTTCAAACGTTGAAATAAACCTGAACAACATTTCTTTTTTTTATTAGGTGTTTATGCTTCTCAATCAAATCTTAAATATTATACAGGCTGTCAGGGACATCGACGTGAAAACAGTTACAATAAAAAAAAAAAAAAATATAATAAAAATCTGCTGTCAATGGGAAAAGTGCCCAAAAAGCTGGCAGCGTTGCAATGTAGGAGGTCAAAGAGAACCCTCATTGGACCATATAAAAATGACCCATAATTAGTTGATGAGAATAAAACATCGCCTTTATTTATAAATGTTGCTTAAAATTTACTTAAAATGAATTAATGATTAATGTGTACTTAAGCCATTTTTTTCGTCTCATAATCTTATACACCAATAATATAAAGGCGAAAATATTAATACTTCAATGCAGACCCACGAAAATATTAATACTTCAATGCAGACCCACGAAAATATTAATACTTCAATGCAGACCCACGAAAATATTAATACTTCAATGCAAACCCACGAAAATATTAATACTTCAATGCAGACCCACGAAAATATTAATACTTCAATGCAGACCCACGAAAATATTAATACTTCAATGCAGACCCACGAAAATATTAATACTTCAATGCAGACCCACGAAAATATTAATACTTCAATGCAGACCCACGAAAATATTAATACTTCAATGCAGACCCACGAAAATATTAATACTTCAATGCAGACCCACGAAAATATTAATACTTCAATGCAGACCCACGAAAATATTAATACTTCAATGCAGACCCACGAAAATCGGTCATACTAAAATAAAAACATCCGGTTGTATAAAACAAAAGTAGCTATTTTCTGTTTTTCTTAAATCTTCATTTAAAAACTACTATGTCGATTAAGCGTTGGTTTTTCTTTGATCGGCCGTGACTAACGTACGAGGCACGCCACTGATAACGCCATCGCTGATAACAGAGGAATTTAGCGCGCGGCGTGTGATGCCATATCGTCACATATCTAGCCACTATAATTAATATAGCCAGAAGTTATTTTTTCACGAAATGGTTTTGTTTTTCATCTTTATTTAGAGAGTTTAATCGCTAATGCGAATATTACACTATAGATACAAACATAATGATAGCTTAAATTCGATTTAACAGAAAAAAATAGTACTTGCTTAATAAAATAGATGAACTTTCTGGGTATGTTCTTCAAAGCGAATTTAACCATAATATTTTTTTTACGGGAATTATTTTCCAAAAGGAATTTCTCAGAATAAGGAGTCTGGGTTTGTGACCGGATTATGGCATTAAGGCTTGTGCAGACCAGCGCGACTTATCGCGCAACGAGACGTCGGTTATTGTTATACCGTACAGTTTTCTAAGAAATTGCATTGTTTGAGTCGCGCTGGTGTGCACAAGCCTTTAGGCTCGCCCCCTTTTACCTACATACTGGCGAAATGTTGGTGAACTATAATAACCTTCGGGAATTACGTGAAGTTAAGTTATAATGCCGGTTACCATGGAGATTTTTTTATTATAAAGTTGAATGTAAACATATTACATACATAAACCTTCAGATATAAATTCTTTAAATGATGGTGAAATCGGCATCAAAATGCGTTACGTAGTTTCGAACAACAACACTATATTAATATCAATAAGTTATGTATGTTATGTACCATGGTATGTATGACACCCAAAAAAAAAATGTCACCGTTTTCAGCCACAAACAGACGTTAATTAATGCAAGAGAACTCTCGTGTGCCAGTTCTGTTTGGTTCAGATTTTTTTAAATAAAAACGCATTCACACAGATACCTACGAAGAACGACTTAAAATCTGTGCTAATTCCTAAGCTATTATTCAATACAAACGCTTGGAAAATGGTGAAGTAAAACAGTGGGGAAAACTGGCATTCCTGAGAGATATTTCTCGACGGCATGTGAAGCAAAGTCAGAGGCCCATGGGCGGTATAAAAACTCTGACACCAGGTTAGCCACTAACCACACGAAAAAGAAGAAGAATCTAATTAAATTAAGACGTAGATGACCTTGAGTGGTTAGCTTGCGTGTTCTGTACTGAGCACACGCAACGTGTCGTATGTCCAGCCAGTAATAGAATTTACCCATCAAGGAGCACTGTCCCAAATTAGACGCATTATTAATTTATTATACATAAAACAAAAGGTATTTTAATAAAACACGTATACTAAAAGATTAATAATTAAATTATCTTAAAAAATGATGCATGTTTCAGAAAAATAAGCTTGATAGTTTTTGCGTGATTCTCATTTTTATCCGCGTTAGACATAACTTTACATATTAATTTCATTATGATATAAACATAATCTAAAATATTCCTATATTAAGTTATTAAGAAAATGCTCTAATTTAACATATATTTTTTCCAAATCATTAACACTACTCATTTAGATGTGATCTTCGATTAGATTATAGTGTCAAGTGTGTGCGCAGCCACAGGTGCATTCTCTTTCGTCACTTTATTAGTCTGAAGGGACGGCAATTCGACATGACGAAAGAAATCAGGCGCAGGACCAATAGCTCAACGAGGCACGGGGGTATCACACCGTCAACTTCCAAACTCCGGGCTGTACTGGGAATCGAACTTCTGGGTTCGATTCCCACGACCAACGGGGTAGTCGTAGTTATTAACTACTAATGTAACAAAGACATTTCAAATAATTAGTATCTAATCATGTTATCTGTTGCGCAAAAGAGGTGTGTAAACATCGAAATGTTGTCTAACGAATTTGCTGATAACGATAAGACGCGTCGCATTGTACAATGTTTTAAATGAAATTAAATTTTTTATCTACAATAGAAATAAAAATAAAAAAGGTAACACATGGCATCCAATCAATTTATGTCTCACTAGTTGTTGCCCGTGGTTTCGTTTGCTTTCTAAGCAAACAACGTTACGTTAAACTTATAAACCTCACGTAGTCACGGGGGGAACCTTTTACGTTGACTTCATTGCACAAAAGTAAAGACTAATGGTGCTGATAGACTTGAGCATTCACTTGTAACAGAACATCGAGCATTCGCCGTTTTTAAATTTGTCAAACTGTACAACGAATAGAGCCAAGCATACAGCCAAAGATCGCTACGAGCATTTCCACGACCATTCTAGCGAACGCTCTAGTCGATGATCGTCAAAAAAATATTCTTCATGAAGATGTCAGTTTTGACGGTCGCGTGTGCTGCATTTGTACTAAAGTCTTACTTTACACTGACTGGAATGTGAGCCGATAGCGACGGGGTGCGGAGGGACGGCGGCGGAACAATGACAGAATGGCTGGGCTCGGCAAAAACTTCGAAGCAAATTTGCTGTCCTTTCAATAGAATGCTCGCTAGAACGCTCGCTAGAATGCTCAGTAAAACGCTCCCATTTATTTTTCTGTAATGTAACATTCGCTAGAATGCTCATTACAAGTGTCTATCAGCACCTTAATACGAATTTCCTAATCAAGAAAGAACCTCGATAGCATTCGGGGAATCGAACTTTGAATAGGCACGCTACGACCATTAAAGCCTCGTGGATACTGGCGCAACGCGACTATAACAAAACAATTTCTAAGAAAACTTCATGATAGAAAAATTACCATAGTCGCGTCGCGCCAGTCTGCACAATACTTAAACCGGGTGGCAGATTGTTGATTACGAAAACATCGCCCCTTGTATCAGTATTTTGTAGAATCCATTTCTTTTTCCTTATAATTGGCATGCAATATATACTATTCTTATCATTATCTTTGATACTACCTACGGCGGATATTCAAAAGCTCTAAAGTCTGACTTGTAGGGGTATCTTGAGTCGTGAAGGTCAGATAGGCAGTCACTCCATGTAAATATTGGTATTCATCTGCATCCGGTTAGACTGGAAGCCGACCCCGACATAGTTAGGAAAAGATAATGAATAAAGATTGAGTCTATTATTTTATGTGTAATATCTTTCCTTTCGCATTCCCTCAAGTTGTGGGAGTAATTTCGTGAAAAGGGACGGAAGTGTGTAACAAGAAGTCACAAGCGCGCGCGATTTGATTTGACTAATGAGCGCGCGCGGTGCTAGATTTGGCCATCACAGGGTACCAACCCATTTTCCGAGAGGTTGGTACTGTCAGCCAAGATGTCAAACGTTACACATCTTAAGCGGCTATTATCTAGGTATCTAATAAGGATGGCGTCTAACACCTACAACTTTATTCTTCCAGTTACTTGGACACCTAATGCTGGTCGCCCGTTCGCTCGGGTCCGCTCGGGCGCCCTCGGGCTGGCGCCTAGTCGTCAACAACGGAAGAGATGGCGCCCAGTCTGTGTATCACCTACATCTACACGTCCTTGGAGGAAGGCAGATGGGATGGCCGCCGGGGTAAAACGAATGGAAGAAAAAGTATTTCTGTGGTTAGGGATTTATTTGTGACACCCCACGCTAGTTCGCTTAATAAATCATTGGTGTAGCGTGTTGCTGGTCTGTTCCTAGCCTATTTGTGTTCTTCTTACAAAAAGTCAGTTGCATGTTTTGTTGTAAAACCCCAGTGCGTGGATAAGATTAACCTAGGCAACTGGCGTCATTGTAAGAAGAATTTGACGACAAAAAGTATGCAATTTATCAATGCGAATAAAATTACTATGTTGGTAGTTTTAACTCAATAAAATTGGTTTTCAAAGACCTTATAGGGAGAAGACAATAGTAGAGTAGCGTCAACAAATAAATTTTATTTGCGCGCACCCTATTAAATGGGACTTAAACATAATCGACAAAATCTGCACATTACATTATATTTTGTACACACATAGAAAGTTTATAAGCATTGATAAATTGTTTGAAACGTGTTAGGCGAGAGGTGACGACAGTATCGACGTCATGGAATGTTAATAAAACAGAATGATGTAATAATTTGACGTCAGATTCAATATTGATAATGTATAGCGATAAGAAAAGTCATCGTTTCAGCAAAATTACGTCCACTGCTGGATTTAGAGTCGTTTTAAAAATTCTATTCTTTTCAGCGTAAAATGTATGCACATAGTTTAAATAAATCAATTACATGCACTCTTGAATTGTCAAGGGGTCGGTCAGTCAGAAAGATGAAGCTAGTTGCGCATATTGGTTACATCATTCATGTTCAAATTATACATGTGAGAACGATGCAGAACGTTAAAAGTTCTTCTCCATAAGTGCC
Organism: Agrochola lota; assembly: GCA_947364205.1. Classification (NCBI taxonomy): domain Eukaryota; kingdom Metazoa; phylum Arthropoda; class Insecta; order Lepidoptera; family Noctuidae; genus Agrochola; species Agrochola lota. The sequence continues at coordinate 9,845,554 of OX376246.1, read as the reverse complement.
TACTACGCTTTGGAATGGCCAACTAGCTTCATCTTTCTGACTGACCGACCCCTTGACAATTCAAAAGACCCTGGTAGTTAAAATAAATGCATTGAGTTTGAGTGACGAAATAATACGTCTTGACATTGAGCTTGATATCTGTCGTCACTACTCGATGATACATCGGTAAAATAATTGCACCACTTCGAAATAAGGCAATAATTTGTTTTTTTTGTCTACAATACAATACAGTATCATTTGAGAATGTTTCTAGACTAAATAAATGGAACTAAACTGAATAGGGATGATGCCTGGGTAAAAACAAAAGAAATTCTAATTAGTCCGTCAGTCAGTTAATAAAAAAATATTAGACACGTATTTTTTGCTTTATCATATTAATAAAAAATTACTTAGATAAAACGCATTTTAAGTTGGGGAGTGGGGGTCGCTACGTCACTAGTACGTATAAAATCTACATACTCGTGACGTCATGGCACATTTTACCTCAATGTATCGCCGTAATCTTTAGATTACGTATAAAAACGAAAAAATGCATGTCCAATATTTTTTTTAAATCTCAAAGACGGACTAAAAAAGAATTTTTAGTCATCGTCCCTATTATATGAAATATATTATTTAAAAGTTTCTTAGAGCTGACCTCCACGTTAGTCTAGCGGTCGCAATCCTGACTGCTGAGTGTGAGGTCTTGGGTTCGATCCCCGGGTCGACCGTGTTAGGGGTTTTCCATTAGGAATTTCTCAGTAGCAGCCCGGAGTCTGGATTTGTACCCGGTTGATGACGAAATTTGGGATTTATTACATACCTCTGCCTCTCCTTTTAGGGGAAGCAGGCGTAATGCTAAGTATGTTTATTTCGAAGTTGTGCAATATTATTTTTAAAGAAAAGTTTTTTCAAGGAGTTGAATTTTGAAATTATCTGATCGTGTTTTAAATTCTATAATTTTATAAAGGAAGGGAAACTTAAAAGTAAACAATAATTTGTTAAACATCTCATTGATGAGGTACATGGTAGCTATGTAGAATGTGGGAAGCATATTAAAAATCCGGTCAGGTTTTTAATTAAGCAGCCATTTTAAATTTAAATCCCTGTATTATTGTGGTAATTTCTTTTTGTTTTGCCCAAAAAGATTAGTTACTCTATTTTTTTTGTTAATTATTATTATTTTATTAGTAATTCATTTTCTTTTTTGGTTTATGCCTATCTAAGCTAAGGAGAACTTAGTTTAGTTTGAGGTAACAAACTAAAGTTAAACTTGCTCACCTTTTTCAAATAAATTCAGACTTTACCAACATTCTACGTTATTTTGACACTCTGTAAACAATATTTTTATAAAATGCCTTAAAATGGCTGTTTCGTGCCAAAATACTTCTCGAGAGTGGACTCAAAGATAAAAATATAAAGATATCTCGTTATGATGGATCATTGGTCAAATACAAGGTCAAAATAAATTTGTTGGCGAAACTTCGTAGACGCGATGACTATATAAATATGATTTTCTAAACTTATAGTTTCAAGTAACCATGGCATCCAGCATTTTTTTATGGGTTGGGCAGAAGTAAATAAACCCGATAAGAAGTAGGAAATTGTCTCGATAAAACTCTATAACTACTCGCTCAGTTCCTCGATACTGGATTGTTTAGCGTGTTAATTTTGAATTTTACCAAATGAATTATTAATTTTGTTACTTATTAAACCATTTCTTTTTGCTTCGAGTCAGGGACTAGTGTGGGGCAGATGCCCCACCTTGCCCCACCGTGGTTACGCCCATGCAAGTAACTATAACTGATTACGGTATCAAAGGCCGGTACTGGTAGTGTAGTTATTTTATACCCACACGTCTGTGGAGTTTGGCCAACTAATTGAAAAAGGCCTTTACTACATAATATTATCAAATGTCGTTGTTATATCTATGTAAACCTCAATCCTAAGATATTTTTTTTGCTATTCTTCAACCTTGTTTTGCTTTTCAACATCCCATAAAAAACGTTGTCACCGATCCAAGTCCAGTACCTCGGGAAGCATCGCTTAACCTAAGAGTGTCAACGCATACGAAATCGTGTCATATTGGAGCCATTGTTATTTTTAATTAGATCTTAGTGCAATATAGTTGCCAAATTAGTTTTTTATGTTTTTATTATTTCTCTGCGTTTATACTGTGGTCGACCATTGTGGACCACAGCTCAAAAATTTGTCAGTTGAAGTAACCATAGCACATCTGCAAAGGCATTGAGTTTTTATCGAAACGTCATGAATTCGATGTCTACCCATTGTTCAATTGTAATGATGATATCCGGCTCGAAGGATATATACACCCGGTTTCAGAAAGGCACAAAGATAAGCTACAAACAGACTAAATATAAAGTGATTTGATTGACTGTTTTTATTGCAGTCAGCTAATCACAGTATAAGTTTGACATTATGTTCACAATTTTTTGCGCTGAGTTGCTTTTCAGAAACTAGATGTTCGTTTGATACATTAATAATTAAGACAAATATAAGAATGATAAATTACTCGTTATTGGACGATCTACCATTGTGGGCCATCGTGTAAACGCAGTTTTTCAGTCTCAAATGAAGCGACGCCACAGTTTGATGCCTTCTGCTTGTTACGACAGGGGGCGGTTGTGTGCTCACACTAAAACATCGTTATTTTGAGCTGGCAACACTGGATCATATTTTATTTTTTTGTAGTCCAGCGTTTAGTATAGGCCACATCTGTATAAAAAAGATATTATACAATCTTTCACAAAATAGTAAGTAGATTTTACAATTTGACTGATTTATTTAGATAATTAAGTAGTATTTTACAAATTCCGTCTACTTTATAGTATAAAATTTAAAATTATTACATAAATTAGAGCTGTTTTCGAGATTTGTTTCACAAAAAGAGTTACAAAATCGCTCCCCTGTCTGTTAGAAACTTGCTCAGATCAATATAAAAAAAATATATTTTGCCAGATAGTAAATGAATTCATTTACTAATTAATACTTCCGTAATTCTTCAAAAAATCTTTGTATAATTTATCTGAAATAAAAGTAATTATAATTGATTTATTAACTTTAAAAATACTTACCTCAATAATTATAATTATTTCGTTGTTATGATCTGAGTTATTCGCGAATCTCGTTCAAGTTATCTAAAGTTCAATAATTGGTTCACCAATCTAGTCAGAACGACAGTCATCGACTGTTGAGAGTTTCAAACTGTGGTATTATTGGTGGGGACATTTTGAGGTATTCCTCGGTCGAAATACCCCGGTTATGTGGTAATTTCTTACGGGGTAATTACATAAAACACTTGGCAATACCTACTCTTCATTTTGACAATTAAACAACATTCATTGCGTTATTTACGTTGTTAAATTTTCAAACCTATGAAGCTAAGGATTAGGATTTTTCTTTAAATTGTGATTGAAAGTATATTATGAAATTGGTGTGCTGGTAATTTAGCCTCAAATTTTATCGACTGATCACCGCAAAATGTCCCCCCAGGCGACTTGTAGTCGCTTAGCTATTGCATATCCTAGTGTTAGTTGTTTTATTTGATTTTTGATTTTTATGACCCCCGACATCTGTATTCAATGTTATTTTAGCTGTGTTTCACTGACTATCATAATAGTCAGGGAAATATATTGTTTGGCAGATTGACACCTACGTAGTTTTGCCGTGAGTGATTTGAAATACGGACCAATTATATTTATAGTCAATTTGCTAAACAATTTGATTCCCTGATTGTGCATTTTTTTAACGTTTTAGTTATACTTGTTGCGTTAAAGTAAATATAATTGTTAAATTATTTTTACTAATTTTAATATGAACTGTGGCAACCGACAATGGTTAAACGGTGAAGACTTTGACTTGCAAAGTTCAAATCCTAGCTGTTCTTCTATTGTCATTCTAAGTTCCAGTACAAATGTAAATAATAATTTTAGAAGTGACATACTAGAAATCACCAAATGTTAATTTTAGTCATTAAATTATAAATGTATAAAATACTGTAAAACTCATCAATCAAGTGTAACTAAAAGTTTAAAAACTGTCCTAATACCTATGATTTGGCCGTCGTCCGAATCACAAATAATTTTACAGTTTCTTGTCGAACGAATCAGTTGATCATTTTGCCCGCTTGCAATACAAATTAATTAAAACATCGTTCGATTTCTGCCAACCATTGGAAGGTGATAGATTGATAACTTAAATATGTTTTAGCGCTTGGTCTATTTAGTGATTTATGATGTAAGCAGGCCTAAAAATCATTTGCACTAGTCGGGGGTTCTATTATTTTGTTGTATGTTGGTTGTGGGTCCGGTCAGGCCCGTTCCGCCATTTTTGTCTTTGTTACAAAAACGCGCGCGAATAAGCGCTGGCCGATCAGCATTGTTTAGAATTTAGCGCCATGTTTAAATTCTTTAACCAAAGTTTATTAAATGATTTTATTTAATTATTTTGAGTGTATTTATTTGTTGGGCTGGTTTTTTTTTAATGGTTTTGTTATTACTATTTTACGCTTTTGTTCTTACATACCAGAATACCAGCATCTGAACTGGTAGAACAGACTGGGAAATACATATAATTACGTTTTACTGATGTTTGTTAAGTTTAGATAAAGGTTCAAAATACGTTAGTAATAAAAACACAAATTCACATTAAATCAATTTATTAACTTAATAACAGAAGCAAGAAGTCGGTGCACATCCGCACACTGGGGCGGCGTACATCGGTGGGGGCGCCAATGGGGCGGCGTAGGTCACAGTAGGAGCTGCACAAGGGGCAGGCAGGGCATAAGGGGCGGGGAGAGCGCAGGGCGCCGGGGCGGGGAGAGCGCAGGGCGCCGGAGCGGGCAAGGCCAATGGAGCGCCATATCCACAACCGCAACCAGGAGGCAAGGCAGCTTCCAACAAGGGTCCAGCGGCAGACAGCACGGAGGTCAAGACGGTAGGTAAAGCAGCATCAAGTAGAGAAGGAAGCGACGCCGCGATGGATGCTGAAATGGTATTGGCTAGTGCGGGTGCCAGAAGGGGTAAAGAGGGCGCTAGAGCAGCGAGTGCAGGGGGGACGGCGCATGGGTTTGCGGGTGCCAGCGCGGGAGCAGGCAGGATGAGGGGCGCCGGGGCAGCTGCGTGGCAACCGTAGGAGTACTGGGAGTACGCTACCTGAAAGGAGTAAAATAAATATTTTATTGTTAATTGGTATGGTTTTGGCTACGTTTAGGCGGATATCTACATCTGTTTACCTATTTAAATCGGGCCATTGGGCCCATAAGACAAAAAACAACGATAGTTTCCAGAAAGAGACTAGTAGTTTGCAGCAAACAGAATTCAGACCCCATGGACGCCCATAGTCATTGGTTAACAAATCATCCTCAAATTAATAACCTAATGAAATGCATTAATGTTGTGAACCCACTCGTTTTTACAAGCATAATGTATTTAGCCAAATAGGGTTAGCAGGAAAATTGTCTTAAGTTATAATAATAGGTGGGTAGGTAGGTACCTAAAGTAGATTGGAGTCTTGTTCTCGATATACCGGTGGATCCCTATTTCTTACAGTTTTTTTTTTTTTATGGAATTATTGGACGTAAAAGTAAAAGAGATATGAGAAGGTAGACTAAAACAATAGTAATTTATATTAAAATTAAATCTTACCTCCACGGCAGCGGCGAAGCAGAAGAGAGCGATGAAGGACTTCATTGTATTGTTAGTAGAACAGTTGAGTTCGATATGTGACTGTTCCATTCTGGCGCCCTATATTCATCCCCTTATCGCGGGTCGCCAGAAAGTTGCGCAGTCTGTTACCAATAGTAACACTAGAAATGCGTTGCATAGTCCGTTTATCGAAGAATTTGGTTGCATTTTGTTTTGTAACGTTTTTGTTTGTGAAAGTTTTATAGGGTCGGAGGGACAGTTGATGTCTGTCCAATCGTACGGTCAACGGCACTTCAGTGGCAACACTTGTCATACGATACGAACATCAAACTACTACGAAATAAAGGTCGCAAAATAGACGTAGGGTAGATTGTACCAAACCTAGATAGATTTGTTCGAAGCTACTTTCTGTCCCGAAGGTGAGGGATCTTTACGTTCAAAGGTTGATGTAATAGGGTGCGACCCTATAATATTTTGCCATCAATCGGGCACAAACCCAACTACGGGCTGCTACTGAGAAATTCGTGATGGAAAAACCCAACAACACGTTATCGGATCTTGAAAACAAATCCAGGACCGGCAGCAGTCACGCTTGCAACCACTAGACCAGAGGTTGCCAACCTTTTAATATACGCGCCCACCTAACTGTATTTTAAAATCACTACCGCGCCCCTGAGTTACTTTATCGACATAAGCAGAAAACCATAAGAATGTAAAGCTACCGAGAGTGAGGTCGAAAATTCCACCCCCTTGGATAAGGCTAGATTTTCTTTTGATCATTCAAACAGAAATAGAAGTTACGTTGTCGAGTTTTGCAGAAAAACTCAAGAATTATGAGAATGCATAATGTAAGGGTCAGCAAAGCGAGCTCGAAAAATGAAGTACAATTTTGGATTCATTACATTTTTCTTTGACCATTTGTTCATATACAGAAAAAGGAGTTATTTTGTGGACTTATCTTCTACTTTTCTGCAAAAGTAGAAATCAAGAGAATTCTATATTCTCTGGGAATTGTAGCAAGCCGCCTCGGATAGGAGCGGTTTTCTTTAGTCCATTCATACAGGAATAGAAAAACTTATATTATCGACTTATGCAGAAAAGCTGAACCTCATTTTGCAGCACCTATGTAAGTATTAATAAACGTTTGGTTTTGGAAACTAGTCTTACCCTTTTCTAATACCGAGAACAAAATTTTATAAATGTATACTTTATTATTGGAGCTGCCGCGCCTCCAATGGTCACTCTATGCCTCCCGTGGGGGGCGCGCCCCGACGGTTGGGAATCCCAGCACTAGATCGATGAGGTAGTCCACCAGGCTTTCCTGCCTGGTGGATTGCGTCATTGCCAATATTATATCTGTCTATAATGCCCAACAACAGGTGCCTGCACCTATAATAGCACACAGTTCAATATTCGTGCTTCTTCACCATCTCACGTATACATTTTATTATAGGTTACAAACTTCAAATACCTAGTAATATTTACTTCACATTTCATAGGGCACCTTATCTGAAAAAAACGTGACCTTTCTTACTAGGTTTCTTTAATTATTTATTTTCTATTTTATTAGTGTGGGTAAACGTGATGATTAGGTAGGTACAGTCAACTCTACGTCCATATTGCGCCCTTTATTTAATAGAAGTTTGGTATCGTACGTCAAGTGTAGCTAGTGACGTGAGGTTGAGCGTGCGATTTGAAGGCCATCAAGTGTCCATCCTACCCTATAAAACTTTCACAAACAAAAACGTTACAAAACAAAATGCAACCAAATTCTTCGATAAACGGACTATGCAACGCATTTCTATAGTGTTACTATTGGTAACAGACTGCGCAACTTTCTGGCGACCTGCGATAAGGGGATGAATATAGGGCGCCAGAATGGAACAGTGACATATCGAACTCAACTGTTCTACTGACAATACAATGAAGTCCTTCATCGCTCTCTTCTGCTTCGCCGCTGCCTTGGAGGTAAGATTTTATTTTAATTTACTACTTATTTACTTTCCTTTTTTTTTCACATTATAATTCCTTTAAATAAATATAAAATCAGCAAAAAAATAGGAATTCACTGGTGTCGGGAAGCCAAGGGTTCAAAACCTTAACCGACCCACCTATTATTATAACTTGACTATATGATAACATTTTCCAACTAATATAAACCCTATTTGGCTAGTTATCTATGCTTGTGAAAACGAGTGGGTTCGCAACAATAATTATTGCAATTGATTAGATGTTAATTCGAGGCTGATTGTTGAGTAATGATCGTGGGGTCTGAATTAGGCAGTCACTCCATGTAAAGTCCTGGTATTCAGCTGCATCCGGTTAGACTGGAAGCCGACCCAACATGGTTGGGAAAAGGCTTGGCAGATTTTTGACCGTTATTGCTGAAAACTACAAATCCCTTTTTTATTGTAAATTTTCGTTGTTTTTTCTAATATGGGCCAAATATATAAATTAAATACGCAATTATGTAGCCAAAGCTATATTATTATCTATTTATATAACAAAATTTATGTTACTCCTTTCAGGTAGCGTACTCCCAGTACGCCTACGGTTGCCCCGCAGCCGCACCAGCACCCCTCGTCCTGCCCGCTCCAGCGCTAGCGCCCGCCAACCCATGCGCCGTCCCCCCTGCACTCGCTGCCCTAGCGCCCTCTTTACCCCTTCTAGCCCCCGCATTAGCCAACACCATTTCAGCATCCATCGCGGCGTCGTTACCTCCTCTTCTTGGTGCAGCTTTACCTACAGTGTTGACCTCCGTGCTGTCTGGCGCTGGACCCTTGTTGGAAGCTGCCTTGCCTCCTGGTTGCGGTTGTGGATGTGGCGCTCCATTGGCCATGCCTGCTCCGGCCCCCTACGCTCTTCCCGCCCCATATGCCATGCCTGCCCCTTGTGCAGCCCCAACTGTGACCTACGCCGCCCCATTGGCGCCTCCCCCAATGTACGCCGCCCCATGTGCGCCTCCTCCGATGTACGCCGCCCCATGTGCGCCTCCTCCGATGTACGCTGCCCCATTGGCGCCTCCCCCAATGTACGCCGCTCCATGTGCGCCTCCTCCGATGTACGCCGCCCCATGTGCGCCTCCTCCGATGTACGCCGCCCCAGCGTGCGGATGTCCACCGACTTCTTGCTTCTGCTAAGTTTATGTGAAGTTTTAATAAATAGATTTTAATTGAATTTGTAATTTTTATTATGTTCTGACGTATTTTGAACCTTTTCCAAATCGGGAGAACATCAATAATACCCGTGTTTAATTGTATATTGTGTATACTGTCCTGCAGACAGTCTGTTCTATCAGTTCAGGATGCTGCTATTCTTATGTGTCGGAATGAAAATATCAATAGTTACAACAAAAACAAAAATATTAGTAAGCGCAGTTCCAGTCCGCGCTGTATGTTTTTTTATGAAAACGTTTAGTCATAGCTGTATCTAACCAAAGCAAACCTAGTATCAGTAGTTTTCTTAGTCGTTGCTAGCACTTTGCCACAAGCAGAGATTTACGGCCGATATCAGATAAAATCTTATATTTTTAACCGACTTTCAAAAAGGAGGAAGTTATATGTTCGTCGCGAATGTATGTTTTTTTTTTATGTTTTTCCGCCGATTTCTCCGTCAATTATGGACCGATTTTGAAAATATTTTTTTGTATGAAAGGGTATGCTCCCGAATTGGTCCCATATAAATTTTATTAACTATGCTTGGATAGTTTTTGAGTAAACTTCAATAATACGTATTTTTCCCACTTAGTATATGTGGATGATATGATGATAACTTCCTGTGACTGTTATTTACATAGCAGGTAGTAGTATTCCAATTTGTGTGGGGTAGGTACCACAACTAAAAAGTGAAAAATATAAACTTTTTACAAAAAAAAAACCGACTTCCGAAAAAAAACACTACAAAGTGAAAAATTTCTTTAATTTCGGAAGTCGGTGGCAAAAAACGAAAATTCAAAACCAAAGACACCGACAAATTGGAATTCGGTTGTTTTTTTTTTGTAAAAAGTTTTTATTCAAATCATTTTGTCACATTTCCTAACGACTGTCGATACAGCTATTGTACTTGCTGGGCGCTGGGCTTTTTAGTTTTTGACGAGAAATTCGCGATGAAAAAACCCCAAAGCGATAGCTGCTACCTTCGTCACGAGCCGGCGAGCGAAGCGAGCCGTCTGTTAATCTGTGGATACCACTCAGGAGCCGACTGGCCAGTACAGTTGTAGAGCCAAATAGCGAAGCGAGCTAGCGGTGGCACGACCTGAAGAATAGGTACTTCTACGTTACTCCAGTAAAAGATTTTTATCTTGAACAACAAAAAAGCATTCTAAAAGTGCAATTAAAATTAACTTGCGTGCTAATGCTATCTTGTACTTACCTAAAGGCTTGTGCAGACCAGCGCGACTTGTCGCGCGACGCGACACGAACAATACAATTTCTAAGAAAACTTCACAGTATAACAATATCCGGTGTCGCGTTGCGCGACAAGTTGCGCTGGTCTGTACGAGCCTTGAAACTCAATAATAAACTCTTTATTTTTTTTTTCTTTTCTTTTTGTGTAGTTAGTGACTAACCTGGTGTCAGAGTTTTAAAGCCGCCCATGGGCCTCTGACTATTGATTACGACTTAGATAACAACGTAACATAACATAACATCACGGGTTTATTTCCCCGAAGTGTTAGGTGTAGGTGTACCTACTACCCATAGTACACCCACATTTCGCCAGTCATGTATAACTAAACCCTTTAAAAAAAACTACGCATTCTACACGCACGTGCACGCTAGGACAAAAGTATTTCGTTAAATGGGGGTAAAAATGAATATGAAGACAGTAGACAATAGCAAAATAATTTCATAGGCCGTAAACCGCTCAGAAATTTAATAAATCCCTATATAAGAAAGCTTGCATCGTAAGGAATTCAATGAGCCTAAAAAATCTTGTGCCGAGCAAATAAAATAGCAATGGTAGTATCAGAAACCTTAACGGCTGTAAATCTGCTCAGAACTGAAAAATATCACAATAAATGAAAGCTTGCATTCTTCATTAGGAATGCAATAAGTTTTTTTTTTGTTTTCGTTGTAAATATTAAATTAATAAAATAAAATAAAAAAGCCTTTTATTTCTTCCAGAAAATGCTAGTTTACATTTTAATTGAATTTTGGATAGGTATGTTACTATCGTAGTTTTAGTATTTACCTATTTTTAATAAAAAATAAAATTATTCTGTAAGAACCCCTCTACAGGTAAAGGCCTCCTCCAAATTGAGCCAGTTTTCTCTGGATTGTGTTGTTTGTGTCCAGTTTGGCCCGCTATGCGTTTGATTTCGTCCTCCCATCTGATGGAAGGTCTCCCTTTCTTTCTTTTGCCCTCTGGCCCCCTCCATTCTGTTAGTCTTATTTTCCACCTTTGATCTTGCCGGCGAGCTATGTGTCCGGCCCACTTCCATTTTAATGCAAGAGCTTGTGCTAAACCGTCTGTTGCTTTTGTGATGTTGCGTATTTTTGTATGCCATAATTTATTTATTCTTTTTATGTTTAGCATACTCCGATCCATTCCTCGCTGGCACGTTATAATTATTTTTTCTATTTTTGTTAAACTTCCATGTCTGACAAGCATAGGTCAGGCATGGTATAAGGCAAGAATTCATAACCTTTCTCTTCGGTTTGATTGGCATGTTGCTCTTAAATATTTCTTTAAGGCTCCAGTACTTATTCCATGTTAACCGGGCACTGCGCTCAATCTCTTGCAAGTTGTTTAATCTGTCAAAGCTTATTTGCTTGCCTAGGTAAATACGAATATTTATCAGTGTATTGGAGAGGTTCGTTGTCAACGTATATTTGTACTTTGGTGTTGTTGGTCATTACCATAGTTTTAGAGAGGTTCATCTCTAGCCCAGCGAGCTTGCTATCTTTATTTAGTGATTCTACCATGTACTGTATGTAGTTCTTTTCCTTTCTCTGATATCAGCACCAAGTCGTCGGCAAAACTTAGGTGGTTTAAATACTTATTTTTTAACTTTTATTCCGCATTCATTCCAGTCAAGCTTGCTTATTATCGACTCTAATGTGGCTATAAATAGTATAGGTGAAAGCCAGTCCCCCTGTCTTACGCCTCTCTTTATAGGGAATCACGGACCGGCTGTTTCCAGTTTAACTCTACTTTTGCTCTCTTGTATGCTTTTTATTACTCTTAAATATTCATTTTCCACATTTTGTGTTATTAGAGTTTCCCAGATATAGTTGTGTGACACTGAATCGAATGCTTTTTTGTAATGTACGAGTACTTGGAAAATATTAATTTGATATCAGCAACGGATTCTTCTTTCGTATCGGCACAAACTAATTATAATTATAAAATAATGAAGTAACTCATGGTGAGGCAAAAATATTAGCCGGTCAGAAAGGGGCTGTACAGGTTGCGCCAAACGTACTCCAATGATGGAGCAGTGCTGTACAGGCTGCGCCAGACGTACTCCAATGTTGTAGCGGAGCTGTACAGGCTGCGCCAGACGTACTCCAATATAGTAGCGGGGCTGTACAGACTCGCTACAACATTGGAGTACCCAATCTTGTAACGAGTCTGTACAGGGTGTGGCAGACGTACTCCAATATTCTAGCGGGGCTGTACAGGCTGCGCCAGACGTACTCCAATATTGTAGCGGGGCTGTACAGGCTGCGCCAGACGTACTTCAATATTATAGCGGGGCTGTACAGACTCGCTACAACATTGGAGTACCCAATGTTGTAGCGAATCTGTACAGTCTGTGGGTGTGGTAGACATACTCCAATGTTGTAGTGGGGCTGTACAGGGTGCGCCAGACGTACTTTAATGTTGTAGCGAGTCTGTACAGGCTGCGCCAGACGTACTCAAATCTAGCAAATAATTTAAGAAAGTAATTTATCAGCTACGGTCGGACCGGATCGGAAAACATTTAATTGAGTTATTGTTTTCTCATTTTTACATGGACGGGGACATCGGCGGCGGCGGCAGGGTTCTGTTTCTGTGTTTGCGACCAGTACTTGTAGTCCTACTAATGTCCTGGAGGAGCGTTATAGTGTCGTCAGGAATGGTGAGAGTAAGTATGCCCTGGTCGGCGAATCTTGCTAATGCGGGGAGTAAAACGAGCGGGCGCTGCAATCAGGGAATTGCGGTGGTTTATAGCAGAGTCAAATAAATGCTTTGAGAGGCGTTTCATGAACTGCTAGACGATGGGGATTCTGAGATCTAGGTAAAGATTCTCATTGGAAACATACAAGGCTCCCGTGACCTTTATTAAGAAACGGTTCTGGAGCGTCTGCATCCTTTGGAGATAGCCTGGCTTAGCGTGTGCGAAGACAACACAAGCATAGGTCATGATCGGACGGAGGACCGCGGTGTATATGCGCAATTTGCACTTGAGTAACAATTTTCTGCGTACGGTCATTCTTTCGTATTCGCCATTTTATACTCTCGTTGTGTGGTACAAGTAGTGGTGGGTATAATGCGTATTTTGGTAACAGATTTTAACGTCTCGAGACGTTTCGGGAGATTTTTAATGAACACATTTTCAAAAGGTGAACTGTCAGTCGATTCTGTAAAAATATTAACGTGAAGCTTAGATGAAGTGAGCGTGAAGTGAGCTGTCACTGTCACAGAATCGACCGGCAGGATGCTAGGGATTAACACTATTGACAGCTCACTTCACGCTCACTTCACCTAAGTTTCACGGTGATATTTTTACAGAATCGAACGGCTGTTCTTAAAAAATACAACGATTTTTTACGACGCTAGTTGATATGTGGCAACTGATAGATGCAAATAATAACGTTTTCCAACACGTTTTGTTTTCTTTATTTAATTTTTTGGTATTGTTTATTTTATATTTGGTCACTTTGGCTCATACAATAGAAGAAATAGTCATTTCATGATGCGTACATTTGTTTATTTAACAATTACGTTCAAATAGAAAATGAATAAAGTACAAAATATTGCTTATTCCTATAGAAGTCTCTTCTATCAAACCTACTCTATGACACTAACTAACTAAACAAACTAATATGATGCATTAAAACTAAATAACTAATTTAATATTAAAAATCCTATTTATTATTAATAAACAACAATACAATATTTAGGTACAACATTAATATACTAATAATAGAATAAGCTATAAAATGTCCTTACTATGAACTAAGAGATGGCATCGCAATATTCCTCCGCATCGCTGTCGACTGAGACCGAGATCTACAAACGTTACTTATCACGTACTTTGGCTAACCGTTATTCCTGTCACTGTCGCACGAGTGTCTACAAGTGCAAGATAGTGTTAGGATTTTTTTTAGGCTAAAACACGAGCTAAGTAACATTTATAGATCCGAACATGATGTCCGCAAGACAGCTGGGAAATTATCAAATAACTTCTCCCGCTCTGGTCGGAGCGGGAGGGCGTGTCAGTCTTTTACTGACTAAAACCCACCCGTGTACCTTCCGTTGCCTGCGTGCCGGGGCCGCGATATCCCTTTCGGACAACTCGCAACCCCGGGTGGCATTGCCATCCAGATGGCAATTTAGTCTTTGGCCAAAACATGTTAATTCAATGAGATATTTGACTTATTATGGCAATCGTGATAGCGCCACTGTACTTCTTAGCTACCTTCAGTGACTTGGGGATTGATCTCCTCGTAGTAATGTTGATCTATTTCAGCGATCTCCTGATCACACTCTCTGCGGAAGAGCATGTTCAGGTAGAACGGATCACTATTCTGAAAAATACAAGGCATATTTTAATATATGAATGTTAGGCTTTAAACTAGAATACTCATTGGACAAAAAAGCTATCACAGTGCGTTCTGAAGCCTAAAGTTCTCATAAATATACTACGTCCGTGTCGTGGTACTAGCTGTAATATACAACAGCTTCGGTAGTAGTTGATGCAGCCAACTGCATGCGACAGCAAAGGGGATGATAGTACTTAGTACTTCCCGACACTACTGCTACTTAAGGTACATTCTATTAATAGCTCACAGTATCTCTAAACAATAACTGTATAAACTTACTTGGTTCGTTGGTAAGATGGATGTGCGTTGTGGACTGTGTTTGATCCAGCAACGTTTCCAAATTGCAATAACAGCAAGCAGGAAAAACGCTACGCCAGATAAAGATGAAATTATAATTAATAAGTTGCTTGTAGTCTTTAGATCTGAAATCACATAACTTATCTTTTATTCAGAAGTTTTAAAACTGTTTTATTCTGTGCTAAACACGGAGTTTCTAATGAAGGCTCGCGAGGGAGTCGCATCACCTCGGTTGACAAACGATGTTAAGAATGAACGAAATGAACCTGTCCTTGACCCTTTTTTTTTTTTTTTTGGTGGGAAATTATCAAATAACTTCTCCCGCTATGGGCGGAGCGGGAGGGCGTGTCGTGTCAGACTTTTACTGACTAAAACCCACCCATGTTCCTTCCGTTGCTTGAGTGCCGGGGCCGCGATATCCCTTTCGGACAAACTCGTAACCCTGGCAGGCATTGGCCCTAACGGACCCCGTCAGTTGGTGCTGACATCTCTTTGAGGCGCGCGTGGAACACAACGCGCCGTCGACCCGGGTCTGGTCCTAATCGGACGGCGAGCTACCCATTGCTCACCGTCCGCAAGCCCGCGCCTGCGGTGGCCGGAAGTTGGCTCGCGACTCCCGACGCCCGGGGCGTCTCCTGCGGCGACTAAGGGCGCGACGCTTGCCTCTCCCTCGCGCGCTCCGCCTCCTCCTTCGCGAGCATTACTGCTTCGCAGAAGGAAGTGACGGCCTCCCATGCACTCTCGCTCCGGACCATGGCCTGAACCAGGCCCGGACGCGAGAGATCGCCGCCGCCGATCGCCTCCGTGAGGACATGGCGGTGCTCCGCCCAAGCAGGGCAGACCTCCACCGTATGCTTCATCGTGTCCTCCGGGCGATCCACAGAGTGGTGACACCCGGGCGTTTCCTCCCGCCTTATACGGAAAAGGAACGTCCCGAAACAGCCGTGTCCGGTGAGGACCTGCGTCAGGCGGAAGGTGAGGACGCCGTGGCGCCTCTCTAGCTACTCCTCAAAGAGGGGACTTATCGCCACAATTGTGGCGTGCACACTGTCCTTACCCCCCCTTTTTTTTTCAGTGTGGGAAATCATCAAATGACTTCTCCCGCTCTGGGCAGAGCGAGAGGGTGTGTCAGACTTTTACTGACTAAAACCCACCCGTGTTCCTTCCGTTGCCTGTGTGCCGGGGCCGCGATATCCCTTTCGGACAAACCCGCAACCCTAGCAGGCATTGGTCTTTCGACCCCGTCGGTTGGTGCTGACATCTCTTTGAGGCGCGCGTGGAAAACAACGCGCCGTCGACACGGGCCTGGTCCTTATCGGACGGCGAGCTGCCCATTGCTCACCGTCCGCAAGCCCGCGCCTACGGTGGCCGGAAGTCGGCTCTCGACTCCTCCTTACCCTCCCCCCCCTGCCATCACTTGCAGAGACCATCTTGTCTTTTGTTATGTTAACAAGCGTGACAGAAAGCGCGCTAAGATCTTGCAGTACCTAGTTCGGGTGTAAAAAGACCCTATACAAAGCCAAACGTGACATACTCTATTCTTCCCGTCGTTGCATTTTTGTTCCTACTTGACCGTACCTTGGAAGTAACACAACTGTTAATGGAAGAGCAATGAAAGTCGAACACTCTACTTTAACGTTATAAAAAGGAAACTCAAAAACTAAAACAAAAACATCAACTAAAAAGGTCACAAAATAACATCGGTTTCGGTTTTCGTATAACCGGAGTCGGTAGGTATTGAATCCTCAGGTAAAAGTTATCAGACGTTCGAAAAATCGGCCCTCGGTTAATTTTAGAGAATGCACCATAGACCTTGGCTTGGTGATGGGTCTTTATGCACCCTGTATGTGTGAAGTTAATTTATTGATTGCCTAGCTAGTTGTTACATTTTAGTTGGAATTTATAGAACATTGTGCAGACGCTATGGAGGGGACAGACTTACCTTCACAAATATATTTTAACAAATCCACTTCAATAACACAGGGCTCATCTCTTAAACAAATGTCGTTATCTGAAAAACAATATAAAAAATTGGTTATTCAATACCTAACATATAAAAATAGTCCTGATTCTCTCACTGACCGACTCATTATCGGGTCCTTTGTGATGTAGACAAGGAAAGATAATCGAAGTGCTAGGAATCCTATAAGCTCAGACCAAGAAAAACGAGACCCATAACATCACGCCTGTGTTTGCCAAAGGGATATACGATGATGTTAGTACTGGGTTTAAGTTAGTCGTATCATTCGTACCTACAATTCGTTACTTAGATATGTCCCAGTCCCATATATCGGGGAGCGAGCCTTTTCTCATTATTTGGCACAAACTGTGGGCTGCTACAGAGAATCTCATGAAAACCCAAGAAATACCTCCTTTTTTTTTTTTTTTTTTTTTTTTTTTTTTTATTTTTTTTTTTTTTTTTGGATGGGAAATCATCAAATGACTTCTCCCGCTCTGGGCAGAGCGAGAGGGTGTGTCAGACTTTTACTGACTAAAACCCACCCGTGTTCCTTCCGTTGCCTGTGTGCCGGGGCCGCGATATCCCTTTCAGACAAACCCGCAACCCCAGATAGCTCATTGCCCGACCAGGGGATGGAATCGTAACCCACGCTCTGCAGTCGCGTTTCCCCACTGAGGCAGTGTTATTTATCACTTAATATATAGTATTCTGTTCTACGTACATGGCGTATCATCTGTCTCATCGGGTATTCCTGTCACATCTGTCCCTGTCACTATTTGCACTCTGGCACAAAAGCCAGCTGTTGTAGATAACTCGAGCTCAACGAATATTTTGCTGAACTTTAAAAGATGATGGATCTCAAAATAGTTTTCGCCTTTATAAATATCTATTTGCTTCTTATCCATGGTGGCACCTGGAACGTATTAAAGTAAATTAGCACCTTTATTATCTCAATAAGTTGAGAGGAAGTTGATAACCTGGACCTACTGATAGATTAGTAAGTAAGCAAAAATAATTAAAAATAACCGGCCAAGTGCGAGTTTGTCTCGCACACGGAGGGTTCCATCGTACAATATTTAGCAAAAAACGCGGAAAAAACACGTTTCTTGTATGGGGACCCCCTTTCATTTATAACTTTATTTTACTTTTATTATTTGCTCTAATAACGGCAATAGAAATACACAATCTGTGAAAATTTCAACTGTCTACTTATTATGGTTTATGAGATAAAGCCTGCTGACAGACAGACGGACGGACGGACGAACAGCGGAGGCTTAGTAATAAGGTTCTGTTTGGCAACCTTCGGGTATGGAACCCTAAAAAAGATTTTCTGAACGCATGATTTCAAGTAGGTAACTAACAGCTGCAAGTAGTGTAGCTGCTACATGAAATTATGAGTTTATACATTTTATTATAGTTTTGGATTTTAGTGTTTGATTTACATCACGCTTGTGAATTTTTGCTAGCTAATTTGATTCAGAATAGTTTCGTTTAAAATCACGGCTGAGAGGCTTGGTCGATACAATAATTGCCAGAAACAACAAACTTACCTGATGCATATGTTAAATTCACATCTGCAGACACATTCGGCGACAAGTTCTTTAAATATATCTGCATAGATAACATATCACCCGAGTGGTACCCAAATGTGAACCGAGACCATGGTTTGGGTTTTGCTACGCGGTTTACTGAATCTAAAATAAAAAAATACAATTAAAATAATAATATTGTATTGTTCCAAAATAGCTGTAGGTATACTCTGCGTTTTCAACATGCAGTTCAGCTCGCGTGTCTTGTAGCATGCGTCTTGTGGGGTGTTGAAGTAACGCATGCGTAAACGCGCTTGCGTTTACGCATGCGCTGATCTGTGCGCTATCTGCTAGCGTCACTATGATTTCAAGATGTAAGAGAGTGCGTGCGAACTTGAGGCATGCGTCTGGGTAACTAACGCATGCGTCTAGTGCAAGTGGAAAGCGCACGAATGTAGTAATGGGAAATAAATGAAACATTTTGGCATTAAAAACAGGATTTGTGTATCCCTTGTAGTGACATAATTATGATGTAGGTATTAGTTAAAAAGTGTGCGAGATAAAAGCAGCTCCTTAAGAGTAACCTAACCAGTTTAGGTCTGAGGGACAATGCCTGTAGATATTTTTAAGAACGTTAGCATTCTAATCTCAGTTCAATCTGTCAAAAGTACCCACAATTTAACAAAAAAATTGACAAGTTTTAGACAATTGCTCATCTTGTTCGACGTATATATAGCGACACATAGCGACAGAAACATACCTAATCTAATTATTTGTCATAATTATGTCTGTTTTTTTCCTGTTTAAATGTTGACCTCATTGTATGTACCAGTTAGCCGATTGGAAATAATAAAGAATTAAATGTTAATTCTGTATTTTCGCTGTTTGCGATAATCCTATCCAAAGGATCAGGTTTTCAAAACCTAAGACAGACTTTTGTTATCACTTGAGCACCTTAGGTACTTAAGACGCACAACTAAACATTGCAGGCGTAAGTACCTCGCCTATTTTCCGTTAAAATGTTGCTTTACTTAAATCCAATACATTAAAAAGCCACCATTTTTAGACAATCACAAACAAAAATTGGGAGCAACACAGAGTGATAGTTAGGTAGGTGTAATCTTTGGAAGCAGACAATAGCTCTTTACATCGATGTACACGCTGGCGATTTAGTTATACCTAATTTTGAGTAGGTATCGTTATAATAAGTATTAGGCCAAAAGAGGTACCTACATAATATTTAAAACGAAATACTTACAATAATCACGACTATTGTAAACGTACACGTCACCGTCCTTTGCTGCAGTAATAGTTACTATTAAAACGCAACAAATAATCGTTTTCATATTGACGATTAAAAGACAAAATTTAATTTATATAATAAATATAAGATTAAGGTAGTTTATTAAACTAAATATTATTATGTTTAAACACTATATTCTAATTGTTAATTATACGTGCACCTGTAAGTACAACACATACAGAAATAATAAAATTGATTCGTCGTCGGTTTTCCTATTATAATCTATCCTTAGCATAGCATTCACTGTGGTATATGGTATGTGTTATGTGAGACCACAGCTAACGCTATGCTTAGGGAAGGCGATAAAAAGCAAGGCATGGTTGGAATACAGAGTGGGGCTCGTGGCTAAGTAATAACAGGCGCTTTGGGTAAATTTTAAAAGAGAAGCTACGCTTGCAGAGGTGACTATCCATCACATACGGCTTAATAACGCTTAACGGCGGAAAGCACGTAAAGCCGTTGGTTCCGGCTGTCATTTGGAAGATCTTTGACAATCGTTATGCTGCGGCTGCATCTGCGTCTATCGTGACGAAGCTTCACACAGTGATACGATACACGCAGATATGACCAATCATTATCGGTTATCGTCGCGATAGTTCGGGCTGCGTAGCACTTATTGCCCGGGTGGCGGTACATAACAAACGTGGCGAAGCCGCTGATGTGACCACCGCATTAGCGCGATAACTTTTTAGCGAGCGAAACGTACGAAGCTTTTCATGATAGACGCAGCGGCAGCAGCATTACGAAAAGACTGACAATCAGTCTCACCAAGGATCTTATCGTGTTACCCAATAACAGGGTTGTGGCCGCCAGATAGTCATTCGGTCCACGTAAAATACTGTTATTCAGCTGCATCCGCTTCGACTGGAAGCCGACCCTAACGTAGTTGGGAATAGGCCAAGCAGATGATATGATGACAATGGTTGGAATACAGATCTTGTTAATTTCTGTCTGCCTTGTTCAGCCAGGTTGGTCTAGTTACTGGCAGCAAGCGCGACTTCTGAGCGTGGATTCGTTGCCCGGGTGGGGCTTACTACGTTGTTCGTATTCCCATTACGTAATTCTCAGTAGCAGCCTGGAGATGGGACTTGTGCCCGATTACCGGCATTCATTTATCTATTACATTACTCTGCCGGTCTCTTCTGAAATTCAGACGTGATTTTATGTTTATTTTCAGCCAGTAGGTACTCAATCTGGGTAGGTAATCCTTTGACTTTAATTGTTGATACCGACGGGTACATGGGTGAGTATCCGATGCCAGGAACCGGAAATACCTGTCTGAATAACTTTATAATTCACGATCTGTTCACTAAGCAGTGCCAAGTAAAAATATCTTGTACTGGAATGAGACGTTTAATTACTGATCGACCTAATCATATTACTATTAATAGTATTCTTATGTTGCATTATTAAAAGTATTGATTATTGTTGACTGTTTTATTTTGACATTTTGACAGCTCACCACCAGAAGGGTTATAGGTGGGCTGCAGAAATGAAATTAAATGAAAAAGCGTTTATTTGTGGTGACATCCTAAGTTAACAATAAAGTTTACTTCTGCCGAACTGCAAAGCAGTTTGTTGGCAGATGTAGCTCTCACATTTTCTTATCTTATCTAGTTGGTACTTTTTCATCAATTATAAAAATACATTTACCGCTAAACATTACCTATAGCTAAACACACATATTTTACACCATTTTAAACTGCGTAAAAGCATCCAAAATCACGTCGGCGAAGCCGCAGACATAAGCTAGTATGACATTAATTTAATCTATGCATCTGAGGCTTTGACAAAAGGTATTAAAAAGAAACTTTCCCATTTTATTTTTAAAACAATTTTTTATGGTACAGCTATTTCTAAATCAAGTGGTATATCATTAAAAAAAATTGGGACTAAGCATTTTCTACATCTTTTTCCAGAATAGATTAATACAAGTGGGTACTACAAGTGTTTTAATGGATTTATTCGTTTGAGGTCTTATGTGTACCGTCTTGATTTTAAACTCATCCTCGCAATACTGTTCTAAAGCCACCTTTTGATGGACCGGCAACAGCATTGTAATAATCTTCTTCGTAACCACTGCTTTTACATCGTTTTTTTTGTGTTTTTATCAACTCAATCTGTCTAGCCTTTTCCCAACTATGTTGGGGTCGGCTTCCAGTCTAACCGGATGCAGCTGAATACCAGTATTTTACATGGAGCGACTGCCTATCTGACCTCCAGAACCCAGTAACTGGGTAATACGATACCCCTTGGTAAGACTGGTGTCAGACTTTCAATCAATCAAATTAATCAAATTATTTTATTTACAGATCATACAATCCAATTTGTTAGTTACATACACATCTTAAACACTAGTGTTAGTACATAATAATATTTGGCAAATTTAGGTCACAATATAATTACTAGCAATGTCAAAACCATTAACAATAATGTCAAAATCACAACCATAACGTCAAAATCACCATTAATAATAATGTCAACATTATCATCAATAATAATCTCAAAATCATAACTATAATGTCAAAATCACCGTCAATAATGTCAAAATCACTAATAAGACAATAACCAAAATAACCTTTCGGGCTTCTGACGACTCGTAACGACTGTCAAAGATCCACGAATGACAGCCGGGACCAACGGCTTAGCGTGCTTTCCGAGGCGCTGAGGATTCTCGGTATTTTTAAAGATGGTCACCCATCCACTGACCAACCCCGGCAAGCGTAGCTTAACCTGATGGATCGACCAGTGCGGCTGTTGTTATTTAGCCACGAGCTCCTCTTTGTGTTTTTATCAACTAATACTTTCATAAATCTGATTTGCAATTTTTTTATTTTATCTTTATAAGTTGTAGAAGATCCTTGTGTTAACAGATTTTGACACGTGCAGACTGTAATTTTTTAACAGAAAGCAATCTGAAATCTGTGATCCGCCCCCTTAAAAAATAACAAGCACAATCCATGGATTGAATTTTAACATGTCACCCAAATATTTTATTGAAATGTCGCTTTAATGAGAGTAATATCTACAATTAACTTTAGGTTTCCTTACGATAGACTTTCCATGAAAAATAATGGTCTCTCAAGTTGGACAATAGGTATGAAACATTTTGAAATTAGTTGGTCATTAAGCTGGTGTACATATATTATATAAATTAGTCACTATGATATTATTATTCTATGAATATTATTATTTTATCCTCAAACCATGTTGTGATCCAATACTGAATATGTTTCATATGTACCAAGGTTATCAACAATAGGGATGATGCCTGGGTAAAAATAAAATAATTCTAATTAGTCCGTCAGTCAGATAATAAAAAAAATATTAGACACGTATTTTTTGCTTTATCATATTAATAAAAAATTACTTAGATAAAACACATTTTAAGTTGGGGATGAGGGTCGCTACGTCACTAGTACGTATAAAATCTACGTACTCGTGACGTCATCGCACATTTTACCGGTACGGTACTAAAAATATAACAAGTTCATTTCATTCTAATAAGATATTAGAATATTAGAATGAAATGAACTTGTTATATTTTTAGTACCGTTTTTTTTAATAACTTCGGGCGTGTCAGACTTTTAGTGACTGAAACCCACCCGTGTTCCTTCCGTTGCCTGTGTGCCGGGGCCGCGATATCCCTTTCGGATAAACTCGCAACCCTGGCAGGAATTTTTTATTTTTAGTACCTACCGTATTAAAAATATAATATTATCTACCAACGCGGTCTCGCACAGACCGAGAATGGCAGAAATGAGCGGAGGTCTATACTCAGCAGTGCGATTGACAGCTGCCAATGATAATGATGATGATAACGCGGCCGATACTGTGGTATAGTCAACGTCAACAACAATCATAGGCACCTTTATTTCGTAGCGGTAAGGGTGAAGTTCCTCCATCATTGATACTTAGTATCTAAACGTTCCGGCCGTATGTCCTACGCGATCAATCTTGAAACCGTCACAGCTATGGTACGAATTTCGATCAGATCAAATGGATCAAGTAGGAGCAGTGGAGGCCTAGTGGTAACGGGTGCGACTTACGAGTTGTAGGTTGCCTACGACCTACAACTCGTCGCCAAAGACCCGTACTGGCGCTGTCCTAGAACCAAAACATCAAAGACATGTGACATCTACCAAGCCGTACTGGTCCCGCGTGATGGATTACGTCTCACTCACTCCCACGGAGAGGAGGTCTGTGTCCCAGTCTCCCAGTAGTGGTTATATTATAGGCTGTTTATGCTTATGCAGCCAACGGATCTGACCATGTATGATAGCCTTTAAACTATCGTGAAATGGACGAATAAAAGTGAACCTAAACAGGTTACACATTTTAGGTGTGGGTAGGAGGTATGTAGGTTTTGCTCGTTTTATTTGGAAATACTTTCTAAAAAAACTAATTGTTAAGCAAATTGACACCCTACGTAAATTTGCCATGTAACCATGGTCTAATAAAACAAGGTCTTTCATTCCGGGACTAACACATGCTTACGTCACTATCCAGTTGCCACTCTATTGCAACAAAACACGATTAAGGAAATATTTTCAGAAACCAAAGCTTTTAAATTGTCGTGTCGTGTGTCTAATCAAACGAAACAATTCAATTTAAACATAAACCATCGTAATTGTTAATTAAAACCTCATTGTTTCATCGGATTCGCACAGGTAATAAAGGTGGTTGGGGAGTTATTATTACAAACTTCTGGTAACACAGATGTGATGACGTAGACTTGTGTTGCCCACGTGACCACTGTGTTTCGGAATGCCATACCTGGCGAAGTATATTATTATACCATGGTTGTAACCATGTTTCATAAAACTATCTATTTAAGTTGATATTCAATTGGTTTTACCATTCATTTCCCTGGCGTTATTTCTGCTACCTCCGTTTTACATTACACCGAAATGATCCATCCAGATACGAATATGGTTTAAAACTCTGTCTTCAAGTACCTACAGTTTCAGGTCATCATGATCTCCGTTAAGGTTCATAACAGCACTATACATATTGTGCTGAATCTCTGCTGGAAGGCTGGTGGGCGGGAAGGAGGTACTTTATTTCTAAGTTTTTCTTTGGCAATGAAAATACAGGTCCTTATTGTCTACCGCAAGATTAAACCCCTGTAACACTTTTTAAAATTGTCTTTAATATTTATACCTACAACATGTGTGGATGGAGTTTAAGTCCGTTTTAACCATGAATATAACACCTAAATAGGTCATGTTTATTTTGCTTGCTTTTTCCTGTTTGAACTCTGATCGCATTGCACTAATCGACCACATACGGAAAATATTTTTAAGTAACTAACGTTCTTTATCAAACTGTCAACTAGCCTATAGTTGACAGTTTTTGAGAAACCAATTATTGATGTTCATCGTGGTTTAATTTCCTCAAATATGAATAGGTATTTCAGGGAAATATTAATACTAACAAAACAATTTTTTTCATTTGCATAACGCAATTTAATTTCTATTGTTAAAACGGAGCATACTATTAAGGGCTGTCATGTCATGACAGTCGAGTGTCATCATAGTTTTTTTCCGTCAAATCTGCATTTTGGTAATAAATGTTGTCTGCACACACACTTCATTTATTACTTCTGTCGGAAAATACATATTCAGTAGTTTTAATTAACAAGGTTTTTAAATATTAAAAAATATATTTTTTAAGTAGACGATTAATTATTTGTGTTAATGTTTACTTTGACAGACTCATGTTAGACGATTTCTATTTGGTAATTGTAATGTAGTTCCCTGCAAATGAGACTAAATGCTACTAATTTAGTAGACTAAGGAACATTATAAGAGAGGGACACACTACCAATCAGTGTTGTATGTATTCTTGTACCTTTCAACACCATTATTTTCGTGAGTCTATAGGTAATGCAAAATAAACTTTATCTCTGACGCATAAAGTGTGTTTCTATATACTTGAAACACAGTCAATTTTACAATGAGTGATGTGTACCGTTCTTATTCGCATATGTCACGTGACTAATGGCTTAATTTCTACGAATTTTTTTCTCAAAAAAATTTAATTAATCTAAAAACTAAATTTTTTAGCTCATAAACATTCAGCAAAACATAGTTCATGTTTATTACTGTTAACTAGGCTATTGTTAAGAAACTCTCAAACATAATTGTACGATTACAATAACAATATAAGATTACTATATACTAATAGTTCTTAAAACTTTACGACTTGATGTTGTATTTCGACTTCAACGCAGACATCCCATTTAGATTAGCCAATCAGCGTTCAAGTTTCTAATCAATCTAAACAAATCGGCACCCTAATTGCTTAACACAAGATCAATCTCAATCTGTTTTATTTTGACAGTTCAACAACATTCATTGCGTTCTATAAGTTAATAAAAAAAAATTAAAAAAAACTTTATTTCACCAAAAGCCATCGCATTACAAAATCAAAGACTAAGACTAAGAGCATATAAGGCTTATAACTAGGTCACAATAATTGTAATACTCTGACTCCTAAACTAGGTGTATGTGCCTGTGTCTTAGGAGTCAGTGATTCTCCGTAACAACAAAGCCATATTATACTTAAACAGGACGTTTCAACAATAAGCAAATGGTGTAAGAGAAAACAGGATATAATTTAAGTAAACAAAACACAAACTGAAAAACATTTAACTGTGGTGAATAAAAGTATGGGTTGAGTGTGTGTAGTGAGTGAGTGTGGGATATGTGTGTGTGTGTGTATGTAGTGAGTAGGTGTAGGGTGTGTGTAGTAAGAAAGAAAGGCATATAACGAGTACATATCCATTTACGTTTAGATTTAGTTTTACATATTTCATTTTCATTGTAAATTACCCAGCAGAAGATCCTCAGTGTTGTCATAACTTAGTGTTTGGAGGTAATCTCTAAGTAGGGTTTTGCATTGATATTTAGGGCACGAATACATTTTTATCTTTTTATTCAGGAAGTTGTACATTTTAATGCTACTAACATAAAATTGACGTTTGGCAAAGGCAGTTCTATGGCGTTCGTGTGGGAAAACATTATGTTTAAGCCTGCCAGTCGGCTCCTTGGGAGGGCGGACAGAGTGCTTGCGTAACGTCGACAGGAGAACATAAAGTTGCCTGACTGTGAGTACCTCGCAAACGGAATAGAGCTGTACAGTGGGGTATCTACGCGGAAGGGAAAGCATTACCTTAAGGATAGTACTCTGGGCTCTCTCAAGTCGGATAAATACATTTTGGGTAGCACCACCCCATAATGTATTTATCCGACAACGGGTAAGCAGTACGTTAGGACGGACCTAGGCATAGGGCAAAATATACTAATTTTAGAGTTTCGTAATCGGCACAGTTTCGTAGCTTCTTGAAAACATATATTAGCTTACGTATGCGGGACGTGACTTTTTGTTGTTGTTGTTGTTGTTGAACAGACGATTTTTTCAAATATATGAATGCTATAGCAATGGATTAGCAATATCCTTCAAAATGATTCAGATTATGATTGATCGCATGTTACGAAATTAGGGTGCGAGTTTCTTCGGCACACTTGCAATCAAAATCCGAAGGATTTTGAATGAAATTCATAACCCATTGCTTCATATGTTTGAAAAATTCGTCTGCTCGACAAGGTATATCCCTATCCCTGGTCCCTCATTTTTAAAATCAAACGTCAGTTAGTCAACTTTGAACAAGTCAACGATGCACTCTCTAAAGTTGTGCATTGGTTTAATGTAAATAATCTTCTCCTGAACGAAAAAAAGATTAAACTCATTAAATTTTCAACGCCAAATGTCAGGCAGCTAACTACCAATGTTCAAGTTAATGGAATAGAGTTGGACCCTGTTGAGTCAACAGTTTTTCTTGGAATAACTATTGACAGTAAATTACAATGGGGCCCACACATAGAAAAATTGTCAGGAAGGCTTAGTTCGGCCGCCTATGCTGTTAAAAAAATTAGACGGATAACTGACGTAGATGCAGCCAGAATTGTTTATTTTAGTTACTTTCATAGTCTTATGTCATATGGGATTCTTCTTTGGGGAACCTGTGCGGACATTAATACTATATTTGTTCTACAGAAAAGGGCTGTTCGAGCCATTTACAACCTAGGTCCAAGAGATTCCCTTCGAGAGAAATAAATATTCTGACTGTAGCCTCACAATATATTTTTGAAAACCTATTGTATGTACACAAAAATATATCAAATTTTAAGAAAATGTCCGGTATTCATAATTTAAACACCAGGAATAAACACAACCTTGCTGTGCATTGCACGCGTCTCCACAGAGTAAGCAACTTGTTCATGGGTCAATGTATACGCTTTTACAACAAACTTCCCATTGACATTCGAAACTTACCCATTAAAAACTTACCGATTTAAAAGCTGTGTACCAAGCTTTGTAAAAAAGGGTACTATAAAATTTCTGATTATTTAGAAGATAGAAAAGCTTGGGATTGAGCTGCTCGCTCTGCTAAGCCTTGTGAAAACCATAAAATTTGACATTTTAATTATTCATCACAATAAACCAGTTTTATATACACATTGACATTGTTGAAATTTATATTCAAAATGACACGATTACTTTGTATAGTATTATATTATTTTAATTATTGTGAATGTGAGGACTAAGTGGATATTTTTTTAATTTCTTTTTTTCGTTTTCATTTATTTTTTCTTCTCTCTTCTCTCAGTTAGTTTTAATGATGGTCTGGCAGTTTGAGTAGTTGATGCGGCCTACCCAAATATCCTGTCTTTGGTATTGTTCGTCGAGTTGAGCTCCTTAAGTTCTGAGTTGAGCTCCACGATTACTGACAAATGCTTGCACTGACTGGACAGGTCCACTCGAATCTGTGTGGTTCTTTCCTCAAAAGACCATTTCAGACACTAATCTACATGGTCCTCACATGGCTTGACCAAGATTATGTCTGGACTTTAAAAGAGACTGCGACCTCTGAGTTTGTTTCGGCCTTTCTTCTCAGAGTAGTCAGATAGGAAACACCGACCTCATCTAGCTTATTTTTTTTAATATTTTTTAAATGACGTGTAAAAGTGATTCCGATATCCTATTTACAGAATAAACAATTTCATTTCATTTCAATTTCATTTCATTTCATTTCAATTTCATTTCATTTCATTTCATTTCATTTCAATTTCATTTCATTTCATTTCAATTTCATTTCATTTCATTTCAATTTCATTTCATTTCATTTCATTTCATATTCATATAACGCAATGAACATGATTTTTTCAAAATGAAAAGTATTGCCATTGTAATTGTATTGTAGTTAATTCTTTGCCTGTACTAGGCATCCTTGGATTTTCGCAAACATTTGATTGTTCCAATTATTTAACGACACATAAATGTCGGGGCGTGAACATGCATCAAAATATCAGGAAAATATCATTACAGGATAAACAAGCAGCGTAATTATTTGATTATTAATATAAATCACGTACGTAATGTTCCTGTTTGTAAAATATTCATTACAGTTTTCTCCTTGGTGTAGCAGTGTCATATAATATTAATTTAGTGGGAGAAATGTTGTAGAATAATTTATAAAATATTTTTAACTGTGTTTTGAAGTTTTATATTGTAAATATGAATTCTATATTCTGTGTATTTGGATGTTTTTCAGGCATCCTGGCTGTAATCACACCTAATGATTTGCGTAGTAAGTTATTTTAATTACTTACTAGGTTTTGCAATGTTGTGATGGCCCGCTGGTTAAGACCTCGCCTTCCATGCACGTGGTTGTGGGTTCAAATCATAGCAGGTACCAATGTGACTTTTTCAATTCATAAACATGTACTTTCTGAGTTAATCTTGGACATCACTGACATCGGTGAAGGAAAAACATCGTCTGGAAATCCGGAGTTATAGTTAATACTAGCTTCTGCCCGCGAATTCGTTCGCGTGGAAGTCGTAAGACACCACAATATACTACAATAACAGTCACATTTTTATAAAACTTCCCTGTATACTACGTTTGTAGTTTTGCCTTTTTATTGGTTTTGGCTGAGAACAAAACTACAAACTTATTATACAGGACAGTCCCAACCACCCATCTGTTTAATGAATGAAAACTATTTTAAATCAAATTTGGTATGTTAGAAAATATATCGCGAGTGGTTTGGCTAAAAAAATCCTGGCCAGACTGTGATTGGTGAAAAAATTCAAAACTTTATCGTAACACTGAATATTTAGTTTTGGATGTAAAAAAAGAATTTGGAAGCTTTCCAAAAGCCTTTTTTACACCTAAAACGGTTACAACATCAAATTCAGTATTTTAATTGCAATTCATTATTAATATTCTAGTTCGCTAGTTAATATTGCGTTAATATTACGCTCTTAACAATAGGCTAGTTGAAAAATATGCATGGTATAATAATATCATAGTGACTAATTTATATATGTACACCAGCTTAATGACTAATTAATTTCAAAATGTTTCATTCGTGGGAATCAAACTTACAACCTCAGGTTTGCAAAGCATGGGCACGCCACAATTGCGGCGATAAGTCCCCTCTTTGAGGAGTGGCTTCAGAGGCGCCATGGCGTCCTCACCTTCCGCCTGACGCAGGTCCTCACCGGACACGGTTGTTTCGGGAGGTTCCTGTTCCGCGTAAGGCGGGAGGAAACGCCCGGGTGTCACCACTGTGTGGATAGCCCGGAGGACACGGTGGAGCATACGGTGGAGGTCTGCCCGGCTTGGGCGGGGCACCGCCGTGTCCTCACGGAGGCGATCGGCGGCGGCGATCTCTCGCGTCCTGCCCTGGTTCAGGCCATGGTTCGGAGCGAGAGTGCATGGGAGGCCGTCACCTCCTTCTGCGAAGCAGTTATGTTCGCGAAGCAGGAGGCGGAGCGCGCGAGGGAGATGCAAGCTGCACGCCCTCGCGGCCCTAGTCGCCGCAGGAGACGCCCCGGGCGTCGGGAGTCGAGAGCCGACTTCCGGCCACCGTAGGCGCGGGCTTGCAGACGGTGAGCAATGGGCAGCTCGCCGTCCGATAAGGACCAGGCCCGTGTCGACGGCGCGTTGTGTTCCACGCGCGCCTCAAAGAGATGTCAGCACCAACCGACGGGGTCGAAAGACCAATGCCTGCTGGGGTTGCGGGTTTGTCCGAAAGGGATAACGCGGCCCCGGCACACAGGCAACGGAAGGAACACGGGTGGGTTTTAGTCAGTAAAAGTCTGACACACCCTCTCGCTCTGCCCAGAGCGGGAGAAG
Organism: Agrochola lota; assembly: GCA_947364205.1. Classification (NCBI taxonomy): domain Eukaryota; kingdom Metazoa; phylum Arthropoda; class Insecta; order Lepidoptera; family Noctuidae; genus Agrochola; species Agrochola lota. The sequence goes on along the minus strand of OX376246.1, from coordinate 9,814,861 downwards.
TCATTTGATGATTTCCCATCCTGAAAAAAAAAAAAAAAAAGGTTTGCAAAGCAATCGTCTAACCGCATAGTTATTTGCGTTGTTGAAGATTAGCTAAAATAGCCGTTCCTATATATTTCATCACTGACTGCTTAGTTACATATAGCGTGATAATATATCATTTAAAAAGTTAAATTGGTCTACAATATTCAAACTTTTTGGCGTGTCCCTTTACAATTTGCGGAAAAACGAACATAATGTAATATTGCTCATCGCCCAGAGCAAATAGCGTGATAGTTTATACCCTACAGTTTGACCAAACTTATACGAAAAATCTATGCAAAATTTTAACAGAATCTGTGCAGTAGAATTTGCGTGCTGCTGAAACATACAAACAGACAAAAATTCTAAAAACTATATTTTCGGCATTAGAATCGATCCCAGACCTCGTAGCAATTACTTTTTTTTTAAATATTCAATGTACAGTTTTGACTTCGCTAAGATTTTATTATACAATTTATGTACTTAATGTTAAATTAACAATTTTTTGTAAATTTTCTTTCAATGAGTAAGACATAATGTAAAATTTGGCTGCCTCTTCGACCTCTTCATTAAGATAGACATAACAATGTAACTGAAAATCGTATTTATTTTTGTTTGTTTTAGGTCTTTCCTACCCCGCATCTGACTATAAAGAAGTAATACTGACTCCGCCACTTTATTATGGTTACGACTGGGGGGCATTTACGAACGTGAGAATAATTTTCACAAATTTGTCTCCTGATGTGGTCTATACGGTTTACGAAGCAAGCGATGCAGATAGCTTGTGGTCACCACTAAATATAACAAACCCTGGATCTTCAAGTGGGCCAAGTAATGACTAATAGATGAATAACTCTATCTTTGGAAGTACAATCATACTTGGAAACACAATTAAATGCATTATCCTACGATCCGCAGAAAATAATTGTAGTTGAATAAGTCATCGGAGGTTCCGATGAACTATTGAATTAAGTAGAGTTAATTCACAGGCGTTGAATAATTTATTCATTGACTTTGGTTGAAGTGTTTGGTTTTTAGGGTTCAGTAGTCAACAAGGAACTCTTATAGTTTCGCCATGTCCGTCTGTCTGTCCGCGGCTTAGCTCAGAGACTGTTAGTAGAAAGCTGTAATTTGGCATGGGTATACATATTAATAACGCCGACAAAGTGGTAAAATCAATTCATGAAAAAAAAATGTTTTCGGGTTCGTCCCCTGCTCGTAAAGTGGGGATGTTTTTTTTTCTCGTCTTTCATAGTGTGGGGTGTCATTGGAAAGGTTGTTCAAAAAAATATTGGGAGTTTGTGAAAACCATTTCTGGATTCAGGGATCCGTTTGCGAAATATGAATCTTAAAGTGCAATTTTTTTTTAGAGTCATGTGTGCCAGGTAAATAGTTGGTTCTGGATAATGTGGAAAAATTCACATCTATAGTAATTAAAAGGAAAACTATCACAGCTAAGTAGGCTCTACAAGTTAACGAGTAATAATCGACCAACTTACATTTGCAGTTGAAAAAACATGTTCTACACATACATTACGTACGGGAAAACACGTTCTCCACATACCTTACGTACGGGAGAACATGTTTTTCAACAACTTTTTCTTTTTGATTATTAATACATTCATCCCATCTCCGGAACCCTTTATTGTGCGTGGTCTGACACGCACTTGGCCGGTTTTTAACTTTTGTGTGTGTCCATCTTATAAATCTTTCAAATATCTCACATATCTCTAGATTTTCTTTTATTTTAATAAAAATAAACATTATTTTATTTTTATATAATCTTTTCGAGTTTTTGTGTGTGCATTTATTTCAGTTACCCCGTTTAAAGGCAATTTTGAATTTTCAGAGAAAGTATTGAATAATCATGCAGGAAGGGACGTATACTCGTTCCAAAAACAAGTAATGGTCGAACGAATATTGATTTACGTAGAATTAATAACAAGTGCAGCAGACTGTTGTAAGAAAATAACAATCTTCGAAGGGAGAGCTTTGCCCAAACTCAGAAACGTTAAAGCTGTCCCAGGATATGAATGTAAGATAATTTTAGGTAGCTTCATGAATTTATTCTACATTTTTATAATGTTAAACGTTTGCTGAACTGGTCTAAGATACAGCTTTGTTACGGAGCAATTTGTATACAAATGGGGGGAAAACCTATTGAATGATTTAATTTTTTCTACAGATAACAACGTGTGTTTAAGATCGGCTCCCCCTTGTACAATTGCAATGGATTTGATGAATGAAAGCATGGGTAAGCCTTTCGATACTCTCTAGAACAGTATTCGTAAATTATTTGATTTCTCTCCTATAACTATTAAAGAAAATAAATACTAATTGAATTCGAGCTACATCTATAATGGTGTTACCCAAGGGACAGTATTGGGACTATTATTATTTTAGAGATACAATAGGGCTCGTAGGTAAGTTATAACAGCCGCACGGGTCGATGGAAGGTTAAGCTGCGCTTAATACCGAGGTCAGTCAGTGGATGTGTGACCATCCATTAAAAAACGAGATACCTTCGTACCCCGGAAATCACTTACTCGTTGGTCCCGGCTCTCATTTGTAGATTTTTGACGGTCGTTACGAGTAGTCAGAAGCCCTTAACTCAGACAACCAGTCTTACAAGGAGCATCGTGTTACTCAGCAACTGGGGTGTGGAAGTCAGATAGGCAGTCACTCCATATGAAATACTTGTATTCAGGCGCGTCCAGTTAGACTGGAAGCTGACCCTAACAAAGTTGGAAAAAGACTAAGCAGCTGATTATCACTCCTGCTAACAATCTCCATCCGCTACGATGCGAAACGCAACGAAAGGAAGCTTGTAATCCTTTCCATATAACGCCTTAGTTTAAGGTGATTCTTTCCATCTATCGGAAATAACATAACATTACGTCTGTAATTCCCGAAGGTATAAGCGAAGGTGTAGGGTAGTACACCCACATTTCGCCCGTTATTTTTAAGTCCCATGTAATAGGGGGAGACCCTATTGTCATTAACCGGGGACAAATTCAGACTCCGGGCTGCTAATAAGAAATTTCTGTTGGAAAACACAATAATACTTTGCCCAACCTGGGAACGAACCCTGGACCTCATGCTCAGCTCTAGCGCTTGCGACCACTAGATCAACGAGGCAGTAAGGAAATCATCGTACATAAACGCTTTTAAATTAAAGGTACAATATTATGTTACTATGAATTATTGTTACCGCAATTCGCTATAAACATAATACTCGTATAACTGACAGTATTTGTAGGATACACTCAACACTCATGTTATGGTTGTGTGAATGACACTATCTAAGCGGGAGCAACGCGCAGTCACGCCCTCTACCGGCAAATATGAAGAGCCATCAAGATATATTGACCTGTGGTATTAACAGTCAGGATCGAATAGTTGAATATACCAAGTAATGATAATAATACTCGTATGTTGTATTGCAGGCACCCCTCTTAATGAAGAACCACAAACTAGTGCAAAACCAAGCACACAAGCAACGTCGACAAAGCAAGAATCAGTAGATTCAGGTATTTTGAGTAATAGTACATTTATGCCCAATGTTACAATATCACCCCAAAATGAAAACATACAAAACACAACTGCAAGAGATAGTAGTAAGTGTGTCTATAATTATATTTAGCTTATCAGTCATCTTTTTCATCATTACATGAGCTGTTCTTATAAAGATAATGCCTAACCATTGAGGGACCACCAGCAAGCTTAAGTCGACCTTTCACTGTTATTTAGTATGTGTATTGGCAGCCACGCATCCGGGAGTAGCGTGGCTGTGGATCGCAGAGGACGATCCCACCTACATCTTAAATCAAAGAGAAGCTAAGTACACGTGCGGAGCTTAGCCGTGGGCTGTTGTGGAGCGGTACCTATACCCTGGTCTTTTTTATGACGTCGCAAAAATATTAGCCGGTCTGAAAGGCGGTGGCGGCCAGACACCAGTCGATAGTCGATGTTCTATTTAAAAGCGTAAGACTGAGATGATTATGATGAAGAACATTGATCGCAATCAACGCTTAGTCACTACTTGAGGATTACCTCTGGTCATAAAGCCAAGATTGTCTTTGGTATTTTTTTGTTTAATCTACATATATGAGTACATATACCGCATGTTTTTTTTTACTGTCTCGAAAAAAATAGGGTATAATAGGTGACTGGAGTAGAAAGAAGCCTGTGGCAGTTTTTTTTTTAATTTTGTTTTTTTTTTTGTCTACAAAATATATCGAAATGCATATCATACGCACTCTACTAAGTGCGCGAAATTTATCAATGAATTCGTAGCATTCCTTAGCGGCCGATAGGTAGTCGCCGCACTTGCCGTCGGCCTCTTTGATATCCTTTCGCACAAGCCGCTCGCGCATCCCCGCCCGCCCGCGTGGTCAATGCTACTAAGCAAATATTCCCGGGTATGGCTTCTGTTCCACTTACACAACACACCATATTACTCTCGAGACGGTAAAAAATTTCAGCCGGTATATGTATACGGGGTGTCCGGGACATCGACGCGAAGCCGGTTACCATGGATTCAGTACATGATTCTGAACCCCCCTGCGTTGAAATGGGGTGGCGTGGGAAAGGGGGTTCAAAATCATGTACTGAATCCATGGTAGCCGGCTTCGCGTCGAAGTCCCTGCCACCCTGTTACTATATATGGGTAGAATGAGGCTGGCTATCTGCACTGGGAATAACTCAACATCCTAGCATGCGTTACCTATTTCATTTGAATGTCTAAGATAAACTTAAAAAGAACATGAATTGAAAAGTCACATTGGTTCTTGCCTGTTTTTGAACCCTCATTCATGAGAGGTGCGCAGGCGCTTCAGCGACTATGTTACACCGACTTCGAATTCTAAATACTTAAAAAAAAAACTTAATTTTATAGACACGAAAAAAGTGAAACTACTAGTCATAACATTACAGCGAATGGTACTGCTAGTGAGTATACCTAACCTATATTAGGTACCAATACATACATTATGATATCTTAGCACTTTCTAGTCACCCTACCCTTGCTATCTCATACTCATTTGTTTCACCACTGCACGAGATATTCTCGTATACAATGTGTGACTGAATTAATGCACATTATGAAAGTAGTTCGTTGAGAATCGCTTACTGAATCGATTTCTGTAATTTTTTATACCTATATGTATATTTTTCCCCCAAACTAATTAAAAATAAGTAAATACGGTCACACTTCCGCTGTACAGTCAAAACAAACCAAAATGGACGAAGTATTATTAATATACGCTAGACCCTACGTGTGCAACTGTGTGCGTGCGTACATTTGAAATGTAATCACAATTTTCTCCCACAATCAATATAACTAATTTAATAAACAAAAAATGGTTTATACATAACAGGTAAACATCAGTATGTATTATGATTGATAACATAATAAATATAATTTAACCAGTCTTACCAAGGGGTATCGTATTACCCAGTTACTGGGTTGTGGAGGTCAGATAGGCAGTCTCTCCATGTAAAATACTGGTATCCACCTGCATCCGGTTAGACTGGAAGCCGACCCCAATATAGTTGGGAAAAGGCTAGGCAGATTGGGGTGTTTGGTGGTGTGCGTTAATTCCGGGACATGTTGTACGAGTTTATCGTGTTTAATCTGTACAGTTAGTAATAGTTTGAATACTCGAACTCCAAAACTAGTGTCTGAACATCGTGGTATGATCAGACACCAGTCGACTATACATCCTGGCATAGTCGACTTTACCAGTTTTGACAACAATTCCTGGTAAATTGAAGCTTTACTAAGGTTGGTAGTATCTGTCTCAAAGACAAACAATTAGAACTTGTCTCTCTTATGGTGGTAAACCAATTATGAGGTTGACAATAATGTATAACAGAATAAGTACTAAAAAACATTTTATTTTCAGCAAATAACGAGCAACAGCAGTCTTCTCCAAACGTGTTAATATACGTGATACCATCCGTGACAGGGATGTGTGTTATAATATTAGTGATATATATAAGTATTAAAAAATATTGTCATCAAAATTCGCACCCGGTAGAACCAATGGAATTGAATACTTACGTAAGTCTTATAACCTTGTTCTAGTCTTAAATTTCTAGTCCTCTAAAAACTAACTTGTTGGCTTGATGTGTCATGCGCCTGGTACTCCACCTTCACCTAGACCGGCTGTACTATTGACGTGAACCTACAACGAACACTCTCCTTCAAGATACAGGATTTTCCTAGTTTGAAGGACAGGGGTCTTGTTCATTTGTAATAGCCATAATAATAATAATACCAGCCTGTTACTGTCCCACTGCATGGCAAAGGCCTCTTCTCATACAGAGAAGGCACGAGCATTGATCACTACGCTTGCTCAAGACGGGTTGGTGATTTCAGACTTATATTAACTGTTCCCTCACGATATTTTCCTTCACCGATGTCAGTAATGCCCAAGATAAACTCAGAAAGTACATATGAATTGAAAAAGTCACATTGATACTTGCCCGGATTTGAACCCATAACCTCGTGCATGAAAGAAAGAAATAAAGAAAGAAAAAGTATTTATTGAGACTCGCACAGGAAATCACACATTAAACTAAAACACACTTAACATAAATAAAAAACAAAGTAAAATTAAAATTTAAAGTAGGAAGTCCTGTACGAGGCCAAAAGGCTCCTATCTCAGCATGATGCCGCGACACTTAAAATGTCGCAGCGCTGGTATTCTGATAGGGCCCGCAGTGATGTCACGGACAGATAGAGAGGCGACGCCTTAACCACTGGGCCATCACGACATGTAATAGCCATACCCGTCCCATAATTAAACAACTCTGACCTAGGCTAAGTTTTTGGTATATAAATGATTACTTACTCCTATTGATCACAGTATTATTAAAATTTGGAAAAGTTGCCGTAAAATAAGTATTTTAAACATGTTGATCATTGAAACGTTTATTTTCCCAGGCCACCGTAAACCAAGTTATATATGCGGAACTCGGTTTGTTGCATGGAGACAGTCAACCTCCAAGAATTAAAGAAGAATCGCCATATGCAAAAATAATTGGGGTGATGAAACCAGTGGACGAAAATGTACGAAAAAAGTAAACTTAGCTGTTACAACATCATTTATTATTTATTTTATTAATCCTACTTCCTATCCTATAAATATGTTTTCGTTTAATAAATTTAAATACACGTAAATTACATTTTTAAATACATTGAGAAAAAAAAAGTATTCCACCGGTATTGATATCGGGTTCCAAGCTACCGGTGGTCAGGACTTCTGAGAGAGGACCCTCCTAACGATACCTGCCGTGTCCGGACGTACCGCTTTCTGGATTAAGCCCTTGAGCCAGCTGCGAAAGCCTCCTTAGGTGTTGGTCGAGGCTCTTGGCTATTATGCCATTGGCCGTCATGACTATTGGCACAATTAATCATTACTGACATAATGATACTTTTTCCCGGTAGTAACTACCTACATTACCCTAAGCACAACTCGAATAAAATTTAAAAAAATATTTCTCTCCATATTTGTAGATATACTACAGCATGCCTACAGATGCGCTACAGCGTAGCTACATGTGCTACGACGTAGCCTATATGCTACGACGTAGGTATACTTTTGCTACGTCGTTATCTACCTCTAGACGAGCTTCTCCAATGTATTTGAGAGTAACTTAAATTGTTTGAATAGTTTTAGTCAATTTAAATGAGAAACTAAATACTTTAACTACTTTGCTTCTGATATCTATACATATAGGTAGATAAGAAAATATGATTTATTATGTACCAATATTGTAACAGCTCATAAACAAAACTGGAGTGATACAGAAGCGAACGAATGGGAATGTTTCCCCAACAAAAGATCTATTAAGACTGCTCTTTTTATATTCACACACTGACTCCTTCAGTTGCAGCCTTCTAGAGGATTTCTACATACAGATGTTCTCCTGCGTATTGGTAGAGGATTTCTTCAGACAGACGTTCTCCTGCTTCATACTCTCTTCGCACGGTTAAGTTTTGATGGGCTTTGTAATTGTTCTGAAAAATCAAAGAATATACAGTTAAACCAAAAAAGGAATGCGCTTCGGTAATCGCCGTGCTTCTGAAGTAGTTCAAACGACGCGCCGCAGAGTAACCGCCACATGGCAAAACTTGTAAGATTTGTACTGCGCTGTGCTTTATCGTAGTGCACCTATCATTGCGTATTTGTATGAAGTTCTCTCACTGTTTAGTACCTACAGTGGTCGCACCTTGTTATTTATGTCACTCAAAAGTTTTAAAAGTTTTGAGTGATATAATAGAGTTGTTAATTTCAAATTTTATAACAATGGAAATACAGAATAGGTAAGTACTTCCATGGTTGTAACAGCTCTTTATTAGATCTCACCATCGTGCATGCGTATTTCGGATGATAGACAATGATTGGTGAAGCACAAACTTTTGTTAGGAGATCTGTACATTATATGATAGGCCTGAAGATCGCATTCTATACCATATGTTTACGTGCTATTCGGGATGTAAGGGACATCGACAAGCAAACTGTTACCATTAATTCAGCACATGATTTTAGATCCTCCAGCATAGCGAGTCTTTTAATTCTACGCTGTAGGGTCCTAGAATCATGTGCTGAATCATCAATCAATCAAACATCTCTCTGACCTGGGCGAAGCTGCTGGCAAACGCTAATAGAGAACTTACTTAATTTGTTGGTAATTGTGGTGTGGCGGGTATAACTGGTTTGACCCAGCAACGGGTCCTAACTGCAATAGTAACTAGCAGGATCAACGCCGCTGGAGATATTGATGAATTTATAACAATAACATAGTTGTTTCTTGTGTTTGTGTATGCATGTGCATCTGTAATCACATTATTTCTTTATTATTCGGAAGTTTTAAATTGTTCATCACATCACATCACATATCACATTAGCTTGTGATCGTGTAGTGTCGCGACTGGTAGCGCTGGCGTGCGTAATATCCTCTTAAACGATCTGCCGACTCATTCAGACGTGCTCAGAGTCGAATTTAACATGTGGTGTTATATGCCTTTCCTGTTCTTTTCCCTACGAACTGATAAAGTTAGAGCAGCATAGGTATACTTTAGAGAGGCATTATGGCATTATTTTGAATGGACCCATGCCCCTATGCGGTTTCCGCGACGGTTAAGAGGATATTTAAAATATTAAATCTATATTAATAATGGATCTTTGTTATTATTAATATTAATGAAAGAAATAATTCTATACTTAATTTGACCTTACATAAACCTCAAGACGACGGCATACTTATTAGTTCCAATTTCAGCCGCGCGCATACTTATCTTGCGAGCACTCTAAAATCTGTAATCAATCTGTTTCCACGGTGGTCATGTTACCTGTGCTGAGCGCAAGAAAGTGATGCTAGTTTTTCTCCTGGCATCCTTCGCACGAAAATGATGTAGAAAGGTTTTTGCAATGCGGTGTGGCCCATAGTTGCGCTGCGCCTGAGTTGGAAATCTCTTCTGATGTTGATAAACCAGTTAGCAAGGATAAATATAATATAATCATATTTACTAGTATCACTTGCGCTTATTTTGTACGTGCTTGTTTCCAATTTCGTATGTGGCGATGTTGGACCCACCGGTCCACGGAGTAGGTTGGAGCGTAAGGCATAAAAGTTAGGTTATGATTAGGTTTTTGAAAGCGTCGATGTCGTTGTCATCTTCTTTTGGTTTGTCAGTTTTACTAATACATTTGAGATATCTGCAATATACCAATTTATAATTTTTTTGACTTGCGAATCTTCATAATTTCTAGTAGAAGAACGTTAGCATTTGTTCCGTATGTAGCTTAGCCATGGGTCGCTGTGGAGCGGTGCCTTAACAGTAACAAGCTAACTAGTCTGTGACAGTAACTAACTTTTGTAACTCAAATCAGGTTTTTGAGTTTTGATACTGTTTCTATGCAAAAGCTGCTTATACGATTGGAATATTGTACTTCTTAATAACGAACGATGACGATGACGAAATACGATTGTAATATTTCCCGAATGGACTCTGTAACGAGCAGTACTACTACGTAACTATAGAGGTATGAGGAACAGGGTGTAAAGTTCACTCATCCTCATAGAAAAAGGAGGATCTTCCGACCAGACGGATATTGTGTCTGGTGGGCTACTGCCCGACCCCCTAAATTTTGTATTATTGGACTATTTGTAGCTTTAAAATTTTGAGTTCTCTAGACACATACAGCAATAGATAGGGATACGTTGAAGCAGGAGAGGGAGGCGTTTCCCCGGCAGTGGGACACAAAAGGCACATAATCTACTCAGCGTGTCGATGGGAATTTAAATATACTCGGCACAGAATTCGGCCAAGTGTGTGGCGCCATCACTAGCTTTCACCGGTTCCTGTAACGTGCAGCTGACAGGACATGCAGATCACGACACTAAGTGTCCAATTGTTTGTGGAACAGCACCACATTAACACTCCAAGGTGGATTCGTCTATGAATCTCTACCTGAACAGGTTTTCCTTGCTTCAGCCAACCTGGGTCCGAAGGCTGATAGTATTGTACTGTTACTATTTCTGAGGAGAGGCAGCTTTTCCAAATGGAACGCCTTACGTTACGCCGTTACGTATATTACGCCTTGATACGCAAATGTGATTGTTTACACCTGTTTGACGGATGAATTACGATTGGGGTTCTTACTTCCCCGAATGAACCCTCTACCAAGCATCTCTTCTACTGTACATGGTGGACCTTTGGATTTTAACAATGATCTTACCTACTCCTGACTGTTTGAACAAAGTATAGTCACCGGCACGTAACTTGGCAAGAATCGTTGATGCGCAGAATTCGTTTTTACTTGTTTTTCTTAATAAATATGTTCAAAAAGTTATTTATGGTACAAGTGCAAGTGAAAGTAGGTGACTCTTTGCGTTGGGCTGACGACGGAGTTAAAATAAAACTGAAAAGTTAAACGTACTAGTGTGAAAAAGTGGCACTTTCCGCACAATTTGACTGCTTAGAAAACGGTATTTTCGAGTACATGCATTGTTTGTAAAATAAATTATGGTAATAACCATAGAATAGTGTCAGTTTTTTGTTTCACTTTACTTTCGCAAACTTACTCCCAATACGCCAAAACCTTGCCAAGTGACGTGACTGTATCTGTTATTGTTTTTTCATCATGATAAATATGATAATCGTACTTACTAGTGTCCCTTGCGGTTGTTTTGTACGTGTTTGTTTTCATGTTTTTATGTGGCGATGATGGAGCCTTGGAGTAGGTTAGAACGTAAGACATACGATTATGTTTGTTAAAAGTATAAAAAATATGAGAAACTGGCGTCTCTGTGGTTGTCGTCATCTTTAGTTTGAAAGTTTCATGAATAATTGAGGGACCTGTACACACATGAATTGGACACACAGTCTGTAAATCAAGGTCATTCAAAACCAGCTTCAGCCGTAGATTCTTTTGTTTCCTAAGACTACCTTTACTACGAGTACAAAGTCAATAAAGCCATTTAATACTTAGGCATTGGAGTCGATTGAATGTTTTTGCGATAAGGGGGCCGATTCTACTAATTTGCAAAACTATACTCTCTCTACCGTCTCATCAATGGTTCGGTTTCGTTCAGCTATCGTCTGTCCCCCCTTAACCTATTCTACTATATAAAGGACAACACTGAAACCGAAACGTAACCCAATCACAACGGGAATGAATGGTATTCAAGGAGGGTTGCCTACAGTTCAATTAGTAAGTTTATAATGTTACCATAACAAAAAAAAATGGTTAAATAAGAAATTAAGTTTATACGAATAATAAGCTCATTATAACTTATTTTCCGTTCTATTTACCACAGGAAAAGTACATTTTTATTTCCATACATTTTAATTAATATACATCGGCAGATTTTGTTTCTAAAATTAAAGAAAACAGTCGGGGCGGTTCGGATCGCGTAAATCGAAACGGATTTTAAATGTCGGAGTCCTCAGACAGATTTATTGTAATATAAACTAGCTTCTGCCCACGACTTCGTCCGCGAACCTATAACCTTCCTTAAGAATTCGGCTAAAGGACGTGCTCCATATTTAGGTGTTGCTTAGTGTTATTCAATGGTGTGAAGTTACTTTTAAGGCAAGGGACATCAATCAGAGCACTAAAAGGTTTTGAATTTTTTATCGAGGCAATTTTTGAGGTTCCGTACCTCAAAAGGAAAAAAAATAGGGCCCTTATAGGATTAATTCGTTGTACGTCCGTCGGTCTTTCGAGACCCTTTTTCTCAGGAACGCGCCCTTTTACAACTTACGGAAAAAAATACGAAAATAATGTTATATTGCTCATCCCTCATTGCAAATATCGTAATAATTTATACCTTACAGTTTGACCAGACTTATAGGGAATATCTATGTAAAATAACAGAATCTATCTAGTAGAATTTGCGTGATGCTGGAACGAAGAATACGAACATAAGGTAATATTGCTTTGGGCACGCCACAATTGCGGCGATAAGTCCCCTCTTTGAGGAGTGGCTTGAGAGGCGCCATAGCGTCCTCACCTTCCGCCTGACGCAGGTCCTCACCGGACACGGTTGTTTCGGGAGGTTCCTGTTCCGCGTAAGGCGGGAGGAAACGCTCGGGTGTCACCACTGTGTGGATCGCCCGGAGGACACGGTGGAGCATACGGTGGAGGTCTGCCCGGCTTGGGCGGAGCACCGCCGTGTCCTCACGGAGGCGATCGGCGGCGGCGATCTCTCGCGTCCGGCCCTGGTTCAGGCCATGGTTCGGAGCGAGAGTGCATGGGAGGCCGTCACCTCCTTCTGCGAAGCAGTTATGCTCGCGAAGGAGGAGGCGGAGCGCGCGAGGGAGATGCAAGCTGCACGCCCTCGCGGCCCTAGTCGCCGCAGGAGACGCCCCGGGCGTCGGGAGTCCAGAGCCGACTTCCGGCCACCGTAAGCGCGGGCTTGCGGACGGTGAGCAATGGGCAGCTCGCCGTCCGATAAGGACCAGGCCCGTGTCGACGGCGCGTTGTGTTCCACGCGCGCCTCAAAGAGATGTCAGCACCAACCGACGGGGTCGAAAGACCAATGCCTGCTGGGGTTGCGGGTTTGTCCGAAAGGGATAACGCGGCCCCGGCACACAGGCAACGGAAGGAACACGGGTGGGTTTTAGTCAGTAAAAGTCTGACACACCCTCTCGCTCTGCCCAGAGCGGGAGAAGTCATTTGATGATATCCCATCCTGAAAAAAAAAAGGTAATATTGGTTATCTTTCTAGCAAATAGCGTGATATTTTATACCCTACAGTTTGACCGGACCTATAGGGCTATCTATGCAAAGTTTTAACATAATCTGTCGTGTACAATTTGCGTGATGCTGGAACATACATACAGACAAACAGACAAAAATTCAAAAAACTATATTTTCGGCATTGGAATCGATCCCAGACCTCATAGCAATTACTTTTAAAAAAAAAACAATGTACAGTTTTGACTTCACTACGATTTTATTATACATAGGTATAGATATTTTCCGGTTGCGAACAGGGATAACTACTAAAATGGGTATGTTTGGTATATTTGAGTAAGCGACCACAACCCAACGGTTAAACTCTATTACCATATAAGTCGAACGAAGAAGGTCAAATACCAACGCTATACTTTAGGGATCCCTTCCAAGGAATATGTTAAATTAAGTATGTACTTCTCGTTCTTGACGTCAATAAAAAGCAACTACGTCTCTACCCATGGGTATCGTAAGTTGCGATGACGTTGAGAGGATATGCAGCAGCGTCCTCCTATCTGCTAATAACAACATACTACGACCACTCCTTGTAGACTCATTTACTGTGGTGTCACTATTAATATTAGGAGGGAATAACTGAAAAAGTTGGGCTTTATAAAAGCGATAACTAAACCATTTTGTGACTAATTCCTGTTTGTTTTGTGCTCGCAGATACATGTATAATAATCATCATAGTGTAGTGTAAATAGTGGTTCCAAAATAATCATTACAAGTGCGATAAATATACTCTAACCTAACTTACCATATTATTATAATTTGTGTCTTTTTTTTAAGTAAAGATGCAGAGATTCATTTACTTTTTTATGATATTTGTATTGAGTTTGGCGGATGTGTCCGTTTATAAAGACTGACTTATGTAAGTAACGTTATTTATTTATTTATATTTATTTATACATACTTTATTGTACACCAGAAAATACACAGTAAATCATAAATTTAACACTACAAAATATACGATGGGCGGCCTTATCGCTTTCTGCTATCTCTTCCAGGCAGGCAGGCAGGTCATCTTAGTTCTGAAGCAATGTCAATGACAAACGTATCAAATAAGTTCTGGCTGTTTGTGTGTACAGGAGACTGCGTTGTAGTAGTCGCAATCGCGACTTTAGAGCGTGAGGTAAATGGTTCCCTCCCCAGTTCAGGTTTTACCATACGAAGTTATGTTAAACTGCCAGCAAACTCTGGATTTTGCACGGTTTATGGCAATAAACTCACCCCCTACTATGTGCTAACTATTCTATGGGTACTGTAGGTACCCTTTCAGTAAACATGGACGTAATGTTGTTGGTATTGTTATATGAAATATGAAAAATTATATACCTTCCTAAGATTACAATATACGAAAAATTAAGGAAAGTTTGCACATTGGGGCTTTATAGTTAACTAGCTTCTGCCCGCGACTTCGTTCACGTGGAAGTCGTAAGACATCACAATATACTACAATAACAGCCACATTTTTATAAAACTTCCCTGTATACTACGTTTGTAGTTTTGTTCTCAGCAGCCAAAATATAAAGAGAATCAGTACTGGTGACTCGAGCAAGCGACATACAGTTGTACGTGTAAGAAGCAGCTTGTCCTGAGGTCGACACCCGCAGTCTTCAGCCTTCAGTGTCAGCCCCTTTTTTTTTTTTGAGATTGGTAAATTTGCAAATAACTTCTCCCGCTCTGACCGGAGCGGGAGGGCGTGTCAGACTTTTACTGACTAAAACTCACCCGTGTTCCTTCCGTTGCCTGTGTGCCGGGGCCGCGATATTCGAAGATTTCGGACAAACTCGCAACCCTGGCAGGCATTGGCCGTTACGGACCCCGTCAGTTGGTGCTGAAATCTCTTTGAGGCGCGCGTGGAACACAACGCGCCGTCGACCCGGGCCTGGTCCTAATCGGACGGCGAGCTACCCATTGCTCATCGTCCGCAAGCCCACGCCTACGGTGGCCGGAAATCGGCTCGCGACCACCGACGCCCGGGGCGTCTAGTATCGGCCCCTGTGACTTATTTATAATCATCGCACGCGGTATACGCGGTATAAAAACTGTCTCGCCAATGCCACAACCTGTTAGAATTTCCACCTCGAAAACGTTTCTCTGCAAAGACACGTCTTTGAGCTGAATTGCGTTACACAGCTTCGGCGAAGTTAAGTTTCGAAGGAACATAATCGGGACACCGACCTTTAGCTGGATAGTGCGCGCCGGAAGTCTAATTGCCATTAGCGAATTCAGAAATTCTACAGGGTAATGTGTCATCATCTTCCTCCACATCGGTATTGATGGAGGTGTATATCACTTCGTTCCCTTTCATTTGCGAGAGAATACTGTCGTTAATCCCTGCAGCTTGATCATTTTCGGCGTTAAAATGGAAACACGCCCAAGAATTCTCTTGGTACGGTATTCGACTGATATCCCCGTACACCAGACGAATCAGATCTTCTAAAGTGGGAACTACTCTACCAAGAAATGTGACACCATCCATCATGTCTTGGTTCCTGCGGATGTTCTGCAGCTTCCACTGCTTTCCTATTTGCCATAATACATTCATCCCATGCGATGAAGCGCAATCCCTAAACACGCATCCCTTGTTACTGTTGCGTGACACCCCACAAACAGCGTTTTTTTGCTCTTTAAATCGATGGGAATCTTAAACATGAATGGCGTGCGCTGTTTTGCCATCAGGAAGCAGTGTGACAGCATTTCCAGAAGATCCACACACTGATTTTAAAATCGCTAGAACAAATCTGCTGTGAATATCTGTGTGTAAAGTCTAAAATTAAGCTAGTTTTTTTCTGCTGTCAAGGCCTCCCGAAGTCTTTCCAGGTAGTTACTCTTTTCACGTGGGCCGTCTCCATAGAGAATCTCATCTGCTGGGACAGCAGACCAGGCAAGGAATTAATACCTATGTACTATACGTATATAAACACCAGTCGGTCGGTAAAAATATTAACGTGAAGCTTAGGTGAAGTGAGCGTGAAGTGAGCTGTCACTGCCACAGAATCGACCGGCAGGATGCTAGGGATTAACACTATTGACAGCTCACTTCACGCTCACTTCACCTAAGTTTCACGGTGACAGCTGGTATAGTTAATTTATTTCGCAAATTCCTGTCTTGTCGCCGTTATGACGTTAATCATACGGTTTACTACAATTACTTGTTTTTTAAAATATTCAATATACAGATAAGATAAGATAAGATAAGATAATTTCTTTATTTGTATAGAATGCAGGTGTTACAATATTGGTGTCAGTTACAGATTATTCCCAGTACATTCTGCCCGTTGGCATAAAAAAAAAATATAAGTTAACTTACAGATAATTTAGAAACTAGGTGCTTAAATTCAAAATGAGATCATGCATCAACTAAGTCTAAAATTATTTACATAATATTGATTCGTAAATAGGCTCGCTTCGCTCGTAAGCAGACTCAGAGCAACGGTCGCTTTACTCGAAAATGAGCTCGTTTTGCTCGTGAGACGACTCGCTTCGCATGCACGGCTCGCTCCGCTCACTCGTTTCATGATAAGTTCTTATCGGTTTAAACATAATCTAACAAGTGAGCACACTTGTTCAATTCACGGGAAAAGCGAGCCTACCCACGATCAGAACGAGCGATATAAACCTACCTACATGTCAAACGAGCCAATGCTCAACCAGAGCGGACGCTCAACCAAAGAGGACGTCACATCGCGAGGGCAGGCGCATATCACTTTATATTTTTCACCATATGTCGAAATTCCAAATATATATGGTATAGTGCAAAATCGGGTTTAGCTAGAACGATGATTCTGGTGTAATTTCCAAGAGTTGATAAAGGACTACCAGGACCTAAAGAGATACAAAAAAATATTTCGTAAAATAGGGGTAAAATGCATATGAAGTTGACATTAGCAATATAATTTCATATCGGCCGTAAATGAAAGCTTGCATCATTAGGAATGCAATAAAAATATTATTTTTGTAATTCGTTGGAAATATTATAGAAAAACAAACCGCAGATGAGATTCGAACTCTCGGTTCGCCATAATCACATTTACTAAAGCTCGTTAACCATTGAGCTAAGCATACCATATACTTTGTTGGTAGAATCTATGAACTACTATATAGTTTTGTAACAACTTATAAAAGAAGGTCGTAAGTCAAACCGAAGCGTCAGTCTATTGCTTTGTGAGATTGCTAATGGACTTATGAACGCTACTGTACCTACAACGATCACCAGCCGTTGGTCGTGAAGTGTTGCGATTCCAGCGCCAGCGTTCATTAGAAGCTCCGTGTCTAGCACTAGACGATCACGAGCTGATGACTATTATAACAGTTTTAAACTTCTGAAAAAATACAATTTATATGGTTTCAGATGTAAAGACCACAAACAACACAGTCATTATAATTGTTGGATCTTAGCAGGCGTAACGGTTATTCTGCTAGCAATTATTGCAATATATGGAAACGTTGTTGGATGAATCACGGTCCGCAAGGCACATCCGACTTACCAACGAACCAAGTAAGTTTATACTATAATTACCTATATGTAACTATGTATTCACTTATTGTTAAGAAACGCAAAATGAACTGTTAGTTATTAATAGAATGCATTATAAGTGGCAGTTAGTAGTTTCAGGAAGTACTGTAATACTATCATGTCCATACATTACTGTCGCATGCCTTTGACTGCATCAAGTCTTAGGTATCGAAACGCATCCATACTATAAACTATATACAGGGTGGATTTTTGAGATGTTGCAGAAAGGGCAGCTACTCTAACCATTGTTGCTACAGAAAACTATGTTTGCTCCGTCATCCGGTATAGTATAATTGTCTGGGGAAACTCTTCCGAAATTTCTAGAGTAATGTTAGCTCAAAAAAAAATGCATACGAGCAATTTTCAATATGGACTGGACTGATTCCTGCAGGCCAGTGTATAAATCACATAACCTTCTCACAGTTCCTTGCATTTATATATATGAAATCGCTAAGTTTGTTAAAACGAATTATTCACTTTTTGAACTTAATAATAATACAAATAAACGAAAAGTCACACAATATTTATTAAAACTACTCGTACCTAGGATCGAACTATTCCGACGCAGTTGCGTATATATGGCACCACTTATTTATAATTCAATTCCAAATTTCATAACTGATCTTCCTTACAGAAAATTCTGCGTAGTACTAAAAAAATGGCTTATTTCACATAGTTATTATTCAATAGGTGAATTTCTAAAAAAAACTTCTTGTCGGTCCTATCATTTCAGGAATGCATTGTAGACTTTACTTAGAATATACTATTAAATCTGCGATTGTAGATATAATTTTGATCTGTTTTTTTTTATACACTTTTTTACATATACTTTTTTATTATTACTATATTTCTGTTGTGTAACTTGAAGATTGATTTACTTGAAATAATTTCAGGTTTGGTAAATATTGTCAACTTGAGTTATAGATAGCTGCTTATTTAAATAAGCCTTACTGTTCATATTTGCATGCCAAAATATGGCGAAATGTGTCATCGCACAATACTTATTTACTAACACCTTTGTAACCGCATTTAAAGCAAATAAATGACTTTGACTTTGACTTTGATTGTATTTAAGAACAGTTTACCTATAGAATAAAATCTTTCAAAATGCCAAATTTTTCTTTTATTTCCGGGACACAAGTTCAGCATGTGATGAGGTTTTCATGAACATGTGATAAAGAAAAATGTCGTGAGGAATGTTTAGAGTTCGTTTGTGGGAGTGAATACCGAGATGACGGCTGATGCAGAGAAGGTATAGCTATAGGAGATCTATGAGGAACAGGGTGTAAAGTTTCTCATCTTCGATAGAAATGGAAGATTCCACGGACCAGACAAGTGTGGTGGGTGAGTGTGTGGGTACGGTTAAGTCGGGATGTTTTTTAAATGCTAGTCGCGCGGATAACTTTGCTTGCGCGATGCAGTATTTGCGTGACGTCAGGTCTTTGATACGTAGTTCGGATGTGGTGTTGTAGATACAAAGGTATGCTGTACCTGTGTTTTGGTTGGTTTGTATTCTACATCACTTGCTTGAACATCTTCTAGCTAGAGTTTTTCTGAAACTTCTGCCCGTTTTACTTTCATCAAGTTAACCAACGTATAGATACGTAATGCCTTTTTTATTTTATTTTTTTGGTTTGGGAATTATTAAATTACTTCTCCCGCTCTGGCCGGAGCGGGAGGGCGTGTCAAACTCTTACTGACTAAAGCCCACTCGTGTTCCTTCAGTTGCCTGTACGTATCCCTGTCGGACTTTCCCGCGTTCCAACGTGTAGATGGGTAATGCCTAACGCAATCATATCCCTAAGAAACCACTCCCGTTTCACCATTCGTTTCTTAGTAGGCAACTCGTAAGCTTTGAAATCCACTCTTTTGACACTATTGTCTTTGTTTTTACAAGGCAAGTTTGGCACTATCAATATTGTCAGAAATCTGTTGCTAAGAAACTCGGTAATACTTGCCTGAGAATTGGAATCGGTGAGAATAATTGGTGTCGTAACTTTAGTCTTTGCCTAGTCGTTGCTGATTTTATTTTGCGCTAATGATGTGTCTGATGTTTGTATAGGTGTTGTTAAGCTTTATTTTATGTATGTATGGGTGAAGTTACATTTAAAGCAAGGGAAATAAATCAGAGAATTGAAAGGTTTTTAGTTAAACAAATAGCTCTCTTATTCTATTTATCTTTTACATTTCCATCAACAGGTTTCATCACCCCAATTATTTTAGCATACGTCGCTTCTTCCTCATGTCTTGGTCGTTGACTGTCTCCATGCGTCAAACTGAGATCCGCATATAAAACTTCGTTTGTGATGCCCTGGAAAAATATAAATATTCAAACTTTCTTAATTAAAAAGCGGTTCTGGGTGCCGGTGAAATATGGCAATGTCAAATTAGCTTCTTGATGCTGCACTTGTAACAATCAAAGGTCTTCGTTTAACATAAAACTTACATAAGTATTCAATTCTATTGCTTCTATTGGTTCCGAATTTCGATGACAATATTTTTTAACACTTATATAAATCACCAATGTTATAAAACACATCAGTATCACGGTTGTGACCACGTATATATATATATACACAGCGACTGGAGGATGCTTCGACTGCTGGCCGGTACTTGCTGAAAACAAAATAGTTAAAACTTGAAATGAAATGGTATGAAATTGTTTATTCTGTAAATAGGATATATGAATCAATTTTACACGTCATATTAAAAAAAAAAAACTGCTAGATGAGTTCGGCGTTTCCTAACCGACTACAACAACAAAACAATACCAAAGAAAGGACATTTGGGCAGGCCGCATAAACTACTCAAACTGCCAGACCGTCATTAAAACTAACTGAGAAAGGAAAAAGAGAGTAATGAAAAAAAAATTGAATAAATATCCACATAGTCCTTCACAATACGAGTAGGTAATTAAAATAATTTAATACTTTACAAAGTAATCATATCATTTTGTTTTAATGTTTCAATGTTTATATAAAACTGGTATATTTTAATGATTAATTCAAAAAGAGAATCAAAAGGCTTACCTGTACATTCATCTTCAAGGTCCACCATAATGGTACAGGGTGAGGACCTAACGCATTCTTTGTTATCTATAAAAACATTAATATAACCATTAAGTGATCTTCCATATGACCGTTACAGTGAGCGGTTAACTGATTCCCTAATGAGTCGCTGAGAATAGAGGATATAGTTCAACAAATAACATAATCAAACAAAAAAAATACTTGACAGTTCAAAGTTAAATAATGTTACTGTACTACTAACACTCATAGTGTTCGGGTAGTGAACAAATTCTCGTAAAGAATGAATTGTCAAAATAGTTGAATTGATAAGATTGTTTTTTTTTTTGTTCTATTGTAATATTGAAAATAACCATTTTTCCAGTCTTTTCGCCTTTGAAATAATCTGACAAAATAACGCTTTAATTTTGACGTGAAAACATCTTTTCGTTCGGAGTACTGGTGGTAAGTTCAATCAGGCAGGATATAATTAGCATATGACGTCGCATCGCGAAGGCAGGCGCATGCGCGCGACCCTCAATGTTTCACCATATGTCGATATTCCAAATGGTATAGTGCAAAAACGTGTTCAGCTGGAAAGGTGATTCTGACCTCGTTGCCGAGAATGCATAATGGACTACCAGGACCTAAAGAGATACAACAAAAATATTTCGCAAAATAGGGTTTAAAATGCATATGAAGTTGCCATAGTAAAATAATTTCAAATATCGTCTCTTAACGGCCGTAAATATGCTCAGAAATAAAAAAATCCAAATCGAAGAAAGCTTGTATTTTATCGAATGCAATGAGCCTAAAAAATCTAGTGCCGACCAAATGCAATAAAAACGGCACTGTCAGAAACCGTAAGAAAATCTGTTGCAAATTTAAGATGTCGTCTCATATCGGCCGTAAATTTACTCAGAACTGAAAGATATCACCAATCGAACAAAGTATGTATCATTTGGAATGAAATGAGCCCAAAAAATCTAGTGCCGATCAAATACAATAGATACGGCAGTACCGGACACTGTAAAAAAATCTATTGCAAATAGAAAAAAGTTTAAGATTTCGTCTGATATCGTATAGTATTCGTAAATCTACGCTGAATTGAAAAAAGAAATAAAAAATGAAGTATTTTGCGGTCATTTTGCATCGTAACAGGACCACCAAATCCATCCAATAATGAGTGAAAACGAGAGATGCGTCAGCATCTGAAACCACAAAAAAACATGTTGCAAACAGACCGCCCAGAGAAGGTTGAAGAACACCGCGCTGTACTTAAAGCGGCACACTAGTGCCGCTTTCTCTGTTTGAATGGACGCACTTCCCTCTTTTGAATCGTAAGATAGCTCGTTTCACTGACTCGGGTCGTTCATCTAGGCTAAATTTACACGGTCTTAGTTTTCTCATTCGATTCGTAAATAGGCTCGCTTCACTGGTAAGCAGGATAGAAACGGGCGCTATACTCGAGAATGAGCTCGCTTTGCTCGGTTGACTCGTGAGACGACTCGCTCCGCATGCATGGTTCGCTACGCTCGCTCGTTTCATGACAAGTTGACATAGGTTTATTCTAACATAACGTAACAAGTGAGTACGAAGCCCTAATCGGGAATTTATAACTTTTACATTCCCTATTTGATACCAAGACCATCGTATGCCGCTGGCGCGGCATCCTTACTCCGTTCTCTCGCCAAGCCAAGTGACTGAATCTAAACAGTCTATATATAATCAGTTCACTGGCCACAGTGGCCACTAGTGTAGCACACTTGATTTATTCACGGGAAGAGCGAGCCTACCCACGATCAGAACGAGCGATATAAACCTACATACATGTCAAACGAGCCAACGCTCAACCAAACGAGTAAAGCGGGCCAAGTGACCTCTGCGAGCCTTCACACGAGCCTGCGAGCGAAGCGAACCCATTCTCAAACAGAGCGACCGGTGCGAACCGCTTCAAATCAGGCGAGTAAAGCAAGCTCATTCTCAAACCAAGCGTCCGGTATGAACCGCTTCACGAGCCGGCGAGCGAAACGATCCCATTCTCAAGCAAAGCGATCCCATTCTCAAACAAAGCGACCGCTGCGAACCGCCTCACGATCCAGCGAGGGAAGCGTGCCCATTCTCAAGCAGAGCGACCGGTGCGAGCCGTCTCACGGGTTGGCGAGCGAAGCGAGCCCATTCTCTAGCAAAGCAACTGCTGCGAACCACCTCAAAGGCGGCGAGCGAAGCGAACCCATTCTCAAGCCGAGCCACCCTGGTGTCAGAGTTTTAAAACCACCCATTGGCCTCTGACTACTGATTACGACTTAGATAACAACGTACAGAACATAACATCACGGCTTTATTTCCCCGAAGGGCTAGCAGTAGATGTAACTACTACCCGTAGCAACCCACATTTCGGCAGTTATTTATGAACACATATTAAAAAAAAATGCATTCTGGCTACCGCACGCTAGAACAAAAATATTTCGTTAAATAGGAGTAAAAATGCATATGAAGACAGTAGACAATAGCTAAATAATTTCATATAAAGACATATTGGCCGTAAATCTTCTCAGAAATTTTAAAAATCCCATACCGAAGAAATCTTGCATCATAAGGAATTCAACGAGCCTAAAGAGTCTAGTGCCGAGCAAATAAAATAGCAAAGGTAGTATCAGAAACCTTAACAGCCGTAAATCTGCTCAGAACTGAAAAATGTCACAATCAATGAAAGCTTACATCTCATTAGGAATGCAATAAACATATTTTTTTGTAATTCGTTGCAAATATTAAATTAACATCGTTAAAAAATTTGTTACTGTTTTACCACACGTTAACCAGTGATAGCCTAGTGTCGTGACCGTCAGACTGCCAAGTCATAGGTCTCGAGTTCGAAAACAAGGCACGCACCTCTGACTTTCTGGATTCATGTGCGTATTCTAATTATCACTTGCTTTAAAAACGGTGAAAGAAAACATCGTGAGGAAACAGGCATGCCTGAGAGGTATTTCTCGACGGCATGTCAAGCCAAGTCAGAGGCCCACGGGCGGCGTTAAAACTCTGACATTAGGTTAGTCATTAACCACACGAAAAGAAGACTACATTTTCACGAAATTGCGGCGCGGGCTCGAACTGCGCCTAACTCAATTTTTTATTTAAAATGTTGCAAATTCGTGAAATCTGTTGATCAAAGTAATTAAAATCTAAACTATGCATTAAGTACATTGTAAGGAATAATCCATTTCGCGAATTAACTTCACTACCCTTGTTTTTGACAGTAACTGGTATCCCTTCAACTGTCAAGTTACTGAGTACTCGAACTTTTTGTTATTGGAAAAAAAATTACAATAAATTGAAGAAACTATCCAATATGATCTTACATTCATATCCTCGTGGAGGAACAGCCTGCTGTCTGTACAAAGCTCTTCCTTCCAAGATTTTTATGTTTTTACACCATCCAGTATTTCGTTCCAATGCTAAGTAAATTGTTATATTAATATTATTATCTTTGCTCAATATTTGTTTCTTGATCTTCAAACAGTATTTTCCTATAGCGTATTTATTTTTTACGTCTACGGATAACGTTGTATTCGTCAAATATTTTTTATTGTTTTGCTGCTTTTCACCTTGAATGTTAAACAGAGGTAATATTGTTTATCATAATTAAATTATAAGACATAATAGATGGTCCGAGAAATGTCCCGCATACACAAAACTTGTATTTTCTCGAGGCCCAAGGGTTTTCGCCTAGGTATAGGGGGTGATTAAATGTCGTCAAGGTGTCACATTTTAACGACCTGGAAGTATGCGTCGAATTACAGTTCAACCTGTTTACAATATTGCAGGATGTTTTATATAATGGTAGTATTCCATGAAATAGCCTGAAATATTGTTTATACAGTGCAGTAATTTTCTGTGAAAAAAATCCTCTCATTCAATGCTCTACGTTCAATTATGTTTTGAATTAAGGTTGAGCTTCCAAAGAAAGAGTCTTCCACTGGAAGATACAGGGTGGCTATTCTTCATTAGTGACTACACGCTTACTTGTTTTATGAATTGTATAGAACACACCAGGAGACAAATTCTTTAAATATAACATCACATTCAACTTATTTCCAAAACGGTAACCGAAAGTAAATGGCGACCTCAGTCCTACTGCTTTACCTACAAATAAAAAAAAACAATTATTACAGGTTGCACGTAACTAGTTTTAATATGACTGACGTCTCCCACCTGGTTACTGATTTTAATTCGGTTAGTTCATAATTACTCAACATTAAAGTTATTTCGTTGACCGTTATTGTTTCAGTCAACCAATAATAACAGCATAGCTTTGTGCCTCGCAGTCTGTTAATTTTTGTGCTAATAAGGATGCCTTTCCACCAAAGATACGCGAGGTAGGAGGTAGCTAAGCGGTGAAGCTAAGCTACTAAACAATGTGTCTATTTCTACTAGAGTTAAGTGCTGTAGCGAAGTGGGTAAGGCGCGTTATGAAGATGCGGTTTGCGCGTAAAAACTTAAGATTCATTTAACCCTTTTCCATCAGAGCTAACAAAGCTACGCTATGAACATCAAACGATCCTATTGGTTGATATTTTGATATCATACACATGACAAATCCTGCGCTACGCTGCTAAGGACATCTCTGGTGCAGAAACCGGGTGTAAAATTAAAGAATCTTACTTGTGCACTACAAGTAAATTTTTTTGTCACATGTTTATGTAGGGTTTGATTATTAAAGACACGATTCAGAAAGCACAATTTTAGGTACACTCAAATGCGGTCCATCATAAGTAACAATTTCACATTCATATCGTTGTAGTGCGGTTCTCGTAGTCCAAGTATTGACGTGCGGTTGACCGTACATTGAACGGACATTTATTTACGTATTTGAAAGGTACAACAACGACTTAGGTATGTAAAATGATAAAAATAACTTACGAGTACAATCATCGTGTGTCGCGTTAACCGCTAGAACGATTAAAATAACTCCACAGACATTTACGATTATAGAATTCATATTTACAATTAATAATTCAAAAATTTCTAAAATATAGATATTATATTAGGGTACTTGTGTGTATTGTTGTTACTAGTATTTGTTTTACTAAATCAATATCAAATTCTACACCAATTTAAAACTTGTCATTAATATTTTGCATTGAGGAACATAATTTTAATATTCAAATAATTAAGTTGTTTGTTTATCCTGTACCGGTGATTACACATCGGCGGCGATCTCTGTCGTCCGGCCCTGGTTCAGGCCATGGTTCGGCGCGAGAGTGCATGGGAGGCCGTCACCTCCTTCTGCGAAGCAGTTATGCTCGCGAAGGAGGAGGCGGGGCGCGCGAGGGAGATGCAAGCTGCACGCCCTCGCGGCCCTAGTCGCCGCAGGAGACGCCCCGGGCGTCGGGAGTCAAGAGCCGACTTCCGGCCACCGTAGGCGCGGGCTTGCGGACGGTGAGCAATGGGCAGCTCGCCGTCCGATAAGGACCAGGCCCGTGTCGACGGCGCGTTGTGTTCCACGCGCGCCTCAAAGAGATGTCAGCACCAACCGACGGGGTCGAAAGACCAATGCCTGCTGGGGTTGCGGGTTTGTCCGAAAGGGATATCGCGGCCCCGGCACACAGGCAACGGAAGGAACACGGGTGGGTTTTAGTCAGTAAAAGTCTGACACACCCTCCCGCTCCGCCCGGAGCGGGAGAAGTCATTTGATGATTTCCCATCCAAAAAAAAAAAAAAAAAAACGGTAATTACACATCTGCGTACGCGCATGAACAGTGTGGTTCGCGTGGATCTTAGGAATAATAATAATAATAATAATAAAAAGTTTATTGATCCAAAAATAGAAATAGACACAGGTTGTACACTAGTTACATGCTAAGACTTATTCAACTAACAATGGACACAAGGGGAGAAAAAATTATATAAAGAAAACAATTAATTGTCTATACCAACAAAAATTAATCCTGTCTCCTAAACTAGGGATGGCCTGTATCTTAGGAGACAGTGATTCGACAGAGCTGAGTTGTAAATTAATGATGGACCTTTTTGAGTGTCGATGTTAATCTACCACAAGACAAAAATGTGAGTTAGCTGACTAAGACTAAATTAAAATTAAGATTTATTTGAGCATGGATGGATGGAGAAAGAGTGGGGTTATAAATGGGAGAAAGGTGTGTGTGTTTATGTTCGTGAGTGTAATGTTTGTTGTTATGTATGGGTGTGTTAGTTTGTGTGTTGTTTTGTGTTTCTATTTAATAGTGATTTGTTAAGCGATGTATGCCAGTAAAGATTCGGTGTTATTGTAGTCCTGTTGTATGAGCCAGTCTGTAATTTTAGATTTAATATTGAATTTATTTAAGTTTATTATGTTTAATTTCTTTTGTATAATTTTATATACGTGAATACTTAACACGTAGTAATGGTGTTTCGCAAAAGAGGTTTTGTGCTGTACACCAGAGGGGACATATGTTCGCTTCCTTGGGTCAGGTAGGGGTAGGCAGCCGTGTACTCTGAGGGCAGATCGAAGAACAAACAGCTGACGTACCGTCAGTACTTTGCAGTCAGAATAGAGTTGTGCTGTGGGGTATCTAAACGGTTACAATAAAGAAATACATCGGAATACGGTGGAATATAGTATGGACATTCATGGACGAATTGTTCCCTTTAAGTCGAGACCCTGGACACCTATGGACATGTTCGCGAAAGGCTCACGTGCAAGTTGTAATATTCCCGACGTGGTCATATTCGTGGTTATATGAGTACCACATGAGAATCACGTTACAGTAACACGCGCGTAGACTGTGACGCGTCCGTAGCCGTTCGAGACGCGTAGTGTGCACGGCGCGTGCGCGTGTGCAAGTGTGGATCCACCCTAACAATAAATGTTCCTGCTGTTTTAATGAATATATTCCTTATTGGCGGTCGATTGGTGCAATGAGGTCAGAGTTCGAACAGGAAAAGAACAAGCAAAAATACCATTGGAACTAGCTTTTATATAGTTTCAAAAGCAATAATAATTAATATAATCTAATAACACCTAAATACCTATTTTACTAAAGGCGGCTACGATGTTAGTCTAACTTTTCCTCGTCTGAGTCGCGGAAAGGAACATGACTGATAATACGAGTATCTAATATCTTATCATACATGGTCAGTCCTACCGTCAGATCCGTCTCATCTTAATAAACCCACAGATACTTTTGGAACAGCCTACAACTCTTGAAATTGTCATTTCGTCATTGGGATACCCGAATTGAGACATTGGCACGCGGCTAGGAGACCGATCGAACAATGTAGTCAAAGATCGGGATCGAGATTGTACTGGAGATTCCTACTTTAATCATTTCGGACTATGTTTACTATGTAATAGGTTCCGCCGGCGGCTTCGCCCACATGATATCGTTCTAAATTATAGGCTTTGTTTTTCAGTGATAATATAGCATCCCACTGGTGAAAGAATTTTTAATCGGTTCATGAGATTTTAAGTTTATTCATTACAAACAAAAATACAAATGTTTTCTCTTTTGAGTCGTCTAAGATCTTCTGTAAAACAATGCTTTGATACTTTATTTTGTGTGTTAACAGTATTTGTTACATGAATAATATTACTATTATTAGTTCAATGATACATTCAGTTCGTTCACTGTTCAAAATTAGTAAAGTTCTCCCGATCCATCTTAAAAGTAAGTTGAATATCTTGACTGAACAATTTAAAAATCAATACCACAAAGTCGAAAGTAAGCATATCTACCCAACTCGTTTATCTAGGAAGAAGACACTTGTTGTTCCAAAAGTAAAAAACTACTTTGGTAAGCGCACACGAAGGTACTTAGTACCAACGTTAGTGAATGAGCTACCCCCAAAGCTGATATCGCATGTCAAGTCTAAGGATCAACTTAAAAGAGTCCTACAAAAACATTACCTATCATTGTGTCCATAGCTATATCTGTAACAAACATCGCGTTTGCAACTTTTTGTACAATGTGAGATTTCCTATCTCGACTGTAGGTATGTTATCTTATAGTTTACTTAGCAAAATTAAGTTTTAGCACATAAATATTTCAAAATTCAAAATTTGTAATTCATTGTTAGACGAGAACGACTGCCGACAAACTGTTATTCAGTTTGGCAGACTTTATGTATGGTATTGTTAATACAGATTTTGAATAAACAAAAAACAAAAAAAAAAAAAAAAAACAAGTAATGTTCTAATTCCATAACAAAATATTTATTGCTAAGCAGTAGCCAAATATATTTGTAAGTTATATTTATCTAGATATTTATCTTATGCACGGGTATCATAACCATTTTTATCTCTACTGTACGAAGAATAGACGGATAAAAATCAAAGACAATGTGACATTTCTTAACTGCACTCTTTGACATCGCGCCGTAGAAATCCTTCTACAATCTGTAATGTTGTCTTTCATTTCTACGGAGGCCATGCTACGCGTGCTGGCAACGAAAAGTCCATCTCCGTAGGTATTGTAAATTGAGCTACGATATTACCTAAGTTGATTACCTAACACCACGCCTGTATTCCCCGAAGGGATGGCCAGAGTTGCATCATGTAGTAGGAAGCTGAATGCGTAACCGGGAACAAGTCCCGACTGCAGGCTGCTACTGAGAATTTCCTAACGAAGTGCCAACAACTGCCCGACCCTGGAACAGAACTCCGGAAACAGAGCTACCACTGGATCAACGAGGCAGGTCAGAGAATAACTAAATATATTTTACAACCATGCCTTCCTTTTTATCGCTATCGCTTAGCATTCACTGTGGTGGCACTTTTATTATGAGGAAAACATAGTATCTAATAATATTGTACACCGACATTGAATCAATTTTGTTATTTCTGTCTGTTTTTTACTTACAGATGCACGAATATTTAATTATTTAAATGAAGTGTTTATTGATGTGTTTAAATAAAATCAATAAAAATATCTATTGCGCTTAATAAACTATAGCTTTTACTCATTATAAAAATTAACTAGTTACTGTGTTAAGTTGTAAATATGCAAACGATCATTTGTTTCGTTTTAATATTAACTATTAGTGTAGCAATGAACGTGGACGTGTATGTTTACAATGGTTATGAATTTTGTAAGTACCTACATCTGTATTTTTGGCCGATACGTTGACAAACTAAATACATCAAAATGAGGTCTTGCTGTCTGTGTTGGTAACAGTACTCACGATACATGTAAGATCAAAGACAGAGACAGTTACTTATGTCCTAAATTATTTTTATTTTTATCATGCACACTTGCTTTTCCAATGTATTTTAGATTTTAACAGAATTGTCGACGTCATTGCTTGCCATGTTAAAAAATAGAATAGAATAGACATGTTCTATGTATTATCTCAAAAGGCATCAGAATAGATCGCCATGTGACATTTGATAGTCATTGTTTTTGCCGCTCGTATTTGTCACGGTCACGGTGTTCAGTTCATTGAAATTTTACAAATGTGGACACAGTTTTACAAAACTGGATGCTATCGGGCACATTTTGGAGTTAACAAAACGATAACATTGAATCAATTTTCTTGCTATCTAATACATTGTTTTTTGTTTTTAGATAGAAAACCCGATCAACCTGTGGCGAAGCCTGTACCGAGTTCTATATTCATATTTGGTTATCACTCGGGTGACCGCTTATCTATGCAAATATATTTAAGGAATGAAGCTGTGAATGTGACCACGAATGTGTTCTTAAACTGTACATCAGGTAAGTTTGCGTTTTTTTTTAATATACAGTCTGCCCTTATTCTGTAGCAGGCAACTAATAAACTTTAAATCGTTCTGGCAAACAAGTTAATTGGTATATAGGGAACAATGTTGTGAGTTTGCATAGTAGTTAATATATTATATTGCTCTCTATGCCATAAGCTTTAAAAGTTATCTCACAAAAAAAACATCGATATTGGCAGTGTAGTGGAATAATGAATATTTTAATGCGTACATTAAAAAAATAATGGCATATTTGGTTGAAAATAATATGGAGGATCTTTTCATTTTCATTAATTGACATTATAAAATTTCTGATTCATACATTTCAGATGTAAAGACGCAGAAGGAAAAGTTAAAAATGTATTTAAATACTAAACGAGAAAAATATTATGTGATCCGTAGTGTTTTACATTACAGCAAGATATTAATTGATCTTGAATTATGTAAAACAACTGGCGTTTGTACCAGAAAACAAATAGTTAAAGGGGAAGAAATGACAGGATTACGCGACGAGACACGACATGTAGGTAGAAGAAAATATTATATTTTCGTGATAGGTAAATCAGACTGCCTCACTGTCTAGTGGCCGCAAGCGCGACTACAGATCTCGGGGTGTAGTCGCCGGTCGGGAATAGCTTGCATATTTTCCAACAGAAAATTCGCTGTTCTACAGATAATTTTTCAGATCCAGGCTTTGGGCTGTAGCCTAGACTTTAGACTCTAGATGTCCATAGGCTTGCTCCTTATTATATGGGATTGAAACATAAATGACGAAATGGGGAGTGCTATACATATCATAGAGCACCAATCATTTTCTTAAGTACTTTGTAGTTTGCGGGTCTGTATCGGGTTGTTTATTGATCAAACTATGATTCGCTATCATATTAAGTATGTATTTACTTAATATAGTCGTTAAGATCATCAATACGACGACTCTCTTGTGCAGTGAATTAATTTATTGTTTAAATATTTTTACAGATATATAACGACATTTGTTTAAAAGATCAGTACTGTGTAATTGAAGTGGATTTGTTAAATTATATGTTTGAAGGTAAGTCTTTCTCTTACCCTCTCTCGGCATTGTGATTATGTAATAACTTTTTACGCTTCCCCGACCCCAACATAAAATGGGGAAAATGCTTGACCTGACGATGATGAACTTTTTACCCTTAAGATTTAGAGACACATTAAAGTCTTGACTACTCAGCACACTCATAATATTGTTGTAAGTTAGTTTTTTTTTTTTTATCGTTGCCCACACTAAGAATTTCTTCCTGTATCGTGGGTGCGTTTACAAACATAGAAACTCACATACACTAACACCCAGACCCGGAACAACTACTTGCAGATCATACAAATATTTGTTCCGTGCGGGGATCGAACCCGCGACACGTTGCGCAGCAGCCTGTATATTGTACACCAATCTCTTTGTTCGATGGTATATTTAAGTATCCCCATTCGTGTGGATATTTTAATGCCAAGCCTCTAGGAAAGAGCAACATTCACATCCATACGTAGAAATCATCCTTATGTAGTAAGCAATTACTAGGTATGGATGATTTCTAGTCATAAAGCTTAGGGTATCTTTTGATATTTTACTTGCTTTTCCTAAGTAAACGTTAAATAGCTGGCCTTCTTCACTGGCAACAACGCAATATCTTTAGTTCATGTTACTTCTCAAAGTGTCTACTTTCCGCCCTTTCCTTTTTCCTACTAACCTCCTATACAAACCTTGTGA
Organism: Agrochola lota; assembly: GCA_947364205.1. Classification (NCBI taxonomy): domain Eukaryota; kingdom Metazoa; phylum Arthropoda; class Insecta; order Lepidoptera; family Noctuidae; genus Agrochola; species Agrochola lota. Next base: position 9,782,601 of record OX376246.1, on the reverse strand, counting down.
ACTATTAACAGTTCAACAGCTATTTATAATGGCTATTGTAATAAAACAACACAGAGCTCTGCCCTACAGCACTGCATATACTAATAAAAGACGTAAAGATATAGTTTCTCCACAAAATACAACAAAACATGCTTTTGTATCCAAATTTTACCTATACCTCGGTCCTCTTCACTATAATAGACTAAACTCGAAAGCAAACATCTGTTCCCTGAACTACACAAATTGTAAGAGAATTCTCAAGGATGCTCTCCAAAGTATGTCTTACGAAAATACAGAGAATTTACTAACTGTGCTAAAGTGAAAAATGTCACCTAGGTTAAGTATAAGTACTAATATCAAATTTAGAAACTAAGAGTTAAGCTCCTCAACATGTAATTAGTGATCTATTGTCAACCTGTTGTTTATTTATTTATTTTATAAGTCTATTTTAGCTCCTCTCGCCTGAAACACAGTATTACCTAGTTCAGGCACGTAAGTCTTAGGAATATAATTTACATTTAAGCAAAACTGTACAAATTATTATGCCTTGTAATTTTTTGAATAAATATTATTATTATTATTACTTATTTCATTCTGTTCTATAACAAACGTTTTTTTTTCCAGAAAATATCGTCCAACCGGTGCCGTCTCAAAACGCTGTGATGATGTACGTCATACCAGCCGTCATAGTGATGTGTGTTATAATATTGGTGATTTATATTAGTGTCAAAAAATATTCTCACCGAAATTCGCGCCCAGTAGAAACAATAAAATTGAATACTTACGTAAGTCTTGAGTTAAGCGAAAACCTTTGTTTACTACAAGTGCAATACCATCAAAAGACTTTAAAATTGTATGTCCGCCGCCCTGGGGTAGGAGGAGGGGTCTGGCCGACTCTTACTGACTACAACCACAAGGTGTTCTTCAACTGCATACACCAGGGTGCGGGAATGCTTGCGCAGTTCATCACGCTCCCCCGTGCTAGACCCCGTCATCCCCTGCGGCCGTCACCCTACGACCGCAGTTCCTCTTGAGAGGCGAGCGGAACACTTTGCGCCGCCGTCTCGCTTCTGTCTGCTCAGGCGAAAGACTCGCCCTATAATAGGTGGAGATAGTTAATCAGCTCTATTGAATTGAATCTAAAATATTACCTTTACTGAAATAGATAAGTATTATGGATGACAGCAATAGAGGACTTTTTAAAGACATACTAATAGTGTTAATTTTCTAATTACAGTCCACTGCAAAAGAGGTTGTTTATGCGGATCTCAGCTTGGTGCATGGAGATAGTCAACCACCAAGACGTGACGAAGAATCGCCATATGCCGAGATAACTGGAGTGTTAAATCGTCAATGAAATGTAAAAAAATAAGTAGACACTACGCTGTGTGGCGTAGCACTTACTGTGCTAATGGCGTAGCTCACACTGTGCTACGGCGTAGCTCACGCTATGCTACGATTGGATTGGATATGACATCGGTATTCGCCAGTGGTCGGTTGTAAAGAGCTTTGATTCTTAAAAGTTAGCACCATTGAACAACCGTTGAAACATCTATGTACCAATTTACCCATGTTTGCAATAATAAATGATTTGATTTGATTTGATTTGATTTGAAAATAGCTGTCAAATATTCACCTGTTTTGATTAATTTGGCAATATTGTATGAAAATATAAAATATAGCTAAGTGACCTAGAATTTAATGTTGCAATCGTTTTAGGTGTAAAAAGGGCATTTTGAAAGTTTCTATATACTTTTTTTATATCTAAAACTAAATATTTTAAATGTTATGATATTAATTGGCATTTCGTAACCAATATTTTTTTGTTCGCTAGTTAGTTGTGTTTCATATTTCCATACAGTAATATTGCCAAATTAATCTAAACAGCGAAATATTTGACATTTCTGTCAGTGTAAATATTAGATATTTACTGAAAGCTTTTCTTACGATGACGCTAGTTTAGTATTATATAAGCGGCCACCGAAAGACGCAAATTACAACGTTTACCAACACATTTTTTTATCTTTGTATATATCTTTGTTATCATATTTGGCCATTTTGGCTCACAAAATAAAAAAAACTAGAATTCAATAAAAAAAAATAAAAAAACAATATGAGACATTTATTTATTTATTTGACAATTACGTTCAAGTACAAACTACTAAAATAAAGTACAAAAGTACTGCTTATTCCTACAGAAATCTCTTCCATCAAACTTTTTGTATGAAACCAATAAGCTAAGCTAAACCTTTTTTTGGAACGAAGTTCCTTATCGCGCGTTGCGAAAGGGGGCTAGACGGAAAAAATTAAGACCAAAAGTTGTAACGACACTTTTTGCTATAATTGTAAGCCGTGCGGCGTGCGCGTGTTTCTCTGTCTCTCTCTCTCTCTCATAGAAAGCAAGCCAGTTATTTTCCTTTCGTCTTTCTATTTCGCATTGAACAGTGTGGTGTCGCGACGATTATTTTTGTTGAGTGTATACAGGTTTTTTGTACATAATAAATAATAAAAAATAATAACAATAATGAATCCTGACAGTGTTTTTGCTAGTTTAGGTTAATTTATTTTTGTTACGTTTATAAAATGAAGTTACGAAACGCATCATCGGAAGAAGTGTATCGCGAGATTGCCAGATTAAAATTCTTGGGTTGCAAGTTATTGGCTATTCTTCCGTGATTTCTTCCACCCTGACAACCTGGCTAATCTATTTGGACTTGACTTTGTGATTTGGCTGCGATCGTTCTTTCGTTGGAGCTCGACAACTGTGCTGTTATACTCTGGACTTTGATTAAACGGACTTTTCACTAGCTTTGTGTAAGTATTGGACATTATCACGTTTTTTTTACAACACTCACAAATTAATAGTACCTAACCCTTAGAAGTTATAAAATCTAATTCAACTTTACATGACTGTATTGATTACAAAAAATATTTGTAAAGCTGCTTTGCACTTACTGGTTAAGTTTATATTACATTATATTTGTTAATAATAAAATAAAAAAATTATAACTTAAAAAAAAAAAATTACAAGTCGTTCACTAATTAATCGAAAGGAATTTCGTTGCATCCGGGTGTCCCTTGACACCTCTCAAGTTTTTAAATTACATTTTGAAGATATTTATTTACACACGTATTTACATGATTTAAAAACTAACAGACTTAAAATAATAATAATAATAGTTATTAAGAATTTGTCAATTTACCCTCAAAACTTGCAACTTAAAATACCTCGAGGTAATAAAAGACTACACACTCTCTTTTAGAAAACATATTGAAAGTCCATTTAAAAGCGTGCGCAAACTAATACGTGTTTAAAAAAGTTGAGATCATGTGAGGATTCAAAACTAATCACACAAGTTTATTTGACTCTGTGTCGATCTATAATTCCGTACTGCATCACTTGTTGCATTGGCGCACAAAAACTAATTCACTGCCTCGTGAAAGAGCTCAGAGAGCAATTTTAAAGGTATCAATCTTCCATTCCTTCTTCTTTCCCACATATCTGCTGTATAAATCCTGCAACGTACTGACGCTTCGCCAGCTTTTCATTATGCACTTAGCAATAGAACAGCACACCATTCTGACCTACAATGCTGTTCTTCTATTGTTCTTAATTGTTTGCTATTTCAGTCGCCGGTGCCAGTTTGAGACTTCCTCTCATGTACCTACTCATAACTTATCCTATTCATTCGCATAACACCACACATTCCTCTTAGCATTCTTATAGCACAGTTATAGCTGGATAATAAGTACTTAAATTTTTTTTTTATACGTTGCCCCACACTAAGAATTTCTTCTTGTATCGTGGGTGCGTTTACAAATATAGAAACTCACATACACTAACACCCAGACCCGGAACAACTACTTGCAGATCTTACAAATATTTGTTCCGTGCGGGGATCGAACCCGCGACACGTTACGCAGCAGTCGATCGCTCAGCCACTGCGCCAACCGTGTCGTCAAATGTCAAATTCATAAACCGAAGAGTAAACAAGTAATGGTCATGTTAGTTGTAACAGGGAAAACTATAAATAACTGATAATTAAGTACACATCACACGTAAACAAGTTAGTCAGACCGAAATATTTAATAAGAGTATTATTTTAAAAGTACCTATTTCACCGCCGACGAGGAAGTGACTAGCTATCGACAATTTTCTCGCTCGAGAAACGTACAACAGATGTAGGTCCCGTGTACAATACATTACGTAGGTCCTGTGTCGGTAAAATATATACATATACTGACTCACGCCTTCTGTCCACGGTGGTAAGCAGAAACTACAGAACGGCAACTACTACGATCCTTACTACTTTTTACGCGCATACTGTTACCATGGATTCAGTACCTGATGACTACCAGCGTTGAAAGTTACACCTGTATTCCCCGAAGGGTTAGATAGAGGTGACACATACCTATACTACGCCCTGCACATTGCGCCAGTTATGTTCAAGTCCCATGTAATAGGGTTATGCTGCTATAGATAGTGCCATCCACGAAAATGCGCCCCACACTTATTCCCAAACGCTTATAGAACAAGAGTGCAACATTCTGCTGGTGTTTTAGTATTGTCAATACACACCTAAGAGTTTGTAATTACTTAACACAACCAAACAAAAACAATAGTATTAATTATTCACACTTGTACTGTAAGTGATTAGGAAGAAGAGTGGGATTGTCTTCGTGGATGGTGCTACCTATACTGAGAAATTTCTGATGAAATAATCCAATAACACTTTGCCGACTCGGGAATCGCAACTAGGCCTTCATGCTCAGCAGCAGCGCAGGCGACCAACAGTACAACCTAATGAGAAAATGTCAAAAAGTTTCAAATGATTCAACTGCACACTGATCGTTTTTATTGACTAATTAATTTAATTTGATATCTGGTTTTAAGTTGTCCAAAACTTGAATTCTAAGCGACAGTCTACGCATTTATATTATGTATACTCCTAGCGGTTTATTATTTGAATATAGTATTTAGTTAATTATCAATGTTTTTCACTGTTTGCAATGTTTTTGTTTTTCACCTAACACAAGCATTTCCTTGCTTACAAGGTGATCTCCAATACGTGTGTATAAATCATTTGTGTAAATGCAATAAACATATTTTTAATAATTTTTTTAAATTTATATTTAGTTATTGCGAGGGCTTTTGACTTTATTCTGAAATAATAATGGCTTCTAACCACCTGTGGTTAGAAGCCATTATTATTTCAGATTCAGAGTTATTAGTTATTTCAGAGATTTTCAGATTCTCACTCAATGTTCTGTCTTCTAAGACAGAACATTGAGTGAGAATCTGAAAAACTGAAAAATAGTGCGCAAGTTTTTTTTTAAATCAACCTTAATGGGGTAAGAAAAATAATAAAACAGAAGTTTTCTCACTCTCTTTTACTAATTTACACAAATAGACCTCGACCTGGGCGTCCTTAAGTTATTACAAGTTTTCTTTCACAACTCCACGATCTCTGTAGGTACTAAAGATCTGACAACTTTTACGTAAAACGGGAACTTTAATTTATTAAACAATTGAACTTAACGTTTGAATGAAGTGTGGCATGCGGATAGACCATGACCTGGGTAAAGATTAACGGGTTTTTTTATCTTGTTATTCGTTTATCACATTCCTGTGGGATAATTTCCGACCTCCAAGCGAGTGATTCCGAGGGCAAAAGTTGGTATTGTCCATAAAAAAGGTTATATAATTAACACATTAATTAATTCATTTTGAAAGTTTATTTTTTGCATGCATGATGGCAAATAGGAAAGCAGTGGAAGCTGTAAACAAAACGGTGCAGGAAATCCGCAGGAACTAAGACATGATGTCACAGTTTTGTCTGACGAGGCGAATGCTTCGTTGAAAAGGTCGACTGTATGGTCGAGAGTTCATAGACTGCACTTGATCATCAACATGCGAGCTTGGCTTGGTGGGAATTAATATGCTCAAGAATTCTCCGATGTTCTTCTAAAAGATGGTGAAGGCACTCTACCAGAGGAGAGCTATCAGAGATTCTTGGTAGAGTAGTTCCCACTTTAGAAGATCTGATTCTTCTGGTGTACGGGGACATCAGTCGAATACCGTACGAAGAGAATTCTTGGGCGTGTTTCCATTTCAACGCCGAAAATGATCAAGCTGCAGCGATCAACCACAGTATTCTCTCGCAAATTAAAGTGCTATACACCTCCATTAATACTGATGTGGAGGAAGACGATGCCACACATTACTCTGTAGGATTTCTGAATTCGCTAATGGCAAGTGGACTTTGGGCACACATCATCCAGCTAAAGGTCGGTGCCCCGATTGTGCTCCTTTGGAACTTAACTCCGCCGAAGCTGTGTAACGGAACCCGGCTAAAAGTCGTGTCTTTGCAGAGAAATGTCATCGAGGTGGAAATTCTGTGTGATACGATGTGGCATTGGCGAGACAGTGTTTATACCGCGTATACCACTAATTCCTCACAAACACCAGTTTAAGCGCGTGCTCTTCCCTGTGAGTGTATGTATGCTATGCGATGATTATCAATAAGTCACTGGGGTTGACACTGAAACCTGAAGGCTGCGGGTGTTGACCTCAGTACAAGCTGCTTCTCATACGGACAACTGTACGTCGCTTGCTCCTGGGTCACCAGTCCTCTCTCTGTTTTGGCTGCTGAGAACAAGACTACAAACATAGTATACAGAGAAGTTTTATAAAAATGTGGCTGTTATTGTAGTATATTGTGGTGTCTTACGACTTCCACGCGAACGAAGTCGCGGGCAGAAGCTAGTAGTTAAATAAATAAATCCTAATTTTGAAACACATTTAATTAAACGAACATTATATTGAATTTTATTTTATTAAATTTTATACCATTACCAAAAACATATAAAAACTTTGTAGAGAGAATAGTTATTTGCGTCTATTGGCGGATCGGCGGCCACTGATTTTTATTTAGCGTCGTAAGAAAAAGCCGACCGACTTCTACTCCTACTCCTTCAGCGTGCACGCGGATCGGTTGTGGAATTCACTTCCGCCTGACATTAGGGACTGCCAAACTGTTGCAGTTTTTAAAAGAAGAGTGAAAGAACAATATCTGTCCACTTCGTCATAGTTGCATATTTTGCATTTATTATTTTATACTACATTATAATAACCCTAAAATATATATGTATACTTAATACATATATATTTTAGGGTTATTTATTTTAGAAGTATGTATGTAAGTTTATTCTCATATTGTATGTTTATAGTTAAATTAGCGAATAATTAAGTGTTTTTATTTTATGTATATTATTTTCTCTTCTAATCTTACACACGTTGTCTACATCTCTTTAACTACCTTCCTAACGCAGGTATGCTGGAAGAGATTTCTTTAGAAATAAGCATCACCTTTGTACGTTTTTTTCTGTTCCTTTCTTCTTGTCTATTTATAATGTGTGTACATAAACTGTTAAATAAATAAAAAGTACCTATTACATAATTAATACAAATATGCTACATATAAACAAAATGTTTAAAAAAATCACAAAACCTCATTTATTTTCAGCCCCAGCAATGTTCACTACCTCTTCATAGAACCAATACTAAATGTCCTCAGATCATAAAAATCTTTGTAAGACTATTCCCAACTATTCGTGTTGGGCTTCCATTTTTGCCTCTAACCAGAGGACCTGGATAAAGTGACATTCTAACAGTGATAACGATGATGAAAAAGTCAAAACAAAGTATTCAATTGACATAAGCTACCGAAAACTAATGTCAATACTATTGAAAGTCGAAGCACTTTGAAAGCAATGGCCACTTGTTTAGGCTGTAAGGTGCGGCTGTCAGTATTCTACACAGAGAGACTTAGTAACCGACGACTGGCGAATACCGATAATGTCCTATTCAATCCAATCGGAGCACGGTGTGAACTAGGCCATATCTTTAGAAGATTACGCGAGTCAGTGTGGGGCAGTGGGGCGGGTTGTCTCAGAGTCGAGCTATAGTAATATGTGCATACGTCTAGTGAGGGTTGTCGATTGTTTTGGCTTGTGTCACCTAATTTGTTTTTGTCGTTACCCGATTACAGTACAAGTTATCTTATCATACGACTAGGAAAACCATTATTATTTGTGGTTATCCCCGTAAATGCGATCAAAACAATAATTTTGATAAATATTTTTGGTATGACTAACTTAATTACATGAAATCTATTATTGTAACCAATATATAAAATTATTTTTATCCTCATTACACCCTTCCTCAGATTCTTACTCGTTGGTTTATGAATTATACTATAATATTAGGTTTACAAAAAAGACACTTTGAAAAAGTAAGCATTATGGAGCCATTAAAGTTTGATCTGGGAGGCAATTCCTGTATCGAGCGTCGCATTCTAGTCTCAGTGTCAATCTGTTAAAAATATATACCATATTAACAAAATTACAAGTGTTTACAAATTGTGTGTAAAAACTTGTCAAGTTTTTACAAGTGTCGCTGAGTCGACATTCTGATCTATAATTACTGTCTATTGTCTGGCAGTAGGAGTCTGTCATGTTCACTGAAATGTACTGGATAATGTCGTTGTGTGTCGACTCGTTGATTTCCTTCAATATGTTCCTGGCAATGATAGCATCGCCAGGAACATATTGAAGGAACTCCACGAGTGCTCGTGATGCTCATGAACTTCGCGGAACCGTTTTCATGATAGATGTGAGAAGAATCATCGAGAATGAGAGACTTGTCGTGAGGAGAGTTGTGAGTATAAACGTGGATGACTACAAGAACAGAGGTAGACTAAAGAAACGATGGATGGATTGTGTGAATGTTGACATTTCCTCTAAATTCATATGTTTCAAGTTTATTTAAGAGTGTACCATAATGCACATTATCAAAGGCTTGCGTCATGTCACAAAATACGCCACAGACCGGTTTCATCTTTTATCCACGTTAAGTTTAACATTATATAAAAAATCGTACATGGCCATATTAATAGTTTTACCTATTCTAAATCATTTCTGTTCCTCGCATATAATATGATGTCTTTCTATAAATGAATTTAGTTCCTTGTAAATGTATTTCTCAAATATTTTTGAAATTATAGGAATTAGTGATATCGGCCGATAGTTCTCCATTAACTCCCTATCTGCTTTCTTAAATAGTGGCTTGACGACAGTTAGAGCATCAGGGTAAACGCCTGCGCTAATGCTGAGATTGATGACATGACTCAAGAGATCGCAGATTTCATCGGCAACATGTTTTAGTATGTAAGTAGCAATTCCGTCATATCCTACACTGCTTGTATTATTCAAGGACATTATTATCTTTTTAACGTCTGGTATACTAGGGCCTTAAACATAGTTTTGTTATTGAAATCTAATGTACACGCCCCAGTAAGCCTAACATGACACACGCGACAATTACTAGCTCTCGTGTGAGTAATTGTCGTCTATTTCTGTCACTTTTCTCGTTTTCTGACAGCGCTGCCATACAAAATAGTCGACTCGTTCTGTCAAACTTGATGTTTTGCCGACAAACCCTAACATGACACCTTAGATAACTCGATTTTTGACAATTTAACACGAGATAATCTGCGATGTTTCTATCATTTTGTCGTATTTACTCGTCCTCGATTTTGACGACAAGAAGAGTACACAAAATAATGATACAAAAAAAAACTCCCAAATAGCATGGCACTTTCACAATTGTACTTATTTTAGTCATATTTTTTTTTTACCATATATTAATAATGAACAAACTTAGTTTTAAACTACTATTTATATCGGAACGACATGTTTTATATGGAATTTTTCGCTTTTTGTATGAAAAAAAAAATTACCTACTTGTTCAGAATTAGGGGTTTATGGGGTTTTATAAAAAGGGTCGAAATTTTCATTATTTTTGCGATAGGACACACCATTTTCGAGATATAAGCAAAAAAAAAAAGATACAGTACTGTTTTTGCACTGTCGAAGTATCGGTGTGAATTTTGGTTCAAGACAACTCATTTTAATTCACACCTTTTTAATCGCGATTAAAAATAGTCAGATTTAGATAAGCAATCAAAATTTTAGGTGAAAACGTCAAATTCAGAATAGGAAAATTTCCATTTTCACAAAATTAATAACTCAGTGCCATATTAGTGGGAAAACGTCGTTTGACAGGAATAAACAAAATTTTGGTGATTTTTAGTCTAATATAGAGGCATTTGTGGCAAGAGAATCGGCTTGAGATTCCGTTTCATTCATTCAATGGTGCCGCCATTGAATGAAACGGAATCCCAAGCCGATGTTGCTATCATAAAAATGATTTGTTTTTAGGTTTAAGAATAACTTTATTTCTCATAAAGAATTGCATACATAATTCACTTGCTGAGAAACAATATCTAAAACTAAAATGAATAATTAGAGCGCACATCTACGTATATGAAATAACAAAACAAAATAGCAAAAAAGAAAAAATATAGGTAAACAGATAAAATAAACTCGATCGTAAGATAACCAAGCACAACATGGATGTATGAATTTGATTTTTACTAGATGTGGCATTGATGGCATTTTAACAATTTGCAACATCGGTTTCTCGTCGCGAGATATAGAAGTGTCAAAGTGCCTTTTTCGAGTTTACTCGTCGATTACGGTCATGTGAGAAAAAGAGCGTTCTCGCGCTTGTCATGTTAGCTATACAGGTCTGCAGTCGACATCCAGTTTTGGCTGTATTTTATCAATAAAAAAATCATTAATAAATGCTTCTGCAATAGTCTTGTGTTGAGATATGACGCAGCCACCCATTTTAATTTTATTTACGTGATTTAGGTACGTTAAACTTTGCACGATTTATAATTTGCCACGCAGTTTTCGATTTGTTTTTAGATGTTCTTATATTGTAATTGTTTTGTGCTTTTTGAGTTAGGCGGATAATTTTTTTGTACATTTTAGAATAATTATTTAATATGGTTTTATTATTACTACGATTAAGTCTAAACTGCCATAGGAGTTTTCTTTTCTTTTTACTCCATAGTTTGATCCCCTTTGGCAACCACTTAGTTCTTCTTATTGTATTCATTTTAACCACTTTTAATGGAAAAAACAGATCGTATAATACGAGTAGCTTGAAAATCTCAATGAAATGATTATAAGCTACGTTTTCATATAGTTCTGAAAAGGTAAAATTCATTATATGGTTTTTAAATTTTACTATATTTTCCGCACTATAGTCCCTTCTAGTTGCGTAGGTACCAATACTTAATGCAGCATATTTTTTGTACTGGACACTGAAACAACTGTGTTGTATGATCCGATAATATTTAAAAAATACATCCCAATCCTTAAAGATGTGTGCTGTGTACTTGCCACCACCTGTAAATCTTGAAGTTTTTGAATACTTTATTGATAATTGCAATTCGGTCATTACAACTAATAGCGACTCCTCAACATCAATTGTCGGCGATTTTAATTTGAGTTGTATTGATTGGATACATGAGGCTACTACTGAATCTTGCATACCATCAACTTCTAGCACGGGAAACCTTAAAAATTTACTGCTCGACTTCTGAGAGCACTAAGTCTAACGTCTTATTTTGAAAATTTTTAATCCAGTTTAGCTGTTTTAAATCATTAAGCGCTTAATGATTTAAAACAGCTAAACTGGATTAAAAATTTTCAAAATAAGACGTTAGACTTAGTGCTCTCAGATGTTGAACAAACTGAAATAAGTGGCTGCCTTGACCCTATAAGGGAACTAGATAAGTACCACCCGGCTTTTGATTTGACAATGACTTTTCAAACGTTTACTAAAACTTACTTAAAACCTGCGAGTAAACCCAACTTTCATAAAGCAGACTACGGAGCTATAAATAAATCTCTGAAACATATCAATTGGACCAAGGAATTCAGTGAATGTGATGGCGTCAATGATAAATTGGAGAAATTTTATGATATGATCAACGAAACCATAAATATACATGTGCCAGTAACACAATTTACACGAGGCAAATATCCACCATGGTATTCCCATCAATTAAAAAAGCTACTTAAAGTGAAACTGAAACTTCATATCAAGATAAAAAAATACAACAATCCAATGGACATATTAGAATTTAATTACATAAGAAAAGACTGCCAAATTCTTACCCAAAAATGTTATGACAACTACATAAATGAAATTGAAAATAAAATTAAGTATCACCCTAAAATCTTCTGGTCACATATTAAAAACCTCCGAAAAAGCAATTCTTCTTACCCTCCAGAAATGACTCTCGGCAATGTCAAAGCCTACGGTAGTAAAGCCGTTTCAAATTTATTTGCAGAACAGTTCTCCTCCGTATATGATCCACCTTACAATGATCGCAATAATTTCCTTAATAACTTACCTTCTGTGTCGGTTCCGGTTTTACCCATCGACGACCTTTCAATCCTTCCTGAAGCTGTATTTAATAAACTCTCTGGACTCGACATATCTAAAGGTGCTGGACCTGACAATGTGCCCCCAATATTCTGGTTAGGATGTGCAGAGTATTTGTCTTCTCCACTGGCAAATATTTATAATACCTCGCTAAAAACTGGCGTTTTTCCAAATAAATGGAAAAAAAGCTAGAATAGTACCTATTCACAAAAATGGGAAACGGGAGGTGATATCTAATTATCGACCCATCTCCATTCTATGTACTTTGTCTAAGGTCTTTGAATCACTGTTGTACCCAGTATTGCACGACCACGTTAAACAATTAATATCCACTAATCAGCATGGTTTCATGGTTAAAAAATCTACAAACACAAATCTTGTTAATTATGTCACTGAACTAACATCCGCAGTAGATAAAGGTCTTCAAATTGATGCAGTGTGCACAGACTTTTCGAAGGCCTTCGACAAAGTAAATCATGAATTGCTGCTAAATAAGCTCCAGTCGTTGGGTATAACCGGTATCACACTGAGCTGGTGTAGAACTTACCTCGAGAATGGGACTTCTTCAGTGGTTGTAGATTGTAATGAGTCAGATCCCTACATTGCAACATCCGGTGTGCCCCAGGGGTCCAATCTACGGCCGTTGTTTTTTAATGTGTTTATTAACGACATATCAGACATATTTAAATACTCCAGACCATACCTTTTTGCTGATGACTTAAAACTGACCCGTGTAATTTTGAATAATGTCGATACAGACTATTACAAATTGATTTAGATAGTCTGAGTCAATGGTGTACCAACAATAAAATGTACTTGAATTGTACTAAATGTTTTCATATAAAATTTACTAGAAAACACAATAAAGTCGAATCTGTTTACAATATTCAGGGAAAAACACTAACAGAAGTAACAGTTATTCGTGACTTAGGAGTATACTTGGATGGTAAACTTAATTTTATAAATCATATAGACCAAATGATTAATTCAGCTTACCGAGCTCTTGGCTTTATTTTGAGATCTTCAAAAGAATTTAAAAAACCATCCACTACATTACTTTTATTCAACAGTTACGTACGAAGCCAACTTGAATATTGCAGCACGGTGTGGAATCCTTCGTACCAACTCCACATAAGTCGCATTGAAAGGGTTCAAAAGAGACTTGTCCGTCATCTAGCGTTTAGGTTTAAAGTAAGAAATTGTAGATCTTACGAACATAGACTAAATCACTTCAAACTCAAAGATTTAAAATCTCGCCGCACTATCTCCGACATGTTGTTCCTGTATAAATTATTCAATAATGGCATTGACTGTCCAGATCTTCTTAGCAAATTACGCATTAACGTCCCTTCCCGGATTCCTCGCTATCCCGGCCCTTTACTGAAAGCCCCCCAACACAGAACAAATCTAGGTAAACACTCGCCGATTGTTAGGATGACCAATCAATACAACTCACTGTCATGTTCTTCCGACGATATAGACATTTTCTCCAACAGCCTAAGTAAATTTAAGTTGCTGTTACACGCAAAACTTAATATTGAGTAAGTGTTGACCTTCCTCCCTACTGTTCAACTCCCTACTGTTCAACTCAATATATATAGTTTTTTTTTTTTATAATTTTAATTCTTGTTATTTTTACTTTAAATTGTATACTTTATTTCCATATTAATAATTGATTGTTTGATATCTTAATGCAAGCCGTGGTCTCCTATAATTGAAGATGCACAAGGATCTGTATCTTTTTATGTTTTATTTTCAGCATGTAAGGTGTAATCTTTGTTGGAGATCCAAATAAATAAATAAATAAATAAATAAATAATGCCCATTCTAGTACTTCAGTCTTAAGTGCGTTAAAGTTATGCGCAAAGTTGTCAATGGACGATAAACTGGCCATGCGAGTTGGTTGTTTCAAAGCAAGTTTCATATTGTAACTCATTAAAAGACATTCAAAGTCATTAGTTGCTCTATTTTCCTTGAGTACATCAATGTTAAAATCTCCGCAGATTACAACTTTATTACAGCATGCACGTAAAGTGCAGCATGTCGTACCTTAATATTGTATTTTTCTTTTAATTAACCAAAGAGAATTTTTAACATTGAATTAAGATACTAGTTACTTCGTTTTTAAATTATCATATTGATAAATTATATTTCTTTGTGTAAATTAATGTAAAAAAAAAACACTTTTTCACGTCAAAAATAACTTTTTATAAAACTAGATCAGTTCGGTATTTCCTATCCGACTCCTGAGAAGTATTTTAGTTTTGAATGTGGGTAGATACAGAAATTAGTTTTATAGAGTAGGTTTGATGGAAGAGATTCTATAGGAATAAGCAGTATTTTTGTACTTTATTCATTATCTATTTAAACGTTATTTTTAAATAAACACAATACAAATCATCAAATTAATGTTTCGTCTATTTTATAAGCCAAAATGGCCATATATGTAATGGCCAATACCTAAAACTATAAAGACAAAAAAAACGAAAACGTTGTTATTTGCGTCTATCGATGGCCACTTATAATTAAACTAGCGTCATAAGAAATTGTCGTATTTAAGAACAGTTAACTTTTAGAATAGAATCTTTAATGATGTAAAAAAAACATTTATTTCTTGCAGACAAGTTCGGCATGTGATGAGCTTGTCATGAACATGGTGATGAGAACAAATGTCGTGAGGAATGTTTAGAGTTCGTTTGTGGGATATTACTACATATATGAAGCGATGGGAGGATTGTGTGCACCACAATCAAATGGTGTGGAGGAAGAGTGAACACCGAGATGAGGGCTGCTGGAGAGAAGGAATAGAGGTATGAGGAACAGGGTTTAAAGTTCCTCATCCTCGATAGAAAGGAGAGATTACTAGGACCGGACGAGTGTGGTGCGATGCTACTGCCTGACGGTTAATGTCGGGATGTAATATATATGCTAGTCGCGCGGATAACTTTGCTTGCGCGATGCAGGATTTGCGTGACGTCAGGTTTTTGATGCGTAGTTCGCATGGGGTGTTGTAGACACAAACTACCTTTTGGTTGGTTTGGATTCTACATCACTTGCTTGAACATCTTCTAGCTAGAGTTTTTCTGAAACTTCTGCCCGTTTTACTTTCATCAAGTTAACCAACTTATAGATAGGTAATATATATAGGTATATCCCAAACAAACTACTCCCGTTTCATCATTTTTTTCTTAGTAGGCAACTCGTAAGCTTTGAAATCTACTCTTGTGACACAATTGTCTTTGTTTTTACAAGGCAAGTTCGACACTATCAATATTGTCAGAGATCTGTTGCTAAGAAACTCGATAATACTTGCCTAAGCATTGGAATCGGTGAGAATAATAGGTGTCGTAACTTTAGTCTTTGCCTAGTCGTTGCTGATTTTTTTGCGCTTAGTATATGTTTAATGTTTAAATAGGTGTCAATGTATGTGTTGGTGAAGTTACATGTAAGGCAAGGGACATAATCAATCTGCCCAGCCTTTTCCCAACTACGTTGGGGTCAGCTTTCAGTCTAACCGGATGCAGCTGAGTACCAGTATTTAACATGCAGCGATAAAAGTATCATAATGAAGGTTATAGGGGCAGCCAAATTATACATTGTGTCTTATTCATTGAAAGAAACATTACCAAAAAGTAGTACCAAAACGTAGAAGTACAACATGAAGTAGCTTTTATAAACCACTAATAAAAAATTACTAATTAATTACTTCATCAAAGTACATACCTAGTACCTATTGTCTAACTTGAGAGACCATTAATTTTCATGGAAAATCTATCGTAAGGAAACCTAAACTCAATTTTAGACATTACGGTCGTTAAAGCCACATTTCAATCAAATTTTTGGGCGATACACACATGCTTAAATTCAATCCATGGATTGTGTTTGCTACCGTTTAAGAGGGCGGAACAAAGATGACAGATTACCCCCAGTTCAAAAATTACTATCTGCATGTGTCTAAACCTCGTGATACACGGACCTTCTGCAGCCCACCTATAACCCTCCAGATGGTGAACTATCAAAATGTCAAAACAAAACTGTGAACAATGATCAATACTTTTAATAATTATTACAACTTATTAATTCTATTAATTAATAAATAAATCAACGTAATAATAGAAATATAATTAGGTTGATCAGTACCTAAAAAGTCTCATTCCAGTACAAAATATTTTTACTTGGCACTTAGCGTTATTTACGCAGATATTGATGGTTCCTGGCCATAGATAGTAACCCCTGTGCCTCTACCCATCGGTATCATACATCAAGGTCAAGGAATTACAGTCTGCACGTGTCTAAATTTGAAATTGAGTACCTGGTTAACTACTGTATTCCACGAGGAGACCAGCAGAATAATGTAATAGGGAGCTGTAACCCGGTAACCGAGCACAAGTCCTGACTGCATGCTGCTACTGGGAATCTCCTTATGGAAAAGTCGACGACAGTTTACCCAAACCGGGAATCGAACTTCATGCCCAGAACTGACGCTTGCTACCACTAGCTAGAACTAGACCAACCAGGCAGCCAGCAATTAATAATAATAGAAAAACCGACGACAACACAATTTTATTATTTCTGTATGTCTTGTACATAACACATACACATGCACGTATTATTAACAATTAAAATAAAGTGTTATTCATGGTGTTTAAACATAATCACTAAAATAATAATTTAGTTTAAAAACTTTTTTAATCTTTTATATATTGTTAAAATTTAATATTAACAATATAACGATTAAAAGACTTTAATCGTAAATACGAGTATGAAAACTATCATTTGGTTCGTTTTAATAGTAACTATTAGTGTAGCAAAGGACGGTGACGTGTACGTTTTAAATAGTAGTGATTATTGTAGGTATTTCATATTAAATATCGTGTTTTATTAAAATTTGTAACATGGCGGTATTATCGTCGACGTCCAAGGCCACATCACGGCATCACGATATCACAGGGAAGTACAATGTATGGAAATATATGAAGACGCTTTTAAAATTCCACGTCCACGATAAAAAGTCACGTTGGAAATTAGAAAAATGCACATTTTCTTCTTCATTATTGCATATACAGCAAAATGAACAAAATGTCCTCAGATATTCAACTTCCCAACTATGTAATGGTCGGCTTCCAGACTAACCAGGTGCGGTTGATCGTCAGTATTGTATTGTACACAGAGCGACTGCTAACCGCTGTCTGACTAAGCGCTGTCTGACTAAGCAACCAACTACTGGCGAATACCGATGTCCTATCCAATCCAATCGTAGCACAGTGTGAGCTACGCTATAGCATAGTGTGAGCTGCGAAGTAGCGTAGTGTTAATTTACTTTTTCATTACAACGAGGATGTAATACCCCAATTATCTCTGCATATGGCGACTCTTCATGAGGTCTTGGTGATTGACTGTCTCCATGCGTCAAGCTGAGATCCGCATATACAACTTCATTAGCGGTGGCCTGGAATAAAAATACAAGTTTTATAATATCTTAAAAAGAGTTTTCTTCTCCCCTTACTACATCATTGAAGTCTTTCAACGTCTCTTCTTAGCTTACACAATTTATGAAATCAAATCTCATTTGTTTATGTTTATCGACTGAATCGATTTTAACCGAACTATAACAGGCAGGTTTGTGAGTTTGTAATTATGTCTGAAATGATGTCGCTTCCCGACCTCCACGTGCTGGTGATAGGAGTAGGTTCACGTCAATAGTGCAGCGGGTCCGGGTGCCGGTGGAGTACCAGGCGCATGACACATCAAGTTAGTTTCTTAGTAGTATGAACAAAGGAGATCGCTTTAAATAATATGACTTACGTAAGTATTCAATTCTATGGTTTCTACTGGGTGCGAATTTCGAAGACAATATTTTTTGACACTTATATAAATCACCAATATTACAACACACATCCCTATCAAGGATGGTATCACGTATATTAACACATTGTTTTGAGGAGGCGGCTGTTGATCGTTGGTTTCTGAAAACAAAATACATTTATTATTACAAGGTTTTTACCATTGCCTGTAACAGTAAGACTAACTTAATAGAATAGCTCGACATTGGTGAGAAAGACAAAGTCTACATCTATAAAAAGTATAAAACAAAGTCACTTTTCGAGTTTGTCTGTGTGTGCGCTTAATTCTAAACTACACAATGGATTCACTATAATTTATTACGGAAGCTTTATGATTGACTTTATTCTAGTATATTAAAAAATATATCGCGAGTGGGTTGGCAAAAAAATTCCTGGCCGGACTGTTTATTTTTTATTTTTTATTACTATCATTCGTTAAACGATTAATTCGTTTTAGTAACAAATGTTTCTCTTAAAAAGCATTATCCATTCATATAACACTTATGGTTATTTAGGTCATTAACTCCGAATTGACTAACAATTTGCAAAGCTCGAGTTAGTAGCAAAGGTTCTTCTTGAAAAGCTCTTTCAATTGGTGTACATATATCTTGCAATATTAAATCATTTTTATTTTTTTTATGAATCACAGTCCGGCCAGTAATTTTTTAGCCAACCCAGTCGCGATATATTTTCTAACATACTAAATTTGATTGAAATAAAATACTTTGCATCCATTAAACAGATGGGTGCAGGTCGTTCCTCTACAGATCCTCTACTCGCGCAGAAATCTTCACTTTTGGCATGTCACCACATCGATAGATAACACCGGTACGAAGCAGAGAGTTGTTTTTTCTGTATTCATGTTGTGGCGATGGTGAAACATTGAACTTAAAACTGCTTTTACTCAAACTTTCTAAATTCACAACTGGCCTCACTGTCGTTAGAATAGAATAGTTCTTTATTTGCACAGAAAGTAGGTACAATTTGTGTTACAAAATGATCCTTATACTAACTACCTTAACTAAGGCATACAAACAGTTTACTTAATATAAATATTATTAAAAAATTCAATCAAATCAATACAAGTTCATCATGTCAAGAAGAAAATCGGAAAAAAATTACAAAATTGAAGTAGTCAATAGAACACAAAATGACAAGTTTAATAAAATGGGATTATAAATTGTCGTTGGCGTTGTCTTCATCTTTCTTTCAGTAACAATAGGGGTGCCAGAAATGAAACCCAGTCTACCAAGTGGCATCGTGTTGCCCAGTAACCGGGTTGTAGAGATCTCTACAACTTCACCTGACTAGGTGGGGAGTCGCTCCATGTAAAATACTAGTATTCAGCTGCATCCGGTTAGATTTGGAGCCAACCCCAACATAGTTGCGAATAGGCTAGGCGGGTGATTAGAATATTATGCAACCCCATGGTATACGTACGTCCATGATTTTCCCTCGCTTTAATTGTGTAATGCTAAATATGAATATATACTTACCAATATTATTAGCCGAGCTGTTAATCGATAATTTCTTATTTTCATGTGTCGATGATGAACTGTTAGACACAAACGTAGTATTATTGTTTTCTAAATCATTTAAAGGCGTTGTCGTCTTTAGATTTTCATTCTTTTGTGTAACAACTGAAGTACCTGCAATATACAATGTCATTATTTGCTGCGGTGCGAGAATAGTTCTTGTGATGGTGAAAAAGGAAAGCCAGTCAGCGCAGTGTCTGATAAAGCTGTTATCATACGCTTCACTTTTGTTTATTTATTCCTTCGTCTGAACACAAACCGAATCAAAAGAGAAAAATTAATTAATTATTCGGTATTCGGAATCATTCACTCGCGCTCCTAATGATCAAAAAACCGGCCAAGTGCGTGTCGGACCACGCACAATGAAGGGTTCCGGTCTGTCTGTCTCTCCGTCTGTCTGTCCGCGGCTTAGCTAAGAGACGGTTAGTACTAGAAAGCTGTAATTTGGCATATATATACATATTAGTCATTCCGACAAAGTGGTAAAATAAAATCAAGAAAATATTTTTTTTTAGGGTACCTCCCCTACACGTAAGGTGGGATGTTTTTTTTTTCCTCATCTACCCCATGTTGTAGGGTATCGTTAGAAAGTTCTTTCAAAAATATTGTGAGTTTTTCAAAACCATTTTTGGATTCAGGGATCCGTTTGCGAAATATTAAGCTTATAACTGATTTTTTTTGTTAGAGTCAAGTTCCCCCCCCCCCTTCTAGCTAAATGGTTGTACTTGGACTTGTGAAAAAATTCACAGCAATAGTACATATAACTAAATTAAAAAGAAAACTATGAGAGCTAAGTAGGCTGTACAGGTTAACGAGAAATAATCAACCAACTTAAATTTGCAGTTTGAAAAACATGATCTCCCATGCATTCCGTATGGGAGAACACGTTTTTCAACTACAATGTTAAGTTTGTTCAAAAAGTGCGCCTCGTCGCGTCTCGTCGCATCTCGGTGTGAGCTGACTCTAATACTTTAAAGTGTTCTTATTGTTTTCTAAACTAGTAAAAGGCTTTGGTGTAGTTAGTACATCTCTGGTTGGTGACTCGTTCACAAAGGCTCCACAATAGGTTCACAATGTCATTATTTTTACGTCATGATAATACTATCTACTCTAATCTATTATCTTTACATAATATTTTCATACAAGAAAAGTCTTAGCGAGATTCAGAGTTCGGTGTTGAATCAGCTGCAAAATTACTATCATACTTATTGTTTATAACCGTAGTTGGGAAAGGAGTATGTGAGGATCGTAGCAGGTGACGTTCTGTAATCTCTGCCTACCTCGACAGTGGGAAGAAGGCATGAGTTTATGTATGTTATTGTTAGCTCTAGTTCCGTTGTAACCTTGTGTCAACATAACAGGTCCTAGTTAATGCCTTGAGGGATGCTATTGTTGTTTGTGTTATTAAAGCGTTTTCAGTTAAATTCTACGTTCATAAATCAGGAACATAAATGTGTTATACATGTGAGTTTTATTTCAGAATAAGAACCAGATATTTATCACAGAAATCTTTGTTCAATGAATATTTTAGAGAGCAAAAAAAAGTTATAGGAAGAAGCAGAGGTAAAGGCTTACCATTGCAAATGAGGTTCTTTAAATTAACCAGTAACATGCAGGGTTTGGTAAATCCTTTGAAACAAATATCAGTATCTGTAAGAAAAAACACCAATCCATCAAGTCATGTTTGTCTTTTTTTCGCATGATCTTCCTAATACCAACTATAAAGATCATTGACTGACAATTTACACAAAAGCATCACAAAAACTAACAGTAAAGTTCTCATTATTGTAACAATAATATAATATTCTCTTACATTTATATTCCTTCTCAGATTTTTGGGAAACAACTCTTCCTTCTGCAACTCTAATTGATGTACACAAGCCATGCGATGTATGCAAATTAAGGTTAATTATTGCTTCAGGTCCACTTAACTGACGAAAAAACACATCAACGTTTTTACCACTGGAAAGTTTTAGGAGCTTCCAATCGACAGTTACGAGATCTGAAACGTATTATTAAGGCAAAAGTTTAACTCTTGAAATAATTGTAAATAAGTAAATGTTTCTGTTACTCAATTTTATCCAACAAGTCTTTGAATTTTAACAAAAGTTCGTTGAACTAATCAAATGATTTTGCCGGAAATCGGATTTCACAAAATTATTCTCAGCATTTCGTCGCATGAACCAGTCTGAATGTGCTGTCTAGTCTTAGGTATAAAGTTAAAAACAAGAAGTTTACCTGATTCATATGTTACCCTGGCCACACTAACACCCGGAGGTTTGTTAATATGATATATTACCATGTTTAACTGATCACTCGAGGTGAACCCGAATTTCCACGGAAAAACAGATTCAAACACAGGTTTAGTACTTCCATGATCTAGAATCAAAATTACTGTAATGTATCGTGTTAAAAGTGAATACGCTGAATATACATTCAACTGCCCCGTCATGATTCAAAGAGAATGTTTCACGAACAGTGTCCAAATAAACGTTTTCTTTCTTTTTGTTTCAGAATTAAGATAACGTTACTTACAAGCTTCGTAGGAATTATAAACGCACACATCCGTAGCCAAACTCAATGCAATTATAATAAAAAAGTAAATGGCTCTCTGCATCTTCACTTAAAAAAAAAACACAAATTATAATAAGATTGTAAGTTAGGTTAGGGTTTATTTATCGCACTTGTTATGATTATTTTTCAATCGTTATTTACGCTACACTAATATTATTGATTATTATACATGTATCTGCAAGCACGAAACAAACAGGAATTAGTCACAAAATGGTTTAGTTGTCGCTTTTATAAAGCCTACGTTTCTCATTTACTTCCTCCTAAATTAACAGTGACACCTACAGTAAATGATAAACGATGTATAATAATGCGGTATATAATAATATGGTGAACTGTTAATTGTATTAGTTCAGGCTGTACACACAATTAATTATTATTTTAAACCTATAAACGTCCACTGCCGAACATTCTCCCAATCAATGAAGTTATTGAAGATATCTCTACAAGGAGTGATCGCAGTATGTTGCTATTAGCAGACAGGAGGACACCGCTGCATATCCTCACAACGTAATCCTCTAATCACAACTTATCATACCGGTAGAGATCACAGGTAGAGGTGGAGTTGCTTTTAATTGACAAAAACGTACAGACTTAATTTAAAATATTCCTTACAAGACTATACCTAAAGTATAGCGTTGGTATTTGACCATATTTGTTCGACAGAAATGGTAATAGCGTTAATCCGTTGGGGGGTGGTCGCTTACTAAATATACCAAACAAACCCATTTTAATAGTTATCCCTTTTCGCAACCGGGAAAATAGGTATACATATATATTCCCCAAGCTATGCTTGATATTTAAGTTTGTTATTAGTCTGCAATTTATTTAAAATAAATACCTATAGAAAAACACAATATTAACAATAATTTATGTTAATAATGTTTAATTTACGTAATATTATCTTACTGCATTGAGGAAACAGTAATAACTACTTAAAAATAAAATTGATTCGTTCTTCAATAACATCGTTATTAAACAACAATCAATCGTTCAAACTGGAACCTGAAATTAAAATTCAATACATAATATAAAAATCCACTATGGTACGAATGACCAGGGTTTTTTGCAGTTAATGGCGTCGCCGCTTACAAACTCAAACACGGAAAATAAGTTTACTACGTCACCTATTAAATAAATAAAATCAATGTAAAGAGCCCGTTTATGTAGTCACGTGGCTCAGTATACAACTTATTATAAATACATTGGGTTCTGTTTTAGACATCTTCTTTCTGGCTTCTGATACTCCTCCCCTTATGCTAATTTATTTGAGGTCAGTGCGACATTTCTTCTTCCATTAATCTTAATCAGCCATCATATCAGTATTCACCCCTTGTCTAGCCTTATCATATTTCTCACAATTCATCCATCGTTTAGTCTACCTCTATTCTTGTAGTCATCCACGTTCATACTCACAACTTTCCTCATGAGATGTCTCTCATTCTCGATGATTCTTCTCACAAGATATCTATCATGAAAACGGTTCCGCGACATGCACGAGCATCACGAGCACATAGCGTCGCCAGGAACATATTGAAGGAACTCAACGAGTCGACACACAACGACATCACCCAGTAAATTTCAGTGAGCATAACGGACTCCTACTGCTAGACAATAGACAGTAATTATAGATCAGAAGACCAGCTCAGCAACACTGGTAAACACTTGACAATTTTTGTTGTTAAATATGGTATATATTTTTATCAGATTACTAGAATGCCACGCTCTTAAAAATACGGGAATTGCCTCCCAGGTCAAACTGTAATGGCTCCATAATGCTTACTATTTCAAAATGTATTTTTTGTGAGTATCTACTTAATATTATAGTAAAATTCATAAAGCAACGAGTAAGAATCCGAAGAAGGGTGTAATGAGGATAAAAATAATTTTATATTTGGTTACAATAATAGATTTCATGTTATTAAGTTAGTCATACCAAAATGTTTATCAAAAATATTGTTTTGATCACATTTAAGGGGATAACCACTAATAATAATGGTTTTCCTAGTCGTATGATAAGATAAGTTGTACTGTAACCGGGTAATGACAAAAACAAATGAGGTGACACAAGCCAAAACAATCGACTACCCTCACTAGATGTATGTACATATTACAATAGCTCGACCCTGAGACAACCCGCCCCACGTGTCTGCGCACGACCTGACTCGCGTTGTCTTCTAAAGATATGGCCTAGTTCACGCCATGCTCCGATTGGATTGAATAGGACATTATCGGTATTCGCCAGTAGTCGGTTGCCAAGCCAGACAGCGCTGAGCAGTCACTCTGTGTACAATACTGACAGCCGCACCTTAGAGCTTAAACAAATGGCCATCGTTTTCAAAGCGCTTCGACTTCCACCAGGATTGACGTAAGTTTTTCGGTAGCTTCTGTCAATGTAATACTTTGTTTAGACTTTTTCATCTTCGTTATCGCTGTTAGAAAGCCACTTTATGTAGGTCCTCTGGCTAGAGGATCTGGAAGCCAAACACGAATAGTTGGGAATAGACTAAAATTATTTTTATGATCTGAGGACATTTAAAATGCACCCAAAAAAAGGACTTGTAGTATTTGGTTTTATGAAGCACTATTGTAGTTACTGGAGTAGAAAATAAAAGACGTGTTGTGACTTTTTTTTAAAATAGAATTGATTCTAGTCGCCCCTTCCAAAAGGTAGTTTTCGTATGGAGAAGAATGGGCGAGAAACTCCACCGTTACTCTTTTGAAATGTTTTTACAATATTTTGTATACATTAATTATATAATTATATGTGAAGACGATGCATCTAGAATGAGATTACTATACCGCGATAGGTAAAAAAGAATGAAAAATAAAGCAATTACAGATAAATTAAATATGTGATAGATACATGGTGCTCACATATTTACAAACATTTTTAAAATTATACAATATTCCTAACATTTTAACAAGTAATACTAATAAGTCAGTGTGTGAGTTCAAGAAATCACAGAATGTAAAATAAGTGTTATAAAAAATAAAAAATACGTAATTAAATAAGCAACCAGTTTGATTTTGTCTAGACTCTAAATTGTCCTATGGAGCAGGACCAGCATGTTTCCAAGCATTCTTATCTTGGATAGATTTATAGGATTAGCACTTCTTGGACATAACACAACACCACGCCTGTAATCTCCGAAGGATTAGGCAGAATTATAGCTAAACACCCACATTTCGTTCGTTATTTTTAAGTCGTATGTAATAGGGGGTTAGCCCATTACCATCCACCGGGCACAAATCCACATCCATCGTGTTGATGCTACTGTATATTTCAGCCACCTTCAGTAACTTGAGGAGCAATCTCCTCATAGATGTGTTGATTTATTTCCGCGATCTCCTGATCACACTCTCTTCGGAAGAGCATGTTCAGGTAGAACGGTTCATGATGCTAAAGAATGGAATACAACTCATATTTTAATGTATGAATGTTAGGCTTTTTATAAGGTTGGGCACGCCACAATTGCGGCGATAAGTCCCCTCTTTGAGGAGTGGCTTGAGAGGCGCCATGGCGTCCTCACCTTCCGCCTGACGCAGGTCCTCACCGGACACGGTTGTTTCGGGAGGTTCCTGTTCCGCGTAAGGCGGGAGGAAACGCCCGGGTGTCACCACTGTGTGGATCGCCCGGAGGACACGGTGGAGCATACGGTGGAGGTCTGCCCGGCTTGGGCGGAGCACCGCCGTGTCCTCACGGAGGCGATCGGCGGCGGCGATCTCTCGCGTCCGGCCCTGGTTCAGGCCATGGTTCGGAGCGAGAGTGCATGGGAGGCCGTCACCTCCTTCTGCGAAGCAGTTATGCTCGCGAAGGAGGAGGCGGAGCGCGCGAGGGAGATGCAAGCTGCACGCCCTCGCGGCCCTAGTCGCCGCAGGAGACGCCCCGGGCGTCGGACGTCGTCCAGAGCCGACTTCCGGCCACCGTAGGCGCGGGCTTGCGGACGGTGAGCAATGGGCAGCTCGCCGTCCGATAAGGACCAGGCCCGTGTCGACGGCGCGTTGTGTTCCACGCGCGCCTCAAAGAGATGTCAGCACCAACCGACGGGGTCGAAAGACCAATGCCTGCTGGGGTTGCGGGTTTGTCCGAAAGGGATAACGCGGCCCCGACACACAGGCAACGGAAGGAACACGGGTGGTTTTTAGTCAGTAAAAGTCTGACACACCCTCTCGCTCTGCCCAGAGCGGGAGAAGTCATTTGATGATTTCCCATCCAAAAAAAAAAAAAAAAAAAAAAGGCTTTTTATAAGATCGGCGCATTGTACATACTTGTTCAATTGACTACAACGCGTTTTGATACATTCCACACAAAATTGATGTATAATTATTTTATTATTTGATCACAATCGTTGCAGAAGAACATGTACCTACTACTGTTGTGCAGCCAAAGGCATGCAACCTCAGAAGCATGGGATTAGCACTTCCCGAACTGTCTTACTAACAAATAATTACAGATCTCTTCGTTCTCTTAACATTATGTAAATATACATGGTAAAACTTACCTGGTTCATTGGTAAGTCGGATGTACCTTGTGGACTGTGTTTCATCCAGCAACATTTGCTAATTGCAATAATTGCTAGCAGGATGAGCGTTATGCCAGATAATGATCCAACTATAATGGCTGTGTTGTTTGTTGGCTTGACATCTGAAACCACATAACTAATTTGTCTTTCAGCCGGAAGTTTAAAACTGTTACATCAATATTCACATCAGCTTTTGATCGTCTAGTGCTAAACATGGAGTTTCTAATGAACGCTCGCGAGGGAATTGCCGTGATCGCCTCACTTAACTAACGGCTTGGTGGTCGCTGTACAGTCGCGGAAAATAATTGTTAAGTAACGTGGCACACTACTTTAATTTGCCGTGATTTGTCCATTTCTAAAATGACAGTTCTTAAATATATGGACCATCTAAGTTGGTAGACAATTTGTTTAATAGTTAATTTATCTAACTTTACATTCTGAGCGCAAGAAATTTAAGCTGCCCTTTCTCTATATATAAATATGACATAGATGTATGTCATGTTTATCCGCCATACAATCATTCACATAAGTTGAAATTTCTAATAAGTTGAAATCTCTTACTGTCACGCTTTTGAACTTAATAATAATGGTATCTACAAGTGATGGCAGGAGAAAGGGCAGCCTCATTTCTTGCGCTCAGAATGTAAACTCGGATAAACTAATAATTACACAAATTGACTACCAACTTACATTGGTGCCGATTCTCTTGTCACAAATGCCTCTAAACTAGACTAAAAATCACTGAAATGTAGTTTATTCCTGTCAAACGACGATTTCCCATTCTGAAATAGACTAAAGTAACACAACTTAACTATATTTTAGTTTGACAGCACTAAGATAGTACTGAGTTTTTAGTTTAGTGAAAATGCCAATTTTGCTATTCTGAATTTGACATTTTTCACCTAAAATTTTGATTGTAAAATACCAAACCAGACTAAATGTAACAAGTTTTAATCGCGATTAAAAAGGTGTGGTATAAAATAAGTTGTCATGAACTAAAATTCACACCAACATCTCGACTTCACGTGCAAAAACAGTACTGTATATTTTTTTTCTTTTGCTTATATCTCGAAAATGGTGCGTCCTATCGCAAAAATAATGAAAAATTTCGACCCCCTATATGAAACCCTTAAACCCCTAAACCTGAACATGTAGGCAATATTTTTTCATGTTTTCCATACAAAAAGTGAAAAATTCCATATAAAACACGTCGCGGCGCGGCGGCAACCCCTGCGCGCCTCCGGCTCTAAAAAAACACGGTTTAGGGCAAACCACGGGTACCACGTGGATTGGCGATTGTCAAATTCTATTTTAGTTGTGTCAAATTTAATTTTTAGTTTAGAGAATTTTATTTGCAGAATAGCTCTAAGATTCTCATAGCCAAAAGTAAGAAATTTTAGTGATAGTTTAGTTAGTTTAGTTCGGTGTACAAGAGAATCGGCACCATTGTCCGTCTATTTACGAGAATAGTTATTGCGATTGAGAAAGTATGTGCTAGTCCACAAGCATAACTGATAAGATAAATACAGGGTGGCGATTTAGTCACCACATTTCAGGAGTCGGTTATGAGTTTCATAGCGAATGTTGTTTAGTACGACAGGTAAAATTACCCCTTGACGGATATAGGTGACTAAATCACCACCCTGTATATTTTATAATCATACTTACTAATATCGCTTGTAGAACTTTTGATGGTGTTTGTATCTGTGTTTTCATGAGTCGATGTAGAAAAATTGGGCATAAATGTATTATTATTATTGGATTTTTCGGCAGCGACTGTCTTTACAGTTACAGTAACAGAAGGCGGACCTGCAATGAAATCAAAAAATCCAAAATCTGAATCTGGATCATTGTTTGTAAAACATTTCAATATTCGATTAACTTAACTAACATTGCAACAAAAACATTGACAACGACCACCATTTCGCCAAAACCAACTAACTTTAAGTACCGAATGGAGATTAACGATTTCTTAATGATTTCTTGGAATGTTATCGCAAATAATAGTACCTTTTGTTTTGCGAACTACATAGTGAGCTAGCAAAACTATGGGCTGTTCCAAAACTAAAGTGAACTGAACTAAACTGAAGTGAGTGTTTGTGAGATGAAAGTGGTAACAAATCCTGTTCAGGATAAATCCTTACACAATCACTCTCTAGAGGGATTTAGTAACACATTCATCCGTATTTAAAAGGTCAACTGCAACTCAACTCGACTTCAACTTTAATCTCACCACTTTTTCCAAGAATTAGGTATTGTGTGAATATTGGAGAATAGTAATTTCTGGGTTGTTAATAATGGTTGTTCAAAACGTTCTTGGTAATGATGAGCACAATTACTACTTTTCAATTTTTGGGGTTCCGTAGTCAACTGGGAACCCTTATAGTTTCGCGATGTCCGTCTGTCTGTCTGTCTGTCCGCGGCTTAGCTCATAGACTCTTAGTACTATAAAGCAGCTGTTATTTGGCATGGGTATACATTTTAATCACGCCGACAATGTGGCTTTTTCAGGGTACCTCCACTACACGTAAAGTGGGAATGTTTTTTTTTCTCGTCTATCCTATGGTGTGGGGTGTCGTTAGAAAGGTCGTTCTAAAATATTGAGTGTATGAAAACCATTTTTGAATTTAGGGATCCGTTTGCGAAATATTAAGCTTTAAAGTGCTAATTTTTGTTAGAGTCAAGTGCCGGCTAACTGGTTGTTTTCGATATGTCAAAAAATTCACCGCAGTGTATAAATAATAAAATTAAAGGGAAAACTATGACAGCTAAGTAGGCTTAACAAGTTAACGAGTAATAAACGACCAACTTACAATTGCAGTTGGAATATATGGGACAACATGTTTTTCAACTACAATGTTAAGTTTGTTCTTGGGATAAATTCATCCCAACACGGATCCCTTCATTGTGCGTAGTCCGACGCACACTTGTTCAGTTATTTCAATGACACCTTGCTTATAACACGTTTGAATATTCTAAACATCTAGAGTATCAAAAGACTTACCTGCACATTCATTTTTAAGATCCATATTAATTATACAAGGCGGAGAGTATCTTAAGTACACGTCGTTATCTGTAAGAACATCAATATTTTATTTTATTACATCACGCCTGCTCTCCCCGAAGGGATTGGTACAAGTTATGTTTCAATTCCATGTACAAGGGGGGGTGGGGGAGGCTGGCATTAACTTAGTGCCGAGAGTTGAAAATCCAACCAACAGTGTATTTTTTGACGCGCTAGGATGCACTCTGTTGAATTCTCAATGCTTGACTAATCACCGAGTGTTGAAACTTCAGTGCGCATTTAAAAAAACCCGTGCAAACCTGAACTTACAGTGAACGTTTAACTGATTCTCTAATGTGTCGCTGTGAAGAGCGGCTAGTTGTTATTGGAAATAACAATTTGTAAATTGATGAAACTATATTAAACATTCATATCCTTGGCCACTAAAATCCACATCCAAAGCTATCGCTTCCAATATCGTTATGTTCTTACACCAGCCTGCACTTATTTTTAATTCTACGAAAATTATTACTCGTTTGTTCAATATTTCTTTATCGATCGAATATACGCCTCTTCCTGCTTGACTGTCCAATACTTGTTTCTTCGTATACTGAACATAGTCTAAAATAATATATAAAAATAAATAAAATAGTGTTCGATGATAATGAATGAAAATCTGGAGATAAATGAAAAATACAAAAGATGGGCCCACTCAACAATTAAACCAAACACTTCAACCAAAAATCTATGAATAGATTATTCAACGCCGGTGAATTAACTCTAGATAATTTAATAATTCCTCCGAGCCTCTGATGAATTATTCAACTAAAATTATTTCCTGCGATTCGGAGCATGATTCGTTAAATTATGTTTCGAAGTATGGTTGTGCTTCCAAAGATAGAGTTATTCATTTATTAGTGGTGTGACCGTCAAACTGCCAAGTCATAGATCTTGAGTTCGAACCCAAGGCACGCACCTCAGACTTTTCGGATTCATGTGCGTATTGTAAAATTATCACTTGCTTCAAAAACGGTGAAGGAAAACATCGTGAGGAAACCGACATGCATGAGAGATATTTCTCGACGGTATGTGAAGCCAAGTCAGATGGGTGGCTTTATAACTCTGACACCAGGTTAGTCATTAGCCACACGAAAAGAAGAATACCTGCCTACTGGAAGATAACTAATCTTTAGTACTGACCACAAGCTTACCTGTTTTACAAACCGTATAAAACACATCAGGAGACAAATTAGTGAAATAAACTTTCACATTCAAATAATCCCCCCATTCGTAAGCTAAATTAAATGGTGCAGTCAGTTTAATAACTATTTTATTAATTATTGTACAATATTTCTCCCACTAAAATATTATAAGACAATTCAACACCAAGGAGAAAACACTGTAATGAATATTTTGCGAAGACGAACATTAAGTATGTACGTTATCTAAACAAATATTATACTTAAAGAGGAAAAATTTTATTTTTGTGTGTTTGTATATTTGTATGTTTGTTTGTAATGGATAAACTAAAAAAAAAAACAACCGATTTAAAAAAAAAACACCTATTCCGTTACATTATCAGCGAGTAATATGGGCGTATTTTATTTTTCAAAATAATAGCGATCCCTGCGAAAATTGCAATAATGGAACACAAGGTATCAAAAATTTGCCTATAAAAGTCATTATTTAGCGAGCTCTGTGAAAACTATTGATGATACATAAAATAATGTACTACATGTTTATAGTACTCATCATTACCCATAAAAAAGGCCACAAGGCTATATGTCTAACTATTATAGTTAAGTCATAATAACCATTTTGTGTTCAAATTAGTCAATCAAAACACGGGCAGAATCGAAAGATCATATCATGATATTAGTCCTTATACAACTAAATAGTTTCATAATCAAGGTTGATTATCATCTCGCTATGACATATTCATATTCATATTCATATCTTTATTTGCATTCCATAATGTAGGTATACAGGTGTTATAATGGCTTAGAGCTAAGGTACAATTACGGACCCTGTCGGGCACAGCAAAAAGTATAAAATAAATTCTTAATAAAAAAAATAAAAAAAATTAAAGAAATAAAATTAAAAGTAATTAAATTAAAAGAAAAATAAAATAAAATTAAGTAACAATCAACAATTTTTAAATATATTCTTAACATTATTTGAGATCAGATATAAGTGTAATTGTGGTGCATAATAATTATTTATTAAGGTCAATTTTATTAAACTTTTATGATAATATAATATTTATCTATGTATGTATGAATTGTATCTATAAGACTAACTGTATATGGTGTCTGTTTGTATTAAATCAATTTTTTTGTCATGTATGTATTCGTTTATAGTGTAGTATGCTTTTTAAATTAATATTTGCTTGATCTTATTTATAAATTTCGTATCGCTGGTTTCATCTTTTATTGCATCTGGTAGTTTATTAAATATTTTTATGGACATTACATATGGGCTATTTTAATGTAGTTTCATGCGCGAAGAGGGTAACATTAACATATTCTTATATCTGACAGATCGGTCTTTGTGTTTATCGCCGCGGGTTGTGAAAAAGTTCATGTATTTTCTAACAAATTTGCATGTTTCTAAGATATAGATAGATGGTAAGGTGAGTATTTTATGTATTATAGAAAAGGATTTACAGCTGTCGGTTTGTTTTATGTTGACTATGATCCGAATAAATTTCTTCTGAAGAATAAAAAGCGTAGGCGCATCTGTGCTATTCCCCCACATTATAATGCCATAGCTGAGCCATGCATGAGCGTAGGCGTAGTATGTAGTAAGTGCAGTTTGCAAGTCGGTAGTTTTTTTGACTTCTCGAAGTGCGTAAGTAAATTTTGAGAGCTTTGATCGTACTTTTTTATATGGGGCTTCCATGAAATGTGTGTGTCTATTGTGAGTCCTAATAGCGTAAAGTCATTAACTACTTCAATTTTTGTACCGTTTGTTGTGAAATTAACTGGTAATGGGGATTTTTGTTGAGGGTAGAAAGTCATTAGTTTGGTTTTTTTATAATTTATCTCAAGGTTGTGCTCATCCATCCATTTTCTTGTTTTATTTAATATCGTGCTTAGTGGTTCGTTAATTTTACTATTAGTTTGGCATGTGGTAAGCAGAGATATATCGTCTGCGAATAGCACACATGGTTCTTTCATGATTTTGGGAAGGTCATTGACGTAGATGATGAATAAGAGACATCCAATGACACTGCCCTGGGGAATTGATGCATTTATAATCTTCTTATGGGACCTTACTTGTATTATTTGTTTTTGGTCATGGTTAAAATGTTCTATTTGCACATATTGTTCTCTATCTTTTAAGTAGGACGCAAACCACTTATGTGTAGTTCCACGAATTCCTATTCCGTATAGTTTGTCTAATAAAGTTTTAAACTGTACTTTGTCATATGCCTTTGTCATGTCTAAAAGTATGCCAACTGCATAATTTTTATTATTTATAATATTAATAACTTCCTGCATATAGTATTTATAGACAGCTAGGGTGGTTGATCGATGTTTACGACCCTTAGGAGATGAGCAAAAGTAATAAAATTTACATTTTATTTTGAACAAGATTCACGAGGACGAAGTCGCGGGCAGAAGCTAGTTTATATTAATAATCAAATAATTAAGCTGTTTGTTTATCCTGTTATAATATTTTCCTTTTACTCAAACTCAAAGCATTTATTTCAATTAAACCATTTACAGGCACTTTTGAATTGTCAAGGGGTCGGTCAGTCAGAAAGATGAAGCTAGTTGCCCATTCCAAAGCGTAGTAGGTACCTATGGAGAAGAACGGGCAAGAAACTCCACGGACACTCTTTTAAATAAAATAAATTGTTACAAAATATTGGTTACATCATTCATGTTGAAATTATACATGTAAGAACCACGTAGAAAGACGTGCACGTTAGAAGCGTCCGTAATTAAAAGATTAAACAAAGAACAATTCAAAAATTTAAACCAGCCATGGCAGCTAAGAGTTGACCAGTCCCAACTGACGGCGCCCGTTCACGAACATGACGCATGGATCAACACCATTCAGCTCAACCATTTTGAAGGAAGCTAAATGATCCAAAACACGCGCCACCATCAGCGAGACATCTGAGTGAGCATGACATACTCGTACTCACAGCCGCCAGTGCACATTCAAGTCAATAAAAGACGTATTACCCGGTAAATGGTAGCTATTTAGTACATAGTACTCACACCTGTGCTCTGCAATTATATAATATAAAGGAGATTGATTTTATACAATGCAAAGATGGTCTTAAAATCTTCAGCAATTCTTCTATGATGCATGTTCACGCCCCGACATTTATGTGTCTGATAATTGGAACAATCAAATGTTTGCGAAAATCCTAGGATTCCTAGTACAGGTAAAGAACCAACAGCCTAATTGCGTAACACACTTCCAATGGCAATGCGTTTCATTTTGACAAATCAACAATATTGCTTGTGTTATTTACATTGTCGAGTAGACGAATTTTTCAAACGTAAGGAGCAATGGAAATCCTTCAGAATCCTTCGGATAATGCAAGATGTAATTGCAAGTGTGTGAGTGTGTTACGTAATAGAGGTGCGGATTAAAAGAAAGCTATTCTCAAGATTTCATTGCATGAATCCCGGTTTGGTTGGGGTAGGTAATTGGAAACTAACTCTCATTGGTTAATCTAAATAGGAGACTCCGTCTGCGTCTGCGTTGAAGTCGAAAAACAACATCAAGTCGTAAAGTATTAAGAACTATTAGCATAGAGACATCTTTTATTCTTATTGTAATCGTACAATTATAATTAAGAGCCTCTTAACACTAGGCTAGTTGACAGTAGGCTAGTTAAAACATGAATTTTGTTTAGCTGAATGGTTTTGAGCGCAAAATATCAACACTCAACTTAATTACGTAAATGATTATAGATTACTTAATATTTTTGAGAAAATATTGCGTAAATATTAAGACATTGGTCACGTGACATTAAATGCGAATCAGAGCGCGACCCGTCATTCGTGTGACTGTGTTTCAAATTGTAAAAAGAATCACACTTTATGCGTCAGACATAAAGTTTATTTTGCATTACTAATAGACATACGAAAATAATGGTCTTGAAAGGTAAAACACTGATTGGTAGTGTGTCCCTCCCGTATAATGTGGCTCTGTTCATAAATCTACTAAATTAGTAGTACTCAGTCTCATTCTCAGGGAACTACATTACGATTAGGAAATGGAAATCGACTAAAATGAGTCTGTCAAAGTAAACATTCACACAAATCATTATTAACCTTGTTAATTAAGACTACCGAATATATATTTTTCGACAGAAGTATTAAATGAAGTGTGTATGCAATAAACATTATGACAAACAAAATTAAATTGTGTTATAAAAATGAAAAAAAAAATGTTTTTTTAATATTTACATTTTCCTGAAATACATATTTGAAGAAAATGAACCACAACGAACGTTGTCAACTAACTTAGGGAACGTTAGTAATAAATAAAAAATATATCAATATTTTCCGTATGTGGTCGATTGGCGCAATGCGGTCAGAGTTTGATCAGGAAAAAAGCAAGCAAAAGTACTTGCCCTATTTAGGTGATATATTTGACGCAGGCAGATTGCACATGATTCATAATTTTATAACATTTTATAACGCTCGCGGTTTTGCAAAATGCCTAAGGCAAATTGGCAATTCATTCAATTGATATAATTTCGACATTGAATGTTATTGTAGGGTGACCATCATAAAACATAGGTTGGGCGAATCATACTTTATTCACTATACCGTGTACATTATGTCACCGTGAAATTGTAAGAACTGTTAATTTATAATTTATTGGTATTATTTCCGTTAGATTGTAAACAATCGAAAAATTGTGAACTGGGTGAAATTGGTTAGGTTAGGTTAGAACTATGACCAACCGCGCGCAAGCCGAGCGAGCGTAGCGAGCTGTGCCTATTCGTGTATGGATGGATAATTTCGGTGTAATGTAAAACGGCGCCGCGGCGGTAGCAGAAATAAAGCCAGGGAAATTAATTGTAAAGCAAATTGAATACCCTTTACGTTACTATGTTTCCCTGAAAGTACTTTTTATAAAAAACGAGCAATACCTGTATACCTCCTACCAACAACAACAATATGTATCACTTTTCTTCGTCCGTTTCACGATAGTGTTAAGGCTACCATACATTCCTCTGATCCGTTTGCTGCAGAAGCATAATAGGCCGGGGAAATTAGTTTTGAACCCTGCACTAAATCCTAACAGTGTTTTTTTTCCTGAATCGTGTTTTTGAACTTAGCTCTTCAAATAATATAAAAAAATTAAACATTTTCCAGGACCGCATCAAGGTAAAAAAAACAAAAACGCATTTTTGCGAATAAAAATTAAGGCAAAATAGTTAACAGGAAATTTTGGTTATATTATGTAAAAAATTCGTAAAACAAATATATTATTTCACAATTTGTTTAATTTTCTTGTAATTAAGTGAGATAGAGCCTATAAATAAAAGTTAAACTAAATTTAACTCTGTTACATTTTTGCCTGAACCGTTATTGCAAAAAAACTTTTATTTATATCTTGCGCTAGTACAATATGTTTTATTTTGTTGGATAGCGTATTTAAATATTTAATTAATTAATTTAATGTAAAAAAACTGCTGTTAATATTTTAGCTTGAAGTACAATTTAAAAACAAACGTAATTTAATTTTTATGGAATTTTCCGTGGACGAAAATGTTAATTTTTTTGACCTACTTGTGATATCTAATCTCTTCGACAAACACTCCATAAAAAACATATCTGTTAATATTTTTTTCTACCACGTAAAATTGAAATTAGATGTTTTCTTAAAAAAAAACGTACACGCGGGGGCGAACTTTTCGCGGTATACAGTTTAATATACTCCCTTGACCATACCCGTTAAATGAAAAAAATCGTTGTTTTAAATTAATGCAAAGTTAGCCTAAAATTTGGCGTAACTTCCCCGTGCTATAAACAGTCTACAATGTTCCCACCGCTGGGACTGCGGCCTCCTCTCTGTGAGAAGGAGTGGCCCATAATCCACCACGCGGGCCCAGTGCGGGTTGGTAGATGTCACATGTCTTTTAATTTTTGGTTCTAGAATAGCGCCAGTATGGGTCTAAACCTATGACCTAACACTTGTAAGTCGTGCTCGTTACCACTAGGCTACCACTGCTCCTGCCTGATCCATTTGATCTGATTGAAATTCGTACCGTAGCTGTGACGGCCTCTAGATCGATCGCATACGACATACGAATCTATCGTAAGGAAACCTAAATTTAATTTTAGACATCATTGTCGTTAAAGTGACAGGCAATCTAACTTTTCGGTGATACATACATGCCAAAATTCCATCCATGGATTGTGTTTACTATCTTTTAAGAGGGCAGATCACAGATTGCTTTTTGTTAAAAAATTACATTTCACAAATAACGGTGTGCACGTGTCAAAATCTATTGATACACGGATCTTCCGCAACCGCCAAAATGTCGAAACAAAACAGTCAACAATGATCAATACTTTTAATAATGCAACATAATAATACTATTAATAGTAAAATGATTAGGTCGATCAGTAATTAAAGGTCTCATTCCAGTACAAGATATTTTTACATGGCACTACTTAGTAAAAATATCGTGAATTATAAAGTTATTCAGGCAGGTATTTCCGTTTCCAGGCATCTGATACTCACCATGTACCAGATACGGTATGGTACGGTAGCTGCATGTAATATATAGCTGAATGCCGGTAATCGGGCAC
The DNA here is from genome assembly GCA_947364205.1 of Agrochola lota. NCBI lineage: Eukaryota > Metazoa > Arthropoda > Insecta > Lepidoptera > Noctuidae > Agrochola > Agrochola lota. The sequence continues at coordinate 9,744,983 of OX376246.1, read as the reverse complement.
AAGTCCCATCTCCAGGCTGCTACTTAGAATTACGTAATGGAAATACGAATAACATAAACTCAAACTCAAACTCAAAGCATTTATTTCAATTAAACCATTTACAGGCACTTTTGAATTGTCAAGGAATCGGTCAGTCCGAAATATGAAGCTAGTTGCCCATTCCAAAGCGTAGTAGGTACCTATGGAGAAGAACGGGCAAGAAACTCCACGGACACTCTTTTAAATAAATTGTTACAAAATAAAAATATTGGTTACATCATTCATGTTGAAATTAAACATGTGAGAACAATGTAGAAAGACGTGCACGTTAGAAGCGTCCGTAATAAAAAACTTAAAAACATTTCAAAAATTTAAATCAGCCAATGCAGCTAAGAGTTGATCAGTCCCAACTGATGGCGCCCGTTCACGAACATGACGCATGGATTAGCACCATTCAGCTCAACCATTTTGAAGGGAGCTAAACGATCCAACACACGCGCCACCATCAGCGAGACATTTGAGTGAGCATGACATACTCACAGCCGCCAGGGCACATTCAAGTCAATAAAAGACATATTACCCGGTAAGTATACCCATAGTAAGCCCCACCCGGGCAACGAATCCACGCTCAGAAGTTGCGCTTGCTGCAACTAACTAGACCAACCTGGCTGAACAAGGCAGACAGAAATTAACAACATCTGTATTCCAACCATTGTATCAATAATCTGCTTGGCCTATTCCCAACTACGTTAGGGTCGGCTTCGAAGCAGATGCAGCTGAATAACAGTATTGTACGTGGAGCGACTGCCTATCTGGCCGCCACAACCCTGTTATTGGGTAACACGACTAGACCCTTGGTTAGACTGATTCTCAATCTTTGACTACTCGTAATGCTCCGCATCTGCGTCTATCGTGACAAAGCGAAGCGTGCCGAAGCTGCGTATGTTTTGCTCGCTAAAAATTTATCGCGCTAATGTGGTGGTCATATTAGCGGCTTCGCCACGATGTACCGCCACCCGGGCGATAAGTGCTACGCAGCCGATAATGGCTGGTCAGATCTGCGTGTATCGTATCACTGTGTGAAGCTTCGCCGTGAAATGACAGCCGGAACCAACGGCTTTAAGTGCTTTTCGCCGTGAAGCGTTATTAAGCCGTATGTGATGGATGGTCACCTCGGCAACCGTAGTTTCACCTTTAAGGTCGACCACAAGCGCCTGTTATTACTGAGTCACGAGCCCCACTCTCTGTATTCCGACCATGCCTTCCTTTTTATCGCCATCGCTAAGCGTAGCGTTCGCTGTGGTCTCACATAACATAGTGAATGCTAAGCATAGATAATAATAGGAAAACCGACGACGAATCAATTTTATTATTTCTGTATGTGTTGTAGTTATAGGTGCACGTATAATTAACAATTAGAATATACGAGTAGTGTTATTCATAGTGGCTAAACATAATGATAAAAAAAATAAAAAAACTATCTTAATTTTTTATTTATTATTAGATTTAAATTCTGTCTTTTAATCGTCGATATGAAAACGATCATTTGTTTCGTTTTATCAGAAAGTATTGGTGTAGCAAACGACGGTGACGTGTATATTTATAATAGTCGAGATTATTGTAAGTATTTAATTTAAATCTTTATCTACCTTTTTGGCCTAATCCCTATATGTGTATAGGGGTATATAATAGGTTTTACTAGATCGCCAGCGTGTACATCATCACTGTAAGGAGCTACTGTTTGCTGCCAAAGAATAAACCTACCTATCTATTACTCTGTGGTTTTGTGATTGTCTTGAAATGGTGGCCTCTTTATTGTACCCAATTTAAGTGAAGCCACATTTTGACAGAAAATAGGCGAGGTAATTAGTTACGCTTGCAATGTTTAGTTGTGTGCTTAAGAACGTAAGATGGAAATAGCTCAAATGAATAAAAAAGTTTATCTTTGGTTCCAAATTCCTTTGCAATCATCCTAGCACCATCACTAAGAGCCGTCTTGTTTCGATTATCCTACGTGATTAAAATTCTTTATTATTTATTATTTCCAATCGGCTAACTGGTAAAATAAGTTCAACATTTAAACAGGAAAAAAACAGGCGTATGAGGAATAACATTTCAATAGGTATGTTTCTGTCGCTATGTGACGATTTACAGAACAAGGCCAATGGCCAATTGGTAAATAAGGGTATTTTGGACAGATGGAGACTGAGATTGGATTGCGAACGTACTTAAAATTACCTATAGCCGTTGTCCCTCAGAACTAAACTGGTTAGGTTACTCATAAGGAACTGCTTTTATCTCGCACACTTTTTAACAAATACATATGGCACTACAAGGCTAGTAAGAATCCTGTTTTTAATACCATAGTGTTCCATCTATTTCCTGTTACTATAGTCGTGCGGTTTCCACTTGCACTAGTTACCCAGGCGCATGCCTTAAGTTCGCTCGCAGCAGCCCATGCATCGAACTCTATGGCGGATGCGATAACGCACACACTCTCTTGCATCCTGAAATCATAGTGACGCTAGCGGTTAGCGTGATGCGTTACTTCAGCACCCCCACAAAACGTATGCCACAAGGCACGCGAGCTGAACTGCATGTTGAAAACGCACCGGTGTAGTTACCTACTGCTTTTTTCGTAACAATACAATATTGTCATTTTAAAATTTTTGATTTTTCAGTTCACCCCGTAGCAAAACCCAAACCATGGTCTCGGTTCACATTTGGGTACCACTCGGGTGATATGTTATCTATGCAGATATATTTAAAGAACTTGTCGCCGAATGTGTCTGCAGATGTGAATTTAACATATGCATCAGGTAAGTAGATAGATAGAAAGATACAATATTCTTTATTATGCGAGATTTACCATACAAATTACAGAAATAAATTTAGAAATTTTACATAGGGTGACACAATGGGCGTTCTTATCGCTAAAAGCGATCTTTTACAGACAACCTTTAGATGGATTAAAGGGAGATGGAGAGACAATACTGCAGGTAGTCAGTGGTGTACCATTTACATACACAATAAATACATAAAGCATAAACTTAACCACATAAATATATACATATATATACATAGTTATATATAAAATAATAAACATGAAACAAGAATAAGGAACTATATGTAATGATGACGTTTAAGGAAAGAGGAAGTGTTTTTTCACCAGAATTTTAAAAGTGGACAAAGATTGAGCACGCCTTATCGACACGGGCAACGCATTCCATAACCGTACTGGTTGAACTGTAAAAGACTTGTCATAAAAGCTGGTGGAATGCATCGGCAAATCTAGTCTCAAGTTTTCCGATGACCTCAGATATCTATTACGTGTGTCATGAAGGAACTGGAAACGTTTTTTAAGATAAGAGGGAGTTGTAGGACTTAACAGAATACTGCAGAACTGAAATAAGATATGAGAATTCCGGCGAAGACGTATGGGAAGCCACTTGAGCTTTGTACGAAATTCAGAAATGTGATCATATAAGTTTGAGGTTTCTGTTTATTCTATCGACCAAACCTCTCACTTGTGAGTTTAAATGAAACTATTCCGACCTTTGAACTTTGCAGCCTTTGAACTGGAGCTGTTAGTTACCTAATTGAAATTATGTATTCAGAAAGTTAGGGTTCCGTACCCGAAGGGTGCTAAACAGAACCTTATTACTAAGCCTCCGCTGTACGTCCGTTCGTCCGTCTGTCTGTCAGCAGGCTATAAAGCCTGCTGACAGACAGACGGCGGCCATAAAGCGTAATAAGTAGATAGTTGAAATTTTGTGATAAGAAAGATTGTGTAGTTCTATTGCCGCTATAACAACTAATAATTAAAATAAGATAAAGTAAAAAAAATAAGTGGGCCAAGAAACGTGTTTTTTTGCGTTTTTAGCTTAATATTATATGGTGTTACGGGGCCTTTCGTTTGCAAGACCGACTCGTATTTAGTCGGTTTTTTTTATTCCTTACTTACTAACGTATCAGTAGGTACAGGTTATCAACTTCCTCTCAACTTAATGAGATGATAAAAGTGCTAATTAAATTTAATAAGTTCCAGGTGTCACCGTGGATAAGAAACAAATAAATATGTATAAAGGTGAAAACTATTTTGAGATCCATCATCTTTTAAAGCTCAGCAAAATATTCGTTGAGCTCGAGTTATCTACAACAGCTGGTTTTTGTGCCAGACTGCAAATAGTGACAGGGACAGATGGGACAGGAATACCCGATGAGACAGATGACACGCCATGTACGTAGAGCAAAATACTATATATTAAGTGATAAATAACACTGCCTCAGTGGGGAAACGCGACTGCAGAGCGTGGGTTAGGATTCCATCCCCTGGTCGGGCAATAAGCTACTTGTTGGGTTTCCTAACACCAGTTAACAATTCTCTGTAGCAGCTCACAGTTTGTGCCAACTAATGGCAAAAGGCTCGCTCCCCGATTTATGGAACTGAGACACATCTAAATAACGAAATAGTAGGTACGAATGATACGACTAACTTAAACCTAGTACTAACACCACCATATACCCCTTTGGCAAATATAAGCGCGATGTTATGGGTCCCGTTTTTCTTGGTTTGAGCTTATAGGATTCCTAGCACTGTGCCAGAGACTTCTTCCGTCTTATATTACCTTTCCATTGGGAAGTTCGAAAAATTTCAATTATCTTTCCTTGTCTACGTCACTAAGGGACTGGTGATGAGTGAGTTAGTGAGTGAATTAGGACTTTATTTTTATATATTAGGTATTAAATAACAAATGTTTTTATATTGTTTTCAGATAACGACATTTGTTTAAAAGATGAGCCCTGTGTTATTGGAGTGGATTTGTTCAATTATATTTGTGAAGGTAAGTCTGCCCCCTCCATACGTACACTCTACAAATCTATACAATGTTCTAGTAATTCCAACTAAAATGCAACATCTAGCTAGGTAATGAATAAATTAACTTCACACAACCAGGGTTGCATAACGATCCATCACCAAGCCGAGAGATCTATGGTGCATTCTGTACAATTAACCGAGGCCCGATTTTTCGGACGTCTGATAACTTTTATCTGGTTATGCGAAAACCGAAACCGATGTTATTTTGCGACCTTTTTAGTTGGTGTTTTTGTCTTAGTTGGGTTTTAGTTGTTAACTTTAAAACATAAAAAGTAGAGTGTTCGACTTTCATTGCTTTTCCATTACCAGTTCTGTTACTTCCAAGGTACGGTCAAGTAGGAACAAAAAATGCAACGACGGTAAGAATACGCTATGTCACGTTTGGCTTCTTAAACGTTTTTTTTGTACTTGAACTAGGTACTGCAAGATCTTAGCGCCTTTTCTGTCACGCTTGTTAACATAATAAAAGACAACATGGCCTCTGCAAGTGATGGCAGGAGTAAAGACAGCTTCATTTAGTTCATTCTTCAAATCGTTTGCCAAGTGAGTCGATGCGACTCCCTCGCAAGCATAATAGTATATAAAACAGTTTTAAAACTTTTGAATAAAAGACAAATTATGTGATTTCAGATGGAAAGACTACAAGCAACTCGTTAATTATTATTTCCTCTTTATCTGGCGTAGAGTTTTTCCTGCTTGCTGTTATTGCAATTTGGAAACGTTGCTGGATCAAACACAGTCCACAACGCACATCCATCTTACCAATGAACCAAGTAAGTTTAAGATACAGTTATTCATAGGGAAGTACTACTGTCATCTCCATTGCTGTCGCATGTAGTTGGCTGTATCAATTACTGACCAGTACCGAAGCTGTTGTATATTACAGCTAGTACCACGACACGGACGGAGTATATTTATGAGAACTTTAGGCTTCAGAACGCGCTGTGATAGCTTTTTTTGTCCAATGAGTATTTTAGTTTAAAGCCTAACATTCATAGTACATTAAAATATTCCTTGTATTTTTCAGAATAGTGAACCGTACTACCGGAACATGCTCTTCTGCAGAGAGTGTGATCAGGAGATCGCAGAAATAGATCAACATTACTACGAGGAGATAAATCCCCAAGTCACTGAAGGTAGCTGAGAAGTACAGTGACGCTATCACGATTGCTATAATAAGCCAAATATCGTCGTCTTATAGTGAAAACCTCTTATATGCGAAAAACAGGTGGGCAACTGGGAAGTTATATTATATGCTGATCGCGCGGTAAGATCTGCTTACGCCGCGATGCAGGATTTTGCATGACGTCCGTATGATGCATAGGTCGCATGTGGCGATATGGATGGCGCCACAAAACTGCGTGTGTTGCGAGGTTTTTTTTCAAAAAATGTAATAAAATAAAAAGTCAAAGTTGCATTCCCGAGCTTTTCACTCTAAGGCGATAATATATCATTTAATTAACATAATGTTGGCCAAAGACTATATTGCCATCCAAGGTGGCAATGCCACCAGTCTTGGGGAAATCATGTCGAGACCTATAAATGTTACTTAGCTTGTGTTTTGACCTAGAAATTTTCCTATCTCTATCTTGCACTTGTAGTTTGACACTTGTGTGACAGTGTTAAGAATAATGGTTAGACAAAAAACGTGATAAGTAACGTTTGTAGATCTCGGTCTCAGTCGACAGCGATGCGGAGGAATATTGCGATGCCATCTTTTAGCTCATAGTAAGGACATTTTATAGCTTATTATATTATTTGTATATTAATGTTGTTCCTAAATATTGTATTGTTGTTTATTAATAATAAAAAATATTTTTAATATTAAATTAGTTATTTAGTTTTAATGTATCATATTAGTTTGTAGTGTCATAGAGTAGGTTTGATAGAAGAGACTTCTGTAGGAATAAGCAGTACTTTTGTACTTTATTCATTTTCTATTTGAACGTAATTGTTAAATAAACAAATGTACGCATCATGAAATTACTATTTCTTCTATTGTATGAGCCAAAGTGACCAAATATAAAATAAACAATACCTAATAATAAAATAAAGAAAAAAGACGTGTTGGAAAACGTTATTATTTGCATCTATCAGTGGCCACATATTAACTAGTGTCGTACGAAATCATCGTATTTTTTAAGAACAGCTCACCTTTTGTAAATGTATTCATTATAAATCTCCCGAATCTGGACGTTAAAAATCTGTTACCAAAATACGCATTATACCCGCCACTACTTGTACCACACAACGAGAGTATATAATGGCAAATCCAAAAGAATGACCGTACGCAGCAAATTGCGCATGTACATCGCGGTCCTCCATCCCATCATGACCATGGGTCATCCTTTCTTTATAATTTTCAGTTACCTATCATAAGTTCAAAAAAGATTTGACTGAATTTCATTTCACCTAAAACTTTTCAACTAGGTACATATTATCGTGTCGTTTTTTTTACTTCATCGAAGTCACGTCTGCCACTGTATCCGTTGACCAATTCGATTTTTTTCGTTACTCCGACGTTTCATTTGGTCGAAAAACGTTTTACCGAAGTTACACTTAGCCGAAATAACATTTATTCATATTAAGATATATTAATATATAATATATTATGTTTCCGAACATTTATTATACCACGAGGTATGGATGGGTGTAGGAAGGATGCTTGCTTCAAGCATGCAGCATGCAAGCAGGCATACAACATGCAAGCAGGCATGCAGCGTGCAAGCAGGCATGCAGCAGGCAAGCAGACATCCAGCATGCAAGCAAGCATGCAGCGTGCAAACAAGCATGCAACATGCACGCAGGCGTACGACATGCAGCAAGCATTGTTTCTGTCACGGCTGCGGCGCTGCGGGATTTGAGCGGCCCCTCGTGAGCTTATCCTTGCAGATGGTTTTAACGCTCACCACCTGCTCCTCAGCTCGCGAGCCGCCTCACCCCTCCGCGCCTACGTCGGCTTACATTACACTCTAGGGGTAGGGCATACAAGACTACGTGGAGTCGTTTTTGCAGCGATTCGTTTCTGTCACTAAATTTTGTAACACAACATATTGAATTTTTATTACTCTATTTTAATTTAATATTGAAAAATATTGTTTCGGTGTGGTGAAAATATGGTAAATAAATCATTAGGCAAATGAAAAAGTTCAAAAGAGGCTTCGGCCAATAGCAAAAAGTTATTTTGTAAATCGGCAAAATATAGTTCGGTAAAATAATACCTATGACACATGATACTTCGATGATCTAAAAATATGTCAAATAATGCATATAGCAAAAAAGACGTCGGTCGATAGTTTTTGGTAAAATGAAATTCGAACAAAAACAATTCGGAAAAGTGATCGGTTACCATAATTTTTTTCAATCCCAGAATTTCGTTACAAAAGTTAGTAAGTAGTAAGTTAGTTAAATTACTATTATAGGTTAGCTAAACATTTTTCAACATCTTTAACATTTTGTGGCCTTGACATATTTTTAATAGCCTGATATGACTCGATATCACAGGTATTGGAAATTAAAATTCATATTTTTTCTGAAAAGACATCTATTCTTCGGCAGTTACTAAGAAAAGACGTAGCTTGGCACTGGAACCACACACATGAACAATGTTTTGAAATGTTAAAAAAGCAGTTACTAGTCCAGGGTGGGTTGAGATATTACACACTCGAGAAACCCATGGTTATCTTATCATTATGGAGCCATTACAGTTTGACCTTTTTTTTGTGTTGGGTGGGAAATTATCAAATAACTTCTCCTGCTCTGGGCGGAACAGGAGGGCGTGTCAGACTCTTACTGCTTAAACCAACCCGAGTTCCTTCAGTTGCGTGTACGTTGCCAGGGGCCACGGTATTTCGGACTTTCCCACGAGGGGGCAGGCATCGGTCCTAGCGGACCCCGTCAGTTGTGCTGAAATCTCTTTGAGGCGCGACTGCAACACAACGCGCCGTCGCACTATGGGACCAACCGGTATTTTCCATCTCAAAAATCGATAACTCTGTTGTTTTGTGATTTATCTCCTTGATTTTTTTTTCACGTATTTGTGAATATCTAGGCAATAAAAGAAATCAAACATCATCATTCTAAAAAAAAAATTTTTTCCGAAAAAAAATGACAAAGATAAAGTTATACGAAATTTCATACAAAAAATCATACAGTTATATTAAAATAGCAATAAAAGTTACACTTATGCTTAAAATAAGTTTATAACTAAATTATTATTATTAAACAAACAGTTACATGACAAAAAAAAATATTACTTAAACTTATCCTACTCATCACTTTCTATTTCCAACAATTCTTTAGCTTCGTCAAATAATTCTTTGGATATTAGAAAACTTGGTTTATTTAAGCTAGATATATAAGGATCAGATGTATATAACAAAATATGCAGAACGTCTTCGTTTGTTGCTGATCTGGAACACTTCCTAGCGTGATGTAACCTATATTTCTTATAATCTTTATTTCGAGCTTCCTGGGCATCTTCGGATAATTGTCCTATAGGCAAAACTGCATAATGCTCTATTATTTTAGCACCATGTATAAGTACTTTATGGACCGAAGATGGCATGTAGTACCAGTTATATTTGCTTACATATAATTGCGCGGTTACCAATGTATACTGACCAAATTTTTCTGCGTTTATAGGAAATCCCGATGACATAGTTTGAAGAATTACATATAGTCTCTTGATTAATTCTTCATCAATTCCGGTTATCTCTGCAGAACATTGGTAATTTTGGAAAAATCTCCTTGCCGTATTACCGTCATTGCTATTACCGGACGTGGTTTATCAATATGCAAGCCAAGCACTTCTCGGAAACGTTTTTGGACAAATTTTTTCTTGTCTTCTTTAAGTTGCTTGTTTTCTGGAGTTGTTGCAGACCACTTCTCAAAACCTAAATTGTAAGAAATATGGAGGATCATTTCCATAAATCTTATCCATGCGTGTAGCGTCGACAATCCGTATTTAAACGCATTTTCATTTTCAACTCTCGTTGTAACTTTTAAAAGATCATTCATTTGTCTGGGAGTTGCTCCACAAACAGTGCAGGTAGCACTGGATGATGTGTTTGTCAACACTTGAGCAACTTTCCCATCAATCATTGTCATAAACAGTTGATGTTTAACTTCGATGACTTTGTCTTCTATTGACACAAGAGTTGGAATCAATTGATTAATTTTGGCTTCAATTTCACTGACAACCGCTGTAGTTTTTTCGGGAGTTTCTTTTGCAAATTCTAATGAAATTGGTCTGCAATATCTAACAGATGAGCAAGTAGGGTTTTTCCATATGACCGTAGAAGTTTCTTCGTCTACTAGTCGCAGTGGTACAAGGGACACTATAAACAAATTAGCGTCCGATATTTGTTCGTTTTCTTCCGGTAGAGTTTGTTTATACTCACTTTGCCCGGAGGATCCATCACATCCCCATTTAGTGAAAAGCTTGAGACGATTGTAAGTCGATCCTGACTTTATCCTTATAATACGGCAGACTGTATGGTCTAAGAGATCTTGCAGGTTGATTTTTGCGCTTATATTTGTCACCGTAATGCTGGATGCAGGCGGATAGCAAGCCTTTTTTGCTTCACTTAGTGTTTGATACGAAGGCAATACAGAACTTAAATTCTTATCAACGAGCCTTTTTCTTAGGTACGCATATTGTGCTTTGGTTAAATCAGTTTCAATGCATATACTCAATGCTTCCTCTTTTGTAAAGGAAAGTGCGTTATCTGGATTGAGTATGTTTTGTAGAATAACTTTTTTCTCTTCTTTTTCCTTATTTCTGATAATAGTCACAATCGACGCTTCGTCATTTTCCCCCATGGATCTTAAACCTTGCACATAAGCGTTACGGACATGTCCCATTCCATACTCCTGGACCAGCTCCATATTTTTTCGTTTCTTTGTGTTTTCCGAGCACTCGTCATATTGTTTTGTTGGTCTTCCACGTTCACCAGAAGTATTCAAACCAGAATTTACAGTGGTTGAGGTACTGCAAGAATTCAATGATACTTTAAACTCACCATTTAACCAATTTGAGTATAGGCTCTCGAACCGGTCCGGCTTTCTTTGAGCTTTGGTCCATTTCTGGTTGCAACTCGATGTTAGATTTTTTTGAATACTCTCTATTACAGTATTAACGTCAGTTTCTGATAGTTGAAAATTTTCCAATAAATATTTTTTGAGGTCTGAAGTACTTTTCCCTTTTATTATTTGATCACAAAGATCGCGTCGAACACAAACGAATTCACTCATTGTTAGATAATAATGTTTTTTATGCGTTAATTGTTATTGAAAAGAAGTATCTGAACACTTTGATGAATCGTATGCTGAACATACACGGGTATTTAAAGGACTAATATTTTAGTGCCTTGTGCAAAAACCATGGGACAATTGATTATAACAGTTCTCATCGAAATAGTCTAATCAGTACTGATTGTAATTATTTACCACAACAGATAAATAGAACTTCCGCAGCAATATAGTTTATCATACTTGTGGTTAAGGTGACCACCCCAAACAAAATTGCCATGGGAAGATTCTTTCAAATATAATAGCAGTTTTTTAATTTGCAAATGTATGTTTTTATCATAGAAATAGAAAAAAACAATATAGACATCAAAGTATAATAACCAAATATAATATTTCATAATAAAAAAGAAGAACCGTAATTTTCGAGGATTTTTCTCCGATTGACATTATTGCTTCAAAATCACCTCTGGCGCAAAAAACGCGCAAGTTTTTTTTAAATCCTCATATTACTGAGTAGATAAGGTCTCTAATAGAGTAATTAACTTGACACCGGCTGCTTTCGGCAACAACGAAAACTCCAATTGAAATTAACAAAAACTAAATTTTCTTTACTTCACTAAAAAAATATTAAAAAATTAAATAAAAATATTTTTTTTACAAAAACTGAACGTGGTTGCAAAGTGTATATTCTAAGCTATCTAATGATGTATAACACTAATATGTTTCCTTGGAAAACTTCCGAATAATTATGTGTTGAACTCCCTTAACGGTAATTTAATTGGCATGAAAATATTTATGCCCAATGTTTGAGGTTCATTTTATAAACGTAAAACTTTATATTTTTTTATATTTTGTAATTTATTCGTAAGTTCCATCTTTTGAGAGTATAAAACCATAAAACAATCTATGGATTTACGACTTTCGACAAAACCATTTTTGAGATGGAAAATACTGTTTGGTCCCATAGTGCGTCGACTCGACAGTTTGACCTGAGGGGCGATCCCATATTTTGAAGAACGTCGCATTCTAGTCTGTGTCAATCTGTCAAAAATATAAATCATAATTAACAAAAAAAAAATGCCAAGTTTTTGCAAACTGTGTCGCTGAGTTGGCCTTCTGATCTATAATTACTGTCTATTGTCTGGCAATACGAGTCTATCATGCTCACAGAAATGTACTGCTGGTGATGACGTTGTGTATCGACTCGTTGAGTTTCTCCCATATGTTCCTAGCGATGCTATGTGCTCGTAATGTACATGAACGTCGCGGTACCATTTTCATAATAGATATCTTGTCAGAAGAATCATCGAGAATGAGATACATGTGGAGAGTTGTGAGTATGAACGTGGATGACTACAAGAACAGACGGCGAACAAAGAAACGATGGATGGATTGTGTGAAATATTATAAGGATTAAGATTAATGGAAGAAGACATGCCGCACCAACCTCAAATATATAAGGATCATGATAAGAAGGCAGAAAGAATCATCATCTTTACATACCGAGACTCCTCCGAGCCTCAGAAAGCACGTTAATCCGTTGGTCCCGGCTGTCAACCGTGGATCTTTGACAGCCGTTACGGGTTTGCAAAAGCCCGAAAGTCTGACAACCAGTGTTAACAAGGTTTATCGTATTACCCAGTTACTAGGTTGTGAAGGTCCGATAGGCAGCCGCTCCATGTAAAATACTGGTATTCAGCTGCATCCGTTTAGATTGGAAGCCGATCCCAACATAGTTGAGAAAAGGCTGGGCAGATGTGATTGTGTTTTTCTATAGGTATTTATTTTAAATAAGAGCTTACAGACTAATAACAAACTTAAATATCAAGCATAGGTTGGGGAATATATATACCTATTTTCCGGGTTGCGAACAGGGATAATTACTAAAAATGGGTTTGCTTGGTATATTTAGTAAGCGACCACACCCAAACGGTTTAACGCTATTACCATTTCTGTCGAACAAAGATGGTCAAATACCAACGCTATACTTTAGATATACTCTAGTAAGGAATATTTTAAATTAAGTATGTACTACTCGTTTTTGTCAATAAAAAACAACTCCATGTCAACCGTGGGTATGGTAAGTTGCGATTAGAGGATAACGTTGAGAGGATGTGCAGCAGCGTCCTCCTGTCTGCTAATAACAACATACTGCGGTCACTCCTTGTAGAGATATCTTCAATAACTTCATTGATTGGGAGAATGTTCGGCAGTGGACGTTTATGGGTTTAAAATAATAATTAATTGTCACAGGCTGAACTAATACAATTAACAGTTAACCATATTATCATATACCGCCATCGTTTATCATTTACTGTAGGTGTCACTATTAATTTAGGAGGAAATAAATGAAAAACGTAGGCTTTATAAAAGCGACAACGAAACCATTTTGTGACTAATTCCTGTGTGTTTCGTGCTTGCAGATACATGTATAATAATCAATAATATTAGTGTAGTGTAAATAACGATTGAAAAATAATCATAACAAGTGCGATAAATAAACCCTAACCTAACTTACAATCTTATTATAATTTGTGGTTTTTTTTTAAGTGAAGATGCAGAGAGTCATTTACTTTTTTATTATATTTGCATTGAGTTTGGCTACGGATGTGTCCATTTATAATTCCTACGAAGCTTGTAAGTAACGTTATCTTAATTCTGAAACATGGACTTAACAAACGTATCGAAGATTTTCTGGCTGTTTGTATTTATGAGATTTGTATTTCAAAACGTTCCCACGATTTAAAAGACTGCCTCGATGCTCTAGTTCTCGCAAGCGTGACTACAGAGCATGAGGATGTTGGGTTCGATCCCCAAGTCGGGAAAAGTGACATGGTTTATCCATACGAGTTTCTGGAAAGTCTGAATTTTTGCCCAGTTTATGGCAATAAACGAACCCCTACTATGTGCTTACTATTACGTACTGTACTGTAGGTACCCCTTCGTAAATATAGACGTGTTGTCATTGGTATTACATATAAATGTTATGTTATAACTTCTGCCCGCGACTTCGTCCGCGAGAAATTTTGGCCCCCGACCCACCGCGTCGCATCCTATCGCCCGTCCGCGCTATCACTTTGTTTTCGCTTAGCGTTCTTTCTGTTGCTAGGGTTCCGTACCTCAAAAGGAACAAAGGAAAACGGAACCCTTATAGGATCACTCGTGTGTCTGTCTGTCTGTCCGTCTGTCACAGCCGCTATGAACCGATCAAGTTGAAATTTGGTACACATATGTATTTCTGTGACCCAAACATGGACGTGTAACGTAAATAAATGGATTTTGAATATGGGGGTTGTTTGGGGGGGCAAATAAGAAAATTTTAAAAAAGTTTTGCGAACTGTACACAGCACTGTGTGACATATCAAATGAAAGGGCTTATTGCGAGAATCTCAAATACATTTTTTTTTTATCAATTTAAAACAAATAGTTTTAAATATGAAAATTGACCATTTAAGAATTGAGCTATCAAATGCAATACGAATTTTCTAAATCCGACTGGTAGTCCCAGAGATTACCCCCTAAATACAAACTTACAAACAAACAAAAAAAAATCCTCTTTATGATATATAGTAAATATAATAATCCTAACTAATATTATAAATGCGAAAGTGAGTTTGTTTGTTGGTTTGTTTCTTACGGTTCAACGCTAAAACGGCTGAACGGATGTGGCTGAAATTTGGCACATAGATAGATCATGTCGGGTTGTCTGGTGACTGAGTTATGACATAGGATAACTAACATACATACATACATAAACTCACGCCTTCTCACCATAAGGGTAGGCAGAAACTACAGGACGCCACCTGCTGCGATCCTTACATGCTCCTTTTACCCCGTTTTACGTCCATACATCTGGTCATACACGCACGCTGGTTGCTAGTACTATGCACCTATCCTTTGTGAAGAACATCACCAATAAGGTCAGTATATGTCCTCCTAGTGCGTCCCTCCCGGCGTTTCCAGTCACAACTGCATTGTAAATACATTTTGGTTAGTCACCTTTCATTGATACTCTCAACATGACCAAACCATCTCAACATACCCTTTTCAATTTTTGTCACTTCTTTAAACTCACACGATTGTCTTATCACATCATTTCTCAGCCTATCATTCATAGTCAGACCACACATGCTTCGCAAGGAACGCATATCCACAGCATTTATCATACTTGCATGCTTCTTTTGCCACACCCAGCATTCACTTCCATACATAAGCGTGGGCACCAGCACACCATTGTGAACAGCCAGTCGAGCCTATTTGGACATCAACTGGTTGCTCACAATCCCATGTAGCTTCACATGCGATACCATTCACTTTATTTTCCGCATTTACTCTCTTTTCCACATCTTCATCAATCTTCCCATACCTTGTAAACAGACTCCCCAAGTATACAAACTCACTTACTTGCTCCTCACTCTTGTCATTTATTTTCACATCACACACTGATACATCCTCTCCTCTTTCAAACACCATGACCTTCGTCTTATTCACATTTATATTCATCCTTTTCATCTTATATGCTTCATCCATCACAGTCACCATGTCTTGCAACTGTTCTGCTGACGATGCAAGTAGAACTTGATCACCTGCGTAGAGAAGGCATTTGATAGGCAACTCATTCATACTCAATCTCCACTCGCCCTCTTTCAAATCTGTCAGACAACTATCCATGTATAACTTGAAGAGCCACGGTGACGCTACACAACCCTGTCTAACACCTCTCGAGATGCAGAACCAGTTCGTGTATGCCCCATTTATCCTAACACAAGCACTGGAATCCTTGTATAAAGATTTCAGTGCCCGTACCAAGTGCCAGTCCACACCGTACTTGGACAACGTCGACCACAGTTCTTACCTACACACACTGTCATAGACCTTCTCCAAATCAACAAAAGCTCAATAGACATTCTTGTGCTTTTCCACATGTTTTTGGCTATGCTCCTTAGATAGAAGATCTGATCCATACATCCCATTCCCTCTCTAAATCCTGCTTGCTTATCCCATATTTTCTCACCTGTCTCTCTTATCACTCTATTTATTAAGACCTCCGCATACAGTTTGCTGACAACACTCAAAATACTAATGCCGCGGTAGTTTTTACACTCCTGCTGAAAGCCTTTTCCCTTATATAGCGGTTCGATTACAGCCTTGCACCAATCATCCGGTACTCGGCCATGTTTCCAACACATATTAAAGGATACTTTTATCCCGATATTCCCACGGGATAGAGACTATTGCGGGTGAAACCGCGGTGCGCAGCTGGTATAATATTAGTAGACTATATACCTAACTCAGATTGAGGAGACGTTCGCAAGAACTCTCTCTGTTTGTTAACATACTGTATAACGAACTTAAAAGGAAAACTATCACAGCTAAGTAGGCTCTACAAGTTAACGAGCAATACTTGACCAACTTAAATTTGCAGTTGGAATGTATGGGAGAACTTGTTTTTCATGTACAAAGTTAAGTTTGTTCTTGGGATAAATTCATCCCAACTACGGAACGTTCTTCATTGTGCGTGGTCCGACATGCACTTACCCGGTTTTTTAATTAATTTATTTTTATAAAAGTTTACCAACTAGATACATACAGAGCATTTACTCATAGTCTTTGACATAATTACAGATCCCACATGTATCCTATCACCTATCGTGTATCCTTTATAGGAAAGGTGAACGTAAATTCAGCGTATTCAATTTTAATACCTTACATTATATTCATTTTGTTTTTAGTTTATGGAGATGCTAAACCTGTGTTTGAATCTGTTTGTCCGTGGAAATTCGGATTCATGTCGAGTTATTGGTTACATATGTCAGTACGTTACCGGAACCAACCACCGAGTGTTATTAAGGTCAATGTTACATACGAATCAGGTAAGCTTCTGTTTTCTAACTTTCTACCTAAGACTAGACAGCACATTCACACTCGTTCATGCGATAAAATGCTGAGGATAACTTTATGAATTACCATTTCCGACAAATCCATGGGATTAGTTCAACGAACTTTTGTTCAAATTCAAAGACTTGTTGGATAAAATTGAGTAACAGGAACAATATGAGTATTACCCACTTGTGTACAATTATTGACGTGACAACGTCTTTTCGCTGGGTGTAGTGGTAGTAAATTTAATATTTCTGACCGGCAAAAACTTGTAAGATTTAATATTGCTGACCGGCAAAAACTTGTAAGATTTAATATTTCTGACCGGCAAAAACTTGTAAGATTTCAATCGCTTATAACTACAAGAGTATTACTATTAGAGTAATGGTTGAGCACGCAAAAGATAGGTCATGTTTATAAAAAAATTGAGGCTGGATATAATCTGCCTATTACGTCACATCGCGAAGGCAGGCGCATGCGCACGACCCTCTATTTTTCACTATAATTATGTCGAAATTCTCAATCGTATAGTGCAAAAACGTGTTCAGCTAGAAGATTCTGATGTCATTGCCAAGAATATACAAAGGACTATCAGGACCTAAAAAGACACAACAAATTTTTTTCGCAATCTAGGGTTAAAAATGTTTATGAAATTGACAATTGTAAATTATTTCATATATTGTCTCATAACGGCCGTAAATATGCTCAGATATTTAAAAAATCCCAATCGAAGAAAGCCTGTACTATAAAAAATGCAATAATTCAGAAAAATCTAAGGCCGACTAGATACAATAACAACGGCAATATCAGAAACTATAAGACAATCTGTTACAAATTTAAGATGTCGTCGCATATCGGCCGTAAATCTGCTCAGAACTGAAAAATATCACAATCAAAGAAAGGTTGCATCATTAGGATTAGAATGAGCCAAAAAAATCTAGTTCCGAACAAATACAATAGCTACGACAGTACCAGAAACCGTAAGAAAATCTGTTGCAAATAGCAAAAAGTTTAAGATGTCGTCTCATATAATTCGTCAATAAACACAGAATAGTAAAAAAAATAAGAATATTGCGTTCAGTTTGCATCGTAAATACAAGATCATCAAATCCAATAACGGAAACTAAAAAACGAGAGCTGCACCAGAAACCACAAAAAACAAAATGTTGCAAATAGACCGCCCAGAGAAGGTTGTAGAACACGCTGTACTGTCTTAAAGCGGTACTGCCTCCTGCTATTTGAATGGACGCACTACCCTCTTTCGAATTGTAAGATAGCTCGTTTCGCTTACTCGGTTCGTGCGTGTAGGCAAAGTTCGCACGATCTTGGTTTTATTAATTCGGGGTTATTCCACAAATCCCCATTGTCAATCCCCATCAATGGGGATTTGTGAGCTTTCTTGATCACAAACCCACATCAATGGGGATTTCGGAACTTAGAGTTCACAAATCCCCATCGGTTTAAAAATAAAATACAAACAACATATTATATAGGGTGGCAGAGATATCCGACAAAAAAATTCGACGCAGAAATTTCGGTTCAGAATCATGTACCGAATCCATGGTATTAGTTTTCGCGTCACGAATCACAAAGTCTTTATTTCTTACGGAGGTCAGGACCCATTGTTTATTTTTATAATCAAACAAGTTAAAGTAATGGCTAAATTAATAGCCCAAGTGTAAAATATTTCTGTCATGTCATATTACAGTCTAAACTTTACTACAAATATAATTTTTCAGAGATCAACTTTTAAATTACTTTATGGTAACTTTGTGATTAATTATTATATATCTTTTGTTCACCTTTTGTTTAGTTGAGTCTTTACCTAAGTCTAGTGATGCCCCTTTAAAAAAAACTATATCTCGTGAATAAAATGTTTATTAAATCAAAATCTATTACATTCACTCAGTGAGACATCCAAATACGTATACGATTAGTGAAATAACCCTTCATTCGATTCGTAAATAGGCTCACTTCGCTCGTAAGCAGGCTAGCAACGGTCATTTTACTCGAGAATGAGTTCGGTTTGCTTGCTAGGCTCGTGGTTCACGACTAGCTTCGCATGCATGGCTCAATGCCGGTGCGAACCGCCTCAAGAGCCGGCGAGCTAAGCGAGCTCTTTTTTCAGCAGAGCAATCGCTGCGAGCATACTTGAGCCTTCGCTCGAGGCGAACAAGCGTATCCAAGCCTACGAGTCGGGCGAGCGAAGCGAGTCCATTATCAAGCAGCGACCACTGCGTGCCTACTTACTAGCCAAGCGAGCGAAGCCCTCTGTCGAGCCAAACAAACGAATCCAGCAGTCTCACGAACACGGCGAAGCGAACCCTCTGTTAAAACCTGTTGATACGAACCTGTGCTCACGAGCCGAGCGGCCAGCACAGTTGTAGATCCAACTTGCGAAGCGACCTAGCGATGGCACGATCGCCCGAGTCCACCCTCGCCGCACCTTAACCTAATACAAAATAGTAATTCCTAAATTATAATAAATAATGTTTATAATTATGGCTCATGTTTAATAGACAAAGTAAAAAACTCTTTTTAGAGAAAAATTTATGCAACTCCAAATTATGCCTGTTATGCTAACCTTTGCATTATGACAAAGTATTATTATGCCACAGTATTATTATGCGAAAACGGTATGCCAAACAATAATATGCCTTAAAATTGTATGCCTGTTATGTATAAATACACCGACGATAAAAAAAAAAAATGCATTCTGGCTACTACACGCTAGAAAAAAAATATTTCGTAAATTAGGGGTAAAAATGCAAAAAAGTTGACAATAGCTAAATAATTTCAAAGACTCATATCGGCCGTAAATCTGCTCAGAAATTTAAAAATTCCTATCGAAGAAAGCTGGCATCATAACAAATTCAATGAGCCTAAAAAATCTAGTGCCGAGCAAATAAACTAGCAACGGTAGTATCAGAAAACTTAAGAAAATTTGTTGCAATGTCGTCTCTTAACGGCCGTTAATCTACTCAGAACTAAAAAATATCACAATCAATGAAAGCTTGCCTCATGGAATGCAAGAAACATTTTTTTTTTTTTGTAATTCGTTGTAAATATTAAATTGACATCGTTAAATAATTTGTACTATTTATTACACTACACGTTTTCACAAAATTCTGCGGCGCGGGCTCGAACTGCGCCAAAGTCTATTTCAAGGTGTAAAGTGTAACTTTTAACTTTTAATACATTTCAGATCTCGTAACTGTCGTGGGGTCGACCGTAACACTTTCCAATTATGAAAAAGTTAATGTGTTTGTACGTCAATTAAGCGGCGCTGGAGTAATAATTAACCTAAATGTGTACACATTAAATGGCTTGTGTAGATCAATTAAAGTTGCAGAAGGGAGAGTCGTCTCCGAGAAATCTGTGAAGGAATATAAATGTAAGAGAATATTATAATTTTTACAATAATGGAACTTTCCTGTAAGTTATGCTTTCGTATAAATTATCAGTCAGCAAACAAATTAAACATGACTTGATAGATTGGTGTTTTTTAACACGCTTTTATTAGCTTGACCTGTCGGTCGATTCCGTAATAATATTAACGTGAAGCTTAGGTGAAGTGAGCTTGAAGTGAGCTGTCACTGCCACAGAATCGACCGGCAGGATGCTAGGGATTAACACTATTGACAGCTCACTTCACGCTCACTTCACCTAAGTTTCACGGTGATATTTTTACAGAATCGAACGGCTGTTATCTATCTTTGTAACGTAATTTTCATCAACTTCAAGACGTCCGAAGGACCGATGACAATACAATAATTCAGCACACTGCATTAACAATGAATCTGACTTGAAGACTCTTAATGTTGAAGATTGACTATTCTTATGTTATAGGTAATCACGATCTTCCACTTATTTTAATGACAATCACAATTTTTAAATATTCATGCTTTGTTTTATATATTTTTATGGATATAACATCTAGCGCTCTTGTCACTCTAACACACATAGCTTACTCATGGCGTACCCCGCATACATCAACTTGCATTCCTGTCACTCTCATTAGATGTCTGAAAAAAACAGTTTCTCAAACTACAAGTAAAAAAGTTTTTTTGTATCATTTATTCCCTTCCAAAATACAAGTACCGTAGTAAGCGAATAGCTTCAGGGTCTTACTTACGACGACACTGAAAGACTGTTCGCCAGGGTATCATAAATAATAAGCGCTAAAACACACAACACACACATACACAAACATCCTTGTTTGTACCTAAAGACAACCTTACACTCACACACACATTCAAGTATTAAAAAACATAAAAATAACAGTAAATAAATTATTTTTAATCTAATTATATTCAATTCAATCTTCAATTCAATTTTTTTTTTTTTATTAAACTGAAAATGAGCGTAACTTAATTTTTACAAGAATTATTGTATCATTATAATATTACTATAGTAAATTATGGTTGTAGGAGGAAGGCGCCCGCCGGTGTCTGTAACACAGTTCATAGTACATTCAGACATCGTCGCTAACTCTATCTTCAAAATGCTCAAAATGCTGTACTATGTGTTTTTGTATAGGATGGATGAGTTGTACCGACATTATTGTTAATAAATAAATTATTCATTATTATTAATTTGGTATCCTGGAGCTGATCTGATGATGGAGCCTGGAGGTGGATAGTGGAACTCTTCAATGGTTGCTAGTAAACCCCTCGAGTTTGGGCTCATATGATTCGTTTTGACGAGTCCTATAGATTGGGCTAAGACAAAGAAGAAGAAAGAAAACACATTTATTTAGCACAGACTAGAGGCACACAACACAACATAATTATTGTACTACAAATAAAAACCAAATTAAAAAAGAAAGAAAACAAATTAAAAAGTGTAAAGAGCGTTCTAAGATATTACCAGGAAAGTGTGCCTTGCGGCTGCGCCAAATAGTAGTTCAGCAAAAATGCCAGACAACTAGTGCCTGACGCTAGTTTTCAACTAGACCTGTTCGACAACGAGGGTCTGATCATGGAGCTGGAGATAGTGGCACTTTTCATTTACTACTAGTAAACCCCTCGACTTTGGGGTTATATGATTCGTTTTGACGAGTCTTATGGATTGGGATTAGTAACGAGCGTCTGATGATGGAGGCAGGAGGTGGATAGTGGAACTCTTTAGTGACTCATAGTAAACCGCTCAAGTCATAACTCCGTTGAATTTAGACTTATTAACTATGTAAATTTAGGAAATACTAGACTAAAAAGTAAAAAATAAAAATATTCTAAAAAAAAACTAAAAAACACGCTGTACCACGCACTATACACGATTAACTTTAAATCGTTCTGGAGCCGAAACACAGTGACTCCAGATGATTATTTATCACTTTTATTCTGTCATTCGAGTTAAATCTTAGTTGCACTTCCACTATTTCATTCATAAACGCAAGATCGTACGCGATCCGCTCGGTGATGACGTAGCGCGGCACAGCTGTGCGTGTGCGAGTCAGTTGACAGCGCGCTCGCGGTGGGTCAACGGACGTTGGTCGAATAACCGGCTGCAAGTAAGTACCTGCAAGTAGGTATTTAATTTCTGGTCCAATAGGTTGAACGGTTTCGGGTAAGTTCATTCACCTCCGTTATCTCTCGTTTGTATCGGAAGCACGGCACGGTGTTTACCACTATCACATCTCCTCGTAAACGAGAGAAACTAATTGAAATTTCATTCGCCACTCTCGCATCACGAAATCACTAGTACTCGTACCTTTTCAACTAGACACGACGAGTACGGTTGGGAGTTGTATTTAAGGCCTTGAATCGAGTGCCGACCAATCGAGCTAATAGGTACTTAATAAGCATACCTACCTACCATATTTATGATAAATAAAAAGAATACTGCCTAAACCAATTTTTATGCGACAATGCTTGCTTGCGGCCGCGGCGCGGCGGCTTCTACAAAGGCAGGCAATGTAAACAGAAAAAATTAATCGTTTTATCTGTCGAATAGAGTTCATTATAAGTTGGTGGTGCCCTTTTCTATGAAAATATTGGACCGAATTAAGACCTTATTTTTATACACTTAACCGCGGAATTCGGTTGTGCATCCTTTTGAAGTCCGGTCGGACACTTCTCAGAATAATTTTAGTAAACTGCGTACCTATTTACCATGTACCTAGTTTGGTGAAATTTCTATTTGTTACCGTTGACGGTTAAGAAATAAAGTCTGAATTCGCTTTTCGTATTTTTATTTGTGTACCTATTTATCTATTGCGTATGTGTTTTTATGCTGTCTGATCGATGAATGGATTTTTCAATGGGTACCGTTGGCAAGTGTTGCCGTTCGTCGATACGTTTTACACACATATGCATTGATCTCAAGGAAGCGTTACTTCGAGTTCTCATTATTTCACAAAAAAAAACAATAAATTAGCGTTTTCGTGTTTTTTTTAAATTGTAATTTATTGAAAATAATAGTCCCAATCGTTTCGAGTTCGATGATCGAGTTTATGGCTTTTCGTTCCAGAACGAGCTAAAATTAACCGTGTATAATTATAAAATAATTTATACTATGTGTAAAAAAAAGCCCGTCCGATCCAAATAGGGATATACATATGTACTGCAATAATATTACCAAAAAGTAATAAAAAATCTTATTATTATAAAGTTATTGCTAGTTACAATTCACATTTTTGGTACCAAAATTATCCCAATTCCATAAAAAATCAGCAAGTTTTCAACACGGGTCATAAGTTATGACTTGACCCGCTAAACGACGGCCGCCCGCACCCCGTGTATAAATAAACCCGGTAAAAAAAATGCGGGATATAATATATATTTTATTTTTTATTTTTCCTGAAAATTACCACATAAATAGTCTAGCAGTCAGTACGATGTTTAAAAACACTGTCACGTATCGGATATTTTTTTTTTTTTACACATTTTATAATAACCGCTTTGTTTACATTAAATAAAAGTACACACAAATGAAAAGCGCTCCACGCTTTTTGAATTAATCATTGGATATAAAAGAACTGACAAGCTGCATTGATACTTATATCGTAACTAAAACACGTCAATTTAATTATTTTATAATTTTTCGTGCATGGTAAAGCGTGTTTTTTTGTTTTTATTAAACTATATTTTTCTCTTACAGATACTGATATTTGTTTCAAAGAAATCACCAAACCCTGCGTATTACTTCTGGACTTAAAGGACGTCATTTGTAAAGGTAAGCCTTTACCTCTGCTTCTATCTCTAACTTTTTTTTTACTCTCTACAATATTCATTATACAGAGATTTCTGTCATAAATATCTGATTCCTATTCTAAAAAAAAACTCACATGTATAAAATATTTATGTTCATGATTTAAGAAAGGAGAATATAATTGAATACGCACTTAATAAGACAAACAACAATGGAGTACCTCAAGGTATAAGGACCTGTTATCTAAGATACAAGGTTACAACAGACTATAAGCTCCATGGTGGTAGGCAAAAAGTACAGAACGCCACCGGCCACGATCCTTACATACTTCTTTCCCAATAGTGGTTGTAAACAAAACAACGCTGAAGTCTGAATCTCGCTCTGATTTTTCTTGTATGAAAATATTATATTAAGATAATGGAATAGTTGTAATATGTCTAAAAAATAAAGACATTGTGAACCTATTGCGGAGCCTATGCGAACGAGTCACCAACCAGAGATGTACTAACTACAGCAAAGCCTTTTACTAGTTCAGAAAACAATAAGAATACTTTTAAGTCTATCGTTTCAACCTT
Source organism: Agrochola lota (assembly GCA_947364205.1). Taxonomy (NCBI): domain Eukaryota; kingdom Metazoa; phylum Arthropoda; class Insecta; order Lepidoptera; family Noctuidae; genus Agrochola; species Agrochola lota. The sequence goes on along the minus strand of OX376246.1, from coordinate 9,720,266 downwards.
GCCATATAAAATAATAGTTATAACAACAAGAAATTACAAAAATGACTGCCGCTGTTACTAGTGAGTTTTGCACATTTATCGTATGACAAATAAATCAGATATAAGACGCTTCATTCTGATTTTCATCCATCACAATAATATTAAATTATGATATCTTTCCCCCAAATATTCTGTCTGTGTGGATGTGGTATGTATATTTAATTCTGTCTGTGTGGATGTGGTATGTATATTTAATATTCTAACAATTATAATATTTATGTTATTTTATCCTTCTGTTTGTTTCAGTCCAGTACTAACCCTACAAGATGTATTTATCATCGAAGATTCTTATCATTCTACTTGTTTTTCTTAATTTTTTTATCAATTATCAATACACACTTGCTTTTCCAACACACATTACACATTGGCAGAATGGCCGACATCGGCTTTGCTTGCCATAATAAAGAATGGAATAGAATGGAATAGACGCTTCATTCGAATGAATTTTCATTTTCGTTTCATTCCATGTTCTCACGACAATTATATCTTTTCGATCACTCGGACTGCGAGTGAATGATATCGAATGCTGCAATCCAACATCGTTGGATTTGTTAAAAAATGAATTAATTTTTCCCTTCTGATTCTTTTTGCAGACGAAGACATAAATAAACAAAAAGTGAAGCATCTGATAACAGCTTTATCAGGCACTGCGCTCACTGGCTTGCCTGTTTCATCACAAGAACTATTCTCGCACCGCAGCAAATAATGACATTGTATATTGCAGGTACTTCAGTTGTTACACAAAAGAATGAAAATCTAAAGACGACAACGCCTTTAACTAATTTAGAAAACAATAATATTACGTTTGTGTCTAACAGTTCATCATCGACACATGAAAATAAGAAATTATCGATTAACAGCTCGGCTAATAAAATTGGTAAGTATATATTCATATTTAGCATTACACAATTAAAGCGAGGGAAAATCATGGACGTACATATACCATGGGGTTGCATAATATTCTAATCACCCGCCTAGCCTATTCCCAACTATGTTGGGGTTGGCTTCAAGTCTAACCGGATGCTAGTAGTAGTAGAAACTAACAGCAAAAATACTAGTATTTTACATGGAGCGACTCCCCACCTAGTCAAGTGAGGTTGTAGAGGTCTCTATAACCAGGTTACTGGGCAATACGATGCCACTTGGTAAGACTGGGTTTCATTTCTGGCACCCCTATTGTTAGTGAAAGAAAGATGAAGACAACGACAGCGAGGCCAGTTGCGGATTTAGGAAGTTGAGTAATAGTCGTTTTAAGTTCAATGTTTCAACATCACCACAATATGAAGATATAGAAATAACTCCTCTCTGCATCGTAGGGGTGTAATCAACCGATGTGGTGACATGCCAAAAGTGAAGATTTCAGCGCTAGTAGAGGATCTGAAGAGCAATGACCTGCATCTATCTGTTTAATGGATGAAAAGTATTTTATTTCAATCAAATTTAGTAGGTTAGAAAATATATCGAGACTGGTTTGGCTAAAAAAATACTGGCCATACTGTGACTAATAAAAAAAACTTTTTTTAATTTTTTTATATTGCATGATATACACCAATTGAAAGAGCCTTGCAAGGAGATTAGTCAATTCGGAATAATGACCTAAATAACCATAAGTGTTATCAATGGATAGTGCTTTTTAAGAAAAACATTTGTTACTAAAACGAATTAATCATTTAACAAATGAGTGCAAGAAAATAAAAAAGATTTTTTTTAGTTTTTAATTAATCATAGTCCGGCCAGGATTTTTTTTGGCCAAACCACTCGCGATATATTCTTTAACATACTAAAATTGATATAAAATAAATGGAATTAAATTGTTTATTCTGTAAATAGGTTATCGGAATCACTTTTACGCGTCATATAAAAAATATTAAAAATAAGTTAGATGAGGTCGACGTTACCTATCTGTCTACTCTGAGAAGAAAGGCCGAAACAAACTCAGACGTCACAGTCTCTTTTAAAGTCCAAAAATAATCTTGGTCAAGCCATATGAGGACCATGTAGATTAGTGTCTGAAATGGTATTTTGAGGAAAGAATTACACAGATTTGAGTGGACCTGTCCAGTCAGTGTAAGCAATATATTATACCCATAAAGCTTCCGTAGTAAATTCTCAAAAAATTATAGTGAATCCATTGTGTAGTTTAGAACAAACAGACCCGAAAAGTGACTTTAACCTTAAATTATAATATTAATTTAATATTAATTAAAAACCTTATAATAATAACTGTATTTTATTTCAGATACCAAGAACCAACAGCCGCTTCCTCAAAACAATGTGTTAATATACGTGATACCATCCTTGATAGGGATGTGTGTTGTAATATTGGTGATTTATATAAGTGTCAAAAAATATTGTCTTCGAAATTCGCACCCAGTAGAAACCCTGGAATTGAATACTTACGTATGTAATATTATTTTAAGTGATCACCTTTGTTCATACTACTAAGAAATTAACTTGTGGAGTACCAGGCGCATGCACTATTGACGTGAACCTACTCTTATCACCAGCACGTGGAGGTCGGGAAGCGACATCATTTCAGACATAATTACAAACTCACAAACCTGCCTGTTATAGTTCGGTTAAAATCAATTCAGTCGATAAACATAAACAAATGAGATTTGATTTCATAAATCGTGTAAGCTAAGAAGAGACGTTGAAATACTTCAATGATGTAGTAAGGGGAGAAGAAAACTCTTTTTAAGATATTAATAAAACTTGTGTTTTTATTCCAGGCCACCGCTAATGAAGTTGTATATGCGGATCTCAGCTTGACGCCTGGAGACAGTCAATCACCAAGACCTCATGAAGAGTCGCCATATGCAGAGATAATTGGGGTATTACATCCTCGTGTAATGAAAAAGTAAATTAACACTACGCTACTTCGCAGCTCACACTATGCTATAGCGTAGCTCACACTGTGCTACGATTGGATTGGATAGGACATCGGTATTCGCCAGTAGTTGGTTGCTTAGTCAGACAGCGGTTAGTCAGACAGCAGTTAGCAGTCGCTGTATACAATACTGACGGTCAACCGCACCTGGTTAGTCTGGAAGCCGACCATAACATAGTTGGGCAAGGCAAAGTTGAATATCTGAGGACATTTTGTTCATTTTGCTGTTATATGCAATAATGAAGAAGATAATGTGCACTTTTCTAATTTCCAACGTGACTTTTTATCGTGGACGTGGAATTTTAAAAGCGTCTTCATATATTTCCATACATTTTACTTCCCTGTGTTATTGTGATGCCGTGACGTGGCCTTGGACGTCGATGTTAATACCACCACGTTACAAATTTTAATAACACACAATATTTAATTTGAAATACTTACAATAATCACGACTATTGTAAATGTACACGTCGCCGTCCTTTAGTTACGTACTATTAAAACGAAAAAACTGATAGTTTTCATATTAACGATTTAAAGACAATATTAAATATTAATCATTTATAAAAGATTAACGTAGTTTATAAACGAAATTCTTATTTCAATGATTGTGTTTAAACACCATGAATAACACTTTATTTTAATTGTTAATAATACGTGCATGTGTATGTGTTATGTACAAGACATACAGAAGTAATAAAATTGTGTTGTCGTCGGTTTTCCTATTATTATTAATTGCTGGCTGCCGCTTGGTCTAGTTCTAGCTAGTGGTAGCAAGTGTAAGTTCTGGGCGTGAAGTTCAATTCCCCGGTCGGCCAAATTGTCGTTGGCTTTTCCATAAGGAGATTCTCAGTAGCAGCCTGCAGTCAGGACTTGTTCTCGGTTACTACCCGGTTACAGCTTCCTATTAAATTACTCTGCTGGTCTCCTCGGGGAATACAGTGGTTAACCAGTAAGTACCTACTCAATTTCAGATTTTGACACGTGCAGATTTTAATTCCTTGACCTTAATTTATGATACCGACGGGTAGAGGTACAGGGGTGACTATCCGATGCCACGAACCACAAATATGTGCCTAAATAACGCTAAGTGCCAAGTAAAAATATATTGTACTGAAATGAGACTTTTTAAGTACTAATCAACCGAATCATATTACTATTAATAGAATTATTGTGTTATATTATTAAAAGTATTGTTGTTGACTGTTTTGTTTTGACATTTTGATAGCTCACCACCTTTGGGGTTATAAGTGGGCTGCAGAAGATCCGTGTATCAAGAGGTTTAGAGACGTGCAGACTGTAATTTTTGAACTGGGGGTAATCTGTCATCTATGTTCCGACTTAAACGATAGCAAACACAATCCATGGATTGAATTTTAGTATGTATGTATTAGAGGTGGGCAAAGTGTATCATTTTTCCGATTGGAACATTTGCATCTGGATCACTGAAATGATCCGAATAATTGATATGTTTCATTTGGATCATTTGAATCATCGACTCAAAGAAAATAAAAATGCAGAAAAACTGTGAGAATATGAATGATACACATCTCATTTCGTATCTCTTTCTGACTTAAATAGATTATGTGTCACCCGCTCACTCGCGACTCGCGAGTCAGTTCGGTAGTACTGACAGTACTGACACTAAAGTAACGTAACTCAGCGTCTCAGTTTAGTTATTATTCTAAGGTCTCAGTCTTTCTCTCTCGCTCACTCGCTCACCGCTGCTCAGTCGCCTCGCAAGCGACGGTCGCGCGGAAAGTCACAGAGACAAAGTGACAAAAGTGATTCAGATTTAAATGATGCGTTTTAAAAGTTGTTACTGAACCAATCTTTTGGAACACTTCAATGATCCGGGTCAGTCACGCCTAGTACGTATCGCCCAAAATTGGACTGAAATGTCGCTTTAACGACAGTAATGTCTAAAATTAAGTTCAGGTTTCCTTACGATATATTTTCCATGAAAATGTATCGTCTCTCAAGTTAGACAATAGTACATTTTATAAATTAGTCACTATGTTGTGATTGCATAAATATTATTATTTATCCGCAAACCTTATTGTGATCGAATACTAAATTAATTATAAACTTGAGGATAATGTTTAATATGTACCTAATGAGGTTATCAACAATTAGAATGAAATAAACTCTGTTTAGGTAGTAGGTACTAAAAATATGTATAACAGTATTTACCGACGCAGCCTGGCACAGACCAGAGAAGCATGACAGAAAAGAGCGGAGGACTATTCTCAGCAGTGGGTGGAACAACGCTGCCAATGATGACGTTGATGATGATAACGCGGCCATAACCATGGTATAGTCAACTGCGGCTTTATTTCTTAGCAGAAAGTATGGTGTTCCTCCATCCTTCACACTTAATATCTGATCGTTCTGGCCGTGCGTTGTAGGCGATCGATCTTGAGGCCGTCACAGCCACGCACGATACTAATTTAATTCAGATAAGACGGATCTGCAGGTAAAACTGGCTATGTATTGGCTGGACTGTATAACTATCGTGACACAGACGAAGAAAAGTGAACGTTACGTCGTGGTAATAAGGTGACACATGTCGTGTGTAAATGGTATTACTTATTTTTAGGGTTCCGTAAGGAACCCTTATAGTTTCGCCATGTCCATCTGTCTGTCTGTCTATCCGCGACTTAGCTCAGAGACGGTTAGTACTAGAAAGCTGTAATTTGGCATATGTATACATATTAATCATGCCGACAAAGTGGTAAAATAAAATCAAGAATAATATTTTTTTTAGGGTACCTCCCCTAGACGTAAAGTGGGGATGTTTTTCTTTTCTCGCCTACCCCATGTTGTGGGGTATCGTTAGAAAGGTCGTCATTTTTGGATTCAGGAGTCCGTTTGCGAAATATTAAGCTTTTAACTGAAATTTTTTGTTAAAGTCAAATGTCCCCGTCCCCCCCGCCAGCTAAATGGTTGTACTGTGAAAACTTTACTTACTTTGTGAAAAAATTCACAGCAGTAGTATATATAACGAAATAAAAAAAAAAAACTATCAGAGCTAATTAGGCTGTATAGGTTAACGAGTAATAATCGAGAACATGTTTTTCAACTACAATGTTAATGTGGTCCGACACGCACTTGGCCGGTTTTTTATTTGTATATAAAGTGCACCTGTTACCGATTTAAATTACACTAAAGTTGTCCAACCAGATGCTATTATGGTTTAAAAACATCTCTCCAAGTACCTACGGTTTCAGCTCATCATGATCTACGTTAATGTTCATAACAGCACAATACATATTGTGCTGAATCTCTGTTGGAAGGAAACAAGTACTTTATTTCTAAGTTATTCTTTTGACAATAAAAAAACAGGTCCACATTGTCTACCATAATCAGACTACAGTGTTCCCACTGTTGGGACACAGGCCTCCTCTCGATGAGAGGGAGTGGGCCGTAATCCACCACGCGGGCCCAGTGCGGGTTGGTAGATGTCACATGTCTTCGAAGTTTCGGTTCTTGGACATTACGGTTTCCTCACGATGTTTTCCTTCACCGTTTTGTGAGCAGTGGTGATGAAATAATAAACACAAATTAAAGCGCCTGTCTGGGTTCGAACCTACCTACCTATAAACTCGTAAGCCGCGACCATTGGACCACCATTGCTTAATGTATTGCGTCATTGTCTACCACAACATTATATTATATGTTTTTCCTAGCATGGGGGTCATTGGTCATTTATTTTGAACGACGCTGTTAGCACTCTTCAACTATGTGTCGTCCTGTATCTGTTTATGTCAAATCAATATTATTATTATTATTATTATATTAAATGGAGTGCAAGTCATTTTTACTAACCACAAATATAAAACCTAAATCATGTATTTTTGCTTGCTTGTTTCCTGTTCGAACTCTGACCGCATTGCGCCAATCGGTGTCTTAAGGAAAAAAATATGTAATATGTTAAATTTCTATCAAATTCAGGGTGTTCAACTCTGGGCACGCCACAATTGCGACGATAAGTCCCCTCTTTGAGGAGTGGCTTGAGAGGCGCCATGGCGTCCTCACCTTCCGCCTGACGCAGGTCCTCACCGGACACGGTTGTTTTGGGAGTGTCCTGTTCCGCATAAGGCGGGAAGAAACGCCCGGGTGTCACCACTGTGTGGATCGCCCGGAGGACACGGTGGAGCATACGGTGGAGGTCTGCCCGGCTTGGGCGGAGCACCGCCATGTCCTCACGGAGGCGATCGGCGGCGGCGATCTCTCGCGTCCGGCCCTGGTTCAGGCTATGGTTCGGAGCGAGAGTGCATGGGAGGCCGTCACCTCGTTCGCAAAGGAGGAGGCGGAGCGCGCGAGGGAGATGCAAGCTGCACGCCGTCGCGGCCCTAGTCGCCGCAAGAGACGCCCCGGGCATCTGGAGTCGAGAGCCGACTTCCGGCCACCGTAGGCGCGGGCTTGCGGACGGTGAGCAATGGGTAGCTCGCCGTCCGATAAGGACCGGGCCCGTGTCGACGGCGCGTTGTGTTCCACGCGCGCCTCAAAGAGATGTCAGCACCAACCGACGGGGTCGAATGCCAGCAATGCCTGCTGGGGTTGCGGGTTTGTCCGAAAGGGATATCGCGGCCCCGGCACACAGGCAACGGAGGGAACACGGGTGGGTTTTAGTCAGTAAAAGTCTGACACACCCTCTCGGTCTTCCCAGAGCGGGAGAAGTCATTTGATGATTTCGCATCCTCAAAAAAAAAAAAAAAGAAGGGTGGTCAACTCGAAAGTATACAACTTTTTTCATTTATTTATTATGCCAAATTTTATTGTTTAATATCCACTGTTTATGCAAATTCGTTATGCACCATTTATAAGACCATGACTGCCGCGTTAACTTCAGTAATTTTATCCTCAAGCTCCTGAACGGATTAAAAAACGAGCCAATAGGGATGATGACAAAATATATTTTTTTGTCCGTCTTTGATATTATAAAAAAATATTGGACACGTATTTTTTATTTTTTTACGTAATCTAAAGATTACGGCGATACATTGAGGCAAAATGTGCCATGACGTCACGAGTATGTAGATTTTATACGTACTGGTGACGTATCGACCCCCACTCCCCAACTTAAAGTGCGTTTTATTTAAGTAATTTTTTATTAATATGAAAAAGCAAAAAATACGTGTCTAATATTTTTTTATTATCTGTCTGACGGACTAATTACAATTTGTTTTTTTTTACCCAGGCATCATCCCTATTCTTTTCAACAAATCTGTACGTGTAACTAATCCCACTTTGATCACAAAGGATTTGTAATTACATTTAAAACAAAATTCACTATTGTGAACAAGAGCAACCCTTTTTGACCACACAGGACCCCAAAATTCTCTTTATCTGACTGGTTAGGTAGAGTAATAACACCATTCTTCCTTGAAGAGGCTACAGGACAGGTGATGCTGTTAGTGCGACTGACAATCGTAACAATGTTAAGGACCAATTCGACCCGTGCACCTAGCTTCTGACATTTCATAAGTGCCCATGTAGGCTTATGTGAAACAACATATTTTGAATATTGTTTCTTTTTCTTTTTGAAGATGTGATTCCAATAAGACGGTACCAGAAACCACGTAGCCGAAACATAATCGAAACTTTGACAAGAATAATACGTAACAATATATTCCAAGAAATGTTGACATTAATATTACCCCCTAATTCACGAAATGTTCTCACAGGGTCTAGACTTTTTTATGTGGGGTTATCTAAATGGACGTACGGTGATCAATTTTGAACACAAAAATTTGTTTATTTGTGACTCTGATAGTGAAATACCTAATGGAGTATACGAAAATTTGGTGAAAAACACGATGAAAAGCGATCACATTTTCAACCAGCACAAAGGTACAGACTTGAAGAGCTTGTAGATTCGGCAGATATTATTTTTCATACAAAATTGCCAAGCCTGTATTATATAATAATGGGAATATATGTAATTTTTGTTTGTAATAAAAATAATCTTAATAAAGTAGAATACTAACGAAACCTACAACGACATTTAATTTTGAATGTCAAAACGGGTTAAACCATGGGCTTACTATCGTGGTAGCTCGAGTGTCGTCATATTTTCCGTCGAATCTAGGTTTGTCACAGCGTTATGTGCACACAAACATAATCTATTATATATTTAAAACAACATTTTCAAAGCAGACAAATGATTAGGTATTTGTGTAAATGTTTACTTTGGCGGTCTTGTCTTAGACGATTTCTATTTCCTAATTGTAAACTGTGAGAATGAGACAGAATACTACTAATGAACAGAAGAGCTCATGAATAAGTAATAACAGCCGCACGGGTCGATCCATCAGGTTAAGCTACGCTTGCCGGGGTTGGTCCGTTCCCGTTTAAAACTTCCCTGGACTACGACAAACATTTCAAAACCAAAATCAGCTAAATCGGCCTAGTCGTTCTCGAGTTTTAGCGACACAAACGAACAGCAATTTATTTTTATATATATAGATAGATTTTCAGAAACATATTAATTAATCCAAAATCAATTACAAATTTAGGTCGGTCTTTTGTGTGGGATGCAACATGTGTGCTACGAGGATGCCAATTCAGATTAGTCATTGATTTAATTTTCCCAATTAACCTACGACCCATAAATGGGGTGCAACCAGTATCAAAATAGCAGGAAAATAATATTACAGGATAAAAAAAATACATAACGAATGTTGTAAAATATTCATTACAGTTTTCACCTTGGTGTAAAAGTGTCTTATAACATAAAATTTGTGGGAGTGGAATATTGTTCAAAAATTAATTAAATATTTTATAAACTGTGTTTTAAACTTTTAAATTGTAAATATGAATTGCATATTCTGTGTGGAGGTCTTTCAGCCATCCTGGCTTTAAGCGCGCCTTCTTATTATAATACGCCTCGTAAGTTATTTGAATTACTTACTAAGTAACTTTTGCGATGTTGTGAAATTCAAAATTCAAAAATTCATAAGTCATTTATTCAAACTAGGCTGAGAATCAGCACTTTTCAAACGTCAAAATTACATAAGACAGTCCCCCAAAACGCCCACCCTTCACCACTTCCTAGTGCATTAGCTGGGAAGAAGAAGTGGCGCAACAAACTCCCCAGCAGCACAGCTGTCTGTTCAGTTAGAAGAACAAAAAAAAAAGATTCTATATAATAGTATTCAAAATAATTTACATTACGCAACACAAAACATAATTTAAATTATTAGCCATATGTTAGCTAGCACACGCCAATATACCACACAAAATATAAGAAGAAGAGAAATATATGATGAGATATATTTTAGAAGTATGTATGTAAGTTTATTCTCATATTGTATGTTTATAGTTAAATTAGCGAATAATTAAGTGTTTTTTTTTATGTATATTATTTTCTCTTCTAATCTTACACACGTTGTCTACATCTCTTTAACTACTTTCCTATCGCAGGTATGCTGGAAGAGATTTCTTTAGAAATAAGCATCACCTTTGTACGTTTTTTCTGTTCCTTTCTTCTTGTCTATTTATAATGTGTGTACATAAACTGTTAAATAAATAAATAAAATCATCGAGAACTATACTCAGGCAAAAATAAAACTAAATGTAAACGTGTGATGGTCCGTTGGTTAAGGTCTCGCACGAGGTTGCGGGTTCAAATCTGGGCAACTACTAATGTGACTTTTTCAATTTAAATGTCTCTTCTGAGTTTATCTTGGACATCACTGACTTATAGTTAATGTAAGTTTGAAACCGCCAACGCGTCTTGAGCAAGCGTGGCACGGTGATCAATGATCGTGCCGTCTCTGTATGAGAAGAGGCATTTGCCCAGCGTTGAACAATAATAGGCTGTTATATTATTGTACTAGTTTTTGCCCGCAGCATCGCCCAGGGAGGTCGGAATGTGGATGTGGTATATAAAAGCTAGTTCATGTTGTACTTCTAGGTTTAATTAACTACTTTTTAGTAAGGTTTCTTTCAATGAAAAAGACACAATGTATAATTTGGCTGCCTCTTTATCCTTCATTATGATACCCACACAGTGACAATGTAACTGAAATTAATAATTCGACCTTAATATTTTTGTTTGTGTTAGTTCAGCCTCAAGCAGTAATACTGACTCCGCCATTTTATTTCCGTTACTACTGGGGGGACTATTTGAACGTGAGAGTTCATTTCAACAATTTATCTCATGGTGTGGTCTATACGATAAATAAAGCAGGTAAGCTTGTGGTATGGGATCTGGAGGCGAAAGTCCTCGCGCACATGTGGGAGTTGCGCGAGGAGGCGAAACGCCGGGGTGTAACTCCGCTGCCGCGAGAAATCACGGCACAGCGGACAGAGCTCCGGCGGGATCTCATGGCGGCATGGAGTGTACGATTGTCGCAACCCAGCGCTGGGCACGCCACAATTGCGGCGATAAGTCCCCTCTTTGAGGAGTGGCTTGAGAGGCGCCATGGCGTCCTCACCTTCCGCCTGACGCAGGTCCTCACCGGACACGGTTGTTTCGGGAGGTTCCTGTTCCGCGTAAGGCGGGAGGAAACGCCCGGGTGTCACCACTGTGTGGATCGCCCGGAGGACACGGTGGAGCATACGGTGGAGGTCTGCCCAGCTTGGGCGGAGCACCGCCGTGTCCTCACGGAGGCGATCGGCGGCGGCGATCTCTCGCGTCCGGCCTTGGTTCAGGCCATGGTTCGGAGCGAGAGTGCATGGGAGGCCGTCACCTCGTTCGCGAAGGAGGAGGCGGAGCGCGAGGGAGATGCAAGCTGCACGCCCTCGCGGCCCTAGTCGCCGCAAGAGACGCCCCGGGCGTCTGGAGTCGAGAGCCGACTTCCGGCCACCGTAGGCGCGGGCTTGCGGACGGTGAGCAATGGGTAGCTCGCCGTCCGATAAGGACCGGGCCCGTGTCGACGGCGCGTTGTGTTCCACGCGCGCCTCAAAGAGATGTCAGCACCAACCGACGGGGTCGAAAGACCAATGCCTGCTGGGGTTGCGGGTTTGTCCGAAAAGGATATCGCGGCCCCGGCACACGAGCAACGGAAGGAACACGGGTGGGTTTTAGTCAGTAAAAGTCTGACACACCCTCTCGCTCTGCCCAGAGCGGGAGAAGTCATTTGATGATTTCCCATCCAAAAAAAAAAAAAAAAAAAAAAGGTAAGCTTGTGGTCAGTACTAAGTAAATAATAAAAACTCTGTATCTTCCAGTGGGTTTGGTAGATATCAGCTTAGGTGACTAATGCATGAATAACTCTATCTTTCAAAGCACAACTATACTTGATCCACCGGCGACAAAATTTATTGGTTTCTGGCTGAAATGTATTTTATTTATGGGCTGTGCCCATCTTATGTATCCTGTCATCATTTATTATTATACATATAAAACTATTTTACTTTTCATATAAACTTTTAGACTATACGTCACATAAGGAGATAAAAATATTGAAGAACGATGCAGGAAGAGACATTTATTCGATCCAAAAACAAATATTGAACGAACGAATATTTATTTGGGTAGAATTAAAAACAAGTGCAGGCTGGTGTAAGAACATAACGGTCTTAGAAGGGAGAGCCTACACAAATACCGAGGTCGCTGCCCAAGGATATAAATGTAAGATTATTTTGGATAATTTCCCTATTTACTCTTTTTTTTCCAATAACAGCTAATCGCTATTCTCAGCGACACATTAGGGAATCGTTTAAACGTTAATTAAAGCGGTCATAAAGTAGATCATATTATTATTCAGAGGTGATGTGTTACGGGCTAATTTATATTATGCAAATGAAGGAAAAATTTACTCTACTGCCACCTTGATCAGGGTCACAAGTGGTCTTCATTTCATTCAGGGACGACATTTTACAGTAGCATCCCTGCAGAGTGCAGGCGCGATGTTATATAGTAAAATATTGATGTTCTTACAGATAACGATGCATTTTCAAGAGATTTTCCACCCTGTACAATTGTGGTGGATCTTAAAAATGAATGTGCAGGTAAGTGTTTTGAGACTCTAGAAGGCTAGAATATACAAACTATAATTGAAATAACTGAAAACCTGTAAAGCGTCCAGTATGAACAACCGAGAAATCACTTCTGCAATATTCAAACAATAATTATTGGAAAAAGTGGTGAAATATAAAGTTAAAACCTTTTAAATACCGACAAATCTGTTACTTCAGAGATTGTGAAAAAAAATTACAGGGACAGAGTTTGTTTACAATTTAATTGGATACTTTTGGGACAGCACATAGTTTTGCTAGCTCGCTATGTAGTTCACATGTCGGTGTTAAACTCGACCACGCGATTTGCTAGCTTCGTTTTATATGAAAATGTAGGCGGAATCGTTCACTGCGACCGATGGCCACGCTACATTAGTGCGTAGCGTGGCCGTGGGTCGCAGCCGCTAACCCGTGGGTTGTTACGGAGCAACGCCTTTAGGTGTCTCTACAAGGACTATCATCTTTTTATAGATAGAAAGTTCGTACATAGACAGAACTGAAATCAATGTACAGGTTCGAAGGGAAAAATAAAGGTACTATTATTTGAAATTACATTCCTAGGGTTTTTTTTTTTAATGTCCTCGCGCACATGTGGGAGTTGCGCGAGGAGGCGAAACGCCGGGGTGTAACTCCGCTGCCGCGAGAAATCACGGCACAGCGGACAGAGCTCCGGCGGGATCTCATGGCGGCATGGAGTGTGCGATTGTCGCAACCCAGCGCTGGGCACGCCACAATTGCGGCGATAAGTCCCCTCTTTGAGGAGTGGCTTGAGAGGCGCCATGGCGTCCTCACCTTCCGCCTGACGCAGGTCCTCACCGGACACGGTTGTTTCGGGAGATTCCTGTTCCGCGTAAGGCGGGAGGAAACGCCCGGGTGTCACCACTGTGTGGATCGCCCGGAGGACACGGTGGAGCATACGGTGGAGGTCTGTCCGGCTTGGGCGGGGCACCGCCGTGTCCTCACGGAGGCGATCGGCGGCAGTGATCTCCAGCGTCCGGCCCTGGTCCAGGCCATAGTACGGAGAGGGCGTGGGAAACCGTCACCTCCTTCTGCGAAGCAGTAATAGTTGCGAAGGAGGAGACGGAGCGCGTGAGGGAGAGACAAATGTCGCTCCCTCACACCCCTAGCCACCGCAGGAGACGCCCCGGGCGTCGGGAGTCGCGAGCCGACTTCCGGCCACCGCAGGCGCGGGCTTGCGGACGGTGAGCAATGGGTAGCTCGCTGTCCGTTAAGGACCAGGCCCGGATCGACGGTGCGTTGTGTTCCACTTGCGCCTCAAAGAAATGTCAGCACAACTGACGGGGTCCGCTAGGACCGATGCCTGCCGGGGTTGTGGGAAAGTCCGAAAGGGATACCGTGGCCCCTGGCAACGTACAACAGGCAACTGAAGGAACACGGGTGGGTTTTAGTCAGTAAGAGTCTGACACGCTCTCCCGCTCCGCCCAGAGCGGGAGAAGTTATTTGATAACTTAATTAAAAATCCTTTTTTATTTAAGGTCAGGCCTTAAAAAAAAAAAAAGGATTTTTATTTTACATCCGCTACTTAAAGTTAGTTAGTTATCGCGAACTGGTGGTCGTTGTCAATACTTTTGTAGCAATATTAGTTCAGATAAACAAATACTTAAATGTCCTACAAATAATTATATTATGTATCCAGGTCCCCCTTCTGTTGAAATAAAAGAAAATGAAAAAACGATGAAAACTACAACCGAGAGTACAGTCGCTGCTGTAAAAAAAAATATAGTAATAATGTCACGGATTTTGAAGTTTTGAGTAACAGTAGTGTTAAGTCCTATACTCCAACATCCCTACATGAAAACATAGAAACAACCACTTCAAAAAGTACTACAAGTGATACTAGTAAGTTTGATTATAATGTACAGGGTGGTGATTAAGTCCCCTACATCCGTCAAGGGGTATTCTACCTGTCGTACTAAACAACATTCGCTATGGAACTCATATTCGTGAAATGCGGTCACCAAATCGCCACCCTGTATTTATCTTGTCAGTCATACTTGCAGCCTGGTCTATCTTTTTACAATCGCAATAACTATTCTTGAAGATCCAATCTGTCATTTTTATTTAAACATACAATTATTCACATGAATGAATGAGATCAAGATTTCAACTTTTTAGAGTTCCAAGTCCCCGATTGAAAAAACGGAACTCTTATAGGATCACTCGTGTGTCTGTCTGGCTGTCTGTCTGTCTGTCTGTCTGTCCGTCTGTCACAGCCAATATGTTCCAAATCTAGTGACTGATTAGTTGAAATTTGGTCCTGTGACCCAAATGAGGAGGGGTTACGTAAATAATTGAATTATGGGGGAACTTTTGGGAGCAAAATAAGAAAATTAAAAAAAAAGTTTTGTGCCCTGTACCGTGTGACATAATAAATGAAAGGACTTGCTGTAAGGTCTCAAAGATATTTTTCTTATAATTTTAAAATAAATAGTTTTATAGTTACTTAAGAAAATAAATGAAAATTTATCATTCCCCCACATCTTATCTCCGATACTATCGAGCCCAAGATTTTGAAAAAAAATACTGAAATTAGTAGATATATACAGGAAAACCTATAGGAATTCCATGGTCTTAAAATAACATGGTAGATCTCCCAATATTGTGCGCACAAACTTACATTTGCAGTTGGAATGTACCTACGTGTTACGTGTTTGTTTTATTTTATATTTATGCATAATTCTGAAGTTTAAACCTGACTTGGTTTCCGTACGTTTTTTTCGGGTGACCACTGAAAATCAGCGCTGTGCTGTGGGTCTCCATAGCACAGCATCATGCTGAGTGGAAGCCTTCTTGTCACAGTCATGACGTGCCAGCAGCTGCCTACTATTTCTGTTTTGTACTCGTTATTGTATACGTATTGTTATTGTTTTGTTACCGACTCGAGTTTTTTTTTTTTTATGCACGTGTTTCTGTGACGAATAAAATTATTTTTCTTTCTTTCTTCTTTCTACGGGAGAACTTTTCATGGTCCAACACGGATCTGGCCGGTTTTTTCAAATAAGTTGAAATTTCTTTCTGTCACGTTTTTTAACTTAAAAAAGACAAGATGGCATCTGCGAGTGATGACAGAAGAAAGAGCAGCTTCGTTTTGTTGCGTTTAGTTAGAAAGTAAATATCAAACAAATTGACCACCAACTTAAGAGAGGGTTTATCCTAAAAGTTGGCAAAGTTGTAAATAACTGTCAAATATTTACCTGTTTTGATTCATATAGCAATATTATTACTGAATAGAAATAAGAACTGTGGCTAACTAGCGAACTAGAATATTAATAATGAATAGCAATTATAACATTACATTTGATGTTGCGACCATTTTAGGTGTAAAAAACGCATTTGGAAAGTTTCCAATAGTTTTTTTACATCTAAAACTCAACATTCGGTGTTACGATATTAATAATTGCATTTCATAATCAATATTTTAGTTCGCTAATTAGCCACATTTTTTATTCCCACACAGTAATATTGCTAAAATTAATCAAAACAGTGAAATATTTGACATATATTTGCGACGGTGCCCACATTCAGAATAAACGCTCTTAAATTGTCCATATTTTGAAATCACAACTGTCATTATTTGATACTTGTATTTGTATGAAATGGATATAACACGTCTAATTAACATAGGGTGTTAATTTGATATACAATTAATATAGCGACTGTACAGCGATCACCAAGTCGTTAGTCAACCGAGGTGATAACGACGATTCCCTCGCGAGCGTTCATTAGAAACTCCGTGTTTACCACTAGACGATCACAAGCTGATCTGAATAAAACAGTTTCATAACTTCTGAATAAATTTAAATATTACGTGCTTTCAGATGTAAAGTCTACAAATAACACAGTCATTATAATTGCATCATTATCTAGCATAACGCTTATCCTGCTCGCAATTATTGCAATTAGGAAAAGTTGCTGCATCAAACACAGCTCAGCAAACAAGGCACAGCTGACTTAGCAACGAACCAAGTAAGTTTATACTATGTTTATTTAGTTAATTGATTCAGGCGTGACTTTGCGGAAATCCATTATAAAATACAATAGACGACGTATATTTAGTAACCTAATCCGCGTAACTGTTCTTAAGGAGTCCTAAAGAACCCTGTAAGAAATCGACACGTGTTTCACCTCTCAACGAGGCATCCTCAGGATGGCGATTGACTTGTTGCAAACCCGGACCCGACGTGTAGACACGTCAAGCGTCGAGAGCAGTGTGAGTCACTTCGTTTTTTTTTTTTTTGGACTAGGGCATCTCGCAGTTGACCACTAAGACCCTGGCTGCTTAACCGAGTTTTCCTGTGGCTGCCTTAAGCTACTACACTCAAAGCCTCCAGCCAGGAGCAACTATTCTAATTAAATCTAGGCGACCGCTCGCTAAGGGCACCCCCTGTGGGATACGAACCTCGGCTTAGGGCGTTCGCTGATGGGAGGACAGCAAGAGGGACAGGCTGGATCAAAAATATTTCATGATTATTGATCGAGGAATGTGAGTCACGCCAACCCCTTACAACACTTATATAGGATTACTGCCCCGCCCACCTCGGCTAGGATCGTTATCAGCGCGATAAGGGGCCGCGAATAAACGCAATAAAGGTGACCTCCTGGTCCTGTTGAATGAATTTAATGCAAGTATTCCAAAGTCACCTTTATTTATTATAATATATAAATATAATATAATATATTATATAGCCGAACTCATAAAAAGCTAACTTAACCTCGGAAGGTGGGTAGGCCTCTGGTGTGGGACGCAATCTGTGTCGACACCCTTGCACCATCTCATGTTCCTAGCACGGCGGGCTGTGCTGGCGCCGCTGCAGCGGCTGCTGACACAATCAAGCGGCGCAAATACTGTAACCTTATGGGTAAGTACAGTTTTGAGCCGTTTGAGGTCGAAACGCTCGGGTCATGGGGTCCAAGTGCGCGTCTCCTTTTTAAGGAAATTTCTCGCCGACTTGTCGACACTTCACGCGATCAGAGGGCTGGCTTGTTCTTTGGCTAAAGAATTAGCATTGCCATTCAACGTGGCAATGCTGCCAGTCTTCTGGGCACGTTTCCGGATGACAGCGATGCGGACGAATACTTCGACGCCTAAGTGTCCTTTTGTTTTTTGTATCTATTTGTGAGGTTAGTTATTGTATTTAGTACCTAGTGTAAATAGTTTTTAAAATTAATTGATACATAATACCTAACATAACATTCAAACATTAAATATGGCTTGTATTTTTCAGCATAGTGAGGCGTTCTACCTGAACATGCTCTTCCGAAGAGAGTGTGATCAGGAGATCGCGGAAATAGAGCTGCACCATTATGAGGAGATTGTTTCTCAAGTTACGGAAGGTGGCTAAAATATACGCAGTAACAGCAGCAAGATGGATGAGGACAAATAAAACAATTATGTAGTATGGAATACGCGGGAACTCAACTCTCAGGTTGCATACATCTCGCCTCAAACGGAACAAAAACTTGGGGATGTCGGTTACGTTAGGCATTAATCAGGCTGACATGACCCAATCGTTGCAGGAGCGTTTCTGCAGTCACTTATATAAGCAGTATTTAGTCAGGCGGACACAAGGTGAGCGCCTTCAACGGTTGAGTCATGCCGGCCATGATGTACTCTTCCGACATACTCAAGTGAACGCAGACGGATCCTGCTGCCATGTCTCAGTTTATTCTATAAACTAACCATCATATTTTATTAAGATTTTTATTTTTATTAAATTAATATTTAATTGTTTTAATTTATCATAAATATAGATTAATGTAATAAATTTCTGTTAAGCTATGTATTACGTATGCACCTTATTGTTCTGTTTGTTCATCAATATATGTATAATCTATTTTAGAAACATACTTAATCAAATTATCACAAATCCAACACGTTCCGGAAACAAAATGTGTGAATGTAGAATAGTTATTTGCACCTGTGGCCATTTATAATTATGTTAGGCTCATGAGAAAAGCTTTGACTAAATATCTATTTAAGATAATATTAACTTTTGGAAAATAAACTAAAATGTTAAAAACCTTTTATTCATTGCATAGAACGTTATTCTCTACCATTTCATAGAAGTTTTGAATCAAATACCAAATGTTTTCAGATCATAATATTTACAGATATTATGATCTGAGTGTTTTCCCATCAATGTAGTGTTCGGCTCTCAGTCTAACCAGGTGCGCCTGACTGCGAGTATGGTACACAGAGCGTTGTCTGACTTAGCAACTGATTACTGACGAATACCGATTTCCTATCCAATCCAATCATAACATAGTGTATGAGCTACGCCGTAGCACAGGGTGAGCTACGCCGTAGCACGATGAGCGCTACGCCAAATAGCGTAGTGTCTATTTATTTTTTACATTTCAATGAGGATTTAACACTCTAATTATCTCGGCATATGGCGATTCTTCGTCACGTCTTGGTGGTTGACTGTCTCCATGCACCAAGCTGAGATCCGCATAGACAACTTCTTTTGCGGTGGACTAGAAAAAATAAAAAAAACACTATCAGTATCCCTTTTAAAAACTCCTATTTCTACCATCCTATCTATTTATGTAATGGTACAAATCAATAGCTCAAAATAAATGAATATGATATGATGAATAACTATATCCCGCCATCATTCGGTGTGGCCTGAGGCTGACAGACTAGAGGAGTCAGTCGCCTGAACAGACAGAGGCTCGAGACGGGCGGGGCGCCGTGTTCCGCAAGCGCCTCTTGAGAGGAACTGCGGCCGTAAGGTGACGATCGCATAAGCTGATGGGGTCTGCATGGAAGTCATGCGTCCAGCACCCTGGCCAAAGGTAGTTAAAGGACACCGTGTGGTTGTTAGTCAGTAAGAGTCTGACAAACCCCCCCATCTGCAGCGGCGGACATACAATTTCAAAGTTTCTTGATGGTATTGCACATCTAATAAACAAAGGATTTCGCTGAACTCAAGACTTACGTAAGTATTCAATTCTATTGTCTCTACTGGGTGAGAATTTCGGTGACAATATTTTTTGACAGTTGTATAAATCATCAACACACATCACTATGACAGATGGTATCACGTACATTATCATATCGGTTTGAGAAGGCACCGGTCGGTCAGTATTTCCTGAAAAAAAAACTTTTATAATTTCAACATAATGAAATAAATAATACGTACTATTGAGTTTTGGCCAGTAAATAAAGCCGGCTTTATTTAACGATTTATTTAACGAACGAATTTATTGAACGGTTTTTTTTTTTTCTTTTTTTTTTTACTTCAGGGAAAACATGGAAAATATCAAATGAGAACTTATGCTTTATGACTAGAAATCATCCATTACGTAGTGAGCAAGCATTGTGAACGCTGCTCTTTTAAGCTAAGCGCACATTATAGCCGCGGCGGGCCGCATCGCAAAATTGTGCATAAGCACATAAGGAGTCGCATCGGGCCGCGCTACTAGTAATTGTCTCAATCAGATTCAAATTGCAACGCATAACAGCGGCCGCAAAAATACGGCTGCCGAGCGATTCGCCAGTGCGATGCGCTGCGGTCCGGTGCGGCCCGCCTGTAGTGTGCGATGGTTCATACAAAATGTACCAACATCACGAAGGAGGATTTTTGCAATGCGTTGCGTTACGGTGCGCCCCGTCCTAATTTGCGCTAGCCTTAAGGGTGGCATTAAAGTAATCGCACGAATGGGGATACTTAAATGTTGGAATTATGTGCCGTGATAACAATTTGCCGTGTTATAACGATTTCATACAACTATCAGAGAATGGCAGTTGTGATTAGAATATACGGACAATTTAACTTGGTAGTCAATTTGATTTCCCTGAGTACAGCTACAAAGAGATTGGTATACACATCGATGGTATACACTATACAGGAAGCCAACTTGTAACAATGTTGTGAGTTTGCTGGGTCGTCAATCGTCAATCGTCTTTAACGTGACTCCTATTTAAGTACTTTAAGGCGGATACAAACATTGCGAGGCATGCGCAGCGCATGGCGCTCAATGTTAGCACATTCATATTCGTGGAGACAATAGAAATTTATATCGAGGCGTGCGTTGCGAGGCGTCTGTATCCGCCTTTAAGCGTACCACACCATGAAAAATAAATGTAGTTGACAGACTCACCATCAAACACATTTAACAAATCCACTTTACTTGTTAAAATGTTAGGAATATCGTATAATTTTACAATGTTTGTAAATATGTGAGCACCATGTATCTGTCACATATTTAATTTATCTGTAATTGCTTTATTTTTCATTCTTTTTTACCTATCGCGGTATAGTAATCTTATTCTAGATGCATCGTCTTCACATATAATTATATAATTAATGTATGCAAAATATTGTAAAAACATTTTAAAAGAGTAACGGTGGAGTTTCTTGCCCATTCTTCTCCATACGAAAACTACCTTTTGGAAGGGGCGACTAGAATCAATTCTATTTTTTGTAAACTTGAGGTTCATAAGTGCCTTTTATGTGCCTAATTGAAATAAATTGTTTGACTTTGACTTTGACACTTCAATTACACAGTACTGGTCTTTTAAGCAAATATTGTTATCTGTAAAAATATTAAAACATTAAATTAATTCACTAGGCATACTTTTTATAAAGGCGACGTTCCTCAGAAGCTCAGATCCCCGCGCTCTGCAGTCGCGACATGTCGTGTCATTTATCTCGTCCGGTGAACCTGTCACAACTTTCCCTTTAACTATTTGTTTTCTGGTACAAAGGCCAGTTGTTGTAGATAATTCTATCACAATGAATATTTCGCTGTCGTTTAAGACACGGCGGATCCTATAAAACTTTCTTCGTTTAGTGTCTAAATTCATTTAAATTTTTTTCTTCTGCGTGTGGACATCTGAAACGAATGAATCAAAAATTATAACTATGTCATAGTATTATAACATAATCTCAATGAATTGGCAAGAAAATAAAAATATACTCCGTATTATGTTCAACCGAACATGCCATTTTATTACACTGTTAAAAATATTCATCTTCCCACTAAACTACCAATATTCATATTTTTTGTGTGCGTTGTAACTTTCAAAGCTTATGGCATAAAGAGCGATATAAAATATTCACTACTCTGCAAACTCACAATATTGTTGCCTTTATCAATTAGCTTGTTTGACAGTACGATCTAATAGTTATTAATCGCCTGCTACAATATCACGGGACAAACAGTCTGTACATTAAAAAACCACAAACTTACCTGATGTATAGTTTAAGAACACATTTGTGGTCACATTCACAGCTTCATTCCTTAAATATATTTCCATAGATAAGCGGTCACCCGAGTGATAACCAAATATGAATATAGAACTCGGTACAGGCTTAGCTACAGGTTGATCGGGTTTTCCATCTAAAAACAAAAAAAACAATGTATTAGATAGCAAGAAAATTGATTCAATGTTATCGTTTTGTTAACCCCAAAATGTGCCCGATAGAATCCAGTTTTGTAAAACTGTGTCTACATTGGTAACATTTCAATGAACTGAACACCGTGACCGTGACAAATACGAGCGGCATAAACAGCGACTTTCAAACGTCACATAGCGATCTGTTCTGATGATTCTATGAGATAATACACAGAACATGTCTATTCTACTCTATTTTTTAACATAGCAAGCAATGCCATCGACAATTCTGTCAAAGTCTAAAGTCAATTGGAAAAGCAAGTGAACATAATAAAAATAAAATAAATAAAGATTCCTCTGCAGACATTGTCATGATCCTCATTTATACTAAACGTAGTTGGTACATTCAACTGTACATAAGTGGAAACACCAATCATGTGCGGTTGAGTGCATGTACCGTGACATTGACAAACTGTTTTGTCCGTTGAAATGTCACAAATGTGGACGAAGTTTATGAGTAAACAGTTTGATCATAGATAGCCTTTTTTTTTATGAGGGTGGGACATTATCGAATAACATCTCCCGCTCTTGGCGGAGCGGGAGGGTGTGTCAGACTTTTACTGACTAAAACCCACCCGTTTACCTTCCGTTGCCTGTCTGCCGGGGCCGCGATATCCCTTTCGGACAAACCCGTAACCTCAGCAGGCATTGGTCCTTACGGACCCCGTCAGTTGGTGCTGACAAATCTTTGAGGCGCGCGTGGAACACAACGCGCCGTCGACCCGGGCCTGGTCCTTATCGGACGGCGAGCTACCCATTGCTCACCGTCCGCAAGCCCGCGCCTACGGTGGCCTGAAGTCGGGCTCGCGACTCCCGACGCCCGGGGCGTCTCCTGCGACGGCTAGGGGCGCGAGGGCGCGCATCTTGCATCTCTCTCGCGCGCTCCGCCTCCTCCTTCGCGAGCATAACTGCTTCGCAGAAGGAGGTGATGGCCTCCCATGCACTCTCGCTCCGAACCATGGCCTGAACCAGGGCCGGACGTAAGAGATCGCCGCCGCCGATCGCCTCCGTGAGGACACGGCGGTGCTCCGCCCAATCATAGCTAGCCTGAAGTATAGTTTTCTTTTTTACACACATACATTATAACTAGCATTATTTGTGACATTTGGCACTAATGTCACTGCTTTGCTCTTATATGTATCGTGAGTGAGGTTACCAACACAAACACCAGCCAGACCATACTTGATGTATTTAGTTTGTCAACGTATCGGCCGACAATACAGATGTAGGTACTTACAAAATTCATAACCATTGTAAACATACACGTCCACGTTCGTTGCTACACCAATAGTTAACATTAAAACGAAACAAATGATCGTCTGCATATTTACAACTTAACACAGTAACTAGTTAATTTTTATAATGAGTAAAAGCTATAGTTTATTAAGCGCAATATATATTTTTATTGATTTTATTTAAACACATCAATAAACACTTCATTTAAATAATTAAATATTCGTGCATCAGAAATAACAAAATTGATTCAATGTCGGTGTACAATATTATTAGATACTATGTTTTCCTCATAATAAAAGTGTCACCACAGTGAATGCTAAGCGATAGCGATAAAAAGGAAGGCATGGTTGTAAAATATATTTAGTTATTCTCTGACCTGCCTCGTTGATCCAGTGGTAGCTCTGTTCCAGGGTTGGGCAGTTGTTGGCACTTCGTTAGGAAATTCTCAGTAGCAGCCTGCAGTCGGGACTTGTTCCCGGTTACGCATTCAGCTCCCTATTACATGGTGCAACTCTGCCGATCCCTTCCGGGAATACAGGCGTGGTGTTAGGTAATCAACTTAGGTAATATCGTGACTCAATTTCCAATATCTACGGAGATGGACTTTTCGTTGCCAGCACGCGTAGCACGGCCGTAGAAATTAAAGACAACATTACAGATTGTAGAAGGATTTCTACGGCGCGATGTCAAAAAGTGCAGTTAAGAAATGTCATATTGTCTGATTTTTATTGGTCTATTCTTGGTACAGTAGAGATAAAAATGGTTATGCTACCCGTGCATAAGATAAATATCTAGATAAACATAACTTACAAATATATTTGGCTACTGCTTAGCAATAAATATCTTTTTAAGGAACTAGAACTTTACTGAATGTATCATATAACTACGAGTATTTATAGTAATATTATTCATGTAACAAATACTGTTAACAAAAAATAAGGTATCAAAGCATTGTTGTATAGAAAGAAGTTCTTAGACGACTCAAAAGAGAAAAAGATTAGTATTTTTTGTTTGTAATGAAAAAACTAAAACAACTGAATTGATTTTAAAAATTATTTCACCAGTAGGATGCTATATTATCACTGAGTAATATCCTACTAATATTATAAATGCGAAAGTGAGTTTGTTTGTTTGTGACGCTTTCACGCTAAAACGGCTGAACAGATTTGGAAGAAATTTGGCACATGGGTAGACCATGACCTGGATTAGGACATAAACTCCTTTTGAACCCGATATTCCCACGGAATCGAGACGTATGTGGGTGAAACCGCGAGGCGCAGTTAGTAGGATATAATTTAGAAAGATATCATACGGACAAAGCCGCTGGGGGAAGCTAGTACATATGCCATGACATAGTCCGAAATGATTAAAGTAGGAATCTCCTGTACTATCTCAATCTCGATCTTTGACTGCTGCATTGTTCGATCGGTCTCCTAGCCGCGTGCCAATGACTCAACTCGGCAATCCCAATAACAAAATGTCAATTGCAAGGAGTTGTAGTCTGTTCCAAAAGTATCTGATGAAAATATAAACAAATGAATCAGAAATCGTACCTGCCCATGCTTATTTGTAGTGTCACTTACAAATAGAGTGCTTTGATTTGTCGATTTGAATAATTAAACCCGAAATTCCAATTTCAAATCACATTATGTAAGAATCGCATCAGGTGGCGTTCTGTAGTTTCTGCCTCCCTCATGAGTAAAAGGCGTGACTTTATGTAATTATGTATTAAAGATGTTTTCACATGACAATTGAGGTGATTTTATAACGTTAATTTTTGTCAATGATATTTAAATTACAATTTAACAATGTTACTTATCCAAACAATAATGTTGGTAATTTTTTGAGATACAAGTTGAAACCTTCTAAATACGAATTCCTTTTAGTGAGTGATTGCGTAAGAACTTAACCTGGACACAGATAATATAATACTACGTACAAATTCCCATTGCCATACAAAGAAATGACACCTCCCTAAGTCTGGCTATTGAGCTGGCTATTTTTCTTCCTCCATTTTTTCAACAGATGGCAGCATCAGCGACTCACTAATTGCCAGAGACTGTAGTTTTACAACGCCATCTAGGAGTCGACTTAGATACTTAAGGCGTTGTTTTATTATGGTAGATTATTTAATCGCTCATGGCACGCCCCGTTCAAGGACAAGTAATAAGAATACAAATAAAATATCTCGAGTTGGCAGAATAGTTTCATTTCTGTGTGAGTGAGCTAGCAATTTTCACGCTGCTGCAAATGCTTCTTTATGGGTTTTTAATATTTCAATGCTTATATCTAGATTTTCATCTCCTCGTTACCAAATCTACTAAGTACCTATTGCTAAAACCCTGAAACTGAAAACACGGCTTCTTCGTCCGAAGTCATTAAGATAGTAAATGTTTTTAAAAACATCAAATAAAAACCGGCCAAGTGCGTGTCGGACCCCGCACAATGAAGGGTTCCGTAGTTGGGATGAATTTATCCCAAGAACAAACTTAACTAACTAAACTCTCACTAACTTAACCTTTCTTTTGGCAATGATATTTGGAGCTATACTACAAAAAAAAAGCTCAACATAAAAAAAAAATTGACACCATTAATATCGAATTTGACAATCGCGACTGCATGTGGTACTTGTTTACCCTACCCCCCGATACCTACCCCAAGATTTTTTTTTAGAGCCGGAAGCGCGAAAGTGGACTGCCTCGACGTGTTTTATATGGAATTTTTCACTTTTTGTATGGAAAATATGAAAAAATATTACCCACATATTGACTTTTAGGAGTTTATGGGTTTTATTTAGGGGGTCAAAATTTTAATTATTTTTGCGATAGGACGCACCCTTTTCGAGATATAAGCAACAGAAAAAATTAATACAGTACTGTTTTTGCACGTGAAGTCAGGATGTTGGTGTGAATTTTAGTTCTTATTTTACCCCACACATTTTTAATCGCCATTAAAAATTGTCAGGTTTAGTCTGGTTTGGTTTTTTGACAATCAAAATATTAGGTGAAAAACGTCAAATTCAGAATAGCAAAATTGCCATTTTCACTAAATTAAAAACTCAGTACTATCTTAGTGCTGTCAAACTAAAATATAGTTAAGTTGTGTCACGTAGGTCTATTTGAGAATGGGAAACCGTTGTTTGACAGGAATAAAACTAAATTTTAGTCTAGTT
The DNA here is from genome assembly GCA_947364205.1 of Agrochola lota. Lineage (NCBI taxonomy): Eukaryota > Metazoa > Arthropoda > Insecta > Lepidoptera > Noctuidae > Agrochola > Agrochola lota. The sequence goes on along the minus strand of OX376246.1, from coordinate 9,693,539 downwards.
TCGAGGCATTTGTGACAAGAGAATCGACACCATTGACAGACAGAATAGCTATCTACTTTTAAAACGTTTTTACGCAATCCTTTTTAGGGTTCCGTACCTCAAAAGGAAAAAACGGAACCCTGATAGGATTACTCGTATGTCTGTCTGTCTGTCCGTCAGCCACAGCCAATTTTCTCCGAATCTAATGGACCGATTTAGTTGAAATTGGGTTCACATATGTATTTATGTAACCCAAAAACGGACGTGTAATGTAACTAAATTAATTTTGAATTTTGGGGCAAATAAGAAAATAAAAAGTTTTGCAAACTGAACCGTATGACATATCAAATGAAACGACTTGTTTTAGCAACAAGTCGTTTCATTTGATATGTCACACGGTTACGGTACTTTTAAAAAAATTATAAGAAAATTTATGAAATTTGACCATTCCCCCCCCCCCCCCCCTTCTCTCCACACTACTGAGCCAGAATTTTTGAAAAGAATGCAGAGTATGGTTCTTTACTCATAGATTACAGGAAACCCTATAAGAAGTCTATAATCTTAAAATAACATGGTAAATCTCTCAATATTGTTGTTGTAGTGTTAAGTTTGTTCTTGGGATTAATGCATTTTAACTACGGAACCCTTCATTGTGCGTGGCCCGTCACGCACTTGGCCAGTTTTTTTTTATAGAAGGCTTAGTAGATCAGAAAAAAAGAAAAATATGTAGATAGGTACTTGCCAAAAACATGTTGATAGATTTCTTTCAATTCTTTTAATTCTATGTAACGTAGGTACTAGATAAAAAAAAGATTGATTTTCCTACTAAACGTGATGACAAATTGAGTAAAACGCCATCTATTGCGAGGAGCTCTACACAAAATGATTAACACTACTTGGCTTCTTTATCATTCTATGGGTTGGAATTGAAGTAAAAGGTTTAATTTATCTTTTTTGATGAAAATGCGAGATTTATGAGTTTGAATAGCAAATCAGCATTAAACATGGAAGTTTAGATTTTTTCTAATCTTACTTCAGCCATAATCTGCCGTTTATCGCTTTTTAGTGATTGTTAATTTCATAATTGTTGCCTATGCTGCCATCTATGATTATTTTTCAAGACTAATTATAATTTGTTCTAGTTGAGACCCCATGACCTGGAGAAGGTTTGTTTACATTTCCATCATATACTTTATAAACGTACCATACGGATTAGATTGACGTGCGTAAATTATATTTTCAAACAAAAGGCAATCTTTAATCTGAGGGGCAATTATTATAAAGAATGTTCGGATTCATATCTTTTAGTTTCTGTCTGTAAAAAATACCTCTTATTTACCTACATTTTTGACAAGCTTTTGATATGAGTTGTCGCTGAAATGACATTGTGACTAGATTTTGAACTTCCGTGTAGATCAATGATACGCCCACTTAGCATTAAAAATGACGAACTCAATTCGCTAATTAGTTATTAGCAAGCCTCTCCCAAAAATGGATTGAATAGTCAGTCTTAGATGAACAAATTCACTGATTCACAATCCCAATTCCCATTTTTTTTTTCAAAAATATTTATTGCGTTATTTACTTTGTCGAGCAGACCAATTTAAAAAAAATTAGAAGCAATGCATTATGAATGTCCTTCAAAATACTTCGGATTGTGACAGAAAGTGTGATACGCAATTGGGGTATTGATCAACCGACGGATTTGTTTCAACGATTGGCTAACCGTTCCAGCCGAGTAAGTGCCAGTAAGTGATCGATCTTAAAGCTGTAACACACACGGTGGGGTTTATTGAGATCAGACGGATCTGAAGGTAGAACTGACCATGAATGATAAGATTTAATTGTCATATTGTATTATATATATAGGTTAATAGGTATATGTATATTAAAATAAATATTTATTCCACAATTTTCGTTATTGCACCTACCACTGTTTATCTCTGCATCACCCAAAGGTTGACTGGTAGAAAATGCCTATGGCATTAAGTCCGCCTATGTACATTTGTGTGTAAAGTGTTAAATAAATAAATAAATATTCCTTTCCGCGACTCAGACCAAGAAAAGTTGAAGTAACGTCGTAGCAGGCTTTGCTTATTACTTACTATAGGTGTTTAATATTATATTATATTAAATTGAGTATTATTTGCTTTTGAAACAACATAAAAAGTAGTTCCAAATGTATTTTTGCTTGTTTTTTTCCTGTTCGAACTCTGACCTCATTGCACCAATCTACCACCAATAAGGAATAAATATTAACCAATATAGCAGGAACATACTGTTATGATGGATCCACACCTGCACACGCACACGCGCCGTGCACGCTACGCGCGTCGAACGGCTACGGACGCGTGACGCTCAATGCGGGTGTTACTATAACGTGATTCTCATGTAACTACGAATAATGACCACTTCGTGAATATATGAATTTGCACGCGAGCCACACGCTAACCGGTCGTGAACATGTCCATAGGTGTCCATACTATGCTCCTAAGAACGAACGCACGCGAACCGCGCTGGACATTCGCGTACGCAGATGTGTATCCACCTTTACAAAACAAACAAACAAGTTAATTATTTGAATATTAAAATTAATTTCCTCAATGCAAAATATTAATTAGAGGTTATGTAGAATTTAGTAGCATTAATAAATATATTAATTTAATGAGACAAAGACTAGTTTTACAACAACACATACGTGTACCCTAAAATAAAATATTCCTGAAATCTTTGTAATTATTGTTATTGTGGATAATATGAATTCTATAATCGTTGGTGTGTTTGGAGTTGTTTTAACCGTTCTGGCAGGTACCGCGTTTCACGATGATAACAAGTCTTGTAAGTTACTTGTTATCATTCATTTACATTTTCATTTTAGAAAACAGGATCCTATTAAATATTACTGATAGTGCGACATCAAGTGCTGTTCAATTAAGTAGAAAATTAGAGTGCGCGCGCGACTGGTGGCGCCGCTGATGTGCTTAATTCTATACTGTAATATTTAAAATATTAAAGCTATATTAATAATTTAATCATAATATTATTAATCTTATATTAATATTAATTAATTAAATAATTTTCTATTTAATTTGACCTTATATAGACGACTAGGCGGCATACAATAAGGTCGGATTTTAGCAGCGCGCATATTTATCTTGCGCGCAGTCTATGAAAGAAACTTACAAAATTGTCAGATTGTCGCGTGTCACCTGTTTCCCATCGGTTTTAATAAATAGGCCCCTGGATTAGATCGTTCAGAACATAAATATTAAAACGAGAATTTATTTTCTTAAAAGAATAAATAAAAACGTTTTGAAATTGGTCTCAACTAGGCAAGCCGGTATTTCAGGTCTTTTGGTTTGTTAAAGGCGCCAGCCAGATAAAATCCCAAGTCAAATTCATGTCAAAAATAGTCAAATATTATCTTTGTTTTTAGATAAGTCTAAAATAACAATAATAACAACAATAATAACATCGAACCTGCCATTTAATTTCGACAACAACTGTACAAATTTGACTGTCTATTTCATTAATTTGTCTTCATTTGTGAAGTACAAATTATTATATAAAGCAGGTAAGCCAGATTTAATCAAAATTCAATCCTGGTTGTCAGTAGACAATCCTATATCTTTCAATGTCTTTGGTAACAGAAGAGTTATAAATAAAACACTCTATCTCTAAAAAAATTGTAGTGGATTTTTAAAAGAGTGTTTGAGTGTTTGTGTCGTGATGGCCCAGTGGTTAAGGCCTAGCCTCTCATGCACGAGGTTCTGGGTTCAAATCCGGGCAAGTACCAATGTGACTTTTTCAATTCATATGTACTTTCTGAGTTTATCTTGAACATAACTGACATCGGTGAAGGAAAACATCGTGAGGAAACCTGAACTTATAGTTAATATAAGTTTGAAATCACCAACCCGTCTTGAGCAAGCGTGGTGATCAATGTTCGTGCCTTCTCTGTATGAGAAGAGGCCTTTGCCCTGCAGTGGGACAGTAACAGGCTGATATTATTAGTGTTTGATGGAATGGTAATACTGGTACATTATTATTGGTCTCCATAATTTCACAAGATTAAAAATCTTAAAGCTTTCTTAAACATTGCAGGTGAAAAGGAAAGAAAAAAGCGGTTAAAATGGACCGAAGATAAAAGTAAAAAATGTTTTTCGATGGTCAAGATAGATAAAGAGGAGAAAACAAGCCACAAACTTACGTCAATTTACCTAGAAATGGAAACAGAGGCAGACTGGTGTAAGAATATTATGATCTTTGAAGATGGACATGCGAACCGTAACCAGACAGAGGACTCGGAATATAAATGTAAGCTAAGTAACTAAAACAGACGTACTGCAATTGAGATAACTACATTGAAACTGCCAACCGACTGCCGTCCACTTTACAGTTGGCATGCAATTCTATGGCGTCGGTTGGCAGATTCGATGTAGTTATGTCAACTGCACCCAAACGGCGTCTGTTAAGGCCATTTCTTTATAAAGATTAATGTTTTTTTTAATAACAGCTAGCTGCTATTCTCAGCGACACATTAGGGAATCAGTTAACCGTTCACGGAAACGGTCATGAGGAAAATCATTATATTATTCAGAGGTGATCTGTAATTGGCGTATTTATATCCTAATAAAGGAAAAATTTACTCAACTTTCTCCTTGATGGGGGTCATAAGAGCGATCGTTGAGACTTAGTCCTGGGTTCGACTCCTAGGTCGAGCGAGAGATAACAACTCAGTTTGAGCCCGGTTGATGGCAACGGGCTCGCCCCCTTTTACATGGGACTTAAACGTAACTGGTGAAATGTGGCACAGCTTTGTCTACCCCTTCATAAACCACAGGTGTGATGTTACAAAGAAAAGTAATTACTTAATGTTTGTGTTGATGTTACACACAGATAATGAAGAATGTTTCCGTTTCCCAACTTGTACAATTGAGGTGGATCTAAAAAATTAATTTATAGGTAAGCCGTTTGACTGTCTTGATTATGAAAATTCTGAAACAATAACATTGAAATAATAACATTGAATTTGAGTTACATTTACAATGGTGTTACTCAAGGAACAGTAGGAACTTAAATCTTTATTATTTCAGATAAAATAAAAAATACAAAGCTCGTGTACAAAGAGAGCTTAAAGTAACTTTTAGGTTCGGTTTGGAAAGTGTTTATATTTGTAATGGATATCCTTGGGTTGGCAATCTCCATCCACTACTAAAACAATGATATCTAGTAAAGTGCAGCAAGAGCGGAAATAACTGTGTATTTTATTTTTTAGATTCTTTTACTAAAAAACCACAAACGGAGGCTACGATAACTACCGCAAGTAATACACGTGAGTATAGCACACAATGTGTTATTATTACAGAGATTTCAATACGAGTTATAGAATTTGTAACTATTTCAACGAACTGTAACTCTTTAAGGCTTGTGCAGACCAGCGCGACTTGTCACGCGACGCGACACCGGTTATTGTTATACTGTGAAGTTTTCTTAGAAATTGTATTGTTCGTGTCGCGTCGCGCGACAAGTCGCGCTGGTCTACACAAGTCTTTATGGGTGCATACAGGCTGTACAAATACCCACCACATATCCGTTATCTACGCATTCTGTACACCAAACTAAGAAGAATTCAGAAAAAACATCAGAACTCCATTCTTGCTCTATTCTTTTCTGTCCTTCTATATATGAATTAGTGTTTATGTCATTATACACTAACTATTACCCGCAACTTTATTCGCGAGGATACATCAATTTTAATTTTTTTATGTATGGCTGCCAGTGAAAGTCCCGTCAAAATTGGTCCAGGCGTTTCGGAGATTAGCTTGGAACAAAAAGACTGACAGACGGACGGACAATAAAAAAAAGGGATGCTGTTGTATGTACCGGATATACTCTCGTATGCATTTAGTAAAAAGCTGTCATTTTGACATTACAAACATACACTTCAATTTGATTTATTACTGTGCGTTTTCACTGGCGAAACATTCACGATAAAACATGTTGGAATCTCAATTGTCTGTTAATGGTCTATACAATTTTTGACATGACCTAGAGATTTCAACATGTTTTGTTGCGATGTTTGGCCAGTGCAAACGCACAGTTAGTCCCATCAACAACAAACAAAATAAACAAATATTCGTGGACAAAACCTCTATAGTACTCGTATATTCTACAATAATAACATTGTGTACATATTGCAGGAACCCATATTGTTACTAGCAGTGCTACATAAGTAGGATGTGCACGGAGAAGTTTGCCATGTTTCATTTGTTTTGTTTTGTATGTAAGTAGCGTGGCGTTGGTCTTAGTGGACGATCCTGCCTAAATGTTAATTTTCATACCCTTTAGTGATTTCTCTCGTTTCTTTTTATAGGTAAAATAAGGGTCACTATCTTTACTGGAAACAACCCATTATATTAGTACCGGTCAACTGCCTTAACTTCGCCTGGCGTCCTACAACTTAAAGCTCTCTAAGAAAACTCAAAACTTTCGATTGCCATACAAGTAAAATGAAAAAGATATTACATATTTTTCATTACAGGCAAACATAGGACGCCAGGCGGAGTTAGAGCAGTTGACGGTACGTAGTACCTGGTCGACCGCGCTCTGCTCGGGTGAAAATAGATAAGCATATCATCCAGGTACACCAACGTTGTATCACATTCTCGAGGTTGTGAGAATAGAGAAAAAGATTTTTTCCAGGTGTGAGACCTAACTAGATCGATTTTTCGCCCTCGTAAACCCATATGTTGCAACTTTCTTCGAAGTCGTTACAGCCGTTTTCGAGAACGTGATTACAAATATTTCATTTTTAAATATTTATACATAAATATTGCTCTTTTAATAGTATATGGTTTCCTATTTTATTTGGTAATTATAAGTTAAGTTTTGTTTTCAGCAAGTACCGGCCAGCAGTCGAAGCATCCTCCAGTCGGTGTGTATATATATACATACGTGGTCACAACCGTGATACTGATGTGTTTTATAATAACATTGGTGATTTATATAAGTGTTAAAAAATATTGTCATCGGAATTCGGAACCAATAGAAGCAATAGAATTGAATACTTATGTAAGTTTTATGTTAAACGAAAACCTTTGATTGTTACAAGTGCAGCATCAAGAAGCTAATTTGACATTGCCATATTTCACCGGCACCCAGAACCGCTTTTTAACTAAGGCAGTTTTTAATATTTATATTTTTCCAGGGCATCACAAACGAAGTTTTATATGCGGATCTCAGTTTGACGCATGGAGACAGTCGACCACCAAGACCAAGACATGAGGAAGAAGCGCCGTATGCTAAAATAATTGGGGTAATGAAACCTGTTGATGGTAATGCAAACGATAAATAGAATTAAAAAGCTATTTGTTTAACTAAAAACCGTTTAACTCTCTGATTTATGTCCCTTGCCTTAAATGTAACTTCACCCATACATACATTAGCTAAAGCTTTGCGACACCTCTATACACATTAAAAAAATCCTCAGCGCAAAAAAAAATCAGCAGCAACGACTAGGCAAAGAATTAAATTGAAAACAAGAGCTCACCGCCATTGATTCCTCAATATCTTCAGCTTGTTACGCGCTAAGAAACCTCAGGGACGATATTAATCTAAAGCAGCTAAAAGCAGTATATTATGCATTGGTAGAATCCAGGTTACGATACAGCATTATGTTTTGGGGGAGCAGTTACGGGTATAATTGCCAAAGAGCATTCATACTACAGAAACGTGCATTAAGAACGATTGTTAGAATTCCACAACACAAAGATTATTTTTTTAAATTGGTATATTAACAGTACCAAGTTTATATATTCTAGTTGTACTCAGCCACTTTGCAAAATACATACACAAGCACGAATCACAAGAAGAACGTGAACTTATTGAGAACAGTAGAAGAAACGTTTAAAAAAATTAAATTGCACCTAAACTTAATATTACTGAACATTGCTCTAAATACCAAGCAGTAGAATTATTGAATAGGTTGCCTACTGACTTAAGATCATTGATTTACAAAAGTACTCTATTCAAAGCTGCACTTAAAGCATTCCTCTTAAATAAATGTTTATACTCTGTATCTGAATTGGAGACGAATGATAGTAGATAGTTTTAATATTTATAATTACCTTATGATATTAAATATATGCAATACTATTAGATTTTATACATTATAGAGAATAGAGTTTTAATCATTTGACACAATAATCTTCACAATCATTTGACACAATAATATTTAGAATCATTTATTTAATAACTATTTATTTACTTTTTTGTGGGCCTTTCAAAGGCTACCTCCGCCTCCCCCAATTGCAGAGTGACGTATTTATTTACGATGCACTGCCGACCATTTCGCGGAAAGCCATGCCACACCATAAAATATTTGCAGTTGATCAACTGAACTAGTTATCTTAGGTTCGATTTTTTTCCATAAGTTTTCATTTTATGGGACCTACGGTGTAGTGGAATAAAACGATTACTTAAAATGTCCTGTGTACTTGATGGGCGTTTTCACATTAATAACAGATAACGACACCAACCTCTTAGGTTTGATTTTTTTCCATAAGTTTTCATTTTATGGAACCTACGGTGTAGTGAACTAAAACGATTACTTAAAATGTCCTGTGTACCTGATGGGCGTTTTCACATTAATAACAGATAACGACACCAACCCTTTACCGATATGTCGGCAGCTATACTGACATCGATTCGATACCGATATTATTATTATCGGCCCGATGATATTGGTGAATAGTCTAGACTCAGTTAGTGTATCAAGCCACCAACCAGTGGCTTTGCGGTAGTAAGGTGAAAGTTTAAAATTGCAATGGTTCTACTGGGTTGGGTATTGCAATGGTTCAAAAGTCACGCAAAACGTAATTTTGATAGAAAATACCAAAGTCGTAATTTCTTTCGTTATAAAAGGAACTCTTGTGCAAAATTGCATGCTTCTAGACCCAGCAGTGTAGGTTGTACGTTGTCTAACAGTGATTTTTAGGGTTCCGTAGGCAAATGGCAAAAAACGGAACCCTTATGGATTCATCATGTCTGAATAGTTTGCGCGAGAGACACTTCCAAAATGGTAAAATGTGTGTCCCCCCTACAGGGGGGGGGGGGGGCTTCTAAAGTAAGAGAATGGTAAAACTAAAAAAAAATATATGATATACATTACCATGTAAACTTCCACCGAAAATTGGTTTGAACGAGATCTAGTAAGTAGTTTTTTTTAATACGTCATAAATCGTAAACCGCAATTTACCTTTCATTCAATCAACTCAAATATTAGAACGGAACCCTTCATGGGCGAGTCCGACTAGCACTTGGCCACTTTTTTTTAATCAAGTAAGTGAATTTAAGATAAAAATTGCGAAATTCCATATAAACTTTCATCCCCTTCACTGACAGTTTTTTTTTTTGAGATTTTTATTAATTAGAATGGGCTAAAATTTGTCTAACTGTTTCGCTTATTCTGTGACCATATTCTTTTGTTTTGGGTGTTTCCCACCGCTCATGAAGATCCATAAATATTGACAGCTACATATGAAGTAACAATTGTCGTACTTTATTGTCAAGGGACGTAGACGACATTTTAGAACGACATTTTTTTCGTATACATAATACGTAGTTGTTCATACTGAGCCAATACGATAAAATTACGGATTCAATAAAAATATCGTGTGTTGCTAATTTACTCCGCTATTCGAAAAATATAATTACGATTTTTATCGTGTTCCATACATTTGGTCGTGTTAGTATAGCACTTTTGTTTGAAACAGCGATTTATTTCTAATCGTCATTGTTGTTGCCAGAGTGAAAGTTGTTTTAAATATTGATATTTTTTTATTTTTTTATTAGATTATTTTTAGTGGCTGTTCGTCGTGAGTTGCGTCCCACTAGGATGTCGACACAATTTACCCATGCTTACATTGAGCAGGCCGCGGTTCAGTTACCAGCATCTCATTCGAATAAGCGCAATATCATCAGTGTAGCGTATATTCCACCGCGAACTCCTGACGACATATACAAGCATTACCTAGACATGCTACAATGCATTGCTAACGATTCCGCTACCGAGTCATTCTACATTGCAGGAGATTTTAACTTGCCTGATATCAATTGATCGGACCAGGGTATTTACTCACAGGTGAATGCTGTGACCTCCAGTGGGCAGCTTCTTTTAAACTTTATGTCTTCCATTAACGGTTTACAATATAACAAGTGTAAAAACGATCTAGGGCGAACACTTGACTTGTTTATATCTAACGCAGACTGTCAGACTATACCCTGTAGGTCGCTACTGCAGCCGGACACCCATCATCCTGTTTTTCTGTAATGACTATTCTCGATATGCAATTTGTTCCTATGAAAATCCGTTCAATTCCTAGGTATAACTATCACAAGGGTAACTATCCTGACATTAATGAGCAAATTACTAAAGTAGACTGGGAGAAGAAACTCTCCGGTCTGCCCGCTGAACAGGCCCTCAACACGTTTTACGATATTTTATACGGGATAATCAGACTTAATGTTCCATTGACTCGAGTAAAAAATTCACTATTTCCTGTCTGGTTCCCACCATCCTTAATCCGTATTTTTAAAAACAAAGAACGTGCATGGATTAATTGGAAAAAATATCATAACCTATCCGACTATGAACACTTCTCTAACTATCGCAAATTATTTCGAAGAGAATGTAACACCTGTTTCGGCAATTACATTAATTCGGTTGAAGATAGTATCCCGAAAAATGTAAAGTATTTCTGGAGTTACGTATCGAATAGGAAGAGCAAGGCTACTTTCCCAGCCAACATGCACCTCAAAAACTCCTCTTAGAATAACCCTACGGATATATGTAACTTGTTTTCGACCTTATTTTCTTCTGTTTACGAACTTTTAACCCTGAGAAATGGCAACCTTCGAACAACTGCGGCGATAACTCATCTTGTATATGTGATATCTATTTCTCTAAAGATGTTATACTTAGGACACTCAAATCACTTGATCCTTCTAAAGGAGCTGGCCCCGACGGATTGCCGCCCGCCTTTTTCATCAAAACTGCCGATAGCATTCATGGCGTTCTATGTTTAATTTTTAATGTTTAGGTGAAGGGGTTTTCCCGGCTGCATGGAAACGAGCGTTTATTACGCCCATTTATAAAAATGGGGACAAAGAAAACTTCGAAAATTACCGCCCGATCTCAATCCTCTCCACCTTGTCGAAACTTTTTGAGAAGCTTGTGCAGGGTGCTTTATATCCTCAATTTCATCGACTGATTATACCCGAACAACTTGGTTTTGTTAAACGGCGCTCTACAACTACTAACCATATGATATTTACCAACTTCCTATTTGAACGCATGGATCACCCTGTCCAAGTTGACGCCGTGTACACTGATTTTCAGAAGGCTTTTGACAAGGTGGATCACCAGCTCCTTTTGGAAAAGCTAGCCTTTAACGGAATTCGTGGGAACTTGCTGCCTTGGTTTGTCTCATATATTTTTAACAGGACTCAAAAAGTCGTTATTAATGACTACGAATCTCAAACCGTTACTGTAAATTCTGGAGTTCCTGAAGGATCCATTTTAGGACCTTTTCTTTTTGTTATATACATAAATGACATTAAAACATGCTTCATTAATACTCGTTTCTTAATGTATGCAGATAATATAATAATAATAATATATAAATCTTGCAAAAATATCCAAGACGATCTTACCAGACTTAATAACTATTGCAAAGAGAACAAGCTTTTTCTTAGTCTTCCTAAATGTCATAGTATATCATTTACAAAGAATAAGAATAAAATTAACTTTATTTACTCCATTAATAATCAACATCTAAATGTAGTAGATTCAGTTCGCGACCTAGGTGTTATTATGGACTCGTGTTTGCACTTCAACCTGCACATTGATAGTATAATAAATAAGGCTTTTCGGATGTATGGCTTCGTCATGAGATCCTCAAAAGACTTTGTACGACCCTCTACTTTTTTGATGTTGTATAGGTCTTTAGTACGCTCTCAATTTGAATACGCCGTACCTATTTGGAATCCATATTACCTCAAATACAATGACAAATTAGAAATGGTACAGAAAAAATTCTTGCGTGGCATGAACTACAAATGTTATCATTCGAAGATTCCTTACACACATTTATTACGTAAGTACAACATTCTAAGTCTACAATCTAGACGATTACTTTGGATGCTATGATGCTGCATGGTTTGTGCCACAATAGATTTGACTGCACTGAAATTACAAATAAAATATGTTACACGGTACCCAGAAATGTAATCAGACGTGGGACTCGCGTGCCTCACCTCTTCCACGTGATTTTATGTAAGACCAACGCCGGGGCCCGAGTATCTCTTCGACGCCTTGTGGAAACTTATAACGCACACTTCATGGACAAAGACATTTTCTTTTTCTCTAATAAAAAATTCAAAACTCTCGCTATAACTTCATTAGCATCACAACTTTAAATTAGCACTTGATTCAACTTAACTTAGAACAATATTCTTAAAATCAGCTTCCGTTTTTCACTTATTTGATTAATCCGTGGACAATAGTGTGGGTTATATGTTTAACTATTTATTTTAAGAATCTTATTGTATCATCTTAACATGTATCTGTTTTTTTGTCCCTAATAAATGAAATAAAATAAAAAATAAGATATACAACCGACAACCCGACACATTGTATATTATGTGTTTATTAATTTATGATAAACGATAGTAGCAAACACAGTTCGATGGAGAGTGAATATAGTAACATGGACGAATCTGATTAAAAAATCTTAGAAATATGTGTTTTATTAAAACTTCTTCATAAACGACGATAAAGATTATATGCGACTCACACTTGAGTATAATTTTATCGATAATAATCTGTAATGCACACAACTACACACTAACACTACCACAACACACACAACACAACAACACTAACACACACACAACACCCGCAAACCCGTACACCCGTACACCCGTAACACTATTTTAAGATGACAATGCAACGTCATCATATCACATATAAAAAATCACACTTTCGAAAACAATATTATGAATTAAAACCACAATATAATTACGAGATATTTTTTTTTGAGCTATCGCAATTTTATATCTAATGTGTTCTTCTTTTATTAGATTTTTTTTTAAACACAGCAGAAATAACTTTTTTTTAAATTTTGACACAGGTCCACTCTCGATGACGTCCCGCAAGACTCTGAGCGCGAGCCGATTAAGCCTGATTTACTATTTTTGGGTTTATTAAAAAAAATAAACTAATCTAAAAAATTCAACCTTTAATTTGAGCTGCTGAACTTTTTTAAAGTGAGCTGTTGGTGTTTAGAGGTAGAAATAAAAGTCCATCATATGTCCCTCCAGTAACGCTGTGCGGTTCACTTTTACAGAGAGTAACCCAATTTAAATATCTGGGTCATATTGTTACCGAAGACCTGAATGACGACACAGATATGGAAAGGGAGCGCAGGGCATTGGCTGTGAGGGGAAATATGGTGGCTCGAAGGTTTGCTGGTTGCTCAGTACCAGTAAAAATTACACTATTCAAGGCTTACTGCCAGACATTTTACACCAGCAGCCTTTGGGCTAATCATACCCAAAAAGCAAACAATGCCCTGCGAATACAATATAATAATACCTTTAGGGTGCTGTTGAGGCTTCCACCCTATTGTTGTGCGTCAGGTATGTTCGCTGATGCGCACACTGACGACTATTTTGCAATAATGCGTAAGAAGGTGGCGTCGGTGACACGCAGAGTGGGAGGAAGCACCAACAGTATCTTGAGGGTGTTTGCTGAAAGGCTGGATGGGACTGCTGGTGAAACTATCTGTGGTATGATCAATTTATCACCTTTGTTCTTAGTATATACTAACATAGTTTATAAGATAATTTAGACACTAACACAATGTGGGCCTTTGTAGTCTGTAAATAAAAGTATTTTTTTTTTTATTTCCCTCGAAAATACGATTACCTCATCCTACATGCAATTTTCATACTATTTTGTGCTGTAATTAGGAAATGAGATGAAAAATGGTTTTGAAATCGACCCTGTTACGGATTTTTTTTTATAGAGAATATTTAAATTTATCGTGTTTTGAACCTTTAATTTCTCTCTAACAAGGATGTACCTATAATATATTTTTTTTCAGGACCTAAATACACTAATTTGACTATTTTAAATTGATTCCAAAACAGGCAAATTCGGATAACCCGCCTTAATCGTAAATATGATAATGATCATTTGGTTCGTTTTAATAGTAACTATTAGTAGCAAAGGACGGTGACGTGTATGTTTTAAATAGTAGTGATTATTGTAAGTATTTCATATTAAATATCGTGCGTTATTAAAATTTGTAACGTGGTGGTATTATCGTGAACGTCCACGGCCACGTCACGGCATCACGATATCACAGGGAAGTACAATGTATGGAAATATATGAAGACGCTTTTAAAATTCCACGTCCACGATAAAAAGTCACGTTGGAAATTAGAAAAATTCACATTATCTTCTTCATTATTGCATATAACAGCAAAATGAACAAAATGTCCTCAGATCATAAAACATTAATTCACTTTTACCTTGCCCAACTATATTATGGTCGGCTTCCAGACCGTCAGTACGTATTGTATACAGCGACTGCTAAGCGTTGTCTGACTAAGCAACCAAATACTGGCGAATACCGATGTCCTATGGGATTCTTCTTTGGGTAACCTGTGCGGACATTAATACTATCTTTGTTCTACAGAAAAGGGATGTTCGAGCCATTTACAACCTAGGTCCAAGAGACTCCCTTCGAGAGAAATTCAGAGAAATAAATATTCTGACTGTACCCTCACAATATATTTTTGAAAACCTATTGTATGTACGAGTACACAAAAATATATCAAATTTTAAGAAATTGTCCAATATTCATAGTTTAAATACCAGGAATAAACACAACCTTGCTGTACATCGCACACGTCTCCACAGAGTAAGCAACTCGTTCATGGGTCAATGTATACGCTTTTACAACAAACTTCCCATTGACATTCGAAACTTACCCATTAAACGATTTTAAAGCTGTATTAAAACCAAGCTTTGTAAAAAAGAGTACTATAGAATTTCTGATGATTTAGAAGATGGAAAAGCTTGGGATTGAGCTGCTCGCTCTACTAAGCCTTGTGAAAACCATAAAACTTGACATTTTAATTATTCATCACAATAAACCAGTTTTATATACACATAGACATTGTTGAAAACTATATTCAAAATGACACGATTACTTTGTAAAGTATTATATTATTTTAATTATTGTGAATGTGAGGACTATGTGGATATATATTTTTTTTCATTTCTTTTTTCTTTTTTTTCTTTAGTTTTAATGATGGTCTGGCAGTTTGAGTAGTTGATGCGGCCTACCCAAATATCCTTTCTTTGGTATTGTTCGTCGAGTTGAGCTCCTTATGTTTTGAGTTGAGCTCCACGATTACTGACAAATGCTTGCACTGACTGGACAGGTCCATTCAAATCTGTGTGGTTCTTTCCTCAAAAGACCATTTCAGACGCTAATCTACATGGTCCTCACATGGCTTGACCAAGATTATGTCTGGACTTTAAAAGAGACCTCTGAGTTTGTTTCGGCCTTTCTTGTCAGAGTAGTCAGATAGGAAACACCGACCTCACCTAGCTTATTTTTAATATGACGTGTAAATGTGATTCCGATATCCTATTTACAGAATAAACAATTTCATTTCATTTCATTTCTATCCAATCCAATCGTAGCACAGTGTGAGCTACGCTATAGCATAGTGTGAGCTGCGAAATAGCGTATAGTCAATTTAATTTTTCATTACAACGAGGATGTAACACCCCAATTATTTTGGCATACGGCGACTCTTCATCATGACTTGGTAATTGACTGTCTCCATGCATGAAGCTGAGATCCGCATATACAACTTCATTTGCGGTGGCCTGGAATAAAAATAAAAGTTTTAAAATATCTTAAGAGTTTTCTTCTCCCCTTACTACAACACCATTGAAGTCTTTCAATATCTCTTCTTCTCAACTTACACGGTTTATGAAATCAAATCTAATAACTTTCACAGGCAGGTTTGTGAGTTTGTAATTATGTCTGAAATGATGTCGCTCTCCGACCTCCACGTGCTGGTGATAGGAGTAGGTTCATGTCTATAGTGCAGCGGGTCCGGGTGCCGGTAGAGTACCAGGCGCATGACACATCAAGTTAGTTTCTTAGTAGTATGAACAAAGGTGATCACTTAAAATAATATGACTTACGTAAATATTTAATTCCATGGTTTCTACTGGGCGTGAATTTCGAAGACGATATTTTTTGACACTTATATAAATCACCAATATTATAACACACATCCCTATCAAGGATGTTATCACGTATATTAACACATTGTTTTGAGAAGGCGGCTGCTGGTCCTTGGTTTCTGAAAACAAAATTAATTTATTATTATAAGGTTTTTATTATTGTCTGTAATAGTAAGACTAGCTTAATAGAATAGCTCGTCAGTGGTGAGAAAGACAAAGTCTATAGTAAAAAGTATAAAACAAAGTCGCTTTTCGGGTCTGTCTGTGTGAGCGCTTAGCTCTTCTTAACTACACAATGGCTTCACTATAATTTTTAGAGCATTTATTACAGAAGCTTTATGGGTATAATACATTTATTTTATTCTAGTATTATTAACTACCGACATAAAAAAAGTGCTGGTTCTTGGTAGTGAAACAAAAGTATATTTAAAGTCAATAAAAATAAAAATAAATAGCTTGTAGCAAAAACATAGACAAAGGGTAAAATATTCCATAGGGCTTAGTGCAGACTTGCACATTCTTCCCTTTTTTTATGAAATGGGCCGCTTCATCAGCCTTCGGAGGGGACTCCTGATCGTGCCGGCCACAGTGGCAACATCGGCCGCCCACAGTGGCAACATCGGCTTGCCGCACTTTTCTATCTCTGCCAAGGAAAAACCTCGCGACGCCTTTGGGCCATGAAGCATGCAGTAAATTTGAATCGCATATACATATGACCACATTTCCTTCCGCAATTGAGGGCGCGGTGCCTCCACCCCTTCTGGGTGACAACGAAGGAACTGCCAGAAATGATCGGCGAGTCTGAGTGTCCTCCGCCAATGACTTCTGCTCGAGAGGTCCGACTGCTGAAGCGTGACAGGAGCGAGACGCCCTGGTGATCCGTTTAGGAGAAAGTGAGCTGGCGTTGGTGTTTCGTCGGCATTAGCATCGAGTGAGATCGTCGTTAGTAGCCGCAAATTTACCAAGGCTTCAGATTCAGCTAGCTGAGTTCTGAGTACCTCATCAGAGGGAGCCCGCTCGTGGAGTGACACTTTCAGCGCCCCTTTGACACTTCGGATAAAGCGCTCCCAAGCTCCATTCATAAATGGTGCCGAAGGGTGGATGAAGCGCCAGTTTATGAGCTCACTAGCAGCGCAGTCTTAAACCGCATCTTCGTACAAAGAATGCGCAAGAGGGAATAAATATACATAAACTTCCTTTCAGACGACTTAAATTGGCGTCAACGCCTCGTCTTTGCAGACTACGCATCCGCAGTAAAGAAATGAATTGATGGGCTTTTGCGGTTGCTTGCACCATTCTCAACCATGAGCTGAAACGCAGCGGATCTGCGGAGATCGGTGCGGGCAGGTCAGTATCAGTAATGAGATGAGCATGATGTTTGAATTATTTGCGGCCTAGTCCACTGACATCGATCATGGTTTCATTGGGCCAGTTCGAGGAGAGCAGGAAGGCACGGCCTGAGATCCAGCGAGATTCTGGAGTTAACTTAAATCGTTTCACCCAAGTTGCATCATCTGCCACGTTTAAATCTCTCGGAATCCAACGCCACTCACCGAGTTCCATGAGCTGCATCAGGGTATTTATCCTGTCTCTCTAATGGATTTTGGTTTTTGATATGTGTTGCAGTAAAGGGGCTGGACGCAGCGCCAAAAATCATAGACTATATGCGGTATGCACGTATAGGTTCATTCGGGCCATCGCCCCACAGAAGTCCTTGGGCATCCCTATCTTTTTCAATTACTTTAATTTGAGGGAAAATTTCACGAATGTTAGTTATCAGAGCGACTTAACCCTCACGGAAGCGCATTAGAATACTTAGCAGGGGTTGCAAAAGGTCTGGACAAGTTAATAACATAGAATTTAATGACACGCCGTGGGACTTTTGGCGGCTGCGTCTGGTACCGTACTGTTATCAGATGCTTCTTTTTTTGTTTATTTATGTCTTCGTCTGAACACAAAGAGAATCAAAAGGGAAAAATTCAACTTTCAGTGTCGGCCCCAGTGACTTATTGATAATTATCGCAAAGTAGACGCTCACAGGGAACTGCACGCGCTTAAACGGGTAATTGTGGGGAATTTGTAGTATAAGCGGTATAAACACTGTCTCGCGAATGCCATAACCTGTTAGAATTTCCACCTCGATGACGTTTCTCTGCAAAGACACGACTTTGAGCTGGGTTTCGTTACATAGCTTTGACGGAGTTAAGTTCCGAAGGACAACAATCGGGGCACTGACCTTCAGCTGGATGAAGTGCGACCGAAGTCCACTTGCCATTAGCGAATTCAGAAATTCTACAGGGTAATGTGTGGCATCGTATTCCTCCACTTCAGTATTAATGGAGGTGTATAGCATTTCGCTCCCTTCAATTTGCGAGAGAATACTGTGGTTGATTGCTGCAGCTTGATCATTTTATCGGCGTTAAAATGGAAACACGCCCATGAATTCTCTTGGTATGGTATTCGACTGATGTCCCCGTACACCAGACGAATCAGATCTTCTCAAGTGGGAACTACTCCACCAAGAGTCTTTGGTAGCTCTGCTCTGGTAGAGTGTGCCTTCACCAACTTTTAGAAGAACATCGGAGAATTCTTGAGCATGTGAATTCCCGCCAAGCCGAGCTCCCAAGTTGATAGTCAAGCGCAGTCTATGAATTCTCGACCTTTTCAACGAAGCATTCACTTCGTCAGATAGAACTGTGACACCACCCATCTTGTCTTGGTTCCTGCGGATGTCCTGCAGGGTTCTGTTTACAGATACTTCAGCTTTCCTATTTTGCCATGATGCATTCATCCTATATGATGAAGCGCTAATCCTAAGCACGCATCCCTTGTTACTGTTGCGTGACAGGCAAACAGCGTTTCGTTGCTCTCTAAATCGACAGAAGAGGGAATCTTAAACATGGATGGCGTGCGCTGTTTTCTCACTATGAAACAGTGTGGTAGCGATTCTAAAGGATCCACACACAGTTTTTAAAATCGCTAGGACAAATCTGCTGTCAAAATCTGTGTGTAAAGTTTAAAATTAAGCTAGTTTTTTTTGTGCTGGTCAAGGCCTCCCCCAAGTATTTACAGGTAGGTACTCTTTTCACGTGGGCCGTCTCAAAAGAGAATCTTACGCAACGCTAAGACAGCAGACCAAGCAAGCAATTAATACCTATGTACTATATAAAGGTATAGTTAATATATTTCGCGAAGTCCTGTATTTGTCGCCGTTATGACGTTAATAATAAGGTTTAAACTGCAATAACTAACAGGATTTCGTGCAATTGTATAAGCAAACTGTTAAATGCGAGCGGCTTCAATATTTTTCGGCTAAATGTCATCCTTGATACGAAAAGATTATAAACATGCATATAAGTCTTTAGTATTTCATGCATATTTTGTTTTTGTGGTATTGAAATACTTAACAATAATATGCTTTTAAAAGTAAATAGTACCTAGTATAAATATTGTGTTTTTTACATTAGGTTTATTCTATGACCCGTGTCTTTAGCTCTAAAATGATCAGAACAAAACCTTGAATGTTTTGTGACTGTAAAGTGTTTGTGATGCCGCAGTTTCCCATAGATTACGAAGTTTCCTTTTTATGTGAATTAACACATTCTATGAACTATTTTAAATATAACCAAAAATAAAAACAAATTTTATTGTATTCAAAAATGTAAAAAAAAATTAATAAAAATGTTGAGAACCGATTTTACAACCTCAGGTTTGCAAAGCAATCGTCTAGCCGCTTAGTTATTTGCTTTGTTGAAAGTTAGCTAAAACAGCAGTTCTTATTATCATGACTGACTGCTTAGATCCATAAAGGTATAGCGTGATGATAATCATTTAAAAAGTTAAATTGGTGACTATGTACAATATAATAACCTTTATGCGCGTTCTTTTACAATTTATGGAGAAAAATGCGAATATTGCTCATCCCCCATAGCAAATAGCGTGATAGTTTACACCCTACTGTTTGACCAGATTTATAGGGAATATCTATGCAAAATTTTAACAGAATCTAGCTGGTAGAATTTGCGTAATGCTGGAACATACATACAGACAAACATACAAAAGATCTAAAAACTATATTTTCGGCATTAGAATCGATCCCAGACCTCGTAGCAATTACTTTTTTTCAAAAATATTCAATGTACAGCTTTGACTTCGCTACGATTTTATTTTATGTAGTAGATATGCGAGTTTTGTTTCAGAATAAAAATCTGATATTTAGGACAGAAACAAAAATATAATAACTATTTTAGAGAGCAAAAAAGGTTAGAGAAAGTAGTGGAGGTAAAGGCTTACCTTTACAAATGACGTCCTTTAAATTCATCAGTAACACGCAGGGTTTGGTGATTTCTTTGAAACAAATATCAGTATCTGTCAGAAAAAAACAGCAATCTATCAAGTCAATTTTTTTCTTTTGTTTGCATGATCTTCCTAATGCGAACTATAAACTATCAGTTGACTGACAATTTACACAAAAGCATCACAAAAACTTATAGTAAAGTTCTCATTATTGTAAAAATAATATATTATTCTCTTACATTTATATTCCTTCTCAAATTTATCGGAGACGACTTTCCCTTCTGCAAATCTAATTGATGTACACAAGCCATTGGAAGTATACAAATTTGCGTTAATTACTACGTCAGGGACACTTAATTGACGACCATGCACAGTAAAATTTGCACTATCGGAAAGTGTTAGGATCTTCGTATTGACAGTTACGAGTTCTGAAACGTATTAGAAAGGCAAAAGTTACACTTCACATACATCTTGAAATAATTATACAGAATTGGGTAATACTTGGGGAATACTATAAGGCCGTTTCCTCATTGGTCGGTGCGGTATCGTTTCGGAATAATACCGAAACGATACCGCACTGCTTATATTTCCTCATTGGTCGGTAAGCACTCGTACCACACTGCTTTCATTTAGAATTCCAAATTCGAATTGATTCTATTGGTATGAGGGCCCATGACCAAAATTTTAGCGTTATCGTTTTACGAACAAAACCGTATAAAATCGATAGATTTGGTATTTGGAAATTCAAAAATCCTAATTTCAGAAATTTTGCGCGTTACGTCTGACCTGACCACATAAGTTAAAAAAAAAATACGGTTCTGTTTCATAGCAATCTGTCTGATTTTCAGAATGTAGTTGAACGATAGATTTTAGATACCGAAAACACAATGTACATACGCCAATAGCGACACACGTACCCAGGAGAACATTTGAGAAAAATAAAACCCATAGCAACCCGTCTGAAAATTTGGTTTTCATGTGAATTTTTCAGAAGAAAATGTGAGCATCCTATGTGTTGTAACCATCGATCTAAAATAAAAATGTTATTTGTAATAAATTGGACAAAAGGAAATAACGGGATAAAGTTTATAAAAGCTGTTTAATGAAAAATGTTCATTGCTTTTAATCATTGTCAGACTCATTCACAGTGTCATGAGGAATAGGAGAGTAACAAGCACCACGCGGTTGTCGGGCGACTCCGAAACGGTATTTGGGTTTTTGGAATTATAGGTGACATTAAAAAAATTTGATAACAGGTTTTTAGTAACCCCGGTAACTAAATAAGAGCTGAGATTAACCGGTTAAATTTTTTGACATTTTTTAAAATGCGCTCAGGCTACATTTGACACGCGAAAACTATTTTTTTCGTAATAAAATTACGAAACCTATGTACATTTTTAATGTCAGACGCATGACATACTCACAGCCGCCAGGGCATTAAGTCAATGAAAGACATATTACCCGGTAAATGATTGGTCTTTAGTACATAGCACTCACACCAGTGGTATGCAATTATATAATACAAAGGAGATTGAGTTTTACAATGCAAAGATGGTCTTATAATCTTCAGCAGATCCAACAGTATTTTCAAATTTTAATCAATTAGTTGTAGTTGTGGAGCAGGACCAGCATTGAGCCAAGCATTTTTTATCAGCGATGTAATCCCCCAACTTATAATATTCCAGCCTGCATAGTGTGCGTTTTATACAAGATCTGAATTTCGTCTCATTAAGTTGAAGTATGTGGGGAGAAATTTTGTTGTAACCTTTTAAACAGTACCCCATGAAAGATGAAATTAGCCAGTGTGAAACGCTGGTTTGTTTTTATGATTCTGAACCCGACTCGCTGGGCAGTATCGGTCAGAAACATCACAGTTTTACGGAAGCCCATTTCTGCTAAGTCAAAAAAAAAACGTCACTGTTTGGGCGTGCAAATCACGCTGCTAATAATTTGTCACGCCACTTCTGGGTGGTCCCGTAACCCCGTCTCCCGTTCTGGGCAGAGCGAGAGGGTGTGTCAGACTTTTACTGACTAAAACCCACCCGTGTCCCTTCCGTTGCCTGTTTGCCGGGGCCGCGATATCCCTTTCGGACAAAATAATTTAATCATAAAGCTGTTATGAGCCTCTTAAAACCTACGTATTTGGATGTCTCACTAAGTGAATATAATAGATTTTGATTGAATAAGCATATTTATTCACGAGATATTATTTTTTTATTAAAAGGGCAACACTAGGATAAGGTAAAGACTCAACTAAACAAAAGGTGAACAAAAGTACTAAAATAATCAATCACAAAATTACCAGAAATTTAAAAGTTAAACTCTAAAAGATTATATTTTGTAGTAAAGGTTGAACTGTTATATGACAGAAATATTTTACACTTAGGCAATTAATTTAGCTTATACTTTTTTTGTTTTGTTTGATTATAAAAATAACCAATGAGTCCGTGACCCCGTAAGCAATAAGTCTTTATTGCTTACGGGGTCACGGACTCATTGATTATTTTTAAATTGTTTTCTGTGATGATGAAAAATATGGACGCAAAAATGGATGTCGAATGATGGATGTCTCACTGAGTGAATGTAATAGATTTTGATTTAATAAGAATCTTTATTCATGAGACATATTTTTTTATAAAAGGGGCACCACCGGTAAACAAAAGTTCTAAAATAATTAATCACAAAGTTACCATAGAGTAATTTAAAAGTTGATCTCTGAAAGATTATATTTGTAGTAAAGTGTAGACTGTAATATGACATTACAGAAATATTTTACACTTAGGCTATTAATTTAGCTATATAGCTAATTTATTACTTTAATTTGTTTGATTATAAAAATAAACAATGGGTCCCTGACCTCCGTAAGAAATAACGACTTCGTGATTCTTATATAATAATTATGTTGTTTGTATTTTATTTTTAAACCGATGGGGATTGTCAATGGGGATTATCGGAATAACCCAATAATCACTATCTTGTGATCAAATTTCCGAAAAACCATAAAATACTGAATTTTACATCATTGAATGCTCCAAGTGTACTCGGCGTCACTACGAAAAAAATTGCGGTTTGACAAAAAGGACCGTTATTCACACGTTTTTGACATAACAGTGCCATCAATTTTTTTTAAATTGAGACTTTTAGTTGAAGATCATTATCTGGTCTGTCGTTGTTCAGAAAGACGATCCCAGAGGGATGGATTTATGTTAGTTGCAATTACAAGACTCCACCTTAAATTATTTTATTTTAATATGTTGTTTTTTTTTCATAATAATTACTAATTATTATGAAAAAAAAAAAAAAAATATACCGCGGGAACGTACTACCGGAATAAAAAGTATCCTATGTAACCCCCCCCCCCCCCTCTGTATCCTGTGTGTGTGTCTATGCATGTGTGTATGTTTTGTATGTGTTGTCCTGTGTGTACCTATCCAAGTCATGGAGAACCCATGTGCCAAATTTCATCCAAATCCGTTCAGCTGTTTGAGCGTGAAAAACGAACAAACAAACATACAAACTCAATTTCGCATTTATAATGTTATATATATACGCGCTCGGTAAGCTTTACTGTACCCATGCAGTAAAACGCGTGAGGTCACGCGGTACCGAAACGATGCCGCCCCGCTCCCGCGTATACCGAGCAATCAGGAAACGCTCATTGAAATATAGGCGCTCGGTAAGCTTTCGGTAAGTACCAAGCATACCGATCCCACACCGCAGACGTACCGACTAGTGAGGAAAGTGCCTAAATAACTATATAACTATTGAACTAACTAACTAAAACTAACTAACCAACTAACTAACTATTATTTTTTATATAACTATTGAAATATTCATTATTATTATTATCTTACACAAATATATTATATTTAAGTATACATATACACATTGCAGTATGTAACTGATTTACATCCGTCACATCACACTTCAGGTCTAGTTGAAACCCAGCGTCAGGCACTAGTTGTCTGGCATTTTTGCTGAACTAGGCCTATTTGGCGCAGCCGCAAGGCACACTTTCCTGCTAGTATCATAAAACGCAATTTACACTTTTTATTTGTTTTCATTCTTTTTTAATTTGATTTTTGTTTATAGTATAATATGTTGTGTTGTGTGCCTTTTGTGTGCGTGTCTGTGCCAAATAAATGTATTTTCTTTCTTTTTTCTTTCTAAATGTTCCTGTTACTTAATTTTAGCCAACAAGTCTTTGAATTTGAACAAAAGATAGATGAACTTGTTCTCAGCATTTCGTCGTATGAACGTGCTGTGAACGTGCTGTCAAGTCTTAGTTGGAAAGTTAGAAACCAAAAGCTTACCTGGTTCATATGTTACAGTGACCTTAGCAACATTCGGTGGTAGGGCCCAATAACGTATTGACATGAATAACCGATCTCTCGAGGTGAACCCGAATTTCCACGGAAAAACAGATTTGAAAACAGTTTCATTAGCTGCATAATCTAAAACCAAAATGACTGCAATGTAACGTGTTAAACATGGATACAATGAATTTACATTCAACTGCTCCGTACAGGATGCATGATAGGTGATAGGATACATGCGAGATCTATAATTATGTAATTGTGTTATGTTATGTTTGTAAGCCATAAAACACTGGCCAATTAGTAGGGATGAATTTATCCCAAGAGCTAACTTAACTGTGTAGTTTGTAAGTTAGTTGTAGAATAATAGTGTGGCGGCAGCTACGTTGCCATATGCGAACTATGCATCACACTGACGGCACGCAAAATCGTCATTATAATTTTGCTATTTTTATTTAGTCATAAGTACCCACTTGTAAATATTACCCCTCTTATTAAGTTGCATCTTGATCAAAATATGTTTTCGCGAACTTATCAAATATGTATTTACATAATTATAACCGTAATCACTACATCTCTAAAAGTTAGCATTGGTTTTAAATGTCATAAATTCATGAAAAAGTTATTAAATAAGTTAATTTGAACTTAGAGAGTTGTATTGATGATCATAATTATTACTATTCGGTAATTACGTATGTGTTGCGGTCGTGAATCATAATTTTTATCAACATACAACCTTTACGCATCCACCATAAGCTGTCAAATTAGTTTATTTACCCTTAGAAACTTTTCCTAAAGCTGTATTTCCAACTAATTCGTGTCTTTTTTTATGAATTTGCAACTAGTAGTTATAGCATAAATTAAAGTTAAAGTATACATCTATACATAATTACCACTGTGTAGTTGAAAAACATGTTCTCCCATACATTCCAACTGCAAAAGTAAGTTAGTCGATTATTACTCGTTAACTTCTAGAGCCTACTTAGCTGTGATACTTTTTCCTTTTAATTTCCTTATGTTACTACTGCGTGAAACCATTTAGCTGGCAGGGGACACACTATACTCTAACAAAAATTTGCACTATAGAGCTTAATATTTCGCAAACGGATCCCTGAATGTAAAAATGGTTGTCACACACCCAGGATATTTTTGAACGACACCCCACACAATGGGACAGACGAGAAAAAAAAACCTCGCTTTATACGAAAAAAAATTGTATTTTTTTTGTTACCTTCCTACTACTTTCGGCGTGGTCAATATGTATACACATGCCAAATTACAGCATTCACATAACATAACATACTTATGACATCACGATTAATACCAATGACATCACGGCTATATTTACGAAGGGGTACCTACAGTACAGTACGTAATAGTAAGCACATAGTAGGGGTGAGTTTATTGCCACAAACTGGGCAAAAATTCAGACTTTCCAGAAACTCGTATGGATAAACCATGTCACTTTTCCCGACTTGGGGATCGAACCCAACATCCTCATGCTCTGTAGTCACGCTTGCGAGCACTAGAGCATCGAGGCAGTCTTTTAAATCGTGGGAACGTTTTGAAATACAAATCTCATAAATACAAACAGTCAGAACATCTTCGATACGTTTGTTAAGGCCATGTTCCAGAATTAAGATAAAGTTACTTACCAGCATCGTAGGAATTATAAACGGACACATCTGTAGCCAAACTCAATGCAAATATCATAAAAAAGTACACGAATCTCTGCATCGTCACTTAAACAAAAACACAAATTATAATAAGATTGTAAGTCAGGTTGTGGTATATTTATTGTACTTGTAAATGATTATTTTTAAACAGTTATTTATACTAAACTGATATTATTGATTAAACATGTATCTGCAAGCACAAAACAAAACGGAATTAGTCAGAAAACGGTTTCACTGTCGCTTTTATAAAGCCCACCTTTTTCAGTTATTTCCTTCTAATATTAATAGTGATAGGACAGTAAATGATAAATGTTGGTGGCAATACCTAATAATATGATCAACTGTTAATTGTATCAGTTCAGCCTGTACACACAGTTAATTATTATTTTAAACCCGTAAACGTCCACTGCCGAACATTCTCCCAATCAATGAAGTTATTGAAGATATCTCTACAAGGAGTGACCGCAGTATGATGTTATTAGCAGACAGGAGGACGCTGCTGCACATCCTCTCAACGTTATCCTTTAATCGCAACTTACCATACCCAAGAGTAGAGATGGAGTTGCTTTTTATTGACTAGAAGGAGAAGTACATATTTAATTTAAAATATTCCTTACAAGACTATACCTAAAGTATAGCGTTGGTATTTGACCATATTTGTTCGACAGAAATGGTAATAGCGTTAATCCGTTGGGGTGTGGTCGCTTACTAAATATACCAAGCAAACCTATTTTAGTAGTTATCCCTATTCGCAACCAGAAAGTATAGATAATATTCCCCTTTCGATGAATGATATTAACGTTTGTTAATAGTCTGTAAGCTTCCTTTAAAATAAATACCTATAGCACAACACAATATTAACAATAATCTATTTTATATTATAATGTCTTTATTACGTAATACTAGCTTACGGGATTGAGTAGACAGTCATAAATACGAAAAAATTAAATTGATTCGTTCTTCAATAACATCGTTATGAAAGAAAGAATCAATCGTTATCGTCGTTATTTTCAACAATGTCCAATCCCTGAAACCGGAAACGGAAATCAAAATTCAATACATATAAAAAACCAATATGTTACGAATGATCAGGGTTTATGTGCAGGGGCCGAAACACATAACCGCGTTGCGGCGCCGCGCCGCTAATATTGGCAGTGGCGTCAGCGCCGATTAAAGGCTTGTGCAGACCAGTGCGACTTGTCGCGCGACGCGACACGAACAATACAATTTCTAAGAAAACTTCACAGTATAACAATAACCGGTGTCGCGCTGGTCTGAACAAGCCTTTAAGCGGCGCGGCGTCGCACCGCGGCGCAAATTCCGGCGTTATGACGTCATACTTGTTGACAATGATTCAGTTTGTTTCTATCACTCTTGCAAACAACAGGCGTCAACCCTGAAGCAGTTTTAAAATTAAAATGTCTGACGTTGGCATCGATTTATTTACATCTTTGGTTCAGGTATTTTCGAGAAAAGTACTCGCCATCGGGATTCATAGCCTTACTATCCAGTATCTTCTTTGTCGTATATTTAAAACAGAGTAATGTCTTCTTCATAACAAATAAGCAATAAGTTTCTTACGACGATCCATGGCAGAGACACTTCCATCCACAATCAAAAATCACGAGGAACAGGTTACAATACCATACCATATAATACTCTTTTTCACGACGCCGCAACGCAAACTGCCGATTTTAGCGTTGCGGCGCGGCGTCGCAACGCGGTTGTGTTTCGGCCCTTAAAGGCATAGCTGTTTACAAACTTAAACACAGAAAAAATATTTAATACGTCACTTGTTTAAATAAATGACATCAATAGCTCAGTATAAAACTTATTATAAATACATTGTCTTTCAAAGACACTCTGTCTTTCAAAAAACATTACACATAGACATTTAGTATTTATTTTGGTTCTACGAAGCGGTAGTGAACATTGCTGGAGCTGAAAATAAAAGAGGTTTTGTTACTTTTTTAAATCATTTTTTTTAATGAAGCATTTAAATACGTAGTTTTGCTTACGAGATGCTAAATATAATAAAATGAATGATATTATATAATGGCCGACGATCCGCCGATAGACGCAAATAACCATTCTCTCTACAGAATTTTTATAGAAAACTGTTTTTAGTAATACTATTAACTTTTATACAATAAAATAAAGTGTTAGTTTAATTATATGTGTTTAAAAAGAATAAAATTTATTTATTTAACTATAATGTACACACAGAAAATACGACGTCAATAAAGAGCAAAAATCTCTTCCTTCAACAAACTACGAAACAACATTACGATAAATTTAAATTTAAATAATTTAATCTTAACTAAATATAACAATATCACGGCTGTAATCCCCGAAGAGTTAAGCAGAGGTGTAACTACACACCCACATTTCGCAGGCTATGTTTAAGTCCTATGTAATAGGGCCTGTTCCCATCAACCGGGCACAAATCCAAATCCCGAGGCTGGCGGGGATACCGCACGGTCTCCCGTGAGGCGGCGAGCCTCCTTGCCGGACTACCGCCATGGGATCTGGAGGCGAAAGTCCTCGCGCACATGTGGGAGTTGCGCGAGGAGGCGAAACGCCGGGGAGTAACTCCGCTGCTGCGAGAAATCACGGCACAGCGGACAGAGCTCCGGCGGAATGTCATGGCGGCATGGAGAGTGCGATTGTCGCAACCCAGCGCTGGGCATGCCACAATTGTGGCGATAACCCCTCTTTGAGGAGTGGCTAGAGAGGCGCCACGGCGTCCTCACCTTCCGCCTGACGCAGGTCCTCACCGGACACGGCTGTTTCGGAAGGTTCCTGTTCCGTATAAGACGGGAGGAAACGCCCGGTGTGGATGGCGTGGTGGTGGCTGTGTGGATCGCCCGGAGGACACGGTGGAGTATACGGTGGAGGTCTGCCCTGCTTGGGCGGACCACCACCGTGTCCTCACGGAGGCGATTGGCGGCGGCGATCTCTCGCGTCCGGCCCTGGTTCAGGCCATGGTCCGGAGCGAGAGTGCATTGGAGGCCGTCACTTCCTTCTGCGAAGCAGTAATGCTCGCGAAGGAGGAGGCGGAGCGCGCGAGGGAGAGGCAAGATTCGCGCCCTCGCGCCCCTAGTCACCGTAGGCGCGAGCTTGCGGACGGTGAGCAATGGGTAGCTCGCCGTCCGATAAGGACCAAGCCCGGGTAGACGGCGCGGTGTATTCCACGCGCGCCTCAAAGAGATGTCAGCACCAACTGACGGGGTCCATAAGGGCCAATGCCTGCCAGGGTTGCGAGTTTGTCCGAAAGGGATATCGCGGCCCCGGCACTCAGGCAACGGAAGGAACACGGGTGGGTTTTAGTCAGTAAAAGTCTGACACGCCCTCCCGCTCCACCCAGAGCGAGAGAAGTTATTTGATAATTTGCCAACCTCAAAAAAAAAAAAAGGCATGCGACTGCTAAGTATGGACTGGCTAGTATTACTTCCCGACACTACTGTCACTAAACATATATTCTATAAATAACTAACAGTATGTTGTGTCTCTTAACAATAAGTAAAAATATATCGGAGCTTCTAATGAACGCTCTCGCAGGAATCCCATCATCTCGCTTGGCCAATGGTTTGGTGATCACTGTACATTCTGAGCGCAAGAAAATTAAGCTTTTCCCATGACATTACTTGATGAAGAAAACATATTTTGGGGGTTTAAATAGTATGTAATTTGAGAATATCTCACTGAATCCAACTTCTAGTATAGCATACCTAGAGTGAATCAAATACAAAACAAGTATATTATAAGCATATTATAATAGTGTACCTAAGCATACTTAGTGCCTGCTTATATTTACCTCAGTCTTAAGAGTTACGATAAAGAATTATTATTTAAAGGAGAGAATTACAATAATTATCTCTAACTAGCTTTTGAGGTTGGAAATTATCCCACGGGAACTTACTACCGGCCTAAAAATATCCTATTTGTTAACCCAGGTTATAAACTATCTCAGCGGCGATCTCTCGCGTCCGGCCCTGGTTCAGGCCATGGTTCGGAGCGAGAGTGCATGGGAGGCCGAAACCTCCTTCTGCGAAGCAGTTATATTCGCGAAGGAGGAGGCGGAGCGCGCTAGGCAGATGCAAGCTGCACGCCCTCGTGGCCCTAGTCGCCGCAGGAGACGCCCCGGGCGTCGGGAGTCGAAAGCCGACTTCCGGCCACCGTAGGCGCGGGCTTGCGGACGGTGAGCAATGGGCAGCTCGCCGTCCAATAAGGACCAGGCCCGTGTCGACGGCGCGTTGTGTTCCACGCGCGCCTCAAAGAGATGTCAGCACCAGCCGACGGGGTCGAAAGACCAATGCCTGCTGGGGTTGCGGGTTTGTCCGAAAGGGATATCGCGGCCCCGGCACACAGGCAACGGAAGGAACACGGGTGGGTTTTAGTCAGTAAAAGTCTGACGCACCCTCTCGCTCTGCCCAGAGCGGGAGAAGTCATTTGATGATTTACCATCCTCAAAAAAAAAAAAGGTTGTAAACTATCTGTGTGCCAAATTTTATCCACCAAATACACAAAATTTCACATTTATGATATTAGTAGGTTAGTAGGAAGGATAGCAGTAAGATTTCAATGGTCAAATAAGCCCAGAAACCATAAAATTCCTTTTTTTGTTTCACGAGCTGGTCCATATTTTAGCATATGCCATCTTCACAAAACTATATGGTCCATAACAGATAACAGATAATCGCTGGTCAGCATAGATGAACGATAACATTAAAATAATAAACACAAACTGACTAGTATCATTTTCAGTACTTTAATTATTTCTAGTGTCTAGGTTTTTATGTGAAGATGTTGGAACATTAGGCATAAAAGTATTGTTATTCAAGTTTTTGAAGTCCGTAGCCATCCTCGCTGTCGATATATTCATGTTTCTTTCAGTAACAAGGGTACCTGAAATTAAACAAGCCTTATCAAGGGTGTCTTGTTACCCAGTAACTGGGTTGTGGAGGTCAGATAGACAGTCGCTCCATGTAAAATACTGGTAGTCAGTTATGTGTATGATGCATTTAGTTAGACTTGAAGCCGACCGACTATAATAATTGAAAATAGGTCAGGCAGATGCTTCTTCTTTCTTCTCCTTCTTAGGCAGATGCTGACAACGATATTATACGACACCTAACTATTTGTTGGCTACAACATTCATCTGTCTCTTGCTCTCTAACCATTAGGCACGATCTTTATGGGAATAGTTCGAGCAGTGATGAATTAGGGAAGCCAGTCGGCAATGGTCACTGACAAGATAAAATATGTAGAACTCACTATTAGCATGTGCACTCATTTTGTAACTTTTATAACTATTTTTATGTGGCGATGTTGAAACGTTACACTGAAAAGTATTCTTATTGTTTTGTAAATTAGTAAAAGGTTTTGCTGTAGTTAATTTTATCTCTGGTTTTTACTCGTTCATATAATAATAGGCACTGCAATAAGAAGTACACAATATCATTATTTACAGCACATATTATTAAAACTATTGTATTATTGTGTTATTATCTAAATATAATATTTTCATTCAAGAAAAATCAGAACGAGATTCAGACTTCGACGTGAAAATTACTATCTAACAATTTATTTAAAAGAGTGTGTCAAATTAAATACTTTGTAACAATTTATTTAAAAGAGTGTCCGTGGAGTTTCTTGCCAGTTCTTCTCCATAGGTACCTACTACGCTTTGGAATGGGCAACTAGCTTCATATTTCTGACTGACCGATTCCTTGACAATTCAAAAGTGCCTGTAAATGGTTTAATTGAAATAAATGCTTTGAGTTTTAGTTTGAGTTTATCATACGTATTGTTTATAACTATGTTAATGGGAGTTCGAATTCTGTTGTAACTCAAGTCCTTGACGAAAACCATTGTTGTTCGTCTTATTAAATGCTTATTCAGCTAGATTCTCCTTTCTAAATCGCAAAGATAAATATGAACGTGCGCGTTTTGTTTTAAAAGAAGAATCAGATATTTATGACAGAAATCTTTGTCCTAGCGGCCGTACTGTGAACATACGTTTGAACTTGATGACTATACTTAAAATCCAATTAATATCCATAATGGGCTTAATTTTTTAATAAAACACTTCAGTGATCAAACTTTCAGACTCTTAGTATAAAATATGAAGACAGTATCCTAGAACAAGCAGTAAAGACAAAATTCTTGGAGATAATAGTGGACCAAAACTGTAACTGGAAATCGCACTTCAATTAGTATGCGATAAGCTTGACAAATTCGTATACGCAATACAACTTCTACGATCAACAGTATCCGTATACACAGCAGTCACTGCATATCACGGATACGTATCGTCTATGCCAGTGTTTTTCAACGTGTGGGTCGCGACCCCCTAGGGAGTGGCCAACCCTCTTTAAGGGGGTCGCTGTTACTTTAAAATTTAAAACTTTTAAATATAAAACTATACTAGTTCTAAATGTTATATTTAAAAAAAAGTTAAGTCAATTTAACCACTTACAAAGGTAACACTGAAAGTTTCTGTTTAAACAAAACCAATTAAAAATTAATTTAAATTTCGAATTTATAGTACTTAAGTTAACACAAATCAGCAAATACCTACGAGCCCCATGAATCATTAATGTGACAAGGAACAGGCGAACCCATTCAGCCTGTTTCTGTTAAGCCAATTTTTCCCATCGTGAAATCGTTTTCGCCACACATAGCATTCAATCAATCGTTTTCTGAATTCAGGCGATTTCTCTCTGTTTGCCTTTTATTAGAGCCATCCAAGTAAGAGGTTTCAAATGAAATCAAAAACTTCAAAGCTTCTGTGGGTATCTGTTTTTCTTTTTAAACAAGATATACCCAAAGTGACAGACAGACTTGAATACCAAGTTAGAAACAGCAAAGGGTAGGGGGTCGCGAAATATTTTTCCATACCAAGGGGGCCAGGCCATGAAAAAGGTTGAAAACACTGGTCTATGCTATCATATGGTCTGATACTATGGGCAACTCAATTAAAGTTTTAATAGCATTTCGGGGAAAAAAGAAGTGTGTTAGGGCAATACCTGGCTGGTTTTTGGACAGCTGTAAACCGTTATTTAAAAAACTTCGCATATTACCTTTACCCTGCATGCACATCAAAGCACTATGTATGCTAGTACAACAATATCCGCACTATTTTCGCATGCAATCAGAAGTCAGTCACAGAAAGGCTGCTGCTAGAAATAGAAAACACGAACTAAATGTACCTCAATGTAGATAAAAAAAAATTTGGAGGAATGTATAATATGTGTAAATGCCATTCAGGTATATAACAAGTTACCCAATTCACTTAACAGCGTTTATCATAAAAGTTGGCAACGTCGCAAAAAGCTGTCAAAATTTTTCATGTATTTATTAATTTGGCAATATTACTAAAAGGAAGTAAGAAATGTGGCTAACTAGCGAATTAGAATATTAATAATGAATTGCAATTATAACATTGAATGTTGTACGTTGTACCCGTTTTAGGTGTAAAAAGGGCGTTTGGAAAGTTTCCAAATACTTTTGTAACATCTAAAACTAAATATTCGGTGTTACGATATTAATTATTGCATTTCATAATCAATATTCTAGTTCACTAGTTAGCCACATTTCTTATTTCCATACAGTAATATTGCCAAATGAATCAAAACCGTTAAATATTTGACATGTATTTGCGACGTTGCCCACTTTCAGAATAAACGCTCTTATGGAACTCCCCATCCCCATGTTCAAGTTCAAGCTGACAAGCTGGCTAATATATAATTGCTTTCATTGGCTTCATTTTGACATTTTGTTGTAACGATTGCCTAATTATAAAAATACAAATTCATTGGACGTATTGTAAATCACAAATCTTAAAATTAATAGTCAATCATCTTAGTTAAGAACGACAATTGAATATTTGTACACCATATACTTTGTGGTAGAATGTATAGAACTAACAAAAATACTAACACCATCCATACAATGTAAAACTACATTCTCATATGAATACATTCTGATTCTGATTCTGACATAAATTTCATCAAAAAAGTTTAATTCAGGTAAAAGTGTATTCGAAATAGTATAAAAGCCGTTGAAAAGTTTAAATATCGGCTGGTCAACGAGTGAGTGCCTGACTTGACATTTCCCGCTCAACGCACGCAACTCCAGCGGTTACGCACTGCGCATATGATGCGCATGCGAGCGCTCGCGACAAAGATAAATGAACAAAGACGGCGCACTGCATCTACCTAAGAACGGAAATGTGTACTCAATTATCACGTAGTCCACTGTGATATTCAGGAATAAGACATATGCACTGTACACGAATTGCAAAAACCAACCCATCCAGTTCAATCGGCATCGCCAAGTTTGCGCGATCAGCTTCTAGCATCCACTATGAAGTTCAAACAAAACTACTCTAAAGGAAAACTAAACTGACCACGTAGGTATCACCCGTTTATGATGTTGAACACTTGTCTCCTACGAACAAAGCACTTCACACAGCGACCAGAATTAAGGTCAAGGAAAGGAACTACAATTACGTGTGGGTCAGAAACGACAAAAAAAATTGTGACAGAAGAAGATGGCGCGGGATACATATTAATTAAGAACATGAGTAGCCTAAGTAAAATCATGTAATTTATTGTTAGTATTACTGTAAGAAGCATGTCATAGTACCTATTTATTGTAAAATTCAACAATTTAAGGATCTATTACCAAAAACTGTAGAGGTTTATGAACAAAAACCAACCCTTTTTACTGTAACCTCGGTTGTAAAGACCATGATGTTTTAATATTGACCGAAACTTTGCTAAATAGTAGTATACTCAGCAGTGAGCTTTTTGATAATAGATATGTTGTCTATAGAAGAGATAGGGAGACAACTGGCTTTCCTCCCAATAAAGACGGAAGGGGGAGTTTTGATAGCCGTTACAACAAAAATCAACTCGAAACGTATTGACAAGTGGCAAAGTTTACGTGAGGATATCTTGGTTACTTTCGGTATTTCGACTACGCGATAACTAGCACTCTGTGCAGTCTACCTTCCTCCACCAGTATGTTTATCAACAATTGAGCATTTTACCGAACACTGTAATAACGTGTTTGAAACAACTAGCATCCCAATCTGTATAGTAGGGGTTTTAACTTGAGCACAATAAACTGAACCCCGAGCGCAATAAACAGTTCACTTCCCAACACATGCCTTGACTGACTGTTAGCGTTCATGGAGGTTAACAAGCTTACACAGCAAAATCTTATCAAAAACAGTTCTGCGCAGGTTTTGGACCTAGTCTTATCTACAATGTCTTCTCGCACAGTAAATCCACTGTGGCTACTGTTGAAAAACTCCATCCAACGCTTGATCTTACTGTTTCATTATTAAAAGAAAATAGTCTGCCATACAATCAACATATGGAAAAAGGAAAAACCTCCACAAAGCTAATTATGGAAAAATTCAATCCTATTTAAACGAACAAGACTTGGATCAACTATTTGCAAGTCAAAATGATGTAGATGGCAAGGTTAATGTATTCTATGACATCTTGAACATTTCCATAAATAAATTTGTTCCAAACTGTAAGCCAGTAGTTATCCGCCATAGTTTGATAAATCTGTAATAAAAACTCTCAAAGAAAAAATAAGGTAAGATTGCGATACAAGATATACAAAAATCCGCCAGATGAATTATAACTAAAATGAATTACAAAACGTTGTCAAAATTAAGTTAAAAGTTTATACAGCCTATAAATGAATAACCTAGAATCAGAAATCAAAGATAATCCCAAACTATTCTGGCCTCACGTTAAGGCTAAGCGCGGAGGATCTATGTGTCTATCCACTGAGAATGACTGACGGCCAGACTACAACGTCTAATGGCTCGACTGTTTGTGACCTTTTTGGTAATTATTTCTCATCAGTTTACTGCCCTGAAAATAACACAGAAATTAAGAATGATTCAAGCTATGTTAATTCTCTGGAAACTTATAGCCATCCAACACTTCAGGCTTTATCTTAGCGATAACCAGCATGGCTTTGTAGCGTCAAGATCTACAGCCACAAACATGTCTTTTACAGAGCCCCTGATAGAAACTATTGACTCAAATAAGCAGCTTGATGTGATCACCGATTTCAGTAAGGCGTTTGATAAAATCTCCCATTCCATACTGATAAAAACTGACAACATATGTTATGGCATACCCCACTAACTGTGAATTTTATGTTGTGGTAAATGGTTTTCGCTCTTCTAACAATTATCGCACGTTCTCACTTGGCCCCCGTTTTATTTATAATTTTTATAAATGATCTTCCCCACTGCCTTCAGTTTTCAGAGTGTTTTTTGTACGTGAATGATTTAAAGATTGCATGGAAAATCCAATCAGCAAATGATATTGAGCTTCTGCAGGATGATCTGAACAGAGTAAATGAATGGTGCAGGAATAACAAAATGGATTTGACATCAATAAATGCTACCACCTGTCATTTTCAAGAAAGGTTCACCCCATTCATTCGAGCTACTTTATAGACAAACATAAAATGCATCATTCATCCACATTGATTCAAGTAGAAACTATAAGGAACCTTAGTCTTGCTCTTAATCGTATTTGATAATAAGTTACTTTTAGCCCCCACATCGAAACACTATTAAAAAAAGCTTCCAAAACGTTGGAATTTGTGCTACGCATTGCCAAGGGTTTCCAACAGATCAGCACATTTTTTTTTTCCTACTAATTATACCGGACTACTGTAGGTAACGTTTTAAAACCATTTCGGTTTTTTTTTTAAGTCCTCCAGCCGCCAACTCCGTAATTGACTCGATAACTAGCAGAAACAAATCATGTTCGTTGTAAGATAATTGTAAATTATTCTCTCAGCGACGCCATGAGCCGCAATGAAACACGGATTTCCGATATCAAGGGTTGGTCATATTATTTAATACGAGAGTGTTCAGTTTCTACAATATTAAAAACGATGGGACTTGGTGATACATAGTGTGTAGGTACAGTAACAAAATAGAACATACTGTACACAAAGCGCTTAGATGCCTAAATAAAAGCGCGCTGTTGGATTTTCGACGCTCGACTCAGTACCGAAAGTTGTGGATCCAATAGCGCGAATGAAGTGAGTAAAAACGGGCTTTAGCGTCACAACAATAAGGAGGAAATAACTCCTAATAGGAAAACCAACAACGATCCTTTGTTACTCATATCGCACTGAGAACATAAATGTGAAGCGTGAGCCAAGTTCGGAAAAAAGAGCGAGCGGAATTTTAGGCTTCGTTTATAAAATAGAGAAAGACTTGGCAAAATCATCCTCCAAGAGGTGATTTGGGGATGATTTTTGCTGATTTCTGTTTTTTGGTACGAAGTTCCTTATCGCACGTTATACTTATCACACTTAACGAATGAGAGCTAAACCGAAAAAAAGTGTATCATTTTGGTCAAAATGTTACACTTTTTTCGGTCTAGCTTAATTGTCTAGCTTGAATTTCGTTCCGACGGGAGTCCCACGACACCTCTCGTTCTTTTAAATAATATTTATATTCTATCTCGATGCAGTTTTTTGAAGTTTCGAAGCCTCCTGAAAATGCTCTAGGATTTTGATCAGTATCATAACAAAATGAAGATTTTGTAGATTTGTATGAATGATTGAGTTCTATGCATGTGGAGGCGCACAAAATTATATAATATATAGGTCAAATAAATAAAAGTTCAAAACAGCTCGAAATGGTTCGTTTAAACAATAGAAACGTTGCGTTGCATTGCCGAACTTGACTGACACACTATCGTGTGACAGACCAGTTTGTAAGCTCATACATTTACAACGAAAACATTATAGGACGTAATATATTATCATTTAAAATATACATTTTGTGAAATTAGTACACACAATATAGTTGTAACAATTTAAATTTTAATAAATATTAATAAGTTTAAAAACATGATTTCGATAGTGTGTTGCGTTTTATTATTTCCAGTTGTTTTTGCATTTAATGTGTCTATGTATAGTGGTATAGATTATTTTAGTCCGACAAGTAAGTACTTTATTATGTATAGTGGTATAGATTATTATAGTCCGACAAGTAAGTACTTTATTATTTATCTTTTACAAAGAGGGGAACGCCAGAGACCGATTCATTGACAGTAGAGGTGGGCAAAGTGTACTCGTATCATTTTTGCGATTTGAACATTTGCATCTGGATCACTGAAATGATCCGAATCATTGATATGTTTCATTTGGATCATTTGAATCATCAACTCAGAGGATATAAAAATGCATAAAGACAAAGAAAAACTGTGAGAGTATTAGTGATACACATTTCGTATCTCTTTCTGACGATATGATAGATTGTAATGTGTCAACCGCTCACTCGCGACTCGCGAGTCAGTTCGGTAGTACTGACACTAAAGTAACGTAACTCAGCGTCTCAGTCTTTCTCTCTCGCTCACTCGCTCACCGCTGCTCAGTCGCCTCGCAAGCGACGGTCGCGCGGAAAGACACAGAGACAAAGTAATGATTCAGATTCAAATGATGCGTTTGAAACGTTGTTACTGAACCTATCATTTGGAACACTTCAATGATCCGGATCAGTGAGTCGGTTCCGTAAAGAGTTACACACGCCTAATTGACAGAATTATAAAATTAAATCCGTCTGTAATTCCGTTGATATATAATTAGTATAGCTATAGATAGTATCATCCACGAAGACGCGCCACTGTCCTTCCTAATCGCTTGTCAGTACAGCGACGGCACGTACGCGCGCGCGCAGCGGTGCAGTGCTGGCATGACGTCACGCCTTGGTAGATTTTATACTTAGTTATGACGTAGCGAGCTCCCCAACTTTAATGCGTTGTATATAAGTAATTCTTCAGTGACTTCTTGACTTCAGTGATGGTGCGGACTCCAGTTTCAATTTAGTGGGAATTATTCTCAAAACCGTTAAAGAAATTACGAGGTCGACGATCCTACTTGTCCCTATGATACGGTTTTTGGCCATCCCGTAAAAACCCATTACTTTTCGGAATATGACATTACATATTTAATTGTTATTTCGGATTGTGAGCTGTTTTTATTATGTTTCAATTTACTTGACAGAGAACTTTCTCAAAGAGTTTTTGTACTTAATTATTTTAATTTAGCTACGGATTGATGCAATAATGGCAAGCAGGAAAAACAGGCAGAAGTTTGTTTATAGAGGAAACAGTGTGGTATTAATAAGCCAGAAAAGGCTTATTAATATCACACTGTTTCCTCACTAAAACCTGAGGGGTAATTATGTAACACACTCACAATCCAAATGTTTAATCATTTTGACAATTCAACAACATTCATGTTTCAACTAGCTAAGATATTTCTGACTGACCGACCCCTTTTTTTTATAGTGGGTAATTATCAAATAACTTCTCCCGCTCTAGTCGGAGCGGGAGGACGTGTCAGACTTTTAGTGACTAAAACCCACCCGTGTCCCTTCCGTTGCCTGTTTGCCGGGGCCGCGATATCGCTTTCAGACAAACTCGCAACCCTAGCAGGCATTGTCCCTAACGGACCCCGTAGTTGGTGCGGACGGCGAGCTACCCATTGCTCACCGTCCGCAAGCCCGCGCCTACGGTGGCCGGAAGTCGGCTCACGACTCCCGACGCCCAGGGCGTCACCAGCGGCGGCTAGGGGCGAGGGCACGAATCTTGCTTCTACCTCGCGCGCTCCGCTTCCTTCGCGAGCATTACTGCTTCGCAGAAGGAAGTGACGGCCTCCCATGCACTCTCGCTCCGAACCATGGCCTGAACCAGGGTCGGACGCGAGAGATCGCCGCCGCCGATCGCCTCCGTGAGGACACGGCGCGGCGGTGCTCCGCCCAAGCCGGGCAGATCTTCACCGTATGCTCCACCGTGTCCTCCGGGCGATCCATACAGTGGTGACACCCGGGCGTTTCCTCTCGCCTTATACGGAACAGGAACCTCCCGAAACAACCGTGTCCGATGAGGACCTGCGTCAGGCGGAAGGTGAGGACGCCGTGGCGTTTCTCTAGCCACTCCTCAAAGAGGGGACTTATTGCCACAATTGTGGCGGGCCCAAGGACCAACCCCTGAACTCGGAAATCCGTGTTTCATTGCGGCTCATGGCGTCGCTGAGAGAATAATTTACAATTACCTTACAACGAACATGATTATCTATCTACCTTCTATTCTTATCGCCGAAATTGTAGCGTGCCCAGCGCTGGGTTGCGACACTCGCACTCTCCATGCCGCCATGAGATCACGCCGGAGCTCTGTCCAATGTGCCGTGATTTCTCGCGGCAGCGGAGTTACACCCCGGCGTTTCGCCTCCTCGCGACACTCCCAGATGTGCGCGAGGACTTTTCCTCCAGATCCCATGGCGGTAGTCCGGCAAGAAGGCTCGCCGCCTCACGGGAGACCGTGTGGCATCCTCAAACCACCCTAATGGCCATGACCCTTTGGCACGCGTGCAATCGCTGGGCCGGTCGCAGCCTTAATGAACGCGCCTTACGCTTGTGGGGGCAATTAACTTCATCTTTCTGACTGACCGACCCCTTGACATTTCAAAAGTGCCTGTAATTGGTTTATTTGAAATAAATGCTTTGAGTTTGAGTTTCATTGCGTTATTTACGTCTAGACGAACGAATTTTTCAAACGTATAAAGCAATTCACGAATTTCCTTCAAATTCCTTCGGATTGTGATAGAAAGTGTGTTACACAATTTGGGCGCTGCGCCCTAATTGTGTAACAAAAGATCAATCAAAATCTGTTTCATTTTGACAGTACAACAACATACATTGTTAAGCAGACAAATTTTTCGAACATAAGAAGCAAATGATTAGCAATATCCTTCAAAACGATTCAGATTGTGATTGATCGTGTGTTACGCAATTAGGGTGCTGGCTTCTATCTCATAAGTATGTAAAGTCAGTAAAATTAATTGTTTTTATATTAATTTACTACTAAGACATCAAAACAGTCATTATTTGACAGTTGCATGAAATGTCCACGGCAAATGGACGTAGACTGTCAATTTGCATAATAATTAATGTCCCTGACTGTATTATGTAATTTAAGCGCATTTGAGGTCAAATAATGACACTATAACTACTGAGAATATAATCATCGTACAAGGATCTTTTGGCACGTGGCCAAAATCGGAACTAACGCCGCCATCTCGTTTTCTAATACAATTTCGCAAATAAAAATCGCAAATGCTTACCAACAGCGCCCCCTTATCAATGTCATTGAAGCGCCAAAAGATCGTTGTCAAACTATTCTTTATAATTTGAATCATTGTTTTCAACAAAGAATGTAGTTTTATACCTTAAAAATCTAAATTAATTAAATCTAATATTTATTTTTAGGAGATCTTAAACCAGTACTTTTAGACAAGAATAAATTATATGGGTTTGAATATCATTCGGATGAAGACTTGCATATGGATATAGTATTAAACAATAAAGCACCTAATATCTTCGGCACTTTCTATGTAACAAGTCGTGCGACACCAAATGATACAGGAGGTAAGTTTGTGGTTTCTTCTAAACAAATATATTGCTTCCTAAGTATAGTCAAGCTGAGCTTGTTAAGGTGTGTTTCACAGTTATTGAGGTCTGCACATTCGATTCGGCAGTATTTATTGAACAAAAACTCGATCCGAAGCAATTACTACACATAATCTATGTTCGCTATTTATTTTCCAAACATGTAAACAAACACGAGTTTTAGAAAAAAAACAACTGTAGGTAATGCCTACACATAAGGTTCAGTTTGCGCTACAATTTCATATTTTTTATGACTTTTTCAACAGTACTAGTCAGTCTAACATCAACTTTAGTCACACTTAAATAAAGTTGATGTTTGTTTAAGTGGAAATAACATCAATTGGAAACTAGAATTTAAATAGACCTTACCAATTCGGCAAACTCCATTCGACATCTACCTTCGCTGAATCATGTTCAGGTACACTTTGAGCAGCTATTCCCGAACGTACAAATACAGTATGTTAAATAACGAAAGGCGGCTATATACATATACATGCCAAAAAAAAAAACCAGGAATAAAATATTCACAAAACATATTCAAAATTAAAGGTACTATTGCGGGTTGACGGGAACGCCTTTCGTTAATTAAGCTGCTACCCCGAGCAAAACCTCGTTTTTCAGAGGCATTCAAGGCCTGTACAGACCAGCGCGACTTGTCGCGCGACGCGACACGAACAATACAATTTCTAAGAAAACTTCACAGTATAACAATAACCGATGTCGCGTCGCGCGACATTTCGCGCTGGTCTGCACAAGCCTTAATAACTCATTAAACTGCCATCGCACTGGAAAGTTTGGCGAGTAAAGTTTTAAAAGCAACAAATAATGTACTTACCAATGTTTGAGAATAATAAAATAAAATAAAATATTAAGAGAAATAAACTACATCGAAAAGCACAGTTTATTCCCGTAGTCCCCGTATGCC
Organism: Agrochola lota; assembly: GCA_947364205.1. NCBI lineage: Eukaryota > Metazoa > Arthropoda > Insecta > Lepidoptera > Noctuidae > Agrochola > Agrochola lota. The sequence goes on along the minus strand of OX376246.1, from coordinate 9,650,497 downwards.
ATATCCCCGTCACGGGGACAGTGGGACGTGATTAAATTTATTTCCCGCTGTCCCCATAACGTACATTCGGCTAACTTTTTAAATCGAAACATTTAGGTTAGGTTAGGTTAGAACTGTAACCACACAACGCACGAGCCGAGCGAGCGTAGCGAGCGGTGCCGCGGCAGCGGCCGGCGAGTGCCAGAAACATATTTTTGAATGTAAAACCAAACCACGGGGACAAAGGGAAGTATTTTTACATATTTAATTGAAGTACCGCTGTTCCCGTAGGACGGGGACACGGTGTACGGGGACAACGGGAATAAACGAAAAGCACATTATTAATGTTCGATATCCTATTCATTGCACATTCTTATTTGTTTTTTAGGGTTCCGTAGTAACAAGGAACCCTTATAGTTTCGCCATGTCTGTCTGTCTGTCTGTCCGTCTGTCCGTATGTCTGTCCGCGGCTTAGCTCAGAGATGGTTAGTACTAGAAAGCTGTAATTTGGCATGTATATACATATTAATCATGCCGACAAAGTGGTAAAATAAAATCAAGAAACATTTTTTTTTTTAGGGTACCTCCTACCATCATCCACATCTTACCTTACATGTAAATGTATGGGACAGCTTATTATTTTTAACAGTAATTTGCAGTGTTTCTAAAATTACAAGCGCAATTTTATTTGTTTTTTTTTACATTCCAGATGACATGATCGTAAAACATACGACCTTATGTCGCGAAGGAGACTGTTTAAATATTAGAACTAAATTAAAGTCCCCATTTATATATATTGGCATGCAATTATATAGAGGAACTGTCCTATATGCTACACAGATCATTTCGGAAGGGAGGGCAACATCGACATCTACACGTAAGAGAATGTTATTATGAACATATTTATAACAACCATGTCAACCGTCCGCTGTTGTACACGGAGTCGTTTTCCACGTTAGTTGCGCGATTCATTTGTTTGCCAGCTTTCGTGGGTAACGTGGCTGTGGGTCGCAGTGAATTCTGCCTACATTTTCATACAGAGCGGAGCGGAGTACAGGTACGCACCTGTACTCCTAGCTTAGCCGTGGGATGCTGTCGAGCAGCGCCTTAACAGCGGCTACTACTCTCATTATTCTGATTCAGCTCTTCCTTAGAGTGAATTATTTAAATCGAGAATAATCTTAACCGTTATTTTTAATGATTATTAGAAAGAGTTACAAAGAGTTTGAGTTGACTTAGACCTACAGAAGAATAAGAAATTGATTGGTGTTATGTTTCTTCCAGATGCCAACCTTTGTGTGAAACCACGCAACTGTGTTATGGTAATAGATTTACAAAATGAATGTGATAAAGGTAAGACTTTCATAATCTGTACATCGTTCAATGTTCGGAGTTCATACACGGAGAAATTGAATTTTAAGAAAGTTTAGTACTTCCAGTCACGCTTGCAAGCGAGGCACGCATGAGAGGGCAAACCCGCGTGACAGGAAAAGGCCTTCAGGATAAAAAAAATGGCGAAAAAAAAACCGTTCCATACATTTAGTCGCATTATGTCAACATAAAGTGAAGGGTGGGCGTTTTGGAGGACTGTCATAAGTAATTTTGACGTTCGAAAAGTGCTGATTCTCAGCCTAGTTTGAATAAATGACTTGAATTTGAATTGAACATAAATGTATGAAACAGCTGTTTTTTTTTCACAATTCCAGTGTTGGTCCCACAATAAAAGTTCTTCATTCATGAGTTCAATACCCTTTTACGAGGTTTCTGTTATTTCAATTATAAATTGTATAACCTCAACCAGTGAATATATAACACGCATAGAGTAACCCTATCTTTGAGCCGTGTAGGGTTTAAACACAGTTGAGACACAGCGCGTTGTGCTACAGCTGGACCACAAATTCTAAGTCACTCTGCGATCCTTTATTTTTGGTGACTCTCTAAGGGATCGAATCGGAAATGAGATGTTCCGACAGAGATATAAACTGATTGGCGGACAGAATAAACAAGCAGCATTCTTTCTAATCACGTAACACAGTTTCAATCACAATTCGAGAGTTTTGAAAGATATTTCTAATACATTGTTTCATAGGTTTAATAAATTCGTCTAGGTAACGTAATGAACGTGGCTGAACTGTCGATCTGAAAGAAAATGCGATCAAGTGACATTTTTCGTGTTACGCAATTACCTTGCTGAAGTGGTAAAGAACTATAGCTTGACCAAGAGCGCTGTACCGCGCGTTAGGTATGTGCGCGGCGAGGCGGGGGAGCAGTGCGGCTGTTTATTCGTCAATGCTCACGGCGCCCCGCGCCGCTTATTCGTCAACACTGCCCCCCGCCTCACCGCGCATCCCTAAGGCGCGGTACAGCGCTCTTGGTCAAACTTATAACCATGTTAGCTGTAGGATTAATGACCGGCTGACGTAGACGTGTTCTTGAGGGGAGACTGTGAATCGGCGAGCGTAGAGTGGGAAAAGCGGAGCAATAGGGATGATAACAAATTTTTTTTTTGTCCGTCTTTGAGATTATAAAAAAATATTGGACACGTATTTTTTCTTTTTTACGTAATCTAAAGATTACGGTGATAAATTGAGGTAAAATGTGCCATGACGTCACGAGTATGTAGACTTTATATGTACTAGAGACGTAGCGACCCCCACTCCCCAACTTAAAATGCGATTTATCTTAGTATTTTTTTATTTATTTATTTAACAGTTTATGTACACACATTATAAATAGACAAGAAGAAAGGAACAGAAAAAAACGTACAAAGGTGACTAACATTTATCAATTGAATGATAGGTAATATTTACAAGTGGGTCCATAACAACTTATGACTAAATAAAAATAGCAAAATTATATATTATATTCTAACTTAACTAAAACTATTCAAAAACTAAAATACAGCATCGTAAAATTCATCCGCATCGCTGTCGACTGGTAATGTACCCAAGAGACTGGCCGCATTGCCACGTTGTATGGCAATGCTTAGCCTCTGCCCAAAGTAAAAACTAGCTCTTGGGTCACGGGAAGTGTCAAATAGCCGTTTTGAAATTTCATTAAACAGGCCATGAGCAAAGGTGATGCTTATTAATATGATAAAGCAAAAAATACGTGTCAATTTTTTTTTTATTATCTGACTGACGGACTTATTAGTTTTTTTTTTTAGCCAGGCATCATTCCTATTGCATTACACACTAATTATTGCATTGCCTTTAATTTTGCCAATTTAACAATATTCATTGCGTCATTTACGTTGTCGAGCAGATTAATTTTTCAAACTTATGAATTACTAGCTGCGCCAGCGGTTTCACCCGCATAAGTCTCGATCCCGAAAAGATCGTTTTAGCGTGAAAACGTAACAAACAAACAAACTCACTTTCGCATTTATAATAGTTAGGATACGACAGGATAATATATTATATACAAAATAATAATAATAATACCAGCCTGTTATTGTCCCACTGCAGGGCAAAGGTCTCTTCTCATACAGAGAAGGCACGAGCATTGATCACCACGCTTGCTCAAGACGGGTTGGCGATATATATTATAAGTTAGGATGAAGCAATGCATTAGGAATTTCTTCCAAAGTCTTTCATAAAATTCTTTCTTCGATAAGTGGAGCGACGATCTTCGAAGGAAGGCTGGCAGCATCTGGTTAATTAGAGGATGCTATTGTCCAGCACTGCTTTTTTGTATGATGACGATAATTGAACGACTGTTCACGTGATCTACTTTCCTTTTTTTTTTTTTTTGAGGTTGGGAAATCATCAAATGACTTCTCCCGCTCTGGGCAGAGCGAGAGGGTGTGTCAGACTTTTACTGACTAAAACCCACCCGTGTTCCTTCCGTTGCCTGTGTGCCGGGGCCGCGATATCCCTTTCGGACAAACCCGCAACCCCAGCAGGCATTGGTCTTTCGACTCCGTCGGTTGGTGCTGACATCTCTTTGAGGCGCGCGTGGAACACAACGCGCCGTCGACACGGGCCTGGTCCTTATCGGACGGCGAGGTGCCCATTGCTCACCGTCCGCAAGCCCGCGCCTACGGTGGCCGGAAGTCGGCTCTCGACTCCCGACGCCCGGGGCGTCTCCTGCGGCGACTAGGGCCGCGAGGGCGTGCAGCTTGCATCTCCCTCGCGCGCTCCGCCTCCTCCTTCGCGAACATAACTGCTTCGCAGAAGGAGGTGACGGCCTCCCATGCACTCTCGCTCCAAACCATGGCCTGAACCAGGGTCGGACGCGAGAGATCGCCGCCGCCGATCAGCTCCGTGAGGACACGGCGGTGCTCCGCCCAAGCCGGGCAGACCTCCACCGTATGCTCCACCGTGTCCTCCGGGCGATCCACACAGTGGTGACCCCCGGGCGTTTCCTCCCGCCTTACGCGGAACAGGAACCTCCCGAAACAACCGTGTCCGGTGAGGACCTGCGTCAGGCGGAAGGTGAGGATGCCATGGCGCCTCTCAAGCCACTCCTCAAAGAGGGGACTTATCGCCGAAATTGTGGCGTGCCCATGATCTACTTTCCTGACAAGCCTTTTTTTCCAGATATTATCGACCCAAAGGGGCAGTCGACATCGACACTTTCCCAAAATAATGTATATATATACGTGATACCATCGGTTATAGTGATGTGTGTTGTAGTATTGGGGATTTATTTAACTGTCAAGAAATGCCGGAATCGAAGTACGGACCCGGAGACATTGGAATTGAATACTTATGTAAGTATATTTTTGTTTGTGTAAGCTGCGGAACATAGACCCTGTTAGTTAAATCAGCGCGAATTGTTGCCAATATACGCCGACAAGTTCCTATCTGAATTAGTCGGCGCCGTTTCGCGCTGTTTCGGGAAAAAGTATGAAAACTGCTTGCGCCGCTGCCGAGCGGCGTTGTCAACAGAGCTTTTCGGTGCCGACAAGTGCTAGCATATCAGTGCCGGTTACCAGTTTTCAACGTAAATACACCCTTATAGTCTACCAGCTTTAGTTATCGGTAGGTATAGTCATCAATATATATCATAATCAGAACTGTCATACTTTGACAGTTGCATGAAATGGCTATAACACGCCAAATTGGCGTAGCGTGCCAATTGATAAACAATAATTTTCTATGACTGACGGTATTTACTAAATTTTTTCCAGGCCACCAAAAACGAAGTTTTATACGCAGATCTCAGCTTCGTGCAAGGAAACATTCAACCACCAAGACATGAGGAAGAATCGCCATATGCCGAAATAATGGGGGTAATGCGTCCTTCTTAGTTACTGTTTTAATTGAACAGGTTCTTCTGAACTAGGTTTTCGTCGGAAATAATTCCATGGGAACGTTCTATCCAGATAATCCTATGTCAAGACCCATATCATGCAAATCTAGGTCTTTACCTTGCCCCGTTGAGCGAGTCTTCACCAGGAAATCATGATAAGGGTTTTGTATAAGTTTATATAGAAAACTTAAAGTAATAGCCACGAAAAAACGTCTGGATAGCTCAAGAGTTTCGCCACTCAGTGAAAAAATCGGATTGAGGATAAGCCTTGTACTTGATTGTTAACTGTCTCGGCGTAACTTTGTGGAAATCCATTATAAAATATAATAAACGACGTATATTTAGTAATCAAATCCGCTTAACTGTTCTTAAAGAATCCTGTAAGAAATCGCCACATGTTTCACCTCTCAACGAGGCATCCTCAGGATGACGATTGACTTGTTGCGAACCCGGACACGACGTGTTGCCACGTCCATCTGATCTGACCAAGATTATGTCTGTACTTTAAAAGAGACTGTTACCTCTGAGTTTGTTTCGGCTCTTTCTCAGAGTAGTCAGATAGGAAACGCCGACCTCATCTAGTTTAAAAATATGATTGACGTGTAAAAATGTTTTGTCCAAACCCACTTACAGAAATAAAATCATTTATCATTTATCATTATCATTTACCATCTTCGAGCGCAGTGTGAGCCACATCGCCCGTCAACCCCACTTATGTACGATTACTGCTCGGTTCACCTCGGCTAGGATCGTTATCAGCGCGACGAGGGGCTGCTTTGTTGCGATTGTTCGCAGCCCCTAAGTACAAAAAGCACTCCCGTATTTTGATAGCTTTAAGAAGTCACATAAACTTAAATAAAGACAATGAACCCACAGATTTTTTTGTTTTCCATAAAATTACTTCTGTTTTCTGCATTTTCACCGTCAAGTCAATGTTACATTTTTGTGACCGTGATTCAGAAAAGTTCCGTAGGTACCTACTTATTACGCAAAACGCACGCTACTTCAAGTTTTCTATATAAACTTATCCAAAACCCATAACGCGATTTCCTGCTGCAGCCCCTTATGTATAAAAATGTGACAGACAGACAGACTGCGTTACTTTCGCATTTATTGTAAAATTAGTTTGGTAGTATTTATTTATTTTTAATTATTTGTTTAAGTATGGATAGTAATTAAATAAAACTAGAATATTATTAGAAAACAACTTGAATTTTTATTAAACAAATTTATTTATTCTTTACATGTCACTTTTGGTATAATAAATGATAAATCAGAATTTCAACCAGTAGGAACATAGTGATTATATACTCGTTGACAATTAGGATATTTTCAGGACTAAAGATGAAAGATGTGTAATTTCGTCATCATCTGCAACAAAATTAGATTAGATTAGAAGTTTTTAAATAAGGATCGTATTGGCAGCTACTAACTGTTAGAAATAAGTGTTTGAAGAAATCTTAGTAACTTTGACGACTAAGTGCCTTGTTAAAATATTATTTTATTTTTGTATACAGGGTGTAAAAAGACCCATCACGAAGCCGTTGGCGATGCATTCTGTACATTAAACTAATTTGTGTAAAAATTATTGCTAGGAAACTTTTTTAGACTATTTCAGACTTTTATTTTTGGTGTGAAAGTTCGCGGCACGGTAGTGCGCAATGTAACCCACGCAAAACATTGTGCTTATGGCTGCATGCAGCGGTACAGCAATCGTCGGAGTATTTAAAGTTATGTTATAAAATTTAAAACTAGTTTTCGTTAAAAACGTCAAATAAAATCGTAACTTTGACCTTCAATATCTTCGTAACTAGAAGGTTCCCAGGTATGGTCCAGTTCAACAAAATGATCATAATAATGGAGATCAAGTGACTCTCGGCTTCGTAAAGGGTATTTTTACACCCTTTAAAATGATACCATGTTTGTAGTTACCTAGTTACCGATTTAAATCTTTGCTAGTTACCTAATATAAATAGTTAGTTGTATATATTATAATTTACATAATGTATAATCAGGTATTGTATGGTACCTGAATAAAATTATAATTAATTAATTGCAATTATATATAACACTGTATTTGATGTTGTAGCCTTTTAAGGTGAAAAACGAGCATTTGGAAAGTTAACAATTACTTTTTTTACGTCTAAAGCTCAGTGTTACGATATTAATTATTGCATTTCATAATCAACATTGTAGTTAAAAAAACAACAAGAACATGATAAACACGAACATCAAAGACTTTGTTCGGATGTGTGTTCCACAAACGAACATCAAAGTAAACACGTGTTCGTCAAAAATGTTCGTGGCTATTCAATTTCGGATCCATAGCTACAAAAATGTTCGTGGCGATTCAATTTCGGATCCATAGCTACAAAAATGTTCGTGGCGATTCAATTTCAGATCCATGGCTACTAAAAGCTGCGTCCAGATATGTTCTTTTGTCCGTACTGTACCTCCGTTTCGTAACAGCGTCGCGATCCGAGAACGCTAGTTTGGACGCCCGTTCGGCACAGTCGGTCGATTCTGTAAAAATATTAACGTGAAGCTTAGGTGAAGTGAGCGTGAAGTGAGCTGTCACTGCCACAGAATCGACCGGCAGGATGCTAGGGATTAACACTATTGACAGCTCACTTCACGCTCACTTCACCAAAGTTTCACGGTGATATTGTTACAGAATCGAAGGGCGGTGGTACGGCGTCTCGATAGGGATACAGGTACGCTCCGATCCATCGCGAGTCGGTTTTTTCGCCCCGTTCAAAGGCGGGTGTCCAGAGTTTTTGGATCGCGACAGTGATACCAAACGGAGGTACGGTACGGACAAAAAAAACATATCTGGACGCAGTTAATTAGAGCGGGGCGGTTGACCGCGAACTATATTGGATGTGTTCATGTTCGGTTTGCTAATTTACGTCTACACGTACAAACCTAATGTTCCGTGTTCGATGTTCGTCTTCACCATGTTTTGTTCGTTCGTGCGTACATGCATATAACATTTAGTATATCTGTACACAATTATTTAATTTATAAATTATTAAAAAAAAAAGATGTTACATTCATTTGAAAATTCAAAAAGAACTCATAGTTTTGGACGCCACCTAAACAGGCGAGATAATTACGGCGATAATCTCGCCGTGTCATCAAATTCAATAGAAACTCTATGAATCAATCACACGGCGATATCATCGCGGCGATAATTTGAAGGCACAGTGTGACTATCGCCGCGATTCTCTCATAAGTGGAGATGGCGCCTGCGCTTCACTTCTGTCAGAGTCCCCGTGACTGCCTGTTTTTGTATGTAAACGTGTTTTTACGTCAGAACTTCTGATTTCTTTAAAAAATAAAGTGTATCAAAGGTCTTACCTTGGCATTCGTTCTTTAAATCCACCTCATCAATTGCCCCGTGCTGTGATTGCTGTGGTTTTCTCCAACCATTTTTTTTTTACTGAAAAAAATGCAGAAGCTATTAGGTATGTTTTAAAGCAAAATCTATTATTAGACTAAAGAAGTACTTTTCACTTTGGCGCTACTGCTGAGCTTGAGGTGCTGGGTTCGATTCCCAGGCCGGGGAAACTGTTATTGGGTATTTCCATCGGGATTTTATGAGTAGCATCCCAGATTCTGGATTTGTGCCTGGTTTATGGCAATAGGCTCGCCTTCTATTACATGGGACTTAAACATATCTGGCGAAATGTGGCTGTACTATAGGTACCAAAGAAGAAGTTCATATCTAATCACCGTAAGGACTATTCTTGCTTGCAGCGCTCGGTGGCTAAAGAACCGAGCCTGTAACAGATGTAGTCTTTGGTTCGGGGAATACATCTGCGACGTAGTGTTGTTATGTTACTTTTTGGTTTCGATTTTCGGCCGATAAAACCCGAGAACAAGTCGGATCTCAGGATACGTTGCTTCGTGCTTTCGTCATTGCAAATTTACGGCGTCATTCGGTGTAAGTATCGACCTCGGGCGATGCGACTTGCGACGCGGTTTGCGTCAAGCGACGCGTCCGTGCGTTGCATGCAATGCCACGCCCTGTCATTGGCGACGATGACTGGGATGGGTGGAATAAAGACTGCGCGGTTCAAACAAATACATGTTTTGAAAATGTAAATTAATTAATTATTAAATAACTGATACCTAGTTTTATTATTAATAAAAAACTTATGACCTTCCGTCAAGTATTTACGCCGTACTAAAGGTTTATTTTGTTTTTTTAGATATTACTCCGGTTGTTTTTTCTATCGAAGAAAGATTTAGTACACTGTTCCCATCAGTTGAGACGCTATAAGTTTGAATGACAAAATGTCATGCCCGGATATTCCGGAATCCGCACGAAAGAAATAGGGATGTTAATAATAATAATACCAGCCTGTTATTGCCCCACTGCAGGGCAAAGGCCTCTTCTCATTCAGAGAAGGCACGAGCATTGATGACCACGCTTGCTCAAGACGGGTTGACGATTGCAGAATTATATTAACGAATTATTGTTTATTAGGGATGTTGATTAGGGAAAAAAAAACAATTTACTCCGTCAGTCAGATAGGTAATAAAAAAATATTAGACACGAATTTTTTGCTATATCGTATTAATTAATAAAAAATAATTTAAAACGCATTAAAGTTGGGGAGTGGGGGTTCGCTACGTCACAATTCAGTACAAAATCTACCGGAGAGTAACATAATGCCACATTTGAACTCAATGTATAGCCGTTATCTTTTGATTACGTAAAAAAAGAAAAAATATGTGTCCAATATTTTTTAATAATCTATCTGACGGGCAATATTTTTTTTTTTCATCATCCCTTTTGAATGAAGCACATGCGAAGAACAAAAATAAAAAAGCATTTACTCACCAGTCTAATTATAATCTCTCATTTACCAGAAACGTTAAAAACCAAAATGGCAGAAAAACATGCAATGACACAATTGATTGTATTCATTTTAAAACTATTCGCACTTCCAGTCATTGTCTACAATGACGGGAAAATATATAAAGTTAAATAAATTTAATTGTTTAGATTAATTAAATTATTAATATTTTACACACTAGAACACGTCGACTAAGAGATTTCTTGTGAGTGCGAATGTGGGAACAACACTAACCCGGAGTTCCTCGGACGAAAATTATGTCAAGTAAACCGATTGGCTGTTCATAAAGTCGTCCAATCACAGCAGTTTACGCGCGCTTGAAAATCTCCTAGCTATTTTTAGGGTTCCGTACTTAATTAATACCAGAGCCTTTGGGTACGGTTACTAAAAAAGACTCCGCTGTCCGTACGTCTGTCACAGGGCCTTATCTTTTGAACCGTAAAGGTAGATAGGTACTTGAAATTTCCACAGGGTTGTACTCTAACCTTTTCCCAACTATGTTGAAGTCGGGTTCCAGTCTAACCAGATGCAGCTGAATACCAGTATTTTACATGGAGTGACTGCCTATCTGACCTCCACAACCGAGTAACTGTGTAATACCCCTTGGTAAGACTGGTTGCTAGACTTTCGGGTTTCTGACGACCCGTAACGACTGTGAAAGATCCACGAATGCCAGCCTGGACCAACGGCTTTACGTGCTTTCCGAGGCACGGAGGAGTCTCAGTATGAACAAATGGTCACCCATCCACAGACAACCCCGGCAAGCGTAGCTTAACCTAATGGATCTACCCGTGCGGCTGTTATTACTTAGCCACAAGCTCCTCCATTTTTTAATTAAATTATTTTGTTTTAATATGTAGTGTTAAATAGTATACGGTGAAACCCTTCATGTGCAAGTCCGACTCGCACTTGGCCGCTTTTTTGTGTTGATTTTCGTTCCGAAAACCAGCCTTAGTGCGATAGAGATAAGAATTGTTTTATTAAATCATGTTTTTCGTTATTAGAATTTCCTGCTATTTATCAGTAACTCGCGTCCGGTGCTGCTCATATCAGTTTCCTGTTGTTAGCAGTTAGTTTTAGAATGATAACGCCACAGTTAATTAAAACATACCTATAGGGTAACGGTTTTTTCAAACTTGTACTTGGCAGTTAGCCCAGACTCGGAAAGGCGATATTATTACCCAGCAGCTTTTTTCGAGCACTTGATTTTCAACGCTCTGCTAAGCGCCAGGAGTTGACAATCGAACAGAAGAAGAATAAGAATCATTTACTTGCAGAAAATACAGGTGTTACCAGTTGTAAAAGTTGATGGTTAATGTACAGTCCATACTTTGCCTGTCTAGGGCATGCAAATTAATTTTACAAATATAGGTATCTAATAGGTACCTACTCATTCAAGTTAAAGGTACAGAAAACTACCTATGTAGGTACTAATAAAGTTTTTTCTTTTTATTAATACTTTTTTATATTTTACAATAAATACACACACACACAATACATACTTATCAAAACTTAACTTAAAAATAACATTTTATGTTACAACAATTCTTTAAAAACTAAATAAAACACTTCACAAAACAAATAGGAAACTTAAAAAAATGTTTTTTCTTTATGTTGAAGAAATTCTTGTAAACTATAAAAACAGTTTTCTATCAACCATCTACGGAGTTTAATTTTAAAATATTTAAAAGGGAGTTCCCTTATGATCTTTGGTAACTTATTAAAAATTGTAATGCACATATGATAAACATTATTTTTGATTAGAGTTGTATTACAAAAACGAACTAAAATTTTTGTTGCATCTCTTGGTCTCTGTTTTGTGTAATTGTCACCTTTGAATCGAAAGAATTCATTATGTTTCCTCACAAAAACCGATACCTCAAATAAATATATGTCAATAGATTCAGTTTTTTGAATAAAGGCCTGCAAGACTCAAGTGGACCGACAGCATATAGCTCTTACACATTTCTTTTGTACAATAAATGTCTTATCATTGTCTGTTGAATTGCCCCATATTATTAGTCCGTATCTTAATATTGATTCAACATACCCACTATATGCTATGCGGGCTGTTTTTTCGTCTGACACAATACGAAGTTTTCTTAATGCATACGCAAATCTATTTAGTTTACTGCATACGTTGTTAATGTGTTGTTTCCAACTACAAAATTTGTCTAGAGTTATACCTAAGAATTTAACACTTTCTGTTTCTTCTATGTTTTTGTCTTTTATTTTAATGTTAATACTATCGGAGAGTTTGCTTTTGTATGTACGAAATTTTATTAATTTTGTTTTCGATATATTTACACATAGGTTATTAGATTCAAGCCATTCTATTACAGACTGTACAGCTTCATGTATTTTATTTTCATGTGTTGAACTTTTAGTGTTATTGGGTACTATAACAGAAATATCATCAGCGAATAGGACACTATCATAGTTTATTGAATCTGGTAAATCATTAATATAAAGTAAGAATAGTAAGGGGCCCAACACGCTCCCTTGTGGTACGCCATATTTATTCAGCCTTAATGACGATCTGTAGACAGTGGATTCAAGATTAACATTTAAATTAGTAACTTCAACACATTGCTGTCGGCCTGTTAAAAAACTTTTTATCCAATCTAGAGCGACACCACGGATACCGTATTTTTCACATTTGTTTAGTAAGATGCCATAATCCACAAAATCAAATGCCTTACTCATATCAAAAAACACTACTACAACCGGAATTTTATCATCTAGCTATTCTGTGATCTTTTTAATTAGGGTAAACGCTGCTAAAGATGTTGATTTATTATGCTGAAAACCGTTTTGCTCCTGTTTTAGAATATTATGTTTATCTAAGAAACTTATAAGTCGGTTATAGAATATCTTTTCAAAGATTTTGGATAATACAGGAACGAGTGTAATAGGGCGATAGTTATTTGGATCTTTTCGATCACCTTTTTTGAAAGAAGGCTTAACTATAGAATGTTTTAAATTCTCTGGAAAAATTCCTTGTGACAATGAATTTTCTATAATATGGTTAAGAACAGGAGCTATAACATGAGCACTTGCTTTAATAATCCGTGTGGAGATAGAATCATAACCTACTGCTCTGGTGTCGTTTAATGATTTTATTGTAGTAATGATTTCTTGCTCTGTGGTCGGTCTGAGAAAAATCGAATTATCATTTATCTGGTTTTGAGTCCGTCGTTGTTTATTTGGAATATTTGAGTTATGATCATTGGCAATATCGATGAAAAATTTATTAAATGTAGATGCTATTTGAGTAGGTTCTTGAATAAGTTTCCCGTTAAGTTGTAGTGATGTTATACTATTTATTGTCCTAATGCTATCATTTTTATCTTTTATTATGCTCCAAGTAGCTTTGCCTTTGTTATTTGCTTGGTTCATTATTTTTTTATTTATATTTTTCTTTGACCATGATATGCATTTTTTAAGTATTTTTTCATAATTATTATATTTCTTGTGTGTCTCTTTTTTTTATGTCTGTAGTACAAAAACCTCAAAAGGTTGAAAATCCAGTGTGCGATAAAATACTGTCGCGTAATAAAAACGCCTTTGGAGGTCTGGGTAACCAGCAAATCTATCCGTGCGGCTGTTGCTTAGCCACAAGCCCCTCCCAGCCAAGAACAGTATTTTCTAAATGTCCCTCGGCAAACTTCGTGTTTCGTCAGTCGTCAGATTTCTATCAGTTGCCTTTTGCACTTGGTAATTATGGTTGACGACAGCGCGGGCGCAGCGGTAGTAAGCCCCCACAGGGATTTTGCGGAGAATAATGAATGTCGTCAAAACTTAATAATTGTCCACTGCAATTTCGATTGTTTTCAATATTGTGCGAAAGAAAGAAAATACGTTTATTTGCGGCAAACATGACGCAAAGAAAGAATACAAAACCAACGCTGATTTTCAACGACAGCGCATTGGCGTTATGACGTCAATAGGTGCAGCATGCAATGAGATATAAATAAGATTTAAAAATAAAATAAATATACAATAATTAATCTACATGTTTAAATAACATATGATTTTTTTAAAGAAGAAGAAAATCGAAAAATGTTTCTGAAGATTATAGCAGCAAACATAAAATAAGTACTATTGCTCCATAGAGAAGTGAGATGATTAGCTCGGTGTAAATATTTAACAAGGCTATTTGAACTTAGACCAGGGTTACAAACTGTGCGAAACAGGATTCTCAACTCAACCTACGCAGCTATAAAAACAAAATACCGCAATAGAGTGGATGCCGAACCTGACATGCAACTTCAACTCTCTTCAAACAAGCCTGACATCAAACAACTGAATTAAACAATTTTTTCATACCCCACATTTCATGCAAATGTTAATGTCGAGTATTATGGTCAAATATTTCGTTTTCCAAAAGAGTTCTGTCGCCATAAAAGTTTGAGAACCGCTGCTCTATATGATAATGACGCTCCATTAGTAAAGTTCACATAATAACAAGTAGCTGAAGCAACACCTTCATAGGATTATAAGCAGAAACACTGTTCAAACATGGCTTCCTCTCTGCGTCTGAAATAAAAAAAAAAATAATAAAAAAAAAATATTATGTTTTAAATTTGAATAAAATCGTTCCAAATCAAATCTGTACCTACAAGGACCTTTTGGCGCGTGACCACAATTGGAACTACAGCCGCCATCTTGTTTTTCAATACAGTTGTACGAGTGAAGCCCGCGAAATTCAATTTGCAGGTCATTATCAAGCTGTATAAAATATCGCGAAGTAGATTAAATTCATAAGAACAGAAGTGAAGACGGCCCCTGCAGGTACGAAGGTCCTGGGCACGCCACAATTGCGGCGATAAGTCCCCTCTTTGAGGAGAGGCTAGAGAGGCGCCAAGGTGTCCTCACCTTCCGCCTGACGCAGGTCCTCACCGGACACGGTTGCTTCGGGAGGTTCCTGTTCCGCATAAGGCGGGAGGAAACGCCTGGGTGTCACCACTGTGTGGATCGCCCGGAGAACACGATGCAGCATACGGTGGAGGTCTGGCCGGCTTGGGCGGCCGTGACATTGTGGAGGCGATCGGCGGCAGTGATCTCTCGCGTCCAGCCCTGGTCTAGGCCATGGTACGGAGCGAGAGTCACCTCCTTCTGCGAAGCAGTAATGCTCGCGAAGGAGGAGATGGAGCGCGTGAGGGAGAGGCAAATGTCGCGCCCTCACGCCCCTAGCCGCTGCATGAGACGCCCTGGGCGTCTGGAATCGCAGGCCGATTCCCGGCCACCGTAGGCGCCTACGGTGGCCGGGCTTGCGGACGGTGAGCAAGGGGTAGCTCGCCGTCCGATAAGGACCCGGCCCGAGTCGACGGCGCGTTGTGTTCCACTAGCGCCTCAAAGAAATGTCAGCACAACTGACGGGGTCCGCTAGGACCGATGCCTACCGGGGTCGCGGGAAAATCCGAAAGGGATACCGTGGTCCCTGACAACGTACAGGCAACTGAAGGAACACGGGTGGGTTTTAGTCAGTAAGAGTCTAACATGCCCTCCCGCTCCGCCCAGAGCGGAAGAAGTTATTTAAGTTAAAAAAGGTACGAAGGTCCTAATTATAATTTTGAAAGGAATAACGCCATCTCTGAATGAGTGAGTGGCTTGATGCGGAAGCTCTTCATGCTTCCTCTCTAGGTCAGCGTATTTGCTCAACACTGCCGTCCACGTTAGCACTGTTTTAGCAAGGCAATATTTTTTTTCATGTTCTGATGTTAAATTCATTTAGGATATACAGGCGTAATAATAAGATACTTTTCAGATTAAAATTCTTAACCAAATCAATCTACAATCTGCCTAGCCTTTTCCCAACTAGGTATGTTGGGGTCGGCGTCCAGTCCAACCGGATGCAGCTGAATACCAGTATTTTACATGGAGTGACTGCCTATCCGACCGCCATAACCCAGTAACTGGGTAATAATATACCCCTGGGTAAGACTTGTTGTCAGACTTTGGGGCTTCTAACGACTCGTAATGAATGTCAAAGATCCATGACAGCCGGGACCAACGCCTGAACGTGCTTTCCGAGGCACGGAGGAGTCTCGGTATGCAAATATGGTCACCCATCTATGAACCAACCCCAGCAAGCGTAGCTTAACTTGATGGATCGACCCGTGTGGCTATTATTATTTAGCCAAGAGCTTAACCGATTAACAAAAAAGCCCAATAGGATCGAATATTTTCGACTAGGCATTGTTGGTAGATAAGGTTCCTATCTACCTCATTATCGAAAACAATACGAAGTTTTCCCCTTCATTAAACAAAAGGTTGATAATGGTTTCAAGCTAATTAATATTAAATGCGCCTATTTTCAGCTATGGCGGAAAAAAGTAATGGCTATGTTTTAAATTATCCTTATGACATACTACACAGGCTGTTAATAGCGTGCATTCAAAAATTGAGCAAATTCGCAAATAGATATCAAATATTTCGCAGTTTTGGTTAATTTGGCAATATTACTTTATAGAAATATGCAATATGTCTAACTAGTGAACTAAAATATTGATTATGAAATGTAATAATTAATATCATAACACCGTAAATTTAGTTATAGATATAAAAAATGTATTAGGAAACTTTCCAAATGCTTTTTTTACACCTAAAACGGTTATAATTGCAATTCATTATTAATATCCTAGTTCAGTAGTTAGCGATATTTCATATTTCCATAGGTACAGCAATATTGCCAAATTAATCTATACAGGTAAATACAGAATGACAGCTACTTGCGACGTTGGCAACTTTTTGAATAAACGCTCATAAAATGAAAAATCATTTCTCAAGAATCTTCGTCATTTATTAAAATTACATTGATAGTCATTGCCATTATCTGGGCACAACTCCAGACTTAAGGGCCCTATTTAATAAAACATTCAAATTGTAAATTGTAGATGACAATGTAGGCTACAATTTTACAAGTTTCTGTTTAATAAAAATTACAAGTTACAAATTTGTCATGGTGGAAATATTACAAAATTGTAAAATTGTATCTACAATCTTACATATTTCTGTTTAATAAACATTTTCACTTTACAAGTGTAAGTTTACATATTTGTCGGGAAAACTACTTTATTGAACACATAATTGTAATTACAAGTTAACAAATTTTGTGCCTCAACTAAAGAGATTAAAATATTATATGCAAAAATGGTTCTTACAACGAGTAGTGACGTTAGTGATGATGAATATGTGATTGAACGGCAACATTTTACTTTTAATGTGACAGATTTTACGTTCAACGGTAAAATTTCGGGTAAGCAAGACTATCGTTGAATATTTGATATTTAAAACTATTCAACATTTATTTGAACACGATACTAAGAAACTAGCCCTTACATCGACCTAGCAAATTTTGTGTGCACTGCATTGGATGGGCAGTGGCTCACAATACCATGAGGTAACAGATGTACATGGTGTAACTAAAGAAACGAATTATTAGAGACAGAACTATAATTTTGTTGTTATTCTCCATGACTTTAGTGATGCACTAAACCAATAACAAAGTACCTACTTCGTGAAACACTAAAACTCCAAACTCACGAGTAAGAAATCTCCCTCATTTATTAAGAATCTGTACCAAAAACTAACATTTTACGTAAATTGTAACTTACAATTACATATTTATAGGCGTTTTCTACAAATTGCAGCATTCCGCTGACAAATAGGCCTCTTAACACGCGAAAAAGGCTGAACATGTTTTATTTGTTAAATCTTGTCAAACGCAGCCTAAGCCTGGGTAGCTGACGACTGACACCAAACAAGCACCAATCTTTTTTATTTCTCCTTCTAGAAGACCGAATTCAAAAATGTGTCAGTCAACATTTACCCGCTACCCAGGCTTAGGCTGCGTTTCCACCAAGGATGAGCGAGGATGAAGGAAGGAAACGCAGCCTTAAGCTGGGAACTAACTATCGGACGCGTCCGTAAGCCGCGACTGACAGTCGCGGCATAATTGTATTTGGATAGTACATTTAGCAGTACACTGTGCAAACTATGGGTCGTAAGTCGCGGACGTGACCTTGGGCCGTCCTTGAGCGTTCAGACGTCTGATAGAAATCTGGCCTGCTGGATGTTTGTGTCAGCCGCGGACATCCGCGGACAGGGTGAACGGGGTTCGGACGCGTCCGTGGACGATTCGGGAGTCGAGTCATAAGCAAACCGACGATGCTAATAAAGGAGAAACCCGATTCTGGGCCTAACCGTTACACGAATCAGATATGTACCAAAAATATTGTCTATTTTGCTTAATTAACCCATTTAAATCCTAGCCTTAATAGCAATGTTGTCCATTGCTATTGCGTGTAGAAAATAAGTAGATTTCTATTTTATTTTTTTAAACAACCTTTGTAAACCGTTACAACACTTATTTCATTATACATCTCTAACTTCACAAACGCTGGCATTATATCAATAGAGCGTACCCAAACAATGTGATCGATTTACTGGAAATCGATACTGTCACAAATACTTAAATAGTAGTACTTCATTGTTTAAATATAATTGTTTTTATTAGGTAAAAATCTGGAATCTAATTGATTTTTAACGTAACCACCATTAAAAAATCATTAAATAAATATAAATAAATAATACATAATCGTTATAATCGATTGAACCATGGATTGCACTAGTAAACGGCAAATGTCAATGTCAACGTCTGTCAATAGTCACGTCATGTCATTGTTGATGTTGTCTTGTCATTCGCTTGTCGTATTTTTGCATAGTTGATAATTGTTTTTCCGTATTTCTCCGGATTTAATTATTTGACCTCTGCTCGAATACTGGACTCCGAAATTGTTTTCCTTCTGACTGCCCTCTCTTGAACATTGGACACCGTACCCTGCTATTCCTGCTGACCTTTACTGGAAAACTGGATCTGTATAATGCTCTTTTGACGACTGGATATAACGACATCATGAGCCTGTGCATTAATGGCGGATACAATAACCAGACCCGCTCCCGCACCAGACCGCTGCAATACAATAGGAAGGCGAAGATTGGAAGATGAAATGATTCTTTCAATTGTACAGGAATCGGTCGCACCTCGAACGGTTAGTATCCGATATTTCTGTATTGTAACATTTTTGTACTATGTAATGACCAAAATGTTAAAATTCATATTCGAAGACATGTGACATCACCAATCCGGACTGAACTTGCATGGTTAATTACAGCCTATTCCGATCAGTGGGTCGTCTTCCCTCTCTCAGAGACGAGGCCTGTGTCCCTGCTGTGGAAATGTAATAAGGCTTATGTTTACCCAAATGTGCAACTCAGATGTTTATTGCTAAATGCTAGTGCTAGATCTACTAGTCAAATGATAAATATTTGTTTCAGGTACTTAAATGAAAAAGACTTTACTTGCCAAGCTTGCTGAAATCATGCCAATGCTGTATCTCTTCATGATAATAGACTAGAAGAGAGTGAACAGACGCCTATAGGACACCTACGAATAGAAGTGTGTAGAGAGGTGGACGGTGACCACCAGAACCACCTACAGCAAGAGCTGTCAACATCGGACTCAACCTGGATGTTGAGAGAATGAATAAAATCCAGGCATAAAGTAATAATTTATATATTAGTCGACAGCTCTCTAAGTGGGACGATGCTATACTCCAATACAATTGCACCTGTATCGTTGGCAAAATAATGTTTGTTTGCTGTGCCCACACCATGAGCGTAATAATAATTGTGGTATCGTGGTTGGGCATCGCACCAGGGTGGTCAATTACCTCCTGCACAATTTCTGGATACTGTATTATATTATGATAATCCAAAAATTTAAGGTGGTTAATAAAAACATTTATCACAATTATGTGTTTTTTTATTTTAATATATCTTTGCAATCTCAGATGACCGTAATCTGAGATTGCACCTAATCCCCTAGTAGATACAATATTAACAAATGCAAGCCAGTAGTGTTATAACCCACTAAAAACACTACTGGCTTGCATTTGTTATGTAAACATCGTTTTCAGCTGAGGTTTTCAGTAAGATCAATCGGATACTAAATCAGAAGTCACCCCCTACGCGTTTTTTATGTACTTGGCTATACTATCCAGCTTAAGCTGACCTTGCATTGTACGGAAATCCTATACAATGCGAGATCAGCTTAGACTGGAAAACTATAGCTGGATGTGTAGCCGTGTGTACCTGCCTGAAACCTTATCGTGATAGGCTGCAGGCGCTGTAGCAAGTACAGCGCACGTGGGTTCCCGATTTACGTAGGAAACAAAGCCTAAAAGTACCACTTTTTATTGAAATAACTCAAATAATAAAATAACCTAAAAAGTAAACATTGTCTGATATTACCAATTTGGCCATTGCTGAGAGACGTGAAAATGGGGGTCATGAATCCTTCCTAAATGCTCAAATTGATGGCCAAATTCCAGCCCTGTAACGCCAGGCCCAAGTTTCTATGGAGTTTGGGTTTCTCCTTTGGGGTTTTCCTCCTAAATTTAGGGGGAAGAAGTATTAAAAGGGAATTTTCAGGGACAGATATGTTGGGTATGTTTTTAGGGGCTTCAAACTAAACCTGTAATTTTAATAGAACTGTTGTTACATTTATTGCTTTTTAACTCTACACGGCACTGGGGTTTAATTCTCGAACAAACGCGGCCTGTCCGTGGAATGGAACAAAATTCGAGCCACGTTCTTTTCTCATTCATAATTTATATTTATCCGTTTCGTTCTCGTTCATTCGCTAAGTAGTTTAGCAAGAGGTACGCAACGTCGACTGTCATTCGTGGCTTACGGACGCGTCCGAAGACCGTGCACACTCATCGGTCGCGGCTTACGGACGCGTCCGATAGTTTGTTCCCAGCTTTACTTGAACATTTAAATTGACTCTCTACTAAATTGTTCCCTGTGTCCTGTTTTCTTTCGTGAACAGGCACGTTTCAGTATCTCAGTAATCGTTAAGGTTCTTCTTAGGGACCGGGATATTAGTGGAACTTATAATTAGTTTATTCTTAAGTTTAACTTATACTTAGAGGAAACTTAGTCTTTTAAGACATCTCAAAGCGGTTGGTTGACTCTTCATGTGACCAGAAGGCTGGCCTATTCTTCGGCCAGAGAATCAGCATTGCCATACACCGTGGCAATGCTGCCGGTTTGTTGGGCACCTTTCCTGTTGACAGCTATGCGGACGATTTTTTGGATGCCCTATGATTGTTCCCCCCCCCCACCCCTTTCTTATATACTTGTACATATTATTATTATTTCAAGTCTGTTAGTTTTTAAATTGTTTCTTGTCAATGTAAATATTGAGAAATTAATAAAATATATCCACTTATTTGAACAAAAAAAAATATTACAATCTTTAAGCACGGATGTTCACAGCAGCTTTACGTTCACTCACGTCACGCAACTAAAAATTTGACATAACTAACGTATCCCGAAGGGCCTGTCGTACTTCGCCGACACTGACAACAATAACCATTAATTATAATTCCTCTAAAAATTCCATAATAACCATCTTATCTACGCTGACGGCAAATTGCTTAATCGTTTGTAATTTTTTTTACTTGTTGTTTTATATAACTACTTACTACAATTTTGTGTTCTTCATCTGAACACTGCTTTTCATTATATAAATAACCTATTTCGTGCCGGGTTCGACTCCCGGGCGACCTTTCACTCAAGCATACCAGAAATCCATTTTATTTTGCTATTTACATTTTGCAGGTCAGTGTGAGGTTTTATGTTGATTAAAATATGATTCGCGACCGTAACAAATATGGCTTTACATAATTATAATCATTACAGTCAGCAATACAACTCCTTATGTAGGTAAGCACATTCACCAAATGTCACGATTTCATGAAATAGTCATTCAATGCGATTATATGAACTTAGAGAGTTGTATTGATCATTTTTATGATTATAATTCTATAAATAAACATTTGATACGGCCGCAAATTCTATTTAGATACAACGTATTACATGATACTGATCTGCAAATTGCAAAAAAACGTAAGAAAATTTGAATTTCGCGGGCTACCATGACGCTTTCGCCCAATTTTGATAATTGTAGTAAAATTTAACAAATATGTGACTTTTTTACAAAATTGTAAGATTGTAACGTTTATAAACCCAGGTACTGCTGAGACTGTCGTATCCAAATAACACGTTATGTGGCGGCCGTTATAAGGTGGCCGTTATATGGCGGCCGTTATATGGTAGCCGTTATATGGTAGCCGTTATTAAGCGGCCGTTATGTGGCGGCTGTTATTTGGCGGCCGTTTTTTTGCGGCCGTTATGTGGCAGCCGTTATATGACGGCCGATATATGGAGCCCGATGTATCAGGTTAAGCTACGCTTGCCACGGTCGGTACATGGATGGGTGACCATCTTCACATACCGAGGCTCCTCCATGCCTCGGAAAGCAAGTTAAGCCGTTGGTCCCGGCTTTCATTCGTGGATTTTGCTATGACAGCATTTACGAGTCGTCAGAAGCCCGAAAGTCTGACAACGACACGGTTGGCGCAGTGGCTGAGCGATCGACTGCTGCGTAACGTGTCGCGGGTTCGATCCCCGCACGGAACAAATATTTGTATGATCTGCAAGTAGTTGTTCCGGGTCTGGGTGTGAGTGTATGTGAGTTTCTATGTTTGTAAACGCACCCACGATACAAGAAGAAATTCTTAGTGTGGGGCAACGTTTTAAAAAAAAAAAAACAAAATACAAACAAACAACCAGTCCAACTAAGAGGTATCGTATTGCCCAATATCTGGGTCGGGAAATGGCTACAGACTACCGAGACTACTAGACACTTGAACATCCAGCACCGAGACCCTAGCACGAACGTGCGACGTAAACGTAACGTACATTCGACCGACTTTTTTTATCGAAAATCTAAACTAATAATAAAAAGAGAAAAGATTTGATTTTTTTAATGTTTGTTTATTGTTACGCTTTGGATGTGGCACATAGGTAGACCATGACCTGGGTTAGAACATAGGATACTTTAAGGCTCAGTTTTTAAAAGAGTAACCGTGGACTTTCTTGCCGGCTCTTCTCCATAGGAAACTACCAATTAGAACCGTGAACCTCGCTTCTGACGTTTCATAAGTACCCATATAAGTAGGTTTATGTGAAATATAATATTTTGATTTTGAAAATAATTGGTTTTCACAACGTTTTCAAATTACTGTTATAATAGGTTATAATCATTTAGTTCATTTAGGGTACCTAAGGTTAAAATGTTACATAGCAACCTATAGCTATCATCATTTTTTTTATTTTTTTTATTCAAAATGAAAGGGCTTTGTCGCACATGCGATTATGCCGCCCTGGTTGGCTTAACAAAATCATACTAATTCCTATTCCTATTTAACAAAACCTTAGCAAAGCTAGTTTGTAAAGTATTCTAGCAGCATCAGACAATGGCACAGCTAGAGTGCTATTGCAGTAACCTATCTCTCTAATTCTACAATCCAAGCTATTTCTAAATTCCTCGTTGCGGACACACTCGGTCAATATGTGATAAACATCATCAACGGAAATACCACAAAAATTACAATTAGTCGATGTTGATTTTGCCATTAGGTATAAGAACTTATTACACGGGATGTGTCCGGAACGAAGTCTTAGTGCGATAACAGTATCACATCTCTTCAACAGCTGATTGTCTATCCACGGTGAGTTCAAGGGGTGCGATTGGATCGTTTTGTACCAGATTCCTTTTTCTTGGGATCTTTTATTGAAGTACTCCTTCCAAAGCGAATAACAATCCCGTTTGACATTAGGTATAAAGTTAGTAAAGTAAGGAGAAAAATTTACAGGAATTCCATCACATATGGCCTGCTTGGCTAGTAGATCAGCAATATCGTTACCTCTTATTCCGATATGTGATAGAACCCATTGAAGAACTATGTGTTTTCCATCAGATTGTAGTTTCAAAATAATTTCCAGTATAGTGTAGGCTATCGGTGTTCCTCGAAATGTCGAGGTACACCGAGCCAAGTGTTGGAGCAAACTTCTGGAGTCTGTGAGAATGACAATATTGTTTTGATGGATCGATTCTACATACGACAGAGCTTCTGCGATTGCAATCAGTTCTGCTTCCATTATACACACACTGCCATTAATTCGGAATTTCATAGTATTTCCCTCAGACTCATAGAAGGGGGCCCCCATACCGTCACCGTCCTTAGATCCGTCTGTAAATATTTTAAAATAAGTTGAGTATTCGGAAGTAATGTAATTAATAAGTAAGTTCCTTAAGCTAACAGGATTGTATTGCTTTTTTGCTGTGCTCATAAAACTTACGTCGTGTTTTATAAAATTGTTGCTATCTATACTACTAACCCATGTATTCAGGGAAAACATATCTAATTTATTACTGCAATGAACTTTTAAAGTGTGTAGTGAGTCATGAACCGAGATTAACAGAGGGATTCTTTTGTTTTGCCAATATGAAGAATTATTACACAATGTGGATAGCTCGGAAAGTAAGTTAATACCTCCAGTATTTACCTGCAAGGCTTTCGTTTTACGACGGGGTCGAAAGACCAATGCCTGCTGGGGTTGCGGGTTTGTCCGAAAGGGATATCGCGGCCCCGGCACACAGGCAACGGAAGGAACACGGGTGGGTTTTAGTCAGTAAAAGTCTGACACACCCTCTCGCTCTGCCCAGAGCGGGAGAAGTCATTTGATGATTTCGCATCCCCAAAAAAAAAAAAAAAAGGCTTTCGTTTTAAGCCAAAATTTGCTAGCAAAAAGAAAGAATGAATAAAAGAATCGTCGACGTAGATATAACGGTTGTAGGCATAACTCGCTCTCCATCACGTGTATGGGTGTAGTTTTAATAATGTAACATGGAAACCACCGATTGTATTTACTCTATTTATACGTGAATAAATGAATTTGAATTTGAATTTGAATAAAACTACCCACTACTCTAATAGCTTGGTTCTGTAGTTTATTTAATTTTTCCAAGTGAGTTTTTGCACTGTTGTCATAGAAAAAGCTTCCATATACCTATCATCATAGGACAAAAAAGTTGCAGAGATAGTCCATTGGCTACAGCCCGACCAACGAGTTGTAGGTCGTGCGTTGGCAGAAGTTAACTTTGCGCAATTCATTTCATCACCAGGACTGCTCAAAATTCGTGAAGGAATAAAGGCTTGTGCAGAACAGTGGGACTTGTCGCGCGACGCGACACGAACAATACAACTTCTAAGAAAAAATCACAGTATAACAATAACCGGTGTCGCGTCGCGCGACAAGTCGCGCTGGTCTGCACAAGCCATAAATCGTGAGGTTACCAGAAGGATGTACCGTGTCATTGACTCTGGCAGGAATTTTAATTTTGATAACACAAAAAATTTGTCGCTAATTAGTCGAAATTTGTCGCCAAATATCAGAATTTGTCGGTCACTGGTTCAAAAGATATAAGAGTTTATAGGTGGCCGATCTGTAGAGAGTCTCCCCAGCAGGGCCACATTTATATCTCAAAAACTAGGGCACCTAGCGAAGATCTGTTTTCTCCCATATTTTGTCGCCAATTACGGGTGAATTTAACCACGCAGACCGCCAAAACGGCACAAAAAATAGAGTCAAAGGAATAACAGAAGCCATTTTAAGGCAATACGCAAAGATGCCACGAAGAAACTTAAAACACTTCAACTCCACACTTGTACCAGTAGCTACGACTGTTGCACCAAGATTAACGAAATAGGAATGAGCACTTTAATAGTATCAACGTTTAAAGGCTTGTTCAGACCAGCGCGACTTGTCGCGCGACGCGACACGAACAATACAATTTCTAAAAAAACTTCACAGTATAACAATAACCGGTGTCGCGTCGCGCGACAAGTCGCGCTGGTCTGCACAAGCCTTAAATATAACTGGGAGAAATATGTTACCATACTTATTTGCGGTTGAGTTTCTTGGTATTGTATTTTTTGTAGGCCTATAATGCTCGCTATCCACGGTGCGTAGATAACCTTATACGAAACGATAAAACTTAGGGGTGATTCCTGTATTATTGAGAATTATTGTAGGCATTTTTATCAGTCTCAATCTGTCAAAAATACCTCTAATTCCCCCACATTTTTGACAAGTTTTTGACATTGATTGTAGCAGAGATGAGATTTTGAATATTTTTAGTTACCGGAATTGGCCTCCAATGAATCTTATCCAATTCATCTGCCCGGATCCTTGCATGCACACGAACCGGTCAGACTATTTAGTTTCAACAATTTGCTTCTAATAGTTATCATAATCGATCAATCTGCACCCTAATTGCGTAACACACGATCAATCACAATCTGAATTATTTTGCAGGAAATTGCTAATCCATTGCTTCATAATATGTTTGAAAAATGTATGTGCTCAACAACGTAAACAACGCAATGAATTTTTTTGAACTGTCTAAATGAAATAAACATAACAAAACATTTATTCAAAAATAAAAATTGGTAAAATACAGTATAAATCTTAGAAATAATGTTGGTATTACAAAGTATGATGCCTGTACTAGGATAAACCTGTATCACAGGCGGCATGAGTTCTTACAATTACTAGTTGGACAAATGATTTATTAAAATATTTAAGAATAGTGACATAGTTAGTTAATTTATTATGTTATAATCTACTTAAATACTAATAATTAAGGGAAAAATGAATATATATTATATTTACGAAAAATACATACATAGTAGTTAGCACTTAGTTACACGATTATGATTGTGTTTGCAATATTATTAACTAGGTTGAGACAAATAATGCATAAATCTCCTTCAAGGCTACGTTAGATTTTTGAAGTGGTCGGCTAATGTGCTTAGACAGCGACAAATCGAAGGTAAGTAGGACAGTGCAGTGGCCAGGGAAATTGTTGAGTCAGCAACAAGCGATATGACGCACGAGGTGCCCTCGGTAATGGTAATCGGATTTGCCGCATTTGGTTTAAATCAGATATATCTGAAGATTATGTATACATCTTTTTTTTTGTTAGGAAATTATCAAATATTTTCTCCCGCTCTGGGCGAAGCGGGAGGGCGTGTCAGACTCTTACTGACTAAAACCCACCCGTGTTCCCTCAGTTGCTTGTACGTTGCCAGGGGCCACGGTATCCCTTTCGGACTTTCGCGTGACCCTGGCAGGCATCGGCCCTAGGTCAGTTGTGCTGACATCTCTTGAGGCGCGCGTGGAACACAACGCGCCGTTGTCCTTATCGGACGGCGAGCTACCGGGAATCGGCCTAGGATTCCCATGTAAAGTATCTTAACATCTCGAGTCGCGCCGAGCCTACGTGCCGTCGAAGTTCCACCAGACCGAACCCCTTACACGTTTATCACGTTCCGTTTACAACGCTGGCGATTTACGAGAAGCGAGTTGAGCTAGCAACTAAAAACGAGCTGGCGAGCGACGAACACGGAGTGCACGACGGCACCGAGCGATCACTCGCTGGTATGCGTATGTAACAGCAGCAGTGGGTTTGAGCAGTGGTGTCCCAGTGGTATCGGACCTGACTTACGAGTTCTAGCTCGTGGGCAGGCAGGTTGTGTATTTAAACTGCTCTCAAAACAGTGAAGTAAATCATCGTGAAGAAACCGGCATGTCCTAGAACCAAAAATTCGAAGACATGTGACATCTACGAGTACTAATCCGCACTGGGCCAGCGTGGTGGATTATGGCCCACTCCCTCTCACCGAGAGGATGCCTGTGTCCTAGCAATGGGAACATTATAGGTTGTTTATGCTTATGCTATGCGTATGCCTGTACCAAACGTAAGTATCTCAGTGAGTGTGCAGCCGGCCAAGTGAGCGTCTATGAGCTCTTTGATAGCTGTCGCCGCTACGACAAACGAGGACTCGCCAGCAGTGTGAACCAGTCAGCGATCAAATATTAATATACATATATGTATCTCTTTTAATTACGTTAGACGCTTCCTCGTCGGCGGGTGCGCAGGTGCCTAAGCACTCTGATCTTCCGTCGTGTATTTCGGCAGATGTGCCATACTGAAATAAAAGAGAATGCGTAGGTACACTACTTTAACCGATATTGACCGACGACGTCCGATAACTAGGTGCCCCACGCACTCACTTTCTTCTGCATGTTTGGTTCGATCGGCAGAGTTCGGCCGACGACGTACGAACATAGTTCGGCCGGTGACGTATTAGGTGTACGCAAGCCGTAAATAATTCTTAGATACTCCTTCTAATTCATTCCCGTTCAAATAAGAAGTTAGTAATGAGGTAAATTTACCCAACCACAGTTTTTTGGATAATTTTATCTCATTGTCGAAAAACCTGGTGGATTCCGCCTTTATTAAATAGAACATGCGTGGCGTGCGTGCGATAACCCTTAGCTTCCAGCTAAACGTTATCAATACCGGAAAACCACATAAATGGGAGAAAAATTTATAGTTTCAAGGTAAATAAATTAGTAAGCTCGTGCAAAAGTTCTCTTAATTAATCATTTCAACTCAAACATACATAGTTACTTTAATTTCAAAACTGTGGGTTAAGTTCAAAAATGTTTTCATTCATTTCTGCCTTTCTGGCAATCGGCGTATCTGGGAGAAATTAATAAATAAGTAAAACATGTGTTAAGAATGAAATAAACTCTAGACTCTAGACGTTCCTACTGGTGTAAATAGATCTTCTAAATACTCCGATACTGTGACTAGCGGATAGTGTGAGTATCAGATAGTGTGGTTATCCGATAGTGTGAATTTTGAATTACAGATTAAAAATATCAAAATTTGTCGACTATGACAAAAAAAGGAAGGTGACGACATATTTAAAAAAAAAATGTCAGTATTTATTTAAAAAACACAAGTGTCAGTCAATAAAATCACAGAGAGATTTTCATCAGGAAAATGATCTTTACGCAAACGCAATAACTTGAGAAGTCATTTAACCAAATACATTCGTAAGATTGAAATGAATGAATGCAAATTTTCAAATTTATGCTACATCTTAGTTTAGGAAATACCTACCTGATAAATATAACAATGCACGTAAGCCTTAGCTATATGATTCCTAGTTTCCTACTGATATAAACAGGAAATTCTAAATCTAATCGTGAAAACGGAAAATCCACAATTACTCAATGTACGAGTATTTCTATTCCCTATAAAAATAAGTATGTTAGTCATTCACAATCACAATAGGTAACATGACGTCTGAAAAACATATTTAAGAAAAATCAAGTAAAATAAAACGTTTGAAAGTGTACCTAATAAGCCTTAAAATAAGCCTTAAAATGTGTTTAATAATTACTATCCTTGTGTATATTATTGCTATTATAATAATCAACGTGTCTCCTCATGTTCAGGCTCAGAATAACATTAGTAAGTAATTTTTTTCTTCTAAATAATAAGTATGACTAAAGGTACTCGCATGCAAGGCCAGTTCTAAAGTGAGTGCTTTTAAGACGCAGATATATGCCAGTGACCTTGAGTTAGCCACTCAAGGTCACTGGCATATATCTGCGTCTTTCGTTCTGTAATAAGATCACGCAACGCGTCACACCTCCAGCCTATAATAGGACTCGCCCATCAAGGAGCGCTGTTCCAAATTATACGCATTTTTAATTAATTATACACAAAACAAAAGGTATTTTAATAAAACACGTATACTCAAAGATCAATATTTAAATTATCTTTAAAATGGAGAAGGATTCAGAAAAATAAGCTTGATAGATTTTGCGTGATTCTCAGTTTTTTATCCGCGTTAGTCATAACTTTACAAATTAATTTCACTATGTAATATAAACATAATCTAAAATATTCATACATTAAGTTATTACGAAAATGCTCTAATTTAACATATATTTTTTCCAAATCATTAACACTACTCGTTTAGACGTATGTGACGTGACTTGTGTGATCTTCAGTATAAAATCATTAAAAGTCGGTTATCATCGCTTTAAGGGCAAAATTCGCAGACCGCACTTTGACTTTTCTTTGCTAAGTGAAGTAAGCGTCGCATACGAATATGAACTTTATTCCCATATCTTTATGTTCATATTTGCATAAGAATAAGGTTCATATTCATACGAATCGCTTACTTTACTTAGCAAACTCAAGCATTTATTTCAATTAAACCATTTATAGGCACTTTTAAATTAGCAAGGAGTCGTTCAGTCACAATGAAGCTAGTTGCCCCCACAAGCGTAGTAGGTTCCTATGGAGAAGAACGGGCAAGAAACTCCATGGACACTCTTTTTAATTATATTGTTACAAAAATATTAGTTACATCATTAATGTTGAATTTATAATTATATGCGAGATGTTGACGATGTAAAAAAGACGTACACGTTAAAAGCATCCAGAGTACACCAATTTTAAACCAAAAAAGCAGTACAAAAATAAAATAATTAAAATAAGCCATGGCAGCTAAGAGATGACCAGTCCCAACTGACGGCGCCCTGTGACGAACATGACGCACGGATCAGCACCATTCAGCTCAACCATTTTGAAGGGAGCTAAATGATCCAACACACGCGTCACCATAAAATACACTAAAGCCATAGTGAGGTCTTAACACTTTTCATTAGCATAGCAATGGCGATTAATGTCCATTCCCTAATATCGCTTCGTAAGAGGGTCTCACAATACCTAAACATGGTATTGTTTTTCATTAGAAAAAAATAAAACGAAATGTGTGTTTAATAGAAGTGAAACTTCAACGGACAAGTGTTTTTTTTTTTCGCAGGTTTACATTTTAAATAAGCGCATTTTTATTTAAACATATTTTATTTTATTTTATCAAACAAAAAAACTGAATTCAATCCGGAACAAAAAAAAAACATCCATAGTCTACTCTAAAATAATACACATAAAAAGGAACATTAACAAATGCACATCTTTCGTCATCAATCTTCATTCGGCTCATCTGCGTTACAATCAATGAAAGATACAATCCGCTTATGGTTACTAAAATATGATATAAAAACTTGAGATGCCAATCTATGGTCTCCCTCCGCCGCTGCCGCCTCTCACCACGCGATATATCGTCTACCCCCTCCACGCGGCCGTAACGCTTTTTCGTGACAGAAAAAATCCTAATACCCCCCGTCAATATAGAAGTTTCACTTCAAAAATGCAGTTGACGAAGGAGGTAAATATCGTTGGGGAATTAGGAACGGGGTTTCGTTCGGGAAGCCTTGTTCGCGCGTGGATCTCGGAAACACTGGGTATAAGTATCACCATCAATCAATCAATCAATAATAAGTTATAGGGTTATAACGTTCCCAATGCTGGGTCACAGGCCTCCTCTCTGTGGAGAGGGAGTAGGCCGTAATCCACCACACGGGGCCAGTGCAAATTGTTGCACGTCTTTGAATTTTTGATTCTAGGACATATTGGTTTCCTCACGATGTTTTCCTTCACCGTTTTGAGAGCAGTAGCGTTGAAATAACTTACACAAAGTAAAGCTCTTGGGTTCGAAACCACGATCTACAACTGGTAAGTTGGGGCTGTTACCACTGAGCCATCACTGCTCTTAGTTTATGTGGCTCAATGCCATACTAAAACGCACAAACTGTAATTACATCGTGGTACAAAATCCCGACGATGGCGAGCTTAATATGACCATTTTCCAAATAGAATATTAACTCTTTTTTATTTTTAGATGATATCGAAACTAAATTTCAACTACATTTAAGTTACAAGAATGGAGATTACTTAAATATGGCCATAGTTTTGAAGAACTTACCACCGGGCGGTACTGGAACCACCAACTTTACATATTACTATAATAAATACAGATACAATAAAGGTAACTAATTAACTATGTACTTAATGCAGGATATAATATTACACACCAAGGGGATAAAGCAGTGTCTTATGTCAAGGGTGCTACATTGTATTCCGCCCGAGCGTGGCGAAAGAGGCTAGGACTAACTCCCGAGCGCACCGAGGGACTTTCAGAGTTAACTCCTCGGTAAATGAGGGAGTTAAAAAGACTCCTGAGTGCAGCGAGGGATTCAAGCTCGCCCAAGCTAAAACACCTTTATTCCCGTCGAGAATACTCTATTTTTCACACCTTCTGCGAGATAATAATATGCATTAATGAATTCGATTTTCAAATAAGTTTTTTTTTGTAAGTTTTCATACGAATTTTTAGATAAAGGCCCAAATTCAAATCACATTATTAACCAAGGAGTTGTAATGAAAGTCAGTACAATATAATTTTCCAGCTAGACCGTAGGGCTATACTGACTTACTTTGGTGTGTGATATACTAGATACTCATAAATATCAAAGACTTTTACCATGGGAACAACTTTCAAAAATTCAATGTGAAAATCGAAAAAAAAAAAGCTATACCTTTTTTATTAATTTCAGCGGGGATACAGAAAACAATTGAAGGGTACAAAGATACAACGTTTGTTGATGTTCAAGAGAAATTGTTATCGTCGCATAGGGCTTTCGTTGTTGACGTCGGGCTAGAAACAGAAGCTGGCTTGTGTTCTAAACATACAATCGTAAAAGGAAGAAGATTCACGTCACTGTACACCGAAAAAATCACTGGAAAAGCAAGTAAGAAAAAAAAAACAAGTCAACCTTCCAGTAGACTGCCAACTCTAGCCCTGCGCGCGCTCAGTTAAAGTTATTTTTCACTTGGTAGTTGCTATATTTTTTTAAAATTCCCTGTGGCACCGTAGCTCTTAAACGGATGAACCGATTTCAATGCGGTTTTTTTTAAATTTGAAAGCAGGTTTTCTAGCGATGTTTTATCAAAATCGGTTCAGCCGCTTGAAGATTATCAGCTCTTTTCTAATTGATGAATGGATGTGAGCGTCTTCTACATGTCTGATCGATTTGAAATTTGGTATTCTGTTACTTCAATGATATTAGAAGAACATAGTAACCTTGAACTGATGATGCAGCATCACCACAATTTTCAGGAAACCCAACTGCCTTACCAACTTACAGCACAGGTATCGTGTTTGGGCTCATTGGAATGGTCACAATGATGGTGATTATAGATAGATGATGACAAGGGGCTGGTGATGGAGTAGGAAAGAGAAACTCAAACTCAAAGCTTTTATTTCAATTAAACCATTTACAGGCACTTTTGAATTGTCAAGGAATCGGTCTGTCAGATATATGAAGCTAGTTGCCCATTCCAAAGCGTAGTAGGTACCTATGGAGACGAATGGGCAAGAAACTCCACGGACACTCTTTTAAATAAATTGTTACAACATATTGGTTACATCATTCATGTTGATTAAACATGTGAGAACAATGTAGAGAGATGAGGAAATATTTGTGCCGGGAAATGAGGAATTGTTTTTTAAATGTCATGTAATAAACCGTATAATTCCCCATAAAAAAAATGAGACGATTTTTTTTTTCTTGAACATTGCCCCATAAATAGACTCTTAGTACTAACAACACCCTCATGGATCTGACAGGGTTTTCTTTACATGTTGTATGTTATTCGACAATATAGTAACTGAAAATTCGGTACTATATCAGCAAGCTTCCAAATTAATTAAAATTTATTTGATATTGAAATGAAAAAAGATTTAAAATAAAAAATTTAAAATCGGTCCACAATTGACGAAAATACCCGTGAACATACAGGGTGTGGCGTAAATACTGGATAACCCTGAAACTGTCGATCGGCCAGATTATTATCTATCATTTACCCCACTTACATCGCCATATGCCCATGGATGACCAAATTATTGATATTTTGATATTTTAAATAAAAATCGTATTTAGTCTTACAAAATCAGCTGCCATTTCTACGATTGGTGACTTGTTCTCGTTTTTTTTTTTTGTTACTCCTAAATATTAGTATTATCAGACCAGTATCAAGATTTTTTATTACAATCTAAGATAATATGGCAAAAAAATACTTATTCTTAAAATAAAAAAATAAATAAAACGGAATTATGTAATTTTGGTGCCCTGTATCGAAAAAAAAATGTAAAGTCATATGGCGACATAAGTAGGGTAAATGATAGATGATAATCTGGCCAATCGACAGTTTCAGGGTTATCCATTATTTACGCCACACCCTGTAAATTATATTAAAACAATAATTTAAAAAATACGGATGAATTGAGAACCTCCTCCTTTTTTAAGAAGACGGTTAAAAAGTTCGACGACTACTTTGCAAACCTACGTTCGATTCCCAACAATTGTTTTTTTTTTTGCTGCCTATATTTACATTTCGTTAAACTATTTTATGATAGTTCGTAGAACGTACTCAGAAACACATAAAGTTCCCTCTTCTGTCATCTTTGGGAATAAAACTAAATATCTTTATGGTTAGCTCAAGGTGAGTGTTAATGAGAAATCCCGTGTTTACAATCTACTGTTAGATTATTTTACTACATTTTTTTTTAATTTACTGTTATTTTTTACGGCGTTATCATTAACGCCGTAAAAAGAAATTAACTAATCTGCGTTCGCAATTCTTTTGCCAAACATGTAAACAAACACAAATTTTAGGAAAAATAACTGTAATGCCTACACATAAGGTTCAGTTTGCGCAACAACTTCATATTTTTTATGACTTTTTCAACAGTACTAGTCGGTCTAAAATCAACTTTATTTACACTTACATAAAGTTGATGTTTGACTAAGCGGAAAATTCGTGTTTGTTTACATGTTTGGCAAATAAATTCCAAACGCAGATTAGACTATTGGCGTCTTCTCCCCGCTGCTCTGCCTCACTCTCACTCAGTCTGCGAGGAGTATGGTGTGAGCGAGATAAGAAGTGAATTTGAGTTGTATTATGATTTCTTAAAAATCTCGTTAATTTGTTCCAGATACCAATATTTGTTTAAAAGAGCCCTGTACTATTGAAGTGGATTTTAAAAATGGGTGTAAAAGTAAGTCCTTTGTGTAATTATTTGGAAAACCATAGCTCTTCCAAAAATACTTGATACGTTTTAGGAATTGTATTTACAGTTAGAGTACACACGCTTCGTGCCAGAACATTCCTGTACGACTATACATTCCAAGTACATAGTTGTAGTGTCATATTATCCTATGTTATTGAATGAGCAATATTTGTATATATATGTATGTGAGCCGTTCTCGAAAACGGCTCTAACGATTTCGACGAAAGTTGCAATAGGGGTTTACGGGGGCGAAAAATCGATCTAGCTAGGTCTCATATCTGGGAAAAATCATTTTCGGTATTTTCACAGCCTCGGGAATGTGATACAACATTAGTATACCTAGATGATATGTTTATCTATTTTCACCCGAGCAGAGCTCGGTCGACCCGGTACTTAAACCTAAAAAGCTCAAAAATTTAATTGTACTGTCAGGGAAATTAATTGTCTTAATTTTCCGTGGTATCTATAGCCATTTTATACAGCTGTCGAAAAATTATAGTTGTGACTTGAATATAGGCCTACGGACAATTTTGTCAGTAGACAATCTACGTACAATTAATTTCCCTGATTTTACGATCAAATTGGCACGAAAGACACATTTGCACAATTTTTATTCCAAATTGCACGAAAGCCTTTGTGCAATTTGGAATAAAAATGTGTACGCAGCTTTATGTTACTTAGGTACATAACTAAGTAACCTAAAGCTGCGTCCACATTTTTGACATTTCAAAATGGTGGCAAATATCTTAAGCCATTCATTCTGAGGTCTCATGAGGTAGTTCACAAATTAAGGCTTCCCACACACAAGCCTGATGCGACAGTGTGACATGACTCTAGTAAAACAATTTCTATGAGTTTATAAAAAAAATCTACTAGAATCGCGTCGCACTGCTGTCAAGTCGCGTCGTACCTGTCTATAGGAGACTTTATGTCACGAGTCACGACTTTATGTCCCCGCGGACCCCCATCCTCATTTAGATATAGTACCGCGGTATTGTCACGGGTTATTCGTCAGTTGAAATGTAATAAATACTATTTTATTTTACAGATAGCAACGTGTCAATTACAATGCGGAGATCAACTGACTGTGATGGCAGCACTTGCATTGAATCGACTACTTCAACAGAGGCTATCTCGGATAAGTTAACTGCAACAGGCAATTCTTCGGATAAGTTAACTGCAACAGGCAATTCTTCGGATAAGTTAACTGCAACAGGCAATTCTTCGGATAAGTTAACTGCAACAGGCAATTCTTCGGATAAGTTAACTGCAACAGGCAATTCTTCGGATAAGTTTTCTGCAACAGGCAATTCTTCGGATAAGTCAGCTGCAACAGGTAATACTCCGGATAAGTTAACTGAAACAGGCGATTCTTCGAATAAGTTAACTGAAACAGGTAATATTTCGGATTAGTTAACTGCAACAGGTAATTCTTCGGATAAGTTGAATGCAACAGGTAAATCTTCGGATTAGTTAACTGCAACAGGCAATTCTTCGGATAATTTAAATGCAACAGGGAATATCTCCAATACTTCAAATATTACGAACACAAATGACTACGGTGAGTGAATGACCTGGATTGGGACATAGGATATTTTTATCCCGATTTTCCCACGGGATCGAGACTTATGCGAGTGAAACCGCGGAACGCAGCTAGTATTATATAATATATATATCTGCAGAGTCAAATTAAATTAATTATGTCTCTTAAATCCTATAGGTATACGTACCTAAACCTATATTATGCATTTATTTTTAGGTTTTCTGGACCAATCCTATCCGTACCACTTTAGAGAGTTAGATATGGATATATATCTGTTCAATTTGTCACCGGATGACTCCTGGACCGTCTATGTGACTTATCAATCAGGTAAGCTTGTATAGCTATACAACGCTGTAATCGATTTGAGCGTGCTAACGCCCGCACCGAATAAGCGTGAGCGCGATAACGATGTACGTGGACGTGAATAGCCATAGATGACGTCATGACATGCGCCATCTTGCGATAACGCCGACCATGCCTTTTACTAATATCACCGTGAGCGCTTTCAAAAATGATAGTTGTGCTGTTTTGTTTTGAGTCGCATCATAACTTTAGACTAACGTGGTCATTTTCGAAATTGTGCAATTTAAGAAATGTCTAGTTTAAATACAAACAAATATGATAAGCAAGTTTTGACGTTGAGCGAGCACCGTGACCGCGGTCACGAGCGTTCCGAATTGTTGACAGCCCTCAGCTGTCATAATAATGCTATCTAAATCGGTATTAAAATTGGAACTTCAATTTGGTTACTTAGCAACTGCATACCTATTGATTGTCACTCTAGTGTCAAGAAAAAACTCGTGGTGTTTTATATGATTTTAT
Source organism: Agrochola lota (assembly GCA_947364205.1). Taxonomy (NCBI): domain Eukaryota; kingdom Metazoa; phylum Arthropoda; class Insecta; order Lepidoptera; family Noctuidae; genus Agrochola; species Agrochola lota. The sequence continues at coordinate 9,613,208 of OX376246.1, read as the reverse complement.
TGTAAAGTTCTTGTGTATTTGTGATATACGTATTTCTTTTGGCTAAACCACGCTCTGCTTAATTAATCTTCAAAAGGTTATGGGCCCAGAACGCAGAAGTGTAAAATGGAGCTTTCAAAAATACAGATCACAAAACTTGATGGCCACAATTGGGTCGCCTGGAAATACCGAATGGTTGCCCTACTAAAAGGCATAAACGGAATTTGGGAGATTGTGGAAGGCAAGGCACAAAAACCGGCGAAACCTGCGGAAGGCAGTGGTGATGCCGAAGTTGAAATTTACAATAAAACTTTACGAGATTTTGTTACATTGGAGAGCACAGCCCTACTGCTAATAACAAACAATGTAACGGATGAAACACTAGGGAAAGTAATAAGGTTGTCCACTCCCAAGGAAGTATGGAAAGAACTCCATAGGCTGTATGAGGGTCCTGATGAGGGCAGGCTCTACGACTTATGTTTGGACTTCTTTAAACTTAAAAGGGATCCGTCAGACAACATGTCGACTCATGTCTCGAAACTGAAGAATTTGTGGCACAGTCTGAAGGAAGAACTGCTCAAAGAGGAAAACGTTGAAATGCCTGAAGTTCTCTTGATTTGTAAGATCCTGGATACGTTGCCGGAAACTTATTTTTCGTTCAAGTCTAGTTGGCTATTGATGTCTAAGAAGGAAAGAACAGTAGACAATATTACGGCCCAACTGTGTGCACATGAAAAAGCGCTGAATGCAACGATGGCTGACACTGAATCGAGCGAAAGTGCGCTTTATGTAAAAACGAATAGAAAGGTTGCTAAAGGAAATGACCAAAGAGACCAGCAAAATAAAAAGAGGTACAAATGCTTTATTTGCAAAGAGTCTGGACATCTTAAGAAGGATTGCCCGAATAATGGCAAGAAAGAGAAGGAAAATAAAGCTCTTAGTTCCAACATGATGTTACTGGCGGTGAATTCAACAGATTCTGGGACTAAACGTGATTGTGATCATTGGTACATAGACAATGGAGCGACACATCACGTCACAAGTCGAGGAGATCTATTTCAAGATTTTAAACATTTTTGTGAAACTCACACAGTAACGACAGCTGACGGAAATATGTTAAAGGCTGTTGGAAAAGGCACAGTCCGACTAGAGGCCTTTGTTAAAGGAAAAAGTGATTTCCTATTGTTAAGAGATGTTTGGTATGTTCCCCAGATTAGCAAGAACCTTTTCTCTGTGCTTAGTACACAGGACAAGAACCCCTCAAGTATTTTTGAGTCGCGGGTTACAACATGTTCCATGAAGATCAATGGTAAGGTTGTCTTAACAGGAAAAAGGCAAAGGTATGGCGGTTTGTACAAGATAGACTGCAAAGCCATATGTGCTGATTTTTCAGTCAACTTAATTGAGCATGAAGATACGCTGCAAGTATGGCATGAGCGTATGGGACATCAAGACAAGAGACATATCAAAAGATTGATAGAGAAAGAGTTAGGAGTAAAGACATCTAACAGTGGAGAATTATGCGAAGGTTGTATCTTTGGTAAAGCGCACAGGAAGCCATTTGGTGTTCGCGAAAAGGCAACAAAACCTGGTGAGCGCATACACTCAGACGTCTGTGGACCCTTTCCTTGGAGTGTCTCTGGATATCGATACTTCGTACTGTTTAGGGATGAGTTTACACGATACAGATATGTATACTTCCTTAAAAATAAATCTGAAGTTCCTGAAAAGTTGAAACAGATGATGTCTGAGGCTAGAAATGCTGGACATACTATTATCGAGATTTTAAGCGATAATGGAGGTGAATACGATAACAGGAAAGTTCGAGATCTACTTGGACAAGCTGGAATAAAGCAAAGACTCATTATGCCGTACACTCCGGAACAAAATGGGTGTAGCGAGAGAGATAATCGCACTATAGTCGAATCTGCTCGAGCGATGATGCACGCGCATGAGGAGATGCCTCAGAATTTGTGGGCTGAGATGGTAAACACTGCTGTTTACATACTAAACAGGACAGGACGTACTTCAGTAGAACACAAGTCGCCTTATGAACTGTGGCTTAAGAAGAAGCCTCAGATAAAGCACCTGAGGATAGTCGGTTCATCTTGCTTTGCGCATGTACCAAAGCAGAAGAGAAGGAAATTGCAAAAGAAAGCTACACGATGCATTTTAATTGGATACGACAATGACGACGGATACAGACTTTGGAGTCGAGAAAGAAATTCATTAGTCCGATCTAGGGACGTTATTTTCGATGAAAAAGTGCTAGAGACTTCAATGAATGAATACCCTGAAGCTGTCTGCAGTCCGGAAAATGAAATTGAAGTAGATCTTGGTAGATATGCTTTAAGAGATAATGGACAAAGAACTCCTGTAATGCCTGCTATTAAAAGAGTCGGTGAAACTGACATGGATATACATGAACAAAATCTAGATTTTGGAGAAGAGTTTCATGACGCAGAAAATGTAATAACTGAACAGTCTGTTGAATCAGAGGGAGATGGAAACGTTAACGAAGATGATAATGTCGTTGATGAATATCAAGATGAAGTCAATGATGAAATTATCGCAGATGAACGCGAAAATGTGTTCCCGGAACAGATGATACTTCGAGACCGTTCTTTGTTACGTCCTCCAGATAGATTCAAAGACTTTGTTATGAACGCGATAATGGGATACAATGAACCAGAAACGTACAAAGATGCGATCAGAAGCCCAGATAAAGAGCTATGGGAAAAGGCCATGGACAGCGAAATCAGTTCTTTGAAAGAAAATGACACTTGGAAGCTTGTGAATCTACCCAAGGGCAGAAAAGCTTTACCTAGTAAGTGGGTTTTCAAAGTTAAGATGAATGCTGATGGCTCTATAGATAAGTACAAGGCTAGATTGGTGATAAAAGGTTTTCATCAAAAGAAAGGTATAGACTACATGCAGACCTTTAGCCCTGTGACCAGAATGGCAACTGTTCGCTCAGTAATTAGTACAGCAGCAAGCGAAGGCATGTCAATGCGACAGTTCGACATTTCGACTGCCTTCCTGTATGGCTCTTTAGATGAAGAGATCTTCATGAAACAGCCAGAAGGTTATAATGACGGCTCCGGTCAAGTATGTCTTCTAAAGAAGAGTCTGTATGGGCTGAAGCAAGCACCACGGTGCTGGAACCGGTGCATTCTAGATTATTTCAAAGAAATCGGTTTTAAGGCAAGTGAGGCAGATCCTTGTCTTCTGATACGAAAAAGAGGATGTGGAAAGCTTATAGTAGCTTTGTACGTGGATGACGGTCTAGTCGTCGGATCCAATGACGTACTGATAGACGAGTTGATGGAGGAGCTCAAACGTCGTTTCAAAATAACCACGAAAACTGCGTCCTATTTTCTTGGAGTCGAGATAGAAAGCAGAGGAGATAGAATTAAGATATTCCAAACGTCCTATGTGCATAAGATCTTGTGGAGATTCGGAATGGACACCTGCAAACCGGTCTCAACGCCGATTGCAAAAGACGGCACATGGAGCGAGAAGGTGGACATGAGTTATATGAAAGATAACTACAGGCAAATTGTTGGAGCCTTGGCTTACTTGATGGTATGCACTAGACCTGACATTGCATATGCTGTAAGTGTAGTCTCACGAAGTCTGGAAAAGCCAGAAGAAGCAGACTGTGTCCGACTGAAGCGCATAATGAGATTTTTACAGTACACGCCAGATCTAGGTATCATGTACCAGAAAAATTACAAACAAGGCATTTTGGAATGCTATAGTGATGCTGACCATGCAGGAGATATCAGCACTGGTAGATCCACTACTGGAGTGCTGTGCATGTATGCAGGAGGAGCGGTGTCATGGCTAAGCCAACGACAGGCAAGCGTTTCAATTTCGACCACCGAGGCAGAAGTTGTTGCCGCTAGTGAAGCAGCCAGAGAGACTGTTTGGCTATCTCGGCTTATGAGTGATCTTGTCGTTCTTAAAGAGATTCCATGCATAAGAGTGGATAACGAAGCTGCAATCAGGCTGGCTGAAAATCCAGAATTCCATCGACGGACTAAACATATTCGAGTTCGACATTTCTTTGTGAGAGAATTGGTAACTGGTGGTGAGCTAAAAGTCGATAAGGTATCTAGTGAAGATCAGCTGGCAGATATCCTGACCAAGCCACTAGCAAGACCGAGGATCAGAAAGATCTCTGACCGGATAGGTATTTGTTGAGAGGAGATATTAAAATTGGAACTTCAATTTGGTTACTTAGCAACTGCATACCTATTGATTGTCACTCTAGTGTCAAGAAGGAAACTCGTGGTGTTTTATATGATTTTATTGTAAAGTTCTTGTGTATTTGTGATATACGTATTTCTTTTGGCTAAACCACGCTCTGCTTAATTAATCTTCAAAAATCGGAACGCCAATTATTGATGTCAGCGCTGTGAGCGATTACCTTCTAATTCGGAAAGCGGCCTAAAATCCATGGGGCGCGCCCAAAATCGAAGCAAACACCGCCGTCTCTTATTTATCAATACATTTCTCCAAAACAATTTCGCAAATAAATGTTTACAGTATTAATCTGCAAAGTCCACTTTAGTCTGCATTTAGAACAAGATTCACAGACCACTCTTTGACTTTAGTGAATAGTTAAAGTTAACGCAACATGCACGCAACAATATGGGTCACATTCGTATGAAGCGGCTACCATGCAAAGTTAAGTCAAGTACGGTCTGTGACTCTGGCCTTTAAACTACAAACAAATTAAAAATAAATACCGGAAGCCCGACTTTGAACTGCGTTAAAAAAAAGGACAGTGATAGAGCAGTTCTAATTTTAGGAAAACATCTTTGGTTCATGCCCAATCTACCCGTATGCAATAAGCACAATTTATTTTAAAACAACTAGAAGAATTCGCCAATTTTAACTGCCTGGGACTTTTTTCACGGAACTTTACATTTGCGAAAAGTGAAATTAATTATATAGAAACCAATTTTTTTTTACTTTTTAGATTCCACTATTATTATTCTAGAAAAAAATAAATGTTGCCGATTTTGCTATTTTTAAATGAAATTATTGACGTTTGAAGTTTGAGCAACGACGAAAAAAAACAATAAAGTAATCTGTGTGGCCTGGATCTTGTTATTGGGCCTAAACACGTATCAGACGGCCCCACTGATCCGCGATTTTCGTATGTTCAACCGTCTGCCGAGCACCCTGTATAGACCACTACTTAACTTGTACAATAATTTTTTTTTCCAGATATCCGCGGTAAAACGACAACAACTGATGTGTACAGTAGAATACGATATATTCGTATCCATAAAGACGGATTTAAGGCTTACAGAATATCTGCTAACGTTAAGTTGAGAACAGACGCAGGCTTGTGCCATCAAAACATATTTGAAGGGAGGACATTGTCGTCTGACAAGATAAATACCACAGGATTTGCATGTAAGATAATACATATTAAAGAAAAACTTTAGTTTCCTTGACCTTGAATTCGGATACCACAAAACGCAAGTTTTGAAATATGAACTACAGTGCGTTCATTATGCCTTGACCCGTGACGCGATTGATAGTTCTGTACCTCTACCATGAGTTGCCTTCGAAAACTTACTCAATAACGTTAAACACGCTAGCGTATTTACGTGAATAAAATAGATTTCGATAATGTCGAAAACTCGCTAGTGTCTCCGTCAATGATTAATATGAAAATATATTGTACAGAGCCCCTAGCGGTCACAGAAAGAATTAAAATTCGTACTAAGAGCACTACAGATTTCGATAGGTAAGAAACCTAACATTGAAACTAAGCTTGACAAGCAATGGTGCCACCATTACGGCAAAGGACAGGTTATAGGGAACGGTCTGTAACATTTGAACCGCTTGCATGACATCCTAATCCTAACTTATTATTATAAATGCGAAACTGAGTTTGTTTGTTTGTTACGCTTTCACTCTAAAACTGCTGAGCGGATTTAGGTGAAATTTAGCACATGGGTAGACCATGACTTGGGTATTGTGAACATGCTTGGACATAGGATACTTTTTATCCCGATAGTCCCGCGGGATCGAAACTTATGCGATGATCTTCATCCTCGTATCAATAAGGTTGCTCTAGTGTTGCTGCCACTGACAAGTTAGTCAAAATCACAGTGATCCTTATTCTGGTTATAATAAGGTTGCTGTTTGTTTGCTGCTGTCAGAGGTAAAATAACTGTGAAAGGACGGCAGTTTGCGAATGTTGACGTCGTGTACGGAGCACCATTGAAATATTAGTGCTGGGACATTCTGGCTAGTCATTGGGATTTAAGTTTGTAACACTTTATTAGCGTCGTGGACGATGGGCCTTAGAATTGAGGTTTCAAGTGTTTAAAAATTGTTTGTTTCAGTTTACTCTTCACCGTCTACAGCTCACACTTGTGCTGGAGAGCGCTGTTCCGTTAGTGTTTACTTCACAAATCAATCCTGTTCAGGTAACGACCCTAACTCTTGTAAAACCATACTTTTTTGATGATGTTTTTTTGATAGATGTCAAATATTTCGCTGTTTTGATAGATGTCAAATATTTCGCTGTTTATGGAATTAAATTACGGTGTATGGAATTAAAAAATAAATGTGGCTAACTAGCGAACTATTAATAATGAATTGCAATTATAACATTGAACGATGTTGAAACCGTTTTCGGTGTAATAAAGGCATTTGGAAAGTTTCCAAATACATAAATTCAAATTCAAGTCATTTATTCAAAATAGGCTGAGAATCAGCACTTTTCAAACGTCAAAATTACATAAGACAGTCCCCCAAAAACGCCCACCCTTCACCACTTCCTAGTGCTTAGCTGGGAAGAAGAAGTGGCGCAACAAACTACGCAAATACTTTTTTTACATCTAAAATGAAATATTCGGTTTTACGATAGGTATTAATTGTTGCATTTCATAATCAATATTTTAGTTAACTAGTTAGCCACATTTTTATATTTCCATACTATATACAATGTGTTTGTTTTTGATACTCCATAACTCTAGGGTTATTATATAAGTAAAAATAACACACAATCTCCTAGAATAGGTGGTCCAAAAATGCATAGTTGCGAAGATATAATCAATCATAATTAAATTAGGGCAAAAATTGTCACCAGTATGACGAATCTTTACTTTTGCGACGTTGCCAAACTTCGCAGTAGTGTAGTAAAGTAATTCATTTTTATTCAAACCAATCATTCATATTTAAATCTAAAGAAAATGCGACGTTTTCATATTTCACGTAAGGGTGTTTTACATTAATAATCGTGACTTTGTCGAATTATTTTGTATGAAAAATGAAAAGAAAAAAAAAATGATGGTTGAAGAATAATTCATATGCCAGTTGGTTCTTTGATATGGTCTCAATCATACCCTAGAGTTATGGGGTATCAGAAAAAACACATTGTATATTGTCAAATTAAAATAATAATACTTTAAAGGTGGTGGTAGGCCCCTACTCGGGTGAAAATACAGACAAAACGAATTTTCACAGATATGAGACCTAGCTAGATGGATTTTTCACCCCCGTAACCCCATTAATGTGATTACAACTAAACAGGGTGTCAGGGACATCGACGCGAAAACTGATACCATGGATTCAGTACCTACATGATTCTGAACACCCCCTTTTTTTTTTTCAGACTCAGACTTTTGTCAGACTTTTAGATAAGATAAGATATTCTTTATTTGTCTAAACATGGTATACATACAAGAGCATGCAAGATTAAAATCAATTGTTTAAGTCCAGTCATGTTTAGCCGTAAGTATCGGCGTACAAATATTTCTATAATATTGAAAACTATTATTCTTTTTATTGACAACTAAAAAATTATAAAATTTCACAAAAAGAAAGAAAGTTATGAGTTATATTATTATAAAATTTCACAAAAAGAAAGAAAGGTACCCAGAATTGCAAATACAAAATTTTTAACTTAGAGACCTGTTAATTCGAAATTATTATTATATCATCATGTCAACATTCAGATTGAAAAATAAATCACAAATACAAGAACAATGTCAAAGTTTAAAAATGTATGTCAAATTTGAAAGATACATGTCAAAATTACAACCCAAGTCCAAATTAACAGATTTATGTCGATTTTACAATGTTGATTGCTAAATTACAATGTGAACGTCTAGTTCATTTCAAATTACAAGACGAATGTCAAAATTACAGGAAAAAACTAAAAAACTTTTTCGGCTAGAAATTCGGAGACACTGTAATATGCTTTATGCAAAAGGAACAGTTTTAATTGACGCTTGAATGCATTCCTATTTAACTCTTTCCATCGTTTAGGCAGGATATTAAATATAGTGGGAGCCATGCAGACGATACTCTTGCGCATGAGTGCTGTTTTTGCTGGATAGATGCGAAGAATAGTCGCATCTCTTCTGTTACGCGGTACGGCGTCCTCTAGACGTGGGAACAGTTTGGGGTTAGTTTTAACAAACATTGCGGTTTCGAGAATATACATACAGGGAAGTGTTAATATTTTGTACTTTTTAAAATATGGTTTACATGTATCAACCGTTTTTAACCCAAACATAGATCTAATACATCTCTTTTGAGCCTTGAATGCCGTGTTAACGTCGGTAGAATTTCCCCAGAATATAATGCCGTATCTTAGGTGAGACGCCGCTAAGCCATGGTAAGCTGCAATCAAGGTGTCTACATTCACAACTGCAGCTAGAGAGTGCAATGCAAATGCAGAACTACAAATTTTTTTGCAAAGGTTCTCTATATGCGATTTCCAGTCAAGCCTTTTATCAATCATTAGTCCAAGGAATTTCGTACCATTTACGCTTTCAATTGTTTTATTCGTTATATTTATGTCCATGTTTTCTACAGTCGAACGTTGATTAAAATGTATGATTTTAGTCTTATCTAGATTAATTTTTAAATTATTATTATTTAACCACTTTATTATTGATGTCAGAGTATTGTGAATGTCAAGTTTATATTGGATCATGTCACTGTTATTATTAGAAATTGTCACCGTGCTATCATCCGCAAACAAAGTCATAGGATGTGAAATTGATGTAGGTAAGTCATTAATATATAGTGTAAAAAGCGGAGGTCCCAAAACACTTCCTTGTGGAACACCAAAGGTAGTGAGACGTTCCTCTGATAAGTAAATCTCTTCCTTTTTGGTATTAGTATTAATTCTAGTGATTTCGGTCATTTGCTTTCTATTGCTTAAATAAGATTCAAATAAATTAAGAACATTACCTCTAATACCATACGCGTCAAGTTTTCTAATTAAAATGTCATGTTTTACATAGTCAAATGCTTGAGTCATATCGCAGAAGATAGCACATACATGTGTTTTTTTATCTACTCTTGTCAATACGGTGTATAGAAAGTCATAGATGGCCATACTTATAGTCTTATTTTCGCGAAATCCTTTTTGCTCATTACATAGTATATTATTTTTTTCTATATAACCGTTTAATTCCTTTTGAATGAATTTCTCAAATATTTTAGAGAAGATAGGTATCAGAGAAATAGGCCTGTAGTATTCCATCAGCTCTCTGTCTTCTTTCTTAAATAATGGTTTAACGATAGCCATCTTTAGTGCGTCAGGAAACTTGCCAGCCATAATACTGAGATTAATGATGTGAGACAAATGGTGGCTTATTTCAGATGCTACTGATTTGATTATTTTAGTTGAGATACCATCGTAACCCACGCTATTAGTGTTTTTCAAACCCATAATGATTTTATGTGCCTGTTGTGGTGTACAGGGTGCCATAAACATTGAGTTTTTGCTATTAACGATGGGTGTTGTAGTTTTATGACTAGTCTGTATTGGTTGTATTTTATTGATAAAATAGTTATTAAACTCATTTGCAATTTGTTTCGCGTCCGTTATCTTGTTGTTATTGATTTTAATTTTTGAAATATAATTTTTAGGTACATTAAATTTTCCTCGATTTATTATTTGCCAGGCAGTTTTACATTTATTGTCTGATATTTTAATTCTGTAGTTGTTTTGTGAACGCTGTGTCAGAGTGATGATTTTTCTAAATAACTTAGAGTAATTTTTAAAGCGAGTTCTATTTAGTTTACTTGGATTTAATCTGTAGGTCCACAGAAGTTGCCGTTTTTTTTTACTACATGATTTAATTCCCTTAGATAACCACCTTTGCTTGTTTATTACATTTATTTTAATCAATTTTTTAGGAAAACAGAGGTTGTAGAAGAGCGAAAATACTTCATGAAAGTTGTAGTAGGCAATGTTCGGGTCGTCTGTTTCATATATTTCAGAATAATTAATTTTGCTCATACAATCTTTAAATTTATTTATATTTTCTTTATTGTAGTCGCGTCTAATAGTACAGTATTTGTCGATGGTACATATTTTATTCACGGGACATTTTAAAAGCTGGGCAGTGTGGTCCGAAAGGGCAAACTCTAAGACTTCAGATTCACATTTTTTATTATAATTATGCGCAAAATTATCGATACATGTCCGACTTTCCATTCGAGTAGGTTGTTTTATTGCTAGTTTTAGGTTGAAGCTAAGTAGAATGCATTCAAACTCCATCGACTGGTAATTCCTTTTCAACATGTCTATATTGAAATCGCCAGCTATGACAATATTTTTATATGAATTCTTAGATAATTCTAGTAAAACTGTTTCAAACTGATTAAAAAAATTATTGAGATTGTTCATATTTGGAATTCGGTACACGCATACAAAGGCAGTGTTATACTTGGTAAGCTCAATGGCACAGCATTCAAAAGTTCCTGTTATTGACATTTTTGATATTTTTAATAGCTCGTTCCATTCATGCCCATTTCTAATTAGGATACATGATCCGCCTCTCTTAATTTCCTTTCTACTGTAGTGAGCAGCTAAGCAATAGTTTGGAATGCTCAGCTGGTTTTCGTAGCCTTCCATCATAAAATGTTCAGTAACGCATATTACATCCACTTGTTTGTTTTTCTCTTTAAGTTCATTTAAACAGACTGTGAGCGCATCTGACTTGTTCAATAAGCCTGCTATGTTCTGGTGCATTATATTAAGATGTTTAGTCACGAAAAAGTTCACCGTGTAATAAATTATCTTTATTATAGTTCAAGTCAGTCGATATCATTTGGTTATTATATTTTATGTCATTAATCAAATTTATTATGTCCTTAAAAATTATTTGTAGTCCAGTATTATTTATTGCGCCAGTCCGTCTGTTGTACTCTATGTAGTCATATGTGAGATTCTTGTTGCTATCAATTAGATATGCGTATTCATGCGTCAATATGTCCAGAAAAAGTAGATTATTGAATGTCTCCACTCTTGAATTATATAAATTAGTACAATTGTCGCATTTATATGTTGGGGCGCATAAAATAAAATTGGTATGTTTGATGTCCTGTAGAGCTTGTCTGATATATAGGATAATGTCAAAATAACTACTTGTTGTTCTGAAGTCTTCTTCCCCTAACATGATAATGCAATAGTCCTCTAGTGTAAAGTTAGATACTTTGTCCTTCAATCCTTTTAGCAGTAAGTTTGCATTTCCATGAGGTGTTATGTAGTGGCATATTTCAGAACGAGAGAAAGAGTTTTCTGCAATGTTCAGGATTTTGTTACTGTTATCTGTACTCAAAATACATATTTTGCATCTTTCCTTAGAGTTCTTATTAGAATAATTTTTCTTTATTTCTGTTGTCTCACAATTTATTTCTTTGTCAAATGTTTTGGTTTGGATTTGTTTATTCGGTTTATTAGGTGTGCCGTTTAGAATTTGTTTATTGGGTGTTTCAGTTTGGACTTGCTTATTGCTTGTATTTCGTTTATTGTTCTGTTTTTTGGCGCTAGACGGCTTTAGTTTAACTGGAGTATTTGTTACTTTTTTAAATAAATTATTTTTTTTACTCAAATTATTATTTAATTGTTTGATTTCATTGTTTTCTAATGACAATGTTTCTATTTCTGAATGTGCACTTTGAAGCTGTAGCGTAAGATTCATAACTTGTTCACGTAGCTTTTTTAGTTCGTCATCCTCGTCGTCGGACATCTCAGGTACACTAGTGACTGTGCTATTCAAGTTATGCGTCGGATCAATGTCACTGTTGTTTAGGATCGAGTCCGATTTTGTTCTAGTACGGCGAAAGGTAATGTTTTCTAAGAAATTCATTTTTGATGTTTCAAAAAGGATCTCTTATGTTGGGGATCGAACTCGAGCCACACCGTTCACACAGGTATCGCTACTTTACTGGCGTTGCTATTTGTACAGTTAAGTTTAATGATGAAATAGTGTTCCTCAATATAGATACACGATTTGAACTAACGAGTGGCCGTTAATATATGAGTCATGCAATGGAAATATTTGCACTGTTTCTTTGTTTGACTTCACTTTGTAAAAATAACACTTTATTTAAGTTCTTTACTGACTAAAACCCACCCGTGTTCCTTACGTTGCCTGTGTGCCGGGGCCGCGATATCCCTTTCGGACAAACCCGCAACCCCAGCAGGATTCTGAACCCCCGTGCGTTGAAATTTTTCGTCGGTTATAAAAAAAAAAATGCTGTTTCATAGAAAAGTGCAATACCTACGCGGTCAAAATGTATGGAACAGCTGTTTTTTTTCCGTTTGGTATTAGTTTTCGCGTCGATGTCCCTGCCACCCTGTAATATTTATATTATCGTCCAACTTATAATATGCTTGTCTGCATAGTGTGTGTGTTTAATGCATGTTTTAAATTTCTTCTCATTCAGTTGAAGAATATCGAGTGGTATTTATTATAGCATTTTACATTTGTATATATATATGTATATACAAATGTAAAATGTATGATGAATGAGAAGAAATTTAAAACATACATTAAACGCACACTATGTAGACAAGCATGTTATAAGTTGGATGATTATATCATAGATAAAAATGCTTGGCTTAATGCTGGTCCTGCTCCACAGCTACTTGGACTCACTAGTTAAAAATTTTAATGTTTGGAAGAGTTGCTTCCCCTTTTTATATTTTCTGAAATTACGAACTTATTATTTATTTTTTATTTAAACAAGTTTTAATTGTTGAATACTCCAATGGATAATGATTTTCTTTCTTTTTGGTACTAGCATTATATTTATTAATCTCTCAAATACATTGCAAACTAGTTTTGTATAATTTAGAAGCATTTTTTCAATTTTTGTAAATGTGACTACCATGGAGCCATTTTTTATGTTATTAAGATGTATGTTGACTTGAAAGAACATGGCAGTTGAGAGTAGGTATGTCATGCTCACTTAAATGTCTCGCTGATGGTGGCGAGTGTGTTAAATCATTCGGTTCCCTACAAAATGGTTGAGCTGGACGGTGCTGATCCACGCGTCACGTTCGTGAACGGGCGCCGTCAGTTGTGACTAGTCATCCCTTATCTGCCAGGGCTTAATTTTTAATCTTATATTTTGAATTGTTTTGTTTTTTTTTTTTGTACATTAGTCTCGCATATAGAAGCAACAAGAAAAATTTACCCAAGATTTTGTTATTTTCTATATTTAAAAGAGTGCCCTTGGAGTTTCTTGCCCGTTCTTCTTCATAAAGATCTACGTTTTGGAATGGGCAACTAGCTTCAACTTTCTAACTAACTGACCGACTATTTGACAATTCAAAAGTGCCTGTAAATGGTTTAATTGAAATAAATGCTTTGAGTTTGAGTTTGAGTTTGAAATATTGCACATTTAATTGCTCATTATAGAATTCAATTTTATTGCAGATAACGAACATTTCCAAATGCCTAGATGTTACGGCAACAGTTGTGTCACGGTAAAAACAACTCGCAAAATCTCGGAAATATTTCAACAACGACAACATATATTTTTGGATAGTATATTGAATGCAAATAAACAACAAAACATATCGCATACTTCAAAAGTAACAGATATCTGGGATACAGAGAGAGATTCCTGGGACATGCCAAATATAACACAATCTTTTATACCAGAACTAACATATGATAAAACTTTGATTTTAACACCCGAATTTATGAAAGGTTTGTTTTTCTTATACATTTTCTCTTACACACATGTTCGGGTCGGCTCGGCACAATTCGAGATAAGCCGCGTTTTCCCGAACGCATATCTAAATCCGCCCAGATGTACCTACCGAATCATGTTGACCCAACCATGTGTGTAGCACCCCTTACATTTACTACTTGTTTAAAAACAAAGTGTACAACTTATATTGTTCTCTTTCAGAATTTAAGGAACAATTCAATAAAAGTGTGAGCCGTGTTACCTGCAGTCCTACAAACGCGTTGATCCTGCTGGTTATAATTAGTATTATTATTTAGTTACTTATAAAGTATCTCTATGGGCCTTATTACAAAACTTTAGAACCAGGTTTAAACCATCGAGACATTTTTAATTTCGATCTTTATGGCCGACAACGTTAGTTTTAATTAAGAAAACCGACTGTGAAACCAATTCTAAGGCCCGCTTGCACCACACATCGCTAGATACTTTTACCGCCATAGATAGTGCAATCCACGAAGACGCGCCCCACTACGCGATTACTGTACTGTAAGCCTTACTTTAGTAGCAGAGCGGAGTGGGGCGCGTCTTCGCGAATGGCACCTCACGAATGGATCTGTATACGTATTTAGAACATCCCTCTGTTTTTGATAATCGTTTGAAAATGACAGAAACAGAATGATGGTTTAGAATATTTTTAGCGCTAAACGCATTTAGGCACGTTTTCACTAACACATGCAGTTCTAAGCGCGCTTTTGTTTTATTCAGTGATTTATTTCGATCGGCTTTGTAATAAACACGCGTTAGTGATTTGTGGTGCAAGCGGGCTTGCAAGTTGTCAATTTTGTATTAAGAACTTTACTTCAGTCGTTTTCACTCGCGCTGTTGAATTTTCAACGTTCAGGTCAGCGCCGAAAGTTGAAAAACCAAACGAGCTTTTGTTTTATTCAGTGATTCATTTAGATGTACATCTACCTAGTGAAAACGGGCGTTAGTGATTTTGGTCCAGGCGGGCCTAGATTGCTAATTTTATATAAAGGACTTTACTTCAGTCGGAATAAGGTTTGAAATACAAAAACTGAACCGAAATTTTAAACTTGGACTTAAGATAGACATCGTTTTGCAATGAGACGGTACAACTTTTACCCAAGGCTTTGCTTCTGTAATACACAGGAACACTGCATTTTTTCGAGACATAAAGTAAGTCATTCTCTGGCCCATAAAGAGTGCTGCATCAGGAAGATTTTGGTGCATAATTCATCAAATTCAATTAATTAATTAATTATGTTTTGTGTAAATTGGCTAAAATATGACGATTATTATTGAAGTTGCCGGAAAAAATCATGCCGACCGTAACAGATAAGTAAAATGTATGTTTCAAAGGATTATATGTATTAAATCATTCAACAAAAAGTTACCGCGAAAAACCGCGATGGCATATATATGTCTATAAATAAAAAATAAAATGTTTTTATTGTTTCTCATACATTTATTGCATGGCATTGGCATTTAGTTTAGATTAAAATATGCCTTGACATTAATGAATACCTACTTTAAAAGATGTCACAGATTCAAAATTACGCTTGACAAAATAATTATGGTTGACGACAACGTGGGCGCAGCGGTCAGTGACCTTTTCCTCGGCTATAAGGTATGTAATACCAGTAGTACGTACCCGTGGGATATTTTCCGACTACCACGCGGCAAACCCGCGGGCAAAACTTAGTTTATAATATTAGTTTGATGTATAAGGCCGTTTTACCAACCAAATTTGTACAAATCCATAGTAATATTGTATTATGCGAAATAACTCTCTCTGAATGAAGAATTGCCAAACTTAAGTGGCAATGGGCAGGGCACATTGCTCGCAGAACAGATGGCCGATGGGGCCGAAAGGTTCTGAAGTGACGACCGCGTACCGGAAGACGTAGCGTTGGAAGGCCTCCCACAAGGTGGACCGATGAATCCGCTGGATGCGGGAAGCGCAGAACCCGTCGAAGTGGCGGTGCTTGGTCAGGCCTATGTCCAGCAGTGGACGTCTTTCGGCTGAAATGATGAACTCTGCCTTTCTGTAATATTTTTACGCATTGGTCGTCGTTGACCTAGTGGTCGCAAGCGCGCGGATTCGATTCCCAGGTTGGATAGTGTTATTGGGTTTTTCCATCAGTAATTTCTCAGTAGTAGCCCGGAATCTGGATTTGTGCCAGGTTGATAGTAATAGGCTCGCCCCCCATTACAGAAAGAAAGAAAGAAAGAAAGAAAGATAATTTATTTGTCAAACATGCGTATACATAAACTGACAAGGCAGACATGCAAGGTATTGAGTTAATATTTTGTTGTGAGCGTCCATGTTTTGCCAATAGCGGCGTACAAATGGTATAAGTTGTAAGTTATTAGTTAAAATTTCATTTAATTGGATTAACATTCATAATCATTTCATTAATAATTTATGTCAAGATTTAAAGTATATTATGGTCAAAAATAAATTAAATATACATGGGACTTAACATAACTGGCGACATGAGGGTGTACAGTAGGTACATCTCTGCCTAGCCTTGTGGAGCAGACGGGCGTGATATTGTGTATTTCAAAACAAAATGGAAACTTTATGAAATTAAAATTTGAGTCTTTATAAATGTTTTTATTAATTTCCTCGGTATTAGTACAATGAATCGAAAACATCTACGTGGGGATTGTTGGAAATAACCGGTTATATACACGAATAAGCTTCAAAATTATATAACAATAATTTATTGCTTAAAACTTAAAAAATGTACACAAGAATCTGCACTTTGACATTTCATACTAAGAATGTTGCACTTAACTAAAACCGGTATTTACCGAAAAACCGTAAATAACCGAAAACCGTAGATTTTACATGACCATCAAAATTTTTCGACTTTCGGTCATATTGATGACCGGTTTTCACGTTATTACCGGTACTTTTGCGTCTAGATTCCTTATTTATCGGTCAATCTCTCCAAACACGACGTCCAGGGTTCCTATGATGGCTACAATGTCTGCTAACATAGAGTTCTTGCCGATCTTCTCTAACGCCGCCAGGTGAGCGAAGCCGGGCGCCTTGATCTTGCATCTGTGGGAACAATTTGTTATTCATTGAATATAAAAGTGCTATTAGTCAGTTGAAGTGCAATTTAATTGCGGTCGATCGATGTCGACCTGGTAGTACTACAGTACCGCCAGCTCAAATCGATCGACCACAATGATACATCCTGAAAATAGACTCACGGACTTCTAAATAGAGCAACTGTACATTGTAAATAAAAAAAATGTGTGTCAAAAATTCAAAATTTAAAAGTCATTTATTCAAACTAGGGTAAGAAACAGCACTTTTCGAACGTCAAATTACATAAAACAGTGCCCTAAAAACGCCCACCCTTCACCACTTCCTAGTGCTTTAGCTGGGAATAAGAAGTGGCGCATCAAACTCCCCAGCAGCACTGCTGTCTGTTGTTAGAGAAAAAAAACTTGATTCCATACAATAGTATGCAAAATAATTTATATTACTCGACACAAAACAATAAAAACAAACAAATAAATTGTGTGTATGTCTGTGTCTGTGAGTGTGTGTGTTTGTGAATGTGTGTGTGTGAGGGTGTGTGTGTGAGGGTGTGTGTGTGTGTGTGTGTGTATGTGTGTTTTTTTTATTTTTTTTATCAAGTTTTTAGGCCTAAAACATCAAAATTATGCCAAGTCAGAGAAAAAGGTTTTATGCAGTTTTGTAGCTGACGTACTGGCTATTATAACATTAAATACTCCGACGATCCCTGTACTGTTGCATGCACCCATAAGCACAATGTTTTGCTAGCGTTACATTGATAACCGTTAATAGCAAATTTTCACACGAAAAATAATTTAATTGCCCAGCAATTATTTTTACTCAAAGTTACTTTATATATGATTTTATTTCTGTAAGTAGATTTGTACAAATGCTTTTACATGTCAAGCATATTTGATAAACTAGACGAGGTCGCCGTTTCCTGTCTGACTACTCTGAGAAGAAAGGCCGAAACAAACTCAGAGGTCACAGTGTCTTTTAAAGTCCACACATAATATTGGTCAGATCATTTGAAGACCATGTAGATTGATGTCTGAAATGGTCTTTAGAGAAAAGAACCACACAGATTGGGTAGACTTGTCCAGTCAGTGCACGCATTTGTCAGTAATCGTGTAGCTCAACTCAGAACTTTAGAAGCTCAACGTTTCGACGAAAAATGTATAGGACAATGTTAAATGTATAGAATCCGTAGATGACGGCTTTGTTATGGATCTTTTGACACACTAGGGCAATACTATGATGATCATAATGAGAATGCGTAGCTGTAAGACCCTTTTTTTTTTGTTTTTTGGGATGGGAAATCATCAAATGACTTCTCCCGCTCTGGGCAGAGCGAGAGGGTGTGTCAGACTTTTACTGACTAAAACCCACCCGTGTTCCTTCCGTTGCCTGTGTGCCGGGGCCGCGATATCCCTTTCAGACAAACCCGCAACCCCAGCAGGCATTGGTCTTTCGACCCCGTCGGTTGGTGCTGACATCTCTTTAAGGCGCGCGTGGAACACAACGCGCCGTCGACCCGGGCCTGGTCCTTATCGGACGGCGAGCTGCCCATTGCTCACCGTCCGCAGGCCCGCGCCTACGGTAGCTGTAAGACCCTGTGCACATACCTGTAGGGTTTGGAGCCTCCATCAGAGACGAGGTAGACACCGAACTCTCCCTTAGGCGCCTCAATAGCCGTGTAGGTGGCGCCGGGCGGCACCTGGTACCCTTGCGTGAACAACTTGAAGTGGTGGATCAGGGCTTCCATCGAGGACTGTAAGACAAGGGGAAGAATTCAATGGTCGTAAGTTCGACTGAGTTGGGTAAAGTGATTTTTGTTATTTAGACGAGAAAAGGAAGAAAGGTTTATGAGTATAATTCGTTAATATTAAAGTTACGTTTACCTAAGAAATCTCGATATTTTGTCAAGTCGTAAAAACCGCGAAGCAGGACCGCTAGTGTGTTTATACAGGGTGGCAGGGACATCGACTCGAAGCCTGTTACCATGGATTCAGTTCCGATGGTTCAGGAGCGTTCAGAATCATGTACAGAATCCATGGTAACAGTTTTCGCGTCGATGACCCTGACGAAATAAATACAGGGGTATTTATTTCAAGAAGCCTAATCATTCATCACCCAAAGATTATTGTAGCTGCAGACATAAGCTTTGTACGGTCAACCCCTCGTCAATGGTAAGAATTAAACTATACGAAAACCGCCCTTATTGCCACGACATGAAAACACTTTCAATGTCAAAATTGTGACGTTACGTATATCACAGCCATCTGGTTAAATTAGGGACAACTACTAGACAAGTCATTGAGCTCAACGTGCTGAATGTCGTGTAGTCATTTCGTTAAACTGGGTGAAATAGTTTAGATTAGGTTAGAACTGTGACCAACCGTACGCGAGCCAAGCGAGCGTTGCCGCGGGAGCGGCCGGCGAGAGCTATTTACAAGTTGCTCGCATACATTTTTTTCACCATTAGAATCACGTTGCTGAATCTTGGTCAGTCATCTTCAAAGGGCTGACTTTTAATACGACAAGTTGTTAAACGTTGAATGATTCTAGTTCAATTAACTATTGGCCTAGGCATCCAACTGGATGCCGGCGTTTAATGAACGACCTAGGCATCAAATTAGCTGGCTAATTTAACCAGATGGCTGCGACATGTACATAACTGTCACTAACGAGACACAATAGATTTTTATTGAAATCGAACTGATTCAGCTTGCGTGCCGGCTGAGGGGTAAAATATAAATAACATAATACGAAATCACGCCTCTATTCCCCGAAGGATTAAGCAGAAGTACCTATAGTAGAAAAGAAAAATAAGCAGTCAGCAATCATGAGAACTTTCAACTCCTTTCTCCAGTAAATTAAAAGTCACCGTGTATAACAAAAGTGAGCACTACCACGGAGTAGAACAGAAGGCGTATTTTACGTACAAAGCCACAAGTACACACGGCTACACATCAAGCTATATATTTCCAGTTTATGCTGATCTCGTATTGTATAGGATTTCCGTACAATGAGAGGTTCAGCTTATACTGGAAATGTATAGCTTGATGTGTAGCCGTGTGTACTATCAAATAATTTCATATCTATACGCCGTAAGGATTATTTCTGCTTGCAGCGCTCGGCCGCTATAGAAACCTCATCAACCAATAGCATCGTAGCATCAGATTTTTGATGAGTCCCAAAGTATAAAAACATTAAAATTAAAAACTCTCATCTTTGTTTCTTTTGTTCTATTCCTAGTGGTCGTAAAAGGGTCGGACATCTGTGATCATTGTGTGAAACAGATGTGGTCATCGTGTTCACGGGATTTTGTTTTCAAACTGGTACGCTTCATGTAAAATACTGGTATTCAGCTGCATCCGGTTAGACTGGAAGCCGACCCAACATAGTTGGGAAAAGTCTAGGCATATTGATTAATTTACTATCTAAATAGGAGAAAATTTTACGTGGGTTGGAGTTATCGCCAGGAAGATCCATACCTTCATCTCCTCCCTGGAGGGCGGCGTGAGCTTGGCGTCGTCCGTCTTGATCTCTCCGGGAGGCATCTTGTTGAGGCACTGGTCGATGATGCGCAAAGACTGCCGCATCTCCTCCACGCGGCACAGGTACCTAACACAACGTACTTGATTAGAAAGAGACAAAAGAATAAAGGTTCCACGAGAGTGCCAAGAGTCGAGAGTTGAGACTCGCCAGGCGAATTTCACTCTTAATGACAGTACATTCTGAAAATTCGCAACGTCGCAAATAACTGTTAAATATTTCGCTATTTTTATTACTAAATGAAATTATGCAATATCGCTGTGTAGTACACTAAAATATTGATTATGAATGGCCAAAAGTTGCGATATATTCCCTATCAGTGTTTTTCAGCTAAAGCATTTGTTGGTGAAGAGTTTATTAACGGAAAAAAGTTGTTTGCGTCAATATTATTAGTTAGTTCTTGTTTATTTATATAATAAGTGTGCCGACCTTTTTAATTTTTATTTTTGTGTGCGGACTCTTGAAAATGGCCTTCAATTTTTTTAAGAGCACTGTAATAAGTTAGCTGTAAGTTACCCGAACAGATTATTCTGTTATCTCTATATATATAAAAATCAATTGCTGTTCGTTTGTCACGCTAAAACTCGAGAACACCTGGGCCGATTTAGCTGATTTTGATTTTGAAATGTTTGTCATAGTCCAGGGGAGGTTTAAACGGTGAGAAAATTAGGGTAGGTAGGGTAGGTAGCGTAGGTAGCGTAGGTACGGTAGGTAGGGTAGGTAGGGTAAGGGTAGGTAGGGTAGGTAGGGTAGGTAGGGTAGGTAGGGTAGGTAGGGTAGGTAGGGTAGGTAGGGTAGGTAGGGTAGGTAGGGTAGGTAGGGTAGGTAGGGTAGGTAGGGTAGGTAGGGTAGGTAGGGTAGGTAGGGTAGGTAGGGTAGGTAGGGTAGGTAGGGTAGGTAGGGTAGGTAGGGTAGGTAGGGTAGGTAGGGTAGGTAGGGTAGGTAGGGTAGGTAGGGTAGGTAGGGTAGGTAGGGTAGGTAGGGTAGGTAGGGTAGGTAGGGTAGGTAGGGTAGGTAGGGTAGGTAGGGTAGGTAGGGTAGGTAGGGTAGGTAGGGTAGGTAGGGTAGGTAGGGTAGGTAGGGTAGGTAGGGTAGGTAGGGTAGGTAGGGTAGGTAGGGTAGGTAGGGTAGGTAGGGTAGGTAGGGTAGGTAGGGTAGGTAGGGTAGGTAGGGTAGGTAGGGTAGGTAGGGTAGGTAGGGTTTAGTGCTACCCGTGCGAAATCGGGGCGAGTAAAGCTAGTTTTATAATAAAACAAATGTTACCTGTCGTAGCAGTCCCCGTTGGTGCCGATGGGCACGTCGAACTCCATGTCTTCGTACGCGTCATACGGCTGCGACTTGCGCAGGTCCCACTTGATGCCCGAGCCGCGCAGCATCACGCCGCTGGGAAATAACAATAAGCAGGTTGAATAAATCAATCAAAATCATAATATTTTTATGTTTACAGAATAGAGCGAAAGATTCCGCTGCTGGTCAGCTAATGTTCACCATGTCTAAACTCCCAAATAATTGAATAGGCGTACTCTTTTGCATTTTTAAATGTAATATTTTAGTTTTTTCTACATTAACTTTTAAAACATTGTTATCTAACCATGTGGAGGAGCTCGTGGCTAAGTAAGAACAGCCGCAAGGGTCGATCCATCAGGTTAAGCTACGCTTGCCGGGGTTAGTTTGTGGATGGGTGACCATCTTTACATATCGAGACTCCTCCGTGCTTCGGAAAGCACGTTAAGCCGTTGGTCCTGGCTGTCATTCGTGGATCTTTGACAGTCGTTACAGGTCGTCAGAAGCCCGAAACTGACAACCAGTCTTACCAAGGGGTATCGTATTACCCAGTTACTGAGTTGTGGAGGTCAGATAGGCAGTCGCTCCATATAAAATACAGGTATTCAGCTGCATCGGGTTAGACTGGAAGCCGACCCCAAGATAGTTGCGAAAAGTCTAGGCAGATTATTTGATCTAACCATGTGATAATTTTTGCGGAATATCGTTAACATACACGAGGAATAACGGTGGCCTGAGAATGCTTCCCTGCGGTACACGAAAGTAATTATGTCGAGAGTAGTGACTTCTGTCTCACCTGAACCCGTAGTTGAGCGCGTCTTGAGCGGTGACAATGCCGATGTCCTTGGTCCTCTGCACCCAGATCCTGTTGGTCGTCAGCACATCCTCCACCTCGTCCAGGCGCTCCGCGAACTTCGCGCTGAACTCGTAGATGTCGTCCATCAGACCTAGAGGCATATCCTGGAAAAGTCAAGTCCACGTTTTAACATCACGACTGTGTCTCTCGCAGGGGTTTGCCAGAGTATAATAAACAATTACTTCCGCGACAGAAGGTACAGGCTGTTAACTGTGCTTCCATATATCGCACCGTTGCGGGTGCTAAGTCCCCAGTGCCTCGTACTCGGATCTCTTGGATTCTAATCTAACAAAAGATGTCTTTGCGGATGAATGGAAGAAGATTTTATTCGCATGTCAGAACTTCTGACATGCCACTTCTGACTCAGAAGTACTTTGAGAAAGATTAATGAAAATGTTGTTAGTTTTTTTGTTTCAACCTCAAGTTTTTATTAATTTCTATTTTCTCTTTTTTGTCTATAATTATTGTAATTTGTTTTTAACCGATTTTATTAAAGTCAATAAACCAATATTTCGTCCGTTTCTTTATATTTCTGCTATAGTAAAAGTTGATCAAATTCATGAGTACTATTACTACTTAAAATACTTTACACTATTATTGTTAGACCTTATTTAAACGTAAAATCTGTTCCAAAATAATTTTATAAAATGTAAACAAATGGGATAGAAAACCCATTTTTACGCGAATTTAACCCCTAAATTAGAATTTTAAATCACAAGACGTTTTTCATTTGAGAATTGAAGTTATTTTTATAACCTCAATTTTCGTCGTAATTTTCTTATTACAAATTTTATCAATAACTGTTGGTTAAAATATATGAAGTTGAAACAAAACTGATGAAACTATTAACAGGTGCGGTGCTGTACTTTCATAGTTTTTCAATTATTTGAAGCTTTCTCAAAATTAGATAAGACATTAACAAGAGTGTTTTTCAAACACTGTTATTAGTTATTATTATTAGTTATTGCGTAAGTATTTAACTTGAATAGAGTTTGTTTTCACTTTCAACAGATACTTTTAGAACAGATATTAGGTATAACAGGACTTACCAGAAAAACTCCTCCGGGCCTAATATAAGCGGCGTGCATGCGAGCACCGCTCACTCTCTCGTAGAACTCCATCATCTTCTCTCGCTCCTCGAACAGCCAGAAGAAGGGCGTTAGGGCTCCGACGTCCAGCGCGTGGGTGCCTACTGCCATGATGTGGTTCAGGATACGAGTGATCTCGGCGAATAAAGCTGTGGACGATGGAGACGATTGAGAATTTCCATTTGGGGAAGATAAGTCAACATTAAAATATGAAACCATTTAAACAAGGTGAAATTAACTATAGAAACTACATACCCGTGAGGTGTTTCGACTTATAAATATGATAGAATAAAATAAAACGCCTTACAGTAGTCGTCTGTGATGTAACATCTGACATCTAACCTTGGCATCACTCATTGCTCAAATCAAATAGCACGCGCTTCCCCGGCTTCCTGTGACAGACTTCCGTCCCTTTTCACGAAATCACTTCCAGAGATTTGATTAAGCATTTAGATTTTCATAGATATTGATTTTGATTGAAAAAAAATGTTTTTTTGGGGTTGACGATCGCAGGTTTTTCTTCCATCATGTTTAGATATCACCCACCACGTCTGTGGAGTTTTACTAACTAATCTAATAGAACCTGTAGAAAATCAGACTCTGTCTGCACGCAAAAACATCAAATAACAGCCGCGAATTTACAGTGGTTGCACATTGTAATTTTTTCTACGCATGTCGTGCAATTTTGTTTTTAGGCGCGGGACATACCCAACTAGCGAGGGGTACGGGCGTGGTGACCGTGTGGCGCGGGTGTTGCCGCTCCTTTCATATTTCGCCTGCGCCACGCCCGCGCCCCGCCGCCTGTGTATGTCCCGCGCCTCGTTGCACATGTACATTTTGTATGAAATATGAAAACAGCGGCGCGACGCCCGCGCCTCACCATCGCCACACCCGCGCCCCTTTTTTTTTTTTTAATGGTGGGAAATCATCAAATGACTTCTCCCGCTCTGGGCAGAGCGAGAGGGTGTGTCAGACTTTTACTGACTAAAACCCACCCGTGTTCCTTCCGTTGCCTGTGTGCCAGGGCCGCGATATTCCTTTCGGTCAAACCCGCAACCCCAGCAGGCATTGGTCTTTCGACCCCGTCAGTTGGTGCTGATATCTCTTTGAGGCGCGCGTGGAACACAACGCGCCGTCGACACGGGCCTGGTCCTTATCGGACGGCGAGCTACCCATTGCTCACCGTCCGCAAGCCCGCGCCTACGGTGGCCGGAAGTCGGCTCTCGACTCCCGACGCCCGGGGCGTCTCCTGCGGCGACTAGGGCCGCGAGGACGTGCAGCTTCCATCTCCCTCGCGCGCTCCGCCTCCTCCTTCGCGAACATAACTGCTTCGCAGAAGGAGGTACGCCCGCGCCCCTCGCCACTTGTGTATATTATAAATGACATACGCACTGGTTCGTGCGACCAAGCCCGATAAAGACGCCTATAATCGCGTGTAAGTGCATTCGGTTTTTAGAACACGAAATGTAGGTATGTAACCGCCACAGGAATGTATTTTTATTTGCTTTAAAATTAGTGTAGAAAGACATTTATAGGCGACTATTATTTTTATTATTTACTAGCTGTGTCCGCGGCTTTGCCCGCGTTTGCCCTAATACTTTTTCCAAAATAAAAGCAGTCTTAGTCCTTATAACATCAGCTATCAGACAGTAAAAGTCCCGTCAAAATCGATCCAGCTGTTTCGGAGATTAGCCGGAACAGACAGACAAAAAAAAATTAGACTTATGTGTTATAAGTAGCGTACCTATAAACAGATAGTGCTATCCACTAACACGCGCCCCACTCCGCGATTACTGTACGGAGCGGAGCGGAGTCGGCGCGTCTTCGTGCATAGCACATCTATACTCATATGCATTTAGTAAAAAGCTGCTATTTTTACATTACAAACTGTTGGGGTTTTCTCGTCGTTGACGGATACCCCGGTTGTAGTTGTAGGAAGTTAGTTAAGTTACACCAAAACCACTGCTAAGTTTAATAGTTTATTTATGGAAACAGTTACAAGTTATGTTTGTTTGTTTATCTGAGCCGCACATCACCGCGTGACGGAGTTTTAGTTACGACTGATGAGTGATTATTAGTGTAAAGTACGCATAAACGTACTTTTGCTGTATGAGCATTATTGGCTCGTACATGCTCCCGAGGGAAAAATATACGTACTCAGATAACCAAACTTGCGTTACAAGTTAAATATACATAAGTATAAAATTGTTATAAAACTAACAAAAGCAATCAAAACAATAAGAAGTAATAATTCGTATATAATTATTCATAGTTTGAATCTTGTTCCAATTGCTGCTTGCGGCGGACGGTAGTTCTCTGACTGTCCACCACGTATTTTGGCGTAGGCAGGAATCTCCTTTAGTTCTATATCTTCTGTCCTCTCTCGAGTCTTGTTCGTATTGGTAGGGGCATTGCTCTTCTTACGCGCCTGAAGATATATTCTTATTCGCCAAACTATTATAGCGGCGACGATTCCTCCCACCAGCAAAGTGCTTATAGCGTAGTTGCCAATGTCGTGGACACTTAGGTCGTTAGGTAGGCTCTCTCGTCCCTTTTGTGCGGTTATCTGGTTATCTAATATTCTGTGTTCATTAGATAAGTTTAGTTCCGGAAGCACAATATTTGTGTTTTTGAACGTATTCCACATATCATTTGGTGAGTCAATCGTAGGTACCTCCAAGGTAATTCCAATATTGGTACTGCTACTAAAAACGTTATGTGAATAAATTGTAGCGTCTTTGTGCTGAAGTATGCAATCCTGACCTAGGGCAAGGAGCCCAGCCTTTGTTAAAATTGTTGTTGTAATTCGATTTTCGCATACAATGCGAGTCGTACACTCATTGATACAATTATACAGCCATATGTTTGGTCTCTGTAATTTTATCCATTGGTCAGAGCATTGTTGTGGTACCCAATCACATGTAACGTTATTTACATTTTGGTTAAGGATTTTTGCTTCGCAAGATGCCGTGGCTCCATGCAAGTTGCTGATAGTCGTAGAGGCGTGGCAGATGTGATTGTCCGCCGTCATTGTTGTACATTGCTGAAGATCAACCTCTTCCATCTGTATGTACGTATTCTTTACGAAATTGACTCCAATATATTGTGTTGTTGTCTCTATCGCCTGACATTGGTTAGTAGTTTGCTGTCTAGGTATAGCTATATTGTGATACAACGTATACTCGTCATCGCTTAGTAACGGGATATGTAATTCGAAGAGTAGGTACTGTTCGGTGAGCCGGGCTTTAACATAAATAATTTTGTAAATATTTTTCATGTTAGCTCCATTGCTGTTTTTGATAGGTAACGTTAATCTTTTCGGTATAATACCGGCAATATAATGGAGTTGTTCAGATAGCTGCTCCGGTGTGAATAGTTTCATATCGAGATTGCCTCTGTAGATATCTGTCAATGCACTTAGGAGCATTTCTTGGTTTCTTCTCAGTACTGAGATAAGTAAACTAGCAGTTAACGCCCCAGCGTTGACGTCATTCATTGTTTTCATTATTTGAAATCTGTTTTCTATTTGTGCCGTATTATATTTCGTTTCATTCATGAATTGCTGAATTACTTCCAGTTGCGTCTTTACAAAGTCTTCATTTTTCTTGATGACGTTGTTCTCTGCCTCGATAATCAGTGTCTGATTTCTTATCAGCTGTAATAGATATTGTTCGTTAGTTTTGATCTTTTCTATGTCCTGAGCGTATTTTTCGGCGAAATCGCTATCAAGGACACCAAATAGGGCTCGTGCAAGGTTTCCTACGCCGTTGACGTAGCCACGTCGCCTTCGTTGTTGATGTTGAGCCCGTAATAATATGTTATACTCGTTCAGCTGGTTCATTTCGAACTTGAGTTGTTGTGTCGTAGAGTGACATGGCTCGTTAGGCATCGTGTCGCATAGTTGAGCTATACGATTCACAAATTTCTCTACATTTGTCGTACTTTGCCAGAATGTTGTTAGGTTATAGTATACCAAAAGTTTCCATTCATCGTGAATAAGTTGGATATTCCCGACGGGGTCAAAGTAAATTGGTTGGTTTTCAGCTAATCGAGTTATTTTAAAATGTTGCAGGGGTGTTGCTAGTCCACATGATAGCGTTGTAAATGCTACTAGTAACACCATAAGCAAGCTGTTTACCCTTTTTTGGGTTCTATTAGTCCCTTTCTTTTGCTTCCCGTGGTCGGTTTCTGGACTCGCTTCGTGTGAATCAGTGCTTCCGAATGCCTCGTTTATAGGTAGCGGGGCTAGTTTAGTTATGGGTCTTTTTAGTTCCCCGTTTTGTGTCTTGAGCGTGACTACTCGTACTAAGTTATCGCTGCCTGGGTGCAGTTCCACTACGCGTCCCATAGCCCATCTGCTTGGTGGTAGATTACTGTCCCTGATGAGAACTAGTTGCCCCTTCTTTATGTTTTCTTTAGTTTGTTGCCATTTGTTTCGGTTTTGTAATGAATGAAGGTATTCTTTCGACCAGCGATCCCAATAGTGTCGACGCATGAGCTCAATGAGTTTCCAGTTGTTTCTGATGTCTATAGCTTTCGTTTCTTCGGGTTCATTGAGTGGTAGTGTTAGTGTTGGACTCCCCGTGAGAAAGTGACCAGGGGTGAGGTATGCCAGATCTTCAACATCCTCTGATAATGGACACAGCGGTCTGCTGTTCATGCACGCTTCGATTTGTGTAAGAAGCGTTGCAAATTGTTCATAGGTAAGCTTCTGTTGTCCGATAACCCGTTTCAGGTGTGCTTTCATGGAACGTACAGCAGCTTCCCATAAGCCTCCTGCTGATGGCCAGGATGGAGCGTTGAAGTGCCACTCGATTTGAAGGTCGTTGATCTCTTTAAAGAACTCTGACGATAGCATTGTTTTAAATAGTTGGAATTCTTCTTTTAAAGCTCTAGCGGCTCCGACGAAGTTGGTTCCGTTATCGGAGTAAATATGTTTTGGGGTGCCTCTTCTGGCGCACATTCTTTTAAGTGCTGCGATAAAGGTTTGCGTTGACAGGTCCGAAACAAGTTCGATATGTACAGCTTTTGTACACATACATATGAATATGGCTATGTAGCCTTTGCAGGTTTTTATCCCGCGGCCCTTGTTTATCTTTACATCCACATGGCCTGTAAAGTCGATGCCTGTGTGTGAAAACGGCCTCGATGGAGTGATCCTTTCTTTAGGAAGGTTGCCCATCAACTGTTCAGGTTGGTTTGTTGCGTATCGACGGCATCGAATGCATTGTCGCAGTATTTTCTTGGCGGTTCGATTGCCGCTAATAATCCAGTAATTGTTCCTAGTGTCAGCTAGCGTTAATCTTGCTCCACCGTGTAAGGTTCGTTGATGCGCCTTTTCAACAATAAGTTGGGTTAGTCTTCCCTCTCCTGGTATGAGGATGGGGTGTTTCGTTTCTACTGGCAAGTTTGAGTGGTTTAGACGTCCTCCAACACGTAAAACTCCATAAGAGTCCAAGAATGGATTAAGTTTCAAAATGGTGCTTCTGTTGAGGAGTTTTCCACCTTTGTTGAGAGAATTTATATCATTTTTGAAATAATCCCATTGCACTGATTTGATAATTATAAATAGTGCGTTGTTTATTTCATTCAAGTTCAGTTCATGGCACTCAGTTGACCTTCTTTTGTTTCGTGATGCATCAGCGAAACGTATCACCAAGGCGAGTATTCTTGTAATACGATCTATGTTGCTATGTCGCTCAAGTAATGAATCGATTAATTCATTTTTAATCGGCGTGGGTTCCGTACTATTAGTCGTGTAACAGTTTGTTAGGAAACCCTCGTTTGTGGTATAAGTTTCATTTGAGATAAGGGCTTGTTTTTCTTGCTCCTTAAGCCATTTAGGGCCTTCCCACCACAGGATAAAGTTGACCAGTTTTTGCGGTGGAAGTCCTCTTGTTGCACAGTCGGCAGGGTTTTCGTTCGACTTTACGTAACCCCAGTTTATCGCAGGCACGATGTTTAATATTTGTGTGGTTCTATTGGTTACATACTTTTCGTATTTGGTTTGACTTCCCTGAAGCCATGCTAGAACAACTTTAGAATCTGTCCAGCAGGTAATCCTTAGATCGTAATCTTCAAGGATCTTAGTTATCCTTTGTAGGAGTTTCGCTAGCAAAACTGCGGCGCATAGTTCCAACCTCGGTATTGTAGTTTTCTTTTTGATTGGTGCTACCTTAGTTTTTGCCGCTAATAGTGTAGTTTCGTACGCGCCGATGGATGACGTTGTTCGGCTGTAGATAACGCATGCGTAGGCTTTCTCGCTCGCGTCACAGAAGGCTTGCAATTCGATCGCCCTGTTGTTTTCGTTTTTTATCCATCTTGGTAAAGTTAAGTATTTTATGTTTGGCAGATCAGATTTAATTTGCATCCATTCCTTTTCTATGGCATCCGGTACATTTTCGTCCCAGTCAATGTTTTGACAGTTATCACTCCATAGTTTTTGAAAAAGCAATTTTGCTTGTAGGGTAATTGGAGCCAACCAACCGAGCGGATCGTAGATCTTACTTATTTCTGACAATAGTCTGCGTTTAGAGTATGGTGCATTTTTGTTGTTGCTAGGCGCTTCGCTCATAAAATGGAATGTGTCGCTTGCGTCATTCCATGCGAGTCCAAGTGTTTTGCTGAACTCTTGTTGCTTGAAGTTAAATTCGTTATTGTTACTTTTCTCTTTCATCTGTAGTTCCTTAAGAATAGATGGTTCGTTCGTGGACCATTTCCGTAAAACAAAACCACCTTTCTTCAGTAGTTCGCTTAGCTCATTTTGCAGTAGCTTTGTTGATTCTATGGTATGGTGGCCCGTGATGGCGTCATCCATATAAAATTCGTTAAGTAGCGCTTTTTGGGCCAGTGGGAAAGCGTTGCCTTCGTCTTTGGCCAGCTGTTGGAGAGTGCGCATCGCTATGAATGGTGCGACTTTGGTCCCGTATGTTAGGGTACACAGCTGCATCTCTCTTAGTGGTTCTCTCTTGGAGTCTCTCCAAATTATTTTTTGAAGACGTTGTTGGTCAGGATGAATAAGGATTTGACGGTACATTTTCTCAATATCCGCCGTCAGAACATATTTATAGCTCCGCCATTTAATGATCAGGGATAAAATGTCCTTTTGAAGATTAGGCCCCTTTTCCATCAAATCGTTTAGGCTGTACCCAGAGTCTGTTTTCATTGATGCGTTAAAAACAGCTCGTAGTTTGGTTGTTGTTGAGCACTCCCTTACTACGCCGTGGTGTGGTAGATAAGCTTGTACTCTACTATCGGATTCTGTCACTGTTTTCATGTGACCTAATTCGATATATTCACGGATGAATTCTTTGTATAGTTTAGCGAAGTGTTCTTGTCTCGCCATTTTCTTTTCTAAATGAAGAAATTGTGCTGTAGCTTGAGGTTTCGAGTTACCAAGGCTTTGTTCATAGTGAGCGTTCATCGGCATCTTCACCACATAACGCCCGTTGCTTAATCGCTCTGTTGTTTCTGTGTAATATTTTTCACAGAATTCGTTTTTCGTTGTAATTTTGGGTTCCGAAGGGATGTCTTCTATCTCCCAAAATTTTGTTAGGTTGTCTAGCTCTGTTAGAGTAACTAGACAGTTAAACTGCTTTGTAGCACCGCACAGTATCCAGCCCAACTTCGTCTGCTGCGCTACTGGCGAGCCATTGTTATGTTTGATTATTCCTCCTAAGATCACATCGGAGTAAACATCTGCTCCAAGCAGTAAATCAATGGGTCCTGAGATGTTGTAGTCTGGATCAGCCAACTTGATTTTATGAAGGTGCGTCCAGTTTTCTGTGTTGATCGTTGAGTTAGGCAGATTGTTGATAAGTTTACTCATCACTAACGCATCGGTTTGGAATGTATATTCCGAGTGGATAGACTTGCATTCTAATTTTATCATCCCTTTACTCTTGCCCATTATAGTGCCAACGCCAGTGACCGCAGCGTTCATTTTGTTTCGTGGTAAGTTCAACCGTTGAGCAGCATTTTCTGTGACCAAGGATACTTGAGACCCTTGATCCAGTAACGCCCGAAGGATGATGTTATCTCCTTCCTTGTTTTTGACCCTTAGTTTAAGAGTCGTTAAGAGTATCTCTTGTTCACCGTTAATGTGATTTGATGTTCGCTCAGCTACCGTTGATGTGGCCGGCTTTGATTGTTGCCCTTTCAGATTATCATCATGGAGAAGGGAGTGATGTTTGAAGTTACACGTGCGGCATGTTTTCGTAGAATTGCATTTATTTCCGCCGTGACTAAATAAACAATTTTTGCACAAGTTCAGGTTACTTGTTGTTTGGTATCGCGTTGCGACATCCATGTTCAAAAATGTAGAACACTGCCTCAGCGTATGTTCGTTTTTGCAGAGTGGACATTTCCTCAGCGTTGCATGGAAGGTTTTTGTCCACTTTTCTGACTCTTTAAAGTTCGTTGACTTGTTGTTGTTATAACTTTTATGTTGGTTATTCGTTGAATAATTTTGTTTTCCGCCGTTCTTTTTGTTACGCGATGTTTCCAGCGTTATGAACTGCAGTTCCAGGAACTCCATAAACTCTTCTAAGTCTGGGAGCTCTCGTGCCTGTTTCATCGTTTTGATGTAGTCACCGTACGTAACGTCATCCAGTTTGGAGGATAGTAAGTACACGATAAGTGGACCCCATATTGGAATATTGATTTCAATGTTTTCTAGGCCATTTAAACACTCTTTTGTAGTGTCATACAACTTCTTCATGTTAGTTGAGTTCGGTTTTTCGATGGATGATTGATTGAGAAGTGTGTCTATGTATGAGGTGAAAATTAAACGCTTGTTATCGTAGCGATGCTGAATAATGTCTAGACACGAGTCATAATTCTCAGCACTCACAGGAAGGTGCTTGATTAACTTTTCCGCTTCACCTTTTAATTTGGATTTTAGGAACTTCATTTTCTGCGTTTTGTTCAGCGTTGGATTGTTATGAATCATCTCAAAGAATAAATCCCTAAAGGAGATCCAATTGTTGAAAGTTCCGTTGAACTCCGGTAATTCCATACGTGGTGTTGTTTTTTCGTAGTGGGATGTTTCAAAGATTTTTCTATTTAGCTCTTCCTTTAGGTTGTCGTAGACTTGCTCCCAATGGTCGAATTTTGCTTCATAGTCCTTGTCGTTCCCTTGCAGTAAGTAGCTTAGTTCCCAGTGAATCTTGTCAATGGCTTCCCATTTAGATCGTAGGATGTTGACTTGATCTTGGAGTTGCCACTTCTCTTTCATGGCATCCACACTAGTTTTGGAGACCGCTCGCTTCAAGGCGTTGAAGTTACACATTTGATTACGTAACAGCGTTGATAGGTGCTTGTCCGTTTCATCTCCGATTTGTTGGTGTACTCCAGTTGTATCAAATTGCGGTGTTCCGTAAGTTTCTAGTATTTTCGGTTTTGATGTACCCGAAAATCCAGGTTCGTTTATCAACTTGTTTCGTGTTTGACTCATAGATTGCATTGTTTCGTCAAACATGCTTCTTGTTATGATGAAAATGTCTTGCTTGAAGTAGTCGTGTTCTCGTTGTTTAGACTCGTACTTCTTCAAGATTTCATGATTCGATCGAAATTCATCCCATAGGGATTGTAAAGCTTCGATGCGCTTGTTAAGGTAGTCTATGGTTTTTCTACTCACAGCATCCTTTTTATAGTTAGTTTGAAGAGTTTTGATTCTCTCGTAGCTGCTTTGCTGCTTAGTTATAAGTTCAACAAATTCAGGGTTGTCTTCTTGCGACATTGTTTTGCCTTGTGGCTGCTAATGGTTGGCGTGTAGGTGTGTACTCACGAAGATTTCGGAGCTGAAGTAATCGCAGTGGACGTTATCCCCGCTGATTATTTCTTGTTTGTAGCGGAAGACGTGATCTCCGCTGTAGTAACCGCCGTGGACGTTATCCTCGCCGATTATTTTTTGATAAGTAATTTGTAGCAGTAGACGTGATCTCTGCTGGTTCGTTAGTGGCAGGCACTCAGTGTAGCTCACCCTCCTTACGTCATGTGCAACGTCTCAATGCTACTGGTTAGACCCGCTTGTGGGAAGCCAACAGCACCGATTTGCTAACGTAACTGGGATATACCACGCTAAGCACTCTGCTGATGAGGAGACACGACGACTCACCAAATGATATGCCGTGACATCCGGCTCGAAGGACCAAAAGATGTTGGGGTTTTCTCGTCGTTGACGGATACCCCGGTTGTAGTTGTAGGAAGTTAGTTAAGTTACACCAAAACCACTGCTAAGTTTAATAGTTTATTTATGGAAACAGTTACAAGTTATGTTTGTTTGTTTATCTGAGCCGCACATCACCGCGTGACGGAGTTTTAGTTACGACTGATGAGTGATTATTAGTGTAAAGTACGCATAAACGTACTTTTGCTGTATGAGCATTATTGGCTCGTACACAAACAGACACTTCAATTTTATTTATTTGTATAGAAAGAGTTTACAACTGTACAGTAGTCTTGTACTTAAAACTATGTATGCCTCACAATACCGCTTTCTCAGTTACAGACAAACCATTTCGACTGATCTTTGGCCATTCTTGAGGTCTAAGATCAGTCAAAGAAAGTTTACAAATAGTGTTACCTACTCTTTTATTCAAATTATTTTATTCTGTTAAAATTCTAATTTAATATGACTGATAGTTGTCTAGTTTTACTGATTGGCTATAGTTTGACCGATTTCACCGTACCGCACCTTAGGTATATGCGCGGCGAGCGGAGCGGCAATGTAGGCCGCTCATTCGTTAACGCTACCCCCGGCTCGTCGCGCATTCCTAAGGCGGTACAGCGGTTTTGGTCAAACTATAGTAATAGGTGATGTATCAAATACTTACTTCTAATATACTTCGCTCTGATCGGAATATCAATGTTGAGTAATTTCTCAACAGCGAGACTGTAGGCTTGTTCATTACACATCATGGACACATAGTCCAGACGGTCGAAGTAAGGCAACGCCTGGGTGTAAGTCTTGTATTCTATGAGTTTCTCTGTGCCTCGGTGCAGGAGACCGATGTGAGGGTCGGCGGCGCGGACAGTCTGGAAAAAAAAGATAATATTAAATTTGCTAGCAAAACTCCGCAGACGTGATCTAAACATGATAAAAATCGGCCAAGTGCGTGTCAGACCACGGACAATGAAGGGTTCCATGTTATTCTAAGACCATAGACTTCATATATGTTTTCCTGTAATCTGTGAGTAAAGAACCATTCTTTGTATTTTTTTCCAAAATTTTAGGCTCAGTAGTTTTGGAGATAAGGTGGATGGTCAATTTGCACCTATTTTCTTAAATAACTTTTAAAGTATATATATTAAATTTATTTAATTTAATTTAATTGATATCCTCACAACAAGCCCTTTCACTTGATACGTCACACGGTACAGTTAGCAAAACTGTTCTTTTTTTTCGATTTGCCTCTGAAAACTTACCCTCATATTCAAAATTCATTTATTTACGTTACTCGTCCGTGTTTGGGTCACCGAACATCATAAAAGTACCAAAGGACAATGCCGATTTTAGTATGGAAGGTGCCGTCTTTTTTTTTTCTCGCGGCCATCAAGCAAATATTGTTTTTCTACTACAGAATAGTGTAACAAACGAAACTTATTTCACATGCATATCTCTAAACTTAGTCCGAAATGAGATATAAGAGTTAGAAGTTTGTATGTGTTTAATAGCTTTGTAGGAAAATATAGACTCCTAGGTGCAAAAATTAGCACTTGAAAGCTTAATATTTCGCAAACGGATTCCTGAATAGAAAAATGATTTCGACACATCCACAATATTTTTGAACGACCTTTCCAACGACACCCCACACCATGGGATAGACGAGAAAATTAAAAAATTACGTGTCCCCTACACGTAAAGTGGGAATGTTTTATTTTTCCCTAAAAAAATATATTTTTCCTGATTTTATTTTACCACTTTGTCGGCGTGATTTATATGCATACCCATGCCAAATTACTGCTTTCTAGTACTCAGTCTCTGAGCTAAGCCGCGGTCAGACAGACAGACAGACCAGACGGACCTGGCGAAACTATAAGGGTTCCTTGTTTACTACGGAACCCTAAAAATGGTCAAGGTAAAGCCGTGGTCGCATGCCTGTACACCTACAAAATTATAATGTCATGCGACGTAGAAAGCCGACCATTGGACGATCAAGACGCTTTCAACGATACCTCATGTGTAAAATTATGATCTGTAGTTTAGAAGTTGTGAGAAAACAGATGAACATACATACATACCGGTCAAAATCATAATCCTCGTTTTTGCTTCACCGTAGTTGGGTAAAAAGTATTGGTAAGATTGGTTGTCAGATTTTCGGGCTTCTGACGACCTATAACGACTGTCAAAGATCCACGAATGACAGTCGGTGCCAGCGGCTTAACGTGCTTTTCGAGACACGGAGGAGTCTCCGTATGTAAAGGTGGTCACGCATCCACGGACCAACCCCAGCAAGCGTAGCTTTGCCTGATCAACCTGTGCGGCTGTTATTACTAAGCCACGCGCTCCTCGAGTACCTACCAATTAATGGTCTACTAATTGAAATAAATCCTACCTCTCCGTCAAGTTCGAGCACCAGACGCAGCACTCCGTGAGCCGCGGGATGCTGCGGCCCAAAGTTGAGCACCATGTTGCGGACTTGCTTCTCTCCTGGGGAGATCACACCTGCGGAATTGAAGGAACTTTAAGTATAATAGTAAAATCTTCAAGAATCCAGATAATGACGTAATCTTACAAAAGATACAGGAATTTTTGCAACGATATATTAAAGAAAGTTAGACAAAGTTATGAGCAAGATATCATTTAAAAAGGGGAAAACAACAAAAAAATCTTTGGGATGCTATTCAAAATATTATCTATACTAATAAAACCAAACAGCAATCCACACAGGTTATTTCAATAGACAATCTTATTAAATCAATTAATAGAGTCAATTATTTTTTTGCAAACGTAGGTAAAACATTGTCAGAAAAATTACTGTCCCAAAATATTAATTTCCCAAATGCAGTACCCGATAATCTCAACCAACTAATTATTTTCAAAATTCCTTTGTTCTTCTTCCTACTGATGAAGATGAAATAAGTTCCTTAATTATTAATTTTAAAAACGAGTGTGCAGTTGGAGTTGTTGATATATCTGGATAATTTTTTAAACGATTTGCTGTAATTATTGTTCCTCCACTTACATGCATATGCAATCTCTCACTTTATCCGCTGTAATATTTCCGCGTGCCTTTAAAAAATCCAATTCAGGTCCGGAAACTGATACTGTGTCAATAACTATAGACCAATATCCATACAACAACTTTGTCAAAAAAAATTGAACGATTAATAAACACAAGACTTACTAAATTCCTTGAACAAAATTCTCTTTTATCCTCATCACAGTTTGTCTTTCGATCTGGCAAGTCAACAGGTGAAGCCGTCCTCGAACTAACAGATCACATAGTCAACAAACTAGATAATAAAAAAGACCTTAGCCATTTACCTAGATTTAGCTAAAGCATTTGACACAGTATCTGTTCCTATTATGGTAAAAAAAATGAGAATTTGGTAGTAAGAAGTCTACCACTTCAACTATTCATAAACGATTTGTCTGACAGTACACAAACTACTAAAGTAGATATTTGGATTAGTGACGAACTTCCTAGTCAGTACGGCGTTTCACAAGGTAGCATCCTCGGTCCAACATTATTCTTAGTTTATATAAACGATTTATGTGACATCAAGCTGCAAAACGGTAAA
This sequence comes from Agrochola lota, assembly GCA_947364205.1. Classification (NCBI taxonomy): domain Eukaryota; kingdom Metazoa; phylum Arthropoda; class Insecta; order Lepidoptera; family Noctuidae; genus Agrochola; species Agrochola lota. The sequence goes on along the minus strand of OX376246.1, from coordinate 9,575,659 downwards.
ATCACCACTTTCGCCGATGATACTGCCTTGATATTTGATGCTAACACATGGGATGAGGTTAAAAATTATGCTCAACAAAGTCTTGATAAGGTGTACGTGTATCACTGGTTATATTCCAATTTGCTTACCCTCAACGTCGATAAAGATACAATACATGACATATTCCCTTAGACCCCAGGATCAACCAAACTTCAACTTGAAAGCCCACTCATGTAATTTCATCAACCATTGTTCTTGTCCTGCATTAGTTAAAACGAATTCTATAACATGTCTTGGCATAATCATAGATTAACGTCTCAGTTTCCAACAACAACATAGAAACCCCAGTTAAAAAAATCCGAAAATTAATCTATTTTTTTTTTAATCTAAGACTTAAATCCGATACATCAGTTATTAAGACAGTTTACTTTGCACTATGCCAGTATTTGCTAGTATATTGCATTACCACTTGGGGCGGTACCTCTAAACCATATTTGATAAATTGAGAGCCCAAAGAACTATTGTTGCTTTTCCCCCATCCTCGATCCAGCTATCGAAATTTACCAACACTGCCACGTGCTAACAATCTGGCAGTTCTTCATTCTCATGGCAGTACTAAAAAAACACACTGATCTTCCCTTAGATCATGATTTACTAACACAAAATAGACGATCAACAAATCATTGTTCAATCATCCATTATAAAATTTTCTTGGCACTTTTCTTTATTATTCAATTAATAACAAATTATCTACAATCATACAAAAGCTATTCATAAAAGAAAAACACGCTTTTGGCTATTGAACTATACAATTCACTACCGAAAAACATTAAAGAAACTACAACTAATCAATTTTTTTTTTTAAATGCTAAAGAATCTCATCTTCGACGGCTCCAACATAAATAAATAAACTATAATATTATTATTTTATAGTATTGTATAGTGTGCACGGTGCTTTATAACAGTGCTGATAAGAATAGCGCGCTCGATGTGTACAACGACGCGCGCGTTCTGAGTGATTTACTACGATATACCCACTTACTAGACTTATTACGACTCGTACCTACAACAACTAATTTGATTACTAGCTAACTGCGCGACGAGCGCTCTGGACTAGCATGCACCTACATGTTATTATTGATACTTTGTTTCTCATTAAGTGATTATGTAAATCTTTGAGAAATAAATGATAATTTAAACCGTAAACCGTTAAAATGTGCACTACATTGCCACTGAAAAGTTATTAAAACCAATGTCTTAACACCCACGCATTTACACTCACTCACACACCTACACTTACAAACATTCAATTCAAACAATATTATTAATTTCCCCATTCCCATTCTTATTTTTTTTTTTATAATAATCATTATTATTTTATTTTCTTATTTAGATACTTAAGGGCGGCCAACCCGCCATACTTTTCATACAAACGCTCGTACGTGATTATGGCGTTGTAACACATCTTTCTTTCAATTTTTTTAACTAATATGTATCTTGTGCACTATATCTAGGTTTCTATGAAAGCAAAAAATAAAAAAAATTGAGAAGGAAATTCAGTATAAGCCTCCAAAAATCTGCTTTTTTGCACAAATTTTACCCGAACTTTGGCAGGTCATAATATACTCATAATTGGTAAAAGTAAAGAAAAAATTTACATAGAAACCTCGCAAATGTAATGGAAATTCTAAATATGAAACATTTTTGTCACAAACTTGTAAGGTTTACTCAAAAACACGTATTTCCTGATACAACTTTTTACACACTATTTTTCGTACAATGTTATCGCGTTCTCGCTTGTTTGTTAGTTCTCACTTGCGCTCGATGAAACAACAAGCTTTTTGACCATGCTCGCGTTGGCGATAGACGGACCGGGAAGGGCCCTCTTAAGCTAAGTCATCAGTGAACAATACTATAGGTACATATTTTATGTTGACTTGCTTTTCTTTGATTTAGTTTTTTTTTTTTTGATTTTTCAAACTTTTTTTACATATACCTACAATATCTTGACTCAATTGTTTTGTAAATAACATGTGTCCTATCTAAGGCCCGTATTTCAGAACTTCACTCAATACTCAAGCATTACTTAAAACTCGTTTAAAGCCTTTTGATTGGTTGAAACTAGTTTTAAGTAATGCTTGAGTCTTGAGTGAGGTTCTGTAATACGGGCCTAAGAGAGCCGGGTGATTGGTAACTCAGGATTCTCCTACCTCAGACACCTTTCTCTATTTAAGTTTGTGCATCTTATTAACCATTGCCTGTAATATGATGTTATACGTTGAGATAAATAAAGATTTATGATTAAGTCCATTTTCAGTTTATAGTTTTCTGCTTTATTGAACAGTACCTGCGTCCAGGCTACAAAGAAATTCGATGAAAAAACTCTAACACTTCTAAAACTTGCCTGCTACGCCTAGCCAAAAAACCAGTTCAAAGTTTTACCACCAACTTCCAAAGCTATTAAACCTTTTTGCACTTTGTGGTGTTTTTTTTTGTAAAAAGTTTTTATCTGTAGAATATTATAAAAATACAGTCCAAAGGCGTCACACTTGTGGCTTAGTTCTAAACCCCAAAACCCTATTATATAATAACATTAGATTTAATTAAGAAGACTGCTATGTCTGATATGTTAAGTTAATGATCTCATTCAATTATAAGTTGCCACCTAAGTACACATTGTGGAATGCAATAAATGATTGAATATTATGTATTAAGCTGACTCCCAGATTAGATTGCCATGCTAAGAAAACTATAGAAAGAAATTTTTAAATCAACTTACTGTGGTATGGTGGATGTTTCATCAGAGAAGTGACCTCATCAGGGTACATGACGGCCCCATCGAATTGCTTCACATATTCTATATCTGGCATCCATCTGTGCGCGTTACGCTGGCTGCTGTGTTATAAATAAAAACAATTACCCACCCTTCACCACTTCCTAGTATTTTATGTGCAAAAAACTGCCCAGCAACTCGTCAGTCTCAACCTGAAGTCTGTTAATTTAAAGAATGTTTTATCAATACTAATTACAGTATCGCCTCAGTGACTGTATGTCATAATAATATTTTGTTTTTTTGATGTTTGCTTTGCAATTAAAGTTATTTCAGTGATGTGTTGTTTTGTGAAGATTAACAGTGATTGAGAAATTTTTCAGGAAAGAATAAGTACCTATAGTATTTATGAATCAGTGTTTTTATAAAAATGAAACATGGTCTGATTGATTTTACACCTAAATATGGGAGTTTGAGTTAAATTATGAACACAAACTTTCATGACAAAATCCAAGTTGTTATGAGATTAGAACACATTTCGGTCAGAGGGTAGTGTTAATTCTCTGTGACGATTCATATTTAACATTTTGTTATTATTTAATAAACTAGCACTTAGAAACTAGAAAAAAAATATACGTTCATTCTTCTACTTTTTGAAGTTGTGCGAATTGAGTTTCATGTTTTTAAGACTTTTATCAGCCAATTCATTCCATCATTCCCTAAATTATACTGAAAAACAAAACGTTTGTAAAACAAAATAAGGGGATTTGTTAGATTTTAACCTCAAATGTTACATAATTTTTATTTCACTATAACACCACAATTTAAGCAGTAATTAATATTTTAATGCAACGGACACTCACTTCACATTATAAAGAGCTGGTAAATTCTTAGCGAGGGCCGCTGTTTGGCCCAAATTTGGGGATTTTCGCAGCAAAACATTGATCAAAGAGGCCATTTTTGACGGGACTACGTTCCGTTCGAAAATGATAGCGACATGTCATCTGTCATCAATTTGACAGCAAGGAGTTAATTGATATCAGTATAATCATTTCAGTTTAGAAACAGAACTTTTGTACCGACTAAAAAAATCATTAGCGAACTAGAATATTGGTTATGAAATGCAATAATTAATATTGTAACACCGAATGTTCAGTTTTAGATGTAAAAAAACGATTTGGAAACTTTCCAAATGCGTTTTTTAGACCTAAAATGGGTACAACATCAAATTCAATGTTATAATTGCAATTAATTATTAATATTCTAGTTCGCTAGTTAGCCACATTTCTTATTTCTATTCAGTAATATTGCTATAAAAATCAAAAAAAGTAAATATTTGACAGTTATTTGCGACGTTGCCAGCTTTTAGGATAAACCCTCTTAACTATACAAATAACTAGAAAAACGAAACTACTCGCTCGTCCGCATCGCTGTCTGTCATCCGGTAACGTGCCCAGAAGACTGGCAGCATTGCCACGTTGAATGGCAATGCTAATTCTTTGGCCAAAGAACGACCCCGCCCTCTGGTCACGTGAAGTGTCGACCAGTCGGCGGGAAATTTCCTTAAAAAGGAGACGCCCGAGTGGGCATGCAGGGCCGGACTAAAGGCAGGGCAACAGGGGCATAGCCCCGGGCCTCCACAAAATAGGGGCCGCCACAATTTTTTTTTTTGACAAAAAAAAAGTTTAGTTTGTCCAATCGTTTTCAAAAACAACGGCAAATTTAGCGTATGCTAAATTTGCCGTTGTGTATGAAAACGATTATCAAAAGATCAATACACGGAAATATTCTATTAGCAATACTTATATACTCGAGAATTCAGAGCTACTCGTACATATCAAATTGTTGAAATTACGTTGAGAATGTACTTGGTGTTTATGGCGTCTAATTGCACTGGAGAATGCTCATTTTTGGATGATGAAATTATAAGAAATAGACTTCGGACTACAATGACACAGAACCGCCTATGAAAGTTATCCCTAGTATTGAAAGTGATTTACTCCGAGAACTGGATTTCACCGAAATGATCAATGATTTTTCGACGAAAAAAGCTCGCAAAGTTCCATTCGCCTAACATTTATCTTTTTTTCTTTTGTATATTTTTAGTACCTATTATGTATAAATGAATGAAAACTATTTATTTTTTTCGTCTGGTCCAAAAACAAAATCGGTGCCTCCACTTCTTGGTTGCCCCAGGGCCTCCACACCTCTAAATCCGGCCCTGCGGGCATGCATGGCATGACCCAAGCGTTTCGACCAAACGGCTCAAAGCTGTAGTTACCCAAAAGGTTACAGTATTTGCGCCGCTTGGGGGGGTAAGCAGCCGCAGCAGCGGTGCCAGTACAGCCCGCCGTGCTGGCAACATGGGATGGCGCAGGGGTGTCGGCACAGGTTACGTCCCACACCAGAGGCCACTGGGCCCACTTTCCAAGGCATCAATGTCATGCCGTCTGGTCTCCTCCCGTCACGTACCAAGCCGTTTGGTTTTAATGCCGCTGGTACTCCGGCGCTGACAACGGCTCGACGAATAATATTGTTGATTAGATGTTACCCGCGATTTCGTTAGCGTGGAATTCTATACATCAATTTTATTTATTTATATAGCTTCCAGTGAAAGTCCCATCATAATTGGTCCAGGCATTTCGGAGATTAGCCGGAACAAACAGACAGACATTTTTTTTTAATTGTGTGTTTGTTGTAAGTACCGTATACTTTTATATGCATGCAGACGGGCACGCTCAACAGTATTTAGGCAGCGTGTTTACCAGAGTATTCCGTATAATACTGCAGAGCGGCACGTCCCACCGTCTCTGGGAGGACAGGTTATCGGACAAATCCATATTAGGACAAGCCATTTTCGAAGCGTTTAACGCATCGGACAAACACGGATTAATTCTTCCTCTTATCTTACAGTCCTCGATGGAAGCCCTGATCCACCATTTGAAGCTATAACAGCTGCATTCCCGCACCATTTACTCCAAGCCCTACAGGTACTTGCACTGGGTCTTACGGCATTATCATCATCATAATGTTCATCTGGCAAGACATAGGCCTCTCAAAATAGGCATAGGCATTGACCGGGTCCTGTACTTCCCGCGTCCAGCGGATTCCCGTGAACTTCACTATGTGATCAGTCCAACTTGTGCTATAATGCTATGAAAGAAAAAAAAAATTCAAGTAATTTTTTAATTATTAAATGTTTGGTTTTTGTATTGTTTTTTGTTCCGTTTGTTATGGAAGCCCTCCAGAAGCTGTTTGATTGCGTCATACTCGAGGGTAAAACGCCAGAAGCGCCACAATTTTAAGTATTTTCTAACTTAAATAGCAGCGGAAGGGTTAATTGTATACTCTCATTGTAATAGTAAAAAATGTTGAGGGTTGTTATGTTCCGAAAATCGTGTTTTTTTTTCTGGCCGGTATTTTATGTTTTGGGTACTAAATGTTCGAAACTTGAATGATGTCCTTTAGTAGATTAGTTTAGTGTATTTTTGTAACTTTTGCATGCCTACTGGTAAAATATGGCTGAACCTATTCCATATTCACCATGTATTGTACCCATATTTGCAAAATAAAATATCTTTAATCTTTTTTTCAAATCTTGTATGCTTACCCACGCTGCACCTTTCGCAGAACCTACGCTTTGGAATGGGGTACGGCCACCAGCTTCAACTTTCTGACTGACCAACTCCTCGAAAATTTAAAAGTGCCTGCAAATGGTTTATTATGGTTAAAAATACCCCTGCAAACCTTCATCATCAACCACGACCCGACTAAACCCACTGTTGGGGCCTCTCATTTCTTACGCAGACCAGTCGAAGTTGATTTGTTTTCGACCTTATTTCAACGAATACAAAATTTGTATTCTGATAACAGTTGAAACTTTGCCTGGTCGCACTTCGCCGGCCCTAAATCTAATTTCTTGTGTACTAAATATAAATAACAAACTATTTTCCCACACATGCAAGATCAAGGCGCCAGAGAAGATCGGCAATAACTGTCCACTCCAAGACATCGTAGCCATCATAGGAACTCTGGACATTGTGTTCGGAAAAGTTGACCGATAAATACCCATTTTAGAAGCAAAATACCGGTAATAACGTACAAACCGGAAGTTAAAATGACGGAAAATTGTCCGGGTTTTGTCCAGACAAATGTTTATAAACGGTTTTCGGTGATTTGCGGTTCTTCAGTAAACACCGGTTTTAGCTAAGTGCAACAGTAACAGAATGTCTATAATTAAAATAATTAATTGCTGATATATAAATTTGAAGTTTTTTGTGTAAATTGCGGGTCATTTCCAACAATCCCTTAGCACAATCAACCAAAAGTATGGGAACAGTTTGATATTTACAGCACTTTTATTTTGTAGCAGTAAGGTCGATTTTCGTAGCACAACTAAGATGCTTTGAACTGTACTTGCCCACGCGCAATCGTCGCAAAACCCAAGTAACCCTGTGTTATCTTTACAGGCTACCACTGAACCGATCGTTAGGGCCGAGTCACACCGGAATTGCAGCGGCCCCCGGCGTCGCCGCTGACAGCTGCGGGCAGAACCACCGACGACATGCAACCGCGGGCGGCCTCGATACCTTTTCAAGCGATACTGGTCTTTTAAGTAGGTATGTAGAAAAAGATAAAAATTATAAATAAGTGCTCGCCGCGTCGCTGCCGGCCGCTGCCATTCCGGTGTGACTCGGCCCTTATGGACAGATAGGCAGCCTGAGACCTGGAGAAGAACGTAAGCTACTTTCCATCCTGGATATTGTACTAAAATAATATAAATGCAGACGCAGTCGCGGGCAAAAGCTAATTCGAAATAAAACACTGTTCGCATTGCATAATTTTATTTATTAAAAAAATCTTCACTTTATTAGAATCGATACAAAATACATCTGTTTTGCTTAAACCTACGGGTCCAGTACACAGTCTATTTGACTCGCTTCTGCTGCCGCTGCCGATAGATGTCGTTGGCTGGCGGCGCCACTCCCAACTCGTCGTCATCTGAATCTTCACCCGCTTTCCGTCGGCGAGCCTGTACAGATACAAGTCAAGTTAATAATGCACCAAGAAAACTAGGGAACTGTCAGTAATTCAAAAAGATTATAAAAAGTATTTGCATGTAATTTTTCTACCTAAAAACATAATGGACAAAATGCGTTAATCCGTTTATCCACCCCAAAAAATACTCGGAAACGTACGTCCGAGAATCCACCCAAAAAATTCCTAGGGAGGATTCTCGGACATGCGTTTCCGAGAATCCATCTTAGGGTGGATAAACGGAATAGCCCCCGAAAATCCTTTCATCATCAACATAATTTTTCTGCCATCCTTCCAATTTATTTTAAATCTGTGCAGCATATGTTCTTCCATACCTACTATATCTCTGAAGTCACCCCCGTTCTACCCATATCATCCTACACACAGTCCATTCATCGTTTCTTTGATCTTCCGCTTCTCTTTTGACCATCTACATTCATACTCAAAACTTTACTGACATGTTCCTCACTCCTCCATAGAAAAGGGAGGATCCTCCGACTAGACGGGTGTTGTGTCTGGCGGGCAACTGCCTGACGATTGATGTCGGGACGTTGTATGTATGCATGCTAGTCGCGCGGTAAACTGCTTGCGCGATACAGGATTTTGCGAGACGTCAGTGTGATGTGTTCGCATGTGGCGATGTAGACGCTGCCACAGAACTAGTCGATCATTGGCGCCACTTAAAAAAATCCTGGTACATCCTTATTTCTAATCCCAAATCTAAATAAACACCCGTTATCCGATTTATAACAAGGTATATTAAACGGTTATCCATTTTAGGACTCAATACTGTCAAAATGAAAAAGATTTTTTGAAAAAAAACCTCATAATAATACAACCGAAATTAAAAAGACTTATGGAGAAAAAAACCTCATCGTAAGAAAACCAGAATGAAAAAGACTTATGGAGAAAAAAACCTCATCGTAATAAAATCGATACCTTGCTAGCAACAGTAGTAATTCCCTCGTCATCCACAATCCAGTGCACGGAGCGAGCCAAGTCGAAGAGTTTGGTGTCGCAGCCGTTCTCTTGGGTAGGCGCCGGCGCTGTGAACAACAACAAAATTATATTTATATTTTTTTAAAGAATAATAAAAGACCGCATTAGGTACACAACCCTCCTGCCAGGGTTGCGAGTTTGTCAGAAAGGGATATCGCGGCCCCGGCACACAGGCAACGGAAGGAACACGGGTGGATTTTTGTCAGTAAAAGTCTGACACGCTTCTCCCGCTCCACTCAAGCGGGAGAAGTTATTTCATAATTTCCGTAATGTAAGGAAAATTTTAATGAATTAACACGAGCACTTACGAAACGTCAAAATTTTGATTTTCGGTTCCAAATTGCTTGTTACAGGAAATATAGTTTATGGAAGTGAAAACTTCTTTAGGTGCGTTGAGCGATTTTTGGTAGGGGGTAAACTCATAGATTCGCGTCATCGACATACTCGCGCCGTAGTGGTGCGGTACTATAGAATATAGATGGCGCTACTACCAGTTTTAAGTTTTCACTTGTGTCGGCAGTCCGCATTGACTGCCTATTGGCCTGCGCAGACTGGCTGACAAGACGGCAGAAGATTTTAAATTTATCAATTGAATTTAATACTTATCCAATCGAAATAAGGTACACAGTTCCATACTCGGTGAACTTGAAGCATCGCAACTCAATTTTCTCTCGATTAGTACCTTATTTCGATTGCATAAGTATTAAATTCAATTGATAAATTTTAAATCCTCTGCCGTTCCGTCGGCCAGTCTGCGCAAGCCATATTTTTACTCTAAAGTTTTTTCACATATATTCTTACAGTATCTTAATACACACTACGTTAGCTTTATTAGCTTTATAGCACGATCTTGACCGCTCCGAGTCGTAGTAGTCGCAAACGTGACTGCTAAACATAGGTTCAGAGTTCAATTAATCAGGTTGGGCATACTGTTATTTGATTTTTCCATCAGGAATTTCTCAGTAGTAGCACAGTTATATACAAATGGTTCACTCAGCATTTTAGGTATGAAGCTACAAGTACGCGGATAGCCCGCCTTGTCGGGCCAATTCAGAAGGTGTAACCTAGAGTTACGCGATAGAAAGAGAGGCAATTTCTAGGTGAATATAACTGTAGGTTATTAGTTTTGTGCGACCTGCATTGCACTTTATTGTGTCGTAGCAAGAGTCGCTTTTTATTTAAATGATTTTGTGGAATGAAACATCTGTAATCATGTGTGGTAGTAGTCAGGATTTAGGAGCCTGGCTTTTTGCTTACTTGATAACTACTAAATACACTCACGTTTGTCGGGCAGTGAGATCCGGTTGAACAGCTGCATCAGCCTGTCTATCGCCACGAAGGGCCCGCGGTAGCACGACGGGGGCGGCATCAGCGTGCACAGGTGGGCCGCGGCCGGCGGCATCGGGAATGTTCCGCCTGTAAAAGAAACAAAAATAATGTTTGCGCAATTTTAAAGGCAACAAGGCCATGCGGAGTTTCTGTTCCGTCGAAAGGCGTAATTATACATGCGACATTCGTAAGGAAGCATCCCGATTGAAATATATGAAAACATACTAAGTCATCGATGGCCCACCGTCTGGTTCAACCCTAAGCAAAAGTCGCCAGAATAGCCAGGCCATTATCGCACTTATGTGTTTACACTAAGCAAGAAACTAAAACTAGAATACCATGATGGGGTCCATCACAGATTTTGACTAAAACTGTAATTTGACAAAAAATCGAGGACTTTATGACATCCAGCACCCCGCACTGTGCCCTCACGGTGGACTACGCCCACTCCCTCTCACGAGGCGTCCCAGCAGTGGGAACGATAAAGGCAAATTATAATTACGTAACCTTACCAGGTATAGGATGTTCTCCAGGCAGTGGGTTGACCTTCGGCTTGTACGGAATCATCTGACTTGTGTCTGGACGAGCTATGTCCTTGTTGGGGTCGTTATCTCTGTAAAGGTTTAGATAAAAATATTATATCGACAACATCGAGCTTTAGAAAGAGAATGACACACAGATATGAGAGACATACGAAGCTTAATGGTAACCATACACAATTTAGACTTGCACTGTAAGTCTGCGTGACAGTGAATAGCACGGATACTTCGGAGATTGTGCTTCATCCCACACACGTTAAGAGGATTTATCCTAAAAGTTGGCAACGTCGCAAATAACTGTCAAATATTTACCTGTTTTGATTGTTATAGCAATATTACTGAATAGAAATAAGAAATGTGGCTAACTAGCGAACTAGAATATTAATAATGAATTGCAATTATAACACTGAATTTGATGTTGTAGCCGTTTTAGGTGTAAAACCCATTTGGAAAGTTCTCAAATAGTTTTTTTACATCTAAAACTAAACATTCGGTGTTACGATATTAATTATTGCATTTCATAATCAATATTCTAGTTCGCTAGTTAGCCACATTTTTTATTTCCACACAGTAATATTGCTAAATTAATCAAAACAGTGAAATATTTGACATCTAATTGCGACGTTGCCCACCTTCAGAATAAACGCTCTTAATGTATATTTGTACAAGTCCAATTTTGCGCAAGTATATCGTTACGTGTGTGGCCTGCATTACTAAGCCAATATTTTTCTAAAACTGAATGTTTCATAATTCAGGATATCGTACTGTGGTGGTAAATATAATGGACTGCATATTTAGCTGATTAAATCACAAGTCGCAGACACAAATGTATTGTCAAAAGAAAAACGTCAACTATTTTAATAAAATAATATAAAAAGGTAAAGCTTATAAAAACTATTAAAACTGGGGGGCTACTCTCTAAGCACGAAATCCGTAGTTTCAGCCGAAGTTACGGGCGTTTCTACTGCGTATCACTTACGGACATAAGATGACTTCGGGGCCTGAACTAAGAATGAATGACAACACGATTTGACAGCTGTCCCTAATCCTGAGGTGTCTTCGCCCGCCCGAAAAATTGACACTTGTTTTGACGAATAAACCACTTTCGGACAGGCCCGTACCTTCGTTGACGGAGCCAGAGAGTAGACCGCTAGGTACAGTCGTCTTCGTGATGTCGAGGTTAATGACGGGGAGTACTGTTATATCGTATTGGCTCGATACCAGGGACCGAAAACCTTCATATACGAGGGTTGTTCAATAAATAGCGAGAATGCGATACATTCTCCTTGGAAAGAAAAAAAAAATACTGGCAGGCATAGCCCAGACATTAGTTAAGATGATAATAAAAAAAGCAATTAATTCTCTTTTGTTTTTTAAAAGTAGAAGTCTATTGTTTGCGTCGTTTCGGAACGTGTTCTTAAAAATGGATAAAATTGAAGTTCGCGCGGTAATAAAATATCTCAGGTAAATCAAGACTTGAGAGCAACATTAGGGGTTCATGCTCCTCCATATTCTACGGTTGCGCGTTGGTGTGCTGAGTTCAAGCGAGGAAGAACTTCCACTAACGACGACCCACGAACGGGACGCCCCATATCGGCAGTGACTGAACAAATGATTTAAAACGTTGAAAATATTGTCTTGGCGGATCGTCGTGTTACTGTTCGTTTTATAGCTGAAGAAGTAAAGATTTCGATAGGAAGTGTCCATAATATTATAAACGACCATTTGGGTATGAAAAAAATGTCAGCGCGCTGGGTGCCCAGAATGCTTTCTGACGCGCAGAAACAAACTCGACTGAGAATTTCACAAAGCTGTTTGGATTTGTTACAACAAGATCCTGACTGATTTTTGGCTCGATTCATAACTATGGACGAAACATGGCTTCCCCATTATGACCCGGAAACGAAACAACAGTCCATGACTTGGAAGCGACCGTCATCTCCAACTCCAAAGAAATTTAAGGCGATTCCATCCGCCGGAAAGATCATGGGCTCTCTTTTCTGGGACAGCCAAGGGGTGGTAATGATCGAATATCTTAATCATGGAGCCACTATTACGGGGACTATGTACGCAGAACAAGTAACAAAGTTGCGTGAGGAAATACGCAAGAAACGGCGTGGCAAACTCGCTAAAGTTATTTTGTTTCACCAAGATAACGCCCCTGCGCACAAGTCCAGAGTTGCGATGGCTGCCATTCAAGAAGCTGGCTTCGAATTGATGGAACATCCTCCATATTCACCGGACCTTGCTCCTAGTGATTTCTACCTATTTCCGCGCTTAAAGGAACATCTCAGGGGCCAGAAATTCGAAGATGATGACGGAGTAGTCGCCGCCGTAAATGATTTTTTTAAGGGATCAGGAAGATTTTTTTAGAAAGGGAATTGTAGGATTAGAGACAAGATATACAAAGTGTATAAACCTGAAAGGTGACTGCGTCGAAAAATAAAATAACATATAATAAAAGATAATTGCGTCTTACTCATTCTCACTATTTATTGAACATCCCTCGTATTATGGTATAGGTATCGAAGAGTTTTAAGGTTTAGGGGTATAAGAAACAGGGTGTAAAGTTCACTCATCTCCCATAGAAAAGGGAGGATCCTCCGACCAGACGGGTGTGATGTCTGGCGGGCAACTGCCCAGAGGTTGAAGTCGGGAAGCTTGTATATATGTTTATCGCACGGTAAACTCTAATTGCGCGATGCAGGATTTGTGTGACGTCAGGATGTTGTGTGACGTCAGGTCATTGATGCGTAGTTTGCATGTAGCGATGTAGATGCCGCTATCTGGGTAACCAAGAAGAAAAAACATGTAACCCTATTTAGGTTACCGTTTTAATACCAGTTACACACACAGGCGATGCGCGCCCTGACTGATGCCGACGGCACGTATAAAATAGAGGTAATTTTTATTTTGATAACCGGTATAATAGTGGTTGTATTCAATTTAAGGTAACCTTGCCACACAATACCCGTATTGATATATACCGGTTCCGGTCCTTGCTCAATACTTCGCCACTTCTACGGTACGGTCGGTACTTGCGAGTTCAGTACGTGTAAAATGCTGCCTACACCTTCGAAAAACACGAGCGTGAACTTATGGTTATAACCACAGAGAAGTACAGAAGGCGCACTCCGCATTTTAGGTGTGAAGCTACAAGTACACGGCGGGCTCGTCTTGTCGGACCAATTCAGTGAGTGTAACGTAGTTAGAAGATATAAGAGCTATGCGATAGAAAGAGAGGCAACTTCTAGTCGAATATAGGTAATTAGCGCTGTGCATCCTGAATTGTACTTTATTGTGTCGTAGCAAGAGTCATGTATTCATGTGGTATAACTTACTTCTGTCCAAGTATAACAGCTGCTAGTTCGGGTGATATTCCTGCTAACGGCCCGCCAAGCGCCCATGATTTGTTTGACATCGATGCAACCTACATAAAAACAAAAATTTTACAAACAAAAGCACTAGCGACTTAAAGAAGAAAAAAACCGGCTTTAGCAAAAAAACCATGATTCTAATATGAGGACCCCTTCAATTTTAACTTAATTTTATTTTGGGAACACTAAAAATATTGTACGCTGCCTGGTACGGAACCCTTCGTGTGCGAGTCCGACTCTCACTTGGCCGGTTTTTTAGTTCAGATAAATGAAAATACTAAATGAATTAATTTTTTATCCTATATTTTTAAAACCGCAAAGATAAATTTGTATTTCATAGTGATACTATGAATTACAAAGTAATTTTTAAAGTTGCAGAAAATCACCCATATTTAAAGAAAATTCCTTATGAATCGGTGTTTTTAGTATTTGTTGAGTTTTAAATTCCTAACTTGCGTTAGAGCTCGTACAAAAAAAATCTGAAACTGACAACTTTTACGGCCTATATTTGTTAATTTTTTAAGATAAAAATAAATAAAAATTATATTTGCAGTCTACTCGATGAGTTTGAAAAAAATGACACCCCTCATGTCAAGGCTAATTTTTTTTTTTTTCTAAACCATAACTTTATTGTATGGGGGCCTTTAATTATTAACTTTTTATTATTCGTTGTTATGGCAGCAACAGAAATACACAATCTGCGAAAATTTTTACCTTCTACCTATTACGGTTCATGGAATACAACCCACTGACAGACAGACGGACGGACGGACAGCGTAGGCTGAGTAATAGGGTTCCGTTTGCCACCCTTCGGGTACGAAACCCTAAAAAAATGAACTACTTACCTCTGTATATCCAATGGACTTGAGCTCAGCGATGCTGCACGGGTACAGATCGAGGAACTTGTATCTGTCCACCAGTTGAGCAGTCTCCTTGCCTTCAAACTCCTTGATCTAATCAACAAAAGGTACGGAATAGGTTATTTGATAATTTAGAAAAATACATGGATATTTCAGTGAAGGTTCACCAGTAACACCATATACACGATGACATTTGAATCACAGTTTTGCTAGAACAAACGTTGTTCAGACCATGGTCTACTACCATTCTATAGCATCAAATATGTTATTAAAACAAACTAAACACACAAAACACTAAAAACACTACTTAAACACGCAACAAAAAAACACACAAAAACAGTACAGTATGTTATTAAAACACTTCCTCTTTCACGCGTATGCATCCGATGTGCTTTAAGTACATCGGATGCATAAGCGTCGCCCGTTCAAGACAATCTCTAAAAATACTGACCCGTCCAACAAAACTCTTTCACTGATAGGAAGCTACATTATTCCTGAGTGACTTAGGATTCTTTTTATGCCATAAAAATATATAATTAGCCCTTAAGACCTACCTTCTCCAGCACAGCCTGCCTCCGCTTCTCCACCTTTACGATACTGACGAGGTCACCAATGTTGGACTCGAACTCCAGGAAGCGGTTCCAGATGTCCACCTGGCTCTCAGGCTTGAGGCTCCCGGAGGATAGGACCCGCTCGAATAGAACGCGGGTGTTGTTGTCCTCTGAGGATGGAAATGGGGATGATTGTTGATGAGTTAACGTTTGAAAAAACAAAATCGTATTCGACTGATATGGTACACCATAAGCGCAGAAATTACGCGACAGAAATTCGATTGCGCAACGTTGTGTGAATTTAGTGTCTCGAGGGCTGACGTGGTGTCGTGTTGTCTAAAAAAATTGATTATTTTACAATAATAGCGACTGCAGAGGCTTTTAGAAGAGGACGAGAGAGTTTTGGGTACACCCATAGAATTTGGGTGAACTTCCGTCGGGTATATCGGCCGAACTCGGCCGAAGTTCGGTTGTACGCCAAAACGTGCCTTCATTTCGGCAAATGTGTTGCTAGTAATTGAAATAAGAGAGTTCGTATTGAGTCATCCTACGACCATAGATAAAACTCACCGTTAAGATGCGACAAATAGTCGATATAGCACAGCACATACTCGGGAATGTGAGAGAATTTCTTCAGGCCGAGCTCGAAGATTCTGAACGCTATGTTCTTGTCTTTGGAGCAGTAGTACTCCATCAGCGCTGCGGCCACGAATACGTGATAACGAGATCTGGGAAAGATATAGGATATTTTAAAAAGAAGTTTATCTTGTTTAAAAAATACAATAGGAGACGATTATTTAGTAACCTAATCTACATAACTGTTCTTAAAGAGTCATAAAGAACCCTGTAAGAAATGGACACTTGTTTCACCTCACAACGAGGCATCCTCAGGATGACGATTGACTTGTCGCGAACCCGGACGCGACGGTGTTGCCACGCCAAGCGCCGAACGCAGCGACATTACCATGGATTCATGGATAATTTTTTGGGATTAGGTAACTAAATATATGTCGTCTATTGTAATTTATAATGGATTTCCGCAGTCACGCCTGAGTCAATTGACTATCTTATCTTGTTTAGTCAAACAGAATTGACGAAAATGTGGGTGTACTTTAGAGTGTAAGGAATATCGACGAGCAAACTTTTACCAGGTATCCCGGAAAAAAATCAGAAAAATAATCAGCTTTTCTTTTTTTTACCATTTAGCAGTATTGCACTTTTGAATGAAACAGATTTTTTAAAATAACCAACGATAGTTTTAAACGCTGGTAGGTCCAGATTTTTGGAGTCATGTACTGAATTCATGATAACAGTTTATTTTATAGCATAACCACAGATGAAAACAGATAGGACACTCCGCATTTTAGGTATGAATTTTCAAGTAGGTACGCGGCGGCCCGACTTTTCGAATTCAGTGGGCGTTAGGCGCGGGATATACACAAGTGACGAGGGGCGCGGGAGCGGCGCGGGCGTGGTAACGGCGTTGCGCCGCGCGTTTAATATTTCATACAAAATGTATAGGAACGATGTGGCGCGGAACATACACAAGAGGCATGGCGCGGGTGACGCGACGGTGCGGCGCGGGCGTTGTGTGTATGTTCCGCGCCATGTCATTCCTATACAGTTTGTATGAAATAAGAAACGGGCAGCGCATGGCCCGCGCCACACCGTCGCCACGCGCCATTTGTGCATGTCCCTCGCCTAACGGATTCAGAAGACATAAGAGTTACGCGATAGAAAAAGAGGGAACCTCTGAGTGAATATAACTATAGGTAATTAGCGCTGTGCGACCTGAATTGTATTTTAGTGTGTCGTAGCAAGAGTCGCTTTTTATTTAAATGATTTTGCTGAGTGTCATTTGTATTCAACTGAGGTACACTGTGTATACAACTCTGTCTGGGTTAGACGGTACAGTGTACTGTTATACCCCCTTCGAGGATTACAGGTGTTATGTTATTATTGTTACCTGGGGTCCTCCCGGGCTCGTTTGAACACAGTCCGGGCAGACTTGATGCCTTCAGCGCGGCGCGCGAACTTCATGTACTGCACGTACGCCAGCGTCGGGTCAATGTCCTCCATGTCCAAGTAACGGGTGTATACTTGATGTACCTGGTAGAAATAATTATTTTATAAAAAAGACTGTAGTTTTTACACATAATAAAACTAACGACTCGCCCCTGGCTGGGGGTCTACTCCATAAGCAAAATCGGTATTTTCGCCTGAAGTTACAGGAGCTACGTTCTCCGTCTCACTTAGAGTATGTCCGTAAGTGAGACGGAGTTCGAAGCGCCCGTAACTACGGCTACAAATTATGATCAGTAGTTTAGAAGTTATGAGGTAACAGATGAACATACATACATACCGGTTAAAATTATAACCCTCCTTTTTTTTTTCCTCCCTCCGGGCCCTATCAGAATACCAGCGCTGCGACATTTTAAGTGTCGCGGCATCATGCTGAGATAGGAGCCTTTTGGCCTCGTACAGGACTTCCTTCTTTAAATTTTAATGTTACTTTGTTTTTTATTTATGTTAAGTGTGCTTTTAGTATGTGAGATTTCCTGTGCGAGTCTCAATAAATAATTTTTCTTTCTTTCTTTCTTTTACTTCGCCGTAGTCGGGTAAAAAATAATAGAAGAGTTTTCGCGTTTTATGACTGAGACTGCAACGAGTTACATTGTTATAAGCATTGCTGTGTTTCAATTTGAAAGCTATATTTCTCTTCATAGTAATAAGAGCAGAGCTTTGCCTTAGGTACATTGAGATAGTTACCAAACGCAAAAAAGTTTTAGTAGTAACAAAAGGTTTTTGTCTCAGTTCGACTTAGCACCTAATTCCGAAAGTATATCAAAATCGATTTTCATTTACAGACAATGGTGACGAAAACGATGGTTATCGAGTCAGAGAAAACTAAAGAAGTTTATTTCTATTTTAAAATGAAGAATTTAAAAATTCCTACTCCCATTAAAAACATGAAAGTGTTTTAGTTAGTTTGTCATTATTACTTCACGTGGCAACGAAACAACAGATCAACGTGTCCAGGGGGGCACAGGGGCACGTGCCCCCCCCCCCCCCCCCCAACGGTTTCAGTAAAATAAAACCAAATCATCTGATTGAACTGGCCTGAATGCATATCTATAAAGAAATTGCTTCAATAATGAACGCTGAAGAAGTAGGCTACTATCTTCATCTTCGTTGAAAAAGAATGAATCGCAAAAACATTATAGTCCAATATAAGATATGGGAGACACTTATGTGTCCAGCCCATGTGGCCCTCCCAGAAATAAATCTTGGATCCACCCTTGAACGTGTAGATACATTTTATGACCCAAGAATGACATAGTCAAAGTGATAAATAACCTGCGCGCACTGGCGGACGGCAGGGGAGAGCATCGAGGGAGATTCCTCTATCCGACAGCGCACACTAACAAGAAAAATCTTCTGCGGTACCGCGAGCGTCCACCAGGTTACTGGAGCATCCGCAGCTTACTGGAGTATGCCGCGCCATCCGCCGAATAGCCACTGCTCGCCGGGGTTTAACTATTCCACTAGTGACTACGCAGTCGAAAAGTTTATTTTGAAAGAGTGTGGCAGAATGACAGACCCCAGCGCATACCGGTGTATACCGCGGCCGGAGGCGGCGGTATCCTCTAGCGTGCTCTTCGATGCTCCAAGATCGATAACCGAGCAGTAAAATATATACCTTATTTCGATTGGATAAGTATTAAATTTAATTTAAATTTGTCCGCTAGTCTGCGCAGCCTAGAAGTAACTGCTAATGATCCAGAAAAAATTATCAGTTCCTGCCCATAAAATACCACAAGAGCGAAGCCGCGGATATAATAGAAATAGTCTTTAAATAAATTTAGATGGGGTGGCGTTCTTACCTTGTTATAATGCAGTCTGCTCTCCTCATAGTCGGCATGCGCGAAGTGCAGCAACGTGGACTGTTTCAAAGGTCCGCTTGTAGCACGCTCGTACACCGCGGCAGCTTCGTCCGAGAACAGGCGGGCGGCGTTCGAGTCCTGAGTGCCGAATTGTTGTTAAGTTTTGTTATTTGATGAAATTAAATAGCAAGCACTGCTATTCTTCATAAACACATTAAAAAGAAGTACGGGCGAATTTAGGCCAAAGCAGAACGTAGTAGAACATTGTAAAAGGTAGTTAAACTTTGTCTCAGCAAAATGTTTTTGCGGGAAACATTACAGTGTCGCTGGAACAACATTAAATATTGCAGTGTTGCTGGCAACGTGCTAATGTTTCGTATTCAAGGTTATTAATTAAAATATTAAACATGTGTTTAAATGAATGCGAGCTTTACTTCTTTTATTTCCAGTAGTTCTATAGACGTTTCCTGCAATTTTTTCAAAGTTAAGCTGTAGATGGATGGGTGGCTATGCTCACCCCCTTCTCCTGCAGCAGCTTGGCCGAGTGGTCCAGGAACTGCGCTGCTTGGTGCCACACATCCGGGTGATGTGCCAAGCAAAGTAAACACTGTTCTATCGCGAACATGACGCGTCTGGCTACTAAAGCGGTGTCTTCTGAACGCAGGGGATTCGAACGCTCCCAGGTTATGTATTTTTTCCAGAGTTCCACCTGAAAACAAAAGTGTGTGTTTAAAACAAGTAAGTTTAAAAGTGTCAGTAGATTACGTTTGACAACCAGTCGATATTGAGCACTTCAAAAATTTATCGATCGATTGAGGAATGAAATAAGTCTACGATGTCGAACAAAAAAAAAAACCCTGCTGCTACTACTGATTGTGAGTTTGTGACGTTAATATCAATCTGCGTAACCTTTTCCCAACTATGTTGCAGTCGGCTTCCAGTCTAACCGGATGCAGCTGAATACCAGTATTTTACATGGAGCGACTGCCTATCTCACCTCCACAACCCAGTCCCTAGGTTATACGATACCCTTTGGTAAGACTGGTGGTTTGACTTTCAGGGTTCTGATGACCCGAAACGAACGTCAATAATCCACGAATGACAGCCGGGACCAACGGCATAACGTGCTTTCCGAGGCACGGCGGAGTCTCAATATGAAAATATGGTCACCCATCCACGGACCAACCCCGGCAAGCGTAGCTTAACCTGATGGATCGAGCCGTGCGGCTGTTATTACGTAGCTACGAGCACCTCCTCCTACTGATTGTGACTAGAATATTTTGGCCAATCTAATGCAAAATGACCAGCATCAACCATACAACATGTCATTATGTTTTCAGAACTTTATTTTAGTTTTCACATTCCAAGACATGCATATAATTCATCATACTGTTCCACCTAGAATGTCTTTCTACCCTCACCTGTTTCATCTCCTCTCGGTCAGCAGTAGGAGGCGTGGCAGGCATGTTTCTATTCAGTCCTCGGGTCACAGTCTCCAACTCCTTAGCGACGCGACGAGCGTTCATATAGTCGCGCGAACGCTCCATTGCCATGCGTTCGGCTGTTTTAGGGAAATTAACATTACTTAAATAATTAAATTGTTCTTACTTTAGACTGGTATACTACTAAGAGAATTCAGTGTTGGATCATTAACTTCCCAACAAAATAGTTAAGCTGAATGGTGCTGATCCATGCGTCATGTTCGTGAACGGGCGACGTCAGTAGGGACTGGTCATCTCTTAGCTGCCAAGTCATGTTTTTATACGCTTTTAACGTGCTCGTCTTTCTACATTGTTCTCACATGTATAATTTCAACATGAATGATGTAACCAATATTTTGATTTAAAAGAGTGTCCTTAGAGTTAATTGCCCGTTCTTTTCCATAGGAACCTACTATGCTTTGGAAAGGGCAACTAGCTTCATCTTTCTGACTGACCGACCCCTTGACATTCACGAGTGCCTGTAATTGGTTTATTTGAAATAAATGCTTTGCGTTTGAGTTAAGCCAGTGGAATCCCCAGTCTGTCGTACTTTAAAGATGCTAAATGCCCTTCTGACTGCCAACCCTGAATGTGATGCGTTTGCGGATGAATGGAGTAAAATTATGCGTATATCTGGCTAGTATTCTGTGACAGAAAGTATGCTAGGGAGACCACTGTTCCATGTTTGTGACCAGTCGGTTATGGCCGATTCACGCAGCTTAAATCACTATTTTACAGCTAAATAATGGCTAATCTCTGGGCTGTTTCACTCTATGGCCTGACGGATATTCTCTTCAATTAGAGCTAAAATAATCAAAAAATTACAGGTATCACCGAAACATTATGAAACATTTTGAAAGCGAAGTAACGCGCGCGTCAATGTCAAACCCCGCGGTTTGACATTGACGCGCGCGTTACGGCTTGAACGTTAAAACGTTTCATATTTTAAAGGCCAGACCGGTTAATTGTAATTGATGTTGAACCGTTTAATTAACTATAAATTAATTAAGCCTATTGGCTAATATGCCAAGTGCAGCCAGAAGCGCAGCCCATAATGTTCGCACTGCTGACAGTAAATTAGGGATTAGGGTTTCTCTTAATGAGAGGGAGTAGGCCGTAATCCACCACACGAGCTCAGTAGGGGTTGGTGTTTCTTTGAATTTTTAGTTCTAGAAAGTTTTTTGTTTCTGTTGGGATGTTCTCATGAATACCCTCCGTCTTGGGAGAACGGAGGGTTATATCGTACTCCTACCGACTAAAACCACTGTTCCGACTACTACCATGAGTCGGGGCCGCGGAAGATACTTGTACATTTACCGCACCCCCGACTGGTGTCAGCCCGCCATGCCTAGGAAGCCCCATCACCAAGTGCGGCCGATCCCACGACCGCACGTCCTCCTATAAAGAACCTTCCACTTTCCTCGCAATGTTTTCCTTTGCCGATTAAAGAACAGCAGAGAATAAATATCTTTTTCATAAAATAATGTTAGTCCAGTATCATTAGAACAAGTATCGAGTAGTGAGTATCGTTAGTGTCGTTGTAGTAGCACTGGAATGAGGTTTTGCAAATCAAAAACAAAGAGTGAATATTATATTTTACCTATAATAGTGTTGATGCTCTGTTCAAACGCTATGTAGTCTTTCCATAATGTTTCTATGCCGATTATGGGGGTGATAACTGCCCGTTGATACACCTGAAAAATTTACGTAATGTTATTCTCAATCTAACAACTTAAAAGCGTTTATACAGAAAGTGGACAACGTCGCAAACAGATTTCAAATATTTAGCTGTTTTGATTAGTTTGGCAATATTACTGTATAGAAATATGAAATGTGGGTAGCTAGCGAACTAGAATATTAATAATGAATTGCAATTATAACACTGAATTTTATGTTGTAACTGTTTTAGGTGTAAAAAAGGCATTTGGAAAAGCTTCCAAATACTTTTTTCATCTAAAACTAAATATTCGGTGTTACGATATGAATTATTGCATATCATAATCAATATTTTAGTTCACTAGTTAGCCACATTGCATATTTCCACACACTAATATTGCCAAATTAATCAAAACAGGTAAATATTTGACAGCTCGACGTTGCCAACTTTTAGGATAAGCGCTCTTAAACATAACTGGCGAAATGTAGGTGTACTATAGGTTCATCTCTGCCTAACCCTAGGCGGAATACAGCGTGATGTTTCGTATAGGAATGGGTTTAAAGATTCTTTATTTATTCAAAAGAACATACATTGTTCACTTAGCGAATAAATACATAACTAAGGTAAGTGTAGTCCAGTAGTTTTGTTGTTTTTTTTTTTTGTAAGCATGTAGGTACGATGACGCATTTTGTGTGCAAGACTAGCTTAATTGCCAAATTAATCAAAACAGGTAAATATTTGACAGCTCGACGTTGCCAACTTTTAGGATAAGCGCTCTTAAACATAACTGGCGAAATGTAGGTGTACTATAGGTTCATCTCTGCCTAACCCTAGGCGGAATACAGCGTGATGTTTCGTATAGGAATGGGTTTAAAGATTCTTTATTTATTCAAAAGAACATACATTGTTCACTTAGCGAATAAATACATAACTAAGGTAAGTGTAGTCCAGTAGTTTTGTTGTTTTTTTAAGCATGTAGGTACGATGTCGCATTTTGTGTGCAAGACTAGCTTAATAGTTTTGTGTTGTTAGTGACGTACTGCTTGAGTTTAGCTTTAAATATGTTATGAGAGGATGTGCTCCTTATATCTGCCGGTAAATTATTATAAAGTAGTACACCTTCGTATTTTATATTTCTCCTGCCATATTGCGTCCGCGGGGGGCGCGACTGTATTTGGTTGGGGTTTCTTTGTGAATAAGGCTCATATTCGTATGAATCGCATAGAACATTCAAAGTGCGGTCTGATATAGCTAGATTTACTTAGAAGTGGTTATGCCTTACCTTTCGTACAGCTGAAATCTTCTGGTTTTCAGCATAAGATCCCACAGCTTCTACGCTCTTCAAAAACGTAATATAGTCGTTCCATATCGGGTAAGCGTGGATATCCAGACCAATTTTGTCGAGAGCGAAATCATAAGCCTGAGCCATTTTTTCTCTGAAATGAATATATGGTTATAAGATGAAGGGTACAATCAAGGATATAAATATAAATAGACACTCAAGGCTATGAACTCGTCGCAAAAAATAGCGTCTAACTGTTGGCCGCTAAATATAGCTGTCACGCACACCAGCATAAAAAAAATGTCTTGTTTGTTGTAGTTCTTTTACAGCGCGACACTATGTAGATATTTAAATAATCAAAGACTTCAATATAAATATTACTAAATATTTCGATTTAAGTGTATATTTTAATGCACCACAGAGACATATTTCATATTTTCATACAGTTATACTGAAAAAATTATTAAAACAAGCTGTATATTCGACTTTCTGAATACAGGCTCTGCAATTTTTTTAGGCTTCCATAGATGGTCAGTTCTACCTTAAGATACGTCTTACTATAATCCGTACCGTGTGGTGGATGCCACGGCCTTAAGATAGACACCTACGACGACCGGCACGATTACTATTAGAAGCAAATCGTCGAAAATAAACAGTCTGATCATTCGATTTCGTTCAGACCTTCGATCACGAAAGGTCAGACCGATCTAACGCAGTTTCTCTGTTCAGATTGATCTCTCCATGTATGGTAGTCTCTATTTACTTTCGAATAAATGTATAGTCGAACAAGCTATTTGGTATGTAGGCAAAAATATTCATCTTCCTAATACGTTGCTATTATTATATGTATTGTACGAGGTATATGTGCGTATTAACTAATGTAACCGGCGCACGACGCCGAATAATTCAGAAGGAACTTGTCGCGCTTATCGGCGACCTATCTGGTTAGTCGGTGCCGGTTCGCGCCGATTCGAAAAAGTACTACGCCGATCAGCGTTGACAGCCAGCGCTTGTCGGTGCCGACAAGTGCTGGCATATCGGCACCGGTTACCAGCGTATATCGGCACCGGTTACCAGCGTTCTCCATGAATGCGGCCTAAGTGCGGATTTTACCAATGAAATTGAACGCGTTCAAGAGCTGTCAGTGTACAATATTCCATAAAAAATTTGACACTGACAGCTTTTGAACGCGTTTTAGAAAAGCTGATCGTGTTCAGTTTCATTGGTGAAATCAGCCCTAAGTTTGTTCCCTGACTTTGCTATCGCGCAGTCGGGTAAAAACAGCTCGAAGGTTTAAGCTTTGTTAGAACTTGTTCTATAATGCGACAGTTGTGTCAAAAGCGGTCGGTTACTATAACTGTTTCATACGTACTTGTAAGTCGGCAGCATACACTTGGTCTCCTTGACATAGTTGAGGTACAGCCTCCACAACTCTATGTTGAGGATCTTCATCAGGCACCTCTGGAACAACTGCCCGGCCAAAATGTTATCATGTCATTCTTGTTCTTGAAAATCTAGCGTAAGGCGAAAGCGCCAGGGCAGCCCGTGAAATTCAATTTTTCTTTTTTGGAATTTGCAGGCCAGTATCAGGTCGTATGTTGATCTAAATATGATTCGCGACCGTACCAAATATGGTTTTACAGAATTGTAATAATTAGAATCAGTATTACAACTCTCAAATTTAGAATTGATGTTAAATGTCATTCAACAGGGTAATTTTAACTTAGAGAGTTGTATTATTTTTGTAAATACATGTATGTTACAGTCGCGAATCATATTTTGACCAACGTATAACCTGACACTGACCTGGAAATTGCAAAAAACGTAAGAAAATTTGAAATTTGCTGGCTACTCTGGCCCTTAAACCACTGCTGAATATAGGCTTTATCTGATTGGTATTATGAGACTTTTCTATAGTCAGTACGCTTGACAGTCGCATTCTTCTCAGCTAATCGATGGCAAAATGTTCAAATGTTTGGTCAAAAATTTTGCTACGTGAACTCCGCTCACTGATGCAGTCATAAGATTATCAAATGCACAAGTGTTGCACTCGATTAACACAGCCAGAATGTCAATTTACAAGGGTTTCTGGGGAACATAGCGGCTGGGGGATTCAAACCTCTGGTCAGACAAAGTTATTGGGTTTTTCAACTAAAAATAATAATCATTTTGAAGTAGCTACAGGGAATCTGCATTTCTGCCTGGTGATAGCAATGGATGGGTGTAGTATTTACCTTTGCCTACAAAATTTATACAGGAATGTAATTTCTGCTGTATTATCCAAGGTTTTTAACAATAAATAGATAATTTGAAAAGTACATTAGAAGGATTATCTCCAATAACATTTTTAAGTGCCTAAGCGACAGCATAAAGAAGGCGCCGGCTGGATGGAAACCGAAACTAAATGCCATTTCTGCCTTTGTTGCGGAGGTAAATCGAATTTTTTCGTTCGATTAGACAGGTACCTACATTCAACAACAACTAACAGTCTAAAGTCTAATAAAATCCTTTTTCCAATTGCTGTTATTGTCATGTAAACGAATATCAACTTTATATTAGTTTAAATGAAGTTGATTTCAGAATGACTCGTACACACGGCTACACATCAAGCTATACATTTCCAGTATAAGCTGACCTCGCATTGTACGGAAATCCTATACAATGCGAGATCAGCGTAAACTGGAAATTTATAGCTTGAGGTGTAACCGTGTGTACCATTGAAAAAGTAATAAAAATGTTTAAAGTTGTAGCGAAAACTGAACTTTATGCGTCCATATTAAAGTGTTTTTCTCCAAAAACACATATTTGTTTGCATATTTGGAAACTAAATCGCGAACGCAGTATACACCGATTTCGATGCTGTGGCTCAGGGGGGCCAGCACATGTCCAGAATTTGTGCGAAGAAGTGCTAGTGCTAAGAGAGCAAACACTGTTGCCTAACGTAGTGACTAAGATTCTCACCAATGGGAACTCTCTAAATTCAGCAGTGGATTCAGACTGCGGTTGATAGATAAAGAAGTTTTTAAAACATACTTACTTTTACCGTTAATTTTACTAAGTTACGCGCAAGAACTTACTAGATAAAATGTGACATAAAAATGCCATGCCAAAATAACGTAAAAACACGTTATTAATACAAGGGGTGCTACGCAATTGTTCGGGTCGCCATGATTCGGCACCAAAATCAAATAACTGTGGATTAGCTCGGCTTAACTCGAATTGTGCTGAGCCGAGCCGATCCGAACATGATTCAGCGATGGTAGATGCCGAACAGAGTTTGCCGATCGGCACGTGCAGAATGTGTATTATTAGGGATGACAACTTTTTTTTTTGTTCATCTGGTAGTTTATTCAAAAATATTGAACAAAAGATTACAGCGATACATTGAGTTAAAATGTAGCATGACGTCACACCTATGTAGATTTTATACTTAATTGTGACGTAGCGAACTCTCCTCCACAACTTTAATGCGTTTTAACTATGTAAATTTTTATTGATACGATAAAGCAAAAAATACGTATGAAATATTTTTGTATTATTTGACTGACAGACTAACTCCTTTTTTTGCCCAGGCATCATTCCTAATTGCTACGGCATTTTTGCTCAAGAAATACTGCCGAATGGAATGTGCCGACCCGAACAAGAGTGTAGCAACTCCTAATGGCTCTCTTAACTTAGGTCGAAAATGTAAGAAGAGAATTTTAAATTAACTGATCAAGAGAATTTTGAGGGCTGCGGGTCATCCGAGCTGTGTTCATTAGAGTAAGGGACATGTATTATTCAGCAGATTGACACACTTCGCAAGTTTGCCGAGTTATAGGCCGCCATTACACTTGTAAGTTTTCCTCACTAAGTAACTTCCGATAAGTTTGCAAATGTAAATTCTCTTTTATGTAGCTTATCGTAATTTCTTCTTACATCTTACGCAGTCATAAATTACTTACATAAATTTTATGGAAGAAACTTTCAAGTGTAGTTGCGGCCTTAGGCTCATAAAGAATGACAGTTGCTTGTGAAATTGTAATTTGAATACACAGACCATTTAAGTTAATTGTCAATTTACTAAACAATCGGTTTCTCAGAGATTCAGAACACGCTCCGGAACACTGGAGGACGGCACGGAACCCGGAAATGACCCATGTGTGAAAAATTTAAGGAAAAGTTTTACTAAGGCCTAAGGCTCACTTGCACCACAAATTAAAAAATCCGTTTATGCCCGCTTTCGTGCTGTCGGATTTTTAACTTTCGGTGCTGAATCGAGCGTTGAAAATCCAACAGCGCGATTTTATGTAGGCATTCAATGCGGTCTAGTGTTAGTGAAAAGGAGCTTTCATCGTTCTATTTCTGTCAATAGCTGACAGATTTATAATAATGCTTCAAACATGTTTAGCGTTTAATTGATTTTGAGATTTGTAGCGCTAAAGGACTTGTTTCTTAAAAAATGTAGGAAAGCCAAAGACCTGCCCTTTTTTTTAAGCGGAGACTTCAGACTTTATGTTGTAGTGTTGTGTTGTGTAAAATAAAACCTCGTATTCATAGTAGAAAAAAGTTGCGCAACATTGTTTTTGTGTTGCGTACATGGGATGTGCCAGTGGTATTACAAAACAAGTTCTAAGCCCAGGTAAGCATGGACGATTTTTTATCGCGCACTGTATTTTCAACCCTCAGTGTTGAGTCGTGCATTGAGAATCCAACAGACTGCATCACAAAAAACACTATTGAATTTCCAACTCTCGACACTAAGCAGTGCGTTGAAAATACAGTGCGACATAAAATATTGCCCATGGGTACGAGGGTAGGAAAGAAGGGTATGGGAGGGAAGGGATTCGACTCGAATCGAAACGACAATTATTTTTATTAAGGACTTACGTAACTCGGAATAAAGTTCAAAATACAATAACTGGCTCTGTTTGGGCTTGGACTAATGTTAGAACTCGATTTGTAATTAGACGGAACATGTTTCCAGCACCAAAAAAACATGTTGCTTTAATAATTCTACGCAACTATTACCATAGTATAATAAAGTAACAGTCTGACTATATGTCTCGGTAGATAAACCCCGCACTCGAGTGACTTGCGTACTGATATATATTTAGATTTCGAAGCGCGTAGTTTCGGCCATTTACTATGAAGACATAATACTGTTACTTATTTATACTGTGCTATAGTTTACCATGAATACGGGACTTAAATCTCCTAACTGGGTTTGATAAGTGCGCAATTTTGCGCTTCAAAGAAATCGCACACTCATGTCAAAAGCGAATTTACACCGTATCGGTAACTTCATAAAGATCAAAATAGCAAGTCGAAATATCAAGAGCGTTTCTTATCTTTACGACGTAAACAATACGGTCTAAAATCGCTTGTGATGAAAATGCTTATCTTTCAAATCGTGCACTGTGAGATGTCAACTTACAGTACCCGAGCGTTAATATAGCACTTCGAGTTTTAGAAAGAGACTGTCACACTGGTATGAGTGACAGAGACAACGCTCTACAAACGTAAACTCTTTCGTAAACTAGAGATGCCGTGTCGTATATGTTTACATTCACATTACTTTAGTAAGGAATTCACGAAATAGGGTTTATTACATTTCAAAAGTGAGCTTTCTTTGCAAATGTTTAGTTCGGTATTTTTTTTTTTATGGGCTTTTTTTGAGTTTATAATACGTATCATGAAATAACATTATTAAATCAATAGGTTCGCCCCCTATTACAAGGGATCTAAACATAACTGGCAAAATGGGAGTCGAGTTTGAACGAAACCGCTGTTCTTCGCTTTAGGTATGTGCGCGGCGAGACGGGGGGGCAGTACAGGCCGCTCATTCGTCAACGCTCGCCGCGCATTCCTAAGGCGCGGAATAGAGGTCTTGGTCAAACTATAACCATTAATCATTCCAAAACGAAAACAAAGTAACATTTGCATCAAAAACTCGCCTCCAATATGTCTGAACACATTAGCCCTAGCCGAAAAAAAAGATACAATTTAATTCTTCCGTTTTATTTCAATTATTTGCTAGCTTACTTACTAAATCACTTTATATGACCTTTTTAAGATCACATTGATCGCAGATATAACCATACTTCAAAATTATAATTGACCTTCAGAATTATTTTACTTGTTTATTTAATATTCCAAGCACACAAATGTAAAGAGGCGGACTGAATGCCTTAGGCATTATTTTTATTATTATCACAGTTATCGGATATTTTTATTTTAGACTAACTTACGCTGTTACAATACTAACCTTTTCCACTTTCTCGAAATTCCTCGCCTTCATCTGTAATGGATGAAAAAATAAAAATACATATAATATCACAAAAAAAAAACACATGAAGACAATAAACCTTTGGCTGCATTTAGGTATCTGCAAAAATATTGATTGTTGTATAACAAAAGTTTTAAACGGTTATTGCATTAAACAGCAATGCAAGATCTTCTATAGGCTGCCAATAAATATAGTTCATTCATTAATTTGCTAAAAAGTAAACAAGCTACATATCTTTTTTTTTTAGGGGATAAACTTATGGACTTTCGTAGTGCTGGGCTATAGAATATAGATGGCGCTTATACCAGTTATATCTTTTTTCTAAGGTAATGTTATGAGACACTTGCAAAATCAGCCTTTAAAGTTAAGATATTAAAATTAATTAATAATAATAATAATAATAAATGTTTATTCACAACCCTTATTACAGATGGTCTTCCTTAATCTAAGGTATACATCGCAGTGACTTAAAAAAAACAAAAAAAAGGAGATTGGACATTGCAAATTACATTGAGTACTGTAGCT
The DNA here is from genome assembly GCA_947364205.1 of Agrochola lota. NCBI lineage: Eukaryota > Metazoa > Arthropoda > Insecta > Lepidoptera > Noctuidae > Agrochola > Agrochola lota. Next base: position 9,545,121 of record OX376246.1, on the reverse strand, counting down.
AGGGCTTAAGTTTGGCAAATAAAGTGTTGTAACCCTGACTCCGAAACTAGGCATAACCTGTATCTTCAGAGCCAGTGATTCCTTCTTGGGGTCTTGTCAGCCGTTACAATGCTAAGCAGTTAGGTAAACAATAAAAAATATGCAACAAAGATGTAACAAAAGTAAATGTAAAAGGGTTATCTACTAGGTAACGAAATGAATATAAATGAGAGGTGTATGAAAAAGAGGTGTTGCCAAGGTGTGTGTGAGTGTTCGTGTATGTGTGAGTTTGTGCGTTTGTGAGGGGGTGTATATTTGTGTGAGTGTATGTGGCGGTGTTATGTGAGCTGTAATAGGAGGTAACGTGTTATGTAATGCGGGTGAGTAATTTTTCAGTTTCGTCGTATGTCAAATTTAGCAAGTAATAGGTAACTTTTTTTTTTAGGTTAAATTGATTTAATGTGTGTATTTTTATTGATTTGTTCAAGCTGTTGTATAATTTGGATGCTAAAAAAGAGTATTGGCGTGTCGCGAAGCTTGTATTAATTTGATTATAATTACAAATGGGTTTCCCGCTACGGACTGTTCTATTTTTAATATGTGGAAGAGAGGCATGTTTTTTGAGTATTATGCGTAGGATGAAGAGTTTCCTTACAGAGAGACAATTGCAGTCTTTATATAGTGTCAGTGTTGGGTATCGACGAGGTTTGTGGGTCATGACTTTTAATAAAGCCCTTTGCGCTCTTTCGAGGCCCAACACCGCGGTTTTATCAGTGCCACCCCATACAGGGATACAATAAGAGAGAATAGACTGGCACAGGGCAAGGTATACTAGTCTCATCGTGTCCATATCGGCTATATCGCGTAGGTTTTTGAAAATATAAATGAGTCGTCTTAGTCGGGTTTTTAATATTCCTAAATGAGTGTGCCAGTCCAGTCTCTCATCTATGTGAACACCCAGGTATTTGGTATTGGATACCAACGTAAGAGGGAGACATGTGCAAGGGGAGGATGAATCCTGACATACGTGTGCAGTTAAAGAAGATTCCGCAGCCCGGGGTGCAGATTTAGCGGTGATTCTAAAGGCGATTGCTTTGGTCTTTTTAACTGTTTGTTAAATTGTTTTTTAACTTACCTCCTGTTCAATATAAATCTTCCAATACCGGCCCGTAGTAGGGAACGCATTGATCAGCTTTTCATACATCGGCCGTACTTCATTGATGGGCCTCGTTTGAGCCTCACGGATGAGGAGGGACCAGGAATCCACATCGTAAGTGTTAGCTTCTACTGCGCGTTGAGCTCGGCTTAGACGTTCATTTCCCCAGTCCTGAAAAAGTGTTATTTATACAGGTTGCAAAAGCAGGCAAAGGTATTATAAAAGCAGGCTTTACAGCATACGGAAAATGTAAACACTTAAAACTTGTAAACAATTCATAAAATCACCTTGTCTTGAAAATTTTACCGGCACAATGGTCTGTAATCTGATATTGTAGTTTGCTCGTACATAGATTTGTTAAGACAGATACAAAGCTTAAAGACTAAGTTAAAATACTATTAAGAAAATTTGTTTAGATTATGTTATTAATAAGCACGGACATAATCAACTTACAATTTCAGCATTTTCTTCGGTGGTCGTCATTTTTTTGTTTGGTTTTTTAGGTTATGTCTGAAACCAAATAAAGCTATTCGTTTTCTACAGTAATTCCTCAGAACAATAAAAGATTCAAGGATTAAGGGTCAGTGGGTCGTCTTATTTACTAAAACGAAACACTGGTTTTGCTTATATTACAATGAGAAATAAAAATTGTTTGTTGACTACGAAACACAACTGACGCCATAGACGGCCATTGAGCTCTCTGTATAGTTACTTTACTCTTTGCATTGAGCCATAGATCCAAAGAGTAAAGTAACTATACAGAGACATAGATCACAGAACATATATACTCTACGAGCCATAGATAGTGTAATATCTGTGGATAGGACTCAATTACTCAATACACCATTGAGTGGGCGGCGATTGCGAGCGTTCAAAAACTTTTCAACAAAATGCCTCGCCAGCATCAACTTGCCGTTATGGTAAATTTGCATATTATTAATTATCTACTATACGCATATTATCTGCACAATTTTCTGTACTAAAAAGTTTATTTAGCTTCGTAGTGTTTTTAATGTTCTAATCTTAATAATACTACTTAGCAATTTTAGAATTTACATTGCAAGGTAGACTAACGTTTAGTAATTTTACAGCATTTAGGTCTCCAATACAAACTACAACAAACTACTACACAATAAAAAATAAAACTAAAAGTCTAACTTACCCATATTTAGGGATCAGTCAACAAGGAACCCGATGACGCAAAAGTAATGTCATAATGTGAATGTGGCATAATTTTTGCGAATGGCGATATAATGTCAATGTGATTTGATACAACAAATGTTCTAGACGGATAGAGAATTAGTTGACAATGCAATGGAGGGATATACACAATCACACTGCTCAGGCAACCATGTTGATTTTGAAACACTAATTCCCGGGCTTTCTAATATCACGTTTTGGCGATTTCAACTGGCCAGCCAGATCACCAGATATGTATTAGGGGACCTGCAGTCTCTTTTTGAAATCTTGAGTTATTACCTCAACCAACCACAAACCTTGCAAGTCTTAAAAGCCAATATTTAAGAAAAAGTCACCAATTTGGAGGTTGTTTTGCGAGTAACAATTCAAAATGCATCAACTCAGGAGGTTGTCATTTTACCGATACCATTTTTTCGAGAAATTGTGCAACATTTTTCGAGCTCGCTTTGCTCGCTCTTATATTATGCATAATTATCTTCTTGAGTTTTACTGCAAATCTTCTGCAAATTCTATTTCTGTTTGAATTATCAAAAGAAAATCTAACCTATCCAAGAGGGTGCAAACATTTTTGACGTCACTTTCATTCGCTTTACATCCTTGAATTCTTGCTTTTCTGCATTATGTCGACAAAGTAACTCAGCAAGCGCGGCGTAGTGAAAGTAGTGAAAGTTAGGGGGCGCGTGTGTTAAAAGGGTGGGAACCCCTGTACTAATCGGATCACGGGTTTTAATGCTTACCAGACAGTTAAAGCTGCACTTTTCACTTTGCAGTCACGCTGTTGGAGAGTTTTTATTATACTTTACTTTTCAAATAAGTCAACCCTAGGACTAGGACGTCTGCGCGTTCATTGAGGCTGCGACCGGCCCGGCGGTTGAACGCGTCCCAAAGGGTCATGGCCATCAGGCTGGTCCGGGGATACCGCACGGTCTCCCGTGAGGCGGCGAGCCTCCTTGCCGGACTACCGCCATGGGATCTGGAGGCGAAAGTCCTCGCGCACATGTGGGAGTTGCGCGAGGAGGCGAAACGCCGGGGTGTAACTCCGCTGCCGCGAGAAATCACGGCACAGCGGACAGAGCTCCGGCGGGATCTCATGGCGGCATGGAGTGTACGATTGTCGCAACCCAGCGCTGGGCACGCCACAATTGCGGCGATAAGTCCCCTCTTTGAGGAGTGGCTTGAGAGGCGCCATGGCGTCCTCACCTTCCGCCTGACGCAGGTCCTCACCGGACACGGTTGTTTCGGGAGGTTCCTGTTCCGCGTAAGGCGGGAGGAAACGCCCGGGTGTCACCACTGTGTGGATCGCCCGGAGGACACGGTGGAGCATACGGTGGAGGTCTGCCCAGCTTGGGCAGAGCACCGCCGTGTCCTCACGGAGGCGATCGGCGGCGGCGATCTCTCGCGTCCGGCCCTGGTTCAGGCCATGGTTCGGAGCGAGAGTGCATGGGAGGCCGTCACCTCCTTCTGCGAAGCAGTTATGCTCGCGAAGGAGGAGGCGGAGCGCGCGAGGGAGATGCAAGCTGCACGCCCTCGCGGCCCTAGTCGCCGCAGGAGACGCCCCGGGCGTCGGGAGTCCAGAGCCGACTTCCGGCCACCGTAGGCGCGGGCTTGCGGACGGTGAGCAATGGGCAGCTCGCCGTCCGATAAGGACCAGGCCCGTGTCGACGGCGCGTTGTGTTCCACGCGCGCCTCAAAGAGATGTCAGCACCAACCGACGGGGTCGAAAGACCAATGCCTGCTGGGGTTGCGGGTTTGTCCGAAAGGGATAACGCGGCCCCGGCACACAGGCAACGGAAGGAACACGGGTGGGTTTTAGTCAGTAAAAGTCTGACACACCCTCTCGCTCTGCCCAGAGCGGGAGAAGTCATTTGATGATTTCCCACCCTCAAAAAAAAAAAAAGGACTAGGACGTCAAAGTCTACAATATTTTCAGAAGATTTTTTTAGTCTGTTTCTTTGAGTTTGACATATTGAATGAATGACAGTCAGTCACTTTGACATTTGTTTTCAAAGCAACAAGCAATCCAAGCCGAGGCGGGTGAAAAGTTTTCTTACCAAAATAAACAAAAATGTTATTCTATTCCTTCTTTAAATCGCTAGTGGGGAAAGATGTGGTCGTGGAACTCAAGAACGACCTTAGTATATGCGGCACCTTGCATTCTGTTGACCAATATTTGAATATAAAGCTGTCGGACATAAGCGTCATTGATCCCGAGAAATATCCTCACATGTTATCGGTTAAAAACTGCTTTATCCGTGGTTCTGTCGTCCGCTACGTGCAGTTGCCGGCAGACGAGGTCGATACCCAGTTATTACAAGATGCAGCGCGTAAGGAAGCCACAGTTTCGACAAGATAATTATTATAACCTCTTTCGCTGGATATTGTGTATTTTTGGACTGCAAATTGTGTGTACATACTAATTTAAGCATAAGTTTCTCAATAAAGTCGTAATGTGAGCATTTGACTTTGGTTTTCATTTACTGTACCAACTATTTTCCAATGTGAATTAGCTTGATATTTTCAATTTTCCTCTTACGGTATATCTTTGCTTGTTTGTTTTCAATAAGTGTCAAATAGTGGCTGTTCATCACAAAAGCTATAAATAAAATATCAGTCAGAGGACTTATTTTATTGAAACTAAAATAAAGGCATTCCAATATGCAGCAGCCAATAACAACCGGTACAAAAAATGAACACAAGTAATTTATTGTAGTGGTCATCAAGTACCTAAATAGTTTTGTAGCTGCAATTCTTACATTAATTTGACCATTAATTATGTCAACTGAACGAGATTTATCATAATTATATTCAAATGTTTTTGATGTCAGTATAACATTATATCCCAATCTGAAACATGATCATCTTATGTGACCTGCTGTTTTTCGTCTTGCAGAAAGGCAGTTTAATTTGTCTTTCACTATTAATGTTGCTCAAAATATAAGCTAAAAAGACTATTCTTATGTCAAATGGTTTCTAAGCAGAAATTGCTAAATTAATCCTCACAGATTCAAACCCTAGTCCTAGTACTTGGTAGCAGCAGGTATTACTCAATAAATAAAATATCATAATTAATTTAACACGACATAACACACATAATATGACATCACACCTCTATTCCCTAGAGGGTCAGGCAGAGGTGTACCTTTAGTACACCCACATTTTGCCAGTTATGTTTAAGTTCCATGTAATAGGCGGGCCTATTGCCATCAACCGAGTACAAATACAAAAACAGTGGTATAGTTATTTTTGCACCAGTTTAGGATAAGTAAAAACTGTGCAATACAATACAGTACTTATTGTTAGTGGAAAAGATCACGAGTATTGTATCCTGCATGGATGAAGACACAGAGCATGTAACTTTAGATGAAGAGAAAGGACATTTTTTTCTATTAAAACCAAAGCGATTTAAATCTTTGATTAAAACCAGGTTCCTTCACACCTTTTCCCAAGTAAATAGGCAGAAACTAATGAAAACCACCTGCTACGATCGTAACATTACATAGGTACTTATTACTTTTGTTCCCACGTTCATTTGGTAAGACGAGCGCCAGTTGCGAGCGAGTAGTTATTTTATTGAATTAGTAAAAAGTGAATTAGTAATATAACAATTTAATAAATAAGAACATTAAGATACATCTGCTTGAAACGGAACGCACAAAGCTTTCTTTTTTGAAGTTTTTTTGTTTTGCTACAGCAGCGCCATTTTTATTGCCTATTCAAAAAAAATTCTACCAAGTTGGTATAAACAATTTAAAAGGTAAGGACTGAGCAATTCGATTGCATTGATTAATGTTAGAAACACAAAAAAAATTACTAAAATTCGATGTTCTGAAACATAAAAAAATGAGAAAAATCGCATAATCTAATGAACTACAAAAATGCTAAATTACAAGAATGGGCTGCACCAGGTTAAAAGTACGACCAAAACGTGGCAGTGTGCCACATTAAGCTTGTTAGTAATTAATTAGTCAGAAATAATTAAACCCGTAAAAAAAAAAATATTATGCCGTTGACGGCAAATTCAAATGTCATTTATTCAAACTCAGCTAAGAATCAGCACTTTTCGAACGTCAAAATTACATAAGACAGTCCCCCAAAAACGCCTGTCCTTTACCACTTTCTAGTGCATTAGCTGGGGAGAAGAAGTGATGCAACAAACTCCCCTGCAGAGACAAGACATAACACACATTTATTTATGTATTTAGTGTAAGCCATTTTACCTGAGCACTTTAGTGTTTAAAATTATTACCTATAATCACTACTACGCATTTGCTTAAAACTTTATTTTTTTGTGGCTACAACCGGATAATGAAATACAACTCAGTTTTGATTTTTTGCAACTAAATGACATTGACATTTCTAGCTAACAAAAAACCCGCGCCTAAGCTTTATTATGTAGTAAAAAGTGAGTAGAAATATTATGAAGAATCTGGCAACCCCAATCTCATTTCATTCAACTTTTTCTAAGCTTTTCGCCCTTCGCGTTTGGTATTCGCCACTTTGCCCGCTGCATTTTGTAATACTCTCGTTATTATTGTTCAGTTTGCTGTATCAATAGAAAAATATATTTTCTCGTTGATTCACGTCGCAAGTGATGCATAGTGCCCGTCTGATTTTGTCTCAGAAACAAAAATATATTTGTGTAAATCCAGTGTTTTCTAACATGTGATTATAAATGTAAATAATTAATTAAAATTATCGCACAAAATGGACGTGAAAGGTTGTAATCGTGGGTGTAATGTGTGATTACTTTATTTGTCTTGTGTGCGTTAAGATTTGTGAGTGTGAGAGCGTATCTTTTTGAAGGATTTTGCGGGTGTCTCGTCTGCCTCGCCAGTCGGAAGATACAAGTAAGTTTGTGTGCACAATGTTTACGTTTAACGGCTTGTTATAATCTTGTCGGAGCTTACATCTGTCTGCAATATGCCAAGTGACTCACTCGAGCCACACTCGTACAGAAGAAACGTTTTTTTTGTTTATTTATGTGGGAGTCAATTTTGTTGCCATTCTCGTTCAATTACCGTCAATTAACACGATTCAGTGGCCGCAAATGCATTTACATCGTTTTATTTTTAACTGAAACGATGTTTTGTCTTTGAACTGTGAAGATGGGTTTATTTCTGTGTTAATCTGGCGAATTAGCACTTTCAGCAGACTATTTGCAATACTATCATCTTAATGACTTGTATATACTTTATAGGGCTTAAAGCAGTAGACGATTATTTGAAAATTGTGAATAAAAATAAACGCTTTTTTCGGTTTTTATCACATAACAAACCATATTTTCTTCACTTTAACAGATAAACTAATTGCAATATATATAAAGCCTTTCAAGAAAAAAAATAGTAAATAAAGTGGGCCCACTTTTATGTTCTAGAAATTCTAGATCTAATTAAGTATGTATGTACGTACATATCAGATCACTTTTATGCCATTTTTGCAATTAAATATATTTATTTCTCAAAAGAATTACAAACAAAACATTAATCGTTTTAAACAATATTATGTGCCAAGTGTAACTTAAAATTAAATATTGCTACTCATATTAGTTAAACTAACAATATAATAACTCTTTGACTTTATACCATCAAAAGAAAACAGAACAAGGCCTGCTGAGTTTTGAGCTACAGCAATAATTAACTAACATCCAGAATGTATTTATTACTAGTTTCGTCCCGCGGTTTCACCTGCATGAGAGTCTATCTTGGGGGATTATCAAGATAAAAGTATCCTTGTCCTAATCCACTTCATGGTTTACGCATGTGCCAAATTTCATCCAAATCTGTTCAGCCGTTTTAGCGTGAAAGTGTAACAAACAAACTCACTTTTGCATTTATAATATTAAAGTTAGGATAAACAACCTGAATGTATTTTAATAATTATGAGCTCTCTAAGCATCTTGTACTAATGCTAAGAAAACATCTTTCAAAGCAGTTCTGCAACTGGTTTGGTCACACAGATCTTATCTCTGTTCCATAAGAAAATATGTAAAGAGACAAAGTATGTAATGATGTCCATCTTTATACTTTAAAACCAATTATCCTCATTATGAAATTAGCAATGTTTTCCAATTAACCATGTATGTGTATGTCTGTCATTAAAATATCCTTTAAAAACGCAGTGAAGATACTGCATGGTATTAAGTTACAAATCTGATGTTATGAAGAAATATATGACAAAGAATGTACCTACGTGTAATTATACCTCAAATGTTGTTTAGGGGGTACATAATATAATAATCAGTTAATAATGTTTCTACTGCTTGGGAGTCGGGTCTCCTTTATTTGCGTAGATGGGGTCAGTTATCTATGCAGGCCCAGTGTTGGTTGGTGGATGATTGACAAATGATGAAAAATATAAATATCATTTCTATTATATATCTGTATTTATCTTATATATTAAATTCTCGTGTCACAATGTTCGTTCCCGTATTCCTCCGAAACGGCTTGACCGATTCTCATGAAATTTTGTGAGCATATTGAGTAGGTCTGAGAATCAGCCAGCATCTATTTTTCATACCCCTAAGGTAGGTAGGTAGGTAGGTAGGGCAGGTAGGTAGGGTAGGTAGGTGGGTAGGGTAGGTAGGTAGGTAGGTAGGGTAGGTAGGGTTTATATATTTTGATTGATTGCGAAACAAAGTTCGCCGGGTCAGCTAGTTATTATATAATATTATTTATATTATATTATTTCTGTAAATTGGTTAAAAAAAACACTTTTACATGTCAAACATAACTTAAGTTTTAAAACTAGATGAGTTCTAACCAAGAAAGACCATAATAAACAAAGTCAGTCTTTGAATTTCTAGTATTTTAATTTACGGCAACAGTATGTTCCATAAAAAAAAAGATATTAAAGTTTATTTCGGAACAATAACACAAGACTAAGTGCAAAAGTAAAATGATGATAGCTGCAAAAGTAAAACCTGTAGCGCAGCTAACAACGCCCTTCTCCAGATACAGAATGGAATGATGTTTTCTGCAAAAAGTGCTTAATAAGTTAATTTAGTAAAGAAAACTTTATTCTATTTTAGAGATTTTTTTAATGCTGACTGGCTAAAACAATTATAATAAAATTATATTTCACTAGTAAAGTTACTATTATTCACTCTATAATGTAAACCTTGGTATGTTTTCATTGAATACACTATTGTACTATTGCTTTCCATGCACTGGTATTATAAATTGTGCTACCTTAGTTGTTAAGCATGTTTTTATATATAAATTACTAGACTCTGGCCATTGACCTATATGAAGTTAATTTTCCACAAAAAATAATAATTGCCTTGTTTAAAACAGCAACAGGTCAGACTAACTATAATCCTGCTGGGGTTGCGGGTTTGTCCGAAAGGGATATCGCGGCCCCGGCACACAGGCAACGGAAGGAACACGGGTGGGTTTTAGTCAGTAAAAGTCTGACACACCCTCTCGCTCTGCCCAGAGCGGGAGAAGTCATTTGATGATTACCCATCCTCAAAAAAAAAAAAAGAAAAAAGACTAACTATAATGTCTAAGATTGTAATGCCTTGGTAGTGCAGATGCTCCTAGATGTCTCGAGACCACAAAGCCCACTTTCCATCAGAGGGGAGCTATCTTGTTTGCCATCTAATAAAATAAATTAAAGTATACAGAAAATTACAGTGTGAAACGGAATGAAATGTTCATCAAATAAGTTTGTTGCAAACATGTTGTACATAGGTTGGAATAAGATTATAACTTTCAAAAATGCTCCCTGTAAGGGCACTGGAAAACAAAACAAAATTTATAAATTACATAAAATTTTTCATTGAGTGCCGTTTTTACAAAAAAACATGGTTCAAATCAATCATTGAATTATATTATTTATTATGAGTAATAAAGAATAAGAAAAAGTTAAATGAAAATAAAATAAATTTATTCAAATAAATTAAATATGTAGGTAGAAGCCGAGGGTTTGTATACCACAAACAACGGTCAGCTATTTATGCCATTATTTTTTTTATTTTTTTTCATCAAATAACTCTTGCAATGTTGTTCCTACCAAGTGACAGATTTTTTTAGCACCCCATACAAAATGTGTGAAATATTCTTTACCATTGTTTTATTTTCTCATAAAAATTCACTGTGTTACTGGTGTTTTTGTTCTTCATACAATAACCAAAATGTGAATATTCATACAATGCACAAGCCAACTTTTTCTCATAATTCATATCCACTGTCATAATAGTTGTTGCATAACAGTTAATTAATTAAACTAAGATTACATCTAACTAGTGAAAGTGTTTACAAAAGTAAATAAAAGACAATCTCAGCTTTATCACGATGCCTTGGTAAAAGTATAAAGAGAATGTTCATCACGTTTCTTTTCTCCAAAGGCTTTTGAAAAGCGGTCTGGTACCACTACATTTTGGCAGTTTCATTTAAGTCCAATGTAAGAGGGGTGAACCTATTCCACCATCATCATTTCAGCCGAAAGACGTCCACTACTGGGGGTCTGCTCCGTAAGCGAAATCCATAATTTCGGGCGGAGTTTCGATCGCTTCGTGTACCGTCGGACATACCATAAGTGACACAGTATGCGAATGTCTCGTAATTTCGGCCGAAACTTCGGATTTCGCTTAGGGAGTAGTCCTTCTGGACATAGACCTATCCTAAGGGTCGCCACATCGACCGGTCCTGGGGGTGTACTCCCTAGACGAGAAGTCTGTAGTATCGGCCTAAGATACGGGCGTTTCTCCCTCCGTTTCACTTACGGACTTATGTTCGACGCCTTAATAGGAATGAAAGACAGGACGATTTGACAGTTGTCCTTACTCCCGATGGCGTTTTGCCTGTCCGAAAAAGTTAATTAATCTGTGTGAACTTTGAAGTATAGAACTACTTTCGGTCAGGCCCGTATTTTCGTTGACGAACTTAGAGAGTAGGCCCCCTGTGCTTCTCGCACCTAGCTTATTCCCGCGACCATCACCAGGTCATCGGTCCTATTGTGTGTTTCGAAAACATGTGTGCACTTAGTGAGGTGTAGTTTGATTGTAAATGTGTGTCTGTGAGCGTGTATGCACAAAGCGGGGGTGTAGTTTTGGCGTGCTTCACTGTATTATTCGCAGCGCTGTCTTAGTTTTTTATTTGGTCTAAGGCACTCAAAGCAGTCTATTAAAGAAATTACGTTCCTCGATAATGTAAATAAGTACCTACTTTACTATCATTGTAAACAAACAAGCTGTTTATTAAGTAGCACTAATGATCATTACTAGTAATTACCTATAATGTTTGTGTTGATAATACTTATGTAAGAGTTATTATACGGCTATTTGGACGTGACCTCCAGCATGTGTCCATGTGCTTGGTACAATAAATCTAAACTTATGTATTACGGGCTACAGCCATATATTCAGTGACTAATTAGCCTGCACGAGGTGCGATGCGATACTAACCCCAGGTTCGCACGGATGTATTTTTATCGCGCCGATATTTTTCGTACACCGGGTACCTCTCTCTCTCTTCTCTCTTTCTCTCTCTGTCCCTTTTCTCTCTCTCTCTCTCTCTAAAAAAGGACTCCTCACGAATATTTATTCAAAATAGGTTATCAATCGGCACTTTTTAAAAGTCTGAAGTGTTAACGATACCATTATCCCCCATTGCACCAATTCTTTGAAAAAAAATTCTACAACTGGGAAGCTCTTGGACTTCATCTTATCTACTGGTAAGTGATGATCAGGCCGAAGGTGGAAATGTGCTTCACCTGGAATCCTCATCCACAGAGGAACTGCCTATCTTACCTCTAACTGCCGAAAAAAAATGCTCTTAACATTGTTATGGCGAAAGACTAATTTTTGTAGTTGACAAAATGACAGTGATTACATATTTAATTCATTCTAACGTTACACCTACATATCCCCGAAGGGTTAAACCTGCGTTGTAAGATCCCAAGAGAACATTTAAGCCCAAACTTCCAAAGGTCAAGTGGCGCTTTGACACCGATTAGTACGTAGCTTTCGTCATTAGCTATTCTCTAATGCACGTAACGGAGGCGTCCATTTACCTTATTGCCGCTCTGCTTTGTTTAACTATACCCAAGGGACGATCTATGACGTGGTTGGTCTAGTGGCCCGTGATACTACACGGCTAGGCTATTCTAAATTAAATTGGGGTCGGCTTCCAGTCAGCCAGTCTAACAGATACGGCTGTAAATGCGTTTTGATGATGCGGTCGACGGCGGTGGCGGCGGCGGTGCACGTTTGACTACTAGGCAAGCGTGAACTGCAAGAGTGAACAGAATACTTCTAGGCATTTCCACAGATTAATACAGATAGGACACTCCGCAAAATCATTTAAATAAAAAGCAACTCTTGCTACGAGCTTGCGCTTGCTTCGTGTTTTGTTCTTACCTTGCGTCATGTGTACCGCAAATAAACGTATTTTCTTTCTTTTTTTTTTTACGACACAATAAAGTGCAATTCAGGTCGCACAGCGCTAACCACCTTTTTTTTTTGGGTGGGAAATTATCGAATAACTTCTTCCACTCTGGGCGGAGCGGGAGGGTGTGTCAGACTGTTACTGACTAAAACCCACCCGTGTTCCTTCCGTTGCCTGTGTGCCGGGGCCGCGATATCCCTTTCGGACAAACTCGCAACCCTGGAAGGCATTGGCCCTTACGGACCCCTTCAGTTGGTGCTGACATCTCTTTGAGGCGCGCGTGGAACACAACGCGCCGTCGACCCGGGCCTGGCCCTTATCGGACGGCGAGCTACCTATTGCTCACCGTCCGGAAGCCCGCGCCTACGGTGGTCGAAAGTCGACTCGCGACTCCCGACGCCCGGGGCGTCTCCTGCGGCGACTTAGGGCGCGCATCTTGCCTCTCCCTCGCGCGCTCCGCCTCCTCCTTCGCGAGCATTACTGCTTCGCAGAAGGAAGTGATGGTCTCCCATGCACTCTCGCTCCGGACCATGGCCTGAACCAGGGCCGGACGCGGGAGATCGCCGCCGAACGCCTTCGTGAGGACACGGCGGTGCTGCGCCCAAGCCGGGCAGACCTCCACCGTATGCTCCACCGTCTCTCCTCCGGGCGATCCACACAGTGGTGACACCCGGGCGTTTCCTCCCGCCTTATACGGAACAGGAACCTCGCGAAACAGCCGTGTCCGGTGAGGACCTGCGTCAGGCGGAAGGTGAGGATGCCGTGGTGCCTCTCTAGCCACTCCTCAAAGAGGGGACTTATCGCCACAATTGTGGCGTGCCCAGCGCTGGGTAGCGACAATCGAACTCTCGCTCACTCTCACTGTCCGCTGTGCCGTGATTTCTCGCGGCAGCGGAGTTGCGCCCCGGCGTTGCGCACAGCACACCTAAAGTTATATTCACCTAGAAGTTGCCTCCCTTTCTATCGCGTAACTCTTAGATCTTCTGACTACATTACACTCACTGAATTGGCCCAGCAAGACGGGCCCGCCGCCTACTTGTAGCTTCATACCTAAACTGCAGAGTGTCCCATCTGTACGTATTGATATGTGGCATTGCCTAGAAGTATCTTAATCACTCGAGAGACTTGAAAACACCCAGCGCCCTAAATACGTAGGTACACTCAGAATCCTTTCAATTTTGACAAGTCAACAATATGTATTGCGTTACTGACGTTGTTGAGCAGAGGTATTTTGTTAATATTATGGAGCAAAACGAATTGTTAATCCATTTCCAAAATGAAGGGGATAATGATTGTAAAGGGTATTTCGCAATTTGGCGGGGAAGGTTATAGCTACCTACCGGGAAACAGACTCCGGTAGGGAGTTTTACTCCAGTACGCACAATGAAATGAACGTATTCCCGAAATGTTTTACTGGGTAATACCAAGTATTGACTGTCATACTTATAAGCCACCTCTCGTGGAGGCTATTTTAATGCACCCCTTTATGTCTAGATAGAAAGGGCGCCGGTGCCGCTCGCCCACACTCGGTATCGGCCGTCGGAAATATAGCCTCGGAGAGCATCCGTTGAGTTTCGAACGGCACCGAGGACTGCAGAGTGCTCGTCGATACAATCAATGTAGACCTGATTTTATGTGCTGGCTACAGGAAACCTATGCCTCTCCACAGTCAGACATAGAGCTAGGCTATGTAACGTTAGGTTACCGGCGTTAAGGCTTGTGCAGACCAGCGCGACTTGTCGCGCGACGCGACACCGGTTATTGTTATACTGTGAAGTTTTCTTAGAAATTGTATTGTGTCGCGCGACGCGACAAGTCGCGCTGGTCTGCACAAGCCTTAAATCGATAGCTATTAATGCCCAAACATGCAAATGCGCAATAACGTGATTATTTAAAAATACATGTCAAATATTTCGCTGTGTTGATTAATTTGGCAATATTACTGTATGGAAATAAGAAATGTGGCTAACTAGCGAACCAGAATATTGATTATGAAATGCAATAATTAATATCGTAATACCGAATATTTCGTTTTAGATGTAAAAAAAAGTGTTCGGAAACTTTTCAAATTCATTATTAATATTCTAATTCGCTACTTAGCCAAATTTCTTATTTCCATACAGTAATATTGCCAAATTAATCAAAACAGGTATATTTTTGACAGCTATTTGTGACGCTGCCAACTTTTAGGATAAACGCTCTTAATTAAATTATATTAAATAGCGTGCCTGCCTGGCACCTCTATTTCTGCTTGCCCTACTTAGGATGCTCCACAAAACCCCCTCTATAAGATGTTTATATGCTCCATCCGTTATCACTTCCTAGTCCAAAGAATTGGTGGCAATGACCCCTTATCACACGTCACCGTGACTGTACGTAGTTTATCGGTCGCCATATCGTAAATATTGCGTACGATTACTGGGAATACAGACCTTGACGATGTTTGTGAGTATTTGATGTGTTGAGAACATAACGCTTTATAAAAAAAATGGTAAGCAGAAGTTTGTTTTTAGGGTTCCGTACCCTGGGTGCTAAACTAAACCTCCGCTGTCCGTCCGTCTGTCTGGCGGCAGGCTGTATCTCATGAACCGTGATAGGTAGACAGTTGAAATTTTCACAGATTGTGTATTTCTATTCCCGATATAACAACAAATAATAAAAATTAGTTATAGTTAACTAGCAGCGTCCCGCGGTTTCACCCGCGTAAGTCTGGATCCTGTGGGGGTATCGGGATAAAAAGTATCCTATGTGTTAATCCAGGTCTTCTTCTTTTCGTGTGGTTAGTAACTAAGCTGGTATCAGAGTTTTAAAGCCGCCCAAGGGTCTCTGACTTGGCTTCAAATGCCGTCGAGAAATATCTCTCGGGCATGCCGGTTTCCTCACGATGTTTTCCTTCACTGTTTTTGAAGCAAGTGATAATTATACAATACGCACATGAATCCGGAAAGTCAGAGGTGCGTGCCTTGGGTTCGAACTCGAGACCTATGACTTGGCAGTCTGACGGTCACACCACCAGGCTATCACTGCTACTGTTAATCCAGGTGACTATCTGTGTGCCAAATTTCATCCAAATCCGTTCAGTAGTTTTTGCGTGAAAGAGTAACAAACATCCATACTCACAAACTTTTCCGTTTATAATATTAGTAGGATTTATAATATTAGTAGGAAGTAGGATAATTAAAGTATACAAGAAGTGTGATTTTTTTTCGGCTTTTTTTGCTCTATCTTAATACAGTACGAAACCCTTCGTGTGCAAGATCGACTCGGACTTGGCCGGTTTTTGAAGTCGAATTTTTGGTAGCTCCAAAGTCTGGCAACCAGTCTTACTAAGGGGTAATTTGTTATCAAGTAACTGGGTTGTCGGGTTCAGACAGTCAGTCGTTCCATGTAAATGACTGGTTTTCAGCTGCATCCGGTTAGACTGGAAGCCAATCCCGACATAGCTGGGAAAAATCTAGGCAGATAATGATGATAGTAGGCAGAACTTTTATTGGTCGAGAATTAAGGTCATAGTAAATTAAGCACACTTATGTTTTCGTAACATTCCGTATAAAAGATAATAATAAAAACAAATGTTGAAACTGGTTTAGTAGTTTAATTGATAAGGAACAATTCTCTCAACAAAAATGGTAAACATTCTCGTTTATGTTTATCTTGCTTATTGCAAATTCTACATGAGTAATTTTCTTAGAAATGCCAGATTGCCGTCGTTTCAAGTTATAAAATATTGAAATTCAGTTGCATCTACGCAATTTTAATCAGACAAATAAGACCCTTTTCTAGCAAGGAAATGTGAAGAAATAAACCATAATACGCTTTTCCTCCAGCAGGGATTCAACACAGCAATGATGATCAATCAAGATGAGCTGAAACTCCTAAGCCGATACTGTAACTTGAAGAGATGGTTTAAATTAGTTATTTAGCCATGAATTATGCCTGTACATGTCCTGTAATTAATAAAGTATCACAGACAAAATATTTAGGGGTTATAATTGACCAGCACTTAAGTTGGTACTCCCACCTCGAACATGTTGCTGGTAGAATACGAAAGTTGGGATGGATATTTAAATCATTGAGATACGTAATCCCTGCAGGTGTAGCCACAAAGGGGGGCGTCAAAAGAAATCTTTTAAATGAAATCTACACAGCCCTTGCACAATCTGTGATAGTCTACTGTATACCTGTATGGGGTGGGGCAGCAAAATCAAAATTTATAGACGTGGAACGTGCGCAAAGAGGTCTGATAAAAATAATGTATTTTAAGAAACGGAGATTCCCCACTGAAAGTCTATATGAGATCAGCGGCCTGCTATCTGTTAGGAAACTATATATCTGTGCCGTGATCTTAAAAAAACATAAGACACTTACATATGATAAAAACATAACATTAAAAAGGAGAAAGGATATTATTGCTCAAGGCACACAAACTAAAACCAATTTTGCTGCTACGCAATATAATAATCAATCATCACGGTTATATAATAAAATAAATAAGGGCATATACATTTACACTGAATATCTTCATAAAGTTAAGAAAATGTTAATAGAATGGTTAAAATCGCGCACTTATGCAGATATTGAATTATTGTTATAATAAGTGGAAGTTAGTTAATACTGGTACCGCCACTCCCACACGCACATCATCCCTCATACACACAAACACACCAACCACACAACTCTCACACCTTACATACCTCAAACATATCACATACCACACTCGCTCTACACACCGCACACACCTCTCACACACCACACACTCCGCACACCCAACACACCCACATTAATGTACTTTTAAGAAAATAGTAAAAATAATTTTGTAAGTAGTACAAACAGCCAAAGCTATGGAAGTGCGGAGTCTCCTAACACAGGCGTCATCATGCTTAAAAGGAGGCTCCAATCATAAACTAATGTATACTAGTTGGTACAGAAATAAACATTTTGTATTTGTATTTTTTTTGTAAATTAATTCAGTTTTAGAGCAAGAGAATACACAGACAGATCGTTAGCGACACTAAATGTGTTTTAAAAATATGCTGTCAGTGTATCTGAGTGTAAACATCTACTTTACAACCGTAAGTGGCTCGCGGTCGCTTATACCCGTAGATAGTGAGCTTCTGAGTTTAGGCTTGTGCAGACCAGCGCGACTTGTCGCGCGACGCGACACGAACAATACAATTTCTAAGAAAACTTCACAGTATAACAATAGCCGGTGTCGCGTCGCGCGACATGTCGCGCTGGTCTGCACAAGCCTTTTCGCTTCCTACAGCGTGGTCAGTTTAGGTGATTCCCTTCAATGTAGCGTGTGAAATTAGAATAACGTTCTTCAATAAAATAAGAAAATTTTAATTGCGCGAGCCACCTTCACGGATAAAAATGAAAAGCGCTTCAACGACATGCGCAGCCCTCCAACTAACACTGAGCCCGCCTTGCTCCATTTGTCCCCAGACAATCCAAGACTTTACTCCCTGCTCTCAGTCACAGAGAGGAAGCCTGATGCTGAGCTGAGTCTCAGCAATGGGAACATTATGTAATACTTTACTTAATTTCTACTCTTGCCGGAGTTCGCACGTCTGTGTAACAAAACTAAGGTTCTTATTCTATTGAAACTCCGTGCTACGCTTGGCCAGTTAAAGGTCAAAGAGTTACCACTAACGTACGATCGACAGTACTGGACCGAATGATTATTATAATAAAATGCCCGGAGGCATGCTCGCAAACAGTTGGTCACAAAGTTTATGATTTAGTTCTGTAGTTGTGTATGAGTAATCTAGTCGCAGTTGCATGATACATCATTTGTGCGTGCTGAGCAAGCCAATGACGCGTAGAGCACGTACTAAGTGGACATGACCTACGAGGAATTGCAGTTTTGTTGATGTTATGCGGTACATAACATCATGTTCCATCTAGACGATGCGATGGACGGATTGTCTGATAGATGGCATTCCTAGAAAGGGCCACACCCTTGCTTTTCTTTACTGATTATTCAGCTCATTAATGACGACTAGTAGAGATGTCTCGAATCTAGACATTCTGCACCGTTCCCAAATAAAATTGAAGTGAAGGCAGGATTATTATAATAAAGTTTATCAAATGGATTTTTTTAAATTGGATTCTTGGGCAGACACAATTTTGAAAAAAAAAAACTTAGTAGCTGCTACAATATCAATCAATCTGCCTAGCCTTTCCTCAACTATGTTGGGGTCGGCTTCCAGTCTAACCGGATGCAGCTGTAGCTGTAGCTGCCAGTAATTTACATGGAGCGACTGCCTATCTGACCTCCATAATTGGGTAATACGATACGCTTTGGTAAGACTGGTGTCAGACTTTCGGGCTTCTGACGACTCTTAACGACTGTCCAAGATCCACGAATGCGAAGGCTCGGAGGAGTCTCGGTATGTAAAGATGGTCACCCATCCACGGACCCACCCCGGCAACTGCAGCTTAACCTGATGGATCGACCCATGCGGCTGTTAATACTTAGCCACGAGCTCCTCCGTTAAGTGCTACAATATACAGGATGTATTCTGTGTCTGCACACCCTAACCCTTGCTATTATTGGCCGTATCACATTACTGTTGGCTCACGGTGACATTTTGTTCCATTTTTTATGCTCTGTGGCTAGCATTTATTAATAATGTGGGCTTTTCCCTAGAATGTCACAATGACACACGAGGATGTTTTTAATCGGGAAAGTGAGTTTGTTTGTTTGTTACGCTTTCACCCTAAAACTGGTCAACATATTTGGATGAAATTTGGCACATGGGTAGACCATGACCTGGATATATACATAGGATACTTTTTATCCCGATATTCCCACGGGATCGAGACTTATGCGGGTGAAACCGTGAGGCGTAGCTAGTAGATAATAGGGATGATGCCTGGGTAAAAAAAAAAAAACTAATTAGTCCGTCAGTCAGATAATAAAGAAATATTAGATACGTATTTTTTGCTTTATCATATTATTAAAAAATTACTTAAAACGCATTTTAAGTTGAAGAGTGCGGGTCGCTACGTCAGTAGTACGTCTAAAATCTAGATTCTCGTGACGTCATGGCACATTTTACCTCAATGTATCGCCGTATACTTTAGATTACGTAAAAAAATAAAAAATACGTGTCCAATATTTTTTTATAATCTCAAAGGACAAAAAAAAACATTTTTAGTTATCATGCATTCATTGATGAAGCTGGTTCTCTTTTTCTGCATTACTTCTTGACAAATGAATGTATATGGCTATAGGCTATAAGAGTAGGGGAAAACCAAAGAAACAATGGATGGAAGTGGGAAAGATGACATGGCGAGAAACGGGACTACCGAGATGTCGATGCAAGACGAAATGATGCGCTGGCCCCCAAATAAATTGAGAGGAGGGGAGGAGTAGACTTCTTGGTAAGAGTCCAATTGTAGTTTGTGAAGGCATCTACATCGCCACATGCGAATTACGCATCACACTGACGTTACGCAAAATCCTGGTGCCCTTAAGCGAAATCCGTAGTTTCGGCCGACGTTACGAGTGCTTCGCTCTGCTCTCCTGCTCACTTACGGCATGTTTGTACCCTGCATCGCGCAAGCTGCTTTTTCCGTGCGATTGGCATATATACAACGTCCCGACAACAATCGTGGGGTAGTTGCCCACCAGACACAACACCTGGAACCTGCCTTTTCTATAGAGGATGAGTGAACTTTACACCCTGTTCCTCATATCTCTATACGTAATTTCAATGTTAATTTGTTTATTTTGTGGGAGCCTGCCGTTGTATAATTGTATTAAGAGCGTTTATTCTGGAAGTGGGCAACGTCGCAAGTAGATGTCACATATTTCGCTGTTTTGATTAATTTGGCAATATTACTGTATATAAATACAAAATGTGGCTAATTAGTGAACTAGAATATTAATAATGAATTGCAATTATAACACTGATTTTTGATGTTGTAACCGTTTTACCTGTAAAAAAAAAGCATTTGGAAAGTTTCCAAATACTTTTTTTACATCTAAAACTAAATATTCGATGTTACGATATTAATTATTGCAGTGTTTTTCAACCTTTTTCATGACGCGACCCCCATAGCACGAAAAATTTTTTCGCGATCCCCTTCCCTCCACTGTTTATTATCTGTATTTTATTATAATACAAATATCAAATACGTACAACTTTTTATTGTTTTTTATAATTACGTATCGCCTAATTACATAATTAACAGACATGTTACATCGCCAAACGCCTCCGCGGAAAAGCGATACGATGAATTTGTGGGGACAGCGTATCCCACTCGCATACTAATTGAATCCTAAGTAAATTTTATGTCGTATAATTGATGGATTTATGAGGATCATGGCTACGAGGGATTTCCCAGTAGAGTAATTACGTTTTTAAATGCAGCTATAGATTAGGCAAGTATGGGAACCAACCTAAAAGCAAATCTATTGGAATTATCTAAAGCACCAATACAAAGTTAAATAAATAAATAAAGTTTAAAAAATATATTTTTAAACATTTTGTTTAAAAAATATATTTTTATCCTTTTTTTTTCTTTTACGGAGGCTTCGCGACATCCCAGGGGGACGCGACCCACAGGTTCAAAAACACTGAATTATTGCATTTCATAATCAATATTCTAGTTCGCTAGTTAGCCACATTTCTTATTTCCATATAGTAATATTGCCAAATTAATCAAAACAGGTAAATATGTGACAGCTATTTGGGGATCTGCCAACTTTTAGGATAAATGCTCTTATAGGCACATGAGAGTTAGTCAGATTACCTTCACGTGGATCGTCGGCTTGTTTATTTACTCGTAAATAATTTCGTCATCTACATACATAAGGGCAGGGATTTAGTTCTAGCATTAGTATGCAAGTCTGTCTGTGCCTCATATTATGATTGGTAATGAAACACGAGCCGTTTGTAAACATATTACCTGTTGACCTGTCGGCATGTCGGTAGCTTATGAAAGCCAATATATGTCAGTGCATACAATGTAGGTATTGTATTAATTAGGTCATGTTACATCAAACTTCCGAAGTAATGACGTATTTGAATCACGATAAATTGAGTTCAACTGGAATCAAACTTCTTGTTAGTCGATTTGTCATTCGAAGAGGTCATGTTAGATCTATTGTTAAATTCGAAAATATCCAACTAATAAATGCGGAAGTTTGTGAGGATGGATGGATGGATGTTTGTTACTCTTTCATGAAATTTGGCACACATATAGTTTATAACCTATATTAACATATATGATACTTTTATCCCGATATTCCTACTGGATCGAGGTGAAACCGCGGGGCGCTGGTAAAGGCGCCTATAAAAAGCTGCATCGAATCCAAGGTCGAGCTGTGTTATTGGGGTTTTCCATGAAGAATTTAATGGTGCCCAAGATTACAGACTATGCCTAGTTTCGGACCAACGCCTATCTCCATGAAGCAATTTTTTATTTTGAAATAAACCTTTATTAATTTTAGTCAATAGGCTTGCCCCTAATTACATGGGACTTTAGCTTAAATGGCGAAATGTGGGTGAAAAATATGTACACTTCTGCCTAGCACTTCGGGGAAACGCGGCGTGATATTACTTTTGCTTTTTACTTTACTAGTGTATTAGTAGCAGCCCAGAGTCTTGATTCATGCCCCGGTATTAGTAAAAAGGTCGCCCTTATAGTTCAACGGGACAACCTAACTGGCGAAATGAGGGTATAGTTTAGGTTAAAGCACAGCCTACCCCTTCCGGACTACATGCGTGGTGTTATGTTATGATGATAGGGGTAAATAGCCCATTGGTTAGGGCGACAGTCTGGTGATCGTTCACCAGACTGTCGCCGAGTTCGTGATTTGTGTGTTCACACCCTTTTTTTGTTTGGGGGTTGGATATTATCAAATAACTTCTCCCGCTCTGGGTGGACCGGGACCTTACATTGACCCTTACGACCAGACATTGACCTTTACTGACCCCGTAAGTTGGTGCTGACATCTCTTTGAGGCGCGCATGGAACACAACGCGCCGTCGACCCGGGCTTGGTCCTTATCGGACGGCAAGCTACCCATTGCTCACCGTCCGCAAGCCCGCGCCTACGGTGCCACCCTGAGATCGAATAAAAAACCAAGACATAGCGCTGGGAACAATACAGTGAAGCATGCCAATACTACGCCTCCGCTCTGTGCATTCACGCTCACACGCGCACATTTACAACCACTTACAAATAAAACTACACCTCACTAAGTGCACACATGTTTACGAAACCGGCTTCAAGTCACTGTTGACAGCGCTACGTCTTGGCTTTTTATTGGAAGTGTATAGACTGTGACTGCCTATGTCGGCTTAGCAAATGAAAATAACTGAAAGGTAGGTTAGGTTAGAACTGTGACCACATTCAGGCACAAGAGAATGTAATGTTTTCGGAATGTGGTGTTTTACAGCGAACTAACCTCAACAATCAAAATGACAAGTGACAATGACTCAGTGACAATGAAATGCTTACGGTACTTTAGCCGAGCCGAGGCAGCGTCACTATTCTGCCGCTAGTGGCACTTTATCCGATACATCCGCTAGAGAGAGCCGCTAGCGGCACTCTATACACTGCCTTTTTTATTTCGTCTGAGGTTCGCACCCCATCCGTTGCAATATTGACGTGAACCCAGGTTTGTGCCAGGAGGAACTGTATAAATACACACTGAATGTATTATGTACTTGTGTACATAATACATGCAGAGTCCAGTTATACAGTTGCTGACTATACATAACTTGATGTTATGAAATCAGCATTAGTTCCACCTTTGTTCAGTCAATTATTACTATTAGCGCGTAATTCTATCAGCTGACTCATTAAAATAATGATTTAGTTACCTACAATATCAGTTGACAATATTCTGAATATAAACTATTACAAACGCCAGACAAATTGCTGAAACTCCCGTACGTAGAATATTTATTCAACAACATCATAAAGATTTTTCAACAACCATGAAAAAAAAACAAAAAGGATTTTTGACAGCGGTGGGATTCGAACCCACGCCCTTTCGGACTGGTGCCTAAAACCAGCGCCTTAGACCGCTCGGCCACGCTGCCTCATAGCGGGGAGGCCGAAATAAGCGTTCAGATATGAAAAGTGAAAACCATGGTGGAAAATGTTTTCCATGAAAAAATGTTTTACTCGGTATTTTCACGGTACCTATTGTTAATTTAAACAAAATTAATATTAAGAAATATGCAAAAAGATACCTTTTTTTGTGTTAAATACAACATTTTCAATTCAGTACGGATGACCTTGTTCTTTTTTTTTTCTGCAAATATGGCGCTGTCATTTGACGCAACCGTGTATTATTTATCTATGGGGTTAACGAACTGTACTTCAGGTCATCGTTGATTGTCATCAAGGCCTTTTGCGTCTAGTGAATATGTATCGTTTAGTAGGTAGATGTTAGAGTCAAATTATTGTTACAGTTGCTGAAAATAAGTAATTGCACAATGATGCCTTTGTTGAACATAGAATGTTTCGATTTTGATCTAAGTAGGTATTAAAGCAGAAAAAAATAAGAACTACATTATTCATCAAAACGTAGTGGATTTTGATTAGATTTTTCTTTCTGTTTCTGTTTCATATACAGCGGAAGAAGAATAAATTAAATAAGTATTTAAAACTTACTGTATTTAAGTCTTGAAAAGCCGATAAATTATTTAGTAGAGACGAGAGAGATAACCACATAGGTACTTAATTCTAAATTATCGTAATTAAATATTATAAATGCGAAAGTGAGTTTGTTTTTTACGCTTTCACGCTGAAACGTCTGAACGGATTTGGATGAAATTTGGCATACGGGTAGACCATGACCTGGAATAGGACATAGGATACTTTTTATCCCGGTAGTAAGTTCCCGTGGTATAATTTCCAACATGCACGCGGGCGGACCCGCTGGCAAAAGCTAGTAATATTATAAATGCGGAAGTGAGTGTTTGTTTGTAATGCCTTCACGTATTAAATACTCATCCGGTCATCATTAAATTTTGCATACACGTTGTCAGGGGTACAGAACAGCTAACAGTCACAGAGAGGAAGCCTGATGCTGGGCTGAGTCTCAGCAGTGGGAACATTCTGTAATACTTTACTAAATTTCTACTCTTGCCGGAGTTAGCATGTCTGTGAAAGTCCGAAACGCGGGAAAGTTCGAAAGGGATACCGTGGCCCCTGGTAACGTACAGGCAACACTGAAGGAACACGGGTGGGTTTTAGTCAGTAAGACTGACACGCCTTCCCGCTCCGTCCAGAGCGGGAGAAGTTATTTGATAATTTCCTACCAAAAAAAAAAGAAAAAGAAAGGGGTACAGAAAAGGACATTAAGATACATTTCATCCAGAACAAAACGTATTATTCCAGAGGGATAGAAAAACGCGAGTGAAGCCGAGGGCAAAAGCTAGTGATACCGAGCAAAGCTGCACTGCCGCGTCACTACTGGTCCCCATACATTTTCTATAAGTTCATATGAGATTCCGAGCACGGCAGCAATTCTGCGCGACATTGCTGCGACCAGTAGTGCGGCGTTCATCACAGCAATAAGGCCCCTCGCCCACGGCGAGTTTTTGGAGCGATGCTGTCGCGCGTTTTATAAACGCGCTTCTGCATCGCTACTATCGCGCGTTAGTCGCGTTTGCAATGTGCGACAGAAACGATGCAAACGCGCGGCTGTATCGATGTAAACGCACGACCGTTTCTGACGACATCGGGGGAACGAAGGGTGGAGAATGGAGGGAGGGGTGCTGGGGAGGCGACAGCATCGCGATAGTAGCTATACAGAATCTGGGCGAAGGTACACAGCCAGCGACAGCATCGCGGCTGTATCAATACACATGCGCGACAGCATCGCTACAAAAATTCGCCGTGGGCGAGGCCTCTAGCACGTGAATGTTGACCAGTAAACCACGAACAACAGTGCCGCGCAGCGGTACTCTGAATCACGCAGCAGGCAATACTGCCGCGTGCAGCGTTGTTCGGAATCATACCTTAAACGCTTGGAGCAAACAGGTGCGACGCGACTCTAACAAAATATTTTTTAAGAAAACTTCATGGAAATTGATCTACCAAAATCGCGTCGCACCGTCGCGTCTCCGGGTGCCTTAAACTCTACCTACGCTACACTCAACAAAATAAATGTCCATAGGTTTTTACCATTTCATAAATTTTACTTAGGTGAAGGGGCCTAAAATGACGAACTTTTAATCGAATCGCAATTTTCCTGACGCTAAGTAATTGTGCACGACGCAGAAATATTACATTTTAATGCTATAATTCACATCGAGAGGGTGGGCAGACGTAAATGTCGGAATACTGGATGTGGTAAGAAAATTAATGAAGTTTGTACTAAGTTGTTTTCTATTAACTTGACTGGCGGAAAATGTGCATAAAACATATGCCAGTCCCACAGTAGGGCAGGGTTGCGAGTTTGTCCCAAAGGGATATCGCGGCCCCGTCACACAGGCAACGGAAGGAACACGGGTGGGTTTTAGTCAGTAAAAGTGTGACACGCCCTCCCGCTCCGCCCAGAGCGGCAGAAGTTATTTGATAATTTCCCACCCAAAAAAAGGTCTTATTAAGTCTAGTGCCTCTTACAGGTTTCTCGAGGCTTCTTTAGGTTCTTAGTTGCTAGTTATAATGGCTGAGTCATAGTAGCAAAATTTTTAACACTGGAATTTATGGTATTTATCTCTTGCGTGAAGACAGTGTAGAGAACGGGACCCAGAACAGAGCCTTGTGGAACTTCTGCTTTTATTTCACGAAACTCAGAGTAGCTATACTCTTCTCTTACTTGGAATAGGCTATCTGCCAGGTAGGACTCAAGAATTCTATAGTAACTGTGTGATAAGTTTGTATTAATTTTGAAGAGTATGCCTTTATGCTAAACACGGTCAAATGCCTGTTGCCCTTCTAAGATAATAAGATAAAATAATTTTAATTAATTAAGTAATACTTAGACGAACTCTGTGCTGTCTCCTTCCATCTTGCAGATTGGCAAAAAAATACCAAGTGTGATATTCGATTTCGCTCCCTGCGTTTAGGTACAGCACATCATTTTTGCTCATGAATGCACTTTAGTATAGGCAACCCAATCAATAACAGTCACCCCAACAGCCTAACGTATCTAGACACCCTACATCCCAACCAGGGATACGCACAGGGGTGGTAGGGCTTCATTCAGCGGGTCGTCGACATGCCAGTCTGCCTGAGGGGAGCGCCCCTGGCATGGTAATCAATACGCGTGACGTAACCGTCTGGCAGGTCTTATTTAGAGGGTGGTGTCTGAGTTCAAGGTTAGAAAATTAGTCTAAAGCTAATTTTTTAAGAGAAAAGATTTGATTTTTGTATGTTATTCTTTCACGCTAAAACGGCTGAACGGATTTGCACATGGGTAGACCATGACCTGCTTTCTAATTACGCAACTCATTTTCGATTTGCAATTGAGTCAAATTGGTTTCGTTTGACTAGAATTGCTTTCAATTTACAACTTTTGTAAGCAATTCTAGTCAAACGAAACCAATTTGACTCAATTGCAAATCGAAAATGTGTTGCGTAATTAGATAGCTGTACCCTAATTGCGTAATACGCAATCAATTAGAATCGGAATCGTTTTGAAACAGATTGCTAATGCTTATAAAAAAATAAAATTCTGCTCAACAACGTTAATAACACAATGAATGTTGTTGAACTGTCAAAATGAAACAGATTAGCCGTAATCATTTACGAAAATGTGTTGCGTAATTAGATAGCTGGGTTAGGACATAGGATACTATTTATCCCGATATTCCCACGCGATCGAGACTTATGCGGGTGAAACCATGAGACGTAGCTAGTATTTAATTTACTTACATTTTAAATATTTGTTTTATAGCTACGAAAAAAGGCGTTATCAGAGTCAATCTGTGACTAAGGATGACGGTTGACTATACAGTTAGCATCAGGACAGACTGTTAAAAAGAACTACTTTCATAACGGTGAAGAAAAACATCGTGATGTAAACGGCATGTTTTAGAACCAAAAATTCAAAGACAATGTGACACTGGCACCCACCAACCCGCACTGGGCCCGCGTGGTGGATTTAGCCGAGTACAGAGTGACGCGTGTAATGTAATGTATTGTGTTATGATGCGATGAGTGTGTTATGTGTTCGACTGCGAGAAAGATTTGTTCGCGCTAAAAACCAGCTAATGGATCAGCGAGCGTTAAATGTAATGCTCGTAGTCTCGTCCACACGCAGAATTCGCGTTACATTACACGATAAATTACATCACATTACACGCATATGTACACGCCTTTACGAGCATTACGATCCATTCACTCCTTGTCATGCTCGGGCCACATTGTCGCCGTAAGGCGAACTACACAACGCGCGCTCCCCTCTCGCACACCGCTCGACGCGACGCGAACGTCTCGCTGCGCTGTAAACAGAGAGCGCGCGAAGTTTAGTTCGAATTATCGCGACAATGTAGCCATAGCATTACAGAGAGGAGCCCTGAGCACAGAATAAATACTAGTACTAACGTACCCTGAGTGAGTCCCAGCCAGGAGCACAACATTATGACCCTATGATGTTCCCAATATTATAGGCTTCTCCTTCTTTTTGTGTGGTTAGTGACTAACCTGGTGTCTGAGTTTTTAAGCGTCCATGGGCCTCTGACTTGGCTTCACATACCGTCGAGAAATATCTCTCGGGCATGCCGGTTTCCTCACTATGTTTACCGTCACAGTTTAGGCTAATAAATTTGTTCTAAAATATGGAAAAAGTACCCGTGGTACTGGCATGTTATTCAAATGCAATAATATGCATAACAATAGATTAGGTAGCTGTCACTACGCTTGTTAAATAAGGACGTCAGTGCCTTCATAAAATGTTTTGTAATAGTAATGACATGTCATTTGAATAGGCAGCAGTTTAGAATCTTGTAATTGAGACATGGTCAGCTCAGAAACTCGATAAGGCTAATGAGACACTAGTGTTGATAGCGACTCCGTCAGCGTGTATTTCATCAATTTCTTAACCAAATTCCAGGATGAAAAATAGCCTATGTCTTCGTCCATCGATCGGTTCAGTGGTTTACGCGAGAAAAAGTAACAAACGGATAGATATTTCCAGAAAATACCTCGGTTTTCCACTTAACTTGGTTATGTTTAAACCACGCTGTTACAGCGCCCGTAAACCATTGCGTAATTCATGAGACAGCTGTTGAAACACTCGAACCGCCAACGCGATGAGTACAAGGATGCTTAACCGATTTTGAAGATGGACCAACATTTTGATTTCATGATAACCGGCGGGCCGTCTTTTGTAAATAAAACTTGCCTACGGTTGTGGTAGACACCTCAAAACTTTTAGCTACTTACTCAGTTAATTAATAATCTAATAAAAAAATAATCAATATTTGGCGACAAATCTCAGCTTGATGTTTACCATCGAATTTCAAGCCAGAAATATCTTTCGCCTTGAAGTACGGTAGTGTTTGTTTTTCGCTGAAAGTTGAACACAATTTTTCACAGAATAAAATGTAGATCCAAATCTGCTTAAAATCTGCAAAGCAGGATGCAGGAAATTCTTGTTTTGGTACAATTTTCCAAAATTTCTAAAGACTATAGTTGTGAAGTTGTTTCAGTAAAAATCCGTTTCAGAGAGGTGTGGTTTTGGAATTCTTTTATTTTAGTTCAATATTGAATTGAGAATGGGTTCATAAAAGGCAAAATATTTTTCGATTTGGTTTGATATCCTGAAATCTTTTCTAAGAATACAATCGCTGCCCAGCTGAACGCAGCTGGCAAACTCAAATACGCTTGCGGGCCACTTTCTAGCCCTCGGGCCTGGGATTGACCAGCTTTGCTATAGTAAGTAGTTGTATTACTTGTTACTCTTAACGACAATAAAAAGGACTTCCTTCATTTGACTCATCACGAACACGGCTCGATTGTTATTAGCTGATGTACTTTCTCCTTGGAACATGAATGATATTACCAACCGTTGAAAATTCTGCGTTCCGGGTGTCCATTGGCAATAATAATCTTACATGTTTTTGACGGTCAGAAATATTGAACTTACCACCGAGCGGAAAGACGATTTCACGTAAAAAAATTGCTAGCCAATTTAAATTGGGAATGAAAAACTGTATCCCTGAATAGAACAGAAACCCTCGAGTCACCCAGATCTTTTACAGATGTTCTGAACAGACCAGGAGACATAATCAACTTCTGCACGCGTAGCATGACCACCCTAGAGACGAGTTTTGTCGACGGAAGAATAGACAAAATAACAGTTAAACAATCACAATCTGTCATTTTGTCTATTGTTCCGTCGACAAAACCCGTTTCTACGGTGGTCATGCTACGCGTGCTGGAGGGAGGTGGGCTGGTTGGAATAACCATCAACGGGCGCCGTGGCCCACGCACAATGCTCCACCTAAAGGACCAAGTGCGGAAACCAAACCCTCGAACATAGAACGGTATCCCTGTAAGGCAAATAAAACGTCGGATGCTTTCCCGAGGGTGTGAGTGAGGAGGTAATGGAGGTAACCTTCGGTACAGAGATAACGCCTCAGTACGGTACGTACCTTGTCACTGTGGCACATCTAGTTTTAGCAAGAGACTGTCACACTGGTATCAATTCGCTTTTTAAGGTTCAATATCCGAAGGGTGCCAAATGGAACCCTATTACTAAGCCTCCGCTGTCCGTCCGTCTGTCTGTCTTTCTGCCAACCAGCGGGCTGTATCTCATGAACCGTGGTAGACGGTTGAGGTTTTTATAGATTGTTGATTTCTATTACTGCTATAGCGTACAAGCCACGAGTTTTTTTTGTTCGGTGTTAAAGCGTCGTGCAGACCGACGCGACTCTTATAAAACAATTTGAAGAAAACTTCACGGTAGAACAATCACCGGTGTCGTGTCGCTCGGCAAGTTGCGCTAGTTAAAAAGAAAAAAAAGAAAGAAAATACGTTTATTAGTTTGCACGAGCCTTGATACAGTGCGGGGAAACCTTCGTGAGCGCGTCTTGCACCGCATTTTTTCGGTCGGTTTTTCTTTAGCTACGCACTTTTTCCGCTGCGCACTGTATTATACTACGTTTGCCAAATTCTTTAGTCCAGATTTCCAGAAGGACCAAGTCCCGTGAATTGGTCTTTTGGTACTAAATATGTAGATCAATGTATTAAATAGATAAAATGGACAAGTGTCCCTAGTCTTCTGACGTCATAAAGTGCGTAAAGAGTCTAGACTAGAGGCGTCTAGAGGAGGTCTGGAGAACGTGACCTGTGCATATTGATATTAACTGATAAGTGGTACAAAGGGAATAATGACCTCTGTTTGAGAATTTCTTCTTTATGTGCACATAAGCTTTAAAGAAAAGAAAGAAAAAAATATATAAAACAGTAAAAAAGTTGCATTTAAAAGTAACAA
Organism: Agrochola lota; assembly: GCA_947364205.1. Classification (NCBI taxonomy): domain Eukaryota; kingdom Metazoa; phylum Arthropoda; class Insecta; order Lepidoptera; family Noctuidae; genus Agrochola; species Agrochola lota. The sequence continues at coordinate 9,513,980 of OX376246.1, read as the reverse complement.
AATTAATATTAAAAAGAAAAACAAATACTTGTGCGAGGCCAAAAAGGCTCCTATCTCTTTTTTATTTTACTGGAACTCATACAGTGGTAAATTAATTATGAACCCGTCCGGAAGGTGGTAGCGCGGCTGACTGACCAGGATGCGCCGGGAGAATACTTAGTACCGACCCTCGTGGAGGCTCTATTTATAGAACGAGCACCTAGACCATATCAGTCTTATTTATAAACGTCTCTTAACTTTTTATCAATTAATATCAGCTAAATTCTTATTTATAAACGCTATTTAGCGCTAAGAGGTCGCTAAACAATTGATTAGTAGCTGTAAAAATTAAACACCACTGGTGCAATGTTTAAAGCTTGCATCTTACAAACTTAGAAGTAATTACGTATATCGTAGAGTAATTTCTGGTTTCGAGAAAATACGCGAGGGTTGTTTACCTGCATAAAAACGTCAATGACTTGCCAAGTATTCATTAGGGGTGCTCACTGTGAGCAATGCACTGCGACTAATGCTCATAGTGAGCAACCCGGTTCACTGGGGAGTTTGTTGCGCCACTTCTTCTTCCCAGCTAATGCACTAGGAAGTGGTGAAGGGTGGGCGTTTTGGGGGACTGTCTTATGTAATTTTGACGTTCGAAAAGTGCTGATTCTCAGCCTAGTTTGAATAAATGACTTTTGAATTAATTTTTTTGACACATTCTATGGCCATTGGCAGCGGAGGATGGTAAGCCGACATCTCGCCAGGATTTGTAGGGTAAGGTACGACGTATAATTTTCATCATCATTCTATAGCAGTCCACTGCTGCACATAGGCCTCTCCTATTGCACGCCATTCAATTCGGATTCTCGGCAACTCTCTCTCTCTCTCTCGGCTATAGACTCCGGGCTGTAACTGAAAACTCCTAATTGGAAAAACCTAATAATAATTTTCGCACGCGCTCAGCAATAATCTTTGTGTAGACAAATGGGGCCATTCTGGTCAAATTCACCTTCCTTTCTAATAAACACTATTCTATTACCCTCCCATTCGCAAGGATTCTCTATTGAAAGTTTTTTTATTATCATGTGAAGGGTTAATTCCACGATATTAAAAATAAAACCGGCAAAGTGCGTGTCAGACCACGCACAATGAAGGATTCCGTAGTTGGGATGCATTTATACCAAGATCAAACTTGACATTGTAGTTGAAAAACATGTTCTCCCATACGGAATGTATGGGAGATCATGTTTTCAAACCGCAAATTTAAGTTGGTTGATTATTACTTGTTAACCTGTACAGCTTACTTAGCTCTGATAGTTTTCCTTTTAATTTCGTTATATATACTACTGCTGTGAATTTTTTCACAAATTCAAGTACAACCATTTAGCTGGCAGGGGGGGGGGACACTTGACTCTAACAAAAATTTTCAGTTTAAAGCTTAATATTTCGTAAATGGATCCCTGAATCCAAAAATGGTTACAACAAACTCACAATATTTTTGAACGACCTTTCTAACGATACCCCACAACATGGGGTGGACGAGAAAAAAAAGCATCCCCACTTTACGTGTAGGGGAGGTACCCAAAAAAATTGATATGTATACATATACCAAATTACAGCATTCTAGTACTAACCGTCTCTGAGCTAAGCCGCGGACAGACAGACAGACGGACATGGCGAAACTATAAGGGTTCCTTGTTTACTATGGAACCCTAAAAACGGGATTCTTTTTTGAATGAGACACCTCATCAAAGTCACTGTGAGAAGGTGGAACATACTTCAAAGAACGTCTGTGGCTAGAACACCGGCGGCAGCGTCGCGTCGTTGAAGCAGTTCCGAGTTCCGATTGACTACTCTAGTGGCAAACCAGAGCAGTCTTTAAGACATGTCTAGCTTTAGGCCACGTACGGAAAGTGAATTATTTGCGTAATATAGGGATAGATTATGCTTTATTTTTGACCATAATTGTAACAAAGGTTATACTTCAGATCCGTTTTCATAGACTTCCATAGAAACCAGTAGTGTCACTGCGGTTTGGCGACTGGGCGATGTTGCCACTGCGGTTTGCGGTTGCGGTCGCCATCGGAAGAGCACCTTCATCCAGCTTCGAACGCATTCGATCTTATCTCTGGGGGTAAAGTCTACCTGGAGTATTGTCTCTCCTTATCCCTTTAATCCATCTAAAGGTTGTCTGTAAAATATCGCTTTTAGCGATAAGACCGCCCATTGTGTCACCCTATGTAAAATTTCTAAATTTATTTCGAAATTTTACATAGGGTGACACAATGGCGTAATTTGTATGGTGTGCATAATAAAGAATGTTCCATCTATCTAACATTGGAGAGATTATAACTGAGAAATAACTCGTTTCGTTATCCGTTACTTAATCCTATATTTTTTGTTACAGATATCCCGAGGGAGAGCGGTAAGGAAAATCCACTTAATCTATCAACAGGATTAGTTACTATCTATTTACACGACTGCCCAAAAAGGGGTGTCATGTTTTCAGGGTTCATGTTTTACGATTCCTCCAGAAAGCATACGTGCATCAATTGCATATCAGTGCGACCTTTATTTAACATACCATATGTTACTCTACTTTAAGGCCCCTCGCCCACGGCGTCTTTTTGTAGCGATGCTGTCGCGCGTTTTGTAAACGCGCTTCTGCATCGGTACTATCGCGCGTTAGTCGCGTTTGCAACGCACGACAGAAGTGATGCAAACGCGCGGCTTTATTGATGTAAACGCGCGACCGTTTCTGACGACAACGGGGGAACGAAGGGTGGAGAACGGAGGGGAATGTGATAGTAGCGATACAGAATCTGGGCGAAGGTACACAGCGACAGCATCGCGGCTGTATCGATACACATGCGCGACAACATCGCTACTGCATCGCTCCTGCATCGCTACTGCGTCGCTACTGCATCGCTACTGCGTCGCTACTGCATCGCTACTGCATCGCTACTGCATCGCTACCAAAATTCGCCGTGGGAGAAGCCTCTAATCTGTTCGCTGCGATAGGAGGGTGCAAATAGGTACAATATACCACGCCTGAGCGACACGTAACAGTTTTAGTACAAAGTTGTTGTTAGTTGCATGTTTTATCCTGGCATTCAGAGCTCCACTCGCTCCTCGATAGGACTATGCAAAACTTTGGTAAACTCGCCTGCAGGAAAAATGGTTGAAGTATGTTTTCATATAGCTTTGAACGGAGGTGAATACGTGAACACATAATAGGTGCGTATTTTGTTTGGAAAAAACAAATCCTAACTAGTTAATTGATTCAGGCGTGACCTTGCAGAAATCCATTATAAAATACAATAGACGTAGATATACTTATTTAGTAATCTATTTCGCTGACCTGAAATTTGTCGCGAAAGCGAACACGGCGTTTCAACAAGTCAATCGTCATCCTGGGGATGCCTAGTTGAGAGGTGAAACGTGTCGATTTTTTACAGGCTTTTTATGACTCTTTAGGTATAGTTAAGCGGAATAGGTTACTAAATATATGTACGTCTATTGTATTTTTTAAATCCTAACTATAAAAATTGCAATGTGTTAATATAACAGAATACCAATTCTCGTAATTAAAAATCGTACAAAATCTAGTCGTGATCACATCTCAGCGAAAAGAAATGGCATAAATGTGGGGGGAAATAGAGGTATTTTAAACAAATTGAAGATTAGATTATTAATGCAAACGTTCTTAAAAATACGGTATTTGCCCCTCAGATATAGTGATAAAGAGTTTTCTTCTCGGCGCGAACTTATCATCCTCCTGAATAGGGATGAAGATCAAAAATTTTTTTTTGTCCTTTGAGATTATAAAAAAATATTGGACACGTATTTTTTATTTTTTTACGTAATCTAAAGTATACGGCGATACATTGAGGTAAAATGTGCCATGACGTCACGAGAATCTAGATTTCATACATACTAGTGACGTAGCGGCCCCCCACTCCGTACCTTAAAATGCGTTTTATCTAAGTAATTTTATATTAATATGATAAAGCAAAAAATACGTGTCTAATATTTTTTTAATAGCTGACTGACGGACTAATTAGATTTTTTTTTTTTTTTACCCAGGCATTATCCCTATTAACCCAATTTATTTGGTGCTAGCACAGAATGTCATCTTCATCTTCCATACGTCTCTATTAGCCGTCATCCTAGCAGTAACCCTCTTTCTTGTCTTACAACCTAGACCAATAATAGCGTAGTGGTGTGGCCGTCGGACTGCCAAGTCTTAAGTCTCGAGTTCGAACCCAAGGCACGCACCTCTGACTTTTCGGAAGCATGTGCGTATTGTATAATTATCCACTTGCTTCAAAAACGGTGAAGGAAAACATTGTGAGGAAACCGGCATGCCTGAGAGATATTTCTCGACGGTATGTGAAGCCAAGTCGGAGGCCCATGGACGGCTTTAAAACTCTGACACCAGGTTAGTCACCAACCACACGAAAAGAAGAAGAAGCTTTATAACCTTTCACAGAGGTCATCCATCGTTTCTTTGGTCTTTCTTATCTAACGAGTACTGTTATATTGTTAGTAAAGGATAGCAATAGTTCAACCAAAGTAAGTCAGAATCATTGTTATGATTATGTGCTGCGTGATTCCCGGTCAGGGATAGGCCTCTTCCCGTGTTTTGAAACGGGAAGACAGTCATAAGATTGAATAAATACACAATTTTCATTGGTTTAACGCTCGCTTGGGCTTGTCATCTAGTTTAAGAGGTCTCAGTAACTATCCAGGAAAACATTTTAACTTTAAAACATCAATCAATCTGCCTTGCCTTTTCGCAACTATGTTGGGGTCGACTTTCAGTTTAACCGGGTGCAGCTGAATACCAGTATTTGACATGGAGGGACTGCCTATCTGACCTCCACAACCTAGTAACTGGGTAATTGGATACCCCTTGTTAAGACTGGTTGTTAGACTTTCGGGCTTCTGACGATCCGTAACGACTGTCATAGATCCACGAATGACAGCCGGGACCAACGGCTTAACTTGCTTTCCGAGGTATGGAGGAGTCTCGGTATGTAAAGATGGTCACCCATCCACGGACAAACTCTGGCAAGTGTAGCTTAACCTGATGGGTTGACCCGTGCGGCTGCTGTGTGGCCACAAGCAAATAAACATGATTTACGAAAAAATACAGATGCATTCCATAACCCGAGTTTCCCATAGTTGTATAGACAGAGTATTGATTGAAAAAGTATTGTTTGGTCAAATGTTGAAATGTGAAACAATTCATAAAAAGTATAGTGTGCGAAGACGTTATATCACACTGCCTCATAATTACAAACTTAATGTGTGAAAATCGTTGTAGAATTTTAATATATGTGCGTACATATTTATGCCCTTGACCTGCGCGAAAGAGTCAGATTTTGACATTGACAGCTGTCATTTGGTCATGAACCCATAGACGTGCTGAGACGCCAGACTTAATTCAAGTTATGAACCATTGAGGGCGCTTTGAAGGAGGTCTGGACTCTGACCTAAAATTCAATCGAATTGCGGGCATTTGGGGGCAAAGCTCTAATGACCCGTCGCGAACTAATGTTCTAATAAGTAAGGTTAGATTATTTGATTTAGATTGTGGGTCAAATAAATGTTAAATCTTTTTATAAGGGTCTGAAGTTTTTGTTTGATCGATATTATCATTCGCGTCCTTTTCTATTTGTAAAGCTTTGGTTTCGCAAAACAGCACAACCGTCATATAGTGACATGAGTGGTTTTCCGACATCGTCTACTCAAAACACCGGTGAACATTACAGATTTTCGTGACAGCCGGAATTTTGTGGCAGCTAAATAATGACACCGCTTTCATAGGAAAGAGAAGCTTAAGGCAACCTGATGATGCTATAATTAAGTATTAACTTGCAAAGGACTGCGTTAGTCGCCTTTTCGTATCAGTATAATTTAAAACAGTTCATTTCTAAAAGAAAACTGTTTTCATTGGTTGACTTCGAATCAAGGATTACTTATTTCCAGAACAGTTTTTCGTTGTTTCTAGTGGTCGCAAGTGCTACTGCTGAACATGGGTCTTGTGTTCGATGCCTGATGGATCGGGCAAAGTGATATTGGGTTTCTCCAACTGAAATTTCTCAGCCCAGAGTTTGGATTTGTTGGCAATAGGCTCATCCCCGGACTTAAAACATAACTAGCGAAATGTGGGTGTTCTACTGGTACACCTCTGCCTATACCTTCGGGGCATACATGCGTGATGTTATGTATATGTCGCAGTAAGATGGTATAGTTATATCCCTGGGGATATAATTATATGAAAGCGGTTCATAACTATCTTACTAAGAATATAACTATGATACGAGCACGATGTATATAGAAATATAAATATAACTATTAGGGCATTCCGAACAAATAAGTTAGGTAACTATATAACGGTATATAGCTATATCCCTAGAAATATAACTATATCAAGGCAATAAACATCTTACTGCGAAATATAGTATATGTCCTATGCCTGGTCATTGTCCTATCAAAACTTAAAAACAAAGCTAAAGTTGCACCTACACGGTCAAGTACCTATAGCCATATACATACATAGCGCATATAATAGGAAGTACTTATATGGCGTTGATGCAGGAAAGACCCTGATAACACCCAGCTTGAAATACTAATGATCTTGACATTAGGCTGGCTATAGAGTTGCGCTCGCGAATAGGTTATTTAGTAGGTGAATTTGTAAGGTGAACGACTTTTTCTAATGGATTATTTTCCTTTTGAACCTTGGTTTTGTAGTTGTAAACGCAACTGCTGAGTTTGATGTCCTGCTTTCGATTTCCAGGTTGGGCTAAGTGTTATTGGGTGTTCTTTTAGGAGTTATATATATATATATATATGTTTTGTTTTTTGTTTGGGAAATTATCAAATAACTTCGCCCGCTCTGGGCGGAGCGGCACGGCGTGTCAGAGTCTTACTCACTATAACCCACCCGTGTTCCTTCAGTATTGCCTGTACGTTGGGGGCCACGGTATCCCTTTAGGACTTTCCCGCGACAAAGGGTTCAGTAGCAGCCTGGAGTCTAGATTTGAACCTGTTAATTGCGTAATAAACAATGAATCTGAATCAATTTGAAACAGATTGCTAATCCATTGCTTCGTAAGTTCGAAAAAAAATCTGCTCAACAACGTAAATAACGCAATGAATTCGCAGATTAGTCGTAATCGTTTACGAAAATGGGTTACTTAATTAGATAGCTGAATGGCTTACCCCTTATTACAAAGCACTGGTAACGCCAACAATACTAATGCAATGTACACATCTGACTACCTTCTAGGAACACCGGCGACATATTTTATTAGAATGTATTTTCTAAGCTGAAAGAATTGCCAAACTAAGTGGCAAGGGGAAGGGCACATTGCTCGTAGAACAGATGACTGATGGGGCCGAAAGGTTCTGGAGTGGCGATCGCGTACCGGAAGACGTAGCGTTGGAAGGACTCCCACAAGATGGACCGATGACCTTGTGAAGGCCGCAGGAATCAGCTGGATGTGGGAAGCACAGTACCGGTCGAAGTGGTGGTGCTTGGGGAGGCCTATGTCCAGCAGTGAATGTCTTTCGGCTGAAATGATGATGATGTTTTTTTAAGCCTTTAATCTCGTATGGTGCTTGTGGAGGCCTATGTCCAGCAGTGGATGTTTTTCGGCTGAAATGATGACAATGATATTTTAAGCCTGTTATAGCGAACAATATTGAAATTGAAACTATATTTATTTGTAAATCAAAACCGATAGCTGTCTAACTTGATAACACTTTTATCTAATCATGTAGTCATACTATTTCAGATTAAGCCGAAAATTAGTTGTTACGGCTCATAGACTCAGATCTGGACACATTCCATGCAATAAGTTTGCGTTCATGATGAGGAAAACGAACTCTCCTAACTGCGTGGAGTGTGGAGTTGTTGAAGATTTACACCACTGATTGATGGACTGTGTTCGGTATGAGTCTGGGAGAAAGGATTTTTTTAGGGTCTTGAGGTTGAACAGACTTGAAGTAGGCACATTCAATAAAATCTTGGCTCAACCAAATGGCGATGATGCGAAGAGTCTGTTTAGGTTCATGGCCCAGATATGAGTAATATGTATTAAGGTTACGATGGGACTGACATACGCATTGCGGTTATAAATGTCCCTAAAAAAAAATTCTGACCAATCAAATATTATCTATATTGCTTGGAATCACTGAATACAAATGAATCATCCATTTTTTATTGCAAAAAATAATCATGAATGCTTTGTCTTTATGGGAATTTTACTAACATCGCGATTGGATATCTGCACAAATGACAGATTGTGATTGTTTATCTGTCATTTTGTCTATTCTTTCGTCGACAAAACCCGTTTCTATTGTGGTCACGCTAAGCGTGCTGGCTGCTGATAGGACCAGTAACTGGCTTCGTTGGTTTAGTGGTCGCCAGCGCGACTGCTGAACCTAGAGTCCTGGGTTCAATACACAGGTCGGGCAGTGCTATTGGGTTCTCCACCGGGCAATTCTCAGTTACCCCCTGGACTCTGGATTTTTGCCCTGTTGATGGCACGCCTACCCCATATTACGTGGTAATGAAACATAACAGACGAAATGTCGATAAACTACACACTTCTGTCTACTCCCTCGGGGAAACCAGGCGTGATGTTATGCGTGTTATGTTTATGTAAAGGACCAGTCGCACGCATATTTTGCTAAATATCTTAGGATCACGTTTTGTAATCGCTGATGTGTGCTCGTCTTACGCACGAATGCTTGGAGTCGCAAATTACTAATAGTTATTATTAAACGCAATGATAGGTGTCACGTTCTGAATCGATATTGCTTTTAATGAAGTTTGGATTTTTATCGTACAGTCGGCCGCATGTTGCGGGTAACATTTTGACCATGAGCCGGTGAGCTGCCCTAGCGCATAGTCCGCACGCGACTGGTAGTCACCGCCTGAGGTATGTGAGCGGTGAGACGGGGGAGGTAGACAAAGGCCCTTGGTCCCCCGGCTCATCGCTCATATATCTTGCGCCGACTTGAAGGTACAAGTCCGTAGCCGACTGCAGGCAGCAGCAGCAGGGACGTGTCGTCGCGACACCACTGGTGTCTAGTATTTCTATAAAATACCGTGTCGGTAGTAGTGTCGCGGCGACACGTCGCCTGCTACTGCTGCCTGCAGTCGGCTACCCGGACTTGTACCTTTATAGTACGGAGATTTAATTAAATGCGAGACCAGCTTATACTGGTTTTGTTACCACAGACGTGCAACCTACTGTACAGCATGCGGCATTGGAAGTTCAAGCGCAGGGCCCGGGCGTTAATATGACACATCGAGCTTTAGAAAGAGACTGTCACACAGGTATGATTGACAGAGACCACGCTCTATAAAGCTGAACTTTTTCTAAAATTAAATGTACCATGTTTATGACTGGATGCTGAATTTGTTTGTTATTAACACTCAATCTTCAATCCTTATACATTTTCCTTTCCAACCAATTATCACGAACTGCTGAAAATTCAAACAGATACTCTTCAACGACATAATCTTGGTATTTCCTTTTAATCACGCACCGCTCATATTGCGGATCTCAAGGTAATCCTTCCAATAGGCTTAGGTACACAATCTGTATTGATACATCTCTCAATATAGAATGAATTGGAAGTATAACTAATAATGCGACATGAAAAGACACTGCTTCTCTGAATCCCTGATTAGCTTATCAAGTTAAAAGGGGTAAGGGAAAATAAAATCATGCTCGAGTTATAGTAGAGGCCCTAAAGAGGTCTCAAAACTGTGAAAGAAAAAACTTAGTGTGAGGAAATCGGCATGTCCTAGAACCAGGGACCGAAATCCTTTATAAATCACGCTACGGCTATCAAAGTTTTTTTTTTTGGAGCTATATCCCTAGGGATATAACTGTATCACGACTTCAACCATCTTACTGCGACATACATATACCCACATTTCAAGTCCTATGTAACAGGGTGAACCTATTACCAATTTAACCGGGCACAAATCCAGAGTCCAGGCTGATACTGAGTAGTTATATTAGGTAACACTGCGCGACTTGCAGATCGAACTCGGGACGGCAGGTCCTTCTTCTTTGTGTAGCTGGCACGATAGTATTTCAGATCTTGTTGGTCCAAAACTTCGCCAGTTCCACGGCGTCGTCGGTTGCAGCGCAGGAACTGCAGTCTCGACATAGATAACGATCGCTTTACGACCGAATTCGGTGTTAAAGCGATCGCTATATGTCAAGACTGCAGCTCCAGAGGTCACTTTGACTGCATGTTTTGGGACACATAGGGCAGGATAGGAAGTGGCGTATTGAGTTCGATTTTCAGATCGGGCTCAAAGAGTCGCGTTTGACGTTGATGATCATTATGAAAAAGTAATATTGGAACGGCCCAGAAGCTTTTGACGGTCTGGGAAATTCATTGTTTATCAAATTGACCCACTACGTTACTTTGCCGTGTTTACTATTGCCGAAGAATGACAGTTGTGATTTGAATATACGGGCAATTTGAGTTGGTAATTAATTAATTTCAATGACTACGTACTCCAAAGCGTTTTGTTTAACTAGAAGACTATTAAAATTGTATGAATGAGCACACTGCCCAATACACAATTTGTAGATTGCAGTATTGAGTAATAAACGCTATTCTGGGACGCTCTATTACATTTTAGATTACTGCATCGTCAAGTATTCAGACCAGACGTGCTATATCAGGTGCCAAGTATTTTCATTGTAAATTCAATAGGTCATTGGTATTTTCAGGATTGGGAAATATGCTACTTAAATTCGTATAAAATCTAACCTCGGTTTTAAACAATAAACTGTATATACCTTGTTCCAAAACTTTTTGATGAAAGTGTAAACACATTCTTCTGCATTTAGAAGGCTTCAACTTCATATCGTGAGATATCTTACACTTTCCAAAAATTATTCCGGTTATTAAAATAACATCAATCGTCAAATGAAAAACATTTTAGAGTTGATTAAAAATTTCGATTCAGGGTTTAATTTTTCAAATACTCAAACTCAAATCAATTTGTACGTGGCACTACAATTTGCCAGCCACAGTTAGCGTACCTGACCCATTTGTTTACGTTTTTACTAAATTGTTTTGGAACAGAGTACCTATGTATACCACAGAACAGCAGCCTAATTGCGTAACACACGATCAATCACAATCTGAATAATTTTGAAGAATATTGGTAATCCATTGCTTCATATGTTCGAAAAATTTGTCTACTCAACAACGTTAATAACGCAATTGATGCTGTTGAACTGTCAAAATGATTCAAGGTTGTTATTGATCGTGTGTTACGCAATTAGGCTGCTGTTCTGTGGTATACATACTCTGTTCGAAAACAATTTAGTGAAAACGTAAACAAATGGCTCAGGTACGTTAACTGTGGATGGCAAATTGTAGTGATGTTGACTGGGGAAAAAAAAACTATTTATTCCGTCAGTCAGATAATAAAAAAATGTTAGACACGTATTTTTTGCTTTATTGCTTTATCATATTAATAAAAAAAAATCTAGAACGCATTAAGTTGGGGAGTGGGGGCTCGCTACGTCACAAGTCGGTATAAAATCTACCGGGAAGTGACATCATGCCACATTTTATTGCCGTAATCTTATGATTCCGTAAAAAAAAAAATACGTGTCCAATATTTTTGATTAATCTACATGTCGGACAAAAAAATATTGTCAACATCCCTATTAGGGTGCTGATATGTAAACCGTAGATTGATTTATCATATTCTGAGACTAGACCTTTTGGTCTAATTAGTTTGGAAGTTCTACTCCTAATATGTCGCGTAATGTAGTGGATGAAAGATAGTTAATTGACTCAGGCGTGACTTTGCGGAAATCGATTATAAAATACAATAGACGACGTATATTTAGTAACCTAATCCGCTTAACTGTTACTTAAAGAAACCCTGTAAAGAAATCGACACGTGTTTCACCTCTCAACGAGGCATCCTCAGGATGACGATTGACTTGTTGCGAACCCGGACCCGATGTATTGACACGTCAAGCGTCGAGAGCAAAGAATAAATGAAGTCCAAAGTTCTTTCTTGTTTCAACTGCAATAAAAACAATCAATATCTTTCCTTCTGCACTGTCCTACATTTCACAGGAAACATTCATTTCGAAGACAAAAGCCACGACTAATATTCTCGATACTCGCTCGTCTGCTGAACGCTGCAGTTTCACGTATCGTGTCCTATTTGTCAGTGTCTGTCTTCTTAGTTTGGCGCAATAGACGGATCGATAGCTGCTCTCTGCTGATACATGTGGCCGATTTACAGAGTGGATTTTAGAGATGGGGCAATTTGGGAAAAGTTTTTTTGTGATTTGTGGCTTTTCTACTGCTCTAACATCAGTTGGTCCAGAAAAATCTTTTAATCCTTATACGAAACTGCATCGATTGTATTTGATTGACTGTACCATTTTTCCAAAATCAAAACCAAATCTGTGAATGCAATTATTCACCGAGTGAAATTATATTCAAATTTAAAAAACCCACGACGCAAACTTTTCCTCATTTCTCTTTCCTACTCCATCACCAGACATTGTTCATCACCTATCTATAACCTATTCATTGAGACCCATTCCGATGAGCCAAAACATGATAACTCAACTCCACACTCAAATGCACTTGCTTGAAAAGAGCGTTTTCTAAGCAGTCAATTTGTGCGGAAAGTGTCACTTTTTTTCACTAGTGCTTTTTACTTTTCTGGTTTTTTTTTTTTTGATGCCGTCGTCAGCCCGTCTCGTCTCAGAGATTTTATTATTTCAGAATGATGATGATGACGACGGCAATGACGATGGCGATGATTATGACAATGGTCAAAATCAAAAAGTCAAAGTCAAAGTCAAAGTCAAAGTCGAAGTCGAAGTCGAAATCAAAGTAAAAGTCGAAGTCGAAATCAAAGTCAAAGTCGAAGTCAAAATCAAAGTTAAAAGTCAAAGTCATGAATTTTGTTTTTATCATTTATATACGACGTGGTATGTTAGATGTTACACATCGCAGGCGACTGCCGTAAGGCTCGCTCGTTTTTTTTTTTTTTCCTCGCACAATGCATAGTAAAACGTTGTATGATACACGTGCGTAAGATGATTTCCGACTCGTGTCCACTTATACACTCGCTCGCTTCGCTCGCTCGTGAATTAAATTGTCACTCATCGGAAATCACCTACCTTCAACACTTATAGCATAAATAATTAATTTACTTCTAAGTGAAGGTCAAATCATTTATTTCAATTAGGGACATAAAAGTAACTTAAAAAAAGAATCAAAAACCATAAAAACTTAAATCAAAGATAATATCAGTTTAACAGTTTTCTGAATCGGTGAATACAGTTACTGTATTTACAAATTCACAGTACGTAGAAGCTATTCTGCTTATGTCCTATTTGTCTATGTCCGTATTTCTTTCTAACTTTAGCGGATTCGGAGAATCGATTGAGTCACTCGTATATAGAGAGAGGCGGGATTCGGGATGCAAGCTGGAATTAAAATGGGTGACATATTCGCACACGAGTGTTGTATTGAGATATCGATTTAATACAGCTCTAAGGACCAACGTTTACAAAATAAAGAAAGAAGGAAAAAGTCTTTATTGGAACTCGCACAGGAGATCACATATTAAAGTTAACACATTCATGGAAACAAAAATAAAAAACCGACAAACAAAACCTTTGGTCCTTTGAGCTTGGAACGTAAGCGTAAGTATTGTGAAAATATTAACATCACTTCAACAATCTTCATACAATACCTAAATGTTTCGGTTTCTTATTAAAACAGTTATTTGACTTACTTGAAATCTGTCAACATCTAAGTACCTATAGTAAAACAAGCAACTTAAACAAAATCAATAATCGTCTCAACTCAAATATGATAACATCAATTAATATAGGCAGAATATTTACCCAAATTAGGAACTTCGCCTTGCTAATATTAAGTACCTACTCAGGAGTGTCGTTAAAAGGGGTTAAGTGACATTCCAAGGGGAACCAATTTGTGTTACAGTCTAATTAATAACCAAAATAAGTTAAATATATTGCAATCAATAACTGCGGGATAATTGCATAACACACTACCTACAGCGGCAATGCCATTCATTTTGACTATTCAACAAGTTTCATTACGTTATTTACGTTGTCGAACAGAGGATTTTTTGAAACATAATTATGTATTAGGATTTTCCGTCACAATCTTTCGTATTTTTATTGCGAGTGTGTTCAATAGGGATGATGCCTGGGTAAAAAAAAATTAATTCTAATTAGTCCGTCAGTCGGATAATAAAAAAATATTACACACGTGTTTTTGCTTTACCATATTATTTAAAAAAAATACTTAGATAAAACGCATTTAAGGTTGGGGAGTGGGGGTCGCTACGTCACTAGTATACAGTATAAAATCTACAAACTCGTGACGTCATGGCAAATTTTACCTCAATGTATCGCCTTAATCTAAAGATTGTGGCGATACATTGAGGTAAAATTTGCGTAAAAAAAGAAAAAATACGTGTCCAATATTTTTTTATAATCTCAAAGACGGACCAAAAAAAATTTTTTTTTTTATCATCCCTATTAGGGACGCGATGCTGGTACTCTTGTCTGAAGGGCGGGTCGAAAAATCATTACAATTACTTACTCTGTTTCTTGGATTAATATCTTTTTAAAACACTTGTCTCTCTTGTGATAAAAAAAAACCCGAAACAAAATTACTCTAATTTCTAGCTTATTTATGCCTTTTCGACTCCTTCCGAATGCCTAAAATCGGACCAGAAAATCGGAAATATACTCCAGCACCCTAATTGCGTAATACACGATCAATCACAATCTGAATCATTTTGAAACAGATTGCTAATTACTTCAAAAGTAAAAAAAAAAAAACATCTGCAAGACAACGTAAATAACGCAATGAATGTTGTTGAACTGTCAAAATGAAACAGATTGATCGTAATCGTTTACGAAAATTAGTTACGCAATTAGATAGCCGTCCTAAACCTATTCTCCGCAACTGTTCGACCTCGTAAACATTGATGATTCACAGAAACGCTAATTCGTTCTTACTTGGCTAGAAATTACTTGTGCAACGAATCAAAACGTGAGGTAATTAGCTGCCAAATGGCGTCTTCATCTAGTGAGTACAGCATCGCTTTGGGAATCAAGGTTGCTAATTGGCAATGAGTACTAACTTACTAACTAGTCTTAACTTATCAAACCTCCAGATCCCTTAAAAGCGTTCATCCGAAAAGTTGGCAACGTCGCAAATAGCTGTCAAATATTTCGCTGTTTTGATTAATTTGGCAATATTACTGTATGGAAATAAGAAATATGACTTTCTAGTGAAATAGAACATTCAATGAATTGCAATTATAACACTGAATTTGGTGTTGTAACCGTTTTAGGTGTAAAAAAGGCATTTGGAAAGTTTCCAATTACTTTTTTACATCTAAAACTAAATTTTTGGTGTTACGATATTAACTATAGCATTTCATAATTTAAGTTCGCGTTGGCCATATTTCTTATTTCCATGCAGAAATATTGCCAAATTAATCAAAACAGCGAAGTATTTGACAGCTATTTGCGACGCTGCCCACTTTCTGCATAGACGCTCTTAATGCTCATTTGGCAGTACTAACCGTTCCAGACAGATGTTCTAAATCGGTATAAATGATTAGACGGCTAATAGAGATGTTTGGAAGAAAAATCCAAGTTGTCCCGACCATAAATAAATGGAGATGAGGGCAAGAGAATGATCATTGTCATCTGCACCCCAATTGTGTAACCCACATAATCCATTGCTTCATGTATAAAAATTTCGTCTGGTCGACAACATAAATACCGTAATGAAAATGATTGAATTGTCGATATAAATGGCATTGGCATAGTGAGTGCACGCAATTATCCCGCCAATATGTATAGAACACTGACATAATCCCCTAGTTGCGTACCAAAAACAACAAAAACGGGTCACCTATTCTTTGCCAGGTATAGAAAAACTAGCGTTCTGTTTTATACAGGCAACGGATATCCCGGAATTCAAAAGCGAGGATAGCAAGTCATCCCCTAAAAGCCTACTGTCCTAGTCAGTGGCCGCTTTTAAAATATTAGAGCGTTCGGAGGATCGATCTAGGTGAATATGGACCTGATGTATACTCATCAGGTCCATATTCACAGCGGCAGTTATACAACTGATGCCAATGTTCTCTCCGGTTCCTAGAAACCGGATCAATTTTATCTGCACGCGTAGCTTGACAACCAGAGAAACGGGTTTTTTCGACGGAATAATAGACAAAATAACAGATTGTGATTGCATTTTGTCTGTTCTTCCGTCGAACCCGTTTCTATCGTGGTCATGCTAACCGTGCTGCTGTCGTATCTCACTTAAACTTGCGGTAGTCGAAGTTATAATAGTAGTAGTATAATCATATTACGTAATATCAGATTGAGATTTTACAACAAAAGTAATTGAATTGCGTTCTAGAAACAAGAACTTACACACAACATAACATAAAATCACTCATGTTTAAAAAAATAACATGAACGAACAACAAATTCATTTTACAATTTTTTATCTGATCCCGTCTTCGTCACTAGCCTACCACTGGCATAGACACTGGCTCTCTAATCGTATACCATTCAAATCAATCCTCAGTTACTGTTATTCAGCCAGCCAATAAAAAAAAAACGAACTGGAAGACTAGATTTCTGGAGTCACATAATCATGGATAGTTTACCATCCAATGAGATGGAATGTCTATCTCCTCCATTGTACTGATATAAATTCATAAACAATTTAGCACACTCGTCTCTTGGTTTTGGCAGCTCCTGAAAATTTCGGGATTGTAGCGCTTTTCGTTGCTTTAATTGTACAGACTTTCTGACATAGACAACTTGTTTGGCATGTTTAACTTACTGCAGAGGCAGGGTTGGCAAGTTGTGAGTTATGAAATAGAAATAACATTTATTTGCATATATAAAGGTGTTTTAAAAATACATTATAGAGTATACATGTCATTTAGCCAGTTTTGGTTAAGTAATTTGATATAAGCCTGTGAGGATCTCGTTGGTTTCGAGGATATAGTTCCTCTGCCTTTTTAAATAAGTCTTTATGCTTCTTAACAAACATTCATAGTTTATAGATATAGGAGGGAGGGTAGCGGTAATAAACCAAGTTATTTAAATATTGGCCTGCAAGATTCGTCAGGTTGAAACCCATAGGTATATTGCACGAACACTTTCACGCAAATTCTGCACATGTGGTATGGAACTCAACTCATCACTCATCGTACTGTATCAGAACGTATCGTTGCTTCTAGTTCTAAACTAATTTGGTCCTAATAACAGTCAAATAAAAGCTAATTCCTTCTTCTATCGCATCAGCATGATTAACAATGCTAGACAGAATAGTTTATGGTAATCACCACCATTATAGAGGTATGAGGAAGAGGGTGTAAACTTCACTCATCCACCATAGAAAAGGGAGAATCCTCCGACCAGACGGGTGTCGTGTCTGACGGGCAACTGCCCAGAGGTTGAAGTTGGGAGATTGTATATATGTTCACCGCGCGGTAAACTCTCAATTGCGCGATGCAGGATTTGTGTGACGTCAGGATGTTGTGTGACGTCAGGTCTTTGATGCGTAGTTCGCATGTGGCGATTGAAGATGCCGCCACAAAAGTATGATTTTTATTTATTTTTAAACATAAAACGCCCAAGGCCAATTACATTAGTTAAAGACAAACTACACGACAGTCATACGCTCATCTCACAATACTCCAGACATACTGACAAGATTTTCATTCATTTATCCGCGAACACGCTGACGCTGTATATATGCTAGTCGTTCGCTAAAACCTGCTTGCGCGATGGAGGATTTTTGCGTGACGTCAGTGTCATGCGTAGTTCGCATATGGCGATGTAGAGAATAAAAATATTTGTCAGTCACCAAGCTGGTAACGGGGCTGCTCGGTTTGGAGTCGATGAAGATTTTTAGTAAAGGCACTCCTGGAGAATATTTTGTTGCATCTTTAATAGGTTCCGCTCTGAGTCTTTCAGCCCTTAAAAGAGAACTTTTCCAACAACAACCTTTTTTGATTCAATTTATTTTCTGTGTGCCAAAAATATGTCGCAGAAAGTGGCTCAGCTTGTCTGTCTTACTTTATTAAACAGCCCTATCTAAAGGTCAGGGTATTGATTGCTTGTTTGTATCGTTCTCCGTGCCCTTAGGGACAAAAGTTTGTGACTTTTTGGAGTTCGGAAAGAAAGTATTATTTATGGATATATTGATTAGGGAAAGTTAGTTTCATTTGTTTTTGTAAGTTAGTTAGTTGATTGACTGTATTCTGTAGGATACAATTTGGGAATTTCTTGTCAAGTCATTTTGTTTCCGTGAAACGTATGTTTGAATCCACTTTTTAATGTGCATATAAGTAACTGCACGCGTAGCATGACCACCATAGAAACGGGTTTTGTCGACGGCAGAATAGACAAAATGACTGATTGTTATTGTGAATCTGTCATTTTGTCTATTCTTCCGTCGACAAAACCCGTGCTGGCTTCCTGATAATTAGCTTCTCGACATTGTTTCTAGATCCGAAACTGGGAGTTTATCTATTAAAGGACGCTATAGCAGCTTTAAATAGACCAATCTCGTCAGAACGCATACGCATGAATGTAACATGTCCTTCAGACCAACCTCTTCTTCATAGAGCTCAATGATATTCATTGAATTATACATTGACTAACATTGTTGCTATTGTCTACATAAGTTACGAACCTAAATTCTAATCTAATCTTCGTATTGTTATATTACGGGCTAGTTCGAATAACAGTTCTTCCTCTAGACAGCCTCATTAGCATTTATCAGAATTGTATTCTACTCACGTACATTCGATTGAGATCCGTGTTTACCACTGTAATGTTGATTGTATACGTAAATTGGGACAATTAGACAATGAGAGCTTTAACCCATTTCCAGCATTGTTTTGTTCGAGTACAGCTGCTCACGTACTTAGGAATACTATGAAGATATATGAATGACTATAAAAGTAGAGTTTGACCAAAAAAACCATGAATTTATAGTGTGATTAGATAATAAAGCCACAGATGAATACATGTAGACAATCCGCATTTTAGGTATGAAGCTTCAAATTTGTACGCGGCGGGCTCGACTTGTCGAATTTAGTGGGCGTAACGTAGTCAGAAGATATAAGAAGATGTAAATATGACTGGGTAATTAGTGATATATACTTCTTCTACTTCGATACATCTCTATATATATATATAGAGATGTATCGAAGAAGAAGAGATACTACGGACTCCAAATAAACTAGTATAAGACAAGAGTATGTTGATGACTATGTGGTGTCCACACAGGCTGCAGCCATTATGAGTAGCTATAGTTTTATATTAGAGGCGCTTATTACTCTCAGTTATGGAACTATTATGACAATTTCGTAATAGGAATTAAATAGACATTCACACTTTCTAATGCAAAATTGATCTGCCAATCCAAAGATACAACACCTCACGTCACGCCTCAGCAGCACATGTAGCATTACCACAATGGAAACGGGTTTGTCCACCGAAGAATAGACAAAATGACAGATTGTGATTGTGCATCCGCCATTTTGTCTATTCTTCCGCCGACAAAACGCGTTTCTATCATGGTCATGCTACACATGCAGATGTGTGCCTTTGCCCATACAATCAATAAGTCTGAAACAGTTACACAATCTTATTTTATTCCAAAACCCGTTAAACAAAGACCGTTATCCGATTTAAAAACTTAGCACAAAGCTCCTTTAGAGGGCACGTCACGTACACAACTTTGTTTTCTTTGGCAGACATTGCAAAAACTTAATACTTTTTCGTTTTTTTGCCAACACTTGAAGATAATCTCGGTACGTGGGTACCAGATTGTTGACTACGTGACTGGGATAAGTACTTATTACGTAACTTTGAAGTCTGTAGTACCCTCTTCAGCTGGATGGCGAAATTGAGAGCTGGAAATTGCCCTGGATTTGACATAATTGATTTGCAAACAGTGCTGTCGGGAATTTGTTCCACATTTCGCTAGTTATGTTGTCTTATATAACAGGGGGGGGAGCTTATCGCCATCAACCGTGCACAAATCCCGATTCCGTGCTTCTACTGAGAAATTCCTAATGTAAAATCCTGTAAAACCTTCATTTATCAAGGAACGTGTTTTCCGGGAACCCGGTGGAATTAACGTCGATAAGGAAAATGTGTCGGTGTGAATGTAGGCCAAGGTCAAGGACACGGAGGATGTAGAAATGGGAAAAGTGTGGTGTAACGTTAAAAGAGCTTTGATTCCAGAATTATTAAACGAAGCAAGAGGAGTATGTAGGAGGTGGATTTCTGTAGTTTGTCTACCCCGTGGGATGAAGGCGCGAGTTTATGTATGTATGTGTGAATTATTCTGAAATCTATGTTTGTCAGTTTCAGCTACACTGAAATATTTTTAACAATTGAAAATATTTTATTTCACACATATGAAACGTCAGAAGCCAGGTGCACGGTTCCAATTGGTCGTTTCCTATGTAGAAGATCCGGCAAGAAACTCCGAGGTAACTCTTTAAAAAATAATTGGCCTGTACAATATATTCAAATAACAGTATTAATAGGTATGGGAGGACAGTGTAGGTCTTTCAACAAGTACCAAGTACTTAACAAAATAGAAGATGGTCAATAAATCTACAGCTCACTAAGCCTACAGCGTGCTCACATTCACAAAACAGGAAGGAATCTATATAAAATATGAATAAATTAATAAAAATATAACCGATTTTAACACTATTAAGAGCTGAATGGATTAGGTCAAAGACTATTCTAGCTAGGAAGGATGTGAATTTTGAGATGATATCTCACAGAGATGTATGAAAGAAGCTGGTATGCTGCGACAACTTCAAATAAATTGGGATAAGGACAGTAGGATGATGGTGTGGTGTATTTAGAGCGTCGTGAAGTAAAGTTCGTAAAAAATGACGAACAAAATCCTGCCTGATGAACCGAATGGCTGATTTTGCCATGACATTTACATAGGCGTCAATACAGTCACGATTTTGAATCCTAATCTATATGCAGTTGTTTAGACAGAAGTGTTCAAAAGTCTAGACTTCTGCAGATATAATCTCACTTGCTCGTGCGCACACGACCTTTGACATGAAGTCGACAAGTCGATATTTAAATATTCTATAAGATTATTCTGGCTCGATGGTCTTGTGGTTCCAGACGCGACTAAAGTGTCTTGGGTTGAATCTTCAGAGCGGACAAATTGTGTTTATCGCATTTAATAGCACCCTTTTTTTTTTTTTGACGGTGGGGAATTATCAAATAACTTCTCCCGCTCTGGGCGGAGCGAGAGGGCGTGTCAGACTTTTACTGATTAAAACCCACCCGTGTTCCTTCCGTTGCCTGTGTGCCGGGGCCGCGATATCCCTTTTGGACAAACTCGCAACCCTGGCAGGCATTGGCCCTTACGCGCCCCGTCAGTTGGTACTGACATCTCTTTGAGGCGCGCGTGAAACACAACGCGCCGCGCCGTCGACCCGGGCCTGGGTCCTTATCGGACGGCGAGCTACCCATTGCTCACCGTCCGCAAGCCCGCGCCTACGGTATTTAATAGCACCCTGGAGTCTGTTTTTATACCTAACATGACAATAACCTCGCCCCATATTGGATCAAACCTGTCTGGTGAAACGCGGTCGCGGCCCTTCGGGAAATACTGGCGACATTTTGTCATAAGTGTAATTTTCAACTTTGGCCATTAAGTTTCAAGTTCTAAGCTTTAGTGGAGGTTTCGGGTAATCTTAATCCAATTAGACATTTTTGCTGTCATCGTTGAATCGGAGACTTATGCCCCAGAGTCACGTAACCAGTAACTTTTTGCCCTCGAAATAGAGTCGAACTTTTTATTTGCTGTTTGATTTCGGAACTGAATTTTTGGTCCTTCGAGTTTTCGAACGTTAAGTTCTATATTTTTATTGGCGATACGGACGATCTTTTTTTATTGACTAAGGAGACTGATTGTGCTTTTGAAAACTATGTAATTGATAACCTAGGGCGTGGTGCTGACAATATAACTGGTTATCATCAAATAAATTGGCATAAGGGCAGGAGAATTTAATGATGTAATGATTGGTCATCATGATTATGACGATTAAACTATGGAAGGTGGCTATTGGTTATTGACTCTTCAAAAGTAATACAACAATAAACGGTAGCGCAAGGATATCGCTTAAATAAACCGAACAGAAGACCACCAAAATAAGTTCTATAACGACATAGCACCTCCCAGGATAACACAAACTACCAAAAGCCCAATAAACATCCATTACGAAGTATATACATTGTAAATCAAGGAAA
The DNA here is from genome assembly GCA_947364205.1 of Agrochola lota. Classification (NCBI taxonomy): domain Eukaryota; kingdom Metazoa; phylum Arthropoda; class Insecta; order Lepidoptera; family Noctuidae; genus Agrochola; species Agrochola lota. The sequence goes on along the minus strand of OX376246.1, from coordinate 9,491,583 downwards.
CTCATAGCATCCACAAGACAGATGGCTTCCGCCGGGAGCTATGAATTTATCATTGTTCCCGGAAGATGGACGTTTGTGGGTCGTGTGCTTACAAATAGAAGGGGCTATAAATATCTACGCTGATATGGTGTTACATAAGTTTATGCTTGTATTCCCTGAAGTGGTAGTTGGAGATGTGTAGTACTCCCTTATTTTGCCAGTTTATTCCTCAATCAGGCACACATCCAGAATCTGGGCAGCTACGTAAGAGTTTCTGATGGGTCTTGTATCTACATAATAAAAATCTATCCACTAACAAGAGAACGCACAGCCTTGATGTATAAGCTATATTACTGTAAAGTTTCATAAAAATCCGGTCAGTAGGTTTTACCTGAAAGAGTAACAAACATATGGATGGATCCATTCTCACAAAATTTCGCGTCTATAATATTAGTAGGAGTTTCATTATACGTCCAAATTACTTATTTTAAAAGACAAAGGTTATCTACATTAAATACCGAAAGCGATGAAGATATTAACTCTGAGCATCAAATTTTGCACAAGAGTTCGTCATCATTTTTGCCGATGGAAATCTCACCGTGCTAACGGTTCTTAACATTTATAAAATTACAACTTTGCAATGATAATATCAAAAACAGATTCTCTCTGCATACATGCTTTTCTTCAAGATTCTGGAACAGATGATAATAGGGCAATAAACTGACACTTTACGTAAATCAATCAGAAATGTGACAACTGTCCACTGAAACGTTGTGTTTATTAGCCAGCATAATTTATGAGGCTGATACTCTTTGGTTTATGTGTCTTTGTGGCGGGGAACATGACACAAAGTGTTGGTCCTTGTTCATCAGAACATTTCGCCAGTTAACAACCGCCCTACAAATCCGGACTCCAGGCTGCTACCGAGCTGCTGGGGTTGCGGGTTTGTCCGAAAGAGATATCGCGGCCCCAGCACACAGGCAACGGAAGGAACACGGGTGGGTTTTAGTCAGTAATAGTCTGACACACCCTCTCGCTCTGCCCAGAGCGGGAGAAGTCATTTGATAATTTCCCATCCTCAAAAAAAAAGAAAAAAAAAAGGCTGCTACCGAGAAAATATAATTTCCCCATTTATGTGGTAAGTCTCATGTAACAGGAGGCGAGCCTATTGCCATCAATAAGGCACAAATCCAGGCCCCGGGCTGCTACACTGAGACATTCCTGTTCAAAAACTCATTAACACGACATGGGGATCGACCAGCAAGCTTAGCATGACCTCAATAGGAACGGGTTTTTTCGACGGAAGAATAGACAAAATGACAGATAAACAATCACAATCTGCCATTTTGTCTATTCTTCCGTAGACAACCCGATTGTATAGTCGTCATGGTACGCGTGCTGCAGGGATCCGTAAGCAGTTGTGTTTGCGAAAACAACACCATAGAGGCATTCAAGAATAATGGGTCCAAAATGTCCGAACTCCAAACCCACAATAATAGGATATTATTGATCTTCCTCGGCCTTTAGTAGCTTCGTGAGCTATAAAACTGTATTTTATTGTGTTTAGTTACTTTCAAGGACATCCGATAAGTTACATGGCATTTTGGTAGTTTCATTGCTATGAATATTTTATCGTAAAACCATAAATTCAGTGATAAAGACAGAAAGCGGTTCTGTGCCAACAAATGTTAGGCTGAGGTCTGAAAAATAGGATGGGGGTTCGATCGTGGCTAAGTAAAGCTTCATGCATACTATTGCGACGCGACACCGGTGTTTGTTATATTACTGTGAAGTTTTCTTAGAAATTGTATTGTTTGAGTCGCGTCGCGCTAGTCTGCACCAGCCTTTATAACAACCGGATCCAACAGGTTAAGCTACCCTTGCCGGGGTTAGTTCGTGGATAGGTTACCATCTTTACATACAGAGTCTCCTCCGTGCCTCGGAAAGCACGATAAGCCGTTGGTCCCGGCTGTCATTCGTGGATCTTTGACAGTCGTTACGAATCGTCAGAAGCCCGAAAGTCTGACAACCAGTCTTACCAAGGGGTATCGTATTACCCAGTTACTGGGTTGTGGAGGTCAAATAGGCAGTCGCTCCATGTAAAATACTGGTGCTCAGCTGCATCCGGTTAGACTGGAAGCCAACCCCAACATAGTTGGGAAAAGGCTAGGCTGATTGATTTTGATGAACTCATTCCTTCGGAAAACCACCATCTCAACTGCATGCAGTTGCTTTGTAGTTGCTCACCGAAAGGTGTTAAAATATCACCAGTAACGGGTTTTTGTAAAACCGGCCAAGTGCTTGTCGGACCACGCGCAATGCAGGTTACCGTAGATGGGATGAATTTATCCCAAGAACAAACTTAACATTGTAAAAACAATGTTTTTTCAACTGCAAATGTTAATTGGTCGATTATTACTCTTTAACTTGTAGGCAGAGACTTAGCTGTGATAGCTGTCCTTTTGTTTTCGTTACTGCTGCTGTGAATTCTACTTTACATATATAATTCTACATATCCAGAACCAACCATTTAGCTGGCAGGGGGGGGGGGGGGGGGGGGGTAAACACTTGACCACAGACTTGACTGACAAATATTAGCACTTTAAAGCTTAATATTTCGCAAATGGACTCTTGAATCCAAAAACAGTTTTCAAAAATTCACAATATTTTTGAACGACCTTTCTAACGACACCCGCACCATGGGATGGACGAGAAAAAAACAATTATCCCCACTTTACGTGTACCCAAAAATGTTTTTTTCCATGATTTTATTTTAACACGTATTTATCGGTGTGATTAATAAGGTATATCCATGCTAAATTTCAGCTTTCTAGAACTAACAGTCTCTGAGGTAAGAAAGACAGACTGACAGACATGGCGAAACTATAAGGGTTCTTTGTTGACTACGGAACCCTAAAAAGCGCTCCGTTCAGTACTTATGAGAATTAGATCATCCAGAAACTACAACAGTATGTCTGTTTTAAACATTGCCCATAAAGCGGTGACAGGTTGCTAACCCATATTTTATTATTCCTATAGTCTGTTGAACTCCACATGATAACCATAGCGTCTATTTTTACCACACACCATTTGTCAACAAGACATTCTATTTTAGACTTTAAGTTCTTCACTATAAAGTCTAAAATTAATTGTAAAACTTCTGTTTTAAAATACGTACCATGTTTAAATTATGTCAATCTATTTTAAAACTTATGTTAATAGGGCTAGAGCCGACTATTTTTTGTAATGTTTCCTATTTTAACTAAGCACGTGTACGTGTGTTTACTTGCAAAAAGGTTTTGTACTTTACTCTGTAAAGCACAACGTGTAGATTTCACTGTGTTGTTAATTAGTTTTGTTTTACGCAAGACTATAATGCGTTGTGTTGAGTATTATGGCAGGCCAGGATGATGTTAGGAATCATGCTATTTTGATCCATAAAGGTTCCGTCTCACCGGGAGCATTCGCTTGTAATGTAACGTTATAGATTCGATTTTGAGCATTACGGCTTGTGCAGACCGGCGCGACTTGTCACGCGACGCGACAAACAACTTGTTTGAGTCGCGCTGGTCTGCACAAGCCTTTACGTTACAATACTGTCTCCCTGACTGACGAGCATTCACTTATAATGTAACATTTCAAATTCGATTTTGAGCATGACGATACAATAGTACCTGTAATGTAACATTTCTGATTAAATATGACAGACATTGCGCACTGTAATGCTCGGTTCTCCTTCCTTACTGATGTAATGTTCGAATTGTATCATTTAGGTTGCGCACTGTAATGGTCGGTTCTCCTCCCCCACTGATGTAATGCTCGAATTGTATCATTCAGGTTGCGCACTGTAATGGTCGGTTCTCCTCCCTCACTGATGTAATGCTCGACTCTGAACGTTACATTACAGGCGACGACCTTAACTGATACTCAATACTCGATTCTTTATTGCATTCCATATGTATTGGTCAATATGGACCGTGTCCGACACAGCAAAATTAGGAGAGAGAGTGTGATGTGATGTGTTGGCACTCTTTCATCATCATCATTCAAAACTAGAGATGGGCAACCATTGGCATCCATATTAATGGTGGCTTGCGATATTTAAGGCTTGGCATTGAGGGACGTGTGACAATTGAAATAATTATCAAACATAACATAACATCACGTCTGATTGGCTAATTATTTCGGTAATTAACAATTACCTAATTGCGTGAGGGGCTTGTGGGTAAGTAATAACAGCCGTACGGGTCGATCAAGTTTGCCGTGGTTGGTCTGTGCCTCGGAAAGCACGTAAAGCCTTTGATCCCGGCTGTCATTCCATAATTTTTGACTGTTGTTACGGGTCGCCAGAAGCCCGAAGTCTGACCACCAGTCTTACTAATGGGCATCGTGTTACCCAATTATTGGGTTGTGGAGGTCGGATAGGCAGTCGCTCCGTGTAAAATAATGGTATTTAGCTGCATCCGGTTAGACTGGAAGCTGACCCCAACGTAGTTGGGAAAAGGTTAGGCAGATGATCATGAACTGGGTAAAACAAAAAAAAAATACAATTTAATCCGTCAGTCAGATAATAAAAAAATATTAGACACGTATTTTTAGCTTTATCATATTAGTAAAAAAATACTTAGATAAAACGCATTAAAGTTGAGGACTGAGGGTCGCTACGTCACAAGTAAATATAAAATCTACATAGGCGTGACGCCATGCCACATTCTATGTCAAATGTAGGTATCGCCGTAATCTTTTGATTACGTAAAAAAAGAAAAAAATGTGTCCAATTTTTTTTAATAACAAACCAGAATGTTAAGAAAAAAGCGTAACAATCATTACTTAGAGTGGCCAACGAGGCATTCTGGCAAAATGTGGGCGAACTTATACATCTCTGCTTAACCCTGCAGGGAATTCAAGCGCAATGTTATGTTAGCCTAGCTAACCGATCACCTTCTATTTATGCTACATCAGAACCCAAGCCATGTAATGGCATAAATTGAGTCCGTCCAACTCTTGACCTTGGCATTCCAACGAGCTGATGCTGTCTATGCATAGTGCACCACAGATATCGATCGAATTCCGGAGGTCTTAAATGAGGGTTTGGAGTACCCTGCTTTTTGCAAATCGGAAATTTCTTAAGGTGGATCCGCGAAGGTATCCCGCGAAATTCAAATTTTTAAATAAAGAGATGTATTAATTGTTCTAATGATTACAATTCTATAAATACATATTAGTTATGATCGAGAATCATATTTTAATCAAGATACAACTTAACACTGACCAAAGACTGACAGAGCGAAGCCCATTTAACCTGCCTTTGACCATTGTTGATCTCAGCTATGTTTTACGCCTCTGAATAACATTTTTTTTTTCTTTTTTTTCGACAACAATAGGTAGGTACTTAGGCATAAAAAATCCAAGGGGGGGGGCTGTCCACTCCCTCTCACCGAGAGGAGGCCTGAATCCCAGCAGTGGGAACATTATAGGGTGATTCTGTTTGTTATGTTATGTACATAACATATTATACAAATGCGAACAATCGCGGTGGACCACTTTTCACCCCTATGCCCTAAGCAATAAGGTTGAAAATTTTCTACCAGTGTCCGCGGTGGTACATATTACAGTTTCAATAACTGGGTGTTAATATGACAAAAAGAGTCTTAAAAAGACACAGTCATGTCACAGGAATGAGTGACACAGACGAGCTGAAATTCTTCTTAAAATAAATGTATCCTAGTTACACGTATTATGATTCTTTTGCTTCGCCCAAATAAATATAAAGAATGGCTTTTATTCATACAATTCGCCATTTCTACTGTAATCCATACAATTCGCCATTTCTACTGTAACCCATACAATTCGCCATTTCTACTTTAATCCATACAATTCGCCATTTCTACTTTAATCCATACAATTCGCTATTTCTACTGTAATACATACAATTCGCCATTTCTACTGTAAACCATACAATTCGCCATTTCTACTTTAATCCATACAATTCGCCATTTCTACTTTAATCCATACAATTCGCCATTTCTACTTTAATCCATACAATTTCCCATTTCTACTTTAATCCATACAATTTCCCATTTCTACTTTAATCCATACAATTCGCCATTTCTACTTTAAATACACAAAATGTTGTGGTTTTGGGTTAAGACCTTGTTATCCCCAATTAAAGAGTGTCCATGGAGTTTCTTGCCCCTTATTCTCCATAGGAACTACGCTTTAGAATGGGCAACTAACTCATCTTTCTGACTGATCGACTCCTTTGACAATTTAAAAGTGCCTGTAAATTGTTTAAAATAAATGCTTTGAGTTTCAAAATACCTTTCACAATCTACATGGCCTTCACATGATCTGACCAAGATTATGTCTGGACTTTAAAGGAGACTGTGACCACTGAGTTTGTTTCGACCTTTCTTCTCAGATTAGTCAGATAGGAAAAGGCGACTTCATCTAGTTTTTTAAATAGTGCCTGGTCGACCAAGGTCTACTCGGGTGAAAAAAGAGAATGCTAATTTTATGATATAGGATAGCTCATACTAACTCCATGCTGCCATGATACTAGGGTACTTACTAATTCCATGCTGCCATGTCATAATTCTAAGGAAGCCATCTTCTTCTAAACTTTGGGCGACCGAGCTCAGGTCGGGTGAAAATACGGAGAAAACGGAATTTACCCAGATATGAGACCTAGCAGATCGATTTTTCGCCTCCATAAACCACTGCAAAAACAACACTACAGTGGAACTTTCATCGAAATTGTTAAAGCCGTTTTCGAGAACCAGATTACAAATATATACATATAGAGGATGTCAGGGACATCGACGCGAAAACTGATACCATGGATTCAGTACATGACTCTGAACCCCGCCAAAACCTACTCTGAAACTTATCGATGGTTATAAAAAAAAAACTGTTTCATAGAAAAGTGCCATACCTATGCGGTCAAAATGTATGGGATGGGGCAGCAGATTTTTTTTTAAATATCCGGCGAAAAATTCCAACTTAAACGAAAAATTTATTGCTCATTTAATAGTAGGTAAAGATTATTGAGTGCAAAAGTGTTTGTACAAATCTATTTACAGAAAATAAAATCATTTCATTTCATCAGTTTAAATACTTTCATGAATCCATGCCATTTTACTTCAAGATCAACAAATTATCGCAATCCCCTTTACTTCCATCTCCTAGCATCGCTTTCCTTTTCATCACCAAGTGAATTAATAAAAAACTCAGCGATCCCTTTTGAACTGCACTCTTATAGAATTAAGAGACAATACTGTAGGCTGACAATGGTGACTGGTACAAAGCTTTCAATGATGGCTCACTTACTATTGTTAGGGGGCTCATTTCCCTTCTTGCTTGGTGGCTCATAGCCTGTGGCTATTTGCCGTTAAGGCGACGATAACCGACTTTTACTGATTTTATACTGAAGATCACGTCTAAACGAGTAGTGTTAATGATTTGGAAAAAATATATTTTAAATTAGAGCATTTTCTTTATAACTTAATATAGGAATATTTTAGATTATTTAAATTAAGTAGTGAAATTAATTTGTTATGTCTAACGCGGATAAAAAACTGCGAATTACGCAGTGTATCAAGTGTATTTTTCTGAAACCTTTACCATGTTAAAGATAATTTAATTATTGATCTTTTAGTGTAGGTTTTATTAAAATACTTTTTGTTTTGTGTATAATAAATTAATAATGCGTCTAATTTGGGCAGCGCTCCTTGTTGGGCGAGTCCTATTACTGGCTGGACATACGACGCGTTGCGTGAGCCCAGTACAGAACATGCAAGCTAACCACTCAAGGTCACTGGCATGTATATGCGTCTTAAGAGCGTTTATACAATAAAAACATTTACAAAAAAAAACAATTTAACCGACTTCGAGAAAAAAAAACACTACAAAGTGAAAAATAACTTTAATTTCGGAAGTCGGTGTCTTTGGTTTTTAATTTTTGTTTTTTTCCACTGACTTCGAAACATTAAAGTAATTTTTCACTTTGTAGTGTTTTTTTTTCGAAACAAGTTGTTTTTTTTTGTAAAAAGTTTTTATTTTTCACTTTTTAGTTGTGGTACCTACCCCACACAAATTCGAATACCGCTATCTGCTATGTAAATAACAGTGATAGGAAGTTGTCATCATATCATCCACATATACTAAGTGGGAAAAATACGTATTATTGTAGCTTACTCAAAAATTATTCAAGCAAAGTTAATAAAATTTATATGGGACCAACTTGGGAGCATACCTTTTCATACAAACAAAGAATTTTCAAAATCGGTCCACAATTAGCGGAGAAATCGGCGGACACACATTAAAAAAAAACATACATACGCGACGAACATATAACCTCCTCCTTTTTTGGAAGTCTGTTAAAAAGGGGTTAGAGCGTTCATTCAAAAAGTCGGCAACGTCACAACTAGCTGTCAAATATTTCGCTGTTTTGATTAATTTGGCAATATTTGGAATTATGAAATGTCGCTAACACCTAATTGGTTACTTAGTTAATTGCAATTCATTATTAATGTTAAACGTCTAGTGATCTAAACTATTAATGTTGTAACCGTTTTAGGTGTAAAAAAGGCATTTGGAAAGTTTCCTAATACTTTTTTACATCTAAACTAAATATCCGGTGTTACGATATTAATTAATTATTTACAGGACCAATTGCCTTAGTAATATCTATTTTAATTTTAATCATACTTCCCTTTACTTTTAGTAAAAAAAATTCAAGGTATTCAATTTTATCCCATTAATCAAATTTTATTTTGATCTCGAAAAAAAAAACACTATAAACTGAAAAATAACTTTAATTTCGTTAGTCGGTGTCTTTGGTTTTGAAGTTTTGTTTACTGCCACCGTTTTTTTCTGTAAAAGTTTTTTAATTTGCTGTGTGGACTGGATTTCTATGAAATGTCATTTGGAAAGATCTCGTGTCGTGAATTTTTCTGATAGATTTTGCCTTAAACTCGATGTGGCCTATAATTGCACAATAAAGACTGGTATGAATGAAATGAGAATTTTCGTTGGCCGGTATATAGGCGTATATAGGTGGTGATCAGTGCTTACCACCGCTTATGAATTATCTGCGATGCCTCTAGTATGGGTTTGCTCCCCAAAAACAAAGCTGAAATATGTTTGTAATTTTTCCGAGTAAATCTATAAAATCGCCAAGTCACACATGTTTGTGCATTTTTTTGTTTTGTACATTGGAAGTAAATGTAAATGAACGAATCAATCAACACCACTATTGCCATAATGAGTTTTCTGAAATAACAACTAAGCACCGGGGGGTCGATTTATTGTTTGTTGTATTACCAGTTTGAACTGCATTTTTTTAAATTTTCATTATTATTCTCAAACATTATTTGTTGCTTTTACAGTTTTACTCGCCAGACTTTCCAGTTTGATGGCGAGAAGCGCTTGCTAATCGGTATACGCAAATAATGTAGTAACATTAATTAAATTAAAATTCGTTACACACACACTCCTTAATTTTGACTTTAATTTACCTTTACTTACTTTAGGGTTTTGTCTTAACAGATCTAAATGAAAAATAATAATCGAAATGATAAACTACTTAATACTTACTTACATACAGAAAATTGCTGCTAATCCTAGGAGATATCTCTAACGCTCATCTCGACGTATTGACTGAAGTAATGCCACAGATTAATATAGATTGGTCACTCCACATTTTATGTATGAATGCCAAGTGCGGTGGGTTTGTCTTGTCGAATTCAGTGGGCGTAACGTAGTCGGAAGACATAGGAGTTACGCGATAGAAAGAGGCAACTTCTAGGTGAATTTAACGGTAGGTAATTAGCGCTGTGCGAACTGAATTGCACTTTATTGTGTCGTAGCAAGAGTTGCTTTTTATTTATATGATTTTGCGGAGTGACTCATCTGAACTAATCTGTGGTGATGCTCCAAACTCGAGCTGCAACATTACACGCAAATGCTCTCGGTGAGCACTTCCTTTAGAACTCAAAGGTCTGAATACTATTGCTATTTGCGAGGCTAAAGCTTGTAAGTATGGAAATACCTCTAACGCCTATGTATTTGGATAAATGTTGTGTATAATGAATGTTTTATCCGAAATAAAAGGTTTGAATTCAATTGATTTCCTTTCAGCAACGTTTCTTCATGGTAAACTAAGTCATCCGTATGATCTGACCGCGTCACGTGTGGCGGGCTACGGCTCCAAAGTCGCCTACGATGGCCGGAACGATCATCATTTAAATGAAATCGTTGAAACTAAATAGTTCGTTTCGTGTATCTGCACGCACCTGTTCAAACCGATCTGGCACAAATTCGTATGTTCAGATTGATATCTCCATGTGCCGATTGCCAAGTTACAAAAGGAAGGAAGAACATCTATTATTCTGATAAGTCAAGTACAATCAACAAAACAAACACTCCCGCTGCGTGGGGTCGAGTAGTGTGTGCGTTTACGAGCGAGCGCCCATTACGTTGTATATTTATAACGTTTTGTCGAAGCAACGTGTTTATTTGCTTATTTGCGAACCGTACCACTTGAAACAGGGCTGTCACTTAGACGGATACATAATATTTGACCCACAGATATCGATATTGCGCAGAACAGCGTGAATTGTCGCACGACGCGACACCGGTTATTGTTATACTGTGAAGTTTTCTTAGAAATTGTATTGTTCGTGTCGCATCGCGCGACAAGTCGCGCTGGTCTTCACAAGCCTTAATACGATACATGCAGATGTGACCAACCATTATCAGTTATCGTCGCGATACTTCGGGCTGCGTAGCACTATCGCCCGGGTGGCGGTATATGATACCGTGGCGAAGCCGCTAATGCGACCACCGTATTAGCGCGATAACTTTTTAGCGAGCAAACCATACGAAACTTCGGCACGCATACGAAGCGGCCGCGGCGGTCACGATAGACGCAGATACGGCCGCAGGATAAAAGGAAGTCTGAAAATTGTCCGGTGACTGAGAATCTATGTATGTGTACTTAAATCGGGTGACATGTTATGAGTATATGACGACGAGAAATAACGAAAATGTGCAGAAGAAAGTTTCGAATATTAATGTCATGTAAGGGAAGACCGAAAGATGAAAAATTATATGGTTAAAAAGGGGGTGATTACTGAGATAACGACTGATAGAGAATAGAGAGGTATGGAAGAGAGAAATGACATGCTGTACCGACAATAAACAAATTGGGATAAGTGCAGCAGGATTACGTTCACAAGCATTATTGTAAGTCAACAACGCACAAGTTAAATCCTGTTCTACACTACTCGCGAAGTTAAGGGGCATGCGCTAAGGTACGCCGCGAAATTCAAATTTTCTTTAGTTTTTTACATTTTGCAGGTCAGTGAGAAGTTTTATGTTGATTAAAATATGATTCGCGACCGTAACCAATATGGCTTTACATAATTATAATCATTAAAATCAGCAATACAACTCCATAAGTAAGTAGTAAGCACAATCGTCAAATGTCATGATTTCATGAAATAGTCATTCAATGCGATAATATGAACTTAGAGAGTTGTACTAATAATTTTTATGATTATAATTCTATAAATAAACATTTGATACGGGCGCAAATCATATTTAGATCAACATACAACATGATACTGACCTGCAAATTGCAAAAAACGTAAAAAAAATTCTCGGGCTGCCTTGACGCTTTCGCCTTAAGCGAATACGAGAGTGTAGAAGGACACTTCGGTTCGCTTCGTGCAACCTCCGCTCGCCTCGGGCGACTTCCAATCGCTGTCGGTTTTTGCGCCCGAGTTAAAGGACTCTAAGCGTCCTGTAATTCTTCGCACGAGTGTGTAGTCACGTACTTCGGACTTCGGTCAACTTCGACGAGTACTTCGTCGAAGCAACTTCGCGAGTAGTGTAGTTAAAAGTTCCGGACAACCCTATAAAATTATGAATGGCGTAGGCGCGCCGCACACTCATAATTTTGAGCTTAATATCTGTATGCAAACGAAGATATGGTATGCGCATACGCGAGCCAGGATATTGAGGAAGCGGAACTTTCGCTAGGCTTTACTATTAAGGTGTTTGTTTAAGGGCTGTAGTAGTATTTTATGGTCCTAAGCCGAAGCTATTCAAGGCAGTGAAACAGAGGAAACTCCGGTACGGCAGTGGTGGTCCAGAGTGGTAACTGGCCTGACTTAATAGTAGTACCTTTACTCTACGTGTATTTATAGTACCTCTAAGCTCGGGATCTCACAGAGAGGAAGCATGAGTCCCAGCAATGGGAACATTATAGCAAAGAAAGAAAGAAAATACATTTATTTAGCACAGACTAAGAGGCACACAATAGATAAAAATAATAAAATACAAATGTAAAGTGCGATGTAAGGAGTTAGCAGTGGAGTGTGCCTGACGGCTGCGACAAAAAGGCTCAGTTCAGCAAAAATGCCAGACAACTACAATTGCCTGACGTTGGTTTTCAACTGAGCCTGATTGTTCTATAATCAAGTATGAGATACTTGTCCACCACTCATCTATAGTCTCTTTGACTGATGTTTTGTTGAAATTTATTCAGTAGAGTAGAGTGGTTCAAGCTTTTTTTTATATATTAAATTGGGGTGAAGTGGTCTTATTATGCTATCGATCACTTAATGGGTCCTATTGCCCGCATGTAGCTATTAATTACACTGTTTAGAGCATTTCATGCGGGGGATGTTAACCTATAATGTAGGGATAAAATTACCAATTGCTCTCTTTTACACGACTGCCCAAAAAATTAAGTAAGTGTAATTGAAGCAGTATTTTATATAATATTTTTTACTTGCTGCACCCCGCGATTTCACCCGCATAAGTCTCGATCCCGTGGGAATATCGGGATAAAAGGTAGCCTTTGTCCTTCTCCAGGTCATGGTCTACCCATGTGCTGAATTTCATCCAAATCCGTACAGCCGTTTCAGCGTGAATGCGTAACAAACAAACAAACTCACTTTCGCATTTATAATCCTAGCTATCGCCCGCGGCTTCGCCCGCGTGGAGGTCTGAAATTTATTATCTCACGGGAACTTACTACCGGGAAAAAAAAGTATCCTATAATCCAGGCTATAAACTATCTGTTTGCCAAATTTAATCCAAATCCGTTCAGCTGTTTTTTGTATGATTCAGTATCAAACAGCCAAACATACAAATTTCACATTTATAATATTAGTGGGATAGTAGGATTTATAATATTAGTAGGATTAGTTAGGATTAACTTGTATTGTCCCGCATATCTCCCCCATGGCCCCAAAGCCTTCCAATCTTCCCTTTCTGTTACCTTTTCTAGCCAATCTTTCACAACTTTCAAGTCTTCACTAATAACGATTTACAATGAAAATTCGGCTTTATTGACTCCACAATTCTGACGTCTTTGTCACAAATGAAAATAAATGTCAATACAAAAACCCTCATTTTGCCAACCACACATTATTTATGAGAGCGTGGGAAGGATTAAGGCCATTCGTTAAGCTTTGATCCTGATGTTTATGTATGCAAAAATATGCGCACGTACTCTCTGCTCATCAAAGGATTAAAAAGAAAGCCTGTAGGATGAGTGGCTTAATTGATATTATAATTCTAGCTGCATAACAGGCATTCATGAGGTCGCATCTAATCAGCCTATAATGTCCCCACCATAGAAATATAAATAACTTCTTTATTACATCTATGTTCCCCACTGCTAGGACACAAGTCTCTTCGAGAGGGAGTGGGCTGTAATCTACCACGCGGGCCCAGTGCGGGTTGGTAGATGTCACATGCCTTCGAATTGTGGGTTCTAGGACATGCCGGTATCCCTACGATGTTTTCCTTAGTCGTTTTGAGAGCAGTGGCGATGAAAATATTTACACAAAGTATTGCGCCTGACTGGGTTCGAAACTCGTATATCGGGGTCGTTACTACTTTTCTAACCGACTTCCAAAAAGGAGGAGGTTATATGTTCGACGCGTATGTATGTTTTTTTTTATGTATGTCCGCCGATTTCTCCGTCAATTGTGGACCGATTTTGAAAATTCTTTTTTGTACGGAAGTATATGCTCCCGGATTGGTCCCATATAAATTTTATTAACTTTGCTTGGATAGTTTTTGAGTAAGCTTCAATAATACATATTTTTCCCACTTAGTATATGTGGATGATATGATGATAACTTCCTGTGACTTTTATTTACATAGCAGGTAGTGGTATTCGAATTTGTGTGGGGTAGGTACCACAACAAAAAAGTGAAAAATAAAAACTTTTTACAAAAAAAAAAAAAACTTCCGACTTCCGAAAAAAAAACACTACAAAGTGAAAAATAACTTTATTTCGGAAGTCGGTGGCAAAAAACGAAAATTCAAAACCAAAGACACCGTCTAAAAATATATATTTTTGTCATCATCCCTATTTATCCCCCTTTTTAGCCTTCACACAGTCCATCCATCGTTTCTTTGGTCCTAGGGATCTCGCGCACTAGACGTATTGTATGTTGTGCGGCTAGTTGGCCATTGCGACCAAGTGCGCGATTCGTATCGGTTTCTATAGTGTACCTGCTCGTGGTCAGAGCCGTAGGTAGCCGTCTAGTGCGCGAGATCCCTTAATCTACTTTTATAAGCACAACGTTTCAAAAAATGTAACTGTTGGCATTTGGTCTGTGGGTGTCATGCTGAAGTCCAATTTTGTGGGCAGATCGTGCAGTTGACTTGCTTGACATGCAATTTCGCATACGTGTGGGATGGCCCTTGCTCTTTTTGTAATTGCCGGTAGGAACTAGTTACCGGAAGTATATCTATCTGTTCACCAACATGTTAACGATAAGATTACCATGGTGAATAAATACTCTTTAGAAATTTTTTCCCAAAGGAATGAGAATTGAAAAGTCATTTATTCAAACTAGGCTGAGAATCAACATTTTTCGAACCCCAAAATTACATAAGACAGTCCTCTAAAACGCCCACCCTTCACCACTTGTGTGGTTTAGGTGGGAAGAAGAGGCGCAACAAACTCCCCAGCAGCACAGCTGTCTGTTTAGTTAGAAAAAAATGATTCACAAAAAGCTGGTTTCCTAACCTGTAATTGGCGACTGTGTGAGTCTGAGACTAATACAATTTTTTATTTTTTTTAAACGTTGCCCCACACTAAGAATTTCTTCCTGTATCGTGGGTGCGTTTACAAACATAGAAACTCACATACACTAACACCACACTTAAGACCTGGCTGTACATACATACAGAAGCTATTGGTAATCGTTTTATAAATTAAATAAATTAATGGAATGGCTAAGAAACAAACTATGCACACATTCTCAAAGATACTGTTCAAACGATATCTAATACTGGGGTTATTAACCCCTGGTGCATAAAAAATCAACTACGTTACAGCAAAATCGTATCCCAGACTCAACAAATCAAAAAGTTTTAAAACTACTAAAAAGTGCTGCTCGAACAGCGACGGTGAGCCCACTCCTCTATTAATTTCCTTCCGTTACGAGCACTGAAGACCGAAGAGTGCTCTAAACCCCGTGTAACAGGAAATGCAAAAATAAACTTCTTCGTAATTCCTGAAAGTGTCTATGTACGTAACTGCCTACTTTGTTTTTATTAAAGGTTAGTTAATACTGCAATGCTGAATGCAGAGAATATACGATGCACTTGCAACATGTTCAGAAGCTAAAGTTAGTCTTAAAATTAGCAATAAACTTTACAGGTGGACCTGATGGCTAGTGACTACCATCGTCTATGGACATATTTCATACCAGAGGCATCGCATATTATTACTAGCTGCGCGAGTTTTACCCGCATATGTCTCGATACCGTGGGAATATTGGGATAAAAAGTATGTCCTGGGTCATGGTCTAATCATGTGTCAAATTTCATCCAAATCTGTTGAGCCTTTTTGCCGTGAAAGCGTAACAAGCAATGAAATAAACAAACAAACTCACTAGCGCGACGCGACACTGGTTATTTTTAGCCGTGAAGTTATCTTAGAAATTGGATTGTTCGTGTCGTGTCGCGCCGTCGTCGCGTCGCGCTAGTCTGCACGAAGCTTTAGCACTTAAATATTACTAGCTTTTGCCAGCGGGTTCGCCCGCGTGCATGTCGGAAATTATCCCACGGGAACTTACTATCGGGATAAAAAAATATCCTATGTCCTATTCCAGGTCATGGTCTACCCGTGTGCCAAATTTCATCCATATCCGTTCAGCCGTTTTAGCGTGACAGCGTAACAAACAAACTCATTTTCGCATTTATATATTTGTTAGGATTTTGTTAGGATGCGTTGCGTCCCAGAGACAAAAATGAAACGTCTCATGCGCCTGTAATTACTTGGGGCCATGTCTTGACCCATTTGTCCCCCTAGTGAATACATGGCTTTAACTACTAGGGTTTTGAATACCTACGACACGAACACGATCAAAGATCCTTTCAATCATGCGTTTCATCTCGAATTCGTAATCTTCGATATTGATAGAGATTATGTTCCAATATTACGACGAAAGACGATATTAGGGTGAAGAAAGTCATAGCATCTTAGGATGTGCCAAGATGCCTACATAAATATACCGCTTTGGTGTCTTTGAAATAAACTCTGCTGTCAAAGTCAAACAATTTATTTCAATTAGGCACATAAAAGGCACTTATGAACGTCAATTTTACAAAAAATAGAATTGATTCTAGTCGCCCCTTCCAAAAGGTAGTTTTCGTATGGAGAAGAATGGGCAAGAAACTCTTTTAAAATGTTTTTACAATATTTTGTATCCATTAATTATATAATTATATGTGAAGACGATGCATCTAGAATAAGATTACTATACCGCGATAGGTAAAAAAGAATGAAAAATAAAGCAATGACAGATAAATTAATTATGTGATAGATGCTCACATATTTACAAACATTGTAAAATTATACGATATTCCTAACATTTTAACAAGTAATACTAATAAGTCAGTGTGTGAGTTCAAGAAATCACAGAATGTTAAATCAGTGTTATAAAAAATAACTGTAAAGCCGGCCAATTCTCGTACTTAAAAAACCTTCACATTCAAGTTGCAATCTGTTAAACTTGTCAAAAATGTTGGTAAATTGATTGTATATTTGACAAATTGCGAATGAGATGCGAATGCCAACGTTCTTAAAAATTACGGGAATTACCCCTCTGATGTCACCGCTAGAGTTTAACCCTGCCAGTCCAGTGAAGCGGAGCGAGGCAGCGGAGAGGAGAATGGCAGCGGAGTGGAGCGGAGTTGCAGACAGTGTCTGTCCATTGATGCGGAGCGAGGTAGCGGAGCGGAGTTACAGACTGCGCGGAGCGAGGTAGCGGAGCGGTGTTGCGGACTGTACGGAGCTAGACCGAGTTCACGCGACGAGTAATAATTCCCCGCTCCGGTTCCCCGCTCCACTTCTCCGCTCCGTTTCCCCTCTCTGCTTCTCCGCTCCGTTTCCCCGTTCCGCTTCCCGGTTTTACATGATTTTTTTAACTAGTTCGCAAATCCCTGTCCACTGAAGCGGAGCGGAGGTTTTATGCAATTCCATTGGTTAATATTGGCACACTGCTACTCCGCTCCTCTCCGCTCCAGTGGACAGGCAGCCTAATAGGAAAAGTAAGCAGAAGGAGTAATTAGAGATTGAAGCAGGTGGCGTACGATAGTTTCTGCCTACTGAGAAATTTACGCCAACGTCAGATTCATTCGTCAGACTTTAGCGTTAGTAAGCAAAAGGAGTATGTAGAGATTGTAGTAGATGGCATTCTGTAGTTTCTGCCTTCTGTGAAAATGTCACCGATAGAGTTAAATAGGAGAGTCTAGCCTAAAGCAAAAGGGGTATGTAGGCTAGATTCTCCACCTGCTACAAAGCAGGTGACGTCCTACTCGTTTTATATTTTCTGCTTACCACAATGGGGAAAAGGTGTGGGTTTATGTATGTTTATAAGAAAGAAAAGAAATAAAAAGTAAGAAATCTAAGAAAAGAAAAAGAAGTAAGAAATCTTTTCATTCCAAGGTCATCCGCCGGAAAATATAAAAATATGTAAATGTTCGTGCCATTCTTTACAGCTTCCGTTAGATAAAATATTGTGGCACATAAATACGGGCGTTTTCTAAGAATTGATGTCAGTAAATTAACGTGATATGATAATATCCTTTAAAGATAAGGTGAACTGACACATGATACCTCAGGAGACAATTATATGAGGATAATTTATTGGTTCGAATAAGCGGTTATAATAAAAACTCTTAACTCGTTTAAAAGCTTGTGCAGACCAGTGCGACTTGTCGCGCGACGCGACACGAACAATACAATTTCTAAGAAAACTTCACAGTATAACAATAACCGGTGTCGCGTCGCGCGACAAGTCGCGCTGGTCTGCACAAGCCTTAAACCGTTTATGATACTTGCATGGCGAAAGGCGAGAATCGATAAGAATATCAAAATTGACAGAGTCCGTGTGTCATTCGTGGATCTTTGACAGTCGTTACGTGTCGTCAGAAGCCCCCAGTCTGACAACCAGTCTTACCAAGGGGTATCGTATTGACCAGTTACTGGGTGTGGAGGTCAGATAGGCTCGTCGATTGACCTGTGAATTCATACATTTTACATATTAGGTATTATTTTAGATCTGAAAAGCGTGTGACAAGAGTGTCTGTGGATGTCTATGAAAATATAGGATGAATAAAAATATATGGTTGGTATTGTGTGAAAGATGGTATTGCAAGGAAGGAAACAAACACTGAGAACAGATGCATGGAATTTTTATGACGGAATGATAAGCAGATGTCATTCTTACGACTTCCTGATTAACGCCAATAAAAACTTACAAGACCTAGGTCATCTAATTATGATGATTTAATGTCAGTTATCGTGTTTGACTCCATGACTAACAATGTAACTACATATTTTTTGTGTTAATAATAAAAAACGTCTGCGGTTTATTGTGAATCACCATCCTAACTAATATTATAAATGCGAAAGTGAGTTTGTTTGTTTGTTACGCTTTCACGCTAAAACGGCTGAACATATTTGGATGAAATTTGACAGTTTTTGTCCCGACATTCCCTCGGGATGGAGACTTCAAAAAGATCGAAAACGCGGGACACAGTTGTTCGCGAGCTTGCGGACGGTGAGCAGTGGGTAGCTCGCCGTCCGATAAGGACCAGGCCCGGGTCGACGGCGCGTTGTGTTCCACGCGCACCTCAAAGAGATGTCAAGTTCGAAAGGGATACCGTGGCCCCTGGCAACGTACAGGCAACACTGAAGGAACACGGGTGGGTTTTAGTCAGTAAGAGTGACACGCCCTCCCAGAGCGGGAGAAGTTATTTGATAATTGCACACCCACAAAAAAAAAAAAACTTGATATGAAGTTAATTAAGATCCAATCTCGACCAGAATTTAGTTTTATACTATTTTTTTGTGTCGGGGTCAATCTTGGACGCTGTGTATCTTGGCCTAGACGACTGAAAACTGTCGTGATAAGGATCATATTTGCTTCTCTATTATTGTTATGACTTATGTTGCCATATGATGGCCAAGTTATTCTATATATTAAAGAAATAAAGATGTCTTATATTGATACGGTCACTATAAATGCTGTTAGTTTAACTTGTCGTTATGATTTGGTGGATGTCACATGTATTTGAATTTTTGGTCCCTACTCAAGGATGCATATATGCGGTATGACTCGCAAATCCTTCCATATCCTAGTGGCACGTTCTTCCTTACCAATACCGCGCCACCCAGTCTACTCCCTGATATGCAATGGCTTCTGTAGTCCTATGCAACATGACGAACCGGGAGCTAGTGCAAATCTTGGGGTTCATTCGATTTATCGAGTCTGGTTAAACCACGTTGGGCTCGGTGCATTTCATTTATTCATTAGTTCATCGTGAAGACTTTTTGATACATTCACATTCCCCAGATTAGTGCATAGGGATATGTATAATTCGTCTTAAACCTTTACGTTTTATATAATGTGATCTAAACGTTGTAAACCCACTTAATAATAAAACTAAATCTAAGAACAACTCCTTATATGCAGTAAAGGCTCCAACAAAACGGTTAACCTGACGTCAAATACACAAGGTTTGCTGAATATTTCAGTGAAATAGTAACGTTGAGTATTTACCCACAGAGCACACACGCCTTGGCGGCGACTGCTAGGGACGGTATTGTCAACACTTTTGTCCATACAAACCAAGTGTGTAAAGAAGAAAGAAAGAATGACATATTCGGCAACCGTTCGTGAAACACAAAATATAATAAAAAAAGTTAAATGCTTATAAACAGTGTGTACGTCGCGGCTACGCGTTTCATTTCAGCATTAATGCCAGTCAGATGCAATCTGGCGCTAATGAACCTTTATCCCTTGGCCACGACTTCAGTAAGCAGGTCTTCGCTAGGTGCCCTAGCTTTTGAAATTCAATTGGGCCTAGCTGGGGAGGTGCTCCCCAGATCGGCCACCTATAAACCCTTATAACTTTTGAACCAGTGACCGACCAATTCTGATATTTGGCGACAAATTTAGACTAATTAGCGACACATTTTTTGTGTTATCAAAATTAAAATCCCTGATGGTGGCCATGCCAATGTCTGTCACACGAGCGGCGCGGGAACATTCGAGGGCAGCCCCGCGCCGCAAGGCGCACCGCCCTATGTTGTGGTCCTGGCCAATGGCCTAAGCTGACGGTGTCATAAAAAGTGTCAATGGGCATCACCGTTTACTAATGCAACTGACTGCCCGTAACAAATCTGACAGCTGAATTTGCGTTCAGCCACAGATGAACACAGATGGTTCACTCCGCAAAATCATTTAAATAAAAAGCGACTCTTGCTTCGACACAATAAAGTGCAATTCAGGTCGCACAGCGGTAATTACCGATAGTTATATTCACCTAGAAGTTGCCTCTCTCTGTATCGCTTAACTCTTATATTTCTGACTATGTTACACTTACTGAATTAGCCCGACACGACTGGGCCGCCGCGTACTTGTAGCTTCATACATAAAATGCGGAGCTACGACACAATAAAATGCAATTCGGTAATTACCGCTGTGCGACCTGAATTGCACTTTATTGTGTCGCAGCAAGAGTCGCTTTTTATTTAAATGATTTTGCGGAGTGCACCATCTGTATTCATCTATGGTTCAGGGCTAATTGTGCGGGCACGAATATTTTAAGCACTGGCGTCTGTACTCTCTAGTCGCATTCCGTGCTCTGTGGTATACTACAGCATAGTTTTCACAACGAAGTGCCCCTAGAGACTACTTTAACATAAGTAGTAGGCTTCCACTACATCTCATTTTTATGCCGAAAGGTGTTATTTCTCCCTGTGGGACTCTTGCGCATTTAAAAGTAATTGTTTTTTGTTTTTTCACGTTTTCGGTTAGTGAGTCATGAATTTCTGGTTAGGTCACAGATAAGTACAGATGGGACACTACGCAAAATCATTTAAATAAAAAGCGACTTTTGCTACGGTACAATAAAGTTCAATTCAGGTTGCGCAGCGCAATTTTTGTTTTTTTTTTAAACGTTGCCCCACACTAAGAATTTCTTGTATCGTGGGTGCGTTTACAAACATAGAAACTCACATACACTAACACCCAGACCCGGAACAACTACTTGCAGATCATACAAATATTTGTTCCGTGCGGGGATCGAACCCGCGACACGTTACGCAGCAGTTGATCGCTCAGCCACTGCGCCAACCGTGTCGTCAAATTACTTACTGTTTGTTATATTCACCTAGAACAGAGGTTGGCAAGTAATTTTAAGTGGGGTCCGGATACTGTTGAAAATTTGTATCCAGGTCCATTTTAAAATAAGCTCATTTTAGTTACTTTCTAGTTGTTTTTTCTTTATTTTGATAATATTAGTACAAGGCAATCATTAAAAGCAGTTTTATACCATATTTGTACCCGCATCCCCGCACTGAAATGCTGTCTCTTGCGCCAAACAGCACAGAATAAAGGCTTGTGCAGACCAGCGCGACTTCTCGCGCGACGCGACACCGGTTATTCTTATACTGTGAAGTTTTCTTAGAAATTGTATTGTTCGTGTCGCGTCGCGCGACAAGTCGCGCTGGTCTGCACAAGCCTTAACAACTGCAGCTGTGTCTACCTACTAAAACTAAACTAACTAATCAAGTTAGATTCTACGTAGCAGTTATTTAAAAATATTATTTAAATTGAAGAGTAGGTAAGTTATTTAACAACATTTGGCGGTCCAAGTTCCGACCTTTCGCGGTCCGGATACGGTTGCCTCTCTTTCTATCGCGTAACTCTTATATCTTCTGACTACGTTACGCTCACTGATCGACAAGTCGAGCCCGCCGCGTACAAACTTGTAGCTTCATACCTAAAATGCGGAGTGTCCTATCTGTATTCATCATCTGTGGTTAGGTACTGAATATTTCAGTGGCCCTGTTACGTCAAATGCTTCTCGTATAGCAATTTTATAGTAAAGTGCCAGTAGGGAGTAGTCCTAACTTAGTTCCCAGCTGAGTGACACATCGAGTTTTAAACAAAAAAACATTTTTGTAGAACGTTATCCCACCTGAGATCCAGAACCTGGGACAGTCTCTTCTAAAATCCTAATCCTAACTAATATTATAAATGCAAAAGTGAGTTTGTTTGTTTGTTACGCTTTCACGCTAAATCGGCTGAACAGATTTGAATGAAATTTGGCACATGGGTAGACCATAACTTGGGTTAGGACATAGGACATTTTATCCCGATATTCCTACGGGATCGAGACTTATGCGAGTGAAACCGCGGGGTGCAGCTAGTAAATAAATAAAGCTCGATGTGCCGCCATTTGTGGGACATATTGTTTAAAAAAAATGGAAAATCGAAAAGTGCACAACTCACAATGGTCATTTGATCGTATAAAAAAACCAAACAGGTTTCACTCTTGATTGACGGGAACAGTTTTGAAACTATTTTTGATGTTTTTTTTTTCGTTTCTGCTTCAATAAATAAATTTTTGAAAAGTATAGAATTTATCTCCATTTAATTATCTATACAATGGTATAAAGTAAGTAGGTTCTGTGTACTAGCAGGACAGTAACAATAAAAACAGTTGCAGAAAGGAGACAAAACAAATTTTTCGATCGTAGACCACGACTCATAATATACCATAAATAAGAGTAGAGTTATAGCCAGTACTGTACTATCTGCTCCAATTTATAATTCATTACTATTTACGTATGGAAAATAACTTCTGTCCGTTGTGTATTTTTCTCATTTTAACACACACATTTCGGTGGTACGATAACCCGAGTATTTGCCGACACAGCTAACACGAAACTGCTGAATATTTCAGTGCAGTCAGCTGCACAGCGAGGAAAATACGGCTGGGGCCGGTGGATAGTTTTTTTACGTTACTTTTTACTTATCTTGTTTTATAACCATGTGGAAAGAAGTGGTGTTTTAAATCTATTTTATATCGTTGCTCGAGCCCAGTCTCCTGTCCCTTGCACACTCTCTGCGCTCAACGCTCTCTTGGACGCTAAGTCTAACTGTGATGTGTTCCCGGATGAATGGAAGAAGATCTTGTCAGTATGACTGGAGTATTGTGAGATGAGCGTATGAATGTCGTGTATTCTGTCTTTAACTAATGTAATTGACCTTGGACGTTTTATGTTTAAAAATAAATACAAATCATACTTTGATATGATTTGCACGTTTTCCTTACTATTTCTGCGCCACCAGGTCAACTCTTTGATATGTAATGGCCTCTGTAGTCCCATGCAACATGAGGCTCCATCGGCTAGTGCAAATCTTGGTGTTCATTCGATTTATCGAGTCTGGTTAAACCACGCTGGGATCGGTGCATTTCATTCATCATTCATTCATTCATTCATGAGACCATCTTGTTTGCATCAGATGCATGGCATGGCTTTTAATAGCATCGCATCAACAACAACAGAAGACAGTGCTTTTTGAAGTCTTGATTACTACCAAAAGTATTTAAAAGTAACGAATATAATGATCACAATAAAGAATCAAACGCCCTTACATCCTATAATTGGTCCGGCCAAACTAAACAGGCTATACAAAACTCTGACCCGATCACAATAAAATCCAAATTCCTTTAATTCACATCTATAAAAGGTTAAAGGGCATTTCCTTCTTAAATTATCAATAGCAGGAAACCCTTAAATGTGTGCTTAATTTTATAGCAATTCCCAAGAGGAAAATACACTCTATTTGCTTTCAGTGGAGGTGTATTTTCTCTTGAAGCTTAGTTATTGACTTTTTAAACGAAAGGAATTGACAGAGTTTATTTTTCGCCGGACTTTTAGAGTGGTTCTTAATTGGAATATGACTTACGGAGGTCGATTTTTATGCTAGGCAGTTTGGCTTGCCTACTGGTTTTAGGATTCTAGGCAGCGGTACCACAGAATTATAAAGGAAAGTAAAAAAAAACATCACCCGCTATCTAATTACGTAACGCATTTTTGTAAAAGAATACTCCTAATCTGTTTCAGTTTCAACAACATTCATTGCGTTATTTACGTTGTTGAGCAGATTTTTTTTGCGCAAGCTTGCAATGGATTAGCAATCTTTTCCAAACCGATTCAGATTCTGATTGATCGTGTATTACGCACTGACCACTAATCAATATCACAATCAGTGAAGTAATAAAAGATGAAGACTGCTGGTTTCTGTATGAATGACCAAAAGAAAACTAAACTCATCCGATATGGTGCACAAATATAATTTTCGAGCTCGCTCCGCTCGCTCTTGCATTTTCGTTCTCACAACTCATAATTTTTTCTGCGTAACTCGACAAAATAAGTACTATTTCTCTTTGAATGATCAAAAGATAATCTAAGCCATTAGAGAGGGTGCAAAAGTTTTCGAGCTCGCTTCGCTTGCTGGGGTGGAAAATGCAACTCTTGCTAGACGCGCTCATGACCCTAGCTACGACCCTGGTAGTAGTTGCCTATGGAGAAGAACAAGAAACTCCTTAAAGAGTGCTTTTGAATTACATTGTTACAAAATATAAGTTACATCGTTTCTAAATATTATGTCTACTCATCCCTCTCCCTCATCATCCTTTCATACAAAATTGACGCTCCATTTTAGCTTTGACCCTTAAATTCCTCATAGGGAGGGTTCAAAAGGTTTTAATCCGTCGCTTGAAAGCGTAAACCACGCTCGTTACCACGTCATCAACGCACTTTTGTTTTAGCTTTTCAAAGAATTTCATACATGTGGGTAAAGAGGTATTTTAATTAGTACGTTGGAGGGTAGTTGGGAATCATTTATGTGAATATTCTTGGGTTGGAATTCGAGTGATTGTGTTTAATTTGTGTTACGTGATTTAATGTGTTTCTGGTTTGGTATTTTGCAAAAGGCAATAACTGATGGATAATCATTTAATATTGTAATATAACGATAGACTGCGTATGAATAACACTGATGATGTTTCTTCGGAGTCAATTTATCTGTAATGGTGAGGTATAATCAGTTAGAAGTTTTGTTAACTGCCTGCTTCGTTGGTCTGCTGTGTAGCATAAGGTTCGATTCCCAGGTCGGGCAAAGTGTTATTGGGTTTTTTCATCAGGAATTTCTCAGTAGCAGGCCGGAGGTGGGATTTGTGCCCGGTTGATGGCAATAGGCTCGCCCTCGATTACATGGGACTTAAAATGTAATTTAATGTGCGAAATGTGGGTGTACTATAGAAAGGTACACCTCTGCCTAACCCTTCGGGGATTACATGCCTTGCGTGATATTATGTTATGTTATGTAAGTTTTGTTAGGAGACAGGTGTAAGGACACCTGTCTCCATTTAACTGAAGCTACACCAGCAGTACTATGACACAAATAATAAGAATACAGATAATACATTCGATAAATTATAGGAAGAGCTCGTGGCTAAGTAATAACAGCCGCACGGGTCGATCGATCAGGTTAAGAGCTGCCAACCCGTCATACTTTTCATACAAACGCTCGTACGTGATTATGGCTTTGTAACACATCTTTCTTTGTTTTTTTTTAACTAATATGCATCTTGTGCACTATATCTAGGAAGCAAATAAAAAAGAAATTGAGAAAAAAATTCAGTATAAGCCTCCAAAAATCTGCTTTTTTGCACAAATTTTACCCTAATTTTGGCCGGTCATAATATACTCATAATTGGTAAAAGTAAAGAAAACATCTGCATAGAAACCTCGCGCATTTAATGGACATTCTAAATATCAAACATTTTTTGTAAGGTTTACTCAAAAACACGCAACTCCTGATACAAATTTTTTACACACAATTTTTCGTACAATTACAATTGTTAGCAGTTGTCACTTGTGCTCGATGAAACAACAAGCTTTTCGACCATGCTCGCGTTGACGATAGACGGACCGGGAAGGGCCCTCTTAAGCTATGCTTGCCGCGCTTGGTCTGTGGATGGGTGACCATATTTACATATCGAGATTCCTCCATGCCTCGGAAAGCACGTTAAGCCGTTGGTCAGTTGTCATTCTTGGATCTGTGACAGCCGTTACGGGTCGTCAGAAGCCCGAAAGTCTGACAACCAGTCTTACCAAGGGGTATCGTATTACCCAGTTACTGGGTTGTGGAGGTCATTTAGGCAGTCGCTCCATATAAAATACTGGTATTCAGCTGCATCCAGGTAGACTGAAACCGACCCCAACATAGTTTGAAAAAGGCTAAGCAGATTGACATTCGATAAATTATAGTTCTAGCGTTCCGTCATGATTGCGGCCTGTAAAACAATGTAGTATGGCATCTGTTTCCTCACATAGCAGTCAATATTAACGGAAATTCAAGTCAAGCCATCATAAAGTGCCGCCATTGTAGTTCTATGTTTTGTGGGAGTGGGTTTAGCTAAGTAGTTCATGAGGTCGCGGTCGGATAATCGTACAGCTGACCTCAACACTTCGCATTACATCGGAACTCAATTATAACGTTGAACGATCGTAGTTTCTTTCCTTTGACCTTTGCAACACTTTGTTCGCAAAACTAATGGACTTTTTCTTTGTTACAGAGTTTCTCATCGAACAGAATGGCGCAGCTGAAATTCAATCGAGTCAAGTGCAAAAATTAGAGGGAAGAATGAAAAGGTCAAAACACATAATGACCTGAATGTTGGAGATACTTGTGATAACAAACAGCCAATCAAATAAAGGCCTATTTTACTAATTATAAAACTATTAAAAATCCCGCGTTCCTGTAGTTTTAGAGTCAATTAGCAGAAACCAAAGTAACTCATTAGGTCCTACCTCTAGTAGAAATTTTTTCAAAATCTATATTTTCGAACCAAAGCTAGTCTATTAAGCATGTCGAATCAGATACCTATATACAGCCAGGTTGTCCCAAAATCTCAATACCGGGCGAAAAATTCTAAAGTCAATAAAACCCAGAATGCTCAGAGGAATGATTTCGATCCTCTGAATTTTAACAACGGAGGGAATTTTGCTATGAGTACTCCTGTTGAGACTAAAGATAAGGATAAGAAAGAAGAGAAGCCTAGGAGGGTTAAAGAGGACTCTGGGAGGACGAGAAGAGTGCGAAATGAGGCGAGCGAAGGGAAGGTGGAAGCGTATTTGAGGCAGTACCAGGTTAGCATGAGGCAGCAGCAGCATCGACATTCTGCTGTTAGGCAGGCTGAGCATCGGGTTAACCTCAGGTAAATATGGTCTTGTTTTTAATGATGATGGTCAAAGAATTTGGGCGTGTACATACAAACAAACAAGAACATGCTGAACACGAACATCAAATATTTTATCCGCACATGTGTACCACTGACGAACATAAAAGTCTGTGTTCGTCAAAAATTTCTTGGCCATCCAATTTCGAATCCCTGGCTACTAAAACGAGTGGGGCGGGTGAGCGCGAACTGTGTTCGTATGATGTTCGTGTTCGCTTCGCTAATTTATGTCCACACGTGCCATCGCAGAAGTTCATAACTAACCACACCACAGTAAGGACTATTCTTGCTTGCAGCGCTCGGCGGCTATAGAACCGGGCCGGTAACAGATGTGGTCATTGTGTTCACGGGATTTTGTTTACAAACTGGTTAGGTGTGAACTTCTTTGATGGTACGAACCAAATATTCCGTGTTCGATGTTCGTGTTCACCATGTTTTGTTCGTTCGTGCGTACACGCCTTTAGGAGGAGATATTGAAAATAATGTGGGAAAAAAATATACAAATATTAAAGGCTACCCCGTATTATTGTGTCACTTTAATTTGTAATCGACTTCCAAAAAGGAGGTTTTTTTTTATGTATGTCCACCGATTTCTCCGTCAATTGTGGACCGATTTTGAAAAACATTTTTTTGTATATAGGGTATGCTCTTAAATTCGTTCCATATAAATTTTATCAACTTTGCTTGGATAGTTTTTGAGTAAGCGTCAATAATACGTATTTTTCCCACTTAGTAGATGTGGATGATATGATGATAACTACCTGTCACTGCTATTTACATATTGCAGGTAGTGGTATTCGAATTTGTGTGGGGTAGGTACCATAACTAAAAAGTAAAAAAAAAAAAAACTTTTTACAAATAAAACCAACCAATTTCCAAAAAAAAACAAGTTTTTATTGTGTTAAGTTAGGGTGCTTGCGGAAACTATGGACTATTTGGCCGTATTGGTAATTCTTTTGTCCCACCGACTGCCTCGATAGTCCAGTGGTCGTAAAACGCGACTGCTGAGGTCCTGGTATCGTGTCCCAGATATTAAAAAGTGTTACTAGGTGTTTCCATCAGGAATTTCTCAGTGGCAGCCCGGAGTCTGGATTCTCTGCGTTGTTTTTTTGTTAACCTTACGATCCAATATTCCAGATCACTTCCACTCAACGATGTGGCAGCGGCTCGCGGCCACGACCGAACACCAACGGACCGGCACCGAGGTTTCCCCGAGAGAGACAGAGAAGGCTCCAGAGAACATCGGCGTGAGAGAGACAGGGATAGAGAACGGGAGAGGGATCCTTTTGATTTTGATGGTTAGTAGGTCATTTTGGAAATCTTCTACATCTTGGTCTGGTAAATGTGTGAAATGTGGGTCTTTTAGGGTTCCGCACCTCAAAAGGAAAAAACGGAACAAGGGTTTCGTTTATTACTCGATGTCTGTCTGTCTGTCTGGCTGGCTGGCTGGCTGGCTGGCTTGCTGTCCGTCTGTCACAGCTAACTTGCTCTGAATCGACTGGACCAATTTAGTTGAAATTTGGTACACATATACGTATGAATTACTGTGACCCAAACACGAACGTGTAACGTAAATAAATAAATTTTGAATATGGGGGTCACTTTTCGGGAGAAAATTCGACAAAAAAACATTTATATGCAAACTGTACCGTGTGACATATAAAATGAAAGGGCTTGTTGAGGATGTGATGCTGCCGTGTTGCTGTTCTCGCGCGATGACGTGTGACCAATTAGGACACTCGAAAGATTTTTGTGGCCAGATTGCAAGATCTCACGATCAAACCCATCTTACGATCGTTATTAAGCATTTCTTGTGCTCGCGCGATGACTTGCTGGCTTCAATTAGAACACTAAAAAAATGTGTGTGTTTAATCTCGTCGTGCGACGAAATCGCAAAATGATATTTGTACTTAACTGTGGTATTAGTTCACAGCCAAAAATGAATAATTTCGCGGAACCCTGGTGACTTTTATACGGCACTCACTTTAAGGAATCCCTGACTTAACCAATCTGACACTTGATCAGACTTTTTAAAACCGCAGTTAAACAAGCAAAATCACAGTACTATCCATAATGAAGTTACAATCCCAAGCGCAATAAACACATCAAGCAAGTGAGTCTGTAGGGAACGCCTCAGCAATGCAGATTTTCAAGCAGACATGATCGTAACCACATTAGAAACTTTCTTACTTGAACTCTGAACGTAATGGATGCGCTTCGCGATTCCGTTGGGAGGTCGGATTGAGTTAGTTAGGAGTTGGAAGCTAGTTAATCTTTAATCGTTGTGTCAATTATACTGGCGAAGTTAATCCTGTGTTATGTAGCGTGTTATTTATTACTCGAGGTTTTCTGACGGCATTTATAACGCCACATGCGAACTACGCATCACACCGACGTCAGGCAAAATCGTGCATCGCGCAAGCAGGTGCTTACTGCGCGACGAGTATATACATATACAACGTCCCGACATCAATCGTCGGGCAGTTGCCCACCAGACACGACACCCGTCTGGTCGAAGGATCCTCCCTTTTCTATAGAGGATGAGTGAACTTCACATCCTGTACGAACAGGATGTGAAGTTCATTCATCTTCACTTCTCGTTCACTCATCAGAGTTCAGAGGTATGACGACATACCTCTATAAGTATGTTGATCGGAGCTGTATGTAGTCGAACTCTTGGTGAAGGAGCTCGTCCGGGGAAGTACAACCTTCATACCTATTTTGCTGCCAAGCAGCGTTGCTGTGTTTTGGTTTGAAGGGTCTAATTGCCGGTGTAATTACACCAGGCACTTGAGAGATTTAAGTTTTAACCCTGAGATAGCATCGCACGCGATGCCTTTAGTATGGCAGTTGTCCATAGAAATATAGATATCAATTTACCATCAGGTGTGCCGTCTGCTCGTATATCGACTGATAACATAAAGAAAAACACGATTTTTGTCGCCTGTGCTTTTGATAACCCACCAACCCACACTGTGCTGGTGTGGTGGATAACGATCCGCTCCCTCTCACAGAAAGGAGGTCTGAATTACCACATTATAAGCTCATCGGTATGTACGTGAATTTGCTTTTCTTTACAGGTACACCACTCAGCCCCATAGCACCCCGCGCTCACGACAAGGACACCCGTCCAGTCCGCAAATCCTCATCAGCTCACAGAGTGACAGAGACTAGCATATCCACAGACAAGAGAAGATTCTTCTGCCGGGAGTGGGCTTTCCAGAAAATTGCTCATTGTCTGGAGCAGCGGCCTGTTAGCAAGACTTGCGGGGCGCTGATACTGGGTAAGTGTTAGTGACAGAGACTAGCATATCCGCAGACAAGAGAAGATTCTTCTGCCTAGCCCGGGAGTGGGCCTTCCAGAAGTTTGCTCGGTGTCTAGAACAGCGGCCTGTTGGCAAACCTTGCGGGGCGCTGATACTGGATTAGTGTTAGTGACAGAGTATCGATATCCACAGACAAGAGAAGATTCTGACTTTGCCGGGAGTGGGCCTTCCAGAATATAAATCAGCCATTTTCAAATTGGATATTTGGCACCGCTATGACGGTGATTTCCAATTTGAAATGCCACAACTTACTCTACTTTGAATCGTGTGTCCTAACGCCTGGGCCAAAACTATTTTCAAAAGATTAAAATTACTTACATTAAAAATATGTTAGAAAATTATGTTCTTCAGTCTTTTTCGAGGATCCAATCCAATTGCCTACATACAACAATACAAACATCAGAATACATCTGTTATTATTGCCATAAGGCACTGCTGGATATACTCTTCTTTAAAATTACATGTGGACTAATATTAAATTCATCTATTTCCAGGTGACGCGGGCAGCGGTAAGACAGCTCTTTGCCAGGAGCTGAGCGATCCCGGTCAGGGGCCACAGGCGAGGCAACAACGAGCCCTTAATAGGAGACTGCTTGCAAGACATTTCCTACAGGTCTGTATTTGCTAGTAAAGGATTTAGTGAACGTAAACGGTGAAGGAAAGCATCGTGAGGAAATCGGCATGCCTGAGAGATATTTCTCGACGGCATGTGTAGTCACGTCAGAAGCCTATGGGCGGCATAAAAACTCTGACACCGGGTTAGTCACTAACTACACGAAAAAGAAGATAGATAGAAGAAAGAGTAGTAGATATTCTTTCTTTCTAGTTACTTTTACATGTGCCTAAATATGGTGGACCGATAACTGGTGAAGATTGTGGGAATCCGCTGGATAAGAGAAGCACAGGACCAGTTTTTGAGTTGATGCTTGATGGTCTAGGTCCAGTAGGATATGTCGTCGTTCGGTTGAATGATGATAATGATGTCCGAACAGTTTTGGTTGGTTTTAAGTAGGGGGTTATAATAAAAAAGAAAAATATATATATAAAAAATTGACGGGGGGATAGCGGAGAACGTAAAACCGTGTTTCCTACGCCATAGATGAATAGAGTTGGTTCACTCCGCAATTTAGGCATGAATGAAGCTACAAGTACGCTTCGGGCCCGTGTTGTCGGGCCAATTCAGTGAGCGTAACGTAGTCAGAAGATATAAGAGTTACGCGATAGAAAGTGAGGCAACTTCTAGGTGAATATAGCTATAGGAAATTAGCGCTGTGCGACCTGAATTGCGCTTTATTGTGTTGTTGCAAGAGTCGCTTTTTATTTAAATGATTTTGCGGAGTGAACAATCTGTATTTATCTGTGCCTGCGCCTTATCTCTCTTCGGTCGGGTCGTATTGCCATCCCATCGGACTATGAGAGTGAGGGAAAGGGGAGTGCAGCTGTGTTTGGGCACTATTATATCTCATGCGTAGTAGTGAGGAGCTCGTGGCTAAGTAATAAAAGCCGCATGGGTCGATCTATCAGATTAAGCTACGCTTGCCGGGGTTGGTCCGTGGATGGGTGACGATGTTTACATTCCAAGACCCCTCCGTGCCTCGGAAAGCACGTTAAGCCGTTGGTCACGGCTGTCATTCGTGGATCTTTGACAGTCGTTAAGAGTCGTCATAAGCCCGAAAGTCTGACAATAGGGTATCGTATTACTCAGTTCCTGGGTTGTGGAAGTCAGATAGGCAGTCGCTCCAAGTAAAATACTGATATTCAACATAGTTG
Organism: Agrochola lota; assembly: GCA_947364205.1. NCBI lineage: Eukaryota > Metazoa > Arthropoda > Insecta > Lepidoptera > Noctuidae > Agrochola > Agrochola lota. The sequence goes on along the minus strand of OX376246.1, from coordinate 9,458,860 downwards.
GGAAAAGGCTAGGCAGATTGATTGCGTAGTTGTGGGCTGTCTCCGTTGTCGTGGCGAATAACGAATTCCGTGGCGAGTTTCGATTATCGAATCTCAGTCAGAAGAACGATCTTCGCAGGGTGGCTGGTAGCAGCTGGATGAGAGTTGCCGATATCGAGCTGAATGGCGTGCAATAGAAGAGTCCTATGTCCAGCAATGTACTGTTGTATATAAATTATGTTTTCTTTAATTTTCAGAGTCACACAGAAAGCAGCCTACGTCCCGGCGAGTTTGTACGCACGCTAGCAATGCAGATACTCAGCCACTCTTCGAGGAGGGCTCGCGCTGATAACTGTGATCTGTCGCCTAGGGAGTCTGGAACACACACTCATAGGTAACTATTTATTTTAACTTTACTCTGAGGAATCTTTCCGATTTTATTAAACTAGAGAACATCGTCTGGGAGATTACAAAAAAAAAACCTAGCTAAGTGAGTGTCGGACCACGCACAATGAAGGGTTCCGTAGTTAGGATGAATTTATCGCAAGAACAAACTTAACTTTGTAGTTAAAAAACATGTTTTCCCATACGTTATGTATGGGAACACATGTTTTTGCAACCGGTCGATTATTACTCGTTAACTTGTAAAGCCTGCTTAGCTGTGATAGTTTTCCTTTTAATATTTTTATATATACTACTGCCGTGAATTTTTTACACATTTCTAAAACCAACCGTTTAGCTGATACACTTGGGCGGGGGGGACACTTGGCTCTAACAAAAATTTGCACTTTAAAGCTTCTTATTTCGCAAACGGATCCCTGAATCCAAAAAAGGTTGGCACAAACTCACAATATTTTTGAATGATCTTTCCAACGACACCCCACCCACACCTTGGCATAGATGAAAAAAAAAAGCATCCCCACTTTACGAGTAAAAATTTAAAAAAATATTCAAACTAGGCCGAAAATCAGCACTTTTCGAACGTCAAAATTACATAAGACAGTCCCCCAAAAACGCAATCTCTTCATAACTTTTTAGTGCTTAAGCTGGGAAGAAGAAGTAGTGCAACAAACTCCCCAGAAGGCACAGCTGCGGCAATCACGCCGACACAGCTTTTTTAGCTATAAAAGCTCTGTCGGCGTGATTAATATGTATACCCATGCCAAATTACAGCTTTCTAGTACAAAGAATGTCTGAGCTAAGCCGCGGACAGATAGACGGACATGGTGAAACGGTATAAGGGTTCCTTGTTTACTACGGAACCCTAAAACGAGGGACCCGAGGGACAGTAGTCGCATATGATGTGTAAAGGTCCGGTCGCGAAGCAGAAATAATTTCGTACAATGACCTCATTACCACAAACAAAATGCAAAAAAATAAAGTTTTTTATAAAAAGAAATAAGTACATACTTAACAAATATATCTTTGTCTATTTTTGGGGGCTATTTTAAGGGGTGAAAGCGCCTATATTTTCTTTAGTCGTGTTAACATACAATTTACGGAGCTCTTAACATTGAACTATTATTGTTCCAGGCGTAATTCTGAAGAGGAGAGGCTGATCAGTCGGTTCCGTGATCTAGCAGACGACGGTGAAGAGAGCTCCAAGCCATTGCTGGCCGATAGTGAAGGTATGCACAGGGTTAAATTAAATTACCTAGCGAAACTCGACAGACGTTATGGGTATCGATAATCGATATCTAAACATGATTGTCATATGTTTTACAAACAGTGAACAGAAAATTTTCCTAAATCTGGCCTATTTAAGAAAAGTGCAAGTTACACAGTATAATAAATCCTTAGTATTATGCATGTTAAACCTTTATTATCGTTTTTAAAAATCGTGCGGTATTCAACGTAATTTACGCACATAATCTTCATAAATTAATAAATTATTTATGAATTCCCTGACAGACGGCTTGGCGACATACAATAAACAAAGACATAGCTTAGGTCAGTAACATAACAATGCCAATACAATATGTATGAATGTTGTGTGGATAATATTCAAATATTTGTGTGCCTGCCAACTTTTATATGAACAGTTAGCCTTATGATGTTATTGAGAGTTTTAATAATGGTATTTAGATTAATTTTATATGTCACAGTAAAACTAGGCCACAGTCACAAATTTAGTTTAATATCAATATTTTATGTGCTTGTTTCAGTAATAGGCGGATAGGCTTTGTAACATTCATGCACACACGTCAGTCAGTCACGCACGTCAACGTCAACTCACCGATCAGTCACGTCAATTTCAGCGACGTGTTTGAGGAGATAGTTAGTCAGTCACTCATAACAATGCCCGTGACGCGACCTCGCCTGAGATGCGTTGGTAGTGGCATGACTGATGTGTGTAGCCAACGTCCTAACTATATTTTTTGACGTGACTGATTGGCTACTTGACGTTGACGTGACTAACGTGTTTGTATGAACATTAAAACCGTTTTGAAAAGAGACGTAAGACTCGTTTACACGAAGACAGTTTCGCGAAAACTAGTATGTCTGTATGAGCCTCCTAGGTGCACATTGCACGTTTACATTCAAATGAGAGACAAAAACTCGAATACGATCATGCCAACCGAGACCAGCTATCGCGATTTTCGTCATTCGACATGCAAATATCGTACGTACCATTTACACGTCGTGTCACTTTTCGATCTCCTTCGTAAACGCAATGTTACAACAAAATTCCTCCCCACATACTTCAACTGAATGAGACGAAATTCAAATCTTGTATTAAACGCACATTATGCAGGCAGGCATAATGTGCGTTTATAAGTTGGGGGATTACATTGCATCGCTAATAAAAATGCTTGGCTCAATGCTGGTCCTGCTCCACAACCACAACTATTTGATTAACATTTGAAAATACAGTTGGAGCTGCCGAAGAGTTTAAGACCATCTTTGCATTGTATAAAATCAATTTCCTTTGTATTATATAATTTCAGAGTACAGGTGTGAGTACTATGTACTAAATAGCTACCCTTTACCGGGTAATACGTCTTTTATTGACTTGAATGTGCCCTGGCGGCTGTGAGTATGTCATGCTCACTCAGATGTCTCGCTGATGGTGGCGCGTGTGTTGGATCATTTAGCTCCCTTCAAAATGGTTGAGGTGAATGGTGCTAATCCATGCGTCATGTTCGTGAACGGGCGCCGTCAGTTGGGACTGGTAACTCTTAGCTGCCTTGGCTGATTTAAATTTTTGGATTGTTCTTTGTTTTATTTTTTTATTACGGACGCTTCTAACGTGCATGTCGGCGCATCAGCGTCGTCGTTGCCAGAGTCACACATATTGGTTTGTACCAATATATCACACAAATACACAGCAATAGGAAATAGCAGGAAAATATTTAAGAGAGTACAAAGAAAATACCTTACTTCAACTTAGGGTGTTTATTCCATGAGCAGCTCACAAAGAATGTCCTTCCATTCATATTACAACAGTATTTATACACAAAATTACCGCCAAACTTTGCCGCCAAATTTTAGCGCGAAACTTTACCGCCAGAAACAATTTACATAAATCAAGCGGATATATGAGTCAAATTATGTCCTTTAATAATATAAACTCTAAAGGAAATTACATTTTAAATAATTCAAGCGGATATCAAGATAAATCCATAATAATATTAACTCTATACAATGTTAAATAATTCAAGCGGATGTCAAGATAAATCCTTAATACCAACATAGAAACTTAAAATAAAGTCAACCGGAAACACAATATTTTAAATAAATCAAAAGGAAGTAGGTAACATAATATAAACTTATAAATTCGACCGGAAACCACAATATTTTAAATAAATATCATGGCAGTCAGATCAAGTGCAAAATAATCAAAACAAGCTTAACATTAATATCAAATAATGGTTTGGCGCCCATACGGCCATTCTGATCCAGCGCGCTCTCTGCGCTGTAAAACGTTATAGATCACGGCAACGGCATCGACCTCGGGCTTAGCCAAAAATACACGGCATCACCCGCCTTGGATCTAGCCATATCACATGACATCACCCGCCTGGGATATAGCCCCCTAGCACGGCATCACCCGCCTTGGATCTAGCCATATTACATGGCATCACCCGCCTAGGATATAGCCCCCTAACACGGCATCACCCGCCTTGGATCTAGCCATATTTCATGGCATCACCCGCCTAGGATATAGCCCCCTAACACGGCATCACCCGCCTTGGATCTAGCCATATTTCATGGCATCACCCGCCTGGGATATAGCCCTAAGACCAGGAAAAAGGATACACATGGTGGCCAGCCAGTGTAATAGGGAGGAAGGTGGAGTAGCTAAGATATAATTTACAAATCATCCGCCCATACGGTTGGTTCATTATCATTGTCATCCATAAATGGATCATTTTGAGCCAGAGGTGCTGGTCTCAAAAAATCATGACTAGCGATCTTTTACGGAACATCCCCTTAAATTGACATGCTTTACTTTGTAGCGATTATTAGGCAATACTTCTAAAACTTCCATAGGACCTTCATATTTAGGACCAAGTTTAGTCGTATGTCTTTCATGCTTATGCATTAAGACAAAATCCCCCTTTTCAAAAGGCTTGATTTGAGCTTTACCTTTGTCAAATCTTAACTTGTCCCGAAATGATCGCTCGTCCATCCTTAATTTACATAATGATCTAACAGTATTAAGATCTTCAATTGGTTCATCATTATCGATTTGTAAGAGCTTAATACCCGGTGGCGAACATTTTTTCCCAAACAACAACTCAATGGGAGATCTTCCCGTACTTTTAGAAACGGTAGAATTAATAGCCAACTGTAAATCTCGAATAGCAGTATGCCACTGTTTATTAAGCTCTATAACTGACATATTATCTTTGATGATTTTCATAATACGTTCTACCTGACCGTTTGCCCGACTAGCACCTTTAGCTACTACGTGGTGTTGAATACCGAAACGATTACAAAAATTCTTGAAATCAGATGATGTCATACTTTTGTCCTGATCTGTTATGAGCCTATTTGGAGTGCCGAAAATAGAAATTACTTCTTGCAAACAAGATATGGCTGTATCAGCGGTTCGATCATTGGTATAAATTAAATGAGTATATTTTGTAAAGGCATCAATAAATACAAAGGCATATTCAGCGTTATTACGTTTACCGTTCATACGTCCAGTTATGTCGGCATGTACGGTGTGAAAGGGAACTGCAATTTTATCTATAGGATTTAGGGTAACTTGTTTAGCACCCGACATACCTTTGCGAATTCTACAACTAACACAATTTTCAGTAAACCTTCGAACTAATTTTGACATATGGGGAAACCAATATTGCTCTCTTAATTTAGCTAGAACCTTTTCCCAATTGAAGTGTTGAAGATTATCATGATAGTAAGAAATCAGATTCCATCTATAATTACATGGCACAATAATAAGTTTACGAGTTTTATTTTCTATTTGAACTTTACGTCTAAGCAATTTATCTTGCGATATGACATAAGTATCCGCAATGTCTTTTGGGATAGTATCGGAATTAAGTTGTTCAATTAGGTTTTTAAGAACTGTATCACGTTTTTGTTCTATTAGGAGCCAGTTATGATCAAGCGTAGAAGCATTTACTGAAAATTGCAACGAAATATTATCTTTTGGAATTTTATAGGGGCTTGCTACGGGATTTCGACTAAAAAAATCGGCATGAGAAAGCCTGTCACCTTTCCTATACTCAATATCAAATTGAAAAGTTTGCATTTAACTCCCGAAAGTCAATGGGACTACTAAAAGGGGATGAGTTGTCTCGGATTATACCGTTTTGTTTAAGATCGTTTAAAATGTCTTGTGACTTTTTCGCGTTCCATTGGCGACAATCTGTAGGGTCTACGTTGAACAATTTTATCTTAATTCTTTAGTCTAATAGTCAATTGACCAGTTTTTACCTCAGAAACTTTATTACCAGAAGTGAAATTGTCTTTAAATTTGTTTAAAATTAAATGTAATTTTTCTAATATGGTAGGGTCAGCAAGGTCGGTATTTAGTTTTATTTCCGACTCTGCTAAAGAACATTCATTAATAATAATATTTCTCGAGACAGTCATATTTTTATCTATTAATGTGATAGTAAGACCCGGAATTTGCACTAAATCATAGCCAACTGAAATATTAAACTGGGTTTGTTGATCTTCGACAACAAATAGTTCTAATTCTACACTAACTTGATCGATCTCGACAATAGCCGAGATACTCTGGGTACACATGACATTCACGCCGCCTATTCCCTTGAAAACTGTATTGACAGTCTTCCTTTTACCCGGAATCGAACCAGAAATGCGTTTACGTACTAACGAACAATCTGCGCCGGAATCAAATAGGCAAGGATACGAATTAGCTCCAATTTTGACGGTAGTCGTGCAACGATTTATAGGACCACAAAAATTTACTTAGATTTATTTGGATTTTAGATCGGTTGACTTCGATCTTTCGTCATTTTGCTTACGGAAACAAGTTTTCTCTAAATGACCCTTTTTATGGCAATAGTTACATTCAATGAACTTACGGTTTTCTGGCGTAACCTGAGAGGCTGATTTTGCGGAAATATTAGAGTCTGTATTTTGTGTTGTTTTTTCCTTACAGTCACGAGCTCGGTGACCAGGTTTTATACATTTGAAACACATTGGCGACTGACTTAATAACGACTCATGGGTTTCCAAAAGCCGGGGTTTTTTGTTGAGATGATTTTTGTCAGTACTGTCATTTTTCGGTCGGTCACGCTTACGAAAAGTTTTCAGAACGGAAACTAATTTGGGCAAAGAGTCAGGCGTATTACGTAACAATTCACATTTCACAAAATCAGGGTAGATACCAGTGATAAGAGCATCAATTACCTCGGTGTCCGCAGCTTCGGGCCGCACTCTCTTGAACAGCGTCCATCCCGTGGTTGCGTAGTCCGCGTAGCTGCTCGCCTGCTCCGACGTGTAGTCGCGCCACCGCTGGACGTCGTCAGCATACCGGAACTCTTCGCCGAACGTCTGGATCAGGTCTTGCTTAACTTGCTCCCACGTGGTGGATTGAAGGGACCACGTATCAGCCCAAGTCTTCGCTCTTCCTTTCAGCTGCAGTATTGCCTTCATGCGAGCTTCATGCGGTGATATGCCAATAGTTGTAATGGTTTGGTCAACATTGACACACCAGTCCCTGATGTCATGTGAGCGCACATCGGGATCGAATGGCGGTAGGTAGAAATTGCCGCGATCCCGTGAAGGCGCTGGAGTAGCAGACAGCGCTGCGGCCACGGCGCTTGATGTGGCTTGCTTCGTGATTGATGTCACCAGACTCATCACTTGCTCCATCGAGAAAGTTGGGTCTGGCTGGGCGGTCGGCACTGGTTTGCGGACCCGGAATCCAGAAGACCTCAGTAGGGGCGAGGTGGATCCCACCGCTGCTGTCGGCGCATCAGCGTCGTCGTTGCCAGAGTCACACATATTGGTTTGTACCAATATATCACACAAATACACAGCAATAGGAAATAGCAGGAAAATATTTAAGAGAGTACAAAGAAAATACCTTACTTCAACTTAGGGTGTTTATTCCATGAGCAGCTCACAAAGAATGTCCTTCCATTCATATTACAACAGTATTTATACACAAAATTACCGCCAAACTTTGCCGCCAAATTTTAGCGCGAAACTTTACCGCCAGAAACAATTTACATAAATCAAGCGGATATATGAGTCAAATTATGTCCTTTAATAATATAAACTCTAAAGGAAATTACATTTTAAATAATTCAAGCGGATATCAAGATAAATCCATAATAATATTAACTCTATACAATGTTAAATAATTCAAGCGGATGTCAAGATAAATCCTTAATACCAACATAGAAACTTAAAATAAAGTCAACCGGAAACACAATATTTTAAATAAATCAAAAGGAAGTAGGTAACATAATATAAACTTATAAATTCGACCGGAAACCACAATATTTTAAATAAATATCATGGCAGTCAGATCAAGTGCAAAATAATCAAAACAAGCTTAACATTAATATCAAATAATGGTTTGGCGCCCATATGCACGTCTTAATTTTAATTTCAACATGAATGATGTAATCAATATTTTGTAACAATTTATTTAAAAGAGTGTCCGTGGAGTTTCGTGCCCGTTCTTCTCCATAGGTACCTACTACGCTTTGGAATGGGCAACTAGCTTCATATTTCTGACTGATCGATTCCTTGACAATTCAAAAGTGCCTGTAAATGGTTTAATTGAAATAAATATTATTTAGTTTGAAACGCCAGTTCAAGTCGTTTTTTTTTATATAAACATCACGCCTGTACGGTCCGAAGGGTTAGGTAGGATGCACCTTATAGTACATCCACCTTTCGTCAGTTATGTTTGAGTTTCACGCACCTAATAGAGGGCGAGCCTGCCGAACAAATGCAGACTCCTACTGAGATATTCCTGATGTTCTACTTGCCCGACCTGGGAATCAAACCTAGGACCTAGTACTTGGCAGTAGCCCTTGCGACCGCTAATCCAACTCAACAGTCTGTAAAAAAATCACCGAAATGTGTTCTCACAGCAACACTATCCCTTCCAGACCAGCGCACAGACGACGAGGACGTCGGGCCCAGCGCCCGGCGCACGCGCACCATCCACCGCATCCACGAGCGAGACGAGTACAAGGATCTGCACGCCGACGCGCCGCTCAGCAATATAGACGATGTAAGTGTATGGTACTTTATGTAGACCAGCGAACAGACTCGATCTGTGATTTGTGACTTTTCCTATACTTATAGTTTTTTGATCCGTATCCTATATAGTTTTTAGGAACAAGTGTTTATAAGGAACAGAATCGAAAGGAATCATTTTGTTTTGAAAATTCCCCATTTTCTTGCCATCTTTAATTTTTTTTCAAAATCTTTGAATCAGCAGATCAAAACACTAGCGGACAAAGGAGAGGTGGGGGTGTTAATATAAACGTATGGTGCTAAAATTTTAAACTATGCGAACAGAAAAAGAAAATCGAGTTCGCTTCGCTCGCTCTACCATCCTTTATTAGTCTGATGCTCTACCTTTTCTGTTGTCGATTAAGTATCTCCTATTTCTGTATCAATGATCAAATTTGCCTTCGACCGATACCGTGACTGAGTGTAGACGTGTATTTGATTTAATTAAGAAATCTAAATTAGTATTCACCCGATTTTAACCCTAAACGAATGGGGTGAGTGACCAATTTCACATCCATAAATTCTACGAATTATCGCTCGTGCTTGTGCCCCGGCGCAGCCCTCACCCCCGCGGAAGCAGTGCAGTGGTCATAATTGCCATCTCGCTTCCTCGAGTACCGCTACGTCGCATGCGCTTGGTGTGAAATATCTTATCGCAGCCCCTACAGTACGAGCTGTTGTGCGCTTACCTACGTGAGTACCTCGGTCTATTTTACTTTGATCCGCCTAACACGATGCCCCGTGTTCAGCGCTCACCGCCGACGAACACTCCAAAGACTGTCCTTACTATGTCCGACTCAGATATCCCACAGCTTGTGTCGAGTAGCCCGAGTGATAATGTTAACTCCGCGGTGCGGTCTAATAAGCGTCCTCGAGCATGTTTCTCTCCGGGTACCGAATTCCAAGATTTCAAAACGGAAATCCACCAGATGCTAAGATCGTGGAAAGAGGACCAGCAAGCCTATCTTACCAAATTTTGCGATGATCAAACGTCCACTTTAAACAAGTTAGTGTCAGAAATGGCTGAAATAAAACGGCAAAATATAGAAATTCAAAAATCACATCTCGAATTCGAAAAAACACTCAATTTCATTAGCAAGCAGTATGATGGTATGATACAACAAATTGATACCTTACAAAAAGAGAAAGACACGTTCAATGAAACTGTACAACATCTGAATGCAAAAATTCTTGATCTTCTGCGTTTATCCCGGCCTTCTAGCGTTGAAATCCGGAACATACTCGCCGAGGAAAACGAAGCAGCGCCGGACCTCCACACAATTATTACTAAAGTGGGCTCCACAGTTGATATCTCGCTCAATAGTACACATGTGCGTGACGTTTACCGGCTCCCGGGAAAACCAGGCACCGTCAGGCCAATTGTAGCTGAGTTCTCGAATGTCTCAACTAAAAATGAGTTGCTAGCCGCAGTCCGCAACTACAACAAAAAACACCCAAAAGATGGCCGCCTCAGTACACAGGCCATTGGCTTGGCCGGCGAACGTCGACCAATTTACATATCAGAGCACCTTGCTCCCGGCTCAAAAAAGCTCTTCTTTGCTGCCAAGGAATTTGCGAAACTTAAAGGATATGCTTTTTGTTGGACTACAAACGGAAGCATATTCGTAAGAAAAATGCCAGGAGCCAAACCAGTACTCATTAAATCGGAGCAAACCCTTCATGAGCTACAACAACAAGGGACCCAATGACTGTACTACATAGCGATACTCTTGCAACTTTATTTATTATTTGTTTATTTCATGTTAACCAAAAATAAATCAACTCTTAAATTGTATAAACCATGTAACATTGTAATTAATCTTCTATATGTAACTAAATTAAACAGCAAATACCCTTTAGGTTGTTATGCAACCACACCATATCACGTCACACTTTATTACTGGACTAAAAATTCTGCAACAAATAAACCACACGCACCTCTAGCACGACTTATCACACATACATTCCCAAACTCATTCTCCTTCACCAAGACTTTTCGACTGCACTACTTCATAATATTATATTGTTGCGTAATGCCAATTGGCTATCTTTCGATACTTAATTATCTCTTGTTTGGACCTCTTTCTGGAACCGTGCACTCCGTGAATGTCAACAGCATTTTCCTATATCTATTTTGTGATTACTTACCGCATATTGTTCTATGGTTAACCAAGACCGTTAAAGTACTTTAAAATCAAAAATGAATAATCTAATTGAAATAGCTAATGACCTTGACAAATTAGCGGTCGCAACTTCATCCTATTGTAATGTGGATTCGTTTTCTATTGAAAATCCACATCAAACTTCATTCAAAATTGTGTGTCAGAATATAAGAAGTATTAGTCGTAATTTGCCCAATTTCATGACATTAATGGAAAGATCCCAAACAAAATGGGATCTCGTTGTATTGACAGAATGTTGGCTTCCCCGTACTCATTCTATTCCCCAACTACAAGACTACGAATACGTTAGTACACTTAATAATTTGACACAGAACGAAGGAGTGGTAGTGTACTACAAGCCAACAATACGATTAAAATCTGAGGAGCCTATACTCAAGGACTCCAACTGCCTCATGTTAGAAATTAACGAAAATACTATTGTTTTTGCAATTTACAGGCCTGCAGGTTTTAGAAATATAACTAGATTTATTGAGTCCCTAAATACACTTTTAAGTAAATATTCCGCTTATTCAAACATCATACTTATAGGAGATATTAATGTCGACATCACACCTCAAAATACTGACTCCAACTCGTCTTTGTACTTAAACTTACTGGCTTCCCATGGTATGTTACCAGCACATACACTCTCCACACATGGTCTAACATGTCTTGACCATGTCATGCTTAAGACAAGGCTTCCTGCTTATTGTTACATAGCGGAAAGTTCCATTACTGACCATGATTGTATATTCTTCGCAATTGAACTAAATTCTCGAAACCGTAAGCCCTGTTCCAAAGTAATTAAAAAAGTAATCTATGACACCTTGGACAATGACATGAGCTTAATCGACCTGTCTTCAATATTTTGCGACGGTGATGTCAACACAGCTACAAATTATTTTATTACTACCCTGAATCAAGCAATTAAAAAAAATACTTCCAAGATAAAGACATCTAATAAGAAAATTATTAAAAAACCCTGGATTACCAGGGGTTTGTTAAAATGTATGAGGAACCGCGACAATATGCATCTAAAACTAAAAGAACTTAAAAAAAAAGACCAACATAACGAGACGCTAGAAATAACGTACAAACGATATCGGAATTTCTGCAATGATCTTTTAAAAAAAATAAGAGCAGAATATGAGAGATCCAAGATCAGCAAAGCTGCCTCTATTAGCACCAAAAAGCTCTGGGAAGCCATTAAGACAGTGACAAATACGAAAAAATACAAGGACATCCCTTCTGAACTACTATCTAAAAGCAATCCGCATGACGACTTGAACAACATAAATTCATTTTTTGCAAACATGGGCAAGAATCTTGCTGAGAAAATACTACCTAGCAGTAATCGATTCCCTGAAATACATACTAAAAACTCATTCACACAATCATTTGTTTTACTTCCCACCGATATAGCTGAGGTTGAACAAATCATCCAAGGCCTTAAAAACGACTGTGCAGTTGGGCGCGACAACATCCCCGCTATCTTCTTAAAGCGTTATAGAGAGATTCTACTGCCACCTCTGACTTACATTTGCAATCTTGCCTTTTCAACTGGCACTTTCCCAAACTCTCTTAAACTTGCAGAAATTCACCCAATACAACAGGGACTGTGTCAATAACTTTAGACCTATTTCCATTTTGCCAACGGTATCCAAAATTTTGGAAAGGTTAATAAGTAAACGCTTTACTACGTACCTAGAGTCAAATAAATTGTTATCACCTTCTCAGTTTGGTTTCCGATCTGGAAAGTCAACAAGTGATGCCGTCCAAGATCTGGTGAACTTTGTTTCGTCAAATCTTGATGGTAAGCAAAAGGTGCTGGCGATCTTTCTGGACCTAGCAAAAGCTTTTGACACGGTCTCTGCCCCGCTCCTCCTCGAGAAGCTGGAGGGGGTTGGAGTGAGAGGAATGCAACTTAAATTATTTTCTGATTACCTCACAAATCGCATGCAGAGAGTAAGGGTTGGTGATATGTGCAGTGATGATCTTGACATCACGTATGGGGTACCACAGGGCAGTATTCTTGGTCCCACATTATTTTTGACGTTTATCAACGACCTCTGTAACCTCAAAATGCGTGGGGGCAGGATCGTCACCTTTGCGGACGACACAGCTCTGCTTTTTCACGCGGACTCATGGGAAGAAGTTTATTCGAATGCTCAGCTCGGTTTCGACATGGTCGCAGAGTGGTTAAAAAATAATAAACTCACCCTTAATGTATCTAAAACTATGTATATTCCCTTTTCCATAAAAAATCATGCGACCACTTCTTCTTCAAATCTTTCATTAACATCACACACATGCTCCTTCCTGCAGGACAATTCTTGCTCATGTCCTGTTCTTAAAAAAACTAATGTTATCAAATATTTGGGTATCCAGATTGACAGTGGTCTTAGTTTTCAACCGCACATAGACGCACTTACAGCGAGAACGCGAAAATTGATATTTGTTTTCAAAAATTTACGTCATGTGGCGGAAACTAGGACTATTGACACCGTATATTACGCACTAGTTCAGTCAATCCTATCATATTGCATAACTGCATGGGGCGGAGCCCCAAAGACATCTTTGCTTAAGTTGGAGAGGGCACAGAGAGCTGTCCTTAAAGTTAGTCGTAACCTTCCCTTTCTTTTCCAAACGAAAGAACTTTACCAGCAGTGCAAAATACTAACAATTCGCCAATTATTTATCTTAAGTACTATCATTCAAAGGCATACTCAACTTCTATACAATCCTTTAGAAATCCTAAACAGGAGACGCAAACACACAGTATGTAAATCAAGGTCCTTCAAAACCAGCTTTAGCCGTAGATTCTTTTGCTTCCTAGGAGACTACCTTTACAACAAAGTTAATAAAGAAATTTCTATTTACTCCCTATCCAAATTCAACTGCAAAATTAAAGTAAAAAATTGGCTTCAATGGCACGATTATGAAGCCACCGAGAGACTCTTACAAGTCATTTCATAAAAAGCAGCTCGACATGTCCTTCCTACACGACATTAGAAGACCAGTTTTGGAGTTTCACACTCACTACACACCCACACCCACACAAACTACTTTGCTGTCTAATCTAATTAAATATAAGTTTTTTTTAAAAGCTTATATTTAACTTCACTTGTTTGTTTTAAATTTGTTTTTATCTTTCTTCCCAACATTAACGTCTGTTATTATGTTTGTATACTGTGACATGTCCGGGTAGTTTGGAGGCCTGGAGACCTGTAACACAGGTATTCCTAGTACAGGCTCCAGTCTCCGCTACATCAATGTATTTTTGTATACACATTTATGTACTGTACTGAGTGTTCATTATGTGGTGGAGAGAATAAACGTTTTTATTATTATTATTATTATTATCAAAAGAAAACTTAACCTTTTCGAGGCAGCGTGCTAAATATTTCGACGTTAATTCCTCATTTAGTTTTGTCGCCCCGGGTCGCCAACAGGCTTAGTCCGCCAGTGGATCAAAATGTCTCAAAAATTTAAGGACTACATCAAATCCTACGACGGTTTTCATGTACCTACAACAGTTAAGGTGCTTACCCTTACTGCCCCATCTTAAAACTCCACTCTATATAAAGAACTTTTGTATAAAATTTAATGCACTGACTGAACCGCTGCGTCCAGTGGTTTAGGCAGTGCGTTGTCTGTTAGTGAATGAATGAATGTAAGATTAAGTAGAAAACAAATCAATATTTTTTAACTTAAACCTTATTTTTTTATTACTGTATCCCAAGCCATTTTTACAGTATATCACATACAAATACATAATATGCATTTTTAATTACTATAATGAACATCACAAATGTTAAATCGACTCAAAGTCTCAGTGAATGAATAAATTTAAGATGTTTTCCATCATTACAGTTGCCAGAAATCTTGCCAAGATCATCAGTGAAACCTACGAATCCATTCGTTAACGAAGAAAAAGACGACCTACGCCTCTACGAGAACCACGAGAACCTTTTCCTTAGGAACATATCGCAGCGCCAGTCGAAAGAGCTGCGGAATTCACGACTGTTGAGGCAATCTTCTGAGCCGTTATGTGAGAAGAAGGCTAATGTGTTACAGAAGAGTCTGTCGACGGAACAGAAAAATGACAGCTCCGGGGAGGATAGGAAAGTTGAGAATAGTCCTCCTAAGTCCAGGATACCGGTTGCTAATTTCAGGTATGTGTCTGAACTAGATAAAAATGTTCTAGCATGCGATTAGGCAAAAGTATTTGTGCCTGTACCTACTATCATGGCAGCATGGAATTCGTATGAACTATCTTATACTATTAAATGAGCATTCTCTATTTTCACCCGAGCAGAGCTCCGTCGACCAGGTACTTTGTATAGATCTGCGATAATTTACATACATTGCTACTAACTCAACTATATCCTTTGGCATTATGTAGTCTCAGATCTGCGATAATTTACATACATTGCTACTAACTCAACTATATCCTTTGGCATTATGCAGTCTCAGATCTGCGATAATTTACATACATTGCTACTAACTCAACTATATCCTATGGCATTATGCAGTTATCCTTTGGCATTATGCAGTCTCTTAAGTAAATTTTTGAGTGACAATATGTAATGAAGATCCTAAATACATTACACATACCTACATTAAGTTCGTTTTTCTAAATCTTGATCTTGGATTCTGAATTCAAGTTAAGTAGTCGAGCTTTATCGTCGGCACACATCCAGACAAGATCCCTCTCCCGTTCTCTATCGCTGTCTCTCTCACGCCAAGTTCTCTGGAGCCTTGTCTGTCTCTTTTGGGGAAACCTCGGTGCCGGTCCGTCGGTGTTCGGTCGTGGCCTCGAGCCGTTGCTACATCGTTAATTGGAAGTGATCTGGAATATTGGATTGTAAGGTTAACAAAACAGCAACGCAGACAATCCGGACTCCGGGCTGGTACTGATAAATTCCTAATGGAATTCCCAATATCACTTTGCCCGACCTGTACCCTAATTGCGTAATACACGATCATTCAGAATATGAATCGTTTTGAAACAGATTGCTAATCCATTGCTTCACAAGTTCGAAAAAAAAATCAAATAAAATCGTAAATAACGCAATGAATGTTGTTGAACTGTCTAAATGAAACAGTTTAGTTGGAATCGTTCACGAAAATGTGTTAAGTAATTATATGGGTGAGAATCAACCTATCTAATTAAGCACTCATGGGGGTGACACACAGCAGGGACTCACACAGCAGTGGGGTTTGCGACCACTAAACCAAGGCGGTCAACACAATATAATGTTTTAATTTTGAATTCTTTTAACCGTTCCTATTCACACATTTAACACCCTTCAACAGTAAATATAGAATACACACGCTTCAACCATTTCAGGTACCCGAACAAAAGTGATTTACGTTCAGCGGAAAGTTCACCAGCTAAGACGAAACCAGAACGGCCTTCAACCCCCAAGGAAGAACTACCAGAGTACCAGAACATCTTGAAGCCGGAAGTAGAGGATGTGGTGGAGAAGGTAGAGAAGAAGAAAGAAGATGATGTGCCTCCTCCGATACCTAGTCTGCCGATTAGTCCCAGGACTTTGATAGCGAACGCGTATTATGATAAGCTTCTGTCTGAGCCTGAGATTCAACAGGTGAGTTTGAAAACGTTTATTGTTAAATTTGCCAAAGAATGGCACTACTTTGACACTGAATTAGTGATTGCTAGTGTGAACAAAAACCATATTGGCAAGCCACTCAATCAGTCAGTAATTCATCATCAAGGAAGTCATCAATTGTGTAATAATAATAATAACATTTAATGAATTCCTGTCAATTAGGATAAGAGGAGGAGAATGATGAAAGAATTTATATGCTGAACATTAACCTTATTAATTACGATTGCTATTTTCCAGGCACTGCTGCCCCAGAATTTGGAGAAGAACCCAGACGAATGCTTCAAGAAGGCGCTTCTGTTCCCTCTGTTGGAGATCGACCCTCCCAAACAGTGTCTGTTTCTACTCGTAGATGCTATCGATGAAGGGATATTGGGCGGTAAGTGGCTAAAAATGGTTTTGATTATAGTATTCGTAGGCGCAGTGCCTTCAAATCCACAAAGGTAGCCCGCGAAATTCAAATTATCTTACGTTTTTGCAATTTGCAAAAATTACTAAATTAATGACTTTTTCATGAAATCATGATAGTTGTGAACAAATCTAACTCAGAGAGATGTATGCATGATTCTAATGACTGTCGCGAACCATATTTTGATCAAGATATATCTTGACACTGACCTGCAAATTGCAAAAAAAACGTAAGAAAATTAGAATTTCACGGGCTATCTTTCCGGATCTACCTTGAGTGGCCCTACAATGGCCAATTATTGTGAAAGCAATCAATATACTGCGACTATGTAGACTGCTGCAAACATAACTTGGATAAATGGGATGATTATAGATCCGTTCGACACCCAATGAGAGTGCCCTGAACAGACCACGTCCCAAGTCTGAATATAATTGCACTATTGAGGATCCAATGAAAGCTGCTGATGCCGTGATAAATGTGGCCACCTACTGGACCCAAGTAGTTTAAAAAGTATTCAACTTGAAGTGTACATCCGTATTATAGTACCTTTTTGATTCAAAACCTAAAAAATGATACAGGGTGGAAGGGACATCGACGAGAAAACTGATACGATGGATTTAGTACATGATTCTGAACCGAAACCGAACGAAAATTTCAACGCAGGGCGCGTTCAAATTTTTTGTCGGTTATTAAAAAAAAAAAAAAAAACAACGGTGGGGGTCAGAATCATGTATCCAGGGTGTCAGTTTTCGCGTCGATGGCCCTGCCAGCCTGTATAGAATAGAATAATTATTTATTTGCATAGAAAATAGTTACAAAAAAAAGCAGATGTTTTATAATTAGAGATCCTTATTATATACAGATGTAGTTTGTATAATATGTGATAGACAACTTTTACGTTCAAACGTCCGTTATTAGTTAATCTGCCTAGCCTTTTCCCAACTACGAGTATATTGGGGTCGGCTTCCAGTCTAACCGGATGCAGCTGAATACCAGTATTTTACATGGAGCGATTAGATAACACGATACCCCTTGGTAAGACTGGTTGTCAGACTTTCGGGCTTCTGACGACCCGTAACGACTGTCAGAGATCCGGACGACAGCCGGGACCAACGGCTTAACGTGCTTTCCGAGGCACGGAGGAGTCTCTGTATGTAAAGATGGTCACCCATCCACAGACCAACCCTGGCAAGCGTAGCTTAACCTGATGGATCGACCCGTGCGGCAGTTATTACTTAGCCACGAGTTAGTAACACTTAAAATACGAAAAACCCCTATTGTTACGAAATAAAGGCAATTTATAACGCAAATGATCACCCTGGACGTTCAGTTGACTGCCCCATTTTTTTTTGATAATCGATCTTATTATTATATTTACTTCCAGGTATCTGCGAAGATCGTGAAGGTACAGAAGGCTCCACCAGCGTAGCAAGTCTTCTGTCTCGCCACCAGCATCTGTTTCCACAGTGGCTACTCTTAGTGTGCACCGCTAGGAAGCATTGCAGGAATCTCACCAGGATGTTCACTGGTAAGAGTTAAGACTGATTCAAACAGTAGGGCAAATCTTCTTCTTTTCGTGTGGTTAGTGACTAACCTGGTGTTAGAGTTTTAAAGCCGCCCATGGGCGGACGGCATGTGAAGCCAAGTCAGAGGACTTGACTTCACATGCCTTCGAGAAATATCTCTCAGGCATGCCGGTTTCCTCACAATGTTTTCCTTCACCGTTTTTAAAGCAAGGGATAATTAAGAGGTGCGTGCCTTGGGTTCGATCTCGAGAACTATGACTTGGCAGTCTGACGGTCACACTACTAGGCTATCACTGCTGCAGGAGGGCCTTAAGGTGGATCCATAGTGATAGCCCGTGAAATTCAAATTTTCTTAGGTGTTTTGCAATTTACAGGTCAGTGACAGGTTGTGTCTTGATCAAAATATGATTCACGACCATAACATATATATTAACAGAATTAAAATCATTGGAACCAGTACCAGTACGTGGTCGACCGAGCTCTGCTCGGGTGAAAATGGATAAAACGAATTTTTCCAGATATGAGACCTAGCTAGATCGATGTTTCGCCCCCGTAAACCCCTATATTGCAACTTGAATCGACATCGTTGGAGCCGTTTTCGAGAACGTGATTACAAATTTATATACAAATATTGATCATAGTATCGGAGGATAAATATGTAAGAAATTTTTCCATAAGAGATGGATTTCCTTATGGAACAAATCTAAATGACAGACTAATGAAAATGCGATCAATTGTGTTAAGTAATTACCCGGCTCGTCCTTTAGAAGGCGTACGGGCGCCGAAGCCAAATGCACAGGCCGCTTTAACAACTTTAAATGAAATGAGACACCATTATACACACATTTCAGTGAAAAATAATACTAACCCGATTTAATAAGTTACGTAGGGGGACGTCAATATGTCATTTGTCACAGTACGTCATCGTGCTCATAGACGCGATCGGGAAATGCAAATTGCAAACTGTACTTTATTACTGTGAGCGCGAAGGTGATGGTGGGACTATACTCGCCTTTTTTTTTTTTTAAGGACGTGTTTCTGTGACGAATAAAATTATTTTTCTTTCTTTCTTTTCTTTCATTCCATAGGTAATTGCTGAAAACCAGCGCTGTTGACGTATTTCGCTAAGCAATGACCTGTTCTTGCACAGATGCGACGCACAGCATAATTTTTCTTACCTTCTTATTTGTTACAAAAGTAGTTAACTCTCAATCAGCATTTTGTTTTTGTTGTCATTTGCCAATTTCGCAATGTTGTCTTTGGTCCATGGCCTTGACATCAACCAATGAACAACATTGTTTTTACTTTTTTATTATTATTTATTGGTTGAAAACGAGGCATTTGACTACTTTTGAATGTGTTTATTTTATGTCTTTTTGTCTTTATATGTGCGTTTTGTTTGTGCAGAATAAAAAAAAATCTAGTAAAAATCTAATCTATAGTTGATTATATGATTAAAATAATGTAACATTTTTGTTCAGGTTTCCGCAAGATAACTCTGGATGAGCTACAACGTGCTCATGTGTCGGCTGACGTGCAGAGATATGTACTCGCTCGGTTGGATACGGAACCACGGCTAAGGTGAGTTTAGATTTGGTAATATTTTGTTCAAAAATACTACCATTTTCGGCTAGTTAAACCATCAAATTCGTTAATCAATCTGCCTAGCCTTTTCCCAACTATGTTGGGGTCGGCTTCCAGTCTAACCAGATGCAGCTGAATACCAGTATTTTACATGGAGCGACTGTCCATCTGACCTCCACATCCCAGTTACTGGGTAGTACGATACCCCTTGATAAGACTGGTGTCAGGCTTTCGGGCTTCTGACGACCCGTAGCGACTGTCAAAGATCCACGAATGACAGCCGGGACCAACGGCTTAACGTGCTTAACGAGGCACGAAGGAGTCTCGGTATGTAACAGACCAATCCCGGCAAGCGTAGCTTGACCTGAGGGATCGACCCGTGCGGCCGTTATTACTTAGGCACGAGTCCTGTCTCTCCTATTTCCTTATAGAATTAGTAACTGTACATAGATATGAACTAAGCATATGCCTGTGTCCAGAGCGCGCGTGTCGAGTGACTCGACGGCCGCGGCGGCGGCGGCGGCGGCACTGGACCACCTGAGGATCAAGAGTGATGGCTGTCTGCTGTATTTGGAGAAGGTAAGCATCTTGTGTGGGTTTGTCTTCTTTATGACATGTCTATCAAAAATAATGGCAATTATTTAAAGGTACTAATCGTTAATATGAACAGGTTTTGATACGCGGCCAATAGCGAAGGCAGCTGTTCCATAAAAAATCCAGTACCTAGTTACCTACTACCTAAACAAGATGAATGTATCATCCAATTTCCGACCTGCCGTAGTTTTCTCAAAATAATGTGAACGTGTATAAATATTGAAGTATAAACCTAATTACAGAAATAATTATCATTAATCATTGGACATCTAAGAGAGCGTTCAAGTATTATGTAACGCAATTTTTGGAGATTTTTGACCCCCCCCCCCCCCCCCCCCCCTCGTATGTAACGCGCCGTAACGTATTCCGTATCCCCCCCCCCCTCCTCCCCCTAGTAAAACAAAAGTTACGTAAACACCAAGTGACCATTTTTGGCTCTAAAAGCAAGCAAGCAATTTTGTGATGGTAAAAAAGTGGTCGACTGGTCATTCCATTTGAAATTTTGAGGAGAAAAAAACGTCTAAAAGCTTAGTGCTAGTGAAAACGGTCATAAATGAGCTTATTTCTTCAGACGCTAACTTGAAATATTACAAAAAGGAGTACTATACAAACTTAAGAGCGTTTATTCGGAAGGTGGGCAACGTCGCAAATCGATGTCAAATATTACACTGTTTTGATTAATTTGGCAATATTTCTGTGTGGAAATAAGAAATGTGGCTAACTAACGAACTAGAATATTGATTATGAAATGCAATAATTAATATCGTAACACCGAATGTTTAGTTTTAGATGTAAAAAAACTATTTGGAAACTTTCCAAATGCGTTTTTACTCTCAAAATGGGTACAACATTGAATTCAATGTTATAATTGCAATTCATTATTAATATTCTAGTTTGCTAGTTAGCCATATTTCTTATTTCTATTTAGTAATATTGCTATAAGAATCAAAACAGGTAAATATTTGACAGTTATTTGCGACGTTGCGAACTTTTAGGATAAACCCTCTTAAGCATTTTCTAAACTATCTATACCTCTACATTACAGGTATTAGACGGGGTTGCAGACGGGTTCATAGCATTACGAGAGATCCGTGAGATACCGGGCACGCTCAATGGACTGTACTTATGGCTGGCGCAGCGGCTGTTTCACGGCAGGAGATTTACTAAGGTACGGCATAATCAATGTTCAACAATGTTCCCACTGCTAGGACTCAGGCCTCCTCTCTTCGAGAGAGAGTGGGCGGTAATCTACCAAGAGGCCCAGTGCGGGTTGGTAGATGTTACATGTCTTCGAATTTTTCGTTCTAGGACATGTCGGTTTCCTCACGATGTTTTCCTTCACCGTTTTGAGAGCAGTGGTGATGAAATTATTTACACAAAGTAATCTATAAAAGATAATTAAATTAATAAAAATAAAAAAGTGTTTTAAATCAACGAAATAAGGTATATATTTCGATGCTCGGTGATCGAGCTTGGAGCATTACGGAGAATCGCAGCGCAGTTTTAGCGAGTATTGCAATGTATACCTTATTTTCATAGGATAAGTATTAAAAACAATTGATAAATCACCTTTAACGACATGTGTTTGAGAGAGGCTTTTGTCCAGCAGTGGGCTATTATATAGGCTTCGATGATGATGTCAAGGTGGGCGATAACTTATTTTATAGTATACAAATCATTACAATGTAATATAGCTAGTACGTTCCTACAACACACAATAATCTGTTTCAAAATTTTTCAAGTACCGGGTTTTATTCGCTCTAGTGCTACATTACGCGCAAAACTTTATAAGCTCTCGGAAGTTGCACGCGAGTGGCTGCGCAGTAAGGAAAAAATGTTTCACATCCTACATTAATGATTGTGTACTCAACTGTGCTATGCACTGCTTCGTACTCGGGGCTACGTTCAGAGGACTCATAAAGTTTTGCAATAACTGTACTGAATTACAAAATTGACTTAAATCATACTTTTTATTTACTTTCCAGGTCCGTCTCCTTCTAGATGTGCTTCTAGCAGCTCGGTGCGGCGTCACAGAAGATATGTTATACAAATGTCTCCTGACCAAAGAGTACAGCGTCACCCGGGAGGACTTTAATCGACGTCTACATCTGTTGAGAAGGTAATACTTATGTTATAACTAACGTCACAGAAGAGATCTTATACAAATATCTCCTGACCAAAGTGTATAGAGTCACCTGCACGCGTAGCATGAGCAACTTTTTGTCGATGGAAGAGTAGACAAAAGTGACGTTCCGTGTAGACAGTACGACGGCAGCAAAGTAGAAAGAGTCAACTGCACTTTTTACGAAATTCAGTCTTTGACATAATTCGACTCAGAATTCTTTGTTTTGTCATAAGAGTTTTTCTGTTTGATTCTCTATTTTTACTTATATAAAGACAACTACAACAATAATTATTCTTAAAATGACGAAGTTCCGTGTTTTGGAACAAAAAATATTACAGTAATATTGGCCATAACCATTTCCTTGGTATAGCCCTAATAACTAAATGATGTAAAATAGGAGAAGATAGCTTTGTTCTTCTATTAATTATCACAATTTTGCATTCAAAACGTTCTTCTGTAAAATCATGATTTTAAGATTTTGTAGATAACCGTATATACTTTGCGGCCGTCGAGTAGAAAATCAAATTGTCTTCCCTACTTTAGACAACTGTCAGTTCTCAGTGTGATTTTGACAGTTTGGGATAGAAAACTTTCTTCTGAAATAGTCTAAATGTAGAAGGACCTAAACAAAGATTGTTAGAAACATTAGACAAAATGACAGATTGTGGAAAGATTTCTACGATGCGATGTCAAAAATGAAGAAACGAAATGTCAATTTGTATAGAAAGAGCTGTGTCTATTCTTCGTAGAAATAGAAAGCGTCATGCGACGCGTGCAGCACGCGTAGCATGAGGCTTTCTATTTCTATTAACAATCTTTGTTTAGGTCCTTCTACATGTAGACTATTTCAGAAGAAAGTTTTCTATGCCAAACTATCAAAATCACACTGACAACTGACTGTTGTCTAAGGTAGTAAAGACAATTTGATTTTGTAATCGCCATGCTAAAGACAGTAGAAAACTTTCTACTCGACGGCCACAAAGTATATACGGTTATCTACAAAATCATGATTTTACAGATTTTATATTCTATTTTACATCATTTAGTTAATAGGGTAATATTCTTTGTTCCAAAACACAGTACTTCGTTATTTTAAGAATAAATGTTGTGTGTGTGTGTGTTCAAACAAAAAAAGTCCTGTGACAAAACAAAGAATTCTGAGTCGAATTATGTCAAAGAGTGAATTTCGTAAAAAGCGCAGTTGAGTCTTTCTACTTTGCTGCCGTCGTACTGTCTACACGGAACGTCATTTTTGTCTACTTTTCCGTTGACAAAAAGTTGCTCATGCTACGCGTGCTGGGAAGACTAATCGACGTCTACATCTGTTGAGAAGGTAATACTTACGTTACATTATAACTAACGTCACAGAAGAGATGTTATTATTAGAGACGCCCTAGGACGACATAATAAAGTGACCTTATTAGTGATGTTCTTCAGAAAGGTCATGTGCATAGTACTGGCAACCGGCGTGCGTGTATGTCCAGATTTATGGACGTAAACGTAGGAA
This sequence comes from Agrochola lota, assembly GCA_947364205.1. Classification (NCBI taxonomy): domain Eukaryota; kingdom Metazoa; phylum Arthropoda; class Insecta; order Lepidoptera; family Noctuidae; genus Agrochola; species Agrochola lota. Next base: position 9,434,638 of record OX376246.1, on the reverse strand, counting down.
AAGAAGTATGTAAGTATCGTAGCAGGCGGCATTTTGTTGTTTCTGCCCGCCCCCGTGGGAAGGAGGCGTGAGTTGTTGTCAACGGCGCCCTCCGCCGTGTCACCGCTCACATACGTCGGGCGGTGACTAGCAGTCGCGCACGGAGAAATTGCCTCTCTTTCTATCGCGTAACTCTTATATCTCCTGACTACATTACACTCACTGAATTAACCCAACAAGACGAGCCCGCCGCGTACTTGTAGCTTCATACCTAAAATATGGAGTGCGCCTTCAGTACTATTCTGTTGCCAATGTCTAATTGAAGCGTCCTTTGTTCCCAGGATCTTAGTGATGGAGCGCTCTACAGGGTTCCTGTCAATGTTCCATCATTCGTTCGCCAAATGGCTGGTGGACGTTAAACACTGCACGCGGCGGTATCTCTGCTGTCCCACTGAGGGACACGCTGCGATAGCTATGTACTACACGCTTGATGCTAAGAGGTTTGTAATATACCTGTCTAAAACTATATCGATACAAGAATAGACTATGCAGTATGTCGTGGTAAAAATGACATCGTGGTCGATCGATATCATCGACCATTCAGATCGATCTGTGTGTCATGGCAGCCGAATAAAGGTACCATTCCGTACCCGACCGCAGGCGGCAACTGCAGGCGACGTGTCGCCGCGACGCGACTGGGTTCTATGAAATACTTTCCGTAGCTAGCGACACGTCGTTGGCAGCTACGGGCGAGCGACAGGCGACACGTGTAGCCCGACCGCTCACCAGTAGTGCCGCCAACGCTCGAGCGATAACATATTTTTCTATCAACTAAATGGAATACGGGCTGCTGCCGCCTCGGTCGGGTTCGGAATCATGACTGCAGCGACATGAGGCCACAAATACGTCGCCTGCAGTTGCCGCCTGCGGGCGGGTACGGAATGGTACCATTAGTGTACAGCAGTGGTTTCTTAATGGCAACGATCGCGGGTTACAAGTTATCAGTTGGATTCGAACCCACCCAGGCGCTTTACTTTGTGTAAAATATTTCATCACCACTGCTCCCAAAACGGTGAAGGAAAACATCGCGAAGAAACCGCAACCGTACAACAATCAAAATTTCGAATACATGTGACATCTACCAACCTGCACTGGGCCTGCGTGGTGTGGATGTTTTCCTTCACCGTTTTGAGAGCAGTGGTGATGAAATAAAATACACAAAGTAAAGCGCCTGTCTGGGTTCGAACCTAAGACCTACAACTCGGGAGTCGGGGCCGTTACCACTGGTGCAACACTGATCTCAATGTACTTGTACTTTTATGTCTTTGAATGAGGATTTGGACGTGTGAACAATGGCCAACCAACTCCGAACTAACTGCAAATTAATATAAAATATTATTGTTACAGGTTAAGCGCTTTGGAGATCCACAACTATGTGTTTCACATGACAAGCTTGGAACAACATATGGCGTCGCAGAAGAAAAACAAAAACACGTAAGTTTTGACGAAGGCTTTTTATATAACTTTAATTCACACGGAATTAATATCAACATCAAAATTATTAACTCAAAAAAAATGGATTTCTTAAGAAAGTGGTACGGTATTAATATTGTAATGACGGCTGTCAAATACAGAACATTTTTCGACACAATAATGTCAAAAAACTGGTGAAAATTGTTTCATTTTTGATAGCCGTAATTTTGCGGCCCTTTTATATGGAAACACAGCATTCTTAGGAAACCCAATGCGGCCTTTTCATAGCCGCCAGTTTGCGGCTTATTATGAAAACAAAGCTTTCTTAAAAAACACAAGCCTTACACATAATTTTCGTTCCCAACGTTTAATGTCCATTTCAACATAAAATTTTATATCAATTTTATCGTCAACACATAATGTAATTTCAAAATCGGTTTATATCAAACTATATCTATGTCTGTCTTACTACTTAAATATCATTTCAAATCATACAATTTCTGATTCTAGCGAACAAAAAGAAGATGAACTGGACCTCCACACCCTGATTCTCCTCTGGGTATTAGATTCCGGTTGTGATGTAGAATCAGCACTAAGAAGAGAGAGCGATACGCACAAACAGCTGGAAAATGATGAGTCTCTGGTAACAAACATTTCATTACAGTTAATATCACACATCGAGTTTTAGAAGAAAGCAGAGCTCTCACATAGGTATGAGTGAAAGAGACGACGCTCTACAATGCAGAAATTCGGATTTTTACGATCTTCACCAGGTCATCGGTCCACCTCGTGGGTGCATTCACGATGTTTCGCAACTCCAGAACATTGAAATATGACGTAAATATGATTTTGTTACAGAAGCAAGACGCGAAGACAGAAGAAAAAGATGGCGACCCTGAATCTGAAAGCAAGGATTCTGTGTCGGGTGAGTGGAATATGTTGTCTTTAAATAATTTATGCCAATTCCTATGGTCATAATATAAATATGGACAGTACGGAAAAGAGCCTATTTTTTTAAGTACAAAAGGTACTCGGTAATCTGGCACTCACTAATCCGACACGTCCAATAGGCAGACGTTTTCTAACTTAGCTCTCGATTCATAGATATCCGTCTCCTACAGTGTAATCTGTAATAAAAGGTTTGATACAAAAGTGCCGTTTGTATCGTTGTCGTTCTGTAGTCCGTTCCGATTCTACGAGTAGGTTTATTACGTGCATGTACGAGGTTGTGGGTTCAAATCCGGACAAGTACTAATGTGACTTTTTCAATTCATATGTACTTTCTGAGTTTATCTTGGACATTACTGACATCGGTGAAGGAAAACATCGTGAGGAAACCTGGACTTATAGTTAATATAAGTCTGAAATCACCAACCCGTCTTGAGCAGTCCTATTTAACAAATAGAGAACATCAGGTCGAAATTGAAATTGAATTTAAATTAGGAAAGAATAAAGTTTATTTTAACACAGTTCGTGAAACACAAAATACAAATAACAAATTAAAAATCGAAAATAATGTTTTAACAACAATAGTGTGTGCCTCACGGCTGCGCTAAAAAGGTTAATTTCAGCATTAATGCCAGACAGATGCTGTTTGACGCTGGTTTTCTAATGAAGCTTTAGGGGCAAGTGACGGGAAGTACAAACAGTCTCAACATACCTAGTAAATATTTGTAATACTTGTTTTTGCACTAAGACACGTATTGCTGACTGCTATTTGTCCGAAGACACAATGCAATGGATGGACGTCTCGATTGAAGAATAATTATTCACGTTTGGTAACCAAACCTTCTACTATTAGAGTCAAAAGTACAGGCCAGCTCATTCAGTACAAGGCCATTAAAATATTCTAATCTATTAACCATGAAACTATGTAATTCCCTGCAACACCATATCAATTGAACTCTGACCTACTTTTACAGGAAAAATAGCTTAAAAATAATTGATAAAGCATTTTATTTCCTTTGTTTACAATTAACATTTAATTATAGACGATAAAACAATAATATTGACAGAAGTTTCCTGGTTCTCCTTACTGGGTGTTTTCCTGTTCCCAAGTCGGTAAATACGCAGTTTGAATTATTTCAGTAGGTACTGAGGGTTGTGTACTGAAGAAGTTCATGGCTAAGTAATAACTGCCGCATGGATCGATCCCTCAGGTTAAGCTACGCTTGCCGGGGTTGGTCTGTGGATGCGTGACAATCTTTACATATCGAGACTCCTCCGTGCCTCGGAAAGCTCGTTATGCCGTTGGTCCCGGCTGTCATTTGTGGATCTTTGACAGTCGTTACGGGTCGTCAGAAGCCGAAAAGTCTGACAACCAGTCTTACTAAGGGGTATCGTATTACCCAGTTACTGGGTTGTGGAGGTCAGATAAGCGGTCGCTCCATGTAAAATACTGGTATTCAGCTGCATCCGGTTAGACTGGAAGCCGACCCCAATATAGTTGGGAAAAAGCTAGGCAGATTGATTTTGTCTGAAGGTTGTGTGAAACTGTACCTCTCATATTATACGTGCGCTAGGGATATAGTAGACAACCCTTGGTACTTGATCGCTGGAAAGCCAATGGTGCCGGTACCTCAGGCCTGTTCGTTAGTGAAAAATATAAGAGTATTACTTACTCTGACTTTTCACATTCATGTGTGTATTGTATAGTTATCACATGCTTCAAAAACGGTGAAGGAAAACATCGTGAGGAAACCGGCCTGAGAGATAATTCTCGACGGCATGTGAAGCCAAGTCAGAGACCCATGGGCGGCTTTAAAACTTTGACACAAGGTTAGTCAGTAACCACACGAAAAGAAGAAGGAGACTTACTTTACTTTCATTAATAGCACGAAAAAAGTATGCTACGCTTTTCAGAAAAGAGCAAAATTTTACGCAAATCGACCAAGTCACATTGTAACATAGTAACTTGTCGGTTTTCGTATCGAAATTAAAGTTTAACCACAAATTAATACAGATGGTTCATTCCGTAAAATCATTTAAATAAAAGCGACTCTTGCTACGACACAATAAAGTACAATTCCGGTCGCACAGCGCCAATTACCTACAGTTATATACACCTAGAAATTGTCTCTTTCTTTCGCGTAGTTTTGATATCTTCTGACTACGTTACGCTCACTGAATTGGCCCGAAAAGAGTCCGCCGCGTACTTGTAGCTTGATACCTAAAAGCCCATTGTCCACCGTCAACTAAACTGAGTTAGTTTGCATAGTTGAGCCAGTTTTTCATACATGTTAGCTTAGCTGGCATAGTTTGCGGTGGACACACATGTATGAAAAAGTGTACTTAGTCCAGGAGTCACCAAATGGCAGACCGCGGTTTGGATCCGGACTACCGACCTCTTTTGTGCAGACATAAAAAGCGTTTATCCTAAAAGTTGGCAACGTCGCAAATAGCTGTCAAATATTTACCTGTTATGATTAATTTGGCAATTTTACTTTATGGAAATAAGAAGTGTGGCTAACTAGCGAACTAGAATATTAATAATGAATTGCAATTATAACATTGAATTAGATGTTGTACCCGTTTTAGGTGTAAAAAAGGCGTTTGAAATGTTTCCAAATACTTTTTTTACATCTACTCGTAAATCTAAATATTCGGTGTTACGATATTAATTATTGCATTCCATAATCAATATTCTAGTTCGCTAGTTAGCCACATTTCTTATTTTTATACAGTAATATTTCCAAATTAATCAAAACCGCGCAATATTTGACATCTATTTGCGACGTTGACCACATTCAGAATAAAGCCTCTTAAGTAAAAAGTATTCAGATATACCTAGTTCAAAGTAAAAAAAAAAAATAAAAAAAATTGTTGTTCTTGTTTTATTTTGTTCATAACATTACTTTTTTTACTACTTAATCAAAAATGTTTCTTTTCGATTTATTTCTTCATTGATATTTTTAATTCCGGTTCCTAGTAATCCTGTACAAAACGGGCCACGACAGACATATATTAAAAAAAATGGACCTCCAATAAAAATATTTGTTGATCCCTGATCTAGTCAATCTATTCAAAGTCAAAGTCAAACAATTTATTTCAGTTAGGCACATAAAAGGCTCTTTTGAACGTCAATTTTACAAAAAATAGAATTGCTTCTAGTCACCCCTTCCAAAAGGTAGTTTTCGTATGGAGAATAATGGGCAAGAAACTCCACCGTTACTCTTTTATGTTAGGTCGTCATTCAGTCTAGCCAGATGCAGCTAAACATCAGTATTTTACATTTAATTATTTAGATATGAATATAACTTAGGTACTCATAAGTTTCCTGCTATACTTTGTGTTTACTATACCCCAGATAAGTCATTTTTATTGCTTATTCTATCGGCCATTCAATATGAGGAAATTAACGTCAAATTATATTGAAAAAATATTTCTATTGCGGTTTTGTACCTCAATTAGTCAAATAATGTAGGTGTGAATTACGCACTATTGTTTTATTGTATCGAGAATATTTAAATTCAAACGACGTCTGTGAGAGCTAAAGACTGATAGCTCTTCATTAGAGAACATAGACAAGACATTACATTCTATAAAGCGTACTATTAACCATAGTTTATTTGGTGTTGCCACGATAATTAAACTGCTTTCTAACATGTTTTGTATAAGCAAGGTGGTCTGTAACCACGTGGCCGTTACTAAAGCAATTCGAGTACCTATTATAAAAAGTTCGTCTTTGTAGAACGTCGTCTCTGTCACTCATACCTGTCTGGCGGTCTCTTTCTAAAGCTCATAACCCCACGCCTTGTTTCCCCGAAGAGTTGGGCAGAGGTGTATCTGTTATTAGGTCCCCACCTATGAAATCAGCATTTAATATGGAGAATTTTAAAGAAGTGGCATTTTTCATAATTTATGTAACAACCATGAACACCAATGTTTTAAAACTTTTATGCACTAATGTTTAAAAACTAAGATAACGTAATAAGCCACTTATATTAAGCGACAAAAATAAGTTTTGGCTAAGTTAAAACAAATAGTGGTCATTTCTGCTAACAAAATGAGGAGTCATTTTTAAGGTATTTTTTATGTTTAGAAAAAGTAATAAGGTTTTTTTACTATTGGTAGTTGTCTATGATGGTATTATTCGATATAATACCAAGCAATTGATGAATATTTTAAATCATAGCAGTGACGAGGTTCTCTATTTGTGAGAAAAAAAAACGCCAATTTCATAGGTGGGAACCCAATATGTTCCATGTCTCATGTAATAGGGGTGAGCCTATTGTCATCAACCGGGCACAAATCCAGACTCCGGGCTGCTACTGAGAAATTCCAGATAGAAAATCACAATAACACTTTGCCCTACCCGGAAATCGAACCCAGGACCTCATGCTCAGCAGTAGCGCTTGCGGCCACTAAACCAACGAGGAATTTTAAAGCTCATTGTGCCATATTTACTCCCGGGTACTGTAGTTTGTTGTTATTTTTAAAACCTAGACACATCAGCAACTTCGGTCTTAAAGACTCATCAAGTGTTTGATCAGAAGGCCAATTCCCGTATTTAAAAACGTTCAAAATTGAGTCGCAATCTCATCTTAGCGACAATCAATGTCAGAATCGTGACAAAAATATAGGTAAAAATTCGGTATTTTTATAGATTACTAGCGACCCGACTTGACAAAACATCGAGATTTCTTTAGGTAAGCGTAACTTTAATACTAACGTATTATACACATACACGTTCCGGAATAAATTCTCTAAACGATGGTGAAAACCTCATCAAAATCTGTTGCGTGGTTTAGAAGAACAACGCGGACATACAGACAAACTCGAAAAAACGACTTTGTTCTATAATATGTATAAGACCGAGATTAGATCGTCGATCGTTCTTAAAAATGTAGGAATTGCCCCTGTAGTCTCTGATCAGTTCAGGCGAAAGCGTCAGGGTAGCCCGCGAAATTCAAATTTTCTTACGTTTTTTGCATTTTGCAGGTCAGTATCAAGTTGTATGTTGATCTAAATATGATTCGCGGCCGTATCAAATATATATTTATAGAATTATAATCGTAAAGTAGCCATTTTGGGGAAAATATGTGTCACATCCACGCAAAACGGCCATCGCTCAGCGTAATGCTGCGACCCCATGCGAGACACATCCCCAGCGCTGGTTTTCAGTAACAGCCGGCGTTGGCGGCGCAGGGACAAGGTTACTTGCACTGATAACAGAATACTGCGAAGGTTTGATAACGATAGTAGTAGTGTATTTAATATTTATTTGTTTTCCTATAATTTACTAATAGATACTATGGAGATAAGATAAACAAAGAATCTAATACGTACACTTACTAATTGCTATACAGGATGAATATTACGCGCCCCGCTACCGCATTTACGCACACGGTAAAGGCTTGTGCAGACCAGTGCGACTTGTCGAACAATACAATTTCTAAGAAAACTTCACAGTATCACAATGACCGGTGTCGCGCTGGTCTGCACAAGCCTTAATGCGGATTCTATGGGTAATGGGACGCGTCATTTCAGAGTGGACTTAGCTTGTCCACTCAGAAATGACGCGCCCCATTATTAGACGCATTTGTATGTAATTATCTGACAGATTGGTTAATTGGAACTTACCAAGAGGCGGTGAAAGATATCATAATAGGCAATATTAATTTTCCTCAAAATGTGAGCCACAATAGGAAGTTCGCAATTGTAACTCGAACATTTTGTCCTGTTTTCTGGCAAACGGTAAAGTACGGTCGCGAAGCAGAAAGAATTTCGTACAATGACTCCTCATTACTTATCTCTATCGCTCGCGCACAAATGTATTGCCGTCGCGCTCGCGCATTAGAAGGACCTTCAAATGCGCGAGCACGACTGCAATATATTTGTAGAGTAATGAGGGGTCATTGTACGAAATTCTTTCTGCTTCGCGACCGGATATTAGTTGACTCGACCAACAAAATATACCTACCCACCTGCCAACCACTAGTCACTATGCGGACTTTAGGCAGGATATATATAATTTGAGACATGTCGATCACATAATTAATTCGTTTTCTGACGTTTATTCTCAACTAGTCGCGTCCCGCGGTTTCACCCGCCTAAGTCTCGATCCCGTGAGTACATTGGGATAAAAGTATCCTATGTCCTCACCTACGAATAATAAAAGCATTGGTAGGTCCTAACTCAGGTCATGGTCTACAAATCTGTTCAGCAGTTTTAGCATGAAACTGATAGCCTAGTGGTGTGACCACCAGACTGCTAAAAGTCATAGGTCTCAAGTTCGAACCCACGGCACGCACCTCTGACTTTTCGGATTCATGTGCGTATTGTATAATTATCACTTGCTTCAAAAACGGTGAAGGAAAGCATCGTGAGGAAACCGCCTGTGTGATGAGATATTTCTTGACGGCATGTGAAGCCAAGTCAGGCCCATGGGCGGCTATAAAACGAAAAAGAAGAAAGAAGTAGCGTGAAAGCTTAACAAACAAACAAATTACCTTTCGCATTTATAATATTAATAATTAGGATACTTTAAAATTTCGGTATTCACCAATTTTTTCTTACAAACTCATCCTGTATTCATAATATTTTATCTACATAATGTAACTGACCTAACTGACTGACTGTTTTCCCGTGAATAATGATTGCAGTAATTAAGTTTAATTTTATTATCGTATCCTGCCTGTCCAGTCGGATACACTAGCTATTATTTGCGGATTTGTCTGTTTAAATTATATTATTTATACTAGCTTCTGCCCGCGATTACTTCGCGTGGAAGTTGTAAGACTCCACAATATACTAAAATACCAGCCACATTTCTCACCCGCGCTAAAACTTCGTTTTCGTTTAGCGTTGTTTCTGAATTTTTAGGGTTCTGTTGTCAGCAAGGAACCCTGATAGTTTCGCCATGTCCGTCTGTCTGCCTGTCTGCGGTTTAGCTCAGAGATTCTTAGTACTAGAAAGGTGTAATTTGGCATGGGTATACATATAAATCACGCCGACAAGGTGGTAAAATAAAATCATGTTCATATTAAGGGGGGATTTTTTTTTTTTTTGCTTGGTTACTAAGAGTCGTAGCGTGGTGTTATGAAACGCTAAAATAATTTTTCAAATCCTACGGGTAGTTCGAGAGATTAGCGAAACAAACAAATTCTTTAGCTTTCATTACTAGTAGCTGCGTTTCACCAGCAGTCTCGATCCTGTTGGAATACCGGAAAAAAGGTATCCTATGTCCTTCTTCAGGTCATGGTCTGCCTATGTTCCGTTTAGCCGTTTTAGCGTGAAAGTGTAACAATCAAACAAACAAACTCTCTTTCGTATTTATATACTAGTTAGGATAGTTACTCTACCTTGTTGCTCTAGTGATTGCAAGCGCGATCCTGTTAACGTCGTTCTGGTTTGGATTCCCAAGCACACATTAGCATGACCACAATAGAAACGAGTTTTGTCGATGGAAGAATAGACAAAATGACAGATAAAGAATCACAATCTGTCATTTTGTCTATTCTTCCGTCGACAAAACCAGTAGGAAACCCGTTTCTGTGGTTGTCATGCTACGTGCGCTGGTCAGGCATAGCCTCGAAATCTGATGGTTGGTTATTGTCAATAGGTTAGCTTCCTGTTAAGAGACTTAAAAGTAACTAGTGAAATCTGGGTGTAGTTTACTCGTACATCTCTTCCGACCCGTTTGGAGGATACTGGCGTGATGTTATAACCAAGAATACATCGATAATTACTTTTACTAATTATAATATGTACAAACAGACGCTGCAAACAAGCGTTACATTAGTAACCACTAACTATACGCATATAGCTCTTATCAATATACACATAAAGTCTAAATTATGACTAATTACTTATTAGGAAAATAAAGCAAAAATGTTTTCAGTAGTTCATCAGACGTTGTATGGACTGTACCTGTATGTGTTTTATTGACGATACATAATATTAATTGTTTTGTAAAATAATGAGAATTTTTGTGCTTAAAAAATTTATAAGAGTTGAGAAAATTTAAAATTGACTAAATAATCGTGAACACATTACGGTCGGAGTAAATTTTTATAAAGGGTGTATTTAGCTAATTAGTTTTTAAGCCGGGTAGACTACTGTCCAATAAGTCATTTTTGAAAAGTGTTTGAACAAATCATTGTGCTAAATCTATGTGGAGCAATAAATTGAGACTATGAGGCGTTTTTAACTGCAACTGAAAACCAGATAAAACAATTGATATCATAAAAAAGTGTGTTACTTTGAGTTATGGGAGTGACTTTAAATCATATGTATGAAGATTTTTGAGTTCATAGTTGTGCGTATGAAAGCTTATAAAGTTTGGATAGTTCATGTTGAATGAGATCGATATAATGTATGGGCATATTATGTCGAATGTTGAGAAGATGGAGTACCTGTATTTTTCACATTATCATCAGGTAGCTGGTAAGTTGAGAATTAATTACAGACAGACAAACAAGACTTTTTTTTAACTGTCTTCAAAAATGAGAAGGTTACGGGATTACATTTTTTTAAAGTTATAATGCATTAGAATGTTTTTTATTTAATTTCTTTGTTCCTCTCAAATAGAGCACCTGCCATCTAATCTCCTCACTACCCTTGGTTGACTGGTAGAGAATACCTAAGGCATTAAGTCCGCCTTTGTACTTTTTTGAGTGTGAAAAGTTTAAATAAATAAATTACTCCGCCTATTATGAAATGATTTTGATGATTCTTTTTTTGTTTGGTAGGTCATACTTCAGAGGTGGTTCCATATAAATTGTATTAACTTTGCTTGGGTAGTTTTTGAGTTGGCTTTAATAATACGTATTTTTGCCACTTACACGGGACCTTATTATAACATCATCACATGGTAATCTATGTGATGATGTTATAATAAGTTTCTGTCACTGTTATTAACATAGCAGGTAGTGGTATAAGAATATGTGTGGGGTAGGTACCACAACTGAAAACTTTTTACAAAAAAAAAAACAACTTACTTCCAAAAAAAGCGAAAAATAACTTTAATTTTGGAAGTCTGTGGCAAAAACGAAAATACGGAACCAAAGACACCGACTTCCGAAATGAAAGTTATTTTTCACTTTATTGTGTTATTTTTATATGCTGGTTTTATTTATTTTTTATTGATGGCTACTTCCCGTATTTAAAAACGTTCAAAATTTAGTAGTAATCATATCTCAGCGGCACTCATTGTCATAAATGTGGGTGAATTATAGGTATTATTGACAGATGAAGGCTGAGATTACCAAACCGCACTGAGCAGGGGGCGGTGGTCGCATTACGGCCCACTCCCTCTCACAGAGAGGAGGCTTGAGTCCCAGCAGTGGGAATATTATTGGCTGATTACGTGTAAGGCTGAGATTAAAATGCGAAAGTTCATAAAATTACGGGAATTGCATCCTCGATCTATTTCAAAAGAGTCTCGTTTGTGTGTCAGGAACAAAATTGAAATTTGGTTCTTACTGCTCTCAATACTGTGAAGAAATACTAGGTTAAGAAACCGGCATGTCCTAGCATCCGCTTTTCTCCCTGTCATGGTACAGACACCACAGTGATAACGTGGCTTTGAGTCGTATTTAGCCGGTTTTTTGCGAAAACCTTTTTTAGATATAAGGAAGTATGAATAACCTAATACCCAGCGCACCTTAGAATATAATTAAAATTTTACATAGCGTGACACATGGGCAGTATTATCGCTAAAAGCAATATTTTAAAGACATTGTTTTGATGGATTAAGGCAGAATGGAGAGACAATACTGCAGGTAGTCTGCGGTGTATGATTTACATATATACCTACATAAAATATATACAATAATAATCATAAAACAGGTGCAAAGAACATAACAATTACGTTTAAAGAGAGAGATATGTACACTTTCTTCGCTATTAGAATTCTACAAAAAAAATGCCTATTTATTTATTTATTTGGTACACCAACAGCAGTACATACACAACATTTAAAACAGAACAATACCATAATAAAAGTACTGGTATGTATGTCTATTAAATTACCAAGGATTGATTAACGACGTTCAAATTCGAAGACATGTGACATACCAACCCAACCCGCACTAGGCCCGCGTGGTGGATTACGGCCCACTCCCTCTCATAGACAGGAGGCCTGAGTTCTAGCAGTGAGAACATTATTCCTATTGCCCGGTATTTTGGAAAACCCTGTATTAGAGTTGACTTGTCAATAAACGTATGAATAAACTTAACATAATATAACTTCTTCCCTATATAGCCTGCCTTCCTATTTAGCCTCTGTAAATAGCCTGTTTTGACGTAAATAATGAATTACCAAGGATTGATTGACGTCTTTCATTTGTACATACTAAATAATGTAAATTCCATGAAAGGGCCGGTAGCAGAAACGTTTTAATTTTCCTTACTTCGTGGATGTATTAATAAATTGTGTAAAAATAAAGGTAACCGACTGAAAACAGATTTTAGGTTAGATTCTTAGGGTAGTAAATAAAATACATTGACAGTGGTGATCTAGGAAAAGCTTTGAAAGGTATTTCAACGATAGTGAGTAGCGTTGTGACATACAGAAAATTTAATGTTCTGTTTCTGGATTGCGTGCATTTGAGATTTGTGTCTGTAAATCCACGATACAGGGCAATCACATACTAGAACCCGCTTAGTGGCAACCTGAAGTCTGGGTTTTGGCCTGCTTAGTGGCAATAGTCCCGCTCAAGAGCCTGCCCAAACTGGCGGACGGGTCGGCAGAGAATTTTATATCTATCAATTGAATTTAATACTTATCCAATCGAAATAAGGTATATATTTCAATGTATGGAGATCCACCTTGGAGCATCACAGCGTAGTTTTCTCTGGGGCATCGTCCTCTGCCGTCCTGTCCGCTTGGCAGAATAGCTGTAAGTTCCACCTCTGCCAACCCCTTCGGGGCAACATGCGCTATGTTTTTTCATTGCTTATCTTTCCTTGGCAGATCCCACACCACTGGAGGCTATAATGCCGGAGCTTATAGCCGGGGAGTCCACCACGCACTGGCCGAGAGATCGACGTGTTTTGAGAGCTTTGTTGGAACTGAGTAGAGCTGACTCCGTGCCTACAGAGGCTGAACGGGAGGATATATTGGTGAGTGAGCTTTTAAACTAATACAGTTTACACTGCGCTATAGTGTATTTTTTTTGCATGTCTTATTTATTAAAGAACATATGGTGCGAAAATTACAAGTTTTCGCATTATTTGGACACCTTAACTTATAGATATAGGTGTGAACGTCATGATATTTGTAACAAAATATACACGATATGAATTAATAAAAAAACTGCGTCGCATATCCCATTGCAATACATACATTTTCTCGAAAAAAATAAGGGCGTAGGTACCCGCCATATTTGTTTGCCAAATAAGTTTAGTAAATAAGAATACAGTAGCCATTATAGTCGGAGATCATAGTCCGAAAGATTAATAGCACGGATTGTACTAACTATCTGACTAATAATTTCTTTAGTGTTACAGTACGACACAATTAAGATGTAGCATAATTTTGAAAATTTCCATTCCTGCATTTCAATTGACTTAACAAGTTATTGCGTTTGCGTGTAGATCATTTTCACCTTAAGCAGTAATAAATATTGGTGATATTGAAGGCGCACTCAGTTCGGATGGTGATCGGTTTTACGAATTTCGCCGATGCTACATCTAAGTTGTGTCGTACTCACAGAACAGAAAAAAACAGTAGAAATCGCAAGTAGGCGGGGCCCGCGTACCCCCTAGTTTTGCGGAGATCCGCTTATGTCTGTTCCGCGCACACACCACGCAACCAGTCTAGTTACAACCGTCACGGTGAAAAGAACTTGAAAAAATAATACAAAAATGCCCTATTGTGCTGTTTTAGAATGTAAACACGATAGCAAAACCAAAAATATATCAAATAGAGGTATGTCATACAGTCGATAAGTCTTAATTGATTTTATTTCGATTAAAATTTGAAAAATAATATTTTATTAAATAAGACAAGTAAAAGTGGACTTTATGTTGTTCAGTTTATGGTCTACTTTATTTTAAACTCAAACATATTCTTCGCGAAGATACCAACTATGCACATGTCACAGTCAGCTACTCAATTAGAGATTACCGTTATCGATAATGAGTTATCGATATTTTAAAGGGGATGCGCTAATGTAGCCCGCGAAATTCAAATTTCCGTACGTCCTTGCAATTTGTAGGTCAGTGTCAGGTTGTATGTTGATTAAAATATGATTCGCGACCGTAACAAATATGGCTTCAGAGAATTATAAACATAAGAATCGGCAACAAACAGAATAACAACTCATAAGTTAGAATAATCCTAAAATGTCATGATTTCATGAAATAGTCATTCAATAGGATTTTATGAACATAGAGGCATTATTTTGTATTGGTGATTTTATGATTATAATTCTATAAATTACGATTTGATACAGCTGCGAATCACATTTAGATCAACATCTTATTTAGATCAGCTGGCGTATAAAAGCGATTTTGCCAAAAGTGACACATAAAAGGTCTTAAAGTCACAACGACGATCATCGTGATAAAAAGACAACCGCCTCCAAAATCTACAATATATTTATACAATAATCATCTTTCACTTTGTCAAGTGAAAAATAAATAGGTACAGTACAATTATTTTCTAAATGTCCCTCAGCAAACTTCGTGTTTCGTCAGTCGTCCGATTTCTATCTAGTCTTTGCACTTGGCGCAGACCGGATACTCTCAGGCCCGTATCACAGAACCTCACTCAAGACTCAAGCATACTTAAAACTAGTTTCAACCAATCAAAAGGCTTAAAAGAGTTTTAAGTAATGCTTGAGTAGTGACTGAGGTTCTGTAATACGGGCCTGGAGTCTCTCAATCGACGATAAGTAGTAATTTTCAAATTCGGATCAGTAGTTTAACACAACAATTCTTAATTATACTTTCTATAAATCGTAAGTATGTATGTATTAGAATAAAATATTAACACTCGATTTCGAACATAATAATATTTATCGACTCTAGCTGTTAACTGTATTTTGTTTGAAAATAAAACGGAATGTCGATAAATAAGTCAACGACAGTGGTACATCCCTAGAGGAGGACGAATAGTAATGACCTCGTTAAGCAAATATGAATCTTATCGGTAACGAAATACAGCTTTAAATTGAATGCATTTAATATAGTGACATCTAGCGGCGGGTAGCGTAACTTGCTCATTAAAGTATTCAGTGTGCGCTTTAAACGTAAAAAGAGTAGACAATAAACAACTATATCGTGTATAAATTGTGGTTTATTTTCAAATAGGCGACGACTGACATTATTTTCTACTTTCATTCAATGTTAAACTACCAAAGATCACCAAAAATTCACCAAAGATTTCTTGGTGTTACGAAATACAATTAACTTGTATTTGTGTGAGTTTGGGTACGCTGGTTCCGATACTAATGAAGCGCTATGCGACTTCTACTGTTTTTTTCTGTTCTGTGGTCGTACTGTACTATAGGGTTGATAGTCAGAGAGTAGTATTATGCCAGGGTGGTCTGGAAGTCATTAGTGTTTTTACTAGGTCCTTGAAAATCAGCTAAGTTAATAAGTGTGTATTGTACTAGCCTTACCCTTCCCAGAATATGGCAGTGACAATGTTAATATCACTTTAGATTAGTGTATACTTACTATACATTTTCTTTTCTTAGTTATCATCAGACCAGCCCCTAGAAAGCGAGGATAACAAGGAAACTGCAGAGGAGCTAGAAGATGCGGTACCTTTGGACCCTAACGCGGTACATGATCTGGCGACCAAGGGTGACGACGAGGCGCTAACTGCTTTATTGAAGGTAAATCGCAATTCTTCGAAAATCATGATCTTCACAGTGGTCGGCCAACTCATTAGTCAATAGAGCCAAATATCAATACTATAACAACTAAGATTTCTTATGAGAGCCAATCCTTTCTGTGTCCAATAGACTTATCTTCATCCTTAAAAATCCCATCCTCTTTCACTCCACAACACTTCCTAAAATGAACTTGCAAATTTATTTATTTATTTATGTTAATATAAATCCGCCAGGGCCAATTACATTAATTAAAGACAAAGACACAAACCTTTTAAGTACAGTAACAAAAGTATAAGAAGAAGGATGCCTTCATCATCATCTTAACGGCTGATAATAATATGATGAAGGCATTTTACTTATTAACAAGTTAACCTTGGAAAACTTTGAAAGGTCGTCCTATAAATTTTTGGTGAAAATAATTAGGAAATAAATCTTTAAAATATAGTTTGAATTTTGAATCAAACTTCATAAGTTGCTCAATGACTGAAACCCCAACCCCCGCACGTATCTACGCTCGGACTTATCGAAATTTGTACAGACAGAGCCACACTCTACAGGCCAAAGAGCTGCATGCCGCTCGCGAGCCGAGGTTTGCCGATGTGTAGTGGAGAGGTGCAGGTTACATTATAACCCCTTAAAATTAATAAGTCTAATTAATTAGTCTCACAATGGACCTCATTATAAGACTGAAAGTCACCCAAAGGGGAATAGATAGGGCTATGCTTGGATTTTCCCTACGAGATCGAATCAGAAATGAAGAGATCCGTAAGAGAACTAAGGTAACCAACACGTGGGCAGGGCACATTATTGCTAACAGGACAGATGGCCGATGGGTTGCGGCCCATCGGTTGTGGAGTGGCGACCGCGTACCGGAAGACTTAGCGTCCCTCTTTTTAGTGTTATAATTCTGTCTTTCACCTTGCTAAAAAGATGTCGATTTTTCCTTACGTAAATATATTGACAATGCTCCGTCATGATGGTAATATCTTGATAGCTATATATGGTTCTGATGGTTCTTTTGTGCAGAATAAAAATAAACTCGATATTTGCAGTCCGTTCCTATTGTAGAAAATACCGTGAGACATGATACTACGAAAGTAACAAAAATTTACTAGCCTCGCGGTCAGTAAATTGACGGATATTTCTAACTACATAATATACTGCTGAACTTAGGCGTCCTGCAATAGATGAAATAGAAAACAGTTTTATCGACAAATTGTAGTTTCTCTTTATACTACTATTTTATGAATTAATACCAAGCAGTGAACAAATTTTGGACCTGCAGTAGGTCGTTGTATACGTCGTCAAGATTTGTGGCACCTCTATTTATGTTATATTTGCTTTGGATTTCTAGCTGAGGATTAAAGGTTTCTTCAAAGGGTAATATTTATGGTTTTACATAATTCCAGCGCTATCCAGTCCTAGTAGACAGTACAGACGCCACAGGCGGCACGGCCCTGCACGTGTCGGCGCGCGCGGGCCGCGCCCACGCCGCGGCCGCGCTGCTGCGGGCCGGCGCGCGCGCAGACAAGGCCGACGCCGACGGCTGGAGCCCGCTGCGGGCCGCGGCCTGGGCGGGCCACACGGAGGTAATAAGAATCTACATTATTCACTAAGGGGATAAGGGAGTGTCTAATGTCACGGGCGCTATATTTGAGCTTGGATCCCTAGCTGCACTCAGGATTCTAGTCTTAACTACCTCGCTTCGCTCAAGAGTTAACTCTGAACTCCTTTGCTGCCCTCGAGATTCAAGATTGTCCAAGACGAAGACACCTTTATCCCCAAAGAGAATACTCTACATTTTCACACCTTCCGCAAGGTAATAAATAATAATTACTATGTAATTTATTGTAGTAAAGAGAGCTAAATAAATAAATGTTTGTTTTATTTCAGGTGGTTGAAGTGTTGCTGGAATTTGGCTGTGACGTGGATTGCGTGGACGCAGATAACAGGACGGCTTTGAGGTATTTTCATACAAATACGTGCACGGTGTCGTTTTTCTTCTTTTTAAACTGTGGTGAATACGTGTGTATTTAGTTCACCACAGTTTAGTTAGTTTAGTTTACATTGGATAAACTTATACGAGTCTATCTGTGATCATTTTATTTTACTTAGTCATTAATGATAAGCATTATAAAAAGGCTTTTAGTAAGCCATAAGTTATGCTGCTTAGACTGCAATTCAATAATAGAAAAAAAAACATTAATTCACCGTAAAGAGTGAGGGAGACGACTCACAGACAGACTGTCTATGTCTTCGGACTACTGCAATTGATTAAGTGCAAAAAAAATCTGTTCTCTGTGCAAGTACCTACTTTTAATTAGCTATAACTTTCGCAAAGAACGTAATATGACAAAAAAATACAGCTGTTTTTTATAGATGTCTAATGCATTCTTTATAAAAAATGTTGGTGTTATTACTACAAAAGCACCTTTCTTCCCGTCCCAGAGCGGCCGCCTGGTCGGGCCACGAGGCCGTGGTGTCGCGCCTGCTGGCGGCCGGCGCCTCGCCCGACCGCGCCGACGCCGAGGGCCGCACGCCGCTCATCGCGGCCGCCTACATGGGCCACGCCGACATCGTGCGCGCGCTGCTGGACGCGGGCGCGCAGATCGACCATGCTGATGATGATGGTGAGCTTAACAAAAAGAATTTTCAAAACAGTCCACCATTGACGGAGAAGTCGGTGAACATATATGAAAAAAATAATTGGAAATCATGGGGACTGCCGATTGAAGAGGAAACTTAAAACTAGTATTAGCGCCATCTAGCTTCTATAGTACAGCATTAGGACGCGAGCATGTCGATGACGCGAATCCATAACTTTATCCCCTACCAAAAATCGTTCAACGCGCCGAAAATTTGAAAAATACGTACAGTAGAATCTCGTCCTTTTCTGCAACAGGTTAAAAATACTCTGGACGTTAATATGGCACATCGAAATCTAGAAAAAGAATGTCTCAAAAGTATAAGTGACAAAGAAGACGCTCTAGGAAGCCAGTTGTTTTTTTTTTTCTTTCTGAATCCGGTTGTATTCTTTCTTTTTCGTGTAGTTAATGGCTAACCTGGTGTTAGAGTTTTTATCCTGCCCATAAGAAGCCAATTCAGAGGCCCATCTCTGACTTGGCACATGCCGTCGAGAAATATCTCCTAGGCATGCCGGCTTCCTCACGATGTTTTCTTTCACTGTTTTTGAAGTATCTGCACAACGAAGAGCAAACCTGCGTTGCTCCACACTAAGAATTCCTTCCTGTATCATGGGTGCGTTTACAAACATAGAAACTCACATACACTAACACCCAGACCCGGAACAACTACTTGCAGATCATAGAAAATATTTCCCATAAACCATATCCATATTTATATATCCATATTTTACCTTTGATGGGTATTTTGAGTAAAATACAAATCGTAGGCCGCGTTAATTTAAAAACGATCGTCGTTCTCATACGTCAATTTGTGTTTGGTGAGCTGAACGCGTGGTCGCGCCGACAGAGGGCGTTTTCCGGACAAAAGTGATATATGCTCGCGACGATCGCATATTCGCGCGGCGATAGCTTTAATACAAGACGCGGGTGTGCAAATTTTGCCATTATTCAACCTATCCACTTATTTCAGTAACGCAAACAGACCTACTAAAATTAGGAAAATATGATTTGACAAAATTAATTATAAAATAAAATAAATTCTATCGTTTTTATGTAAATTAAACAGAAAAAGGTTATGCATAAATTTAAGAAAAATAATTACAGGCGGATGGATAGTGAGACAAAGTTAACACTATGTTTTAACAGTCATTAATTAGCTGTCGTAGAGCATATTACTAAACAGAAGTACAAAAAGAGAGCCGCCCGAACAGGGACTTGAACCCTGGACCCTTGGATTAAAAGTCCAATGCTCTACCGACTGAGCTATCCGGGCTAATGATAATAGTGTTGAAATAACACAAGGCTTTTAAAACGACGCTTATGTCAATATTATTTTGCGTGATGTTTGGTTACAATAGGGTTGATGCCTGGATCAAAAAAAAAAAAAAACTAATTAGTCCGTCAGTCAAATAATAAAAAAATATTACACACGTATTTTTTGCTTTATCATATTAATTATAAAAAAATAAAAAAAATACTTATATAAAACGCATTTTAAGTTGGGTAGTCGCTACGTCAAAAGTAAGTATAAAATCTACATACTCGTGACGTCATGGGACATTTTAACTCAATGTATCGCCGTAATCTTTAGATTACGTAAATAAAGAAAAAATACGTGTCCAATATTTTTTCATATTGACTTATCGTACTATCGTAACTAATATTATAAATGCAAAAGATATGTTTGTATGTTTGTTTATTACGTTTTCACGCTAAAACGGTTGAACGGATTTGGGTTAAATTTGGCACATGGGTAGACTATGACTTGGAGAAGGACTTTTCATACTAGATCTTAGATGAAGTCGCAGGCAACAGCTAGTATTTGAATAAATTAAATTTAGTCCTATTGTCATTGCACGCGCTGTTTAATTTTACTATCTAACATATTTTCAACATCTCTACAGGTCGCACAGCCCTCTCAGTAGCCTCACTGTGTGCTGGTGGCTGTGCCTGCGCAGCATTACTTCTAGAAAGGGGAGCGGACGTATCCCTCGCCGACCGGGACAACGCCACGCCGCTATTGGTCGCCGCCTTCGAGGGTCACACGTGAGTTATATTTGTATTGTGTTGATCAAGGACTAAAAGATCGAATAATAAGGATATTCAGCCGAAAGAAGTCCACTGCTGGATAAAGGCCTCCCCCAAGCATCGCCACACTTCGACCCGTTCTGTGCTTCTAGCATCCAACTCATATCTGCGGTTCACCTTGTGGGAGCTTCCAACGCTACGTTTTCCGGTACACGGTCGCCACTCCAGAACTTTTCGGCCTCATCGGCCATCTCTTCTGCGAGCAATGTGCCCTGCCCATTGCCCCCTGCCCTAGTTATTCAGTCCCTGCTTTGTATAGTAAAAATATAAAAGCTTCAAGACAAAGTAAGTTATGAGCGGAACTAAAATTCTTATATTTGCTTAGTAAATGTGTAAAATAATTCAAGTAAAAAAATCCCTGTAGGTTAAATAATATTTGCTATAGTTTAACCGGGATCGCTGTTCCGCGCCATAGGAATGCTCGGCGAGGCGGGGGGCAGCGTAGACGAATGAGCGGCCTGCAATGCCCCCCGTGAGCCGCGCACATACCTGAGGCTTGGAACGGCGGTCCCGGTCAAACTATAGCAACAATTTTGTTATAGTATATTTATTCCATCTTATTCTCCCCAGCGAGATCTGCGAGCTGCTGCTAGAGGCGGAGGCGGACGTGGAGGCCGTGGACGCGGCCGGCCGCACGGCGCTGTGGGCGGCCGCCGCGGCCGGCCACGCGCGCGCGCTGCGCCTGCTGCTGTTCTGGGGCGCCTGCGTCGACAACATGGACGCGGACGGCCGGACCGTGCTCAGCGTGGCGGCGGCTCAGGGTAAGCTACATCAGCGCGGCCGGCCACGCGCGCGCGCTGCGCCTGCTGCTGTTCTGGGGCGCCTGCGTCGACAACATGGACGCGGACGGCCGGACCGTGCTCAGCGTGGCGGCGGCTCAGGGTAAGCTACATCAGCGCGGCCGGCCACGCGCGCGCGCTGCGCCTGCTGCTGTTCTGGGGCGCCTGCGTCGACAACATGGACGCGGACGGCCGGACCGTGCTCAGCGTGGCGGCGGCTCAGGGTAAGCTACATCAGCGCGGCCGGCCACGCGCGCGCGCTGCGCCTGCTGCTGTTCTGGGGCGCCTGCGTCGACAACATGGACGCGGACGGCCGGACCGTGCTCAGCGTGGCGGCGGCTCAGGGTAAGCTACATCAGCGCGGCCGGCCACGCGCGCGCGCTGCGCCTGCTGCTGTTCTGGGGCGCCTGCGTCGACAACATGGACGCGGACGGCCGGACCGTGCTCAGCGTGGCGGCGGCTCAGGGTAAGCTACATCAGCGCGGCCGGCCACGCGCGCGCGCTGCGCCTGCTGCTGTTCTGGGGCGCCTGCGTCGACAACATGGACGCGGACGGCCGGACCGTGCTCAGCGTGGCGGCGGCTCAGGGTAAGCTACATCAGCGCGGCCGGCCACGCGCGCGCGCTGCGCCTGCTGCTGTTCTGGGGCGCCTGCGTCGACAACATGGACGCGGACGGCCGGACCGTGCTCAGCGTGGCGGCGGCTCAGGGTAAGCTACATCAGCGCGGCCGGCCACGCGCGCGCGCTGCGCCTGCTGCTGTTCTGGGGCGCCTGCGTCGACAACATGGACGCGGACGGCCGGACCGTGCTCAGCGTGGCGGCGGCTCAGGGTAAGCTACATCAGCGCGGCCGGCCACGCGCGCGCGCTGCGCCTGCTGCTGTTCTGGGGCGCCTGCGTCGACAACATGGACGCGGACGGCCGGACCGTGCTCAGCGTGGCGGCGGCTCAGGGTAAGCTACATCAGCGCGGCCGGCCACGCGCGCGCGCTGCGCCTGCTGCTGTTCTGGGGCGCCTGCGTCGACAACATGGACGCGGACGGCCGGACCGTGCTCAGCGTGGCGGCGGCTCAGGGTAAGCTACATCAGCGCGGCCGGCCACGCGCGCGCGCTGCGCCTGCTGCTGTTCTGGGGCGCCTGCGTCGACAACATGGACGCGGACGGCCGGACCGTGCTCAGCGTGGCGGCGGCTCAGGGTAAGCTACATCAGCGCGGCCGGCCACGCGCGCGCGCTGCGCCTGCTGCTGTTCTGGGGCGCCTGCGTCGACAACATGGACGCGGACGGCCGGACCGTGCTCAGCGTGGCGGCGGCTCAGGGTAAGCTACATCAGCGCGGCCGGCCACGCGCGCGCGCTGCGCCTGCTGCTGTTCTGGGGCGCCTGCGTCGACAACATGGACGCGGACGGCCGGACCGTGCTCAGCGTGGCGGCGGCTCAGGGTAAGCTACATCAGCGCGGCCGGCCACGCGCGCGCGCTGCGCCTGCTGCTGTTCTGGGGCGCCTGCGTCGACAACATGGACGCGGACGGCCGGACCGTGCTCAGCGTGGCGGCGGCTCAGGGTAAGCTACATCAGCGCGGCCGGCCACGCGCGCGCGCTGCGCCTGCTGCTGTTCTGGGGCGCCTGCGTCGACAACATGGACGCGGACGGCCGGACCGTGCTCAGCGTGGCGGCGGCTCAGGGTAAGCTACATCAGCGCGGCCGGCCACGCGCGCGCGCTGCGCCTGCTGCTGTTCTGGGGCGCCTGCGTCGACAACATGGACGCGGACGGCCGGACCGTGCTCAGCGTGGCGGCGGCTCAGGGTAAGCTACATCAGCGCGGCCGGCCACGCGCGCGCGCTGCGCCTGCTGCTGTTCTGGGGCGCCTGCGTCGACAACATGGACGCGGACGGCCGGACCGTGCTCAGCGTGGCGGCGGCTCAGGGTAAGCTACATCAGCGCGGCCGGCCACGCGCGCGCGCTGCGCCTGCTGCTGTTCTGGGGCGCCTGCGTCGACAACATGGACGCGGACGGCCGGACCGTGCTCAGCGTGGCGGCGGCTCAGGGTAAGCTACATCAGCGCAGCCTATCGCAGTCACTGCTGCCCGACGAACACCTCAGAAACGACGATGACGACCGTAAAATGCGGCCGGAATGGCGAATGGAATGCGGCTGGATGCGGAAGGCGGAGTACAGGGTTTGTGGATTTTCTTGCCGACTCTTCTTCATAGGAAATGGACCGAGCACCTAGCTTCTGATGTTTCTTAAACGCCCATGTAGGTCTATGTGTAATGAAATATTTTGGTTTTGAGGGTGTTCTAGCGCAACTCGGCAGATGCTCTTAACCAGTAGGATAAACTAAAAACATAAATAATAGTAATTCTGGTTGTGTTGTCCAACTACTGCGCAAAGACCTCCATTCGAACCCAATCCTGAGCCAATACGGACCAATCGTGTATATAACCGTCTAGCTCGTCTCGAGAATGCCGTTAAACTTTTTCGGAGAACCTATGATAGCCAAAGTCCCACTTGGGCTTGTCTGCTTTTAGGGTGGCATCGGCGATTATGTATTGTCAAGTGACTACCCAGTTATTAATTGCATGAAAACGTTGTAAAAATAAAAAACGATTGTGAACTCAAATAGGTACCATCGAAGAATTTCATATCTAAGCAATTTGAAAACAAAATCCCGTGAACGCGATGACCACATCTGTTACCACCCCGGTTCTATGGCGGCCGAGCACTGCAAGCAGAACTAGTCCTTACGGTGCATAGATATGAACTTCTTCGAGGGTACAATAATTGTTATCACACTTACCCCCTTTTGCACTAAAAAAATATTAAATGCGTTTAACGCTAAACGTATTTAAAACATAATTCCGTCTCTCTCTCTCTTTACCCAAATAGTTACTCTTTAAGTCATTGAAAATCTCATGTCTTCTTTTTTAATGTTTGATGTATATTTATGACCTGAAACAAAGGTTTTTCATAAACCTAGATCAGGCAGTTCTACATTACAGTTAGAATAAAATTTTCCTGGATTGTAATTAATCTATATCATAATTTTACTTTATACTTGAATTAATTTAATTAAATTTTTAATCTCTTAACTTCGAACGATTAACTGAAGCAGAACGATATTAATTTCGTGTAAACGAAAAAGATGAACGTTTTTAGTGATTTGAAAAAACAGTCTCAGTCTCAGTTGTAAAAACAGTCTATGAAAAATCCCAAATGAAACCTGTATCATTTTTAGTATATTTTATTAACTGTAAGTCTTCTGTGTTATATCTAGGCAACGTGGAGGTAGTCCGTCAGCTCCTCGACCGAGGGTTAGATGAACATCACAGAGACAACTCCGGCTGGACACCACTACATTATGCTGCTTTTGAAGGTAAGACGTAACACTTTGTAATAGAAAAGTTCTCTTTAGTATTGACTGAGGTGAATGAAAGGCAACTGCATGCAGCTGAGATGAAAATGTGAAGAAGTATGTTGGGTGTGGCGAGTATAGATAAGATAAGGAATGAATATTATAAGAGGGGGTAACTAAAGATCAACACACACACAAGGCGGGTGCGTGTCGGGCGCGGGTCGGGACGGCAGTACGGCGGGCGTGTATATATTGTAAGTCCTTGTATTATATGGATGCCAACACATAAAACGCGTGCGATGGTCGGGCACGGTGCGGAAGCGCGGCTCCCGCTGCCGACCCTCTCCATATAATACAAGGAATTCGGTATGTAAAGTAAAAATGTTCTAAGCTGATTCCAGAACAATTTCAAACTTAGATTTCTTACCTTTACTCGTATTTTTCTATTTTTAGTGCTTAAAATTATAAGATGTAGTTTGTTTTAAAATAACTACAGCATAGAAAAACAAAATATTTAAATTAGTTGCTTAAAATAACTAAACTAAATCTATCAATCAATCAATCTACCTAGCCTTTTCGCAACTATATTGGGGTTGGCTTCCAGTCTAACCGGATGCAGCTGAATACCAGTATTTTACATGGAGGGACCGCCTATCTGACCTCCACAACCCAAACTAAACCTATCAATGAAACATGTAAATAAAATACCTGAAAAAAACGCCCGCCGTACTGCCGTCCCGACCCGCGCCCGACACGCACCCGCCTTGTGTGTCTGTTGAGCTTAAAGCGAGAAAAATTGCTTGCCAATGCCTGCTATCTTGACCAGTGGGCTGATTTCATAACCGCTTCTTTTTCGCGACGGAAAGGTAAAGAGTTATGAGAACATGAGATAGTAAAAATCTTTTTATATTCTTCTTCACATTTATCATCGTTGTTGTCCGAGGCATTGAATTCTGGGTTCGATTTCTTAATCACAGTATACATAAGGAACAATATTATGTCTTCATAAAAAAAACGCCCAAAACGATGCGCTTCGAAATCTCGAGTGCGTGGCAGTTACGCATGGACGCGAAGGTTTATCTACCGAGTGGCCGTAGGTCAGGTTTTCAAGGTCACTGCCGAGACATAATACTTTATTATACTATGCCTTAGTCGAGCAACGTGTTATTGGGATTTTCCATTTGAAATTTCTCAGAAACAGCCCATAGGCTTGCCTCCTCATTCATGTGACTTCTGACTTCCCTTTATGCGTTATGTTCAACGTTATCTTCTCATTCTCAGGTCACGTTGAAGTCTGCGAAGCCCTCCTTGAAGCCGGGGCGAAAGTCGACGAAGCCGATAATGACGGCAAAGGACCCCTAATGCTGGCCGCGCAGGAGGGACACAGCCGGCTGGTGGAGCTGCTCATCGAGCAGTGGGACGCCCGCGTGGAGCAGAGAGCGCATGACGGCAAGACTGCCTTCAGGTACCATCATTATATAAACATAACAGCGATGGCAACGTGCCGCTCGTGATCATCATCAACAAACTCGATGTAATACAGGGTTATTTTAAATTGGCTAGCTAAACTCCGCAGATGCGATGGGTATCGATAGCTAAACACGATAAAATAAAAGATTTGTTTTTTTTTCGCTTTTGCTGTTGTTACTTGAAGTATGAGTTGAGAAATACGGTATTCTCATGTTGTATCGTGTTTTGATATTGAAACTAATAATGTCTGTGAAGATTACACAAAAAAAAAAACTGTTTCTTTTAAACTGATATTTCAACTGACTACAAGAAAAGCGACTTCAAAGTCAAAGTCAAATCATTTATTTCAAATAGGCCCTTGCAAGGCACTTTTGAACGTCAACAATTACAAAAAAAAAAAATGATTCTAGTCGCCCCTTCCAAAAGGTAGTTTTCGTATGGAGAAGAATGGGCAAGAAACTCCACCGTTACTCTTTTAAAATGTTTTACAATATTTTGTATATGTAGGTACATTAGTTATATAATTATATGTGAAGAAGATGCATCTAAAAATAAAAAAATAAATTACTATACCACAATATAGGTAAAAAGATTTTTTTAAAGAGAGCAACAACAGATAAATTAATTATTTATGTGATAGATACATGGTTCTCACATATTTACAAACATTGTAAAAGTAGACGAATTTCCAAAAAAAAAAAAGTTACAATTAATAAGTCTGTGTGTGAGGAAGTAATCACAGAATGTAAAATCAATGTCATATAATAAAATATAATAATTTATACAACTTAAATTAGCAACCAGTTTGATTTTGTCTAGTCTACTTTAATATAAATCTATCTAACTAATATGAAAAAGAGAAAAGATTAAATTAGAAAGAATTAAGTTAGGGCATAGGATACTTTTTATCCCGATTTCGAAATCGCGGGTGTTTTTATAATATGTACAGATAAAGATTCTAAGTTTTATCCAATGGGTTATTGTCACGTTTTTGGACGTTTTTTCAATATATTTTACTATTCATAAAACGGATGTACAATCACAAATGCAATAAAATAGTTACAACACAACATTTCTGATTGGCATCTACTAGATGTGAATCTAGCATACATTTTTTATGTAAAACATTTACTTACTATTATATAAAACAATTATTAAACGAAACTTACAAATTGTGAACTTTTCCATAAATAATGAAAAAGTTTTGGAAAGAAAAACTTAAATACAAATAAAATATAATATTATACAATTAAGACTGTAAGTTTAATTCTAACTGAGGCTACAGAACCAGCAAATACATCTATTTCACCGCGAATGGAGTGAGTTACTAACAATGTAATCTCTCTTCAACAGACTGGCAGCTCTAGAAGGACATGTGGAAACAGTAGCAGCCCTGTACTCGCGAGGCGCCGACGCCGACGCCCTGGACGCCGACAGAAGGAGCACCCTGTACGTGCTCGCGCTGGACAACAGGATGGCGATGGCGCGGTATCTCATCACGCAGTGCGGCGCGCAGGTCGATACTACTGATAACGAGGTAAGGTCAAGTCCTTACACACACTGGCATCCCTGCATATGAGCTGCTTGTTTAGTTACAGTTCCTCTTTTTTCACATTATTATTTCTTTTAGTAGGTATCTACAATCGTCTAAAATAAAAAATAAAACAAGTAAATGATACATATATACAGGATGGCAGGGACATCGACGCTAAAACTTTCCATGGATTCAGTACAAGACGAAAAATTTCAACGTGTTCCGACACGTTCAAATTTTACGTCGGTTATCAAAAAAAAAAAACTGCTGCCCCATCAGGAGGGTTCAGAATCATGTACTGAATCCATGGTAAAAGTTGTCGCGTCGATGTCCTTGACACCCTGTATATATAATATAGATATTGGAAAAATGAATCTTAACAGGTTTATTTATTAGGAAAAAATCATGAGCGCATCGGCTTGTCCTAGAACCAAGAAATCCACACACAGAGTACTTGCAGTGCGCCCGCGTCCCTTCGCTTGTCACCATAGATAACAAATAGTCTATACTATGGACAAGTGATGTTGCAACGTCGGGCGTGTATAGATTACTATTATTATTATTTTCCTTTATTACATCTTAAATACTTATAAATTATATTTTTAAATATTAAAATATGAAAAATTAAAACATTTAAAAATATAAAAAATAGTAGCCCACCGGTATCGGGAACAGGGTCCAAGCTACCGGCGGTCAGGGCTCCAGAGAGAGGAACCTCCTAACAATGCGAGCCGTGTCCAGAAGTACCGCTCTCTGAATCAAGCCCTTGATCCAGCTGCCCAACGATAGCCTCCTCAGGTGTTGGTCGAGGCTCTTGGCTATTAGGCCATTGGCTGTCACGACTATCGGCACAATGATCGCTGAGACCACATCCCACATGTCGACAACCTCGCGAGCTAAGTCAAGATACTTGATTTGTTTATCTTTCTCAGCTTTCACGAGGTTCCCGTCATGCGGGACCGCTATGTCAATAATCATTGTGCGCCGCTCTACTCGATCCACCACCACTATGTCAGGTTTATTGGCAACAATAGTCCTGTCAGTGATGATGGATCGATCCCAGTACAATGTGATATTTCCATTTTCGAGAACTGGGTCGGGCACATACCTGTAGTACGGCACTTCCGATTCCACAAGATTGTATTTCAGAGCAAGTTGCTGATGGATAATCCTGGCTACAAGGTTGTGTCTATGCAAGTACTCTTCGTTAGCTAGACGAGAACAACCGGAGATAATGTGTCGGATTGATTCTCCCGGACGGTGGCATGCCCGACAGATGTCAACCGTGCCGTCTTTCACAATAAATCTACGGTAATTGTTCGTCATGATAACTTCGTCCATAATTGCACAGACAAAACCTTCGGTTTCCCCAAAGAGGTCACCAAAACGCAGCCAGGCTACGGACGCTAGAAAATCTACATCGGGTCCATGTAGGGCCCGGAAAAAGCGTCCGTGAAGCTCCTTACTCTGCCATACCTCCTTGCGATCGTTAGTGTCAAGCACTACAGGCTTGCGCCAGTTCTCTTTAGCCAAGGAGAGCGGGGTGAGGCCCTTGTCCACAGCGACCACATCTCGATGCATCCCCACGTCGGCTTCTAGGAAATATTCCCTGAGACTGCATATCTCGCGATTGTGGAGGGTCTTAGCGTTTAAAAAACCTCGACCTCCACACTTATTATTATTATTTATTACTTAGTTTCAGTTTTTATTTGTACTATTTTATTTCTTAATATTTTTAATGCTTTATTATTTGGTCTATCCCTTAATGGGATTTATCTATGTCCGTAGGTGTGTCCGTTACACAGATTAATAAGGTCCGTGACATCACAGTGGGCCCTATCAGAATACCAGCGCTGCGGTATTTATTTTTAAATATCGCCGCATTATGCTGAGATAGTGGCCTTTTTGGCCTCGCACAGGTCTTTACTTTTCTGTTTGTATTTTAATTTTATATTTTTATTTTTTATTATTACTTACTGTTTGTATTTCCTGTGCGTGTCCCAAATAAAATATTTTTCTTTCTTTCTTTCTTTCAAATCGAATACATGTGAATTCCACAAACCCGAACTGTGCCCGCGTGGTGGGTCACTCCCTCTCACCGATAGCAGGCTTGAGTCCCAGCAGTGGGAACGTGGCTTATTATGTATTAATTTGTTAATTTATTTATTTATTGACACACCAACGACTTATTCACTAAAACATTACATTAAATATATTCAACAGCTTTGCGGTGAATTCGTCACTTATAGGTGTGTACAGCACTTGTATAATCAATAATAAAAACTGAAATGGATATGAAACTAACAAAATTAAAATTTACAAAGTTTACATTAAATCTAAAATGTCAAGCAGTTAAATTAAAATACATTATAATAATAAAAAAAAAAAAAATTAAGAGCAGCCGGTTGGCTGCTCTTAATTTTTTTATTTTTTTTTGACACAAATACTAAGAATACAGATAATACATTCGATATATTATAGGAGGAGCTCGTGGCTAAGTAATAACAGCCGCATGGGTCGATCAATCAGGTTAAGAGCGGCCAACCCATCATACTTTTCATACAAACGCTCGTACGTGATTATGGCGTTGTAACACATCTTTCTTTAATTTTTTTTTACTAATATATATCTTGTGCACTATATCTAGGTTTCTATCAAAGTAAAAATTAAAAAAATTGAAAAACAAATTCAGTATAAGCCTCAAAAAATCTGCTTTTTTGCACAAATTTTACCCGAACTTTGGCCGGTCATAATATACTCATAATTGGTAGTAAAACATCTGCATAGAAACCTCGCACATGTAATGGACATTCTAAATATCAAAAAAAAAAAAAAAACACAAACTTGTAAGGTTTACTCAAAAACACGTATTCCCTGATACAAATTTTTACACACAATTTTTCGTACAATGTTATCGTGATCTGACTTGTTTTTTTATCAGTTCTCACTTGTGCTCGTTGAAACAACAAGCTTTTCGACCGTGCTCGCGTTGACGATAGGCGGACCGGGAAGGGCCCTCTTAAGTGTAAATGATTAATTTAATTATGTTTGTTGCAGGGTCGAACACCGTTACACGTGTCAGCGTGGCAGGGACATACGGATATGGTTAACCTACTCATCAAAATCGGTGAGTTCAATTGAAGTCATTTAGAACAACACAGAATATGTTGCGGCATTTCCCAGTGGACGTGTAACTGTCTTTTGGAACATTTTCGTTATAACGATTCGTTATTAATTAACCGACTTCCAAAAAGGAGGAGGTTATATGTTCGTAGCGTATGTGTTTTTATTTTTACGTATGTCCGCCGATTTCTGCGTCCATTATGGACCGATTTTGAAAATTATTCTTTTGTATGAAAGGGTATGCGCCCAAGCTGGTCCCATGTAAATTTTATTAACTTTGCTTGGGGAGTTTTTGAGTAAGCTTCAATAATACGTATTTTTCCCACTTAGTATATAGTAATAGTAATTTATTTGCAAACTTCTGAACACATTACATCAATGAGGTCTCAACCCCTGAACTAGGACACCTGTATGTCAGGGGTCGAGGTTTCTCCAGTTACATGGATCAACATGAGAAGGCTTAGACTAGATACAATCTATACTCAATTTAAAAAATAATTAAAAGATATAACCAACAAATAAAATAACAAAAAATATAAAATGTTAATAATTCTAAAACATGGGTAATCTGTTTTAGAATTGAATAGGCGCAGCATGTGTGTGAAAGTAGGTGTGTGAATGTGTGTGTTGTCTGAGTCTGTCTACTAGGTTAGATTACTGATAATGTTTTCCGTATATGTGGATGATATGATGATAACTTCCTGTCACTGTTATTTACATAGCAGGTAGTGGTATTCGAATTTGTGTGGGGTTGGTACCGCAACTAAAAAGTGCAAAATAAAAATATTTTACAAAAAAAAACAACCGACTTCGAAAAAAAAAACACTACAAAGTGAAAAAGCAAGGCACACTTTCCTGCTAGTATCATAAAACGGAATTTACACTTTATTTGTTTTCATTCTTTTTTAATTTGATTTTTGTTTATAGTATAATATGTTGTGTTGTGTGCCTTTTGTGTGCGTGTCTGTGCTAAATAAATGTATTTTCTTTCTTTCTTTTTTTCTTAAAAATTACTTTAATTTCGGAAGTCTTTGAAGGTTTTGAATTTTTGTTTTTTGCCACCGACTTCCAAAATTAAAGTAATTTTTCACTTTGTAGTGTTTTTTTGATAACATTAATCAAAATTATTTACAGTACTTTTATTTCACTAAGCGACACGCGTTTTACTTGTTGTAACCAAGGGTAAACACGCTATGTCCATACACAATTGCGATAAAAAATTAGCTGTCCTACACATTTTGTCGGACATAATTTCGGAAACAGCAATTTTTTTTTTCCCCTTTTCATCTTTGGTGCCGTAGTATATGTTGTTTGTAATGATGAGTACAATGATCCCATATAAGATTTGTTATTACACGTTGTATCCTACCTGCCCACGCAGGCAGCGCGGCAGTAGACGGGCGCGACCGCTGCCTGCGCACGGCCCTGCACGCGGCGGCGTGGCGCGGGCGCACGCAAGTGTTGCGCACGTTACTCAAACACGGCGCTTCAGCTTCTGCGGTCTGCACGCAGGGCGCTACACCACTAGGTATGTTCAATTTCATCATTTGACGTCCACTGCAGCACCGCTAATTCGACTGGTTCTGTGCTTCTCGTATCTAGCAGATTCCTGCGGCCTTCACAAGGTCATCGGTCTACCTTGTGGGAGGCCTTCCAACGCTACGTGTTCCGGTACGCGGTCGCCACTCCAGAACCTTTCGGCGTCATCGGCCATCTGTTTAGCGAGCAATGTGCCCTGCCCATTGCTACTTAAGTTTGGCAAATCTTCAGGCTATGTCGGTTACCTTGGTCCATCTGTGGATCTAAATTTTATCGTCAACATTCAATCGACAAACATCTACTACTAGATATAGGCCTCCTCCTGGCATCGCTCCATCGAAAGAGCCTGTTCTTCTTACATCCAGCGTATTCCCGCGATCTTTACCAGGTAATCGGATCAACTTCAGATATTCTTTGACCCACAAGGTGACTGATGGTAAGATTTAAAAAAATAATGTGTTTGAATAAAACTATCGCGTACAAAAGCTATAGAAGTTTGCAACGCTCTGTCAGAGTAAGCCATGCGGGTTTACTCTGCGTAAATCAACCAGTAGTGCAATATTCGCACTGTACGCGCTTTCATATGGTTTTTTCGCAGTACGGGTTACGTCTAAGGCCGAGATTTCTGTCACTCTCGCACTACTGTAAAACTACAAGTGAAATAAAGAGACGGAAACATGTCTAAGTGTGCGTACTCAGTGAAGGCGCACCCGCGTATCGTCGCCTTAAAGTGAAAAGCTCGGGAATGCAACAAAAAAAAACCTCGCAACACTCGCAGTTTTGTGGCGGCATCTATATCGCCACATGCGACCCACGCATCATACTAAAGTTACGCAAAATCCTGCATCGCGTAAGCAGATTTTACCGCGCGATCAGCATGTAATATAACTTCCCAGTTGCCCACCAGTTTTTCGCATATAAGAGGTTTTCACTCGTAAGACGACGGATGAGTATGGTGGATTGCGGAGCGGACTTACACGTCAATACCTGTCACTAGTGCGCCCGCTCGCTCTCCGGACAAGTTCAAACGTGTCGAACATTTGTTTAATGCGCTGTTCATTCCTCCTGCGCGGTGCCCCGTCACTCAGGACGCACACTCATAACGGGGTTCACATGATTCGATTTTAGTGCTAAGTTGAAAGCGATCTGAACAGACTTTCAATCAAATTGAATTTCAAATTTAAAGTATTTTTTTGTTAAACAACAAAAGTTTTTCAATCCGAACCGTGCGAACCCGGTGTCAGCAAAAACACGTGCATTGTTACCAGGTATCGCAGCTCAGGAAGGACATGAAGAATGCGTGCTGTGGTTGTTACAGCATGGAGCTGATCCTCAGCAGGCAGACCATTGTGGTGAGTAGAAAAAAACTAAAATATTCACTTGTGTTAGTCTAATATGACGCATCAAATTTAAAATAAAGCACAAAAAGGACAAAAAATATAAATAGGGAAAATATGCGTCACATCCGCGCAAACGGACAGTCGATAACACATTAACACGTCTGTGGTAATATTTGATTTACGAAAGCCGCCTTTTCTGCGACGACAAAGTCGCTGACATTGTTACTATAGACAAGTGGTTGTCTGTACTTACACACCTGATTTCTGGGACAAAAATTTGCTTACAAATTGTCAAACGCATGTGAACTGGTGTTGACTGAATTATCGACAATTAATCAGATCACTTGACATGTGTTTAATTTTGACATGTCGTTTATTTCGTTCCAGAAACCGGGAGTTTTAGAAATAATAATAGATTGTTTGGCTAGGCTGCAAACAATAATTTTTAAGGCGAGAGTGGTTCTTTGAATCCAAAGCGCAGCAAGTGATTCAAAGTACATCCCTTGATCTTAAAATTGTGTTGCTCCCGACGTGAACACTCTACTATTTATAACCCTCTATAAGAAAAAAAAACGTGTGCGGTCCAATCCCCGTCAGGAACGAAGTTCCTTCTTACGTATGGTTTAAAACAAGCAGCCGCCATCTTGGATTTACATTTTGACCAAAGCCACACTTTCCCTTGCCAGCCTGTTGCTTGTTCATACAATGTTCGTGATAGATCTATTTGGTGATAAGAACTTTTACTAACTATATCCACATTTCAAATCAAGTCATTTTTAGTCCCTAGGGATGAAAAAGCTATCTTAATCCCTGTTTACGAAGAATAAACTAGCTCTTTTTGAATAGATGTGATAAAAAATATATTTGTAGAGTACCATCACAGACACTGGCGGTTTTCCACTTTTCAACCTTATTACTAAGGGTGAAAAGTGGTTCACGGTAAATGTCCGCAGTTGTACATATGAGCAATTGAGCATAGCATTTTAGACTTTTCGTTCTGGCTTTGCTGCAATCGGAGATAAAAAGTAATTTTTATTTTGTTAGTGACATTCCTTGTATTCACAAATTACAGTACGGCCGATATAACTTGGCAGATCTGAACATAGGCTCTGCGAACTTTCGCGCATGTTCTCTCACTCACACTCGCCTCATGTCACCATTTGGTTCCTAAAAAATGTTATTGCGCAGCCTTTTGCGCGAAGTTCGGAACTGTCAACTTATGTCGGTCGTATCGTTTCTTAGGTTAAGGTTTTATATACAGCCAGTCTATCCTGTGAAAACTTCGGTTTAACACTATAGACAGCTCGCTTCACCTCATGGTGAGAATAGGTCGTCTGATTACGTGACTAACAAGCCCGCCCCGCAGGCCGCACGCCCGCCAAGGTCGCGTGGCGCGCCGGCCACGCCAACATCTGCCGCCTGCTGGAGCGCTGGCCCGGCGGGCAGGCGCCGCACGCGCCGCAAGCGCCCTCCGCGCCCTCCGCGCCCGCCATCCACGACCTGCCCACTCCCAGGCCCACTAGCGCTGGTAAGACGAACAACCATTTATAATTGTTGGAATATCGGGATAAAATTATCCCATGTCCTAAACCAAGTCATCGTCTACACTTGTGCCAGATTTTATCCAAATCCGTTTAGCCGTTTTTGCGTGAAAACGTAACAAACAAATAAACAAACTTACTTTCGCATTTATAATATTAGTTAAAATATACTCGTAGTTAAGATTAGGATATAGAAGAAACTGTAGGAATTAGTAAGTAGTACACCTATTTGTACTTTTTAAGACCTAAAAACGGCAATGATGCCGCGATTAACGACGTCACCAAATGGGCTCAACTAGGTCACCACTGCCTAGTGCCTACCAATCAATCTGCCTAGCCTTTTCCCAACTATGTTGGGGTCGGCTTCCAGTCTAACCGGATGCAGTTGAATACCGGTATTTTACATGGAGCGACTGCCTATCTGACCTCCACAACCCAGTAACTGAGTAATACGAGACCCCTTGGTAAGACTGGTTGTCAGACTTTCGGGCTTCTGACGACCCGTAACGACTGTCAAAGATCCACGAACGACGGCCGGGACCAACGGCTTAACGTGCTTTCCGAGGCACGGAAGAGTCTCGGTATGTAAAGATGGTCACCCATCCATGGACCAACCCCGACAAACATAGCTTAACCCGTTGAATCGAACCGAGTGGCTGTTATTAATTAGTCACGAGCTCCTCGCTTAGGCCTAGTGCCTAACATTTTCCTAAATAGATTTTCGGGCTGACTTCTGGATTACCTCATTGTCAAAGATAAGAAGTAAGAAATCCGTGACCTCGAAAAGCATCCACGGATAGACCTCAGCAAGCGTTGCTTTGATCGATTGAAATGTGTGGCTTGTTTTTGGTCTATTAACATTAAAAAACCTTTTGTTTTTGCAGGCTCTCCAGAATACAAACGTCGCAGCGTGCACAGTTCCAACTCGACCAAGTCATCGTCCAACATGACAGGGGGATCAGCGAGGTCACATTCGCACCAAGAACCGAGCGATACTACTGCTGAGAAGGTGAGTTTAATGGTATTTGTGGAAGGAGAGTGGTTCCCGGAAGAAATTGGAACCGTTCCTTCCATTGATGGATGGATAGACAAAGACTAAGGCGTGTTGGAAAAAAATGGCAACGATTTGTGAATGTGACTTTCAAAGGCTTACTTGACCTATGAAATCCTAGCTAATGAGCCACAATGGGGAAGGCAACTGTCATAATATTTCCCTGTCATAATATGGCCCTGACGTAAATATTTCCCAAAACAAGTTCCCAATTCAAGGCGTGAGGTGGTTTTATTAACACATTTTTTTTAAACAACGTGTTTTTCTGTTCCTAAATTTTCCAAAAGACCTTAAAATTAGATAGTTGTGGCTTAGCTTATCTAGGACTTAAAACTGTCGAGTTCAACCCAG
Organism: Agrochola lota; assembly: GCA_947364205.1. Classification (NCBI taxonomy): domain Eukaryota; kingdom Metazoa; phylum Arthropoda; class Insecta; order Lepidoptera; family Noctuidae; genus Agrochola; species Agrochola lota. The sequence goes on along the minus strand of OX376246.1, from coordinate 9,397,590 downwards.
CCATAGGTTTTTAGGGTTTCGTAGCCAAATGGCAAAAAACGGAACCCTTATAGATTCGTCATGTCTGTCTGTCTGTCCGTCCGTATGTCACAGCCACTTTTTCCGAAACTATAAGAACTATACTGTTGAAACTTGGTAAGTAGATCTATTGTGTGAACCGCATTAAGATTTTCACACAAAAATAGAAAAAAAAACAACAAATTTTGGGGGTTCCCCATACTTGAACTGAAACTCAAATTTTTTTTTTCATCAAGCCCATACGTGTGGGGTATCTATGGATAGGTCTTCAAAAATGATATTGAGGTTTCTAATATAATTGTTTTCTAAACTGAAAAGTTTGCGCGAGAGACACTTCCAAAGTGGTAAAATGTGCCCCCCCCCCTGTAACTTCTAAAATAAGAGAATGATAAAACTAAAAAAATATATGATGTACATTACCATGTAAACTTCCACCGAAAATTGGTTTGAACGAGATCTAGTAAGTAGTTTTTTTTATACGTCATATTTGCTAAATATTGTACGGTGGTACGGAACCCTTCGTGTGCGAGTCCAACTCGCACTTGGCCGGTTTTAATGGGGAAGATCGGTCAATGCTAATTGTATATGGCGTGACCATAGCTAGGTCCTTACGGCCTATAATAAAGTTGACATTTCGTTCATTCATTCTATTTCGTATTCATTCATTCAGTTTGGTTTTATTTCACTATTTTGTTATTTTCACTAATTTCATTATTTTTAAATCAAGTATTTGACATGGAAAGTGACAGTATTTAAAACCTAAAATATTTCCTTGTAATCACTTTCTTCAAAATAAAGATTTATTCAAAAAAAAAAAACACTACGAATTGCTTTACACAAATCAAATTACAGTATTCTGACGTAAATACAAGACATCGTGCTTTAGAGACTTAAACAAGTACGAGTGACAAACACTTTGAAAAAATTCCATCGGCTTAGGTAGAAACTGCAGAACCACCTGCTGCGATTCTTACATACTTGTTCTTATATACCTAATTTTAGATATTTGGTTATTTTGAAAGATGATGATATTAATTTTATCTTACATGGTATAAATTATGTTCATACTTTACATGTTATGATGTTAATTGGTTTTTTTTTTACTATTTACTTTATTTTTATTTTGAGTGAAAATTAAAAATATTAAATAAAATGTGTTACTATTCAATTGAAGAATGTTTAAACCAATAACTACTACACATTATATTCTCGTACAAAGACATCACACACACCTACACCACTACCTAGATGACTTCCTCTTCAAAATTAATTAATAAGGCGATCGAATTATTAAAAAGTGTATTTATATTATAATTTAACTATAAAAATGTGTATAAATCATTATTTTAATGAGTAATACTAAATTATTTAAATTATTAATGTATATTCGTGTCAATAGCATAGTTATTTTAATTTTTAATGTTAAATAAATAACCCTCAAATTTGCGATGCCTGTAAAAGGTCGCTAAGTCGCAAGTACCTTCATTATAATAACACCAATATGTACTCTTAGTCTGCAAAATAAATCTTTGACTTTGACAATTTATTATGTTTGTTACAGGCAAACCGCGCAAACTTATCATTATCATTCGCGCAACAAGTCGCGCGCTGCGGCCGCGGTCGGCGAGACATACCAGAACACACAGAGATACCTGAACATCAGGTCGTGGAGAAAGATTCCAAGTTGAGGTACGTGAGATACTAGGTCAAATAAAGTTAATAGGCAAAACTTCACGTCACGTCTGAAGTTTTGCCAGTTAATATATAATACCTATAACAAGTATATGATCCACTGCAGTAAACGAAATCAGAAAAAATAGTTAAATAACTCCTAAGCTATTACATAATCACTGAACATGGTTGGGGGTGTTTCGAGAAGCCCTTGGAGAGAGGTTGCAAATTTTTTCTTTTGGACGTTAGTTAGTTCGTCAGTTTTTCATACATATGGGTGGATGCACATGTATGAAAATTCGGCGAGCTAAACTAAACTTAACTTAAAACTAAGTTAGTTTAGCTGGCGGTGGTCGGCTCGCTTTATTGTGTTGAAATAAATGTTTTGAATATCCCCTCTATTCCTTTAGGAGCTACGCCGCAAACGAGCGCGACGCAGAGCTGGGCGCGTGGTCGGGCGCGGCGCGGCGCGGCCACTGGCGCGGCGACACGTCGCCACTGTACGCGTCGCCGCCGCGCACGCCCGTCAGCGACATATGCAGCCCCACGCAGCCAGCTGTCGCTTTTGGTGAGTTTTGGTCTTTTTTTATGACCTATCGTTCACGGTAACTCGCGGGTGCGATGGCAGGTGCGGTCATGAAAAATCTATCGAAAGAACTGTTCACCTACAAAATGCAGGTTTGTAGTTCTCTCCACCGTATCCGGTGACAGCGACCCAGACTGATTCTTTCGTGAGCTCTCTGATGACTACTAAATCAAAATATGCAACTATGACGAAGTGGAAAGATAGTGTTCTTTCACTCTTCTTTTAAAAACTGCAACAGTTTGGCAGTCCCTAATGTCAGGTGGAAGTGAATTCCACAACCGAACCGCGTGCACGCTGAAGGAGTAGGAGTAGAAGTCGGTTGAGTGGGGAGGGGATTTAAGGAGATTTCTAAAATGCGATCTGCAAGGTGCATGGCGTTTTCGGGTTGTGAAGGATGTTAAATAGCAGACACAATATCCGAGAGTTCCTACGAAGTCAAACAGGGAGCCACTTGAGTATCTTGCGAAAGTTAGGAACAAATAATAAAGTTAATTAATTAATAAAGTCCGAATTTTTTACTGTCGGATAACTTAGTAATAAGAGAGATTTTGTATAGAAAATAAATACATAGTGCAGTGTTTGCACCTCTTATAAAAATTATGTTTTGTACAAATTATGATAAATGCCAGTCACGTACGGCTACACGCCGGTGTAACTCTGTTTATATTAAGAAAAAACACCCCAATATAATATTTGATTATGCTTTTATTACATTTAAGGCCGATTTGTCAATCTCCAGATAACATTGAGCTGAAGGCTGCAGTTTACCGGCTTTTGTACAGAAAATATGTCACACATATTTATTCTTCAGAGAAAAAAAAAAACTGACAATTGAGAAATTGGCTCTAAATTACAAGAAGCATTTGCGGGTTTTAAAATTACTTTTTTTGCACCCACGAGAAGCAGCTCAGTAGTAGTTGTTTGGTACAGCCTGCCTGTAGTGAGCATAATAGAAAATTTACGAAAGTGATGAAGGACGATTTTTGCAACGCGTTGCGGCCTGCCCCAATTTGCGCTAGCCTTTAGAGCGCTAAGACACTGGTACGCCATGGCGCCGTCGCCGGCTACGTATCCAAACAATTCGTATTGAAATGTATGACAGTTAACTCACTTGGCTACGGTCTGGCGACGTCGCCAATTTGTAAGCGTAGCCACGGCGGACCGGCGCTCCTACGTGGCGACTGGATAATCTGGCGACCTGGCGACACGTAGCCAAGTCGCCAGGTATACAAGTAAGTCCTACCTCACTCAGTGGCCAACTGATCGCCAGGATGGGCGCCCGCGTGTTACTGAGTACTTATTCGTATTTGGCAACCTCATTTGGCTACGGTAAGTAGCCAGGGCTACGTAGCCAGCGACGTCGCCATGACGTCCCATTATGTTACCGCTCCTATCTCCCAGTTTACCAAGAGATGTTTTTAAATTAAATTTCTTCATCAGGATCTCAACCACCAAGCCTGACGACAGTGCAGCCAGTGCAGGCAGATACCCACTTCAACAGAGATACTCACATGAGGATCATACTGGGACGAGACAGCAAGCCCCAGCAGGATAGGAGTGAGAGGTCAGTATTGTTAGAGCGAGATAGATATAGAATCGTGTGTGGAAAGCCCTCGGGCTTCGTGGAGTAACAATGCTCGCAGGATGGCTGGTAATAGCTAAAATTACTCTCAAACTTGCCTCGTGTCCGGAGCCTATAACCAGTCGACACCATTTTGGATCAATGCAAAGCCGAATGTGAGATTTAAGGTTTGATTCCGAACAACGCTGCATGCACGCAGCAGTGTTGCTGCAACAGTGCTTCCGCGTCACGACTGTTGTGTGACGCGTCACTACTGGTCCCCGTACTTTCTGTATAGGTTTATATGAGATTACATTCCGAGTACGGTAGCAATGCTGCGCGACATTACTACGTCACATTGCTGCCGTGCTAGACCAGTGCCAGACGCGGCAGCACTGCCACGTGCAGCGTTGTTCTGAATCATACCTTTATGGGGTTTATTTATGAACGTTGCACAAAGTTCTGTATTGATAGTGGTGTTTTACGTGGGTACAGTGGTGATGCCTGCGGATAATTGATATATGTTATTTAGTAATTTTATTCATACTGTTGGTTGTTGCATAATATTCTATGTACTATTTGTTTTATTTTATATTTATGTATAATTCTGAATTTTAAACCTGACTTGGTTTCCGTACGTTTTTTTCGAGTGACCACTGAAAATCAGCGCTGTGCTGTGGGTCTCCATAGCACAGCATCATGCTGAGTGGAAGCCTTCTTGTCACAGTCATGACGTGCCAGCAGCTGCCGACTATTTCTGTTTTGTACTCGTTATTGTATACGTATTGTTATTGTTTTGTTACCTACTCGAGTTTTTATTATTTTTTTATGCACGTGTTTCTGTGACGAATATTCACAGTTTGTGTATTTCTGTTGTCGCTATAACAACGAATAATAAGAATTAAATAACGTTACTAATTAAAGTATCTCGAAGGCTCAGTCTTAATACGGTACTGAACCCATCGTATGCGAGTCCAACTTGCACTTGGCCGGTTTTTTTTTACGTTTGAACGCCTCTTAGCTTTTAGCAACGTTTATGAACAAACCTGCATGGGCCTGCGCAAACTGGCGGACGGGATGGCAGAGCATTTTAAATTTATCAATTGAATTTAATACTTATTCAATGGAAATAAGGTATATATTGCAATGCTCGCTAAAACTACGGTGCGATGCTCCAAGCTCGATCACCGAGCATTGAAATATATACCTTATTTCGATTGGATAAGTATTAAATTGTGTGTATAAAGTGGTAAGAATATCTGATAAAATGTATGAACTCTGTTATGTAAAAGCTGTAGTTGCTTTTTTTATGGAGACATGCTGTTTTTGGGGTTAATTACGAGTATGTATAGCATGTTATTTTACTATTGTATACGTTATTCGGCCTCGATCCGAATCACAGAATAGTACAGAAGGCGCACTCCAATCGTCGGGCCAATTCAGTGAGCGTAACGTAGTCAAAAGATCTAAGAGTTATGCGATAGAAAGAGAGGCAACTTGTAGGTGAATATAATTGAAGGTAATTAGCGCTGTGAGACCTGAATTGCTCTTTATTGTGTCGTAGCAAGAGTCGCTTTTTATTTAAATGATTTTGCGGAGTGTACCGTCTGTATTAATGTCCGAACATTATTTAATATGGGTTGAAATTTAGTTGCTGAAGTAAAAGATGTAAGAAGCGTGGGGCTACTGAAACGCAAATACATATATTTAAAAATAATGCTTTTGTAATGTGTCAGATAATTTCTAACAACTATTGTGTTAAACGTTTGACGAAATATTCGGCTTTCGTAAACGAAAATCGTAGTTCCAGTTGTAAATGTTGTTTCGAGAAAATCGCCCGGTGAACATCGTTTTCGAGTTTTTCTTTTATCGCTGGAGTATTAAGCCTGGCAAGTCTCGTCACAACGTTTAGTTTTGATAAAAAAATACGCTTTTGAAAATTGAATTGAAAAATCTATGTGTAAACGCAACAGATTTTTTCCCAAAGCCGAATATTCGCCGACATATTAAAAGTAAAACATAACACTACAGTAAAGTATGTGTGTAACGTAGCGAGGTGTGGAAAGCGATGGGTCTCGTTGCGTACAGCAAGCTAGTGGGCAGTATCGGCAGAGCCAGAGGCCGGATATTGAAAAAAACGTGAGTTTCATACAACGGGTGTGTTTTGTGGGGTGTGACTGTGATGTCCTTTGGGTTCATGTGGAGATTTTTTGCACTTTTAAAATTAAAATCACACGCACATATTTGCATTATTATATATTTTATTTCTGTAAATTGGTTTTAAAACACAGTTTTACACGTCAAAAGAAATATACTATTTTAAAATTTGACTAGGTCGGTTGTTCCTAACCGACTGCTCTGAGGAGAATCACCAAAAAAAATATTATCTTAGTCAGAACTTTTGAGTACCATGTAGATTAGTGTCTGGGATTTTCTTTTGAAGAAAGAATCAATCAGACACGCAGTTTGTATCCCTTTCTGTCACTAGAGCGAGAAGTACATTCGCATGTAATCAGGCTCTGATCTCAGTTGCGGTTACGTAATCAGAGGCGAGGAGCAATGGCCGAGCGGGGCGTTGGCGACGGTTCAAAGTTGTGCCATCGCCACCGCCCCTCTCGGCCATTAATAATATAATATTTTTTATTTATTTCTCTCAAAAAGGTACAGATTTGGTACGTAGTATAATTTAGGCTGGCTGGCAGGCATATTCAAGCTGGAGTCTATACTGGGTTCGGGACCTGTATGACAGATCTCCAGGCTCACACCTTTAAAATTTCAACATTAAATTGCACTTACGTACTACAACATTATAATAGGTCCAAGTACTGAGAGGAAGTTAAATTACTATAGAAAATTGCATTGCTCCTCGCCGCTGATCTCGTGCTCGCAGCCTTAGAAGTCTTACATTCGTATGAACTCGAAAGTAAGTCTTTCTGCCCTTTTGGTACATTTTGACAGCAAAATTACTGAACCAGTTTTAAAACGCACTCTGCAAAGTCACTTTTCAAATAGTTTCGGTAAGGAGATGTCCGTTTTTTTTGTAGGGACGTTGGTTTTTTATTCCGAGAAAAATCTAACCAGCATCAAACTACACTAAAATAAAAGCAACAAAAGTATGGAACTAGGAACCACTGAAATCATATTTTTAGACCCCTCCATTTAAGTGAAAAATAATGAACTATTTAATGTTAGTACATATATTTTATTTGTTGATGGCAACCCAAATAAAACTTCCTACACACTTTGACAAGGTCATAATTGACAGATATTCATTTCTCAAATACGACATACATTGACACATGCTACTGTCATTAATGTCAATCGATTGACAGTAATGACAGTACCATTGCCATGTGTCAGTTTTGACAAGGGTGTGTTCACCTTTATTATCCAAACTAGATAATTAGAAAGGTTTGTTCGTTTAAGCAATAAATTCACACTAAAATAAAAAAATAAAAATTTCTCAAATTGGAGGTAATTAAAAATGTATGATATAGTTAGAACCTCTAGTTTTTGGGATGTTTAATCAAATATATTTATCTTATCCTGGTTAGAATGATTGAATAAAAATAAAAAAACATTTTTGGACATGTTCTTTGTCTAGTATTTTTCCTTGCAAATATCTTATGAATGTTGAAGGACACTCACAGTCACACCTCTACTACTTCGGCTGGGAGTGGCTACTTGGCTGGTGCATAGGTACCTCTGAACCTTCGCTTCATCATTATCATTCATCACCGATTTTCTACATCAATAAGCTAGATAAATGCAACAGGAGTTGCAATGGTGGGGAATAGCGTGGCGGGCTAGCCCAACAACAAAAAAAAAACTAGTTAAATCATAATAATTTGCTTCTGCAAATGTGGAGGATTAACAAACAAGATGTTTTGTCTGTTAAATCATATAATAGGTGAACTTTATATGATTCACGGCGATTGTTTAAGAGCGTGCATTCTAAAAGTTGGCAACGTCGCATATAGCTGTCAAATATTTACCTGTTTTTATTAATTTCTTAATATTACTGTATGGAAATATCGCTCTATAGTGAACTAAAATATTAATAATGAATTGCAATTACAACACTGAATTTGATGTTGTAATAGTTTTAAGTGTAGGTAAAAAGGGCATTTGGAAAGTTTCCAAATACTTAAAAAAAAAAAAAACTAAATATTCAGTGTTACGATATTATTTCCTGCATTATTCGTAATCAATATTTTAGTTCACTATAGAGCGATATTTCATATTTCCATACAGTAATATTCCCAAATTAATCAAACCAGTGAAATATTTGATAGCTATTTGCGACGTTGCCCACTTTCAGAATGCACTGCTGCACGCTCTTAGGCTCTAGTGTGAGTTTATTTTATCCATCTCGACTTTACGCATCCACCGCGTTCGGTGCTCCGATTAGCCCTTCACTGGCCAATGGGAGCGCCGGAAGTTAGCGTGAAAAGAAACTCACACTAGGGCCTCTGAAGTATTGTCAGCTTCACGGACGTGGAAGATTTAAGGTGCGTTTACACCGCGAGTATTGAAAAGAGCGTTCAATGTTCAAGCCACAAAAAATGGCTAACGAATTATTCTCAAACTCGAAACTCAAAGCATTTATTTAAATTAAACCATTTACAGGCACTTTTGCAAAGGATTTTACAAGCTCGTCATCAAACATTTAAATGCTCGCGGTGTGACCACCAGTTACGGAACGAAAATATAAATTATATTCTATTTATTTTCACATTCGCATTAACATGCTGTTAACATGATAATCCATACATTTAACAATAAGCTTTGCGGCTATTTAACTTGCACTAACTTTGGGTGGTTGGCTGCACGAAGATAAACTAATACGAGAAATCATAATTATGTAGAAAAGCATACGGTTTGTTTAAGATTGTGTTTTTACTATTGGCTACTACACTAAATGCTAAGGGTCGTGGCTGTCGTAGTTATACAACCTGCGAGTAGGACGGCAAATATTTCGTTCTAAGAAATCTACACCGAATGTCGTTTTGTCTCGCTCCTGCGTTTGACGACCGCGACTGCCATGTGTTTTGGCGTTCACTATTATCGTTAAGGTATTTGTGTGGGTAGCATGCAGATGTTGAAACCGGTGGTATATAACTTAAAACAACTTTTTTCTGTAACACATAATATACAACGTGTATAGCTTTGTCTTCGTTTCGCAATGAAATAAGATTAAAAGGGGATTGAAGATTTTTGTATGGAGCCTGGCATACTGTACCGCCAAATTGTTTTTTTTTACATAATGGCTGCCACGCATGAAACCTATATAAATCGATAGCTGACATCAAAGCAAACACAAAACATGCTAGGACCAAACCCCGTAAAGCGCCGCGTTTCCGAGATATTAATGTTCAAAGTTGATCACGTGACATCCATTTTTTTTTTAACTTGCGTACATCTTGTTGAATAGATGTCTAACTCAGAACACTACGGCGTTTGGTCTTAGTATGTTTTCTGTTTGCATTGATGCCAGCTATCGATTTATATAATCTGCGTTCGCAATTCATTTGCCAAACATGTAAATAAACACGAGTTTTAGGAAAAACAACTGTAATGCCTACACATAAGGTTCAGTTTTGCGCTACAACTTCATATTTTTTATGATTTTTTCAATAATACTAGTCGGTTTAAAGTCATCTTTATTTACACTCACATAAACATGATGTTTGGCTAAGTGGAAAACTCGTGTTTGTTTACATGTTACGTATCTTGCGTGGCCGCCATTTTGAAAAAAAAAATGTTGGAACACTAGGCATGCCACGGATCTTCAAACCCCTTGTTATGACAGATAGTGGTCTTTGTTTCATTATAATTGTTATGATTGCTTATTACTCATGTCTGTAACTTTAATTTCAGATTTATTATAACTTCCAAATTATATGATACTTTGTTTTGGCTGTACTAACAAATTGTTGTTATTGTTTATAGTAAAAGCAAGAGGAACGGGATAGTGACAAATCCGGCGATGCGATTGGTCGCCAACGTTAGAAACGGTCTCGGTAAGCATAAAACCGATATTATTAAAATAATACCTGTATCACTGACTGTCTTGTTAGTCATCGGCACAGTATAAATAAGTAACAGCAACAGCGAACTTCTAACTGAACAGACAGCTGTGCTGCTGGGGAGTTTGTTGCGCCACTTCTTCTACCCAGCTAACAAACTAGGAAGTGGTGAAGGGTGGGCGTTTTGGGGGACTGTCTTATGTAATTTTGACGTTCGAAAAGTGCTGATTCTCAGCCTAGTTTGAATAAATGACTTGAATTTTGACGTCTTCATTGAAAACGGCCGAGACGAAGCGCTTTGAAATCATCATCAGAATCAGTGTATATCAGTAGGCAACAGTATCGAGTGCGCGGCAGTTAATTATTTCAAGGTCACCGCTGAGACATAATACTGTTACTTTATTATACTGTGTCATAGGCGAGCGACTGCATAGGATGTGGGGTTCGACAATGCATTGCTTCAAGTTCGCCTCGAACATAACGCAATGAATATTGTTGAATTGTCAAATTAATAGCATTGGGATTGTGAATGTGCAATTACTGCACATTTTTCAATAACAGTCAGGATATGTGCCGTTACTGGGTTGTAGAGGTCAGATATGCAGTCGCTCCATGTTAAATACTGGTGTTCAGCTGCATCCGGTTAGACTGGAAGCCGGCTCCAACATAGTTGGTAAAAGGCTAGGCAGATTGATTGATTGAGTCTGAATGTGTGCAGTTATAGCAACAGGTTCGCCCCATACTACATATGACTGTCTCTGAATGCCCCGTCTCGCCATACAGGCGCAATTAGTGATGGGTAACTCGTCATTTTTATATGAGGTTGAGGGAGTACCTCATTTTACCTCGCTAGGTCCTCAAGAGGTACCCCTCATTTGAGGTGAGGAGTCGTACGTCGATGTATGTACAATTATGAAAGTCGGTTCATTCACTCACTAAGCTCACTCAATACTCACTCGCGAGTACTCGCGTCAATATGTCAATGTCAATTTTTAAGCGAGGACGAGTGAACGAGTGAGTTGGTTCATTGTTGAAATTCGAGTAACTCTTTCAATTTGCGATCACGAGTACCTCAAACGAGGCACCTCATGAGTGAGGGACACATCTCTAGGCGCAATGTTATGTTTATAATTTATCTCCAAAATACAATATTTTATTACAGACAGCGCAGCCGCAAATATACGCCGAACAGGCGTAGCTTTAGCGGCAAGCGCGAGCTCCAACAACCCCGCTGTCAAAACTAATGCGTTCCAATGGAGGAAAGAGACGCCACTATAATTGAAGAGACAGAAAGTCAGTAAAAGGTTTATTTGAAGAGATTTAGCTGTCCCAGGTAGCTGGAGGTTTTCATTTTGGTTTCTGAAATGCCAAAAATGTAATTTTCTAATGCAGGTCAAAATGTGAAGAGTAGCTTTTTGGGTTGAAAAAGCTTATTTTTGAGTCTAAGGACACATGTTTAATTACAGCGTAGAAGTCTACGCAAAAAACATCGAAATACATCTTAGACCAAGTGATTTAAGATGTATTTTGCTTGTCTTATATTTTTTTCTTGAAACAGAAACATCGAGTTTATGCAAAAGTTCGTCTTTGTAGAACGTCGTCTCTGTCACTCATGCCATAGTGACTGTCTCTTTCTAAAAGTCGATGTGTCAATATGAACACAAGAAGAGTTGTAAAACATTGTGTTCATCAATGAGGACTACTGTAATTCGTAGTAAAGATTGTCCACTTTGAATCGACGCGCCTCACTACCGCGTTTGACGTTCACGGTAATGCTGTACTGGAGCGCGTTATTTCAGAGTGGACAAGCTATATCGATGCGATTAAAATTAATGTAATGTAAAGTGGGATATGTCTTTTAGAAGAGGAAACAGTGATGAAGAAATTACCTACATTAATCTATTAAATAATAATAATAAAAATCGGTAATGACTACCTCGTTGGTCACAAGCGCCACTGCTGAAAGCGAGGTCCTGGTTACAACTCTCAGTCGGGCACAGTGTTCAAGAATTTCCCGGTAGCAGCCCGATCTCTAGATTTGAGCTCGATAGAGGGCAATACCCAACGTCCTATTTAAAAGCTATCGTCGCGCGAATACACGGTCGATCGAACTTTTGGTTAGGTGAACCTGAACGCGTGGTCGCGCCGACAGATGGCGCTTTCCGGATTCCCGAATAAAATGCGCTCGAGGATCGATGAGTGGCGATATGTGAATAATACCAGCTTTCTTTCGCTTATTTCCCCAACCGTTCATCCAAAAAGTTGGCAACGTCGCAAATAGCTGTCAAATATTTACCTGTTTTGATTAATTCTGCAATATTACTGTATGGAAATAAGAAATATGGCTAACTAGCGAACTTGAATATTAATAATGAATTGCAATTATAACACTGAATTTGATGTTGTAACCGTTTTAGGTAGTTGGAAAGTTTCTAATGACTTTTTTTACATCTGATACGAGATATTCGGTGTAACGATATTAATTATAATCAATATTTTAGTTCACTAGTTAGCCATATTTCTTATTTCCATACATTAATATTGCCAAATTAATCAAAACAGCGAAATATGTGACAGCTATTTGCGACACTGCCCACTTTCCTTATAAATGCTCTTAAATACATGAATACCCAAGTAAATGGTCTATTATCATATACAAATATACCTAAGAACATGTATATAAAGGTACATAATGTAAAGTTCATGATTATAAGTAGGTATATTAATGGCAATATGGAAGACAACGTGTGTAAAAATTATAATTATTTGAAAAAAAAAATATAAAGAAAAACATGATAAATTGGTTGATTTAATTATTATAGAGCAAGTATTTTCAAATATAGGCCTAATTTTTTAATCTGAAAAAGGAAATAATTATGTATCCATTTTGAAAATAACAAAAAAAGTCGTAGAATATTTTCCATGCAGTTTAGCATAACTTGCGTAGATGATATTAATATTAATTAAACTGCTTTTTTACTCATTTACTAATAGGAATCTATTGTGTTATAAATAAGCGATGCGAAACTATTCGATATTTTCATGAAAAAAAAAAAGTGCTTTTTAATGAGAATTTAAAATTCGGATGCGTACTTTATTTCTACCCGGCTGCGTTAGAGGAAGGGTTGTGTTTTTTCTGCAAGAATTGCTAAATCATCTAGTCTAAGGTGCTGCTAAAACATAAAAAAATATAATATTAGTATCGCATCGCTTTACATACGAAAAATGCTTTACTTTTTTTACTAAAACTTTTTTTCTACAAAAAAACGTCAGTATTATTAATACTTTAAATGTATTGGAAACATTTTTTGAATTGTGCATTTTTTTTTATAAAAATAAAAATAGCAGTACAATTTTTTATAAAGCGGGTTCTCGAATTATGAAGTAAAAACGAAAAATTCGGTTGTATTTCTATTACATTAAGCCCTATTTTGTGCAGTTTTTTACTTGTGTATAAAGCATTTACAAATATTTAGAACTGCAAATTAAATTTCTTGGTCACGGACGTGATTGATATCAAAAACAAAAAAAAAAAAGGAATGAACCTTACAGTAATCGCATAAGATGTGTAACATCTGACATCTTACCTTGGTAATAAGCAACATTAAAGGGGCCGCGTCAAGGTCGTTTCTGACGGCCAACTCTAGCACAGCGCGCGGTCATTGGTCTAATCAAATAGCGCGCGCTTCCCCGGCTTCCTGTAACACAGTTCTGTCCCTTTTCACGAAATCACTCCCATAGATTTGATTATTTCGATTTTTATACATTTTTATTTTGGTTTTGACTGCAGGAAAGGGAGAGGAAAGATTTAAGTTTTCAAGTAATTAGTTATCAGTTGATTAAAGGCCGCATTTAAGGTATGAAGCTAGAAGTACGCGGCGGGCTCATCTTGTCGAGCCAATTCAGTGAGCGCAACGTAGTCAGAAGATATAAGGGTTACGCGATAGAAAGAGAGGCAATTTCTAGGTGAATATAACTGTAGGTTATTTGCACTGTGAGACCTGAATTGCACTTTATTATGTCGTAACAAGAGTCGCTTTTTATTTAAAGGATTTTGCGGAGTGATACATCTGTATTAATCCGTGTTACGGGGTTTCAAAAAACGGCTTTTCCGGAAGGGTCCAATATCCAAGGATTTTGTTTTAAATATAAATGCTTGCAATAGAAATGCGACCGAATACAAAAAGTGTTTGATCTCAAAACGAACAATCTTTTGTATAAAAACATAATGAATTAGTTATCGACAACGCATTTATTCATATGTACATGCATGTACTAGTCTGTATTTGTGTAGTCATATTCTTTAGACAATAAAAGAAAATACAGAAAAACATGACTCGTAACTTCTTATACGATAAAATTGACATATTATAAAATTAATGGAACCGTAAAAGCCGACAAACATCTTTCAAATATTCTAGTTGCCGATAAAACGAACAAAATCCAAAAATATCCGCCATTTTCGGATATATCCGCTTCCGTCACCAGTAGAAATGTTTAGGTATATCTTCATTATGACTACACATTTATAAAGTAGTTACATGTAAGCGGCTGTTAATGTTGCACATCGAGTTTGAGAAAAAGTTTGGGCTTATACTATAGCGACGTCTCTGTCACTCACCTGTGTCAGTGTCTCTTTCTAAAGCTCGATGTGTCGTTAAGCCCTGGTTCGCACGCGATCTTCAACTCTCGGTAATGAGCCGAGCATTCAGAATCCTAGCGCGTCAAGAAAACACGTTTGGATTTTCAACTCTCGGCGCTAAGCAGAGCGTTGAAAACGCAATGCGCGGAAAAAAGTCGCCGCGTGAAAGAACCGCCCGCTAACGGTGGGGTATTGTAAATTAACTTTGTTTATTGCGTATATTTAGAAAGTTTAACACCAATGTTTTGTGAGTGAATATAAATATATATTATTTGTAAATAAATAATTAATTATTGGTTTTGTTTAACCAAAACTTTAGAACAAATAATGATATTCTCGAACTCGATAGGTGGCGTTTGAACCATTTTCATGTGAAATGATTCTCGAAAAGAACTCCTGCTTTCTTAATCCTATTCAATATCTGGTAATGTTAATTCAGCTTATAAACAGCTAACATTGCATTTTACTGCAGATTTGCTCATTAAAAACTTTATTAGGTTTCAAGTCATAGATAGCTCCATCCACGAATACGCGCCCCACTCCGCGGTTACTGAAATGAGTGGGGCGCTTCTTCATGGATGGAACTACTAGCATCGTTTTCCCATACTTACAAACTATTATTTTTTTGCATTTATATCGAGAATGTCATTTTCGTTTTTTAACTTTAAGCTTTAAAAATCATGCAAAGGTAATCTTTTTTGGAATGAACCTGTCTCTTGTCGAGCAGTGATGATTTTGCATGATTCTAAAGGCTTCAAAATAACGTACTGATGTGACATATACTGCTAT
Source organism: Agrochola lota (assembly GCA_947364205.1). NCBI lineage: Eukaryota > Metazoa > Arthropoda > Insecta > Lepidoptera > Noctuidae > Agrochola > Agrochola lota. The sequence continues at coordinate 9,382,294 of OX376246.1, read as the reverse complement.
CGAAACGCATATTGTTGTTAGCGATAAATAGCGCAGGCAATCGGACAAAACTATTCTATGCAATAATTTGTCACGATAAAACTGTAGATAACTATAATATTATGTAATTGTGTAAAAAAATATTAATAAGTGAAATGTCGAAGAGTTTTTTTGGGTATTTCGGATATGTTACATTTTGGGTAGATAATAAAAAGTTTTAAGGTCAATGGCTCAAAAATAAAGTTTTGCTGAATTGCCCTTTAGAGAATTGTTTTAGTTCGAAAAGTTAACAATTAATTTGATCGGGAGAAAACACTTCGAAATGTAGTTAGATTTTGTGAATTCAACGAGAAAACAAAAATATCAATACCTAGCAGAATGTGTACAAAATTAATCTACTTTATATTTCAAACTCAGCCCAAACTGTGTAACATAACCTAAATATCCTAAAAATCATTTGTAAACTTAAGTGTTGTCATTACTAGACAAATTATTATTTAATTAGTCTCGAAAATTCTTAAAATGGTTTTACTCTATTTTGTGTTACAATGGCAACACTGCACTCGATTGAAAACGATTACGAAGGAATTAGCATTTTAGTTGTATTTATTTTTAGTAAGATTGGAAAATAAATATTGTAACTAAAGAATATTACTTTGAACACTTATAGAAATGGCCACTTACGTATCAAAAGTATATTTTAAAGTAGAAGAATATTAAGCTGGAGCCGCAGTTGTAGCGTTTTTTGCAATTTACAGGTCAGTTTCACGTTATATCTTGATCAAAATATGATTCGCGACTGTAACAGATATGTATTATAGAATGTGAATGTATTATATGAATATTTACAGAATTATTATTGAAAATCGTCGTAACCCGAGATCGTGAATGGTATATAACCCATTAAAATTACCTATTGAAATTGCGATGTTTTTTTTTGCTTTTTCTGGAAATTACCACATAAATAGTCTTTCAATACGATTATTTACAATACCATCACGGATCGGACAACATTTTTGTTACACGATGTATAATTTCATAAGTGACCATTTAAAAACTTAAGTTGTAAATTCGGCAGCGATTAGAACGAAAAAATATTATTAATAACTTTAAAAATAGATATAAAAATCTCAATGGTAGTTGTGTTAGGTTTTTTGGAATTATTAGGTATTGTATTAAAATTAATAAATTGAGTTAATAATGAAACATGCATTATTTAATTTATAACTTTTGAATAGTGTATGTTTTTTTGTTAATAATCTTTTTGGAAATGATTCTGTGAGGCTGTCAAAATTATGCGTTTCCACATATTTTTAGAAATTAATAAAACTTATATGTACTGTACTGATATAGTATTAACGAGTCCCTGTTTCAGTTCGAAACTGGTAGGATTATCTCGAAAGATATATTATGTAAAAAAAATCTCTTTCCTTCTTTTTTACAAAAAAAGTATTAAAAATATGTGGGAGCGCGATTTAAAAATATTATTTTCGCTGTGTCATATTCGAGGCTAAAATCTAACGGTATCTAAATCTTATAGGCGATGTCGCAACTATGTATATGTAATTAATTTAAATAACAGTGATATATTTGCTTTATATTTTTTGTAACTTGTTGCATGTATCTGATTTTTGAGAGAGAAATACCCCGTAAAAAAGACTCTCCAAGTCTTTAGTCAGTAAATCGACTATTTGGTCTTTAAATATCAAGATTCTGTTGTGATTGATTTGTAATAAAACCACGAGGTTGAACTGAGACACAGTATAAATAAGTAACAGTATTATATCTTCATAGAAAACGATCGAAACGACGCGCTTCGAAATCTCAGTGTATCAGTACGCAACATCTCGAGTGCGCGGCAATTACGCATGGACGGGGAAGGTTTATCTACCGAGCGGCTGTAGGTAATTACTTCAAGGTCACTGCCGAGACATAATACTGTTACTTTATTATACTGTACCTGAGACTTATTACTATTAAATTAATGGGTTTCAGAATCTGGACCTATTAAGGTGATTTTAAAAACCTGTTATTAAAAGTACTAAAACTTATTAAAACTACAGTCTGAAAAAACCAAATACATGCAATTAGTGATTGATAACGAATAAAAATCAATTCTTGCTAATATTCAAGTCAGTAATTTAGTTCTTGTAGCGTTTATTATTTTTTATAGAGAAAGTTTTGATAATCTTGAAGTTCTGCTTATACCCATGGTGCGGTGTTAAAAACTTTTCACGAAATTTTTATTATATCTATGCCAAATGATTTTTTTTATTACGTTGTTTTTGCAACTGGCAGCACTTTATTACGTTGGAAGTTGATCAAAATGTGATTCTCGAATTCATCAACATATTTATCTGATTTGTTTTTTTGGTGAAAATAAATGATAATGATTATTTAATAAAAAAATATTGGTACTTATTAAACATAACTTTAATAGATGTATTGATGACTATCATTTGCCAAAATAAATACAATAAAAATGCTCTTATAAATATTCTGTGCTATAGTTTGACCGAGACCGGCTTAGGTATGTGCTCGGCTCACGGGGGGGTAGTGCAGGCCACTCATTCGTCAACTCTCAGGGCGCGTGGCGTCCCGCCCGCCGTTCATTCGTCCACGCTGCTCGCCTCGACGCGCATTCCTAAGGCGTGGAACAGCGGTCCCGGTCAAACTATAGCAGAGAATATTTGTGATTAGTTATGTCCGGTTGTGCTGTTTTTTATTAAGAACAATAAACAAGGCTAACAGCGTTAATTTTAAAACTTTCTCTATAAAAAGTGTCGCAGCCTAGAGTTAGCGCTTTGTATAAACTTAGCAATATTTATTTATTAGACGGACTGTGTGAGTTTCAAATGTGATCTATATTAAGTGCGTGTGACGTAGACGACGTGCGATTCGTGGAAATATAATGAAATATATATAATTTCTCTTATTTTTTGTGTTTTATTTTGTGTTTTCTTCGGACGATCATCCCATTGCATTGTTCTGCTGCTTCGTCGCAACTGCGTTTGGCGTCTTGGGCTTGTCTTGGTGTGTTGGTTAATTGGATGTTTCATCACGAATTTCACCAAGCCATCAATTAGGCTTGCAAAATATAACAAAAGCTGCTTAGCTATGTGTGTACGGATCTATAATGGGTTACCTGGTGATTTTAAATTGTTAAATACGAGATACGGTTTTAAGCGGAAATTGAGTGGATGGCTAAGCCAAAATAACTTTTATAGTCTGAAACAGTTTTTTGTCACAAAATATTAGTTAAGTACTTTTTTTTTTTTTTTTTTCGAATTTGCATGCTGAGTCTAAACACGGCAAAACATGTTTGTAATACTTTAAACTGTAAGACCTGTTATACCATGTTTTGAGCAAATAAATATATATATTTTTTTTTAAACATAAACAGGGCAAATTAATCGTCAAATATTTTCATATTTAAATAATCAGGGCAATTTATTTGATGCTTTCCTCAAATTAATTGACAACGAAGTTGGAAGATGTTGGGGTGGTTTACAGAGCGAACGCACATGGAATATTGATAAGTATGTTTTAATAGAAGGTATATAAATGATGAGTGTAAAAATGGAGTCCCGTACAAATTCTGGCTATTTCAAACTATACAGTTCCCTATCTAGCCAGTATCCAGTGTACATAGAGGTGATATATCCTCAACAGAAGGCCTCCTATGATCCTGAAGAAGACGTTGTGAAGGCTGCAGGAATCCGCTGGATTTGAGAAACAGAACGAGAGGCCTGTGCCCAACAGTGGACGTCTTTCGGCTACAATGATGAATGATAATTGCCTCTAGACTATTTATTTTTAAACTACGAAGCAGTTCCCCGCGGTTTCACCCGAACTGCATTTTCCCGACACAAAAAGTAGGTATTTTAACCTACATAATATGTCAGTCGGAAATAGTGACTGTTTTGTTTTTGTAATTGGTTCAATATTTCCAGAGATTACTTTTTACGAACATACCTGCAAACTATCAATATAAAACGCTTGAAACTATACACCATTAATTTTTGTTAACTTCTCCCGCTCTGGGCGGAGCGGGCGGGCGTGTCAGACTATTACTGACTAAAACCCACCCGTGTTCCTTCAGTGTTGCCTGTACGTTGCCAGGGGTAACCACGGGGTTGCCACGGTATCCCTTTCGGACTTTCCCGCGACCCCGGCAGGCATCGGTCCCAGCAGACCCCTTCTGTTGTGCTGACATCTCTTTGAGGTGCGCGTGGAACACAACGCGCCGTCGACCCGGGCCTGGTCCTTATCGGGCGGTGAGCTATCCATTGTTTACCGTCCGCAAGCCCGCGCCTACGGTGGCCGGGAATCAGCCTGCGATTCCCGTCGCCCAGGGCGTCTCCTGCGGCGGCTAGGGGCGCGAGGGCGCGAAATTTGCCTCACCCTCACGTGTGTACTTACCCTACTAAATCCTAAACGCGAGTTGTTCATAATGATGACAACAGTCTTTTCATAGTCACACTTTTACCTGTATCTGACAACAGGAACCCAAAAGCAACATTATTGTAACAAGATTTGACAGTGATGCAAAATCAGACGTATTAAGATAACTAAATTCTTAGAAATCAGTTTGACTACATTGACCGGATTGCAGTAATGCCACGATTGGTCGTCTAAGATAACTCGATTACTAAACAGAGTGGAAACAGCATGTCGATTCTGTAAAAATATCACCGTGAAAACTTGCGTGGAGTGAGCTGTCAGTGAAAACTCACTGATGCTAGGGATTGATCAAGCATTACATTTACAATCGTAATCGAGATTTAAATTATATTTTTTATGCTAATTCTATTGGACATTTTTTATTAAGTATTCTAAAGCTAGTATCTAAATGTCTAAACATTACATTATATACCCCCCTATATAGTAATGTTTAGTAAAATAACAAAGCAGATATCCAATCAGAAACTCAATTTTGTTTTATTCTATTTTGTTCCTAGACTAGTCCCTTAATATATATTATAGCCTGAGGCGCGACGCGTTACGCACGTAGGTACCTACCAACAATAAATAAAATAGAACGTACCTACATAGGTATCTACACGTTGCTGCTACTTAAGTACTAAAGAAAATGCTCATCGACATAGTTTGTTATTATGAACCCATTGTTAACTTAAACGCAATCGAGTGTTAATAGTGTGTAATTTAACCCCACACAAACTATGTGGGAACCTACCTAAACGATGTAAGTAGTCATATAGATAAAAAGATGTGTATATTATTTGTACCTACCAACCGAATATTTTATTGGAGATAACCTACCTACGCGTTGAATAAAATCATATTCATCAAATCATTACAAAATTCTTAAGTTCAACAGCTGACACTCTTGCAGCGCGTGCACACCGAATCACTTCACCACGTTGAAGCGGTAAGAATCGCGCTTGCGCGCTAGGTAGACACTATCACATTGAGATTTTTTTTACTTACTACGTACCTACATACTTATTTAACTTGTGACGCGTCACGTACTTGCGTACTAAATACCAACGTCCAATAAGTACCTACAATGTTTTATTCATCATCATCATATATAACCCAAGTAAAACTGACACTTGTAGCGCGCGCACATCACATCACCGACGTGTTGTCGCCGAGGAAATAACACGCGTTACCATGGTGACCACCCGCGTGATCACTTCACCCGATTCTCAAAGAATCGGATGAAGTGATCACTTCGCGCAGGCGCGCCGCTGAGGAAATAACACGCGTTACCATGGTGACCACCCGCGTGATCACTTCACCCGATTCTTAAAGAATCGGATGAAGTGATCACTTCGCGCAGGCGCGCCGCTGAGGAAATAACACGCGTTACCATGGTAACCACACGCGTGATCACTTCACCCGATTCTTAAAGAATCGGATGAAGTGATCACGCCGCGCAGGCGCGCTGTTACGCACTTTGTTTTTTTGCTGCTTATTGCTGTACTTATTGGTACCTACTTATTAAATTTTATTTTATATATGTTCTGACTGCACATGCGTGACGCGTTACATACCTACAGGTTAAATAAGTAGTATGTAACTAGTTCATTTAAAAAAAACTAGTTTAATTATTGAAAACAAAATGTATCTAGGCAATAAACTGACTTTTTAAATGTACAAAACGGTATGATTTAGACATTGAATTATCTAAAAGTATTGAAATAAATAGGTACTCATTATTGACTCTGAATACGTATAGGCTTATGGACATGGCCGTCAAAGAGGGAAAAAAAAATAAAGTGCGTAACAACGCGCCTGCGCGGCGTGATCACTTCATCCGATTCTTTAAGAATCGGGTGAAGTGATCACGCGGGTGGTCACCGTGGTAAGGCGTGTTATTTCCTCGGCGACAACACTTCGGTGATGTGATGTGCGCGCGCTACAAGTGTCAGTTTTACTTGGGTTATATATAATGATGATGAATAAAACATTGTATCTAGGTACTTATTGGACGTTGGTATTTAGTACGCAAGTACGTGACGCGTTACAAGTTGAATAAGTATTTAGGTACGTAGTAAGTAAAAAAAAACCTCAATGTGATAGTGTCTACCTAGCGCGCAAGCGCAATTCTAACCGCTTCAACGTGGTGAAGTGATTCGGTGTGCGCGCGCTGCAAGAGTGTCAGCTGTTGAACTTAAGAAGGATTTGATGAATATGATTTTATTCAACGCGTAGGTAGGTTATCTCCAATAAAATATTCGGTAGGTAGGTGCAAATAATATACACATCTTTTTATCTATATGACTACTTACATCGTTTAGGTAGGTTCCCACATAGTTTGTGTGGGGTTAAATTACACACTATTAACACTCGATTGCGTTTATAATATAAGTTAGCAATGGGTTCATAATAACAAACTATGTCGATGAGCATTTTCTTTAGTACTTAAGTAGCAGCAACGTGTAGATACCTATGTAGGTACGTTCTATTTTATTTATTGTTGGTAGGTACCTACGTGCGTAACGCGTCGCGCCTCAGGCTATTTATATTAAGGGACTAGTCTAGGAACAAAATAGAATAAAACAGAATTGAGTTTCTGATTGGATATCTGTTTTGCTATTTTATTAAAACCCCCCCTATATAATAATGTTTAGACATTTAAATACTAGCTTTAGAATACTTAATATAAAATTATCAATAGAATTAACAAAAAAAATATAATTTAAATTTCGATTACGTTTGTAAATGTAATGCTTGGTCATCCCTAGTATCGGATGGGGTGACACTGACAGCTCACTGCACGAACACTTCCCCTAAGTTTTCACGGTGAGATGGTTACAGAATAGCACAGCTGAACCAGCACAGCTGTTCACAAACGCACAAACAGTAGGTACTATACTGCCCTGCTAAGCCAAAAGGCGTTATCGCAATCGGAGTAAGTTTTGAGAAAATTGACTTTTTGTGAATTGTAATTTAAGGAAACATAAGGATAAAAAAAACTTCTTAGTGGTTTTTTCAAATGTTTTAAGTTAGATAGCGTTATTTGGCTTATACCATTAGATGCGAAATTGTTATAGCTATTGAATGGTATAAAAAAAAACTAAAGGGCCGTATCTCAGAGATACCGCCTTTCGGCTTAGCACGGCAGTATAGAGGGCACAGGCGCCTGACCACTTTTCTACCTTATTGCTTAGGCAATAAGGTCGAAAAGTGACAAACGAATACGGATTACGGTTGTTATCGCTGATAGTCGTTTTAACCGAACACTATGTTAAGTAAACAGAAATGCTGGGTCCTGAAAATTTCGTCGTTTAAAGCAAGGTCGTTATAAACGGTTTTGACTGTACTCATTCCATTCATTTGACTAACATAACCTCGTGGATATTGTCTATGACGTGTTATTGTTTGCGTTGAAGCAGCATCACACACGGAGATATGCGCAGAACCGTGCAGGTGAATATATATACAGGGTGCATTGAAATTGTTCGTCGGTTATTCAAATAACCGACGAAAAATTTCAAGCCCCGGGGGCTTCAGATTCATGTTCTGAACCCATGGTAACAGTTTTCGCGACGATGTCCCTGCCACCGTGTATATATATTTATACATTTATCTAGCAATCGGCTTCTCAAGCCTTTAGCAGACTACGCGTTCTGTGCTTGTTGGCGTATCGAGTACGGTCCTCCAGTGAGGGCCGCCCCTCTTCTTGTTGCTTGACTAGATGAGGCTATGTGCCATGTGTGCTGTCTTTTCAATCCACGGTGTTCCAGTGGGTTGGTCAGTACAGAAACCAGGCAGTTGACGTGCTTTTCAATGCGCACTTTGTAAAGTTTTGTTCTGTACTCAATCTCTTTCTTTAGAGCTCCGATATAAGGCGAATTTGAACATTGAGATACTTCTGGACTTATGACCTTTGACTGTACATACTTCTACCTACCCTTTCGAGGCATGCAAGCTAAATGTTACGCAGTACGGGCGTGTAACAGTGCCATCTGTTAGTTGACTCCGCCACTATCACCCCTGACTGGTTACATGCAGTCAGCTTCAAGCTGCCGCAGGAATACAGCGAACCCGTAGTTCACGCCCATGAAGACAGATGGCGCTACCATCCCTTTTGGGGCGCTGCACCGAAAATAAAAGATGAATAAAGAACAGTCTGCCAGTCCGTCTGTTGGTCACAGCTCTAACCCAAATTAACCCGTTTGATCGGGGTAGGTACCCTAGCTTAGTTACTGTGAACCACTGTGAGTAACGAAGGCCGGAAAGTTAATAAAAGGATAATTTATTCAAAACAAGTCTGCATCATTAGAAGCCCAAAAAGTTGTTAGAGGTTCATTATTATGACTCTCGGTGTTTCATATACCAACCCATAGTAAATTGCCCTCATTTCGTGACGCCACCCCTAGCACGCTCGAGCTATTACAGCGTGTTCACGGAAGGTTTGACCAAGAGCAACTCTGTTAACTGCGCGTAAAATGACATGCAGTTTTAGAGTTTTACTTAATGTTTCTCATTTCTAAGCAAGTGTTGTGTTTCCTTCCTGACTTCCCTGTACAACTTTCCTAGATGTTCCCGAAAGACCAATTAGTTCTAAAACGACACTTAAAACTAAAACGCTAACAACTGCGTGTCATCATACGCGCAGTTAACAGAAGCGCTCTCGGTCAAATCTACCGTGAACACGCTCTAATAGCACGCGCGTGTTAGGGGTGGCGAAACGAAAACAGGGAAATTTTGAGAAAATTTATACTGAGTTGGTATACGAAACATTGAGATGATGAGAGAGGAAGTTAGCCGAAACATTGTTTCATCTGAAGTCCAGATAAGAAACGCGCAACTTTATTGTCAGCTTTCCAATACTGTCTGCTACTGCTACTGCTGTCCTGGCCCGGGCCTACGGCGCGCGGCGGCCAGATGTTAGCGGCGGCCGACCTGCGCCTGCGTCTGGCAAAATCTCAGCTCAGTAATTATTAGAGCGATGACGGCTAATTAAATAGTAATGCTAACATAAAACTTATAGCAGAAGAAATAAATATTTTTTGTTTAAATCGATCGCATAGTTGGTTAAATATTTACGCTGCAAAATCAGCAGAAGGGGGGGGGGGGGGGGGAATACTACTAAACGGCCTAGAGTGGCCGAGACAGTTAGTCCGCCTCCGGTACTGATAGTTTGAAATCACAAACATTTTGGCTGAGGTTCAGAGACATGACTGTAAGATGACCATGGTCTTACCCAAGTATCAGCTAAGCTCATGTTTACCCGACTACGAAAAAGCAAGAGGGAAGGCTATGATTTTTACCGGTATGTATGTATGTTCATCTGTTACCTAATAACTTCTAAACTACTGATCATAATTTGACAAATGAAGTATCGGAAGCGGCTTGATCGTCTGCTGGTTATAGGCTATGTGACGTCACATTAAATAAGACAGGTACAAAAATGGCCAAGGTAAAGCCGTGGTCGCATACCATTATCTTCGATCCATCTCGCATGCAATCAATAAGACAGTGAAAGGTTGTAGAAAATAAATATTTTCGTATCTTTGTGGCAACCCTATTGCCAACTAATAGTGGGATAATAAGCGCGGTAAAAAACCCTCTTGTTTGTAACCTGAGCCCGGCTCACCCCTTGTTATAACAACCAGCTTAACGTGAACCTGCACTGTGGTTTGTTTTTACTTGTTAGTAAAAGAAACAACAGTGTCCACCAACATCACAGCACTAATCTGTTTTATTTTGTAAATAAAAATTCTAGTACAGCATTAAATACTTATCTGGAACACTGTCATCTTTCTCACAGAGGTGGGCGTTAAATAGCTGCGACACAGTTTATAACTAATGTGGCTACTATCGTACGCAAAGAAATTGCAAATGTATTTTTTGTTCAATTAAAGAAATGTATTATTATAACCGCCGAAGAGTAGAGCCGTAAAGTACCTACACCCACATTTCGGTGAGTGTATGGACGACAACGTTGTTGTGCTCAACCGAGCACAACAAGCCTTGACTACGGGCTCTGGCTTCAGTTACTGTCAAATTTCCTGATGAACTAACCCATTATCACTGAGTGCGGCCTGGGAATTCATGAACTCGGGAATAATACTTAGACAAACAATCCAGTCCCTTTCGGCACCTGTTCCATCGCCAACGAGGAAGCGAGTAGCTATCGACAATTTTTTCGCTCAAGAAATGTACAAAATATTGTAGTGTCAGTAAAAGAAATACATAGGTAATTATATTAATATTTGATCGCTAGCAGTTCATACCATCTAACAACTCATTTTTATTTGCTAACTCTCTAATCTCCGCGGGCGGCGATGGCAAATGTACATTTCGTAGCGTTTTTAGCAATTTTCATGACACTTTCGGGTTGTATGGTAATCAAAAAGTTAGACACGCCCGTAACAAATACGTTGTATCATTAGAATCATCAATAATATGCTCATTTAGTTAGAATTGGCCTCAAATGTCATGTTTACATTCAATCGGGAAATTTCAATTAAAGTACCGCGGGCTACCCTAGAACTTTTGCCTAAAAGGTCTTCGTATATTACCCAAGGAAGTCACACTTAAAAATTCACCACATATAAGAAAACTAAGAAACAAAAGACTTCATCCCTATCCGGTCGACTGTCTCCAAACCCTTGAAACCTAAACGGATGACATCTTTATCCTAAGCACATCTCAACGTCAAAATTCTCCCTTTTTAAAACAGGAAAGAAAACAATACGTCATTTTTGAGGAGCCCCCTCAAGAAATGTGAGTAGCGACACGCGCGCGCCACGCGGCGAGGAGCGGAACTAAGCTCTCAACAATGGCCAACTTTATTAGCAGTTTTAAAGGATTAGAATTTGATTTCGTAAATAATGATTATTTTGTTGTATTGTGTGTTATTTTGGGTGTAATTGTGTTTATTAAGCGGTGGGAACTCTTGGGGGCTTATTGTTACTTTTTAGCTCCATTATTTCTTCGTTAAAAGACAACAAGATTTTATGGGTATAGGTATAAAATATTCGATTTGTTGGAGTTCTTAGACACAATGTTGAATGTTCCATGTCAGTCTAATTAATATAACACTCCTTTTTTTCCGAAAGAGTAGGCAGATATAAGATAGTAGGTAATTAAGTACACCAATATTCCAGCTAGTAAGCTAATGTAAAATATCAATAACACTGTCTGACCCGAGCACCTTGCTTAGCAGTCGCACTAAACAAACACAATCAATACTAAGAGACTAACTTCATTCAATACTGTTATTAACTTTCATTTTAACAACGTCAAAGCTCCCTGAAATATTGTTTGACATTCTCAATTTCTCACCCCAATCAAAACCATCAAAGAAATAATCAACTCCACAGTAAAACGTAACCAAATTACCTTTTCAAATAACTAGAATGAAAATAAAAGCTTAATTAATTTACTACATCCGCCACTATAATTTAGCCTGTGACAAAAATCTGAATATACCGAGTTTGACAGTTGTTTTTGGAAGTAGCGCCGCCATTATAGGTCAAGTCAAAATGGCTGTTTTTATAATGGAATAGTGTATCCCCTTGTCAAATTGCGCGGGAAATTTAATGAAACTGTCAAAATACATTTTGTGAGCGAAACTGATGCGTTTATTGGACGCACGCGGCAAAAATTATCTTTATCAAAAGGCTTTGTGAACGGCGTGAGTAGAATAGTAAGTCATGGTACAATAAAGGTACCTACCTACCTATTATTGATAAGGGGAGAATGTATACTGGATCGATAGACTTAGATGGAACTATCTGTATTCATAAATCATATTATTAAATGGGTATCTATCTTTCCTCCAAGATGGACCTATCTGTATCCAGACGTCCGGCAAAGGCTAATCAGCTAACACATTGTCAAATTCATGTCAAGTGATTTGATTGACTGTCGACATTAGCCAATTGAGTTGGAATGAGTTTGACAATCTGTTAGCAAATTTTTGTTCCGATTGGTCATCCAGAAACCGGTTTTTACGCATACTTTATTTTGATCATAAAATAACATAGCATTGTCAGCCTAAGTATAATGTTCCCATTGTTGGGACACAGGCCTCTCTTCGAAAGAGCGTGGGTTATTTTGATCATAATAAAATGTAAAGTGTAGTAAAAATTAAAAAAAAAACAGCATTTGTAAGGAATAATGCAGTAAGTAATCAAAAATTATTATTGTTTTTAGATATTTAAAAAATATATGTTTAAAAAAATATATTTTTGTGTTGCTGCACGGTGCTGGAGGGGTGACAGTTGTCACAAGTAGACGAATCACTGAGCTTTCGCATCACGTCAGGAAACGTCTCAGTTATGCGGTTTGGCTTATATTGTTTGTAAGTCTTTAAATAAAAAAAAATAAAAAAAATAAAAACTATAGGTTATATTAACCTACCATTATACCAACCTATTTATGTGCAGTTTCACTTAAAACTGTTCTATTATAAAAATCATGTTCGTTGTTTACCAACACTGTTTACAAACAAAATGCGCGTGACTTATCGCCAATCAATGTAGTACCACTTTGGCACATAATTGGCAGTCGGTGGGGTGGCGAAGTACCACTTACGGCTGCTGTTTAGTTGTGTTAAAAAGCAGATCTCTTATCTTAATCTATTATGGAGTTAGATGAAGTGATAAAAAGTTAAAATTAATCTAATTTGAACCCTTTTTATCGTTTCATCGATAGTTTTAATGAATTTGCTAGGTACAAGTTGCGTTTGGAATCTTTTAGAGTGTTTTTAGTGGGTTAGGTTTAATTTGTTTAGGGACCAAACAAATTAAACCTAATCCCTTGGGTTGGACGAGCATTTAAATAAATGTTTTCCAAAAGTACTTTATAAAATTACTGTGCCTGTATATGACGTAACGTCAGTCACCACCAACGAATGCTCCCGGTAAATTGTTTTCAATAGGGATAACTAAAAATTTTTTTTAGTCCTTTGAAATTATAAAAAAATATTGGACACGTATTTTTTCTTTTTTTACGTAATCTAAAGATTACGGCGATACATTGAGGCAAAATGTGCCATGACGTCACGAGTATGTAGGTTTTATACGTACTAGTGACGTAGCGACCCCCACTCCCCAACTTAAAATGCGTTTTATCTAAGTAATTTTTTATTAATATGAAAAAGCAAAAAATACATGTCTAATATTTTTTTATTATCTGACTGACGGACTAATTAGAATTCGATTTTTTTATCCAGGCATCATCCCTATTATTAATAATCAGGGTTGAAAAATCATGAAACAGCTATTTATACCAATGCTGCTGACTAATCTACTGAACTAATAAGCAAGAGTAAATTAAAGCCAAATGCGGAATAATTACTGATTATTCATCTTTTTTTTACTTTATCTCATAGCAAAACAGCTAAATTGATGTGTACAGGGTGTCTCAAAGGCAAATGCGGTAAAGCAGAGGTGGCCACGTATATATTTTTAAGTTGGGATATTCGCATCAGTTCAGAAAATTACGGTAATTTAAACATTTTCTAGAAATTTTACACTTTCAGTTGTATTTTGCGATCCTGTGACTAAAATTTTCGACGTAGCGAGTTCAAATCTGGCTGGGAGATGCCTTGATAATGTAGGCATAAGATTATGTTCCTATTTACGGTTCTATATATAGGTTAGAAAGGACAAATAAAAATAAAATATTTTTACTTGTCCTTTCTAACTTATTATTAAACTTTAGCGAAACTTACTGGGTAGTAGGTACCTACATATATTTTAATCTTTGATTAGAAAGTTTCGCTAAAGTTTTTAAATGATAGGTGGCTCTTTATCTTATTTGCCTTTGGACCACTGCGTTTGAGACACCCTGTACAGCCTGTTTCCTCCTAGCAGGAACTCAGATGAAATACAATGCTATTATGAACGGTCTCTCAAACTATAGTCGTGTCTGTATTTTGGCAAATGAACGGCGAGTGTATTCATATTAATTGTGAGCTAGATTTATAAAACCGTCTAACAACATGACTATACCGAGTTTCACATTTCACCACGTCTCTAGCGCCCCTAATTGCAAAGGGTGAGAACTCGCCTTTACCCGCTAATGAGGACCCGGCTTATCACCACTTTGAGCTATCACCCGGCCTTTGTTGTCACTATAGTACCACTTGGTACCACTCGTAGTGTTAGCAGAGTTGACTGTACGTGTCAGTGCGACAGATTTCGTATCTTGGAACTTAGTGTTTTTGCACTTTGAGGACAGTGTTTTAATAACAAAGTTGTGCTGATTAGAGATTTTGTGGATGCGTTTATAGCACACAAATCTTACCTACATAGTAACGACACAAAAAAAATCTCTTACAAACAACTGCATGAGACTTCTTAAAAAGTGATCCCGTTTTGAACTTTTCAGTAATTGCGGTCGGGTTTTAAATTTAATTTAATTTTTATATTTTCAACCTTTTATTTTTATAAAAGCCATAATTAATAAAGAAAAACAACCGGTTGCGACCCGTTGCAGGTTTTAAATGGGCTTGGTGTGTTATATTTTTAGAATCGTCTCCTCAAGTCCTTATATATTGATCAAGCGTGGTCAAGCTACAATATTTTTCGGGAAAATTGACCATGCCCCCTCTTATCTCCGAAACTACGGAGCCTAAAATGATGTTTTTTTTTGAGAATGGTTCTTTACTCAGAGATTACAGGAAAACCTATTAGAAGTCTATGTTTTAAATTACATTTGCAGTTGGAGAATTGCTGGTGGCGTATACTTAAATATGTATGGGCGAACATGTTTTTCAACTACAGTGTTAAGTTTGTTCTTGGGATAAATTCATCCCAACTATGGAACCCTTCATTGTGCGTAGTCCGACACGCACTTGGCCGTTTAATATTGAGACAAGCTATTGCCCACGTCATCAAGCACGTGGAGGTCGGAAAATATCCCACAAGAACGTACTACCTGGATAAAAAGTATCCTATGTTCTAACCCAGATCATGGTCTACGCATTTGCCAAATTTCATACAAATCCTTTCAGCCGTTTTGGCGTGAAAGCATAACAAACAAACAAACTCACTTTCGCATTTATAATATTAGTTAGGATTAGGATAAACAAGGTCAGTATTTACTTAAACCTAGAGACGTATAAAATACGACAATAGATTTAATGAATACTAATAAAGTACATTTTAATTAAATAAAATGTCAATAGACAAATCCGGGCAACTCACAACTAGTCTTCAATAAGTGACGTTAACAAAAGGACAAACGTTGAAATGCAACCCCAAATCGGCAAGCTTTTGATCCCTAATTGGCGGTCCCTCATAGGTCGAGACGATACACTTGCGCGCGCGGAGTTCTCTCATTGGTCCACGGTAAGAAGCCACGCCCCTATTTGTGGATTAGGGGGGCAGGTCGGGGGTGAAACGATGGCTTAACTGGCAAACAATCTTGATCATGGAGATTATGATTTTTTTTAAATAATTTATCAGTATTTTTTCTGTTTTTATTTGTAAACGCTGGCTGCAATTGCAGAGGAGATTCATTGCTTTTGTAATTAATTTATTAATCATTGTTTTTTATCGGTACAGAATGATGTAGGTAAGTAGGTTCATTATGATTGGAACGGTGATTAAAATTAAAAACAAAGGGAAATACTTAGTTGGGAATGTAAATACGATATTAACTTTATTTAAAAAAAGATTTTTATTAAACACAGACGGAATTAAAAGGATTTTTATGATTTATTGCTTACTGTGCATTTTACTTCGTGTAATTGAAAGATTATTTGCAATGTTATTCTTCATTGGTTAATTGATTAGTTTTTAATGTTCGTTTCATTATTCATGATCTTTTTCTTTATAATGTTCTTTTTTATTGTTGTATTTCCTGTGCGTGTCCGAAATAAAATATTTTTCTTTCTTTTTAACAGTTGCTAAGGCAGAATATAAACATGATAACTTGCTTGATAACGAGTTAAATAAATAAGAAGATTTTATAAGGAATGGTACATACTTAAGAATGGAAAAGCTCATGGGACTAGCACTGAAATTTTGAAATAAAATCAGTCATTCCATACGAAAATGTGATACCTTTTTTCAAGAATATTCTTTTGGGGTCGATTTTTCAACCGTCATAACTTTTAAAATAATAAATACGTTGTTTTGTATAAACAATATGTCAAACTGTCATTTTTTTTTTTTTGATAATAGTTATTTGACTATTGAAAAACCGACAGAAAAAGTATTATATGTATTAACGAGTAGGTACATTTCTTTAAATCATTTAACATTCTTATATTTAGAAGTAACATAATTATACAAAAAAATTATCAAGTATCAAGACTGGTACATCGCAGTATCCCATTTTGCATTCTAGGGATGATCCGACGAGTGGGTTACACCGTCTTACAGCAATTTAGCCGCCTATCCATGGTATACAGATGTATGTATATGTATAGTAATGTATAGGAGTATACCAGTAATAAGCTAAGTTGACACGAGCGGAATGAGCGATATATTTTGTATGGGGGTGAAGTTATTTTTTACTTTCTAAGAATTGCCTTTTTCGTGTAATGGTCGCAACGGCACACGGCGACAGCTGAGCATGGCTCACAGCTATTTGCGACGTTGCTAACTTTTAGGATAAGCCCTCATATTGCATGAACACGAAAATTATTTTGCGACGACTACTTTAAGACAAAACGCCACCAAACGTTCAGCGTTCGTAAACGTTCGTTCGTTCGTTCGTTGCGTTCAAACGCAAGCCAAGTTATTTGAGTGGCTCTTGTTACTTCAGTCAGCTAATCCTGAAACCCGAAACCTCCAGGCCTCTCAGAAACCAGAGGTGCAATGTTCCTGTTTTTCTAAGAACGTTCGTATCTCAATCTGTCAAAAACCCTGTACATGTTGACCATTTTCTGTCATTAATTGTCGCTGAGACGGGATTGCGATGTGAATTTGAATAAAAGTGTTTTTTTAATGAATTTTCGTCGATATTTTTAATTTGGTAGAGGAAGCTTGCGCGGCGGTCCCATATAAATTTGATTAACTTTGCTTGGGTAGTTTTTGAGTTAGCTTCGATAATAGGTATTTAATCCACTTTATGACTGAGTTGAGTCCACGATTACTGACAAATGCTTGCAGTGATTGGACAGGTCCACTCAAATCTGTGTGTGTGGTTCTTTCCTCAAAAAAAGAAAAAACACTACAAAGTGAAAAATTACTTTAATTTCAGAAGTCGGTATCTGTGGATCTGTATTTTAATTTTTACCACCGACTTCCAATTTTATTTTTCAAGCTTCTTAAAAAAAAAAAACATTTTTGAAGTACTTACGGGAATTGGTCTTTTGGTAAAACGTGTAATATACTCAACACTCAACCCACACTTCAAAATAATTGTATACACATGAACACTACTCCTTACATTGAATTCTTCCATCAATTTCCAGCGGAATCTCTCGATTTGATTCAGGATTCCGGCCTTATTTGCACTCGTGAGCGTAATCTTATTTACAATATTTATATTACATTCACGTACCTGTAGGTAGATAGTGTTATTGAGGGTTTGGTATCAGGATTTCTCAGTACCAGCCCGGAGTTTGGATTTCGGTTAGTGGGAATTAGGCTCGCTCCCCTAATAAGACTTCAGCATAACTGGAGGAATGTACTAAGTACGTGGGTAGCTAGTATGGGATTCAGCCAGATTTAGGTATGTTATTTTGCATTATGTTCTCATGATGGTGCTAATCATGGGGTATTCAGAGAAAAAAATGAGGCGTAAGGGAAAAAAAATAAAAATAATACGTAGATTTATAGGTGTAAGTACATACTTACTTCCTGCATTCCAAAATGTGTAAAAAGAACAAAAAAAAAACATACATGCGCGACGAATATATAGCCTCCTCCTTTTTGGAAGCCGGTTAAAAAGAAAAGTACTGACTTACTCACTCACTGACTGACTCATCAGCGCCCAGTCCAAACCCTTTAAACTTTCAAAACCGAAATTTTGCACAGACGTTCTCTTTATGATACAAGTAGACTAGTTGCGCCTCGCGGTTTCCCCCGCATAAGTATCGATCCCGCGGGAATATCACGATAAAAACATTCTATGTCCTAACCGAGGTCATGGTCTACCCTTGTGCAAAATTTCATCCAAATCTGTTGAGCCGTTTTTGCGTGAAAGCGTAACAAACAAACATACACAAAATCAAATAATTTTCTCTTTATTATAATACTAGCTTTTGCCAGCGGCTGCGCCCGCGAGTATGTCGGTAATTATCCCACGGGAACGTACGAAAAAACGTAAGCGTACGTAACGTACGTCATGTGGTGTCATGTGTGTCATGTGGTGTGCCGCAGGGTTCTGTCTTGGGACCATTACTATTTATTACTATTTATATGCTATATTAATGACTTTCCTCAAGTAACCGAACATCAAATGTCACTTTTTGCCGACGACAGCACTGTTATCTATGACTCTGGTATCACAAAACAAATAGAAGAGCAAATTAATGATAGCCTTATTCCTATTATCGACTGGTTGAATGCTAATAACCTTAAAATAAACCTTAACAAAACTAAAATAATGAATTTTAAAATTAGGCATAAAGAACAATCGCAGTTTCAAGTACACTATAAAGGGAACGAAATACTTGAAGCTAGTGTAACAAAATTTCTTGGACTTTATATAGACAATGACATGACATGGAGGACTCAAATTGAAAGTGTATGTGGAAAGCTTAGTAGATTTTCATATGCTCTTTATATGCTAGGCAAAATTGCAAATAAGACCGCCCTACTAGAAGCGTATCATGGTTATGTCGCCTCAACTTTGAGGTATGGCCTCATATTCTGGGGTAATGCACCGAAGGTTCAAGAGGTACTTGTTGCACAGAAAAAATGCATCCGAGCTATTTGTAAAATAAAACAAACAGTATCATGCAAGCCACATTTTCAAAAACTAAATATTTTAACGTTACCATCTCTTTATATTTATGAGGCCTGTATTTTTGTAAAACAAAACATGAATTTATATAGATTTGTGGAAAGTAGACGTCGCTCACAAAAATTGCAGGTGTTAGCAACTAAAACCAAATTTCATAGCAAAAGCTTTTATGCAATGGCTCAAAAACTGTATAATAAGTTACCAGGACAAGTTATCTCATGTATGAACATTAATGAATTTAAAGGGAATCTTTTCAAACTGTTAAATAATAAGGTGTATTATTCTGTTGACGAGTATTTAAATGACAAATTTTAATTAGTCTGTTTTATCATATGTGACATACTGAATGATTTTGATTATTGATTTGAATTTAATTATTAGTGACATAATTTTTTCATTTTGTATTGTTTGGCCCTTTTACTTTATTTAACTGACATATTTTTAACAATTTAATCTAAATTTGACATACTTAATCTATATTTTTTTTGTGATATCACCTACTTTGAAATAGTTATGTTTTATGCATGTAAAACCTGTTAACATTTTGTATGCCTTTTGGCGGAGCACAGCTCGGATCTTATTATTTATGAAGACATCTACTGTATGTACCCTGTGTTCACGAAATAAATGAATTTGAATTTGAATTTGACGTAAACAATTCCTAGTAAAAAACCATTGTGGTAGATTGCCGTTTTATGTATGTTACGCAACTACTTCGCTGGACCAGTTAAAAGTATGGCTCCTTAATCCCTTACTTTTGAATGAGTAGCCTATACTTTTAGAAAAGCGATTTCCATTTACAAAAAAAAAAGCCATAACATCATTAATGAACACAAAGTGAATGCTAATTGACACTGACTGTACCGTTTAAATTCATTAAAAAATAAAATGTCTTATTCATAACAAAAAATCACAAAAACGGTTCCAAACCGACCAATAAAGACTTAGTCTTTATTGAAAAAATACACAGTAGCGAGAGTAGCATCCCACCTCCTCGCGGATAGCTCATCCCCTTTCCTCCCACCCCATTTCACCCCAGTAACGACAGTTTATCGCGGCGTTTCGCCCCATTCGGCCTGTTTCAGTCACACGGCTCAAAGCGGCCGATTATTCGAATAATTGTCATCGATTACCGTAATCGGGAAAAAAGAATTGGATTCAAATTCGAACTTTTGGCGGCAAAGGATTCATTTGAATTCAGAGTGTTGAATATTTTTGTTTTTTTTTTTTATCGTTTCCGTGAGTGGACAATGTTTTTTGTGTTAATTAAACTTATTGGTTTTTTGCGACGAGTATGACTAATAAATGGTATTTTTAAAAGATTGTGAATGTAAGAAAGTGCCTAATAATATTCATTTAAATCATAAATTGCTTAATTTAAAATATAAAAAAAACAAGCCGCAATAGGTGCTCGTTTGGCATGTTTTCTTCAGTTTTGATTATTTAGACTGCAAATCAACATTATTCTGAATTAAGAAAACACATTTCTCATTTCTCAAAATTAAAAACAATTCACAAAAACATAACCGTCCTTCAGGGGTAGTCAGACAAAAAAAACTAGTGAAACAGTGTCCAAAAAGTAAAACGCCACACAACTAGTGCTTAAAAAATACAATTAAAAATAACCTCGAAAAAAACCCAACCATATCCATGACACGAAAATAGACAGAAAATGGATTCAGAAACCAGAAGTGAATCACCAAGTGACACAAACCGTCAAGAACATACTTCAAAGACATCATTTTTAATCGAAGACATTTTGTACAGAAGTCATGAAACTCGAACGTTCAAAACCCCTGAACATAGGAGGTTTGATTACGACAGAGATCCGAAACCTTTTTTCCCAGTTCCCAATGAAATGAGACCTCATGTGCCGGGGAGAGAAGGGTCTTATCTCCAGGTCGCTATGGGGGCTTTAGGGGCTTATCTCCACACGCCTAACACTTATAAAGCTGTTGAGGCGCCATATTTTTTGTCACAAGGTAAGATTTTATCAATTGATTTAGTTTTCATAATGAAGTATTTAAGTTGGTAACTAGTAGGAATTTCTTTGATAAAGAAAAGTGTTGTGTTATTTAGCTCTTAACTCGCCTTTTTAACTGTGGCAGTGTTTCCGAACCGACCGTATGTCAAAAACCAAGTAAAATCATTAGACATTGGTTCCATAGAATTGCTAAATTTAAGAAGTCTTGTAAGAACTACTCAGAACACCACATCTCCTATATTATGTTATCAGGATTTTTCAACCGTTTCTTAATGGCCTTGAGAGGTGAACATAATACTAGTAAAAATAGTCAAAAAAAAAATACTCCACTTTTGTTTGTTGCCACCCTAGTTTGAAAATAACTGCACTAAGTATTAATCTAAGTTTAGGTACCTAGGTTGACGTGACTGTCATTCTGTCTTTTTTGAAATAGGTACAATAGAATAGAATACTCTTTTTTACGTACACCATACGAATTATAGACATGAATGTAGAAATAT
This sequence comes from Agrochola lota, assembly GCA_947364205.1. Lineage (NCBI taxonomy): Eukaryota > Metazoa > Arthropoda > Insecta > Lepidoptera > Noctuidae > Agrochola > Agrochola lota. The sequence continues at coordinate 9,360,478 of OX376246.1, read as the reverse complement.
TATATAGGGTGACTGCACAATGGGCGATCTTATCGCTAAAATTGGTATTTTGAACACAATCTTTGGATAGATTTAAAGAGAGGAGAGATAAGTCTTTCTCGAGATTTAAAGAGAAGAGAGATAATACTTTCTCGAGATTTAAAGAGAGGAAAGATAATACTTTCTCGAGATTTAAAGAGAGGAGAGATAATACTTTCTCGAGATTTAAAAAGAGGAAAGATAATACTTTCTCGAGATTTAAAAAGAGGAAAGATAATATTTTCTCTAGATTTAAAAAGAGGAAAGATAATACTTTCTCGAGATTTAAAAAGAGGAAAGATAATACTTTCTCGAGATTTAAAGAGAGGAAAGATAATACTTTCTCGAGATTTAAAGAGAGGAGAGGTAGTCTGTGGTGTACAATTTACATAAAGCATATATTTACTTATCTGCATATGCTGTTCGTTGGTAAGCGCGATTTTACAATGTTTTTGTTTTAAAATGTTCGGTGTAGTCCGAATTAGGTTTATTAGGAAATAAAAATTGGAAAAAATTTCCACGAAATTTTCAAATTCGGGGGACACCGAACGTCCTTTTTCAATGGGATTTTTGTATACATGTGTCGTAGGATGATTTGATCATTCGAATTTTCGCGAAAACCCAGTTCTAAATGACGAATCATACAATCTGGCTGCGACAAGATAATTAGACAATGGTGAAAACATTTTTGCCTTAGATTGCATGATTCGTCATTTAGAACTGGGTGAAATAGGTCTGCTTAGGTTAGAACTGTGACCAACCGCGCTCGAGCCGAGCGAGCGAAGCGAGCTGTGCCCCGGCAGCAGCCGGCGAGCGCTACTTCCAAGTTGCTCGCCGAAATGTTTTCACCATTTTCTAATTATAATCATCAAATCATTCTACGACATACCTATGCATTATTATTTGGACAGGACAATGTCTGTCAGATAAGCTAGTATACGATAATAATCAAGAAACAAGAGCAAAGAGCCATAAATAATGATGAAGGTTAAGGAGAGAGGAAGTGTAGGAATGGATGCTAGCTACTATAATATATACGTAAACATTTCATGATGCAGCTGAGTTTGACGTTTGATGAACCAGTAGGATGAAAACATTAACTTCAATCATGCAGAGACAAGAACGTCAATAGATTGAGTGAGGTCTTACGTCAAATAGCTGACACTTCTTTGGCGATCTAAAGCTCGAGAACGAACATGGAGACATTTGTTCACAGGCTGCATTTGTTTCGAGACATCATAACCTGATTCTGGTGTTTCGCAAATTTGTATCCGTATTCGGTTAGGCAGAGGTCAAAGATATTTAAAAATACTTACGATAGACGGGACAAAGCGAACAACATCAAAATCTGCTAGGTATCACCTCAGTTTAGTTCTATGTCTCGTGTCATACATCAACATTCAACGGGAGCATTCCTCTCGAAATGAAAAACTTAAACAAAAAAATATATAGTTAATATTAGAAACTGGTAAAATAATTATGAAGATAGTTATTATTAAACTTTTTGATTGGAAGTCAATTATATCTACTAAATACATAGAGTCCGCGCCAACACTAAAGTCCGGCGGAAAATTCTGGTACAACATAATATGGTTTAATACAATTTGATGTAATGTCATAGGTTCTAGCGCCGCTTCTATCGGAATTGAGTGGTACCGCGGACCCTATAACACATTTTTTTATGACATTTCTAAGGGACAACGAGGACATTGATCGTGAACGCAAGGCGCTGGCGGTCCGGGGTAATATGTTGGCTCGCAGGTTTGCTCGTTGCTCATCTGAAGTCAAGTTAGCGCTATTCAAAGCATATTGCCAATCTTTATACACGAGCAGCTTTTGGGTTAATTATACTCAAAGGGCATACAGCGCTCTGCGGGTACAATACAATAACGTCTTCAGGATGTTGTTGCGGTTGCCGCGGTTCTGCAGTGCGTCCGCTATGTTTGCCGAAGCACGTACGGATGACTTTTACGCAATAAGACGCAAGCGTGTGGCGTCACTGTTGGGCAGAGTACGCGGCAGCAGCAACGGCATTCTGAGGATAGTTGCAAGTAAATATCAGTGTCCGATACACTAGCTCTGGGTAAGCATTGTGGTTGGGACGGTAAAATAAAATGCTTTTGTTTTAGTTGTTATTTATATTTAAATTCTTTACCTACTAACATAGTTTATAAGCTCCTGTTGTTACTAACCATAATGGATCATGTTATCTGACAAGTAAAATAAATAATAATAATAATAATTTAGATAGATAGATCGATTAGAGCGTCGCACAATGATTGTTGATATAGTGGTCCCGCATGACGAGAACCTCGTGAAAGCTGAAAAAGATAAACAGATCAAGTATCTCGACCTGGCCCGCGAGGTTGTCGACATGTGGGAAGTGGATACAGAAGTCATTGTGCCGATAGTCGTGACTGCCAATGGCATAATAGCCAAGAGCCTCGACCAACACCTAAGGAGGCTCTCGTTAGGCAGCTGGATCAAGGGCTTGATCCAGAAAGCGGTGCTTCTAGACACGGCGCGTATCGTCAGGAGATTCCTCTCTCAGGAGCCCTGACCACCGGTAGCTTGGACCCTGTTCCCGATACCGGTGGGCTACAATTTTTTATATTTTTAAATGTTTTTGTTTTCCGTTTTCTTTTTATAAAAATATTTAAAAATGTAAATTATATGTAAATAAATGAAATAAAGGAAATAATAATTTCTTCTGATAGCCTCTCTAGAGTATCTTAAATCTCTTTGGTACAGGTGTATGGTGCAACCGTATTTTGCCAGAAATGTTTCACGTCATATTTTTTAACTCTCATTATAGAAGGTGAGCCTATTGCCGTTAGCATAATCAGTCAATAATGTTCCCAATGTTGGAACCTGGAGTGGGCTGTACCTCATCCACCACGCGGGCCCAGTGCGGGTTGGTAGATGTCACATGCCTTCGATTTTTTTTGGTTCGATGACATGCCAGTTTCCTCACAATGTTTTCCTCCACCGTTTTGAGAGCAGTGGTGATGAAATTATTTACACAAACTAAAGCGCCTGCCACGGTTCGAACACTACCTACAACTCGTAAGTCGTCCATTACCATGGGCTATCATTGCTCAAAAAATCACCCGAAACTGTAAAATTCAATTACAAAATCCGGTTGTTAATAAATATCCTAAAGTTAATAAAAAAATTACCTATTGCCATTAAATTGACATAAATTCAGTCTATTAAGATGCAGATATATGCCAGTGACCTTGAGTGGTTAGCTTGCGTTTTCAGTACTGAGCTGCCGCAACGCGTCGTATGTCCAGCAAGTAATAGGACTCGCTCATCAAGGAGCGCTGTCCCAAATTAAACACATTAATTTAATTTGCAATACATAATACAAAAGGTATTTTTATAAAAAACGTACCTATACTAAAAGATCAATACTTAAATTAGCTTTAAAACAGTAAAGGTTTCAGAAAATACGCTTGATAGATTTTGCGTGGTTCTCAGTTTTTTATCCGTGTTAGACATAACTTTACAAATAAATTTCACTATGGAATATAAGGGATCCTGCCGTTATATCGAAAAGATTTTGCCAAAATTTCACTACACAAACTAATTTTAGCAACCTGTTTTATACCAATGCAATGTTTGGCATGATTTTAGTACGCACATTTTCATTTGGTAAAATTTTTACTTGGCAGAATATTATCAAGGATAATGTAATTTAGCCATTTGGTCTTTAATCAAATGATTTATTACAGCAAACAATCTTTACACAATAAACGTTTGGTCAGTTAGTTATGGAACTAGTAAGAGTAGGTTAATTATTTAAAAAAAAATGGTTAGGTTAGGTTAGGTTAAAACTGTGTCCTCCTACTGCCAGAAACGACTAGATTACATAGAAAAAAAAAAAAAAAAAAAAAAAAATTATATATATACCGGCTTAGAATTTGTCCCAGGTGGAAAAAATACCCTTGTAATAAAACGTCTTTATTTTGCGTAAAATGAGCTATTCCAATTTGACTCCATAAAAATTGGTAAAAGTACTAGACCAACTAGTACTTTTATCAATTTTTATAAACAAGTTATTGTTAAAACGTTCACTTGCAAAACATTAGGTTTGTGTTACAATTATTTGTGAAGAGATTTTTTGCTAAGTAATAATTTGGCAAATGAAATTATGCGGAAAATTGTTTGGGAAGTGATAATTTGGCAATTTCTTTTCGATGAAACAAGGGAGACCCGGAATATAAACATAATCTTAAATATTCATATATTAAGTTATTAAAAAAATGCTCTAATTTAACTTTTTTTTTTTTCAAATTATTAACTCTATTCGTTTAGACGTGATTTTCAGTATAAAATTATTGAAAGTAGGTTATTGTCGCCTTAAGTAACAACCGCGAACTTTTAAATGGTTAAATCTATTATAACATTCTGCCTGACCTGAGAATCGTAGCCAGGACAGTTGCACAAAAGTCGTTTTGCGACCACTATACCAGGGAGGCAGTATCTAACCCTATTACATTGGACCTAACCCTTCGAGTAATACAGTCATGATGTTTGGTTATGCCTTTTCTGAGCGTTCGCGGGAACTTTTTAGTGTTACCTAAACTTCATCTCCTCAACTCATCTTTTATAATTAGTTTAATTACCTATAGCGGTCATTGACCCATTTATATCTATTTAAGAATGAAAGGCTCGCGGATACGAAATACTTCCTTCCTCCGAGCATGTTTGCTCTTGCGAATCTCCACTCAAGCCAATAAAGGCAAGAAAGAGGTGAGAGCTCTGTTCCTCGTCAGTGTTCACTCCAGCCGGCCAGTACAGGCAAGCCAGATGTGAGGAACAATAAGACTTCTCCCCGGGGTCGCTACTGCCAAACAGCTCGCCACATGCTGCCCTGCAGGTTTATGTATCGGTCTTGGTCAGGCTACTCACCCTAGACCTGTTGGCAGTATGGTATACTCTGCCGGCACAGACTTAGAGCTCAGGAGCGCGCAAGCCCCAACACGACATCCACGCGAACGTAGAGATACGGCGTTGCGGTGGAGTTATTATTATTTTGTCGTTAATTTATTTTCTTTCATATATAATTACATTTTTAAATATTTCGTATTTTGTATTTTTTTGTATTTTTTTCTTACACTAAAAACAAAAATAGAGGGCTGCCGGTGTCGGGAGCAGGGTCCAAGCTACCGGTGGTTAGAGCTGCAGAGACAGGAACCTCACAATGCGAGTCGTATCGAGGAGTACTGCCTTCTGAATCAGGCCCTTGATCCAACCACCTAACGAGAGCCTCGAGAGATGTTGGCTTTCAGCCATCAGGCCATTGGCCGTTACGATAATCAGCACAATGATAGCTTTTCCATATGTCAACATCTGATTAGGCTGAATGCCGATCTAACATAGAACAGGCAGGCAGAAAATAAGATTCTCATGTATGTTATACGTGTTGAAAAACATCAATATTCGTTTGTTTCAGGAGTGCCATATCATGCGCTGTTCACTCCGTCAGAATTATCGTTATCTGCACTGAAACATTGCCGACGGCGGAAAGCAAGAACGGTGTTCTCCGACCCACAGTTAACCGGTAAGTTTTTAACGTTAAAATCCGGTTTCAAAATGGCTATTTAGAAAAAGGACTGACTTCAAAAACGTCAGGTTCTTGAATTAAAGCTATAAATTAAAAGATGATTTTAGTTGCGAAAGTTTTTGATTTTGTTACATTTTTTGTCATGGACTTCCGATACCTACAAAAAATTTGTTTTTACTAGTGGGTTTCGTAGTTTTGTAAGTCGGTTTAAAAGATGGAAAGCAAGAATTGTGTGAAAGATGATATGGCTAGAAATAGGGCGAATACTGAGATAAAGGCTGATAGAGATGTATCTGTGAATGTAGAATTAAGTCGTGCTTGACCTCAAATTAATTTTAAAGAAGCTTTAGGATGATGATAATGTAACAGCATTATGCTAGCATGTTATTATCATTATGCATCAGCAATGATAGCCTAGTGGTGTGACCGTCGGACTGCCAAGTCATAGGTAGGTCTCGAGTTCGATCCCAAGGCACGCACCTCTGATTATTCGGATTCATGAGCGTATTGTGTAATTATCACTTGCTTCAAAAACGGTGAAGGAAAACATCGTGAGGAAACCGGCATGTGTGAGAGATATCTCTCGACGGCATGTGGAGTTAAGTCAGAGGCCCATGGCATAAAAACTCTGACCCAAAGTTAGCCACACTAACCACACGAAAAAGAAGAAAGAAGCATTATGTATTAGACGCCTTTTCTGGCTTCGTAAAAGGTTTTTTGTTGTTAGTTTCCTGTGCGTGTCTTGAAAACCTAAATTGCTTTTCCTACTTATTTTTTAATAATGATGACGCTTGTCCAGGCCTAGAAAAACGCTTCGAATCCCAGCGGTACCTGTCAACTCCTGAGCGGGTGGAGCTGGCTGGAGCCCTAAACCTCTCGGAGACGCAGGTTAAGACCTGGTTCCAGAATCGAAGGATGAAGCATAAGAAGCAAATGAGGAAGCAACAGCAGCAACGAGGTGAGAATGTTATGTTGATGTTGAAGGTTTTATGTCGCTTAAACAAGTTTTACTTTGCCGTCGGTCGTCGGCCCGTTCGCAGATGTATACCGTCGGTTTACTGAGGAGAGGATTGACGGCTTTCATGCCATCATCCCAAACCGCACCGCCTCGATCCTTTGTAGAATGCGGGCCATCTCCCACAGCATCCTGAGCACGTTGTGCGGTAGGTGGGATTGTCCGATGCTGCGTCACTGGATCGGACTTCATACATTTAATGGTATGAACTACTTATTACGTGGATAGTGTGGGGTCCGACTCCAGACTTAAGATTAGGATTACAGATACTGGCATTAGATTTAGTTTTTCTTTACTAACACTGTATGGATCTCTGTGGTCTAAAAATAAAGGTTTAATAATAATAATTAACCTTAGAAAATTTATGTAAACAAAGAATGACTGGTGCATTTTGTCAGCATATGAATTAGGGTTTTCTGAAATGACATTTGATTTATTTATTTAATATTTATTTGATGGCAGCACTGAGACGTCAAGTCCCAGTCAAAAGTGTCAAAGCGCCTATATTGTCATTAGTCGTGACTGAATGATGAACGTCATCATATATTTTATAGCAAGTGTATAGAGTGCCGCTATTTGCGGCATAATGGTGGGGCTGCCTCAGCCCGGCTAAATTGCCGTAAGCATTGCATAGTCATTGTCACTGTCAATGTTTATTTTGTTTGATTGTTGAGGTACAGCCGTTGCTCCCGGCTGTCATTAGTGGATCTTTGACAGTCGTAACGCGTCGTCAGAAGCCCGAAAGTCTGACAACCAGTCTTACCAAGGGGTATCGTATTACCCAGTTACTGGGCTGTGGAGGTCAGATAGGCAGTCACACCATTTTGTCAAACCAGATTGTGAATCCGCGATGATTTACTTTAAAAACAAATTAGTTCGCTGTCAAAATGTGTGTGCTCACTTGAGTGAGATTCGAAGTGAACATTATTACAATATTCCGTAATGATGTACAATAGCACTATCTACTGCTTAGTTAGGTAATATCCGGAAAATTAATTGTTAAGCATGTTGGCAGCCTACGTCAATATGCCATGGTATAGCCATTTTATTCAACTGCCAAAGAATGTCAGCTTTAGTTTGAAGATACGGATAATTTGTTATTCAATTTACTTATCAATTGGTTTCTAGCTTTACATCATATTTCGTTTCCATCGCCCTGTTCATTTTCATATATCGATGGCATTCTACCTCTATTAATTGCAGTTCAGGCCAAACTTTCTAATAATATCTACCTAGTTAGCGAACAGCATAGTTCGTGCGTCCCAAGAAATGCCTTCTTGTCGCACAGTTCCGCTCCGAACTTGTCCAATTAACTGATGTTTGCTCGAGAATTTAATGTGTAGTTTCACTAGAGAATACTTTGGGGAAGTGTCGAATATGTTTGTTGTACCTACTAGTACTGTAGTAGTGTATATGCCAATTTATTTCCATACATCTCTATTAGAGTCACTGATTTCCAAGATACAGATTTTTACCTAGTTTGGAATTCAGGAGTTCATAATACATACAGTTTTAGCCGTCTCCTCGCTTACATTATCTGTATCCTAGTTCTTAGCAATATACCTGTATTAGGCTATATTTTAGTGGCTCCAAATAAACGTTATTTTTATTAGTCTCCATCTCAATAGCCACCCCCTTTCTATTGAGCTAAATATTTAATTAATATCGGAACAGAAGTAAAATTAAAAGAAAATTGACGCGGAGCCGCAGTGGATTTTACACTTATTCTGAGATATTCTGAAATATTTGGGTGATATTCATTCGTATACCTACAAACATGTGGAACAGCTCCGGCGTCATGTACAGGAAGCCTATAGCTCTTCAAACCGGAGTAATAATATACAGATGCTGCCTGGCAGCAAACATTTTGTATGATGTGACGGTACTACTAATCGGGTGGCTTTTTCTCAATAAACCGTACTTTCAAAGCGATTTTGAAATCATTATAAACCATATTGTATATTATGTACAAAGTCCAGTATCGTAAAGTCTTCCGTTCCCCTAAATTGCCATCTTAAACCTCAGGACACTTCAATTTAATAATGTCTCTGCGACGCCGCAACTCAAGACGTTGTCAAATCAAATTAGAAGCAATATGGCGCCGTTGCTAGGCAACCGACGTCTTAGAATCGTTCGCAAGCCATTTCGCAACTTATCTCTTTTGATTTTGGGATCAAAATCGGTTGGTAATGGCGTTTAGGGGAGGGCAAAGCGGTGTATACGCGAAAATGGGTCTAATTGTGTAGTGTCAGAGGTTGTAATTGTGCGTAGGTAGTAATTTGATTTGGTTTCTTTTCATTGCAGCGTCTTGGCAGTATAATGATTTTTGTGTGCGTATTGTCGGGTTTTGCCAGATGGGGACTTCGGTTTAAATCGATGGGGGACTTGAAAAGTAATATAAGAGTTTACGGAATTTTTCTTGACCTATGTACCGCAAGACTAATATCAGAACTAAGAAAACCACCGTTGCTGCAAGGAAATAAATGGGCTGTCAAAGTAATCATCGAGGTCAAAAACTTAGTAATCAATTAATAATTATTATTATTAAAGTCAAAATGTACTGTAACAAATTTAATTAATGCACTTTTCTCATGTGTATGAAAGTTACCTACCGACCTACGTAGTCGCTTACGACTACGTAGGTTGCTACGACGAAGCGGCAGCTACGCTAGCCAGTTTGCTACGCGCTACGAATGTGTGATACGCGTAGTAATGCCGCAATCATTTTGGAATATCTACCTCAACTTAAAAACTTACTTAAATGCCAAACACTAATAGTTAATAATAATAAAATGTCAATAAATTAAGAAAAAATGTAAATAAATAATTTACATTACCTTAAGGGAGCAACATTTTTCAGTTGTCAGCCTCATAAATAGATTTTACATGAAATACGAGTATTTCCTTCCTACCAGCGCGATCTGCGAACTCCTCCTAGAACGACGCTGACGTTTATTAATTGGAAATGTGTGAACACACGATCAATGACAATCTGTTTCATTTTGACAGTTCAACAACATTCATTGCGTTATTTACATTGTTGAGCAGACAAAATTTTCGAACATATGAAGCAATGGATTAGCAATATCCTTCAAAAATGATTCAGATTGTGATTGTTCGTGTGTTACGCAAATAAGGGTGCGTATCCACCAGAGATGAGCGAGGATGCGTAGGGAGGAATGTCCGTAAAACTATCTAATAACAACGCTAACTATGACAGTGAAATCGCAGTACTTTATTACAAAATAGTCGGTCTCATCTAACGCGAACATTGTTTTTTAAACTGAAGAGAACACTTTGGTCAGGTCTGTGGAGAAGGGGGTGTGGTATAAAACAATACAAGGAGAACCATGGAAATCGCCATGGTTCGATTCATGTTTTTTAGGCAGAACAGAAATTGTTACAGCTCTCAGACTTCGTTCTGGACATAGCCCCTTAAATAAGTTCGCATACTTAATGACAAAAGTTCCTTCCCATATCTGCACATCATGGTGGAGTGTGCCCGGAACGAAGATCTTAGAGCTGAGTTATTGACACACTTTGGTATTGATGTTAGAGAGGTGGCAAGATGCAATAATATCCTAGCATTCCCCTTGTCAGCAACAGCGAGACTATTGTATATACTTGTGCGGATTGGTATGCGTAGAAGATTAGGTACTCATGCAAAAGAACTGTATTATATTTATAAAATAGTGTATTAAATTATAAGAAAGCCGGAGCGCCTTATTCTAATAAAGATTTAAAAAAAAAACACTAATTCTATTCCTGTCTTTGTCTTCAGGAGCTGCAGCAGTAGACTTCACAACAAAACATCCTGCGACACATTCTGATAGTCGAAAGGTAAGTCTTATAATAATTCATATTAACAAAAGAACGGGAAGGGTGTTTTGGAGGTAGACTCTTTGAGAAGAAGCTCTTCTGAGGTAGGTTCTGTAAGAGGCTAATTATTAGGAGTCCCTAAGATTGTACTAAGGGCGATGCTAAAGCTATAGAGGTGGGCAAAGTGTATCATTTCTGCGATTGGAACATTTGCATCTGGATCACTGAAATGATCCGAATCATTGATAAGTTTCATTTGGATCATTTGAATCATCGACTCAAAGGATATAAAAATTCATATCGACAACGAAAAACTGTGAGAGTATGAGTGATACACATCTCATTTGGTATCTCTTTCTGACTTAAATAGATTGTAAAGTGTCACCTCACTCACGACTCGCGAGTCAGTTCAAATTCAAATTAAAATTCAAAAGTCATTTATTCAAACTAGGCCGAAAATCAGCACTTTTCGAACGTCAAAATTACATAAGACAGTCCCCCAAAACGCCCACCCTTCAGTAGTACTTACTAAAGTAACGTAACTCAGCGTCTCAGTCTTTTTCTTTCGCTCACTGCTGCTCAGTTGACTCGCAAGCGACGGTCGCGCGGAAAGTGCACAGAGGCAAAGTAATGATTCAGATTCAAAGGATCCGTTTGAAATGTTGTTACTGAACCAATCTTTTGGAACACTTCAATGGTCCGGATCAGTGAGTCGATTCCGTAAAGAGTTACACACGCCTATAAGGCTAAGATAGCCAAAATTCAAATGTTTTTAAAGCGAAAGCGTCAAAGTAGCGCGCGAAATTCAAATTTTCTTACGTTTTTTGCAATTTGCAGGTCAGTATCATGTCATATGTTGATCTAAATATGATTTGCGGCCGTATCAAATGTTTATTTATAGAATTATAATCATAAAAATGATCAATACAACTCTCTAAGCTCATATAATCGCATTGAATGACTATTTCATGAAATCATGACATTCGGCGATTGTGATTCAGATTATTGTGCTTACATAAGGAGTTGTATTGCAGATTGTAATGATTATAATTATGTAAAGCCATATTTGTTACGGTCGCGAATCATATTTTAATCAACATAAAACCTCACACTGACCTGCAAAATGTAAAAAACTAAACAAAATTTGAATTTCGCAGGCTACCTTAGCGCATGCCCCTTAAGTTTTTTGCAATTTGCAGGTCAGTGGTAGTTTGTACAATGATTATTACATATGTATGATTCACGACCGCGACAAATATGAATTTAGAGAATTTTAATGATTGGAATCAGCAATAGCCTCTCTATTTTATAGTATCTTAAATCTCTTTGATCTACTACCATCTGCTGTACCGACATCAACAGAGTTCTAGAGAGTGGAACTTTGTGGCACTTTATGAATCAAACCCATGCTCCAACAAACAAAAAAAAAATTTAAAAAACAACAAAAAAAATAAAAAAATGTAAAATATCTACATTCATATCTGTATTTTTGTATGGTGTACTTAATAAAGAATATTCTATCTTCTATCTATCCAACTGCCTAACAAGAACCTCCTCAGGTACACCGAGGATAGGCAGTTCAAGGCTTTGGGTTTAATCCCACATATCGACCACCTGATGAGCCAAGTCAAGTCATTTGTTTATCGTTCTCAGCTTTCACAAAGTTCTTGTCATATGGGGCTGTTATATCAACAATCATTACGTAATGGCCTAAGTATCAAATCGATCTAGGTATCACCAATTTTTACCGTACCATATTCTATTCTATAGTTTTTGTTTTTTTTTTTTGCAACGATAAAGCTCGTGGCCTGCATCTCTCCTGATAAATAGTGATGATTAGGTCGAAGAAGCGAGCTTCACCCGGAATCCTCAACCATGGATGAACTGAGTATCTTACCTCTAACTGCCAGAACACAACAATACTGTTAACATTGTTTTTAATTTGTTGTAGTTCTATCCTATGTATCGTGTTTTTGGCAAAACATCAACAACTTACTATTTTAGACTATTTTAAACCGGAATACCCCTGTGTTTCAGTAATGATAGATCCCAGTGGAATATGACATCGCCATTCTCCGATCTCATTAAAAACGTTAATTTTTTCCAGGCTGAAAACTCAAGAATATCGACAGATTCAGACACGGAACATAGTGACAGCGATATCGACATTGTTGGCGAATCGAACTATGCACAACACTACTCTGCAAATAATACGTAAAAATTAACTTAAACTATACTTACAAAAAAAAAGGTAGAAAAAAGTTTTAGGTAAAGTTAACCCGGTTTGAAAAGCAAAAAATAACTTAATTTTCAAATTTTAAACTCATTTTCAATGATTTCTTATTCTGATGTTAATTCAGTCAGAGGTTATCATAATATTATGTTTGACAATCTGTCACTTACATATTATTTTATCTTGATTGGCCTTTCAAATACCGGTTGTAAATGGCTTACGGAGAAAAACGTAAAAACCTTAATAAGGTTTTCCTCAAACTCGAAAATAAAATGGTGTTGATAAAAAATAACTCGCTAAATGAATGACGAGGACAGAAAAGGTGTTAAAAAATTACTTTACAAATAAAAAACAATGAAAAACTTTAGTTGGTCTCATAGTAAAAGATATTTAGTTCGATGGTCAAAGCACCTCTTAAAGTTTATAAAGTAATTTATTTAACACATTCTAAAGTTTATTTTAGATCAAGCAATGTTTTGGCAGAACAAAAAAAGGTGTAAATTTAAAAGTATTCGAACGATCTCAATTTTAAATAATAGGAGGTAATAATAGAAATTAAAAACAGAACTAATATCTATTTGATTTAATAAGAGAAGTCACTTGAAGTACTTGTAGCTTACTATTAAGTGCAATAATAGTAATATTTTGTATAGTAAAACAATAATAATAATTGACGATTTGAGTGTGTAGTCTAGTCATTAAAAATAATAGTATTTTTAACTTGTATTTATTAATAAAAATATTTAGTTTGTACAGTTTAATAATTATTATAATGTATTTTGCAAACTGATAATAAAAATATCTCAAAGTTAGTAGAAAATAAACTTGTCAGAATTGTCTAAAGAATGTACACGCAGCAAAATGATTAAGTATGCAGGCAGAAATTAAATAATTGTGCATTCCTGAGATGAACAACAAACAAACAAACAGGCAAGAAATTAAAAAAAAATGTTGTCGTATTTAAGCTTTCGTAAAATCTCTACTTAATAAAAATCTTAAATTCACTCACTGACAGACAACGCACAGCCTAAACCGCTAGGTCCAGAAGCATGAAATCTCGCACATGAATCCTACTATCTTACTAATTTTATAAACGTGAAAGTTTGTGACAATTGATGGATAGATGGATGTTTCTTACTCTTTCACGCAAAAACTACTGAACGGATGTGGATTAAATTTAGCACACAGATAGTTTATAACCTGGATTAACACATTTTCATCCCGGTATTTTCACGGGATCGAGACTTAGGCGGGTGAAACAGGCGCTGCAGTCTCTTATAAAACTAAAATGAGTACTAAGGAAGAATTTTTGAGAATTCATCTCATACTTAGGGGAATATTTTTTTACGGAAGTTCGTAAATTTTGCCGATGGGAATTATTCAATCGGGCACACGGTTTGTAAATAATATAAAATACGTCTCGGCTTACACCCGACATAACATCACTCCTTCATTCCCCAAAGGCTGAGAAATAGCTGTAGGTACACACACATTGCGCCAGTTATATATCTTTTACAATTAAATATACACAAATCTCGGATCCAGGCTGCTACTGAGAGTCCAAACGCCTCCTGCCGGAGGCTTTACGCGGGGGTCGTGCGGTCCATGGCCCTTTACGGGGCACTGGTGTGGGCGCGTTCATTGAAGCTGCAAAAGGCCCAGCGGTTGAACGCGACCCAAAGGGTCACGGCCATCAGGCTTGTCCGGAGATACCGCACGGTCTCCCGTGAGGCGGCGAGCCTCCTTGCCGGACTAGCACCATGGGATCTGGAGGCGAAAGTCCTCGCGCACATGTGGGAGTGTCGCGAGGAGGCGAAACGCCGGGGTGTAACTCCGCTGCCGCGAGAAATCACGGCACAGCGGACAGAACTCCGGCGGGATCTCATGGCGGCATGGAGTGTGCGATTGTCGCAACCCAGCACTGGGCACGCCACAATTGCGGCGATAAGTCCCCTCTTTGAGGAGTGGCTTGAGAGGCGCCATGGCGTCCTCACCTTCCGCCTGACGCAGGTCCTCATCAGACACGGTTGTTTCGGGAGGTTCCTGTTCCGCATAAGGCAGGAGGAAACGCCCGGGTGTCACTACTGTGTGGATCGCCTGGAAGACACGGTGGAGCATACGATGGAGGTCTAACCGGCTTGGGCGTAGCACCGCCGTGTCCTCACGGAGGCGATCGGGGGCGGCGATCTCTCGCGTCCGGCCCTGGTTCAGGCCATGGTTCGGAGCGAGAGTGCATGGGAGGCCGTCACCTCCTTCTGCGAAGCAGTTATGTTCGCGAAGGAGGAGGTGGAGCGCGCGAGGGAGATGCAAGCTGCACACCCTCGCGGCCCTAGTCGCCGCAGGAGACGCCCCGGGAGTCGGGAGTCGAGAGCCGACTTCCGGCCACCGTAGGCACGGGCTTGCGGACGGTGAGCAATGGGCAGCTCGCCGTTCGATAAGGACCAGGCCCGTGTCGACGGCGCGTTGTGTTCCACGCGCGCCTCAAAGAGATGTCAGCACACCCTCTGAAAGTCTGACACACCCTCTCGCTCTGCCCAGAGCGGGAGAAGTCATTTGATGATTTCCCATCCTCAAAAAAAAAAAAAGGCTGCTACTGAGAAACGCTACCGCGCGGACGTCATCACGTCAACGCCGGTTGTCACTGAAAACCAGCGCTGGGGCTCTGTCTCTTATAGGGTGGCAGCATTATGCTGAGCGGTGGCAGTTTTGCGTGGATGTGACGCATATTTTCCCGCAAATTGTTTATTTTCGTGTTTTTTATCTTACCTTGCGTCATATGTACCGCAAATAAACGTATTTTCTTTCTTTCTTTTCTTCCTAAATTCCATACGGACAAACCCCAATAATGATATTCCCGACCTGGGACGACTATGTCGAGGTCGGCTTCTAGTGTAACCGGATGCAATTGAATACCAGTATTTTACATGGAGCGAATGCCTGTCTGACCTCCTCAACACTGGGTATCACGATAATCAATAGGCAGTCAATCATTTTCTTAATTTGTGATTTAGTGCCTGCTTACTTATCAATTTCGCCTGGTGTACAGTACCCGCGCGCAAGCCGAACGTTACAGCTTTGTATAAAAAGAATGGAATGATAATAAATTAGTTTTAACTCAGTTTTAGACAGATTGTATTGTAATGAAGTTGTAAATAATTATAATTAGCATAGGAAAGCTCAAAATGTAGATTTAACTACGAGGAATAGGTTGTTTGTTAGTCTCAATAAAAGTTCATTTTCGTAGCAATAATAAAAGTAACTTGAGTGCAGAATTTTTATGGAATTGTCGGCTGTTAGGAATTAGTCTGTAACGCATTGTTTTGCCCACAATAATGTAACCAATTTTTTACGAACTTAAAAAAAGGAGTTTCTATGTTCGTCTGTATGTATTTTTTTAATGTATTTTCATCGACATCGTTTTTTGAATTTATTTGCATCGATATTTCCATCAATCGTAGACCAATTTAGAAAATTCTTTTTTTATTTTCTACACGAAATTCGCGCGATCACCCATATTTTTATGAACTTTCCTTGGGTAGTTATGGATTTAGCTTCTTAGTTAATGATGTTATAACTTCCTGTCACTGTTGTTTACATAGCAAGTAAGTGGTATACGATTTGGTGTGGGGTAGGTCGGTACCACAACTAAAAAGTATAACATTACTGTGTCTTGTCTTGGTTCAGTATTATCGTTTTTTGCCATGGACTTCCGAAATTAAAGTTATTTTTAACTTTCTAGTGTTTTTTTGGGAGTTGGTTGTTTTTTTGGAAGAAAGTTTTTTTATGAACTAACATCATTTGCCTAGCATTTTCCTATATTGCGGTCGGCTTCCATACTAACCGGATGCAGCTGAATACCAGTATTTCACACGGAGCGACTGCCTATCTAAAAAAACTACAAACCTATGAGAACTTCCATACATTTCTGATTATTTTAGCTGTATACTTACAGCAGGCATTTTCATAAAAAAACAATAACATAGAGATCTAAAGATTTTCGTTGGGTGTCATTCGCGACAGAATAAGTATTTTTCAAGACAAACTATAACTCCCTAGACAAAACTGGCCGACCCAGATACAAAAGTGGCCTACCAAGATACAAGTGGCCTACACAGATACAAAATATATCTCTTGAATCATTTCTATAAGTACAGTTTCAGCTCTACTTGAGCGACTAGCATAAAACGTGTATATGTCGACTAGCATAAAGTTTATTCTAAGGGGTTTTTCTATCGTGAATGATATATTAAAAGATTTTACAATAGAATCGAAAACTAGTTGACGGTTTTGAAAAATAGTCGCCTATGTTAAAACGAAGAATTATTGTTAATTAATATTATTGTACATTTGTTTGTGATGTAGCTATTAAGTTATTTAAATAAAATTAATTGAAAAATATATCTACTTTTTGTTTTATTACGAGTACGTTTGGTATCGAAAAGTGATTGGGAGCAATACGGCCTGATTTACACGATGTGGTTTTATTCTCTGTGGCATACCATACGTTGCCGATCGACATAGCCCGAAGAATTGCTAAACTTAAGTGGCGCTCGGCAGGGCGCATTGCTCGCAGCATATATGGCCGATGGGGCCGAAAGGTTCTGGATTGGCGACCGCGTACCAGAAGGTTTCCTACAAGATGAACCGATGACCTTGTAAAGGCCGCAGGAATCCGCTGAATGCGGGAATAACAGAACCGGTCAAAATGGCGGTACTTTACGTCCAGCAGTGGAGGTTTTTCGGCTGAAATGATGATACCATACGTTGATACAATACAATAAAAGTGTTTAGACCAGACACGCTGCATGTCATTTGTTGCTTTTATTTTGTTGTATGCCTCACGAAAGAAACTTGTATCGTGTAAATGAAGCTAAAGCACATGTCGTGAGGAAAGTTTTGAGGCAATGAAAGTGGAAGAAGACTAAATACGATGGATTGTGTGAAAGGCTGGGATGGGGGTGAAAGATGACGGCGAGATATTTTTGATCACAACGAGGTGAAATTCTTCTGAATTTAATTGAATAGGCAGATATTTAGATATTCAGACTGGCTAAAGTAGACTCAACCTTTATGGGGTACCCACTATTTAAAATGTTACAGTAAAATACCTCCCCACATACTCCAACTGAATGAAACTAATTTTAAATCTTGTATAAAACGCACACTATGCTGCCAAGCATATTATAAGTTGAGAGATTACATCGTTGACAAAAATGCTTGGCTCAACGCTGGTCCAGCTCCACAAGAGCGCATAAACTAATTGATTGGCATTCGAAAATATTGTTGGAGATGTTGAAGATTGTAAGACTATAAATTCAATCTCATAGTATTATATAATTGCATAGCACATGTGTGAGCACTATGTACCTACTTTAAAGCTACCATTTACTGGGTACGTCTTTCATTGACTTAAATGTGCCCTTGCGGCTAAGAGTATGTCATGCTCACTCAAATGTCTCGCTGGTGGTGGCGTGTGTGTTGGATCATTAAGTTCCCTTCAAAATGGTTGAGCTGAATGGTGCTGATCTATGCGTCATGTTCGTGAACGGGCGCCGTCAGTGGGGACTGGTCATCTCTTAGCTGCCAAGGCTTATTTGAATTTATTTTAATTTTGTCAATTGTTTTTGCTTTATTACGGACGCTTTTAACGTGCACGTCTCTCTACATTGTTCTCACATGTATAATTACAACATGAATTATGTAACCAATATTTTGTAAGAATATTCTGATTTAAAAGATTTTCCGTGGAGTTTCTTGCCCATTCTTCTCCATAGGAACCTACTACGCGTTGGAATGGGCAACTAGCTTCATATTTTTGACTGACCGACCCATTGACAAATCAAAATTGCCTTTAATTGGTTTATTTGAAATAAATGCTTTGATTTTGAGTTTATAACTAGAAAAGTTTTACCATGGATTTAGTACCTGAACCCCCGTAACGTAGAAATTTTTCGTCGGTTATTAAAACAAAATCTGCTGTTTCATAGAAAAGTGCAATCAATACCTACGCGGTCAAGATGTATGGAGCAGCAGTTTTTATTTTTTTATTTTTCCGACTATAAATTTCAACGCAGGGATCTTCAGAATCACATACTGAATCCATGGTAACAGTTTTCGCGTCGATGTCCCTGCCACCCTGTATATGTGTGTACATGAATAGTTAAATAAATAGAATATTTTCCTGCGATGTCACATATTTGTCCTGCCACATCTTCCACAAATGATATCATGAAATCAGATATTATTGCCGAACTGTTCATAGAACTATATTTATGCTCGTCACTGTACTTTATACGCTCTAGCTATCTCTTCAGGGTTGAAATACAGAAGGTATTTTGTAACTTTAAGGCCCACTTTCACTTCACCACAAATCACTACTTTGAGCGCTAAACAAATATAAAATATTTTTCTTTTTCTATAAATCGTATGAAGATGACGGAGACCTGGAATGATGTGACAGAGAAATTAGTGTTGCAAGTGGGTCTAAATAGAAAGAGCGATCTGAAACCCTTTAATTTCGTAGCAAAAGATTAACGAAGTAATTTGTTTATGGACCCCTAACAAGCAATCAAAATACCCTCAACAATAATAATACAATAAATAAATACATTTCACACAATTTTCTAAACATTCACAAATAATAACAAGCGAGTAAACAATAAACTTGCAAGGGGGTGCGCACAATACCGAAATTAGTGTCAAATTGTGCGTGTGATTGTAGTGAACGTCATAATGAGGTTAGTGTGGACGGTGTAACTTTGTTAAATGCAGGCGACGACGGGGGAATAGCTAGTGTGATTACCTTTGAGTGATTTTCGTTTTGATTTTATTTATCACACAGGTTTCGTTGGTGAAGTCTTTTACCAGCGTACATTTCGGAAACACTGGGTGTAAGTATGAGGCAAAGCGTGTGTTGAGACGCAGGTGACGCAGGTCCACGCAGCGCAGGGCAGATCAAATTTTGTAATGCATGAACGTACTAAAAGCTGCGTACGCTGCGGCGCTGGCTCGTGCGACGCAGACATGTGTCTGTCCTGCTCTGCATCTCGTTCTTCTCGTTGTTCTGCACGACGCGTGCAGGTCGTCACTTGTTTTTTACCACTGCTTCAATGACAGATTGTTTGTACAAAGTAGGACGCGAATGTGTCTGTGTAGCTGCGTCGCAGCATACGCTCGCGGCCTATGTCTGCCTCGCCTGCCCTACCCTGCAAAATCTGTACTGTGCTGTGTCACCTGCGTCTCAGCATACGCTTAGCCTCATACTCGGCAGTAGATTCCTATGTCCTCATCGTCATCGTCATTGGCGGCCATGTTCCACCAATTGCTGAGTATAGGCAGAGTGGACTGCTGCCCACCGTTCCTCTTACAATACTCCCTTAGTCGCTTTTTACTATAACCACGGGATAGATGGGTGGTTCTATTCGTTAAGATTTAATTGATAAGTAATCTACACTTCTTATTCGCGGATTTTCGGTAAGTAGATATCGGTTGTTTTAATATCGGCAACCGGCCCTATATTGACAACACTTCCTATATGTGCGTTATGGATACGCAACTTTTAGCGAATGTTTGGTCTGCTACTCTACGTTCACTCCCTTTCTAGCCTTAAAAAGTCATTTGCCAATTTGAGGCAAATAATTTAAAAAAGGCTGAGTAGATTTGATGATAAGGGGTATACGTGTCAAAGTGACAGAAGGTGTAATAACTAATAAATTTCGCAGCAGGGTAATATTTAGTTTTTGTCGCAGGTACAATACGAGAGAGGGTCTCTCGTTCGGACGGTGTTATGTTGAAGGTAGCCAAGATTTTGAAACCACATTAAAGTCAACCGTCCACTGCTACATAGGATGCGCTCGGAGATTTTCCACGTTAAGTAGCTGCGCGGTTCATTTGTTTGCCAGTTACGCTTTCGTGCATAGCGTGGCTGTGGGATGTAGTGGACGATTCCGTCTACATTGTTATACAAAGTGAAGTTAAGCACACGAGGGTAGCTTAGCCGTAGGCTGTAGAGAGCCCTGTCAGGGTTGCGAGTTTGTCCGAAAGGGATATCGTGGCCCCAGCACACAGGCAACGGAAGGAATACGGGTGGGTTTTAGTCAGTAAAAGTCTGACACACCCTCCCACTCCACCCAGAGCGGGAGAAGATATTTGATAATTTCCCACCATAAAAAAAAGGCAGTAGAGAGCACCTTACAACAAATGAAACATAGTACAGTGGGCTCCAGAGATACCTCACTCCCTTGCATTGTTTTTTACATTGCTAGGGGGTGAGGTTTCTATGGAGCCCACCGTACCTATGTGACAAAAATATCTGAACCTTTTTTATGTTATCCTGCATGGTCGTTTTTATTCTTGTATGTGTACACATATGTTTCAGCCAATAAATATATCTTATTTTATCATATCTTATCACTTCGGTATCGTCTACAGTGTTTAGAGACAAGTCTGTTTTTGCTTCAATTTATATTGTATACCATAGGCAAGAAACTTCGTTCATGAGCCCAGATTATTAAAGATGGGTCACTACGCAATATCATTTAAATAAAAAACGACTCTTAGGCCTGTATTCCCCGAAAGGTAAGGCTGTGTACTTACAGTCTAAATTTTGCCAGTTATGTTTAATATTCTTACAGTTTTCTAAAAATGGTTCCTTACACAATAATATCGACCCTTCTATAATCAAATCACGTCGATATTGAGCCTTCTGTGCGCAAATTAAAAGAGTTGTTCTCGATCTCACCCCTTAACACTGTAGAGGGTAACAACAGTAAGTCAAGTGTGACGTGTCCATGAAAAATGTATACACAGTTATCAATCTGCCTAGCCTTTTCCCAACTATGTTGGGGTCGGCTTCCAGTCTAACCGGATGCAGCTGAATACCGTATTTTACATGGAGCGACTGCCTATCTGACCTCTACAACCCAGTACCTGGGTAATACGATACCCCTTGATATAAGACTGGCTGTCAGACTTTCGGGCTTCTGACGACCCGTAATGACTGTCAAAGAACCACGAATGACAGCCGGGGCCAACGGCTTAACGTGCTTTCCGAGGCACGGAGGAGTCTCGGTATGTAAAGATGGTCCCCCATCCACGACGAACCCTGGCAAGCGTAGCTTAACCTGATGGATCGAACAGTGCTGCTGTTATTATTTAGCCACGAGCTCCTCTATATACACAATTATGTTGCCTCAGATTTAGCATCACTGTGAAAATCATAATGGTCTTTATTTCATTGGAATAAGGTTTCTGTCAGAGGCAAAATAATTATGAGTGGACTGTACTGTACTCACCACCACCATCGCTATCATTATGACATATCTAAATAGAGTTAACTGTCACGCAGGACTGAAAGCTGAAGTTCAGAAACTCGATGTGCCATATTTACGACCGCTTGTACCGCTGGTACCTGTACCAGTTTGTAGGTAAGTATTTGAATTTCCATTACCTAACAATGATCAAAGTAAGGGATAATGCAGATTATGAGCATTACAATAGTTTAGGCTTGCTAAGAAAGACTGTTAAGTCAATGACTGCACACTTATATTGATTGCCATGAAAAATATTAACATTCATATAACTTCTGCCAATTTTTTTGCGACCCCAACAATCTGTGAAAACATAAAACGCCCATCGAACCAATTTTTACTGCCTTACTTCACCTCTGTCCAAAACAAACCTTTTAACCTTTACACAAAGTCCAAAATCCCTTACCAAAACGAAAATTAACTTGGCATCCAGTAATTTGCAGTTATTACAAGCCGGAATGCGGCGCTTTGATCCAGTTAGAAGCGGATTGAACCGGTTTTAGGGTAGGTGCGACCGTCAAAGGTGGACTAAAATAGATTTTGTACCAAATATGATTAGGTACGTACTTCTGTTTTGTTTGATGTTGGGAACTAATAAATATAGTAATGCGATTTAGATAAAGGTTTATTACATTGATTAAAGCGGATGGAAAGAGGATAGTATTGTAAGTGGAAGTGTTTTGATTATAAAGCCTCGTGCAGATTAGCGCGACGTGACTTGAACAATACAATTTCTAAGAAAACTTCACGGTATAACAATAACCGCGTCGCACTGTCGCGTCGCGCTAGTCTGCACGAAGCTTCAGCCTTTGTCATTATGATTTGCTGGCCACGTCTGCCACATGCTCAATGAGCTGTGGGCCAAAATAGACACTATGTAGCATCCTGAGACAGCACGAAGGCGTCGCGACAGATCCCGTAGAAGATGGTGGGACGAGCTGGACAAAACTAACGACCAATGGTCCACAATAGTTTGTATGTTTTAGTGTTAGTAACCGGACACAGCCCAATGATGACCTCAATTTGAGGGTACACACATGCGGAGATATAAACAGGATAAGCTGTAATTGTTCATATCTAAATAGAGTCTCTAAGACGAAATACTTGGGCGTGATGGTTGACCAGTTTCTGTCTTGGTATCCTCACCTTGAGCAGGTGATTGCGAGGGTCAGAAAGTTTACCTGGATCTTCAAAACATTAAGATACGTGGCTCCGACTAAAATGTTAAGGAGTGATAAGCGACCTAGAAATCTCCTTAATGAAATCTATTTTGCTCTAGCACAATCCGTCCTTCTATATTGTATCCCCATTTGGGGTGGCGCAGCTAAAACTAGATTTTTGGTCGTGGAACGTGCACAACGAGCACTTATAAAGATTATGTATTTTAAAACTAAAAGACACTCTACTAAAAACCTATACGAAATCAGTAATTTACTCTCAGTTAGGAAGCTGTATATAACTCAAACGGTTCTAGAAAAACATAAAATCCTCCCTTATCATATGAATAAGAAACACAAAAGGAGAAAAGATATCATTGCAGTAGTTCCCCCATGTAAAACCAAATTTAGTAGCAGACAATTTCACCATCTCTCAGCTCAAATATACAACAGGATTAATAAAAACATATATATACACAATAAAAACAATCACGACTGTAAAAAATTTATAACAAACTGGACAAAGTCTCTTAGTTATGAGGATACGGAAGCTCTTCTGGTTTATCATGAGTAACATAATCACACACCATAAAATATACAAAACTTACTGTTCTCCATATACGAGTACTAGACTACTCTACACCTCGCCACACCAACACTACACCACACTACACTACACCACACCACACCACACCACACCACACCGCACTACACACCACACCACACATCACATCTAACCGCACTACATCGAACACACACGCCACGCCTAACTAAAGCACACCACGATTCACGTGATACATACTCAAGATGTTAGAATAAGAAATAACTAATTGCCATAATGTAATATAAATATGTAACATTTTTATAACTAAGATATGGAGGAGCGGAGTCTCCTAACACAGGCATTGTTTGCCTAAAAGGAGGCTCCAAACACAAATCATTGTTTAAGAAGCATTTTGTTTAAATAAAAATATTTCATTTTTTTTTATTTCATTTCAATAGCCCCAAGCACTGGAAATCATGGGGAGAGGCCTTTGCCAGCAGTGGGATGATACCGGCTAGCAGTAATTTATTATGATTAAAGCGAAATATCACTGAAATAACTAAGGGCATCTCTAACTTGTAATTTGACAGATTCCATAAAAGAGGGTGAAATAGGGGTTGAACGAAATCTTGGAAATAGTTAGTCCTAATGTCATATACAAAGGTTTTACTATGTTACTAAATCTCCACTTTAAAAAGCATGCATCAAAATAAAATAAAAATATCTTCCGGCAGCGCTAACTTTGTACTGACGTCGCAATAAAAAAAATTGCGCAGCGTGCAAAGGTTAAACATCGCCTGGGGGCGCGACATTCCGATAAAATCGCCATTACAAAGACATGTCACCCCTTTATAATGCATTAGGGTGATATGTTAATAGACTGAACATGTTTTAAGGATTTACCCTTTAGTTTGACCCTCTCAAGGGATTAAGGATATTTAACTGCTAAAAGGTGGCAAATAGTGCAGGACCACCAGATGATCATCTTATGACAGTATTTCAAATTTGTTGGCCCAAATCTTCGCCACTTCATCGGTGGCAGCGCAGAGGTCACTTCTACTGCATGTTTTGGGACGCAGAGGGCAGCATAGGAGCCATTACACACCCTCCGGAGTCCACCTGGTGGAGGTTTCTGCCACCAATAATAGTCATATCATATCGTATGGCACACCGGGTAGCCATTACAAGGTGGATCGATGACCTGGTGAAGACCGCAGGCCGCAGGCCGGATCGGTCACTGTGGCGATGCTTATGCGAGGAGGCCTATGTCCAGCAGTGGAAGGCTTTCGGCTGAATGATGATCATGATGATGGCTAACTGCAACTCCAACGGATTTGCCAATGCCTTGCTGATAAGAAAGTCACAAGGGATACAAAATGTATTTAATTAACATGCTTGGCAGACTTCATTGGTGATTGTAGTAGATACCTTTGTGGTTTTTAGCAGACAAAAGTACCCTCATCCCCCATCTTCTCTAAGTAATCCTCAACTCGAGCGTATATCCTAAAAGTTGGCAACGTCGGAAATAGCTGTCAAATTTTTACCTGTTTTAATTCATTTAGGTATTACTGTATGAAATTATGAAATGTGGCTAGACTAGCGAACTAAAATATTGATTATGAAATGCAATAATTAATATCGTAACACTAAATATTTAGTTTTAGATGTAAAAAAAGTATTCGGAAACTTTCCAATAGCCTTTTTTACACCTAAAACGGTTACAAGATCAAATTCAGTGTTTTAATTGCAATTCATTATTCTAGTTCGCTAGTTAGCCACATTTCATATTTCCATACAATAATATTGCAAACTTAATCAAAACAGCGAAATATTTGACATCTATTTGGGACGTACCCCACTTTCAGAATAAACTCTTACGATATCAAGCTTTCAAGGAACGTAGGTAACAAATATTGTGCTCTAGTTGTATTGCGCAACCATACATTTTTCGGAGCTCAACGCAACTTAAAACCAACAAAAGCTTAACAGATTTAAGTCTATCATTAAAAACAATTAACATTTAATACATCAGCAATCAGCTAAAGCGAATTACCGCCATTTCGCCGTCAACGGGCGCTTAATGTCAATTATCAAGTGATTACGCTACTCGCCGCTAGATGGCGCGCATCGGATTACCGTCTATTGGGACTTGTTAGGGCGTATGAACAGCCAGGTTAAATGGATCTGTTTACTCAGGAATATTACGAGAAATGCTAGTTCTTTTAATATTGGTCGTTTTTTAGAGATTTTTCGTTGGACATTTAGTTTTGGTGAGAAGAAATAAGGTTGGTTTTCGAATGTAGAAGTATGTTAATTAGGTTTGGTTTGCCAATCATTTCTGTTATCTACTTATCAGTGATAAAATATTATTGATTGAGGGCGCGGAGTGAAAATACTCATGTGATGTAAGGTTTTCATTGTATCTACTACTTATTACAATCTTTGTTACCTACCTAACTGGTATTATGATCGTTAAGTATTATCAAATTATTACAAAATTTGGAAAAAGGCAGAAAGATGACGAGATATGAAAGATGACGATGAGAATGACCTACAAAATAACGGCCTGAAAAATAAGTTTCAGATCTTTAATTCTAGTCCTGTATGATATTCCGTAATATGACCTAAAATATGTAATTTTAGGGTACCATACCTTCCATGTTCCATACCTACCTAATACCTACTAATGGCTTAGGTACCTACCTTTATTTTCATTACATACTATTAGTTACCTTTACCTACCTAATGCTTTACTTTTGCTATGGTCCGAAAACAAAACGAGGAAAAAGTAAAATAAGTAATTTTTTCAAATTAGGCTGAGAATCAGCACTTTTCGAGCGTTAGAATTACAGACAGTAGAAAGACAGAAAGAACTAGGAAGTCCTGAAGGGTGGCCGTTTTGGGGGCAAAACGGCCACCCTTCAGCACTTCCTAGTTCTTTAGCTGAGAAGAAGAAGTGGCGCAACAAACTCCCCAGCAGCACAGCTGTCTGTTCAGTTGGAAATACTTAAGTATTTACCCGTTCTGAATGCTATGCTGTTAATCTACCTACTTTTCTTACTACGATGTAAGTATGTACCTACCTAGGCACCTATGTACCTCATACAGTTACTTGTGAGGGCTTCATGTTCCACTTTCATTTACATGTTTGTGTCCAAAGTTATAGATAAGAGATAAGGAATGATAAATAACCAGATTACGGAAATGTGACAATCTTGACAATACTTCGTTTGAGTTGACTCAACAAACAATTCCGGGAAAGGAAGCTCTTTAAAAGAAAAATACAATGAATTTAATGAATAAGGAATTGATATGTATTTGTGTGATGGATTTTATCCACATTCAAATCCTTGTTGTTTCTAGAGATGAAACGGTTATCTGGTAGCAGCTATCCGGTATCCGGCCTAAATATACTATCCACCAGATATCGGATAATAAGTGAGTATCCGGCCGGATACCGGTAAAAAAAAATCGAAATATCATATTTTGGTACTTTATTTGATCCACCGAACATACATACACAGTGAAAATAACTTATTTCCACTTATACAATATCAACTTTAAAGCAGTGTAAATAAAGATAATTTCAGAAAGGCTAGTACTGTTAAAAAAGTTATAAAAATTACGAAGTAATAGCCCGAACTGAACTTTACAAAAACAAGTCATATTTGTTTATATGTTCGAATACTAATTTGTGAACGCAGGTTAGCTGTTTCGATGACTTCGTTTGCATAGGTACCTCCACAATACTAAAACTCCTATAAAATCCTTAGGTTAATAAACTCGAAACATGGCACAGATATATAATAAAGTTTCTCATTAAAAACTGGCTAGCTGGTTATGTACGCACGGCTACCAAGGTATACATTTTCAGTATAAGCTACCCTCTCATTCTACGAAATCCTATACAGCTTCAATCTACCTAGCTTTTTCCCAACTATGTTGGGGTCGGCTTCCAGTCTAACCGGATGCAGCTGAAAACCAGTATTTTACATGGAGCGACTGCCTATCTGACCTCCACAACCCAGTAACTGGGTAATACGATACCCCTTAGTAAGACTGGTATTAGACTTTCGGGCTTCTGACGACTCGTAACGACTGTCAAAGATCCACGAATGACAGCCGGGACCAACGGCTTAACGTGCTTTCCGAGGCACGGAGGATTCTCTGTATGTAAAGATGGTCACCCATCCACTGACCAACCCCGGCAAGCGTAGCTTAACCTGATGGATCGACCAGTGCGGGTGTTGTTACTTAGCCACGAGCTCCTCCAGAAATCCTATACAGCTTAAATACTGGAAATGTATAGCTTGTTATGTAGCCGTGTTCACTAGCGTACATTACACTTTAGTGAAATACAACAATGATTCTATTGTTACTATTGATTGAAATGTACATCGCCTATTCATTCGCAATGTTTATCTTATACGGACTCATTATAGGTAAGTACATCTTTTTACACATTTTATTAGTGAAGACTGATATTAATTAGACATGTATGCGTGGAGTACCCGAGGTACATACAAAATCTCGCACGATCTACACAGATTTATAATCTGAGTCCAAAAATAAAATGGTATAGACTCAGATTATTTGGTCTGAGTTCATACCATTTTATTTTGGGAATTAGTGCAACCTGATGTACACTAAAAATCTTCTGAATACAGTGTAGAGAGTCTCCGTTGAGATTAGCCGCCATGACCGAAATTGAGGTCAGGAGGATAGATATTATTGTTATCCTACGCAGGTCATCTACCTAGCCTTTTCTAGGTATCTTGGGGTCGGCTTCCAGTCTAGCCGGATGCAGCTGAACCTGTATTTTTCTTGGAGCGACTGCCTATCTGACCTCAACAACCCAGTTACTAGGCAGTACGGTAAGTCACCTACACAGCTAACAAAGTAATATTTTTCGCCGTAATGAGTACTTCGTGAGTCATATCTTTTACACCTTTGATAGCAGGTGATAAAGATGATAAGATACTGCGGCGGACATTTTGTTTTCAGTCCTTAAAACGAACTTGGACAAACAGATTGTCTGTTTTTCGCAGAGATTTATTAAAAAGTGTTTGAATGTGTTTGTGATCTTTGCTCGAGCATAAAGGTGAATAGATTGTTTTTTAGAGAAATACTATTTATTTTTTAAATAAAAAGTAGTAGATATATTAAAAAAAATATTTTTTATGGTGCTGTGATGTATTTATAGAAATGTGGCCTTGTGTGCGTTAATTTTTGATTATGTGTGTGAGCATGTATATAGTAGCAGTAGTATAAGTAGCATGACTGTGTGTTGTAGACACACATACTATAACTTGTAGTACAAAATATTTGGATTATAAAATGATACTTTACTGAACTATACTTAATTTCCTTTTGTCTTGTACTTAGGTTCTAAGAACAGTCACTATCTATTTATACTTCTATGGTACCTATGTACCTAGTTAATATAAACAATCTTTTATAAAAAAATGTTAAGTGCTAGCATATGCCATCTATAATTTTTAGGATTTCGTAGCTTATGCCGTCAATCTGTCTGTCCGTCCGTCACTGTTAGTCACAGGGCTGTATCTTTGTAACCGTAATAAATACCTAACCAGTTGATTTTTTATAGAATAGTTACGTTACGTACGTTACGTTACGTACGTTAATATCGCCCCTATCATACAAAATAAAAAGGGTTTAAACTATATCAGTTTTGGTGGCTTATTAAGTACCTACATGCACCCTTAGTCCAAGTCGCACTTGGCTGGTTTCTTCTTTAATGCTTAAGCGTCGCTCTAGAATACCTAAGGTACCTAAATATTAGCTCATATCAAAATCAGATTTTATCTACCAATCTTTATGATAATTTATAGGTTGCCCAACGAATACACAATTAATTGCAGGTTACAAAATATGTACCTTAAATAGTATACAAATTTTGTAAGATCGTATTATGTACGTAAGGGTTCAGAATTATGGCGATTCCGTAGATTAAAAAATGTAGCAAATCAAGATATTGTATTTAATGAACAAACGAGATTCGCGTTGGAATAGGACATATAAAACAGGTGAAAATGGTGAAGCAAACATCTTGAGGAAACTAGCATGTACTAGAAACAAAATTCAATGACTTGTGACATCCACCAACCCGCACTAGGCCGGTGTGGTGGATAACGGCCCACTCCCTCTCACAGAAAGTCCCAGCAGTAGGAACATTTATCATCATTCATCATTTCAGCCGAAAGACGTCCACTGCTGGACATATGCCTCCCCCAAATGGGGGGTTTGCCATAATCGCCACGCTTGGCAGGCGGGTTGGCGATCGCAGTATGACGTTAAAATGCGTAGAGAATGCTGCTGCCCATTCTCTAGTGAGTCCCTTAGTCGCCTTTTACGACACCCACGGGAAGAAATGGCATGGTACGCATACTATTCTTTACCACACGGTAACCTAACGGTAGGAATATATAGGCGGATTAAGTGTGTTTTTGTAGCCAGTAATTAGTTACTCATAGCGCATGATTATTTTTACCGTCACGAAAAAAATAGGGTATAATAGGTGAACGGAGTAGAAGCCTATGGCAGTTTTTTTTTTATTTAATTAAAAAAAATATCGAAATTCAAATAAATGCGCGGAATTTATTAATGAATTCGTAGCTTTCCTTAGCGGCCGATAGGTAGTCGCCGCACGTGCTGTTGGCCTCTTTGATATCTTTTCGCAGCCGCAAGCCGCTCGCGCATGGCCCGCCCGCCAGCGTGGTCAATGCTACTAAGCAAATACTCCCGGCTTCTATTCCACTTACACAACACATCATATTATTCTCGAGACGGTAAAAAATTTCAGCCGGTAGGTATATCTGCATTTGACTAACATTGCATTATGTTCCGCTTAGAATACAACTCATATGTTATTTCCACTGAATCTGATAATGTAACTGATAATTTGTTATCAATAAGATAGTAGAGTACAATGTAAGTGGACCAAGTAAAAATTTTCACTGTAACTGGCATTGGATCACATAATCAGTCTGCAATGTTCCCACTGCTTCCACTCAAGCCTTCTCTCTGTGAGAGGAGTGGGCCGTTATCTACCATGCGGGCACAGTTCGGGTTGGTGGATGTCAAAGTCTTTGAATTATTGATTCTAGGGCATGCCGGTTTCCTCATGATTTTTTCCTCAATGCGTCAAGATATCGAATCAATAGAACTATCGAAAGAAAAGCTCCGTCTAATATCCTTCTTTAAAGAACCAATAGCCGTTGAAAGTTTATCTGAGGATCTCCCTGATCTCGTATTAGTATTTTTTTTTTGTAGAGCGTAGTTACCTACTATAACTAATACCAAATATGAGTATAGTGTAGTTATAATACTAGGAAGTATTATGTCGATTATAAATAGAAAACTATTTTTAATCGACTTTTTTATTTTTTTATTTATGTCCCTCGATTTCGCCGTCAATTGTGGACCGATTTTGTTTTTTTTTTTATGAAAGGGTATGCTTTCAAGTTGGTCCCATATAAATTTTATTAACTTTGCTTGGATACTTTTTGAGTAAGCTTCGATAATACGTATTTTTCCCACTTAGTCTATATGGATGATATGATGATAACTTCCTGTCACTGTTATTTACATAACAGGTATTGGTATTCGAATTTGAGTGGGGTAGGTACCACAACTAAAAAGTGAAAAAAAAACTTTATTACAAAAATGTCGTCGGTGGCAAAAAACGGAAATTCAAAACCAAAGACTTCCGAATCAAAGTTATTTTTCATTTTATAGTGATTTTTTTAAGTCGGCTGTTTTATTTTTTATTATGAATTCATTAAGTCGTAGTTGACGTTTTGTAGTTTCTTTTTCCCCATGGGAAAAACGCGTGAGTTTATATATGTATTTATATAAGATGTTAGAAAAATTACTTACGGAACTGAATAACTTTTACCACCTTATACTAAGGTTTAATACCAACTGTTCTAAACTGTATGGGAGAGTTGTTTTTTTTTTCGTGATTTCAAAGTTGTTCCTATAGTAAAAGTTATTCATATCTGTCGTGTAAAACACTCCTTAGAAAATTTAAAGTAATTTTTTTAACACATATTAAGAAGTTGGTTAGAAATAGTTAACACTTGTAGTACGAGTGATTTTGAGATTAAAATATTATTTTTTTATGATTAAGGTATCTGTAATGTCAACTACACGAAAGTAGTTACACTTGAACTACAAAAACCACCTTTACTAGTACGGAATACAGGCGCTCTAATGTCAAATTGTTAACATAGACTTGCGGTTAACGTTATAACATGTTTTATTTATTTATTTAACACTTTACACACAAATGTACATAGGCGGACTTAATGCCATAGGCATTTTCTACCAGTCAACCTTTGGGTGATGCAGAGATAAACAGTGGTAGGTGCAAAAACGAAAATTGTGGAATAAATATTTATTTTAATATACATATACCTATTAACCTATATATATAATACAATATAAATAAATACAAGAACAGATAAATACACATAAATACACGAATATACTAACACAAATAAGACAAACAATGGGAAAACATTACCGTTGTGATGATACTGCCAGCTTCTTACGAATGTGCTCGCGAACTTTAACTTTAAAGGATAATCGGTTGGTTGCCATCCTGATTTCCTGGGGGAGCGCATTCCACAAGGATATAGATTGAACGAAGAAGGAAGAGTGAATGAAGTCAGTGCGATGAGTGGGATATTGAAGAAGACGATTGTGTGATGAACGTAGAGTTTTATTGTGGTTTGCGCAAATGTACTGAAAGTGGGGGGCTAGATAACTAGGGGAAGAGGGAGAGTCAAGAAATGAAAACAAGGTGGTCAGCGCCCTTTGCTCTCTGCGCTGCCGTATGGGCAACCACTTTAGAAGGGATCGATGCGCAGAGACGTGATCATATTTACGAAGATTGAAAACGAATCGAATGCAATTATTGAGAAGACGGTCTAGTTTGTCGAGGAGATCTGCATTCAGGTCATAATAGCACACATCACCATAATCGATGATAGGGAAAATTAAGGACTGCACAAGCATTGCCTTGGTACTTGATGGTAATAAATTTTTTAGTCATGTTGTCTGCTGATTGGACTTTTATCTTTTTGATTGTGTGATACAATATCAGTAAGGCCTTAAAACAGTATGTCATTGATATTTTTATTGTTTTTCGCAGGAAAATGGGTGGGCGCGTCCTAACGTGTGTCATTCTTGCATTCCTAGCAGTTGGGGTCAACTGCCAAGATGGTATGTAACGCCATCTATTCGTAATCTTCGCAACTAACTAAAGACAGTTTTTTTAAATAATTGAAGCTAATCAAATATGATAATCCTTTAAAAAATATTGAAACACCCATCAATTAAGAGTTAAATACTTTGAAATCAACATTTAATGCTGTTAACTTAATTTAACGCCATCTAGTACCGAGTAATGTAACTAACTTTGTAAATATTTTCAGCTACAACTCAGCCATCCAATGCAGTTCAAAAATCTAACATTTGCAATCTTTGCAAATGTGAAGATAATAAAGTAAACTGCTTCGACCAGAGTATTACTACTTTCTTCACGAAACAGGAATGGGAAGGTACGTTTCTTTTTATATAATTTTTTGACTGTGTCGATATACAGGGTGGCAGGAACATTGACGCGAAAACTGTTACCATGGATTCAGTACATGATTCTGAACCCCCAGCGTTGAAATTTTCCGTCGGTTATTAAAAAAAATCTGCTGTTTCATAGAAAAGTGCAAGACATACGCGTTCAAAATGTATGGGACAGCTGATTTTTCACTACAAAGTTACGTTAACAACTTACATAACTTAAACAATGACAGTGCGAAGCAAAATAATTCGGTCATTAGACCGAATTATTTTGCTTCGCACTGTCAACTTACTGAATACAATTAAAACTCCAAGTTTAGATGTTTGTCTGGATTTGTGGCTGATCACATGTCTTTTTCATAGTACCGAATATGAAATTGTCCAACTGACAGGTGTCAGGAACGCATTCTCTTGACGGTCAGACTGTAATAGCAATACGTACATAGTCAGGGATAATTGTTAAGCAAATCGACTGCCAACTTAAATTGTCTGTTTCACAACTGTCATTCTTTGTGACTTCGGGCAAAAATGTTCCATCGTTATCACCCGGTCGCCATCGCTCCCTGCTGCTGGTTTCATACCCGCGATCTGACAGTTGTGTGAAATGGCAATATGGCAAAATGGCTTACCTATGGGTGAACTGGGCCTTTTTGGCGCAGCCGTGAGGCACACCCCCCCGCTCAGTTCTTACATACCACTTTACACTTTTTATTTCTTTTAACTATATTGTGTGCTTTTTAGCTCGAACTCTATTGGGAACTTTTTTGGGAGGAGCTCGTGGCTAAGTAATAACAGCTGCACGGTTAGAATAGAATAGAATAGAATAGAATAGAATCATTTATTTGCCAATAATGTAGGTATACAGATATGATGGTATTTTGTTAAGTGTCCCGATACATTTTGCCTTACGGCATGCAAAAATTATTTAACATAAAAAACATTAATTAAACATACAAGAAATTTAAACAAACATAAAAAGCGTTCCATTCGGTTAGTAACATTCATTAGAAAAATTCTCATCCTCAATTAAATTAAATACCCACACTAACAATGTCAATAAATTAAGTTATAAAATGTCAAAAAGAAATTAAATTACAAATGTTAACAAATTAAGAAATAAAGCAAAGTGTCAATAAAATAAAATAAAATAAAGAAAAAAAAAAAAAAACGAATAAATCGAAATGTCATTAAGTTAATTTTAAGTATAATTAAACACAAAGATCTCAATAAAACAAGCTAACAATGTCAACAAATTAGATTTAACAATTACAGAAAATTCAATTTTAAATGTCAACAAATTGGGTTTAATAAAGCAGCATAAGCATCGTTAACCGAAAGTGTCATTAATGAAGTCTTTAATTGTGTAGTAACACTTGTCTAGTAGCAGTCTTGTCAACTTTTTTTTAAAAACGTTGGTGGGTAAATCTTTTAAATGTAGTGGTAGTTTATTATATATTATGGGACCCATGATTAAAATATTGTTTTTTAGTAAGGAAGTTTGGTAACCACCTGTGTAAAGTTGGTTTTTGTATTGTGACCTTAGTGGTCCTGAGCGTTGGCGTTTATCCGCTACTGACGTAAACAGGTGCTTGTTCGTTTTGACAAACATGGCAACTTCCAGAACATACAACGAAGGCAATGTCAGAATCTTTAGCGATTTAAAAACTGGTTGACAGCTTTCTGTTCGATCCATCAGGTTAAGCTACGCTTGCAGGGGTTGGTCTGTGGATGGGTGACCATCTTAGCATAGCGAGACTTCTCGGCGCCTCGGAAAGCACGTTAAGCCGTTGGTCCCGGATGTCATTCGTGGTACTTTGACAGTTATTACGGGTCCTCAGAAGCCCGAAAGTCTGACAACCAGTCTTACCAAGGGGTATCGTATTAATTACCCAGTTACTGGGTTGTGGAGGTCAGATAGGCAGTCGCTCCATGTAAAATACAGTATTCAGCTGCATCCGGTTAGACTGGAAGCCGACCCCAACATAGTTGGGAAAAGGCTAGGTAGATTGATTTTTGTGTACTTTTTAGTCTGCGCTAAATAAATGTATTTTCTTTCTTTCAATAACACGGCAATATGCATAACAATTAATTTTCCTGACTGTACGTACATAAAATGTCTTGTGTTGGAAGCGCAACTGCTGAGCTTTGGATTCTGGGTTCAAACACTGAATTGGGCAAGTTTATCTGCCAGTTTCTCAACAAGTCTATGTCTGACAATAAGCTTGTCCCCTATTATATGCTGAAATGTACTTAGAGCTTAACAATCTCAAACCAATTTCAGGTCTAACAGACTTCAAACCAAAAATAGTGGATTTGAGTGAGAACCGCTTCACTAACGTCACCGTCATAGCAGACCTGACCATCGAAGTACTGAACTTGTCCCGATGCAGCATTGAGTTCATTGAGACCGCCAGCTTC
Source organism: Agrochola lota (assembly GCA_947364205.1). Lineage (NCBI taxonomy): Eukaryota > Metazoa > Arthropoda > Insecta > Lepidoptera > Noctuidae > Agrochola > Agrochola lota. The sequence continues at coordinate 9,324,791 of OX376246.1, read as the reverse complement.
AGGGATCTTCAGGAGATGAGGGTCTTAGATCTCAGCCACAACCAGCTGACGACCGCCAAACTGAGCCCGCATGCTTTTGAGGTATCTTGGTCTAGTGTGCTAGTATTTTTGGCTTGTTATATTAAATTTTGGTGTTATTTGAGGGAGGAAAGGTATGTTTTTGTTTTAATTTTTCACCTTATTAATATCTGTCTATAATAGTTAGTGTCCGACCGAAACTGATTTTTACAACCGAAACCGAATTTCGGCAAAGGTCTCAGTTTCGGCTGAAACCGAAACCGAAACCGAAACTTCCTTACAAGGATCATGTTTTGAGGGAAAAATAGAGAAAACGTTATTATAATCAGTCAGATATTTTTTTTTATCTTTAAATCACATAGCTATGCATTCTTCGACATTTTCACTTATTGTTAATCAACATAACAACCCCTGATTTAAGAAAAAAAAAAAAATTGCGCCTTAAATATACTTAAAATAGGTGAGGTGTTTATTGTCTTCGTCGCTTAGATGGAATTTACCGCGCCGAACATGACCGAGCACAGCGCGAGAACTCCCGAATGCAAGATCATTTTGTTGTAGTCCCCGCACGTATGTGAGCGGTGAGACGGAGGAGGTAGGCAAAGGCCAAGCTAACTCAGTCTGCCAATGTTGTCAATGGCGCCCTTCCCCGTCTCACCGCTCACACAACTCAAGCGGTGACTAGCAGACGCGCACGGACTATATGCAGATTGCAGCTCCACTCAAAGTCATGTTATAATTAACAACTAATACACATTCACATAACACGCTAGACGCTACACTTGAATGGCGACATTGGTCTATTTTCAAGACCTTTCAATATCCATTCATAATCTCAGATAATTTATATTCGATCGCCTACTTACTCACCTACATACTAACAAATAAACACATTTAACGTGTAGTTTTGAGTGACTTTGGAAATAATTAACATTTAGGTTGAAAAACCGAGCATTGTACTTAATTAATAGGTACTAACGAAATAATAAAATAAATGATAGCTAATACCATATTTCTATGGGTAAGTAATATCAATCCACAATGAGCCAGCGTGGTGGATTACGGCCTCGTCCCTTACACAAAGGGAAGGCCTGAGTCTCAATTTTGGGAATATAGACTGATTATTTATATGACTTGAACTTGCCAGTGACTTCAACCGCCCTAAAGAGCGACAATAAAAAAAAAATCAGCTTCCAAGGACGTTGGGCGTTGATTAGTCAGTCAGTGAGTGAGATATGATTTTTTTTTGTATTGATATGTGTTACTAAGTAAAATGTAATCCATTTCAGGGTCGCTACATGCCAGAGGAGTATGAGCCTCTAGCATCTTTAAGGATCCTCAACTTAGGTTACAATGACCTTCACTCGATACACCAGGACTTATTCGAGCACATGCCAGAATTGGAAGAACTGGACTTGAGTGGGAATCCGTTGACGACCATAGATCAAGTGACTTGGATTGCGATATCCAGTTTGCCGATGTTGAAGGTGAGTGACATCTAGTGGTGAGGTGCCATAACTATAAAACTTTATGGAGCAAAAAGCAAAGAAAATGTGTCTGATAAGCAGGAAAAAATATTGAATTGACTCTTCCGGTCATTGTTTGATTAGTTCTATAACAGACAGTTATATTAAACTCGTTGTTTATGAGGTCAGTGGCACTTGAAAACAAAAAAGTTATACAGCCACTTCCCAACAGATGGCACTGTTACCAACTTTTTTCTTCAACTTTTCAGGTCTTAAGAATGCGTTCTTGCCAGCTGGAAGAGATTCCCAGTAAGTTCCTGCACACTCCTCGATACCTGGAACGCCTGGACCTCAGTGACAACCTCCTCACTGCCGTCCCTCAGGCGTTGGAAGAAGCCAAAGATTTGCTCTACTTGAATTTGAATCAGAACCCGATTCTTCAACTCGATCCGAATTCCGAAGACTATCCGTGAGTTTGATTTGTATTATAAATTTAATTATCAATAAACTACACTTTAAACGCGAAAAAACTCCTTTTAGGGCGAATTTCACAAAATATCTGAACGCGATCACCACATAAACCACGTTTAACGTGCGACCTCCATAACCCAGTTACCGGGTAACTAGCCCAGCCAACGAACAAAGCTAATCATTAATTTATGACAACTGTTTAATCGAATTTATTATTAAACACTAATGAAATGATTGTCTCTTTTTGTGACCCAAATAGTGTCTCTTTTGGGCTCCTAAAAATACTAAATAGCCAAGTAACTGCGACCAACTTGGATGTAGCGCTTGCATGCGGTTGGTCACAGAACTAACCTAACTTTATCTATTTGATGGGGTGCCTAAGCTTAGTTACTGCGACCAATTCGGCTCGCGCGTGGTTTGTTACTGTTCAAACCTAACCTTACCCGTTTGATCGGGATACCCTTCGTTACTGCGATCAACTGTTTGAAAACCCAGAAAGATAAAAAGGGGACCATATAATAAGAGGCTCATTTATTTTAATAAGTTAACTTGTTTAGAAACCCAGAAAGTTTGTAGAGGTTCTTTATTTTAAAATGCGTATGCGTACATCATTCGGAGGTCAATATAAGTAAATCAAGATTTTCCATTCTTCCAGCGGCTTCCCCCGTCTTCGCAAACTCGTAGAACTCCACATGTGCAACATGCCAAAGCTCAGGCGTATCGGCCAAGGAACACTGGCCGGACTTGAGAGCATAGAGCGTCTCCACATCAGCTTTAATCCGGCATTGAGTTTTGTGGACCCGAAGGCGCTGGCTCGACCTGACGATATTGGGGAGACTTACGACTGGCCGCTGGTCAAGGAGGTACGTTGTATGTGCCAATTTTACCAATGAAACTGAACGCGATCAGTACATCAAAACTGAGTTCAAGAGCTGTCAGTGTCATTCTTTTTTTTTTAGTGTGGTTAGTGACCTGGCATCAGAGTTTTTATGTCGCCCATGGGCCGCTGACTTGGCTTCACATGCCGAGAAATATCTCAGGCATCGGGTTACCTCACCATGAATCCGAAAAGTTAGAGGTGCGCGCCGTGGGTTCAAACTTGAGACCTATGACTTGGCAGTCCGACGTTTACACCACTAGGCTATCACTGCTGTCAGTGTTAATATTCCACAACAATTATGACAGTGACAGCTCTTGAACGCGTTTTAGTTGTGCTGATTGCGATCAGTTTCATTGGTAAAATCGGCTATACCAGGTACAATACCAGGAAAGAACCAGGAAATTTGAATTCACCAACATTACAATTGAACATACTCCTCATTTTCCAGCTGTACCTTCAATCCAACAACCTATCTGAGGTGGATTCCCGCCTGCTGTCGCGCTGGGACCTGCTTGAGAAGGTGGACGTGTCAGATAACCCCTACCTCTGCGACTGTTCCACTCAATGGATGGTGGACGTCCTCACTCCAGCTGTTGAAAAGAGGGGGGGCAACGCTTCAACTATGGAGTAAGTACACATACACATACATATGTCAGAAATAGGTTACTGAGTTGACTAATCGGGACGCCGGCGCCGCCAAGGGCCGCTCGACAGAGTCTACAACATAACGCTCGGACCGGCCGGAGCTAAGCAGAGTTCATCGGTGGCGGTCAAGCAGTGACCACGTTTACACGTGACACGTTCACGTCCTAAGCTATGATGGGTACTTTCTAAATGTTCCAAAATCATTGGAAGTCATGCCAAAACAAGCAGTTTGATTAGGTACAGTCTTAACCCTATCATAATTGTTGCAGATGCCAAGAACCCATAGAAATGCGAGGCTACACAATGAAGCACCTACATGACATTCACCGCACCATGAGATGCGTCGACAAATACGGTCACAGGCCCGAGAAGGATGGAGCTATACTGCTCGGCACGCTTATTGGTAAGGGTGATTTGATTTTAATTACTTTTAAACTTTCTAGCCAACAAAAAATTACAAAGACGGACTTAAAAGTTTAATGGCCTCTCCAAATTTTTATCTAGCATTGCATATTGTGTTCTCTCGTTGCAAATCCATAAAAAAAAAACATCTAGCATAGCATTCTGTCTTTGAGAGGGAGTGGGCCGTAATCTACCACGCGGGCACAGTGCGGATTAATGAATATATGCTACAAGATTTTATTTCAAACTAGCTTCTGCCCGCGACTTCGGTCGCGTAGAAGTCGTAAGACACCACAATATACTACAATAAAAGCCTCATTTTTATAAAACTTCCCTGTATACTACGTTTGTAGTTTTGTTCTCAGCAGCCAAAACAGAGAGAGAGTCAGGACTGGTGACGCGGGAGCAAGCGACGTACAGTTGTCCGTGTTAGAAGCAGCTTGTCCTGAAGTAGACACCCGCAGCCGTCAGTGTCTGCCCCTGTATCTGCACTTGTTGATAATCATCGCAATTAATACGCTCACAGGGAACTGCACGCGCTTCAATATTTCAAACATCAGATGTCTTCGAATTTTTGTTTCTAGGTTGAGCTGGATTCCTCACAATGTTTTCATTGACCGTTTTAAATAAGAGCAGTTATGTGGTCTTAATAATTTTCATAAACTGAAGAGCAAGTCGGCCTGAACCGGGCCAGTACTTACTCCCTAATGCTCGGTTCCTATAAACAAAAACGAATCGTTTTGTCTTACCAATAGTAACATTTTTTATTGCAACACTGGGTATATAAATAGATTCGTTAATCAATTTATCTGTGATAGCTACTTCCCTATAGAAGGGTGCGTCTACTATACAAAGCTATGAGGTCTTTGCTTCATTATTGGTGATGATACAAGAGTCTTAATTTTAACCGATTACGGTCCGTAACATATAGGACTCGGCCATAAGGCAACGATGATATTAATTAAAACTACTGCTCTCTCGTACATAAAACAATTGCCAGTCTCAATTTCTTTATTGATATCTTTAATTTCAGGTGTCCTCCTAGCGGTTCCTATCATGTTGAGTCTGATGCTGCTCTGGCGCCACGGCTACTTCGCTTGGTTAGGCCTTCGTCCCCCAGTGGATGTGTCCCGAGCCTTCTACAAGAGAGCTCCAGCTGATGACGTCATGTATTAGTATTTAAACTGACTTCAGACTGACTAATAGGGGTAACAAAACCATATAACACCATACTTAGTTCTGCCGCCAAACTGCGTTGTTATTTGAAGGGTAGGGCCACGGTGGAGGTAAGGCGCAACGCAAGGCTAAGCTAGGCACATGTACTCAGCTTCGCTGTATATGATAATGTAGGCGGAATTGTCCACTGCGACCCACGTCCACGCTACGCACGGATAGCTTGGCAAACAAACAGTAAACTATAATAAAGTAACAGTATTATGTCTCGCCAGTGACTTTGAAATAATTACCTACGGGCCCTCGGTAAATAAACCTTCCGCGTTCGTGTGTAACTGCCGCGTGTAAGACTGTTGCGTAGTTATACTCTGAGATTTTGAAACGCGTTGTTTCGACCGTTTTCTCTGAAGACTTAATACTGTTTCTTATTTATACTGTGGCGCAGCTAACGTGGCAAACCTCTCCGTGCACATCCTAAGTAGCAGGGGACGGTCGACTTAATTATAGGCACATGAGATTTTTCTAACTATGTTGGGGTCGGCTTCCAGTCTAACCGGATGCAGCTGAATACCAGTATTTTACATGGAGTGACTGCCTATCTGACCTCCACAACCCAGTAATTGGGTAATACGATACCCCTTGTAAACACTGGTTGTCAGACTTTCAGGCTTCTGACGACCCGTAACGACTGTCAACGATCCACGAATGACAGACGGGTTCAACGGATTAAAGTGCTTTCCGAGGCACGGGGGTCCGGTATGTACAGATGGTCACCCATCCACGGACCAATCGCAGCAAGCGTAGCGTAACCTGATCGATCGACCCGTGCGGCAGTTATTACTTAGCCACAAGCCCCTCTTCAAGGCTTGTTAGCTATCCAATGACAAAAAATAAACCCGTTTTTTTATAATTTGTTAATTATTTTTATTAGTCAGTCAGTCAGTGGAAATTCCTTGTCATGTGATTGTTGAAGAGGCGAGTGGTACCTACTTAGTTTGATTTATATTTTTTTTGTAATTTTAAGTTTTAGTTTTAAGAAGTTATTATAAAATAAAGTATTTTTAATACGTATGTGTTGATTTTTATTTTCAAAATCAGTTGAGAATCAGAATATTCTTCAACGTTTGACGAACAAAAGTTACAAAACATAATGAAATGAAAAATTACTTTAATTTTGGAAGTCGATGGCAAAAGCGAACGAAATACAGAACCAAAGACAGCGACGGTCAAAGTTAAAGTAAATTTTTCACTTTACGAGTATAGTGTTTTTTTGAGAGACGGTTGTTTTTTTTGTATAAAAGTTTTTTTTTCTTACAAATGTCTAATAGAACATATTTGTCCACTCTGTATATTTTACTAAAATATTAGGTATTAATGTAAAATTAATTAGCATGCCCTAAACAGGCAAAACATGGACTGTCTAATAACCAACTTTTACATCGGATAACACCTATGTTTTCTGAGACAAATAGACAAATAAATGATTGACATTAAAGGAAATTAAATTATTTATTCTGTAAATAGGATATCAGAATCACTTTTACAAGTCGTAAGTATATAAAAAAAGCTAGATGAAGTCGGCATTTCCTATCTGCCGAGGAAGGCCGAAACAAACTCAGAGGTCACAGTCTCTTTTAAAGTCCAGACATAATCATGGTCGTATGAGGACCATGTAGATTAGTGTCTTAAATGATCTTTTGAGAAAAGAACCACTCAGATTTGAGTGGACCTGTCCAGTCAGTGCAAGCATTTATTGTCAGTAATCAATCGTGGAGCTCAACTTAAAACTTAAGGAGCTCAACAACTCGATAAACAATACCAAAGAAAGGACATTTAGGTAGGCCGCATAAACTCAAACTGCCAGACCATAATTAAAACGACCACACATTGTGATTCAGAATAATCAATTAAACTAATATAATACAAATTAATCATTTCTTTTTGTATATAATATTCAACAATGTCAATGTGTATATAAAACTGGTATATTATGATGATTTTGCATAATAATTAAAATATCAAGTTTTATGGTTTTATCACAAGCCTTTGCAGAGCGAGTAGCTCAATCTCAAGTTTTTTGTCTACTAAATAATCAGAAATTTTATAGTTCCCTTTTTCAAAGTGTGGATAGGTAAGTTTCGAATATAAATGGGAAGTTTGTTGTAAGAGAGAGGGATAGAGCTGTTGTAATAGACACAGAGTAGGCAACTCCATGAACGAGTTGCCTACTCTGTGGAGGCGATTGCGATGTACAACAAGATTGTGTTTATTCCTGGTATTTAAACTATGAATATCGGACATTTTATTATTTGATATATTTTTGTGTACCAATATACAATAGGTTTTCAATTTCAAATATATATCTTCTTTGATTTTTTTTCGATGGGAAATTACTTTGGACCTAGGTTGTAAATGGCTCGAACAACCCTTTTCTGCAAAACAATGATAGTATTAATGTCCACCACACAGGTTCCCCAGAAGAATCCCATATGACATAAGCCTATGAAAATAACTAAAATAAATAATTCTGGCTGTATCAACAAATCTTTAACAGCATAGACGGGCGTACAGAGCCTTCCTGACAATTTTTCTATGTGTGGGCCCCATTGTAATTTACCGTCAATAATTATTCCAAGAAAATCTGTCAACTCAATAGAGTCCAACTCTATTTCATTAATTTGAACATTTAAGTTTTTTTTTCGTTCAGTAGAAGATTATTTACTTACATTAAACCAATGCACAACTTTAATTAGCGAACTAGAATATTGATTATGAAATGCCATAATTATATCGTAACGCCAAATGTTTAGTTTTAGATGTGTAAAAACTATTTGGAAACTTTCCAAATGCGTTTTTTACACCTAAAATGGGTACAGCATCAAATTCAATGTTATAATTGCAATTCATTATTAATATTCTAGTTCGCTAGTTAGCCACATTTCTTATTTCTATTCAGTAATATTGCTAAAAGAATCAAAACAGGTAAATATTTGGCAGTTATTTGCGACGTTGCCAACTTTTAGGATAAACCCTCTTATGAGTTACATTGCAATTACTTACTAATGGTTTAACGTCATTCAAATTTTGTCGTGCTTTATATGGGAAGTAAGGAAACATGATTCATTATAAATTATAGGAACAAATAACTTTAAATAACAACGGATATTAACTACATAATATGTAGATTAGATTATTATTTACATACATGAACCGGATCTTGGTATGATATTTCTGGTAGTTGAATCATCAACTTCCTTTAAAAAGTAAAGCATTCTCAGACACGGCAAAATATTTTTTCAGACAGTCTTGGGTTTCATTCCCGAGTCGGGTTATAGGGGTATCCATGAGGAAATTCTTAGAAGCTGCACGGAGTCTGGATTTGTGCTCAGTTAGTTGCAATAGGATCACCCCCTATTATATCAGACTTATTATAAATGTCGAAAAGTGGGTGTATACTAGCCTATATCTCTGACTACCTCTTTGGAGAACAAAGCGTGATAAGTTTATGTAACTAGCGCTGTTTAATGCATTGTGATCATCGCTAAAATACTATATGATTAGTATAATCAATCATTTTGTATTAGTTATAGTATTTTACCTTCTAACTATAATAGCTTTATCTTGCGACTTTGTTCGTGTTGATAATACACGGAAAAATTTGTTACTACAAAAAAAGTTACAAAAAATGAGGGGCGCGTGGCTAAGGGTACAATTCCGTAGCCGACTGCAGGCAGCAGCAGTAGACGACTTCATAGAAATACCTAGAAACCAGAGTGTCGTGGTGACACGTCGCCTGCTGCTGCTGCCTGCAGTCGGCTACGGAATTGTACCTTTAGTAATAACCGGCCGAGCGACGGTTGATTGATCCGTGGATGGCCATCCATTACATAACGAGACCTCTCCATGCCCCGGAAAGCACATTATGCCGTTGGTCTCGGCTGCCATTCGTAGATCTTTGACAGTCGTTACGAGTAGCCTGAAAGTCTGACATCTTATCAAGGAGATTCGTTTTATTTTACCAAGTAAGTTAAGTAAGGTAAGTGGGTTGTGGAGGTCAGATAGGCAGTCGCGCTATGGAAAATACTGGTATTCAGCTGCATCCGGTTTGACTGGAAGTCAACCCCAACATAGTTGGGAAATGGCTCGGCACATCTGCCTAGCCTCGTCGTTGATCTTTAGTGGGGCCTAAATAAGATATAACGTTGTCTGTCAGTTTGTAACGGACCTATGAAGTATATCTGCGCAAGTATAATACATTTTCGACCTTTTATCAATGAAATATTTTGAATTTATCATAATTTACTGATTTTTATAAATACGTATCTTTATCTGAAGATAAGCACCTATCGTTTTTGCAAAGATTAGATGAAATTACAGACTGGTTAATTCTTTACATTACCTACCATAGAAATATTTCTTAGAATGTTACTACTTTAATATTTTATACCTACCCAAAGGTCAACCCGGATTGGTATATTATACTAATATTACAAACGCTAGGGTAACTCTGTCTGTCTGTTTGTTTAGAGCGCTTATCCTAAAAGTTGGCAACGTCGCAAATAGCTGTCAAATTATTTACCTGTTTTTATTAATTTGGCAATGATGATGCATGGAAATATAAAATGTGGCTAACTAGTGAACTAAAATATTTATTATAAAATGCAATAATTAATATCGTTACACCGAATATTTAGTTTCAGATGTAAAAAAAATATGGAAACTTTCCAAATGTCCTTTTTACACCTAAAACACACATTTCATATTTCCATACAGTAATAATTGCCAAGTTTGTATCAAGTATTGAGGGGCTTGTGGCTAAGTAATAACAGCCACACGGGTCGATTGATCAGGTTAAGCTGCGCTTGCCGCGGTTGGTCCGTGGATGGGTGACCAACTATACATACCAAGTCCCCTCCGTACCTCGGAAAACAGGTTAAACCGTTGATCTTGGCTGTCATTTGAAGATCTTCGACAGTCATTTCGGGTATTTAGAAGCCCAAAAGTCTGACAACCAGTCTTACCAAGGGGTATCGTGTTACCTAGTTACTAGGTTGTGGAAGTCAGATATGGCTTGACCAAGATTATGTCTGGACTTTAAAAGAGACTCTGAGTTTGTTTAGATCTTTCTTCTCAGAGTAGTCAGATAGGAAACACCGACCTCATCTAGTTTTTCAATATTTTTTTATTTGACGTGTAAAAGTGATTCCGATATCCTATTTACAGAATAAACAATTTCTTTTCAGATAGGCAGTCGCTCCATGTAAAATACTGGTATTCAGCTGCATCCTGTTAGACTGGAAGCCGACCCCAATATAGTTGGGAAAAGGCTCGCAGATAATGATGAATATTGCCAAATGAATCAAAGGCCACGTTGCCCACTTTCAGAATAAACTCTCATAAACAGTAAGAAGGCAAGAAACACGAACCTTTTGCTTCTATTTTTAGTACCTTATAGTAAACTTAATCTATGGCAGCCAGTAATCTTTAAGGACATGGGTACCGTTTTTTTCACAATCTTGGAACATATTTTTTTATCAAATTTTAGTTATATTTGGTGTGAAATTGTGCGTGGACGCTATTTCAAGATGATTGTAAATAAGTTGGTTAGTTTTAGTGCAGTTTTAGTGTTTTTAGTGACAATTAAGTTAAGTGTAACACAAGTTGATGTAGGTAAGTGTCTCAACAATTTTTTTGTTTGTAATTTTTTTGTTTTGTGATTAAATTGGAGTATGAAGGTGAAGGTTAATGGCCATTGTTGTTTCGTGTTCTTATCCGACTTAGAAAAGGGAGGTAATGCATTCGACGCATTTTTAATGTACTTATAGATGTAGGTACGTAATCTACCGACCATTTTTGATACCTATGGATGGAAAAAACATTAACTTTTGTTAAAGTTAATGGTAACAAACTTTGATAACTTCCAAAGAGTCTTCCAAACAGGCATCTTCTGGGGAATGAGGTCAAGAGCGCGACAATTTTTTTTCTGATTTAAATAAAAGTACCAGGTTCTTAATTCGGCGGAATCTTGTTTTTGGCAAAAAAAAAAAAACCTTTTGTGTAATTTCATTAATTATACATATGCAAGAACAATGTGCTTTAGAATGATAATTATGAAACTAGGCTGGTTTCACAGCTGTCCGGGGGACCGGTACGGGCCGTCCGTACACGGGAGATCCGTACGGGTAGCGCCCGCAGTCCTCTGAAACGAGGGAGTAGTACGATATGTTGTATGAGCTCTACCCGGAGCGGGTCGCGTACGGACCAATCCGCGTCGCTGTGAAACAATGTTCTAGCGCTTCACGTGGGTTTCCATTAGCTGGTTTCACAGCTGTCCGAGAGCCCGTATGGGACTCCCGGACAGCTGCGAAACCAGCCTTAAGTACACAATAAACATCTTGGTGCAAAACCGTCAAAACTTTGTCCGTTTAAACGTTAAGTAATTATCTGCTATCATTATGTGCCTAGCCTTTTCCCAAATATGTTGGGGTCGGCTTCCAGTCTAACCGGATGCAGCTGAATACCAGTATTTTACATGTAGCGGCTGCCTATCTCAACTCCATAACCTAGTTACTGGGTAACACGATACCCCTTAGTAAGACTTTCGGGCTTCTGACTACCTGTAACGACTGTCAAAGATCTACGAATGACAGCCGGGACCAACGGGTTAGCGTGCTTTCCAAAGCACAGAGGTGTCTTGGTATATAAAGATGGTCACCCATCCATGGTTCAACCGCGGCAAGCTTTACCTGAAAGTTCGACTCGTGCGGCTGTTATTACTTATCCACAAGCCAAGTAATTATTTGCTATGTCAAACAAAAATTCAATACCTTGCCAATTCATCCATACTAATATTATAAATGCGAAAAAAGTTACTTTATGTCTGTCTGTCTATGTTGGCACATGGGTAGAACATGACCTGGACATAGGATACTTTTTATCCCTATAGTTGTAGCAGTGATAGCCTAGTGATGTGACCGTCGGACTGCCAAGTCATAGGTCTCGAGTTCGGACCCAAGGCACGCACCTCTGACTTTTCGGATTCATGTGCGTATTGTATTATCACTTGCTTCAAAAATTTTCAAGGAATACATCGTGAGGAAACCGGCATGCCTGAGAGATATTTCTCGACGGCATGTGAGGCCAAGTCAGAGGCCCATGGGCGGCTTTAAAACTCTGACACCGGGTTAGTCAATAACCACACGAAAAAGAAATAAAAAAAATATCCCGGTAGAACGTTCCCGCCGCGTGGGGGATAATTTCCGACTTCCACGCAGGCGCAGTTGCGGGCAAAAGCTATTAATTTATGAATGAGAAACATACTCAGGTATCCTTTTTAGGGTTCCGTAGTAAACAAGGAACCCTTATAGCTTCGCCATGTCCGTCTGTCTGTCTGTCCGTCCGTCTGTCTGACCGCGGCTTAGCTCAGAGACGGTTAGTACTAGAAAGCTGTAATTTGGTATATGTATACATATTAATAATGCCGACAAAGTGGTAAAATAAAATCAAGAAAAAAAATTTTTTTAGGGTACCTCCCCTACACGTAAAGTGGGGATGTTTTTTCTCGTCTACCCCATGTTGTGGGGTATCGTTAGAAAGTCGTTCAAAAATATTAGAGTTTGTGAAAACCAATTTTGGATTCAGAGATCCGTTTGCGAAATATTAAGCTTTTAACTGAAATTTTTTGTTAGAGTCAAGTGTCCCCCCCCTGCCAGCTAAAGGTTGTACTTGGATTTATGAAAAAATTCACACAGCAGTAGTATATATAACGAAATTAAAAGGAAAACTATCAGAGCTAAGTAGACTGTACAGTTTAATGAATAATAATCAACCAACTTAAATTTGCGGTTAGAAAAACATGATCTCACATACATTCCGTATGGGAGAACATGTTTTTCAACTACAATGTTAAGTTTGTTCTTGGGATAAATTCATCCCAACTACGGAACCCTTCATTGTGCGTGGTCCGACACGCACTTGGCCGGTCTTTTAAAATTATGCTTAGATGCCTTCTTCGTAATTTTCAGGTACAGACACAACAACCCTGGAGGCGGTTTCAAACGCAATATGTGCACAATGCGCGTGCGCCGATGGTGTGGTTGATTGCGCGAACCTGAACATTTCCTCTTTTTTCGAGATTCCTGATTGGGATGGTATGTATTACTTACACTTTAATCCAAGTAGGTATTTTAGTAATCCTGCAGCACAGAATAGTTCAGATGGCGCACTACGCATTTTAGGTATGAAGCTACGGTATGGCTCCTTTTTTTTTTTTGTGGATGGGGAATTATCAAATGACTTCTCCCGCTCTGCGCGGAGCGAGAGGGCGTGTCAGATTTTTACTGACTTAAACCCACCCACGTGTTCCGTCCGTTGCCCGTGTGCCGGGGCCGCGATATCCCTTTCGGACAAACCCGCAACCCCAGCAGGAAATATGGCTCCTCTTGTCGAGGCAATTCAGTGACCGTAACGTAGTCAGAAGATCTATGAGCTACGCGATAGGAAGAGAGGCAACGTCTTGGTGAATATAACTTTTGGTAATTAGCGCTGTTTGACCTGAATTGCATTTTATTGTGTCGTAGCAAGAGTCGCTTTTTATTTAAATGATGTTGCGGAGTGAAGCATCTGTATAAATTTTTTAGGGAAGAGCCTTTTTAACTTACTTTCTGACTTTTCATGTTATTGGATGGCAAACCAGCCGATAGCCGTAGTCACCGCTTTCTACGGTTATTTGCAATACCAGAGACATCGATGCGTTGTCAGCAAAGAGACAAATCTAAAATGTGTCACGTGCCTTTACCTTTCTAACTGGAACACCGCAATACCGGGACTTCCACGGATGAGATTCTTCACGTAGGACCTCTAATACTACTAAAAACTCCACCTAACCAGATGTTGTGTCTTGTTCTTGATTCAAAATTTACCAGTGGATAATCAGACTATTGAATAAATACCAAAAACAAAACGTTTAGATTCAACGTTTCAAATCCAATTTAAACTTAAGTTTCGATTCAACCCTGGATCTGTCTTTTTCCTCATTTAACCACTCTTAAATTTCCCATTCCAGGTCTAAAAGAGTTCCAGCCAATCAAAGTAAACCTAACACAGAATTCAATCACAATAATTACGAGAATCAGCAAGTTGCCCATACAAGAGCTGAATCTATCCCGTTGTGAAATACAGTCATTTGAAGATGGCAGCTTTGTTTACCTCGATGACTTGACGGTGTTGGATTTGTCTGACAATAAGATATCCACTTCGGCTGTCAGCAGAAAAGTATTTGTTGTAAGTACCGAGTGTTTTTTTAGTACTGGGACAGTATGGGGAAATCCGAATCCATGAAAGATACAGGGAAACTGGTCATTTTTACTTCAATACAAATTTCATGTTATTTTTTTTTAAAGGGCCAGCTCTATCTGACCTTATTTTTATTATTCAATATAATGAATTGATCCTTACATAAAATAGAGTCGATATACACAAAACATTTGGTAAATTTTACCCTTTTTTATGGATAACTCGCACTGACCAGAATACCTAATTATGGCAAAAAAAAATACATGAAAAAAGTAGCATAAAGTTGCCATTTGAGCGGATAAAAAATCAATTGGAAACAAGGATTTAAACAGACTTTATGATGAACTGATGACTGATGTTGTATTATGATCTTCTTCACAGGGTCCCCTTGGCGTAGATGGCCCAGGAGATTTCAAGAAGATGCAGTATTTCAGCCTAGCGAACAACGATCTACACACGTTACCTCAAGACATCTTCCTGTTCATGCCTAGTCTTCTCACCCTGGACCTGAGTGGAAACCCCCTAGCTTTTATAGATCAGATAACCATGGGTGCTATCTCTGATTTAAAGAACTTGAGGGTGAGTAGCTTTTTTGACTGACTTCAGGAAAGACGGACGGTTATGATTTCGACGATCTTTTTTTGGCATGTTAGTGCACCGAATTTTATGTGATTCCTGGGTCGATTTACGTTTCATTTAGTAGAAGAAGAGTGATTCTAGTTTTGAGAACGAATGTGTATTGTTTAATAAGTAGGGGAAACCGAAGCAACGTTGGATGAAAAAATATCTGCAGTTCCCTACATTTTGACGAGCTATACGAACATAAATGTAAAAGAACATAAATGAAAAAGAAATCAGCTGTTCCCAGCTGATTTCTTTTTCACGATTTTGTCATTGGTCCCATAGTGAAAGTTGTTCATAATGATGAGGACAATGACCCCTTAAGATGAAGATTCTCCCTGTATAGAAAAGGACTTGAGAAATGACGGCTAATTGAAACCTGTGGAAAAACAATACATGCTGAATGCCCCAAATAAATTGGGAAAAAAGGATGAGAAAAGGTGTGGTTCATCTAAATTTTATTGTATTAAATTTGAGTCGTTTTACTAACTTCTTCGTTTCGTGTGATTAGTGACTAACCTGCTATCTAATTACGTAACCTATTTTCGTAAACGATTACGACTCATTTGTTTCCTTTTTTACAGTTCAACAATATTCATTGCGTTATTTACGTTGTCGAGCAGATTTTTTTTCGAGCTTATGAAGCAATGGATTAGCAATCTGTTTCAAAACGATTCAGATTCTGAATGATCGTGTATTACGCAATTAGGGTACTGGTGTCAGAGTTTTTAACGCCAGCCATGGGCTTCTGACTTGGCTTCACATGCCGTCGATATATCTCTCAGACATACCGGTTTCCTCACGATGTTTTCCTTCGCCGTTGTTTGAAGCAAGTGATAATTATACAATACGCACGTGAATCCGAAAAGTCAGAGTGTGTGCTTTGGGTTAGAACTCGAGACCTATGACTTTTTTGATTAACTTAATTCAAATATCCTTGTCATATCTTTTCAGGAGCTGAGATTAGGTAGCTGTGAGCTGGATACGTTACCAGAAGGGCTACTGCGAAGACATCGGAAGCTGCGACGCTTGGACCTCAGTAACAACAGGTTCACTACGGTTCCTGCAGTTCTGAGGGAAGCTCCTACCCTGACCTATTTGAATCTTGATAGGATCTCTCTGCAGTCATTAGAAACGAATACGTAAGTATTTGTGGTGTTGATATAACTTTTGTATCATAGAGGTTTGAGGAACAGGGTGTTTAGTTCACTCATCCTCCATAGAAAAGGAAGGATCCTCGGACCAGACAGGTGTTCTGGTGCCCGACGATTAATGTCGGGAAGTTGTATTTATACCGATTGAAATCTTTGATTTATACACGTTGTACGGTAAACTCTGCTTGCGCAATACAGGATTTGTTTGACGGCAGGTGTTTGATGCGTAGTTCGCATGTGGCGTTATAGATGCCATCACAGTATCGTAAAAGTTGGGGGAAATACCTGAATGAGGGACGCACGGAACCGGCAAGTTGGGCCGAAGAAAGGGGAGGCCTCCCCTTTCTTCGGCCCAACTTCCCGATCGAAATCACTTTTACAGGTGATAAAAAAAAAAAAAAACTAGATGGAGTCGACATGTTCTATCTGACGGGGTAGTCAGATAGAACATGTCGACTCCAGCTAGTTTTTTTTTTTTCACATTGTGAAGAAAAATCGAAACAAACTCAGGGGTCAGTCTCTTTTAAAGTCCAGACATAATCTTTGTCAGGCCTTATGAAGAACATGTAGATTAGTGTCTGAAATGGTCTTTTGAGGAAAGAACCACACAGATTAAGTGGACCTGTCCAGTCAGTACAAGTATTTGGCAGTAATCGTCTTTCAAACCTAGTACTTACGGACTTATTTTTTTAATTTTCCAGCCCCATATCCAACATGACGAAGTTACAGGAACTCAGCTTAAGTAGACTGAGTAGACTCCAGAACATATCAGCTGGGGCCTTGTCTGGTCTGACAGACCTGGTGACCCTGCGGTTGAACTATAATCCGAGGTTGACCAACTTGGATCCTGACTTCTTGGTGTGGAAGAATGAAGATGATGAAGAGTTGTGGCCGAATTTGAAAGAGGTGAGGTGTTATTATAATTGGGATGGTGACAAAAATTTTTTTTTAGATTATAAAAAAATATTGGACACACATCTTTTTTTACGTAATCAAAAGTTTACGAGGATACATTGAGGTAAAATGTGCCATGACGTCACGAGTATATAGATTTTATACGTACTAGTGACGTAGCGACCCCCACTTCCCAACTTAAAATGCGTTTTATCTAAGTAATTGTTTATTAATATGATAAAGCAAAAAATACGTGTCTAATATTTTTTTATTATTTGACTGATGGACTAATTAGAATTTCATTTTTTTACCCACGCGTCATCCCTATTCATCAGATTGTTAACTGTTCTACGGCCACGTCCTAACCGAAGCAAACATCGCGCGAACACGTGACCGTTACTGTTAGCGGGACGTGGCGTGTTAAGTGTCGCTTTCTTTCTTTCTTTGACGAACAATTATATTTTGATGAAATTGTTTTTTAAATTTTAATACGAATTTTTAATGAATTATGATTATAATTTTTAATTTAATTTAATTTTAATCTTAATTTCATTTGTAAATGTTATGCCTACCTTTATTGTTATTATGAGTCTATATTGCTTGTATAAATGAATTTGAATTATTAATATTACGTTCAAGCCTTACCTAACCGAAAGCGATTATCGCCCTCATTTATATGAATATGACGCACACGCGCGATAAGTCAAGTCGCGTGTGTAGGTACCTACGTCATAATTTATGTAAACGATCGCGTATTCGCGCGACAGTCGCTTTCGGCTAGAACACAGGGTTATTTTGTTCGACGAACCCGTATCGAAAGTCGCGCTGACGGTACCTTCCGGTTTTCGGAACAGTGACGTAATTACGTACGCGACGATCGCGTATTCGCGCGTCCGATCACTTTGGTTAGGACGAGCTGCTAGGCGAAGAATTGTTTTCATACAGAGACGGAACTTGCATCAGCTACATGACATTAAAAAATGGTAACATAACAGTAGTCTTGTATTTCACGAAGGGTTAGGCAGAGATGTATACGCCACTCACGTTGTTGTAAGCTACTATGAAAATTCCTAGATACAGAAAACTAGATTGGCCAATGATAAGAACGCGGCTGGACAGAATGAATGTGGAAAGCTGATAACTGGGTGTTATGACTTGGGAAAGGCCTCAACAGTAGACTGAGTTCATTGATTGTGTTGGGGGCCGAACATGAATACGGGTGTTAAAGAAGCTAGATAGCTTAGGGTTAGGTTCAGTATCGATTTAAAAAAAAAGGAAAAAAAAAAATTATAAAAAAAAAAACTTGCAAGATTAACCTAATTTAGTATATACTAACTTAAAATAGCAATCGTTTAGAATTAAAATTATTTTATTTGTTTAAATGCTTTAATTACTTACTTTCATTGCGTTCGATAGTAGGTAGGTAACACTTTTTGACTGACTTCTCCCGCTCTGGGCGGAGCGAGAGGGCGTGTCAGACTTTTACTGACTAAAACCCACCCGTGTTCCTTCCGTAGCCCGTGTGCCGGGGCCGCGATATCCCTTTCGGACAAACCCGCGACCCCAGAGGTAGGTAACTCTAGGAAATTATTAATTAGCATTTAAACAAAATAAAAACTTATTTTAAGCAATTTTTTAATCAATTCTCAACGATTGCTATTTAATTAGTAGGTACTACATAAGGTTCACCTTATGATAATTTTCGTTTTTTTTTTTACTTTTTTTAAAGGTATTTATTTTTTATTTTTCACGGGTTCCTTTATCGACTCTGAAGTCTCCCTGAAGCTATGGCACGCAATTTCTTTAACACCCTGTATAGTGTGTACCTACAGTGAATAAAAACATTAAGAATTAGTAATATAAAAACGAGAACAACCGAGACATACTCAGCGTTTAATGTTCCCACTGGCCACAGGCCTCCTCTCACTGAGAGGGAGTGGGCCATAATCCTCCACGCGGGCCCAGTGCGGGTTGGTAGATGTCACATGTCTTCGAATTATTGTTCTAGGATATGCCGGTTTCTTCACGATGTTTTCTTGCACCGTTTTGAGATTTGAAATAATTTACATAAAGTAAAGCTCCTGTCTGGGTTCGAATTTACGACCTACAACTCGTAGGTCGCGCCGTTACCACTGGGCCTCCACTGCTCTGAGCATCTACAACAAACTGAGGAGTCTGTTATAATATCAGCCTATTATTGTCCCACTGCAGGGCAAAGGCCTCTTCTTATACAGAGAAGGCACGAGCATAGATCACCACCTTTGCACAAGACGGCGATTTCACTTATGTATTTTAACTATAAGTCCAGGTTTCCTCACGATGAAGGTACTATAGAGGTATGAGGAACAGGCTGTAGAGTTCACTCATCCTCTATGGGAGGATCCTCCGACCAGACGGGTGCCGTGGCTGGTGGGCAACTGCCCGACGAAGTTATATATATGTTGATCGCGCGGTAATCTTTACTTGCGCGATGCAGGATTTGTGTGACGTCAGGTCTTTGATGCGTAGTTCGCATGTGGCGTTGTACATGCCGCCACAATATTGACAAAAATCTTCTCTTCCAGCTATACCTGAACAGCAACAACTTGTCCGTAATAGACTCGGGTATAATAGACAGTTGGAACGAGCTGGTGACCGGAGACTTCTCGAACAATCCATTCAACTGTGACTGCAACAACCAATGGGTGGTGGATGTACTGGTGCCGCTGCTTATTAACACTCCTGCTAACGCCTCTGTCAGTAATATGGTGTAAGTATATTAACCAGTCTTTTTGACATGTAAACGTAATTACAATACGCTTGTTTTCCTCTACTTACGGTCCCTACACCCTAATTGCGGAATGCATAATCAATCACAATCTGAATCGTTTTGAAACGGATTGCTAAACCATCGCTTCACAAGTTCGAAAAAAAAATCTGCTGTACAACATAAATAACGCAATTACTGTTGTTGAATTGACAAATGAAACAGTCTTATTTACCAAAAATGTGTTGTTTAGATAGCAGAAAAATAAGAACAATTAAAGTCAAAACTGCGAAGAAATCCTAGTGACGGTTTTTCACCGTTACCATAGTAGCAATGTTGTGTGAAAAGTCCATGATTTCTGTCATGACTTTCTTATGCCTTAATAAAGTTAGCGCGGGGTAATTGCATAACCCATAAAATGGCAATTGATCGCAATGGGTTTCATTTCGACAGTTCGTTCAACGTGGGTAAGTTCATTGCGTTATTTACGTTGTTTCAATCCTGTGAATCAATGAATTTGCAATGTCCCACAAAACTCGGATTGCTATTCAAAGTGGGACGCAATCCCGCCGCGCCAGTGAGAAACCTTCACTAGGATTCTTTTTCTCAGATAAAATCATATTTTCCTGGGCCATACGGGGTTAGGCGGGGGTTTAAAGTGACATCCACATTTTGCCAGTTTTGTTTAAACTAAACCTTGTCGGGTTGGTCCGTGGATGGGTGACCATCTTTACATAGCGAGACTCCTCCGTGCCTCGGAAAGCACGTTAAGCCGATATCGTCCCGGCTCTCATTCGTGGATCTTTGACAGTCGTTACGAGTCGTCAGAAGCCCGAAAGTCTGATAACCTGTCTTACCAAGGTGTATCGTATTATCCAGTTACTGGGTTGTGGAGGTCAGATTGGCAGTCGCTCCATGTAAAATACTGGTATTCAGCTGAATCCGATTAGACTAGAAGCCGACCCCAACATAGTGGGGAAAAGGCTAGGCAGATTGAATATTTGCAATAAATCACCAATTTCAGTCTCCGAGCTGCTATTAAGAAACTAATATAATTACCAAAGACCTCAGCTCGACTTGGAAATCAAGCCCAAGAGTCCAAGATATTTGGTTCAACAGTTGTCCTTGCAACCACTCGAACAACGAGGCTGTTCCTTCTTGGAAAAGTTATTTTCTTAAACCTAAAAAGATAAATTCTTTTAGAACTGACCCGGTACCCTTCTTCAAAAGTTTGAATTAGGAGGCCAACTTAACTTCTCCAACTTTTTAAGGCGTTCTACTATAAATTCCAGGAATGGCCGTTTTCACATTGGACGATAACGACACGATATCGTCTGACTGGTAGTTTCATACAATAACTACTAATTGCTTTCACATTGTGTCGGTGTAGTCAACGGTATCGTCGTCGACATTGATTGTCGTGCCGATGTCGGCGGACGAAACAGTGCACATGCTGCGATTATTACCTCGAATACACTATTACACTTTTGGAATCGTGCGGCGATGTAAGCTTTTGCTGGCACAACACGACTATTCGAGGCTGCTGTGGAATACCGCATGACAATAAGCTGTTGGTTATGTCGTGTCACATACCGATATCGTTGTCGCCGGAGCTGACGATATGTCGGTGTCATTATCGTCGCAATGTACAGCCTTTGGGCCTAGAAAATCGGAAAATTTATCAAATATTATAATAGTATCCGCATTTAACATCAAAGTTTCTCAGTCCATCCTTGGTCCTAACGACCGATTTTTCTCTTTCAGATGCAAGAAACCGGCTGATCTTCGAGGTCTCACATTCACTCAGCTAAACAACGCGTCTAAGGTACTGGTATGTCCAGAATCTGAGAATATCACGGACCAACCGGTGTCTAATATGGCCATCATTCTGGGAATTATGATAGGTAAGCTGAAATACATCCTACTATAATATTAAAGACACGAAAGTTTGTGAGGATGGATGGTTGGACGGATGGATGTTTGTTACTCTTCCACGTAAAAACGACTGAACGGATTTGGATGAAATTAGGCACACAGATAGTTTATAACCTGGATTAACACATAGAATCCGTTTATCCCGTATCCCAATATTCTCACGGGATCAAGACATGCGGTTGAAACTACGAGGTGCTGCTAGTACTTCCATACTAATAAAAATACCAAAGTAACAGTCTGTCTGCTGTCTTTTCACGCCTAAACCTCTGCACCGATCGTTATGAAATTTTACAGATAGGTAGCTAGACACCTGAACAGGGCATAGGCAACTTTTAATCATTGATAATATGGATATACAAAATATTAAATGCACGACGCGACGAAGTCGTGGGCAACAGCATTTCCTAGAAGCAAAAATTCTAAAAGGGGTGATAGACGCACGAGCAAATACGCGTACTTATGGCTCGACGACCTCACTCGCCCGCTACTAACGCGTACTTTAAAACCGCTGAGTAAGTTCGTCGGCGATCCAACAGGTTTGAAATTTTGGTCGTAGCCCGCCTTGGATTGTAGTTTCGTACGTTCGTCATCGCCGCGAGTCATGAGCCGCCATTTTGTTTCGACATTTGTGTAATATTTGTTTAGGTTGGTTCAGAAAATTCGCCAACATCGCGATACAGTGTGAGTTTTACGTAGGTATGTCATCGATGGCGAGCCGAGTAATTTGGCGAACTTAAAAACTGCGTACTCTAAGTTCACACGTCTATCACTCAGTTAAGACATCCACCAAGCCGCACTGGGCCTCGTGGTGGATTATGGCCTGCTAACTCACAGAGGTTTGAAACGGCGTTGATCAGTACGATATTTTTAAACGACTTTAAAAAAAGCAGGAGGTTTTCAATCCGCCGGAATCTTTTTTTCCCTGTAAAGTTTTGGAATTGCATAGCAGTTTCAAACTGCATTTGTTTTTAACCATATCAACAGTGTGATGTTGACGTGTGATCCCAACTCCGACCGTAAAATATCTTACCGATCATCGCCGTGAGAACGAGCCCAGAGGAGGCATGTGTCCCAGGCAGTGCACTTTTGGAGGTTGTCGAGAAGGCACCCCATTGTTTTTTATTACTTTGCATTAAATCCTTATTGTATTTTCCAGGTATCATAGTGACATTCCCAATAGTACTAGTGCTGGTGCTGCTATGGAGGAAAGGATTCTTCGCCAGGTGCAGGACGCGAAAGAACTATGATTCTGATGAAGAACATGAAGATTTATAATATAGTATAACAAATAGTTTAGTGCACTACTGCCACATTTTATGTAAAACCTACCTATAGTGGAGTGTCTGGAGCGTTAAAACCATGAAAACCTCGGATTTCAGTTACAGTGAATGAAATTATAATTCAAAATGGAATGTTTAGCTAATAATATATATATAAAAGTTTACGTATTAAGAAATAGTAACATTGATTTGAAAAATAAAAATTTGGAACAATTCATTCAAGTACTATGTTTAATACATATCAGGCTGTAGAATATTTTTGTATATCAAAATTAAGTTAACCTATCTAAATATATAGAGATAGTAATCGAGAAAAAGAAGTTAAATAAAGAAAATTAAATGAAGAAGAAAATTATTAATAAAATATTTGTTCACACGGCTACACATCAAGCTATACATTTCCAGTTTATGCTGATCTTGCATTGTATAGGATTTCCGTACAATGCGAAGTCAGCTTAAAATGGAAATGTATAGCTTGATGTGTAGCCGTGTGTTTATGTAAACAATTTACATCGTTGTCTATATCAAATATTTTCTTCAACTTCATTTATTTGAATGAACACTCCATCTAGGAGTATTGAAACATATATTTCTAGCTAGCGTCCTCAATTAATAAGATCGAGTAATGAAAATGGTATCAAAAGAGGCGTTACTAAAAGAGCTATAATACTGCAATTTTTTTTTGTAAAATATTTTGTTTTTTAAAATTAAATGCCACCTCGATCTTAAAAATTCATTCTGTTACAAAAGTCCGAGGTCAAAACCCCGAAGCGCTCGACTAATACTATGGAACCCTTAAAGGGTCAGGTAATACTTGCAACCAGTATGAAAGATTAGATGTATGAACGTAGGCGAAGGAAAATAAGTACGTAATGTTCTGTAGTGCTACATACATGTAACCCACCAAGATTCGGCACACAGCGGCAAATCGAATATGTACTTATTCGGGCAAAACCCGCTCAGCTTAGTACTAATTGTATCGAGCTGACCCGAACGTAATTAACCGAGAGTAGATGCCCGACGAAGTTTGCCGAATATGTATAGTAATTGCTTCGGTTCGACTTTGTTATTCAATAAATACTGCCGAATCGTTTGTGCCCACTTGAACATGTTTTAGCACCCCATACTACTCGTATAGCCATGGGAGTGTGATATAAGTTTGTATATTTTATAATCTAAGTGTATGTTCGATTAAAAATTATGAGCATTTTGTGTATGTTGCCAGTAAGGGTGAAGACTCCTCTAAACGTCAAATTACATAGAAATTAACGTTCAATGTCTCCTTTTATTTAATTTTTGACCATTTTGTAGGCGAGTGAAAGCCGAGCGCCGAAATTCAACATCGTTGGATCGGTTCACTAATGAATTAATTTTTAACTTTTGATTAACTTTGTTTTCACACGATTCACTTCGAGTGAAAGATTATAAACAAAAAGTGAAACGTCTGATATCGGCACTGATGTGGTCTCTTTGAAACGCTCACGGCAGCTTTAAAAGCCGCGTCGTAACCAAAGCGATAGTCATACGAACACACGACTGTCGCGTCTTCATTTTGTTCGGCGAACCGAAACGCGTTGTCTCGCCGACAGAGGGCGCTTTCCTGTTTTCCGAACAAATATATGAACGCCACGATCGCGTATTCTCGCGACCGATCTGTTTTGTTAGAATGTGGCGGGTTATTTCGTTTATCCACCGCAAAAAATCCACCTTAAGGTGGATACTCGGAAATGTATGTCCGAGAATTCACCTTATATTGGATACCTAACGGAATTTATAGGCTTAGGGTGGATTCTCGGACAATTCAATAAGGTCAAGGAGATAAAATATGATTTATAGGTAATAATGTCAAATATTTAGGTAAATTTTTCATTAATAATTGCCCGCCCTAATTAGCCTAGGATTGTACATTTCTTCTTAGATTTGTATAAACTGAATATTAATGTACATGTAAAAAAAAAAACAAACAAAATATCTTTTGAGACACAAGTTGTATCATTTTATTAACAACATTGACATTATTTTACTATTTTCTCGTCTATTTTCCTTTCATCTGATAGTAGTTAAAACGTCTTGTCGCTACGAGATTTTTGACAAGCTGCTGATAATTTGAGGGTCGGGGACGGGAAGTTTTTATCTAGAAAAAGAGAAGAAAAAACTTAAAGCTGTAGAACGAGTATATCAACACACACTAAATAAATAGTAATGAGACAAGAACACGCTTAATAGTAGTAAGAGTAAACGAGAAATAAATATATTTTGTCTATCTCCTTCGCGTATGCAAATGTTTTGTTTGTCCAGTTGTTACTCAATAACTGAGGCCCAACAAAACGGCACTCCCAGTACGATTTTCTGAAAAGATTCGTTGGAAAGTATTAAGAAAGACTACAGCTATAGTTTGACCGGGACCACGGTTCCGCGCCTAAGGAATGCAAGGCGAGGCGGTAAACAATGAGCGGCAGGACGGCGTGAGCGTTGAAGAATGAGCGGCCTGCATTGCCCCCCGTCTCGTCGCGTAAATAACTTTTTTTTTTTTGAGGGTGGGAAATTATCAAACAACTTCTCCCGCTCTGGGCGGAGCGTGAGGGTGTGTCAGACTTCTACTGACTAAAACCCACCCGTGTTCCTTCCGTTGCCCGTGTGCCGGGGCTGCGTTATCCCTTTCGGACAAACCCGCAACCCCAGCAGAGCAGCACTGCTGCGCTGTCTATTCAGTTAGAAAAACTTGATTCTATACACTACAGCTCACCCCCTCTCACAAAGGAGAGGCCGGAGATGTGCTCTGAAACTCCGACTTATTTGAATTTTATATCATAAAAATAACAAATAATTCGCATGATAAATTAATCCACAGTAATATCACAACATAAAATAAAAGTGACGATTTATTTTTTATTGTCAACCCTAACCACGCATAGACTCGACAGAACGCAAAAAGGCGGGAAAATGCACTGTCAATCGGTCAATCTATGGACACTTCGATCGATATCCCTTTCGAACAAACCCGCAACCCCAGCAGGCATTGGTCCTTACGGACCCCGCCAGTTGGTGCTGACATATCTTTGAGGCGCGCGTGGAACACAACGCGCCATCGACCCGGGCCTGATCCTTATCGGACGGCAAGCTACCCATTGCTCAGCGTCCGCAAGCCCGCGCCTACGGTGGCCGGAAGTCAGCGTCGCGTAAATACCTAAGGCGCTGAACAGCGGTTTCGGTCAAACTATACCTTTTAAGGGATACGCTGACAGCTAATCTATACAATACTCTATCTACGACCCGGACGTAAATATAACACATACAATTTTAGAAAGAGACTGTCACACATTTATGAGTGACAGAGACGGCGCTCTATGCATAGGGGAATATACATGTAATTTAAAAAAAAAAAAACTATAAAAGACAGTTATATAAATCTAAGAAAGGTATTTTAGGGGTATGAGGAACAGGATGTAAAGTTCACTCATCCCCCATAGAAAAGGAAGGATCCTCCGACCAGACGGGTGTGATGTCTGGCGGGCAACTGCCCCGAGGTTGAAGTCGGGAAGCTTGTATATATGTTTATCGCGTGGTAAACTCTAATTGCGCGATGCAGGATTTGTGTGACGCCAGGATGTTGTGTGACGTCAGGTCTTTGATGCGTAGTTCGCATGTAGCGATGTAGATGCCGCTACAGTATTAAAAGATAAATTCAACTACAGCTTGTTGCTCACAAAAAAATTCACCAAACCAATTTTACCAACTTTTATTTTTGAATAAATTTTATTATTTATTTATTTTTATTACCTTTTCTGTGGCGGTTATGATGTGACGTCATTAACCACGATACTGCTCTGTTTTTAGCCCCAAATTATATAAACTAAATTATTTTTTGTGATTTATTCGAGCAGATATCGCACTTACTTACCTTAGTGAGATATCAAGCTCTTTGCAGAAAATAGATTTTTATGCACATTATTCGTTTCATTTTCGGCATTGACGAAGACGACGCGTTTTGAAATTGCGTTCCGTTCCACCAAAACAACGCAACTTAAAATTATGTGTTTTTTTTTTCAATTTGTAGAATTTGTTTCTTGACTCCAACACAATGTATATTTAAATAATGGATAATTTTGAATTACGTGCTTGTTCCCTTTTTACCTACCGCGCTTTCACTTAGCTAAGTAAGAGCTCCATATGCATACGAACCTTATTATGTAAGCATATAATGTTCATATCCCTAAACGAATGTCAGTAAGCGTTTCATACGAATATGAACATAAGTTATTCAATTAAGTTCACATATGTAATACTCATCCTCTAAACCTCGATGTGCTGTAAGTTTACTTACATGTGAGCATATTTCTTAAGAATTGCGGCGCTATAAACCGCTTTATTTTATTTCTGTAGACGGCTAACCTGAAAATATTTCATTACTATTTAGCAAATGTTGCTACTGGGTCGTGATCAAACGGCAAACAGTCGTTATATTTAAAATCATAATAATAAAAAAATAAATTAAATTAAACTTTCTTTCTGGCGAAATGTGGTCGTATACGATAGGTATAGGTACAACTCTGCTCAACCTTTCGCGAAAACAAGGTGTGATGTTATGTGTGTAATAAATGTATTTATTGACTTAGTGAAATTACCTGGCTCCTAAGCTAAAAAAACTTACATTTATTCCCCTTATTATAAGTTACAATTATGACCAATAAATTAAATTATTACAGGTAAACACAAGTAATAAAGATATTGAGTAAGTAAAGAAAACGAAATTTACAGTAGTCGCATATGATGTGTAACATCTGATATCTTGGCTGACAGTACCAACCTCTTGGAAAATGGGTTGGTCTGACGGGGAACTCTGCACCGCGCGCGCTCATTGGTCGAATCAAATAGCGCGTGCTTTCCCGGCTTCCTGTTACACACTTCCGTCCCTTTTCACGAAAACACTCCCACAGATTGCAGGAAAGCGAGAGGAAAGATGTTACACATTTAAAAAAAAGTACGCACGTTTCTGTTGATGTGAGAAGTGCCGTTACTTGTATATTTTGGGTTTAAGGTGCAACCAGACAGTGGTCAATCGATGTCGATCAATGCACACACAGCCTTTCACATTCGATGGCTCATCTGACTGAGCTTTATCGTTTGACTTGATCCGTCCCCCATAGTTCGCGTTAGTTTTCAACAAAAGCGGCGTAAGTTTTGAACAAAGCTCTAGTGTTAGTTTTAAGCATAGCTCGTGTTAATTTTGAACATAGCTCGTGATAGTTTTGAACATAGCTCGTGATAGTTTTGAACAAAAGCGGTGTTAGTTTTGAACATAGCTTATTTTAGTTTTGAACATACTTAGCTCGTGACAGTTTTGAACATAGCTCGTGTTAGTTTTGAACAAAAGGCACTTACTCGCTAATCGTTGGTCCAGCTAACTTCATGACTTGAGCTCTCATACATCGATAACTGTGCGAATTCCTGAAGTGTTTACATCTGAAAAGAAAATACCAAGATAAGAGATGAAAAAAAATATTAATATTATTTAAAGATAAAGATAAAGATAAAGATAAAGATAATTTTATTTTGCAAATATAATTTTATTTTGCAAACATGGGTAACATTAAATGGTGACAAAAAAAAACATATTGAAAGTTCAGCCATATTTTACCACGTAGGCATGCAAAAGATATAGAACATCAACTTATAACTAGAGATTAGGTACAATTAAAAAACATTACACGAAAAAGTAGGTACACAAAATAAACATTATTCTAACTTAAAACATCTTTCTCAGTAAGGTATTCGTTTAAATTATAATAAGCTTTCACCACTAAAAAGCTACGAAGTCTTTTTTTAAATAATTGGACTGGAAGCTCTTTCCAACTCTTAGGCAAGTGATTATAAATAACTGGAGCCATGCAGTAGACATTTTTGCGCATGAGTGCTGTCTTAGCTGGCTCCTGACAAAGCAAGCTATTGTCGCGTCTATTGCGGGGAAACACGTCAGCTATACGTCTGAAACGACTCGGGTTTGCCTTCACAAACACAGCTACTTCTAGTATGTATAGACAAGGTAATGTTAAAATCTTATAACTTTTAAAGTATGGTTCACAACTATCAGTGGGTTTAATTTTAAACATCGATCGAATGCATCTTTTTTGCGCCTTGAAGGCGGTTTCTTTTTCAGTAGAGTTTCCCCAAAATATGATCCCATACCGTAAATGTGATTCTACTATGCCATAATAAGCAGTAAGAAGAGCATCTGTGTTAATTATAGGTGATAATGTATATAGAGCGTATGCAGACTTACTCAGCTTCTTACATAAGGTATCAATGTGTGATTTCCAATTTAATTTGTTATCTATTTTGATTTCATATCTAAGAATATGTTCTGAAGCGAAAGACGATTTTATATCCCGAAGAATTTGGCAGAAGTTCACACACCCACATTTCGCCAGATAAGTTTAAGAGCGTTCATCCAAAAATAGGGCAACGTCGCAAATAGCTGTCAAATATTTACCTGTTTTGATTAATTTGGCAATATTACTGTATGGAAATAAGAAATATGACTAACTAGTGAACTAGAATATTTATAATGAATTGCAATTATAACAATGAATTTGAAGTTGTAACCGTTTTAGGTGTAAAAAAGGCATTTGGAAGGTTTCCAAATACTTTCTGTACATCTAAAACTAAATATTTATGGTTACGATATTAATTATTGCATTTTATAACCAATATTTTAGTTTAAAAATTAGCCATATTTCTTATTTCCATACAGTAATATTGCCAAATTAATAAAAACAGCGAAATATTTTACAGCTATTTGCGATGTTGCCCACTTTCTGTATAAAAGCTCTTAAGTCCCATGTAATGGGGGCGAGCCTATTGCTATCAGCCGTGCACGAATCCAGACTCAGAGCTGCAATTGAGAAATTCCCAATGTAAAATCTAATAACACTCTGTCCGACCTGGAGATAAAATCCCAGGACCTCATGCTCAGCAGTCGGATTTGCGACCACTAGACCAACTAGGATGTATGTTTAACTAATTAATGTTATTACATTACTTACCTTTTCCCGTAAGAGCAAGTGCAAAAATTGGAGTCCCTGTAACAAAATTTCAATATTTTGGTTTAGACAGGCAGTCTCCATATAAAGAATTGGTATTTCTGCAACCATCAAATAACTGATACTCTCACACATGCACTCAGACTAAAATGCTGGCTCGACACATCACACGTTACATGGATAAAATATGGACTATAGAAACTACACGATGGAAACCTCTACAGGGAAAGAGCAATGCTGGTAGACTGCTGGTGGGCTGATGACATTATCCAGGTGTCAAGAAACGACCGGACAAATAAAGGCAAGGGAGTTGTGGATCAAGCTTGGAGGAGTCCTTTACCCAAAGAGGGGTAAAACCTGGGTGTTAGCGCTCTTAGAGTCATACCTCACCGGAAAGCCATATATGATGACGTCGCCAGGTCACGCCGCCAAGTCAATGCTGCCAGTTACAGTGAGTGACTCACCTGCCGTCCGCTGGGTTACGCAGCCAACGAAACTTTTGTTGGCGACGCAACCTGGCTGCAGTGCTATTGCGTCTCGGTCAGGTATGGCTCTTATGGTTACACGGCGCGAGCTAGCGTGCGTACTGGCGAAGCAAGTTACTGCAGTGCAGCAACATGCGAGCTACTGTCATGTGCGAGTCGGTCAGTAGCTCGTATTCAAGTTACTACAACATTTTTTTGTTTACCCGCCTCGCGCTTTCCCTCACCACGTCACTCGCATGCTTCTCGGACGTCAACTCGCACCTTTTTAACGAAATGACAGTAGCTCGTACGCTCAGGCGCACTCCGGGTGCACTTTCTGCTGCTCTCTCACTAGCATAGAGGTGCAGTAGCTGTCTACAGTCACGCCAGCAGCTCACAGTCGTGTGACCGGGAGAGGCAAGTCGGCATACTGTCATGCTAGTACAAAGTACTTATAATTTGCATCAACGACAGCCCCGTTTTATGTCCAGGTAAATCACTGTCCATTCTAAGGTTGCCTGGAAGAGATCGCGGAAAGCGATAAGGCCGCCCATTTTATGTATATTTTGTAGTGTTTGATTATTATTTTTGTGGTGTACAATAAAGTATATATAAATAAATAAAGTGGCAGTAGCTGTCAACTGTCAACGCCAGTAGCTTGCACCGTGTAACCAGGCCTCAGTACCAGGTATTAAATATAGCACACCGTGTTTAAGAAAAAAGTTTGTTGTTGTATAGCGACGTATCTGTCACTGATCTGTGTGACAGACTCTTTCTAACGCTCGATGTGCCATATTTATGCCCGGGCCTGTTACCCTTAGTTTGATAAATATTCTTTAGACCTTACCTTGAAACTTTAGCGACCAAACCGACCCTGAAAATAAAAGCACATTGATAATAAGTAAGCCTGCAGTACCCGGGCGTAAATGGCGTTACGATAATGACGTTTCTCAAATATTTAGTGAAACAAAAAAGTACCGGTCAAGTGCGTGTCGGACCACGCATGAATTTATCCCAAGAATAAACTTAATATTGTAGTTGAAAAACATGTTCTCCCATACATTCCAACTGCAAATGTAAGTTTGTACGCACAGTATGTAGAGATTTACCATGTTTTAATAAGACCATAGACTTCTTATAGGTTTTTCTGTAATCTATGAGTCAAGAACCATTCGCAATATGTTTTTTTTTTTTTCAAAAATTTTGGCTCAGTAGTTTCGAAGATAAGGTGGGGAATGGTAAATTTTCACCAATTTTCTTAGATATCTTTAAAAGTATTTATTTTAAAACTATAAAAAAAAATTGAGGTCGTCAAAATAGGCTTGCATTTGATACGTCACACGGTACAGAGTGCAAAACTTTTTTCTTTTAATTTTCTTATTTTCCCCCTAAAAGTGACCCCCATATTCAAAATTAATTTATTTACGTTACACGTTCGTGTTTGGGTTACAGAAATACTTATGAGTTCCAAATTGACATGACAGCCGAGACCCACAGCTTAACGTACTTTCTGAGAAAAAACACAATACAAATACAAATACAAAAAATACAAATAGTTTATTTTCTTTAACAAAATTGTACTACATACTAGTGATAGAAGTGTCCCTTTAAGCAAGTAAATGCCTGTATTAGGACACTCCCCTCTTCCGTAACTTAAATTTACATAATGTACACAAGAAATGCCATTGTTTACTATTTACTATTTATAATTAATTACAATTTTAAGACTTAGATTAGATTAGATTTAATTAGATTTAATATAACTTAGTGTGCGTTTTGTGTATGTAATGTGAGGTGAGGTGGGCATAATTATGTGATCTGTGTTATGGGATGTATGTTAGTGTAGGATGTGTGTGTGTGTGTGTGACCTGTATGTGTGTAATTGTAAAGGTTGTGCATGAGAGTAAGTGTGTGCATGAATGAGTGAGCTATGATGTGTGCTGCAGGAGGGCCTCAGTGTCCTCATATGATAGTGGTTTTATCCATTGGATTACAAGTTTTTTACATTCTAGAAATTGTTTGGTGTAGACATATATTTCTTTATTTATTTTATTATAGAGTTGAGATGACTGTTTCTCGTATTGCCTGCTACAAAACCTGGTTTTTGTTTGAGGAATCGGTGCTATAACATCTTTCCTCCTTTTTGATAAGATAGCGGTATCATAAGGCAGCTCTTTGTGTTTTTTCAAAATAGTCTGAACAATGTAAAGTTTTCTCACCGAAAGCAAATCACTTATCTGATAAAGACTCTCGGTGGGAAATCTAATCCTTTTAAAGAACATGATTTTTATTAGGGCTCGTTGAGCTCGTTCCACAGTAATAAATTTGGATTTAGCTGCCCCTCCCCAAATTGGGATGCAGTACACCAAAACAGACTGCACTAAAGCAATATAAATATCCTTTAATAGATTTCCAAATGGGTCTCCGGTATCAGTAGCATTTTTTGGAACCACATATCTCAGTGTTTTAAAAATCCAGCTGAGTTTACGAATCCTATTTGAGACCTGCTCAAGGTGAGGATACCAAGATAATCTCTGATAATATTATTGGTTGACATTGTTTTTGGGGTTCCATACCTCAAAAGGAAAAAACGAAACCCTTACATGATAACTTCGTTGTCCGTCAGTCAGTCTGTCAAGACCCTTTTTCACAGTAACGCGTGGAGGTATCAAGTTGAAATTAATACCTAATTAAGGTCTACGGTCCCTTATGGCTCCTACACACCCCCCCGCTCCCTTAAGCCGCGCGG
The DNA here is from genome assembly GCA_947364205.1 of Agrochola lota. Classification (NCBI taxonomy): domain Eukaryota; kingdom Metazoa; phylum Arthropoda; class Insecta; order Lepidoptera; family Noctuidae; genus Agrochola; species Agrochola lota. The sequence continues at coordinate 9,291,559 of OX376246.1, read as the reverse complement.
CACGGGCCCCCGGCTTTTGTGCCTCCATTTCCTTTGAGATCCATTGTCCGGGTTTGTGCGGCAGGGTCAGGCGCGCCGCGGCTTGCTCGTCGGCAGTGCCACCGGCATTGTGAGTAGCAGCCATTAGAACTCAAAAAAATCAAGCTTGTAATTCAACGCATAAAAAAAAAACCGCCATTTATACTTCATATTTAGATACTCGCAAATAAGTCAAAACCTACAGGGTAGTTCCCGTTGAGCGTGCTTCATGAAATTTGGCAGGACGCAAGGTCTCACAGCAGAAGTAAAGGAAAATGTCAGAAAATCGTTAATTTGTAGATTTTGTCGTTTTTTTGTAGGTTTAATTTGCTTTTTTTTTTTTTTGCGATTTGAAACTTACAATGTTAAGTTTATTTTTGGGATAAATTCATCCCAACTACGGAAACCTCCATTGTGCGTAAACCTAAATGGCCGGTTTTATTTTATTGGTTTCTTGAGTGAGGATCACGTACGAAAAGCGCAGAGAGGATAGTTTACACAAGGTGGAATCAGCTGGATAGAAGAAGCGCAGGAGCTGTCGCTGTGACGGTGTTTGGGGGAGTTCTATGACCAGCAGTGGACGTTTTTTGTTTGAATGATGAAAAAAATACTTACCATCCTAGCCTATAGGGTGTCTTCTTACGATTGATTGTGGAATACAATCTCTTGACGCCGCGAACTGAAAAATAATTAAGATTGTATTCTGCAGTGTCATAATTCATAACATTTGCATGACGATGAAGATATAGTCTCGTAATTTCTTTACAGTTAAAATTTTCACAGGTTGTGTATTTTTATTGCCGCTATAACAACAAGTAATAAAAATTAAATTAAATTAAAAATTAAAGGGGCTCTATAAGAAACGTGTTTTTTTCGGCGTTTTTTGCAAAATATTGTACAGTACGGAACCCGTCGTGTGTAAGACCGACTCGCACTTTCCCGGTTTATATCGTGATGATTCGCCTAAGAGATATTCACAAAAAAAGAAGGAAATATTACCTTGATGTTCAACCACTTCTTCATGTAATATTTGTTTTATTTTACGGAAAAGATTTCTGAAAAAAAAAAAAACATTTACTAGGTTTACATTAAAATTTACCAATTATTGTAAATGGATAAACATTTAGTTTTCCTACTGACTAAGTAATAGAGAGATGAATTAAAAGAGAGTGGAATTAGGGCCCTGAACTACTGCTCGGGGCCCTAATTCCACTCTCTCGATTGTGTGCTTTTAAAAGACTTGTCAGACAAAAAATGTGTCAAAAGCACAATCGAGAGACCTCTTAAACGTTACTAATCACAATCCGAGAGTTTTGAAGGATATTGCTAATCCATTGGTAATATTTGAAAAATTTGTCTGCTCAACAATGTTAATAATGCAATGAACGTGGCAGAACTGTCAATAACTCAAAATTAAACCTATTGCAATCAATTGTCAATTCATGAGTGTTACGCAAGTACCCCGCCTGGTAGATTCATATTCAGTACACGGCCGTAAATATAGCACAACGAGTTTTAGGGAAAGTTGTAGAGCGCCGTCTCTTTCACTCATACCTGTGAGACAATCTCTTTCTAAAGCGCAGGCTGCACTGAGAACGAAGCGAAACGAAGCTAAGTTCGTTTACCTCCGGGTCTTTCAAATTTCCGTTTTTAAACAAGTTTTGATATCCCATAACTCTAGGGTATTATTGAGACTATGTCAAAGAATCAACTGACATATGAATTATTTTTCAATAATATCCAGGGGCCCATCCCCAATAAACACTGGTCCCGCGTGGTGGATTACCGCTCACTTCCTTTCTCACCGAGAGGAAGGCTGTGTCCCAGTAGTGGGAACTTTATGCCGGTTTTGGGTTATTTTCGAACACCGTTTTTTCGAGGAATTCTTTTTTTTTTTTACAGTTTTTCCATACAAAAACTTCATGACGTCAATTTAATAAAAAAATCACTTACACGCTTCGTCCATCTTCTGCACTCATTAATACACTAACAAGAGAACTCCGATTCAATATATTTTTTTTGACTGAAAAACAAAATTGGATTATTTAAATTTATTTAATTTGTTCGGCTCGTCATAATTCGGTAGAGCCGGGCGGCTAAATCAAATATAATCTGGAAAGCCGAGCAGGCATAGCTTGAATTGAGCCGAGCCGACCCGAACATCATTCAGCGAGAGTAGTTACCGAACGAAGTTTGCCGATCGACACGAGCCGAATAAGTGTAGTAATTGCTTCAGATCGGCTTTGTTGTTCAACAAATACTAGCGAATCGAATGTGTGTGTAGCAACCCTTAGGCATCTCGCGCACTGGGCGGCCACGACTCCGGCCAGTCGTGGCCGTCTAATGGTATTGTATGGTCTGCGGCTAGTTGGCCGTTGAGACCAAGTGCGTGATTTCTATCAGTTTCTTAGTTTACGTGGTCACTGCGACAACTGGTCGTGGCCGGCTAGTGCGCGAGATCCTTCGTAGTACTTATATAGGGAGTGACTTACATAGTTTTATTGGCATTTTGAGTATGCTTCCGAGGCGTCGGTCCATCACGCGCCCACGTAAAGAAAAAATAAATAATGTTATAAATTGATGGTCAGTTCTACCTTCAGTTGAATCTGAAGGTAAAACTGACCACGTATGATAAGCTTATACGATACAGATTGGTGAAACGTAACATGAAATGTAGCATGCCGTTAAACGCACGACTACTTCATGATGTGGCCAAACATTAGTTATCATAAATATCCTAAAATAGTTCGATTATCCACCGGCAGAGGCGTTGATGTCAATTTGTTTTTGTTGTGTATCATGGCGGCGGCATACAACAAATCAAACAAAGTAGGGCGGTGCCCACGCAAAAAAAGTCGATGGACTTTTATTCGATTTCCAAATAATTATAATATTATGGAAAGCGTCCAACTTGGAAGTAGCTCTCGCCGGTCATAGCCGCGGCACCGCTTGCTTCGCTCGCCGGCCATTGCCGCAGCATCGCTCGGTTCGCTCGCCGAAGCTGAGCCGCGTGAAATACGTTTTAAGTGTTATGTTACACTTAAAAATGTAATATTTCACGCCGCTTGTGGATTTGGTTCGGTTAGAACTGTGACCAACAGCTACTACATTAATGATATGGCCAAACATCGACTGACTTAGCATTCAATCCAATAAATTAAATTAAAAAAACAAAATAATTAAAATAATATATATTATTATTATTAAACGTTGACGTTTAAACGATATGGCCAATTTTAGTTGGCCATTTCATGAAACACAAGCATTTCATGAAATGGTCGAACACTTAATGAAATGATCAATTCGAAGGGTCAGTTCACACCGAGATGTGACGCGAAGCGACGCTGCGCGCACTTTTGAAGAAAGTGATACAAAATATAACTTTATTTACTACTCAAAAAGATACACTTTTAATTGAGATAATTTGAAAATGTGGCGAGCAAGAGCGGGGCACGCTGTGCCTCGAGAAGCTGCGTGACGAGGCGCAGCCTGAAGCTGTAGTGGCGACTTGTCTCTACTATTAGCCAGCGGGGCGGGAGCTCGCGGTGAACGTAGTCACGTTCCGCTGCGCCACGCGGTGTCTCGCTGCAACGCCCTGTGTCTCATTGCGCAGCAAGGCGTGGCACTGCCAGCGACTTCACGATGCGCCTCGCGACGTTGCGACGCATCTCGCGGCGCCGCGCTACCCAGCGCGAAGGCACTGGCCTCTTCAAGCATCGTCGCGTCGCGTCACGTCTCGGTGAGAAATGACCCTAAGACGACAGGACGCGGCATGTTCGTTTCATCGTATGTTACACTCCATGTTTCGTTTCACATACGTATGTGAGAATGAGAGAAGAAGAGCCTAGTTTCAGGTTGGGATATTTAAATGTTAAGTACTTACGACGTTTGCGATTCTTCGATAGTACTGTACGCAGAATCCACCCAGTCTGAGCCTTCACCGGATTTATCTATAAAATAAATGAGAGATAGAATTGAAAAATAAATTAAACACAAAACATAATAACAAAAATAATAGGTACTTCATGCATTATCAGTCTATAATATTCCCACCGCTGGGACACAGGCCTCCTCTCTGCGAGAGAGAGTGGGCCCTAATCCACCACGCGGGCCCAGTTGGTAGATGTCACATGTCTTCGAATTTTTTGTTCTAGGACATGCCGGCTTTCTCACGATGTTTTCCATCATCGGTTTGAGAGCAGTGGTGATTAAATAATTTACACAAAGTAAAGTGCCTGTCAAGGTTCGAACTTATTGGATCGACCGGAGGACACGGTGGAGCATACGGTGGAGGTCTGCCCGGCTTGGGCGGAGCACCGCCGTGTCCTCACGGAGGCGATCGGTGGCGGCGATCTCTCGCGTCCGGCCCTGGTTCAGGCCATGGTTCGGAGCGAGAGTGCATGGGAGGCCGTCACCTCCTTCTGCGAAGCAGTTATGTTCGCGAAGGAGGAGGCGGAGCGCGCGAGGGAGATGCAATCTGCACGCCCTCGCGGCCCTAGTCGCCGCAGGAGACGCCCCGGGCGTCGGGAGTCGAGAGCCGACTTCCGGCCACCGTAGGCGCGGGCTTGCGGACGGTGAGCAATGGGCAGCTCGCCGTCCGATAAGGACCAGGCCCGTGTCGACGGCGCGTTGTGTTCCACGCGCGCCTCAAAGAGATGTCAGCACCAACCGACGGGGTCGAAAGACCAATGCCTGCTGGGGTTGCGGGTTTGTCCGAAAGGGATAACGCGGCCCCGGCACACAGGCAACGGAAGGAACACGGGTGGGTTTTAGTCAGTAAAAGTCTGACACACCCTCTCGCTCTGCCCAGAGCGGGAGAAGTCATTTGATGATTTCCCATCCCCAAAAAAAAAAAAAGTTCGAACTTATGACCTAAACCCCGTAAGTCGCGGCCGTTGACACTGGGCCATCACTGTTCTGGCTGAAATGTGCTTATTAAGTTAGAGAAAAAACATTCCTAGGGACAAAAAAAAATCGGTGGAAATCTGGAGCCTCGACACTTTCTATATATTTCATGAGAAACGAAAAGGCGAAAAGAAAAAGGCTCATAAAAAAAAAAAAAGGCTCGTTATTGTATACGTATTGTTATTGTTTTGTTACCTACTCGAGTTTTTATTATCATTTTTTTATGCACGTGTTTCTGTGACGAATAAAATTATTTTTCTTTCTTTCTTTTCTTTTCTTTTAAAAGTGACTACGTCGTGATGCAAAATTATGACCACTTCTGGGTACCTACCTACTAGCCTAAATTAATTAAACGTTATCACAAGGCTCCATCAATCCATCAGATATTTTAATGTTATTCGCCCAGAATATCCTATTACAAAATTGTTCAAATCTGAATTTTCAAAGTCTTCGGATTCAGGGAAAACCCACAATTTTTCATCAGATTTGACTAATTAAGTCATTATGCGTCAGGTCGCACACGATCATATGAAAATCGAATCACGTAATTTTTTGTCCATTTTGGAAATTTGAAACTAGACTCCTGACCACGTCCTATCTGAAACTTTCAAATATATTTTCGGTGCTTTCTTCATGCCGCACCTACTGAGCTATCAACTATTTGCCCTGCATATGCTTGCTCAAAACCCCTCTGGTCTCTTCACTACCATTGCTAATAAGGCAGTTAGAACTTTGCAGTACTATTTAGTTTTCTTACCTGATTTCAGATTAACTACTGAAAGAGTATACGACGTGTTTCCTTTAAATCTTGTGCTGAAAAAGAAAATACTTATAAGGCAAATGCGATGCGCCAGAGTAGAAAAAATTACAAAATCATCAATACAACTCTCCAAGTTCATATTATTACCCTATTGAATGACTATTTCATGAAAGTATGACATTTAAAGTTGAACTAGTCGCAGGCTTGAACTCAATGGTCGCCAAAAAGTACACTGTATCACCTGGCATCGTGTCCGACAGAGATAGTATCAGTACTGAGCAATAAGATGCTAGTCTACGCACACAAACATCGTTCTGAACTATTTCAGTAAAACGAGCGCGTAAAAATGAAATGTCGTTTGGAAAATCGAGTTTCATGAAAAAACCACTGCATAAATCAATTACAAAAAAAAAATTGAACTCTTCCATAATTGAACTGTGTCGATGCCGACTTTGTTTTGGACACTTTACACTTTTTTATTTCTTATTTACCCCCATAGTTGCGTTAAAAGTTGCAAGAAAATCGAATCTTTGTTGGATCATAACTTTTAAAAGCTTTTTAGTTTACTATTCTATTTCCGTACAAACAAAATTTATAATGAGACAAAATGATATCATGTTTAACTTTGGATGTACAATGTCAAACAGTGGACTAAAACCCCCCCGAAATTTGTATGGAAAAAATATCAACAAGTTCCACCTTAAGTCTAATTCTAACTTAGAGAGTTTTATTGATGAGTTTAATGATTATAATTATGTAAATACATATTTGTAACGGTTGCAAATTAAGTTTTGATCAACATAAAATCTGACAATGAGCTGCAAATTGCAAAAAAAACGAAGAACGCGGGTTACTTTAACGCATCCCTAAGGTCTAGCGATTTCCCGAGCGAGAAATACTGCGTGATCGCGTCTTTCTCGCTCTAGCGAAGTATGATTCTGAACGACAGAAAGAGATAGACTTACGGGGAAAATGCGTATTGCGAATCCGGATGACTGAGTCTGGCAGCTTTTAAATGATATTGACTTTCGTTTGTAGCTGTTCCCACTGGGTTGTGATGACAGAAAATAATGATGAATCCTACTGAATAATTACAGGTAATCAAGCTGTGGTAGCTACATATGAATGGCTTTGAGTCTAATATACAGATTTGTGCCCAGCTATTACGTAATAGTATAGTTAAATCAGGAAAGGTATGCCCTTCGGTAATCTTTGTGTTTCCGAATTAGTACGAACTCCCCCGAACTCTGACGTACTGCCGTGCTTTATATTAGTGCACCTATCATTGTGCGTTTGTATGAAGTTTTCTCTCTGTCGGGTTACCTACTCCAGTCCCAGATCGTTATTTATTTAGAATTACAATTTTGTAATCATGGTAATACAAAACAGGCAAGTAAATTTATGGTTATAACATCTCTATAAAGATTTCATCATCGCGCGTTCATATTTTCGAAGATAAACGATGATTCCCGAAGCGCATACTTTTCTTGCGATATCTGTTTGAACACTTTGAAAATTTGACCAACCAAAAAAGTCAGACAAATTCTCACTATAGCTTGACCAAGAGCGCTGTACCGCGCCTTAGGTATGTGCGTGGCAAGGCGGGGGGGGGCAGTGCAGGCTGTTCATTCGTCAATGCTCACGGCGCCCCGCAGCTTATTCGTCAACACTGCCCCCCGCCTCACCGCGCATTTCTAAGGCGCGGTACAGCGCTCTTGGTCAAACTATAGCAAAAAACTATGTCACTCATGGCGGCCGTCTCGCTGTTCGTACGCCGTACCTGTTTTTTCTGTTCTGCGTATGCACACATTAGTTGGTCGCCGAATAGTCACGCAAACGTCAACACTCACACATAAATATTCACACATACGTACTTACTTGATTGTTACTTATTTGATTTAAAGAAAGTATGTCATAATGTCACTCCATTTCTTTAAGTAGGTACTTATGTTTTTCTTTTTTATATATGTGCATCTTGTTTTTATATATACTTATTCATGTAATTTGTTATCTTTTAATTGTGCTTTAGTGTGTATTTTGTATGCACTGAATAAATGATTTACTTATCTATCTATCTATCTTTCTATCTACCGCGAGCAAGCTGACTTGAGTGATACAGTTTTTTGTATTTGTCCAATTTTTTTTTTGCTCGTCCATGTTTGAAAAGAGCTTACTCAGAGCGTATGGTAAATGGCACTTCCGAGTTCTTGCGTAGTGCCATATTGGCTATCTCTGTTGACATTCCGAGCTCTAGAATGAGACCAGAAAAAGTAAGTTAAAGGTGACTGTTATTCGAAAATTTCAGACCATCTTTACGAGCAGTAAAGGTTCGAATTTCCACCAACCTACAGGTACTCAATATATTAAAACACATGATAAAGGATTTTATTTCTGTAAGGAATATTTGGCCGAACCACTTTTACACGTCAGTCATATTTTTCATTCAAACTATGTAGACGAGGTCAGGGTTTCCTATCTGACTACTCTGAGAAGAAAGGCCGAAATAAACTCAGAGATACATAATCTTGGTCAGATCATTTGAAGACCATGTAGATTGGTGTCTTAACTGGTCTTTTGAGGAAAGAACCACACAGATTGAGTGGACCTGACGAGTCAGTGCACGCATTCGTCAGTAATCGTGCAGCTCAACTCAGAATTAAAGGAGCTCAACGATTCGACGAACAATACCAAAGAAAGGACATTTGGGTAGGCCGCATAAATTACTCAAACTGCCAGAACATGACGAATTTCGATACAAAAAAATAAATATACAAATAGATGTCAAATATTTCACTGTTTTGATTCATTTGGCAATATTACTGTAGGGAAATATGAAATAATTATGGCTAACTAGAGAACAAAAATATTGATTATGAAATGCAATAATTAATATCGTAACACAGAATATTTAGTTTTAGATGTAAAAAAGTAGTTGAAAACTTTCCAAATGCTTTTTTTCACAACTAAAACGGTTACAACATATTCATTATTAATATTCTAGTTCACTAGTTGGCGATATTTCATATTTCCATACAGTAATATTGGCAAATTAATCAAAACAGGTAAATATTTGACAGCTATTTGCGACGTTGCTCACTTTCAGAATAAACGCACTTAAGTAGAAGATTAGACAAAAGAGGCCACCCAGACACGAAAGTCTATGGAAGCATTTCTGAAAGTACAGTTCATTAAAAAGTTTATGAATACTCACCCGCTATTCTGAGATCACTGCAGCTCGGCTTGTTTCTCTGTGAAACAAACTTTCATTTTATTCTATCACTATATATCAGGGGTGGCCAACCGGTCGATCGCGATCAACCCGTCGATCGGCTATTAGTCCAGTAGATCGCACCAAGTCAAAAAAAAAGTTTTACATTTTTGCGATCCACAGTCAGTTTTGTATTGCCCGGCTGTTGCGGCATGTCGTATAGCTCGTGTCAAATTTCCAAACACTGACCGAGCTGCACGGCCACGTCACCAGCCTGGCAGTGTAGGATTGAGTGTCGTATTAATGAGGCCAGGGAAACTCATCTGCTTCAGGGCGGGCAATACACGCCCAAGGGTGTTGATGGCAATTCCCAACTAGAAATCTGACTTTGCTAATCTAGCGAAAGATGCTCAGACGTAATGCTCACACTAGTATAAATAAGTAGTTACTAAGAATAATTTTCAATTTTATGTTTTCCCTCTGAATAAAGAAAAAATACTACATAACATTATACTGTTTCAAGAAGTATGTAGTTGGTAGATCGTACAGGGTTTCTTCAGTAAACAATAGATCTTGGGTGTTATCAAGTTGGCCACTCCTGCTATATAATAATATTATCTATTATCTGTTGTCTTTAATGGTTATTATTTTATTTCCATCTCTGATTTCATGTTGTATGTTTTGATTTATTTATTATTATGTTTTCGCTTTGTCAAACTTAATGTTGTACCTAGATTATAAGAGAATGATGTGGTCTCCTTATGTCCCTGTTCTTAGATACACTTGCACTGAACTTGCATGAAATTGTTTAGCCTCTGTTGGAGATCCAATAAATAAATAAATCACTAGCTCCTGCCCGCAGCTTCGCCCGCGTGGAGGTTGGAAATTACCCCACGGGAACGTACTTATCTATCAGTGTGCCAAAATTCATCCAAATCCGTTCAGACGTTTTTGAAGAAGAAGAAAGAAAATACTTGTATCTACTCTCATAACGTAATATTCGAATTATAAACTTCAAAACAAGTTTATATTGACATACTTTGTATACACTTTGGCGGCATGAGGAACAGGGTGTAAAGTTCACTCATCCACCATAGAAAAGGGAGGATCCTCCGACCAGACGGGTGTGATGTCTGGCGGGCAACTGCCCAGAGATTGAAGTCGGGAAGCTTGTATATATGTTTATCGCGCGGTAAACTCTAATTGCGCGATGCAGGATTTGTGTGACGTCAGGATGTTGTGTGACGTCAGGTCTTTGATGCGTAGTTCGCATGTAACGATGTAGATGCCGCTACAACACAATACCGAAATTTAAAAATAGAATCATAACAGTTTTTCTCTAACAAAATAATGTTATAAAACATTTTATCTACTCTCATATCGTAATATTCGAATTATTAACTTCAAAACGAGTTTATATTGACGTACATTATAAACACAATACCGAAATTTAAAAATAGAATCTTATTATAACACTTTTTCTCTAACAAAATAATGTTATAATAGTTATTTATGCTATAAGTGCGGAAGGTAGGTGATTTCCGACGAGTGGCATTTTTATTCACGAGCGAGCGAAGTGAGCGAGTGTATAAGTCGACACGAGTCGGAAATCATATTACGCACGTGTATCATACAACGTTTTACTATGCATTGTGCGAGGAAAAAAAAAAAAAAACGAGCGAGCCTTACGGTAGTCGCCTATGATGTGTAACATCTAACATATGACGGCGTATATAAATGATAAAAACATCATTCATAACTTTGAGTTTCGACTTCGACTTCGACTTTCGAGTTTGACTTTGACTTCGACTTCGAGTTTGACTTTTTGATTTTAACCACCGTCATAATTATCGCCATCGCCATCGTCATCTCCATCGCCATCGCCATCGTCATCGTTATCATCATCATATGATTTGTAAAACTTTTCTCAAATAATATAATCTCTGAGACAAGATGGGCTGACGACGGCGATAGCCTCAAAAATTAAAAAAAAACAGAAAAGTAAAAAGCACTTGTGAAAAAAAGTGACACTTTCCGCACAAATTGACTGCTTCGAAAACGCTCTTTTCGAGCAAATGCATTGAATAACAATTTTTTTTCTAATACGTTAGCGGCGGACAGCAGCACCGCTCTAGCGCATGCGCGGTGATGTGCTGGGTGCAGGCGCCATTCATACGTTTTGTTGAACTGAATTTCGTGGGATTTTTTTATTCTTGATCTTTAACTATGATCTTTTATTTAGGAGGTTCAATTCCAATGTATGAGAGTAGATAAAGTAGTGTATGAAACTGCACATAACTAGGTATTAAAATACTCGTGTGATACTATTAAAAACCTCGCCTACGGCTCAGTTTTTAAACACACACTCGTATTTTAATACCCCTCTTTAGGCAACCGTTTCATAAACTACTGTTAATTGCGGCAAACATGACGCAAATAAAAGATTTTTAAAAAATGCGAGCGAGAGGTACAGTATTCGCATGATGTGTAACATCTGACATCTCACCTTGGTGATAAGCAAGCAAATAAAGGGGCGGGGCCTCGTCAAGGTCGACAACGCTAACTCTACCACCGCGCGCGCTCATTGGTCAAATCAAATAGCGCGCGCTTCGTCGGCTTCCTGTGACACACTTCCGTCCCTTTTCACGAAATCACTGATGACTGAGATTTTTTTAGATTTAGATTTTGATTGCAGATAAGCTAGAGAAAAGATGTTACACATCAAAAAGTAATGACGCAATAATAATTTTTTTTTTGTTACTCAAGAAACAAACATACAAACATATATCTTTGACATTTATAATATTAGTAGGATAATATCTATACATAATATAAATAAAAGTCACATTGTCTGTTTGTGACCGCGTTGTTCTTCTTAACTACGCAACTGATTTGGATGCGTCTTTCATCATAATTTAGACAATTTATTCCGGAAGGTCAATACATCAATCAATCAATTCACCCTATCGCAGTCCACTGCTGGACATAGGCCTCTCCTAGGCTAAGCCACAACACCCTGTCCTCCACCTTCCGCATACATTCTGACCCAGCCTTTGAAGGTGTAAGTTTAAATCTGTACGCCCATATGGGAGGCTCGCTCCCTATTACGTGGTGGAACTTAAATATAACTGCCGAAATGTGGGTGTTGTATACTCGAGAAATACAGCCATTAAAGTACCTGGGCGAGCGAGCTCTGCTCGAGTGAAAATAGAGAAAACGAATTTTCCCAGATATGAGACCTAACTAGATCGATTTTTCGCCCCGTTAACATATTTATAACATTTATCCGCTTATGTACCCAACTTTATTTATTTTGGGTGTGGTCGGATATAACGAACTGAGGGTCAGGAGGGATCTCGCACTCATCTCGTACATATTCAAAGTACTTAGAGGGAAGGTACATAATGCGGACATTTTAGGGCACATAGGTTTATGTGTTCCGGACAAGTACGTGTGGCAACGTCGACAGCCACGGCTGCTGGCAGAGCCGCGTGCTCCGACCAATCTGTTAAGTGAGGCGCCGCTGACGCGTGCACTCCGCACTCTCAACCTCATAGCTAATGACTCGGACCTATTCTGTTGTTCTCTGAGTGAGTTCACAAAGAATGCATTATTTGTAATAACTTACAAAATGCAATTATAATTATAAGTTAAAAATAATTTAGGATAAGATTTAGATAAGTACGCTGTCGCAATAGGTTACCCTGTAATGATAGATACACTCGTAAGTTGGAAATAAATAAATATTGCAACTTTTATCGAAATCGTTAGAGCCGTTTTTGTGATTACAAATATATATATACATATTTATAGGGTGGCAGGGATATCGACGCGAAAACTGTTACCAGGGATTCAGTACACGATTCTGAACAAAACAAAAACGCTTTTCCATACATTATGACCGCGTAGGTATTGTACTTTTCTATGAAATAGCTGCTTTTCTATGAAATATTGTTCATTTACTAGTATAAGATAATGTTTGGTGAGGTAGTATTTCTTTTTTTTACACAGAGCTAATTTATACAGTGTTCATAAACAATATAAAATTGAAGGCCATTTATACGTTTCCAGTTCCACTGATAAACACTAAAAATACTAAATACAAAAAAAAGGTCGGTACAAAATACCGATAATTACTTACGGGTATTTCCCTGTTTCTATGACGTCTTCTCCGTTGCGGAGCCTTTACTGGAGGCGGGGAGGGTTTGACCCTGAAAACAAACAAAATATTTATTACAAAAAATATTATGGATCTAATTAGTCGAGCGTATACAAAAATCAATCTGCCTAGCCTTTTCGCAACTATGTTGGGATCGGCTTCCAGTCTAACTTAAACTGAATGCAGCTAAACACATGGAGCTATTCTGACCTCCCCAACTGAGTAATACGATACCCCTTGGTAAGACTGCGGTTGTCAGACTTTCGGGCTTCTGACGACCAGTAACGACTGTCAAAGATCCACGAATGACAGGCGGGACCAACGGCTTAACGTATTTTCCGAGGCACGGAGGAGTCTCGGTATGTAAAGATACCCATCAGGCAAGCGCAGCTTAACCTAATGGATAAACCCGTGCGGCTGTTATTACTTAGCTACGAGCTCCTCTTAATGGAACGTATACACTGTGCACTAATACCAGGACAAATAATTAGCCAACGGAAAACCACCCATAAAATGGGTGGCCCCACAAAAAAATCAACCAACTTGTTTTTCATGTTCAGATATCGATATCCATCGCGTCTGTGGAGTTTGACTAGCTAGTTTTATTTGACCCCGTTTACCGGCGAATCTCTCCTTAGTTATTCTCAACAGGTCTCGAGATGATATTCAGGAAGTTTGAATGGAATGAAAAAAAGAACTACATAACGGCGAAAATCTAAACCATCAACACTTTGCAGACGATCTGATTCTGTTTTCTGAGTGCCCAAAAGAGCTAGAACAAATACTACAGCAATTATCAGATCAAAGTGCGGAAGCAGGGCTGTCAATGAACACGACAAAAACCGAAACTATGACCAATTCCTCCCAGATCACTAACGCAGTACCAATAAACTACGTAGAAGACTACATTTACCTAGGACAGCTAATATTTACAACTGATACTATGCATACGGAAATTGATAGAAGAATAGCTAACACTTGGAAGAGATTTTGGTCCCTTAGCAAAGTGATGAAGAACAGAGACATGCCAATTAAAGACAAAAGAAAAATTTACAACATATGTATTCTGCCGTGCTTGAGTTATGGTTGCCAAACATGGGCTTTAACAGAACAACTAATGCAGAAAATAAAGGTTTGTCAAAATACTCGTAGTATAGAAAGAAGTGTAATTGGAGTCAAGAGAAAAGACAAAGTAAGATGAAAAGAAATAAAAAGTATAACTATGTTTAAACATACGAAAACGGTATGTAAAACACAAAAAATGGCGATGATCTGGACATATGTAAAGAGAGGAAAAATAGAAAAAAAAAACAAATTAATAACAGAGTGGTACAAGGGATGGAAAAAGGAGCAAAGGACGACAAGCGAAACTTTGGGAAGAAGACGTCAAAAGAGTAGTTGGTTCAGAGTGGGTTCCGAGGGCGAGAGACAGAGATAAATCTTTTTAGGGGAGGCCTTTGACGAAGGACTTTTTGTTTAGGAAAGAAAAAAAAAGTGTTGTAGGTACATATAATATAGAAAAATATTTTAGAAAACATTGTAGAACCAGCAATTTTAGTCGCACGAATATCATTATCACTTGTCAATTATTTGTTTGGAAAACGGAAGGCGCCCTCTGTCGACGACGCGTTCAGGTTCGCCGAACAAAATGAATGCGACGTTCGCTTATATTACGACAAGGTCCTACGCTGTGCTAACATCGCGTTAATGCGAAGCTATAGTTTGACCGAGATCGCTGTACCGCGCGTTAGGAATACGCGGCGAGGCAGGGGGCAGCGTTGACCAATGAGCGGCGGGACGGCGTGAGTGTTAACGATGAGCGGCCTGCACTGCCCTGCCCTGCCCTGCAAGCGCGGAACAGCGGTCTCGGTCAAACTATAGCTAATAATTTCGATTCAATTATGTATATAGGTATTTGTACAAGGATGGCGTGTGGCCAAACTCGGAACTAACGTCGTCATCTTGTTTTTTCTATATACTTTCAGAAAATGCGCCAATTACCAGCAGTGCCCCCTGTCAATGTCATTCAAGCGCCAAAAGATCCTTGCACCGTGCGTTTATTATAACTTGACACGTGATGCGATTGGAAGCAGTCATATATTGGTAATAGGTACTGTTCTATCAGTCGCCATTTTGAACTCTTAGTATTGAAACTAAGCTTGACAAGCAATGGTCAAGTGGACAAGTTATAGTGTACGCGACGCTCCGACGATAAACACCACTTTGTTTAGGCGTTTTGACGACGTAGTGTCTGGTATTATAATTCGAGTTCAGTTGACTCGGGCCGAGCTGTCACTGATCCAAGGCTACGTCAAATGTAAACACATCCAATAAACTCACTTGATTTTTTCTTTACAAAATTCCGGTACAATGGAATTGATCTTTTTCAGTAATTCTTGTGTCACATCCGTGGTAGTTCCCATTTCTGGAATAAGTACACACACTTAAGCTTACCTATAATTATTTAAAACTAAATTAAAATGCCGCAAAATTGAAGTGGGAATGTCACCGTATGATTGAGAACATTGTTAGTTTATAATCTAACTAGCGAGATTAAAATCACATTCTCTGGTCATACGGTCGAAGGCCGAAATTTTGTAGGAATTCTCCCGAAATAAAAACAGGTATGTACCATCGAAGAAGTTCATATCTATGCACAGTAAGGACTATTTCTGCTTGCAGTGCTCGGCCGCCATAGAACCGGGGTGGTAACAGATGTGGTCAACGCGTTCACGGGACTTTGTTTTCAAATTGCTTAGATATGAAATTCTTCGATGGTACGTATAATCTAGGATCAACATTAAGCAAATTATTGCAAGAGGTTGAAAAAAACTCAAAAGTATTTTTCGCGTTAGTGAAAAGTACAAAAAAATATGAATGTACCTAAAAATTACCTTGACTATCCCTTTTTATCCGGTCCACTGTCTGGAAATAAAAGCAGTTCTAAAAACAAAAACAAAAAGAAAATAAAAACTTGCTTCGAAAAGTGAAAAACAGTATCCGGGCGGCGCAGAGCCAATCCCTGTATTTGAGCCAACGCTGGATGGTGCTGAATAGTAAACAGACATTGTCCTGCACAATTATTAACACAATCATTCGAATTTGTTTTGAACCAGCTCCTTAGTTTGATTGGTTTTTACCGCACAGAGTTGGCTCTCATATTCATGCAACAAATAGAAGGACAATCATGATCGCTCTCAACACTTTTCTAAAGATACGCGCGATACCGCAACATGATTGACCCTTAAAGAAAGTAAGGCGTCTAGAAATAAATCTGTGCCGAATATAGAGTGAGTTAGAGCGAGACAAGTATATTGCATCATAGTTTTATTCGTATGTTATTATTTCGGTCAGTTGAACCACAGAACAGAAAAAATCAGTTCAGTCATCTGTTTTTTTCTGTTCTGTGAGTTGAACAAATTCAAATTCAAATTTAAAAGTCATTTATTCAAACTAGGCTGAGACTCGGCACTTTTCGAACGTCAATTACATAAGACAGGCCCCCAAAACGCCAACCCTTCACCACTTCCTAGTGCAGTAGCTGGGAAGAAGAAGTGGCGCAACAAACTCCCCAGCAGCACAGCTGTCTGTTCGTTCAGTTAGGAGAACAAAAAAAAAAGATTATATATAATAGTATTCAAAATAATTTACATTACGCAACACAAAACATAATTTAAATTATTAGCCATATGTTAGCTAGCACACGCCAATATACCAGACAAAATCATCGAGAACAGCTATGCTCAGGCAGAAATAAAAAAAATAACGTAAACAGAACTTAATATCTAAATAAAACCCTCCAGGCATAAAGGGCGTGCCCGCTTACATATAGTTGTAACTGGAAGTTATAAATGATAAACTAGGACCATCGAGGTAAAATAAATAAACCAACAGTTAATTACTAATAACAATAAATAATATGATCAATTGTCGAGGTCACTAGCTAACCACTTAGTGCAATACAACTCATTAAAAAATATATTGTGATGAGTCGATTATGTCAACAATAAATTAAATTTAAATAACTTGACTTATAAGGTCAAATAAAATAAACAATTATATAAACTCTAACTTGTCAGTAGGTAACCTGGAGAAAGAACATAAACATTGTCTTGAGTTAATCACAGCGACCAACTATTCTTATCATTCAAGTAGTCGTTGATAGAGTAGTATGCCTTTGAACAAAGCTTGGATTTTACTTTCGTTTTAAACGCATTTAAAGGCAAATCTACCAAAGAAGAGGGTAGCTTGTTATAAAAAGTCATACCAAGCCCAACAAATGAGTTATGAACCTTATGAAGCCGGTGAAAGGGAGCTCGTAGTGTGTCCTTATTTCTAGTGTTAACATTGTGAAAATCACTGTTTTTAGTGTATAAGTGTATATTTTGCCTAATATACAAAGTTGATACGACAGAGGGGCTTTCCTTTAAACTGCTTATACTAGGAACCATCTTCAAGCTCTGTACCAAAAATCAATTAAATAGGAGCAGTAGTTAAGTCACAAATACGTTTGGTATCTTTTAAGTTTTTGCCCTGTTTGAACACGATGTATCTTTCCTAACAGCTGTTTATGTTACGCATAGGTCATGCACCTTAAAACGATAAATCTGAGTATAACCTACGATGCGTTGTTGCCGCTGTGACGCAAGTCACAAGTACAACCAAATATTTTCGCTAAGAAGATGGCAATGCAAATAAGGAAGCAATAAATACACACACACTTGCACTTTCATTACGAGAGTGACAATCATAGCAAAACATCCCGCGCGTAAAAGAAATAGAAATAGGTCAGTGTGTTGTTATTGCATCCTAGATCCTTGCGATCGGTAAGTGGGGCTTCTGGTTTTTTCAGTGCACCGACGCTATCCTTTCGGAACGTACTTATGTTACGTAACACGGAAGCACCTGCGCCGTTTTCGTTTTGTCGAACTAGCGCGCTGACAATTGTGATTTTGTTTTGTTATTGTCATAGGACACTAAATAAGTTTAAGACAGTATTTCTTTTTTTTTTGTGACAGGACACGTAACTTGGGATTATTATTATTTAGTGTTAGTGTTATTTTTTAGTGATTGACTGCTTTTATTGTGATACGACAAGTAATTAAACTTTGGTTTTGTGTGTGTGTGTAATTAAAGTGTTCAACAATGCCTCGTGTAACTTACACGGCGTCAGAATACACTGACATGATTTTAATTTACGGCGAATGCCGTGGAAACGCAGCTTTAGCTCTGCGAACATACCGAGAGAGGTATGGTGACAGCCGCAATTGCCCTAGAAACGCCCGCACCATACAATTGGCAGTACAAAGATTAAGGGACAATAAAAGTATAGTGCCGCAACAGGAGGGTGTGCCACCGCGGCAAATACCCGCTGCTTGGGAAGAACGAATTTTAGACCATTTTTCCCGCAACCCGACAACGAGTCTCCACAGAGCCGCCCGGCGGTTTAGGGTTTGCCATCCACAAGGTTCTAAAACGTAACAAACGCAAACCTTATAAATATCGGAAGGTGCAAGCTTTGTTATCGAGAGACTTGCCGGTGAGGAACAGTTACTGCCAATGGCTACTAAATAAAACAACCGAAGACCGTGATTTCCTAACTAATGTAATATGGACCGATGAGAGTACTTTTACTCGGAACGGCATCTGGAGTCGGCAAAATCTCCGGTACTGGAGTTTGGAAAATCCACACGTGTTTCGAGAATCTGAACACCAATACAGATTTTCTCTCAATGTGTGGGCTGGTATCCATAATAATAATATTATCGGCCCAGTTTTTATTGACGGCATCCTTACAGCGGCGAAATTTTTAGAATTGTTAAGTGGTCCCGTGGCCGAGTACATTGGCCAATTGCCTTTAGCCGTTCATCGGAAGTTGTGGTACCAGCTGGACGGAGCGCCTCCACATTCTGTGATGACTTCCAGGGAGCGGCTCACAGAAATGTTTGGGCAGCAATGGATCGGTCGATTCGGGCCTGTTCGGTGGCCACCACGATCTCCAGACCTCACTCCCATGGATTTCTTTTTGTGGGGGTACATTAAGGATGAAGTGTATGCCTCAGAGGTAAATACAATTGTTGAACTAAAAAATAGGATAATTTTAGCATTTCACAGATTACAGTGCTTAGCGACGGACTGTGATTTAATTAGAAAAATAAATAACAATATTCTCCGTCGGTATAATTTGTGCATTCAAGTGAATGGAGGACACATCGAAAATTTAAAAATTTAGTGTTTTTGTTGTGATTGTTGTTGTGCGCGTACCTACTTCAAAACCTTACCTAACATAAAAGCCAGCGCGAGCGGAGGTCTAAACCGCCGCCCGCGCTACCGCCGCCGCCGGACGGCCGCTTTGACACGAGATAACACACGCCGCGCTCCAGCGCGCGCGCGACGTTGCCGCTTTGTTACCTAGGTATCTAAGGTTAGTTAAATTTATTTACAAAGGGTGGTTGCGTTTTACTCTGATTTGTAAGTTATTTAGGTTGTTTGAAAAAAAAAAAAACTCATTTTTGGTGCTTTTTATTTTTATACCGTATCGAATTAATACTAAACACGTATAGAATACGTAGTGTAATTTAATGCCCCTCTGTCATATCAACTCTGTATAAAATATTGGCGAAGATGAATTGAGATGCCACCGTGAGGATACCAATATCTTTGAAAAAAGCTCTCAGAGAAACTCTGGCACCTAGCTGGTAAATAGCTCAAACAGCTGGTTTTTGAAGGACAAATATATTTTGAATATCAGCAGCTTTGCCCCACAGCAGAAGACCGTAGGACATAACGCTATGAAAATAACTAAAATAGACTAAACGAGCTGTATCGACGTCAGTGTATTGTCTTACTTTCCTGACGGCGTAGGCGGCCGAACTGAGCCTTCCCGCTAGGCTCGATATATGTGGGCCCCACTGAAGTTTGGCATCTACTGTTATGCCCAGAAAAACTGCCGAGTTTACGGATTAAAGCACCTCTTTATCTAAGACGATGTTGGGACCTAGATTTCTAGCATTAGGTAGGGCGAACTTTAGACATTTAAGAACAAACAAAAAAAAAAAAAAAAAATTAATATTGATCTCACTAATTCATGATAATCAGACAATGGTGAAAACATTTCTGCGGCGGATTGTATGATTCATTATTTTGAACTGGGTGAAATAGGTTAGGTTAGGTTTGAACTGTGACCAACCGCGCGCGAGCCGAGCGAGCGAAGCAAGTCGCAGCAGCGGCCGGCGAACGCTACTTCCAAGTTGCTCGCAGAAATGTTTTCACCATTGTCTAATGAAATGAAATGAAATGAAATTGTTTATTCTGTAAATAGGATATAGGAATCACTTTTGCACTTCATATTTAAAATATATTAAATTTTGCTAGATGAGTTCGGCGTTTCCTATCCGACTACTCTGAGAAGAAAGGCCGAAACAAACTCAGAGGTCACAGTCTCTTTTAATGTCCAGACATAATCTTGGTCAAGCCATATGAGGACCATGTAGATTAATGTCTAAAATGGTCTTTTGAGAAAAGAACCACACAGATTTGAGTGGACCTGTCCAGTCAGTGCAAGCAGTAATCGTGGAGCTCAACTCAGAACATAAGGAGCTCAACTCGACGAACAATACCAAAGAAAGGACATTTGGGTAGGCCGCATAAACTACTCAAACTGCCAGACCATCATTAAAACTAACTGGGAAAGGAAAAAAAGGCGTAATAAAAAAAAAAAAAAAATATATCCACATAGTCCTCACATTCACAATAGGTAATTAAAATAATATTATACTTTACAAAGTAATCATGTCATTTTGTTTTAATGTTTAAATAAAACTGGTATATTTTAATGATTTTACTAAATAATGACAAGTTTTATGGTTTTATCACAAGGTTTAGCAGAGCGAGCAGCTCAATCCCAAGGGTGTCAGGGACATTGACGCGAAAACCTTTACCATGAATTCAGTACATGATTCTGAATCACCCTGCGTTGAAATTTTTCGTCAGTTATTATAAAAAAAACTGCTGTTTTATAGAAAAGTGCAATACCTACGCGGTCAAGATGTATGGCACAGCTGATTAAAAAAAAATTACTGACGAAAAATTTCAACGCAGGGGGGTTTAGATTCATTTACTGAATCCATGATATCAGTTTTCGCGCCGATTTCCATGCCACCCTATATTTCAGAAACGAAATGCCATGAGTTAATTCGTAACAGATTCCATTACAAATTCATAACATCCTTAATAACGGGCACGCATAATATTGCGACTCAACGCCTACGGCGCTGGTTCACGCCCGGATGCGCGAAGCCAATATCTGTGATTGGTCAAGTCAAAGTCAAAATTTACAAAAAAAATAATTGATTCTAGTCGCCCCTTCCAAAAGGTAGTTTTCGTATGGAGAAGAATGGGCAAGAAACTCCACTGTTACTCTTTTAAAATGTTTAACAATATTTTGGCTTCACGCATCCGGGCGTTTTATGACACAATGAGTTTTTAGACACTGTCGTCTGTCACACAGGTATGATCCGGCGTCCTATTTAAAAGGGATCGTCGCGCGAATCGTTCGAACTTTTTGTTCGGTGAACATGAATAGAACCGGAAAGCGCCCTCTGTCGGCACGACCACGTGGTCGCGCCGACAGAGGGCGCTTTCCGAACTGAAAGTTGCATATACACGCTACCGATCGCGTATTCGCAGACGACGTTCTTCAAAGCCAAACTCTGTAAGGCTTCCATCACATGACATCGGAGCAGCACTAGCGCGGCTCCTGACCCCGCAAGATGAAAAATGTAAGAATATTCGATATCATTCAATATTCTACATATTCAAAATGTTCGATATTACTCACATACACAAACATACGGTCCAGCGCCGCTCTGGCGTCTTGTACAGGAAGCCTCAATGATGTGTGTATTCTCGTTTGAGAAATCTCCTTCATGCTCCTTACGCTCGCACAGTTTACCGTACTAATTCTTAAATAATTCGCTCAGTCAAAGTATTTAACGAAATTGTTAAGAATAAACACCCCTCAATCGATTTGTTTGCAAGCAGCATAGCATCCATTTCTATTGTTTTATCTAAACAATATATTATTGTTGCTGATGTATTGTAACAGCGGTTGCACATGCATCTTTCCCTATGCAGGTACTTAATTTAAAAATATACTTAGTGTTATATACATAGCGTTTATAGTTTACGAATTGTTCATCAATTTGAAAATTTGTACAACAAAAGTCTATTGCTAACTGTGGAGGTTGATGACAAGTCATTTACAAAAATGAGTTGTCATCAATTACCTCACTGTTACTTCTGTAGTTGCACCCAAATACAATAAAATAAATAAAATATGCCATTTATCGGCACATGCTAACTATATGTATTAGTGCAATAAAAAACAACAATTTATATAATTATGATAGCCTCTATAAACAAAATAACGTAAGAATAACTACTCAATACTTACTTCTACGCGGTTATTTCTTTCGATTTGCACCGTATGATCGGATACCGCGATTTTGCTGAAAAATAAAACACGTAAAAAAAACCTGTCCGATCTGTCAGGGGATTTTTAGGTAAAGTACGGTACTGAGAGTCTATTTATGTGGTAAATTTGAGAAAAAAATTTCGACACATTTTTTTTTTCCATTTGGGAATTTAACGGATTATTTGATGGGGCGCGGGTGTCCGTCGTTTAGCGGGTGTCTAAAAGTCTTATTTGGTACCAAACAACTGGATTTAGTGTAATTTTGGTACCAAACATGTGATTTTTAAATAGCAATAACTTTTTCATTTTCAATAATAATCAATCAATCTGCCTAGCCTTTTCCCAACTATGTTGGGGTCGGCTTCCAGTTTAACCAGATGCAGCTGAATACCAGTATTTTACATGGAGCGACTGCCTATCTGACCTCCACAACCCAGTTACTGGGTAACACGATACCCCTTGTTAAGACTTTTGGGCTTCTGTTTACCCGTCTGGAGGAAGGACTGTCAGAGATTTACGAATGACAGCCGGGACCAACGGCTTAACGTGCTTTTCGAGGGGTTACTATATGTTATGGATGATCACCCACTCACGAACCGGCCGCGGCAAGCGTAGCTTAACTTTCGATCGACCCGTGCGGCTGTTATTATTTAGCCACGAGATAACTGAAAAAACCACTGTATTTTTTCAAAAGTTTTGGCTCAATACTTTCGTAGATACAATTCTCATCTATTTTCTAAAATATCCTTAAAAGTATTTATTTTAAAATTATAAAAAAAAAAAATTGAGATCCTCACAACAAGCCCTTTCATTTGATATGTAACACGGTACAGTTTTCAAACCTTTTTATAATTTAGATATTCAAAATTAATTAATTCACGTTACAAGACCGTGTTCGAATCACAAAAATTCATCTGTACCAAATTTCAACTAAATTGGTCCAGTAGATTTGGAACAAATTGGCTGTGCCAGACGTGCAGACACACGAGTGATCCTATGTTGGTCCCTTTCTCACCTGGGTATCTTCTGCTTCTGTTCCTGCTGATCATCGGAGTCTGTGTTTGATCCTACCAGTCTGGCAAGTTCTATGACGCCATCTCGGCTCTTGTCAATCTTCTTGTCATGGGCTCTTACTCTTTCTCTTTCGCGTCTGGTAAAGAAATTATGGAATTGAATTAAAATCTAGGCTTATACTTCCCTTAAGTTATAATATTATCAGCCTATTATTATTCCACTGCTTAGCATAGCCCTTTTTTCATACAGAGATGGCATGAGGATTGGCCACAGATCACCACTTTGTTTTGGTCCAGTCCATAATTGTCCATTCCCTCTCACAGAGAGGAGGCCTGTGTCCCAAAAGTGGGAACATTATAACCTAATTATTATGATATGACAGTTGTATAATTCCACCATGATCAGTCACGAGCATAAACGTATCACTATGGACAGGTCGGCAATAATATCTGATTTCATGATTCATTTATATCTGTCGTCAATAGGACAGCAAAAAAAAGAAATATAGGTACAAGTGGCAGCACAAATATGTGACATCGAAGGAATATAAATATACATATCTGACGAGACAAGCGACGCTAAAATATTGGATGCTCGATCGGCTTTAAAAAGACGTGTCACCTCACTCTTAGAATGCAATAATATCGGAAATGTCTTGCGTTATAAATACCTACCTACTCAGTTGAATTCAGAAGAATGTGAATTCTCGTTCAGATCAAAAATATCTGACATCGCTTTGGCAGCGGATCTATGAGCAGTGGCTGTTTTTCAGCTGAATGATAATAATGTAGGTACCTGTGCGACTTGGACCTGGTCCTCCTTCCCCTGCCGGCGTGTAAGGTCTTGGTCCTGCGAGCCGTGGAGCATCCCTGGAATATCCTCTGAGCGCAGGCAGAGCAAAATATCACCCCCTTAAACACCTCTGCGTTCAAGAGGTTGGTTTCACTGCAGACATCTAAAAACAGGAAACAGGATTATTAAGGCAAAGTGGTACAGTTTATTTTTGTTATATTTCAAATAAATTAATCTTTTTATGGTCTGTTCCAAAAGTATCTCATGAAAATATAAACATAGGATCAGAAAACGTACCTGTGGCTATCAATGTGTAGTGCCACTTACAAATTGCGTGCTTTGATTTGATTATTTTAATAATTAAACCCAAAATTGTAATTTTGAATCACCTTAAAATTTAAAAATGTTTTTCATTTGACAATTGAGTAAATTTTTTATAACATCACTTTTCCAAATAACTTTTTAAATTGTGGGTGAAAGTTGAAACGTTCTAAATATAGATGAATGTGTTACTAGTTTCCTATGATGAGTAATTACGTAAGAATTAACCTGAACAGGGTTTGTTTACACTTGCATCAGATAGTTTTGGAATAGACTAAGAATAAATTCCACCACTTTCTTAAAATGCTCACTTATGTTGACTAATGTTCCTTTCTTGTTACTTTCGTCGAGTTGGGTTTAGAAACGTGCCGCTTCGCTAGAAAGAATGTGAGGTTATTTTGGAATTCTAGAGGGTCTCCTGGAACCTCCAAATTTAAAAAAAAAAAAATATATACGTTTCAGACAATTCTGCTCATTTACGGATGCAAGAGCGAGCGAAGCGAACGCAGGACTTGGGGCACCCCGATTCGGACAGGTAAGGTTCGACGATCGTCATCTACTTCTTGTTAGGTTCTTTTAAACCCTGCAGACAGAAATAGGAGCCCACCAAGCCAGCCACCTCTACGTTTCATTTATCAACCTTTTTATATGAGATTGATGTTATATTAAAAAATAGTAAAAAAATACTGTATATCCTCGGCAGGAGGAGAGTTTTACTAACCCCTCACCCTTCTCCCCTCCCCTTACCTACCCCCTATCGAGGCGGCACGTTTCTAAGTTTTTACCCTTTCATCGAGTATTACAAAACGGAAAATTATGGGAATAGGAAAGTATGCTCACAGCACTTGTGACATCTCTTGTGGTAACTGAAGCCCTCGCGTATCGTGATTTTATCGTCTCTGAACACAGGACTCTGACAGTGCTCACATAACTCGCAACTATAAATAATAGCATAATAATTATTAATATTTTTTTAAAGTTATTTACCGGAGAAAAGAACGGATTGGTAAAATGTGTAGGAAGCCAAGAATACACCTGCCAGTAACTTGCACAAAATAATGCAAGTAGCCTGCATGTCATTGATAATAACCACTTCTAATTGCTGAAAACATGGGTATGTTTATTACATGGAACTTAAACATAACTGGTGAAATGTGGGTGTACTATAAGTAGGTACCTTTGCCCACCCCTTTGGAGAATACGGGCGTGATTTTATGTTATGCATGCAAGTTACTGGCATGCAAGTCTTGACTTAGGATGCATTGAAAAGCCATAAAAAGGGATCAATTTACTTCGCGGTGGAAAAGAACGGAAGCGAAAACATTTTAAAATGTTTGTATTTTTGTCTTTATCTCCATTGTGTAAAGTACTTACAAATTAGATCTGAGAAATCTTTTGAAAAAGAGATTTATCTTAAGTAGGTATATATTTTAAATGTCTTAAGACAAGTGTCGGCGAGGGAAACCACTTAAAGAGGTGTGAACAGAGGTGCAGTGCGTCAAGTGTGGATATTAAAATGCATTGTGCGAATTCTCGTGACTTTTCGCATCTTCGTTATCGAGGCGACGGCGTCGATTCCTCTCCGAGTGTATATTTATATCGTGAAAATAATATTGAAAATACTTACGACATAATTTTACAATTTTTTTGGTACAATATCTACATTTTCTGAATAGAATTAACTACAAACAATTTTTAATTATGCATCAAATATATTGACATTATTTTTTTCATTGACAGAATGAAATGAGTCAGAGCAGTCTGTGGAGGATTTTGAAAAAAGAAAAAAATCCTCCTGAAATTCGTCAACAGAGTTCGTCTTCATGTTCCCGGAGAAATAATGCTAAAGGACAGAACTACCCATATAGTGAGAGTCTGTGCACAGGATGCGTTGCGGCGCCGCACCGCAATGATTTCGCCGCATTAGCGGGCACACAGACGCTGTGGCACCGTAGTGTTGTTACGCCGCAGCGCCGCAAAGATTTCGCCGCAGCGAAGCCGCGGCCTCCTTCTCAAAATATGGATAGATTTTTAGATTCCCTTGACACAAACTTAAAAAACATATCATCTTTTAAAAACATAATAATTTTGGGCGATATTAACATTAACATTGCTTCCGGGAAAACCGAAACCCATGTGCATAATTATCTCAATATTTGCTCATTTCATGGACTTTTACCAGCTCACTATCACCCCACGCATCAGAGTGGCTCATGCTTAGACCACATCATCCTAAAATCAAAAAATCCTTCCAAAACATTGGTTACTAATTCTTCGCTTACCGATCATCAAGCTGTTTTACTAACATTACAAATATCTTTACCTAGAAAAAACTGCATGCGTAGTTACACAAAAGTCAATATGACAAACCTGGAAAATGACTTACGCGGTATTAATTTTGACCCAGTTTATAATTCAAACGATGCAAATATTACCTTAAAGTATTTCATAGATTCGCTACAATATGCAATAAGGAAAAACACATTCACTAAGACAATGCCGCGAAAGTATAGTTGTATAAAACCCTGGATTACACCCGGTCTCGTTCGTTGTATAAGACATAGAGACACACACAAACTCCACCTAAAATTAAAGCTCGCACCTGATAACGCAATACTTTCTGTTACATATAAAAGGTATCGAAACTTCTGTAATAATCTTTTAAAGAAACTAAAAAATCAGTATGACAAAAATGAATTACAGAAGGCAGGGACAAATAGTAAACTTGTGTGGAAATTTATAAAAACCAACACATTTAGATCGAAAACTCACGAACCTCCGTTTGATTTACTATCAACAGAGACAAACCCATCCGAAGCAATGAATAAAGTAAACAAATTTTTTGCTAACATTGGTAAAAACTTGGCTGAAAAATCTTTAAATTCTAGTGTTTTTTCCCGTCAAACTCCGACTACGACTTCCTCTACACTAAATTCATTTGTTTTATTAGATACCGACGTTTACGAAGTAGAAAGAATAATAAACGGGTTAAAGGATGTTTGTGCTACTGGATGGGATCACATACCTAATAATATACTTAAAAGATTTACATACCTACTCGCCCCTCCGCTAACACATATTTTTCAGCTATGTTTGTCTAAAGGGATATTCCCTAAATTGCTCAAAAAAGCTGTGGTCACACCTATATTCAAGTCTGGAGACAAAAACTGCGTGAATAACTACAGACCCATTTCAGTATTAACAGGCCTTTCAAAAATTTTAGAAAAAATCATTAACAGTAGATTGATAAAATATCTGGAAGATAACAAACTACTTTCAGATAGTCAATTTGGTTTTAGGCCCAAAAGATCAACTAGCCAAGCAGTACACAAATTGATTAATCATGTAACTACCAATCTAGATAATGGTATGCACACAATTGGGATCTTTATAGACCTTGCCAAGGCCTTCGACACTATTTCATCTACTTTACTTTTGCACAAGCTTGAAACACTTGGGATAAGAGGAGCACAACTTCAACTATTTTCTGATTATCTTAGCGATCGTCCGCAATGTGTAAAAATTGATCAGTATACAAGTTCGGAACTTAAAAATAGTTGTTTTGGTATTCCTCAAGGAAGCATTTTGGGCCCTACGTTATTTTTAGTCTATATAAATGAACTGGGCTGCCTGTCACTCCAAAATGGTGTTATAATGTCTTATGCGGATGACACCGCACTATTGTTCTCAGCTAAATCAAGAGCTGAGGTCTACGAACATGCTCAGAATGGTTTTAACATCGTGTCTAATTGGCTTCATAATAATCTACTAACGTTAAATACAGATAAAACAAAATACATTTTATTTACAATGAGAAATACTAACATACCGCTTACTACTCTAAACATTTACGCACATAACTGTAGCACGTATGCTGACACTACATGTTCCTGCCCCACTTTAGCAAAAGCTGACCATTTAAAATATCTGGGTGTCACTATTGACTCCAATCTAAATTTCCGTAAACATATCGATTTACTTTGTACTAGAGTGCGCAAATTAATATATGTCTTTAAGAATTTACGGAACATAGCAGACTATAAATTAATTAAACAGGTTTATTTAGCTTTGTGTCAATCCGTTCTTACCTATTGCATAACATCTTGGGGTGGTGCTGCAAAAACGATTTTACTCCCTCTAGAGCGTGCTCAAAGAGCAATTCTTAAGGTTGCTACCTTTCGCCCTTTTAGATTTCCTACGCACCAGCTCTACATAGCATGTAATGTACTAACAGTACGGCAACTATTTATACTAAGTATAGTACTACACCAGCACACTGCACTTCCTTTTGACCCAGTACCTTCCGGCAAGAGAAGGAAGGACATGGTTTGCATAAAGCCTCAAACTAGACATGCGTATGCTAATCGTTTTTATGTGTTTTTCGGACCTTTTCTGTATAATAGGCTCAACAAGTTACTAAACTTCTATAGTGAAAGATATAATAAATGTAATAAAATGTTATCAGAACATTTAGCGAAACTCAATTACACAGACACAGAAAAACTTCTAGAAATTTTGTCATGATGATAATTTATTCACTCGTAAGTATTTACTTTTGTATATTTACATAGGTTTAGTTTTAGATATTAATGTACCATTATGCTTTTTTTCATATTCGTTATTAGATTATCTTATATCAGTGTATCTTTAAATTTTAGTGTTCCAATTTAATTTAAGTGTAAAGTGATGGCCTGAAACACAGGTTTGAATTAACCTAGATCGGGTGGGTCGCTTCCTAACATTGTAATTACGAACCATTATTACTTGCACCTGTTCTAAACATATTTTAGATATAGTTTATTTTTAGGCACTATAATTATTGTTTGTGAAATCGTACTGTGGACTAATTGTATACTTTTAAGAAACGTTTTTTATTCAATAAATATTATTATTAATTTATACTTGACTCTAACAAAAATAAGCACTTTCAAGCTTAATATTCGCCAACGGATCCCTGAATCCAAAAATAGTTTTCACACACAACATTTTAGAACGACCTTTCCAACGTCACACCCCACACCGCGGGAAAGACAAAAAGAAATCATGATTTTATTTCACCAGTCATGCTAAATTACAGCTTTCTAGTACTAAGAGTCTTTGAGCTAAATCGCGGACAGACAGACAGACACACATGGCGAAACTATAGGGGTTCCTTGTCTACGGAACCCTAAAAAGGGTAAAAAATTTACGACGTCGTGTCACGATGCGATGTCGTCTCGTGAAAATTTACAATCTGAATCGTAAAAATTCACGACACGACGTCGCATCGTAGTACGATGCACGGCACGTCGTCGTGTCGTGTAAACTAACGATCCATGCTGCTGTTTTCATATTTTTATCCTTGAAATCTACTCATATTTTGTCCTACCGGGACGTTCTTCAACTTATTAATCGATCTACATAGATGTCGTGCGTCTTTGACTATTGCACCTGCGCAAGATTGCATCGTTAGGTTTTACGACACGACGACGTGACGAGCTACGTACCACGATGCGACGTCATGTCGTTAATTTATTATTACGATTCACGTAGATTTCCACGACACGACCTGGCATCTTGACATGACGTCGCAAAGTGCGACGATGCCACGTTGTATCGTGTGTATCTGTTTAGCCCTTAGGCAGTTGGGTAGTATCCTTCTATGAACTAAAACTTTGGCCAATTATTGGTTTGTAATAGGCGTAGGTGTAGACATAGGCTTTTTAGGGCCATGCCATAGGGCTCCGGCCAAACTAAAGCGATATTCACTCATACTGATTTTGTGTTAAAACTCACTGTTTGAAACAAGCGTCGCGAAAAGTTCCGACTCGTGCGGGATACGCTTCAGTGTGGCCAGAGCTTTACAGGCGGTCTGGTCGCTAAATGCACTTTCAATTTTGCAATTTTTCGCCTTGGTTATATCAAATGAACAGATGAAAATAAAAAGCAAAATATTTTTCACAATTTTATTATGATAATAAAAACGAGATAAATAAAATATATGCTTCATATAATATAGAACCTTGTTCCAGCACCATAAGGTTTAAATTCGAAGTATGAGCGGCGACATTATACAGAATGGTTATAATTTTACGAAATTATACATGATCTTTAGATTAAACAAACGTTTTAAACAAAAATCTTCAGATTAAATAGTTACATTTTTGACAAATAATAAACACCGCTCATTTTTTAGCTTATATATTTAGTTATATAACAAATAATATAGGGTCGCTAGATATAAGTAAAGTATCATAAAACACAAAATTAGATAAAGTAGGTAATATTTTTCCTAGTGCGAGTGAAACTTATTCACTGTACACACGGCTACACATCAAGCTATAATTTCCAGTATAACCTGATCTCGCATTGTATAGGATTTGCGCACAATGCGAGGTCAGCTTATACTGGAAAATTATAGCTTGATGTGTAGCCGTGTGTACACGGACACAGTATAAATATAGACAGTATGGAAATATGTTGAAATAATTACCTACGTTCCATTTTTAAAAAGATCGCGGCGGACGCCTCGTCTCGACACAGCTCCCACAACTCACCACGACAGACGCTTGGGGTCTCGTCAATGAGCGCGCCTGCGTGAGTGTGCCATTTCGAACGTTTACTACGTAGTTTCCATATTTGTACTGTGACACAGAGTAGAATACAAATGGAACCTTACACCCGGCAATGTGCTTTTGATTATTTGGTAGCTGATTTCATTAAATTTCACGCCACCAGTTGACGCTACTTTGACCAGAGGTCTTGCATTTCAACAATTAATATAAAATATATGACGTTCAGCATTCATTTGTTCAAGATTCAGTCGCGATTAAAGAAAATATAGGCGCTTTGACAGTTTTGACAGGTGCCCGAGACCTGACGTCTCAGTGCTGCCACTTACTGAACGTCATTTCAGAAAACCGTCACTGTTGTGTTGATTTTGATTCCAGAAACCGGGTGTTAGACTTGTTCGTAGTTTTTTTATTGATTAACTTTTTATGATTATGAATATTAGTGGTTTTCTTAGTGGCAACTGTAATGTACTGAATACAGCTTTACTTGGTGGTGCATAAAATATTGCTGGTTAAAATCAATTGATATTTTTACAAAACATTGTTGTATCTTATTTTTCACAAAAATATACATTCACTTTTTTACACTTACAAAATATCTAATATCTATAAAATGAAAATATGTAAAGTAAAATATAAAAGTAAAATCTTATTTTTAGTAATTATTTAATGATAATAAAGTTTGCATTAACGCTTACTGGCCGTCAAAATGCGTGTTTTAATTATATTTATAGTTTAAATTAAGTACTGGTTTATTTGCATTTAAAAAGAAATAATTCGAATATTTTGTATTTTTTTTTACTTGTCACCGTTTTTGAAGTCTGTCTTTCAATGCAGTCCGCATATAAAACAAACAGAAAAAAATACACATGATTTATACATTCGATTTATTTCTAATTAAATATTAAGTTCCAGAAAAAATAATTGTTAGTTTATTGTTTTTGAGATCAAATTCACATAAAACGATTAGAGGGAGGAATACCAATTGAGATCATAATTTATTACAAAAAGGTAAAAAAACATTTAGTCTAAACAGATTTAGATTATTTTTAAGGAATTTCTGTTTACAAAAATCACAGGACGTTTTCAAATAAATCTAACTTTTTATTTCTCGACATTATTTTTCTTAGCTTATTTTATTTATGTGTATTTTTCTTATTAAACCTAAATAATTTCTGAAATACTGGCCCCAAATATTATTCTACATGATCTATGTTTAAATGAACTAAACAACTTAAATGTATTAATTATTTCTTATAACTAATTAAGCAAGTAGGTACATAAACATTTGAAACAAAACAAGTTACTATAAAAACCTAGGTTTGAAATAATTATGAAAAAATATTATTTAATACAAATATAGGAATTTTTAAATTAATACTAATATTGCCACTACTGCCCTGTAAACTTAATTTTTTTACATTTAACGGAACTATTTTTGAGCATTATTATACATATTAAAAAATAAAACTCCGCAAACCATGTATTTTTATTACAAATATATTTAATTAATATTTTCTCCCAGTTTTACTTTTAGTTTTTCATGGTTTACAGTTACCTAGTTATTAACATCTATACCTTAAAATAATATCTTGATCAGAGATCCATTAAAAAACCATTATTTATTAATCTAACCATTTCTCATATATTGTGAGACGCATTCCATGACTTTAATTCAAATTTCTCGACCATCGAGAGGTGAGAATGTCGATGCGAGTAATTAACAACTCGACATGCGTTTTTTCTTGACTTACTCTGACGCTGTCGTTTTTCAACACGAGTCATCTTTTTTTTTTGACTTATACCATTTTGATAATCGTCTATTCACAGGAAAAATAGGGCTACCTTCCTATTTTGATTTGTATGCCCCCTTCCAACTTTTAAAGCTTAGGAGCTTACGTAGGTAGTTAGGTACTTCGAGCGAAATTCTTTCTTTTTAACCGACTTCCCAAAAAGGAGGAGGTTATCAATTCGGTTTTTTCATAAACACATACATAAAAGTACAAAATATAATAAAATAAAACTACGTATACTAGTGTAAACTTAAAATAATAAATGTATTAATATTACTGGCCTTAATTATTTAGGGATAATGCCACTTTACAAAGTCATAATAAATAGGGATCGTGTGTTGGTAGGTAATCTCTAGAAAATTTATAAAATTTTATATTAAAGATTCTGCAGCGTGCAAGAGCATGTACCAGAGAAGAAAGACGGCCAGTGCAGGTAAAGCACATTGACATATTTCTCAAATCTTGCTTTTATTTTAAACAATCTATTTTTTTTTTTCAAGAAATACTATCTGCATTTTTGCCACCTATAGAAAATATCAGCCGTATGGATCAGTCGAAATAATAGCGTAAGAGGTGAAAAAAAAATTGGTGGTGTCTGTCGTGGGTCATCCGGTTGAAACGAACCATTTTTCGCTGCATTTTTACTTTTTTTTTTTGTGACGCGCTTCCCGCACCTCTATACTACAGTAATACATAGTTATACATACCCTTGTAAACACAAACTATAGAAAACTGCCGTGTCGATCAAAAAGTCATAGGTCTCGAGTTCATACTCAAGGCACGCACCTCTGAATTTTCGGATTCATATGCGTATTGTATAATTTATCACTTGCTTCAAAAACAGTGAAGGAAAACATCGTGAGGAAACCGGCATGCCTGAGAGATATTTCTCGACGGCATGTGAAGCCAAGTCAGCCGTTGGTCTCGGCTGTTATTCGTGGATCTTTGACAGTCGTTACGAGTCGTCAGAAGCCTGAAAGTCTGACACCAGTCTTACCAAGGGGTATCGTATTACCCAGTTACTGGGTTGTGGAGGTCAGATAGGCGGTCGCTCCATGTAAAATACTGGTATTCAGCTGCATCCGGTTAGACTGGAAGCCGACCTCAACAAAGTTGGGAAAAGGCTAGGTAGATTGATGTGAAGCCAAGTCAGAGGCCCATGGGAGGCATAACAACTCTGACACCAGGTTAGTCACTAAACACACGAAAAAGGTGAAGAAGATAATGTGCGATAAGGAACTACGTCCCAAAAACAGATTCCTAAAGATTACCAAACCAACTCCAGAAAATCCCATAGTACCAAAGTTTAGGTGCAAAAAATTGCCTAAAATATGTGCAATTACAATAAAATATATTAAAACAAAATTATTGTCATAACGTTTGAGCAATAAGATCACAATATTAATGCCCTTAAGTACTTAGTTGTCATTTAAAATAACAATGCCTAATAATATTATTCCATTCAAGAGTATTTTCCGGATTCAGAGAGCAAATTAAAATTTACTACCTACTGGTTGACCAAAAATACGTCAAAATTGAGATTTTAATTGGTTTCAGAAACCGATAAGAGCCTTCATTCTAAAAGTTGGCAACGTTGCTAGTAGCTGTCAAATATTTACCTGTTTTGATTAATTTGGCAATATTACTGTATGGAAATATTGCCAAAGCAAGCGCGAGGAGCTCGTGGCTAAGTAACAACAGCCGCACTGGTCGATCCATCAGGTTAAGCTACGCTTGCCGGGGTTGGTCAGTGGATGGGTGACCATCTTAACATACCGAGAATCCTCCGTGCCTCGGAAAGCACGTTAAGCCGTTGGTCCCGGCTGTTATTCGTGGATCTTTGACAGTCGTTACGAGTCGTCAGAAGCCCGACGAACGTCTGACACCAGTCTTACCAAGGGGTATCGTATTACCCAGTTACTGGGTTGTGGAGGTCAGATAGGCGGTCGCTCCATGTAAAATACTGGTATTCAGCTGCATCCGGTTAGACTGGAAGCCGACCCTAACATAGTTGGGAAAAGGCTAGGCAGATTGGATTACTGTATGGAAATATAAAATATCGTCAAAAATATCTTGTTTTTTGTTTAACGAACACGGTTACAATATCAAATTCAGTGTTATAATTGCAATTCGTTATTAATATTCTAGTTCTAGTGAACTAGAATATTAATAATGAATTGCAATTAATATTAATATTCTAGTTCTTCTGACCTAGAATATTAATAACGAATTGCAATTATAACACTGAATTTGATATTGTAACCGTTTCAGGAGTAAAAACTTGTACATCTAAAACTAAATATTCTGTGTTACGACAATAATGATTGCATTTCATCTATACTATTAATAATACGAGTATTATAAAGAGGTAAAACTTTTTTGTTTGTAAGTTTGTATGTAGGGGGAAATCTCCGGGACTACCGGATTTGAAAAATTATTTTCGCATTGGATAGCCCAATTCTTGAAGAAGGTTAATGGCTCACGGACGTAATTGCGGGCAGAAGCAAGTAATCAATATTTTTGTTCACTAGTTCGCCATATTTCATATTTCCATATAGTAATATTGCCAAATTAATCAAAACAGCGAAATATTTGACATCTATTTGGGACATTGCCCAGTTTCAGAATACACGCTCTTAAACGTCACATAATAAGTATTATGGTAAAGTCTCATCATCATCAGCCTACCAGAAGACCACTGTTGGACATAGGCCTCTCCAATTGCAAGCCATTCAGCTCTATTCTCGGCAACTCTCGTCGCTCCACCTGCCTGAGGGCGTCCTACCTTACGTTTGCCGATTCACGGTCTCCAATCAAGAACACTTCTTACCCTAATGGTCATCGGTTGGTAAAGACTGTTTCTCTGTTATTAGGTTCGATAAGAATACTGACACGTAATATAATAAGTGGAATAACTCAACAGTTAAAATGTTCAGTCACTCCATTTATTTATTACTCTGTGTCCACAACCCAAGAACAGCCGATCTATTCTGTAAAACCCTTACCGCAAAAAATTCAGTGAAGAGAGATGGCAATAGTTTAAATCCAGCTCACGTCAAACTTCAAGCTCAATTCACCTAAGTTTTCATGTTGACATTTTTGCAGAATATACCGGCTGTTTCCGGGTTTTAATCTAACACATCGAGCTTTAGAAGGAGACTGTCACACAGGTATGAGTGACAGAGACGATGCTCTACAACACCGAACTGTTTCTACACATCTATGTGTCATACTTACTATAGTTTGACCGAAACCGC
Organism: Agrochola lota; assembly: GCA_947364205.1. Taxonomy (NCBI): domain Eukaryota; kingdom Metazoa; phylum Arthropoda; class Insecta; order Lepidoptera; family Noctuidae; genus Agrochola; species Agrochola lota. Next base: position 9,255,306 of record OX376246.1, on the reverse strand, counting down.
TGTACCGTTCATTAGGAATGCGCGGTCAGGAGGGGGGCAGCGTTGACGAATGAGCGGCCTGCACTGGCCCTGTCCCGCAGTGCACATGCCGTGAGGAGTGGTGGCCGAGCGGGACCTTTGGCGACGGAACTATTTCGTACGTCGCCACCGCCCCGCACGGCTATCGGGCCTAGCCGCTGGTTTCGTGCCCGCAGCCTAAGGCGCGGTACAGTGGTCTCGGTCAAACTATAGCAAGCATTCTTTTTGCTCTCTTCTACTGAGTCTGATATTCCTAAATTCTGTATATTCTCGTCTATATTGTGGACATGTGAATGGTCAATGGCTTGTGCATTTAAATTAAGGTATAGGTACCATTAAGAGGGTTTATCCTAAAAGTTGGCAACGTCGCAAATAACTGTCAAATATTTACCTGTTTTGATTCTTATAGCAATATTACTGAATAGAAATAAGAAATGTGTCTAACTAGCGAACTAGAATATTAATAATGAATTGCAATTATAACATTTTTTTTTTTTTTTTTTTTTTTTTTTTAAAACGTTGCCCCACACTAAGAATTTCTTCTTGTATCGTGGGTGCGTTTACAAACATAGAAACTCACATACACTAACACCCAGACCCGGAACAACTACTTGCAGATCATACAAATATTTGTTCCGTGCGGGGATCGAACCCGCGACACGTTGCGCAGCAGTCGATCGCTCAGCCACTGCGCCAACCGTGTCGTCAAATTTGAATTTGATGTACCCATTTTAGGTGTAAAAAACGCATTTGGAAAGTTTCCAAATAGTTTTCTTACATCTAAAACTAAACATTCGGTGTTACGATATTAATGATTGCATTTCATAATCAATGTTCTAGTTCGCTAGTTAGCCACACTTTTTATTTCCACACAGTAATATAGCAAAATTAATCAAAACAGTGAAATATTTGACATCTATTTGCGACGTTGCCCACCTTCAGAATAAACACTCTTAAAGAAGTTCATATCTAACCAGCTTCAAAACAAAATCCCGTGAACACGATGACCACATCTGTTACCAGGCCGGTTCTATAGGCGCCGAGCGCTGCAAAAATTGTCCTTAGGGTAGTTAGATATAACATTACTTCTTCGAGGGTACACGTTTCTTTACTACCATCGTCTTTTAACACTTAGGAAACTTTATAATACCTTGTTTTTTTTATACTATCATGTGGGATGTTCTTATATTAGAATCTAAGATATTTTTTGTAGACTGGAGGATATATCAGAGTTAAATATTTTTTGGTTCTGCACCACCAAACCTATTATAGTGTATTCTTATTGATTATGACATGATATATTTGTTGTGACAGAGGCCACAGCCACATGTATTTTGTGAGAATTTCAACTAGATACATAAAACGGTTAAAAGATACTGCCCTGTGACGCATAGACAGACAGGCAGACGGTGTGGGCTTAAGAATGGGGTTCCTTACCGTAAGACACCTGTCCTACCGCCGACGATTAAGGACAAGCGAGTGAAGCTAGCAACTAAAAACGAGTTGGCGAGCAACGAGCAGGGCGATGAGCGATTACTGGCTGGTATGCGTATGTACCAAGTGTGAGTCTCTCAGCGAGTCTCAGTGACGCTCGTTTGGCGATCAGAAGTTCTGACCGCCATGCGATCGTCGCCGAGTGAGTACTCTCTTTGATAACTCTTGTCGCTGCAACAAAACGAGTACTCGCCGGCGGTGTGAACGCTCAGCGACCAACTTTGTATAAGTATCTCTTTTACTTACGCGGGACCTATAATTTTTTATTCATTTTTGGAGCGAGAAAATCGTTGATAGACAGTAGTTTCCTCGTTGGGTACGGGACAGGTGCCTATGGACACCAAAGAGACCCCATTGGCATCTTTTGGGTACGGAATCCTCAAAACAGCTGATAACATATTTTGCACCAGTATCATGCCATTGTCTTTGTGAATAAAAAAAAGGTTGTATACAAAAATTGGCACAAGACAAGGGAGTATGCTCCTCAGTATTAGGTGAAGTCGGGCTGTCGATGATGATACAAAAGTTACCTAAAGGTGTTACCACCGAGAGCATTCACTTGTAATGTAACCTTTCAGATTCGATTTCGACCATTATTGCGAACTGTAATGCTCGGTGTCCGTGTGGTGCCGGACGTAAAGAATAGTACCATCCCATTTCTTCCCGTGGGTGTCGTAAAAGGCGACTAAGGGACTCACGAGAGAATGGGTAGCAGCGTTCTCTATGCATTTTAACACCTAACTGCGATCGCCAACCCGGCTGCCAAGCGTGGCGATTATGGCAAACCCCCCATTTGGGGGAGGCCTATGTCCAGCAGTGGACGTCTTTCGGCTGTAATGATGATGATGATGTAATGCTCGGTTCTCCTCCCTCACTGATGGAATGCTCGATCTGAACTGTTACATCACAGGCGTACGCTCACCGTGAGCACATTAAAACGAACATAAATTCAGTGTCTCCTCATATGGAGTCCGAGATGGTCGGACCTGGCGAAGGACCGTCGACACAGTGGACAGGTGAACGGTCGATGTCCAGTGTGTTTGCGAGTATGTCGGGTCAGTTCATCGGATCTTGCGAAGCGCCATTCGCATCCTGCCCAGCCGCAGGAGTAAGGCTTTTCTCCTGGAATATTAAAGTATTGAGCTACAGGACATCATGTATGTATTCCTCAAAGAGGTGGGTAAGCTGAGATATTACATCCTCATTTCGCCAGTAATAGGGAGCGAGCGTGAAAATGGAGAAGTTACACGCTTTCGAAGTTATACTTCAATCCTTGTCACGCAAAACAATCATTGTACTGAATGGGGCAAAGTTACTATGGCGTTTCTGTCTGTTGACGTCAGAAGCAATGCTGTCTCTGTCTAGCATGGACTTTAAAACGCTTAGAACTCGCTGTTTTTTTAGATATATAAACAATTTGTTATCTGTGGCATTTGTTCTAGGTTTATTGTAATAATGGTGTCAAATAAATAAAATAAATAAATAAAATATGTTCAAACTCACCAGTATGCGTCCTTTTATGCGCCTTTAGATGCGAACTCTTAGTATACACCTTATGACAGCCAGCCACATCACATTTATGTAACCTCCTTCTTGGCCCATCCTCATTAGTATTCGCAAACTCTTCAGCGCCATCTTTTTTCAAATCTGTCACTTTGACAGAACCTCTCTGCTGTGTGAGATGGTTTATGGAGTCTGTTAGGGCGTTATGTAAGGCCGTGTTTAGGAGAAAAGACTTTATTTGGGCGTCAGTGCCCGGTTTATGCGGTGGTATAAATGGTATGAGTGGTAGGTACGGTTTTGTTAGCTCTAGAGTCGGTAAGGCTGTTTGTGTGTGCGTTGATGGTTTTAATCTAGAAAAGAAACGCTGATTATTTAGCAAATGTGAGGAAACTGCCAAATTTTGGCACTGGTGGCGCTAGCAGTACGAACAGTATTTTCTCATAGTTTGTCAAGTAAATAGGTTTTAATTGATATTTTGCCATTGATTTGAGGAAACCTAAATAACAGGTGTAAAAACACGCTAAACGAAGCCGAGACACACTTGTTCTTCCCGTCATTATGATATCGAATGTCAAAATTCTAACATTTTTTGATGTTTGGTTTGCGGAAACATATTTTAACAATGTTATAAATTACTTTTAACGAATCATTGTGCCGTTGCATGCTCTCATAAGCACAATGTTTTGCATGCCGTAGGTGCATTACGCACCAATATTAACAGAGAATTTAAATAACCATTCTTTTTTTTTTCTTGTGCTATCTATTCATTTTATTCGCTCTCAAGTAATTTGTTTGACTCTTGTCAATTTAAATAACTATTAACAGCTTACATGATACTGTACAGCACATAGAAGCTCTGGCCAAACTAAGGCAAGACTCGAGGGGGATGCGGCCGATACGGGACGAAATTCGCCCGCGCTGATTGTGTTAACTAACTTGCATGGAGGTTACTTTACCTAAGTTTTCACCATGAGATTTTTACAGAATATATCGGCGGCTGGGGCGAATAACCTCGTGACTTTTTTAGTTTTATTAAAACAATCTATGCGCACTCGCGTCCTGCGTGCCGTCTACTGAGGCGAATCATACGCAAGAGCATGAGATTCACTTCATTGTAGCCCGAGCTTTATTAAGCCTCGTGCTATATTGTAGCACAAAAGTATGTTAATTTCAAGCAGATGCTTTTCCTTTTTATTAAAAAAAAAACTTCTTTTTATAGGTACTCATCATGTCTGTGAAGTCTGGCCATTGAATTTAAAAAGACCCTGAAACTATACACTAACGGATTAATTCGAAAAATCTTACTTGTTCGTATGTTGTTTGGGCCTTCTGGCACTTCTCAGATCCGGACCGATTTTTATTTTAGGCAATTGGTGACTTGAGCTGAAATATAATAATGGAAGATTTAGTTCCTTAGTTTGTTTGTTTTAAAACTAAAATAATAAACGTCTTGGTAGCGAATTTATGTAGTATAGTCCGTGCGCGACTGCTAGTCACCCCCTGAGGTATGTGAGCGCGGTGAGACGGGGCATGGCGCCATTGACAATATTGGCAGACTGAGTTAGCTTGGCCTTTATCTACCTCCCCCGTCTCACCGCTCACGTACCTCAGGCGGCGACTAGCAGTCGCGCGCGGACTATAATTAGTACTACCAATTTCTGCCACCAAGTAGCGTTGCTGTGTTTCGATTTGAAGGGTATGAGTGCCGGCGTAATTCAGGCACATGACATGACATGACATTTCAGCTTTTTCTGCGAGATGGCAGCGCATATGCGATGCCACCGATAGGCGGCGGCGACCACTAGAGGTATGATTCTGAACCCAACTGCACGAAGCAGTGCTACCTGCCGCTGCCGCTGGCCGCTGATTCCGAGCACCTGCTCGTGGTGTCTCGCTGTTTTGTGTCCAATTTACTTGTCAACGTTCACGTGTTATCGCTGTGACGAACGCCGCACTACTGGTCTGACGTGCACGCAGGGCGAAACTGCCGCGCAGCAGTGCTGCCGTGCTCGGAATATAATCTCGTATAACCTATAGAAAATGTATGAGGACCAGTAGCGACGCGGCAGAACTGCTGCGGCAGCACTGCTGCGTGTAGCGGTGTTCGGAATCATACCTTAACGATCATATGGCATGTCGTCGTGTTTGCCATTAAATAAGAAGATTTTATTTTTTAGTGGAAGAGTCATACAAATGGTACTCACTCAAATATCAGTTCCGTGGATGTGGTTTCACCTTCCCTGACAATCTTGGATGAAGTGGGTGTGACTCCACCTGAAAACAAAATATAAAACTCTAATTAGAGTAGCAAGCCTAAAACTAAGAAATCTACATCGCCACATGCTAATTACGCATCAGAGGGGCAATTCCCGTAATTTTTAAGAACATTCGCATCTCATTCGCATCTCATTCGCAAACTGTCAAAAATACGATCAATTTACCAACATTTTTGACAAGTTCGACAGATTGCCACTTGAATGCGATCATTTTTAAGTACGAGAATTGGCCTGCAGTTTGACGTCACGCGAAATCCTGCATCGCGCAAGCAGAGTTAACCGCGCGATCAGAATATATATATAACTTCCCGACATGCATCGTCGGGCAGTTGCCCACGAGACACGACACCCATCTGGTCGAAGAATCCTCCCTTTTCTATAGAGGATGAGTGAAATAAACTATCTTCGTCATACCTCTGTGGAAGAAGTAAACTAAGCAAGATAAAGGTAAACTAAACAATATAATGAGAGACGGATCGTTTCGTTTTTTTTTAGTTGAGTTAATTAGGTATCTTGCTTAGCTCGCGAGGTTGTCGACATATGGGATGTAGACTCGGCAATCAGACTGATAGCGTAAACGTGAGGAGGCTCTCTTTAGGCAGCTGAATCAAGGACATGAACCAGAAAAAACCCTGTTCCATTAATTTATTTTTGCTTTAGAAAAGTTCTGTATAAATAGATAGAAGATAGAAGTCTTTATGTGCACCATAAAAATTACAGACATAAGTACGTATATAACTAGCCCAATAACAACATTAAACATCGCAACCGCGCATGTAACTACGATTCTTTTATATGTTAATGTTAGGTCCCCTGAGAGTAGTCTATACCCAGGTTTGCAACCCTGAAAATCTTATGCTACTCCCATGATGCTCAAAAACTGCGAAATTCTAGCACATGTTTCAGTTTTTTTGAAAAATGTACCTTAAGGACGCCCTTTTAGGTATCTTTGTTCATTATTTTTGTGTAGCAAGCTAAATTTGATGCAATCTGAACCAAACCCAAGCTAGGTTCACTGGTTGCGAAGATACAGGTAGTTAAAGATGGGATTTTTTTTCCATAAAGCGATTTTTTCGCACAAGGTTTTCTGGGTTGCATACTTGGGTATAAATTGCACTCAGGGGACCAGGCCCGGGTCGACGGCGCGTTGTGTATCACGCGCTCCTCAAAGAGATCTCAGCACTAACTGACAGGGTCCTTTAGGGCCAATGGCTGCCGGGGTTGCGAGTTGTCCGAAAGGGATATCGTAGCCCCGGCACACAGGCAACGGAAGGAACACGGGTGGGTTTTAGTCAGTAAAAGTCTGACACGCTCTCCCGCTCCGACCAGAGCGGGAGAAGTTATTTGAAAATTTCCGACGCCAAAAAATAAATAAAAGGGATCTAACAACTTATAAAAGAATCGTAGTCACAACCATGTTTGCGACTTTTGCTTTTTTGTGAGTCGATATTGACTGGGCTAAACACAACTGGATCTGGTCTGGTCTGGACTGGATTACCTTAACTAAAGAACTATTCCTTAACAAAAAAGCCTTCTCCTTAACCATATAAATGTACACAACCTTTAACACAATTACCGACCATTTTTTCAACCATGACGCCAATGAGCGAAATGCCTTAGTTTTTATACGACCGGCGATCAATGCGCATACGCATGTTCATGATATAGACAAGTATAGAAGTTTCATTCTTTAGAAGATTCTACAATTTCTAAGATAAACCTTTATCTAAAATGTTCACCCATAACAAAACATTACGCCTCAAAGGGCCGATTGAAAGGCTTAAACTTTTCGCCTTATCACACGTATTTTTTATTTTTTTACGTAATCAAAAAATGACTGCGATACATTGAGTTAAAATATTGCATGACGTCACCACGCCTATGTAGATTTTATTGTGTCTTTATTACTCCCCAACTTTAATGTGTTTTATCCAAGTAATTTTGTATTAATATGATAAAGCAAAAAAATACGTGTCTAATATTTTTTTATTATCTGTCTGACGGACTAAATGGAATTTCTTTTTTTCAACATGCTGGCATCATTCCTATTATGAAAATTAACATAGTAAAAGACTCTCTTATGCATGCCAAGCTGATGAATTATGAGATAATATGTCACATTGAGCATTAGAAAGAGAATCACATAGGTAGGAGTGGCAGAGACGACGGTCTACAAAGCCCATCTCGTTATTAAACACGAAGTGGCTTCTCATCGCTCGTTTGTTCGAAGTAGACCTTCTGTATTAACATTATCTAAGGCATATTTTTTGTTAGGGCGCAATTTAACTGTGTCGGCGCAACGCGACAAAGGGAACTACGTTTTTATTATTGATAAATACTGTTATAAGTAGTTTGCTGGTTAGAATAGGGTTTTTTATATCTGATACAGTACAAGATCTATCTCAAGTAGTACAGCCTGAGATTGTTAGTTGTCCATTTTTCAGTAGTTATGATTGTTATCATTCAGTTATGTTCTCAGATAGTATAGGAAGAGGTATAGGTAAATTAATTAGTAACAATCTGTGTTATTCTACTCAAAATTATTGTATGCCAGGTTCTACCTACAAACGAATAATGGCATCAGTAACAGCAAGTGTATACAATCCTAAAACCAACATTACTGTATTTGTAGGTAATAGTTCTAAGGTCAAAAAAGAAGAAATCACTGACTGTGTAACTGAATTGTTAAAGTTAAATTGTAGTAAAATAATATTGTGTGCTTTCCCATATTTTGAAAAATTGACAAATAGACAAAATAATTATATTCATATGCTTAATAAGCATATGCAGTTTTTAGTTAGCCATTATAGTGACAAGCTTGTATTTCTTGACACCAACACTTTTGTGGAAACTTTAAAATCGACTAGGGATACTGTGTATCTGCCTGTTAGTTTTAGACACATAATAGCAAGGCTATTAGCTTTTTATATAAACTCAGACATAGGTAGTATGTCGAAGTCTTGTATTATTAACACCACAATGATTAGTAATAATACTAATAATAAGGTGGTGAACCTAAATAAATGTAGCTCAAATGCTACAAATATTTTTACAAATTGTACGAAGGAGGTTCCATGTCCCTCACTCACTATGAGTTCACTGCCTCTGGATAGTAATTTAAACTAGTTTGTAAGACAACAGAAGGTACCTGTAAGAATATTCTTATACCTAACAACAACAAGGTATCTTCTTGCTCTAAAATAAATAATTATCAAAAAGGAGATCAGCAGAATGCCTTGAAATTATTTCATCAAAATATTCAAGGTATTTCTTCCAAATTATTAGAAATTGAAATGTTTTTAGAAAAAACTAAGTTTGACATTGTTTGCTTTACTGAACATTGGTTAAAGGATTACCAAATGCTAATTAATTATGAGAACTATAGTGTGGGCAGTTGCTTTAACCGTAAATCTATGCTACGTGGAGGTTCTCTTATCTTGATAAAAAATTGTTTAAAATCGAAACAACGTAATGACATAGTTGGTTTATCAGTTGAACATTGCATTGAACTGTCCTGTGTTGAGCTGGATAAGCATGTTGTAGTGTGCGTGTACAGACCCCCTAATTATCAGAACTATTCTTTATTTGAGTCAATAATGGAAGATGTCCTAACGAAACTTGCATCTAGCAACAAAGCCGCAGTTATTTGTGGTGATTTTAATATAAATATTCTGGAAAATAATTCAAATAGCAGTAGAATAATAAGCCTTTTTAAATCGTTCAATTTGTCTAATGTTTTTACAGAACCGACTAGAGTAACTCCAACTTCTGCTACTTGTATCGATAATGTCTTCTGCGATTGTGATTATTTAGATAAAGCCATCGTAAATTATTTGCCGTCTGATCATAGTGGACAAACGGTAACTTTTAGGTTTAAAACACTTAAGCAAAAAGTGCAAATACAATTTAGACCAATTACAACTGGCAAATTAAATAGATTTAATAGTACCCTAAATAATAAGTTAAATGCTCTGGGCCATAATATGGACGATGCAAATAAATTGTATGAGGGTTTCTTTTCAGTAGTGCACACAGAATTCAATAAAACTTTTGAAAAGAAAACAAAAAATATTTGCCCTAACTTTATTTTTAGCGACTGGGCAACTAGAGGTATTAGGATAAGTAGAGAAAGACTGTTCGAGCTGTATGGCCTTAAGCCTTACATTAACACTGAAACTTTCAACAAGTATGTTGCTACATATTCCAAAATTTTTAGAAATACCTGCAAGATAGCTAAAGCTATGCATATTAGCAACAAGATCAAATCAGCAGAAAATAAAATAAAAACAGTTTGGAAAGTTATAAATAATGAAACTAATAGGAAAAAAATACGAAACACTGAGTTCACATTGGAGACTTCACGTGGTGTCTTAAGCTCGAATTTAGAAGTAGCTCAAGAATTTGTAAATTTCTTTACTAATATACCATATAAAACGACGGAAGCTTTAAATTCCTCACCCGATGTTTCAATAGATTTATTAAAAGCGAATGTTCCAGGCTGCCCGGTTGAATTTCAATTTAAACATATAAACCCTATGATAGTTATAAAAGCTTTTCGGCAAATTAAAATCAAATTGACCGAAGATCTATGGGGATTATCTATCAAAGTTTGTACATCCATAATCGAGACTATAGCACCATACTTAGCTTTAATATTTAATTTGTGCGTGGATCAAGGAGTCTTCCCTGATTTAATGAAATACAGTAAGGTTATACCCCTTTTTAAATCTGGGGACAGTAAAGACACTAACAATTATAGACCAGTATCCGTGCTGCCGGTATTCAGCAAGGTGTTCGAAAAGGTAATGCTCAATCAAATGCTTAATCATTTTAACACCAACCAAATCTTACACGATCAGCAATATGGGTTCACCAAAGGACGTTGTACGACTGACGCCGGTGTAACCTTATTAAAACACATATTTACAGCGTGGGAGGGGGCCCAAGACGCCATAGGAATTTTTTGTGACCTCTCAAAAGCATTTGACTGCGTAAATCATGAAACCTTACTCTTGAAACTTGAGCATTACGGTCTAGGTAAACTTGCGCTCAGTTTGCTAAAATCTTATTTAAATGATAGACAACAGCAAGTCCAAATTAATGGGGTCAATTCACTCGGTCTAAAAGTAAAAATGGGTGTACCACAAGGCTCGATATTGGGTCCTTTCCTCTTTTTAGTATATGTAAATGACCTACCCCATTTATTAAAAAACCAACCACAAATGGTGTTATTTGCTGACGATACTTCTCTAATTTTTAAGATAAATAGACGTGCATCAAATCTTGACGACGTAAATAACGCCCTACTGCAGGTCCAAAATTGGTTCACTGCTAATAATTTAGTATTAAATGGGAAAAAAACTAAATGCATTAGATTTGCTTTACCGAATGTTAAAAGTAGTGATTGTGACATAGTATTGAATGGGGAGAAATTGGAATTCATCGATAAAACTGTTTTCTTGGGGATCACGCTCGACTCCAAGCTGCAATGGGGTCCTCATTTAACATCTCTTGCAGGACGCCTAAGTTCAGCAGCATATGCTGTGAGAAAAATCCGTCAATTTACTGATGTAGATACCGCGAGGCTGGTCTATTTCAGTTATTTTCATAGTATTATGTCTTACGGTATTTTACTATGGGGACGGGCTGCAGATATCGACTCTATTTTTATTCTGCAGAAAAGAGCCATCAGAGCAATATATGGCCTCCGCAGACGCGATTCTCTAAGGGAACTGTTTAAAGATATTAATATCATGACGGTACCTTGTCAATATATCTATGAAAACATCATGTACGTTAGGAAAAATCTAAGTCTTTTCAGTAAAAGAGGTGATAGACACAATTATAGGACTAGAAATAGGGACCAATTGATTCAACCGGGTTTCAGACTGGCTAAAGTAGACTCATCCTTCATGGGGTACTGTTTGAAATGTTACAATAAAATACCTCCCCACATACTCCAATTGAACGAAACGAAATTTAAATCTTGTATAAAACGCACACTATGCTGCCAAGCATATTATAAGTTGGGGGATTACATCGACGACAAAAATGCTTGGCTCAGCGCTGGTCCAGCTCCACAAGGGCGCATAAACTAATTGATTAGCATTCAAAATATTGTTGCAGCTGCTGAAGATTGTAAAACTATCTTTAGATTGTATAAATTCAATCTCTTAGTATTATATAATTGCATAGCACATGTGTGAGCACTATGTCCCTACTTTACAGTTACCATTTACTGGGTACGTCTTTCATTGACTTGAGTTTGCCCTGGCGGTTGTGAGTATGTCATGCTCACTCAAATGTCTCGCTGGTGGTGGCGTGTGTGTTGGATCGTTAAGTTCCCTTCAAAATGGTTGAGCTAAATGGTGCTGATGCATGCGTCATGTTCGTGAACGGGCGCCGTCAGTGGGGACTGGTCATCTCTTAGCTGCCACGGCTTATTTGAATTTATTTTAATTTTTTAAATGTTTTTGATTTTATTTTTATTACTGACGCTTTTAACGTGCACGTCTTTTTACATTGTTCTCACATGTATAATTACAAAAATAGATGATGTAACCAATATTTTGTGAAAATATTCTGATTGAAAAGAGTGTCCGTGGAGTTTCTTGCCCGTTCTTCTCCATAGGAACCTACTACGCGTTGGAATGGGCAACTAGCTTCATATTTCTGACTGACCGACCCCTTGACAATTCAAAAGTACCTGTAATTGGTTTATTTGAAATAAATGCTTTGAGTTTGAGTTGAGTTTGAGTTTTAGCATTGGAGTTTTTCAGTGCTCTTAAAATCTATACATACTCGTATAATAAAATCGTAGCAAAGTCAAAGCTGTACATTGAATATTTTTGAAAAAAAAAAGTAATTGCTACGAGGTCTGGGATCGATTCTAATGCCGAAAATATAGTTTTTAGAATTTTTGTCTGTTTGTCTGTATGTATGTTCCAGCATCATGCAAATTCTACTAGACAGATTATGTTAAAATTTTGCATCGATATGCCCTATAGGTCTAGTCAAACTGTAGGGTATAAACTATCACGCTATTTGCTATGAGGGATGAGCAATATTACATTATGTTCGTATTTTTCTCCGCAAATTGTAAAAGGACGCGCCGAAAGGTTAGGATAATGTAGATAGTTACCGATTTAATTTTTTAAATGATTATCATCACGCTATCCCCTATCAGAATACCAGCGCTGCGACATTTATTTTTTTAATGTCGTAGCATTATGCTGAAATGGGAGCCTTTTGGCCTAATACAGGACAGCATAATTTTATTAATTTTACTTTGTTTTTTTATTGTTTTGTATTTTTTATTTATGTTTAGTGTGTTTTTAGTTTAATTTGTGATTTCCTGTGCGTGTCTCAATAAATACTTTTTCTTTCCTTCTTTTTCTATCCCACTTTGGAACAAAACAGTGAATCATGAAATATATAGGAACGGCTATTTTAGCTAACTTTTAACAAAGCAAATAGCTAAGCGGTTAGACGATTGTTTGGCAAACCTGTGGTTGTCAGTTCGAATTCCAACTATTGTTTTGTTTTTGTGGTTCTTTTTTTACATTTGGTAATAACATTTTTTTAGTTTTTTTTAATGATGTATATCGTAGAATGATGTGTTCGTAGAATGTATTAATTCACTGAAAAAGGAAAACTTCGTAATCTATGGGAAACTGCTACGTCATGAGCAACTTTTCTAGTCACAAAACATTTAAGGTTGTGTTCTGATCATTTGAGAGACAAAGACTATAAGAATAAATGGATTTTTTACAGGTCATAGAATAAACCTAATGTGAAAAACACGATATGTTTAGCACTATTTACTTTTAAAAGCATAATATTGTAAAGGAGTTCAATAGCACTACCTCTACCAGAGGAGAGCTGCCAGGAGGACCTACCAGAGACTCTTGGTAGAGTAGTTCCCACTTTAGAAGATCTGATTTGTCTGGTGTACGAGGACATCAGTCGACTACCGTACCAAGAGAATTCTTAGGCGTGTTTCCATTTTATCGCCGACAATGGTCAAGCTGCAGCGATCAACCATAGTATTCTCTCGCAAATTGAAGGGAGCGAAATATACCTTCATCAATACTGATGTGGAGGAAGATGATGCCACACATTACCCCGTAGAATTTCTGAATTCGCTAATGGCGAGTGGACTTTTGGGGCACATCATCCAGCTGAAGGTCGGTGTCCTGATTATGCTCCTTCGGAACATAACTCCGCCGAAGCTGTGTAACGGAATCCAGCTTAAAGTCATGTCTTTGCAGAGAAACGTCATCAAGGCAGAAATTCTAACAGACTGCGGCATTGGCGAGACAGTGTTAATACCGCGTATACCACTAATTCCCCAAAATTACCAGTTTAAGCGCGTGCAGTTCCCTGTGAGCGTATGCTTTTCGATGATTATCAATAATTCACATTGAAAGCTGACGGCTGCAGGTGTCGAACTCAGGACAAGCTGCTTCTCACACGGACAACTGTACGTCGTTTGCTCGAGTCACCAGTCCTGACTCTCTGTATATTTTGGCTGCTGAGAACAAAACTACAAACGTAGTTTACAGGGGAGTTTTATAAAATGTGGCTGTTATTGTAGTATATTGTGGTGTTTTACGAGTTCCACGCGAACGAAGTCGCGGGCAGAGTGCTAGTATAGAATAAAACTTGGTAATTTTGAATAGGCATTGGAATGATTGTTCATGAAAAATTAAGAACTTTATCATCATAATGATCATCTGCTAGTCTTTTCCCAACTATGTTGAGGTCGGCTTCCAGTCTAACCGGATGCTGAATATTTAGTATTTTACAATGATTGACTGCTATCTGACCTCCGCAACCCAGTAATTTTTTGATGATGCTTGTAAGATGCCTATGTCTAGGAGTTGTCGTCTTTTGGCTGGATCATGATGAACTTTAAAAGGGGCGCCTTATTCACAAGTAGGTACCTACATAATTAAATTACAAGGTGTTTAACTTGTAAAAAGTGTTGCCTTACATTTATGTATATTGCCTTAAACGGCACTATTATGTTCAATTAATTAACACCTTAATAAGGAGAAAGAGGGAACGGCTGCATCAGTGTTTGCTCGTGAAAATAAAGTTTCATTGTCGGTTGATTTTTTTGTCAGATGAAAACGTACGTAATATATTTTTTGTTTAAAAAAATTGTGCGCACATTAAACATCTCTAATACAGAATAGATTTTTTACTTTACTTTTTTTCTATACCATCGTGAGTAAACCGGCACGTCCTAAAACCAAAAATTCAAAGACATGTACTACCACTTAAAATCAAAAGTCATTTATTAAAACTAGGCTGAGAATCAGCACTTTTCGAACTTCAAAATCACCACTTCCTAGTGCTTTAGCTGGGAAGAAAAAGTGGCGCAACAATTTCCCCATCAGCACAGCTGCGCTGTCTGTTCAGTTAGAAAAACTTGATTCTATACACTACAGCTCACTCCCTCTCACAAAGGAGAGGCCGGAGAAACTCCTACTTATTTGAATTTTATATCATAAAAATAACAAATAATTCGCATGATAAATTAATCCACAGTAACATCACAACATGAAATAAAAGTGACGATTTATTTTTTATTGTCAACCCTAACCACGCATAGACTCGATAGAACGCAAAAACGCGGGAAAATGCACTGTCAATCGGTTAATCTATGGTTACTTCGAGGATAAGATGTGATTGATGAGTGTTTTTCTTTTGTATTTGTTTTACCTTGCTTGGTGAGCTGAGGCATAGTGTGATTTCTTTTAGCCAGCAAAGCTTGGGGAATTATTGAACAGTTAGAATGAAAGGTGACTAACTAAAGGTTTTTCAAAATTTACAAGGCACATGTGTGTGGAAACGCCGGGTGGGGACGGCCTAGAAACACATATGTGTGTATAGTGACCTTATTGGTGATCAGGGTCAGTGCGTAGTACTCACAACCAACGTACATGTACGACCAGAATGATGTTTGAACGTAAACGAATTAAAAGGAGTATAAGGCCTGTACAGTGGCACGGTTTCTTGACATTACGGCGTATAAACCGCGCCGTAGAAAAAACGTGTGTGTCAACAAGCTTCCATAATGATCCATACAACACTGAGGACCGTGCCTACACACGACGTATATACCGCGCCGTAGAAAAAACGTGTGCCAACAAGCTTTCATACAGATCCATACAACACTGACGACCGTGCCTACATACGGCGTATAAACCGCGCCGTAGAAAAAACGTGTGTCAACAAGCTTCCATAATGATCCATACAACACTGACGACCGTGCCTACACACGACGTACGAGTATATACCGCGGCGTAGAAAAAACGTGTGCCAACAAGCTTTCATACAGATCCATACAACACTGACGACCGTGCCTACATACGGCGTATAAACCGCGCCGTAGAAAAAACGTGTGTCAACAAGCTTCCATAATGAATGATCCATACAACACTGACGACCGTGCCTACACACGACGTACGAGTATATACCGCGCCGTAGAAAAAACGTGTGTGTCAACAAGCTTCCATAGTGATCCATACAACACTGAGGACCGTGCCTACACACGACTTATATACCGCGCCGTAGAAAAAACGTGTGTGTCAACAAGCTTCCATAATGATCCATACAACACTGAGGACCGTGCCTACACACGACGTATATACCGCGCCGTAGAAAAAACGTGTGCCAACAAGCTTTCATACAGATCCATACAACACTGACGACCGTGCCTACATACGGCGTATAAACCGCGCCGTAGAAAAAACGTGTGTCAACAAGCTTCCATAATGATCCATACAACACTGACGACCGTGCCTACACACGACGTACGAGTATATACCGCGCCGTAGAAAAAACGTGTGCCAACAAGCTTTCATACAGATCCATACAACACTGACGACCGTGCCTACATACGGCGTATAAACCGCGCCGTAGAAAAAACGTGTGTCAACAAGCTTCCATAATGAATGATCCATACAACACTGACGACCGTGCCTACACACGACGTACGAGTATATACCGCGCCGTAGAAAAAACGTGTGTGTCAACAAGCTTCCATAGTGATCCATACAACACTGAGGACCGTGCCTACACACGACTTATATACCGCGCCGTAGAAAAAACGTGTGCCAACAAGCTTCCATACAGATCCATACAACACTGACGACCGTGCCTACATACGGCATATAAACCGCGCCGTAGAAAAAACGTGTGTGTCAACAAGCTTCCATAGTGATCCATACAGCACTGAGAACCGTGCCTACACACGGCGAATAAACCGTAGTTTTTCACGAGAAGAAAAACGTGTGTGTAACAGACGTACTGTAGTTCCTACCTTCGAGGAGTAAAAGGTGTAAGTTTATATATGTGTGTGTTCATCATACTGCGGCGTAATGGTCTTTTACTTCAGTAGGCTCATGTGTGACCGCCGCTGTAGTGACAGTCTTATTGGTTAAATGGTCAAAAGCACAGCTGCTGAGGAAGGGGTTTTGAGTTTAGTCCCCAGGTCAGACACAAACGTTACTTGATTTTGTAAGCCCGGAGTCTAGATTTGCGTCCTATTTATGATAATAAGCTTGCCCCCTATTATATGGGATTTAAATATAGCTAGCGTAATAATATGAGAGTACTTTACACTTCTGCCTAACCAATCGGGGAATAGAGCAGGCGTGATGTATTCCCCGAAGGGCTAGGCAGATGTGCACCTATAGTACACCCACATTTCGCCAGTTACGTTTAAGTCCCATGTAATAGAGGGCGAGCCTAATGCCATCAATCAATCAATCTGCGTAGCCTTTTCCCAACTATGTTGGGGTCGGCTTCCAGTCTAACCAGATGCAGCTGAATACCAGTATTTTACATGGAGCGCCGGCCTATGTGACCTAGTAACTGGTAAGACTGGTTGTCAGACTTTCGGGCTTCTGACGACGCGTATCGACTGTCAAAGATCCACGAATGACAGCCGAGACCAACGGCTTAACGTGCTTTCCGAGGCACGGAGGAGTCTCGGTATGTTAAGATGGTCACCCATCCACGGAACAACCTTAGCAAGCGTAGCTTAACCTGATGGATCGACCCTTGCGGCTGTTATTACTTAGCCACTAGCTCCGAATAGCTTAGCTCGAGCCTAATGCCATCGACATGGCGCAAATAAGACTTCGAGCTGTTACTGAGAAATTTCAGATAGAAAAACCCAATAACACTTTGCCGACCCGGGAATCGAGCCCTTGGACCTCATGCTCAGCAGTATCTCTAGCGACCACTACACCAACGAGGGAGTTATGTCATTCAGACTACTCCCGCAGTTGCCAGCTGCCGTTAAATCTAAACAACCGTACTTGCAGCACTTAAATCAGCCGATACATGCCTGCATTAGAATGGTAGTGTTACATTTACAGACTATCGATCTGTGCTATTAATTCTAACTTTCCCTTCTAACCATACGCGTTTCACTGTGGCTATGTTTGACTTCTTAGTTGTAGATCGTGGTTAAGGGAATAAATAACCTGCACTCTTCATTCATCAGACATTCATTGCGTTATTTGCAGTTAGCAGACAAAGGAGAATGGACAAAAATACATGAACCTTGGTCTAACTACTCAACACTCACGCCATATTTGCTACAGAAAAGATTATAAGTATGTTGTTTATAATTATTATACGTTGGGGAGTTGCCCGCCAGACACTGAAGTTTACGGCCTGTTCCTCATGCCTCTATACCAGGGAGGCCGTCACCTCCTTCTGCGAAGCAGTTATGCTCGCGAAGGAGGAGGCGGAGCACGCGAGGGAGATGCAAGCTGTACGCCCTCGCGCCCCTACTCGCCGCAGGAGGCGCCCCGGTCGTCGGGAGTCACGAGCTGACTTCCGGCCACCGTAGGCGCGGGCTTGCGGACGGTGAGCAATGGGTAGCTCGCCGTCCGATAAGGACCAGGCCCAGGTCGACGGCGCGTTGTGTTCCACGCGCGCCTCAAAGAGATGTCAGCACCAACTGACGGGGTCCGTAAGGACCAATGCCTGCTGGGGTTGCGGGTTTGTCCGAAAGGGATATCGCGGCCCCGGCACACGGGCAACGGAAGGAATACGGCTGGGTTTTAGTCAGTAAAAGTCTGACACGCCCTCTCGCTCCGCCCAGAGCGGGAGAAGTCATTTGATGATTTCCCATACTCAAAAAAAAAAAAAAATCCTCTATAGTAGATGATGATATATGTAGATGTAAAGTCTGTTATAAGTAAAAGGGAGCTATTATTTTTGACATTTACACAAAGAACCCCCATGAGTTAGACATTGAGACGACACGGTTGGCGCAGTGGCTGAGCGATCGACTGCTGCGCAACGTGTCGCGGGTTCGATCCCCGCACGGAACAAATATTTGTATGATCTGCAAGTAGTTGTTCCGGGTCTGGGTGTTAGTGTATATGAGTTTCTATGTTTGTAATCGCACCCACGATACAAGAAGAAATACTTAGTGTGGGGCAACGTTTAAAAAAAAAAAAAAAAATTGTGGTCATATAAAGAAATAAAGTATAAAAAATTTCCTTTTCATTGATGTATGGCTTGTTGGTGTTGAGTAGGTAGACCAACTTGCTCATTCTACTTTTTCGACTATATGGATTAGCAATATCCTTCAAAATGATTCAAATTGTGATGGGTTATATGTTACGCAATTAGGGTGGTGTCCTGTATTCCCCGAACAGTTGGGCAGAGGTGGATAAATCACCGAAACTTCGTCAGTTATTCCACGACTCATAATGCGAAACATTAAGAGTGCTTTGCGATCGAAACATTTGTTTTGCCTCCTTACTGCAAATGTTTTTATGGTAACTCCTGCTAGTACACAGAACCTATTCAATTTATATACCATTGTATAGAATGGAGATTAATTCTGTACTTTCCAAAAATTTATTTAAGGCAGCAAAAACGAAAAAAATACCGTGTGAAACCTGAAAACAGTGTTTGCGAAAAAAAAAAAAAAATTGAGTATTTTTTTTTAAATAGATTTTTTCACCCGTATGAAGAACCCTATTGAAAATGGCACTTTTATTTAAAGTCGTTCTTTTTTAATACGATCAAATGAGCAATAAGAGTCGTGCACTATTGGATTCTCCGATTTTTTTTGAAGTTCCTAGTAATTCTGGGCATGCGTTTTGTTATAAACCTTATAACCAGAGCCAGAGAAAATGTTATTAAAAAAATCCTAATGGAAAAACCCAATAACACCCGAATATTACCACCATACCCCTTGCTGTCGACAAGCAGCGCTGCTGTGGGTCGGTTTGAATAGTATGGGTGCCAGTGCTATAGATAAAAATATTAACTACTAATATTTAGAAAGTCTAGTGCTATTTTCTTCTACAACATTAAATTATTACTTACTTAAAATACATACCAAGGCATAAAATACATCTATGTACTAATCTATCTTATCACTTTGAAGCACTAGTTTGCTACTATTAACAATGTATAATTGCTATTGACTTGCCATTGAGAAACGATATGTAATAGTACACTTAATTTTTCTTATTACCCACTAAAAATGCTTTTTGTACATCTACTACTTAATAGATTATTTACGAGTACCTACCGTTCTTCATATGTTCATGTATTTAGTAGTACGAGTAACATTAACTTGTATTTCTCATGATAAGTGAATTGTATTCTTTTTGAGAAATAAATGTCTTAAACCGTAACTGCTAGACAAGGACGGCACTATCACAGAAGTGACGGCACCACTATGCAATTTCATACTAGCGCACCGCGCGACGCGAACTGGAATAATTCCTTCCAAAACTTCAAAAGCTTAGCTTCTCCATATTTCCATCTATTTTACAGATTTTTTTCGATTAAGTATCTCAATTTACTATGCCTTCTTTGAAATTACATTATTTGTTCGAACATTTCTAATATTAGACATCTCATACGAGACATTTCAGCTTCGTCTCGGAGATGGCAAGAAATCTGCGATGAGTCTGGTTTTGCAATGTCCTTAGGCGGAAATAGTCATTAACAATCAGATAGGTTAGTTCTAGTTATTCCTTGCTATCCAGCAGCCTCCTATCTTCGAGAGAGACTGGGCTGTAATCCACCACGCGGGCCCAGTACCAGTTGTAAAATAGCACATGTTTTCGAATTTTTGGTTCTAGGACATGCCGGTTTTCGCACGATGTTTTCTTTCACCGTTTTGAGAGCAGTGATTATGAAATGATGTACACAAAGTAAAGCGTCTGCTTGGGTTCAAACCCACGGGTAAGTCGGGGCCGCTAGCCCGTTATCACTGCGCCACCACTGCTCTGGGTTAGCCACCCAATATCATAAAAAGATCATCGGAAAATTGTTTCGCCAGGCAATCACACGGCAAGCCAAACCTTAGCAATTTTTCCAACACAATTACAATAGGCACAAAACCCTTTTTTTTTTGTTTTTTTGGAAAATCCTCTTGGATGTGCTCCACCCTGGGGCGGGCGAAGGGGTCTGTCAGACTCTTACTAACTAAAAACCACCTTCCCATAATTGGACCGGGGATCATGAAATCTTGTGCGAATTTCATGATCTTCGACTGGTGCCGGCTTTTGCGGGTCACTTCATACCCGCGAGGGGAGCGAGGTGCGAGACTCCCCCCGCCACGTCCAGTAGGGGCGCGCGTGGAATACTAAGCGCCGTCGCCTCAGGTCCTGCTGGATGAGGGGCGGCGGACGAGCCCGAGTCCGCCGTCCCTCCGGACTTGTTTATGGCGGCTGGAAGACGCCGTTGTCTGCCCTCCGCCGATGCCCGGTCTGCCCGCTACGGACCGAGAGAGTGGTCTCGATCTCCTTCTCCCTTTCCGCAGCATCCTACTGCGAAATTACGGTTTCACAGAAGGTGATCACCGCATCCTATGACTCAACGCTCCCGACCATCAAACTAGTGACAGCTGGCAGCGCCAGGTCGGCTCCGACTTCTGATACGAGGGCACGGCACCGCTCCTCCCATGCGGCACACTCTTTCACAAGCGATCAATAACACGGCAAGGTATACTTGGCAATTTTGCCAACAATATTACACTAGAAACAAAAGCCTACCTTAACATTGATTGGCAAAATTGAGGTTTACAAATTATACAAGCAATTGTCAAATCACTTAACAAAATCAACGGATGTCCAAAATTAAAAAAAAACAATATGCACATAATTTTAATGGTTGAGGAAACGTAATAATTTAGGTATAAGTATTATTAATATGTGCAAATTGGGCCTAATAGTGGCGAAAAAAGTATTGGTGTCAATTATTCAGTGGGTATAAATATTGATGTTGGCATGAAATAGGGTATCGCTAAACGGTTTGGTCACGTCAATCCAAAATATTTTGTTAAATACCTACCCGTTAACGAACATGACGCATGGATCAGCTCCATTCATAGATCATCATCTGCCGAGCCTTTCCCAACTATGTTCGGGTCGGGTTCAAGTCTAACCGGATGCAGTTGAAAACCAGTATTTTACGTTAAGCCTATCTGATCTCCACAACCTAGTTACTGGGTAACACGATAACCCTTGGTAAGACTTTCTGGCTTCTGAACCCGAAACGACTGTCAAAGATCTAAAATTGACAGCCAGGACCAACGGTTTTACATGCTTTCAAAGGGCGGAGGCGTCTAAGTATGAAAAAGATGGTCACCCATCCACGGACCGACCTTGACAAGTGTAGCTTAACCTGATCGATCGACCCGTGCCGCTGTTATTACTTAGCTACGAGCCCCTGTATTGAATGTATCAAAATTAGTTACAACACAGCTCCTTGCGTTCTACTCCGATGTTAAACACAACGTCTTGTTACAAATTTTCTCTCACAGTATATACTACTTTAGTAAGTAACTTACAAGCTTATGTCGCAATCCCGATGGTCATAACTCAGAGGCGTAAAGCTGGCCCTATTCCCACGCTTTAAATACAACTGGCCACTGAAGATCTAGCGAATGTAGCCGTTTTTGGAGTAGATTCGACTTGTGAACGAGATACATTCACCAAATACGAATAAGTAGCGTTGGCTCAGTCGTAACGGTCCCGACGAATGACGTGTAGGTTCAGACCCATGTAAACATAGCACTTTGTAAATATTACGATCACTATAATGCTCTTAAAACGGTAAAGGAAAACATCGTGAGGAAACTAGCATATACTAGAACCAAAACATCGAAAACATGTGACATTCATGACATGCAGTAACCACCATGCGGTCCCACGCATCGTGGTAACTTTGTTTTCAGTCACCTAAAGGTATGATTCCGAACCTCGCTGCACGCAGCGTTGATGCCGCGGCAGTGCTGGCTGTCGCGCTGATTCCGAGCACGTGCTGTTCGTGATGTCTCGCTATTTTGTTGCCAATTTAGTTGACTACATTCATGTGTTATCGCTGTGAAGGTACGATTCTGAACAACACTGCAGCAATGCTGTGGGATATTGCTGCGTCACACTGCTGTCGTCCTCGGAATGTAATCTATCTAAATATATATAAAAGGAGTAACTGACTGACTGACTGACATATCAACGCAGAGCCGAAACTACTGGAACTAGGACCGTGAAATTTCACACAGCTTCCTTTTATAATGAAGGGGAGCACTAAGAAGGGGTTTTTGAAAATTCCATTAAAACGACGCAATTAATTGTTTTTTTTTGCAAGCTGCAATGTTTTCAGGTTTGACAGTTGGTTGACGGGAAAAAAATTAAATTAAATTAAAAGATTATTTTGATGTTTTTTTCGTTTTTGCTGCATTAATACATTTTTTGAAAAGTACAGAATTAATCTCCATTAAATTATCTAGTATTGAGTAGGTTCTGTGTACTAGCAGGATTGTAACAATAAAAATTGTTGCAGAAAGGAGGCAAACAATTTTTTTTCGAACGTAAAGCACTCTCTAGTGCTTCGCATTATGACTCGTGTAATTTGTTTGCAAATAACCACAAAAACATAGAACTTATGCTCCGTTTTCACCGATATCACCGAAAGTCAGTAAGGTTGGCAAGCCACCTGCCACCTTGTAACAGCTCCCTCCTTAGGGGATCCCTTAAACTTAGGGGATGTCGGTGAAAACGGGCATTAGACAAGTAATGCAAAGTAAAGAAATTCTCGAATTAGAGACCGGGTGTTATTATATTTTCAGAAATTTATTACCCGCTTCTGTCTGAGTAAAGGCCCTACACAACTCACAAGCCACACTCATCTATAGTGAAGGGCGCCACCGACAACTGTCCAGTGACCAGTCACCGCCTTTCTAATGGCCATAATGTGGCCATAGATAGCATCAGCGCTGGATATGGCGCGGATTTCTGTTAGTGTACTGTATATTTACCTTTTAGGTAAACTGTGGACGAGCGATTGGATTGTTTAGTACCGTTTTAGGTTTGGTAAGGCGTCGTATTCATTAGGCGACTAATATGTAGCGACTTGTGTCGCCTGCGAAATCGTGCGATGTCGCTTGATGTATCTGGCATGAGATGGACA
The DNA here is from genome assembly GCA_947364205.1 of Agrochola lota. Classification (NCBI taxonomy): domain Eukaryota; kingdom Metazoa; phylum Arthropoda; class Insecta; order Lepidoptera; family Noctuidae; genus Agrochola; species Agrochola lota. The sequence goes on along the minus strand of OX376246.1, from coordinate 9,231,544 downwards.
CTTTGTTGCTTAGCTAATACCAGAGTTTAATGGTCAGCCGAGGCGTAGATTGAGAGACAAATATAGTAGGTACATTTGCGGCAATTTTTAGAAAACTTTAAGAATCACCAAATAATATTACTATTCACCATTTACAGCTAGAATGTAGATGGTGGCCTTTTTGGACTAGGTCGCAAGCGCGACTGCTGGGGTCTTCAGTACGATCCCCGGTTAGTGCACCGTAGTGTTATTGGATTTTTTCACATGTAATTTCTTTCGGTTGATCATACCCTATGACATGAAGCGAAATGCGGTTGTAATATACACCTTTTCATACCCCTTTGAAGGGACTTTATATGAAGGATCACGGAAAATCCATCATGTATATGATGAGGTACCTGTCCTTACTGCCCCATCTCAAAAATCCACCCTGTATAACTTATAGTTAAGCAGGATTTTTACATATTTACAGCATAATGCTGTCTTTATGCAAAAATATTATAATGCTGTCATTTCCAGTTCTATGGTATATCTGTGCTACATGTGTTGACATACTCAGCATAATATGGGTTTGTGGTGCATACCGTTTTGTAAACGTCCATGCCGAGTGCGCGCACGCAGGCAGTTGTTAGGAACGTGGGGTATATTGCCATTATTAGCCCGGTTGGCGGCCTAATTGGTGATTAGGATCCATGCAAAACGTATAATTGGTTGTTAAAAAAAGAAGATGTAGTGACACAAATTTAAAAGAGTGTGCTTAGATGGTTTGGTCATGTTGACAGAATGAGTGAAGGGCAAGTAACTAAAATTTATTTACAAGGCAGATGTGAGGGGAAACGCAGAGAGGGGACACAATTTTTATTTTATTTTTTGTGGTTGGGATTATCAAATAACTTCTCCCGCTCCCGGATGGAGCGGGAGGGTGTGTTTACTGACTAAATCCCACCAGTGTTCCTTCCGTTGCCTGTGTGCCGGGGCCGCGATATCCCATTCGGACAAACTCGCAACCCTAGGAGGACATAACTATAGTGAACTTATTGGTTATGTTCTTCAGAAAGGTCCGGTGCGTAGCACACGAAACCAGCGCGGCGGCGTACGTGTATGACCAGATTTCTCAGTAGCAGCCCGGAGTCTGGATTTGTGCCCGATTGATGGCAATAGGCTCGCCTCCTATTCCATCCTATACTATTAAATGAGCAATATTAGGGTGTTAGGCAACCGACGAACAATTTCAACACAGGAGGTTCAGAATCATGTACTGAATCCATGGTATCAGTTTTCGCGTCGATGTCATGCCACCCTGTATATATATTTGTAATCACGTTCTCGAAAACGGCTCTAACGATTTCGATGAAAGTTGCAATACAGGGATTTACGAGGGCGAAAAATCGATTTAGCTAGGTCTCATAACTGGGAAAATTCGTTTCCTCTATTTTCACAGCCTCGGGAATGTGATACAACGTTGGTATACCTGGACGATATGTTTAATCTATTTTCACCCGACCAGAGCTCGGTCGACCAGTTACTGAACGTAAACGAAGCAACAATGTAAAGAATGTAGCAAGTGGCATTCTGTAGTTTCTGCTTACCCCTATGGCAAGAAGGTGTGAATTTGTAAGTGAGTTGGCGACTTATATTCACTATAAGTCTAGGTTCCTTCATTCACCGAAATCAGTGATAAGACATGGGAAACGGGTTTTGTCGACGGAAGAATACACAAAATGACAGATTGTGATTATTTAACTGTCATTTTGTCTATTCTTTCGTCGACAAAACTCGTTTCTACGCTGGTCATGCTACGCGTGCAAGATAAACAAAGATAGTACACATGAATTGAAAAAGTCTCATTGGTAAATGTCCGAATTTGAAATCAGAACCTCGTGCATAAGAGGCGAGGTCGTAAATCATTGGGTCATTACGTCATTTTATTTTTTTAAATTAATATTACTAAACATAAAACCAGCCTTTTCTACCTATTTAAAAGCTATAAACTATAGTTATACATCCGCAATCGAACTGGGAACGTCATCCATTCTAATTTACAGAGTAACCGTTAGCAGACTTTCACTAGTCTACGAACATGCAGATCTTAGCAGTTTTCAGTTAACATTTATGGTTCAGGGATGGGCCATAAAGTCGGCTTGTTCTGTCGACTTTATCACGAACGCAGTATACACTGCGTTTGTAATAAAGTTTCCAAACATGAAAACAAATATGTTTTCGGAAAAATCGCTTTAATAAAATTCAGTTTGTGACTTCAAACTTTTTTATAAATGAATAAAATTAAGAATACACGTTTATTTGCGGTGCGACGCAAGACGCAAAAAAATACAGACATTCACACAAAACGGCCATCATTCAGAATAATGCTGTGACCCTGTGCGAGACAGAGTCACAGCGCTGGTCTCAGCGACAGCCGGTGTTGATGTGATAACGTCAACTGGTGTAGCATATAATGGTATTTTTCTTATTCTAATAAGAAAAATAAAATACTGGATACCAGTTCTTAATCTTTATATAAATACGACTGACAATAACTACCCAGAAACCGACCGAGTATGACTTTTTCGATAGAACCAGTCATTCTAAAAGCACTATCATTTATAAAGGCATAAAAGTGATAGTTGTTCAGATTGAAATACCATTAATTGGAAACAAGGATTTTAATAGACTTTAGGTAATTAACTTTCATGTGGAATGGTTTGAAGATTATAGCAAACAGTTCCTAAGCCACTGAGCATTGCGCCATACACTTTCTCATCTCAATCAGACTTTCAATGGCGAAAATTTTGCAGACATACATCCGCCTGTAATGTTCCCACAGCTGGGATCACCGTGCCCATTATGCTTCATCACCTGCCCTAGCTTTTTCCCAACTATGTTGGGGTAAGCGTCCAGTCTATCTGGATGCAGCTGAACACCAGTCTTTTAATTTTACGTCATCTCCACAACCTAGTTAATTTTTTCTAAGTAAGCAACGTTTTTGGGGCCCCAATGTCTTCGATACTTCGTGATGATAATGCAAATGAATTCCCGCTTATTTCGTAGCTTCAAAACCATAGAGTATCGCACTCCAGTTACGGAGCTTAGCCGATAGATGGCGACTGCCGTTTTGATTAATTCGGTTGGACCAAAAACTTATTATACATTACGTTTGGTTGGACTTTCAACAGGGCGCAAGGGAAAAGCGGAAAGAGGTAGCTCCTTGAGCTACGCCTAGCGTAGTACGGGGTTTTATTAGGATAAGAGGCCAGTTTATACTGGTTTTGTTACCACTGATATTTGGCCTGCTGTACAGTATCTACTTGGCCGTTGAGACGCACATATATGCCAGTGACCTTGATAGGTTAGCTTGCGAGTTCTGTACTAAGCTTTGGCAACGCGTCGTACGTCCAGCCAGTAATAGAAATCGCTCATCAAGGCGCTGTTCCAAATCAGACTCATTATTAATTTATTATCATCATCATTCATCATTACAGCCGAAAGACGTCCACTGCTGGACATAGGCCACGCCCAAATGGGGGGTTTGCCATGATCGCCACCCTTGGCAGGCGGGTTGGCGATTGCAGTATGGTGTTCAAATGCATAGAGAACGCTGCTGCCTAGTCTCTAGAGTCCCTTAGTCGTCTTTTAATTTATTACGAAAGGACCGCTCGTTGTATCCTAGTTTTAAATATTTTTGTCCTTTTTGCTTTATGTGGTTTACAATCAAGTTTTAAGTAATTAATAAATCTATACTATAATATGTGAATTTGTATGTAGGGGATTATCTTCGTAACTACTCATCGGATTCCAGAAATTCTTCACATACGGGAACCTACATTATCCCTGAGTGTCACAGGATATTTTTCTTCCACGTGGACGAAGTCATGGGCAAAAGCTAGTAATAAATAATGTTGACTCCCGCTACTGCTTATAGCTCACGCCACACGCATAAACAAACTCTCTCAGCGTGTAGTTACGCGCGAATTTATTCGCTCACCAGACATTGTTACTGGCCGTTGCGAAATTAAGCGCTGTTGTATGTGTGTTGTGAGGCGACGCCATAGATATAGCGATAATGATCAACGTGAATATAATGTACTCGATTACAATCGAGTTTTCAGTTTCGGGTTCCAAGTGTTATTACCAATAGGTAGAGACGGCACTCGATTACTGGGTACCTAATCGAGTGCAGTCACTACCTCATATACTCAATGGTCAGTAAAAAGCGGCTCGCGAGCCGCATGCGGCTCTTGGGCCTGTAGAATGCGGCTTTGTCTGTACAAATGTCGATTAGTGTGAGCGTAGATACGCGCGGGGGTCGGGCATTCGGTCACTAAGCAAGATATCAAGTTTTATTCAAACTAATTTTTCCGAAGAATTTTCACCAAAAGTTAACAGGACATCGAAAATTTTTCATTTACCTATCAAAGTCTTCCAAGGTTTACTTGTTAATAAGTAAGATGCCTTCATAATATTATTATCAGTCCATACGATGATGATGAAGGCATCCTTCTTCTAAGCGATGTAAGCGATGTAGAATGAAAGACGATGTGAGTTTTAAGGATTAACAAAAGTGTATTGAGACAGTTCGGACACACAGATAGGATCGTCGTTATAGTATTGATATTTGGCTCTATTGACTAATGAGTTTGTCGACCACTGACGTATACCTTAGTAGCCTAAATTGTTCGTAATGCAGCTGGGACACAGGTTTCCTCTCTTTGAGAGGGAGCGGGCCGTAAGCCACAACGCGGGCCCAGTGCGATATGGTGGAAGTGATCCACTATTTTATACATATATTTTTTTTTATTTGAAATATTTGAAATTATAATTGATATGTATGTAAATGTAATAAAGGATAAAAAATTATATTACTTGTGCAATAATAATTTTGCCAGTAATGGTCCATGGAATAGATAGCGCTATTGCCATCAACCGTATCCAAATTAAAACTCTAGGATGATACTGAGAAATTCCTATTGCTTAAACCCAAAAACACTTTGCCCAACCTGGATATTGATCCCCTAGGCCCAGCAGTGGCGCTTGCGACCACGAGGCCAACAACGCAGACTGTCGAAGATATGCCTATGCTGTTATTCCGATAAAGATCGCCATTAGTTAACACATGCAGTCTTCGAGAGCGTTAAGATAAAATCTCTCACACACTAGATGTGTATCGCGATAGTTTATAGCTCATAGCTTTTGGTATCGTTCACGCGATCTGTGGCGGTTTGTTTACGAAAATGCTTGTACTGTTAACGAGAGGTTTAAATTGTTTAATGTTGACTTTTACTGGATTTTTGGTAGTGTAGTTATCAAGTGAAACTTTCGAGTGTGATGTCCTAGGTTGTATACAATTGTGGGACCCATAACATTACACGACGCTTGCATTCCTCGAAGGGTTAGACAGCGGTGTACGAGGGCGGTTTGGTGGTTAACAAGTGAAGCTTTCGAGTGTTACCTCCTTCTGTGAAACAGTAATGCTCGTGAAGGAGCAGGCGGAACGCGTGAGGGAGAGTAAAATTTCGCGCCCTCACGCCCTAGCCGCCGCAGGACACGCCCTGGGCGTCGGGAATCGCAAGCCGATTCCCGGCCACCGTATGCGCGGTCTAGCGGACGGTTAGCAATGGGTAGCTCGCCGTCCGATAACGACCAGGCCCGGGTCGACGGCGCGTTGTGTTCCACGCGCGCCTCAAAGAGATGCCAGCACAACTGACGGGGTCCGCAAGCACCGATGCCTGCCGGGGTCGCGGGAAAGTCCGAAAGGGATACCGTGGCCCCTGGCAACGTACAGGCAACTGAAGGAACACGGGTGGGTTTTAGTCATTAAGAGTCTGACATGTCCCACTCTGCCCAGACCGGGAGAAGTTATTTGATAATTTTACACCCTAAAAAAAAAAAGCTTTGGAGTGTGTCCTAAGTTGAATACATTTGTGGGAATCATAACATAACATCACGCTTGAATTTCACGAAGGATTAGGTAGAGATGTGTATGATTAGTACAACCACCGGCAGTATATTTTTTAGCTTAATCTATTAAAAAAATGTGCATTTTGCTTTTCTTTGTCGCTACATTTTTTATTACCAACGACATACCTAATGACTTTTTTTAATAGAGGAACACTGACTCCCAATTTACAGGAATAAACATAGTTTGGGAGCCAGGTTTAGGACATTATTTGTGTATGTTGTTGTCTGAAACAAAAATGTTACTTTTTTTTTCTTTTTTTTTGTAATGTGATAGTTTTATTTACCGGTCACAAATTCAGACTCCGGGAAGCTGCACAGAAATTTGCGTCAGTAAAAAAATCCATTAACACTATAGTTTTGTATTTAATGATTTAATACTACGAAGCATGACGGTAATAGTATATGTAACTAACAAAATTACCTACAGAAAGAAAACAACATATTAAAATTCATGAGTTATGTTCTTTACGCTTCTTGGAAATCGACGATTGATTTGTTACGAATTCTTAAAAGAAACTTTGTGACGGCTGCTAGATATTACTTGGAATTGAATAATGATATGAGCGATTTATAATTTAGCCGAAAGATTTCGACTGCTTCTTCTTTTCGTGTGGTTAGTGACTAACCTGGTGTCAGAGCTTTAAAGCCACCCATGGGCCTCTGACTTGGCTTCACATGCCGTCGAGAAATATCTCTCAGGCATGCCGGTTTCCTCACGATGTTTTCCTTCACTTGCTTCAACAAGTCAATCAATCTGCCTAGCCTTTTCCCAACTATGTTGGGGTCGGCTTCCAGTCTAACCGGATGCAGCTGAATACCAGTATTTTACATGGAGCGACTGCCTATCTGACCTCCACAACCCAGTAACTGGGTAATACGATACCCCTTGGTAAGACTGGTGTCAGACTTTCGGGCTCCTGACGACTCGTAACGACTGTCAAAGATCCACGAATGACAGCCGGGACCAACGGCTTAACGTGCTTTCCGAGGCACGGAGGATTCTCGGTATGTAAAGATGGTCACCCATCCACTGACCAACCCCGGCAAGCGTAGCTTAACCTGATGGATCGACCAGTGCGGCTGTTGTTACTTAGCCACGAGCTCCTCTTGCTTCAACAAGTGATAATTAATTATTAATATGCACATGAATCAGAAAAGTCAAAGTGCGTGCCCTGGGTTCGAGCTCGAGACCTATGACTTGGCAGTCTGACGGTCACACCACTAGGCTATCACCGCTCAACTTTCCACTGCTAAATAGCGGCATCACCACAACAAGATCATTCCAAGCTACGCCTTCCGTTACGTTGTAGTCAATCCAGAACTTTTTGGCAAGTAAACATTAAAAGTTTGACAAAATTTAATTATAAATATTGTTTTGCTAAGGTACTCGTATATCATATGTATACCGTAATAATATATTCTAATTGGGCAATTTGGGTGTTTGAGGTTTTGGGTCATTTCAAACACACCGGGTAGGTATAAAATAAAGTCTAAAAATAAACTCGGAGTGACATAAAATTATTCTTTATTTTTTATATGTTTGTTACGCGATTATTCCGCCAATTATGAATACATTTGGATGATCTTTTTGAAGTGAAAACTTCTTTAGCATCGTTGTGATTTGAAAGTCGATGTAACGAAAATGCGACAGTTTTTTTTTTAAATGTTTGTTCGGGCATAACTCCGTCATTTATAGACGGATTTGCAAAATTCTTTTTTTGTTTGAAAGGTATAGGTACTTCCGAGACGGTCTCATTGTCATTAGGTCAGGATCTGATGATGAGATCCTCGAGAAATCGAGGGAACTCTTCAAATATTATAGGCACACCTATAGCGATTTGGGTATTTTTTTTATAATAACACGTGCAGTTGCTCTTGGAAAGCACCATTTGGTGAAGTGGAACTGATGATGACCACATGACCACAGATGGCCACCGGAAGTACTCAATAATAAGTATTTCACGGGTTGCGATTCGATTACATTAATATGAATACCAAGCAATTTATGCTCGTCACAATGTATTTGGACAAGTGGAGCTGATGGTGAAGTACCAGGAGAACTCCTCAACGATTAACGTCCCTGCTTCGGGAAAAGGAATATTTTGTAAAAGGTGAAGAGTAGTCAACATTAGGTTATTGTAACTTAGATAAATTACAAACTGACCCACTAAAAACCGAAAAATAATATTTTTTTTACAAAAAAAAATCAACCGTCTTCCAAAAAAACTCTACAAAGTGAAAAATAACTTAAATTTCGGAAGTCGGTTCCAAATAACGAAAATACAAAACCAAAGACAAACTTAAATTTCGGAAGTCGGTGGCAAATAACGAAAATACAAAACCAAAGACACCCACTTCCGAAATTTAAGTTATTTTTCACTTTGTAGTGTTTTTTTGGAAGTCAGTTGTTTTATTTTTTGTAAAAAAGTTATCAATCAAAGACAACAATCAAGTAAACATTCGAATTGGCGCAGCCGTGAGGCACACTATATTATTTTAAGTTATCTTTATTTTTTTCTGTTTTTTTTTTTTGTTTTTTGTGTGAATATTGTGTACCTTAACCAGAGTCAAATAAATTTATTTTCTTTCTTTCTTTCAATTGATAACCTCCTCCTTTTGGAAGTCGGTTAAAAAGAGACAGACACATAAATTCATAAGATTTAACGTGGGAGAAAATGAGATAGGAAGCATTATACAGTGTTTCTTATATTCGTGGTTCTCTTTGTGCTCTGCTTCGTACCCCCTCGACTCGTGTTTACCAAGGCATAGTGTGAGTTTGCTTGGGCCTCAGCGTTGTACGTTTGTTAATACGTGTTTGTGCGTGTGCGCAGTACAAAGCTTGAGAAAAGGCATCACAACAAAAATGTAAAATAATTATCAAACTTTGTATCACTATGATCATTACTAAAACCTACAATTATCCTCTTCCCGAAATTTTACTTTTTTTTTTTTTTTATTGGTACGTCATACTTCAGAGGTGGTCCCATATACATTTTATTAACGTCGCTTGGATAGTTTTTGAGTTAGCTTCAATAATAAGTATTTTTCCCACTTAGTCTTCATAGATGATGTTCTAATAAGTTCCTGTCACTGTTATTTACATAGCAGGTAGTGGTATTCGAATTTTTGTGGAGAAGGTACCATAAGTAAAAAGTAAAAAAAAAACTTTATACAAAAAATAAACAACTGACTCCCAAAAAAAAAAACTTAGTTTCGGAAGTCGGTTGCAAAAACGAAAATTTAAAACCAAAGACACTTTTTTTTTTTTTGTAAGTACGTGTTTATTTTTCCCTTTTATTAATATTTGCATGCCATTCTTTAAGGAATACGTGATGCTCTGTTTTCATCACTACTTTTAACATCTTTTTCATGCTGAAAGTAAAGTAAAGCGCCTATCAGGGTTCGAACGAAGATCGTAAGATCTACAAATCGTTCCACAGTTACACATAACGCCTGTAATTGAGCGTTTTCTTGCACTATTAACTTGTGATGTAAAATTCTAACAGCATGCAGCCTTTTTACTCGATTGCGAAACTGAGAAGGAATGGTTATGGTTTTGTGAGTTGGCTCGCCCTTTATTACATGGGCCTTACATACAACTGGCGTAATGTGGGTATAAAAACCTACAACTTTGGACTCTATGAATGCAGTCATTATTCGAAATCAAAAAAAAAATTGTTTTTGAAAAACCAGCCAAACTCTTGTACAATCAAGCACAATGCAATGAAGTAAAGAACAATGAAGGGTTTCGTAGTTGGGGTGAATTTATCCCAAGAACAAACTTAAAATTGTATTTGAAAAAGATGTTGTCCCATAAATTTCAACTGCAAATATTGTACGCACGATACTGAGAGATTTGCCATGTTATTTTAAGAACCATAGACTTCTTATTGGGTAGTTCCTTGTTATCTATTAGTACCTATAAAACTTCTTTTTCAAAATTCTAGGCTCAGTAGTTTCGGAGATAAGGTGGGGGATTGGTCTATTTTCATTTATTTTCTTAAATAATTATAAAACTATTTATTTTAAAATTATAAAAAAAAAAATTAAATCCTCATAAAAAATCCTTTATTTGATATGTTCCACGGTACAGCTTGCAATTTTTTTTTTCTTATTTGCCTCCATATTAAAATTTATTTATTTACGTTACACGGCCGTGTAAAATTTGGTAAGTACACAAATAAATTTCTGTGATCCAAGTCACAGAAATCCATACATCTACAACTTAATCGGTCCATTAGATTCGGAGCAAACTGGCTGTGACAAACGGACAGACAGACACGAGTGATTACGACGTAGACTATACCTAATGTAGCTCAAAATAATGTCCTACTGTAAACATGTTCAATGTTTTTTATGTACTATTAGCTATTCTGTGATCAGGGTATGAAGCAGTTAACATTGCTGTTTATGGAAGAACCAGCTTTATTCCTTGGGGATTAAATATCAGAACGCCAGTTGAAGTTTGGACAGGGAAGACGCCAGGACGTCAGCCAGCAAGCATTTTAGGAAGTAAATTGATGGTTGATATGCCGAAAGAAAAATACTCGATATTCTAACACCTATGTAACAAGAAATGGAAAGAGTACAAGTGCTTCAATCGTATAATTGTTACACAATAACTTAAGTGGCCTAAGTAAATCCTTAGTAACAAATTACAGAATTAGTAATTGGAAGACAAGGAATTAATTGGATTACATACATTTAGAATTTGCTATCGTCTACTTGATATTTATTATTGCAACTTACATTGAACTGATTTGCAATGCAAAATTGTAGTAGGTGTACGTAGTTGCCAGGATGGATGGCCTATGAGATAGAAAAGTTCTGGAGTAGTGACCAAGTACCTCAAAAGACTATCTGAGACGCTAATCTGTATAGAAAAAATAAATAAAAAGCGCTGAGAAGAAACAAAAGCGTGGCTGCTGGTTTTATTTAAAGTACCTGGTTGACCGAGCTCTGCTCGGGTGAAAATAGAGAATGCTCATTTAATAGTATAGGATAGTTCATACTAATTCAGTAGTACATCATCATAGTAGGTACTTACTAATTCCATGTTGCCATGTTATTATTCTAAGGTAACCATCTTGTTCTAAACTTTAGGCGACTGAGCTCTGCTCGGTTCAAAAATAAGCAGAAAACGAATTTTACCAGATATGAGACCTAGCTAGATCGATTTTTCGCCCTCGTAAACTTCTATACTGCAACTTTCATCGAAATCGTTAGAACCGTTTTCGAGAACGTGATTACAAATATATACTCGTATATATACAAATATTGCTCATTTAATAGTATAGGATCACTCGCATTGTTTGAGTAAACCACTAAACAAGCCTTGGTCCATCAAGGGCTGCAATGCTGACTGCGCTGTGTTGGCCTGCAGCTGCTAGGCTGCGCTAGGCTGCGCTAGGCTGCGCTAGGTTCGGACCTCTCGCTCCCCGGCGTGGTTAACGCCATGCTGAGGGATGAGGGGTCCTGGGCGGCAGTCGCCTCCTTCTGCGAACACGTCATGTCCCAGAAGGAGGCGGCGGAGCGGGCGCGGGAGGAAGATCCTGCCGCGGCGCCGCTCCGAAGGCGGAGGAGGGGTCGAAGAAGACGTCAGTACGACAGTCATCTCCGACTCCTCCCAGGTGGAGGCCAGCAGGCAACGGGTGCGGGGGCACCCTTGCCTGTATTGCACAGGCCTCCACCAGTGTCGGACGGGAATGGCCAGGTGTTCCCGGCCATTCCCGTAGCCCCCCAACCTGGGGGGCATGCGGGGCCCGCCAGCTAGGCGGGCATGCGCCGGGAGGGTCGTGGACGTAAAGGCTGAGCCGGTTTCCCATGACCCTCCCATCACGGCGATGTGGGAACACCGCTGAGTTTTAGTGGGTATACTGTCCCTACTGACAGGAGTCCCACATACCCCGACTCGTCCCCCACGAGCCGGGGATGCGTAACGCATTTCTGCGACAAAAATAAAAAAAAAAATAAAAAAAAAAATAAAAAAAAAAAAAAGGCTGCGCTAGGCAGCGCTTGGCTGCGCTAGGCAGCGCTTGGCTGCGCTAGGCTGCGCTAGGCTGCGCTAGGCTGTGCTACGCTGCGCTTTCGGCCATCATCAGCGCTGCCGTCAACGCAGTCATTACAGACCGCGGTAGTAATCAATATACAGGATGTTCGGCAGACGGTTGAACATACGAAAATGGCGGATCAGTGGGGCCGTCTGCTACGTGTTTAGGCCCAATAACAAGATCTAGACGACACGGTTTTTTTTATTTTTTTATTCTTCGCTGCTCTAACTTCAAACGTCAATAATTTCATTTAAAAATAACAAAACTAGCAACATTTTTTTTTTTTTTAGAATAATTGTAGAATCTTATAAGGAGGTTCTTAGGATAGGTAGATGAAGATAGGGTCAGAAGGTATGTAAGTAGGTTGGGCACGCCACAATTGTGGCGATAGGTCCCCTTTTTGAGGAGTTGCTAGAGAGGCGCCACGGCGTCCTCACCTTCCGCCTGACGCAGGTCCTCACCGGACACGGCTGTTTCGGGAGGTTCCTGTTCCGTATAAGGCGGGAGGAAACGCCCGGGTGTCACCACTGTGTGGATCGCCCGGAGGACACGGTGGAGCATACGGTGGAGGTCTGCCCTGCTTGGGCGGAGCACCGCCGTGTCCTCACGGAGGCGATCGGCGGCGGCGATCTATCGCGTCCGGCTCTGGTTCAGGCCATGGTTCGGAGCGAGAGTGCATGGGAGGCCGTCACCTCCTTCTGCAAAGCAGTTATGCTCGTGAAGGAGGAGGCGGAGCGCGCGAGGGAGATGCAAGCTTCACGCCCTCGCGCCCCTAGTCACCGCAGAAGACGCCCCGGGCGTCGGGAGTCACGAGCCGACTTCCGGCCACCGTAGGTGCGGGCTTGCGGAAGGTGAGCAATGGGTAGCTTGCCGTCCGATAAGGAACAGGCCCGGGTCGACGGCGCGTTGTGTTTCACGCGCGCCTCAAAGAGATGTCAGCACCAACTGACGGGGTCCGTAAGGACCAATGCCTGCCGGGGTTGCGAGTTTGTCCGAAAGGGATATCGCGGCCCTGGCACACGGGCACCGGAAGGAACACGGGTGGATTTTAGTCAGTAAAAGTCTGACACACCGTCCCGCTCCGCCCAGAGCGGGAGAAGTTATTTGATAATTTCCCACCTTCAAAAAAAAAAAAGGTTTGTATGCAGATAGGTGTAGGTAGGTGTAGGTATGTAGGTAGATATGTAGGTAGTTAAGGTCGATAGGTAGGTGCGCCGTAGATAAATACTTAGTGCTTGCTACCCGTGCAAAGCCGGGGCGGGCAGCTAGTTTACTATAAATCGAACCCGTCCTTTAATCGTTAAGTACCTTGAATTATTTCCATCGTTATATCGACTAAAACATAATTCTGTCGTCGAATTGGTTAATTATTATAAATTATAATTTATATGCCCCTAATAAGGTTGTGTGCTAAAAGGAGGTATTGGAGCGGACATAGTCATAAGCGTAAGCGGGTAGAACTTCTCTAGCTTTGTAAAATTGCAATTGCGCTTCGCCAAAACGCTATTCTTGCATAATGGTTGTCAAAATAATAAAGCATGAAAATCGAAATGAAATAGTCTAAACGATTTGTGAGCGCAGTTGGCCCAGTAGTAACGGCCGCGACTAACGAGTTGTGTCGAGGCTTCGAACCCAAGCAGACACTTTATGTATATTATTTCATCACTATGCTGCTCTCCAAATAGCGAAGGAAAACGTCTTACCTGCATGTCCTAAAACCAAAAATTCGAAGACAAACCGTACTGGGCCCGCGTGGTGGATTTATTGCCCACTCGCTCTCACAGAGAGGAAGTCTATGTCCGAACATCGGGAATTTTTTTGGCTGATTATGCGATGCTTATGAGTTGTGATACTTAAATGTAGCCTACTAGCTATTATTTTTTCACCACGAAATAATGATAAAATGCACATATGGGATCTTTGATATTTCTGAAAGCAATTTCTCAGCAGTAGCCTAGAGCATGGATTCAAACCCGGTTGACGGCAATAGGCGCGCCTCATAGAACATAACATCACGCCTGAATTCCCCGAATAGTTAGGCAGAGGTGTACCTATAGTACACCCACATTTCGCCAGATATGTTTAAGTTCCATGTAACAGGGGGCGAGCCTATTGCTATCAACGGGGCACAAATCCAGATTCCGGGCTGCTATTGAGAAATTCCAGAAAGAGAAACACAATAAAAACACACTTTGGCCGACCCGAGAATCGAACCCAGGACCTCGTGCTCAGCAGTAGCGTTTGAAACCACTAGACACATGAAAGAAACGGGTTATTCCACTAATCCCCATTGTCAGTCCCCATCAATGGGGATTGTCTATGGGGATTTGCGGAATAACCCGAAACATGAAAGGCGAAATGTAGTAATGTAATTACTATTACGACTCTGCGTATTCCCTAGGCATGATTTAATGTCTTAAAATATCTTCAAAATCGCTCCGCCCCTCTCAGCCAGCTACCTCTAAGCCCAAGATTAAGTTATAAATAAGTATCATGGTGACTCTAACAGCGCCATAAGTTATATTTAAGTTAAATAAGCACGGGTGATGTCACTTAGTGCTGCGTACGGGAGATGTTGTGTAATAGCTAAGTTACCGTTAAGTTAGGTTTTTGGGGTAACAAGGCAGAATTTTAGGTATAGTCTGTTCCAAAGTATCTTACTTACTCATTGAAGGGAATCAGTAACACACCCATTCGTCTATATTAAGAATGATTAAATCTCACCAACAGTTCTTGTTGAAATAACAGTAGTCATTGAGGTTATAAAATTAACCTAATTTGTCAAATGAAAAACATCCTTAAAAGAGTGATAAAAAATTGGAATTTCAGATTTAATTATTCAAATAATCAAATCAAAGAACTCAATTTGTAAGTGGCACTACAAATTGGCATCCACAGAACGTTTTTTGATTAATTTGTTAACATTTTCGTTTAGGAAAAACTATAGGTACTACTAGCGTATGGGTTTTAGTAACATTTATGTCCCTTGTAAGAGGGGGCGAGTCTACTGTCACGAAGCGGCTCAAAGCCAGACGGGCTACTATAGGAAATCCTAATAGAAAAATCCTATGTTAAGTCACACAAGTATATCTCGCTCCCTCTGTTTCATCCTCCTCTCCTTACCATATTGTATTTATGCCCGTTGCAGTACGTCTTTTTCTTACATACATATCTATCAGTCGTCATCTCAGTATTCACCTTCTTTTAACCCGACTGCCAAGGAAGGGTTGTGTGTGTTGTGATAGCGTAAAAATGGATCATGCTTGTGTCGGACATGCAGTTTTTGTTCATAAGAGTGAACTAAAAATTTTATACTTTTTAGTGTCCCGGCACACTAAAAAGTATAAAATAAAATGAATACTTTCATTTTGTGATTTTGCAGTCGGGTTGGCGGATGTCTTCGAATTTTTAATTCTAGGACGAATTGGTCCAGGAACCAAAAATTCAGATCACGATGTTTTCCTTGACCGTTTTGAGAGCAGAGGTACACCTATGTAGTTCTCATTTTTTACGGGTGTATCATGAATAAATAAGATGCATCTAAATAAGAAGCTCGTTTAAGTTACATCGCTTGCATCTAGGACGAGATGCTGCACCCATCGTTAGTACCTACTAGTGATGTGATGTTTTATCGATAAACTTGAATTCATCTATAAGTAAAGACGTTTTTAAATAAACGGCTTGTTTAAGTAACATCACATGCATCTAGGACGAGATGCTGCACCCATCGTTACTGTTAGTTATATAGATAAACAAGGACGCATCAAAATATCCAAATGAACGGCAAGGCGGGTTAGCTACTGGGTGGACTACTGGGCACGCAACAATTGTGGCGATAAGTCCCCTCTTTGAGGAGTGGCTTGAGAGGCGCCACGGCGTCCTCACCTTCCGCCTGACGCAGGTCCTCACCGGACACGGCTGTTTCGGGAGGTTCCTGTTCCGCATAAGGCGGGAGGAAACGCCCGGGTGTCACCACTGTGTGGATCGCCCGGAGGACACGGTGGAGCATACGGTGGAGGTCTGCCCGGCTTGGGCGGAGCACCGCCGTGTCCTCACGGAGGCGATCGGCGGTGGCGATCTCTGGCGTCCGGCCCTGGTTGAGGCCATGGTTCGGAGCGAGAGTGCATGGGAGGCTATCACCTCCTTCTGCGAAGCAGTTATGTTCGCGAAGGAGGAGGCGGAGCGCGCGAGGGAGATGCAAGCTGCACGCCCTCGCGGCCCTGGTCGCCGCAGGAGACGCCCCGGGCGTCGGGAGTCGAGAGCCGACTTCCGGCCACCATAGGCGCGGGCTTGCGGACGGTGAGCAATGGGCAGCTCGCCGTCCGATAGGGACCAGGCCCGTGTCGACGGCGCGTTGTGTTCCACGCGCGCCTCAGAGAGATGTCAGCGCCAACTGACGGGGTCGAAGGACCAATGCCTGCTGGGGTTGCGGGTTTGTCCGAAAGGGATATCGCGGCCCCGGCACACAGGCAACGGAAGGAACATGGGTGAGTTTTAGTCAGTAAAAGTCTGACACACCCTCTCGCTCTGCCCAGAGCGGGAGAAGTCATTTGATGATTTCGCACACTCAAAAAAAAAAAAAAAAAGGCGGGTTAGCTAAGCCAGAGCAATTTGTCTCACTAATAATTAGGTATTCGCAATTTAAAAACAAATTAATGTGCAAGCAAGCAAGGCATCACATCAGCATCGTTATTAACCCCCGATGGAAAAAGAGAGGTGTTATAAGTTTAACGTGTGTATCTGTGTGTCTGTTTGCGCCATCGTAGCTCCAAAACCGCTGAACCGCTTGTGTTTTGTTTTTTGTTTGTTTGATTGGTGACTTGATCGAGAGTGTTCTTAGGTGTTCTTACGTTCATCCGTTTGAAGATTATCAGATCTTTTCCAGTTTATGAATGGATGCGAGCATCTTCCACAGGTCTGATCAATTTAAAATGTTGTATTCTGTTACTTCAATGATATTAGAAGAACATAGTAACCTTGAACTGATGCTGCAGCATCACCTGGAATTTGCAGGATACCCAAGTCCCTTACCAACTTACAGCACAGGTATCGTGTTTGGGCTCTTTGGAGTTGTCTCAATGAATAGGTTATAGATAGATGGTGAACAGGTTCTGGTGATGGAGTAGGGAAGAGAAATTATAACAGAGTGTCCGTGGGGTTTCTTGCCTGTTCTTCTCCATAGGTACCTACTACGCTTTGGAACGGGCAACTAGCTTCATATTTCCGACAGACCGATTCCTTGACAATTCAAAAGTGCCTGTAAATGGTTTGAGTTTGAAATGAGGAAATGTTTGTGTTTGTGTCGGGGGTATTATTTTTTTAAATTTATGCTTCTATTATCGTTTCTTTAATTATTTTGCACATTTAGTGCAAAAAATATAATAAAACCGTCCAAGCTCGAAGAATATATTTCATCTTAAAATTTTAAAAATCGCTAGGAGAAATGAATTTTGTATTTCATAATGATACTGTGAATTATATAGTTATTTTTTGTAGATGCAGAAAACTGTCCATATTTAAATGCTATTACCTACACAATGCTTATTTGTTGATTAAGGAACAGTATATGTTACATGATATACAGAACTTGAACGTGAACGTGTCGCGGGTTCGATCCCCGCACGGAACAAATATTTGTATGATCTGCAAGTAGTTGTTCCGGGTCTGGGTGTTAGTGTATGTGAGTTTCTATGTTTGTAAACGCACCCACGATACAGGAAGAAATTCTTAATGTGGGGCAACGCTTTTAATAAAAAATAAAATATATAATTACGCAACACATTTTCGTAAACGATTACGACTAATCTGTTTTATTTTGACAGTTCAACAACATTCATTGCGTTATTTACGTGGCTGAGCAGATTTTTTCTTTCCAACTTATGAAGCAATGGATTAGCAATCTGTTTCAGAACGATTCAGATTCTGATTGATCGTGTATTACACTGATCTAAAACTGATAACTTTTTCGGCCCCGTATTTGATAATTTTTGAAGTTAGAAAAAAATAAAAAAATAATTTGTACTCTACTCGATGAGCTCTAGACAATGACAATGACACATGCCAGGGTTTTTTTTTTCCGAAATATAATATTTATTGTATGGGGACGGACGAACGGACGGACAGCGGAGGGTTAGTAATAGGGTTCCGTTTGGCACCTTTAGGGCACGGAACCCTAAAAAGGAAGAAACGTAGGTTCATTTGTCACAGAAACACTTGCTTAAAAAAAGGTAAATTAACTCGATAAAAAAAAACAAAATAGATTTATCATCACGGAATAAAAAACTATCTTTTGCTTTAAAACCAGCCGCAATCCGATGGCTTTCTTTCGCATCAGCATTGACGTAATACGCAACACTAGACAACTTAGGTAGGTACCTATGTCACATCACGGATCAATAGTCACATTTAAAATATTTATGAAAAATCAGCCGTAAGTCCTATTTATCAGAGTAGCAACAATAACTTGTAATTACTAAAGATCGTGCCAAATCGCGTGCCACGACATTATTATCGAATGCCATCGATAGATTTATGGGTTATGGACATCACTGTCTAAGTAATTGGACTCATAGACTAAGTGCGTTTGTCCACCGCAGCCTTCACCCGACGTCATCGAGACCGAGATAACAGCGTGCGGCGCCGAAGTAGCGATACATACAGTTACTATGGCTGCGTGTCCACTGCACGTACGTCACCCAAGCGCCGTCATCCCGGCCACCGAAGTTTCGAGTAGTTCGGGGCGACCGCTAGAACTCGGCCCGAAATTGTGATGGACCGATGTGCCAGGAATACAAGACACGTTTGATCTGGTCCATACACAGCGGTCGCGTCGCCGTCGCCGTTCGCGCGGTTTTGTTTTGTTTATCAAGAACATACCGCCGAGTTCGGTTTCCGTGGACACAGGATCGCCGGGACGTCACGCTCGGTTAGAATAATCTCTTTTCTCGGTGACGTTCCGGTGACGGCTGCGGTAGACAAACGCCCTAAGTCATATTCAATGGAAGAATGATTTAAGTTATTGGAAAGCCACGTGATTTAAGGGGGATGAGCTTACTAAGGTAGCCCGTGTTATTCAAATTTTCTTGCGTTTTTTAGCAATTTGCAGGTCAGTATCAGCTTCCATGTTGATCAAATTATGTATTTATAGAATTATAAAACATGAAATGATAAGCCTATATTAGGGTATTTGACTAATATGCAAAAGAAAAAACATTTTTAATGGAAATGTATAGAATAAGCACATGCTTATTCTAATAATTATGAGCATTTTACTCCGGGTTAAATTACTAAAGGAGACACTAGTCCAATGACTGTCTATATAATATGTCTATATATAATGAGTGTCTCCTTTAGTAATTTTAATATAAATATTTTTTTTAACAAATTCGATTTTTTTTTTCAGAATGAAAATGAAAAGTAAAATTGTAAAAAATCTAGACATTCAATTGCAGTCAAATGTCCTATTGTTTATTGTATGTATTATTATTTATGTCACAAAAACAATTTAAAAGATTATCACGACAGTTTTTTGACGTGAAAGCATCTTGTCGCTCCGAGTACTGGCAGTAACTTCAATATTTCATACCGGCAAAAACTTGTAAGATTTCAATCGGTAATAACTACAAGACTTTTAATGCTAGAGTAACGATTAAGCACGCAAAGATAGGTCATATTTATAACAATTTTGAGGCTGGATATAATTTGTCTATGACGTCTCATCGCGACGGCAGGCGCATGCGCGCGACCCTCTATTTTTCACGACATGTCGAAATTCCAATAATACGTAGTATAGTGCAAAAACGTGGTCAGCTAGAACAGTGATTCTGGTGTTGTTCCCAAGAGTTGACTAGCAGGACCTAAAGAGATATTACAAAAATATTTGGTAAAATAGGGGTAGAAATGCATATGAAGTTGACATTAGCAAAATAATTTTATATATAGACTCATATCGGGCGTAAATCTGCTCAGAAATTTAAAAAAATCCCAATGGAAGAAAGCTTGCATCATAAGGAATGCAATGAACATAAAAAATCGAGTGCCGAGCAAATACTAGCAACGGCAGTATCAGAAACCTTAAGAATTGTTGCAAAGTTAAGGCGTCGTCTCATACCGGCCGTAAAAATCTTTAATTTCTGGAAAATCTATAACACTTAATTTTTTTTTTTGTTGAACAGGGTTTTACGTTATGCAAGAAAGTATCAATATTTTGTTATTTATGACAGTGCATGGAGTTTTGCCCGTTCTTCTCCATAGGAACCTACTACGCTTTGGAATGGCAACTAGCTTCATCAGCTTAATAGGGGCCATTTTTTGACGATCTTTGAATGATCCCGGGCCCAACGGCTTAACGATGATTTCCGTGGCACAGAATCGATATCGACATTAAATAACAATATAATCGGTGTCCCATCACTACTACGTAATTCAAAGAACGGTAACATCACGGGTGCGGCAGATGGACTGCGCTTGCGCATCGATACGTGTGTAATATACATACACACACGCGCAGTTTGTAGGTTGAACGTTTGACTTAAACATGAAAGGAGTCACGCCTTTAAAACTTGGAAGGGATAGGTAGGAATGTAGTTAGTGCATGGAAGATGCTTATGACGATATACACGGGATTTTAATTTGCTGCTAAAAGAATTAGTAGGTACTATTTACATCAAGACTGTACCCAGAAGTAGGCAGAGACGTTTCGTACACCCCCATTTCGTCAGTTACGTTCAATGTCCCAGATAATCGTATAGGAGGCAAGCCTATTGCCACCAATGCAAACGAGCCCAATCCAAACACCAGGTTAAGGTTTCCGCAGACAAACGCAACGCGACTCTGGCGGAACATTTTCTATGAAAACTTCACGGTAGAACAATCAGCCTACGTTCGCACGGACGGAATATAATCGCGGCGATATTTTTTCGGACACTGGATTTTCACCTCTCGGTATTAAGCCGAGCATTGAGAGTTCAAAAAGCGCATCCAGCGTGTATCCCAGCGCGTCAAGAAAACGCACTGTTGGATATTCAACTATCGGCCGTAAGCAGAGAGCGTCGAAAATTCAATACGCGAAATAAAATCGCCGCAATAAAAATACGCCCGGGCGTACCTGGACTTACCGGTGTCGCGTCGCCTGCCAGCCGGAGCCTTTACTGTTGACAAATTCCAAATGGAAAACTCGATAGGCCAATAATTGGCATCGGACCCAGGACCTCATTCTCAGCAGCAACGCTTGCGACTACTAGAGTAACGAAGGCAGTCAAGAACTCAAGAACTTCATATCTAAGCAGTTTGAAAACAAAATCCCGTGAACACGATGACCACATCTGTTACTGCCTCGGTTCTATAGCCGCCGAGCGCTGCAAGCAGAAGTAGTCCTTACGGTGTATACATATGAAGTTCTCCTATGGTACCTACTTATTTACAAAAAAAATATCCCGATTCCTTTTACTACCTGTCCGACCTTTGGCAAAGCATTTAATTACGTAAAATAAAAATAATTAAATTTACCTGCGCCCAGGCATAGTATTGATATTAATTTTAATGCAATAAGTGGTTACAACAATTTGTATGGAAAACTGCAATTTGTATTGCGTTTACTGTATTATTTTAATTGCTAAATAATAAAAACATGTGCATGCTAAATGCGTATTTAATTTAAGTAGGTTTAAAGAATACCATACTTAATTATTTTTGGTATAAAATCAACAGAAATTGGAATTTGTCCTCGGTAGACGATCCCCAGGTATGTAATACCAGATGCATCTCAGATGTTTTTTCATAGAATAGAATACTCTTTCTCTTTCTTTTTCTCCAGAGACATAGCTGGAATGTTTCATGTGTCAACTGAACAGACAGCTGTGCTGCTGGGGAGTTTGTTGCAGCACTTCTTTCCAGCTAAAGCACTAGGAACTGGGAAGGGCGGGCGTTTTTGGGGGACTGTCTTATGTAATTTTGACGATCGAAAAGTTCCAATAAATGACTTTTGAATTTAAGAATTTTGCCTGTTATTTAGTGTCCGACCGAAAATGGATTTCCAACCAGAAACGAAAAAGATGCTTCGGCTTTAGTAAAAAATTATTTCGACCTAAAAAAAATATAAAAAATCCGCGGCTACGCTGAAATCTTGTTTTTTTTTACATAGGGAGAGAAAGAGCAATTATAAACTTTAAAGGAAAAAAAAAACGATAGGTTAGAGGATCGAAAATTTCGTGTATTTCTTGTTGTATTGATTGATTAAATAATCACCTGAATCGGCCGAATGACGTTCAACAATTCACGAACTTTTGATGTTTTGCTTGGCCGAAGCTTCGGTGGGTGTATTATGCCGAAATCGAAAATATGGCCTTACATGATTTTTTTACCGAAAATTTAAATAAAAACAAAGCTTCTGTCAGTCACTACTGTTATTACACATCAACGCTGTTTGCCGGCAAAAAGGTATGGTGATGCACTTTTCCACACCATTTTCTGGTAATATTGGCGAAAAATGGTTCATCCACATTTCGCCAGTTTACCTTTAACTCCCGTGTAATAGGGGATGAGCCTATTACCATAAACCGGGCTGCTACTGAGAAATTTCTGCTGGGAAACCCAATAACACTTTGCCCGACCTGTGGATTGGACCTAGAGATCGGACGATTAAGAATCGCGCTTGCGACCACGACACCAATGTGGCAATCTCATAATCAGCCTTTAATGTTCCCACTGCTGAACAACAGGCCTCCTCTCTGTGACAGGCAGTGGGCCGTAATCCACCACGCGGGCCCAGTGCGGGTTGGTGGATGTCACATGTCTTCGAATATTTGTTTTTAAGGCATGCCGGTTTCCTCACGATGTTTTCCTTCACCGTTTTGAGAGCAGTCATAATAAAATAATAGAGATGATGCCTGGGTAAAAAAAAAAAGAAATTCTAATAAGTCCGTCAGTCAGATAATAAAAAAATATTAGATACGTATTTTTTGCTTTATCATATTAATAAAAAATTACTTAGATAAAAAGCATTTTAAGTTGGGGAGTGGGGGTCGCTACGTCACTAGTACGTATAAAATCAACATCCTCGTGACGTCATGGCACATTTTACCTCAATATATCGCCTTAATCTTTAGATAACATAAAAAAATTAAAAATACGTGTCTAATATTTTTTATAGGACTAAAAAAAATTTTTTGTCATCATCCCTATTTAAGTACATAAGGTAAAGTGCCTGTCTGGGTTCGAACCTACGACCTAGATCTCGTAAGTCGCAGCCGTTACCACTAGGTCACCACTGCACCCGTGGCGGTCCCCTAAATACTCCAAAAACCTCCTTCTAAAAATGTTACGCTTCCAAAAATTTTCCAAGGACAGAAAAGTTGACCACTTGCGTCATAAGGCTATATTTAACTTTGTCTCTGACGTAGGCTTTTAAACCATGGTCCAAAACGATCGTACCAAAAACGGAATGACGTAGACGATGCTAACGCATTTATAATATTGTACACACGGCGAAGTTGTAAAGGGTGTAAGAACATATCGGCCTATGCAGAAAACGATCAAAGTCAAACTATGTACTGAAAACTTTATCTATCTACAGGTTTTCAGCATGCATTAAGCACTATTTCACAAAAAAAAAATGGTTCTGGTTACAACTGCAATTTCTTGTAAGCCACCCTATTTGATTTTTATAGATTATCGCCCTTGATAATTTCCAAATGCCTATCTTTCTTTTTCGTGTGGTTAGTGACAAACCTGGTGTCAGTTTTTATGCCGCCCATGGGCTTGGCTTCACACGACGTCGAGAAATATCTCTCGGTTTCCTCACGATGTTTTCCTTCACCGTTCTTGAAGTAAATGATAAATTATACAATAAGTATATGAATCCGAAAAGTCAGAGGCCGGTACGGGAGGCCTTGGGTTCGAACTCGAGACGTATTTGGCAGTCCGACGGTGACACCACTGGGCTATCACTGCTTTATATGCCTGTATGAATTCAGCTTTTAAAATCATAGCAATTATAATTTGGCTGCAAAAATATGAAGGTCTGTAGTACTTCTACCAACGAAATATTTAACAAAGGCCTCCAAAATTACGTAAGTAATCTGCACCTTAAGGCGACGATAACCGATAATGATTTTATACTGAAGATCGTATAAACCAGTAGTATTAATGATTTGGAAAAAATATATGTTAAATAAGACCATTTTTTGAATAACTTAATGTATGAATATTTTTGATTATGTTTATATTACATAGTGAAATTAATTTGTAAAGTTATGTCTAACGCGGATAAAAAACAGAGTTCCACGCAAAATTTATCAAGCGTATTTTTCTGAAACCTTCACCATTTTAAAGATAATTTAATTATTGATCTTTTAGTATACGCGTTTTATTAAAATACCTTTTATTTTATGTATAGTAAATTAATAATGCGTCTAATTTGGGACAGCGCTCCTGGATGCGTCCTAATACTGGCTAGCGCTCAGTACAGAACACGCAAGCTAACCACTCAAGGTCGCTGGCATATATCTGCGTCTTAATTGCGTAACACACTTTCAATCACAATCTGTATGGTCTTGAAGGATATTGCAAATCCATTGCTTCATATGTTCGAAAAAATTGTCAACTCAAAAACGTAAATAACGCAATGAATGTTATTGAACTGTCAAAATGCAAGTCATTGCTACTGTTAGTGTGCTACGCAACTACATATACGAACTTTTCCTGGTTGCGTAGGTACTTAAGGTCTGTACATAACTCATTAGCTAACTGTACATTGCAAGAAGCTTCGGTATAAAACTATTTATAAAAACTTCGTAGATGAACAAAAAATACGTGTATCCCCACAAAGATGACACAAATATTTAAAGATGACTTCGCGATAACAGGTCGCGGGTTATTTTTTAAAATCGTGCGAACTGGCGTGGTCATGGTATGAGCTTTTTATTACCGTTATAAGTATTACCTTCGCAATTAAGTGCAGTTGCCATATTTTGAAACAGCATAACAATAATCTAGTTATTACAGTAGGCAGGCAGGCCGCTGCAGGTGGGTACTCGAATGTGCCACAATGCGACTGTGGAGCAGCACGTGCAAACGATGCCTCACCTAGAGTGTCATGCTCTCTTGGCATTAACACCTGCACTATGAAAAGATCTGTGCGATGCTCATACTAACGCAGGCAACGTGCCTCAAATCTGGTAAAGGTAATAAAATCAAACCTTATAAAGTCAAGTCAAAAATAGGTGCCGTTTGAAATTCAATATGAAATTTACTAAACTTTGAACTTTTTTGTCACCTTTTTTTTCCCAACTTTGTTAGGGACTGAGGTCTGCATCCAGTCCAATTATGTAAATGTCTAATAACTGCTCCCAAATTACGATGTTTTTTTTTATAAGCCTTTTTTTTTTTAAGTGAGTGTAGTTTCTTGCCGGCTCTTCTCCATACGAAACGACCAATTGGAACCGTAAACCTAGCTTCTGACGTTTCATAAGTGCTCATGTAGGTTTATGAGTATGTGAAATAAAATATTTTGATATTGACTGGCTTCGGTCTGAATACCAGTATTTTACATGGAGCGACTGCCTATCTGACCTCCACAACCCAGTTACTGGGGAACACGACACTCTATGGTCAAAGACTGCTTATCAGACTTTCGGGTTTCTGACTACCCGAAGCCGAGGTCTCGGTATAAAATGGATGGCCAGGCATCCGCGAACCGACTTCGAGTAGCGTTGCTTAAGCCGTACGGATGCTAAATCCTTCTTTTGCTAAATCCAGTACGTAATATGTAATGCCTGTAATATCAACACCAAATTCTCACGAACAAGCCGTTCTCAACAGGTTCTAAAACAGCCCTATTTATTCCCTTTCACTATCACTTGTTAATTACCTCGGTATACCATGTTAAGTCAGGGATAGGATTATACAACTAGATAACAGCACACTTTATGTAAATACGAACGTTTACTTTCAAAATGTTGGCCGATCTATATTTTGTAAGAAAGGGTTTTGTGGATGCAATTCTTACAGTTCCTTTAAAGTAACGGTTGGTTTATATTAATTACCCATGAATTACCCCTCGTTTCTTTTGAAAATGAATGATGATAAATAGTAAAAAGATTTAGCTTTTAACTTTGACCAATAACAGCTGTCAACTCTAGTCACGTTCAGTCTCTCGTTTTCAAAAATTACCACGTACAATGAGCAATATTTGTTTATATATATATATATATATATTTGTAATCACGTTCTCGAAAACGGCTATAACGGTTTCGATAAAAGTTGCAATATTGGGGTTTACCGGGGCAAAAAATAGATCTAGCTAGGTCTCATTTATCTAGGAAAATTCGTTTTCTCCGTATTTTCACCCGAGCAGAGCTCGGTCGACCAAAGTTTAGAACAAGATGGATACCTTAGAATAATGAATTGGCAGCATGGAAATAGTAAGTACAGTCTATCATGGCAGCATGAAATTAGTATGTACTATACATGGAATTAGCATGAACTATCCTATACTATTAAATGAGCATTCTCTATTGTCACCCGAGCAGAGCTCGGGCGACCAGGTACTATTAATATAATTATGGTTTTCAGACTAGCACACGGAATATAATAATTCTTTTTGAGGATAAGTACTATAAAACCCATTGCTCCATATGTTTGAAAAATTCGTCTGCTCGACGCAACGAAAACACTGCAATGGATAGTTGATGAAAGGGAATGTCTGTTCGAGTGGTTCAATTAGAGTGCAGGTTATGATGGTTAATAGCCTCTAGGCCACTACTACATTATTATAAGACCATACAACTATACCAACAAAGATCCGGGAATACATCCGTTTGGTCCTGTCGATTTAGAAAACGTAATACACACGAACGTATCAATTTGAGCTTCAATCTAACTGAAGGTGACATTTCCGCCTATTTGCAATGAATTATTCAAAAGCACGACTGTGAGTGTTGGGTTCAAGAACGCTTTGAAAGTAATCGGTAGCCCTTTATGTCAAGGTATGATTCCGAACTACGCTGCACGCGGCAGTGCTGCCGCAGCAGTCCTGCCACGTTACTACTGGTCCCCCATTCATTTTCTATAGGTTTATGTGAGATGGCATTCCCAGCACGACAGCAATGCTGCATGACATTGTTACCGTGATAGGAATCACACCTTAAGCCCGAAGTCACACAGCTAGGAGCTTCGTTTCGAGACACGCTTGATGTGTGACAGGTTTAACAAGTGACAAATTAGCAAAGACAATGTACTTACGATAGACGAGACAAAGAGAACAACATCACAATCTACTTGGTATCATGGTCACGCCTCGCTCAGTCTAGTTCTATGCTCTCGTAAGAGAGTTAAGAGAGTAGATATATTCCTCGGTTCTATGTCTTGTTTCATACATTATGACCAAATTAAATAGTTTTGTGACATATGTCAAATGGTCTGACGGTTGGTAATCAAAGGTTGGTGCCGGTAAAAGTGGATCGTGTCAAACTGGCTCTCCAGGCTACTACACACGAAAAATCCTGATAGAAAAACCCAATAACCCTTTGCTTTGAGGAAGGAACCCAGTCCCAAACTCAGGAGTCGAACTTGCGATCACAAGACCAACAAGGAAGTCTATAATAAGTATTTAGCATCACCATCTTATCTTTCTGGCCTTGTCCCATGTTACTTGAGGTCTCCGTTCTCCCCTGTCAAACTCAAACTCAAAGCGTTTATTTCAAATAAACCAATTACAGGAACTTTTGAATTGTCAAGGGGTTGGTCAGTCAGAAAGATGAAGCTAGTTGCCCATTGTAAAGCGTAGTAAGTTCCTATGGAGAAGAACGGACAAGAAACTGTCAACCGTCACGCTATTATTAACTCCTTTATCTTTCATATTATTCCTCACACAGTCCATCCATCTTTTCTTTGGCCCTCTCCCTCTCCATTCATCAACATGGCTGATTATGCTTATCATCTTTTTTGCCCAGTTATAATATTATTCATAGACTGCTACTGGTATCTGCAGTATTACAACGATTAAGATCCGGCATCGCACATCCGTGTCGTCTTGTCGGCCTCGCGCAATGAATTCACGATTTGTTATCAACTTAAAAGTGAAGGTTCCGTACTATAAAATCTTGGAGCAATATTTCTAGATTCGAAAATTTTTGGGTCCGTCTGTATTTCTTTTTGACGGAATATCAATCAAATCAAATTCCAGCAGGCTAAGCACGACCACTTCTCTACTATGCAAAGTGACATTTCTTTTCTACATTTTTGACATCGCGGCATAGAAATATTTCTACAATCTGTCATTACCCGACTACGGCAAAGCCAAAGGAGGGTTATGATTTTAACAGGTTATGTATGTTTGGGTGTATGTATATTCATCTCTTCCCTCATAACTCCTAAACTAGTCGTCGTATTTTGGACTCGTCAGGCTGTTCCGCGGGTTATCGGTTATATGACTTCCCAAAAAGCCAACATGGCGGCTTATAACGGATGAAAAAAATTACCGATATTTTTAATTTATTGTTAACTAGCTGCGTCCCGCGGTTTCACCCGCATAAGTCTCGATCTCGTGGAAATATCGGTATAAAAAGTATACTATGTCCTATTCCAGGTCATGGTCTACCTGTGTGCCAAATTTTATCCAAATCCGTTCAGCCGTTTTAGCGTGAAAGCGTAACAAACAAAAACCAAACTTACTTTCGGATTTATAATATTTGGGATATATATCGTGATTTTTGTGATTCGTTTTTTCCATTTCTACGGTGGTTATGTTAAGTGTGCTGTAGGTAAGAAAGTTTAGGGTTGAATAAGAATGCGGATGGCTATAAGTAGGAGTAGGAGAGACAGAAGGAACAATGGATGGACTGGAAAGAATACTCTCTGAATACTCTCTGGCTCTTGAATACTGAGCTGACGGCTAATTAGAGATGTATGGAAGAAGACATGCTGCGTCTGGGCACGATGAAGATGATAAAAAGTAAAAACATAGATGAATACAGATTGATACCTCCGCCAAATCATTTAAATAAAAAGTGACTCTTGCTACGACACAATAAAGTGCAATTCAGGTCGCACAGCGCTATTTACCTACAGTCATATTCACTTAGAAGTTGCTTCTCTTTCTATCGCGTAACTCGAAAGATCTTATGACTACGTTACGCTCACTGAATTGGCCCGACAAGAGGGGCCCGCCGCGTACTTGTAGCTTCAAACCTAAAATGCGGATTGAGCTATCTGTATTCATCTGTGATAATAATATTCAATTCAATTTAACTAACTTTTACTATTAACCAACTTTAAACGCGCATATCGCAACAACAAATTCATGGTGTAACCACCGACAGTTACTTACTAGTTAACATAACGATCGCCATCAAACAGTCGAAAGTGCGAGCAAATGACCGAAACTGGGTGAGTACCTCTTGCACACGCAAGTACCTAAGTAGCTGTGACGTCACCCAATAAGCAACTAATGGGACAGTTCAAGACGATAGTTTCTCGCCGCGAATAGGGTATTTCCAAAAGGAGATAAAAAGTTCGCCACGTTGGTCAAGTAGTCGCTAACTCAACATAAAGTCCGTCCAGGTTCGAATCCTATGTCGGGCAAACACAGACTCAGATTTCTCAAATATTTCGACTGCGTCGTTGGTATAGTGGTCGCAAGTGCTACTGCTGAGCATGAGATCCCGGGTTCGATTCGGATCGGTCAAAGTTTTATTGGGTAGCAGCCCGGAATCTGGATTTGTGCCCGATTGATGGCAATAGGCTCGCCCCTTATTACATGGGACTTTAACATAACTGACGATATGTGGCTGTACCTACATACTCTGCCTAACCGTTCGGGGATAACAGGAGTGACGTTATGTCAGTGTTATAAAAAAAATATTCATCTAAAGCTAAACACTACAATACGGCCGATATAACTTGGCAGGTCTGAACACAGGCTCTGCGAACTTTCACGCATGTTCTCTCACTCACACTCGCTTTTTTTTTTCGGTGGAAAATTATCAAATAACTTCTCCCGCTCTGGGTGGAGCGGAAGGGCGTGTTCCTTCAGTTGCCTGTACGTTGCCAGGGGCCACGGTATCCCTTTCGGACTTTCCCGCGACCCTGGCAGGCATCGGTCCTAGCGGACCCGGTCAGTTGTGCTGACATTTATTTGAGACGCGCGTGGAACACAACGCGCCGTCGACCCGGGCCTGGTGTTTATCGGACGGCGAGCTACCCATTGCTCACCGTCCGCAAGCCTACTCGATTCCCGAAGCCCAGGGCGTCTCCTGCGGCGGCTAAGAACGTGAGGGCGCGAAATTTGCCTCTCCCTCACGCGTTCCGCCTCCACCTTCGCGAACATTACTGCTTCGCGGAAGGAGGTGACGGCTTCCCACTCTCTCTCGCTGCGTACCTTTCACTCACACTCGCCTCATGTCACCATTTGGTTCCTATGAAATGTTGTTGCGCAGCGTTCTGCGCGAAGTTTGGAACTGCCAAGTTATGTGAGCCGTATTGTATGATACTCTCATGTAGAGAAAAGTGAGATTCCGTCTTTAAAAAAAACTGTATGTCAAGATGTTCGAGGATTTCGCCTGAGCAGGCCCCTTATTTATGACGCCAACAAAAACGAATTAATATGACCCGCTTGAGTTGAGTGTAATCACATGAGTGCGATAATCGCCTGGCGAGTTTCATTTATGACGGGCGAGGAACTGTCTCATGTAAACGAGCCTGAAGATTGCAGTGTTAATGCGAATGGTACTGTGGCGAAACGCTTGGCGTTCGCTGCGGATAGTCCCCTGTATAGGGACTATCCGCAGCGAACGCGGTACAAATAGTAACGCCATAAAAACATATTGAATCTTCATGCCCAGGGGTATCCGAAAATACCCCATGTATGTTCCACGAATCTTGTTTCTTAGATTTCTTCAAATCGTTATGGGAACCGCTTCAAAAAAAATTCTATAAAATAAAAGTCAAAGCCAAAAAGCAGTGTAAAAATAAAAATAAGTTTTGAAATTATCTTTATTTTTACACGGCTTTTTGACGTTTTTTTTTTTTTTACAATTTTCATTATTATGTAATATTCTTTCAAAAATCTATATAAATGGGATCGTCCACAGCGACCCATGGCTACACTACGGACGGATGCGTGGTTGGCAAACAAACAAATGAACCGCGCAGCTAGCGTGGGTAACCAATTCGTGTACACCTAAAGGCGGGACCACACCCTGCGCACGCGCACGAATCGTGCACGCTAGGTGCTCAAATGGCTATGAAGAGTCACATTCTAAGCGCGCGTGCATGTTGCGAACGGTTCGCGTGCAAGGATCCACACCTGCGCAATTGAAGCAAACGCACACGAACCGTGAAGAGAAGGTGTCCATACTATGTTACTAAGATGCACGCGAACCGTACTGTTCGTGACCACGAGAGGACATTTAAGTTACTCGCTGACCGCTCGCGAACATGTCCAAAGGTGGCCATACGATGTTCCTAAGATGGACGCGAACCGCACCGTTTGTGCGTGTGCGCATTGTGCGCAGGTGTGAACTGCCTTAGTGTAGCAGTGGAGCGTCGACTTTTTGCTATAAATTATACAAAGAGTACTTACCAACTGCTCGAGCTCGTCTTCTTGGTGTAGGTGGTCGTTTGAGGCTCAGGTCTACTGGTTCTAGTTGGATAGGTGGCCCACAAGCCTGTAACAAACAGATTACTGAATAAAAATCTTAAATTCATTCATTCATTCGTTCACTGACAGACAACGCACAGCCTAAACCGCACCGTCTTGAAGAATGAAATTTTGCACAAGAGTTCCATATCCAATGTGTAACTGAATTAATGCACGATAAAAAAGTAGTTTGTTCAGTATCGTTTACTAAATCGATTTCTGTCTTTTTTAATATACGTAATTTTTATCCCTAGAATAGTTAAAACTACGTAAATAACAGTCACACTTCCTTCTGTACAGTCAAAACAAAACAAAATGAACGAAGTATCTACAACGCTAGACCGAAAGATGTGTGCGACTGTGTGCGTGCGTAGATTTATAACTCCTTCAATTAAATAAATAAACAAAGGTTTTTATACAAAATCATTAAAATCCAGTGTATGTATTATAATCCTTACATATTATAAAACAAAGTCCACGTCTGTCTGTCTGTCTGAACGCAATAAATTCAAAAATTACCGAACGGATTTTCGAACACAAAACCTTTAATGAATTATACACCAAAACTTTCCTCATAAATCACTTCGTCCATTGGTGAAATAATGGAGTACAAAGTAAAAGCTGCATAAGTAACTGTGACATAAATAAAATAAAATAAACTATCTTTCAAGAGTAGGTTGCTAACTGAATTAGACAACGAAGAAGAAGAGAGTTGTAGACCAATTTTTCAAAAGTTGAAGGTTTTAACGCTGGCTTCTATTTATATTTTAGAAATAGCCATATTTGTTAGGAAAAATTCACACTTCTTCTCCACAGTAACCGAAAACAATAGATTTACAAAAAGGGACCCCACTAAGCTAAAAAACCAATTTTGTAACAGCGCTCTGCACTACAGAAACAGCTACCTTATGTCCATAAAAATTTACAACCATATTCCAAAAGTAATAAGAGAACTACCATTTAATTACTACAAAAGAAATCTAAAAACATGGCTTCTCCAAAATAATTTTTATACACTGAAAGAATTTTTTGAATATAAGGGTAATAAATTATAGATTTATTTAGTTTTATAATACCTACAAATATTGTTCAGAATCAGAATCAGAATCAGAATTATTTATTTGTTAAACATAGGTGAAGAACATATATACATTAATCATACATGTCAAGGTCTTAAATAGATAAGTGTTGCACTATGCTTTGTCATTGTTGACATACAAATATTAAAGTCAGGTTCGTCAAAGTTAACAAAATTTTACGTTAACAAAATACATTAAAATAATCAATTTAATAATGTCCACTACAAGAAAGAAAAACAAAAACAAAAAAAAAAAAAAAAACACACAAGAAGATCACGACAAAAGAATATGCGAGAAATTATTCGTTCGTTACATTAATAATATAAATTTATAAAATTACAGAATTTAATCAAATAGTATTATCATTAAAATAGTCATCCAGGGTATAATAACATTTCTCAACTACTAACTTGTGAAGACACTTTTTGAATTTCTTTAATGGCATACATTTTATAGCATCAGGTATTTTATTAAAAATTTTTGGTGCAACACCAAAGAAGCTCTTTTTCATTAACGCAGTATTGCATTTCAACGTACATAGTTGATTTTCATATTGACTCCGAATGGGGGTCTTCTTAACTGTTGAAAATTTTGTAAATAAATGTGGGTTTGATTTTATAAATAATGCAGTTTCTAATATATATATAGCTGGTAATGTTAATATTTTTAATTTCTTAAAGTAGGGAACGCAACTATCTGTTGACTTTAAATTACACATGGATCTTACACACCTTCTTTGCATCCTGAATACCAGTGTTGCTGTTGTGTTTTATTTTAATAGAGTATAAATGTATCTTTATATCTATAGTCTTAGTTTTTCGTATTGTTAATAGAGTTTATGTACTCGTAGTAATAAGTTAGGTTTTTATGACCATGTAAATGTAAATATTCGTATGCCGCTTTTAGCGGCGGATGTGTCTTGAACATATTATACCTAACCAACTTGTACGTACCATATCCGACGAATAAATGTCTTTGTCTTTGTCTTTGTCTTTGAAAACTAAAGAGAAAAACCGGCCAAGTGCGTGTCCGACCACGCACAATGAAGGGTTCCGTAGTTGGGATGAATTTATCCCAAGAACAAACTTAACATTGTAGTTGAATTTAAGTTGGTTGATTATTTCTCGTTAACCTGTACAGCCTACTTAGCTCTCATAGTTTTCCTTTTAATTTCGTTATATATACTACTGCTGTGAATTTTTTCACAAGTCCATGTACAACCATTTAGCTAGAAGGGGACGACGACACTTGACTCTAACAAAAAAAATCAGTTAAAGCTTAATATTTCGCAAACGTATCCCTGAATCCAAAAATGGTTCACGATATTTTTGAAAGACCTTTCTAACGATACCATACAACATGGGGTAGATGAGGGGGAAAAAAACATCCCCACTTTACGTGTAGGGGAAGTACCCTAAAAAAATATATTGTTCTTGATTTTATTTTACCACTTTGTCGGCATGATTAATATGTATACATATGCCAAATTACAGCTTTCTAGTACTAACCGTCTCTGAGCTAAGCCGCGGACAGACAGACGGACAGTCAGACAGACAGACAGACGGTCATGGCGAAACTATAAGGGTTCCTTGTTTACTACGGAACCCTAAAAAGTATCTACCAAACGAATTAATAAACTTATTAGACTAATAATAAATTACTAAGTATTTAAAAAAACTTATATTAGAAAAACCCCCAACACAGAAAAGAAAAACGAACATTTAAAAAGTCAAAAACTGCTATTATTTTTGCAAGAGTGTACTAGTCTGCCGGATATCCTGGCTGCAGCATCAGCTCATCGTGTTACCACCATTGCGTTTTCAATAGAATTAAATACTGATCAAAACGAATCCAAACACGACATATCTGCAATAATTTTTTTGAAGAGTGCACCAGAGTGCTGGATATCCTGGCTGTAGCATCAGACCAAGAATACCATAATCTTGCGTAGTTACATAGCATACATGGATGTTTCAAATTTTATGTCACACACATGTTTGAAAGTAAAGTAAATACCCATTATGCGTCTAAGATTCCTACCGCAGCTAACACAAAGAGCTGATGACCTTCAAACGGCTGAGCCGATTTTGTTAAAACATCGCTAGAAAACCTGCTTTCGAAAAAATCGCATTCGAATCGGTTCACCCGTTTAAGCGCCACAGGCAGACAAGACACTCACGCATAGCGGTCAAACTTATAACACCCCTCTTTTTGCGTCGGGGGCGAAAAAACTAACAAACAACCAGTTACAAACATCCGGGCTACTGCAAGCTGAACAAAACAAGACTGCATAGGTTAGACTCAGTAGTTCAATAGGGCAAGATGTACACGACCTTTACACCGCCCAAGTCACGAACACCTGAACTTTCAACGGCTAAAATTACTTTCTCGTATAGAGATATCTACTAGCCGTGCCATTGATAAAACCTTCTTCAAGGCGCTACGCACTAAACAGGATGGATTTTGAGATGGGGCAGTAAGGACAGCTACCTTAAACGTTGCAGCTACAGGAAAGGTCTTAGGAAACTGTCCTTAACTTTTTGAGAGATTTTGATTTGCATTCACAAATTTTGAAAAAAAAATTACAATCCTCGACTGTACATTTTTTCAAAATCTGTGAATGCAGATCAAAATGTCAGTCTCCTAAGACCGTTTTCTTCTAGCGACAACGGTTTAGGTAGCTGTCCTTACTGCCCCATCTCAAAAATCCACCTTGTATACATATTTGCCAGGCATATAAAAGGGCTAAAGACAAGAAAAGTGTTAACTAAAGGTACTATACTATTATTTAGCCGACCGCAGGCGGCAGGAGCAGGCGACGTGTGACTTGTCACCGCGACACGACAGGTTTCTAAGTATTTCTATGAAACCGACGTGTCGCTAGTTACAGAAGGTAGCTGCTGCTGCCGCCTGCAGCTGCTGGTCGGCTACGGAATGGTACCTTAACTATGAATGTAGTGAATGTTATGTGTGACACTGAGAAACGAGGAAAGACAAAGAAAATGTGGATGGATTGTGTTAAAGATGATATGGCTAGGTAAGAAGTGAACTCGGAGAAGACGGCAAATGTACGGTCGGCCCCAAAAAATTTATAGTAGGGGCAGGACTGGGAGAACCCTCGCGCACATGTGGGAGTTGCGCGAGGAGGCGAAACGCCGGGGTGTAACTCCGCTGCCGCGAGAAATCACGGCACAGCTGACAGAGCTCCGGCGGGATCTCATGGCGGCATGGAGTGTGCGATTGTCGCAACCCAGCGCTGGGCAACGGGGGGGCAACCACCGCTACTTCAACCGATTCTGTGCTTCAGCTTCCAGCGGATTCCTGCGGCCTTCACAAGGTCATCGGCCCATCTTGTGGGAGGCCTTCCAACGCTACGCCTTCCGGTACTAATAATGATAATGCTTGATGTTATTCTGGTCAATCACCACAGCATTTGGCAAATATGGTTTACGTTACACAATACTTTAAAACCTACAACTCAACGACAAGGGGTCGCCTAGTTAGTCAGAAAGTTGAAGCTAGCCAAAACGTATACCTTTGTGGAAAAGAACGTGCAAGAAACTCCATGGACACTTTTTTAAATCCAGATACTACAAAATCCTGTGTACAATGTTAGTTCTATATATGAGAACAATGGAAAAAAAACAATACAAATCAATTCAAAATATAAAGATTATCGTGCTGTACATTGCTGTTAAGATGTTAACAAACATTTTCTAACATAGTTTTGAACAGAATTGAAACTGTAGTACTTTCAAAAACTATGTTAGAAAATATTTGTTATAATTTTTTAAACAGCAGTGTGAGCACGATTAGAGATAAGGGATACTTCATGCGTGATTTGACACCTTCCACTATTTTCGCCCTCGAAGCAAGTCTATGATAATACGAAATTCATAGTGCAACCACTTTGTTGCCTAATGTGAAAATTTAATCAATTACTATAAAAACAGCAACATCGTAATTAGGGTTGTTACAGTTTTATGCCAGTTATCCCCAAAGGGGTTGGCAGAGGTCTATAGTAAGTACATATTTCGTCAGTTATGTGTAGGTCCCATATGTAAGAGGAGGCGACCCTATTGCCATCAAACAATTAGTTACTACTATTACTACTATTTCAATTACTTTCATAGTATCATGTCTTACAGTATTTTATTATGGGGACGAGCTGCAGACATCGATTTTATTTTTATTCTGCAGAAAAGAGCCATCAGAGCAATATATGTCCTCCTCAGGTGCGATTCTCTTAGGGAACTGTTTAAAAATATTAACATCATGACGGTACCTTGTCAATACATCTATGAAAACATCATGTACGTAAGGGAAAATCTTAATATTTTCAGTAAAAGAAGAGATAGACACAATTATAGTACTAGAAATAGGGACCAATTAGTTCAACCTGGTTTCAGACTGGCTAAAGTAGACTCATCCTTCATGGAGTACTGTTTAAAATGTTACAATAAAATACCTCCCCACATACTCGAACTAAATGAAACGAAATTTTAATCTTGTATAAAACGCACACTATGCTGCCAAGCATTCTATAAGTTGGGGGATTACATCGCTGACAAAAATGCTTGGCTCAACGCTGGTCCAGCTCCACAAGGGCGCATAAACTAGTTGATTAGCATTGAAAATATTGTTGGAGCTGCTGAAGATTGCAAAAACTATCTTTGCATTATATCCTAGTATTGTATAATTGCATAGCACATGTGTGAGCACTGTGACCATTACCTCCTGCAAAACTACCATTTACTGGGTAGGTATGTCTTTTATTGACTTGAATGAGCCCTGGCGGCTGAGAGTATGTCATGCTCACTCAAATGTATCGCTGGTGGTGGCATGTGTGTTGGATCATTAAGTTCCCTTCAAAATGGTTGAGCTGAATGGTGCTGATCCATGCGTCATGTTCGTGAACGGGCACCCCGTCAGTAGGGACTGGTCATCTCTTAGCTGCCATGGCTTATTTTAATTTTTGAATTGTTTTTATCTTTTCATTACGGACGCTTTAAATGTGCACGTCTTTCTACATTGTTCTCACATGTATAATTTAAACATGAATAATGTTACCAATATTTTGTAAGAATACTTTGATTTAAAAGAGTGTCCGTGGAGTTTCTTGCCCGTTCTTCTCCATAGGAAACTACTAGGCTTTGGAATGGGCAACTAGCTTCATCTTTCTGACTGACCGACCCCTTGACCATTCAAAAGTGCCTGTAATTGGTTTATTTGAAATAAATGCTTTGAGTTTGAGTTTGAAACAACGAATCCAGAATTCGGGCTGCTACTGAGAACTTCGTTATGGAAATACCCAAACACGTTTGCGGACCTGGGGATTTAACCGATGACCTCACGAGGAATCCAACGAGACAATCTGGATTTGTACCCAATCCAACGAGACAGTCTGGATTTGTACCCAATCCAACGGGACAGTCTGGATACTTTAAAACATAACAGACCTAAACCTTCGCGAATGTTAGAATCATGTTATTTCGAAGTTTCCCGTGACATAATAAAGTTCATAGTTTAGTGTATGCGTGTGTTGTTTGTGTTTCGTGTGGTTGTGTGTCGTGTGTGTGTGTGCGTGTGTGTGTATGTAGTGTGGTGTGTGTGTATGTAGTGTGGTGTATGTGTGTGTGTATGTGTATGTAGTGTGGTGTGTGTGTGTATGTAGTGTGGTGTGTGTGTGTGTATGTAGTGTGGTGTGTGTGTATGTAGTGTGGTGTGTGCGTGTGTATGTAGTGTGGTGTGTGTGTATGTAGTGTGGTGTGTGCGTGTGTATTTTAGTTCATTTTTTAATCATTTTTCTGGTGCGCAATAAAGTATATATAAATAAATAGATGGCAACCCTAAGGAAAACGGAGTAAGTAAGAAGTTTAATAACTGGCGTTTAAGCGGTTGAGTTTTTTGTTTGATTCGGAAATACCTGTTTTTGTTGTACTAACTGCGTTTGGTTGTATTGCATTTGAATTTTTATTAGCATACCTGCAATTTTTTGTTGTTGAACTAAATGTTTCTGAAGCTAATTGACTGCAGATTTTAATTTACTAAGTCAACATAAAGTCGGAGAAATTAATAAGCAGCTAAGCAAATTGACTACGAACTTAAATTATTCGTATAATCAAATCATAACTGTCATTCTTTGACATTTGTATGAAATCGTTATTACACGGCAAATTGACGTAAGTAGTGTGTTTTTCTTAACAATTAATTTCCCTAACTGCACATAACAAGGGCATAATTATGATGCGGGTAAGTGACTATACAAGGTTTAATTTAAATAACTGAAAACATCGAAAGGGGTCATTGGACTCATCATTATGAAAAACTTTACAAGTGTACAATTCTACAAAATTGTTAAAATGTAGAAAAAATTGCGTATCACAGAAATTGCAAATATATATATATACTCGTAGTTACAATCTACAAGTCACTACAATTTACATATTATTTGTAAGGTTTTCCGTTACAATTATATGGCTTAGAGTTTTGTGATACTCACTTGTAAGATTTACAAATTTGTAAATTGTATTGTAATTGTAAAGTCTTGTGGTATAGTGGTATAGGGCCCAACTGTTCCCTACATATTGTCAAGTTTTACGTATGGAGCATTCGAATTATTTTTCACGATGTTTTGGTTTGTAGTAAAAATTGTTTATAAAGTTACGGTTTCCTAAAAGAGCGGTGGCCACACATAACGGCCACAGTGACGGCTGTCATGGAAATGATGGCAGCGGCAAAGATTTAAACCGTTAGATTCGCCCTATTCGCGTCAAAGTGCCTATGCACACGTTCCGGTTCGCGAGTAGCCGGTGCCGGGTAGCCGGCGTATATGGGCGTTCGTTATCTTTCACACGTACCGGCGAAAAATAACGTCAATGCCCATACAATTAGCCGCCAGCTACCGGGCACCGGCTAGCCGGCAATCTTTTTACGTAAAATGCTGATAATACTTTACCGGAGGAGCACTTTCACAAAGAGATATTTCTCTACGACTTATTTTTTTTAAAGATTATGCCAATATTGCTTGATAAAAACATATGTACATACACATACATAAAACCACGTTTTTTCCCATGGGAGAAGAAAAAAAACATGTTAATCATTTTCTTGCCTAGTTGACCCTTGCATGGAAAATGTTGTACAATGTAATGCAGCAATTTCCCGGCCATAAAACGCCTGTAGATACGAAGAAAATACAATTTGTCGCTATAACAAATAACATGCAATGTATTGCATAATATGGCACTTCATAAAATAACAGTTCGCCATTGATCGTGCATCTTCGTGTGTGGTCGTCGCTTGTGCATGGAGTGTTGCAAAAAGGGTGGGTCTTTAGAGTTAGCGGTTGTATCTATATATATATCCCGCAGAATGAGGATCGGATATGGTAAAACAAATAACATGACATCGCCTCTGGGTTTTAATTCTCCGAAGGGATAGGCAGAGGTGTAAGCACCAACCACAATTGGGCAGTTATATCTAAGTCCCTTGTAATAGGGGGCGAGCCTATTGCCATAAACCAACGGACAGAAATCCAGATTGCACAGTGCTATTGAAAAATTCCTAATGGAAAAACCTGAAGATAATAGTTTGCCCAACCTGGAATGTAAAGGTACAATTCCGTAGCCGACCGAAGGCAGCAACTGAAGGCGACGTGTCGACACGACAGTTTTCTATGTATTTACGGAAGGTATTTCATAGAAACCAGTCGTGTCACGGCGACACGGTGCCTGCAGTTGCCGCCTGCGTCGGCTACGGAATTATACCTTAACCTGAAACCCCCCATGCCAAGAATAAAAAACGATCCGCTATAACTGTGACCGCGCTAGACCACATAGTTGCGCAGACGCAGCGCGTCGACACGCCCCTTCACACTTGTGTTGTGTAAAGTCACGATTTTTATCAATCACTGAGTGAGCACAGCCCTAATTATGCGCTGATTACACTGTCGTGAGGTATATACGAACAGGATAGGACGAATACACGGCATCTGTAATATAATATATTATACACCGTGACATTTTAGTCGTCAAAATCATTTTAGTTTTAGTTTCAAAAGCAACCCACTTCATGTATCCAATAACTACTAAAAATTATACACACCGTGACATTTTAGTCGACTTACAAAGGGCCACTCAATGTATCCGACATAAAATACCTGTAGGGGCATTCAAAAAATTGTTACAACATATAAAAAAAATAAATGAATGTTTAGTAGTCCTTGGATACATGAAGTGGGCTGCTTTTGTAAGATGACAAAAATGTCACGGTTTTAAGAAAAACAGGGTAAGTATGTTTTTAAGGCTCTCGCACAGCCCAAACCAGTAAATAAACTTATGGATAGCGGTTGTAGTTTAAAACGAAAGGTGTGTACTAAGAAAGGATTTATTGAAAATCGACCCTTAAGGGGGTTAAAAGGGGTAATTAGTTTATTGGAAAAATCATATTCCTTGAGTTGATAAACTTGAAACTTGACACGAATTCGCGTCTAAGTAAATAAAAAAGCTTGACATAATTCTCTTTTCAGAAATACTCGCCATAAAGTGTTTGGGAGTGTTAAAGTTTGTATGGAAGCGACGAATTTGAAACTCAGGCTTAATAACCTGCTGGGGTTGCGGGTTTGTCCGAAAGGGATAACGCGGCCCCGGCACACAGGCAACGGAAGGAACACGGGTGGGTTTTAGTCAGTAAAAGTCTGACACACCCTCTCGCTCTGCCCAGAGCGGGAGAAGTCATTTGATGATTTCCCACCCTCAAAAAAAAAAAAAAAAAAAAAAAAGGCTTAATAATCTTGATAAAAAAAGAATTATAAGTAATTCTTTTTTTATCAAGATTAACACACCCGTTGATCACGTACCTAAGGGTACGTGTTTTTTGGATTTGGATTTTCATACTTGATACCCCTAAACAAGTTTTCAGAAGACAATTTCACTGCCTGCTTCGATTGAATCGTAAATTGATTTTGATAATCAATAAGAGCAAATTGCTAAGCATGATCCTATTGTAAAGTTGAGGATTAATGTTAAGTACAATGCATGACAAAAACACGATGCTATAAAATTTTCTCGACAGAAAAAAATACAAATTTACCGAACAATAACCCGCTGGTATTAAAAAAATACTTCAAATAAGATCATGAAGCTTTGCATAATAACTGAACTACAAAACAGATAGTAAGTTATAAATTAAGTACTTACTATTTTTCTTTAAAATAACATACCTAAACGATCGGCGCCTTGGGACCTTCTCCCCGACGTGGTCAGTCTCGCTCTCACTCAGTCCGCAAGTGACTCAGTGTGTGACCGATATAAAGAGTGAATTGGAGCTGCTGTATTATGGACTGTTAAGTTAAATAATTTCAGCGTATTAAACGATTTTTCTAAAATTAGTAGGTGAAACTCGCTGGTAATTTTTTTATTCAATCATACAAATATCATTCCTTTGATTTAGAAACTTGGCACGAATACTTTTACAGGTAAATAATAAAGAGATTTATGAGTAATTTTCTAAAACTACCCATTTGAAGGGAGCGGAAATGAGGGTGTTGAAGGTTGTGAGGAAAACTATGAAATCCGCGCAGACGAAATCGCGGGCGAAGTCCTCGTTCTCTATAAATAAACATGGACATCTAATGTCCTGGGCTGGGTTCAACGTCCAGGTCGGGTAGTCTTCTTCTTCTTTTCGTGTGGTTTGTAACTAACCTGGTGTCAGAGTTTTAAAGCCGGCCATGGACCTCTGACTTGGCTTCACATGCCGTGCGTGCCGGTCGTGAGGTCGGGTAGTGTAATTGGGTTTTTCGATTGAAACCCGTAATCTGCGTTTTGTCCAGTTGGTAGCAACGGACTCGCCCCCTTTTAGAACAAATTGGAACGGCAAAATGTGGGTGAAATACATCTCTGGATAACCCTTTGAGTAATAGAGGCGCCACATTGCGTGTGATGTTTTAAGGATCCCGCGAATCTTTAGGGAAAATGTATATGAAAACTTCACGGAAATTGTGCTACCAGTTTTATAGCTCCCGCGACTCTGGTGTATAAATTTCTATGAAAATTTCACGGAAATTGCGTGTCGCGTCGTGCCTGTCTGCGGAGGCTTTAGCCGATTGCATCGTGTGCAGACAGCTTAAAGATGGCGCCAACATCCGCTTATAAAATGAGCCGCGCCCTGGCACGCTACAACAATCTATGTTCTCAGGATAATGATGGTAACGAGTTTTCCTAACATATTCAAACGAATAATAATTATAATTATTATATTAATACGTGAAGCAAAAACTTTGTACCTCTTTTTACGAAAATTACGCGGACAGAGGAGTATGAAATTTAGTACAGTTAAAGTTTATATGGGGAAGTGCAGAAAGCTAATATTTTTATATAATATACATTAGAGACAAATATAAATTAATAAAAAAAACATTACACACACTACCTACCATGCGTTTGACACAAGATGGCTACCTTGGTATCATAACATGGCAGCATGGAATTAGTATGTAATATACAAGTTAAAATTTAAATGAATTATGGTCGAATTTCGACCTCTGGACGATATTATTTAAAACGTCACGAGAGATTTCCAAACCTAGAAGTACGTATGCAATATTTCAGGTATTTAACGTGAAGAGGCATTCTTTAAAGGAGTGTAGAACTTACTCATGAAAATTAACAACTTGGGTGAAAGCTCCGAAATATGAAAAAAATCTGCTGTGCCATAAATTTTGATGTTAGTATTGCATTTTTGTATGGAACAACTGTTTATTTTATTTTATTTTATTCACATGTCTTCCTTGCCATACTTCTTTTACACGCTTCTATGGTCTAGTGGATAGACCACCTGTCTCAGACCAAAAGGTTGCGGGTTCGATTCCCAGTGGGGCAAAACTTTCTGCTTGTTTTAGTTAGTGGTAGGGCTTGTTGTAAATCCGCCTGGCTAGCTAGCTACCACCATATTATCTAAGTCTTTCGCTATTACAACAATGTTAACAGCATTGTTGTGTTTCGGCAGTTGAGGTAAGATATAGCCAATACGTTTGTGGTTGAGGATTCCGGGTGAAGCTCTCTGCCACCTTCGGCCTGATCATCAGTTACCATTAGGTGAGATGCAGGCCAAGAGCTTCACCGTTTGTGGATTAAAACCAGCCAAGTGCGTGTCGGACTACGATCAATGAAGAGTTCCGTAGTTGGGATGAATTTATCCCAAGAACAAACTTAACATTGTAGTTGAAAAACATGTTCTTAATTTAAGTTTGTACGCACAATATTGAGATATTTACCATGTTATTTTAAGACCATAGACTTCTTATAGGTTTTACTGTAATCTATGAGTAAAGAACCATTCTCCATATTTTTTCAAAATTTTTGGCTCAGTAGTTTCGGAGATAAGGGGTCAATTAACATAAACTTTCTTAAATATCTTTAAAAGTACTCATTTTAAAATTATGAAAAAGACTGTATAAGTACCATGTGGGTGCCAGTAACACTTTCAAAATTATAATGGCACGCGACGACGGTTTTACCTTGACCATTTTTGTCCCTATGTCTTGATTTCTGTCTGAAATATTTTCAAAATTATAATGGCACGCGACGACGGCTTTACCTTGACCATTTTTGTCCCTATGTCTTGATTTC
This sequence comes from Agrochola lota, assembly GCA_947364205.1. Lineage (NCBI taxonomy): Eukaryota > Metazoa > Arthropoda > Insecta > Lepidoptera > Noctuidae > Agrochola > Agrochola lota. The sequence goes on along the minus strand of OX376246.1, from coordinate 9,187,215 downwards.
TGTCTGAAATATTTTCTAAATTATAATGGCACGCGACGACGGTTTTACCTTGACCATTTTTGTCCCTATGTCTTGATTTCTGTCTGAAATATTTTCGTTTCGTATTTTTTAGATAATTTTATTTCCCCGAAATCGGGTTGCCTACAGTTTTTTATATTCAACACAGCTTATCGCAGTTCGCTTTTTCAACCGACTTCAAATAGGAAGTGGCTATCGGTTCTGATGTTCATATATATATATTTTTTTTATGAATGTTCGGGCATAACTCCGTCACCTATAGACGGATTTACAATAATTTTTTTGTTTGGCAATGACAATGGGACCACCTCGGAAGTATACTCAAGTTAGGATCTGAACATGGGATCCTGGAAAAATCGAGGGAACTCTTCAAATATTACTGTAATACCTATAGCGATTTGGGTATTTTTTTTATAGTAGCTCGTGCAGTTGCTCTCGGAAAGCACCATTTGGTGAAGTGGAACTAATGATGAAGACCATAGATAGCCACCGGAACTACTCAATAATAAGTATTTCACGGGTTGCGATTCGATTACTTTTGAAGCTCGACGTAGACCTCTCCAAATTGCGCAACATCGACAACGCCCGGTCTTTCAGTCATGATCAATGAGCACATGTATTTCCGCTTACTGCTACTTCAGTTTGCTAATATTTTATTCAAATATGTGAATCTCCTAAGGATGAAGTCAGCCGCGCCCAGCCACGCCTCTCGCTCTAAGCGGAGGAAACGACGATTTTCCACAACTAATTACCATATACGAAGGAAAACAGTAATTTATGAAACGCACGACACTCCTTGAGAAGCACGAAACTGGTTTTTAGAAAGACTAACATAACAATACATATGTATTCCTCGAAGGGACTGCGACCTCTGACTTTGTTTTGGCCTTTCTTCTCAGAGTAATCAGATAGGAAACGCCGACCTCATCTAGCTTAATTTTCCTATGGCGTGTAAAAGTGATTCCGATATCCTATTTACAGAATAAACAATTTCATTTCGAAGAAAAAGGCACGACATTGCACCCACATTTCTCCAGATTATAATTAAGTAACATGTAATAATAGGGGGGGGGGGAGCCTATTGATAACCGCAGGGCAACGTGAGCTACTGAGAATTTACTTATGGAAACATCCAATAACACAGCCCGATTTTAGGTTCGAACTCAGCATAATGCCCAAGGTCACGACTGGCCGAAAACGACGTGTTGTCACGTCAAGCGAATAATGCAGTGTGCGCTTGACGTGGCAACACGTCGTGTCCGGGTTCGCAACAAGTCAATCGTCATCCTGCGGATGCCTCGTTGAGAGGTGAAACACGTGTTGATTTCTTATAGGGTTCTTTATAACTCTTCAAGAGCAGTTAATTAGGTTACTAAATATACGTCGTCTATTGTATTTTATAATGGATTTCCGCAAAGCCACGCCTGACTTAATAACCGTTTTCGTTTTTCGCGATTTCAGGTTTGGTCCTATAGTAAAAGTTGTTCATATTGATAAGTATTTCGGTTATTTTAATTACACCTTGTAGAAGTATGGAAGAAGACATGTTGCGCATCATTTCAGCCGAAAGACGTCCACTGAAGGACATAGGCCTCCCCCAAACACCGCCATTTCGACCGGTTCTGTGCTTCCCACATCCAGGGGATTCCGGCTGCCTTCACAAGGTCATCGGTCCACCTTGTGAGAGGCCTTCCAACGCTATGTCTTCCGGTATACGGTCGCCACTTCAGAACCTTTCAGTCCTATCCGCCATCTGTTCTACGAGCAATGTGCCCTGCCCATTGGCACTGAAGTTTGGCAATTCTTCGGGTTATGCCGATTATCTTGGTTCTCCTGTGGATCTCTTAATTTTTTATTCGATCACATAGGGAAACTCCAAGCATAACCCTCACCATTGCCCTTTGGGTGACTTTTAGCGTTCTGATAAGGCCCATTATGAGCGACCACGTTTCAATGCTATAAGTCATCACTGGCAACACGCACTGTTCAAAGACTTTCGTCTTGAGACACTGCGGTATGTGGGACGGGAAGATATGGCGTAGCTAGGTAAGAGAATGATGATTTATTAGCGACCTGTCCCAGCTTGGCACGGTTCTTACATATTGACAAAACATATAGATGACTTAATTAAATCTACATTAATGTACTAACACATAAACCTTCCGGAATAAATTCTGTAAATGATGCCAAAAATCGCTTCAAAATGTTGCGTAGTTTTAAAGAACAACGCGCTTCCACAGACAGATATGAAATGCGAATAGATACACTTAGAAGTCAAGTAAAAAAAATCTTGACATTTATTTCCGAGACGGGCAGCGAGTTAGACACTGTTTCACCTAGTTCGGTTTACATTGCATAACTAGTGAGGATGTTACCGAGTTGCCGACACTATTAAGAAATCGACCGCGCCTTAGTGCGCCATTCTAAGTACTGCGCATCGTGGAAATGCCTTCATTTCGACATTTTACTAGTACTTTGATAAAAAATGCAGTCTAGGAAAGAAGATATCTGTTGAATTTGAACCACTTTTACTATGGGACGGACTTTAACCCTATATTATTAAACGAGCAATATTTGTAATCACGTTCTCGAAAACGGCTCTAACGGGGGCGAAAATCAATATAGCTAGCACATATCTGGGAAAATTCGTCATATTGTCATATGTCATATTTTCACCCGAGAAAAGCTCAGTCACCCAAAGTTTACAAAAAGATGGCTTCCTTAGAATAATGACATGGCAGTATGGAATTAGTAAGTACCTACTATCATGGCACTAAGGAATTAGTAAGTTACTACTAGCATGGCACTATGGAATTAGTAAGTACCTACTATCATGGCACTATGGAATTAGTAAGTACCTACTATCATGGCAGCATGAAATTAGTATGCACTATACATGGAATTAGTATGAACTATCCTATAGTATTAAATGAGTCGACCAGGTACTATATTTTAATACCAGCCAATTATAGTCCCACTGGATGCGAGAAGCACAGAAACGGGTGGTGCAAAACGGGTCAAAGTGGCAGTGCTTCGGGGAGGCCTATGTCCAGCAGTGGACGTCTTTCGGCTGAAATGATTGTCTCACTGCAGAGCAAAGGCCTCTTCTCGTACAGAGAAGGCACGAGCATTGATCACCACGCTTACTCAAGATGGGTTGACGGTGTCAGACTTATATTAATTATAAGTTCAGGATTCCCTACGATTTTTTTCCTTTACCGATGTCTGGTAGTGTCCAAGATAAACTCAGAAAGGGATCTACTTAAAATAAAAACAGCTTCTCCATATAACAATGCAACACCTACCCGATCGAAATGTATAAAACAGCAGAGTTTTTTAGGTTGGCACTGGCGTCTTAGAAGTCAATGTTTCCCGAAATTGCAGTGACATACAACTACGTAACAATCGTGCAAATACTTCCAATTATCTAAATACAAATCAAAGTAAGCCAAGAATATAATGTGCATAGGTACAGTATGGACACGATAACGTTATCGCAGACGCTGCGACAACATTGTCGCATCCTACGTTGGAGAAACGAGGAAATTGTGCATGCGCATCTGAGTTTACCCATGCTGTTTCTATTTCTATTAAATGTATTTCTACAAGTATTTAACTCTCACCTTTTTAGGGTTCCGTAGTAAACAAGGAACCCTTATAGTTTCGCCATGTCCGTCTGTCTGTTTGTATGTCTGTCTGTCTGTCCGCGGCTTAGCTCGGTTAGTACTAGAAAGCTGTATTTTTTTAGGGTACCTCCCCTACATGTAAAGTGGTGATGTTTTTTTTTTCTCGTCTATTCCAAAGTGTGTGTTGTCGTTGGAAAGGTCGTTCAAAAATATTGTGGGTATGTTAAAACCAATTTTCCATTCAGGAATCCGTTTGCGAAATATGATTTAAAATGCTAATTCCCCCCTCTGCCAGCTGTACTTGGTTGTAGGTACTTTGATTTGTGAAAAAAATCACAGCAGTAGTGGTATATATAACGAAGTTAAAAGGAAAATTATCACAGCTAAGTAGGCTTTACAGGTTAACGAGTAATAATCGACCAACTTAAATTTGCAGTAAAAATAACATGTTCTCCCATACAGTCCGTATGGTAGAACTAGTTTTTCAACTACAATAATAAGTTTGTTCTTAGGACAAATTTCTACGATCTACGGTACCCTTTATTGTGCGTTGTCCGACACGCACTTGGCCGGTTTTTACTAATAAGGTATGCAAAACGATGTGCAATTTAAAGCGGCTATATACCCCAACGGTTTAGGCGTCAACTGGCGAACAGCGGGGATGTGTGTACGATGCTCACTTGTTGCTCTATTATCACAGATACCTTTGTGATAATCTCTTTCCAAAACTCTGTGCCATATACATTCACGGGCACTGTACGGGATCTTTTGGTGCTCGAGTGACGTTGACAGGGGAGGCGCTTTTGGTAAAGATATATGTGCAATTGTTTTGAAAACACAATGTGGCGGCGTTAGTTCCGATTTTGGCCACGCGCCAAAAGATACTTGTAGCGATATACGTTGTACGTGTGCTATGAGTTAGAAATAAACTACGTGTTTCCTTCCAAATAGGAATCAACATGTTTAATGCTTTTGAACCATTTTTATTTTATTTTTTTAGGGTGGGAAATTATCAAATAACTTTCCCCGCTCTGGGCGGAGCGGGAGGGCGTGTTACGTTGCCAGGGGCCACAGTGTCCCCTTTCGGACTTTCCCGCGTAGACAATCAAGATGAGCGGAAACTTTACTCGAAGAAATGGTTCAAAACATATTTGTGTCTGGGTGGGCCAGTTTTGCTTAATATTACATAGATAAGTTAGAAGTACAGTTCATTTTGAAAGCACGTCGGTTAATGGGTACTCAGTTACCGCTTACAAATACCATAACAGAAAGGCATTTGTAATAGAAATCTAGTTTATATTACCTCATATTTCACGGCTTCAACTACCTTAATTAAATTAATACCAACATAAACCAACATCCCACTCATGTAACTCCATACAATTCACTATAAAAGCCGAACTTTCCCGACCAGGACCCGAATAGAAAACGTTTTGCAATCGCCCAATCCCGTCGCACAATCAGATAACTGACAAATCAATAGATCAATTACGATTGGTCTGTTCCAACGTTCCATATTCAAATCGATGTATCGCATTGGTCCATTTAAAATGAGAATTTATTTGGAATGAATTTTGCAACGGTTGCATTTTGCTGTCTGTTGGCGATTCCCGATTTCAATTTGATATGGAATCGATTACTTATCTTCAGTCTTATTTCATTTCGATGTATTCAGAAATCTCAGGGCTTATTATATCCTATATATTTTAGAGCAATTCATATGAATATACTCGTATATTTAAATAGAAGTCTCACCGGTGACGGAAAAGTTGTGTGGAAATCGGTTTTCATGTGATAGATAGATAGAATAATATGGAGAACGAGAATACGGAGGAATGAGCAAAATATCGTGAAGAAAGTTTTGAGTATAAATGTGAATGGCTATAAGAGTAGAGGAAGACCAAAGAAACGCCTTATAGCCTGTAAAAGCCTACACCGATACTTGATTCATACTCAGTATTCGGTCATTTAGCTTTAAAATAATCCATCAGGTTCAGGTTTGGTCCTTGGATGTGTGAGCATCTTCACATACCGAGACTCCTCCGTGCCTCGGCAAGCACGTTATGCCGTTGGTCCCGGCTGTCATTCGTGGATCATAGACAGTCGTTACGGGTCGTCAGAAGCCCGAAAGTCTGACATCCAGTTTTATCAAGGGGTATCGTATTACCCAGTTACTGGATTGTGAAGGTCAGATAGGCCTGCGCTCAATGTAAAATACTGGTACATATTCAGCTGCATCCGGTTAGACTGGCAGCCGACCCCAACATAAAACCACGTAGTCATTGGGAAATCCAGTTGCGCAACATTGTTTCAGCAACATGTTTTTGTTTTTAACCACAACGGGGATGCACTTGGCCTGCATTTCACCTGATGGTCAGTGGTGATCAGGCCGAAGGTGGAAGCGAGCTTCACCAGAATCCTCAACCTCAGTGGAACTGGTTATCTTACCTCTAACTGCCGAAACACAACAATGCTGTCAACATTGTGGTTATGGCGACAGACTTAGATAAGATGGTGACAGCTAGCGAGGAGGGCTTAGAACAAGCCCTAACACCAACCTAGCAGAACATTTTACCACCACTGGAAATCCACCTGGACCTCTGGGTCTGAAACAGGTGGTCTAACCACTAGAAAATAGGGGCGGCTTTTGTGTTGTGCCAAACATCGGATTGTTTAATTGTTGCTGGCAACATTTCAATGTTCCATATTCATGGGCCTTGGTATAGCAGTGATAGTCTAGTGGTGTGACCGTCGGACAGCCAAATCATTGGTCTCGAGTTCAAACCCAAGGTACGCACCTCTGACTTTTCGGATTCATGTGTGTATTGTATAATCATCACTTGCTTCAAAAACGGTAAAGGAAATCATCGTGAAGAAACCGGCATGCCCGAGAGATATTTCTCGACGGCATTTAAAGCCAAGTCAGAGGCCCATGAGCGGCTTTAAAATTCTGACACCAGGATAGTGACACGAAAAGAAGAAGATGAACCTTGGTAACCAAAGGACGAAAGAGGTGAAATCCTGCGAATTCAAATAATAATAATAATACCAGCCTGTTACTGTCCCACTGCAGGGCAAAGGCCTCTTCTCATACAAAGAAGGCACGAGCATTGATCACCACGCTTGCTCAAGACGTGTTGATTATTTCAGACTTATGTTAACTATATAACTCCAGGTTTCCTCACGATATTTTCCTTCACCGATGTCAGTATTGTCCAAGATAAACTCAGAAAGTACATATGAATTGAAAAAGTCACATTGGTACTTGCCCGGATTTGAACCCCACAACCTGGAATCAAATATCCTTGCAAAAACTGTAAGTTTAATTTCATGGGCTACATTGAAGGACAACTTTCCATTGCAACTTCAAATTCTCAGTTCACACACCGGGGCTGTCGTTAGGGGCTTAAAAAGGGATGTCGTTAGGGGCTTAAAAATGTAAACGGGCTGCGAAAGGAAATCAGTAAAAAGGCAACGATGATAATGGTGACATGTGTTAGTTTAAGACATCGGGATTACTAACGAAAGACGCACTTAGTTTACGTGCACACCCGACGACAGGCGCACGCGACAGGTCAGCGTCAGTCGTCAGTCTGAGGAAGGTGCAGTTGTCTTTGTATTGCGTATCTCACCATGGATATCGGAGATCAAAGTGGGTCGAATACTCAAAGAATATGATCGCTTCCTGCACAATGTCTGTCGTAAGTCGTAAGGACAAGATACAGATGAAAAACTAAAACTCTGCGTCTTGTTGCAGCAACTATACACCATAGGTGTGTGCTCCAATCGTAAAAAAGGTTTTTATAGAAGACACTTTCTTGTATAAAAATACGATGAAAACAATTTATTTTAGATTTTTACAATAGTTTCCTCTTTATTAATGTTTTTTAAACATTATCATTTATTCTAACTACTCTTCGTAGATGTAACTGCTTTTACAATGCATTTGCTCGAAAAGAGCGTTTTCCAAGCAGTCAATTTGTGCGGAGTGTCACTTTTTTTCACTAGTGCTTTTTACTTTTCTGTTTTTTTTTTAATTTTTGAGGCCGTCATCAGCCCGTCTCGTCTCAGAAATTTTATTATTTGAGAAAAGTTTTTCACAAATTAGTATTTACAAATCCGATGATGATGATGACGATGGCGATGATTATGCCGATGGTTAAAATCAAAAAGTCGAAGTCGAAGTTAAAGTCAAAGTCAAAGACAAAGTCGAAGTCAACGTCAAAGTCGAAGTCGAAGTCGAAGTCAAAGTAAAAATCAAAGCCAAAAGTCAAAGTCATGAATTAATTTTGTTTTTATCATTTATATACGTCGTCGTATGTTAGATGGTACACATCGCAGGCGACTGCCGTTAGGCTCGCTCGTTTTTTTTTTTTTTTCCTCGCACAATGCATAGTAAAACGTAGTATGATACACGTGCGTAAGATGATTTCTTCGAAATCACCTACCTTCCGCACTTATAGCATAAATAACTATAGCACAATTTTTTGTTACATTTATAATAATAATATAATATTTTGTAATCTGTCTATTGTAAAGAGCCCGAACTCCAAGCGTCAACAAATTATAACGTTGCTAAATTGAAGAGTACAACTGCGACGTAGCATTACAACTGAAGTAACAGGTTTTACTTTTAGTCGGTTACTTGACAGCTGTCACGTCACGTGGTTGGTTTTTGTATACCTTTATTGAACTACCTAAACCTATAGAGTATAGACGCGGCGACAAGACGCACGGTTTGCGATGGAAATTATTAATAAGCTATTAGGACACGCCTATTGACCATCTAATGCTCACAAAGGTACCGGTTGACCCTTAATGCAACCTTCGCTTACTTCTTCATTCTAGAATTTGAATAATAGAATATGTTTAGTGTTCATATTAAAAATTATTGGGTTTTCCCAAAGAATTTTTTCAGTAACACCCCGTGGTATTACACTGGCAAAACTGTACGATAATATTGTAATACGGGTATACTGGACGATAAGACGGTTTTAACGAAGCTGAGAGTCACTTGTTCTTCCCATCATGGTGATTTTTTTTTGTACACACGGCTACACATCAAGCTATACATTTCCAGTTTATGCTGATCTAGCATTGTATAGGATTTCCGTACAGTGTGAGGTCAGCTTATAGTTAGTTAAGTAAAGGAAACAGTCCTAAAATATTTTTTTTTTTGTGAGTACAAACTTACATTTGCAGTTGGAGAATTGACCGTGATGTATGGGACAACATGTTTTACAACTACAAAGTTAAGTTTGTTTTTAGGATAAACTCATCCCAAATACGGAACCCTTCATTGTGCACGCTCCGACGCGCACTTGGCTGGTTCTTTAACTATAATTATAACTTATAATTATAACACTAATAACTATAACTTAACTTTAAACGTAAGCATGTTTTGCGTACGTTGCATTGCAATCTTCCGCAAACAGCGATTTTAAACACCAAAAATAAAAGTCGTTTCCCATTAAGTATTATTGTACCACTAGCTGCGCCCCGCGGTTTCACCAGCATAAGTCTCAATCCCTTGGGAATATCGGGGTAAGAAGTATCCTATGTGTTAATCCAGGTATAGACTATCTGTGTGCCGAATTTCATCCAAATCCGTTCAGTAGTTTTTGCGTGAAAGAGTAACAAACATCCATCCATACATCCATCCTCAGGAAATCGCAGGGCTTCATATTCAGCTTCATATACAGGGTCAAATTAGATTAGCTAGCGAAACTCCACAGGCGTGATGGGTATCAATATTAAACAGGATTTTTTTTTAAACGACCGCGTTTAATTATGTAGTTTATTTACCTGAAAATATGAGTTTCGCAGCTAACGTGGAAAATAGAGGTGGGCAAAGTGTATCATTTTTGAGATTGGAACTGTTGCATCTGGATCACTGAAATGATCCGAATCATTGATATGTTTCATTTGGATCATTAGAATCATCGACTCAAAGGATATAACAATGGATAACGGGAACAAAAAGCTGTGAGAGTATGAGTGATACACGATCTCATTTGATATTTCTTTCTGACTCAAATAGATTGTAATGTGTCACCCGCTCACTCGACTCTGACTAAAGTAACGTAACTCAGTATTTCTCTCCAGGTCGCGCAGAAAGAGTACAGAGGCAAAGTAATGATTTAGATTCAAATGATGCGTTTGAAACGTTGTTACTGAACTTTTGGAACACTTCAACGATCCGGATCAGTGAGTCGGTTCCGTAAAGAGTTACACACGCCTAGTGGAGAACCTCTCCGCTATAGCAGTGGTCGATCGACTTTATGTTCCGTCTATCTCACAAGTTAACCTTTGAAGGACTACAGTTATGTAACCATCTCATCGACGTATTCTAAGGCGTTTTGCTGGGAACTGGCACAGGTGCTGACCCTGTCAATTTGCCATGATTTACCGATCTACTGTGCAAGTGTCGACGTTCGTTCATGATTGACAGTCTTGTTTCATGTGAGGTGGATAGAATTACTCTTTAAGAAGATGTAGGCACTGTAGACTCTAGTGATGTAACGAATGTCATATTTTGGACATTCGCGAACGCGAATGCGAATGCGAATATTCAGTTTTTGTTTAAATTTGGCGCCATTTGTCTATGGCTTGGTGACTTTAGCGGCAGTCCCGTTCGAACGAAGTGCGTTCCGTCTGTTTTTCGTTCTGAGAATAGCCGAGTTAATACGAACGCATCCGAATGATGTGTCATTCCGCTCGCGCCGGTGTTTTTATAAACAATTAACCAACTATTACCTACTTAAAAAAATTATACACGCAAAAACATTCGCAATAATTTCGCGAATGCGAATGTGAATGCGAATATGCAAAAAAATGCGAATATTCGTTACATCACTAGTAGACTCTTCACGAGTCTACGGCTCCGGGACGAATAAAACAGCTATAAAGAATAAATAGGATAATTATTTCTATGATCGGAGCTACGTTTTTATTTGAACATTTTTTTAAATTATGTTTTCTTCCTCTCCCCCCCCCCCTCCCCCCATGACAGCCCGCAGAACCGACTCATTCCTGTACCCTAATTGCGTAATACACGATCAATCAGAATCGTTTTGATAAGAACAGTTGGTCGCTGTGATTAACTCAAGACAATTTTTATGTTCTTTCTCCAGCTTACCTACTGACAAGCTATATGAGTTTATATAAATAGTGACCTCAACAATTGATCATATTATTTATTGTCATTAGTAATTAACTGTTTGTTTATTTATTTTACCTCGATGGTCTTAGTCATTTATAACTTCTAGTTACAACTATATGTAAGCGGGCACGCCCTTTATGCCTGGAGGTTTTTATTTAGAGTTCTGTTTACGTTTAGTTTTTTATTTCTGCCTGAGTATAGTTCCCGATGATTTTGTTTGGTATATTTGCGTGTGCTAGCTAACATATGGCTAATAATTTAAATTATAAGAATAAGAATAAGAAGAAGAATAATTTATTGTTTAAGTAAATACCTACATTGGAATGTGTTGATTCCTGGAACTCACACAGAAAACTAAATGGCGTAAGTCTCAATTCTTATTTGGTTTATAACTGAAGTAATAATTGATCTAGAGAAAAAATATGTCGTAGCTGGATAATAAACTATATTTTCTTACTGTGAATACTATTTTAGACACAAAAGCCGAGTAATCTTGATTTTATTTAAATAATCTTTAAATAAAGGACATGATTTTGAGCGAAAATTTTACATTACGTAGGTAACTGTCTTCTACATGGAATGAAGAAGATCCAATAAATCATATACTAAAGTTATATTTTGATTGTATGCGTGACTGTTTCAGAATATAAATGCAAACAATTTATGGACCCTCCTCTTAATTACGTACCTCCATTGTAGAGGGCAGCACGGCGCCTCCACGACGCCCCGCGCCCTCTCTCTCATCCTGAAACAATACATATTCATTGTAAAATAAATACACTTAAGGCGCCACATCCATGGGCGAGCGAGAGAATCGCGGCGGTAGTCTCGTCCGTGCCATCAAATTCTCGCCGCGATGACATCGGCGTGTGGACATTGCTTCATACCTTGGAGCTTTTTTGGCCTCGCACAGGTCGTTAATTCGTTATTATTTAGTAATTTTTTTTAAATGCTCCTTTTTAATTTTTATTATTATTGTTTGTATTTCCTGTGCGTGTCCCAAATAAAATATTTTTCTTTCTTTCTTTCTTTTCTTTACAGTTTCGATTCAATTTGATACCACGGGCGTGACTATCGCCGCGTTAAAATTCATTTATTTAGCCCAGAGTAAGGCACAACACAACATAATATTTTACTGCAATGCAAAAAAAAATGATGTAAAGTAATAAATTTGCAGGAATGTGTGCCTCAAAACTGCGCAAAAAAAAACTTATGTTACGTAACATAACATTACGCCTGTATTTCCTCGAAGGGTTAGGCACAGGTGTAACTACTTACTCGTATAGTACTCCCATCTTTCGCCAGTTATATTTAAGCCCCATGTAATAGGGGGCGAGTCTATCGCCATCAATGGGCACAAATCCAGACTCCGGGCTGCAACTGAGAAATTCCAGATGGAAAACCCAATAACACTATTCCCGACCCGGGAATCGAACCCGGAACCTCATGCTCAGCAGTAGCACTTGTGACCACTAGACCACGAGGCAGTCAAATGTTATGTTATGTCATAACCTAGTGGTGTGACCGTCGGACTGCCAAGTCTTAGGTCTCGAGTTCGAACCCAAGGCACGCACCTCTGACTTTTCAGATTCATCTGTATAATTATCACTTGTTTAAAAAGCGGTGAAGGAAAACATCTTGAGGAAACAGCCTGTGAGATATTTCTCGACGGCATGTGAAGCCAAGTCAGAGGCCCATGGGCGGCTTTAAAACCCTGACACCAGGTTAGTCACTAACCACACGAAAAGAAGAAGACCTCATAAAATATGCCAAAAGATTAAGAAAACAATTAATTTATCAAGGACACACTCCACTGGAACCTATCAAGCCTCAAAACTAACAATCTATAGTTTCGTCAAGCGGTCATCAGCGAGTGGCGCGGGCGCCGAGTGAAAGCACAAATGTTACGTTCCCACGCTACACTTGTTACTGCAGTGCGTTCTCGACACAAAGTGGGATTACTCAGCGAGCTTGTTTTACGACTTGTGGGTATTAAGGACTGGACAAACTAGAGTTAAAAATTCGAAATTTAAAAGTCCAAAAAGCCGGACAGTTGCAGAAAAGACTAGACGTTTCTCTTTCTTTTTAAGTCAAAAAGTCGGGACAAATAACAAAAAATGTTTTGACTGGACAAAGTCAAGACGGTAGGTCAAAAAGTCGGAAGAACTTAACTCAAAGCATTTATTTATGGGCAAGAAGAAACCGTGTGTATTTATTTGTAAGTACTTATATTTATATATAATTAGGTGTATATATTATATTTTTAGTTTTTAATAGGTATATGTATATCTTTATATTTAAATAAATATTTATTCATCAATTCTCGCTATTGCACCTGCCACTCTTTGTCTCTGCACACTCAAAGGTTGACTGGTAGAAAATGCCTATGGCATTAAGTCCGCCTCTGTAAGTTTGTGTACTTGAAGTATTAAATAAATAAGAAAAAACCGTCGAGTTGTAAGAGTTTAGCCATATCAATGGGGTTACACTTTCATCAGATAAGTAGGTACTTTTGGAACGGATTATAGGTACTAGAGAAATGCCACTCAGCAGCATACAAATAGCAATTGTAGCCTTTAAATGAGCATACTGGTAAAAGCCGTGCTATTTGCATTAGCAAACAAGGTGTACTTTTAAATAGCGTTGTGTACTTCAGCCTAATCAATGTTGAAATCTCAATCCGCTACAATATGTTGCGCAAAGTAATCATCCGTGTGTATTTCGATCCCATACAAGGTCATCTGTCACTTTACATGTAGTCTAATTATGATGAAGTATGTGGTGTCATGCCTGTATGCATAGCGAGGTCCGACTTAGTGTCTTTCCATATGTCCTGGTTGCCGGGAAAATATTGTTTATTGGAAATTCCTTCCGGTAGCCGGGAGATTTAAATTTTCATTGCTGATTTCTGGGAGATTCCGGGAGAGGTGGGAACCCTACGAACCGGCGTAATTTTCCCGGCAAGGTGTCGCCGGGAGCACACCTTGCACCTGCCGGTCAAATTCCAGCGCTGTGCGTCCAGTCGCCGCATACTGGTTGCCCGGCGGCCGGACTCACCGTGGTGTATGGATCACGCAGGCCGCAGTCCCGTACCGTAGGCGCGAGCCTGCGGACGGTGAGCAATGGGTAGCTCACCGTCCGATAAGGACCAGGCCCGGGTCGACGGCGCGTTGTGTTCCACGCGCGCCTCAAAGAGATGTCAGCACAATAAAAGGGGTCTGCTAGGACCGATGCCTGCCGGGGTCGCGGGAAAGACCGAAAGGGATACCGTGGCCCCTGGCAACGTACAGGCAACTGAAGGAACTAGGGTGGGTTTTAGTCAGTAAGAGTCTGACACGCCGTGCCCGTTCCGCCCAGAGCGCGAGAAGTTATTTGATAATAATTTTCCGGCCTAAGGTACAGTCAGCAAAAAAGTCGATTAACAGTGAAAAATTTACAGACAGCAAGAAAATGGGCAGTTTTACAGAAGTCGATCTTGTTTCTTATATGGATCAAAAAACTCTAACGGACCGACTAAAAAGAAAAAGTCAGGGGTCGCAAAAAACTTTGCCCATACATTTACGTAGGAAATGGAACTTGTGGTCGGGGTGGGTCAGGTTAATAGAAAAGGCTTCCATTGAGTTATATTTTTCAACATAACGTGTCCATGTCGGAGCCTCTTGGCAAGCCCTTCTCAATTGCCTTGTCATGCAGCAGTGATTGATCTCGAGTTCGAACCCAAGGCACGCACCTCTGACTTTTCGGATTCATGTGCGTATTGTATAATTATCACTTGCTATAAAAACGGTGAAGGAAAACATAAGAAAGAAAGAAAGAAAGAAAAAGTATTTATTGTGACTCGCACAGGAAAAAAACAAAAACAATAAAAAACAAAGTAACAGTAACATAAAAAGAAGGAAGTCCTGTACGAGGCCAAAAGGCTCCTATCTCAGCATAAAACATCATGAGGAAACCGGCATGCCGCAGAGATATTTCTCAACGGCATGTGAAGCCAAGTCAGAGGCCCATGGGCGGTTTTAAAACTCTGACACCAGATTAGTCACTAACCACACGAAAAGAAGAAGATTGCCTTGTCATAACTGTCAGGTTGCCACGTTAGTGACAGTCCGCCACAGAGGTCTGCTAGCACGGAGGAGTTCAAACGCCGCCGCTATAAACTCCAACTTACTGTTTTATGACGGATAGAGTGGCCTGGATACACGGTGGAAAACAAGGAAGGTTCGTGCAGGGAAATATTCATGAAAGCGAATGTATGTAGCTCAAACGAAACAAACCATAAGCGTAATGATCCTGTTAAAAGATTTTCGGAAAGCAAATGCAATATTTTCAGCCCATTTTTAGGATTCTATACTCAATTTAAATCTATATCTATAAAACAAAGTCGGGTTACTTCCACCATTTATAACTCAAGAACGGCTGGACCGATTTTCATGATCTTTTATTTGTTGGATTTGTCTCCGCCCCAGATAACAGAAAACCTAAATGTTAAAACATCGGAAAACTTCATGAAAACAATTTTTTTTTGGTAGGTAGGTATAGGTAGGTAAGAATAGTTAGGTAGGTAGGTGCGCTGTAGATTACTTAGTGCTACCCGTATGGAGCCGGGCCGGGTAAAACTAAAATCAATCTGCCTAGCCTTTTCCCAACTATGTTGGGGTCGGTTTCCAGTCTAACCGGATACAGCTGAATACCGGTATTTTGCATGGAGCGACTGCCCATCTGACCTCCACAACCCAATAACTGGGTAATACGATACCCCTTGGTAAGACTGGTTGTCAGACTTTCGGGCTTCTGACGACCCGTAACGACTTTCAAAGATCCACGAATGACAGCCAACGACCAACGGCTTAACGTGCTTTCCGAGGCACGGAAGAGTCTCGGTATGTAGTCACCCATCCACGGACCAACCCCGGCAAGCATAGCTTAACCCGTTAAATCCGCCGGCCGCGGGCCGGGTAAAACTAGTGAACTATAAAGTCGTATGTTTTATCAAAGTGAAATACTGGCATTCAACTGCATCCAGTTAGACTGGAATACGACCCCAACATAGTTGGAAAAAGGGTAGGCAGATGATGATTTACGTACAAATAAAGTGCAAACGTATGGGAGTAGTGCGCGGACGCAGCGCGGCGCCGCCATATTGTTCGGCCTTCACCTAGTGGCCGGACTCATCAGTACGAGTTAGCCTTTACCTGCCGTTGTTATAAATAAGTGCAGCAGATTATAAAATCTATACATTTCATAAAATCGTAGCGAAGTCAAAACTGTACACTGAATATTTTTGAAAAATAATAATTTGTGCGAGGTCTAGAAACCATTCGAATGCCGTTAGTAAGAATGACATTTGTTTTTGGTTTTAAAAAATGATGCGAAACCTCATCATCATCAGCCAAATTTTAATCCTACACACATAACATAACACCAGGAGCTTTTGGCTAAGCAATAACAGCCGCATGGGTCGATCCATCAGGTTAAGCTACGCTTGCCGGGGTTGGTCCGTGGATGGGTGACCATCTTTACATACCGAGACTCCTCCGTGCCTCGGAAAGCACGTTAAGCCGTTGGTCCCGGCTGTCATTCGTGGATCTTTGACAGTCGTTAAGAGTCGTCAGAAGCCCGAAAGTCTGACACCAGTCTTACCAAGGGGTATCGTATTACCCAGTTACTGGGTTGTGGAGGTCAAATAGGCAGTCGCTCCATGTACAATACTGATATTCAGCTGCATCAGGTTAGACTGGAAGCCGACCCCAACATAGTTGGGAAAAGGTTAGGCAGATTGATTGATTGTCATAAATAACATAACACCATGCCTGTAATCCCCGAAGGTGTAAGCAGATGTGTAGGTACCTATAGTACTAACAGAAGTAATTACACATAGTTACCAAACTGATACCGCTTAAGGCGACGATAACCGACTTTTAATGATTTTATACCGAAGATCACGTCTAAACGAGTCGTGTTAATGATTTGGAAAAAATATATGTTAAATTAGAGCATTTTCTTAATAACTTAATGTATAAATATTTTAGATTATATTTATATTACATAGTGAAATTAAATTGTAAAGATATGTCTAACGCGGATAAAAAAACTGATATTAACACAAAAAAATCTGAAACCTCCATTTTAAAGATAATTTAATTATTAATCTTTTAGTATACGTGTTTTTATTAAAACAACTTTTGTTTTATGTATACTAAATTAATAATGCGTCTAATTTGGGACAGCGCTCCTTGATTGGCGAGTCCTATTACTAGCTGGACGTACGACGTGTTGCGTGAGCTCAGTATAGAACACGCAAGCTAACCACTCAAGGTCACTGGCATATATCTGCGTCTTAAAAGCTCTACAAACTCAAAAGGAAGAGGACCACTATGACCTCGCAACTGGTGAGTGCGACCTAGGATTGTATGAAAGGTCAATAAAGAGGCCGAATCGTGTCCGGTTGTACATCAGATCGTGGGTTGCGACACGATTTTAACTAGATGAGCTTATGTGTAAAGCTGCCGCTCCACAGCAGCCAGCGGCTAAGCTACACGCGTGCAGGTAGTAGGTACTTAGCTTCGCTTGGTATGAAATTATAGGCGGGATCGTACACTGTGACCCACTACGGCTACATAATCAGCCTATAATAGCCACAGGCCTCCTCTCCGTGAGAGGGAGTGGGCCATAATCCACCACGCGGGCCCAGTGCGGTTGGTAGATGTCATCTTTTCGAATTAGGACATGCCGGTTTCCTCACGATGTTTTCCTTCACCGTTTTGAGAGCAGTGGTGATGAAATAATTTACACAAAGTAAAGCGCCTGTCTGGGTTCGAACTTACGACGTAAAAGTCGTAAGTCGCGGCCGTTACCACTGAGCCACCAATGCTCCACTATGGCCACGCTACACACTAGTCATGTGTAACTCTTTACGGAACCGACTCACTGATCCGGATCATTGAAGTGTTCCAAAAGATTGGTTCAGTAACAACGTTTCAAACGCATAATTTGAATCTGAATCATTACTAAAGACTGAGACGCTGAGTTACGTTACATTAGTGTCAGCACTTCCGAACTGACTCGCGAGTCGCGAGTGAGCGAGTGACACATTACAATCTATTTAATCAGAAAGAGATACCAAATGAGATGAGTTTCACTCATTCTCTCACAGTTTTTCGATGTCTTTATGCATTTTTATATCCTTGAGTGGATGATTCAAATGATCCAAATGAAACATATCAATGATTCGGATCATTTCAGTGATTCAGATGCAAATGTTCCAAACGAAAAAATGATACAGTTTGCCCACCACTACTACACACGAATGCGTGATTGGCAAACAAATGAACCGCGCTGCTAACGTGGCAAACCTCTCCGTGCACATCGTATGTAGCTGTGGACGACTCTATAAGGAGAACAACTCATGAAGGAATTGTTATGGGTACTTAAATTTACGGCTATTCTAGAAGTCCCGACAAACCCTCTAAATCAGGGATTCCCAACCGGTGTGGCGCTCCCACCGAGGGGGGCGTAGAGTGACCAATGGGGGGGCGCGGCGGCTGTAATAGGCAATGGGCATAACAGTAGATGCCAAACTTCAGTGGGCCCAGATATATCGTTATATATTTTAGTTATTTTCATAGCGTTATGTCCTACGGTCTTCTGCTGTGGGGCAAAGCTGCTGATTTTCAAAATATATTTGTCCTTCAAAAACGAGCTGTTCGAGCTAGGTGCCTGAGTTTCTCTGAGAGATTTTTTCAAAGATATTGGTATCCTCACGTGGCATCTCAATTCATCTTTGCCAATATCTTATCTATTAGGCAAAATATACACTTATACACTAAAAACAGTGATTTTCACAATGTTAACACTAGAAATAAGGACATACTACGAGCTCCCTTTCACCGGCTTAATAAGGTTCATAACTCATTTGTTGGGCTTGGTATAACTTTTTAGAACAAGCTACCCTCTTATTTGCTAGATTTGCCTTTCAATGCGTTTAAAACGAAAGTAAAATCCATGCTTTGTTCAAAGGCATACTAGTCTATCAACGACTAATTAAAATGATAAGAATAGTTGGTCGCTGTGATTAACTCAAGACAATGTTTATGTTCTTTCTCCAGGCTACCTACTGACAAGTTATATGAGTTTATAAAATTGTTTATTTTATTTGACTTTATATGTCAAGTTATTTTAATATTATTTTAATTTATTGTTGACATAATCTACTCATCAAAATGTTTTTTTTTTAATGAGTTGTATTGCAATATGTGGTTAGCTAGTGACCTCGACAATTGATCATATTATTTATTGTTATTAGTAATTTACTGTTTGTTTATTTACTTAACCTCAATATTTAGATATTAAGTTCTGTTTACGTTTAGTTTTTTATTTCTGCCTGAGTATAGTTCTCGATGATTTTGTTTGGTATATTGGCGTGTGCTCGTGGAGCACAGCTCGTGGCTGAGTAACAACAGCCGCACTGGTCGATCCATCAGGTTAAGCTACGCTTGCCGGGGTTGGTCAGTGGATGGGTGACCATCTTTACATACCGAGAATCCTCCGTGCCTCGGAAAGCACGTTAAGCCGTTGGTCCCGGCTGTCATTCGTGGATCTTTGACAGTCGTTACGAGTCGTCAGGAGCCCGAAAGTCTGACACCAGTCTTACCAAGGGGTATCGTATTACCCAGTTACTGGGTTGTGGAGGTCAGATAGGCAGTCGCTCCATGTAAAATACTGGTATTCAGCTGCATCCGGTTAGACTGGAAGCCGACCCCAACATAGTTGGGAAAAGGCTAGGCAGATTGATATTGGCGTGTGCTAGCTAACATATTATGGCTAATAATTTAAATTATGTTTTGTGTTGCGTAATGTAAATTATTTTGAATACTATTATACAATGTCGCCCATGGGCATGTGACCGCCCGTATTTTTCTGAATATTCATGAAAAATTATCGAAAATTAACTTTAAAAGGGGGGTCTATCTTTAATATTTTTCATGTTATTCAATTTTTTATGTTTTTAGTAGCGTTTGCCATATCTTCTATGTTATTGGCTCGATTTGTATTCTGTTTATTATTTCTAATAGCTTACGAGTTATTTTATCGGATTAACTAAAAAATTTTAGTAAAATTTGTCGACTATGAAAAAAAAACGGAGGTGAAGATTTTTTGATTTTTTTTCCAAAAAAACAGTATTTATTTTAAAAACATGAGTGAAATTATGTTAATTATACATAAAATTATAGCGGGATACTGAAAAAAATAAAAATAAGAAAAAATTAAAAAAAAAAACAATTAAAGATAGACCCCCCTTTTTAAGTTTATTATCGATAATTTGTCATGAATATTCAGAAAATTCGGGCGGTCACATGCCCATGGGCGACATTGTATAGAATCTTTTTTTTTTGTTCTTCTAACTGAACAGACAGCTGTGCTGCTGGGGAGTTTGTTGCGCCACTTCTTCCCAGCTAATGCACTAGGAAGTGGTGAAGGGTGGGCGTTTTGGGGGACTGTCTTATGTTATTTTGACGTTCGAAAAGCACTCATTCTCAGCCTAGTTTGAATAAATGACTTTTGAATTTTGAATAATAAAGTCTAGATTTATTAAATTGTATGTTCTTGGTATTAGAAAAGGTTAAGACTAGTTTCCAAAACCCAAACGTTTCATAATACTTATTAAGGTGCTGTAAAATGAGGTTCAACTTTTCCGCATAACTCGACAAAATAAGTTTTTCTATTTCTGTATGAATGGTCTGAAGAAAACAGAACCTATCCGAGGCGGCTTGCTACAATTTTCGAGATCGCTTCGTTCGCTCTTCCATTCTATATTCTCTTGATTCTTCAACTATTTTGCATACGTTGAAAAAGTAACTCAGGGGAGCCGGGCGTAGTGATTTTAAAAGAAAGTTAGAGGGCGCGTATGTTAAATGGTTGGGAACCCCTGCTCTAAAGCTTCTAAGTAGTGATGGGTAACTCGTCATTTTTATATGAGGTTGAGGGAGTACCTCATTTTACCTCGCGAGGTCCTCAAGAGGTACCCCTCATTTGAGGCGAGGAGTCGTACGTCGATGTATGTACAATTATGAAAGTCGGTTCATTCACTCACTAAGCTCACTCAATACTCACTCGCGAGTATTCGCGTCAATAATGTCAATGTCAATTTTTAAGTGAGGACGAGTGAACGAGTGAGTTGGTTCAATGTTGAAATTCGAGTAACTCTTTCAATTTGCGATCATGACTACCTCAAACGAGGCACCTCATGAGTGAGGGACACATCTCTACTTCTAAGGCCTCTAAGAAAGCAAACCCTTTAGGCTGTTATTCCACCAGAGATGTGCGAGGTAACTAAGCTGTGCAGCTAAGCTAAGAAACTATGTATATTTCCACCAGAGCTAAGTGGTGCAGCGGAGCGGGAAAGATGTGTTATGAAGATACATTTTGCGCGAGGTACCTGTGCGTTGCTAAGCGTCAGGTTCTGGGTTCAATTCCCAGAGGAAGGTTTAATTACCTAGATGTTTCCTGTGATGAACTTCTGTGTAGCAGCCTACAGTCAGAATATGTGCCTGATTGATGGCAATAAGCTCGCACTTAGGGTGCATTTCCACTGAAGCAGAAACGAACGGATTTGAGCGGAGACCTGCAGGAATCGACCAATCACAATGGTTGACATCCTCAACGCGTCTCTCGTCTCATCTGGACGATTCCTGCAATGTCTCCACTCAGCTCCCACCCTTAAACATTACTGGCGCAAATTCTAGCTATACTTTACACTTCTGCCTACACTATCGGGGTGTAGACGCGTGATGTTGTTATTTAATCATCTGCCTAACATTAGAACGAGATAACGGAAAGCAAAGCACATTTCAAGTTACTAAGGAAGGTCGATAAAAAGGTACGTTCGTGTCCGAATGTACATCAAATCGTGTGTTGCGACACGAATTGCTTGATGCTTTTGCGTCTCGTAAGGCGAAGAACTCACTGACAAAATCTAGATGACGAATGATCTGTCATCTATACAACTTGTAAAAAAAATCCGGGAGGGTGTTGTTAGGTATCGCACTGAGTCTATTTATCTTGTGATTTTCAGGAAAAAATAAACAATGGTATTTCACCCCATTTTTTTATCAATGGGGTAATAGGGATGATTCCTGGATTAAAAAAAATGTAATTAGTCCGTCAGTCAGACAATAAAAAAATATTAGACACGTATTTTATGCTTTATCATATTAATAAAAAATTACTTAGATAAAACGCATTTTAGGTTGGGGAGTGAGGGTCGCTACGTCACTAGTATGTATAAAATCTACATACTCGTGACGTCATGGCACATTTTACCTCAATGTATCGCCGTGATCTTTAGATTACGTAAAAAAATAAAAAATACGTGTCCAATATGTTTTTATAATCTCAAAGACGGGCTATATCGCAATAACTTTTTTATTTTCAATAATAATAAGATTTTTTATTACCTACTTTCTTTTTGGTAATGTTATTGTAGTACCTATGTGCCCCTTTCAGATCGGACAGGTTTTTTAAATTTTTTATATATTGTATATCTACCTACTAGAGAGGAGCTCGTGGCTAAGTAAGAACAGCCGCACGGGTCGATCCATGAGGTTAAGCTACCCTTGCCGGGGTTGGTCTGTGAATGGTTGACCATCTTTACATACCGAGACTCCTCCGTGCCTCGGAAAGCCGTTCGTCCCGGCTGTCATTCGTGGATCTTTGACAGCCGTTACGTTACGGGTCGTCAGAAGCCCGAAAGTCTGACCACCAGTCTTACCAAGGGGTATCGTATTACCCAGTTACTGGGTTGTATCTATTTCCCTGCAGCATGACTTGTAATAATAATGATAAATTGTAAACGTATCTCAAATTCAAAAGTCATATATTCAAACTAGGCTGAGAATCAGCACTTTTCGAACCTCAAAATTACGTAAGACAGTCCCCCAAAACGCCCGTTCTTCACCACTTTCTAGTGCATTAGCTGGGAAGAAGAAGTGGCGCAACAAACTCAACAAAACAAAACATCAATATCTAACTTACAGCCAAAAGGAACAGACCATGACAAAATAGTGCTCCCCCTTAAGACTACTAGTTCATGTCGCGATGTTCGAGATAGCAAGGTCGACCCATCACCGCTCCATTTTGACAGAGGTTGCCACACCTACATTATGTACTTGCTGAATTTGAGCTCATTATGGCCATGAGAACTGTGGCATCTTTCTACAAGACAAGACTACTGGATGAAATAGCCATTGGGGTAAAGTCGTCTGTCCACCGCACCACGACGGCGACGCCAAATTCAAATTCAAAAGTTATTTATTCAAACTAGGCTGAGAATCAGCACTATTCGAACGTCAAAATTACATAAGACAGTCCCCCAAAACGCCCACCCTTCACGACTTCCTAGTGCGTTAGCTGGGAAGAAGTGGCGCAGTAAATTCCCCAGCAGCGAAAGTATGGACAGGACTTTTGCTATGGCCGCGTAATCTCGTTTCTCGTTGACGTCCCATAACAGTGCAACTATTAGTAGATAGATATATAAAATAGTCCTTATTATGTACATAATAAAAATTACAGATATAAATGTAGAAATTTTACATAGGGTATGTATAAGGTGGAGGATTATTTGACCTAAGGAAGGGCAAACCAAGAATTTCCTGCAGTTCTTACATCCAAAGAAACGATGGATGGGCTGTGTAAAAGATGATATGGCTAGAAAGGGGGATGCCAACCGAGAACGACTAAAAGCGGTCCACACCTGCACACCTGCGCACGTGCACAAACTGTGCGGTTCGCGTGCATCTTACGAACACAGTATGGACACCTTTGAACATGTTCGCGAGCCGTTAACGAATTGTTCGCGTGTAAACGACAGTCAAAACCCTCGTTTGCGAACACATCGCGTGCATGCCGCGTACCTGTGCTACCTCAGATGTGCTCAATAATTCGAGACCGTTCGAGGCGCCTAGTGTGCACGGTTCGTGCGCGTGTGCTAGTGTGGACCCGCTTTAAGGGGCATGCGCTAAGGTAGCCCGCGAAATTCAAATTTTACCTACTACCAACTTACCCTACCTATCCTACCCACCGTACCTACCCTACCTACCCTGCCTACCTACCCTAATTTTCTCACCGTTTAAATCTTCCCTGGACTATGACAAACATTTCAAAACCAAAATCAGCTAAGTCGGCCCAGCTGTTCTCGAGTTTTAGCGAGACAAACGAACAGCAATTGATTTTTATGTATATAGAAGATAGATAAACTTATACTATATTATTATCATCTGCCTACTTGAGCCATAGGCAAATCTCTGCCTATCCCTTCAAGGAATATAGGACGATGATGTTATGTTACGTGTGTTAAATTAAACCACTTACCATATAAACCATTAAGCACTTTTTGTGCGTTCTTCACTTCACGTGCTGTTGTCTCGAGCTGGTGGACAAAATAAAACAACGTTAATCGTTATCTACGTAGGCTTTAAGACATACTGTCACATCTGCATTCCTCGAGGGGCTAGGCAGAGTACCTATAGTACAGCCACATTTCGCTAGTTATGTTTAAGTCCCATGTAATAGGGGGCGAGCCGATAGCTATCAACCGGGCACAAATCCAGACTCCAAAATTCAAAATTAAATTTAATAAATCTATAAGTAAGTACTTTATTATTCCAAATTCAAAAGTCATTTATTCAAACTAGGCTGATTTTCGAACGTCAAAATTACATAAGACAGTCCCCCAAAAACGCCCACCCTTCACCACTTCCTAGTGCTTAAGCTGGGAAGAAGAAGTGGCGCAACAAACTCCCCAGCAGCACAGCTGTCTGTTCAGTTGGAAAAACTTCATTCTATATAATAGTGCTTATGCTAAAATAATTTACTTTACCACAAATTGCAATACAACTCATAAAATAAAAACATTTTAATGAGTAGATTATGTCTCCGGGCTGCTACTGAAAAATTACAGATGAAAAAACCCAATATCACTTTGCCCGACCCGGGAATAGAACCCAGGACCTCATGCTGAGCAGTAGCGCTTACAACCAGAAGACCAACGAGGCAGTAGGCTTTAAGTTTCCTCTTAAGGCGACGATAACCGACTTTCTATGATTTTGTACTGAAGATCACGTCTAAACGAGTAGTGTTAATGATTTGGAAAAAATTATATGTTAAATTAGAGCATTTTCTTAATAATTTAATATAGGAATATTTTAGATTATCTTTATATTACATAGTGAAATTAATTTGTAAAGTTATGTCTAACGCGGATAAAAAACTGAGAATCACGCAAAATCTATCCAGCGTAATTTTTTGAAACCTTCACCATTTTAAAGATAATTTAATTATTGCTCTTTTAGTATACGTTTTTTTACTAAAATAAGTACCTTTTGTTTTATGTATAATAAATTAATAATGCGTCTAATTTGGAACAGCGCTCCTTGATACATTGATAAATAAAATCAAGATTACTCGGCTTTTAGGCCTAAAATAAGTATTCACAGTAAGAAAATAAAGATTATTATCCAGCCACTAGATATTTATTCTCTAGCTAGATCAATTATTATATTACCTTAGTTATTAAAACGAAATAAGAATTGAGACATACGACATTTAGTTTCGTGCTCGAACACGATCCAAGAGCGCACGCGATATTCAACTTTATTACTAATGTGTTAGCGTTCAGCACATATCGGAGTGGCGGGGTGCATGGGGGCGGAGCTTGCGTGGAAATTGTATTTAGAGTACCTTTTGTTTTAAAAACTCGTCACGTAAACAAGACCTCTTAAAGAAAAAAACTTTAAAACATATAAGTTACTCATTAAGTTAAGGATAATTGATGTCAATAAATTGTACATTAGGTAATACTTGCTAAAGAGTTTAATTAGAATAATATCAAGTTCATTTTAAGATTTTGTCACAAGGAAGAACTCTGATGATTTTGGGGGGACTTGAGCCTCTTAGCCCCCTCCCCTTCTAGGTCCACTACTGTCTACGAAATTATTAGTAGCTAAACTATAACTAAAAAAAAAAAAACATACTTACAAAAGAATGACAGAGCATGCTCCACTGCAGAATCATAACTATTCATTATTTTTCTATTTTATATTTATTACTGGCCTTTACTACTAAGTAAAAAGGTTTTAATGATCACATATTAAACAATAAAATAAACTTACATATTTTAAATAAAAAAATACTGGCCTATAAGTATAAACAGTCATTTGTCTCACATTTTAGTTCTTTTTTGTTTTTTTTTTTTTTTATTTAGGCCGCTTTTAGATTGAATTGGTCATCCTTGGAGTTTTTTAATCTGGAACAAAAGAAAAAAACATTTATACTGTCTGTATGGTAACATCCAAGTTCTGGGAAAATTATAGAAAAGTGGAAAAATAACATTTCTGTTAGGTTAGACTGGGTGAAATAAGAACATCATACACAGGGTCAAATTACCTCCGCAGACGTAATTGGTATCCTGCCGGGGTTGCGAGTTTGTCCGAAAGGGATATCGCGGCCCCGACACACAGGCAACGGAAGGAACACGGGTGGGTTTTAGTCAATAAAAGTCTGACACGCCCTCCCGCTCCGCCCAGAGCGGGAGAAGTTATTTGATAATTTCCCACCCTGAAAAAAAAAATGTTTTTTTTTGGTTCCGAATTGAATTCAGTTTTTTTGTTTGATAAAATAAAATATGTTTAAATAAAAAATGCATTTATTAAAATGTACCTAACCTAACCAAATCATAATTTGCAGTAAACCTGCGAAAAAAAATATCGAAATGTGTGCTGGGACACACAGTAGAAGTGAAGCTTCAACGGACAAGTGGAAAAACGAATCGCAACGGACAGCAACGAATGGAAAAAAACGGAATCCTCATAGGATCACTCGTGTCTGTCTGTCCGTCTGTCACAGCCAATTTCCTCTGAATCTAATGGACCGATTTAGTTGAAATTTGGTACACATGTGTATTTATGTGACCCAAACACAGACATGTAACGTAAATAAATGAATTTTGAATTTTGAGGTTACTTTTGGGGGGCAAATAAGAAAATAAAAATATAAAGTTTTGCAAACTGAACCGTGTGACATATCAAATGAAAGGACTTGTTGCGAGGATCTCATTTTTTTTAAATAATTTTAAACTAAATACTTCTAAAGATATGTATTTAAAAAAATTGATGAAAATTGACCATTCCCATATCTCCGAAACTATTGAGCAAAAATTAAAAAAAAAATGCAGAGAATGGTTATTTACTCATAGATTACAGGAAAACCTATAAGAAGTCTATGGTCTTAAAATAACATAGTAAATCTCTCAATATTGTTGTTGAAATGTTAAGTTCGTTCTTGGGATTAATTCATGTCAACTACGGAACCCTTCATTGCGCGTGGTCCGACAAGCACTTGGCCAGTTTTTTTGTATGGCCCCGAGAATATACAACAAAATAGTCCTTTAGAGCTATGACAGCAAATCAATTAAAAAAAAAAAAAACGAAATATATTAACAGACAAGTGCTATTATAATATAAATTACTTTTTGACAGATGCCTTTTAACATACTTGAACTTTATAATATTATTTCTAAAGGATTTATTATTCTCATAAAATTTAATAATGAATGTTAGTGAACCCGTCTTTATTTAGTCTTTGGTTCATTGAATTAATTATTTGTACGCTATATTTTTTTAAAAAATCTACGCCTCGTCAGGCAAAACATGTACGGACTTTTTACCTATATTTAAGATCTTGCATGCTCGATTTGTATGTAAACACATGTTTGACAAATAAATTATCTTTTATCGCCTCGGGAACGGGATCAAAAGCTGTAGAGGCAATCAAATCATATTAGGAGTGACAGAGACGGCGCTCTACAAAGCCAAACTTAAAAAAAAAAAATGCCATGTTATTGCCGCATACCTACTGGATCTAGGTAGGTTAGTATAGACAACCTCGTAACTGCTTAACCACTTTTGGCAACATTTCCCGGTAAATAGAAACTTCACTAAGGTTGAAAATGTCTGATAGACAAATAGACCTTGGCAATGGGTCGGTCATATTAGCCGTTGAACCGATGACCGTTGGGGTAGACGTGTTCTTGAGTGCAGACCGCGAATCGGCAAACGTCCTTTGGCTAGGTGGAACGACGATCTTCGCAGGGTGGTTGGTAGCAGTTGGATAAAAGTTGCCGAAAATCGAGTTGGATGGTGTGCAATAGGAGAGGCCAATACCCAGCAGTCGACTGCTGTAGGCTCATGATGAAACAGTCCTTGTTGTTTTATGACGTGTGACATTCAACCTTAGGGTGGTAAAGCAATTACGAGATCGACTATACCTATAAATCGCAATTTGAGGATTCTTATCTGGCCGTTTTTCTTTTCGCTCGACTCTTATGGGTCGTAGCGTGAGGTTGAATAGCTAGTAACCTTCCTCAGCGCGTTCAAACAAACTAATCTGCGTTCGGAATTAATTTGCCATACAAGTAAACAAACACGAGTTTTAGGAAAAACAATTGTAATCCCGTGTAGGGATTACGATTGTTTTTCCTATAAGGTTCAGTTTTGTACAACTTCATATTTTTTACGACTTTTTCAACAGTCTATCTAAAATCAACTTTATTTACACTTAAGTTATGTTGTACTTGTGTTAAAGTTGATGTTTGTCTAAGTGGATAACTCGTGTTTGCTTACATGTTGATTTTCACAATGTTAACACTAGAAATAAGGACAAACTACGAGCTCCCTTTCACCGGCTTCATAAGGTTCATAACTCATTTGTTGGGCTTGGTATAACTTTTTATAACAAGCTACCCTCTTCTCTGGTAGATTTGCCTTTTAATGCGTTTAAAACGAAAGTAAAATCCAAGCTTTGTTCAAAGGCATACTATTCTATCAACGACTACTTAAATGATAAGAATAGTTGGTCGCTGTGATTAACTCAAGACAATGTTTATGTTCTTTCTCCAGCTTACCTACTGACAAGTTATATGAGTTTATATAATTGTTTATTTTATTTGACTTTATAAGTCAAGTTATTTAAATTTAATTTATTGTTGACATAATCTACTCATCACAATGTTTTATTTTTATGAGTTGTATTGCAATATGTGGTTAGCTAGTGACCTCGACAATTGATCATATTATTTATTGTTATTAGTAATTAACTGTTTGTTTATTTATTTTATCTCGATGGTCCTAGTTTATCATTTATAACTTCCAGTTACAACTATATGTAAGCGGGCACGCCCTTTATGCCTGGGGAGTTGTATTTAGATATTAAGTTCTGTTTACGTATTTTTTTTTTCTGCCTGAGCGTAGCTGTTCTCGATGATTTTGTCTGGTATATTGGCGTGTGCTAGCTAACATATGGCTAATAATTTAAATAATGTTTTGTGTTGCGTAATGTAAATTATTTTGAATATATATAGAATCTTTTTTTTGTTGTTCTTCTAACTGAACAGACAGCTGTGCAGCTGGGGAGTTTGTTGCGCCACTTCTTCTTCCCAGCTAATGCACTAGGAAGTGGTGAAGGGTGGGCGTTTTGGGGGACTGTCTTATGTAGTTGACGTTCGAAAAGTGCTGATTCTCAGCCTAGTTTGAATAAATGACTTTTGCAATTGAATTTGTTAGGCAAATAAATTGCGAACGCAGATTAACTCTATAGCTTTATTATTAATACTAGCTTCTACCCTCGACTTCGCCCGCGTACAATTTCTTGGGCCCCGGTCCCACCCCGTCGCATCGCATCGCCCGCGCTTAGCGTTCTTTCTGACTTTTTTTTTGCTCGTCTCCTAAGAGTGTAGCGTGATGTAAAATAGCCTACATCCTAACCTTCCTCAAGAATATGGGAAGGGTTTAAGTATATTTTTTTTTCTTTTTTTTTTAATATAGGTACTTACATTTTTTTAAATTAATAAATACCTACGTGTCTATACTTTTTCATTATCATAAAAAAAATAGACACGTATTTTTTGCTATAACATATTAAAAAAAGTGATTTAGATAAAACGCATTAAAGTTGGAGAGTGGGGACTCGCTACGTCACAATTCAGTATAAAATCTACTAGGCAGTGACGTCATGCCACATTTTAACTTAATGTATTGCCGTAATATTTTGTATACGTAAAAAAATACGTGTCGAATATTTTTTATAAACGATCTGACGGAAAAAAAAATTGACAATTTTTTCAAATCCGAATGGTAGTTCCAGAGCTTAGCGCGTTCAAACAAAACGCTTCAGCTTTATTATTAGTAAAGATATATATTTATGTATGCAAGGTGTGGTTTCAGTTCATTGCAATGGCCCAAATTCATATTTAAAAACACGCGAGCCACACCTAAAGGTGCAAGCGGCGATTCTTGAAATTGCCTTACTAATTAAAATTCATATAAGTAAACACTTTATTAAGACGCAGATATATGCCAGTTACTTTGAGTTAGCTTGAGTGTTCTGTACTGAGCTCTCGCAACGCGTTGAACGGCCAGCCAGTAATAGGACTCGCCCATCTAGGAGCGCTGTCCCAAATTAGACGAATTATTAATTTATTATACATAAAATAAAAAGTATTTTAATAAAACAAGATCATTAATTAAATTATCTTTAAAATGGTGAAGGAAACACGCTCGATAGATTTTGCGTGATTCTCAATTTTTTATCCGCGTTAGATATAATTTTACGAATTCATTTCACTATGTAAGTAATATAAACATAATCTAAAATATTCCTATATTAAGTTATTAAGAAAATACTCTAATTTAACACATATTTTTTTAAAATCATTAACACTACTCGTTTAGACGTGATCTTCAGTATAAAATCATTAAAAGTCGGTTATCGACGCCTTAAACTGCCTCATTGATCTTGTGGTCGAAGCGCGACTTCTGGTGAACGTTGGGTCTTGTTTTTGATTTCCAGGTCGGATAATGGGTTAGAGATCTCGCGCACTAGACGGCCACGACCACGCCCAGTGGTCGCAGCGACCAGGTGAACTATAGAAACCGATACGAATCGCGCACTTGATCGCAACGGCCAACTAGCCGCAGACCATACAATACCACTAGACGGCCACGACCACGCCCAGTGGTCGCAGCGACCAGGTAAACTATAGAAAACGATATGAATCGTGCACTTGGTCGCAACGGCCAACTAGGCGCAGACCATACAATACCTCTAGACGGCCATGATTGGCCGGAGTTGTGGCCGTCTAGTGCGCGAGATCCCTAATTGGGTTTTTTAGTCAGCGATTTCCCAATATGACGGCTATTAGATGTTTGGAAGAAGAAACTGATACGAATCGCGCACTTGGTCGCAACGGCCAACTAGCCGCAGGCCATACAATACCACTAGACGGCCATGATTGGCCGGAGTTGTGGCCGTCTAGTGCGCGAGATCCCTAATTGGGTTTTTTAGTCAGCGATTCCCAGCCTGTATAATGTTCCCATTACTGGGACTCAGCCCTCCTCTCTGTGAGAGGGAGTGGGCCGTAATCCACCACGCGGGCCCAGTACGGGTTGGTAGATGTCACATGTGTTCGAATTTTTGTTTCTAGGACATGTCGGTTTCCTCACGATGTTTTCCTTCACCGTTTTGAGAGCAGTGGTGATGAAATTATTTACTTACACAAAGTAAAACGCCTGTTTGGGATCGGGGTAGTTACGTAGGGGGTAGTAAGTCGGGGCTAGCGTTGCCAGGTGTCCCAATTTGCGCGGGACGTCCTGTCTTTCAGGAGTCTGGGGACGTGTCCCGATTTGCACTTGATCGGGACACTCACACGTCCCGATAAATCAATAATACATTTATTAAAAACGATTAGTAGCAAAAATAAATAAATTACGCATCACTATGTCGAGTGCGATAAAGCGCTAGTAGTGAAGGCAGCAATGCAAAACAAAGACTTGACGCCGCTCCAAAAATGGCACAATACTTTTATAGACAGTCAAGACTTTGTAAATCTTCAAAAGTCTTCTTTTATGGCTTCAATATCGGTATCAAACGCGGCAACGGAAAGGGTATTTTTCCAGGGTAAGAGGCGAAACGACAAAACGAGGTTTGGTCTGAGAGGCTAAACCGTTTGACACTCGAGCATATCAAAGCAGAAATTCAATAAAAAACAACTTTAACATGACTCCCATTGAATTTTATAAATACTTACGTTATAAAAAAACAAGGCAATCCTAAGGGCAGCAAAATCTAACGAAAATATAATTTTAATTAAAAAAAAATTAAGTAAGTACTTAAACTTATAATATACATTTTTTTAAATAATATTTTGTTATTTGTGCAAGTCCAGCAAGTCAAGTCTGAATATAAGATTAAATTCAGATTTACTAGTAATATTAATTGAGAAACAATAATTTAAACTTTAATTTTACTTATTTTTTTTTTACTTTTTAGAGTTCCGTAGCCAAATGGCAAAAAGCGGAACCCTTATAGATTCGTCATGTCTGTCTGTCTGTCTGTCCGTCCGTATGTCACAGCCACTTTTTTCCAAAACTATAAGAACTATACTGTTGAAACTTGGTAAGTAGATGTATTCTATGAACCGCATTAAGATTTTCACACAAAAATAGAAAAAAAACAATAAATTTTGGGGGTTCCCTATACTTAGAACTGAAACTCAATTTTTTTTTTTTCATCTAACCCATACGTGTGGGGTTTCTACGGATAGGTCTTCAAAAATGATATCGAGGTTTCTAATATAATTTTTTTCTAAACTGAATAGTTTGCGCGAGACACTTCTAAAGTGGTAAATTGTGTGTCTTATTTTAGAAGTTACAGAGTAACTTCTTCTAAAATAAGAGAATGATAAAACTAAAAAAAAAATATGATAGAATAGAATAGAATATTCTTTATTATGTACACCATAAAAAATACAGATATAAATGTAGACATTTTACATAGGGTGACACAATGGTCTGGTCTTATCGCTAAAAGCGATCTTTTACAGACAACCTTTGATGCTTTTTTTGCTTTTTTTTTATGATGTACATTACCATGTAAACTTCCACCGAAAATTGGTTTGAACGAGATCTAGGAAGTAGTTTTTTTATTTTATAATACGTCATATTTGCTAAATATTGTACGGTGGTACGAAACCCTTCGTGTGCGAGTCCAACTCGCACTTGGCCGGTTTTGTTTTGTTATTGTCTTTATCTACAACCCTAAATTCCGATTTGTTTTACCTTTTAGTTACCGCTGA
Organism: Agrochola lota; assembly: GCA_947364205.1. NCBI lineage: Eukaryota > Metazoa > Arthropoda > Insecta > Lepidoptera > Noctuidae > Agrochola > Agrochola lota. Next base: position 9,154,229 of record OX376246.1, on the reverse strand, counting down.
ACTACCACTGCTCACTGATGTTTACCAACTTTAATTACTATAAATAAACATCAGAAATGATGCAGTCTGTGCTATGTTTGTCACCATAGTTAGTTACGTCAACGTTCATCATTTAATTATTTTCCTCGTATTCCTTAACACTCTAGTTACCTACTTGTCCCAATCCCAACTGACTGTCTTAAAAAATACAAATTATAGTATAGGTACATTGAATAGTGATCTCTCTAAGTTAAGAGAAGTTTAAGGTACCATTCCGTACCCGACCGCAGGAGCCAACTGCAGGCGACGTGTCACCGTGACACGACTGGTTTCTTTAGGAATGGGTCGTTACGTGATTTTCGCGAAACGTAACGTAACTAGTTACTTCGAGGGCGTCACCAGCCGTTCGATTCTGTAAAAATACCACCGTGAAACTTAGGTGAAGTGAGCTTGAAGTGAGCTGTCAATAATGTTAATCCCTAGCATCCTGCCGATCGATTCTGTGGCAGTGACAGCTCACTTCACCTAAGCTTCACGTTAATATTTTTACAGAATCGACCGACTGTTTTGAAAACAGGTGATTTTAGTAACTAGTTATTTTTCAAATTCTATTCGGTGATTCAGTATTAAGGTTATTTGCGAAACGAAAATATAAATGGTTACTTATGTAATACGTTACATATTTATAGCTTTAAGTTTTTGAACGAATAAGTTTTTGTAGCTACATAAGTAGTTACATTATTAACGTAATACTAATACAAATGAACTGCATCGAATAATGTATTTTATTAATGAAAGTTATGCAGGCGTATTTAGAAGTTCATTTGATTGTTTGTGTATATACAATGATTTGAAATATTTACAATTCGATGTATTTTATGCACGTTTTAGGTTTTTCTCTATTTACACTTTCAATAGTCTAGTTGGCGTGCGTGTGCATGTTCGGATTTAATCGTGTCACCACTTGGGACTTCGGGAACTCTCGGCTGGCTTTGCCGGTCGGTCAGTACCAGTAGGCTAGTAGCCTGTCACTTATTACGCGGGAAAGAAACAACATGCGTATTTTTGTTTCGTTTCTCTCTTTTCATTCGAGCACTGCATTGCTATGTAACTAGTTACAAAAATCCGTGTTTCTGTGTAACTCGAAACTAGTTATTCGGTTACATGCCCCGTAGCCAGTTATTGTAACGAGTAACGTGAAATAACGCCCATACCTAAGTTTCTATGTATTTCTATGAAATTACTTCCGTAGCTCGCGACACGTCCTTGGCAACTATGTGCAGCCCGATCACAGACCAGTAGTTCCGCCAACGCTCGAGCGATAATACATTTTTCTATATTCTATCTACCGACTGGAACGGGCTGCTGCCGCCTGCGGTCAGGTTGGGAATCATGACTGCAGCGACATGACGCCGCGACGTGATGCCGCGACATGACGCCGCGACACGTCGCCTGCAGTTGCCGCCTGCGCGCAGGCGACGTGTCGCGGCCGGATGACCGCAGCTGCGGTCGGATACGGAATGGTATCTTTAAATGCAAGATTGAGCGAAGGGAGTGAACATTTTAGCGCCTCCGATATGTTACGTTCCTTTTAACTATTGATACAGTAATAGGAGCTACCTATGCTAGAAAGTTTAAGAATGAAGAGTAACTAAGATGCAATAGCGAGCACAGCGAGCTCCTTTTTAGCATCCCGCCTCGGCTAGATCATATTTATTTTGACCATTGATTGATAATATTCCATAGGACCTACGGGTAGTATTAGTACCATAGATTTTAGAAATTGGTACCATGATAATTATGGGCGGCGTAGCAGGTGTAGAATATGCATTAGGTATGGAATCTTTTGCATACAATATGTAAAAAAAACCCTGCCTGATCCGAAAGTTGCTTATGTACCTACTGCAATAACATTACCAAAGAGTAATAAAAAAAATTATTACTTATTAGTGAAAATAAAAAAGTATTAAGTAAAGTAATATTATTGCTATATAAAAATCACATTACCAAAATTACCCCAAATCCAAGAAAACTTCGGCCCCCCGCGCCCCATGTAACAACCCGGTAAAATTCCCAATTGAAAAAAAAGTAACGAATTTTTTATTTTCTTTTTTCCTGTAAATTACCACATAAATAGACTCTTAGTAAGACCTTAACAACACCCTCACGGATCAGACAGGGTTTTTTTTACATGTTCTATAATAATCCTTTTTTTTTACACCTGCTACGTGGTTAATCCGGGCTTGGTGGGTGGGGACCCTGGCTGGCTGGGTCCCTAAGCCGGTACCTTGTAGGCCTAGGCGGAAATTGGTGCTGTAGATACATAGCCTGTTAAATTCATAACCCTCCTATGGCTTTGGCGTAGTCAGGTATAAAGACCTGCTGCGAGTTTTATCAATTCAAGACTAATAATTTCCACCTTTTGTAATAATAGTAAAAAGAACTGGCATTAGGTAAAATCATAACGTAGTTTTTTTTTAAATGTGTAACATATTTCCTCTCGCTTTCCTGCAATCTGTGGGAGTGATTTCGTGAAAGGGATGGAAGTGTGTAACAGGAATCCGGGAACCGCGCGCTATTTGATTTGACCAATGAGCGCGCGCGGTGCTAGAGATTGCTGTCAGATGTACGTACCAACCTATTTTCCGAGAGGTTGTTACTGCCAACGTACCTAATTGGCGAATGTAAGATGTTACACATCATATGCGACTACTGTAAGTGCCTTTCACACGTCCCGGTTGCTGGGCTAACCAGTGGCTAATTGTATAGGCATTGATATTATCCTTCGCCGATACGTGTGAAAGATAACGAACATGCCCATATACTAAGCTGCCGGCTACCCAGCATTGGCTACCTGGCAACCGGGACGTGTGGAAAAGCACTTAGGCTCGCTCTTTTTTTTTTACAGAAGCTACATCTCTATGATACACAGACAAGCGGCATAGACTAAGTTATAGGATATCATTGGCACCTTTTGAGTACAGAACCCAATTTTTTTTGTTGTTTATGGCAACCAACAACATACTTTCAACATAATTCCCTTCAAAAGTTTTCCTGTTTTATTTACTCATGAATCTCTATTTACCTCATTCACTGTAGGCTTATGTAGTTAATTTGATGGGTACAAGATTCAGTATTTCAGAGCAGTGGTAACACAAAATAATGCTTTCATTAACCTTAACTTAAGTTTTGTAACAATATTTTGATTTAAAAGACTGTCCATGGAGTTTTTAGCCCGTTCTTCTCCGTAGGTTCGTACTACACTTTCGAATGACCAATTAACTTCGACTTTCTGACTGACTGACCCCTGACAGTTAAAAAGTGCCTGTAAATGATTTAATTGAAATAAATGCTTTGAGTGTGAGATTAATGGTAGATAAAGATCTGGTCAAACAGTACTTTTGTAAAAATGTTTCAATTGATATTTGTGTCAGGGTGCGTAAGTTTTGCCCAATATATATCATATTTAGTAAATAGGCGGGGCATAATGAAATTTAGATTGAATAAAAAAGTAATTAATATTGATGTCTGACATGGAAATCTCACCCTGGACCTCTTGCTCAGTAGTGAAATGAAATTGTTTATTCTGTAAATAGGAAATTTAAATCACTTTTATACATCTTATAAAAAGAATAAGCTAGATGGTGTCGACATTTCCTATCTACCCGTGTGACGAAATGGTGACACAAACTGAGGGGTCAGTCTATTTAAAAGTCCAGACATAATCTTGGTCAGATCATAATATGAGGACTATGTAGATAAGTGTGTTTTGAGGAGAGAACCACACAGATTGAATGGACCCTTTCATTCAGTGCACGTATTTGTCAGTAATCATGCATCTCAATTCAGAGCTTAACAAACTCAACAACTCGACAAACAAAACCAAAAAGAACGAACATTTGGGTAGGCTGTACTCAAAATGCCAGACAATCATTTTAAAAGAATTGTGAGAAAGAATATTGAATCGTCCTCACATTCATGATAATTAAAGTAATATAATATAACGTAAACCTAATATAATCAGCTCAACCACTAGACCTGGTGCAGCAAATTAATTATTTATCAACATTAAATATTGTATCTCGTTTCCATACATTTATATTGGTTGTCATCTCAGAAGTCACACCCATTCCAGCCAGATTATCTGACAAATACTATGTATTGTTTTATCCTTATACACCTTTCATTTTTTGCATACAAATTACTTTTTTTTTTAACAATAGTTATGGCTTCACTATAGGGGTTTAACTGACTTGGCTGTTCTATTTTTAATTTGCATTTTTCCTTGAAGAAATCCACAAATTGTTCATTGGTGAACAATAAACAATAAAATATCTAGTTATTCTCTCTTTTTAAAGAGGAATGTAGCGATTAGTGACCCTCTGATTAATATAAAATGTTTTTAGACGTTTTAATTACGTTTATAATAAAATTGTAGTGAGTTCAGTCTAACAATGATTTTACAGAAAAGGATAGTCGTAAAAATATATAATACACACCATAAAATTGCAATCCAAAAGTTTATATTTACGACACATAACAACACACTCACAACACGACTTTAATACATTTTTAAAACATTTAAAGTCACCAATATTTTACTTTCCCATTTAAAAACTTGTCCGATCGAAAAAAGTTTTTCATAAACGTCACGTCACGTAAATATTTTCATCGAACTGTCAAAATTATATTACCCGATCGAAAAAATAGAACACGGATGCGGAACACGCGTTTATATAAACGCGGCATTATGATTTAGTCGGATTATAATAAAAAAATTGGCGCAAAAAAAAAGCAGGAGTTGCGTTTTGTTTTACTAAAGCATAATAATATGCGAGGATATCCAAGTTTTTCTGTGTCGAAATTGTTACGCGGTGTAAAGACTGCTGTCCGGTTGCAGCGGCCTTCTAATACTGTTCAAGAAATAACGCGAGATAGTATTCGCCGTTCGCCGTCCGCGGCCGGTTTACGCACAGGCAATGTAGGTACAATACTTATACCTACAATGCCACAATAATTATGGAGACAAGACAATTACTGTACAAAATAGTCCCGCTACTGTTTGAGGTCGTTTGCGTGCTTTTGAATAGTCGACTGGCTCAATGACCTTATTTTAATAATGAGATGATCATAATAATGGCGATTGGGTCATTAGTTTTAAGTAAAAAAGTTGAAAAGCGAGCCTGGAATTAATAATTTTATGATAATAAAGGATCTTATTAATCTGTGTAAAAGATTACGAGAGAAGATCATTCACCAATTTTACCACGCTAATAGGGATGATGCCTGGGTAAAAAAAATTAAATTCTAATTAGTCCGTCAGTCAGATAATAAAAAAATATTAGACACGTATTTTTTGCTTTATCATATTAATAAAAATATACTTAGATAAAACGCATTATAAGTTGGGGGGTGGGGGTCGATACGTCGCTAGTACGTATAAAATCTACATACTCGTGACGTCATGGCACATTTTACCTCAATGTATCGCCGTAATCTTTAGATTACGTAAAAAAAGAAAGAATACGTGTCCAATATTTTTTTTAAATCTCAAAGTCGGACTAAACAAAGAATTTTATTCATCATCCCTATTGATAGGTACTTTGAACTTTTTAGAAAAGAATAGAATATTCTCTATTATGTACACCATAAAAAATACATTATAACATAGAACATAGATGTATGCTTTTTGTAGTTTTACTGAAGTTAAAACGTTAAAAAATTTGTCGCAATCATTTCTAAAGCGACAATCGAAATTATAGAGGTACAGTCACGAGCATATTAATATTACCTACTACAAACAGCAACAGCTTGACCAACTGATTTCATGTATCTGTCGTCAAAATGACGGAAAATTCATCAAAATCATTTGTGGAAGGCATAGGTGACATTGAAGGAACGCCACTATCAGACGCCTAATTATTAAGCTGCCTCGGCTTCAAAAAGATGTGCCCCCTCTTAGAATGCAATAATATCGGACATGTCTTGCGTTATAAATATCTGCCTAATACTCAGTTAAGTTTAGAAAAATGTAATACCTACTTCGTTGTGATCAAAAATATCTGACATCACTTTAGCAACACCTTTGCTTCTAGAGCCAACGATTTAGGGTGTGCGTTGTCTGCCAATGAATTAATTAATTTATGACGGATTGTGACTCGAGATTAGAATGCGGACGTTTATAAAAATACAGGAATTGTCCCTCAGACAGGGCTTGGCAGGGACCGCGGGAGTACTACATGACAGGGGGGGGGAGCAAACTTCTTTGATCACCCCCTTCCAAAAACGAAGTAATCCATGACGGGAGGGTCAAACTTCTTTGGTCATCCTCTTCCAAAAACGATATTATGTACTTGTTACTCTGTACTTAACCGGTCACATACTACTAATGTACCCGGGCCGACCGAAACTAGGTACTTTTCATTTCTCCTACTTGGAAAGTAGGTACGCTTGAAGTTATCTGATCAGGGGGATGAAAACAGTACTTTTCGTCCCGTCAAAAATTTAAAAACTATGCAAGCCATCTCCCAACTATTTATACAGCCACTCTGATAAATCGCGGTGAAAAGTTTTGATAAAAAAATATTAACATCAATTTTGTATCATGATTCATGACTTTTGATAAAAACTACTGGCTGGTAGAATACCACAGACAAAGAAACAAAAAAGGCGGGAAAGCGGCTTCGATCTTCAGTTCTTTTGTTCAGTGCTGATATTTGTATAAAATGAGTTCATCAGATTCAGATATGGATTTGTTTTACTAATTAGGTTTATATTTACTTTCCTCATAATCGAAATGAAAAGCAGTGTTTACTTCGGGTGAAAGACTTACTTAGGCACTCGAACTATTGGCGCCCTCGCTACACTCGTGCACCAAACCATCTCGTGCCTAAATAGGTCCCTTTCATCCCTTGTCTATCAAATTCCGTCAAAACAAAAAGCAATTTTTTTTCTTACGTACATGCGCTTTTTCATTTATGAAAAACCAAAGCTTTGTGAAGAGCACAGAGAAACATTATTTACTAAGTAGTAAAATGGGAGGGGGGATTTTACGGGGGTATTTGGCCCCCTCTGCCCCCACTTCCGCGGCACCTGGGGCTTGGAACCTGTACCAACAGTACAGGTTCTGTATCGGTACTTAGCGTTTCTTGCTATTTCGGTACCTGGGTACCGGTACTCCACCTAACAAGTACCGGTAGGTACCTACCAAATTCAGGCCAAGTACCAGGCGTGTACCATACATGTCATATCTGTAAGAGGAACCTCGTACGGTTCGCAACCTTGAAGATGTTTTTGTAATGCCTTTTACTTACTGCATCTGTTTTCTCTTTCTACCTTATGGAAATATTTGTTTGGTATCAGTATAGGTACCGATACCGATTATAAATACCAATAATAGTACAGGTACTCTGGTACCGGTACCACACCAAGGCCAATGGTACCGGTTCCCAAAAATACCGGTTTTTCAAGCCCTCAGAATTATTTTTGCTGTTCCATATGTCTAAGCACTATGGCATACCTAATATGGTTGAAGTATGTAATGTTTATTCTTAAGCTAGATACACACACAGTGATTGCCAGCAAGTCGTTAGCGAGCACGTAAGAGCGGCAAACCTATTAATGTCTTCTGATCTAGCCACACCCATGAAGGTTGTATAGGGATTGAAGTAAAATAAAAAATATAATTTTATACTTAAACTTAGTGAAAAAATATTTATTTTTAGTTCATTTCATAGCTTCATCTGGACCAGCTATTTTTCTTTTCTTCCTGTTGATATGGTCGAGTTTCTCTTCTAAACTTGCTGTAACAATAAAAGGTAACATTTAATTTTTTACTCACCAGCGATATCGCGTGCGTTTCATCAAATTGTTCCTTTGCCGTAATGATGGCTCCACTGTTAAAATTTAACAATGGACCAATTAAGTAGCGCCGCAGCGTATTCGTGTTCGTCCTACAACAGTGGAGCCAACATTACGGCATAGGAACTATTTGATGAAACGCAAGCGATAATATTAGACACGTATTTTTTGCTTTATCATATTAATAAAAAAATACTTAGATAAAACGCATTTTAAGTAGGGGAGTGGGGTCGTCACAAGTAAGTATAACATCTACATACTCGTGACGTCATGACATATTTTAACTCAAATCTATCGCCGTAATCTTTAGATTAGGTAAAAAAAGAAAATGACGGATTAAAACAATTTTTTTGTCATCATCCCTATTGCGTAAAAATTTCCTATATATATATATATATTATAAATAAATCTGTTTCATTTTGACAGTTCAACAACATTCATTGCGTTATGTCCGATGTTGATAAGTTTCTTTATAGAACTTATGAAGCAATGGATGATTGCTCGTGTATTACGCAATTAAGGTGCTGGTCATACTTTCAAAATGAAATTTACTGTTATTGCCTAATTTCATACGGACTGTATAAAAATAAGCACAGTGACTTTGCATTACATCACTGTCAAAATGACAGTGATCTTTATTTCCATTGAAATAAGGTTGCTGGTTGCTGTCAGAGGCACAGATAAGTACAGATGGTTAACTCCGCAAAATCATTTCAATAAAAACCGACTCTTACTACGACACAATAAAGTGCAATTCAGGTCGCACAGCGCTAATTACCTAGAAGTTGCCTCTCTTTCTATCGCGTAACTCATATCTTCTGACTCAGTTACGCTCATTGAATTGGCCCGACAAGACGAGCCCGACGCGTACTTGTGGTTTCATACCTAAAATGCGGAGTGCGCCTTCTGTACTAAGTTGTGTCAGAGTTAAATGCAAGGACTGTAGATATCCGGATACTCACAACATGTCACTCTTTTTAACAAAGGCGTGTAAACTTTAGCTTTAACACCCTGTAGAAGACAATCGGTGTATGCTACTACTCTATCAGTATCTGCCGTCTCGCTTCCGCACAGTTTCAAGTACTGCGACTCCAATTCATTGATGACTTCTTTTATCATTGTTGTCCTGAAAATGTTAAAATAAAGCTATACACATAGGGTTGCCAACTTTTTTATATCAAATATAGTATTTTCGAAGCCATTGCCTGAAAACAAAGTAAAAAAATATAGTTGATATGTTTCAAAAACATTTTATTTTTTAAATGCGATGAACTGAGTTAGAATTTCCAGACGGTAATCACACAGTTATGTTAGAAATGCTACGACGCACAGTGGATCGAGAAAAGGCTCTCGAAGGCATAGAAGCTTAAATTTCAAAGTGACGGTTTTTGCTTGAAACGGCTTCTAATAGTCTAAATATATTATAGGATAAATCTGGTACGCAAATTGGCAAGTTACACATAAAAAAAAAAAAAATTGTGTTATTGCTTATATCTCCGGAACCGAGAGAATAACCATAATATCCTCGCACACGGTTATGTAACTATTTATTTATGATTGCCTGACATACGTCATATAACGAGATTACGAGCTGATAAAAAAAAAAACTAAATCTGAAAAAAACAAATATGTCAAAAAATCACAAATAAATAACGGTGTGCAAGGATATGGTAATTTTTTCGGTTCCGTAGATGTAAGCATTAGCTCCATACATTTCTTTTGCAAAAAAAAAAAGTAAGTTGCTACTTTGCCTACCAGATTGTATCCTATGATATATGTAAGCATGTTAATGGACATTTCAAGCAAAAAAACCGTCACTTTTAAATTTAAGCTCCTATGTCTTCGATAGCCTTTTTTCGATCCACTGTGCGATGTCTCGGTCCCATAATGGCATAGGACATTCATTTATAATTTATTATTCGTGTTTTAGGCGTTAGAAAGAATACCAACTTGATGCTTTGAAGTGTCCATTCGCTTTGAAGGTGAGCCAACACTTCTGATAGCTCGTGTTTGTCATACCTCCAACCAGAGCCTGGCAGATTGTAGGAACAGTGGAACAGGTTCAGTGGTACATCTAATGCCATATTGTACTGCGGTTTTCTGGAAAAGTAACAGAACATAATATTTAAGGTGATTCCTGTAGCAATTGTGATAAAAAAAACGATTTAAAAACCTTTTTGATTAAAAGATTACATCTGTTATTTCTAAAACCAACCCGAAAGCCTGACAACCAGTCTTACCAAGGGGTATCGTATTACCAGTTACTGGGTTGTGGAGGTCACATAGGCAGCCGCTCCATATAAAATACTGGTATTCAGCTGCATCCGGTTAGACTGGAAGCCGACCCCAACATAGTTGGTAATAATTATTAATAATTATTTTGTGGTCAGCGCAACATGTCTTTTCTTCCACACTTCTCTATTAGTCGTCATCTCGTTACTCACCCCCTTTCTATCCATACCATCTTCCACACAGTCCATCCATCGTTTCTTTGGTTTTCCCCTACTCTTATAGCCATCCACATTCATGATCGAAGCATACGGTCAATCAATCTACCTAGCCTTTTCCCAACTGTGTAGGGGTCGGCTTCCAGCCTAACCGTATCTATAACCCAGTAACTGGGTAATTCGATACACCTCGGTACGACTGGTTGTCAGACTTTTGGGCTTCTGACAATGTAACGACTGTCAAAAGATCCACGAGTGACACGCAGCCGGGCAGTGGCGTGCCCTCCATACATACAAATAAGCTCTGCATACCCTGTAGTCCCATACATACATGCCGATTTAAAAGATAAATAATTATACCTAAAAAAATATCACTAACGCGATTTACGCTATTCCACGCCATCTATTACTTATTTTTGGAACTAATTGGTTGAAGTGACGCGAACACTCGCCGCGGCTTCGCGCTGCAAATTCACTGCGCAGGCAGCGCCCTCGTGAGCCTCGTGAGCAGAAGCAGTAATACGACGTGCTTATTTCTCATACTTTGAATCTCATGAATCTTCGTGTAGTACACAGCAAAAGTGTGACTGTGTGCGTGAAAATGAGCGCGCGTGTTTGTGTTTTGGAAGCATAGTTTATTTTGCAACCCGTCCAAATTCAGAAGCCGTAAAAGCACTGTTTAATTGTTGATTGCAGAGGGCCGACTTTTTTTTGTCGGATTGACCAAATGACCGACTAATTCATTCGTTCGTATTTCGTATTAGTTCGTAAATGCAAAGTTTTTTCGCCATATTTGTTTGTTTCGCTTTCGATTGTTAAATTGTTTTTCTTGGCGCAAGTGATTGACTGTCTAAGTAATTATTTAGTAAGTTTATTGTAAATAAAAAATGGAAAACTATACCTGTGAGACCTGTGCTAGCGAAGTCTGTTTAAATAAATTAAAATCTGCCGCTTCTTCAACGTTATCTTTTGAGCAAAAATTGTAATTGAGTCCGAAGGTGTGTACCCGGGTTGGATATAACTCAAAAAAGAGGTAATGCTACTCGTTATTTTCATAAAAAGCTTTATGATAATTATTACTGGTTGTGTACACACAAACACATTGTATTGTTGCCCTTGCATTTTGTTTACAAATTCAGATAAAAAAAATGTTTGGACATCTATCGGTTATTCAGATTTAAATAACTTTCACAAAGCGGCTGCTAAACACGATTCTTCAGAAAAACATCTGGAATCCTGCTTGAAGTTCCAAACTTTTGGTAAAGATAGAATAGAGACTAGTTTGAATAGCTAGGTCAAGGTTGTCCTGCTATCTAATTACGCAACACATTTTTGATTTGCAATTGAGTCAAATTGGTTTCGTTTGACTAGAATTGCTTTCTATTTACAACTTTTGAAAGCAATTCTAGTCAAACGAAACCAATTTGACTCAATTGCAAATCGAAAATGTGTTGCGTAATTAGATAGCCGGTTGTGCGGTTCCTGTTAGTGTTATTATTCGATGTTCGTGGTGGTCGCAAACAAACATCATGCGAAGCCGCCCGCGCAGCCGCGCGCCGTGCGGTAAGTCAGGTAGGGTAGGTAATCGGCGGGCCACCGACCGAAACAAGTGGAAGCTGGTAAGTTTTATTTTTATTTCAGCCGTGCATACCCTGTCTGAAATGTCTGTGCACGCCCATGCAGCCGGGACATGGAGGAATCTCGGTATGTAAAGATGGTCACCCATCCACGGAACTAACCCGGCAAGCGTAGCATAACCTGTTGGCTCCATTCGTGCGGCTGTTATTACTTAGCCATGGGCTCCTTTGAAATCGTAGCATACGGGAAACAAAAATAAGATAAAAAGAAAAATTATAGTTAAATTATCATACCTGGGATGTTTCTCTACATCTAATAACTCGCTAATAATTTCAGGAGACTCCTTCCTCCCACCAATGAGGAGTAGTACTCCCATGATGCACCGTATCTGGTGCCAGAGGAACGCGTTACCTTCGATCAGAAGGTAGTACATTGACATGGCTGAAAATATAAAAGATTTTATTTGGTAATGGGATGTTTTCAACTTCTCACGGTTTCTGTTAATTGTTTCAGGTGTAATTTTGCCTTGAATAGCCGATTCCGTCGAAATTTCCTATCGAGTGGAAAATGGAAATAAGGCCTTTTGAAACATCACGGCTATTTGTGAAATTGTTTTATATAAATTGATTGAAAAACAAGATGGCGGATATAGTTCCGAATTTGGCCACGCGCCATAAGATCCTAGTACAGCTAACCCAAGATTTCGTAGACACCTCCTTTAAATTCGAAATCACGAGTTAAGCGAATTTATCTGCTTATAATTTGTAAAAAAAACTTACGTAGTTCGCTATCCATATGATTCACTGGTAACACATCAGCGTCGAGTATTTCTCTCCGGAACTGAACCACACCGTTGCCAACATCCATTTTACACAGATTTCGATAGTCATTGGACCCAATGAGGCGGGCACAGGCAAAACGCATCGCTTGGATGTCCAATGAGGAGCGAGGGAAGTAGTATTTGTATGTGCGTTTCTTGCAGTCGAATCTGAAAACAATATAACATACAGTTAAACCAAAAAAGGTATGCGCTTCGGCAATCATCATCTTTCTTCGGAAAATATACGAACGCGGTGATGAGATCTTATAGAGCTGTGACAACTATGGAAGTACTTGCCTACTTTGTATTACGATGATTAGCTTAGAAAAAAAAAAAACGACTTCGAAAGTCTTCTTTAGTTTTTTTCGAAGTCGGTTGTTTTTTTTTGTTGTGAAAAGCTTTTATTGTTTACTTTTTAGTAGTGATACCTACCCCACACAAATTCGAACTCCAATAAATGCTATGTAAATAACAGTGACAGGAAGTTATCATCATATCATCCACATATGCTAAGTGGGAAAAATACGTAAGTATTATTGAAGCTTACTCAAAAATTATCCAAGCAAAGTTAATAAGTCGGTCCACAATTAACGGAGAAATCGGCACACATACATTAAAAAAACATACATACGCGACGACCATATAACCTCCTACTTTTTGGAAGTCGGTTAAAAATTATAGATATGTAACTCTATGCATTTCGCTCGAACGCACGCCACAGAGAATTATCTCTTGCACGCAAATTTGGAATCTATTTCAGTTGCGATTTAGTTTGATATCGATTTATCAATGCAAAATTCGAGAATTTGGCCACAGTTTGCGCGAATCTGAAATCTGAAAAATTTATAGGAATACAACAAAATGGTCATACCGTGCACTGAATTCCGGCATATCCTCCGGTATAGGGATCCAGGCAACAGCTTTGATATCTTTAGGCAGTAACCTGTTTAATATTTTACAATACGGCATTTCATTGTCTATGGCTTGCTGTGAGTTATGCTGAGTCGACGGAAATTTACTGCGCAATGATATTGAAATAACCTGTAAAAAAGATAGTTTGTTTTTCATTCATTGTAATTTCAACCTTACCACAATGATGTTAATGTCACATAACTTGCGCACTCGTGATTTTTTGTGTAATTTTGACGTTCAAAAAGTCCTGTATGTATCAGAATCAGAATCTTTATTTGAAAATAAGAAAATAAACATAGGTAGGTATTTACATAATGGTGTTGGTGTTAACATATTTGAGCGCTATGTTTTGCCACGAAGGCATACAAAATTTTAATTAAAATGTAATTTAAAAAAAAAACTAAATAAAACAAAAAACAATAAAAAAATAAAATTAAAATGACAAATTATCGTTTAAAAAATCCTGTACAGTATAATAACATTTTTCTATTAATAGAGAGGTTAAATTTTGATAGGGGCATATGTTTTATACTATCAGGTATTTTATTATACATTTTTGAAGCCATTCCAAAAAAGCTCTTTTTCATCAGAGTGGTTCTGCATTTTATGTCCCACAATTGATTTACATATTGAGAACGCATTGGAGTTTTTTTTACATCGGAAATTTTTGTAAAAAGGTGTAAATTCATTTTAACAAACAAAACAGTCTCGTAGATGTACATAGCTGGCATCGTAAGTAATTTTAAAGATTTAAAATGGGGTGCACAAGATTGGGTAGTTTTTAAGCCACACAAGGATCGAATACATCGTTTTTGCGCTTTAAAAACAGTCTCTCTTTCAGTAGATTGCCCCCAAAAAATAACACCAAATCTCAGAACTGATGCAACCAATCCGTGATACGCTATTAAAAGTAGTAGTTAAAGTTTGTGTATTAACTTTTTTTGACAGCTGAAATAGTGCATATGCAGATTTATTTAATTTTACACAAATTTCTTCGATATGTTGTTTCCATGTTAGTTTACTATCAATTGTTAGTAACCATAGTAAACCATAGTAAACACTGGCGTGTACAGTGTTTTTTTTATGTATCAGTAAAAGTACGTACAGGACAGGACTTGCCTTTCAACGCGGAAAGACAAGTGCGAAAAGTAAAAAAATATTCATAATATTGAAAACTTCTTCTAGGTGTAACTATTTGGTTTAATGAATAAAAAAAAGATATGTTTTGGTACCATGAGGTACAAAATTTTAATGAAAAGAGGAACTAATTATAACGCCTACAACTAGGTTAAAACAACGTGGCCAAGATTACATGCAAAACTTTTTTTGGCTTATCGAAAAAATCTAAGGACTTTCTTCATCATAGTTTTCCCTCATTAGCGAGGTACCAATTATTTGATATCTGATACCAAATAGGTACGAACACTTTGTATTGCTCAATCTTCCAAAATCTCTCAATTGGCCTAAAATGTCATGGATTTCATGAAATAGTCCTTCTGCAGCGTAATTTGAACTTAGAGAGTTGATTTAGTGGTTATAATTCTATAAATACATATTTTTTACAGTTGTGAATCATGTTTTAATGCAGAAACCTTAAGAAGAATGCAGGCTACCCTGTTGCTGCAAATCACAACTAACATTAATTGAAAGTTGTGTGATATGTCTATAACGTGGTAAATACTGCACTAATTTGATAAACAATTAATTTCCCTGACTACAGTTAGGGAAAAGAACTGTTTGTAAAAAGATAACTGTCAGAATGTGGATTAACACAGCCACATTCTATCATCTTTTTGTGTGGTTTTACATAGTATTACTACGTACCTGCCCAAAAGAACTGACACCTTTATCTGTCCGTCCGCACCGATGGTATTTTGACGTCTCTCTACTTTCTATCAAGCATGATTTCATCAATGCGTGGAAGAGATGGTGCTCAATAGTCTGGTTGGTGTCTTCTTGAACAACAAAACCGTTGTAGTCCCATCCAAAGTAGAGGATACGGAGTAGAACTCGGCGGAAGTGGCATCTGGGAATGAATAACATTTCATCAAGTCTTTATTCTCTGAAGAAGATACGGTGTGTATATTATTATTCAAAATTCAAAATTCAAAATTCAAAAGTCATTTATTCAAACTAGGCTGAGAATCAGCACTTTTCGAACGTCAAAATTACATAAGACAGTCCCCCAAAACGCCCACCCTTCACCACTTCCTAGTGCATTAGCTGGGAAGAAGAAGTGGCGCAACAAACTCCCCAGCAGCACAGCTGTCTGTTCAGTTAGAAGAACAAAAAAATAAGATTCTATATAATAGTATTCAAAATAATTTAGATAATTTAGATTACGCAACACAAAACATAATTTAAATTATTAGCCATATGTTAGCTAGCACACGCCAATATACCACACAACATCATCGAGAACTATACTCAGGCAGAAATAAAAACTAAACGTAAACAGAACTTATCTAAATAAAAGCCTCCAGGCATAAAGGGCGTGCCCGCTTACATATAGTTGTAACTGGAAGTTATAAATGATAAACTAGGACCATCGAGATAAAATAAATAAAACAAACAGTTAATTACTAATAACAATAACTAATATGATCAATTGTCGAGGTCACTAGCTAACCACATATTGCAATACAACTCATTAGAAAAAACATTGTAATGAGTAGATTATGTCAACAATAAAATGAAATAAAATTAAAAATAGCTTGACTTATAAAGTCAAATAAAAAAATAAAAAAAAAATACAATTATATAAACTCATATAACTTGTCAGTAGGTAATCTGGAGAAAGAACATAAACATTGTCTTGAGTTAATCACAGCGACCAACTATTCTTATCATTTAAGTAGTCGTTTATAGAATAGTATGCCTTTGAACAAAGCTTGGATTTTACTTTCGTTTTAAACGCATCAAAAGGCAAATCTAGCAAAGAAGAGGGTAGCTTGTTATAAAAGGTTATACCAAGCCCAACAAATGAGTTATGAACCTTATGAAGCCGGTGAAAGGGAGCTCGTAGTTTGTCCTTATTTCTAGTGTTAACATTGTGAAAATCACTGTTTTTAGTGTATAAGTGTATATTTTGCCTAATATATAAGATGTTGGCGAATATGAATTGGGACGCCACCGTAAGGATACCAATATCTTTGAAAAAATCTCTCAGAGAAACTCTGGCACCTAGCTGGTAAATAGCTCGAACAGCTCGTTTTTGAAGGACAAATATATTTTGAATATCAGCAGCTTTGCCCCACAGCAGAAGACCGTAGGACATAACGCTATGAAAATAACTAAAATAGACTAACCGAGCTGTATCGACGTCAGTGTATTGTCTTACTTTCCTGACGGCGTAGGCGGCCGAACTGAGCCTCCCCGCTAGGCTCGATATATGTGGGCCCCACTGAAGTTTGGCATCTACTGTTATGCCCAGAAAAACTGCCGAGTTTACAGACTCAAGCACCTCTTTATCTAAGACGATGTTGGGTCCTAGATTTCTAACATTTGGTAGGGCGAACTTTATACATTTCGTTTTCTTGGCATTGAGAACTAGGTTATTTGTCGTAAACCAATCCGTAACCATTGAGAGAGCACTGTTTACATCGTCAAAATCTTGTCTATTCCTGTCTACTTTAAAAATAAGAGAGGTATCATCTGCAAACAGTACAACTTCACAGATACCCTTTAAATAGAATGGTAAGTCATTGATATACACTAAGAACAAGAACGGACCTAGTATTGAGCCTTGAGGTACACCTAACTGAACTGGTAGACCGGAAGATTTCACACCATTAACATCTACACATTGGGACCTATTGTGTAAATAAGAATTTATAACGTTGAGAGCTTCGTTTTGAACACCGTAATGACGCAGTTTACGCAAAAGCGTGTCATGGTGCACGCAATCAAAGGCTTTGGAGAGGTCACAGAAAACCCCAATAGCATTTTGAGAGTTCTCCCATGCGTTAAATATGTGTTTCAGCAGAGCAACACCCGCATCTGTAGTCGAACGACCTTTTGTAAAGCCATATTGTTCATTATGAAGGAGGCTATTTAAATTAAAATGTCTAAGTAACTGCTTGAGTATTAACTTTTCAAATATTTTGCTAAATGCTGGTAAGATAGAAATAGGCCTGAAATTGCCAACGTCGTTTTTATTACCTGATTTAAACAGTGGTATGACTTTACTATTCTTCATGAGGTCAGGAAAAGTTCCTAAATCAACACATTTATTAAAAGTAACAGCTAGATAGGGGGCTACGATGTCTATTATATTACTTAAAAGTTTAATGGAGATGCCCCAGTAATCACCAGTGTTTTTAGACTTGAGTGTGTTAAAAACATTAACTACATCACGAGGCGTTATATGTTCGAAGCTAAATGAGGGACTATTTTTAGATACACTACTAAGCAAAAGGTTTTCAGCTTTAGACGGGGATGAATTTAAGGAGCGAGTCGTAGTTACAGGTATGTTGGCAAAAAACTCATTAAACGCCTCGGCTACGTCAGCTGCTTTATTAACTAATTTATTGTCGACCATAATCTCAAGTTGTTTATCTTGATTAACCGACTTACCCGTTTCATTGTTAATAATTTTCCAAGTGGCTTTTACTTTATTATTGGATTTTTTAATTGTATCGCTTAAAAATTTAGATTTAGCAAAAACACAAACCTTTTTAAATAATTTTGAATAATTTTTTACATGCTCTAGGAAAGGAGTATCAAACCTGATTTTTTTCAAACCATATAACTCGTATAGTCTCGCTCTACTTTTATAAATTCCTGGAGTGGCCCACTGGTTAAAGCCAACGGAGGTGCCATTAATTTGAATAGTTTTGGCCTTGAAAGTAGATTGGTACTCTTTTTGCACAACATCAAAAAGGGCTCCATAGATTTCATTGGGATTCTCGTGTTCTACTATAGATGGCGTAATTCTATGAGCTATATTATTTTTAAACTTATTGCAACGACTAGCTGTATAAGGCCTGCATTCTATTTTATGCGGTTTTTTATGTAATGGCAAGGGGAAGCTAGCTAATAAACCACAGTGGTCAGACGTTAAGTCACTTAACACTATTTTATTTTTGGCATCACAATCACTAAATATATTATCTAGACAAGTTGAAGAAGATGCTGTGATCCTGGTAGGTTCAAAAAACAAGTTTATTAAATTATAAGACCTAAACAGATTAAGGAGTCTAATACTTAATGGAGTAACATCTAAAATATTAATATTAAAATCTCCACATAAAATTATACTTTTATTAATTGATTTTAACCTATTGAGTGAATCCTCCATTACCGATTCGAAACTAATAAAATCACCAGAAGGGGGTCGATAAACGCAAATTATAACGTATCGCTCGAGTTCAACACAAGACAACTCAATAGTGCGCTCGATGGAAAGATTAACTAAATCTAAACGTTGTTTACATTTCAACTTGTTTGAAACAAGAACTAAAGATCCACCGCGAATGGCGCTTTTCCTTACAAACGCACTTTGTACAGTAAAATTATCATCATTGGTAAACACTACTTCATGTTCTTTCAACCAGTGTTCAGTCAAACATAACACCTGAACATCATAGTTCTCTATAAATAAACTTAACTCTAGCTCTTTGCCGGACAGACCCTGCATATTTTGATGAACAACATTCAAAATATGCGGCTCACCCGTTGTCGCTCCTAATAGTTTAAACTATAAGGCGTATCAAAAGTAGTGTTAGTACCACTACTAACAGTAATTGGTGGTACACTACAGGTACCTGTGTCACACTGTATATTGTATGCTAAGAGATTAGCAATTTGTCTCCTACAACTAGGTGCCAAATACATTGTATAATATGTCAGTTTATAATCAGTAATTAATTGATTACAATCAAAATATAAAATAGCGTCACTGTGACGACATGTCCTATTATAAATTAACATATTTAAATTATAAATGTGCCTATTTTGCTCATCAGACAAATATTGAGAATAAGGCAAGGCACAGAAAATAAATTTACAACTATTGGTCTCATTAAGATGTAACATCAAATGGACACATTCAATTATGTCCTTTTTCCTAACAGTTAAACTATCCCCATATAATAAAATAACAGTTGAACTGGGGTTTATTTTTGTCAATTTAATACTACTTATTAATTGGCTAATACTGGCACCAGGTAAACAATTATTTATAACGTATTGTTGTGAACACTGATTAAATACTCTACCAAAACCTTGACCAAATTTGTCAGAAAATACATAAGTTGTATTAATCAAATTATTCCTACTATTATTAACATTATTAATACAGCTACCTACATTCTGAACCACTGAGGGCATGGGCGTAAATACTTCAGGCTGAGTTTCCTGAGAGGAGGTGCAGCTAAAAGAGAGGTTATTTGTCAGAGACTCGTACCTCTCTGCATTGTACTTGACCAGGTCTGCCAACTCATTGGCCTCCTGCATACGCTTACTTAGGTCTTGTTGACAAGCCTCATATTTTCTAAAGATATCCTTTAGAGCATATTCCCTGACAAACAATTCATCCTGTAGGTGCTGAGTGTCAGTATCATACATAGTATTACATAATTGTAATTCACTGTTACACTTCTTTAATTCTTGAATTAAATTTAGATTTTTTTGCCTAAGTTTTGTATTTAACTTGTTAACTTTTTGGCGTTTCAGTGATTTCTGAATTTTTCTAATTAATCTATTAATTTTAATATATTTTTTCAACTTATTATGGCTAGTAAACAAATTGCATTTAGTGATAGTATCATCAGTTAAGTCTATTGTAACCATTGGCTGAACACATGTGGGTCCAGACCTGCTACCAACCAATTCATCATAAAGACTGCAGGTGATCGCAGACTCTTCACTGGCTTTGAGAGTTTCCAAATGGGTTATTGAGTTGTGGGCCTTGCTTAATTCCAGTTCCAATTCAGATATCCGTCTCAAAGCAAGTTCATGGGTGTCACTACATTGCTGGAAATTTGACACAAGTTGACGGAGTTGTTGATGCTGGTCGAGTATGTCCACATGCTGAATATGTAGTATATTATAAGAGTGTTTGTTTGAAATGGCCAAAATTAGTGACGTCTTCAAGATTAAGAAATTAATTAATTAAATTAGTGGCTATGTAAAGAACAGAATGGAACTTTTCAAACAAAACACACTTATTTTTTTTTAATCCAATTAGGGTGTCTAACAATTGAATGACTAAATAATTTTTTTAGGAACTTACTTGCTAAAATCCAACTGGTTTTTCTGTTCTTTCGCGTCTTTTTTATTACAAGTTTCTGATAAGTTCTTGCTTATAATATTTTTCAGTTGTAAATTATGAGCTTCCAGTTGGATAATTCTTGCAATAAGGTCCTGTAAATATGTTTACATATTGTGAAATAAATTTAAGACTAGGTTAGGTATGTATAGGTTACGATATTTTTGTAGTATTTACTTCTTTATCTAACTTAGACAACTCTTCTTTTGATGTAATATCAACATTTTTCTTTTTTGGAGGCATTTTAAACTAGAAAATGATGAAATATTTACGAGAGCCACTAAAACAATAACAAAAATTGGGTTGTTTTGTTATCTTGTGACTTGACAGTTCATAGCCGCTTTCCGAATTTCCGATGAACGTAATCGCTCTATTCTATTCTATTTTTCCTTATGGCAATGGTGCCGATGTCGACAATTCTGCCAATGTCAATGTGTGGAGGAAACGTGCGGTGGGAAACAAAATAAAAAATAAAAATTGATAGAAGCTAAAATTAAATACCAATAAGTAATTGAGATTAATGCTCACAGCGCTGACATCAATATTTGACGTTCCGAGTTGGATATCACGATTATGACAGCTGAGGGCTGTCATCAATTCGGAACGCCCGTGAACGTTCTCACGGTGCTCGCTCAACGTCAAAACTTGCATATCATATTTCTTTGTGTTTATACTACACATTTCTTCTTCTTCGTTGGTTAGGTGGCCACGGTAGCCAGAGGCACAATTTCGAAGATGCCACGTTTGTCTAAAGTCATGATGCGACTCAAAACAAAACAGCACAACTGTCATCTTTGACAGCGCTGACGGTGATATTAGTAAAAGGCACGGTCGGCGTTATCGCAAGATGGCGCATGCCATGACGTCATCTATGACGATTCACAATACATCGTTATCGCGCTAAGACTTATTCGAAACGGCCGTTCAAATCGCTCAAATCGATTACAGCCAGCAAGAATCAATCATTCGGCGGAATGTGTGCATAAGCAAATCGAACAGAGGAACTTTTGATTCTCGTTCTGATATAGAAATGTCGACATCAGGGTAACATAGTTTTTTAGCCATCTGTATTCTATAATAGGGAGGATAAATATTTGAACCTCGAGATTTGGCACCCTGTTGTATAGTTATATAGTCTTCAACAGATCATTTTCTATCTATCATTAAACCAAGAGCTTCATCAGCAGTATACTGTATACCTTTAGTTTCTTGACCAAATCTAATCATATTGGCAATAGTTGTTGATTGAGTAGGAGTTTTTAGGCAATCTTCGATAACAAACTCAAAGTCACTGGCAGAAGTTTTACTTAGCTCAATACCTGTTTTATTTGATGCTATTTTCGACACAACCTTAATCAGTTTATCTATAGGTTGGTCTTCGAGTTCTTGTTCAAGACTTTTCCTTAAACGTTGCTGACTACGATTGCTTAGGTCTTCATAGTGTTGAGAAGTAGAAGGAGCATCGAGTAAACTAATAGGTTGTTTTGATGTAGAAGGCAAAGCTGTTAATATTTGTATGGAACTCGTTGATTCCTGTTCTTCTGGCATCAAAACTTCCCCCAACAGGACGGGTCAGCTCCTGTTGAGGCAAAGCAGCGCCATGGGTCTTTGCCGGCTCCATGACGCCTCACCCCCGCTTTTCCGGACATCGTGTAAGAGTATTGGGTTTTAGCATAGCTTAACGAGGGCGGACCCCTTCCCAATACCACACGATGTCCATCATCAAAGAAAATTGAAAAAACAAAATACAATCACTTTGTTGACAACCCTAAGAAAATCTTAAAAAAAATATATCTCTGGAGCAAAGCCTTTGTAGCGTCTGATTTTTTGTATGAATATACAACATATAAATACACTGAAAGAAAATGCGACCCTGGAAAGGTTCGCCAGAAAAAAAAAATACGGAATAGAAAAAAAAAATTGCTTGTAAGAGCTTGATTAATCAGTTATGGATACGTTTATTTGTTCTTTTAGTCGTAATCTATTATACCACGAATCAGTTTATAATAAAATAATAGATAGAATGGAAATAAACATTTTTTTTGGTGTCTATGGACTTTTCTATATTTATTCAATTTCTCAAAAACTACTACAGATAAAGTCACGGGGATGTTTTTAAATGCAATTTTCCAAGAATATCTTTCTAATGAGCATTGAAAATGGTGATGACCGTAACTCGGCTCCCGTAACACACTGTGCTAAGGTGACTCGTGAAATCTTTTTCTAAAGCGCATGTCACTCTGGGAACGAAGCGATACGAAGCTAAGTTACTGTTCGTCAGAAGAAATTTAATTTCGTGGGCTGCCTCGGAAATAGAAATCATATATTTTTATAAATAATAAAGATAACTTACAATGTGCAAAATTTTCAACGAATAGAATTTATACAATCGGGAACCTGTGGTACCGGACCTTTGAAAGGCTTGAAAAATAACTTTAATTTCGGAAGTCGGTGTCTTTGGATCTGTATTTTAGTTTTTTGCCAAATCCTCAAATTATTTTTTTCACTTTGTACCTAGTGTTTGCTGGCGAAATGTCGGTGTACTTTAAACGCCTCCAAGCGTGACGTTATGATAAGTTATGTGACCTAGTAAAGTCTGCACTCACAATAATAACCCACGGTTGGCAAAATGTTTTTCGATTTAAAATATAATCGGTCGGAACTTTTCCTTTTATTTATTTATTTATTTGGATCTCCAACAAAGATTACACCTTACATGCTGAAAATAAAACATAAAAAGATACAGATCCTTGTGCATCTTCAATTATAGGAGACCACAGCTTGCATTAAGATATCAAACAATCAATTATTAATATGGAAATAAAGTATACAATTTAAAGTAAAAATAACAAGAACAAAAACTATATATATTGAGTTGAACAGTAGGGAGTTGAACAGTAGGGAGGAAGGTCAACACTTACTCAATATTAAGTTTTGCGTGTAACAGCAACTTAAATTTACTTAGGCTGTTGGAGAAAATGTCTATATCGTCAGAACATGACAGTGAGTTGTATTGATTGGTCATCCTAACAATCGGCGAGTGTTTACCTAGATTTGTTCTGTGTTGGGGGGCTTTCAGTAAAGGGCCGGGATAGCGAGGAATACGGGAAGGGACGTTAATGCGTAATTTGCTAAGAAGATCTGGACAGTCAATGCCATTATTGAATAATTTATACAGGAACAACATGTCGGAGATAGTGCGGCGAGATTTTAAATCTTTGAGTTTGAAGTGATTTAGTCTATGTTCGTAAGATCTACAATTTCTTACTTTAAACCTAAACGCTAGATGACGGACAAGTCTCTTTTGAACCCTTTCAATACGACTTATGTGGACTTGGTACGAAGGATTCCACACCGTGCTGCAATATTCAAGTTGGCTTCGTACGTAACTGTTGAATAAAAGTAATATAGTGGATGGTTTTTTAAATTCTTTTGAAGATCTCAAAATAAAGCCAAGAGCTCGGTAAGCTGAATTAAGCATTTGGTCTATATGATTTATAAAATTAAGTTTACCATCCAAGGATACTCCTAAGTCACGAATAACTGTTACTTCTGTTAGTGTGTTTCCCTGAATATTGTAAACAGATTCGACTTTATTGTGTTTTCTAGTAAATTTTATATGAAAACATTTAGTACAATTCAAGTACATTTTATTGCTGGTACACCATTGACTCAGACTATCTAAATCAATTTGTAATAGCTATGTATCGACATTATTCAAAATTACACGGGTCAGTTTTAAGTCATCAGCAAAAAGGTATGGTGTGGAGTATTTAAATATGTCTGATATGATATGTGTTAATAAACACATTAAAAAACAACGGCCCTAGATTGGACCCCTGGGGCACACCGGATGTTGCTATGTAGGGATCTGACTCATTACAATCTACAACCACTGAAGAAGTCCTATTCTCGAGGTAAGTTCTACACCAGCTCAGTGTGATACCGGTTATACCCAACGACTGGAGCTTATTTAGCAGCAATTCATGATTTACTTTGTCGAAGGCCTTCGAAAAGTCTGTGTACACTGCATCAATTTGAAGACCTTTATCTACTGCGGATGTTAGTTCAGTGACATAATTAACAAGATTTGTGTTTTGCACCTTTCTCAGCATAACGAGAACTCCTGAGACTAGAGATGCATTCCACCAGTTTATATGATAAATCTTTTACAGTTCAAGCAGTACGAATATGGAATGCCCGTGGCTCTATGGAGTCTCCTAAACTTTGTTAATTTTTAAAATATTTTATATATATATATATTTTTTTGTAATTAATGCGGGACTATATACAAATATTATTAAATCATATTAATAACTATTTACACTAGGTACTAAAGATAATAACTATCTATACAAACAGATACAAAAAAAAAAAAACAAAAGGACACTTAGGCGTCGAAGTATTCATCCGCATCGCTGTCATCCGGAAATGTGCCCAGAAGACTGGCAGCATTGCCACGTTGAATGGCAATTCTTTGGCCAAAAAACGAGCCAGTCCTCTGGTCACGTGAAGTGTCGACCAGTCGGCGAGAAATTTCCTTAAAAAGAAGACGCGCACTTGGAGCCCACGACCCGAGCGTTTCGACCCCAAATGGCTCAAAACTGTAGTTACCCGCAAGGTTACAGTATTTGCGCTGCTTGAGGGTCTCAGCAGCCGCTGCAGCGGCGCCAGCACAGCCCGCCGTGCAAGGAACATGAGATGGTGCAAGGGTGACACAGGTCGCGTCCCACACCAGAGGCCTACCCACCTTCCAAGGCAACAACGTCATGCCGTCTGGTCTCTTCCCATCGTCACGTACCAAGCCGTTTGGTTCTAATACCGCTGGTACGCCGGCGGTGACAAGGGCTCGACGAATAATATCGTTGATGCTGGCGTGCCGTGCAATGCGACCTGCGCTCCTGTAACAGGACAGGCCATGGTGCCCGAGACTGTCAACAACTTCACCGCAGAGACACCGATGTGGAGCAACACAAGGTGCGCCCAAGTGGAGACACGTAGCGAGCCGAAACGATGAGCCATCCATCATGGTACCTCAATCAAAAAAATAAAAAAATCGTCATCCTGACTCCCATTCTCCCACAGCTAGCAGACGGGCACGCTCAACAGTATTAGGTGACGTGTTTACCAGGGAATTCCGTATAATACTGCAGAGCGGCGCGTCCCACCGTCTCTGGGATGACGGGTTGTCAGGCAAATCCGTATTGGGACAAGCCATTTTCCAAGCGTTCAACGCATCGGTCAAACACGGTACCTCAAAATCTACCAGTGTGGAAGATAAAATATTCCTGGTTAATTTATCGGTACTGTGGACCGAGGAGAGGAAGGCCGGTAAACTTATACTTGAGATTTTGCGGACACCAAGACCACCCAGGCGAATGAGAAGTGTGGCTTGCTGCCACGCTCGGTCGTCCAGGGCCACATTTAAGATTGAGGTTAAAGTATTTCTAATAATTTGGTCCACTTTTTCTAAAAGTTGTGGATGCTTCCACAGATGGGAGGAACGAAGGCTATACGTGAATTTTGGTCCAAAGCAACAGTACCAAATGAGTGTGAAGGCCGAATGAATATTAATTTGGAAAAGCCTTTCCGAAACATCGTTGAAATTTTGTATTTTCTGCTCAATAAACGTTGGACAGGATTCGTCAAAAATTGGGGATCCCAGGAGGTGCAGAGAGTTTCTTTCTGTAATTTTGATGTTTGGTGCTATAGTATAAAATTTTGCTATGGTAGTCTGTCTGTCAGTGGTTTGGGGAAGATACATTTCGCATTTTGATAGGTTAAGGTCTGGGCCAATGGAACTGAATTTTTCTTTTAAAAATGTTAAATCTTTTAAGACTGTGTCTACATCACCTCCTAGGGTTCCGTCATCCAAATACCATACGTTGAATTCCGAATTTAGTTGTGGAATAATTGGATTTATTACCAAACTAAAAATGACTGGCCCAAGGGGGTCACCCTGTTGACATCCGACGGCTGATTCCAAAAGGTTGTCTTTATAGAAAACTGTGAATTTTAGGTATTTCTTTTTGAACTTCTGTCAACAGGGTGTCCCTGTTTACGGAATTGAAAGCGTTCTTAATGTCAACCTTTAGGATGACCTCACCTTTACCGCTATTGAGGTAAGTGGATAATGCGTGTACCGCAGCCTCACAGCCCCCTTTAGACCCGAAGCCTAGCTGTAGGGGCTGGAATTTGCTGGCCAGTGTTTCGCTGTAGAAAGCGCAGCAAATTTTGGCTTCGGTACGACGGTAAGTGGACCCTACGGCAATGGGACGAATGCCGCCATCCTTCTTGCGCAGGGCACATAGGTTTGCCCCATCAATCGATCTGCCTAGCCTTTTCCCAACTATGTTGGGGTCGGCTTTCAGTCTAACCGGATGCAGCTGAATACCAGTATTTTACATGGAGCGACTGCCTATCTGACCTCCACAACCCAGTAACTGGGTAATACGATACCCCTTGGTAAGACTGGTGTCAGACTTTCGGGCTTCTGACGAGTCGTAACGACTGTCAAAGATCCACGAATGACAGCCGGGACCAACGGCTTAACGTGCTTTCTGAGGCACGGAGGATTCTCGGTATGTAAAGATGGTCACCCATCCACTGAACAACCCCGGCAAGCGTAGCTTAACCTGATGGATCGACCAGTGTGGCTGTTGTTACTTAGCCACGAGCTCCTCTATAGGTTTATCCGCTATAGGTTTGCCCCATACAAAATATCAATGCCGGCTTCGTTCACATTGCCGGAGAGCATGAGATTGATGAGGGCCGTCAGCTCCTTCAAAAGGGACTCACCAGCCTCCCCGGCGCCTGAACACATCAATTCCTTCAGATGTTGGGGTGTCAGGCTGTCGAGGCCGCCGGCGGAGCCACTTCGAAAGGACCACACGGCCGCACGTACGTGTTGAGCTGTAATTTCAAGTGTGTTGGATTCCGGATCGGGTGGGTTAGGGAAGGAAAAGTCATCTGCCGGGGCTGGGTGTTTGCTCTCCAGAGCTATAAGTGTCTTTGGGGAGTACGGCGCAACCACATCGCTACTAAAAATGATCCTAGCTGCACCTCTGATATCACCCTCGCGTTTTTAAAATTATGTTAAAAGAACAGTAGGTATGTATCTCTCACGTAATTTTTTATGTTATTTGCACTTGTTTTATGATTATTTTTGTATAATTATATTTAATATAGATAAGTACTTAATGTTTTTTTTATTTTATTTATTGTTTACTAGCTTTTGACCGCGACTTCGTTCGCGTGGAAGTCGTAGTAAGAGCACAATATACGAGTACTACAATAACAGCCACATTTTTATAAAACTTCACTTTATACTACGTTTGTAGTTTTGTTCTTAGCAGCCAAAATATACAGAGAATCAGGACTCGGGAGCAAGCGACGAACAGTTGTCCGTGTGACAAGCAGTTTTTTCAGGATGGGAAATCATCAAATGACTTCTCCCGCTCTGGGCAGAGCGAGAGGGTGTGTCAGACTTTTACTGACTAAAACCCACCCGTGTTCCTTCCGTTGCCTGTGTGCCGGGGCCGCGATATCCCTTTCGGATAAACCCGCAACCCCTGCAGGCATTGGTCTTTCGACCCCGTCGGTTGCTGCTGACATCTCTTTGAGGCGCGCGTGGAACACAACGCGCCGTCGACACGGGCCTGGTCCTTATCGGACGGCGAGCTGCCCATTGCTCACCGTCCGCAAGCCCGCGCCTACGGTGGCCGGAAGTCGGATCTCGACTCCAAGCAGCTTGTCCTGAGGTCGACACCCGCAGCCTTCAGCATTTAGTGTCGGCTTCAGTGACTTATTGAAAATTAGACAACATCACGATACAATGTGAGCAAGTAAGCCGAGTAAGTTCGCGAACTTTAAAACCGCATATGTACTTTAAGTTCGCACATCTATCATACACTTAATAAGGCGAGCCTATTGCGAACATATTTATGAGATTCCTACAATTATTTTTCTGTCAACATTATAATATTACAAATACATATTATGCATTTATGAAAATAAAGATAGCCACCAACAACAATGGTTTTCCTTATGGAGGCACCAGACGACTTTATGGAAAATCATTATGACAAACCACAATTATTTGAGTTAGTTAGAATATGTCAAAAACAATAACAAGATATATTTAGCTTCGTTTTTTGTTACCGACAAAGGATCGACCACCCTGACTCATTTTCACGGGAAACAAAGTTATGAAACCTATCCTGCTTTTTCCGAGACAGGTTCCCTAACCGAGTTTTAAGACGCAGTTAAATGATAGCGACCTTGAGTGGTTAACTTGGGTGATCTGTACTGAGGTCACGCAACGCATCTTACAGTTCATTAAGGAGCGCTGTCCCAAATTAGACGCATTATTAATTTATTATATGTACATAAAACAAAAGGTATTTTAATAAAACACATAAACTAAAAGATCAGTAATTAATTTATCTTTAAAATGGTTAAGGTTTCAGAAAAATACGCTAGATAGATTTTGCGTGAATGTCATTTTTTTATCCGCGTTAGACATAACTTTACAAATTAATTTCACTATATAATATATACATAATTTAAAATATTCCAGAATATTCCTATATTTATAAGATATTAAGAAAATGCTCAACATATTTGCTCGTAAACTGGCTCTTATTGAACCGTTTTTAGGTTCATAATGCAGTGTATTAAAGACTCGTGCTTTTTACTTTATATTATCGGACTAGTACTAGTGATTAAGTTATAAAGAAAATGGTCTAATTTAACATACCTATATTTTTTCAAAATCATTAATACTACTTAAATCTGTTTCAAAACAATTAAGATTCTGATTTATCGTGTATTACGTAATTAGAGTACAGACCTACCTTTACATGCCCAACCATTGCTCTAGTATTAAAAGCCTCGTAGTTCGAAGCGACTGAAATCTATCGGTATTAATTCAGTCAGAAAAGTTGAACTTACCACCAAGTACTACCTTATCTACCTACACTGAGCGAAATCGCGTTTTTAACCCGTGTGCTTTTTACTTTGCATTCCCGCAGATGAAACGTGCGATTTATTTTTAAATCTCAGCAAAGAGCTATTATGCCTTTAAACCTATTGACCAATTCTTGGGGTTCCCTACGTTCGAATGAAAAAAAATCCTTTATAGGATCACTCGTGTGTCCGTCTGTCTGTCCGTCTTTTTGCTCCGAATCTAATGG
The DNA here is from genome assembly GCA_947364205.1 of Agrochola lota. Taxonomy (NCBI): domain Eukaryota; kingdom Metazoa; phylum Arthropoda; class Insecta; order Lepidoptera; family Noctuidae; genus Agrochola; species Agrochola lota. The sequence goes on along the minus strand of OX376246.1, from coordinate 9,124,169 downwards.
ACCGATTAAGTTGATAATTGGTACACATATGAATTTCTGTGACCCAAACACGGACGTGTAACGAAAATAAATGAATTTTGATTATGCGGGTCAGTTTTGGGGGGCAAATAAGAAAAAAAATGCAAACTGTACCATGAAGACTATGTTATGGGTTAGGAATATAGGAGAACTGGAGACCTACGGGAACGTACTATCAGGTTTTTTAAATCCGGGTTTGATCCAATAGTCAGTAAACGCGGCACCCATCGCGCGGAGAGCTTGTTCATATCTAATATTGCGCATACGTTCGTCTGAGATGCTTACTATCTCGACTATCTCGCTCACTTTTACTCTTCGGTCGTTCAAAACTATGTCATGGATTTTAGCGATCATCTCTGGAGTAGTGACCTCAACTGGGCGTCCTGGGCGTTCAGCATCACTTGTGCTTGTACGACCACACCGAAAATCCGTAAACCATTTATGAATCATTTTAATCGACGGAGCAGAGTCCCCATAATATTTATCAAGCCTTTGTTTCGTTTCCGTAATAGCTTTTTTGCGCAAAAAATAATGTTTAATCAACACTCGAAATTCACTTTGCTCCATCTTTGCGAAAATGCGTTCAATTGTTTTTATTTAAATTAGTTTATACCTATTTACAGAAAATTAAATCATTTCATTTCATTTCACTGGAAGAAGTAGTCGCTAAGCGACAAAGCCCTTTAATCAAATAAATAAAAAAATAAAGAGTCGTAGGGTTGGTTTACCTTAAGTATAAATCCATCATTATTGTGCAGTTCAAAGCTGTTCTATAATTGTAGTCATAACAAGTTCTTCAACACAGTTTCCTTGTACAAACTATTTTGGGCCCAATAAATGATAGTTAATTGAAATTGAATTGTGCTTTGCTCCGTTTGGTAAATAACATAAGTGTTTAAATAAGGAAAATAACAACATTGAATAATTGTTGCGTAATGCATCTAATTAAGCGACAATAATATTATTTAGCCCAACAGTTAGGTCCTCACTTTATCATGTTGAACAATAAAGGTTAAATACCATAACAAGATGTTTTTAGCTTCTCTATAAAACTATAAAATTTTAAATTGTCAGTGGCGCGGACTGACTACGATTTTAAACGCTACAGCTGCACTCACACAACTTCGTCTGCGCGCTATACGGTAGCCCGACGACTAAAGTATGACCGCAATATCTATTTTCACAATTACACAGCATCAAATAAGGTTGAAAATCGAATAAATATTTGGGTTGACGATGTGAGTAAGCTGCGAATGGGCATTTATTTTACGGGTTTTATTTAGATTATTCAGAATATACGCATTAAATTAAATAATTGTCTGGTTAAAGTTTTTTATTTTTATTTACCATTAAAAAAAAATTATTACAAAGTGTTTCAGCAGAATAGCATTTTTAAACCACTAAGGTTTGTACTTAATGCTACATGTTAATTCTACATCATAGTAAAACAAAAACAAGGTAAACAACAAATATAACAAAATACCTTATTTCGAAATTGTTACAAAATAATGTTTATGCTGTTGAACTCTTAAAAAAAAATTGTTGTTATCGCTGAAAATACGGAGATGTTCGACGCCAAAGTTTATTTTTGTGAAGTATTTTTTATTGGGAATATCAAACAATTTTCTACTATTCTATTCGGTTATTTTTTTTTCTTTAAACCCTTCTCTGTCCACTGTATTTTTTGCCTCGTATATTTTCATTGCATTGCGTCATACTCGACTATCCAAGAAACCAGTTTTTTGTGAATATTGAGGTAACACCGCGCCTTAAGTACGTAGTTTCCGTTTCTGTCAATGAAAACACATCCCGTCCACCCGTGGGTATCGTAAGTTGTGATTAGACTCAGCTTCGACGCGGGCTGGCGCATCGTCGAGCAAGGGTCGGGGGGGAGTATCATTTACTCGGGAGGGATGCGGTCGCGAACCTCTGCGGTGAGGTCGGAACGTGTGTCGGTGTGTATGTTTCTTTACTGTACTGGTGGCCCTATTGGTCTCCTGGAGGAGGGTTATGGGGTCATCTGGGTCGTTGAGAACATGTCTTGGACGGCGGGCTTTACTAATTCTAGAGGGAATATAACTGGTGGCCTTCACAACCAGAGGGTTGCGATGTTTGGCGACTTTATCAAAATAACGTGTTGCATTGCGTTTTAGAAATTGGACTATTGTGGGGATTCTAAGGTCGAGATGGAGGATCTCGTTCCTAACGTACCAGGGGGAGCCCGTCGCTATTCGAAGGAAACGGTTTTGGAGGGTCTGCATCTTATGGAGATGATAGGGTCTGGCTTGTGCCCAGGTGGCACACGCATAGGTCATAATGGGTCTAATGCACGTCGGGTAGGTACGCAAGTGGAGGCTTTCTGAACCACGTGCCGAGCTTGTCGACTGCGGTTTGGAGAGTGAGAGCTATCGCGTCGGGGCTTCTGCCTGAATAGTATATGGCCGTGTCGTCTGCGAACAGAGCCAACTGCGCCTTTTTACTTTTAGGGATATCGCTGGTGAACAGCGTGAAAATGAGAAGAGATACCACGGAGTCCTGTGGGACTCCCGCGCGTAAGGGTCGGGGGGAGGAGAGTGCTTCTTCAATGCGATAGCGGAAGGTGCGGTTCGACAAAAAGTCTCGTAAGATGAGCACGAGACGATCCGGCACACCGAGTTTGTAAAGCTTATATAATAAGCCGTTGTGCCAGACTTTGTCGAAAGCTTTCGCTATGTCAAGAAGATAGCACCCGTCGTCAAGCCGCGCTGGAAACCAGCGCTAACATCCTCGATGATGCGGTGGATCTGATGCACGCTAGAGTGCTGAGTTCGAAAGCCGAACTGTTCGTTGGGAATGAGGCCCTTGGTCTCGGCGTATTCTCTGAGACGCTTATAAATAAGCCTCTCATAGATTTTACCGAGAACCTTGAGCAGACTGATGGGACGGTAACTAGAAGGCTCAGACTTGGGTTTGCCTGGCTTCGGGATGCCGATGACGTTGGCTTCTTTCCACGTTTGTGGGAAGATATTGTTGCTTAGGGCACCATTGAAGATAGTGGCCAATAGCATTATCAGGTGGGCAGGGAAAAGTTGGACCACTCTGTTGGTGAGTCCATCTGAACCGGGGGTAACAACATACTGCAATCACCCCTCCTTTTATATCCCGTATTTCCAAATAACATTGGGAGAATGCAAAGCAGTTAACGGTTATGTAGGTAGGTAATAAAATAATAATTAATTGTGACTACGGACTGAACTAATACAATATATTTATAGTTAGCCATGTTATTATCGCTAGCGCTTAGCATTATACTGTGTGTCACTTACCTATAATTATGAGGAAGTTACTGAAAAAGGACGATTATAAAAGCGACCACGAACCAATTTTGTAGTTGATTTTTGTTTGTTGTGTACTTGGAGATGCACGTGTTATTTATTACTTCTATACAGTGTATTTTATAGTACCTATTTCAAATTTAACTATATTCTATTAGATTAATTAGTTCATTGTTTATTCATTTAAAAATGAAAACTACAATTGTTTTTGTTATATTTTTCTCTCTACGAACTATCAGTTTGGCTGCGGACGTGACCGCTTATAATTATTTTGATTTTGGTAAGTAATATTTTCATGTTTCCGATGCATTGACATACCAAATAATGTAAATTATGCGTTGGTATTTGAAAACGCATCCACGATACAGAGGACTGCCTCGTTGGTCTCGCGGCCACAAGTGTGGCTGCAGAACAGAAAGAAGGTCTTGGATTCGATTTTGTTTTGCGAAAGTGTTATTGAGTTTTTTCATATGGAATTCTCGGTAGCAGTCTGTACGTGTGTCCAGTTGATCGTAATATACTCGCCTCCTATTACATGGAACTGCTGGCACATAACTGCCAAAATATGGGTGTACCAGCACCCATATTTCGGCAGTTATGTGCCATCAGTTGTAAGAGGGAGGTGTATCTTCCCTAAGTACCAACTTAGGGAAGATACACCTCCCTCTTACAACTTCGTGGATACACGCGTATATTGGCATCATGTCATGTGATACAGAACAAAACCATATTTATTTCAGTTTGTGGAAATGTTTAAATAAAATCTATGATAAACTAAATTATAACATGTCGATTATCAAAGATTTTGGTTTTAGTTTTCGCAGAACAGGAGAAAATAAAACCATTCGCAGTATCTCAGTTCCCGTTGAAGTTTACATATTCCGGGAGGGATATGTTCTATTTATATTTTTTTATTCAGAACAAATACCCGAGTGCTGCGATCAATTTTACATGTACAGCAGGTAATCTACAAGTTTCGAACTATATTTCTAAGACTAGACGCAACCTTCTCTCTCTGTGAGTTTGGTAACAGACGAATAAGAAATACAGAATCATGTATTCCTAAATAACTTTTTAAATTGTATTTTAATTGTAAATGAAAAACAATTTCAATTTATGACGAGCTTTTGGTAAAAAACAATGAGTTGTTTGATAGAATTAAGTTATTAATGAAGTTAATTAAGTCATCAAAAGTATATTTATTATTCATTACTGTAAAATTATTTCAAATTGTAAAGTGCAATTTTGCTTTTAGAATACGTTTCAGATGCCAGAACTTTTGAAATTGAGAAGTCAACAAAACAATATGGTTGGAAAAAGGGCGAAGAATATTATTATATTCATTCCACTTCATTTTATAAGTCCATTGAAGTAATAATTAGGGTAAACTTATACGTATCAAATATGTTATGTTCGTCAACCCTCGTAGCTGTCGGAAGGGCTGTCACGACCATAATGAAAGAACCGCTGGAGAAGGAATTCCCAGGTAAGAGAATGTTCGGGGCGTAACTCCGCTGCCGCGAGAAATCACGGCACAGCGGACAGAGCTCCGGTGGGATCTCATGGCGGCATGGAGAGTGCGATTGTCGCAACCCAGCGCTGGGCACGCCACAATTGCGGCGATAAGTCCCCTCTTTGAGGAGTGGCTTGAGAGGCGCCATGGCGTCTTCACCTTCCGCCTGACGCAGATCCTCACCTGACACGGTTGTTTCGGGAGGTTCCTGTGCCGAATAAGGCGGGAGGAAACGCCCGGGCGTCACCACTGTGTGGATCGCCCGGAGGACACGGTGGAGCATACGGTGGAGATCTGCCCGGCTTGCGCGGAGCACCGCCGTGTCCTCACGGAGGCGATCGGCGGCGACGATCTCTCGCGTCCGGCCCTGGTTCAGGCCATGGTTTGGAGCGAGAGTGCATGGGAGGCCGTCACCTCCTTCTGCGAAGCAGTTATGATCGCGAAGGAGGAGGCGGAGCGCGCGAGGGAGATGCAAGATGCGCGCCCTCGCACCCCTAGTCGCCGCAGGAGACGCCCCGGGCGTCGGGAGTCGCGAGCCGACTTCCGGCCACCGTAGGCGCGGGCTTGCGGACGGTGAGCAATGGGTAGCTCGCCGTCCCAATAAGGACCAGGCCCGGGTCGACGGCGCGTTGTGTTCCACGCGCGCCTCAAAGAGATGTCAGCACCAACTGCCGGGGTTCGTAAGGACCAAGGCCTGCTGGGGTTGCGGGTTTGTCCGAAAGGGATATCGCGGTCCCGGCACACGGGCTACGGAAGGAACACGGGTGGGTTTTAGTCAGTAAAAGTCTGACACGCCCTCTCGCTCCGCCCAGAGCGGGAGAAGTCATTTGATGATTTCCCATCCTCAAAAAAAAAAAAAAAAGGTAAGAGAATGTTATATTGTCACAATAATGACAGCTGTTAACTATTCCTGCCACGCTTTTCAGTAAATTCTTTAATGAAAGTTATTATTCATCTGATCATTAAAGCTGTCATTGGTAATATCCATATTTATGCGATTCAAAGGAAGTTATTAATTGGTGTTATTTTCTTACAGATCGTAAGGCTTGTAGCGACTACAGCTGTGTACTAGAGGTGGATCTTATAAACAAATGTGACGGTAAGCTTTTCTATACCTATGTTGTACAGTGTGTTAGGTTAAATGAGGGACATACTTTAAGGGAGATTAATACACATGAAAATGAACAACTTATACTTCATCACTAACCTAACTTAAAGTATGTAAAAATCTGCTGTTTTGTAAATTTTATGTTATTAATATTGCACTTTTGTTTGAAACGGCAGATTTTTTTGGCGCCTTAGTACATAAAAGTTAACTTTCAAGAGTAGTATGTCCTTCGTTTAACATAACATACTAAAATCTATCAAAAACCTTCGTTACTAAGTTATTTCTGTTATTAATGAATACCTGATAATGTTAGTTGTTAACACACTCATCAGAATGGCCAGCTGGTAGGCATACGCGCACGTAATTTTGAAACATTAAAAAATTAAACTATATACCTTGGCCGGGTTTTATTCGAATCCGGTTTTGGATTAATCTCCCCAACTTATGCCTTTTTTAACTTAACACACTGAATTCTATCTATAACTTTTGTCACTGAACAATTTTTGTTATTAAATACCTGATAAAGTCAGTCAAAGAAACGCATACATAAATGAGTATGTCATAAGGTCCAAGGTTAAGGTCAAGCACCAAGTTCTCCAAATAGGCTTGTTTTTTTATTTCTCAAAACTTGGCTGTTTCAAAAAACGTTATTCGAATTTATATCAATAACATATCTTATTCGTATTCAGATTTTTTTTTTTTCGATTACTCAACTCTTTATGAGCAAATAGATAATTGTTTCATATTTTGCAATTAATTACAAGTGTTGTGTCATCGTTCATCTCTTTCTCTTCAAACCCCAACCTCAATTTTTTACTGAAAAATAAATATAAAAGTTGTTTAGCTCTGTATCTGTTACAATTCTAGGAAACTGGTTGGCACTGCCGATCCCTTTGCTGTAATTCCTTAGTTAAGCTAATCCTTAAGTGTAATCTACAAATATTGTGTATTGCAGCCCCCCCTTTAGCTACTCACACTAAGATGAACGCAACAACGGAGAATGCTGGTACTGATCGAGAAACGAATAATACATTTACGTCCAATTCTTCAACAAACTTAGAAATAACAACTCACAAAAATTCAGCAATTGATACTAGTAAGTATTATCTTTGCAGTCATCCTTACTGACTGACTCATCTTATTCTTGTGGTCTGCACGAGCTGTTCTCGTATAGTTTGCCTTACTGTTACAGACAGTATTTCTGCGATTTATAACGTGTAACAAAATACCAGTCCGATCCGTGACGGTGTTGTTAATTAAGAATTGTACCAAAAGTCTATTTATGTGGTCATTTTCAGGAAAAAATAATAATAATTCGGCGCATTTTTTAGGGTTCCGTACCTCATAAGGAAAAACGGAACACTTATAGGATCACTCGTGTGTCTGTCTGTCTTTCCGTCTGTCACAGCCAATTTGCTCCGAATTTAATGGACTAATTTAGTTGAAATTCGGTACACTTATGTATTTCTATGACCCAAACACGATCGTGTAACGTAAATAAATGAATTTTGAATATGGGGGTCACTTTTGGGGGCAAGTAAGAAAATTTTAAAGAAAAGTTTTGCGTTCTGTACCATGTGACATATCAAATGGAAAGGCTTATTGTGAGGATCTCAAATACATTTTTTTATAATTTTAAAATAAATACTTTTTAAGATAGCTAAGAAAGTAGATGAAAATTTACTATTTCCCCCCTTATCACCGAAACTACTGAGCCTAAATTAAAAAAAAAAATGCAGAGAATAGTTCTATGCTTATAAATTACAGGAAAACATATAATAAATCTATGGTCTTAAAAAAAAACATGGTAAATCACTCAATAGTGTGCGTATAAACTTACATTTGCAGTTAATCTTTTACTTAATTCGAACAAAACTAAATCTCTTAAGTTCTCATTACCAAATGCACCTCAAGTAGGTCTAAATTTAAAACACGATGGTAAGAAACTAGATTCTATTACGGAAACTGCATTTCTAGGAATTACTTTAGATTCGAGATTGCAATGGGGCGCCCACATTAGAGTTCTTTCAGGTAGATTAAGTTCAGCTGCATATTATGCAACAAGACAAATAAGGCAGTTGACTGATGTAGCCACAGCTAGGTTAATATAGGTTGCTTATTTCCACAGTATTATGTCTTATGGCGTTCTGTTGTGGGGATCGGCAGCTGACGTAGATTCAATTTTCATTTTACAAAAGAGGGCAATTCGCGCAATCTATAAAATGGTCGTCTTTATTAAGAAAGCATATAATAATATTAAAGATTACGTTGAATACGGAAGTTTGACCATAATTCCTTCTGCACATATGGTTTCTCTGGTACTTCATTAAGCCGTTAATGAAGTACCAGAGAAACCACATGTATATGTAAATGTCTAAAATGCGATAAATTCATCCCAACTACGGAACCCTTCATTGTGCGTGGTCCGACACGCACGGGGTATTTTACCGGGTTATCACATGGGGCGCGGGGGGCCATCATTTAGCGGGGGTCTACAAGTCATAGCATACGAGTATGTGCAAGGAAATTTTCAAAAAAAATTATAATTGATTTTTGCCAATAATGGGATTGGGATAATTATAAATAGCAATGAGTTTTTTATATTCAATAATAATAAGTTTTGTTATTACTGTTTGGTAATGTTTTTGTGTCCTTTTCGGATCGGATAGGGTTTTGTAACACATTGTATTGCTTGTGTATGTTGCCGCTATCTTATAATTAAGGGCTTAAACACATCATGTGTCCTACAATCCTTTCACGGGATCGTGAGCAATAACCAGTAACCTTTAGTTATTACTGTAATATCAGCCGGTGTAACGTCATCGCAGGGCAAAGACATCTGCGAAGAAGTACTGATCACCACGCTTGCTCATTTGGTAACATCTGACCAATAAGTCCAGGTTTTCTGTAAATATTAATTTGTAGTACGGTCAATCGCGGGTCACGTCACAAGTCACACTTGAACTATGAAGACTTACAGCTTTCCGGGCGTGGTTTTTTTTTTTTTTTTTGTTGTTTGAACTATTAAATCTCAGACTTAGATGTTTTCAGTTAAATTGTTTTTTTTTACAGAAAATTTTCAGCCGCCTCCGCCTTCTCATAATGTTCTATACGTGATACCATCCACGATAGTATTATGTGTTATAATATTGGTGATTTATTTAATACGGATAAAAAAATGTTGTCATCGGAATTCTCCGCCTGTAACACTGGAATTGAATACTTCCGTAAGTTAACACTTTTGTTTATTCAACTACAATAATTCTGGTATGTAACGAATGACAAAGAACCATGTGCCTGGTTTTGGTGAAGAAGCCTATGTTCAGCAGTGAACTGCGATAGATTTGAAGTGTTCGTATAGTGAATCAATTCGGGAAGCACTTATCTCATGTCTTCGAGGTTGCATACCTGCGAAGTTGCATGCCTCTGAGGTCGCAAGCCTTTGGCTTCATCAAGTACATGATTTTTTGCCGCGCTTGTGATCAAATAATAAAAGAATCATACATTAGATTTGTGTTCATGTTGAATGTACATACACACACATAAAAATACACACATACATTAAAATATGACTTGTATTTTTCAGCATCATGAACCGTTCTACCTAAACATGCTCTTCCGAAGAGAGTGTGATCGGGAGATCGCGGAAATTGATCAGCACATCTATGAGGAGATTGCTCCTCAAGTTACTGAAGGTGGTTGAAATATTCAGTAACAGCACCTAGAAGGATGTGGACAAATAACATAATTATGTAGTATGGAATGGGTGGTAGGGAATACAACTCTCAGGTTCCATACATTATCTTAACCGAAACAGAACAAAAACTTGGGGATATCGGTGACGTTAGGCATTGAATATGGTGACATGACTCAATCGCTGCAGGAGCATGTCTTCGGTCACTTATGTAAGCAGTATATTGTCAGGCGGACACAAGTCGTGCACATTCAACGGTTGAGTCATGCCGGCCATGATGTACTCCTTCGATATAATCAAGTGCTGTTGCATTGCAAGTTGCTGCCACTTTGAATGTTTTTTGAATAATAATCCTGACGTATTATTGAGTATATCTCATTTATTTCTGACTAGCACTTTGACAGTGATCTTTCATCCACCCTATATTCTCTATCCCTTGGGAATTCCGTTTAAATCCGTCCTGATTCACATCATAAAGGGAACATCCGTGCAAAATTTCAAGTTTCTAAGTCCAAGGGTTTGGGCGTTGGTGAGTGAGTTAGTGAGTGAGTGAGTCAGTACTTTTATATTTACATGTTTTGATGATTATTATAGTGAATTCAAATTTAATAATTTTGTTCTGATTAAATATAATAATGTTTCGCACAGTAAGGTTGCTCGAACAGGTATATTACCTTTGTACTTTATTTTCTGTAGCTGTTGTCTTATTTCTATAATGTGAATGCATATTAAGTAGTTATAATATAAGTAATTTAGAATTTATTTTAATTTTGTTATATCTTGCGTTGTAGTCCTTTACATAGTTATTAGTAATTATTGAAGATTTTAAATCTTTTTGAATTGTTAAATTTAGTTTATTATTTAGACGCTTAACCTGCACGGGTTATAACATTGTCCTCACATATTGATTATTTTTATGCTAAGGTTGTACATGAATGTTTTATTAAAAATGTTGTAATACTTATAATGTTTATTGAAAAGAGTGTCCATAGAGTTTCTTTCCATAGGAACCTATGCTTTGGAATGGGCAACTAGGTTCAATTTTCTGACTGACAAACTCCTTGACAGTTCAAAGTACCTAAAATGTTTATTAAATAAATGCTTTGAGTTTGAATTTTGTTTTGTGTAATGTAAAGAAAACCTGTTTACCACAAATATTGAAGCTGATCTATATTGTTGTCGGCTTCCAGACTAACTGGATGCAGCTGAATACCTGTATTTTACATGGAACGGTTGCCTATCTGACCTCCACACCCAGGTACTGAATCACGATATCCCTTGACAGCCTTCCAACGAGGCGCGGAAGGGTTTATAATATATGTAATTGGTGGTCACTCATCCATTGATCGAACACCGACCGACCTGTGCGGCTGTTATTATTAAGCCGTCAGTCAGGAGACTAAATCCGAAATACTGAAGCTACTTATTATTAAAATATGTTTAGTGGTAAACCCGTTTTATTGGCACCAACTAAGCGACATATGAAACTCACTTCTATCAAACCTTGGAGCCTTTTTTTTTTTTTTATAAGTCATCTCGCAATTGACCTCTGAGGAGGTCGTAGCTGGTTAACCTGACTTTCCTGTGGCTGCCTTAAAGTTTCTACACTCAAAGCCTCCAGCCAGGGGAACCTTGAAACCGAATGAAAATGTAATTTGATCAATCTTACCTTTATTACATTGCGAGCTACGGCGTAGCACAACGCAAGCTACGCCGTAGCGAAGTGTGCGCTACGCCCCGAACGTAACTTTTGCATAATGTTTGTTTAATGAATCACTTATTACTAACGATCTTTATTTTCCGGGTGCTCAAAATAACCTTGTTCCTTTACTTAATGCGAACAAAATCAAATGTCTTAAGTTCTCTTTACCAAATGTACCTTAAGTAGGTCTAAATTTAAAACTAGATGCTATTAGGGAAACTTTATTTCTAGGAATAACCTTAGATTCGAGATTTCAATGGGGCCGCCCACATTAGAGCTCCTTCAGGTAAATTAAGTTCAGCTGCATATGCAGTAAGAAAAATAAGGCAACTGACTGATGTGGCCACTGCTAGGTTAGTATACTTTGCTTATTTCCACAGTATTATGTCTTATGGCGTTCTGCTGTGGAGATCGGCAGCTGACGTAGATTCAATTTTCATTTTACAAAAGAGGGCAATCCGCGCGATCTATAAAATGGATCCTCGTGAGTCCCTTAGAGAAAAATTCAAAGAAATTAATATACTTACTCAGCCTTCTCTTTATATATTAGAAAGTATTTTGTATGTTCGAAAAAACTTAGGACTTTTCAAAATAAGAAGCGATATCCATAATATAAATACACGTAGTAAACATGAAATTGTGATACCCAAATTTAGATTAATTAATTAAAACTAGTAAGTCATTTATTATAAACAGTATTCGCTTTTACAACAAATTGCCAAAGTCAGTTAGAGAACTTAGCGATGGAAAGTTCAAAACCCACATCAAACGTGTCCTTATCAAGAAAGCATATTATAAGATTAAAGACTACGTTGAAGACAAGGAAGTTTGGCAATAATTCCTTCTGCACATGTGGCTTCCCTGGTACCAGATCAACGGCATAACTATGTAAATGTCTATTAACTGCTCCCAAATTACGATAATTATTTTATTTTATCTTTTTTATGTTTTTACATACTTCCTTGACATAATTTTTTTTATTATTTGACATTATATACTTACAATATTCTGAGTATATATATATTTTATTTTTTTATTAAATTTGGTTTGTTACAGCTGTAGTGGCAATAAATAAGTCTTTATTTTTATTAATCTTTTATATAGTTTCTTTTCTTTAAAATTTTGTGAATGTGAGAACGTTGTAGGCTTAACATACTGTAGATCTGTGGACCATTTTATATTTTGCTAAGTACCTGGTACTTGTTGATAGGCCTACACTGTCCTCTCTCTTACTTTTTAACACTTTAATTTGAAAACATTGTAAAAACAATTTACTTTTAAAATAGTGACCGTGCACCTAGCTTCTGACGTTTCATAAGTGCCCTTGTAGGTTTATGTGAAATAAAATATTTTGAATTTTGAATTGAATTTTGTACCTGTTGGCGCCTGTTACCTTTGTGTTCGCGGCACGCACTTCATGCCAAGCGTATTTCTCAGACTCTTATAACTGACGAAATTCACACCATAAAATTAATACAAAAACTTCTACCTCACATTATAGATATATTTATACATACTTTTCTCTAAAAGGTCGAACATCGATCCACACAATTATATTTCTGTCCTAAAAAATATTTAAAAATATTTTTTTAAATAGAAGGAAGTGTTATCACAGTTATTATGATTAAAGTATTGTTCAGCACCAACATTATCTTCGTTTTATTGACCACCAAGCTCCAGTGTCTGAAGAGTAAACAGTACCTACTCACTGCTTACTGTTTTTTTCTAACTTTGTTACTTTACAGTCACGATTTACCAATAGTTAATATTGGTAAATCGTCTTCACATTTATAATTATTTTAAGGCGTTTCGACGACGGTGGCAGTTCCATCGCAATGAGAAGTCCAGGTCTGTTTTTCAACGTAATTTTTTTACAATAATATTGTATTCTAAGGACTGTGCAGGTCCTCGAACCCGAAAAGTGTAGATAACATAACTTCGTAACGCCCTTTTTAACTGTTCCAAGAACTGAATTCGCACATATTCCGTAAGTTCAGTCTTGACAATAAATTAATATTCTGACGGAGGTTAGTCATGGAGGTTCAGAACACCGCGATTTTCAGAAAAATTACGTCACGCGATCTTGCTCAGCAGCGGTAGCTTTTATGACTGTTCGATATTTGATCTAGTAAGTGAATACAACAACAAGGACTATGTAAATGAGAAGTATTTAGACAGATGGCACTAGTGGTATGTAATTATAAAAAGGTTTGTTACAATATCTCATTAATGTGTGTTTACATAATTTTGGGTAACGATTTTTGAAGTGAAACTTCTGGTAAGTATTAGGATTTTTCTGTCACGAAAAAGCGTTACGGCTGCGTGGAGGGGGTAGACGATATATCGCGTGGTGAGAAGCGGCAGCGACGGACGGAGAGAATAGATTGGAATCTCAAGTTTTTATATTGAACCGATTTGAAAAATTCTTTCACTGTTGCGAAGCTACACTATCCCCGGCTATGACATAGGTTATCTTATATTTTCAAAAAAAATAGGGATCCTTACTAAAACTACAATAATGTAACCCAAGGTGTAAAAAAAATCCTAAAATATTCTTTACATCGCGTGCGCTGCGAAAACTTTTGATGATAGAATAAAATAATGTACTACGACTTTGCAGAACACATCATTATTTACAAAAAGTGTCGCGACAGCATATATCTAACTATTATAGTTATGCCACAACAAGTGCTCTTTTATTTTTTTAAATTAATTGAAATGCCGCCGCTAGAAAAGGCTGTTTATTTGTATCTTGGTATTAATCCTTATCAAAATAAATTATTTCATATTCAAGACTGCTTTAATACCTTTATATAACTTTTTGAATTATTCAATTCAAACATTCCATTCGAAAGATATCACGAGTTTAAAAATGTAAGTATTAGAAAAAACTTGCGTGGTAGCTGCTCACCCTGCTCCGCTAGCTAGGCAGCAAAGCTTATGCAATGTAGGCGTCACTGGGGTACGGGCCGTACGGGAGAGTAAGTAGGGTAGGTAGTGTTGATAGGTAGGGTAGGTAGATAGGTAGGGTAGGATAGGTAGGTGCGCTGTAGATAACTACTTAGTGCTACCCGTGCGAAGCCGGGGCGGGCAGCTAGTTGATTATAACGCAGATGACACCGAATGAAGATTGATGACGAAAGATCTGCATTTGTTAATGTTCCTTTATATGTGTACGTATATAAGTTTGGAGTAGACTATGGATGTTTTTTTTGGTTCCGGATTGAATTATTTTTTTTGTTTGAATAAAATAAAATATGTTTAAATAAAAAGTGCATTTATTAAAATGTACCTAACCTAACCAAATCATAATTTGCAGTAAACCTGCGAAAAAAAATCGAAATGTGTGCTGGGACACATAGTAGAAGTGAAACTTCAACGGACAATGGAAAAACGAATCGCAACGGACAAGTGGCAAAACGAATCGCAACGGACAAGTGGCAAAACAAATCGCAAAAAAATTTTACCTTGAAGTTTTACGGGCAGGTTTTCAAATTGGACAAGTACATTAACAATCTGCCCGTGAAACTTCAAGGTAAAATTTTGTGTCCAATTATGTGTCCCAGCACACATTTCGTTTTTTTTTTTGTGAGTAACTACTGTGTATCTTGCCCTTTCTCCTACATACGAAACAACCTTTAGAAAATGCAACTTGATTCAGTTGTTTTTATTGTAAAGCTATTTAAATTTGCTTTATATTGGTCTAACTGAAGGAAATAATTTTTTATTTAGACTTTCACTTCAACGAGATTTCAGCCACATCGAATGCATTAGCAGTGAGCTCACACAGGTCTTTCATAGTATTGGAGATAATGCACGCAGACCAGGACAGGAGTGAGGCATCGCCAAATATGTCTAGAAAAATGATGTCAAATATTTCTGTTATGTGGCTACACAGTCGCACTGTGGCTCACCGGAGTACCCCCCTCTAAGTAAGTTGGTCTTAGTTTGTAGAATGTACGTAGACAGACTCAAAATAGTCAGCTGGAGCGCGTTTGAGAAGCTACAATTTACATAATTATTTTTAACTAGCTTTTTCCCGCGGCTTCGTCCGCGTGGATGTCGAAAAATATCCGACGGGAACGTACACATGGATTAAAAAATAACCTATAGGTTAATCCAGGTTTTAAACTATCTGTGTGCCAAATATCATCCAAATCCGTTCATCCTTTTTTGTGCAAACCGGAACATACATGCAAACAAACAGACCAAAATTCTAAAAACTATGTTTTCGGCATCAGACTCGAATATTCAATGTAAGGTTTGACTTCGTTACTATTTTTTTTTTTTCGTCTGCGTAGAGTATAAATTATTTTTTCTAGATAATTATGAATTATTGTAACAATAACAATATAGAGCTTTGTTCATGGCTAATTGTCCTCCACTATGTGTGATATTTGAGGAATACTGTAAAGAAATACCTACTGTAAAGGACCGGTATCTACCTAAATCCTTCACAGTATTTCTCTAAGTATATACAATGTTATTCACTAATTCGGAAGCGGGCACTAAAACAACCACGCTAGTTGGAGAGCTAACACGTGAGCAAGCCACATAAAATTGGCCGTGGGAGAAACAGTCTTGCCGCAAATCAATTCCAGCAAATTTCAGAGTTTGTCCCTGTGACTTATTAATAGTCATCGCGAAACAAACCTTGACTGGGAACTGCAATCTTTCAAATTCAAACGGAAGGTCATTTGGTATCAATGGTATACGCGGCACGAAGACTGTTTGTTAGTATTTGGCCTCAATAGCATTGCATAGATGTTCCCTATACTATGTGTGGTCAGTCTGTAGGGTACAAATTATCACGCTATTTGCTATGAGGGATGAGTAGTATCGCATTCTGTTCGTGTCCTTACTATCCTAATCTATATATATATCGATTCCCTCGGAGAAGTAGATGGGGGGGGGGGGGGTTTCCGGGGGAGAGGCTCGTGGCTAAATAATAACAGCCGCACAGGTCGATCGATCAGGTTAAGCTAAACTTGCCGCAGTTGGTCTGTGGCTGGGTGACCATCTTTACATACAAAGACCCGTCCGTGCCTTGGAAAGCACGTTAAGCCCGGCTGTCATTCGTGGATCTTTGACAAACGTTACGGGAAGTCAGAAGCCCGAAAGTCTGACAACCATTCTTACCAAGGGGTATTGTATTACCCAGTAACTGCGTTGTGGAGGTCAGATAGGCAGTCGCTCTATGTAAAATACTGTAAAGTTAGAAACAATACACGTGTACTTATATTATTTTTACTTGAATACAAAATTCAGCGAATGAACAACTTCAATACAAAACTTCATCGCCCTTTTCAGACGCTTTTTTTTTTTAGTTTCATTAATTATGAAATAACTTCTGCCGCTCGGGGCGCGTCAGACTCTTACTGACTAAAACCCACCCGTGTTCCTTCAGTTGCCTGTACGTTGCCAGGAGCCACGGTATCCCTTTCGGACTTTCGACGCGACTCCGGCAGGCATCGGTCCTAGCGGACCCCTTGCCGTTGTGCTGACATCTCTTTGAGGCGCGCGTGGAACACAACGCGCCCTCGATCCGGGCCTGGTCCTTATCGGACGGCGAGCTAGGTACCCATTGCTCACCGTCCGCAAGCCCGCGCCTACGTTGGCCGGAAGTCAGCTCGTGACTCCCGACGCCCGGGGCGTCTCCAGCGGCAGCTAGGGGGCGTAAGGGCGTGACATTTGCCTCTCCGCCACGCGCTCCGTCTCTTCCTTTGCGAGCATTACTGCTTCGCAGAAGGAGGTGAGGCTTGCCACGCACTCTCGCTCCGTACCATGGCTTGGACCAGGGCCGGACGCGAGAGATCACTGTCACCGATCGCCTCCACAAGGACACGGTGGTGCCCCGCCCAAGCCGGGCAGACCTCCACCGTATGCTCCACCGTGTCCTCCAGGCGATTCACACGGTGGTGACACCCGGGCGTTTCCTCTCGCCTTATGCGGAATAGGAACCTCCCGAAACAACCGTGTCCGGTGAGGACCTGCGTCAGGCGGAAGGTGAGGATGCCGTGGCGCCTCTCTAGCCACTCCTCAAAGAGGGAACTTATCGCCTCAATTGTGGCGTGACCAGCAGTGAGTTGCGAAAATGACACTCTCCATGACGCCGGACCCTTGTGGGTTGAAAAAAAAAAAAAACAACAATTTACGTTGTGTTCGTTTCCAACCATAAACCGAAATATGAGTGATTTTAACTTAAAAATTAAAGAACTTTAATTTAAAACAAAATTTCATCCCCTTTTTCACCCCTTAAGGGTTGAAATTCTAACAACACCGTTGCGTTAGCTTCCAACAATAAACCTAGATAGTAAATTTTGTGTTTTTTCTTAGAAAAGTAAGGATCTTTTAACTTCATCCCCCTTTTTAACCCTTCGGGGGTGGAATTATCAAAAACGCTTAGGCGTCTTTCCATTTTATACAAGGCCAGAACGCAAGGGTGTGAAATTAATCGCGTATAGATTGGAAATCACTTTTTTACTAAGGTCTTCCAATCTATACAAGAGCAGTACGCAAATACTCGCGTATACTTCGTAGTGACCTAATTAATTACCTTATTCCAAAATATACAGTGCCAGTACGCACAGGTACAGACTAATCGTATAAAGATTGCGACAAATTGTGAACTGGTATTCAACTTGTTTGCAACGTAATGCACCTTGCGCTAAATAGCCTGCCTGGCTGGGAGCAACTTGGAAGTAGCGCTCGCCGGCCGCTGCCGCGGCTCCGTTCACTACTTTCGCCGGCTCGCGCGCGATTGGTCACAGTTCTAACCTAACCTAACCCATTTCATATTCCGTTATCTGTTAGCTCTTCCATTTCACCCAGTTCAATTTATTTTTATTTTTTCATCTATATATCCTATCTGCGCGAACGCTTTTCCTACGCCCGTCCTTCTGATGCACCTTGCAGATCGCATCTTAGAAATCTCCTTAAATCCCCGCCCCACTCAACCGACTTCTACTCCTACTTCTTCAGCGTGCACGCGGCTCGGTTGTGGAATTCACTTCCGCCTGACATTAGGGACTGCCAAACTGTTGCAGTTTTTAAAAGAAGAGTGAAAGAACACTATCTGTCCACTTCGTCATAGTTGCATATTTTGCATTTATTATTTTATACTACATTATAATTAAGTATATATATTTTAGGGTTATTTATTTTAGAAGTATGTATGTAAGTTTATTCTCATATTGTATGTTTATAGTTAAATTAGCGAATAATTAAGTGTTTTTTATTTTATGTATATTATTTTCTCTTCTAATCTTACACACGTTGTCTACATCTCTTTAACTACTTTCCTATCGCAGGTATGCTGGAAGAGATTTCTTTAGAAATAAGCA
The DNA here is from genome assembly GCA_947364205.1 of Agrochola lota. Classification (NCBI taxonomy): domain Eukaryota; kingdom Metazoa; phylum Arthropoda; class Insecta; order Lepidoptera; family Noctuidae; genus Agrochola; species Agrochola lota. Next base: position 9,105,477 of record OX376246.1, on the reverse strand, counting down.
TCACCTTTGTACGTTTTTTTCTGTTCCTTTCTTCTTGTCTATTTATAATGTGTATACATAAACTGTTAAATAAATATAATAAATATATTATTAAAACTCATGTCAAGCGTAAGTGATGTAGTATAGTTTGGAACCAGGACGCGCGCGTCGACGTTACCAACTATATACGAGCAGTACGCAAAATTCGTGTACATTGTAATCACAGATTTAAAAATAGCACTTCAATGCATACGCGAGCAGTTTCCTATGGCTGCGTTTTGGCCTTGTATAGATTGGAAATACGCAACGCTGAGACAGGTATAAATTAATTTTCAATCGTCAGCCTAAACACAAAATTTGAAGATCCTAACTTCAAAACTGACGGACTTTCATACAAACTTCCATCCCCTATTTTACCCCTTTAGGGGTGGAATTCCCAAAAAAACCTGTCTTAGTGGATATTTACCCTTCTCAAAGAACACACCTTCTCATTTTCATGTCTCTAGGTCCAGCGGTTTGGGCTGTGTGTTGATATATCACCCAGTCAGTCAGTCAGTTTACCATTTTATATATATAGGTAGATAGATAGATAGAAGATAGATAGATTACAAAGAAAAGGTTACCAACAAAACAAATAACATTTATTTATTGTTTACTTTTCCATCAACAGGTTTTAACACCCCAATTATTCGGGCATATGGTGATTCTTCATCATGTCTTGGCGGTTGACTGTCTCCATGCACGACGCCGAGATCCGCATATACAACTTCATTTGCGGTGGACTGGAACCAACAACACGTGTTAGACAATTGCATGACACTTCGCATTATACTTTACTGCAAAGCTTATAATGGTTTTTTATGTTTTCAACTTTTTTCTGTTTATCTATTTGTACGAGATACGATATTGATGGGAAAGCCGGTGAAATACCAGGCTTATCAATCAATCAATCAACTCCACCTATCGCAGTCCACTGCTGGACATGAGGCCTCTCCCAAGCTGCGCCATAACACCCGCTACACCAGGCACATGACTTTTTCTAAATAAATTTCGTAGCAGAATATAATGGTACTTAAAAAAATCAAAAGTTATCGCCGAATATAAGACTTACGTAAGTATTCAGTTCTATTTCTACTGTGTTCGAATGTCGATGGCAATATTTTTTTACACTTATTAAATAAATCACCAATATTATAACCAACATTCCTATCACGGATGGTATCACGTATATTAACATTATCTTTTGCGAAGTCTTCTGCTTAGTATTTTCTGAAAAAAAAAAGTAATTTTTTAATATATATTATAACAGAAACACCAAATTCTGCGATCATTCTTCTAATTCCATGTCTATCTCATGTCCATAGATGTAGGGGTTATTCTCATAGGTCATGTGTTACTAGTAACGTGACGTGCAAATGACCGTACCCCAAGGTAATATTGACAGGACTTATTGGTCAGATGTTACCAATAGGCAGTGAGCAAGCGTGGTGATCAGTGCTTGGTAGCAGATGTCTTTGCTCTACAATGACGTTAGATAGGTTAACATTACAATAATAACTACAAGGTTTCTGGCTGTTTCTCATGATCCCATAAAAGCATTGTAGGACACGTGATGCCATAAAGCCCTAAATAAAAAATAAAAATTGTTAGGCGCACTTCGAGTCCGCGTCGCAGTTTCGTGAAAACGTGTGGCGAAATAGTAACAAATTCTGTAACGATGTTCATTAAATGTTCGCAACGAATAACAAAAAAAATTGTTTATTGCAATCCTAATGATGCAAACTTTCATTGATTGTGATATTTTTTGCATCTGATTTTCTTACGGTTTCTGATACCGCCGTTGTATTTGCTCGGCACTAGATTTTTTTGGCTTAAGGCTTTCCCTATAATGAACGCTTTACTCGATTGGGATTTCTTTCAATTCTGAGCATATTTATGGCCGTTGTGAGATGATATATGTTTTTTTTTACTATTGTCAACTTCATATGCATTTTTAACCCATTTTTAACCTGTTTTGGGAAAAAATATTGTTGTAGCTTTAGTTCCAGATAGTCCTTCGTATAGTGTCGGCAACGACATCAGAATAACCGTTCTAGCTGAACAAGATTTTGCACTATACGATTTGGAATTACGACATGTAGTGAAAAATAGAGCCTGACTTCGCGATGTGACGTCATAGGCAAATTATATCCTGCTTTAAAATTGTTCTAAATATTACCTATCTTTTACGTACTCAACCACAACTCTCATTAAAAGGATCATAGGTATAAGCGATTGAAATCTAACATGTATTTGCCGGTCAGAAATATTTAACATACTACAAGTACTCTGAACGGAAGCACGTTTTCACGTGAAAAGGTATAGGTACGGGTAGTAGGATCTTACATTTAACCAACACATACTACAGACCTGTAACAAGTCCCGCAAAAAGTTAGGTTTTGTCTTGCGTCAGGCCAAAACTTTTACAAATCGTCAAGCACTGGCCATGCTGTACAACTCCTTCATCCGCAGTTTGCTAGAGACTAACTGTGCAATCAGGAGCCCCCATGAAAAAGTGTATACACTGGCCATTGAAAAGGTTCAGAAGTCTTTTGTCCGCTACCTATACTTAAAACTGTATGGATATTATCCGTACATGTACCCAACAACATTTGTGCTGGGTATGGTGGGCTATCAAAGTTTAGAAGTAAGGAGAAATCTTAGTCTCGTTAAATATTTCATCCGCCTAATTCGTGGCACCTATTTCAATTTATTTTTATTACAGCACATCCCTTTTAACATCCCACTACCCATTACACACACACTTCGCCTTCGCCAACGTCCTCTATTCTTAATACCTCAAACGAGTACCATAACCGTCAAGGCCAGTCCATTGTACCTAGCCCTCACCCATATTAACAACATTTTGCTATATGACGAATTCTCGGATGTCTTTGCGAGTACTGAACTGGGATTCCTGAACACTGCTACTCGATACCTGGAATCCATTGCCACTCCCAGTACAATCTCCTTGGAGTGAATAAATTAATTTGTTATTAATAATTTTATTCCAATTTTTATCCTAATAATTGTATTCCAATTTTTATCCTAATAATTGTATTCCAATTTTTATCCTAATAATTTTATTCCAATTTTTATCCTAATAATTGTATTCCAATTTTTATTCCAATTTTTTATCCCAATTATATCTAATCTTATCTAATTTTGTCTACATACTTTTATCAAATTTTTCCCTGATCTTAACTAATTTCATTTCAACATACTCGTATTTTGTCTACTTTTATGTAATCTAATCTAATTTTAATTTTATGATTGTATGTGTAATTACTAATAGATATTGACCTATAACTTGTATGTGTGGTGCAAACTGTTAGTATAAGTTGGTTTTTTAAATAAATAAATAAAGGTAGGCCACAAGCAATATACTGCAGAAAAAATTTTTGTCTATGTTAAAGACAGAGAAATATATTTGTAAGGCAAACTATACGAGAATAGCTCGTGCAGACCACCAGAATACGATGAATCAGTCAGTAAGGATGACTGCAAAGATAATAAATACTTACTAGTATTAATTGCTGAATTTTTGTCAGTCGTTATTTCTAAGTTTGTTGAAGAATTAAACGTAAAGGTATTATGAGGATTAATAGTTTCTCCATCAGTACCAGCATTCTCTGTTGTTGTGTCCATGTTTGTTTCAGTAGCTAAAGGGGGACCTGCAAAACACAATATTTATAGGTTACACTTTTGGATCATCTTAACTAAGGAATTACAGTAAAGGGATCGGCAGTGTCTTCCAGTTTCCTAGAATTGTAGCAGATACAGAGCTAAACAACTTTTATATTTATTTTACAGAAACCTTTAGAGGTTGGTGTTTGAAAAGAAAGAAATGCGCGATGACACAACGCTTGTAATTAATTGCCAAATATGAAGCAATTAAACTATATTATACTCATAAATGAGTTGAGTAATTGAAAAATATAACAATACAAATATGCTACGTTTCTGATATAAATTTTAACAACCTATTTTTATAAAGGTATTTTGAAACAGCCATGTTCTAAGAAATAAATTAAACAAGTCTATTTGGAGAATTTAACTTTTGCCAGTACCTTAAGACATACTCATTTATGTATGCGTTTGTTTGACTAACATTAACAGAATTAACTGAGTGACGAATTAATTAAGTGTGTTAGGTTAAACGATGGACATATGTACCGAGATTAGTTCAATACGGGTCTACCCTGTATAGCAGAGCTTTTTATGTCATAATATTATTTTGCATAACAGCGGATAGCATAAACTTCATTTCGCAGACAATCGTTTGGCATACACTCATCTATCATGCATTCAAAACTCATAATTTTGTAAGTCAGAATCATCTTTAGGAATAAATTTAATATCTATAATAATTCAAAAGAAGAACTATCATATCGCAGAAAGTTCACACAAACATGCAAACAAGCATACACCATGCATGCAGCATGCAAGCGAGCATGCAGCATGCAGCAGGCATAGTTTCTGTCACGGCTCCGGCGCTGCGGGGCTCCGGCGGTCCCACGCGACCTTATCGTTTCAGATGGTTTTGACGCTCACCACCGCAGCTTCGGCTTGCTGGTCGGCGAGTTTTAAGACCACCTGCTCCTCAGCTCGCGGGCCGCCTCACCCTCCGCGCCTACGCGGCATTAAATTACACTCTAGGGGTAGGGCAGATAAGATTACGTGGAGTCGGTTTTGCAGCGATTCGTTTCTGTCACTAACTTTTGTAGCACAACATATTGACTTTTTAAGACAATATTTTAATTTTAATTTAAGGTTAAAAATGCAATTTTATAGAAATGGCAATATGCCTAATAAAATTATTCCAAATTAAATTCTGCCATCTTAAAAGTGTGCCATTGTAAATTCGGACATATAAGCATTCGGCCAAACAATAATTATATTAAATAATTTTTATGCATTGGAAATATTCGTTTTTTAGGGGCATGAGGAACAGGGTGTAAAGTTAACTCATTCACCTTAGAAAAGGGAGGATCCTCCGACCAGACGGGTGTCGTGTCTGGCGGGCAACTGCCCAGAGGTTGTAGTTGGAAGTATATATGTCCATCGCGCGATAAACTCAACTCTAATTGCGCGATGCAGGATTTGTGTGACGTCAGGATGTTGTGTGACGTCAGGTCTTTGATGCGTAGTTCGCATGTGGCGATTGTAGATGCCGCCAAAGAAGATTATGCCAAGTGTGTTACACCAAATAAATTTAAGAGCATCAAGAATCTGCCAGATAGTGAGAACCCGTTCAAAACCGGGTATGCGGGTGAAACCGACACAAGGCAGTTTAGTCTCTTAAATGTTTCACGCATGTGTTTGCTCACTGTCAACAAACATTCAATGGCGTTGGTGCACGCTCCACGAAAATAAATAAGAAATATAATTTTATGGTTAGTTGAAGTTACATTGCTAGGATTAAACAAGTGTTTCATTATACTATCAAAGTAACAGTAGCAAGTAGTAGTTTCATTATACTATCAAGTTTTTAGTCTTTGTCTCTCTAAAGTTCGTTTGGGGCAAAATTATACGGGTAAGATCGGGTACATTTGTTATTATTTTATATACATTATTTGTACTTTTGTTTGTCATCAATCAATCCAAAATTTACTAGACCGATATTCAAAATTCTTTCACCAGTCGAATGCTATAAGTTATCATATCACTGAGTAATATAGGCTACAATTTATAAAGTTATTACATCACACGCTGGCGGAATCCACGCATGGCTCAGGTAAGAATTGCACCCGTGAAGGCTGTACAGGTTGAGAACCCAAAGAGCTTGATGACTTCCATTGTTACCGCTGTTATGTTGGACAAGGGACGGGGCAAAACCGTAAGATCATTTATTTTTTGTTTTTTTTCTATATTTTGAATTGAGAAAAAAAGTGATTGCAAGTGCAAAATATGTTATTTATCAAAGTATAGCTATATTTATAGCTCATTAAAGTTTATTTACCTACATTTTTTCAAACTTGTTTTTTAATAACTATTTGCCTCAGTGTCCCGATTTTACCCCACTTTCGCGTACTCATAAAAAAATACTTTTTACTAAGGGCCAATACTCGGAAATTTAAAAAAAACTGCGTACTAAATTGCAATATTAATACGATCAAAATGTATGAAACAGCAGATTTTTATATACTTGGTACAGAATTAGTTTTGATGTATAGGTTGTTCATTTTCATGAGTAGTAATCTCCCTTAAAGTATGCCCCTCGTTTAACCTAACACACTGTACAACATAGTTATAGAAAAGCTTAGTTTTTTTTTTTTTTTCAGTATGGGAACTCATCAAATGACTTCTCCCGCTCTGGGCAGAGCAAGAGGGTGTGTCAGACTTTTACTGACTAAAACCCACCCGTGTTCCTTCCGTTGCCTGTGTGCCGGGGCCGCGATATCCCTTTCGGACAAACCCGCAACCCCAGCAGGCATTGGTCCTTACGGACCCCGCCAGTTGGTGCTGACATCTCTTTGAGGCTGTCCCTCATTTAACCTAACACACTGTACAACATAGGTATAGAAAAGCTTACCGTCACATATGTTTATAAGATCCACCACTAGTACACAGCCGTAATTTAAGCGAGCATCATAATCTGTAAGAAATTAATATCAAAATTAAATAATAGCTTCCTTTGCATCGCATAAACATTAATTTTCCCAATGAAAGCTTTAATGATACTTTCAGTAAACAATTTACTGAAAAGTAACAAAACAACATTCTCTTACGTGGGAATTCCTTCTTCAGTGGCTCATTCGTTATGGTTGCGAAATTCCTTCCTTTAGCTACTGGGAGCGAAGAGCATAAGATATTTGACGAATATAAGTTTAGCTGAATTTTTATTTCAGTGGTCTTTAAAAATATAGCGGATGCAATATTATAATTTTCTTCAGCTTTACTCCGACCATTCTTTTCCCTTAACTTCTCAACTTCGACAGTTCCGTCATCTGAAACATATTAGAAAAGCAAAATTGCAAGTCTTTACGTTTTGAGATAATTGTACAGAAATGAATAATATACTTTTGATGACTGTAACATAATTCTATCTAACAAGTAATTGTTTATCACAGTTGCAGTCTTTCGATTGAAAAAGTCATGAAGGAATGCATACTTCTCTTCTTCTATATTTTCTACTCGTCAGTTAACAAACTCATGTAGAGAGAAGGTTCCGTCTAGTCTTAGGAAGATAGTTAGAAACTTGAAGCTTACCTGTTGTATATGTAACATTGATCGTAGTCACAGTCGATGATTTGTTGCTAATATGTATAGACATATCGAAAGACTTACTCCCGAAATATCCAAAGTTCCACGGGAACTGAGATACTGCGAGTGGTTCTGAGTTCTGCGCTCCTCCCATATCTGTAACTAAACCGAATCTTTGGTACGCGACATTTTATAATATTAATTTATCCAAATTACATTGCATGCATTAGAGATAGAGTCCAGCTCTCTAAGACGAAACAGTTTGGTTATAATCATCCCGAAGTTTAGTTATCTGTTCAACACAATATTAAATGTAGGGAGTGTTATAAAATAAAAGTAGTCAAAGTTACTTCTTATCCCTTCAGCTATCTGCCAGTGAAAGACCCGTCAAAATCCGACCAGCCGTTTCGGAGATTATCCGAAACAGACAGATTGACAGAGAAACAGACAACATTTATAAAAACAGTTTTTTTGTTTTAAGTACCGTATGTACTTTCATATACTTTGAATGTGCTTAACACATGAAAGATATACAATATTTGAGTTTCAGCTTGAGAGCCCAGGACCCCATACTCTGCAGTCGCGCTTGCGACCACCCTACCAACGCGGCAGACGTCGGTATCGTTTGTGCGTTTTTGAATCACATCTCACAAAAACAAACAGTCACATCTTATTAATATACAATATTATTTCATATTCATATTCATTTATTTGCGTTCCACAAGGTAAAACAAGATGTTAACAAAAGGCTTAGAGCTAAGAGCCGTTGTAGACCCTGTCAGGGCACAGCAAAGAAAGTTAAAAATAAACATAAAATAAAATTGTACATGAAAACTGAATAATTACATTCGTATAAAAGTCAACAACAATAACATAAATAATTCTATTATCAATAAGTAGGTAGCCATTTTTCTTAAAATACTATTATTACATTTAGATAAACAAATATAACCTAATTAGATATACATTTAGATAAACTAATTAAAATTTATATCGTCAATGCATAAGAAATAAGGAAGGCTTACTTACAATAATCAGAAAACTTATACACAGTCACGTCCGTAGCCAAACTAGTGGAAAGAGTGATAATAATAATAATAACTAAGTGAATTATAAAAAACATGATTACGAAATAAATAAAGTAAGATATATTTATAACACGAATGAAACTAATATTATAAATGTTCTTTTAAAATCACGATGAGTTCAACTTCGATACAATTATTATTTATACGTGAATCCGCCAGTACAAAACAAACAGAAATCAGTAACATAAATAGCTCGTGGTCGCATTTATAATCCTCCTTTTTCAGTAATTTCCTCATAATATATGTGACACCACAGTAAATGCTAAGCGCTAGCGATAATAATACATTTAACTATAAATTATATTAGTTCAGTCTTGGGAAATCATCAAATGACTTCTCCCGCTCTGGGTGGAGCGAGAGGGTGTGTCAGACTTTTACTGACTAAAACCCACCCGTGTTCCTTCCGTTGCCTGTGTGCCGGGGCCGCGTTATCCCTTTCGGACAAACCCGCAACCTCAGCAGGCATTGGTCTTTCGACCCCGTCGGTTGGTGAATATTAGTTCAGTCTGAAATAACAATAATAAATAATAATTATTATTTTAGTACCTACACAACAGTCAACTTCTGAGCATTCTGACAATGCAAGTCACAATGAAGTTATTGAAGATATCTCTACACGGAGTGCTCGCAGTATGTTGTTATTATCAGACATGAGGACGCTGCTGCACATCCTCTCAACGTAATCCTTTAATCGCAACTTACGATACCCACAGGTAGAGATGGGGTAGCTTTTTATTGCCAGGAATGAGAAGTACATTTATTTATTAGTTTGAAACCAAAAATATGTTGTTGCTGTGGTATTGAACCTTTATTTTTGGTAATTTTAATTGCAATCGATTTAAATTTGTATGGAAATTCGCCATTTTTGTCTTAAATACATTTACTTGATAAAAATTCTTAAATTCACTGTCAGACAACGCACAACCTTTCCACAAGAGTTCCTTATACATATATAACGAACGAAATTACGACTTTGGTATTTTCTATCAAAATTACATTTTGCGTGACTTTTGAGATACCCAGTAGATTGCAATTTTAAACTTTCACCTTACTATCGCAAAGCCATGCTTATCTGAAACTAGTTTCTGTCCGCGACTTCATTCATGTGGAAGTCGTAAGACACCACAAAATACTCAAATAACAGCCAAAATGTAAACATTTTGTTTCTTTAATTAATAAAATGAATTCTTACTTGCAACACAGCACATTAGCCGATAACGACACCGACACGACATCGTCACGATATCGCCGGTCAGATGATCGGATACGTTTAGTGTTTTTTTTTTTTTTTTTTTTGAGGATGGGAAATCATCAAATGACTTCTCCCGCTCTGGGCAGAGCGACAGGGTGTGTCAGACTTTTACTGACTAAAACCCACCCGTGTTCCTTCCGTTGCCTGTGTGCCGGGGCCGCGATATCCCTTTCGGACAAACCCGCACGTTTAGTGCCTACCAAACGGTTTTAGATTGTGTTGTTATTGTCACCTATATCGTCGCAGATAGCGACTGACACCGATATCGGCACGATATCTACCGGCAAAGACACAGTGCGGTGAGAGTAGCGGCATTATTTCACTTGAACACACTTTTTCGCAATGCCGACTTCGAGATGTTGATACTTAGTAGGTACTGAGTTGTGTGGTGCGCGCCGCGATGGTCATCGATATTCATCAATATCATCGGGCCGATAATAATTATATTGCTATCGAACCGATGTCGGTATAGCTGCCGACATATCGGGATCGGGTTGATGTCGTTATCTTATGTCTGAATACGCCCATTAGGTACACAGAACATTTTAAGTAATCATTTTAGTTCACTACACCGTAGGTCCCATAAAATGTTAACTTATGGAAAAACATCGAACCTAAGAAACTCTAGTTCAGTTTATCAACTGCAAATATTTTATGCTGAGGCATGGATTTTCCGCAATATGGTCGGCAGTGCATCGTAAATAAATACGGCGCTCTACATTTAGGGGAAGCGGAGGTAGCGTTTCAAAGGCTTACAGGCCCGTCAGAAGTAAAAAAATAAATAAACAAAGTGTACAAGAAATCATGGAATTTCCTGATTCCTCTAATAACTTTTTGGGCTTCTAACGATGCACACTTTTTAAATTATTGAGCGTCTTTTTAACTTTCTGGCTTTTTCTCATCGCAGATTTCAGATTTCAGATTTCTGGTCGCAGTAACTAACTAGGGTAGGTACCCCAACCGAACGGATTTGGTGAGATTAGAAATGTGGCCAACCGCGCGTGATCCGACCGGGCGCTTCATCCAAGTTGGTCGCAGTTACTTCTCTGTTCGGTATTTTTTGTTACCCAAAAGTAGGAATTATTTGAAGTTCACAAAGAGAGCCGCAACATCATAATAGTGTTCAATAATGTTTTTAGCAAAGCAAAATAGGAATAATTTGCGGTTCGATTAAATACATATATAACAATATAAACAATGATGAGAAAAAAAAAACTTTCTATTAAAAAATTATAATTATAAACCAAGAATTGAAAAATTTACATAGTTCTACAACATTACATAGGTCTTGTTTTGCACGAAAAGTATGTTTGTCAATGTATGTGTGTGTTTATTTATGTGTGTATGTGTGAGTTTGCATGTTGTCACCAGCGGCGATTCCTAAGTGGTTCATATGTAAACCGGCTCCACTAAACAATTGCTAACTTGGTACTGATCCTAGCGACGACGGCGACAGAGACCTTGTAGAAAAACTTGAAGCTTCGAGTTATATCTCCACTACATTAAAGGGGCTTCACTTAGTTGGAGCCGATTTTCTTTAATAGAGTTGCGGAGGTGGATGCATATGCCGAGGTACGATGTCTTGGGTAAGTTCCGCATTTGCGAAGGTGGAAGCGAGGTTCCGTTACGTCTCTAAATATAAAGCCAACATTCTCCAGCTTCTAATTCTTATTCGAACTTTTTCATATCAGATCCATAACATCTATCCATATATCAACCAAATATATTCTATACTAATATTATAAAGAAAAACAATTTGTTTGTTTCTAAGTATATATATAGTGGATAATCTCCGGAACTACCAGTCAGGTTTGAAAGATTATTTTTGTATTGGATAGCCCAATTCTTGAGGAAGGCTATAGGCTCACGAACAAAGTCGCGGGCAGAAGCTAGTTGCATAATATTTCTAAAGTAAAATTATTCATATTAATAAACAAACCATTAAGGAAGTATTGGTAATTTTAGTTGTTACAGGGAAATCTATAAATAAATAATTGTTATAATTAGGTACTCATCACAAGAACGTAAACAAGTTTTACAAACCAAAACGTTTATCAAAAATATTGTTTTAATTGGATTTACGGGGATAAGCACGAAAAATATTGATTTTCCTTATAATCGTATGATCAGGAAATGTCGATAACAGTGACAGAATATAAATATGTATTTAGGTATTTCAAAACTAATGAGCATCCTGATAGATACAGAGCTAATGAGAAAACCTATTATCATACCAATATGAACAAAACCAGATAAATTATTAGTTTAGATTCTACTGAACCCTCTAGGTGGGCTGTAACCAATGACTATATAGCCTCTTGACTGCTCTGGGCGACTCGGACTCACGACACATAAATGAAATTGCACTGATACAAGAAGGACATATGAGTGGCCATTTTAGATTTGACCAGGGGGCCAAGAACGGCCGCTTTGGCAGAATCATAATATAAATATATATTATAAATCATATTAAAAATCGTAAAATGGTCATAATTTATAATATTATCTGTTAGCACTTCATATTACCCAATTCATCTGTTTGACAGTTTTGTGTGGAGATTCGTAAAATGGTCCACAAATTATGAATTTGCTATAATGAAGTTTAATGTCAAGTAGCAAAAAGCAACATTTTGTAAAGAAATATTGAATTAGTGGCAGATTTACCCATCTAGGAAAATTTCTTTGAGTACGCGCGTTTTATGGGTACCATTTTATATCGCCGACGAAGTGTAACTCTTCGGAAAATGGAAATAACTTTTGAAAGTCAAAGTCAAAGTCAAATCATTTATTTCAAATAGCCCTTGCAAGGCACTTTGAACGTCAACAATTACAAAAAAAAAAAAAAAAAAATCTAGTCGCCCCTTCCAAAAGGGAGTTTTCGTATGGAGAAGAATGGGCAAGAAACTCCACCGTTACTCTTTTAAAATGTTTTACAATATTTTGTATATGTAGGTACATTAGTTATATAATTATATGTGAAGACGATGCATCTAAAAATAAACTAATAAATTACTATACCACAATATAGGTAAAAATATTTTTTTAAAGAGAGCAACGACAGATAAATTAATTACTTATGTGATAGATACATGGTTCTCACATATTTACAAACATTGTAAAAGTAGACGATTTTCCAAAAAAAAAAAAAAAGTTACAATTAATAAGTCAGTGTGTGAGGAAGTAATCACAGAATGTAAAATCAGTGTCATATAATAAAATATAATAATTTATACAACTTAAATTAGCAACCAGTTTGATTTTGTCTAGATTCTAGATTATCCTATGGAGCTGGACCAGCATGTTTCCAAGCATTCTTATCTTGGATATAATCCTCTAATTTGTAATATGCTTGTTTGAATTGCTTGTTGAAATGCCGGACCTCGAGTTTTTTGGTATACAAACGCTTTACAAAATAAAATACTTCCTGTTCTGGCAACAACAAGTATTTTATTTATAAGTAAAGCTTCGCCCGCATGAATGTCGGATGTTATCCCACGGGAACCTACCACCAGGAAAAAAGTATCTTATGTGTTAATCTCTGTTATATACCTACAATTTAATTTCAACACTTTATTAGTGGCATTTGTGTACATGATAATTATTCAGATTAGTTACAGTTGTAATAGCAATCATGTCATTTCGTTTAAAATAGGTTTTTATTTTTATAAATTTATTCATATTTTATATACTTAGATTTGTTTTTTCTATTTTGTGGATGTGAGAACGCTGTAGGCTTAGTGAACTGTAGATTTATTTACCATCTTCTATTTTGTTAAGTACCTAGTACTTGTTGAAAGACCTACACTATCCTCCCATACCTATTAATACTGTTATTTGAAAATATTGTAAAAAACAATTATTTTTAAAAGAGTAACCGTGGAGTTTCTTGTCGGCTCTTCTCCATAGGAAACGACCAATTGGAACCGTACACCTAGCTTCTGACGTTTCATAAGTGCCCATGTAGGTTTATGTGATTTCTTATTTTTTTTTATTTTTTCGAATAATCTATCTATCTTTACCAAATTCATCCAAATCCGTTCAGCCGTTTTAAAGTCACTTTTGCATTTATAATATTAGTTAGGATAGTAGAATTATATCAGATCAATGGTTCTTCGCAATGATACGACCGTCTAACACGTTTTTGCCTTTCTTTGTGTTATAAGAACTTGACATTTGATTAATATGTAACCGAAATAATACAGTTTTCCTGTTTTTGTGCGTCAAGTACGGTCTTAAGGAAAATTATATTAATATAAGAATAAAGTCATGCCACTTATTACAGACCTTTTATACAAAATTGTATTTTAAATAAAACAAAGTTCACTGCAGACTTGCCTACCTACAATAAATACATAAATCAGCGCCATCTTTTGGATATTTTCTAAGAAAAAACACAACACATTTATAATTAGAATTTGGCACAATATCACAGTAAAATAATTAGGGTAACGTGTCGAGCTGTCAGATCATAAAATTGAGATTTAATGTGGTTCCTATTTAAACCGTGTGCCGGTTTTTAAATAAATATAATTACGTTGTTATTAATTTAAAGTAAATGACACACAGTCACAACCCGAATGAGCACATGTGCGCCGGTACCGCTACCCATGAATGAAACGGCACCGACGGCACATCAGTTTGTTGTGACTGAAAAAACGATGACGTCAGTGTTTCAGTTGGTTAACCCTAGACACGACCCCTGACCTACGTAGCGTGACGTCAAGGGCGACGCCGCCGACTCGGCACTTGTTGCCATGGGTATAAGGTAAGTTCTTGTCCCCTAGTGCCCTGGGTGTTGTGGCAACGCAAGAATGAGGGTGGAATCGTTTTGCATGACTTTTACCACGTGCGGTGAATGATGTCTTGCTGAAAACTTTGTGCATATGCAGTTCAGTAGTTTCTCTTTTATAATTTGAGATTTCTTTCTGTTGTTTCGATGGGCATTTAGGATTTGAACTTCGTGAAAGTATATGCACGTTATTATGTGACTTCTTAAAAAAAGAATGGAAAACTCAGCGAGACGAAAAAAATAGGCATAGCATAATCAAGAAGTCTTAAAACATAACTTTCATACTAGTGGACAAAAGTACGCTCGCAGATTTATGAGGCGCATCTAGATAAACTAGAGCGTAGTTGGCCGGTCTGAATTTCCGCCCACCACGAGCGTGGGTGGAGGAAAATTATGATTAAGTGTTTATTAAATCACTGACAAAGGAAAAAGCAGAAATATAGCCAAACAGATAAGGTTAAATGGGAAATCTTTAAAATAAATTATCAGCTTTAGAAATTTCAGCTTAACTTTGTCTTTGAATCGATAAATTAATATGGTTATACTTAATTCATTTTGATAAAACGATTTTAATGAGATTTTTTACGATAACGTTTTTTAATGACTCATAACATAATTTAGTATAATAATATATTTTACAATGCATTTGCTCGAAAAGAGCGTTTTCCAAGCAGTCAATTTGTGCGGAAAGTATCACTTTTTTAAACTAGTGCTTTTTACTTTTCTGTTTTTTTTTTTATTTTTGAGGCCGTCGTCAGCCCGTCTCGTCTCAGAGATTTTATTAGTTGAGATTTTTTTTTCACAAATTTGTATTTACAAATCAGATGATGATGATGACGATGGCGATGATTATGACGATGGTCAAAATCAAAAAGTCGAAGTCGAAGTCGAAGTCGATGTCAAAGTCAGGAATTTTGTTTTTATCATTTATATACGTCGTGGTATGTTAGATGTTACACAGCACAGGCGACTGCCGTAAGGCTCGCTCGTTTTTTTTTTTTTTCTCTCACAATGCATAGTAAAACGTTGTATGATACACGTGCGTAAGATGATTTCCGACTCGTGTCGACTTATACACTCGCTCGCTTCGCTCGCTCGTGAATAAAATTGCCACTCGTCGGAAATCACCTACCTTCCGCACTTATAGCATAAATAACTATTTTACATCTTGTTACATTTTAGTGAAATAAGTCGTGTGTCAATCTTAAATCGCTCGAATGATGCCGATTAATTTGAATTAGAGGTTGAAAATATTTAATATTTTTATTATTTTCGTTAAAAATAACAACCTCTTAAATTTCTACAAGTAGGTATTTTAAAGTAAGTACCTAACCCGTTTAATCAGTCATGTTAACAATAATCTTCTTCGTCCTCTTGTCGATGATTCTACTTAAACCTATATTTTAAATAACCTTCGATCAGACTAATAATTATTATTTGACATAGGTATTTAAAAGGTTACACAGCAAGGTTGGGCAAAAATTCATTTAATTAATCCGAATTATGGTAAACGGTATATTAATTGGCACTATAAGCCGACTTCTACTAGTAATTGCCCAGTTCTCGTAAATAAGCAAAGTTGGTAATATTTTTAATTGTTTTGACGGGTTCTTATTAACAGAGGCATAAATAAAATGATGCATTAAGTTTAAAAATAAATGTTAAATAAGCTTAAAAAAATAATTTAACTTATTTCCACGGATTGTTACAATCGTTGGCACTTAAGCATAGTAATTGGCACTGTTGGCAGTCCTATAAAGTACCCACAGATCTTACTTAACTCCTTCCCATTGTTGTTAGATTATTATTTTTAGCTAATGACCTTCTAATATTTTTACTAGATCTTCATCTGATAGAGGTTTAGTTGGTCCACCAGTTGGTGTTTTTCTTTCTTCGGATACATTTTTTGATAGTTTTTTTTTCCTTTCTAGCTTTATTAATATTTGTAGAAAAATACCTTTGTTTCGGATTTTCCTGTTTCTTAATGGTAATCTCTTTTCTCTATAAATTCTTCGTTTTTAGTAAAAATCTTTCCTGTTTTCTTGATATTTTTTGCATAAAGACTGCCTGTGTCTGTTCGTCCTGTAATCCTATTCCGCAATTGCTTGGTTATCGATTCACTTTGGATTTTTTTTTCGGTATTTCCTTCAAAAACTTCCCGAAACAAAACATTTGAAGAAAGAAGAACTTGCACGTGGAATGTTCGCGCATAAGGCGAGAGGAAACGCCCGGGTGTCGCCCGGAGGACACGGTGGAGCATATGGTGGAGGTCTGCCCGGCTTGGGCGGAGCACCGCCATGTCCTCACGGAGGCAATCGGCGGCGGCGATCTCTCGCGTCCGGCGCTGGTTGAGGCCATGGTTCGGAGCGAGAGTGCATGGGAGGCTATCACCTCCTTCTGCGAAGCAGTTATGTTCGCGAAGGAGGAGGCGGAGCGCGCGAGGGAGATGCAAGCTGCACGCCCTAGCGGCCCTAGTCGCCGCAGGAGACGCCCCCGGCGTCGGGAGTCGAGAGCCGACTTCCGGCCACCGTAGGCGCGGGCTTGCGGACGGTGAGCGATGGGCAGCTCGCCGTCCGATAAGGACCAGGCCCGTGTCGACGGCGCGTTGTGTTCCACGCGCGCCTCAAAGAGATGTCAGCACCAACTGGCGGGGTCCGTAAGGACCAATGCCTGCTGGGATTGCGGGTTTGTCCGAAAGGGATATCGCGGCCCCGGCACACGGGCAACGGAAGGAACACGGGTGGGTTTTAGTCAGTAAAAGTCTGACACGCCCTCTCGCTCCGCCCAGAGCGGGAGAAGTCATTTGATGACATCCCATCCTCAAAAAAAAAAAAAAAGTCTGTGTCTGAATATCCTTTCGAATATTACCTACCACTCCGAACTTTCAGCATCTTTCATTAATCGACAATAAGAAATATGTGGGGGTCCAAAAGCAAATCCACCCCTATTGGATTAATTTTAGACCAACAGTGGCGGATTTGCTTCTAGACCTTTTATGTAAAGTATAGTCATTGGCATCATTAAAATATATAGTTATTGGCAGTGCTAATAATTGATTTTTGATAAAAGTACCCTTGAATTGATAAAAGATAAAGTTTAAAATCGATAAAAATATTGTTTGTTAAAAATTTGACACGAAACGTCCATACGTCAGAAAGTATAGTAATTGGCATAAGTGCCAATGATTATTTTGTCAAACAAATAGTCATTGGCACCAATAAATAAGCCGCTGAATCTCTTTCACGGCGCTAAAACATCGTTTAATATGCTTTAATTAAGTGAATGAATATAAATAGAATGAAACTTGCTTATAAAATTTACCTAAAAATCACTTTTTTTTTCGAAATCTAGCCATCAAACCTACACTTTCTTTTAGTTTTTTCCGATTCGACCCAACACATTTCTAAAAGAGCGGGTAAACAAATATGGTTGGCCCTTGAGGCATAAATAAACATTGCCAGTATAAGAAATTGTGTTTTCTACTAAATAATTGAGTTGCTATAACTAAAAAAAACAAAACATTCGTAGCACGCAGAATAAATTACCAAAGTGCCAATCATTGGCGGTGCCAACATTAGTACCGTTTACCCTATTTTATTAAAAATACCTAGATTATTTGTTCTTCTTTGTATGTTTTATTTTATTTAAAACATGTTTCTGCCGTAAACTTGACAAACATTAGATAAAACATTGTACCTAAATAGACCATGTTGACCATCGTAAGTTGATTATTGTGACATCTTTCTATAATTTAGAAAATAGTTTATTATTGGTTTAATCATTTATTAATGGTGAAGGGCGGGCGTTTTACTTTTGAGAATTTGTCGGCCTAATTCGTTAACCTGCTAAGTCCATTTTTTGGCAAAATTTACTTTTTATACTAATTAAAAGTTCAATCTAATATCTACTGTATCGTTTAAGGAATAACACCGATATTCGCCAAAAAAGGTGACAAATGCTATGCCCGAAAAACTGCTTTCTGACCACCAGTCAATCTCCACAACGCGCCTGCTAAATCCTGTTGGGGCTTCAGTTTTGTACTAACAACGTTCCGGTTTCGGTTTCGTAGTATTACGTGTTGTACGTAATACCACAAAACCAACACATAACAACGTATTCTTAAGACTATTACAGATTATTTCTGGAGTCCCTGAGAGATCTTAGATATTATAACCCTGTTTCATACTAAAGAAGACTGATTGTTTAATTTTTAATAATAAATATTTTGATTAGGTACTGATTGAATTCGTTTTACTGCACAATTCATTAATCTATACACCCTACTAAATTTAAATAGAAAATAGCTAAGTCCTCAAGCAAATTGAAACTTCACCTCGACAAACTGCTAAATAAATTGTTTTCCTAAATTTTATAAAATGTGTATATGTTATGCTGCTACATATATTGTTAAAATATCAAGAAAATTTATAGAAACCAAATGGATTTTCAGAATTTTGATTGCTAAATTAATAGAGATATTATTCAGATTTTTCTTCGTCCTGTAAACTATATCAAAATGGACTTAGCAGTATAACGAATTAGGCCGACGAATTGTAATTGTTTATATTTTCTAAAAACAAATCATGGTTGCCTGTGTCTGTGACACAGACAACTTTTAATTTACTTATTAATTAAATACCTTCTTGTACACCACCGATCATAACATAGGACAAATTAATACAGATTATTTTAATTGCTGAATTTATTGTGTTTTGGTTTTGACCGGGCAATTTAATTTAAATTCATATAAAAACCGTATTAAAGAAATAGCTTTCCTAGCATCTATTGCCTATCCTAAGTCTCAAAATTGCTATGTTTAAGTAAATATGCCCATTCTTCTCCATACGAAAACTACCTTTTGGAAGGGGCGACTAGAATCTTTTTTTTTTTTTTTTGTAATTTTCGACGTTCAAAAGTGCCTTGCAAGGGCCTATTTGAAATAAATGATTTGACTTTGACTTTGACTTTAAATAGAATCGTAAGGTAATTTAAGATCTTGTGTCTTGGTCCTTGAGCTAAGTAGGTACCTGAGCTGAGGCCCGGATGGCCGGACCCAGTCGATAAATGCACCTTATTTATAGAACATTCTGGAAATAGTCGAGGCTAAACCACCCTCCCCATTCCAAAATGCATGCATAGGGATGGGTAAGCGCGGTCCACGCGCCGGCAGATCTTTTTTCCACAGGCCGTATCTAGGCCACGTATACCTGGCCAGATCTGATCGATAACTGCACCCCCTCCCCAGTTTCAACTGCAGCGCACCCACGCTATGTCTGCAAGCTACTTATTGCAAATCTAGGATGAGTAGAGATATCAAACGCTTGATTTTCATTAAGAAAAAGAAAGTATTTTCAATGAATTCAATCATGCCTCGTTCGTATTAATCATTTAAGCTATTGAATTTAGGCAGGATTGTTAAAAAAAAAACCCGATGTCTCAATACAATTTCAATTTCCATACGAAATACTTCTTACATCGCACAGAGTATCGTCCCCACATAGAAGAGGTTGGACGTAGGAAGCTTGTGAAACCAAAATAGATTTAAAAAAAAAAAAAAATTGGTTCAAGCCAAATGTGAATTCATGATTGCCATGGTATTTTAGTTGTTCACGCTATTGTATTTTTCTTATGATAAAACGATGGCGATAGCGATGGCGATAGCGATGGCGATAGCGATGGCGATAGCGATGGCGATAGCGATGGCGATAGCGATGGCGATGGCGATAGCGATGGCGATGATTATGAGGATGGTCAAATCAAAAAGTCAAAGTCAAAAGTCGAAGTCGAAGTTGAAGTCGAAGTAAAAAATCTAAGTCGAAACTCGATAAAGATAAAGATAAAGATAAAGATATATTTATTTGTAAGCATGTGTAACATTATACATATAAATGCAAATGTGGATGTAAAGTGAAAATCTGTGAGTTGCAACATGTTTTGCCATCATTGGCGTACAAAATAAATTATTGCCACTTGCAATACAACACAATCATGAAAGAGAGAAAAAATAAAAAAACAAAATATGCATAACAAAATTTAAATATAACACAAACAGATTAGAAACTATCATTTAAAAAATCTTTGACACAATAGTAACATTTTTCAGTAAGTAACTTCTTAAGTTCTCTCTTGAATAAGTTTGGCTGGTTTAAATTTTTAATAACCTCTGGAATCTTATTATATATTAATGGTGCCATACAAAACACGCTTTTATGAAGGAGTGCTGTTTTCGCAGAGGGAGGCTGTAAGAAGTTCTTATATTTAGTACGTCTATTTCTAGTGACATTGTCGAAGTCATGAATGTTGTTTTTATCATTTATATACGTCGTCATATGTTAGATGTTACACATTAAAGGCGACTACCGTAAGGCTCGCTCGTTTTTTTTTAATTTCCTCGCACAATGCATAGTAAAGCGCAAGATGATTTCCGACTCGTGTCGACTTATACACTCGTCGCCAATCACCGAAAAAAAAAAAAAAAAACACCTTCCTTCCGCACTTATAGCATAAATAGCTATTGTAGGTTTTTGATAAAGGAATACAATATCATTTTTTTATTTTTAAATATCGATTTTATTTCACAAGCTACCTACGTGTCCAACCTCTTATATGGGGACGACCCACTGTGCGTTGCCGTGACGGTCAAAAATTCAAAAAAATTCAAAAATTCAAAATTCAAGTCATTTATTCAAACTAGGCTGAGAATCAGCACTTTTCGAACGTCAAAATTACATAAGACAGTCCCCCAAAACGCCCACCCTTCACCACTTCCTAGTGCATTAGCTGGGAAGAAGAAGTGGCGCAACAAACTCCCCAGCAGCACAGCTGTCTGTTCAGTTAGAAGAACAAAAAAATAAGATTCTATATAATAGTATTCAAAATAATTTAGATAATTTAGATTACGCAACACAAAACATAATTTAAATTATTAGCCATATGTTAGCTAGCACACGCCAATATACCACACAACATCATCGAGAACTATACTCAGGCAGAAATAAAAACTAAACGTAAACAGAACTTATCTAAATAAAAGCCTCCAGGCATAAAGGGCGTGCCCGCTTACATATAGTTGTAACTGGAAGTTATAAATGATAAACTAGGACCATCGAGATAAAATAAATAAAACAAACAGTTAATTACTAATAACAATAACTAATATGATCAATTGTCGAGGTCACTAGCTAACCACATATTGCAATACAACTCATTAGAAAAAACATTGTAATGAGTAGATTATGTCAACAATAAATTGAAATAAAATTAAAAATTAAAAATAGCTTGACTTATAAAGTCAAA
Source organism: Agrochola lota (assembly GCA_947364205.1). Lineage (NCBI taxonomy): Eukaryota > Metazoa > Arthropoda > Insecta > Lepidoptera > Noctuidae > Agrochola > Agrochola lota. Next base: position 9,083,828 of record OX376246.1, on the reverse strand, counting down.
TAAAAAAATAAAAAAAAACAATTATATAAACTCATATAACTTGTCAGTAGGTAATCTGGAGAAAGAACATAAACATTGTCTTGAGTTAATCACAGCGACCAACTATTCTTATCATTTAAGTAGTCGTTTATAGAATAGTATGCCTTTGAACAAAGCTTGGATTTTACTTTCGTTTTAAACGCATCAAAAGGCAAATCTAGCAAAGAAGAGGGTAGCTTGTTATAAAAGGTTATACCAAGCCCAACAAATGAGTTATGAACCTTATGAAGCCGGTGAAAGGGAGCTCGTAGTTTGTCCTTATTTCTAGTGTTAACATTGTGAAAATCACTGTTTTTAGTGTATAAGTGTATATTTTGCCTAATATATAAGATGTTGGCGAAGATGAATTGGGACGCCACCGTGAGGATACCAATATCTTTGAAAAAATCTCTCAGAGAAACTCTGGCACCTAGCTGGTAAATAGCTCGAACAGCTCGTTTTTGAAGGACAAATATATTTTGAATATCAGCAGCTTTGCCCCACAGCAGAAGACCGTAGGACATAACGCTATGAAAATAACTAAAATAGACTAACCGAGCTGTATCGACGTCAGTGTATTGTCTTACTTTCCTGACGGCGTAGGCGGCCGAACTGAGCCTTCCCGCTAGGCTCGATATATGTGGGCCCCACTGAAGTTTGGCATCTACTGTTATGCCCAGAAAAACTGCCGAGTTTACAGACTCAAGCACCTCTTTATCTAAGACGATGTTGGGTCCTAGATTTCTAACATTTGGTAGGGCGAACTTTACACATTTCGTTTTCTTGGCATTGAGAACTAGGTTATTTGTCGTAAACCAATCCGTAACCATTGAGAGAGCCCGGACCTACCCTACGTTCCACAAGAGGACATGGTCGCGGAGAGGTTCACTGAAATTAAGAAAGCAAAGACGAAGGCCAATGGCACCGTGAATAATAATTATTTATTTATTTATTTATTTATGTATTTATTTATTTATTTATTTATTTATTTATTTATTTATTTATTTATTTATTTATTTATTTAGTACATGGAGAACTTACAGCTAATAAAAACAGACAAAAAAAGAGGAGAACATAGTCACCAGAAAGCCAATTACAAATCCTCACGTATAGACATATAATAATAGTTTATGGTGTGAGCACAAAAACGAAAACAAAAAACACATCACCTTAATTATAAGAGTAAGAAGCTATATAAAACTTGGTTTGCAATTTATGACTGAATTAATAGGGAAAATAATAAACAAGAACAAAAAATGTAACCTACCGCTATAACCTATTTAAATATAAATAAATAAATTATACATTAATAACCACATATTTTTTTCTGTAGAGAGATATGATGACAGAATTACTGCTAAATACATATTATAGTAAAAAAAACCGGCCAAGTGCGTGTTAGACCACGCACAATGAAGGGTTCCGTAGATAGGATGAATTTATCCCAAGAACAAACTTAACATTGTAGTTGGAAAACATGTTCTCCCATACGGAATATATGGGAGATCATGTTTTTCAAACCGCACATTTAAGTTGGTTGATTATTACTCGTTAACCTGTACACCCTACTTAGCTCTGATAGTTTTCCTTTTAATTTCGTTATATATACTACAGCTGTGATTTTTTTCACAAACCCAAGTACAACCATTTAGCTGGCAGGGGGGGGGGGGACAATTGACTCTAACAAATAAATTCAGTTAAAAGCTTAATATTTCGGAAACGGATTACTGAATCCAAAAATAGTATTCACAAGCTCACAATATTTTTTAACGACCTTTCTAACGATACCCCAAAACATGGGATAGTCGAAAAAAAATGACTTTACGTGTAGGTACCACGTTGTCGGGATGATTAATATGTATACATATGCCAAATTACAGCTTTCTAGTACTAACTGTCTCTGAGCCAAGCCGCGGACAGACAGACGGACAGCCAGACAGACAGACAAACAGACAGACGGACGGACATGGCGAAACTATAAGGGTTCCTTGTTTACTACGGAACCCTAAAAACAGTCTTTGAGAATATACATCAGCATCAAGCTTTTTATCCCGAAGGAGTTCGTAGAGAAGTGTTTCATTCACCCACGTTTTCAAAGCTATGGAGTAGGTAAACATGTAATTAGTGGTGCCTCTATTGCCATAACGGCATACATACTCCTAAATCTCAGTATCAACTGAGATTTTTTGTCCGATCTGGGACTCGAACCTGTGAAGTGTGATCCCGCGACTAGCCTTAGTAACGCCCACTAGTCCAACTAGGTGCTTAATATACCTATGTAGATAAATAGAACTTTAAAAATAAACATGTGCTAAAAATGATGCTAAAATATTTGACCCAAAATTTTGTCTAAGTTTAATTTCAACGTACCCTTGACCTACTCTAGAAGATTATGTTTGTAAACACGAGGGTCTTTGGGTGCTCAGCAAACTTAAAACTTCAAGATCTTTGTTCTTAGTTTGAGAACTGCCTATTAGCGACGACCCCGGCAGGGTTATTTGAGCTGTATTGATTTCCCTTCCCACATGACCTAAATAGAAAATACTGGATCTAAACGACCAAATATAGCATTGCTAGGGTCCCTTTTTGCCTGATTCAAGAGTTGAAGCGTAAATAAGTAAGGCGCATGCGTGAGCTTTGACACCTAGCCTCAAGCCTTCCGGAAAACCGAAGCTCCCAGCGTCATCACGGCACTTTGCATTTTTATTTATTTTTGGCCATACTTCTCCCCATGCTGTGTTTAGTTTTCTAGTTCGCGTTATTACTGTGCTTAGAGTCAGGAGGGTCGCGTTTAAAATATTTCAATTTTTTTTTAACGTAAGTTTATTTAGGTTACGTTTCATACAAAAATTACCTTGAAAACAGTAAATATCATAGAACTCTTTGTTACGTACGCGCTCAATTAGCCACCCACCGATCTATGACACCACCCACCGGCCGCAGACTCACACCTAGCGCCCACCGACTCATACCCACCACCCACCGCCCACTGACCCAAATCCCCGCTGCACCGGTTAGGTGTCCTAGGTCCTGCAGGGTGCGCTCATTTCCAAATCAGTCGTCGCCGCGATCACTCGTGTCTTGCTACGGCCATCTGCGGCCCTAGCTGGCCGAAGATGGCCGTGTAGTCTTCCGCGTATAGATAAAGGTTGATTAAACATCCACAATCCGCTCTTATTATTTTCAAAAATAGTTTTAATGTTTCCCGACATGAGCGGAGTTCTCAAAAGACTGGACGACATAGGTCAAACCCTTGTAAGGCTAGCGTCGGAATTAAAACAGTGCGTCGAAGATGCTTGTATTGTCAATGCTCGGCAGCTAGAGCGCCTCGAGCAAGAGCGAGCATCCGCGCTGCTTGCCGCGAGTGTTGACGCGCACGTGAACGCCGAGCAAGTGTCTTTCCACAACGTGGACAACACTGAAGCTAAAAAAATCAGTGTAATATTACGTTTTCATTGGTTGCCATCATGCTTACTAATATAGGGAAGCAACGAAATTTAATGCAGTTGTAAGACGCCATTTTGTGCCAAGTAACGCCATCCGCCATTTTGTATGTCGCCAAAAAGCGCATGCGCGACGCCATGGATACGCCGCAATTTTTTTACCGTATTGTTCGGAAGCACCCCCGATTGGACCCGAACACACAAACTTCCGCCGGCTCGGTAGCGGGACCCATTGGATTCCAGAATGACGAAATACAACACCCTAAATTGATTATGTAAATATTTATTACCTGCTACCCATCAAATAATACGAATGTGCGTTAATTAAGAGAGTTGGATAAAAAACTCATATGTTAACGCGATTAAATCTTTCATATTAAACGCGCAAGTTAATAAATTAACCTTTATAAAATTTAGGTCCTCATAAAGGTCTTTATAAAATGCGATAGTCGTTATTTTGATGACAGTGGTGGTCGAGGCTAAAAAACATAAAATTGGGGATTTCGAACATCCAAACTCAACCACAGGGGCAGTAAATGATGCCTGGCGCAGGTCCTCACCGGACACGGTTTTTTCGGGAGATTCCTGTTCCGCATAAGGCGGGAGGAAACGCCCGGTTGTCACCATTGTGTGGATCGCCCGGAGGACACGGTGGAGCATACGGTGGAGGTCTGCCCGGCCTGGGCGGGGCACCGCCGTGTCCTTGTGGAGGCGATCGGCGGCAGTGATCTCTCGCGTCCGGCCCTGGTCCAGGCCGGCCGCGGTACGGAGCGAGAGGGCTTGGGAAGCCGTCACCTCCTTCTGCGAAGCAGTAATGCTCGCGAAGGAGGAGGCGGAACGCGTGAGGGAGAGGCAAATTTCACACCCTCACGTCCCTAGCTGCCGCAGGAATCGCAGGCCGATTCCCGGCCACCGTAGGCGTGGGCTTGCGCACGGTGAGGACGAGGACAACGGCCCTTCCGTTGTGCGCGTGGAACACAATGCGCAACAATAAAAAAAAAAACAATTACGGTCGCCGATTTTTAACACAAATTGAGTAGTGTTAATGAATATGATGTGTTATTGGACGTGTGTTCGTATATTACGTTAAGAACTGGGCATTTTCAAATTGTTTATAAGATTTTAAATAATACTAGCTTTTGCCCGCAACTTCGTCCGCGTAGAAGTCGAAAATGGTTCTAACAGGATTTTTTATTGGTTTTTTACGTTATTAATTTTGTTATTTATAACATATAAATTATTATGTTAAAATGTTTGAATACTTATAAAAAATAAAAATAGTGTAGGAATTTAAGGGTTAAATAAATTACATGAAAATAAAATAAAATATTGTTTAGTAAATATATTTTATGAACACGAAGCTCGGTCTTCAATCTGGTGAAAGTTACACGGCGGTATTATCTTTTTACAACGAAATCGAAATACTACATCTACTGCAGCATTTGTAAACAATATTTTTGTTTTTCCTTCGGGTGCTAGAATCACCAGGCTACTCTGTGCGCTTACTCTGGAGCATGACACATACAACAGGCCGTGGGAGAAGCAGCTTTCCCTCAAGTCTCCTCCCGCTACCTTAAGAGTTTGAGGTTATGGTCATTGCGAAGCAGACTTCGATGGGAAACTGCACTCTCTTGAATTCGAAGGGGTAATTTGATGGTGTCCAGGGAATCTTAGGAATAAATACAAACCTCTGTAAAGCTTAGAAACCTTCAAATGCGGTACTAATATAGTACGGTGACTTTCGAGACATTCCAATTTTAAAGAGTGTTTGCATTGCACCAAGCTTTTATGTGAGTTCAACCTTTTTTGAATAAAATCGGATTGAGTTTTCAAACATGTGTCAAAATAAAATGTAATTTAAATCAAAAGCACTAAGGAGTATTGGTATCAACTTCGAAGCAAATCTCTCCTAAAATAACTTTCTACCCCTATTTAACACCGTTAGGGGATGAATTTCAATAAAATACGAAGCACGTCTTCCATCAATTCTGCTAAAAAATGTTTATGCAAAATTCCAAGTAGATTGGACTAAGGAATCACGTTGTCCCATACAAACTTTGCCCGCCTTTTCCCCCCCTTAGGGGTAGAATTTCGGAAAATCCTGTCTTATCGGATGTTTACGTCATACAAAGAACACACCCTCCAAGTTTCAGGTCTCTACGATCAGCGGTTTAGGCTGTGCGTTGATCCGTCAGTCAGTCATTCAAGACAAAGCATTTTATATGTATAGATTATATTTGTCACATTATAAATCATGTCTACATTGTGTATGTGTGATATTTGTGAAAAGTAAAAATGAAAACACGCACGATTGGCGCGAAACTTCGACTTTGGAAATCAAAAAACTTCATTACCACTACTTATTACATTTGAACAATAGATGAATTCGTCAAATAATTAAATGATGTATTATTCACTGCCCCTTTTTTTTGTGTGGGTTCTTATCAAATAACTTCTCCCGCTCTGCGCGGAGCTGGAGGGCGTGTCAGACTCTTACTGGCTAAAACTCACCCGTGTTTCTTAGTTGCCTGTATGTTGCCAGGGGCCACGGTATCCCTTTCGGTGTTTCCCGCGACCCCGGCAGGCATCGGCCCTAGCGAACTCCGTCAGTTGTGCTGACATCTCTTTGAGGCGAACGTGGAACACAACGCGCTGTGGATCCGGGCCTGCGTCCTTATCGGACGGCAAGTTACCCATTGGTCACCGTCTGCAGGCCCACGCCTACGGTGGCCGGGAATCGGCCTGGGATTCCACGGGATTGGCGCGTAATTTGCTTCTCCTTCACGTGTTCCGCCTCCTTCTTCGCGGTATATAAAGGAAAAAGTCCGAAAATCGTTAATGTGTAGGTTTATCACACAATTTTTTTTTACGATAACAAACTTACATTTGCAGTTGGAGAATTGAATGGTCCAGTATAACAATGTGTTCAGGATGCTGTTGGGTCTACCACGCTTTTGTAGCGCTTCCGGGATGTTCACCGAGGCCAGGGTTGATGGTTTTCATGCCATTATACGGAAACGGTGCGCTTCCATTCTCGGTAGAATACGTGCTAGCTCTCACAGCATCCTGAGTATATTGTGTGATAGGTGAGACAGCCCCATGCTGGCTCACTGGATATGGCTGCACACGTAGGTGTCAGTCGTTTCAATGTTGTATATGTATAGGGTGTTTTTTTACTAACATTAGGTTAAGACCTGTACTAATAACTTATGGATCCTGATCTGAAATAAATATAATATTATTATTATGTCGTTTATTTATTTTCTTTCACTTAAAATTACATTTTTTAATATTTCTTACATTAACCGCCAGAGGCCCCCGCGCGGCGCGTGCAATACCCGCTGAGTACCGAACGACCACCCGCGGTGACAGATTTACGACCGCACATAAATAAAAAAGACACTCGAGCTTTTGTTTTCGTCTACGGTGTTATCGATAGTTGATTTGGGTTCGTGTTTAGACAAAGGATTCTTTGTAATGATTAGAACTGACGTGTGCGTTTGTTAGAATTGATAAATAAAGATTTTTATCGACCGTTGCGCCGGTTAGTGATAAGACGATTTCTGATAAAACTACTGTTCCAATTTACACGAGATTTTCCAGGGTACTTTATGAATAGATAAGTTATCTAAGAACAGGGTTTTTTACAGACAAACGCAGAAAATAAAAACACAAAAAATTATGACATTTGAGTAGGTACTAACCGTTTGTTTACGTAAAAATATTTTTCGTCATAAATATTTTAAAACGAAATATTTTAGTTAGAATATCGTCTAAAACGATATTCTAACCATTTTATTATTAAAATTAAATTAACTTACCAGCGATTACACACACAAATCACACACAAAATAACACAATATTCACTTTTCGCAATGACTCATTGTTTACGTTTTTTGGTTGGTTCAAAATAGGTATTGTTATTTAGTGCAAATAATTATTAACCACTATGTAAAAACTACTTAGTAATCTAAAAAACACCACTTCCCGTCGATTTACACAAGAAAACTATTTAAAATAATGAAATACATGCGGACCGCGCACTGACGACCAGCTTAGTTGGACTCGCGTTTGACGTGCGCGAACTGTCAGTTTCAATTTTTTTTTGCAGTGTTGTCCATTAATATTTTTGCAAGCGAATGATTTAGTCGACGAGAATGTGTTTGCATCGCCGATCGGCGACGCTGGGGCTCAAGCGTAAAGATTTAAAAAAAAAACAGAGTTCCAGTTTATTGTTATTATTATAAAAAAAATTGATTTAGCAAAAATACTAACCTTCTTACTAAATCAAACTTGTATTTTCTCTCGAAAGGAATATCAAACCTGTATTTTTTCAAACCACATATATCGTGTGGCCTATTGGTTAAAGTCAATGGAGGTGCCATTAATTTGAATAGTTTTGGTTTTGGTAGTTTTGGTCTCCTAACCTATCTTTTTCATAAGGCTCTGCTGCTAATTTTTTGAGACTTTTGCTTTCATTTAGTTTTTTTTTTTCTGTTACTCGAACCTTATAGTTATTAATTATTGCCCGAAGAATATACGAAATATCCACAAACTACCTCATTTGCGGCTATTTTTCCAAAACTATTGTTTTTCCAGTAACAGGTAATTTTTTTTTTAAATTAAGGTGAGCAGAACTCTTTCTGAAAAGTATAAGGAATTATACAGCTCACCACTGTGCATCTAAATCAGTTTTTCAACTTAAATTTTGGAAGAAATGATCTGCTAGCGGAAGTTAGCAGAGCATATTTTCATTCGACTTTTTTCAGGCAAAAAAGCCAGAACTATTCTTATTAAGTATAAGGAACTCACCCGCATACCAAGAGAACTCATTTTTTCACACATCTGGAAAACCGTGACAACGCCACCCGCGACGAAAAAATAAAAAAAAATCGCGGCCACCATCATTTTTTTTTTCTGAGGTTGGGAAATTATCAAATAACTTCTCCCGCTCTGGGCGGAGCGGGTGGGCGACATCTCTTTGAGGCGCGCGTGGAATACAAGGCGCCGTCGACCCAGGCCTGGTCCTTATCGGACGGCGAGCTACCCATTGCTCACCGTCCGCAAGCCCGCGCCTACGGTGGCCGGAAGTCGGCTGGCGACTCCCGACGCGAGGGCGCGAATCTTGCCTCTCCCACGCGCGCTCCGCCTCCTCCTTCGCGAGCATTACTGCTTCGCAGAAGAAAGTGATGGCCTCCCATGCACTCTCGCTCCGGACTATGGCTTAAACCAGGGCCGGACGCGAGAGATCGCCGCCGCCGATCGCCTCCGTGAGGACACGGCGGTGCTCCTCCCAAACCGGGCAGACCTCTACCGTATACTCCACCGTGTCCTCCGGGCGATCCACACAGTGGTGACACCCGGGCGTTTCCTCCCGCTTTATGCGGAACAGGAACCTCCCGAAACAACCGTGTCCGGTGAGGACCTGCGTCAGGCGGAAGGTGAGGACGCCGTGGCGCCTCTCTAGCCACTCCTTAAAGAGGGTACTTATCGCCACAATTGTGGCGTGCCCAACAGGCAGAGCGCCTAAGGCGTCAACGTGAACAGTGTGGAACGGTGTGTCGGGTTTTTCCCAGGAAGTAATAGTTTGCAAAGGAGCCCGAGGAACTCTTTTTTGCGACACACACACGAGACAGTGAGCAATATAGCTCACAAACTGGCTGAGTCCGGGGAACCAACAATGTCTTAGGATAAGGTCAAGGGTCTTCTCTACGTTAATGTGTTCGTACTCATCGTGAAATATTCTCAGGAGACTAAGTCTGTGCCCTTTGGATACATAGCAGAGTAGACGTGGGTCTAGGCCTACTGGGGTGTACTTGTAATACATGACTCCATTTCGGACGGAATAACGATTACCATCGAGACTGCTATCGTGAAGTCTTTGGATGAGATTTTGAAAATAAAAATAATAGTTGTGTGTGTTTAATTTCATTTCCTGTAATGATTTCAGAAATGCTATAGTAGATTATTCACTTGGCCCTCATTAAAGCAGTGTCTTAATGTTGCGGGCGCTATTTTGAATCCCGAACGCAACGAAGGATTCTAGGGGACCTGTGAGTTAACTCTTGAGCGAAGCGAGGGAGATGTTGATAATTGTAACCATAAATTTAATTTCAACTATGTTCGTGCTCGACATATTATTAAAACTTTCAATAGGTACACTCAATGTCAAAACTGCTGCTCTATGGGGAAATTCCGTAGAGGTCGCAAAATGTATAATCAACACTGTAGCGCCTAAATTAGCAATTATCTTTAAGTGCTTTAAGTATTGACTGTGTTGTAATGTTTTGTTATCGTTATTAGTAATTAACTGTTTATTTATTTTTACTTTGATGGTACTAGTTTATCATTTGTGACTTCGAGTTACAGCTTTAATAGCTACGTATATGTAAACTGGCACGCCTTTTATGCCTGGAGGCTTACATTCGAATATTAAGTACTATTTACTTTTTAGTTTTTATTTTCGCTTGAGTATAGATTTCGTTGATTTTTGTTGGTATATTGTCGTGTGCTAGCTGACATATAGCAAATAATTTAATTGAACGTTTTGTGTTGCGTAATGTTAAATATTTTACATAAGTATTGTATAGAATCAAGTTTTTCTAACTGAACTGTTTTTCTAGCTGTGCTGCTGGGGACTTTTTTGCGCTACTTCTTCTTCCCAGCTAAAGCACTAGGAAGTGGTGAAGGGCGGAGGATGGCTCCCACAACCCATGTGGTCAATCTGCTGAACGCCCTGATTGCTCGACATATTTATGTATAGCAGTAAATGTATGTTTAATGTTTGCATGAAGTTTTTTACCTAAATGTTGTTGTTAGCTTGCTGCGCGCTTATATAAATAAATAAATAAATCATCCAAAAACGGCTAAACGGATTTGGATGAAATTTGGCACATGGGTAGACCAATCAATCTGCCTAGCCTTTTCCCAACTATGTTGGGGTAGGCTTAAAGTCTAACCGGATGCAGCTGAATACCAGTATTTTACATGGAGCGACTGCCTATCTGACCTCCACAACCCAGTAACTGGGTAATACGATACCCCTTGGTTAGACTTGTGTCAGACTTTCGGGCTTCTGACGACTCATAACGACTGTCAAAGATCCACGAATGACAGCCGGGACCAACGGCTTAACGTGCTTTCCGAGGCACGGAGGAGTCTCGGTATGTAAAGATGGTCACTTATTCACAGACCAACCCCGGCAAGCGTAGCTTAAGCTGATGGATCGACCCATGCGGCTGTTTATTACTTAGCCGCGAGCTCCTCCGTTTCTGGCTTCTTTAAGAGATATTTTTTTCATATATACGGCATATCGAGACGCCACCACCTCGTCGTCAGGTACGATTTGGCCATCCTCCTTTTTATTGAAGTTCTAGAAGAGTTAGATAAAGCTCATTGTTATGGACAAATGCAAGCGTGAGCAATATGCGTGCGGCTTTATCGCAAAAAAAGGCCAAATAATTTGCGAGCAATTAAAAAAAAAATAAGCTTGCTGATCCGAACATTGAAGTCTGTCATTTATTTACATCATTTAATGAATACGCGACGTCAGATTATGCTAAAGGTAAAATTGCCATCAGATACTTTTCAATGACCTGACATTTGGCAAGTTATGATTGGTTAGTCAAAATTTAAATTGTAGCAACTGAGTAATATCCTTAATAATAACTTTACAACTAACAATAAATATAAATAAACTCACTCGACTGGAAATAAAGAAAAAGTTTGCACATCGCCGTCCCGAAGAACAACAAATAAATCTGATAGTGTCAAGTTTACGATTAAATAGTTTGCAACTGTCCTCATAGAACCATTTCTATACACAAATATACATACTAATACATTGCCTGTTACATCAGTGAAAAACACGATAGTATGAGCTACTATCAAAATCCATTCAAAAGTTTTGGAAATATGTATTCATATATCGTATCTAAATATTACAAAATGTGGTGTCACCAAAACATGACTCAGTTTCATTTAATATTATTCCAGATCCTGTATCACTATCATTCAATTTTTCTTTCATTTCAATTGTGCACATTACTAAAACATTGAGTGATAAAAATAATGTTGATATCCATATTCTTCTTTTCGTTTTCACGTGTATTTGTTGGTTAAGTTAGGATCGATCAATTTATTCATAGAAATTCTGGATTTTTCACCACCAGTAAAAGAAAAGTCTTTATTTAAATTGGTCAATTTGGCTTCGGCAGTAATGGCTGTAACTGTAAATTGTCAATGAGGGAGTTGGGAAGGTTATTATTTTAACTTAATGTTTTCCGTTTTGAGAGGAACTCGTGGCTAAGTAATAACAGCCGAACGGGTCGATCCATCAGGTTAAGCTACGCTTGCCGAGGTTGGTCCATGGATGGGTGACCATCCTTACATACTGAGACTCCTCCTTGCCTCGAAAAGCACGTTAAGCCGTTGGTCCCGGCTGTCATTGGTGAATCTTTGACAGTCGTTACGGGTAGTCAGAAGCCCGGAAGTCTGACAACCAATCTTACCAAGGGGTATTGTGTTACCCAGTAACTGGGTTGTGGAGGTCAGATAGGCAGAAACTCCATGAAAAATACTGGTAGGTACTCAGTTGCATCCAGTTAGACTAGAAGCCGACCCCAACATAGTTGGGAAAAGGCTAGGCAGATTGATTGTTTTCCGTTTTGGTGTTAATTGTTTTCGCACGTGTATTTGTTTAGAGTAAAAAAAAATCTGTGAAAGTTTTATGAGAAAAAATTGTAAAAAAATACAACTTTGCTTCCGTAACTGAGTTAAATAACTTTTCTGAAACATTTACCACAGAAGACAATGTCTAGAATTACTGATGCAAATTTATATTAATAATATTTGATCATACATTAACTATGTATTACAACTAACTATAATATATATTATGTAAAAGTATGTAAAGGCAAAAATAAAAAAGTATAATAAATAGAAGAGCTAATTGGGCATTAAAAAATTCCAAAATATGCCCAAAAGGCTGGCAGTATTGCCATCCCGTGGCACTGCTGCCAGCCTTTTGGGCATATTTTGGAATTTTTTGATGCCCAATGAGCTCTTCTATTTATTATATTTTCTTATTTTTGCCTTTACATACTTTCACACTTAGAGTATATCACACTGGAGAAGCCTTATGCACAATATTCCGAACAAAACAGTCTGTCACTTTTAGCGGGGGACGCGGTAGCGGAAAGAGAAGTCCGTACCAATAACTTTTATTTTATCGATATCGATATTCATCCGGAATTTTGCTTGAATCCATGGAATAAAACAGTTGTTGCATAAAATAGTTACATTTTAATAAGAAGAGAAACGTTCAAGGACGTACGACCACCCACGGCGCGGAACGAGGGTCGCCCGGGTGGTTATAACATACGGTCAAGATAAAAAAAAAAAAATATACAACCACTTCAATGGACATAGACAAATTGTAAAAGATTGAACAATCAAAAAAAAAAAACAAATATAATTACTAAGTAATTTGTACTAGGAAATTATCGACATGTCAATTTTAGTTTCAAACATGACCTCAACACTACGGTAGTCTCGTTAGCATTTTCAATAGAGGACATAATCGTATGTCAAGTGCGTGTAAGTTTTGCTGATTTGACGTATATTTTCGTAATGCAAAAGAAAAGTATTTTGATCTTTACGAACATAAAAACGAGATATAGCGAGACTCGGTGACGTCATAGAAGCAACGCGAGGAAAATACTCGCTTCAAGCTACGTTTTATATTGAATCCTGGTTGAATCGAATGAAAAATCGAATTGTATTATGAGGTTAGGATTTAAAATTTCAATAAAAACAAAAAAAAATAACAAATGGAAAGTTATTCAGTTCTTTAAGTAAATTTGACGTATTTGAACGCTTTTTACACCATTTAGCAGCACAAATAGGCATTTTACGGAGCCCCGCGCGGCTTTAAAACGATTTACGAAGTGCGTTAGAATCAATTTGAAAGTAGTTTTTATAAACGTACTAGAACATTTATTTTGTTCTTGTACTTTTGCAGACGGGAAGTGTTGGTAAGGCTTCTCAAGTGTTATATACTCTAAGCTTTTACATAATATATATTATAGTTAGTTGTAATACATAGTTAAGGTGTTATCAAATATTATTAATATAAATTTCCATCAGTAATTCTAGACATTGTCTTCTGTGGTAAATGTTTCAGAAAAGTTATTAAACTCAGTTACGGAAGCAAAGTTGTATTCTTTTACAATTTTTTTCTCATAAAACTTTCACAGATTTTTTTTTACTCTAAACAAATACACGTGCGAAAACAATTAACACCAAAACGGAAAACAATCAATCTGCCTAGCCTTTTCCCAACTATGTTGGGGTCGGCTTCCAGTCTAACCGGATGGAGCTAAATGCCTACCAGTATTTTTCATGGAGCGACTGCCTATCTGACCTCCACAACTCAGTTACTGGGTAACACAATACCCCTTGGTAAGACAGGTTGTCAGACTTTCGGGCTTCTGATGACCCGTAACAACTGTCAAAGATCCACGAATGACAGCCGGGACCAACGGCTTAACGTGCTTTTCGAGGCATGGAGGAGTCTCGGTATGTAGAGATCGTCACCCATCCACGGACCAACACCGGCAAGCGTAGCTTAACCTGATGGATCGACCCGTTCGGCTGTTATTACTTAGCCACGAGCTCCTCTCAAAACGGAAAACATTCAGTTAAAATAATAACCTTCCCAACTCCCTCATTGACAATTTACAGTTACAGCCATTACTGCCGAAGCCAAATTGCCCAATTAAAATAAAGACTTTTCTTTTACAGATGGTGCAAAATCAAGAATTTCTGTGAATAAATTGATCGATCCTAACTTAACCAACAAACACACGTGAAAACAAAAAGAAGAATATGGATATCAACATTATTTTTATCACTCAATGTTTTAGTAATGTGCACAATTGAAATGAAAGAAAAATTGAATGATAGTGATACAGGATCTGGAATAATATTAAATGAAACTGAGTCATGTTTTGGTGACACCACATTTTGTAATATTTAGATACGATATATGAATACATATTTCCAAAACTTTTGAATGGATTTTGATAGTAGCTCATACTATCGTGTTTTTCACTGATGTAACAGGCAATGTATTAGTATGTATATTTGTGTATAGAAATGGTTCTATGAGGACAGTGGCAAACTATTTAATCGTAAACTTGACGTTATCAGATTTATTTGTTGTTCTTCGGGACGGCGATGTGCAGAGTTTTACTTTATTTCCAGGTGAGTGAGTTTATTTATATTTATTGTTAGTTGTGAAGTTATTATTAAGGATATTACTCAGTTGCTACAATTTAAATTTTGACTAACCAATCATAACTTGTCAAATGTCATAAATCAAAAAATCTAAATCAAAAGTAATTTATTCAAATTAGGCTGAGAATCAGCACTTTTCGAACGTCAAAATTACATAAGACAGTCCCCCAAAAACCCCACCCTTCACCACTTCCTAGTGCTTAAGCTGGGAAGAAGAAGTGGCGCAACAAACTCCCCAGCAGCACAGCTGTCTGTTCAGTTGGAAAAACTTGATTCTATATAATACATAGTGCTTATGCTGTCAGGTCATTGAAAAGGTTCTGATGGCAATTTTACCTATAGCATAATCTTACGTCGTCGTATTCTTTGTCATTGCCTCGATATGCCTTATAAATGAAAAAAAATATAAAAAATATCTCTAAAAGAAGCCAGAAAAGGAGAAGCTCGTGGCTAAGTAATAACAACCGCATGGGTCGATCCATCACCTTAAGCTACGCTTGCCGGGGTTGGTCCATGGATTGGCAAATATTGGTGACCATCTTTACATACCGAGACTCCTCCGTGCCTCAGAAAGCGCGTTAAGCCGTTGATCCCGGTTCCATTCGTGGATCTTTGCTGTCGTTACGGGTCGTCAGAAGCCCGAAAGTCTGACACCAGTCTAACCAAGGGGTATAATAATAATAATAATCGTTTATTTGGACTCGATAAAATGTAGCCTAATACAGTTATATTCATAGGGTACAAATAATGTAATTTATTTAACAGTTTATGTACACACATTATAAATAGACAAGAAGAAAGGAACAGAAAAAAACGTACAAAGGTGATGCTTATTTCTAAAGAAATCTCTTCCAGCATACCTGCGATAGAAAGGTAGTTAAAGAGATGTAGACAACGTGTGTAAGATTAGAAGAGAAAATAATATACATAAAATAAAAAATAAACTTAATTATTCACTCATTTAACTATAAACATACAATATGAGAATAAACTTACATACATACTTCTAAAATAAATAACCCTAAAATATATATACTTAATTATAATGTAGTATAAAATAATAAATACAAAATACGCAACTATGACAAAGTGGACAGTGTTATGGATAGTGTTCTTTCACTCTTCTTTTAAAAACTGCAACAGTTTGGCAGTCCCTAATGTCAGGTAGAAGTGAATTCCACAACCGAACCGCGTGCACGCTGAGGGAGTAGGAGTAGAAGTCGGTTGAGTGGGGCGGGGATTTAAGGAGATTTCTAAGATGCGACCTGCAAGGTGCATCAGAAGGACGGGCGTAGGAAAAGCGTTCCCGCAGATAGGATGGCGTTTTAGGGTTGTGAAGGATGTTAAATAGCAGACACAATATCCGAGAGTTCCTACGAAGTCGAATAGGGAGCCACTTGAGTATCTTGCGAAAGTTAGAAATGTGGTCATACTTTTTAAGGTTAAAAACAAAACGAATACAGATGTTTTGCAAATGTTCAAGTTTATTTAAAAGCTCCTCGGTGGCATCCAAATAACAGGCATCAGCGTAGTCAATGATGGGCTATATGAGAGTTTGAGCAAGGGAGATTTTGGTACTAAAGGGCAAGAAGCACTGGAGGCATGTCAGCGAATGGACTGTGTAGTGCACTTTACGACTGACTTGACCAACATGGGCAGTCAACGATAGGTAAGAGTCCATGGTAACCCCCAGGTTTTTAACAGTAGTTGCGAATTCAATCTGAACTCCATTCAGACAGAGTGGAGACAGCGACGCAACATCGAGCCTATTCCGCATATACCTTCCGCCGATAATGATGGCCTGGGATTTTCTTAGGATTGATTTGCAGTCCAAAGGACCGTGACCACTCGCTAATCAAATCCAGGTCACTGTTCATGGCAGACACTGCTGCTTCCGCATCTTGCCTTAAAAAGTGAGTGTAAAGCTGCAGATCGCCGGCATAGAGATGGAAGTGGGAAGAGATGACTCTGGTGACAGAGTTAATGAAAATAGAAAAGAGAAGAGAAGAGAGAACGCCACCCTGAGGCACACCGGCGGTAAGACAACACCGATCAGAAGAAGACTCTTCGAGACGAACCCGCTGCGAGCGGCCTTTAAGATAGGACTCGAACCAATCAACAGTAGAAGAAGAGAAATGGAAAGATTTAAGGATTCCTAGAAGTATGTCGAAATGGACAGAGTTAAAGGCACTGCTAAAATTCAGCAGTACAAGCAAGGTGAGAGATTTCTGGTCCATAGCCCAGCGTATTTCATCAGTAACCTTCAAAAGAGCCGTTACTGTGCTATGACCAGGTCGAAAACCAGATTTAAAAATACTAAGAAGGTCATTCGTAGTTAGAAAGGTAGAGAGTTGCCGATGAACAATGTGCTCAAGAACTTTAGAGAGATATGGGAGGATAGAAATGGGTCGGAAATCGGACAGAGAGACCGGGTTAAGAATTTTGGGTATGGGATGATATGGGCTTGTTTCCAGGCCTCGGGAACAGAACTAGAAAACAAAGAGGAGTTAAAAATGTGGGTCAAGATAGGAAGTAATGTGGGGAGGATAAGGGAAACCATTCTTGAACAAAGATTGTCATTACCAACTGCAGAGGAGGAGATAGCATAAATAGATTTTTTGACCTCACTTTCACAAACAAGACTAAGCTCAAAAGAAGGACACTGAAGCACATGCAGCATCACGCAACAATGCCTCCAGGTCTATGCCCTTGTAGTTCCTAAGGAAAATAAATTGAGGCTTACGCTTGGGAGGGCGAATCCTATAGGACATAAAGATGAGGTCGTGGTAAGAAAAACAAACAGTAAGCTGTCCGTGGACAGATACATTATTAGAATTAGAGACAATCATCAGGTCCAAAAGAGAATGGGTGGAGTTAAGAAAATGATGAGTAGCAGAAAGAGGCAGAATACTAAGGTTAAGTGAAGATAAGATAGATTGAAGTTTGTGAGTACGACTGTCATTTTTAAGAAGGCAAGTATTAAAATCGCCCATCAAGACTACGTGGTCTTAAGTGGGACAGAAATCATTTAAGAGAGAATCAAAAGAGTCAAAATAATCAATAGTAAGGTTAGGGCTGTACATCACTCCAAGAAGCAGCTTAACGTGATGCAAGGAAATTTCTAGAAATAGACCGCAGACCCTGAGTAGGAAGATGGTGAAGTGCTGATAATCTTGTAAGGAATACCAGTACGCAAGTAAATGGCAACACCACCACCTCCCTTTCCAGTTCTATATCATTACGAATAAGAACAAAGCCAGGAAGGGCATAGTGTATAGATGAAAGAGACGGTTTGAGGAAGGACTCTGAAATTAGCAAAGCATCTAAATGTGCACTGTTAATGGAAGCCAGAAGATCAGAGTAATGGCATGGAACACTCTGGGTATTGATATGGGCTATGTTGAGATTGTTGGGAAGGTGGGAAAGCAAAGAGAAAATCTGATCGCCGAGAGTGAGAGGAGAGGAAGAACCACTCGCCGCACTAAAGAAACTGCTAGAAGAGGAAGAACACGAGAAAAAATTATCATCAAGGTTAGCATCGATCATAGTATGCAAAAATAATAATATATATATGAATAAAATATTAAAACTACTTAACTACTAAGTAAACTACTTATGCAGAACTAGATACATAAATAAAAATGTGAAGGAAATAAATGAATAACACAAGACACAAAAAATATCCTCAACAATCGGATACAAATTATTACAAACGCAGAGTGAAACGAAACGTAACGACATAAAAAACTAAAAATGACACTAATAGACGTCACGTCAATACATCATAAAAATATTAACATCTACCGGCAAAATAAGATATTTGAGAAAATTGTGAAAAGTAAATGCTATGGGTAGAATAAAAACAAGGGAAATTAAATTATAAAGTGTACCGACACTACACAAATGTATCACAAAGCGGTTAATGTACAAGTAAACTAAATGAGTAAACTTAGCGACGAGCCTTCCTCACAATCTTTCGTTTGGGGGTTGCTCTTACAGGCGATGTAGATGGAACGGCTGACGAGGTAGAAGCAGTAGGCATGGGATCATTGGGTGCAGCAGCACTGGCGGGAGCGGGGAATAGCGCGATTAATGTTTCAAGCTCACCCATGGTCGCTATCTTCCGGCGTGACTTGTCAGGCGTCAAGACAATAACCTTTCCCTCTGCCGACCAGCAACTGTTGATAAGTTTTCTCATAAGATTTTTTTTATCATTTTGAAATTTTTTAATTGTTATATTTATTCAAATTCATATACATGTTATATGGCATTTATTAATTTTTCACGTTCCGTTCCACATTGTAAATAAAAAATCGTTATTTTTTGGGTATAAAAGTCAATGTAATTGCTTAATACAGCACGGTTATTGTGCATCTTAATTACACACCAAATTTAATAAGTGAATAAGTGATAATAATATTTTATTTAAGTAAAAAATATGACATAAAATTGAATAAAATACACCTCTACGGTCAACGGAACGTGAAATGTCAACTTTGCCGTCTACTATGCCAATTTATCCAACCTAAAAATTTCCAAATGGCGTGTTATTTTGAATTTCAATGGAAACTTTAAAAAATTATATCTCGTAAACCGTGAATTTGCGCAACTTGAAAATTTGTAAAAAGCTTTCTATTTATGAGTACTCTCTACAGAAAAAATATGAACTTCCAAATCAACGGCCCATCATGGAAATTTTATCCGTATATAGTGTAGGTATAGGGTGTGGATTTGTGTGGTGTATATAGTGTAGGTATAGGGTGTGGATTTGGGTGGTGTATATAGTGTAGGTAAAGGGTGTGGATTTGTGTGGTGTATATAGTGTAGGTATAGGGTGTGGATTTGTGTGGTGTATATAGCGTAGGTATAGGGTGTGGATTTGTGTGGTGTATATAGTGTAGGTATAGGGTGTGGATTTGGGTGGTGTATATAGTGTAGGTAAAGGGTGTGGATTTGTGTGGTGTATATAGTGTAGGTATAGGGTGTGGATTTGTGTGGTGTATATAGCGTAGGTATAGGGTGTGGATTTGTGTGGTGTATATAGTGTAGGTATAGGGTGTGGATTTGTGTGGTGTATATAGTGTAGGTAAAGGGTGTGGATTTGTGTGGTGTATATAGTGTAGGTAAAGGGTGTGGATTTGTGTGGTGTATATAGTGTAGGTATAGGGTGTGGATTTGTGTGGTGTATATAGTGTAGGTAAAGGGTGTGGATTTGTGTGGTGTATATAGTGTAGGTATAGGGTGTGGATTTGTGTGGTGTATATAGTGTAGGTAAAGGGTGTGGATTTGTGTGGTGTATATAGCGTAGGTATAGGGTGTGGATTTGTGTGGTGTATATAGTGTAGGTAAAGGGTGTGGATTTGTGTGGTGTATATAGCGTAGGTATAGGGTGTGGATTTGTGTGGTGTATATAGTGTAGGTAAAGGGTGTGGATTTGTGTGGTGTATATAGTGTAGGTATAGGGTTTGGATTTGTGTGGTGTATATAGTGTAGGTATAGAGCATGAATATCTGTGGTGTGTGTAGTGTATGTATAGGGTATGAGTGTGTACGCGAACGTGTAGGTGTGCTTTCGGTATGTTATTTTAAAATATCCAGATTTTATTCCGTATTGATATAATCAAGACTTAGGAGTATCGTATCGTATTACCCAGTTACTGGGTTGTGGAGGTCAGATAGGCAGTCGCTCCATGTAAAAAACTGGTATTCAGCTGCATCCAGTTAGACTGGAAGCCGACCCCAACATAGTTGGGAAAAGGCTAGGCAGATTGATTGGTCTACCCATGTGCCAAATTTCATCCAAATCCATTCAGCCGTTTTTGCGTGATTGTGTAACTAACAAGCATCCATACATACAAACTTCTACATCTATAATATTAGCAGGATAGTAGGATACAATTATATTTATAGTTAGGAAGTTAGGGTTTTGATGAAATTGCATGAGAAACTCGTGGAACACGCGCTAAAATCACATAGTGCATGTGGCCGGCGTGACGCCCGCGACCTCTAGTGCCAACAGTGCGATTGAATACACCGCTCCGTCACTACACGCGTACTTTGTCCGTCCAGTGAAAAATTGTAACTAAATTGATTATTATACTAGTATTCCTAAATCGCATTTTTAATGTGTGTTTTTGTGTGTGGTTTTTTTTTTAATGTGGATACATCCCATATCCTGCACATAATTTGGTGACCCCGACGTGATTACTGCGGCGAGAAGCGTAATACATATATTATACCCATATGTTCTTTCTCCAGCTTACCTACTGACAAGTTTTATGAGTTTATATAATTGTTTATTTTATTTGACTTTATAAGTCAAGTTATTTAAATTTAATTCATTGTTGACATAATCTACTCAACACAATGTTTTTTTTATGAGTTGTATTGCAATATGTGGTTAGCTAGTGACCTCGACAATTGATCATATTATTTATTGTTATTAGTAAATAACTGTTTGTTTATTTATTTTACCTCGATGGTCCTAGTTTATCATTTATAACTTCCAGTTACAACTATATGTAAGCGGGCACGCCCTTTATGCCTGGAGGGTTTTATTTAGATATTAAGTTCTGTTTACGTTAATTTCTTTATTTCTGCCTGAGCATAGCTATTCTCGATGATTTTGTCTGGTATATTGGCGTGTGCTAGCTAACATATGGCTAATAATTTAAATTATGTTTTGTGTTGCGTAATGTAAATTATTTTGAATACTATAATATAGTTTTTTTTTTTTTTTTGTTCTTCTAACTGAACAGACAGCTGTGCTGCTGGGGAGTTTGTTACTTCTTCTTCCCAGCTAATGCACTAGGAAGTGGTGAAGGGTGGGCGTTTTGGGGGACTGTCTTATGTAATTGACGTTCGAAAAGTGCTGATTCTCAGCCTAGTTTGAATAAATGACTTGAATTTTGAATACAATACTGACTAGTCCTTAAAGCGTCATAGTCGACGAATTCTGCACGCGCCGCCTGCAAAAGAACAACGTGACCTGTTGAATAACGAGTCGCGGCAAGCTGTGCCTGCTGGACCTGTATGGCTAACATGACAAGCGCGAGAACGCTCTTTATCTCGTTTTGTCGAAATTTGTCTACGATTCTGACGTCATTCTAACCCCTAACATGACCGTAAACGATGAGTAAACTCGAAAAAGGCACTTTGAGACTTCTATAACTTGCGACAAGAAACCGATGTTGCAAATTATTAAAAACAAATCATTTTTATGATAGCAACATCGGCTTGAGATTCCGTTTCATTCATTCAATGGTGCCGATTCTCTTGTCACAAATGCCTCTAAACTAGACTAAAAATATAAGTAAAAATATTTTTAAAAACAAGCTTTAATGAACTAATAAGTACTAAATAAAACTTGTGTAAACATAGAACTTTAATATTTTCTTAAAAGCTTGAGGCGTAAATGTCCTTCTTATACTAAAATTGAAGATAAGCCTCAAGTTTTTAAGAAAATATGTTTAAGTTCTATGTTTACATAAGTTTTATTTAGTACTTATTAGTTCATTAAAGTTTATTTTTAAAAAGTTTTTTACTTATATTTTATTTTGTACTTTTTAGCATTAGGATTTGTTTAAATATCTGTTCTGTCACCAGATAACCAACAAACCCAACACTCTTTTTACTTCCACAGTTTATAAATCACATCCAGTTTTTAAAACGTATTTTTAAGTTTATTTTAATATTTACACATTTTGTGGATTACCCACTTACTGGGTTGTGGAGTTCTGATAGGCAGTCACTACTTGTAAAATACTGGTACTCAGCTGCACCCGGTTAGACTGGAAGCCGACCCCAATATAGATGAGAAAGGCTAGGCAGATTGATTGACATTTTGTGCATTAGTCTGTTTAATTATTAATTCCCTTAGTCTCTACGCCATGTTCGGTAACATTTCTCATCCTATTAATTTCCTCTAGAGCATGGTTGTTGCATGGTTTCTTCCCTGATAGTTTTGAGCAATCTATCTCTTGAATCATAAGACCGTCAAATGAGCGAACTCTACTAAGCAAAACATAGGCTTGCCCAGTGGCGAAGAGTTTCGGCCGCATAGTCGGCTGTGTTACCTTGCATTTTGTGGACAGACAATGCCCATGATATTATCAAGAGTAACATATGCCTTTCAATAGTGCCATAGCTGTACTGAGCTGGAAATTGTACAGAGATTGGTTTTATAACATGTACACCATCTCTTGAAAAGTCAATACGTACTGATGGACTGTCCGTCGCATACATCTGAACGGCTCCATCATCAGACCCTGACACCGGCAAGTGTAATAGCACTTGTCAATACATATCTAATGAGACCAAACACTGATCGCGATGGTGCTATCTTGTTTGGTTGAGGAGTGCTCGTGACTACTTTCCGGATCCATCATCAGACACTGAACACCAGCCAGTGCCAAAACTTCTGTCAATACATAACTACACGGTTGGCGCAGTGGCTGAGCGGTCGACTGCTGCGCAACGTGTCGTGGGTTCGATCCCCGCACGGAACAAATATTTGTATGATCCGCAAGTAGTTGTTCCGGGTCTGGGTGTTAGTGTATGTGAGTTTCTATGTTTGTAAACGCACCCACGATACAAGTAGAATTCTTAGTGTGGGGCAACGAATAAAAAAAAAAAAAACTAATGAGTCCAAACACAAGGGTGCTGTCTTGTTTGATTGAGGAGTTCCAATGGCCAATTTCTGGCTCCATCATCAGACCCGTTCCATGGTATCATTATTTCAAAATGTCTCGGTAGTTATATAAGTATCCCAAGTTTCAGCTCAATCGGATTGCAGGAAGTGCTTGAAAAATGGATGACAAATGGAGTAACCGGAAACACATACAAACAGAGCAAGCTAATATAATATGCTTGTAAAAATCACCAAAAATTTGTTTATTCCTGTCAAACAACGATTTCCCACTAATATGGCACTGAGTTATTAATTTTGTGAAAATGGAAATTTTGCTATTCTGAATTTGACGTTTTTCACCTAAAATTTTGATTGTTTATCTAAATCTGACTATTTTTAATCGCGATTAAAATGGTGTGAATTTAAATGAGTAGTCATGAACCAAAATTCACACCAACACTTCGACGGTGCAAAAACAGTACTGTAACTTTTTTTTCTTTTCTTTTGCTTATATCTCGAAAATGGTGTGTCCTATCGCAAAAATAATAAAAATTTCGACCCCTTTATAAAACCCATCCATAAAACGCAACATGTAGGTAATTTTTTTTTACAAACATAAAGCGAAAAGTTTTATAAAAAACATGTACTTAGTTCGAATATAAATAGTACTTTAAAACTAAGTATTTTCATTATTAAAATATTGTAAAAAAAAAATATGACAAAAATAAGTGCAATTGTGAAACTGCCATGCTATTTGGGAGTTTTTTTTTTTGTATCATTATTTTGTCTACTCTTCTCGTCGTCAAAATCGAGGACGAGTAAATACGACCAAATGACAGAAAAATCGCAGATTATCTCGTGTTGAATTATCAAAAATTGAGATAACTAAGGTGTCATGTTAGGATTTATCGAAAAAAGTCAAGTTTGATAGAACGAGTCGACTATTTTGTATGGCAGCGCTGTCAGAAAACGAAAAAAGTGACAGCAATAGACGACAGTTATTCGCGCGAGAGTGAGTAATTGTCGCGTGTGTCATGTTAGGCCTAGTGGACGAATTTCCAGGACAACAACACTGGGATCGCTGATCTAAATTGCCGAAGTTCAGGAAAGTGCTGATCAATGCTGTGGTGAAGTGATCTTTCATATTGTCGTTCGTAAAGGAAGTAGCCATCTTGGAGGTAAAACAATTATTCATTTTTATCACTGCGAACTTCAATTTGCCTCTTGTGTGACGGTGTATCACCTTCTATCTGTGAGACAGCTCTTTGTCCTTCAATTAATTCTGCGCCAACATTCCTCTCTCACTTATGTTCCAGGGCTCATGAGTGAGAAACGACGCAAAAGTCATGTATGTCCCACCGTACGCCATAGGACAACTCTTGCTAGTCGACATTTCTATGTCCTTTGTCCTCGTCTTTATAGCAAAGCGAACGAACTACTCAACATTTCATTCTTTCCCAAAATGCAAATTGCTTCTGCGTAATTCGGTTCTAAAACTCTCATATAGTGATACTGAAAGTATTCTTACTAGAAAGTCTACTTTTACCGATATACTCGTAGTTCTATAGTGAAATCTATACACTCATACGCAATCACACCCACACACACACGCTGCACCGACTTACTCACACCACACAACACACTTACACAACACACCTACACAGCACACACACACACACCTACAGTTACTTTCTTTCAATTACCAACGTGCTCCTACTTTTTCATGTATCCTTTTATTACCCTAGTATTTATTTTTTCCCAATAAAAATCGGCTTACATAAATTTGTCAATACGCTGATTAATTTTAAACGGAAGGCCCTGTCTTCTGTGATACAGTTTTTTTAACTATACTAGTTTAATACAGGATACAGGTGATCTTTTCCACTACAGTTAAGTACTGCATTGTATTGCATCGTTTTTGCTTATCAATAACTGGTCGAAAAATAATCTGTAACACTGTTTTTGGAACAATAAATTATTGTTATTTCCTTTATTTCATTTTAAATACATAAAAATTATATTTTTAAATACTAGAATATTAAAAAATGAAACCATTTAAAAATATAAAAAATAGTAGCCCACCGGTATCGGGAACAGGGTCCAAGCTACCGGTGGTCAGGGCTCCAGAGAGAGGAACCTCCTGACAATGCGAGCCGTGTCCGGGAGCTTTCTGAATCAAGCCCTTGATCCAGCTGCCCAACGAGAGCCTCCTTAGGTGTTGGTCGAGGCTCTTGGCAACTAAGCCATTGTCTGATACGACTATCGGCAAAATGATCGCTGAGTCCACATCCCACATGTCGACAACCTCGTGAGCCAAGTCAAAATACTTGATTTGTTTATCTTTCTCAGCTTTCACGAGGTTCCCGTCATGCGGGACCGTTATGTTAATAATCATTGTGCGCCGCTCTATTCGATCCACCACCACTATATCAGGTTTATTGGCAACAATAGTCCTGTCATTGATGATGGATCGATCCCAGTACAATGTGATATTTCCATTTTAGAGAACTGGGTTGGGCACATACCTGTAGTACGGCACTTCCGATTCCACAAGATTTAGATGTATTTCAGAGCAAGTTGCTGATGGATAATCCTGGCTACAAGGTTGTAAGTAATGCAAGTACTCTTCGTTAGCTAGACGAGAACAGCCGGAGATAATGTGTCGGATTGATTCTCCCGGACGGTGGCATGCCCGACAGATGTCAACCGTGCCGTCTTTCCCAATAAATCTACGGTAATTGTTCGCCATGATAACTTCGTCCATAATTGCACAGACAAAACCTTCAGTTTCTCCACAGAGGTCACCGCAACGCAGCTCGGCTACGGACGCTAGAAAATCTACATCGGATCCATATAGAGCCCGGAAAAAGCGTCCGTGAAGCTCCTTACTCTGCCATACCTCCCTGCGATCGTTAGTGTCAAGCACTACAGGCTTGCGCCAGTTCTCTTTAGCCATGGCGTGCGGGGTGAGGTCCTTGTCCACCGCGACCACATCTCTATGCATTCTCACGGTGGCTTCTAGGAAATATTCCCTGAGACTGCATATCTCGCGATTGAGAAGGGTCTTAGCGTTTAAAAAGGCTCGACCTCCACACTTTCGCGTGATATACAGGCTCATTACCAATGATCGTGGGTGGTGCATTCAATATGCAGTCAGCAGCGTACGGACCCTCCAATCTAGGGAGTCGAGTTCAGTCTGAGTTCATTTGAGTATGCCGAAAGAGTACATCATATCCCTTGCCGCTTTAGCCATCATGGCCAGGGAAGTTAAGAACCACTCGATACGTATACTCTCAGACAGCATAGCTGTTCTGCAAGCGCTAAACAGCCACACTGTTGACTCTGGGCTGATATACGAGTGCCACCAGCGCTTTAACCAGGTGGGTAGCCTCAATAATATTACCATTCAATGGATCAAAGGACACAGCGGTTCGCGGGGCAGCCGACGCAGCCGACGAACTTGCCAGAAGGGGATCGAGCATGGTACCAGTAGGGCCTGAACCCATTGCGCCACTCCCCTTCGGGTACCTCCACACTCTGGTAAGGAAACGAACCAGGGACCAACATCACAAACTATGGTCGGACCACGGTGAATGTAAGCAGGCCAAGGAGGCACTCCCTACAATTGATGGCCGCCTCATGAAACATTTTCTTCGACTAACGAAACAACAGCTGCGTACAGTCACAGCAGCTGTAACTGGCCATGGGTCATTTAATAAACACCTCTTTGTCATAGGAGTCATAGACAGTCCGCTGTGCAGAGCCTGCATGGAGGATGACGAGACAGCAGCTCATGTGCTGTTATACTGCTCGGTGGTCGCCACATACAGGGCAAAGTACTTCGGTAACCCAGGTACCCTACGTGAGATTGTCAGTGACACCAAGGCGTTACTGGCCTTCTTTGTGGAGCTGGGGTGGATCGAATAACCAATTTTCCCACCCATACGCAAAATACGCGCTTAGACGTGGAGTTGCGGATACCAGCCCGTATTACCTATTACCTAAGACTACATCGAAACCGGCATGACCCAACTATTGAAGGCGCGCAATTTATTTCCACCTGATAGAAGACTATTGAATACTTTCTTCAGGCGGCCAAATAATAATTATTATTACTTATTACTATTTGCCGACTATTCCAGATTTGGAGATTCAACCGGAACGTGAATTTTGCGCTGCGCGCGATTGTTACGGCGCACGGGCGACAGCGGCAGCGGGTGATAAGCAGAGTAAGCTGAACTGAAGGTGACGCTGACGCTACCAGCCTGCACTGGCTGCGCTCCGGGTTCGTCTGGTTGGATTGTCGGTACCATTTTATTGTAACTATATTAGTCATTGGCTATATTTTGTTTGAACTTTATTTGCCTCTTCGTATTTTACCTAGGTACTTACCTCACTAAATAATAATGTCGGACGATATTAAAAAGCTTAGGCAGTTTCGCAGAAGTATAAAGGGTCGAATGAATATATTCAAAAAACATATCGAGTCGTTAAAGTCAATTGATCCAAGTCAAATTACAAAATTACAGCTTACCGAATTACAATTTAAGTTAGAAAGATTCCAGGCATTGTTATCTCAATTTGATGAACTTCAATCTAAAATTGAAGCACTGGATCTTGAATCTGAAGGTGAGCTTGACGAAAGAGAATCATTCGAGGAAATATTTTGTAATTTAATTTCATGTGCACAACTAATAATTGAAAATGCATCACAGGCTATAATGTATATAAATATAAATTATATATACAGTGCAGTCTGACTGCAGCGGTTCATCCTGTAAAAATTATTTTAATATTAAATTACCAACTATAAATCTCCCAAAATTCGATGGCAACTACTTGAATGGCTTGAATTCCGTGACACCTTTGACTCGTTGGTAAAGAAAAATAAATCTATTCCAGAAATAAATAAATTGCATTACCTTCGGTCTTCACTGGACGGTGGTGCTGTACTCGTTATAAAATCGGTTGAATTTACTGCTGAAAACTATATGTTGGCATGGAAACTCGTGTGTGATAGATATGATAACAAGAGATTATTGATAAATAACCATTTAAAATCATTATTTAATTTTGAGCCCATCACAAAGGAATCACATAAATCTTTGCGTTAAATGATTGACTATTTCACAAAAAATATACGTGCCTTAAATTTATTAAAGGAACCCACAGACTACTGGGACACAGTTATTATTCACATGAAAGAAAGAAAGAAGAAAGAAAGAAAGAAAAAGTATTTGTTGTGATGGCCTCTAAACTAGATGGCGCCACAAGTCGCAAATGGGAAGAACATCGAAACAATTTATCGGTTTGTCCATCGCATCTTGATGAATTTTACCAATTTTTGCGAAGCCGAGCTGATGTTTTAGAAATGGTATATTTCAGATCGGATGTTAAACCTCAGCGTTCACATCTCCAGACTAAATCTTTCCTATCTTCTTATAATACAGGAAGGTCGACGAGTAAACAGTGTCCCATCTGCAAGCAAGGGCATTTTTTTCATGAGAGTGAAAAATTTAAAACTTTAAGTGAAGACTTGCGCCTGAAAGAGGTTGCTAAGCATAAGCTTTTTTATACACGATCGTTATGTTTCCGTGTGCCCAAAATAGCCTCCTTGTTCTCCGTCGTGTCGATGAATTAAAAAAAAAATATTACAACTATTAGCTTTCTTAGTAGCTTTGTACCTGTTGGCGCCTGTTACCTTTGTGTTCATATCACGCACTTCATACCAAGCGTATTTTTCAGGTGCTTATAACTGACGCTTCACACGCTTACACTACAAAATGAAGTAAGGAAAAGCTTCTACCTCACATAATTGATATTTTCATACATACTTTTCTCTAAAAGGACGAACATCCTGTCCGCATATATTTCTGTCCTAAAAATTATAATTTTTTAAATAGAACGAGGTGTTTTCACAGTTATTATGAGTATTTTTCAGCACCAACATTATCTTCGTTTTATTGACTACCAAGCTCCAGTGTCTGCAGAGTAGACGGTACCTACTCACTGCTTACTGTTTTTTTTATAACTTTGTTATTTTACAGTAACTTTAATATTGGTGTAACGTCTTCACATTTATAATTATTGTAAGGGCTGTTGATACCGGGTGCCGTCGCAATGAGGTCCATATCTTTTTTTCAACGTGCATTCTTTACAAGGATACTTTTACAATTTGTTTTTTTTTTAAATAGGACTGTGCAGGTCCTCGAACCAGAAAAGTGTAGATTTTCATAACTTCGTAAAGCCCTTTGTAACTGTTCCAAGAAGAATGAAATTCGCAGATATACCGTTAGTTCAGTATTGACAATAAATTAATATTCTGACGGAGGTTAGTAAGTCATGGAGGTTCTGAACTCAAACTCAAACTCAAAGCATTTATTTCAATTAAACCATTTACAGGCACTTTTGAATTGTCAAGGAATCGGTCTGTCAGAAATATGAAGCTAGTTGCCCATTCCAACGCGTAGTAGGTATCTATGGAGAAGAACGGGTAAGAAACTCCACGGACACTCTTTTAAATAAATTGTTACAAAATATTGGTTACATCATTCATGTTGAAATTAATTAAACATGTGAGAACAATGTAGAAAGACGTGCACGTTAGAAAAGTCCGTAAAAAATAAAATAAAAAAAAAGAACAATTCAAAAATTTTCATCAGCCAGGGCAGTTAAGAGTTGACCAGTCCCAACTGACGGCGCCCGTTCACGAACATGACGCATGGATTAGCACCATTCAGCTTAACCACGAACACCGCGGTTTTCAGAAAAATTACGTCACGCGATAGTGCCATCTAGCTCAGAAGCAGTAGCTTTTATGACTGATCGATACTTGATCTAGTAAGTAAGTGAATACAACAAGTATTTAGACAGATGGCACTAGTGGTATGTAATTATAAAAAGGTTTGTTACAATATCTCATTAATGTGTGTTTACAAAATTTTGAGTAACGGCTTTTTTTTTTAATGAGTATCTACGATGCTTCTTGCCCATTCTCCTTCATACGAAACTACCTTTTGAAAATGCAACTAGAATTATAATTGTTTTTATTGCGAAGCTATTTAAAATTGCCTTATATTGGTCTAATTGAAGTAAATAATTTTTTATTTAGACTTTTACTTTAACAAGATCTCAGTCACATCGACAGCATTAGCAGTGATCTCGCACAGGTCTTTCATAGTATTGGAGCTGGTGCACACAGCAGGACAGGAGAGAGGCATCGCCAAATATTTCTAGAAAAATTATATCAAATATGTCTGTGATGTGGCTACACAGTCGCACTGTGGCTCACCGGGGTACCCCCGTCTAGGTAAGTTGGTCTTAGTGTGTAGGATGTACGTAGACAGACTCAACATAGTCAGCTGGAGGGCGTTCGAGAAGCTACAATTTACATAATTATATTTAATTACAAAGAAAAGGTTAACAACAAAACAAATAACATTTATTTATTGTTTACATTTCCATCAACAGGTTTTAGCACCCCAATTATTCGGGCATATGGTGATTCTTCGTCATGTCTTGGTGGTTGCCTGTCTCCATGCACGAAACCGAGATCCGCATATACAACTTCATTTGCGGTGGACTGGAAACAACAACACGTGTCAAACAATTGCATGACACTTCGCACGATACTTTACTGCAAAGCTCAGAATGTTTTTTTTCTTCTGTTTATCTCTTTGTACGAGATACGATATTGATGGGACCGAAAACCAGTGAAATACCAAGTTTTTTCAATCAATCAACCAACTGAATCTATCACAGTCCACTACTGGACATAGGCCTCTCAAGCTGCGCCTCAACACCCGCTACACCAGGCACATGACTTTTTCTAAATTAATTTTATTGAAGAATAAAACAGTATTTAAAAAAAAGCCAAATTTAAGACTTACGCAAGTATTCAATTCTATTGTCTCTACTGGGATCGAATTTCGATCGCAATATTTTCTGACACTTATATAAATCACCAATATAATAACACACATCCCTATCACGGATGGTATGACGTATATTAACACAATGTTTTGCGAAGTGTCCTGCTTAGAACTATCTGAAAAAAAAAAAACTTTTTTACAATAACAAAAGGAAGTGTATAGAGGCATAATAGTGGCGCTGCCTCGTCCCAGCTAAAGTGCCGTCCGTAAGCATTGCATTGTCACTGTCACAAATCTCCCCATTGTGACAAAACTTATGTAAGATAGAAAACTTGGTCGTTTTGTAACAGTGCAGGACACACAGTTCGATTTCAGAGAAGGGTTGTCAACTGAAAGTGCAATATTGTCCCTGAAACACACGGTTGATTGTTATGTAAAAAGGCAAACTCCAGTATATGCATGCTTCTTGGATTTGTCCAAAGCTTTTGATCTGTTGTCATATAATAAGCTTTGTACAAAATTAAGAACTGCAGGTGTCCCAGCCGATCTTGTGTATATCCTCGCCTACTGGTACAGTGAGCAGCTTAATATTGTAAGGTGGGGAAATGTATACTCAAATGAATATGTGTTAGATTGTGGCGTCAGGCAGGGCGGGCTGACTTCACCACGGCTCTTTAATATATATGTTAACCATCTGATTGAGGAGCTCAGCAGCATGCATATTGGATGCAATGTTGATGACATATGTGTCAATAATTTGAGTTATGCCGATGATATGGTGCTGCTGAGCCCCTCAATTGGGAGTCTGAGACAGCTGTTAAAGGTGTGTGGGTGTGAGGTACAACGAAAGTAAAAGTGAGTTCCTGTTATTTCAATGTAAAAATAAAAACAATATCTTTATACCACCTATATTACTTAATGGCGTACCTCTAGATCGTGTTGCACAGTTTAAATATCTGGGACACATTATAACTGAGAATTTGAGTGACGAATTAGACATTGAGAGGGGAGCGCAGGGCGTTGTCGGTGCGTGGTTATATGTTGGCACACAGGTTCGCTCGTTGTACTGCTCCTGTTAAAATAACGATGTTCAAGGCATTCTGCCAGACGTTCTACACGAGCGGCATGTGGGCAAACTTCACGCAAAAAGCCTACAATGCCTTGCGCGTCCAGTATAATAATGTGTTCAGGGCCCTGTTTCGGCTTCCTCGATGTTGCAGTGCATCCGGCATGTTTACTGACGCCAGCGTAGATGACTTCTACGCAATTATGCGTAAAAAGTTGCGTCGGTAGTTCGACGAGTACAGGGGAGCCCGAATAGCGTCCTAAGGATGATTGGTGAGAGAAACGATACTGTTCTGCTCAGTAGGTTCACTGAACTCCATGTGTTGCGAGACCGATGAGCCTACTGTGCAGGGGTAGGCGGTGTCTAGTTTCTTCTTTTTACTTTTTAGTTACTAATATTAGTTGTAAGCAAAATTCTTGTTACTAACAACCTTGCCTTGCCTATGGACTTTTTTGTCTGAACCAATGTTTTTTTTTTATGTCCTTCGTTTAACCTAACACACTGAATTATATCTATAACCTTCGTCACTCAGTCATTTATGTTATTAAATACCTGATAATGTTAATCAAACAAACACATATATAAATGACTATGTCTTAAGATGCTAACATTTAGTAAGGCGAAGTTTATACATTTCGTTTTCTAGGAATCGAGAACTAAGTTATTTGCTGTAAACCAATCCGTAACCATTGAGGGTGCACTGTTTAGGTCGTCAAAATCTTGTCTATTCCTGTCTACTTTAAAAATAAGAGAGGATCATCTGCAAACAGTACAACATTACAGATATCCTTAAAATGAAATGGTAAGTCATTAATATAGGGTGCTAATTAAGGCAGCTTCTTTAAAATGTAAGTCTCGTCTTCAAATATATTTAGTTGTCTAATGAATTAATAGGTCAGCGACGAACTTTTAGCGTCTAATAAATTGTTTTCAAGCGACCATATATTGTAAAACAACCTACTGTTATTATGACGCAGCATGGTGATAATTCTTAAGCAACTAAATTTGTGATATGTCTACGCATTGCCAGCTTCTAATAAGTGTATCAACTGCATCTATAAAATAATATCAACGAACTCTAATTTCTTATAGTCACCTTTATTTTTATACGTTAACATAAGTAATTGATGAGTGAATCTACTATATTTGAACATAAAATTACCTTATTATTGTCATCAAATAATGGTCAATGAAAGCTCTAATTTCATGTATTCACCTATCTATTTATAATGTTACCATAAGTAATTGATGACTTGACTATTATACCTACCTAATTGAACATACAAAAAATATTGTCAGCAAAAACAAATGCGACGTAATGCACCTTGCGCTAATTAGCCTGCCTGGCTGCGAGCAACTCGGAAGTAGCGCTCGCCGGCCGCTGCCGCGGCACCGCTCGCTACGCTCGCTCGGCTCACACGCGGTTGACACAGTTCTAACCTAACCTATCCTAACCCATTTCATATTCCATTATCTGTTCCATTTCACCCAGTTCACTTTTTTTTTTTACTATTTATGTTTAAAACTCATGTCAAGCGTAAGTGATGTAGTATAGTTTGGAACCAGGGCGCGCGCGTCCACGTTACAAACTAAACACGAGCAGTACGCAAAATTCGTGATTACATTGTAATCACAGATTTAAAAATAGCTTTACAATGTATACGCGAGCAGTTTCCTATGGCTTTTTTTTTTTTTTTTTTTTTTTTTTGAGGGTGGGAAATCATCAAATGACTACTCCCGCTCTGGGCAGAGCGAGAGGGTGTGTCAGACTTTTACTGACTAAAACCCACCCGTGTTCCTTCCGTTGCCTGTGTGCCGGGGCCGCGTTATCCCTTTCGGACAAACCCGCAACCCCAGCAGGCATTGGTCTTTCGACCCCGTCGGTTGGTGCTGACATCTCTTTGAGGCGCGCGTGGAACACAACGCGCTGTCGACACGGGCCTGGTCCTTATCGGACGGCGAGCTGCCCATTGCTCACCGTCCGCAAGCCCGCGCCTACGGTGGCCGGAAGTCGGCTCTGGACTCCCGACGCCCGGGGCGTCTCCTGCGGCGACTAGGGCCGCGAGGGCGTGCAGCTTGCATCTCCCTCGCGCGCTCCGCCTCCTCCTTCGCGAGCATAACTGCTTCGCAGAAGGAGGTGACGGCCTCCCATGCACTCTCGCTCCGAACCATGGCCTGAACCAGGGCCGGACGCGAGAGATCGCCGCCGCCGATCGCCTCCGTGAGGACACGGCGGTGCTCCGCCCAAGCCGGGCAGACCTCCACCGTATGCTCCACCGTGTCCTCCGGGCGATCCACACAGTGGTGACACCCGGGCGTTTCCTCCCGCCCTACGCGGAACAGGAACCTCCCGAAACAACCGTGTCCGGTGAGGACCTGCGTCAGGCGGAAGGTGAGGACGCCATGGCGCCTCTCAAGCCACTCCTCAAAGAGGGGACTTATCGCCGCAATTGTGGCGTGCCCAAGTTCCCTATGGCTGCGTTCTGGCCTTGTGATAGATTAGAAATACGCGGTCGCGCCCCTCTCATTCTCAACGAGCATCAGGTACAGTCCCGCGCTTGTGTTGCTAATTTTCACGAAAAACGAATATGATTTATTAATTTACTTGTTGAATAAAAAACTTTGATTGCTAATTTTGAGGCTGAAATTTGATTTTATTAGCAGACAGATGTTGAATCTCTAAAATATATAAAGTAGCTCACTTACAACATTAGTCGCTGAGTTATCAAGTCAGAAGTAAATATATTCATCGGTAGCTCTGAGTCATATTAATTTACGTTCGTAAATTGACGCTGGTTTTTTTATATTCTGTTGGAATAGTAAAGATGATGAATGAATGTAATTGAAGCTGTTCTATTAACTCGTAGCCTACATATAAAAAAAGACGTTAGGTTGCAGGTGCTAAAGAAAACTTTTGTTGTTGCACTTATAATTTCCCATTAATAAGAATAAGAATGGACCCAGTATTGAGCCTTGAGGTACATTAAAGTTTCAACGAATAAAAGTTAAGTTTATGCGCCATGGTTTTAGATTATTTTTGTTTTTGTCTCCCTAAAGTGCGTTTGAGGAAAACCGTACGGGGTGATATCGGGTACTACCTAGTACCTACATTTATTCTTATTTTCAATGTCTTGAAGGTAAGAATGGGACCCATGAAGGCTGTATGAGTTCCATTGCTACCGCTGTTGAGGGCCTAATTTGAGTGGTTATGGACAAGAGAAGCGGGCAAAACTGTAAAAACATAACTTTAAAATAATGATTATTCTTTGGTATTTAGAATTTAGAAAAAAAGTGAGTGCAAGTGCTAAATACTTTATTTATAAACCAAACTAAATAAAGCCCATTAAAGATTATTTACATAAATTCTTTCAAACTTGTGTTTTATTAAATATCTGCCTTAGCCTCCCGATTTTACCTCACTTAACCATACTCTTGAAAATTGACTATTAGATACTAAGGGGCTAATCTGGAAATGAAAAAAAAAAGCTGTTTCATACAAGAGAGTGCAATATTAATACGATCAAAACGTATGAAACAGCAGATTTTTACATATTTTAGAGTAGGTTTTGAAGTATGAGTTGTTTATTTTCATGAGTAGCTAGTAATCTCCCATAAAGTATGACCCTCGTTTAACCTAACACATTGTATAACATAGGTATAGAAAAGCTTACCGTCACATTTGTTTGTAAGATCCACCACTAGTACACAGCCGTTGTCTAAGGGAGTACCATAATCTGTAAGAAAATAACTCCGATTAATATCTTCGTTTGCATCGCATACATATTAATGTTCGCAATGACAGCTATAATGATCAGTTGAATGATAACTTTCATTACACGATTTACTGAAAAGCGTGGCAGGAACTGTTAAAAGCGCTCATTATTATAACAATCTATCATTCTCTTACCTGGGAATTCCTTCAGAAGTTCATTCGTGATGTTCGCGGTAGCCCTCCCTTTAGCTACTGGGAGTGACGAACATAACATATTTGACGTGTATAAGTTTAGCTGAAATTTTATTTCAGTGAACTTTAATAATCTAGCGGAATGAATATAATAATATTCTTGGCCTTTTCTCCGACCAGCCTGTTGTGTTAACTTCGTAAGTTCAAAAGTTGTGTCATCTGAAACGTATTAGAAAAGAAAAATTGCACATTTTGAAATAATTTATTTATTTATTTTATCAGTTTATGTACACACATTATAAATAGACAAGAAGAAAGGAACAGAAAAAAACGTACAAAGGTGATGCTTATTTCTAAAGAAATCTCTTCCAGCATACCTGCGATAGGAAAGTAGTTAAAGAGATGTAGACAACGTGTGTAAGATTAGAAGAGAAAATAATATACATAAAATAAAAACACTTAATTATTCACTCATTTAACTATAAACATACAATATGAGAATAAACTTACAAACATACTTCTAAAATAAATAACCCTAAAATATATATACTTAATTATAATGTAGTATAAAATAATAAATGCAAAATATGCAACTATGACAAAGTGGACAGATAGTGTTCTTTCACTCTTCTTTTAAAAACTGCAACAGTTTGGCAGTCCCTAATGTCAGGTGGAAGTGAATTCCACAACCGAACCGCGTGCACGCTGAGGGAGTAGGAGTAGAAGTCGGTTGAGTGGGGCGGGGATTTAAGGAGATTTCTAAGATGCGACCTGCAAGGTGCATCAGAAGGACGGGCGTAGGAAAAGCGTTCCCGCAGATAGGATGGCGTTTTCGGGTTGTGAAGGATGTTAAATAGCAGACACAATATCCGAGAGTTCCTGCAATAATTGTACAGAAATGAATACTATACGTTTGACGACTGTAACTTACTTCTGTCAAACAAGTCATTATTTGTAATCAAAAGCTCTTCGTAAATTGTGCTTCACATTGTTTTTCACTGTTGCTGTCATTCAATTTAAAAAGTCCTGTAGGAATGCATCCTTCTCTTATTCTATATTTCTTACTCGTCAGTTAACAAACTCATGTAGAGAGAAGGTTCCGTCTAGTCTTAGGAAGATAGTTAGAAACTTGAAGCTTACCTGTTGTATATGTAACATTGATCGCAGTCACAGTCGATGATTTGTTGCTAATATATAAAAACATCTTCTTAAAAACATCAGTCTCGAAATAACCAAACTTCCACGGGAACTGAGATACTGCGAATGGTTCTAGTTTCTGCGGGTCTGCGTCATCTAAAACCAAACAGTATCTTTGATATGCGGCATGTTAAAATATTTATGCATTCAAATTACATTGCATGCATTAGAGACAGAATCCAACTGTGTACCTAAGAGGAAACATGTTGGATTTAATTAACTGTAAGTAGTGCGACACCAACATAACGTTCTTGCGAAACGAACGAAACGAATCCTATTTTTAAGCGACGTATAAAATGGAGGAGGTTCTACATTCGACTGTCTTGTTTTGTATGTTTGTTACGAGATTTCTCCGCCAATTATGAATTGATTTTGATGATCCTTTCTTGAGTAGTTTTTGAGTTAGCTCCAATAATACATATTTTCCCCCCTTAGTATATATGGACGATGTTATAATAAGGGCCAGTAACTGTTATTTACATAGTAAGTAGTGGTATTCGAATTTTTGTGGGGTAGGTACCACAACAAAAAGTGAAAAATAATCTTTTTTGCAGTAAAAAAAACAGCCGACTTCCAAAAAAAAAACACTACCAAGTGATAAATTCAAAACCAAAGACACAAACTTCCGAAATTTATGTTATTTTTCACACTGTACCTACTGTATACATTTTATTGTACACCAGATTATACATTGCAATAAGAAAAAGTAATACACTACAAAATATACAACGGGCGGCCGGTAATCGCTTACTGCGATCTCTTCCAGGCGCCATTGTAGGGTTTTTTTAAGCCATTTTTTTGTAGAATTTGTGTTCACTTTGCAGTGGTTATTTTATAGTCGGTTATACTCGGTAAAAAAAAGTTTGTGATGCACAGATTTTAATAAAACAATTCCTCGAACTGAAATAAAGGTTGCCTGGAAGAGATCGCAGGAAGCGATAAGGCCGCCCATTGTATGATTTGTAGTGTTAAATTTATGATTTACTATGTATGTATTTTCTGGTGTGCAATAAAGTATATATAAATAAATAAACATAATTTTGTCCTGTATCACATAACCTGACGCCAAAATCATCACGCTTGTATCCACAAAGGTGTAAGACAGGTGTATTTACCCTAAGTACCAACACCCACATTTGGCCTGTTATGTGCAAGTTCCATGTAATAGGAGGCGAGCCTATTACCAGCAACTGGACATACAGACTCCGCGGGCTATTACTGAGAATTCCATATGATAAACTC
This sequence comes from Agrochola lota, assembly GCA_947364205.1. Lineage (NCBI taxonomy): Eukaryota > Metazoa > Arthropoda > Insecta > Lepidoptera > Noctuidae > Agrochola > Agrochola lota. Next base: position 9,045,161 of record OX376246.1, on the reverse strand, counting down.
ACTGACATGTCCAATATGGATTCGAATCCAGGACCTCCTGAAGCAATCCTCTGTATCGTGGATGCGTTTTCAAATACTAATCTCACAAACACAAACAGCCAGAATATTTGTTATATTTATCTTGTCAATGCATCGGAAACAAGGAAATGTCACTTACCATAATCACTAAATGTCACTTACCATAATCACTAAATGTCACTTACCATAATCACTAAATTTATAAACGGTCACGTCTGCAGCCAAACTGATAGTCAGAAGAAAAAATAATAAAATAAAAGCAACAGTAGTTAGCATTTTAAAATAATGAAATAAAGAACTAGTTAATCTAATAGAATATTGTAATATTTTGCAGTAATATAGACAACACTTAATTAAAATTATGATTTATACGTGCAACTGCTAGGACAAAACAAACTGAAATCAATAACATAATTCGTTCGTTGTCGCATTTATGTTCATATGTTTCAGTAATTTCCTCCTAATACGAGTACAATCGACTCCACAGTAAATGCAAGGGGCTAGCGATATTAACATTGACTTTTATTAGCCACAAATAATAGTAGTTTTCCTCAAATTCAAAACATGTTTTTCACAAACACATAACATCACGCTTTTAAACCCCAAAGGAAAAGGCAGAGATGTACCTATAGTATAGTGTACACCCACATTTTGCCAGTTAGGTGTAAGATCCATGAAGTACGGGGCGAGCCTATTGACATCCCCCGGGCAGCAATCCAGACTCCGGGCTGCTACTTAGAAACATGTACACAACACACATAACAAAAATAACGTGTAATATGTTTTCCAATTAATCTATTTACAGGTACTTCTGAACTCGACGGGTTCGAAAGACCAATGCCTGCTGGGGTAGCGGGTTTGTCCGAAAGGGATATCGCGGCCCCGGCACACAGGCAACGGAAGGAACACGGGTGGGTTATAGTCAGTAAAAGTCTGACACACCCTCTCGCTCTGCCCAGATCGGGAGAAGTCATTTGATGATGTCCCATCCTCAAAAAAAAAGGTACTTCTGAACTATGAAGAAGCCGGTCAGAAAGAAAGAAGCAATTTGTCCATTCCTAATAGTAGGTTCCTATGGCGAAGAATGGGAAAGAAAATCCATGAACACTCCTTTAAATATATTATACTAGCTTCAGCCCACGGCTTCGCCCGCGTTTATGTCAGAAAGTAACCCACAGGAACGTACTACCGGGATTAAAAGTAGTAAATCCTATTTGTTAATCCAGTTATGTCCTATTTAGTTGAATAAGGATTAATATCATGATACGAATGTCATCATCTTTCGTCTAATTCATCATCAACCAATTGGAACAAAAAACGGTTATACAAAGTATTTCTAAATATGTCTAAAAGTCACATATTTAACTATAACAGTTAGACATACTACACTCACACACACACACACACACACACACACACACACACATACTATTAATAGGTAGACATATTTAGACATACTTTTTGTTGGTAATGATGTGTCCTATAAACATGTAGTACATAATTTTATGTATCATCAATAGTTTTCGCAGGACACGCCAAATAATGACTTTAAAAGGGAATTTTTTGATACCTTGGTTTACATTATTGCAATTTTCGTAGGGAAAACTAAAATACAAGCATGTCACTTGTTGATAAATATGCTCTCTATAGGTGAAATAAATGTCAAAATCGGTTAAGTATTTTTTGAGTTTATTCATTACAAAAAAACAAACAAAAAATCGAATATTTTCTCTATAAAATATTAGTTCAGACGTTTAGATTACAAAGAACAATGGCGGGCCATACATTAAAATAGCTGAATGTAAAATGGTTTAAGGATACATAACATAACATCAAGTCTGTTATCCCGAAGGGTGAGGCAGAGATGTACCTATTAATTAGTACACCCATGTTTCACCACTTATGTTTAAGCTACATGTAGAGACCCGGGCTTATTGCCATCAAGTAGGCACAAATCCTGACGCCGCTACTGAGAAATTCCTGATGAAAAAATCCGATAACACCTTTCCCAACCTGGGGACCGAACCTAAGACTTCATGCTTAACTACTGCGCTTTCGACCACTGAACCAACAAGGCAGTCGGCAGGCGGTTATATTACCTATAGCTGATGAGGAAAATGTCGAAAACAATAACAGCTTATACATACATTTAATTTAACATTATTGAGCATCCTGATTACCACGACACGCTATTTAAACCAAGGGGTGCGACGCTCTTGTTTGGCTCGGCATGATCCAGCACATCTGGGCAGTAAAGTCGAATACAATATGAAGATATATATTCGGGAAAAGCGGCTCGATTTTGCTCGAAATGTGCCGAATCGACCCGAACATGATTCAGCGAGGGTAGATGCCGAATCAATTTTGCTGATCGACCCGAGCCGAATGAATGCTAAATATCTGTCGTAATTACTTCGGGTCGGCTTTTTTGTGCAACATATACTTACGTGCAAATCGAGTGTGCCGACCCGTGTGTGATTGTGTGATTGTGAGCACCCCTAATTCGTTTCGATACGAAATAATAAGAAAAAGTAGTAAGCGACTGTCATCTGACCTCCGTAACACAACCCACGTACTATGTATAAAGTTTGTCCAAATACATAATTATATCATTTTATCGTAGTCCAGGCTGGACAAAGGCCTCTCACAAACTGCATCACAACACTATGTCCTCCACAATCTAACCCTTCAAATTACTTAACAAAAGACTAAATTTTGTTCCTTCTTTATCAATGATATTATAAGTATAAAGTTTGTTATGTAGGTAGTCGTACTCGTAGAGAAAATAAAGTGCAAATAAATCTCTGTTCGTGAATATAGTTTGAATTATTCATGGTCACCATATTATTATTGTTGTAGGTATTCACTGAGGGATAAATTTAAGGAAATAAACACAATGACAGTCGCGTCTCGATATGTTTATGAGAACTTGATTTATGTAAAAAAGAATATAAATATATATTCTAAACACAGCGACATTCATAGCTTAAATACTAGAAACAAAGCTTTATTTATTGTGCCGAGGACTAGGCTTCAGAAAATTAGTAATTCATTTAAGTGCCAAAGTATACATTTTTACAACAAACTCCCAAGCCATGTCAAAGAACTGAGCCTCAATAAATTTAAATCATTTATTAAACAGAAACTATGTCAAAAAGGTTTCTATAAAGTTAAAGATTACTTAGACGACAAAAAGGCTTGGGACTAATTAAGCTACTCCAATGTACCCCAAGCAACAAACAATTATTTTAGACTACATGATACTAGGCCGGGGAAATTAGGTTTGAACTCTGCACTAACAGCGATTTTTTTCCTGAATCGGGTTTTTGAACTTAGCTCTTCAAATAATATAAAAAAATTAAACATTTTCCAGGAACGTAACAAGGTAAAAAAAAACAAAAACGCATTTTTGTGAATAAAAATTGAGGCAAAATAGTTAACAGGAAAATTGTGGTTATATTATGTAAAAAATTCGTAAAACTAATATATTATTTCCGAATTAAACATTTTCGTCAACGGAAATTTCCATAAAAATAAAATTACGAATTTTTTTAATTGTACTTCATGCAAAAACAGCAGCTTTTTTAGCTGCTGTTAATATTTTTGCTTGAAGTACAATTTAAAAACAAACGTAATTTTATTTTTATGGAAATTTCTGTGGACGAAAATGTTAAATCTTTTTACCTACTTGTGATACGTAATCTCTTCGACAAACACTTCATACAAACATATCTGTTAATATTTTTTTCTACCACGTAAAATTAAAATTAGATGTTGTCTTAAAAAAAACGTACACGCGGGGGTGAACTTTTCGCGGCATACAGAGTAGTATTTAGTATACTCCATTGACCATACCCTACACGTTTAATGAAAAAAATCGCTGTTTTAAAGTAATGCAAAGTTAGCCTATTTGGCGTAACTTTCCCGGGCTACTATATGAGCTTATAATTGTTTGGATTATTTTATTTGACTGTAGGTCAATTTATTTTAATTTTGTTTTCATTTATTGTTGACATAATCTACTCAATAAAATGTTTATATTTTATGAGTTGTATTGGAATTTGTAGTAATATTAATTATTTTAGCATAAGCACTATTAAATAGAATCAAGTTTTTTCAACTGAACAGACAGCTGTGCTGCTGGGGAGTTTGTTGCGCCACTACTGCTTCCCAGCTTAAGCACTAGGAAGTGGTGAAGGGTGGGGCGTTTTTGGGGGACTGTCTTATGTAATTTTGACGTTCGAAAAGTGCTGATTCTCAGCCTAGTTTATAAAATAAATGACTTTTGAATTTGAATTTGTTAGTAAATTCTGAGGAACTTTTAAATAATTGATATCTTCTGAAGAATGTTGAATTACACGTATATTTTGTAGTATTTTCTAAAGGTGTACTATTGTTATCCGATTAGTTCATCTGCTTTAGTAGCTACGTATGTACAAATATTTCATAAAGAACGACTTGTTTGTTGATCCAGCTATAATGCTCTATTACCGAAATTATATCGGTTTTATTAGTACTTTTTTAATTTATTACTTGGTTACTGAATATGTGCTTTAGTTGGCTAATTACCTTTCCAAAAACAGTGCGGCGAAATAAAAGAAAGAAAAGAAAGAAAATACGTTTACTTGCGGTACACATGACGCAAGGTAAGAACAAAACACGAAAATAAACAGTTTGGGGGAAACCATGCGTCACATCCACGCAAAACGGCCATCGCTCAGCATAAAGCTGCGACCCTATGCGAGACAGAGCCCCAGCGCTGGTTTTCAGCGACAGCCGGCGTTGACGTTATGACGTCAACCGGTCAAATGTATGGATTTTATTGAGAAATCAAAGTGTGAAAAGTGTTTTTATTCAGCAGAACAAAACTCAATTTGTTTTTTATAGATTTTGTATATTTACACCTAAAACATACCACATTTACAAAAATATCCATCGGCTAGTTTTTGAGTACTCAGTTGGCTTCTCAAACCAGACATTAGAATTGAAGAGCCATCTTAAACGTCCTGTAACTTTTCAAGGGTCTTACTTCAAATTCCAGGATCTAAAAATCGGCTAATTTACTACTAAATATTAGTAGTACACGCGTTTAAATATGAGGCACTTTTTGTCAGCACTTGGTTCAAATGAAAACCTATACCTGTACCTATACCTGTTCTCATATTAAGATGGCACCCCCAGGGGTGACCATTGCACGCCCTCGCGGCCCTAGTCGCCGCAGGAGACGCCCCGGGCGTCGGGAGTCGACCGACTTCCGGCCACCGTAGGCGCGGGCTTGCGGACGGTGAGCAATGGGCAGCTCGCCGTCCGATAAGGACCAGGCCCGTGTCGACGGCGCGTTGTGTTCCACGCGCGCCTCAAAGAGATGTCAGCACCAACCGACGGGGTCGAAAGACCAATGCCTGCTGGGGTTGCGGGTTTGTCCGAAAGGGATAACGCGGCCCCGGCACACAGGCAACGGAAGGAACACGGGAGGGTTTTGATTTCCCATCCTTAAAAAAAAAAAAAAAAAGGGGTGACCATAAATAAAAACATCTGCAACCTAACCTCTGACCTGCTTCTGGTTTTCTGTAAATTTTAATTTGTGGTACGGTCAATCGCACTTCACGTCACAAGTTACACTTGAACTATGAAAACTTACAGCGTTTTGGACGTGCACTTGACTGAACTATTAGAAGAATCATCTCAGATCTAGATATTTTCAGTTAAGTTGTAAAAAAATACTTTTTTTAGAAAATTCTGAGCTACCACCTTCTGAAACTGTGATACCATCCGTGATCGTACTGTGTGTTATAATATTGGTGATTTATATGTACTTTATTGTACATCAGATTATACATTACATTACCAGGCAACCTTGGAATGGACAGTGATTTTCTGGACATAAAATGGGACTATCTTTGGTGCAAATAAAAAGTATATAAGTACAATATACTCGTACTCTAATAGATACACAGACAAATGCTATATAATAGATACATACATACTAACTATATAAGCAACGAAAATAAGGGTAAAAATTGAGTTAGGCCCAGTTCGAGCCATGAGTAAATGCCATGTTTCTTACCCATTCTCCTCCATATGAAACTACGTCACTACAACTACTAAATCATGAAACCTTACTCTTGAAACTTGAGCATTACGGACTAGGTAAACTTGCGCTCAGTTTAGTAAAATCTTATTTAAATGATAGACAACAGCAAGTTCAAATTAATGGTGTCAATTCACTCGGTCTAAATGTAAAATTGGGTGTTCCGCAAGGCTCGATATTAGGTAATTTCCTCTTTTTTGTATTTATTAATGATCTACCCCATTTATTAAAAAACCAATCACAAATGGTATTATTTACGCGTTATGCTTCCATAATGTTTAAGTTAAATAGACGTGCTTCAAATCTTGACGACGTAACGCCCTAGGTCCAAATTTGGTTCACTGCTAATAATGTTGTATTAAATGGGAGAAAACACTAAATGCATATGAATAAATAATTTGCTTTACCGAATGTTAAAAGTAGTGATTGTGATATAGTAGTAGTATTGAATAAGGAGAAACTAGAATTCGTAGATAAAACTGTTTTCCTGGGGATTACGCTCGACTCCAGGCCGCAATGGGGTCCTCATTAAACATCTCTTGCAGGACGGCTAAGTTCAGCAGCATATGCTGTAAGAAAACTCCGTCTCCGTCCATGGCTATGGTATGGCTGACAAAGATCATGTCGGAGCTTTCAAAAGAAATTATGACCTCTGAGTTAGTTCCCGTCTTTCTTTTCAAAATACTCGGTTAGGACACATCGAACTCATCTAGTTTAATTTTTTTTTGTGTAAAAGTGTTTCTTTAAACCAATTTGCAGAATTAAATATCATTTATTACATTCAAATGGCAGTAAATTAGGTCAAGCAGCATACATTTTGTTAATTCAAAAAGTTATACAACTCATAAACCAATGAACAAGGAAGTATTAATTAGTAATGTAATAAGGAAAATGTTAGAGGTTGGCATTTTCAGATTGGCTTTAAATAGAATGGCCGAAATCAAATACACAAAAAAGGTATTTCTGTAAAACAAAAATAAATGAAAAACCGTAACCGGTGGTTCGGACCGGAAAACTATTGCTTGTTTACTCGCCGGCGACTCGCTGGCGATTTCAAAATCTCACGTCCTAACACAGATATCGACAGCAGATTTGTCGCTAGCGATTTCAAAAATCATAAAGCTATCATAACAGAAAACCGATGTTGGCAACATGAACTTAGATAAGGTTACCTCTTGACTGTTTTGATATTATAAATTTCTCGTTCGGGGTTAAACACACATGTTAACTTTTACAATGCCCCATTGAGTACAATATAGACTGATGACTTTTCGGTTTATGCAGTAGGTACGAATCTAATTTTGTTTTGTAGTCCTTACAGTTTCCTTAGTGCTTGTACTTCCTAATTTAGACATTACAAAATAATTGATTGCTAATTATTAACAATGTTCGGTTGCGCATCGGGATAACCACAAAATAATTTTGCATGACGCAACGGTTACAATTAAAATGGCAAAAACAAAGGTTCAGTGATATGGCAACAAAATATTTTTGGCTTAGCTATCAAACTAATACATGAATATACTTATCATTCCTGATAATAACAAGCTACCACATCTCTACCCGTGCGTATCGTAAGTTGCGATTACTGGATTACGTTGAGAGGATGTGCAGCAGCGTCCTCCTGTCTACTAATACCAACATACTGCGATCACAACTCCTTGTAGAGATATCTTGAATAACATCATTGTAGCTGGTATTGAGAAAATATTCGGTAATGGATGTTTAAAATAAAATAATAATGAATTGTGTGTAATGGCTAAACTAACACGAGTCCAAATTAATATCTAACTATGGTGTCAATTACATTAGCAGGAAAAATACAGAAAAAGGTCGACTATAAAAGCGACGAAGAAACGATTTTGTTATTGATTCCAGTTTGTTTTGTACTAACAGTTGCACGTATATAAGTTACCATTACTTTTTTATTTTTTTCTGTTTATTAATTTATCATGAAAATAAAAATTGTCTTTGTTTTATTATTTTCTCTACGGACTATCAGTTTGGCTGCGGACGTGACCGTTGATGAGCACAATGATTATTGTAAGTAACATTTCCATGTTTCCAACAAAATAAATATACCAAATATTCTGGCTGTTTGTGTTTGTGAGATTGGTATTTGAAAACGCATCCACGATACAGAAGACTACCTCGTTGGTCTCGCAGTCACAAGCGCGGATGCAGAAGACGAGGTCCTGGATTCGATTCCATGTTGGAAAAGTGTTATTGAGTTTTTCATATGGAATTCTCAGTAGTCCGCGGAGTCTATTTCTGTGTCCAGTTCATGGTAACAGGCATCTCCTATTACATGGAACTTGAACATAACTAGCCAAATGTGGGTGTAGGTTAGGGTAGATACACCTGTATTACGACTTCGTGGATACAAGCGTGGAGATGCGTCATGTTAAAAAATATCAATTTATAATAAATATCATTTTTGCCTGTAATAATTCAATTTGTGGAATTGTTTAAATAAAAACTGTATCTTTAACCTACTTTAAAAAAAACACTACAAAGTGAAAAATTACTTTAGTTTCTGAAGAACATAATAGGTAAATAGGTACTGTGTTGAACAAATAACTACACTTCGGGTTGATTATAACCTAACTGTTTCCTCTTACAGACCTGGATTTTATCTCTAATGTTTGGGTGCACTCATATTTTAACATGTCGCATTACAAAGATTCTGTTTGTTTTTAGATTACGCAGAACCGGTGAAACTAAGACAAGTTGTAGTGTCTCTGTTCCCGTGGAAGTTTGGTTATGTCGTGAGCGGTTTGTTAAAAATGGATGTATGTATTACCAACAAATCGCCGAGTGTGACGGCGATCAATGTAATGTATCAATTAAGTAAGTTTCAAGATTCTAACTATCTTCCTAAGCCTAGACGGATCCTTCTCTCTCCGTGAGTTTGGTAACAGACGAGTAGGAAATATAGAAGCATGTATTCCTTTATGACTTCTTAAATTGAATCAGAACAAAATAGAGAAAATTTATTTTTAAAGCACAATTTCCGGCGAGCTTTTGGTCAAGATTGTGTTTGATAGAAAAGAGTAACAGGAACATCAAAAGTATGTTTTTCATTTCTTTACAATTATTAAAAAAAAAACTACTTGTAATTTTGCTTTTCGTTTCAGATGACAGAACTTTCGAAATGAAGAAGTATACACTAGAATATGGTCAGAGAAAAGGAGAAGAATATTATAATTTTTATTTCGATAAAATAAACATTAAGATAAATTTATATAAATCAAATATCTTGTGTTCGTCAGTCCTCGTACCTAAAGGGAGGGATGTTGCGACAATAACGAACAAGACTATAAACAAAGAATTTCAGTGTAAGAAAATATTATATTGTTACAATAATGAGAGCTTAATTGTTTAATGAAACGAAAGTAATCGGCAATTGTTAAAGATATACTGATGTTGGTATAGCTGTCATTGGGATTTGTATGCTTTGCAAAGGAAGGTATCTATGTATTAATTGCTTTTATTTATCTTACATATTATGACATTTGTTTTAGAAAATATCTGTGTCCTACTGGTGGATTTAAAAAACAAATGTGACTGTAAGCCTTTCTATTGCTATACATTTGTTAGTACTTGTGAAAATGTTTCATACATTTAGATCGTGTGAGTATTGCACTTTTGTATGGCACAACTTATATTTTTTTCATATTAAAGAGTTAAATCCTTGGTACCAAAAAGTTCAGTTTCATAAGTACTAAACTCCCTTAAAGTATGTCGCTCGTTTAATCTAGCCAAATCTAACACACTGAATACTATCGACAACCTTCGTTAATCAGTTATTTCTGTTTTTGATAGAAGTATTTCGAGAAGAAAGTCGATTAACATTTCAGTTCTTTTAATATTAATTATTGAGCTAAATATTTAGATAAAATCAGAACAGAAGTAATATAAAAAGTATAGGTATTCACTGTTAGTTATAAAAATATTGATGAATGAATTATGATTTATTTGTTGCATGAGAATATGAAATTCAATCACTGAACAAACACTTCATTTTCCTTTATTGCATTGTAAAATACTAGTATTCAGCTGCGTCCGGTTAGACTAAAAGTCGACCTTTAACATATGTAGTTACGAATGAAGTTTAACAATGCCTATCTTATTTACTGAAAAATAAAAGGTAGTATAACTTAGTTCTCGCTTCGTTTCAAGTAAACTGGACGCTGCCGATCTGTTTGTAAATCCTTGGTAGATATGACAAAAAAGTGTTATTAACCTACAAATAATGATAATTATTGTCTATTGCAGGTCCCTCTTTAGTTATAGGAAAAAAGTCGAATACAACAACAGAGAATACAGCTGTTACTGATGTAGGAACTATTAATCCTAATAATACCTTTACGGCCAATTATTCTTTAACAAACTTAGAAATAACAATTCAGCAATTGATACTAGTAAGTATTATCTTTGCAGTCATCCTTACTGACTGACTCATCTTATTTTGGTGGCCTGCACGAGCTGTTCTCGTATAGTTTGCCTTACATACATTTTGTTTGTCTATAACACGGTCAGATAAAAAAATATTTCTGCAGTATATTGCTCGTGTCTTAGAATGTTACCTATACCTTTTTATTTAGGGCTTGAGGGCATTACGTCTCCTTTAACCCTATCACGGGATCTTCAGCAATAACCAGTAACCTTGTAGCTATTACTGTAATGTCAGCCTGTGTGACGTCATCGCAGAACAAAGACTTCTGCGATCAAGCACCGATCACCAAGCTTGTTCACTTAATATTGGTAACATCTGACCAATTTATAAGTCCAGGTTAACTGTAAATATTACCTTGTGATACAATCAACTGCGTGGCACGACACACAGTATGATAAATGTCTCAAAAAACGGACATCACTTTTTTATTCCTCTAATCGATAGTATACACTGTTTTGAATGCTAGAGTAGAACTCCCAGAAACCATTTCAGCTTAGAACCAGAGCTATAATTTTTATTCTGTTTATCCATAGAAATCTAAAGAATTGTTATAAATTATTGTGTATGCAATGCTTTTATTTTCTATTTTATATTATGCAATAAAGCCAAATACCTTTGAGAAAGAAATAATACAAAAAAATTTAAAAATTATGTATGCAAGTTATGTATGTTTTCTGGAATTTAGAAATAATTTTCTTGCGCAGGTTTTATAGAGTAGTAGCAATTTTTTTCACGCACATTATTGTTTAGTGTTATGTTAACCTGCCCGTAAAATACCAGATGTTTATCACGAAGGACTTCGGATTACTCGAGCTTTTTTTTTGTTATGGTTTTTGCACTAATCAAAAATATGAAACCAAAAACATTTTATTATTTACCAATAGAAAATTAATTGTCTCAACAAAAATTATTATTCAATTCAATTCAAAATATTTTCAATTCAATTCAATTCAAAATATTTTATTTCATATAAACCTACATGGGCACTTATGAAACGTCAGAAGCTAGGTGCACGGTTCCAATTGGTCGTTTCCTATGAAAGGAGAAGAGCCGGCAAGAAACTCCACGGTTACTCTTTTAAAAATAATTGTTTTTTACAAATAAATTTGAAAACCATAGAATCGTCATATCTTCGATGGATGTCCTGATAGATTTGCGTCTGAATTTTTTTTTTAGTTAATCATACAGTTCTGAAAAATATTTTAAGATAAATATTAGGTGCTACTTTTAAAAGATGTCCGAGCGAATAAATAAAAAAGGGAATAAAGATAAAATCGGGCATATATATTTTTCTATCAAAGCGAAATCTTTTCTGTTTCACCTATATAATATTAATACCTTGTATATAATGTCAAACGTAAAAAGCAAATGTTCAAATATTTGCATCACATCGTTAAGAGCGGCCAACCCGTCATACTTTTCATACAAACGCTCGTACGTGATTATAACGTAGTAACACATCTTTCTTTGAAATTATTAAACTAATATGTATCTTGTGCACTATATCTAGGTTTCAATGAAAGTAAAAATTAGAAAAAATTGAGAAACAAATTCAGTATAAGCCTCCAAAAATCTGCTTTTTAGCACAAATTTTACCCGAACTTTGGCCGGTCATAATATACTCATAATTGGTAAAGGTAAAGAAAATATCTGCATAGAAACCTCGCACATGTAATGGAATTTCTAAAGATCAAACATTTTTTTCACAAACTTATAAGGTTTACTCAAAAACACGTATTTCCTGATACAACTTTTTACAAATTATTTTTCGTACAATGTTAACGCGTTCTCGCTTGTTTGTTAGCAGTTCTCACTTGCGCTCGATGAAAGAACAAGCTTTTCGACCATGCTCGCGTTGACGATAGACGAACCGGGAAGGGCCCTCTTAATTTTTGCATTTTTCTAAAAAACCAAACAAAAAAATATAAAAATTATAACTGTGTTCTAAAATATATCTAAGACCTGGGAGTTCTACTCTCGCATTTAAAATTAGTTCATACTTTCGATTATTAGAATAAAAGAGGATGTCCGTTTTTGAGGCATTTATCATACTGTGCGAAACTCGTAACACTTGAACTATGAGAACAACTCTTACTTCTATGGACGTGCGATAGACTGTACTATTAGAACAATGATCTCAGAATTAGGTGTTTCTGTTATGTAGTAAAAAAGTTACTTTTTTTTCAGAAAAAACTCAGCCGGACTTTTCGCAAAACATTGTGTTAATATACGTGATACCATCCGCGACAGGGATGTGTGTTGTAATATTGGTAATAAGTGTCAAAAAATATTGCCATCGAAATTCCAACCCAGCAGAAACAATAGAATTGAATACTTACGTAAGTCTTATATTTGACGATTAAAAAAAATACTTTTTTATTCTGCTACGAGACTAATTTAGAAAAAGTCATGTGCCTGGTGAAGCGGGTGTTATGGCGTAGCTTGGGAGACGCCTAAGTTCAGCAGTCGACTGGTTTAGTTGATTGATTATTTCACTGGCTTCCGGTCCCGTCAATATCGTATCTCGTACAAAGAGATAAACAGAAAAAAAGTAAATAATCCATTCTGATGGCCCAGTGGTTAAGGCTTCGCCTCTCATGCACGAGGTTGTGGGTTCAAATCCGGGCAAGTACCAATGTGACTTTTTCAATGCATATGTACTTTCTGAGTTTATCTTGGACATTACTGACATCGGTGAAGGAAAACAACGTGAGGGAACCTGGACTTTATATAGATAATATAAATAAGCCTGAAATCACCAACACGTCTTGAGCAAGCGTGGTGATCAATGATCGTGCCTTCTCTGTATGAGAAGAGGCCTTTGCCCTGCAGTGGGACAGTAACAGGCTGGTATTATTATTATTATAATCCATTCTGAGCTATGCAGTAAAGTATCGTGCGATGTGTCATGCAATTGTTTAACACGTGTTGTTGTTTCCAGTCCATCGCAAATGAAGTTGTATATGCGGATCTCGGCGTCGTGCATGGAGACCGGCAACCACCAAGACATGACGAAGAATCATCATATGCCCGAATAATTGGGGTGTTAAAACCTGTTGATGGAAATGTAAACGATAAATAAAATATTAATTGTTTTGTTGACAACCTTTTCTTCTCGTATAATGTAATTAAGTAAACTATGGCTTCTCAAACGCCCTCCAGCTGACTATGTTGAGTCTGTCTACGTACATCCTACAAACTAACACCAACTTACTGAGAGGGGGGTACTCCGGTGAGCCACAGTGCGACTGTGTAGCCACATCACAGTATATTTGACATCATTTTTCTTGACATATTTGGCGATACCTCACTCCTGTCCTGCTCTGTGTGCAATAGCTCCTGTTCTATGAAGGACCTGTGCGAGCTCACTGCTAATGCTGTTGATGTGGCTGAGATCTTGTCGAAGTCAAACTCAAAGTTAAAAATAATTATATCAATTAGACCAATATAAGGCAATTTTAAATGTCTTTACAATAAAAGCAATTGAGTCTAGTTGCCTTTTCCAAAGGTAATGTGGAGCAGAATAGGCAAGAAACATCTTAGTTACTCATTAAAAATCAATCGTTACGCAAAATGTTTTAAACACACATTAATGAGATATTGTAAAATAAATTATAATAATATCAGCCTATTATTGTCCCACTGCAGGGCAAAGGCCTCTTCTCGCTTGCTCAAGACGGGTTGGCGATTACAGACAAAAGACAAGACAAGATTGGAGATATTGTAACAAAACTTTTTATTATAATTACATACCACCAGTGGCATCTGTCTTAGTACTTCTCTTTCTCGTCCTTGTTCTTGTATTCACTTACTAGATCCAGTATTGAATAGTCGTACCAGCTACCACTTCTGAGCTAGATGGCACTGTCACGTGACGTCATTTTTCTGAATCGCGGTGGTCAGAGCCTCCACGACTTACTAAACTCCGTTACAATATTAATTTATTGTTAGTACTAAACTAGTGGTACATCCGCGAATTTCATACTACTTGAAAAAGTTACATAGGACACCGTTACGAAGTTACGAAAATCTACACTTTTTAGGTTCGAGGTTCGCACAGTCCTATTTGAAAACCTAAACTATTGTTAAAGTACCCTTGTGAAGAATAAACGTTGAAAACAAGGCCTGGACTTGTCAATGCGACGGCACCGGTGACAACACCCCATGTGAAGACGATATATAATTACATGTATGTACCCTATAACGTCACCAACGCCCCAGAGGCAAATATTATATATTATTATTTAGAAGTAACTCTGTATCTCGTTATAAGTGAACTGTTACATAGTTCTTATGGGAAATAAATATCTTTAAGCCTACTCGTATGTACCAATAATTAAGTCACAAAAAAAGTTTGAAAAAAACAGTAAACAGTGAGTAGGTACTGTCTACTCTTCAGACACTGGAGCTTGGTGGTCAATAAAACGAAGACAATGTTGGTGCTCAACAATGCTTTAATCATAATAACTGTGACAACACTTCCTTCTATTAAAAAAATATTAATTTTTAGGACAGAAATATATGCGGACAGGATGTTCGTCCTTTTAGAGAAAAGTATGTATGACAATATCAATTATGTAAGGTAGAAACTTTTCCTTACTTACTTTACTTTGTGGTGTGAAGCAGCGTCAGTTATAAGCGCCTGAAAAATACGCTTGGCATGAAGTGCGTGCCGCGAACACAAAGATAACAGGCGCCAACAGGTACAAAGCTACTACGAAAGCTTTATTTTATTTTATTCATCGACACGACGAAGAACAAGGAAGCCATTTTGAGCACCCGGAAAAATAATGATCGTTAATAATAAGTGATTCATTAAAAACATTATTATGTTAATCTTTTTATTTTTGTTATAAATGCTAATGTAAACATTACGTTAGGGGCGTAGCGCACACGTCGCTACGGCGTAGCTTGCGTTGTGCTACGCCGTAGCTCGCAATATAATACCGCAAAATGGTTAGATTGATCAAAGTACATTTTCATTCGGTTCCAAGGTTTGATAGAAGTGAGTTTCATATTATTATCTCGTTTAGTTGGTGCCAATAAAACGGGTTTACCACTCAGCATTTAATAATAAGTAGCTGCAGTATTTAGGATTTTGTCTCATGACTCATCGCTTAATAATAACAGCCGCACAGGTCGCTCGAATGTTATGCTATACTTGACCTGGTCAATCCGTGGATGAGTGACCAAACATTAGGTACATTTTGAAACCCCTTCGCGCCTCGTTGGAAGGCTGTCAAGGGATATCGTGATTCAGTACCTGGGTTGTGGAGGTCAGATAGGCAATCGCTCCATGTAAAATAATTGTATTCAGCTGCATCCAGTTAGTCCGGAAGCCGACATCAATATAGTTGGGAAATGGTTTAGCAGGTTGATTGAAGCAGCTTCAATATTTGTTGTAAATAGGTTTTCTTTACATTACACAAAAGAAAACTCAAACTCAAAGCATTTATTAAAAAAAAAACATTTTAAGTACTTTTGAACTGTCAAGGAGTCGGTCAGTCAGAAAATTGAAGCTAGTTGCCCATTCCAAAGCGTAAGTTCCTTTGGAGAAGAACGGGCAAGATACTCCATGGACACTCTTTTCAATTAACATTATAAGTATTACAACATTTTGAATACAAAATTCTTGTTGAACCTTAGCATAAAAATAATCAATATGTATGGACAATGTCGTGCAAGTTAAGTGTCTAAATTAAAAAATAATAATTTGACAACTACAATAAAATATAAGAGAAATAAAACTAAAAATGACTAATTAAAAGACTACAAAGCAAGATAATTATTATGTAAGGGAAGCACAGTAATGCGAGTTTAAATCATAAAATCATTGTCGACATAGCATGTAAGATAAAAGTATTGATTACAGACATGATTCTTGCTAAAAAGGGTAGTGTAACTGAAATTATGACTATTCCATGTATAAAAGCCTTATATACCCTTATATACTAACTAAAAAGCTCTGTAATATTTTATCCTTACATAGTACTATATTTTAAAGTAGACTATAACGCTAGATAGATCATTTCCCACCTGTATACCTATTTCACATAAGGAAATCGAGTCACTATGTCGAGAATTAAGTAAATTCCTTTGTTCACTAACGTAAACAATGTTATGTGCAACTTCTACTGCGCAGTTGAGTCCCCTTCATACGTTTCAGTTCCCCCGGAACGCCCAAATATGTTAGTACCCCGCATTCCCCGCGAACGTGGAATCCCCTCAAATACAAACACACTGACGTAAGTAGGCGATGAAAAAGTTGTGTAAGTAGAGACACACACACTGTGTGATAGTGTGTGTCACTACTATAAATAAAACCCAATTGTGTATTCGTCAGTTCAGTCGTCTCTCATCCTTTCATAAGGCAATACGAGTACAGTTCAGTCGTCTCTCAACCTTTCATAAAGTAATACGTGTTCAGTTATTAGTACCTCTGAACACCATCGCGTTCTAGCTTAGTCAGATTTAAAGTCTGTTCTATAAATATTAGTCTCTTAGTGTTTAAGGCGTAATTATTTTATTCTTCTATTTCTGTATATTGTGTGTGTATGTGTGTGTAAAAGAATAGAGGAATATATAAGTTTTGTGCTCATCCCTGTGGTTTTCCTTTTAAACTCCCACCTGAAATAACCCAGCAACATCATTGACCGCCCCACATAAGTCAACATTTTAGTCCTTCGAAAGCCGATCTGGTTAGCATTTCGGTTTTTAAGGCTGCCGCATCAGGGTGGTCAACATTTTGGTCCTTCGAGAGCCGGATCAGGTTAACAAGTAACCATGAGTCAGAGGAGCACCATTACTACACGCAGCAAACTAAGAAGATTGGCTGAAGAAATGAGTGTGCGTCGCAGTGAGTTAGTATCGGACTCCGGGTTGCAGTCTGAAAAGGCACCGGGTTCGCCGTCTGTCGCACCGACTGTGGCATCAACGTCTGCCCTCAACATCCCACTGACGGGTGGTCGAGTAATCGACTACAGTGTAAGAAGTACGTCAGAGGGACCTCAGGGAGGTCAGACATTATTACAAGGTCGCCATACGTCGCCGCGAAACAGAGCCTCATCCAATACTAGCCACAAGAGCGTCGAATACATAAAAAAGCGAATAGAATATGAAGCTGAACGCGAATTAGTACAACTCAAGGAAAACCTCCTCAAGAAAAGAATGGAGGCCGACATTGCAGAGATAGAAGCGGCTGCCGAGAGCGACGACTCAAAGTCAGACGAGGGTACAGCACAACGCGTGGAACAGTGGATAGACACGACGCCCCAAGTAACTCAAGTTGATACAGTGCTGTGTACCCCGCCTATGACACGCGCGCCTGTGGATATGGCCGCGCGTCACCAACCAGAAGTCACACAGGGACTAAACGTAAGTAGTCTCAATCGTGACTCTAATATATACTGTGTACCGATCATGCCTAATAACAATAATGTGTCGCATATAAGAGCGTCTACGTCAGTACCGTTACCTAACCTAACGGTACCTACGACGCAGATGTATACGCCAGTCTGTACCGAAAGTATAAGGTTCAGTCTGCCTCGTAGCTATCCCGTCTTTACCACCCCGGCCGCCAATGTACCTCGAGTATCGATTCTCGAGTCGGATACAAGGCAGCAGACATACCACGGAGTGGATGAAAAAGAAAGACGGCGAGAGGCATCAGGCGACAGGGACAGGAAAATTGATAGACTGGCGGAGGCAATCACTAGTATGGCACGACCGCGACCGGTACCCAGACAGGCATACGAATTGCCACACTTTAGCGGAGACCCAGCCGAATGGATTTCTTATAGAAATATGTATTGGGATACATCAGAATTGTATAATTTTAGAACACACGAAAATCTAGCACGGCTTAAGACATCATTGCATGGAGAGGCAAAGACCTCAGTAGAGGATTTGTTACGCTCAGGTACGGATCCCTCCGATATCATGCGTGCGCTTGAAGAAGAGTTTGGGCATCCAACCCTAATTTTACAATGCGCAATAAAGAAAGTTAGGGACCTACCTAAAGTAACAGAGAGCGGCCGCGAGCTAAGAAAGATTTCTTCAACAGTAAGGAATTGTGTGTCTCTACTTAAAAACATTCGCGCTGACGGTTATATAAATAATCCGCAACTAGTAAGCGAACTTTTAAATAAACTTACACCGATACAACGCGCGCAGTACGGTGACTTTGCTATGGGAATAGATATCTCACAGGGGGTGGATTTAAGAATCTCACCTAACTTAGAAATATTATCACACTTCTTAATTCAATTAACGCGCTCGACGTCGTATTACGTACAACCAAGTATGATAGAGTCTAGTCCTTTCAAATCCCCTGTGAAGAAGCAAGTCATCAGTCAAACACGACAAATGAATACCGCGCGTTCCTTTATCAATAGGCCACCGCCAGCACAAAGCATAAACACACAAAGCGATGAACATACCGTACCTAAAGAATGCGTTATCTGCCGTCAGGAACATACAATAGAAGAATGCGAAAGTTTTAAAAAACTTAGTATACAACAGCGTTGGGACACAATTAAAGAAAAAAATACGTGTTTTAAATGTTTAGTTAGTAAACATCCCAAAAGATTCTGCCGCGCAAATAAGTGTGAGAAATGCGGTTACGCGCACCACCTGTTATTACACGCCGATAAACAAAAGAAAGAATACAAAGCGTGTGAAACAGATAAGATTGAAAGCGTAACAAATATTGGTGAATGGCGGGCTACAGCATTGTTAAAAATAATCCCTGTAACAATCAGTGATAGTAACGGTGACAATAAACAAAGCTATGCATTATTAGACGACGGCGCGACCGTATCTTTAATAGACAGTGAAATCGCTACCAACTTAGCGGGTCCTCGTATACCCCTAACGTTGAAGACCGCAGGTGGCCACGGGGTCACGGACTTAACGTCGCGAGCGGTTCAAGTTCAAATAAAAGGTCCGAACGGGCAGTGTCATAACATTAAGTGTCGTACTATGGTGAACATGAACATGCCGACACAAACAGTGTCCGCCTCAATGCTTTGTGACAACGCTCACCTCCGCGACTTGGGTTGCGCGGAGATGAGGGGTGCCAAGCCGCTGCTGCTGCTCGGGCAGGACAACTGGGAGCTACTCGTCGGCCAGGACATCCGCCACGGGAAATCCGGTAAGCCAGTTGCCTCACTTACTAAATTAGGATGGGTCATACATGGACCATTTGACATTAAAAGCAATATTGAAACAGTAAATTGCATGACAGTCTCCCTTCCTGATTTGCATGACCTAGTAAAGTCTCAGTTTGAGCTAGAGGCTATAGGCATTTCACAGAACGCTCGTAAACATAAAGACATTGAAAGAGCGTTAGACGTATTAGATAACACTAGTCACCGTGTGCCCGACGAACCACAATGGGAAGTCGGGTTATTGTGGAAACATGATAAGATACATTTACCTAACAACAATATGGATGATTATCTAGATAGTACCTGTTCCGATGATGAAGCTAACAAACTGATAGAGTTTACTAGAATACACGCCTCCGGTGGATTGATTATACGGGGGTGGGTAACCAACTCATCAGAACTGAGGGACAAGCTCAAAACAGACATGCCTGAAAAGGTAGCTCTCGAGAAAGGCATAGGCACAGTGGAGAGAACACTAGGCCTAATATGGGCACCTAGAGAAGATAACTTAGGTTTTGATCTGTCGTTTAATCGACTTCCAGAACATAATATTATAAATGGAAGTCTAGTGCCCACTAACAGACAATTTCTAAGTATGATTATGTCCATTTATGACCCACTGGGTTTCCTGTATCCATGCGTAATTCAATCACGCATATTAATGCAGAAAATTTGGAAACCAGGAATCCAGTGGGACGAGCCATTACAAGATAAAGACGACGAGGTAATTTCTATTCCCCGGTTAGAGTTGCAAACAGCTTTATTAGCCTGTCGATTAGCAGACACGACAGAGAAAGCGTTAGGGCTAATGATATCCAAAAAGTTTTATTGGACTGATAGCAAAACAGTCCTCAAATGGATAAATTCTGAGGCACATGAATTTCAAAGGTTTATTTCACATAGATTAGCTGAGATAGATAAATTATCAGACCGAGGCAACTGGCGCTGGGTGGTTCGACCCTGTTGAGTCGACAGTTTTTCTTGGAATCACTATTGATAGTAAATTACAATGGGGCCCACACATAGAAAAATTATCAGGAAAGCTTAGTTCGGCCGCCTATGCTGTTAAAAAAATTAGACAGATAACTGACGTAGATACAGCCAGAATTGTTTATTTTAGTTATTTTCATAGTCTTATGTCATATGGGATTCTTCTCTGGGGAACCTGTGCGGACATTAATACTATCTTTGTTCTACAGAAAAGGGCTGTTCGAGCCATTTACAACCTAGGTCCGAGAGATTCCCTTCGAGGAAAATTCAAAGAAGTAAATATTCTAACTCTAGCCTCACAATATATTTTTGAAAACCTAATGTATGTACACAAAAATATATCAAATTTTAAGAAAATGTCTGATATTCATAGTTTAAATACCAGGAATAAACACAACCTTGCTGTACATCGCACTCGTCTCCACAGAGTAGGCAACTCGTTCATGGGTCAATGTATACGCTTTTACAACAAACTTCCCATTGACATTCGAAACTTACCCATTAAACGATTTAAAATTTGTATTAAAACCAAACTTTGTAAAAAAGGGTACTATAAAATTTCAGATTATTTAGAAGATAAAAAAGCTTGGGATTGAGCTGCTCGCTCTGCTAAACCTTGTGATAAAACCATAAAACTTGACATTAGAATTATTTAGTAAAATCATTAAAATATACCAGTTTTATTTAAAAATTCAAACAAAATGACATGATTACTTTGTAAAGTATAATATTATTTTAATTACCTATTGTGAATGTGAGGACTATGTGGATATTTTTTTAATTTAATTTTTTTTTTCTCATTACTCCTTTTTTATCCTCTCTCAGTTAGTTTTAATGATGGTCTGGCAGTTTGAGTAGTTTATGCGGCCTACCCAAATGTCCTTTCTTTGGTATTGTTCGTCGAGTTGAGCTCCTTTTGTTCTGAGTTGAGCTCCACGATTACTGACAAATGCTTGCACTGACTGGACAGGTCCACTCAAATCTGTGTGGTTCTTTTCTCAAAAGACCATTTCAGACATGAATCTACATGGTCCTCATATGGCTTGACCAAGATTATGTCTGGACTTTAAAAGAGACTGTGACCTCTGAGTTTGTTTCGGCCTTTCTTCTCAGAGTAGTCGGATAGGAAACGCCGAACTCATCTAGCAAAATTTAATATATTTTTAATATGACGTGTAAAAGTGATTCCTATATCCTATTTACAGAATAAACAATTTCATTTCATTTCATTTCATTTCATTTCATTTCATTTCATTTCATTTCCCTCGGAGGACAACCCTGCTGACACGGCGACCAGATTGTCTTGGCCCGATAACCACGCAGCGTGGCTGTCGGGCCCCTCTTTTCTTCGTGATCCACAGGAGCAGTGGCCAGCAAGTCACGAGACTGATGTTGCGGAGAAGGACCTCGAGCGCATCCAGCGGGTACACGCAACCGCATCGCCGGTGGCGCCACTCCTGCAGTACGAGCGCTACTCTTCGTGGGGGCGTATACAGCGCGTCATGGCACGCGTCCTCATTTTTGTGGGCCAATGTCGGAAGCGGCGGACAACAGCTGAGCTACAGCGGCTCGACTTAGAAGAAGCTCACAATCATCTAATAAAGTTGTGTCAAGAAGATAGCTACAGCAGCGAGCGGACCGCCATTCTTAAAGGGCTGCCTGTGCCTAACAATAGCAGCATCAAGGCCCTAGATCCCATGGTCACTGACGATGGGTTTCTTCGGGTGAGAGGACGTCTAAGTGCTTGCGAGGTGCTCACATTCGGTGAAAAGCACCCAATTATCTTGGAGGGACGTCACCCTCTGACAAGAAAGCTGATCGCGCATTACCATGCGATCGCTTTACACGCCAATCACGAGACCGTCGTGAACAATCTACGAGAGAAGTATTAGATCACAAAGGTGAGAACCTCCGTAAAATCGGTGGTCGCCGGTTGCCAGCTCTGTCGCATCTGCAGAGCTAGGCCTGCCCCACCAAAAATGGGCGACCTACCACTCGCCAGGGTGGAGACTTCGAGAAGAGCCTTCACTAGAGTGGGCGTCGACTACTTCGGCCCGATTGAAGTGACCATTGGGCGGCGTCGCGAGAAGAGGTGGGGTGCTTTATTCACCTGCCTCACCACGCGCGCCGTGCACCTAGAGTTGGCCGCCTCCTTGAGCGCCGACTCCACCATATTAGCCTTGCGGCGCCTCATTGCGCGCCGTGGGCAACCAGCCCACCTGTACTCAGATCAAGGTACAAACTTGATCGGTGCCAACTCCGAGCTACGAGCGGCCCTGAAAGACCTTGATCAAGGTCAGATCAAGACCGAGGCCACCAACCGAGGCATCGAGTGGCACTTCAATCCCCCGGCAGCCCCACATATGGGTGGCTGCTGGGAGCGCCTGGTGAGATCTGTCAAGAACGCACTTCGAAGCACGCTTGAGGAGCGTGCCCCCCGTGAGGAGGTCCTCTACACCCTTCTCACCGAAGCCGAGCTAATCATAAATAGCCGGCCGTTAAGCTACGTCTACGATGACCACAACCAGCCTGTGGTTTTAACCCCGAATCATCTACTCCTGGGCACTGCGTCCGGGAGTACGCCGTTCGCATCGAGTCCCGACGGCAATGGCGGCGCGTGAATGCGCTCGCTGACATGTTCTGGCGACGCTGGCTGCGGGAATATCTCCCAACGTTACAACGTCGTGAAAAGTGGACAAACAATGTACCAAATGTATGTGTTGGTGATGTAGTGATAATAGCGGACAATAATAAAGAACGAAGTGCGTGGACAAAAGGTCTAATTAAATCTGTATACCACGGTAATGATGGAATCATCCGTGTAGTTGATGTAAAAACCATAAATGGGGTCCTGCGTCGACCCGTAGCGAAGATTATTGTGCTTCCCACAGACCAGGATGTAATGCGGCTGAACCCTGTTACAGGGGGTGGAATGTAAGGGAAGCACAGTAATGCGAGTTTAAATCATAAAATCATTGTCGACATAGCATGTAAGATAAAAGTATTGATTACAGACATGATTCTTGCTAAAAAGGGTAGTGTAACTGAAATTATGACTATTCCATGTATAAAAGCCTTATATACCCTTATATACTAACTAAAAAGCTCTGTAATATTTTATCCTTACATAGTACTATATTTTAAAGTAGACTATAACGCTAGATAGATCATTTCCCACCTGTATACCTATTTCACATAAGGAAATCGAGTCACTATGTCGAGAATTAAGTAAATTCCTTTGTTCACTAACGTAAACAATGTTATGTGCAACTTCTACTGCGCAGTTGAGTCCCCTTCATACGTTTCAGTTCCCCCGGAACGCCCAAATATGTTAGTACCCCGCATTCCCCGCGAACGTGGAATCCCCTCAAATACAAACACACTGACGTAAGTAGGCGATGAAAAAGTTGTGTAAGTAGAGACACACACACTGTGTGATAGTGTGTGTCACTACTATAAATAAAACCCAATTGTGTATTCGTCAGTTCAGTCGTCTCTCATCCTTTCATAAGGCAATACGAGTACAGTTCAGTCGTCTCTCAACCTTTCATAAAGTAATACGTGTTCAGTTATTAGTACCTCTGAACACCATCGCGTTCTAGCTTAGTCAGATTTAAAGTCTGTTCTATAAATATTAGTCTCTTAGTGTTTAAGGCGTAATTATTTTATTCTTCTATTTCTGTATATTGTGTGTGTATGTGTGTGTAAAAGAATAGAGGAATATATAAGTTTTGTGCTCATCCCTGTGGTTTTCCTTTTAAACTCCCACCTGAAATAACCCAGCAACATCATTGACCGCCCCACATAAGTCAACATTTTAGTCCTTCGAAAGCCGATCTGGTTAGCATTTCGGTTTTTAAGGCTGCCGCATCAGGGTGGTCAACATATTATAATGTAGTACTTATGCATTTCCATTACGGGAATAAGACGGCCACGACAAAAAAGTTAATATAAAAAAAAACAAAAAACCTGTGTGCGTAAAAAGTAAACTTTAAAAAAAATGGAAACAAGAGAATATAACTTAATACTATAATCAATTTCATGTAGTCGGAGGCATCTTCTTAAATATAATAATAAAGACCTTGCCTTCGCTGCATGACATTTTGTTCCTGCGCACTCCATGCTAGATATTTGCCCATATCCATCGTAACACGGTCACTGTTCCTTCAGCTACCTTCCGGAACTTGGGGAACGATCTCCTCATACTCATGTTGGTCAATTTCCGCGATCTCTTGATCACACTCTCTTCGGAAGAGCATGTTCAAGTAGAACGGGTCGGGGTTGGGCTGAAAAATATACCAAGTCATATTACACTCGAGAGCAATGAATGCGAGTCGCTAAAAATTTTTTCTTTATGTCTCGGAAATAAAAAATTATATCGTAAATATTCAAATAAAAGGTATTCTTATTATGCAATAAAAAACTGAAACTTCTTCTTTCTCAATATTTGTTCTACTTAATAAAATAAAGTTTTATTAACATTATTAAACTTAATTTTATTAAGTAATACCTTCTTTTTTTGGCCGGTATCAGTAATACCCCGTTCCCAGTACTTTTAATTTATAATTCTTTTCAAATGTTTATATGTCATTAATATTTTATGCAAATAGAATTAGATATCTTACTCATCATCATTCTCTTGCCCTCATCTCAATGTATTAGAGATCGGCGCAACATTATGTCCTTCTTCCACACTTCTCTATTAGTCCCCATCTCAGTATTCACCCTCTTTTTAACCATCTTTCACTCAGTCCATCCATCGTTTCTTTGGTCTTCCCTTACTCTAGCCATCCACATTTATACCCACAACTTTCCACATGACATTTTCCCCATTACTCTGCATCACATGACCATACTGAGACAATCGATTTCCACACAACTTTTCAGACACCGGACTTTCAGACTTCCTCTTAAATACACATTTTTTATTCTATCCGTTCCATGCCTGAGAGATATTTCTCGACGGCATGTGAAGCCAAGTCAGAGGCCCATGGGCGGCTTTAAAACTCTGACACCAGGTTAGTCACTAACCACACGAAAATAAGAAGATTCTATCCATTCGCGTAACACGGGTAACCCCACACGTCTCTCTTAGCATTCTCATCTCAGCTGCCTGTAATTGCATTACATTCATCCCTTTTATGGCCCTATGTTCTAAACCATACAAGACAACGGGTCCAACCATCTACAAGACATGAACTAGACATTAAGTACTCGTCTCTTAATATAATAACAATCTAGCACAAACTTACTTGGTTTGTTGGAAGTTGGGATGTGCCTGATGGATTGTGTTTGCTCCAGCAACGCTTCCAAATCGGTATAATAACTAGCTGGATCAATAACGTTCCAGATATTGATGAAATTATAGCGATAATGATAATAGTATAGTTTGTATTGCATGCATCTGTAACCACATATGTCAATTATTCAGTTTGAAACATCGTAATTGGAACGCAAGTGTTAAAATCGCCTTAATCAATAGAATTCCACTAATTTCATATTCTAGCTTTACTCGTATAAGTTAAACATGTTGCATATTCAAAATGGGCTTGAAAAATTTCCAGTAATGAATATACTTAAGGCGTGTGAGAGTATGGTTTCTGTATTATTATTTTTTTGTAATTTTTGATACAGCTAAAGTTTGTATTCGGGAACGTATTAGGTTCATCTTCGCTTGTCTGTCTGTTATAGAGCTGTACCGTGATAGGTCGCCAACTGAATGTTTCAATATGGCTTCTATAATAACAAACTACAAAATTCAAAATTCAAAAGTCATTTATTCAAACTAGGCTGAGAATCAGCACTTTTCAAACGTCAAAATTACATAAGACAGTCCCCCAAAAACGCCCACCCTTCACCACTTCCTAGTGCTTAGCTGGGAAGAAGAAGTGGCGCAACAAACTCCCCACTAGCACAGCTGTCTGTTCAGTTAGGAAACTTGATTCTATACAATAGCAGTTACGCAAAACAATTTACATTATGCAACGTAAAACATTACAACTCATTAAAAAAAAAAAACTGAAATGAGTAGATTATGTCAATAATAAGTTTAAAAAAATAAATTGACTTATACAGTCAAATAAAATGAACTAAGCAATTATATGAACTCATATAGTGTCATCTACAAAACGTCGATAAAAGTTAATAGTTTTGGTAGTACTGACCCTTAGTGGCCCTCTGCCACGAGTATATTTATACTTACTTGTAGAATTTGCAGCAGTTTTTGTAGTTGTTGTATTATATTGTGACGATGTATTAAGAAATGTATTCGTTAAAGTATTATTATCAGTAAAAGGCTTTACTTTTGTTGTATTCGTCATCGCTTCTGTAACTAATGGGCCTGCAATACAAAATATTATTATTTGTAAGACATTAAACTATTTTATTTTTATGATATTAATTGAACTTCGGGGAAACATGGCGTGATTTTATGTAATGTTATGCTAATTTCAGTTCATACAAGAAAGTTCAACCGGCTATCGATACAGCGAGCGAACATATTGTTTTCTCCATTGATTTACATCAATGGTTTTCTCATCTTGAACCCTTTTTTAGGGTTACTTAGTCAACAAGGAAACCTTATAGTTTCGCCATGTCCGCCTGTCTGTCTGTCTGTCCGCGGCTTAGCTCAGAGCCTCTTAGTACTAGAAAGCTGTAATTTAGCATGGATATAATTTTATACGCCGACAAAGTGGTAAAATAAAATCAGGTTTTTTATTTTTTGGTTGCCTCCCCTACCCTTAAATTGGGGATGTTTTCTTTTCGTCTATCCCGTAGTGTGATGTCGTTGGAAAAGTCGTTCAAATATATTGTGAGCGTGAGAAAACCAGTTTTGATTCATGGATCCATTTGTGAAATGTTAAACTTTAAAGTGCAAATTTTTGTTAGAGTCATGTGTCCTCCCTCCCTGCCAGCTAAATGGTTTTGGATAATTATGTGAAAAAATTCACTGCAGTAGTATACAGGGTGGCAGGGACATTGACGCGAAACCTGTTACCGTCGATGTCCCTCCCTGTCACTCTGTATATAACAAAATCAAAGGAAAACTATCACAGCTAAGTAGGCTCCATAAGTTAACGAGTAACAATTGACCAACTTAAAATTTGAGTTGCAAAAACATTAATTCTCCCATATATTGTTCCGTATGGGAGAACATGTTTTTCAACTACAGTGTTAAGTTTGTTCTTGGGATAAATTCATCCCAACTACAGTACTGAACCCTTCATTGTGCGTGCTCCGACACGCACTCGACCGGTTTTTTTTTAAAGGTAGGTACCTACTGTTTCTAAGGGCAGGTTATTAGATGATTAGATGTAGAAACTTGTCTTGACTGTAGCGAGTTTCCAGGGCATGCCAAACGTGTCAGATCTTCGACACGTCACACATTGAGGCTCTCTATTCGCACTCCATGCATATAACCTATGGTGTTACTTAAGGGACAAGTAACACTATAGTCTCTCAAATGTAAATGTATTACAATATTGATAAATTATAAAGACATACATATCTATCAGTTTTTAAGCGTGTCTTTGATTATATTACTACAATCAGGTATCATTTAATGTCAGCAAATATATCTCTCTCTATTTCAATAAATGCCTAAATAATAAAGGTGAGTAAAGAAAGGCTTACCGACACATTTGTTTACGAGATCCACGAGAACCACACAGCCATATTTATCACAAGTATCATAATCTGTAAGAAAATAACACCAATCAATAGTCACGTGCCTATACATCGCATAATGATCAGTTGAGTGATAACTTGACAGGCAGCAGCAGTTAAAAGCCCTCATTATTGTAACAATATAACATTCTCTTACGTGGGAATTCCTTCTTCAGAGGTTCGTTCGTTATGTTCGCGACAGCCCTCCCTTCAGCTACGATGAGTGACGAACATAAGATATTTGACGTGTACAAGTTTAATATAATTTTTATTTCAGTGGACTTTAAAAATGTATTGGAATGAATGTAATAATATTCTTCACCCTTTCTCCGCCCAAACTCGTGTGTTGACTTCTCCACTTTGAAAATTTTGTTAACTGAAACGTATTAGAAAAACAAAATTCCACTTTACATAATTATTTATACTACAAACAAATAAAGTTGATGTGTCTGTTTGTAATGTCAAAATGACAGTTTTTTAATACATGCATATGAAGGTATATACGGTACCTACTTAGAAAAAAAACTTCTTAAAAAAAAATTGTCTGTCCGTCTGTTTGTTCCGGCTGATCTCCGAAACGGTAGGACCGATTTCGACGGGACTTACTGATGGCTGATGTTATAAAAATTAGCTTAGGCTACTTTTATTTTAGAAAAAGAATTAGTTATCACGCAGCCGAAGCCGCTAGTTTTGAAGTGAATAATTTACTTTTGATGTTCCTGCAACTCTTTTCTATCAAAAAAGTAATTGTTTTGACCAAAGTTCGGCGTAAATCGTGCTTCAATATTTTCCTTGTTGCTGTCATTCAATTAAAAAAAAAACATGTAAGAATACATGCTTCTGTATTTTTAACTCGTCTGTTACCAAACGTACGGAGAGACAAGGTTCCGTCAGTCTTAGGAAGATAGACAGATAGTTAGTTAGAATATTGAAGCTTACCTAATTGATATGTTGCATTGATCGCAGTCAATCTCGGAGATTTGTTGGTAGTACATATAATATCCATATTGAACACATCACTCCCGACATACCCAAACTTCCAAGGGAACCGAAATTCTGTGACTGGTTCTAGTTTCCCCGGTTCTGCGTAATCTAAAACCAAACAGAATCTTTGTTATGCATATAAGGCATAAAATATGAATGCACCTGTTATGTTGTTATTAATGAATATGAGGGTGGCTGCAATCCTTCCTATATAGCTCATGTTACTTGCCAAATAAACTTAGTGTGCTACTAGCCAGCTGTCGTTTCACTTGTCTCTACGTTCGCATACATATCAGTGGCGACGAATACCCACAATTAAAAGAAAAATACAAGAAAATGTCTCACTTTGGAATTTTGTCGAGTTTTGACCATGTAACTCACACATGGCAAAACTATAAGCAACGAATTTCACAATGGTTCATTGCGAACGACATTGACAATGTAAAGGATCCGAAGGGGGTGAAAAGACGAGCAATATTGCTGAGTGCACTCGCCGACAGCACTTACAAACTGACGGCTGATTTAGCGTTACCAAAGGAACTAACGCAGGTGCCATATGAAGACATTTTCACAATTCTCGACAGCCATTTTACGCCAAAGAAATGTGGTTTTGGCGAGCGGTATCTATTCTATGCGGCAACTCAAGGTCAGGAAGAAACATTCTCGCAGCGGGCTGCGAGGCTTCGTGGGCTCACCACACATTGCGATTTTCTGAACGTGGAAGAAGCGCTACGAGACCGATTTGTTATGGGTATGCTGCCGGGACCGGAGAAGGACAAACTTTTCGCACGTAACCTTCAAGAGTTAACACTGGCAAAAGCAGTGGATTTGGCGGAGAGCGTGCGCAGTGCACGCAAGGGAGCAGCAGCATCATCATTGGCGTCGGCGCAAGCGCCACCGTCAAGCGAGCCGCTGTTCAAGATCGCGACCACCACAACCGAATCCAGTGCTAACAAAGAAAAGTGTTCCGTGTGCGGGTACAAAAATCATAAAACGTCTCAGTGTCGGTTTGCAAGCTATACTTGTAAAAAGTGTAATGTAAAAGGCCATCTACGCCGAATGTGCAAAAGGTTAAATTTCGTTGGAACTGGCGGGTCGGGCGAGTGACGATGACGGTAAGATAAAAAAAATATGTTCATATAGTGGTGAACCTATGACCTTGGTAGTTTCGATACAAAATAGGGAACTAAAGTTCGAAGTTGATACCGGATCGGCAGTTACAGCGATTTCTGAGAAAATTTACAAAAAACATTTTGAATTGATGCCATTATTGTCAACAACAGATCAGCTATTTACGTATACAGGACGTGCTATCCACTGTTTAGGTATAGTGCAATTGCCAATTACTTATATGGATAAAACAAACTTAGTTGAAGTGCGGGTAATACGTGATGGTGGACCCCCAATCTTAGGCAGAGATTTTATTTGTTTGTTTAAATTACAAATGATGCAAGTAAATTATTTTAAATCTAATAATATTGCCGAAAGGTTAAAATTGCAATATCCATCTGTTTTTTCAGACGAACTGGGTGTTTTTTCAAAGTATCGGGTCAAGTTACAATTAAAAGATGATGCGAAACCGGTGTTTTTCAAAGCTCGTCCAATAGCATTCGCACTTAAAGATAAGGTTAACGGCGAGCTCGATCGTTTGGTACGTATAGGTGTACTAAAACCGGTTCAGTACTCTGAATACGCTTCTCCTATTGTGCCTATATTAAAACGCGATGGTTCAATTAGAGTGTGTGTAGACTATTCCGTAAGCGTAAACAAACAGCTTATTATTGAACAGTATCCGTTACCTACGGCCCAAGAACTTTTTACTAAGTTACACGGAGGACAGCAGTTTAGCAAGTTGGATTTAACACAAGCATATTCTCAATTTGTTTTAGACGAAACGTCTCAAAAAATAACTTGTATCAACACTCATCGTGGACTGTTTGTTTATACACGTTTAGTATTTGGTCTCGCAAGTGTCCCAGCTATTTTTCAACGGGCAATGGAGTGTTTATTGTCGGGGTTAGAGGGTGTTATGTGTATGCTTGACGATATTTGTGTAACAGGAAAAACTAAAGAACAACATTTAGACAGATTGAGCGCGGTTTTGCAAAGACTGCAAGACGCGGGCCTGAAACTTCGTAAAGATAAATGCGCGTTCTTCGAAAACCAAATAGAATACTTAGATTATACGATAGGTAAGAATGGTTTAAGAAAATCACACCGACAAATGTAAATAAGTTACAGTCGTTTTTAGGATTAGTAAATTATTATAGGAACTTTGTCCCGAACGCCTCGTCAATATTAAGTCCGCTTTATTCTTTATTGCATAAAGATAATAAATGGAAATGGGAGGGTATGCACGATAAAGCATTTTATTCAATTAAGCAATGTTTAGCCTCAAATCGGGTTCTTGCCCATTTTGATCAGGATGCCAAAATTATTTTAACGGTAGATGCATCGCCCAGTGGATTAGGAGCAATTTTATCACAGATAGGCTCTGACGGAGTGAACGACCAGTTTCATTTGCCTCTCGTACACTGAATTCTGCGGAGAAGCGGTATTCACAATTACAAAAAGAGGCTACAGCAATAATTTTCGGAGTACGACGTTTTCATCAGTATTTATACGGGAGGGCGGTTCCCTTTATACTTCGAACAGTAAAGTAATTCCTTTGTTCAAATCCGGTGATAGTAAGGAACCCAATAATTATAGGCCTGTGTCAATTCTGCCAGTTCTCAGCAAGGTGTTTGAAAGGTTGATGCTCAATCAAATGTTACGTCACTTTAATAAGAATTCCATCTTTCATGAACAACAGTACGGTTTCACCAAAGGGCGTTGTACCACTGACGCTGGTGTCACCCTCATAAAGAACATTTTTAACGCCTGGGAAGAAGCACACGATGCCATTGGAATCTTTTGCGACCTCTCGAAGGCGTTCGATTGCGTAGACCATGAAACACTTCTGCTGAAACTTGAGCACTATGGGATTAGGAATACAGCTCTTGATTTACTAAGATCATACCTGAAAGATAGAAAAGTTAAAATTCAAGTAAACGGCGTAAACTCATTGGGGTCTGAAATGGCAATGGGCGTTCCTCAGGGTTCGATATTGGGTCCATTCCTCTTTTTAGTTTATATTAATGATTTACCACAATTACTTCAAAATCAACCTAAGATGGTGTTATTTGCAGATGACACATCGTTGATATTTAAAATAAACCGACGGTCACAAAATCTTGACGACGTTAACAGCTCTATTCTTCAAGTCCAAGATTGGTTTACGGTAAATAATTTGGTACTAAATAAAAAAAAAACCAAATGCATTAGATTTAAATTACCTAATGTTAGAAGTAGCGAATGTGACATCATATTGAATGGAGAAAAACTAGAATTTATTAATCAAACCGTTTTCCTAGGAATCACGCTAGACGAGAAATTACAATGGGGACCTCATATAACAATTCTTGCGGGGCGGCTAAGCTCGGCCGCTTATGCTGTTAGAAAGATACGACAGTTAACAGATGTAGAAACCGCGCGTCTGGTCTATTTTAGCTACTTCCACAGTATTATGTCGTATGGCATTTTACTGTGGGGTCGGGCTGCTGACATTGAATCCATCTTTATTTTACAAAAGAGAGCTGTCAGAGCCATTTATAATCTACATCGTCGCGAATCTCTCAGGGAACTATTTAAAAAGATTAATATTATGACGGTACCTTGCCAATTCATTTATGAAAATATTATGTATGTAAGAAAAAATCTACATATCTTTAATAAAATAAGCGATAGACATAATTTTAATACTAGAAATAAAGATAAAATAGATCAACCATTTTTCAGATTATCTAAAGTACATACATCTTTTATGGGGTACTGTGTTAAATGTTACAATAAAATACCTTGTGATATATTACAATTAAATGAAAGAAAATTTAAAACTCATATTAAAAGTACACTCTGTAAACAAGCATATTACAAATTAGAGGATTATATCCAAGATAAGAATGCTTGGAAACATGCTGGTCCTGCTCCATAGGACAATTTAGAGTCTAGACAAAATCAAACTGGTTGCTTATTAAATTATGTATTTGTTATTTTTTATAACACTGATTTTACATTCTGTGATTTCTTGAACTCACACACTGACTTATTAGTATTACTTGTTAAAATGTTAGGAATATCGTATAATTTTACAATGTTTGTAAATATGTGAGCACCATGTATCGGTCACATATTTAATTTATCTGTAATTGCTTTATTTTTCATTCTTTTTTACCTATCGCGGTATAGTAATCTTATTCTAGATGCATCGTCTTCACATATAATTATATAATTAATGTATGCAAAATATTGTGAAAACATTTTAAAAGAGTAACGGTGGAGTTTCTTGCCCATTCTTCTCCATACGAAAACTACCTTTTGGAAGGGGCGACTAGAATCAATTCTATTTTTTGTAAACTTGACGTTCATAAGTGCCTTTTAAGTGCCTAATTGAAATAAATTGTTTGACTTTGACTTTGAACAGACCACAAGCCTTTTATCTATTTTTGGTCCGTATCGTGGAATTCCAGAAGTTTCTGCTAATAGACTGCAGCGTTACGCGATGTTTCTTAGTGGCTATAATTACTCAATTGAATACATACGCAGCGCTGATAACAGCGCAGATTATTTATCGCGCGCCAGCCTACCAGACGATGAGTCAACACCGCTAAGTGGGGGATGCGGCTACGAAACAGACGACAGTTTAGTACCGGTAGAAGACCGCGCTTCGTATGTAAACTTTGTTATTGATGGCAGTTTACCCGTAACGCTTTGTAAAATTCGTGATGAAACTGCTAAGGATGCAATATTAAATAAAGTCTTATCATATATTGTTAATGGCTGGCCAGACCGATTATCAGATACAATAATGAAACCATACTTTTTATGTAAAACCCAGTTGTCATGTGAAAGCGGATGTATTATGCGAGGACATAAACTAGTTATACCAGAGACACTTAGAACTAGATTATTATCCGAAATTCATAAATCACATTTAGGAATAGAGAAAACGAAAGCGGAAGCGCGCAGCAGATTTTGGTTTCCGGGAATAGATAACGCCATAGAAAAAATGATTGTGGACTGTAACGTTTGTTTACAATTAAGACAGTTACCCGCGCGCGCGCCGCTTGCGCCGTGGCCACAGTCGCCGCAGGCATTCCATCGTATTCACATTGACTTTCTCGGCCCCTTACAGAATCATTCATATTTAGTTATTGTAGATGCATACTCAAAATGGGTAGAAGCTTATGATATGGGGACAAGCACGTCATCGTTATCGCTGATTAATAAATTGTATGAATACATGGCAAGATTTGGCTTACCGCATACCATAGTCAGTGATAACGGCCCGCAGTTTACTTCCTCAGAATTCAAAATGTTTTGTGCATCAAACCGTATATCGCATCTGACCTGAGCAAGTATTTTAAGCAATAGTAATGTCAAGGGAATTACTAACAAGTTGTTAAAATATTTATTTGATTATCGAAATTCAATTCATTCTTCAACGGGCTGTTCACCTGCCCAGTTAGTTTTTGGACAAAAACTGCGATCTCGATTAGATTTAATAAAACCAAACTCAACACTACCAACGTCTGTCACTCTCACTCGAAACGTCGAAAATAAACAGTTTTTGCAGTCTAAGCCGACAGATGAGAAGGCAACTAAATGTTTTAATGCTGGTGACTATGTATTATATAAAAAAAATACCATAAATAAAAAAGGAACATGGTAAAAAGGTGTAATAATCAAAAAAATCGGAAAAGTTATATATATTCTTAAGGACTGTTTAACTTCTGGTAACGTGAAAAATCATAAAAACCAATTGTTAGCGTATAAAGGTACAACAAGAATTACACCCGGAATTACATCAGGTGATTGCCCAATCGAATTTGAAGACATTACGCCACAAGGAACTTCACCACCAAACTCAATACCCCAAGCAGGTGATAATAAATCAGACGCGATAGGGGAGGGAAATAGAGAGAGGGAAGAAATAGTGGAAACAGAAACTAACAATACAATTGAAGATGAAGAATTTTATGAGACCACCGATGCTCCTCATGGTGCAGATGACGTAGCGTCTGGCTCAGGTCAGATACCGCAGCCAGAAAGACTAGCAAGCGAAGGCAAACGACTGCGACCTATACCAAGGGTAGATTATAAGCGTTTCTACTAAAGAAAACAAATGATGTTTATATTGTCAAGCTAGGGGAGATGTTATGTTGTTATTAATGAATATGAGGGTGGCTGCAATCCTTCCTATATAGCTCATGTCACTTGCCAAATAAACTTAGTGTGCTACTAGCCAGCTGTCGTTTCACTTGTCCCTACGTTCGCATACATATCAGCACCCATTACATCAGCGATGTAAATCGATGCATTGCATGCATTAGAGATAGAATCCAGCTCTGTAAGAAGAACAAAGTTGTAATCAAGCCGAAGTGTATATAACTAGTTTTCCGTTCATCACAGAGGTAACTGTAGTTAGTGTGACACCAACATAATGTTCCTTCGAAACTAAAGTAATTTTTCACATTGTAGTGGTTTTTTTATAGACTATTATTCTTTGTAAAAAAAGTTTGTTTTGCACAAATTTCATTTAACGATTCCCCAAACTGAAATAAACATAATTTTGTCCTGTACCACATAACATGACGCCAACATATTCACACCCTAAGTACCTTCACCCACGGCGCGGTCTTCTGAGAATTCAATATGACAAACTCAATAACACCTTCCCAACATGGAATCAAGTCCAGGACCACGAAACCTACGAGGCAGTCCTCTGTATCGTGGATGCGTTTTCACTAATCTCACAAACACAAACAGCTAGAGTATTTTGTATATTTATTTTGTCAATGCATCGAAAACATGACTTACCATAACCATATCTATCATAAACAGTCACGTCTGCAGCCAAACTGATAGTGCGTACCATAAATAATAAAACAAAGGCAATTTTCGTTTGCATTTTTAAATCAATCAATAAAGCACTAGTTAATCTAATAGAATATTTCGTATAAACGACACTTATTTAAAATTATTACTTATACGTGCAACTGTTAGTACAAAACAAACAGAAATCAGTAACTAAATTGGTAAGTTATCGCTTTTATAATCCTATTTTTCAGTTATTTCCTCCTAATGTAATCGACTCCACAGTAAATTCTATGCGCTAGCAATATTAACATTGACTTGTATTATTATAGCCATTACACACAATTAATTACTATTTGATTTTGGCCTGTATTTAATGCGGCAACTAAGTAAAATGAATATAGGTTTTTAAAAAAAATAGAGTGGGTACCATATATAATGGGTTGGCAGCTAATAAGGAGTATCGTAATAAGTAATAGGTAGCATATTAATATATCAGTAATAAGCTCCGTTTTAATTTAAACTAGCATCAAGTTTTTCTTTTGGGAACAGAATTAATATCTAAGCGGAAACTTAATGGCGAAAACAAAATAGAAAATGGGCATTCATAAATAATATAAATCAGATTCTATTTAAAATTGTTTGTATGAAGAATAAATATAAAATAGCTTATATTATACATATATTGTGTGACTTTCACCTAACCTAATCCAAATGATTCACCCACAATAGAGGGTATCTGGCGCTCGGCGGCCGCTGCCGCGGCACGCTCGCTCCGCTCGTTCGCCTTCACGCGTTAATGGTCACTATTCTAACCTAACCTAACCCAAAAGCCACCCTACTAACATTATTAGTCGCCAAGTCATTATTTATAGCTCCTCGCCTAATATTTTATTTGACTGGTATAGTTTATTTGCTACCTAAACGCAGCTGCTAGTTTTTAGTTTTTATAACACCTTTAATTTTGAACCTTACATAATATAATAGTCGCGAAAATATTTAATCGCTGGCAAGTTATTTTATTTGTTGCAAACATTTAGTCGACTTTTAAGTTATTAGTCACTCGGAAAATAATAAGCTTTTTATTTTTAACGTCCATTACCGAACATTCTCTCAACGCCAGCTATACTGAAGTTATTCTAGATATCTCTACAAGGAGTGTTCATAGCAGTAAGTATCTTGTTATTAGCAGATAGAAGTACTCTGCCGCGCATCCTGTCAACATGGTCTTCTAATCTCAACTTATGATGCCCACGGGTAGAGATACCTTTAAGTCTTTTTATTGACAGAAATGAGAAGTACATACATACATTACTTAATAGCTAAGCAAAAAATATTTTGTTGTTTTGGATTGCCTTTGGATTCCCTTTATATTTTTACTCGTAATAGTGCCTAACCGTTGAGGTATTGCGTCATTCAAAATTATTTTGTGGGTTGGGACATTCGCAACCGAAAAGTCATAGATTATAATTAGCAATCGTTCATAAGTCGTTTATAAGGAAATAAGGAAACTATAAATCATGACCTCAAAACAAAAATAAATTCGCACCTTCTGGAAAAAAAGTATGTGTGTGTCAGCTCCGACAATCTTAGAATATGCAACGGGCAAAGAGGGTAAAGAAAGGAATTTTATAAAAAAAAAATCCTACCACCACCATACGCCACCCCTCCATTTCTACTTTAAGTGTAGGGGAGGTACCGGTTTTTTGTTTTCATGGTTTTATTCTCTAGCTAGATCGATCGATCCACGCGGTTGTTACTTAGCCTCAAGCCCCTCTCCGGAAAATATCATTATAACTTCATCTGCATCATATAATTAATAACATCAAACGTATCGGACTATTCATAAAAAAAAACATCAAAAAAAAAAAAAAACATTTTATCTTCAAAATCAACGTCAAAATTGCATAAGACAGTCCCCCAAAAACGCCCACCCTTCACCACTTCCTAGTGCTTAAGCTGGGAAGAAGAAGTGGCGCAATGAACTCCCCAGCAGCTGTCCGTTCAGTTGGAAAAACTTGATTCTATTATAATAGTGCAAAAATAATTTACATCACCACAAATTGCAATACAACTCATAAAATAAAAACATTTTAATGAGTGGATTATGTGAACAATAAATGAAAACAAACTTAAAATAAATTGACTGACAGTCAAATAAAATAATCCAAACAATTATATGAGCTCATATAGTATCATGTAGTCTTTTATTCTAAAACATTTGTTTGTTGCTTGGGGGGGGGGGGGGGGGGTACATTGGAGTAGCTTTATTAGTCCCAAGCCTTTTTGTCGCCTAAGTAATCTTTAACTTTATAGAAACCTTTTTGACTCTATTTAATAAATGATTTAAATTTATTGCGGCTCAGTTGCGAAAACTTATACTTTGGCACTTAAATGAATTTTGAAGCCTAGTCCTCGGTACAATAAATACATTTTTGTTTCAAGTATTTAAGCTATGAATGTCGCTGTGTTTAGAATATAGATTTATATTATTTTTTACATAAATCAGGTTCTCATATACATATTGAGACGCGACTGTCAATATGTTTCTTTCCATAAATTTATCTTTCAGTGTATGCCTATAACTTAGGTTATAAATTGCTCGAATGGCTCGTTTCTACAGCACAAATGTAGCCTGAATGTCGGCTGCATTTCCTAATAACTAAAAATATACTAAACGAGTTGTTTCTACATCAGTCAAATGTCGATTTTTATACACCGCGTAAGCCGCAGAGCTTAGCCGCTTCGACAATTTGGTTTTATGTGGGCCCCAGTGAAGCTTCGAATTCAAAGTTATACCTAAGAACACAGTGGTGTCCACAAGATCCAATTCTATCCCATTCACTAGTACATTGGTTTTCACCTGCTTAACGTTAGGTGTCAGAAATCTAATACATTTAGTCTTTTTCTCGTTTAAAAATAAATTATTAACACTAAACAAATGCACTATTTAAAAGAGAGTAGTGACTAACCTGGTGTCAGAAAGTTAATTTAACTAATTTTTTTCAGACTATTTTTGTCCATATTTTGTTAGTATTAAATTATCATAAGACTATGTTAGTCATGACGAGGCGAATGCATTACTTAGGTAGGTAAACACATTAGTTATCGTTAATTATAAACTGGGACTTTACAATTGCGAATAGGGATAACCACAACATATTTTGCATGATGAAATACTCCAACGGTTAGGCACTCTTATAATTAATGGCAAAATTCAAAGGTTTAGGCTGCTCGGTTGGTTTAGGTTGATGGCAATAGGCTCACCGCCTGATACATGCGACTTAAACATAACTGGTGAAATGTATGTAGGTGCACCTCTGCCTAACCCTACGGGAACACAGGCGTGATATTATGTGCGTTATTAAAGGTAAGATATATTTATTTGCTCAAACATTTGTACACATGCAGAAATAAAAACGTGCATGCAGGATAACATAAAAAAAATAATTATGATTGTTAATAATGTAGGTAGTCAAGTCAATATCATTAAATTACCTTGAATTTAGCAAACATTAATAAATTATAAATGTCAACAGTAAACAAAAAATAATTCCTAAAAATCTATGTCAAAATAAATGGTTTTGTCAGAAATTCCTTAATATTATATTATGCTTTGTCAGCTAGAAATGACTTTAGCTGTTTCTTCAATTGTACATTACTCAGCTCCCTCCAACTTTTCGGTAACTTATTATAAATAATGGGAGCCATGCAAAAAACACTCTTGCGCATAAGTGCAGTCCTACTAACTACTATGCAGACAGAGCTGACTTCGATCACGCCTGTTACTGGGAAATGTATCTGCCATTCGCGAAAATAAAATACTATTATTTCTAACAAATATTACTGATTCCAGAATATGAAGAGATCAGAATATGGAGAGAAAGAGAGAGAGAGAAGACCAATGTCAAAATTTTATAACGTATGAAATAGGGCTTACAACTATCGGTCGTTTTTAACTTAAACATGGTTTAATACCATAACAACAAAATATTTTTGGCTTAGGTACCATACTGATATAATATGTGTTTCAAATTAATACGATGTACCTATATACTTCTCAATACTCAATATATTTATTTGCGCTCCACAATGTTAGGTACATGATAAAAATATACATAATTTTAGATCATTGTGGACCCTTTCGGGCATAATAAGATAGGATTGAGAAAGAGGGCTAATATTATATTATTATTTAAAAAACTAAAATATAAATGTTTTTCCACTATTCACTTCCACTTTAATTTATCTACTATTTTTTGTATTTATTTTTAATTATTGATTTAATTTTTCATTAAAATATTCATTAATATTATAATAGCATTTATGGATTAGGTATTTTTTTAATTTATTTATAAATATATTGAATTTTTGTTAATTTTTAATTACTTCTGGTAATTTATTATATATTTTAACTGACATTACTAAAGTGCTTGTTGAGTGCATTTTCAGCTTAGAGCCACCAGGTAGGTTTAGTAGTTTTTTATACTCATTCCTGTCAATAAAAAGCCACCCCATAATTGTGTGTTACTTTACCTACATGCTGAACAAATAACAAGCATTTGCCACGGCTTCGTCTGCTTGGAGGCTGACAATTATCCCACGGGGGCGTACTACCGAGATAAAAAGTATGTTATGTCCTAAACCAGGGTCATGGTCTGTCTACCTGTGTGCCTTTCCTCGAAATTCGTTCAGCCGTTAACGTGAGAAAGGTAACAGACAGACGGACAGAGTTACTTTCGCATTAATAATATTTCTATGAATTATATTATTATAATTAGCGCTGTAGTCACATATACAGGGGGAAATTAGTGAAAAAATAGGATTACAAAAGCGACGACGAACCGATTTTGTTACTTATTTCTGTTTTTTTTTTTGTACTGACTGTGTAATCATTTTAATTAAGTGTAGTTTAAACTGTTGCGAAATATTCTATTAGATTTATTCGTTCATTATTAATTAATTTAAAAATGCAAATAATAATTGCCTTTGTTTTATTGTATTCTCTACGGACTATCAGTTTGGCTGCGGACGTGACCGTTTATGATCATTATAATTATAGCAAGTAACGTTATTATAGTTCCGATGCATTGACAAAATAAATATACTAAATATTCTGCCTGTTTGTGTTTGTGAGATTAGTATTTGGAAACGCATTCACGATTCTGCTGGGGAGTTTGTTGCGCCACTTCTTCTTCCCAGCTAATGCACTAGGAAGTGGTGAAGGGTGGGCGTTTTGGGGGACTGTCTTATGTAATTTTGACGTTCGAAAAGTGCTGATTCTCAGCCTAGTTTGAATAAATGACTTTTGAATTTTGATACAGAGGACTGCTTTGTTGGTCCCGCGGTCACAAGCGCGGCTGCAGAACAGGAGGTTGTGGTTTCCGATTTGGAAAGATTCTCAGTAGCAGCCCGCATGGTAAAAGGCTCGCCTCCTATCCTATTACATGGAACCTACACATAACTGGTCAAATGTGGGTGTAGGTTAGTAGGCTACTTAGGGTAGATAAACCTATTACACCTTCGTGGACACAAGCGTGATGATGTTAGCATCATGTTATGTGATACAGGACAAAATCATATTTATTTCATTTTGACGAATTGTTTTAATATAAATTATATCTATAACCGACTATGAAAAAGCTACTACAAAGTGACTTTAATTTCGGAAGAACATCATGTTGGTGTAGCTGTAACTACAGTTAATACTGCGCTGAACTGATAACTACACTTCGGGTTGATTATAACCAAACTGTTTACTCTTACAGAGCTGGATTCTATCTCTAATGCATGCAATGTAATTTGGGTAAATTAATATTTTATTAAATCACGTAACAAAGATTCTGTTTCTTTTTAGATAACGCAGAACCGCAGAACCTAGAACCAGTCACAGTATGTCGGTTCCCGTGGATGTTCAGTTTTCAGTCGGGTGACCCACCCGAGTACTTCATGAATACGGTTGAAATATACATCCCCGAGTGTGACTGCAATCAATATAACTTGTAATACGGGTAGGTAGGCTTCTTCTAGTTTCTAACTTTCTTCCTAAGACTAGACAGAACCTTCTCTCTCCGTGAGTTTGGTGACTGATGAGTAAGAAAATATAGAAGCATGTATTCCTACATGATTTTTAAACTGAATGACAGCAACAGTGAAAAACTATTTTTGATGCACTATTTACGACGAGCTTTTGGTAAAAAAACAATTAATTGTTTGATAGAATTACGTTACGGTCATCAAAAGTATATTATTGATTTCTGTAAAATGTTTCAAAATGTAAAGTGCAATTTTGCATTTCTAAAACGTTTCAGATCACAGAACTTTTGAAGTTGAGAAGTTAATAGAAAAGTGTGGTCGGAGAGAAGGTGAAGATTATTATTATATTTTTGCCGCTACATTCTTAAAGTCAACTGAAATTAAAATTGAGCTAAACTTATACTCTTCAAATATCTTATGTTCGTCACTACCAGTAGCTAAAGGGAGAGAGTTCTCAACCATAACGAACGAGTCACTGAAGAAAGAATTCCCATGTAAGAGAATGTTATATTGTTACAATAATGAGAGCTTTTAACTATTCCTGACAAGTTTTTCAGTAAATTGTTATAGGAAAGTTATCATTCAACTGATCATTATAGCTGTCATTGGGAACATTAATATTTATGCGATGCAAACGAAGATATTAATCAGTGTTATTTTCTTATAGATTATGGTACTCGCTTAAACTACGGCTGTGTACTAGTGGTGGATCTTATAAACATATGTGACGGTAAGCTTTTCTATACCTATGTTGTACAGTGTTGGGTTAAACGAGGAACATACTTTAAGGGAGATTACTACTCATGAAAATATTATTTCAACAACTTTTATTTCAAAACCAACTCTAATGTATGTACAAATCTGCTGTTTCATACATTTTGATCGTATTAATAGTTCACTTTTGTATAAAACAACTATATTTTTTTTCATTCCCGAGTTGACCCTTAGTACCTAAAAGTAAATTTTCAAGAGTATGGGAAAGTGGGGTAAAATCGGGACGCAATTTTTTTTTTTTTTTAAACACAAGTTCGAAAGAATGTAAGTAAGTATACTACTTATATAGTCTATAGTAGCTTTTTTCCGTGACTTCGTCCGCGTGATCGCATCGCATCGCCCCGCCCGCGCTTTACTTCGTTTTCGCTTAGCGTTCTGTCTGACTTTTTTCTTATTGTTCGGTACCTAAGGGTCGAAGCGTGATGTTACATAGCCTTTAACCTTCCTCGAGAATTGGGCTATCCAATGCAAAAATAATTTTTCATATCTGACTGTTTGTTCCCCTCCGAGATTACCCCATGCATACAAACTTACAAAAGAACAACAAAAAAATTACCTCTTTCTAATATTAGTATAGATTTATTTAGTTTGTTTTATAATAACATATTTTTATTTTGCATCTGCAATCACTTTTTCTCAATTCTAAATACCAAAAAATAATCATTACATAAAAGTTATGTTTTTACGGTTTAGCCTCGTCCCTCGTCCAAAACCATCCGGTTATACCCAAATTTGTCCCATAACAGCGGTAACAATGGAACTCATCAAGTTCTTCGGGTTCCCAACTTGTACAGCCTTCATAAGTGCAATTATTACCTGACCCATGCGTGCCTCCTTTGCGTATATTTATCTAGCTTCCGCCGCGGCTTCGACCGTGATATGTTTATAAATATGATACTTAGTGATAATATAAGTAGCATTCTACTGGCGAAATAATTTTTAAATTACGTGTAGTAGTTTTTGAGTTTATTCATTACAAACAAAAATACAAATCTTATTTCTTTATAACATTAATGTAGATAAAATAATAATAAATATACTAGGTAGTACCCGATATTACCCCGTACGGTTTTACCCCAAACGCACTTTAGAGAGACAAAGACAAAAATAAGCTAAAGACATGGCGCAAAACTTAACTTTGTATTATTGAAACTTTAATAAGAAAACAATTTTCACTTACCTGATTATATGAGTACAAGTACAATAAAATATTTGTTTAATCCTAGGAATG
The DNA here is from genome assembly GCA_947364205.1 of Agrochola lota. Lineage (NCBI taxonomy): Eukaryota > Metazoa > Arthropoda > Insecta > Lepidoptera > Noctuidae > Agrochola > Agrochola lota. The sequence continues at coordinate 9,000,831 of OX376246.1, read as the reverse complement.
TAACATCAATTCATCATAAAAACATTTTTCTTAATTATTTTCGTGGACCGTGCACCAACGCCATTGAATGTTTGTTGCAAAAATACACATGCCTGTAGCTGGCACACTGGCATACCAGCTCCTGGTATGTGCCAGCTACTTTTATGTGTATACTTTAACTGGCATGCCTGTTCCTGTTAAGCAAGTAGATTGCACAACATTTGATTTACATAATTTGGCATGCAATATGTGGGAGGCGATGCGGGGGGCTGCAGAACCGGCACTAGTAAACGCATGCTACGCCAATCTAATATAATTAAATCGTAGCGTAGTCAAAACTGTACGTTGAATATTTTTGAAACAAAGTAATTGCGACGAGGTTAATAAATAATAAAGAGGTTAGGAAATTGTAAAAACTGTGTGTTTTTAGAATTTTTGTCTATTTGTCTGTTTGCAAATTCTACTAGACAGATTTTGTTAAAATTTTGCATAGATATTCCCTATAGGTCTGGTCCAACCGTAAGGTATAAACTATCATGCTATTTGCTACGGGGGATGAGCAATATTATATTATGTTCGTATTTTTTTCCGCAAATTTTGGCTGCTGAGAACAAAACTACAAAAGTAGTATGCAGGGAAGTTTTATGAAAATCTGGCTGTTATTGTAGTATATTGTGGTGTCTTACGACTTCCACGTGAGCGAAGTCGCGGGCAGAAGCTAGTTATACAATTTTCTTCTTCTTTTCGTGTGGTTAGTGACTAACCTGGTGTCAGAGTTTTAAAGCCGCCCATGGGCCTCTGACTTGGCTTCACATGCCGTCGAGTAATATCTCTTAGGCATGCCGGTTTCCTCACGAAGTTGCCATTCACCGTTTTTAAAGCAAGTTACAATACGCACATGAATCCGAAAAGTCAGAGATTCGTGCCTTGGGTGCGAACTCAAGACCTACTTGTATAAACTGGGCAGTCTGACGGTCACACCTCTAGGGTATCACTGCTACAAATAATACAATAATATTTATCAAATTATCCATAATCATGATACTATTACAAAATTCAACAGTCCAACTGATACTCGCTCTTCGCGCTCACCGACTGATTTCATTTTCTCGTTTTTTGTGCGTAGGCGCTGTCATTACATTCCATTACATTTTTCTTCTTCTTCTTTTTTTCTCTCTCATTAATTTCGCCACACAATCCACTGCTAGTAGCAATATGACATTATTAAATTCACTTCGAATGTTTACCATTGAAAAACCTAGAAACAGTATTTTAACCGTGGGACTGACTCGAAAACTGGCTTGTGTATACTTCCAGCCAGTAACAAGCATGCAAGGAAATAAATTGCATGTAAGTCAACTTGCAAATATATCCACAGTGTGCCATTTACTTGCAAGCTACTGCTCCATTCTACAGGCATGTGTTTTTCGCCCGAGACTTAACTGCCTTGCCCCGGTTTTATGTCATATCCGGTTTTGGACTCTCCCTACTTATGTCCATTGTTTAACCTAACACACGCCACTCAGTATTTTTGTCATTAAGAGCGCTTATACTGAAAGTGGGCAACGTCGCAAATAGCTGTCAAATATTTAGCTGTTTTGATTAATTTGCCAATATTACTTACTCTATGGAAATAAGAAATATAGGTAACTAGTGAACCAAAATATTGATTATGAAATGCAATAATTAATATCGTAACACTGAATTTAGTTTTAGATGTACAAAAAGTCTTTGGAAACGTTCCAAATGCCATTTTAGGGTTCCGTACTTCAAAAGTAAAAAACGAACCACTCGTGTGTCTGTCTGTCTGGCTGGCTGGCTGGCTGTCCATCTGCCACAGCTAATTTGCTCCGAATGGACTGGAACAATTTAGTTGAAATTTGGTACATATATACGAACCAAAATACGGACGTGTAACGTAAATAAATAAATGAATTTTGAATACGGAGGTAATTGTTCGGGGGCAATTTGGAAAAAAAAAAAATCCTTACTATACCGTGTGACACATCAAATGAAAGGGCTTATTATAAGGATCTCAAATGTTTAAATTTATAATTTTAAAATAAATACTTTAATAGACATTCAAGAAAATAGATGAAAATTGGCCATTCCCCCCTTATCTCCGAAACTACTGAGCGTAAAACTGTGAAAAAAATACAAAGAATTGTTCTATATTCATAGATTACAGGGAAACCTATAACAAGTAAATAACATAGTAAATCTCTCAATATTGGACGTACAAACTTACATTTACAATTGGAATGTATGGCAGAACATTGTTTTCAACTACAATGTTAAGTTTGTCCTTGGGATATATTTATCCCAACAACGGAACCCTTCATTGTGCGTGGTCCGACACGCACTTGACCGGTTTTTACACCTAAAATGGTTACAACATCAAATTCAGTGTTATAATTGCAATTAATTATTAATATTCAAACAAACAAACGCATATGTTAGTCAAATAAAGGCATATATATATGAGTATGTCTAAAGGTGCTGACAAAAGCCAAATTCTCCGTATAGATTTGCTTTTTATTTAACAAAACTTGGTTGTTTCAAAATACGTTTAAAAAAATACATTATTAAAATTTATATTAATAACATTACTTATTAATTATCATATTTGTATACAGAACTTGATTGTTATTTTTTCTGATTAGTCAACTCATTTATGAGTAAGTAGATAATTGCTTAATATTTTGCAAATAATTACAAGCGTTGTGTCATCGCGCATCTCTTTCTTTTCAAACCCCAACCTCAAACTTTTGCTTAAAAATATATTTAAAAGTTGTTTGGCTCTGTATCTGCAACAATTCTAGGAAACTGGATGACACTGCCGATCCCTTGCCTTAGTTAAGATAATCCAAAAGTGTAACCTACATAAATTGTGTTTTCAGGTACTCCTTTAGCTACTGAAACTAAGGTGGACAGAACAACAGCGAATGCTGGTACTGATGTAGAAATTATTAATCCTAATAATACCTTTACGTCCAATTATTCTTCAACAAACTTTGAAATAACGACTACCAAAACTTCAGCAATTGATACTAGTATGTATTATCTTTGCAGTCATCCTTACTGACTGACTCGTGTTATTGTGGTGGTCTGCACGAGCTGTTCTTGTATAGTTTGCGTTGCATACATTTTTATCTGTCTGTAACACAAATAGATAAAAAATATGTATTACGAGTACAATCACAGGAGTACAGTCATGGGGGCGTGAGAAATAGCCAGAAACCTTGTAGTTATAACAGTAATGTCAGCCTGTGTGTGTCGCAACCCCGTGCTGGGCACGCCACAATTGTGGTGATAAGTCCTCTCTTTGAGGAGTGGCTAGAGAGGCGCCACGGCGTCCTCACCTTCCACCTGGCGTAGGTCCTCACCGGACATGGTTGTTTCGGGGGTTCCTGTTCAAGATAAAGCGGGAGGAAACGCCTGGGTGTCACCACTGCGTGGATCTCCCGGCGGACACGGTGGAGCATACGGTGGAGGTTTGCCCGGCTTGGGCGGGGTACCGCCGTGTCCTCACGGAGGCTATCGGCGGCGGTGATCTCTCGCGTCTGGCCCTGGTTCTGGCCATGGTTCGGAGCGAGAGTGCATGGAAAGCCGTCACTTCCTTCTGAGAAGCAGAAATGCTCGCGAAGGAGGAGGCGGAACGCGTGAGGGAGAGGCAAGATTCGCGCCCTCACGCCCCTAGTCGCCGCAAGAGACGCTCCGGTCGTCGGGAGTCGCAAGCCGATTTCCGGCCACTGTAGGCGTGGGCTTGCGGACGGTGAGCGATGGGTAGCTCGCCGTCCTATTAGGACCAGACCCGGTTCGATGGCGCGTTGTGTTCCACGCGCGCCCCAAAGAGATGTGACGACCAACTGACGGGGTCCTTTGTAAGACAGTATTAATATTAGTAATGGTATAAATAAGGAACATTTTAAAAACCTAACTGTGATGATTAGTGTAGTGACCATGTCATTAAAAATATTAATAACAAAAATATTGTTTTGTTCGCATTTGGGGGGATAACCCCAAAGAATAATGATTTTCCTAATATCGTATGATTTATAATGTTTGGCATTAAATAGAACGATCGAAATCAATAACACTATTTAAACACATTTATTTATCACTAGCTCCTGCCCGCGACTCCGTTCGCGTGGAAGTCGTAACACACCACAATATACTACAATAACAGCCACATTCTTATAAAAAACTGTCTCATCGGTCTAGTGGTTGCAAGCGTTACTGTTGAGCGTGAGGTCCTGTGTTCGATACCCGGGTCAGGCAAAGTGTTATTGGGTTTTCCATTTGGAATTTCTCAGTAATAGTCCGAAGTCTGGATTTGTGCCCGATTAATGCCAATAAGCTCGCCCCGTATTACATGGGACCTAAACATAACTGGCGACATGTGGGTGTACTATAGGTACACCTCTGCCTAACCCTTTGGGGAATACAGCCGGCGTGGTGTTATGTTATTGCTATAAAACTTCTCTGTACACTACGTTTGTAGTTTTGTTCTCAGCAGCCAACATCAGAGACTCAGGACTGGTGACGCGGAAGCAAGCGACGTACTGTTGTCCGTGTGAGAAGCAGTTAGTCCTGAGGTCGACTACGCAGTCTTCAGTAGCAATTTCCCATTGTTTGCGAAGCTTTTCGTTTTTAGTAAATTAATGAACGCCTGCGTTTCTGCTTATTTATACTACCTAATGTCACAACACTGATACTTACACTGACTGATGCATTCTTACAAATTATTCCTGACGAACGGCTATCGCAAAAATAATGTAACAGTACATTGTAAACACATGGGATTCCTCAATAATTTTTTTTGGCCGCTATAATGAAGACTGGCCGTAAATGGCCAAAATGATTAAACTTCGAATTTCGAACGGATACGCGTTATAATTTTATTTGTTTTGAGAACAGATTTATATGATAGTCTGGCTAGTGATTTCTGAAATTTTGAGAAAAAAAAGTAGGATCTCAAATAATTTCGAACGTTTGACTTGAATGGGAAAAGTTTTTGCGATTTCTGACTTTTGAAGGGGCCAGTATTTCATCATAAAAAACCGATCAATTGCATGTCGGACAACGCACAATGAAGGGTTCCGTAGTTGGGATAAATTTATCCCAAGAACAAACTTAACATTGTAGTTGAAAATTTTGTTCTCCCGTACGGAATGTATGGGAGAACATGTTCTTCCAACTGCAGATGTAAGTTGGTCGATAATTACTCGTTAACTTGTAAAGCCTACTTTGCTGCGATAGTTTTACTTTTAATTTCGTTATACGATGTGTTTTTTTTGATACCCCATAACTCTAGGGTATGATTGAGACCATATCAAAGAACCAACTGGCACATGAATTATTATTCAATCATCATTTTTTTTTGTTTTAATATTTCATACAAAATAATTCGACAAAGTCACGATAATTAATGTACAACACCCTTACGTGAAATATGACAACGTCGCATTTTCTTAGCTTTAAATATGAATGATTGGTTTGAATAAAAATTAATTACTTTACTACACTAAATGATTTACTTTACTACTTTACTACACAACTGCAAAGTTTGGCAACGTCGCAAAAGTAAAGATTCGTCATACTGGTGACAATCTTTGCCCTAATTTAATTATGATTGATTATATCTTCGAAACAATGCTTTTTGGACCACCTATTCCAGGAGATCTTGTGTTCTTTTTACTTAAATAATTAGAGATATGGGGTATCAAAAAAAACACATTGTATATACTACTGCCGTGAATTTTTTCACATACCCAATCAACAATTTAGCTGGCAAGAGGACACACACACTTGACTCTAACAAAAAATATTATTTTGAAGATTAATATTTCGCAAACGGATTCCTGAATCCAGAAATGGTTTTCACATACAGACAATGATTTTAAACGACCTTTCCAACGATACCCCACATCACACATACAGGATAGATTAGAAAGAAACATCCCTACTTTACGTGTAGGTACCCTTAAAAGTTTTTTTGCATTATTTTATTGTACCACTTTGTGGGCGTGATTAATATGTATAGCCATACTAAATTACAGCTTTTTAGTACTAAGAGACACTGAGCTAAGCCGCGGACAGACAAACAGATAGACGGACGGTCATGGCGAAACTATAAAGATTTCTTGTTAACAATTGAACCCTAATAAAAAGCCACCTCTTCTCTACTCTTGGGTATCGTAAGTTGCGATTAGAGGATTACGTTGAGAGGATGTGCAGCAGCGTCCTCCTGTCTGCTAATAACATCATACTGTGAATCTGCGATCACCACTCCTTGTAGAGATATCTTCGATAGCTTCATTGTGACTAGCATTGGGAGAATGCTCAGCAGTTGACTGTAGTGTAGGTACAAAAACAAAATTATTAATAGTTACTTGAGACTGAACGTTAGCGTTTACCGTGGTTGGCACCACAAGAAAATAACTGCAAAAGGACGACTGTAAAAGTGACGACGAACCGATTTTGTTACTGATTCCAGTTTGTTTTGCACATATGAGTCATTATTTTAATAAAGTGTCGTCTATATTACTGCAAAATAATACAATATTCTATGAGATTAACTATTTTTTATTTAAAAATGCAAAATACTATTGCCTTTGTTTTATTATTTTGTCCACGGATTATCAGTTTTGCTGCGGACATGACCGTTTATAATTTTAATGATAATTGTAAGTAACATTTCCATATCTCCGATGCATTAACAAAATAAATATACCTAATATTCTGCCTGTTTGCGTTTGTAAGATTGGTATTTGAAAACGCATTTGCAATACAGAGGACTGCCTCATTAGTCCCGCAGTCATAAACGCGGCTGCAGAACAGGAGGTCGAGGATTCGAATCCACGTTGGGAAAGTGTTAGTGAGTTTTTTCATATGAAATTCTCAGTAGTAGCCCGCTCAGTCTGCATCTGAGTCCAGTTACTGGTAATAAGCTCGCCTCCAATTACATGGAACTTGCACATAACTGGCTAAATGTGGGTGTATGTAAATAACTTTAGTTACGGAAGAATATAATGTTGGTGTCGCACTAACTACATTTAATACTGCGCTGAACTGATAGCTACACTTCGGGTTGATTACAAAAAACTAAACTGTTTCCGCTCACAGAGCTGGATAAATAGAAATCTCTAATGTGCATGCATAAGAGATTTCTATTCATGCAATTTGGGTGCATTAATATTTTAGCATGTCGCATAACAAAGTTTCTGTTTGTTTTAGGTAACGCAGACCGGTAGAAGCTAGAACCAGTAGCAGTATCTTCGTTCCCGTGGAAGTTTGGTTATTTCGGGAGTGATATATCCGTTATACACGGTTAATTTTAGCTCGTTCTGGATCGAAAAGCCATAAACTCGATCATCAAACTCGAAACAATTGGGACTATTATTTTCAATAAATTACAATTTTAAAAAAACACGAAAAATCTAATTTATTGTTTTTTTTGTGAAATAATAAGAACTCGAAGTAACTGCGATCAATGCATATGTGTGTAAAACGTATCGACGAACGGCAACACTTGCGAACGGTACCCATTGAAAAATCCATTCATCGATCAGACAGCATAAAAACACATACGCAATAGATAATAGGTACACAAATAAAAATACGAAAAGCGAATTCAGACTTTATTTCTTAACCGTAAACGGTATCAAATAGAAATTTCATCAAACTAGGTACATGGTAAGTAGGTACGCAGTTTACTAAAATTATTCTGAGAAGTGTCCGACCGGACTTCAAAAGGATGCACAACCCAATTCCGCGGTTAAGTGTATAAAAATAAGGTCTTAATTCGGTCCAATATTTTCATAGAAAAGGGCACCACCATCTTATAATGAACTCTATTCGACAGATAAAACGATTAATTTTTTCTGTTTATATTGCTTGCCTTTGTAGAAGGCGCCGCGCCACGGCCGCAAGCCAGCATTGTCGCATAAACATTGGTTTAGGCAGTATTCTTTTTATTTATCATAAATATGGTAGGTAGGTATTATTAAGTATCTATTAGCTCGATTGGTCGACACTCGATTCAAGGCCTTAAATACAACTCCCAAGCGTACTCGTCGTGTCTAGTTGAAGAGGTACGAGTACTAGTGATTTCGTGATGCGAGAGTGGTGAATAAAATTTCAATTAGTTTCTCTCGTTTACGAGGAGATGTGATAGTGGTAAACACCGTGCAGTGCTTCCGATACAAACGAGAGATAACGAGGTGAATGAACTTACACCAATCTATCGTACCAGAAATGAAATACCTACTTGCAGGTACCTACTTGCAGCCGGACTCGCACACACACATCTGTGCCGCGCTACGTCATCACCGAGCGGATCGCGCACGATCTTGCGTTAATGAATGAAATAGTGGAAGCGCTACTAAGATTTAACTCGAATGACAGAATAAAAGTGATAAATTTCTAACTTCTATATTAGATGTCTTAAAAAAACAATAACAATGCTAATAGTACCTATTAATCGTCTGGAGTCACTGTGTTTCGGCTCCAGAACGATTTAAAATTAATCGTGTATATCTAGTTGTTAGCAACACAGCATCGAGTGAGACGACCAATAAAACATATCAATTAGGTAAGCTTCAAATGAACTATCTTCCTAGGACTAAGCGGTACCTTCTCTCTCCGTGAGTTTGGTAACAGGCGAGTAAGAAATATAGAAGCATGTGTGAACCTGAATTACCCTAGGCTGATAAAATGTTAGTTTTTCCTAATTGTGTTAATATTAGTGTTTGGATTGGTTCCGCGTAGGGGGAAGAACTGTGCCCCTTTCCGCACAGTTTTTGAGGGGTCGTCCCAGACTGGTCACCCTCCCACCGTTAGGAGAAAGAGAAGAATTCCCATAAACTAAACTGCCTTGTCCCGACTTAGAAAAGCTAAGGGACAGGGAGGGGTACAAGGTGAATTTAATATTGGGAAGTTACGGTTAGTAAACATGAGTATCATAATATTGCTATTATGTGAAGCTAATAGACAAGAGGGTATGCAAAAGTATATAATATAATATTATGTTTTAGTATTATTATGTTGGACCGCCAACGTCTCCTCCTCTCGCAGTTGAGCACCAATATCTGCAATACAGACTTGGTAAGGTGAAAGGGGTAAAAGGAAAATTACGCTAGCGCTTAAAATACGATTACGTACTACTACGTTAATTTGTCTGTTTACAATATACCCACTTCAGTGAGACCGGGAACCGTATAACAACGTTTGCCTCATTGTGCGTGTCCTGTTAGACCTAATTAACCTTAGGCATAGAACCTCTGCGGAACTAATACGATTCTAACGGAACACGCTCCCTAAGCACTATATAAATGTTTTACTCAATCCTAAGGCAGAGTACTGCGAAGTGTAAAATTTGTTGAGGAAAACAAGTTTAGTATTTATTTATTTATACAACCCTTAAATCTATCTTTACAGTTTGCCCTAATGCGATAGTTAAGTACAAAAAAAAAACTATTATAAAATAAATTTCCAATAGTACACACATAACACCTAAACTATTGAGTATTAGTATTTATATTATATTGAGTAGTTCTAATCGCGTACTACTAATATGAAAAACTCCTAACGGCAGCCTAGCCCATTTTTACATAGTTAACACAAAACTAGCACGAGTGCACCGTAGAGTCAGTCTCTAGCAGAATACATTACGATCGTACCTGGTGAACGCCGAAGCGGTAGCTCGTCACCTTATATTTCCTTAATCTACCCATTTAGAGGATGCGGTGCGGCTGTTAGCGGCGTTGCGTCCCAATAGCGTGTCTCAATAAACAGTGTCAATTTAGTAATAGTCCCACAGAACGGACGGGGTAGATTCTTAGAACGTCTACCAATTCAGTTTGGAGTACTTGGTGAAGCCTACCCCCACTCCCTGGAAATATGCGTCAACAAGCCTCACGCAAGGTATTCTGTGGCAAAACCTTCGTGGAAACAGAAATCATCACTAACGTCTGGTTTTTTTGTAATGCAATTACAGATTGGCTTTATAGCCTAGATCAATTCCAAATGAGCTGTGAGTATTTATGGCTCTGCCTTCCAAATGTGGTGCGTCATCTCAAAGTCAACGGTCGTCATAAGTAATAAGCATTAAAGCTTCGTTTCAAGTATGGCGGAAGGCCTTCGCCATTTCCCTATAGCCAATTGCTAGTGACAATAATCTGCCAAGGTACGGATTAGGATATGGACACGTAATACATGAGAATGTAACATTAGTTATAAAACACGATACTAAATAAGTGTTGAGTTACAAGAACTTTAATTATATTACCAGCCTAGGACAATTACGTATTATAATGAAAGACTCACCCAGTCGCACCAACAAACACACACACATACTCGTACTTCGTTAAATACTACATTCGTCTAATCTGGGCGTCAACCCAACTATATTTAACTTAGTAAATAATACTCGCTATCTTGCGACAGCCCACTTGGACATGGCCAGTGGCATTCCCCAAGTCTGCTAATATCTTGCTGTTGTATAGCGCTCCCCTCAGTAACATCGGAAAATATTTGGGTGTAATAATCGATGATGGGTTGAAATGGACCAAGCATATTGAGTCTACTGCCAGCAGAGTCAGGAAAACAATCCATTTATTCAAGTCATTAAGGCATTCCGGTGACTTAGAGACCCTAATAATGGTTTACACTGCACTTTGCCAGTCCATCATCGGCTATTGTATTCTTGCTTGGGGTGGATCGGCCAAAACAAAATTCCTTGAGCTGGAGCGTGCGCAAAGGGCGGTACTTAAGGTTATGTCGCAAAAGCTTTTTCGCTATCCGACTCATAAGCTCTATAACGAGCTCAAACTTCTAACCGTGAGACAGTTATTTGTACTCAGAACCACAATTTGGAAACATAGCCAACTTCCTCTCCCAGACTTAAATAAACGTGGTCAAAGAATAGTTTGCCCAATTCCTGGTCATAGAACTGCCTTCGCCAGACGACAGCAGTATGTGCTGAGCTCTCTTGTCTTCAGAAATATTAGCAAGACCATCCAAATACCAAGGTTAAGCAAACACGAATCAAAGACTAGGCTGAAAGACATGTTGTACCTCTTAGACTACGCTCAAACTGAGGAACTATTAACTACTCAAACATAACTCACAACATTCCACACAAAACGCGTAACACAGTCTACAAACCACGCAAGCAATTAATTGCTCCGTCTTACACCCGACACCACCATATTCACATACTTAGGCTCCTCATATCATACTCACATAACACAAAAATACACCCATCTCCCAGTCACACACACACACACACACACTCACATACACAATACAAATAAACCATACGTTTTCCAGACACACATAACAGAATCCACCACTCAGTAATTTTAAAATTGTATATTCTTTAAATGTAACAACATAATTTAAGTTTTTAAATTATTTTTTTACGTTTTTTAAATTAGTTTATAACATAATAATATACTCTTTCGAATAAAATTGTGAGCTTAACAGCTCTCAAGTTCCATAGGTATATTGTGTCCAAGTGACAGTAGAACACTGACTCCTAAGTCACAGGTTTTCCTAGTTTAGGAGTCAGGGTTTCAGTTTTTGTACGCCTTAACTATTGTGAGCTTTGTTAGATATCTTGCATATTGTAAGGATTTATATCAATAAAGTATTATTATTATTATCTAGCCTAATATTACGTCCACACCCTACCGTGGTCTAAAACCAACTCCCTAACTCAACCAGCTTGGACTCTCGCGTCCGTAGTCTTTCGTGATCCAGAACCAACTGCCTTTCTTGTGTAACAACATCCCTCTCCTCAATCCTTAAAAAATACCACGTTGACCGTTGGGCCGTGTTTTTCCCACCGTTTCACAGAATAGGTTTATGGCTTTTTTTGTGCACAACTTCTTAATTGTTTTAAAAGGGTCCGTTTGAATTGCCTGAGCCTGACTAAATCTTTACCAGATGCTCGATGCAATCTCAGGGATGGTCAATCTTTTGAGACCGACGACGAGTTATAATTTATATACATTTTATTATTAAACATACAAATGTTTTAGCACAGAACATATTAAAGTATTCTAGCTAGGTGCTAGCTAGCATAATAAAACAATTAATCCAATAATATAACTGCAGTTATTGGATAATTGATAGTTACATCGATGGGAGCATCGGCTTTGCATGCCTTTTGAAAGTTTGGTTAAATCCAACTTCATAGCTTGTTGTTTAAAGTTTCAAACATGAATATCGAGGGCTGTAAGTTTACATTGAAAGAACCGCATGTTGACGACCCCTTCTGGTTCTTAGAATATTTCTAGAAAGTGCCAGTCGCTTCCCATAAAATATAAAGGGGTTCAATATTGTTTTACAATTTTAAAGAAATAGCATATTTTGTTATTAATTAGGGTAACGTGTCGAGCTGTCAAACTATAAAATTCAGATTTTTTATGTGTTCTAAGGAAACCCGGAATCGGCCCATATGTGACGGTTTTAAAATAAATAATATATTGTTATTAAATTAGCGAATTTTAATGACAGTCACATTAGACAACCCATAGGATTTGGATGATTTTGATGGGTCAATACTGACTTATAGCTCTATTCATAAACATTTTTTAACTTAGAATTGCTCTGTAATTCGTATGTCTTTATTTGAAAGAAAAGAAAAAAAGAAAGAAAATACGTTTATTTGCGGTACACATGACGCAAGGTAAGAACAAAACACGAAAATAAACAGTTTGGGGGAAAACATGCGTCACATCCACGCAAAACGGAATTGGGATTGAGACGGATTGGGATTGGCTTGGGACGGGATTTGTCATTTTGCCTTTTTATTTTCAGAACGAGATAAAAAAATAAAAATAAAAAATTATAAATAAAATTTTAATTTACAGACGCTTACGTATATACGAATAGCGCTATATTTTTTTTTATTTGAATTCAAACACTTTTCTTTCCATTGTTTACGTAGAATCGAAGAATTGCGTGCATAGCGAAACTTTTTAGTAGGTATTTTTCGAGCCGAGCATAGCGGGACTAACCAAAGCCGAGACAAGACTAGACTAAAAAACTTGAAGGCCGTTTTTATTGTTCTATTATAACACTGAGGTTTTATGTCATAATTTAAACATTTTAAAAACATATCAAAGTTATTTCTTCATTTAGTTATGGCCAGAACTAATAAAAACGGCTTACAGAGGAGAAATCTTAGACCTAGCGGGCTTATTGCGAAGGTTAAGTGTGTACACCCACTTTATGGGAGAACTGGAAGAAGATAGAGTGTACTTATATAAGGTGTGTGCTGTCTATGGTTTAGAAAAGTAAATGAAACAGATGACAGCTTAAGATGAAAACGTCAGAATATAAATATTCTAAAGTTTTTACAAAACGGAAAGTTAATAATATAAAATCGTTTTGGATGCTAAAACAATCAAGAGATAATTAAAAGTATGCTTTACAGAGGTAAACAGTGCTACAGAATATATAAAAAGTGAGTTAAGTACATGTGTCAAATACACAAAAAAAAAATGGTTATAAAGATATAACATGATACATACATACATACATGTAACATACATACATGTTACATGATATATGGTGGTATATAAAGATGGTTTGTATAGTATAAAAACAAAGAAAGAAAGACTAAAGGTCGTGCTTCTGCACGGCAGAATACGACAAATATTAAAGTTCTATTTTTAGGTTAGTTTTATTTAGTACTTTTTAGTTCATTAAAAGGTTGTTTTTAAAAAGATTTTTACTTTTATTTTTTTTACACTTATTTACATAAAGAAATATAATGTATCAATATGATAAATTAAAACGAAATAACTATATCTTAATTCAGTGTAAATAATTCTCATTGATTAACAAAAAAAAAACGACATTATTATACAAATAATATTTAAAAAACTATAAAATATCCTTACTTTGAACTAAAAGATGGCACCTGAATATTTCTATAAATCGCTGTCGCCCGAGGCCGAGATCTATAAATGTAACAGCACCCGCTTTGGCTAAGCGTTATTCTAGTCACTGTCGCACAACCAAAGATTTCAATCGTAGATTTGCCCTGCCGTGTTAAAAGATGGTCGCGTTTCTGTTTCGTTTTGACACCTCTGACACACAATATCGCAGACACTTGACTTGATTGTCATGGAAACGCCATTATTATTGTGCGAAGTCACTCTTCTCACTATGGGCACTTGTTCGCGCGACGTAGTACGGTGAGGGCACATCTACGATTTAAATCTTTGCGCACAACTATCAAACTACAAGTGCAAGATAGGGAAAAGAACATGTCTAAGTCAAAACACGAGCTAAGTAAACATTTATAGATGTCGATATGTGTGTCCAAAAGACTAGCGGCATTGCCATCTTGGATGGCAATGTAGTATTTGAAACACCCAAAACATGTTAATTAAATAAGAAATTAGGCATATTATGATAATCCTGATAGCACTGTGCTTCTCAGCCACCTTCAGTACTAACTTGGGGAGTTATCTCTTCGTAATGATGTTGATCTATTTCTGCGATCTGTTCGTCACACTCCCTTCTGAAGAGCGAGTTGACGTAAAATGGTTGATTATTCTGAAAAATACAAGGCTTATTTAAAATGTTATACTTTAAAACTGGAATACTCATTGGTTGATAACGCTATCACAACGAGTTCTGGCACCGAAAGTTTACATAAAATTATACGTCCGTATCGGAGTACTAGCTGAATTATACAAAACTAGCTTTTTCCCGCAGGTTGTCAGAAATTATCCCACGGGTACGTACTGTCGGATACGAAAATTATTTTATGTCCCAGCCCAGGGCATGGTCTATTGGTATGCCTTTCATGCAAATCCATTCAGCCGTTAAGATGTCAAGAGGTAATAGACAGAGTTACTTTCGCATTTATAATATTGGTATGAATAGTATCTATGGATAAATTCGTGTTGTAACCTTATGGTCAGGATCCATATGTATTAAAATGTAAATGTTTTGAAACCAACTTTTTTGATTTTGCCATGTTTTGCTAGAACATGAAGATTTAGTAGGCTTGATATAGTATAGTAACATTTTGCATACGTATGAAAGTCACTCTCCTGTGGAAAACAGGAAATTGCGTCATTTCCACAACGCCATGTATCGATGACACTGGTAAACTTGAAACTCTGCTCTGCTTACACGGTTTAGTATTTTCAAATAATATTTTTTTTTGTAAGTAAATAATAAAAAAACTAACTTAAAAATGCTGGGTTTCCTATACAAACCGTTTCTTCCGTCCTTTACGATTATTTTTCAAACAAAAAGTAACCTGTGTCCTTCCTCGGGATGCCATCTATCGCCTTGCCTTTTATAGAAATCTGTTCAGTGGTTTATGTGTGAAAATGTTACATACAGACAAACAGACTGACAGAATTACTTTCAAAATAACATTATATATGTCGTGGATGGATGGCGCCCCAGTACAGTGGACACCCATGAAGCAAAGGCATGCGACAGTAAAGTATGGACATGGTAGTATTACAGTACTTCCCGACACCACTAACTGCTACTTATAGTGCATTCTATTAATAACTAACAGTTTTTCTTAACAATAAGTGAATACATAAACTTACTTGGTAATAGTATAAACTTACTTGGTTCGTTGGTAAGTCGGATGTGCCTTGTGGACTGCGATTCATCCAACAACGTTTCCATATTGCAATAATTGCTAGCAGGATAAGCGTTATGCCAGATAATGATCCAACAATTATAATGACTGTGTTGTCTGTAATCTTTACATCTGAAACCACATAATTAGCATTTTTTCAGAAGTTTAAAACAGTTATAATAGTCACACCAGCTTGTGATCGTCTAGTGCTAGAGAAGGAGCTTCTAATGAGTGCTCTGCAGGTAACGTTAGGAGAAAGGCCAGCTTCATTTTCTTGCGTTCAGAATGTATACCCCACTTACTTTAAGTATGTATGCTGACGTCACTAGGGTCATTTCTACACTTTTCTCGTCGTGGCGGGGCACCTATTCTCGGACATAAATATGCGTTAAGGCTTGTGCAGACCAGCGCGACTTGTCGCGCGACGCGACTCAAACAATGCAATTTCTAAGAAAACTGTACGGTATAACAATAACCGGCGTCGCGTCGTGCGACAAGTCGCGCTGGTCTGCACAAGCCTTTACCCACGCAACAATGTATAATAAATACTAAGAAACAGAATCCATGAGGATATAAATAAAATATCTTAAGGCTAGTGTAGAACATGTGTTTAATTAAGGTCAGAAACAAATAACATAACATCACGCCTGTGCTCCCTGAACGGGTGGGCAACCGTCTCATCGGAAACAACCGGCCAAGTGCTTGTCGGACCACGCACAGTGAAGGGTTCCGTTGTTGGGATGAATACTTTTGCCAGCTAGGCAAAAGTAATCCAATTTTTTAACACTAAAAATATTGTGGAATGGTAAGAAATATAAATATTATACTTACTAGTATTATTTTCAGAGCAGTTAGTCAATGTTTTCATGTTTTCATGTGTCGATAATGAACTGTTAGACACAAACGTAGTATTATTGTTTTCTAAACCAGTTAAAGGCGTTGTCGTCTTTAGATCTTCATTAATTTGTGTAACAACTGAAGTACCTGCAATATACAATGTCATTATTAGCTCCGGTGCGAGAATAGTTCTCGTGATGGTGAAAAAAGGCAAGCCAGTCAGCATAGATTATTAAAACTGCTTCACTTTTTGTTTGCTTATGTCTTTAACTCGACATTTTTGACTCGAAGTGAAACGTCTAAACACAAATTAATATAATCAAAAGTGACAAATGGATTCAATATTGAACCAATCCAATTTTGGATTTCAGTTTCACTCGCGCTTCGAATGATCGAAAAACGAGCGTGAACGTTAATTTGTAGGTACATAATTTTGTTGAATATTTACTCGAGTAAAGCGTCTTAGCGTGTCAATTATGTGGCCAACGCTCCTCTTTAAAAATGCTGTATCGTCTTAAGAGACCCCATGTGTGAACACTGATCCTCAAAACACCCCCAAGGCCGGGTTCGGGAGTTAGGATCAGATCTTTGTAATAAATAAATTGTAAGATTGTAACTTTTAGTTTCTGTCATATTATAATGTATTCTTTTGTGACAAATAAATATTTTGTTTAATTTTTTGTGAGTCGTGTATTATATGTGGCGATGTTGGAACGTTAGACTTAAAAGTATTCTTATTGTTTTCTGAACTAGTAAAAAAAAAGCTTTGATCTATTTAGTTACAGCTCTGGTTGGTGACTTGTTCGCATAGGCACCACGATAGGTTCACAATGTCATTATTTTAGGACATATTAAAACTATTCTATGTAACTATATCTATACTAATGATAAAGTTGAAGATTTTGTTTGTTTGAACACGCTAATCTCAGGAACTACCAGTCGGTAGTTAATTGATTCAGGCGGGACCTTGCGGAAATCCATTATAAAATACAATAGACGTAGATATATTTAGTAACCTAGATATTCCGCTTAACTATTCCTAAAGAGTCATAAATCTGTAAGAAATAGACACGTGTTTCATATCTCAACGACGCATCATCAGGATGACGATTGACTTGTCGTGAACACAAACACAGCATGTTGCTACGCCGGACGCAGAGTGAGCCATACAGCTCGACAACCCCACTTATACAAGGTCCCATTTAAATAAATGGGCAAATTTTAACACAGCGTTCAGTACGTCTAACAAAAGACATACAAGCAAAAAATAAACTGATTAAAGTGATTTTATTTTCACCTAAAATAATAAATGGAATTGTGTATTTTTGATAATAGATTTGTTTTTGTAAGTATGTAATGCGTTTTTTTTCTTATTTTTTTTACTATTGTTCTTAATTTGGTAGTCTGAATGATTTGTAAAATTTTGCCCATCGATTTTAAATGGACCTTATATACTGCTCGGTCCACTTCAGCTCAGATCGTTAACAGTATGACGATTGACTTGTCGCGAATCCGCTGATAAACATTTGATAAATCACGAACATACCTAAATATTTTATAAACAATATCTAAAAAAAACCCTGTCTGATCCGAAAGGGGCGCAATAACATTACCAAGAAGTAATAAAAACTCTTATAATTATTGAAAAGTTATTGCTATTTAAAGTTCACATTTTTGGTACCAAAATTTCCACCGAATCCATTAAAAATTTGCAAGTTTTTATCAGGGCTCATAAATTGTGACTTAGACACCCGCTTAACAACGGTTGCCCGTACCCCATGTGATAACCCGGTAAAATTCCCCATTGGAAATACACGAGTATAAGACCATTTGTTTATCTTTTTCCTTAAATTATAGAATCTCGGTACGATATAGAATCAACCACAAATGGTGTTATTTGCTGACGATACTTCCTTAATTTTTAAGTAGATAGACGTGCTACAAATTTTGACGACGAAATAACGCCCTACTGCCGGTCCAAAGTTGGTTCACTGCTAATAATTTAGTATTAAATGGAAAAAAAACTAAGTGCATAACATTTTCTTTACCAAGTGTCAAGAGTAGTGATTGTGAGATAGTATTGAATCAAGAGAAACTAGAATTCGTCGATAAAACTGTTTTCCTGGGGATCACGCTCGACTCAAGGTTACAATGAGGTCCTCATTTAACATCTCTTGCAGGACGGCTAAGTTCAGCGGCATATGCTGTCAGAAAAATCCATTAATTTACTGATGTAGATACCGCGAGGCTGGTCTATTTTAGTTACTTTCATTGTATCATGTCTTACGGTATTTTACTGTGGGGACGGGCTGCAGACATCGAGTCTACTTTTATTCTGCAGAAAAGAGCGATCAGAGCCATATATTATCTCCGCAGGCGTGACTCTCTAAGGGAACTGTTTAAGGATATTAACATCATGACGGTACCTTGTCAATATATCTATGAAAACATCATGTACGTAAGAAAAAATGTACATCTTTTTAGTAAAAGAGATGATAGACATTATTATAGTACTAGAAATAGGGACATGTTACAGCAAAATTCCTCCCCACATACTTCAACTGAATGAGACGAAATTCAAATCTTGTATTAAACGCACACTATGCAGGCAGGCATATTATAAGATGGTGGATTACATCGCTGATAAAAATGCTTGGCTCAATACTGGTCCTGCTCCACAACCATAACTATTTGATAAACATTTGAAAATACAGTTGGAGCTGCCGAAGAGTTTAAGACCATCTTTGCATTGTATAAAATAAATTTCCTTTGTATTTGATTATAATTTCAGAGCACAGGTTTGAGTAATATGTACTAAAGAGCTAACATTTACCGGGTAATACGTCTTTTATTGACTTGAATATGCCCTGGCGGCTATGAGTATGTTCACTCAGATGTCTCGCTGATGGTGGCGCGTGTGTTGGATCATTTAGCTCCCTTCAAAAAGCTGAACGATGCTGATCTATGCGTCATGTTCGTGAATGGGCGCCGTCAGTTGGGACTGGTCAACACTTCTTTCACGCTGCCTTGGCTGATTTAAATTTTTGAATTGTTCTTTGTTTTATCTTTTTATTACGGACGCTTCTAACATGCACGTCTTTCTACATTGTTCTCACATGTTTAATATCAACATGAATGATGCAACCAATATTTTGTAACAATTAATTTAAAAGAGTGTCCGTGGAGTTTCTTGCCCGTTCTTCTCCATAGGTACCTACTACGCTTTGGAATGGGCAACTAGCTTTATATTTCTGACTGACCGATTCCTTGATAATTCAAAAGTGCCTGTAAATGATTTGATTGAAATACTCGTAAATGCTTTGAGTTTGAGTTGGATACCTAACAACACCATGACAAATCAGACAGAGTTTTTACAAGCTTTATATTAGCTTGCTCTGTTGGTATGTGTTTCCGGTAACTCCAATTGTCATCCATTTTTCGAGCACTTCCTGGCATTGGCTTGAGCTGAAACTTGGCATTCTTATACAACTACCGAGACATTTAAAAATAATGATACCGTGGAGCTGGCCTGATGTTGGAGCCGGAAGTTTGCCATAGAAACTCCTCAATCAAACAAGACAGCACATCGTGTTTGGACTCATGGGTTACGTATTAACCAGTGCTTTGACACTAGGTGGTATTCAGGGTCTGATGATCGAGCCGGAAGGTGGCCATAGGAACACCTCAACCAAACAAGATAGCACGATCGTGTTTAGTCTCATTGGATATATATTGACAAGTGCCACTAGGTGGTGTTCAGAGCAGACCCTGAACACCACCAGCATCAGAATGCTGGAGCCGGAAGGTGGCCATAGGAACTCCTCAATTAAACAAGATAGTACCACAGTGTTTGGACTCATTGGTTATGTATCAACAAGTCCTTTGACACTAGGTGGTGTTAAGGGTCTGATGATGGAACTGGATGGTGGCCATAGGAACTCCTCAATCAAACAAGACCGCACCATCGTATTTGAACTCATTGGTTATGTATTATCAAGTGCTATTACACTGGTGGCGTCCAGTCTGATGATGGTGCCGGAAGGTAAAGAAAGAAAGAAATAAAATACATTTATTTAGCACAGACTAAAAGGTGGTCACGGGTACTCCTCAAGTAAACCAGATAACCCCGTTGTGTTTGATTTGTCTTGACAAATGCTATTACACTAGCTGGCGTTCACGGACTGATGATGGAGCCGGAAGGTGGAATTAGAAAAAAAAAGGACAAATAGATTTATTTGTCACACAAACAGTGTGTACAAAAATATTATAGCTCAAGATGTGTCTGGTATCTGATGTTGGAGCCGTAAGGATGCCAAAAGATGTCCTTGCTAAAGTATCGTACATACTTTCACTTTTCAAGAGATGGCGTACATGTTATAAAACCAATCTCTGTACAATTTCCAGCTCAGTACAGCTATGGCACTATTGAAAGGCGTATGTAACCCTTGATATTATCATGGGCATCGACTGTCCACAAAATGCAAGGTAACAAAGTCGACTATACATTAGTGTACTTAGGGCTGAAACTCTTCGCCACTGGGCAAGCCTTTTTTTTTTTCAGGATGGGAATTCATCAAATCACTTCTCCCGCTCTGGGCAGAGCGAGAGGGTGTGTCAGACTTTTACTGACTAAAACCCACCCGTGTTCCTTCCGTTGCCTGTGTGCCGGGGCCGCGATATCCCTTTCGGACAAACCCGCAACCCCAGCAGGCATTGGTCTTTCGACCCCGTCGGTTGGTGCTGACATCTCTTTGAGGCGCGCGTGGAACACAACGCGCCGTCGACACGGGCCTGGTCCTTATCGGACGGTGAGCTCCACTGGGCAAGCCTACGTTTCGCTTAGTAGAGTTCGCGTATTAGCCGGTCTTATGATTCAAGAGATAGATTGCTCATAACTATCAGGGAAGAAACCATGCAACAACGATGCTCTAGAGGAAATTAATAGGATGAGAAATTTTACCGAATATGATGACTAAGTGAATAAATAATTAAACAGACTAATGCACAAAATGTCAATCAATCTGCCTAGCCTTTCTCATCTATATTGGGGTCGGCTTCCAGTCTAACCGGGTGCAGCTGAGTACCAGTATTTTACAAGTAGCGACTACCTATCTGACCTCCACAACCCAGTAAGTGGGTAACGTTCTAAAAACTGGATGTGATTAATACGTATAAACTGTGGAACTAAAAAGAGTGTTGGGTTTGTTGGTTATCTAACAAATCTTAATGCTAAAAAGTACAAAATAAAATATAAGTAAAAATATAAATAAAAACCTTGAGGCTAAAATTAAGTGTAAGAATAAAAACCTTGAGGCTAAAATTAAGTGTAAGAAGAAAAACCTTGAGGCTAAAATTAAGTGTAAGAAGGACATTTACGCCTCAAGCTTTTAAGAAAATATTAAAGTTCTATGTTCACGTAAGTTTTATTTAATACTTTTTAGTTCATGAAAAGCTTATATATTATTTTTAGGTACATTTGTTGTATGTGAGTTTTGTTTCAGGATAAGAATCTGATAGTTACGATAGATATCTTTGTTTAATAAATATTGTAGAGAGCAATGAAAGTTGGAGAAGAGGCAGAGGTAAAGGCTTACCGTTACAAATTACGTCCTTTAAGTCCACCAAAAACACGCAGGGTTCGGTGATTCCTTTCATACAAATATCAGTATCTGTAAGAAAAAATAAACACCAATCTATCAAGTCGAGTTTTCTTTTGTTTGCATGATCTTCCTAATACCAACAATAACAATCAGGTGACAGAAAAATTACACGTAAGCATCACAAAAACTTACACTAAAGGTCTCATTATTGTTACAATAGTATAAGATTCTCTTACATTTATATTCCTTCTCAGATTTTTCGGAGTCGACTTTCCCTTCTGCAAATCTAATTATATTACACAAGCCATTCGATGTATACAAATTTACGTTTATTATTAGTTCAGGGCCGCTTAATTGGCCAAAAACCACTTCAACATTTTCACCTTTGGAAAGTATTTGGTTGTTCCAATCGCCAGTTACGAGATCTGAAACGTATTAGAAAGGCAAAAGTAACACATTACATCTTGAAATAATTGTACATAAGTGTTTCTGATAAGAAGAACACGAACATCGAACACTTTGTTCGCATAGGTGTACCACTAACGAACAGCAAACACTGTATTTTTCAAAAAAAATTGATCGTGGCGATCCAATTTCGAATCAATGGCTACTAAAGAGTCTTGCCAGGGTTGCGAGTTTGTCCGAAAGGGATATCGCGACCCCGGCACACAGGCAACGGAAGGAACACGGGTGGGTTTTACTCAGTAAAAGTCTGACACACCCTCCCGCTCCGCCCAGAGCGGGAGAAGTTATTTGATAATTTCCCACCCTCAAAAAAAAAAAAGTGCGTCTTTGTCTGCTCTCTTTACTCAATTTTATCCTACAAGTCTTTGAGTTTGAACAAATTCGTTAATCCAATGAACTTGTCGGAAATGGTAGTTCACAAAATTATTCTCAGCATTACGTCGCATGAACGAGTGTGAATGTGCTGTCTAGTTTTAGGTATAAGCCAGAATCTTACCTGGTCCAACTGTTACAACGATCGCAGTAGCAGCTGGTGATTTGTTCAGATACCCTGTTGCAATATAGAACCAATCACCAGAGTTGAAGCTGAATTTCCACGGAAAAACAGATTCAAACACAGGTCTAGATCCTCTATAATCTAAAAACAATTAAAATTAATGTAGTGTACTCGTAGGCAATGTGTTAAAAGTGGATACGCTGAATTTACATTCAACTGCTCTGTAAAGGATACAATGGTAGGGGGGACAATACATGCGAGATCTGTAATTATGTCAAAAACTATGGGTTTATATTGTATGAATTATTGTACAGCTTTGGACGATTGTTGACAAGTTTAAAGCGACGTCAATAAGTGTTTCAAGTTCTTAGAAGAATAAAATGACCATCGATTATGGATTTCAAAATTTTTTATTACATTTAGTAAAATAAAATAAATTATTTACAAACTATTAACACTAGGTACGAAATACAATAACTAACTACACGAATAGATACAAAATTAATATATTATGTATGTATCTAGTTAGTAAGCCTTTATATAAAAAAAATATATAAAAAAAACCAACCAGTGCGTGTCGGACCGCGCACAATGAGATGATGAGTTTCGTAGTTCGGATGAATTTATTCCAAGAACAAACTTAATATTGTAGTTGAAAAACATTTTCTCCGACACATTCCTATCGCAAATTTTAGTTGGTCGATTATTACTCGTTAACTTGTAGAGCCTACTTAGCTGTGATAGTTTTCCTTTAAACTTCGTTATTTATTGCCGTGAATTTTTTGACATATCCAAAACCATTTGCAAATTTTTGTTAGTCTTTCTAACAATAATTTGCACTTTAAAGCTTAATATTTCGCAAACTGAGCCCTGATTGTAAAAATGATTTTCACACACCCACTTATTTTTTAACGATCTTTTCAACGACAACCCACACGAAGGGAAAACATCTCCTCTTTACGTGTACGGAGATTTCAAAAAATATGTTTTTCATTTATTTCACCACTTTGTTAGCGTGATTTATATGTATACCCATGCCAAATTACTTTCTAGTACTAAGAGTCTCTGAGCTAAGCCGCGGACAGACAGACAGACAGACAGATTCGGCGAAACTATAAGGGTTCCTTGTTGACAACGGAACCCTAAAAATATCGATTTAGACCAAACAAAGTCTATATTTACGAAGGGGTACCTACAGTACCCACGTAATAGTAATAGGGGTTGAGTCTATTGCCATAAACCGGGCAAAAAACCAGACTTTACAGAAACTCGTATGGAAAAACCCATGCCACTTTGCCCGACTTGGGAATCGAACCCAACTTCCTCATGCTCTGTAGTCGCGCTTACGACCACTAGACTAACGACGCAGTCTTCTGAATCGTGGCAACGTTTTCTAATACAAATCTCATAAATACAAACAGCCAGAACATCTTCGATACGTTTGTTAAGGCCATGTTTCAGAATTAAGACAACGTTACTTACAAGCTTCGTAGGAATTATAAACGCGCACATCCGTAGCCAAACTCAATGCAAATATTATCATAAAAACGTAAATTAATTTCAGCATCTTCATTTGATTTGATTCACAAATTGTAAATGATTATTTTTAAACATTTATTTACACTTTACTAATATGATTAATTAGACTTGTATCTGCGAACACAAAACTAAAAGGAATTAGTCACAAAACGGTTTCGCTGTCGTTTTTATAAACCCACGTTTTTCAGTTATTTCCTCCTAACATGAATAGTGACAGCACAGTAAATGATAAATGTTGGCGGCAATACCTATTATGGTCAACTGTTAATTGCATTCGTTCAGCCTGTAAACACAATTCATTATTATTTAAATTTTAGTTGGAGTTGAATTTTGATTTGAATTTTTGTTATTTTTAATTTAATTTTTTTTTTCTTATTTAATGGATCATGTGGTCTGCAATAAAGATTTATTTTTTAATTTTTTTATTATTAATAAACCCGTAAACGTCCACTGCCGAACATTCTCCCAATCAATAAAGTTATTGAAGATATCTCTACAAGGAGTGGTCACAGCATGTTGTTATTAACACACGGGAGGACGCTACTGCACATCCTCTCAACGTAATCCTCTAATTGCAACTTACGATACCCACGGGTAGAGATGGAGTTGTTTTTTATTGTCAAGAACGAGAAGTACATACTTAATTAAAATATTCCTTACAAGAGAATACCTTTTTTTTTTTTTTTGAGGATGGGAAATCATCAAATGACTTCTCCCGCTCTGGGCGGAGCGGGAGGGCGTGTCAGACTTTTACTGACTAAAACCCACCCGTGTTCCTTCCGTTGCCCGTGTGCCGGGGCCGCGATATCCCTTTCGGACAAACCCGCAACCCCAGCAGGCATTGGTCCTTACGGACCCCGCCAGATGGTGCCGACATCTCTTTGAGGCGCGCGTGGAACACAACGCGCCGTCGACCCGGGCCTGGTCCTTATCGGACGGCGAGCTACCCATTGCTCACCGTCCGCAAGCCCGCGCCTACGGTGGCCGGAAGTCGGCTCGCGACTCCCGACGCCCGGGGCGTCTCCTGCGGCGATTAGGGGCGCGAGGGCGCGCATATTGCATCTCCCTCTTTTTTCCCGTTTTTTTTCTAACTTTGTGACTTTACAGTCACTTTATTATTGGTACATAGCCTTCACATTTATAATTATTGTAAGCGCTGTTAAAACCAGGTGCTGTAGCAATGAGCTCCAGGTCTTTTTTCAACGTTTATTCTTTACAACGATACTTTTACAATAATTTAATTTTTTAAATAGAACTGAACTGTCCTCGAACTAGAAAAGTGTAGATTTTCATGACTACGTAACGCCCTTTGTAACTGTTCCAAGAAGAACGAAATTCGCAGATATACCGCTAGTTCAGTATTGACAGTAAATTAATATTTTAACGGTGGTTAGTAAGTCGTGGAGGTTCCTAACACCGCGATACGTTACGAATTGTGCGACTGTTTGATACTTGATCTAGTAAGGGAGTAAGTGAATACAACAACAAGGGCTATGTTAACGAGAATTATTTAGACAGATGGTACTGATGTTATGTAACTATGAAAAGGATTGTTACTATAGCACATTAATGTGTGTTTACAAAATTTCGGGTAAAGATTTTACTAATGAGTAACTACGATGTTTCTTGCCTATTCTGCTCCATATGTAACTACCTTTCGAAAAGGCAACTAGATCCAATAATTGCTTTTATTGTAAAGACATTTAAAATTGCCTTATATTGGTATAAACGAAGTAAATAATTTTTGATTTAGACTTTGACTTCAACGAGATCTCAGTCACATCGACAGCATTAGCAGTGAGCTCGCACAGGTCTTTCATAGTACTGGAGCTAGTGCACACAGAGCAGGACAGGAGTGAGGCATCGCCAAATACGAGTATGTCAAGAAAAATGATGTCAAATATGTCTGTGATGTGGCTACGATGTGGGTAAAAACATAACTTTTATATATTGATTAGTTTTTGGTATTTAGAATTGAGAAAAAGTGATTGGGAGTGCAAAATATTTTATTTATAAAACAAACTAAATCTAGCCCATTAAAGGTCATTTACCAATTTTCTTTCAAACTTGTGTTTTATTAAATATTTGCCTTAGCGTCCCGATTTTACCCCACTTCCCCAAACTCTGTAAAATTAACTGTTAGGTACTAAGGGGCCAACTCGGAAATTAAAAAAGTCTGCCGTGTCATACAAAAGTGCAATATAAATCCGATCAAAATGTATGAAACGGCAGATTTACACATATTATAGAGTTGGTTTTGAAGTATGAGTTGATCATATTCATGAGTCACACATCAATAGTCATGAGTAACTCTCATAAAGTGTATCCCTCGTTTAACCTAACATAGTTATAGAAAAGCTTACCGTCACATATGTTTATAAGATCCACCTCTAGTACACAGCCGTGATTTAAGCGAGTACCAAAATCTGTAACAAAATAACACCAATTAATAACTTCCTTTGCATCGCATAATTATGTTCCGAATACCAGCTATAATGATCAGTTGAATGATAAATTTAATTAAATAATTTACTGAAAAGCGTGGCAGGAATATTTAAAAGATCTCATTATTGTAACCATATAACATTCTCTTACGTTGGAATTTTGACAGCCCTCCCTTTAGCTACTGGGAGTGACGAACATAAGATATTTGACTTATATAAATTTAGCATAATTTCTATTTCATTGCCATCCAATAAACTACTGAAATAAATTTATGATATTCTTCACCTTTCCTCTGACCATATTCTTCTGTAAACTTCTTCATTTCATAAGTTTTGAAATCTGAAATGTATTTGAAAAGCAAAGTTGCACTTTACATTTTGAAATAATTGTACAGAAATGATTAATATACTTTTTCACCTCAGCATCTCAAAGAAGCAGGTTTTGCTGTTTAAAGACAGTGAGCAAAATTCGATTTTGTAAATCGAAAAATATAATATAATAAATGCCTAGCAGTGAGTGAGTACTCGGTCTACTCACAAAATTAGAAAGATTTGAACTTAACTTTGTTCTGTCACTTTCACTTCGATATATAGAAACAATTAGATTCGAAGTTCGGTTTTTAAATTCAATACCTAGTAGGCCCAAAACAGAAACAACCAATAAAACGTTAGGATACACAATTACCTATAACCGTAAAATTGCAAATCATACGTTAAGGTTTTATTTAAATGCTGATTAATTATATTTTTTGGATCGAAGTTCAAGCCGCGTTAAGGCTTGTGGTAAAAAGGCGCTTGCAATTGTCGTCTTCTAATTCAAAGAGAAAGAAAATGAAAATCCAAAATGGCGGCTGCGAAAATTTCCAAATTTTTCATTATGGGTGTCGTTTTCATAGTTTTTGAGGAGCTTAATTCGATAGTGCGGTCAACATGTTAATCCAAGACGGCAACTGCGAAACTTTTATTTCAGTCTTAAATCATACGTGAGAAGGAATTTCGTTCCTGACGGGAGGGGGGGGGGGGGGGGGGGGTCCTGCAGCCGCACATGCTTTTTTTTTGGAAGAAAGTTAGAAACTTATAGCTTACCTTTATTACAAGTAATATTGACAGCAGTCACACTAGGGGATGTATTTTTCAATCGTATAGCCACTAAGAACCCATTCGAGTGAAATCTGAACGTCCACGGAAAGTGAGATACTATGACTGGTTCTAGGTTCTGCGGTTATGTTATGTTAAAATATGAATGCACCCAAATTACATTGCATGCATTAGAGATAAAATCCAGCTCTGTATGAACGTTTGTATGACACAGCAGGATTTTTTAAAGTCGGTTATAAATATAGATTTTATTTAAACAAATCCTCAAACTGAAATCAATATGATTTTGCCCTGTATCACATAACATGACGCCAATATCATCAAGCTTGTATGCACAAAGGTGTAAGACAGAGGTGTATCTACCCTAAGTACCTACACCCACATTTCACCAGTCATGTGCAAGTTCCATGTGACAGGGGGCGAGCCTATTACCATCAACCGGACACACACCGCGGGCTACTACTGAGAATTCCTTGAAAAAACTCAATAACACTTTCCCGACCTGGAATCACACCCAGGAGCGCTTGGTTTGCATCGAAAACATGGAAACGTTACTTACAATAATCAAATTGATTATAAACGGCCACGTCCAAACTGATAGTCCGTAGAAAAAATAATAAAACAAAGGTAAATGTAGTTTGCATTTTCAAATGAAGAAACAAAGAACTAATTATTCTAATAGAATATAGTATTGTTTTGCAATAGGTACAATAAATTACACTAAGTTAAAGTTATTTAATAACACGTGCATCTGCAAGTACAAAACAAACATAAATCAGTAACAAAATAGCTAGTGGTTTAATTTATAATCCTCTTTTTTCAGTAATTTCCTCTTTACATAAGCGCCTAGCATTTACTGTGGTGTCAACCACAGTAAATGCTAGGTTGATGCATTATATAATATTCTATGTACTATTTGTTTTATTTTATATTTATGTATAATTTTGAATTTTAAACCTGACTTGGTTTCCGTACGTTTTTTTCGGGTGACCACTGAAAATCAGCGCTGTGCTGTGGGTCTCCATAGCACAGCATCATGCTGAGTGGAAGCCTTCTTGTCACAGTCATGACGTGCCAGCAGCTGCCTACTATTTCTGTTTTGTACTCGTTATTGTATACGTATTGTTATTGTTTTGTTACCTACTCGAGTTTTTATTATTTTTTTATGCACGTGTTTCTGTGACGAATAAAATTATTTTTCTTTCTTTCTTTCTTTCTTTCAATAGTTATAAAGCGAAGCTATAAATATCTTGTTCTGATATTAAGCCTCTATTGTTCGACATAAACTCAAAACTCAAAACTCAAAGCATTTATTTCAAATAAACCAATTACAGGTACTTTTGAATTGTCAAGGGGTCGGTCAGTCAGAAATATGAAGCTAGTTGCCCATTCCAACACGTAGTAGGTTCCTATGGAGAAGAACGGGCAAGAAACTCCACGGACACTCTTTTCAATCAGAATATTTTCACAAAATATTGGTTACATCATCCATTTTTGTAATTATACATGTGAGAACAATGTAAAAAGACGTGCACGTTGAAAGCATCAGTAATAAAAATAAAATAAAAAACAATTCAAAAATTAAAATAAGCCGTGGCAGCTAAGAGATGACCAGTCCCCACTGACGGCGCCCGTTCACGAACATGACGCATGCATCAGCACCATTTAGCTCAACCATTTTGAAGGGAACTTAACGATCCAACACACACGCCACCACCAGCGAGACATTTGAGTGAGCATGACATACTCACAACCGCCAGGGCAAACTCAAGTCAATGAAAGACGTACCCAGTAAATGGTAACTGTAAAGTAGGGACATAGTGCTCACACATGTGCTATGCAATTATATAATACTAAGAGATTGAATTTATACAATCTAAAGATAGTTTTACAATCTTCAGCAGCTGCAACAATATTTTGAATGCTAATCAATTAGTTTATGCGTCCTTGTAGAGCTGGACCAGCGCTGAGCCAAGCATTTTTGTCGTCGATGTAATCCCCCAACTTATAATATGCTTGGCAGCATAGTGTGCGTTTTATACAAGATTTAAATTTCGTTTCATTCAATTGGAGTATGTGGGGAGGTATTTTATTGTAACATTTCAAACAGTACCCCATGAAGGATGAGTCTACTTTAGCCAGTCTGAAACCCGGTTGAATCAATTGGTCCCTATTTCTAGTCCTATAATTGTGTCTATCACCTCTTTTCCTGAAAAGACTTAGATTTTTCCTAACGTACATGATGTTTTCATAGATATATTGACAAGGTACCGTCATGATATTAATATCTTTAAACAGTTCCCTTAGAGAATCGCGTCTGCGGAGGCCATATATTGCTCTGATGGCTCTTTTCTGCAGAATAAAAATAGAGTCGATATCTGCAGCCCGTCCCCATAGTAAAATACCGTAAGACATAATACTATGAAAATAACTGAAATAGACTAGCCTCGCGGTATCTACATCAGTAAATTGACGGATTTTTCTCACAGCATATGCTGCTGAACTTAGGCGTCCTGCAAGAGATGTTAAATGAGGACCCCATTGCAGCTTGGAGTTGAGCGTGATCCCCAAGAAAACAGTTTTATCGATGAATTTCAATTTCTCCCCATTCACAATCACTACACTACTTTTAACAATCTATGTCACAATCACTACTTTTAACATTCGGTAAAGCAAATCTAATGCATTTAGTTTTTTTCCCATTTAATACTAAATTATTAGCAGTGAACCAATTTTGGACCTGCAGTAGGGCGTTATTTACGTCGTCAAGATTTGATGCACGTCTATTTATCTTAAAAATTAGAGAAGTATCGTCAGCAAATAACACCATTTGTGGTTGGTTTTTTAATAAATGGGGTAGGTCATTTACATATACTAAAAAGAGGAAAGGACCCAATATCATACAACTAACTAGTTTAAATTACTATCCAGAGGCAGTGAACTCATAATGAGTGAGGGACATGGAACCTCCTTCGTACAATTTGTAAAAATATTTATTGCATTTGAGCTACATTTGTTTAGGTTCACCACCTTATTATTAGTATTATTACTAATCATTGTGGTGTTAATAATACAAGACTTCGACATACTACCTATGTCTGAGTTTATATAAAAAGCTAATAGCCTTGCTATTATGTGTCTAAAACTAACAGGCAGATACACAGTATCCCTAGTCGATTTTAAAGTTTCCACAAAAGTGTTGGTGTCAAGAAATACAAGCTTGTTACTATAATGGCTAACTAAGAAGTGCATATGCTTATTAAGCATATGAATATAATTGTTTTGTCTATTTGTCAATTATTCAAAATATGGGAAAGCACACAATATTATTTTACTACAATTTAACTTTAACAACTCAGTTACACAGTCAGTGATTTCTTCTTTTTTGACCTTAGAACTAACCTACAAATACAGTAATGTTGGTTTTAGGATTGTATACACTTGCTGTTACTGATGCCATTATTCGTTTGTAGGTAGAACCTGGCATACAATAATTTTGAGTAGAATAACACAGATTGTTACTAATTAATTTACCTATACCTCTTCCTATACTATCTGAGAACATAACTGAATGATAACAATCACAATAACTATAACAATAACTACTGAAAAATGGACAACTAACAATCTCAGGCTGTACCACTTGAGATAGATCTTGTACTGTATCAGATATATCTTGGTTGAGGATACAGCCTTGAGTCAAACTCTCAGTCTGGGACGGGTCCTGCGTTGCCTCAGGCTGGACAGCATCAGGGTTTGAAATCTTCTGACAAGAACACTGACACATAACTAACTCATTAGCAGCAAGAATATGTTCTTTAATTTGGTTCTGAGAGCCCACGTATTTAATGTAAAGGGAACGAAGTCTTCCCTCAAGTAACTGTATGTCAGACTGTAAGCGCTGTGTATCAATTTCATATATTTTTTTGCTGTCTTCTAATTTTATTTGATATTTGTTTAATTTATTGAGTAGATCAACACGTTCTTTCCTCCGTGGAATATTTTTGGAAAAGTGTTTTTGTTGTTTCCTAATTTGATTACATTTTTTAATTATTCTATTCAATTTTGCATATTTTTTCATTTTCTTATGACTAACATTATAACTACAATTCTGTTTCAGCAAGGAATCTTCAGTTAGGTCAATAGTTATTATGGAATGAGGGTTACAATTAGTATTTAATAATTCATTGTATAAGTTGTTAGTTTTTTTAACCTGTGTACATTCTTTTTCTTTCTCTAAACGGATAATAGGAGGAGCTCGTGGCTAAGTAATAACAGCCGCACGGTTCGATCCACCATGCTAAGCTACGCTTGCCGGGGTCGGTCTGTGGATGGGTGACCATCTTTTAACATACCGAGACTCCTCCGTGCCTCGGAAAGCACGTTAAACCGTTGGTCCCGGCTGTCATTCGTGGATCTTTGACAGTAGTTACGGGTCGTCAGAAGCCCGAAAGTCTGAAAACCAGTCTTACCAAGGGGTATTCGTATTACCCAGGTACTGTGTTGTGGAGGTCAGATAGGCAGTCGCTCCATGTAAAATACAATATTCAGCTGCATCCGGTTAGACTGGACGCCGACCCCAACATAGTTGGGAAAAGGCTAGGCAGATTGATTGTTCGACATAATAAGGTGAGGACCTAACTGTTGGGCTAAATAATATTAGTGTCGCTTAATTAGATGCATTACGCAACAATTATTAAATGTTGTTATTTTCCTTATTTTAAACAGGAAAGTACTTTGTTATGTAGCAACTGAAGCATAACAAAATTTAATTTCAATTAAGTATCATTTATTGAGCCCAAAATAGGTTGTACAAGGAAGCTGTTTCGAAGAAACTGTTGTGACTACAATAACAAAATAAGAACTGCTTAGGTACTCACACCCTTAAACTTTTTAAATTTTTATTTATTTCATTGTAGGAAACTATTGAACTAATTCGATAATTATGCATTCTTATTAAATTCTTCTAGAGGTTTTGTTATTAGGTTCTTGGGGCTTTATCGCTTAGCGACTACATCGCCCACTACTGAGAAATACGAAAAGATACTTACAATCTACCTTATTACTAAGTACGTACAGTTGTACAGCTTTATAAATGATACACAGTTTGGACTAGATTTTATTTAGACATAAAACAGGCCAAGTGCGTGTCGGAACACGCAAAATGAAGGGTTCCGTAGTTGGAATGAATTTATCCCAAGAACAAGCTTAACATTGTAGTTGAAAAACATGCCTCCCATACGGAATGTATGGGAGATCATGTTGTTCAAACTGCAAATATAAGTTGGTTGATTATTACTCGTAAACCTGTACAGCCTCCTTAGCTCTGATAGTTTTATTCATTTATTTATTTAATACTTCAAGCAATGTACAGAGGCGGACTTAATTCCTCCAAAGTTGTTGATCTATAGATAGATTATTATGGAAATATGAAAGGAATCAGAATTAAAATTAAAAACTGTAGAATGTATTGACTTCATAATCAGCAGTAGATACTACATTACATACTACTATAGCTAAGCCAAACATATTTTGTTCTGATGGTATTAACCATCAGAACAAAATATTTTTGGGTTAGCTATAAAGTAATGTAGGTATGTACTTATCATTCCTGTCAATAAAAATACACCCCAACTCTACCCGTGGGTATCGATAGTTGCAATGAGAGGATTGCGTTGAGAGGATGTGCATCAGCGTGCTCCTGTAGAGAAATCTTCAATAACTTCATCGTAGCTGGCATTGGGAGAATGTTCGGCAGTGGACGTTGCAAATAAAATATTTTATTTATTTTGTGTGTAATGAATGACTAAACTAATACAAGTCAATGTTAATATCGCTAGCGTTTAGCATTTACTGTGGTGTCGATTATATTAGGAGGAAATTACTGAAAAATGTAATTATAAAAGCGATAAAGAACGAATTTTGTTACTCATTTCAGTTTGTTTTGTAGTAACGGTTGCACGTATAAGTAATTATTTGAATTAAGTGTCGTCTGAATATTCTAATAGATTAACTAGTTCTTAATTTATTTATTTACAAATGCAAACTACTTGAGCCTTTGTTTTAATATTTTCTCTACGGAGTATCAGTTTGGCTGTGGACGTGGCCGTTTATGAATATCTTGATTATTGTAAGTAACGTTTCCATGTTTCCGATGCATTGAAAAAATAAAAATACCAAATATTCTGGCTTTTTGTGTTGTACGATTCAAAACGCATCCACGATACAGAGGACTGCCTAGTTGCTCTCGCGGTCACAAGCGCTGCTGCAGAACAGGAGGTCCTAGATTCGATTCCATGTTGGGAAAGTGTAATTGAGGTTTTTCATATGGAATTCTCATTAGCAGCCCGCGGAGTCTGTATCTGTGTCCAGTTGCTGGTAATAGGCTCGCCTCCTATTATATGGAACTTGCACATAACTGACCAAATGTGGGTGTAGGTACTTAGGGTAAATACACCTGTCTTACACATTCGTAGATACAAGTGTGATGATGTTGACGTCATGTTCTATGGTACAGGACAATATAATGATTATTTCAGTTTGACGAATTGTTTAAATAAAATCTGTTAATAACTAACTTTTTTTACACAGAATATCTGACTTTAAAATAACCACTACAAAGACTGCAAAGAATTTTTACAAAAAAAAAACAACTGACTTCCAAAAAAATAACACTATTATGTGATAAATAACTTTAATATCAGAAAAGTCTGTGTCTTTGGTTTTGAATTTTCGTTTTTGCCACCGACTTCTAAAATAAAGATTAATTTTTCACATTGTGATGTTTTTTTTGTAAAAAAAAATTATTTTTAACTTTTTAGTGGCGGTAACTACCCCACACAAATTCGAATATCAAACCTGCTATGTACATAACAGTGACAGGAAGTTAGATGAAATAACTTTCGTTTCGGAAGAACATTATGTTGGTTTCGCACTACCTCCTGTTATGTACTGTGTTGAACTGATATCTATACTTTGGGTTGATTATATCCAACATGTTTCATCTTAGGTAGGTAGAGAGCTGGATTCTATCTCTAATGCATGCAATTCCAGCGCTGCGGTATTTATTTTTAAATATCGCCGCATTATGCTGAGATAGTGGCCTTTTTGGCCTCGCACAGGTCTTTACTTTTCTGTTTGTATTTTAATTTTATATTTTTATTTTTTATTATTACTTACTGTTTGTATTTCCTGTGCGTGTCCCAAATAAAATATTTTTCTTTCTTTCTTTCTTTCAATGTAATTTGGGTGCATTCATATTTTAACAGGTCGCATAACAAAGATTCTGTTTCATTTTAGATAAGGAAGAACCGGAGAAACTAGACCCGGTCGCAGTGTCTCAGTTCCCGTGGAAGTTTGGTTATTTCAAGAGTGATTTTTTTCATATGTTTATACATATTAGCAAAAAATCAAAGAATGTGACTGCGATCAATGTTACATATACAACAGGTAAGCTTCAAGTTTGTAACTATCTTCCTAAGACTAGACGGAACCTTCTCTCTACATGAGTTTGTTAACTGACGAGTAAGAAATATAGAATAAGAGAAGGATGCATTCCTTCATGACTTTTTCAATTGAACGACAGCAACAGTGAAAAACAATTGTGAAGCACAATTTACGAAGAGCTTTTGGTCAAAAACAATGACTTGTTTGACAGAAGTAAGTTACAGTCATCAAACGTATATAATTCATTTCTGTACAATTATTTCAAAATGTAAAGTGCAATTTTGCTTTCCTAATACGTTTCAGTTGGCAGAACTTTCGAACTTAAGAAGTTTACACAACAGAATGGTCGGAGAAAAGGTGAAGAATATTATTATGTTCTTCCCAATACATTTATAAAGTCCACTGAAATAAAAATTAAGCTGAACTTATACCGGTCAAATATGTTATGTTCGTCACTCCTATTAGCTAAAGGAAGGACTGTAGCGAACGTCACGAATGAGTCAACAAAGAAGGAATTCCCACGTAAGAGAATGTTATATTGTTACAATAATGAGAGCATTTAACTATTCCTGCCACGCTCTTCAATATTTAAAAAAAAATAAGTTCTCAGTCAAGTGATCATTATAGCAGGTACTCGGAACATTCATATTTATGCGATGCAAAAGGACCTATAGTTGGTGTTATTTTCTTACAGATTATGGTACTCGCTTAAATCACGGCTGTGTACTAGAGGTGGATCTTATAAACATATGTGACGGTAAGCTTTTCTATACCTATGTTATACAGTGTGTTAGGTTAACCAAGGGACATACTATATGGGAGTTTACTACTCATGAAAATTTATTCACAACTCATACTTCAAAACCTACTCTGAAGTATGTAAACATCAGCTGTTTCATGCATTTTGATCGTAGTAATATTGTACTTTTGTATGCCATAGCAGATTTTTTTTTTTCGTGTTTGCCCTACCTAAAACTTAATTTTCAAGAGTACTTATGTTCTTTGTGTAACTAACACACTGAATTCTATCTATAACCTTCGTTACTCAATTATTTACATGTCAAACAAGCATACATAAATGAGTATGTCTCAAGCTGCTGACAAGATTCAAGTACTCTAAATAGGCTTGTCTTTTTGTTTCTCAGAATTTGGCTGTTACAGAATAGTTTAAAAAAAGGTTGTTAAAATTTAACCAATTACGTCATTAGTTATCTTATTTGTATTCAGAACTTGTTTGTTATTTTTTTCCGTTACTCAACTCATTTATGAGTAAATATATAATTGCTTTATATTAACCAATTAGTTACAAGCGTTGTGTCATCGCGCAACTCGTTCTTTTCAAAACCCAACCTCAAACTTACCTATCCTGAAAAATTAATATAAAAGTTGTTTAGCTCTAATTCTGCTACAATTTTAGGAAAATGGATGACACTGCCGATCCCTTTGCTGTAATTCCTTAGTTAAGATGATCCAAATGTGTAACCTACAAATATTGTGTATTGCAGATCCCCCAAATGCTACTTACACTACGATGAACACAACAACAAAGAATGCTAGTACTGATGTAGAAACTCTTAAACCCAATAATATCATTACGTCCAATTCTTCAACAAATTTAGAAATAACAACTCACAAAAATTCAGCAATTGATACTAGTAAGTATTATCTTTGTAGTCGTCCTTACTGAATGACTCATCTTATTCTGGCGGTCTGCACGAGCTGTTCTCGTATAGTTTGCCTTGCTGGCAGATAGAAATTTATTTCAACCATATATTGCTTGTGTCTCATAACGATACCTGTCCCTTATAATGAAGGGCTTAAAGACATTTAATCAACAAAAGTGAAGCTTTTACTGATGTTAACGTTATTAATAATACTTTAACGAATAATGTTCTTAATACGAGGGCGAAGTGATTAGTCTGGTAAAAATCTATTTTGGAATAAAATTATCGCAAATTGCATGTAACCTCCTTGTTCATAACTCTTTTGAGGGACTATATTTAAATTTTCAGCCAGTACCGCCGGTTAGTTTTTTTTTGAGAGCCATTAAATAAAAACAATTGAACGCATTTTCGCAAAAATGGAGAAAAGTGAATTTCGAGTGTTGATTAAAGATTATTTTTTGCGCAAAGAAACTATTACGGAAACGAAACAAAGGCTTGATAAATATTATGGGGACTCTGCTCCGTCGATTAAAATGATTCATAAATGGTTTACGGATTTTCGGTGTGGTCGTACAAGCACAAGTGATGCTGAACGCCCAGGACGCCCAGTTGAGGTCACTACTCCAGAGATGATCGCTAAAATCCATGACATAGTGTTGAACGACCGAAGAGTAAAAGTAAGCGAGATAGTCGAGATAGTAGGCATCTCAGACGAACGTGCGCGCAATATCTTACACCAACATTTAGATATGAAAAAGCTCTCCGCGCGATGGGTGCCGCGTTTACTGACTATTGATCAAAAACGCATGCGAGTTACCTCTTCGAAGGCAGGTTTGGCGTTGTTACAACGGAATAAACCTGTTTTTTTGCGTCGTTACATAGGGGTAGACGAAACGTGGATCCACCACCATACACCAGAAACCAAGGAACAATCGAAACAATGGTTTGCTAGGGGCGAACCAGCTCCAAAGAAGGCCAAAGCAGTTTTATCAGCCAATAAAGTGATGGCTACAGTTTTCTGGGACGCACGTGGGGTAATCCATATTGACTACCTAGAGTAGGGTAAAACGATCAATGGCGAATATTATGCCAATTTAACCAAATTTTACCTGAAAAACGACCGCATTTGGCTAAGAAGAAAATCCTCTTCCACCAAGACAACACACGAGTGCACACCTGCCCGATTGCCATGGCCAAATTACATGAGTGGCTATCTCACCCACCATATTCGCTAGATTTGGCCGCTTGCGACTATTTTCTGTTTCCGAATTCAACAAAATAGCTCGGTGGAAAAAGATTTAGCTCCAACGAGGAGTTCATGCTCGAAACCAAAGCCTATTTCGAAGGATTGCCTAAGTCGTACTTTACGGAAGGGATCGAAAAATTTGAGAAACGTTGGATGAAGTGCATTGAGTTAGATGGAAGTTACGTTGAAAAATAAATGATAATTTTTAAATAAAGTTGTCTCCTTGTTTAATTTTTACATACCATACATCGCCAAAGCATGAAAGAACGACTACAAAAATTATGAATTACGACCGCATTTGGCTAAGAAGAAAATCCTCGTCCACCAAAACAACGCACGAGTGCACACCTGCGCGATTGCCATGGCCAAATTACATGAGTTGCTATCTCACCCACCATATTCGCTAGATTTGGCCGCTTGCGACTATTTTCTGTTTCCGAATTCAACAAAATAGCTCGGTGGAAAAAGATTTAGCTCCAACGAGGAGATCATGCTCGAAACCAATGCCTATTTCGAAGGGTTGCCTAAGTCATAGTTTACGGAAGGGATCGAAAAGTTTGAGAAACGCTGGATGAAGTGCATTGAGTTAGATGGAAATTACGTTGAAAAATAAATCATAATTTTTGAATAAAGTTGTCTCCTTGTTTCATTTTTACCATACATCGCCAAAGCATGAAAGAACGATTAAAAAAATTACTACAAATTCTACAAGTAAGGATAAATATACTCGTGGCAGAGGGCCTATATAAAATACCGACCTATTGCGACTCGGACTCACGCACTACGGGACAGTACTACCAAAACGTATACATCACGGTCCGGCGCTGTAACAGACAGACAGGTGAAGATTTTGTAATAGGTTCCCGATTACAAGCTTTGTCTGTTCCAAAAATTTTAAATATAGAAAAAAAGGAAAATATTAAAACGACATTGTCACACGCTTTGAATATTCATAACAGAAACCTTTTCAGGCACATTTTGCGCCACCCATAATAATATACATATTTTCCTTACAAAGCAAAGAAATTTAAATTAATTTAATTAATTAATTTATAAGGCGATTTTCTCACTTTGTGTTCCAATTACAATGTTTCAAGCTTCTGAATAAGACATATGTGGTTACAGATGCATGCAATACAAACTATACTATTATCATTATCGCTATAATTTCATCAATATCTGGAACGTTATTGATCCAGCTAGTTATCATACCGATTTGGAAGCGTTGCTGGAGCAAACGCAATCCATCAGGCTCACCCCAACTTCCAACAAACCAAGTAAGTTTGTACTAGGTTGTTATAATAATAAGAGACTGATTGATTTCTTGCAGATGGGTAGACCAGTTGTCTTGTATGGTTCAGAAAGTTGGGGCACAAAAGGGATGAATGTAATGCCATTGCATGCAGCTGAGATGAATGATTAATGCTAAGAGGGACGTGTGGTGTTACCTTGGTTAGTGCCAAAAGAGTCAGAGTTTTAAAGCCGCCCATCGCCTCTGACTTGGTTTCACATGCCGTCGAAAAATATCTCTCAGGCATGGAATGGATAGAATAAGAAATGTGTATTTAAGAGGAAGTCTGAAAGTCCGGTGACTGAAAAGGTGTGTGAAAATCGATTGTCTCAGTATGGTCATGTGATGCAGAGTAATGGGGAAAATGTCATGTGGAAAGTTGTGGGTATAAATGTGGATGACTAGAGTAAGGGAAGACCAAAGAAACGATGGATGGACTGAGTGAAAGATGGTTAAAAAGAGGGTGAATACTGAGATGGGGACTAATAGAGAAGTATGGAAGAAGGACATATGTTGCGCCGATCTCTAATACATTGAGATGAGGGCAAGACAATGTTGATGAGTAAGATGTCTAATTCTATTTGCATAAAATATTAATGCCATGTAAACATTTGAAAAGAATTATAATTTAAAAGTATTTGGAACAGAGTTTTAGTGATACCGCCCAAAAAAAATAAATGGTGTTCAATATTTAATTTAATTTAAATTAATTTATTTTCAGGTAAATAACACCCATAGCCACACATAAATGAACAAATTAATAAAATAAATTAAAATCAAATAAAATCAAACATCAAATAAAATTAAATCAAATGAAAATAATTTTCGTTAATTCGAGAGCAATATATAGGTAAAACAACTTAAATTAAATCAAAATAAAATTTAAATAAATCAATAATCAAAAACAATAAAATTAATACCCTCTCTCCGACACTTGTACAGCAACATGTCTGCTGGAACAATGCCGAATGAAGGGGCAGTCCAGCCTTCCCGCAATCATCGCCAGTACGAAGTTGGGGCTAACCCGTACCCTGCGCACCAAGGACGCGGCGTGCTTGCGCATGGTCGCGTGAAAGCAATCGGTGCGCGCCTCTGCGAACATACCCGAGGCGCTGCAGTATCGGGGTAGCCCCATCACCGCCCTGAACGTGTTATTGTACTGGACGCGGATGGCGCTGTATCTTCTATTAGAGTAGTGAGCCCACAGACTGCATGAGTACAGCGATGTACAGTACGCTCTAAAGAGCGTAGCCTTAACTTCATAAGAGCACCGTGCAAATCTGCGGGCGATCATGTTAGCTCTAACAGACAACGCCCTCCGCTCCCATTCTATGTCTGCTAATATTTGTTCTACTTTAAAGTTTAATGATGTTATTAAACTTTATTTTATTAAGTCGAACAAATATTGACAAAGAAGTTTCATTTTTTATTGCATAATAAGAATACCTTTTATTTGATTATTTACGATATAATTTTTTGTTTCCGAGATAAGAATTTTCAGCGACTCGCATTCATTGCTCTCGAGTGTGTTGAGACTTCCTGTATTTTTCAGCCCAACCCAGACCCGTTCTACTTGAACATGCTCTTCCGAAGAGAGTGTGATCAAGAGATCGCGGAAATAGATGAACATCAGTATGAGGAGATCGTTCCCCGAATTCCGGAAGGTAGCTGAAGGAACAGTGACCGTGTTACGATGGATATGGGCAAATATCTAGCATGGAGTGCGCAGGAACACAATGTCATGCAGGCGAAGGCAAGGTCTTTATTATTATATTTAAGAAGATGCCTCTGACTACATGAAATTGATTATAGTATTAAGTTATATTCTCTTGTTTCAATTATTTTTAAGTTCAGTTTTTACGCAGTAGTGCTTTTTGATTTTTTATATTAACTTTTTTTTCGTAGTTTGTACAGTCGCGGTCTGAAAATGCTTAACACCTTAAGGTTTATAATTGCATGCACACATCTATGTCACAAGGTCGATGTTAAAGGATTTGATTAGTTATAGAACATAGATTATTTGTATTGACACGTCGTCTATGTAGGATTAGTATAGAAGACCTTTTTTTAGAAAACGATGAAATATTAACTGGAGCCATTGGCCCTCGGCAGCTCTGGACAGAGAGAGGTAAAAAGAAAGTAGGGAGCCCTTTGCCAAAAAACTGGCATACTGGCATTTATAGACATAAAATAAACCAAGCGGGGTCGAACTTATTAAGGGTCGTACAGATTGGCGTGATAGTCACGCGACGCGATTCTGTGATGTTATATTCGTAGAACAATTTCTATGAAAACGCTTGCGACATTACAAACAGCAGCAACCTGTCGCGCCGCAACACAGTAAATACTCTCGTGTCGCGTCGCTAACGCGATGCGTTATCGCGGTGATATCAACGCGAGACGCCATATAAAATGTTCCTTTGGTGTCGCACTGTTGTGGCGCTCCAGTGTGAATTTTAAAATTTGTTATTTTTTACACACATAAAGGTATAAATTTACACTTAATAATTTTGATAAATGTCATCAATTATGTCAATGAGTCAACTTTTAAATTAAGAAAGAGTTTCATCATCAAAATGTAATTAATACTCTTTTTGTTAGAATAGATGCTTCACAACTATTAAAAAGTAACAAGTACCTAGATATAGCATTTAAGAATTTGCTGCACACAGTGTGTTAAAGAACCTAATTTGAAAACTGATAAACATTTTTAGACCACCACTGTACGTCTTATTCCCGTATGTAAATGCATAATTACTTAATTATAATAATTATCTTGCTTTGTAGTCTTTTAATTAGTCATTTTAATTTTAATTTAGACACTTAACTTACTTTGCACGACATTGTCCTCACAGGTTAATTATTTTTATGCTAAGGTTCAACAAGAATGTTGTATTCAAAATTTTTAATACTCATAATGTTGATTGAAAAGAGTGTCCATGGAGTTTCTTGCCCGTTCTTCTCCATAGGAACCTACGCTTTGGAATGGGCAACCAGCTTCAATTTTCTGACTGACCGACTCCTTGACATTTCAAAAGTAGGTACATAAAATGTTTTTTAAATAAATGCTTCGAGTTTGCGTTTTCTGCTTCAATCAACCTGCTTAAACGTTTCCCAACTATATTAGTGTCGGCTTCCAGACTAACTGGATGTAGATGAATACCAGTATTTTGCATGGAGCGATTGCCTATCTCTCCACAACCCAGATACTGAGTAACACGATATCCCTTAACAACCTTCCAACGAGGCGCGGAGGGGTTTCGATATGTAAGAGCCATTTATAATCTACATCGTCGCGAATCTCTCAGGGAACTATTTAAAAAGATTAATATTATGACGGTAACTTGCCAATTCATTTATGAAAATATTATGTATGTAAGAAAAAATCTACATATCTTTAATAAAATAAGTGATAGACATAATTTTAATACTAGAAATAAAGATAAAATAGATCAACCATTTTTCAGATTATCTAAAGTACATACATCTTTTATGGGGTACTGTGTTAAATGTTACAATAAAATACCTTGTGATATATTACAATTAAATGAAAGAAAATTTAAAACTCATATTAAAAGTACACTCTGTAAACAAGCATATTACAAATTAGAGGATTATATCCAAGATAAGAATGCTTGGAAACATGCTGGTCCTGCTCCATAGGACAATTTAGAGTCTAGACAAAATCAAACTGGTTGCTTATTTAATTATGTATTTGTTATTTTTTATAACACTGATTTTATATTCTGTGATTTCTTGAACTCACACACTGACTTATTAGTATTACTTGTTAAAATGTTAGGAATATCGTATAATTTTACAATGTTTGTAAATATGTGAGCACCATGTATCTGTCACATATTTAATTTATCTGTAATTGCTTTATTTTTT
The DNA here is from genome assembly GCA_947364205.1 of Agrochola lota. Lineage (NCBI taxonomy): Eukaryota > Metazoa > Arthropoda > Insecta > Lepidoptera > Noctuidae > Agrochola > Agrochola lota. The sequence goes on along the minus strand of OX376246.1, from coordinate 8,957,204 downwards.
ATTCTTTTTTACCTATCGCGGTATAGTAATCTTATTCTAGATGCATCGTCTTCACATATAATTATATAATTAATGTATGCAAAATATTGTAAAAACATTTTAAAAGAGTAACGGTGGAGTTTCTTGCCCATTCTTCTCCATACGAAAACTACCTTTTGGAAGGGGCGACTAGAATCAATTCTATTTTTTGTAAACTTGACGTTCATAAGTGCCTTTTATGTGCCTAATTGAAATAAATTGTTTGACTTTGACTTTGACTTTGACTTAACGGGTGGTCACTCATCCACATCGACCAGACCAAACATAGCTCGACCTGTGCGGCTGTTATTATTAAGCGATGAATGAGACAAAATCAGAAATACTAAAGCTACTTATTATTAAAAAATGCTAAGTGGTAAAACCGTTTTATCGGCACCAACTAAACGACATATGAAACTCACTTCTATCAAACCTTGGAACCGAATGAAGTAATTTTATCAATCTAACCTTTTTACGGTATTACATTGCGAGCTACGGCGTAGCACACCGCAAGCTACGCCGTAGCGAAGTGGGCGCTACGCCCCTAACGTAACATTTATAAACAAAAATAAAAAGATCAACATAATAATGTTTATAATGAATCACTTATTATTAACGATCTATATTTTTCCGGGTGCTCAAATTATCGTCCTTGTTCTTCATTGTATCGATGAACAAAAAAATAATTAACAACTAGTAGCTTTGTACCTGTTGGCGCCTGTTATCTTTGTGTTCGCGTCACGCACTACATGCCAAGTGTATTTCTCAGGCGCATAAAACTAAAGCTACTTCACACCACAAAATAAGTAAGGAAAAGCTTCTACCTCACATAATTGATATTATCATACATACTTTTCTCTAAAAGGACGAACATCCTGTCCGCATATATTTCTGTCCTAAAAATTAATATTTTTTGAATAGAAGGAAGTGTTATCACAGTTATCATGATTAAAGCATTGTTCAGCACCAACATTATCTGCGTTTTATTGACCACCAAGCTCCAGTGTCTGAATAGTAAACAGTACCTACTCACTGCTTACTGTTTTTTTTCTAACTTTGTGACTTTACAGTCTTAATTATTGGTGTAGCGTCTTCACATTCATAATGTAAGTAAACCAGGTTGTGTTGACATCGGGTGCCGTCGTAATAACGTCCAGGTCTTTTTTTCAACGTGTATTCTTTACAAGGATACTTTTACAATAATTTAGTATTTTAAATAGGACTGTGCAGGTCCTCAAACCCGAAAAGTGGAGATTTTCATATTTTCGTAACGCCTTTTGTAACTATTCCAAGAAGAACAAAGTTCGCAGATATACCGCTAGTTTAGTATTGACGATAAATTAATATTCTAACGGAGGTTAGTAAGTCGTGGAGGTTCTGAACACCGCGATATTCAGAAAAATTACGTCACGCGATCGTGCCATCTTGGTCAGAAGCAGTAGCTTGTACGACTGTTCGATACTTGATCTAGTAAGTAGTAAAAGTATCTATAAAAACAAGGGCTACGTAAATGAAAAGTACTTAGACAGATGCCACTGGTGATATGTAATTATACTTATAATATAAAGGTTTGTTACAATTAAACATCTAATTAATGTGTGCTCACAAAATTTTGTGCAACGATTTTTTTTGATTATCTACGATGTTTCTTGCCCATTCTCCTCCATATGAAACTACTTTTTTTAAAGGCAACTAGGTTTAACTATTTTTTGGTATAAAGGCATTCAAAAGTGCATTTTAAAGGTCTTATTGGATTAAATCATTTTGACTTCGACCAGAACTCAGCAATACCGACAGTATTAGCAGTGAGCCCGCACAGCTCCTTCACCGTGCAGGCGTTAGTGCACACAGAGCAGGACAGAAGTGAGGCATCGTCTGTGATGTGGCTCCACAGTCGCACTGTGGCTCACCGGATTACCCCTGTCTAAGTAAGTTGCACCTGCAGCGGCCCATTTGGCTTGGAAGTCGGTTCCGAGATTACCTGGTGGGTCATGGCAGTTGGTGGTCTGCTACTTGTCTTCTGTAGACTCAATATAGTCAGCTGGAGGGTGTTTTGGAAGCCTCAGTTTACTTAAATATAAAAAGAAAAGCTTGCCAACAAAGCAAATAACATTTATTTATTGTTTACTTTCCCATCAACAGGTTTTAACACCGCAATTATTCGGGCATATGGCGATGCTTCGTCACCTCTTGGTGGTTGACTGTCTCTATGCACCAAGCTGAGATCCGCATATACAACTTCATTTGCGGTGGACTGGAAACAACATGGCACTTTGTATTATACTTTACTGCAAAGCTTTTAATGTTTTTACACACTCTTTCGCATTCCACTGCTAGACATAGGCCTCTCTCTAAGCTGCGCCACAACACTCGCTACACCAGGCACATGACTCTTTGTCTTTAGTTTCATAGCAGAATAAATTGTAGTTCAATAAACAAAAATTAAGACTTACGTAAGTATTCAATTCTATCGTTTCTACTGGGTCTGTATTTCGATGGCAATATTTTTTTACACTTATTAAATAAATCACCAATATTATAACCAACATTCCTATCACGGATGGTATCACGTATATTAACATAACATTTTGCGAAGGCTTGTCAGCAGTTTCTGAAAAAAAAAACTGTTTTACAATTTGACAGAAATCACCTAGTTCTGAGATCATTTTTCTAATAGTACAGTCAACCACACGTCCATCGGTTCAAGGGTTATTTTCATAGTTCAAGAGTTACTAGTGACGTGACGCGCGGTTGACCGTACCACAAGGTAATATCTTCAGTAAACCTGGACTTATTGGTCAGATGTTACCAATAGATAGACACCAAGCGTGGTGTTCAGTACTTGTTCGCAGATGTCTTTGCTCTGCGATGACGTTACACATGCTAACATTACAGTAATAACTACAAGCTTACTGGTTATCGCTCACGATCCCGTGAAAGGATTGTAAGACACGTGATGCCCTAAAGCAAGGAGCTTGAAAGGGATAAGTAACAATAACAACACAAACACAAATTTACTTAAATTCAAAAAATCCAGATATGAATTCTGGGATAACGCCTAGGTATTCTTTGCTAGGTATTGTCTGTGTTACTAGCTAGTTTTTAAGTACTTTAAATTGTAATCTGTGGAGAACGTAGTAGGTAGCATAATTGTTATAATGTACCTAATGTTCAAGATCTTAAGTGTAACCTTATTGTGCTACTGTTTGTTTTTCCTTAAATAAATAAATAATAGATACAAGCAATACATAAACTGCAAAAAACATTTCTATCCGTCTGTAACAGTAAGGCAAACTATACGAAAACAGCTCGTGCAGACCACCAGAATAAGATGAGTCAGTCAGTAAGGATGACTGCAAAGATAATACTTACTAGTGTCAATTGCTGAATTTTTGTGACTCGTTATTTCTAAGTTTGTTGAAGAATTCGACGTAAAGATATTATTAGGAGATTTTTTTTCTACATCAGTATCTGTATTTTCTGTTACTAAAGGGGGACCTGCAATAGACAATAAGATTATTTGTAGGTAAAAACAACCTTTGGTCATATCAACCAAGGATTTACATTAAAAAAGATCGGCTGCGTCCTCCAATTTCCTAGACACGTAGCAGAAACTATTTCTTACACGACTGCCAAAAAAGGAGTGTAATGTTTGTTATTTATATTTCAGAAAAAGTTGGGAATTGGTCCCGTTGGCACCACAAATCACTAAATGTGTTTTACATCATTCGTGACTAGCATCTTCAAACGATTGACAGAAACAGAACGATGTTTTAAATTCAGTTCTCGCTAAACGTGTGTAGTGAGTGGAGTGGTGGTCCAGTGGTAACGACCGCGACATACGGGTTCGCACCCAAGTAGGCACTTTACTTTGTGTCAATTATTTCATGACCACTGCTCTCAAAACGGTGAAGGAAAACATCGTGAAACCGGCATGAACCAAGCAAAAACTGAAGACATGTGACATCTATTTTACATAAAATTTTAGCTATGATTAAATGATTATGATTATAATCTACCCATCTGCCCTGGGCCAGCATGGTGCATCACGGTCTATTCCCTCTCACCGAAAAGGCTTGTATCCCAGCAGTGGGAACTTTAGGTATCCGCTGATTATGAGTATGTAGTGATGTGTGGTACCCACAGGTGGCGCCAGTTGGCTTTAATGTTGTTTTGGAAAGCGATGCGCTGCGGCCTGGTGTGGCTGTAATAAACTTTGCCTTCAAATAGTAAGGCTTTGTTGTCATAGCTAGTATCTGTAGTTTTTCCTACATTCATTATCATCTGTCTAGCTTTTTTGAACTATGGTAAGGGTCGGTTTCAGTCTTACCAGATGCAGCTGAATGCCAGTATTTTACAAATTGAAGTGTTTGTTCAGTGATTGAAGTTTACATTCTCACGCATTTTATAATTGTTGGAACTTGGAATACTGCGCGACCGTCGGCCATGAGACATTGAACTTCTTCTTCTTATTTGCGGGTGGTTAGTGACTAACCTTGGTGTCTGAGTTTTAAAGCAACCCATGGGCCTCTGACTTGGCTTCACATGCCGTCAAGCAATATCTATCAGACATGCAGGCTTCCTCACGATGTTTTCCTTCTCCGTTTTAGAAGCAAGTGATAATTATACAATACGCACATGAATCCGAAAAGTTAGAGGTGCGTGCCTTGGGTTCAAACTCGAGACCTCATAGGTCATTGGCAGTCCGAGGATCACACCACTAGGCTATTACTGCTATTGAACAGAAATTTTTTACTGTCTATCAATTACTTTTTTTTCTGCTTTGTAAAATGCACTCCACCGCGCCGCGACGCGCGTCAATCTAGTACTTTTATTTTCATCGAAAGCCTCGCCGCCGCCGCCGGCCGCAGTCGCTCGAATATTTCTGCGTCGCAAGAGGCACCCCAAATCGCACCGTGGTGACTCTTGGCACGCTCTAAATATCTACTAACATTTGTTCTCGCCGCTAATTTAATCTAACAAACACACTGTATTAAAAAGGTATAGAAAGGCTTACCGTCACAATTATATTTCAAATCCACCATTACCACAGAATTGTATGTTATAGGAGTAACATCAGCTGTAAGAAAATAACACCAATCAATGTTTACCTTCCTCTTATTGCATAAATATTAGCTATATAATGATCAGATGACTTTCATTTATTTATAACTAGCTTCTGCCCACGACTTCGTTCGCGTGGAAGTCGTAAGAAACCACAATATACTACAATAAAAGCCACATTTTTATAAAACTTCCTGTATACTACGTTTGTAGTTTTGTTCTCAGTAGCCAAAATATACAGAGAATCAGGACTGGTGACTCGAGCAAGCGACGTACATTTGTCCGTGTAAGAAACAGCTTGTCCTGAGGTCAACACCCGCAGCCCTCAGCCTTCAGTGTCGGCCCCTGTGACTTTTTCATAATCATTTATTTATAAAAACAACTAGCGGTTTCACCCGCATAAGTCTCGATCCCGTAGGAATATCGGGATAAAAAGTCATTCAAATCCGTTCACCCATTTTAGCGTGAAAGCTTAACAAACAAACAAACTCACTTTCGCATTTTTCTTCTTCTTTTCGTATGGTTAGTGACTAACCTGGTGTCAGAGTTTTAAAGCCGCCCATGGGAATCTGACTTGGCTTCACATGCCGTCGAGAAATATCTCTCAGGCATGCCGGTTTCCTCACGATGTTTTCCTTCACCGTTTTTGAAGCAAGTGATAATATACAATACGCACATGAATCCAAAAAGTCAGAGGTGCGTGCCTTGGGTTCGAACTCGAGACCGATGACTTGGCAATCCGACGGTCACACCACTAGGCTATCACTGACTTTCGCATTTTTAATATTAATTATGATCTAATTAAAAGCGTCGCAGGAACAGTTAGAAACCGATCAGTATTGTTACAATAATTCTCTTACATCGAAGTTTATTTCTTACTGCAACCCCATCAGCTACTAGTAGTGACGAACACAGGATCTTTGATGAATATAAGTGGAGCTTAATTTTTATTTCAGAGGAATTTAAAAATCTATCGCCATTTACATAATAATATTCTTCACCTTTTCTTTGACCAAACATTGTTGTTAACTTCTCCACTTTGTAAGTTCTGTCATCTGAAACGTGATAAAAAAGCCAAATTGTACTCTTGATGTTCCTGTAAATCAATTCTATCAAACACGAAATTCATCATCATAATTTCAGCTGAAAGACCACTGCTGGACATGCCATGCCATGCCAAGCACAGCCACTTCGACTTCGGTTTTCTTCTTCCCATATCCAGCGAATTCCTCCAGCCTTCACCAGGTCATCGGCCCACCTTGTTGGAAGCCTCCCAACGTTACATCTCCCGGTACGCAATTGCGGCTTATCAGTTGATTCGCACTAATTTACTCCTCCGAAACAGTCGAATCGACGCTTTTAGATAATTAATATTATTTTTTCTAGTGGCCATTCGCACGAAGTTAATTTATTTGTGTGTTATTCACATTATGAATTTTATGCAGTAAAAATAACGAAAAAGTACACTAATTTTACTGCATAAAATTCAAAATGTGCCAATTGCCTAATACTTATTTCTGGAGTTGTCCACAAATAAATTAACTTTACTAATCATAAGAATGATTCGATCACGTAGGAAACTCCAATCATAGCCCACTCCATTGCCCTTTGGGTGACTTTCAGCCTTCTAATTCCCATGCGCACCGGTAACACGCACCGGTCAAAGACTTTCGTCTTGAGATACATGTGAGTACATTACGCAGCTTCCCAAATACCGCCCACCCGAGTCGGATTCGACGATTGACCTCTTTCTTGACAATTTGTCCTAGGTCGTATCGTAATAGACAACTTCGAGTGTAGAGTTTCCGATCTTGATGAGGGTGAGTGTTACATGGTCATTTGACGCCTTCGTTTTGTCCATATTCATTTTAAAAATAGACAAAACAAGTCATCGTTTTATAACAAAAGCTCATCGTAACTTTTGCTTAAAAAACGAATTTTTCACTGTTTTGCTCTTATTCAATTAACAAATCATTTAGGAATACTAGGAATGCATGCTCCTATATATCTTACTCATATGTTACAAAACTCATGGAGACAGAAGGTTCCATCTAGTCCTAGTAAGAAAGCTAGAAGCTTGAAGTTTACCTGCATTACAAGTAATATTGACCGCAGTCACACTCGGGGATGTATTTTTCAACAGTACATTCATGAAGAATCTGTCACCCGACTGAAAACTGAACTTCCACGGGAACAAAGATCTTTCTTCTGGTTCTAGTTTCAGCGAATCTTCTAAATCTGAAACCAAACAGAATCTTTGTTTAGTTGTAATCAACTCGAATGTGTAGTTATCTGTTCAACACAGTATTAACTGTAGTTAGTGCGACAGGAATATAATGTTCTTCCGAAACTATAAAGTTATTACCTATTCACTTTGTAGTGGCTTTTTTAAAGAGTAACGGTGAAGTTTCTTGCCCATTCTTCTCCATACGAAAACTACCTTTTGGAAGGGGCGACTAGAATCAATTCTATTTTATGTAAACTTGACGTTCATAAGTGCCTTTTATGTGCCTAATTGAAATAAATTGTTTGACTTTGACTTTGACTTGAAAGTCGGATATTTTGGGTAAAAACAATGCCTCAATCCCGAATCCCGGTAGTACGTACCCGTGGGAAATTTTCCGACATCCACGCGGGCGAAGCCGCGGGCAAAAGTTATTTTTGTCTACTCTTCCGTCGACAAAATGGTGCTCATGCTACGCGTGCAGTAAGATGTAAGGCACAGGTGTATCTACCCTAAGTACCTTCACCCACATTTCGCCAGTTTTGTGCAAGATCCAAATTAAAGAACATATTCTTGCTGTTAACGAGTTAGTTATGTGTCAGTGTAGTTGCCAGAAGGTTTCAAACCCTTATGTTGTCCAGCCTGAGGCAACGGAGGACCCGGCCCTGACTGAAAGTTTGTCTTCAGACTGTATCCTCATCCAAGATTTATCTGGTTTAGTACAAGATCTATCTCAAGTGGTTCAGCCTTTTTTTTTTTTTTTGAGGATGGGAAATCATCAAATGACTTCTCCCGCTCTGGGCAGAGCGAGAGGGTGTGTCAGACTTTTACTGACTAAAACCCACCCGTGTTCCTTCCGTTGCCTGTGTGCCGGGGGCGCGATATCCCTTTCGCACAAACCCGTAACCCCAGCAGGCATTGGTCTTTCGACCCCGTCGGTTGGTGCTGACATCTCTTTGAGGCGCGCGTGGAACACAACGCGCCGTCGACACGGGCCTGGTCCTTATCGGATGGCGAGCTGCCCATTGCTCACCGTCCGCAAGCCCGCGCCTACGGTGGCCGGAAGTCAGCTCTCGACTCCCGACGCCCGGGGCGTCTCCTGCGGCGACTAGGGCCGCGAGGGCGTGCAGCTTGCATCTCCCTCGCGCGCTCCGCCTCCTCCTTCGCGAACATAACTGCTTCGCAGAAGGAGGTGACGGCCTCCCATGCACTCTCGCTCCGAACCATGGCCTGAACCAGGGCCGGACGCGAGTGATCGCCGCCGCCGATCGTCTCCGTGAGGACACGACGGTGCTCCGCCCAAGCCGGGCAGACCTCCACCGTATGCTCCACCTTGTCCTCCGGGCGATCCACACAGTGGTGACACCCGGGCGTTTCCTCCCGCCTTACGCGGAACAGGAACCTCCCGAAACAACCGTGTCCGGTGAGGATCTGCGTCAGGCGGAAGGTGAGGACGCCATGGCGCCTCTCAAGCCACTCCTCAAAGAGGGGACTTATCATCGCAATTGTGGCGTGCCCAGCGCTGGGTTACGACAATCGCACACTCCATGCCACCATGAGATCCCGCCGGAGCCCTGTCCGCTGTGCCGTGATTTCTCGCGGCAGCGGAGTTACACCCCGGCGTTTCGCGTTGCGCACATATGGGAGTTGCGCGAGGACTTTCGCCTCCAGATCCCATGGCGGTAGTCCGGCAAGGAGGCTCGCCGCCTCACGGGAGACCGTGCGGTATCCCCGGACCAGCCTGATGGCCATGACCCTTTGGGACGCGTTCAACCGCTCGGCCGGTCGCAGCCTCAATGAACGCGCCCACACCGGTGCCCCGTAAAGGGCCATGGACCGCACGACCCCCTCAAGTTGTTCAGCCTAAGATTGGTAGTTGTCCATCTTTCAGTAGTCATGATTGTTATCATTCAGTTATGTTCTCAGATAGTATAGGAAGAGGATTAGTTAAATTAATTAGTAATAAACATTACCCTAATTGAGTAATACACGATCAATTAGAATCTGAATCGTTTTGAAACAGACTGCCCATCCATTGCTTCATAAGTTCGAAAAAAAATCTACTCTACAAAGTAAATAACGCAATGAATGTTGTTGAACTGTCAAAATGCAACAGATTAGTCGGAATCGTTCGAAAACGTATTACACCTACGTAATTCGATAGCTGCATTATTTTACTCAAAATTATTGTATGCCAGGTTCTACCTACAAACGAATAATGGCATCAGTAACAGCAAGTGTATACAATCCTAAAACCAACATTACTGTATTTGTAGGTAATAGTTCTAAGGTCAAAAAAGAAGAAATCACTGACTGTGTAACTGAATTGTTAAAGTGAAATTGTAGTAAAATAATATTGTGTGCTTTCCCATATTTTGAAAGATTGACAAATAGACAAATCAATTACGAATATATTAATATGCTCAATAAGCAAATGCACTTTTTAGTTAGTCATTATAGTGACAAGCTTGTATTTCTTGACACTAATATTTTTGTTGAAACGTTGAAATCGACCAGGGGTATTTGCCTGTTAGTTTTAAACACATAAGAGCAACGCTTAATAGCCTTGGCTTATTAGTTAACTAAAAATAAACTAACTGAGACATATGTAGTATCCATACAAGACGGTGCGGGAGAAACTCCGCCGATGGGTTCCCCCGCTGACGCAGTCTCCGGCCCCAGCTTGAGGGGGACGTGGTGAGCGCTCTGTTCCCTTCAAGAGGGGAACATACCTCCCCGCTCATGGCTCCACCTACTGCGGTGCCCGATGCGGACCACACCGCCGACGACGACGACGATGCTCCGGAGGTGACCGAGGTAGAGATGAGAGTGGCGGTACGTAGGCTAAATGCTAAAAATACCGCCCCAGGACTCGACGGCTTACCTGGGAAAGCTTGGGTCCTGGCCTTGAGCTACATTTATTCAGCCTGACCATCTTGTTATTAGTACTATTACTAACCATTGTGGTGTTAATAATACAAGATTTCGACATACTGCATAAGTCTTATTTCTTTTTTTTTTTGGATGGGAAATTATCAAATAACCTCGGAGCGGGAGGGTGTGTCGGACTCATACTGACTAAAACCCACCCGTGTTCCTTCAGTTGCCTGTACGTTGCCAGGGGCCACGGTATCCCTTTCGGACTTTCCCGCAACCCCGGCGGCAGGTATCGGTCCTAGCAGACCCCTTCAGTTGTGCTGACATCTCCTTGAGGCGCGCGTGGAACACAACGCACCGTCGACCCGGGCCTGGTCCTTATCGGACGGCGAGCTACCTAATGTTATTAATCTTGTTCTATGTGTACTTTCAAAATACGTAATTATTATTGATAGCCACCAAAACAATTTTTTTTTAACCCAGGATGGGTATATCTCCGATATATTTAGTGAATCGGCAACTAGAGGTATTAGGATAAGTAGGGAAACACTGTTCGAGCTATATGGCCTTAACCATTACATCGACACTGAATTTTTCAACAAGTATGTTGCTACTAAATCCATTTTTTTTTAAGATAGCTATAGTCCTGTACATTAGCAACAAGATCAAATCAGTAGAAAATAAAATAGTAACATTTTGTAGTTATTATTAAATAACGAAACTAATAGGAAACAAAAACGAAACACTAAGTACGCATTGGAGCCTTCACGTGGTTGGCACCACGTGAAGGCTTAAGCTTTAACTAAGAAGTAACTAAAGAAATTGTACTTTTCTTTACTGATATACCATCTAAAATGACGGAAGCTTTGAATTCTTCATCCGATGTCTCAATTGATTTATTAAGAGTGAATGTTCCAGGCTGCCCGGTTGAATTTCAATAAAAACATACACACATAATAAACCCTATGATAGTTCTAAAAGCTTTTCGGAAAATCTAAATCAAATTGACCGAAGATCTATGGGGATTACCATTCAAGGTTTGTACATCCATAATCGATACTACAGCACCATATTTGGCTTTAATATTTAATTTGTGTGTGGACCAAGCAGTCTTCCCGGATTTAATTATATATAGTAAGGTAATACCACTTTTTAAATCTGGGGACAGTAAAGACACAAATAATTATGGACCAGTATCCGTGCTGCCGGTATTCAGCAAGGTATTCGAAAAGGTAATGCTCAATCAAATGCTTAACCGTTTTGACACCACACAACCAAATCATACACGATCCGCAATATGGTTTTACCATAGGATGTTTTACGACTGACGCCGGTTTCACCATATTAAAACACATTATTTACAAAACACTGTTGGAGCTGCTGAAGATTGCAAAACTATCTGTGCATTGTATAAATTCAATCTCTTAGTATTGTATAATTGCATAGCATGAGACCATTACCTTCTAAAAAACTACCATTTACTGGGTATGTTTTTCATTGACTTGAATGAGCCCTGGCGACTGAGAGTATGTCATGCTCACTCAAATGTCTCGCTGGTGGCGTGTGTTGGATCATTAAGTTCCCTTCAAAATGGTTGAGCTGAATGGTCCTGATCCATGAGTCATGTTCGTAAGCGGGCGCCGTCAGTAGGGACTGATCATCTCTTAGCTGCCATGGCTTATTTGAATTTTTGATATATTTTTATTAGTTACGGACACTTTTAACGTGCACGTCTTTCTACATTGTTCTCACATGTATAATTTCAACATGAATGATGTAACCAATATTTTGATTTAAAAGACGGTCTGTGGAGTTTCTTGTCCGTCCTTCTCCATAGGAACCTACTACGCTTTGGAATGGGCAACTAACTTCATCTTTCAGTCTGACCGACCCCATGACAATTCAAAAGTGCCTGTACTTGGTTTATTTGAAATTAATGCTTTCAGTTAGAGTTTTGAGTTTGATCCATATAATAGGGGGCGATGCTATCCATGATCCTACAAAAAAAAAACTCATAAAATGAATGTCTTTTTGTTTTATCATGTTTAAATATCGATACCCATCACGTCTGCGGAGTTTAGCTACCCAATTTAAATGAACCCGTATAATGTACCATAACTAGAACGAATTTATATTTTTTTAAAGAAAATTTTATAAAATTAAGAAATATGTATTGTAATATATAGTACATTATTACACAAGTGCGCTGTGTAATGATCAATGCACACGCGTTTCACACGACGTTTTTCAACACACTTGCGAGGAAAAATACAGACTTGTGCTGCAATAACGTAACTATAGAGATGATACATTTAGTTTTATAAAGTTCAATTGGCCTTTCTTTCTAGGTAATATACAGAGCTTCTTTTAAAAACTTGTCTACGTCGGTTGGTGACAATACTCTAGATTTCATATTTTTTATAACAATTAACCACACAACGAAAACAATAACAAAATTGAAAATGCTTGCTTTTATTTTTTCCGCTAGCGATGCGCGTGCAGGTGTAAATAAAGGCACTGGTAAAACCACTGAACAGCCTATATAAAAAATACAATAAACACAAAATAATGTTTATACGCAAATTAAGGCTATTATGTAGTGACAAATATATAATTTGATGAAATATTATGTTAATTTATCAAATTTTCTTTATTTACACAGTAGGCATAAAAAGGCATGAAGTCTCTTTGATGAGATTAAAAAAGCGCAAATCTCTGCTCGAGTGAAAATAGATAATGCTTATTTAATAGTAGAGGATAGTTCATACTACTTCATGTATAGTAGTACCCCCTGACCTGCTCATGGGATTTTTTTTACCATAGCTAAACGTTTCTGTTTTGCCAATGGTACCTTTTTTTTACAAAAACTTACTTTTGAGCGCTTTGTAAAAAGCTTCAACAAAGTCCATTTCTATTAAATACAAACTCCATGCTGCCATGATAGTACTTACTAATTCCGTACTGCCATGTCATTACTCCAACTAGTAATTAGTTATCTGTAGCGCACATTTCCGCACTAATGCCGTAATATCAAATAAGAAGCACGCGTGTTTAATACCCTGCATTATGAACCTAAAAGCGGTTCGTTAAGAGCCACTTTACGAGCAAGTGTGTTGAAAAGTATAATGAACAGATTTACAACAAAAATTTAAAATACCTATGATAATGTAGAATCAATTATAAATATTTAGAACAAGGTAATCAGGTACTTTCTCTTTATTAGCCTGAAACTAAATTTAAAGTCAATTTAATTTTAATACTTTTGTAAATTGCTAAAATATTTGAGTGTCAGCTTGAGAGTCCAGTACCCCATGCTCAACAGTCGCGCTTGCGACCACTAGACCAACGAAACAGTCCTCGGTATCGTTAACTAGTCCGTTTTCGAAACGCATCTCAAAAACACAAACAGTCAGGCCTTATTGGTATACAAAATATTTATATCTCCAATGCATCGGAAATAAAGAAAGTTTACTTACAATAATCAGAAAACCTGTAAACGGTCACGTCCACAGCAAAACTACTAGAAAGAGTGAAAACTAAGCAAATTGTAATAAACATCTTTACAAAATAATCACAAGTAAGTAGGTAGTTCAAATAAGATATATTAAATATACTGCACGAATTAAACAAATACTGTATTGTTCGATTACAATCACGATGACTTCGGTATAAAAGTTATTTATACGTGAATCCGCAAGCAGAAAACAAACAGAACTAAGAAACAAAATTGGTTCAATGTCGCTTTTATAATTCTCCTTTTTACAGTTATTTCCTCCTAACATAAGTCACACCACACCGCTTATTATTATAATAATATAATCCATACTACTACCTGCTATTATAAATGCTTCTTTTCACAGGCTGAACTGATTTCGCGTCTATCTTTCACACAGGAAGACCATAACCTGGTTTAGGACATAAGTTCAATTCCCGTGGGATAGTTTCCAACCTCCACGCAGGCGAAGCCACGGGCTAATTATTGTAAAAATTCAACATGTAGGTACAGTAACACACAATTATTTATTATTCGAGCCTGTTAACGTCCACTGCCGAACATTCTCCCAATGCCAGCTACAATGAAGTTATTAAAGATACGTTTACAAGCAGTGATTATCGCTGCATGTTGTTATTAGCAGACAGGAGGACACTGCTCTGCTGGGGTTGCGGGTTTGTCCGAAAGGGATATCGCGGCCCCGGCACACAGGCAACGGAAGGAACACGGGTGGGTTTTAGTCAGTAAAAGTCTGACACACCCTCTCGCTCTGCCCAGAGCGGGAGAAGTCATTTGATGATTTCCCATCCTCAAAAAAAAAAAAAGAAAAAAGAGGAGGACACTGCTGCACATCCTCTCAACGTAAACCTCTAATTACTTTACCCACGGGTAGAGCGGGGTGGCTTTCTATTTATAGGAAAGCGAAGTACATAAGTACATACGTTAGTTTGATAGCTAAGTCAAAAATATTTTGTAGTTTTGGATTGCTATTTTATTATAATGGTCCCTAACAGTTGAGGTATTGCGTCATGCAAAATTATTTTGTGGTTATCCCTATTCGTCACTCATAGTTCATAGAAATCGTTTATATTGTAATAACCAAATTAGGTAATATGTATAAGCACTAAATAAACTTTCCTGACCTCAAAACAAAATAGATTCGTAACTACTGCAAAGCAATCAATATTGTACAAAATTGGGCATGGTAAATGTTATTATTTATGTTTATTGAAATGAGGAAATGACACGAGTATTTAGCTATACAGGTCATGTACAAATTCATGCAGGGTAAATAATTATCCTCCCGACTGAATTTCGGTCCCGGTGGGCAATCTCAACGGAAACTAATCAAGTACGCAAGAGATAACATTGTTGCATGAGATTTTGGCCTTCCCTCTCTCTCATAGTCCGATGGAAGGGCAATCCAGCACTACCGGGACGAGATCAGGCGCAGAACCGACGACTTTACGTGCGCTCCGAGGCACGTAGGGGTCCGACATGTTAGGAAAACGTTCACACATCTTAGGAATGACCACGGCAAGCGTCACTTTACCATGTCGATCTATCGATCCGGGCGGTTGTTACTTAGGCTTTTTTTTTTGAGGGTGGGAAATTATCAAATAACTTCTCACACTCGGGGCGGAGCGGGAGGGTGTGTCAGACTTTTACTGACTAAAACCCACCCGTGTTCCTTCCGTTGCCTGTGTGCCGGGGCTGCGATATCCCTTTCGGACAAACTCGCAACCCTGGCAGGCATTGGCCCTTACGGACCCCGTCAGTTGGTACTGACATCTCTTTGAGGCGCGCGTGGAACACAACGCGCCGTCGATCCGGCCCTGGTCCTTATTGGACTGCGAGCTACTCATTGCTCACCGTTCGCAAGCCCGCGCATACGGTGGCCGGAAGTCGGCTTGCGACTCCCGACGCGTGGGGCGTCTCTTGCGGCGACTATGGGCGCGAGGGCGCGCATCTTGCCTCTCCCTCGCGCGCTCCGCCTACTCTTCACGAGCATTACTGCTTCGCAGAAGGAAGTGACGGCCTCCCATGCACTCTCGCTCCGGACCATGGCCTGAACCAGGGCCTGCAAAGCTTATAATGGTTTTTTATGCTCATTTGTATTTTATTTTTTCTGTTTTTCTTTTTGTAGATGAGGAGCATGACGACATTATTGAATGAATGAATGAAATGCACCGATCCCAGCGTGGTTTAACCAGACTCGATAAATCGAATGAACCCCAAGATTTGCACTAGCCCATGAAGCCTCATGTTTCGTGGGACTACAAAGGCCATTGCATATCTAGGAGTAGACCGGGGGGCGCGGGTAATGGTAAGGAAGACGTGCCCTTAGGATAAGGAAGGATTTGAGAGCCATACCGGATATGCATCCTAGAGTAAGCATAGGAATAGTGGAGAGACGGGTGTTAATTATCTATGGATGGGCATCTTTTGCGACGTCTTCGTTATGTTGGTTCGAGTCAATCTTCACCGGTGTATTTTGAGAACGGGGATACGCTGCTTTCTCAGCTTTTTCTATACTGCTGCTGTGCTGTGTTCGATTTTGCTGTGTCTAAGTCTTCGTCAGAGGCGTCGCTGCTATCCGTTTCAGGTTTCTTGTACATCTCGCTGGCGGCCTTCATGATCTTGGATCTGTCTATAGCCTTATCCATCCAAAAGTCTAATTCCTTGTCGAAATAAGTCGAGTCCTGCTTAAGATTGTCGTTCCATGTGTAAATAGGACGGCCTACTTTCTTATATTTGGCCTTATACTCCATTGCTGCGTGTAAAAGGTGTGGTTTGCCACGCCTGTGGACGTGTGCGAGATAGCACATTCTGTGGTTCTTGATGCGTTTGGTTACAGTTTTTCCATCTAAGATTTCGTGCATCTTCTTTTGTGTTGGTTTATTTCTGGCGTGGTTAATCAAGTCTCTCATGATGACTCTCTCATATCTTCTCGGTCTTGACCTATTAGCTTTGATGATTGCCGATACTTTCAATCCGTATATCATGCAAGGTACTATAACCATTCGATACATGAGTCTGGCTAGTTTCCAGTCCATCTTTGAGTTTATTATGAATGGTAATAGTGACTTTGCGTTTCTAGTGGCCTGTTCACACCGTTTTCTAACTGTGCTTCTCCTGCTTAATGCAGATGTTATGTATGTACCTAGATATTTAATTTCGTCGACAGTATGTAGTTTTAATCCGTTTATTGACACGTAAGTCGCTTTCTGTTTAGTTAATGGGTCTCTAATTAGAATTTTTGTTTTAGTTTCGTTTATTTGTAGGCCGACACTACCTAGTAGGGGTTTAATATGGTATACAATACCTTCTAACCCTTTTAGGTCGTCTGTAATGAAGATGAGGTCGTCCGCAAATGATAACACCAAGGGGAGTGATATTTCAAGATCTTGGTCTAATTTAATTAACTGAGTTTCCTCTTCGAGGGTTCTAAGGACCTCATCCATGACCAGTGTAAAAAGGCGAGGAGATAGTGGGCAACCCTGTTTGACTCCCTTTCCTTTAATGATCCAACTACTTTGCTGACCACACCATTTGATGTGTGTTCGTTCATTCATGCAAACTTTGATTATCCTGTTAGTTAGCGTCATATTAGATCTTTGTATTAGAATGTCTCGTAGTGCTTGGAGGTTGACGTTGTCAAAAGCTTTTTCTATATCCAGAGCGAGTACATAGATTCTTTTACCTGCGCGCCATTCTTCGTCCAGAACCCTTTTTAGTGTAAATATGTGATCATCTGTAGATCTATTGTTTAAAAAAGCCGCTTGGTAGTTACCCAATTCTTTTATTGTTTCGTCTAATTTTTTTAAAACGTAGGAGGCGTAGATTCTGTAGCCCGTATTGCAAACCGATATTCGTCTATAGTCATTTGAATCTTTAGGGTTGTTTTTCTTTGGAATTGGTACTTGTACTGTTTCTAGCCAGGTGTCGGGCGCTTCATTTTGTGTCCACGCTTTGTTCATGTGCTTGGTGACGGCTTCCTGTAATATCGGCGGCATTGCTTTGAAGAGCTCAATTACCACTTGGTCTGTTCCGGGCGCTGTCCCGTTCCGCATGTTGTTAATTATTTCCATTACTTCGTCCAGTGAGGGTCCTGCATTTTGTGCGGTGGATACCCGTTTTGTTATGGTAACCGTTGGTATAGGTAGGCCCTCGGAGGTTTTTAGGATTTGCTCCCATTTGGACATTGGTATATAAGCGGTTCTTTTCCGGCGTTTGGTAGTTTGCTTGTTTTTCCTGTAAAATAGATAAAGTACCTGCATGCGTTTTGATGGATGTTTTTTCCCCAATCCAGTGAAGAATGCACTGGATTCTTTGTTTTCTTCTTCCGTTTTAATCATATGAAGTATTGCCTGACATTCCTTTACGCGATTATGTCTATTTGGGTTATCTAATTGTCTTCTTTGTAGGAATTTAGCCTTTTGGAGGTTAGCAAGAGCTATACGATGTTCCCTAGAGTGACTCTGTTGAAAAGTTAAGGTTTCCTGGGCCGCCGCTTTTAATACTTCAGTTATGGTACACCATGGTATTTCGACGCTTTCATCTGTTGAGTCTATTCCGACGTTTTCCAATTTTTTGATTATGCAAGCTTGGTATTTTGCTTTGGTTGATTTGATATTGAGAGCGGCATAGTAGTATTGTTTGTAATTGAAATCCTTGGTCTTTATTGTTGTTTCATTTTTTTGAGTCTGGTGTTTATTGTTTTCATCATTGTTTATGATTCGGTTTGTTCTTAGCTGCCCCCAAATTATTTTATGGTCAGATATGGCCCTACCTGCCCATTCGCCTTTAATATACTTAAAGAGTTTTTCTGTTGTCTGTGGCGTAATAATGTGATCCAATTGTGATTTCTGCGTGCCCTTTGACCATGTTATCTTGCATGATGTTCTCGCTTTTGTTGTTTCTATTTGCAGTTTTTCCCTGCTGACTATATCCATTAACATTTCACCGTTGTAATTGGAGTAGTCATGATGGAGATTTTGGTGAATCAGCCCTTTGCGTTGGAAACTTATTGTATCTTGTCTACCAATATGAGCGTTAAAGTCCCCTAGGATGATTAAAGTACATTTCCTTGGTTTTTGTCTGATCAAGTTTAGTATACCCGTGAAGGATCTGGTTGCTTTAGAGGTACAGCTGTTGATGTGAGAGTTAATTATATAAAGCGGAGCAGGTTTGTCGCTTCCCCTACCAATTTTAAGAGTTATTGTCATCACGTCGGTATCGCAATTTCTATTTATTATTTCTATTTGGGAATCCTTTCTGACTAGAATTGCAAGTCCCCGTTGAGCTTTACCTGCGGTTCCGGATAGGTGCCATTCGTAATGGGTGGAGTTGTACGTTCCTAAGTTCATCCCTGTTTCTTGTAGGCAGGCTATGTGAATGCCCCTATTTGAAAGTTCCGCGTCTATTTTATCTTTTTTGGCCGGTTTCGAGGCCCCACGAACGTTCCAAGTTGCAATGCGCAGGTCTGAGCAAGTGTACTTAGTCGCGGCAGAAGGCAAATTTCTAAGTATTGTGTATCCGGTGTCGTCCGCGAGTTCAGCCGATAACGGTGTACATAATGTTGATGTTAATTGTTCATCCGGTGTTAATGAGCAAGCTAGTTGGGGGCTGCTCAGAATTCGGGGTTTAGTAGGCTGCCCTTGTTCGTCTCTTTTGTTGTATTTATTGCCTACCGTTTCGGCATGTTGTGGTGTATCTTTGTTAGTTGTTTTATGCGTTAGACTTTGCAGCTTATTGTTGTACTGTTCTTCGGCGCTTATGACCCAGCTATCATAATGTTGATCTTTGTAAATGATATGTATGTTTCCGTGTACTGGTTCGCCGGCAGGTGAGTAGACCAGTGTGTTCCCGTAGTTATTATGCACATGCACATTTACGAGATAGAATTCGGCCGCGGCGATTAGGATGTCTTCCCCTCCCCAGAACGTCTCGTTAAACTGCGCGGTTATGTAGTTTGTTATCATTTGTTCCTGAGAGAGCTTGCTGTTAGGAATAGAGTCTTGAATGTTATTCCTAAGTGCTAAGCAAATTCTGGCTTCGTCGCGGTTATCCGAAACATACGTAGCTAGGTCTCGGCGTATTGACATATGGCCAAATGTTAACCCCATTAAAAGATTTAGTTGATGGGCGATCGCACTAAACAGACAATTGCCATCCTTTTGCATGGCCGCTATTATTACCATTGTAACACTATTGTTTGGGACTCTGGACCCCACGTGTTGAGACACAGAGCTACAAAAGTTTGACAGGGTCATGCGTTGATTGAGATTTATTAGATACCCTCTGTTTTTCTATTGAAATATAACTTGTTATGCAGTTTTTGTTTTTGTTGAGTGGGCTTTAGGCTCATCACACGTGTGCCTTTCTTCACAAAAACTCGGGTAAATTGTTCGACCGAAACACGACAAAAAAGAAGTTGCTTTAGACGCGACTTTTTTTTATGGAAATTGCCAGAATGTTACGCAATCTAAATCGACACTGTTATTTTTGTTAGAGTATATATTATAATTTTTATCTTGATGTTCTCGTTTTACTATATACTAAATATGTAGCTTAAAAGTAAGCGTTGGTTCAGTGCGAAGCATCAAACCTTTAAACTTCGCCAGTCACTACGCAACCGTAGATATGCGCTAACGATGTTGACGCTTAATCTAACAAATAATCTACCGAACTTTGTCGCTGAATTTTGGCCTCGTAATCGAAATAAAGCCGGGAATTTAATTCAGTTCTCGTGATCGATACACTTACTAGAAACAATTTAAGGTGTAAGTCTTTTTGGTATCTGGATCTACCGTTGGACTTAGCATTAAGCATGCGTTTGAACTATGGGAGTTTGATTTATTAACTGAGTGATTAGCAGAACGCCCTGACATAAAAGGAATGATCTCACCGGGTTTTTCTTATTACGACGTTTCTGGTTCCCTGGAAACCTTGGGCAGACGATAAGGCCTTCGGATGCCCTGGATCGCTCGCTCTGGGTCATGAACGTACGTAGGCTTAGCACACCTCACTTTTGCACTTAATGTAATTATTTGTAGACGCTTGAGTCATAGCCACATTGAATAAACAAAACACTCGATGTTATTTTTATTTTGACCGGCAAAAAACACGTTGGATCTTGTTTCGGACCCAAGCCCGTACACGTGTGCGATAAAAGACGCGGAGCGCTCGAGACGTCCTTCCGCAACGGCGTCCAGATGAACTTATTGTCCAGACGACATTATTGTAACAATATAACATTCTCTTACGTGGGAATTCCTTCTCCAGTTGTTCGTTTGTTATGTTCGCGACAGCCCTCCCTTTAGCTGCTACGAGGGATGAACATAAGATATTTGACATGTATAAGTTCAGCTTAATTTTTATTTCAGTGGACTTTATAAATGCAGTGGGAAGAATATAATAATATTCTTCACCTTTTCTCCGACCATTCTCTTGTGTTAACTTCTTAAGTTCGAAAGTTCTGCCAACTGAAACGTATTAGGAAAGCAATTTGCACTTTACATTTTGAAATAATTGTACAGAAATGAATTATATACGTTTGATGACTGTAACTTACTTCTATCAAACAAGTCATTGTTTGTAATCAAAAGCTCTTCGTAAATTGTGCTTCAAAATTGTTTTTCACTGTTGCTGTCATTCAATTTAAAAAGTCCTGTAGGAATGCATACTTCTCTTCTTCTACATTTCTTACTCATCAGTTAACAAACTCATGTAGAGAGAAGGTTCCGTCTAGTCTTAGGAAGATAGTTACAAACTTGAAGCTTACCTGTTGTATATGTAACATTGATCGCAGTCACATTCTTTGATTTTTTGCTAATATGTATAAACATATGAAAAAAATCACTCTTGAAATAACCAAACTTCCACGGGAACTGAGACACTGCGACCGGGTTTAGTTTCTCCGGTTCTTCCTTATCTAAAATGAAACAGAATCTTTGTTATGCGACCTGTTAAAATATGAATGCACCCAAATTGCATTGCATGCATTAGAGATAGAATCCAGCTCTCTACCTACCTAAGATGAAACATGTTGGATATAATCAACCCAAAGTATAGGTATCAGTTCAACACAGTACATAACAGGAGGTAGTGCGAAACCAACATAATGTTCTTCCGAAACGAAAGTTGTTTTATCTAACTTCCTGTCACTGTTATGTACATAGCAGGTTTGATATTCGAATTTGTGTGGGGTAGTTACGACCACTAAAAAGTTAAAAATCAAAACTTTTTACAAAAGAAAAACAACCTACTTCCAAAAAAAACATTACAATGTGAAAAATAACTCTTTATTTTAGAAGTCGGTGGCAAAAATGAAAATTCAAAACCAAAGACACAGACTTTTCCGATATTAAAGTTATTTATCAGATTGTAAGGTTATTTTTTTGGAAGTCAGTTGTTTTTTTTTTGTAAAAATTCTTTGCAGTCTTTGTAGTGGTTATTTTAAAGTCAGATATTCTGTGTAAAAAAAGTTAGTTATTAACAGATTTTATTTAAACAATTCGTCAAACTGAAATAATCATTATATTGTCCTGTACCATAGAACATGACGTCAACATCATCACACTTGTATCCACGAATGTGTAAGACAGGTGTATTTACCCTAAGTACCTACACCCACAATTGGTCAGTTATGTGCAAGTTCCATGTAATAGGAGGCGAGCCTATTACCAGCAACTGGACACAGATACAGACTCCGCGGGCTGCTAATGAGAATTCCATATGAAAAACCTCAATTACACTTTCCCAACATGGAATCGAATCAAGGACCTCCTGTTCTGCAGCAGCGTTTGTGACCGCGAGAGCAACTAGGCAGTCCTCTGTATCGTGGATGCGTTTTGAATCGTACAACACAAAAAGCCAGAATATTTGGTATATTTATTTTTTCAATGCATCGGAAACATGGAAACATTACTTACAATAAAAAAGATATTCATAAACGGTCACGTCCACAGCCAAACTGATACTCCGTAGAGAAAATATTAAAACAAAGGCAATAGTAGTTTGCATTTTTAAATAAATAAATTAAGAACTAGTTAATCTATTAGAATATTCAGACGACACTTAATTCAAATAATTACTTATACGTGCAACCGTTAGTACAAAACAAACTGGAATTAGTAACAAAATTGGTTCTTTATCGCTTTTATAATTACATTTTTCAGTAATTTCCTCTTAATATAATCGACACCACAGTAAATGCTAAACGCTAGCGATATTAACATTGACTTGTATTAGTTTAGTCATTCATTACACACAAAATATTTTATTTGCAACGTCCACTGCCGAACATTCTCCCAATGCCAGCTACGATGAAGTTATTGAAGATTTCTCTACAGGAGCACGCTGATGCACATCCTCTCAACGCAATCCTCTCATTGCAACTATCGATACCCACGGGTAGAGTTGGGGTGTATTTTTATTGACAGGAATGATAAGTACATACCTACATTACTTTATAGCTAACCCAAAAATATTTTGTTCTGATGGTTAATACCATCAGAACAAAATATTTTTTGCTTAGCTATAGTAGTATGTAATGTAGTATCTACTGCTGATTATGAAGTCAGTATATACTACAGTTTTAATTTTAATTCTGATTCCTTTCATATTTCCATAATAATCTATCTATAGATCAACAACTTTGGAGGAATTAAGTCCGCCTCTGTACATTGCTTGAAGTATTAAATAAATAAATGAATAAAACTATCAGAGCTAAGGAGGCTGTACAGGTTTACGAGTTATAATCAACCAACTTATATTTGCAGTCTGAACAACATGATCTCCCATACATTCCGTATGGGAGGCATGTTTTTCAACTACAATGTTAAGCTTGTCCTTGGGATAAATTCATTCCAACTACGGAACCCTTCATTTTGCGTGGTCCGACACGCACTTGGCCTGTTTTTTGTCTAAATAAAATCTAGTCAAAACTGTTTATCATTTATAAAGCTGTACAACTGTACGTACTTAGTAATAAGGTAGATTGTAAGTATCTTTTCGAATTTTTCAGTAGTGGGCGATGTAGTCGCTAAGCGACAAAGCTCCAAGAACCTAATAACAAAACCTCTAGAAGAAATTAATAAGAATGCATAATTATCGAATTAGTTCAATAGTTTCCTACAATCAAATAAATAAACATTTAAAAAGATTAAGGGTTTGAGTACCTAAGCTTCATTAATATTAAGCAGTTCTTATTTTATTATTGTAGTCACAACAGTTTCTTCAACACAGCTTCCTTGTACAATCTATTTTACAAAACAAAATTACTTTCCTGTTTAAAATAAGGAAAATAACAACATTTAATAATTGACACTAATATTATTTTGCCCAACAGTTAGGTCCTCACCTTATCATGTCGAACAATAAAGGCTTAATACCAGAACAAGATATTTATAGCTTCGCTTTATAACTATTGCATATTTAATAGTCATTAAGTATACAGAATTCAGGGATTTTCATTGCCAGGAACGAGAACTATACAGGTTGGCAGGGAACATCGACGGAAAAACTGTTACCATCGATGCAGTAAAAAAAGTTAAAATTTTCGTCGGTTATTAAGAAAAAAAAAACAGTTATTTCATAAATTTTGATGGCGTAGTTATTGCACTTTTCTTTGAAACAAGAGATTTTTTTTTCTTGTGGAATAATTCGTATCCCACTTTGCCCCACCAGTGGGGCGGCTGGGTAGGGCAAAGTGGAATAATTCGAAAAAACACCCCACCTATACCCGAAGTTGCGATTAGAAGATGACGTTGAGAGGATATGCAGCAGCGTCCTCCTGTCTGCTAATAACAACAAACTGCGATCACCACTCCTTGTAGAGATATCTTCAATAACTTCATTGTGACTAGCATTGGGAGAATGCCTAGCAGTTGACGTTTATGTAGGTAGGTACTTAAATAATAATTAATTGTGAATACAGACTAAACTAATACATTTATTCAACTTATAGTTAGGCTATTATTATCGCTAGCGCTTAGCATTTTCTGTGGTGTCACTTATGTAAAGAGGAAATTACTGCAAAAGGAGGATTATAAATTAAACCACTAGCTATTTTTGTTACTGATTTCTGTTTGTTTTGTACTTGCAGATGCACGTGTTATTAAATAACTTTAACTTAGTGTAATTGATTGTACCTATTGCAAAATTATACTATATTCTATTAGAATAATTAATTCTTTGTTTTTTCATTTGAATATGCAAACTACAATTACCTTTGTTTTATTATTTTTTCTACGGACTATCAGTTTGGACGTGGCCGTTTATAAACAATTTGATTATTGTAAGTAACGTTTCCATGTTTTCAATGCATTGACAAAATAAATATACTAAATATGTAAAGTCTGCCTGTTTGTGTTTGTGAGATTGGTATTTGAAAACGCATCCACGATACAGAGGACTGGCTCGTTGGTCTCGCAGTCACAAGCTCGACTGCAGAACAAGAGCTCCTGGGTGTGATTCCAGGTCGGGAAAGTGTTATTAAGTTTTTTCAAGGAATTCTCAGTAAAAGCCCGCGGTGTCTGTGTCCGGTTGATGGTAATAGGCTCGCTCCTTGTCACATGGAACTTGCACATGACTGGCGAAGTGTGGGTGTAGGTACTTAGCGTAGATATACACCTCTGTCTTACACCTTTGTGGATACAAGCGTGATGATATTGGCGTCATGTTATGTGATACAGGGCTAAATCATATTGATTTCAGTTTGAGGATTTGTTTAAATAAAATCTATATTTATAAGCGACTTTAAAAAAGCCTGCTGTGTCATACAAAAGTTCATACAGAGCTGGATTTTATCTCTAATGCATGCAATGTAATTTGGGTGCATTCATATTATCATGTCATTACATGTCACTTAACAAAGATCCTTTTTTTTTTGTAGTTTACGAAGAACCGCAGAACCTAGAACCAGTCATAGTATCTCACTTTCCGTGGATGTTCAGATTTCACTCGGATGGGTTCTCGGTGGTGATACGGTTGAAAAATACATCCCCTAGTGTGACTGCTATCAATATTACTTGTAATACAGGTAAGCTTTAAATTTCTAACTATCTTCCTAATTAAAGCATGTGCGGCTGCAGGACCCCCGTCAGGAACGAAATTCCTTCTCACCTATGATTTAAAACTGAAATAAAAGTTTCGCAGTTGCCGTCTTGGATTAACATGTTGACCGCACTATCGAATTAAGCTCCTCAAAAACTATGAAAACTACACCCATTACGAAAAATTAGGAAATTTTCGCAGCCGCCATTTTGGATTTTCATTTTCTTTCTCTTGAATTAGAAGACGACACAAGCGCCTTTTCGCGTGACGATTTCTGCCAGTGCCCTCTTACCACAAGCCTTAACGCGGCTTGAACTTCGTTCCAAAAAATATAATTAAACAGCATTTAAATAAAACCTTAACTTATGATTTGCAATTTTGCGGTTATAGGTAATTGTGTATCCGAACGTTTTATTGGTTGTTTCTGTTTTGGGCCTACTAGGTATTGAATTTTAAAATCGAACTTCGAATCTAATTGTTTCTATATATCGAAGTGAAAGTGACAGAACAAAGTGAAGTTCATATCTTTCTAATTTGTGAGTAGACCGAGTACTCACTCACTCACCAGACTAGGCATTTATAAAAAAAATATTAAATGTTACTTTGTCTCACGCTCGCAGCAAAATATAATTTTGCTCACTGTCTTTAAACAGCAAAACCTGCTTCTTTGAGATGCTGAGGTGAAAAAGTATATTAATCATTTCTGTACATTTGTTTCAAAATGTAAAGTGCAACTTTGCTTTTCAAATACATTTCAGATTTAAAAACTTATGAAATGAAGAAGTTTACAGAAGAATATGGTCAGAGGAAAGGTGAAGAATATTATACATTTTATTTCAGTAGTTTATTGGATGGCAATGAAATAGAAATTATGCTAAATTTATATAAGTCAAACATCTTATGTTCGTCACTCCCAGTAGCTAAAGGGAGGGCTGTCGCGAAAATAACGAACAAACTTCTGAAGAAGGAATTCCAACGTAAGAGAATGTTATATTGTTACAATAATGAGATCTTTTAACTATTCCTGCCACGCTTTTCAGTAAATTGTTTAATTAAATTTATCATTCAACTAATCATTATAGCTGGTATTCGGAATATATTCATGCGATGCAAAGGAAGCTATTAATTGGTGTTATTTACTTACAGATTTTGGTACTCGCTTAAATCACGGCTGTGTACTAGTGGTGGATCTTATAAACATATGTGACGGTAAGCTTTTTTATACCTATGTTATACAGTGTGTTAGGTTAAACGAGGGATATACTTTATGAGAGTTTACTACTCATGAAAATGATCAACTCATACTTCAAAACCAACTCTAAAGTATGTAAAAATAATACATTCATTACATCAATACATTTTAATCGGATTTATATTGCACATTTGTATGACACGGCAGCCTTTTTTAATTTTCGAGTTGGCCCCTTAGTACCTAACATTTAATTTTAAAGAGTATGGGGAAGTGGGGTAAAATCGGGACACTAAGGCACAAGTTTGAAAGAAAATAGGTAAATAAACTTTAATGGGCTAGATTGAGTTTGTTTTATAAATAAAATATGTTGCATTTGCAATCACTATTTCTCAATTCTAAATACCAAAAACTAATCAATATATAAAAGTTATGTTTTTATGGTTTTGCCCGCGTTCCATGTCCGAAACCCAAATTTTCCCCTCAACAGCGGTATAAATGTAACTCATCAAGTTCTGCGCGTTCCCAACCCTACCGACAGCCATCATGGGTCCAATTGATTGATTTTGATTGTTTTTGTTTATATTTTATTTTATTCCTTAATTAATAAACAATTAAAAAAAAAAAAAAAAAAAATTCTTACCTTCAAGACATTGACCCATGCATGGCTTCTTTGCATATAGTTTAAATAAAATAATAATAAATGGGTACTAGGTTGTACCCGATATCACCCCATACGGTTTTGCCCCAAACGCACTTTAGAGAGACGTAGACAAAAATAAGCAAAAAACAAGGCGAATTCAAAACGAAACTTTTATTCGTTGAAACTTTCATGCATGTTTAATATTTGCTAGAAAACAATTTTAACTTACTTTGATATACAAGTAGTCGTATAATGAAACACTTCCTTAATCCTAGGAATGTAACATCAATTCACCATAAAAAAACATTAAATTTTTATTTATTTTCGTGCAGCCTGCACCAACGCCATTAAATGTTTGTTGAAACACTAATCAGCAATGCAGTGGGCAAACGCGCGCGCAAAGGAGATAGTTTTTTTTTGTTCAGCGAGTAGGCCCAACTAAAATTGTGGCGTCTGTTAATGAAACGCATGTTGATTTGTTCCTTATGATCTCCAGCTTACAGTGGTAGTATTAATTATACTTCGTCTACGGGGAATACTGAGAAATGCGATCATAACGAAAAAAATCACTAAAGGAGCTATTTTTTTGTGAGTAGGTTGGCCTCATCGGTATCATAATCGAATAAGATAGTGCACTGTTCAGTAATAAATAGTAAGAATATAGGGTGTTTTGAACGTTTCATGAAATAAAAAATCACAACAAACAAAACAACAAAGCATTTTTATTACTGAAGTATATAACGTCAGACGACTTCGAAGTAGAAAGTATTTCATCTTAAATATATGCAGGTCACTCCACCTCGCATCTTGATACCGTTTCCAAAATAACAATACTTCAAATGCATGTGTTCAAAATTTACCGCATAACTGCATCAGTCTCGGACAAGGTCTTCGCACATTGCGTTGAAATCTTACTGAACAATTAACACAACATCCTTCTGGAGTAAATGCTATACCATCTGAAGATTCCATATTCAATAAAATCCTTCAATTACACACAGGAAAACAGAAATATTAATTTCATGCAATTCGAAAGAAACGGATTACGAATTATGTATAAACATTGTATAAAGTGTTCTTGTCACCTGACACTTGTCTTTCTGACAGTGTCAGATAGTGATGCACCTCGATGTTATATAACTCGTTACTCGAGTAAATAAAATTAAGGATCGAGTCCATTTTCGCTCGAGGTGTCACTCTATTTAGTCGCGATTAGATAAATATCACCAACACAGCCACACTAGTTATAGTTAACTATCATTCTTAATTCTAAAATTCAATACATAAGTAGGTAGGTAATAAACCAATAGATATATTACATTTTGTGTATTTTTTTTTAAAAAGAGTGAAAGTACATGTTCTGTGGGTTAGTGTTGTCAATTGATAACGTGTAATTTGTCATTAAAATTGTCATCGTATTGTTATTCTTCTTTTCGTGTGGTTAGTGACTAACCTGGTGTCAGAGTTTTAAAGCCGCTCTGACTTCTTGGCTTCACATACCGTCGAGAAATATCTCTCAGGCATGCCGGTTTCCTCACGATGTTATACTTCACCGTTTTTGGAGCAAGTGATAATTTTATATACGCACATGAATCCGAAAAGTCCGAGCTGAGTGCCTTAGGTTCTCTGATCCGATCTGATTATCAAATCGACAGTGGAGTGTGAGAAGGAGAAAATGTTCGTTATAAAGTCGAACAAAGTCAATCTTAGCTGAATGTCACTGACTGAAACTCCAATTTACTGATATTGAACGGTTGCTTTTGCTGTATTTTGGATCTTCCTATTATTCTTTTCTATAAAAAAATTTGTTTGCGTTTCAAACGTAAGAAGCTGCTGGGACCCTCTAGTACCTACCTTTGTATCAATTTGAACCGAGTGTTCGAATTACGTAATCTAGACAATCGAGTGTCTGACTGAGTATTCATCACTAGAGTCAAACTGACAAGCAACCATAAACTAAAATATTTTTCACTCAGATTTTTATTAAATCACTTTACGCGAGAGCAAGAAAATTTAAAAATGGGGTTTAACATAGCAGGACCTGCTGCAGTGTCAATGATACATTCTTTTACATAAAAAAAAAGATTTGGTTACCACCTCGAACTGTAATTACGTGTATAATTTGTAAATTTTTCATAAGTTCGTTAATAACATTTCAATACATGCAAATATGACATTGACGACCATAACTGGAATTGAATAAATTGAGTGCGTTATCAAAACATTATCTTTTTGTGACGATTTCGTAATCCAGTTAAACTTTATTAAAAAATTCTACCATGTTAAATGATAAATTGGTTACTTTTTTTTAGGTATAATACGATAATAGACTGTACAATACGGGGGGCCCAAAAAAATCTATCTCCTTTGAAATATTCAAGAGACTAAACTGCCTTGTCTTGGTTTTACCCGCATACTGGTTTTGGACTGGTATTTGATACAATTCTAGGAAACTGGAAGACACTGCCTATCTCTTTGCTGTTATTCCTTAGTTACGATGATCCAAAAGTGTAACCTACAAATATTGTTTATTGCAGGTCCCCCTTTAGTTACTGAAACTGAGATGGACACAACAACAGAGAATGTTGGTGCTGATGTAGAAATTATTAATGCTAATAATACCTATTCGTTCAATTTTTCAACAAACTTAGAAATAACGACCAACAAAAATTCAGCTATTGATACTGGTAAGTATTTATCTTTGCAATCAATCATATTTCCGACTGACTCATCTTATTCTGGTGGTCTGCATGAGTTGTTCTCGTATAGTTGGCCTTATATACAGTATTACCTGCCTGTATTCCAGACAGATAAAACAGTAAATTACTCGTGTCTTATAATGTTCCCTTTACCTTTTTATTTAGGGCTTTAGGGCATTACGTGTCCTACAGTGCTTTTATGGGATCGTGAGAAATTGCCAGAAACCTTGTAGTTATTACTGTAATCTCAACCTGTCTAACGTCATCGCAGAGCAATGACATCTACGAACAAGCACTGATCACCACGCTTGCTAACTGCCTATTGGTAACATCTGACCAATAAGTCCAGATTTACTGTAAATATTACCTGCCGTCCTTGTGGTACGGTAAACCGCGCGTCACGTTACTAGTAACACTTGAACTATGAGAACAACTCTTACTTCTATGGACGTGCGATAGACTGTACTATTAGAAGAATGATCTCAGAATTAGGTGTTTCTGTTATATTGTAAAATGGTTACTTTTTTTTTTCAGAAAATACTAAGGAAGAGTCTTCGCAAAACATTGTGTTAATATACGTGATACCATCCGTGTTAGGGATGTGTGTTATAATATTGGTGATTTATAAAACAAGTGTCAAAAAATATTGTCATCGAAATTTGAACCCAGTAGAAACAATAGAATTGAATACTTACGTAAGTCTTATGTTCGGCGATTTTTTTTTTAAGAAACCAATTTAGAAGAAGTCATGTGCCTGGTGTAGCGGGTGTTGTGGCGCAGCTTGGGAGAAGCCTATATCCAGCAGTGGACTGCGATAGGTTGAGTTTATTGATTGGTTGATAAGCCTGGTATTTCACCGGTTTTCGGTCCCGTCAATATCGTATCTCGTACCATTTGTCGAGATTAACAGAAAAAAGTTAAAGACATAAAAAACCATTATGAGTTTTGCAGTAAAGTATCATGCGAAGTGGCATAGGCCGGGGAAATTAGGTTTGAATCCTGCACTAAATCCTAACAGCGATTTTTTTCCTGAATCGTGTTTTTGAACTTAGCTTTTCAAATAATATAAAAAAAAAGCTTTTTTGCAATAGCATTTCAGGCAAAGATGTTACAGAAATAAATTTAGTTTAACTTTTATTTTTAGGCTCTATCCGACCTAATTACAAGAAAATTAAACACATTAAAGCAAAATGTCATATACCTATTAACGTATTTAAAAAAAAATTGCTTTAATCTGTTTAATTTTTTTTATTGTAATTAAGTGAGATAGAGCCTATAAATAAAAGTTAAACTAAATTTAACTTAGTTACATTTTTGCCTGAA
Organism: Agrochola lota; assembly: GCA_947364205.1. Classification (NCBI taxonomy): domain Eukaryota; kingdom Metazoa; phylum Arthropoda; class Insecta; order Lepidoptera; family Noctuidae; genus Agrochola; species Agrochola lota. The sequence continues at coordinate 8,925,614 of OX376246.1, read as the reverse complement.
CCGTTATTGCAAAAAAAACTTTTATTAATAACTTGCGCTAGTACAATATGTTTAATTTTGTTGAATAGCGTATTAAAATATTTAATTAAGTAATTTAATGCAAAAAAAAACCGCTGTTAATATTTATTGCTCGAAGTACAATTTAAAAAAAACCGTAATTTCATTTTTATGGAAATTTCTGTGGACGAAATGTATTTTTGTTGACCTACTTGTGATACCTAATGTCTTCGACAAACACTCCATACAAACATATCTGTTAATATTTTTTTCTACCATGTAAAATTGAAAATAGATGTTTTCTTAAAAAAAACGTACACGTGGGGGGAACTTTTCGCGGTATGCAACATACTCCCTTGACCATACCCTACACGATAAATGAAACAAGACGCTGTTTGAAAATAATGCAAAGTTAGCCTAAAATTCGGCGTAACTTCCCCGGACTATAACACGTGTTGTTGTTTCCAGTCCACCGCAAATGAAGTTGTATATGCGGATCTCGGATTCGTGCATGGAGACAGTCAACCACCAAGACCTGACGAGGAATCGCCATATGCCCGAATAATTGGGGTGTTAAAACCTGTTGCTGGAAATGTAAACAATAAATAAATGTTATTTGTTTTGTTGGTAACCTTTTCTTTATAATTAAATATAATTTTGTATATTGTAGCTTCTCAAACGCCCTCCAGCTGACTTTGTTGAGTCTATCTACGTACATCCTACACACTAAGACCAACTTACTTAGACGGGGGTACCCCGGTGAGCCACAGTGCGACTGTGTAGCCACATCACAGACATATTTGATATAATTTTTTTAGAAATATTTCGCGATGCCTCTCTCCTGTCCTGCTCTGTGTGCACCAACTCCAATACTATAAAAGACCTGTGCGAGCTCACTGCTAACGCTGTCGATGTGACTGAGATATCGTTGAAGTCAAAGTCTAAATAAAAAATTATTTACTTTAAATATGACCAATATAAGGCAATTTTAAATGTTTTTACAATAAAAGCAATTGAATCTGATTGCCTTTTCCACAGGTAGTTTCATATGGAGCAGAATAGGCAAGAAGCATCGTAGTTACTCATAAAAAAAATCGTTACTCAACATTTTGTAAACACACATTAATGAGATATTGTAACAAACCTTTTTATAATTACATACCCCCAGTGCAATCTGTCTAAATACTTCTCATTTACATAGTACTTGTTGTTGTATTCACTTACTAGATCAAGTATCGAACAGTCATAAAAGCTACCGCTTCTGAGCACGATCGCGTGACGTAATTTTTCTGAATATGTTCGGATATACGGAATAATGTTCGGAACCTCCACGACTTACTAACCTCCGTTAGAATATTATTTATTGTCAATACCAAACTAGCGGTATAATATCTGCGAATTTTGTTCTTCTTGGAACAGTTACAAAATGCGTTACGAAAAAAATTCACTCTCCTCTGTTGGACTATTACAAACACCCCAGTGTTAACAGACTAAATTAATTACACGATTCAATCACTCGATTATCACAATCGATCTTCCACTCATTCGATCATTCGTTAATCACATCCACTTTTCGGGTTCGATGACCTGCACAGTCCTATTTAAAATATTAAATTATTGTAAAAGTATCCTTGTAAAGAATAAACGTTGAAAAAAAGACCTGGACTTCACATTAAGTCATAAGTCATGTATTTCTTAACAAAATATGTTGTGTTGAAAACAGTGAAAATAAATAAAATAATAACAATTTAAAAGAATATTACATTAATATTTAAAATTCATTACGCATTTAAAATGTATCAATATCACTAATATATAATTTTATGTCAATAATTTAGTACCAATAATTTAAATAATCACCAACATTGTGTTTACATTTAAAATTCACCCAGTACCCATTAAAATAACAAAAATTAAAAAAAAAAAAACAAACACTACAATCCACATTGGTCACAATATTAATCATAGTAATTTAACTTAATATTAATTCAAACTCAATACAAATTAAATTCAAAGAAATGTGAGGTATGTCAATAAAACTCATTAACATGTAATGTCATGATAGAATGTTGGATAAATATTACTTAAAGCCATTAAAATATAATCATATTTTAGTTCGAACTACTATTATCTTTGAGAAACTCTTCAATACTGTAATAACATTTCTTCATTAACAATGACTTTAATTCTCTCTTGAATACGTTTGGATTTGGATTCATAGAGTTTTTAAATTGTACAGGCAATTAATTGTACATATTTACTGATTGTCCTCTTGAGGCATGTTTAACGACATTAAGCTTAGGCTGTATAAAATTAGGTAGATCCTTTCTTCGCTTTTTTATTCTGATATGTCTGTGTTCTTCTGTCTCAAACTTATGGATATTTTTAATAAAATGACCAAGCAGCACCAGAATATAGAGGCATGGATGGTACTGTAAGAATGTGCAGATTCTTAAAATGATCTCTACAAGACTCCGTTTGTTTAATGCGAAGCATAGTTCTCAAGGCTCTTTTCTGCATAACGAAAGCAGCATTCATATTGTATTGGTAGCTGTTGCCCCAGAACTTTATGCTATATCTAAGTCTAGACTCTATGAGTGCAAAATACACCATTCTGAGGTGAACAATGGTTAAATCATCTCTAAGACTCCTGAGAGCATAGCAAGCACTATTCATAGTGTTAGTGACCGCTTCTAATTCCTTCTTCCAATTTAAAACTGTATCTATTTGTACCCCCAAAAGTTTTACATTGTCTACAATATTTCCTAATAAATGTACTTTGACAGTATCTTTGCTCTTCCCGGTCGATTTAAATAATAAATAATGCGTTTTTTTATATTTAATTTTAAATCATTCATATTGAACCATTTCTCAAGAGAACATTAAATAAAATTAATTTTCTTTTCCAAATTTCCTATACTATCGCTAGCTATAATAGCGCTTGTGTCATCGGCAAAAATTACAAGTTTAGTATCATTTGAAATACTTTTCATGTAGGCTATCAGATCATTTATAAATATTATAAAGAAGACAGGGCCTAGAACTGATCCTTGTGGTACGCCTTTATTTACTATAACTGTGTCTGATTTGTGTAGTTTTTCATTCCCATCTTCTTGAACTGTTTTAAATTCCACATACTGCTTTCTATTATGTAAATAGGATCTGAATAAATTCAACACATTTCGCCTAATACCATAGAAATCTAACTTATTAAGAAGAATACAATGTTCCACTGTATCGAACGCAGAACTTAAGTCGAGGAAAAGTGCTGCTACTTTTAGTTTAGCATTCAACTTACCCACCACATCATCAATCAACATGTCAATAGCATCCTACATTATTTTAATAACCAAATTGTTGGTCGGTTATAATTTTGTGATTATTCAAATGACAAACAAGCCTCACCTTCATAATGTTATCAAATATTTTAGAGCATACCGGCAACAAAGAGATAGGAATTTAAATTGCTCAGGAAAAACACCTTTATCTACATATTCGTTTATTGAATCGGCCAAAGGGCTAGCTAATACATCAATGTTGTCTTTTATGATAGTCATAGGAATTTAATCATGGTCAAAAGATTTTTTACTATCCATAATGTTAACTAGTTTGAAAACTTCGATAGGCGTAACAGGTTCAAAGACCATATCCTCCTCTACTCTTATCCCATTACGACGGCACCCGGAGTAAACACCCCTTACAATAATTATAAATGTCAAGACAATGTAGCAATAATTAAGTGACTTACAGTCACTTAGTTATTGGTACATCGTTCAGTCACAAAGTTAGAAAAAAAACACTAAGCAGTGAGTAGGTACTGTTTACTCTGCAGACACTGGAGCTTGGTGGTCAATAAAACAAAGATAATGTTGGTGCTGAACAATACTTTAATCATAATAACTGTGATAACACTTCCTTCTATTTAAAAAATATAATTTTTAGGACAGAAATATATGCGGACAGGATGTTCGTCCTTTTAGAGAAAAGTGACAATATCAATTATATGAGGTAGAAGCTTTCCTTACTAAATTTTGTGGTGTGAAGCAGCGTTAGTTTTATGCACCTGAGAAATATGCTTGGTATGACGTTAACAGCCGCGAACACAAAGGTAACAGGCGCCAACAGGCACAAAACTACTAGTTCTTAATTCTTTTTTTATTCATTGATACAATGAAGAACAAGGACGATATTTTGAGCACCCGGAAAAATAAAGATCGTTAAGTGATTCATTAAAAACATTATTATGTTGATATTTTTATTTTTGTTTATAAATGTTACGTTACGGGGCGTAGCGCACACTTCGCTACGGCGTAGCTTGCGTTGTACTACGACGTAGCTCGGAAAGTAATACCGTAGAAATGTTAAATTGATCAAATTACATTTTCATTTGGTTCCTAAGTTTGATAGAAGTGAGTTTCATATGTCGTTTATTTGGTGCCGATAAAACGGTTTTACCACTAAGCAATTTTTAATAATAAGTAGCCGTAGTATTTCTGATTTTGTCTCATTCATCGCTTAATAATAACAGCCGCACAGGTCGAGCTATGCTTGGTCTGGTCGATACATATTGAAACCCCTCCGCGCCCCATTGGAAGGCTGTTAAGGGATATCGTGTTACCCAGTAACTGGGTTGTGGAGGTCAGATAGGCAATCGCTCCATGTAAAATACGGATATTCATCTGCATCCAGTTAGTCTGGAAGCCGACATCAATATAGTTGGGAAAAGGGGCAGATTGATTGAAGTAGCTTCAATATTTGTGGTAAGTGGGTTTATTGATATTACACAAAACAAAACTCAAACTCAACGCATTTATTTAAAAAATCTTTTACAGGTACTTTTGAACTGTCAAGGAGTCGGTCCGTCAGAAAATTGAAGCTAGTTGCCCATTCAAAACCGTAGATTCCTATGGAGAAGAACGGGCAAGAAACTCCATGGACACTCTTTTCAATCAACATTATAAGTATTACAACATTTTGAATACAAAATTAATTTTGAACGTTATCATAAAAATAATCAACATTTGAGGACAATATCGTGCAAGTTAAGTGGCTAAATAAAAAAAAAAAATTAACAATTACAATAAAAGATAAAGATAAGAAAAATAAAACTAAAAATGACTTATTAAAAGACTACGAAAAGCAAGATAATTAGTATAATTAAGTACTTATGCATTTACATTACGGGAATAAGACGGCCAAACTACGAAAAAAAAAAAATATAAAAAAACAAAAAACCCGACAAAAAAATGAAACAAGAGTATATAACTTAATACTATAAACAATTTCATGCAGTCGCAGGCATCTTCTTAAATATAATAATAAAGACATTGCCCTCGCCTGCATGACATTTTGTTCCTGCGCACTCCATGCTAGATATTTGCCCATATCCATCGTAACACGGTCACTGTTCCTTCAGCTACCTTCCGGAACTTGGGGAACGATCTCCTCATACTGATGTTGACTGAATGCCGGTCGCTGAAAATTCTTTTTTTTATATCTTGGCAACTAAGAATCCCAGTGAAATTATCCAAATAAAAAGTATTATTATTACGCAATAAAAAAATTAAACATCTTTTTCAATATTTGTTCTACTTAATAAAATAAAGTTTAATGTTGTTAGCGTGGTATTAGTAATGCCCTGTTCCCAGTACAGGTGATATTTCTATCTCTTTAGAGTGCAATAAAAAAATTAGACATCTTACTTATCATCATTCTCTTGCCCTTATCTCAATTGATTAGCAGTTGCAACATCTCTTCTTCTTTCATACTTCTTAATTGGTCATCATCTCAGTATTCACCCCCTTTCTTGCAATCTTTTACATAGTCTTTGGTCTTCCCTTACTCTGGCCATCCACATTATACCCAAAACTTTACACATGACCCTTACCCCATTACTCCGCATCACATGACCATACTGTGACAATCAATTTCCACACAACTTTTCAGTCACCGGACTTTCAGACTTCCTCTTAAATACTCATTTCTTATTCTTAGCATTCTCATCTCAGCTGCATGCAATTGCATTACATTCATCCCTTTTGTGGCTCAACATTCTGATCCATACGAGCCAGCTGGACCAACGATCTACTAGAAGTCAACTAGACGTATTACTCGTCTCTTATTATTATAACAATCTAGTACAAACTTACTTGGTTTGTTGGAAGTTGGGCTGTGCCTGATGGATTGTGTTTGCTCCAGCAACGCTTCCAAATCGGTATAATAACTAGCTGGATCAATAATGTTCCAGATGTTGATGAAATTATAGCGATAATGATAATAGTATAGTTTGTATTGCATGCATCTGTAACCACATATGTCTTATTCAGAAGTTTGAAACATTGTAATTGGAACACAAAGTGAGAAAATCGCCATTTCTTTGCTTTGTAAGGAAAATATGTATATTATGGGTGGCGCAAAATGTGCTTGAAAAGGTTTCTGTTATGATTATTCTAAAAGCGTGTGACAATGTCGTTTTAATATTTTATGACTATCATATTTAGTTATTAAATATTATATTATAGTTATATAGATATATTTAGATAATATTTAGTTTAATATTTTTCATTGTACTTCAATTTCAAATGTCATATAGGAATACATGCTCCTATATTTCCTACTCGTCTGTTACCAAACTCACGGAGAGAGAAGGTTCCGTCTAGACCTAGGAAGATAGATCAAAAGAAGCTTACCTATTTCACAGTTATATTGATCGCCAACACACTCAATGATTTGTTACTAACAAATAGATATATAGAGAACCTATCCCTCCAGGAAAAACCAAACTTCCACGGAAACTGAGATACTGCTATTGGTTCGTTCTGCCCTTCTTTGTTAACTAAAAATAAAAAGAATCAATATTATGTGACTTGTTAAAATATTAATGCGCCCAAATTACATTGCATGCATTTGAGATAGAATCCAGCTCTGTAAGAGGAAACAGTTTAGTTTTTTGTAATCAACCCGAAGTGTAGTTACCAGTTTAGCGGAGTATTAACTGTATGTGATTAACTGTAGTTAGTGCGACACCAACATGATATTCTTCCGAAAATAAAGTAATTTTTTCACTTTGTACTGGTTTTTTGAAGTCGGTTAAAGATACAGATTTTATTTAAGGATATCTTCAAACTGAAATAAATATGATTTTCTTCCTGTATCACTTAACATGACGACAACATCATCGCGCTTGTATCCAAGAAGGTATAAGTCAAGTGTATCCATCGTAAGTACCTACACCCACATTTCGCCAGTTATATGCAAGTTCCATGTAATAGGAGGCGAGCCTGTTACCATCATCTGGACACAGATACAGCCTCCGCGGGCTGCTACAGAGAATTTACAATGAAAAACTCACTAACACTTTCCCAACATAGATTCGAATCCAGGACCTCCTGTTCTGCAGCCGCATTTGTGACCGCGAGACTAACGAGGCAGACTTCTGTATCGTGAATGCGTTTTTAAATACCAATCTCACAAACACAAACAGGCAGAATATTTTTTCAATGCATCAGATACATGGAATCGTTACTTACAAATATTATAATGATCATAAACGGTCACGTCCGCAGCAAAACTGATACTCCGTAGACAAAATAATAAAACAAAGGCAATAGTATTTTGCATTTTTAAATAATTAAATAAAAAATTAGTTAATCTAATAGAAAATTGTATTATTTTGCAGTAACATAGACGACACTTTATTAAAGGCGACCCTTTCAGTTATTTCCTTCTAAATGGCTCCACAGTAAACCCTAACCGCTAATGATGATAAAATAGTTAACTATAAGTTTTATAAGTTCAGTCTGAAGTAACAATTAATAATTTTGTTTTTGTACCTACACAACAGTCAACTGCTGAGCATTCTGCCAATGCTAGTTACAATGAAGTTATTGAAGATATCTCTACAAGGAGTGGTCGCAGTATGTTGTTATTAGCAGACAGGAGGATGCTGCTGCACATCCTCTCAACGTTATCCTCTAATCGCAACTTACCATACCCAAGAGTAGAGATGGGGTGGCTTTTTGTTTACAGGAATGAGAAATACATACATACAGTACTTAATAGCTACGCCTAAAATATTTGTTCTGATGGTATTAAATCTATATATTTTGACATAAATTCTAACCGTCAGACTTCCTGTACACGACGCTGGAGACGCACCGGCGCCGGACCGCATGTTTGTGTATACAAATGAATATCGCCCACACGCCGCATCACCGTCTCATCGGCGCCGCACCGTAGCTGCACCGTTGCCGCGTAGATTTTAGACTCATTCTGAGATATAATTATTTTTTTTCATCTTATGGTGTCCGTGCGACTGGTGCGGCTCCGGCCTTAGGGTATTGCGTCATGCAAAATTATTTTGTGGTTATTCGCAACCGAAAATTCCATGTTTGTAATAAAAAATCATGTACCTATTTAATAATGACCAAATAAGGAAATACAAGCACTACGGAAACTGTAATGACTACAAAACAAAATTAAATTCGTACCTACTGCAAAAACCTAAAAGTCATCAGTCAATGTTGTACTCAATTGGGCACTTTCAAAGTTAACATGTATGTTTAACTCCTAACGAGGAATTTAGAGTAACAAAATAGTCGAGTGGTGTCGTGGGATACCCGGTGGGAAGGAAGTTCCTTTCGCTTTTGCAAACTTTTTTCGGTCTAGCTCTCATGGCCATAGTGTAACATTTTGTGTGCAGAGTTTAACGTGCCATCAGGATATTTGTTCTAATAACCATTACGTTAAGAGTGACCGGTGTTTCTTTGCAGTTCATGATGTCGCTAATAACGAACACAAACACGAATTAATAATTATTACGACACCTGCGTGCATTATGAGCAAGTGTGATTATCAAAGCTCATTCCTTTTCTGTATGAGAACAAGCCTTTACCCTGCAGTGGGACAATATATAGGATATTAACCAATGATGACCTTTACGTCATTGATTTAGTACATAAAAAAGGAAAATATTGTGATTACAAACGGTTAATTCTCATTCTTCAGATGGAGCATTGTCCGTGACATATACCTATCGATGAACGGGAAAAAAAATTTTCAACTACAATTATTTTGTTCTTGGGAGAAAGTCATTCCAACTACGGATCCCTTTATTCTTTATTGTCCGTGGTCTACGCATTGGCCGGTTTTTTTATGACGAATAAACTGACCCCTTCAAAAGTCAGAAATCACAAAGAACTTTTCCCATAAAAGTCTAAACGTTCTAAATTATTTGTCGAAATTTAAATTGGTTATTTTCGGCCAGTCTTCATTGTAGGGGTCAGTCCATATAAAAATGTAAGGTGATGAGAAATATCGTGTGTTTACAATCAACAGATACTTTTTTTTTGCGATAGCCGTTCGTCAGGAATAATTTGTAAGAATGCATCAGTCAGCGTAGGTATCAGTGTTGTGACATTAGGTAGTATAACTATGCAGAAATGCAGGCGTTCATTAATTTACTAAAAACGAAAAACTTCGCAAGCAATGGGAAATTGCTACTGAAGACTGCGTAGTCGACCTCAGGACTAACTGCTTCTCACACGGACAACAGTACGTCGCTGCTTCCGCGTCACCAGTCCTTTTTTTTTTTTTTTGATGGTGTGAAATTATCAAATAACTTATTTATTTATTTATTTATATATACTTTATTGTACACCACAAAAATACATAATAAAAAATACTAATCAAACACTACAAAATATACAATGGGCGGCCTTATCGCTTTTCGCGATCTCTCCCGCTCTGGGCGGAGCGGGAGGGTGTGTCAGACTTTTACTGACTAAAACCCACCCGTGTTCCTTCCATTGCCCGTGTGCCGGGGCCACGATATCCCTTTCGGACAAACTCGCAACCCCGGCAGGCATTGGTCCTTTCGGACCGCGTCAGTTGGTGCTGACATCTCTTTGAGGCGCTCGTGGAACACAACGCGCCGTTGACCCGGGCCTGGCCCTTATCGGACGGCAAGCTACCCATTGCTCAACGTCCGCAAGGCCGCGCCTACGGTGGCCGGAAGTCGGCTCGTGACTCCCGACGTCCGGGGCGCCTCCTGCGGTGACTAGGGGTGCGAGGGCTTGCAGCTTGCATCTCCCTCGCGCTCCACCTCCTCCTTCGCGAGCATAACTGCTTCGCAGAAGGAGGTGACGGCCTCCCATGCACTCTCGCTCCGAACCATGGCCTGAACCAGGGCCGGACGCGAGAGATCGCCGCCGCCGATCGCCACCGTGAGGACACGGTGGTGCTCCGCCCAAGCAGGGCAGACCTCCACCGTATGCTCCACCGTGTCCTCCGGGCGATCCACACAGCGGTGACACCCGGGCGTTTCCTCCCGCCTTATACGGAACAGGAACCTCCCCAAACAGCCGTGTCCGGTGAGGACCTGCGTCAGGCGGAAGGTGAGGATGCCGTGGCGCCTCTCTAGCCACTCCTCAAAGAGGGGACTTATCGTCACTATTGTGGCGTGCCCAGCGTCACCAGTCCTGAGTCTCTGATGTTGGCTGCTGAGAACAAAACTACAAACGTAGTGTACAGAGAAGTTTTATAGCAATAACATAACACCACGCCGGCTGTATTCCCCAAAGGGTTAGGCAGAGGTGTACCTATAGTACACCCACATGTCGCCAGTTATGTTTAGGTCCCATGTAATAGGGGGCGAGCCTATTGCCATTAATCGGGTACAAATCCAGACTTCGGACTGTTGCTGAGAAATTCAAGATGGAAAACCCAATAACAATTTGCCTGCCCCGGGTATCGAACACAGGACCTCATGCTCAACAGTAGCGCTTGCAACCACAAGACCGATGAGACAGTTTTTTATAAAAATGTGGCTGTTATTGTAGTATATTGTGGTGTGTTACGACTTCCACGCGAACGGAGTCGCGGGCAGAAGCTAGTGATAAATAAATGTGTTTAAATAGTGTTATTGATTTCGATCGTTCTATTTAATGCCAAACATTATAAATCATACGATATTAGGAAAATCATTATTCTTTGTGGTTATCCCCCCAAATGCGAACAAAACAATATGTTGTTATGATAAATTTAATGACATGGATACACTAATCATCACAGTTAGGTTTATAAAATTTTCCTTATTTATACCATTACTAATATTAATACTTTCTTGCTCATTCGTTTATGAATTTGAATAATATAACTTTTTCCTTATCCCTGCTTGACCTAATTTACTGGCTTTAGGGTGTACTATAGGTACGCCTCTGTCTAGCCCTTCGCAGAGAAACAGGCGTGATGTTATGTTATGTTTATGTTACGAAGGCTGAGTATTCTGAAAGCTGGTACATCCACGCGGGCGAAGCTGTGGGCAGCAGCCAGTTATAGTGATAAGAGCTTTTAAGACCTTTTGTCTATTCATAAATTTTCCGTTCTTTAGGGTTCCATAACCAAAGGGTGCCATATTAACCCTATTACTAAAGCTCCGCTGTCCGTCCGTCCATCTATCACAGGGCTGTATCTTTACCGACGGGGTCGAAAGACCAATGCCTGCTGGGGTTGCGGGTTTGTCCGAAAGGGATAACGCGGCCCCGGCACACAGGCAACGGAAGGAACACGGGTGGGTTTTAGTCAGTAAAAGTCTGACACACCCTCTCGCTCTGCCCAGAGCGGGAGAAGTCATTTGATGATTTCCCATCCTCAAAAAAAAAAAGGGCTGTATCTTTAAACCGTACTAGGTAGACAATTAAAATGTTCACAGAGTGTTCTACTATGGCCGCTAAAACAACATATAAAAAACGGCAAATAAAGAAAACGTTATTACGTTACGTTACGTTATTTTACTGAAATTTAAAAAAATAAAAATGTTGTGTTAAATATTGTACGTTCCGTGTGGTGCCGGACGTAAAGAATAGTACCATCCCACTTCTTCCCGTGGGTGTCGTAAATGCCGTCTAAGGGACTCACTAGAGAATGGGCAGCAGCGGTCTCTATGCATTTTAGCACCATACTGCGACCGCCAACCCGCCTGCCGAGCGTGGCGATTATGGCAAACCTCCCCATTTGGGGGAGACCTATATCCAGCAGTGGACGTCTTTCGGCTGAAATGATGATGATGAACTATTGTATGGTGGTACGAAACACTTCGTGTGCGAGTCCAACTCGCCGTTTTTTTAACAGTCTCGTCGTTATTCATGAGGTCGTTTTTTTATTACTATTATAAAATACTACCTGACATCTTGAACATGGTCCTGGATCGTGATTGTGAACGTGATTCATAGTCATGTTTCGGCTCTATTAAACCGGCGTTTGATTGATGTTAACAAAATGTTTACGTTCATTAGAACCGCTTGGAGTACCTGGTAGTCATTGAGAAACTTTTCCAATATATACATTTTCACAATTAAGGTAGATACTTATACCTTTCGTGAGTGGCAAGACTTGGAGAGTCGACTGCGTAAAGACGAAACTATCAAACTAAAATGATTCAACAACTTTTTGCGGAATCGATTTGATTTAACTGAAACATTGGAATTGTCACGTAATTTCAGTAAAGGGCAAGTAAATTCACCCTCGAAACTTAATATTAAGCATAAAGCTTTGGTTTTTCTACAGTAAAATAATAACGGCGACGGCGACGGTTCAAGTTTAACTCAAACTTCTAGGTGTTGTCCAATGTGCAAAAGTCATGAACATAACATAAATATCTGCTCGTAGTTCCTAGCACTTGATAATGCATCACGTTGCCAGTTATTGCCTACAATAAAGTTTGCTTTAACTGTTTTAGTAGGGAACATTTCGCGAATCATTATAAACGGCCAGGATGTAAGGTGTGCAAGCGTAAGCATCACACAACGATTCATGTAACTGATTTGGTGTCTAATCCAAACCCGGTTGTCAATAGTGCATCGTTACAGTAACAGATAGCTGATACTGCTGACAGTATAGTTAAGCCTTTTTTTTTTTTTTGAGGTTGGGAATCATCGAATGACTTCTCCCGCTCTGGGCAGAGCGAGAGGGTGTGTCAGACTTTTACTGACTAAAACCCATCCGTGTTCCTTCCGTTGCCTGTGTGCCGGGGCTGCGATATCCCTTTCGGACAAACCCGCAACCCCAGCAGGCATTGGTCTTTCGACCCCGTCAGTTGGTGCTGACATCTCTTTGAGGCGCGCGTGGAACACAACGCGCCGTCGACCCGGACCTGGTCCTTATCGGACGGCGAGCTGCCCATTGCTCACCGTCTGCAAGCCCGCGCCTACGGTGGCCGGAAGTCGGCTCTCGACTCCCAACGCCCGGGGCGTCTCCTGCGGCGACTAGGACCGAGTATAGTTAAGCCTGTAGTCGCGTCCGAAACGACGCCCGCAAATCATTCTATCGTAATGTTGTCTGTGAAGACAGCGAGGGGCGCTCACCAGAGACTACCCTCACTAGACTAATAGAGAGAGTTCTCGCCGGCAGTGCGAACATTTAGCGATCAACTATAAATACACGGTGTAAGGAATATCGACGCGCAAACTTTTACCATGGATTTCAGCGCATAATTCAAAAAAATATAAGTCGGGTATTAATAAAAAGTCTGCTGTTACATACAAAAGTGATACCTACACGGTCAAAGTTTGTGTAAAAGCTGATTACATTTTTAACACTTAGCGGCACACGAAACGCCCTCTGAAGTAATCACAATAAAACTTCTATTGTGTCTCTTTCAGTGGCCTTCAACTGATTAATAACAGTTTGCGTATCGATGTCCTTACACTCAGTAGTTATATGTACCAATCTCTTCTATTGACACGGGATCTGCGTCTATTGTTCGTTTCGTAGCTAGTCGCGTCTTCGTTGGCGGTACAACAGATGCCAATAATGTAATCAAACAATATTCTCATTAAATATTTTGGGTGTGACTAACTTGTTTATATGTGATGTGTTGTGTACTTAATTTAGCAATTATTTATGATTTTCGCTGTTACATCTAACATGACTTGTAAGTCATGTTTGATAATACTCGGTTACTCATCAGTTCATGAATTTGAATAATAGTACGTCTTAAATAAACTGAAATGATGACGTTGTGTATCGGCTCGTTGTTCCTCCGAAATGATTGATCTATAGATAGATCATTATGGAAATATGAAAGGAATCAGAATAAAAATTAAAAACTGTAGAATGTATTGACTTCTTAATCAGCAGTAGATTTGGAGCTATAGCACTACATAGCACGCTAGTTCGGGTTCTTATTCAGTGTCTCTGTTTACTCTTTAAGGATTGGTAAACTCACAAAAAGCATGTGTCCCAGATGTAATAACTTTAGTGAGCAATTTGTTTTTTGGATCAGTATGTTGGTCAACAAAAGCGATTTAAGGCTTGTGCAGACCACCGCGACTTGTCGCGCGACGCGACACGAACAATACAATTTCAAAGAAAACTGCACAGTATAACAATAACCGGTGTCGCGTCGCGCGACAAGTCGCGCTGGTCTGCTCAAGCCTTTATGAATGAAATGCTATTGCATGCAGCGTAGAGGATAATGTTAAAAAAATTATAAACAAATATATAGAATTAGAAACGAGTACATTATACCACTCTTGGTAAAATGGTAGAGCATTGCTAAGGCATGTCCACCTTTGTACTTTTATCGTGCAGAAAGTTAAATAAATAAATAATTGGATGTTGGAAAGTGGCGCTGGTAATCGAGAAGTTGTGTGGACATCGGTAATCATACTCTTATTAGTGTGGACATGTGATGAGGAGGAATAAAGGACATGTCGTGTTGAAGAATGTGGTTGGCAATAAGGATAGCGAAAGACCAAAGAAACGAAGGACCGATATTGTGTGAAAGATGATAATTATGGCCAGAAAGCGGAAGAATGCTGAGATGACAGCTGGTAGATGTTTATGTATGTCGACCCCGAATATATTGTGATAACGGACAAGGATGAAGATATGATGACAGTAGTTGATATACGTGTTATTTAATAATGCCCCAAAAGCTCTTCTGCCTACTTAAACGGTCAATTTATGTTAGTGTTATTTATGTATGCCCGCAGGTGACGCAATAACGTTATTTTCATGTTACAGTTCGTTATTAGCGATATCGATAACTGCAAAGAAACGCCGGTCACTCTGAACGTAATGGTTATTGGAACCAAGATCCTGATGGCACGTTACACTCTGCAAACAAAATGTTACACTTTTTTCGGTCTAGCTCCCATTCGCCAAGTTCGTCAAAGCGGAAGGAACTTCATTCCAACCGGGAGTCCCACGACACCTCTCGATTGTTTTGATATTCTTATTTCCTCGTTGGGGGTTATGCATATGTTAACTTTTACAGTGCCCAATTTAGTACAACATTACTTTTAGGTTTTTACAGTAGGTAATAACAGCCGCACGGAGCAATCGTTCCGGTTAAGCTACACTTACTGCGGTCAGTCCGTGGATGGGTGGCCATCTTAACATACCGAGACCCCTCCGTGCCTCGAAAAGCACGTTAAGCCGTTGGTTCAAACTGTCATTCTTGGATCTTTGACCATTTTATCGGTCATCAAACCCGAAAGTCAGACAATCAGCCTTACCAAGGGGTATCGTGTTATCCAGTATGTGATTTGTGGAGGTTAGTATTCAGCTTTATCAGGTAAGACTGAGAGCCGACCCCAATCTAGGCAGATGTATTGCAGTAGGTGCGAATCAATTTTTATTTTGCAGTCATTACAGTTTCCTTAGTGCTTGTATTTCCTTTTTTGTATTTCCACATACATGATTGTTAATTATAAACTTGGACTTTTCGGTTGCGTATAGGGATAACCACAAAACAATTTTGTATCATGCATCCTTTACAAATTATGTCAAAATATAAAGGTTTAATACCATCAGAACAAAATATTTTTGGCTTAGCTATCAAGTAGGTAATGTATGTATGTACTTCTCATTCCTGTCAATAAAAAGCTACTCTATCTCCACCCGTGGGTATCGTAAGTTGCGATTACAGGATTACGTCGAGAGGATGTGCAGCAGCGTCCTCATGTCTGATAATAACAACATACTGCGAGCACCACTCCTTGCAAAGGTATCTTCATAAATTAATTGTAGCTGGCATCAGGACAATTTTCGGCAGTAGACGCTGAAAATATGATATTACTAAATTGTGTGTAATGATGACTTAACTATTACAACAAAAAAATAATATCGCTAGCGCTTAGCATTTACTGTGGTGTCGATTATATTAAGAGGAAATTACTGAAAAATAGGATTATAAAAGCGACATTTTGTAACTCATTTCAGTTTGTTTTGTACTAACAGTTGCACGTATAAGTAACCATTTTAATTAAGTGTCGTTTATATTACTGCAATATATAGCAATATTCTATTAGATTAACTAGTTCAATAATTAATTGTTTAATAATGCAGACTACACTAGTCTTTGTTTTATTATTTTCTTTACGGACTATCAGTTTGGCTGCGGACGTGACCGTTTATGAGAGTTATAATTATTGTAAGTAACGTCTCCATGTTTTGGACGCATTGATAAAATAAATATGTGAGAATAAATATGTGTAATTGGTGAGATTGGTATTTGAAAACGCATCCACGATATAGAGGACTACTTCGTTGGTCTTGCGGTTACAAGCGCGACTGCAGAACAGGAAGTCCTATACCGTGTTGGGAGTGTTTTATTGAGTTTTTTCATATGGAATTCTCAGTAGCAGCCCGCGGAGGCTGTATCTGTGTCCAGATGCTGGTAATAGGCTCGCCTCCTATTACATGGAACTTGCACATAACTGACTAAATGTGGGTGTAAGAACTTAGGGTAGATACCGGAGCGGAGCGCGCGAGGGAGAGGCAAGATTCGCGCCCTCGCGCCCCTAGTCGCCGCAGGAGACGCCCCAGGCGTCGGGAGTCGCGAGCCGACTTCCGGCCACCGTAGGCGCGGGCTTGCAGACGGTGAGCAATGGGTAGCTCGCCGTCCGATAAGGACCAGGCCCGGGTGCACGGCGCGTTGTGTTCCACGCGCGCCTCAAAGAGATGTCAGCAACAACTGACGGGGTCCGTAAGGGCCAATGCCTGCCAGGGTTCCGAGTTTGTCCGAAAGGGATTACGCGACCCCGGCACACAGGCAACGGAAGGAACACGGGTGGGTTTTAGTCAGTGAAAGTCTAACACACCCTCCCGCTCCGCCCAGAGCGGGAGAAGTTATTTGTTTCCCAACCTCAAAAAAAAAAAAAAAAAGGTTAGATACACCTACTGTCGTACAACTTCGTGGATACGAAGCGTGATGATGTTGGCGCCATGAAACACACTCTTTTTTTTAAAGAATAACCGACTTTAAAAGGCCGCTTCAAAGTGAAAATTAACTTTATTTCGGAAGAACATTATGTTGGTGTCGCATTAACTACAGTTAATACTGTGTTAAGCAGTTGACTACACTCCAGGTTGATCACCAAACAGTTTCATATTACAAAGCTGGATTCTATCTCTAATGCATGCAGTGTAATTTGAGTGGATTAATATTTTAACATGTTACATAACAAAAATTCTGTTTTGTTTTAAGATGATAAACCGCAGAAACTAGAACCAGTCGCAATATCTAAGTTACCGTGGAAGTTTGGATATTTCTGGAACAGTATGTTCTTTATAGATATATTTATAAGGAACAAATCACCGAGTGTGACTGCGATCAATGTAACAAATCAATTAGGTAAGCTTCAAATTTCTACCTTCCTTCTTATAAGTGGACGGAATCTTCTCCCTCCGTGAGTTTGGTAACAGACGAGTAAGAAATATGGAAGAATGTATTCATGATTTTATTAAATAAAAATAGCAAAATTATATATTATATTCTAACTTAACTAAAACTATTCAAAAACTAAAATATAGCATCGTAAAATTCATCCGCATCGCTGTCGACTGGTACTGTAACTTTTTAGTCATAAGTTGTTATGGACCCACTTATGTTTGTTAACTAACTTTTATTAAATGACTAAGAAGAAATACGAAAAAAAAATAATCACGATTTACGACGAGCTTTTGGTCAAAACCATAACCGGTTTGATAGAATTCAGTTACACACCAAAAGTATATTATTTATTTCTGTACAATTTCAAAATGAAAAGATAAATTCTGCTTTTCTAATACGTTTCAGATAACAAAACTTTCGAAATTGAGAAGTCAATACAGAGTGACGAATATTATAAAATTTATTACACAATTGGAATTTCAAAGTCCACTAAAATAAAAATTAAACTTGACTTATATTCGTCAAATGTTGTGTGTTCGTCACTCCTCGTAGCTGAAGGGAGGGATGTCCGTGAAATAACGGACGAGATAAAGAAGAATGAATTTCCAAGTAAGTGAATGTTTTATTGTTACTATAATGAGAGTTTTTAAACGTCAGTTCCCGTGACACTTTTGAGTAAATTGTTTAATGAAAGTCATCAGTCAACTAATAGCTGTCATTGACTGTCTTCACATTGGATGATAACCGTAACGACACGATATCGTTGGACTGGTAGTTTCATACAATTACTAAACACTTTCAGACTGTGTCGGTGTAGTCAACGGTATCGTCGTCAACATTGATTATCGTGCCGATATCGGCGGACGACACAGTGCACTTGTTCACTGCTGCGATTATTATCTCGAATATATTGTTACACTTTTGGAATCGTGCGGCGATGTAAGCTTTTGCTGGCACAACACGACTATTCGAGGCTGCTGTGGCATACCGCATGACAATAAGCAGTTGGTAACATCTTGTCACATACCGATAACGTCCCGATATTGTCGGCCGATATCGTTGTCGTCCGAGCTGACGACATTTCGGTGTGGTTATCATTGCAGTGTGAATACTGGCCATTGGGAACATTTAATTGGCTCCCCTCTATTTGGCAGAATCTTAATGCTCCGAAATTTATTTGGCATAACAGACTTGGCATAATCTCCTTAAACAAATATTTTAAAGGCATAAAAATGATGTAATTAAGTATAATTATTGTTCGGCCGAATGTGTATATGTCCGAATTTACAATGGCATACTTTTAAGATGGCAGAATTTTATTTGGAATAATTTTATTTGGCACATTGCCATTTCTATAAAATTGCATTTTTAACCTTAAATTAAAATTAAAATATTGTCTTAAAAAGTCAATATGTTGTGCTACAAAATTTAGTGAGAGAAACGAGTCTTGTCTCCCCTACACCTTTTTTTTCTTTTTTCTTTTGTGTTGGAAATGATCAAATAACTTCTCAGCTCCGGGCGGAGCGGGAGGGCGTGTCAGACTCTTACTGACTAAAACCCACCCGTGTTCCTTCAGTTGCCTGTACGTTGCCAGGAGCCACAGTATCCCTTTCGGATTTTCCCGCGACCCCGGTAGGCATCGGTCCTAGTGAACCCCGTCTCCCCTACCCCTAGAGTGTAATTTAGCCCGCGTAGGCGATGACGGGCAAGGCGGCCCGTGAGCTGAGTAGCAGGTGGTTTTAAAGGTCGTTGCTGCGGCTGAGGCGGCCAGCAAGCCGAAGCTGCGGTGGTGAGCGTTATAACTATCTGCGACGATAAGCTCGCGTGGGACCGCCGCAGCGCCGGAGCCGTGACAGAAACCATGCCTGCTGTATGTTGCATGCTCTCTTGCATACTGCATGCTTGCTTGCAGCATGCTTGGTATATTCTTGTTTGCATGTTTGTGTGAACTTTCTGCGATATGATGGTTCTCCTTTTTAATTGGATATGAAATTTATACCAAAAGATGATTCTGGCTTACAAAATTATGAGTTTTTAATGTATGATAAATGAGTGTATGCCAAACGATTTTCTGCGAAATGAAGATATGCCATCCGTTGTTATACAATATAATAGTATGACATAAGTTCTGCTATAAAAGGTAGACCCATTTAATTATGCTTTGCAAAGGATGGTAAATATTAATTGGTGTTATTTTCTTACAGTTTATGATACTTGCTTAAATTACGGCTGTGTGCTAGTGGTGAATCTTATAAACGAATGTGACGGTAAGCTTTTCTATACCTATGTTAGACAGTGTGTTAAGTAAAACGAGGGACATACTTTATGGGAGATTACTACTCATGAAAATGAATGAAAACCTTCTCCCATCACACATAAAGGCAATGCTTGTACAGTCCTTAATCTTTCCCATAGTAGATTATGGTGATGTGTGTTACTATGACCTGAATGCAGATCTCCTCAATAAACTTGACCGCTTTCTAAATAACTGCATTCGATTCGTTTTCAATCTTCGTAAGTATGATCATGTGACTGCCCACCGATTGGTTTTAAAATGGTTACCCATACGTCAGCGCAGAGAGTTGAGGGCTATGTCTATGTTGTATTATATACTGGACAATCCCACTTCTCCTTCTTACCTGACTTCCCATGTTCAATACCTATGCTCTGCCCATAATAAAAATCTTCGTTCTACCAACAATCGTCTTCTACGATGTCCTTCTCACCGTTCTGGTTTTATTCACTCTTCTTTCTTTGTCCAGGCGGTTTTTCTTTGGAATGCGCTCCCTCTGAACATCAGGATGGCAACCAGTCGGTTATCTTTCAAAGTGAAGGCACGTGAACATATTAGTAAAAAGTTGGCGGAATCATTGCAGCGCTGATTTGTTGGATTTGTTTTCTCCTCTACCAATCGTTATTTCTCCGGACAAAGTTTATTCGGTTTATATGTATGTATGTATGTATCTATGTATTAGTGTGTATTAATTTTCAAGTTATCTATCCCTTATGTTGCACCTGCTATGTTTTGTATCTGCATCAGCCTAAGGTTGACTGGTAGAAAATGCCTCAGGCATTAAGTCCGCCTTTGTACAGTTTTTTACTTGTGCATGAAGTTTTAATAAATAAATAAATAACTTATACCTCAAAACCAATTCGGAAGTATTTTAAAAAATCAGCTGTTTTATACATTTTGGTCGTATTAATATTGTAAAAAAAATATAAGTTTATTCAATAACGTTATTAGTTATCTTATTTGTGTGCAGAATTTGATTGTTATTTTTTTCGATTACCTACTCAACGCATTTATGAGTAAATACATAATTGCTTCATATTTCGCAATTAATTACAAGCGTTGTGTCATCGCGCATCTCTTCCTATTCAAACACCAACCTCAAACTTTTTCTGAAATATAAATATAAAAGTTGTTGCCGGATGACACTGCCTTTACTGTAATTCCTTAGTTAAGATGATCCAAAAGTGTACCTACAAATAATTATTGTGTATTTCAGGTCCCCCTTTAGTTACTGAAACTAACATGGACACAACAACAGAGAATGCTGGTACTGATGGAGAAACTATTAATCTTAATAATACCTTTTTTTTTTTTTTTTTTTTTTTTTTTTTTTTTTTTTTTTTTTTTTGAGGGATGGGAAATCATCAAAATCTTAATAATACCTTCACATTCAATACTACACTCCCTTAAAGTATATCGTTCGTTTAATCTAACCAAATCTAACACACTGAATACTATCGACAACATTCGTTAATCAGTTATTTCTGTTTTGATAGAAGTATTTCGAGAAGAAAGTCGATTAACATTTCGGTTCTTTTAATCTTAATTATTGAGCTAAATATTTAAATAAAATCGGAACAGAAGTAAAATTTAAAGTGTAGGTATTCACTGTTAGCCAAAAACTTGAAAGCCAAAGCCATTGAAAAATTTTATGTCAATTTAGATTTTTATGTTGTTAATCGAGTTAGTCGCTGACCGTACGTATAAGATACCATTTGACCGAAAGGCGCGCGGCGCGGCACGATAGTTTGCATTTTACAAAGCAGTAAGAAATGTAAATGATAGACAGTTCAATTTCTTATGACGGACTATCACGTAGTGTCTCAAGTTGCAAGATTTATATGTTGCATGAGAATATGAAATTCAATCACTGAACAAACACTTCAATTTCCTTTACTGCATTGTAAAATACTAGTATTTAGCTGCGTCCGGTTAGACCAAAAGCCCACCTTTAACATATGTAGTTGCGAATGAAGTTTAACAATGCCTATCTTATTTACTGAAAAATAAAATGTAGTATAACTCAGTCAATGCTACGTTCCTAGTAAACTGGACGCTGCCGATCTGTTTGTTAATCCTTGGTTGAGATGACCAAAAAGTGTTATTAACCTACAAATAATGATAAATATTGTCTATTGCAGGTCCCCCTTTAGTTACTGAAACTAACATGGACACAACAACAGATAATGCTGGTACTGATGGAGAAACTATTAATCTTAATAATACCTTTTCATTCAATTCTTCAATAGAAATAATGACTAACAAAAATTCAGCAATTGATGTTATTGAGTATTTATCTTTGCAGTCATCCTTATTGGCTGACTCATCTTATTCTGGTGGTCTGCACGAACTGTTCTCGTATAGTTTGCCTTGCTGTTACAGACAGATAGAAATGTATTTCAGCAGCACATAGGTTGTGTCTTACAACTTTACCGTTCCCTTTTCATTTAAGGCTTTAGGGCATTACGTATCTTAAAACTTTTTCACGGGATCGTAAGCAATAACCAGTAACCTTGTAGTATGTAATTACTGTAACTTCGGCCTGTCTAAAGTCATAGCACAGCAATGTCATCTGCGAACAAGCACTGATCACCGCGCTTACTCACTGCCTATTGGTAACATCTAACCAATAAATCCAGGGTTACTGTAAATATTACCTACCTTCCTTGTGGTACGATAAACCACGCGTCACGTCACTAGTAACACTTGAACTATGAGTACAACCCTTACATCTATGGACGTGCGATAGACTGTACTATTAGAAGAATGATCTCAGAACAAGGTGTTTCTGTTATAATTATTGTATAGAAATTACTTTTTTTCCAGAAAATGCTGAGCATCAGTCTAAGCAAAGCATTGTGTTAACATACGTAATACCATCCGTGATAGGGATGTGTGTTATAATATTGGTGATTTATTTAATAAAAGTCAAAAAATATTGCCATCGAAATTCAGACCTAGAAGAAACAATAGAATTGAATACTTACGTAAGTTTAAATTTTCGTTTATTCACCTACAATTCTAGTATGAAACTAATGACAAAAGGTCATGAGCCTGGTGTAGCGAATGTTTTAGCGTAGGTCAGGACATGCGTAGGTCCAGCAGTGGATTGCGAAAGGCTGGGTTGATTGGTTGATATGCCTGGTATTTCTCCGGATATAAATAAAACAGGAAAAAGTAGAAAAAACGGGTGTATACACCACATGAGCTTTGCAGTAAAGTATCATGCGAAGTGTCATGCAATTTTTTTACACGTGTTGTTGTTTCCAGTCCACCGCAAATGAAGTTGTATATGCGGATCTCGGCTTCGCGCATGGAGACAGTCAACTGCCAAGATGTGAAGAAGAATCGCCATATGCCCAAATAATTGGGGTGTTAAAACCTGTTACTGGAAATGTAAACAATAAATAAATGTTATTTGTTTTGTTGTCAACCTTTTCTTTTCATATAATGTAATTAAGTAAACTGTAGCTTCTCTAATAATGTTGAGTCTGTGAACGTAGGTCCCACAATCTAAGACCTAAGAAAAAATAAATCTTTTTTGTACATTCTCAATACGATTAATATACTCGCCATAACACGGGTTGCAGATGTGTGACGATATTCAAGATGACAGGATTCTGAGCGAGATGGCGCTGTCGTGTTAAGTAATTTTTCTGGATATCGCGGTGTTCAGAACCTCTAGGACTTACTAACCTCCGTTGTCAGTCTGTACTGGACTAGCACATCTACACATCAGAGAATTTCGTCCTCTTTGGAATAGTTACACAGGACACCGTTATGAATTACAACTAGCTTCATATTTCTGACTGACCAATTCCTTGACAATTCAAAAGTACATGGTTTAATTGAAATAAATGCTTTGAGTTGGAGTTTGAATTTACGAAAATCTAGACTGTTTGGGTTAGAGGACTAACACAGTCCTATTTTAAAAACGAAATTATTGTAGAAGTGACCCGTTGTGAAGAATACGTGTTGAAAACAAGACCTTTTTTTTTCATTTTTTTTTTCAGGGTGGGAAATCATCAAATGACTTCTCCCGCTCTGGGCAGAGCGAGAGGGTGTGTCAGACTTTTACAGACTAAAACCCACCCGTGTTCCTTCCGTTGCCTGTGTGTCGGGGCCGCGATATCCCTTTCGGACAAACCCGCAACCCAAGCAGGCATTGGTCTTTCGACCCCGTCGGTTGGTGCTGACATCTCTTTAAGGCGCGCGTGGAACAGAACGCGCCGTCGACACGGGCCTGGTCCTTATCGGACGGCGAGCTGCCCATTGCTCATCGTTCGCAAACCCGCGCCTACGGTGGCCGGATGTCGGCTCTCGACTCCCGACGCCCGGGGTGTCTCCTGCGGCGATCAGGGGCGCGAGGGCGCGCATCTTGCATCTCCCTCGCGCGCTCCGCCTCCTCCTTCGCGAGCATAACTGCTTCGCAGAAGGAAGTGACGGCCTCCCATGCACTCTCGCTCCGAACCATGGACTGACCCACGACCAACAACACCAAACAAGACCTGGACTTCTCATTGCGACGGTACCAGTGGCGACGAATAATTAAGTGACTGTAAAGTCACAAACAAAGTAGGTAAACAACCAATAAGCAGTCAGTAGAGAGTATTGTAGTAATACAATACGTACTGTCTACTCTTGAGACACTGGAGCTTGATGCTCAATAAAACGAAGAGAATGTAGATGGTGAACAATGTTTTTAATAGTGATAACCATGATAACATATCGTTCTATTTAAATTTTCATTTTTAGGACAGACATATATGCGAACCGATGTTCATCCTTTTAGAGAAAAGTATGTATGAAAATATCAATATGTATGGTTGTTATTCCTGAATTAATGTTGTGGTGTGAAGCAGCGTTAGTTATGTGTCTGATAAATACGCTTGGCAAGCTATTAAATACAATAGACGACGTATATTTAGTAACCTAACCCGTTTGACTGTTCCTTAAGAGTCATAAAGGGGGTTGTGAGAAATTTATACTTGTTTTACAACGCGTAAACGCAGAGTAACGCGTTTGGCGTTTGGCGTGGCAACATGTCGTGTCCGGGTTATTTTTTTATTTGCTCTCATGCACATCACACATTTACAATATTTATTACTGTCGGTTTTTGTACATGAACCCCGTCAGGGCACTGCGAAGTCAGTGACAAGTCAATCGTCATCCTGAGGATACCTTGTTGAGAGGTTAAATACGTGTCGATTTCTTAAAGGGTTCTTTATGACTCTTAAGGAACAGTTAAGCGGACTAGGTTACTAAATATACGTCGTCCATTGTATTTTATATTGAATTTCCGCAAATTCACGCCTGAGTCAACGCACACTTCGCTACGGCGTAGCTAGCGTTCTGCTACGGCATAGCTCGCGTTCTTCTACGGCGTAGCTCACAGTGTTATAGAGTAGCTCAAAAAGGTTACATTATTCACACAGTAGAAAGTAGTGCTCGGCTTTATGGTGACCTAACACACCTTTCTTGTATTGATAATGGTATATATGGTAAAAGAAACATTTTCGAATTATAAGGGAAATAGCTATATTGCATCACTCCCCTGTACTGTCTGCGCTGTCCGCGCGTCCCAGCGCGCACTTCGGGCTTCTGTTAAGTCAAAGTTTGTACATCCATAATCGAAACTATAGCACCATATTTGGCTTTAATATTTAATCTGTGTGTGAACCAAGGAGTCTTCCCGGATTTAATGAAATACAGTAAAGTAATACCACTTTTTAAATCTGGGGACAGTAAAGACACCAACAATTATAGACCAGTATCCGTGCTGCCAGTATTTAGCAAGGTGTTCGAAAAGGTAATGCTCAATCAAATGCTTAATCATTTTAACACCAACCATATCTTACACGATCAGCAATATGGGTTCACCAAAGGACGTTGTACGACTGACACCGGTGTTACCTTATTAAAACGCATATTTACAGCGTGAGAGAAGGCCCAAGATGCCATAGGATTTGTGACCTGTCCAAAGCATTTGACTGCGTAAATCATGAAACCTTACTCTTGAAACTTGAGCATTACGGACTAGGTAAACTTGCGCTTAATTTGGTAAAATCTTATTTAAATGTTAGACAACAGCAAGTTCAAATTAATGGAATCAATTCACTCGGTTTAGAAGTAAAAATGGGTGTTCCACAAGGCTCGATATTGGGTCCTTTCCTCTTTTTAGTATATATTAATGATCTACCCCATTTATTAAAAAACCAACCACAAATGATGTTATTTGCTGACGATGCTTCTCTTATTTTTAAGATAAATAGACATGCATCAAATCTTGACCACGTAAATAACGCCCTACTGCAAGTCCAAAATTGGTTCACTGCTAATAATTTAGTATTAAATGGGAAAAATACTAAATGCATATAAGATTTGCTTTACCGAATGACAGTATTGAATAGGGAGAAATTAGAATTCGTCGATAAAACTGTTTTCTTGGGGATAACGCTGGACTCAAGGCTGCAATGGGGTCCTCATTTAACATCTCTTGCAGGACGCCTAAGTTCAGCAGCATATGCTGTGAGAAAAATCCGTCAATTTACTGACGTAGATACCGCGAGGTTGGTCTATTTCAGTTACTTTCATAGTATCATGTCTTACGGTATTCTACTATGGGCACGGGCTGCAGATATCGAGTCTATTTTTATACCGCAGAAAAGAGCCATCAGAGCAATATATGGTCTCCACAGACGCGATTACCTAAGGGAACTGTTTAAAGATATTAACATCATGACGGTACCTTGTCAATATATCTATGAAAACATCATGTACGTTAGGAAAAATTTAAGTCTTTTCAGTAAAAGAGGTGATAGACACAATTATAGCACTAGAAATTGGGACCAATTAGTTCAACCGGGTTTTAGACTGGCTAAAGTAGACTCATCCTTCATGGGGTACTGTTTAAAATGTTACAATAAAATACCTCCCCACATACTCCAACTGAATGAAACGAAATTTAAATCTTGTGTAAAACGCACACTATGCTGCCAAGCATATTATAAGTTGGGGGATTACATCGTTGACAAAAATGCTTGGCTTCGCTGGTCCAGCTCCACAAGGGCGCATACTAATTGATTGGCATTCGAAAATATTGTTGGAGCTGCTGAAGATTGTAAGACTATCTTTAGATTGTATAAATTCAGTCTTTTAGTATTATATAATTGCATAGCACATGTGTGATCACTATGTACCTACTTTAAAGCTACCATTTACTGGGTATGTCTTTCATTGACTTGAATGTGCCCTTGCGGCTGAGAGCTGAGAGTATGTCATGCTAACTCAAATATCTCGCTGGTGGTGGCGTGTGTGTTGGATCATTAAGTTCCCTTCAAAATGGTTGAATTAAATGGTGCTGATCCATTCGTCATGTTCGTGAACGGGCGCCGTCAGTGGGGACTGGTCATCTCTTAGCTGCCAAAGCTTATTTGAATTTATTTAAATTTTTGAATTGTTTTTGCTTTATTACGGACACTTTTAACGAGCACGTCTCTCTACATTGTTCTCACATGTATAATTACAACATGAATGATGTAACCAATATTTTGTAACAATATTCTGATTTAAAAGAGTGTCCGTGGAGTTTCTTGCCCGTTCTTCTCCATAGGAACCTACTACGCGTTGGAATGGGCAACTAGCTTTATATTTCTGACTGACCGACCCCTTGACAATTCAAAAGTGCCTGTAATTGGTTTATTTGAAATAAATGCTTTGAGTTTCAGTTTGAGTTTGATGCCACTTCTGGGTGGTCCCGTAACCCGATACCACTTGAGATTAAAATGACGATAACTCTAAAGTTTTGTATGTGAGCTGTATAAAGAACTTATGTTGTTGGAATCGTTATGAAATAAGCTAACACATAAAAAATGGATAAGTACAGTTTTGCCTCTAAATATATTGACAATTTTAATGTAAATGCGTCGGGGGTTCATTTTAACGTATTTTAAAATATTAAAAAAAAACTTTTTTTTTCTTTCTTATCATAAATATATACTATTTTACATTAATCAATTAAAAAAACCATACCTCCTCATATATTTTTTTCCAACCACCGGCAATAATATAATAAACCAACTTATGAGGTCACCCGGGCAACCCGATAACGTGAGCAAAAGATCGTTTATAAATACCTGTTTTGAACCGAGGAGACTCAAACAAAGAAGCATTATAGCTTATCTATTGTTAAGGCCACATGCTAACGCAGACAGAGTTTTACTGTTGTTGTTTTTTTTTATCACTTTTCACATCACGGCACTTGAATCACCAACCGCAACAGAAAACCGCAACAAACTTTGAATCACACGAGATTTCCCATTGCACTTTATTCGAATCTAAATGTACATTCTACTGTAAGATGATATTTACTAATGGAAAAACACAACACAAAGGCTTGTTGCTTAACAAAAACATTTACAAAATCAACAATATCTAAATGCAAATATTCGCGTCCGCCATGTTTGTCAGCGGAATCGGCACTGGGCCGCAAAGAACTGAACATTACGGCGCGAACTATTGTCAGATGACTGACTTGTGAGATTGAATGTCATCTTTGGTTTATAGAGTAAACATTCGTACATGTTTCACCATCCTACACACAAATTACTAATACTAAAATCAGTCAAAATATCGATCGAGCTTTATGATGTCGCCTGACGGATGAGAGAAAAATCACTCATCTTTCAGGCGACATCCTTAGGCTCGATTCGACAGCGGAGAGGAAGAAATGGTAAAAAAAATGTAAACTACATAACTAACTTATTGGTAAAAGGTATCGTAAAATGGTTATGGTAATGGTTTTGACTACGTGGTGTCTCTAATGAGATCTAAACGCGAACTGGCCACATTTTGGTGAACGAACGAATGTGCATAATTGCGTTTGATGCAATTATGCATTTTCGCTGAGCGTTCGATTAGAACACGAACATATTCCCGAGAGCGAGAAAAATGCGCGATGATAGCTAAAACTACATGATATGGTGTGTATTAAAACATAATATTACTTAACACATTCGTTTTAATCTTATCTGGTAATTATAAAAACATTGATAAAGAATGGTACAAGCAAAAATTAAAGCATATAGGTTTACTTAAATAATTACATTTTCATTCGGTTCCACGGTTTGATAAAGGAAGTTTCATATTTAATTTAGAACTGGAAAAGACAAAGTTCGAAGTGCAAATGTTAGGTATATGTATTTGGTAAATGTTTGGTCAAAAATTGATAAGTATATAAACTTATATGAAATGAATCATATACTTGGTACATATTTGGTGTTACAAAGTCATGTTAAGTTATATTATTAATATTTGTTATCAAACGAGAATGACTTGTTTATGACCTATTAGTTGTAAATTAATCTGTTACATGTACTTATAGAAGCAGGAGACTTACAAAGGATAGACCAATCGAAAGATAAAAAAAAATTGAGAACCTGTGATGTAAAAACAGAAAATGACCAATTTTGCACGTATCATGTACAAAGTCAAATAAATGGGATATCTTTTGATTGCTGACCTCGGAGATGA
Organism: Agrochola lota; assembly: GCA_947364205.1. Taxonomy (NCBI): domain Eukaryota; kingdom Metazoa; phylum Arthropoda; class Insecta; order Lepidoptera; family Noctuidae; genus Agrochola; species Agrochola lota. The sequence continues at coordinate 8,896,116 of OX376246.1, read as the reverse complement.
TGAGGATATTGAAAGAGAAAGGACGGCGCTGTCAGTGAGAGCTAATATGATCGCTCGCAGTCATGTTGTTCTAGAGTAGATAAACAAAAATAAAATAAACATTCCTTAACAATTTAGTGTGGTACGAGAGCCCACGACCAAAACCATATCACATCGTTTTACGGCCAAAACCGTATAAAAGTCAGTTCAAATGATTCTGAACCTGACTCGGTGGGCAGTATCGGTCAGAAACGTACCAGTTTTATGGGAGCCCATTTCTACTATGTCAAAAGAATGGGCAGGCGGTTTCACCCAACCCGACGACAGACGACGACGGACGGACGGGCGACGGTTTCGGTTTCCCATATGTCTGAATATTATAAATGTAAATTGTACACACTATGCCGGCGGCATGGCCGCCGGCACTGCCACCGGCCCTGCCCCACAAAGCCGCACAAAGGATCGCAAAGAAAATGAAGGCGCAAAAGCCGGGGGTATATGCCGCGCGGCATAAGCCGGCGACCATACCGCCGGCATAGTGTGTAGGTACCATTAGATACGAAAAGGTTTGTTTTTAGACATTTTACGTGTCACATGTGGACTGAGAAGGAGAAGGTCTTTAGAAGGATTTTTTAATTAAAAAACATTAAACGTAAACGCAAAATTTGTATGTCTTGTCAAGTCGTAAGTTTTCCGCGTCACGTTTGACCTGAGCGCATTGTTATACAATGTCGCCCATGGGCATGTGCCCGCCCGTATCTTTCTGAATATTCATGAAAAATTATTGGTAATTACCATTAAAGGAATCTTTAATTTTTTTAAATCATTTTTCTATATATATATTTTTATTTTTTTGGGCGACATTGTATATGTCAATAAATATGCCGAACTGTTTCATAGGAATCTGTCTGATTTTCAGAATGTACTTGAAAGATAGATTTTAGCTATCGAAAACACAATTTTCAGAAACCAGTAACGCCAGGAGACAATTTGAGAAAATTTTAATTAGGCAAAAAATAAAACCCATAGCAATCCGTCCGGAAATATTGTTTTCAGGTGAAAATTGGTCCGTTGATACGAACAAATCATTTTTTAGAAGAAAGTGTGAACATCTGCGGGATATAGTTGCTCCCGAATATTCGGAATAAAACCATTCACTGTGATACATAGGTTATATAGTTTAATCAGCCAGGAACACTCACAAAATTGTAGTTCACTAGGTAGATTGATACAATCAGAATAACAAGTGATAGTCGCACAATAGAAATAGTGAGAACCTGGATTAATAACTAACAAAACAGTCATAACCCCAGAAAAATAACCGTCCTGGTTTTCGTCCAAAAACGTAGTGATGTGTCACTATCGTAGGGACGTTACATAGTGATTCGGGTGAACGATTTGTTCATCGCCACACCACCCCCCTACAGAGAGAAAAAAAACCAGGCTAAAATAATTAATAATGTACACAATTATAGCACAACAATAAACAATTAAACAAGAAATTAATCAAAATTTTTAAATCTAACGCGCCTGCCCGAGCGTGTGGTATAGGGCTGTTTTACCGGCAAATGAACCTGTACTGACTGTTGCGGGATTGAGGGCTCGGGCGACAACGAACCCCTCACGGCTTGCCGTGAAGTAGGATCAGCCGGGGCGGGTAGTAGCATAGTGTGGGTCGTTTGCAGATCGGAATGATCAATGAAGGCCGGTTTTAGTCTGTCGACGCTCACGACGACCTTGTTGCCCTTTACCATTAGGGTGAATGTTTTCCCATCACACGAACGCTCCAGGACCTTGTATGGACCCGTATAGGGTGGCTGCAACGCTCTTCGGATGGTATCGTCTCTAAGGTATACGTGAGTCGCAGTCGACAAATTCTTGAATATAAATGAAGCTGGTTCACTATGTCGACTAGCTGGTAGTGGTCGTACCAATGACATTTTGTGTCGCAGCTGTACAACGAAATCAACTGGGTTTTCTAATGTTCCTGATGTTAAAGGTGACACCAAGAATTCTCCAGGGAGCCTGAGAGGCTCTCCGTAAAGTAATTCTGCTACCGTGGCTTCGAGATCTTCTTTATACGCCGAACGCATTCCAAGCAGAACCATCGGAAGGGACTTCGCCCAGGAATCATTATGGCACATTAACGCCGCTTTAAGTTGCCGATGCACGCGCTCAATCATCCCGTTTGCGCAGGGGTGATATGAGGTGGTTCTAATGCGCTTGGTACCGAATTGCTGCAGTAATCGTTGAAACAAACCCGACTCAAATTGAGAACCCTGATCTGTAGTAATAACCGCCGGAACGCCGAAGCGAGATACCCATTCCTTGGTAAACGTCTCGGCTACCTCCTCCGCGGTAATGGATCGCATGGGCCAAACCTCGGGCCATCTGGACACTCTGTCTATTGCGGTCAAGCAATAACGGTATTCGTCGCTGACAGGCAATGGACCAACAATGTCAATGTGGACGTGCATGAAACGACCGGATGGTATGTCAAAATTACCGACAGGGGTAGAATTGTGTCTTGAAATCTTGCTGCGCTGACATGCTTCACAAGATCGGGACCAGGCTCGGCAATCTTTTCTGACCGAAGGCCAGACAAAACGCTCTGCCACCAAACGAGTCATAGCTTGAGCACCGGGATGGCTCAAATTGTGTAACTTATTGAAAGCAGCGCGGCGGAAAGAAGGGGTCAGATAGAGACGTGGCTTACCGGTAGAGATGTCACAGTAAACCGGAGTGTTACTCCCTGATGGACTGATTTTGGTGAGTGTTAGACTGGAACCACCTTGCAATAAATTCGCTAGTTCTTGGTCTGATGCCTGCGACCTAGCCAAAACTTCATAATCTTGATCCAGAGTAATTGCGTCTATGTCAATGCGTGACATAGCGTCGGCCACGATATTGTCTTCACCCTTAATGTACTGGATGTCAGTCGTGAATTGGCTAATGAATGATAGCTGGTTTAGTTGTGGAGGTGGAAGTTTCTCACGTCGCTGTAAGAAAGCGTACAAAAGGGGCTTATGGTCTGTGAAAATTGTTGCATGCTGGACTTCTAAAATGTACCGAAAATGTTGAACACTCTCATAAATCGCTAATAATTCACGGTAATAAGCTGGCCACTGTGTCTGCTGCGGAGTCAACTTTTTGCTGAAAAAGGAAAGTGGATACCACTGGCCGTTTAGATTTTGCTGAAGGCAGGACCCAATGTGAACGCTAGATGCGTCAGTAAATAAACCCAACCTAGCGTTGCTGATTGGATGTTGTAGCAGTGTTGCGTTGGAGAGGCTCTTTTTGCAGGCTTCAAATTGTTGCAAGAGTTCGGGTGACCATGGAAATGGCTTTGCACCTTTACTGTTAGTTGAAACTAATGCATCAATCAATGGAGCCTGGGATTGCGCTGCATGAGGCACGAATCGACGATAGTAATTAAGCATACCTAGAAACCGGCGCATACCTTGTACTGTCTCAGGTGGTGGAAAATCCAGCAAAGTTTGAATTCGACCGTGAGGGGGTCGCGTACCATCACCACAAACGTGGTAGCCTAAAAATACGGTTTCGCTGACACCTAAGACACACTTAGAAGGGTTTATTACCACTCCGTAGTCTTGCAGGCGTTTAAAGAGGATACGCAGGTGCTGGAGGTGGGTAGACTCGTCTTTGGAAAATATGAGGATATCATCTACGTAAGGAAAACAGAATTCGAGACCCCGTGTGACCTCATCGATGAAACGCTGGAAGGTTTGGCCAGCGTTCCTTAAGCCAAATGTCATATACGGGAATTCGAAAAGGCCAAACGGGGTCACGATGGCAGTTTTTGCAATATCCTCTTCAAAAACCGGAATTTGGTGGTAAGCTTTAATGAGATCTAGTGTGCTAAATACCTTGGCACCAGCGAGGTTATGGGCGAAATCATGAATGTGCCGAACCGGGTATCGATCTGGTATGGTTCTGGCGTTCAGGGCGCGGTAGTCGCCGCAAGGGCGCCAAGTGTTGTCTTTTTTAACGGTCATATGTAAAGGTGAAGACCAAGCACTTTTAGACGGCCGGGCTGTCCCGCATCTTACCATTTCTTCGAATTCTTTTTTAGCCGCAATTAGTTTCTGCGGCGCCAAACGTCGAGGTCGACAGGAGACAGGAGGTCCGTCTGTGGTCTTGATGTAGTGCACTGTGTCATGCTTGATGACTCTGAGAAAACCGGGAGGTCGAGTGATATCTGGAAACTCCGCCAGGAGTTGAGTAAATATTGACTTACCAGACGCTACTGCTCGTACGCTGGGCTGATCAATACTAGCGGTAGAAGCAGCAGATGTTAGACCAGTAGTACCATCGACCAATTTCTTATTTCGGCAGTCGGGTAAAAGGTGATAAAATGCCAAAAAATCAGAACCAATAATGGCTGTGCTGACGTCGGCTATCACGAACTGCCAAGTAAAATCGCGGCGCAAGCCAAAATTTAATTTAAGATTTACTGTACCAAAAGTTTGTATACTACTTCCATTAGCGGCACTTAGTTCATAATCAGTAGGCTGCCTGCGTGACGGTAACCAGCGATGCGGAAAACAGCAGAGGTCTGACCCAGTGTCAATTAGGAAACGGCGGCTGGTCACGTGATCTGTGACAAATAGGCGGCGGCCGATGTTATCGCAATCAGTTGCCGCCGCTACTGACCGCTGGTTGGGTTTTCCGACTCCCAGTCACATGGCCTAGTACATCTAGTTGCTTTATCACCCCATCTCCTGTGGTACCAGCATCGCTTGAAATTGTTTGCTGACCTACTGGAAGATGCTGACCTGCCGGAAGATGTGGACCGGTCACGTATAGGACGGTGTTGCTGCTTCGAGAGTGCAGCTACTTGGTTACTCACAACTTCTAATTGTTGAGCTAATGTAGCTAAAGTTAAAGTTGAAGTTGCTGATGTGCAACAAACAGCAGGTGAAGGGGCTAACTCTACGATTTTATCAGCTAACTCCGACACTTTATCCAAATTGAGGTCAGCCTGTGCTGCTAGTATTGCTTGAGCTTGTTGTGGCAGACGACGCAACCAAAGTTGGCGTATGATATTATCATCTGAAAGAACCGTCCCGGCAAGCGAGCGAAGGTGACGAAGAAATTGGGACGGTTTCCGGTCTCCAAGCTCTTCGTCGCTTAGAAGCTGTCTTACTCTTTTCTCTTGGGAAGTTGAAAGCCGTTGTATAAGGACTTCTTTCAATTTCTCATATTTCCCTTCGATTGGAGGATTCGTTATTAGATCCTCGACCTCACCTGCCAGCCTCTGATCTAGATGGCCTACTACATAATTGTATTTGGTGGTATCACCAACAATATTAGCAATTTGGAATTGGGCTTCCACTTGTGCAAACCAAATTGCAGGCTTGTCAGCCCAAAATGTGGGTAATTTTACTGCAACCCTACACACCTTTGCCTCAACTTCATTGTGGCCTAGTCGCTTTTGCAATGCTGCATTTTCTGCCATTACTAGCTCAAGTTGTGCCTGAAGCTGTTCATTCACCATAATGCAAAACTTAAAAACAGCAAGTAGCAGAAATACCACACACCCAAGCACCGCAGAACAAACAACAATTTTTTTTTTTTTTTTGGTAACTACAGTACCAAACAGTACAAACAAATCCAAAAGTAAATTAATGTTAGCAGTAGGTAAGCATTCAAACAATATACATAAAATTTTACAGCATCTAAATTCAATGAATCAGCTAAGTAATATTTTTTATATGATACGGGTTAGTTATAGACACTTATTACAATGATGTAGATATGTTATTAGGTATTATACGCAAGCAGGCAGGTAGACAGTTAATAGGTACCTGAGCACTAGGAAAGTTTGTAAACAAATTGTTTGGAGTTATTAGTTAGCAGAAAAGTAAAAGAAAAAAGAAAAAAAAAATAGAAAAAACTTGCTTGAGGCGGTTAGGAATGTCCAGTGCTGCTTATCATTGGTTCAGATTTCACTTAACACTTGCACTCAAAGCACACACAACATGCAATCATGCACTCTGGGTAGTTGTTCTGGCGATTGCAGTGGTAAGGTACCAACTGCAAGTTGTAGTCTGTACGTCTGCAGAAACGCGATGTAATTCTCGTAGCGTAGATGTATCGTAGACCGACCGGCGCGGCGGCGCAGCGTTGGGACTGTGGGTGGGCGACGGCAGCGTCGTAATAAGCGTCAAAAAGATTATGGTACTTGGATCCTCTTGTTTGAAACGCGACGACAGATGCAGGGAGTGGGCACTCCGGCGTCGGCGTAGGCACTTGTTTGTCTAGCTACTGAATACAGGTAGCGTGATATTGTAGTCGCGGTCACCAATGCGGGATATAGTTGCTCCCGAATATTCGGAATAAAACCATTCACTGTGATACATAGGTTATATAGTTTAATCAGCCAGGAACACTCACAAAATTGTAGTTCACTAGGTAGATTGATACAATCAGAATAACAAGTGATAGTCGCACAATAGAAATAGTGAGAACCTGGATTAATAACTAACAAAACAGTCATAACCCCAGAAAAATAACCGTCCTGGTTTTCGTCCAAAAACGTAGTGATGTGTCACTATCGTAGGGACGTTACATAGTGATTCGGGTGAACGATTTATTCATCGCCACACATCTAGTGTTTAAAACCAATTTGAACGTGTTGAAAAATTTTTCCAATCGTTATCATAGCATTCCGTCTGAAAACTGTTGGACATGATGAAAAAGATTGCTCAGATGTAAAATCTACCAACCTACCTACCAACCTACCTACAAAAAAAAAACCCGTAAAACCCGTACTTGTAAAATATCTACATTCATATCTGTATTTTTTTATGGTGTACTTAATAAAGAATATTCTATCTATCTATCTACCTACCCACCAAACTACTCACCAACCTACCCACCAACCAACGTACCCACCAACCAACCTATCCACCAACCAACCTACCCGTCAACCAACCTACCCACCAACCTACTCACCAACCTACCCGTCAACCAACCTACCCGTCAACCAACCTACTCACCAACCTACCCGTCAACCAACCTACCCACCAACCTACTCACCAACCTACCCATCAACCAACCTATCCACCAACCAACCAACCTACCCACCAACCAACCTACCCACCAACCATCCTATCCACCAACCAACCTATCCACCAACCTATCCACCAACCAACCTATCCACCAACCAACCTACCCATCAACCAACCTGCCCACCAACCAACCTACCTGTCAACCAACCTACCCATCAACCTACTTACCAACCAACCTATCCACCAACCAACCTATCCACCAACCAACCTACCCGTCAACCAACCTACCCGTCAACCAACCTACCCATCAACCTATCCACCAACAAACCTACCCACCAACCTATCCACCAATCAACCTACCCATCAACCAACCTACCCACTGACCAACCTACCTACCTAACCTACCCACCAACCTACTTACCAACCTACTTACCAACCTACTTACCAACCTACCCAACGACCAACCTGGGTACCAACCTATCCACCAATCAACCCACCCATCCACCAACCTACCCACTGACCAACCTACCTACCTAACCTACCCACCAACCTACTTACCCACCTACCCAACGACCAACCTAGGTACCAACCTACCCACCAACCTATCCACCAACCAACCTACCCATCAACCTACTCACCAACCTACCCGTCAACCAACCTACCAACCAACCTACCCGTCAACCAACCTACCAACCAACCTACCCGTCAACTAACCTACCCATCAACCTACTAACCAACCTACCCACCAACCAACCTATCCACCAACCAACCAACCTACCCGTCAACCAACCTACCCATCAACCTACTCACCAACCTACCCGTCAACCAACCTACCAACCAACCTACCCGTCAACTAACCTACCCATCAACCTACTAACCAACCTACCCACCAACCAACCTATCCACCAACCAACCTATTCACCAACCTACCCACCCACCAACCTAGCCACCAACCTAACAACCAACCTACTCACCAACCTACCCACCAACCAACCTATCCACCAACAAACCTACCAACCAACCTATCCACCAATCAACCTACCCATCAACCAACTTACCCATCAACCAACCTACCCACCAACCAACCTACCCACCAACCAACCTATCCACCAATCGACCAACCTACCCACCAACCAACCTATCCACCAACCAACCTATCCACCAACCAACCTATCCACCAACCAACCTACCCGTCAACCAACCTACCCATCAACCTACTAACCAACCTATCCACCAACCAACCTAGCCACCAACCTACCAACCAACCTACCTAACCTACCCACCAACCTACTTACCAACCTACCCAACGACCAACCTGGGTACCAACCTATCCACCAATCAACCTACCCATCAACCAACCTACCCACCAACCAACCAACCTACCCACCAACCAACCTATCCACCAACCAACCTATCCACCAACCAACATATCCACCAACCAACCTATCCACCAACCAACCAACCTACCCGCCAACCAACCTATTCACCAACCTACCCACCCACCAACCTAGCCACCAACCTAGCAACCAACCTACTCACCAACCTATCCACCAATCAACCTACCCATCAACCAACTTACCCATCAACCAACCTACCCACAAACCAACCTACTCACTAACCTACCCACCAACCTACTTACCAACCTACCCAACGACCAACCTGGGTACCAACCTACCCACCAACCTACCCACCAACCTACCCACCAACCTATCCACCAACCTACCCACCAACCAACCTACCTACCTATTTAACCTACCCGCAAACCAACCTACCCACCAACCGACCTACCTACCTAACCTACCCACAAACCAACCAACTCACCAACCTAACCACCAAACAACCTACGCACCAACCTACCCATTTTTTTTTTTTTTTTTTTTTGTTCCGGGGTGGAAAATCCTCATGGATGTCCCCCGCCCTGGGGCGGGCGGAGGGGTCTGTCAGACTCTTACTGACTAAAAACCACCCCGGTGTTCCAACTCACACCTACGCCGGGGGTCGCGGGAACTTGAAATCTTCCGCAACCCCCGGCTGGTGCCGGCCCGCCACCGCGGGCCTCCTCAGGTCAGGGGGGGGAGTGAGGTGTTTGACTCCCCCCGCGACGTCTAAGAGGGGCGCGCGTGGAACACTACGCGCCGCCACCTCGGGTCCTGATGTGTGGGGGGCGACGGACGTCCCCGAGTCCGTCGCCCCTGGACCCATTTAGGGGGGCTGGAAGAGGGCGTTGTCCGCCCTCCGCCGACGCCCGGTGCGCCTGCTGCGGGCCGGGTGAGTGGACGAGATCTCCCTCTCCCTTTCCGCAGCCTCCTTCTGCGAGACGACTGTCTCGCAGTAGGAAACCACCGCGTCCCAGGACTCGCCGCTGCCGACCATCGCACTCACTAGGGCCGGCAACGACAAGTCACTGCCTACTTCTGAGATGAGGGCACGGCGTGGCTCCTCCCAAGCGGCACACTCTGCCAGCGTATGCCGCGCCGTGTCCTCCCGGCAGTCGACGCAGTGGTGACACCGGGCGTCCGGCTCCCTGTTTATGCGACACAGGTACTTCCCGAAGCAACCATGCCCCGAGAGCACCTGCGTCACCCGAAACGACAGGGAGCCGTGCCTCCTCCCGAGCCAGCGCTCGAGCACCGGCCGGACCGCCTCGATGATGTCGAGGCCGGCGGTAGGGCGTGAAAGCCTGTCCCGCCATTCCGCCACCAGGACCTCGCGAAGCTGAGACCGATGCAGCTCCATGTGTCGCTGCATCGGTTGCTCGCCCCGCGCCCTCGCTTCCTCGCGCCACCGATATGATGACGCGAGTACTTTCGCCTCCAGGTCCCAGGGCGGGGATCCGGCCAGTGCACAAGCCGCCTCGTAGGAGATCGTGCGATACCCCCTGATGACTCTGACGGCCATAGCCCTCTGCGGCTTGCGCAGAACCGCAATGCTACCGGCCGTCAGGTCAGCCGCCCAGATCGGGGCCCCGTACAGGGCCATCGATCGCACGATCCCCACGTAGAGCCGCCTACAAGCGGCGCTCGGGCCCCCCAGATTGGGAAGCAGCGTTGACAGCGCCCCAGCGGCGCCCAGCAACTTGGGCGCCAGCTGTCGGAAGTGGGGCCCGAAGTCCCACCGGCTGTCGAGCACCAATCCTAGGTACTTCATGGTAGACTCGACAGCGATCCGAGCCCCCCCGACCACGATGTGTGAGCCGGGTGACGGCGCCCGCCGGGGGCCATGAAACACCATGGCCTCCGACTTGCTGAGGGCCACCTCCAGGCCTAGGCGACGTATGCGGCCCACCACCTGTGAGACCGCAGCCGTCGCCAACAACGCTGCCTCCCTGTGCGAGCTCCCCCGGGCAGTGACCAGCGTGTCATCCGCATAACACGTCAAGTCCACCCCGGCACCGAGCTCGCCCCTCAGCACCCAGTCGTACCCGATGTTCCACAGGAGCGGTCCTAAAACCGAGCCCTGTGGAACACCGCACGACATGCGGCGCTGGTTTCCGCCATCACGTCCCATGTAGGTGACACACCTCTCCGACAGATAAGCCCCAACGATGTGGCGGAGGTAGGGAGGCACCCCATGATAGCGCAGTGCCTCCTGTACGAGTCATGTATCGTACATGGCACGCGCGCATTGCATTCATCAGCACTTTTCCGTCACCTTGCACAAATTATAGTGTAACGCGACAGTACACGATCAGCGTTCATAGTCAGCTGTACTCATTCACACATTCATATAATAGCATTAGTTACGTGGTAGTTAAATATATTCAATAAACCATCATCTTTGACTATCCGTGACTTATCATTCAAGCTAACATCCAAGGTGTGTGCGACCCATTCAGTAGCGCATACATCTTTTTGGTCCTTCGAGCCGGATCATCATGGGACCCAATATTGGTACACTTGCTTTCACAAAAGTTGGATACGGTGACTCATAACGACTACTTAGAGTCACGGGCGGAGCCGCGTGAGCTACCCAACATAGCAGATTTTCTGGATTTTCTAGAAGGGAAATTTACGTCATGGGAATCATCTCGTCGTAAACCAGAAACAGCAAAATCATCTCTGTCGGAGCCTGCACAGACAAACAAGAAATTTCATTCATATAAAGCATTCAGCGCAAATCAGAACAGAAATAATAAGTACATATCAAATTCATTAACAAAAGACAATGAAAGTGCAACAAACTGTCCACATTGCAATCAAGAGCACAAGTTGTTTTCGTGCAAATCATTTCTCGAATTACAACCTGACGCAAAACGGAAGGCAGTTGCGAAATACAATTTATGCAAAAACTGCCTAAACGTACATACAAATAGCAAAGAATGTTCGTCAAGAAAAACATGCCGCGTCTGCAACTCAGATCATAATACATTGCTTCACGACGCTTACGGCAAGGGGAGCGGACAGAAATCAAACAGCAATTCAGTTCAGCAAACAACAGCTGCCACTGGTACCAAGAAAACAACAAGTGACAGCAGCAATCACGTGTCTCAAGAAGATGTATCAGAAACTCTGCTTACCACAGCATTGATCAAAGTGCAAGCATACGATGGGTCCCTGATAACTTTACGAGCGCTCCTTAATCAGGGTTCACAAACATCCCTGATAACGGAAAAAGCAGCACAAAAACTACGATTACCGCGTGGCCGCTGCAAAGGTGTCATATTCGGTGTCGGAGCAAAAGAAAATAATTGCAAAGGTGTCATACGAATCACGTGCAGTGCCATTCATGGCGATTATACATTTGACACCGATGCTTTTATTATGCGCCACTTGATCAATAATTTGCCCAACAAATCTTTCACAAAACCAAAATCATGGGCGTTTATAGAAAATATCACGTTGGCTGATCCAGATTTCCATGAGAGTCGTCCTGTAGACATTTTACTCGGGGCCGAGATATACTCAAATATAATCCAAGAAGGCATCATCAGGCACGAAAAATCGCAACCAGTCGCACAGCGAACACGTTTGGGCTGGATTGTATGCGGAAACGTGAAAACAACATTTCAATGCAACGTTGTGATGAATAACATCGAAGATATTCAACAATTTTGGACAGTAGAAGACATAACAGAAAACTCGGGAATGTCACAGGAAGATCTGGATTGTTTGCAACACTATAAGAACACAACGACTCGCGACGAAGAAGGTCGTTACATTGTTGAGTTACCGTTCGAACCAAATTTTCAAGAAAAGCTAGGATCTACGAAACCAATGGCTTTAGCACAATTCAGACAACTTGAGAGAAAATTTTGTAAACAGCCACAATTAGCAGAAGGATACAGACAGTTCATTCATGAATATCAAGCACTAAATCATATGGTCGAGTGTACTAGTAACGTGACACCGACTTGTTATTTACCTCACCATTGCGTTCAGCGCGCCGATTCCACAACTACGGCATTAAGAGTAGTATTCAACGCATCGGCGAAAACATCCACGGGTCATACTTTGAACGACCTCATGAAGCGTGGCCCGAATTTACAGCAAGACCTCATGTCATTGATCTTGCGATGGAGGCAATATCAGTTCGCTTATACGGCGGATATAGAAAAAATGTATCGACAGATACTTTGCAACACGGAACATCAAACCTATCAGAAGATACTATGGAGGAACTGTCCTGACCAACGTTTACGTGAATATCAGCTCACGACAGTCACTTACGGCATGAAAGCAGCGCCATTCTTAGCCATGATGACTTTGAAACAGTTGGCAGCTGATGAAGGCCACAAGTATCAGCACAGCAGGGCAGCACAAGCGTTGCAAGAAGAATTCTATATGGATGACCTTGTAAGTGGAAGCTTCACGTTGACGTCAGCCAAACAACTGCAAAGCGACTTGATCCAGTTACTACAGTCGGGAGGTTTCAACTTACGTAAATGGGCGGGCAACAACGGAGAATTACTCCAAAACGTCAGCAGAGCGTCCTCAAACTAACCATCATTCGATTTCAAGCAAGCAGAATCAACAAAGACGCTCGGGCTGAAATGGAATCCCAATGAAGATACATTCTCGTTCGAGCTAAAAATAAGCAAAACAAAACCAACAGAAAAACATACAAAACGTTCATTACTATCGGATATTTCAAAGATATTTGATCCACTCGGTTGGTTAGCTCCGGTTACGACAAAATTGAAACTATTATTCAAGCAAGTTTGGCTGTGCAACATTAAATGGGATGACCAACTTCCGGTTGAAATAAGCACTGAGTGGGAAAAAATTAAAGCAGAGCTACAAAATATCAGCCAGTTTAAAATTCAAAGATGGTATCAGACAGGAGAGCAAGACACAATTCAACTGCACGGCTTCTGTGATGCATCAATAAAAGCATATGCATGTGTCGTGTATTGCAAACTTGATATCAACATTATACTCGTCGCTGCAAAAACAAGACTTGTACCAGAGAACAAAAAGCTCACTTTACCACGTCTAGAGTTGAGTGGGGCGCATTTACTTACAACACTTATGCGAAAAATACAGCAAGCCCTCAACGGACGCAAAATCAAAGTGTTTGGTTGGAGTGACTCCACTGCAGTTCTCGGCTGGATTCAAGGCAACATCAATCGATGGACACCATTCGTAGCGAACAGAGTCAAACAAATTAGAGACGTCATACCATCAGACAATTGGCATTACATAAAATCAGCTGACAACCCAGCTGATTGTGCCAGCCGTGGCATCACAACAGAGCAATTGAAGCAACACAATTTGTGGTGGAGCGGCCCGCAATTTCTCCCTGGATTCGACGAGTCATCAGTATCGAAGAAGTGCATCTACGTCACGGATCAAGAGGAGCGTAAATCAAAACAAAGCAACGTCACAATTCGTCCACCTCAAACCGATGATGTCATAGAATTCATACTACATAGAAACAGTAATTTGACACGCACTGTGCGCGTGCTGGCATGGGTGCTACGTATCATACGACGTCACAGCAAATGCACTGCTTACTTGAACGGAAATGAATTAGAAACCGCAAAACATATGATTATAAAATATGTACAAGAAACGCAATTTTCTGAAGAAATTAGCAAGCTGCAAAAACAGGAGCAAGTACATAACAAAAGTAAAACTTTGTGTCTCAACCCGTTCTTGGACAAGGATGGACTTTTGAGAGTGGGAGGCAGACTCAAGCATGCGAATATTGATGAAGATATGAAGCATCCATTGATCATACCACACAACAGCCACGTTACGGACCTTATTATCGACCAAGCCCATCGCCGCACGTTTCATGCGGGGGCTCGGACGACGCTCGCGAGTATTAGACAAAACTATTGGATATTAGGCGGTAACAGAGCTGTAAAGAAGCGCTTACATGCATGCATTACATGTAAGAAGCATAAAGCTGTCATACAAAAGCAAATGATGGGAGACTTACCTGAATCTCGAAGCAACCCTTCACGTCCTTTTCATCACACTGGCGTTGACTTCACAGGATACGTTGACGTGAAACTCAATAAAGGGCGTGGAGTCAAGACAACCAAGGGATACATCGCAGTGTTCGTGTGCATGGTGACCAAAGCTGTGCACCTCGAACTCGTATCAGACTTGAGCTCATCTGCATTCTTAGCTGCTCTAAAACGCATGTCTTCACGTCGGGGTAAACCACATCATATCTACAGTGACAATGGCACCAATTTTGTTGGGGCGAATAGAGCACTTCAGCAAGAACTGGCAGAACTGCGCAAGACATTCAACGACGAGTTCTATACAGAGATCAATGAGTTGGGAATACAGTGGCATTTTAATGCCCCCGCCTGGCCAAGCGCAGGAGGCCTCTGGGAAGCAGCGGTCAAAAGTCTGAAACATCATCTTCGACGTGTCGTTGGCGAGCAAAAACTCACGTTCGAGGAATACAGTACTTTACTGGCTCAACTCGAAGCATGTCTCAACAGTCGGCCGCTATGCGCTCTTACAGAGGACCCAGATGATTTGAATTATCTAACTCCTTCACACTTTTTGAGCAGCGGCCCCATACTGACTATCTTAGACACCGAACAAGATGAAAGGACAAGGTGGAAACGAACACAGAAAATTTTCGAAGATATTTGGAAGAGGTGGCAATCCGAATATCTCGCGGCACTCTCAACAAGGAGTAAATGGAAGAAATCACACAAAAACGTTCAAGTAGACGACGTTGTCATCATTCATGAGCCTAACCTTCCCGCGAGAAGATGGACTCTAGGCAGAGTCACTGAGCTACATCCCGGTACCGATGGATTGGTCAGGGTTGTTACCCTGAAAACAAAAAATGGGTTCCTCAAGCGTCCAGTGATTAAACTGTCTGTGCTGGTATCTGACCCCAAATCAACTACATTCAGCGAGCAGAAAGGGAAAATGTCACCAGACCGACAGACCAAGGACAACCAATCGAAACGACGACCTGGAACGGCGTCTAATCTGATAGCAACTCTCATCACACTATTTCTCTTCATGACATCCGTCTTCGGCCACGAACAGTCAGCATCTCCATATACTTTGACAACAATACACAAAGCACTCTATTTTGACCGAATATCAAACATGCAGTTCATTCGTGACGAATGGAAACTCATCGTGTATTACGACATGAACCCTTATTGGGACGGAACGGCGACCTTCGACAAATACCTCAAACAAATAAACAGCATATGTGATGGAGGAACAAACAATGCACTATGTGACATCGTCCTACTGCAGCTACGTCACTCTCATGACGAACTGAAGTACTACAATGGAATGTTACTGAATCAGCATTTCGAAGAACGCACACGACGGCGGCGGGGCCTCATCGACGGTGTGGGTTACGTTGCCAACAGTTTATTTGGAGTTTTAGATCAACGTTTTGCTGAACAATACAAGCAAGATATTTCTCTAATAAAAGGAAATGAAAATCACTTGGCACTCTTGTGGAAAAACCAGACCTCAGTAGTAGAAGCAGAATACAATTTACTCAAGAGAACTGAAGAGTCAATCAATCGGCAACACAAGGCCATCAATCAGCATTTAAACAATCTAACGAAGGCCACTAATATGTTGAACAAAAATTTGCAAGGACAAGGAGTTATGAACGAGCTGGCACTGTCTACAATCATAGCAACAAATATGCTCACGAAGCTAAAATCCATACAAGACACAGTAATCGACACAATAACAGATATCCATCATGGAATGTTTAGTGTCCATTTACTAACGCCGAAGCAATTACGAGACCAACTTAGCATAATCTCAGGACAATTATCGCGAGAGTTATCATTACCGATAGAAAACATACAGACTGAACTATCAAATATTTACCACCTCCTGAAGGTCAAAACAAGGGTAACACAGCAGTACCTCATATTTGAAATTAGAATACCACTGGTCAACAGAGAGAGTTATGATCTATATCAACTCATACCAATACCACAGCAACATATTAACACTACAGTCGCCGTCGTGCCGATATCAGATTACATCGCGATTAACTTACGCAAAGACACCTATCTAGCAATGACGGCGCGAGACATACAACAATGTGTCCAGTACGACGAGTCTACTCGCCTCTGTCACTCCCGAAAACCCATTTTCCAGTTTAAGTCAGAAGACAGCATGTGTATCAAAGATAAGGGTACAAACAGATGTCTTACAAATATAGCAGCATGCCGCAATAATTGGATGGAATTGAACAAAATAAATACTTACCTTTATTATTGTTGCGGCCAGTGTGCACTTCGTGTCATATGCGAGCATCAGATTACCGCTATACAAATCGCTAAGGCCGGGGTCATAGCGCTGGATTCAGATTGCGTAATTAAAGGAGAAGACTTTACCGTTTTTTCACACAAACTGGGATACTCAGAAATTAAAACTGCGGTGGACTTGGAATCACCGCAAATCGCACCTATCAACCACATCATCAACGTCACCTTGCCACAATTTGAAATCAACATCACTGATCACGAAACCTCATTGCGGCACATCAAAGAACAAATCGAGCAGACGAAATCAGAAAACGCCTTGGGCTCGGGAATTTCAAGCCACGACATCCATCAATATTCAGCAATCTACGTGTTGTTGTCGGGTGTTGTACTAGCAGTTGCAGTTTATCTGTGTCGGTGGATTTGTCGTCGTCGGCAGAGGAGCGCCAACTTACAGTCAGACTCCTTGACGCAGCCTCCGGCGCCACCGGCGCGTACACAGCACGCGGCCACCGTCGCCGATCGGATGCCACGCACTAGAGACTTGAAACATCCACGAGAAGAGGCGGTGGAATTAAGGAACTTTACTAGCTTACTTAGTAGCATCAAGCGCCACAAGAGGACACCTGCATTCGCCACACCGGTGTCTGGTGACAGTGACTAATTTAAGTTATACAGACTAAGAATAGATTTTAATTCATGTATTGTAACTTGGGTGAAATTTATAAGTTTAGCATTTAAGCACTTTGTAAACTCATTCTCATCATCCACTCGCATCTCTCTCGCCCGGGAATATGTACGAGTCATGTATCGTACATGGCACGCGCGCATTGCATTCATCAGCACTTTTCCGTCACCTTGCACAAATTATAGTGTAACGCGACAGTACACGATCAGCGTTCATAGTCAGCTGTACTCATTCACACATTCATATAATAGCATTAGTTACGTGGTAGTTAAATATATTCAATAAACCATCATCTTTGACTATCCGTGACTTATCATTCAAGCTAACATCCAAGGTGTGTGCGACCCATTCAGTAGCGCATACATCTCCCGAATACAACTCCAGGGCAGGGTGTTGAAGGCGTTGGAGATGTCCAAGGACACCGCCAACATCACCCCGCCCCGGGACACCGCTTCCTCCGCCAGGACCCTAACCCGCGACACAGCGTGGATCGTGGAGCGCCCATGCCGAAACCCGAACTGACTGTCGTCCAGGTCCGGCCCCTCTCTGCACAAGTGGCCGACGAGGCGGGCTGCGATGATACGCTCAAACAGTTTGCCCACCTCGTCAAGCAGCACTATGGGCCGGTACGCGGACGGCGAGTCCGCAGGGCGCCCCGCCTTCCTGAGCAGGACCAGACGACCAGATTTCCACAAAGTGGGAAACTGGCCCCCCTCAAGGCACGCTGTGTAGAGTCCTCTCAGTTGGGGCTCAAGCTCCTTCAGAGCGAGGGCTAACACGCAGCCGTGGATCCCGTCGGGCCCCGGAGCCACGTTCTTGGCCCGGAGCCGCATCACGGCTGCCCTCATCTCTGCCTGTGTCACCTCTGGGACGCTGATGGCGTTCTCGTCCTCCGTAGACTCTGCGGCTGTGGGCAAAGCCATCGGCGGCGGAGTATGCTCCGCTCTTGCCGGGAAGAGGGCTGCGACTACTTCCTCCAGCAGCTCGGGTTGGAGACTCTCCGTAAGTGGAGGCGCCGCGGCTCGAAGTTTCCCTCGAACCGCGCGATAAGGGCGCCCCCACGGATCCCCGTCTAGAGTCTCCAACATCTCCTCCCTGGCTCGCGTCCTCGACTCACCGATGGCCAGCCACAGAGTCTCCTTGGCCGCGCGGTACACCTCATACAGCGCGGCCTCTTCGTCAGGGACCCGACGACGTCTCCTCCGGTATCGGGTGTACTGGCGTCTAACCGCCACGCACGCGACGCGCATCTGCGCGATCTCGGCGGTCCACCAGTACACCTGGCGCCTTGCGGACTGTGCGTGGACCCGGGGCATGGACGCGTCGCAAATTTGCGTCATCGCCCCGCGGAACCACAGCGCCTCCTGCTCGACGTCGACGGGTCCGGTCGTTGCCGACTCCCGGCTCCAGGCCTGGACAATAGCGGCCTCCTCGAGAAGCTCCCTGTCGATGCGCTTACGCGCCCAGCGCGGACCGTCCGTTCGCGGGGCCGCATGACTGCGGCCGCCGGTGGTCTGGGCGGAGACGTCGAAACGGATGTATCGGTGATCCGACAACGTCTCCACCTCCACGGCGACACGCCAGTCGCGGACACGGCTCGCGACAGCGGGGCTAGCGAACGAGACGTTCACTATAGACCCGCCCCGCTGCCGCACGCACGTGTGGACCGAGCCCCGGTTTAAGACGGTCAAGCCAGTCGTGACCGCCCACTCCTCCAGCACCTCGCCCCTAGCATCGGTCACAGGGGATCCCCACGCCGCAGACTTGGCGTTGAGATCCCCCAGCAACAGCACCGGGCGAGGGTGGAGCCGGCCCACGACGGCACCCAACTCGACAAGGAACCTCTCGAAGTCGGCGAGACTCTTGTTGGGCGAAAAATACGCCCCAACCGTGCCAATGCCGTCCGCGAGGACGGCTACCCAGCCGTGACCTCGGGACGGGTTGACAAGAGCCCCGCCAATGATGGCCACCAAACCGTCCAAGTCGCCCACCCAGTTATCCCTGGGAGGGACAAAATACGGTTCGGCGACCACAGCCACGTGAATCGACCACTCTGCCATGCTCTGGAGCAAGAGATCCTGAGCTCTAGCAGAGTGGTTGATATTGCCCTGGAGGAAATGGTACAGCGCCATTAAGCGCAATCCATTCCCTCCGCACCATTCCTAGGCCGGGAGTCGGCCGAAGGACAGTCAGGCTGCGGAGGGGGTAAAGAGCCCCCAGCAGCCTTGACAGCCCCTCTCTTCTTTTTGTTGGCGGGCGCGCCACAGGCCTTACCACCCGCTCTGTGCCCGGCGGGCCTCCCTGCAGCTGTACAGAGGCTGCAGTTTGGCGCCGCGGAACACTGGGCCGCCTTGTGGCCGGCCTGACCGCAGCGATAGCACTGCTCGCTGCGGTCTATTTCGGCGGTGCACCGTACCCTGACATGCCCAATGTCCAGGCACCGGTAGCACCGCAAGGCCCTGGGCTGCAGCAGCTTGACCCTCGCCGCAACCCACCCCACCAACAAACGCCCACCGTCAGCGACTTTATTCGCCGCCGCCACCGGGCACCGCACCCAAATCGTGCCGAGCCCGGAAGCGTCGGCGCGTATCTCGCCCGTCCGGATGTCTTCGGGCGGGCATCCACCGACTTTGGCGATGGCCGCCACGACCTCAGCCGGGGTCGTCGAGTCGTCCAGGCCATCGACGCGCAACTCAGCGGTCTTCATTGGCCTGGACACCCGGACGTCCTCCGGGTTGAGGACCGCCCTCAGCTTGGCGGCCAGGGTGTCCGCCTTTTCGCCGCTGGAGGCACCCGACACCTCGAGTAGCCGCGCCCCCGTAATCGCCGGCCTCATTTTGAAGCCGGACGGTGTGCCGAGGTCGGGGAACGCGACTTTGGCTTTTGCCTCCGTAAGGACCGCCTTGTATGTGACGCCCCTTTCGGCGGCCCCGGGCTGCAGCGTTATTACTACAGCCGCGGAGCGTGGGGCTTTAACCTTAGCCGATCCCTTCTTTGGTGCCGGTGCCGATGCTCCAGCGGGCGCCGGTGGCGCAGTCTTCCTCCCGTGACGGCGGCCTCTTTTGACGACCGTCACCCACGCCTCCGTGGTAGGCCCGAGCGCGGCCACCGGTGGTGCAGCCGGTGGCGCAGCTGGCGGCTGGCGGGAGGCGGGCACGGAAGTACCCTTCGCGGGCTTTTTAGTCCCTCTACCAGACCGGCTCGATTCAGCCACCGCCTCCTCCTTACGCTTGTCCGCAGCAAGCGGTGGGCGGAGAATTTGAGCCGGGAGGAGCCGGTTCTCCATCGCTTCCAGGCGGGCACCCACCATCTTCCCACACTGCATCATGCAGATGCGCGCAATCTTTTCCACCTCCGCATCCGCAAGTGCAGGCGTCGAAGACGGAACCGGTGACGACAGCGCTACGATGGAAGAGGAGCCGGCCGCTGCGGGAGCTGCCCTCTGGGCGGCAACCTCCCGCTTGAGATCCTCCAACTCGGATCGGAGACGGCCGTTCTCCTCCCACAGCTTCGCCGTCTCCTCCGTGCTTGTGCGATTAAGGAGGACCTCAACCGCCTCCTTAATTCCATCAGCCGCCTCTTTCAGAGCACGCGTGAAAGTGCCCTTCAGATTGCCCGACTTGGTGGCAACCTTCAGGACCACATCCACGCCGTCCAAAACTTGGCGACTAAGCGCCACCGCCGTTACGCTCCCGCCGTCAGCCATGCGAGCAGAGCGCCGCTCTCGGGCTTGTTGGGCCAACTCGCTGACTTCGTCAGCCGCGACAGTCCTTTGCTGCGACCTCTTCGCAGCGTTGGCCTCCGCTCTATTGGCTCCCAGCAGGGAGATTGCGGAGCCCCCCCCAAGGTCCGCCACAGTGGGGTCCACTTCCTTGGACCCCGAGTCACTTCCTCCGCTGGGTGCCGGCGTGTCGGGGCGTTTAAGGAAACGCCCCAGAGGATCGCGCGATGACAAAGAAGCTGAAGCTCCAGTAATCGCGCGACCTCTCCCTCTCTTGCCTGTCGGCACTTTGGCAGCCGGTAGGTTCTCTTCGCTTGAAGAGAACCCGACGTGCTCCTCACCCTCCTTGCGTGCGTGCGTCCTCCAAAATTTGGAAGCACGCTCCACCCTCTCCCCTTTCGTTCGCGAGCGCTTTGAGCTTACGCTCGCCACGCTCGCCACACTCATCCTATCGGATGTGGTGTCAGAATCTGACACCACACCCACGCCCATCTGCTCGACCAACACGATCGGCACTTCTTCCGTTATTTTGTTATTTAATTTATTAATTTTTTCCATGTTATATCCCACGAGTAGATATAGGTACTACATGTCCACCGGGCAGAGCCTAGATACCCGGTAAGCCTACATACTGCAGAGTGCGGCAGGTGCTCTACAGGGGAAGCGCTCACGACTGGACTCCCTCCAGCCATTCATCCTCTCACCGCGCTTCAAAGCTTAGGATTGGGTGGTTTTTTATCTTAGAGGTAGCCTTCCTCTGGGCCAGGCAATTAAGCCAAGCCCCCGGTGGCGGCATTAGACATGCCACCGTTCGCTGTCCGGCCAACCCGACTCAGCGAACCCGCCGAAAGTTCTCTCGTTGAAGACTACTCCTCAACGAGAGAAACACGCGCCACTTTGGTGCGCCTGCACCGCAGTGGCATGGTCGCATCATCTGTCGATCGACTATCGTCGATCGATCAGGAACGACCCCTTCCCGGTGTCTCTCTTAGTCTGGTCTCTCACTTGGGCCTTTCCGGCATGAGTAACTCTACCGGCAGAGCCCCAAGATCATTGAGACGCACAAGCCCCACCACGACGACAACGTGGAGACACATTCGGTGGGGCGCACCAACCTACCCATCAACCAACCTACAGGGCCGTGCTATGCACGAATGCGTGGCTGACAAACAAATGAACCGCGCAGCAAAGATATAAAATTATGTCTAGATTGATAGTCAAAGCTGTGAACTCGTCGAAAAAAACCGGCCAAGTGCGTGTCGGCCCACGCACAAAGAAGGGTTCCGTAGTTGGGATGAATTTATCCCAAAAACAAACTTAACTTTGTAGTTGAAAAACATGTTCTCCCCTATATCGATATACGTCACAGTAAATTCTCCACCCGCAAATGAAAGTTTATAATCGTAATTTTTTTTAATGAGATTAACCTAAAATATATAAATTTTCGGACATTTTGTTTTACTTGTGCTGTGAGACCTTGATTCCTGCCATATTTCATGATTCTAGGTTAACGGGAAGCACCTGTAGGTTTTAATTTATTTGCGGGTATCAAAATATGTCGTCACATAAACCTCGTCGTCGTACGTGGTCGTGTTTTGCGTTGTCTTAGTGACATGTTTTTTTAGCTCTAAAAAACCATAGATCTACGTATTTGATATTAATTTCAATTTGATACCTCCACGCGTTCCTGAGAAAATGGATCTTGACAGACTGACGGACGGAAAACGAAGTGATCATATATGGGATCCGTTGTTTTCCTTTTGAGGTACGGAACCCTAAAAATTGCGTCCAACTGTTAGCCGCTAAATGCACGCACACTAGAAAAGCACAATGACAGCACAATGATGTGACGCGAGTGTAAGCCGTAGCTGTTACGCATACCAGCATAAAAATCTTGGCCTGTTTGTTTTAGTTTTTTTGCAGCATGACACTATCTAGATATGTAAATAATCAAAGCCGCCTAGTTAACGTGGCAATCCTCCGTGTACATCGTACGTGGCAGTGGGTGGACGGTCGAGTCTAACGACCGCGTACGGTACAGTCACGAGCATCCATATTTTACCATGGACAGTTCGGCAATAATATCAGATTTGATTAATTATGATTCACTCATTACTATCTGTTTTTTAGAAGACAGCAAATACTCAGCCACCCAGTGGTGTAACATTTTTTTTGCAATATCGGCTCGAATATTATGCGGTCCGATTTTATGCTACCAAAGTGATGTCAGATATTTTTGATCACAACATTCTTCTGAACTGAACTGAGTAGGCCGATTTATTTATATAACAATTGGTTGCGGCATTTACATTAAACACCAAATCGCACAACAAGCCAACACACCAGCCAGATATTTATAACGCAAGACATGTCCGATATTTATGCGTTCTGAGAGGTAACAAACACATCTTTTTGAAGTCGTAGTTTTGGTATTCCTTTGATGTCACATGTTTGGGCCGCTACTTAGTTATGCCTTCCAGCGATGTTCATATACGAGTATATTTCCTGTCTTCTTTAGAGCAGATATTAGTGAGTGAATCATGAAATCAGATATTATTGCCGAACTGTCTATAGTAATATATTTATGCTTGAGACTGTACATACCTACCTCCACATTACCCACCGCCAGCTGACCTCTATAACCCAATTACAGGGAGATATCAGATCGATACACATTCAGAACTATGGCGAACTAATTAATTAATGAAATGACCTATCATTGGTACTATGAGTCTACGTCATAGGGGTTCTCTGTGACGTCATTTCGCTTCATTCATGATTTATTTACTGTAACGTACGTCATTAAATCGGCAAAGTTTTGTTTATTGTAATTGTCACAAAGCACTGAATCGCCGAGCTTCTAGAAACGGCAGTATAATTAATTTTCATCATGGGTGTCGTTTTCATAGTTTTCGAGAGTAATAAGGTCGATAATGTGGTTAAAATGTTAATCCAAGATGGCGGCTGCGAAAATTTTGTTTTTGTTTTAAATCATACGTGAGAAGGAATTTCGTTCCTGACAGGGGTTGAACGTAAGAATGGTCTAACCCTGTTCACGGAAAAAAACGTGTGCGATCCCCCCGACCGCACACGTTTTTTTACCGTGAACAGGGTTAGACCATTATTACGTTCGTCTAACCCAACTAAAATCTCAATAATACGAGTATCAAGAAAATAATCGAGAGCATTCTCATTCTTGTTTTGTTTGGTCTAACTAATCTAAACCCACTTTGAAATAACAAAATAGATACAACTTAACGTACCCCTGAATGACATTGACAGTGTGGTGTTGTTTCGCGGGAAAGTCCGAAAGGGATACCGTGGCCCCTGGTAACGTTCAGGCAACTCTGAAGGAACACGGGTGGGTACGCGCCCCCCTTCCACGTAGAGCGAGAAACAAAAAAAAAACGGTGATGTTGTTGGTAAACATTTGAGAAATTGTCACAAACACTGTATTGAAAAAGCAAGATGGCGACGTTGGTTCCGATTTTGGCCACGCGCCGAAATAGCCTATTACCGTTGTACTTTAAAACCAACCTGTGGTGAACAGCTAGTGTTGTAAAGGACTTGAGTCTTTTAGGCCCGTATTACAGAACCTCACTCAAAACTCAAGCATTACTTAAAACTCGTTTAAAGCCTTTTGATTGGTTGAAACTAGTTTTAAGTAATGCTTGAGTGTTGAGTGAGGATCTGTAATACGGGCAGTTTGAGACTTAAATAAGTATATTTTCAAGACTAGGGACTAAAAATCTCAAGAGGCACTAGTTCTTTGAGTCTTTAGAGTCCTATTAAGTCGTTTGAGTCCTATGAATTCTTTGAGCTGAACTAAGTCATCAGCGTTTAAAGTTGGTGTATTATGTTATCAGTATGTTTTGGCAGTGTATAGAGTACTGCTAGCAGCATAATAGTGGTGCTGCTTTGGTCCGGCTAAAGTGACGTAAGCATTGCATTGTCATTGTCACTGTCACTTGTCATTTTGTTTGATTATTGTGATTAGTTCGCTGTAAAACACCACATTCCCTTAACATTATATTTTCTTGTGCCTAAACGGACCTGGCGTTGTGTGGTCACTGTTCTAACCTAACCAACCCTTCAGTCATTTTCATTTGCTAAGCTCAGGGGTTATGTCTGCACTTACGTTTAGCCGGCTATAGATGAAAGAAACTAACATTAGCCTCCCCTCAAAAATAAACTCATCTTTTGTTATAATAATTATGAGAAACAAATACGATCAAACAATACAAAGGGCAGCAAACTAATCTCAACAATCAAACAAAATAACTAGTGACAATGACAATGCAATGCTTACGGCACTTTAGCCAGGCCGAGACAGCGCCACTATTATGCCGCTAATAGTGGCACTTTATCCGACAGGGACAGGGAGGGATAAAGTGCTCTATTTGCGGCATAAACACTACTTGCGGCATATCATAGGCACTCTATACACTTCCATATATTTAAAGGAATTCTTCTACTTACAATTTTCTTTATTTTCTATTTGACAAAATTCGAGTCTTCCTATAAAATTCAAAAGGCTTTTAAAAACAACCGAGTCTTCAAATAGAACTTAAGCCTTATTAGTGTAAAGGTTAGGGCTCGACTTTCTTACAGCACTATGTACATCTCGGTGGATGCGAAACGTAGCTCTCTAAAGCCCCCGTCACGAGAAGCTATAAATTTTGTAAACAAAGAACTCCTACTAAATTACGTCCCAAATTCTAGCTTTACATCTCTAAAATATAACCCGACCAAGTGAAATTGCTCGTTTGTTTCGTATTACACGTATGTTGCTTTGAGTTGATTGAATTTGGGATTATTTGTTGTTGATTGAATTGTCGCTACGTAACTTAGTAGATTTTCTTTATTTACAAAATTTCTAGCTTCTCGTGACCGGACTTTATGTACACATATTTTACATACAACAACAAGACGGACAAAGTGACATTCTACGAGCAATTACCATGATACAGAAGTCAAAAATGAATTGGTTTGACATTAATTCCATATGAGTTGGGATTGACATAAGCTACCTAATGCTTATATCACAACATCATGCCTTGTTTCCCAGAAGTCTTAGGCAAAGGGGCACCTATAGTACACCCACATTTCGCCAGTTATGTTATAAGACCCATGTAATAGGAAGCGAGCCTATTACCATCAACCGGGCACAAATCCAGAGTTCGGGCTGCTATTGAGAAATTCCCGATGGAAAAACACAATAACATTTTACCCGACTTGGGAATTGAACCCATGACCTCATGCTGCAGGACCAGTTGACCAACGAAGCAGTCCATTTTTCCATACTATCCCTGTAAAGAAACACTCAACACTCTCATTATGAAAAGTATCCCTGTCTGATCCGTGAGGGCTGTCAGTGTCCATCAAAGTGTTAATATTAAACTAACATACCATACATGTCGGAAATACGTTACTGAGTTGACTATCGGAACGCTAACGGCGCCTAGCAGCGCTCGACAGCGTCTACAACATAACGCTCGGACCGGCTGGTGCTAAGCAGAGTTCATCGGTGGTGTTCAAGCAGTGAACAAGTTTGGAAACTGTCGTGCATTTCGAAAAGTTGTGTCGTGTACCTACAGTGTGTGAATTGCTAGTGTGATTTATTATTAATTTGATAAATAAAAATAATAATAATACCAGCCTGTTACTGTCCCACTGCAGGGCAAAGGCCTCTTCTCATACAGAGAAGGCACGAGCATTGATCACCACGCTTGCTCAAGACGGGTTGGTGATTTCAGACTTATATTAACTATATAAGTCCAGGTTTCCTCACGATGTTTTCCTTCACCGATGTCAGTATTGTCCAAGATAAAGAAGATTTCAGAAAGAAGAATTAATTTGATAGTAAAAAATAATTTAATCTGAACTTTATGCGGTTTTTCTATAGCGCAATAACCAACACTATCCACAGGAAAAAATAAAAATAAAATATGGCTGATAATAGCAAAAGACACCTACCCTCCTCCGTTATACATTATAAAGAAATCTCTAAGTTTTGATAAGTCGTAAAAACCGTGCGAAACAGGGGCGCTAGTCTAAATCTAAACTAATATTACAGAGAAAAGATTTTATTTTTGTATGTTTATTTGTTATGCTTTCACGCTAAAACGGCTGAACGGATTTCAATAAAATTTCGCACATAGGTAGACCAAGACTTGGATTAGGACAAAGCATACTTTTTATCCCGATATTGCCCCGGAGTCGAGACTTATACGGGTGAAACCGCGGGATGCGGTATAGTATAGTAATATTATAAAGGACTGCGGGTAAAATACACCTAGCTCCGCCACAGATAAAACCACTCTAGTTTTGAAGACATTACTTCTTCTAGGTATATTTTGCTTAACCTAACCTAACATTGTTGGAACTGAATAACCCTGGGACGGATTTTGATGCGCCTTAGCCTGAGTAAATGGAGAAGTAATGTCTTCAAAACTTCTGTGGTTTTAACTGTGGCAGACGTGGGTGTCCGCCCATACGTTTTTGCCCACTTTTCTTTCGCTTTAGAATATAGATAGATAATAAAAAAGAATATATAAAAAAGATAGAATATAGATATTAGTTTAGATGTAAAACTAACTCTGTCTCCCTCTCTGTCTGTCATCTTTGACGCCATAACAGCTGAACGGATTTGGATGAAATTATGTGACGCGCGGATAAACCATGACTTAACCTACGTCAGAGCTACGAATAATAACATTATTGAAAAAAAAATTAAAGATTAAAAAAAAGGGTCAGAGGATACTTTTACCCCGGTAGAACTTACTTTCCACGAGGACGAAGCCACGGGGTAATAAAGTTAGGGACTATAAATCTAAAATCAAGTATAATTAGCCCGTTCACTATTAATAACCTACGACTATGACCTCCTTTCATACACATCGTGGCTCTAATACTGTTCCAACCTACGTACTCATAAAATATTTAACACAAGGGCCAAAAAATAGAACACGAGCTTATGATTGTCGCACGCCGACGCAAGTTAACTACATTGCGTTCATTATTACTTGACCCGTGACGCGATTGGTAGCATTGAAACTAAGCTTGACAAGCAATGGTGCCAACATGAGGGCAAGGGACAAGTAAGAGTGGGGTCCGTAACTTTACTTCAAGAGTCATATGTTCGATTAATGGAAAGTCGACTGAACGATTGTTCGAATGGAATTTATTGCGAAACAACCTTTTATCGCCAAACGCTACTTCGACTGAACGATTCATCGAATATTTATAAATCGATGGACTACTCTTTCGAATGAGTTTTAGTTATTATATAGTTTTATAATTGAAATAAAATTATTAAATAAAGATTTTTCGTCAAATATTATTTCATACATCATCGAGGAAATTAAACCCTTTTAAGATATCGTACGTTCTTCCCGTAGATTTAGAATTAGAAACATGAAATTTGGTGAAAAGGAAGATAAGGCGCAAACGAAGGGAAAATTGTTTATTATAAAAAAAACTATTTACGTTACGATTTTCGCACTAAATTCTTTGGTATGGTTTCGGTCGGCACGGGTACATTAATAGTACGTGACCAGTTAAATAATCATTACAATTGGATAGCAGAAAATGAATGTGTAAAACAAGAAGTGTTGAACAGTGCCGTTTATAGCTGGAGCAACCGGGACCGTCCCGCGCCATAGTAGGCGGGCGGCCCAGGAAAGACTTTTCCGATCTTAGTAGGCGGTCATTGATTGTAATAAGCTTAAAGAATATTCTTTAGAAACCGCGGGTCAATTAGTTGAAGAATATCCATGTACACAAAGTTTTCATACATGGTGCTTATGATCAGAATATGCTCTTTTATCAATTGGGGAACTTTCCGAGGAAGCAGCTGAATTTAATAGCAAACAGTAATTATAACTATTCAGGCGAGATTTTACCCAAAAAATGTCACGCGAAGTTACAAATACAGACTTAAATATCCGACTTTTACTGAGTTCAACCCCTTTAAAAAAAATAGCTTGGGTTTGAGCTGCTCGCTCTGCTAAACCTTGTGATAAAACCATAAAACTTGACATTAGAATTATTTACTAAAATCATTAAAATATACCAGTTTTATTTAAACATTAAAACAAAATGACATGATTACTTTGTAAAGTATAATATTATTTTAATTACCTATTGTAAATGTGAGGACCATGTGGATATTTTTTTTCTTTTTTTTTCTTCTTTTTCATTACTCCTTTTTTTCCTTTCTCAGTTAGTTTTAATGATGGTCTAGCAGTTTGAGTAGTTTATGCGGCCTACCCAAATGTCCTTTCTTTGGTATTGTTCGTCGAGTTGAGCTCCTTATGTTCTGAGTTGAGCTCCACCATTACTGACAAATGCTTGCACTGACTGGACAGGTCCACTCAAATCTGTGTGGTTCTTTTCTCAAAAGACCATTTCAGACACTGATCTACATGGTCCTCATATGGCTTGACCAAGATTATGTCTGGACTTTAAAATAGACTGTGACCTCTGAGTTTGTTTCGGCCTTTCTTCTCAGAGTAGTCGGATAGGAAACACCGAACTCATCTAGCAAAATTTAATATATTTTTAATATGACGTGTAAAAATGATTCCTATATCCTATTTACAGAATAAACAATTTCATTTCATTTCATTTATATCTGGTCTTGAATGAAGTTGCTTGTGAGGCGATTCGCACAGGTTGCTCTGCTTGATAATGGGCTAACTTCACTCGCCGGCTCCTGTGGAGGCACGCAGAAGTCACTTTGCTTGAGATTGGGCTCGCTTTACTCGTTTGCTTGAGCGTTGGCTCGTTTGACAGGTTGGTAGGTTATATCGACCGTAGCTAGCCTGCGTGCGAGTGAAGCGAGCCTATTTACGAATCGAATGAGAAAACCAAGAGCGTGCGAACTTTGCCTACACGCACGAACCGAGCGAGCGAAACAAGCTATTTTACGATTTGACAGGAGGGAAGTGCGCCCATTCAAATAGAGAAAACGGCACTAGGGTACTGCCTTAAGAACAGCGTGTTCTATAACCTCCTTTGGATGATTTATTTGCAACTTTCTTTTTTGTGGTTGCTGACGCTGAGGCAGCTCTCGTTTGCACTTGTTATTGGATTTGGTGGTATTGTTATATTTGCTTACGATGCAAACTAAACGCAACATTCTTCATTTGTTTTTTTTTTTATAATTCAGTGTAGATTTACGAATTAAACTTTTTGCTATTTGCAACAGATTTTCTTACGGTTTCTGATACTCAGCTGAAGCTATCGTATTTGCTCGGTTGGGTTTTTTTTTATTTCTGAGCATATTTCCGGCCGTTATGAGACTAGATGAAATTATTTTACTATTGTCAACTTCATAGGCATGTTAAACCCTAATTTGTGAAATATTTGTGTTGTATCTCTTTAAGTTCTGGAAGTCCAAGACATCAGAATCACCATTCTAGCTGAACACGTTTTTACACAATACGATTTGGAATTTCGACTTATAGTCAAAAATAGAGGGGTCGCGCGCATGCGCCTGCCTTCGCGATGTGACGTCATAGGCAAATTATATCCTGCCTCAAAATTATTATAAATATGACTTATCTTTTGCGTGTTCAACCATTACTCTAGCATTAAAAGTCTCATAGTTATTAGTGATTGAAATCTGCCCGGTCAGAAATATTGAACTTACCACCGGTGCTCCGAGCGAAAAGAGATTTTCCCGTCAAAAGTTAGAAAGACAGCGAAGCGAAAATGCAGTAATAGCGCGGGCAGACAATGCGATTGGTACGACACGGTGGGTCGGGGGCCGAAAGAGTTTTATAATATTGTGAATGTTATCTATGTTGTGTATCTTACGACTTCCACTTGAACAAAGTCGCGGGCAGTAGCTAGTCTAATATAATTAGACAAAGTGGATAACATGTTTGATCGATGTAGAAATATGGAGTCGTTAAACCTGAGTGCTGTATACTTTTTATTTGTCATTTACTTAACTAATTAAATCTTTGTGATTTACTCATAATTCATTATTGCAATTACCTACCTACATTCAGCCATTGACCCCGCGGGGTAATTGCGTGACACACTTACAGTAGCTATGGCTTTAATTTTGACAGTTCAACAACATTCATTGCGTTATTAACGTTTTTGAGCAGACAATTTTTTCGAACATATGAAGCAATGGATTAACAATATCCGTCATCATCCTATAAACTTAAACAAAAATAAAAAAGTAATTTAAAAAACAAAAAAACCAGACTGCAACAATACATAACTGTAAAGAGATAAACAACAATAAAATTTTGGTATCGCAGGCGACCAGTCAACCGCGCGCGAGCCAAGCGAGCGTAGCGAGCGGTGCCGCGGCAGCGGCCGGCGAGCGCTACTTCCGAGTTGATCGCAGCCAGGCAGGCTAATTAGCGCAAGGTGCATTAAGTCCCATTTGTTTTTGATGACAATATTTTTTGTATGTTCAATTGGGTAGGTATAATAGTCAAGTCATCAATTACTTATGGTAACATTATCAATAGATAGGTGAATACATGAAATTAGAGCTTTCATTGACCATTATTTGAAGACAATAATAAGGTAATTTTATGATCAAATATAGTAGATTCACTCATCAGTTACTTATGTTAACTTATAATAATAAAGGTGACTATAAATAGATGTAGTTGATACACTTATTAGAAGCTGGCAATGCGTAGACATAGCACTAATGTTGTTGCTTAACAATTATCACCACGCTGCGTCATAATAACAGTAGGTTGTTTTAACAATATATCATAATAATAATAATACCAGCCTATTATTGTCCCACTGCAGGGCAAAGGCCTCTTCTCATACAGAGAAGGCACGAGCATTGAACACCACGCTTGCTCAAGACGAAGATTTCAGACTTATATTAGTCCAGGTTTCCTTACGATTATTTCCTTCACCGATGTTAGTAATGTCCAAGATAAACTCAGAAAGTACATATGAATTGAAAAAGTCACATTGGTGCTTGCCAGGATTTGAACCACTGGGCCATCACGACACTACACGTTGTATGGTCGCTTGAAAACCATATATTAGACGCTAAAAGTTCGTCGCTGACCTATTAATTCATTAGACAACTAAATATATTTGAAGACGAGAATTACATTTTAAAGAAGCTGCCTTAATTAGCACCCATAATATATTAGGCTCCGTAGCACAATGGAATAAACAGCCTTATAGTTTCATCATGTCCGTCTGTCCCTCTGGCTGTCGGTCCAACAGTCTGTCTGTCCTGGTTTTGAGATATGGGTTATTTTCAGTTAAAACAGCAGAAATATCTTGTCACAGTTTCTTTGAGAAAAACTATGAAAAATGTAAATATTCATCCCGACTTCCTCTGTGCGTGGTCCAACACGCACTTTTTATACCATTTAATGACAAACAAACGGATGGACCAAGAAATGTTCTAATCATAGTAGTTATCTCAAAATTTATCGATCTCTCTTGATCTGTTACTTAATCTAATCTATCCAGATAATGTTTGTTGTATCCAATAGCTTAGTCGACAACGTAAAGAATTCACGACAACAATATAACATAACATAGCGACTGTAATCGCTGAAGGATTAGGCAAAGGTGAACCTATAGTTCATTTCGCCTGTTATGTTTTAGTTCCATGTAATGGGAATAAATGGCAAGCCTATTGCCATCAACCGGGCACAAGTCCAGACTCCGGGCTGCTAATAATAAATGCCTGCACTCAAATTTGAACTTGACTAAAACTGTGACGCAATTTAATCAGCGTGTAATGAAATTAAGTGAATCCCAACCCTACTGGTTGATAAACAAGTTTTGAACGACGAGGTTTTAAGTATAGGAAAAAAAAACACCTGCCAAAATGATAATTGCAACCAGTAACGCTATAGCGATAAGTAGCTAGTATGTGGATAACCAGAGCGGCCATTATGTTTTAATCTGTCAAAAATACTTATAATTACCCACACTTTTGAAAAGTTAATTCTCCTGCTTGTAAAACGTTCAAATTCAAGTCGCAATCTCCGTGACGCGATTGGTATGCCGCGGGGTAATTGCGTATGCGTAACACACTTACAGTAGCAATGGCTTTCCTTTTGACAGTTCAACAACATTCATTGCGTTATGTACGTTGTTGAGCAGACAAATTTTCGAACGTATGAACTCAAACTCAAAGCATTTATTTCAAATAAACCAATTACAGGCACTTTTGAATTGTCAAGGGGACGGTCAGTCAGAAATATGAAGCTAGCGGCCCATTCCAACGCGTAGCAGGTTCCTACGGAGAAGAACGGGCAAGAAACTCCACGGACACACTTTTAAATCAGAATATTGTTACAAAATATTGGTTACATCATTCATGTTGTAATTATACATGGAGAACAATGTAGAGACACGTGCACGTTAAAACCGTCCGTAATAAAACAATTCAAAAATTCAAATAAGCCGTGGCAGCTAAGAGATGACCAGTCCCCACTGACGGCGCCCGTTCATGAAGCAATGTATTCGCAATATCCTTCAAAATCATTCGGATTGAATTATACACACTATCAATGTGCGTAATTAGGGTGCTGTTCTATCAGTCGCCATTTTCGCTCAAAATGTCGCAAATTTCTTAGATTCACTAAACGTACAGTTACAAAGTCTTACAACTTTTAAACACATAATTCTAATGGGGGACATTAATATCAACATTGCTTCCGGGAAAATGGACATTCATGCACATAACTATGTTAATATCTGCTCATTCCACGGACTCTTGCCAGCTCATTACCACCCCACGCATCAAAGTGGTTCATGCTTAGATCATTTCATTATAAAAACAAATAAACCAGCCAAAACATTTGTTACTAACTCTTCGCTTACTGATCACCAAGCAGTTTTACTAATATTACAAGTTTCTTTACCAAGAAAAAATTGTTTACGCAGCTATACCAATGTCAACATGACACACCTCGAAAAAGACATACGTAATATTAATTTTGACCCAGTTTATAATTCCACCGATGCAAACTTTGCTATTAATTATTTTATAAATTCACTTCACTCTGCAATAATAAAGCATACAGTCGCCAAAATAACGCCAAGGAAGTACAAGTGCATTAAACCTTGGATTACACCCGGACTTGTTCGATGTATTAGGCATAGAGACAAACTTCACATAAAGTTCAAACTTGAGCCTGAAAATGAAATTCTTTCCATTACTTATAAAAGATATAGAAACTTCTGCAACAACCTTCTGAAAAAAATAAAAAATGAATATGACAGAAAAGAACTGCAGAAAGCAGGCAAAAATAGTAAACTTATTTGGAAATTTATAAAAACAAATACATTTAGATCAAAACAACTTGAACCTCCACTTGACTTATTGACTATAAAGAACAACCCAATAGAATCAACAAATATAGTTAATTACTATTTTTCTAATGTAGGCAAAACCTTAGCAGAAAAGACCATACAATCTAGAGGTTCTTTCTCTCAAAACCAACCTAAATCTTTCCCCAGACTCAAATCTTTTGTCTTACTAGATACGGATGTCGATGAAGTATTAACAATCATTTCTGGATTAAAGGACGTTTGCGCGGTTGGGTGGGACGACATATCAAACAACATACTTAAACATTTCAAATACCTCCTTGCTCCGCCGCTAACTCATATTTTTCAGTTATGCTTAACTAATGGTGTATTCCCTAAGTCGCTTAAAAAAGCAGTGGTTACTCCTGTATATAAATCTGGTGACAAAAAATGTGTTAACAACTACAGACCCATTTCAGTTTTAACAGGGCTCTCCAAGATCTTAGAGAAAATCATTAATATTAGATTAATGAAATATCTAGAGGATAACAAATTGCTTTCGGATAGACAATTTGGCTTTAGGCCCAAAAAATCAACTAATCAAGCAGTACATCAAATGACGGATTATATAACAACTAATTTGGATCAGGGCATGCACTCCATTGGGATCTTCCTAGACCTCGCCAAGGCCTTTGACACAATTTCCTGTCCTTTATTATTGGGCAAGCTTGAAAGACTCGGAATAAGAGGAACAACGCTTACACTGCTTTCTGATTATTTAAGAGACCGCGAACAATGTGTAAAAATTGGTCAGTACGTCAGTTCTGAGCTTCGAAATAGTAATTACGGAATACCATAAGGTAGTATATTGGGTCCTACTTTATTCCTAGTATATATTAATGACCTGTGCAGCTTAACACTCCAAAATGGTGTCATAATGTCTTATGCAGATGACACAGCTCTATTGTTTTCAGACAAGTCTCGAGAGGAGGTGTATAAACAAGCCCAGAACGGTTTTAATATAGTGTCTAATTGGCTACATGAAAATCTCCTAACACTAAACGCAGAAAAAAACTAAACACATTTTATTCACTATGAGAAATACTAACCTGCCAACTACTAACATAAACATTTATGCGCATAAGTGCGGCAAGTACGCTGACAATGCATGTAATTGTCCTACTTTACCAAAAGCCGATCATATGAAATATCTTGGTGTGACGATTGACACAAATCTGAACTTCCGTAAACACATTGATTTATTATGCACTCGAATGCGTAAATTAATATACATTTTTAAGAATTTACGATATATAACGGACTACAAATTAATTAAACAGGTCTATTTAGCTTTGTGTCAATCCATTCTTACATATTGCATAACTTCATGGGGAGGGGCTGCAAAAACAATCCTACTACCATTAGAACGTGCGCAGAGAGCTATCCTTAAGGTAGCCACCTTTCGCCCATTTAGATTTCCCACATACGAGCTTTATACGGCATGTAAGGTTTTAACTGTGCGTCAACTATTTATATTAAAGATAGTATTACACCAGCATAGCAATCTCCCTTATACCCCCATACCTATACATAAGAGAAGAAAAGACTTAGTTTGCATAAAGCCTCAAACTAGACATACTTTTATAAATAAATTTTATGGTTTTTTAGGTCCGTTCTTATATAATAAAATCAATAGGTCTCTAAGTATATATAGTGTAAATTGTAAAAAATGTAGTGAAATGTT
Source organism: Agrochola lota (assembly GCA_947364205.1). Classification (NCBI taxonomy): domain Eukaryota; kingdom Metazoa; phylum Arthropoda; class Insecta; order Lepidoptera; family Noctuidae; genus Agrochola; species Agrochola lota. Next base: position 8,860,014 of record OX376246.1, on the reverse strand, counting down.
AAGTGAATACTTAGCGACATTAAATTACTCAGACACTGAAAAATTGCTAGAAATCATGCAATAAGTTTATTAATGTTAAGGCAATTTTTATTTAATAATATAATTATTATGTATCAATGCTAGCTCTATGTACATTAATTTAATAGTCCAATAAAACACTCAGCGTTGTTACGTGAAGGCCTGAAACACAGGTTTGAATAAACCTACATCAGGCAGGTCGCTATTGTTTTTCATTAGGCCTTTATCCAATATATTATATAAGTTATACCTACACTAGATTTATTTTAGGCATAGTTTAATATTTGCTTAATAATTTTAATATGTAACTCTGTACTGATGTCACTTCTATGTAATTTATATGTGAACTTATGAATAAAGAGAGTATTATTATTATTATTATTATTTTGAATTCTATTAGTATTGAAACTAAGCTCTTACTCTGAGCTAAGCTCGACAAGCAATGGTGCCTACATGACAGCAAGCGACAAGTTATAGTGAATGGTCTATAAGAGACAATCAATGTCATAAACTATTTAAAAACAAAGATTCAGTATTTAATACTAAATCTATGGTCAAAACTGTAGGTATATTAGGAGGTATTTTAGACAGATGGAGACAGATTCTCAGCTGAGAATAGAATGCAACTTTCACCTGCAATCTTCACCAGACAGATGGAGACAGATTCTAAGCTGAGAATAGAATGCAACCTTCACCAGACAGATGGAGACAGATTCTAAGCTAAGAATAGAATGCAACCTTCACCTGCAACCTTCACCAGACAGATGGAGACAGATTCTAAGCTAAGAATAGAATGCAACCTTCACCTGCAACCTTCACCAGACAGATGGAGACAGATTCTAAGCTGAGAATAGAATGCAACCTTCACCTGCAACCTTCACCAGACAGATGGAGACAGATTCTAAGCTGAGAATAGAATGCAACCTTCACCTGCAACCTTCACCAGACAGATGGAGACAGATTCTAAGCTGAGAATAGAATGCAACCTTCACCTGCAACCTTCACCAGACAGATGGAGACAGATTCTAAGCTGAGAATAGAATGCAACCTTCACCTGCAACCTTCACCAGACAGATGGAGACAGATTCTAAGCTGAGAATAGAATGCAACCTTCACCAGACAGATGGAGACAGATTCTAAGCTGAGAATAGAATGCAACCTTCACCAGACAGATGGAGACAGATTCTAAGCTGAGAATAGAATGCAACCTTCACCTGCAACCTTCACCAGACAGATGGAGACAGATTCTAAGCTGAGAATAGAATGCAACCTTCACCAGACAGATGGAGACAGATTCTAAGCTGAGAATAGAATGCAACCTTCACCAGACAGATGGAGACAGATTCTAAGCTGAGAATAGAATGCAACCTTCACCAGACAGATGGAGACAGATTCTAAGCTGAGAATAGAATGCAACCTTCACCTGCAACCTTCACCAGACAGATGGAGACAGATTCTAAGCTGAGAATAGAATGCAACCTTCACCTGCAACCTTCACCAGACAGATGGAGACAGATTCTAAGCTGAGAATAGAATGCAACCTTCACCAGACAGATGGAGACAGATTCTAAGCTGAGAATAGAATGCAACCTTCACCAGACAGATGGAGACAGATTCTAAGCTGAGAATAGAATGCAACCTTCACCTGCAACCTTCACCAGACAGATGGAGACAGATTCTAAGCTGAGAATAGAATGCAACCTTCACCAGACAGATGGAGACAGATTCTAAGCTGAGAATAGAATGCAACCTTCACCTGCAACCTTCACCAGACAGATGGAGACAGATTCTAAGCTGAGAATAGAATGCAACCTTCACCAGACAGATGGAGACAGATTCTAAGCTGAGAATAGAATGCAACCTTCACCAGACAGATGGAGACAGATTCTAAGCTGAGAATAGAATGCAACCTTCACCTGCAATCTTCACCAGACAGATGGAGACAGATTCTAAGCTGAGAATAGAATGCAACCTTCACCAGACAGATGGAGACAGATTCTAAGCTAAGAATAGAATGCAACCTTCACCTGCAACCTTCACCAGACAGATGGAGACAGATTCTAAGCTGAGAATAGAATGCAACCTTCACCAGACAGATGGAGACAGATTCTAAGCTGAGAATAGAATGCAACCTTCACCAGACAGATGGAGACAGATTCTAAGCTGAGAATAGAATGCAACCTTCACCTGCAATCTTCACCAGACAGATGGAGACAGATTCTAAGCTGAGAATAGAATGCAACCATCACCAGACAGATGGAGACAGATTCTAAGCTAAGAATAGAATGCAACCTTCACCTGCAACCTTCACCAGACAGATGGAGACAGATTCTAAGCTGAGAATAGAATGCAACCTTCACCAGACAGATGGAGACAGATTCTAAGCTGAGAATAGAATGCAACCTTCACCAGACAGATGGAGACAGATTCTAAGCTGAGAATAGAATGCAACCTTCACCTGCAATCTTCACCAGACAGATGGAGACAGATTCTAAGCTGAGAATAGAATGCAACCTTCACCTGCAATCTTCACCAGACAGATGGAGACAGATTCTAAGCTGAGAATAGAATGCAACCTTCACCAGACAGATGGAGACAGATTCTAAGCTGAGAATAGAATGCAACCTTCACCAGACAGATGGAGACAGATTCTAAGCTGAGAATAGAATGCAACCTTCACCTGCAACCATCACCAGACAGATGGAGACAGATTCTAAGCTGAGAATAGAATGCAACCTTCACCAGACAGATAGAGACAGATTCTAAGCTGAGAATAGAATGCGAACGTTCTTAAAAAAACTGGGAAAAATTCCAATATTTTTGATGAATCAGGAATGTGATGGACGCAAGGACTGGACGCTCGTTGATATTGCGATGCTTGGAGTAGCACATAACCACCAGTTCTTTAGATAGTTTTATGATTATTAGATGATGAGGGACTTGTAGCTAAATCATAACTGCCGCACGCGTCGATTGAAGGTAAAGCTACGTTTGCCGCAGTCAGTTCGTGGATGGGTGACCATCCATTACCTCCGAGTCTCGGAAAGCACGTTAAGCCATTGGTCCCAGCTGACAATCGTAGATCTTTGACAATCGTTAGCTACGGGTAGACAGGAGCCCGAAAGTCTGACAACCAGTCTTTCCAAGGGGTATCGTGTTACCCAGTAACTAGGTTGTGGAGGTCAGATAGGCAGTCGCTCCATGTAAAATACAGCTATTCAGCTGCATCCGGTTAGACTGGAAGCTGACCCCAACATAGTTGGGAGAAGGCTAGGCAGATGATAAGAGTATTAGTAGTTTTTTGATTATGATGCTAAAGGTGGTTTGCTCATGTTGAGAGGATGAATGAAACTCACAAAAGGTATTAGGAAACGCCCGGAAAAAACTCCCTAGAAGGACATATTGTGAGCTTATTAGTTATGTTCTTCAGAAAGGTCAGGTGATAGTACTCGCAACCGGCGTGCGTGTATGACCAGATGTATGGACATAAGCGAGGTAAAAGGAGTATCTTAGGCGCGGGACATACACAAATGCCGAGTGGCGCGGGCGTTGCGCCGCCCGTTTGATATTTCATAAAAAATGTATAGGAACGACGTGGTCCGGAACATACACAAGAGGCGTGGCACGGGCGAGGCGACGGTGCGGCATGGGCGTTGTGTCTATGTCCCGCTCCACGTCATTCCTTTACATTTTTTATGAAATATGCAACGAGTGGTGCAATGCCCGCGGCACGCCGCACTATGGAACGAAAACAAAAGGCTCTCGAAGCTTAAATTTTAAAGTATCGGTTTTTAGCTTGAAATGGCTTTTAATAGCCAATATTAGGCATATATATTTAACATATGTTGCAATCTGGTATGCAAAATGGCAACTTAATTGTTTGGAGCTAAAGCTTCCATCTCCAGAACGGAGAGAATAATCGTTATATCCCTGCACACGATGATGTAAAAATAGTTACATCATCGTGTTTATGATTTTTTGACGTACTTGATTTTGTCAGTATAGGTGCTGTTTTAAAAAAAAACGCATTAAGCTTCGTGCAGACTAGCGCGACGCGACAACGGTTATTGTTATACCGTGAAGATTTCTTAGAAATTATATTGTTCGAGGCGCGTCGCGCTGGTCAGCACGACCCTTTAAATCTCGTTACATGTCTCGTCGGCACGCCGGCGCCACTTTCCACTTGTGTATGTCCCGCGCCTAAGGATCGTGGTAGATGGCGTTCTATAATTTCTCCCTATCCCCATAGGCAGAAGGCATCACTTAATGTATGTATTCTAAGTTAATATGTACATGAACACACCATTAGCAATCCGGACACTGGACGCGCGCTTTTACATAGGACTAAAACATAACTGGTGAAATGAGTACAACCTCATTTCACCAAAAATCCAAGACAGCGCTGCGAACAATACAGTGAAGCATGCCAAAACTACACCACCGCTCTCATTTACACACGCACACATTTACAACCTTTTACAATGACACTTCATTCAAACTACACCACACAAAGTGTACACATGTTTACGAAACCGGCTTTACTTCACTGTTGACAGCGCTCTGTCTTGGTTTTTTATTTGGTCTGAGGTTACAACGTGAATCAACTGGCATATTATGAACTTTTTTTTCGTTTTCATTTTTCATACAAAATAATTCGACAAAGTCACGATTACTTATTTATTTAAAACACAATTACGTGACCATAAAAAAAAACAATTAACTCTGACTATTTTTGTCCATAAAAACATTAGGACGCGGTCGCATTTTCTTAGCTTTAAATATGAATGATTGGTTTGAAGGAAAATGATTTACTGGTACCTTTCAATGAAACTTAGATAAACACATCGAGAGACTAGTGTTATGTTATCTTCGAAACTATGTTGTATTTACCTTAGAATTATAGAACATCAAAAAGAAAACATTGTATATACACCTTTACCCACCCCTTCAGACAATACTAGCGTGATGTTATGTTGGTGTTTGTGTATATGTCCAGTATGTTGGTCAGTTGTAATCATAGACAAGTGATGGCAGTGTCGTGTCACCAAATTACACGGTGCTCGACATTATAGTGTTGTGGTGAGTATCGATGTCGATAAAAAATATTTATTTAAGTATTACACTTTATTGTACACTACATTATTATTTTTGCAACGGATAAGGACGAAGTCCTTTGTTATATTGGATGTAGGTTCTATTAAGTGAGTATAATGTTAGTTTCAAAACAAAATTAAGTAAGTATTAATGTGTGGAATATAACAAGAACCAACTATTAGTTTGTCCATCAGAACAGGGGCTTAAAACGGCCGCTTTGGCAGAATCATAATATTATGAACCACACAAACTGTCACAAACTGACAATTCATAATCTTATCTGCGTTCAATTCATATTACGCAATTCATCTGTATGACAGTTTTATATTATAATGAAATAACATTTAAACAGTAGAAATAAAAAATAAGAAACTCATTTGATTACTAAAAACTGTAAAGATGCTGTACTAACTGTAAAATTACGGTAACATTAGTCTTAAATTTTTTCATGCGGCAATATGTATACCTAAAATGATTTTGATATGAATTGAATTAAATATGATTCAGCTAAAATATGTGTTACCATAGAAGAATTGCTGGGAATTCAGAAAATGAATTGCTTTTAGAGGATTTGGCCATTTTAGGCCCCTGTTAGGCTTCCTATACATGATGCTGGAGCCGCACCGGCGCGCGGCGCCTTTTTGATTTTACACCCATACAGACGCACCGTCGCCGATGCGGCGGCAGTGCGGCGCGTTGGTGATATTCATTCGTGTATACTAACATGAGGTCCGGCGCCGGTGCGGCTCCAGAGTCATGTACAGGAAGGCTTAAACCACACAAGTGTCCGTACAACCGATAACTCGCTTACATTTAAGACAAGAGCACTAATCCTTACTAATGAAATTCAATTTCTTGGTCAATGTTAGACATTATCTTACGAGAAGGTTACAGTTTCCTACGGTGGGACATTAAAGTAACAGACACACGGGTCATCCATCGGCCCTGCCTTTTCCCAACTATGTTAGGGTCGGCTTCCATTCTAACCGGATGCAGATTTTTCTTCTCCTTTTCGTGTACTTAGTGACTAACCTGGTGTCAGAGTTTTAAAGCCGCCCATGAGCCTCTGACTTGGCTTCACATGCCATCGAGAAATATCTCTCAGGCATGACGATTTCCTCACGATGTTTTCCTTCACCGTTTCTGAAGTAAGTGATAATTATACAATACGCACATGAATCCGAAGAGTCAGAGGTGCGTGCCTCGGGTTTGAACTCGAGACCTATTACTTCGCAGTCTGACGGTCACACTACTATCACTGCTTTGCCCGAATGCAGCTGAATATCTGTATTTTACATGGAGCGACTGCCTATCTGACCTCCACAACCCAGAACAACAAACAGACACGCTTATTAAAAAAGAAAAATACATTATTTGGAGCAAAAAGTCAGGCTCCTCAGCAACCCCATCACCAGTTTTTCCATTAATAAGTTTATAATACCGTCGTACCCAATATGCCACCAAACCACTGATGTGCGGTTGATTGTATAATTCCTCGTAATTATTTTGCCCCTTTTACAAAGAAACCCAGTAAATTAAAACTTCAGTAACCTTGAAACTACCTGTCATACATTGTCATTGTCGTTTCATGACTTTTAGCCCTATGGTAATATATCAAATACCGTGGTCGACTTTACGTAGGTATTCATAGATAACAAAATTATTATGTGATACAACTTCTAACTAAACTAAAAATTGCGCGTCCAGCACCGTACACCATACACGTGACAAACGTGAAACATGTTTAAAAAAAAGGGAATGATTTAGTGTGAGGGACAGAGAGACTCACATCTTTCTTCTCTCTCATGTAACGAAATGTGTCTAAAAGTGACTCGTCCTTCAAATTTCACTCTCAATTCTCGTCCAATTATCGAATCGCCGGCTAAGAAGTTTCATTACAAATATTTTCCATGATTAAATTTATAATTTAATTTATGTGTCTGACATTATTTTCTTAAGATGACTGCGTAATCAAGAGTCTCAACAGTTCTAAGCCATTGCACCTACGCGACGCGACAGACGGCCGATTTTATTTCGCGCACTGCTTAGCACCGAGGATTGATAATCCAACAGTGTGGTTTCTTGCCGCGCTGGGGTGCGGTCTGTTAGATTCTCAATGTTCGGCTCTATACCGAAAGTTGAAAATCCAGTGCGCAGTAAAAAATCGCCCGTACGAACTTGGGTTAAATGACGTTTTCATCGCCGACGTGACGCTTGCGAAAATATTATTAAAAACAAGCCATGCACGACCGAATCAGCCTTGGAAAGATCATAGCAAAAACAAACGCCGCGTGAGTTTCCGTAGATACATTCTTTTTTTTTTTTACTGAAGAGATGCTATAAATAATTATTTATATCGCTTTCGGGTACAGTGGCGGTAATGTAAATGAAGTGCTTTTGCGGATTAATCAATGAAGGATTGTATAGTGTAGTCTTTTATTATTTTTTACTTAGGATTTGCAACAAAAGATAAAATATACTGGTATACTGGATGAAATTAAATTAGTTAAACTCCGCACACGTGATGGATATCTCTATGATAAAACAAATCAAATAAAAATAAATTGTTTCCTGTTTTTTTTTTTTTATAGTCTTCAGACGTAATGGTTCTCGATATCTAAACACGATAAAAGAAAACGAACGATTTTCTCAACTCATACTTCAACTACTACACGCGTGGTCATTGACCCCAAAAAAACCGTGTATAATTATGAAACTGACAAAGCAACTTTAAAAAATACAGCATTATGCATTAAGTCCATAAATGTATTTAGGATGTTTTTAAATTAATAACATTCTTTTAAAATGTTAAAATACAACGAAGGAAAAATATATACTCCACAGAAACATGATGTTTCTGGCTCAGTTAATCACTAAAATAATTAATTACTGCTCACGCGTAGCCGTCACTGCAAGCTGCGTGACGTTGCATCAACATGCGCATACAGCGAACAATTCATGTTTTCAACATTTTTCTTGGTACACCCAAGATTCAATAGAAAATTTGCAACTATTGAAAAAACAACCAGAACAACTGAACAGCTACCTTATTTTAACGACATTAAAGATCACTGTGATTTTGACAGCCTTGACAGTGACAGCAACCCAACTGCAATCTTATTGTAACGAGATTATTGAACACTGTATGCAATGTATGTAATACACCGAAATCTTTATCGTGGTAGGCGCGGTGACAACGTTTCAGTTAAAAATATTATCGATTGGCGAAGAAAAAAAAACATACATACAGACTTTTTTGAAGTCAATTAAAAAACATACTCCGCAACTTTTATAAAAAATAGTAAAACGTAAAAATCTCTCAATATTTGGCAAAAGTCAAGTTGTACTTGCTTATTTTATACCTCTTACCTTACCTCTGGGTATACTTTAAACAAGTTTGTAAGAACCTAGTTTTTGACCATGACTTTGTCCGCGTGAAATTCTTGTTTAAATATGATGATATACTATGACACTCGGCAATAATATAGCTTCACTTTAGTTAAAGAGTTTTCGGAATGGGATCGGTAGTTCCGAAGATTAGCCCTACATAATAGTATTGATAACCTTCACTTTAACCAGCAAAGTCTATGTCATTGTCACTATTTTAGTTTGTAACAGTTCTTATGAAATCACATTTTTGAAAAGTACCAATGTGAATTAATACCACAAAGTAAGCGAAAACGTATTGTCTCATAAATGATTTATGAAATAATTTACCCGTTCTAAGAGCAAATTAAACGGAACTTGGCTTCAACTCAAACATGATATTTTATTAAAAACAATATTATTGTTCTGCTACACAAAAACAAAAAAAAAATCATATCGACAGTTTTTCCGCTTCCACATCACTAGCCATTACCTTGTCATTCAGTCGGCCATCTTGGATAGTTTATTTGAAAATCGAACGCCGACGGAAGCGCGCGATACTGTCATGGCGCGCGAATAATCGTAGTGAAAACAAATCATTATTTTTATTAACAAATTATTATTGTGTTGATGTTATCATATATTATGAAAAGTTAACTAAATATTATACTTGTGGTGTTGTGTAGTATTTTAAATGGACTATTAAAAATTAAGGTAAGATTTGAAAACATTACTTGGTACTAAGGAAATTGATTAGAAATCGGCGGAAAGAAAACATTGGATAATTATGCAAATTGATTTCTTATCGATATTTGACATGTGGTAACAGAGTTTGTTTACATTAGTACAGATTTTCCACACGTCGAAAACCTATAAATGAATTAGTAACTACTTTTAAATACCGCAGTTACAGTGAATACTGTTTAAAACTCCGCCAAACATAATGAAAATTAAGTTTCAACCACAGACATGGTATAGTCTTTCGTAGTAATAAGTAAACTTGTTACTGAGTTAAAATATAAATATTATTCATTGTGATACCAAGCTTGCATAAAACTGGTCGGTATTTATATCAACTAGAAAATGCCGTGAAAAAAGGCTTTAATGTTCTTGAGGATGTTGCAATTTTTTTCGGTTCTGTTCTGATAGCAATTCTATTGCCGTATCTTTTTAGGGTTCCGTAACCAAATGGCAAAAACGGAACCCTTTCCCGGAATTGAGTAGTAAAACGTAGTAAAATTACGAAAAACCATTTCATTTGGGGTGGCCCTTCTGCGAAGCATTTATGTTCGCGAAGGAGGAGGCGGAGCGCGCGAGGGAGATGCAAGCTGCACGCCCTCGCGGCCCTAGTCGCCGCAGGAGACGCCCCGGGCGTCGGGAGTCGAGAGCCGACTACCGGGCACCGTAGGCGCGGGGGTTTGCGGACGGTGAGCAATGGGCAGCTCGCCGTCCGATAAGGACCAGGCCCGTGTCGACGGCGCGTTGTGTTCCACAGGCGCCTCAAAGAGATGTCAGCACCAACTGACGGGGCCGAAAGACCAATGCCTGCTGGGGTTGCGGGTTAGTCCGAAAGGGATATCGCGGCCCCGGCACACAGGCAACGGAAGGAACATGGGTGGGTTTTAGTCAGTAAAAGTCTGACACACCCTCTCGCTCTGCCCAGAGCGGTAGAAGTCATTTGATGATTTCCCACCCTCAAAAAAAAAAAAAAAGGGGTGGCTCTCCCCGTACATGTAACCGATGAAAAACTTCAATGCACATAAGCGTAGGAGTATAGTTGGATTCCATAATTTAAAAGATTGTGATGTTTCTAACGGAACCCTTCAATGTTGGAGATCCGAAACGCTTGGACAATATTCTTTTTTTGGTCTCAAAAGTTTGTTACCTTCACCTCCTTTTGTGTAAAAGTGAATGTTTAAGTTTAGAATAGTTTAAGTTATGATAAGGCCGACATGCCACTGTGGATAAAAGCCTCTTATAAAGTTTAATATTAAAAAAAAACTGGCCAAGTGCGGCTCGGACTACGCACAATGAAGGGTTCCATAGTTGAGATGAATTAACCCCAAGAACAAACTTAACACTACAACAACAATATTGAGAGATTTACTATGTTATTTTATGACCATAGACTTTTTATAGGTTTTCCTGTAATCTATGAGTAAAGAACCATTCTCTGCATTTTTTTCAAAATTTTTGGATCAATAGTTTCGGAGATAAGGGGGGGGAATGGTCAATTTTCATCAATGTTCTTAAATATCTTGAAAAGTAGTATGAAAAGAATTAATCTGTATGCGTATTTGTGTGTGTATAACACACACACAAACACACAGTTCCGACTTCGCCATTACCTCAAACGGCGCACAGAGCTGTGAATTTGTGTGTAAGCGCAGGACGCTCAAATTCACAGCGTGTTTGTACACTACTTAACCACAAATAAAGCGCGCGTCACTTCGTGAGATACAAATATTGTACCACAATCACACCGTAGCGATAAAACAAGGGGAAACAGTGGTTACGTGTGAATAGAGTTACAGCAACTTATTGCAGTTGCGTTGTGGTTGCGTTGTAGCTAGTGGTTGCGAAGTGGTTACGTTGTGGCTAGTGTTTGCAGACAGAAGTTCAAACACAAGTCGCTGTGTTTGCGATTTTCTGGTCACTAGTGCGCGGTTTCGCTTGTGGTCTGTGTGAATGAACTTTTCATTGTCTTACAAATTAGCGCCCGATCACGTGGTGTCGTTGTGGTTGTGGTGCGGTTTATTCGTTTCGCAGCCAGTCATCCGTGCGTATCGTGGACGTGGGTCGCTGACATTTTCATACGAAGCTAAGCTAGCTAAGCACACGTGCGTAACAAAGTCATAGGCTGCTGTCGAGCAGCACCATTACACCTGGTTTCTGAAACGAAAATCAACACAAAAATCTCTTCATCATCATTTCGGCCGAAAGACGTCTACTGCTGGACATAGGCCTTCCCCTAAGCACCGCCACTTAGACCGATCCTGTGCTTCCCGCATCGAGTGGATTCCTGCGGCCTTCACAAGGTTATCAGTTCATCTTATTGGAGGCCTTCCAACGCTTCGTGTTCCGGTACGCGGTCGCCACTCCAGAACCTTTCGGCCCCATCGGCCATCTGTTCTGCGAGCAATGTGCCTGCCACTTAAGTTTGTAATTTCTTCGGGCTATGTCGGTTACTTTGGTTCTCCTACGGATCTTTTCATTTCTGTTTCAATCACGCAGTGAAACTCAAAGAATAGCCAACCCCATTGCCCTTTGGGTGACGTTTAGCCTTCTGATAAGGCCCTTTGTGAGCGAACACAAAAATCTGCTAACAGTTAATTGTCAAACGCATCACAACTGCTGTGGTTAGTTGACAGCGAATGTGCGACTTTATAATTTCTAACGTGATATTATTGTGGACTAGAAAAAGGTGTATTGAGACAGTTTGGACACACAGAAGGAATTGGCTCTCATAAGAAATCTTAGTCGTTATAGTATTGATATTTGGCTCTATTGACTAGTAAGTTTGCCGACCATTGGCCTAACCCTTTGATAACTCCAGGCGTGATGTTATGTTATGTGTGTCATACAGATTGGTGCACACTAGCGCGACGCGACACCGGTTATTGTTACCCTTTTGGTTTTAAGTTCAGATTCAGATAACTTTATTTACTCAAACATGTGTATACATACAATACAATGCATCCAAGTTGTTATAAAAGTACATGGATTTGTGCTACATGTTTACCATATTGTCATGGTGTGCAAATATTAATAAAAATTAGAATTTAAACAAAGTAATAACAACATTCATGAACATTGACAACGCTGACATATGTAAATAAATTAAATTAAATTGATTGATGACATAATTAATTCATATAAAAATAGATAGGAGTTACATCCACAATTGTCAAATATTCAATTATCAAAAATAAAAAAACATGATAAAAAATAAAAATAATGTCAACGTTGGTCCAAAACATTCAATACAAACATCATTATCAAAATCATTATTACATTAAATTTCAGATTAAATTAATATACAAAAGAGCATGTCAATTTAAAATGATTCCCTTAAAAAATCATTCACATCTTATTATGCTTTACTAGCTAAAAAATATTTTACTATCCTTTTAAATGCTGCTACGCTTAGCTTTTTCCAGCCATTAGGAAACTTATTGTAAATAATTGGAGCCGTACAAAAAACACTTGCGCATCCGTGCACTCCGAGACCTATGTTGACAGAGTTGACTGTTATCACGTCTATTTCTAGGAAACCGGTCTGCCATGCAGGGAAATAGCTTAGGATTTGATTTAACAAATATCGCGACTTCCAAAATATAAATTGATGGTAAAGTCAAGATATTGTGGCTTAGGAAAAACGGCCTGCAGCTATCAGTCATTTTTAATTTAAATATGGATCTAAGGCACTTTTTTTGGGCTTTAAGTTCTTTTTACGTTTTGAGTTTTTATATTCGTTTGAGTACTTATAGATTTCAATTGTTTTGTTGGTATATTGGCGTGTGCTAACTGTCATTAAGTACTATATTTTCTATTTACTGTTTTGTTTTGAGTAAATTATTTTGCATACTATTGTATAGAATCAAGTTTTTTTTCTAACTGAACAGACATCACTGCTGCTGGGGAGTTGGTTGCGCCACTTCTTCTTCCTAGTTAAAGCACTAGGAATTGGTGAAGGGTGGGCGTTTTGAGGGACTGTCTTATGTAATTTTGACGTTCGAAAAGTGCTGATTCTCAGCCTAGTTTGAATAAATGACTCTTGAATTTTGTTATACCGTGAAGTTTTCTTAGAAATTGTATTGTTCGAGGCGCGTCGAGTCGTTGCGTCGCGCTGTTCTGCACGAGCCTTAAATCACACGTGATCGTCAGATTTACAACATGTTATTACTGGAGATCTAGAAAATAATGTGAAGTAAATAATTATGATAGATACGTAGGTACTTCAGTCACTGCCAGGTCAAGGAGGTCAAATGTTAGTCACCTCGTGTAAAGACGTACTGATACTTGGCATTATCTTGTTAAATCTCAAAACTCAAAGCATTTATTTCAATTAAGAGCGTTTATTCTGAAAATTGGCAACGTCGCATATAAATGTCAAATACCTATATCAATATACAGATACATTTTGAAAAAATAAATATAAATTGGATATATGAAATGTGGCGAACTAGAATATTAATATTGAATTGTAATTATAACACTGAATTTGATGCTGTAACCCTTTTAGGTGTAAAAAAGGCATTTGGAGTTTCCAAATACTTTTTTTCTAATCTAAAACTAAATATTCGGTGTTACGATATTAATTATTGCATTTCGTAATCAATATTTTAGTTCACTAGTTAGCCACATTTCATATTTCCATACAGTAATATTGCCAAATTAATCAAAACAGGTAAATATTTGACAGCTATTTGCGACGTTCCCAACTTTTAGGATAAGTGCTCTTAAACCATTCACAGGCACTTTTGAATTGTCAAAGAGATGGTCAGTTAGTCAGAAAGTTGAAGCTGCCCATTCCAAACCAACCCGCCTGGGCCCGTGTGGTGGATTACGGCCCACAGAGAGGAGGCCTGTGGCCCAGCAGTGGGAACATTAAAGAGTGATTGTGCTGTGCCCATTTCAATACGTAGATCTGTATGGAGAACAACGTACAAGGACACTCTTTTAAATGAACATATTACAAAATCCTGGGTACATTATTATTGTTGCTTGTGAGTACATAGTAACAAGAAAGTGTACGCATTTCTACCCTACTTAAAAAATGTCAACCTCTAAAATATAGAATAGAAACAGCTATTTCAGCGTATTTAAAAAAGGCTGCTCTATTATTTTAAAGCTCCGCTGTCTGTCCGTCTGTCACAGAGCTGTATCTTTTGAACCGTAATAATAACAAATAATAAAAATAAAATTAAATTACAAATTAAAGTATTATTGTTATTGTTGTTTTTATTTTATTATTTATTAGTATTTCCTTTATTTCATTTATTTACATATGATTTACATTTTTAAATATTTTTATAAAAAGAAAACGGAAAACAAAAACATTTAAAAATATAAAAAATAGTAGCCCACCGGTATCGGGTAGGGTCCAAGCTACCGGCGCGGCGGTCAGGGCTCCAGAGGGAGGAATCTCCTGACGATACGCGCCGTGACTAGAAGCACCGCTTTCTGGATCAAGCCCTTGATCCAGCTGCCTAACGAGAGCCTCCTTAGGTGTTGGTCGAGGCTCTTGGCTATTATGCCATTGGCAGTCACGACTATCGGCACAATGACTGCTGTATCCACTTCCCACATGTCGACAACCTCGCGGGCCAGGTCGAGATACTTGATCTGTTTATCTTTTTCAGCTTTCACGAGGTTCTCGTCATGCGGGACCGCTATATGAACAATCATTGTGCGACGCTCTAATCGATCTATCACCACTATGTCTGGCTTATTGGCAACAATAGTCCTGTCAGTGATGATAGATCGATCCCAATACAACGAGATATTGTCATTTTCGAGAACTTGGTCGGGCACATATCTATAGTATGGTACTTCCGGTTCCACAAGACTGTATTTCAGGGCAAGTTGCTGGTGGATAATCCTGGCCACAAGGTTGTTATTAGTATTATTGTGATTAAATTAAAAAAGGGGGTATAAAAGAAACGTGTTTTTTACTAGAGTTAAATAAAATAAAATCTATGGTGGTACGTAACCCTGCGTGACCCAACTCACACTTAGCCGCTTTTTTAAAAAATCCGAGCAGAGCGGGTCACTTGATCATAATTTTGTTCAAAGCAGCTTCGAATTAATGAAGTGATAATAAAATGATACCTTTTAAAATAAATAGGTTGTTTATTTACCATAAAAAAAAATGTATCAAATACTCTTTTTTTTTTCAAAATGAAATGTATTGCTTGGGAGGCTCGTGGGTAAATAATAACAGCGGCAAGGGTCGATCGAAGGTTAAGCTACGCTTGCCGCGGTCAGTTCGTGGATGGGTTACCGTCCATTACATATAGAGACCCCTCCGTACCTCGGATATCACGTTAAGTCGTTGGTCCCGGCTGTCATACGTAAATCTATGACAGTCTGACAACCAGTCTTACCAAGGGGTGTTACCCAGTAACTGGGTAGTGGAGTTCAGATAGGCAGTCGCTCCATGTAAATGACTGGTATTCAGTTGCATCCGGTTAGACTGGAAGCCGACCCCAACACAGTTGGGAAAAGAAATGCATTGCACTGACTGTGTGTTACGCAATTAGGCTGCATACACTGGTGCTCAAAATTGGAAATTAATTACCGATTTTTATGCCAGCGAAAATCTGTTTCAAAACGATATCAAATACTAGACTACTCTATGTAGCTTCTACACCCACGGTTAAAAATTGCGGATCTATTTTTATCCGATGCTACGACAAAATTATCTTCATCTTCTATTCATGCTTACTTACGTCATGCAAAACGCAATTTCTTGCTATTTGCTCGATAGTGCTCTTATACCTAACAAAAGAACCACTTATTTGATTTTATTTGCTTTTATTGTATGTGGAAATCCTCATGTATGACCTGCGCCCTGCACGCTTAGCTTGACCACAATAGAAAAGGGGTTTGTCGACGGAAGAATAGACATAATGACAGATAAAAATCACAATCTGTCATTTTCTCTATTCTTCCGTCGACAAAACCCGTTTCTATTGTTGTCATATGTGCTGTGACAGGGAGAGGGATCTGTCAGTCTCATAGTGTATCATTAGGCAACAATATCTAACTTAAAGCCAGATTTTCTTTTAGCCAATTTTAATATTTCGAACCTTATTTTGACTCAGATTGCATGCGGCTGAGATGAGAATGCTAAGAGGGATGTGTGATGTTACACGAATGGATAGAATATGAAATTAGTACATAAGAGCAAGTCTGGAAGTGGCATCGGTGACTGAACAGTATTGCAGAAATCGGTTGTCATGGTATAGTCATGTGATACGGAGGAATGAGGAAAATGTCATGAGGAAAGTTCTGGGTATGAATCTCGATGGCTATAAGACTAGGGGAAGACCAAAGAAACGATGGATGGACTGTGTGGAAGATGATATGGGTAGAAAGAGGGTGACTACCGAGATGACGGCTAATAGAGAAGTATGGAAGAAAGAGACATGTTGCGCTGACCAGGCCATAAGGCCAGGAGATTGATGATGTTGATTTCGACTGAGATAAAGTTATTATAAAAACTATTTCTTATAAAAACCAAACTGATTTCAAATTAAGACTCGATTTCAAATCAGTTTTCTTATTTAGTACTTTAACTTTGTTGGAATAAAGTTCAAAGTTTCAAAATGGTTCGGTGGTATAAACCTGGGTCTAAAAATAAACCTTATGAGCGAGGTTATATCAGGGAAACCACCTTTTCAGTAAAAGAGTATATTTGGAAGTAAAACACTAGCCTAGCTACTATGTTCGCGTAACAATGGCGACATTGCGCGGTACTAAAAGATACGCGTCTACGCACTACGCATGTGAGCAGTGGACTGAGGCGCGTCATCAAGCACCTTCCTCGCAACGGCCAGGCGAAAGCAAGAGACGGACAGATTATTCTCTATATCGTGCCGTCACCCGACTGCGGGACGTTTGCACTGGAAGTAATTGTATGTGATCTACTACAACCTTGTTTTGTAATATGAATGAAGATAAAGAGAAGAAGACGAAGTCTAAGCCGCACGTTGTTTTTCTATTACCTTTGGTCGTGGCCGGGGCATTATGGAGTATATGCACAGCTCGTCACGCTCCCCCGGCCAGGGTATTAGCCAACGTGTCTTTCAAGCGGACCCCGTCACCTTGCTGCGGCTGTAGTTCCTCTAGAAGCCGCGTGCAGAACACGACGCGCCGCCGTCTCGGGCCTCTGTCTGTTGGAGCGACAGACTCGCCAAGTCTGTCACCGGCACGCCACACCTTATGGAGTATGAAATGCACCCTCCGGTGACAGGTGCGTCTGCTACAGATATCCAAAAAACTCAAACTCAAAGCATTTATTTCAATTAAACCATTTCCAGTCACTTTTGAATTGTCAAGGAATCGGTCAGTCAGAAATATGAAGCTAGTTGAAGATAGGATGGAAGGTTGTACCCTCCCGCTTCTTACCGCTACCTCCTATGAAACCATCACTTGCCTGCAAAAGGAGTAAAATAGCCGTAGCCAGCCTCTTGCCTTTATTTATTAATTTAATACTTCAGGCACACAAATGTACGGACTAGGCGGATTTAATGCCATAGGCATTTTCTACCAGTCAACCTTTGGGTGATGCAGAGACAAACAGTGGTAGGTGCATACGAAAAATTGGAGATTAAAAAAATTATTTAAGTAATATATAAAGATACCCTTAAACCTATTACAAACTATAAATATAATATATATGTCTAATTATATATAAATTTAAGCACAAATAAAAATACATAAATACACGAATATACTAAAACAAATAAGACAAACAATGGGAAACCTTAACGTTGTGATGATACTGCCAGCTTCTTACGAATGTGCTCGCGAACTTTAACTTAAAGGTTAAATCGGTTGGTTGCCATCCTGATTTCCTGGGGGAGCGCATTCCACAGGGAGATAGACTGAATGAAGAAGGTGGAGTGAATGAAGTCTGTGCGGTGAGTGGGACATTGAAGAATGCGATTATTTGACCGTGCATTTTTATTTCTCCATGCCTCTGCGAGCTACTAGCTAATCCTTAATATACTATTATTAAGAAAGCGAAAGCAATTCTCTTCCTGTCTGTGTGTTACTCTGTGATCTGATAAATCAAGATTTATGATTATATCTGATGGGGGACTTTTTTTTTTGGTTGGCAAATTATCAAATAACTTCTCCCGCTCTACGCGGAGCGGGAGGGCGTGTCAGACTCTTACTGAATAAAACCCACCCGTGTTCCTTCAGTTGCCTGTATGTTGCCAGGGGCCACGGTATCCCTTTCGGACTTTCCCGCGACCCCGGCAGGCATTGGTCCTAGCAGACCCGTTCGGTTGTGCTGACATCTCTTTGAGGCGCGCGTGGAACACAACGCGCCATTGATCGCGTCCACAAGGGTACGGCGGTGTCCCGCCCAAGCTGGGCAGACCTCCACCATATGCTCCACCGTGTGCTCCGGGCGATCCACACAGTGGTGACACCCGGATGGTGGCACTTCACATCGCTATTCGATATTTGCGTTTTTTACTATCTTTTATTGGGGTATATAGTGTAGAAATCCGAATAACTGGACTACATTGTCATGAACAGCAAATTTCCGAACATTCAAGAATATTTTTGCTAGAAGCTAATCTGAACGCGTTCACCGCACTCTACTGAGCAGGCTATGTGTGGACGGTAAACGAACTTATTCGGTATACAATGTCGGCCATGGGCATGTGCCCGCCGGTATTTTTCTAAATATTCATGACAAATTATCGAAAATAAACTTAAAAAGGGGGCTATCTATAAAGCTCTATCTCAAATTTTTTATTTTTTCTCAATTTTTTTAATATTTTTTTTTTTCAATATACCGCTGTGATTTTATGGACTAACGCTTGTGTTTTTTAAAATAAACACTGTTTTCCCTTCATCGCCGTTTTTTTTTTATCATAGTCGACAAATTTTAATACAAAATATTAGTTGATCCGATAAAATTACTCATAAAACTTTTAGAAATAATAAACAGAATCTAAATCGATCCAATAACATAGGAGATATGGCAAACGCTACAAAAAATAAATAAAAATGAATAACATGAAAAATATTAAAGATATTTTTTTTTTTTTTAAAGTTAATTTTCGATTTTTTTCATGAATATTCAGACAAATACGGGCGGGCACATGCCTATGGGCGACATTGTATATGACGAAAAATCGACTACCCGGCGGATACGAGTGTTCGTGTATTTGCGTATTCGTGTTATTCGTGAAAAATAGGCAAATATAGACGAATAGGGTAACTTCACATCGTCGTATTTGGTCAAATAAGACGAATACGCGAACACGAATAGAGAAGTGAAGAGCCGCCATGACCCTGCTGGGGTTGCGGGTTTGTCCGAAAGGGATATCGCGGCCCCGGCACACAGGCAACGGAAGGAACACGGGTGGGTTTTAGTCAGTAAAAGTCTGACAAACCCTCTCGCTCTGCCCAGAGCGGGAGAAGTCATTTGATGAAGAGCCGCCATGACCTCCACGAAGTCGCGGGCAAAAGCTAGCATTACATAATTATAATGCAGATAACCAGCATCATTATAAATAATTATACAATGTCATGTTTGCAAGATTTTTTACTGATCTACGTAAATTATGTAGGTACTTGTATTTCTTATTTTTTGCTATACGTTTTCCGGTTTTGTCTTGTCTACATAATATTTTTCGATTAACTAAATAGTTATTAGCATAAATATTTGTTTTTGGTACAAGTTCAAAGGCCTCGGTATTTATTATTTTCCGGTGTCTACATATATTTTTTATAACAAAGTGTTAATTTTTCTTAAGCGATGGTATGTTTTGCAATTTTAAAACTGTACTACATGACCAATCAGAATCTGAATCGTTTTGAAACAAATTGCTCATCCATTACTTCATATGTTCGAAAAAAAAAACAGCTCAACAACGTTAACACTTTGTCGTTTTGGAAATAATCGTATTTGAGCACCATGTATCTATCACATAATTAATTTATCTGTCGTTACTTCATTTTTAGTTCTTTTTAGCTATTGTGATATAGTAATTTTATTCTAGGTGCATCGTCTTCACATATAATTATATAACTAATGTACCTATACAAAATATTTTAAAACATTTTAAAAGAGTAAGGCTGCCTGTCCGTTGAAGCGGAGTGAGGCAGCGGAGTGGAGCGGAGTTGCGGACAGTGTCTGTCCAATGATGCGGAGCGAGGTAGCGGAGCAGAGTTACGGACTGTGCGGAGCGGTGTTGCGGACTGTGCGGAGGTAGACCGAGTTCACGCGACGAATAATAATTCCCCGCTCCGGTTCCCCGCTCCACTTCTCCGCTCCGTTTCCCCGCTCCGCTTCCCCTCTCCGCTTCTCCGCTCCGTTTCCCCGCTCCGCTTCCCGGTTTTGTATGAATTTTTAAACAAGTTCGCATATCCCTGTCCACTGAAGCGGAGCGGAGGTTTTATGCAATTCCATTGGTTAATATTGGCACACCGCTACTCCGCTCCTCTCCTCTCCGCTCCAGTGGACAGGCAGCCTAACGGTGCAGTTTCTTGCCCATTTTTCTCCATACGAAAACTACCTTTTGAAAGGGGCGACTAGAATCAATTTAATTTTTTTTGTTAATTATGACGTTCAAAAGTGCCTCCTGTGTGCCCATAGGAGGCACTTTTGAACGTCGTAATTTATTTATTTGAAATAAATGCTTTGATTTTGCCGTTGCATTTCTGACACATGCTGTACTTATAATATAATGACGTTATTTCATAACATTGACGAGCATCAAGTATTTCCATTATGTCTAAGACAAACACTTCTGCATCACCTTACTGGTATTTTGTATGACAATGGGGTACATACAGCGTTTTTTATTCTGATCAGCAGACTTGTGCGCAATTCACTGCTAAATGATGCAACATAAAAACCGGCCAAGTGCATGTCGGACCACGCACAATAAAGGGTTCCGTAGTTGGGATAAATTTATCCCAAGAACAAACTTAACATTGTACTTTAGAAACATGTTCCCCTATACATTCCAACTGCAAATGTAAGTTTGTACGCACAATGTTGAGTGATTTACCATGTTATTTTAAGACCTTCGACTTCTTATTTGTTTTCCTGCAATCTATAAGCATAGAAGTATTTTCTGTATTTTTTTTTCAAAATTTTAGGCTCTGCTGTTTCAGAGATGAGGGGGGGTATGGTCAATGTTCATCTATTTTCTTAAATATCATTAAAATTATATAAAAAATGTATTTGATATCCTCGCAATAACTTCTATCATTTGATATGTCACACGGTACAGTTCGCAAAACTTTTTTTATAATTTGTTATTTACCCTCCAAAAGTGAACCCCATAATCAAAATTCATTTATTTACGTTACACGTTCGTGTTTGGGTCACGTAAATGCATGTGTGTACCAAATTACAACTTAATCGGTCCATAAGATTCGGAGTAAATTGGCTGTGACCGACGAACAGACAGACAGACACACGAATGATCCTATAAGGGTTCCGTTTTTTTTCCTATTGAGGTACGGAACCCTACAAACAGTGATAGTGATATTAGGTCTGGAGTTCGAACCCAAGGCACGCACCTCTGACTTTTCGGATTCATGTGCGTATTGTATAATTATCACTTGCTTCAAAAACGGTGAAGGAAAACATCGGGAGGAAACCGGCATGCCTGAGAGATATTTCTCGATGGCATGTGAAGCCAAGTCAGAGGCCCATGGGTGGCATAAAAACTCTCACACGAAAAGGAAAGAAGAAAGATGACGTAACATAACATCATCCCTGTCTCACCGAAGGGTTGAACAGTGGTGTATTTTTAGTACACCAACATTTCGCCAGTAAGTCCCATGTAATAGGGGCGAGCCTATTGCCATGAACCGGGCTGTTACTGAAAAAATCCTGATGGAAAAACTTAATATCAGTTTGCCCGACCTGAAAACTTTTCAGTTGTTTGAGTACCCGCATTGCTTCTGAAAATTATACAAAATCAAATTAAATCTGCCGAAACTTTACAGACAATTTATCGATACCTCAAAACTAAAATTAATTTCACAGTAAAGTACTTACGCAATCAGCTGTAACACAGTATAAATAAGTTACTGTTACTTATTTATACTGTGTTACAGCTGATTGCGTAAGTACTTTACTGTAAAATTAATTTTAGTTTTGAGGTATCGATAAATTGTCTGTAAAGTTTCGGCAGACTTAATTTCTATGTTCATAGGAAACGACGTCATTCCAGAATCAATGATTAAAAACGATAATCTTTCACATGCCAATATCGTCATTTGTTTCTTCTTTACTTTACACAGCTGTATTTGCAAGTCAAATCGAAGTTTAAATAAAATATTTGACAAGTTTCCTCCTTCGTTGTCATGTGTTGAAGTAGAAAGTTCGTTCCATTTTTAAATTGCACGACAGTTATGAGTTTTCATAGTCATTTATTCAGCCGCTAAACACGACAGCCATGGATTTTCATCCAGACATTGCCAGCCGCTTGCTCGTTTGTATTTGACCAGTACAGCATTTTCGATTTATCTCGAAGAAGGTTGTCGAAATAATGCTCGAATTTCCAATCATGTTTGAGAAAACGTTATTTTATCGTCGGGTTTATATCAATTCACCACTTATTCAAATCGAATTCCATTAAATTCAATATACCATAGAAACTGGAACTGCGCCAGCTATTCCATATTACTATAAACTATAATGCATTTACTAGAAACTGGTTTTTGATTCGCCAACCATGTCACTTCAAAAGCTTACAGTATTCAGTGTATACCGAATTTTGATTTAAACATACAAAATATGTATATGTCATATGTATACGGTAACCGGGGTTACCATGTATTCAATATTTAGATAATTTATTAAGTACTTACACACATTTTGGCCAATTTTTTTACCAAAGAATTAGCATTGCCATGCAACGTGGCAATGCTGCCAGCATTTTGGGAACTTTTCTTGTTGACAGCGATGCGGAAGAATTTTTTGAAGCCTCATATAGATCTCTTTTTAGGGTTCTGTACGTCCGAATGAAAAAACGGAACCCTTATAGGACACTCGCGTGTCTGTCTGTCTGTCTATCTAATGAACCAATTAAAATGAAATTTGGTACAGCTAAGAATTTCCATGGCCCAAACACAGACGTGTAATATAAATAAATGAATTTTGAATATTGCTTTTGGAAGGCAAACAGGAAAATCTTAAAAAGGTTTTGCAAACTCTACCGTGTGACATAATATCAAATGAAAGAACTTACTGTGAGGGAATCAAACATTTTTTTTTAATTATTTTAAAATAAATACCTAGTTTTATTTTGAAATATACAGATATTTAAGAAAATTGATGAAAATTAACCATTCCCGCCCCCTAATATCTCCGACACTACCAAAATTTTTGAAAAATGTACAAAAAAATGTACTTCACTCATAGATTACAGGAAAATCTATAACAAGTATAGACTTGTTATTTTAATAAATAAATAACTTCACCATGCTAGATAACTTAATCTGCGTGCGCTATTTATTTGCCAAACATGTAAACAAACACGAGTTTTCCACTTAGAGAAAGATCAACTTTATGCAAGTGTAAATATAGTTGATTTTAAACCGACTAGTATTGTTGAAAAAGTCATAAAAATATGAAGTTGTAGCGCAAACTAAACTTTATGTGTAGGCATTACAGTTGTTTTTTCTAAAACTCGTGTTTGCTTTCATGTTTGGCAAATGAATTGCAAACGCAGATTAAATGATCAATTCAAAATTCAAAACTCAAAAGTCATTTTTCAAATTAGGCTGGGAATCAGCACTTTTCAAACGTGAAAATTACATAAGACAGTCCCCCAAAAACGCCCACCCTTCACCACTTCCTAGTGCTTAGCTGGGAAGAAGTGGCGCAACAAACTCCCCAGCAGCACAGCTGTCTGTTCAGTTAGAAGATAGATCATTAATCCTATTAACCCAGCGATATGACCTCACATAAGTTGGAGTATGGGACAGACAGTCACAATAATCTGTCCACGGTGGTACTCTGTGGATGTTTAATAATAACAGCGGCGCGGTCGAGGTAAAGCTGCTGATGAAGCTGATAGGTGACCATCCATTACATACCGAGACTCCCTCCGGGCCTCCGTGCCTCGGAAAGAACGTTAAGCCTTTGGTCCCGGCTGTCATTCGTAGGTCCCGGCTGGTATTCATCTGCACGCTTAACTTGACCACAATAGAAACGGATTTTGTCGACGGAAGAATAGACAAAATGACAGATAAACAATCACAATCTGTCATTTTGTCTATTCTCTCGTCGACAAAACCCGTCGAAAACCCGTTTCTACGGTTGACATGCTACGCGTGCTGCATGCGGTTAGACTGAAAGCCGACCCCCAACATAATTGAAAAAAAGCTAGGCAGATTGATTTTGTGTGGTAGTCTCTCTGCCTACCCCATTAGTGTTCACATGGTCACACGTACAAATCAACGAGGCAATAATTTCCTTGTATTAGCGCATCCACCAACAAATTACACGAATGAAGGCTATTGTGTTCGATTTTATGTAATTGACCAGATTTACTTGAACTGTAAGTACCGATGTAAACAAAGGATTTAATGGAAATGCCTAAAAGCCACTACTTACTGATATCTCTTCAGCATAACCAACCTATATTGGTCCCACTGCTGGGAACTGCTGGGACACAGGCCTCCTCCCTGTGAGAGGGAGGGGGCCCAGTACGGGTTGGTGGTTCTCACCATGTCTTTGAATGTTGGGTTCTAGGAGAAGCCGGTTTCCTTACCGTTTTAGAGCAATCAATCTGCCTAGCCTTTTCGGCCGGATGCCGCTGAATACCAGAATTTTACAAGGGCCGGCTGCTTATCTGACCTCCACAACCGAGTAACTGGGTAATACGATACCCCTTGGTAAGACTGGTTGTCAGAGTTTCGGGCTTCTGACGATCCGTAATGACTGTCAAAGATCCACGAATGGCAGCCGGGACCAACGGCTTAACGTGCTTTCCGAGGCACGGAGGAGTCTCGGTATGTAAAGATGAGGGGCCACGGGCCATCCCCGGTAAGAGTAGCTTAACCTGATGGATCGACCCGTGCGGGTGTTATTACTTAGGCACGACCACCTCGTTCCTGCTCACCGTTTCAGAGCAGTGGTGATGAAATAAATCGTCCAAAATTAAGTGACTGCCCGCCTGGTGTTAGACGAGCCGTTACTTATAAGCCATCACTTCCTCATCTCTCGTTAGTCGAGGAAAATAAAATAAATACTTAATAACAAATGCCATACCCTAACACCTCACGAAGGCACAGTGCTGGTTGGTGGAAGTCAACCAGCACTGTGCCCACGTGGTGGATTACGGCCCACTCTCATTCACAGAGAGAAGGCCAGATTCCGATCAGTGGCAACAATATAGTCTGCTTATGCTATGTATGACATACCCTGAATCGACCGACTGCATCATTGGTTTAATGGTCGCAAGCACTACAGCTGAGCATGAAGGGTTCCCGGGTTCGATTCTCGAGTCGGGCAAAGTGTTATTGGGTTTTTCCATCTGAAATTTCTCAGTAGCAGCCCGGAGTCTCGATTTGTGCCCGGTTGGTGGCAATAGGCTCGTCCCTTATGGGATATAAATCCTCTTACTAAAGGCATAGACTGACTGATGATAACTGATGTTATGTCGGATGCAGACTCGCGGATTACATAATATTTTACTCTTTATTGTATTCCACACCTTTTATTTTATTTTTTTATTATATTTATTTGTCTGTATCTATCTATCCGTGACATCACTGCGGGCCCTATCAGACTACCAGCGCTACGACATTTTTATTTATTTTTAAATGTCGCGGCATCATGCTGAGACAGGAGCCTTTTGGCCTCGTACAGGACTTCCTTCTGTTTTAATGTTACTTTGTTTTTTATTTATATTTAATGTATTTTAAGTTTAATATGTGATTTCCTGTGCGAATCTCAATAAATACATTTTCTTTCTTTCTTTCTTATCTCGAGGATTACTGGCGTAATTTTATATTATACCTGAATCTCTACCACTTTTTATTTATTTCCTTGGTTGGGAAATTATCAAATAACTTCTCCTGCTCTGAGCGGAGCGGGAGTGTCAGACTCTTACTGACTAAAACCCACCCGTGTTCCTTCAGTGTTGCCTGTACGTTACCAGGGGCCACGGTATCCCTTTCGGACTTTCCCGTGACCCAGGCAGACATCAGTCCTAGCAGACCCCTTCAGTTGTACTGACATCTCTTTAGAATCTCCACCCCTAACAACCGTATCCTGTTTTTACCTATTGTGGTATAGTAATTTTATTCTAGGTGCACTGTCTTCACATATAATTATATAAAAAATCATTTACCTATACAAAATATTGTAAAACATTTAAAAGAGTAACGATGGAGTTTCTTACCCATTCTTCACCATACGAAAACTACATGACACTACATGAGCTCATTTAATTGATTTTATTTGACTGTATAAGTCAATTTATTATTGACATAATCTACTCATTACAATGTTTTTATTTTATGAGTTGTATTGCAATTTGTCGTTATGTAAATTATTTTTGCATAAGTACTAAAGAATCAAGTTTTTCCAACTGAACAGACAGCTGTGCAGCTGGGGAGTTTGTTGCCTCACTTCTTCCCAGCTTAAGCTCTAGGAAGTGGTGAAGGGTGGGCGTTTTTAGGGGACTGTCTTATGTTATTTTGACGTTCAAAAAGTGCTGATTCTCAGCCTAGTTTGTATAAATGACATTTAAATTTTGAATTTTACCTTTTGGAAGGGGCGACTAAAACCAATTCAATTTGACGTTCAAAAGTGCCTATTTGAAATAAATGATTTGACTTTGACTTTGACTCAAACCGGGAAAACCATCACGAAATTACGAAACTTCATTAGAAGTCGAACAAAAAACCAGGGTTCAACTAAAACTGGTTGATTCAACCTATCCGTCACGCAGCGCAGTTGAACCATTAATGATTAGAGGCATACGTGAGAATTGATGTACCTTGTAACATCCATTGTGTGGGTTTTACACGCTTTTTAATAGTTCAAGGAAAGTAGAGGCAATTTAAACAACTTGTTTAAGGTCAAATTAAAATAGCTAGCAAAACTTCACAGACTATCTACCATTAGGTGGAAAGAAAGAAAAAAAAACATAAGTCATCAGAAATTACAAAACTGTTTTTTATTTGGGGAAAATACTTAACATAACATAATATCACGCCAATTTTCCCCCGAAGGACTAGGCAGAGGTTTAGAAGTAACTAAGCTTAGGATACCCCGACCAAATGGGTTAGGTTAGGTTGGAACTGTTACCACCTACGCGCGAACCGAATTGGTCGCAGTACCTAAGCTAGGGCATTCCGACCAAATGGGTCAGGTTAGGATAGACCTGTAAATAACCGCGCTACATCCAAGTTGGTCGCAGTTACTTCGCTATTTAGTATTTTTAGGACCCCTAAATAGGAATTATCTGAGGTTCACGCTAACATGCGCAAACATATATATTACAGTGTTCAATAATATTTTTAAGAGCGTAAAATGGGAATGATTGAAAGTTCGATTGTATTCATATTATTGAAAGGTATATTACTTTGTACCTATAAAATAAAAATAAATAAATAATAAGTATATTGTACAAAAAGAAACGCATAAAGTTAGTCATTATATACTAAACATGATTGACTATGTTTATTTCACCACGGCAATTTCAATTCAATATCTGTAAAAGCTGTACAATTTCAACAATCGATATAGCTTTAAATAATATATTAAAACAAAATGACGATGTCCACGCGAATCGAAAGAAAAATGAGTTATCGTGATTGCATATAACTACATATACATTAGGTTTAACCTGCCTTTGAACACATGTACTTACAGATAGACAGAAGCCCAAAAGTCTAACAACCAGTCTTACCAAGGGAGCATAGTCTTACCCAGTAATTGGGATGTGACGTCAGATAGGCGGTCGTTCCATGTGAAATACCGGTCCTCAGCTGCATCCGGTTAGACTTGAAGCCGACCTTGACATAGTTGGGAAAAGGCTGAGCACATAAACTGCCTGGAAAACTTGCGAATTTCTCCAATACAATTTTGGCGGTGTATCTACATCGCCTCATGCGAGCTACGCATCAAAGACCTGACGTCTCATAAAGCTCAATTAGAGATTACCTCGCGATGGACATATATACAAGCTTCCGACTTCAACTTCTGGGCAGTTGCCCACCATACACGACACCCGTCTGGTCGGAGGATCCTCCCTTTTCTATGGTGGATGAGTGAACTTTACACCCTGTTCCTCATACCTCATACAAGCTTTGTTTTTGTTGACTCTAAATCAACAGCTGTTCTATACATTAATGATCACATAACTCGACATAGGAGAGGAGTGAGTGGCGAACGCGTACCGGAAGACGTAGCTTTGGAAGGCCCCCCACAAGGTGGACCGATGACCTTGTGAAGGAATCCGCTGAAGTTAAAGGCCTATGTGCAGCACTGGACGCGTTTCAGCTGAAATGATGATGATGATGAACTCGACATAATGTACGGAATTGCTATTATTTTTCTTTCGGTTTCAGGGTTGGTTCTATACCAAAACTCGTTCATAATGATGAGCACAAGGAAATTTGATTTAAAAGAGTGTCCATGCCTGTTCTTCTCCATAGGAACCTACTACGCTTTGGAATGGGCAAATACTCGTAGCTTCATATTTCTGACTGAGCGACTCCTTGACAATTCAAAAATACCTGTATTTATTATTTATTTATTTATATATACTTTATTGTACACCACAAAAATACATAACAAAAAAAATACTTAATCAAACACTACAAAATATACAATGGGCGGCCTTATCGCTTTCCGCGATCTCTTCCAGGCAACCTTAGAATGGACAGTGATTTACCTGGACATAAAATGGGGTTGTCGTTGGTGCAAATTATAAGTATACAATATACTAGAATAGATACATAGATAAATACATATCCTAAATAATAGATACATAAATACATACATACTAAATATATACGAATAAGCAGCGAAAAAAAAAAAATTAACTCTATAGATAATTACAGTTATGAGAACAAGATCACAACGACAAGTAATGTTCCTTCACGAGCCTCTTAAACACAGGTAATGATTGCGCACGCTTTATTTCAACTGGCAATGCATTCCACAAACGAGCAGCCTGGACAGTGAAGGATTTGTCGAAGAAAGTTGTGGAATGTATAGGCATTCTAAGCTTCAAGTTATCTGATGACCTTAAAAATTTCGTGTGGGAGTCGCAAAGAAACTGGAAACGTTCCTTGAGATAGAGAGGGGTGGAAGGGGAAAAAAGCACATTATACAAAAGGGAAAGAATATGAACATTCCGGCGAAAAAATTCCTGTAAATGGTTTAATTGAAATAAATGTTTTGTGTTAGAGTTTTGATCCATAACGGATTAAGTTATTTCTATGAGGACTATTGCGCTTGAATTCGCCGCTGGAGGCGCTAGTGTAGAGTGAGATCTCTAGAAATCTCATATGTCACTGAACGTTCCCTGTTTGCATTCCTGATTAATTATGGCTTAAGATTTTAAGTAACAACTCAGGATCTAATTTGGTAGCACTCGGAGGAAGAATAATATTTGTCTGCTTCATGCTGGCCAATTTAAGGAACATTATAATTTAAATATTCATTTGATATTTTAAAATGTAATAAAATATTTTTTTTATGAAGAAGGGTATTCAAACATATCAAATAAAACTACTGGCTACTCGCTAGTGGCGCCAACTGGTGAGCACAAAAACGATAGCCCCCACGAAGACCAACTGTATGTAAACAAATAAATGTTCTCATTCATTCATTCATCTTTTACATCGATTGATTGACACACTATAGCTACTAACCTTAGAGACGCCTCTTAGTACAAATAAAACAATCTATTTTAAACGTTTCAAAGCTTTTTCGCTACTGATCTATTTGAGTTAACACAAAACATACGTAGACAATAAAATTTAGCATTGTTTATGTTTAAAACTCGTCGGTATTGAAGTGATTGATTTGTGTGACAGTGTACGCAAGGCTTAATATCCTGTGATGTTTTTTAGAGTTCCGTAGATACGCACAACTTTGACCCTTATTGTTAGGCCTTAGTCGTATGTCTGTATGTCATAGGGTTATACAGCTCTATCTAGCCAAACCTATATTAGCTGTACGCGTTTCTTGTCTTTATAATGGCTTGTATATACTATATATAAATACTAATATGATATATTAAAAGAGTGTCCGTGGAGTTTCTTGCCCGTTCGTCTCCATAGGAACCTACTACGCGTTGGAATGGGCAACTAGCTTCATATTTCTGATTGGCCGACCCGTTGACAATTCAAAAGTGCCTTTAATTGGTTTATTTGAAATAAATACTTTGAGTTTGAGTTTATCCCCCAATCCCGTAACTACCCCACTGTAATACAGTATCAACTAGTAAGAGCATTGTGACTGTCGGCCATATATCAACAGTATACTTATGGTAATATTTGTGCACAAATAAATAAATAAATATTCATAATTATCATCATTTCAGCCGAAAGCCGTCCACTGCTGGACATAGGCCTCCCCAAATGGGAGGTTTGCCAGAATCGCCACGCTTGGCAGGCGGGTTGGCGATCGCAGTATGGCGTTAAAATGCGTAGAGAACGCTGCTGCCCATTCTCTAATCAGTCCCTTAGTTGCCTTTTACGACACCCACGTGAAGAAATGGGATGGTACTATTATTTACTTCCGGCACCACACGGAAGAAATGAATGAATTAATATTATTTATTTATTTAATACTTCAAGCACAAATGTACAAAGGCGGACTTAATGTAATAGGCATTTTCTACCAGTCAACCTTTGGGTGATGCAGAGACAAAACAGTGGTAGGTGCAATAGCGAGAATTGAGGAATAAATATTTATTTAAATATAAAGATATACATATACCTATTAAAACTATAAATATAATAATAAATAATACTAAAACAACTAAGACAATCAATGGGAAAACATTATAGTTGTGATGATACTGCCAATTTCTTGCGAATGTGCTCGCGAACTTTAACTTTAAAGATAATCGGTTGGTCGCCATCCTGATTTCCTGTGGGAGCGCATTCCATAGAGAGATAGATTGAATGAAGAAGGAAGAGTGAATGAAGTCTGTGCGGTGAGTGGGACATTGAAGAAGACGATTGTGAGATGAACGAAGATTTCTATTGTGGTTGGCGCGAATGTACTTAAAGTGGGGGGCTAGATAACTAGGGGAAGAGGGAGAGTCAAGAAATGAAAACAAGGTGGTCAGCGCCCTTTGCTCTCTGCGCTCGCGTATGGGCAACCACTTTAGAAGCGACCGATGCGCAGAGACATGATCATATTTACGCAGATTGAAAACGAATCGAATGCAGTTATTGAGAAGACGGTCAAGTTTGTCGAGTAGATCTGCATTCAGGTCATAGTAGCACACATCACCATAATCGATGATAGGGAAGATTAAGGACTGCACAAGCATTGTCTTCGTACTTGTAGGTAATACATTTTTCAATCGGTACAAAGCCCGCAGCGTTCCAGTAACCTTCTGACTTACCCTAGCGACTTGAGGACGCCAATTTAGTGTACTATCAATGTGCAAGCCTAAGTCCTTCACGTCAGTATTTAGGGGTATGAGGAACAGGGTGTAAAGTTCACTCATCCCCCATAGAAAAGGGAGGATCCTCCGACCAGACGGGTGTGATGTCTGGCGGGCAACTGCCCAGAGGTTGAAGTCGGGAAGCTTGTATATATGTTTATCGCGCGGTAAACTCTAATTGCGCGATGCAGGATTTGTGTGACGTCAGGATGCTGTGTGACGTCAGGTCTTTGATGCGTAGTTCGCATGTAGCGATCGATGTAGATGCCGCTACAAAAGGAACGATCGTACAATTGAAGAGAACCGGTTGCAATAATCATTCAATCATCTCAATCTCATAATATTTAAGCGATGATTATTAAGAGGTAAAATTTGTTTATTTGTTTGTAAGTTTCTATATAGAAGTTAATCTCCGCAACAAACAGCCGGATTTGAAAAAATCTTTTTGCATTAGATAGTCCAACTCTTGAGGAAGTTTATAGGCTCGCGGACGAAGTCACAGGCAGAAGCTAGTTATGATTAAAGAGGTAAAATATGTTTGTTTGTTTATATGTAGGGTGTAATGTCCAGAACTAAAAGTCAGATTTGAACAATTCTTGAGGAAGGTTATAGGTTATATACGAGTATATACCACGCTACAATCTTTAGTAGCCGAGCAAACAAAAAGAAGACCAAAAGAACGCTAAGCGAAAACGAAGTAATAGCGCGGGCGGGCGATGAGATGCGACGCGGTGGGTCGGGGGCCGAAATTTCACGTGGAAGATGTCGCCGAACGAAACTAGTAATTTATGATAGTAGTCCCCCTGACCGAATTTCGGCTATGGCGGCCAATCCCCGCGGAGACCAGCCAACGGCGCGGGAGATGTTACAGTGCACGAGTGTGTGCGCAGACACAGGTGCACTCTCTCATCCCTCACGCTCATAGTCTGATGGAACGGCAATCCGACACGACCGGAGAGAGATCGCCTGATCTGTCTCCGACCAACGGCTTAAAGTGCTTTCCGAGGCATGGGGCACAACACAGTGTTTGTTACAGCACTCCGCAAAGAACGCGACTCGATACCTATTGCCTATGGGTCAAGCATATGAAAAAATCGTACGACACCCTGCGTGTTCTCTACAATAATGCCTTCAGGGCGCTGAGGAAGCTGCCTCGCTACTGTAGCGCGTCAGGTATGTTTACGGGCGCGAATATAGATGGATTTGCGGCGATTATTCGCAAGAGAGTTGTGTCCCTGATGCGCCGCATACGAGGCAGTTCCAACAGCTACCTTCAGCTGTTCGCATGGAGGATGGATCTGGATCTGGATTGCCCAATAATGCGGTACTGGATCAGGCTGCATGTTGAGCATTCCGGATCCAAACCTAAATATTTTAGACTAAGATAAAACAATATAGTGTATTTTAATCTTTTTGTTATTTATAATGTATGTAATTGTAATTTATAATGTTTCTATTGATGACTTTTGTAATATTTATCTAATTGTAATCTTTTAATTAATTCTTAATGTATCTTAAATTTTTATTTCTCATGTATGCATATGGACTAGTTCTGTAATAAAATGAATTGAATTGATACATGCTAGATGTTGCAAGAGGTTTTGTCTATTTCAACCAAAGTAGGAACACGTGCGTAGTGTAACGGCTCGGGCTGTCCAGTTAGGCTGCACAGGCCGTTAACTATTATGTTAGAGGGACATAAAGAAAACTAGCAAGTTAGCTTCATACATATATTTATAGAAGTTAGTACACGGCTAGGTCGTAGGTAGGATCACACTGATTTGAGCACTCGCACACACTTGGATAGGCAAGAAGGTTACCGTCCTTGGCAGCACGTGGCAGATGTGTCGGGACTGTTAGTCGGACTGGCCTCCTTAGGGCCGCAAGTAGCTGGCCGTAGGACAAGGGGCACATGATACAGCCACGCGTGTAGTTCGGAGTAGCGCGCAGTTCAGAGCAGCATGCAAAGTGCAGACGTTCTGTCTTCAGCCTGGGCGTAGAACCCTAGAAGTGCGAGTAAGATGCGGTATGTTAGGGGTCGTCCATTAATCAAGAGATGTCTTTTATCCACCTTTTATCCCCCCCTCCTCCCTGGTGATACGTGGTGAGGATTTATACTAACTCCCCCCGTACCCAAAATCATGTCAAAAAAATTCAGAAATTTTTATCTTTAAATGCAGGAAAGTATACATCGTTGCCAGGCATCAGCGAGTCAAGGTCCCGCGCCGCTTTTCAGCTTGGAAATCGCGCGTTCAACGAAAAAATTAATACAGGTGATATCTCACTACACTCCCTTCCCCCCATGATTTTTCGTGATTTTTTCCGAAACCCGATTTGTGGCACAAAGTGTAATCCAGAGGGTTAGGGAATTAGCTTCTGCTAGCTAAGCAAGTAGCAGGCTATCAAAGGGTATTTATTGTATTATGTAGTTGGGTGGTCGGTGGAGGTGTCGAAATGACGTACTCGTACTGGTGTCGTAATGATTATGTCTAGACTTTAAAAGAGACTGTGACCTCTGAGTTTGTTTCGGCCTTTCTTCTCAGAGTAGTCGGATAGGAAACGCCGAACTCATCTAGCAAAATTTAATATATTTTTAATATGACGTGTAAAAGTGATTCCTATATCCTATTTACAGAATAAACAATTTCATTTCATTACTTTTGTGAAGCCACAACGTTACAGTAGGGGTTCACACGGTTCCATTTCAGTTGATCAACTGGTAAATGGAAAACGATTTGAACCGCCTGAACAGACTTTCAATCAAATTGAATTCCAAATTCAAAGTTTTTTTTGTTGAAAAACAAGTTGTGCCAACTAAAATCGAACCGTTTAGTTGCTTAGCCGTGGGCCGCGACACTTTAAGACGATGCTAACCGACTTTTAATGATTTTATACTGAAGATCACGTCTAAACGAGTAGAGTAATGATTTGGAAAAAATATATGTTAAATTAGAGCATTTTCTTAATATTTTAATCTTTAAATGTTTTAGATTATGTTCATAATACATAGTATAATTAATTTGTAAATTTATGTCAGACGCGGATAAAAAACTGAGAATCACGCAAAAAGTATGAAGAGTATTTTCCTGAAACCTTTACCATTTTAAAAATAATTTAATTATTAATCTTTTAGTATACGTGTTTTATTAAAATACTTTTTAATTTATATATAATAAATTAATAATGCGGCTAATTTGGGACAATGCTCCTTAAAGGGCGAGTTCTATTACTAGCTGGACGTACGACGCGTTGTGTGAGCTCATCACAGAACTCGCAAGCTAACCACTAAAGTCCACTGGCATATATCGGCGCCTTAAAGCATATTAGATATTCTACTTATGTAGCAAAATATGCAGTAAATTAGAAGGCTGAGGAGGGTGAGTTTTTAAATTTAATTAAAGCAATGCTCCATTAAAGTTGAAAAAACACCCTTCTAAAGGACATCGCTCATTATAGCAGCACGGCTCCGATACGGCAAATAAGTTGCCAATCAATTTTTAAATCAAATGCATTAAAGTCTATTTTACTATGTCTATACAAAATAGTAGACGGCTCGCGGGCAGTGAGCGGTCGCCTTGCTTACGGCGCCTTGGCGACTAGTGGTCGCCCTGCTTACGGCGCGTTGGTAACTAGATTTTTCGAGGCAATGCCAGGGCGTTATTGCGCTGGAGCGGTGCTGTTATAACGGGCGTTGTCCTTTACGCGTATACCTAAAGGGAGCTACTCAATTGTTCAAGTCGGGTGGCATGATTCGGCAAAGCCGGGCGGCGAAATCGAATAGGTATATGTAGATATACGTTCTCTGCCCATTTTTGTAAAAATGGGAGCACCATGTATCTGTCAACAAAATTAATTTATCTGTCATTCCTTAATTTTTTTATACTTTGTACCTGTTGTTAAGGAGTTTTGAGGACTGTATTTCAATGATGATACTGGTTATGAGTTTCAACGATTTATTGCTGAGCTTACAATAATTAAACGGAGTAGGTTTAACGTTCGCGGAAGATGGTCGTGTGTGTCTCTCCCCGCCGCGGTTCTTCCTTATATGTGGACGGCCGGCGCGGGCGCCTCTTCGCCCGTGTCCCGCCGTGACCCCGCAGATGCATCGCTGGTGCCGCCTCCACTGACGTCATGGTTCGAGAATCTTCCGAACACCTATTGTAGTGATTTAATTTTAGGTACATCGTCTTCACATATAATTATAATTAATATACATATACAAAATATTATAAAACATTTCAAAAGATTAACTATGGAGTTTTTCGTTTATTCTTCCACATACGAAACTATACTTTTTTGAATTAATTATATTTGCTTGTAAATTTTGACGTTCAAAAGAGCATTTTAATGGCCTAATTATTGATTTGACTTTGATTTTGTTTGCACTAAAGTCGTTCGGCTTAGCTTGAATTGTACAGAAGCGACCCGAGCATGATTAAGCGAGGATAGATGCTAAATGAACTTTTCCGATCGGCACGAGCCAAATGAAACGCAAATAAGTGTTAATAATTAAAAATTAAAAACAAAAATAGGTTTATTAGTCACAGAAGCACACACAAATAAGGTATAACTGCTTCGATCCTTGCTTCGAGTCGACTTGTTGTTCAACTACTTTTGCCGAATCGAATGTCACGCGTACAAGTCAGTATGTAGTACCACTAAGTTGTGGAAATGCCAGATGGTCAATTCTACGTATAATCGATTCTATATACAATTTACTGCGATTACACCAAATCGATTCGAATTAGCTATGAGAACAGTAGGTACTTATGTCGACTATTTCAATTCATTCGTTTTTTATCGGATGGAAATCGTCATGGTTTCGAATGTCCTAACAAAACATTACGACTATTTTCCCCGTAGGATTACACAGAGAAGTATATACGTGAATAACACACACGACACGTCATCAGAATTGACACAGATTAAAAAGATAACATATTGGTAAAAAAATGATTTAGTATACAATACATTTTGGAGTTGAACCATTTAAAGGACATTGTCCAATTTGTATGGGAATTTGGCTCGCTATGAACAGGCACTTTAAATATAAATATAATTCAGGTTTAATAGCTTATACTAATAGGAAAGAGAATATTGTAAGAAAATTGTATCGTGATGCTTATAAGACTTGTTTTTTTTTTTAATTAAACACGTTTTTATTTATATATTTCGTTATTATTCTGACTTATAAGGTAATAATATGCGGCACATGCCATGGCAATCGAGCCATTATCAAGAGAAATGGCAAACGCTACAAAAAAAATATGTAATTACATGAAAAATATTAAAGATCCAAATATTAAAGACCTCCCCTTTCAAAGTTAATTTTCGATAATTTTTCAAAACTATTAAGAAAAATAGGGCACATGCCCATGGGCGACATTGTATATTATCTTGGTACCTTTCCGAGCTTAAAAACCAGATTATAGTCACTACATGAGTGCAGGAACCCACTGTTCTTCAGCCTACTATGCAGTTGCAGCAATACTGCTTGATTGAATTTCATCCCTGACTGTTGTTTTCATTTTCATGTAATATTTTGACATGTACCACTTTTGGAGCGACCCACTGCCTTATAACAGATTCCACTTTCACAAAATCTAGGATATGCCTTCTCCTTTGCGTGATATCAATACCACAACTCGTACATAAGATCAGTATCACAGTTTCCAATAAAGGCAGGAGTTGAAGCGAAATTACCTCGTTCGTATCAGGACCGATTCAGGTCTCGGCGAGTTCGATATCCATATTCAAGCTGAGTTCAACGATGGGATTGGTGTCGAAGTTCATAGGGTTGCCGGGGCCAACGTATTAATGAAAAATAATCACAGTAAAACGAGGAAAACAATATTCACGATGCCAAGAAACAAAGTGACAAGCAAATGACAAGTAACTTGAAGTGACAACTGACATTGACATAAAAATTTTGTTTAAAAAATCGTTTCATATAAAAAAAAAAAACACTATCTTGATTGAGCAATTTCGATACATTAAAATACTTTTGTTTTGCAAATATACTGATACAAACTGTTAGAAATAATGTAAGTGATTACAAATAACAGCTTTAATTGACTGTAAACTCTAGACTCTTATATGAACGAGGAGGACTTAGTTACAAAAATAACAATAAGAATCGATTTAGAAATAATTATTTTTAAATATACGATTAATCGGTGGCATCAATATGAATTAATGAAGGTCGAGTATTATCAATATGTCGAAGAATAAAACAATATTTGTGGTCGTTGGAAGTTGATACAAAAGTAAAGAGTATTTAAGCGTTTAAAAACTAAATCAATCAATCTGCCTAGCCTTTTCCCAACTATGTTGGGGTCGGCTTCCAGTCTAACCGGATGCAGCTGAATACCAGTATTTTACATGGAGCGACCGCCTATCTGACCTCCTCAACCCAGTAACTGGGTAATACGATACCCCTTGGTAAGACTGGTGTCAGACTTTCGGGCTTCTGACGACTCGTAACGACTGTTTAAAAACGAAAACATGATTTTTAATTAATTTGTTTGTTTTCGAGCATCATGTCCACGCCAAGCAGAAAAAGGACAAAGTCCTTTAAGCTGCTTTTCAGTATTTCTTACACTTCTCATCAAAAAAATCGAAACCTTACAATTTTAAGTTTTGTAAGGATTATCAGAAAAATGTGTATATTTAGGAATATATGTCAAATGTCGTTTAATTGTGAATAATATGAGGTTTTCCAATCCTAATGTTAATGTTCTAAATTTAAATAAAATTTTCGTAGGTTTTGTATTTTGTTTAACAATTAATTTTTACCCTGAATGGAGTATGAACGAAATTGATAAAAAAACAAACGTAAATGAAAAAAAAAACTAAGAAACGTTTATTTAATAACTTGTATTCCCTCCCCGACCTCTTATATCCCCGACCTTATCATATGGTTTTTCATCGATCGGATGAGAGTCACGATCAAATGTTGTGGCATTCCATTCCATTTCTCTTGGATTGTATTTTGCAGCTGGATAAGTGTTTCTGGGGCAGGATCTTTTGCTCGAATTCGTCTCTTTAATTCATCCCATAGATGTTCAATCGGATTCATGTCCGGGCTTCTTGCTGGCCATCCCATAATATGGAGATACCGACTTCGGTAACATAATCTCGTACGTCACTCGCGGTGTGAGCCCTAGCAGTGTCGTGCATGAATATGAAACCGGTACCAATAAAATGTGCATAAGGGCATCACGTGAGGCTCAAGACACTGTTCGATGTACTGATGACTGTTTAGTGCAGGTAGACAGACGTGTCCCAGACACAAAGACAAGCTCTGTCTTACCGTCGTTGCTGATTTCTCCCCAAATCGTCCACGAACCGCCACCATAGCTGACCTTATCTTCAACGCAGCATTGTACAAAGCGTTCTCAATCTCTTCTGCAGACCTTGTTCCTTCCGTCGTTACCATACAGCATAATTTTACACTCATCAGAAAAGAGGACTTTGTTCCACTGGAGGTATGACCAATTTAGGTGCTCACGTGCAAAGTTAAGGCGCGCTCCTCGATGGTCTGCAGTTAATTTCGGCCCATTTGCTGGCTTGTGCGGTACCAGTCCACGTTCCTTCAACCTTCTTCTAATTGTAAAGTCACTTACAGCCACCCTACGTACAACATGAAGCTGCTGCTGCAGTTAAAAAGCATTAAGGCGTCGATTTCGCAAAGAACTTGTTACAATAAATCGATCATCTCGCTCAGAAGTAACCCGATTCCTGCCCAATTCTGAACGCGCGTGAACAAACCAGTCTCCCGGTAGCGTTTGTAGACTCTATGAACAGACGGCTTCTGCGGGCGAAGTATCCATATGTTGCAGAAAAAAAACTTTTTCAGACGTCCCAAAGTCACAGTACACACACAATATACAGAACACAGAACAAAAAGTTTTAAGATAAGCGCCAATTTTTAGTTTTCAAAGGTGAACAGTGAATCATTTCATTTATAGGATAAACAAATGAAATGATAATTTTGACTTTATAATTTTCGCTTATCACTGTAATGGCCAAACTGCCAACTATACAATCATGTGATTTTTTTCATGGAATAAAAACGCTTTTGTGTTAAATTAGGACAGAAATCATAAAAACGGAAGTGTTTCGATTTTTCTGATGAGAAGTGTATTATGTAAAAGAGCTAAGAGTTCTTTTAATTCAATGTTTTATTCAATTATTAAAAACTCGACCTGATAGGTTGGCTATTGTGATCATACATCCACTTTTTGCCAGTTATGTTTAAGTCCCATGTAATAAGGGGGAGCCTATTGCCATCAACCGGGCACAAATCCAGACTCCGGAGAAATGCCTGATGAAAGAATCCACTATCACTATGCCCGACTCGGAAATTGAACCTCATGCTCAGCAGTCCGCTTGCGACCACCAGATCAACGAGACATTCGGAGAGGGATATGACGGTGATGTCTCTGGTATGGCAGATGTCCATAGATTATATTTTCACATATATATAATTTCAACATTACTAACTACTTACTAAACTAGGTAATATGTATTACGGGTTGGCGTCCGCAACTCCACGTCAATACGCGTATTTCGCGTACGGCTGCATGGGAAAATATATTATTCCATCCACCGCAGCTCCTCAAGTAAGGCCAGAAACGCCTTGGTGTTCCTGACAATCTCAGGGTACCTGGGTTACCAAAGTACTTTGCCTTGTAAGTGGCGACCACCAGGCAGGTAAGCAGCACATGAGCTGCTGTCTAGTCTTTGTCCATGCACTCCCTGCACAGCGGACTGTCTGTGACTCCTACGACAAAGAGGTGTTTATTAAAAGAGTTATAGCTGCTGTAACTGTACGCAGCTTTTGTTTAGTTAGTCAGAGAACCTGTTTCGTGAGGCGGCCATCCATTGTAGGGAGTGCCTCCTTAGCCTGCCTGCACTCACCTTGGTCCATCCATAGTTTGTGATGTCTGTACCTGGTGCGTTTCCTACCAGGGTACGTAGGTGCCCGAAGGGGAGTGGCGCGATGGGTTCAGGAACCACTGGGGCAGGGGTTCTGGCAAGTTCGTCGGCTGCATCGTTGCCTAGCGAACCGCTGTGTCCTTTGATCCATTGAATGGTTATGCTATTGAGACTCCACCTGGTCGAGGCGCTGGTGGCACTCGCATATTAGCCCTGAATCAAAATTTTGTAACTAATTATATTTTGATTTAAAAGTGGCCGTGGAGTTTCTTGCCCGTTCTTCGCCATAGGAACCTACTGCATTTTAGAATGGGCTACTAGCTTCATATTTCTGACTGACCGATTCCTTGACAATTCAAAAGTGCCTGTAAATGGTTTAATTGAAATAAATGCTTTGAGTTTACGTTTGAGCTGCGGTGACCACTTCCATCAGATGAACCGTCGGCTTATTTGACATCCAATAACACAAGGCAATGACACCGTTTTGCGTATTTGTACTAACAATAATTACATACATAACATCGTGAAAATACTATTTTCAGTACAAAAGAGTGATAAGTAATTGTATTTACTCTTTTTTTTCGAATTTGTGCACATAAAAAACCACATGATGAGTTGAGATGACATGGTTGCGGTGATGTAAAATGTACATTTAATAAAAATTTATAACAACGTGTTCCTTTTGATGTGCCATAACTCTAAGGTTATACCTATGCTATACGTAAAAATAATATCTACAAAAAGTCCTAGAACACGTGTTCCAAAAATGTATAGTTTCGTAGATAAACATATCACTAGACACTCGATGTGTGATATCTAAGTTGCATTGTTAAGTACGAGTAAATCATTTTCATTCTCATTCAAACCAATTCCTTTCCTATTTAAAGCTAAGAAAATGTGACGTTGTCATATTTTTTATGGACAAAACAAGTCAGAATTTTTTTGATATTTTTTAAAATATATGTTTCACTTAAGTGTTTTACATAAATAATCATGACTTTGTCGAATTATTTTGAATGAAAAATTACAACGAAAAAAAATAACTAATAGAAAAATAATTCATAATAGGTATGCCAGTTGACTCTTTGACATGGCCTCATTAATACCCTAGAGTTATGGAATATCAAAAGGAACACGGTGTATATGTGAAAGACTGTTATGTATTATGCTGATGCGCACACTAACGACTACTTTGTGATAAAGCGGAAGAAAGTTGCTTCAGTAATATCCCGAGTGAGGGGAAGCTTCCATAACCCAGTTACTGGCTTAATACTCGTTGTTAGTTTTTCGGCTTTCTTGACTACTCATACCGGCTGTCAAAGATCTACGAATGACAGCCGAAACCATCAGCCTAACGTGTTTTTCAAGGCACGGAGGGGTCTCGGCACAGATGGCTACAGATAGGACACTCCGCATTTTCGGCATGAAGCTAAAAGTAGGTACGCGGCGGGCTCGACTTGTCGAATTCAGTGGGCGTAACGTAGTCAGAAGATATAAGAGTTACGCGATAGAAAGAGAGGCAACTTCTGGGTTAGTATAACTGTAGGTAATTAGGGCTGCGCGACCTGAATTGCACTTTATTGTGTCGTAGCAAGAGTCGGTTTTTATTAAATGATTTTGCGGAGTGTCCCATCGGCACTAATCTGTGGTCTCGGTATGAAATGGACGGTCCACAGATAGACAGCGGTAAGCATAGGTTAACCTTAGCTAAGCTAACAATCATTGGCTTGATTGATTGATTAATTGATTGATTGACCTTGGTAGATCGACCTGGCTGTGTCTGTGGCTGTTACTCAGTCACGAACCCCTTTAGAATAATGTTGTGAAATCTAATTCACTGAGCCATTTAATAACGTATGTTCATTTATTATAATAAATCAGCTTGCAAGATTCGACCTAAACAAACTAACTAAAAAAAAATATCCTAACCTAACTAAACTATGACGCAAACCAAAATATGGCGTCAAAAAATTCCTCCGCATCGCTGTCGACCGGTAATGTACCGAATAGACTGGCGGCATTGCCACATTGTATGACATAACTTAGCCTCTGTCCAAGGAAAAACGGTCAACCAGTCGTTTGGAGATTTCGTTGAACAAACCATGAGCACTCGGACCTAGGGTTTCAACCCCAAACGACTCCAAAAAGTTTTTTTTATTTTTTTATATAAGTCTGAAATCGCCAACCCGTCTTGAGCAAGCGTGGTGATCAATGCTCGTGCCTTCTCTGTATGAGAAGAGGCCTTTGTCCTGCAGTGGGACAGTAGCAGGCTGGTATTATATAGCTCGCAGTTGACCTCTGAGGAGGTTGTAGCTGCTTAACCGGACTTTCCTGTGGCTGCCTTAAGCGACTTACTTAAAGCCTCCAGGCAGGGCTTAAATAATACTTATAAACTAGGCGAGCGCTCGCTAAGGGCACCCCCTGTGGGGTACGGACCTCGGCTTAGGGCGTCGCTGGGGGGAGGACAGCAAGTTGGGACAGGCTGGATAAAACATAAATTATAATTAGTCGGGGAATTAAAAACTACAGGCTCAGCTTCGCCGCGGGCTGGCGCATCGTCGAGCAAGGGTCGGGGCAAGGGTTGGGGGGAACCCAACATATAGTGGTAAGTAATTGTATTT
The DNA here is from genome assembly GCA_947364205.1 of Agrochola lota. Classification (NCBI taxonomy): domain Eukaryota; kingdom Metazoa; phylum Arthropoda; class Insecta; order Lepidoptera; family Noctuidae; genus Agrochola; species Agrochola lota. The sequence goes on along the minus strand of OX376246.1, from coordinate 8,816,612 downwards.
ATACCTTAGCCTTGATTATTAACAACTTTTCAAAATGACCATGAATTTACACTGTATTTAAACTATGTACTTTCAACACATATGAATCTTCTAATATATAGAATTAACTTGCAAACGAAGTAATTTCAAGGAGAAATTACCACAATTGTCTCTCTTATGCATAATACATGAGAGAATCTTTGATATTGTCCATTTCTAAGTATATTGTTTTATTATCTTCCTCTATAAATACGTATGGTGCTACACGTGGTGCTGGGTAAACATTTGTGCAATTGTTTTGTGAACTTGTTTTGTGATTTAACTTTGTATGACCGAAATCCGCGCGATTGGAGTTCGTGAGACAAAGTTGGTCCCTCATTTGATTACTACGAGCACATCATATTAAATACTGTCTATACCATAATTTATACAATAACATATAATATTCATCTTAGTTATTACAATATTCGGTACTCGTCATAAATATTCAAGTCGCTATTCTAAGTCGCCAAGGAAAAGGCCTTGAGATGACATTAGGTATCTCATCAAAGTTATAATCACACTTTGTATAATAATATATTATGTTTACCGGCTTATTGAGTATTTCCTCGTTCCGCCCCTAATGTGACGTTTTAACTGTCAAACCCCGCGGTTTGACATTGACACACGCTCCACGTCAGTTTCGAAATTTTTCAAAATGGTCAATGTTGCCTATCATGTTTTGAATGATTTTGTTGATTTTGACGATGTACAGGGTCGGGCTTGAAGGGGAAATTAGTTTGCCGTGTACATTTGTACACGGTGGGGCTTTATCGGGTAACCCTTCGGGGGTTACTGGCGTGATGTTGTGTTATAATATCTGTCATAATATAAAAGTTATAGATGCAGAAACTACAAACAACTCTAAAAAGAAAGAAAGAAAGAAAAATAAGTTTATTTGTCATAGAAACACGTGCATATTTCTTTTTTAAAAATCTCGAGTAGATAACAAAACAATACCAATACAATAACGAGCACAAAACAGAAATAGTCGGCAGCTGCTGGCACGTTATGACTGTGACAAGAAGGCTCAGCATGATGCTGTGCTATGGAGACCCACAGCACATCGCTGATTTTCAGTGGTCACCCGAAAAAAACGTACGTAAACCAAGTCAGGTTTAAAGAATTATACATAAATATAAAATAAAATAAATAGTACTTATAATATAATATAATGCTATTATACAACCAACTGTATGAATAAAATCTACTCTACTTTCATTATAATTTCCTCAACATATGGAATGGCGTTGATCCTGCTAGTTATTATTGCGATTTGGGGCATGCATACACAACCATGTAATAGTGGGCAAGCCTATTGTTGCCAGCCACCGGGCACAAATCCAGAGAAAAACATAACACTTTGCCCGCCCAGGGAACCGAATCCAGGACCTCGTGCTCAGCAGTAGCACTTGCAACGAGGTAGTTAAATAGTCGAAAAAGATAAATGCCTTTCATCAAATTCAGTTCAACTTTGTTGGTCATTTATTATGTGTTGCAATAAGTAGTTTCCGCATATTTCGAAAAAAAAACTGGTTTTTAGACTACAGTCGCCCGGAAAATTATGCAAATAATGATATATAATTTTACGTACCTACTTTACAAAATTATCTCATTGTCATCGCTAAAATAGCGTCCACGAGTGAAGAAAACGACAATTCCCAGTAAATTTACTAAGGTTGAAACTATCTAAATCTCACATAGAAAAATAAACCTTAACCACCTCTGTGGTATAGTGGTAAGACCACCTGTCTCAAACCCAGAGGTCTCGAGTTCAATCTCTATTTGCTATATTCTAAAATCTGCTTGGTGAAGTTGGTGGTAGGGCTTGTTCTGAGTCCGCCTGGCTAGCTGCATCTTATCTAAGTCTGTCGCCATAACAACAATGTTAACAGCATTGTTGTGTTTCGGCAGTTAGAGGTAAGATATAGCCAGTTCCTCTGTGGTTGAAGATTCAGGGTTAAGCTCACTTCCTCCTTCGGCCTGATCATCACTTACCATCAGGTGAGATGAAAGCAAAGAGCTCCCCGTTGTGGCACTTTTTTTAAAAATACCTTTTCGTTTTATGACGTGCGAGTGACATTCAACGTTTTTTTTTTTTGCTATCCTATATTGTCCCACTGCTGGGCAAAGGTCTCCCCCATATTTTTCCAGACTTCCTTGTGTTGTGCCTTCTCCGGCCAATTGGTCAGGAACGAGTTCAAATCGTCGCGCCAGCGCTTTCTAGGCCTGCCCCGGTGGCGACGTCCGTCATCAGGCACCCACTGTGTAACGATGATGGCCCATCTGTCTTGATGCATCCTGTAGGTGTGACCTGCCCAGTCCCATTTCAGCCTCGCAGACTTATCGCCAACATCGACGACACCTGTCTTGGAGCATATTATGGTGTTGCGAGTTTTGTCGGTGCGTTTGATTTTTTAAATGCTACGCTCCATTGCTCTTTGGCAAACCTTGAGTTTGGACTTCTGAGCCTCGGTCAAAGACCAAGTCTGAGCACCGTAGGTTAGGATAGGCAGGATACACATGTCGACGAGCTTGCGCTTTAACGAGATTGGAAGGTCGCCCATCATTAGCCTTCATGGACCAGTAGCTCCTCCAGGCATTTTCGACTCGCCGGTCGATCTCTTTGTCCTGTCTGTTGTGGAAGGAAACTAGCTGGCCCTGGTAAATATATTCGTCGACATAGTGTATTTCCTGCCCAGCGACCTCAACCCTATATTTAGCGGCATTGGTAGTCTTTGACCGATTCATCGTCAGTCCAACCTCAAGGCTTGCAGTGCTCAGTTCTTGGAGCATTTATTGCAGTTGATCTGCTGTAGACGCAAAAAGAACGATATCGTCCGCAAAACTAAGGTTTGTTAGCATTTTATCACCGATTGGAATGCCCTTCGTTACCCATGCGTCTGCGAGTTTTTGAAATACTTCCTCGAGGGTGCTGGTAAATAGTTTGGGAGAGAGCGGATCGCCCTGTTTTACCCCTTTGTTGACTTTGAACGTCGTTCCCACAGAATCTAGTTTCACGTTAGTCGTGCTATTATATAAATAATTTTCAACAGTTGTATGTAAGTTTCCTCTATATCTTGACTTCGTAACATTCAACTTTAGGGTGGTAAATTAATTACGAGGTCAACTATACTGTTGCAACCTGGGCAATCAGCCCGGCGGTGTCACCGCACCCTGGCGGGCGTCTTGAAACGGCAGTACTATGGTCTAGCGCGCACTGCTGCGCGGTATTTCTGCAGTATGGTATAATAAACACAGTTACGGGTTCGCACACTGATGGTGAAAAAAAAGCACATTGGCTATCTGCATATATTTATTGTTGCATAAATAAAAAAGAGTCCCCATACGGTTTTCGGTGCATCCCTTGATGACCTAATAAGGTCTTCGTTTTCGCAAGATAAAAAGATTAACAGGCGTATAAAAAAACAAATTTGGATATTACTGCTTAGTCGGTGTCTCGGTGCGTTTTTTTTTTCACTACATTGCGCGGTAATTCATATATCTCTATGCAATATAAAAATATGTGCGGTGACGCACTGTAAATTTGCAGCGGGAGGCCCACTGCATGCGTTTTTTTCATCGCCATGCGCCCACTTCTATGACATTCCATACTTAACAAATCATGCAGTAAAAAAACGCACGCCAGAGCGCGCTAGGCCAAAAAAAATCTTGGCACTGAAAGCAAGTTGAACGTAAATCTTCTGTCATAGACCGCCTTCAAAGCCCTCGGTTTCTATGCTTACGTCATTAGTGACATATTGCGAACTAAGGTACAATTCCGTAGCCAATCGCAAGCGGCAGCAGCCGGCGACTTGTCGTCGCGATACGACTGGTTTCTATGTATTTCTATGAAACCGTCTGTGGTCGGCTACGGAATTGTACATTATAAGCGTGATTGTACGCTTGGTTTGTATGGAAAGTGAAGTGTTGACAATTCCGCTTCAGAAGCGGTCACAGGAAACATATCCGTGCTCTGTGATAATGAATGGGTTATTGAATAGTGCCTCTTGTTTTCGTTGCCTTGTATTTTAAAACAAAGGAGTTTCTTATCATTTCGCGATAGTAAGCTGCAGATATAGCACGTTTTCCATTCAAGAATAAAGCCGACCGTTCACTGCTACGTAAAGTCTGTTTAAATCCTTGTTTCCAATTGATGTTAATTCCACTTAAATGAATATGAACTTTAACGCAACATAAATTAAGTTGATTTTAGATCGACTACTACTATTGAAAGAGTCACAAAAATGTTTGAAGTTGCAGCACAAATTGAACTTTATGTGTAAGAATTAAAGTAAGTAGTTTTTTCCAAAAAATACATATTTTTTTACATGTTTGGAAACGAAATCGCGAACATAGTATAAGTAGGACGTACACGGAGAGGTTTGCTACGTTAGCTGCGCAGTTCATTTGTTTGTCAGCCCATGTATAATTCGTGCCGTGGACGAACCTGCTTACATTTTCATACAAAGCGAAGCCTAAGCACATGTGCGTAGCTTAGCCGTGGGCTGCTGTTGGAGCAACACCCTAAATGTATAATGTTATCATGATCGTATCTGCTAATCATGTGACTGCTTGATTAGTTGTTATTGTTACACCACGCTCAGCAGTCACGTTTGCGACTGTGGTAGTCGCAGTGTCGGTCCCTAGTCGAGCAATGAGTTAAGAGGTTTTTCTTTAAATTCCCAATAGCAGTACTTAATAGTTTTGTGCCCGTTACCGAGAATAGGCTTGCCGTCCATTAGGTTCTTTTATGATTTATATTATAATAATGCGTTCCATACAATAAGTGAGTTCTGAAATTATTATAAATTAACCTTAAGGTCTATCTTTATATATGTATTTTTTTTCGTTTTCGTATATATTGTTTTTTTTATGCCCCAATGGTTTATGAACTCACCCTTGTGTTTTTAAAATAAATACAGATATTTTTTAGAAAAAAAAAAACTTTTTTTATACCATTCCCCCTCTAAAAATCTTATTTTATTCACTGAAAACAGTGAATAAAAAGGTCTTTTAATCACTGTTTTGGTGTTTGAATTTAGAACACACCAATATATTGGACCTACATCTCAATGCTATACAACCTCCTTGTGAAAAAATACTCGATATACAGGACACGAATATCGCTTCATAAGTTGACCATCCTAATAATAATAAGAAAATTACTCTTAATTTTAGTAATTGTTCTAATTTTAATGTGCATTTTAATTAATTTGACGCTCGCTTGGCGGGTAGAACAATAGCTGGGAGACTCACGTTTGGCACATCCCGATTCAAACTTAATGGGGGCTCGGAACATGAGGCGAGCCGCTCGCACATGCCCATGGGCGACATTGTATAGTAAAGTAATTTATGCGAAAGGACGGTGAAACTTGTCAATCAAACTCGCTAGTCTTTTGCACTGTTGCTTTAATCCTTAGAAGTTACCTTGCGAGGAGCGGGGAGGGTCGGGGCGCAGCCCACTCGCCTACCACATTTGCATCCTCCTATGTGTCCACTTACTCTTACACTTTTTAATCTCATATTTTGAATTGTGATATTTTTTGTAGATTGTTCTCACATATAGAAGCAACAAGTATAATGTACCCAGGATTTTGTAATTTTCTATATTTAAAAGAGTGTCCTTGGAGTTTCTTGCCCATTCTTCTCCATAAAGATCTACGTTTTGGAGTGGGCAACTAGCTTCAACTTTCTGACTAACTGACGCAACTATTTAACAATTCAAAAGTGCCTGTAAATGGTTTTATTGAAATAAATGCTTTGAGTTTGACTCAGGACCATCTTTTGGGCGCTTCTTGACCGAGAAAATTGTTGTTTTTCGCTTCCTCGTCGGTGGTGGGGCAGGTTCCTTTACAACTGGTGACACGTGAACTCTGGCCTGTCAGCCCCGTACCACTTTGCGGCCCAAATCACAAGGCGTATACATGCTTAGAGGAGCGTTCACGAGCAACTTGAATTGCATAAGCATAATCAGTCTATGATATTCCCATTGCTGGAACACAGGCTCCTCTTTCTGTGAAAAGGAGTGGGCCATAATCCACCACGCGGGCCTAGTGTGGGTAGGTCAATGTCACATGTCATCGAATTTTTGGTTCTAGTACATGCCAGTTTCCTCACATTGTTTTGCTTCACCGTTTTGAGAGCAGTGGTGATGAAATAGTTTACACTAAGTAAGGTGCCTGCTTGGGGTCGAACCCACGGCCTACACAACTCGTAAGTCGCGGCCACGTTACCACTGGGCCACCATTGCTGCCTACTCAAATTGCAATTCTTAGCAATTTTTGATGACGTCCTGTCTCGACATCGTCGAGCAATATACGCCGACGTCCAGACGCCAATGCCTACGTCATGCTGGCGCCGTAAAGCTGATATCATACACTTCACTTTTTGTTCATCTATGTCTTTTATTCGGTATATTTCACTAAATGAAACGTATGAACACAAAACAAAGGCGCGTGCAGACTAGCGCGACTTGCCGTGCGACGCGACGCCGGTAATTGTTATACCGTCAAGTTTTCTTAGAAATTGTTTTGTAAGAGTCCCTTTGCGCTGTCGCCAGTCTGCACGAGGCTTAAATCAATATTGAAAAATTGATTTATTGAACCAATCTAACGCTGTTAGATTTCAGCATTCTATCACTCGCGCGCCGAATACAGTAGTACAGATTTTGCAGGGTATGGCAGGCAAGGCAGACATAGGCGGCGACGCAGCTACACAGACACATTCGCGTCCTAGCTAGTACAAACAATATACGGCTGTGCTGCGTTACCTGCGTCTCAGCAAAGTACAGACCTGCACGCGTCACGAAACAAAGCAGAACAGACACATGTCTGCGTCGTACGTGCCTGGGCCGCAACGTACGCAGCTGTCAGCACGTTCATGCATTACAAAATTTACTCTGCGCTGCGCTGCGTGGACCTGCGTCACCTGCGTCTCTGCATATGCTTAGCCTAATTATGTGATACACTATGTTTGTTCTACTATCTCTGGTAGTTATCGCGGAGTAATAATTATTGTAAAAATTGCCGTTCCGACCATTCACTATAACTTGTCCCTTGCCGTCATGTTGGCATCATTGTTTGTCAAGCTTATTTTAAATACTAATAGAGTTCAAAATGGCGACTGACAGGACAGTGCTAACAATTGCGTCACGGGCTCCACGGGACAAGCTATAGTAAAGAAAAGAAAGAAAATAAAGAATAAAGTTCGTGAAACAAAAAATACAAATAACAAAATAAACATTGAAAATAATGAACGTACAGTAAGCATAGCTTTAGTACAGCACTCGTGGAGACTTTTTTACACTCTAGACAAAACACGGGTTGACCTATTTATCTTTCTAGTGTTATAAATAACTCGATAGGCCATCGGAGAGCAACCTGTCCTAACACTTTGACATTTTAAAGATAACTTTGTTTACTTTGAGCCGGATTAATGAAGCGATTATTAAATATAAGATTAAATTAGCTATCTATTATAAGCATAGTATAATGAGACTATAATGTTCTCACTACTAGATCTCACGCTTCCTCTTTATGAGTCGGAGCGGGTCGTAATCCTTTGTGTCACAACCAATTATCTCCGAATGTAATGGACTGATTAAGTTGAAATTTGGTACACACATCAATTTCGGTGACTCAAATACGGACCGAAAATAAATGATTTTTTAATATTCATTATTTCACTTTTCGCGGCCAAATTGAAAAATAAAAAAAGGGTTTGCTAACCGTACCGTGTGACATATCAAACATATTTTATAATTTTAAATAAAATACTTTTAAAGATATTTAAGAAAACACACGTAAATTTCCCATCTCGGAAACTATTGAGAAAAGTTTTTACAAAAATACAGAAAATTGTTCTATACTTATAGATTACAGGAAAACCTATAAGAACTCTATGGTCTTAAACTTCGATCAATAATGCACGAAGGTCTTAAATCTCCCTGCGGGTTTGTCCGAAAGGGATATCGCGGCCCCGGCACACGAGCAGCGGAAGGAACACGGGTGGGTTTTAGTCAGTAAAAGTCTGACACACCCTCAAGTTATTTGATAATTTCCCAACATCAAAAAAAAAAGGTCTTAAATCTCCCAATATTGTGCGTACCAAGTAACATTTGCAGTTGGAATGTATGGGAGAACATGTTTTTCAGTTGGGATGAATTCATCCCAACTACGGAACCCTTCATTGCGCGTGGTCCGACGGACTCTTGGCCGGTTTTTTTAATTCAACAGTGGAGCCAACATTACTGCAAGTGAACTATTTGATGAAACGCACTCTAGTACCTATCTTAAAACTCTTTGATGTCCCATGACTTATTTTTTTAGGTTCTAAGACAGCCGGTTTCGTCAGGATGTTTTTATTCTCGGCTTTAAAGCAGTGCCTATAGGGCGCGAGATATTTAGCGTTTTCTTTATTGGATGTTTCAATTAGGAATTTTCTTAAAAACAGCCCGGAGTCTGGATTTGTGCCCAGTTGACGGTAATAGGCTCGCCCCCTATTACTCGTGACTTAAAGGCAGATGTGACTGGAAACGCCGGGAAGGGACGGCCTAGAAGGACATATACACTACCTTATTGATGACGTTCTTCAAAAAGGTCAGGTGTATAGTACTTGCAACTGGCGTGCGTGTATTACCAGATGTATGGCAAAAGGAGTATGCAAGGAGCAGTTCAGGATAGCAGGTGGAGTTCTGTAGTCTCCGCCTACACCCAAGGAAAGAAGGCGAGGTAAGAAGGCATGTATGTTAAACATGACTGGCAAAGTGTTGGTTTTACTAAAGACTGGCCTTGTATGCACCCGGTGCGAGCTTCTTTAAATGCGCCCCCTGATACTAATATGATAGGTGCAGAGAAATTCCAAACTGATAAAACAAACAACAAAGATTTGAATTGTCAAAATACTCGTACTGGGATTAAAACTAACTTTATGTACTAGTACTTACTTAAATAAATCTGTTATCCAAAAAAAAAATTTTACCTTTAGGTACTTGATAGAACGTTGAATATGTATGAATAACTTAAGTAAAAGTTGGAAATATTTGCCATAATACACAATAATACAATACACAAATGACACCAATACTCTTTAATGGAGATAAACCTTATAGGCAATAAAGAAAATCAACGTATCCATTTAGATTTAATTAACGCGCTTTTCTCATTACGAAATCCTTGATTATAAGAGCGAGCGAAGCTAGCTCAACAATTTTGGCGCCCTACGTTTATACTTTGCCTCCTACTCTAACTTGGTCATTTCTGCGCCCCTTCAGGGTCTGTGCCCTGTGCCTGGGCACTGCTGGGACCGCCCTAGTTACGGCACTGCATATTATTCTTATTTTCATAAGCCTGTGTTGTCCCACTGCAGGGCAAAGGCCTACCTTCCCTCTTTCTACTTTTCCCAGTCTACTGCGATTGCGGGCCAATCCTTTAAGAAGGAGTCCAGCTCATCCCGCGATCTCTTTCTGGGCCTGCCGCGTAGTCGTTTCCTGCTATTTGGAATCCACTGAATGGTGATTTTCGCATATTGCTGCTCTGACATGCGACAGATGTGGCCAGCCCAGTTCCACTTTAGTCCAGCAACTGTGCGGCCAGCATCCGCTATTTGTGTTTTGGAACGAAGTATAGGGTTCCTAATGCGGTCTGTGAGTTTGACACCTAGTATGCTTCGCTCCATAGCCCGTTGGCAGACTCCAAGTGCGGACTTTTGACGGTTTTTAAGAGACCATGTTTGCGCTCCGTAGGTGAGGGTGGGAAGAATGCACATGTCCATGAGCTTTCGTTTTAGTGAAAGCGGGAGTGGTCCTTTCATGAGATGTTTCATCGACCAATAGTTCTTCCAGGCGTTTTCTGTGCCAGGCTGGTCCGGGGATACCGCACGGTCTCCCATGAGGCGGCGAGCCTCCTTGCCGGACTACCGCCATGGGATCTGGAGGCGAAAGTCCTCGCGCACATGTGGGAGGTACGCGAGGAGGCGAAACGCCGGGGTGTAACTCCGCTGCCGCGAGAAATCACGGCACAGCGGACAGAGCTCCGGCGGGATCTCATGGCGGCATGGAGTGTGCGATTGTCGCAACCCAGCGCTGGGCACGCCACAATTGCGGCGATAAGTCCCCTCTTTGAGGAGTGGCTTGAGAGGCGCCATGGCGTCCTCACCTTCCGCCTGACGCAGGTCCTCACCGGACACGGTTGTTTCGGGAGGTTCCTGTTCCGCGTAAGGCGGGAGGAAACGCCCGGGTGTCACGACTGTGTGGATTGCCCGGAGGACACGGTGGAGCATACGGTGGAGGTCTGCCCGGCTTGGGTGGAGCACCGCCGTGTCCTCACGGAGGCGATCGGTGGCGGCGATCTCTCGCGTCCGGCCCTGGTTCAGGCCATGGTTCGGAGCGAGAGTGCATGGGAGGCCGTCACCTCCTTCTGCGAAGCAGTCATGCTCGCGAAGGAGGAGGCGGAGCGCGCGAGGGAGATGCAAGCTGCACGCCCTCGCGGCCCTAGTCGCCGCAGGAGACGCCCCGGGCGTCGGGAGTCGAGAGCCGACTTCCGGCCACCGTAGGCGCGGGCTTGCGGACGGTGAGCAATGGGCAGCTCGCCGTCCGATAAGGACCAGGCCCGTGTCGACGGCGCATTGTGTTCCACGCGCGCCTCAAAGAGATGTCAGCACCAACCGACGGGGTCGAAAGACCAATGCCTGCTGGGGTTGCGGGTTTGTCCGAAAGGGATAACGCGGCCCCGGCACACAGGCAACGGAAGGAACACGGGTGGGTTTTAGTCAGTAAAAGTCTGACACACCCTCTCGCTCTGCCCATAGCGGGAGAAGTCATTTGACGATTTCCCATCCTGAAAAAAAAAAAAAAAACAGGCGTTTTCTGTGCGTCGAGCGATTTCTTTGTCCTGTCTGTCATGTCATGTGTACTATTTTTAATTTTTCAATTCAATCATTCTGACGCACGCTAGGCAATCAGCCCGTTACTATAGTTTTGTCAGGCTAGTATTTTAACATGACACGAACTATTCTCATATAGTGTAGAATATATACATACGCCATATATATACGCCAATAAGGCGACGATAACCGACGTTTAATGATTTTATACTGAAGATCACGTCTAGACGAGTAGTGTTAATGATTTGGAAAAAATATATGTTAAATAAGAGCATTTTCTTAATAACTGAATATTTTAGATTATGTTTATATTACATAGTGAAATTAATTTGTAAAGTTATATCTAACGCGGATAAAAAACTGAGAATCACGGAAAATCTCTTAAGCGTATTTTTCTGAAACCTTTACCATTTTAAAGATAATTTAATTATTGATATTTTAGTGTACGTGTTTTATTAAAATACCTTTTTTATATCTATAATATATAAATAAAGAGTCTAATTTGGGACAGCGCTCTTGGAAGGTCGAGTCCTAGTACTGGCTGGACGTACGACGCGTTGCCTGAGCTCAGTACGAAACACGCAAGCTAACCACTCAAGTTCACTGACATATATCTGCATCACAAATGAGCAATATTTGTATATATATATTTGAAATCACGTTCTCGAAAATGGCTCTAACGATTTTGATGACAGTTGGGTTTAAGGAGCAAAAAATCGATCTAGCTAGATCTCATATCTGGTAAAATTCGTTTTGTCTATTTTCACCCGAGCAGAGCTCGGTCGACCAGGTACTATTGAATAATATGAATAGGAAACAATAATGAATCACATAAACTGACAATATTATTCACATCGCGTAACATTCTCTTCATCAGATGATGCATGCATGCGTTTCCCAACTAAATTGTGGTCGGTTTTCAGTCTAACCGAATGAAAGATAAAGCTCCACGACAACCAGGACAAACGCCTTAACGTGCTTTCCGTGGCACGGAGGAATCTCGGTATGAAATGAATGATCACCCATCCACGAACCAACCGCAGCAAGCGTAGCTTTATTTACAGTTCGGTTGTCGAGCCCTTCCGAGCATAATATCCTCATAACAAACAATTTTCATTTATTTCTAAGAAAACAGTTCTACCTAGAAAATACAAAATGTCATGCCACAACTTACAACCCTGTAAACGCAACCACCCACGTCACGAATTAGATTTAAAAATAAACACATACGTAGAAATCTGCCCACCCTACGACTGGTAAGCAAACAGACGCGACAGCCGGTGTGGTCACACGACTGTCCGTTGAATTATTGAAACGGTATCGATCGTCAGTAACCTTACCGCACGTTTAACATTTAGTACTGGCATAGAGTATGAACGGAGAAGCGACACTTAATTGACACCCATTCTAAATGTATATAGTTTATATATTACGGTTAACACAGCAGCAGCAGAGAAAGAAGAAGAATGCTAAGAGGGATATGTGGTGTTACGCTAATTAATAGAATAAGAAAGAAGAAAGAAGTCTGAAAGTGGCACCGGTGACTGAAAATTTGCGTAGAAATCGGTTGTCATGGTATTGGCATGTGATGTGGAGGAATGAGGAAAATGTGGTGAGGATAGATTTGAGTATGAACGTGGAAGACTTTAAGAGTAGGAGAAGACGAAAGAAACGATGGATGGACTGTGTGAAAGATGATAATAATTATATGGCTTGAAAGGGGGTGACAACTGTTGATGACATTGACATATTTTGTTGCGCTCTGGGTGAATTTAAAAGAATAGTTTCCTATAGAATTTGTTATGGTACAAGCAGTGGAATTTGTTAATATTTAAGGGTACTATAATATCGCTTTGGGTCTAGCCTGTAAGGATATTTGTATGTTTGGAGTGAATAAATAAATAAATAAATAACTAATAGAGAAGCATGGAAGAAACTAAACACTAGAAATAAATTGCACCGACCCCAAATAAATTGGAATAAGAGCCGGAGAATGATGATGCTGATGACAGTCACTGCTTTCTATGGACATCTGCAATAACAGAGGCATCCCAGGTGCTTTGCCAGCTCAGAGACAAAACCAAAATCTCTCATGTGCCATCATATCTATCAAACTGTTATCACCCATATGAATAAATGCCGAGGGAAGCTACAACCATTGTTCAGATTAACTATACATTTTCCTAGGATATAGTTTGACATTATTTTACTCCGCGTTTATTAATAAGAATTGGATGTGGGCGAGCGTGGGTCGTGGTAGCTTGGGGTAGTAGGTAATTATTTCGGTGACACGCACAAACGAAAGTAGGTAAAGTGTGTTTTTATTAACACAACTTGTTCTTCTAGCCTGCGCTATCCCACTTCCGGGCAGGCTTTCCTCCACTTTTTCAATCTTTCGCGAGCTCGCGCGTCCTGCTTCTCGTTCCAGTTTTTCTCGCCTTTTCATATGTAGCCTTTTGCTTCTTACTGTCTTGATTACATGAATATGACTTATTTAGTAAAAAAAACCAATACATTTATTTCGAGTTTTCACATTACTTTAAACATCTCTTTCATCATCAAGTATATTAACATCTTGATCGTTGTAAGAAACATATCTGGGAAGAACTACATCAAAAACTGCTACAAATGAACAAATAAAACAATCATTATTTTCCCAAAACCGAAATCTCAGTAACTGTTTACGCCATAACTCTTAAAGAAATTAGACTAGTAATGAAAAATTCACTTTATTTCACCTCTGATATTCCATCACTGTCAAAAGCACAGTGATCTTCATTCTCGTTACAATAAGGTTGTAGTTGATTGCTGCCACTGACAAGTCCGTCAAAATCACAGTGATCTTCATTCTCGTTACAATAAGGTTGCAGTTGATTGTTGCCACTGATAAGTCTATCAAAATCGCAGTGATCTTTATTCTTGTTACAATAAGGTTGCTGTAGGGTTACTGCCACTGACAAGTTGTCAAAATCACAGTGATCTTTATTGTCGTTACAATAAAGTTGCTGTTGGGTTGCTGCTGTCAGAGGTAAAATAACTGTGACTGTACATAAGTTTCCCTTCTACGAGGATTTTTTAATCTACTTAGCGGTTATGTATGAATGACATACCATTGGTTTGTTGTATTGTTTCTTTAGATTTGAATGGATACTTGATGAAATGGTATTTTTAATTTATAAAATGCTTTCTTGACCGTATAGCTGAATGATTTGGATGTATATGCCCCCTACAGGGTCCGTAATTGTATCTTAGCTTTAAGCCATTGTAAAATCTTGTTAACTTTATGGAACGCAAATAAAGATATGAATATGAATCATCATCATCATTTCAGCCGAAAGACGTCCGCTGCTAGACATAGGCCTGCCCCAAATGGGGGGGCTTGCCATAATCTTCATGCTTTTTTTTTGAGGGTGGTAAATTATCAAATAACTTCTCCCGCTCTGGGCGGAGCGGGAAGGTGTGTCAGACTTTTACTGACTAAAACCCACCCGTGTTTCTTCCGTTGCCTGTGTACCGGGGCCGCGATATCTCTTTAGGACAAACCCACAACCCCAGCAGGATAATCGCCACGCTTGGCAGGCGGGTTGGCGATCGCAGTATGGTGTTAAAATGCATAGAGAACGCTGCTGCCGATTCTCAAGTGAGTCCCTTAGTCGCCTTTTACGACACCCACGGGAAGAAATGGGATGGTACTATTCTTTACGTCCGGCACCACACGGAACCCGAATATGAATATGAAATCTTAATTCTAATCCTATACCTACATATAGTATGTATATTAAAGTCACTTTTCGTGTTTATCTGATTGACCGTGTTTTGATGGACTCACATACCCACGTGTGCCTCGGCACGCTCGTCCATTAATGCCCCTTTTGCAGGCCACGGCCGTAATGTAAAATTATGAGTTCTTCTTTCAACCAGTTTATTTTTATTTTTTTGTAATAAGACGAGCTGTGTTTGCGGCTGAAAATCTTCTCATTCTAAGAAGTCCCGCCAATGAATTCAAAAAGGTCCTATACATGACTCCTAAACGCTCCTTTTTATTTTTCAGGGACCAAACCATGGACGATAGCGGCTTTGAAGAAGTTCCGATTAAAAAACTTTCATCCCACCTAGATGGTCGCGCTCCTAGAAGGTTGGACCACCTCGACCAAATTGACCTGAACCTACAATTATTGAGCAAAAAAGTTGCCAAAAGGTTTGAGAACAAAGTTGGGCCCAATACATTGGATACAATAAGTTATGAGAGTGAGAGGCTGAAAACTAGTCATAGTGAGAGTTCTTCCCGAAGAAATAGTGATGATGGTGGCAGAGCACATAAGGAGGGGCTTAGAGCGGGTAGGTTTCCTAATCCTAACTTAATATTATACTTGCGAAGTTTCTTTGTTTGTTTGTTTATTTTTTTGTTTGCGGCCGCATCTACGTCTATCGTGACAAAGCAATGCGTGCCGAAGCTACGTATTTTTTGCCCTAATGCGGTAGTCACATAAGCGGTTTCGCCATGTATCGCCACTCGGGCGATAAGTGCTACAAAGCCCGAACTATCGCGACGATAACCGATAATGGTTGATCACATCTGCGTGCATCGTATCACTGTGCGAAGCTTCGTCACGATAGACGCAGATGCGGCCGCAGCATTACGCTTTCATGCTAAAACTACTGAACGGATTTGGATGAAATTTGGCACATGGGTAGACCATGATCTGGGTTAGGATATAGAATACTTTTTATTTCCATGTTCCGACGGGATCGAGACTTATGCGCTTAAAACCGCGTGGCGCAGCTAGTTTACTATAGTTTGTATTATTTCATAATTATCATCACTCAACCGAAACACATCCACAACAGGACATAGGCCGTCCCCAAGCGTACCCATAACGACTACTCCTGTGCCTCCCGCATCGATCAGATTCCAGTTACTGTCACAAGCCGGTATATTCTGTAAAGAACTTACGTGAAAACTTAGATGAAGTGAGTTTGGAAGTAGCTGTCATTCTACCTAACGCAAGGGATAGATAACATTTATTTATTTATATATACTTTACTGTACACCACAAAAATACATAACAAAAAAAAACACTACAAAATATACAATGGGCGGTCTTATCGCTTTCCGCGATTTCTTCCAGGTAACCTTAGAATGGACAGTGATTTACCTGGGACATAAAATGGGGCTGTTGTTTGTGCAAATAATAAGTATACAATACAATACTATAATAGATACAAAAATACATACATACTAAATATATAAGCAACGAAAATAAATGAAGACAATTACAGTTAGGCGAACAAGATCACGCCGACAAGTAATGTTCCTTCACGAGTCTCTTAAACACAGGTAACAATTGCGCGCGCTATAGATCATCTGGCAATGCATTCCATAAACGAGCGGCCCGGACGGTGAAGGATTCGTCGAGGAAAGTTGTGGAATGCATAGGCATTTTAACCTTCAACATTGACAGCTCACGTCACCTATGAGATTTTCACAGAATAGATCATACAAAACAAAATAACAAGACGTGTACATAGAGGACGTGTATAGTACCGACACACATTTCTCCCAATAAGTACTAAGTTCTGTTACTGCCTTGTTGCTCTAGTTATCGCAAGCGCTACAGCAGACCATGATGTATTGGTTTCGATTCCCAGGTCGGCTAAGTTATTGAGTTTTTCCATTAGGAATATCTCAGTAGCATTTCGGTGACCGGATTTGTGCCCGGTTTATAGGAATTGCTCACCACCTACACACTGGCAAAATGTGAGTGTACTGATAAGTACATCTCTGCCTAACCCTTCGGAGGGAACAGGCGTGTTGTTATGTAGCTGGAAACCTCACAGCTTATCCTGATATCTTCATGTTTCCAGATGGCACCAGTTCGGAGCCACCTACAGCGATGGTGACGAATCACAACGCGTGGAACGACCTGAATAGTTCCACTTCAACCACGAGGACAGAACTCAGTCTGTCTGACGGAGGAGAAGATCAGGTATGGCATCTAAACTATGCTAACACTTAGATAAAGAGTAAGTAACACAATGAAGAGTAAAGTCAACCGTCCACTGATACGTTGGATGTGCACGGAGAGCTCTTTCCTCGTTAGCCGCGTGGTTTATTTGTTTGCAAGCCACGCATTTCTGCAAACCGTGGGTCATAATCAGTTCCATACAAAGCGAAGCCTAGTAGTAACGTCCCTAACCCTTCGCAAGAAAAAATTTGAAAGAGAAATCTTGAAAATGCTGTAGTAGATTCCGAAAAAAAGTCACCACATATAATATAACTTATAAATTTGTTTTTATGTTACGCGTTCACGCTAAAACGACTGAATGGATTTAGATGAAATTTGCCACATGGGTAGACCATGACCTGGAGAAGAACATAGGCTACTTTTCATCCTGGATCACAGACGAAGTCGTGAGCAACAGCTAGTCTTCTATAAGAGTCAGTATTTCAGGGCTAAACCCTGATACTTCTGCCCTTATCGGCACACCATGTCTTCTTTTCTCATAATCAATACCAGCTGTCATCTCAGAAGTCAACCCTTTATATTAACAATATCATCTTCCACAAGGCGAAACCAATTATCCAAAAACTGTTCCTTTTTACCCGACTACGGCTAAGCAAAAAGGAGAGTTATGACTTTGAACCGGCATGGATATATGTATGTTCATCTGTTCCCTTACAACTTCTAAACTATTCATCTTAATTTGACAAATGAGGTATCGTTGGAAGCGTCTTGATCATCCGCTGACTATGTCACATTAAATATGACGCCCTGTCGAGGACATAAAGTCACGAACAATTTTTTTTTTTTTTTTACTTGTGCCATGTCTGTTATCAAACTAAAGGGCTTAATTACCACATTTCAAAAATATATACCCCAAAATAATTTTGAATAAAAATAAAAGTTATAAAAACTCAAACCAACTACGACTTTTTTGTTGACTTTTTTGTCATAGTTGGGTTTTAGCTTTTTTTACTTTTATTTTTTTGGCATTTTAGTACGGGACCCTAAAAACTGAGTTTATAAAGAGTTAGTCATTTGTTTCAACACTGCATTCATCATCTTCCCGCTCTTGTCTCATATTACGTGGGGTTGGCGCACCACGTTTTCTTCTTCCATTCCCGCCTGTCAACCGTCCACGCTATCATTCACTCTCTTTTCTTTCCACACTGCATTGCACGAATATTTAATAGAAGTCATTTCTTTTCTTTCTACTCCAGGCGACAAAAACTCGTCGTCGCAGTCACGAGTCAGCGTTACCAGGGACCCCAATGCATCAGAAGGCGCCATGGAAGTCTGCTGACACCCTCGCACCAGAATCAGCCTTTGGGACATCCCTAGCCGATATTATGGAAAGTCCTGCCAATAAGGTTTGTGATATTTCTGTTTTATGTCTGTTTCTTACTTTTGTAACTTATTTTATCACCACTCATCCAAAAACTGTGAAGGGTAAGAAAACAAAGTCAATTCAAATAATTATTTCAATTAGGCACATAAAAGGCACTTTTGAAAGTCAAAATGTACAAAAAAATATATTGATTTTTTTTTTCGTATCGGGAAGTATGGGCATGAAACTCCACAGCTCTTTTAAAATGTTTTCACAATATTTTGTATACATTAAATACATAATTATATGTGAAGACGATGCACCTGGAATAAGATTACTATACCACAATAGGTAAAAAAAAAGCAATGACAGATAAATTATTTATGTTATAGATACATGGTGGTCACACATTTACAAACATTGTAAAATTATATAATATTCCAAATATTTTAACAAGTAATACTAAACACTACCTTCGAATTCGTAACACACGTTCAATCAAATCTTAAAGATTTTTAAAGTAATTCCTAATCCATTACTTCATATCTTTGAAAAAATCGGCTGCTCAACAACGTAAATAACGCAATGAATGTTATTGAACTGTCAAAATGAATGACATTGCAATTTTAAGTGTGTAACGAAATTACCCCGCGGGATGTACCTAATTAAAAACCCAATGCCAAAAGTTTGAAGACATGATGTGACTTCAATTAACCCGCACTGGGTTCGCATGGTGAATTACGGCCCCATCCTTTTTAATTACGAGGATACCTGAGTCCCAGCAGAATGTCTTTCTCACTGACTGCTATTGGTCAAAGCTACTTCTAAATAAATATAAAACGAGTCGTTTCTGGATATAGGAACCGGCTAACTAATTACGTAACACATTTTCGTAAACGATTACGACTAATCTATTTCATTTTGACAGTTCAACAACATTCATTGCGTTATTTACATTGTTGAGCAGATATATTTTTCGAACTTTTGTATCAATGGATTAGCAATATGTTTCAAAACGATTCAGATTCTGATTGATCGTGTATTGCGTAATTAGGGTACCTCCTGAAAAATTTCTAACTCCAACTTCAGGCCGAACTGCAAACCCAAAATCGTACAATATTTTTAAATAAAAAATCGCGCATTATACTAAATCTAATTATCTTTTAACCTTTATTTATTTTCATATTTTCAGAATGTGCTGTTTGGTAGCTACGATGAGAAAAAGGTACTTGTTCATGCATGTTTCATTAGGGCATAATTCAAAAACAAAATCGTAAAAGTACCGATTCTTTCCAGCTCCGATAAAATTAATTTCAAAACTGAAATATACCCTTCCCACTGTAGGGCAAAAAGTTGGTCCATAGTTCTTAATTTTTATATTTTTTCTCGAAAACTGAAGGGTATTTTTAAATATTTTAATTTTAACCCTATTGTTACTAGAGCACTTTGATAGCAATGCCCAGAGAGATTTAACGATTTTTTTTAATCAAATTTAGGAAAATAAAACCTAATATGTACTTCGAAAGCGTTAGCAACCAGTTACTGGGTTGTGGAGGTCAGATAGGCAGTCGCTCCATGTAAAATACTGGTATTCAGCTGCATCCGGTTAGACTGGAAGCCGATCCCAACATAGTTGGGAAAAGGCTAGGCAGATTGATGTACTTCGAAAGCGAGTAGAAAGTTAAAAATAATTTTAGTTTCAGAAGTGGATGGCTTTAATTTAATTGTTGTTTACTATGTAGATAAATTTAGTAATAAATCATAGAAATTGTTTTAGTAGTTTTTGGGAAAACCCTGGACATACATGCATACGGCTCGAATACAGAACTACCGTTATTAAATCCAGTAAAAATTAAGGCAAACGTTAAAAATGACTAAACCACAGCCTAAATTAATACTTTATCGGAGTTCAGATGACTTTGTATATGCCCTAACAATTAAAGTTTTGAGTACATATTGTTATAAATGTATGTCATTGACGAACATACATAATATATGTATCTTTTTCTTATCACCTTTGTGTATGTCTTTCATAATTATTGTCTTGCATTGCACAAAAACCCGTATTGTACGGAAAATATTACCTCATTTATTTAAAGTAGGTCCTTTGAGCTGCAGTAGTTTGTGTCAGTATGTAAATATATTATGTGAAGTATTCAACTGACCCTCTAAAAACTTATTGATCTTCTAATGCTGGACACTTTTTTTTGTGAATGAACCTCTAAAAACTTACCGGCGAGAGATGTCGTGCGGTGTCCCGCAGGGATCGGTCCTGGGGCCGCATCTGTGGGACATCGGCTACGAATGGGTGCTGCGCGCCGACCTCCCCAGCGGCGTCAGCGTGGTCTGCTACGCTGACGTCTCGCTGGTCCTGGTGCAGGGGAGGTCGCATGAGGCGGCAGCCGAACTAGCGACACGTTGGGCTGCGACAATCGTCGATAGGATCCGGCAACTGGGACTCGAGGTGGCCTTGCACAAGTCCGAGGCCATGTGTTTCTATGGTCCTCGGAACGCGTCACTGTCGGGTTCCCAGATAACGGCGGGAGGGGTTCACATCGGCGTCGAGTCGACGATGAGGTACCGAGGACTCGTCCTCAACAGCCGGTGGAACTTCGTGGAGCACTTCCGACGTTTGGCTCCCAAACTGGATAGGGCTGGGGCTGCTTTGAAGCGGCTTCTGCCCAACCTAGGGGGTCCAAACGCCTCCTGCCGGATGCTTAACGCGGGGGTCGTGCGGTCCATGGCCCTTTACGGGGCACCGGTGTGGGCGCGTTCACTGAGGCTGCGACCGGCCCGGCGGTTGAACGCGTCCCAAAGGGTCATGGCCATCAGGCTGGTCCCGGGATACCACACGGTCTCCCGTGAGGCGGCGAGCCTCCTTGCCGGACTACCGCCATGGGATCTGGAGGCGAAAGTCCTCGCGCAGATGTGGGAGTTGCGCGAGTAACTCCGCTGCCGCGAGAGATTACGGCACAGCGGACAGAGCTCCGGCGGGATCTCGTGGCGGCATGGAGTGTGCGATTGTCGCAACCCAGCGCTGGGCACGCCACAATTGCGGCGATAAGTCCCCTCTTTGAGGAGTGGCTTGAGAGGCGCCATGGCGTCCTCACCTTCCGCCTGACGCAGGTCCTCACCGGACACGGTTGTTTCGGGAGGTTCCTGATCCGAATAAGGCGGGAGGAAACGCCCGGGTGTCACCACTGTGTGGATCGCCCGGAGGACACGCTGGAGCATACGGTGGAGGTCTACCCGGCTTGGGCGGAGCACCGCCGTGTCCTCACGGAGGCGATCGGCGGCGGCGATCTCTCGCGTCCGGCCCTGGTTCAGGCCATGGTTCGGAGCGAGAGTGCATGGGAGGCCGTCACCTCCTTCTGCGAAGCAGTTATGCTCGCGAAGGAGGAGGCGGGGCGCGCGAGGGAGATGCAAGCTGCACGCCCTCGCGGCCCTAGTCGCCGCAGGAGACGCCCCGGGCGTCGGGAGTCAAGAGCCGACTTCCGGCCACCGTAGGCGCGGGCCTGCGGACGGTGAGCAATGGGCAGCTCGCCGTCCGATAAGGACCAGGCCCGTATCGACGGCGCGTTGTGTTCCACGCGCGCCTCAAAGAGATGTCAGCACCAACCAACGGGGTCGAAAGACCAATGCCTGCTGGGGTTGCGGGTTTGTCCGAAAGGGATATCGCGGACCCGGCACACAGGCAACGGAAGGAACACGGGTGGGTTTTAGTCAGTAAAAGTCTGACACACCCTCTCGCTCTGCCCAGAGCGGGACAAGTCATTTGATGATTTCCCATCCTGAAAAAAAAAAAAAAACCTCTAAAAACTTTTTGCGCTTCGAATGATGCAGAAAATTAAAAAAGGCTCTATGCCTTTTTTAATTTTCTGGTCTTTTCTCCCAGTTGGTCGCATTAACTAAGCTCCCAGTCGACCAAACGGGTTAGGTTGGGTTAAACCGCGCGCGAGCCGAGCAAGCGAAACGAGCGGTGCCGGTTACAAATAATTGATATTTGAGGATCACAAAAAGAAGTGCAGCCATTATAAAGTGTTTAGCGCAAAATGCGAATTATTAAAGATTCGATTAAATACATATTTCTAGCGTTAAAATTATGCCTATCATAATATGGTTGTAGGACATGCCAGTTTCCTCACGATGTCTTCCTTCACCATTTTGAAAGCAGTGGTGATGAAAAAAATTACACTAAGTTAGCGAATGCCTGGGTTCGAACCATAGTATTATACTCTGTATAATAAGTATGGTATAATAATATACTTCGCCAGGTATAGCATTCTCAGACACAGTGGTCACGTGGGCGACACAAGTCTACGTCATCACATCTGTGTTACCAGAAGTTTGTAATAATAACTCCCCAACCACCTTTATTACCTGTGCGAATCCGATAAAACAATGAGGTTTTAAATAAGAGTTACGTTGGTTTATTTTTTAATTTAATTGTTTCATTTGATTTAAAAAACGAAACCCCAATTTAAATGTTGTACATATTTTTTAACAGGATGATGACTGAAAATCTTTCCTTAATTCGTGTTTTGTTGCAATAAATTGGCAAATGGATAGTGACGTAAGCATGTGTCACTCCCGGAATGCCAGACCTTGTTTTATTAGACCATGATAATAAGTAACCATATTATTATACGCTGTATAATTCGCACTCAGGCACTTTACTTTGTATAAATTATTTCATCACCGCTCCTCCTAAACGGTGAAGGAATACTTTGTGAGGAAACCGGTATCTCCTTGAACCAAAAATTCGAAGACATATGAAATCCACCAACCCGCACTGGGCCCGCGTGGTGGATTATAGCCCATACCCTCTCACAGAAAGGAAGCCTGTGTTCCACCAGTGGGAATATTATGGGCGGGTTATGCAAACAAAACTTCAATACCTACTCGTCCCAAATGTATAAGACTCAGACCAAATGAAAAACTAAAACAGAGCGCTGCGAACAATACAGTGAAGCATGCCAAAACTACACCGCCGCTCTGTGCATACACGATCACACGCACACATTTACAATGACACTACAATCAAACTGTAGCACACAAAGAGCACGCATGTTTACGAAATCGGCTTCACTTTACTGTTGACAGTGCTCTGTCTTTGCTTTTTATTTGGTCTGAGGTCCCATGGAGATTTTAAGTTTGATTGTCTGTGCCACAGCCTTAAATAAATTACCACACATTTCTGATACCCGTTGAATAGACCTCAATAGTCCTCATTCGAACTCATTTCTTACGAATATTGTAGGTCGCGTTTTCGAAACCAGGCAGGCATGCACTCTAATTCATCAGTTGCAATGGAATTTGAACTTTGTCATGAAAGACATGGAGTTTATCTTCCCAATTTTTTTAAGTTTTTTGAGATTCTGAATTCCAATGTCATTTGTAATATTTTACGCCTAACTCAGATACCAGCTCCTCATATTGCTAAAAAAAACAAAAACAAATATAATATGTGAACTAGTATTCTAGTTCACACATTTTTTGTTTTTGTTTTTTTTTCTTAAATAAGCTTGACATTGTGAGAAGAAAAAATAAATAAATCTTCTTCTTTTCGTGTGGTTAGTAACTAACCTGGTGTCAGAGTTTTAAAGCCGCCCATGGGCCTCTGAGTTGGCTTGCCATGCGGTCAAGAATATATATATATATATAAATATATATATATATATATATATTAAAATAATACATAAATAAATACGTAATGCCTAAATTGATGAGAAAAAAAAAGGAAAAAGAAACTGAAAACAAATAGTTGTGAAACATTTTTAGGACGGAACCCTAGATTTTCTAAAACGAACACTTATACTTATTGCTGAGTGACCCAAAACGAGAGGAATTTTTGATCGCGTGCCCCAGAAATGAGAACAAACTAAAGCTGCGTACTCACTGAGAAAGTAAAAACTTAACATAACATTACGCCTGTATACCTCAAAGGGTTAGGCAGAGATGCACTTATAGTTCACCCACATTTCGTTAGTTATATTTGTAGCGGCATCTACATCGCTACATGCAAACTACGCATCAAAAACCTGACGTCACACAACATCCTGACGTCACACAAATCCTGCATCGCGCAATTAGAGTTTATCGCACGTGTCCCTAAGTCCCAAGTAATAGGGGGCGAGCCTATTGCCATCAATCTGGCACAAATCCAGACTCCGGGCTACTGCTGAGAAATTCTAGATGAAAAATCTAATAACACTGCTCGACCCAGGAATCGAACTCAGGACCTCATGCTGTGCAGTTACGCTTGCGACCACGAGACCAACGATTAACAATGCCTTTAGTTAAAAGCATTATTAATCCTTGCTGTCAGTCAGTCCATCAGTGGGATTAAAACTCGAGAACTACTTTACTGATTAACATGGTTTTTGTTTTAACTCATAGATATTCCAGCACATTAAATAATTACTAGATACTAATTATACTATGATAAGTTATGTCATTAGGGGTATCGTGTTACATAATCACTGAGTTGTGGAGGTCGAAACGTTGCCCCACACTAAGAATTTCGTCTTGTATCGTGGGTGCGTTTACAAACATAGAAACTCACATACACTAACACCCAGACCCGGAACAACTACTTGCAGATCATACAAATATTTGTTCCGTGCGGGGATCGAACCCGCGACACGTTACGCAGCAGTCGATCGCTCAGCCACTGCGCCAACCGTGTCGTCAAACGGTCAATATGACGGGTGTTCCTTTCAAAGGTCCGTTATTTTTACATTATCCTTAAAGTAATTAGAGATAATGAAAAAAATCTCCGGTTAATTCTTCCAAACCAAAGTGGGTAGGTAACTAATGATCCCTAACCCCAAAATAATTGGATTAAACAAAAAGAGTAAATGTGGATTGTTTCCACACAATCATGCGCAAGCGGTGCACATCTCTGGTGCGTAGGGTGCGGGGCAGCCCCAACAGTATCCTGAACGCTTTTGCACATCGTTTCGACTGTCAGTACGTGAACCACTGCTGCATGGTTCACTTACTGCATAATGTTAAGATATTATTCTAATTTAGTTTATTTGTTATATATTTAAAAGTACTAATGTATAATTCACAATTTTAATGTAATTGTTTGATTTAATTGATAATTTTTAATTTAGTTTCATTGTATGATCCAAAGTTGATTAAAATAAATAAATAATAATAAATAAAATGCCAACTAGAAACAAGACATCTAAATCCGAAAAAATCGACATCGATGTCTTGTTTATGGTAACTTTTTAGTTAGCGTTTTTGTCGTACTTGGGTTATGGTTTTTGACTTACTTTTTGATTGTATTGAAATGCGATGCACTTGTCTTTACACGTGTGCCAGAAATACAGGCACCAATAAAGTAAATAATGTTATGTTTTTTAAAGAATGTAGTTCAGTATAAACTTAGCTTTATTTCGTCCTCGTTACCATTCTT
This sequence comes from Agrochola lota, assembly GCA_947364205.1. NCBI lineage: Eukaryota > Metazoa > Arthropoda > Insecta > Lepidoptera > Noctuidae > Agrochola > Agrochola lota. Next base: position 8,790,952 of record OX376246.1, on the reverse strand, counting down.
GACATGAATGACCAAGTTACATTTAGTAGTTAAACCTCAGTTGTGTAACTATTCACGCTCTGAAAAGTAACTCATTTTCGTTCTTAGAGTTTTTCTCTCCCTTCAAGATCTAAAAAACAAAACATGAAGAGCGTTTATTCTGAAAGTGTGCAACATCGCAAATAGATATCAAATATTTCGCTGTTTTGATTAATTTGGCAATATTACTGTATGGAAATAAGAAATGTGGCTAACTAGCGAAATAGTATATTGATTATGAAATGCAATAATTAATATCGTAACACCGAATATTTCGTTTTAGATGAAGGAAACTTTCCAAATGCCTTTTTTACACCTAAAACGGGTACAACATCAAATTCAATGTTATAATTGCAATTCATAATTAATATTCTAGTTCGCTAGAGCCACATTTCTTATTTCCATACAGTAATATTGCCAAATTAATCAAAACAGGTAAATTTTAGACAGGCATTTGCGACTTTGCAAACTTTGAGGATAAACGCTCTTAATCAATGTCTAGCGTTTGATAGTCTATCATAGTTATAACCTGCGTGATATCGGCAAAATTGTGGTGTATTTTCCACAAAAGCTAATAATGAAGAGTTGAAAAAGTAACTTTTTCTAGAGTATTTTAATACAAAGTAGAGGGAAAGTGTAAGCAAAAAGAGAGATGAATAATTATGATAAAAATAATTTAATAACTTCGGTAAAATTAAGACATATCAATGAAATTAAAGTGGGAGCTGTCAGAAATGGACCGTTTTGGGTGGTATGTTTAAAAAAAAAATATTTATCAGTAAAACATCGTGCAGACCAGCGCGATGCGACACAAGTTATTGTTAAAACCGTGAAGTTTTCTTAGAAATTGTATTGTTTGAGTCGCGTCGCGGTCGTCAGCACGAGCCTTAAACCGGAGCACGTGGCTCGTGGGTTGTGACTAATTAACAGCTGCACAATACACGGGACAATCGATAAAGGTGAGTTCGATTCCTATTCAATCCTATTGGATATTTTCATAAAGAATATCTCAAAATCGATCCGAAAATTAAATCGATATTTCATACATATACGAGTATTATGTATGTCACCATTTTTCTTCAGTGGATAGGACCTGGTTATTTTTCATAGTTTTTCAACTCCTGGCCGTGACGTCCCCTCCAGGTTGGGGTTAGAATTAAAGGGGTTTTTCCATCAGGAACTTTTGAATGAAAAAGCAAGAAGGAAATATTGTTTATTTTCCAGAAATAGTAGCAGTCTTCTTCTTTTCGTGTGGTAAGTGACTAACCTGGTGTCAGAGTTTTAAAGCCGCCCATGGGCCTCAGACTTGGCTTCACATGCCGTCGAGAAATATCTCTCAGGCATGCCGGTTACCTCACGATGTTTTCCTTCACTTGCTTCAACAAGTGATAATTAATTATTAATATGCACATGAATCAGAAAAGTCAAAGTGCGTGCCCTGGGTTCGAGCTCGAGACCTGTGACTTGGCAGTCTGACGGTCACACCACTAGGCTATCACCGCTCAACTTTCCACTGCTAAATAGCGGCATCACCACAACAAGATCATTCCAAGCTACGCCTTCCGTTACGTTGTCGCCTTGAGTTCTAATCCAAAATATCTGTAATTCAATACAGATATTTTGGATTAGAAATCAAGGTAGAAGGTTAGTTTACCGTTAATTTGTATTGAGGTTTTTTTTTTAAAACGTGTTTTGGTAACGTCCATTGGTATTTTAATTAATAACAAGAACGTCTTATTTGAATGCTGAACTTGGTTGTTTTTTATTTTCGAATACTCAACTCATGTTTGAATAAATCGATAATTACTTCTTATTTTGCAATAAATTACAAGCGTTGTATCATCGCGCTCCTCTTTCTTTTCTATGCAGTCCGACAGTGACCGTGATTAAGGGTCGCCGAGCACGGGCCACCGGCCACAACCACAAAACGCCGCCACCGGCATATTTCCTGTAGTTTTCATACATTCTATATGGACTCGCCGCACACGGTAGACGCTGGTGGCCGCCACACACTACAAATCGTCGTTGCTCGCTTCTTGTGGCCCGTACGACCACTAAGCGCCGATACAAAACGCCGCCACACGCCACTCGCGCGATTCCACATCCCTCTCTCCCTTACCTCAGTTAACCTGTTCAAGTCGAAGGCAACGCACGCACGTCTGTTGCTGATTGAAATAAATATGGATATAGAATTATTTATATCAGAGATTCCATCCCGTCCTGCTTTAAAAAAAGTAACAGCTACCGACCGCAAGTGTCCATCACCGGCCACAAGTGGCTGTCGCGCGCTTCAGCTACCTTTGTAGCCGCTTCTAGCTTCTCGTGGCGGCGTTTATGGTTGTCGCGTGTGGCCTGCTGCGGTGACCCCTAGTTGTTGTCAGCGTCTTAACATCGCGTTCTGACAGTACATTTCGTGCGAATAAAGTAATTAAAAGTATAATAATTTTATTTGCTTCTAATACATTTTTAGTAACAGTAAACACGGAATTTTGTACTCGGGTATCTAGGTCATGACCAGTGATGGCTCAGTGGTAATAGCCGCGACTTAGGAGTTGAGGTCGTATGTTCGAACCCTGACAGGCGCTTTACTTTGTGTAACTGCTCTCAAAACGGTGAAGGAAAACATCGTGAAGAAACCACCATGTCCTAGAACCGAAAATTCGAAGACATGTGACATCTACCAACCCGCACTGGGCCCGCGTGGTGGATAACGGTCCACTCCCTCTCACAGAGAGAAGGCCCACAGGCCTTGCCGGCCTGGCTTTCCCACTGCTGGGACACATCCCTGCAGGAAAATTATAGGCTAATTATGATTATGTATGTATCTAGGTTATTTGATAGTCATTATCTACCTAGCCTTTTACCAACTAAGTTGAGGTGTACTTCTAGTCTAACTGAATGCACTGAATGTTAGTATTTTACATGGAGCGTCTGCCTATCTGATCTCCACAACCCGATTTTTTGTGGTAGTCTCTCTGCCTACCCCGCTAGTGTTCACATGGTCACACGTACAAATCAACGAGGCAATTTTGTTCTTCTAACTGAACAGCTGTGCTGCTGGGGAGTTTGTTGCGCCACTTCTTCTTCCCAGCTAATGCACTAGGAAGTGATGAAGGGTGGGCGTTTTGGGGGACTGTCTTATGTAATTTTGACGTTCGAAAAGTGCTGATTCTCAGCCTAGTTTGAATAAATCACTTTAGAATTTTTGAATTTTTGAATAATTTCCTTGTATTAGCGCATCCACCAACAAATTACACGAATGAAGGCTATTGTGCTCGATTTTATGTAATCGACCAGATTTACTTGAACTGTAGGTACCGATTTGCACAAAGGTTTCATTGGAAATGCCTAAAAGCCACTACTTACTGATATCTCTTCAGCAAAATAGCCTATAAACAGTAACGGAGTAATACAATACCCCTTGGTAAGACTGGTTGTCAGACTTTCGGGCTTATGAACCCTGTAAAGACTGTTCAAGAGCCACGATGTCATTCGTAGACCTTAGACCAACCGCTTAGTGTGTTTTCCGAGGCACGTTTGTAAAGATGGCTAACCACTCAGAGACCAACCCGGCCAACCGCGGCAAGTGTAGCTTGACCTGATCGATCGACTCGTGCAGCTATTATTACTTAGCCACAAGCCCCCCATCAGGTCAGCATAATTGACCTATATTGTTCCCACTGCTGGGACTCAGGCCTCCTCTCTGTGAGAGGGAGTGGGCCGTAATTCACCACGCGGGCCCAGTGCGGGTTGGTAGATGTCTTCGAATTTTTCGTTCTGGTACATCTCGGTTTCCGCACGATGTTTTCCTACACCGTTTTCAGAACAGTGGTGATGGAATAAATTACTCAAAGCGCCCTTTTTTTTGGGTCAAATAACTTCTCCCGCTCTAGTCGGAGCGGGAGGGCGTATCAGACTTTTACTGACTAAAACCACCCGTGTTCCTTCCGTTGCCTGTGTGCCGGGGCCGCGTCGCTTTCGTACAAACTCGCAACCCTGGCATTGGTCCTGACGGACCCCGTTCCGACCCAGTTGATGTCAGCATAAACTGGGTCGGAACGGAGTCCGTCTCTTTGAGGCGCGCGTGGGACACAACGCGCCGTCGACCCGGGCGCGGACGGCGAGCTACCCATCGCTCACCGTGCGCAAGCCAAATACCACTATCGTATAGCATTTTGGTTCTAATTTATGCAACACAGTATCATCCATGGATATGAACAAACTATTAAAACTAAATAAATATGATCTACGAAACGAGTATTTTCGAATTGAAGTTGAAAAGCAGTAACGTGCTTTCGTAGGCACGGAGTGGACATAAGAAAACAAATGTATTTGGTACCAAATTTTACATTACAATAAAAATTATACTATAAATTAACAATACACACGCACGCAATTAACGCACATCACATAATTCCAAAAAATATAATTTTTATAAAAAGAGGTAGGTAGATAGGTAATATGCGCTCCGCAAGTGTCACGTTAAAACTTGGCTATTTACCAAACCTGAGCTCAGTGTCGCGCCGGCGTCAACGGAAGCGTGTTGTGTACTGCGTGTTAGATTATAGTGCCATTTCAATCGAATGTAGCATGACCTGTCTATCTTTTTTTACTTATATCATTGATCACAAAGGATTTTGTTCTTGACCACTTGGACTGGTTGGTTGATCAGCACCCGGTTTTGGTTTTACTATTGGAGTGTGCGCTGGTAGTTCCATCATTGATTCGTCAATTATTCCATTGGATAGGTCGGATTCATTCGTAGCGGTGCCAAACACTACCACGATTAAATCCGCTATAATTAGGGTCATCATTAATATCGGCAATAATCCGTGAATTAATAATTGATTGCTTTGGTCTTCGTTTGGCATAGAAAACACTGTGATGCATAAGACAAGCTCCAAACACGCAGTTACCACCAGGCTATAGATTTGCAAGAATAAAGATGCCATATAGTCCAGTAGACTGCCAATGAAGAAAGTTCCTATCATAATGTAAATCGTGAAAATCGTGACTGGGGCGAAAAGGTCGTGAGTGATGCTATATAGAGTGTCCAACTGTCGGGTTCTTTCGTTGATCAACACTCCGGTATTGGCAAGCAAAATTAGGAGTCGAATTTTCGTTGTCGGCCCAGTCATTGGTAGGCATTGCCTCTTCTTCCTACAATTGGCAAGACACCTGCCGCCGTGGCCTGCGTCACACACATCTTTGGTTCTCTATAGGAATTTTAGTGTTTGTAATGTTTTCGCATGTTATTTTGGGTATCTGACAAGAAGACGACTTTTGACAATTCATGTCATCATTCTGAATGGACGATTCACGATTTTGACAATTCATGTCATCTTCTGAGTTGATTTGTGGAGTTTTTATATTGATATTATTTGTTTATTGTTGAAAATGTTCTTAACGTCGAAGGAGGGTAATGTTTTTGTTTTAGTTTGATTTTAGGGTCTTTTCCAGCTCCAATATCGAAATTAGTTTAATAATTTCATTTTCAGTCCAACCCATAGGATATCGATTGAGTTCACAAGCCATGCAATAGATGGCGTTTGATCTCAAAAGAACTGATACAATGCACAGGTGCACACCAATGCTTGTAACAGTGTACCACTTTATGGTGAATAACAATTATAACAAATAGTTACGCATAAGATTATGTTATAATCTTTACAGGTTGACGCCTGCGCGGCGACATATATATGTATACAAGGTGGATTTTTGAGACGGGGCAGTAAGGGTAGGTACCGTGACCGTTGTAGCTACAGGAAAACGGTCTTAGGAGACTGTCCTTTACTTTTCGTGAAATGTTGATCTGAAAAAAAATTACTTACAGTCAACAGGGCAGTAAAATGGGCAGTTTTCACAAAAACTTTTTTTGATGCCAATCGATCCTGTTTCTTATAAGGATCAAAAACCTCTACTGCACCAACTGAGGTTCGAATACTAGAAAAGTGAGAAATCGCAAAACACTTTTCCCATACATTTCGTAGGAAATGAGAATCCATCAGATTACTGCGCCATCTCAAAAATCCACCCTAGATACACAATGTAGAAAAAAACCCTGTCCGATCCGAAAAGAGCATATAGGTACTGCAATAACATACCAAAAATGTATAAAAATCTTATTATTATTGAAAATAAAAAAGTTATTCCTATTTAAAATTCACGTTTTTGTACTAAAATTATCCCAATTCCAATAAAAATTAGTAAATTATCAACAGGGCCCATAAATTATGACTTGTAGACACCCGCTAAACGATCGCCAACCGCAGTCATGTATTACCTCGGTAAAATCCCCCTTTGAAAAAAATGCGGGGTATTTTTTTTTCTTTTTTCCTCAAAATTATAATAACTACTCAAATAATAAATAGACTCTCAGTACGATACCTTCTACCTACCAGTAGACTTATCTGAAATAAAATATTTTCAACTAGCTACGCCGCAGTTTCACCCGCATAAGTCTCGAATCTCGATCCCGGCAAACAAACACATAAACAAACAAACTCACTTCCGCATCCTAACCACAGATTATCCTAACTAATAGCTAATTAACTATAACCCTGCTAATATTATAAACGTGAAAGTTTGTGAGTATGGATGGATGTATGGATGTTTGTTACTCTTTCACGCAAAAACTACTAAACGGATTTGGATGAAATTTGGCACACAGATATTTTATAACCTGGATTAACACATAGACTACTTTTTATCCTGATATTCCCACGGGATCGAGACTTATAACCGCGGGACGTTGCTAGTATTACATATAAATGGGTAACTGGGTTTGTTTTTTACGCTTTCACGCTAGATCGGCGTAACTCATTTGGATGAAATTTGGGACATAGGTAGACCATAACCTGGATTAGAACATAGGGTACTTTTTGTCCCGATCTTCTTACGGGATCGAGACTTATGCGGGTGAAATCGCGGGGCGCAGCTAGTTTATAATATTAGTTAGGATTTGAAGATTTTTAAGCATGTGTTGTTTATTCCCAGGTTCATCTCCGAGACGACATCAAGTCCATTCGTTCTGAAAGCAGTTCCGAAGAGAGAAAACCTCGAGGTTGGAAGTTCGTCCAGACTGTGACATCGGCAGCTGGAGCATTTACGGCGAAGTCCAAGGAAACAACTACTGTTTTACCGGGAACGCCACAACCAAGTTTTCAGGTACAGTCTAAGCTTTTATACCTTCGTTAGTTTTTTTTGCCCTTTATCCAGTCAGGATACAATATCGCTTAAAGTTACGGCACTGAGCAGACTATTATAGCATAAAAAACTTTATTTTTAACCGACTTCCAAAAAGGAGGAGGTTATATGTTCGTCGCTTATGAAAGTTTTTTTTTTTTTTTAATGTATGTTCACCGATTTCTCCGTCAATTGTGGACCGATTTTGAAAATTCTTTTTTGTATGAAAGGGTATGCTCCCAAGTTGGTCCCATATAAATTGTATTAACTTTGCTTGGATGGTTTTTGAGTAAGCTTCAATAATACGTATTTTTCCCACTTAGTATATGTGGATGATATGATGATAACTTCCTGTCACTGTTATTTACATAGCACGTAGTGGAATTCGAATTTGTGTGGGGTAGGTACCACAACTAAAAAGTGAAAAATAAAAACTTTTTACAAAAAAAAAACAACCGACTTCCAAAAAAAAACACTACAAAGTTAAAATTTACTTTAATTTCGGAAGTCAGTGGCAAAAAACGAAGATTCAAGACTAAAGACACCGACTTCCGAAATTAAAAATGTTTTTTGGACGTTGGTAGTTTTTTTTTTTTGTAAAAAGTTTTTTAATAGCTTGATAACAAAGATCAAAATAGCATACACCTCTGACAATGTCGCGTTGACATCAACCTAATTGTAGCCACACCCGTAACGATGTACTTGCGCAGGTAACTCGTTACGTGTGTGGCCACGTGACCATTAAACCTTTTTAACCCTTCGTATCGGACGTGGATCCACGCGAGACACAATTGCTTTTTAATTGTTTCAGTAATTACGGCATACGAAAGGTTAATGGTCCGGCCATTTTATGAAATACTTTTTGCTATTCAATTGTCATTGTGTCCCAGTGTCACATTCTTTATTCGGACTGACATGTAAACAAGATGGCTGAATGTCATTCTCTGGTACTAGTACTAACACTACGACGAAAATATCCTGTCTTTGGTATTGTTTTTCTTTGGTATTGTTCGTCGAGTTGAGCTCCTTAAGTTCTGAGTTGAGCTCCACGATTATTGACAAATGCTTGCACTGACTGGACAGGTCCACTCAAATCTGTGTGGTTCTTTCCTCAAAAGACCATTTCAGACACTAATCTACATGGTCCTCACATGGCTTGACCAAGATTAAGTCTGGACTTTAAAAGAGACTGCGACCTCTGAGTTTGTTTCGGCCTTTCTTCTCAGAGTAGTCAGATAGGAAACACCGACTTCATCTAGCTTATTTCTTTTATATTTTTTAATATGACGTGTAAAAGTGATTCCGATATCCTATTTACAGAATAAACAATTTCATTTCATTTCAAATATAATGCTGAGTCGGTAAAGTACATTCTATCGTGCAATGAGCAGACAAAAATAGCCTTAAAGCCCTGGGCAACTTGGCAACGTCGCAAATAGCTGTCAAATATTTACCTGTTTTAATTTATTTGGGAATATTACTGTATGGAAAGAAAAATTTGGACGAACTAGTGAACTAGAATATTAACAATGAATTGCGATTTGATGATGTAACCGTTTATGGTGTAAAAAAGGCATTTGGAAAGTTTACAGTAATATTGCCAAATTAATCAAAACAGCGAAATATTTGACAGCTATTTCCGACGTTGACCACTTTCTGTAAAAACGCTCTTAAGGTGACGAACATATTTTTATATCTGTCTGTACATACAGGTTTTCATTTCGTTTCGTTTATCCACGTTAATTTCTGACAAAATGCAGATATTTGAGAGGCGGCCAGTTCATGTCCAGCAGTGGACTGCGACAGGCTGAGTCAATTGTTTTTTTTTTTTTTTTTTCTGGTACTCTAACCTCAGCTAGTACAGAAAAACATTTAAATCCTTATACGAAACTGCATCATAAAAATAAAACGCTAATTTGAGTTTTTTTAGCTGACTATATCATTTCCAAAATCTGTGAATGCAAAAAGGTAAGGACATAATAATCATAAATGTCTATTTATCTCAACATCATTTTTACAGACACTGGTAAATAAGATGCACAATCTTAAATAGAAAAAGATGTCTGAGGTAGGACGCTCCTGAAATACAGATCACCCGGCTCTCTTAGATAGGACATGTTTTTCTGTAACTACAGCAGATAAGGTACCTGCCCTTACGGCCCCGTGTCAAAAATCAACCCTGTAGACTTTAGAATCTAGTCGGAATCCGGTTAGTGTAAGCAGCTGTATACCAGTATTTTACATAGAGCGACTACCTATGTGATCTCCAAAGTCAAAGTAAAATAATTTATTTCAAATAGGCATATAAAAGGTATTTTGAAAGTCAAAACTTACAAGAAAATAGAATCAATTGTAGTCCAAAAATTAGTTTCGTATGGAGAAGAATGAGCAAGAAATGCTCTTTTAAAATATTTTTTATAGATTAATTATATGTGAAGACAATGCAACTGTAGCGGCATCTACATAGCTACATGCGAACTACGCATCAAAGACCTGACGTCACACAACATCCTGACGTCACACAAATCCTGTATCGCGCAATTAGAGTTGAGTTTATCGCGCGATGGACATATATACTTCCAACTACAACCTCTGGGCAGTTGCCCGCCAGACACGACACCCGTCTGGTCGGAGGATCCTCCCTTTTCTATGGGGGATGAGTGAACTTTACACCCTGTTCCTCATGCCCCCAAATTGGTGACCCCGAACATGAACGTCAATGCAGCCTTCGTGCAACTACTTCAGCGTGACGTCATCATCATCATCACTCCCGCAAGCTTTCGTGAGGCGAGTCACACAGCCAGTCAGCACCCACGGCTTCAACGGGTATCCTGACCACCAGCATGCAACGAACGCGCATTCCTGGTCATCACCCTCAGCCACAACCCGGCGCTGTACCACATCCGACCCACTGGATCAAGACGCAGCGCCACCCCGACTCACTGGGGAATCACCGCAGACAGTTCCGACTCACCGCGAACTATGCGGCACCCGGTTCCGACTCACTGGAACCACAGCTGGCACTGTGAAGCATCGCAAGATTCAAGACTCAGCCCACTATCGACCTCCGGTCTCTGGAGGGGAGTGATGTAGCGGCATCTACATAGCTACATGCGAACTACGCATCAAAGACCTGAAGTCACACAACATCCTGACGTCACACAAATCCTGCATCGCGCAATTAGAGTGCACCGCGCGATAAACATATATACAAGCTTCCCGACTTCAACCTCTGGGCAGTTGCCCGCCAGACACGACACCCGTCTGGTCGGAGGATCCTCCCTTTTCTATGGGGGATGAGTGAACTTTACACCCTGTTCCTCATACCCCTAAACAACTAGAAAAAAAATTACCATACCATAATAAGTAAAAAGAATTAAAAATGAAGCAATGACAGATAAATTAATTTTAATATGGGATAAATTGATGGTGCTCACATATTTCCAAACATTGGAAAAGTATGATGCGTCTAAAATTTTAACAAGTAATTAGTCTCCACAGCCAATTTACTGGATAACACAATACCGTTGGTATAGTTTGACCGAGACCGCTATACCTACGAAAGTATGTGCGCGGCCACGGGAGGGAAATGCAGGCCGTTTATTCGTCAACGCTCACGGTGTCCCGCCGCTCACACGTCAACGCTACCCCTCGCCTCGCCGCGCATTCCCAAGGCGCGGTACAGCGGTGACCGGTCAAACTATAACACTGGTTGTGTTTCAGGCTTCCCGACTACCCGTAACAACAGTCTGTGTTTTCGGATAAGCAGTTATCCATCAAACCGCGCTGGGTCCGCGTAGAGGTTTTCAGCCCACTCCCTCTTACAGAGAGGAGACCTGTGTCCTAGCAATGCAAATATTATAGGCTGGATATTAAATCGCTTTAAATTAAATTATTTATGTTTCAGTCCAAGCCAGACAGCAAAAATTCCGACTATGGTAAAGACGACAAGAAGTCAACAATCTATCCAAATGAAAAAGATGAGAACATTGGAGAAACAAGTCCCGACGTACGTATGTATTGCATCACCATCCATGAATAAATTTTACAATCAAGGGTCAAAATATATACAGGGCTGTTGGTAATAAGTCGGCAATCTATTATGGGAACGTAGGAGAGGTAATTTACAACCAAATAACCTCTTATGACTCCAATGCAAATGTCAAAAAATTTCGAGTAATTTGACATTTAATATTTTTATTTCATTCATTTTAAAATATTTAAATATAATTTGCTGCGTACAGCAAATTCGGTGATGATATCCAGATCTGATTTTATATACATACAAGAGTTTTGTCGCGTTGTTGGTTCAGTTCCTCGTTACAAAGTATTTTAAAGCTATTATAAAAATGAAACCTCAATCAGGTTGAGTATTATGTGCCTTACAAAAAGCCTGTCAAAAAACGACCACATAAAACTGACGAAAATAAAAAATAAAAATAATATGATGTGGAGTGCTCACAAGTATATTTGTCTAACGTGTCCAATATTTTCTTCTCAGGGTTTGGAGCCAGAATCCTTGCTATTCCGCGACGGCAGAAGAAGGATAGACATGGTGCTAGCATACGAAGAAGAAGACTATGGCGTCATGACTGAAAATGAAGCGAGAAAGAAAGAATATAGAAGAACATTCCAGGTGAGCATGCCAAGTCACTCGAACTCGAACTGCTTTAACACTTTTGATAACAATTCCCAGTAAAAAACTTTACTAAGTGCTAAGTGGATGAAGACGGGTTAACGACTGCCGCCGACGCGTCGGCGACTGCCGCTGACGAGTGTCGATGGCTGCAGTTGTCTCTGCCGTTTGCAAAGTGGCGCTCGTGTATATGAGCACTAAAAATATATAAAGCTCCATTTACACGGTGCAAGTTTATTGCTTCTAGCATACCATAAAATTGAAGCAACAATTACAGTCTCGTCCAAACAACAAAACTGGTATAGGTGTAAACAACACGTACATTAAAATAGCATTCAATTCCGGCATGAAAATATTCCATCATTCAAAGTTAAAAAGAATCTTGAGAAGACGTTCAACAAAATTAAATGAAATATTAGGCAGCACAAATACTTGAATCAATTGTACAAAGACATGCAACTCTCTTGTTTATACTAGGTAAAACTTGCATGCAATAATGGCCTTGGTGTTAACAGAAGTCACATGCAATTATCGAATGACAAAACTTGCATTCAATTATTGTATGCCATTTTATACCAGTCGCACGCGTGCAATTCATGAATGGCAATAATTGAACGTGCTTTAAGACGTGCGATTATTTTTCTTGAACGTTCCAGAAACTTGCATGGTGTAAATGGGGCTTAAGTGTCACACAGACAAATACACCTTATCGTTTTATGACTTGCAAGTGAAATTCAACCTTAGAGTGAAGCAATTAGGTACAAGGTCGCAGGGATCTATGGATGAAGATAAATCTCAGTTTGCGTGGTCGGTTCGTGAGTGACTGACCATTCATTTTAAACCGGAGCCCCTCCGTGGCTCGGAAAATAGGTTAAGCCAATGCTCCCGGGTGTCATTCGTTGATTTTTGACAATCGTAACGGCTTACGGAATTGGATCACTACTAACCTAATCTTTTTTTTGTTCCGGGGTGTAAAATCTTCTTGGATTTCCTCCGCCTGGGGCGGGCGAAGGGGTCTGTCAGACTCCTACTGACTTAAAATCACCCTGATGTTCCCTTCTTACACTTGGAGCGGGGATCATGAGATCTTTTACGCCTTCCATGATCCCCGACGACTTCTGCCGCCGACCGCTTCTGCGGGCAACCTCCGGGGAATGTGAGGTGCGAGACTCCCCCCACAGGGGCGCGCGTGGAACACTACGCGCCGTCACCTCGGGTCCTGCTGAACTAATAACCTAACCTAACCTAACAAAGGAGTATCGTGTTACCCAATGACTAGGTTATCGAGCTCAGATAAGTAGTCATTCCACGAAAAATATTAGTATTCAAGTGCATCCGGTTAGACTGGAAGTTGACCCCAACATAACTGGGAAAAATCTAAACTAATGATGAATGTTATTGTATGTTACCTTTAATATAAAAAAAATGCAAAAGTTACTCTTTACTCTCGACTAAACAGATTCCGATGGCACACAGCTAGACCATAACCAGCTATCTAACTACGTAACATATTTTCGTAAACCATTACGACTAAAGTCCCCGTCACGAGAAGACAATTCAATCAACAACAAATAATCCCAAATTCAATCAACTCAAAATAACATACGTGTAATACTAATATCTCAGACGCGTTCAGTACCAAAAAACATTAGACGACAGCGCTTTATATCGCTAAAATATAACCCGACCAAGTGAAATTGCTCGTTAGTTTTGTATTACACGTATGTTACTTTGAGTTGATTGAATTTGGGATTGTTTGTTTCGCTACGTAACTTAGTAGAAGTTCTTTGCTTACAAAATTTATAGCTTCCCGTGACGGGGACTTTAATCTGTTTGATTTTGTCAGTTCAACAACATTCATTACGTTATTTACGTTGTTGAGCAGATATTTTTTCGAACTTATGAAGCAATGGATTAAACATCTGTTTCGAAACGTTTCAGAATCTGATTGATCGTGTATTACGCAATTAAGGTACAGGCTTAGGATATAATGTACATTTCATCCCGGTAGTACGTTCCTGCGGGATAATTTCCAACGTCCACGTGGGCAAAGCCGCGGGCAAAAGCTAACCATAAGCATAATGAACCTATAATCTTCCCACTGCTGGGACACAGGCCTCTCTCGAGTTAATGGGCTGTAATTGACCACGCGAGCCCAATGCGGATTGGTAGATGTCACATGTCTTCGAATCTTGGGTTCTAGGACATGCCGTTTTCCTCACGATGTTTTCCATCACCGTTTTGAGAGCAGTGGTGATGAAATAATTAACTCAAAGTAAAGCAGAGCTGTTACCACCAAGCCACTACTCCTCTCAAAAGCGCTAATCATTGATGTTTTAATTTTGTTACAGGATAATCTAATAAAGGAAGGACTAGAATTGGAGCTAGAGAACAAAAGCCTATCTTTCGACGAGAAGACCTGGTTCCTCAAGATCCACATACCTTGGAAGACTGAGATGAGGCTGGCAGAGGTCACAGGCATGAAACTCCCCACGCGACGGTTTATTCCTATATCGGTGAGCGCTTGGGTTAGTATATATGGTCTGTGGCGGCATCTACAACGCCACATGCGAACTACGTACACACTGATGTCACAGAAAATCGTGTATTGCGCAAGCAAAGTTTACCACGCGACGAGTATATTTACAACGTTCCGACATCAATCGTCGGGCGATTAGTGTGGGGCGGGGTCATGTAGTGGGGGCCGGGGAATACTCTCACTATGGGCAAGGCCAACAAAAACCGTCGCCCTCGCTGTCGCCTTTGTTGGGCCTTCCCTAGGGAACTAGGGATCTTACCCGGCAGGGCCCTGGTCGCACGGGCGTCGTGAAGCACTTCGGGCGCTCCCACAGATACACCCCACAGATATAAATTTTATTAACTTTGCGTAGATAGTTTCTGAGGTACGGAGTGATAAGTCTGGTAAAAATGAAACAAGGAGACAACTTTATTTAAAAATTATGATTTATTTTTCAACGTAATTTTCATCTAACTCAATGCAGTTCATCCAGCGTTTCTCAAACTTTTCGATCCCTTCCGTAAAGTACGACTTAGGCAACCCTTCGAAATAGGCATTGGTTTCGAGCATGATCTCCTCGTTGGAGCTAAATCTTTTTCCACCGAGGCATTTTTTTAAATTCGGAAACAGAAAATAGTCGCAAGGGGCCAAATCTGGCGAATATGGTGGGTGAGATAGCAACTCATATCGCAACTCATGTGATTTGGCCATGGCAATCACGCAGGTGTGCACTCGTGCGTTGTCTTGGTGGAAGAGGATTTTCTTCTTAGCCAAACGCGGTCGTTTTTCAGGTAAAATTTGGTTAAATTGGTCCAATAAATTGGCATAATATTCGCCATTGATCGTTTTACCCTTCTCTAGGTAGTTAATATGGATTACCCCACATGCGTCCCAGAAAACTGTAGCCATCACCTTATTGGCCGATAAAACTGCTTTGGCCTTCTTCGGAGCTGGTTCGCCCCTAGCAATCCATTGTTTCGATTGTTCCTTGGTGTCTGGTGTATAGTGGAGGATCCACGTTTCGTCTACCGTTATATAACGACGCAAAAAATCAGGTTTATTCCGTTGTAACAACGCCAAACCTGCCTTCGAAGTGGTAACTCGCATGCGTTTTTGATCAATAGTCAGTAAACGCGGCACCCATCGCGCGGAGAGCTTTTTCATATCTAAATGTTGGTGTAAGATATTACGCACACGTTCGTCTGAGATGCCTACTATCTCGACTATCTCGCTCACTTTTACTCTTCGGTCGTTCAACACTATGTCATGGATTTTAGCGATCATCTCTGGAGTAGTGACCTCAACTGGGCGTCCTGGGCGTTCAGCATCACTTGTGCTTGTACGACCACACCGAAAATCCGTAAACCATTTATGAATCATTTTAATCGACGGAGCAGAGTCCCCATAATATTTACCAAGCCTTTGTTTCGTTTCCGTAATAGTTTTTTTGCGCAAAAAATAATGTTTAATCAACACTCGAAACTCACTTTTCTCCATCTTTGCGAAAATGCGTTCAATCGTTTTTATTTAATGGCTCTCAAAAAAAAACTAACCGGCGGTACTAGCTGAAAATTTAAATATAGTCCCTCAAAAGAGTTGTGAACAAGGAGGTTACATGCAATTTGCGATAATTTTATTCCAAAATAGATTTTTACCAGACTTATCACTCCGCCCTCTAGCTTCAATAATATGTATCTTTCCCACTTCATATCATTGAGTGATTATAAATCATAAGGTGCACACAAAAAAAAAAAAAAACAACTAAAATAATAGGGTTAGGTACCTACCATAAAGAAAGAAAGAAAATAAATTTATTTAGCACAGACTAAAACACACAATATAATTACACAGCAGATAAAAAAAAAACAAATAAAAAAGCACAACTTAATAAAATAAAATATTTTACATAAAGAAACAACTGACTTATTTTTCCCCTTACGGTGTTTTTTTTTTTTTGGAAGTTAGTTGTTCTTTTCTTTTGAAAAACGGTTTTTTCACTTTGAAGTTTTTTTTTTTGAAGTCGGATTGTTTTTTTCAATACCAATTTAAGAATGTTCCGTTTAATATTGATATCATGTTTATCAGGACGACCATAAATCAGAAAAAGACAAGCACTGGTATTCAAAATGGCGACGGCGTTGGAAACAGCTGTACGAGTATGAGCACACCAGGATTACTGCGGAACCTTCGTTCTACGGAGCTGCAGAACAGAAGGGGGCTCGGAGAGAAGAGGTGTTAGTAACTTTCAGTAACTAGTACAATTTTGAACTATCTTAATTCTTTTTTTGTTTACGGGAAACCTTTTAAGCTTACAGGTTTCCTAAGACTGCCAAATAGCGTCCGCATTTACCGTCATCTCTTCTTCTTTTCGTGACTAACCTGGTGTCAGAGTTTTAAAGCTGCCCATAGGCCTCTGACTTGGCTTCACATGCCGTCGAGAAATATCTCTCAGGCATGCCGGTTTGGTGAGCAATGGGTAGCTCGCTGTCCGATAAGGACCAGGCCCGTGTCGACGGCGCGTTGTGTTCCACGCGCGCCTCAATGAGATGTCAGCACCAACTGACGGGGTCCGTAAGGGCCAATGCCTGCCAGGGTTGCGAGTTTGTCCGAAAGGGATATCGCGGCCCCGGCACACAGGCAACGGAAGGAACACGGGTGGGTTTTAGTCAGTAAAAGTCTGACACGCCCTCTCGCTCCGCCCAGAGCGGGAGAAGTCATTTGATGATTTCCCATCCTCAAAAAAAAAAAGGCATGCTGGTTTCCTCACGATGTTTTCCTTCACCGTTTTTGAAGCAAGTGATAATTATACAAGACGCACATGAATCCGAAAAGTCAGACGTGTGTGCCTTGGGTTCGAACTCGACATCCATAACTTGAAATGTGTCACTGAACCATTATTTATGAAAGTAAGTTAGTGGGTTTTTGACCCCCGACGCAGAAAGAGGGGTGTTATCAGTTTGACCGCTTTGTCTGTCTGTGGCACCGACGTGTGTCGTGTGTCGTGTGTCGTGTGAGCTCTTAAACAGGTAAACCAATTTGAATGCGGTTTTTTTTATTTGAAAGCAGGTTTTCTAATGCTCTGGTTGTAAGACATGTTTTATCAAAATTGATTCAGCTGCTTGAAGATTATTAGCTCTTTTCTAGTCAATAAATGTACCCGTTTAACCTAACAACCTGTATATTGATCCATATACAGCATGTATCAGAAACTTTCTCCATGGGACCAAATTCGTAATCGCGAAAAAACTATCAGCCGTCCCATGCATTTCAATGGACTAGGTATTGAAATTTTGTATGGAACAGCTGCAGGAGCAGTGATAATGCTCGCGACTTTCGCGCTTTACTTTGTGTGAATAATTTCATCACCACTGCTCTCAAAACGGTGAAGGAAAACATCGTGAGGAAAACGGCATGTCCTAGACCTAAAACTTCGAAAACATGTGACATCTACCAACCCACACTGGGCCCGCGTGGTGGATTACGGCCCACTCCATCTCACAGACAGGAGGCCGCAGTCCCAGCAGTGGGAATATTATAGGTTGATTATGCATATACTATATGCTTATGCCTATATGCTATATGATATATGCTGTATGCTACATGCTATATTATATATGCTATAAAATGTAATTTAAATCAAAAGCAATAAGGAGTATTGATATCAACTTCGAAGCAAATCTCTCCTAAAATAACTTTCTACCCCTATTTAACCCCGTTAGGGGATGAATTTCAATAAAATACGAAACACGTCTTCCATCAATTCTGTTAAAGAATACTTATGCAAAATTTGAAATAGATTGGATCTAGGAATCACGTTGTCCCATACAAACATTGCCACCCTTTTTCACCCCCTTAGGGGTAGAGTTTCGGAAAATCCTTTCTTATCGGATGCCTACGTCATACAATGAACACACCCTCCAAGTTTCAGGTCTCTACGATCAGCAGTTTAGGCTGTGTGTTGATCCGTCAGTCAGTCATTCAGGACAAAGCATTTTATATGTATAGATATGCAATATTCTATATGCTATATGCAATATGCTATTTGTTATGCTATAGAGAAAGTTGTTCAGTTCGATAGTCTGTACCACAAACTTAAATATAATAAACTAAATACGTTACTGGTGTACGTTTATTTGTTTACAGATTTTTAGTAAAAGACCGGCACACGCAGTTCTCTCCAGCGCAAAGAAGTTTACTAGTCATGCAGATATTACTCAGAGCTAAATATGACAACGATGAAATTAAGGTATGTTATTACGAGTATTACCTATCAATATTAGTACCTAGTCGCTCGAGCTCTGCTCGGGTGAAAATAGAAAATGCTCATTTAATAGTATAGGATAGTTCGTACTTATTCCATGCTGACATAATGACATTCCAAGGTAGCCATCTTGGTCTAATCTTTGGACAACCGAGCTCTGCCCGTGTGAAAATACGGAGAAAATCTATTTTCCTAGATCTTAGCTAGATTGATGTTTCGCCCCCGTAAACCCCTATATTGCAACTTTCATCAAAATCGTTAAAGCCGTTTTCCAGAACGTCATTACAAATATATACATATATAAAGGTTTTCCAATAAGAGCCCTCCTCCTAAATTGTATGTTGTTATGCCCGACAGGGCCCACAATGCTCCAAAACGAATGTATGTCTTTATGTACCTACCACCTACCACCTTCACATTGTGGAATGCAATAAACGTATTGAGTATTGAGGTGTTATTTTGAATAGCCCGCTATTTCGGTAGATGTCACTTTTGAAGCTGTAATTTTTTGACATTTGACAAGTAGAAACTACGCCATTAATAAAAATGGAACGATACACGCTTCACCAACGCATTGAAATTATTAAAATTCACTATAAAAATGGTGAAAATTTGGCAGAGACGGTTCTTAAAACTTGATTTAACACCTTGTGACTTCTTCCTTTGGGGCCACGTGAAAGAGAAGGTCTACGCCAACAGCCCAGCGTCGATTCAAGACCTCAAAAATGGAATTCGTGAGGCTATCGAGTACATAAGGCCGCGATAAGGCTTTGCGATTTGGTTATGGAAAATTTCATGAAAAGGATATGGATATGGTCGTGGTGGTCATTTACCTGATGTTATTTTCCACTATTAACGGCATACCTTCCTCTTTATAATGAAATAAACATCCGATCATTTATATAAAAAATGGCATTTTTCTTTGAATATCAAAATAACACCTCTTATTGGAAAACCCTTTATATACAAATATTGCTTGTTTAATAGTATAGGATTAGAATTAACTACATAAAAGCCTCTGGCCTCATGGTCGCAAGCGCTACTGCTGAACAGCGGGATAATTACCTAACACACTAACAGTAGCAATGCCATCCATTTTGACAGTTCAAAATTCAAAAAAAAAACAAAATTCAAAAGTCATTTATTCAAAATAGGCTGAGAATCAGCACTTTTCAAACGTCAAAATTACATAAGACAGTCCCCCAAAAACGCCCACCCTTCACCACTTCCTAGTGCTTAGCTGGGAAGAAGTGGCGCAACAAACTCCCCAGCAGCACAGCTGTCTGTTCAGTTAGAAAACAGTTCAACAACATTCACTGCATTATTTACGTTGTTGAACAGATTTTTTTTTTTAACTTATGAAACACTAGATTAGCAATCTGTTTAAAAACTATTCAGATTCTGATTGATCGTGTATTACGCAATTAGGGTACAGGTCCTTAGTTCGAATTATTTTCGGGTTTATCCGATAGAAATTTCTCAGTAGCATCCTTGAGTTTGGAGGTTGGTAATGTGACTCGTCCTGCTTTAAAGCAAGTGGCGCCGTCGATCCTGCGCCTGACCTCTCTCCAGTTGCGTCGGATTTCTGTTCCAGCGGACGATGAGAGAGAGGGATGAGGGAGACAAACATATACAGACATAGATATTATCTCTGCGTACTAGGCTAGTCTCCGTTAAGAGTAACCCCCGTGGCCGAAATTCGGTCGGGTGGATTATTATCGTCATTCATAGAGGCTCTTTGGGGCTTAACCCCCTCCAACCAACCCTCCCCCCTGGTGATACGTAGTGAGGTTTCTGACTAACTCGGGAGGGGTTCGTCCCTACCCAAAATCACGAGTACTTTTTTGATACTAAGTCTCTAAAAAAAAATCAGAATATTTTATCTTTAAATACGTTCCGTGGTAACAGCGACTCAATGATATCTTACTATACCCCCCCGTCCCACTTGATCGTCCCACGTGATATTTCGTGATTTGTTCCGAACCCACTCCCCCCCCCTTTCAAGCCTCAAGTGATTAATGGACAATTCCCTTAATAGAAGACTCTGGAAACTTCAACAAGCCTTCTTCTTCTATTGACCATCTTCTATTTTGTTAAGTACTTGGTACTTGTTGAAAGACCTACACTGTCCTCCCATACCTATTAATACTGTTATTTGAATATATTGTACAGGCCAATTATTTTTAAAAGAGTAACCGTGGACTTCTTCTCCATAAGAAACGACTAATTGGAACCCTGCACCTAGCTTTTGACGTTTCATAAGTGCCCATGTAGGTCTATGTTTTTTATTTTTTTATTTTTTACAATAAGTTCTCTTGGCCATTTTAGATGGGTATCCGTCGCCTTCTCAATGACAACACATACTCAGCATGCTACCCTCTACACGAAGGGAGGTATGAAGTTGATATGTCTGATGGCAGAGTTACCGATAGAAGAGTAAGTAGAATTTATTATTTTAACTTTAGGTATATACGCGGCGAGGCGGCAGGGCAATGCGGCTCATTTGTCAACGCTGCCCGCGCCTCGCCGCGCATTTCTAAGCCGCATCTTAGGAATAAGGTGGTGTCGGTCAAACTAGAGCCTAGTCACACATATACACAAAACAACACAAACCCTGTTTGTTTAAAAATAAGATGCACATACAGTTTCACATAGGCATACAACTACAGTTTACACAAAGAACTGCAAATTTGTTAATAAGTCATTTACTGACTTCCTAAATTTAATTTTTAGTCACTTTTCGTAAACAATCGTCTCAATATTGTTAATAATTAAGGGAAAGTGTTTTGGTGTGCCCTGGTTTGTAAATAGTAATTTAAGCCGAAAATTAGTTGTTACGGCTCATAGACTCAGATCTGGACACATTCCATGCAATAAGTTTGCGTTCATGATGAGGAAAACGAACTATCCTAACTGTGTGGAGTGTGGAGTTGTTGAAGACTTACACCACTTATTGATGGACTGTGTTCGGTATGAGTCTAGGGGAAAGGATTTGTTTAGGGTCTTGAGGTTGAACAGACTTGAAGTAGGCACATTCAATAAAATCTTGGCTCAACCAAATGGCGATGATGCGAAGAGTCTGTTTAGGTTCATAGCCCAGATATGAGTAATATGTATTTAAGTTACGATGGGACTGACATACGCATGGCGGTTATAAATGTACCTAAAAAAAAAAAAAAAAAAAAAAAGGGAATGTGCGAGATAGCCCCAACACAAGTATGATCAATTACTTATTAAGGATGTGTCATGTACTCGTATAATCCATGTACCTAACTGTTTTGCGACAAACAAACATTTTTTCATTTTCATTTTCATTAGCAATAATGATCTTGGAAATATAATATTTTTCCAAATACTACTTCTAATTTTATAATTTTTATTTTAAACCCTTAAATTGTAAAGCACTTCAGTTATTTCAATAAACTAAATAATTTGAGTTTGCGTATTTAAGGACTTCAAAAGTTAAATTTTAATTCCTTTCTCGCCATATAGCTAAGTATAGCTAAGCTAAGCTAAGCTAAGCTAAGTATGCGCTTGTAAACGATTTTTTCTGTTTCCACCGCCTCTGTGATTTAGTGGTTAGACCACCTGTCTCAGACCCAGAGGTCCCGGGTTCGATTCCTAGTGGGAGCATAATTTTCTGGTCGATTTAGTTGGTGGTAGGGCTTGTTCTAAGTCCGCCTGGCTAGCTACCACCATCTTATTTAAGTCTGTCGCCATAACAACAGTGTTAACAGCATTGTTGTGTTTCGGCAGTTAGAGGTAAGATAGCCAGTTCCTCTGTGGTTGGGGATTCTAGGTGAAGCTTGCTTCCGCCTTCGGCCTGATCTACACTTACCATCAGGTGAGATGCAGGCTAAGATCCCCGTAGTGGTAAAAAAAAAACAATCTTCAACATACTTTTTTTTCCACCAGCTCCTGTATCTCGAGTGGGCCCGTCCCTGCAAATGGTACAAGAAGCAACCTCTCTGGCTAGTCCGGAGGTACTTCGGCGACAAGATAGGGCTGTACTTCTGCTGGCTCGGTTTCTATACTAAGATGCTATATGCCCCCGCTATAGTGGGGACCCTCTGCTTTCTATATGGACTGGCGAGTATGGATTCACATGATAACATTCCAAGGTAAGTTTAAAAACGGTCTCATAATCGTCATCTGCTGAGCTTTTCTTGATTATTTAAGGGTAGGCTTTCAGTCTAACTGGATGCAGCTGAATGACAGTATTTTACTTGGAGCGACTGCCTATCTGACCTCCACAACCCAGTTACTGGGTTGACTTTTATGAGGTCTAATAGCTCCTACACACTATGGCGCGGCGCGCCCGGCCCTGCCGCACAAAGGATCGCAAAGGAAATGAAGGCGCAAAAGCCGGGGGCACGTTCCGCGCGGTTATGGCGCCGTAGGAGTAACAATAAGAGTGTCAAATATATAATAAAAAAACCGGCCAAGTGCGTGTCGGACCACGCACAATGAAGGGTTCCGTAGTATTTATCCCAAGAACAAACTTAACATTGTAGTTGAAAAACATGTTCTCCAATACGAAATGTATGGAAGATCATGTTTTTCAAACCGCAAATTTAAGTTGGTTGATTATTTCTCGTTAACCTGTACAGCTATACTTAGCTTTCATAGTTTTCCTATTAATTTCGTTATATATACTACTGCTGTGAATTTTTTCACTTGACTCTAACAAAAAAAATCAGTTAAAAGCTTAATATTTCGCAAATGGATCCCTGAATCCAAAAATGGTTTTAACAAACTCACAATATTTTTGAAAGACCTTTCTAACGATACCCCACTACAAGGGATAGATGAGGAAAAAAAAAAAAACACCACTTTACGTGTAAAGTACCCAAAATAAAAATTTTAGTGATATTCGAATTTGTATGGGGTAGATACCACAACTAAAAAGTGAACAAAAATTTATTTTTACAAAAAAAAAAACATCCAACGGAAAAAAAACACTACAACGTGAAAAATTACTTTAATTTCGGAAGTCGGTGGCAAAATACGAAAATTCAAAACCAAAGACACCGACTTCCGAAATTCATGATATTTTTCACTTTGCGTTTTGTTTTGGAACTCAGTTGTTTTTTTTTTTTAAAGTTGTTTTACATCTAAAACTAAATATTCGGTGTTACGATATTAATTATTGCATTTCATAATCAATATTTTAGTTCACTAGTTAGCGATATTTCATATTTCCATACAGTAATATTGCCAAATTAATCAAAACAGCGAAATATTTGACAGCTTTTTGCGACGTTGCAAAATTTTAGAATGCACGCTCATAACGTCTATTTATGTCAGACTTATTGTTCCTTCTTTGTCCTCAGTAAAGAGATCTGCGACACCAAAGGCCCGGGCAACACTACTCTCTGCCCTCTTTGTGACAAGGCGTGTAAATACCAGACGTTAGCTGAATCCTGTCTGTTCGCCAAACTGACTTATTTGTTTGACAACCCTGCGACCGTGTTCTTTGCGATTTTTATGTCTTTTTGGGGTAAGTTGTTGTATATTTATATTATTATATTTATTGGTTTACTTAGACAAGACTGATGTAACATTAAAGAAGTTCATATCTAACCAGTTTGAAAACAAAATCCCGTGAACACGATGACCACTTCTGTTACCGGCCCGGCAAGAATGGTCCTTACGGTGGTTAGATATGAACTTCTTTTATGATACACGTGGTCGATGAACTGAGAAGACGTCGATTGCAATAAGTCGCGATAGATAAATGAGCTTGTGTTATGTTATGTAACTAGTTTATATTAGTTTCTTAAATTTTTCTTAACTCGATTCCCTTAATTAACAAAATACCCGATATAATAAAAATAGACATTTCCACGTTTCAAGAAGAAATTGACGGATCTATTAATTACTAAATGTTATTACTCAATTGGCGAATTTTTGACCGATAAGAATTTAAATTGATAATATGACATGTCTGTACTCCTGACTTTTATTACTAAATCATTTATTTTTAATTTAAATGTATTGACCTCGAAATTGTCAAATGTATAATCCCATTTTATTAAACTTGACATTTTGTGTTGTATTGCCTACTTCAATTTTGTATTATTATTTTTTATTATTTTTCCGGTATTCATCTTGACATGGTACACTTGTATTGATGTGATTGAATTTGTTAATAATATTTATATTAAGTAAACTGTTTGCATGCCTTAGTTAAGGTAGTTAGTATAAGGATCATTTTAACCTTAACATCTGTAACATGTACCTACTTTCTATGCAAATAAAGAACTATTATATTCTATTAAGTTATGGTTTCTTAGAATAGTGGTGGCCACCACATAGCGTCTACAATCTACCGTCCAATGACGTCACTGAAACGTTATCATGAAAGTAATGTACAACTATTTTCTTAATGTCCAGGGATCATCGCATTTCCGAACACAAACGAATGATAATTTTAGAGATATGTATTTGGTCCCCACCTATGAAATTGGCGTTTTTTTCGCACAAGTAGAGAACCTCGTCACTTCTATGATTTAAAATATTCATCAATTGCTTGGTATTATATCGAATAATGACCATAGACAACTACCAATAGTAAAAAAACCTTATTACTTATAGTTTTCTAAACATAAAAATACCTTAAAAATGACTCCTCATTCTGTTAGCAGAAATGACCACTATTTGTTTTACCATAGCCAAAACTTATTTTTGTCGCTTAATCTAAGTGGCATATTACGTTAACTTACTTTTTAAACATTAGTGCATAAAAGTTTTAAAACATTCGTGTTCATGGTTGTTATACATATAAATTAAGAAAATGTTAGTATGAAAAATGCGACTTCTTTAAAATTCTCGGGGACCTATTATTAATGATTATTTTGATTACAATTATATATAGATCGCAGTGGTGGCCCAGTGGAAACAGCCGCAACTGCAGGCACTATACTTTGTGTAAATCATTTCATTACCACTGCTCTCAAAACGGTAAAGGAAAACATCGTGAGGAAACCGGCATGTCCTAGAACCGAAAATTCGAAGACATGCGACATCTACCAACCCGCACTGTGCCCGCGTGATGGATTATGGCCTACTTCCTCTCACTAAGGGAAGGCCTGTGTCCTAGCAGTGGGAATATAATAGGCTGTTTATGTTACCTACGTATGATTATAATTCTGTAAATACATATCTTTTAAGTATAGTAATTTCGCGGGCTCCCACTACAGATCCACCTTAAGGAGCATGTGCTAAGGAAGCCCGCGAAATTAAAATTTTCTTTAGTTTTTTACATTTTGCAGGTCAGTGTGAGGTTTAATTTTGATTAAAATATGATATAGCGACCGTAACAAATATGGCTTTACACAATTATAATCATTACAATCAGCAATACAACTCCATAAGTAAGCACAATGGCCAAATGTCATGATTTCATGAAATAGTCATTCAATGTGATTATATGAACTTAGAGAGTTGTATTGATATTTTTTATGATTATAATTCATGAATAAACATTTGATACGGCCGCAAATCATATTTAGATCAACATACATCATGATACTGACCTGCAAATTGCAAAAAACGTAAGAAAATTTGAATTTCGCGGGCTACCTTGACGCTTTCGCCTTAAGGCGCGGTGTTACCTCAATATTCACAAAAAACTGGTTTCTTGGATAGTCGAGTATGACGTAACGCAATGAAAATATACGACGCAAAAAAGTGTAGTGGACAGAGAAGGGTTTAAAGGAAAAAAAATACCGAATAGAATAGTAGAAAATAGTTTTAAATTCCCAATAAAAAATACTTCACAAAAATAAACTTTGGCGTCGAAAATCTGTGTATTTTCAGCGATAACAACATTTGTTTTTTAAGAGTTCAATAGAATATTATTTTATAACTTTAACCAGAAAATTATTTAATTTAATGTGTATATTCCGAATAATCTAAATAAACCCCTAAAATAAATGCCCGTTCGCAGCTTACTCACATCATCAACCCAAATATTTATTCGATTTTCAACCTTATTTAATGCTCCGTAATTGTGAAACTAGATATTGCGGTCATACTTTAGTCGTCGGGCTACCGTATAGTGCGCAGACGCGGTTGTATGAGTGCAGCTGTAGCGTTTAAAATCATAGTCAGTCCGCGCCTTAAGACAAAGCTCTACAAAACCCAACGTTTCTAAAAGACTCGGATGTGGCCTTGTTCACAGTAATAGTAGTCTTTAATAACAGTATTTTTTCCATTTCCAGCAACTACATTCCTGGAGCTATGGAAACGTAAGCAGTCTGTGTTGAGGTGGGAGTGGGACATGGGTGGCGTTGATCACGTTTGTAACTTCCTTCTCATTTTATGTAGTAACAGTGCCGCGTTTTAACATCTAGACCTGCAAATACATAAGTATTATACAAATTCGCGTTGCGTGTCTATTTGTGTGACCGCGTTGTTCTTCTAAATTACTCAACGAATTTTTATTAGAGAATTCATTCCGGAAGGTTAACTTGCTACTTTACTACTAATATAAAACTTGCATGAAATAAAAATATATCGATGTTTTATCACGTCTTCAAAACCACACGAAACCGAGGCGGGTCACTAGTAAAATATATTTATTGTTGCATATTATAATATATATTTAAGATCCTAGACATATTATTAAAGTGAAATCAAAGATGTGTAAATATGTCTTGATAGACAGTCTAAGCAGAAAAAATTGCGTCCAGTTGGACGCTATATTTTTACCAATAGCCAATAGTTATTGGCCACTAAATGCACGCACACTAGAAAAGGACGATGACAGCACAAGGACGTGGTGCGAGTGTAATACGTAACTGTCACGCACACCAGCATAAGTTATTTACAGCGCGACACTATCTAGATTCTAGACATATAAATACTCAAAGAGCTGTGAAATGCTTCTTATATTTACTCATAGATTTAATGTAAATCAAGTGCTTTTAATCGTAAGTCAGTAGTAACATTTTAAACCACGAAAACCGACCTTTCCTCCTACGAAATAAAGGCAGTTTCAAAATCAAACTGTTACCGTGTGGTTTAATATATTCTCAAACCTGCGATGCGGTGCACAGGACCGGTCGTGGCGACGCTTAAGGGAAGCCTATATATGTCCAGCACTGGACGTCATTCAGCTGAATTATGAATGATCATAATTCAAACCCTATATTCTGTCGTCATCGTTTTCTCAGGATGAAGATCCGAGACCAGAATTCGAGGCATCAGTCAAGACATATCGGACGAATCCAGTGACTAAAGAGAAGGAGCCGTATCTACCGACCTGGCAGAAGACGGCCAAGTACGTGGCCAGTAGCTCTGCAGTATTGTTCATGGTAAGACATAATCAATTATCAATAATTTTCTTTGGAATGCGCCACCTCAGAATATCAGGACGGCAACCAGTCGGTTGTCTTTTAATGTGAAGGCACGTGAGCATATACGCAAGAAGATGGCTGAAAAATCCCAGCGGTGATTGGATTCGTTTTCTCCTCTACTGATCTTTATTTCTCCTGACAAAGTTATTCTGTTTATACTATGTAGGTATGTATATGTATTTATTTATTTATTCTTATATTAATAGTTAATTTCGTGTTATCAATCTCTAATGTTGCACCTGCCATGTTTTGTCTCTGCATCACCCTAAGGTTGACTGGTAGAAAATGACTCAGGCATTAAGTCCGCCTTTGTACGGTATTTTATTTTTAGTTGTGAATAAAGTTTTAATAAAATAAATAATCACCCTATAATGTTCCCACTGCTGGGACTGCGGCCTCCTCTCAGTGAGAGGGAGTGGGTCGTAATCCACCACGCGGGCCCAGTGCGGGTTGGTAGATGTCACATGTCTTGGATTTTTTAAATCTAGGACATGTCGGTTTCCTCATGATTTTCTTCTTCACCCTTTTAAGAGTAATGGGGATGAAATGATTTACGCAAAGTAAAATGCCTCTCTGGATGCGAACCTAAGGCGATTATCACACTGCACCGTCCTCAATTTTTACAGATTATGATATCAATCTTTAAATTTTTACGAAACATGAGTTGATTAAGACCTTCTGAACAAGATTATGATATGTCAGGACTTTAAAAGAGACTGTGACCTCAAGCACAGAGCTCTGAGTTTGTTTCGGGCCGTCTTTACCCAGGGGTGCAAAGGGTGCGAAACAGCCGGGCGCAGGGTCTTAGGGGGCGCCTTCGTGAACGGGCGCCGTCAGTTGAATCTGGTCATCTCTTAACTGCCATGGCTTATTTTAATTTTTGAATTGGTTTTTTGTTTTCAATTTTTATAACGGACGCTTTAACGAGCACGTCTTTCTTCATTGTTCTCACATGTATAATTTCAACATGAATGATGTAACCAATATTTTATAACAATTTTTTTATGTGTCCGTGGAGTTTCTTGCCCGTTCTTTTCCATAGGTACCTACTACGCTTTGAAATGGGCAACTACTACCTTCATATTTCTAACTGACCGTCTCCTTGACAATACGAAAGTGCCTGTGATGGTTTAATTAAAATAAATGCTTTGAGTTTGAGTTAGAAGATTGATTGCTTTGCTTGACGCTTTTATAACAAACTTCCCATTGACATTCGAAACTTACCCATTAAACGATTTAAAATTTGTATTAAAACAAAACATTTGTTAAAAAGGGTACTATAAAATTTCAGATTATTTAGAAGATAAAAAAGCTTGGGATTGAGCTGCTCGCTCTGCTAAACCTTGTGATAAAACCATAAAACTTGACATTAGAATTATTTAGTAAAACCATCAAAATATACCAGTTTTATTTAAACATTGACATTATTTAACATTACATGATTACTTTGTAAAGTATTATATTATTTTAATTACCTATTGTGAATATGAGGACTATGAGGATATTTTTTTTTTCTTTACAATTTTTTTTTCAGTTAGTTTTAATGATGGTCTGGCAGTTTGAGTAGTTTATGCGGCCTACCCAAATGTCCTTTCTTTGGTATTGTTCGTCGAGTTGAGCTCCTTATGTTCTGAGTTGAGCTCCACGATTACTGACAAATGCTTGCACTGACTTGACAGGCCCACTCAAATCTGTGTGGTTCTT
The DNA here is from genome assembly GCA_947364205.1 of Agrochola lota. Lineage (NCBI taxonomy): Eukaryota > Metazoa > Arthropoda > Insecta > Lepidoptera > Noctuidae > Agrochola > Agrochola lota. The sequence goes on along the minus strand of OX376246.1, from coordinate 8,761,268 downwards.
TTCTCAAAAGACCATTTCAGACACTCATCTACATGGTCCCCATATGGCCTGACCAAGATTATGTCTGGACTTTAAAAGAGACTGTGACCTCTGAGTTTGTTTCGGCCTTTCTTCTCAGAGTAGTCGGATAGGAAACGCCGAACTCATCTAGCATTTTTGTTTTTTTAATATGACGTGTAAAATTGATTCCTATATTCTATTCACATAATAAACAATTTCATTTCATTTCATTGTTTTAGAGCTCCAAGGGACCGTAACCCTACGTATTTGAAATTAATTTCAACTTGAGAGCGTTCCTGAGAAAAAGACAGCCTGACAGACAGATAAACAGACGAACAACGAAGTGATCCTATATGGTTTCCGTTTTTTCCTTTTGAGGTGCGGACCCTTAAACAGGAACACCAAATGAGGTTTTTTTTTTTTGTTGACATGAGTGCAATCTGATTTTCGCACCCTGGCGCGCAATATTGTTAAGACGGCCCTGTTTCGGCCTTTATTCTCAGAGTTGTCAAATAGGAAACGCCGACCTCACTCTAGTTTTTAAAACTAGTGGTCGCCCAGTGGTCGAAATTCGACCATAATTCATTTAAATAACTTAATTAGGATAGTTTAGGATAGTTCAAAATAATTCCATGTACAGTACATACTAATTCCACGATTCCATGTCATTATCTTTAACCATAGTGTACATGTGAAACGCATGTTTTTTTATTAATTTAATTTATTTCTAATGCAGATTTATCTAAAACATTTATCTTTCTGCACTCCTTCTCCATATAAACTTTAACTGTGCTAAATTTCATACTCCCGTCCGCGTAATTTTCGTAAAAAGGGGTACAATGTTTTTGCTTCATGTAATAATATATGTATATAGATATGATTGACGTATGCAAGTGTTTGTACAAACCTACTTACTAAACCATTGCTTTTATTTTCCTCTTCACCAGATCGCAATAGTCATGGGCGCTGTTCTCGGCACCATCATCTACAGGATATCCATGGTATCCGTCATCTACGGTGGCACCGGCTTCTTCATACAGAACCACGCCAAGATCTTCACGACCATGACAGCTGCCATGATCAATTTGATCACAATTATGATTTTGACTAAGGTACGTATAGAGGTATGAGGAACAGGGGGTAAAGTTCACTCATCCTCCGACCAGACGGGTGTCGTGTCTGGTGGGCAACTGCCCCACGATTGATGTCGGGACGTTGTATACAGGGTGTCAGGGACATTGACTCGAAAACTGTGACCATGGATTCAGTACATGATTCTGAACCCCTCTGCGTTGAAATATTTCGTCAGTTATTTTTTTTTAATCAGCTGTTCTATACATTTTAACCGCGTAGGTATACTTGTTAGGCGCAGTTTTCTATGTAACAGCAGATGTTGTACCTGTTATAAAACACTGTAAAACGAAATAAAATTGTGTTTTCAGGGGGTCTTGTCGCTTTACGTAGTTTCCAACCTTTTAATTTTTTTGTGAATATTTTTTTATTTACCATTAAAAAAAAATATTACAAAGTGTTTCAGCAGAATAGCATTTTTAAACCACTAAGGTTTGTACTTAATGCTACATGTAAATTCTACATCATAGTAAAAACAAAATCAAGGTAAACAATAAATATAACATAATACCTTATTTCGAAATTTGGTAACTTCATCTCAGGTGATATGCTGGTTATTACGTAAAACCGCATTTCACATTGAGCATTCAATTATAACCGAGAACAAAAAAAATAATAATGCTTAGATTTTAAAACCAACGGTCATACTAATAAATCTTGTTAAAATATACATACGGTTTTAATGCTGTATTCGCTAGGAAAAACCCACATTTAAAAAATGTTAAATGAGCCCTCCGTGAGGGCTCCAGGCGTCTCATATGCGACTAGGTGAACCCTCCAGTAGGGCTCCCAGCACTGAACGTGTTAAGGCTGTGCGTTGTCTGTCAGTGAATTTAAGATTTTTATTAAGTAGATATTATGGATTTTCTTTTTTGTTTCAGATATACGCCCAAATAGCGGTGTATCTGACCAACATGGAGAACCCTCGAACTCAGACGGAGTATGAAGACTCGTACACTTTCAAGATATTCTTCTTTGAGTTCATGAACTTCTATTCTTCTCTCATCTATATTGCGTTTTTTAAGGTAAGTTAAGGTATGCTCCGTGTGGTGCCGGACGTAAAGAATAGTACCATCCCATTTCTTCCCGTGGGTGTCGTAAAAGACGACTAAGGGACTCACGAGAGAATGGGCAGCAGCGTTCTCTATGCATTTTAACACCATACTGCGATCGCCAACCCGCCTGCCAAGCGTGGCGATTATGGCAAACCCCCCATTTCCTCCCGTTTTCAACATAAAACAAAACGTTTAACGTTTGTCAAAACGTCAAACAAATTGTTTTTATGACAGCTGCGCGCACATACTGCATTAAGTCTGCGGCGCGTGAGTCGCGATGGGACGAAATGTTACCATTTTAAATATAATATTTTATATAAACATTTAGGACTATAGTTTGACCAAGTGCGCTGTACCGCGCCTTAGGGATGCGCGGTGAGGCGGGGGGCAGTGTTGATGAATAAGCGGCGGGGCGCCGTGAGCGTTGACGAATGAACAGCCTGCACTGCCCCCCCGTCTCGCCGCGCACATACCTAAGGCGCGGTACAGCGCTCTTGGTCAATCTATAAGTATTGTATTCATTTATTTTATTTTTGTCTTATTTTGTTATTTCACTATATGCTGCACCGGTTGATGTCATCACGTCAACGCCGGCTGTCGCTGAAAACCAGCGCTTAGGACTCTGTCTCGCATTGGGTCGCAGTATTGGGTGGCTGAGCGATAGCCGTTTTGCGTGGATGTGACGCATATTTTCCCTCAAATTGTTTATTGTCGTGTTTTGTTCTTACCTTGCGTCACGAGTACCGCAAATAAACGTAATTTCTTTCTTTCTTTTCTTCTAACATCCATTGCTGGTTTTTTTAATTTTAGCTATTTTGTTTACATTAATGGAGTGCTGAGTACAGACAATGTAATTTTACATTGCAATAAAGGAATAGTAACTGAAAAAAAAACGATAAATACAATGAAAATTTTCCTGAGTACATTTCCGGTGGAATAATATTCAGAATAAGGAGCTGAATACACCCTGTTAGTTTGCGGAGGGCCCTTACACCCTGTATTTAGTAACCTATTCCGCTGAACTATTCCTAAAGTCAAGAAAAGCCCTGTAAGAAATCGACACGTGTCTCACCTCTCAACGAAGCATCCTCAGGATGACGATTGACTTGTCGCGAATCCGAATACGGAGTGTTGCCAAGTCGAGCGCCGGACGCTGAGTGTGCTGTATCGGCCCACTCCGCGTCTGGCGCTCGACGAATTTCTTACAGGGTTTTTTATGACTCTTTGGGTATTGGTTATTAAATATATCTTTAAATATATCATCATAGTCGTACCAATATAGGTAATTTTTCACCCATTTGCCGCATGCTTTCTCTTGCCAACTCCATTCGCGGTGAAATAGATGTCTTTGCTGGTTCTGTAGCCTCAGTTAGGACTAAACTTAAAGTATTAATCGTATAATATGTTATTTGTTTTTATGTTTAAGTTTTTCTTTCCCAAAACTTTTTCGTTATGTATGGAAAAGTTCACAATTTGTAAGTTTTGTTTAACTTTATATTTTTTTAAATAGTATGTAAGTGTTTTACATAAAAAATGCATGCTAGATTCACATCTAGTAGATGTCAATCAATATTTTTTTGTTTTAACTTTTTTTATTGCATTTGTGATTGTACATCAGTTTTGTGAATTATAATAAAAAAAAATAAAAAATATATATATATATATCTACGTCTATTGTATTTTCTTAGGCTGGCAATTATTTTGTACGACGTTTCTAAAAGATTCGTTTCATCTCATCCCCTTGCTTATGGCTGAGACTGCCACGAATAACTAAATTAATTTAAAAATATACTTTAATTTACTTTTCTCTTCACCAGGGCCGTTTCTACGACTACCCAGGCGACGACCAAGCAAGAAAGTCAGAATTCTTCAAACTAAAAGGTGACATCTGCGACCCAGCCGGTTGTCTGTCAGAACTGTGCATACAACTAGCAATCATCATGATTGGCAAACAATTCGTCAATAACTTCGTCGAGCTCGGATACCCGTACGTACGTGTGTGTTTGTGAATGTCTATAATGTTCGTTGGTGAGCAAAACGCGTGTTTGTGAGCGAAATGTGTGTGTTGGTAAGCGAAACGCGTGTTGGCGAGCGAGGTCAAGTCGCGAGTCGCTCACTTCTCAACTTTTATGTTGGCGAGATTTTAAACCCAATCAATTTCTTTTAGTCCGCTGTTGGACAAATTGCTGTTACTTCTATGTTTCGCATAAGGAAAGTCAAAAATTTTCAAACTGAAAGGTGACATCCGTGATCCAGCCGGCTGTCTATCAGAACTGTGCATATAACTAGCCGTCATTATGATCGGAAAACGACAAGAAGAATGTCTGTGCGTTGGTGAGCGAAACGCGTGGCGCTCACAGCTCCTTTTCCGCATAGTCTTATTGCCAAATTAACTTTATATCTATAAATTGTCTTCTGAGTAGAAATTGCCAACTGAAGCAAATATGGCAATATTTCTTATTTATCATCAATATAGCAAGTTACGAAGATGCCCAACAATAGACACACAGATTGGTATAAATGACGTCTTGTTTTAAATCATGTTTGAAAAGACAGTGACTAACGTAACAAGCCGTTGAGAAAAAACACTGTTCTATATAATATCGGGCAAAATTAAAGTGTGTAAGGCTTAAGCAAATACAGTATTTTTATCTCACGAACCGACGCGCGCTTTACTTGTGGTAACCAAGAGTACAAACACGCTGTGAATGTGTGCGTGAGGACGAGTAGCTTCAGCACATAACACACACACGCTTCCGACTTCGCCATTGTCTCGGACGGTACCGAGAGCTCCTGCATTACTTATAAAAAAATATTATATTCTGAGAAAAAATCCTTGTATGGTGAACAATGGTTCAAATAGTGGTATACGACAGCTAAACATATGGTGTTTCGACCCCTTAACGTTGGACCACACCCTGTAATTTTAAATGTCTTCATTTCACCCCTCCACCTCTAACCGCAGGAAGTTCCACAACTGGTGGCGCCAGAGGTCCCACCGAGCTGTGACCAGAGACCTGAGCAAGCCCCACATGGCGTGGGAGCAGGACTACCATTTGCAGGACCCGGGGAGACTGGCGCTCTTCGATGAGTATCTCGAAATGAGTGAGTATTACGTGTACCTAGTGTGCTACATGCCGTCCAAATAATCCAACTCTAAACAATCAAACTGCATTGCGTTTTCGTGAGACGGGGGGTAGTGTAGGCCGCTCATTCGTCAACGCTCACGGTGTCCCGCTCCCCGCCTCGCCGCGCATTCCTAAGGCGTGGTACAGTGGTATCGGTCAAACTATAGTAAGGTGAGATCGATCTCTAGAAAGAGACGGTATGACTATGAATGACAGAAACAACGCTATACAAAGCCGAACTGTTACATGCTAAATTCGATAGGCTATGATCTGTAGATGAAGGATATCAGGGATCAATTCGTCTTGTTTGCGAATTGCCATTTAGAAGCGGAAATATTCTCGAACGTCGAGAGGAGATAATCTCCAAGCGAGCCTCGTAGGCGGCATCCTATTTAAAAGTGATCATCGCGCGAATACGCGATCGTCGCCCTCATATGTCACTTTTGTTCGGTAACCCGAACGCGTGGTCGCGCCGACAGTTTACCGACGTTTACGCGACGATCGCATATTCGCACGGCGATCACTTTTAAATAGGACGCGGGGATACACTTCTAATCGGAACGCATCAACGCTGCTTCAGTACTTCCCCGGACGAGCTCCTTTCCTTCATAAAAAGCTCTACTATAGTTTGACCAATACCGCTATACCGTGCTAATGCACGGCGAGATGGGAAGTGGGGTGCCGTGAGCGTTGACAAATGAGCTGCCTACACTGCTCCCCCGTCTCGCCGCGAACGTACCACAGGCGCGATACAGCGGTATCGGTCAAACTATAGTACATATTTAGTTTCTTTAATCTTGTAGTTTTATTTTATGTTAGTTTTTAATTTTGTTCAAATTTGTTCCTTACATAGTTCGGTTCTGTGTCAAATAATATTTTTTCTTTCTTTATTTATTTAACTTATAAAGTAACTGCTGCTATTTCGCTCACCAAAACATTTTATATTTTCTTTTTCTAGTTCTTCAATACGGATTTGTGACGCTGTTCGTGGCAGCGTTCCCCCTCGCTCCTCTATTCGCTCTGCTGAACAACATAGCTGAGATACGTTTGGACGCTTACAAGATGGTCACACAAGCTCGCAGGCCATTGGCTGAGCGAGTTGAAGATATTGGTGCTTGGTACGTATAACCCATTTAGTCCTCTCCACATAGCTATTTAAAACCATTTGATATGCTTCCGTGCCGAATCGAACATCAATCAATGTTATCAAAGTAGTCCTCTAAACGCTTTTCACAAATCCAAGACCCGAAAATTTTGTCACTATATCAAATAGCCCGTTATTCTTCCGACAGCTGTTCAATCGGGGGAAAGGCAAATCAGGTATAGTTTGACCGATATTACCGCGCCTTAGGAATGCGCGGTGAGGTGAGTAGCGGGACGCCATGAGCGTTGACGAATGAGCGGCCTGCACTGCCCCCCCCCCCCCCGTCTCACCGCACACATACCTAAGGCGCGATACAGCGGTATCGGTCAAACTATAATCGAAAATCTGTCATTTTCGACATGACAGCCTTTCTAATGGCTAAATAGCTATACTTCCATAAGTCATCATCATAGCTGCCTAGCCTTTTCCTAACTATATTGGGGTCGGCTTCCACTCTAACCGGATGCAGCTGAATACCAATCTTTTTCATGGAGCGACTGCATATGTGACCTCCAAAACCCACTTACTGGGTAACACAGCATCCCTTGATACGCACGTACTATCCTCAGCGTACAGCCGAGAGACGCCCACTGCTGGACATAGGCCTCCTCCTAGCGAGGCCATAACGACCGGTCGTGTATGTTCCATATTCATGGATTCCTTTGACCTTCACCAGGCCAAATGCGTGTCGGACCACGCACAATATAGGCCGGTGAATCACCAAAAGCAGGGACATCTTTAACCTTTGCAGTCACTTTAGCATAATGGGGCCGCTATGGAGAATATAGGATGTAAGACCGAGCGAAGTGAGCTCGAAATTTTTAACATTCCGCTTCGAACGAGTTTGCGTTTTCCGTCTCTTTGAGCGTTTATACAGAAACAGAAGTACCTAAGTTTTTCGACTTAAGCAGAAAAGTTTGAGAATTAAGAGAATATAATTATGATGCAAGAGCGAGCGAAGCGAGCACGAAAATTTTAGCACCTCGCCTTATATAGGTTAGACTCTCTCTGAGAGTGCTTATAAAAAGTCAGAGTCGATAAATATACAGTATTTAAGCGTACTCTTACTGCTTTTGTAGACTACAAAGTACGCCTATGCGAAATAGATCAATTATCTGTATTATAGTACGGATGTACTCTAGGGGGGTTGATCTTGGGATTCTGGTTTCTCACATTTCAAGGGGGGATTTGAACCCCCAAATACCCCCTGCCTACGGCCCTGTGTACGTCTCACCCACCCTGGACAGTCGGCCCCGATACCAACATGCTGTATGGCTAATAGGTATTTTCCCAACCGCATGAACAATATTCTCTTAAACTTGTTTTGTGTTTTAGGTACGGAATTCTCAAAGGAATTACATACGCTGCTGTTGTGTCAAATGTAAGTAGCTATAACACCTACTTAAGGTACAATTCCGTAGCCGACCGCGAGGGGCAGCACCTTCCTCCTTCTGCTTCTATGTACTTCTATGAAATACCTTCCGTAGCAATACGTCGGTTTCATAGAAATACATAGAAACTAGTCGTATCACGGCGAAACGTCGCTGCTGCTGCCGCCTACGGTAGGCTACGGAATTGTACCTTTAGACTTAAAAGTACTTTTAATTCCAAAAAGAAAGTTTAAAATCCCTGCTAAGTAAATAAAATTATGGGTTGTGAATGACTTAATGGCACTAAAAGCTACCAGACGTAGAGCGATCAATCTGAACTGAACGGGACGGAACTGCGCCAGATCAATTTGACCGGATGTGTCCAGACACACGCAACGATCAGACTGTTTAGTTTTAACGATTTGTAATTACTCCAATTTTCGTAGGTGTGTCTATCTTGAGGTCATAAAGGCCTCACAAACATGGTCAGTGCTGCCTTCAGATCCGTCTAATATGACCAAAATCCGTATTACCGTGTGTGGCTGTTGCGGCCTCAAGAACGATCATTTATGACGACATAGACCTAGGATATAGTCCACAGAGCATCAAAATCAATCTGCTTCCAGACTAACTTGATTCAGTTGAACACCAGTACTTTACATGGAGCGACTGCCTATCTGACTTGCACAACCCAGTTACTGGTTAACACAATACCCCTTGGTAAGACTGGTTGTCAGACTTTCGGGCTTCTGACGACTCGTAACGCCTGTCAAAGATCCACGAATGACAGCCGGGACCAACGGCTTAACGTGCTTTCCGAGGCACGGTGGGGTCTCGGTATGTTAAAAGATGTTCCCCCATCCACAGCTTAACCTGATCGATCGACACGTGCGGCTATTATTACTTATCCACGAGACCCTCAGTCTAGCTAGAGCATCCGTTATAGTAATAAATAGATTCCTGAAAAATATTTTATTGTTTGTTTTCAGGCTTTTGTGATTGCGTACACGAGCGACTTCATACCTCGTATGGTCTACAAATATGTGTATTCGCCCGATAATACCCTCGCTGGATATATCGACCATTCTTTATCATGTAAGTATTTAGAAATGATAATTGATATAAATTTATTTCTGTAAATTGGTTAAAAAAAACACATTTACACGTCAAAATTAAATTATATTTTAAAATTAGATGAGTTCAGTGGTCTGATCACTCAAATCTGTGTGGTTCTTCCACACAGATATTATGAATGGACCTGTCCAGTACTGCACGCATTTGTCAGTAATCGTGTAGCTCAACTCAGAACTTAATGAGCTCAACGACTCGACGAACAAAACCGAAGAAAGGACATGTGGGTAGACCGCATATTGTACTCAAACTGCCTGATTATCATTAAAACTAACTGAGAAAAGAAAAAGAAATGACTTAATGACTTACGATTTAGTTAGTCTGGATTTGTACCCGATTCATGGCAATAGGCGCGCTCCTATTAAATAGGAATTACATTTAATAGACCTCTGCCTAACCCTTCAGGCAATACAAGCAAGATGGTATATTATCACTTGACTATTGATAGAATTAATTATTGTTCTCGTTTACAGTATTTTTATCTCACAAAGCGACGCGCGCTTTACTTGTGGTAACCAAGTGTCAGTATTTTTATCTCACGAAGCGACGCGCGTTTTACTTGTGGTAACCAAGTGTAAAACAACAAATACGCTGTGAATGTGTGTGTGAAAACGAGTGGCGTCAGCATGTAACACACACACACAGTTCCGACTTCGCCCGTGTCTCGGACGGTACCAGGAGCTCCTGCGCTTGCACACATTCAGAGCGTGTTTGTACACTTCTAACCACAAATAAAGTGCGCGTCGCTTCGTGAGATAAAAATACTATATCAAAAACTTAAGATGAGTCATACAGCCGGTTCTGAAAGAGAATTTGAAGGTGGTGCTGGGGTTGCGGGTTTGTCCGAAAGGGATATCGCGGCCCCGGCACACAGGCAACGGAAGGAACACGGCTGGGTTTTAGTCAGTAAAAGTCTGACACACCCTCTCGCTCTACCCAGCGCGGGAGAAGTCATTTGATGAATTCGCACCATAAAAAAAAAAAGTTGGTAGCACGCAAAATTAAAATTTTCTTACGTTTTTTTGCAATTTCCAGTCCAGTGTGTGTCCAAAATATGATTCGCGACTATAACAAGTATGTATTTACAGAATTAGAATCACTCTAAGTTAGGCTCTAAACAGAAATACTGCATTTCAACTGCAAATTTGCAGTTAGTACGACTCAGTTTTATTGGAGTCGTACTAACTGCATTCAAACTGTATATTTGCAGTTGAAATGCAGTCCGTCTGTCTAGAGTTTTAGATTTGTTCCATAAGAACAAATCAAAACAAACAAATGAAAACAAAGAGAAGAAGAAAACAAAAAAAAAAATTAAAAAAAATCAAATCTCATATGGAAAAGCGACCAATCCGCGAGGATTAGTCGCGAATCATATTTTGATCAACATAAAAACTGACACTGACCTGCAAATTGCAAAAAAACGTAAAAACTTGTTTACGCGCGGTCTATCACCTAAAATAATGTTAAAAGTATTTTGATAAGTTCTGAACTTCAAATTCTCAATTTAGAAACCGAGTGTTAATTTGAAAACTGGTCTTTGTAATGCTAATTTCATCTCAATTTTTTCTCAGGGTTCAACACATCAGACTACAAGGAAGACTGGGGGGCGGATGAGAACGAAGAAGACCCCCCGGTGTGCGCCTACCGGGGGTACAGGAACCCCCCCGAGCACTCCGACCCCTACGGCCTGTCTCCACACTACTGGCATGTCTTCGCGGCTAGACTAGCCTTCGTCGTAATTTTTGAGGTAAGCGCCATCTATTGCTGCCAAGAACTGATCAGTAAAAGTAAGACCAAATATATCTTAGAAAATTTTAATTATCAAGTTTCGTGCAGACTAGCGCGACGCGACAGCGTGACGCGACAGTGCGACGCGACACCGGTTATTGATATACGTGAAGTTTTCTTAGAAAATCTATTATGTTCAAGTCGCGTCGTGCTGGTCTGCACGAGCCTTAAGAATCCCTTGATAAAGAATAATTACAGAAGAAGAAAACAAAGAAAAGAAGAAAACAAAAAAAAATAAAAAAGTTATGAAATGGTAAATGTAAACAGCGCCATCTCTTATCGAGTAGTGGAACTAGGATACCAGATATTAAATTTTGCGGATAACTTCAGCGCCATCTGTTATCGAGTAGCGCTACTTAGAATTCTTATCATGTGACAAAAATTCTACGTTTTCCTATTTGGAGAAAATTTGAATCATCTCCTTATCTAATCATGTGTTTATTATTTGCCAGTTCATTAACAAAAACTAACCACCAATTTCTCCTTACCAACAGCACGTAGTATTTGGCCTAACCGGTCTGATGCAGCTCTTTATACCCGACGTGCCGAGTGAGTTGAGGACTCAGATACAACGCGAGGTTCTTCTCGCTAAGGAAGCGAAGTACGAACATGGACGGAGGAGGCTTTCCACTGAGTTCAAGCAGCTGATTACACAGAAGAGCGATAACATGCCTGGTGAGTTTAAATACTGAAACATCATCTAAAATTCTGAATACTGATTAAAAATCATCTAAAATTCTGAAGTCTATTAAGTCCCGCCCCTTTATGACGTCAAGACGTTAAGCCAAAAACGTCAAAAAGGTTTGACATTGAAAAGCGCGCCACGTCACTTTCGACATTAAAAAAAAATCGGTATTACCTATCATTTTTTAAATTATTTTATCCTTGAATGTCACTTGATACCCCATAGGTGCATGAGAGAAAACCCTCCAAATGTCAAGTATGAGATTCGGAGACACCGCGCCTTAACGGTTAAATTTTCTCCCGCTCTGGGCTCTGGGCGGAGCGGGAGGGCGTGTCAGACTTTTACTGATTAAAACCCGCCCGTGTTCTTTCCGTTGCCTGGCTGGAAAGAAACGGTGAGCTTGTGTCCTACAATCATTAAAAATATTCCCTGTACATTTACTTACAGAGAAACCCACAGGCGCCGCTTGGCTCCGCCGCACATCTCGCGCCTCAGACAGCCTGGACGCGCACGTCGCAGTCTCACAACGACCCACATCACCACGGATAACGCACTGACATTACAGCAACATGGGAAGGTCGAGGTTTATAGATTATAAGTAGGAATTGGATGGTAGCTTTTGGTAATTAAAATAGTAACTGAATTCTGGTCGAAGCTTTTTCAAGGTGTAATTTAAACTGAAAACCTCTTAAGGGCTCATTGTACTCATCAATATGAACAGCTTTTACTAAGGGATTAACCCTGAAATAAGCTGTACCCGCAAATTTAAGATAGTTAATTGATTCAGGCGTGACTTTGCGGAAATACATTATAAAATACAATAGACGACGTATAATTAGTAACCTAATCCGCATAATTGTTCTTAAAGAGTCATAAAGAACCCTGTAAGAAATCGACACGAACGCAGAGACCGACTCTGCGTTCGGCGCTTGGCGTGGCAACACGTCGTGTCACGGTTCGCAACAAGTCAATCGTCATCCTGAGGATGCCTCGTGTTGAGAAGTGAAACACGTAGCGATTTCTTACAGGGTTCTTTATGACTCTTTAAGAAGAACAGAAGCCGATTACATTACTAAATATACGTCATCTATTGTATTTTTTAAGCTGTTCCCTACATTTTGTTGAGTTATGCGAACATAACGACCCATTTTACCACGAATAACGCACTGACATTACAGCAAGATGGAAGGTCGAGGTTTATAGGTTATAAGTAGGAATTGGAAAGTAGCTTTTGGTAATTAATAGTGTGACACCCGTATTCTGAAACTGTGTTTGCTGCGCCAAAAATCTAAATGCATCATTTGGTGGGGTGACTATTATCATAAGTATTCTCGCTATTTTACTGTGGCAGAGCTACTATAGTCGCCTGCCTTAGGATACCGAATGGTGAAAAAAGAAACATGTATACTGAACAGTAAATTGCGAAAACTTTGGTAAAATATTTAATCCACGCCCAAAAATTTGGTTAGAAAAACATGTCATGACCTACTTCCATGATTACAATTATAACGGGTGGGTTAAGTATTTTCTTCGACTCCAACCTCAACTTGACTCGATTTTTTAAATGATTGTCTTATCTCTTTGAGTGACGTAGACTGGCATTAAAGACGATTTAAGACAGTGACTTGCGATACGGGTGTAAACGTTCGACAGGTCGGTAAAGCAGACAAGACTATACTCAGAGATATCTGTTCTAGACCTTGTTTTAAAAATCCATCCTTTTGCCAACTAGCTATGCGTTTGCAACAGAAAACATTCCACATGTAAATGAAACAAATCTCATAACTTGTTTTGTTGAATTCGCATTCGCACTGCACGCAACATGAATAAGTTTTAAGACAAAATTAAGATCTCAAGTTAGTGATTTCCAAACATCGAAACATGTAGTGGACAACATGTTGCAAGATTCAAAAAGAAACCTTTTGTTAATTTATCTGTTAAACATGTCAAGTGATATGAAACGTCAAAGATGTTTCGCGTCAAGAAGTTGCGTGACAATGCGAACGCGAGTCGGTACCGAAAATCTGCTGCTGAGATTCACAGATGACTCCGCCCTAGACGCTTAGCATGACCACAATAGAAACGGGTTTTGTCGACAGAAGAATAGACAAAATGACAGATTGTGACTGTTTATCTGTCATTTTGTCTATTCTTCCATCGACCAAACCCGTTTCTATGGTTGTAATGCTACGCGTGCTAGAGTGTAAATGTGGTGCTGTCCCACAAACAATGGAGTACAATATCATCACCAGCGTCGCCTGTTATCTGCACGCTACAGGATCTAAGACCCTTAATATGAGTATCTTCTAAAACATACCGAGGCCAGTCAACGTTTTTAATCATGTTTAAGTAGTCAATATCAAAATGTTACGATGAGTGTGTGTAGCTAATCGAATAGTTCCTAGGATAGGAGAAGGATCGAGAAATCGCATTTAAATGAACTATGATCTTCTTGTTAGTGTAGTATAGTATATTGAAAAAAGGTTTTAGGAATCAAAGAATTTTAAGACATTTCTGAGGGTCCAAACATTAGGCCAGTGTGACTCTATAAAAGTTATGATATCGGTTGGAATAAGAAAAATTAAATAATAAATATAGAATTATATAAATGAAGATATTGTTTTGCAGTTAAAATCGCTATTTTTGATGTTGATTTTTTACATCGAGATTTTACAGTTTAATACATTTATTTCTCAAAAATAATACAATTCACTTATCATGAGAAATACAAGTTAATCTTAATACTCAATACACGAACTTGTGAAGAACGGTAGGTGCTCGTAAATAAATCTAGTATGTAGTAGATGTACAAAAAAAAACTGTGGGTCACAAGAAAAAGTGAGTGTAAGTCCTATTAACTAAATTACATGTCGTTTCTTGATGGCAAGTAATTAATACTTTTATAGTGTCATACAAGCCTAAGTGAAGTCGTAGATAGTTAATTTATTTATTTGTTAAAATAAATATAAGCAAATATTCAAGTCAAAATAAATGCTAGCTTTTTCAACTTAATTTAACTTTCGCAACATAGTTTAGCTGAGTAATGGGTATAGTCATTGTTCTCAAGAATTGTAATATTTTTTTGAAGAAATCCCATATATTGGATAAAGCATTTAATTTGGCTCGGATAGTAATTTTAAGGAGAAAATAAATTATGATAAAATCTTGGTGTATATTTAGACGACACGATTGCTTTAAGACGGCGATACATTATCAGGTAGATCTAAAAAAGGGAAAACTTCATGAAAGAAAGTTAGAAAGAAATATATTTTATTTGGGACACGCACAGGAAATACAACAATAAAAAAGAACATTATACCTAACAAAATCGTGAAAACAATAATATTAAAAAGTCAAACCAAAAAAAATATTTGAATCAAAAAAAGAGATAAAAGATCTGTGCGAGGCCAATAAGACTCCTATCTCGGCATAATGCTATGACGTCTGTAAAAAGATTTCCGCAGCGCTGGTTGTGACAACTTTTTCGGTAGCTAAATTTAGTCATTTATAGTTCACAGTCGTTACGGGTAAAGTCAGGTCGCGAAGCAGAAAGAATTTCGTACAATGACCCCTCATTACTTATCTCTATCGCTCGCGCACAAATATATTGCCGTCGCGCTCGCGCATTTTAAAGTCCTTCACCGGTCCTTGACCGGACTTTAGTCAGAAGCCCACCAGTGTGTCAACCAGTCTTACCAAGGGCCAAGGGGTATCGTGTTACCCAGTAATTGTGTTGTGGAGGTCAGATAGGCAGTCGCTCCATGTAAAATGCTGGTATTCAGCTGTAATCAAGTAGGTATACCTGAATATGTATGGCCGTCATTATACTCGTATATACGTAGTACATAAAGTGTCAAATGATAAAGCCAAGTATACACAATTATATTTGTCAAAACCGATGAGATTTTCCGTTACATGGTGAACGTTTTGAAATGTTTAAAGTATCTAAGTGTCGTTTCTCACTAAGGCTCGACAAGCAACGTTTTTATTTACAGTGCGTTCGTTATAATTTGACTCGTGACACGATTGGTAGCACTAATTTTGCAGTCATGTGATTGGTAGTACTGTTCAGGTCAGTCGCCATTTTGAACTCTATCGAGCCGCTCACTGCCCGCGAGCCGTCCACTATTTTGTATAGCCACTGTCAAATAGACTTTACTGCATTTTATTTAAAATCCTAACTTGAATGACAAGTTATTTGTCGTGGTCAACGCGGTACTGCTCGAGTGATGTCCTTAAGCTTGAAAAGCGATGGTGCCAACATGACGGCAAGGGACAAATTATAGTGAACGGTCGGTAGTTATGATAAATTGTTATTCATTTCACAGATTTACGTCTGGTTTTTGAAAGACCAATCGATAGCTAACAATGTATCAAGTTCGCAGAGCCCGGAATCGCCGCTCTGACAGCGTACGTATCTAATAGATACGGCGGTAGTAAAAAAAATGCCTCAACGCCACTGCTGATAATGAACGCAGTAACATGTTTAACTTTCAGAAACCAGGTGTTAAATGGTTAAAATACAAGAGACTCGATTTTATCCAATTTGTAAAATAATTAATATATGGTTAATAAAATTGTTGAGCCGGGTTTAAGTATACTATCTAAAGGCACTAGTATACACTTAAGATCCAGTTAAATACGTACTTACTGACAAAATATAAGAATTTATAAAAACTATTTAAGTACACAAAATAACGAATACAGTACGCGTAGCATGACAACCATAGAAACTAACGGGGTTTGTCGACGGAAGAATAGACAAAATGACAGATTGTTATTGCTTATCTGACATTTTGTCTATTCTTCGGTCGACAAAACCCGTTTCTATTGTGGTCATGCTAAGCGTGCAGGAGTGATAGCAGTTCTCAAGAGATAGCTCTTGACACTGTGACAAACAAGTACTCGCCAGCGGTGTCAACAACCAGCGATCAACAAATTAATTTATCTACCTCTTTTAGTTACACCGGCCGAACAATCTTTTGTACGTTACTTGAGCGAGAAAATCGTTGATAGCTATAGTCCGCGCGCGATTGCTAGTCACCGCCTGAGCTATGTGAGCAGTTAGATGGACGAGGGCGCCATTGACAAAATTGTCAAACTGAGTTAGTTTGGCCTTCATCTACCTCCCCTGTCTCACCGCTCACATACCTCAGGTGGTGACTAGCAGTCGCGCGCGGTCTACAGTCGCTTCCTCGTCGGGGCGGTGGGACAGGTGCTTTAGGCCCATCCTCCACGACGCTACTCGAAAGTACCAGTCACTCAAATCACTATGAGTTGCCAGAATGTGACAGCAGTAGTATTTCAATGGCGACCCGAACATTTTTTTTTGTTCACCCCTAAATTCAGCAACGCTGATACCGTTTGCTAACGCAGCAGCCATTACGCCCTCTCGTGTGCAGGTTGTGACAAAGCATGCGGCGGTAATTTGAATTTATAACTGATTACTTTTGAGTACCGTCGTGGATGACGGACCTTTAGAGCGTTTATCTAAAACTTGGCAACGTCGCAAATAGCTGTCAAATATTTACCTGTTTTGATTCATTTTGTCATATTCCTGTATAGAAATATGAAATGTGGCTAACTAGTTAACTAAAATATTGATTATGAAATGCAATAAATAATATCGTTACACCGAATATTTAGCTTTAAAAGTAAACAAGTATTTGGAAACTTCCAAAATGCTTTTTTACACCTAAAACGGTTACAACATCAAATTCAATGTTTTAATTGCAATTCATAAAAAAAAAACGTTATTCTTTTCAAATTAATCAAAACAGCGAAATATTTGACATATATTTGCGACGTTGCCCACTTTCAGAATAAACGCTCATTGGAATCATGACACTTGCGTCAATCCAATAAGCAGGCCTTCTTTATTTTCAAACACACATCGGATTGGCATTATAAATGTTATAAATATAAAGAATAAATATAATATTAACTCAAACTCTAGACAATTTATCGGTGTATGTCCCCCAAATAAATGTGATATTAGTTAATTTCACTATACAGTAAGAAAAGAATCTCTAAATATAAGTTTTATTGTTATCTGTCTGTGGTCAAATACTCAATTTTCTTTATTAAATTATAAATGTTTCCAATAACATGCTTTTGTTTTTTTTAAATCTTATTCCTATCACCTACCTCGACTGCCTTGTCGTCGAGTGGCCGCAAGCACTACTGCTGAGCATGAGGTACTGGGTTCGATTCCCCGTCGGTCGGGATGTGTTATTGGGTTATTCCATCAGGAATTTCTCAGTAGCAGCCCGGAGTCTGGATTTGTGCCCAGTTGATGGCAATAGGCTCGCCCCTTATTACAACATGACTGGCGAAATTTGGATGTTCTAAAATTACACCTCTGCCTAACCCTTCGGAGATTATATGCGTGATGGTTTGTTATGCCTCCTATCTCCTAATAAGTTGGTGGTACCCCACGTTCTATTTACAAGCGATCATCGCTTTCAAGTGTCACCTTTTGTTTCGGAAAACCGGAAAGTGCCCTCTGGCGGCGTGACCACGCGCTCTGGTTCACCGAAAAAATGTGACATTTATGAACGCTACAATCGCAACGATCTGTCACTTTTTTTCGGAAAACCGGAAAGTGCCCTCTGTCGGCACGACCACGAGTTCTTGCTCACCGAAAAAAAAGTGACATATGAACGCAACGATCGCGTTCTCTCGAATCAGCACTAAACCGTCTAAGCGTCTTTAAAATATAAGCCAGCCAGCCATTCAATTATCTGCGCACTTGCCCACCGTAATGCGGGACTGCAAAGTAAAAAGCACGAGTGTTAGGTTGCGGGCACGAAACCAGCGGTGAGCAGCGATGGCCGAACGGGGCGGTGACAATGTAACAATTTTGTATCGTCGCGCATCGCCACCGCGGCACCGCCTGCCCCGCTGGGCCATCGCTCCTCGCCTCTGGTTTGAAAAATGGTTTAAACTGCACAAACTTAACGCACATTACAAAAAAAAATACATTTAGCACTCCTTTACAAATAAGCCAAAACCCTCGTATTCAATATTCAAAACTTATAAAAGGTTAACTTTTGTCTATGGCTTGTTGTCAGGGCCAGAGGCCAAAGACAATTTACAATTATTGCGTAATGTGTTGCGATACTAGCAAATGAAAACAAACAATCAAAACATAAACAAAATGACGATTGCAGACGGGAAAAAGAAAAAAAATTGTAACAAGCAAACATCAATATCAAGAACAATTAAGGTTTCGTGCCCGCAGCCTCAAATACACTACTTACATTGTAAACGTTAAAGCGACCAAGTGTACTGAATATTTTTTTTCCTAGCACCTAGCGACGAGTAGCTAACTTTTTATTCAAACTCAAAACTCAAACTCAAACTCAAAGCATTTATTTCAAATAAACCAATTACAGGTACTTTTGAATTGTCAAGGGGTCGGTCAGTCAGAAATATGAAGCTAGTTGCCCATTCCAACGCGTAGTAGGTTCCTATGGAGAAGAACGGGCAAGAAACTCCACGGACACTCTTTTCAATCAGAATATTTTCACAAAATATTGGTTACATCATCTATTTTTGTAATTATACATGTGAGAACAATGTAAAAAGACGTGCACGTTAAAAGCGTCAGTAATAAAAATAAAATCAAAAACAATTAAAAAATTAAAATAAATTCAAATAAGCCGTGGCAGCTAAGAGATGACCAGTCCCCACTGACGGCGCCCGTTCACGAACATGACGCATGCATCAGCACCATTTAGCTCAACCATTTTGAAGGGAACTTAACGATCCAACACACACGCCACCACCAGCGAGACATTTGAGTGAGCATGACATACTCACAACCGCCAGGGCAAACTCAAGTCAATGAAAGACGTACCCAGTAAATGGTAACTGTAAAGTAGGGACATAGTGCTCACACATGTGCTATGCAATTATATAATACTAAGAGATTGAATTTATACAATCTAAAGATAGTTTTACAATCTTCAGCAGCTGCAACAATATTTTGAATGCTAATCAATTAGTTTATGCGCCCTTGTGGAGCTGGACCAGCGCTGAGCCAAGCATTTTTGTCGTCGATGTAATCCCCCAACTTATAATATGCTTGGCAGCATAGTGTGCGTTTTATACAAGATTTAAATTTCGTTTCGTTCAATTGGAGTATGTGGGGAGGTATTTTATTGTAACATTTCAAACAGTACCCCATGAAGGATGAGTCTACTTTAGCCAGTCTGAAACCCGGTTGAATCAATTGGTCCCTATTTCTAGTCCTATAATTGTGTCTATCACCTCTTTTACTGAAAAGACTTAGATTTTTCCTAACGTACATGATGTTTTCATAGATATATTGACAAGGTACCGTCATGATATTAATATCTTTAAACAGTTCCCTTAGAGAATCGCGTCTGCGGAGGCCATATATTGCTCTGATGGCTCTTTTCTGCAGAATAAAAATAGAGTCGATATCTGCAGCCCGTCCCCATAGTAAAATACCGTAAGACATAATACTATGAAAATAACTGAAATAGACCAGCCTCGCGGTATCTACATCAGTAAATTGACGGATTTTTCTCACAGCATATGCTGCTGAACTTAGGCGTCCTGCAAGAGATGTTAAATGAGGACCCCATTGCAGCTTGGAGTCGAGAGTGATCCCCAAGAAAACAGTTTTATCGATGAATTCCAATTTCTCCCCATTCAATACTATGTCACAATCACTACTTTTAACATTCGGTAAAGCAAATCTAATGCATTTAGTTTTTTTCCCATTTAATACTAAATTATTAGCAGTGAACCAATTTTGGACCTGCAGTAGGGCGTTATTTACGTCGTCAAGATTTGATGCACGTCTATTTATCTTAAAAATTAGAGAAGTATCGTCAGCAAATAACACCATTTGTGGTTGGTTTTTTAATAAATGGGGTAGGTCATTTACATATACTAAAAAGAGGAAAGGACCCAATATCGAGCCTTGTGGTACACCCATTTTTACTTTTAGACCGAGTGAATTGACCCCATTAATTTGGACTTGCTGTTGTCTATCATTTAAATAAGATTTTAGCAAACTGAGCGCAAGTTTACCTAGACCGTAATGCTCAAGTTTCAAGAGTAAGGTTTCATGATTTACGCAGTCAAATGCTTTTGAGAGGTCACAAAAAATTCCTATGGCGTCTTGGGCCCCCTCCCACGCTGTAAATATGTGTTTTAATAAGGTTACACCGGCGTCAGTCGTACAACGTCCTTTGGTGAACCCATATTGCTGATCGTGTAAGATTTGGTTGGTGTTAAAATGATTAAGCATTTGATTGAGCATTACCTTTTCGAACACCTTGCTGAATACCGGCAGCACGGATACTGGTCTATAATTGTTAGTGTCTTTACTGTCCCCAGATTTAAAAAGGGGTATAACCTTACTGTATTTCATTAAATCAGGGAAGACTCCTTGATCCACGCACAAATTAAATATTAAAGCTAAGTATGGTGCTATAGTCTCGATTATGGATGTACAAACTTTGATAGATAATCCCCATAGATCTTCGGTCAATTTGATTTTAATTTGCCGAAAAGCTTTTATAACTATCATAGGGTTTATATGTTTAAATTGAAATTCAACCGGGCAGCCTGGAACATTCGCTTTTAATAAATCTATTGAGACATCGGGTGAGGAATTTAATGCTTCCGTCGTTTTATATGGTATATTAGTAAAGAAATTTACAAATTCTTGAGCTACTTCTAAATTCGAGCTTAAGACACCACGTGAAGTCTCCAATGTGAACTCAGTGTTTCGTATTTTTTTCCTATTAGTTTCATTATTTATAACTTTCCAAACTGTTTTTATTTTATTTTCTGCTGATTTGATCTTGTTGCTAATATGCATAGCTTTAGCTATCTTGCAGGTATTTCTAAAAATTTTGGAATATGTAGCAACATACTTGTTGAAAGTTTCAGTGTTAATGTAAGGCTTAAGGCCATACAGCTCGAACAGTCTTTCTCTACTTATCCTAATACCTCTAGTTGCCCAGTCGCTAAAAATAAAGTTAGGGCAAATATTTTTTGTTTTCTTTTCAAAAGTTTTATTGAATTCTGTGTGCACTACTGAAAAGAAACCCTCATACAATTTATTTGCATCGTCCATATTATGGCCCAGAGCATTTAACTTATTATTTAGGGTACTATTAAATCTATTTAATTTGCCAGTTGTAATTGGTCTAAATTGTATTAGCACTTTTTGCTTAAGTGTTTTAAACCTAAAAGTTACCGTTTGTCCACTATGATCAGACGGCAAATAATTTACGATGGCTTTATCTAAATAATCACAATCGCAGAAGACATTATCGATACAAGTAGCAGAAGTTGGAGTTACTCTAGTCGGTTCTGTAAAAACATTAGACAAATTGAACGATTTAAAAAGGCTTATTATTCTACTGCTATTTGAATTATTTTCCAGAATATTTATATTAAAATCACCACAAATAACTGCGGCTTTGTTGCTAGATGCAAGTTTCGCTAGGACATCTTCCATTATTGACTCAAATAAAGAATAGTTCTGATAATTAGGGGGTCTGTACACGCACACTACAACATGCTTATCCAGCTCAACACAGGACAGTTCAATGCAATGTTCAACTGATAAACCAACTATGTCATTACGTTGTTTCGATTTTAAACAATTTTTTATCAAGATAAGAGAACCTCCACGTAGCATAGATTTACGGTTAAAGCAACTGCCCACACTATAGTTCTCATAATTAATTAGCATTTGGTAATCCTTTAACCAATGTTCAGTAAAGCAAACTATGTCAAACTTAGTTTTTTCTAAAAACATTTCAATTTCTAATAATTTGGAAGAAATACCTTGAATATTTTGATGAAATAATTTCAAGGCATTCTGCTGATCTCCTTTTTGATAATTATTTATTTTAGAGCAAGAAGATACCTTGTTGTTGTTAGGTATAAGAATATTCTTACAGGTACCTTCTGTTGTCTTACAAACTAGTTTAAATTACTATCCAGAGGCAGTGAACTCATAGTGAGTGAGGGACATGGAACCTCCTTCGTACAATTTGTAAAAATATTTGTAGCATTTGAGCTACATTTATTTAGGTTCACCACCTTATTATTAGTATTATTACTAATCATTGTGGTGTTAATAATACAAGACTTCGACATACTACCTATGTCTGAGTTTATATAAAAAGCTAATAGCCTTGCTATTATGTGTCTAAAACTAACAGGCAGATACACAGTATCCCTAGTCGATTTTAAAGTTTCCACAAAAGTGTTGGTGTCAAGAAATACAAGCTTGTCACTATAATGGCTAACTAAGAACTGCATATGCTTATTAAGCATATGAATATAATTGTTTTGTCTATTTGTCAATTTTTCAAAATATGGGAAAGCACACAATATTATTTTACTACAATTTAACTTTAACAATTCAGTTACACAGTCAGTGATTTCTTCTTTTTTGACCTTAGAACTATTACCTACAAATACAGTAATGTTGGTTTCATCTTGCTTGCCACTGTAACAACTAATACATGTCAGCCAGCACACTATTATTATTATATTTTTCTTAGGGCTTCTACATTGGATAAAGCGATCCAATTGTATTTATAAAAGTGTTTGTACGAATATTTTCCACATTCTTTGCTAATCTACTCGACAACAGATGGCGTGCGAATCATGTAAGTAACTAACTTCACTATCATCATCTTCAATTTAGAAACTATCCATACACTTTATATATTCTCACTGCTCTTTATTATATTATATTTTAACTCAAAGATCGCGTTTACCTTTGATAAACACACACATACACGCTCAGGCACTATAATGTTCCCACTGTTGGGACACAGGCCACCTCCCAGCGAGAGGGAGTGGGCCATAATCCACCACGCAGGCCCAGTGTGGGTAGGTCAATGTCACATGTCATTGAATTTTTGGTTCTAGGACATACCGGTTTTCTCACGATGTTTTCCTTCACCGGTTTGAGAGCAGTGGTGATGAAATAATTTACACAAACTAAGGGCAGGTCTGGGTTCGACGCACATGCACGTAGGTGGATGTTTTCTCCGTTTTGGGCTCCGTTTTGTTTTGTTTTCTCACGGGATAAACCTGAAGGCGCATTATTCAATATATGCATATATACCTCTCGAAAACACAGAAATCTAACAAAGCATCACGCAAATCGTCACGTCCGTTTCCAAACACCACCACTTACCCCGCGTCTATAGTATAGTATCCTACTATATTAGAGGCCTAAATACTATATTTCCAAAGAAAAAATATAGAGGCGAAACTACTTTTTAGGGATCCGTAGCCAAATGGCAAAAAACGGAACCCTTATAAATTCGTCATGTCTGTCTGTCTGTCTGTCCGTCCGTATGTCACAGCCACTTTTTTCCGAAACTATAAGAACTATACTGTTGAAACTTGGTAAGTAGATGTATTCTGTGAACCGTATTAAGATTTTCACACAAAAATAGAAAAAAAAAACAATAAATTTTGGGGGTAAGTGCGGCCGATCTTACAACCTTAAGTTTGCAAACTTGAGTTTGTAAGATCGGTTGCGAGCAATCGTCTAGCCGCTTCGTTGTTTGCTTTGTTGAAAGTTAACTAAAATAGCCGTTCCTATATATTTCATGATTGACTGCTTAGTTCCATAAAGGTATAGCGTGATGATAATCATTTAAAAAGTTAAGCCGGTAACTATCAACAATATCCTAACCTTTGGCGCGTCCTTTTACAATTTGCGGAGAAGAATACGAACATATTGTAATATTGCTCATCCCCCATAGCAAATAGCGTGATAGTTTATACCTTACACCTACAGTTTGACCAGACTTATAAGGAATATCTATGCAAAATTTTAACAGAATCTATCCAGTAGAATTTGCGTAATGCTGGCACATACATACCTACAGACTTTTATAAACTATATTTTCGGCATTATAATTTATAATAGATCCCAGACCTCGTAGCAATTACTTTTTTTTCAAAAATATTCCATATACAGTTTTGCTTTCCCTACGATTTTATTATATGTACAGATAGTTTCAAACTTTATTTTAGATATTTTTTCTTGAATATTCAAAAAAATACGGGCGGTCACATGCCCATGGGCGACATTGTATATTATAGCTCCGTCGGAGTTCGCTCGAAGATTACTATGGAAAATATATCGTAATATGGGCCCCAGCTATGATTTATATTTATATAAATAGTAGGTACGTCTGTGATGGGTTTATAAGCCTAAAATCGCCAACCCGTCCTGAGCAACCATGGCGTTCAATGCTCGTGCCTTCTCTGTATGAGTAGAGGCCTTTGCCCTGCAGTTGGACAATAATAGGCTGTTATGTATTATTATTTCCTCATTTACTCAATACTCAAACAAGAAGTAATTATAAATTATCCGCATTTTAAGTAAGACAGACAACTATTACAAATTGTCGCGTATCGAGGGGGGTCAGCAGAGGTCGCGCTTATCATTACTTATCTATTCAACGCTACGTGTAATCTGTCGCTGGACA
This sequence comes from Agrochola lota, assembly GCA_947364205.1. Classification (NCBI taxonomy): domain Eukaryota; kingdom Metazoa; phylum Arthropoda; class Insecta; order Lepidoptera; family Noctuidae; genus Agrochola; species Agrochola lota. The sequence continues at coordinate 8,736,319 of OX376246.1, read as the reverse complement.
AACTGTGACAATTACTTCTGAGAAAGATGTTTTTTTAGTTAATCACGTTTTTGGTTTATCTGCAATTTTTTTAACGTTTGAGTATTTCCAATTTAATTGTAATAAAAACCAGCTAAGTGAGAGTCAGACCCGCGCCCTCGGGTTCTGTGTGTTCCTACCACCAAAACTTTTACAGTCTCAGTACATAACATCGTTACATCATGCCCTGTTTCCCCAAGGGTTAGAGAGAAGCAAAGGCGTCGCCAAGGGCAGCTTTCCCCCCTAGAGATCCAAAAAAAAAAGCAAATATAATTTTAAATCAAAAGAAAAAAAAAAAAAAAACAAAAGTCATTTATTCAAACTAGGCTGAGAATCAGCACTTTTCGAACGTCAACTACATAAGACAGTCCCCAAAAACGCCCACCCTTCATCACTTCCTAGTGCATTAGCTGGGAAGAAGAAGTGGCGCAACAAACTCCCCAGCTGCACAGAATAAAATAATGTAAAGAAACTACATATCTTAGTCAATTTTATACAATGTCGCCCATGGACATGTGCCCGTCCGTATTTTTCTGAATATTCATGACAAATTATCAAAAATTAACTTTAAAAGGCCCCCCTTTTAAAGGATTTTTTTGATAATTTGTCTATCTTTATTTTATTTTTAATTTTTTCTTGTTTTTTTTTTTAATTTTTTTTCAATATCTAATATCCTATGATTTTATGGACTTTTTAACACTTTGAAAAAAATGTCTTCACCTCCGTTTTTGTTACTCTACAAATCTTACTAAAAAATGTTAGTCAATCCGATAAAATAACTCATAAGCTTTTAGAAACAATAAACAGAATCCCAATCGAGCCAATAACATAGGAGATATGGCAAACGCTACTAAAAAAATTAAACATTGAATAACATGAAAAATATTAAAGAATACTTTTCATGAATATTGCATAATATACATGCCCATGGGCGACATTGTATATGTGGATGACTCTTATTCGGTTTTTTTTTTGCCACATCTAAACGGGGTCTAATCCGGAGTCCGGGGACGGGGATGTAATCCATATTTATGTGTTGATGGTAGGCCCAGTCATAATACCTATGAGGATTCAGCTCCACAGTTTTCCGGAAAGGTCCGTTTCCAATCCCTACATTGAAAATGGAAATTAAATTTTTTCTCAATATCGGGACTACAGAGTTGAAATTGATTTGTCAAAAATCAAATGTCCACCAGCGTCGATTTTGGGCCCATTGTGTGCGTAAGACTCTCAGTACAAGTGTAAGCTTCATGTGATCTTGACTCGTGACTGTACCTACAAATCATCCATCCATGAATCTCGATTAATCATCCTTCGATTAAGCTTATTGTTTTAGGGTTCCGTACCCAAATGGCGTTTACAGATCTCCTTAGTAATAGGTGGGTTATTACTTAGGCCGAGATCTATAAACGTAATTTTGCGCGTACTTTGGCTAAGTTTTATTCCTGTCACTGTCGGACAACTGTCAAACTATAAGTGCAAGATAGAGACGCGGACATGTCTAAGTCAAAGCACGGGCTCAGTAACGTTTATAGGTCTCGACCTACGCCTGTGCGGCCGTTTTGTCTGTCTGCCACAGAAGTCACAGGGCTGTATCATTAAACAGTACCTATATACAGGGTGAAATTGAATTCATGCGAAAACTCTTAAGTGGTCATTGTACTCATAATTATGAACAACTTTCACTATGGGACCAATCCTGAAATCGCGAAAAAAAATACAGCTGTAGCATTCTGACGAGCTGCGAACATAAATGTAGGGAACAGCTGTTTTTGCCGCCTGTCTATCATCTTGTTTGCCTCCCTATCCTGTTAATAATATCATAGTTTGGAGATAAGCATTAGGATGATAACTAATGGAGACTTTTATAAAGGTGCATGTAATACTCTTCCGACCGGTCTCAATGGAGATGAGCCAAGTACGCAAGAGATAAATGATAAATGATGTTATTTCTGTAAGTAAGTTTGGACAAAACACTTTTACACGTCAATCATATTTTTTTAAACTAGATGAGGTCGCCGTTTCCTATCTGACTACTCCGAGAAGAAAGGTCGAAACAAACTCAGAGGTCACAGTCTCTTTTAAAGTCCAGACATAATCTTGGTCAGATCATGTAAATTGGTGTCTGAGATGGTCTTTTGAGGAAAGAACCATACAGATTGAGAGGACCTGTCCAGTCAGTGCACGCATTTGTCAGTGACCGTGCAGCTCAACTCAGTTTAAGGAGCTCAACGGTTCGACGAACAATACCAAAGAAAGGACATTTGGGTAGGCCGCATAAATTACTCAAGCTGCCAGAACATGTTAAAACTAAATGAGAAAATAAAAATAAAAAAGAATTAAAAGATATTATAGTATATAAAAATATAGAAATAATAATGTAGAATTTCAATTCTGTGACCCTGATTATCTACTCATTCGTTTATTTGAACTGCATTTGACATTTTATTTTAATTTTAATTCTGTGACCTTTTTAATTTGTAGTGTGACCGTCGGACTGCCAAGTCATAGGTCTCGAGTTCGAACCCAAAGCACGCACCTCTGCCTTTTCGGATTCATTTGCGTATTATATAATTATCACTTGCTTCAAAAAAAAAAAACGGTGAACGAAAACATTGTGAGGAAATCGGCATGCCTGAGAGATATTTCTCGACGGCATGTGAAGCCAAGTCAGAGGCCCATGGGCGGCTTTAAAACTCTGACACCAGGTTAGTCACTAACCACACCAAAAGAAGAAGAAAAAGATAATTTGTATCTACTAATTCGTTTATTTTAATTGCATTTGACATTTTATTTTATTTTAAGTGTTTTATCAATTATCAGACGCTAAGAAAGTGCAACGATATTGACCTTGTGTAAAAGTGAAAATTAACATTATTCTTAGTTATAACATAATCTATCTCGTAAAATATTAAGTTAGAATCAAATTACTTATTAGTCTATTAGGCTAGATTGTAATCAATTACTAAGAACGTCAGTTCTTATTAATTAAGGGAAAAAAAAAAAAAAATCCGTGACCTTTATAATTTATACCCATTTTATTCCACTGTGATTTAATCTGTTGCAGTATTGTGAAATTTTATTTTATGTAATATGGGTTTTATTTGAATGAAAAGTTTATTTTTTATATTTCACAAGTGTGTGCGCCGACAGATGAATTCTTCCCTCACTCTCAATGTCCAATGAGACGGTGCATGTAGATTTTCCTAGGAAACGACATAATTTTCATGCAACAACTAGTGCTAAATTATAAAAAATGCCATGAATCCATTGGCCAGCAACACATACATTGAGTACGATCTGATAATAATTGCTCCGTAATTCTTCTAAGACTGTCTAAAATTGTCTTGTCACGTCCTGTAATTAAAATCAGTCGTCAGTATAAATCGGTTGTCATATCTACTCCTTAAGTTTGCGAACACTACATATAATCACGCTTGTATTGAGAGACAGAATGTAGACACACATTTCACCGAGATTGGAGTTATGGAATCCTATGGAACAGAGGACGAGCGTATTGCCATTAAGATGGTCTCTTTCTGATGCTCTAAGGTAGTCTGGGCCACCATTATATAAGGCATCAAAATAAATATTAGTAACCAGTCCTTACGAAATAATTCAAAATGAAGCCTCGTGCAGACTGGCGCGACACGACGGCGGCGGCGCCGCACTGTGGATCGAAAAAAGACTCTCGAAATAGGAGCTTAAATTTTAAAGTTTTTGCTTGGAATGTTTTTTGAGTTACGTAGCGAAACAAATAATCCCGAACTATCCGAAACTAATGAGCAATTTCACTTGGTCGGGTTATATTTTAGCGATATAAGGCGCTGTCGTCTAATGTTTTGTGGTACAGAACGCGTCTGAGTTCCAGTACCACAGAACATTAGTCGACAGCGATAATTACTCGTTAGTTTCGTATTACACGTATGTTACTTTGAATTGATTGAATTTGGAATTATTTGTTGTTGATTGAATTGTCGCTACATAACTTAGTAGAGGTTCTTTATTTACTTACAAAGGAAAATGGGCAAAATCGTATGGCGGTTGGTCTATCAGCGGCCAACAACAATATTTTTTTTTTGGTGTACTACAATCACCCTCAAGAAGTTTTATATCTGTGGTGTAATTATTAATGGAATTAAATACATTTTTATTTTAGATATGTCAGCCTGTGATTTAGCGTATTATAACTAAGGTTTAGTCTTAAAAATAAGGAAATAAAATAAAATAACTTGTAGACTTCATTAAAAATACATTTGCTACTATGACAAAACATCGCCAAAAATAATAATTATTATAACGTCATCAGAACTCAGTGTTATTATTGTATGTACATAAATACATTACGGCATTAGTACGGCTAGACATCAAGACGAGGATATTTTATTGCCGTCATCAGGACACACTGTACATTATTGTAGATTAATACATTTAATGTACAATAATAGCACTGAGTTCTGATGCCGGTAGTAAAATATTCTCGTCTTGATGTCTAGCCCATGTCAGATACCACACTACACACATAACGTGTGCGCAGCAACCAATTGTGCGCCTTCCACTCATACAACTGCAATAATAATGAGCAATTGCTTCTCTGTTTTGTCTTTCTCGGTTAATTACAATATAAGAATAATATATTCTGGACCTTACATGTCTAGGTTGTATATGCACACGTAATAACCAAATGTCTTCTTCTTCAATAAAATCTCTGAGCTGACTTATTTGTCGCTCCCGGTATACTTCAATATTGTACAAGTATTCAACTAAGTGTTCAGCGTAGTAGCTGCAAGCCAACTTGATTTGGTAGATCTTCTTCAGAAAAAACCAGGAAGTCTTCAAAAATAGGTTGATCGCTGCTGAGTCTTTCAAATGATGCCCTCTGTCTATTTCTGTTATGACGGATAACAAAGTCCGCTAAGAGGTTCGGTATTTCAAAGCGTTCATTAATTATATTCACGAACGACGATGCATAAAGACTATGTGTCTGAAATGCATTGATGAGTGCCGCTGCGTTTTGAAATACTTTTGAATACATAAACTTTTTCTAAATGAGCTGCAATGTTACGTTCATAGTAAAAGTTAGTCCTTAGTAATAGTACTTTCACTCAATACCTATCTCGTTGTTGACCGCTCATAGAACATTTTGCTCTTTCTCCTTTATAGCTTCTCGTGACGGGGACTTTAGTGGTGTATTTCATCGGTAATTTTTCACACTATTACGAATATTATGAATAACTTTTAATATGGGGCAAATGCTCAAATATCAAAAATATGAGCGGCTCCATACAAAAACGCAATTCTTTCCGCTCAAAATGCAACAACTACAACCTGTTAAACAATTTTTTTTTTCAATATTTCAGATTTGTACTTTTTGCAAAGTCTTTCATATTCAAAATAGTATCACTATTTGCAGCGGTGGCAGCCCAATGGTAAGGGCCGCGACTTACGAGTTGTAGGTCGTAAGTTCAAACCCTGACGGCCCGTTCACGACCTTGCCGCTGTGAGCGGCAGCTTAGCGCGAGGTGGCGAGCAGTAAAATCAAAAGTATAAAAATGTTTGAAGCACGCCACGAGACACCGCTCATAGCGAAAACGCGTGCGGTTTTATTCGAGCGAATCGCTGCAGCGGCACGCGGTGCGCGGAGCGGCAGGAACAAAAGTACAAGCGAATGAGGGCGACGCCACGAAACAGAGCCGCGCGGACGGCGGTGTAGGAGTGACATACTAAGCGGCGTAGCTAAAAACAAAAAAAATATTGACGATTTTGTGGCGGATACCGAGGCATTTTTCACCAAAATTTTAAATCGACCGCCTGTATAGATCTGTACTCATAAAACTTATCTGGATATTTTCTGTAATGTTCGTATAGGTCACAAAATTCGCCATTCAAATACCGATCTTTATTCAGTTCGTGCACTCCTTCTCTCATATTAAGAATATCTTGTTTAAAAAATGTACTGCTTCCTAAACAGAGAAGGGATAATTTTGATAACGCCATGATTTTGAGCACGTTTTGACTACCTAAATACGTCCACCGCGGCCGCTGCAACTAGCCGCTACTGAGGATACGTGGCGTGCAAAACGCACCGCTTACCGACGCCGCTCCGCTCACCGCGCCGCACTGTGGGCTGTAAATCGAGCTTCATAGTCATTTAAAATGTTTGCGCTTTTTTTCTTTTTTTTTCTTGTGTTAAGGTTCTAATGCCTTCAGCGGTCATGAATATATATAAGGAATATCATTTAATAGGTAAACTAAATTATAAAATAAAAAAATAGAAAATTTTGTATGGCGCCAAAGTAATAAATCCAAATATCTTCAAAACCGCTGTTTTAACGGTTATATCCTTAAAGATGGCGATTCTACAAATTATTTGTCATTTTTTGGTGTATTTCATATATTGGTGATAACTGCGGTTTTTTTATAAAAATATATACATTATTTAAAAAAATCGTTTTATAAAATTTGTACTTACGTCCGGACCAATGGGTTTATAAACTTGAAATTATGCAGAGAGGTCTTTGTATTTTAGAAAAACACTACTACGTTAGCAAAATCAAGAATATATTCCATGACATCGACAAAAAAAATATGAAGTGATAAATTTAGTTACGCATTCTAAGAACTCGTTTTTAACACTACGTATATTGTATGATCGTTAACCTATTAGGAATTATCTAATTACCCAAATTATATAATTACTTTTATTGTTGATGACATAAATTACTGTAATTAGTACCTAATTATTAGTATTACGACATTAATAAGGGTGGTTAAGCTAACTATAATTAGTTTTCAAAATCGTCATCGGAATCAGAATCTGACTCAGAGTCAGGATCTAAATGAGAAACATCAAAAAATTCGAAATCGCTCTCCTGAAGTTTCAACAAATCCAGGGTTTCGTTGAAAAGCTCTTGCTTTTTCTTCGTACTCATCTTGGGTCTTGTTGCAGAAATAACTGGATCTGATGAAAGAAGTAACATGTTGAGGATATCCTCATTCGAATTTTGTCTGCTTTTCTTTCGCGAATTGTGTTCCCTAAATCTACGAAAGTCTTTGTTGCGTGACTCGGACGCTTCCTCTGATAGGCTCCCGATTGGCATAATTGCGTTACTGGCAATGATATCTGCCCCGTGTATTAGCAATTTGTGCACAGTAGCAGGCATATGGTACCAATTATATAGTTCCACATACCTAGCAGCTGTCTGGTACGCATATTCTTTAAATTTTACAGCGTCAACATCTTGTCCTGAGGTAACTGCCTGTAAAATCACTGCAAGTCTACGAATTAACTGTTCGTCTAGCCCAGTGATCGCTGCAGTTTTTTCAGGAAACTCGAAAAATCTTCTGGCTGTATTGCCATCATTCGTTGTTCCGGATCCTTGTTTAACAATGTCTATCAAAACGTTTAGCTCAGCTTTGCAACGATCTTGTATAACTTTTTTTCTTGCTTGAAAGACAACTTTGTCATCATCTCCTCGCACTGCCCATTTCTTAAGGTCAAGCCTATAAGCTATATGTAAGAGGCATTCCATGGTATTGATGCGAGCGTGTAATGTTGACAGTTCAAATTTAAAGAGGTCGACAGACACTGGTCTTTCCTTCACAGAATCCAATTTATTCATGTCTGAAGGTTTTGCTAAACAAAGGTAGCAGCTAGAACTAGATTTTGCATCTGATAAATAGGTGCAAATCTTTCCATCAATCATAGTCATCATTAACTTATGGTTGACCACATTAGTTCCGCAATCTGAGGGGCTAAGTGCGTTTATCTCGTCTTCCATCTGCTTTTGATGTTCAGTAACAACAAAATTACTTTCTTTCGTAAATATGAATTGCACTGGGCGACAATATGACGATGAGCATGGCCTTGGATTTATCCAAATAGTATCTTCTTCACATGTGATTTTATTCAAGTGTTTTCATGACTTCGATGGTACCACTACCATCGAAGTCATGAAAACACTTGAATCGTCTTGGTCACAGGTCATACTCTGCTTGTATCTACTTTGATTAGAAGCACCATCGAATCCCCACTTGCATATCATAGTCATACACTTGTCATTTATAACTTCAGGCAAACTTTCTAAGATTCTTTGCACTGTTTTGTCAAGCAAACCTTGCAATGTGATCTTAGCTGAATAATCCGTCACGGTGATTGTTGCCTGTGGGGGATAGCACTATAATTTTGAATTCTGTACTTTGTAATAAGAAGGATATAGATCCTTTGCACCTTCTCGCATGGCTGTTTCCCTCAAAGTTACATATTGCCATTTCGAAAGCTTTAAAGAAAGAAGTAGACCCAGCGCTTTTTCGGGCGAAAACAAAGGTTTAGATGGTTTCCTAATAATTTCCATAAATTTGTCAGCTGCTTCGGGGTGCTTCAGCATATACTCAATTGCAGTTGCAATACTTCCCTGACCTTGTTCTCTCAATTGAACGGCAGTTGCATATGCTAATTCAGTGCTATCGCGACCTTTCTCGTCCATTGTTCTTCTCTTTTTCTGCTGAGTACTTAGTTCTTCAAAAGGTTTTCGAGGTGTTGATTTTCTCTTTGTCATCGTTCCAACCGATGATGTTGTTGATGTCGAAGGTTCAGGTTCAGGACAGCTTGTTTCAGAACTTACAACTGTTAGTCGTATACAACTAGGCCAGTCGATGCTTGCTTCAAGCCAAGTTCCGTAATATTTTTTAAAATCCGTGAAGTTCCTTTAGCATTTTTTCCATCTCAGCATCGCAGCTCTCGTGAATCTTTGGCAAAAGATTTTCAAAGTCAAACTGTCTTCGTCAGAAAGACTATGATCTAGGCAAGATACCACTGTATCAAACAATTTATCACTATCATTCTTCTTATCATAATTTTTTAATATGATAAACAAATCTAGGTTTGTAACAAGGCCCTCCATACTTTTACACTTAAATATCAACGTTAATGATTGAAATGCTCAAAATGAACTAAGTAATAGTATATACTGCAGTTCAATTTATATGCAATATTGTGCTTAACTACCCTTTTTTTTTTTTTTTTTTCTGTTTGGCATCTCGCAGTTGACCTCTGAGGAGGTCGTAGCTGCTTAACCGGACTTTCCTGTGGTTGCCTTAAGTTTCTACATTTAAAGCCTCCAGCCAGGGGGCTTAACTACCCTCATTAATGTTATAAATATATATTATTATATATAGTGTGATGAGTGCCCGTCTATCTAGCTCAAATTGTTTTTTTTTGTAGTGTTGTAGATTTATGTCTACTAGACACATTTTATATTTTTTATATTGTTCTCCTTTGTCTCTAATTTTCATATGTGAATGTCATGCATACCTGTCATTTGCATGTTTACTGAAATGTTAATTTTAGATGTTATTTAATTTGAATTGTAAGTGACTGTGCTGTTGGTGTGCTTATGATAAATAAATAAATAATATATAGTTAGCTTAACCACCCTTATTAATGTCGTAATACTAATAATTAGGTACTAATTACAGTAATTTATGTCAGCAACATTAAAGTAATTATATAATTTGAGCAATTAGATAATTCCTAATAGGTTAATGATCATACAATATACGTAGTGTTAAAAACGAGTTTTTAGAATGCGTAACTAAATTTATCACTTCATATTTTTTTTGTCGATGTCATGGAATATATTCTTAATTTTGCTAATGTAGTAGTGTTTTTCTAAAATACAAAGACCGCTCTGCAAAATTTCAAGTTTATAAACCCATTGGTCCGGACGTAAGTACAAATTTTGTAAAACGTTTTTTTTAAATAACGTATATATTTTTATAAAAAAACCGCAGTTATCACCAATATATGAAATACACCAAAATCTGACAAATAATTTGTAGAATCGCCATCTGTAAGGATATTACCGTTAAAACAGCGGTTTTGAAGATATTTGGATTTATTACTTTGGCGCCATACAAAATTTTCTATTTTTTAATTTTATAATTTAGTTTACATATGAAATGATATTCCTTATATATATTCATGACCGCTGAAGGCATTAGAACCTTATCACAAGAAAAAAAAAGAAAAAAAAGCGCAAACATTTTAAATGACTATGAAGCTCGATTTACAGCCCACAGTGCGCCGCCCCGCTAAGACCGAAGTCATGAACAGCATTAACACTATTGACAGCTCACTTCACGCTCACTTCACCTAAGTTTCACGGTGATATTTTTACAGAATCGAACGACTGTTCTGTCAGTCAGTGGCCAGTTTCACTTATTTTTCAAACGGGGAATCCGCCAATTAAAGATTTTTGTGTGTTCTCCAAAATACTGCGCTCTCGTGATGCATTTATCGTAAGTAATTAATTTCGTATAAACTCTTAATGATACTTCATATTGATTTAATGCACAATAATAAATCCCAAAAATCTGACAACCAGTCTTAACAAGGGGTATCGTGTAGTGATGGGTAACTCATCATTTTTATATGAGGTTGAGGGAGTACCTCATTTTACCTCGCGAGGTCCTCAAGAGGTACCCCTCATTTGAGGCGAGGAGTCGTACGTCGATGTATGTACAATTATGAAAGTCGGTTCATTCACTCACTAAGCTCACTCAATACTCACTCGCGAGTACTCGCGTCAATAATGTCAATGTCAATTTTTAAGTGAGGACGAGTGAACGAGTGAGTTGGTTCAATGTTGAAATTCGAGTAACTCTTTCAATTTGCGATCACGAGTACCTCAAACGAGGCACCTCATGAGTGAGGGACACATCTCTAGTATCGTGTTACCCAGTAACTGTGTCATGGAGGTCGAGGTAGTTGATGAATCAAACCTATTCTCTTCTTTTCCAAAAGAAGCAGAATAAAGTAATTTGACTGCATTCGGTAAGTAGGTATATTATTCTGTTTTGGTTCTTTTGACCATACATACAGATTTAATACAGATTTCAAGATAAAGTAGCATACAGATTAAATACAGATTTTAGCAGTTTCTACTACAAATATAAGGTTCAATGCATCTGGCAACACTGGCCTGTGCAGACCAGCGCCAGTTATTGTTATACCGTACAGTTTTCTTAGAAATTGCATTGTTTGAGTCGCGTCGGGCGACAAGTCGCGCTGGTCTGCACAAGCCTTTACTTTGTGTAAATTATTTCATCACCACTGCTATCAAAACGGTGAAGGAAAACATCGTGAGGAAACCGGCAAGAAGTTCGAAGACATGTGACATCTAGTGGCTCGAGTGGCCCGTATTCCACCACGCGGGCCCAGTACGCAATTACGCAACACATTTTCGATTTTGCAATTGAGTCAAATTGGTTTCGTTTGACTAGAATTGCTTTCAAAAGTTGTAAATTGAAAGCAATTCTAGTCAAACGAAACCAATTTGACTCAATTGCAAAATCGAAAATGTGTTGCGTAATTGCGTACTGGGCCCGCGTGGTGGAATACGGGCCACTCCCTCTCACAGAGAGGAGGCCTGTGTCCCAGCAGTGGGCTGATCTTGCTATCACTATTTTACACTATTGTTAGTTGTCTTGTATAGTTTCGTCTCTCGTCACCAACGTGGAGAGAACATAATTGTTATATGAATGAACGACAGACCGACACGCGATAAGATAATAATTCGGAAGTACACTCCTCTACTAGCTAATGTCAGGGTATTTGTTACTAGTTAACAATAAACAAGTTAATATTAATGTTGAAATAATGTCCCACACCGTCTATGTCGCAGTAAGATGGTTATGTGCGTTGTTATTGATACGGCTATTACCGTATTATAGGGTAATCCACGATGTTTTTTTCAGAAAATACGGCATACGGCAGGCCTCTCGTTGCCGTATCACAAAGTATGGATAACAAAGTATCACAGACTATAGGTGAAACAAAACGTTTTTTCAATATCTTATTGAATGAAACGAAAATAGAACTCAAATATCTGCCCCTTCCTCTTGGACCTCGAACACGAGCAGACGTGCAATCTACCCCGTACAGTTTCATTTTAATTAACAATTAACAATAAAATCCAAGTTTATTCTGCGCAAAAAATAGGAGTGCATAACTCAAAGGAGTATTAGTCTGCAAGCAGGTACGCACGCACACCAACGCTGCACGCGGAAGCCCTCTGCGTGTGAGTATCCCCGTTGTATTGCTGTTTCTGTTGTGCACGCACGCCTCACGCGTCGCGCGCTGCCTCTGTGTGTGCGCCGGCCGCCGCCTACTACCTCTGCGCTCCTGGTACTTGCTCGCTGCCACAGATCACTGCGCCTGCTGACGTCAAGCTAACACGGCGCGCATAAAACTGCGGTGCTACACAAAACTCGAAGCACACAAAGCGAGTGAGAAAGCAATTGTCGAAACATAGGTAGCTTGGCTGCGCCTGCGTGTGCGCGTATCGTCATTTATTCGCTTGCCATACAACAGTGGCCCATTATATGGAGGGATCAAGTTAGGCTGGCGGATAGGAAAAATGTGCTAAATTCTCGATCGGCGACCAGAGCAGTGACCCCTACGCGCCTCGCTCTTGGAAAACCTCTTCACAAGTATTGGACGCCTGGTACTTCTACAATAACTGAACAATCCAAAATGCCTCTTCAACGCTCCCCTCCGCCTACGTCACCCGCCCCCGCGCCCGCTACTAAGCTTGGCTCCACGCTCTCTGAGGTATGTGTGCCTGTGACAAGTGAGTCGGATACTGCATCTGAGAGAAGCGGTAACATAAATGTCAGTGTTAGAAATAAACAACGCAAGCAAGGCAATGAAGACCTCAAGGAACTCAAAGGGTTGATCTCGTCCTTATCATCTAAGGTAGACCAAAGCTTCCTTGACCTGAAGCAGAAAAATGAAGAGCTTAAAGAAAGTTTGCAATTTATGTCAGATAAATATGACTTAATTTTTAAAACACTTCAAAACCTGGAAGAGCATAGAGCAGAAGATAGGAAGACCATACAGAAATTGGAAGAAAAGATTGAAGTTCTTGAGCGTAAAAGTAGGTCGGCTACCCTAGAGATACGTAATGTACCCATCTGTTTGCGAGATGACAGGAAATTTGAGTCGAAGGAAGACGCTAGTTTGATACTGAAAACCTTGTCGAGAGCTGTCGAGGTGGATATCCAAGACTGTGACATAAAGGACATTTACAGAATCCAAACCAACAAAGAAGGAAGTAAACCCATTATGGTTGAGCTGAACAGTGTCGTAAAAAAGGAGAAAATATTGCAGGGGGTCAAGAATTACAACAAGAAAAAACCAAATGAAGAAAAATTAAATACTGGACACCTCAGTATAGCTGGACCTGTCAAACCTGTGTTCATATCAGAAGCCCTAACGCCTAACACGCAGAAACTATTCTACGCAGCTCGACAGTTTGCGAGGGAAAATGGTTACACGTACTGCTGGACTTCGCGTGGTTCCATATTCCTTCGTAAAGCCGAAGGTGAGCCACAAATTCGAATCGAATCTGCAATAAATCTAAAACTCTTAGCTAAAGAATGACTATCCTATACAGGGTACCTCAATGTAAATTCCCAGAGTTCATCCAATATAACCTATTTTTATTTTAAGTGTAGTATTACAGAAGCTGTCTTTATCAACATTTCACTGTGTTATGATATGGTTTACCTTGTAAACAACCGTAATTTATTTGATGTCTCGTATAAAACAAAATTTGATATTAATCAATACGCAACACAATTACACTTACACACTCAAAACATTCACACCAAACACACTCTAAATTCTAAAATCTACACTAAAGTACTTACACGACTTACACAAATGATACTCCGCAGTACATACATAAACTGGTCATTAACTTTTAAAATTATAAATTCGATAAGGACAACTTAAATAAATTTATAGATTCTGTAGAAGCATTTAATATCTCACGGTCGTATGTGAGTTCACCGCAACAATGTTTGAAGCATATAAACACTACCCAGCCAACTTTGAACATACTACATGTTAACATCCGAAGCCTAAATCGCAATTTTGATGGTCTTAATGTCTTAATGCATTCCATCAAGGTTAAGTGTGATATAGTAATCCTCTCTGAGTGCTGGTTAAGTAAAGTGGCGGATATTCCTGTCTTAACTGGGTTTAACTCAGCAAGATCGTCATTTAACAACCAAAATGATGGGGTGGTAGTCTATGTGAGCTCTGATGTGACTCATAATATAGTTGAACCGGTTTTTCAGGACGCTAACTGTCTTATCTTGAGGCTGGGTCTAGATACAGCTATTGTTGCAATATACCGTTCACCCTCAGTCAGAAATATAGAAAATTTTCTTAACTGTTTAAACAATATTTTAGAATCCCTGGCGTCAATAACAACCATAGCCGTGATTGGGGATTTAAACATAAATATTCGACCAGGTAATAATGATCCAAACACAGAAGAATATTTAAATACAATGGCTTTTCACGGGCTCCTACCGGCCCACGTTTTTCCCACTCGCATTGAAAACTGCCTGGATCATGTCTTTTTAAAAACGGATAGACCCTCCACAACATTGGTTCTGGACTCATATTTTACTGATCATGCACCTCTCCTGTTTTGCACTGATCTGAACCCTCTTCGTGCTACAAAACCTAAAAGTATAATACGGCATCTAAACCTTCCTGAAATTATTAGCTGCCTAGAAAACTCTGATTTCTCAAGTGTTTTAAGTAGCACAGACCCCAATCAAGGTGCGGAACAACTTATCTCCATTATATCTGACTCAATAAATGAACACAGTACGCTAAAAAAAATCCCTAACAGGAAACAGACCATTAAACCATGGATGACCACTGGCCTCCTGAGGTGCGTGCGAAATCGGGACCAACTCCATATAAAAGCAATGCACAATCCTAAAGACCTTACTGCTAATCTAATATATTCCCGATACCGAAATTACTGTAACAATTTACTAAAGACTATTAAACGCAACTTTGACCAAAAAGAACTCCTGAAGGCCAATGGTAACCCCAAAGCAACTTGGGACCTTATAAAAACTATCAGTTACAAAAACACCTCACCCATAAATAAGTCAGGAGAACTTCTTAATATGTGCAGCGATCCAAAGTCCTCTGTCAATGCTATAAACAGGTATTTTGCAAACGTTGGAGTGGATCTTGCTAGGCAAGTTGCGCAGAGTCAACCTGTAACTAACCCAAACTTTAATTTTGACAGCTCAATCAATCCTCAAGGCAACTCATTCGTATTACTTGAAACTAATTCTACTGAAATAGAAAATATAATTATAGAATTGAAACATAATTGTGCAGTGGGTCACGATGGCATACCAGCCTCAGTTATCAAGGCGGCCAGACATGTACTTGTTCCTGCTATAACGTATATCTGTAATTTATGTATCTTAAAAGGTACTTTCCCTGACAGTTTTAAGAAGGCATTAGTCACACCAGTGTTTAAGGGTGGGGATGGTGACCGTGTCGAAAACTATAGGCCTATATCTGTACTCACCACACTATCCAAAATTCTGGAGAAAGTTCTGAACAAAAGATTGCTTAGCTATCTTGAATGCTACAACATAATTGCGCCAAACCAATACGGTTTTAGGAGAGGCGTATCAACGGAGGATGCTGTTCTTGAACTTACAAGCCAAATTGTTAAAAATCTTGATTCTAGGACTAAAACTCTAGGTATATTTCTTGATTTAGCCAAAGCTTTCGACACGGTCTCTACTCCCATCCTTCTTCGTGGTTTAGAAAGCTTAGGAATAAGAGATATCGCTCTAAATCTCTTCCGTGACTATCTTACAAACCGTAATCAACGAGTTAAGGTAGGCAACTATGTCAGTGACGATGTGAATCTAACCTTTGGCGTGCCACAGGGCAGCGTGCTAGGGCCCACTCTTTTTCTTCTATTTGTAAACAGATTGTGTCAGCTGTCAATCCCACACTGCAAGATACTTGTATATGCAGACGACACTGCGCTTATCATAAGTGGAGAAACATGGGAATCTGCTCACCACGCAGCTGAAAATGCTCTTGGCATAGTCATGGATTGGCTTTCATTGAATCTTCTGACGCTAAATGTCTCTAAAACTCACTATGTCCCTTTCTCAGCGAACACTGCTACACAGCCTAGTATGCCAGACGTTAAAGCCCATAGTTGTCAACCTACACTGACCCCTTGCAGCTGCCCTACTGTACAAAGAAGCTCTTGTGTTAAATACTTGGGCGTGCACATTGATAACACATTAAGTTGGCAAAAGCATATCAGTGTGACAGTCTCACGTGTTCGTAAACTAATGTTTCCTATGAAAAAACTAAGAAGAGTAGTTGACGACCGATTGTTAAAAACTATTTATTTTGCCCTAGCTCAGTCAATTCTTACCTACTGCATATCTATCTGGGGTGGTACATTTAAAACGTATTTACTTCGCCTTGAGAGGGCACAAAGAGCAGTGTTGAAAGTCATGCTTCACAAACCTTACCGATACCCGACTACCCAGCTTTATAAGGACATATCTGTTCTCACTGTCCGGCAGCTCTGTGCGCTTATTATCACCTTACGTGTACACTCATCATTGACCTATGACCCAAGGCGACTAGAGCAAAACAAACGTCGTAAAGATCCCGTATGCCCACCTGTCACCACCAAAACTGCGCTGGCGAGGCGAAGCTACCCGTATCTTAGTAGCCAACTTTATAACACTATAAACGAAACCTGCAACGTATACCCTTTACCTAAATTTAAATGTAAAACTATTGTTACTGGCTTTCTTCAAAAGTTAACGTACGATGAGACTGAACAACTCTTTGCAAAAAAATCTTACTAAACCGATCAAGAATTAAAAAAAAAAAAAAAAAAAAAAAAAAAAAAATATATATATATATACTCTTATAATATAATAAGAATAAAAAATAAAAAAAATGCTCCTTTATTATCTGTTTCTATACTGTGACGCATACTTACGACACACAACTAAACCCACGCACAAATCCACACATACACCCACACCACACACACACACCCACACCGCACACACCCACACATACACCCCCACCACACACACCCACAAATACACTCACACCACACACAGCCATTCCTTGCTAACATAATTTTTCTTTTTTTATTTTATAAGTGATTAGTACTTAAGATAAACCAAGAATGCTTACAATAGTGCAGCAAATTGTCAATGAGTAAAATTGTAAGAGGAAGGCGCCTGTGTCTGTAACACAGTTTATACTAGCACAGACACAGACGGTCACTCTGTCTCAAATAATGCTTGGCGATGTATTTTTATAGTGTAATGTTTGTATGTTTTGTTTGAGATGGATAATTATTGTATTTGGCTTTTTGAATAAAAGGATTATTATTATTTATCTGTCACCTTCTTTCGTCAATGTTGCCACTAACCCAGAAACTACCACGAATTGTCAAAACTTAAAAAGACCTTCAAAAAAATCGATGACAACTAATTCAAAATCAAGGACAAAAATCAAGTATACTGTATCAAGTTTAAGGTGTCTCGCGACATGTGTGACAAAATGGGAATTAAGTACAAGTACACATTCGATAAACATGAATCTTAAGTAATAGACACGATAAGAAACCTTTATGGAGAAGAAACAAATGAAGACTAGACATTTTTTAAATAAATACGGCAATTTTGTTTATTTTTTTCCTAAAATACGGCAAACCTAACTGTCACATACGGCAGCTCAGATTTTTACGATAACAACACTGATGGTTATAGCCGTGGCACCGCTCGCTGAGGTCACTCGGCTCGCTCGTAGTAGTTTCGTCACAGTTTTAACCTTAACTCTCAAAAACTCAAACTCAAAGCATTTATTTCAATTAAACCATTTACAGGCACTTTTGAATTGTCAAATAGTCGGTCAGTTAGTCAGAAAGTCGAAGCTAGTTGCCTATTCCAAAACGTAGATCTTATAGAGAAGAACGGGCAAGAAATTCCAAGGACACTCTTTTAAATATAGAAAATTACAAAATCCTGGGTCCATTATTCTTGTTGCTTCTATATGTGAGAACAATGTCCAAAAAGTAATCAAAACAATTCAAAATATAAGATTAAAAATAAGTCATGGCAGATAAGAGATGAAACGGCGCCCGTTCACGAACATGACGCGTGGATCAGCACCATCCAGCTCAACCATTTTGTAGGGAACCGAATGATCCAACACAGTCGCCACCGTCAGCGAGACATTTAAGTGAGCATGACATACTCTCAACTGCCATGCTCTTTCAAGTCAACATACATATTATCTTAATAACATTAAAAAAAAATAAACGGCTCCATGGTACTCACATTTACAATTTTTTTAAAAATGCTTCTAAATTATACAAAATTAACTTATTTAGTCGGAATGCTCTAATAGTTATATTACTAGATCGTGCTCGTATCATAGCTATATTCCTGGTGAGACAGTTATGAACCACTTTCACACAACTATATAACGGTATATAGCTATATCCCCAGGGATATAGCTATATCACGACTATATGCATCTTACTGCGACATATACATTATGTCACCGTATAAATTATGAAATTCATTAGTTTATAATCTATAAGTATTATTTCCGTTACAGTAAAAACTGTCGAAAAATTATGAACTGCAACAAACTATTTACAATTTAACGCATTATTTTTCGATAGTTTCCATGGGACACCGACAATTTCTCAACTGGCATCAAACTTGCTTGTGACGTAACGCACCTTGCGCTAATACTGCGAGCAACTTGGAAGTAGCGCTCGCCGGGCGCTGCGGCGGTGCCGCTCGCTTCGCTCGCTCGACTCGGTTGGTCACAGTTCTACCCTAACCCATTTCACCCAGTTCACAATTTTTCGACTGTTTATAGTCTAACACGGAAATAATATCTATTGATTATAAACGAACGGTTCTAACAATCTTGACTTATAGACAACGTGGAGACAACAATCCTAATTAATATTATAAATGCGAAAGTGAGTTTGTTTGTTCGTTACGCTTTCACGCTAAAACGGCTGAACGGATTTGGATGAAATTTGGCACATGGGTAGACCATGACCTGGAAAATGACATAGGCTACCTTTTATCCCGATATTCCCCCGGGATCGAGACTTATGCAGGTGAAACCACGGTGCGCTGCTAGTTATATTTATTTCTGTAAGTAAATTGGTTCAAAAAACTTTTAAACGTTAAAAATAAATTATGTTTTAAACTAGATGAGTTCGGTGAGCTGCGTCCAGATACGTTCATTTGTCCGTACCTTATCGCCGTTTGGAATCAGCGTCGCGATCCAAGAACGCTAGTTTGGACGCCCGTTCGGTACGGTACGGTGGTACGGCGTCTCGATACGGATACACTGTACGTTCCGATCTATCGCAAGTTGGTTCTTTCGCCCCGTTCAAAGGCGATACTATACGGCGTCCAGAGTTTTTGGATCGTGATGCTGATACGAAACGGAGGTACGGTACGGAGAAACGAACATATCTGGACGCAGCTGAGCCGACAACTCAGACGTCACAGACCGAAACAAAGTCTGAGGTCACAGACTTTAAAGTCCAGACACAATGTCTGTCAGAACATATATGAGGACTATGCAGATTAGTGTCTGAAATGGTCCTAACTGCAGTGTGACCTACACACATTCTGGTCGGAGACCTAAGTTGTTATATAAGCGAGTCATGCGCAGGAAGTAACAATTGGAAGTATTGCAATGTCCCAGTGCGTCTTATTGGCTAATTAGAGCATTGACCCGGCCGTCTGTGTTGTTTATGCATCACGCCGGCATTTCTCTAAAGAGCAGGCAGAAATGTAAATTACAATTAGCTTTTGCAGCAGCTTCGCTCGCGTTTCCCATTTATAATATTAAGTTAAGTTAAGTATGGATTACAGCCACATTTCACCAGCTATGTTTAAGTACCCTATCATAGGGGCTATCCAGATTCCGGGCTGCCACTGAGAAACTCCTGATTGAAAAGTCTAATAACAGTTTACCTGACCAAAGAATTGAAACTAAGACCCCATGCTCAGCATTCGCGCTTGTGACCACTAGACGAATTAGCTAGTCTACTACAAAATATGCCCTAAACGGAATATCTAAGATAATTTATATAAAAAAGTCAGAAAAAAAAATTGGGACCCAAAAACAAAAAAAGAGAAAATGAAAGCCTGTGTGAGGCCAAAAAGACTCCTATCCCAGTTGGACGCTGCGATATTTGAAAAAAGAAAAACAAATATCGCAGCGCTGGTATTCTGATAGAGCCCGCTGTGATGCCCACGGCCACACACACCTACAGACATAAAATAAATCCCACTAGATATAAAAATTTGCATAGATCATTGAACTCTCAATAATTCAATAATCTATGCTAATTTTTTAATAAAATGTATACAAATTCAGACAAACGAATTATTGTTTATATTAAACTAGCTTCCGAGGTTTCGTTGGCATCCTAGGAAAAAAAAAAACCCCCGAAGGGCTAGGCAGAGGACCTACCAATAGTAAACCCTCATTTCGTCAGTTATGTTTAAGTCCCATGTAATAGCGGGCGAGCCTATTGCCATCAGCCGAGCACAAATCCAACGTCCGGGCTGCTACTGAGAAATTCCAGTTGGAAAGACCCAATCACATTTTGCCCGAATCGGGAATCGAACCCAGGATCTCATGCTCAACAATAGCGCTTGCGACCACAACAAGGCAGATTAAAACACACAGATGATGGGAGAAAATTATATCATTTGATTATTCATTTTTTTATAGAGCTAATGACCTGGTTATTGAACTCAGGAATACTTAGCAGACGTACGTAAATAAAATAAAATAAATTTAAATTTAAAAATACCTTTTAATTTCCTTACCATACATTTCACTCTTAATATAATATGGATGACGACAATTTTTTTTTGTCCATCATGGAGGTTATGAAAAAATATTGGACACGTATTTTTTCTTTTTTTACGTAATCTAAAGATTACGGCGATACATTGAGGTAAAATGTGCCATGACGTCACGAGTATGTAGATTTTATACTTACTTGTGACGTAGTGACCGCCACTCCCAACTTAAAATGCGTTTTATGTAAGTATTTTTTTATAAATATGGTAAAGCAAAAAATACGTGTCTAATATTTTTTTATTATCTGACTGACGGACTAATTAGAATTTCATATTTTTTATCCAGGCATCATCCCTATTAGCACCTAGATTTATAGTTATATAATAGGAGTTCGTGGCTAAGTAATAACAGCCGCTCGGGTTGATCTATCAGGTTAAGCTATGCTTGCCGGGGTTGGTCCGTGGATGGGTGACCATCTTTACATACTGAGACTCCTCCGTGCCTCGGAAAGCACGTTAAGCCGTTGGTCTCAGCTGACATCCATAACTAACGTTTCCATAGCTTTCTGGCATACAACTATCTTCGTTATTATTTTTGTTTCAGCAGTCGTGCTTGCGAGCACTAATTGATACTAGTGCTCACTAGACCAGCGACATAGTCAAAATAGTTTTTATCACATCTATTCAAAAAGAGCTAGTTTATTTTCCTTAAACAGGGACTTAAATAGCTCTTTATTCCCTCGGGACTAAAATGGATTTGAATTTGGATTGTGGATATTGTGAGTAAAAGTTCCAATCACCAAAGAGATCAATCACAAACATTGTATGTAACAAGTAACAGACTGTATGATAAAGTAAACCGAGTGCGAGCAAAATAAAATTAAAAACGCGCGATATAAATGTACTACTGTTACGATGTACTTCCATAATTGTTCAAATATAGCCTCTAATTATTCCCATGTTATGTCTTATTGTTCCTAATTGTATGTAAATAAATTAACGTACTATTCTTATTCTTAAGTTGCACTTACTTATTATCTGATAGAAGGTGATAAAAAGTAGTGCCCACCTCGGGAGTAACACTATTTCAAGCTCGAGTGACGCAGACGTACTGTGAATCGCTCGCTGTGCTCAAGATTAAAAAAAACACTCTCGCCTTTAAAATTGTTGTTTACTCCCTTCAAATAATCTACTATTAAAACATAAGTGGGATTTTCCGGTAATAATCTTAAACAAACAAAAGAAAGTCGGCATCAAACGCTTTAAAAACGACACAACGTCGTGCTTAAATTCAGTAATATTTTTAGGACAACAGATAAACTTCAAACAAGAGAGTAGCGACCATATTGACCCCTTATTGACCGTGATAAAGTTATAAATATGTGGATCATACGTTAAATAAAAAAACGCACAGTGAAGGGTTCCGTAGTTGGGATGAATTTGTCCCAAGAACAAACTTAACTTTGTAGTTGAAAAACATGT
Source organism: Agrochola lota (assembly GCA_947364205.1). Classification (NCBI taxonomy): domain Eukaryota; kingdom Metazoa; phylum Arthropoda; class Insecta; order Lepidoptera; family Noctuidae; genus Agrochola; species Agrochola lota. The sequence continues at coordinate 8,714,080 of OX376246.1, read as the reverse complement.
TCTCCGATACATTCCGTATGGGAGAACATGTTTCAGCAACCGTAAATTTAAGTTGGTAGATTATTACTCGTTATCCTGTAATGCCTACTTAACTATAATAATAATAATAATAACCCCACTGCCGTATCTCTACGTTGACGTCGTGGTGGGGCTTGCGCGCTCCAAACTCTGGGTCTGTGCCGGTAGAGTTTATTTTGCCGGAACAGATCTAGGATGAGGAGTCAGACCAAGAGAGATACAGAAACCCGCAGGGCAGCATGTGGCGAGCTGTTGGGCAGTAGCGACCCCACGGACCCTATCTCCCGGGAGAAATCTTGTTCCTCATCTCTGGCTTGCCTTTATTGGCCGGCTGGAGTGAATACTGATGAGGAACAGAGCTCCCACCTCATTCTTGCCTTAATTGGCCAGCTTGAGTGGAGATTCGCAAGAGCAAACGTGCTCGGAGAAAGGAAGTGTTCCAGTAAGTGCTCGTAGGGATCTTGACCATCTTCCGGGCTCTGGGATTGTTCTGAAAGTCGTGGAATACCTCTCCACTCCTCAAGCATCTCAGGACATGTTGCCCCCTTGTCGCTACGTCACTATGTGCTAGCGACAGTTTACGGGGGCCCATTATTGAGTGTGCAAGTCACCCCCTGCCATTTTATCCGTGTACATATGAAACATTGATCAGGCAGGGGCCATAGTCCTTCCATAGTTCCAGGTCTCCAGTCAATATAAGCAACCCAAACCCATAGTCCAATATCTTTGTTTCATATCATGCAATAGTTCTACACCAACCGGGGGTTGTCCTTGGGTGCACTTCCATAGTGCATACAGGGATAATCGTCGGCTGGTGCCTCATTTCATTAAAACGCCTAACGGGCCTCTGCGAGTTGGCTTCGGCCCCTCGTACGCCTTCCAAAGGTCCGGGACCCCAGGGTCCCGAGAAATGTCAAAGTCCAGAAATAATAATAAAATAATAAAAAGTTTATTTCGGAACAATAACACAAGACTAAGTACAGCAAGTGAAACGAGGATAGCTGCAAAACTATAAACTGTAGCGCAGCTAACAACGCCCTTCCCCAGATACAGAATGGAATGATGTTCCATGCAAAGAGTGCTTAAAGGTTAATTTAGTTAATTTAAATTTTGAATAATTAATAATAAACAAGATGAAATAAACAGTACAGGACATATGATTTGGGATGTATTTTGACGTTGAGTTTAATTTAATGGGTGAGTGTAGGGTGAAAGGGTGTGTGACGGTAAAAGACGTGTGCGAGGGTTGTTAGTGGTGTTTGTGGCATGTGTTGTGTGTGGTTTTGTTGGGGTATGTGTGGGAGTGATGAGTATTTTACACTTCCACGAAATTCTCTGTTCCATCATAATTTTGTGATTTTAACTAGGCTTCAAGTTTTATTCTGTATTTGCTCTTGGTTAATGGGTAGATGTGTAGGCTTTTGTTTAATTTGTTATAAATTTTTGAACTTATGTGTTTGTAATGACGACTTGCAGCAACGGTTCTACGATACTCAGTATTACAAACCCTATTCGAGCGACGTGTAGAACAGCATTTAGGATCAAAGGTAAGTTGGCTGTGTTTGCGAAGAATAGTTTGGAGGATAAAAAGCTGTTTGACGGTGAGAACCTGGCAGAGGGTATACAGAGAGGATGTCGAATATCGGATCGGTTTCCTTGCCAGCACCTTCAGAACAGCTCTCTGCGCACGTTCAACCCGAAGCATCACTGTTTTACCTGCACCACCCCAGACCGTTAGGCAATACCCCAGAACAGACTGAGCGAGCGCAAGATAGACGGTTAATTAACAGCTAAGATCGGCCGCCCCTCTGAGCTTTTTAAAGATATATATGAGTTTTCTCACACGAGCTACAGTTGAAGCAATATGCTGCTTCCAATTCAGGTTGCCATCAAGAGTGACTCCCAGATATTTAATGAAAAGGATATTTTCCACTTGTTGACAGCCACAATTTGCGTGTAAATTTGGGCAGGTGTGCACACGAATTTCGATCAGTGTAGGGGGCTGGCTTGACTTCGTAGCAGAGAATGTGATTAATTTAGTCTTATTTACATTTAGAGTGAGAAGATTAGTGGTGAGCCACCTCATGACGGTGCTCAAGGCAAACTCCGAGTTGAGGCAAGTTTCAGTCCAGTCCCGGCCATGAACAATTAGAGCTGTGTCATCTGCGTAAGCTATTATTTTGCAGTTGGGTAAGGATAACTGACACAGCTCATTCACATATATGAACCAAAAGTAGTGTTCTCCCATACATTCCGTATGGGAGAACATGTTTCTGCAACCGCAAATTTAAGTTGGTTGATTATTACTCGTTATCCTGTAATGCCTACTTAACTCTGATAGTTTTTCTTTTAACTTCGTTATATATGCTTCCACTGCTGTGAATCTTTTCATAAATCCAAGTACAACCATTTAGCTGGTAGGGGGGGAAACTTGACTCTAACAAAAATTTGCACCTTAAAGCCATAAAAAAATAAAAAAATTAAACGGATTCCTGAATAGAAAAATGATTTTCACACACCCACTATATTTTAAACGACCTTTCCAATGACATCATCAAATAAAAACAGTTTTTTTTTTCGTCTGTCCCATGATCCGCACCGACAGACTGAGACAGAAGAAAAAAAAAAAACCATCCCCACTTTACTTGTAGGGGAGGTACCATAAAAAATATTTTTCCTGTTTTTATATTACCACTTTGTCGACATGATTAATATGTATACCCATGCCAAATTACAGCTTTCTAGTACGAACCGTCTCTGAGTTAAGCCGCAGACAGTCAGACGGACATGGCGAAACTATAAGCTCGCTCGTTTTTAGGGTTCCTTGTTTACTAGGGAACCCTAAAAATGAGCGAGCCTTACAGTAGTCGTATATGATGTGTAACATCTGACATCGCACCTTGGTAATAAGCAACATTAAAGGGGCGGGGCCTCGTCAAGGTCGTTTCTGGCGCCCAACTCCAGCACCGCGCGCGCTCATTGGTCAAATCAAAATCCGCGCGATTCCCCGGCTCCCTGTTACAGGCTTCCGTCCCTTTTCACGAAATCACTTCCACAGATTTTTAGGGTATTTATCTAGAAGACTGTGCACACATTGCAGAAAGATGAAAGAAAAGATGTTACATATCAGAAAGTTTAATTTGAGGGGAAATCGGTTATATTATAGCACAAAATAATACTTAAAGGCTCAATTGTTATGTTATAAGGGGATTTTCCATATAACGTCATGTAACTAGCCTAGCCTTGCTTATTTGGCATGCAAATAACATTGCAACAGGCTCGTCCCCAACAGCATGGGAGTTAAAAACATAACTGGCATAACTTGTAGACTACAACCTCTGCCCTTCGTAGAATTTAGGCGCGATGTTATGAGTCTAAATTGACAACAACTAACATTAAACAACGTTCGTATTAAATCACTTAATCACTTTTAGATCTTAAATTTTTATCCACAAATTATTCTACAAAATATTCAACAAAAATTAACAAATGTACCATTAAAAATCTCAACGAAAACGAAGCATTAAACTCAAGATAACCTATTTAAATCGTTACAAAAAATATGTATACAATATGATAACCCCTCAGCATGACCTGAGTACATCAGTAGTGTGCCAACTCCGGGCCGGAAAACACGCGCGCTCCGCACAAACGCAATAAAACTATGTTATAAAACAAAAGAAATATACCGCGAAAATGGATCACCAAAACTTCGTAAAACCTATCCCATCAGCTCCTTTGCTGCCCGACGAGAATGGCGAAGAAAAAATGGTGGTAATAACCCCACACAATGGGGTAGGTAAAATTTTAATTCGGGAGGACACTATTTTGGCCAATTTAAACGGGTGTGCAGGGTGTGGAAAGGCCCAATTTACATGTGGAGGGGTAAAAAACCAGTGGTCGGTGTTGTGTTGGGGTAAACAGCCGGAAAAGAAGTATTATTGTTGTAAGTATTACCCCTTTTTAACCCTTTGTTACATACCGAGACCCTTCCGTGCCTCGGAAAGCACGTTAAACCGTTGAACCCGGCTGTCATTCATAGATCTTTGACGGCCGTTTCTAGTAGTCAGAAACTTGAAAGTCTGACTGTCTTACCAAGGGGCTCAGATAGGCAGTCGCTCCATGTAATGTTCTGTTATTTTGCTCAATCCGGTTAGAGTGGAAACCGACCCCAACATTGTTGGGAAAAGGGTAGATATATGAACTGTGATAACTGCTAATAGAGATGTGTGAAGGAAAGGAGGATTATAATGTGGCCTATACAAGTGTACATGCAGGGTGGTGATTTTGACACCTGCATCAGTCAAGGGGGTGATTCTACCAACTTTCACTATGAAACTCATATTCGATTCGTGAAAAAAAAAAACAAATTGTGATACAACAGTCGACAGTATATTCGTATGAATTTCTTAATTTTTACGAATATCATCATCATTTTCCTGCCCTTGTCCCAAGTTACTTGGGGTCGGCGCAACACGTTTTCTTTTTCCACTCTCCCCTATCAACTGTCATGCTATCATTCACTTCCTTCTCTTTCATATCATTCCTCTCTCTCTTTTTTTTCATTAATTTTTACGAATATAATGTATATAATTGTACCTATGTGTTTCATAGCGAAAGTTGTTTGGTATAACCAGGAAGAATCACCCCCTTGACAGACGCAGGTCACTAAATAGCCACCATGTATGTTGTAAGCTACTCTTGTTTCGACGGGAACTGTATGAGAAGAACTTATAACGTTGTCAAAATATTAGTCCGTACAGGGTGTGTTAAAATTTCAGTTACTAGCTATTTCAGATAGTAGCTCAAAGAAATATTTCACCATTTCTTTTTCATGGCATAAATAAAAGAATAATGACAGCTGAAATTTATGAACTGTCAAAAATGAGACATAACTTTTTTATGTACTTGATTTTATGTTTTATTTCACTTTCACGGCATTTTAGTCCACAAAGAATGTAGAATGTGTATAAGTATGAAATATGTTACTAGCTATTCCGCGCGATTTCGTCTGCGATCCAGGAAGAAAAGTAGCTTATATCCTTTTTCAGGTCATGGTCTACCCATGTGCCAAATTTCATCGAAATCGTTTCAGCCGTATTAGCGTGAAAGCGTAACAGGCAAACAAACTCATTCGCATTTATAATATAAGTTAAGAATAGGGTGGCCAGCCTTACTATATAATATAGTATCCTGCTATATTAGAGACCCAAATACTATATTTGTAAAGAAAAAATATAGTAGGCGAAACTACAATATTTTTAAATCAATACAAAATGGCGAGAAGATCGCACAGAGTCATTATTAATTTCATAAAAGCTGAATTAATGGTATTTTTTATCCTTAATTTTATTTTGATTGTTAAAATAGTTATAAGACATTAAAAAAAAAACCTATTAATAAAGGTATATACGCTTAATACCAAAAAATATGCATTGAAAGTTTTTTTTTTTTTAAATCGAAGTATACCTACTATATTTTTTCACCTTCTACTATATTTTTACAGACAATGGCTTCGAATATACTATATTTGACATAAAAAAACGTTGGCAACCCTAGTTAGGGTAATGTATACAGGGTGTCAGGGAGATCGACGCGAAAACTGTTGCCATAGATTCGTCCATGATTCTGAACCCCTGCGTTGAAATATTTCGTCGGTTATTAAAAAAAATCTGGTGTTTTATAGAAAAGTGCAATACCTACACGGTCAAAATGTATGGAACAGCTGTTTTTTTTAAAAATAATCGACGAAAAATTTCAACGCCGCGCTGGGAGGTTCAGAATCATGTACTGAATTCATGGTAACAGGCTTCGCGTCGATGTCCCTGCCACCCTGTGTATAAACATTACTTGTGTTATTAATTAAGTACATAAGTAGAGATGTAAGTAAATGTTTACGTACTTAGTAATCTATTAGATAACTTATGTTGTATGTAGTCTACCCCGTCGGTATAGTGGTCACAAGCGCTACTGCTGAGCATAAGGTCCTCGATTCGATTCCCGGGTCGGGCAAAGTGTTATTGGGTTTTTTCTTCTCGAATTTCGCAGTTCGGAGTGTGGATTTGTGCCCGGTTGATGGCAATGGGCACACCCCCTATTCCATGGGACTTAAGAGAATAATATAAAAGAGAGAATAATATAGAGCTATATTTCATACTTCCATACAAATCAATTCAGCGAAATATTTGACAGTTATTTGCGACGTTCCCCACTTTCAGAATGCACGCTCTTATAGATATTTCATATTTCCAGACAGTAATATTAACAAATTTATAAAAACAGCATCAATCACAATCTGAATCATTTGCTAATTCATTGCTTCATATGTTCGAAAAATATGTCTGCAACAACTTAAATAACGCAAAGAATTTTGTCGAACTATCAAAATGAAACAGATTGTGATTGATCATGTGTCGAATTAGGGTGCTGGTAAATATTTGACGGCTGTTTTCGGTGTTGCCAACTTTTAGAAACCACGCGAAATGTGGGTGTACCTCTGCCTAACCTTTTGAAAAATACAGGCGTAATGTTAGAATGATGATAAGTAATGTTTTCTGAGTACAATAGTAGATGCACGTTACAGTTAGTGATAAAAGTGCAGCGGTCTTACTAGAGAACGAGGGATCGGTCTTGTTCAAATTCCATTTGTGGAATTGTGTGTTGAACTAACTAAGTACAGCACGACACAACAACTTAGATGTAGCATCGGCAAAATTCGTAAAACCGATCACCATCCGAACTGAGTGCGCCTTCAAAATCACCAATCTTTATTACTGCTTTAGGCGAAAATGATCTTTACGCAAACGTAATAACTTGTAAAGTCTTATAACCAAATACATTCGTAAAATTGAAATGAATAAATGCAAATTTTCAAATTTATGCTACATCTAAATTGTGTCGTACTCTACTAATACATAGTTAATACTTAGTTAATTCAACACGAAATTCCACGAATGGAATTTGTAATACATAGTTAAAAACAAAACAAAAAAAAAACCCAAGATGCTGTTATAACGAGCACTAAGGTCGCTACGAAATTTTATTTTGCTTTTTCTGTATAAAAAGTCGTATTTGAAACTTGTAATGTGATTCACGACAGTTATAACTAGACTTCGAATTTTATGCATTTCCAGCAAATATGCAAATGCATATTAACTCTCTAATTACGGCGTTAATGCATATTTTAGCTTTTTTCTCCAATCGTGCATATTTCGTTTAGTACCGGGCTGTGGGAGGTACGTACGTATAGAACCTACATCAACGGCACAGGCCATACCCTGCCTAAACAGATATCTCTAGATATGGCGCCAAATTTTCAATTTTGTCCAATGACGTCAGTTGACGTGGAGGGGTCATTTTCGGCGTACAAATTAATACCGAGTGACAAACGTGGCTTTGCTCTCGAAAATTTGGAAAAATACTTTTTATATTGTCACAAAAACTATGCGCAAATTAATTTTAAGAATATTTCGCTGTTTTTGTACCGTCTTAATTAAAATATATAAAAAATATGGTATTTTGATTTTGCATTGTGCATGTTTCGGGCTTTGTGGAGAGTTGTAGTGCATATTTCGGCCTTTTTTGTGCATATTTGGATTAATATTTTAGCACTTTGTTAGTGCATATAATCTGATGTATAGTTATAAACACGCACAGTATGTTAATTTAATAATAATATATATATATATACTTTTTTATAAATTCTTCACAAAAAATATTAAATTTATAAACACGTAAACTTTCTTTCACCATGGAAAGACAAGAGCGCGTGTACGGAATGTATCTTTTACTTATCAATTTAAGATTTTTTTGCGAATATTTAAGTTGTCTCTCTCCGTCTCAGACTCTCAGTTAAATTTCATCAAAATAGGGCGAGCAGTTTAGCCGGGAACAAATACTAAACTCAAACTCAAAGCATTTATTTCAATCAAACCATTTACAGTCACTTTTGAATTGTCAAATAGTCGGTCAGTTAGTCAGAAAGTTGAAGCTAGTTGCCCATTCCAAAACGTAGATCTTTATGGAGAACTCCAAGGACACTCTTTTAAATATAGATATTACAAAATCCTGGGTACATTATTCTTGTTGCTTCTATGTATATGTGAGAACAATGTACAAAACACACATGCATATAGCATAGTGTGAGGACACACTACTCGTGTTATTGTTAAAATATTATTTTCACTTTTTTTATTTTGTATTTTGTGTTTCACGAACTGTGTCTAAATATTCATTATTCTTTCTTTCAAAAAATAACCAAAACTATTCAAAATGTAAGAAATAAGCCCTGGCAGATAAGAGATGACCAGTCACAACTGACGGCGCCCGTTCACGAACATGACGCGTGGGTCAGCATCATCCAGACAAAAAAATCCAACACAAAAAACTGACTCTCTTTTAAGCATTTCATAATTCCCCTGCCCTCATCTCAATTTATTTGAGGTGGCGCAACATGTATTCTCTTCCATACTTCTCTATTAGCATTCATCTCGATAGTCACCTCCTTTCTATCCATATTATCTTCCACACACTCCATCCATCGTTTCTTTGGTCTTCCCCTACTCTTATAGCCATCGACATTAATACTCAAAACTTTCCTCACGACATTTTCCTCATTCCTCCGCATCACAAGCCCATACCATGACAACCAATTTAGCATTTATAAATATTAAAATCTGTGGACATTTTTTGTCATAAAAATCGTTGCGATGTTGACAAAGGATGAGACTCGATAACTCGTATGAGGAAGTTAGATTAGTTGGCATTGCGTAGTTAAAAAAAATATCAGTAGGTTCAAATGAATATAAAAACTTTGATGTTTTAGTACATAATTGGTTTGTTTACGATATGTCGAGATATTTTTAAACGATCGTGGCTAAATAATAACAGCCAGGTAAAGGGAAGTTAGATTAAATAACATTGTGTAGTTAAAAAAAATGAGTACTCCGCTTTCGCGCCTTTAGGTATGAAGCTACAAGTACACGGCGAGCCCGTCTTGCTGGGCCAATTCAGTGAGTTTAACGTAGTCAAAAGATCTAAGAGTCATGGTCATCATCGACTTCTAGGTGAATATAACTGTAGGTAATTAGCACTGTGCAACCTGAATTGCACTTTATTGTGACGAATCAAGAGTCGCTTTTTATTTAAATGATTTTGCGGAGTGTCCCATCTGTATTTATCTGTGGTACAAGTGAATATAAAAACTTAATGTTTTGGTAATTGGTTTGTTTACGAAATGTCGAGATATTCTCAAACGATCGTGGCTAAATAATAACAGCCGCTTGCCGCGGTCGGCTTGAGGGTGGGTGACCATTCCATTACATAACGAGACCGCTCCGTGCCTCGGAAAGCTGTTGGTCCCGGCTGTCATTCATAGATCCCTGACAGTCATTCTCATTACGGATAGTCAGAAGACTAAACCCTCGTTCGCACGGACAGACGAAAATATATCGCGGCAATATTTTTTCGTGCACTGGATTTTCAACACTCTGCTTAGCATCGAGAGTTGAAAATCTAACAGTGTGTTTTTTTCAACAGACGAGTGTGCGTCCTAGCACGTTGGATTTTGAACGCTCGGCTTAACACCGAAAGTTGAAAATCCAGTGCGCGATAAAATCCCGCCGCGATATTTTGAGTCTGACAACCAGTCTTACCAAGGGGTGTCGTGTTACTCAGTAACTCCGTTGTGGAGGTCAGATAGGCAGTCGGTTCATGTAAATTACTGGTATTCAGCTGCATCCGGTTAGACTAGAAGCTGACCCCAACATAGTTGGGAAAGCAGATTGATTGAAAGCGTTAATATATTTCATCCGATACGAAGCCGAGTTCGAAATCCAAGCAAGTTTGATTCGAATTGGAAATGTTCTTACAATAAATGTCAAACATAAATTTTGGGTAACTGAATGAATAAAGAAAAGTATCGTGTCGGTCAAAATGTTACACTTTTTTCGGTTTAGCTCGCATTCCCCAAGTGTGCAGAGTATAAACGCATGATAAGCACGCTAGCAAAAACACTCGTAGCGCTTTACAAAAACGCTACATTTCCCTATTTGTACTAAGCGTAATGATAACCAGTAACGATCTGTATATAGGCACAAACATAAATTTTCAGTAACTAAATGAAAAAACAAAAATATTGTGACGGTCAAAATGTTACACTTTTCTCGGTCTAGATCGCATTCGCCAAGTGTAGAGCAAGAGTATTGAATAAACGCACGATAAAGAACTTTACAAAACAATACATTTCCCTTAGCCTAATTATAACAGTAACGGTCAGAAGATAAGGGCACAAAAATAACGAATTAGGTTACTGTGGAAGCCAATATATTGTAATAAGTGTGTGATTGTCTAGTTATTTACGTATCATGATCTCTAACCCGCGGCGAGCACGTGGCGAAATGATGTCGACGCACTTGGTAGCCGTTTAAGCATAGCGTCTTATGGTAGCCACACACGTAACAATTTACTTGCGCAAATTTAGGCATGCGCAAGTATATCGTTACTTGTGTTGGAATATTTTTGCTCAAATTTCTAGACTTGTGTGATTTTCATTAGAAAGAGTTCGGGTTTGTATAATGTCGTATACGTCACTCATACCTGTTTCAGAATATATTATATACACATACTTTTCTAAACCCCGATTTGTATTTTCGACCGGGTACTGCGGGTTCGCCGTCTGTATGGACGGTTGTATCACTATGGAAGCTTTTTGACAGAAACGTTTTCGGCGTCTTGAGCGTTTATTCTGACAGTAGGCAACGTCACAAATAGCTGTCAAATATTTCACTGCTTTGATTAATTTGGCAATATTACTCTATGGAAATATTAAATGTTTCTAGCTAGCGAACTATTATTAATAATAATGAATTGCAATTATAACACTGAATTTGATGTTGTAACCGTTTTAGGTGTAAAAAAGGCATTTGGAAAGTTTCCAAATACTTTTTTTACATTTAAAACTAAATATTCTGTGTTACGATATTAATTATTGCAATTCATAATCAATATTTTAGTTCACTTATTGCCAAATTAATCAAAACAGGTAAATATTTGACAGCTATTTGCGACGTTACTAACTTTTAGGAAAAGCGACCTTAAGGGCATACCCACCGCGAGCATGCGCTTTGTGAATTGGTTTTGCAAACATTAATTCGGGAAACTAACATTTGTTCGCGAGCATCTTCTAGAGGATTAGTTTTTTGTAGTTTTAGATTTACGTACTTACTCACTAAACTGTTTGTTTCGCAAATGAATGACAAGCGTTCACGCACCGAGCATATAGTATTTAAAACCAAATCACGAAGCAAATGCTCGCGGTACAAGAATGTCGAGTCAAGAGTGTCAAGACCTAGCTTTTTGCCAGAAACAGATTTTTTTTGGACAAAAGTTATCATTGTTGGATAAAACGGTCGCCTTTTTTGAACGGACGGGACGTCAACGAAAAACGAAATTATTCGAATCGAACGTGACGTCCCGTTGACGTGACACGCTGCCATAGTAAATATATCTATCGCTACATTAGCGCCATCAACTCGTTCTCGTTGACGTTGTGCAGTGAAAAAACAGCGCTAGGTTGAATTAGCGGTAGACAAACGTCCTTAGTCGAGACATGAAACTGCTTACTTGGCAAACAAAATCAACCGCCTGCTATGACTGCATAGAAAGAAAGAAAAGAAATAAAGAAAGAAAATACATTTATTTAGCACAGACACGCACACAAAAGGTACACAACACAACATATTATACTATAAACAAAAATCAAATTAAAAAAAAAAATGAAAACAAATAAAGTGTAAATTGCGTTTTATGATACTAGCAGGAAAGTGTGCCTTGCGGCTGCGCCAAATAGACCTAGTTCAGCAAAAAAACGAATTCATAGCTAACTAGGTAGGTGTCAAATTAACGGATCATGTTCTGAAACTATAATCCATTTCAAAACATATAATTATAGCTGACGGAGACATAAAGACGACCGTCCACTGCTACTAGGATGCGCACGGATAGGTTTACCGTATTAGCTGCACCGTTCATTTCCAGTCACGCATTCGTGCGTAGCGTGGCCGTGTGGATCTTGTGTTACTTTGATTTAAAAGAGTGTCCGTGGAGTTTCTTGCCCGTTCTTCTCCATAGGAACCTACTTGCGCTACCGCTTTGGAATGGACAACTAGCTTCATCTTTCTGACTGACCGACCCCTTGACACTTCAAAAGTGCCTGTAATTGGTTTATTGGAAATAAATGTTTTGAGTTTGAGGTTGCGTTTGATCTCAGTTGACGATGCCGCCAACAATTTCATACAAAGCGAAGCTATAGAATAGAATAATTTTATTTCAGACAGAGTCCATAGGGTCAGTAACAATTTTACTTAACATCTGTTATTAGTAGGTACAGACACGGATTAACATTAAATAAAAATTCAACGTGGAATCCCACCGATCTGCGAACACACTGAGAATATTGTTGGTGCTGCCGCGAACAGCGCCACGCCGCTATATGTACACGTGCGTAACTTAGCTGGGGTCCCACCTGTGATCCAGCCTGTCCCATCTTGCTGTCCTCCCCCCAGCAACGACCTAAGCCGAGGTTCGTACCCCTTAGCGAGCAGTCGGCTAGTTTATAATTAGAATTATGCCCTGGCTGAATGAAGGCTTTAAGTTATTAGCTTAAAGGCTTGTGCAAACCAGCGCGACTTGTCACGCGACGAGACACGAACAATACAATTTCTAAGAAAACTTCACAGTATAACAATAACCGGAGTCGCGTCGCGCGACACGTTGCGCTGGTCTGCACAAGCCTTAAGGCGGCCACAGGATAGCCCGGTTAAGTAGTCACCACCGCAAAGGACAACTACAAGATGCCACTTAAAAAAAAAAAAAAAAAATTTGTAGCCGGGGGCGCTGTGTAGGGGTGCCTTAACATTAATCTCAAATTCAACACACACTGCTTGTTAGCGATTTTTTTTTTGTTAAATTCCTAGAATTATACTATAATTCCAAATATAGACTAATTCATACATTAGACTGGATAAACAAAGCATTTTCTTAAAATAATATGTACACAACCTCGTCTAAATCGGTTCACTAATTTTGGAGATTATCTTAAACACACAGAGAGACGAAATCTCATGGTCATAATTATTTTTATTAGGTACTAGCTGCTCCCCGTGGTTTCACTCGTATAAGTCTCGATTCTGTTGGAATATCGGGATAAGAAGTATCCTATGTCCTAACCCAGGTCATGATCTACCCATGTACCAAATTTCATCCAAATCCGTTCACCCGTTTTAGCGTGAAAGCGTAACAAACGAACTCACTTTCGCATTTATAATATTAGTTATTTTTAAGTATAATATTAGTTTATACTTAAAAGTTGATCTCGTAATTGCTTTATCAGCCTAAAGTTGAATATCACTTGTACGTCTTAAAACGACAAGGTATTTCTCAACCAGTTAGTTAAATTTCAATTTACTGGGAATTGTTGTCAATAGTGGTAACACAATTACGAGGGCAGCTCTAATCCGGCCAAGAGCGTGTTGGACCACACACAATTAAGGTTTCCGTGGTTGGGATGAATTTATTCCAGAAAAAACTTGACATTAAATGCACATGGAACGTATGCTTAACATGAAATGTATGAGAGCATGTTTTTGCAACTGCAAATGTAATTTGGTCGACTATTAATCGACTATGACGAATTTAAAAGGAAAACTATCACAGCTAAAGTAGACTCTACAAGTTAACGAGTAATAGTCGACCAACTTACATTTTCAGTTGCAAAAACATGGTCTCCACAGTCGACTCCAACAAAAATTAGCACTTTAAAGCTTAATATTTCGCAAACACCCTGAACCCAAAAATGGTTTTCACGCACTCAAAATATTTTTGAAAGACCTTTCCAACGACACCCCTTGGAAAAAACCAAACAAAAAAAGCATCCCTACTTTACATGTAGGTTTACCCATAAAGAAAAAATCTTCATGATTTGCACAGCTTTGTCGCCGTGATTAATATGTATACCTATGCCAAATTACAGCTTTCTAGTACAAAGTGTCTCGGAGCTATGCTGCAGACAGACGGACATGACGAAACTGTAAGGGTTCCTTGTTGACTACGAAACCCTAAAACGAATCGTTTTGCTTACCATTGGAAGCTTTTTTTATTGCCAAATTGGGCACATAAATAGATTCGTAAGGTAATTTTACCTGTGACAGTACTTCCATATGGGAGGGAGGGTCGACTATGCAAAGCTATGAGATGTTACATAGCTTCGTTATTGGTAAAGATACAAGAGTCTAAATATTTACCGATAACGGTCCGTAAAATATTGGAATAAGTTTACTGTGGTTAAGCCCAGGCTGGCACGGACATATTTTTATCGGAGCGATTTTTTTTTCGCGTTTTGGATTTTAACGCTCTCTGCTAAGCGTCGAGAGTTGAATATCCAACAGTGTGTTTTCTTGACGCGCGGGATGCGCTCTGTTGGATTCTCAATGCTCGGCTCAATACCAAGAGTTGAAAATCCATGAAAAAAAATCGCCGACATGAGATCGATACAATAGAGATGATGCCTGGGTAAAAAAAAATTAAATTCTAATTAGTCCGTCAGTCAGATAATAAAAAAATATTAGACACGTATTTTTTGCTTTATCATATTAATCAACAATTATAAGTTGGGGAGTGGGGGTCGATACGTCACTAGTACGTATTAAATCTACATACCGTGACGTAATGGCACATTTTACCTCAATGTATCGCCGTAATCTTTAGATTACGTAAAAAAAGAAGAAATACGTGTCCAATATTTTTTTATAATCTCAAAGACGGACTAAAAAATTTTTTTTTGTCATCATCCCAATTGCGTTAGAAAAAAAAAAAAAAAAAAGTATGTTTATTTGTCACAGAAACACGTGCATACAAAGACTGAAGGATTGCATTGTTTTATTAACGTAAACACTATTAAATAACACCAACCTAGGTTGTAACCGTTCGGTTGTAAAATATATCAGTAATGTTCCTGACCCGAATGATTTCAAAGTCAAAGTCAAACAATTTATTTCAATTAGGCACATAAAAGGCACTTATGAACGTCAAGTTTACAAAAAATAGAATTGATTCTAGTCGCCCCTTCCAAAAGGTAGTTTTCGTATGGAGAAGAATGGGCAAGAAACTCCACCGTTACTCTTTTAAAATATTTTTTACAATATTTTGTATACATTAATTATATAATTATATTTGATTTCTGCTTCGATAAAACTCGAAAAATTTAAATAAACATAACATCGCGCCTGTAATCCACGAAGGGTTCGGCAGAGGTGTTCCTATAGTATACCCATATTTCACCGGCAAAAATAAAATTTTTTACAAAAAAATCCCAAATTCAAAAATAATTACACTACAAACACTACAAAGAGAAAAATAACTTTAATTTCGGAAGTCTTTGACGAAAAACGAAAATTCAAAACCAAAGACACCGACGTCCGAAATT
Source organism: Agrochola lota (assembly GCA_947364205.1). NCBI lineage: Eukaryota > Metazoa > Arthropoda > Insecta > Lepidoptera > Noctuidae > Agrochola > Agrochola lota. Next base: position 8,698,581 of record OX376246.1, on the reverse strand, counting down.
AAAGTTATTTTTCACTTTGTAGTGTTTTTGTTTGGAAGTCGGTTGTTTTTTTTTTTTTTTGTAAAAAGTTTTGATTTTTTACTTTTTAGCCGTGGTACCTACCCCACACAAGTTCGAATACCTGCTATGTAAATAACAGACAGGAAGTTATCATATCATCCACTTACACTAACTGGGAAAAATACGTATTATTGAAAAGTTAATAAAATTTATATGGGACAAAAAAAAATTTACAAATTGGGTCCACTATTGACGGAGAAACCGGCGGACATACATAAAAATAAATAAATAGGTAAACAAAGTGAAATATTATGTAATATTTATTTTACTTTGTTAATTGTAACGTTCATAGTGTGATACACAAACTCTGAAGATTTTCTGAGCAACTGTTGAATAAGTTATACAACCTCAAAGCGATCAATCACACTAGGCCCGTATTACTGAAGCATTACTTAAAACTAGTTTCAACCAATCAAAAGGTTTTAAGGCCACGATAACCGACTTTTAATGATATTATACTGAAGATCACGTCTAAACGAATAGTGTTAATGATAAGGAAAAAATATATGTTAAATTAGAGCATTTTCTTAATAATTTAATATATGAATATTTTAGATTATGTTTATAATATAATAATAATACCAGCCTGTTACTGTCCCACTGCAAGTCAAAGGCCTTTTCTCATACAGAGAAGACATAGTGAAATTAATTTGTAAAGTTATGTCTGACGCGGATACAAAAGTGAGAATCATGCAAAATCTATCAAGCGTATGTAGCGGCATCTACATCGCTACATGCAAACTACGCATCAAAGACCTGACGTCACACAAATCCAGCATCGCGCAATTAGAGTTTACCGCGCGATAAACATATATACAAGCTTCCCGACTTCAACCTCTGGGCAGTTGCCCACCAGACACGACACCCGTCTGGTCGGAGGATCCTCCCTTTTCTATGGGGGATGAGTGAACTTTACACCCTGTTCCTCATACCCCTAAACGTATTTTTCTGATACCTTCACCATTTTAAGATAATTTTATCTTTTAGTATGCATGTTTTATAAAAAAAAAAATGTATGTATAATAAATTAATAATGCGTGTAATTTGGGACAGCGCTCCTTGATGGGCGAGTCCTATTACTGGCTGGACGTACGACGCGTTACGTGAGCTCAGTACAGATCACGCAAGCTAACCACTCAAGGTCACTGGCGTATATCTGCGTCTTAAACAAGTTTTAAGTAATGTAAAGTTTTGAGTCAGGGCCTTAGTCTTCTCTTCTTTTCTTGTGGCTAGTGACTAACCTAGTATCAGAGTTAAAGCCGCCCATGGGTCTCTGACTTGGCTTCACATACCGTCTAGAAATATTTATACCTACACTTAACCCTGGTTCGCAGGCGTGATTTTTTCCCGCGGCGATTTTTTTGTGCACTGGATTTTCGACGCTCTAATCGTCAATCACATCCAGTGCGCGATGAAATCCCGCCGTGAGTACCTACCTATTTTTCTAACCAGTTTTTATAATTTAAACCATTTCGCTATTCGGGTACTAAAAAGCGAAAAGTTAAAACGTAATTCCTTGTAATCTGCTCGATAACTGGTTTAAAAAAATAAAATTAAAAACGGAAATAAAAAACATGCGAATAGGCCGAGAGTTTCTAATCGCGGGGTTTTTAATGACACTTATACCTATTAACTACTGATTGAGAAATAAGGTCGATAAGTCACATGTTATTAACATTTTTGATAAGATGTGTATGAGCCAATAATTTTACTGGTTTACTCATAAGAAAAAAAAAATTTTTTTTTTCTTGTTTAAAACTGGAGCGATTTCTGTGGCTATCTACTTCATTTGTGTTCTGAGAAAAGTTATCTATTAAGTACCTATGTGTCATAGACTTAATAAGCACAAATACCTACATGTAAAGTGAAAAAACAGATAAGTAGTAATCAGACAGTTAATATAGTCTGTTTCACAAAACTATACCCGTAATGCCAATTTGTAGTTGAGTACTTTGATTTGATTATTCGAATACTTGATTCCAAAATTCTAATTTTAAAACACCTTAAAGATGTTTTTAGTTTGACAATTGAGGTTCGTTTTCCTCCATTTTCGAATTTCAAACAATAATTGTTTGAACAAGTTAAGTGGTAAAATATAAAGTCAACTTTATATCTCACGACTAAACTTCTCCAAAAAATTGACCTAAAGACATCTTATTTTCCTGAGTGAGTGATTGAGTAAAATTAACCCTGAACAAAGTTTGTTTACAATTTCATGTACGACCATAAAATTGTTACTGCATCAAACCAAGTATCTATATAATCTCATTCGCAATTCATCTCGCTTGTGATTGGTTTACAACAATAACTATAACAATAAAACCAATTATTCCACATGGAAAAAGTTCAGTATTTAAGGGTTGGTACCAGAAAATCGTGTAATGGGTTTTGGATGAGTTTATATAAAAAACGTAAAGTAGGTAACTGTAGCATTGACTTGACGGTAAAAAAAAATCAGACAATTTTCGAACATTCGACACAAAACAGAAGTAAACAGAAAAAATCTTTGGGTTCACAGTTCTTTGCTGTCTTTATTTAGGTATAATATTAATTAGGTGACTTCTTATTTATGGCAAAGTTATCAAAATACGGCAGTGCATTTACACGTTTTTTGTGTTTTTTTAAAATAACAATCATCTACAAGGTTCGGCCTCAACCTAACTTATAATTCTAATCTATAATTTTTGCACTGACTGGTTAATCTCTTCAGCTAGCCAGACATTTTTTTTCGTGACTACTACTCAAGTACTCACGAAAAAGCATGATGAAGAAGCGCTCTTCCTCTCTCTACCTATTTAAAAAAATTGCTGTCCCCGACAGGGTCCATAATTGTTTCTATTATATTTTTATTTACCACCATTATTTTTATTGTACATTATGGTTTGCAAAAAACGTTTTGATTTGATTTAAGTGAAATATTCAGGGTTCAGGCCTCCCACAAGATGGACGGATGAATCAAGGCCGCAGGAATCCGCTCGATGTGGGAAGCACAGAACTGGTCGAAGTGGCGGTGCTTAGAGGAGACCTATGTCCAGAAGTGGTCGTCTTTCGGCTGAAATGATGATGATTCAGGGTTCTGAATTTATCTTGGATATTACTGGCATCGGTGAAAGAAAATTTCATGGGGAAACCTGCAGTTATAGCCTAATATAAGTCTGAAATCGCCAACCCGTATTGAGCAATCGTGGTGATCAATGCTCGTGCCTTCAATGTGTAAGAAGAGGCCTTTGGCTGGTATTTTTTTAATATACAGGATGTCCGGTAATTAACTGATAATTTTGAAGTGACTCATAGAAGAACATAAGGCAGTTCAAAAAGTTCAAAAGTTGTTTTTACAGATAGACAATTTATTCAGTTTATTTTAAATTCCTGTACGCCACGAATTTTTCATATTTAAAAAAAAATCTGCTGTTCCATACATTTTGACCGCGTGGGTATTGCACTTTTCTATGAAACAGCAGATTTTTTTTTAAAACCCACGATTTCGATTCGGTTCAGAATCATGAACTGAATTCATGGTAAAAGTTTTCGCGTCGATGTCCCTCCCACCTGTATATTGGCTCCTTAAAGTACCTATTTGACCCAACTTATGACTTATGTCATATATACAATACATAATTATCATACTTCATAGTACCAAAACAACAATTTCTTGACTGTAAACCAAATATTTTGATTGACTGTACTTCGCAGGACCTTGATTCACTATAAAACTCGTTACATCAATTAATTTTATTATATTCTTTGTTTCTCGATGACGCAGTTATATAATCACTGCTTCAATTAAACAGAGTATTTATGACATATTATTGATAAATGAATGCAAAGAGGTACGTCTCGTGTTACGCGAATGGATAGAATAAAAAATGAGTATCTAGATAATAGTAGAGGAGGCCATGATGCTAAATGGGGGTTTACTCGAGCGTCGTGGAGACCTATTGTATTTTGAAGTTAAGATGTATACCCTTTCAACAGTGCGAGAAGCGTCTATAGGCTTTAAAACGGGCAGTCTTTGGGGACTGCCGATAGAAGTGAAAACTAATTAACTTGTGAATTGTATATCTATGTACCTACATACTGGCTGAAATTTTTTACCGTCTCGAGAATTGGTGTGTTGTGTGAGTGGAACAGAAGCCATACCCGAGAATATTTGCTTAGTAGCATTGACCACGCGGGCGGGCGGGGATGCGCGAGCGGCTTGTGCACCTGCGAAAGGATACCAAAGAGGCCGACGGCAAGTGCGGCTACTACCTATCTGCCGCTAAAGAAAGCTACGAATTCATTGATAAATTCGGCGCTTTTAGTAGGGTGCGTATGATTTGAATTTCGATATTTTTTAACGTTTAAAAAAAAAAAAAAGTGTCATAGGCTTCTACTCCGTTCGCCTATTATACCCTATTTTTTTCGAGACGGTATAAATAATCATGCGGTATACTATACACACAGTTTACATACAGCTCATGGGAAGCGTGCGGTGACGATGACGCGAGTTTCACGCTTTTTGTTCACCCAAAAAGTACTCAACGCGACTAAAGAAGTACTCAACGCGACTAAAGAAGTACTCAACGCGACTAAAGAAGTACTCAACGTGACTAAAGAAGTACTCAACGCGACTAAAGAAGTTTTCACTTCAAAAACACTCGCATGGAAACTCGAGTGCGTCAGATATTAATAGTGTATATAACCCACGTTTCTGTGATGACGGAGGTATGTTAATCTGCGGCGTTTGCATTGTGGTCTAATCAAAAAAAAAATTTGTAAATAAATAATTGCTTCATATTTTGCAATAAATTACCAGCTGTGTCATTGCGCTTCTCTTTCATTTCTATGCAGTCAGACAGTGACCCGCGCTTTAGCTGTTGTCAGCCTCTTAGGTATACAGGGCGGAACTTTTTAAACTCATCTGGAGGGAAAGTGCTCTAATTATTATATTAATACGTGAAGCATAAACTTTGTACCCCTTTTTACAAAAATTACGCGGACGGAGGAGTATGAAATTTGGCACAGTTAAAGTTTATAAGGAGAAGGAGTGCAGAAAGCTAATATTTTTATACAATATACATTAGAAATAAATTAAATTTATAAAAAAAAACATTACACACACTACTACGTTTGACACAAGATGGCTACCTTAGAATTAGAAAACTTATAAACTTAGAAACATTTAAAGGAATTATGGTCGAATTTCGACCTCCGGGCAACCACTAGTTTTAATTAATGAGTACTGTTCAAAAATTCCATTCTGCTGTAGAACCATTGGCAGAAAAGCTAATGGTTATACAGCAGAAGATTATTGTATAAAATATAGATATTCATTTTCTTCTTATTATTCAAGCGAGCTAATAAAAACATCTTCGCTTGCGTTACAAAAGTACGTCAATTTATATTTTTAGAGTAAAAACTATTTTTAATGTATTGTCTATGCCAATTTTTTAGCAGTTCATTGGCTTGCTAAACGGTTATTAGGTAACTGTAGCAAGTGGTAAATTATAATTCGTTCCAAAACTTTTTGATGATTGTGTAAACAAACCCTGCACCCTAATTGTGTAATACACGATCAATCACAATGTGAATAATTTTGAAACAGATGGCAACAAAAGTTCGAAAAAAAAATCTGTTCAACAACGTAAATAACGCCATGAATGTTGTCGAACCGTCAAAATGAAACATATTGGTCTTAATCGTTTACCGAAAATGTTTACGCAATGATAGCTGTCTAGGTTCAATTCTGACGCAAATACCTACTAAAAGGAATTATTTACACTCTTCTCTTCTTCAATTGGTCCCTCATTACTGAGGATCGTGGTCACTGGACCCTTTTAAACGGACAATCTGCCTCCATCGGTTCCGATCTGAAGTTGCCATCACCACCAGCACGCGTAGCATGAAGCTTTCTATTTCTACGAAGAATAGACACAGCTCTTTCTATACAAACTGACATTTCGTTTCTCCATTTTTGACATCGCACCGTAGAAATCTTTCTACAATCTGTCATTTTGTCTTAAGTTTCTAACAATCTTTGTCTAGGTCCTTTTGTATGTAGACTATTTCAGAAGAAAGTTTTCTATCCCAATCTGTCAAAATCACACTGACAACTGACTGTTGTCTAAGGTAGTAAAGACAATTTGATTTTATAATCGCCATACTAAAGACAGTAGAAAACTTTCTACTCGACGGCCACAATGTATATACGGTTATCTACAAAATCATGATTTTACAGAAGAACGTTTTGAATGCAAAATTGTGATAATTAATAGAAGAACAAAGCTATCTTCTATTTTACATCATTTAGTTAATAGGACATTGTCAACGAAATGGTTAAGGCCAATATTACTGTAATATTTTTTGTTCCAAAACACAGTACTTCGTCATTTTAAGAATAAATGTTGTAGTTGTCTTTAAATACGTGACTTAATATCAGTAAAAATAGAGAATCAAACAAACAAAAAAAGTCCTATGACAAAACAAAGAATTCTGAGTCGAATTATGTCAAAGAGTGAATTTTGTAAAAAGTGCAGTTGACTCTTTCTACTTTGCTGCCGTCGTACTGTCTACACGGAACGCCATTTTTGTCTACTCTTCCGTCGCCAAAAAGTTGCTCATGCTACGCGTGCTGCTGAAATTTGCTTGCGGACATAGCTTCTTTTACTTGGTCGGACCATCGTGTTGGCGACCGGCCTCGTGCTCCCTTTCCTTCGATATTGCCAACAATGACCAGCTTTTCAAGGCTGCTATCTCCTTTTCGCATTATGTGGCCGAAATAGGTCAAAATACGCTGTAGGCAAACTGTAGACAATCGGGTCTTGATGTCGAGTGTGGAAAAGATAGACATATTTGTGCGTTTGGCTGTCCGTGGAATTCGGAGCATCCGCCTCCAGCACCACATTTCGAATGCGTCTATCCTCTGTCTTTCTCTTGGTTGGATTGTCCACGTCTCAACTCCGTAGAGGATAATCGGGAAAACTAGTGCTCTTAATATTATATTATTAACTCATTCATCAGCATTTAGAAGGTTTCAACTATTTATCTCACGTTTTCCAACCATTGTTGTTTGAATAACATTATTTTGCTTGACGATAAACATCTTTAATTTGATTTTAAAATAAGACATATAATAAATTAAAGCACTTAATTTGTAGTAAGTGACACAAAAAATTGGTATCCGCAATATAAATATTGCGCAAATTTAATTTAGGTGTAATATGTCGCAGATTGATTTTCGAATACGCTATTTTACATAACCGCTAGCTGTTTTACAAAATAGCTTCGTTATGTAAAATGCGTTGTTCAGCTGTTTTGATATTCTGGCTAGATTGCCATTGCGTTTGCATTACGTTTAACAAAACTGCGACCTACGTTTAGACGTAATGCAGAATGGTTTATCTACTGTCACAATAACAGTTTGGTTTGGCTTTTAAAGCCGAATCGGTCGCAGTAACTAAGGTACCCTGACCTGGTTTAGGTTAGGTTAGAACTGTGATCGACTGCGCGCGAACCGAGCGGGCGTAGCTGGTGATGCCGCGGCAGCGGTTAGTTGGCTATTTAGTATTTTTAGACTGACTTTCATGAAAGTCTGATAACTATATTATGTTAAAATTTAAAATCCTTAAAATCACTGATTTCATTTCTTGACTTAGGGTCATTTTCATTCATATCAATCGTTTTATTTATTTCTATTTTGGACACCATTATTGTTGTTAAGCCACACAGAGCCACGAGCGACAAAATTTAGAACTAAAATCTACAATCTGATGTTAAATTTCACGCTTTTTTACATTTACTCTAATCGTTGACCCGCTGTATTGATAAATACAAAACCTTTATGCAGTTCTGCGTGTTAAAGTTCAGTAAGTATGGAAAATGTCTAAAAATCGTTCAGCTGTTTTACAAAACCGCTCCGTTATATAAAACAGCGGATTCGACAATCCATCTGCAACATATATACGACTTACTAGAGAACGCAATCACTAATTACTATTGAACTTAGCCCAGCATTCAAGGACATGACTCGTCATACTCATTTGAGCACGAACCACTATCAGCAAGATTTCTTTACCAGCTGTTCAATAATTATCATAATGGTCGACAATTATGTAACATGCATGGTTGTATGAATGATTTATAGAACGTTTACACATAACCAGTTCCCACTGTGGGACACAGGCCTCCTCTTTCTGTGTGAATTAGTGGGCCATAATCCACTACGCGGGCCCAGTGCGGGTTGGTTCAAAAATGAAACTAGTGTTGGGTGTATTTTATAAATTTTTAACACAGGGAACAGAATCATACGCTTTCTTGTAATCAATATACATTGTGAATAAATCAGTTTTGTATTTCTGATCTCTTTTTTTTTAAGATAACGGAATCTATGATTAATTGCTCTTTGCAGCCTAGACTATATTTTCTGCATCCTTTTTTCTGTTCGGCTAAGGTGTTATTGGCGTCAATGTGTACGTATATCATTTCGGATATGCAGAATGTGATGATCTTATACGAGGTCTGTAAGCATGTAATAGGCCTATATTTTGCTGGATTACAGAGGTCATTGCGATCTTTCGGTATCATGTAAGTTGTGCCTGACGTTAAAAAGGTATAATTTTGGAATCTTGGATGAAGCTGTTTATACAATTATATAGATAACAATGAACAGATTATAGCTACATCACTGAGTAATCGGTATTTAGGAGAGACAGTTTCAACTCCCAATTTAAGTATCACATAAATCATGTTATTATGTTTTTGGAGATTACAGTATCAAAACACAAGAGATAAAATCTTACAATTAAAATTAAATAAAACAAATTGGAATGAGGAGTGTAGATGTGCTGAGTCGAGTGAGTGCGTGACTTGTTTGAACACATGTGAGGCACGGCTATAATACGAATACATCGTACCCAGGGGGGAGCAGGGGAGGAGTCGAGAGCCGACTTCCGGCCACCGTAGGCGCGGGCTTGCGGACGGTGAGCAATGGGCAGCTCGCCGTCCGATAAGGACCAGGCCCGTGTCGACGGCGCGTTGTGTTCCACGCGCGCCTCAAAGAGATGTCAGCACCAACCGACGGTGTCGAAAGACCAATGCCTGCTGGGGTTGCGGGTTTGTCCGAAAGGGATATCGCGGCCCCGGCACACAGGCAACGGAAGGAACACGGGTGGGTTTTAGTCAGTAAAAGTCTGACACACCCTCTCGCTCTGCCCAGAGCGGGAGAAGTCATTTAATGGTATCCCATCCTGAAAAAAAAAAAGGGGGGGGAGCAGGGGAGGGCAGTTGCCCCCCGTGGATTTCGTATGCCTAAGTAAGTACCTGCTGTTTTCGATAAAAGTTATGTTATTAGAGTCATGTTAAGACTTTGCAATTATTACAATATATTATGCATTCATTTTAGAAAAAACCGCGCTGCGAGGCTGTTTTACACTTTATTACCAATGCCTTATTCTACGGCTACAATTTAATGGTCATTCAGTACACTCAGACGCGTAGAAAAATGGCTGAGATCAACAATGGTCAAAGACAGGTTAAATGGGCTTTGCTCTGTCAGTATTTGATCAGTGTTATGTTTTATCTTGATAAAAATATGATGAAGCATGACTTTTTCATGAAATCATGACATTTCAGAACAAATCTAACTTAGAGAGATGTAATTAATTATTGTAAAGAATACGTATAATTCTGTAAATACATGTTATGGCCCATTTACGAATACTATTAGAGTTTACTCCAAATAGTAAAATAGTGAAATTTAAACAAGGGTTAACTCAAAAGCGTTACGTTTTCTGCGACTTTGAAAACATGTATGTGTATGCTTGTATATATTAGCGTTTTTTTTAAGCAATGCGTTTATTTACCCCCTTTGCATAGTCTAAGACAAGGAGTAAACTCCAGCACACCTAGCATGACCACCGTAGATACGGGTTTTGTCGACGGAAGAATAGACAAAATGATAGATAAACAATCACAATCTGTAGTTTTGTCTATTCTTCCGTCGACAAAACCCGTTTCTATGGCGACAATATTACGCGTGCAAACATACTTTTTTATATGCCTACCAATCCGTCAAATCAGAAGGCAGTCAGCACGAAAAGAACAACAACATCGTGTGATCATTTCTTTATCAGACAAATGTAATTATGTTTACAGTCATTTTATAAATATCTATATAAAAACTGTAGGTAATTATGATGTGTTCTTTTGGTCACAAGACTTATAAGGTCACAAGGGTTACTGTTGTAATTCGTAAAACTTTTACAGTCCGTAGTTAGAAGCCTAGTTAAAGCCATCCGAAAGTAGTTGATCCGTCAAAACAAGTTTCAAATTCAATTTTACGAACGGCCGAATAGATAACGGGAGTAGGGACAACTGTCAAATCGAGTTGTCATTCATTCTTCGGGCCCTGAGAGGAGGAGGAGGTAAACTAAACGAATGCAAGAAATCCATAGTTTTGACCGAAGTTATGGGCATTCCCGATTCCGTCTCTCTTTCGGACTTAAGATTAATTTGGGCCGAACTAACAATAAATGTCAACACGATTTGACAGTTTTCCCTACTCCCGTAAAGTATGCCCGTCCGAAAATACTTAATTTGACTGTTGTTTTAACGGATCAACTACTTTTGAACGCGCCCGGATCTTCGTTGACGGACTTTGCGGGTAGACCCCGTGATTCGGTGAACGAAGACGGTAACTTCGGCCGAAGCTATGGATTTCGTGGTTAGGGAGTAGACTCCCAGCACATTATCAGCATCATCATCATCCTCTGCAATTATTCCAATTTATTTGGCATCAACGCAAATGTCTCCTTCCCATACTTCTCTATCAGCCGTCTTATCAATAAGGAATATTGCAGAGGAACGTCATCGAAGAGGAAATTCTAATAGATTGTGGCATTACCGAGACAGTTTTTATACCGCGAATACCACTAATTCCCCACAATTACCAGTTTAAGCGTGTGCAGTTCCCTGTGAGCGTATGCTTTGCGATGATTATAAACAAGTCACAGGGGCCGACCCTGAAGGCTGAAGGCTGCAGGTGTTAACCTCAGGACAAGCTGCTTCTCACACGGCTGTACGCAACAACCTTTCGGAAACTGGTTTGGTACCAACAATTGTGAAATGGGTCTGACAGCCAACTATAGCGCGCGATTCCTTGGCTTCCTATTACACACTTCCGTCCCTTTTCACAAAATCACTCACACAGATTTCAGAAACGCGAGAGGAAAGATGTTATTCACATAAAAAACTAATGTTTTATTTTTCTTTGTTTCAGTATTGTTGTTAATATCAACGACGTTCGTCCTCAGCATGATTGGGACGATATTTTTTTGTTTTACGAATACTATCAACGATGCCATATTGTCTGTAAGTATTTGATTGTAATAACTATTGTAAAATTTACTGAAACTTATTAAGAACGTGCATTCTGAAAGTGGACTATGTCGCAAATAAATATCAAATATTTCGCGGTTTTCATTAATTTGGCAATTACTGTATGGAAATATGAAATCTTGCTAACTAGTGAACTAAAATATTGATTTTGAAAAGCAATAATTAATATCGTAACACCGAATATTTAGTTTTAGATGTAAAAAAAGTATTTGGAAACTTTCTAAATGCCTTTTTTACACCTAAAATGGTCACAATATCAAATTTAGTGTTACAATTGCAATGCATTATTAATACCTATTCTAGTTTACTAGTTACAGTTAGCGATATTTCTTATTTTCATACAGTAATATTGCCAAATTAATCAAAACAGGTAAATATTGGACAGCTATTTGCGACGTTCCCATGCGACTGCTAGCATCGGGGTTCGATTCCCAGGTCGGGCAGGAATTTGTCAGTAACAACCCGGATTTTGGCTGTGTGCCGTTTCTTTGCAATTGCAATAGGCTGCAAATTTATTCCATGGAGACTAACATAGTCGGCGAAATGCGGGTGCACTAGGTATTCACCTCTGCCTGGCTCCTTCAGAGAATACAGGCATGTACTATAAAGGCGGAAACCCACTTGCAACGTTTGTTTGCAATGTATCGAGTGTTGGTATCGCGTTAGGGTGTGTCCAAACATTGAGCGGCAAGAGCGCGGCAGCAACACGCGGCGTTTGCAGGACACATTCCTGCCGCGCTCTAGTGTGAACCAAACTAACGAATGTTTGCGCGGCAGTACTGCGCGACACATCCGAGACACGCCACGCTCTTCAGTTGGCAATATCAATCTGCCTAGTCTTTAATACGTCCGCACGAATACGTTCAGACACAATTAGTGACGAATGTTTCCTAAAAATGTTTGCGCGCGGAAGGTAGACAGCAGCGTTCGCGTGCGGCAGTCGTCTAAACATAGCGCGGCTGCCGCGCACGATTGCCGCCCAATGTTAGGATACACCTTTACAATAGTCAGTGCAGAGAGCCGATGCGAGTGCCGGATCCTCCACTCGACTGTCGGTTATTTCGTGAATTCCTTGGAAACGGAAATATGAGAAACGAAAATTTCGAAGCGAGCGTTCGCCGCATCTTGTGTATCGCCGTATTGTAACCAAGCTCGCTTCGAATGATATATTACAAACAAACGTTGCAAGTTAGTATCCGCCTTAATAGGCACACGTTTGACCACTAAATTGCTTGATGGAAGGTAAAATGATTTGCATCAATATTTAACAGTTTCCAATATTTCGGCGAAAGGGATGTTGTAAATATTTTCTCTGTCAGGTTGATTATTCAAAAATATAGGACACTTATTTTTTCTTTTTTTACGTAATCAAAAGATTACGGCAATACATTAAGTTAAAATGTGGCATGACGTCACTCCCCGGTAGATTTTATACTGACTTGTGACGTAGCGAGCTCCACTGCCAACTTTAATGCGTTTTATCTAAACCATTTTTTTTAATAATAAAGCAAAAAATACGTGTCAAATATTTTTTAAATTATCTGACTGACGGACTAAATAGTTTTATTTTTTCTTCCTTCAACATCCTTGTTAACTATATTTGGAGCCATAGATATGACACTCACGCGTTAGTGCAGTTTTGGCACTGTGTGAGCAGAGTTTACTCTTATTTCGTCTATTTCGCGAAACTGTGTCTTCCAGACGAGGAATTTGATATCTGAAGATGCGGCTGACGATGATTTACGCTTGTCTGCAAGTGCTACTGCTGCACCTTTTAGCCTTTTCACATCTTCCAGTTGACCCAAATCCTTTGTTCCCAGAGCATGGTCATCCGCAACAACTCCCTAGCGTACAAGATCTGGAGGCGGCCTGACGTGCAGCCGCTCATGAAGGTCTATCTCTTTAACTACACCAACTGGGAACGCGTCAAAGATGGACTGGATACCAGACTACACGTCGACGAAGTTGGCCCTTATGTGTACTCGTAAGTATCCATAATATTGGTATATTATAAACACGAAAGTATAATGGGTTAGGGACATAGGATTCTTTTTATCCCGAAAGTTCGTCACGCGGGATAATTTCTGACACCCACGATGTAGAACCCGCGGGCAAAAGCTTGTTTTTTTAAATAAATAACTACCATTTAAAATTGGATTTACTTAGACAGCGGCGCCGTAAGCCGGTCCGACCGAGATTTTTGTGTTTATAGAAACGTAAACTCAAACATCGGATAGAAATGATACTCCCATCATTTTACGACCACTTTACAACAGCACCGCTTTCATAGAAAACCCAAGATATAAGAAGCCTAAGTCACTCTCCGGCCCACAACCTATGTCTATGCAAAAAACCACGTTGATCCATTGTCGTTACTATAGTTTGACCGAGACCACTGCACCAAGTTTTTTTTTTTTTTGAGTTGGAACTTATCAAATAACTTCTCCCGGTCTGGAAAGCCACCCGTGTTACTTCAGTTGCCTGTGCGGACCCCGTCAATTATGACATCTCTTTGAAGCGCTCGTGGAACACAACGCGCCATCGACCCGGGCCTGGTCCTTATCAGACGGCGAACTACCCATTGCTCACCGTCCGCAAGCCCGCGCCTACGGTGGACGGGAATCGTCGTGCGATTCCCATATGCTCCACCGGGTCCTCCGGGCGATCCACACAGTGGTGAAACCTGGGACTGTACCGCGGCTTAGGTTTGTGCACGTCGAGACGGGATTGGAGCACTGCAGGCCACTCTTTCGTCAACTCTAACGCTCATTCGTCAACGCTGTCCCCGTCTCTCAGCGCATTCCTATGACTCGGTACAGTGGTTTCGGTCAAACTGGAGTGAGAATAAGAAAGTGACTTCATTCTCATTTTCATCAAGAGTACTAGTAGTGGGCTCTTTATCAAGAAGCCCGTCCGTGGAAGTAGTTGTACTTTTTTCTGCCGCCAAGCAATGTAGCTGCGTGCCGGTTTTGAAGGGTCGCCTGCGGTGTAACATGAAACATTTCAGCTTTGTCTGTTAGATAGCAAAACATCTTTCCTCTGAATATGTTCAATTCCTCTGATATTGCTGATGTCCCGGCTGTGGTCGACACTTATCATTGAGTGGGGCACACGCTTGATTTTAGATCCAGTAACAAAAAAATATGTAGGTATTTGGAACACGCGAAAAATTGCATAATATTACAATTTTTAACACCTACAGTAACCACAAACATTGGTCAGTATATGGCATTGAAATATTATGCCATATCGAACGGAAGCGATATCGCAATATCGTGAGTTCGATGCTTTGCGGGTACACAGTTCAGACTGCCATAACCATAAAGATAACGTATGTAACATTACGCCCGTAATCCCCGAAAGGTTAGTAGAGGTCATGATCACTGTGGTTTTGACTGTCTAAAACTCAAACTCAAAGCATTTTTTTTTTTAATAAACCACACACAGGTACAGGTACTTTTGAATGGTCAAGGGGTCGGTCAGTCAGAAAGATGAAGCTAGTTGCCCATTCTAAAGCGTAGTAGGTTCCTATGGAGAAGAACGGGCAAGGAATTCCATGGATAATCTTTGACTTTCTTTTGACTGTGATGCAAAACCAGAGGATAACAACTTTGAAAGGACTGTATTCACGGTCTAGTGGTCAAGCACGACTGCTGACTGGTCTTGGCTTCGATTCCCGGGTAGAGGAAGGTCTCAGTAACAGCATGGAGTCTGGATTTTTGCACAGTTAGGTAATTACAAAAGCTGGCCTCTATTACCAAATGTAACATGTGACTACGGTACAAGAAACTTTTGGCGCGTGGCCAAAATCGGAACTAACGCCACCATCTTGTTTTTCAATACAAATTTCTGTGACACTTTCACAAATCTTTACCACCAACGCCCTCCTCTCAATGTCATTCAGGCGCCACAAGATCCTTGTAGCACTATAACTGGTAATATGTGGGTGTATTTTACCTCTGCCGGTTGCTGTTATTAATTGAAAATAAGAGTCAATCAAAATCGGGAGAGTCTCCCTGCAGCTATAAGAAAGTGACTTCATTCTCATTTTCGTTCTTTCAAAGTCAGGAGACACAAAATAATGTGTTAAATTGAATGTCAAGTATTATCACATACCTACCTACATTGTATTAATTAAATGTTAAAATAATCAATGAATGTAAACACAATATTATCTTCAGACGATTCTGACTAGGCTATATATTATACCTATTTTCAGTGAATGTCACCTAGGTACATATCACACCCTCTTCCTTTGCTCAGCAGCCTAATTACGTAATACACTCGGAATAACACATACTATTTTATTACTAGTAGTGATGGCCCAGTGGTTAAGGCCTCGCCTCGGGTGATTCTGAACCCCCCTGCGGTGTAATTTTTCGTATTTTTTTTAAATAACCATGAAATATTTCAACGCAGGGGAGTTCAGAATCATGTACTGAAATCCATGGTAACAGGCTTCGCGTCGATGTCCCAGCCACCCTGTATACATCGTCAAAAAGGTTGATAGATCAACTTTATTTAATTTCTCAGCAAGATTAAGTTAATCCAATCAATAAATACCTATAAAATATTAATTATTATTGCATTTTTACTCACTGCCTTGTCAGTAAGTTCACAGGGCACCTAATAAAAAAAAATAAGGCTGCTATCAACCAGCCTGTTTGTTTATATGTATGTTATCGTAACAAGTCAAAACTGTGAGCAGAGATCCACTGCGTGATCACTCAGACAAAACAACGTTTATAATAAATAAATACCTGGACGACCGCGAGCTCTGCTCTGGTGAAAATAGAGAATGCTCATTTAATACTTACACTGACTGATTTACTTTTAGGTACTTACGAATTCCATGCTCCCATGATAATAGGTACGTATTAATTCCATGCTGCCATGATAGTAGGTACTTACTAATTCCATGCTGCGATGGCATTATTCTAAGGTAGTATCTTGTTCTAAACTTTGGGCTATTGAGCTCTGCTCAGATGAAAATACGGAGGAAACGATTTTCCCAGATATGAGACCTAGCTAGATAGATTTTTCGCCCCCGTAAATCCCTATATCTTTAATAGTCTATCTTTAATATTTATCATGTTATTCAATTCATTAATTTTTTTTGTAGCGTTTGCCATATCTCATATGCTAATGGCTCAATTTGGATTCTGTTTATTATTTCTAAAAGTTTATGAGTTATATAATCGGATTTAAAAAAAAAAACAAAAGTGTAGCTGCATAAAACCATATCAGTATACCGCGCCATTAAAAAAAAAAAAAGATAAAATTAAAAAATATTATCACATACCTACCTACATTGTATTAATTAAATGTTAAAATAATCAATGAATGTAAACACAATATTATCTTCAGACGATTCTGACTAGGCTATATATTATACCTATTTTCAGTGAATGTCACCTAGGTACATATCACACCCTCTTCCTTTGCTCAGCAGCCTAATTACGTAATACACTCGGAATAACACATACTATTTTATTACTAGTAGTGATGGCCCAGTGGTTAAGGCCTCGCCTCGGGTGATTCTGAACCCCCCTGCGGTGTAATTTTTCGTATTTTTTTTAAATAACCATGAAATATTTCAACGCAGGGGAGTTCAGAATCATGTACTGAAATCCATGGTAACAGGCTTCGCGTCGATGTCCCAGCCACCCTGTATACATCGTCAAAAAGGTTGATAGATCAACTTTATTTAATTTCTCAGCAAGATTAAGTTAATCCAATCAATAAATACCTATAAAATATTAATTATTATTGCATTTTTACTCACTGCCTTGTCAGTAAGTTCACAGGGCACCTAATAAAAAAAAATAAGGCTGCTATCAACCAGCCTGTTTGTTTATATGTATGTTATCGTAACAAGTCAAAACTGTGAGCAGAGATCCACTGCGTGATCACTCAGACAAAACAACGTTTATAATAAATAAATACCTGGACGACCGCGAGCTCTGCTCTGGTGAAAATAGAGAATGCTCATTTAATACTTACACTGACTGATTTACTTTTAGGTACTTACGAATTCCATGCTCCCATGATAATAGGTACGTATTAATTCCATGCTGCCATGATAGTAGGTACTTACTAATTCCATGCTGCGATGGCATTATTCTAAGGTAGTATCTTGTTCTAAACTTTGGGCTATTGAGCTCTGCTCAGATGAAAATACGGAGGAAACGATTTTCCCAGATATGAGACCTAGCTAGATAGATTTTTCGCCCCCGTAAATCCCTATATCTTTAATAGTCTATCTTTAATATTTATCATGTTATTCAATTCATTAATTTTTTTTGTAGCGTTTGCCATATCTCATATGCTAATGGCTCAATTTGGATTCTGTTTATTATTTCTAAAAGTTTATGAGTTATATAATCGGATTTAAAAAAAAAAACAAAAGTGTAGCTGCATAAAACCATATCAGTATACCGCGCCATTAAAAAAAAAAAAAGATAAAATTAAAAAATATATATATACCCCCCCCCCCCCCACCACTTTTTAAGTTTATTTTCGATAATTTGTCATGAAAATTCAGAAAAATACGGGCGGGTATATATATATACAATATATAGGATATGTTATTAACTAAATAATCTTGTTAGCAAACTGAAGCATAAACAAAAACTTTGTATTATTATAATTTTCTACATCTCTTGACATTTCTCGGGATGCAGGTTTCCGGACCTTTGAGTGGCATACGAGGGCCCAAAGCCAACTCGCAGAGGCCTGTTAGATATTTTGAATTAAATGAAGCACGAACAAGGACCACCCTCAGTTGGTGTAGGACTATTGCAAGATATGGAAACAAAGATAATGGATTATGGGTTTGGATGGCTAAAGTGAACTGGTTATCTAAAACTATGGAAAGACTATGGCGGGTGCCTTACGTTCGAAAAGTGCTGATTCTCAGCCTAATTTGAATAAATGACTTTTGATTTTGTAGCTTTTTTACAAAGTGACATTAGCAACTGTCAATATAATCCAAGGTATTCATAATTTGTTTCCATAATGTGAAAAGTAAATAAATAATTTATTGACCCATTTAACATCTGATATGTAAGTAGTTACGTTGGAACTGTTTTCATTCATTAATAAGAGTCGTATCGGCGCATGACCAAAGTCTAATAGGCGCGTAGATATACATATGTCGTGGCCAGATCTTAGAATTGATCATTTCGTGAAATGAGCATCAACCGCTGGTCATATCATGATGTGGTCTGGCCAGATCATTGAATAATCAACTTTTAACGATATGAACAGTTAAACACACGACTACTTCATGATGTGGCCAAACATTAGTGATCATATCGTTAAATAGTTACATTATCCACCGGTAGAGGCGTTGATGTCGCTTTGTTTTTGTTATGCATCATGGCGGCGGCATCTTCGATCAATAATGCACTGATCGAAGGGCATACAACAAATCAAACAAAGTAGGGTGACCACGCAAAAAAAGTCGATGGACTTTTATTGGGTTTCCAATATGATATTATGGAAAACGATCAACTTGGAAAGTAGCGCTCGCCGGCCGCTGACATGGCGTGAAATGCAACATAGCACTTTACGCCACTCATGTGGCACTCCGATATATATATATATATATTATAAGTACGTGTGGCTACGTCATTCGACGCCTATGCATGCGTAGACTCATGGTTACGTCAATTATTACAGGGTTTTCCAACTTATCCAACAAACAACAACATCACAAAACATGACGTATTCCATATTAGGCACCCGCTTAAATGCCACCTGAGCAAATGGCACCTGAGGTATTCCACATACGGCACCTATCGATATTTTTCGCAGGTGCCATTAGCGGAACAATTTGTTATTTAAAATTTTATACCACAAATGGTACCTACGGATCAGTACGTACTATTGTCGGGAAGTTTTTTCTTTTTTCGGACGTCAAAATCAAAAAATTATTAAAATCAATAGAGAGTTTAATAACATGATAAAAATATAAATTCTGTGTTTTTTTGTCATTTTAATATAACAATCAGTTTATTATTTATTTATTTCACAGGTATTGCAAAATCAGCCTTGAATACAAATACTTTTAGGTTTATTTTGGATTATTTTTCTTCTTAGTGAACTTTGTCATATAAATGTTTTTTTTAAATGACACAATTTTTGGCTATAGAGATTGTCCAGCCATTCGGATATCGCCAGATTTATACAGTCCAGTGAGATCGATGGTGGTTAAACCATTAGCATATGCTATGCTTTTAGACAAAAAAAGTCTACCTATAAAAAATTGTTTAGGTTTAAATAATTTATTCTCATAAAAGACAAAAAAAGTCACTTACATGAGAACAGACAAGAAACATTAAGTAAACTTATTTTAGGTAACCGCCACCAAGTATATGTACTTATAGTATTATATAAAATTATTCTATACTCATTCAACAGTTCAATTCTCAACCATTAAAGTACATTGGAGGACGCTAGTCAAGGCAGTTTTCAATGATGTGTTTGGATAACCGAGACTTAAAACTGCTGAGAGAGCTAACGCTTTTTATATATGTGGGTAGATTATTAAACAGTTGTGCTCCTTTATATGTAATACTCTTTCTAGCGTAATTAGTGCGCATTCTTGGCAAAACAAGTAGACTTGGTCGACGAAGACTGCGTTTAGTAATTTGAGATTTTTGTTTTAAATTTTAATTCTGCAATGCCTGACATACATGTGGATTTTTTTACAAGCGACTTTGAAGAAGCGGCTGTAAAAGGAATACTGCCTGTATTTCCCAAAGTGACAGTGAAGGGATGCTACTTTCCCTTCAAAAAGGCTTTAAAAAAGAAGGGAAAGGAACTTGGACTCAATGAAAACAGCGTTTATAGAAAACATGTTGCTTTGTGTACTGTGCTACCTCACTTGCCACCAGAAACTTGGGCGAGTCATGGCTTTACATTATGAATGAGAGTCCACACAATATAAACGTAAAACATTTTAATGATTACATAGCACCACAGTGGATTGACCACAAATTCTGGTGTAACAAATGGTGTTGTTACGGCCAGGCTCACAAGACCAACAATTATCCTGCAACATACTACTCAGTGATTATTAACGCTATCAATAAAAATAGTAGCAAAAATATGGCAAACATTTTAAGGGTTCTTCAAGAAAATTGCAAGAATTACGCTGAAATCCGCGGAAAAACGGAAAAGTCGAAATCTCAAAAATTTGCAGACCGTAGGAACCAATTAATAAACAATATTAGTAGAAGTACAAAAGTGGCTTTATTTGTCTTGGTATGGAAAAGAAAAAGCTGCGTTTTTAATAAAAAATAGTAATTGACAATATTTAGCCACATGTACGTAATCTATTTTAAAGTATTTTATATTTTTAAATGTTTATAGTACATAAGAAATAACTCAAGACTGATTTTACAATAGAGGTGCCAATTATTGATTATGTGTCATAATAAAAAAAACCATTAAGATGACAAAGTTAACTAAGAAGAGAAATAATCGTAAATAAACCTAAAAAGTATTTGTTTCTATATTCTATTGTAACTCGAGGCTGATTTTGCAATACATGTGAGTATGAAAACTGATTGCGATATTAAAATGACTAAAAACAAATAAGTTATGTTTTTATCATGTTTTAGGGGTATGAGGAACAGGGTGTAAAGTTCACTCATCCCCCATAGAAAAGGGAGGATCCTCTAACCAGACGGGTGTGATGTCTGGCGGGCAACTGCCCAGAGGTTGAAGTCGGGAAGCTTGTATATATGTTTATCGCGCGGTAAACTCTAATTGCGCGATGCAGGATTTGTGTGACGTCAGGATGTTGTGTGACGTCAGGTCTTTGATGCGTAGTTCGCATGTAGCGACGTAGATGCCGCTACAATGTTATTAAACTCTCCACTGATTTTAATCTTATTTTTGATTTTGAGGTCCTAAAAAAGAAAAAACGTCCCAACACTAGTACGTTCTGATCCGTAGGTGCCATTTGAAGAATAAAATTTAAAATAAAAAATTATTCCACTAATTATCGATATTTTTCGCACGAATACCTCAGGTGCCATTTGCTCAGGTGCCGTTTAAGCGGGTGCCCAATGTGGAATACGTCCAAAACATCACTCCTGTATCCCGAGAAGGGTTAGGCAGAGGTACATCCACATTTCACCATGAAAAGGCACTGCTTTTTGTACGTTTTTTGTGATATTTATTATTTTGATGACATGTAATGTGAACTTTTATTTAATCATAGTATTTACTTAATATACAGGGCGGCAGGGACATCGACGCGAAAACAGTTAACATAAATTTGTAATACAAATATGATTTCAAATATGTCAAATTCGATATGATCATATTTGTACGCTTGCCGTCAAATAGGATCCCTTAAAACTATGCTCATAGACAATAAGAATCATATGTAGTTGTTATGCCATAATAAGTTCTTCATATATATATGACTCAAAACATCTCTGATCATATTTCTATGATAGTCTCATAAGGCTCTAACAAACTGCAAATAAAATTTACGTGAATTTTGTGTCTACTAACGGAATCATGGTCTAACGCGAACTTCAAAGTTGTTCCTGATAACAGTAATAACACAAATAGTTGGGGCTTTGGGAATAAACATTTAATGTAAGTAATCTAGATTTAATTACAATAATATAATTGCCATTTTAATAGGAACACGGGCCTGTCCAATAAAAAACTCGATAGAAAAACGTGAAGATAGTAATCTTAGTATTACCTAGCAGTGGCGAAACGGTTTTACACAGACAGACCGTGGTAACTATTTGACATTGACAGCACCATTATGTCGCAGCAGTAATGCCCGGGATACGCGAGGTGAGTTTTTGAAAGCTAGGATACCACGCCTCTGTATACTATCCTCGCTTGCTGTCTTGGCTTGGCACAAGGTAACACTTTAAACACGATGCTAGTTAATTTTAATTAAACCTGATATTTACATATGCGAACGTAGGGACAAGTGAAACGACAGCTGGCTAGTAGCACACTAAGTTTATTTGGCAAGTAACATGAGCTATATAGGAAGGATTGCAGCCACCATCATATTCATTAATAACAACATAACAAAACCAATAACACTGCAGTGTCTTAGTCCGTAGAGTAAAATTAACCGATTGGATACTATCTTCACCGGCCACACGAGGCTTGTACACAAGCCAGTATAGTAAAATCGATGGTGGGGGACGCTACTAGCTCAGAAACAGAACCCTATCCTATTAAACAATCCTAGCTTGAGACACTAGCTTACTGGTGGTATTATTAGCCCTGAAATTAAGCTAGTTCTGTATACACGAAGCCAGAGTTACTAGCTTACTAACACTAGCTTCAAAAACTAGCCCCGTGTATCCCGGGCATAACAGTGGTTTTCGTTATTCAAATGTGACCATTGACGTGCAGTTGACTGTTCGAAAATAGTCCTAATCTAATCATGCAACTATAACATCTATCATTTTATGAATGACTATGAAAAGGCTGCGCCCACTGTGGAAATACCCTTAGGCTGTGGCCCAAAATATTGTGGGAGCGAGCTCATGAGCGTCAGCGGGGCGGATTTGAAATAAATGAACATCGACTGAAAGTGGCGTAGACTTGAAACAAATGAGCACACTAGCCTCTTAAGGCTACTCTTAGAAAGATCAGAGAGGCAGTCGCTCCATGTAAAATACTGGTATTCAGCTGCATCCAGTAAGACTGGACGCCGACCCCAACATAAGTTGAAAATAGGCTAGTCAGATGATGACATGAGTAGACCAATCTGAACAGACGAATCTGCTACAGATTGGTCATCCAATCCGAATTCAGATTTGAAATCCGAGTTCCATCGGAATTGGAAATGTTCTTAATGCAGATGGACGGAGTTCGAATCAGGGGGTCTACTCCCTAAGCGAAATCCGTAGTTACGGGCGCATCGTTCACGGTCTCAGTTACGAACATACCGTAAGTGAGACGGAGTACGAAGCTCACGTAACTTCGGCGGAAACTATGGATTTCGCTTAGGGCGTAGACCCCCTTTACCTTCACATAAATAGGCAGTACTACGGGTTCTTTGGAAGTTCGGTTTACGCTGAAGGCAAGATTCAAATACCGCACTTTGACGCGTTTCATACAAATGTAAACCTTATTTTTATTCAAATAAAGTTCATGTTCATATAAGCAACTGTGAGGCCAGCGTTTCATATGAAATGAACATTAGTGTTATACGAATAATGCTCTTATTCGTATGAGATGCTTACATTACTTCGCAAAGTAAAGTGAAAGTGAGGTCTTGCCCTAAGTTTCGTTTCTGTATTTTTAGCCACGCCGCTCGATTCTTCGCTCCCGCTACCTCTCATGCTTCAGTCCAAACCCTTAACAGTAATATTTCGGTCTCCCGTCGAGTAATTTCCCCCATCAATGGTAGTTTATGATGGTCGTAAACAAACTTATTTTTGGGAGACTATTATCGACAATAACACTCGGTATATCGTCATATATGTAGTGTTATTAATTTTAGTTACAAACTGTAGATGGCTTATTGGTTGAGTCGCACGAATTTAATCGCCAGAAACGGGCGAATCGACACCTTTTAAGTTTTTTTATTTTTTTTATTGAGAATCGCTCTCACTTTACTCCATAAAAATTCGAATTCCTGGAGTTGTTGATTCGCCCATAAATAAAATACGTTCGTGCGAATCGCCTTAAAAAAAATATATATATTTAAAAAGGCGAGTAAATTCTAATATAAATGAAAATTACTATTTACTTAGTTTATTTATTATTATTGGTTCTATCAACAATAGGGATGATGCCTGGGTAAAAAAAAAAAAAACTAATTAGTCCGTCAGTTATATAATAAAAAAATATTAGACACGTATTTTTTGCTTTACCATATTAATACAAAAATACTTAGATAAAACGCACTTTAAGTTGGGGATTGGGGGTCACTACGTCACTAGTACGTATAAAATCTACATACTCCTGACGTCATGCCACATTTTACCTCAATGTATCGCCGTAATCTTTAGATTACGTAAAAAAAGAAAAAATACGGGTCAAATATTTTTTTATAATCTCAAAGATGGACTAATAAAAAAAAAGATATCATCCGTATTGTTTACACAAGTTCTATGCTAAAAGTAACATGCAAAAATGTGTATGCAATAGTGCAACAATCACTTACAGGCAATCTCCGCAACAGTCCGCATGCAGATTAATAATAATTTTTGTACAAATTCCAAAAAATATTATTAATCTAGTTTTCAATAACTTATCTAAAAGTGTAAATAATGAATGAATAAACAATATAATGACATTTAACAATATGAGGTGCTTATTACATAATTATATAAACACAGACATCTATTTAGGAAGGTATTTAAAAAATTTGGCTTTCAATTTGCCCAAACTTTCAAAGTACACATCGATTTGATCACTGCACCTATTTGCGACATTGCATAGTTCAATGGCAGCTGTGACTTATATCTATATTCTAATTATATTTTATAGAGGCATGTGAATTTTGTATGTATGTATGGCTCGCTCTTGCATCCTAAATTTTCGATCTTTTCTGTATAGGTTGCCAAAGTAAATCCTATTTCTGTATAAAAAAGATAACTATTATGTGGGTTGCTAAAATTGGGGTTAGCTTCCAGTCTAACCGGACGAGCTGAATGCTAGTATTTTACATGTAGCGACAGCCTATCTGACCTCCACAACCCATTTACTGGGTAACACGATACCCGTACCATACTACACAATATGTATTTTCATTAAATTATAATTATCTATGTTTAGGATATATGTAATTCTAGGAAACTAAAAGATAAGTGTAAGCAAGTGCTTATTATTAAACAACATAGTTAATTATTATGTCAATAGATAAACTAAGTACTGTTCTCGGGCGTTAATATGACACATCGAGCGTTAAAAAGAGACTTTCACAAAGATATGTGTGACAGAGCCTCACGCTTCTAGCCGCCGCAGGAGTTGCCTGGGCGTCGGGAATCGCAAGCTGATTCCCGGCCACCGCGCACCGTCGGCACGGGCTTGCGGACGGTGAGCAATGGATAGCTCGTCGTCCGATAAGGACCAGGCCCAGGTCAAACGCGCGCCTCAGAGAGATGTCAGCACAACAGAAGGGGTCTGCTAGGACCGATGCCTGCCAGGGTCGCGGGAAAGTCCGAAAGGGATACCGTGGCCCCTGGCAACGTACAGACAACTGAAGGAACACGGTTGAGTTTTAGTCAGTAAGAGTCTGACACGCCCTCCCGCTTCGTCCAGAGCGGCAGAAGGAACTTGAAAATTTCCCACAAAAAAAAAAAAAAAAAAGAGACAATGACGAACTTTTTAAACTCAAAATTATTTTAGCTTCACCCGCTTGGATGTCGGGAATTTGCCCACGGGGGCGTAATACCGGCATAAAAATTATCCTATGTGTTAATCCAGATGTTCCTGTGTGCCAAATTACATCCAAATCCGATCAGCCGTATTTGCGTGACTATGTAATGCTGCAGCCGCATCTGCGTCTATCGTGACAAAGCAATGCGTGCCGAAGCTTCATATGTTTTGCCCGCTAAAAAGTTATCACATTAGCGGCTTCGCCACGTTTGTTATGTACTGCCACCCGGGCGATAAGTGCTACGCAGCCCGAACTATCGCGACGATAACCGATTATGATGGGTCACATCTGCGTGTATCGTATCACTGTGCGATGCTTCGTCACGATAGATGCGGCCGCAGCATAACGAACATCCAGACATACAAACTTTCACAATATAATATTACTATGGTATATTTTTATTATATAATACATTTTTAGGGTTCCGTACCTCAAAAGGATAAAACGGAACCCTTATAGAATCAATCGAGTGTCTGTCTGTCTGTCCGTCTGTCACAGCTAATTTGCTCCGAATCTAATTGACCGATTAAGTTGTTTGGTACATTTATGTGTTTCTGTGACCCTAACACGGACGTTAACATAAATAAATGAATTTTTAATATGGGGGTTACTTTTGGGGGGCAAATAAGAAAATTAAAAAAAAACGTTTTGCGAACTGTACCGCGTGACATATCAAATGAAAGGGCTTATGCGAGGATCTCAAATACATTTGATTAATTATTTTAAAATAAATACTTTAGAAGATATTTAAGAAAATTGATGAAAGTTGACCATTGACCCTTATCTCCGAAACTATTGATCCTAAAATTTTGAAAAAAATACAGAGAATAGTTCTATGCTTATAAATTATAGGAAAACCTATAAGAAGTCTATGGTCTTAAAATAACATGGTAAATCACTCAATATTGTGCGTACAAACTTACATTTGCAGTTGGAATGTATGGGGGAACATGCTTTTCAACTACAATATTAAGTTTTTTCTTGGGATATATTTTATTCATCCCAACTACGGAACCCTTGATTGTGCGTGGTCCGACACGCTCTTGGCCGGTTTTTAGAGTTCCGTAGTAAACAAGGAACCCTTATAGTTTCGCCATGTCCGTCCGTCTGTCTGTCTGTCTGTCCGTCTGTCTGTCCGCGGCTTAGCTCAGAGACGGTTAGTACTAGAATGCTGTAATTTGGCATATGTACACATATTAATCATGCCGACAAAGTGATAAAATCATGAAAAAAAAATTGTTTTAGGGTACCTCCCCTACACGTAAAGCTGGGAAGTTTTTGTTTTTCTCATCTACCCCATGTAATAACAATATTTTTTAACGACCGTTACAAAGGCCGTTAAAAAATATTGTTAGTTTGTGAAAACCATTTTTGGATTCAGGGATCCGTTTGCGAAATATTAAGCTTTAAACTGAATTTTTTTGTTAGAGTCAAGTGTCCCCCCCCCCCCCCCTTCTAGCTAAATGGTTGTACTTGGACTTGTGAATAAATTCACAGCAGTACTATATATAACGAAATTAAAAGAAAACTGTGAGAGCTAAGTAGGCTGTACAGGTTAACGAGAAATAATCAACCAACTTAAATTTGCAGTTTGAAAAACATGATCTCCCATACATTCCGTATGGGAGAACACGTTTTTCAACTACAATGTTAAGTTTGTTCTTGGGATAAATTCATCCCAACTACGGAACCCTTCATTGTGCGTGGTCTAACACGCACTTGGCCGGTTTTTTTTAATATATTGTACACATAAGTAAGGTTTTTTTTAAAGAAAACGCATCAAGGGTTTTCCTGTGGCGTAGGTATATAATCCGTTGATCCCAGCTGTCATTCGTCGATCTTTGACAGTCGTTACGGGTAGTCAGAAGCCCGAAAGTCTGACAACCAGTCTTACCAAGAGGTTACCTAGTAACTGGGTTGTGGTGGTCAGATAGGCAGCCATGTAAACTTGGTCATAATCAACCTATAATATTCTGATTGCTGGGACTGCGGCCTCCTCTCTGTGAGAGAGAGTTGGCCGTGATCCACCACGCGGGCCCAGTGCGGGTTGGTAGATGTCACATGTCTCCGAATTTTTGATTCTAAGACATGCCGGTTTCCTCACGATGTTTTCCTTCACCGTTTTGAGAGCAGAAATTAAATACACAAAGTAAAGTGCCTTTTTTTGGTTTAGAATTTATCGAATAACTTGAGCGTGGAGCGTGTCAGACTCTTACTGACTAAAACCCACCGGTGTTCCTTCAGTTGCCTATATGTTGCCAGGGGCCACGGTATCCCTTTCGGACTTTCCCGCAACGCCGGCAGGCATCGGTCCTAGCGGACCCCGTCAGTTGCACTGACATCTCTTTAAGGCGGGGGTTCGAATTCACGACCTACCACTCGTAAGTCGGGGCCGATACCACTGGCCTACCACCGCTCACAAACATACAATTATACAAAAACACTAATCTTTTTTATTTGTAATATTAGTTTGATTAAATATTGCTTTTCTTTTGTTTCAGTCAGCAACTAGAGAGGGTGAACATAGAATTCAATGGTGACAAGCTCAGCTTTCAAGAACGCAACCATTTTCAGTTTTTACCTGAAAAAAGCAGCGGGGCTCATTTTGATCAAGTTGTTGTGCCGAATCTGCCTTTACTTGTAAGTTTTTTAATATTCAGTACTTGAACAGAGCTCTTTCACTGTTATTGTAACTTTTGTTTCTTTTTCGTTTGGTTAGTGACTTATCTGGTAACAGAGTTTTTGTCGTGAAAACGTATTTTCGCTCGGAGTACTGGTACTCAATATTTATGACCGGCAAAAACATGTAAGATTTAAATCGCTTATAACTACAAGGCTTTTAATGTTAGAGTAATGGTTGAGCACGCAAAAGATAGTTCATAATTATAACAATTTTGAGGCAGAATATGTGTATGACGTCACATCGCGAGGGCAGGCGCATGCGCGCGACCCTCCATTTTTTACTATAGGTCGAATTTCCAATTAGTTTAGTGCAAAAACGTGTTCAGCTAGAACGGTGATTCTGATGTCGTTCCCAAGAGTTGACAAAGGACTACCAGGACCTAAAGAGATATATACCAAAAATATTTCGTAAAATAGGGGTAAAAATGCATATGAAGTTGACAATAGCAAAATAATTTCATAAATAGACTCATATTGGCCGTAAATCTGCTCAGAAATTTTAAAAAAATCCCAGTCCGAATGCCGAGCGAATACAATAGCAGTATCAGTAACCGTAAGATTTTTTTTTGCAAATTTAAGATGTCATCTCATATCGGCCGCAAATCTGCTCAGAACTGAAAAATATCACAATCGATGAAAGCTTGCATCATTAGGAATGCATTGAATATAATTTTTTGTAACTCATTGTAAATATAAAATAACATTGTCATTATTTCACCGCAAGTTTTCTCGAAACTCTGCGGCGCGGGCTCGAACTGCGCCTAACTCAATATTATTTTATGGCGCCCAAGGGACTTGGCTTCACATGCCGTCGAGAAATATCTCTCAGGCATGCCGGTTTCCTCAAGATGTTTTCCTTCACCGTTTTTGAAGCAAGTGATAATTATACAATATGCACATGAATCCGAAAAGTCAGAGGTTCCTTAGGTTCGAACTCGAGACCAATAACATGGCAGGCCGCCAATGTCTGCCAGGGTTACGAGTTTGTCCGAAAGGGGCAATATCCCTTTCGGACGGCCCCGGCACACAGGCAACGGAAGGAACACGGGTGGGTTTTAGTCAGCAAAACCTTAAACACCCTCCCGCTCCGCCCAGAGCGGGAGAAGTTATTTGATAATTTCCCAACCGCAAAAAAAAAAAAAACTGACGGTAACACTACTAGACTATCACTGCCTTTTTAATTTTGTACTTCTGATTCTGCATCACTGTTTCGTTACGGGTAGTTAGAAGCCCCAAAGTCTGACAACCAGTCTTACCAAGGCGTATCGTGTCAGCCAGCAACAGATTTGTGAAGGTCAGATAGACAGTCGCTCCATGTAAAGTACTGCTATTCAGCTACATCCGGTTAGACTGGAAGCCGACCCCAACATAGCAGGAAAAAAGCCAGGCAGATGGAGTTTTCGACCATTCCTGAAGCGATTATATCAGAGGGAAGGTACTATGTTTAACAACACAACCTTCATATCAAGTTATTTTTGTGCTTTTATAGCAAAAAAGATTAGATAGGCTATATTAATACAAGTAACGTTGTGTAATCTCTTGACTTGTAAACATGGGGGTCAGATAAATAGACAG
This sequence comes from Agrochola lota, assembly GCA_947364205.1. Classification (NCBI taxonomy): domain Eukaryota; kingdom Metazoa; phylum Arthropoda; class Insecta; order Lepidoptera; family Noctuidae; genus Agrochola; species Agrochola lota. The sequence goes on along the minus strand of OX376246.1, from coordinate 8,668,499 downwards.
GTGACCTTGCCGCGGTCATATTTTGGGATGGGTGGCTATTATTAACACACCAAAGTTTCGACTAAAAAGAAATCAATGGCATTCGTTAAATGTAATTGATTGATTGACATTGTAAAAGACTGTATATTCAATTGGGTGGATTTTGAGGCATTGTTATGACCAAGTTCAATGAAGCGAAATGACCGAGTGTCGCATGGACTACTCCTAATGCTCCAATTTCACATAAAACAAAATAAACTAAAAACTTTGACTTCAGCGCCATCTAGCGGGAACCGACCGGATGATCTGCCTTAAAGGAAAAAAAAGTGTGTGTGTGTCAGCTCCGACGCACGACTGGAGTTTACTCCTTAAAGGCTTGTGCAGACCAGCGCGACATGACGCGCGACGCGACACGAACAATACAATTTCTAAGAAAACTTCACAGTATAACAATAACCGGTGTCGCGCTGGTGTGCACAAGCCTTAATACGATTGTCTTTGAATATGCAATTGCCAAAAAGAGTAAAAAAACGGCCGAAATATCTAGATCGAAATGTGAAATATATAAATAGGTTTTTTTTTTTCAAAATTTGAATCCGCATTATTTACGAATAACGCTTGTATAAATTTCACTCATCATAAAATGTCCATACCCCCGCCTTATATGAAAATTGATCCTTAAAGACAAAACCCCAAAAAATCGTAATAAAGGCACTGTCCCACCGCCGCCGAGGGGCGCGAGCCAACAACTAAAAACCCGGCCAAGTGCGTGTCGGAACACGCACAATGAAAGGTTCCGTAGTTGGGATGAATTTATCCCAAGAACAAACTTAATATTGTAGTTGAAAAACATGGTCTCCCATACGGAATGTATGGGAGATCATGTTTTTCAAACTGCATATTTAAGTTGGTCGATTAATACTCTTTAAACTGTACAGCCTACTTAGCTGTGATAGTTTTCCTTTTAATTTCGTTATATATACTGCTGTGCTCAGCCTAGTTTGATTAAATGACTTTTGAATTTTGAATTATGTGAATTTTTTCACAAATCCAAATACAACCATTTAGCTGACAGGAGGGGGACACTTGACTCTAACAAAAATTTTCACTTTAAAGCTTAATATTTCGCAAACGGATTCCTGAATTGAAAAATGATTTTTACACACCCACAATATTTTTGAACGACCTTTCCAACGATACCCCACACTATGGGAAAGGCGAGAAAACAAACAAATTAGTAACACCTTTTTAGGGTTCCGTACGCTAAAAAGGTGTTACTAATTTATTAGTAAACAAGACAAGTTAAGGCTCGTGCAGACAACGCGGCGCGACGCGACTTAAAGAAAGAAAATCAAGTTGTTTTTTTTTTTTAGGGTACCTCCCCTACATGTAAAGTGAGTATGTTTGTCTATCCCATGGTGTCGTTGGAAAGGTCATTCAAAAATATTGAGGGTGTATGATTATTATTTTTCAGTTCAGGGATCAGTTTGCGAAATACTCGTATTAAGCTTTAAAGTGCTAATTTTTGTGAGAGTCAAGTGCCCTCCCCCAACCTTCCAGCTTAATGTTACTTGGATTTGTAAAAAAAAAAGGTAAATATAACGTAGTTAAAAGAAAAACTATCACAGCAAGTAGACTTCACAGGTTAACGAGTAAAAATTGTTGTTGAAAATTTGCATTTTTTTTTAATGGATTTGGGGTAATTTTGGTACCAAAAATGTGAATTTTAAATAGCAATAACTTTTTATTTTCAATAATAATATTTTTTTTATTTTTTTTTGGTAATTTTATTGCAGTACCTGGTACCTATAGCTGAACTGGGCCTATTTGGCGCAGCCGTGACGCACACAATATTATTTTAAATTATCTTTATTTTTTATGTTTTTGTGTGAATATTGTGTGCCTTAGCCTGAGTCAAATAAATTTATTTTCTTTCTTTCTTTCTATAGTTTATATGCCGCTTTCGGATCGGACAGGTTTTTTTTTACATATTGTATAAAGCAGATACTATGTTTTCTTTCTTCAAATAACCATCATATTTGCCGTAAAAAGAAATTACCTAAACTGTTGGCGCCTTGGAGCCTTCTCTCCGCCGCTCAGTCTCGCTCTCACTCAGCCCGCGAGAAGTATCGTGCGAGCGAGAGAAGGAGTGAATTTGAACTGAAATATTATGGACTCTTAACTGATTTATGAGTCAAATATAACACTATTTTCCATTGTTTCAGGGAGTGATCTCTAAAGCTGTTAGTTTGAACCTCAATACCCTGGCTCAAATGACTCTCAGCTCTGCTATAACCTGGGCAAACCATCCTAATGCCTTCGCAAAACTGCCGGTGCATAGGTAAGAGATACTGTTTGTAAACCTAAAAAATACAATAGAAGTAGATGTATAACCATACCGCCCGACGAACCCACTTATATACTGCTCGGTAAGTGGGTTTTTGGGCGGTATGGCTCACTCTGCGTCCGGCGCTCGGCGTGGCAACACGCCGTGTTCGGGTTCGCGATAAGTTAATCGTCATCCTGAGGATACCTCATTGAGAGGTGACACCACTGTCGATTTCCTACAGGGTTTTTTATGACTCTTTACTATCTACGTCTAATGTATTTTAAATGGATTTCCGCAAGGTCACGCCTGAATCAATTAACTGTCTGTAAGCCTGTAATGCTCTTCTGTAAATTTATTTATTTATTAAGGTTAACCAACACTTGTTTACACCAGTACATTAGCAGTGTATTATTTATAATAGGATACTGTTGCGGGTGTAACAATTAATTATAGGTTAACACCTCTAGCACAGAAAACAGTGGTAAAACCATTAATTACTAAATTACGATAGATTCAAAAAAAGTGTGAAAATTAAACTAATAAATTAGATCATAAACGAGTAAAAAAGATACAGATTGAATGATAATTGATATTAAAATTACATTATAAATTAGACTAAAATAAAATAAATTAAATACATTGACCATATATGAAGAAATTAAAATAACAACAATCCAAATACTGACTGTGGTAAGGTAAAAAATATAAAAGTATCCAAGTCCATAACAAACACAAGAAAAATCATTCAGACTTAATCGTTAATAAAAAATAAATTAAAAATACAAAAAGAACAATACAAACAAACAAAAACAAAGGTAAGTATACACTATAGCATTTTCTCGAGCATTTTGACGTAATGTATCGTTCTTACGAATGGTACAATACAAGCATAAGCTCAATTTAAGAGGATCCCTGAATTTAATTTTAATTTGCATTCAAATTTTGAAACAGCCGCGCGTACAATCAAAATGGAACTTGAGTATATGATTTATTGGATCTTTTTCTTTCCATGTACAAGACAGTTACGTAATTGTAACATTTTCACTCGATACATTTTTTATTCGAAAATCGTGTCTTTTGTACAAATAATTAAAATGGGTTCGTCAAAATGTTTCAAAAGGTTAAACATAATCTCCTAAGACCGTTTTCCTGTAGCTACAAAGGTTAAGGCTGCCCTTACTGCCCCATCTCAAAAAACCACCCGGTATATAAATTTTGAATTATATATAAATTTTGCACTTTGCTATCTCGTCTTTCTAATTCTTGAAACAAATGTTTAAATGACATGTATTGAATCGAACCTCAAAAAATACCCATTTTGCATTATATTATTGAACATTCTAATATAATGGTCGAGCCTCTTTTTGTGAATCTCAAACTATTCCTATGTTGGGGTCCTAAAAATACTAAATGGCCACCGCGGACGTGACACTCACTCACTTCGCTCGCTCGGCTCGCGCGCGTTGGTCACGGTTCTAACCTAACCTAACCCGTTGGCGTACTGATTAGGTACTGCGACCAACTGTTAGAAAAGACCAGAAAGTTAAAAAAGGATCATTTATTTTAAAAAGTGTGCATTATTAGAAGCCCAAAAAAATACCCCTTTGACTGTTTGAAGTATTAACCATAACTAAAGTGTTCTCATTCATTCAGGTTCCTTTGGGGCTACGATGACAGCATCATAGACAGTGCGAAGCCCTTTCTAAGTTTAGGAGGACAACTCAAATTCGAGAAATTTGGCCTACTGGTTACGGTAAGTTATTTAAAATTTGTGATCAACCAAAGGTTCGGTTTCTATTTCGGCAAAAAAATCTAGTTTCGGCATCAGTTTCGGTTTCGGCAGAAAATCTGCCGAACCTTCGGCCGCACCGAAACTCTGCGTTCGTCGATTACCGCGCGTCTTTCGGATGAGTTCGTGGCTCGTGTGTCACCCGCCATTATCAGCTTTTTGTTACTTTCAAATTGTTCCAAGAAGTATACGTAGTTAACATGTATTATTATTTTTTTTCACATTCTTTAATTATATTTTTTTATTTTATTTAACATATGTTGACAGTCTGTATAAATGTAAAAATCACGCCAAATTTCAGTAAACAATCGATTTCTAACATGTCTAATAAAGTTTCGGTTTCGGTTTCGGCCGTCGTAGTGGAATATGGCCCATCCCTTCTCACAGAGCAGGCCCGTGTCCCAGCAGTGGGAACGGTGCTTATGCTTGCACGATACTTATAAGTTGAGAGGATGAGTGAAAGGCGACTAACAAGGCAGATATGAGTGGAAACGCCGGGAGGAGACGCCCTAGAACAGGAATTCCCAACGGGAACTCTACGTTCGCTCTTCCATTCTTTAATCTCTTGATTCTTCGACTTTTCTACATAAGACGACAAAGTAACTCCTTTTTCTGTGTGATTGGTCAAAATAAAAATGCAACAAATCCGAAATGTTTCGAGCTCGCTCTGCTCGCTTTTACATAATGCATTCTCATAATTCTTAAGTTGTTTGTGCAAAACTCGACAAAGTAACTTATATTTTTGTGTAAATGATCAAAAGAAAATCTAAACTATCCAAGAGGGTGCAAAAATTTTTGACCTCACTTTCGCTCGCGTTGCATTCTTCTGCTTCTCTGCTTCGTCGACAAAACTCAGGGGCGTAGTGATTTTAAAAGAAAGTTCGAGGGACGCATATGTTAAAAGATTGGGAACCCCTGCCCTAGATAGACATATAATGACCTTATTGGTGATGTTCTTCAGAAAGGTCAGGTACTACTCACAACCGGCGTGCGTGTATGACCAGATGTATGGACATAAACGAGGTAAAAGGACGTATGTTAGGATCGTATATAAAGCAGGTGGTGTTCTGTAGCTTCTGCATAACCCCATGGGAAGGAGGCGTGAGTTTATGTAGATACTTAGTATGATACTTATCAAAATATATATTTTCCAGAAAAACGGCACGGTCTCGGAACGGTTTACGATCAACACTGGCGAATATAACAAGGATAAGATGAACATCATTGAACAGTTTGACGGACGCGACAGTCTGTCATTCTGGAGCAGCGAGGAATGTAATAGGTAAGTCCGATAATGTATATTGGCGAAAAACGTACAGCACGCGCAGCATGACAACCATAGAAACGGGTTTTGTCGACAGAAGAATAGATATAGATTCTGTATCTGCGATTTTGTCTATTCGTCCGTCGACAAAACCCGTTTCTATTGTTGTCATGCTATGCTGATGGCATGGCCATTCTATAGACCAGAGGCATCGTAGAAGAAAGAGATAAAGCAACATAGGTTTATTGAGACAAAAAGATAAATTAACTCGAATAAATGATAGGTAGGAACCTAAAACAAAACAAATCTATAATTACGAGCACAGAACAGAAACAATTGTGACAAGAGGCTTCCACTCAGCATCATGCTGTGCTATGGATTACCCACAGAACAGCACTGATTTCAGTGCTGTGAAAGTTTATGTGTCTGTAATTATATATACCCTTCAAACTGGAACATAGCAACCCTGCTTGGCATCACGAATAGGTATAGTGGGTGGTACTTCCCCTGACGAGCTAATTTACAAAATATTCTAGCTACTATCAGAAAGATAGACGTCAAAAATAAGTTTTTTTTTGCGGGGTTTACATTATGAAATTAGTGTCGTAAAACAGCACGAGCTGAGCTGCTAAATTCAACTAGCACGCACTACACACTATTCTATAGAGAAATAGTAACAATGAGCAGTTGACATGAGATATGACAGCGTGTTAGTTGAATGTATCGGTTTTTCAAAACCGGGTGTTAGTTAGCTATAGCCAGAAACAGAACAGTCAAGCTACTTTTTCACGACATTAGTTTCATAATGTAAGCCCCGCTTTACCATCATTATTTTAATATTATAAGTAGTTCGCTTTGCCAAATCTATCGCCCATTCCGCTGCTACAGCCGCCATATTGTTTTTTTTAAATGGCGCGTAGCTGGAATCATCTGACTAAAGTCATTGACTACACATTTTCAATGAGATGAGACTATGAAACATTATCAATATTTTGTAATGCGTATCATATGATCCAGCCAAGAGGTTATCAGTACTGATAACCAAGCGCCTGAGCCAACAGCACAAACCGTGTCTAAAAAATAATATAAATATGATTTTGTAATTTTAATTTGCGTATCGTATGGATATTTTATTCAATCGAGGGGCTTGTGGCTAAGTAACAGCCATACGGACCGATTGATCAACGGTAAGCTACGTTTGCTTCAGTCGGTCCGTAGATGGGTAACCATTAACTATCCATTTCGTACTGACACCCACCCCTCCGTGTTTCGCAAAGCACGTTAAGCCGTTGGTCCCGGCCTTCATTTGTAGATCTTTGACAGGTAGTCAGAAGCCCGAAAGTCTTACAACCAGTCTTACAACAACTCGTGTTACCCAGTAACTGGGTTGTAGAGATTAGTCGCTCCATGTAAAATACTTACTCAACTGCAGCCGCAAATATATATAGAATGGCAGCTGACACCAGCAAAGTTAAGAAAATGCTAACAAATTTTGATGATATTGATGATGATGAATATTAAATCGCGTATCTTTGACATGAGGAGCATGTGAGAAGAAAAATAAAAATGTTAAGTGTGAATGAATGACTATAATAAAAGAGGCAGATAACAGATGGATGGAGAGTGTGGAAGATAATATAGCTAAGAAGGAAGTAAATTTTGAGATGAAGACTAATATGGATGTATAGAATTAACAGACGTACGGGGGGCGTTGGGATATGGGTGTGGCGGCATCTACATCGTCACATGCGAAATATGCATAAAGGACCTGACGTGACACAACATCCTGACGTCACACAAATCCTGTATCGCGCAATTAGAGTTTACCGCGCGTTCGACGCGACGCGTAAGACTATCCGACATCAATCGTCGGGCAGTACCAGACACGACACCCGTCTAATCGGGGGATCCTCCCTTTTCTATAGAGGATGAGTGAACTTTACACCCTGTTCCTCATGCCTCTAAATTGTCATCTAAGCTGCTTGCAATTGCCTTCATTCATCCCTTTTGTGGTCGAAGTCAAAGTCAAAAAAGTTTATTGCGAACTAAGTGTACAATGTTGGTGTTATGTTATGTTAGTACTTATGACTTAGCAGCCTTTTACAAGCATTGCAATTATCATTCGCCTGTCCTTATCGTCCTAAATAAGCATGCATTAAACATTATTAGTACTTAATTATTAAATTTTTATAATATATTGAATACCTTTTAACACTGTAATTTGATAACATTGTAAATACCATTTACTTTTAAAAGAGTAACCGTGGAGTTTCTTGCCGGCTCTTCTCCATAGGAAACGACCAATTGGAACCGTGCAACTAGCTTCTGACGTTTCATAAGTGCCCTTGTAGGTTTATATGCAATAAAATAATTTGAATTTGAAGTCTTAAAGTGGCACCGGTGACTGAAAATTTGTGTGGAAATCGATTGTCATGGTATGTGATGCGGACTATTGAGATGACGTAAAGATGATATGGCTAGAAAGGAGATGACTATCGAGATGACGTAAAGATAATATGGCTAGAAAGGAGGTGACTATAGAGATGACGGAAAGATGTTAAGGCTAGAAAGGAGGTGATTATCGAGATGACGGAAAGATGATATGGTTAGAAAGAAGGTGACTATCGAGATGACGTAAAGATGATATGGCTAGAAAGGAGTTGACTATAGAGATGACGGAAAGATGTTATGGCTAGAAAGGAGGTGATTATCGAGATGACGGAAAGATGATATGGTTAGAAAGAAGGTGACTATCGAGATGACGTAAAGATGATATGGCTAGAAAGGAGTTGACTATAGAGATGACGGAAAGATGTTATGGCTAGAAAGGAGGTGATTATCGAGATGACGGAAAGATGATATGGTTAGAAAGAAGGTGACTATCGAGATGACGTAAAGATGATATGGCTAGAAAGGAGGTGACTATCGAGATGACAACTAATAGAGAAGTATAGAAGAAAACGACATATTGCGGCGACTACAAATAAATTGGAATAATGGTAGAAGAATGATATCTCAACTAATATTTTAAAGAGAAAAGATTAGATTTTGTTTATAATGAATAAACTCAAAAACGTCTGGACCGATTAAAAAAATTCTTGCACCAGTAGAATGCTATATTATCACTGAGTAACATAAGCTATAATTTATAAATATATCTCGCGGGCGAAGCCGCTGATGGAAGCTAGTGAATAACATTCAAAATGACACTATTACTTTGTAAAGTATTATATTATTTTAATTATTGTGAATGCGAGGACTATGTGGATATTTTTTTTGTCTTTTTCTCTCTTTTTATTTTTTTTCTTTCTCAGTTAGTTTTAATGATAGTCTGGCATTTTGAGTAGTTGATACGGCCTACCCAAATATCCTGTCTTTGGTATTGTTCGTCGAGTTGAGCTCCTTAAGTTCTGAGTTGAGCTCCACGATTACTGACAAATGCTTGCACTGACTGGACAGGTCCACTCAAATCTGTGTGGTTCTTTCCTCAAAAGACCATTTCAGACACTAATCTTCATGGTCCTCATATGGCCTGACCAAGATTATGTGTGGACTTTAAAAGAGACTGCGACCTCTGAGTTTGTTTCGTCCTTTCTTCTCAGAGTAGTCGGATAGAAAGCGCCGACCTCATCTAGCTCATTTTTAATATTTTTTATATGACGTGTAAAAGGGATTCCGATATCCTATTTACAGAATAAACAATTTCATTTTAATCAAAAATTGTTTTTTTTTCTCAAAAACCACGTATTTTTGCTAATCGCAATTATTAAACTAGCTGTTCCTGTTATATTTGATGTAAGTTTTATTATGTGTTATCAGTAGTAACCAGACAGTAATGTTTTATTTAAAAATGTATTTTAGTAAAGTAATCTCGTTACTGAGGCAGGAAATCACGCTTTGATTCGAACAGTCAAAAAGATTATATCAATGCCGAATCTTTTTATAAACATACCTAATTATTTTGCATCAAAATAATATTATTACTCCGCATAGAGCACGGACACGCCTCGGTGGTGTGCAGCGTGGCGATTCCGCATTCTGTGTTCTCCCATAACTTCATATCAACTGAGAACATTCATAATAAAAAAACTTTTCACACAAAAAAACAAACAACCCAAAAAAAACTCAAAATGTCTTTGGTTTAGAATTTTCGTTTTTTGACACCGACTTCCGAAATTAAAGTTATTTTTCACTTTGTAGTGTTTTTTTTTGGAAGTCTGTTTTCGTAAAAAGTTTAATTTTTTGACTTTTTAGTTGTAGTACCTACCCCACACAAATTCGAATACCTCTACCAGCTATGTAAATAACAGTGACAGGAAGTTTTATCATCATATCATCCACATATACTAAGTGGGGAAAAATACGTATTATTGAAGCTTACTCAAAAACTATGCAAGCAAAGTTAATAAAATTTATATGGGACCAACTTGGAAGCATACCCTTTCATACAAAAAAAGAATTTTCAAAATCGGACGGAAAAATTGGTGGACATATTTACATTAAAAAAAAGAACATACACACCTCCTTTTTGGAAGTCGGTTAAAAAGAGAAGACAAATAAAATATTATAAAACATTATTGTCACACGTATTTAGAGTGCGACCGACTCGCACTCGTAAATACGTCTAGTCTAGCCAACGCAGAGTTCCGTATCGTAGATCGACCAAAAGTCGTCGAATAAAACACGATCCTTTACTGGCTTTAAAGAAAAAAATACTAGCTGCGCCCCGCGGCTTCATTCACATAAGTCTCAATTCCGTGGGAATATGAAGAGAAAAGTATCCAATGTCCTTACTCAGGTCATGGTCTACCCATTTCTCAAATTTTATCCAAATCCGTTCAGCCGTTTTAGCGTGAAAGTGTAACAAACAAACAAACTCACTTTCGCATTTATAATATTAGCTAGCAAGTTAGGCTTACATACAGATAGATATTTACATGCACTCGGATTATCATCAAATAAATACATTTCAGCGTTTAAAAATGTACAATTAGCTCCATATACAGGGTGGCAGGGACATCGACGCGAAAATAAAAAAAACGCGAAAGTTTTGAATCCATGGTATTAGCCATGGATTCAAAACACGATTCTGAACACCCGTGCATTGAAAATTTCGTCGGTTATTAAAAAAAAAATCTGCTGTTTCATAGAAAAGTGTACGGTACCTACGCGGCCAAAATGTATGGAACAGCAGATTTAAAAAAAAATAACCAACGAAAAATTTCGACGCACGGAGTTCAGAATCATGTTCCGAATCCGTAGTATCAGTTTGACGTGTAAAATTGTTTGTACAAACCAACTTATGCTGCGGCCGCATCTGCGGCTATCGTGACAAAGCAATGCGTGCCGAAGCTTCATATGTTTTGCTCGCAAAAAAGTTATCGCGCTAATGGTCGGTCACATAAGCAGCTTCGCCACGTTTATTATGTTCCGCCACTCGGGCGATAACGATAATGGTTGGTCACATCTGCGTGTATCGTATCACCTACCAATCAAATACCTACGTATTCCTACCAATTTCTGCCTCCAAGCCCCTTTTTTATTACATAAGACTGCGGAACACTGAACTACCTGATCCTTCGGGGGAATACAAGCATATAAATATATCTTACTGGCTTTTCCTCATTCCAGACATTCCTAATTTTCTTTTTCCCTAAACCACCCCAGTATAGAGGAACAAAACAAAAAAAAAATACAAATCGGTCGAGCCATTTTCGAGTTTTGCGAAACTAGCACACGGTGTTTTACACAAGTGTTTTTTTTATAGGTATCCCATAACTGTAGGGACCACAGAACAGGTAGGGACCATGTTAATGAGACCATGAATCGACTAGCACATTTACCACTAAATTCTCGATGAGTGTATCTAAGTATCATTGATTAGTATTAGTAAATAATTTTCATTCAAACGTCGCATTTTCTTAACTTTAAATATGAATGATTGATTCATATTTATATATAAACTGCGACTTTGTAATATTTTCTTTTTATCATGAACAAAAATAGTCTGAATTAATGTTGTTTTATTTTTTACATTTCACAAAAGGGTTTTAACATAAATAATCGTGACTTCGTCGAATTATTTTGAATGAAAAAAGAAAAAAAAAGACATATGCCAGTGCATTCTTTGGTCTCATTCATACTCTAGAGTTTTGGGATATAAAAAAAAAATCGAAAACTGTGCTGGGACACATAGTAGAAGTGAAACTTCAACGGACAAGTGGAAAAACGAATCGTAACGGACAAGTGGCAAAACGAATCGCAACAAAATTTTAATTTGAAGTTTTACGGGCAGATTGTTAACGTACTTATCCAACTTGAAAACCTGCCCGTAAAATGTCAAATAAAATTTTTGTTGCGATTCGTTTTCATCCGGGGGTAGTGTAGCTTCCCAACAGTGAAATAATTTTTCAAATCGGTTCAATATAAAAACTTAAGATTGCAATCTATTCTCTCCCTGCAACGCTACCGCTTCTCACCACGCGATATATCGTCTACCCCCTCCACGCGGCCGTAACGCTTTCTTGTGACAGAAAAATCTTAATACCCCCGTCTATATAGAAGTTTTACTTCCAAAACACCTTGTATTTAAGAAGATGATGAATATAATTTATTTCTTTATTTCAGTATCGAGGCTTCAGACGGCTCCATTTTCCCGCCATCACAATTGGATAAAAATACTACCCTCCATGTTTTCTACTCAAACCTCTGCAGAAGACTGCCCTTCAATTTTGAAAAGACTGTGGAGGTAAATATTACTTATTTAACTTAATATAGGGTGTAGTGTGTGGGTCGATCGACGGTTAACCTACGCTTACCATGGTCGGTTTGTGGATGGGTGACCATCTTTACATAAGAAGACTCCTCCGTGCCTCGGAAAGCACGTTAAGCCGTTAGTCCTGGCTGTCATTCGTAGATCTTTGACAGTCGTTATGAGTGGTCAGAAGCCCGAAAGTCTGACAACCAGTCTTAGCAAGGGAAATCGTAATACCCAGTAACTAGGTTGTGGAGGTCAGATAGGCAGTCGCTCCATGTAAAATACTGGTATTCAGCTGCATCCGGCTAGACTGGAAGCTGACCTCAATATACTTGAGAAAAGGCTAGGCAAATGATGTCGTGTGTGTTGTCTGTGTATAGCAGCCCAGAGTCTGGATTTGTACCCAGTTGATGGCAAAGGCTCGCCCTCTATTAGATGGGACTCGAACATAACTGGCGTATTGTGAAGCGCCGACCCTGCGGTAGAGCGAGTGGAGCAGTCGCTCTAGGCGCCAGATGGCAAGGAGCGCCGAAAAGCCAATTGCGGAAAACAATTTCCATCGCAAAATAACATTTTGATGGCACCTTTTAAGAGGCGTGGGCGCAGTGTTTATTTATTCATATTTATTAGAGCCACTTCTTCTTCTTCAATCGGTCCCTCATTACTGAGGATCGCGGTCACTGGTCCCCTTTAAACGGACAATCTGCTTCCATAAATTCCGGTCCAAAATTGTCATCACCTCCTGCAGAAATTTTGTTGCAGTCATAGCTTGACATTACTTGGTCGGACCGTCGTATTGGCGACCGGCCTCGTGCTCTCTTTCCTTCGGTATTCCCAACAATGACCAGCTTTTCAAAGCTGCTATCTCCTCTTCGCATTATGTGGCCGAAATAGGTCAAAATACGCTGTAGGCAAACTGTAGACAATCGGGTCTTGATGTCGAGTTGGGAGCATTTGTGCGTTTGGCTGTCCATGGAATTCGGAGCAGAGCTACAAAATTTTATTTAAATTCAATAAGTGTTGTTTATTTCTAACAAAAGTTGATTTTAGAAAATTTGTGAATTATTATTTATTTAACATGAAACCGAAGTACAGCTTACGTGAAGTGAAAGCGTCGATCGAAGAGCGCTGAAAGATAATCTCGCTCTACCCTAATCAAGGGCTCGGGCCGGCCGGTTACTGTAGATGTACCATAAGTCCATAGATCCCTCAATCTCTGCCTAACCCTTAGAGGAAAACAAGCGTAATGTATTTTAAATCAAATCATTTATTATTGCAAACATGGATGGGTAATTGGTACATAGATGTTTTCTTTAAAAAAGTAGTCCTCTATATTCTGCCGTCTCATGGGCATGCAAATAATATTCAATTCCAAAATTAAACAGAAATTCTATTGATACCGAATAAATATAAATGTCCATTCATTAGAATTACAAAAAACAGAAAACAGACTAATAACAGTAGTGACATTTTTACAGTAATGTCAAAAAAAAAAAAAAGTATGTCAAAGTGTCAATCACAATAGGAACATGTATGTCATGTCAATCATAATATTAGGTTATCAATCAGTGCAGAGATTTATCAGTGAGGAAGTCGTCAATTGTGTAATAGCTTTTCTCAATTAATATTTGGTATAGTGCCCTTTTAAAATTGATTACAGTCATATTTTGTATCACACCATGTACTTTATTGTATGTGGGGCACTACCAAAAGAACTTTAACATAATGTACGCATTTCATCTATCACAGTGGTGACTTAGACGTAAGTAACGGCCATGACTTACGAGTTGTAGATCGTGAGTTCGGACCTAGGCAGGCATGTACCTACTTTATGTAACTTACTTAATTACCACTGCTCTCGGAAGGACGACATCGTGAGGAAACCGGCATGTCCTAGAACCAAAAATTCGAAGACAATTGTGACATCTACCAACCCGCACTGGGCCTGCGTGGAATAGACTCTTTCTTTCTGAGAGGAGGCCTGTGGAACATTAGTCTGAATATGCATACTTTCATACTGCATTTAGTAAAAAGCTGTTATTTTGGTATTACAAACAGATACTTCAATTTTATTTATTTGTATACTGGCTGGCAGGACATCGACGCGAAAACTTTTACCATGGTTTCAGTACATGATTCTGAACACCCCTACGTTGAAATTGATCATCGGTTATTTTTAAAAAATCTGCAAATACAGGGTGTCAGGGATATCGAAGCGAAAACTGTTACCATGGATTCTGAACGAAAAAAACCAAAAAAATTTAGTCATTAATAAAAAAAAGTTGCTATTTTCAAAGTAGAAAAGTGCAATACCTACGCGGTCAAAATGTATGGAACAGCTGTTTTTTTTAAATACCCGCCGATAAATTTCAACGCAAGAGGTTCAGTTCAGAATCATGTAGTGAATCCATGGTAACAGGCTTCGGATCGATGTCCCTGCCTCCCGGTAGAGTAAATATTCAAAAATCGTCAGAACTTACGTCAGTTTACTATGGCCTATTTTATTAATCTAATTCAGTATATTTATGGGTATTCTTATTACGGGCACTACTTATACATTTACAATTTTCGACCTTCGTTAGTGTGTCAAATAAGATCAGTATTGTTACCCTCGACTCGAGTTAACTTCTTGTGACAACAGACTAACATGAATTATCAAGATGGTGTTAATTTTTTTGGGTTTAGGTATGCGTGCATCTGAGGCTTTCGAAGGTCATTTTTACGAGGCAACTGTGTTTACACTGTGTTTATTTTTATGATGGGTCATACATACGTGTGTGACAAATACAAAAACTACGGAGCGGGAGGGCGTGTTAGACTCTTACTGACTAAAACCCACACGTGTTCCTTCAGTTGCCTGTACATTGCCATGGGCCACGGTATCCCTTTCGGACTTTCCCGCGACCCCGGCAGGCATCGGTCCTATCGGACCCCGTCAGTTGTACTGGCATCTCTTTGAGGCGCGCGTGGAACACGACGCGCCGTCGACCCGGGCCTAGTCCTTATCGGACGGCGAGCTACCCATTGCTCACCATGCGCAAGCCCACGCCTACGGTGGCCGACAGTGGATATCGGCCTGCGATACCCGACACCCAGGGCGTCTCCTGCGACGGGTAGGGGCGTGAGGGCGCTCCGTCTCCTCCTTCTGCGAACCAGTAATGCTCGTGACGGCTTCCCACGCCCTCTCGCTGCGTAACATGTCCTGGACCAGGGCCGGACGCGAGAGATCACTGCCGCCGATCGCCTCCACAAGAACACGGCGGTGCCCCGCCCAAGCCGGGCAGACCTCCACCGTATGCTCCACAGTGTCCTCCGGGCGATCCACACAATGGTGACACCCGAGGGTTTCCTCCCGCCTTATGCGGAAATGATTGAAATTGGTGACCACCAAACCAAGAACCGACCGTGGAAACTGCATCATATGTTTGTTCGGCCGACCCGTGCGCTTTTACTTAGAACTATTTAAGTCTATAGGTACTGATTCGAGAGAAGAAGTTACTTAGTTATAAAGATATCTATCATTTTGCCCTCCAGATTGCAGACGGCATAGAATTATACCGCTACAGAATGCCAATGAACGTTTTCGATGACCCAGCTCACAATCCTGCGAACCTGTGCTACTGTGAGATTGACACCGCTACATGCCCTCCCAGAGGAATCATCAATGTTACCGACTGTACTATGGGTGAGTTTACTAACCGCAAATATGATAATTGTAATGCGTCAAGGATCTTTTGGCCCCTAAATGACATTGACAAGGGGCGTTGCTGGTAAACATTTGTGCAATTGTCTCAGAAATTGTATTGAAAAACAAGATGGCGGCGTTTGTTCTGATTTTAGTCACGTGCCAAAAGAACATTGTACAACTATCTGTGTGCACAAAAACGTATTTGATTTGACCGCAATTTTTTTTTGCAGGAAGGTATTTTAGTCTGTGAAATTTGTGCAGTACCGCCATCTGTTATCTAGTAGCGGAACAAACTTGATTAAAATACCTTTACGGAAATAAAATGATATCGTACCCTACGCAATCAGACCTCTAGCCAATAAGCTCAGTTTCCAGGTATCTGTATGTATCAGAACCGTGGCGGGCACTGTATGTAGCTGGTAGTAAGCTATCTGACTTACCGACACTTGTAACCATCATTATTTTTAATCAATGCTGCCTAGAATGTTTAGTCTGTATACCATGCACTTTTTTTAGCGTCCGGCGCCGACAGCAAAGGCACTCCCAATTAGGGTTACAATATGGAAAATTGAAAAGTCCTGATTTCCCTAAAAAAATCCTGAAATATTGTCGCAAAAAAAATTACAATCAAAACAAAAAACTAAAAAAAAACAAATTATGCCACGCACTTCACCGCCCGCCCCGCCCTTTATATATTGTGTTCAATAGGAATGATGACAAAAAAATAAAATATCCGTCGTGGAGATTATTAAAAAATATTGAAAACGTATTTTTTTTTTTTACGTAATATAAAGATAACGGCGATACATTGAGTTAAAATGTGCCATGACGTCACGAGTATGTAGATTTTATACTTACTTGTGACGTAGCGACTCCCACTCCCCAACATAAAATGCGTTTTATCTAAGTATTTTGTTTTTAATATGAAAAAGCAAAAAATACATTTCAAATTTTTTTTATTATCCGACTGGCGGACTAATTAGTTTTTTTTTTACCCAGGCATCATCCCTATTCACACTACACACAGTGGGTAAATTAGATTATGTTTTTAAAAAACATTGGTTTCTGTTGTGATACTATCTATACTATCTAGATATATATATAAAGATTATTTTATTGTTTATGGTGATTTTAACTTTCCAATAAAAAAATCGAAAAAATCTAGGTAGGTAAGTACTTAGTGTATTTTATAAAAATTCGCAATATCTTGAGCTTTTCTAAATCCGGCCGCAATCCTATCAGGAGTTTAAAAATTCTAAGATCTCAGGACTCCTAAGATATGGCAGGGTCACAGATAATATGTAGGGTCTACTTCCAATACTTCCTAATATTGTACCATGTCATAAAAAAAAAATCTTAACCAACAAATGTTTTTCTTTTCTAGGAGCTCCAGCGCTTGTTTCTTTCCCACACTTCTACCTGGCCGACCCTCGCCTTCGTGAAGATATTACTGGACTGAAGCCTGACCCATTGAAACACGACTCCTTCATTGACTTGCATCCTACGCTCGGAATTGCTCTAAGTGGGAAATCTAGGTAAAAATTTATTTATCAAGCCATGAGCTGGTACAGACAAGAAAAAAATTGTATATCTCCGCCATTTTCCTTTAAAAAGCTCTTGCATTCATAATCAAAAGTCATCGTAACTCATAATAATCAAAAATGTAATATACGTAATCACATTATCTATTGAATTAATTCATGAAGTTGTGAGTGCGATCAATTAGTTTATACAATACAACTCTCAACTTTTTGTTTCAGCATTCAAATCAACATCCAAGTGAGGAAGAGTGACATGTTCTCGTCAGTTAAATTCCTCAATCAAGGACTTATTTTACCCGTGGCTTGGATTGAAATGGTAAGGTTTCTTTAGAAATAAACATCACCTTTTTACGTATTTTTCTGTTCTTTTTTTCTTGTGTGTACATATATGGTTAAATTAATTAATTAATGTTATTGTTTCAAAAACAATAACATGAGAATTTATACTACTCGACGCTAGATGACACTAGTAACTATAAAAACTTCCTATTGGTGAAGATAGATGGCGTAACATCTTGTGTTGATTAGTAGGATTATAATGATAGATGGCGTTGTCTATTAGTAAAAAAAGAAATATTTTGTATCATAGATGGCGTACATGTTTTTTATTCGATATATTCAAATGGGCGCTACTTGTCAGTAGATGTCGCTTTGCATATTCAATTCAAACTCCGTAAGTCACCTAAATTCTTTATGTCTATTCAGGGCGTAGAAGAGCTTCCCGAAGGCCTCCGCTCCCTCGTCTATCATGGCACCTACTCCACGGCAGCTGCTCAGCTTGGCTTGACTGTAATCTGTGTGATAGCATTCATAGGATCCGGAATATGCTTGCTCTGCACTTTCGCCCGCAGAAAACAAAAGCCGTGCGCTACTTTGAAAGTTAAAATACCTACTGAAATCGAACTAAAAAGTCAAACATCGTGAAACAATAGATTTTTGTAGCTATGTGCTAACTTCATAAATATTTCAATTTCAAATTCAAACCAAAGAATGCGAAATCCATTTTTATTTTCAAGTTTTTCTCCAAAATGTTGAACTTTTTGGTTTTTCATTTTGCGTGACTTCTTGTTAAATACCTGACTTCTTCTTTTGCCTGACTTCTTGTTAAATACCAGCTATGAATAGTCGTTTAATATTTTGTGTATACGAATATTTTTGCCATACACAAATCATATGAAAAGTCAGTTCGGCTACATTCCACAGTACAAAAAAACACTTGTTCATTAGCATTTCGTCGTTCTTCCAAAATCTCAGTACAAAGTCAAATATGTGAAACTTATTTTTACCAAACGTCGTCTTTTTTACTATTGTTAATATAAAATAATGGAGTTCAAGATTGCGATGAAGAAGTCAAAGACTGGCTGTGTCTTGTGTATTTTGATTTAAATAATAATATATCTATGTAATTAAAATAGGTAAGTAGCCATTTCTTTACTTGCCTACTTTTCAGAAAAAAAATAGCATTTTAATCCACATTCGTGTTTAATGTTAGATTTATTTTCTTTCTTTTATTCGCTTCAATTCGTTACTTTTTTTTTCAATTTGTTTTTTTTTTTTTTCATTAATTAGGGGTACAAAGCTGATCAATTTGGAAGTGAAAAGTACAAAAACATTTGTCATATAAATTATTAGCAGAGTCAGGGAAATTATGAAACTTACAGTTCTATATTTGAATAAACAGACAATTCATTTACCCAAGTTTATAATCAATTTACTAAACAATCCGTTTCCTTGACTGTACATTACCTACTTGCCTAGTGCAATATTCTTTAATTTTTTTTAGTATAGATATAAAATGTAAGAGAATGATTGTATAAAATGCTGAATTTGTTGTAATCTAGTTTTTAAGCGGGAATAATGAATGTACAATTTTAAGTTTTTTTAAATGAGTTATTACAATGTTAAACTATAGAAAATGAATTGAATATTAGTGTTTAAGAATATGAATCTCTGACGAACACTAACATTTTTGTAAATGAGTCGCAATTTAAAATAATAGTTATGCTACTCCATAATAGATGTCGCTACTGCTTTATCTACTTACGCATTGGAAATGAAAACAAAAATCATTCAAAGAAATAGACCACCAATATTTGAAAAGTGAAATTAAATCTTAATTAAAGTTTTAAATACCTACTTATTATTTGTCGCAAGCGCTGGTTATTGCATTACAACTAATTTGCCAAATACTGTAGGTACCCGGGCGCTATTGTGAATTTATGACATATCAGGTTTTAGGCTGCCAGTCCAATGGCGCGGAAAAGAGAGGAGAGGAGCGGAGATGTGCCAATATTAATCAATATAATCTAAACTCCGCTCCAGTGCACAAGCAGCCTTACACAGAGGTTTAAGAGAGACGTGTATGACACTCTACAAAGCTGAAGTTTTTCGGTGTTTAGATAAAATAGTCAATCAATACCAGTAAGGCTGCCTGTCCACTGGAGCGGAGCGAGGCAGCGGAGAGGAGAATGGCAGCGGAGTGGGGCGGAGTTGCGGACAATGTCTGTCCATTGATGCGGAGCGAGGTAGCGGAGCGGAGTTACGTACTGCGCGGAGTGAGGTAGCGGAGCGGTGTTGCGGACTGTGCGGAGCTAGACCGAGTTCTCGCGACGAGTAATAATTCCCCGCTTCGGTTCCCCGCTCCACTTCTCCGCTCCGTTTCCCCGCTCCGCTTCCCCTCTCCGCTTCTCCGCTCCGTTTCCCCGCGCCGCTTCGCGGTTTTGTATGAATTTTTAAACTAGTTCGCAAGTCCCTGTCCACTGAAGCGGAGCGGAGGTTTTATGCAATTCCATTGGTTAATTGGCACACCGCTACTCCGCTCCTCTCCTCTCCGCTCCAGTGGACAGGCAACCTAATTTGTAAACAAATCCATAGGCGAGTGCTAGTATTGTAATTTAAATTATTTTTAAATAAATAGGAATTCGTTATTTTTAATAATTATGATGTTGTAGAGTGAAGAATAATATAAAATTGTAAAAATAAATTATGGAGAAATACAATTTATTTTTAAATATAAAGTTATTTTTTTATTATTGAGATGAAGAAAACTCGTATTGCAACTTTACTTGCTTCGCCTGATTGCCCGTAGACAAGCTTTTTTAAACAAGTTTAAATAAATTACCTGTAGGTACGTTCGCGGACACGCATATATGAACACCGTACCAGCGTCTGCTGGGGTTGCGGGTTTGTCTGAAAGGGATATCGCGGCCCCGGCACACAGGCAACGGAAGGAACACGGGTGGGTTTTAGTCAGTAAAAGTCTGACACACCCTCTCGCTCTGCCCAGAGCGGGAGAAGTCATTTGATGATTTCCCATCCAAAAAAAAAAAAAAAAAAAAAAAAAAAAAAAAAAAAAAAAAAAAAAAAAAAAAAAACCGTACCAGCGTATGGCGCGGTCCCAGGGCAGGGGTCCTGGGAGTCATGACCCCCTCCCAAAATATTACTCGCTGTCCTCGCTCCTATCGCTCGCTGTGCCTGAATGATTTACTTGTATTGCTAACTTTTAAAACTGTACAGTTCGCGTCAATTAACTTTGCCGCGCTGAAATTGGGTTGCGCATGCGTGCTGGTGCATTGCGCGCTAGTGCTTTATAGGTCAGATTGACGGCGAGGACGCAGACTGCCCGCCAAAAGAGACGGCCGGCCTGGTACAGCACGGCAACGAGCGCACCAATTTGGACCTGATTATCTGCACCGACTCGAACACTCACCATCTGCTCTGTAGCAGAGTTGCACTGACCATCATAGATTCATATTATTAACATCAGTCTGGTTTTCACATATATCGGCACTCCCGTGCTACAGCAAGAGCAACACGTCATACTCATAGGTGCTGTTCTGTTAACATTAGCATGTCGGTGACGCGAACTCATATTTTCCCCTACCAAAAATCAGCCAACGCGCCTAAAGAAGTTTTCACTTAAAAAAGTAGGTAAATAATAAAAATAGAGAATCTTTAGGCCGCTTTCCGAATAAGAACGTAATTGCTAACAGCGCTGACATCAATATCTGACGTTCCGAGTTAGTTATCACGATTATGACAGCTGAGGGCTGTCATCAATTCGGAACGCCCGTGAACGTTCTCACGGTGCTCGCTCAACGTCAAAACTTGCATAACATATTTCTTTGTGTTTATACTACACATTTCTTCTTCTTCGTTGGTTAGGTGGCCTCGGTAGCTAGAAGCACAATTTCGAAGATGCCACGTTTGTCTAAAGATATGATGCGACTCAAAACAAAACAGCACAACAGCCATCTCATCATGTCATCTTTGACAGCGCTCACGGTGATATTAGTAAAAGGCATGGTCGGCGTTATCGCAAGATGGCGCATGTCATGACGTCATCTATGACGATTCACAATACATCGTTATCGCGCTAAGGCTTATTCGGAACGGCCGTTCAAATCGCTCAAATCGATTACAGCCTAACTCGGAATGCGGGGTTATAATCGCAGGAGCCAGCGACGCAAACTCGGAAATTTGGGCACCCCGCTCATACGTAAGGTTACAGATTCCAAAACCAAAACTACTGTAAAACTTTTGAGTTTAAGCTTTTCTTCATAACTCGCGAAGTAGGTCCTATTTCTGTATAATTTTCAAAAGAAAACAGAAGCTCTTTAATTAAGGTTGAGTGGCTAATTACCTACAGTTACATTCACCTAGAAGGCACTCTTTATATCGCCTAACTCTTATTTCTTCTGACTACGTTACGCTCACGGAATTGGCACAAGACGAGCACGCCGCTTACTTGTAATTTCATACCTAAAATGCGGAGTGCGCCTTCTATTATTGCTATTTACTATGTTACTATGGTACTATGTTATTTACTACTATACTACACTTGTAAATACAAATAAAAAACCGACCAAGTGCGTGTCGGACCACGCACAATGAAGGGTTCCGTAGTTGGGATGAATTTATCCCAAGAACAAACTTAACATTGTAGTTGAAAAACATGTTCTCCCATATGGAATGTATGGGAGATCATGTTTTTCAAACTGCAAATTTAAGTTGATTGATTATTACTCGTTAACCTGTACAGCCTACTTAGCTCTGATAGTTTTCCTTTTAATTTCGTTATATATAGGTACTACTGCTGTGAATTTTTTCACAAATCCAAGTACAACCATTTAGCTGGCAGGGGGGGACACTTGACTCCAACAAAAAAAATCTGTTAAAAGCTTAATATTTCGCAAACGGATCCCTGAATCCAAAAATGATTTTCACACACTCACAATATTTTTGAACGACCTTTCTAACGATACCGATGTTTTTGTTCTCTCGTCGACCCCATGTTGTGGACATGGGGTAGACGAGAAAAAAAAAACATCCCGACTTTACGTGTAGGGGAGGTACCCTAAAAAAAATATTTTTCTTGATTTTATTTTACCACTTGTCGGCATGATTAATATGTATACATACGAGTAAGCCAAATTACAACTTTCTAGTACAAACCGTCTCTGAGCTAAGCCGCGGACAGACAGACGGACATGGCGAAACTATAAGGGTTCCTTGTTTACTACGGAACCCTAAAAAGGGCCTAGATAGAAAAATATTTTCGAATGTAATTTCAAGGTTCTTGAAAATAAATGGATAATTTGAAAGGTACATTGGAAGTATCCAATAAATTAATTCAAGTCTCTAAGCAATAGCATATCGAAGGGCTGCTGAATGGAAACATTATGCCATTTCTGTCATATTGGCGGGGCTAAGTCTTCACCGGTTTCGCTGCTGTGGCTCAGGGAGGCCAGCTAGATAGAAACTAATATTTAGGTACTTACTTAAAATTATTTGATTAAAGGTACCAATTAGGTACAAATTATTTATGCTATTCAACATTCAAATCTTGACTTGGTCCCGGGGTCCTGACGTTCGTCTTATCTAGTGTCTAGTCAGTTCAGTTCAGTTTGATCGAATCATGTTGTTGGAAGAATTCGGCGTATTTGTTACACAGCTTTAGGTATTAGTACCTGGGCGACAGAGCTCTGCTCTGGCGAAAATAGAGAATGTTCATTTAATAATGTAGGATAGTTCAAACTAATTCCATGCTGCCATGTCATTATTCTAAAGTAGCCGCCATCTTGTTCTAAACTTTGGGCGACCGAGCTCCTGCTCGGGTGAAAATACGGAGACAACGAATTTTCCCACATGAGACCTAGCTAGATCGATTTTTTGCACCCGAAAACTTTCATCGAAATTGTTAGAACCGTTTTCGAGAACGTGATTACAAATATATATATGTGTATATACAAATATAGCTCATTTAATAGTATAGGATAATAGTGTGCGTAGTGAACCGAGGTGCGTAGTATAGGGAATAGGTTTCGACTAAGTAAATTAAACAAAAGAGTATCCATTTTAGACGTATATTGATTAAAACTGATATATCTTTATCGTTCGTCTAGCTGCAATACGTCCGATGAATCATGGCCAGTTCGAAATTCGCGAAAACATTTATTAGGAACCAAATGGTGACATGAGGCGAGTGTGAGCGAGTGTACGATGCGTTCAAGTTCCGAGAGCCTATGTTCATTGTAATTCGGTTTTTCGATTAGCTTCCATTAGCATTGATCTTGAAATGTAGTTGCTTCAGCAATTTAACCTGTGGAAACAAAATAGTCAGGTCATTAAAGTGAATTTTGACAAATGGTGAAAAAAACGGAATAATAAAGTTTTCAGACTAAAATCAAAAGGGAACAAGAGTTTTCATCAGCTGTGTATCATTGCGAGCTAGGTGGATCATCATTGTAACTTAAATCAATTGGTTGGAGTAGGTGATTATCATTTTTTGCAAACAAGAACCAACCCACATCAATTTTGCAAACAAGAACCAACCCACAGTAAAATTGCTGTGGGTTGGTTCGTTTTTGCAAAATTGATGTGGGTTGATTCTTGTTTGCAAAACTGGGTCCATTTTTTCGTTTGAAATACACAAAAATTGGTGATACAATTAGGATGTGTCTGCCAAAAATGATTAAAATCACCGCCTCAAACCAAAAACAGGCCGTCCACTACACAAATCATTAAATACATTTAAGTCTTTTACATATTTAAAATATCATTCTGTCTGTCATTTTGAAACTATGGACAATTTTTTTGTTTATAAAAAAAAAATATAAATTGTTTTCAATGATTTGTGGCGCAAGTGGATCTAGAAATAATAATAAGAAATAACACAAAAGTTATGCTCACCTTTGACAAAGTTGCTAAAAATGGAACAATGGTTTACAATAGTATTGTCAAACAAAGTGATAAGTATTCAGGCTGCTAACTTTACTTTTAAACAAAGTTCTGTGTGTGCTGAGAAGTTCTTTACAAACTCTAAAGCCTTAATTTACAAGATGCGATTTAATTGCCTGTGGCAGTACCATAAGTTCAAGCAACATTAAAAGCAAGTAATCGTTGCTTCAATTTTATTGTATGCCATAGACAAAATACTTGCATCGATAAATGGTGCTTTAAAAAACAACCTACACTAGAAAAATTAGTATGTGTGGCAGAAAGATGAACATTTTAGCCTGTACACCTAACTCTTGCAGACTGTAGAACGAAATGAAACAAATTCATCAATTTTTAACGTATATTAACTTAAACGCTCTCTTGAACGGGAGGTTCATAGCCTTCAGGGCGCTCCGACTTATCGCCGGCTTCGCCCCTCTTGCCGCCACCGCCCTCGCCGTGAAGTTCCATAAGCTTGGAGATCTCGAAACGCGGCCTCTTGAGAACCTTGACCTGGGAGCGAAAACCCTTTAGTTAGTCTGTGGTGGTTGGCAGAACGGTTGTTTTGTGTATAGAGGGTTGTTTCAGATAAAAATCAAAAGGGAACAAGAGTTTTCATCAGATGTGTATCATTGCGAGCTAGGTGGATCATCATTGTAAATGTTTTTGATTGGTTGGGTTGAGAAGTCTCTTGCAGATAAAAACGAGCGAGCCTTACTTGCTATATGATGTGTAACACTAACATCTTGGCTGACAGTACCAACCTCTCGGAAAATCAGTTGGTACTATCAAACGGCCAACTCTAGCACCGCGCGCGCTATTGGTCAAATCAAATAGGGCGCGCTTCCCCGGTTTCCTGTTACACACTTCCGTCCCTTTTCACGAAATCACTCGCTCAGATTGCAGGAGAGAGGAAAAATGTTACACATCAAAAAACATAAATCATATTTTCAACTGCGTTATGTTTTTTTAACCTGAAACTGGAAATCGTTGCTTCAGTACCAAAGAGTTAAAATATGATATTGAGTTTTAGAGATTTTCACACAGGTCTGAGTTACAGAGAAGACGCTTGATGAAGCATTACTTTTTTAAACTCGGTGTGCCACATTTATGAACACATAGATCAATTGCATATCAATAGCAAAAAAAATCATTATAAGGAAGTGGCTATGCATGTAATTGTCGTTAAAGACAACGAGGCTCTACTTAGTACATAAACTGGTTTTGATACTATTGTTATGCTGGTTGTATGTCTTGGCAGAGTCTAACCCTTCAAACCCTCATTTTACATCGTAGTTTTCGAGCCATTGGCGCCATAATTACAATTTACAGGCGGTTTTCATTTGTCAAGTTCTCATGAATCCCCATTTAGAAAGACTTATCGAACCCAACCAACATACCATAAAAAAAAACATCAAAAGTCGTCACTACATACCTTCCTAATGCAGACATCTCTAAGCGGGTAGATGCCGTGGCACGCCTTCTCGATGTCCTTAGCGATGGAGTCAGGGATCAGCTTGTTGACCACCTCGCGGAGTTCAGAGCTGGTGACGTCACGGGTGATGATCTCGCACATCTTCTTGCGGATGGCACGGACCTGGTGGTGATAAGGTGGGTTAATAAAAGTATTTGATAACAGAATGCCTATGCTCCCACTGTTGGGAGTCAGACCTACATCATAATTGCATATCACACTTTCAATTAAAATACGAAAGATTTTGAAAGCAATAGCTAGGAAATTGTTTCGTAAGTTTGAAAAAATCGCCTGCTCAACAACTTTATGAATGTTGTTGAACTGTCAAAATTAAAAGCAAGCTATTGTAAGTGTGGTACGGAATTACCCCGATGCTGAATTACCCGGAAGTGAGTCGTTATTACAACACGCGAACACAGAGCGGGGCGGTGTAAGTCTCATGTATTTGAATTTTTGGTTCCAGAACATGCTTTGTTTTCCTTCACTGTTTTAAAAACAATAGTGAAGAATTAAATTGCACAAGGCGTGCATGCCCCTCTTGGTTCGACCCACGAAACTCGTAAATCGGGGCCAACCACCCTGTAACCTACATTGCAAAGACTACTAGAGCAGTGGTGACCAAGTAGTACTGAAAACAGTGAAGGGAAACTGACGGATAGATAATATCGGCAAGCAGACATAAAACGCCATATAAAACAAGTTATTAGTAGGGTGAATGTACCAAAACCACGAAAAGCCAACGGAACCCCGAGAGCCGCGTTCGTGGTAATGAACGTGAAGTTTTGATGTACGCAGCGGCGGGATGCAGTTATAAAGAGCAAGAATGATACCTAGGCCCTTTATAGTGCAGACTGCGATACTTAATATTAATCTAAAGGTGCTCTTAAACGGGGAATACTGTTAGTGCAATATGGAGCTGCAACACTTTCAAGTGGAATAAGGGCAAAAATTTAGTAAAGAAAATATACGGGGTGTCAGGGACATCGACGCGAAGCCGGTTACCATGGATTCAGTACATGATTCTGAACCCCCCTGCGTTGAAATTTTTCTTCGGTTATAAAAAAAAAATCTGTTGTTTCATAGAAAAGTACAATACCTACGCGGTCAAAATGTATGGAGCACCTGTTTTTTTATTATTATTCAGAATCATGTACTGTATCCATGGTAGCCGGCTTCGCGTCGATGTCCCTGTCACCCTGTATTGCCCAGCAATGTAGCATGTTGCGGCGTATGTTATAGTTGTTGTGTTGCGGCCGATAGTATTTGCGTTTACACGAGCAAAACTTAACCTCGAAATAGTTCAAAAAGAGGGTATATGCATATGACCATATACTCTCTTTTTGAACTAAAACTTAACTGTTGATTACCAATGGCAAAAGTATGCGAGGGTTAGAGCTCAGTTGCTGTATCGAGTTTCCAGTAAATTGCCGATTGCCAATGCTAAAAGCAGCATATATTGTGCTAAGGTCCTAAACCACAAAGGTTAACAACAAATGCTTAGCCAGAAAGCATAGCATATCCATTTCAGACTTTACAAAAACAAAAATTGACATTGCTCCAAGAAATTTTTCAACAATCTGGCGTTTTGTCAAGGTCATGCAGCAAGAATCTCTTGAGAAATCTTAGGTTGTTCAGCAGCTGTTATCTAAATCCAAGGATTGCCAACCTGGGTGTGCTGGGCGTAGCAGGTCTTGCGCTGGCTGAGCGAGTCCTTGTTGGTGAATCCGATGCAGAACACACGGAGCAGGTAGCCGTCAGTGGTCTTCACGTCAATGTTGGCTTCGACCAGGGTCTGCCATTTCTTGACCATCCATCTGTTGGAAGAAATAGTGGATTGTTGAGAAATTGGGATTGAAATACCATCACGTCTGTATGCCAGATTCCAGGGTAGGGTATATTATGAAAAGTTGGCAAAACTTTATAGACTGGATGAGTTGACCCTATGATGTAGCTGCAATTACTAGAATTATGATTTAAGAAACATTTTTGTTTTTGCCACTATGACATTTCGGTACGAATCACATTTAATTGAAAAAGAAGTAAAAGCCAGATTTTATCAGCTATTATTAATTATCAACTAATATGGGGCAACCATGTTGCTATCAACAGGGCACAAATTTAAAGTCCCGTCTCGAGCTATACATTTTGTAAACAAAGAACTTCTACTAAGTTACGTAGCGACAATTCAATCAACAACAAATAATCCCAAATCAATTAATTTAAAGTAACATACCTGTAATACGAAACTAACGATCAATTTCACTTGGTCGGGTTATATTTTGGCGATATAAACGCGCCTGAGTTCCAGTACGACAAAACATTAGACGACAGCGCCTTATAATGCTAAAATATAACCCGACCAAGTGAAATTGCTCGTTAGTTTCGTATTACACGTGTGTTACTTTGAGCTGATTGAATTTGAAATTATTTGTTTCACTATGTAACTTAGTAAAAGTTCTTTCTTTACTAAATGTATAGCTTCTCGTGACGGTGACTTTAGACTATATGCTACTACTGAGATAGAAAAATAGTCTCAATAGCTGCCCAAGCTGTGGTTCAAAACCAGTTCAAAAAGGACTAAACCAAAAATGTTTGTAGCAACGACACAAGGTACCAAAGTATATGAATACAGAGGCGTTTCAGTGCGGTAGCATATACTATCTGCAGACAAAAACGATATGAAGACCATATGGTATTCCTTCATATAGCTGGACTGCAGTAGACTAGTTTATTTTAATATTAAGTAAATTAAAACTTTTTATAATTAAAAACAACATCCAGCTGGCAAAATGTGGGTCTATTATAGGTACACCTCTGCTTAACCGATCAAGGAATACAGGCGTAATGTTATCCTATGTATTACAATAAAAAATAAATTAAAAAATTGTCGCCTATTTCACCAACTCCAGGTACAATGAGCTTCTGTCAACTAATCTAGCAGATAATTTCATACAAATTCTGTACCATTTATTATTTATCTAGAAAATAATAGACCTAGACAACTCCAAACAAATATTTCTAAATTACTGTCATCTGAAAGCAACTGACATTTTTTCATGAAGATATTTTTGTGAAAGTGAAAATGCATAATTAAATACAAATAGTACAAACCTGAGCTTGTCAGTGGTGAGGTCCATGCCGTGGAAGTTGCAGAGCACATTGCGACCCTGAACATCTTCAGCGATCAGACGGAACTTGCGGAAAGACCTGACAAAAAGGGTATTACGTAATTAGTTTTGTATGGAGATTTGTTTGTTGGGTTTGCTAATCAGTGTTTCTGAGATTATAAGTGTAACTAATGTTATGGCTTAATTAATTTATCTCTTACATTTACCATTACAGGTTAACCCAATGTGATAAATGTGCTTATCATAACTTAATAAATACTAATTACAAAAAATGCATTCCTTGTGATATATGGGTACTAGAATAGACATATATGTCTATTAATAATAGAATATAAGAATTGCGGCTAAGTTCTGCCAAAAACCCAATATTTGTAAAAAAAAAAGTCAGGACAATAATTTTTATTTTTTGTCTGTACACGAGAATTCCTCACCAAGTCCAGTTGGCTAACTATTGTGAGTATATCTACAATATTTGGAATTTTTACACACATGGCTAACCTGCCATACTTTTGACAGATAATATCACAAAATAATGTTTGTAGCAGCGACACAAGGTACCAAAGTATATAAATACAGAGGCGTTTCAGTGCGGTAGCATATACTATCTGCAGACAAAAACGATATGAAGACCATATGGTATTCCTTCATATAGCTGGACTGCAATAACACACTTTTTCACCAAGTTTCTGAATGTAATTTCAAAATAAACCAATATGATTTGTTGCTGTTATTTAGCTCAAGCAGCATACAGCAGCATTCTGACAGGATCAAAAAACTAGGGCTGCTTGCTACGTTTGGTGCTAACCAAATTTAAAACATTACTTTTATGACAATCATTTGAAAATAACAGAAGACAGACTGATTTTATAAAAAAATTATAACCCTCAGCCGGGTAATATTAGGGTCTGTATTTTATTATTTTACTGTATTTATCTAGCTAGATTATAAGAGAATGATGTGGTCTCCTATAATTGGAAGCGCACACTAGTGTTTGTCCCTGTTCTTGTAAACTTGCATGAAATTATGTTGCCTCTGTTGGAAATCCAATAAATAAATAACTCACAACTCATACTATATCTGAATTAAACTAGTTGGAACCAATTGAATGGTTTTAAACAAATTTTAAGTAATGCCTCAGTCTTGGGCGACCTTCTGTGTTACAAGCCTAAGTGATTTGTGGTGAAAGCAGGCATTATCGGCATTCAGAAATTAGGGATGATACTACAATATTAAAACAATTAAGTACCTACCTTTCAGCATCAGTATCAGCTTGAAGATCGGCCAGCGAAACTTCAAATACACGGCCCTTCAAACCTTCAGAGGCGATTTTGGTACCCTAAAAACGAAAATTCAACACATTTTTAGTAAAATATTAACTAACATCTATTGTGAGGGTATTTTTTAAAAGATATCAGAAGTAAATCAAAAGGGAACATAAGTTTTCATCAGATGTTTATCATTGCGAGCTAGGTGGATCATCATTTTAGTTGAAAAATAATATCATAGGATATAGTGCAAACTTTTGTAACAAAACCTTTGTTGCAAAACTTGTGTTTTGCAGTATAAATGTTTAATTATTTATTTTTAAAGATGTATAACATTCTTGAATGCACCAAAAGCTTGTTTAATCGAAAATTTGCAGTGCATCTTTTTAAAAGTTTATGTTTCAGCTATCTGGCTACCGTCATTCTTTAAATAAGGTGTCATTAAATTTGACTGAACAAAATATGAGATAAATAATTGTGTCCAAAAACAACTTGATTTTATAATCAAGCATTAAAATAAAAAAAAACACATTTTTGCTAGTAGAAACAATAACAATACTTACTTTGTAAAAAGAAAGAGGAGTGGCCTTTGATTATTAGCCTCATGGATTTTATGCTTTCATGGGTGCTATGGCAGTCGGGTCAGTGAGTCACCTGGCATTTAGGTTATGTTCAAACAATGGCAGGGCTCTAAACAACTTGAAAAACACCATGGACCATGCCCATGTGGTATTTAATTTACATATTTCGCGAGAATGAGAGATTTCTCATTTTGCCTGAGACTTCATTTGGCATGAGAATTCTCATTTTAACTTCTAAACAAGCATAGAGTAGGATACTATACTTGCCGGTAGCAGCCAGGCCAAGACATGAACTTTTACAGGCTATGTCAGAGGTTACAGAAGTTTACATACCTGAGTACGGTTGACAAGGGTGGTTCCCACCTGTCTCTTGGTGAACATGGACGGTGCCTTGACATCGTACCAGTCTTTACGGGTGAAGGGATCGACACTGAAAATGTACAAAAATTTAAGATAACCTCAACTAACCAAAAAAACTCACCACACTATGTAAAGAAATATATATTACTGCATGCCATTTTCTTTATATCACGAGAATTAACGATAGCAACACACTGGAACAAGCAAATCACTGATAAAACTAAGTTGTATTGAGAAAACATCTTGACACGAGACATGGAACTTCCATCCGAAAATATTCGCGACATCACATTTATCACAGATATGGTCTAAGGTTTAACCGAAAGATTATTACATTGTTTGATAGATTTGAGGTTTATTGGAGACTTACATCTTCTTCTTAACACCCTTTTTACCGCCTTTCGAGAGGCCTTTATTTTTACCAACCGCCATGTTCAATTACTAACTTTAGAAAGACTTTATTTTGTTTATGGATCCGAGTCGACTTACAATGTCCAACGACAACATAGAGTAGCAGAAAGTTTTAGTTGATTATTCCGTTCGTCCTTGAAAGCAACAAGCAAATAGTCGAATTAGAAAATTAAAATTCTTTCCTAACTCGACTATCTGCCTATTAATAACATAATGAGTATTATAGATAATTAAATTATCTAAATGTTTATATAAAACAATGCGGCTAATAAAAAAATAAGAATAATATTATTCTACTAAATGTACCCGTAAAAAAAATAGATCTGGGTAAAAGAGTTCTGTTTTTATGCATTCACAAAAATTCAAGATTCTCATTTTTTTTTATATCGGGTGTAAATACACGACGGCGAAAACCTCAGAATAGCCCGCGAAATTCAAACCTTCTTACGTTTTTTGCAATTCGTATGATAATCAAAATAAGATTTGCGACCGTAACAAAAGGAGGTATTTACAGAGTTATAAGTCATCAATACAATTCCCAAAGTTCAAATTAACCCATTTAACTTATTTAATGACTACTTCGTGGAATCATGGCATTTGAGGCATTTGACACTTACAAGTCAATGTCAGGTTGTGTTTTAACCGGTATTTTTTTATAAGGGTCCATACCTTGGAACCTTCTGGTTACGAAGGTATTAAGTTCAAAGTTCCAACTTTTTTTGACGATAATACCATCCGGCCACGACCCCTGTACTGTTGCATATACCCTAGCACAGTGTTTTTCGTGCGTCTCTTTGCGTGCTACCGTAAACAGCAATTTTTCAAACCAAAAGTAAAAGTCGTTACCCAGCAATAACTGATCTTACTCAATGTTACTTATTTTGATGTAAAGAATGCGTCGACGACGACTATGTAATGGGGTTTTTTTACACCCTGTACCTACTTTATATTTTTTTAAACTTGGGTTACACGGTTTTACTTTTTAACTTGATATAACATCACGCCTGTATTTCCCCAAATGGTTAGAGGTGTACTTAGAGTACATCCACATTTCGCCAGTTACGTTTAGGTCCCATATATACAATGTCGCCCATGGGCATGTGCCCGCCCGTATTTTTTTTATTTTTTTCAGGTTTACTGCAAATTATGATTTGGTTAGGTTAGGTACATTTTAATAAATGCTTTTTTTATTTAAACATATTTTATTTTATCAAACAAATAAATTGTGTTCCATACATTTTGATCGGGTAAGTATTGCAGTTTTCTATGGAACAGCTGATTTAAAAAAAATAACCGACGAAAAATTTCAACGTAGGGGAGTTCAGAATCATGTACTCAATCCATGGTATCAGTTTTCACGTCGATGTCATCTATAATCTTTTTCATGTAATTTTTTTTTTGTTTTTTTTTTCATGAATATTCAGAAAAATACGGGTGGTCACATGCCTATGCCTATGATTCTTTCCCCTTCCTTTTTGTACACTTGTATAAATATTATTATTTTATGACTGTTAGCTTTTACTCACCGACCCAGATGACCCCATAACCCTCCTCCAGGAGAGCAATAGGGCCACCAGCACAGGAGCAGCAGTGAAAAGACACATACACCGACACACTTTCCGACCTCGCCGCCGCGATCGTGACCCTCCCGAGTAAATGATACACCCCCCTGACCCTTGCTTGACGATGCGCCAGCCCGCGCCGCAGCTGAGCCAGTAGCTTTAAATTGTTAATAATAATTATCCATGTTTGATCCAACCTGTCCCATCTTGCTGTCCTCCCCCCAGCGACGCCCTAAGCTGAGGTTCGTACCCCACAGCGGGTGCCCTTAGCGAGCGCTCGCCTAGTTTTTAAGTAATATTTACACCCTGGCTCGAGGCTTTAAGTTAGATAGATAGATAGAATATTCATTATTATGTACACCATAAAAAATAGAGATATAAATGTAGATATTTTACATAGGGTGACACAAGGGGCGGTCTTATCGCTAAAAGCGATATTTAACAGACAACCTTTGGATGGATTAAAGTAAGAAGGAGAGACAATACTGTAGGTAGTCAGTGATGTACCATTTACATACACAATAAATACATACATTCATAAAACTTACACTTATATAATATATATATATATACAACAATAAACATGAAACAAGATCAAGGAACTATATGTAATGATGATGTTTAAGGAGAGAGGAAGTGTTTTTTTACCAGAACTTTAAAAGTGGACAAAGATTGAGCACGCCTTATCGACACGGGTAAGGCGGGTAAGTTAGTAGCTTATGGCAGCCACACGAAATCCGCTTAAGCAGCTACGACCTCCTCAGAGGTCAACTGCGAGATGGCTTAATAAAAAAAATGTTAGCTTTTAATTTTCTTAATGGCCCTCGGCAAACTTCATGTTTCGTCAGTCGCACGTCAGTCGTCGAATTTTTATCTGTTGCCCTTTATATTAAAAAGTACTCTGTGCACTACACTCAGATTCGAAAATTCAGTAGCCGCTTGTCACAAGCAAGTTTCTTTTGGATTCGGCCGTTCAGCGCTATAATCACCATGTCCGAATCACTGCTGGACTCAGGTAATTTGGGCAAGAATATTCAGACCGGACAGGTGAAGAAAAATACAGGGCTTCGCTTTCTCTGTTTAATGTGATTAGTGCCCGGTTAAACCGTAGGACTTCGGCAGAAATGTATGGTGTGTGGTGTGATGTGATCTGTGTAAGTAAATATTAGGAAGCAGGAAGGTATATACAAACTTTGTCTGCCTTGCTTTAGTAATAACCTAACCTTCGTCTTACCAGGACTTTTTCAAAGCCCGCACCCATGCTAGCCACCTCGATTATGATGACTAACTTATGTTAGGTCAAAATAGAAAAATATGGAATGCGGTCTGTTTATGTGGTCTACACCTAAAATGAATTAGTTTATCGATATAATCTATCGCCGGATGTCGACGTTAATTTTATTGCCTTTTATAAAAATGTACTTGGTAATCACAATTGAATCTTTATCCTCCTAAATTCATCTTCCATAAATACCCGATGAAAGTGCCTTTCCATAGCATTTGTGTTCGTCTCGGATCCAAGCAGTCCTTCGGGAGGCGCATGGTTCATAGAGTAAAAACTTCTAAAAAAATAACTTGGTTGACCGCCCTAGTAAAGTTACATGCTCTGTGGCCCTAGTGAAGCATTGGCATTCACTCGCTCGTTCACTCCAGTCAAGTCATGAGGCGCTGAATGAATGAATTCATATCAATTCAATCATTCAGTCAATCAATCAACCGCGGCGCTAGAAAGCTGTCGTGTCGCGCAATATTTTTTTTACAAATAAGCGCTATTCCGTGGAACCGTGTCACCTATGGCTTTTTATTAACGCTTAAAATCGTCCGCAGTGTGAAGTTTGGCTAGTGTTTTAGAAATAACAGTTGTATAAGTGTTACAAACATGGGTGCTAAGGTATCCAGAACAGATTTTGAGTGGGTTTACACGGAGGAACCTCATGCAAGTCGCCGGAAAATAATCCTAGGTATGTTATTACGTCACGTATCATATATAGAAACCAATTGACCGGACGTACATGTAATATTAACGGCTTACTAGATTTTGGCTGGAGCAAATTTCGTTCCTTTGGTCTAATAGGACGAAAAAATCGTGGTCTTTGACTACTAGACTTTAGTTTTCGTTTCGTTCAATTTCGCTTGACAACAGATTTCTTTAGATTTGTTGTCCTATTTGTTGAATAGTCTGTAAAAAAGAGAAAACAATGCGGCCAGCAACCGATCGTACTCGGTACTGCATAGTTTTGTCGCAAAACTCCGTCCTTTCCGTGGTAAATAATACATAAAAATATTTATTGACCAAGAATGTATTTAACGACACAAATGCATAAATACCTATCTTGAATAGATGATGGTATTATATTTATATAAATTATACAAAACAAAGGTTAAAAAGTTTTTTTTTTGTAAATATTTGACCCTGAACATAGAAAACTGAGACCCTGACACTGAATGAATAAGAGACTAATTTTTTTTTAAACTTTCTGTTGGCTTAAACTAGACATAGACAACAAATCAAGTATAGAATCTCATTTTGATTGAATTCAATTACAATACATTTGAGAGAACCATGCGAAGTGTAGGATGTAAATAATTACCATAAAACTACACTGTGTTTTGAAATAAACAGCTTATTAATAGCATAACATGATGCCTTATTTATTTTATTTATATAGCCTTATGTCAGAGTTAAAGTTGTAGATCAAAACAAAATATCAGTTGACAGATCTGTCTCTGTGTGCCCTTTGAGAAAGGCCTCCTCCATCATTCCAATTCTCCCTATTCCTTGCCTGTCCAATCCTAGTCTTTCCGGCCATCCTCACCAAGACATCCTCCCATCTTTTCCATGGTACCATAGGGTCACTTTTTTTGTTCCATTTCTATACTATTTGGGTAAAACTTCCAGTATCATTCTCCTGTTATCCCAATTTTTTTTGGGGTTACCGCAACATGAATAGTATTTTTTTTTTTCTCAACTGATATTGAGCCCCTGCTAGGCAAAACTCTTTCTCATGGCATTCCACTCTATCTGTCCTGACCAAACCATCATGAATGCTTCCTCTGTAATTACAATAAAAATACATAAATAACAAAAATGTTAAGGTGTCTTCTGTCTAATTATCTCTCAAAGTTAAGAATTAAGCTTACCAGACAGAGGACAGTATTGTCAATGACTGCAGAATTTGAATTCAATGAAGAAACTCATATCTGAAGACTGAAAAAACAATACAACTTTACAAGCATGCATCGAAGTCGTCTGTGTGCATATAGGAAGTTGTCTTTATAATTTTTTTCATGAATCAATTAGGGGTTTCTTTGTGATGTTGTTAAGAATAGATAGAATAGGTAGAATCATCCACTATAAAATCAAATAGTATAATTTAATTAGACCATTAAAAGGCACTTTTGAATGTCACAAATTACAAGTAAAACAAAAAAGAAGAATTATTGATTCTAGTTACCCCTTCAAAAACGTAGTTTCATATTGAAAAGAATAGTCAAGAAACTCCATAGACACTGGATGTAGTACAAAAAAAAAAAAAAAACATTATTGTGTTCTATTTAATTACCAAGATAATAATATGGGATGACTATGTACCGAGAAAAAAATTACTTACTACAATAATTAGGTATATAGTATTTGCAAATTAACCAATAATAGATCAATTAGTTTTGTTAATAGATACATATGTTACTCACATATGAACAAATATTGAACTATACATGATTATTACTAACACTTGCAGGTTAAAAAATCACTACCCTGTATTAGAAAGGCATATAATTAACTATCAAGTTTGTAAGATAAAACTCTATCTCACAAAATTACTAATGGTGGTCTAATTATAACTGCAGTCCCGTGCCAAAATTATTGTATGCTAAGTACAACAATTTGCATGAACATGATAGCTCATCAGCTCTGTGATTTACATACTATTTCATTGTGGGTGTTTACAACTGGAGTTCAGAATGATTAGATTATAAGTAAGACTTTTTTATGAAAAAAAAAAAAAAAAAAAAAGCCCCTTCACCCATTAACAGGGTTCGAGGCTATTACCATTTCTGTTAACAACTTTATAAGATTATAAAAGTAAGACTTTTTTATTGAATTTCCTGCCTGTAATTCCCCAAGAGGTAGGTTGACCCACTTTCGCCAATTATGTTTAAGTCCTGTCACCCATTAATAGGGTACTCGAGGGTAGGAGGAGCTCGTGGCTAAGTAATAACGGCCGAATGGGTCGATCCATCAGGTTAAGCTACGCTTGCCGGGGTTGTTCTCTAGATGGGTGACCATCTTTACACACCGAGACTCCTCCGCGCTTCGGAAAGCACGTTAAGCCATTGGCCCCAGCTGTCATTCGTGGATCTTTGACAGTTGTTATGGGTCCTCAGAAGCCTGAAAGTCTGACAACCAGTCTTACCAAGGGGTATCGTATTACCCAGTTACTGGGTTGTGGAGGTCAGATAGGCAGTCGCTCCATGTAAAATATTGGTATTCAGCTGCATCCGGTTAGACTGGAAGCCGACTCCAATATAGTTGGGAAAAGGCTAGGCAGATTGATTTGACCCATTAATAGGTTACGGGGCTGTTACCATATCTGTTACCAAATTCTTATACCATGTAAACTTGATTATTACACCATGTGAAGGAATTTTAGAGGTATGAGGAACAGGGTGTAAAGTTCCTCATCCTCCATAGAAAAGGGAGGATCCTCCGACCAGACAGTTATTTTGTCTGCTGTCACAGAATAATACAAATTGTGATAAGTTAACACATAATAACAAAAACAGACTAGTTACATACATACCATTACAGGTTACATTATACATAACATATAGTTAAGGCATACATGCAATAGTGTAAATAAATATTACAGTGTTGATAAAAGAAACATGGCACCATATTCCTGTAATCTATTGCACTCTACTCTGATTTGGTGGCCTGCTAGACAGCGCACAGCGTAAACGTCTGGGTCTAGAGCTTGAAATTTTGCACACAAGTTCCTTATACAATAATGAAGGTGACCACTAAGGAAGGATTTATGAAATGTGAAAAATTTACCCTCCTATTTAGACACACAAATACTTCGTCCACTTCGTGATGGTGACTATAATATTTTGCAATGAACGGGTTGGGATTACACGACAATATCCCACTTTTCATATGGTTAAAAACAAAATGCAGCATGACACTGCCAAGTTATTTCAAAATTATAAAGTATAATATAATACTGATCATCGCCATGTGAATAGGCCAAAAAGTTGTAGGGAAAATATGCACTTGGACATGTCACATGGAGTTGCGGACACCGGCCATTTATACAATACACTACAGTAATTCTTTGAGCCTCAAAACTACTATTTATTCCTATTAGATACCATTCAATCAATCAACAGAATGGTAGCTAATAGGAATAAATAAAAACAATAAACATAACATCATGCATGTATTCTCCAAAGGGTTTGGCAGAGGTGCACCTGTGGTACACCCAGATTTCTCCAGTTATCGCCCTTGGCTAAGTAGACTTAGCACCATAATGAGTATTTGTTTTCAGAATATTTGTTATTGTTGCCAATCTTTGTGATTAAAATGAATAATATTCCCCTGAATACGTCACTACGCTAATTATGTATTATTACTAGAAAACATCATAACTCATAGAATTATGATAATATCATAAAAAATACGTAATAGGTATTTCATGCTAAAAATAACATTTATTAGTCATTTTTCAGAATTACACGCTTCTTGGCTGTTGAATCATTTCATCATATGCTTAACTTTGGTGTTATTTTTTTTTATATATAATTGATATACATTATATAGATCAGCTACTCAGCTCACAGCTGTGTCGTGCTGATAGCAAATTTCTTAATCTCAATCGTTCGTAAGATCTTGCCTGAATTTCGTGAGACAGGTGTACTATCGAGGACACAGGCGCCTGACCACTTTTCAGCCTTATTGCTTAGGCACTAGGGTCGAAAACTGGTCAGGCGCCTGTGTCCTCGATAGTACATAGGGTTGCCAACCATGCTGTTAAAAACAATAACATATTATCAAAGATTTAAATCATTGCATACTATTTTCACTCTAAAATTCTGTTTACTGTTCTACAAAAATTAACTATATGAATATACTATTTCCACTGATATCCAAAGCTATATTTAAATAAAAAGGACGTCAGGGGCAAAAAACGAAAATACAAAACCAAAGACACCGACTTCCGAAATTGAAGTTCCCCATTTTTATTTTTTTTGTGCTTTTTTTGGAACTCTTGTTTTTTTTTTGTAAAGAAGTTGTTTTTCCGAGATACTAGTACTGTCTGTTTTTCCGAAATACTGTTTATTTTCCCACTTTGACCATAAATACTTTATTTCTTCTACAAAAAGTTGGCAATCCTAGTATGAACGTACCCGCGGTGGGGCAAATTGAGGCATTTGCCCTACCCTGGTCTTGACTCACATTTAGGTAATAAACCAAAAATTTTAAAGTAACAAAATTACTTATTCATTTGGTAAAATTCAAAATTACCGCGCGAAACAATGCAGTTTCGATGAATCGAGCGCGCAAGAAATCCTACTAATTATCGAGTTTATTTGCCGTGCCCGTGCCCGTGCCCTCCCCTAAAAATGGTTGGTATGCCCATGAACCCTAGGTGTACAGTACACTCATATTTCGCCCATTCTTTGCTTGGCACGTCCAGCATCTTCCCGCCCGCGACCTACAATAGGTCATCGATCCAACTTATGGGGTCCGCCACTTCAGAACCTTTCGACCCCATAACTGTAACAAGTTCCATGTTATACTCAGTAAAATTATTGCCGGAACTGCTACTGAGAATGTCCTATCGGGAAAATTCAAAAATATCTTTCCGAGTCGGGGATCGTACCGATTACCACTCGCTCAGCGATCGCGCCCCAACGAGTCGTCTCGTATCGGAAACCCAATGCTTATCGTCAATCGTCAAGCAAATAAAACCGGTAATCATCAAAACTATTTATAGAAACTGGTTTGGTTACTAACGGGCGGAATGTCAGAAATATACTTTAGGGTAATTATGTTACCTAACAATAAATTGCATAATATTAAATAATAAATGTTTTATTTGATGGCATCCGGACCCGAATTCAGTCATTTTGTAGGATATTTCTAATCCATTGCTTCATATGTTCGAAACATTTGTGTGCTCAACGACGTAAATAATGCAATTAATGTTGTTGAACTGTCAAAATGAAACAGATTTAGTTACGCAATTAAGGTGGCCATTCACGGGCACTCAACTCCATAACATTCCACAACACCCCAAAAACCTTCCGAAATGGATCACGTGGATTGGGGGGAGTGGTAAAAAATATTGAATGAAAACGTGCGGAGTGATGGAAATGGAGTGCCCGTGGTGCCGGTTGTGTGAATAGAGTTGTGCGAAAAGCAGCACTCGTCACCACCCAATTTCGTCCAGCTCCCAGGAACACGTGTCACGCCGACGTGACCTGCAGTGGCCTATATGGAAAGCAATCAATCAAAGCGATTGCGGATCCAAGCACGCCGCTGCAAGCACAATCTTGCGAAATGGGGGATTATGAACCCAACCGGTGCTCCTGCCTGGTCTAACCATTTCCATTAGTTGAGTGTCCAAAGTGCCCATACACCTGCACTTGGGGGCACCTAAAAATTACCGAGCATGGCCACCTACTAACTGGGCCCAACTTACTATCCTAACTTAATATTATACATGCGAAAGTGAGTTGGTTTGTTACGCTTTCACGCTAAAACGGCTGAACGGATTTGGATGAAATTTGGCACATGGGTAGACCATGACCTGGGCTAGGACGTAGGATACTTTTTATCCCGATATTCCCACGGAATCGATACTTATGCGAGTGAAACCGCGGGGCGCTGCTAGTAATAAAATATTTTTACTTTTACCAATGATTTGAGAAAAAGAAGAATTGGATGGCACACAACTAGACGGTCTATAGACATCTGTGTCAAACCAGAGGCATCACAAATACGTTGTACTTCGAGATACAAAGCTGAAATGACTCATTTCTTCGACATATTTTCTTGCGATTTAGTTTGTGTGAATTCTTAAGAAATCGTAAGTTTTGACTCACAGACAATGTCATGTTTACTTTTCATGATAAAGTGAGAAAATAGTGACTGTAGAGATAATAGAGTAGGTCATACTGCTAGCGTTGTGACTCACGACTTGTGACGAGGAAAGTATGAACCCACCAAAAGCATTTCATGTAAAGTAGGTTGGCAAGACTCACATAACACTTTCACTGTTAAAAAGACCTAACTCTATAAACCTTACATTTTGGTCAAAATGTACGACTTGGCCGTTTTGCAGCCGTACACACTCCTATGGGCTCATAGAGGTATGAAGAACAGGGTGTAAAGTTCTCTCATCCTCTATAGAAAAGGGAGGACCTCCCCCGACTAGACGGGCAACTTCCCATCGATTGATGTCGGGGAAGTTATATAAATATATGCTCGCGCGGTAAACTCTGTTTGTTCGAT
Source organism: Agrochola lota (assembly GCA_947364205.1). Lineage (NCBI taxonomy): Eukaryota > Metazoa > Arthropoda > Insecta > Lepidoptera > Noctuidae > Agrochola > Agrochola lota. The sequence goes on along the minus strand of OX376246.1, from coordinate 8,626,635 downwards.
GTAGGATTTTGTGTGACGTCAGGTCTTTTGATGCGTAGTTCGCATGTGGCGATGTAGATGCCGCCACAGGCGGTATTGGTAAAAAATTTAGTCACTGGTCTTTAATTTTGTGTTTGTCTTGCAATAGTTCCATGGAACGGCCAAACCATACATTTCTAACAAGATGTGAGGTTTGTAGAGTTAGGGGCTTGGCTGTATTCGATCTGATAACTTTTTATCAGTGAAAGCATTATGTAAGTTTTGGCAACCTACTTTAGCATAAAATTTTTAACCGACTTCCAAAAAGGAGGACGTTATATGTTCGTCGCGTATGTTTTTTTCCTGCTCCCGAATTGGTCCCATATAAATTGTATTAACTTTGCTTGAATAGTTTTTGAGTAAGCTTCAATGATACGTATTTTTCCCACTTAGTATATGTGGATGATATGATGATAACTTCCTGTGACTGTTATTTACATAGCAGGTAGTGGTATTCGAATTTGTGTGGGGTTGGTACCACAACTAAAAAGTGAAAAATCAAAACTGTTTACAAAAAAAAAACATCGACTCGAAAAATTACTTTAATTTCGGAAGTCGGTTCTTTGGTTTTGAATTTTCGTTTTTTGCCACCGACTTCCGAAAATAGAGTTAATTTTCACTTTGTAAATAGTTTTTTTTTATGGTGGGATTTCATTTCTTTTTGTAGGGTACTCTGCAATTTTTTAATTTAACCAGTGATATTGTACTGACCTATTTTCCATAAGAAATACAGACTTGCACCTCCCTTTATGAGGGTAGTTTGTGTGCAAATCCTACACTGCATACCACATTTCAGCTTTCTAGGACTTGACAGATGATCCTATGTGGCAGTGACCATTTACCATCAGCACGCGTAGCATGACAACCATAGAAACGGGTTTTGTCGACGGAAGGATAGACAAAATGACAGATTGTGATTGTTTATCTGTCATTTTGTCGACAAAACCCGTTTCTATTGTGGTCATGCTAAGCGTGCAGGTGAACCTAGTGCCGGATTAAAGAAACGCGGGCCCCGTAGATCTGCTATGGGTTCTTAAGTAAAAAGTGGTAAAAAATAATAATTCAGTACACAGTACGTTTATTTTCCATCAAAATTTATGTTAAAACATTTATTACCGATTATGTGGCGTGGATTGTCTTAGTCGGTAAAAGTGTTACTTATTACGTTTTAGTGACATCAAGTAAATTCAATATTCTTAGTACGTTTCACTCAAAAACTTATGCCCAGGCGGAGGTGGGCCGGAATGCATACGTGGGGCCCCCTTTAGCGTGGGTCCCGTTGCTACGTGGTTATTTACAAACATTCCCGCTGTCAGTGTTTCCACAACTTCATGCAAAACGTTTACATTAACCATCGTCCGCTAACTGCGTCTAATAGTCTTTTATAAACTCGTAGCAGGTACCAACCTAATTAGTACCTCCTTATTAATGCCTCGGACGGTGCCCGGGCGTTAATTTATGACATAGAGCTTTAGAAAGAGACTGTCACACGACACACAAACATGAGTGACGGAGACGAAAACAGAGCTGAACTTTTTGCTTGAGGTGCAACGTGTGAACTTTACACCCTCTCATACCTCTATACTGGTGACCCCAACATGATCCCAGTATAGAGATATGAGGAATAGGGTGTAAAGTTCACTCATCCTCCATAGAAAAGGGAGGAACCTCTGACCGTCTAGTCGGATCTGAATGATCGAAAAATTAAACGAAAGCAGCAGATGAACGTTCATTCCTATGTAATTTTGTCAGTGCCCTGCAAACGTGGAAGGAAACAAAAATAAGTCACTCGAGTGAACGATTCGGGAGTGAAGCGTCTGATATCAGCTTTAAGGCTCGTGCAGACCTGCGCGACTTGTCGCGCGACGCGACACCGGTTATTGTTATACCGTGAAGTTTTCTTAGAAATTGTATTGTTCGAGTCGCGTCGAGCCGTCGCGTCACGCTGGTCTGCACGACCCTTTACGGCCCACTCCCTCTCACAGACAGAACATAGGCTGACTATGCGAATGCGTACGTGTGCGAAATCCAGCTTTAACTTGCCCCATTCATACGTGCTGTCACACACGTGTGGAGATTACTAAAAAAAATCGTTCTTATCGAATTTATCGTGAGCGATATCAAATATAGCCCTTCCTCTATGAATGAGTGAGCTGTTCACCTATATTTTGCCTGATAACGGCAGTTTCAAACGAAAAGCGATGTGGCAGCATCTACATCGCCACAGTTGAACTACGCATTACACTGACGTCACGCAAAATCCTGCATCGCGCAAGTAGGGTTTACCGCGCGACTAGTATATATACAACGTTCCGACATCAATCGTCGGGCAGTAGCCCACCAGACACAACACCCGTCTGATCGGAGGATCTTCCCTTTTCTATGGAGGATGAGTGAACTTTAACAGCCTGTTCCTTATACCTGTACATAATTATATAGCGATAATTTGTTCAGCAAATAATCTAAAATTGGGTCCTGTGGAAGGAAACCAGGGTCGAAAGACATGTTTTGTTTTACAGCCAAGCTTGGGTTGTAGCTTTGGTCTGTTCCAAGAGTCTCTGATGAAGGTGTAAACAAACCCTCTCCAGGTTAAATTCTTAAGCAATCACTCACTAAAGCACAGATTAGTACTGATGGGACAATCCGCAAAAACATTTAAATAAAAACCGACTCTTGCTACAGCAAAATACAGTGCAATTCAGGTCGCGCAGCGCTAATTACCTACAGTTATATTCACCTAGAAGTTGCCTCTCTTTCTATCGCGTAACTCTTATATCTTCTGAGTAAATTACGTCCACTGAATTCGAAAAGTCGAGCCCGCCGCGTACTTACTTGTAGCTTCATACCTAAAATGCGGAGTGTCCCATCTGTATTCATCTGTGACTAAAGGGAATTATAGTCCGCGCGCGACTGCTAGTCACGGCCTGAGGTACGTGAGCGGTGAGACGGGGGAGGTAGACAAAGGCCAAGCTAACTCAGTCTGCCAATTTTGTCAATGGCGTCCTCCCCCGTCTCACCGCTCACATACGTCACAGGCGGTGACTAGCTGTCGCGCGTGGACTATAGTAACACATTAATTCAATCTGTCCGTATTTAGGTCTCGATTTTATATCTCACCATTTTTAACCGACTTCTAAAAAGGAGGAGGTTCTATGTTCGTAGCGTATGTATATTTATTTTTTGGTCCCATATAAATTTTATTAACTTTGCTTGCATAGTTTTTGAGTTAAGTACCTTCAATAATACTTATTTTTCCCACTTAGTGTATGTGGACGATATAATGTCCTGTCACTGTTATTTACATAGCAGGTAGTGGTATTAGAATTTGTGTGGGGTAGGTTACCACAACTAAAAAGTGAAAAATAAAAACTGTTTACAAATAAAAAACAACCGACTGCCAAAAAAAACAATACAAAGTGAAAAATATCTTTAATTTCGTTTTTTTTTATAGAAGTTTTTTCCAGCCATTATTGTTTGAATTATAACAATATTAAATAGTACTTAGTTGAAAAATTATCGACGAAAATACTGAGGTTATAAAATTGTTTTTTTTTTACTAATTAGCCTGTAATCTTATTTATTCCCAGATATAAAATTGTAACTAATTAATTATTAAATATCTCGTAATGTCCATCGGTATTCGAATTTAGACTATTCGAAAGGAAAATAGGTTTTTTCATTTTATAATCTACTTAAACATCTATTTTCACGTGTATGTTCAATTCTTATCATTATCAATAGACATTCAATGAGTTTGATAAGAGATAATTTCGGCATATTAGATAGGTCTTCCATTTAAAATTATTACATGTATTATTTATAAGACCTTTAATTCACTGACTCACCAAAGAGTTTTTAATTTTGCCTAGAACAAGAGAGGCGTAACATGACAACCTTAAAAACTGGTTTTCTATGGGGTTTGTCGACGAAAGAATAGACAAAATGACAGATAAACAATCACAACCTGTTTATCTGTCATTTTGTCTATTCTTCCGTCGACAAAACCCGTTTCTATTGTGGTCATGCTGCGCGTGCAGAATTAAAAATAATTTTGTTCTATAAAAAAAAATAAGAGACTTGTTCAAAAAAGGTAGGCAATGCACCTGTGGTATCCTTGGTATTGTAGATTTCCATAAGCAGTGGTTACCACACTAACCAGTTACCATCAGGTGGGCTGGCGGGCCTGATGAAAAAACACTAGTACAATACGGCCACTCTGAACATAGACTCTCCGAACTTTCGCGCATGGAACATGCGCACACGAAAACAGTGATTTAAAGGCTAATCCTATATAATATTATAAATGCGAAAGTGAGTTTGTTTGTTACGCTTTCACGCTAAAACAGCAGAACGGATATAGTGAAATCGGCACATGGGTAGACCATGACCTGGATTAGGACATAGGATACCGTTTATCCCGATATTCCCTCGGGATTAAGACATATGCGGGTGAAACCGCGGGACTTAGCTAGTTATAATATAAAGTTTTTACGAGTTTTGTGAAAGTCAGTACTAAAAATACTAACTAAATAAATAGCCAAGTAACTGCCACCAACTTGGAAGTTAGCGTTCGCCGCGCTCGCTTTGCTCGCTCGGCTCGCGCGCTGTTGGTCACAGTTCTAGTAGTACTTCCCCGGACGAGCTCAAATAGCTTTTCAATATTTGACATTAGTAGCAAAATCGTTAGATTTTTATCCTTAACAACTACAAAATGTATAAACGTTGATATTACTGTCAGATGACCTTCAAAATGATTTTAGTACAATGACTTTCACAAGTTTCACATAATAGAGATGTAGCCAACTTTTTTTTTTGTTCTTCACATAGATTATTAAAAAATATTGGACACGTATTTTTTATTTTTTTAAGTTATCAAAAGATTACGGAGGTACATTGAGTTAAAATGTAGCATGACGTCACTCTCCGATAGATTTTATACTCAATTGTGACGTAGCGAGCCCCCACTTCCCAACTTTAATGCGTTTTATCTAAATATTTTTTTATTAATATGATAAAGCAAAAAATACGTGTCAATACTTTTTTATTATCTGACAGACGGACAATTTTTTTTTTCCCAGTCAACATCTAGGGATGTTGACTACTTTATTACTGAAAAAAAAAATTGCCAGATTTGCGCTGATGTAGACCATATACATGGCCGATAAAGGCAGATTATCGGTAATGTTTTAGACGCAGACTGCACCACATAAACATACGAGTATTATGTATTACAATAGTCATTAAATACTACGGTAATTATGTCTTATCTTATCTGAAAATACGGCGTACGTGACGCAAACAATAGGCAAAAAATGAAGGTTTTTAGAATACCTATTAGGCTACACTACAAGAACTTTGCATCAAAAAGAGTCTTTCTATTCTGGGAGCTTACTCCCTAAGCGAATACCGTAGTTTTGGCCGTCGTTACGGGCGTTTCGTTTTCCCTCTTACTTAGTGACAACTGGATGCCTACCCCGAGCTCTTAGCGCGATCCATTTTAGGACCTAAACTGAACTGTTCTTCTAATTCGTACCATGACGTTAGTTTAACGATTCAATTTAGGCCATGCCATGTGACAGCGATTGTCCCAAACTGAGTCGTAAGTTTTGGTTTCATTCATTCTTGTTTGGTACCATGACGTCCATAGAGCAGCTCAACTGAAACGCTCAACTGTCAAAATAAGCGATTCAATAAAAGTTACTATTTCTCTAACATAAACTGAAACGTTTGGTGAATTATTGACGAAAATAAAGTTTTTTAGTGCTATTTTAGTGGAATTTTACAAAAACCAATGTAAGTGAGCTTTAATCTTTCTTTTAAAGTCTAAAATACCTATTTTATATGCCTTTTTTAACCGCATTAGTTTTTGTCTAACATATTTCTGATGAACTACTTTTATTTGAGTTTTTTGAGGTAGATTCCGCCTCACACTATGCCCACTATGCCCCAACTCAACTCACACAACTTTGTTTACTCTGGTACGTTCGAAACAGAAACATAATTTGTTTTATTAGGTCGAAATAAAAAATATATTTTCCTATACTTAATAAATAGCAAAAAGTAAATAAATATCTACTTTGACTAAGAATTATTTTAACAATAGTTACCGTATTAACGTGGAATCTTAAAAAAACTGTTGAGTGTCTGTTTTACTTTAAAGTAATGATACTGAGTTAAGAACAAATAAAATTTTACTTGCTTCTGAACGTGTCTGACACTAAATAATGTGCGCGAAACAAACTTATTTGACAATAATAGCGTTGTCTCGTTTTCACCAAAAACGTTCCAAACGCGGCCGCGCGGTTCAGCCACAGATTGCGATCTTTCATTCACTTTTAACGATCCAAATGCCGCTGAGTTTATTGGACGTCATGGTACGACTTTGAAGCGATGCAGTTTAAGAACCGAAACTGAAATGCCTTGCTTTTGAATCGTTTTTAATTAGATCATGGTAGGCATCCTGGTCCAAACGCGCATCCTCAAATACTTCAAATACTAAAGACACGTCTTGAGACGTGAGGGTGACTCTATAAAGCGCCTTGTCGCGCAGGGTAGGGTGGAGGGCAGTAGACCACGCGGATTCTCACCCATGAGATGGACTGACCAAATCAAATCCGCAGTGGGCGAAACCGTACCGGCCCAGCGGTTGAACGCGTCCCAAAGGGTCATGGCCATTAGGCTGGTCCGAGGATACCGCACGGTCTCCCGTGAGGCGGCGAGCCTTCTTGCTGGACTACTGCCATGGGATCTGGAGGCAAAAGTCCTCGCGCACATAACACCGGGGCGTAACTCCGCTGCCGCGAGAAATCACGGTACAGCGGCAGAGCTCCGGCGGGATCTCATGGCGGTATGGAGAGTGCGATTTTCGCGCTTGTGGGTTGGGCACGCCACAATTGTGGCGATAAGTCCCCTTTTTGAGGAGTGGCTAGAAAGGCGCCACGGCGTCCTCACCTTCCGCCTGACGCAGGTCCTCACCGGACACGGCTGTTTCGGGAGGTTCCTGTTCTTTATAAGGCGGGAGGAAACGCCTGGGTGTCACCACTGTGTGGATCGCCCGGAGGACACGGTGGAGCATACGGTGGAGATCTGCCCGGCTTGGGCGGAGCACCGCCGTGTCCTCACGGAGGCGATCGGCGGCGGCGATCTCTCTCGTCCGGCCCTGGTTCAGGCCATGGTTCGGAGCGAGAGTGCATGGGAGGCCGTCACCTCCTGCGAAGCAGTTATGCTCGCGAAGGAGGAGGCGGAGCGCGCGAGGGAGATGCAAGCTGCATGCCCTCGCGCCCCTAGTCGCCGCAGGAGACGCCCCGGGCGACGGGAGTCACGAGCTGACTTCCGGCCACCGTAGGCGCAGGCATGCGGACGGTGAGCAATGGGTAGCTCGCCGTCCGATAAGGACCAGGCCCGGGTCGACGGCGCGTTGTATTCCACGCGCGCCTCAAAGAGATGTCAGCACCAACTGACGGGGTCCGTAAGGACCAATGCCTGCTGGGGTTGCGGGTTTGTCCGAAAGGGATATCGCGGCCCCGGCACATGGGCAACGGAAGGAACACGGGTGGGTTTTAGTCAGTAAAAGTCTGACACGCCCTCTCGCTCCGCCCAGAGCGGGAGAAATCATAAAAAAAAAAAAATTGATGTATGAGTGCATTAAAAATACCAAAAATCGGAGCAGGTGGCGAGAAATCGTGAGGCGAATCACATCAGCCCCTGGACAAGAAACTACATGAAGACCACGACCGCTCTGACAAGAGTGCTTCGAAGAAGAAGAATTAGGCTACTGACCTACTGTTTGGTACTTCCCTTCACTTACCCTTAAAGATTGATTAGAAAACCAGACACTTGGACAGCATCTGTCTGGCATTAATGCTGAAATGAACCTTTTTGGCGCAGGCGTGAGACACACTCAATCAATCTGCCTAGCCTTTTCCCAACTATGTTGAGGTCGGCTCCCAGTCTAGCCGGATGCAGCTGAATACCAGTATTTTACATGGATCGACTGCCTATCTGACCTCCACAACTCAGAAACTGTAATACGATACTCCTTGGTAAGACTGGTTGTCAGACTTTGAGGCTTCTGACGACCCTTAACGACTGTCAAACATCCACTATTGACAGCCGGGACCAACAGCTTAACGTGCTTTCCGAAGTACTGAGGAGTCTCGGTATGTAAAGATGGTCACCCATCCACGGACCAACCCCGGCAAGCGTAGCTTAACCTGATGGATCGACCCGTGCGACTGTTATTGCTTAGCCTCGAGCTCCTCGCCGTGAGAGACACTATTGTTGTTAAAACATTGTTTTCACTTTTCATTTTGTTATTTGTATTTTGTGTTTCACGAACTGTGTCCAAATAAACGTTATTCTTTCTTTCATTACTACTAGAATTTTGACGTGGATCAATCAATCTGCCTAACCTTTTCTCAATTATGTTGGGGTCTGCTTCCAGTCTAACCGGATACAGCTTAAAGACAAGACATCATTAATAGGGATGATGACAAAAAAAATGTTTTTAGTCCGCCAGTATTTTTTCTTTTTTTTACGTAATCTAAAGATGCGGCGATACATTGAGTTAAAATGTGCCATGACGTCACAAGTCACGATCACGTTACGATTTTATACTTACTTGTGACATAGCGACCCCTACTCCCCAAATCAAAATGCGTTATTATCTAAGTAATTTTTTATTAATATGATAAAGCAAAAAAAACGTCTAATATTTTTTTATTATCTGACTGATAGACTAAATAGTCTTTTTTTTTTTTTTACCCAGGCATCATCCCTATTTTCTCTATCCAGAACCAACTAAATGTGGGCGAACGAGAGACTGATGAAGTTCTTGTTCAATACCGCTTGGTAGTTAAGCGTTATTAACAACAATTAAATCTGTTAGATGGTGCATAGTCACTAATGAAGTAGCTAGTAAATAAATTAGTATTGTTAGGGTGATGAGCTATGGTTGAAGTCTCTCTTAAGAGACAAATGACACTGTTTTACAAGTAATTTTTTTTTTTTTTACCTAGATGGAGTCGGCGTTTCCTATCCGACAGTCCGACTACTCGGAGAAGAAACAGGGATATACTACACAATACATACACTATAATATACAATGCCACCCATGGGCATGTGACTGCCCTTATACTTCTGAATATTCATGGAAAATTAACTTTATAAAAGGGGGGTCTATCTTTATTTATTTATTTATTTATTTTATTATTTATGTACACACAGTAAAATACATACAGATACGACATAATTATAATTTGAGTACAAAGGTACTGCTTATTTCTTAAGAAATTTCTTCCAGCAGACCTGCGAAAGAATCTTTCATGTTATTCAATTATAATTTTTGTTTTGTTCTTTCCTTGGGTCATGTGTACCGCAAATAAACGTATTTTCTTTCTTAATAATTGTTAATTAAAACCTCATTGTTTTATCAGATTCGCACAGGTAATAAAACGGTCGTTGGGGTGTTGTTATTACAAACTTCTGGTAACACACAGATGTAATGACGTAGAATTGTCTCACCCACGTGACCACTGTGTCTCGGAATGCTATACCTGGCAAAGTATGTTATTATACCATGACCTGAGGTACGTGAGCGGTGAGACGGGGGAGGTAGACAAAGGCAAAGCTAACTCAGTCTGCCAATTTTGTCAATGGCGCCCTCCCCCGTCTCACCGCTCACATATTACCTCAAGCGGTGACTAGCAGTCGCGCAATTCAATATTTGTGCATCAATTGGCCCTGCTTTTATTAAACATTTGATTGAAGTACATTAACTATCATTAAGTACTTGATAGCCATTAAAAAATGGTGGTTGTAACTAACTCGTCATCAATAAACAGGAGTTTTGTGGCTCTACATCGCGACATGCGAACTAGGCATCACACGGTGGTCGTCACGAAAAATCCTGCATAATGCAAGCGAAGTTCACCGCGCGACTACATATACATATACAACGTCCCGACATCAATCGTCGGGCAGTAGCCCACCAGACGTGACACCCGTCTCCGGTCCCGGTCGGACCCTCCTTTTCGGATCCTCATTTTTCTATCGAGGATGAGTGAACTTTACACCCTGATTTTTACAACGACAACGGCTATTCTCATTTCTTGAAACCGGAAAAGATTAATCGGATAACAATAAAATGCAAAAAAAATACCTATATTTTTAGTATGTTATTTTCTCGTTATCAGTAAATAAAAATTTGGTAGATCGTAAAATGCAGTCATAACAGCCGGTTGCACAAAGTAAAAAAATTCAGGTAAAATCCATACCGCATCAATTAAAATTTCACTTTTGTCCTAACTAATATTATAAATGCGAAAGTGAATTTGTTTGTTACGCTTTCACGCTAAAACGGTTGAACGGATTTGGATGGGTAGACCATGACCTGGAGAAGGACATAGGACATCGTCCGCGATCCAGGATGAAAAGAATTTCATCCTGGATCGCGGGCGACAGCTTGTCATCTATCTATACAGGGTGTCAGGGACATCGACGCGAAAACTGTTACCATGAATTCAGTACATGATTCTGAACCCCCTGCGTTGAAATTTTTCGTCAGAATTAAAAAAAAAAGAAAAGCATCGGTCAAAATTTATGGAACAGCTGATATATATTTTTAATAACCGGCGAAATATTTCGACGCGGAGGGGTTCAAAATCATGTACTGAATACATGGTAAAAGTTTTCACGTCGGTGTCCCTGCTACCCTGTATACAGCATGTTAACTAACGAAGGGCATTCCAGCTAACCCGCAATAGTATAGCGTCCAAACAAAAAAAAAAAAAAACTTTTTTATTAAAGTTTGACCAAGAGCGCTGTACCGCGCCTTAGGTATGTGCGCGGCGAGACGGGGGGGCAGTGCAGGCTGTTCATTCGTCAATGCTCACGGTGCCCCGCCGCTTATTCGTCAACACTGCCCCCCGCCTCACCGCGCATTCCTAAGGCGCGGTACAGCGCTCTTAGTCAAACTATAGTATTCTTTTTTTTCTCATTTATCGCTGTAGGTACTATTGCGGGTTAACGGGAACGCCCTTCGTTAGTTAATTTACCGTATAGTACATACATTAGCTCTCGCCTTTATCCCATGTGGGTGGGCAGAATTTACAGTACGCCACCTGCTACGATTCTTACATACTCCTTTTACCTCGTTTATATCCTTAAATCTGGTTACCATTTCTCTGATCCTTATTCTATTTTGTCCACAGAAAAATACCCACAAATTAAGAAGCTCTTCGGCTACGACCCTAACTTCAAATGGGTGGTGACCGCCATGGTGCTGATACAGATCATCTCTCTGCCATTCGTGACACAGCTCAGCTGGCCTATGATGCTGCTGGTGGCCTATGTCTTCGGGGGAGTCATTAATCATTCTCTTATGTTAGGTAAGTGGGCCCGTCTTTAGTATCTAGTTGAAGTAGGTACTATCGCGGTTACGCATATCTGAACACCGGTCGTAAGGACTATTCCTGCTTGCAGCGCTCGGCCGCTATAGTAACGCTTACCTACGAAAAAAGGGTCGTGTGCACGGGATTTTGTTTTCAATGTGGTTAGATACGCGTGACCACGATGGTACCTCATGCGATCTACCCAAATGCAAATGTTCTTTGTCTTGGTCTTTCGTCGGGTCGTTGAGTTAAGAAAGAAAATAGAACTACTTGACCCAGGTTAAGGCTACATAAAGCTACACGATGACTGCTCATAGGTGCTAACTGCCGGGACAAGTCCACTTAAATCTCCATGATTCTGCCCTTAAAAGACCTGCCAGATTATTTTATGAGCTGACCATTAAGAACACCATCATCTCCTGAGTTAGTTCCGGAATTTCTTCACAGATATCGTCGTTAGGAAACGTCATCTGCAGGTCTCTCTCAAGCAACAAGCGAAATCCCGCACCCGTCTGCCCACCTTGTGTGGGGGACTTACCCATGCTTCTAGAAGTGGTGCCATCATTACATAGATTAATTTTCCAAATAGCTGAAAATATAATTTGGTAATACGAGTCGTAATTGACTCTGTGGATACGAAGAACATGTCTCATTTACTTGAGTATGCCACTCCCAAGAGCCATTCAGCATGCTGCTGCCCTTATCCTTATTAATCAGATGTCATATCATTCGATAAGAGGTCTTAAGTCTTATATGATACAGTCGATAATAGCTTAACATCTTTGTAGTGATACTATCGAAGTCTCAAATCGTCGTCCACTCCTTCCTTCGAAGACGCCTCCTTTGAAACACAAACAAACTATTACTGTTATACTGATAACAGGATATCAAGTAATTCTTGTGATCACGGCACTTGAAAAGTGTGGCAGAATCTGGCGTATCTTATCGACGCTACTAACTGTTTGGAGAGGAAATGCCTGTGGGGAGAGCTCTTGAAGTGATAAAAATCCAAGTGTCGATCTATTCTGTAAAAATCTTACCGTGAATACTTAGTTGAAGTGAGCCGGCAAAGTTAATAGTGTCAATTCCTAGCAAGGGAGTCACCAAATGGCGGACCGTAGCCCGGATCCGGACGGCCGACAAATTTTGGGCGGACCAAAGAATAAAATTTATAAATAATTAAAATTAAAATTAAATAATTAAAAAAAAAATGGTATCTCATTTAGCCCGCGCTTTGTATTTTCTGCCGTCGACACGACAATTAATGGCGTATTTAATTAATAGCAATAGCTTACATCAACTTTACTCCAGACTTCAGATAGATAGTATCAAGAAAACGCGTCAAGGTAGCCCGCGAAATTTAAATTTTCTTACGCTTTTCGTAATTTGCAGGTCAGTATCATGTTGTATGGTGATCTAAATATGGTTCGCGGCCGTATCAAATGTTTATTTATAGAATTATAATCATCAAAATGACCAATACAATACAATACGCTAAGTTATAACAAGTTAACGAAGGATTTACTTATTTAAACATTTGTTTTTGCAACTGGCTGGGTATGGTAGTTGCGACAAACAAGTACGCAACAAATGCTAGGGCTAGAGTACGATATGTCGACTAACAGTGGTGCAACAGCACATCAGCTCGACGAACGTTAGCGCGACTGATTGTTTTCACGACAAACGATGGGATGGGACGACGAAACTTTTGATAATCGAACGATAGCGCGACACACTACACGCGTCGACAAACTAAAGCACGACAAACATTTCTATAATATTTTGTTGCAGATAAGAAAAAATGTCGTGAAAACAATCAGTCGCACTAACGTTCGTCGAGCTGATGTGCTGTCGCACGCACCGCTGGTGGTCGACACTGCCCCAAAGTCTGACAACCAGTCAAATCAAGGGGTATTGTATTACCTAGTCTGGATTGTGGAGGTCAGATAGGCAGTCGCTCCATGTAAAATACTGGTATTCAGCTGCATCATCTTTACAGCATTTCAAACTTTGCATGATTTTGAAATGCAGTGAAGAGGCTTACTTCAAAGTTGATAACAGACCGCCGTTTCAAGTGAATAATTGTGTTTACAAAACGATAAACTTGAACGACTATATCAGATTGTTATATGCCTAGTCATAACAATGGATAATTTTATGTTACTGGGTGGCAAATCCCAGGAGACCCACCTTATGGTTAGTTCGTGACTGTCGCCTGAGGATATCTGCATTCCTAGAGATATCGCACGAACGTTGGCATCCCAAAGATATGAATGGAAATGTCTTAAACAGGGCTATTATTGGTAATATGTCGGCAACCCATTATGGGGATCTGGGAGAGATCATTGGCAACCAAATTACTTCTCCTATTTAACAGGCTCTTCATCCATTGCGGAATGGTGGTAATAGAAAGTGCGTCCAAGGACCGGAAGACGAAGTGTCGGTCGTCTGGTGGCGAGATGGGCGGACAACATTGTTACCATTGCGGGTAGACCCTGGATGAGGCTGGCACAGGAGCGGAGGGATTGACACGTGAAAAGAGAGACCTATACTCAGCAGTGGATGAGCTCAGGCTGTGGATGATGATTATGATGATTTGACAGTCTTCGTTCAAAGCTTCGTTTACAAGTCATACTTAGACTTCTGGCATCAGCATACTTAAGGTGGATCCACAGCGGTAGCCTGCGTAATTCAAATTTTCTGACGTTTTTTGGAATTTTCAAGTCAGTTTATATTAATGATTTACCACAATTACTTCAAAATCAACCTAAGATGGTGTTATTTGCAGATGACACATCGTTGATATTTAAAATAAACCGACGGTCACAAAATCTTGACGACGTTAACAGCTCTATTCTTCAAGTCCAAGATTGGTTTACGGTAAATAATTTGGTACTAAATAAAAAAAAAACCAAATGCATTAGATTTAAATTACCTAATGTTAGAAGTAGCGAATGTGACATCATATTGAATGGAGAAAAACTAGAATTTATTAATAAAACCGTTTTCCTAGGAATCACGCTAGACGAGAAATTACAATGGGGACCTCATATAACAATTCTTGCGGGGCGGCTAAGCTCGGCCGCTTATGCTGTTAGAAAGATATGACAGTTAACAGATGTAGAAACCGCGCGTCTGGTCTATTTTAGCTACTTCCACAGTATTATGTCGTATGGCATTTTACTGTGGGGTCGGGCTGCTGACATTGAATCCATCTTTATTTTACAAAAGAGAGCTGTCAGAGCCATTTATAATCTACATCGTCGCGAATCTCTCAGGGAACTATTTAAAAAGATTAATATTATGACGGTACCTTGCCAATTCATTTATGAAAATATTATGTATGTAAGAAAAAATCTACATATCTTTAATAAAATAAGTGATAGACATAATTTTAATACTAGAAATAAAGATAAAATAGATCAACCATTTTTCAGATTATCTAAAGTACATACATCTTTTATGGGGTACTGTGTTAAATGTTACAATAAAATACCTTGTGATATATTACAATTAAATGAAAGAAAATTTAAAACTCATATTAAAAGTACACTCTGTAAACAAGCATATTACAAATTAGAGGATTATATCCAAGATAAGAATGCTTGGAAACATGCTGGTCCTGCTCCATAGGACAATTTAGAGTCTAGACAAAATCAAACTGGTTGCTTATTTAATTATGTATTTGTTATTTTTTATAACACTGATTTTACATTCTGTGATTTCTTGAACTCACACACTGACTTATTAGTATTACTTGTTAAAATGTTGGGAATATCGTATAATTTTACAATGTTTGTAAATATGTGAGCACCATGTATCTGTCACACATTTAATTTATCTGTAATTGCTTTATTTTTCATTCTTTTTTACCTATTGCGGTATAGTAATCTTATTCTAGATGCATCGTCTTCACATATAATTATATAATTAATGTATGCAAAATATTGTAAAAACATTTTAAAAGAGTAACGGTGGAGTTTCTTGCCCATTCTTCTCCATACGAAAACTACCTTTTGGAAGGGGCGACTAGAATCAATTCTATTTTTTGTAAACTTGACGTTCATAAGTGCCTTTTATGTGCCTAATTGAAATAAATTGTTTGACTTTGACTTTGGCTTTGAGTGTCAAGTTATATCTTGATCAAAATATGATTCGCGACTATAACAAGTATGTTGTATTTACAGAGATAATCATTAGAATCATTAATACATCTCTCTAAGTTAGATTTGGTCCAAAATAACAAATCTTTTATGGAAAACTTCTTATGCAATCAAAATCTCGCATTTTTTTTTAGTATATTTGAATTAGGCGAGCTTGTACCTTAATATTGTTGTCATTTATTCACGAAGTATAGAAGTTGATAGGTAGGTTGATTGAGTCAAGGTTCCCGCAGACAGGCGCGACGACGGTGCGATGTGATTCTGTTAGAACAATTTCCATGAAGTTTTCATAAAAAATGTTCTACAAAAGTTGCGTCAGGCCCGTCGGCGGGAGCATGAACATTTCCAAAATTGGTATGTTTTGACTACGCACCTGATAAGTTATCGTTCTTACACCTGCCCAGTGGAAAGTCACCGCGGCTTCCAAATAGTATGAGTCATTTATTGTTTGTAGTGCTTATTATGATAGATTGATAACATTTTGCTGATAAAATATCTTATTTATTATTGGTGTCGTGATAGCAAGTTTGGCAGTAGAATTGGGTAGGTGAGGTTTGGTCTCCTGTGAGTGTGCAGTCATCATAATTATCATCATTTCAGCCGAAAAATGTCCACTGCTGGATATAGGCCTCCCCAAAACGTTGGGTTACCATAATCGCCACGCTTGGCAAATGCATTGAGAACGCTGCTGCCGATTCTCTAGTGAGTCCCTTAGTCGCCTTTTGCGACACCCACGGGATGAAATGGAATGGTACTATGTGAGTGTGCAGTATTTTTTTCAAATAAATACTGTAAAGGCTTGATCTGAAGGCTCATCCAATTGGGACTGAGGCTGTGAGCCAAAAGAAATGGGCACTTATGATATGTTAGAAACTGGGTGCACAGTTCCAATTGGCCTTTTCCTATGGAGAAGAGCCGGCAAGAAACTATACGGTTCATCTGCTCACTCGCTTCAAAAACTGTGAAGGAAAATATCGTGAGGAAACCGGCATGCCTGAGAGATATTTCTGACGGCGTTTGAAGCCAAGGTAGAGGCCCATGGGTGGCTTTAAAAGTCTATCACCAGGTTAGTTACTATTCACTAACCACACGAAATGAAGATCTGCCTAGCCTTTTCCCAATTATGTTAGGGTCCGCTTCCAGTCTAACCGGATGCAGCTGAATACCAGTTTTTTACATGCCGACTGCCTATCTGACTTCCACGATCCAGACTAGGTAATACAATACCCCTTGGTAAGACTGGTTGTCAGACTAGCGGGCTTCTGACGACCCGTAACGACTGTCAAAGATCCACGAATGACAGCCAGGACTAACAGCTTAACGTGCTCTCCGAGGCACAGAGGGGGTCTTAGTATGTAAAGATGGTCACCCATCCACGGACCAACCGCGGCAAGCTTAGCTTAACCTGCTGTCTAATTACATAACATATTTTCGGAAACGATTACGACCAATCTGTTTCATTTTGACAGTTCAACAACATTCATTGTATTAGAAGATTTTTTTTCGATCGTATGAAGCAATGGATTAGCAATCTGTTTCAAAACTATTCAGATTCTGATTGATCGTGTATTATGCAATTAGGGTACTGATCGATCGACCCGTGCGGCTGTTATTACTTAGCCACAAACTCCACGACCACGGTTACTCTTTTAAAATAATTGAAGTACAATTTTCTAAATAACAGTGTTAATAGATATGGGAGGATAGTGGAGGCTAGCCAACTAGTACCAGGTACTTACCTAATGATTCGCTATCTCAACAACACAGCAAGTCACGTAGGTTTGTTTCCGTTACATATCATTTAGATTGATACAAAATAATACGATGCACATGCTTATCAGTATCCATACCAATTAAGATTAAAAGTGAAGATCAACTTTTTACTCGACTACGGCAAAGCATGTATGAGGATACGGAGGGAGTATGTATGTATGTTCATCTGTTACCTCATAACTTCTAAACTGCTGATCATAATTTGACAAATGGAAGAGTCTCGATCGTCCGATGGATATGTGACTTCACAATAAATATATATCAATATGGCGCCCTCTAATCTAGAAGACAAAGAAATGAACTAAAAATATATATATATGCCATGTTGGGTGGCTTGACGCGCACTTTCCAAATATGCATATATATTTTATTGTCTAAGTAAAAAAGGGGTTTAAATTGTTAAAAACAAGCAAAAGTGAGACTGCTTTGCTGCGTACGTTTGAAAGATTTGCTCTCTCAGATATTATTTGTAATTTACAAACGATGATTGGTGCCTCATTGACTGAATTATGCAATGATTGCTCTGGAAGGATGACGTAATCCATTCGGCTATTCGGTACAAAGTCTTCACTAGTTAACCATTTCACATTATATTTACGTTCTAGAATACCAGTTATTCTAGAACGTTCGAGTCGCGATTTAAAACGTTTTTACATAAACATAACATCACGCCTGGATTCGCCGAAGGGATGGGATGGGCAGAGGTGTACCTATAGTACACCCACATTTCGCCAGTTATGTTTAAGTCCCATGTAATAGGGGGCGAGCCTATTGCCATCAACCGGGCACAAGTCCAGACTACGGGCTGCTACTGAGAAATTCCAGATGGAAAAACCCAATAACACTTTGCTCGACTCGGAAATAGAACCCAGGACCTCATTGTCAGCTGTAGCGGTTGCGATCTAAGATGCAGCTATAATAAATTTTATATTATTCTATAGAATTTCTTAGATTTAGGGCTAATTTTTCAAACATCAGATAAATTTTATTTGCGGAATAAATATGGCGGTTTGACAGCTTTTGTATAAAATATATGTCAAACTGCCATATTTATTCTTCAGATAAAAGATATCTGACTATTGAAAAATCAGCCCATAAGGTATTACAATACTGCCGATATAACTTGGCGGTTCCGAACTTCGCGCAGAAGGCTGCGCAATAACATTTTTTAGGAATCAAGTGGTGACATGAGACGAGTCTGGGTGAGGGAACATGCGTGAAAGTTTGTAGTGCCTATGTTCAGACCTGCCAAATTATAGCCGTATTGTAGTTTCCCGTCTTTCAGACTGTAACTATACACAATACTATCATTAATGTTATGTGAATTATTTATGTTTCAGCCGGCCATTCCTTCTGAAGGCCGCTGTTGCTCATAGTCGTGTAGTACAAACGTTAGCATTTGGTAGATATAATGACAGCTATCACGAAATGCCCTTGAACTTTCTGGGTTTCTCTACGTTGGGCAGTTGGGGGTGGAAATGTCAACCCCGTTTCAAAGACAAAAACCCGGTACTCATTGCTTCCGCAATGTTTGTGGTTGCCACCAAATAATAATATAAAAAAATAATTAAAAACTATAGGGGGTTATACAAGAAACGTGTTTTTTTTTACTAAAGTCTTTAAAAAATATATTTAAGTAAGTACGGGAACCCTTCGTAGGGCCCGCACCTGGCCGTTTTTTTTTGCCAGATAATTTGATACGAATTCTGTCTGGCCCTAAATATGTTAAGTCCCACATCATCACACATACACACGGTCTGCCTGAGATCAATGCACTAACCACTTCATGTAATTTGATTATCGTCTCCACATATCTAAAACCATTACTTGCAAAAAATACCACCAAACATGACATCTGGTAAACATAACATACGAAGTCATATCACGCCATTTATAAACGCCAGTATAAACAGATCTCAACCCTTTATCATTTATTTCAATAAAACCATTTACAGGCACTTTTGAATTGTCAAAACAATCGGTCAGTCAGAATTGTGTCATTCCTATGGCTTCCAATATTCGTTCATTTTAACTATTCGAATATTTCGAATTCAAAAAAAATTACAATTCGACTTTTCCGAGGTTTTCGAATTGTACTATAAGACGGTCATAATGATAAAAGGTCATAATCATATTACCTACTAATATGTGCGCTGCCCTTGCGAAATGAAAACATATTTATTTTTCAAAAATCTTATAGTAAGTAATTTATGGAATGTGTGAATAACATAGAATCTCAAGTTTTGCTTTCGACAAAATAAAACCACAAATATGGCCATATATGAATTCATCCAAAATGTTATCTGCCACGTTGACAAAACAGTTCCAGTTTGTGCTATTTATTGCGATATGTCACAGGCATTTGATTATGTGGATCATAATATACTAATCAGTAAACTTGACGCATACGGCATAAGAGGCAATGTTTTAGATTTAATTCGATCCTATTTAATGAATCGACAACAGATAACAGTAATAACTAGAGTGAATCATAAAACAAAAAAAGAGGAAACATTCAGCTCCGTGAGGAAATATGTCACATACGGCGTTCCTCAAGGTAGTGTGCTAGGGCCGCTGTTGTTTACTATTTATATCAACGACTTGCCAAAGGCAACGATTCAACCTATGACATTATTTGCTGATGACAGTACAGTTTCAATTGCATGTAAGGACATTAATCATTATAAATTTGACATAAATAATTCACTGACATCTATAATTTCTTGGCTAGATAATAATAATTTAAAAATGAATCTATCAAAAACAAATATAATGCACTTTGGACAAAGATTGCATAATCCATTAAATGTAAATTTGATTCATAATAATTACACTATACATGAAGTAACTAATGCCCGTTTTCTCGGTTTAATTATAGACAATAAACTAAATTGGAAAGAACACATTGACAAACTATGTAAGAGAATCAGTAGTCAATCATATGCCTTGTACCAACTTGCTCCATCGATCAACACTGATGTGTTACTCTCGGCTTATTATGGACTTGTTGAATCTGTCCTCAGATATGGCATTATCTTTTGGGGCAACTCATCAAACAAAGATATGGCATTTATAATGCAAAAGCGATGCCTACGTGCCATGTTCGGTATCCAAAGTACGGAGAGTTGTAAGCCACTTTTTACAAAGCATAAAATACTCACACTTCCGTCACTTTATATTTTGGAAATAGCCCTATTTGTCAGAAATAATCCCCATTTGTTTCCTCGAATATCGGACCTTATAATACGTAATCGCCGGGATAATAGTAAAATTCGTGTTCAGCCAGCTAAGACAGCGCTACTGTATAAAAGCGTTGTATGCAGAGCGCCCATAATTTATAATAATATTCCTAACTGTCTTAAAAAATTAAGTACAGACCAATTTAAGAAAACATTTAAAAAAATACTGACAGAAAAAGCTTATTATAATATTAATGATTTTTTAAATGATAAATCGCTCTGAAGATACTGACTGAATCAATTCTATTTTTTTTATTTTTTTTTTATTATTATTTGAATCGCATGACTTTTGACCAAGTTTTTTAATTTAATAGTACATAATGTTAATTGTTGATTTGTTTATATTACTATTTTTTGATTTGTTTATATTACTATTCTTTGATTTTTTTAATCTTATTGTCTTTCGACCTAATTTGTACACCAGCCATGGTCAAACATGTTGAGCCAAACAAAACTGTAACACCTATAATAAGCATCATACCATGTATATTATCTACACATGTTTTTGCAAATAAATGAATCTGAATCTGAATCTGAATCTGAATCAAGGAAAAACAACCTTTATTTATGCGAATTTTTGAAGTGCCACCTTAAAAAGCACAAGGCATCGAGACTAGACGAAAATATCCTTGCAGATTCGACGCTCGTGGGAGGGATAGGTAGACAATAATAAATCCATCCCTATAGCTCTTCACCACCTTTAGTTGACTGGTAGAGAATGCCTAAGGCATTACGTCCGCCTTTGTACCTTATGTGTGCGAGAAGTTTAAATAAATAAATAAGCTTGCAATAATCAACAATTAACAACAATCGTTCTTTATGCTCTTTCTTACTAAGGTATTCTGATGTTCTGTCTCCCTATCTTTCAATTCTCTCACCTCGATTAGAGAAATGTCGTCTTCATCATCGTCATTAACGTTGACACTGTTGTCATTACAAAAATACTTATGTCTTATTTATATGACCCAAAGTTTTAGTAATAATATCATTTGACGGATTTGGAAAAGCCTCAGAAGGTAGTTCTTGATAGAACTTTGAAGGGTTAAGTCTCCATATTAAGGACACTTCTTGTCTGAACTACGAAAACATCAACTTGACCTTCTGTGACGCTGTCACTGTGTCTTGTTCACGGTAGTTTTTTTTAAACAACTTTTAGGACCCCACATTGTGACCCCCACGAGCAGTTGACTGTTGGCATTTGTCTTTTTCCTAAAGCTTGTATAATATTGGCTCCAGCTGTGACCATACATGCTCAATAGCTTTGCGCACAGTATAATTGTTATGAAAATTGACTGCCGTGCCACTGCCTTGAATCCTCGCCAATCCTAGGTTTCGGAAACCAGCGTCATGAAGTTCTGGAGAATGAATGTTCACATAACATATCTACGATTACGGATGGATGTCCAGTCGTCTGGAGCGTTCATTTCACGAGTAAAAAAGTACAACCTAAATTAGACTATTCAAAATATTCTGTCTGTGTTATTCGAATATTAGAACAGGCGAATACTCGAATATTCGAGTATTCGAATAATAAGCCCTAGTCATTCCTATGGAGAAGTAACTGGGTTGTGGAGGTCAGTTAGGCAGTCGCTCGGTTAGACTCGACGCCAACCCCAACATACTTGGGAAAAGGTTAGGTTAAGTAGATGAATGAAACCAGATAGTAATGAAATATATGTTTTATTACAACAATTTATATAACATGACGACCCCAACATAGTTGGGAAAAGGCTAGGCAGATTGATTGAGAGGTCACCTTATACTGGCCATGTCGTATAACTTGTACAGGTCTTCCTGTGAACATAGCGCGTCGTTTTTAAATGATGTATTATTTTTTCGTCTGTAACATAATACATAGTTGCCACGCCAACTCAAGGCCATCCAAATGTCAGTCATTATCAGTAAGACGACACATCTTTTAACATTATTATATTAGTTACTCTTAAGAAGAGCGTTTATCCTAAAAGTTGGCAACGTTGCAAATACCTGTGAAATTAATTTGATTAATTTGGCAACATTACTGTATGGAAATAAGGAATGTGGCTAACTAGCGAACTAGAATATTAATAATGAATTGCAATTATAACACTGAATTTGATGTAACCATTTTAGGTGTAAAAAAGGTATTTGGAAAGTTTCCAAATACTTTTTTTACATCTTAAACTAAATATTCGATGTTAAGATATTAATTATTGCATTTCATATTTCCATACAGACATACATATTGCCAAATTAATAAAAACCGGTTAATATTTGACAAGTATTTGCGATGTTGCCAACTTTTAGGATATACTCTCTTATTCCAATTTTATTTATGGTTAGCGCAACAGGAATTTTTCCATACTTCTCTATTTAGTCGCATAAATATCCGATTTGTCGTCATCTCGGTACTTCCATATGCCAAGTATCGTTATGTAAATGTGCTATTACATTAAAAAGGAAAAGGGGGGTTTTCATGCTTAATAGTTTTTTTCCTGTTAATATTATGTTATTTCAAAAACATTTTCCTTAAAAAATGCAGTTATGTATACTGACTTTTTTAACGATATCCATCCTCCTTTATCCCAATTTATTTACAGAAAAAAAAAAAGAAATTAAATATGTTTATTTGAGGCATGACGCAAAGAAAAAACACAAAAAAAATAAGCTGGGGGTTTAATATGCGTCACATCCACGCAAAACGGCAATCACTCAGCATAATGCTGCGACCCTATGCGAGAGAGCCACAGCGCTGGTTTTCAGCGACAGCCGGCGTTTACGTGATTCTGTCAATCGTTATTTGGGTCGAAGCAATACCTATGTCGTTTTCTTCCATACATCTCTATTAGCTGTAATTTCAGTATTCACCCCCTTTCTAGCCATATAGGTACTTAAATTATATATTCTCAAAAACACTTCTTCTATTTTAAATTGATTATCTAATAAACTACAAAAAGTATAAAATAAAGTTGGTTTTCGTGTCTGTGTGACCGACTGACCGCTATGGAAGTTGACGCGGTTTTCACTATTTATTTAGAAAAAAAATCCGTAAGGTTTTTTATCAGAAAGTTTCACTAATTTATTTATTTATTTATCTACTTTCACTAACTAATTTGATCCTGTATTTATAAATAAAATAAAAAATATTTTATTATCAGGCATCAAGGCCCATAGGGTGTTAGTATTACATCTTACCTAAAAACTATATTAGTAACATGCAGGAACATAAAAATAATCACAATCACAGGAAGGTTTAACAAGCTTTGTTGCCAACATGTAGCTTGGTAAACCTCCCCAATGTAGGCCCATCCAGCCTCTCTGCAAACACCCTCAGAATGCTGTTGCTGCTTCCCCTCACTCGGGATATTACTGAAGCGACTTTCTTCCGCATTATCGCATAGTAGTCGTCAGTGTGCGCATCAGCGAACATACCTGACGCACTACAGTAAGGTGGAAGCCTCAACAGCGCCCTGAAGGCATTGTTGTATTGAATGCGCAGGGCAGTGTCTGCTTTTAGGGTATGGTTATCCCGAAGGCTGCTGGTGTAAAATGTTTGGCAGTAGGCCTTAAAAAGAGTTAGTTTAACGGGAACTGAACAACCATGAAGCTTTCTGCATATCATATTTCCCCTCACAGCCAGTGCCCTGCGCTCTCTTTCCATATCCAAGTCGTCTTTTAATTCTTCAGTAACAATGTGGCCTAAATATTTAAAGTGGGCAACTCTCTGCAAAAGTGATCCATTTAGCGTTACAGGAGGGACAAATGTTGGTTTTTTATTCCTACCCCGAAACACTAACAGTTCACTTTTTGCAGGATTATATTTAAGCCCGTGGTGTTTGGCATATCCTTCACAAATGGAGAGTAACTTTCTAATTCCGCTGATAGTCGGGTTCAGCAGCACCATGTCGTCTGCATAACTTAAGTTATTTAAACATACTCCATCTATATGGCATCCCACATGAGTGCTGCTGAGCTCAACAAGCAGCTTATTTATATAAATATTAAAAAGCCTCGGTGAAGTTAGACCTCCCTGCCTAACGCCGCACTCCAGTTTATACGGGTCAGACAACGCATTAGACCATTTGACGAAGTTCCTCTGCTTGTCATACCAAAAAGATAAAGTGGACACTAATGCAGTAGGAACGCCCGCCTCCAGAAGCTTCTCCCATAAGACATTATAAGAAACCAGGTCGAAGGCCTTAGAAAGGTCCAGGAAACAAGCATACACAGGTGTTTTCCTGTCAGTATAATATTTGACAGTATGCTTCAGCGCAAGTATAGCACTTTCAGTAGATAGCCCAGCTCGAAAACCAAACTGTGTGTCATGTAACTGGGTGTACCTACCGAGGCGTGAGTCGAGCATACTGTCAAACACTGGCTATAACGGTTGCCAGTGAAATAGGCCTGTAGTTCCCTTTGTCTGCTATGTCCCCTGTCCGATTCTTCACAATAGGTACAACAATTGTATCCAGTAACTCCCGAGGTAAGTAAGAATGTCCCAAACACAAATTGAATAACATAGTCAACTCTCTCGGCAGATGTATACCAGCATTTTGAAGGTGCTAGATGCTAAGCCCATCATGGCCAGGGGATTTACCTCTCTTCATGCATTTAATCACAGATTTGAGTTCTTTACATGAAAACCAAAGGGGTGATCCTGATCGACATGTGTCAGCATCGCGCACCCTCGGCGCAGACTTAAGAGGTGAACTCACTTTAAAATGGTCTTTAAAACAGTTGGCTATCTCAGTGTTATCGTTTTTACCATCCACGCTATCTGGTAGGCTTGGAGTATTATTAAGCCTCTTAGTACCCTTCCAAAATGATGAAAAACGTTTATCTGAATGAAGTGAAGCCAAAATATCCATTTCAATTTTTTCTTGGTTCTTAATGCACCATTTCAATTTCGATTTGAATATCTTACGACTTAATGTCATATCTTCAAAAATAGGCCCACTACTGGGTTGCCCATACCACATCCATAATTTAAATTTAATTCTTGCCTGTGTGTGAAATTCTTTTACATGTTTGTTCCACCCTTTTATACCCTTTTTTCTTATAATGCCTTTTGGGGTTCTGCTTATACTAGCACCTACACTTAATATAGACACAATTTGACTATACATTTTATCCAATAAAAATTGATGGTGGGTATTATCACAAAATTTATCAGCACAGAGTTCAAACTCTTTAGGAAAATCTAAGTTTTTTAATTTATTGTTACATACAGACGAGTATTGAGTGATTTCCTCTGGTTTTCGTTCCCCCCAGCAAACACCGTTATACGAGGATTTAATTACATTCGTTTTTACTCTAATGACATTTATATCACACTCTATTTTTAAAGGAAAGTGATCAGACCAAAACGAGTCGTAAATAACCTTAACGTTTACAATTGTTTTTCCTGCCGACTGTGTAACAAGACAGTGGTCAAGCCAACGCTTACACCCGTGTGCGTCACTGATAAAAGTGTAAGTTTGCGATAGCATGCTTAGGTAATCAATATCCGCACATAATAATGATTGCTCAGTACAAAAACTAAGTAGTTCGTTACAAAATGACTCACCAGGGTGCGCGTTGAAATCTCCCAATACAAACATTGATTCAACATTACTATTTTGTATGATAGAATACATTTCACTGAGACATTCCGTAAAATGTGGTAAGTTATCACTACAATCTGTTGGCATATACACATTTATAACCATAAAAAATCGGTTACTTATCACCACATTTACTGCACAAATCCGGGTATTGTCACACTGTACCACAGACACGTTATCAATTGCACTTTTTCGCCACAATATGGCAAGACCTCCGTAAGGTCTACCTTTACAAATACCAGCTGAAGTGCCCACTGAAGACTTCGCGGTGTAACTGAAGTCTTGATCTATATTTTCCAGAAAGGATAAATCATGTGGATATAACCACGTTTCTTGTAACAAAACAATGTCAGCTGTTTTGCATAGCAAGCGCACACAGTTAACAGATCTCTTAATATTTTTACAGTTGAAAGTAATAATGTTTAATTTTGATGTATTATCCATTTATTGAATTATTTATTCCATCCCTCTCGGAAATAATATTATTTCTGTCTTTTTTTCCATTCTTGAAATGAATAAAGCGACGAAATGTGATGCCATCTGGCCACATCTGGTCGTCTAAAAAGGTTTCTAACTTGCTTTTATTGACTAATAGTTTAAAGGCATTATACGGCTTTTCATTCTTCATAGTGATTTTCTCAAGTGAAACAACCTGCTCCGTCATTTATGCTTGTGACTATACGTTATAGATAACTTCAAACATACTTTTAATAGGGATGATACCCGGGTAAAAAAAAAAGAAATTCTAATTAGTCCGTCAGTCAGATAATAAAAAAAGATTAGACACGTATTTTTTCCTTTATCATATTAATAAAAAATAACTTAGATAAAACGCATTGTAAGTCGCGGAGTGAGGGTCGCTACGTCACAAGTAAGTATAAAATCTACGTATGACGTCATGGCACATTAACTCAATGTATCGTCGTAATCTTTAGGTTACGAAAAAAAAGCAAAAATACGTGTCCAATAATTTTTAATAATCTCCAAGACGGACTAAACAATTTTTTGTCATTATCCCTATTAAATACCTTTTCTTTGTTACAGCCATCCACGAGATTGCCCACAATCTAGCATTTGGTCACAACCGGCCGCTAGCCAACCGGCTATTTGGCTTCTTCGCAAATCTCCCAATAGGGTTGCCTGTGTCTATCAGCTTTAAGAAGTATCATTTGGAACATCATAGGGTAAGTTGAATCAAATAATCTCTCCATATTTTCTTAAGATTTTAACCGACTTCCAAAAAGGAGGAGGTTCTATGTTCATAGCGCATGTATGTATATCTACCGATTTCTCCGTCAATTGTGGACCGATTTTGAAAATTATTGTTTGTTTGAAAGGGTATGCTCTCAAGTTGGTCCCATATAAATTTAATTAACTTGCTTGGATAGTTTTTGAGTAAGCTTCAATAATACGTATTTTTCCCACTTAGTATAAATGGATTGCCATACAGTCCCACAAATTAGGGGCTAGTCTGGGATTTGAATATTATTAGTATATTAGTATAGACATGCATGAATTATATTCATTATTAATTACCTCTCTTCCAGTACCAAGGCGACGAGGTCATTGACACCGATCTCCCGACCCTCATAGAAGCGAAACTCTTCTGCACAACAGGGGGGAAGTTTCTCTGGGTGATCCTACAGCCGTTCTTCTACAGCTTTCGACCGTTGGTGGTCAGACCTAAGCCGCCAACACCGATGGAGCTGATAAACTTGGTTATACAACTGTTTTTCGATGCTGTTATTATCAAATTGTGGGGTGAGTCCGTTTTACCATGTATTTTTTTTTTCAGTTTACACAGATAATATCTTTTATTGATCAGAGAGATATATATATATTTCAGTCAATTTACAATTATACACCTAAACCTTCCTCATGAATCACTCCGTCCATTGGTGAGAACCGTACGAAAATCCGTTCGGAGTTTTTGAGCTTATCGCGTTCAGACAGACGCGGCAGGGGACTTAGTTTTATAATATGTGAAGTGAAGTGAGCACTTGCGTAGGATTTTTGATAGGGTATAAATGTTAGTATGGAATTTTTCACTTTTGCCGATTGGGCGAGCGCGGGTTACAGTCATAAAAATGTTGTCTGAATGTGTTTTTATGTATTATGATTTTTTTTAATGATAAATTGAATGTAGTTTTAGTTTAGTTTTAACAGTGTGTGAATTGCTAGTGTGATTGATTTGATCGTAAATTATAGTTTGATCTGAACTGCAAACGGGTTTTCTATTGCGCAATAACCAACACTACCCATAGTACGCCCACAGTACTTAAGAGGAAATGCGGTCGGAGAGACTTTTGAAAATTAGGTATTTAAAAGTCATAATTCGAGGTTTGGCTCTCGCCTATTTCCTACTCCAATATTGGACCAATTTAAAAGATATTTCGTAAACTGAATAAATAGAATATAATATAATGTGCCCCTATGTTCTTCTTTTTTCATGAATAGTTGTCAAATTTGTACACCAGACCTCTGTTGACAACGGTCTAAATAGGCAATTCTGAGCATTTTTTTAGGGTGCTTACAAAGTTAATGTATCATAAAAAAGAAAAACATAGCGACATACATTTATTTCATATTTATTTTACTGTAAAAAATCATTGCTTTAAAAATCAAATCAAATCATTTATTTGCTTAATACAGGTGGTATATAAACAGATGTTACAAATAGATTTAGAGTACACTGTATCATTACCTAATAAGGTGTGCAAATATTTATATTATTATTCTTATTATATCATTATTAAAATAACATTACAAAAATTATTATAATAAAAACTAAAAAAAAACTTTAAAAAAAAAAAAAAAAAAAAAAAGGTCCGTCTTCTGGTTTATTCAGAAAGAAAACAGGCGAGAGCGTTTCTATGGAGAAAAGATCATCCGCATTTCCTCTTAAAGTATGGCTGATAATACCGAAAGGGATGTACCTACCCATCAATGAAGTTCATATCTAACCAGTTTCAAAACAAAATCCCGTGAACACGATGACCACATCTGTTACCGGGCCGGTTGTATAGCCGCCGAGCGCTGCAAGCAAGAATAGTCCTTACAGTGGTTAGATATGAACTTCTTCGATTGTACCTTCTCCGTCACATACATTAATTATTTATTATTGTGTATTTCAGGATGGAAAGCGCTTGGATACTTGATATATGGAGCTCTTATGGCGATGGGCGTTCATCCAGTTGCAGGTTAATATAAAAAAAAAAAACACTTATTAATATGAGATTGGGGATTTTTAAGGTGAAATAGGAAAACAATGGAAAATTAATATCGTAACACTGAATATTTCGTTTTAGGTGTAAAAAACTCTAGGCTAGGGTATGAATGACCGTGCTGGGGTTGCGGGTTTGTCCGAAAGGGATATCGCAGCCCCGGCACACAGGCAACGAAAGGAACACGGGTGGGTTTTAGTCAGTAAAAGTCTGACACACCCTCTCGCTCTGCCCAGAGCGGGAGAAGTCATTTGATGATTACCCATCCTCAAAAAAAAAAAAGGGTATGAATGACACCATATTAAAGAATCAACAGGCATAGGTGTTTTTTGAATTTCGACAAAGTCACGATTATTTATGTAAAAACCCTTCCGTGAAATTAAAAAAAAAAAAACATTTATTTCAGACTATTTTTGTTCATAAAAAGAAAATATGACAACGTAGCATTTTGGCTAGGCTCTTCTAGGCTTGTTCTAAGACCGTCTGGCTAGCTACCACCATCTTACCTAAGTCTGTCGCCATAACAACAATGTTAACAGCATTGTTGTGTTTCGGCAGTTAGAGGTCAGATAGCCAGTTCCTCTGTGGTTGAGGATTCCGGGTGAAGCTCGCTTCCACTTTCGGCCTAATCATCACTTACCATCAGATGAGATGCAGGCCATGAGCTTCTCCGTTCTCTCTCCCATGTTTTTATCACCACAAAAATATAATTTTGCTCTGTCTATATTCCAGGCCACTTTATAGCCGAACATTACATGTTCAAGAAAGGCTATGAGACCTACTCGTACTATGGGCCTCTGAACTGGATCACCTTCAACGTGGGCTATCATAATGAGCATCACGACTTTCCAGCGGTGCCTGGCAGTAAACTACCCGAGGTAAGACATCATTTTGTGTTGTGCCTTCGGAAAAGTAACTTTAATGCCTGTACATAAAGTTTAGTTTCGAATTACTTTGTTTATGATATTTGCAATAGGTAGGTAGATCCTCTCACTTGGATGTCTGTAGTCAACAACGACCTGAAACAAGCCCAAGTGCTCCACGACCCAGAACCGAAACATCTAGCGAAGAATGACGAGGAGAGCCGACCCCTAATGAAATGGAATAAGGGTAGACAAAGAGGGAGAGAGCTATAGGTAGTGGTAGTCATTCGGAAATCGACTTAATCAACACTAATATAAAGTTGATATTTGTGGTTTGACTGGAAGAAATAAAGTCGATTGGAAACTAAAAACTTAACTTTATTTAGCTTACTTAGCGTTAATGCCTACACTTAAAGTTCAAATTGCGCTACAACTTCAATATTTTATAACATTTTAATTAGTACTTGCCATTCTGAAATCGACCTAATTTACAGTCATCTAAAGTTTATAATTGTTTAAATCAAGTAAGCACGAAAGACTACTGATCGGTCTTCGGATTGCATCCCAGAGTCAGGTAGCGTTATTCTAGAAAAGTTTCAGTAACAACACGGAGGCTGAAGCGGGTTAAAAGGCTCGCTTCCTATAACGCTCCAAAATGTTGGGATCGACCCCAATTATGTTTAGGTCCCAACCCGACCCCAACTATCTTTGGGTCCCAACCCGATCCCAACTATGTTTGGGTTCCAACCCGATCCCAACTATGTTTGGGTCCCAACCAGACCCCAACTATGTTTGGGTTCCAACCCGACCCCAACTATGTTTGGGTCTCAACCCGACCCCAACTATGTTTGGGTCTCAACCCGACCCCAACTATGTTTGGGTCTCAACCCGACCCCAAGTATGTTGGACCCGGCTTCCAGACTAACCAGATGCAGCTGAATACCAGGATTTTACATGGAGCAACCGCCTATCTGGCCTCCATAACTCAGTTATTAAGTAACTCGATAAAGTCAAAGTCAAATAATTTATTTCAAATAGGCCCTTGCAAGGCACTTTTGAACGTCAACAATTACAAAAAAAAAAAAAAATGATTCTAGTCGCCCCTTCCAAAAGGTAGTTTTCGTATGGAGCAGAATGGGCAAGAAACTCCACCGTTACTCTTTTAAAATGTTTTACAATATTTTGTATATATAGGTACATTAGTTATATAATTCTATGTGAAGACGACCCCCGCCCCCCGATACCCCTTGGTAAGACTATCCGTAACGACTGTCAAAGATCTACGAATGACAGCTGGGACCAAAGGCTTAATGTGCTATCCGAGACACGGAGAGGTCTCCTTATGTAATGGATGGTCACCCATCCACGGACCGGCCTTGGCAAGCGTTGCTTAACCTTGATGATTAACCTGTGGGGCTTTTATTACTTAACCACGAGAATACAGGATCCATAACCAGCGTTGGGGTCGCAGCATTATGCTGAGCGATTGCCGTTTTGTGTGGATGTGACGAATATTTTCCCCCAAATTGTTATTTTCATGGTTTGGTCTTTCTTTGCGTCATGTTTACCGCAAATTATAGTATTTTCTTTATTTCTTTCATATTTTATGACTTTCCTTCAACAGGTACGCCGCATCGCCCCAGAATTCTACGACAATCTTCCTCATCACGACAGTTGGTCTAAAGTCATATACGACTTTGTAATGGACCCGGAAATTGGGCCTTACGCGAGAATCAAGCGTAAGCACCTTGGACTTGACAGTTAAGTTGGTAGCATTGTATATTAAATGATTAATTTCTGAAGGTTGCTAGAATGCGCTTGCGATGTTTAGAATAACGCCATCTACTGGGCAGTTTAAAAGATAAGTAGTTTCATTTTGATAGCATGATATTTGCTATTATCTAAAATGTGTAGAAAAAAATGGTGAGTTTACATAAAATAATATTTAAAAAATCACCTAGTTTTGCCCTATATCGCAAGCGCCATCTATGAACAAAAAATAATAATCGGCAATCCCTTGAAAAGAATATTCCACGTTTTTTTAGTTAAATTATGGATTTGATTAGAAATGTATTATTATTTAAAGTAAGTTTTAATTTAGGAATACACATTTTTTTGTACAGTGTATTTTCCCTTACTTGTCGTATTTTGTAAACAAATAGGGAACTTTTTTTTTTTTTGGATGGGAAATCATCAAATGACTTCTCCCGCTCTGGGCAGAGCGAGAGGGTGTGTCAGACTTTTACTGACTAAAACCCACCCGTGTTCCTTCCGTTGCCTGTGTGCCGGGGCCGCGATATCCCTTTCAGACAAACCCGCAACCCCAGCAGGCATTGGTCTTTCGACCCCGTCGGTTGGTGCTGACATCTCTTTGAGGCGCGCGTGGAACACAACGCGCCGTCGACACGGGCCTGGTCCTGATCGGACGGCGAGCTGCCCATTGCTCACCGTCCGCAGGCCCGCGCCTACGGTGGCCGGAAGTCGGCTCTTGACTCCCGACGCCCGGGGCGTCTCCTGCGGCGACTAGGGCCGCGAGGGCGTGCAGCTTGCATCTCCCTCGCGCCCCCCGCCTCCTCCTTCGCGAGCATAACTGCTTCGCAGAAGGAGGTGACGGCCTCCCATGCACTCTCGCGCCGAACCATGGCCTGAACCAGGGCCGGACGCGAGAGATCGCCGCCGCCGATCGCCTCCGTGAGGACACGGCGGTGCTCCGCCCAAGCCGGGCAGACCTCCACCGTATGCTCCACCGTGTCCTCCGGGCGATCCACACAGTGGTGACACCCGGGCGTTTCCTCCCGCCTTACGCGGAACAGGAACCTCCCGAAACAACCGTGTCCGGTGAGGACCTGCGTCAGGCGGAAGGTGAGGACGCCATGGCGCACAAATAGGGAACTTTAAATTATGTTTGAACATCTTGATCTTTGTAAGAAATACATCCTTAGCTGCCTAGTCTTTTCTCAACTATGTTGGGGCCGGCGTCCAGTCTAACCGGACGCAGCTGAATACCAGTATTTTACATGGAGCGACTGCCTATCTCACCTCCACAACCCAGTTACTGGGTAACACGATACCTGTTGGTAAGACTGGTTGTCATACTTTCGGGCCTCTGAAAGTGGGCAACGTGGCAAATAGCTGTCAAATATTTCGCTGTTTTCATTAATATGGCAATATTTGGAAATATGAAATGTCGCTAAATAGTGAACTAAAATATTGATTAAGAAATGCAATAATTAATACCGTAACACCAAATATTTCGTTTTAGATGTAAATAAGTATTTGGAAACTTTTCAAATGCCCTTTCTACACCTAAAACGGTTACAACATCAACATCATCATCATGCCTGCTATTTCTGTTTTGTACTCGTTATTGTATACGTATTGTTATTGTTTTGTTACCTACTCGAGTTTTTATTATTTTTTTCATGCACGTGTTTCTGTGACGAATAAAATTATTTTTCTTTCTTTCAAATTCAGCGTTATAATTATTGCAATTCATTGTTAATATTTAAGATCACTGTTATAGTTTGACCAAGAGCGCTGTACCGCGCCTTAGGTATGTGCGCGGCGAGACGGGGGGGGCAGTGCAGGCTGTTCATTCGTCAATGCTCACGGTGCCCCGCCGCTTATTCGTCAACACTGCCCCCCGCCTCACCGCGCATTCCTAAGGCGCGGTACAGCGCTCTCGGTCAAACTATAGCGATATTTCATATATCCATAACGTTGCCAAATTAATCAAAACACGTAAATATTTGACAGCTATTTGCGACGTTGTCAACTTTTTGAATGAACGATCTTATGGACTATCAAAAAAATATGCGGTATGAATTAGTTAAAAAATTGTTTGAGTGTTTTGAAAATGAGACAAGTAAAGAAAAATACTCTTTTAATTTCATGCTGATTTCCTCGTAAGTGCCAGTGCCCACTGGCAGCACGGTACGCTAACGGAATTTTATGTGGCAAATGGAAATACAACTTATACAACCTTAGTTTAAAAAAAAAACAATCAGTTGTTCCCTACATTTATGTTCGCATACCTCGTCGAAATGTAGGGAACAGCAGATTTTTTTTTTTTTCGCGATTTCAGCTTTGGTCCCATATTGAAAGTTGTTCATAATGATGAGTACAATGACCCATTAAGAGGTTTAAGGTAAAAAACAACTAAGCCTGTATGTTTGACAGTAAAATTGAAATTTCAATGATTATACCTAAGGATGTCGCGGAAAGCCTAAGGCCGTTTGTCTACCGCACCGTGAACGGGACATCAACGAGAACGAGATGACGCCGACGAAGTAGCGACAGTACTCTTACTATGGCCGCGTAATCTCGTTTCTCGTTGACGTCCAGTTCACGGTGCGGTGGACAAACAGTGTCTGGATACCGCGACATCGCTGCCGTCGAAATTAAAATTTTATTGTCACACTATTAAGTTATATTTCTATTCGTCGCATAAAAATCTCTTGCCGTGCCGTGCCGCTTGTGGGCGCCCTTTGGAATACAGCCTGATTATATTATTTTTGTCGTTGTTTTTTTAAAGTAAATTATCTGTTAGACTTAGATACTATGTATATTACTTGGTTTATTCTTTTTTTTTTACCATGACTGGTAAGCTCGGCCTGCATCTCACCTGATGGTAAGTGATGATCAGGCCGAAGGTGGAAGCGAGCTTCACCCAGAATCCTCAACCACAGAGGAACTGGCTATCTTACCTCTAACTGCCGAAACACAACAATGCTGCTAATGTTGTTGTTATGGCCACAGACTTATATACGATTGTGGAAGTCCTACCACCAACCAAACCGAGCAGATAATTTTCCCCCCGCTGGGAATAGCACCCGGGACTTCTGGGTCTGAGACAGGTAGTCTAACCACTAGACTAGACCACAGAGGCGGTTAAAATTTTCATTTAACTGTTACTACTTACAAAGATTGGACCGTCACAAGCAAAGTGTTAATTGTCCAATCTTTTGATAGCATTAATGAAATTACTGAGAAAAAAATGTTATAAGGGATAGCAAAAATGTATAGCCAAAAAAAGATTCTTTACATTATGCGGGATTCAGTTCTTCACATATTTAAATACTATATTAAATATTACATTTATTGGAAATGACTGTTGTATTTAATTAGGCTGTCAATGTGAATCTCTGCTTGAAAAACTTCATGATATTAATTTTCAAAGCATATTCAAAATTATTTACTTTGAATGTTTAATGTTAAAATATTGAATATATTATATTTCTTCCTCGTCTACAGAGATTAACTTGAAAAACCACAAAGGTCTTAAATGTTCCGAAGTAATCCTAATGGTTGTTACTCATTACAGCAGAATAATTTTAACACTGGACACTGGGACACTGGGACACTAAACGACCCCAGACATAATAACAATAAAACTTCTATTGTGCCTTATTCGCTCTTCAACCGATTAACTTTATATCACTTACAATACGGCCTATATAATTTGGCAGCTCTGAACATAGGCACTACAAACTTTCGCGAATGTTCTCTCACCCACACTCGCCTCATGTCACCATTTGGTTCCTAAAAAATGTTACTACGCAGCCCTCTGCGCGAAGTTCGGAACGGCAAAGTTATATCGGCCGTACTGTAGTAATATTATCAGATCAGTTTTGCAAAGCGTAAGTCAATAATTGAAGTTGGTTGGGGGTTGGAACATTATGGCATAACTGCATCCTATAGTGGAGTGACGGGGACCGGCTCAAGCCGGTTTGAAAGAGCTTTGTGTCCATGCAATGAAAAAGAAAACGAATTCATTCGCGTCGTTTCGGTTCGGGCGACGCGAAAACGAATTGAATCGATAAATGTGGTCCTTTAGGGTATTTCATACCCCACACAAAGTAGATTTTATAATAGGTTTTTCGAAGTATCTTTGAACTAGTACTACAGGAATGGGGCATTATTTTACCCCAGTGATAATTGTACATTGAAATAGTATAAACTTGATATAAAATATACATTACTATGTAAAAATATAAATTATGGTATTAATATTTATGCTTTTTGTTGGGGTAACCCGTGACCCCGTATCAAACTAATATTTATAAGGTTTAATATTAATTATTTCTTTATTAGTTTTGTACATAATATCAGAATTATAGGTAAATATTTAATATTGGGACAGTTTTTTTTAATAAAAAACAATTCTGTCGTTATTTTAAATAACATATTAAAAGAACTGGCGAAATGTGGGTATACTATATAGGTACATCTCTGCCTAACCTTTTGGAGAATCCAGGCGTGGTGTTATGTTATGTATTTAAAGAATTTTAATCTGCATTTTCTACCAAATAATTTCTTTCTACTTATCTTAATTCGTACTAAACTACGGTAGAAAGTTTTTGATACTAGCGCTGTACTGTTTATGTTGTAAAAATAGAATAGAATATACATACAGGGGTATTGTTTCAAAGTAACTTATATGTTAGCTTTTTAATACATTTTGGTAGAATGTATCTAGTTGTATGTCGCCAATTCCAAATGTAGCATTTATAAATTTATATGGGAGGCATGTATTTGGTACTATTACTTATTTTTTATAAATTTATTTTGGCACCTTGTAGGCGATAGACAATTTGGAATCGTACGGATTTTTTTTCCTACGTGCGCGTTAGATTTCCAAACGATTCCAAACCGTCTGTCGTGTCAACTACAGTACTTTGACATTTATTTTACAGTGACCTTTATTCTCGTTACGATATGGTTGCTGTTGGGTTGCTGCCATTGACATGTCTGTCAAAATAAAAATGGTCTCTATTATCGTTACGATAAGGTTGCTGTTAAGTTGCCGCTGTCTGAGGTAAAATAACTGTGAAAGAACTCTAAAGTTCAATTCGCCGTAAGTATGGCCCATCGAGTTCAAAAGTCTAGAGCGTCATCTTTGTCACTCATTCCGATGTGACTGTCTCTTTCTAGGACTCTTGGGAACAGTTATTGGGTTTTTCCATCAGGAATTTCTCAGTAGCAGCCCGGAGTCTGGATTTGTGGCAATACGCTTGCCGAATAACTAGCGAAATGTGGGCGTAGGTACTAAACACCGCTACTTACCCATTCTGGGTCTACAGTCGTGATGTTATGTTATTATTCTGCTGAATATTGTTCTAGTACTATGTATGATTCTTGACATTATGGTTCAAGGAGTAGATTGTTGAAATACCAAATATAAATGTACCTATTTAGTTCAATATAGTCATAATTGTTTTTTATGATATGGTATGTATCTGTCGCAGTAAGATGGTTATTGCCGTGACATTATTATATTCCTAGGGATATAGTTATATGAAAGCGATTCGTAACTGTCAGAGTGCCCTAATTTTGTTACTGCGACCAATTTCGACGTTGGTCACTGTTCTAACCTAACCTATTTGATCAAAGTGCCCTAATAGTTATATTACTAGATCGTGCTCGTATCATAGTTATATTCCTAGTACGATAGTTATGAACCGCTTTCATAGAACTATATTACAGTAAGCTATATCCTTAGGGATATAACGATATCACGGCTATAACCATCTTACTGCGACATATCTATATTACAACGCCTCTTGTTATTTGTAAGAAATCATGTGATCGATGTTAGCTTAGTCAATAATGATAATTATTTATTCATTTATGTAGGAACTGTCATTTTTATAACATTGGACAAACTTGGCTTACGAAGGCATGAATATCTTTAGAATATTTTTTGTTGTTTCTGTTTAGACAGTTTCAGGTCATCGTGATTTACCGATAAGATTTGTAAAAGCTGTGTTGATCCCTGCTAGGCAAAAATCATGGGTTCGCGTCACCGACATGCTAATGTTAACAATATGTCTGTAGCTAAGAGTAATCTACTGTTATTTTATAGTTTAAAGTGTTTTCTACTCATGTCCTTCCTAAGATGGGTTTTATTTGTCAAATGTTGAATACAACTTATTTTCGACGATCACATGGAATTGACTACACAGAAGTCGAAGGCTATAAATCGTGTCCTTATTGTAAAAAGATCTATATTTCTGAATGTGAATTTATGTAAATTGTTGTAATAAAACATATATTTCATTACCATCTGGGTTTCATTCATAGCCTTTTCCCAAGTATGGCGGGGTTGGTGTCCAATCTAACTGGATGCTATACTGCCTATCTGACCTGCACAACGCAATTACTGGGTAACACGATACCCCTCGGTAAGACTGGTTGTCAGAGTTTCGGGCTTCTGACGACTGTCAAAGATCCATGAATGACAGCCGGCACTGAGGGGTCTTGGTATGTAAAGATGGTCACCCATCCACGGAGCACCCGCGACAAGAGTAGCTTTAGCTGATCGATCGACCGACCGGTGCGGCTGTTATTACTTAGCCACAAGTCTCTCAGTTTGGATTATTCCCGTTCGTCCACACCCCGTCGTCCACACTGCGGACGACTGGGAAAGATGCGTTCTGTTCGTCTACACTGTAGACGAACAGAACGCAACATTCCCAGTCGTCTGCACCTCGTTTCATGTCTAGTTTAAGAGTCAGTGTAAAGAAATTTTAAATTAAATAATATTGGTGACTTCCATGAATTAAAACAGTCCCGTGCTTTCTTTTTATATACACGAGCACAGTTTGGTCACTTGAACCACCAGCCGGTGCACTTAACCCCGACATGATCCCGAATGCAAAAGCTCATCGTCACTTTATTGCCATATACCGTGGGCTTGTAATATGCAGCGAGCTGATTGGCTATTTCAAGGCCATGTATCTATTGTTCATTCCCGGAAGCGTCGTCAAAACTGATAAGCAAAGACTATCTTTTGTTGGAGGATCGACAGGGTACAGTTATAATAATTGAGTATATCAAGGCGATTGTAACTTTAAAACTTTTTACATATTAATTGCATTTAAACTGATGTTGATACAATACCCAATGTAATGTAAAATTAAAATGTGAAACATTCTTATTCTATACATTTAGTACAAAATACGCAAAAAAGCTTTAGATTTACTAGGTATGTACTTTTAAAGTATTTGCCTTACTAAAGTAATAAAGCTAAGTACATAATATTTTAAAAGTATGTTTGCTATATAAGGAAATAATATCATCATATTTTCTTTATTAACTCTTATACTAGACGTGAGATGACGGGGTGTGGACGACTGGGAATAATGCGTGCGTTCTGTTCGTCCACAGTGTAGACGAACAGAACGCAACATTCCCAGTCGTCCGCAGTGTGGACGAGTGGGAATGACTCCTCAGTTTCAGTATGAACCCTAATCTTCATGTGCCTTTCATTTCACTGGCATAAATGATGTTTTGTTTCCGTAAAATCGTTCAAAAACACACTTTTACACGTCAAAAATAAAAGAAATGTTTTAAAACTAGAAAGTACTCTGTGGATGTTGTGGGTTGGTTCGTTTTAGCATATTTTTTTTTAAAGTATAAAAAATCCAAATGCTTTGAAGGAAAACCTAAATTCAAGTTTTTTGTAAATGTGGTGTCTGAAGGGAATCCTAATGGGAAAGCTGTAAGCGTAGTCGACCATATAATTACTTCGACAAAAAATTCCAGTAAATTCAAAATTCTGTAAGATTGTAACCATCCTGTCAATAAGCAACAATATCGGTAGTAGCCTTCAGCATATCAGTCCGGGACATCTCGCCATTGGGGCTGCATTCACTCCAAGTAAATTCTCATAGAGGCAAGCTATACAAATACATGGAGTTTAGTCGCTTTAGTCTTCCTGTACATGACACCGGCGCCGACTGCAAGTTTGCTTATATGTGCATACGAATGAATATCGCACATGCGCCACACCGTAACCGTGCGTCGGCATTGATGCAGAGTTAAATAGTATATGCACGATATAAATCTTTGGTCAAGCAACGATCACGCGTCATGAACAGTCGGTCGATTCTGTAAAAATATTAACGTGAAGCTTAGGTGAAGTGAGCTGTCACTGCCACAGAATCGATCGGCAGGATGCTAGGGATTAACACTATTCACAGCTCACTTCACCTAAGTTTCACGGTGATATTTTAACAGAATCGAACGGCTGTCGGTCGATTCTGTAAAAATATTAACGTGAAGCTTAGGTGAAGTGAGCGTGAAGTGAGCTGTCACTGCCACAGAATCGACCGGCAGGATGCTAGGGATTAACACTATTGACAGCTCACTTCACCTAAGTTTCACGGTGATATTTTTACAGAATCGAACGGCTGGGGTTGATAGCTTGACGTAACGTGCAAGTGATATTCTACTTTAGGGAAATACAGTAATTACGAGATCGACTATAGGAAAATGATGAAATAAAAAATCAGGATTTATTCTTAATTAATTTTTATTCCACACAACATGTAGTACAATAATAAAGTAAAAAATGCGCGTTGGACGGAGCTTAGTCAACTATACTAAAGTCTACATTAGTCAGTACGTTACAAAGCGTAGTCAGTTAGTTTGAAAACGACCGACTATAAGTACGGAATTATAAAAAAGATAATGTTATTTTCTGGACGGTCTAATCTAAATCTATTTCAACTAAGCATGCGGCCCACATAATGGCTAGTCACCGCTGTCTATAAGAATCTGCCATACTCGAAGCATCGCAGAAGCATTGTCATTCCGGGATAGCTATTCACAACAATTCGATACGCTTTATCGAACTCCTCTAAACGCTGTTCACAAATCCGAAAAAGGAAAATTTTAACAGTTTAAATCACGGCCGACCGCCATTCATTTGTCATCTAAATCAGGTTCTCGATAGCCTGCTGAATGGTTATGAATAGCTATGCAGAGACAAAGCAATGAAATGTCTCTAACTCCACCAGCACTTATACCCTTCAAACTGGAACACAGCCACGCTACGTAGCAGCTGAAATTGGTATTGTGGTGTAAATGTGGTACAGACAGGGACCGCGGAAGTACTCCATGACGGGGGGGGGGGTAAACTTCTTTCGTCACCCCTTTCCAAAAACGAATTACTCCATGACGGGCGGGCAAACTTCTTTAGTCACCCCTTTCCAAAAAAGGAAGTACTCTATGACAGAAAGGGGTAAACTTCTTTACAAGTAGTAAAATAAGACGGGGCGCGGCCCCCCTTTTTGATTTTAGGGGGGCATTTGACCCCCTCTGCCCCCCACTTCCGCGGTCCCTGTGGTGGTATAACTTCCCCGGACGAGCCAGTAAAATTGTTCATATTTTATGTTCACTAGAACATTTAAGGTGCCGAAAATGCAGTAAACTCAGTCGTCTTATCAAATAGGGTGATTTTCCCATAAATATGAACATTGTGCATTAATTGCAAAAAGGCACTATGAAAAAGGCACAAACAGTGATTGTAATACTTTTTTTTTATGGCATAACAACAGTTATTTTATTACATAAATCTGTAAAAATCATCGCTTCAAAAAGTGCATCATACAAAAATTTTCTTCGTAAAAAATATTTTTTTACGTTTATTTTGGTCTAAAATTCACTCATACAGACTGCCCTCATTAAAATCAATTAATTATTATCAAATTCAAAATGTGATTGCATTATACTAGGGCCGCTTCAGTGAAGCATCAGCTAAAATAAAAATATTGTCATCTTTCTTTAACATATAGGGCGAGAAAGAGATTGGTTGTTGATAAATCACTTAACCAATCACAACATAAGCGCGTTTGACAAATTTATCACATTAATTTTGCGATTATTTTCATTCGAGAAGTTGGCCCTTAGGGATCATTAATCACGTGATGTTTTTTTAACAACTTTTTAACCCATAGTTATATGTGGTGAGGTTTTAGACTAACCCCCCCTACCTAAAATTACGAGTGCTTTTCTGGTGCAAAGTATATTAAAAAAAGTCGGAGTATTTTATCTTTAAATACAGGTATAATCGCCTGGCAACCGCGAGTCAAGGTCAAGTGCTGCTTTTCGGTTCAGAAATCGCGCGTTCAGCGAAAAAAATATAGTACACCCCCTTCCCCCCTTGTGATATTTCCAGATTTTTCTTATACTACACCCCCTTCCCCCCTTGTGATATTTCCAGATTTTTCCGAATTCCCTCCCGCCCCTTTCGAGCCTCACGTGATAAATGGACGATCCCTTAGAGTTGTCAAACCGTTTTGTTTTCAGTACAAATTTTCAGTTTTCTTGTTATTGCACTGAGGCTTTATCATGTAGTTTAATTTTCGACTGTATCTTTCGTGTTTGATCCACAGTGAAAAGACAGCAATATTTTTTATTTATTGAGTGCCAATTTAAGCCTTATTTCATCTAAACGTTTGGCAGTTAATTCAGGTTGTTTCACATCTAAACTAGGTGGGCAAACATTCGTTATAGATGTATAAAAATCACATCATTCAACAACATTCGAAAATACATAGTTTATTTTTATCTATAATTTTATTTATAATATATTTTATGTACGATAATTTACTTTCTTTGCAGAAACGAAACAATTCCGACGTTAATATTGCCAACAAAATATTTAAACCTGTCTTATATATCTAATAGAAAAATAACTACAATTTTCTAATTAGTTCTGTACATAACAAAATAATGTATGCAAAATTATAATGTTATTCGAAAAAAAACATAAATGTTTTACTTACACTTTTAAATAATAGGTTACATCATTACAAATCGCATAATACACATATAATTGTTATGTTAAAAATTAACATCATATAAAAATAAAATACATCAATATGAGATTCTTAACGAGAAAATATTGCGCTTAAAAATTATTAAAGTAATTAATATTTAAAATATTTAAGGACGGAAATTCTATAACAAATAAGGGCTTATATTTTTGAAACTTAGCAATTAATTATAATAGTCTTTGCAACGAAAAATGAGCTTTATAAGTTCGTTTATTTCTTCGAAAGTGAACCCACTCAAATACAAAATTGACCCAATAAAAATAAATGTTATTATTTTGGATATTATATGTACATACCCATTTTTGAAGAAATAGTAATAATGTTGGATAGTAAATTCTTTTATTTTGAGTATTGTGGGTTTGGGTCGTTTTGGCAAAACTAAGCTCAACATGTCCTGGAGTTAACGCTCACCACCAAACCCCAATTAGAATATTATATAATCATAGTACATACTAAAATTATGTCGCAGTACAATGGTTGAAGCCGTGACATAGTTATATCCCTAGGGATATAAAGGGCCCGTGGTGGCCCCTACCTGCTGCCCCCCCCTCCCTGAGTCCGCCAGTAGCCCTGTTGACTGGCAAATATTTTTATCACGGCATTAGCAATTCTCATAATATATGCTGATAGAAGAGAAGAATTATTAGTCTGTTTACATTATACTCGTAACATGGTACAATGCTAGGGGCCGGTTTTTGAACGAATTTTGTCACAAATATTATATGGCAAATTGTCAAGCGCGCGTAAACTGCTGCGATTGGTTGAATGATTTAGTTATTCCTAGTTGCGGCCCGCAGCTTCGCGAAGGACCCTAATTCTTTTTCTAAAATAAATTAAAGTACCATTAAAATCCGTCCGGCCGTTTCGGAGGTTAGCCGGAAAGTTTGTTCCAACAGACAAAAGTTTATAAAAAAATTGTTTTTTTATAAGTAAGTACCATATATACTTTTTTGGGGGCATGAGGAACAGGGTGTAAAGTTCACTCATCCACCACAGAAAAGGGAGGATCCTCCGACCATACGGGTGTCGTGTCTGGCGGGCAACTGCCCAGAGATTGAAGTCGGGAAGCTTGTATATATGTTTATCGCGCGGTAAACTC
The DNA here is from genome assembly GCA_947364205.1 of Agrochola lota. Lineage (NCBI taxonomy): Eukaryota > Metazoa > Arthropoda > Insecta > Lepidoptera > Noctuidae > Agrochola > Agrochola lota. The sequence continues at coordinate 8,582,661 of OX376246.1, read as the reverse complement.
TAATTGCGCGATGCAGGATTTGTGTGACGTCAGGATGTTGTGTGACGTCAGGTCTTTGATGCGTAGTTCGCATGTAGCGATGTAGATGCCGCTACATCACTCCCCTCCGGAGACCGGAGGTCGATAGTGGGCTGAGTCTTGAATATTGCGATGCTTCACAGTGCCAGCTGTGGTTCCAGTGAGTCGGAACCGGTTGCCGCATAGTTCGCGGTGAGTCGGAACTGTCTGCGGTGATTCCTCAGTGAGTCGGGGTGGCGCTGCGTCTTGATCCAGTGGGTCGGATGTGGTACAGCGCCGGGTTGTGGCTGAGGGTGATAACCAGGAATGCGCGTTCGCTTCATGCTGGTGGTCAGGATACCCGTTGAAGCCGTGGGTGCTGACTGGCTGTGTGACTCGCCTCACGAAAGCTTGCGGGAGTGATGATGATGATGACGTCACGCTGAAGTAGTTGCACGAAGGCTGACGTTCATGTTCGGGGTCACCAATTCGGGAGCATGAGGAACAGGGTGTAAAGTTCACTCATCCACCATAGAAAAGGGAGGATCCTCCGACCAGACGGGTGTGATGTCTGGCGGGCAACTGCCCCGAGGTTGAAGTCGGGAAGCTTGTATATATGTTTATCGCGCGGTAAACTCTAATTGCGCGATGCAGGATTTGTGTGACGTCAGGATGTTGTGTGACGTCAGGTCTTTGATGCGTAGTTCGCATGTAGCGATGTAGATGCCGCTACACTTTCATAATAAATAATTTATAAAAAGCTGTTATTCTGGCATTATAAACGGACACTTCAATTTCATTTATTTGTATTCTATTTATTAAAACTTTATGCACAAGTAAAAAAAATATTGTCCTAAGGCAGACTTAAGAGGGTTTATCCTAAAAGTTGGCAACGTCGCAAGTAACTGTCAAATATTTACCTGTTTTGATTCTTATAGCAATATTACTGAATAGAAATAGGAAATGTGGCTAACTAGCGAACTAGAATTTTAATAATGAATTACAATTATAACATTGAATTTGATGTTGTACCCATTTTAGGTGTAAAAAACGCATTTGGAACGTTTCCAAATATTTTTTGTACATCTAAAACTAAACATTCGGTGTTACGATATTAATTATTGCATTTCATAATCAATATTCTAGTTCGCTAGTTAGCCACATTTCTTATTTCCACACAGAAGTATTGCCAAATTAATAAAAACAGTGAAATATTTGACATCTATTTGCGACGTTGCCCACCTTCCGAGTAAACGCCCTTAATGCCTGTCATATTTTTTTTATCAGCAACCAATTGCTGCAGTTTACGCGCGCTTGTCAATGTGTCAAAATCATTTTGCGACAATTTTCGTTCCAGAAACTGACCCTTTGACATGTAGCACTAGTTATACAGATATAAAACACATTTTTTGTTGCAAAAACTCTACATAAATAAAAAATTAAGAACTATTTTCTGCCATTTTTTTTGGACCATTTCTATTCCCTTCGGTAACCTCCCAGTGAATTTTTTTTAGTGAATTAATGCGTTCATGCATTAATTTACGATGAATGACACTTTACTCATGTCTTATTTATCTTAGTCACAGAATATTGTGTGATGTTTTCATGTTATTGAAAATATTAAAGTACAAAAAGTTTTATGAAATTTGCAGATAGGTTTAACTAAGCCTTGGCAGTATGCTGGATTTACAACATTGGATAATGGCGGTTGAACTCTTTTCAACATTACTTATGCCTTTTTGCATAATGGCATGAAAAGTCATTAACCGCTATCCGCGGTGATACAATACAGGGTCAAATTTTATCTAGCGAAACTCCGCAGAGGTTATCGGTATGGATAGACACAAAATAAATTAATTTGATGACTTCTTTGAGGGTTCATCGACCGCAGTTAGTCCACTCTCGGCCCCTCGACCTACAAAACTGTGTAGTATATGCAAACGATGAAACAAAATACGTATGCGACCAAAATAATATGTTGTGAACCGATTGGTCGAGGGGCGGGGCTAGGTCGAAGACTCACTATTTTCTTAACGCGAATGGAACCAGTGGTCGTCGACCCCAAAAAAAAAAACATCAAATCTTTTAAAAGTTTATTTTATCATGGTTAAATATCGATCGACCTATCACGTCTGCGGAGTTTGGCTAGCTAATTTAATTTGACTCTAGTATACGTATTTATAATATGCCAAAAGACCTGCAACACGCTTAGCATGACCACAATAGAAACGGGTTTTGTCGACGGAAGAATAGACAAAATGACAGATAAACAATCACAATCTGTCATTTTGTCTATTCTTCCGTCGACAAAACCCGAAAAAAATCCGTTTCTGGTTGTCATGCTACACGTGCTGGCCGCATACAGTACCCGATTGTTAATATGGCACATCAAGTTCTAGAGCGTCGTCCCACACATACCTATGCGACTGTCTCTCTCTAAAGCTCTATGTGTCATATTAACGTTCGAATACTGTACATTGTCTTCTACGATTTTCCCAAAATTACCAATGAGGGACCTACGCAAACGACAGTTTTTTTGTGCGTTGCGAGTCTGCGGCGCACTAAGTATGTTCGATCTACATTAATTTTGTAATTGTTTTTCATTTATTTGTTGATCCTTTTCCAAAAAGTACGTTGAGAATGGCATGGAGTCTTCCATACACGTCGCATAAAATATTTCGCCGTGGAAGACTCGCACCAACTCCCTTATTAATAAAACAATCAACAAACTTAATCCTCGAAAAATGGTGGATCCGCAAGTTAAGCCGTTGGTCCCGGATGTCATTCGTGGATCTTTGACAGTCGTTACGGGTCGTCAGAAGCCCGAAAGTCTGACAACCAGTCTTACCAAGGGGTATCGTATTACCCAGTTACTGGGTTGTGGAGGTAAGATAGGCAGTCACTCCATGTAAAATACTGGTATTCAGCTGCATCCGGTTAGAATGAAAGCCGACTCCAACATAGTTGGGAAAAGGCTAGGCAGATTGAAGGTGGATCGGCAGAGGTAGAACTGTGTCCAAATAAACGTTTTCTTTCTTTCTTTACATTTTTTTTACGTTTTTTCCACTCAAATGTCAGAACTTCATAAAAAAAGTAATTCATTGGAACAAATCTACCTTAGAGAGATGTATTAATGATTCAATTCTGTTAATACATATTTTTACGGTCGCGAATCATATTTTGATAAGGATACAACCTTACTGACCTGCATATTCCAAAAAAACGTAACAAAATTTTAATTTTGCGGGCTACCTTTGCGAAACATCTTAACCATACATTTTTCGATGATTAATTTTGGCATAACTTTACTCCAAGTTATATTAATAAGGAGTAAAAAGTCATTTGCATAGGCCCTAACAAAGACATCAATTTCAAAACCCCCAAAAATCCAGCAATTTACAACATACCAAAGTTTCGAATATTCACACAGGAGTTTCAAGACTGCCCTCGCCGGGGGACGAAATCTCAGCAAGGGGCGTAGTCTCGGAGGGCTGGTCCGTGGCCGCGTATCATATCTGTGAGGCCGGCATCGTGGACACAGTGCTGTGGGGAGTGGTGGGGCGGGAGCCGGCTAGTGACGCGTTGAGGGAGGCCATTGTCCCCATCTGAAGAAGTTTTTTTAAAATGTTATTTAGGACATGTGTAAAAGTGCCTACAGATTTGCTTGATTTTTTATGATCGACAGGTCTTTTATTTAATACTTCTGCCCCTTATGACGAAGTATTGGGTTCCCACCTATGAAATTAGCGTTTTTTTCTCACAAATAGAGAACCTCGTCACTTCTATGATTTAAAATATTCATCAATTGCTTGGCAGACAACTACCAATGGTAAAAAAACCTTATTACTTATAGTTTTATAAAGTTAAAAATACCTTAAAAATTACTCCTCATTTTGTTAGCAGAAATGACCACTATTTGTAACTTAGCCAAAACTTATTTTTGTCGCTTAATCTAAGTGGCATATAACGTTAACTTCGTTTTTAAACATTAGTGCATAAAAGTTTAAAAACATTCGTGTTCATGGTTGTTATAAAAATTAAGAAAATGTTATTATGAAAAATGCAACTTCTTTAAAATTCTCCATACAAAACGCTGATTTCATAGGTGGGGGACCTAATAGTAGGACAAGACGTGTCGATCGGGAAAATAGAGTAAATCTGTAAAATCTTACATACGATTATACGAATAAATGTGCAAGGAAAACATGAAGAAATCTGGACTTATAATAACTGTTATTCTGAGGGCGCCATAGGCTGATATTATTTATTTATTTTAATACTAGCGACCCGCCCGGCTTCGCACGGGTATGTCTCGATCCCGTAGGAATATCGGGATAAAAAGTACTTTATGTGTTAATCCAGATTATAAACTAACTGTGTGCCAAATTTCATCCAAATCCTTTCAGTAGTTTTTGCGTGAAAGAGTAACAAACATCCATACGTCCATCCTCACAAACTTTCGCGTTTGTAATATTAATAGGATATATGCAAGTGCGACTGCTGAACCAGTCCTAAGTTCAATCCCCAGGTCGGTTTTTCCGTTAGGGATTTCTCAGTAGCAGTTCGGAGTTCACCGTGTCTAGTGTGTGCCGTATTGTCGCAATAGGCTCGCCCCCTATTAGATGAGACTAACGATATGTGGGTTACTCGATAGATAGCTTAGCGCCGAGAGTTAAAATGTAACAGTGTATTTTTTGGATGCACTCTGTTGGATTCTCAGTGCTCGTCTGAACACCGAGAGTTGAAATTCCTGTGCACGATAAAAATCGCCCGTGCGTCTGGGGTTTTCCTTTGGAGAATATGTGATGTTAAGTTTCAATCATTTAATAAGGTGACATGGTTTGCTCATAAAAATAAAATTGCTAACCCTTTCAGAATCGAGAATAGACAATAAACACAAACTTTATTAAGTGATTTTTCACATTGTAGTGTTTTTTTTTGGAAGTCAGTTGTTTTTTTTTGTAAAAAGTTTTTAGTTGTGGTAACCTACCTACCCCACACAAATTCGAATACCACTACCTGCTATGTAAATAACAGTGACAGTAAGTTATCATCATATCATCCACATATACTAAGTGGGAAAAATACGTATTATTGAAGCTAACTTAAAAATTATCCAAACAAAGTTAGTAAAATTTATATGGGATCAACTTGCGAGCATACCCTTTCATACAAAAAAAAAGAATTTTCAAAATCGGGCCACAATAATAATTGACGGAGAAATCGGAGCACATACACAAAAAAAAAAACATGTGTGCCATTCACACGTGGTAGAAGAGAAACCTTCAAAAATTTTGGCTTTAAGATAATGAGACGAATGTAAAATTTCGAGAAGAGGATAATTGTAGGTTTTAGTAATGATCATAGTGATACAATATTTGATAATTATTTTACAGTTTATTCAATAATCGCGACAATATTCTTCATTCGTTCGGCATATTTGAAGAATTTTATTATAAAAATGATGAAAAAACTCTACAAAAGTATAATATGTACACGTATACAAAACACCACGGTTGTTGTGATGCCTTTTCTCAAGCTTTGTACTACGCATGCGCGCACAAACACGTATTAACAAACGTACAACGCTGAGGCCCAAGCAAACTCCCACTACGCATTGGTAAACACGAGTGGAGGGGGTACGAAGCAGAGCACAAAGAGAACCATGAATATATGAAATACTGTATAATGCTTCCTATCTCATTTTCTCCCACGTTAAATCCTATGAATTTATGTGTCTGTCTCTTTTTACTGTAGCTTTTTCGTTTCATCGACTTTGAAATCACAACGATGCTAAAGAAGTTTTCATTTCAAAAGACCTACATACGCTACGAACATAGAACCTCCTCCTTTTCGGTTAAAAAGGAAAAACTCACCCTCAAATGTGCCAAATCCTCCAACTTAGTCAAATCAGCAAGTTCCAAGTACAAACTGTACACCAAAACCCAGCCGTACATCCCCGCCACGCAGAACACTATCCAGAACAGGCACATGATGACGTTGTAAGCGAAGATCATGTCGTTGACTATAGACGCGAACACGAACGCGATCAGACGGAACACTATGAATACGCCGAAGCTATACAGCCAGGGGACTATGCGTTTTTCATATTCCTGTAAGGAAAAAAAATATATTTGAAAAAGTACATTTCTACTTTGACATTTGTGACTAAGAGACAGGGCCGGATTTAAAAGTGTGGAGGCCCTGGGGCAACCAAGAAGTGAAGGCACCGATTTTGATTTTGGACCAGACGAAAAAAAATGCATAGTTTTCAATCATTTATACATAATAGGTACTAAAGATATACAAAAGAAAAAAATATAAATGTTAGGCGAATGGAACTTTGCGAGTTTTTTTCGTGGAAAAATCATTGATAATTTCGGTGAAATCCAGTTCTCGGAGTAAATTACTTTCAATACTAAGTAGGGATAACTTTCATAGGCGGTTCTGTCATTGTAGTCCGATGTAATTTTTTTTTAAATTTCATCATCGAAAATGGGCATTCTCCAATGCAGTTCAACGCCATCAACACCAAGTATATTCTCAACGTCATTTTCATTTGGGAATGTGGCTCTGAATTTTCGAATATTTGCTAATAGAAGATTCCCTTATATTGACCTTTTTGATAATCGTTTTAATACAAAACGGTAAATTTAGCGTATTGTATTGGACCAACTAAACTCTGTTTTATTAAAAAAAAAAAAATTGTGGAGGCCCCTATTTTGTGGAGGCCCTGGGCCATGGCCCCTGTTGCCCTGCCTTAAATCCGGCCCTGCTAAGAGAACTGAAAAGAAATACTTAGTTAAGAGTAATGTTCCCACTACTGGGAAACAGGCCTCTTCTCTGTGAAAGTGAGTGGGCCAGCCGTTTCGGAGACTAGCCGAAACATACAGACAGACAAAATATCTGTTTTTTTTTTTTTGTTGTATGTACCCTATATACTTTCATATGCATTTATTAAAAAGGAGGTATTTTGACATTACAAACATACACTTCAATTGTATTTATTTGTATATGTATAGATTATGTATTAGATTAACATAGGCACAACTAATATTAAACCAACTAATAAACGCTCATAATAACGATGAACAAACATAAAGTTAGCATATGTGCAACTATCTTACCTTATTTTTTCCTTGCATTACTAACTACAGGATGTCAGCATGAATGGTGAACGAATGAGTGAATTAGTATGAGTGAGCACATGAATAAAAGATACAAAGATGAAAATAAATCTTGTGAAAGATGCTAAGTTAGCGAAAGATTAGCAGTTAAAACTTGATACTATAGTTTGACCGATACCACTGTTCAGCAACTTAGAGACGGGGCGCACTGCAGGCTGCTCATTTGTCAACGCTCACGCCGCCCTGCCGCTCATTCGTCAACGCTCCCCCCGCCTCGCCGCACATTCCTAAGGCGCGGAACAGCGGTCTCGGACAAACCAGTCAGGCTCAAAAAGATTTATATGTAACCGTAAGATTGTATGAACCATTAGTTACACGGTACATTATTCTTTCTTTCTTTCTTTAGTTTATAATCTATCAATATTATTTCCGTTACATTATCAACTGTCGAAAATATTGCGAGCTGGATGAAATGGGTTAGGTTAGGTTAGAACTGTGACCAAGCGCGCGCGAGCCGAGCGAGCGAAGCGAGCGGTGCTGGAACAGCTTCCGGCGAGCGCTACTTCCAAGTTGCTCGCAGCTAGGCAGGCTATTTAGTATTAGCGCAAGGTGCGTGACTTCACAAGCAAGTTTGATAACAGTTCACAATTTGTCGGTTTCCCATGGATGGATTTATAAACTATCGAAAAATAATGCCTTAAATTGTACCGATGTATCGACCCTGTATACATTGACTGGAATTAATTTGACGTTCTTATGTAGCTACAATTAAGTTCCCAATGTGTAACATGTTTTCTGGCGACACATTGATACTAACAATATTACATAACATCAGGCCTTGTTACCCGAAGGGTTGGGCAGAGGTGTATCTATAGTACACCCACATCACATCACTAGTACAACAATTTTCTTATTGTCCCTCGGCAAACTTCGTGTTTCGTCAGTCGTCGGATTTCTATCAGTTGCCCTTTGCACTTGGTGCTTCTTTCTTTTCATGTGGTTAGTGACTAACCTGATGTCAGAGATTTAAAGCCGCCCATGGGCCTCTGACTTGGCTTCACATGCCGTCGAGATATATCTCTAAGGCATGCCGGTTTCCTCACAATGTTATGCAAGTAAGTAACTATGTCATTATTTTAAAGTCGACCTACTAAAAGTTGCTTAAACAATAAACATTTCAGCTGACTCTAAACTTTTTACACCGAATGAATCAGACCGAATTCTCCTGAGTGCAATTCTGCTTTTCGCTCTAAAGAGTTGGCACTGATCACTGTTTTGCACTGAACATTTTTATTTAGTAAGAACTTACACTACATAAAAGGCATACTTAATATAATTTAGTCTAGATTTTTCGTTTTCTGGTGTACTCAGATAACTAATTGCGCAAAATATTTTCGTAAACGATTACGACAAATCCGTTTAATTTTGACAGTCCAACAACATTCATTGCGTTATTAACGTTGTTGAGCAGATTTTATTTTCGTACCAAAAGGAGAAGGTTATACAGGGTTATTGGTAAAACACCAACAACCTTTTAAGGGGTCATTGTATTCCTCATTATGAACCACTTTTACTATGGGACCAAGCCTGAAATCATGAAAAAAAAAAACAGCTGTTCCCTACATTTTGACGAGTTATGCGAACATAACAGGGAACAGCTGATATTTTATTCGTGATTTCAGGTTTGATCCAATAGTAAAAGTTGTTGTTGATGTTCGTCTGTAGAGTGTTGGTAGGTACTTATGTTTTTTTTGCGGCATTTTTTACTAAATATTGTACCGTGGTACGAAACCCTATTACACTGTTTGTCCACCGCACTGTGAACGTGAACGAGAAAAAAGATTACGCGGATTAACAAACCAACAAACAAACTCACTTTCGAATTTTTCTTCTTCTTTTCGTATGGTTAGTGACTAACCTGGTGTCAGAGTTTTAAAGCCATCCATGGGAATCTGACTTGGCTTCACATGCCGTCGAGAAATATCGATCTTTTCCTTCACCGTTTTTGAAGCAAGTGATAATTATACAATACGCACATGAATCCGAAAACTCAGAGGTGTGTGCCTTGGGTTCGAACTCGAGACCTATGACTTGGCAGTCCGACGGTCACACCACTAGGCTATCACTGCTGCTTGGTGCTTCTTCTTCTTTTCGACTCGATGGGAAACCATGTATTATGTTAAACGAGTTGGGCCCAGTAGGTGGCCACGGCAACCGCGGCATCAGTGGCACTTGGCGCTTGTACATATTGACTCCTACCGCTGCACCCGCGTTGCAATCAACCATAATTACCAAGTGCAAAGGACAACTGATAAAATCCGACGACTGACGGAACACGAAGTTTGCCGAGGGACATTAAGAAAATTGTTGTACTGTACAATATTATGGAGCAAAAATTTTGACAATTAAATTAATTCTGATGACATAATACTGTTACAATTTTTTGGGGCTGACTGGACACATTTAAAATAATTATACAGAGGTTTGAATATGCAATGTAGATGACAGAAAAATAGCAGTTTGGTACCTACCAAACTACTCTACAAGGTAGATTAAAAAGATAAGTATAATATTTTTTTAATATTAATTATACCTTTCTCAGCGCGTTAATGAGTATGATGCTAGTCACAAGCACGGCGAGGGAGCCCAGCCACGAGAACAGCGCAAATATTATCAGGACATTGCGAACTGAAACAGAAAATAGTACTCTTTAATAACCGCTGAACTGTTTTCTGGATAATACAGTATCCATGGGGAAGAGGCCGTCGCTTGTTTCGCAGATACTAGAGTGTCCAACGGGTACATGTTGAATATTATGTCTATTCCGTTCTAACCTTTACATTTACTCGCTTCAACGCATTTTCTAGCATTTTCATGATTTCTTGTGTGTAATATAGTGTCCGGCCGTCGCTTGTTTCGGCGGATACTAGAGTGTCCACGACGGATACTAGAGATACCACTTGAACAAGCGACCGCCACAGACCCCCCGGAATTTAAACAGAAAAGCGGCAACCACTTTGAACAAGCGACCGCCCCGCGCCCCCCGGACTATAAACAAACAAGCGGATATACAAGGTGTTCCTTTTGATGTACCATAACTCAAAGGTATTATTGACCATGTCAAAGAATCAACTGGCATATGAATTATTTTTCGTTTTCATTTTTCATACTAAATAATTAGAGGAGCTCGTGGCTAAGTAACAACAGTCGCACTGGTCGATCCATCAGGTAAAGCTACGCTTGCCGGGGTTGGTCAGTGGATGGGTGACCATCTTTACATACCGAGACTCCTCCGTGCCTCGGAAAGCACGTTAAGCCGTTGGTCCCGCCTGTCATTCGTGGATCTTTGACAGTCGTTACGAGTCGTCAGAAGCCCGAAAGTCTGACACCAGTCTTACCAAGGGGTATCGTATTACCCAGTTACTGGGTTGTGAAGGTCAGATAGGCAGTCGCTCCATGTAAAATACTGGTATTCAGCTGCATCCGGTTAGACTGGAAGCCGACCCCAACATAGTTGGGAAAAGGCTAGGCAGATTGAGGCAGATTGATTTTTCATACTAAATAATTCGATAAAGTCATGAATATTTATGTAAAACACCCTTACGCGAAATATATTTAAAAAAAATACACATTATACCTATCGCGGTATAGTAATCTTATTCTAGATGCATCGTCTTCACATATAATTATATAATTAATGTATGCAAAATATTGTGAAAACATTTTAAAAGAGTAACGGTGGAGTTTCTTGCCCATTCTTCTCCATACGAAAACTACCTTTTGGAAGGGGCGACTAGAATCAATTCTATTTTTTGTAAACTTGACGTTCATAAGTGCCTTTTAAGTGCCTAATTGAAATAAATTGTTTGACTTTGACTTTGACATTTAAAAAAGAAATTACAACGTCGCATTTTCTTAGCTTTAAATAATAATGATTGGATTGAATGAAAATGATTTACTCGTACTTATTAATGAAACTTAAGATACACGCATCGAGAGTCTGGTGTTATGTTATCTTCGAAACGATGTATTATTGGAACGCGTGTTCTGGGACGTTTTGTATTATTTTTACATATAGACGTAGTATAATATTATCTGTGCTTGTGCTAGCTAATAACCTTAGAGTTATGGGAAATTAAAAGGTACACGTTGAATAACATCACGCGTGTAGTGTAGTGGTAGGCAGATTCGCGGGAGAGTCCGGAAAGGATACCGTGGCCACTGGCAACGTACAGGCAACACTGAAGGAACTGGGGTGGGTTTGCCCTCCCGTTCCGCCCAGAGCGGGCGAAGTTAATAATTTCCCATCCAAAAAAAAATAAAAAACATCCCACCCTCTGCGTCACAGGCCTCCTCTCCGTGAGAGGAGCGTGATTTTACAGTCGTCGAGTTTTAGTTTTTAAACTTACTTTTTTTTACATATTATATTTTTGTTTGCTGTATGCATAATATTTATTTACCTGGAGGACTGCCGACATAGACGAACTGGTAGCTGATGACGTAATAACCGGTGTGCGTGAAGCCCGGTGTTGCCATGTACAGGCAGTACAGGTCGAAGATGCTCTCCGCAAATGTGAAGAGGGCCATGAACTGGAACATGAAAGTTTTATATGAATTTGTAGTATCCTATTGGTGAGTTTGTTTGTTTGTTACGCTTTCACACTAAAACGTCTGAACGGATTTGGATGAAATTTGGCACATGAGTAGACCATGACCTGGGTTAGGACATAGGATACTTTTTATCCCGATTCCTTCACGGGATCGAGACTGATTCGGGTGAAACCGCAGGTCGTAGGTAATATAATCAACCTAAAATGTGCTCACTGCTGGTGAGGGAAAGGTATTCTCACTGTGAGAGGGAGCGGGCTGTAATCCACCACTCTGGGATATCCGATGTCTTTGAATGTTTGGTAGGTTAGGTAGGATATGCCTCGAGATTCGCGGGCCGATTCCGGCCACCCTAGGCGCGGGCTTGCGGACGGCGAGCAATGGGTAGCTCGCCGTCCGATAAAGACCATGCGCGGGTCGACGGCGCGTTGTGTTCCACGCGCGCCTCAAAGAGATGTCAGCACAACAGAAGGGGTCTGCTAGGACCGATGCCTGTCGGGGTCGCGGGAAAGTCCGAAAGGGATACCGTGGTCCCTGGCAACTGAAGGAACACGGGTGGGTTTTCGTCAGTAAGAGTCTGAAACACCCAATTATTATTTTTTTGACCCTGAAATGGATGGCTGCCTGGGCTAGAAGTTCGAAACCATAATAAACATGTTGTATGTAAATTGTTTCCACTGAGCCACAATTGCTTAATGAGGATGCGCTAAGGTAGCCCGCGATTCATATTTTTTTATCAACATAGCACCTGACACTAACCCGCAAATTGCAAAAATATAAGAAGTTTTGAATTTCATGGGCTACCCTGAACTCTTGCCAAGATCTCTCCAGAAATTACAAAAGCCAGCTTTTATTCGTCTTCTTCAGTTTCATCCAACAGGTTAAGCTATGCTTGCTGAGGTTGGTCCATGTATGGGTGACCGTCTTTAGATACCGAGTCTCTTCTGTGCTTTGGGAAGTACGTTGAGGCGTTGGTCCTGGCTGTCATTCGTGAATCTTTGACAGTTGTGACAACCAGTCTTACAAAGGGGTATTGTATTACCCAGTTACAGGGTTGTGGAGGCAGATAGTCAGTCGCTACATGTAAAATACTGGTATTCAGCTGCATCTCGTAAAACTGGAAGCCGACCCCAACATATTTGGGAAAAGGCTATGTATGTATCAAACTTACAAGGGTAAGGAATCCTGTAAGCAGAGACCCTCTCTGAAGGTCCAAGAAGTATGCATCATGGAGTATCGGCTTCTGGTACCACGGTAGTCTTAGTGATCTTACTGACTTTGATGAGCGAAGGTTTGTTGATGATCTGTAAGTAAGATTACAGTAATTTGAGTAAGTCGAAAGGAAGAAATTGGCTTGAACAGTAGGATATTAAAATTAAACTCAAATCCAACTACACGCACTTTTGAATTTTCAAGGGATCGGTCAGAAAGATGAAGCTAGTTGCCCATTCCAAAGCGTAGTAGGTTTCTATGGAGAACAACGAGCAAAAACTCTATGGACATACTTTTAAATTTAAATTCATGTAAAGTAATTTAAAACGATAAAGGAGACTGTCACACAGCTAAGTAAAGACTCAAGCATTACTTAAAACTAGTTTAAATCCATATCAATGGTTGAGAATATGCCTGGGTCTGCAGGTACTGTACATTAAGTTACAGGCTAGAACCATGTGGTGACTATCTTCAAAACATAAGGAGTGTTTGAGACAAAAGCTCTAAAGTCCCCGCCAGGAGAAGCTATAAATATATTGTAAACAAATAACCTCTACAAGTTATGTAGCAAAACAAATAATCCCAAATTCAATCAACTCAAAGTAACATATCTGTGATACGAAACTAACGAGCAATTTCACTTGGTTGGGTTATATATAAGTGATATAAAGTGCTGTTGTCTAATGTTTTGAGGTACTGAACATGTCCGAGTTCCAGTACCACAAAACATTAGATGCCGGCTTGGTCGTTAGTTTTGTATAACATGTACTTTGAGTTGATTGAATTTGGGATTATTTGTTGATGATTTAATCGTTGCTATATAACTTAGTAGAAATTCTTTATTTACAAAATTCATAGCGTCTCGTGATGGGAACCTTTTGTTATATTATAATAGGTAGGGACTGTTGCCCCTCCTATGTTGTACCCTGAGCATCTTCTATGGGATACAAAGATTCCCCAGCATCTTACTTTTCTGATTTCTATGGATAACTGGCCATGAAAGCCATATTACAGATGGATTAAAATAGAAGTCAAGATATGGAACTTGACGATTAGTCAGGCTGTCAATATTAAAGGTCGATGAACTACCATTAGAGTTGAGTTATACTGAAAAGTTTGTTTGTATTATTGTATAGTCCAAAAGTCCAAATAATAAAATAACAAGACATCTTGGGGTTGCAGATTTTTGACATAATAGATACAAACTCGTTGCATAAAACTTTTTCATTACACAAATGCAATAATCTGTGGTGTACCATTTTTTTTTCACGAAACATGCAAGCACAGACCATTTCCAATTTCCAATAAGAAGTTTTTAAGTAATTTGTAAAACTTACTTTCCGGTGTAATGTGAGTACACAGAAGGCGTTGATCGATAAGTTGACGGCGTCTTTCTTCCGTACATGTTTATTTTTCGTAAAAGTTCAACGGCAGTTGACGCCCTATTTGCTAATGTATTCAGCCACTAGTTTCACGGCATTAACACCGGATAAAACACTCCCGGTTGGTAATAAACCAGTAAAGATCACATTTAACTTGTTTTATCCACAATTTAAGTCATAAATATCTGTTTTCTTACGAAAAGCCACGCCTGAAAATTGTTTGTTGCTACTTTCCGTTGTCAATTTGGAATATAATCCAGAAAAAATCCATATTAAACATGACTTGAACTGTTTCAATTATGGGCGCTAGTGTTCACGGCAAAATCATGAGTTAGAAAGAGAAGTGAGAAGTAAAACGCTTGTCATTGCAAATTGATAGTATACTACTAAGCATTTATAAAGATAGCATCGTTAAAAAAGATTCACGATACAATTTGTGAAGCATGCTTTATATATTATATAAAATAAAATAGGACTTGTCAAGTTGTCATTCATTTGTCAAAGGAAATCTATCTCAAGAAATTCACAAAAAGCAGGGCATTGGGTAGCGGGTATTTAGCAAAATTTTTGGTGAATTCTAAAGTAAAATAGAAATAATATGTCTCCTCAAGATATAAACAGCAGTAGCAAAAGTGAAAGAGATGATAAGATTACATACACTAACTTGAGAACGAATTCTGGGTTATGCTGTTAGTATTCATTATTTACTGAAACATTGAAGCATGAGGATTTGAAGAAATAATGATTGACCACAATCACAATCGATCGATTTAAAAGTTTGCTGTTAGATAAGTACAGAAAATGACAGTATTGCCTATATTTTCCACTGTTCACCAATAGGGATGATGCCTGGGTAAAAAAAATGAAATTCTAATTAGTCCGTCAGTCAGATAATAAAAAAATATTAGACACATATTTTTTGCTTTATCATATTAATAAAAAATTACTTAGATAAAACGCATTTTAAGTTGGGGAGTGGGGGTCGCTACGTCACTAGTATGTATAAAATCTACGTACTCGTGAAGTTATTACACATTTTACCTCAATGTATCGCCTTAATCTTTAGATTACGTAAAAAAAGAAAAATACGTGTCCAATATTTTTTTATAATCTCAGACGGACTAAAAATAAATTTTTAGTCATCATCCCTATTGCTTGTGGTATATCATAAAATTGAAGCAACAATTAAATATTTGACAGTTATTTACGACATTGTAAACTTTTAGGATAAGGCCGCACAAAATTAGCAGTGGGGCCATATTACGACGTGTTCAACTGTGAAAAAGGGATAATGCTATTCGTCCTATATAGCCTCATCTCTCTCTGACTGTGGAACAATTATGGCTGTAACACGTCGTAGTAATACCCCTGTTTTTTTTTTTTTTTTTCAGGATGAGAAATCATCAAATGACTTCTCCCCACTTCTCCCACTCTGGGCAGAGCGAGAGGATGTGTCAGACTTTTACTGACTAAAACCCACCCGTGTTCCTTCCGTTGCCTGTGTGCCGGGGCCGCGATATCCCTTTCGGACAAACCCGCAACCCCAGCAGGGTAGTACTACCCCTAATGGTGCGACTTCGATTGTCTGCCTGTTTGTATGTCGCCCACAGCTGGTTACTTATTTCAGTAACTAGGTAGGTACTCGTCGACTTAAAGTACCTACAATATCTTTTATTTTTTGCAGGTGTTTGCCTTAAGCCTCCGGTTCATTCGAAAAACTACTACGGCCATGTTTTCTGCAAAGACTGCTTCTATAAATACATATTTTCGCACTCCAAGAATGAATGTTCTGGAGACATAACAAAAATAGAAACAGACAAAGACGATAAAAAAGAAACCAATGAAGTTAAAAAAGAAGCTAAGGATGATGTTGTGGAAATCGCATAAGTATTATTGTGGTGTTGATCAGGGGAAATTGTATGTGCAAAGTTAAAAGTGGACACCAAGTATTTAAGAATGTTTTGTAAGTAAATAAAAACGAATAATGTAGATATGAGGTCTTATTTATACATACGTGTAGATTCATTTTAACCTATCACAATTTTCTCTTCGTTCCCTTTGCGCCCCTTGCTGTCACACTGACAGCAGTACGAATGTAGAGTCGGCTAGGGTTCGTCAGATCACTGCTATCCTGTTACTATATAGTTTGGCACTATGTCCCACCACCGAGGAGGAAGTGAAAATATCATCAATTTTCTCTCTCAAGAAAACTAAAAAAGATGTATATATATATATATATAGGCATGTATTTAATGCGGCAACTAAGTAAAATGAATATAGGTTTTAAAAAAAAATAGAGTGGGTACCATATATAATGGGTTGGCAGCTAATAAGGAGTATCGTAATAAGTAATAGGTAGCATATTAATATATCAGTAATAAGCTCCGTTTTAATTTAAACTAGCATCAAGTTTTTCTTTTGGGAACAGAATTAATATCTAAGCGGAAACTTAATGGCGAAAACAAAATAAAAAATGGGCATTCATAAATAATATAAATCAGATTCTATTTAAAATTGTTTGTATGAAGAATAAATATAAACTAGCTTATATTATACATATATTGTGTGAGTTTCACCTAACCTAATCCAAATGATTCACCCACAATAGAGGGTATCAGGCGCTCGGCGGCCGCTGCCGCGGTACGCTCGCTCCGCTCGCTCGCCTTCACGCGTTAATGGTCACTGTTCTAACCTAACCTAACCCAAAAGCCACCCTACTAACATTATTAGTCGCCAAGTCATTATTTATAGCTCCTCGCCTAATATTTTATTTGACTGGTATAGTTTATTTGCTACCTAAACGCAGCTGCTAGTTTTTAGTTTTTATAACACCTTTAATTTTGAACCTTACATAATATAATAGTCGCGAAAATATTTAATCGCTGGCAAGTTATTTTATTTGTTGCAAGCATTTAGTCGACTTTTAAGTTATTAGTCACTCGGAAAATAATAAGCTATATATATATAGTTGATCGCTGAGCACTCGTTTGTCGCAGCGACAAGAGCTATCATAGGGCCTGCGCACATTGGCGGACGGCAGGAGAGAGCATCGAGGATTCCTCTATCCGCCAGCGTACAATGACAATAAAAAATCCTCTGCGATACCGCGAGCGTCCGCCAGCTAACCGGAGCATCCGCCGGTATGCCGCGAGTAGTCCGGTCGCCGGTATTTGATTATTCCACTAGCGACTACGCATTCGAAAAGTTGCTTCAAACTCCAGCGCATAACGGCGCATACCGCCGTGGTATCTTCCAAACTGCTCTTCGATGCCTCAGAGAAAACTGCGCTGCGATGCTCCGAGGTCGATCACCGAGCATTGATATAAATATACCTTACTTCGATTAGATAAGTATTAAATTCAGTTGATAATTGTCGAGCCCTCGATTATTTCAAGATTAAGGTTAAGACAAGTAACATAATATACTCACCTATGACGAGGGTTAAGAGCAAGATCTCAGGGCCCTCGCGCTCTAGATGGCCACGACCACGACGAGTGGTCGCAGCGACCCTATAGAAACCCATACGAATCGCACACTTGGTCGCAACGGCCAACTAGCCGTAGACCATACAATACTACTAGACCGGTCATGACTGGCCGGAGTCGTGTCCTAGCCCGGGGAAGTTACGCCAAATTTTAGGCTAACTTTGCATTAATTTAAAACAGCGATTTTTTTCATTCAACTTGTAGGGTATGGTCAAAGGAGTATGTTAAACTGTATACCGCGAAAAGTTTACACCCGCGTGTACGTTTTTTTAAAGAAATCATCCAATTTCAAGTTCACGTGGTAGAAAAAATATATTAACAGATATGTTTGTCGAAGAGATTAGGTATCACAAGTAGGTCAAAAAATGTAATATTTTCATACAGGGAAATTTCCATATTTTTTTTTATTTTTTTTATTTTTTATTGTAAAGTGTGTGTGAAGAGCTAAGTTCAAAAACACGATTCAGGAAAAAAATCACTGTTAGGATTTACTGCAGGGTTCAAACCTAATTTAACCGGCCTATCCGTCTAATGCGCGAGATCTATCAACATGGTGGCCGAGTGCTTACCTCAAGACGACGTCAGAAAACTCTCATGGTGGCTGAGAGCAGACAAGATGGTGGCTTAAAGAGATTTTCTCAAGACGGTGACTGAGAACTCTGAACATGGTTTGAACGCAGTCTTAGTTAGCATAGTGGCAAAGAGCAGACTAATGTCAAGTGCGCAAGAGCAGATTCACAAGCCAGAGGGGAGAGCATTACAGCGGTGGCTGAGAATTTCAACGGTGTTGTAAGAGCAACCTGAACGTGGCCGCTTGACGGCGGCTGAGAGCCAGAAAATCAACATAGCAGTTGAGTGTCAAGTGCGCAAGAGCAGATTCACAAGCCAGAGGGGAGAGCATTACAGCGGTGGCTGAGAATTTCAACGGTGTTGTAAGAGCAACCTGAACGTGGCCGCTTGACGGCGGCTGAGAGCCAGAAAATCAACATAGCAGTTGAGATCAGGGGCCCAAAACAGCTAAGAGTAGACAGTGGCTGAGTCATACGGCCGAGGGTCCATGTTCCATGGATAGTGTGCTTTTCGCTTAGGGGATTTGAAGGAAGATAAGTTAAACGACAATATTTATAGATTGACACCACATTTTTATTCGAAAATCTCTCCGCAATAAACTTCTTTTCACAAATTATTATTACTTTTTACATACAAAGAACCACACTGCCACAAACACTTAGGACACTTGAATTGGGTTCCACTACATACTTTCGGGTTCTGTAGATCGACCCATCCACGATACGAAGGCTCGGAATACGGGCCTTTCGATAATTTACCATTATCATTGAAGTTTTTCCATTTTTTCGGGCGGTTTGCAGGTTCGCTTAGACCTTTCTCGTGTAGGTATTTTGTCAGCTTTTCGATTTTTTCTGCTGCAGACACACAGTATAAATTTTCCACGATTGCTGATTCGTCGATGGGAATGCTCACTTCAGGTGGTAAATCGGGGATCGAGACTTCAGTCCTGATCTCGGACGACAAGTCCCAGATGCCCAAAGACTCGTCCCCAGTTGAAACGGCATGTGTTGCAGCTGTGAAAATTTTTCATATTCAACTCTTACGCACCTAAAAGGGAGATTTTTATTAATCATCAAGTTGTAACATTAGTACCTACTGTAATTTTTTTACATCAGTAAAAGTTATAGGAAATATTCTTGGATGGACTACTGTGTAAAGGTACCATTCCGTACCCGACCGCAGGCGGCAACTGCAGGCGACGTGTCGCGGTGTCATGTCACGGCGACAAGACGCAGTGTCATGCCGCCTGCAGTCATGATTCCGAACCCAACCGCAGGCCGTATTCCAGTCGATATATAGAAGATAGAAAAACATCTTATCGCTCGAGCGTTTGCGGCACTACTGGTCTGCGGTCGGGCTACACGTGTCGCCTGTCGCTCGCCCGTAGCTGCCAACGACGTGTCGCCATAGAAATTCACAGAAACTAGTGTCGCAGCGACACGTCTACAGTTGCCGCCTGCGGTCGGGTACGGAATGGTACTTTTACTAAGTTAATGATATGCGTGGTGCCTACTTTGCAATCTATTTTCTCGCTGGTCCTCGCATAAGGGGTATACTGTACTGCGGTGCACAAGGGCTACAACAGACAAACTTCAATTGACTCAAGCTCTGCAGCTTGGGTTATTTATTCCGTTCCACCCCAAAAAATCCAGCCTAAGGTGGATACTCTGAATAATGTCCCGAGAATTCACCAATGGAATTTATAGGCTTAGAGTGGATTCTCGGACATACGGTTTCCGAGTACCCTTGAAAGCTTAGTGTGGATAAACGGATTAACCCTGCAGCTTTATGGGTGGTATGAAACAAGCTTGAAGGAAGTCATAGAAGACGACAACGCAGAATGGACTGAAGTAGTTGTACGCTTGGTACACCACTGCTGGAAAATAACCCTTCCTCAAGCCTTTCATCACCGTACTAATTAATCGTGTGGGTGGTAAGCAGCCATAACCTGAACTGAACTGAAACAACATCCAACTTACATTTCTTAGGTTCGTTATTCTGAAACCATTCCTGCTGTGGGCCATTGCCACATCGATTGAAAGGCGGCTGGCCTTGCATCATGAAAATAATCGGTGCCGTTTCCTTCTTTCCATCGAGGAACTCCCTCATATTTTCAGCAAATTGAGTATTATTCTGCCACTGTTCAAAGCAAGACTTGAAGAACTCCGAAGGATTGTCCTGGGTACGGTTCAGAACGTGTTTGTTGAAACACTCTTCGCAGAAGACTTGACCATAGTAAATCTTCAAGTTGTCCTTCGGAATTGTGTGGCAGAAATCTGGAATTTAGTTTACTGTTATAAAATGTTATCTGTCTATTAGTACAAGTATATTTCATGACAAAATTGATAAATTAAAGGTACCATTTCGTACCCGACCGCAGGAGGCAACTGCAGGCGACATGTCGCCGCGACACTATGAATTATGAAATTCCTTTTGTAGCTAGCGACACGTCGTTGGCAGCTACGGGCGAGTGACAGGCGACACGTGCAGCCCGACCGCAGACGAGTAGTGCCGCCAACGCCCGAGCGATAACACGTTTTTCTATCTTCTATCTACCGACTGGAATACGAGCTGCTGCTGCCTGCGGTCGGGTTCGGAATCATGACTGCAGCGACATGACGCCGCGACGTATCGCCGCGACATGCAGCGACACGTCACGTGCAGTACCTACTGCCTGCGGTCGTGTGCGGAATGGTACCTTAAGGGACAGTTATTACGAAAATTAAAAACAATACAGGGACCGTATTATGAAATGTTAAAGCCATCATTTGTTCGAATGCGATAAAGGAATAGTTATTCGCCATGTATTGCTCCATTTCTCTTACACTGGAACAATGGTGGGCATTCACGAAGAATCACGTTAAAAGAACGACTACTTAGGTAGCTTAGTTTCATAAGATACTTACAGCACTTGGCGCATTGAGGATGGAAGCTTTGCCCTCCGATCTCCACTTTGTTGCTATCGTCAACACTCTGAAGGCAGCGCGCGCAGATACATCTCCTCGGTGGCTCCACCGGTGTCTCTTCTGGGGCCTCAGGTTTCGTCTCTGAATGAAAAGATCAAATAATGTAGGACTGTCGAACTGACAGGCTACGCCATATACTCGATCTTATGACCAAATCTCAAATATTGTGTTTGATTATGACGACTAATAGAGAAGTTTAAAAGAAGACAGGGTGCGCTTGCGCCGACCCCAAGTAAATAGGAACACGGGCAAGATAATGATTATGATGATGATAGTGTTATCACCTTTGCTCTCATTATTATTCGCTTCTTGTGGTTGACCACCAGGAGCCCACTGCATCCACCAGCTATTAGAATGAATGCGGGGACTCTCGCCCCTAAATCTCGACAAGACATGCTTCTTAAAGCATTCGGTGCAGAAGACATGCCCGTAGAACATCTTCAGGGATGTAGGAATCGTTCGGCAGACACCTGGAAAATATACGATGGTTTGTAATTCCCAAACTGCCAAGCTGCAGGTGACAATATAACGTAGTACGCCCTGGGGCGAAGGTGGGGAGAATTCCCAAATAGCAGTCACCGTGCTATACAGTAGGCCTTTCCCTAGTGTCTCCCCGCCAATAAGACTTACACCACTCGTGTAGGTATGTCTCTCTCCCTTCCTCCCTTCTTTACGCTTCTCTTCGGAAGAAGTTTTGCCTACACTCCTCGCAAGGAGCAACTACACCATTTTTATCGCTTCCGATGGTACTTGCTATGTAGTAGTATTAAAACGCTCAAAAACTTGTTTATACTTACAACACGTGCTACAACACCTGTGGAAGCTCTGCCCTTCGATATCAACCCTATCTTCAGCATCGATAGGAAGGAAGCATCTCGCACAAAAACATTTTTTTGGCGGTTCTTGGGTTTTATCCATATTGATACGTTGAAAGTAACGTTATAATTTTGTTAAATTAAAAAAAAAGATAAGAAATATGCTCTAAAGAATCAGCAATGTTTTATTCCATGGAAGATGATTGTTGGTTCGTGGAAAATATAATATAACAAATGAATACCGGATTCTAGCAGAACGGAATATTCGATTTGAATAGTATATATATATAGTTTTTTTTTTTGGCAGACAGTTCTATTCTTTGAAGAAAGTATAAAACCTTTTCGTTGTAAACTCCCAAAAATGTGCAACCTTGCATCCACAAGGTCGAACAGCTGGAAAGCCAGGCCGGTCCTAGCCGCCCATAGTTTGTCGAGCTTTCACGTAACCCTTTTTTTTTTTGAGGATGGGAAATCATCAAATGACTTCTCCCGCTCTGGGCAGAGCGTGAGGGTGTGTTGTTCACGTAACCCTAAGGTGCTACTCTATTCAAACATGTTTTTTATGCAGTACTATCTTTTGCCCGCGGCCTCACCGGGATAAAAAGTATCCTCTGTCCTAACCCAGGTCATGGTCTACCCATGTGTCAATTTCATCCAAATCCGTTCAGCCGTTTTGGTGTGAAAGCGTAACAAACAAACAAACTCACTTTTGCATTTATAATATTAGTTGGAAATATTATTAGGAAGCACATCCTGCAAGCGTAGGCCATTTAACTATTGCTTGCAAAGTGTTTCGAATTCGTCCAACCAGCTTTAAAATTACGTAACATATTTTCGTAAACTATTACGACTTACATGCTCTGTGATTACGACTAATATGTTTTATTTTGACAGTTCAAGTTCAACAACATTCATTGCGATGTTGTTGAGTAGATTTTTTTTTCGTTCTGAAGCAATGGATTAGCAATCTGTTTCAAAAGGATTTAGATTTCTGATTGATCGTTTATTACGCAATTAGGTACAGGTCATCCTGTATTCCTGTCATGTATATGTCCTTTTTTTTTTTCAGGATGGGAAATCATCAAATGACTTCTCCCGCTCTGGGCAGAGCGAGAGGGTGTGTCAGACTTTTACTGACTAAAACCCACCCGTGTTCCTTCCGTTGCCTGTGTGCTGGGGCCGCGATATCCCTTTCGGACAAACCCGCAACCCCAGCAGGCATTGGTCTTTCGACCCCGTCGGTTGGTGCTGTCATCTCTTTGAGGCGCGCGTGGAACACAACGCGCCGTTGACACGGGCCTGGTCCTTATCGGACGGCGAGCTGCCCATTGCTCACCGTCCGCAAGCCCGCGCCTACGGTGGCCGGAAGTCGGCTCTCGACTCCCGACGCCCGGGGCGTCTCCTGCGGCGACTAGGGCCGCGAGGGCGTGCAGCTTGCACCTCCCTCGCGCGCTCCGCCTCCTCCTTCGCGAACATAACTGCTTCGCAGAAGGAGGTGACGGCCTCCCATGCACTCTCGCTCCGAACCATGGCCTGAACCAGGGCCAGACGCGAGAGATCGCTCCGCCGATCGCCTCCGTGAGGACACGGCGGTGCTCCGCCCAAGCCGGGCAGACCTCCACCGTATGCTCCACCGTGTCCTCCGGGCGATCCACACAGTGGTGACACCCGGGCGTTTCCTCCCGCCTTATGCGGAACAGGAACCTCCCGAAACAACCGTGTCCGGTGAGGACCTACGTCAGGCGGAAGGTGAGGACGCCATGGCGCCTCTCAAGCCACTCCTCAAAGAGGGGACTTATCGCCGCAATTGTGGCGTGCCCAATCATGTATATGTCCTAAGGGCACGGTCACAGCTCCGAAACCGAGAACGAGATTATTTCGACTTAGGTTCGGAAAGAAGTTGACGGCGCGTTAGCGGCGATCAAGATTTTTCGTAATGTGTTCAAGTCAATCCTCATAAACTGACCTCTCATTGTACGGAAAGCCTATGAATGATTAAATAAGAGGTCAGTCTCTACTGTAAATAATACCTGAATAAAGATGATAAAATTTTGTATTTTTATCTTTGCTTTCATCATTTAGTGTACATACTTACACATAGATGTCGTTATAACCAGTTGAGAAAAATATGATTAGTCACAACACTATACAAATGACGAATATCTTCTCGATTGTCGATTGTAAAGAGAACGTAGCGCGTCACTACTGTGTTGCCTATGTGTGGTGTCTAAAGTTGTTTGTGTTATCTATCATGTTTTTATCAAAAAAGTGATGTTTGTGGACTTGTATGGAAATAAATCTACGCTTATTTAGTGGTAAAGTAGATCTATTATCTTATCTTTATCAGTTTGTTTGTTTAAAAGTTGCTAAAACAGAGTTAGCATAGGTTATGACGAACATTGACCGTTGTGAACGTAACAACTCATGTTTTCACATTTTTATGATTGAAAAACGAATGTTTGAAAGCGGATGAAGTTGATAAACGATAAATCACCCGTACAGTCACCGTATTAACAACTTATAATGTTGTTTGATGCGTGATTCTAGTAAATACAACAGTTTGAAAATTGCTACTGAATGTCAGTTGAGATATGGGTAAAACTTTTTTTTCTGTGTCGAGATGACCCCGATGTTTACTGTTTGGGGCCTTCGCCAAAGGCGGCGCTAACTGTAATGCCAATAACATCTATATCTAAAAAAAAACTCATTGTGCAAGGTTTTTGTTTTTTTTTGTGATGCATTCTTTGATGTTGATGATGATTTTTGAGCGAGAGAAAAGACCATACATTCCATATTTTTTTGAAAAATTCAATAAAAGTCGTTATATCAAAGATTGTAAACAGTAAATAAACATAATTATGTCTATCTGGCAAAGACGAATAGAATTGGCTGGCTTATTGTTCCTTATCTATTGCATTCTTGTTTGTTTTCATTGAAAAAGTAGGCCAAAGTCTTAGATTCCGTAGATTATTATCAGCCTGAAAGAAAATAACTTCATTCTTAACTTAGTAACATTCAAAGATTCCTAGCAGAATTTGCTTTAGTCTTCATTCACATCTTCATCCTCCATTCCATAAATATTTGTCAAAATTGAATCAAAAAATATACCCAGCAGGAGATTTTCACAAAAATACGAAAGAAAATTAAAAAAAAATGCAGATGGGGTGTTTGTTTTATTAAGCCACTGATAATAATTCTGCTTTAAATAGCAATAAACAGATATTTTGTTATACTTTTCCCCATGTTTTTACCTGGTTTTAAAATAACATGAATTAAATTCTCAGACAACAATGTGCAGTTAACTGTTATTTGTGTCTAGTTTTTATGACAACCTACTTTTAAACTGCCATTCTGAGGTAGTCATACCTACCAGTTTTAGCAAGGGATACTGAACCGGGTTGTGGATAGGCAGTTACTCCATGTAAAATACTGGTATTCAGCTGCATCTGGTTAGACTGGAAGCCAACCATTATAGTTACGATAAAGCCAGGCACATATTGAGTTTATTTAATAAAATGCTATATGATTTAATTACTGTAAGTAGGCTTGTACAGACACTTTTACATGTCAATCATATTTAAAAAAAAACTAGATGAGGTTGGCATTTCCTAACTGACTACTCTGAGAAGAAACACCGCAAAAATTCAGATGTCATACATCAAGTACACAGATGCACAGTGATGGGCTTAATGCCTAAGGCATTTTTTACTAGTCAGTCTTTGTGAGAGTGAGACTAACAGTCGTAGTTTCAATTTCGAAAATAGAGGAAATTAATATTTTGTTATTTCACTAACTACTTTTGTCTTTTGTCTACTTTTTTTTTTACTACTATTGTTTTCATCTGCAATTTTAATTTCATGGATTATTCTGACATCCTTTTCTAGGTACGGTCATCAACTAAAGTTGGATCAAAAACTCAGTTGCTGTAACATCCTAAATTGGTACAAAATTATGTAAAAAATCTAGTTTTTAATATTTCACGTATTCTACTACTGATAGTCAATAATATTACCTGACCCCTGATCCCAGATCAAACCTTATTTCCTGTAGACCATCTATCTAGCCTTCTCCCAACTATGTTGGGGTTGTCTTCGTAGATTATGATGATATGTGTGCCTCCAACTGCTTGTTATAATCAACTTAAAAACAAAACACTTCTACTAAGCTGTAGTTAGCTCTTTGGTAATGAGTTTTATGCTCTCTGTATTTCTTCAGATACATAAACTTCATCTTGAAACTCTTCCATAAGTTCTTTTTTCTCTCCTCTTCTTGTGCAATCGGCTTTCTTAGCCATAATCAGATTATTTGGTGAAATTCAATAATTTTGTAAGAGTATCTTCCTTATTTTCAAAAGAGCATTGTTGTGTTTTGGCTGTTAGAGGTAAGATAGACAGTTCCTCTGGTTGGGGATTCCGGGTGAAGCTTGCTTCCACCTTCGGCCTGATCATCACTTACCATCAGGTGAGATGAGGCAGAGCTTCCCCGTTGTGGTACAAAAAAAATAATAATAAGAGAAGTTTCTCATATCTCTGACTTAGTTTTAGTTTTATTTATTTTAAAAGCTATATTAACTAAGTTAAAATATTTACATTTTGTTACAGAATGCATCTGGATGTTAAAAAAAGAAAAATGTCCCGCCATGAGAAAGCGAAGAGTGGCTTTGTAAGTAATATTATTGTTATATGTTACCTAAGGAAAACTGCTTCTCTATTGTGGACGAAAATGGTTTATAACCATAGGTTTTATGGCATAATAACTAAAATAAAAACTTCTGGGTAAGAACATTGTTTTTGTAACTTAAAAAAAAAATACGAGTTTGATATACTTAAGTTCAAACTATGAAGCCTTGCTTGTTGGTAGACAAAAGTAACGCAATATGAGTTTGTGTGGCTGGAGAGATGTTGCTTGCAACATTGCGCAGGTACAGAATGAGTGTGGAACATGTTTCCAGTCATGTTGCTGCAACAATATTGTGCTTGTTTTGTTTGCCATGAATACGTGTCTTTTAGGGAGTTTTTTCATTTGTTTTGGGACATCAAGGGCAGAACTAATTTGTTAGTTATTCTGCAAAAGCTGTAATAATTACCTGAATTTTGTACAGTCAGCAAAAAACTCTATTAACACTTTACTTTTCATTAAAAATTCTAAATTAACACTTAATAAAATGGACACAAATTATTTTAAGATCACTTCCAACTTTTTTTTTGTTATGACTTTGTGATCAGTATAACAATTAAGGTTAATAAAAAAAAACGACTTTCGTGGCGTACTGTTGTAACTTTGTTCCCAATGTTCAATTTTTTTCGAAAATAATACCTCATTAAGTAATTATCATACCAGTAACAATGATTCTATTCTAAATAAGATTTACGACATACACAAACAGGCGCGCGCCATGCGCCATTCAAGCGTGCTAATGCCTCGTTCACGCAGTCGGCATAGCATGACATTGTCGGATAGAGTATACTTCTATGTATGGTCAGCAAAAAAAAAACATGATTTAAATACAAAGTATATGCAACGAAAAAATAACACTAGTGGATCCAACAGACGTTGTCCTTGTCCTGTTGACATTTCAACAGTTCATACAAAAATCCCTTAGAAAAAGGACGTTTAGTTTTTCCCGAATTTAAACACATTAGGAAAATAATTAAAAAAACATAAAAACCTAATTCAGCCTATTACAAACATTTTAACTCAATAAATACCCAAATCAGTCCAGCTGTTCTCAAGTTATGCGCTTACCAACCAACAGCATTTAATTTTTATTATAAAAAAAAAATTACTAGATGAACTTCGTATCACGTGAGAATTTTTTTTAATTTTTTAGTTTTTTCGGCTGTACCTTCGGATTTATCCTAATTATCTTTTTTTCTAAACCAGTAGTGAAACGAACAAAGCAAAAAAAAATAATTCAAATCGGTGTAGCCATTTTTGAGTTTTTGCGAGACTAATGCACGGCAATTGATTTTTATATTTGTATACAATAAATAAAATAAAGGATTTTTTATTTTTATAGTTTTAATACTCTGCTAATTTATTATCATTGATTTATTATATGTTAGAACCATTTTACATGAAAATTTCACGCTGTAAGTGCAAAAACAGTGGTGCACTAGTTTCGCTGCAGTTGCGCTCCAACTTTCTGGCTAAGTTGATATACTGGTCTAGACCCGCGGTTTGACATTGACGTGCGCTTTACGTCACTTTCGATATTTTTCAGAATTTTTCGGTGTTAGCTGCATTTTTATTATTATTTTTGGTCTATTTGACGAGAATATCCGTCAGGCCATAGAGTCCCCCAGACGATATTAGCCATTATTTTGCAGTAAAAATTGTGATTTAAGCCGCGTGAGCCGACCGTAACCGTGGTCACAGTGGGGCTTTGTCGGTTTTAGGATAAAGGATAATGCAACTATTTCCATTAAAGCGTGGTCCAAGACCCAAACCTGCTGCCTGCTGCGCAAAGATGCGACCAATGACAATTGATCAATCATAATCCGCATTAGCAACAATAAATTTGTCTACCCTTTTCCAACTATGTTGGGGTCGACTTCCAGTCTAACCGGATGCAGCTGAATACCATTATTTTAAATGGAGCGACTGCCTATCTGACCTCCAGACCCCACTTACTGACTAACAAGATACCCCTTGGTAAGACTGGTTGTTAGACTTTCGGGCTTCTAACTACCCGTAACGGCTGTCAAAAGATCCAGGACGAACGGCGTGCTTTCAAGGCACGAGGGGACTCAATATGTTATGAATATTCACCTATTCACTCATCCTATCAAGCGAGGCAAGCGTAGCTTACCCTGATCGATCGACCCGTGCGGCTGTTATTATTCAGCCACGAGCCCTCACTCAACTGCAAGCATTAGCATAATCAGGCTATAATGTTCCCACTGCTACACGCTTGCCGCGGTTGGTCCGTGGATGGGTGACCATCTTTACATACCAAGACCCCTCCGTGCCTCGGAAAGCACGTTAAGCCGTTGGTCCCGGCTGCCATTTGTAGATCTTTGACAGTTGTTACGGGTCGTCAGAAGCCCGAAAGTCTGACAACCAGTCTTACCACGAGGTATAGGTGTGTTACCCAGTAACTGGGTTGTGGAGGTCAGATAGGCAGTCGCTTTACGTAAAATACTGATATTCAGCTGCATCCGGTTAGAATGGAAGCCGACCCCAACATAGTTGGGAAAAGGCTAGATAGATGATGTATATTCCCACGGCTGGGACAAAGGCCTCCTCTCTATGAGAGGGAATGGGCCATAATCCACCACGCGGGCCCATTGCGGGTTGGGGAATTCTTCAAACATTAAATATACATAATTCAGTGTAGCTGTTAGACAACAGGGTCGTTTGTTTCAATCATACCAGCTATAATAGGGTGTCGTGGGCGTGTTTCAGTGGTTTGCGTGCTCACGACTAGTTGAAGGCGCGGTTATGGCATTAACGTGTGGAATTGTAGATAAAGGACACCGGTACCACAGAATAAATAAGTAGCAGTATTATATCTCGGCTGTAACTTTCAAATAATTACCTACGGCCGCTCGGTAGATAAACCTACGGCGTCCGTGCGGAACTGCCGCGCACTCGATACTGTTGCGCGTCGTTCCGGCCGTTTTCTGTGAAGATAGAGTACTGTACTTATTTATACTGTGTGCAGAATAAGTTTATTTGCTGTTATTTTTCCTAAGAAATTGTGTCTTTGATTATTTTGAAGTTAATAATAGTTGATACAGTTCAACTGACTTATGAATTAATTCAAATTCAAATGTCATTTATTCAAACTAGGCTGAGAATCAGCACTTTTCGAACATCAAAATTACATAAGACAGTCCCCCAAAAACGCGGGGCGCCTTTCACCACTTCCTAGTGCTTTAGCTGGGAAGAAGAAATGGCGCTACAAACTCCCCAGCAGCACAGCTGTCTGTTCAGCTAGAAAAAAACTTGATTGTATACAGTTAATTGACTCAGGTGTGACTTTGCGGAAATCCATTATAAAATACAATAGACGCCATATATTTAGTAACCTAATCCGCTTAACTGTTCTTAAAGAGTCATAAAGAACCCTGTAAGAAATCGACACGTGTTTCACCCCTCAACAAGGCATCCTCAGGATGACGATTGACTTGTTGCGAACCCGGACACGGCATGTTGCTACGTCAAGCGCCTAGCGCAGTATGAGCCACATCGCCTTGGATACTCGTATTTAATTCGTTCAAGGTCACCGTTGTTGCGATTGTTCGTTGCCCCTTATCGCACTTTTTTTTTTGATTCTGTAGTTTTATGCAAAATAATTTACATTACGCAACACAAAAATATACATTAGATAATTTGCCCTTGGTGGTTCAGCTGTCCTTAGGCGGCGGGAAAAGAAATCGTTTAATTATATCATAGTACACTTTGACCATTGCTTACTACAGTAGGTTATACCTCGACACAACTATGGTGTCGCATAAATTTGAAAATTTGCATTCACACATTTCAATTTTATATGACTTTACAAGTTATTGCGTTTGCGTAAAGATCATTTTCGCCTAAATAAGTAATAAAGATTGGCGATTATGAAGGCGTACTCAGTTCCGATGGTAATCGGTTTTACGAATTTTGCCGATGCTACGTCTAAGTTGTGTCGTACTGTACTACGCTACTCAATCAATCTGCCTAGCCTTTTCCCAACTATGTTGGGGTCGGCTTCCAGTCTAACCGGATGCAGCTGAATACTTGTATTTTACATGGAGTGACTGCCTATCTATCTCCACAACCCAGTAACTGGGTAATCCGATACCCCTTGGTAAGACTGGAGTCAGACTTTCGGGCTTCTGACGACTCGTAACGACTGTCCAAAGATCCACGAATGACAGCCGGGACCAACGGCTTAATGTGCTTTCCGAGGCACGGAGGAGTCTCGGTATGTAAAGATGGTCACCCATTTACTAACCAACCCCGGCAAGCGTAGCTTAACCTGATGGATCGACCAGTGCGGCTGTTACTTAGCCACGAGCTCCTCTACTCGTACTCCACTACTATACAATATTTTTCCAGAATTTTCCTCGACATGCACTTTGAATTTGAGTAATCATAATTCAAAGTATTAAGCTTGCAACTAACTGAAGTGACACAATGCAACAAATATTTATAACACAGAACATCACACCTGTTATCCCCAAAGGATTAGGCAGAGGTGTACCCTATAATACACCCACATTTCGCCAGTTATGTTTAAGTCAAAATTCAAAATTTATTTAGTCAAACTAGGCTGAGAATCAGCACTTTTCGAACGTCAAAATTACATAAGACAGTCCCCCAAAAACGCCCGCCCTGCACCACTTCCTAATGCTTTAAGGCTTGTGCAGACCAGCGCGACTTGTCGCACGACGCGACGCCGGTTATTGTTGTACCGTACAGTTTTCTTAGAAATAGCATTGTTTTAGTCGCGTCGCGCGACAAGTTGCGCTGGTCTGCACAAGCCTTTAGCTGGGACGAAGTGGCGCCACAAACTCCCCAGCAGTCCCATGTAACAGCGGGCGAGCCTATTGCCATCAAGCGATTCCACGCTGCGTCTGAGAAGTTCCACCTGGAAAAACCCAATAACACTTGGCCCGACCTAGGAATGGAACCTAGGACCTCATGCTTAGCAGTAGCGTTTGCGACCACTATACCAAAGTGGTAGTCTAAATATTTATAGGTTACCTAATTATACCTAATGTTATCGCATGTTATTGGGTCAACGAGTGTTGATTTGCTGTAGGTCGCTAAAACAGGACAAAATTTATACTCTGATTCATAATTTGCCAGAATAAAATTCGTGTGGTGAGTGACTAACCTGGTGTCAGAGTTTTAAAGCCGCCCATGGGCCTCTGACTTGGCTTCACATGTCGTCGAGAAATATCTCACAGGGATGCCAGTTTCCTCACGATCTTTTCCTTCACCGTTTTTAAAGCAAGTGATAATTACGATACGCACATGAATCCGAAAAATCAGAGGTGCGTGCTTTGTGTTCGAACTCGAGACCTGTGACTTGGCAGTCTGACGGTCACACCACTAGGCTATCACTGCTCTATTTCTGTGTCGACATAAAAATAACATAATAAATAATCTAGTGAGTGACTCTCATCAAGGACACCAAAAAAATCACTTAAATCTCTGCGCACCCCAAAACAAAAACAAAATCCTTAAATAATCCGCGTATGTATA
Organism: Agrochola lota; assembly: GCA_947364205.1. Classification (NCBI taxonomy): domain Eukaryota; kingdom Metazoa; phylum Arthropoda; class Insecta; order Lepidoptera; family Noctuidae; genus Agrochola; species Agrochola lota. The sequence goes on along the minus strand of OX376246.1, from coordinate 8,550,299 downwards.
AATTGTGTCAATTAAATCAATCAATCTGCCTAGCCTTTTCCCAACTATATTGGGGTCGGCTTCCAGTCTAAGCGGATGCAGCTGAATACCAGTATTTTACATGGAGCGACTGCCTATCTGACCTCCACAACCAAGTAAGTGGGTAATACGATACGGTAAGACTGGTTGTCAGACTTTCGGACTTCTGACGATCCGTAACGACTAAAATAAAAACCGTATCTATAAATTGTGTAATATTCGTAAGTACATATAACTCCATAATAAAATTAAATTGTTCAAATATTTGCTTTGTCTGCTATCGGTAAGCGCGATAATATAATCACTCGCGACACTTTTCAGTTAGTTTTCAGACGGCCTTCAGTGTTACTGTGATTTTTCAGCAGTGTGTCGGTACATGTTAAATATTCAAGTTATTATTATTGTTATCTTTTTGTAGTGGTTTTGAGTAAAAAGGTGGATTTTAAAGGGTACAGTTTGATGTGTGTTTGTAAAACTAGATATTGACGGTTGAAATAAATTTCTGAAGTAATTGTTATTTGGTAATGTTTTTGAGGAAAAAGGTGGATTTTAAAGGATACAGATTTTTGTGTTGTTTTGTTTGTTGCGGGTCGTCAAAAGTCTGACAACCAGTCTTACCAAGGGTATCGTGTTACCCAGTAAGTGGGTTGTGGAGGTAAGATAAATAGTCGTGCCTTGTAAAATACTGGTATTCAGCTGCATCAGGTTAGATTGGTAGCCGACCCCAACATAGTTGGTTAGATGATGATGATCAGTTACCAAGACCAAGTAGTCGGTGTTATTTAACTTGAAAGGGTTATTTCTGATGTGTAACATATTTCCTCTCGCTGTCCTACAATCTGTGGAGTGATCTGGTGAAAAGGGACGGAAGTGTGCAACTACGCGCGCGCAATTTGATTTGACCAATGAGTGCGCGGGTCTACGTATAGAGTTGGCCACCAGGAACGACATTGACGAGGCCACAATTTCCGTGAAGTTTTCATAGAAATTGTCCCACAAGAGCTACCGTCACGCCGTCGCGTCACCCCTGTTGCAGGAGCCTTTATGTATTCTGTCTTTGATAGAGTATTGTTGGTGAGTTTTGTGTAATTTCAGATAGTTTCTGCCTTGTTGGTTTAGTGGTTGCAAGAGCTACTGCTGAGAATGAGATCCTGGGTACGATTCCAGGGTCGGGCAAAGGGGTATTGGGTTTTTCCATCTGGAATTTCTCAATTGCAGCGGAGTCTGGATTTATGTCCGATGGCAATAGGCTCGCCCTCTATTACATAGGCGAAATGTGGGTGCACCTCTGCCTAGCCATTCGGGAAATGCAGGCGTGGTGTTATTTTATGTTTAAGACGCAGATATATGCCAGTGACCTTGAGTGGTTAGCTTGCGTGTTCTGTACTGAGCTCACGCAACGTACGTCCAGCCAGTAATAGGACTCGCTCATCAAGGAGCGCTGTATCAAATTAGACGCGTTATTCATTTATTATACATAAAACAAAAGGTTTTTTATTAAAACACGTATACTAAAAGTTTAATAATTAAATTATCTTTAAAATGGTGAATGATGGTTTCAGAAAAATACGTGATTCTCACATTGACATAACTTTACGAATTAATTACACGATGTATAAACATAATTTAAAATATTCACAGATTAAGAAAATGCTCTAATTTAACATATATTTTTTCCATATAGTTAACATTACTCCTTTATAGCCCGGGGAAGTTACGCCAAATTTTAGGCTAACTTTGCATTCATTTAAAACAGCGATTTTTTTCATTTAACGCGTAGGGTATGGTCAAGGAACTATGTTAAACTGTATACCGCGAAAAGTTCACCTCCGCGTGTACGTTTTTTTTAAGAAAACATCTAATTTCAATTTCACGTGGTAGAAAAAAAAATATAAACACTCCATACAAACATATCTAACAGATATGTTTGTATGGAGTGTTTATATATTTTTTTTTTTTGAGTGTTTGTCTAAGAGATTAGGTATCACAAGTAGGTCAAAAAAATTAACAATTTCGTCCACGGAAATTTCCATAAAAATAAAATTAGGATTTTTTTTTAAATTGTACTTCGAGCAAAAATATTAACAGCTGTTTTTTTGCATTAAATTACTTAATTAAAAATTTTTATACGCTATTTAACAAAATTAAACATATTGTACTAGCGCAAGATATTAATAAAAGTTTTTTTGCAATAACGGTTCAGGCAAAAATGTAACGAGAGTTAAATTTAGTTTAACTTTTATTTATAGGCTCTATCCGACCTAATTACAAGAAAATTAAACACATTAAAGCAAAATGTTATACGTATATACCAATCATTAAAAAAAAAAATGTTTTAATTTGTAATGTAATTAAAAAAAAAACTAAAGTTTATTTTTATGGAAATTTCCGTGGACGAAAATGTTTAATTCTGAAATAATATATTAGTTTTACGAATGTTTTACATAATATTATCAAAATTTACTACTATTTTGCCTCAATTTTTATTCACAAAAATGGGTTTTTGTTTTTTTTACCTTGATGCGGTCCTGGAAAATGTTAATTTTTTTTATATTATTTGAAGAGCTAAGTTCAAAAACACGATTCAGGAAAAAAATCGCTGTTAGGATTTAGTGCAGGGTTCAAATCTAATATTCCCGGCCTATTAGACGTGATCTTCAGTATAAAATCATTAAAAGTCGGTTATCGTCGCCTTAAGGTTTTAATTCGTGACTGTACATGATTTATGACCTTGAACAGGGATGGGCGATTTGACCTTGAACAGTTTACGTACGTACCGGATTTTGTATTTACGCATGTATTTTCTGTTTGAACAGCTGGCAAGCTGGTCAAGTGTGTGGAATCGAAGCTTGTGGCACATAACATGTTTTAGAATTGTGTGGTTTTAGAATATGCATATCCTCACGTTGTTTCCCTTCACCGTTGTAACAGGAACGCTTTTTTTAAACCCCCGACACCAAAATGTCCTTATTACTCTTTCCTACTCCATCACCAGACCCTGTTCATCATCTATCTGTGACCTATTCATTGAGACCATTCCAATGAGCCTAAACACGATACCTGTGCTGTAAGTTGGTAAGGGAGTTGGGTATCCTGCAAATTCCACGTGATGCTGCAGCATCAGTTCAAGGTTACTATGTTCTTCTAATATCATTGAAGTAACAGAATACCAAACATTTCAAATCGAATTTGTGGAAGAAGCTCACATCTATTCATCAACTAGAAAAGAACTGATAATCTTCAGACGGTTGAACCGATTTTGATTAAACATATCTGAGAACCATAGCTAGAAAACCTGCTTTCAAATTAAAAACGCATACAAATCGGTACACCCGAGCTACCCGTTTTTGTGCCACTAAGTCTGCGGCTTAAAAACTTTGTGTTCAAAACTTCTTGCGCATCGTCTTTTGTTATTTTATTTAGGGCCACTGCACACTAGCGGTTTTCTTTGGGGATAGCTTTGTGCCTATAGTCCATTCGATTTAAGAAAATAGTGAGTCATCGTTGTCAGAGTTCTTCTACTTCCATACGTCTCTAGCACCGATACAACAATTTCTGTGAAGTTTTTATAGAATTTGTCCCACCAGAGTCGCGTCGCGCCTGTCTGCGGGAGATCCTTTAAACGTATCTTTTTCTGTCAATAGTTTGAAGTTGTCAGAGACAGAATGATGTTTTAAAAACGTTTAGCGCTAAACACATTTAGGGACTGCCTAGTTGGTCTAGTCTCGTCGCAAGCGTTACTGCTGAGCATGAGGTCTCGTGTTCGACTCCCAAGTCGGGCAAAGTGTTATGGCGGCTTTACACTCATGTCCGAGTGCTCTCGCTAGGTCTCGCGAAAATGTCTCGGGCTTCAGCCCGAGTGCGGCCATGTACACTCTCGCCTAGTTCAGTTGAAGTTGTGAACCCCGAGATGATGGACGCAGACATTGAACAAAACAACACGTCTTCTCTGTCAATCGGCGCAAGCAAAACTGGGGACACGAGAGTATATAGCGACGCACTCGCAACTGCCGCGAGATCCTTTGACTCGGGTGTAAAAAACCGACTCGGGACGGAGAGCGAGCGAGGAACGCCGAGACACACCGAGCTGGGCCGACCGCTCTGATCTACATTCTAGCACTCGGCCTGTCTCGGTGTGCCTTGGTGGAAGTGAGGAATTTCTCAGTAGCAGCCCGGAGTCTGGAGTTGTGTATGTGATGGCAATAGGCTCGCCACCTATTACATGGGACTTATACATAACGGGCGAAATGTGGGTGTAATATGGTACTTATACCTCTGCTTAACCCTTAGGGGAAACGCTGGCATGTTATGTTCCATTTAGTGATTAGTGGTGTAAGTAAGTCTCGAATCTCGATTCACTCCTGCAACTCTATTCACTCATGACGTGAAGGTACGTCACGACGGAAAGACAATAAACCGTCATGGCCGCCAAGGTCGACAGCTGAACTTATTACTTACATGTGTTATGTACAAAATGTACAAATATGTAATGATAAACATCGTCTAATATGTAGGTAGTTGATGGTACATTATATAGACAAGATGGAAAGAAGGTGATAATGGATGGACAGGAAGAGGATGACCAAGTGTCTGTGAAGTTCCTTGCCCGTTTTTCTCCATAGGAACCTACTACAATTTCGAACGGGTTTCATCTTTCTGACTGACCGACCCCTTGACAATTGAAATGTGTAATTGGTTTATTTAAAATAAATGCTTTCAGTTTGAGTTTGTCACGCCATTAGGGTGTAAAAGTAGAATGGCTGAGTTTCCCCTGAAATATTTTAGGCTTGGCTACAAATTTAACATTAACATAACATTTGGACTAAATATTTAATTCTAGACCACACCCATAGCGCTAGATAGACTGGGATAGGCAAAGGATTAGTTATTTCGGACAATTTAATTTATTTATCTAAAAGGTTTTTAGGAGCTCATTGCGTGAGCATTCATTTCGGGTGTTCTCATGTCATTGCCAAAGTAAAAAGATGGACTAACAAAGGGGTATAGTGTTACCCCATCATCGCTTACTATCAGGTGTGTAGTGATCAAACGCGAGTCAATTAAAATTAAAAATTAAAAAAAACAACTATTACCCAGTAATGGGGATGTCGTTGAGTGGAAAAAAAAAAAACTATAGTCCGTCAGTCAGAAAATAAAAAAATATTAGACACGTATTTTAGCTTTATAATATTAATAAAAATTGATTTAGATAAAAGCTGGGGAGTGGGGGCTCGCTACATTACAAGTCTGTATAAAATCTACCGGAGAGTGACGTCATGCTATATTTTAGCTCAAAGTATTGCCATAATCTTTTGATAACGTAAAAAAAGGAAAAATACGTGTCCACTATTTTAAAATAATCTATCTGACGGACAAAAAAAAATGTTTAGTCAACATCCCTAATGTAACTTCCGTTCGCAAAATACGCGCTTTGACGTGGAGTTGCGGACATCAAACCGTCTTACACAATACCCAGTAACTGGATTGTGGAGGTCAGGTAGGCATTAGCTTCCGCCGATCCCAACATAGTTGGGAAAGGCTGGGCAGATGATCATGTAACAGTGAACTCCAAGTAATAAATCACTCAACACTCTTTCTGTTGAGTGATTTATTTCTTGGAGTTCAAATACTTTGATGGTCAGTACCCTAATTGAGTAATACACGATCAACCAGAATCTGAATAATTTTGAAACAAATTGCTAAAGCATTGCTTCAAAAGTTCGAAAAACAAATCTGCTTAATAACGACGTAAATAACGCAATGACTGTCAAAATGAAACAGATTACTCGTAATCGTTTACGAAAATTTGTTACGTTTTTATACAGCTAGTCTCTCCCCGGTCGTGTCGGAATGTCTTCCCATCGGATTATGAGGGAAGAGAGTGAGGAAAGAGGGAGTACACCTGTGTTTACGAACACACTTATACACTATAATATAGAGATATATGCGTACGCATATATTAGTTGTTATCTCATTGGTTAAGACATACAAAGTTCAAAATCAAGTTCTTCTAACTGAACAGACAGCTGTACTGCTGGGGAGTTTGTTGCGCCACTTCTTCTTCCTAGCTAACGCACTAGGAAGTGGTGAAGCGAAGGCGTTTTGGGGGACTGACTATCTTATGTAATTTGGACGTTCAAAAAGCCGGTCTTTCTCAGCTTAGTTTGAATAAATGATTTTGATTTTGAAAGGACCAGAGTTTTCATAGCTTGAAAACTGCAAGATAATCTTCGAATATGAAGCTGTTTTCCTGTAATTAACAGCTGAGTGTTTCAGTAATGTTAGTACACTATTGTTGTTAATTATGAAAGTACTTATTCTCATAATTAACAACTGTGACGTCACAATATTATGTCATTCATGAGCTGCGCGCTGGCATGTAGTAATGTGTATGGGTTTGTAAAGTCTGGTGCATACTGGTGCTGTTTGGAGCTGACATAAGCCTTTGAATCACTTTTCTCGTTTTGCCTCTGCCGTTTTTTGTATTCCGTCCCATATTGTGAAAAACTGAACAGTTGTACAGTCACACTCACATCAGTGGCTGTCAGTCCGTCTGTCACACGTGATTTTCTTTTGAAACTATGCAATGCACCATCTTTTTAGGGTTGCGTAGTACACAAAGAACCCCTACAGTTTCGCCATGTCCTTCTGTCCGCGGCTTAGCTCAGAGACTCTGAGTACTAGAAAGCTGTAATTTGACATGGGTATACATATTAATCACGTCGACAAAGTGATAAAATAAAATCATGAAAAAAGATCCATCGGTTAGTTTCCCTCACTTCCCATCTCAAAGAAAACCAAGCTATTCAAAAATCCTCCATTATGAAAGCCACCTTATATGAATATCGATATTTACTAAACATGAGACCTAAATAATGCATTTTATCTAGACCTTACGCAATGAACGGTCATGCAGTACATTTTGTTAGTAAACAATCTGGAACGATCGCAAATCTAGTACAGAACTGCTTTTGTAGAAAACGGTGGTGTTAACAGTGTGGAAAATTGTTCCGGAAACATTAGAAAAGTAATATTGTGTATATATGTGACGTTGTTTTAACTCATCCATCGTCATCAGTCTATTGCGATCAACTGCTGGATATAGGCATCTCCAATCTCACGCCATTTAACTCTGTCCTCGGCTACTCTCATCTAGAACTTGTCATCATTCAGCCGTAATATGTTCATTATTATCATCAGTCTATAGCATTTCACTGCTGGATATAGGCCTCTCCAATCTCATGCTATTTAACTCGATCCTCGGCTACTCTCATCTAGAACTCGTCATCATTCAGCCGAAATATGTTCATTATTATCATCGGTCCAGTGCTGAATAAAGGCCTCTCCAATATCACGCCACTTAACTCGGTCCTCGGCCCCTCTCGTTTAGAACTCGTCATTATTCAGCTGAAAGATGTCCATCATCTTCATCAGTCCACTGCTGGATATAGGCCTTTGCAATCTCACGCGATTTAACTCAATCCTCGGCTTCTCTCATCTAGAACTCGTCATCATTCAGCCGAAATATGTTCATTATTATCATCAGTCTATAACATTTCACTGCTGGATATAGGCCTTTCCAATCTCATGCCATTTAACTCGGTCCTCGGCTCCTTTCATCCATCATCACCTGCGAAGCCTTTTCGCAAATATGTTGGGGTCGGCTTCCAGTCTAAACGTATGCAGCTGAATACCTGTATTTTACATGGAGCGACTGCCTATCTGACCTCCACAACCCAGTTACTGAGTAACACGTTCATCCAGCTGCAACGCTTCTACGGTTGGTCCTGTACTGTCCGCATCCATGCAGCGGATTTCCGCGACCGTCATCGATCCAGGCCAGGCCAGGACATCATCGAACCAGGTCATCGGTCTACCTGTCTTAACGCTACACCTTTCGGTAAGCGGTCTCCACTTCAGAATTTCTCGGCCCCATCGACCATCTGTTCTGCGTGCAATGTCCAATGCCCGCTCATTGTCATTGAAGTTTGGCATTTCTAATTTTTAAGGTCCCAGCAGACATTTCTCGGACAAAAAAAATAAGTGAGACTAAGTAAGCCATGTTCTGAATGCTGGCCATTTTTGGAGAACTGAAAATCCCTTGATCCATATCTCGGTAAAGATAGTTAAAATAATATTTTTAATAATATCTCTATAAACAAAAATCTCGAACGATAACAAAGCGTGAAATCTAGATTAAAAATAATACATTCCTGTACAATTTACCTTATCTTTTATCAGTAGATATGGCTATCAATGAGTGCTCCATTTAGTTCGATATTTGTGTATAAACCAGACGTCTTTGTTGTGCAACAGTTTTTAATCAAAACAGTAACAGACTTCAAAAATAAATAAAAGAAAATTCTACCTGACGAAATGCCCTAAGTGGCAGTGAAAAAAGTGTTGAAATTTGTTTAGCCGTTTCCGAGATTTGTGCGAAAATAAATAAAGCTGTGTATTGAACTTTGTTTCATGTATATTTAATGATAAAATTATTAATCATTTCAATGTCATTGTCTTTAGTAGTGTTATTATGATATTCCAATATTTTGTGGTTGAGTTTTAGTGTTGCCAGATGCGTTTCTTTTTCTCCCGTATTGGCATAACCTATATTTTTATCTTCTTCATCTTCGTCTTCTTCTAAATTTTGTTGGTCAAAAACTGCGCTACTTCCACGGCCTCATCGGTGGCGGCGCGGAGATAACTGCATGTTTTGGAGCACAGAGGGCAGGATAAGAGGTGGAGCATAGTTCGTGACACAGCTCCACATCCATACCCTCATCAGTCAGTAGCGGGCCCGACTGTCCAGCACGCGTAGCATGTCCACCATAGAAACGGGTTTTGTCGACGGAAGAATAGACAAAATGACATATTCACAATCACAATCTGTCATTTTGTCTATTCTTCCGTCGACAAAACCCTTTTCTATGGTGGTCATGCTACACGTACAGGGTGCACCAAACGTACATTGAAATATCTCTTCTCGTGGAGGCTAATTTAAAGCACCCCTAATGTTTCTGTAGGAGAGATATTAACATAACATCACGACTTGTTTCCCCAAAGGGTTAGGGCAGAGGTGTAGCCATAGTACACCCACATTTCGCCAGTAATGTTTGAAGTTGCCACCATCGGGCACCAATCCAGGCTCCGGGCTTCTACTGAGAAATTCCAGATAGAAAAGCCGAATAACACTTTGCCTGACCTGGGAATATTAATCATTTGAGTTTCTACATTGTGTGGCAATGGGGCTTTATATAGGATGCCATGTGGGATGAGCTTGATTTTGTGTAGAAGTCCCCCATAAATTTCCGTCACTTTTGAGTAAGCAGAGGGGTCTGCCAGACTCTTACTAACTAAAATCACACGGTGTTCCTTCAACTACCTTGGGCTTGCAGGCCTTCATAAGAGCACCTGCAAACTGCAGCGGTAACGGTGCTCAATTGCAATGACAGAACGCAGTGACACGACTGGTTCCTATGTGACCATGAATACGGTGACAGTCTTAGGAGGCGTTTATGAGAGTTACATATCAATTACCTTTGGGCTGAGAGTCGGAGTCACTCTCGTTCATCATCATTTCCTGGGAAAAACTTTTGTCCAGCAATGGATTGCAATTCGTTAAGCAAATATGTGAATGTGTTTGTATTAAAAGTGATAAAAAGTGACTCACAGAATTATTGTTTTGTTATCTGTTATACCTGATTGTCAATTCAATTTTAGTGTTGTATGGTGTTTCTGGAGTCACGTTTGAAAGTCGTGAGATTGGTTTTAATTTCTCCACATCAGTCATAAAAACTGGATTGATAGGCTTCTTTAATTGTTTAAGTTTATATTCAGCAAACGGGAGCAAATCTTGTAACACCAATTTCTTTGGGTCATCCATTATCATCTTTATTGACAGCCTTGTTCCACCCACGGCTAGGTCCTTCTCTCTTTTATGCTATGCTACCCTGGTACGTGCGAGTTTTATCCAGGTCTTACCCGCAGTCCTTTGTGGGTCACTCGGCCATTTGGCTTTTCCTGCTACCGTCTCTTGGCAATCATTCAGTTAGGATTCTGACCTGCTTACTTCCATTTCAGTGTCATCATTATGCAATCCAAAAATTTAAATCAAGGACGATAAGATTGTTTAATGTGTAGTTAGTGTCTTCGTGAGATTGTTCTTTTGTAGGTACATATATATTTTATAGTGCCCGGAAAATCAATCAGATATTTTAGTCGTCTCCTCTGTATGGTTGTTCGTATGTTAGCCTTCTTTTCCTAAACGACTAAATCAATTAAGTTGCGATTCGTGCTAATTACTTCTGTTATCTCAAACAGGTCTTTACGTAGGCTACTTCACATAGTATCATTGTGATGGACTGACAATAGTCAAAACGACGATGTGTCTAAAAAATAGTGACAAAACTGTTCACAAACTCACATTCAGTGCTGAAAAGTGACATAAAGTGCCATAAATAAGTGACGAAACAGTGAAATGTAAATGAACAGTGTGTTAAAATGAGTGAGAAGAACTACAGTAGCCTGCCGAGGCTTAAAAGGAAGGAGACATGGAGGAAAAAGGGGGTAAGCAGTACTGCTAGTATGTGTTGGTGTTGTTCGTTGAGCTTTTTGTATGTCAAACTTGTAGGGTAACAAGTAAATACCTCGATTATAAGAATTGAACCAGGATTCTATGTCGAACCAGTGGCGCTCAATTATTTTTAAGGTGAAAGCGTCAAGGTGCCCGCGAATTTAAATTTTCTTACGTTTTTTGCAATTTGCAGGTCAGTATTATGTTGTATGTTGATCTAAATATGATTTGCGGCCGTATTTCATAAAAATTATAAATACAACTTTTTAAGTTCATATAATCGCATTTAATGACTATTTCATGAAATCATGACATTTGACAATTGTACTCACTTATGGAGTTGTATTGCTGATTGTAATGATTATAATTATGTAAAGACATATTTATTACGGTCGCAAATCATATTTTAATCAACATACAACCTCACACTGACCTGCAAAATGTTAAAACCTAAAGAAAATTTGAATTTCTCAGGCTACCTTCGAGCATGCCCCTTAAGCGCCCCTCTAGGACACTGTGAGGTCTCAGAGGCCTCACATGGTTACGGGGCCCGTTGAAAAACAAGGCTGACCAAGCCCTGTTGGGGTGCAGAGTATGTGAGAGTATACCCTGCACTCCCAACTCAGTAGTATAAAGTCTGGGTTAGCCTAAGACTTAACCTAAACTAGATTTTATAATGCACAGCTAAACCCATTTTCTGGTGTCATTGCCGGAGTCCTACCACACTAATTTTCTATTGTGTTGTCGTTTGCTTGCACTAACTGCACTACTTAATCAACAGCGCCTTTTTTTTTCGGTGGGCAACCTTGCATAGGCGCCCGGCCTTCGGGGATAAGATCGGGAAATCACAGTCCAATAGCTACATGCGTAGCATGACGGGTTTGTCGACGGAAAAATTGACAAAATAACAGATTGTGATTGTGAATCTGTCGTTTTGTATATTCTTCCGTCGACAAAACCCGTTTCAACGGTGGGTATACTATGCGTGCTGCACATAGGTTTCTCCCGAGCTACAACACCAGAAAGCCAATCCTAAGTCACAATCTCTCAAACTTGTCAAAAATATTGGTAAATTGATTGTATTTTTGATAGATTGCGAATGAGTTGCGAATGCGAACAGTCTTAAAAATACGGGTATTACCCCTTACCCCTCAGGTTCTTCGGCATCGGACGCCTCGGACGATTGGTATACCCGCGAAAAGATAGCAGACAAACATACCTCTTTAAAAACCGATGACTCCCGAAACATAATTTTATTAAGACGCAGATTACAACGTATAGTTTATTTTTAAAGCTATTTCTCGTAGATTCAATATTTATTCGATGAGATCACATTATGAAATCATTGTAGGTCAATGTCGACCACTCAGCATTGGATTTTATTTGTTTTTAGTAGGGTTGCAATGGATGTCGTATAACGGATGAGGATATCGAGATAATCGGGTTTGAGGACGCGGATGAGGGTGCGGATGTCTTATAAAAAATAGCCCATAGGACATACACTGCGAATTCGGCCATTAGGACCGCGCTCCGGCCCGCCCAATAAGCTCGGCGCGAGTCTTAAAAAAAAACACTATTTGAGCGAACAACGTAGGGTCACATAGGAATTATGTGAATGCGGAGATTTTAAAATCAAACGTTGAGGAAGCGAATGTTTTGTGGATACGCAGATGCGGATACATCCCTGGTTTTCATTATACAAGTTACTTTTGATTTACTACCGATTGAGGTACTTGGATTACGAAATTTAGGGAAGGGAATTGCGGGAATAGTGAGCCCTCAAGGTTTTCACAATATAAACTCTGAGGAGAAACATTATTCATATCTAATGCCCGTTTTCACCGACAACTAAGTGACACTTAATTGCATCCCAAAATAAAAATGCACTGTTGGATTGTCAGCTCTCAGCGCTGAGCCTAGCGTTGAAAAAGCAACAGTACACATTTAGGGGTTCATTAGTGTTACTTAGTGAATGTGAACACGGGCATTCGTTTCTAAGATCAAACTGAAGTTATAATGTATTTCCCGCCGGCCAGCAAAAACTACGAACTTTTCTACAAACTTTTATCGGGGTATTTAACCCCTTTATGGGATGAATTTTCAAAAATGTCTTCTTTAGTTCTCACTATCGGTATATATGGACCTTATTCGCAAAATTTCATGCTTCTAGAACTAGTAAGTGAATTTAAGATTTTTATTCAGTAGGTTGGCGGCCAATCTAAACATAGACAAGCTAATTACGTAGAAGATATTATAGTACACAAGAGTGTGCTCAGACACAATGTGCATTCTCTCTTCCCTCTCCTAGTCCGATGGGACGGCAATCCGGCTCTACCGGATAGAGTTCAGACGCATAACTGACGGCTTTACGTGCTCTCCGAAGCACGAGGGTGCTAAATTCAGACAGAAATTCTCATTACTTTTGGACCTCATAATCCCTAAACAGCTACAAGTCTAGGCCAACGAGGCAGTCGAATTAGTAGTTACAGAAATGCAAAGGTGACAATAATTGACACAGATATAGAATAAAGAATGCCGTCCGCCCTAGAGCTACCGACCTTCCTACAACAGATGTGAGCAGAATACTGATCATCTAGAATTCTCGTCGTATGGCGCAGGCGCACCTAGGATTTATTGTTAACAAAGTAGGCCAAGATGTGTTTTGATTAGCGCCAGTGACTTTGGAGACACGTGTGTTCGGTTTATGACACTCTTCTCATGTCTTTTTTGCTTCTTTGATAAACAGGCGGCGAGCAAAAGGTATTAGGTTACGGCAATTCCGAACTTCGTGCAGAAGGCTGCGCAATAACATTTTTTTGGAACCAAATGGTGACATGGGGCGAGTAAGAGTGAGAGAACATGCGCGAAAGTTTGCACTGCCTATGATCAGACCTGCTAAGTTATATCGGCCGTATTCTATTTATCGTCGGCGGGGTCCTTTTGCTATGCTTAAAAACGATTGGTCTTTGGACCCAGAAAAAATATAATAATAAAGACTTAAATTAATTACAATCGACTGCAGATGACATTTCGGTGGCCATAACAAATCGAACACTCATAGGGAACTGACAAAATCATCTCGTTTGAATGACAGCTAGTCTAGTCTAGTGGTTTTTCCATTAGTAATATCTCAGTAGCAGCCCGGAGTCTTGATTTGTACCCGGTATTTGACAATAGGCTGGACTTGCCTCCCATGAGATGGGCATTCCCATCTCATAGTTTTCAAACATAACTGGCGAGATTGGGTGTAAAAGGTATGATTCCGAACAATGCTGCACGCGGCACTACTATACAAATATATAAACAAACTTTCGCGTTTATAATATTACTAGCTGCCCGCCCCGGCTTCGCCCGGGTAGCACTAAGTATTTATCTACGGCGCACCTACCTACTACACTACCTACCCTACCCTACCTACCCTATCTACCCTTCCTACCTTACCTACCCTTTCTACCCTACCTACCCTACCGTTTGTTTATGTATAGGTTTATATGAGACTAGCTTCCGCCAGCGGCTTTGCCCGCGTTATATCTTTATAAATTATGGGCCATGTTACTCAGTGATAATATATCATTCTACTGGTGCAAGAATCTTTTAAATAGGTTCAGTGGTTTTTGAGTTTATTCATTACATTACAAAGAAACAAATATACAAAATTTAAATCTTTTCTCTTTATAAAATTAGTTTAGGAGTTTAGATAACATTCCGAGCCCGGTACCAATGCTGCGCGATATTGCTGCGTCACATTGCTGCCGTGCTCCTGAGCTAGGTGGAACCTGTGTTACAGGAGTCAGTGTCTTCTATAATAATCATGGAGTATAGATACGTTTTGTTTTTGTAATGAAGGCCAAGATATGTTTTTATTGGCGACAGAGCATGCCTATTTTAGTCGTTTTGGTGACAGAATAAGATATGCACAAGATTCCAAGAAAAGTCTCCTCAAAATAGATTCTTTTTCTGTTCTCTGGCATATTATTTTGGAACCGGGAATAGGCTACTAAACATTTATTAACAGTGACCCCAAAATGCTATTTAAAAAGAGTTGCGACAGGAGAAAATACATAAACAACAATTTATTTGGCAGTACCAGCTCAAGAGAATATTATTAAAATTGGGACTCATTGCGTTGAACCATTTAGTATTATAAAATTGTACATTTGGAGCAGTGGTGGCCCAGTGGTAACGGCCCCGTCTTACCAATTGTAGGTCGTGGTTTCCGACCCAAGCAGGCGATTTACTTTCAGTAAATAATTTCATCACCACTGCTCTCAAAACGGTGAAGAAAACCACCGTCAGGAAACCGGCATGTCTTAGAGCCAAAAATTCGAAGTCATGTGACATCTACCAACCCGCACTGGGCCCGCGTGGTAGATTACAGCCCACTCTTGAAGAGAAGAGTCCTGTGTTCTAGCAGTGGGAATATGATAGGCTGATCGTAATTATTTATCCTCTCGTGTCTTCACTATGTGAGGATAGCTCATTCCATGGTGTTCAGATAAACCAGACAGCAAGGTCATGCTGGCCTGTTTGCAAAGTTGTGCCGGCCTAATGTTAGTAATGCCACTAGCGGATCGTAAATGTATGCGCCCCATATGACCATAAGGCGGGAGGAAACGCCCGGGTGTCACCACTGTGTGGATCGACCGGAGGACACGGTGGAGCATACGGCGGAGATCTGCTCGGCTTGGGCGGAGCACCGCCGTGTCCTCACGGAGGCGATCGGCGGCGACGATCTCTCGCGTCCGGCCCTGGTTCAGGCCATGGTTCGGAGCGAGAGTGCATGGGAGGCCGTCACCTCCTTCTGCGAAGCAATTATGCTCGCGAAGGAGGAGGCGGAGCGCGCGAGGGAGATGCAAGATGCGCGCCCTCGCGCCCCTAGTCGCCGCAGGAGACGCCCCGGGTGTCGGGAGTCGAGAGGCGACTTCCGGCCACCGTAAGCGCGGGCTTGCGGACGGTGAGCAATGGGTAGCTCGCCGTCCGACAAGGACCAGGCCCGGGTCGACGGCGCGTTGTGTTCCACGCGCGCCTCAAAGAGATGTCAGCACCAACTTGCGGGGTCCGTAAGGACCAATGCCTGCTGGGGTTGCGGGTTTGTCCGAAAGGGATATCGCGGCCCCGGCACACGGGCAAAGGAAGGAACACGGGTGGGTCTCAGTCAGTTAAAGTCTGACACGCCCTCTCGCTCCGCCCAGAGCGGGAGAATTCATTTGATGACTTCCCATCCTCAAAAAAAAAAAAACCATGGTCTAATAAAACAAGGTCTGGCACATCACTATCCAGTTGCCACTCTATTGCAAAAAAACACGATTTAGGAAAGATATTCAGAAACCAAAGCTTTTAAATTGTCGTTTCGTGTGTCTAATCAAACGAAACAGTTCAATTTAAACATAAACCAACGTAATTGTTAATTAAAACGTCATTGTTTTATCGGATTCGCACAGGTAATAAAGGTGGTTGGGGAGTTATTATTACAAACTTCTGGTAACACAGATGTGATGACGTATACATGTGTCGCCCACGTGACCACTGTGTTTCGGAATGCCATACGTGGCGAAGTATATTATTATACCATGATCTTAACCACAAATTAATTCAGATGGGACACTCCGCATTTTAGGTATGCAGCTACAAATACGTACGCGGCGGGCTCGACTTGTCGAATTCAGTGGGCGTAACGTAGTCAGAAGATATAAGAGTTACGCGATAGTAAGAGAGGCATCTTCTAGGTGAATATAACTGTAGGTAATTAGCGCTGTGCGACCTGAATTGTACTTTATTGTGTCGTAGCAAGAGTCGGTTTTTTTTTAAATGATTTTGCGGAGTGACCCATCTCTACTAATCTATGACTTAACATCATAACCCTCGGCAGTGGCTTGAGACCGCCAGACCAACAAGACAGGCCCATTCATCCATCAATTATTCAAAAAGTATTGATCAACAGAAAGCTAAATTCTTCAACATTTTAGTAATAAGTCAACTCCTAAAACCCAGTTAATCATGCTAATTAATTAAAAACGGAAGTCGAAGGAATGCAGTCAGTCAACTGAACTAAAATATTTTTTATAATAGATCTAGTACAATGTATTAAACTAGTTGGTTGTACTGAACTTGATAGAACCCTGTTAGTAATCGACCTTAGTTCGGTCACGAGTTTGTAAGGCTTTAGTTGTAGCGATCTATACTGGAAATGCATTACAATGTTTTAATTTAAATGACATTATTTTATCTATTCCTATTTTAGCTATTCAAAACCTTTCGATACACTTCCGTGTTGAATCAAACATCAATCAATGTTATCGAAAATGTCATATGAAAACTTTTCACAACTCCGAAACTCGAAAATTTTGACTAAACTACTTCTAGACTAGGTAACCGAAAATGTGTAATAGGAAATGTCTTACAGAACAGGGCTTGAGGGTCCACGTCTCGGCTCCATAAGCCATAACAGCTAGGAATCTTTGTCTTGAGGCTCTGTGCAATAGGCGACAAAATGATTTGACACAATAACATTCTCTCATACACATTCAAGGCCGCATAACTAATTTGCAATGCCAACAGCGTGGTAATGACCGATAACATTATCTCAAGGTCGAAGCAATTTCTTGTTGAATTAGATGTTAATGTTTTGAATATCTAAATCAATCATTTTGCGTTAATAGAGCCTCAACGAGAAACGATTCTTTTGTTAGTATCTCTTACTACGCCGTATTAATCATACTCGTTTCATCCGAGAGAGAAGAAGAATAGAAAGAAAAGAAAGAAAGAAAAGAAAGAAAGAAAAGAAAGAACGAAAAGAAAGAAAGAAAAGAAAGAAAGAAAAGAAAGAAAATACGTTTATTTGCGGATAGAATAAGAGCGTTATCATCAGCTTGCCTTAGCAGATTAGAAATTGTAAAGCTCCTTGTGATTTCGTCAGCAGCATTGCTGTGTTTCGCTTTGAACAGAATGAGGCTAAGGGTGATGACCAGGAATGCGCGTTCGCGGCATGCTGGTGCTCAGGATACCCGTTGAAGTCGTGGGTGCTGACTGGCTGTGTGACTCGCCTCACGAAAGCTTGCGGTAGTGATGATGATGATGACGTCACGCTGAAGTAGTTGCACGAAGGCTGCGTTGACGTTCATACTCAGGGTCACCAATTTAGTGGTATGAGGGACAGGGTGTAGAGTTCACTCATTCACTATAGAAAACGGAGGATCCTCCGACCAGACGGGTGTTGTGTCTGGCGGGCAACTGCCCGATGGTTGATGTCGGATAGTCTTATTTTGTCGTTCGCGCAGTAAACTTTAATTGCGCGATGTAGGATTTGATACGTAGTTCGTATAACCGCTACAGGTACATGGAATTTTGTGTATTTTTTTTTTCTTTTTAGTAGCTGCCGTCATTTATTTTCTGGACTAGTATCAGTTTGGTTGCGTGAATACGGTTGGCGTTTCAGGTACAGAGCTGCTATTGCATATGCTACCTCTTTAGAAAACTTGACCTCGTTTAAGTCGATTGACAGATTCGCTGCTGTCCAGCAATTTTACAGCCAGAGGGTTTGGGGAATGGCTAGACGATCAGCATAACGCTTTTTAAGTTAATTAATTTCCTCAAGAATAGTAGGAGTGTTGAGATAATCATGGATTTCTTCATTCCGTGTGAATCATGATGCATTGACAATAATCCTCAAGATGGCGTTTCGAGCTGTTTGGAGGCACATTATGTTACTTTTGCCCGTGTAATTAACATTAAACATTTATCGAATTTGTGTTGACAAGGCCAACGTACCAGCGACACCTTTGGTATAGCAGATGTCCATCGGCATCCGTGATCACTTACTATCCACCTGCTAGTTTGCGACCCAACGACACAAGATAATCCCTTTACCTAATAAAATTAAGTCCATATAATACAGACAATATGTTACTATAAACTACACAAGCGCCTTATCGCGATCACTAATACCCAACCTCATTTCGCGATATGATAAGGGTTTCCGCCTTATTTTGACCAGATAATCAAACAATGTGTACGGGCATGCACTGAGAGATTATGGTTGTCCTAAATTGTTACAAAAGAGAAATCAAATAATTTTGTAATTTTGACGTTTGAACAGTGCTGATTCTCAGCCTATTTTGAATAAATGACTTTTGAATTTTGATTTTTTTTTTGAAATTTGAATCGTTATCCCGATATTTCCACGGGATCGAGATTTATGCGGGTGAAACGGCGGGGCGCAGAGAGTAGCATAATAATAATACCATAATTAGACTATAATGTTCCCACTGTTGGGACACAGGCCTCCTCTCTTCAAGAGGCTGTAAACTACCACGCGGGCCCAGTGCGGGTTGGTAGATGTCACATCAGACATGTCTTCGAATTTTTGGTTCTTGGACATGCCGGTTTCTTCATAATGTTTTCCTTCACCGTTTTGAAAGCAGTGGTGATGAAAATATTTATACAAAGTAAAGCATCTGTCTGGGTTCGATCTCATGACCTACAAACTTGAAAGTCGGGGCTGTTACCACTGGGCCACCATTGCTCACCTTTGACCGTACATGGAGAGATCAGAAGGCCAATTCCTATAATTAAAAACGTTCAAAATCTAGTCGACAATCGCTGTTCAATCTCATCTCACCGACGATCAATGTCAAATATGTAGGATTTTAGAGGTATTTTTGACAGATTGAGACTGCACTGATTAGAATGCAAACGTTTTTAAAACACGGGAGTTACTGATTCTTCTTCTTCTTTTCCTATCGACAGTAATTTTTAGGGTTCCGTACCCGGAGGGTGCCAAACGAAACCCTATTACTAAGCCTCCGCTGTCCGTCAGTTCGTCTGTCTGTCTGTCAGCGAGCTGTATCTCATAAACCGTAATAGGTGGACAGTTGAATATTTCACAGATTATGCATTATAAAATTTATATTTATAAAATTAAAAGTTAAAGGGGGGGTCGAAGAGGGGGTACCGATCGGTGCTTACATAAAAAAACAGGTTTCCGGCACAGACAACATTCATTTCCTAAAACACACCCTACACCGGCAAACGCTTAAACCCGTATCGCTCATTCCAGTTAGATCTGATCAGTTTAAGCCTGTTTCTTAATAAGTGACCGCATAAGATAACATGGGAATATTTTACCTGCACCGATCGTTACCGACCCGCACAGACTTGGCTGCACCGGAAACCTGTTTCTTTATGTAAGCACCCTTTTTTTTTGGTTGGAAAATTACCAAATAACTTTTCCCGCTCTGGGCGGAGCGGAAGCGCGTGTCAGACTATTACTGAATAAAACCCGCCCGTGTTCCTTCAGTTGCCTGTACATTGCTAGGGGCCACGGTATCCCCTTTCGGACTTTCCCGAGACCCCGGTAGTATGTAAGCATCCTAACTTGGGAGAAGCCTTTCTCCAACAGTGGACTGCGATGTGCTGAGTTAATTGATTGATTATTTTTTGCGTTGTCTAGTTATGAATCTCGGCAGCCCTATTCGCAGGATTCGATGACGTCATCTGTACAGCATCCTGCTCGCTCACGATTTTTACATCGATAGTAATTGAAGGTCGTTGTTGTTTTGTTACTGTGTTAATCATTGTAGTATGTTTTCTTCTAGAACATTCTTTTAGGCTGGTTTCAGAGCTGACCGGGATACGGGTTTTCTCTTCTGACTTATTGTTACAGAAAGAGATAACATCTGTTCTCTCCCTGTCACTGTTGTTAACCTATTCCGATTTGTTGCCATCAAACAGTCTTAGGTTCCATGTACCAGGCTGTTATTTTGGAACTGTGTTGTCCCTGGAACTGGAACAGGTGAAACAGGTTTCTAAATTTACCTGTTACAGACCACCTCTAACAAGGAGTGGACCGTAATCCGCCACGCGGGTTCATGCTTGTAGGAGGATGTCACATGTCTTTGAATTTGTCGTTCTAGGACAGAAACTACTTCAACCTACGCCACCTGCCACATTACATAGTCCTTTTACTTCGTTCACGTTGATACATCTGCGTTCTCCTTTTTTTTGTTTTTTTTTTTTTTCAGTATGGGAAATCATCAAATGACTTCTCCCGCTCTGGGCAGAGCGAGAGGGTATGTCAGACTTTTACTGACTAAAACCCACCCGTGTTCCTTCCGTTACCTGTGTGACACACAAACCCGCAACCCCATAATGCGTTCTTGACACCTGTCAGTTACATACTAACAAATATGTGTTTTGCGAGTTTGATCCTTATTACAACTAGAAATTGTCCTACTGACAGGTGTTAGGAACGCATTCTTTCGACGGCCAGACTGTAGTTATAAGATCTAACTAAGAAACGTCACTACTCAATTATGTTGCTCATAGGTCACTAGGCCACACCTAGTTCAAACCTTTGTTTACTTAAACCGGTTATCATGTCCATTACTTGAAGGTTATCGAAGAAAAATATTTGAAGTGAAGAGTATTCTATTTTGGGATGTGATTACATTTAATATTTATGTGATTGTGAGTCATAATGAAGTTGTCTTGACTTAAAGTCTGTAACATTATGGTTTTGGGATGTCCAATCCATTCTTCTTGTTAGCGTGTCGATAGCAATTTATATAGGATCAGCCCAGAAATTGGCTACGAGTTTGGCAACTTAAGTATTGTTCATCAGCTCCTTCACAGAGCAGGCAACGCTGGACACGATATTAAGTGCCTCATTGTTTATGGAACAGCACTACACTTACACTCCAGTGCGGAGTCATCTGTGAATCTCCACTTTAGCAGGTTTTCCTTGCTTCGACCTACCTGGGTCTATTTAAGTCAATCCAGTGCTCATTGGTGGCGCTCTCGCACATGCCATACTTTTTGTAGGTTCTACAATCTGTCTTTTTTTTGTATGAACGGGGGAGGGCGACATTGACAAAATAGGGATGATGCCGTGGTAAAAAAAAAAGTAATTAGTCCGTCAGTCAGATAATAAAAAAATATTAGACACGTATTTTTTCTTTATCATATTAATAAAAAATTACTTAGATAAAAATGCATTTTAAGTTGGGAAGTGGGAGTTGCTACGTCACAAGTAAGTATACAATCTACATACTCGTGACGTCATGCATGGCACATTTTAACTCAATGTATCGCCGTAATCTTTAGATTATGTAAAAAAAGAAAAATACGTGTCCAATATTTTTTAATAATCTCGATGACGGACTAAAAAAAGAAATTGTCATCATCCCCATTGGCAGACTGAGTTAGCTTGGCCTTTGACTACCTCCCCCGTCTCACGGCTCAAATACATATACTTACATGCAGAAGTAATTGGGTACAACAACCACATATCACCAGTTATTTATTTATTTCTTTCTTTTTATTTTATCAGTTATGTTTTCTTAAGTTTGAGACGCTCCAGTAACAGCATTTTGAGGGTTGTCTCGTGCTATCTAACAAGTTCCTTATTTGCGCCCTGTATTTCTGTCACCTAAACTAGAGTAAAAAATCGTTTTTTTTACTGTGGTTTAGGTGGTGTTTATGTTATGTTCTTTGAAGACTATGTTATGTTCTTTGAAGAATATGTTATGTTCTTTGGACTATGTTATGTTCTTTGAAGTCTATATTATGTTCTTTGAAGACTATGTTATGTTCTTTGAAGACTAAGGGTACCTATACATACTTTTTATGTTTTAATTTTTAATGTTTTTACTGTTTACTATTTATGCAATGTGTATTTTGCCTGCAATAAAACACTATTTATTTATTTATACTTAACAAATAATGGACCTGCTCTTGACCTCGATCTGACTTATGTGATGTGTCAGTATTATATTTATTTATAGAACGATATCTATTTAAATCGACAAATTATCCTTATTGAATTCCTGTTCAAATCTGCTATCGTTTGTTTACAACTTACCACACACGCATCGCACTTGGCTGGATTCGAGATGACGAAGAAATGTATCAACCAATCACAGACAAGAGATTATTTGCTTGAACTAACTGGCGCGAAATGATTAGCACATGTTGTGGGCATGTTGTTAGTATGTAAACAGGCGATCAGTAATAAAATCTGCAGGAGAACTTAACCTATTTGTTTGAATGTTCTAAATTAGAATGAGACGTGGATATAATTGCTAAACGGCTGAACGGATTTGGATGAGGATATACCATGACCTGCACGTTTAGCATGACCACAATAGAAACGGGTCTTGTCGACAGAAGAATAGACAAAATGACAGATAACAATCTGTTATTTTGTCTATTCTTCCGTCGACAAAATCCGTAGAAAACACGCTTCTATGGTTTCCATGATACGCGTGCTGGGTTAGGTTAGGATATATGATTTTAGAATTTAGGATTTGAAAAGGAAATTTTTATCCCAGAAAGTATTTCGTTCCCGTGGGGTAATTTCCGCCCAGTAAGATAAGCCCGGTAGGCTAGTATTTTTATAATTTCTGTCTCGATTTATAGAAACCATGCTTCGCATAGGATTTACTGTTCATCAGTATCTGCCTTGCCATTACCATTACGATTACCAATCATTTCGTCAAACTCGGCGAGTACGGTATTGATTGATTTAACATACTTAGTTATACTTACGTGTAAATGTTTCGTTATAAGCCGACTGGGTTCGGATGCAAATAGAATTTCATATGAATTCACAGAATTAGTTACCCATTCAGTTAATTCGAGTCAGCGTATTACGGTCTTCTATAGTTTGACCGAAACCGCTGTACTACGCCTTTTTTTTTTTTTTTTTTTTTTTTTTCAGGATGGGAAATCATCAAATGACTTCTCCCGCTCTGGGCAGAGCGAGAGGGTGTGTCAGACTTTTACTGACTAAAACCCACCCGTGTTCCTTCCGTTGCCTGTGTGCCGGGGCCGCGTTATCCCTTTCGTTTCCTTTTCGCCTAAGGTACGTGCGGGGCGAGACGGGGGCGCAGTGCAGGCCGCTCATTCGATAACCCTGCCCCCCGCCACGCTGCGCTTTCAATTCAAGCCCGGTAACAGCGGTCTCGGTCAAACTATACCTGTTAGCGTAACATACATCCCTACCAGGCATCATCTCAGTATTTACGTACTTTGTAGCCATAGCATCTTCCACACAAACCATTCATAGTTTCTTTGATCCCCTATAACTATAGCCATTTACGTTCACCATCAATCTGCCTATACTTTTCTCAACCGGTTATCCGGATGCAGCTGAATACCAATATTTTACAAGGAGCGACTGCCTACCTGACCCCCACAACCCAGTAACTGAGTAATACGATACGTTCACCATGTATTTTGTAATACTTACTTTTTTTTTCCTGGTCTTTATTGTGACCCATTGCTGGGCAAAGCCATCCCCTTTTGTCTTCCGAACCTCTCCGTCTTATGCGATCTCTAGCCATGTTAGCCTTATTAACATGATCAGATCGCCACATCACCCTCGCCGCGGTCTATCTCGATGTAATACATTAACTGAACTTAAAAGAGTGTCCATGGAATTTCTTGCGCGTTCTTCTCCATAGAGATCTACGTTTTGGAATGGGAACTAGCTAAAACTTTCTTACTAATTGACCGACTTTTTGACAATTCAAAAGTGCCTGTAAAATACCTTGAGTTTGAATTTACTCTCTAAAGTTAAACAGTGGATTTTTTTCCGTCTATCTTGATGACATGATGATATATTTCCGTTGCTCTTTACATAAACACGCGTGATTATGTCATATCATACTCAATTAAAGTGAGTAATTAGGTAGTACTTCGATCTTTATTAACGGTGTCGTATTTATAGTCTCGTTTTCATCAAAAGGCAGCTTTTATCCGGATCGTGTATGATCAGAGGGGCGCTTCCCGTATTTTTAATAACATCCGCATTTTAATCTCGGTCTCATACTGTCAAAAAAATCTCTAATTTATCAAATTTTTGACAAGTTTTTGACATTGATATTCGCCGAGATAAAATTGCGACTAGAATTTGAAGGTTTTTTAAGTACGAGAATATTCGCCGTCAGATGTATAAACCTGGGCGAAGCAAAAAGGAGTATGTAAAGTGTTTAGGACGTTTCGCTGTTTAGCTTTTTTCTACTCTCATGGGAAAAAGGCATTAGTTGTTGTTAAAAAGATAATTTACACAACAATCACAGATCCCTGTGAATGCATTGACGTGTTTTCTTGTAAGACATGCATGACGTATTAGTTATTTTGATAAATAATTCTTAATCATAAATACTTCACCTTTAACGAGTAGCTGATGTCATGAATCCTTCTCGGATGTAATTATATCATTCATAAATAGTTTATTGACTGAAATTAGTGTTAGTTGCCAAATTAATGTTTATTTTTGATTCTTGTGATTGTTTGTAAACAATGGTTGTCTTAAAATAAGCAGAAAGAGTACAGATTAGTTTATTAATCACGAATACTCCTCATAAAATCTGTTTGAGGAAAAATAGCATGAAAACTCAGAATGGGATAAACATTTTTCAGTTGATCCATGCTATGAATACGGCTCTACTGGCGCCAACGCCTGTGAATCATCGCAGTGTCCGTTCTTAATTCAAAAATATCGGTCGCGAACGATCCCGAGTCATATCGTTTGGGATTCGGGAATTAACGGTTATTGGTGACGTCAGAAATGAGGATAGTGATGTTTTTGTTAGGTTAGGTTCAGTGTGTGTTGGTATTAGAATTTATTTGAAGCGTGTATGTAATTTGTGAATTAGAATTGGAAAGAGAGTATGTAGAATTGTACACTCAAGGCGCTTTATACAGGTTGGCGATTTTGTTACCTGCAAGCTTTAAGCAGCCACTTCTTAAGGTCATCAGTCCATCTAGCTAGGGGGCGTCCCACACTACGCTTTCCGATACGTGATCTCCACTTCAAGTCTGCTTCTGGATTTTATGGTCTACCAATTATAGTTGACCTTGGGTTTTCTTGCTATAGATTGGTTAAGTATTGAAAATGACCGCTATCCCCCATACTCCACTGATTCATACAATTCTGTTGTCACAATGACATCTGCTCTCAAAATGGTGAAGGAAAACATCGAGAGGAAACCGACATGTCCTAGAACCAAGAATTCAAAGACATGTGCCATCCATCAATCCGCACTGGGCTCACGTGGTAGTCTACGGCTCAGTTCCTCTCACAAAGAGGAGGCCCGAGTCCCAACAGCGGAACATTATTGTCTGATGATGTGTTCATTGAAAATGACCACTAACCCTGTGGTCTGTGGTTCACTTTATTCTGTCGTCACAATGACATCTGCTCTCGAAACGGTGAAGGTACACATCGTGAGGAAACCCACATGGCCTATAACCAAGAATACAAAGACATGTGACATCCAGACCCGTACTGAGCTTGCGTGGTAAATAAACTTCGGCCCAGACCATCTCACAGAGAGGGGCCTGAGTCCCTCTCACATAGAAGAGGCCTGAGTATCTCACAGAGCGGGAGCCTGAGTACAAGCTTTGGAAAATTATAGTCCGACGATGTGTTCATTAAAAATGACCGGTAACCCTGTGATTCACGTGATTCTGTCGTCACAATGACATCACACGTGGGAGTTGGCAGAGATCCAAACACAAGAGTGTAAATCTACAAGACTTCGAATAAGAGGTTAATAAAATGTATGAATACGTTTATAAGCTGATTTACAAAATAAACGGTTCGTGTTTGTTATTTCTGTTCGACTACATTGAGTTGGGATGCGTTTTGGGAGTGTATAAATCTGAATGTTTGTTGCTATCTGTTTTGAATTTTATGCAGTGATGAACCGGGTTTTTTTTAATTATCAGCTGTCGGCTCTTATCAATTTGTCAAATTAGGACATGAAGGGGCTACCATAATCATTCGCAGGGCAAGTGATATGCAGGGCAGGTCAGGTCAAGGTAACAGTTAACAGTTGAAAATGTAGTATAAAATCGTTTGATACAACGCTAATTTAAAGGTCTGAAATCACCAACACGCAGTCAGGAACAGGTAGGAAAGCACTTTACTTTGAGCATTTATTTCATCTCTCTAAACTAAACGCTCTTCCTATTGCTCTCAAAACGGTAAAGGGAAATACCCTGAGGAAACCGGCATGTCCTAGAACCAAAAATTTAAAGACATGTGATAACCACTAACCCGACCTTGGTCCGCGCGGAGCACAGTCCACTTCCCTCTCACATAGAGGAGTATCCCACCTGTGTGAACATTCTAAGCTAGTTATGCGTAAGCAGTAAACTATGATCAATTTCTTTACTATATGAAAACTACTAGCAACGCTCCGCGGTTTCACCCGCATAAGTCTCGATCCCGTGGGAATATCGGGATAAAAAATATCCTATGTGTTAATCCACGTTATAAACTATATGTGTGCCAAATTTCATCCAAATCCATTCAGTAGTTTTTGCGTGAAAGAGTAACAAACATCCATCCACCCTCGCAACTTTCGCGTTTATAATGTTAGTAGGAAAGAACGTAAAGATGCGTTTGCACCGCAAGTAACATGTTATCCGACAGACATTGTTGCCTGGTTTGATAATTTAATAAGTCCTTTCTCCACCAGACCTTTACTTATACCGATATCAGATATGTAATGTTCATTGTAATGGTTCATTTAACTCATATAGAATCCATTAGGCCCCATTAACCTTCCATTATAGTCGTGCCAATGACCTCTATGAGCCGAGTATCTCCATACAAATGAAGGTGACAAAATAATATCGTCATTTGCATACTCTTTATTTTATTGTTATTGTCTTTAGTAAAAATGAATAATAAAACTAACTCTTTTAAATAACAGTATATTTTGCATGGCTCTCCGTGTATACAATCACCTACCTAAATATTTAAAATGGAGGCATCATCGCCTGTTACGTGAAAAAAAAAACAAAAAAGTTTTTTGATATTTACAGTGTATCCGAATATTTTCTGGATAAAGTACCTATAGAATATTCTTTTTAAGTACTTAATTTTTAAACTAGTTTGACTGATCTCATTTTTAATTTTATTCTGTTTAGATTTTATTTTTATTCTGTGTTTTCTTTTTAAGTACTTTGCATGCCGAAAGGTAAAATATGGTGACACTAAGACTGTGATATACAATTATTACATGATTGTAAAACATATGCACATTGTTTAAGTACCATATTTGCAAATAAATGATTTTGAATTTGACTAATTTAGTTTTGCGCTTTTTTGTTTCGATTTAATGGTGGCTCCTCAATAAACAAAGAATGTGGTTCAATCATTCAGCCGAAAGAAGTGCACTGCTGGACAAGGCCATCCCCAAGCATAGCCACTATGACTGGCCCTGTGCTCCGCGCATCAATCTAATGCCCGTGACTTTTGACTAGGTCGTCAGTTCACCTTGGCCAGATCAAATATGCTCAGTAAATCATAGTTTGACCGCGTGTGTGGGTGGTTAACCAAAATAACAACCGTCAGAAAGATTAACTTAAGATTTTACAACGGAAAGCAAAGGTAGCATCAGCATTATAATGTTCCCACAGCTCGGTTTCAGGCATTCTCTCTGTGAGAGGGACTGAGCAGACTGAGGAGTAATCCGCCTCGCGGGCCCAGAGCGGTGTATGTCACATAACTATGGGTAAATAATATCAGCCTGTTACTGTCCCACTGCAGGGCAAAGGCCTCTTCTCATGCAGAGAAGGCACGAGCATTGATCACCACGCTTGCAAGATGGGTTGATGATTTCAGACTTATATTAACTATATGTCCTGGTTTCTTCACGATGTTTTCCTTCACCGATGTCAGTAATGTCCAAGATAAACTCAGAAAGTACATTTGAATTGAAAAAGTCATATTGGTTCTTGGCCGGATTTGAACCCACAACCTCGATTAAATACCAGTTGTAATTGTAGCCATGGGTAATAGAGACAAATCCGAGCAGTCATTATGAAATCAATACAAAAAGATGTACTCTTGAAATGATATCGTCACTGAATTTCGTCAACAACAGAAATAAAGTCTAAAGATGTTGGAAAGATGACAAGTGTCCAAGTAGTTTAAATAATTTTATGGCAATGACCACATTGTTTTAAGTACCGAGTAATATGGCCTCATCAGTGTTTATAGCTTCATTATGCTTTAGAAATGTTTGCCAAGCATGAGTAGTGTTCTTCGTGATGAAAAGAGATTATTATGTTGATGATATGATTTTCTCCTTGGTCGGTAACAGCCTAGAGTCTGAACTTCAAAAACAAAAACAAATCAGCTGTCTCTTACATTCGTGTTCAAATAAATCAAGTGGAGTGACTGAAGACGTGGAGTTTCTTGCTCGTTCTTCTCCGTAGGTACCTACTACGCTTTGGAATGGGCAACTAGCTTCATATTTCTGACTGACCGATTCCTTGATAATTCAAAAGTGACTCTAAATAGTTTAATTGAAATAAATGCTTTGAGTTTTTGAGTTAATCTTCTCAAAATTAGCTTAACGACCATTTGTGAGCACTGGAGGCAGGCAGGCAGTAAAAGGTTCAGAAAAAAATATGGGGGCGTGAGGAATGATTTCTTGATGCGTACTTTGGCAGTTCAGGTGTATTCAGCGATTATTAGGGTGCGAGAAATCTTACCCCTTTTTCCAACATCATGTATAGATTTGTTAAAAAAAAATGGAGGGCCTTGATAAAAAAAAAAGAATAAAGTTTAAGATCCTGTGACATACATCGACAATCAATCGGTTGGTCTGATTGTAAAAGTTGCTCTTGATGACGAATACAATGCAATGCCCACTTTTCGGGCTTAGAATTAAAAAAAAACCGGCCAAGCGGGTTTTGGACCACGCACAATGAAGGATTCTGTAGTTGGGATGAATTTATCCCAAGATTTGAAAAACATGTTCTCCCATACATTCCAACTGCAAATGTAAGATGCTCGATTATTACTTGCTTGTAAAGCATACTTAGCTGTGATAGTTTTCCTTTTAACTTCGGTATTATATACTCGTACTACTGCCGTGATTTTTTTCACATATCCAAAAACAACCATTTAGCTGGCAGGGGACACATGACTATAACAAAAATTTGCACTTTAAAGCTTATTATTTCCCAAACGGATCGCTGAATCGAAAAATGGTTTTTACACACCCACGATATTTTTGAACGATCTTTCCAATGACATCATGGGATAGACGAAAAAAAAATTACGTGTAGGAGAGGTACCCCAAAAAAAACCTATTTTATTTTACCTTACTTAGTCTTTTACCCATACCAAATAACAGCTTGCTAGTACTAAGTCTCTGAGCTAAGCTGCGGACAGATAGACAGAAAGACGAACATGGCGAAACTATAAGGTTTCGTTGTTGACTATGGAACCCTAAAAACCAATACTGTATAATTAGGTTTTAAGTCGGTTTTTCCTGCCCACTTATGGGTGTTGAAAACCATACAAAAGGCTTTGTTTAATCTGCACTTACTTTACATAAATTAATAACGTATTACGTGTAATCCTAGCAGCTGATTGCACAATGACGCCATTTATTTAAATAAGTTCATACTCGATCATTTTCTCGTCGCAAAGTATTTACAGTAAAATACTTTCAGTGTACGTTCAGACTTTGTGTTGATCGGCAGCGTCCAAAGGCCAACTAATACTGTCTCAAATCAGCTTTGTGATTTTCAATTGTTTTTCTGTGAAAATAAGGTGCAGTTTTCAGTGCAGTGTTTTGGATTGTTGTAATTTTTTCTGGGAGTTCGAAAAAATCGGCTGTAGATTTTTCTTGTGGAGTTGAAAGAAAATTGTGGAAGGTTGTTGTTGTGCGCGATTTTAGGTCTTGTTTGTTTTGAAATAAGATTCGGTTTTCAGTGTAGTATTTTGTTATTCAAGTTCAAAGGTTGTTTTTAAAACAGCTGATGTTTATTCCGTGAAAATTACTCACTGCTTGTTTATATGATGCATTGATAAGACCTTATCTCTTGTCTAGCATCCGCATCCGGATAGGAAATGATTCTGAATGCCATTAATTCTGTCTTTTGTGGATTAGGTACCTGTGTCTTACTTATAAATCCCTGGTATAGCAATCGTTTCTTTGAAGATTTTAATATTTAAAAAGCGCCCTGAGTAGTGTCTCTAAAAATATTGGAAAACAGTACAGTCCGTCCGTTGAGAAAATGCGTTCCTGACACCTGTCAGTTGAACAATTACTAGAAGTAATAAGGATCAAATTCGCAAAACAATATTCGTTAGTATGAAATTGACAGGTGTCAAGAACGCATTCTCTCGACGGCCGGACTGTAGTAGAATTATGATAGTCCTAATAGAATGATCGCATCTTGCAATTAAAATTTATTTCTACCTACCTTAAGGTAAACAGCTAAGGAAAACTTGTTAAATTATTGATATTGTATTCAGCACATATACCATCGCGGACACTGGCGGTGAACCACTTTTGAACCTTATTACTAAGTACATAAGGTTCAAAAATGACCAACCGCCATTGTCCGTGTTTGTACCTTGAAAACTTTGTTGCTTACTTATTGTTTGACATAAAGTGTAAGCAATTTGATTTTTAGACAACTTCAAACGCACTGGGAAAAGTAGAATTCGCAAAAAAAATTAGACCTAATACAAAATTGTACAATCGGATATGTCCTTGACCTGGGATATGGGAATATCGTTTTGTTTTTTTGCGAATGGGTAGAAGCACCAGTCACCCTGAAGTCACCCTGTATTGTTTTGGTCAGCGCAACATATCTTATCAGTGGTCATCCCCTTTCTAGCCATGTCAATCGGTATCTTAAGTTATCCACATTCATACTTATAACTTTTCTCATGAATTTTACCATTATACGATTTTGTTTTCTTGATGACTTGCTCGCCGTATAATAAACAGCTATTTCATTTTCTTTTGACTCCTAAAACTTTAAAACAATAGTTTTCCAGTGGTTCTAAATAATATCCAAAGTGACTATGGTACAGTGATGTGGCTTAAAAACTGAGTGAAGAAATGGACACAATCAAAAGTATGGGTGAATATGTTATGTCACCGTTTTCGGTAAGTTTATAATGAAACAACTTTTGTTTGATTTTTTTTTATTAATTATCCGATTAGCTCCAGCCCGCGGCTGCGCCTGCGTAGTTCATAATTATTTTTCTAAAATAAAAATAAGCCCCTGTTACTCCTTTTAACATCAGCTATCTGTCAGTGAAAGGTCCGGTCAAAATCAGTCTAGCTGTTTCGGAGATTAGCAGGAACAGACAGAAAGACCAAATAAAAAAATATACAAAGGTATTTTTGTGTCGATTTGGATGAATTATAAAAGTAGCAGTTTTCATCTTCGATCAATAATGCATTATTGATCGAAGGTTTTCATCGACTTTTGTCGCTAACCTTCATAGAATATAAATAAATGTCAGCGAAACTCATGCTACTTTTCGGATTCAAGTGCGTATTGTATAATTATCACTTGCTTCAAAAACGGTGAAGGAAAACATCATGAGGAAACCGGTATACCTTGCCTGTACGTTGCCAGAGGCCACGGTATCCCTTTCGGACTTTCCCGCAACCCCTGCAAGTATCGGTCCTAGTGGACCCCCGTCAGGTGTGCTGACATCTCTTTGAGGCGCGCGTGGAACATTACGCGCCGTCGTCCCGGGCCTAGTCCTTATCGGACGGCGAGCTACCCATTTCTCATCGTCCGCAAGCCCGCGCCTACGGTGGCCGGGAATCGGCCTAGGATTCCCGACGCCCAGGGCGTTTCCAGCGGAGGCTAGGGGCGTGCGGGCGCGAAATTTGCCTCTCCCTCACGCGTTCCGCCTCCTCATTCGCGAGCATTACTGCTTCACAGAAGGAGGTGACGGCTTCCCACGCCTTCCCTCTCCTTACCAGACCTGGACCAGAGCCGGACGCGAGAGATCACTGCCGCCGATCGCCTCCACTAGGAAACTGCGATGCCCCGCCCAAGCCGGGCAGACCTCCACTGTATGCTCTACCGTGTCCTCCGGGCGATCTACACAGTGGTGACACCCGGGCGTTTCCTCCCGCCTTATGCGGAACAAGAACCTCCCGAAACAACAGTGTCTGGTGAGGACCTGCGTCAGGTGGAAGATGAGGGCGTCGTGGCGCCTCTCTAGCCACTCCTCAAAGAAGGAACTTATCGCCGCAATTGTGGCGTGCCCTAAAACGGTGAAGGAAAACATCGTGAGGTATTGTATGCCTAAGAGATATTTCTCGACGGTATGTGAAGCCAAGTCAGAGGCCTATGGCCGACTTTATAACTCTGACACCAGGTTAGTCACTAACCACACGAAAAGAAAAAGAGCAAAGCAAGCAAGCAAATCATAAGCTAAGCGTAAGCTTCTTAATATTCAGAACAGTCCGATGACACAACAATAATGACATCACACTTACATGCAAGTCGTTTATATACCAACCTTGAACAACGACAAACACATAAATATAACTACATTATTTATTTTTAAACATTTAATGCTGATTCGCTCTTAAAATAAGTGTGGCATATAAGTATCTCGGTTTAATTCAGTACGGAAAACCGCACGTCAGTGATCAGTTTAAATATGAAAAAAGACCTTACTGCTACGAAATAGAGGCGCTGTCAAAGTCAATATGGTATCCTGGACGTGCAGTTGACTTTATATCACTTTTGACAACAATTCCTAGAAAATTTTAACTTCACTTAGTCCTCTTATACACGACCGGCACGTTGCCAACGGCAGAAGCAACTGCAGCAGTCGACACTCGTCAGCGGCAGTCGTAGACGCGTCGACGGCTGCAGTTGCCGCTCGTGTATATGAGCACTAAAGTTGAAACAGTCAGACACAGACAATAGATCTTGACGTTTTATGACGTCCAAATGACATCCAACCTTACGGCTGTGCTCTACCGCCGCAAAGGTTGACAATATATCTTACCTGATATATTGTTCTGATGACACAATTATGACATCAGAATTGCATGCACTGAATCAACCTTGCATGAAAATAACAACATTGAAAAACTTGACTTATCATGAAACTTAAATAGGAATGATTCATTAGTGTTACCTTGTCTTAAGGCCTGTTAAGACTGTCATTTTCTTAATAACTTGAATATATGAATATTTTGAATTATATTTAAATTACATAGTGAAATTAATTTGTAAAGTTATGTCTAACGCGGATAAAAAAACAAAAAATCACACAACATCTATTAAGCCTATTTTTCTCAAATCTTCACCATTTTAAAGATAATTTAATTTTTGACCTTTTAGTATACGTGTTTTATTCAAATACCTTTTGTATTATGTATAATAAATTAATAACGCGTCTAATTTGGGACAGCGCTCCTTGATGGGCGAGTCCTATTACTGGCTGGACGTACCACGCGTTGCGTGAGCTTAGTACAGAACACGCAAGCTAACCACTCAAGGTCACTGGCATATATCTGCGTCTTAAAAGTCCGGACAACATAGGGTCGGTCGGACTTGGTCGTTATGGCGATGCTTGAAGGAGACTTATATGTCCAGCAGTTCACATCTTTCGACTGAGATGTTGATGACGACATTGACCTTGACTGGTAAAAATAAAACGTCACTGCGCTTGAGTGTCAGCGTAAAAAGTGAATAAGTAATATGTAAACAATGGACATGATTCGCTTTGACACTAATGACACTTGGCAAAGACCACTAACTACCGCGTTACATTAATATCTTAGCGTCTCAAGGAGCTTCTTCAATAGAAATTTTGAGAATAATGAGTTTCATTCAAAATACTATTTAACCGAGCGGAGGGGCCTATGTCCAGCAGTGGGCTGCTATACTTAGTGCACTACTGGACATATGCCTCACCCAAGTTAACTTGGTCACCACACCACCACATAATGGTGGTATAGCCGTGAAGGTAGGGGTGCAATATGCTTCTCATCCTCATTAATACCGTCTATTAAATAGGAGAAGCACAAACCAATCCGAACTACTTTTAAATGAAGTAAGCATAATCAGACTAAAATGTTCTCACTGCTGTGACTCAGGCCTCCTTTCTGCGAGGGTCAGTGGGGAGTAATCCACCAAGCGGACCCAGAGCTGGTCCGCTGTAAAAAAAATTGTCCTACGTAACAGAGAAGCACAAACCAATACGAACTACTTTTAAATAAAGTAAGCATAATAAGCCTATAATGTTCCCACTCTTGTGACTCAGGCCTCCTCTCAGTGAGAGGCGGTAGGCCGTAATCCACCACCGGACCCAGTGCTGGTCCGCTGTAAAACGTTGTTCTACGTAACAGAGAAGCACAAACCAATACGAACTACTTTTAAATGAAGTAAGCATGATCTGCCTTAATGTTCCCACTTCTGTGACTCAGGCCTCCTTTCTGCTAGAGTCAGTGGGGCGTAATCCACTCTGCGGACCCAGTGCTGGTCCGCTGTAAAACATTGTCCTACGTAACAGAGAAGCACAAACCAATACGAACTCCTTTTAAATGAAGTAAGCATAATCTGCCTTAATGTTCCCACTTCTGTGACTCAGGCCTCCTTTCTGCGAGAGTAAGGGTGGCGTAATCCACCATGCGGACCCATTGCTGGTCGCTTGTAAAACATTTTTGAACATACCTATTCCTTAAAGAGAAGCACGAACTAATACGAGTTCTACTTTTAAATGAAGTAATAGACCATAAACAACCACATTTAGGACACAGCCATTGCGCATTGTGCCATTGTATTTCTTTTAGGGACGTCATTCGATTCAGTATTGTATACAAACTGAACCGTGTCTGTTGTCATTGATTATAATCGATTATATTATATTAGTAATCGATTTGGTGTCGGTGCGTCCGTTTGTCGACATGCGGTTCGTGTTGCGAAAATTTTTCCCGAAGGTTTTTTTTTTTAATTTTCTTTTCTTTTTTTTGGCGATGCGACGATGTGGTTAATCGAAAAGTTTGGCTGTGTTCGTGCGTGCGTTTGTTTTTGTGATTTCTGCATGTTTTTTGTTGTCAAAATGGTTTTTATCTGTTATATTACTGTTACGGCAGGATTTAGGAGAAGCATATGTCCAGCAGGGGATGGTGTTAACACGATCATTGATTTGTAAAGGATTAACCCTGTTGTTTGACGTGTAAAAACTCCTTAATTGGATCATGGACATGATATAAAATATGTCGTAATGGGAATATAATACATGACGAGGTTGGACATAAACGGTTGTGGTAATAAATGTTGGGTAGTAAATGTTTCCCTTTATAACTTTTTCCTTTACGGTCCGTAACCACGTTCATGAAATAGTATGATAACTATACTAATAGGTTTTATGCAGTCTGCAACACATACCTAAGGTTTATGTAGTTACCTAAGGCTAGTCTACTTAACACATGCACTACATTGATTTCAAATAGGCACAGGTCGTCCGTTGAAAGAATGCGTTCCAAGGGGCCTACTCCCTAAGCGAAATCCGTTCGTTCGGCCGGCGTTACGGGCGTTTCACTCTCTGTCTAACTTACGCTATGTCCGTAAGTGAGACGGAGAACGAAGCGCCCGTAACGATGGCCGAACGAACGGATTTCTCTTAGGGAGTAGGCCCCCTGACACCTGTCAGTTGGACAATTTCTAGTAGTAATAAGGATCACAAAACACATGTTCGTTAGTATGAAACTGACAGGTGTCAAGAACGCAATCTCTCAACGGCCGAACTGTAGTTGCAAATTATTTGTCCGTTTACTTCTCTTGTTGTCGTGCCAGAATTATTTCGAAAATTCGTGTTCCTGTGGCTTCATTGACCCTAGCAAATTGCCATTTTAAAAAGGCACTAAAGGCTTGTGCAGACCAGCGCGACTTGTCGCGCGACGCAACACGAACAATACAATTTCTAAGAAAACTTCACAGTATAACAATAACCGGTGTCGCGTCGCGCGACAAGTCGCGCTGGTCTGCACAAGCCTTAAAGCTTAGTTTTCCCTAGAAATCAGTGTCGTCATAATAAACGGGCCGTAAAATGACGACAGTCATGAGAATGACACTGGGTTTTTGACATTGGGGTGTCAAAAAATGAGTCAATCTGTATTAACGACCGTCATGTAGTGGCGTTTAATGACGGTGTAGCGGCATCTACATCGCTACATGCAAACTACGCATCAATGACCTGACGCCACACAACATCCTAACGTCACACAAGTCCTGCATCGCGCAATTAGAGTTTACCGCGCGATAAACATACATACAAGCTTCCCGACTTCAACCTCCGGGCAGTTGCCCGCCAGACACGACAACCGTCTGGTCGGAGGATCCTCCCTTTTCTATGGTGGATGAGTGAACTTTACACCCTGTTCCTCATACCCCTAAAACGGCACCGCTTTATTAAGCAACCCGCAAGCTTTAGACAACATTTGTCTATTTCTATTACTTACCGAATTATTTATTGGTCAACAGCTGGACACATGGTTCGGGAGGCCGAAGAAGGGTGGGGGGCAGATCGAGCGCGGTTACGACACTGTACCGCGAGGGGCGGAGCTCCGGGCTGAGGATGAAGAGCCCTCGGCTACCGCGGAGTATACCAGCAGGATAGATGCGTTAGATGATACTCAGCTGCAACGGCGATTTGAGGAGATGCTGGTAAGTTAACTGGTCTAATGAAGGTTTGAACAGAGAGGACAATGTTCGGTCGCTGAGTTAGATGGACGGTGAGAGCCCTGTAGGCAGCTGCGTGACTGCGTCCCAGACAGTCAGGCCAACAAGCAGAGCACCCGCGCCGGGCGTTGATCTTTGGTTAGCTAGAATAAGATTCGGACGCGAGCCGAGCGTCGTGGACGCCGCTTAAAAAGACGAAGGGCCGGTAAAGTCCCAGGGAGAATCGGTGCCTTCGCGCCACAACCGTTAAGCCCCGCTGGCACCGAAAAAGCGACACTTGACACGCATAGTGTCGCCTTTTCGTTGCCAGCGGGGCTTAACGGTTGTGGCGCGAGGCGCGCTGACACCGATTCGGTGCCGCTGGGACTTTACCGTTGGAAGATGTCTACTGCTGGACATAGGCCTCCCCCAAGCCCCGCCACAACGAACAATCCTGTGCTTCTCGGATCCAGCAGATTCCCGCGCATTCTTATAATGACTATTTTTAAAAGAGGTTTGAAACATTTGACTGACTACAGTACAGACATGCACAGTCATTCGTCTTTATTTAATTGCACTTTCAGCTCATGAGCGTTTATTCTGAAAGTGGGCAACGTCGCAAATAGCTGACAAATATTTCACGGTTTTGATTAATTTGGCAATATTACTGAATGGAAATATGGCTAAGTAGTGAACAAAAATATTGATTATGAAATGCAATAATTAATATCGTAACACCGAACATTTAGTTTTAGATGCAAAAGAAGTATTTGGAACCTTTCCAAATGGTTTTTTTTTACACCAAAAACGGTTACAACATCAAATTCAGTGTTATAATTGCAATTCATTATTAATATTCTAACTCACTAGTTAGCGATATTTTATATTTCCATACAGTAATATTGCCAAATTAATCAAAACAGGTAAATAATTGACAGCTATTTGCGACGTTTCCAATTTTTTTAATAAACGCTCTTGAGCTAAAAGTGCAATTAAATAAAGACGAATTACTGGGCATAAAAGTCAGTCAAATGTTTCAAACCTCTTTTAAAAATAGTCATTATAAGATTGTGATGATGACCTGGTGGAGCTCGCGGGAATCTGCTGGATCCGAGAAGCACAGGATTGGTCGTTGTGGCGGGGCTTGGGGGAGGCCTATGTCCAGCAGTAGACATCTTCCAAGACCAAAGCCTTCATGACTAAAATACAGACCAAAATTAAAATACTCCTAATAACTCTAAACGTACTTATCTCTTTTACAGGCGGACATGAATCTCAATGAGGAAAAGAAGGAGCCACTTAGAAAGTACCCTCGTGACCAGAAGAAGAAGATGCTAGTCGCGTATAAGTTTGTTAACACACAGGTTAGTACCGTTTTAGTACTATTTCGCCCAAAAAGGTCTTCTGTCTGAACACTTATGTACGAAAGTGCCATCGAAAAAGTTCATATCTAACCACCGTAAGGTCTATTCTTGCTTGCAACACTCGGCGGCTATAGCACCGGGCCGGTAACAGATGTGGTCATCGTGTTCACGGGATTTTATTTTGTAACTGGTTAGATATTAACTTCGTTGATGGTAACCAAACCACATCGCAGCGACAAAATGTTGACAAACAATGGTTACGTGTGAATAATGCAGCTTCTTAAGATGTGTCCAAATAATGAGCGGCAAAAATGAGCGGCTGCCGCGCGAGGCCTGCCGCACTGTATTTGGACGACTGCCACTCACAAACCTTTTTATGAAACATTCGTCACTAACAGGGATGATGACAAAAAGTTTTTTTTTAGTCCGTCTTTGAGATTATAAAAATATATTGGACACGTATTTTTTCTTTTTTTACGTAATCTAAAGATTACGGCGATACATTGAGGTAAAATGGGCTATGACGTCATGAGTATGTAGATTTTATACGTACTAGTGGCGTAGCGACCCCCACTCCCCAACTTAATATGCGTTTTATCTAAGTAATTTTTTATTAAAGCAAAATATACGTGTCTAATATTTTTTTATTATCTGACTGACGGAATTTCATTTTTTTTACCCAGGCATCATCCCTATTATGTCTGGACGTATTCCTGCGGACATATTAAAGCACTAGGAAGTGGTGAAGGGTGGGCGTTTTGGGGGACTGTCTTATGTAATTTTGACGTTCGAAAAGTGCTGATTCTCAGCCTAGTTTGAATAAATGACTTTTGAATTTCTGAAAAGCTAGGCAGATTGATATTGCCAACTGAAGTGCACGTGTCTCGGATGTGCCGCGCAGTACTGCCGCGCAAACATTCGTTCGGTTTGGTCTTAAAACTAGAGCGTGGCAGAAATGTGTCCTGCAAACGCCGCGTGTTGCTGCCGCGTTGTGCCGCTCAATGTTGCCCGGTTCTATAGCCGCTGAGCGCTGCAAGCAAGAATAGTCCTTACGGTGGTTAGATATGAACTTCTAAGATGGTACATGTGATCGGGCCCTACGTCTAACATACCATTTACATTCCATATATCGAAAACGTCTTTTCCTTTCGCTGTTGGCTATTATACTACCTACCTCACAACATGTCAGGTACTGACCAGCATTCTTGATGAGTTGATGACACATTTTTTTCTATTGTTATGTCTCAATCCAAGATACTAGAAAGGTAAACAAGAAATAGTTAAAATTATTACGCAATCACTAATTTCTGAACAGGGTGTCAGGGACATCGACGCGAAAACTGTTACCATGGATTCAGTACATGATTCTGAACCTGAACCCCCCTGTGTTGAAATTTTCGTTGGCAATTTTTTTTTAAAACAGCTTTTCCATACATTTTGACGTGTACTTTTCTATGAAACAGCAGATTTTTTTTTAATACGCGCCGAAAAATTTCGACTCAGGGGGTTCAGAATCATGTACTGAATCCATGGTAACAGGCTTCGCGTCGATGTCCTTGACACCCTGTATAAATATTATTTAAAAAAAGACGCTTTTCGCGTATGTCTGTATGTCCGCGTTGTTCTTCTAAACCACGCAACAGATTTTGATGAGGTTTTCTCCATCGTTTAGAGAATTTATTCCGGAAGGTTTATGAGTATAATACTTTAGTATTAAACTTAGCTTATATATTTCGATCGACCCATGTGGCTGCTATAGCCATGAGCCCGTTTCGACACCTGAAAAGCATGAAACAAGATTATATTCCTTGGTCTTATTTGCCATCCAAATAACATTAAAAAAACTTAAAATTAAAGTCGCAAATAGCTGTCAAATATTTACTTGTTTTGATTAATTTGGCAATATGACTGTATGGAAATATGAAATATCACTAACTAGTGAACTGATGATGATGTTGTAACCGTTTTAGTGTAAAAAAGGCATTTGGAAAGTTTCCAAATACTTTTTTTACATCTAAAACTAATTATTCGGTGTTACGATATTAATTATTACATTTCATAATCAATATTTTAGTTCACTAGTTAACCATATTTCTTATTTCCATATACATAGTAATATCGCCAAATTAATCGACGTCGCCCACTTTCAGAATAAACGCTCTTAAACCCCAAATCTTTCAGGAAGGCCGCTCAAAATTCGAGAAACCTTCAGACTACGTGACTTACCTAAACCAGCCAGAACTATCGGTGGGCAAGCTACACGGCTGTCTGGAGAACCTGAGGATATCGCTCACCAACAACCCGCTGTCCTGGATCGAGGAGTTCGGCACTAAGGGCATCGAGAGTCTCCTCACCACGCTCAACCAGTGCTATACAAAGTGAGTTAAAATCGTACTAGTTTGTGCGGATGGATTGATGTTTGTTACTCTTTCCCGCAATACTTTTTATCCCGATATTCCCACGGGATTGAGACTTATGCGAGTGAAACCGCGGAGCGCTGCTAGTATTCTATAAGTGAGTTAGCTTCTTTAAATTGCCCGAGCCTTTGGGTAAAATTGCCCCAAGTAAATCACTTTATAGACCCAGGCTACTGATCAAATTGCCCTAAATAGTAATCAAATTGCTCCACAGTGTTCTATAAATTGCTGCATTCAGTAGTGTTGTTTTTGATGACTTTCAAATAAAAGATTTCGGCTTCAGTTAAGTAAGGGTGAAATTATTCTTTAGTTCTAGAATGACTATATATTCGTTTCTAACATTGGTATTTCTCCAGATCTCGAGATTGTTCTTATCTTAGAACTTTTTACTATTTACTACCTCAAATATGTCATGCAACATAATATACTTCCATGCATAACAACAGTCCTGCCGTCGACAGAATGCGTTCTTGACACCCGT
This sequence comes from Agrochola lota, assembly GCA_947364205.1. Lineage (NCBI taxonomy): Eukaryota > Metazoa > Arthropoda > Insecta > Lepidoptera > Noctuidae > Agrochola > Agrochola lota. The sequence goes on along the minus strand of OX376246.1, from coordinate 8,508,974 downwards.
CAGTTTCATGCTAACGAATATGTTTTTTGCGAATTTGATCCTTATTACAGGTGCCAGGAACGCATTTTCTCGACGGCCGGACTGTAATCTGCGTTCGTAATTTATTTGCCAAACATTTAAACAAACACGAGTATTAGGATAAACAACTGTGTAATGCCTACACATAAGGTTTAGTTCGCGCTACAACTTCATATTTTTTATGAATTTTTCAACAGTACTAGTCAGACTAAAATCAATTTAATTTACACATGCATAAAGTTGATGTTTGTATAAGTGGAATTAACATCAATTGGAAATAAGGTTATAAGAACTTAGTTAAATGGTTTAGTAAGATGGCTTATGACATAAGCTATAAACAATGACATTGCCACTGCTCTAAGCATGTTTTGATTCAGATTACAAATGTACCAATCAATCTGCCTAGCCTTTTCCCAACTATATTGGGGTCGGCTTCCAGTCTAACCGGATGCAGCTGGCTGGGTACCAGTATTTTACATGGAGCGACTGACTATCTGACCTCCAAAAACTAGTAACTAGATAACACGATACCCCTGGGTAAGACTGGTTGTCAGACTTTCGGGCTTCTGACGACCCGTAACGACTGTCAAAGATCTACAAATGACAGCTGGGGCCAACAGCTTAACGTGCTATCCGAGCCACGGAAGAGTCTCGGTATGTAAATATGGTCACCCATCCACAGACCAACCGCGGCAAGCGTAGCTTAACCTGATGGATCGACCCGTGCGGCAGTTATTACTTAGCCACATGCTCCTCCAACCAAACAAAACAACAAAGTCAAACAATTTATTTCAATTAGGCACATAAAAGGCACTTATGAACGTCAAGTTTACAAAAAATAGAATTGATTCTAGTCGCCCCTTCCAAAAGGTAGTTTTCGTATGGAGAAGAATGGGCAAGAAACTCCACCGTTACTCTTTTAAAATGTTTAACAATTACTAATGTACCAACAATTCTTAATAAAGTTATTTAATTGACCTCACATTTCATGCTGCTAGTGGGAGTGGATTTTATCGGTAAGTTGGATGTGTTCATTCAATAGTAAAGCGAGATAAAGAATGAGAAAAACTACATAGTGATAAAAATAATAAGCAAAATTACCCTATAATGTTCCCACTACTGGGACTGCGGCCTCCTCTCTGTGAGAGGGAGTGGGCCGTAATCCACCACGCGGGTCCAGTGCGGGTTGGTAGATGTCACATGTCTTCGAATGTTTGGTTCTAGGACATGCCGGTTTCCTCACGATGTTTTCCTTCACCGTTTTGAAAGCAGTGGTGATGAAATTACTTACAGAAAGTAATACGCAACTTTATGTTGTTTCTCGTAAGATTGAAATTACTTTAGCAAAAATCTCAAACCATTCAATGCAATCTAAGAAATTATCATGTTATGTTCATGTTTTAACTCCATTTTTTCTCTATTCCAGCGACTCGCGTTACGACAGAGTCCAGTACGAATGCATACGATGTCTATCAGCGATCCTGAACAACACAGTGGGCATTCGCACCATGTTCGAGTGTCGCGAAGCGTTGCCGGTGTTAGCGCGGAGTTTGGACGCTAGGAAACCGCACTGCGCTTTAGAAGCAGCCAAGGTTAGTACATGCTATGCACTAATAAGGGTCAGGTAGAGGAGTATATTATAGTGTATGTCTCACCTACCCGCGTCTCTTTTTCCTCTGTGTCACCTCACGGCGTCACCTCTGTGTCACTTCCCGGAGTCACCTCTATGACGTCTTCCGGCACGGTGACGTCACAGGAGGTGATGTCACCTCCTGGGGTCACTTCCCGGGTTGACTTACCCGCACACGCGTCACTGGCTGTGACTGTCTCTTCCATGCGTTACCGCCCGGCGTCGTTTCCATCCCCGGCATCACCGCCTGGGGTCACCTCTCGGCGTCACTTCCCTGCATCACCTGCCGGGGTCACATAGGTAGATAATGTCCAGTACGAATGCATGAGATGTCTAGCAGCGATCCTGAACAACACTGTAGGTATTCGCACAATGTTTGAGTGTCGCGAAGCTTTGGCGGTGTTAGCGCTAGGAAAACGCTTTAGAATCAGCCAAGGTTAGAGCATAACATCAAGCTAAACTCTAACAAGGGACAGGAAGAGGAGTATAGTGTATGTCTCATCTACCCGCGTCTTTTTTCCTCTGTGGCACCTCCCGGCGTCACCTCTGTGTCACCTCACGGCGTCACCTCTGTGTCACTTTCCGGAGTCACCTCTATGTCACTTAACAACGTCACCTCTGTGACGTTTTCCGGCGTCACTTCCCGGGTTCACTTCCATGCGTCACCTCCCGGGGTCACGTAGGTAGAAAGCGTCCAGTACGTATGCATGAGATGTCTATCACCCATCCTGAACAACACTGTGGGCATTCTCACCATGTTCAAATGCTGAGAAGCGTTGCCGGTGTTAGCGCGGAGTCTGGACGCTAGGAAACTGCGCTTTAGAAGCAGCCCAGGGTAGTCTAAAACTTCATAGATGATGCAATGATAGATGTAAAGCAAGGGATGGGTTGTGAGCGACTGTCTATCAGACCTCCACAACCCAGTTATGTGGAGCACGATACCTCTTGGTAAGAATGGCACCATCAAAGAAGTCCATATCTAACCACCGTAAGGACTATTCTTGCTTGCAACGCTCGGCGGCTATAGCACCGGGCCAGTAACAGATATGGTCATTATGTTTACGGGATTTTGTTTTGAAACTACTTAGATATGAATGTCTTTGATGTTACATATACTACACTGAGGACCGTGCCTATTGCATACGGCGAATAAATTGTAGGTTTTCACGGCAAGGAAAACATGTGCGGACAAAAGGCCCAATGCTGTTCTCAGAACCGAAATTCGATATTGGTCCAAAGTGACTAATCGAAGGCGGACCCAGTATAGCTACGGACCGCGACAGCGATATCGCTTAATTTGATAGGCCTTAAGACAAGGTAACACTAATGAATCATTCGTATTTAAGTTTCATGGTAAGTCAAGTTTTCAATGTTATTATTTTTGTGCAAGGTTGATTCAGTGCATGCAATTCTGATGTCATAATTGTGTCATCAGAACAATATCAATCTGCCTAGCCTTTTCCCAAGTATGTTTGGGCCAGCTTCCAGTCTTACCGGATGCAGCTGAATACCGTAGTTTACATGGAGCGACTGCCTATCTGACACCTCCACAACCCCGTAACTGGGTAATACTGCTTGTGACTATCCGTAAGGACTGTCAAAGATCTCCAATGATAGCCGAGACGAACGGCTTAATTAACGTGCTTTCCGAGGCACGGAGGAGTTTCGGTATGTACTGGATGGTCACCCATCCACGGACTTACCTCGGCAAGCGTTGCTTAACTTTAAAAAATTACCCGTGCGGCTGTTATTATTGGGCCCCTCCTCATTCCCCTTTGCTCTTTAATAGATCAAACATTAATATTATACCTTCTGTACATTCCAGGTGCTAGCCGCAATATGCCTGATCCCCAACGGCCACGAGAAGGTTCTGGAAGCCATCACGATGGCTGGCGAGTCCAGCAGGAAGCCGCGACTACTGCCCATCATTGAGGGGCTGGAGACCAAGACCCCTGAGAGTTTGAAGGTAACATATACTAACATAATAATTATCTTTCAATAGACCTATTTGACTTGAAATAAATGTGTGTGGGCGGTGCACGAGTCAATCCGGCTAATTGCTAAGAACAGGTTTTGCTGGGACAGTTCTTGTCGTTTTCGTATATTTTTTTATTAGTTTATTTATTTAGAAGTATAATAATTATGTATTAGGTATGTTGAAACTGTTTTTACTCCCCGTCACTTGTCCATAAGGGGTTCATTAGAAAACCAGCGTCAGACAGCATTTGTCTGGCAATAATGCTGAAATGAACCTTCATGGCGCAGCCGTGAGGCACACCCTTATTGTCAAAATATTACGAACTTTGTTTAAATAAACGTTTTCTTTCTTTCTAAATATCATTTCTTCGCAGAAAGTGAAGTTGATGCCAAATGGCGTGGCATTAGCGGTCATTAACCTTTTCCTAGTAATTCTAATCACAAAATATGTATCGTTATCATTCGCGAATAATCAGGGTATTGACAATATGTATCGTTATCATTCGCGAATAATCAGGGTATTGACAATATGTATCTTTATCATTCGCGAATAATCAGGGTGTTGACAATATGTATCGTTATCATTCTCGAATTCAGGGTATTGACAATATGTATCGTTATCATTCGCGAATAATCAGGGTGTTGACAATATGTATCGTTATCATTCTCGAATTCAGGGTATCGACAGGCTTTATTTTTTTATCCCTATAATCATTAACCTTATTTAATTTTTATTAAAATTTCACCTGTTTACCTATTACGGTTCATGAGATACAGCCCTCTGACAGACAGAAGGACGAACGGACAGCTGTGGCTTAGTAATAAGGTTCCGTCTGGCACCCTTCGGGTACGGAACACTAATAAACAACAATTTGTATGTAAATGTAGGTGGGTCAATGACCGCTATAGCCATGGTATTTGGCAAGAACTATAGAGTGAGACAGCATTACAGTTTTCTGACGTCATATTACTCAAACGGCATAGTAACTTCGCGCATTCAGTACAATAACTGGTTTGAGTGACAAGGATAGAAAGTTCCTTCACAAAAAAACTTCTAAGTCGTTTGTGCTTCTTCATATTACCACCGTAGCAAATAAGTTTCAAACAATTGTACCCCCTGTTTTCAACGTATTAAGACTCACAATCTCTTACTATCATTTCAGACCGGCTGCATGCAACTGATGAATGCTATCATAACGGAACCTGAAGAGTTGGAGTTCAGATTACATCTCCGCAGCGAGTTTATGAGAACTGGACTCTATGATTGGATTGGTAAGGTTTATTTTATTTTGTATGAATTAACTATTGAACATTATTCAGAGATTTTTTTAACGTTTTATGGTATTTTTTTTTTGACTTAGCCAGCAACATTTTTTTTTTTTAAACCTTTTTGCAACTTTGTTACGTCATAAGTTGAACAGAAAAAAGAGAAGATTGATGGGACAGTGAATGAGAACAGTGGTGACCCAATCTGCGCAGGCCCTTACTTTATTTAAATAATTTCATCACCACTGCTCTCAAAACGGTGAAGGAAAACATCGTGAAGAAACCACCATGTCCTAGAACCGAAAATTCGAAGACATGTGACATCTACCAACCCGCACTGGGCCCGCGTGGTGGATTACGGCCCACTCCCTCTCACAGAGAGGAGGCCGCAGTCCCAGCAGTGGGGATATTATAGGTTGATTATGCTCATGCTAATAATTAAAGTCATCAATACAACTCTCTAAATTATATTTGATGGGAAATATGACAATCTATGAAAACAGTTTGTTCTCATACCAAATCTGTTAGTAGGATGGTTTTCAAACTTATGCGAAATCCAGTATGTTTTTTTAGCAACTTTATATTGTAGAAGAATAACTATTAATTAATTAATTAAATTAGTGGTCGCCCAGAGGTCGAAATTCGACCATAATTCAATTTAAAAGTCATGACTCTAAGGTATCTTGTGTCACACGCATGGTAGTGTTTGTAATGTTTTTTTTATTAATTTAATTTATTTCTAATGTATATTATATAAAAATATTAGCTTTCTGCACTCCTCCATATAAACTTTAACTGTGCCAAATTTCACACTCTTCCGTCCGCGTCATTTTCGTAAAAAGGGGTACAAAGTTTTTGCTTCACGTATTAATAATTGTTGCTTTGTCTATCACAGATGAGCTCCGCGCGGGCGCGGAAGGCGCGCGTCAGATTCAGATGAATGTATTTGACACACACGCTGCCGCCGATCAGGATGAGTTCCTGGCTAAATTTGATGATGTCAGGTTAGTTTTTTTAAATCATAGTAAAGTTTCGTGACAGCCGCAGCTACAAAACGCGGGAGTGAGATGACACGGTGTATTATAGTATTTTAAGAATCTCTCGGAAGTTTCATTGGGTAGTTTTGGCGGAACAGATGAACTTACATACCGTCGGCTTAGAGTGAAAAGCTCGGGAATGCAACTTTGACTTTTAGTTTTATTACATTTTTGGAAAAAAAACCTCTGGGCCTCTAAGGTCGCATGTGGCGATATAGATGCATAACGCCACATGCGACCTACGCATCATACTGACGTCACGCAAAATCCTGCATCGCGTAAGCAGATTTTACCGCGCGATCAGCATATAGTAAAACTTCTCAGTTGCCCACCAGTTTTTCGCATATAAGAGGTTTTCACTCTAAGACGACGATACAGGTTGTCAGGAACATCGACGCGAAAACTGTTGAATTCAGAATAATGTACAACATGTGTGTGTGTGTGTGTGTGTGTGTGTGTGTGTCATGTGTGTGTGTGTCTCATGTGTGTGTGTGTGTATGTATGTGTGTGTGTCATGCGTGTGTGTGTGTGGTGTGTGTTCCATGGTAACAATTTTCGCGTCGATGTTCCTGACATCGTTTCGCCGTAGTCAGGTAAACAGAGCTCAATTTCTACTATGAATAGTATTTTTTGTTGTTATAAAACATTTTTTCTTTACATTTTCAGGGTGGATTTCCACGACGTAAACGAATGCTTCGAGCTAGTCAAGAACTTAGTAATGGACACTCCGGCAGAACCTTACTTACTATCAATATTACAACATTTATTGTTCATCAGGGATGATGAGTTGATCAGGTGAGTTTATTAGGGTTAGTGAAGCAAGCGTAAAGTCAGTGATGTAAGGTTAAAGTCAGTGATTTAAACCACGCTTAAAGTTAGTGAAACAAGTTTAAAGTTAGTGAAACGAGCTTGAAGTTAGTGAAACAAGCTTAAAGTTAGTGAAACAAGCTTGAAAACAAAAAATCTTCAGGTTAGTTATGACCACTCCAGTGGAAAGTATACCGATTTCCTAGACAATCAAACATTTTATTTCAAGAAATTATTATGATGCGGACCTAGATTCGTTACCCGAGTCTGGTAGTGTTCTTCGGTATTTTCAAAAGAAAATTCTCACTAGCCCGGTGACTGAATTAGGTTCACACCCTATTAAATGCGAAACTACAACTGGCGAAATGTGGCGTACTACCCACCTCTGCCTAAGGCCGTGCGCACTTTGAATGCGTTTTCACACGCATTTTACTCGTCCGAACACATACGAACACGCACGAACAATCTCGACCTTCCAAGTACTAACGGAGCGCTCAGACTGAGTCCGAGTTAGTCGTTCGTATAGTTCCATCGTTCTAAAACAAACCGAACTTGTTGGGATTTTTGTGCGTTCAATGCGATATCACCGGAACACTATATTTGACGGAGAAAAACGTATTCAGTGTGCGTACTCAACTCGGTAGGGGTGGGTCGTGACGTGATTTTCGCGAAACGTAACGTAACTAGAGACTTCGAAGTCGTCACCTGTTTTGAAAACTAGTGATTTTAGTAACGAGTTATTTTTTTAAATTCTATTCGGTGATTCAACATGGTGATTCTATCGAAGTGTTACAGTTATTAGCGAAACGAAAATATAGATGGTTAGCTACGTAGTCCGTTACAAGCTTTACGTTTTCGGAACGAATAAGGTTTTTTACCTAGCTACATAATGCAGTTACATCATTAACGTAATACTAACACATTACCACTAAAGTTGGCGATACGACGAGTTTCTGCTTCATTGAACTACAAGCCCTTTTTTTTTTGTAGGTTGGAAATTATCGAATAACTTTTCCCGCTCTGGGCGGAGCGGGAGGGTGTGTCAGATTTTTACTGACTAAGACCCACCCGTGTTCCTTCCGTTGCCTGTGGCCGCGATATCCCTTTCGGACAAACCCGCAACCCCGGCAGGAACTAGAAGCCCTCAGTTCATATTACGCATATATTACACAGTTTTGGGGGTTGAGAGTGGACTAAATGCTGTATTCATCTGTGGCTCTAATGAATAGTATTCTGTTACAGGCCAGCATACTACAAGCTAGTAGAAGAGTGTATAACACAGATAGTGTTGCACAAGAACGGGTATGATCCTGACTTCAGAGCGACGCAGAGGTTCAATATAGATGTGCAGCCGCTTATTGATGGACTGATAGGTATGTTATGGTTATTTGTGTGAGAGAAAATTAAATATCAAGCTTATACTCCAGAGGTTTAGGTTTATATATTCTATACAATGTCATCCATGGGCATGTGCCCATGCCCTTCCATGGGCCATGGGTCTATCTTTAATATTTTTCAAGTATTTTTTTTGTAGCCTTGCCATATCTCCTATGTTATTGGCTCCATTTGGGTTCTGTTTATTATTTCTAAAAGCTTATGAGTCATTTTATCGGATTAATTAATATTTTTTTGGAAAATTTGTTGACTATGAATAAAAAAACAGAGGTGAAGACATTTTTTTTTCTAAAATAAAAACGGTATTTATTTAAAAAAAAAACACAAGAAGAATAAGTCCATAAAACATAGCGGGATATTGAAACAAAATAAGAAGAAAAATTGAAAAAAAAAAACAAAAAAAAAGAACCCCCAGACTTTTAAGTTTATTCTCGAAAATTTGTCATGAATATTCAGAAAAATACGGCCGGACAACATGCCCATGGGCGACATTTTATACAAGGTGACAGGTACACCGACGCGAAAATTGTTACCATGGATTCAGTACATGATTCTGAACCCCCTCTGCGTTAAAAACATTCGTGGGTTGTTAAAAATCGAGAGAAGAAAAGAGAATAAAAATCCAATGCGATGGGACGCACTCTCGTCCCAGCAGCGCGTTGAAAAAACACTCTGTTGGATTTTCAACTCTCGGCGCTAAGCAGAGCGTTGAAAATCCAGTGCACGAAAAAAAATCACCCGTGCGAACTCAGGCAAATTGACCTATTTGCTAAATACTATATTAAAAGCTTTTATTCTGAAAGTGGGCAACGTCGCAAATAGATGTCAAATATTTCATTGTTTTGATTAATTTGGCAATATTACTGTATGAAAATAAGAAAAGTGGCTAACTAGCGAACTAGAATATTGATTATGAAATACAATAATTAATATCGTAGCACCGAATATTTAATTTTAGATGTAAAAAGAGTATTTGGAAACTTTCTAAATGCCTTTTTTACACCTAAAACGGGTACAACATCAAATTCAATGTTATAATTGTAATTCATTATTCTATTATTCTAGTTAGCCACATTTCTTATTTCCATATAGTAATATTGGCAAATTATTCAAAACAGGTACATTTTTGACAGCTATTTGTGACGTTGCCAACTTTCAGAATAAACGCTCTTAACCAAACAACTATCTAAAATCCTTAAAATATCGCAGAAAAATCACGTGCTGAGGAAGAAAAGAAAGTCGAAGAGTTAAGAACGAAACTCGAAGCAGCCATCGCGGCGAGACAAGAAGCAGAAGCAAGAGCCGACCATCTGGAGGAGAGGTTGAAGAACTCTGCGGCAAACACGGCGCCCGGTGGCGTCACGCATGGGAATATCGCGGCTATTGCTAAGGTGAGAATGACTATAATGCTGTATCATAAGAAATCGATGTGGACAAACTGTTATTTACTGAGAATTTTGAACAAAATAGCTCCCCCAAACACCCTAGTTGGAACCTCCAAATCCATGAAATAATAGTATCTAATATAGAATTAGCCTATGGTGTTCCCACTGCTGGGACACAGGCTTCCTCTCTGTGAGAGGGAGTGGGCCGTAATTTATAGGTCTATTTATAACCTTGTTTCCAATTGATTTTATTTCCACTTAAACTAACATCAACTTTATGCTATAATTTAACCGATACCGCTGTACCGCGCCTTAGGTATGTGCGCGGCGAGACGGGGGGCAGTGCAGGCTGTTCATTCGTCAACGCTCACGGCGCCCCGCCGCTTATTCGTCAACGCTGACCCTCGCCTCACCGCGCATTCCTAAGGCGCGGTACAGCGCTCTCGGTCAAACTATAGTGTAAATAAAGTTGATTTTAGACTGACTGGTACTGTTAAAAAAAAACATAAAAAATATGAAGTTATAGCGCAAACTGAACCTTATATGTAGGCATAATGGTTGTTTTTCTTAAAACTCGTTTTTATTTACATGTTTGGTAAATAAATTGCGAACGCAGTTTAGATTTTTGCAGTTTTTTAGTTTGTTTCCGTAGTTTGTTTGATTATTATAACACTGTTATGTTGTTTACAGGCGATAGGCAGTCCCGGCGGGCCCGCGCCTCCGCCCCCGCCGCCCTTACCCGGAGGTCAGTACCGCCACACATTATACGCGAATTAAAAAAAATCTGCTGTTCCCTACATTTGATTAGATAAGGGAACTTAAAATGTAGAGAACAGCAGATTTTTTTTCTCGATTTCAGGTTCGGTCACATAGTAAAAGTTGTTCATGATGATGAGTAAAAAGAACCCTTAAGAGGTTGTTAGTGTTTTACCAATTACTCTGTAAACAGGGTGGCAGGGACATCGACGCGAAAACGGATACCATGGATTCAGTACATGATTCTGAACACCCTTGCGTTGAAATTTACTATCGAAAAAAAAAAAAAAATCTGCCGTTCCATTTTGACCGCGTAAATATTGCACTTTTCTATAAAACAGTAGATTTTTAAAATGAAAACTTCTTTAGGCGTTGAGCACTTTATGGGTGAAAAAAAATCATGGAACTCTCGTCATCGTCACCGCACGCTTCCCAAGAGCTATATGTATACTGTGTTTAATTTACATAGATATACAATTCACAAGTTACTTAGTTTGCATTTCTATCGGCAGTCCCCAAAGACAGCCTCGCATGTTTTAACCGACGATAATAGGGATGATGCCTGGGTAAAAAAATTAAATTCTAATTAGTCCGTCAGTCAGATAATAAAAAAAATATTAGACACGTATTTTTTGCTTTATTATATTAATAAAAACTTACTTAGATAAAACGCATTTTAAGTTGGGGAGTGGGGGTCGCTACGTCACTAGTACGTATAAAATCTACATACTCGTGACGTCATGGCACATTTTACCTCAATGTATCGCCGTAATCTTTAGATTACGTAAAAAAAGAAAAAATACGTGTCCAATATTTTTTTATAATCTCAAAGACGGACTAAAAAAAAAGTTTTAGTCATCATCCCTATTTTCAACGCAGGGGCAGTTTCAGAGTCATGTACTGAATCCATGGTAACTGTCTTCGCGTCGATGTCCCTGCCACGATGTATACTGTTATTTCTTCAAACAAAACAATAATTCAGAAGTACCTACACCGTTTCAGGAAATCGTGAAACTGGCCCTAAAATCTAACAAGCACTGCGATAAAATATCGCGCGAAATTTTTGTCGCGATTTTGTAACACGTATCGTATGTATCTGGCGATGTTAAATTCGCGCTCGGTGCAATTACATACACTGAATATAATCTGCGCGAATAAAAATTGCGTAGTGGGATTTCGCAGTGCGTGCTAGGCCTTTTTTTTTTTTTTTTTTTGGATGGGAAATCATCAAATGACTTCTCCCGCTCTGGGCAGAGCGAGAGGGTGTGTCCGACTTTTACTGACTAAAACCCACCCGTGTTCCTTCCGTTGCCTGTGTGCCGGGGCCGCGATATCCCTTTCAGACAAACCCGCAACCCCAGCAGGCGTGCTAGGCCTTATAGTAATCCCACGTTCAATGGCCCCTACACACAGTGTCCTTGTGATCCGTGATCCTTTGTGCGGCAGGGCCGGGCGCGCCGCGGCTTGCCCGGAATTTTGTGCAGGAGCCATAAAAGCGACCGTCAAGCGAATACTCGATCGTTTGAACTTTTTGTTCGGTGATCCTGAACGCGTGGTCGCGCCGACAGAGGGCGCTTTCCGGTTTTCCTAACAAAAAGTGACGTTTGTCACTAAATGTGTATAAACTCTGTCCACTAAGTTATTTTGAATGTTGGAATTAGTGTTGCACTAGTGAGAATGGTGCGGTTTGTATGCCTGTGTTTATTAAATACAAAACAATATAAATTAGCCGCTTCGTTTAAGGTAACTTTTACGTAATCTGGAACAGTTACGTTCTAAGGCAGCTGTCAAAAAGTGAATTACCTAGTGGACAGAGTATAGTGATTTGTGGTGCCAGCAGGCCTCAATATTTTTTTATATATTTGTTTAAAGAAATCTCTTTCAAAGTTAAATAAACATATTATTATTTATTATTATGTTAAAATTATCAATTCACTTTTTATCCTCAACTTAAACCACCACAAATGCTCTCTCTCTCGCACACACGCATGTCACTATATCTATCTCTTTCTGGTGTGGTTCATAGGGGCCGGCCCGCCGCCGCCTCCGCCAATGCCGATGCAAGGTTTGTAACCAATCTCTTTACTAAATATAATTAGACCAATAGTTGACCCAATATTTGTAAGCACGCTGCAGTTGGAATATTGGGTTAGTTTGACGTTTTTAATTGAATTATTAGGGAACTTTGTAGATTTAGACATAAGTGGGACCAGATAGTACCTGATAATAAGTTGTGAAGAGCAGTGGTGACTAAGTGATCCAACCCAATCAAATACTTTACTTTGTGTAATTTATCTCATCACCACTGCTCTCAAAACGGTGAAGGAAAACATCGTGAGGAAACCGACATGTCCTAGAACCAAAAATTCGAAGACTTGTGACATCTACCAACCCGCACTGGGCCCGCGTGGTGGATTACGGCCCACTCCCTCTCACTGAGAGGAGGCCGCAGTCCCAGCAGTGTGAACATTATAGGTTGGTTTTATGCTAAGTGGTGTAAGACCATATGCAATAATAACATTATAGTATTTTCGACTGGGTCTAAGCTAAAAACGATTTATGCATGTATTACTGACCTTTAAGCGAAGACCATACTAGCAACGAAGCTAAGTTCGTTTACCGTCGCTCATGTAGCTATAGCTTGTCCACTCTGAAATGACGCGCTCCACTACCGCAATAGAAAGGTGACGGGCGTTTTTGGGGGACTGTCTTATGTAATTTTGACGTTCGAAAAGTGCTGATTCTCAGCCTAGTTTGAATAAATGACTTTTGATTTTTTTGAATTCATTTACGCACGCGATAATGCGGATTTCTATGGGTCATGAGTGGGGCGCGACATTTCAGAGTGGAAAGAAAGAAAAGATAGAAAAATGAGGCATTACAGCAGAAAATACACCTTATAACTAAAAAAAAAAACAGAAAACAATGATTATAATGCCAAAAGGGCCTCAGCTCAGCATAAATGTCAGATGGCAAAGGCGCTGATTTTCAGCTGCAACGCACGAGTGCCATACGCTAGAATAATAAAGACAGGGAAGTGTGTGTCTGTTTCAATAAACGTGTAAACTTAGAAAGTGGACAAGCTATACCGCGTGTTTTCTTAATTAGGATCACACCGCGAAATATGAACATAGCTTTTTTCCCAGTGTGGCTTGCGCTTTATGCATGCAGCATATAATTTTCAACTTTCGGACAAAACTATGTATCGTACAACTATTTTCTTAATATCCTTCGGCAAACATCGTGTTTCGTCAGTGGTCGGATTTCTATCACTTGCCCTTTGCACTTGGTGCTTGTACGCATTGACTCTTACCGCTGCACCCGCGTTGCCGTCAACCATAATTACCAAGTGCAAAGGTCAACTGATAGAAATCCGACGACTGACGAAACACGAAGTTTGCCGAGGGACATTAAGAAAATAGTTGTTCTGTAATAAAGTATACAAGATCATTTTCAATTAATTGGCGAAACTTCACAGTTTATGGGTTTCGATATTTAATCATGATAATAGGCATGATGTCTGGGTATATAAATTAAATTCTAATTAGTCCGTCAGTCAGATAATAAAAAAATATTAGACACGTATTTTTTGCTTTATCATATTAATAAAAAATTACTTAGAAAAAACGCATTAAAGTTGGGGAGTGGGGGTCGTTACGTCACAACTGAGTATAAAATCTACATAGGCGTGACGTCATGCCTCATGTTAACTCAATGTATCGCCGTAATCTTTTGATTACGAAAATAAAAAAATATGTAAAATACTATAGACGACGTATATTTAGTAACCTTATCCACTTTTAAGCCGTTTTTAAGCGGATTAGGTTACTAAATATACGTTGTTTATTGTATTTTATATTGGAGTTCCGCAAAATCATGCCTGAGTTAATTCACTAGCTGAAAAAATACGTCTAATATTTTTTAATAATTTACCTGACAGACAAGAAAAAATTTAGTCTTTATAAGTATTAAAAAAGAAAGTGTATTTTCAAATTACTACACTACCCGTGTCTTTTGACCCCGTAATCAGAAATTATTAGAAAATATTTGATTTTGTTTGAAAACAAAACAAAGAAAGAAAGAAAATCAATTTATTTACACTAAATGTGTTGCATAAAGAAAAAATAAAGCACACAAACACAAAAATAACAAGTTGGGGATTTGTCACGACTACACACTGTTTGGCCGAACGGCCGTCGAGAGAACGCGTTCTTGACACCTGTCAGTTTCATACTAACGAATATGTGTTTTGCTCAAACCACAAACTCAAACTCAGAGCATTTATTTCAATTAAATCATTTGCAGGCACTTTTGAATTGTCAAATAGTTGGTCAGTTAGTCAGAAAGTTGAAGCTAGTAGCCATTACAAAACGTAGATCTTTATGGAGAAGAACGGGCAGGAAACTCCAAGGACACTCTATAGAATATATACATATATATATATATATATATATATATATAGTATAATATAGCAATTACAAAATCCTGGGTACATTATTCTTGTTTCTTCTATATGTGAGAACAATGTACAAAAATTAATCAAAACAATTCAAAATAAGCCCTGGCAGATAAGAGCTGACCAGTCTCAAATGACGGCGCCCGTTCACGAACATGACGAGTTTGATCCTTCTTACTACTAGAAATTTTTCAACTGACAGGTGTCAGGAACGCATTCTCTCAACGACCGGACTGTAGATAACCATACCCTGTGAAGTCAAGCCAGTTAATTTGTGACTGTGTACTTTTCGGTTTTCTAAGTATGCCACTATCTGAGACGCATGTTACCACGCAATAACACAGGGTGGTGTGTTTCTAGGTGGCTCGAACGCACCGCCACCGCCGCCCATGCCTACAGGTATGTGTGACGTAATACACGTTTACACGTAGAGTGTTCTGTTTTTGTTTATTAACGGTTTGTTTGTGGGTGTTGGGTCAATAAAGCATATTCTATAGCGCTACAAGGTTATTTTGGCGCGTGGTCAAAATCGGAACTAAGGCGGCCATCTTGATTTTTGAATACATTTCAAGTGACATTACACAAAACAATAGGGTGTTGACAGGAAAAAAAAAACTATTTAAGGTCTATTCAAATCCTTGTTTCCAATCGATGATATTTCCACATATCAACTTTATGCGAGTGTAAATAAAGTTGATTTTAGACAGACTAGTACTGTTGAAAAACTCGTAAAAAAATGAAGTTGTAGTGCAAACTGAACCATACGTGCAGGCATTATAGTTATTTTTCGTAAATTTCGTGTTTGTTTACATGTTTGGCAAATAAATTACAAACGCAGATTAGTCCGTCACATCAGTCAAATAATAAAAAATATTAGACACGTGTTTTTTGCTTTATCATATTAATAAAAAATGATTTAGATAAAATGCATTAAAGTTGGGAATTGAGGGCTCGCTACGTCACAAGTCAGTATAAAATGTACCGGAGAGTGACGTCATGACACATTTTAACTCAATGTATTGCCGTAATCTTTTGACTACGGAAAAAAAGAAAAAATACGTGTCCAATATTTTTTAATAATCTAACTGACGGACAAAAAAAATCTGTCAACATCCCGATTGCAAAAATGTTTAGCAACACCGCCACCCCGTTCATTTCATTCAGGAGCCAATGGATCCTTGTAGCACTCTATCTCTTTAAGTTTAATATAATATTTCTTGGGTTGGACATGGGTTGGGTAATGTAAGAGGTTTTTTTTAAAGTGTCTACATTAAGTTAGTTTTGGTCATAGTTTATGAACGCCGCACGCCGACATCAAGTCGACAGAAAGCAAAGAAATGTGAGCTTTATATCGTCTATCTTACGGTGGCATATCTAGTGTACGAGGACGAATGGTCAACTACTGTCACTTGTTTGGGAAATGTTACTTTACGTCGCAGGATATAAAGTTCATATTCCAACGCTTTATTTTGATGTAATTTGTGTTGTTTCGGTTTGTGACGGCCATATTAAAATGTTTGTACATCTCCAGGCTATGTGAATAAATACCGGAAACATATCAATCCTACGGTGAATTCTAGAAGGAAGACATTTTGTATGTTGTATTTGATATAAAATCCTTAAATAACTGAGTAGTCACTGGTACGATCAACTGCACAACAGAGGGAACACTTGAACTATGAAAACCACGACGCAGCTACGACATAGAGGCTCTAAAATTTCAAATTATTCGACACAACTTAGATTTAAGATACATTTTAAAATTTGCATTCATTATTTCAATTTTACGAATGTATTTGGTTATATGACTTCACAACTTATTGCGTTTGCTTAAAGATCATTTTCACCTAAAGCAGTAATAAATATTGGTGATTTTGAAGGCGCACTCAGTTCGGATGGTGATCGGTTTTACGAATTTTGCCGATGCTACATTAAGTTGTGTCGTACCGTGGGCGTGTAGTTGATTGTACAAAAAAAAAACGTATAAAGTATTTTATTTGGTGGTTTTATGGCGTTCTCATCCATTATATGTATGTATAGTTTTGTTTGTAGTTTTAAAATTGGTTGTGCTTGTAGAATGTAAACGGATTATAGATCGGCAAAAATATTTACTAATAATTTTCTTAATGAATAATAACTGTCACACGAGCGATTTAACTTCATTGAACTATTGCATTGTTGCTTAAGAAGGCGAACAACGGTCCACTAGCGCCACTCCTTTAGCAAAATATTATCTTATTATCGTGACTGAGAAAGAATTATGAATAACGGCTAGTAAGGACCCTCGGTAAGTGTTTATATAATTTTCTAATACCTTAAAGTTTCATATTGAGACACGAAGCAACAAAATTCGTACTAAAGAAAGGCGGCCACATTCCTCTAGATCGTATTTTGTTGCTTCATGTCTCAGTATGCAACTCTATAAAAGGTATTAGAAAATTCTAGACACACTTACCAATGGTACTTATTAGCCGTTACACATAATTCCTTCTCAGTCACGGGATAATATTTTTTTTCAAGTGTTGCGCTAGTGTACCGTTGTACGCCCTCTTAAGTGATTACTTTGAAAGAAAAGTCAGAAAATAAAACCTTAAATTAAAAAATGGTTGGTAAACACTTTTTTTGGCAATTTCTATTGTAGACATTTATCATATTGGAAAGAAATTCGTATTCATAAGTTATTAACAATAATATAGGTTGAAGTAATCGTTGTTTTAATCATTTGAGTCCGAGTACCTTATTTAAGAACATCTCTCATTATAAAAGCATCGCTCCGATATGGCAAATAACTTGTCATTCAAGTTAGGATTTTAAATCCAATGCATTAAAGTCTATTTTACGTGTGACGGCTCGCGGGCTGTGAGCGGCCGGCGAGCCGTCCAGTATTTTGTATAGCCATCGTAAAATAGATTTTAAAGCATTTGATTTAAAATCCAAACTTGAATGACAAGTTATTTGCCGTGTCTCACTCTCTTTTTAAGCTCACTTGCACCTCAAATCACTAAATACATTTATGCTCGGTTCCTATAAACAAAATCGAATCGTTTTTACTTAACAATGGTAACTTTTTTTTTGACAAACTGGGTATATAAATAGATTCGTTAGCTAATTTTATCTGTGATAGTTACTTCCATATAGGAGGGTCTACTATACAAAGCTATGAGGTCTTTGCTTCATTATTGGTAAAGGTACAAGTCTTAAATTTAACCAATCACGGTCCATAAATTATAGGAATCGGCCGATAGAGCTAAACATGTTTAAAACCTCATTCTGTACTCTGTCATTTTCAAATGTTAGACAGAAACAGAACTATGTTTTAAATGTGGTTAGCGCTATACGTACTTGAATGCCTCGTTGGTCGCAAGTGCTACTGCTGTGCATGAGGTCCTGGGTTCGATTCCCAGGTTGCGCAAAGTGGTATTCGGTTTTTATTTCTGGAATTTCTCACTAGCAGCCCGGAGTCTGGATTTGTGCCCGGTTGATGGCAATAGGCTCGCTCCCTATTACATGGGACTTAACATAACTGGCGAAATGTGGGCGTATCATAGGTAAACCTGTACCTAACCATTCACAGGCTTGGTGTTTATTGTTTGTTATATATTTAGTGATTTCTTGTGCGGGCCTTGTTCACCATTACCACAGATGGGACACTCCACAAAATCATTTAAATAATAAGCTACTCTTGATACGACACAATAAAGTGCAATTCGCACAGCCCTAATTACCTAAAGTAATATTAACCTAGAAGTTGCCTCTCTTGCTATCGCGTAACTCTTATATCTTCTGACTACGTTACACTCACTGAATTGGCCCGACAAGATGGGCTCGCCGCGTACTTGTAGCTTCATACTAAAACTGCGGAGTGTCCCATCTGTATTCATTTGTGACATTACCTACATCAACCATTTTACCCTCGAAAAAGTAGCTCACATATTTTCCCCCCTTAGCAGGAGGAGGTCCCCCGCCCCCACCACCTCCCCCGATGCCAGGCGGCCCGCGCGGCCCCCCGCCGCCCCCCATGCCCGGCATGGGTGGGGGCCCGCCACCCCCGCCGCCGATGATGGGGGGCCCGAGGCCGCCGCCACCGCCTGGAGGGTTCATGATGCCTAGGATGGTGAGATTAATCATTATAATATATAATGCCGCCCATGGGCATGTGGCAGTCTGTATTTTTCTGAATGTACATGTTTTTTTAATTTGAAAATTACCTTTAAAAAAAATATTCTATCTTTAATATTTTTCATGTTATTAAATTTTTATTTTTTGGGTAGCGTTTGTGACGTGTGTTGTGTTATTGTCTCGATTTGGATTCTCTTTATTATTTCCAAAAGCTTATGAGTTAAGATAGACCCCCTTTTAAGGTAAATATTCGGTAAAATACGGGCGGTCACATGCCGATGGGCAGCATTGTATACATATATCTTTATTATCATTTCTTTATTTACTTAAAATAAAAATACAACATTGTTACAGACATATTTTATTTACAACATAAAGAAGTAGTGTCTAAACATAAGTGCCCTTGCTCCCAAACTATGTTTTCACCTGTGGCTTGGAAGTCAGTATTCCTCCATTAAAAAAGTCCTTATATACATAAGGACTTTTTTAATGGAGGAATACTGGTATAATTAAGTATAATGTCGATGGTTATTAAAAATGTAGTCAGAAACAGAAACAAAAGGCATACTTTTTTAATCCCCTGTCATTCAGGTGTCCTTGTTCACGGATCGAGACCTCATTGATGTAATGTGTACTGAGTAAAAAAATTAAAAAAAATATTATTTAAACGCTCTTAAGGTGAAAAACAAGTTTTTAAATTCGATTAATATATTTTTATGTTATTTTATTCAGTACACATTACATCAATGAGGTCTCGATCCGTCTCGAACGTCGCAAATCTTTTTCAAATATTACGCTGGTTTGATTAATTTGGCAATATTACTGTATGGAAATAAAAAATATGCGTAACTAGTGAACTAAAATATTGATTATGAAATGCAATAATTAATATCGTAACACCGCGTATTTAGTTTTAGATGTAAAAAAAATATTGGAAACTTTCCAAATGCCTATTTTACTCGTACACCTAAAACGGTTACAACATCAAATTCAGTGTTATAATTTGCAATTCATTGTTAATATTCTAGTTCACTAGTTAGCGATATTTTATAATAAATATTTGACAGCGCAACGTTGCCAACTTTTACAATGAACGCTCTTTACTCTCCAAACCGTATTTTTTCTAACTTTTCATTTTTTTTTTTATAGCCCGTACCGGACGTGTTACCTCACGGCCTGAAACCTAAACGCAAGTGGGAGCTGGAAGGACCACTCAAACGTGCAAACTGGAAGACTATCATACCACAGAAAATGTCCGAAAAGGCCTTCTGGGTTAACGTAAGCAATTTACATTATCGTAGAATCCTTTTGAATTTTGATACCAGATAATTTGTATATAGTTTTGGATGGAAAAGGATCCAAGGTTCACCTCATCATCAGTGATTGAAAATCAATCTTTTTCCCAACTATGTTGGAATCGGCTTCCAGTCTAATCGGATGCAGCTGAATACCGTATTTTACATGGAGCGACTTACTATCTGACCTCCACAACCTAGTAACTGGGTAATACGATACCCCTTGGTAAGACTGGTTATCAGATTTTCGGGCTTCTGACGACCCATAATGACTGTCAAAGATCCACGAATGACAGCCTGCACCAACGGCTTAACGTCCTGTCCGAGGCACGGAGGAATCTCGGTATCTGAAGATGGTCACCCATCTACGGACCAACCCCGGCAAGCGTAGCTTCACCTGATGGATCGACCCGTCCGACTGTTATTACTCAGCCACGAGTTCCCGGCTGAGGTCCCGGCTGTTATTCGTGGATCTTTGACAGTCGTTACGGGTCGTCAGAAGACCGAAAGTCTGACAACCAGTCTTACCAAGGGGTATCGTATTACCCATTTGCTGGGTTGTTGAGGTCAGATAGGGATGTAAAATACTGGTATTCAGATCCATCCGGTAAGACTGGAAGCCGACCCCAACATAGATGGGAAAAAGGCTAGGCAGATTGAGTTATAAGGAATCCTTTATTTTACTTACAGGTCCATGAAGACAAGTTAGCATCTCCAGACATTTTAAGTGGTTTAGCATTAAAGTTCTCGAGTAAACCGGTCGCGAAGAAAAATGAAGATGCTGTTGATAAGTAAGTTACATTCATGTTTGTATTAACTTAGATACACTAGTACCTTATCAAGGCTTATTCACATGAGGCCAGCAGTAATAGTCTAGTGGTGTGGCCGTCAGACTGCCAAGTCATAGGTCTCGAGATCGAACCCAAGGCACGTACCTCTGACTTTTCAGATTCATGTGCGTATTGTAGTTACCACTTGCTTTAAAAACGGTGAAGGAAAACATTGTGATGAAACCGGCATGCTTGAGAGATATTTCTCTACGGCATGTGAAGCCAAGTCAGAGGCCCATGGGCGGCTTTAAAACTCTAACACCAGGTTAATCACTGACCACACGAAAATAAGAAGATGAGGCTAGTTTCTCGACTCAAATACGCGATTGTCGTAAGAAGATAGAAAAAGGTGGCTCGTGTGGACAGTGTGAACAATACACGTATGTCGAAAAGAGAGAATCGCCTCGCCAAGTTCAGTTCTGAGTTAACAAAAAGTCGCATTTCGAGTTTTCAATATCATAGTTCAATATCGTAGACTATCACCCAGTTGCACAAAAACAAAAATTTATGTCCCACCCCGTAATAGATCAGCAACGTTAATGATTTCATTAATTTCATAAAAGAATCATTAATATTTATTATTTATTAAAATTGAGTCTAAGGCGGCAACGCGGCGCGGAATATACACAAGAGGTCTGGCGCGGGCGAGGCGACGGCGCGGGCGTTCTGTGTATGTTCCGCTCCACGACGTTCCTATACATTTTGTAAGAAATATGAAATGGGCAGCGCAAAGCACTCGCCACACCGTCGCCACTCACGCGGCCCTCGCCACTTGTGTATATCCCGCGATTTACGTTACTTTCTGCAACAAGTTAAAACATGTTAATGGAAGATTAGTATTTAATGACAGCTTTAAAAGTTTAATTTCGTTTCTGCAACTGGCTGTTTATCGTATTTGAATTTTGTATATCACTTGAGTTTAATCGCATGTGTGCGATATTCGCCTGGACGAGTCTCGCATGGATATTCTCGCATTTTGACAGTGGATAACCTCTCTACGTGTAAATGACCTTCAAATATACGGTCAAATGTCATGCGAGCTGTTTACATGACTCCTTGAGCAGGGTACAGCTGGTAAAACGTAACATGAAATGTAACACACATTGAAAGAAATTCTCTTAATACATGCACGTAATTCAAAACTTATTTATTATTTAAATATACATTGTATAGGAGTCAAGAAACAAATTCATATATTTAAAAAAAAAAAACATTATTTTATGTTGTTTTACGCCTCGCTTTCGACAATGCTGGAAGTGACGTAAAAACTTTGTGAATAAAAATCTGTTCTTTGCAAAGTGCTGGAAATCTCACTAAAGTTAATAAGTAAGTGCGATTTTTGCTGGAATAAATAAAATAAAAAAATTATTTATATGGTTAGGGGCTCAAAAAAAAAACAGATGTAAACAAAGCATATTTTTTTGATCAACAATCAGTAGTTGATTTTAACTTTTAATACTTTTCGTAGCTTTAATTGGTTGATTGAAAAAAATATTAATGCATATTACCTATTGTTGTATTTATTTCATGTGCAACGTATACATTTGGACGACTCATATAATATGTTACATTTCTTCATACATTTCACCAATCTGTACCCGACTTTTACAAATACCAAAGACAATTTTTCAAATCACAACTTCTACCTCCATAACTATCTATCATACATCACACAACACTACATATATCACACAAAAACTAACAATCCTACAACTAAGACAATATTCCAGGGTCCACACGCTCAAGAAAGTAAAAGACTTAAAGGTGCTAGATAGTAAGGCGGCGCAAAATCTGTCCATCCTGCTCGGAGGCTCCCTCAAACATATGTCGTATGAACACATCAGGACGTGTGTGCTACGGTGTGACACTACTGTGCTGACTGCTAATGTACTGGATCTGTTGATACAGGTGAGTTGGGGAAGACCACAGAGTCATAATAGTCCGAAACGTCAGGAAATGAAAGATGATAGTCTAAAACATTTTCACACATGATTAAAAGGATACTAATGCTATAGTTTGACCTCATCGCTGTACCGCGCCTTAGGAATGCGCGGCTCAGCCAGGCGCGCGCGGGCCGGACGCCGTGAGCGTTGACGAATGAGCAGCCCGCACTGCCGTTCCATGAGTCACGCACATACGTAAGGCGTGGTACAACGGTGAGGTCAAACTATAGCAGTGCTTATCCGGTGGAGGTGAAATAAGCCTTAACTAAAGTGGTCTCGTTAGTATGATTTGGAAATGATTTTAGTTCTGTGCGACATTTTCCGGTAAAAAGTTGGGATCACATTATAACATTCCATTGTTCATACGGTTAAAAAAATGCGGTTTAAAAAAACCATGTGATCCCAATCTTATGCAATAAAATATCGTACTGAGCGTAGCTTTGTGAACGGGGCCTGAGCTTACTATAAATTCCATGCCAGAATGTGTAGTATACGTATTTCTCAGAATATTTTTTTTCTTTTTAAAAATAAGTAAATACTACGAGATTTATTGGAAACCTGAAACGGATAGTATCTAGACGAAGACAATTGAAACAGCAACGTCTAACACAGCATAGTAGTGACATAGAAAGGACCCGAGAAAGCAGTTAACCACGCCATAAGATGCACCGGTGAAGCTGGACATGAACCAATCTGGCGGCGACGTTGTTAAAAGTTGCCCATCCATACATAAATATCACCCGTCTCTCCACTAGTCCATTGCCTACTCAAGGATGCATATCCGGTACGGCTCGCAAATCCTTCCATATCCTAAGGGCACTTCTTCGGTCTACTCCTTGATATACAATGGCCTCTGTAGGCCCATGAAACATGAGGCCCCAGGGGCTAGTGCAAATCTGGAGGTTCATTCGATTTATCGAGTCTGGTTAAATCCTGGTGCATTTCATTCATACAATTTGTTATAGTACCTACCGCCAGCGGACCAGCTAAAAAAACTAGCAGACCTCAAAGTGAACAGTGAAGAACTAACGGAAGCTGAACAGTTTGCGGCCACCGTGGCCGATATCAAGCGATTAGTACCAAGATTGAGGAGTTTAGCATTCAGAGAACATTACGCAGAAATTATATCTGAAGTTAAACCTGTGAGTACCGTGACCTCTTTATTTTTATCACACTTACACAGTGGCCCATCAAAATTAAAAATTCATATGTCATTTATTCAAAATAGGCTGAGAATCAGCATTTTTCGAACGTCAAAATTACATAAGTCCACCAAAACGCTCACCCTTCACCACTTCCTAGTGCATTAGCTGGGAAGAAGTGGCGCAACAAACTCCTCAGCGGCATCATGGGCCATGATAAGCCACTGTGTGGCTCACCATGGCCCATGGCACACTTCCATAGAGGCGGATCGTGATCTATCATGGCCTTGGTCCCATTTCTAGTGTGACCAATCAAAGTTGATCTTGGCCTTTGCCCCAATTACACAGAGGCCCATCGTGGCCTATCATGACCTTGGTCCTATTTACAGTTTGACCCATTAAGGCTCATCATAGCCTTTGTCACATTTACACAGAGGTACATCGTGGCCTATCATGGCCTTGGTCCTATTTACAGTTTGACCCATCAAGGCTCATCATGGCCTTTGTCACACTTACACAGAGGCCCATCGTGGCCTATCATAGCCTTGGTCCTATTTACAGTTTGACCCATCAAGGCTCATCATGGCCTTTGTCACACTTACACAGAGGCCCATCGTGACCTATCATGGCCTTGGCCCTATTTAACAAAACCCCTTGCCTTATTGAACCAAAAAATTCGACGACATGTGACATCTACAAACCCGCACTGGGCTCGCGTGGTGGATTACGGCCCACTCCCTCTCACAGAGAGGAGGCCGCAGTCCCAGCTGTGGGGATATTATAGGTTGATTATGCTATGCTAACTAATATCAATAATGTTTTGTTCCCAGGACATAGTATCCGGCACAGCAGCCTGCGAGGAAGTGAAATCGAGTGACAAATTCGCCAAAATACTTGAGCTCCTACTCTTATTAGGAAACTATATGAATTCGGGGTCAAATAATGCTGGCGCCTATGGATTTGAAATTAGCTTCCTTACTAAGGTATGTTGTTCCTAGAATTTTAGTGCCAATGTGACCTATGAATAAAGATCAGTCACTCCGCATTTTAGGTATGCAGCTACAAGTAGGTACGCGGCGGGCTCGACTTGTCGAATTCAGTGGGCGTAACGTAGTCAGAAGATATAAGAGTTACGCGATAGAAAGAGAGGAAACATCTAGGTGAACATAACTGTAGGTAATTAGCGCTGTACGACCTGAATTGCACTTTATTGTGTCGTAGCAAGAGTCGCTTTTTATTTAAATGATTTTGCGGAGTGACCCATCTGGTCTTATCTGTAATATGATGAACTAATCGGGTACAGGCAGCGTCAAAAATACACACTGACATGGGCGTAACCAGGGGGGGCAGGGGGGGCGCCCCGCCCCTGGATTTCTTATGCCTAAATACTGTTGAAGATAAAAGTTATGTTACAGTCATGTTAAGACTTACTTTACAATTACAGTATGAATCAACACAGTACAGTACAGTATCAGTACAGTATATTTTGTACAATTTTTTTGTAAAAATCGCGCTGTGCGGCCTTTCATGTTGTACCTATTATACATAACCGACTTTGAAAAGGAGAAGGTTCTATGTTTGGCTGTTTTTTGTTTGTTTACAATGATCATTGATAGTTTCGTCAATGGTGGACCAATTCTGAAAAATCAAATTTCATTTGGAAAAAACAATAAGTCCACAATTGACGAAAATATCGATACACACACATATAAAAAATAAACATACAGACGAACATAGAACCTCCTCCTTTTTTGAAAACGGTAAAAAATACGTGAACGCAGCAGCAATATCAAACTATGTAAAACATGTGCGGGGAAATTTCTGATTTGCCCCCCTCTGGGCCAAAAACTGGATACATGCACACTGAAGATGACTTGATTTGAACAACTCAGAAAATTCAATTTTATCTCAATTATACAAGGAGTGTGTAATTTATGTGGTGTATGTAATAAAGATATTCTATCTTTTATCTATCTAGTGTTTCAGAATGAATACATTACACGACAACTGCCATTCTGACATGCCATTTTGTTTGTTGTTCAGATCCTTTTGATATAATATCTAGAATAGTCTATTCGCCCCTATATTTTTTAACGCACTGAGTACAAATCCAGACTCCGGGTTTTTCGGGCGTCGGGAGTCGAGAGCCGACTTCCGGCCACCGTAGGCGCGGGCTTGCGGACGGTGAGCAATGGGCAGCTCGCCGTCCGATAAGGACCAGGCCCGTGTCGACGGCGCGTTGTGTTCCACGCGCGCCTCAAAGAGATGTCAGCACCAACCGACGGGGTCGAAAGACCAATGCCTGCTGGGGTTGCGGGTTTGTCCGAAAGGGATAACGCGGCCCCGGCACACAGGCAACGGAAGGAACACGGGTGGGTTTTAGTCAGTAAAAGTCTGACACACCCTCTCGCTCTGCCCAGAGCGGGAGAAGTCATTTGATGATTTCCCATCATCAAAAAAAAAAAAGACTCCGGGTATTTCAGATGAAAATACTCAATACCACTGCCTGACCTGTGAACCGTACCCAGGACCCCAAGTTCAGCTCTTAAAAGCACCTCACTTTCTTTTAAAAACAAATAATGATATAAATAATTTTGTCCACAGTTAACAGCGACGAAAGATCTAGAAAACAAACAGACATTATTACATTATTTAGTAGAAACGATAGAAAATAAGTTCCCCGAAGTACTGACGTTTGCAGAAGAAATGCCTCATATAGACAGGTAACTATATTCTCTTAAGACGCAGATATATGCCAGTGACCTTGAGCGGTTAGCTTGCGTGTTCTGTACTGAGCTCACGCAACGCGTCCTTCGTCCAGCCAGTAATAGGACTCGCCCATCAAGGAGCGCTGTCCCCAATTAGACGCATTATTAATTTATTATACCTAAAAAGAGTAATTTTTCCAAGGAAACGACAAAAAATATTGGCCTCTGTAAATTTAGTGTCATCCTAAGATTTAAGGAATAAACAAGTCCTAACAAACATTCTTCTCTACAGAGCCGCGCGTGTATCAATGGAGAACATACAAAAATCTCTGAAGAAGATGGAGAACGACATCAAGGCATTGGAAATGGATCTGAACAACTCGCGAGTGCAGCAGTGTCCGGACGATCTGTTCCATGAATCAATGAGTGTATCCTTTTACAATAATATCAATTTGCCTAGCCTTTTCCCAACTATGTTGGGGTCGGCTTCCAGTCTAACCGGATGCAGCTGATACCGGTATTTTACATGGAACAACTGCCTATTTGACGTTCACAAACCACTAACTGGGTAGTACGATACCCGTTGGTAAGACTGGTTGTCAGACTTTCGGGCTTCTGACGACCCGTAACGACTGTCAAAGATCCACGAATGTCAGCCGGGACCAAAGGCTTAACGTGCTATCCGAGGCACGGAGGAGTCTCGGTATGTAAAGATAGTCAAAAATGAAAATATTTTATACTAAGTATTTAGCAAATTATACCGTAATATAGTTATATTTGAAAGCGATTCATAACTATATCCCTAAGGATATAGTCCTCCTTTTTGGGAAGTCGTTTAAAAAGCGCAGCAGTATATAATTTAGAATCACTACCTCTGTGGGGGGGTTACTCTGTGGAGCGACATTCGGAATTATTCGGAAACACGAAGACCGCATGCATACCTTTTCTGTTTTAACTGTAGAATGCTTCAATGATCTTTTGGCGCCTGAATGACATTGACATGGGGGCGTTTTTGGTAAACATTTGTGAAATTGCCACAGAAATTAATTCTTCTTCTTTTCGTGTGGTTGGTGACTAACCTGGTGTCAGAGTTTTAAAGCCGCCCATGGGCCTCTGACGTGGCTTCACATGCCATCGAGAAATATCTCTCAGGCCAGCCGGTTTCCTCACGATGTTTTCCTTCACCGTTTTTGAAGCAAGTGATAATTATACAATACGCACATGAATCCGAAAAGTCAGAGGTGCGTGCCTTAGGTTCGAACTCGATATCTTTGGCAGTCCGACGGTCACACCACTAGGTTTTTTCAAATTAATTGAAAAAACAAGATGGTGGGCTCGTTCCGATTTTGACCACGCGTCACAAGATCCTTGTAGCATATGCATTTTTTTTAATTTTTTTATTTGTAGGTAGATAATTAATGCATGCAATCTAGTCAGGTCATACAAGTTCAAAAGTGCAAGTTCGCCTGTTCCGATTGACTTCTCCATTTAGGCTTAAGAACAATTGATCGCAATGGGTTTAATTTTGACAGTTCATTCAAGTTCATTGCGTTATTTATGTTATTGAGCAGACACATTTTTCAATCCTATGAAACAATTGATTAGCACTAGTCTTCAAAACTCTCGGGCTGATATTGAAAGTGTGTCAAGCATTTAGGATGTTGATCAGTTTCCAGATGCTACGAGTTTAAAACATTCTATGAATTTCTAAGTCTGAATGAAATTTTTTAAACAGTCATTGCCGTCCCAATGGATCAAGCAAAAAAATTTTTTTTTTAAGTTTCAATACAAACATTTGTACCCTTAACTCGAGCACAGTCGTTCGCAATAGAAGCGCGTGAACAATGTGACCTACTCCACTCAATGTTCCGCAAGATGGAAGCTTTATACACCGAACTAGCTGAGTACTACGTGTTCGACGCTCACAAGTACACGCTCGAAGAGTTCTTCTCAGACATCAAGACTTTCAAGGACTCTTTCATAGTAAGTCAAACTTAAAAATGAACAGTAGTCGTAAAAGTCGGAATAGTCGGTAGTAGCTGAAACCACCAAAACAGAGTAAGAGTGTAATAAATAGCTCACAGTTGGCAAATGACTCAATTTTGAGACGATAGTCGTAAAAGTCTGAAAAGTCATAAGTAGTTAGAACACTAGAAACCACCTCACAGTTGCTAAAATCTCACTTGGGAGTCATAATAGTCAATTTTGAGAGGGTAGTCATAAAAGTCGGAAAAGTCGTATACTTCTAAGACACTTAGCTAGATGTAGAATGTCCTTCACGGAATGTTCCACAAGATGGGAGCTTTATACAATAAACTAGCTGAGTACTACGTGTTCGCCGCTCATAAGTACACGCTCGAAGAGTTCTTCTCAGACACACCTTCAAGGACTCTTTCATAGTAAGTAGCATTTGAACAACGAAGACAGTCGACACCGTCGGGTCAATATTCGACGAAGTAAAGGGAGAGTACGTGACGTCACTTGCTACGGTACTTACATACTAATAATTGCTTAGATTACGTTATATACATACATCTGGTTACACTCGCCGGTTGCGAGTATTAAGAGTGTTTATCTTAAAAAATGGCAACGTCGCAAATAGCTGTCAAAAATTTCTCTGTTTTGATTAATTTGGCAATATTACTGGCAATATTTGGCAGTATTACATAAGAAATGTGGCTAACTAGGGAACTATAATATTAATAATAAATTGCAATTATAACATTGAATTTGATGTTCTACCCGTTTTAGGTGTAAAAAATACATTTGGAAAGATTCCAAATAGTTTTGATACATCTAAAACTAAATATTCGGTGCTACGATATTAATTATTGCATTTCATAATCAATATTCTAGTTCGCTAGTTAGCCATATTTCTTATTTCTATCAGTAATATTGCCAAATTATTCAACACAGCGAAATATTTGACTTCTATTTGCGACGTTGCCCACTTCTAGAATAAACGCTCTTAAGCATCTCTGAAGACCATCACCAATATGGTCACTGTCATATGTCCTACGGCGTCCCATCCTGGCGTTTCTAGATACATCTGCATTTAATTCCCTAATACAATGCTGTTACTAAGTCATGGAAGTCGTTCATAGTAAGTTTCCGCTTCCATAATTAGAGAAAGTGCCAGCCACGAAAACACGCCCCGCTCCGCGATTACTGTACTGTAAGCTGTTCTTTAGTACGGAGCGGAGCGGAGTGGAGCGCGTCTTCCATGTCCTATTTTTATGTTCATACATAGCCATATCCAATGTCGCCCATCGGCATGTGCTCGCCCGTATTTTTCTGAATATTCATGATAAATTATCGAAACTAAACTTTAAAAAAATTTTTTTTTTTTTTCAATATCCCGCTTGATTTTATGGACTTACACTTGTGTATACTGTTGTTTTTCATAGTCGACAAATTTTAATAAAACATATTAGTTCATCCGATAAAATAAGTCATAAGTATAGTTAGTTATTATATTTAGTACCTAGTGTAAATAGTTATTAATATCATTTAATAATATTTGTATATAGTCCTGCATTAATTGAAAATAAAGTAATTTGTTTCTTGAGTCATAAGCTTTTAGAAATAATAAATAGAATCCAAATGAAGCCAATAACATACAAGATATCGCAAACGCTGATAAAAAAATAAAAAAATTAATAACATGAAAAATATTAAAGGTATGTTAATTTTCGATAATTTTTTCATGACTATTCAGAAAAATAGCACGGGTGGGCACATGCCCATGGGCGACATTGTATAAGTACCTAATTAAATATAACTTACTATCTACCACAGGCCGCCCACCAAGAAGTGGCCGCAGCTCGCGAGGCAGCCGCGCGCGCCGCCCGCGCACGTTCTGCTCGTGCGGCAGCCGAGCGCGAACGCAGAGACCGAACACACCGGTACAAGCAGCTGCTTGACATACATCAAGCGCAAGATGGCGTTATGGACAGGTAAGAGTTAATAGTAGTCGTAGAGCTCTTTGTGGAGAAGTTCGTCCGGGAAAGTACTACACATGCAGGGTGCGGCAAAAAGGGTATTTTTTAAACTTGTGACTTCTATTTCTGGAAGTCACAGAGGTTCAACTCAAGGCACAGATGAATACAGATGGGTCACTTCGCATTTTAGGTATGAAGCTACAAGTACGCGGCGGGCCCGTTTTGTCGCGTCAATTCAGTGAGCGTAACGTAGTCAGAAGATCTAAGAGTTACGCGATAGAAAGACAGGCAACTTCTAGGTGAATATATCTGTACGACCTGAATTGCACTTTATTGTGTCGTAGCAAGAGTCGCTTTTTATTTAAATGATTTTGCGGAGTGAACCATGTGTATTAATCTGTGGTCAAGCGACCGGGAAACATTTATTACAAAAAGGAAGGAAAACGACGGGCCATATGGGCTCCATCCAGACGATATCAAAACGCATCTGTATCGAATGAATGCGCGAGAGGCCCTCTACGTGGGTTCAGACTCAGGTTTTTAGAAAAGCCTTGACGACGAACTCTGTTTACCCATTAATCAGGAATTTCTCAGTAGCAGTCCGGAGTCTGAATTCATGCCCAGTTGATGGTAATAGGCTCGCCCTTTTTGCGTAGAACTTAAACATAACTGGTGAAACATGGGTGTACTGTATACCTCTGCCTAGCCCTGCGGGCCATACAGGCGTCATATTTTGTTCTGTAACCTAATTATATTAACCGTTTGAATTTCAGTTTGATGGAGGCACTACAAAGCGGGTCAGCGTTCAGTCGAGAGCGACCTAGGAAGAAAGCGAATCCAAGAGTAGCTGGAGGTAAGATTATTTTAATAATTCTACTAAGTCATACACACATAAGAACTAAATGTATTTTTCTCCCTCTTTCTGTGCTATAGTTTGACCGAGACCGCTGTTCCGCGCTTTAGGTATGTGCGCGACGAGACGGGGGACAGTGCAAACCGCTCATTCGTCAATGCTCACGGCGTCTCGCCGCTCATTCGTCAACGCTGCGCCCCATCTCGCCGCGCATTCCTAATGCATGGAACAGCGGTCTCGGTCAAACTATATTATTATATTATATTTGTTTCTTAGACAATTTAATTAGTATAAAAAGGATATCTTATTTTTAATCAATTCATGTTTCGTAAGTCTTTGTTATTAGGCTACTCACTTTGTCTTAAAACCAAAACATTAGGGTAATTGTTGGGGCGTTATTTTAGGGTAATATCACGCTCGTTTTGTGTTAATTTAAAGACACACCCTCGCCCACAAATAGTGAGGGCCTTATCACACTGGCGATTTGTGAGCGTGTTTCCAAGGACCGTTTATTCAACACGCCCGTTACGCTCACGTAGCGAGCACGCAACGTATCCGCAACGAGTTCGCCGCGTTTGCGTAACGAGAGTGATTAACGTGAGTGTACAAGAGCGAGTGTACAATTTTGTGAAAACGCGGAAAACACGTCGCGTAATCGCGGCTAGCTCGCTTCGCACCCGCGGAGAGCACGCTCAAAAATTGCCACGCTGGCCAACCGTCAGTGTGATGGCGCTCTAATGGCTTCTACACACAATGCCGGCGGCATGGCCGGAGCACTGCCGCACAAAGGATCGCAAAGGAAATGGAGGCGCAAAAGCCGGGGGCACGTGTCGCTCGGCAAAAGCCGGTGGCACTGTGTCTAGGAGCCATAAGTGGTGAATCTCTCAGTTATAATCAACACATTAGGTTCACCACTTACTACGTGTATCATTTCATTTACTTGACACCAAGTCATTTAGGTCAGCACCCGCTATCCATTTTTTTAACACAAATTTCACTTAGCTAATACTTGGTCACCACTTACTGTAATTTTAACTATAAAATCAACGCTTAAAGGTCATTATTTACTGTATTTTTTACTTGACACCTAGTCACTAGGATCACCACCATTCACCTGAACACTAAACGTTTAGGGTAAACTCCCGCTGTCTTAGGGTAAACAACCCACATTATTATAATTAAACCGGGTACCGAAACCAGTATGATCAATACCGTAATTTAGAAAGGTTTTCGGTCCCTGATTTAAACAACAAATATGTTGATGCACGTAATCACAGAAGAGTAAAATATACAAATATCTTGACACACGCTATCACAGAGGATGTAAGCGACGGCGAGGGACTAGTACATGCAATACTGCACCGATTACAAGGTATGTCACGTTTAACAGTGCACCCAACAGTAATGTTGAGAGATCGTAGATTTTTACCTTGCTTACGACCTTGTTAGAAACAAAATCGGAGAACTATAAAACCTGTGTTAGATTTTTTTTGACTCGCATTTTTTACCTTTGGTTAGTAACAAAAATTCACCCTCTATGGTATGTCGCAGATGAATTGTCGAATCCGCTGTTTTACATAACCGCTAGCTGTTTTACAAAACAGCTCCGTTATGTAAAACAGCTGAAAAACGTTCAGCTGGATTGCCATTGCGTTACGTTTAACAAAACTGCTACCCAAGTTAGACGTAATGTAGAATGGCTATCTGCAGGCCCAATAAGCGTTTGGTGTGCCTTCTAATGCCGAATTAGTCGCAGTAAGTAAGCTAGGGCACCCTGACCATTTGGTTTAGGTTACAATTGTGACGCTGTTACTTTAGTAAAATTCTGATAATTTTATATTAAAATTGCCCTTAAAATTACTGTTTTCACTTTTTTCACTCTCACTTCGTTTTATTTATCTCTATTTCGGATGCCATTATTGTTGTTATGACACACACGAGCGACGACATTTAGAACTAAAATCTACAATCTGACGTTGTATTTCACTGTGTTTTACACAACCTCCAATCGTTGACCCGCTGTATTGATAAATGCAAAACGTATATGCAATTCTGCATGTTCAGTAATTATGGAAAATCGCTAAACGTCGTTCAGATGTTTTACATAACGGAGCTGTTTTGTAAAACAACTGGCGGTTATGTAAAACAGCGAATTCGACAATCCATCTGCAACGTAATACATGATGAGTGTTAAGAACATGCTTTTGGAATTCACTGTCTGTAATATGCACGCACAGGCTATATTAACACGTATCGAGTACAATATATACGTAGTTTTAAAAAAATACACATAATTCAAATCAACCTTAATAAAAATAAAAAAAACATTTTTCCGCTATTTTCTTTCAGCTTTCATTGTTTATGAATGTTTCCATTTATTTTACTTATTTGTACGCCTCACATCTATTTTCCTTGTATAAGATAGTTGCACGATTTTTTTAGGATCATTGCTTTGTTACAAGCTGGTTTTTGTAGCCGTTAAAAAGATAGTGTTCTCTACAGACTTTACATTAAAAACAGTTCGCAAGACATTTAGAACATAACTTTCTAAAGTACATGTAGTTTTACATTATTATTTTGTGTTATTGTTGTAAAATCAGGCTAATGCATCAACTCGTAGATAAGCGATAAAACCGCCCATTGTGTCACCCTATATAAAATGTTAGTATTATTGACCGTTCACTATAACTTGTCCCTTGCCGACGGCAGTCATGCTTGTTAAGCTTAATTTGAATACTGATAGAGTTCAAAATGGCTTGACAAGCAATGGTGCCAACATGACGGCAAGGGACAAGTTATAGTGAACCGTCTGTAAGCCTGCAAAATTCAGTGCTGCCAATCGCGTCACGCGTCAAGATTAGGGTTATTTTTAGCGCTCAATTGACGTTGACATAAGGGCGCTGTTGATAAACATCATCATATGCATCTGATTTGTGAAGTCTTGAAAAAAAAAAAGATGGCAGCGTTTCTTCCGATTTTGGCTACGCCAAAAACAAACTTGTAGCGCTGCGTCACTGTTACTTTTTGTTCAGAAACCCGGAAAGAGGCCTATGTCAGCGCGGCCAAGCGTTCTGGTTCACTGAACAACAAGTTCGAACGATTTTGTATTCGCGCGATGATCGCTTTTAGACAAAAAGATAAGCGATTTTATTAAAATATTACTACTTTTGCCCGCCCTTACAATTTTTGTAAAGTATACTATTATTTCTGTATATTAATATCTGCCATTATTTTCAGCTGAACGAAGAGCACAATTAAGTCGATCGAGATCGCGTTCCGGACTAACAGGAGCGATGACTACGCGGGAGCTAACAAAGTGAGTTACATTCTTGTTAATCATCACATCTGCTAGCATTTTCCCTACTTTGTTGGTTTCTAGTCTAACCGGATGCAGCTGAATACCAGAAGTTAACATGAAGCGACCGTCTATCTGACCTGCACGACGCAGTTACTTGGTAATACGATCCTTTGGTGAAAAACTCCAAACTCCTAACAAACAGTCAGCTAGTCGGTTGTTCATTCATTTTAAGGTGGATCCGCAAACCCGCGGAATACATTTTTTTTACGTTTTTTGCAATTTTTTGTCTTGATCAAAATATGATTCGCGACCGCAAAAAATATGTATTTACAGAATTAGGTATAATCTATCTCTCCAAGTTAGATTTGTTTCATTTTATTGTCATTGTCATGGTTACATGAAAAAGTCGAATGACTTTTTCATGAAACCATGACATTTGAGAACCAATCTAACTTAGAGAGATGATATATTGATGATGATTCTAATGATTATAACTCTGTAAATACATATTTGATATGGTCTCGAATCATATCAAGATACACCCTGACAATGACCTGCATATTGCAAAAAAAGTAAGAAACCCACTAGTAACACTGCGGATCCTCCTTAATTATAAGAATCACATTATGATTTACCATCACATCTTCCTGGCTTTATCCCAATTCATTAGTGGTCAGAGCCGCATGTCTTTCAAAATTTTCAATTTTCGGCTCGAAGTCTATTCAGACATTTCCAAGTCGGCCATGGTACCGTGTATCCTGGTGGAAGGCTCTCAGATGATTGGATAAAGTCAGGGGGATTAAACTGCTCCAGCCAGAGATTGTATCTCGTTGTGGAGGCATTGTTATTACCTGGATTGCTGGACCCACGCACCCAAGAAAGCTTTTGCGTCCTATTAGCTTCTTGGGTACTCAGACGTAAAATCAATTGACAGAAATAAATAATATCATTCAAGATTTTGACGATTATCTTCTTTTCCAGTGAATTGCTGAGCAACGCGTGATGAAACTCACACCAAGTGATATTAGGAACTTAATATGACATTACGCTTGACATATTCACAGCAAAATGTATTATTTTGACTTTCGGTCTCACAAGCATGGTTAATAGGTACCTACCATGTTCGAATCCAGGATGAGGCAAACTGTTATTAACGTTTTTTTATAGAAAAGCACATTACTCTGCCTTTAGGCGCCAGCGCAGTCGGGTAATAATCAGTGTATTAAAAAAGAACAACATTTTTTTTAATCTCATAGAAAATGCCTAAAAGTTAGCAAAATATATTAAATTGTAAAGTTTTTGGTAAATATTAATATTGTATAATTGAAATATGCTGTGAACTTGTCGAGTGCTAAATTGAATTTATATTGCATAAATAATATTATTAATTGGAACACCATTTTAAAAAAACACACTCATAAAAGAGACACTGCATATAAAATTGATTATTAATATCACCAAATTCACCACATTTTTTATTTAGATTTGGTGATAACTTACAAGTTTGTGCAATATAAATTCGATAAAATAGTAATTAAGTATAAATAATAACAATAATGTAAACGAAAAGACGTAAGAAACTTGCGTTTTAATTAAACATTAAATATCTAAAAAGACTTTTTTGTTAAGGTTTTATTAACTTGGTAATGTATGAGAAACTCTCCTTTAGAAATTTCTCAATAGCACACAGTATAATAATATAACAGTATTACATCTCGGCGGTGACCTTGAAATAATTATCCTATGGCCACTCGAGATAAACATTCTGCGTCCGTGTGTAACGATGATATACACATATTTATATTGTGGTAACAGTCCGATGCCCTACCACGAACGTGCAACGTAACCGTTATGTCAATTCGATTGTTTTAAATAAATATTTCGTCGTCTCATACAAGAGTAGGTATTGAAGTTTTGTATTAGACGTTTGAAAACTTTTTACGATGTTGGTCCCAAGGAGAAAGTTAATCAGTTTGATGGTATGTACCACAACCTTAAGTATGACCAAACCTTTCTGATACACCCTGTATACAGGGTCAAATGAAATTAACTAGCCAAACTCCGCAGTTATGGGTATCGATAAAACAAAACATTTGGTTATTTTTACTTTTGGGGCTACGACCGCAGGTAAAAAAACAACAATATCAGTTTAAAAAAAACGATTTATAAAATGATATTTTATTAACGTCTGCGGAGTTTAGCTAGTTATTTTATTTAAAATTTATTCCAACTAGGCTGAGAATCAGCACTTTTCGAAGGTATATATACAAAAGACAGTCCCAAAACGCCCGCCCTTCACCACTTCCTATTGCTTTAGCTGGGAAGAAATAGCGCCACGAACTCCCAGCAAATTAAAATTTGACCTTGTATATGGTTTTACCGTTCGGCTGTGCCGATTAATGCTGACCCGATCAAGTTTATAGTACGCATAACTGATTAATTGTAGGTGTTCTACATAATTGGCAGTTACCCCGATTCAAACTTAATGGCGGCTCGGAACATGAGGCGAGTCGCTGCGCAGTAACGAATTCATGGGTCAGCGGGGGTGAGGGGTGCGGTACTGCGCAGCTTGTAGCGCACTTCAGAGCCGCCATGAGAATACAGGTGTTATGTTATAGACCAAGTTAATAAAACTTTAAATATGCATATATTTGTCCACGTTTTATGTCTGTATATATTGCTAATGCGGTTATAATGAGTATTTTGTAAGTTGATGCTAAATAATTTAGTGTCGACGGCCTTATTAGCTTAAAAGCCTTCAAGTCCATATTGGCCTTAGGCCTTCACGCTTAGGAAATAAGAGCTACATTCGAAATTCTACCTTCCATGAAACCAACCTTCCTACAGCTCAAAAATTTCATGAAAAAGTCATTCAATGGAACAAATCGAACTTAGAGAGATGTATTAATGATTATAATTCTGTAAATGTAAATTTGT
Organism: Agrochola lota; assembly: GCA_947364205.1. NCBI lineage: Eukaryota > Metazoa > Arthropoda > Insecta > Lepidoptera > Noctuidae > Agrochola > Agrochola lota. Next base: position 8,471,181 of record OX376246.1, on the reverse strand, counting down.
TATGGTCGCGAATCATATTTTGATCAAGATACAACGGGACATTGACTTGCAAATTGCAAAAAAACGTAATAAAATTTGAATTTCACGGACTTCATCAGTGGATCCACCTTAAATGCGATTTAAGAGTGTAGCTCTTTTTCTTACAATTTTATCTTTAATTCAAATAATTATTTTTATGGCCTGACTAAACTTCACTGCAATTTTATTATTGTAAAGCCTATTAATTTTTTATAGGTTTCCAAATTAAATTACTTAATTTTTGGTATTAATATGTATACGACATATCAATAAAAATATTGCCACAACAGGTCATCCATTGGCATACAGAAAAAAAAAAACTTTTTTTTTTCTTTCAAACTTTTCGACAGACAAAAATACATCATGGAGATATACGGAATGTTTGACCCAATATGGATGATGCCTGGGTAAAAAAAAGGAATTATATTTAATCCGTCAGTCAGATAATAAAAAAATATTAGACACGTATTTTTTGCTTTATTAATATAAATGACTTGGATAAAACGCATTAAAGTTGGGGAGTGGGGGTCACTACGACACAACTTAGTATAAAATCTACATAGGCGTGACGTCATGGCACATTTTAACTCGATGTATCGCCGTAATCTTTTGATTACGAAAAAAAAGAAAAAATACGTGTCCAAATTTTTGACTAACGGACAAAAAAACATTGTCATCATCCCTACTCATAGACGCGCAATTTAAAGTCCTCGTTCATTGTCATGCTGTCTCTTTCATTTTAATGTGTATTGAAGCGACAAAAAGAACGTTTTAAATTTAGAATTCGACGGATAGAAAAGAGACGTGAATTTTCGTCTCAAGGGTACTTGCATGATGTTTTACTTAAATACTGGTTATTATTAAAAACAAAACTTGACAAACTCATAACCATTTTAACCGTCTTAATTTATTTTTATTACTTCAAAATACGCTTTTTTATGAAATATGTTTTTTTAAGTAATCAAGTACCCCATTTACTGATTTTCGCCGGAACAAGCCTAAGAAATATTATAATTTTAGTTATAGAAAAAGAAATATTAATTCATGTAGAAATGATACTGGGTGTATGATACGCCCCAAAGCTGAAAGATTTATTATTTCTTTCTCTGTACCTTAGGCGTCTAAAGTATTTTGAACTAACTCATTTTGTATAGAAAATATTAATTTTTATTTAGTTTTAACCGTGCATTTGTTCTATTTCACACGAAAACGATGTAAATGTAATGATTTTTTTGATATTTTAAATAAATATAAAACATAAGTTTTTTTTAATGTTTTTAGGCGATAGGATATGCAATCAGCGTCATAATATTATTATTATTAACACTTTTCTTGTTATTACGTCACAATTTACTTAATTAATGTCATATTTGTGACTTTTCCAGGGTTTCATTATTTAAATCAAACTATTTTTTCTTTTAAACTAAAGATTTAAATCGTTAGATTAGCCGTACCGCGTCGAAAGATAATCGCGTTTGTCACCTCTGACACAAACACAATGTCGCAGTCGTCATGGAACCGTGTGGACACTTTTTTCAAATCTAACGATTTAAACCCTTGATTTTAATCAAATTACCCAGAAGTAAAATAAAACTGCAATTAGCAAGCAAATTTTCTTTTACAAAAATTTGAACAATGTAATAATGGTCAACATATAAAATAGAAGAAATTACTATAATAAACATTTATTTTACTGATTAAGTACCTAAATGATTAAAACATCAAACAAATGATTTTTAACCGACTTGAAAAACAGAAGGATCTTATTTCGCCGGACTCTTTTTTTAAGAAAAATATAAACAATTTCAATTTTCAAAATGGTTGTTATACAATATTTAGCTATTGTCAAAAAGCAAAAAGTGCAATAAGAAACTTCGCCCGTAAACAAACTAACTGAGACAAAAAATGAGTATTTCAACCCTGAATTTTTACTTAATATTTTCTCATTACGTCATAAATTAAGACAACAAAACAACACAATGGCCCCAATGTCATATTAAAGATATTTCACGCACAAATATTATGCTTATATTTAAGACAATATTATAAATTGAATTGAAAATTCTTTGTCTGTATGTCTAATTAACATGCCGCTGACTGTACCTAGTTTATGTATACATGTAAATATATTTTTGTAAAATGTTACATTTTTACTTAATAATAATGTTTTTAAAACTATTTTGTTGTTTTATTCACAAAAACAATGACCAATGATCAAAGATTTTTCTCCCGGAGCAGTGGATCTCTTCTGTAAAAATCTTACCGTGAAAAGTTAGGTGATGTGAGCTGTCAATCCATCTGATGCAAGGGATTGGCACTATTGACACCTCACTTCACCTAAGTTTTGTACTGACCGGCTGATTCTAGGGATTGACATCACCTAAGTTTTCACTTTCAAATATTTACAGACCGGCTGACGCTAGGGATTAACATTACTGACAGCTCACTTCACCTAAGTTTTCACTCTTAGATTTTTACAGACCGGCTGATGCTAGGGATTGGCACTACTGACAGCTCACTTCACCTAAGTTTTCACTTTTAGATTTTTACAGACCGGCTGATGCTAGGGATTGGTACTACTGACAGCTCACTTCACCTAAGTATTCACTTTAATATTATTACAGACCGGCTGATGCTAGGGATTGGCACTACTGACAGCTCATTCATTTAAGTTTTCACTTTCAAACATTAACAGACCGGCTGATGCTAAGGATTGACACTACTGACAGCTCACTTCACCTAAGTTTTCACTTTATGATTATTACAGACCGGCTGATGCTAGGGATTGGAACTACTGACAGCTCACTTCACCTAAGTTTTCACTTGTAAGATTTTTACAGACCGGCTAATGACATGACATGATGGAAGATGGATTGATATTACTGACAGTTCACTTCACCTAAGTTTTCACTTTAAGATTTTTACAGACCGGCTGATGACATGACATGGTGGAAGATGGATTGACATTACTGACATTTCACTTCACCTTAGTTTTCACTTTAAGATTATTTTTTCCAATTCACTTTAGTCATTGGCAGAATGGTCGTCATTGGCTTTGCTTGCCATAATAAAGAATAGAATGGAATAAATTTATTAGAGACCGGCTGATGCTAGGGATTGGCATCACTTCACCTAAGTTTTCACTTTAAAATATTTACAGACCGGCTGATTTAAGAAGTGAAGTGTATCAAGTTTTGTAATAAGATCGACGTGACGGATTGTATCTTACCTAGGGTTACTTAGATTTCTGGGGTTGCGGGTTTGTCCGAAAGGGATATCGCGGCCCCGGCACACAGGCAACAGAAGGAACACGGGTAGGTTTTAGTCAGTAAAAGTCTGCCTCTCGCTCTGCCCAGAGCGGGAGAAGTCATTTGATGATTTCCCATCCTGAAAAAAAAAGTTTTACTTAGATATTGAAGAATATAATTCATTACTGTAGAAATGTGCAGCATTAGAACTTTTCATCATAATAGATCAAAACATTATGTTTAATTATGATAAATTGTAATTATAAATAAATGTAATTCATTTACAAACGTGATAAATCAAATGTAAATTTAGGTACCTAAAATTAGTCGTATCTTAAAGCTTCCTCCACACCGCCAGCAGTTTTACACGAGCGTTAAGGCCGGGCGGGTTATCCGAATTTGCTGTTTTAGAATCAATTTTAAATAGTCAAATTAGTGTATTTAGGTTGTGAAAAAAATATATATTATAGATACATCCTTGTTGGAGGGAAATTAAAGGTTCAAAACACGATAAATTTAAATTTTCTCGATAAAAAAATATTCCGAAATAGGGTCGATTTCAAAACCATTTTTCATCTCATTTCCTAATTACAGCACAAAATAGTATGAAAATTGCATGTAGGATGAGGTAATCGTATTTTCGAGGGAAATTAAAGGTTGTTTTTTTTTAGATAAGAATATTTTTTCAAATAAACCCAAAAATAGTTAATCAGGCTTAATCGGCTCGCGCTCAGAGTCCTGCGGGACGTCATCGAGGGTGGGCCTGTGTAAATTTAAAAAAAAATACGCTCTCCCTGCCGTGTTTAAAAAAAAATCTAATAAAAGAAGAACACATTAGATATGAAATTGCGATAGCTCAAAAAAAATATCTCGTAATTATATTGTAGTTTTAATTCATAATATTGTTTTCGAAAGTGTGATTTTTTGTATGTGATATGATGACGTTGAATTGTCATCTTAAAATAGTGTTACACACATTACAGATTATTATCGATAAAATTATACTCAAGTGTGAGTCGTATATAATTTTTATCGTCGTATGTGAAGAAGTTTTAATAAAACACATATTTCTAAGATTTTTTAATCAGATTCGTCCATGTTACTATATTCACTCTCCATCGAACTGTGTTTTCTACTATCAAAAAAAAATCAAAATTCAAAATATCATATCTTAAATTAAGAAACACATAATATACAATGTGTCCGGTTGTCGGTTGTATATCAATATTTAAAACAACTTTCACTCTGGCAACAATAATGACGATTAGAAATAATTCGCTGTTTCAAACAAAAGTGTTATACTAACACGACCAAATGTATGGAACACGGTAAAAATCGTAACGATATTTTTCGAATTGCGGAGAAAATTAGCAACACACGATTTTTTTATTGAATCCGTTATTTTATCGCATTGGCTCAGTGTGAAAAACTACGTATATGTATACGAAAAAAATATCGTTCTAAAATGTGAATTGTCCTAAAATAATAGATTCGATAAATTATAGCTGTAGCAGTAGGTACGTCCCTTGACAATAAAGTACGCCAATTGTTACTTCATATGTAGCTGTCAATATTTACGGATCTTCATGAGCGGTGGGAAACACCCAAAACAAAAGAATATGGTCACAGAATAAGCGAAACAGTTAGACAAATTTTAGCCCATTCTAATTAATATAAGTTTCAAATTAAAGATTTTTTTAAATTCTGTCTCTGAAGGGGTTAAATAGGGGTTGAAAGTTTATATGGAAGTTCGCAATTTTTGACTTAAATTCACTTACTTGATTTAAAAAAAAGTGGCCAAGTGCGAGTCGGACTCGCCCATGAAGGGTTCCGTTCTAATATTTGAGTTGATGAATGAAAGGTAAATTGCGGTTTACGATTTATGACGTATTAAAAAAAAAACTACTTACTAGATCTCGTTCAAACCAATTTTCGGTGGAAGTTTACATGGTACCGCAATTACCAAAAAGTAATTTAAAAGAATATTATTATTGAAAACAAAAAAGTTATTACTATTTAAAATTCACATTTTTGGTACCAATCATTAAAAGTTTGCAAATTTTCAACAGGGGTCACAAATGACTTTTAGACACCCGCTAAACGACGGCCCCCGTGCCCCATATACTAACCCGGTAATATGGGGAATATATTTTCTAATATTATTATTGAAAAAAAATGTGGCGAATATTTTTTTCTTTTTTCTGAATATTTCCATTTAAATAAGTATACTCTCATGACGATCCTAACAACACCGTCACGGATCGGACAGGTTTTTTTTACATGTTGTATAATATGCGTAGATATGTGTAGGAAAGCTAATCATTGTTAGGCAACAACATAACTCCTCTGCCCTTCCTATGGCAGTTGTTTTTGATCTGTGGCAAACTATAAGTACATACAATAAAATTGTAACAATTTAATGTCTTTACTGTTGCTTAGCGAGCTCCGAGTTGTTGTAGTTTTTAGGTTTGAGCCCAGACAGGCGCTTTACTTTGTGTAAATAATTTCATCACCACTGCTCTCAAAACGGTGAAGGAAAACATCGTGTCGTAAAACCAAAAATTCGTAAACATGTGATATCTACCAACCCGCACTGGGCCCGCGTGGTGGATTTCGGCCCACTCCCTCTCACCGAGAGTAGGCCTGTGTCCCAACTGTGGGAACACTTTAAAGGCTGATTAATACTGTTGCTTATAATTATGGTATACCTACCTCTGGCAATTGTGTAAATGAGGTTTTATAGCATGACATTTTTCAACGTGCGTTCAAAAGCACTCGCATGAAGCAATGCCGTACGTTCATTTTTGTTTGCATAAATGCTCTTTTTTGATGTCGCGTTTTTTTATTGCGCTCTGTTCGAGTTTCATTGCCCGTTTAATTTTAAAAGCACCATCGACTCGGAAAGCGAAGATTGCTCGGCCCAATGCCGATACTTTAAAATGAAACAGTACGCGATAAAATAAAACCGGATAAATTGTAAAAAACGTCAGAATCTTCCCGCTGCCCGCCAAAGCCAGCTTCTCACACGTATCTAAGTATCAATCTGCCTAGCCTTTTCCCAAATATGTTGGGGTTGGTTTATAGTCTTACCGGATGCAGCTGGATAATACGATACCCCTTGCTAAGACTGGTTGTTAGACTTTTGGGCTTCTGACAACCCGTAACGACTTTCAAAGCTCCACAAATGACAGCCGAGATCAACGGGTTAACGTGCTTTTCGAGGCACGGAGGAGTCTCGATACGTAAATATGGTCACCCATCCACGGACCAACCCCGGCAACGTAGCTTAACCTGATGGATCGACCCGTGCGGTAGTTATTACTTAGCCACGAGCTCCTTTACACGTACCTAGGTATAAAATCCAAAAAATACAATCTTTCCTTCTCTTTACAAAAATCATATTGCACAATAAACAAACTTAAAATTCTGCCACTAATCTGTTGGATAACCATAACACTATTAAACTTTAGATGGGCGGAGCGTTGCTCGTGCCAAGCCCCGCCCATCGACGCGAGCGCATGTCGCTGCCGCCATTAGTGACGTACCCATCTCGAAATAATATTAAGGTTACCTACCGTTGAGTATCATAATTATACAAATATTATGATTTTAAACTGACCAGTCATCCATGACTGGTGAAGGAAAACATTGTGAAGAAATGGTAGGCAAGTACTTATCCGTCTGAAATCCTGAAAACGCAGTGAACAAGAGTTTCTTTTGCTTCTCTGTATAATCAGAGGAGATATTTACTCTGTAACGGCACAGTTACAGAATTATGTACATATGTATTTTGAATAGCTCACGCAAAACGAAAAAAAATTGCTTGAGCTCAGAAGAAATTAGAAAATCTATTGTACGTGAAATCGGACGAAATTATAGGAATATGATGTTATCCGTGAATCCGTGGTTCTGCTTTTCTGTTCAAACTTTGCCCTGGCGGGATCCAGAGCAAAGTTAAAGGATATTTCCCGAAATAAATTGGTCTTGCCAAAGTTTGGCACTGTAACCAAATAAGTACTTAGGGTGTCAAGAAAACAAAGAAAACTACAATGATACAAAATCTCATTTAATCTCAAATATTGAGCATAATTTATACTTACAATAATACGCATCTCTTTAAATACAATAATAATCACATTAATAAAACTATCTAGGTATATGTATCTACATACATTCCTTAAAGCAGCACTAATAGGTTGACATTAACTAGCTGTGTTCGCGGCCCATGGGCGCCGGCAGGTTTATTTTCAGGGGGGTGTATCTTCAGCTCCACGAAGCGGTTTCGATAATTTTTGCGGTTCACCTCGGATATGTTAGGTTTTCGTTTGTTCATTCATACAAGGAGTAACTTTGTTGAGAATGTAGGATTCAAGAGCGAGCGAAGCGAACTCGATAATTTTTCCATCTCGTCTCGAATGAGTTAGATTCTATTTTATCCATTCATATCCATACAGAAAGAGGACTAACTGTGTCGACTTATACAAAGAAGCTTAAGAATTAAGATAGAGTAGGATGTAAGAGCGAACGAAGCAAGCTCGGGCCGATTCGATTTTCCGAGGAGTTCGGTACTTTCTCGACTAATGCACAGAAATTTATAAAATTATAATATTACTAGAGACTTCTGAAACTGTGAGCCGGAGTGCTCGCAGTTTCGATCGTCTCTAGTAATTATTCGGTTGTAAGTGCATCGAGCAAAACTATCCAAACATAAACAAATGCTTACGCAAATCTACTCTTGCCGTGGTTTTGTGAAATTTCGTAGTGGGACAGGTGCTATAGCAATAAATATTTTTTGTACCTACAAGACATTTGGAAACCGGCTGTAAATAAGGCCTAGGCTTTCTGGATTTGTCCACATCTGAAATAAATTATATGTTCTTAAATATAACGTTGCACTAAAAATAGTCTAGTTCTACGGTGTCATGGTGTGTCTTTGGTATTGCTTGAGAGAGCTTGCACGATACACCGTAATCTGGCGAGGCTGTTGACTCCACAAGATGTGTTGTCATCTGTAACAAAAATGCCTAATTAAATCAATAACTTACTTATGTATAGAATCTCGACCTATACTACACATGAGGGCCTAGAATAAAATTACATTCTCTCAACTTACTAATAATAAAGCTGAAGCGTTTGTTTGTTGGAACACGCTTGTCTCTGGAACTACCAGTCGGATTTGAATGGTTTTTTTTTGGATTTTATACCCCATTCTTGAGGAAGGTTCAAGGCTATTTAACATCGCGCTACGACTGTAAGGAGCCGAGCATAAACAAAAAAAGTAATAGCGCGCGCGGGTCGGATATGGGTCGGGGGAATATGAAATTTTATGTGGCTAAGTCGCGGGCAGAAATTAGAATGAAGATTGAAAAGAAAAAATATTTTGGATCAACCGAAAAGCTTATGGCAATCCCGTTGAAAGTACTTGTAGAAATACGACGGGCTTCGAAAGTAGGCGTGTGTAACTCTTTACGGAACCGACTCACTGATCCGGATCATTGAAGTGTTTCAAAAGATTGGTTCAGTAACAACTTTTCAAACGCATCATTTGAATCTGAATCATTTGCCTCTGCGCTCTTTCCGCGCGACGATCACTTGCGAGTCGACTGAGCAGCATTGAGCGAGAGAGAAAGACTGAGACACTGAGTTACGTTACTTTAGTCAGGACTACTGAACTGACTCGGGAGTTGCCAGTGACACATTACAATCTATTTAAGTCAGAAAGAGATCCCAAATGGGATGTGTATCACTCAGACTCTCACAGTTTTTCGTTGTCGTTATGCATTTTTATATCCTTTGAGTCGATGATTCAAATGATCCAAATGAAACATATCAATGATTCGCATCATTTCAGTGATCATGATGCAAATGTTCCAATAGCAAAAATGATACACTTTGCCCACCTCTGTTCGAAAGCGATTGTCTAGGCCCTCTAGAGGGGGCTCTCGTTGAGACTCTAGATACGGTGCGTGTTGTTGAGGTTTTTCTCTCTGGTCCCCTGGCTCTGACATCCTTGCACTTTTTTTTTTTTTTTTTTTTTTGATGATGGGAAATCATCAAATGACTTCTCCCGCTCTGGGCAGAGCGAGAGGGTGTGTCAGACTTTTACTGACTAAAACCCACCCGTGTTCCTTCCGTTGCCTGTGTGCCGGGGCCGCGTTATCCCTTTCGGACAAACCCGCAACCCCAGCAGGCATTGGTCTTTCGACCCCGTCGGTTTGTGCTGACATCTCTTTGAGGCGCGCGTGGAACACAACGCGCCGTCGACACGGGCCTGGTCTTTATCGGACGGCGAGCTGCCCATTGCTCACCGTCCGCAAGCCCGCGCCTACGGTGGCCGGAAGTCGGCTCTCAACTCCCGACGCCCGGGGCGTCTCCTGCGGCGACTAGGGCCGCGAGGGCGTGCAGCTTGCATCTCCCTCGCGCGCTCCGCCTCCTCCTTCGCGAACATAACTGCTTCGCAGAAGGAGGTGACGGCCTCCCATGCACTCTCGCTCCGAACCATGGCCTGAACCAGGGCCGGACGCGAGAGATCGCCGCCGCCGATCGCCTCCGTAAGGACACGGCGGTGCCCCGCCCAAGCCGGGCAGACCTCCACCGTATGCTCCACCGTGTCCTCCGGGCGATCCACACAGTGGTGACACCCGGGCGTTTCCTCCCGCCTTACGCGGAACAGGAACCTCCCGAAACAACCGTGTCTGGTGAGGACCTGCGTCAGGCGGAAGGTGAGGACGCCATGGCGCCTCTCAAGCCACTCCTCAAAGAGGGGACTTATCGCCGCAATTGTGGCGTGCCCAGCGCTGGGTTGCGACAATCGCACACTCCATGCCGCCATGAGATCCCGCCGGAGCTCTGTCCGCTGTGCCGTGATTTCTCGCGGCAGCGTAGTTACACCCCGGCGTTTCGCCTCCTCGCGCAACTCCCATATGTGCGCGAGGACTTTCGCCTCCAGATCCCATGGCGGACATCCTTGCACCTAAACTTCACATTGTTATGTTCTATTCTACTCTATTTTTCCTTATGGCAATGGTGCCGATGTCGACAATTCTGCCAATGTCAATGTGTGGAGAAAACGTGCGGTGGGATTGTTATGTTATGTCCTCAGTTATGTCCTTAGAGAGAGCGAGCCTGTTGTCATTGACCTGTCAGTATTAAAAAGTTGACACTGGTCGTTGACAGTTGAAGTTGACAGTGGCGTGGCTGACGTAAACTGCACGTAAAAAGTTCTTGAATGTAGCCAGAAAGCGCAGCATGAGTACGACCACATAAAAATGGGCCGATAAGGTCGAAGGAATCCGCTGGATACGGGGAGAACAGGACCAATCGTTGTTGCAATGCTTGGGGAGAGGGGAGAGACCTATAAGTCCAGAAGTGAATCTCTCGACTGGATGATGATGATACTTACTACTTAGGAACGGTTTCTCCTTCTCTGCCTTCGTCTCTCTTGTATCGTAGGACCGCTGTGACGTCACAGGCGACTCCATGTAGCTCTTACAGCTTTCTGACTCCAACTAGAGAGAAAAAGAAGGACGTTTTAGTATTTTGGAATAGGGAATATGCACGTAATTCAAAACTTCTTCATTATTTAAATATACATTATAAAGGAGTCAAGAAACAAATTCCTATTTTTTTACATTTTTAATGCCTTACTTAATTTTATGTTATGTTGTTTTGGTGGATCGAAACGCAGACTCGAAACGCATCGTCTTCGAAAATCCCGGAAATGACATCAAAAGGCATGTGAATAAATCTAATCTAATCTTTTCATAGCAAACTGCTTGGATTCTCACTAAACGTTTGAAAGTAACTAATGTTACGTCGGATGCAGACACGCGGACATACCAATTTTTTATTTTATTTAATATATAATTCTGTATCTATCTTTCCGTGACATCACTGCTGGGCCTATCTCTGATAGGCCCAGCAGTGATGTACCAGCGCTGCGACATTTATTATTTAAATGTTGCAGCATCATGCTGAGATAGGAGTCTTTTGACCTCGTACAGGGCTGCTTTAAATTTAAATTTTACTTTGTTTTTGATTGATTTTCTTTTTTATTTATGTTTAGTGTGTTTTTAGTTTAATTTGTAATTTCCTGTGCGAGTCTCAATAAATACTTTTTCTTTCTTTCTTTCTTATTATTTGTATTCAGTTGCATCCGGTTAGACTGGTAGCTGTCTCCAACATAGTTGGGAAAAGGGTAAGTAGGTGATGATTAGTTAATCAATGAATTGTCAGTTCTACCTTATGGTGGATCCACAGATGGTCCCGCGCGATAGATTTGTTGCATAGAACAAATCTTTTATTGAACAGTTGTTATGGAACAAATCTAACTATTAATGATTCATATTTTGATCAAGATTCAATCTGGCACTGACCTGCAAATTGCAAAAAAGGTAAGAAAATTTGAATTCCGCAGGGTACAACTGTGGATCCGCCTGACCACATAAAAAACCATAGTGTATAATCTGTTCACGTTAGGGCTACAAGCTCTTAATGCCTCCGACGACCGAAGCGACTACTCTCTGAAGCGAATCGTTTGACCTGACGAGAATTAGGTTCAGACTGATCTGGCGCTGGCTCATCTGTTCAGATTGAACACTCCATGTATACTAGCCTACTATGGTTGTTACAATATTAACTGGAGTGTCAAGGAAAACCACACGTGTGATGACCACAACACCAGCCGTGCAACCAAGAGAAAAATCTAATCTCTTTTTACCCAACTACGGCGAAGCAATAAGGAGGGTTATGATATTGACCGGTATGTATGTATGTACGAGTATGTTCATCTATTCCCTCATAACTTCTCAACTACTTATCATAATTTGACAAATGATGTATCGTTGTAAGCGTCTTGAATATAGGTTTTACGTTTCTATAACTTTTATTTTTATTTCAATATTTTTGGGTTTATAATATATATATTTTTTAAATGTGCTAATTAAGCCCTGATACCTGATATAGTATAAAAAAAAAAAAAAATTTTTCGAATTTGTGTTTTAGCTTTTATAATTTTTTATTTATATAATGTCAGCGATTGGTAGCCAAGAGAAATAACTCCCGAACCGTTCTAGCACTAAATCAAATCGGGATACCACACAGAAACATCTACAACAATGCTTATCAAACAATCTGTCTCTTTCAAAGAGATATTTCTTCTATTATTAGCATAGACCACACACTCGCGTCTGAAGCAATTTTGAACTGTCTTGTTGCAGTATTCGCTAAACTAATATTATAAATTCGAAATTGAGTTTGTTTGTTACGCTTTCACGCTAAAATCGAAGAACAAAAAGCCATTAAGACTGAAGAAGACAAGATAAACGAAGAAGAGTTTCTTTAGTCAAAATTCTCGAATTTAATGACGGTGATGAGAGTATTCTTGTATTGTAAAAGATTTATAAATAATCTTAAGTTACCGAAAACGCAAAGAACAAAAGATAGAAAATTTGTAACTGTTGAAATGCAAAAAGTATTAAGAATTTAAATTATAAAAACACAAACACTATACTTTAATAAAGAGATCCAGCAGTTAAAGGCTCAGAAACCTATTGATATCAAGAGTCTACTACTTACGCTTTGCTTCATTATTAATGATAAGGAAGTGTTAAGGGTTGGTCGCATTAAAGAATATGAAGTCAATTTTGATACAAAGCACCCAGTTATTTTGCTTAGTAATAGCCACCTTACTAAGCTATTAATAATAATTAATTGACGCTCATTATAAAACTATTCACGGAGGCCCACAAATTATGTTAAACGATCCAAACATTGGATAGTACGAGCCGAGAACGTGTGAAGAAATACTACCGCGAATGTATCAAATGTTTAAGATATTCGCGCCAAAACAGGAGCAGCTCCTGGGTCAGTTACCAAAAACCGGCCAAGTGTGAGTTGGACTCGCACACGAAGGGTTCCGTACCACCGTACAATATTTAGCAAATATGACGTATAAAAAAAAACTACTTACTAGATCTCGTTCAAACCAATTTTCGGTGGAAGTTTACATGGTAATGTACATCATATATATTTTTTAGTTTTATCATTCTCTTATTTTAGAAGTTAGGGGGTGCCCTGGGGGGGCACATTTTACCACTTTGGAAGAGTCTCTCGCGCAAACTATTCAGTTTAGAAAAAAAATGATATTAGAAACCTCAATATAATTTTTGAAGACCTATCCATAGATATGGATACACGTATGGATTTGCCGATTTTTTTTTTAGTTTCCGTCCTAAGTATGGGGGACACCGAAAATTTATTGTTTTTTTTTCTATTTATGTGTGAAAGTCTTAATGCGGTTCACAGAATACATCTACTTACCAAGTTTCAACAGTGTAGTTCTTATAGTTTCGGAAAAAAGTGGCTGTGACATACGGACGGACAGACAGACAGACATGACGAATCCATAAGGGTTCCGTTTTTTGCCATTTGGCTACGGAACCCTAAAAATCAGACTAATGCCTTCAAGACCCTTTACGGCTTCTGAAGTTGATTTCACCGGATTTGTCAACATTCGATTTTCACCTGGAAGAGGTTTCAAATCGTATAAGGGATATATATTCATTTTTATATGCATGTCGACGAGAGGTGTACACATCGATTCGGGATCGGATTTGACCTCTAAGGGGTTCATTGCCGCATTTCGTCGTTTTGTGTCACGACGAGGCCCGTGTGTGAATTTATATAGTGACATTGGGACAAACTTTGTAGAAGTCGACAGAGAGCTGAAGATGTTGAATCACGCAAAAGCAAAGCTTCCCACAGAAATTGCCCAAATATTAGCCAATGACGGAACCACTTGGCATTTTATTCCCCCCTAACTTCGGTGGACTATGGGATGCGAGCGTGAAGTCAGCTAAATCACATTTGAAGAGAGTGATCGGAGATTCTACTCTTACTTTTGAGGAACTATGATGGAGATGGTGGCGTGTCTTAATTCTCACCAAATTTAATACATGAGTGACATCCTACCGACCCACAGCTATTAACTCCATTTTTTTTTTGTGTGAGAGCAATTGGTAGCCATTCCAGATGAAAATCTATCAGACATTCATATAACCGGAGGTCAACGTTGTAAGATGACACAGAAAATGGTGAATGAGTTTTGGAAACAATGGTCAGAAGAATATTTGGTTGGTCTTACAAGGGGTCAAACGAAAAACCCGACATTGAGATTAACGGCATTGCCGATATTAAGGATCAAAATCTACCGCCAACAAAGTGGCTGTTAGGCAGAGTTGTCCAGAAGCACCCGAGTCAAGATGGAATCGAGAGTGCTTACACTGAATACGCAGAATGGACAAATCAAACGTCCAATAAATAAATTATCTATTTTGCCAATATGTTTTTCTTATTTTGTTTTATTGTTAACGCCTAGTCATAACGGTGGGCGGACTATTTGAGTGAATGTTTTGTTCTACTTTTGTTAAGATTTTAATTTGTTCTTGTTTAATTCCTTTAATGTTGTTTTTTAAAAGTTGGTGGGCGGAACGTCTAATCGTAACTTATCTCAAAAAGAAATACACTATATTATTTTTATGACACCACAGCTCTCTAGATGGCATTACTCTGTTTAAATGCGAGCTATGGTTTCGTTACCGCAAATAGCATAAGTAGTCAATAATAGATGTGTTTCGTTTCGTGTACAGATCATATATTCCAAACTTTCCTACGAAGATTATAAATGTTTTCCTTCAAATCTTAAAGCCCTTTTATTTTCAATTTCTCTTTTTGGCTTTTACATAAAAGCTTTTTATACTTCCCTACCTTAAGAAGATTATGATAATTTCCTTAATCTTAAACCCTTTACTTCTAAATATTTTATTGCCTCTTTTCTCTAGTGAAACCTCCTTTCTTCCAAAGGTACATTTATAGAATTAGCCATTATGAGAATTGGTCCATTAAAGACTCAGTTGCCATTTTGAGAATTGGGCATTCTGCGCCTAAACCCCATATACAATCAACATTACACAATCTCCCAAAGGTACCCCTAGACAATCAAACCTACCCAAAAAAAACTTCCAAAGATCAAAGTAGGACTCTTTATATATCTTTATTTTTCTAAGCTACTCTTTATTTACTTACACATTATATTATAACTCTTCCTTATTGGCTTTCTCACGAGCCTTTTTCTTCGCATTTTTCGCCCCTGCAGTCTCCCATTGACCCTGCTGATGTTCAGGAGAGGGTGTTGCAGATGTGGTTGGTGCCGCCTGAGAGGCAGCACCTGCACTTCTTCCCTTCTTTGGGTTTGCCATCGATTTCACCGATACCAACGGACCCGGCACAACAGTTTTCGTGGCGTAAGTTGACGCCGGTGCTTGCTGGGTTCTACGATCAGCTGCCAGAGGTGGCCGCAGAAGCTTGCCCTCCAAGGTGAAGAGCTTGGCATTTATACCCATAATGACTTCTTCTAAGCGGGCAATCTTGTCCACTGTCGGCGTAACCTACCTCTCTTCGCCCCATGGCTGTCCCTGCCGCTCCTGTTCCAATTTTGCGAGATGGGTTCGAATAACCTCAAGGTCCATCTGCTGTTGAGCCACCTGCGAATTAAGGCAGTCATTCTCCACCTGAAGCTGGGTTGTCTCTATAGAAGAGGTCCCTTTCGTGAGCTCCTCTGCAGCCTCCGCTATTGCGGCTAAAGCCATTTTGAGTGCACGGTGTTCGGGTCCGCTTAGCCCTTGGATACTTTGCGCACCCTCTGCATCGTTGCTACGGCATCCTTGATGTTCAAGTCTTTTGCCGTTATTTCGGGCATTCCATCGCATACCTCCTCTGCTGCTTTCTTTAGTTCCTTGTTGGGACCTACATTATTTCCCGTTGACGCTGGACGTCCTCTCCCTCTGAGTACAGTATCAACCTTAGAATCTGGTGCTGTCTCTTCGCCCGAGTTTGGATCCGTCCCCAAGTACTTCACCTCTCCGCGTATGCGCTTGCGCCAAAGCTTGCTCTTGCACGGCACACTCCTTCCTACACTTCTTGCGCTTCCGAAGCTCATCACCGATGTGGCGTCAGACACTGACGCAACACGTACCTCCTCATCTAATTTAGTTTTATTTTTAAGTTTTTCCATGTTAATTCCACGAGTATGGGGGATCTAAAAAGTACGCCTAGGGGCACCCTCTGTTCCTAGGTACGTGTACATTTATAACTCAACCAGGGGGTCCACTCATACCCTGGCCCGGTGCGCTTGTAACTAATGTACCAACTGCAACTGAAAATATCAGTTGCAGATGTTACTACTCCTCAGCCATTCATACCCTCGCCGAGCACCAAACTTGGTATTAGAGGTAATTTTTGAACAGGTGATCTTCCTCGTGATCCGGGCAATAAAGCCAAGACCCTCGTCCCGTTCCAAGTCATGAAACATGACCATTATTCTCTTTCCGGATTACGAGTTAGACGGGTGCAGTTGATGAGACCACTGCTTGCCCATTGGCAGTAAAAGTGACAACGAGCGCCGTCCTTTCTTCTCCATCATATCTTGTGCTAACATCAGAGGGACAGATGGAAAAACGGCTCCACCTTTGTCATTGCTCAGCCTAACTGGCCCATTCTGAACGCCAGTCTACATCAGCGAAAGAATTCTCATTTTTAGCTTGCGGAGTTGTACAATGACCCTGAAAGCCCGTCCTGCGGAGAGTAAAAGATCCCGCAGCGACAACTCTTCCCCTGCTCTTCTGCTGTGCTCTCCAATATTTAGAGGACACTTGGCTGACCACTCTTTTGACCACAAATGGTCCCTCGCCCCCGTCTTGAAGTTCACTATAGACAGTAATCCCTTATTTCCAACTACCTGACGTCTCAGTGCTGCCATCTAGTGAATTATTTTCAGAAAACCCTCTGCGTCCTCGCGTACTGCGTTGCGGCGCTGCTCGATGCGACACCTTTTTTTTTTTTGAGGTTGGGAAATCATCAAATGACTTCTCCCGCTCTGGGCGGAGCGAGAGGGTGTGTCAGACTTTTACTGACTAAAACCCACCCGTGTTCCTTCCGTTGCCCGTGTGCCGGGGCCGCGATATCCCTTTCGGACAAACCCGCAACCCCAGCAGGCATTGGTCCTTACGGACCCCGTCAGTTGGTGCTGACATCTCTTTGAGGCGCGCGTGAAATACAACGCGCCGTCGACCCAGGCCTGGTCCTTACCGGACGGCGAGCTACCCATTGCTCACCGTCCGCAAGCCCGCGCCTACTGTGGCCGGAAATCGGCTCGTGATTCCCGACGCCCGGGGCGACTCCTGCGGCGAATAGGGGCGCGAGGGCGTGCGGCTTGCATAACCCTCGCGCGCTCCGCCTCCTCCTTCGCGAGCATAACTGCTTCGCAGAAGGAGGTGACGGCCTCCCATGCACTCTCGCTCCGAACCATGGCCCGAACCAGGGCCGGACGCGAGAGATCGCCGCCGCTGATCGCCTCCGTGAGGACACGGACGGTGGACGGCGGTGCTCCGCCCAAGCAGGGCAGACCTCCACCGTATGCTCCACCGTGTCCTCCGGGCGATCCACAAGGTGGTGACACCCGGGCGTTTCCTCCCGCCTTATACGGAACAGTAACCTCCCGAAACCTCCTCAAAGAGGGGATTTATCGCCAAAATTGTGGCGTGTCCAGCGCTGGGTTGCGACAATCGCACTCTCCATGTCGATGCGACACCTAAAGTGTTTGGCGCAATTTTGCAATTCGTCGCGCTGCGGATGTAATGTGCGCTTAGCTTTAGGAGTCGCATTCACCTAAAACATGTTACATGTAACCGCTTAGTCTGCGCGCGTCTATTTCAGGGAGCGTCCCGCGTCGGCTAACTTGTCAAATGTGGTTCTGATTCGCGACGATACTCGGGCACCTGCTTTTAATTACTTAGAATGTCTATAAAAAGAGTTAGGGCTAAGTAATAAGTAGCGATCGATTTGCGAGGTTAAGTTGTGAATGCCGTGGTTGAAATGTGAATGGTGGCCATTATTTTCTTTCTTTGCCTTTGGATAGTTTAATTAATCAGCCTGTAAAGTTCTCATTACTGGGACTCAGGCCATCTCTCTGTGAGAGGGGTAGGTACCACCTTTTTTTTTGGGGGGAAACGTTCTAAAGACGCCCGTGCTTTGCGAATAAGACCGGGGAGTGTGGGATTTCTTCCTCACTAAAACCACCCCGGTGGTCACCATCTGAACATGGAACACCGTTACCTCTCAAAAGGCTTATCCGTAACCTCTGTGCAGCGCCTGTTAGGGCACCTCTCTGGGGAGACTGTAAAGGGGTCTCCCCGAAACCTAACTGTATAACTGACCACTCTGCGCCGTCTTCTCTGAGGTCACTCAGTCACACACAGACAGACAGATAGAGGGACAGGGGACAGAGTCCCCTCTGAGCGCCCGTGATCTCTAATTCCCGCCTGCATGAGATCTCTCTCATGCTAAAAATGTGAATTTTAAATAGCAATAGATAACTGTGTAATAAATTGAACTGGGTGAAATAGGTTAGGTTAGGTTAGAACTATGACCAACCGCGCTACTTCCAAGTTGCACGCAGAAATGTTTTCACCAGTCTAATTATACGTGATTTCGCAATATCCCTAGGGGTTTTCGCGAAATTTCGAATTATCAGATCATCCTACGACACACAGGGCCGACAGCATGACATCGACGCGAAAACTGATTCAGTACATGATTCTGAACCTCAATGCGTTGAAATTTACTGAATCCGTGGTAACAGTTTTCGCGTCGATGTCCCTACCAGCCTGTATATAAAAATCAATTGCCGTGCATTGACGGCTTTCATGCTAGAAATGAAATGAAATGAAATTGTTTATTCTGTAAATAGGATATCGGAATCACTTTTACACGTTATATAAAAAATATTAAAAATAAGCTAGATGAGGTCGGTGTTTCCTATCTGACTACTCTGAGAAGAAAGGCCGAAACAAACTCAGAGGTCACAGTCTCTTTTAAAGTCCAGACATAATCTTGGTCAAGCCATGTGATAGCATTAGCATGTGATAGAACTAGCTTTCGGAAGAGGACGGTATCCCTGATCTGCAGAATGCGTGGCAGCCGCAACGAAATTTTGAAGAAAAAAAAAAAAAATGCAAATAGGATCTCATTCCCGCTTTGGTGGTCCCTTGTTAAATCAGTCATCTGAGTTAATTTGACTGATTCTTTCATTTTAATATTTTTATTATTTGTGATTTTATAATTCATTTCTGGATTTTAATTGACATTAATTTTAATATTGTAGGTACATCATTTTAAGGATTTTAATGAATTTATAGATGGGATTGACTTAGGTATTAATTAATTAATTTTATTTAAGCTTTATATTTATATTATATATTATTGTGGCTTGTATTTTAATTTTTGATAACAAACATAATTTTTTAAGTAGGTATAAGTAGTAACTAACTTAAATATTAATATACTGGTATCTGAATTAAATAAATAAATTAGTCTCGCAAAATCTCGAAAATGGCTCGACTGATTTGAATAATATTTTTTTTGTTTTGCTCGCCTCACAGGGGCGATTTAGGAAAAACTCCGGAAAAACGCAAAGGACCAGCCCAAAAATCGAAATTAATATATTGACAGGACAACGGCTGACGGGTCAGCCAGTGGTGCCGATTCTCTTGTCACAAATGCCTCTAAACTAGACTAAAAATCACTAAAATTTAGTTTATTCCTATCAAACGACGATTTCCCATTCTGAAATAGACTAAAGTGACACAACTTAACTATATTTTAGTTTGACAGCACTAAGATACTACTGAGTTTTTAGTTTAGTGAAAATGCCAATTTTGCTATTCTGAATTTGACATTTTTCACCTAAAATTTTGACTGTAAAATACCAAACCAGACTAAATGTAACAAGTTTTAATCGCGATTAAAAAGATGTGGTATAAAATAAGTTGTCATGAACTAAAATTCACACCAACATCTCGACTTCACATGCAAAAACAGTACTGTATTTTTTTTTCTTTTGCTTTTGTCTCGAAAATGGTGCGTCCTATCGCAAAAATAATGAAAATTTCGACCCCCTTTATGAAAACCCTAAACCTGAACATGTAGGCAATATTTTTTCATGTTTTCCATACAAAAAGTGAAAAATTCCATATAAAACACGTCGCGGCGGCAACCCCTGCGCGCCTCCGGCTCTAAAAAAAAACACGGTTTAAGGCAAACCACGGGTACCACGTGGATTCGCGATTGTCAAATTCTATTTTACTTGTGTCAAAATTGATTTTTAGTTTAGAGAATTTTATTTGCAGAATAGCTCTAAGATTCTCATAGCCAAAATTAAGAAATTTTAGTGATAGTTTAGTTAGTTTAGTTCGGTCTACAGGAGAATCGGCACTATTAATATACGTATACAGTGCTTCTGGGTTTTATGTACCCATCACTAATTCAACTCAAAACTAAATATCCATCCCTACATCTAATTCCATGCGCACACACACACACCCACAACTATCCATAATCTGTCTGTAGTTGGTGTGTGTCGCGATGTGAAATTGCACACACTCACCGACGATAAATCTATCTATCTGTATAAAATACAGTTGGTAGTGAGTCGCGATGTTAAATTGTCATCTATCCACGTCCGCAGATTATTTATCGCTACACGTGCGCGTGCGCCTTAGAATAGATTTACACAGAATCGCGCGCTTATAGACGAGCAATCATTTTAATTGCTGGATTAGTTTTTGATTTTTTGCTGTCGTGAAGTGGAGTTGTGTTTCTTGGAATTTTGACAATTTGAATTATAATGTTATTTTCAATCCGGTGTAGCGACATTTTTGTAAATAATTGGATAAGACATTTTAGTAGGATTTTTGGATGTGTAACATCTTTCCTCTTGCTTTCTTGCAATCTGTGGGAATGATTTCATGAAAAGGGACGGAAGTGTGTAACAGGAAGCTGGGGAAGCGCGCGCAGTTTGATTTGACCAATGAGCGCGCGAGGTCGTGGTAAAGGTGGTCAGAAAAGACCTTGACAAGGCCCCGTCCTTTTAATGTTGCTTATCACCAAGGTGAGATGTCAGATGTTACACATCATATACTACTGTAAGGCTCGTTCGTGTTTTGTTGGTTAGACTCGCACAGACCAGGGGATCATGGCACAAAAGGCAAGAGGCCTATACTCAGCAGTGAGTGGAACAAGGCTGCCAATAAATGTCAAAGTCAAATCATTTATTTCAAATAGGCCCTTGTAAGGCACTTTTGAACGTCAAAATTTACAAAAAAATAAATTAGTCGCCCCTTCCAAAAGGTAGTTTTCGTATGGAGAAGAATGGGCAAGGAACTCCACCGTTACTCTTTTAAAATGTTTGTATAATATTTTGTATATATAGGTACATTAGTTATATAATTATATGTGAAGAAGAATGACCTAGAAAAACATACTATACCACAATAGGTAAAAATAATTAAAAATGAAGCAACGACAGATAAATTAATTACTTATGTGATAGATACATGGTGCTCACATATTTACAAACATGGTAAAGGTAGATGATTTTCCTAAAATTTTACTATTAATAAGTCAGTGTGTGATGAATGATGTCATTAAAAATACAAGTGAGCAGTCGAGAGCAGTGGTGGCTCAGTAGTAACGGCTGCCATTTACCGAGTTGTAGGTCGTGGTTTCGACCCCAAACATGCACTTTACTTTGTCTAATTTCATCACCACTGCTCTCAAAACGGAGAAGGAAAACATTGTGAGAAAATCAAAAATTCGAAGACATGTGACATCCACCAACCCGCACTGGGCTTGCGTGGTGGATTACGGCCCACTCCCTCTCACAGAGAGGAGGCCGCAGTCCCAGCAGTGCGAACATTACAGGGTGATTATGAGCAGTCAAATGTCAAAATAATGCTCACGCTTTTCAAACGCCGTTTTTCAACACACTTGCAGTTGCGAGGAAAAAATGAGTAAGTGTTTGCTTGCTAAGCTATGCTTACTACGGCAGCAGCTCGTAACGCAGCTTGCAGTCTTTCTATATGTTGTATGGCCGCTTGTAATATTTCCAGCTTGGGCAGTCTCCCGCTACCAGGCCTGGCTAATTCACACTGTACTTTGCTACGATATAATAATATGCTGTGCTTACCACGGCAGCAGCTCGTAACGCAGGTTGCAGTCTTTCTATATGTTGTATGGCAGCTCGTAATATTTCCAGCTTGGGAAGTCTCTCGCTACCAGCCCTGGCTAATTCAGAGTGTACTTTGCTACGCTATAATAATATGCTGTGCTTACCACGGCAGCAGCTCGTAACGCAGCTTGCAGTCTTTCTATATGTTGTATGGCAGCTCGTAATATTTCCAGCTTGGGTAGTCTCCCACTACCAGCCCTGGCTCTGATGCGCAACTCCTCGAAGGCAGCATTTACCTGTTGAACAAAAGGTTTTTATTAGTATACAGTGACTTTGGTATCACATTATTATATCTGCCTAGCCTTAAAATTTAAATTCTAATTAAAATTCATTTATTTGCATGAATAAGGTAGGTAGATACACAAATAATATTCTTAAAAATTAAATTCTTAAATATTCTGCTTAAATATTAAAACAAATCAATTGATAAGCTTTAATAAATGATATTGAATATTAAAAATAAAAATCTATAAGTACATATAAATATAATTTTTATGTTTTCCGAACTATGTTGGGGTCTGCTTCCAGTCTAACCGGATGAAGCTGAATATCAGTATTTGACATGGAGCGACTGCTCCACAACCCAGTTACTGGGCTATACGATACCCCTTAGTAAGACTGGTTGTCAGACTTTCGAGTTTATCGCTACTAGCGCTAGCTACCGTAGCGACTGTCAAAGATCTATAAATGGTCTCGATATGAAATGGATGATCACCTTTCCATGGATCAACCTCGACATGACGTATTATTATTTAGCCTAGCATAAGGAAGCATGAGTAGCTCGTGGCTAACTAACAACAGCCGCACTGGTCGATCCATCAGGTTAAGCTACGCTTGCCGGGGTTGGTCAGTGGATGGGTGACCATCTTTACATACCGAGAATCCTCCGTGCCTCGGAAAGCACGTTAAGCCGTTGGTCCCGGCTGTCATTCGTGGATCTTTGACAGTCGTTGCGAATCGTCAGAAGCCCGAAAGTCTGACACCAGTCTTACCAAGGGTTATCGTATTACCCAGTTACTGGGTTGTGGAGGTCAGATAGGCAGTCGCTCCATGTAAAATACTGGTATTCAGCTGCATCCGGTTAGACTGGAAGCCGACCCCAACATAGTTGGGAAAAGGCTAGGCAGATTGATTGATAAGGAAGCATGATGCCATCAATCGGGAACAAATCCAGACTCCGGGCTGCTTAGTTGATTTCAGTACTTAATCAGAGTTTTTAATTTTATTTTATACTAGCTTCTGCCCGCGACTTCGTTCATGTGGAGGTTTGAAATTATCCCACAGGAACGTACTACTGGGATAAAAAGTCCTATGTGTTAATCTAAGTCATAAGCTATATGTGTGCCAAATTTCATCCAAATCCGTTCAGCCGTTTTTGCGTGATTGAGTAGCAAACACACAAACATATAAACTTTCACATTAATAATATTTATCTAATATGTATATACATGTAATATTTTTAGCGATCAGAAGCGAAAAACAATTAAAAAAGAACAATTTAAAATAACCTAAAACTGATTTATTTCAAAATAGACTTAATTTTAACAATAATTCAATTAATCATCAACATTCGAGCAATTACAAACAACCGTTAATATTCAAAACAAGAAACACCAAAAATAAAACGAAAAACCACTATAAAAATAATGTGGAACGAACTTACTGCAAAGTAGCGTAGGTACCGACACTCTTACCGTTTGACGACCGAACAAGAAAAAGGACTAGCCGTTCGATTCTGTAAAAATATCACCGTGAAACTTAGGTGAAGTGAGCTGTCACTAGTGTTAATCCCTAGCATCCTGCCGGTCGATTCTGTGGCAGTGACAGCTCACTTCACGCTCACTTCCTACCTAAGCTTCACGTTAATATTTTTACAGAATCGACCGACTGCACTCGATCGAGCGCTCGCTTTTAGTAAGAATCGGTGGGTACCACCACTACCAACAATAAGTTCTGCTTATAATATTATATTATAATATTTAGTAGTATCTTCCGCCAGCGCCTTCGCCCTCGTGATATATTTATAAAATAAAGCCTATGTCACTCAGTGATAATATAGCATTCTACTGGTTAAAGATTTTTTTATATCGGTCCAGTAGTTTTTGAGTTAATTCATTACAAACAAAAATAAAAGTCTTTTCTCTTTTTAATATTAACTTGTAGAAAATCAGCACCTAGATTTTTTCATGAATGCTTAGTGAGTGATGAATACTAGCTGACATAAAATATAGCAAATAAACTATTTAATGTTTTATGTTGCATAATGTACATTATTTTACATAAGTACTATCGTATAGAATCAAGTTTTTCTAACTGAACAGACAGCTGTGCTGCTGCAGTTTGTTGCGCCATTTCTTCTTCCCAGCTAAAGTACTAGGAAGTGGTTAAAGGGTGGGCGTTTTTGGGGGACTGTCTTATGTAATTTTGACGTTCGAAAAGTGTGGATTCTCAGCCTATTTTAAATAAATGACTTTTGAATTTAAATTCATGCGTTTGCTTTTAAAATTGCCACAACCTCGCCTCCTGCACAAACAATTACCTACTCCTAATTAACACAAAAAGTCTCGCGCCTAAGATTAAAAGGGTGAGCAAACATATGCGCTCGCGTCTCTCTGGCCGTTAATATGCCGTGACACGCCCCTCCCCAGGGATTGATAACACTTTGAGCACAATTAAATTAAGTGACGTTTTAAAGCTCTTAAGAACTGTCACATCTGATTTTTGGTGGCGTGTCATTCGGTAAATATAGATTGGTGGGTAAAATGGCGTTAAATTTATACATATTATAAATTACTGACTGCCTCCGTCGGTCTTGTGGTCGCAAGTTCCGCTACTGATGAGTATGAGGTCCTGGGTCGGGCAAAGGTAGCAACCTGGAATCTGGATTTGTGCCCCGTTGATGGCAATAGGCTCGCCCTCTATTACATGAAACTTTAACATAACTGACGAAATGTGGGTGTACTATAGGTACACCTCTGCCTAACCCTTCGGGGATAACAGGCGTGGTGTTATGTGATAAATAAAGTGACGTTTTAAAGCTCTTTGGAACTGTCTTATTTGATTTTCGAACGCGTGTCATTCGGTAATTAAAGATTGGTGGGTAAAATTGTTAATTGATTCAGGCGTGGCTTTGCGGAAATCCATTATAAAATACAATAGACGAGAGCAGTGAGCTGCTACCCGGACCCGACGTGTGGACACGTCAAGCGTCGAGACCCTTGCCGTGTCCACACGTCGGGTCCGGACTCGCAACAAGTCAACCGCTATCCTGAGGACGCCTCGTTGAGAGGTGAAACACGTGTCGATTTCTTACAAGGTTCTTTATGACTCTTTAAGAACAGTTACGCGGATTAGGTTACTAAATATACGTCGTCTATTGCTTATTGTTTAAAACACGTATACTAAAAGATAAATAATTATAGTATCTTTAAATTGGTGTAGGTTTCAGAAAAATACGCTTGATAGTTTTTACGTGATTCTCAGTTTTTAATCCGCGTTAGACATAACTTTACAAATTATATAAACTATGTAATATAAACATAATCTAAAATATTCACACAAAAGATATAAAAAAAATGCTTTAAATATATTTTTTCCAAATCATTAACACTACTCGTTTAGACGTGATCTGCAGTATGAAATCATTAAAAGACGGTTATTGTCGCCTTAAATGTCTCGCAGATAGTGGCGCTTGTGTTGGATCAATCGATTCGCTATAAAATGGTTGAGCTGGATGGTACTGATTAACGCGTCATGTTCGTGAACGGGCGCCGTGAGTTGAGCCTGGTCATCTCTTATATGCCAGGGCTTATTTTTAATGTTATAATTTTGAATAGGTTATTTTTATTTTTACATTTTACACACAAGTATAGAAGAAGCAACAAGAATAACCTACCCAGGATTTAGGCCTGAAACTGCGTTAAGCGGGCGCCCGCGACGGGCACCCGTCGCGTGTCTACGCGCGTGGACACGCGGGTGGGCTCCGTGGGAACCCATCCCGGGTACCCGTCGCGGAGACCGGATTATTTTATTTACGCAGTGTCGCTAGTTCGATTTTAACGGTGTGCATGCACACCGTTAACTTCCAGCGCACGGAGGCGGGACATGCGGCGCGGGCGCGGGGCCCTCCTCCCCGCGTCGGACGCCCGCGTGTGTCCCCGCAGCGGAGCACTTTTGTATGGAACCGCGCGGACGTCCGCGTAACGCAGTTTCAGGCCTTAGTAATAATTATCTTGATTTAAAAGAGTGTCCTTGGAGTTTCTTGCCCGTTCCTCTCCATAGAGATCTACATTTTGGATTGGGCAACTGGCTTCAACTTTCTGACTAACTGACCGACTCTTTGACAATTCAAAGTGTAATGTTAATTGAAATAAATATTTTGGTTTGAGTTTATATTTTATTCCCAAGTCGGGTAAGTATATTGATACTGAGGTTTTTCAGAACAAAATTCTTGCTAGCAATTTTTTTTTTAATTTTCCATCAGAAGTTTCTTAATAGCAGCTCGGAGTTTTAATTTCCACCCGATTGATGGCGATCTGCTCGCCTTTAAATGGGACTTTTAAACATAACTGTCATACTGGTCTATACTATACACCTGTGCCTACCCTATCGGTAAATCCAGGCGTGATGTTATGTTATAAGTATAGCTTCAGCCCTTCGCCCACATGGACCCTAATTATTTTTGTAAAATAAAAGTTGACAAAGTTACTCCTTATAACATCAGCTATAAGCCAGTGAAAGGCCCGTAAAAATCGGTCCAGATTATCGGAGATAAGCTGGAATAAACAAACAGTTTTTTTTTTTTTGTTATAGGTACCTACCGTATAATTGTACTACTTGTATTTAATATGCATTTAGTATAAAGCTGTTATTTTGATATTACAAACATACTTCTTTATGAGTTTGTATTTTAAGTATAGTACTTGGCGATCGAGCTTTTCCCAGTTATGAGACCAATACTCCATAGGTTTAGGTTTTGTAAACAAAAAAAAACACGTGAGGAGACAGCTGTCCAGTAACCGACTAAACGTAATACCTGTCATTTCAGTTGTCATGGTACGTCGCAGTTGTACTCTTCAATTTAGCAACGTTATAATTCGTTGACGTTAAGAGTTTGGGCTCTTTACAATAGACAGATTACAAAATATTATATCAATAAAAATCTTACAAAAAAATTGTCCTCAAGCAGTTACATCTACGGAAAGAAGTTTATGAATAAATGATAAAGTTAAACATACATAAATAAAAGAGGAAACTATTGTAAAAATCTAAAATAAATTTAGTTTGGTTTATCGTATTTTTAAACAAGAAAATGTCAACGATTTGTTTACATTTATTTAACTACCTAAATCTATGGAGTATAGCTAGATCGATTTTTGCCTCCGTAAACCCCTATATTGCAACTTGCATCAAAATCTTTAGAGCCGTTTTCAAGAACATGATTATACTCGTATATGTACATATACAATAATGCTCATTTAATATTTATAGGATTGAAAAACCCGCCACCACCTTCACAAATCCAATTCTAAATTGACATAAAGCCGGACGAATTACTTTGAAAGCAACGACACATACTTAAAAAGTCAAAAACAAAGTCCATACGACATCCTCTGAATTAAATTCAAGTTGTTATACAGCGTGTATCAGACGGGCAATTCCCGTAATTTTTAAGAACATTCGCATCTCATTCGCAATCTGTCAAAAATACTAACAATTTACCAACATTTTTGACAAGTTTGGCAGATTGCGACTAGGTAGAATGTGAACGTTTTTTAAGTACGAGAATTGGCCTTCTGAAATGTGTGGTCATATTTATTTTAAGGGTATAGTATACAGGTCACCAAAGTGAACCATTAACTCTATGAGACCAACATCGTTTTCGCGAAAAAATTGTCAGCAGTCCATACATTTGGATCGAGCATAGGTATTGAAGTTTTGTATGGGACAGCTCAACAGCAGATAATTTTTTCTCGATTACGTTATTGGTTTCATGGAGAAAGTTGTTCACTTTGACGGTTTGTACTGTACCACACCCTTTAAAAAATTCGATCTAAAGAAAAGCGGCCACATTCATCTATCTAGATCGTATTTTGTTACTGCGTGTTTAAATATGAAACTTTATAAAAGGTATTAGAAAATTCTAGACACACTTACCGAGGGTCTTTACTAGCCGTTATTCATAATTCCCTCTCAGTCACGAGATAATATTTTTTTAGAGGAGTGACGTTAGCAGACCGTTGGGCGCCCCCTTAAATATGACCACACATTTCTGATACACAAACATACATTTCTGTTTTTTTTATTATCTTTATCTGTCTGTGGATTTCTGAAAGTTTTAAATAACGATCTTATTTAAAACGCTATAAACTTAGCATTCTATTGCTTGTGGAACAGTAACACAGACATGCATGAATGACGTGGCTGGGGACAAAACTGAGCGGGAAATATCGGCGTAATTTCGAACGTGTAGCTGTAGGTATTACCGCTGGTGGCTAAATAATAGCAGCTGCACGGATCGATTGCAGGTTAAAGCTTACCGACCGCGGTAAGCTACACTTGCCGCGGTCGGTTCGTGGATGAGTGACCATCCATTACATCGAGACCTCTCCGTGCCTCGGAAAGAACGTTAAGCCGTTGGTCTCGGCTGTCATTCGTAGGTAGATCTTTGACAGTCATTACGGTAGTCAGAAGCCCAACTGTCTGACAATCAGTCTTACCAAAGGGTATCATGTTACCTAGTAACTGGGTTGTGGAGGTGATTAATTAGGCGCTTTTATAAAATATACTGGCATTCAGCTGCTTCCAGTTTTTGCACAAGTGTGTTCACAAACACAGGCGCACTCTTTGTTCCTGCCTAATAACAATCAATCAGAATTCGAATCGTATTGAAACAGATTGCTAATCCATTGCTTCATAAGTTCGAAAAAAACAACTGCTCAACAACGTTAATAACGCAATGAATGTTGTTGATCTGTCATAATGAAAGAGATTAGTCGTAATTGTTTACGAAAATGTGTTGCGAATCCGACACGCCAGGGGAGAGATCAGGCCCGAGGCACGGGGGTATCACAACACCAACTTCTGAACTCTGGGCTGCTACTGATTCTTAATGGAAAAACCGAATAACACTTTGCCCGACCTGGGAATCGAACCCAGGACCCCACGTTGAGCAGTCTTGCTTGCAACCACGATACCAACGGAGTCATGGTGTGAATATCTACTCAATCTGCCTAGCCTTTTCTCAACTATATTGGGGTCCGCTTCCAGTCTAACCGGATCCAGCTGAATACCAGTATTTTACATGGAGCGACTGCCTATCTAACCTCCACAACCCAGTAACTGGGTAATACTATACCCCTTGGTAAGACTGGTTGTCAGACTTTCGGGGCTTTTGATGACCCGTAACGACTGTCAAAGATCCACGAATGACAGCCGGGACCAACGGCTTAACGTGCTTTCGAGACAAGGAGGAGTCTCGGTATGTAAAGATGGTCACCCATCCACAGACCAACCCCGGCAAGCGTAGCTTAACCTGATGGATCGACCCGTGCGGTAGTTATTACTTAGCCACGAGCTCCTGGAGCTACATTATCTACTAAGTATGATTATAAAGTTCATCTTCGAATATTTTTTTCGCCCGAGTCGCAAGCCCAATAAAAATCCCAAAAATATTATATTTTACTTACACAATTAATAAAACAATATGTCATCCCAGTCAAAATAACTCTTTCATTTATTTATAGACGAAAGACTTTGAAAGTTCTTTTTTATATTTTTGTGGTATATCGGGTCGGTGGTTGTCAATGTGCCGTATCTAATAAGCGCTGTGGCTCAAAATTAGCCATGCGCTGGATAACTAAGGTTATTTTTGTTCTTTCTTTTGATTTATGTCTTAAAAATATACCAGGGAATTATTGCTTTATTGCTTGTGTTCTGGGATCGAGGGGCTCGTGGCTAAATAATAACAGCCGCGATCAGTTCGTGAATGGGTGACCATCCGTTGAGACACCTCCGTGCCTCGGAAAGCACGTTTAAAGCCTTTGGTCCCGGCTGTCATTCGTAGATATTTGACAGTGGTTACAGTCAGAAGTATAAAAGTCTGACAACCAGTCTTTCCAAGGGGTAAAGTACGTCCCTGCTGGGGCTGCGGGTTTGTCCGAAAGGGATATCGCGGCCCCGGCACACAGGCAACGGAAGGAACACGGGTGGGTTTTAGTCAGTAAAAGTCTGACACACCCTCTGCCCAGAGCGGGAGAAGTCATTTGATGATTTCCCATCCTCAAAAAAAAAAAAAAAAAAAGCGGTATAGTACGTCACAACTTAGATGTAGCATCGGCAAAATTCGTTAAACCGATCACCACCCGAACTGTGTGCGCCTTCAAAATTTCCAATCTTTATTACTGCTTTAGGTGAAAATGATCTTTACGCAAATGCTATAACTTGTAGGGTCATTTATCCAAATACATTCATAAAATTGAAATGAAAGAAAGCAAATTTTCAAATTTATGCTACAAAATAGTTGTGTCGTACTGTACCGTGCTACCCAGTAACTGGGTTACGGAGATCAGATAAGCAGTCGCTCCTTGTGAAAATACTAGTATACAGCGGCATCCGGTTAGACTGGAAGCCGACCCATAAAAATATACCAGGCAACTTTTTATTGCTTTTTAGTGTTCTCGGCTAAAATTTGGAAATGGGTCATTAAATAATTAATTCGGTGTCGGTCATAAGTATGACGGCCATATTATAATTTTCTATTGAAACTATTTAATTTAGAAAACTATAGCAAAAAATACAAGACCAATCTTGATGAATCAAACTTAAGGCGACGATAACCGACTTTTACTGATTTTATAATGAAGATCACGTCTAAACGAGTAGTGTTAAAGATTTGGAAAAAATATATGTTAAATTAGAGCATTTTTCTAATAAGTTAGTATATTAATATTTTAGATTATATTGATATTACGTAGTGAAAACAATTTGTAAAATTATATCTAACGCGGATAAATAACTGAGAATCACGCAAAATCTATCAAGCATATTTTCTGAAACCTTCACCATTTTAGAGATAATTTAATTATTGATACTTTAGTATACGTGTTTTATTAAAATACCTTTTGCTTTATGTATAATAAATTACTAATGCGTCTAATTTGGGACAGCGCTCCTTGATGGGCGAGTCCTATTACTGGCTGGACGTACGACACGTTGCGTGAGCTCAGTACAGAACACGCAAGCTAACCACTCAAGTTCACTGACATATATCTGCGTCTTAAATATGTCTAGGTATAGTTGAGCTAATTAAGAATGTAAGTACTTAAAATGTTTTTGGGATTGCTGCCACAAAAAATCTAAAAAAAAAACACTTTACCCGAACAGAGTTTAAATTAGTTAAGTATGCCAAGTTTTTATTTTTTATTTCCTCTGTATACTTGTACATAATTTATATATTTTAGTGTTAGATGTATATTATATTTAAGATTGTATATTAAAAATATGGAAAATCTATAAAAATAAATAATAATAAAAACTTGAGTATGCCAAGTTCAGCATTTGCGCAGGTGCATACAGACTTAGGTATATAAGAGATAACGAGACAAAGATCTACTATTTATCAAACATTTTTTAATCGTCGAAAACTTCAAAGGTAAAAGTCTCTCCAACAGAAATACTCAATTCGATCAAAATAAATTACAAAATAAAACTTTTAATATCACTTCTAAATAGCCCAATAGTTTATTCGTAAAAAAAACATAAAGAAACAAGAAATGTCATAGTGACAAACGTCACATACAGTTTGACAGATTTATGTGGCACTATCATAATATTTAAGGCTAGTAACACAAGCGCTACAAACGGTCGCGTATAAAAATAAATCGTGTCGCGTTTGAGAGACGTAGTAAATTTGTTTTTATGTGAAATTAAGATGTATGTCGTATTTTCTTGAGTTTATCGGCTGAGTGGTGTATTTTTAGTGTTAAACCTAGTTCAGACTGTGGCGGCTACTTTGCTTGCAGTTTGTTAAATTTATTTCGTATATTCATCCAATTTTGAGCAATGCTGGTCCAGTGGTAACGGCTTCGAAAATACGAGTTCTAACAGATTTGGATGAAATTTGGGCATGATTAGACCTTGACCTGGGACATGACATGATATCGCACCCTTAGTAATATAAGGGCACGACTCGAAATATTGAGTTTTTGTGTTGATGGCTCAATATCAACTTACTGTTCTGCCACTTGGCTTTCACAGAGGGAGACACAATTACAGTATTGGCTTTAATATTGTCTTTTTCCCTTTCTGTGAAGGCCAAGTGGTGGAACAGTTGATGTTGGGCCCATCTAACACAAAAGCTCAAAAACTCAATATTTCGAGTTGTGCCCTTAATTACTAAGGGTGCGATATACGTACACTTATACTTTTTATCCCGATATACCCTCGAGATCAAAAATTATACGGATGAAACCACGGGGCGCAGCTAGTAAACACATAATTCCTTAAGAAATAAGCAGTACCTTTGTACTCAATACTTTTATGTCGTATCTATATCTATTTAACTGTGTGTACATACATAATAAAAAAATAAAAATAATAACAGAATAATAAAAATACATAAAAAACATACATCTTTTTTTTTACTTTTTCTCCGATAATACTGTAAACTGAGGTACGGAAGTGAATAACCTCAAAAATATTTTCTGAGTCACGTGTGCACCCAGCATTAAAACTAATTCACGTATGCTTTCAGCATTTTATTCAGTTTATTTACGACACCCGTCGTTGTACTAATAGCCTTAGATACTGCAATAAATTACACGTTTTACAGTTTTTAATGATAATACACGTTCACGTTACTGCCACCTAATTGTAAATGAGCGGTATTTTGCGGCAGCATTCGTTTTGCGGTATTTAGTAAGACCGAATTTCGGCCATGGCGGTCAATCTCAATGGAGACTAAGCAAGCCATTTACGCGGGAGATATTTTAGTGCCAAAGTTTTTGCGCAGACAGAGGTGCAGTCTTCCCTCACGCCCGATGGGACGGCAATCCGACACGACCAGCACGCTTAGCATGACGCTTTCTATTTCTATGAAGAATAGACACGGCTCTTTATATACAAACTGACATTTCGTTTCTCCATTTTTGACATCGCACCGTAGAAATCTTTCTACAATCTGTCATTTTGTCTTTCGTTTTTATCGATCTTTGTCTAGGTCCTTTTATATGTAGACTATTCTATTCTATTTTTCCTTATGGCAATGGTGCCGATGTCGACAATTCTGCCAATGTCAATGTGTGGAGAAAACGTGCGGTGGGAAACAAAATTGGAGAAGAAAGTTTTCTATCGCAACTGTCAAAATCACACTGACAACTGACAGTTGTCTAAGGTAGTGAAGACAATTTGTTTTTTTTTATCGCCATGCTAAAGACAGTAGAAAACTTTCTACTCGACGGCCACAAAGTATAAACGGGTATCTACAAAATCATGATTTTACAGGAGAGCGTTTTGAACGCAAAACTGTGATAATTAATAGAAGAACAAAGCTATTATCTTCTATTTTACATCATTTAGTTAATAGGGCATTATCATGGAAATGGTTAAGGCCAATATCACTGTAATATTTTTTTGTTCAAAAATATGGTACTTTGAGAAAACTTGTTGTAGTTGTCTTTATATACGTGACATAATATCAGTAAAAATTGTCAATCAAACAGATAAAAAAATCTAATGAATTCTGAGTTGATTTATGTAAATGAGTGAATTTCGTAAAAAGTGTAGTTGAGTCTTTCTACTGTGGTGCCGTCGTACTGTCTACACGGAATGTCACTTTTGTCTACTCTTCCTTCGACAAAACGGTGCTCACGCTACGCGTGCTGAGAGAGATCAGATCAGGCAGCACCGGATCTAGATTGTGTTTGGGGCGGGGCAAAAAATGCCGTCTGTCGCCTTCCACAAGCCCGCGAAATTTAAATTCACTCGAAATGAATATTTTAGTAACAACATATTAGTAAAATTTTATCAATCGATAATGCGCCAATCCAACGGGGGCGCCAAAAGTGTTGTAAAAATGAAAATTTGTCGCCCCACGAAGGTGGCGCTCGTGGCACTGGCCCCGGTTTGCCTTCCCCCCCCCCCCCCCCCTAGATCCGAGGCTGAGATCAGGCGCTGGAGTCAGGACAAATAGCTTAACGTGCTTTTCCGAGGTGCGAGGGTATCACACCGCCTACTTACAAACTCCGGGCTTTTGAGCAGAAATTCCTAATGGAAAAACCCAATAACACTTTGGGCGACCTGGGAATGAAATCCACGACCCTAGGCTGAGCCGTCGCGCTTACGACGACGAGACCAACAGCGCAGTCAGTCATTAATTTTGAAGTAGTAAGTTCGAAAAAGAAATAATGTTTTTGTTTTTATCCCACTTTTCGTCCTTATGCTGTTTCTAATAAGGTTGAAAGTGGTCCACCACCAATATCCGCGATGGTACATGGAAGTTGGAATTTAAATAGGATGCACTCTGCCGAACCCTTCGGGGAATGCGAGCGTGATGTCATGTGTCATCATCTGCCCAGCCTTTTCCTAACTATGTTGGGGTCGGCTTCCAGTCTAACCGGTGAGAGTACTGTGGAGTGCTTGTACGCGTAAACCCCCCCCCCCCCCACCTTCACGGCCTCGCGACTTGTAACGCGACTTACGTCAAGCGACACGCGCGCGCGTCACCTGTTTGATTCCGTCCATCGCTCCGCAAGTCGCGTCGCGGTGACTCGTGGCGAGCTCGTGGCATGCTCTAAAACAATTTCTGTAAGGTGGATCCGCAGTTGTATTCCGTGAAATTCAAGTTTTCTTAATTTTTTTTGCAATTTGCAGGTCAGTGCCGGGTTGTATCTTGATCAAAATATGAGTCGTGACTATAACATGTATGCACTATGTATTTACAGAATTAGAATCAGAAATAAAAATAAATACAGCCAACCTTGTAACGTCTTATTTAGATGAAAATGAAAAATGCATAGGAATATTCCTAGACCTCGTAAATGCTTTCGACACCGTTGCCATTCCCATACTCCTGAAAAAGCTCGAGTCGATTGGTATAAGAGGACTGCCACTTAAATGTATTGAGACCTTACTAACAGAAAGCAATGTGTGAAAATTGGGACCACCAATTGACAAAGCAGCGTAAACTTTGGAGTGCCTCAAGGTAGTGTCCTGGGCCCGACACTATTTATCATCTATATTAATGATATTCATCACGCCATTACCCAAAATGTAGAAGTACGGCACACGACACGGCTATTATTTTTCACAGTAAATCTTGGGAAACAGTCTGCGAAGAAGTCCAAAATGGCGTAACTAGTATAAAAAATGGCTCGATCTTAACCTTCTGTCACTAAATATTAAAAAAGCGAACTACATCTGTTTCCATAAAACACTTTCATCGGCACCAAAACTTCCTTATATCTTAAAATCCACCCTTCAACTTGCAGCACAGTCCCTTGTACCTGTGAGGAAATTAAAAAGGTTGAATCTCTAAAATACTTAAGGGTTCTGCTAGATCAACATCTTTCATTCAGACCCCATATAGACTTAGTACCATAGCGAATCAGAAAACTGATTCACGTAATGAAACTGTTCCGTAACTCGGCCTACAAAAAGATCTTGCACTTGGTGTATGTGGCGATATGTGAATCAATTCTCTGCTACTGCATTACAATATAGGGTGGGGTCGGCATTACCTCAATAATACAATTGGAAAGAGCCCAAATATCAGTGCTATAAGTTATGAATAGAAAACACTTTCGTTATCCTACAGATCACCTGTATAAAGAAGCATCAGCACTTAATGTCCGACAGTTATACATCCTTAAAATAGTACAAAAACAACAAGAAATAACAATCCAATCCACAGAATACCACCATCGACATAAACAACGAATCTTCAAATATCCATATACCTACTGCATTATAAACCGCTTTTGCACAATGTATGCAAGAATTTATGCTTTGTTTCGTTTGTAACAAAATTGCAAAAATCAGTGACATCAGAAATTGTAGGACCAACCAAGTAAAAAACCTTATTAAACAATGGCTGTTAGCTCAATATTACTCAGAAGCCTTAGTTCGAGTATTGTCATAACATATTTACCACAAACGCTCTCTCACTCTCACCCTACCACCTAAACCCCTACATATATACTCTTATATAATATAATCATTCTCTTGCAAGCAACCTTGCTAAACATCAAATGATAAATACCTACATTTGTATCATATTTACGCTCAGTACTTCAAACATAGTTGTTTTACGATTTTGTTTTATTTATTAAGTCTTTTGTTATTGATGTTTTTAGTTACATTTTTTTTTAAACAATATGTAATAAATAGAATACAGTCTCGACCCTGAGATCTTAAATTGTTAAATTCTCTCAAGGACTCCATGATACAGGCTCGACTTAATACGGAGTCTACAAGTTAAAATACTAAAATTATGTTTCCTATAAGACATTAAATTTAGGAATAGCTTATTTGTGGAATCTTTTAAGTAAATGTAATAATTCTTCATTTGGTCAATAAACGATTTTATTATTATTATCTTTCTAAGATATATTTGTTCCCAGAACAAATATCTTAAATAGAACAAATCAAACTTAAAGATCGGATCCATCTTAATTTTTTCCCCCGCAGTCACTGTCACAAGTAGGGTTGCCAGATGGTCTGGAAATACGGGCATGTCCCGAAATTTTGCGTCTTGTCCCGTGTCCAGTAATCAGACTTTACAGTCCCGGATTCCGAACATCTATTTCCTACTCTTTTCTCCTTTTGCGAAAGAATATTTAGCCTGCTGAATAGTTTATGGACGAAAGAGCGAAACAGAATGTCCATGGATTTGATTGATCAAGTCGCAACTGCCGACTTGTATCAATATTGACGTGATTAGTAATTTTATTAGTTTTGCAAAGCTCTCGACGGAGACAAAATACGGAAATAAAATCCATTGATAAATATTTAAAAGTCTGTCAAGTTTTATAAGCTAACTCGTGTTGATTTCCTACCAAAGTTTACCTAATCAACATGCAGGGTGCTCAATTTGGTTGATTTTTTATAATATTAGAAAATACACAATATGTATTGATTGGTAATTTTTTAAAAAAATATTGAAGCTTAATTAAATACATATTTAATTTCATGTATTTTACTACGGCCCGACTCCGCTACCCTAGAATTGTCCCGGATACGATAAGCCTTTATCTGGCAACCCTAGTCACAAGATGATTGTGTGTCGCTTAAGCGTGTAGCTCGTGACCACGGGGTAACAAGACCTCCGTAGTGACAAAAGAAACGAAAGAACTGTCATGTGAATGACAGATCTCAAACGCGCGGAAAAAAACGTCCCTTGGTTTTCGAAGACTTCGTAGAGTAGAGTGCGTTTCATCAAATACATAGTTCCTTTGCCGTAATGTTGGCTCCACTGTTAAATTTAAAAACTGACCTATTAGGTAGCGGCGTATTCGTATTGGTCCTACAACAGTTGAGCCAATATTACGGCATAGAAAACGATTTGATCAAATGCACTCTAGGGTAGCGAATTAGCGATAGAAGTGGTTACGCTATGCATGCTGGGCCCTTACCATATGGACCTTATATATAAACGTTTTTCTTGCCTTGAAAAACAAGGGTCGCCTTGTAGCCCAAGTCAATAACAACATCAAACATCGCAAACGCGTATGTAACTACGATTTTTTTATTATACAATGTCGCCCATGGGCATGGGCCCGCCCGTATTTTTCTGAATATTCAGGACAAATTACCGAAAATTAACTTAATTTTTTTTAAATCTATCTAGTCTATCTTAATTTTTTTTTTTCATTTTTTATATAAATACTGATTTTTTTTGGAAAAAATCTTCGCCTCCATTTTTTTTCATACTCGATAAATTTTACAAAAAAATGATAGTTATCCGATAAAATAACTCATAGAAATAATAAACAGAATCCAAATCGAGCCAATAACATAGGAGATATGGCAAACGCACTTAAAAAAGTTAAAGAAAAATGAATAACATGCAAAATATTAAAGATACCACCTTTTAAACTTAATTTTACATAATTTTTCATGAATATTCAGAAAAATACGGGCGGGCACATGGCCGTGGGCGACATTGTATAAATGCTGTTAGATCCCCCGAGAGTAGTTTATACTTACCCAAGTTTGCAACCCTAAAAACCTTGTGCTACTCCCATGGTGCTAAAACTACTGGCATAAGTTTCAGTTTTTTTGAAAAATATATCATAAGAGAGTTTATTCTGAAAGTTGGCAACGTCGCAAATATATGTCAAATATTTCGCTGTTTTGATTAATTTGGCAATATTACTGTATGGAAATATGAAATGTGGCTAACTAGCGAACTAGAATATTAATAATGAACTGCAATTAAAACACTGAATTTGATGTAACCGTTTTAGGTGTAAAAAAGGCATTTGGAAAGTTTCCAAAGATTTTTTTTACATCTAAAATGAAATATTCAGTGTGACGATATTAATTATTGCATTTCATTATATACATTTCAAATTATAATATATAAAACTTAAACATATGAAAGCAATAGTTTTAAAATTAACTCGTTTAATCTCTTGTGACATGTCTGTGCATCTATTATAAATAAATAACGCGAGTTCATCCATTAGTCACGTTCTACGGATTACTGGATCAAGACGACACGGTAAGTGTACGGGAATTCGGATTTAGAGATACTTATAATATCCTATATTATTAAACAAGCAATATTTGCTTGTTTAATAATAAACGTGATATTTGTAATCACGTTCTCGAAAACGGCTCTAACGATTTCGATGAAACTTGCAATATATAAAATCGGTCTCATATCTGGGAAAATTCGTTTTCTCCGTATTTTTACCCAAGCAGAGCTCGGTCGCCCATAGTTTAGAACAAGAATTATGACACCTTAGAATAATGACTTGGGAGCTTGGAATTAGTAAGTACTTACTACCATGGCAGCACGGAGTTAGTAAGTACCTACTATCATGACAGCATGGAATTATTAAGTACCTACTATCATGACAGTATGGAGTTTAGTAATACCTATTATCATGACAGCATGGAATTAGTATGTACTATCATGGCATCATGGCAGCATGGAAATCTCATACTAATATGAACTTTCCTATACTATTAAATGAGCATTCTCTATTTTCACCAGAGCAGAGCTCGGTCGCCCAGGTGCTTAATATTAATGTAGTTACTGTGTTGCGTGTATCATGTGTGTTGTGACTTTTTTTGTCCTTTTTTTTTTTTTTTTAAAACGTTGCCCCACACTAAGAATTTCTTCTTGTATCGTGGGTGCGTTTACAAACATAGAAACTCACATACACTAACACCCAGACCCGGAACAACTACTTGCAGATCATACAAATATTTGTTCCGTGCGGGGATCGAACCCGCGACACGTTACGCAGCAGTCGATCGCTCAGCCACTGCGTCAACCGTGTCGTCAAACTTGTGTATTGTATGTACTGCCTCTTTGATCTAGTGGTCGCAAGCGCTATTGCTGAGTATGAGGTTACGGGTTCGATTCCGGGTCGGGCAAAATGTTATTGGGTTTTCCATCTGGAATATTTCAGTAGCAGCCCGGAGTCTGGATTTGTGCCCGGTTGATGGCAATAGGCTCGCCCCCTATTACATGGGACTTAAACATAACTGGCGAAATGTGGGTGTACTTAGGGTTGCCAACGATACAGTTAAAAACAGTATTATACTGTTTTTAATCTAAAATACGTTTATAGTTCAAAAAACAAAATGGATATACTCTTTTCATTGATATTCAGAGCTCTATACTCGTATTAAAAAGAGAGTCATCTACTACGTATAGAACATCGTGCATGCACCAGGGGCACAGGGGCCTACTCCCCAAGCAAAATCCGTAGTTTCGGCAGTCGTTCTCCGTCTCACTTACAGACATACCGTAAGTGTGAGAAGGAGAGTGAGGCGCCCGTAACGGCGCGCGACGACTGAAACTACGGAGTTCGCTTAGGGAGTAGGACCCTTGGGCGTAGGTGCGGTGGTCAGCTAGCCTTAACTTCAGAATGAAACTGATAATGTATCTAATTTTCCGGATATAGTAAATAGATAAATATTTTTATTTTAGATACACCTACCTTTTAGATTTAATTCTGCCAACTGAGTATTCACAGAATGAGTACCTATTTTCAGTGATGAATGCTAAGAAGTAATGGCACGATAGGAATAGAGCTTCAATGAATTTAATTAATAAATAAAAAAAAGCAAATCGTCTATTCGGAGAGGCTAACCAAGAAGAATTATAAAACCTAAAATGAATATGAATTTATGAATTTTGAAACCTTCATAAGCCTCTCCGGCTTATGAAGCTTTCAAAATTGGTGCTTAATTGATAAGTTACGCGAGTAGCAATAATGAATTATGCATCTATTTAAAACATTAAAAATATACTTAAAATACTGTAAATTTTTCCGAGATACTGTTAATTTTTCCGAGATACCGTTTATTTTCCCACTTTAACCATAATATACTTTGTTTCTTTTACAAAAAGTTGGCAATCCTAAGTGTATTATAAGCTGGTACACCTCTGCCTAACCCTTTGGGCAAGCGTGATGTTATGATATATGTTCGTATTAGCAGGCTCACGTGGCTAAATATTAACAGACGCACGGGTCGATCGCACGCTAAGCTACGCTTGCCGAGGTCGGTCCGTGGATGGGTCACTATCCACTACATATCGAGACCCCTTCGTGCTTCGGAAAGCTTAAGCCGTTGGTCCCGGCTGTCATTTGTAAATCTTTGACAGTCGTTACGAAGGCGAAGAAAGAAGAATTTAGAAGTTCAAAAGTCTAACAACCAGTCTTACCAAGGAAAATAGTTTTGGCATACCAAACAAAACAAATCAGAAGTAGGTAGGTAGTTTTAAGAGGGCTTCTCCTATAAGTTGGCAACATCGCAAATAGCTGTCATATATTTATCTGTTTAATTTGTCAATAATACTGTATGGAAATATGAAATGTAGCTGACTAGTGAACTAAAATATTGATTATGAAAAGAGAGAGAGAGAGAGATAAGACAAGATAAGATAAGATAATTTATTTGGGTAAAACATGGTATACATAGGTGTTATTAAAGGTTTACTTAAAAATTAAAGCATGCGAACTTCAAAGAATATACAAATTTGAAATTACAAACATTATAATTTATGTTCGAAAAAATCCATTATATGATATTAAAATATCGTAACATCAAATATTTAGTTGTAGATGTAAAAAAAGTATTTGGAAACTTTCCAAATGCCTTGTTTACACCTAAAACGGTTACAACATCAAATTCAGTGTTATAATTGCAATTAATTATTAATATTCTAGTTCGCTAGCTAGCCACATTTATTATTTCCATACAGTAATATTGCCAAATTAATCACAACAGCGAAATATTGGATAGCTATTTGCGACGTTGCTAACTTTCAGAACAAACGCAGGTACCTATTCAAACTACTGCCTTTCCAGCCTCTTCAATTCTATCACTGAATACTAAAGTTTTCAAATAAAAGTCTCGAAAGCAATCGTGAAAAATGCGAATCCAATACATTTAAAAGTCTCAAGAAGTTCTTAAAGCCCGACAAACTTAAACCTAACTTCGAAAGCTTTCCATTTAACTTAGACAAGTTAGTGGCAACTGGCAAGTTAAGTTTTAACTTAAAAATCAATAGTATAACAACCACAGAGCTCGGAATCCCAGCATCGGCAGCCTTTAGAGACGACAGTACTAATAAAATTCGTGACGCCGAAAGTGGGCGCCATTGTTTAGCAGTACTACAACACAAATGACTTAAAAGACGGCCCATTTTTAGGGTTCCGTAGTAAACAAGGAACCCTTATAATTTCGCCATGTCCGTCTGTCTGTCTGTCTGTCCGTCTGTCTGTCCGAGGCTTACCTCAGAGACGGTTAGTACTAGAAAGCTGTAATTTGGCATATGTATACATATTAATCATGCCGACAAAGCGGTAAAATAAAATCAAGAAAAATATGTTTTTTTAGGGTACCTCCCCTACACGTAAAGTGGGGATGTTTTTTTTCCTCATCTACGCCATGCTGTAGGGTATCGTTAGAAAGGTCTTTCAAAAATGTGAGTTTGTCAAAACCATTTTTGGATTCAGGGATCCGTTTGCGAAATATTAAGCTATTAACTGAAATTTTTTGTTAGAATCAAGTGTCCCCCCCCCCCTTCTAGCTAAATGGTTGTACTTGGACTTGTGAAAAAATTCACAGCAGTAGTATATATAACGAAATTAAAAGGAAAACTATGAAAGCTAAATAGGCTGTACAGGTTACCGAGTAATAATCAACCAACTTAAATTTGCGGTTTGAAAAACATGATCTCCCTTACATTCCGTATGGGAGAACATGTTTTTCAACTACCATGTTAAGTTTGTTCTTGGGATTAATTCATCCCTACTACGGAACCCTTCATTGTGCGTGGTCCGACACGCACTTGGCCGGTTTTTATTTATAAAAATGGCATCTCACAGTTGAACTCTGAGGAGGTCGTAGCTGCTTAACCGGACTTTCCTGTAGCTTAAAGCCTCCAGCCAGGGCGCATATTACTCATAAACTAGGCGAACGGACGCTAAGGGCACCCCCTGTGGGGTACGAACCTCGGCTTAGGGCGTCGCTGGGGCCTGCTGGGGTTGCGGGTTTGTCCGACAGGGATATCGCGGCCCCGGCACACAGGCAACGGAAGGAACACGGGTGGGTTTTAGTCAGTAAAAGTCTGACACACCCTCTCGCTCTGCCCAGAGCGGGAGAAAAAAAAAAAAAAAGGGCGTCGCTGGGGGAGGACATCAAGATGGGACAAGCTGGATCAAACATATATTATTATTATTAATCGGGGAATTTAAAACTACAGGCTCAGCTTCGACGCGGGGTGGCGCATCGTCGAGCAAGGGTCGGGGGGGAGTATCACTTACTCGGGAAGGTCGCGGGAAGCGAAGGTCGAAATGCGTGTCGGAGTGTGTTTTTTCACTGTACTGGTGGCTCTATTGCTCTCCTGGAGGAGGGTTATGGGGTCACCTGGGTCCATGAGGCGGACGGCCCTTGATACAAAGAGGTTTATATAGCAACGTTGCTTAAAGTTAAGTGACGTTTAAACGTCAAAAATGTATGGTTATACAGTCTCTCATTTTGGGCGTACCCTAGTTTTGACCCAGGTGGCGGCAAATCAATTTAAATGTTTTGCCCTACACATAGGGTTGCCAACTTTTTGTACACGAAATAAAGTATATTAAAGTCAAACATGGCCTAGTGGATAAGGCGTCGCCTCTCATGCACGAGGTTGTGGGTTCTAATCCGGGCAAGTACCAATGTGACTTTTTCAATTCATATGTACTTTCTGAGTTTATCTTGGACATTACTGACATAGGTGAAGGAAAACATCGTGAGGAAACCTGGACTTATAGTTAATATAAGTCTGAAATCACCAACCCAGCTCGAGCAAGCGTGGTGATCAATGCTCGTGCCTTCTCTGTATGAGAAGAGGCCTTTGCCCTGCAGTGGGACAATAACAGGCTGATATTATTATTATTATTAAAGTCAAAACGGGAAATAAACAGTATCTCGGAAAACAAACGGTACTTTAATTTAAAAAAAAATGTTGAAATATATACATTAGTGCTACTCGCGCAACTCATAAATTTAGCACCATATGTGAAGGCTTCGTAAGCCTCGCTACATAGACAAGGAGCAATGTTTTTGTTAATTGTATTGAAGCTCTATTTCTATCGTCCCACAACTTAGCATCCATCATACACGGAAAACACTCATTATGTTA
The DNA here is from genome assembly GCA_947364205.1 of Agrochola lota. Taxonomy (NCBI): domain Eukaryota; kingdom Metazoa; phylum Arthropoda; class Insecta; order Lepidoptera; family Noctuidae; genus Agrochola; species Agrochola lota. Next base: position 8,426,924 of record OX376246.1, on the reverse strand, counting down.
ATACTAAGGTGGCAGAACTAGCTATAATGCTAGTACCTAAAAGATATTTTTATAACAATTATCTATTTAGGTAATAAGCCCCGAAAGTTTCATTTTGAAATTAAGGCTAGCCGTACCACCGCGCCCATGCCCAGATGCATGCATGATGGTTTACGTAGTACTTAGATTCAATTTTTAATGTAAATATTGCTCTGGGTATCAGTGAAAACATTATATTCATATTATTTTATTTTTGTTGAACAGTAAACAGTATTTTAGAGTGAATAACAGTATAATACTGTTTTTAACAGTATGGTTGGCAACCCTACCTACACACTACACGAAAGATGAGGTAGGTGTAGCTAGTGTGTAGGGGACACACCCGCAGGAGATCCTGCTTTAGAGGTATTAAAACAAATAAACTGTGTGCTTGCTTGCTGTGTTCGCGTATTTTGCATGATACAACATGACCGGCTGCGTAGCGCAGTTTTTTCTAAAATTAATGCATAATATACGTAATTGTAGCTGTAAAGAAAGCCTTAATGTGACTCTAACATAACTTTCAAAATCCAGGGGCGGCAGCTGCCCTCCCCTGCCCCCTCCCCCCTCACCTGGGTACACTCTTATCATTACTTAACTTTAAGCAGCGCTTGTAAAAATATACCCCTGAATCCGTCAACGAAGATATGGGCCCGTCCGAAACTTCGAAGCGAACCCTAAACTCGATTAATTAACTTTTTTTGACGACAAAAACCAAAATCTTTGGAAAAAACACATCGGCAATAAAGACAACTGTCAAGGTGGTGTCATTAATTCTTAGTTTGGAAGGTGCTGATAGAATTGAGCATTCTAGCCAATGTTACATTACAGAAAAATAAACGGTAGCGTTTTAGTTTGCATTCTAGCGAGCATTCTAGCGAAAGGATAGTAAATTTTCGTCGAGCTTTTTGCCGAGCCTTCGACCTTTTTGTGAAGATTTTTTTCTTGACGAGCATTGACTAGAGCGTTCACTAGAATGATCGTGAAAATGTTCGTAGCGATGCACGATGTTTGGTTCCGTGTGGTACCGGACGTATAGAATAGTACCATCCCATTTCTTCCCATGGGTGTCGTAAAAGGCGACTAAGGGACTCACTAGAGAATGGGCAGCAGCGTTCTCTATGCATTTTAACACCATACTGCGATCGCCAACCCGCCTGCCAAGCGTGGCGATTTTGGAAAACCCCCCCCATTTGGGGGAGGCCTATGTTCAACAGTGGACGTCCACTGTGGCTGAAATAATGATGATGATGTTTGGCTCTATGCTTGGCTCTGTTCAGTTCGACAAATTCAAAAACGGCAAAGGCTCGATGTTCTTACAAGTGAATGTTCAAATTTATCAGCACCATTATGTCCGATGGTGATACGGAGTAGAAATCGCCAGTAACTTCGGCTGAAGTTACGGACACCTTATCTAGGGACTTAGGGAGTAGACCTCCTGCCACGGGCCGCCGTCAGTTACTCTTAGTACGAGAACAGTGTGTTCATAATAACTTGACCCGTGATGCGATTGGTAGCATTGAATTTTGCAGTCATGTGACTGGTAGTTCTGTTCTGTCAGTCGCCATTTTGAACTCTATTAGTATTATAACTAAGAGTGCAAAATCCAGTGTTACCAATCGCGTCACGACTCACGGGTCTTCTATTGAACACGCTGTAAACACTGACCTCACACTGTGGATCGAAAAAAGGCTCTCGAAGAAATAGGAGCGTTTTTAAAGTGTCGGTTTCTTGCTAAAATGGCTTCTAATAGCCAATATTATGCAGAAATATATCATAGGATACAATCAGGTAGGCAAATAAGCAACTTATATGTATACAAATGTATGGAGCTAATGCTTATATCTCTATTTTTTGACGTACGTCATATAAAGAAAAGTGCCGTTTTTTTTAAAAAAAACGTCTCAAGTAAAACATAAATAAATAGTTACATCACCGTGTGCCAGGACATATGGTTATTCTCTCCGTTCCGGAGATATAATCATTAGCTCGAAAAAAAAATATTTCAATAAAAATATATGTTTTAATTTGCTCCTATTTCTTCGAGAGCCTTTTTACGACCCATAGTGCGTCGCTTGGTTTGTATGTAAAGAGTTGACAATGCCGCTTCTAGCAGCGGCCAGCGGTATCTCTTTACTCTATGATAACAACCTACTTTTCTTAACCGCCGTCGCTCCCTCAGTGTTGCCGCTTTCCGTCGGTCCACAGCCGCTGTTTTTCTTTTACAGGCCTTGCAAGCCCAGGCCAAGCATCTCCTGCTAGGCCCCAATACGTGCTGAACATGACTTTCATCCTTATCCTCCAAAGTCTCTCCATTTTTGTGCTCATTTTTAACTTGGCAACACTGTTCGTTTAGGATTTCTTTTTCTTCTTTTTGAAAATGGAACTCTTTGTAGTTATTGTTGTTGTAGCTGTCGTACATAGTGTTGTAACTCATTGTTTGTGGTTTTATGAGTATTAAACTTAAAAAAATCTATTGATTTTCTGACTCTTTGATTGATTTCTTTGGCACGTGGTTATGCAGAGCTGTATGACTGACTACCCGCAAACCAAACAGTAGTGTATTTAGCTATGTATACGAGTTTTTTTATTAGGAACTATAGTTTTCTATTTTTTCTTCAGTCTATTAAATTAAAGTATTAATTCCCGAAATTATTATTGAGCATATGTTTTAGTAACTTTGGTAATTATTTTGAGGTACCAACGAGGCAAACGAGGTTTTTTTAAATTCCGGCTGCGTACTTGTTTTATCCACTGCTTAAAATACTTAAATGTAAAACTACTATTAAAAGTCTGATTTTATTTCACTATTTGTTATTAATAATCCTTCATGAATACCACACACAGACCACTTCACAACACAACACTAAAGAAAACAAAACTCGAAATTCGAAACTCGCGCCAAAATGTGACAGTTCACCGAATCGTAACTTTTTTTTTTCGGGTGACGCGCCCGGCGGCGCAGGCGACACTGAATTCAACCGAGGGTTGATCACAGTCAGAGATTTACAAAATATGCTCGCTATTAATAAACTGTCTAGCTACACAGCTCCTAACGTCGTTGAGAGATGCCAATTTATTAGTGTTTGGATTGAAATTGATGCCAGCAATATATTCCCTTTAAATTTGTTGCGTCGAAAGCTCCCGGACGTTTTTAAATGCGCATCTCGTTTTCGTGTTTCGAATCGATTTTTAATGTGGCTTTTTCGAGTCGAGTCGTTTTAGTCTTTTTTTTCTACACTAATATTGTAGAGAGAAACGATCTGTATTTTTGTTTGTAACTAAAAAACTAATGGACCGATTTTAAAAATTATTTCACCAGTAGCATGCTAAATTATCACTGAGTAACATAAATACATCAAGGGCTATAAAGATATCAAGCGGGCGAAGCCGCGAGTTTTTTTGTTTGAACGTGCTAAAGGTAACAAAAAAAAATACTACATTTGATAACCCGATTCTTCATGAACGGTATTTAAACATCACGCTACGACCCTAAGTTCGAACAATAATATAAAGAACGCTAAGCGAAAACGAAGTGATAATAAACGCGGGCGAGCGATCTGATGCTATATTTTATGTTAAAACTAACTTCCTTCAGCGGCTTTGCCCGCGTGATATCTTTATAAATTATAGCATAATGTTTTACAGTGATAATATAGCATTCTATTAGTGAAAGAATTTCAAAAATCAATCCAGTCGTTTTTATGTTTATTCTTGAAAAAAAATACAAATATTTTCTCTTTATATAGTGTAGACAACAAATTTCACGCGGACGAAGTCGCGGGAAGAAGCTAGTTTCTCTTTAAATTGTCTTTTTTTTTTTTGAGGATGATTATGTGTAAGCTTGATGATAAATCTTTTTAGACCAATGAGGTTGATAGGTATATGCGCTGTGGCCGTTTGTCTGTTCACAAATACGTTTTTATGAGGAAATAAGTTAATATTGCAGCGATAGTTAATTTTGTAAATAAAACAGTTTGAATTTATTTGATGTTTTTGTAAAAAAAGAAGCTTGTTAGCTATTTCCTGTAGAACTTCAAAGACTAACAAGACAGTTTTTGATACATATCGCAGTGATCCAGAGTGCACCCTGTATTTTAGGTAAATCATCCTATTTCTGTCATTTTGGTGGCTACAGTATCTCCCTTTCTCATATATTATCAAGATATATATATTCATAGTTATACATATATATACAATGTGTAAAAAAAAACCTGTCCTATCCGCAAAGGGGCACATAGTGCCACTTTATTTTTTTCTTTTTTACTTTTTGGTAATGTTATTGCAGTACCTACCTACGTGACTTAAGTACTGCAACAACATTACCAAAAATTATATATATATATTTTTTTTATAAAAAAGTTATTGCTATTTGAAATTTATGTTTTTAGTACCAACATTATCCTAATTCCATTAAAAATTTGCATATTTTCAACAGAGGTCAAGGGACAAGTCATAACTTATGACTTAAGTTATGACTTGTAGACTCTCACTAAACGACGGTCGCCCGCGCCTCATGTTATATCCCGGTAGAATCCCCCTTTGAAAAAAAAGACGTGTATTTCTTCTTTTTAGGGTTCCGTAGTAAACAAGGAACCCTTATAGTTTCGCCATGTTCGTCTGTCTGTCCGTCTGTCCGCGGCTTATTTCAGAGACTCTTTGTACTAGAAAGCTGTAATTTGGCATGGGTATACATATTAATCACGCCGATAAAGTGGTAAAGTAAAATTATGCAAAAAAAATTTTTTTGTGTACCTCCCCACACTATGGGATAAATAGAGAGAAAAAAACATCCCCACTTTACGTGTAGGGGACATTTAAGGTGGGGATGTTTTTTTGTTCTCATCTATCTCATAGTGTGGGGTGTCGTTGGAAAGTTCGTGAATATTGCAAGTTTGTTAAAACGATTTTTGAATTCAGGGATACGTTAGCGAAATATTAAGCTTTAAAGTGATATTTTTTGTTAGAGTCAAGTGTCCCCTTCCAACTAAATGATTCATTTAGATGTGACAACACGGTTGGCGCAGTGGCTGAGCGATCGACTGCTGCGCAACGTGTCGCGGGTTCGATCCCCGCACGGAACAAATATTTGTATGATCTGCAAGTAGTTGTTCCGGGTCTGGGTGTTAGTGTATGTGAGTTTCTATGTTTGTAAACGTACCCACGATACAAGAAGAAATTCTTAGTGTGGGGCAACGTTTAAATAATAAAAATATTTTTTTAGTAATGTGAAAAAAATCACGGCTGTCGTTTATAAAACGAAATTAAAAGGAAAACTATCGAAGCTAAGTAGGCTTTACAAGTTATAACGAATAATATTCGACCAGTCTACATTTGCGGTTGCAAAAACATGTTCCCCCATACAGTCCGTATGGGAGAACATGTTTTTCAACTACAAAGTTAAGTTTGTACTTGCGATAAATTCATCCCAACTACGGAACCCTTCATTGTGCGTGCTCCGACACGCACTTGGCCGGTTTTTTTTTATTTTCGGCCAGTCAATCCATCGTAAAATGTAGGTTCGAATTTAATTAAATCCCTACTAAATAATTGAAAACTGACCATTTTCTTGTTATCTGTAAAAAAAAAAAAACAAAATCTGTGAATGCGGATCAAAATGTCTCAAAAAGTTAAGGACAGTCTCCTAAGACCGTTTTCCTGGAGCTACGACGGTTAAGGCCCTTACCTCCCCATCTCAAAAATCCACCCTGTTCATCTTCTTCTTTACATAGTATAAAATGAAGTCGCTTCCGCTGTCTGTTCGCTTAGATCTTTTAAACTACTCAACGGATGTTAATGCAGTTTTCAGCAATAGATAGAGCGATTCAAGAGGAAGGTTTATATGTATAATACATACCCGTGCGCAGCTGGGGCGGGTCGCTAGTTATATATATAAAAAACCGGCCAAGTGCGTGTCGGACCAAGCACAATGAAGGGTTGCATAGTTGGGATGAATTTATCCCAAAAACAAACTTAACAGTGTAGTTGAAAAACATGTTCTTCCATCCGGAATGTATGGGAGATCACATTTTTCAAACCGCAAATTTAAGTTGGTTGATTATTACTCGTTAACCTGCACAGCCTACTTAGCTCTGATAGTTTTCTGTGAATTTTTTCACAAGTCCAAGTACAACCATTTAGCTGGCAGGGGGGGGGGGGGGAGGGGGACACACTAAGATGCAAGCTGCACGCCCTCGCGGCCCTAGTCGCCGCAGGAGACGCCCCGGGCGTCGGGAGTCGAGAGCTGTCTTCCGGCCACCGTAGGCGCGGGCTTGCGGACGGTGAGCAATGGGCAGCTCGCTGTCCGATAAGGACCAGGCCCGTAGGGGAGGTACCCTGAAAAAAAATATTTTTCTTGATTTTATTTTACCACTTTGTCGGCCATGATTAATATGTATTCATATGCCAAATTACAGCTTTCTAAGTACTAACCGTCTCTGAGCTAACCCGCGGACAGACAGACGGACATGGCGAAACTAAAAGGCTACCTTGTTTACCCCTAACCCTAAAAACCTGGGTAATACCGTCATTCTAGGGTAAGACCGGTTATCACTATTTCAACTTATAACTTATAACTATTTTAACTTCGTCTTACTTACGTAATGAATAAATGTGAATACCTCGTTAGTGTAGTGGTTACACGACTGCTGAGCATGGGGTACTAGGTTAGATCCACAGGTCACACAAAAAAATATTTTTTTCTTTTCCATTAAGATTTTCACAGTAGCAGCCTGGGTTCAAGTTTTTTATTTGCCGCACGGCTCGATCTATCAAGTTAAGCTATGCTTGCCGGGGTTAGTCCGTGGATGAGTGACCATCTTTACATACCGAGACTCCTCCGTGCGTCGGAAAGCACGTTAAGCTGTTGGCCCCAGCTGTCATTTGTAGATCTTTAACAGTCGTTACGGGTCGTCAGAAGCCCGAAAGTCTGACAACCAGTCTTACCAAGGGGTAGCGTATTATCTAGTTACTGGTTTTTGGAGGTCAGATAGTCAGTCGCTCCATGTGAAATACTGGTATCCAGCTGCATCCGGTTAGACTGGAAGCCGACCCCAACATAGTCGGGAAAAGCTCGCCCCCTATGTCCCTCTGCCTAACCCATCGGGAAAAACAGGCTTGTAAATGAAATTAAACGTTTTTCAGTCACAGCAGCGCTCCTAGCGGCATTTTCCGAAACTGCCTCATAACTAGGGGCGCCACAACCTGTAACAGTCACGGTACTAAAGTTCGCGCATGCGTGGTAGTCGCTAGAGGGAGTCTGCTTCACAAAGGAAAGAAAGGAGATGTGTTGTGATTAAATATTTCATTTATTTATTTATTTATGCTTGTTTTCGGGAATGGTGAATGGCGAATGGTGAACAGTTGTAAAGTATGTTGGGGATGGAGAGTTCTTGCTGAAAGAAGGCTTAATATGGCAAGTGTTAATGTATTACTAAGAAATCGGAGAATAGTAATTCATTAATTGGTATAAAGACTATATAGAGATAGTTACGTTAAGATAAGTGAAAGAAGTGCAGTAATTAACAGACTAATCTTTGGCGTAGGTGGAGAACTAAATAACAAAAAAAAACTGGTTTAGAGAAAATTGGATTTTTAGGCGGCATAATTTGGGTGTTACGAAAATAGTGAAAAGTTAATTTGACCAAAATCCCAGTTATTTAGTTCTCCACCTACGCCGGCGTAATGTCATAACAGTAACTTAGTAAACAATAAGTAATAATTAATGATTTACGAAAAATATTAATAAAAAAGCAAACGAACCGGGAATGTATTAACTTACAAACAACAAAACAACACAAGATATCTAATATCAACGTCATGTTTTTCATAAAACTGCTACGTTTTAGAGTTTCCTGCTTTCCCCTGCTTATCTGCAAGCATAACTAGAGTAAAATCCTCAGCACAAATATTTATTCACACACAAAATCCACCCCAACTCTTAACATAGTCATAAAAATATTTTTACAACATAATAACGACTCCATGCATTTCTTATTCCGCGAGAACAACATCCCTTACGATTGGGGTGTGATCCGCTCGGTAGGACACTTAAAACATTAAAATTAACAAAATAACACAATCTTGTAAATAAATAACACTTAAAATCATATAAAAAACGTTTTATAAATATATTTTCTTAGTGCAACAAGGAAAAACTGTGGATTTTGTGTGAAAACGACAACTAAACGTGTGTGTAAAATGTCGACTGTGAGTAGTAAAGATTTTCTATTCTAACATTATTTTTAAACGTTCTATTTTTAAATTCAGTTAGTCTATTCTCTTTTTTTTTTATTGTGTCGTGTTTTCTATAGTCCCAGTGTTAATCTTGTGATTTATGATTTAAAGTGACGTGACAAGGTTCGTTTAAATAGAACTGGGTTTTCTTGTCAGAAACCTAGGATAGGAAATTCCTACTCATCATTTCAAATATATAAAATGATATCGTAAGTACTAAAAATGTTTACAGCATACAATTAACTTGCATTTTGGTATTATATTTGATTTAATTTAAAAATATATAAATTAATTATCATAATTGAGTATAAAATAAAATAAATAATTAAAAATTAAACTATTGTGTAAGTAAATTTCCCTATTATGGTGCACGAAAGTAAAACTTTTTCGAATAGACGACCAGGGTTGAAAAAAAATCATAGATAATCTTTAATCAACCGTTTTTAACTTCTCATGGAATATCGATCTTGAAACTCGATATTATTAAAGTTTAGCGTTAAAATCGAAATGGCCTAGCTGTGACCTATTTCGCAAGATGACAACTTAGACATGACCTAGGTCAGGCGACCTGTCTAGATGCTGTAATGTTGCAATAAAAATATGTAACTCATTTTAAAATGTGAAATTGAGAGTGACATAATTCAATGAAGCACCCCTCGCTCTTTTTTTTCTTTTGAGAAAAACAGGTTTTCGTCTATGCCTAAACATCAATGAATTTTGAAATTGGAATTGCTTTTCTTTTCATTGAGGTTTGGTTTTGTAATTATTTTTTTTTGTGCGAAACGTACAATTATTTAAATTAGATAAAAAATTTCGTTCTTTGTGTTTTGGGTTGTCTTTTGCTATGCATCATCCGTACCTAATTAATATCACCACGCCTGTAAACGAAAGATTAGGCAGAGATGAACATATAGTACACCCACATTTCGCCAGTAAGTTTCATAAGTCTTCAATTTAAATCATGTTATGTGGGTTTTCACATATTTTTGAATTTAAAAAATATTATTATCAGACTATCAGTGAAACTGCTGTCAATTCAAGTTACGTGTTGGTACCTGTTCTGAATGGATGATCGAAAAAAATTGGTGTGGGGTAGGTAGGTACAATAAATGTAGTGATAAATATTAAAAACAAATAGTAATATAATATTAATAAATAAATAAATAAAAACATTTAAAACATTTATTTATTTGCAAACATGGGTACAGATATACATTGATGTTTTTTGTTAATAATAATAAAGTTCTCCATGTTTAACCATCACAATAAAAAACCTTTTTTGCAAAACAAAACAACCGACTTCCAAAAAAACACTACAAAGTGAAAAATAACTTTAATTACGGAAGTCAAAAACACAGATTTCTGAAATTAAAGTAATTTTTCACTTTTTACACAACACAGGGTTCATGTATGTATGAGAGTTTCTTTGTTCCACCATAACTTTCAAATGCTTGAACAGATTTGGATGTATGGGGTATCGTTAGAATCCTAACATCATGAGTGACATAGGCTACAAATTTGATTGAAAAAGTCTTTACATACCGAGACTCCTCCATGCCTCGGAAAGCACGTTAAGCCGTTGGTCCCGGCTGTCATTCATAGATCTTTGACAGTCGTTACGGGTCGTCAGAAGCCCGAAAGTCTGACAAACAGTCTTACCAACGGGTATCGTATTACCCAGTTGCTGGGTTGTGGAAGCCAGATAGGCAGTCGCTCCATGTAAAATACTGGTATTCAGCTGAATCCGGTTAGACTGGAAGCCGACCCCAATAAAGTTGGGAAAAGGCAGATTGATTGATAACGTTATAACGTGCATGTATTTCCATACCTACATTTTGTGGACGTGGACGGCCACGACAATATCTACCCGTTCGAAATTCTGAAGCGCACATTAATGACTTTAAAAAACCAGCCTAGTGTGACTCGACCTCGCACACGAAGATTGTCGTACTATCTATCGTACAGTATTATCACTACATATTTAAATAAAAAAAAACACGCTTCTTGTATGGATATTATGGAAAGAAATACGGTAGGTACTTGAGATAGAGCCCGCTGACAAACAGACGGACGGACAGCGGAGACTTAGTAATAGGGTTCCGTTTGGAACCCTAAAAATGTCTAGTATAAGCGAATGATCGCTACGTTACTTTGTCAAGAGCAGTCACCTTTTGACCATGTTGACCTTTATGAAATAGGGTCATAGGTCATCTTCATTAAGTTTTAGGGCGAAGCACAAAGTTTTGTCTAACTTCGGAAAAGAGACGAAAATCTGAAGGTTGAACACCGAGTTGTTTTAAAGTACACAATGGACTTTGATTCAGCGTTCATTCCGGAAGGTTTATTTAAGCTTAGAAGCAGCAGAAATCTCAATACCTAGTTTGACATGTCACCATTTTACCCAATGACTATATAGCCTCTTGACTGCTCATACGGGTGACTCAGGCTCACGACACATAAATGAAATTGCACTTATATTACATGACAATATGAATTGCCATTTTAGTTTTGACCAGTTATTGGATCTCTGCACACGCGGTTATTTTGATACATTTTAAAACATTTCTGCATAATTATAAACAATTATGAGTTCCTGTTCTATTAAATGGTGTGGGAAATCGTCTAGAACATCCAGCTATAAAAAAAATGGCATAACTTTTCATCGGTAAGTAAAATATATTTATGATTTAATAATATTATGAATAATTGCAGGGCTCAAGCTAAACTGGTTAGTTACGTAAAAAGGTACAAAAATGTATACCGCGTTGAAGTCTTTTTGAAAAATCTCTTTCTCTCACTAGGGTATGTCAATACGTCTGTCTCTTTCTATCTGTACTAATGCTGTAGTGTTGTGACAACTTCAAAACAAAGTCTTTATAAAATTTGACGATAAAAATTACGATGTTTCCTACTGGTAAAAAATAAAAAAAGCTCTATTCGTCTTCTTGTATTTTTAATAACGCTATTCACTACAATAACGACGGCGGGCGACGTATTTACTAAACTGTTATTGTCGCGCATTATTAACAACATACTATGTCAAGTAGAGATGGAATTTGTAAAATACTAATGAAAAATTGAATTTCGCGGCTAGGTCAAACGAATTTATTTAATAATCAAATTAATTTAATGTTTTATGCACAATTAAAAACTGCACAAATGAGAAATTTAATGCCTTAGGCATTTTGATGCAGAGATAACATATAATATGAGCCAATTAAGTTCTGTACTTTAAAACAGACAGTGACCTCTGAGTTTGTTTTCACATTATGACTATCAGTTACGAAATCTCGACTCCAGCTAGCTTGTTAAATAATGACGTGTAAAAGTGATTCCTAATTGTACAATAAATAATTTGAATTTGAATTTCACTTATGAGAATTCATTGCTCTATCCGACAGGGATTGATATTGCTATTATTTTTATAAGACATACTTTCAGTCCATTAAATAAGCTTCCTTTAATTTTAGCATTGATCTAATTGAATAAAATTAAATTTGAAGTGTTACGTCAGTGTTTTATTTGCACCCCGTTAACACCCTATCAGTATAGTTAAAAAAATAAATAAATAATAGACGTCGATTTTATCGATATCGATATTATTGTTGCAAAACTGACTTGCGCATCACTATCTTTCGAACATTGTTGCATCGGCCAATCACAACCGCTGTATTTTCTTCGTCCCCCGACCCGCAGTGGTGAGTCGTGTGCCTAGACGAAATCGGTCTATCAGCTCTCAAGTGGTTTAATTCTCTTTGATTTTACCTATGCGAATCAGGGACGGATCGCTACCTAGCAGTGGCGGACTAAGCCTGTCTGGGGCCCAACTACAAACTGCCTTTTACTTACTGGATATATTTTGGGCTTGGTTGGATTTGATGAAAAAGAAGTTCTCGAGTTTTAAGGGATCCCAAGACCGCCCCCCCCCCCCCCCCTTAGTCAGCCAGTGCTACCTAATCTTCGTTCGCAATTCATTTGCCAAACATGTAAACAAATACGAATTTTAGGAAAAACAACTGTAATGCCTACACATAAGGTTCAGTTTGTGCTACAACATCATATTGTTTATGACTTTTTCACAACAGTACTAGTCGGCATAAAATCAACTTTACTTACACTCGCATAAAGTTGATATTTGTATAAGTGGAAAACTCGTGTTTGTTTACATGTTTGGCAAATAAATAGCGAACGCAGATTAGTTCATAATAAGAAGAAAGCTTAGTAAGCTTAAAGCATATGAAAATTTTGCAAGTATCTTACAGGAAATGATGGGGCTGACGTGACCTGTTAATGGTGCAAGTCCCTAACAAATAAAGAGAAAAAAAATAAAATTAAAAAATGCGAGTCGGACTCGCACATGTACCACCGTAACACAATAATATTTTTATTATTTGTAGTTATAGCAGCCACAGTAGTTCACCCTTTGTGCAACTTCAAGTGTCTACTAATAGTGACTCGTTGGTACCCTTTGGGGACGGAACCCTTACAGCCTAGGAATACATAAAACTATCAGCCGATACGATACGTGCCTTTACTGAGAAGCGATAGGTAATCGATATACTGCTAATACCCCGTCCGGACAATTATCTACGTCAGTCTATGACATAGGACCTACGGACAGCTGATTCACTGTATGGCTACCTATACGAGGTGTTGTATGCACGATATTAATTTTCGAGCGACTTCCAAAAAGGAGGAGGTTGTATGTTCGACAATGTCGCCCATGGGCATGTGCCCGCCCGTATTTTTCTGAATATTCATGAAAAATTATCGAAAATTAACTTTAAAAGGGGGGTTTATGTTTATATTTTTCATGTTACCCAATTTTTTTATTTTTTTTTTGTAGCGTTTACCATATCTCCTATGTTATTGGCTCAATTTGGATTCTGTTTATTATTTCTAATAGCATTATGAGTTATTTTATCGGATTAACTAATAAAAAATAGTAAAATTTAAGGTGAAAAAAAAAATTAAAAAAAAAAAAACAGTTATTATTTAAAAAAACACAAGTGGTAAGTCCATAAAATCATAGCGAAACATTGAAAATAAAAAATAAAAAAATATAATAAGAAAAAAATAAAAATAAAGATAGACCCCCCTTTTTAGGTTTATTTTCGATATGTTGTCATTCAGAAAAATACGGGCGGGCACATGCCTATGGGCGACATTGTATATATTTTTTTGGATGTTCATCAATATTTTCGTCAAATATGGACTGATTTTTAAAATCATTTTATCATTTGAAAAAAAATCTTGCGCGGTGTTCCCATATAATTGGTATCAACTTTGCTTCGGTAGTTTTTGAGTTAGCTTCAATAATAGGTATTTTTCACTTACATGATGTTATAATAATAAGTTCCTGTCACTGTTATTTACATAGCAGGTAGCGCACCCCACACGTAAAAAAAAAAAAAAAATCGGAAGTCGGTGGCAAAAAACGAAAATTCAAAACCAAAGAGACAGACTTCCGAAATTAAGTTATTTTTCACTTTGTAGTATTTTTACACTATTATTGATATCATACACACGGTATGGCATTACCCCACTGTTCATACGGTTACAAGTAAAAATGAAATAACCTGTTAAATATCGTACATTGGGTAACTACGTAACACAATCCTCCCATCCAAATTCATTCAAGTTTTCGGTTCATTTGTTATCAGTTATTTATAACCTCATGAAAGTCCACAAACCGGTCAATTTTAACCAGTACCCTAATTGCGTAATACACGATCAATCAGAATTCGATTAGTTTTGAAACAGATTGCTATTCCATTGCTTCACAGGTTTTAAAAAAAACTGCTCAAACACGTATTTAATGAATGTTGCAATGAATGTTGTTGAACTGTCAAAATGAAACAAAAATGTGTTGTGTAATTATAGATAGCTTTTCAAAACTATCTAGAAGAATAAAATGATCCCCTCTTCAATGATACGTCCAACGATTAATTCAATGAACGAAAACGGTCCGTAAGATATAGGAATTGGAAACTACAACCTCAGCGTTGCATCTTCATTTCTAATTTAATATCGGAAAGAAAGAGCCCAGTTTTTTTATTGACCTACATTAAAATGTGCCAGTAACACTTATTTTGAGTATCATATCCCTCCGTTCGACAATTCTTTACATTTGCACTTAGGACTAAGTGAAATCCCACAGGAAATCATTCGTAGGTAATGCAAATATAATTCACGGTAGATTCATTCTGCAAATTCGTAATGAAAATAGCATTACGAATTGCTTTGTTCGAAGTTGTCTAAAATAGGCATTCGTATAATATACGAGTACAGCCATGATTGACAGCTTTGCTCCGTAAAGATATAAAAATGTCTAGAACTCTAGACAGTAAAGGTCGTCGAAAAAAATAGCGTCCAACAGTTGGCCGCTAAATGCGCCAACACTGGAAAAGCACCATGAAAGCACAATGACGTGACGCGAGTGTAAGCCCACGTCCGCACGGACGTAAAAATATCGCGCTCTGGATTTTCAACTCTCGGTGTTGAGCCGAGCGTGGAGATTGCAAACGAGTGCAACTCATTGTGGCGAAAAACACACTGTTGGATTTTGAACTCTTGGCGCTAAGCAGAGCGTTGAAAATGCAGTGTACGAACCTGGGCTAAGACGTTGCTGCCACGCACGCCAGCATAAAAAAGTTGGCTTTGAATTTAGTTCTTTTGCTGCGTGACAATCTTAGAGATATAAATAATCAAAGGTATATCGTAATGATAATCATTTAAAAGGTTAAATCTGTAACTATATGCAATATTCTAACCTTTTGGCTCGTCGCTTCACAATTTGCGGTAGCAGAATACGAACATAATGCAATATTACTTATCCCCCATATGAAATAATGTGATAATTTATAGCTTACACACTGACCAGACTTCTAGGAAATATCTATACAAAAGAATAGAATCTTTCAGGTAGTATTTTCGTGATGCTGGACCATATATTCAGATATACAGACAAAACTTCACAAAACAAATTTTCGGCTCTAGAATCGTTCCCAGACCTCGTAGCAATAACTTTTTTTTCAAAAATATTCGTTTTGCAGTTTTGAATTGAGCTAGCAGAATAGACACTAAGGCGCGCCCACGGCGACTATTTGTAGCGATGCTGTCGCGCATTTTGTAAACGCGCTTCTGCATCGCTACTATCGCGCGTAAGTCGCGTTTGCAATGTGCGACAGAAACGATGCAGACGCGTGGCTGTATCGATACAAACGCGCGACCGTTCCTGACGACATCGGGGGAACGAAGGGTGGAGAACCGAGGGAAGGGTTCTGGGGAATGTGCCGTGTTAGTCAGTGCGACACTAACGACGCTTTCACATTTCTGTGTCGTTGCTGAATCGCGTTTGCCTCGCCACTGAAGCTCGACAGCATCGTGATAGTAGTGATGCAGAATCTGGGCGGAGGTACGAAGTCAGCGATAGCATCGCGGCTGTATCACTACAAAAAGTCGCCGTGGGCGAGACCACTTAGCTAAAGCACAAAAATCTCAATAGTTTGAATGTCGCCATGTCGCCATAGAGTTTTACAAAACGTTTCGGTGGTGATTGTCTGGCAGACACCGCACTGCAGCAGCGAGGTGTACATTTTTGTAAGAGAAAAACCGAAGCGAAGCTGTACCCTAATTACGTAATACACGATCACTCACAATCTGAATCGTTTTTAAACAGACCGCCGACTCCATTGCTTAAAAAAGCAAAAAAAAATCTGCTGAACAACGTAAATAACGCAATGAATGTTGTTGAACTGTCGAAATGAAACAGATTAGCCTTAATCATTTACAAAAATGTGTTACGTAATTAGATAGCTGATCTTACCTTAGGTACTTACTTATCAGTAAAAAAATATATATTTACTTAAAAAGAAAAATGGGCATTTTTGCTGTTTGAATGTTATGGTGAATCACCAGTAAATACCCGTAGTGTAACTATATTTTTTGGCAATAGTAGACACTATTGACTGTGCAATTTTTCAATAGACGTAGAGTGGATGTTACGAACCTCCGAAGGGAAGCCAGTAGGAATCGTGTTATATGGTGCTTTCGCCACTGCCCACAGATACTTTATAAAGGGATGTACAAAGGAAAGTAATAAATCAAACGTTGAGGAAAGAGAAGTGTAGAATAAAGGCTTTTCTTAATTCAATCCCTATTGCGTGTCTCGCGGTGGTTATATCTCCTATCACGTATAGGTTACCTGCTTAGCGTAAGTGGATACCAACACATTCATCTTTGGTCTGTCAAGTATTCACCCACTATAGTGCCGTTCATTTTATCCGTGCGTTTGCACTGGCAAAACATTCACATAAAATCATGTTGAAATCTCTGTTTTCATTCAATGTATCGGCTCGCGTAACTGTGCGTTTGCTCTGGCGAAACATCACAACAAAACATGTTGGAATCTCTATTTTCTGTCAATGTTCCATACAATTTTTGACAGGAACTAGACATTTCAACATCTTTTGTAGTGATGTTTCGCCAGTGCAAACGCACAGCTAGAATTGTCACACAACTTGTTGACGCGAAACATATTTGACGTTTCATATCACTTCTTGACATGTTTAACAGACAAATTGCTGAAATAGTTCTGTATGAATCTTGTTGTCTACTACATGTTTCGATGTTTGGAAAACGCTAACTTGAGATCCGTCTTAAAACTTACTCATGTTGCGTTGCGTGCAGATATGTGATTTTATACAAGTTTCATTAGTTTCAAAACATCTACACATTGATGTTTTCTGGTGTCTGTGGAACTTGTCTCGTGACGCGATTACTAGCACTTAAATTTTGCAGTCATTTTGGTAATATCTAGGTGCATTTCCACTGAAGTTGAGACGAGCAGGAATCGTCCAATCACAGACGAAACGATAGAAGCGATAAGGCTTTCGAACATTGTGATTGGTCGATGCCTGCAGCATGCGTAGCATGAGCACCGTTTTGTTGACGGAAGAGTAGACAAAACTGACGTTCCGTGTAGATAGTACGACGGCACCAAAGTAGAAAGAGTCAACTGCACTTTTTACGAAATTCACTCTTTTACATAAATCGAATCGAATTCTTTAGATTATTGACGTGACAACGTCTTATAAATTGGTTTGCCGGGTGACACTTCAAGAAACTGCGTTACGCTCCGCTCACGTTATGCGCTCACAATGAGAGCGAGTGAAAGGCACGCGTCCCTTCCACTCGGGCATGGTTAGCCCGCCTAAGAGCGAGAGAGACAGACATAAAAAGTGAAAGGCACGCGTCCCTTCATTTGTTCCTACTATACGAATGAATATTCACATTAAAATTATTTTACCACTCAAAGTCGTTGTCACGTAAAACTTTCGCCCGTATACCGACTTTACAGGCAACCAATTTTTTTTTCTGTTTGATTGTCAATTTTTACTGATATTAAGTCACTTAAATAAAGACAACTACAACAATTTTTCTCAAAGTGTCGAAGTACCATATTTTGGAACAAAAAAATATTACAGTGAAATATTGGCTTTAACTATTACCTTGGTAATGCCCTATTAACTAAATGATGTAAAATAGAAGATGATAGCTTTGTTCTTCTATTAATTAACGCAGTTCTGCGTTCAAAACGCTCTCCTGTAAAATCTTGATTTTGTAGATAACCGTTTATACTTTGTGGCCGTCGAGTAGAAAGTTTTCTACTGTCTTTAGCATGGCGATTACAAACTCAAATTGTCTTCACTACCTTAGACAACTATCAGTTGTCAGTGTGATTTTGACAGTTTGGGATAGAAAACTTTCTTCTGCAATAGTCTACTTATAAAAGGACCTAGACAAAGATCGATAAAAACGAAAGACAAAATGACAGATTGTAGAAAGATTTCTACGGTGCGATGTCAAAAATGGAGAAACGAAATGTCAGTTTTATATAAAGAGCTGTGTCTATTCTTCGTAGAAATAGGAAGCGTCATGCTACGCGTGCAGGCCTCCGCTCAGCTGCGCTTTTCTCTGATTCAGTGGAAAGGCACCTTTTGAATCGCCCTACGGAGTCAAAACATAGTCGCGATTCTGTTTCGTTTCCACAGCTCTGACACATAATGACGCAGTGACTTGACTTGATTAATTAGATATACGTAATTATATAATAAATATATACAAAATAGTGTAAAACATTTTAAAAGAGTAACGGTGGAGTTTCTTGCCCATTCTTCTCCATACGAAAACTACCTTTTGGAAGGGGCGACTAGAATTAATTCTATGTTTTTGTATATTTTGACGTCCAAAAGTGCCTTTTATGTGCTTGATTGAAATAAATTATTAGACTTTAACTTTGACTTTGATAGTCTTGGAAACGTTTATTTAATAATGTGTGAGTATGGACACTTTAAAAAGAAAGAAAGAAAGAAAAAGTATTTATTGTGACTCGCACAGGAAAAACACAAAAACAATAAAAAACAAAGTAACAGTAACATATAAAGAAGGAAGTCCTGTACGAGGCCAAAAGGCTCCTATCTCAGCATGATGCCGCGATATTTAAAAATATGTCTATGTCTTTCGTGTGATTATGTACGGTGAGGCCAATTCTGGCGATTTAAGTCATTGTTTTTTGAATAACGTTAAAAAGTGCTCGTCAGTAGCAGGCCTTACGAACAAAATCTTTTCTAAAAAGCAAAGTTTGAGCGCAATTATTAGATTGTGCTGATAATATTCAAAGAAATCTGAGGCATCTTGCTTTGTAAATAACTTAAACTTTTCCCCGGTATTTTACTTGGAATGTCTTATTGTTTTGGATCTTTTTCTCTTCGCACCGTAACTTTTGGCTTTAACTTTGCCATTTAAAAAGGTGAAAAGAGATTTTGTTTGGGTTTTTGGTGTTCACGGGCATGGCTTTCGTTAAGAGCGCTTATAGAGAAAGTGGGCAAATTGCTGTCAAATATTTCGCTATTTTGATTAATTTGGCAATGTTACTGTATGGAAATAATAAATATGGCTAACTAGTGAACTAAAATATTGATTAGAAATGCAATAATTAATATCGTAACACCGAATATTTAGTTTTAGATAGTTAATTGACTCAGGCGTTACTTTGCGGAAATCAATTATAAAATACAATAGACGACATATATTTAGTAACATTATCCGGTTAACGAAGCGGATTAGGTTACAATATATACGTCGTCTATTGTATTTTAGTTTTAGATGTAAAAAAAGTATTTGGAAACTTTCCAAATGCCATTTTTACACTTAAAACGGTTACAACATCAAATACAGTGTTATAATTGCAATTCATTATTAATATTCTAGTTCACTAGTTAGCCATATTTCTTATTGCCAACTAAATCAAAGCAGGTAAATATTTGACAGCTATTTGCGATGTTGCCAATTTTCTGGATGAACGCTCATAAGAGCGTGCATTCTGAAAGTGGACAACATCGCAAATAGCTGTCTCTTTTGATTAATTTGGCAACAAACAGACAGACAGACAAAAATTAAAAAAAAAATGTTATACCGTATATACTTTCATACGCATTTAGTAAAAAGCTGTTTTTTGTCATTCATTACAGACTCTTCAATTTTATTTATTTGTATATGTATTTGTATGTATGCATGTATATGTACCCTACTTATAGGTTCATTAGAAAGCCAGCGTCAGACAACATTTGAACCTTTTTGGCGCATCCGTGAGGCACACACTATCATTATTAAAATATTATTTTCACTTTTTTTTTGTGTTTCACGAACTGTGTCCAAATAAACATTATTCTTTCTTTCTTTCTTAAGTATAGACGTAGGCGGTATATACCTTCATCGCTTGCCACCTTCATCGTCTGATAAAGTCACGTACGTCCTCAAAGTGTCAACTCCGTGAAATGGGTCATAATAACGCACACAATGGTCTACCTGTCTATCAGATAAGTCAGTTAATACTGTCCGTGTTATTTATAAGGAAAAATTGTTTTATTATTTTTCTCTCGTGTCGGGCCAAATTTTTATGAGAATAGCTCACCAACTTTACTTAAAGCTTGGAATACACGTTATTAAAAATACTTATTTGCTACTAAGGAAGTGAGCTCAGTGGGTCTAGCAACACACTAGCACAAAGTAAACCTATATAGGTCGAACGATTTTAAATTTGATGATAATACTTGTTTCGCACATTATATTTTTAAGACTCAGATATATGCCAGTGACCTTGAGTGGTTAGCTTGCGAGTTCTGTACAGCTCACGCAACGCGTCGTACGTCCAGCCAGTAGGAGTCGCCCATCAAGGAGCGCTGTCCCAAATTAGACGTATTTTTCATTTATATGTAATAAACCACGTATCCTATAAAATTTTGAATAAAATTATCTTTATAATGGTGAAGGTTTCAGAAAAATAAACTTCATAAATTTTGCGGGATTCTCAGTTTTTTATCCGCGTTAGGCATAACGCGGATAAACGCGGAAATTTATTTTCTAAAATGTTCATTATATTAAGTTATTAAGAAAATTCACTAATTTAACAAATTTTTCTTCTAACTCTTTCTCTCTTAAAAGTCGGTTATCGTCGCCTTAAGGGGGATACGCTAAGATCAGCGGCGAATTTCAAATCTTCTTAGGTTCGGTTTTTTGCAATTGCGCGGGCTACCCTGACGCTTTTTGCAAGACATTTAGCTTCATTTCTGCCATTACCTCTGGCACCTATTGTAGATATCAATAGGACATTGATTAAAATTAATTACCCGCATAATCCACAAGGTTCAAGGGTCAAGGGTTCATCAAGGTTGACTGGTAGAAAATGCCTATGGTATTAAGTCCGCCTATGTACATTTGTGTGTAAAGTGTTAAATAAATAAATAAATAAATAAATCCACGAGGTCTCCGGCTATGAATAGAAACCTCTAATTCTCATCTCACTAACACTAAGGTGACATCCAAATGAATAGCGATGATGCCTGGGTAAAAAAAAATCTAATTAGTTCGTCAGTCAGATAATAAAAAAATAAGAGACACGTATTTTTTGCTTTATTTATTTATTTATTTATTTATATATACTTTATTGTACACCACAAAAATACATAACAAAAAAATACTAATCAAACACTACAAAATATACAATGGGCGGCCTTATCGCTTTCCGCGATCTCTTCCAGGCAACCTTAGAATGGACAGTGATTTACCTGGACATAAAATGGGGCTGTCGTTGGTGCAAATTATAAGTATACAATATACTAGAATAGATACATAGATAAATACATATCCTAAATAATAGATACATAAATACATACATACTAAATATATACGTATAAGCAGCGAAAAAAAATATGAACACTATAGATAATTACAGTTATGAGAACAAGATCACAACGACAAGTAATGTTCCTTCACGAGCCTCTTAAACACAGGTAACGATTGCGCACGCTTTATTTCAACTGGCAATGCATTCCATAAACGAGCAGCCTGGACAGTGAAGGATTTGTCGAAGAAAGTTGTGGAATGTATAGGCATTCTAAGCTTCAAGTTATCTGATGACCTTAAAAATTTCGTGTGGGAGTCGCAAAGAAACTGGAAACGTTCCTTGAGATAGAGAGGGGTGGAAGGGGAAAAAAGCACATTATACAAAAGGGAAAGAATATGAACATTCCGGCGAAGACGAATTGGTAACCACTTGAGCCTCACACGATATTCGGAAACATGGTCATATTTGCGCAAACAGAATATGAACCTTATACAGACATTTTGAAGCCGCTCAAGCTTATCAAGTTGGTCTTGGGTAAGGTCAAGATAGCTGGCATCAGCATGATAAAGGATAGGTAGAAGAAGCGATTGGGCAAGCGCAATCTTGGTGGCAGTCGGTAGAAAATTACGTAATCTCTTCAAAGATGCAGCGGACGCAAATAGTTTGCGGCTCACTTCCTGTAGCTGGGCAGTCCAAGAAAAGTTCCTATCAATGAATATCCCCAAGTTTATCATATTAATAATAAATTACTTAGATAAAACGCATTTTAAGTTGGGGAGTGGGGGTCGCTACGTTGTTAGTATTTATAAAACCTACATACTCGTGACGTCATGGCACATTTTACGAGGTAAAATGTGCCATGACTCGAGGTATCGCCGTAATCTTTAGATTACGTAAAAAAAGAAAAAATACGTGTCCAATATTTTTTTATAATCTCAAAGACGGACTAAGAATTTTTTTTTTGTTGTCATCCCTATTTTGGATTTTGAAACGAATTAAAAAAAAAAGGAGGAGGTTCTAGGTATACAGGGTAGCAGGGAATCTGAACCAAACTGCGTAGAAATTTTTTGTAGGTTATTTTTCTTTAAATCTGCTGTTCCATACATTTTGACCGCGTAGGTATTGGACTTTCCTATGAAAAATAAGTTTTTTTTTATAACCGACGATTCGTTTCAGCTCAGGGGGTTCAGAATCATGTACCGAATCCATGGTAACAGTTTTCGCGTCGATGTCCCTGCCACTCTGAATATTACGGTCGTCTGTATGTTTTTTAATATTTTTTATTTGTATTCTTTGATATTTACTCGTCAATTGCTGGTCGATTATGAAAATTCTTTCTTTGGTAGAGGAAGCTTGCGCGATGTGGTCCCATATAAATTTTATTAACTTTGCTTGGGTAGTTTTTGGGTAAGCTTCGATATATTTTAAATCCACTTTGTGTATCTTGATGATCTTCGTTACTTTTTTTTACTTAATAAGTTGTGGTTATACGAATTGTGGGGTAGGTACCATAACTAACGAGTGAAAAATTATAATCTTTTTACAAAAAAAAAATCTGCCGGCTTCCAAAAAAAAACACTACAAAGTGAAAAATAACTTTCGGAGGTCGGTGGTAAAAAACTAAAATGCAGATCCAACAACACCGGCTTTCTGTTTTTTTTTTTTTGGGTGTCGGTTGCTTATTTTAATATAGTTCGAATTTAAGACGCAGATTCAGTATATGCCAGTGACCTTGAGTGCTAAGCAGGCATGTTCTGTACCTGAGCTCACGCAACGCGTCGTAACGTCCAGCCAGTAATAGGACTCGCCCAACAAGGAGCGCTGTCTCAAATTAGACGCATTATTAATTTATTATACATAAAACAAAAAGTATTTTAATAAAACACGTATACTAAGAGATCAATAATTAAATTATCTTTAAAATGGTGTATGTTTCAGAAAAATACGCTTGATAGATTTTGCGTGATTCTCAGTTTTTTATCTGCGTTAGACATAACTTTACAAATTAATTGCACTATTTAATATAAACATAATTTAAAATATTCATATATTAAGTTATTAAGAAAATGCTCTTATTTAACATATATTTTTTCCAAATCATTAACACTACTCGTTTATACGTGATCTTCAGTATAAAAACATTAAAAGTCGGTTATCGTTGCCTTAAGCTAGGTTTGCTGCGCGTATATTAGTGGTATGCCCACAGAAGATTGCATACTTTTTAAACTACATTTACATACGTGTTTATCAGCCTACTTGAAAAGTGTACGATCAGCAAGTCTAAGGCTGCCTGTCCATTAAAGCGGAGCGAGGCAGCGGAGAGGAGAATGGCAGCGGAGTGGAGCGGAGTTGCGGACAGTGTCTGTCCATTGATGCGGAGTGAGGTAGCGGAGCGGAGTTACGGACTGTGCGGAACGAGGTAGCGGAGCGGTGTTGCGGACTGTGTGGAGCTAGACCGAGTTCACGTATTTTTCCGCATCGCCTCTCCGCTTCCCCGCTCCGGTTCCCCACTCCACTTCTCCGCTCCGTTTCCCCGCTCCGCTTCCCCTCTCCGCTTCTCCGCTCCGTTTCCCCGCTTCGCTTCCCGGTTTCGTATGAATTTTTAAACTAGTTCGCAAAGCCGTGTCCACAGAGCGGAGGCGGAAAGCGGAGCGGAGGTTTTATGCAATTCCATTGGTTAATATTGGCACACCGCTACTCCGCTCCTCTCCTCTCCGCTCCAGTGGACAGGCAGCCTTAGTCCTCCCAACATACTTATTATTTTTCACACAACTTCCGTATTGGGCATCTGCCAGAATTTTAGGCTGTGATCAAAATGTGAATCCAGCCTAACTGAGTAACGAAAACTAACAGCCTGTTATACATCAGCTGGGAATCAAACTTATGACCGTATCACAAATAGTCCTCATTTCCACTTAGACATTTTGACATTAGAATGGGGCATGCCATGAATATTGATCATGAATGTTCAGGCATGATATTTCCATAAAATCGTTAGAAAACCGGCTAACTGCGCGCACACTTGGGCATTTTGTTCACCGCACCGTGAACGGGACTATGAACTAAAGAGCTAACATTTACCGGGTAATACGTCTTTTATTGACTTAATGTCAGATGACAGATGTCTCGCTGATGGTGGCGCGTGTGTTGGATCATTCAGCTCCCTTCAAAATGGTTGAGCTGAATTGTGCTGATCCATGCGTCATGTTCGTGAACGGGCGCCGTCAGTTGGGACTGGTCAACTCTTAGCTTCCATGGCTGATTTAAATTTTTGAATTATTCCTTGTTTTATCTTTTTATTACGGACGCTTCTAATGTGCATGTCTTTCTATATTGTTCTCGCATGTTTAATTTCAACATGAATGATGTAACAATTTATTTAAAAGAGTGTCCGTGGAGTTTCTTGCCCGTTCTTCTCCATAGGTACCTACTACGCTTTGGAATGGGCAACTAGCGTCATATTTCTGACTGACCGATTCCTTGACAATTTAAAAGTGCCTGTAAATGGTTTAATTGAAATAAATGCTTTGTTTGAGTTTTTTTTGACGTCAACGAGAACGAAATGACGACATCGAAGTAGCGACAGTACATTTACTACGGCCGCGTAATCTTTTTCTCGTTCACGTTCACAGTGCGGTGGACAAACAGTGTAATAGGGTTTCGTACCACCGTAGAATATTTAGTAAAAAATGCCGCAAAAAAAAACGTAAGTACCTACCAACACTCTACAGACGAACATCAACAACAACTTTTACTATTAGATCAAACCTGAAATCACGAATAAAATATCATCTGTTCCCTATATTTATGTTCGCATAACTCGTCAAAATGTAGGGAACAGCTGATTTTTTTTTTCATGATTTCAGGCTTGGTCCCATAGTAAAAGTGGTTCATAATGAGGAATACAATGACCCCTTAAAAGGTTGTTGGTGTTTTACCAATAACCCTGTATAACCTTCTCCTTTTGGTACGAAAATAAAATCTGCTCAACAACGTAAATAACGTAATGAATGTTGTTGAACTGTCAAAATTAAACGGATTTGTCGTAATCGTTTACGAAAATATTTTGCGCAATTAGTTATCCGAGTACACCAGAAAACGAAAAATCTAGACTAAATTATATTAAGTATGTCTTTTATGTAGTGTAAGTTCTTACTAAATAAAAATGTTCAGTGCAAAACAGTGATCAGTGCCAACTCTTTAGAGCGAAAAGCAGAATTGCACTCAGGAGAATTCGGTCTGATTCATTCGGTGTAAAAAGTTTAGAGTCAGCTGAAATGTTTATGGTTTAAGCAACTTTTAGTAGGTCGACTTTAAAATAATGACATAGTTACTTACTTGCATAACATTGTGAGGAAACCGGCATGCCTTAGAGATATATCTCGACGGCATGTGAAGCCAAGTCAGAGGCCCATGGGCGGCTTTAAAACTTGACACCAGGTTAGTCACTAACCACACGAAAAGAAGAAGTAGGTACCTTCATATATTTAACTTCAAATTCAAATGTTTATTACATACATATCACATGTGTTTACAAGGTCTAAAGTTCACATGGACCCTGTCGGGCACAACAATTTCATAAAAATTAAATGAAATGAAATTGTTTATTCTGTAAATAGGAATACCGGAATCACTTTTACACGTCATACAAAAAATATTGTAAATAAGCTAGGTGAGGTCGGTGTTTCCTATCTGACTACTCAGAGAAGAAGGAGGTCGCAGTCTCTTTTAAAGTCCATACATAATCTTGGTCAAGTCATGTGAGGACCATGTAGATTAGTGTCTGAAATGATCTTTTGAGGAACGAACCAGACAGATTTGAGTGGACCTGTCCAGTCAATGCAAGCATTTGTCAGTAATCGTGGAGCTCAACTCGACGAACAATACCAAAGAAAGGATATTTGAGTAGGCCGCATCAACTACACAAACTGCCAGACCATCATAAAAATTAACTGAGAAAGAAAAAAAAATTAAAAAGAAAAAAAAAATATCCACATAGCCCTCACATTCACAATAATTAAAATAATATAATACTTTACAAAGTAATAGTGTCATTTTGAATATAATTTTCAACAATGTCAATGTGTATATAAAACTGGTTTATTGTGATGAATAATTAAAATGTCAAGTTTTATGGTTTTCACAAGGCTTATCAGAGCGAGCAGCTCAATCCCAAGCTTTTTTATCTTCTAAATAATCAGCAATTTTATAGTACCCTTTTTTACAAAGCTTGGTTTTAATACTGGGTAAGTTTCGAATGTCAATGGGAAGTTTGTTGTAAAAGCGTATACATTGACCCATGAACGAGTTGCTTACTCTGTGGAGACGTGTGCGATGCACAGCAAAACTATAAATATCGGACATTTTCTTAAAATTTGATATACGTATATTTTTGTGTACATGCAATAGGTTTTCAAAAATATATTGTGAGTTCTGGAGTTCAGGGACTCTGAATTTCTCTCGAAGGGAATGTCTTGGACCTAGGTTGTAAATGGCTCGAACAGCCCATTCAGGTTCCCCAAAGAAGAATCCCATATGACATAAGACTATGAAAGTAACTAAAATGAACAATTCTGGCTGTATCTACGTCAGTTATCTGTCTAATTTTTTTAACAGCATAGGCGGCCGAACTAAGCCTTCCTGACAATTTTTGTATGTGTGTGCCCCATTGTAATTTACCGTCAAGAGTTATTCCAAGAAAAACTGTTGACTCAACAGGGTCCAACTCTATTCCATTAACTTGAACATTGGTAGTTAGCTGCCTGACGTTTGGCGTTGAAAATTTAATGAGTTTAGTCTTTTTTTCGGTCAGGAGAAGATTATTTTCATTAAACCAATGCACAACTTTAGAGAGTGCATCGTCAAAATATGAGTAGTAGCCTGATTCAAAATAAATGAAGTAAATAGAAATTTAAAAGAGTTATCATAATAAATTCTAATAATTTTATTTATTTAATTCAGAGAGCTCCGAGATCCATATTTAAGTTAGTTATCAAAGATTAAAATACAAGCCACAATAATATTATTATAACTACTTAGTCTCATTCTTTACAGGACCGACGAATTATAACCAGTGATCGGAGTAGGTAGATTGATTTTTAGTACTTGTATCATAAATGCACACAGAAAGAATAACATGGATAAGCCATTTTTCCGGAAAGTAATTCCGGTATTTCCGGATTCAATTAAATATTGTTAATGTTGGTAGTGATATTATTACTACTCAATTCAAAATTTAAAGGAAGGTATCAAAACTAAATTAATTCATTATTTATCTGACAAAAAAAAAAAATAGGAAGAATAATAAAGAATAAAATTGCTCATTTTATTACAATTCCTACCTTTTTTTTGAGGATGGCAAATCATCAAATGACTCCTTCCACTCTGGCAGAATACAATTCCTACATAAGTTCCGGTTTTTTTTTAATAATCCACCAATTCCGGAGGAATGTCCATAGTAATATATACGTTTCGGATCAATGACCCCAGTTCAATCTACCTACTCCGATCACTGATTATAACGTAACGAATTACTTAAAAAGTCCTTCCTTTTTGTATAATATTATGGTACGGTATTCATGTATGTATAATGTAGGTACCCTATACATCGTAGTTAAATACAAGGAAAATAGGATGTTCTCGTATTTCCCTTATGTTTTATTGTCATAAACATAACAAATAATGGCTTTTGAGAGCCCATTGAAATGGTCAAGCCAAGAGTATCCACAAAACGGTAATTAATTCCTTTAAGATCATTGTGGTTGGCAGACGAATTTGTACTTACTTACTTATTTCTTTGGTAAGTACCTACAGCTATGTAAACTACGCCGATTTCAAAAACGCTAGATATACCTACAAACAAAAAATCGGGTCAATCGACCTCAGACATACGATTTATTCTGAAAGTGGGCAACGTCGCAAATAGATGTCAAATATTTCGCTGTTTTGATTAATTTGGCAATGTATGGAAATATGATATGTGGCTAACTAGTGAACTAAAATATTGATTAACAAATCCAAAAATTAATTAACGTAACACCGAATATTTAATTTTAGAGCAAAAAAATATTGGGAAACTTTCCAAATTCCTTTTTAGGGTTCCGTAGTAAACAAGGAACCCTTATAGTTTCGCCATGTCCATCTGTCTGTCTGTCCGTCTGTCTGTCCGCGGCTTAGCTCAGAGACGGTTACATATTAATCATGCCGACAAAGTGGTAAAATAAAATCATGAAAAACAATTTTTTTTAGGGTACCTCCCCTACACGTAAAGTGAGGATGGTTTTTTTTTCCTCATCTATCCCATGTTGTGGGGTACCGTTAGAAAGGTCTTTCAAAAATATTGTGAGTTTGTCCAATCCATTTTAGGATTCAGGGATCCGTTTGCGAAATATTAAGCTTTTAATTGAAATTTTTTGTTAGAGTCAAGTGTCGTCGTCCCCCCCCCCCCCTCCCCCTTCTAGCTAAATGTTTGTACTAGGACTTGTGAAAAAATTCACAGCAGTAGTATATACAGGGTGTTTGGCAGAACGTTGAACATACGAAAATGGTGGATAGGTGGGGTCATCTGCTACTTACTCAGCCCAAATTTTTTTGGCCCTGGCCCACGGGATATTTTTAAAAAAAAAATTTTGTCTTTCTTCTTCTTACACCACTTTCTTAACTTTAAAGTGTAATTTTTATTAAAAATGGGTAAAACACGCAATATTTAGTATAATTTCAATCGATCATTTAATTTTCACCAACTTTGCAGTATTAAATTTCGTAAAACATTTCACTTTCCGTAAAGGTAGAGTTTCGTCAAAAATGTCCTACTTGAAAAAATTATGACATAACTCTTAAAGTTTTTTTTTTATAAAAGCAAATTACATACCATTAGAAAGCTCACACACTAGGGATGTTTTGCTAGAATTGGAACTCCTCA
The DNA here is from genome assembly GCA_947364205.1 of Agrochola lota. NCBI lineage: Eukaryota > Metazoa > Arthropoda > Insecta > Lepidoptera > Noctuidae > Agrochola > Agrochola lota. The sequence goes on along the minus strand of OX376246.1, from coordinate 8,397,561 downwards.
ATCATTTTTTGTTTTTTTTTAAATGCAAGTTGAAATTAAGATTTAAGTATTTTTTACATCTTTCTGTAAGTTTGAGGACTCATAACTTTTTTTCTAGCTAACATCTGAATAAAGCAATAATTTTATAAGAATCTGTCAACATAAAAGATTTAAAAAAAATACTAAATATTGCCTGTTTTACCCATTTTTAATAAAAATTACACTTTAAAGTTAAGAAAGTGGTGAAACAAGAAGAAAGACAAAAAAAAATTAAAAAAATATCCCGTGGGCCAGGGCCAAATAAATTAGGGCTGAGTAAGTAGCAGATGACCCCACCTATCCACCATTTTCGTATGTTCAACGTTCTGCCAAACACCCTGTATAACGAAATTAAAAGGAAAACTATGAGAGCTAAGTAGGCTGTACAGGTTAACGAGAAATAATCAACCAACTTAAATTTGCAGTTTGAAAAACATGATCTACCATACATTTCGTATGGGAGAACACGTTTTTCAACTACAGTGTTAAGTTTGTCCTTGGGATAAATTCATCCTAACTACGGAACCCTTCATTGTGTGTGGTCCGACACGCACTTGGCCGGTTTTTACACCTAAAACGGTTACAACATCAAATTCATTGTCATAATTGCAATTCATTATTAGTGCGCTAGTTAAATATTTGACAGCTATTTGCGACGTTGCCAACTTTTAGGATAAGCCCGGATATGATTCCGAACATCGCTGCACGCAGCAGTGCTGCCATGGGCAGCTCATCAATGCTGCGTCACATTGCTGCCGTGCTGGGAATTTAGTCTCATAAAAATCTATAGAAAATGTATGGGGACCAGATTGTAGTTACACGGCTGCAATGCCTCGTGCAGACTGGCGCGACGCGACGCGTCACCCGTAATTATTCTACCGTCGAGTTTTCTTAGTAATTGTTTTGTTGGAGTCGCGTCGCACCAGTCTGCACGAAGCTTCCTACCTTTACGCGTGGTATTGATGGAGCGCGTGCTTTTTCGTAGCTGCGACGCATGACTGCATTGACTGCGTTGCTGCGACACATTACCTACGGGTTTTTTCGTCACCGACTCACCGCATTAATATTATAATTAGCTTAATATAATTAAATTTAATCAATATAATTTATAATTAGGTATTACGTTATAAGTACGTACTTAATTTAATCCCTCCTGCTATTAATCCGCCTGCCGTGATGGCGATTGCATTTTGTTAATATTACCACAGATTAATACAGATAGGACACTCCGTAAAATCATTTAAATAAAAAGCGACTCTTGGTGAACACACAATAGAGTGCAATTACAGTTATATTCACGTAGAAGTTGCCTCTCTTTCTATCGCGTAAAGGTTCGTACGGACCAGCGCGACGCGACGGCGCGATGCGACTCGAACAATACAATTTCTAAGAAAACTTCACGGTATAACAATCACCGGTGTCGCGTCGCGCTAGTCTACACGAAGATTAACTCTGAGATCTTCTGACTACGTTACACTCACTGAATTGGCCCAGCAAGACGGGCTCGCTGCGTACTTATAGCTTCTGAAGAAAGAAAATACGTTTATTTGCGGTACACATGACGCAAGGAAATAACAAAACACGAAAATAACAATCTGGGGGAAAATATGCGTCACATCCACGCAAAACGGCCATCGCTCAGCATAAAGGCTTGTGCAGACCAGCGCGACTTGTCGCGCGACGCGACACGAACAATACAATTTCTAAGAAAACTTCACAGTATAATAATAACCGGTGTCGCGTCGCGCGACAAGTCGCGCTGGTCTGCAAAAGCCTTTATGCTGCGAGACAGAGCCCCAGCGTTGGTTTTCAGCGACAGCCGGCGTTGACGTCAACCAGCTATCTAATTACGCAACACATTTTCGATTTGCAATTGAGTCAAATTGGTTTCGTTTGACTAGAATTGCTTTCTATTTACAACTTTTGAAAGCAATTCTAGTCAAATGAAACCAATTTGACTCAATTGCAAATCGAAAATGTGTTGCGTAGTTAGATCTGCTATCTAACTACGCAACACATTTTTGCTGCACATAGTGAAATACCAAAATAAGAAAAAAAAAAAAAAACAATACTTAGTCCTAAACGTTTATATAAAATATGATATGTAAAATGGTGGTCCCATCTCTATTCATCTGAGATATTACTCAAAAATATGTTCTTTCTTTGCAGATTTTAACTCCGTAAAAGATGGATGTCAGCAGTGTTTTAACAATGGATTCGTATTCTTGCAGCAGTCACAATTCCTCTTAATCAGGTAGGTAAGATTTTTTTACATTGAATTTCATACTTTCCCTCATAAAAAACACAAGAATACTTTGTCTAATTTAGCTCATTGCACAAAACGAAATCTTTAAAGAGCTTAAATTTCAACAATCTAAGTAGTTAAGTACATTGTTCATGTTGAGCAGATGACACATTTCATCAATTTTCTCTGAAATTGCCGCCATTGTTTTGAATTTTCGGATAATTGAATTGCTTGCATTTTTAAGAGCCGCCATAAAGGCTCACTTCCTCAAACAGGCGCGACGCGACTCTTATCATTTTCAATAGAGATTTTTTAATTTTAAAGTTAAATTATTATTATTTTTATTTGATTTAAAAAAATTAAAAACGTAATAATTTATAATAAGTATTAAAAATTCGTAAATTTGTATTGAAATCTGCACTCATTCAATGCATTCAAAACCCAACTTAGCCTGTATCTAATCGCAAACCGGACATTACTCGGAAAATTAATGCATTGAGTGGGAAGTTTCGAGGACTTTTTAATTAGTTTGTGACGGATATTGTCGAACCTAAATTAGTATATATGTAATAGTATTGTTCTCAAGTAAGCGACATGTTATGTTTTTATTGAGAATAAAGTTTCTTTAAACCTAAATTAAATTAATTATTAAAAAAAGGAATTAATCAATAATTGGTATTATTTGTGGTAAGTATTGCTTTATTAAAATTTTAATAAAGCAATTTCTAAGAAAACTTCTCGTAATAGCGGTGTCGCGTCGCGCCTGTTTGCTAAAGCCGTCCATTACTCTGAGTTTTTGCCGAATTTCATCAATTTTTTTTTTTTTAAGTTCCTCTATGACAGATCCAGAGACAACTACTAGAGTTATTCCATAATTTGACACGGAACGTACAAAATATTGGTATTACGTACTTTGTTCATCTTGCAAAAACTTATCATAAGATTTTCAACATCACAGCTCTATTCAAAGCCACATCAACTAACATACTTTCCTCTTTCTCTTCCCCAGCGAGCCAGCGCGCTGAGCGAGCAAGACAGCGCTATGCATCCAACCAGTAGGTGACGCTGTCGTCTACACCCGCGGAACATGTCATGGGACTCAATCGAGTCGCGCGACTTCCTAGGGTAAGTTGGGCCAACTGACCATAGCTTATACAATCAAACGATTTATTTCATCACCATCACTACACGCAGAGGCAGATTAAATGTCGAGAGCGATGCAAGCACCTCATCGACCCCCTTCTAGCGGCCATAAAATATAAATTTTAACTCGTACTAGCTTCCGCCCCCGCGCCGCACAATCGACCCCGCAATTTAGCAACGCGCGCCAACGAATCGAGACGACGAACGTGCAACCATTGTAGTTGTAACTTACCAATTTATATTATAAAATGAGGCGATGTAGGAATAATCAAGAAGCCGGAGCACGCTTCGAAAGCTCTACATCTCTATAAAATTAAAGAAACTTATATTGTGTCTTACTTACGCAATTTGTTTGTTTTTTTTTTGTTTAATAACTTGCGCGCGCGCGCCCTATTGTAACCTCGGGCCCCTAGGCACGTGTCAAGTTTGCGTTAGGGATAATCCACCTCTGATCACTAAAGTTTTGGGCAGAGATGCACCATTTCCTCAGTTTTGTATAAGTTATAGAGGTATGAGGAATATGGTGTAAAGTTCCCTCATCCTCTATAGAAAAGGGAGGATCCTTCGACCAGACGGGTGTCGTGTCTGGCGGGCAGCTGCCTAACGATTGATGTCGGGGACTTTCCCGCGACCCCGGCAGGCATCGGTCCTAGAAGACCCCGTCAGTTGTGCTGACATCTCTTTGAGACAGCAAGCCTCCTTGGATTACTTTTCGCAAATTCCTCAATGACTTCGTTAGGTTGTAGACTACCAGAGATATATCGGTGAATGTACATGGCACCCAAACTAAGCAGTGTGAATGGCAGAAAGAGTGGCGCTCGGATTCAAAATACATGTCGTAAATAAAAAATGTTATAGAAAAAAAACTTTTATGACAGTTGTGCCGACTTGTGCCTTAGGTACTGTAATGCTTGCTGAAAAGTTTAATTAAAATAATATCAGGTTCATTTTAAGATTTGTCATAGAAGAACTCATGCATTTAGGGCTTGAGCTTCCCCCACTTGATCCGCTACTGACAAATCTCAGTGTAAAATTCCCCCTAAAATAACACATGGTTTAGGTCTATAAAATGTTGGTCCTCTTCTATTACAGCGGGGTGCCGGCGCACCAGCTGTCGGCGACACGTCTGCTGAGCTCACCTGACCCATCCAGACACCACCTCGATGAGCCACAAGGTAATAAAGATCACAAAGTATTTATAATCTCACTTTATTCTTCACATTCACTTCACTCGAGACTTAGCAAGAGACTGTGCCGATAGTCGTGACAGTAAATGGAAGAGTCGTGATAAGAAAGAGTAACGACAAACATGAAAAGAAGCTATGGGTAACCAGCAGTCTTGGACACTCGCACTAAGTATTTTTTCACTGTGGAAGTCTGGATTCCTATACTTTGTAGGTATCCTTTCGTTTTCTACATTCAATTCATCTTGCGTCGAAGCGGTAATAGGACTCGCCCATCAAGGAGCGCTGTCTCAAATTAGACGCATTATTAATTTATTATACATAAATCAAAAGGTATTTTAATAAAACACGTAAAAGAACAATAATTAAATTATATTTAAAATGGTGAAGGTTTCAGATAAATACGCTTGATAGATTTCGGTTTCGTTCTTTCGATTTCGTTGCCCCCGGAACTGGCGTATACCACCGTTGCATACTCTGTCTACGCAAGAATCCAAGATTTATTTCTGGGAGGGTCATGTTGGCCAGACTGATAAGAAGTATCTCCCATATTTTGGATTGCACTATGCTGTTTTTGGGATTTATTCTTTTTCAACCAACTTCTTCAGTGTTCATCATTGAAGCAATGTCTTGATTGATATGCATTCAGGCCAGTCCATTCGGACGATTCAATTTTATTTTACATAAATCTTTAGGGGGGGGGGGGGGTGGGCGGTACGTGCCTCTGAGGACTCACTTGTAATGAAACCTTTATCCGCGACCTAGCCGTGTTAAATCAAATCAAAAATATTTATTTGCTAGAAAATGATACAATAGATATTACAGTAATTTTAATTTCAGTGTTCCTGCCATGATATGGCGTGCAAATACATTTTCATGTCAATTAAAATTATTACAATTACAGTCATTATGTAAGTAAAAGTCATTATTATAACATTATTACAAATTTACATCAGGTATAGGTTCCATCGACTTATCCTCCAAATATTCCTTAATGGTATAGTATTTTTATATAGTAAAAGTTTAAACAGACTTCTTTTGAACAAAGTCGGTTACTTCTACCTACCTATTTAATTATCAGGGTGGCAGGACATCGACGCGAAAGCTAATACCATGGATTCAGTACATGATACTGAACCCCTCTGTGTTGAAATTTTTCGCCGGTTAGTTTAAAAAAAATCTGCTGTTTTATAGAAAAGTGCAATAACTACGCGGTCAAAATGTATGGAATCAGATTTTTTTTTCAGAATCATGTAATAAATCCATGGTATCAGTTTTCGAGTCGATGTCCCTGCCGCCCTGTATGTATTAACCTATCCTGCGGATTTCAATTATCTCTCTACACTACCTAACAGTTGACGGCCTGCGCAGTCCACTTGCAAAGCCCAAGCCGTTACAGTGGAATCTTGGATTGTTACATTACAGGCGAGTGCTCCTGGTGAGGGAGTGCCTTAACGGTTTTTGACGCATACGCTGTAGCGTATGCGTTAAATGATGATAATCTGTAGATTATCATGCGTCAGAGCAAGATGTAAAAAAGCGCACAAATGTGGACATAGCTACAGATTAATGCAGATGGGACACTCCGCAGTTTAGGTACGAAGCTACAAGTATGCGGCGAGCCCGTCTTGTTGGGTCAATTCAGTGAGTGTAACGTAGTCAGAAGATCTAAGAGTTACGCGATAGAAAGAAAGGCAACTTCTAGGTGAATATAACTGTAGGTGTTTAGCGATGTGCGACTGTATTATGTTGTAGCAAGAGTTGCTTTTTATTTAAATGATTTTGCGGAGTGTCCCATCTGTATTAAGAGCGTTTATTCTGAAAGTGGGCAACGGCGCAAATAGATGTCAAATATTTCAATGTTTTGATTAATTTGGCCTTTAGAAGGTATGACCACTTAACGTCGATCAAGATTTCATACTCTGACACAATTAACATCGATGGTTTGGTATGATTTGCGAATGGATTCAGTACCCAGTCGTTTATTTAACTCTCCGACGGAAATCGAAACCCCCACCCCCCTTCCATGAAACCCCAGTGTTCCGCGGACCACCTTTTGGGAACCACTGCGCTAGTTAGCCAAACTTCATATTTCCATAGGTACAGTAATTGATAAATTAATCAAAACAGATAAATATTTGACGGCTATTTGCGACGTTGCCAACTTTTAGAATATACGCACCTAATCTGTGACATAGCTTTAAACCTCGCTGGGGCGGAGTACTATGTTTATACAGATTTGTTCAAGTTTAGTTCACAATTTATTAAAATAATATGCGTTCGACTCTTCTTGCAGAAGTATACCCGTTCTCGGAGGACTACAGAGGCGGAGGCGGCGGAGGCTCGGGTCGCAACGGTACGCTGCGCTGGGGCGCCCGCTTCGGCCCCGCGCACCGGCCCCCCGCCGCTGGCCTACTGGACTGCTTCAGAGCCTGCCGCTCCAGACTCGACCAGTACCTCGCAAGGAGGAAGGTAGGTTTAAATTCGAACTCGAACTCGACTTCGAAATCTAGCTTACATGAGTAACGGTGACGAAGTTGACGCCATCTATAGCGAATTCAGCAAAGCTTTTGACAAAGTTGACCATAGCATTTTGCTACAAAAGCTCGAAATCACATTCGGTGTTCATGGGTCACTTCTAAAATTGTTCCTGTCTTACTTAATTGGCCGAACAGCAAGAGTAGTCGTAAATGGACACTCATCCAACAACTTCACGCCCACATCTGGTGTACCACAGGGGACTTGGGCCCAGTACTGTTCACAATGTTTGTTGATGACATTAAATATTCCATACAAAACTCTCATTTTGAAATGTATACCAACGACTTCAAATTTTATAGGGTTGTAATGACAAAGAACGATGAAGATCTTTTGAAAAAGGATATTGATAGGCTCTGTGTGTGGTGTGAGAAGAACAGCATGCAAGTTAATGTCGGCAAATGTTATTATATGAAATGTTCTCGAAAAAAACATAAATTTAATGCTACGAACAGAATGAGGAACCAAATATTAAGTAAAGTGTCTGAAGTTAGAGAGAGATCTGGGCATCATTATCGACTCTGAAATGAAATTTTAAACACACACCGAAACCGTAATAAATAAAAGCAATGGAATGTTAGCATTTTTAAACCGTAACACAAGACAATTCAGTAAATTGACAGCACTGAAAATTCTGTTTTCTGCATTAGTTCGTAGTCATATAGAATACTGCTCTATCGTCTGGTACCCAGTACATAATATCCATATTCAACGCATCGAAAGAGATTAAATAAAATTTATAAAAAGACTCTCTTATAAAGCAGCTATCTTATACGCAACACATTTTCGATTTGCAATTGAGTCAAAAAATTGGTTTCGTTTGACTAGAATTGCTTTCAATTTACAACTTTTGAAAGCAATTCTAATCAAACGAAACCAATTTGACTCAATTGCAAATCGGAAATGTGTTGCGTAATAAAATAGCAGTTATAAGGAATACAGTTAAAAACTATGGAGATAGACTGAATCACTTTAAAAAGGAAATCTTTGCACTGGCGTCGAGATTTTGCAGGTCAAATTTTCTTATTTAAGATATTAAATCAAGGCGTGGATTGCTCACAGCTTCTATCTTCAATTAATATTAATACGCCCCAGTCGTCAGCCAGATTTCATAATTATAAGCCTTTTGCTCCTGGTGGCCGCAAAACCAAGTACGGGAGAAATGCCCCCTTTCCTATATTCTCAGAAGTGTAACGACATTTTTCACGATTGTGACCTCGACATATTTTCAGGCAGGATCACAAAGTTTAAAAGAGCTTTGCTCATTAATGTTTCTCTTTTTATTTTTTATTTTATTTTATTTTGTGTGTGTGCTTTGATTATAATTTTAGTTAGTTATGTTTTTAGTTTGTTAGTTAATTCAATCTTATTTAGTTTAATTCAATTCGATTCAATTTCATTTCATTCAATTTAATTCAATTCATTTTAATTTTAATTCTAGTTAATTTTAAGTACTTATAAAACATTAATGATATTCTGGTTCTAATTACATTGTTATCCATCTTTATATTAATTATTATTGTATAGTGAGATGTAATTAAAATGCTGTGCTTACCTATAATTTTGATGCATGCAATTCTATTGTATTCGTTAATGATATGTACTTTGAATGTCCTTGTGTGTATTTAGTTGGTTTGCCTAAATAAATAAATAAATAAATTCAAATCTTCAGCTTTAGGTGATCGTGTTAGTGTCCATCCAACAGTTTTCGGGTAATCATTACCATCAGCGATAAGATCCGACTGTACCTACCATTAAAAAATTATTTCAGGTATATGAGTTTTGTTGCAAATAAAGTATATTCTATCTAGAATTCTAAATCAACAAAGAAAACCCCTTAAGTCCCCTCCCCACTCCACTGACTTCTACTCCTAGTCCTTCAGCGTGCACGCGGTTCGGTTGTGGAATTCACTTCCGCCTGACATTAGGGACTGCCAAACTGTTGCAGTTTTTAAAAGAAGAGTGAAAGAACGTTATCTTTCCACGGCGTCATAGTTGCGTAGGTATTTTTTTTATTTTTTTTTATTGTATTTTAATTAATAAAATCTTAGTGATATTTATTTTAGAAGTATAGAAGTATGTATGTTTGCTTGTATGTATGTATGTAAGTAAGTAGGTATATTCTCATATTATTTGTTTTATTTTATTGCGTGAATTGTTTCGATTTTATGTATTTTACTTTCTTTCTACTCTCTTACACACGGTGTCTACATCTCTTTTTATCCTCTGTCCTATCGCAGGTATGCTGGAAGAGATTTCTTTAGAAATAAGCATCACCTTTGTACGTATATTTCTGTTCTTTTCTTCTTGTCTGTATATATTTGTGTGAATAAATAAATAAATAAATAAGAAAAAATAAACCGAAAATGATAAAATAACTTAGTTTGATTATTACTTCTCTGCACCTCAAATACATACTGATGCAAGGTCAGTATTTGGCGCTGAGATTTAACACAACCCTAAAGTTGGCAGTTCTCTGCTACATGAATTTTTTTTTAGTCCACGTTCTGTAAAGTTTTTACAATAGGTATTAATATAAGAACTTCTATGAACGTAATGGCCCAACCTTGACGTAAGTACGGGTACGAAATCTTGCGGTTCTTTGTACTGCGGGTGACTTAGAGCAAATTGGTAACAAACTGAGCTGACCGCGCCAACTCTGTGTCCAAGACTTGGGTTAAAGCGACCCAAATCTTGAGGTTGATGTCAGTTGGCAGTACAGCCCCAACTAAATTGGGGTCGGCTTCCAGTCTAACCGGATGCAGCTGAATACCAGTATTTTACATGGAACGGCTGGCTGTCTGATCTCCGCAACCCAGTTACTCGTTAACACGATCTTCTTCTTCTTCTTTTCGTGTGGTTAGTGGCTAACCTGGTATCAGAGTTTTAAAGCCGCCCATGGGCCTCTGTCGTGGATTCACATGCTGTCGAGAAATATCTCTCAGGCATGCCGGTTTCTCACGATGTTTTCCTTCACCGTTTTTGAAGCAAGTGATAATTATATAATACGCACATGAATCCGAAAAGTCAGAGGTGCGTGGTAACACGACACACTTTGGTAACCCGCTAATCGCAGACCACAGCTCAAACCACCTCAAAATGTGTCTTTGCAAACCACAAACTAGAACTGTTCACTTTTCCGTCTTCAGATCGAGCGAGGGGTCCGTCTGTACGGCCAGAATGAACAGCGGCTAGCAGTGAAGATATGGCTCTCAGCACTCCGCGGTGTAAGACACAGAACTGACAAGTTTGCGCTACTTGGACATCTGTACCAGGCATATATGGACTTCGGGAAGTATAGGTAAGAGATATAACCCGACTTGGTTTCCGTACGTCTTTTTCGGGTGACCACTGAAAATCAGCGCTGTGCTGTGGGTCCCCATAGCACAGCATTATGCTGAGTGGTAGACTTCTTGTCACAGTCATGACGTGCCAGCAGCTGCCGACTATTTCTGTTTTGTGCTCGTTATTGTATTTAAATGTATTGTGTTTTATTTTCTTGTTCAAATGAGTTTATTATCTTTTTTTTTATGCACGTGTTTCTGTGACAAATAAACTTATTTTTCTTTCTTTCTTTCTATATACCCACAGTTATTATCAGCATAATCATCAAAGTCAAAAGACATGCACTACTAGATACACGCCTTATGAGCGTTGAGCGTTCATCCAAAAAGTTGGTAACGTTGCAAATAGCTGTCAAATATTTACCTGTTTTGATTAATTTGGCGATATTACTGTATGGAAATAAGAAATCTGGCTAACTTGTGAACTAGAATATTTAATAATGTATCAATTATAATACTGAATTTGATGTTGTAACTATTTTAGATGTAAAAAAGGCATTGGGAAAGTTTCCAAATACTTTTTTTACATCTAAAACTAAATATTAGGTGTAACACGGTGGTATAGTAATTATTACGTTGCGAAATATTTGACAGCTATTGCGACGTTACCCACTTTCTGTAAAAACGGTCTTGACGACCGATCCTGTGCCTCCCGCATCCAGTGGATTACCGCAACCTTCACCAGGTCAACGGTCCACCCTGTTGGCATATCTAGGTTGGAATTACTGGTTTGCAGCGACCACTTCACTAAAGAACAGCCTTGGTTGGAGAGCACACAGCAGACTAAGGGTATATTTAGGCTAGGAAGTTTACTTAATAATATAATCCCTTCATATTATCCCCTAAATGAATTTAAACCACTAACTTGTTACTAAATTATCAGAAGACTTACTCAGCTTGTATGTTGCTTATTAACGTCACCTATGAATAGAGTTGCCAACCCTACCCTAGTGGTTCAGAATCATGTACTGAATCCATTGTAGCCGGCAATTAAAAAAAATATCGCCATCTACTACTTATATTTCTCTTAATTTCATATTTTGATATTAAAAAAGTTGGCCTATAAATTATGTATAGATGATTTTGCTGCCATCAACCCGGTTGCGTTGCATAGCACTTTCATAGTGATATCATTTCATATAGATACCCTGTGTTACTAAAGAAAGTCCCTAATTAAAAGATGCTAACTAAAATATTATGACCTATTGCTGCACCCCAGAAATATTTACCACCCACGAAAACGCACGTGCAAGCTCGCAGTTCTTTTGCCAACACGTTCGAGCTATCGTCCTAAACTACCGACAGTGATTGGTGCAGTGTGCCCACGCCCCGTCGTTGTTTACAAATCAAATGTCAAGTGCGATCTCTCATGCAAATATCTCGCATTTGATACACCCACGAATGCATTGATCACTACTTATTTAGATGGTAGTAAGCGGAATAAATTCTCTTTTTTGGCCTGATTAACGACCTAGAAAAAGGTTCAGCTTGAATGCCTAACGACAACGTTACGTATGGACATTCGAAAGGATTTTTAATCGAAATGTATAACTATTCTATATAGCATCATGGTTTATATTTTTGTGACAGTGACAATTAGAATCACCCATAAATATTAATAAAGAGATATAGTTGGAAAAATACTGGGAATTCCTAAAATTTATGAATAGCTAAAGTAACTGTGACCAACTTGTATGTATGTAGCGGTCGCCAGCCGGTAAAGCGGCGCCGCGCACCGCTCGCTTCGCTTGCTCGGCTCACGCGCGTTTGGACACACTTCTAAGCTAAACTAATTACCTGACCCGTTTGGGCGAAGTAGGTACCCTAGCTTAGTTACTGCGACCATCTGTGAGAAAGTTATAAAGAGGCTCAATATTTTTTTTAAATGTGTGCATCATTAGAAGCGCAAAAAGTTTTTCGAGGAGCAGTTAAATATAAGGATACCACATTTCATTAAAAAAATGTAACTCTTATCAAAACACATTTGCTTCTAGTATTTCCTTACAAAACTTCCGCATGGGACCGCAAAATGTAATGACAACATTACAATAAATTGTCGTCCACTACGCGCCGTAGTTTTGGCAAGCTATCAAGAGAAATGGCTCGTTCATGTTGTACCTATCAGTAGTTACTTGGCAAAGTGCCAGAAAAGTTTAGTAGCTAACGGGAAAAGTTAGATTTGATTATTTTATTGGATGCGACATTGAATGAATAAACAATTTTTGTCTGTTGCTTGCAACGCTCATTAAGAGGGTTTATCCTAAAAGTTGGCAACGTCGCAAATAGATGTCAAATATTTACCTGTTTTGATTCTTACAGCAATATTACTGAATAGAAATAATAAATGTTGCTGACTAGCGAACTCGAATAATAATAATGAATTGCAATTATAACATTGAATTTGATGTTGTACTCATTTTAGGTGTAAAAAACGCATTTGGAAAGTTTCCAAATAGTTTTTTTATATCTAAAACAGTTATTACATTTCATAATCAATATTCTAGTTCGGTACTTAGTCACGTATTTTATTTCCACACAGTAATATTGCCAAATTAATCAAAACGGTGATATATTTGACATCTATTTGCGACGTTGCCCACCTTCAGAATAAACCAACGTTAACCATTGACAGTATGACGTCTCAAACTTATTTTGAATAATCTGGGTATATAATTATGGCTTGGAGATTTGGTATATGTTTACAGCAAGAATTACGCACTATAGGAGAACTCAAGAGGTCACTACACTGTATAATCTGTATTATTTTGCTATACACTTTATTAAAAACTTTTTGGCACTTTTAATTTTATTACCGCGAAAAATCAGGCAACGGTCACACCAGTACAAACGTCAAAACGTCCTACGTTAAGCTGGTCGCATCGGTATTTGGTTGCGTTCACAGCTACTTTATAACATACTGAAAGTTGCGTTCGTGCTACATTGTGACTGATTGTGGCATACGGTTATCTGACGAGGCAGTCAGCAAACCGTTTTTGCAACGACCCTGTAAATTCTGTTATTTTCAAATGATTTTATAAATTGCTCCATAAATAATTACCTATGCAAAGTAGATTCGATCAACTTAGTTTTCAAATCAACTAAGTACTTACATACTTGTAACTACCAGACTGACTCCTAAAAAATTTGTTTAACACTTTCGACTCCACCCACTTTTCATAGAACTCATACGCCATGTCGCCATACATATTGGAAGTGAAACCTCCGGGAGGGTTGCCGGCATTATGTTTGCGCTATAGTTAATAATCGCAAACGGTCAACTGTATCAGGTTTAAAACCGTGTTATAAAATACTGTAAAACGAAGTAAAATTGTGTTTTCAGGGTGTCGTGTCGCTGTATGTAGTTTCCAACCTTTTAAATTTTTTGTGAATATTTCTAACCGTTAAAAAAATATTTTTAAAATTTTTAAAAATGCTCGGATTTTGAAACCAACGCATTTACTAATAAATCTTGTTATTAAAATATACATCAGATTTTATTTTCACAGTTTATTATGCTGTATTCGCTAAGAAAACCTACATTCAAAATGAGTACCTATGCGTAGCATGAAAACCCTAGAAACGAGTTTTCTACGGGTGTTGTCGACGGATTAATAGACAAAATGACAGATTGCGATTGTTTATTTGTCATTTTGGCTATTCTTCAGTCGACAAAAGCCGTTTCTATTGTTGTCTTGCTAAGCGTGCCGGCATCCCTTAAGTGACTAGGTGAACCCTCCAGGAGGGCTCCCGGCACTGAACGTGTTAAAATACACATTTTTTAGGTGTCAGTCTCAGTTATATAGTCGACTTTGTAAAAAATTGGGTTTTTAACTTCCCACGGTCAGTAATTTTTTTTTTAAGAAAAGATACCTACTAAGAAAATAACGTACGACCGACACGGTACCAAATGAACTCTCTAGACGACAGCTTCTTTCACCAACAAAACGTTTCTAAATCACAGAGAGGAGGTCTGTGTTCCAGCAGTGGGAACATTAATAGGTTGATTATGCATCATCATTTCAACCGAAAGACGTCCACTGCTGGACATAGGCCTCCCAATCACCGCCTGTTCGACCGGCTCTATGCTTCTCGCATCCAGCAGATTCCTGCGGCCTTCACCAGGTCGTCAAATATAAAGAAAATGAATTATCTTTTACAGAGAATCCTTGGAGTTTGCCAACCGACAGCTTGGTATATCTGAAGAGTTGGACTCCGCGCCGATGAGGGCCGAAGCATATCTCAACTTGGCTAGAGCTCATCAGACCTTGGGAGGACTCGACAGGTAACTATAATTATTTTAGGAGTGGTTCATCATCATGCACTTGCCATCAAGTGTAGATTATTACACGAGGGGATAAAGCAGTGTCTTTTAGTGAGCTACCCAAGACGAAGACACCTATATCCCCGAGAAGAATATAACCCTACTTTTCACACCGTCTGATATGCAATAAAAAGCAATTCTATTTTGGTTTTTTGTTTTAAGTTTTCATACGAATTTTATGTTAATGTTCCAAATTCAAATACGTAACATTATTGACCAGTGGGTTATAATGAAATTCAGTACAATATTATTGTCCGGTTAGACCCCAGGGCTATTATGACTTATATTAGGTTAGGTTTGCATGACATACAATATGATCGAGCTGCACGAGCATGAGCACCGTTTTGTCGACGGAAGAGTAGACAAAAATGACGTTCCGTATCGACAGTATGACGGCAGAAAAATAGAAACAGTCAACTGCACTTTTTACGAAATTCACTATTTTACATAATTCGACTCAGAATTCCTTGTTGTACATGGGATTGAAACATAAATAGCTGGTGGTTGTACTATAGGTACACCTCTGCCTAACCCTTCGGGATTACAGGCCTGATGTTATGTTAAGTAAAATTGATAATGAAATTGTCTTTTACTTCTTATTCCAGAGCCCTCTCCTACGCTCGCCAAGCCCTCTACAACGACTGCGGCGGTGGTTCAACAGCTGGCTGCGTTCATCTCACAGTAGCTGCCGTCAGTCTAGAACTAGGAGCCTTCTCTAAAGCTATGGACGCCTTCCAGAAAGCGCTGGCTGTGGCACAGGCGCAGAATGACAACACTTTACTACTTCAGGTACGATTGTGGCGGCATCTACATCGCCACATGCGAACTACGCATCAAATACCTGACGTCACACAGCATCCTGACGTCACACAAATACATATGACATATATACAAGCTCCCGACTTCAACCTCTGGGCAGTTGCCCACCGGACATGAAACCTGTCGAAGAGAGAAAAAGGGAGAGAGAAAAAGAGGGGGAGATAGGGAAAAGGAAAGAAAGAGAGAGTGGGGGAGACAGAGAGGGAGGGAGAGCAGAGAGAGAGAGGGAGACGGGGAGAGAGAAAGGGAGGGAGAGCAGAGAGGGAGAGGGGGAAAGAGTATTTTATTTTGCGTTATATCATCAACAAAAGCAAACGTGTTCAATGTAGGGACACATTTGCTTTTTTTTGATGGAATACGAATATCATCTAAAAAAAAATCCGGAGGTCTCTACCTAACTTTGGGGAAAACAGCTATGTTGTGATTTTAAGTTGTTAAGTAACTAGAATAGAACTTCAAATTCAAATTCAAATTCAAAAGTCATTTATTCAAACTAGGCTGAGAATCAGCACTTTTCGAACGTCAAAATTACATAAGACAGTCCCCCAAAACGCCCACCCTTCACCACTTCCTAGTGCAACTGTTAAATAGAGAGAGACAGGGGAAGAGAGATAGAGAGGGAGAGAGAAATAAAGAGAGGGAGATAGAGTGAGAGATAAAGAGAGAGAGGGAGAGAGTGAGAGGGAGAGAGAGGTAGAGAGCGAGAGAGAGATGTAGAGAGCGAGAGAGAGAGATAAAGAGAAAGAGGGAGAGAGAGAGGAAAGAGAGTATTTTATTTCGCAACAAAAGCAAATGTGTCCAATGTTGGACACATTTGCTTTTTTAGATGGAATGAATATTATCTAAAAACACTTCCGAAGTGTCCTAACCTTTTTTTATTTTCTATTTTTCCGGGGTGGAAAATCCTCATGGATTTCCTCCGCCCTGGGGCGGGCGGAGGGGTCTGTCATACTCTTACTGACTATTAACCACCCCGGTGTTCCAAGTCACACCTACGCCGAGGGTCGTGGGAACTTAAAAATCTTCCGCAACCCCCGGCGTAGGTGTGTCCTTTTTTTTTTTTTTTTTCCCGGTTGGATAATCCTCATGGATGTCCCCCGCCCTGGGGCGGGCGGAGGGGTATGTCAAACTCTTACTGACTAAAAACCACCCCGGTGTTCCAACTCACACCTACGCCGGGGGTCGCGGGAACTTGAAATCTTCCGCAACCCCGGGCTGGTGCCGGCCCGCCACCGCGGGCCTCCTCGGGTCAGGGGGGGGGAGTGAGGTGTTTGACTCCCCGCGCGACGTCTCAGAGGAGCGCGCGTGGTACACTACGCGCCGCCACCTCGGGTCCTGATGTGTGGGGGGCGACGGACGTCCCCGAGTCCGTCGTCCCTGGACACATTTAGGGGGGCTGGAAGAGGGCGTTATCCGCCCTCCGCCGGCGCCCGGTGCGCCTGCTGCGGGCCGGGTGAGTGGACGAGATCTCCTTCTCCCTTTCCGCAGCCTCCTTCTGCGAGACGACTGTCTCGCAGTTGGCGCTGACGCTGATGGCGTTCTCGTTCTTCCTTGACTCTGCGGCTGTGGGCAAACCCATCGGCGGCGGAGTATGCTCCGCTCTTGCCGGGAAGAGGGCTGCGACCACTTCCTCCAGCAGCTCGGGTTGGAGACTCTCCATAAGTGGAGGCGCCGCGGCTCGAAGTTTCCCTCGAACCGCGCGATAAGGGCGCCCCCACGGATCCCCGTCTAGAGCCTCCAACATCTCCTCCCTGGCTCGCGTCCTCGACTGGCCGATGGCCAGCCACAGAGTCTCCTTAGCCGCGCGGTACACCTCATACAGCGCGGCTTCTTCGTCAGGGACCCGACGACGTCTCCTCCGGTATCGGGTATACTGGCGTCTAACCGCCACGCACGCGGTGCGCATCTGCGCGATCTCGGCGGTCCACCAGTACACCTGGCGCCTTGCGGACTGTGTGTGGACCCGGGTTATGGACGCGTCGCAAATTTTCGTCATCGCCTCGCGGAACCACAGGGCCTCCTGCTCGACGTCGACAGGTCCGTTCGTTGCCGACTCCCGGCTCCAGGCCTGCACAATTGCTGCCTCCTCGAGAAGCTCCCTGTCGATGCGCTTACGCATCCAGCGCGGACCGTCCGTTCGCGGGGCCGGTGGACCGCGGCCGCCGGTGGTCTGGGCGGAAACGTCGAAGCGGATGTATCGGTGATCCGACAACGTTTCCACCTCCACCGCGACACGCCAGTCGCAGACACGGCCCGCGACTGCGGGGCTAGCGAACGAAACGTCCACTATAGACCCGCCCCGCTGCCGCACGCACGTGTGGACCGAGCCCCGATTTAGGACGGTCAAGCCAGTCGTGACAGCCCACTCCTCCAGCACCTCGCCCCTAGTATCGGTCACAGGGGATCCCCACGCCGCAGACTTGGCGTTGAGATCCCCCAGCAACAGCACCGGGCGAGGGTGGAGCGACCCACGACGGCACCCAACTCGACAAGGAACCTCTCGAAGTCGGCGAGGCTCTTGTTGGGCGAAAAATACGCCCCAACCGTGCCAGTGCCGTCCGCGAGGACGGCTACCCAGCCGTGACCTCGGAACGGGTTGACAAGAGCCCCGCAAATGATGGCCACCAAACCGTCCAAGTCTCCCACCCAGTTATCCCTGGGGGGGACAAAATACGGTTCGTCGACCACAGCCACGTGAATCGACCACTCTGCCATGCTCTGGAGCAAGAGATCCTGAGCTCTGGCAGAGTAGTTGATATTCGCCTGGAGGAAATGGAATTGTGCCATCACTGGCATTCCATTTCCTCGGCACCACCTGCTTTCCTGGGTCGGGAGTCAACCGCTTCGTTGCCTGGCTGTGGGAGAGGCTTAGGTCCTCCGGCAGGCCCAGTTCTCCTGCCAACCTTTCGCGGAGCCTTGCAGGCTTTCCCGCCAAGTCTGTGCTCCGTAGGCTTTCCTGCAGCTGCGCAAAGACTGCAGTTTGGTGCCGCGGAGCACTGGGCCGCCTTGTGCCCAGGTTGACTGCAGCGATAGCAGAGCTCACTGCGATCTGCTTTTGCAGTGCACTGTGCCCGGACATGATCCTTTTCCAGGCAGCGGTAGCACTGCATGACCCTGGGTGGCAGGAGTTTAACACTCGCTGACACCTACCCCACCAGCAACCGTCTACCACCTACGACCTTGTTTGCAGCCGCTACCGGGCACCGCACCCAAACTGTGCCCTGCCCGGCCGCGCTGCTGCAAATTTCACCCGCCTGCACGCTCTCGGGCGGACACCCGCCGTTTCGGGCAATGGCCGCCACTACTTCCTCCGGAGTCACGGAGTCGTCCAGCCCATCTATGCGCAATTCAGCCGTTTAAGCGGGCCTGGATACCCGAGCGTCCTCTGGTTTGAGGACTTCTCGAATTTTGGCGGCCAGAACGTCCGCCCTCTCCTGCCTTGCATCACCTGACACCTCAAACACTTTGGCACCTGTGGCTGCCGTTCTAAAAACAAACCCACCCGGGGTGGCAAATTCGCTGACCTAACCGGTGTGAGTGTCCTAACCTAACCTTACTTCAAGGAAAACAGCCGTGTTGTGATTTTATGTTGTTAATTAACCAGAAAAGAACTGTAGATGAGAGAGAGAGAGGGAGAGAGAATGAGAGAGGGAGATAGAGGAAGTGAGAAAGAGAGGGAGATAGAGAGAGGGAGATAGAGGAAGAGAGAAAGAGAGAGATAGGGGGAGACAGAAAGAGAGAGAAAGAGAGGGGGAGAGAAAGAGAGAGAGGGAGATAATGAGAGAGGGAGATAATGTGAGAGAAAGAGAGAGGGAGAAGGAGAGAGAGAGAGTGAGAGATAGAGGTAGAGGGAGAGAGAGGAGAGAGTATTTTATTTCGCAACAAAAGAAAATGTGTCCAATGTTTGCATTTGCTTTTCTTAGGTGGAATACGAATATCATCTGAGAAGACTTCCGGAGTGACCTAACCTAACTTCGAGGAAAACAGCCGTGTTGTGATTTTATGTTGTTAAGTAACTAGAAAAGAACTGTAGAAGAGAGAGGGAGGGAGAAGGAGAGAGAAAGAGAGAGTATTTTATTTCGCTTTATATATTCAACAAAAGTAAATGTGTCCAATGTGGACACAGTTCCTATTTGTCGTTTCCAATAGAGAAGAACCGGCTAAAAACTCCATGGTTTTCAAAGTCTGTATTTAAATTACTGACAAATCTTAATAATCCTTACTTTTTCCCCAGGTGTACGTAGGCCTCTCAGAGCTGTGGCGTCGTCTCCGCGACGCAGAACGTGCGGTGGCCTGCGCTGCTCGCGCGTGTGACCTCGGCCGCGGTCCTCGCGCTACTGACCTGAACACACGACATCATAGGATAGCTCTACTGCAAATGGCGGCCGCGTTGAGGGCAAGAGGCGAACTGGGAGATGCTCATGATTATTGTAATGTAAGGTCTTTTCTCTTCAATAAGCAGCCTCTGTTTTCGCTGATCCTGAGCAGAATCGAAGATTTGAGGTCAGGCCATGCCTTTATGGCCCTAATGGCAACGATATTTAATGTAATGGCCTTGGCCTTTTTATTTTCAAATAAATTATTTAAGTCAATAGTCTGTAGGAATCTAATATATACGTAGGTACCTCTTCGCCTTTACTAAAGAAGCTGGAGAATCCATGGCTCTAGAGAGAGTATGTGGTGATTTTCAGCAGTACATTTGATAACCACGTCCAAAAACATGGTGACATATTAATTTTGAGACCCATTCTCATGCACGATGTTGACATAGTGACATTACACGCCAGGCATAAAGTTCAGTAGTGACTGGGCTACTATCGTTCAGGCTAATTATGTAAAAAACAGCCTATTATTGTCGCACTGCAAGGACAAAGGCCTCCTCTCATACAGAGAAGGCACAATCATAGATCACCACGTTTGCATAAGACGGGTTGGTGATTTCAGACTTATATTAAGTATAAGTCCAGGTTTCATCACCATTTTTTCCTCCACCGATGTCAGTAATGTCCAATATAAACTTGGAAAGTACATATGAATTGAAAACGTCGCATTGGTACTTGCTGGATTTTAACCCACAACCTCGTGCATCAGAGGCGAGGCCACCACGACCACCACTGGACCATCACGACAAGCATAACAAGTAAATAACAGATTTTAAATACCAATCCCATTTCCATCTGTAGACTTACACACTTACAGATTACAACATGTTTTAGGCAATCCTATGTTTTGTAAGTAATACTGTTCTGCTACTATTTGCAGGAATCGTTACGACTAGCAGCAGTGGCAGGTGATCAGGGATGTTATGCCCGTGCGGTGCGCATCGCAGGCGACGTGTACCGCAGGAAATGTGATATCGGGAAAGCGTTAAGGTAAATATTGCAAGTTCTCTACACTGTAACCTAATAAATTGTATTAGTTTGAGTGAGTTTCTAAGAGTACATTTAATATATTGAGTAAAACGTTTATTTTGAAGGAAACTGTACAGAATGATAATTTTACAAATCACTTCTTCAGTCATAATTTGGCGCCCAGCATAGGACACTGTGCCCCAGTTGGGCGCCAACATACATAAACTATTTCACTTAGCATTTGAATTGTTGGTGATCCTCAAAATATCAATTTAACAATTCATTTCCATTCAAACAATTTATTATGCACTTGTGTGCATAATAAATTGTTAATAAACGTTGCATGTATATTAATAAAATTATGTTCGTATACCGGAAAAAAAGATTCCGACGCATTGAGAATCTCCTAGTTTTTTAAAGTCGGTTAAAAATCTTTTATTCAGAGATTTTTAAAACAAAAGTACTTAGATTTGTCAGAAAAATTTGATTCGCTTCTTCAGCGTGAATTCGTATTGATATATTTTTTATTCATAAAAACTTGACAATGATAATACTAAGTAAAACTACCTCTAACGATGTTTGTTAAGAGTTTGTTCATGTATAAATAAAAGGATTTTTCAATTCGACTATTTTTCTCAACAGACACTACGAAGTAGCAATGGGAGCCGGCCAAGCGTTAGGCGACCGCCTCGCTCAAATGGAAGCCATGGATGGAGCGGCGCGTTGTCTAGAAGCACTTCGACTACAGGGCAGGATCTGTAACTGTAGACCATTGGAGTTCAACACACGGCTACTTGAAGTTGCTACATCTGTTGGGGCTAAGGTAAACATACCTAGCATTTCTCAGATTTTCTGTAGAATAGTCACTAACAGATGTTTATGACATCAGCACAAGGTATTTTTAAGGCAGGTGGCTATGGGCCGGCTATGCCATGACGAAAATAGCCAGACTAAGAATTCCTTGAGAGACCCTGAATCAGCGAGATTATTATGAACGACGGTGGACTGGAGACCTTAGAACCAGCCCCCACTCTCAGATAGAAGGTTTGAACCCCAGCAGTGGGAACATTATTGGCTGATTAAGTTTTTCAGCTGAGTAACTTATAACCATGCTTTATTATTACGACTGCTTCGTTAGCCCAGAGATCGCGAATGTTGAGCGTAAGGTCATTGGTTGGGAAGAGGATGATGATATAAGTGAAAGTGTAAACTAAACACAAAGACTAAGTCTTAATATAATGTTAACCTTCACCTTTACATGCAGATAAGACGAAGGTTACAGTTATTTTGAAAAGCGTTATAATAAGTGTGTTGGTATTCTGATTCGTCACACGCATTTAGCATTGTTCATCATAGGTATGCGTTATAAATAGGTAGTTTTCTGATAATAAGTAGTTTCCAATCGGGAATACTTTTTGCTTTTATGGTTTTTCGGAGATATCAACCCATTATTTTAATTAAAATAATCAAAGTTTTTACGCAACTCACAAGCTTTAACGCGAGTGTTCCGCAAGTTCTATTCTAGGTCCAAGTAACTATAAAGATTTTATACTCATTTTTCAAAATGTAACAATGTGGAATCTCTGTTTTCTCTGAAACACTTATGCCCGGTTTCAGGAACGAAAACTATGGACACCTCAAAAATAAACGCAAGTCAAGTGATGCAATTGGCTGTTGATAAATCTTTCACCAATTGCAACATTTTACGCGCGCTTGACTAATGTGTCACATTAATGTTGCGATCATTTTCGTTCGAAAAACTGATCCTTAAGAGTCTGTATTACCTCAAATTGCTTAGCATGATCCTCCGTTATATCGAATTTACTGCAGCATTAATTTTGAAAATTATAAATATAATGGTAAAGTTGAAGATTAATGATAAGTACATTGGTGCCGATTCTCTTGTCACAAATGCCTCTAAACTAGACTAAAAATCACAAAAATTTTGTTTATTCCTGTCAAACGACGATTTCCCATTCTGAAATAGACTAAAGTGACACAACTTAACTATATTTTAGTTTGACAGCACTAAGATAGTACTGAGTTTTTAGTTTAGTTAAATGGCAAGTTTGCTATTCTGAATTTGACATTTTTCACCTAAAAATTTGATTGTAAAATATCAAACCAGACTAAACCTGACAATTTTTAATCGCGATTAAAAAAGTGTGGGATAAAATAAGTTGTCATGAACTAAAATTCACACCAACATCTCGACTTTACGTGCAAAAACTACTGTACTACTTACGTATTTTTTCGTTTGCTTATATCTCGAAAATGGTGCGTCCTATCGTAAAAATAATGAAAATTTCGACCCCCTTTATGAAACCCATAAACCTGAACATGTAGGTAATATTTTTCATTTTTTCCACACAAAAAGAGAAAAATTCCATATAAAACACGTCGAGGGGGCAAACCCTGCGCGCCTCCGGCTCTAAAAAAATCACGGGTTAGGGCAAACCACGGGTACCACGTGGATTCGCGATTGTCAAATTCTATTTTAGTTGTGTCAAAATTATTTTTTAGTTTAGAGAATTTTATTTGCAGAATAGCTCTAAGATTCTCATAGCCAAAAGTAAGGAATTTTAGTGATAGTTTAGTTCGGTGTACAAGAGAATCGGCACCAATGTTTGACGAAAAAAGGATTCTATAATTTTCTCGATAGAAATAAAATCCAAAGTAACCTCCAAACCTAACAATAAACCGCTGGTATTCAAAAAATACTTCAAATTTGATCATAAAACTTTGCATAATAAGTGAACTAATTAAAAAGCAGATACCATGTTTTTTTTTTATTATCTTTATTTTCACCATAAAACAAATATATAAACTATCGGTGCCTTGGAGCCTTCTGCCCGCCGTTCAATCTCGCTCTCACTTATTTCGCGAGAAGTAGTGAGCCAGCGCGATAAAGAGTTAATTTGAGCTGAGGTATTATGGACTCTCAATGACATGACAATATCCTCCTACAGATGCTAGTCCGCCGCGTCCGTCTCCGCCTAGCAGAGATCTACACCGGACTAGGCGACAACGAAGCAGCCGCACGACAGAAGCGCGCGGCGGCGGCTTGGGTGGCGCCCGCGTGTGCGCGCTGTCGCGAGCCTCTCGCGGATAGGCCTTCACCCCTAGCCTCACTGCCGTGCGCTCATATTGTGCATCATGCGTATGTATTGCTTTTGATTTATCTGTGAAGAATATTGACAAAGGCGGCGTTAGAAAGGGAAATTAATATTATTATGATCTTGGTCTAGCTAGTGATAGTCGTGTTGGTTTAGTGATCTCAAGCGCGACTGCTGAGCAGAAAATGTAATTGGGTTTTTCATTAGAATTTTCTCAGTAGCAGCCCGGAATTTGTGCGCTATTTAAGGCCGGTTATTACATTGGGCTTCTCACTAGTCCGTGAATAAAGAAATACAGTATGAGACCGTAAATTAATATGGCTCCATCGAGTTATAGGAAAATCTTTTAGAGCATCGTTTTTGACAGAAGGGAGTGCCCTTCTGTCCCTCCAGTAAGTGTCAAAGACGACGTCGGGAGGGGATATTTAAAGTTTTTTTTAGCAAATGAAAACATTACTTATAGCTCAATGTGCTTAATTTACGGCCGACGGTGCCTAAGTGTCGTGGCCTGCTGGATTATTTTCAAAAGAATATCATTTTTTTCCAGCTGCATGCCCGAGTCCTGGTCTCGTCGCTCGACTCGCAGTCAAAGTGGAGTGGATTGTGCCGAGTGTGCGTCACCACGAGCGCCGCGAGCCCCGCCACCCGCTCCGCCGGCACCCAGGACATTACCGACACAGGTATACACTCAATTTCAGACTATAGCCACAGAATAAATAAGTAGCAGTATTATATCTATGCAGTGACCTTGAAATAATTACCTACGGCCGCTCCGTAAATAAATCTTCCGCGTCGAGACTAAGTTGAAATGTCTCACGTGTCTGTAATTACAGTGAGACTCTATAAAGAGGAACATAACAACACTGCTTGACGGCAGAAATGTGGTGAGGTGTTAGTAGTATCTAAGGGGCCGTTCATTAATTACGTGAGGTGATTTTTCGACCCCACTTGGTGATATGTCGTGAGATTTTTCAAGATGCGTATTTTTTGTGTAAATACGTTAATCTGTGCTTAACCATAAACCCTATTTTTATTCAAGACTAGTTAAATAATAATGATATCAGCCTATTATTGTCGCACTGCAGGGCAAAGGCCTCTTCTCATACAGAGAAGGCACGAGCATTGATCACCACGCTTGCTCAAGACGGGTTGGCGATTGCAGACTTATATTAACTATAAGTCCAGGTTTCCTCACGATGTTTTCCTTCACCGATGTCAGTAATGTCCAAGATAAACTCAGAAAGTACATATGAATTGAAAAAGTCACATTGGTACTTGCCCGGATTTGAACCCACAACCTCGTACATGAGAGGCGAGGTCTTAACCACTGGACCATCATGGTTATAAGACTAGTTAAAACTAACCAAATTTTCTCCCAATATTACTCTTTCTTGCGGGATAAAAAAATACGTGACATTTGCCGTGACCGAATCTCATTCAATCCCCACGTGAGATTGAATGAGATTCGGCTCGTCCCCCTCCCCCCCCCTAAATGCCTTACGTAATTAATGAACGCCCCTTTTTTTTCTTTTTTTTGTTTGTGAAATTAACAAATAACTTCTCCCGGCGGAGCGGGAGGGCGTGTCAGACTTTTACTGACTAAAACCCCCCCGTGTTCCTTCCGTTGCCTGTGTGCCGGGTCCACGATATCCGTTTCGGACAAACTCGCAACCCCAAGGTACCCATATACAGGTTGACAGGGACATCGACGCAAAAACTTTTACCATGGATTCAGTACATGGTTCTGAACCCCCCTGCGTAGACATTTTTCGTCGGTTATTAAAAAAAAATCAGCTGTTCCGTACATTTTGACCGCGTAGGTATTGCACTTTACAATGAAACAGCAGATTTTTTTATTATAACCAACGAAAAATTTCTTCGCAGCGGGGTTCAGAATCAATTACTGAAATGCCATGATAAAAGCTTTCGCGTCGATGCCACCCTGTATACTAGCCGTTCACTTCGAGATGGCCGTTACCTCCCTTCCCGCTTCCCCACACCGCACAAACAAACACACGAAACAAACGTCTATTAATTATATTGAATTGTATTATTAATTAAGTTGGATGATTATAACATAGATAAAAATGCTTGGCTTATTGCTGGTCCTGCTCCACAGCCACTTGGGCTCACTAGTTAAAAATTTTAATGTTTGGAAGAGTTGCTTCCCCTTTTAATTTTTTCTGACATTACAAACTTAATGTTAATTTTTTATTTAAACAAGTTTTAATTGTTGAATACTCCAATGGATAATGATTTTCTTTCTTTTTGGTAGTAACTTTTAAGCATTTTTTCAATTTTTGTAAATGTGACTACCATGGAGCCGTTTGTTTTTTTTTTAATTTATTAAGATGTATGTTGATTTGAAAGAGCATGGCAGTTGAGAGTATGTCATGCTCACTTAAATGTCTCGCTGACGGTGGCGAGTGTGTTGGATCATTCGGTCCCCTACAAAATGGTTGAACTGGATGGTGCTGATCCACGCGTCATGTTCTTGAACGGACGCCGTCAGTAGGGACTGGTCATCTCTTATCTGCCATGGCTTATTTTTAATCTTATACCTATTTTGAATTGTTTACATTATTTTTTGTACATTGTTCTCACATATAGAAGAAACAAGAATAATGTACCCAGGATTTTGTAATTTTCTATATTTAAAAGAGTGTCCTTGGAGTTTCTTGCCCGTTCTTCTCCATAAAGATCTACGTTTTGGAATGGGCAACTAGCTTCAACTTTCTGACTAACTGACGCGACTATTTGACAATTCAAAAGTGCCTGTAAATGGTTTAATTGAAATAAATGCTTTGAGTTTGAGTTTAGGTTTGACGCTAGCAAACTCGCTATCCGTACTAAGTGGGCCTAACTTGAGGAGAGGCATGAGGAAGCGGGAAGGGAGGTAACGGCCATCTCGAAGTGAACTGCTAGGACTTTCCTGAATGAGCTCCTACTCCTTGACAAAAAACTAACAATTGTGACCGTAAAAATAAGAAGCTGCTTTATTTATTTATTTAATACTTCAAGCACAAATGTACAGAGGCGGACTTAATGTCATAGGCATAGGCTTTACACAGGACATTGCTCTTGGAAAGTTAGTTGCGCTACTTCTTCCCTGGCTTAAGCACCAGGTTGGAAGGATGCTCGGATTTGCCTCATTTTACCTTCAAAAACATTAATAATTTCTTATTAACGTAAAGTTTTAAATATTGTCTTTCAGGACTTTCCGTTCGGAACACCACCAACGCTTCGGGAATCGGATCTAAACTCCATAATATCAGATCACAGCAGTCAACAGGCGACATCTAGCGTTTAATTTATTTATTTAATTTAAATAAATGAATAATCATCACAACTTTATTTACACATTAAATATTGCAGGTGGCAATACTGAAATCAGTGTTGACAAGTACAAAATACAAGTATAAAAAAAATTATTACCTATAATTTAAGCTTTGACATTTTATTGAACAAATCACGAATAGACTAGAATACTCAAATAAATTAAACTATCCAGATTTAAAAAAAATGTTCAACAGTTTCCGCCACGCATTAATGATGTGCCATGTTGCACAGGTCTTTGCAACCTGGCCTGCAATCAGAAATACAGAATATTTAGCACAGCTCGATTTCTCGGTATACAAAGCGCATAAAAGACAAAATAGTTCACAAAATAATTTGAATGAATAAATAAATTAATGTTTTAATTGATCGTTTTACTGTTACGGACAGTTTATCGATCGAAAATTTGTGTGACAAATTGTCGAGCACGCGTAAACTGATGTGATTGGTTGGATGATTTACCAAGAGCCAATCGCAGCAGTTTACGTGCGCTTGACAATTTGTCACATTAATTTTACGATCATTTTCGTTCGAAAAACGGACACTACACTGTTACTACTAATAATGGCTGTTAGTATAATGCGAATTTTCTTTAGAAGTCAAAGCTTAGATTATAGATATTCAGAAAAACTTGCTCAGTGTCAATATTTTATTGGGTTGCATAAAACTCAGCACTTACACATTTTCACCCAATATTACTAAAGAAAATAAACGAAAATTTACTATTAATTATATTGAATTTAAATTCTATGAACATCACGCTCGCTATGTGAAGCGGTTTAAGTAGAATATTGTCGTTTTCGGTGCCATAAAAATATTGATGTCTAAAAATTATATTGTTAATATTAAATAATTTAAAGCGTGGTTTTAACATGTGGTTACTATACTAAAGTTGAAAATCTTTTAATAAGCAATACAGAAATATTTTTGCTTTCAAAAACCACATTATAAAACCACAAAAGAGTGTTGTAAAAATTAATATTTTGAATGAAAATAATGAAGTGAAGGTGAGATTGAAATGCAAGGAACGATTATAATGAACGAATGTCCATATCCTACTGTAATTTCTATGTATAATTGTAAAGTTTGGAAGTCTATACATTTAAAGAGAGATGTTGCAGAAAGACTTGAGATAAAAGGAAAGCAATTTCTTGTTCATTTATATTATTGCTTAATTAACTAAACTTGTATTGAAACGACTGTGAGCTGAGTGATATTCTCATTTGCGTTTGAGAAAAACATTACGCTTATTTATTACTAAGTTTATCACATAAAAATGGAGCATAGCTATAAAATATACAAAAATAAATAATAATTCGTTTAGAAATAATCATAACATAACATCCTGCCTGTATTCCCAGAAGGGTTTGGCAGAGGTGTACTTATAGTACACACGGCTACACATCAAGCTATACATTTCCAGTTTATGCTGATCTCTCATTGTGTAGGATTTCCGTACAATGCGAGGCCAGCTTATACTACATTATAGCTTGATGTGTAGCCGTGTGTACACCCACATTTCGCCAGTTATGTTTACGTCCTATTTAATACAAGCCGATTGACATCAACCGGGCAGAAATCCAGACTCCGGGCTGGTATTGAGAAATTCCAGATGGAAAAACCCAATAACCCAGGACCTCATGCTCAGCGCTTGCGACCACTTGAGCAACGAGGCAGTCAATAGAAATAAACTGCGCCCCGGAGTTACAAGCATGATTTATATGGAATATTCGGTTCTATTCGATGGATTATTTATTTTTCTATGGCTAACACAGACTCACGAAAACGATACTTGGCGCCAGTTTCTGGAAAGAAAATTATCGAAAAATTATGTGACAAATTGTCAAGCGCGCGTAAACTACTGCGATTGGCTGTTGATAAACCACTCAACCAATCATATCAGTTTACGCGCGGTTGACAATTTATCACATAATTTTCGTTGGAGACACTGGCCCTAGGTTAAAGAAATCAAGGAAAAAGCTAGAAAATAACTAGGAACCTAAAGATTGTGTATTTAGGATATTGAATCCTTTGAAAATACGCTTTATTAAAGATGGGGTTGTTTCTTTTTGTACGAATTATAACGATTTTATTACTCATTACGAAAACGGGTATTGGTGTCGTGATGATTATTATTACTGTCGGTCTGTATGTGAATATTTTTGCCAATATGGACAAATTATTTTAGTCGATTTTTATCACGAAAATGGTACAGTACCTGCATATTTCTTTTGCAGCTTTGTAGCTTTCTCTAAAAACCCTTCACTCATAACATAACAGCACGCCTCTATTCCCCAAAGGGCAAGGCAGAGGTGCACCTACAGTACATCCACATTTCACCAGTTATATTTAAAACTCTTCAGAACCTATAAAAGCTCGTCATGATAATTTAAAATTACTACAAGAATTCTGGTTGCACCTATACGGCGAAACGTAAAATTCGAGTTGTGACTAGTACAGACAATTGAGCAATAAAAGATATCGTGTATAATGCATTGAAACTGAATTATTTTCATGAATGAATCCGTTAAGGTAATATTTTGTTTAGTATCTACTTGAATACGGTGGGGACGACAATACGACAGTAAAATACAAAAAAACAATCAATTATAATATCCAATAGTTTATTGAAACGACCATTTTTTTTTGTTTGGCATCTCGCAAGCCTTCTTGGGAGGTTGTCAGCTGTTTAACCGGACTTTCCTGTGGGTGCCTCAATAAGTTAAGGCCTCCAGCCAAGTCATAAAACTTATAAACTAAGCGACTACTCGCTAAGGGCACCCCTTGTGGGGTGCGGACCGCGGTGAAGGACGTCGCTGGGGGAGACAGCAAGGGACAGGCTGGATCGGATTTAGATTATTTGGGGACGAATTTAAAGCTACAGGCTCAGTGACGCCGGCTGGCTAGGGACAGGGTCAGGGCGGGGATGGACGGGGACGTCGAGGTGGGCCTCGGGCATGACAAATTATTGCGACGACCATCATTGCAGGAACTATAAATATAGCTAGTCAAAGATCGCCAAAACCTATAGTGGGCCCATCACCACTATTTAGTTTATTTGGAAAAATTACTTTTTTAATATTTGATAGTTTCAAAATACTCTTATGCTTTAGTATTCTCAGTGTTTTTATTTATTATCGTATGGTCGTCTCCATATTCTATTTTCGACGGCATAAATTTTCAATGAAAATTTTATTTCGAACGGAAAGTTGGTTAATAATTGGTAATCTTTTAATAAAGGTCAATCTTTTCAAAACCTAAAAACTATATTTTCGGAGTGAAGCAAAGTGACATACAGGCTGACATCAAAGATATTGTGATTACACTTTTTTTAGAAGGAATATATACGCTTGTATAGCAAGGATATACGTTGCTGTTTATATACTATGTTATAGTATGTAGTTGTATATTTCTAAGTCTTATGGATACATATTAAATTATATAAATAAATAAATAAAACTCATGAAATAAATCCCGACGGAAGGATGGACTAAAATAATGGCGTCAATAATCAATGTTTGTGAAATATTTTGCTTGTACTGTCACATCAGTATTTTCATAGAATAGGCCGGTTTCTGGAACGAAAAATTATCGCAAAATAAATGTGACAAATTGTTAAGCGCGCGTAAACTGCTGCGATTGGCTTTTGATAAATCATTCAACCAATCACAACAGTTTACGCGCGCATGACAATTTGTCACTTTTATTTTGGGATCATTTTCCTTCTAGAACCTGGTCCTAAGTGTCTCCCCCTGCTTCATAAGTCCGTTAATACTTGTATGTGTAATGTATTTTATTAGAAAGCAATTTATTATTTTTGCGCGAAATCACTGAAAGTTACGACTAGACGGGCCATCGGGGTTCAAGACCGTAAGCATAGAAAATAAATCAGCATTACTATAATTACAAAATCTGGAATTTAACATATATTCTAAACCCATTATTAACTGCCAAATTTCTAATCGTCAATTAAGTATAAAACATAAATTTAAAGATCAATAATAAACAGTATTTTAGGCGCACTGGTTTGTCGGGCACATCAGATGTAAGGGGAACAGTGGAAAAAGTAATTGGAACTAAGATTTTGACGAATTTCAACAGCCTAAAACCGGAAAAAACATAGGCAGTCACGGAGACCGCCGACAGAAGTAAAAACTTAAAACTATGCATAGCTACATAAATCCTGTGTCGGTGACGCGAATCCAGATTTTATCCTACCAAAAATCGCTCAGCGCACCTATAAAAATATGCTATGAGGACCAGAAAGAAAAATTTGCGGGGTTTTATGGGTCCCAGAATCTGGATGGGGCACTCTGAGCATTTTGACGTCCAACGTACATAATATGCTTCACACCTAACAGCGTAAAGTCGACCGTCCGTTGCTACGTAGGATTTTGCACGGAGAGGTTTGCCACACATGAATAGCCGTGCGTACAGTTCTGTGGTACAGAGCGTAGCCGTGGGTCGTAGTGCACGATCCCGCCTACATTTTCATACAAAGTAAAGCTCACGTGCGTAGCTTCGCCGTGGGCTACTGTGGTTAGATTTCTTCTCAAATGTCATGATTTCATGAAATACCTAGTCATAATGATTCTAATGATTATAATTCTGAAAATACATAACTATTTTGGTCGCGAATCATATTTTGATCAATATACAACGCAATTTTTTAACCAACTAGCTAGCAGTTTGCCATTGCAGATCCACCTTAAATTTCACAGTGTTTCGACTATCATATTGTAACATTCGAAATAGCTTGCAAACAGCTTCTCATAATACTTCACTGAGGCCATGCAGTCTAAAGAAAGCAAATAATCGTTAAATCCCCGACGTCTCTCATGAGAGACACGTCCCAAACCGTCAAGCCTCTCATGAGAGTCTGATGACTCACATGTGAGTGATGATGTGAGTCAATGGGGCTTGACTATAGGGGTGCATGTGTTAGGTGACTTACGCGGCTCATTTTATGGCCTGACGGATACTCGGCAACTAATCAACAAAATCATTCAAAATATAATAAAGCAACATATTTTTTAATTTTTTAATGACGTAATTGACGTGAAGCGGGCGTCAATGTCAGGCTTGACAGTTAAAACGTTACAAAATGCGCGGGGCTAGATCGAAATCGAAAATCTAGAGGTTACTTTTTTCACTCTTCCCCAAAAATTAACACTGTTGAATAGATAAGCAAACGTATAGAGAAAGTTTAAAATATATCCAAATAATAGTCCAAAGTCTATCATCGTTACATATTATAAGATTTATAACTAACGTTGTGTTTCCGATGTCCCTATGTATACTTGTCGTCTGTGGAAGTATTAATGTAATGGCAAAGTAAACAAAAAAACAAACTCGGTTCACAATTGATGAAAATATCGATGAACATACTAAAAAATATATACCTACACAGAGTAGCATAAAACCTCCTTTTTTTTTAGGCGGGTAAAAAAAGGAAACCTACTTATTTACCGAGAACTGTTGGATTTAACAAAATTTTGACTCTCTTGTAAAAAAAAAACATCAAAATCGAACTACTCTATAAAAAGTTATGTGTAGCCATACAATAAAAAAATATACGCGTCGACCTGAGATCCTCCTCCTTTTTTCATCGGTTAAAAAAGATGTAAGAACCTAAGTCACATCGTTGAATGGGGATAAAAACGGCCACTTGCTCACTAAAGATGTCACTACTATCAGTAGTCCAAGAATTTGACAGCTATAGTTTGACCGAAACCGCTCTACCGTGCCATAAGAATCAGTGGTGAGGCAGAGGGCAGCGTTGACGAATGAACGACGAAACGCCGTGAGCAATGACGAATGAGTAGCTTGCACTGCCCCGTCTCGCCGCACACACACCTATGGCACGATACAGCGGTCTCGGTCAAACTATAGCAGTCACTCTCAAATATGTTTATCAAGAATTCATGATTTTATTAATTAACCTACTTAAATACTTCTACAAAAGCATGTAATTATAAAAAACACTGAACTAAACCTCACTTCGTCCTAACTGCTATATCTTATATGTTAGCTAGACAAACTGATTTAGACAAATATTTTAGTTAGGGCACATAGAACAAGCATTAAGTTTTGATGGAATACATTTATTAGATTTTACATACATACATAAGCTCACGCTTTCTTCCGATAGGGTTAAGCAGAAACTACAGATCGCCACCCGCTACGATACTTACATATCTTATACTCCTTCGTTTACTTCGATATAATACGATTTTGTAGGTCAAATATTATGAGCGCTTATCCTAAAGATGGCAAAGTCGCAAATAGGTGTCTAATATTTACCTGTTTTGATTAATTTGGCTATAATAGCGTGTATATATGAAATGTGGCTAACTAACTAAAATATTGATTATAAAATGCAATAAACTTTCCAAATGGCTTTTATACACCTCAAACGGTTACAACATCAAATTCTGTGATAAAATAAAATAAAATAATTAAAAACAGTAATTAATCCAAACAGCGAAATATTTGACAGCTATTTGCAACGTTGCCCACTTTCAGAATAAACGCTATAATGTTACAAATTGTCAAGCGCGCGTAAATTGCTGCGATTGGCTGTTGATAAGTCATTCAACCAATAACAGCAGTTTACGCGCCCTTGACAATTTGTCACATAAATTTTTCGTTCAAGAAACCGGCTGGAACTACCAGTCGAAGTAAAAAAAAGCATTTGATAGGCCAATTCTCGAGGAAGGTTACGACATTTAGAAACCGAGCAAAAAAAAAACTCAGAAAGATCGCTAAACGAAAACGAAGTAATAGCGCGGGCAGGCGATACGATACGATGCAACGCGGTGGGTCGGGGGCTTAGGGAATTTTTCAATAATTGTATATTGTGTATCTTGTAGAGTGCCACATGAACGAAGTCGCAGGGAATAAGATAGTTATCTATAAAATCCTACAAATGTATTCCATCCCTATGCAAGGGCGTTTAGATAGATAGGAATTAAATTTTAGTTAGGTATTATTGAAGACGTGTCTAAAGAAGTCAGTCTAGCTAGTTTTTTTTGGAAATCTCGTAACAGACTTTATACAGGGTCAAACAAAATTAGCTAGCGAAACTGCGCAAGCATGATGGGTATCGCTAAAATACGATTTGAAGATTTTTATGATCAACGACCGCAGGTATTTTGGTTACTTACGTCCGAACGGCCAATATAACCAGTTTTTGCATACTGGAGATAGAAAAACCTGTCTATCTAAGGTTTTAACGTCCCAATAATCTGTCAGAAAATAAGGAATCTTACTGAATGACATTCAAAGACAGATAGAATTGTGTGTTCGGCCGTTTTTTCCTAAGTGCAGCAAACGGCGAACGAGGAACTAGCGAACGGTAGGATGATACTCAAAATAAATGTTATTGGCACATTTTAATAAAGGTCAATAAAAAACTGGGCTGATATTAATTTAGAAATTGAGATGCAACGCAATAGTTCGTAATTTCGTAATAATTAAAATTAGTAATTTATTGGGCTCGGCCTAAATTGATATCACGTAAGTGAAGTATACACAAAAAAAACTGATTTTGAAACTCATACTTCAAGTAACTACAATACCAGCGGTCGTTTAACCCCCCAAAATCAATAAGCAGTTTTTTTTTTCGTTTATGTTTGTTTAGATATCGAAACCCATATTACATCTGCGCAGTTTTGCTAGCTAATTTAAATTGACCTTGTATACAACTGCTTATAAAAGGCTAATCTTTAGAATACTTCATGTCCTTCAAACCATATAATATTAAAGCCAGAATAGTGTCAGTAGTTTTCGAGTAAAATTATTTAAATTAAATGCCATAAACTGCTTCTCGATTCCGTGAAATATTAAAAAAAAATATAAGAAAAAAAGTTCTGTTACGAAATTTTCAAAAAAAATATATTGAAAGTTGGAAACTGCGGAAGGTGTTCTTTCTAAATTAAACACGCCGTGAAAGAGTGTGTAGAAGACGTGAATCCAACTTTCATCAAACCTTTATAACACTTACTGAAATATTTAAAAGAAAATTATATTATTGTAATAAAATATAGTATTATTATATATCTTATCTTTATAATATGTACCTGCACATAATAATTATGTCCTGTGCACAGTGGCTCGTGTTACCTATTGTATCGTCCATTGGCGAATTTATTAAATACTTATTTAACTCCTTATTTTTATTTTGCAATAAAATCACTCGAGCCTCTCTGCACAGGAGTAAAAGTACCTACTACTTGTTAATACCTGCCTCTGAAAAACTATTTTACTTACTATGAAATTATATTTGTTATACTTTTAAAATCATGCGACTTTTCATTATGAGACTAAAATATTTAATCAATAAATCTTAAAGAGAAGTCGGTGATTTTGTTAATTAGTTACATGTTGTTAGTGGAAAGTATATCTTAAAAATAAATCATAAAATCAAAATGTTTTTCTACACCCATTTTTCTCGGTGAAACACACAACATAAAATATAAAATAAGCCACACAGAAACTAAAGTGCAGATGAGCCATTCTGCACATAAATAATTTTAGCCAAAGTGCACAATTACCGTTTATGATACCATAGATTTCCACTGACAATAAGTAAAAAAAACTATCAAAGAAATATATTTCGTTGAAAAACTAAATCTAAACTGTCTAACGTTCTAAGAACTAAAATTTTCACACTAAAACTAGCTAAAAGTAGATAGATTGCACTCTATTTATTAGAATTTACAATTTTATTTATTTCATAAGTAGCAATAAGTATTTGTCTCGTGGAATATGTACCAAAACTTGTTTAAAAAAAATATCGCAATAATTCGTTGCTTATACTCTTTGTGCTTGTGTGTTCTATTTTTGAAAAGGTCGTAAGTCAGTATATTTTTTTGCATATTTTAAATGTTGCACAAATGCACAGCATACACTATTTTTTTTGCTCCATTGCCGTTCAGGCCCGTAAGCATTTTTTCATAAAGCAGGAATAAAGTTCCATCTGAGGTTTAATGGCATAAGTGAAGCTACTTTACATTTTTTTTAGCATTGATCGTGATTTGCTTAAAATCATGATGATTCCTCAGCAAAATTTCAGGGATTTTGGGCCCAACGATAAGTTCATCGGATTTTTCTAGCCGCTTACGACCTTTTTAATTTATCTATTACTCAATATTGTTTTTCATAATGATATTTATCATGATAAAACTGTGCCAAAACGTTCCCATTGTGATTTCAAATAATTATTGTTATACTGTAAAGTAAAATAATATAAAATTGTAGTTGTGAAAATCGGCGTTGTGTTAATCAGTCATTTTTAGAATAAAGGTTGAGAGAATAAATGATTGCTCGTTATATTTTAAAGTTTAATTGAAATATATTAATTTCAAAATGGGTTGTTTTATTTTTGAAAAGTAATTATTTTTAATTCCTAAAAAGCTACAAATAACAGCAAGCTACAAATAACAAAGGAAGCCGCTCGAAAGTTGAAAGTCGTTACTGAATAACAAAAGCAGGAACGGTAGGCACAAAGCAAGAAATAAAAATACAATTTGTTTTGAAAAGTCCGCCACAGCAAGTGGTAAAGTTCAAATACTTCCCGCCACGTTTGGTTTCAAATGACAGGTGCTTCGTTCGGAAATTCTAGTTGTCACTTGGGTTTTCATTTCCAACACATTATTTTCGTAGTGAATCATCTTTATTTGTAAAAATCGCACAAAGAATACTAATTGTGACACAATCTTATTAAATTTAATCTACTCTTATTTTATGAAAGTATAATGCAAAGAAAGATTTTCTAAAATAAATGACAACCAACAGTGGCTGTATGCAGATAAGTTTGTGCCCGTCCTTAAAACTACAAAAAGTTGTTTATAAAAAAAAACTTGCATTTGTATTGATTTTCGCAGTTCTATCCCAGATTTTTCCCGTGAAAATACAGCTGCAATTTTCACCAAACATTTTTTTTTGTCCTAAAGACACTAAGAGACCGTGGTATAGCTTAATCGAGGCAGTTTTAGTGGACATTAAACCTACTTTTACGCTGTGTAGCCACCCGTAACGATCTTTCTGAATATACTTTGCATTCTACTAGTGTTTTTCAGTAAAATAAGGTGTTTTAGATAGAAATGAGTGCTATAGCGCAACAAAAGGTCCTCGTAAAGGAGGGTTTATTTCAGTTTATCACGAAACACATCCCTAGTGCGGATTTAAATGTCATCGACGATATTGTTCTCTCCTATGTGATCTCGATCCTGGAAGAAGCATCC
The DNA here is from genome assembly GCA_947364205.1 of Agrochola lota. Classification (NCBI taxonomy): domain Eukaryota; kingdom Metazoa; phylum Arthropoda; class Insecta; order Lepidoptera; family Noctuidae; genus Agrochola; species Agrochola lota. The sequence continues at coordinate 8,359,899 of OX376246.1, read as the reverse complement.
CAGGACCCCTGTTTTGATGTAGAAGGTGAGAAAATCGTTTATAATTATCATAAATATCTTATTTATCATTTACTATAAGCATACAAATTTTTTGACCTAAATAAAAGCATTCAAAGTGGATTCTAACTGCATAATGGTATCTTATTGTTCATTTTTCATTGTTTTTCGTAACTCCACTGTATCTCTCGATTGAAATTACGTCGTCGCATAACAAAACACGTTCGCCTTCCTAGATACATTCATAAATAAAACAAAAGAATAGCCGCTGTAACTTTTTCAGTGATATAATGCCGTTGTTTATGTTAAATATTTATTTTAATTTATTGTAATAAATCTGTTTGTCCGTAATATATTTTTTAAATGTTTCACATAACATTACATCACGCCTTGTTTGCCCAAAGGGTTAGGCAGAGGTGTGACCATATTATGTACACCCAAATTTCGCCAGTTATGTTTAAGTCCCATATAATAGGGGGAGAGCTTATTGCCATCAACTGATCACAAATCCAGACTCCGGTTTGGTACTGAGTTGAGTGAGTTTCCTTATGGAAAAAACCAATAACACTTTGCCCAACCTGGGAATCGAACCCAGGACCTCATGCTCAGCAGTAGCGCCTTAGACCAACAAGGCAGACTCATAGTGCACTCGTGTATCGCATCACTTCAGAATATTTTTGTAATCTTTCTTCTACACTGTTCTTGGATTTCCAAGATGAAATGTAGCCTATTTCCTAACCCAGGTCATAGTCTACCCATGTGCCAAATTTCATCCAAATCCGTTTATCCGTTTTAACGTGAAAGAGTAACAAACAAATTCACTATTGCTTGATATTAGTTTGGATTAGGTTTGAAACAACCAAATTCTGAATGATTTACTCCAAACAGCAATAGACATTAGAAATACAACATGGAATCAATGTATATACTCAAATATATTCATACAGTTGATGTATGAATGAATTTGAGGTAAAAATATAGAAGTTGCAAAAGAATGTACTTAAGAGTCTCAGCCATTCTCAAACTCAAACCATTTATTTAAATAAAAACACTTTTGAATTGTCAAGAAGTCGGTCAGTCAGAAAGATGAAGCTAGTTGCCCATTCCAAAGCATTGTAGGTACCTATGGAGAGGAATGGGCAAGAAACTTCATGGACATTTAAAAAAAATATATTGTTAATAATCTACTCAGCCTATCCTCAGCCTTCTGCCAGACATATACATTTTCTGAGCACCGCAAAAATTGTTTCTCCACCTTCTGCACATGATTTATCCCAGAAATCGTTTTAAGGCTGTTGCTCCATATAGCTACGAAGCCTCATATTATTTGCTACCAACTTGGCAAAACAAATAATAAAAACCTGCCAAGTGCGAGTCGCACTCGCTCACGAAGGGTTCTGTACCGTATTAAAAACGTCGAAAAACACACATTTCTTTAATTTTTATTATTTGTTGTTATTTTGGCATTTGAAACACACAATATGTGAAAATTTCAACTTTATACCTATTATGGTTTATGAGAATACAGCCCGCTGACAGACAGATGGACAGACAGAAGAGGCTTAGTAATAGTTCCGTGATGTCCCATAACTCTGAGGTCATAAGTTATAAGTAAAAATAATACAAAAAATCGTACAACAAGTGTTCCAAGAAAACATCCTTTCGAAGATAACATAACACTAGACTCTACGTGTCTTAGTTTATTGATAAATACGAGTAAATCATTTTCATTTAACCCAATCATTCGTATTGAAAGCTGTTTACTCTATTCGGCCAAGAGGAATGGCCCATGGCCAGGGGCGGCTTACTGCGAGGGCCGGCGCAAGCCGCCTGTCGTTACCAGCCTTATTTCCTTGACACAAGGGTTACTTATTTTTTACCTTGCCGCCCCGTATGTTATTGATACAAGCACTATACTGTTCTAGCCTGCCGCCCGTATCTTCAATATCTCAATGAATTGTCAAACAAAAATCTTTGCTATCTGAAGCGGGGTACTAAGATTTTTGAGCTCGCTTCGCTCGCTTGTGCATCCTAAAGTCTGCACTACACTACTTGCGAAGTTGATCGAAGTTAAGTGAATACGAGAGTGTAAAAGGGCTCTTCGTTTAGCTTCGTGCAACCTCCGCTCGCCTTGGGCGACTTGACGCTCTTGCGTCCTAATTTCTAAAGCTTTTGTGAATACCTAAGTCGACGAAGTAAGTACTTAACTTGTATATTCTGTATTTAAAGGAAACCTAACCTTAACTTAACCTGCTTACATGTTCGAGCTCGCTTCGCTAGCTTTTACGTCGTAATGTCTTACGCAAAATATGTCGACAAAGTAACTTCAATACCATCTGTATGCATGGTAATAAGAAAATCTAACATGTCCGAGATGGGGCTAAAATCTTCAAGGTCGCTTCGCTCGCTCTTGAATCCTAAATTCTCTTAATTCTTATTCTTAAGCTTTTATACATAAGGCGACACATAAACTTCTCTATCTGTATGAATGGTAATATAAGAAAGTCTAATCCAACCGGTGTTTCGAGCTCGCTTCGCTTTGCTCGCAAAGGTTGGTTCATTTTGTAAAATCTCCGTGAAATGCCTTCCCGCGGTAGCGAAGATTCGTCCAATTTTTTTGTTAAATTACGGGGCGTCAAACCTTATTGACCCGGGGCGCCAAATCTTAACATACCTCCACCACGGACTGAAGGTCGCGAGAATCCGCTGGATACAAGAAGCACAATATCGTTCTTTATTGCGACCGACGCTTGGAAGTGACCAGTCCCTTTGACCAGGTCCAGGCTTTCGGGTGAATGAAGACGATGATGTGCTTTCGACAAGTTTAAACCACAGGTCGCGGCCACAAGCTGGCGACTGTCACGAGTGCAGTTGGTACTCAAATATGACCACGTGACCACTGCTTTAGCTCATGGTTTGTTGCACGCAGACTCATGCAACGATTTCCTGTTTATAATTATCCGATAATGTCCCTTAAATTGCTCGGCGAGCAAGCACCTCCACTTTGACTGGTTCTGTGCTTCTCACCAGCGGATTTCTGCGGCCTTCACCAGGTCATCGGTCCGGCTTGTGTGAGGTCAAAAACCTTTTGGCCCCATCAGCCATCTGTTCTAAGAGCAATGTGCACATACAATGAGCACTTAAATTGGGAAATTCTTCGGACTATGTCGGTTACCTAGGTTCTCCTACGGATCTCTTCATTTAAAGTGGCAATATGCCTGCCTTATTAGCCGTGATAATGAGCATCGAACCGCCTCGTAATCGACTGCGACTGAGTCGTTGATGCCAAAAATATCGTGTCTGCTTTGGGCTTTGGCATTTACTAGGGCTCAGAGAATACTAAACGTCGATTTGGAAAAAAGAAGTTGCTCGCAAGTTATTTAAAATTCCCAAAGTTACCGATAATATGGAACTAACACTAGATTGACCTGATTTCGGGGCAAGAACCAAATTGACTGTCGATCGATATTAGCATGTAATACACTGAATCGGACAAGTTCTACACCTCTAGGCTTTTGCGAACCCTATGTCTGCTGTTAAGTAGTGTTGTTATGGTCCAGTTTGAAGGGCCCAACTGTGTTGGTGTCAGTTTCCAGTCTAACCGAATGCAGCTGAATACTAGTATTTTACATGGAGCATTGCCTATCTCAACTCCAAAAATCAGTAACTGGGTGTTACCCAGTTACTGATACACCTTAGTAAGACTTGTTGACAGACTGTCGAGCTTCTGACTACCCGTAACGACTATACACTGATTTTTAATTTGCTCGTCTAAAATGACATTTGGTGTCGATATAAAAATAGCCTACTAAATAATCTAGTTACCGAGTGACTCTCACCAAGGACCACTGAATCATTCCCTGCAGTAGGACTGGGTCCACTGTTGTCGTGTTGTCTCTATAATATTAATTATTTATGTGAGACATTTCAGCTTTGACTCAGGGCAACGCATCTCCACAAGCGGTGACGACGCACTTCGCGATCAATTTCATTGCATAATATCACGAATTGCACAAAATCATCAATTGCTCAATATGGAGAATTGCACAATATCACGAATTGCACAATACCACGAATTGCACAATATCATAAATTACACAATATCGCGAATTGCGCAATATTGCCGACGTTAGGGTTATTATTGAAGATAGCGCAGTGATTGTATTGATCGTAATATAGTATGCTCTTATGCAATATTGCAAAGTATTCTCTTGGCAGGTCTTGCTCACGCGAAAAGATTGAAGCTCGTCACTGGAATTGCGCGAAAACAAACTGATCGTTCCAGAGCAAGGTGCGATTTAAATCATGTTGTACAATATAAATATTGAGCAAACATAACATAACGCCTACATTTCCCGAAGGGTTAGGCAGAGGTGCACCTATAGTACACCCACAGTTCCCCATTTATGTTTAGGTTCCATGTAATAGGAGGCGAATCTATTGTCATCAACCGGACACAAATCCCGACTCCGGGCTGCTACTGAGAAATTCCAGATGGAAAAACTCAAAAGCACTCTGCCCAACCCGGGATCGAACCCAGGACCTCATTCTCAGCAGTAGTGCTTGGAGACCGGCAAGGCCGTCCAAACGAGAACAAAAAACAAATGTCTGAAATCACCAACCCGTCTTTAGCAAGCGTGGTGATCAATGCTCGTGCCTCCTCTCCTCTCCTCCTCTGTATGAGGAGAAGTGTACTTGTGCTGTAAGACCTGCTTCTTACCAAATTTCATGATTCTAGGTCAACACGAAGTACCCTATAGATTTTGATTTATTAACAAGTATCAAAATATGTCGCATAAATGGCCTGATTTTTTCATTCCGTTGACTTAGAAGCTTGATTTTAGAGCTCATAAGGACCTTGGACTTGATACCTTCCCGCGTTTCTGAGAAAAAGGGTCTTAACAGACTGACAGACGGACAACGAAGTGAACATTTTAAGGGTTCTGTTTTTTCCTTTTCTGGTACGGATTTACGGAACCCTAAAAAGATGAGCCGTCATAAAAAAACCTTGAATGAATGCAACAAAGTAACAGGGAAGCTCAATGAGCATTTTCTCCAATATTATCCCAGTTTATTATGGGTCGGCACAACATGCATTTTTCTTCCATACTTCTCTATTAGTTGTCATTTCGGCACATATTCACCCTCTTTCTAGCCGTATCATCTTTCACACAGTCCATCCATCGTTTCTATTGTCGGTTAGGAGCTGAATATCGAATCGTTTATTTCTGGACAGTATTTTCTCCAGCCGACGCCCTTCAAAACAAGGAGGTTCTCAATTCGGATGTAATTTTTTTTTTAAATGAAAAGTCGGGCATGATTCTGTTATAATTATATTCGAAGAAGGTATCTAGCCACAACAAGGTGACAACGTAATGGCATGGGGTCTTAACTAGAACAAATTATAATTAGTCTTGAAAAAGAATCATAGATGGCAGCATAGGCAACAATTATGAAATTAACAATCACTAAAAAGCGATAAACGGCAGATTTTGGCTGAAGTAAGATTAGAAAAAATCAAAAATTCCTTGTTTAATGCTGATTTATCTATTCAAACTCATAAATCTCGTATTTTCAACAAAAACGATAAATGAAACCTTTTACTTCAATTCCAACCCATAGAATGTTAAAGTAGCCATTTGTTAATCATTTTGTGTAGAGCTCTTCGCAATAGATGGCGTTTTACTCAATTTGTCATCACGTTTAGTAGGAAAATCAATCATTTTTTTTATGTAGTACCTACGTTACATAGAATTAAAAGAATTGAAAGAAGTCTATAACATGTTTTTGGCAAGTACCTACGTACATATTTTTTTTTATGGTCTACTAAGCTTTCTATAAAAAAAACTGGTCAATGCGTGTCGGACCACGCACAATGAAGGGTTCCGTAGTGAAAATGCATTAATTCCAAGAACAAACTTAACACTACAACAACAATATTGAGAGATTTACTATGTTATTTTACGATTATAGACTTCTTATAGGTTTTCCTGTAATCTATGAGTAAAGAACCATACTCTGCATTGTTTTCAAAAATTTATTAAATATGTCAGACGGTACAGTTTGCAAAACTTTTTATTTTCTTATTTGCGCCAAAATTCAAAATTCATTTTATTACGTTACACGTCCGTGTTTGGGTCACATAAATATATATGTGTACCAAATTTCATTTAAATCGGTCCATTAGATTCGGAGCAAATTGGCTGTGACTGACGGACAGACAGACATACGAGTGATCCTAAAAGGGTTCCGTTTTTTCCTTTTGAAGTACGGAACCCTAAAAAGGATTGCAAAAAACGTTTTAAAAGTAGATAGCTATTCTGTCTGTCAATGGTGCCGATTCTCTTGTCACAAATGCCTCTAAACTAGACTAAAATTTAATTTATTGCTCTCAAACGACGATTTCCCATTCTGAAATAGACCTACGTGACACAACTTAACTATATTTTAGTTTGACAGCACTAAGATAGTACTTACTGAGTTTTTAATTTAGTGAAAATGCCAATTTTGCTATTCTGAATGTGACGTTTTTCACCTATAATTCGATTGTAAAAAACCAAACCAGACTAAACCTGACAATTTTTAATGGCTATTAAAAAGGTGTGGGGTAGAATAAGAACTAAAATTCACACCAAAATCTCGACTTCACGTGCTAAAACAGTACCGTGTTTATTTTTTCTTTTGCTTATTATTATCTCGAAAATGGTGCGTGATATCGCAAAAATAATGAAAATTTCGACCCCCTTTTTGAAACCTATAAACCCCTAAAATTCAACATGTAGGTAATATTTTTTAATATTTTCCAAACAAAAAGTGAAAAATTCCATATAAAACACGTCGAGGCAGTCCACTTTCGCGCCTACGGCTCTAAAAAAATCTTGGGGTAGGGCAAACAAGTACCACGTGCAGTCGCGATTGCCAAATTCGATTTTAATTGTCAATTTTTTTTTTTTATGTTGATCTTTTTTTCTTAATGAGTTCAGACGAAGAAGGCGTGTTTTCAGTTTTAGGGTTTTAGTAATAGGTAGTAGATTTGGTAACGAGGCGAAGAAAATCTAGATTCATTATATACTCAATTAAAAATGCATTGAAATACTAAAAACCCATAAAGAAGCATTTGCAGCAGCGTGAAAATTGCTAGCTCACTCACACAGAAATGAAACTATTCCGCCAACTCGAGATATTTTAGTTATATTCTTATTACTTGTCCTTGAACGGACCGTGTCATGTGCGAGTTAAAGAATCTACCATAATAAAACTTATAGAACTTGCTAGAAGAGCATCCAGCACGTCAATCTGCGAACCCGAGCCTACTACAGCAGACTAACCAGGCGCCACGTTACGCCTGGACAGGAACGACGGCCTGCGCCTTGTGACGAGGACCATCACGGGACACTGCTCGCTAAACAAACACTTTCACTCAATAGGCATTACGGACAGTCCTCTGGGCAGGGCGTGCATGGAGGCTGAGGAAACCGCCGCGCACGTGCTCTTTGAATGCACAGGCTTTACCCAGATTAGAACAGAAATCCTCGGGTCACCCAGAACTTTCACAGACATTTCAAACAGACCAGGAAATTTAATTAACTTCTGAGTTCACAATGTGCCCACGCACAATGGTCTATTTGAAGGACTACGGATTTGCAAAAGTCTTTTTTGTTTGAAAGGGTAGGCTCGCGCTCTCGAGGTGGTCCCATATAAATTGTATTAACTTTGCTTGGATCCTTTTTGAGTTACTTTCAATAATACGTATTTTTTATCTCTATGGATGATGTTATGATAACTTCCTGTCACTATTATTTACATAGCAGTTGGTGGTATTCGAATTAATGTGGGGTAGGTACCACAACTAAAAAGTGAACAATTACTTTATTTCGGAAATTTTTTATCGGTGGCAAGAAACGAAAATTCAAAACCAAAGACATCAACTAGTTATTAACAGTTATTTTTCACGTTTTGTAGTGATTTTTTTTGGAAGTCGGTTTTTTTTTTTTTTTTGCATAACAGCATCGGTTTTTTACAATGTTGAATGTAACATACGAGTTGTCTATTTGAAGCAAAAATTCTGTAGTATGTTTTTGAACTGGATACTTCTTTGGGCGCGTTGACCGATTTATAAAAGGGGAAAATCTTATGGGTTCGCGTAAACGACATGCTAATAACAGTATATATATAATTATGAGTATGACGTATAGCGGTTGGCCAGCAGTAAAAGCATCTATATTTTAATTTACAAATGAAGGAGGAGCTCGTGGCTAAGTAATAACAGCCGCACGGGTCGATCCATCTGGTTAAGCTGCGCTTGCCGGGGTTGGTTCGTTGATGGACGACCATCTTTACATACCGAGACTCCTCCGTGCCTCGGATAGCACCTTAAGCCTTTGGTCCCGGCTGTCATTCGTGGATCTTTGACAGTCATTACGGGTCGTCAGACGCCCGAAAGTCTGACAACCAGTCTTACCAAGGGGTATCGTATTACCCAGTTACTGGGTTTTGAAGGTCAGGCAGTCGCTCCATGTAAAATACTGGTATTCAGCTGCACCCGGTTGGACCGAAAGCCTCATCCCCACTTTAAAAGTAGGGGAGGTACCCTAAAAATATTACTATTTTTTACCATTTTCTCGGCGTCATTAATATGTATACCCATGCCAAATTACAACTTTCTAGTACAAAGAGTCTCTGAGCTAAGCCGCGGACAGACAGACAGACATGGCGAAACTATAAGGGTTCCTTGTTTACTACGGAACCCTCAAAAGAAACAAGTTGTGAGAAAACATGCGTCACATCAACGCAAATCGGCCATCGCTTAGCATAACGCTGCGACCCTATGCGAGACAGAGCCGCAGCGCTGGTTTTCAGCGACAGCCGGCGTTGATGTTATGACGTCGAATGGTGCAGCATACAATGAGATACTATTATGATATAAAAATACAATTAATATGCAATAATTAATTCCCGATGTTATGTCATATCCTAAAAAAAACGTGGCGTTTTGTAGCAATTCAGCACGTTCTAACCCTCTAAGCAATGTTTCGTTGCGGATGCATCCATAGAATAACAAAACAACTTAGAATGAGAATCTAATAATGATTATCTGTCTGCAAATCGAATTCAACTCACAAAGGTAGTAATTGAAAATGGCAGAAATAGGTCAATACCTCTCTTCCGATTCGTGTTGTAAAAGGCAACTCGGGTATTAGCCTCCGAATCCGTATACCTACTGAAAGCTTATTTCAACTGTCAAATCTCATTTTTGTTGTTGTGATTACTTGAACAATTCAATGCAATTCGTTGCAATCATAATCAGATATCTAATTGCGTAACACATTTTCGTAAATGACTAAGACTAATCTGTTTCATTTTGACAGTTCAACAACATTCATTGCATTATTTACGTTGTTGAGCAGATTTATTTTCGAACTTATGAAGTAATGGATTAGCAATCTGTTTCAAAATGATTCAGATTGTGATTGATCGTGTATTTCGCAATTAGGGTGCTGAATCATTTTGAAGGAATCCATTGCTTCATATGTTCGAAAAAATCGTCTACTCAACAACATAAATAATGCATTACCGCAATGAATGTTGTTAAACTGTAAAAATGAAACAGATTGTGATTGATCGTGTGTAACGCAATTAGATTGCGAGTTTTGAAGGAAAATCCATTCATCCTTTCTAATCCATTGCTTCATATGTTCAAGAAAATTGTCTGGTCAACAACGTAAATAACGCAATGAATTTTGGTTGAACTGTCAAAATGAAAACCATTGTGATCGCTTGCGATTTTATGTGTGTCACAACAACCGATTATACAGGGTAGTCATTTAGTCACCTGCGTCCATCGATAGGGTCCCAAAATTCTCGGTCTTCTGTTGAATAGGATTTTTTTTTCACGAACCGGATTTCTAAATCATAGTTAGTTTTTTAGTACTTACAACGGTTGGAATCACCCCTTTGACGGATGCAGGTGACTGAATTGCTAGCCTGTATAATGGCATATCCAAATTCATTATGTGATCATTGTGCTTATATTATGCATCTTATGATTCAATCATTTACAGGCATAATTACACAATACAACAAAAATTAAGTACACAATACAACAACAATTACCTCAAAGTACAATTAAGCACCTGGGCGACCGAGCTCTGCTCTGGTGAAAATAGAGAATGCTTATTTAATATAGTATAGGAAAGTTCATACTATTTCCATGTATAGTACATACTAACTCCATGCTGCCATGATAGAAGGTACTTACTAATTCCATGCTGCCATGATAGTAGGTACTTACTAATTCCATGTTGCCATAATAGTAGGTACTTACTAATTCCATGCTGCCATGATAGTAGGTACTTACTAATTCCACGCTGCCATGATAGTAGGTACTTACTAATTCCACGCTGCCATGATAGTAGGTACTTACTAATTCCACGCTGCCATGATAGTAGGTACTTACTAATTCCACGCTGCCATGACAGTAGGTACTTACTAATTCCATGCTGCCATGATAGTAGGTACTTACTAATTCCATGCTGCCATTAAAGAAGGTACTTACTAATTCCATGCTGCCATTAAAGAAGGTACTTACTAATTCCATGCTGCCATTAAAGAAGGTACTTACTAATTCCATGCTGCCATGATAGAAGGAACATACTAATTCCATGCTGCCCTGTCATTATTCTAAGGTAGCCATCTTGTTCTAAACTTTGAGCGACCGAGCTGTACTCGGGGGAAACTACGGAGAAAACGAATTTTGCCAGATATAAGACCTAGCTAGATCGATTTTTCGCCCGTAAACCACTGAAGTGCAACTTTCATCGAAATCGTTAGAGCCGTTTTCGAGAACGTGATTGCAAATATATTTTACAATATATTTTTTTTACGATTTATCTACTTATTATCAACAACTTTTTTTTTTTTTTTTTTTTTTTTTTTTTTTTTTTTTTTTTTTTTTTTTTTTTTTTCTTTTTTTTGACGACACGGTTGGCGCAGTGGCTGAGCGATCGACTGCTGCGTAACGTGTCGCGGGTTCGATCCCCGCACGGAACAAATATTTGTATGATCTGCAAGTAGTTGTTCCGGGTCTGGGTGTTAGTGTATGTGATTTTCTATGTTTGTAAGCGCACCCACGATACAAGAAGAAATTCTTAGTGTGGGGCAACGTTTTAAAAAAAAAAAAAAAAAAAAAAAAAAAAAAAAAAAAAAAAAAAAAAAAAAAAAAAAAAAAAAAAAAAAAAAAAAAAAAAAACTCTTTTAATATTGTCACAGAATTGTGAAAAAACTTAGCTGCCCCTTCAAAAGCGTATCTTTCTTTGGTGAAGAACAGCTAAGACACTCCATGGTTACTCTTCTTTTGGTTTAGTCTATTGAAACTGATAAAAATATATAAATTTAAAATTTTATATTGCACTTTTTAGTTGTGGTACCTACCCCACACAAGTTCGAATACCACTACCTGCTATGTAAATAACAGTGACAGGAAGTTATCATATCATCCACGTATACTAAGTGGGAAAAATACGTATTATTGAAGCTTACTCAAAAACTATTCAAGGAAAGTTAATAAAATTTATATGGGACCAACTTGTTAGCATACCCTTTCATACAAAAAAATAATTTTCATAATCGGTCTATAATTGACGGAGAAATAGGTGGACAAACATTAAAAAAAAACATACATACGCGACGAACATAAAACACCTCATTTTTGGAAGTCGGTAAAAAAATATGATCCCAATATCCCGAATTTATTTGGATTCGGTGCAGCATAACTTCTACCATCCTAACTAATATTGTAAATGCGAAAGTGAGTTTTTTTGTTACGCTTTCACGCTAAAACGGCTGAACGGATTTGGATGAAATTTGGCACATGGCTAGACCATGAACTGGTTTAAGACATAGGATATTGGTTTTTATCCCTAAAATGCGTTCCTGTGGGATAAATTTTAGACCTCCAAGCGGGCGAAGCCGTGGGAAATAAATACATTTCTTTATTGGAACAAAAAATAACATTTACAATTTAATTGCGTACGATAATAGCCACATTAGTTATAAACTGTGTCGCAGCTATTAACGCCCACCTCCGTGAGGAAGATGAGAGAGATGAAGAAGCTAGTACATTTATATTAGTCGTCATCGCAATAAGCGTCGTGCAGACCGGCGTGACGCTACTATAAAAAAACAATTTGTGAGAAAACTTCACGGTAGAACAATTACCGGTGTCGCGTCGCGCTAGTCTGCACGTACCTTTAGTCGCCTTCTTTTTATCCGACTGGGCGACGCAAAGGAGGGCAAGGTGTTTATCAGCCTAATAAGTATGTTTGTTTCTTTGTGGCAAAACTGTGTGTTCAAAATTCAATATGGCGACCACACGTGGGGTATCATTGAATAGGGCTTTGAAAATCTCTAATCATTTTTCGTTTTGAATAACCATTTAGGATATTTAACGATTTAAAGTTAGCAAATATTCTCACTAACATTTTCAAAGCTTATAAATAAGCTGTGATAAAGTTTTTCTATATTTAAGTATGAATTGGTCTTACTATCGTGAAAAATCTATATACATATTATAAAAAGGAATCCCTATTTTTCTGGTCACGCCATAACTTGAGAACGGCTGCACCAAATTGGATACTTAATTCTTTTTAGGGTTCCGTAACCAAATGGCAAAAAACGGAACCCTTATAGATTCGTCATGTCTGTCTGTCTGTCCGTCCGTCCGTATGTCACAGCCACTTTTTTCCGAAACTATAAGAACTATAGTGTTGAAACTTGGTAAGTAGATGTATTCTGTGAACCGCATTAAGGTTTTCACACAAAAATAGAAAAAAAACAATAAATTTTGGGGGTTCCCCATACTTAGAACTGAAACTCAAAAACTGTTTTTAAATCAAACCCATACGTATGGGGTATCTATGGATAGGTCTTCAAAAATGATATTGAGGTTTCTCATATCATTTTTTATAAACTGAATAGTTTGCGCGAGAGACACTTCCAAAGTGGTAAAAAAAATGTGTGTTTGTCCCCCTGTAACTTCTAAAATAAGAGAATGATAAAACTAAAAAAAATATATGATGTACATTACCATGTAAACTTCCACCGAAAATTGGTTTGAAAGAGATCTAGTAAGTAGTTTTTTTTAATACGTCATATTTGCTAAATATTGTACGGTGGTACGGAACCCTTCGTGTGCGAGTCCAACTCACACTTGGCCGGTTTTTTGTTGAGTTTGTTATTCTCATAGGTATGTGTAGATAGGGTAGGTAGGTATGTAAGTAGGTAGGTAGGGTAGGTGGGTAGGGTAGGTAGGTGCGCTGTAGATAAGTACTTAGTGCTACCTGTGCGAAGCCGGGGCGGGCAGCTAGTAATTATTATAAAATATAATTCAATATAAATCGAGTTGAGAGAATTTTACTCCTTTGATATAATTTTAACGACCGCTACCTAATTATCTATGCCATCTTTCACACAATCCATCTTTGTTCAATCCATTGTTTTGTGCGCCTTCTAGACTAAAACACTTTTTCGATCTTCGACAGTCGTTACGGGTCGTCAGAAACCCGAAAGTCTAACACCAGTCTTACCAAGGTATCGTATCGTATTACCCAGTTATTGGGTTGTGGATAGGCAGTTGTTCCATGTACTGGTACTTATTCAGCTGCATCCGGTTAGACTGGAAGCCGACCCTAGTGTAGTTGGGAAAAGGCTAGGCAGATTGATTGAGACTAAAACAAAGTTAAGAGAGAAAACTCAATACCTATGAACCTAAAAAATAATCTAGTTGTCAAGGTACTGTTGCCGAGTGCTTTCGAGAAAAATAGGTCAATCGGTACGCTATCTATTAGATGTTACTAAAAGGGAACGAGATGAAATTGAAGTAAGAAAAGGTATTTGTGTAAGAGCTCATAGCGTAGTCTCTTCTTTTTTTTTTACCAAGGGGAACCGCAGAGACATGGGTGTGCCCCCCGGATTTTGTATGTCTAAGTACCTACCTACTGTACTGTTATGTTAAAGACACGTTAAGGCTTACTTTACAATTAAAACTTAACGTTTTAAGTTTTTTTTGTTTTAAATTTTCACTTTTTGGTTGTGGTACCCACTCCACACAAATTCGAATACCTGCTACGTACGCAAAAACTATGTAACTTACTCAAAAACTATCCATACAAAGTTAATAAAATTTATATGGGACCAACTTGGGAGCATAGCAATTTCATACAAAAAAAGAATTTTCAAAATCAGTCCACAATTGACGGAGAAATCGATGGACATACATAAAAAAAAACATACGCTACGAACATAGAACCTCTTCCTTTTTGGAAGTCGGTTAAAAATATAATATTAAGCATTAATTTTAGAAAAGACCGCGCTGCGCGGCCTTTCATGTTGTATCATGCAAAATACGCTAACGCAGCTACGAGTAGCAAGCACAGGGTCGCTCACCAACTGACAGTTTTGAAGGAGCCATACATACGACGAAAAATATTAATTCATATCAAACTATGTGAAACATGCGGGGGACCTTTTTTTTTATAGGGTGGGAAATTATCCGGAACGGGAAGGGCGTGTCAGACTCTTACTGACTAAAAGAACTACGACTAGAGACTAAAAGACTCGGCAAAGTGAAGGGTTCCGTAGTTGGGATGAATTTATCCATTTTTTTTTTTAAATAACAATTTTGGGGAAAATTTGCGTCACATCCACGCAAAGCGGCCATCGCTCAGCATTATGCTGCGACCCTATGCGAGACAGAGCCCCAGCGCTGGTTTTCAGCGACAGCCGGCTTTGACGTGATAACGTCAACCGTCATTAATTGTTATTAATTAAATATAAATAAATAAATAGTCTTATTTTCTGCTCGGTTGGGTTTGTGTAGATAAGGCTTGTTCTAAGTCTGTCGCCATAACAACAATGTTATGAGCGGTTATCATAAGTTGGCAACATCGCAAATACCTGTCAAATATTTCGCTGTTTTGATTAATTTAGCAATATTACTGTATGGACATTTGAAATGTGGCTAACTAGTGAAATAAAATATTGATTATGAAATGCAATAATTAATATCTTAACACCCAATATTTAGTTGTAGATGTAAAAAAAGTATTTGGAAACTTTCCAAATGCCTTTTTTACACTTATAACAATATCAAATTCAGTGTTATAATTGCAATTCATTATTAATATTCTAGTTCGCTAGTTAGCCGCATTTCTTATTTCCATACAGTAATATTGCCAAATTAATCAAAACAGCTAAATATTTGACAACTATTTGCGACGTTGCCCATTTCAGAATAAACGCTCTTAAAAGTATTGTCGTCTTCGATCGACCCGTGCAGCTGTTATTATTTAGCTACGAGACCCTCCCGAAATGACGTCAGTTATTCATATTTTACATAAGCATACAGTACCCAACCGCATAAATGGCACAGAAGCTCGGCCTTGTACAGCGTCGTCTGACACTCGTAACTGCGTGGTGACAGCGTCTTTCTGAAGCTCTAATGTGTCATATCAACAGTCGGGTATTGTACTTAATTAAATATTAGTTCCCCCTGGAATTGTACTTACGGCCCTGAACCACATAATAGATGGGTTCAGAAGGTCGGCCGGTATAACACGCGAAAACAGGCTCACGCATACTGCCGCATACATAATGTTCTGTTCCAAAGGTAGGTTCACACGTATCGCTCAAGGGTGAGCGGTACACCGAGGTACTTATCCTATACTATTAAACGAGCAATATTTGTATATGTATATGTAACTATACTGTACTATATATATATGTAATCACGTTCTCGAAAACGGTTCTAACGATTTCGATAAAGTTGCAATATAGGGGTTTACGAGGGCGATTAATCGATTTAGCTAGGTCTCTCTGTATTTTCACCCGAGCAGAGCACGGTCGCCCAAACTTTAGAACCAGATGGCTACCTTAGAATACTGATATGGCAGCATGGAATTAGTAAGTACTTACTATGATTGCAGCATGGAATTTGTAAGTACCTACTATCATGGCAGCATGGAATTAGTATGTACTATACATGGATTTAGTATGAACTATCCGATACTAATAAGTGAGCATTCTCTATTTTCACCAGACCAGAGCTCAGTCGCCCAGGTACTGTAATATAAGTATGGTCCAAAGTATAAGTATTGTTGAAAACAAATGGATCAAAAAACGTACCTGTAGATACCGCTTTGTAGTGCCAGTTACAAATTAAGTGCTTTGATTCGAATATTTATATACTAAAACCCGAAATTCTTTAAATCACCACATTTGATAATTGAGATTAATTTTATAATCGATGCCGATGCTTTTGCCGATGGCTTTTCGATTAGGTACAATCATGGTACAATTTAATTACTTATTTATGACAAGTATTACGGCCTGATATTTCAACCTTCAGTTAACTTTCATCAGAGGAATAAAAATTGCGGTTTGATAACTTTTGTATAAAAAATGTCAAACCGCCATATTTATTCATATCTGCCGATTGAAAAATTTGTCCTCAGTAAATTTTACCTAACAACTGTTCTTTGAATAACATAAGTATTATATTATTATACATATAATCATGTAGATTAATTACGAGTATTGTATATTTATTTAATTTTTATATCTTATTTATATCTCATTGAATGCTGCACCGGTCGACGTCATAACGTCAACGCTGGCTGACGTTGAAAATTAGCGCTGGGGCTCTGTCTCGCATAAGGCCGCAGCATTATGCTGAGCGATGGCCGTTTTGCGTGGATGTGACGCATATTTCCCCCAACTTGTTCTTTTTTTGTTTTGTATTCTTTTTTTGCGTCATGTTTACCGCAAATAAACGCACTTTCTTTCTTTCTACATATATTATTCAAAGAATAGTTGTTAGAAAAAGTAGGTAGTCAGATATAAAGAGGAAATCTTTTAAATACAGGTGAATGTGTTGCTTATTTCCTTTAGTAAATGATTGCGTAAGAATTTAAACTAAACAGGGTCTGTTTACACTTTCATAAGATACTTTTCGAACAGACTGCCGACTAGATGCGTAGGTACATACGACGATCTCAGACTGTCTAATGAATGCTCTACACTAATTACACACTCAATCACAATCTGAATAATTTTGAAGGCTATTTATTGCTAATCCATTGCTTCATATGTTCGAAAAAAATTACTGCTCAACACCGTAAATAAGGCAATGAATGTTGTTGAACTGTCAAAATGAAACCCATTGCTACTGTTAGTGTGGGTCACACACAAGTGCACTTGTACTCACTGCACTTGAAGCGTGTCTATCTGTGGGTACGTTTCGCTTGTTGTGTGAAGCCAACCTTCTGCAACTACATATTTATTCTGTGCCCTGAACTCAAAAGGGACGCGCGCTGACATTAGGGACATCAAATTGGATAATTGAATTGTGGTTTGATGTCGCGACGCGACGCATCGATCGGTTTAAAACAAATAATTTTGAACCACAGTTGATCTATTTTGTAAAATTCTCACCGTGGTCACTTAGGTGAAGTGATCTTAAAGTGTAGCTGTCAATATTGTCAATCTCTTAAGGTGCTCCCTCACCGGGAGCATTCGTCTGTAATGAAACGTTACAGATTAGATTTTGAGCATTAAGTTACAATACTGCCTGCCTGACTGACGCGCATTCGCTTATAATGTATTCAGATTCTATTTTGAACATTACGTTACAATACTACCTCCCTGACTGACGATCATTGGCCTGTAATGTAACATTTCAGATTAAATACTATTACAGACATTGTGCACTGTAATTCTCGGTTCTCCTCCCTCACTGATGTAATGCTCGAATTGTATCATTACAGGTTGCGCACTGTAATGCTCGGTTCTCCTCCCTCACTGATGTAATACTCAAATAGGGATTACGACAAAAAAAAAAAATTGTCCGCCTTGGAGATTATTAAAAAATATTGGACACGTATTTTTTCTATTTTTTACGTAATCGAAAGATTACGGCGATACATTGAGGTAAAATTTGATTTAGATTTTATACATACTAGTGACGTAGCGACCCCCACTCCCCAACCTAAAATGCGTTTTATCTAAGTATTTTGTTATTAATATGATAAAGCAAAATATACGGGTCTAATATTTTTTTATTATCTGTGTGACGCACGGTGGATCGAAAATCGGCTGTAGAAGACATAGGATCTCGATGTCTTAAATGTTTTTTTTTTTGCTGGAAATGACTTCTGCCGCTCATTACTGTTCTATAAAATGTCATATGAAGTAATTGTGTGCACAAATGGAAGAGTTATAATTTTTATAAGAAAAAAATGTATGGAGCTGACATGAAAAATGAGGATATCTCTGGAATCGCTAGGATGGCCATTATATCCTTGCACACTGTTATAGTACTATTTATTTGTGAATTTTTGACATACTTAATGTTGCGTCATCTCTTGAGCTTTTTTTTTTAAAAATCGTCAAAATTAAATAATAAAAAATGTTTATGATATGTACATTTTAATGCTTAAATATGGCTATACCAAGTGTAATTTACAATATTTTTTATGCTTAGACCAAAACATTCTAAGAAATCACAAAGTCGTATTACCTACTTATTTGAAATGACATGGTAATTATGAATTACATAATATGTAATCTTGTCTAACGCCTCAAGTCCACATTAGCTAATGATTAATAAAACTTAATACCTATATACCTGTTAAAAGGATATGTACCATAATGAGGGTAATTAGATAAACGGTGATCATTAGTCAATAACAATAAATGGTAAACTATTGTATGATTAAAAATAAAAGCAAATTATTTAAAAAAATAAATTAACTTAACCTAACCTAACATAAACAATAAAATTTAACTTATTTTATACTTCGTCACCATCAGAATCCACTTCAGAATCAGGCTCTACAATAGATATAACTTCTAAGAACTCTGTCGGAGCTTCCTGATCCTGAAGTTTCAGTAGTTCTGTTTCCTTAAAGTATGTCTGCCTCTTGTGGGCATTTAATTTTGGTCTTGTGGAAGAAATTAGAGGATCAGAAGAGACGATAAGCATATTGAGGATATCCTCGTTTGATGCTTGTCTACTCTTTTTCCTAGAATGGTGTTCTCTGAACCTCCTAAAGTCTTTGTTTCGGGCCTCTGAAGCTTCTTCCGAAAGACTTCCAATTGGTACAATAGCATTTTCTGCAATTATGTCCCCTCCGTGAATCAACAATTTGTGGACGGTTGATGACATGTAGTACCAATCGTACAGTTCCACGTATTTTTCAGCGGTTGTTCTAGCGTATTCTTTAAATTTCGGCACGTCTACAATCTCTCCAGATGTGATAGCTTGCAGAATCACAGCAAATCTGCGTATTAGGTCTTCATCTAATTCAGTGATCGCTGCAGTTTTATCAGGAGTGTTCCCGTCGTTAGTTGTGCCTGATCCTTGCTTAACGATGTCAATCAAAAGGTTGAGATCATCTTTGAATCGATCTTGAATGAGTTTTTTTCGTGAATGCAATAACTCTTGATGACCTTCTCCTCTTGCAGACCACTTTTTGAAGTCGAGACGATACGCTATGTGTAGAAGACATTCCATCACATTAATGCGGGCATGAAGTGATGATAATCCGAACTCATACACACCAGAAGAAATGGTTTTTGACGCAATGACATCTAACTTATTCATTTCTGTAGGCTTAGCCAAACACAGGTAGCAGGCCGCATTTGACTTAGCTTCAGACAGATATGTACAAATTTTGCCGTCAATCATCGTCATCATTAATTTGTGACTAATTTCATGCCCTTGACATTTTGAGGGAACGAGAGCTTCAATTTCGTTATTCATTGCAGTTTTTTCATTTATGACAACGTCTTTGGTTTCTTTCACAAAACTAAACTGGACTGGACTTCAATACCTAGGTGAGCAGGGTTTTGGATTCACCCATACGGTATCACCGTCAGCTGTCAACTTTAATGGAACCAAAGAGGTCATAAATATGCTGGAATCATCTTGACCACTCTCTATGTTTTGCTTATATCTACTTTGGTTAGATGCACCGTCAAATCCCCACTTTGATATTAATATCAATTGTTTATCTTGTATCGCATCAGGACTACGAATAGTTTCAAAAATTCTGTTCACTGTTAAATCTAGTAACGCTTGTTGTAGTGCAATCTTAGCAGATGAATCCGTTACAGTCACAAATGTCTTCGGAGGGTAGCACTGTAGCTTAGCTTTTTGCACTTTATAGTAAGACGGATATATCTCCTTTGAACCTTCTCGAATAGTCGTTTCCCTTAATGTGATATATTGCCATTTCGATAGTTTTAATGAAAGTAGCAAACCCAGTGCTTTTTCTGGTGAAAATATTGTTGAAGGAGCTGGTTTGTTCAACATTTCCTTGATTTTTTCTGCTGCTTCTGGATTTTGGAGCATATGTTCAATAACAGATGCAATATCCTCACGACCATCTCCTTTCAAAAGTGCTGCAGCTGAATAAGCTACTTCATTAGGGTCATCGCCTATATGTTCATCAGATCGTCTCTTCTTCTGCTTGTTACTTAGATCTTCAAACGGCTTTCGAGATCTTTTTGTCATCGTTGAAGTTGATTTCATTGTTGAAGTTGATGGTACAGGTTCAGGTACAGGTTCAGTAGAAATATTTTCACTTGTTGATTCTTGAATGAGCAAATTGGTTTGCACGCAGTTTGGCCAGTCAATATTTGCCTCAAGCCAATTACTGTAATCACGTCTAAAAACTTCACTTTTCCTGTGGGATCGTAACCATCTCTTTTGAACTGCTCGTGTAAATCTTCGACAAAATTCTTTCACGGTAACACTGTGTTCATCTGATAGGCTAGAGCCCAGTCGAATAACAAGTGTGTTGAACAATAGTTCATGATCGAAAGACGAAGCATCCTGCACAAATCCAAATTTGTAATAATGCTTTCCATTATTCACGATCACTGAGTAAAAAGACACGGTAGGATAGATGTTAGTATTAGAAATGCTATAAATGAACTGAAGTTGTGAATCCAATGTTTGACTATTTATTGTTATTGATGATGGTATCACATTTATCTAATTACTTTCATTAAGTTAATCCTGCACTAATTGCTAAATTAGCGAGTACCCCAAATTATTTTGGTACGTATCCTTTTAACTAGGTATATAGGTATTAAGTTTTATTAATCATTAGCTAATGTGGACTTGAGGCATTAGACAAGATTACGTATTACGTAATTCATAATTACCATGTCATTTCAAATGAAAATCACAAAGTAGGTAATACGACTTTGTGATTTCTTAGAATGTTTTGGTCTAAGCATAAAAAATATTGTAAATTACACTTGGTATAGCCATATTTAAGCATTAAAATGTACATATCATAAACATTTTTTATTATATAATTTTGACGATTTTTAAAAAAAAAAGCATAAGAGATGACGCAACATTAAGTATGTCAAAAATTCACAAATAAATAGTACTATAACAGTGTGCAAGGATATAATGGTTATCCTAGCCATTCCAGAGATATCCTCATTTTTCATGTCAGCTCCATACATTTTTTTCTTATAAAAATTATAACTCTTCCATTTGTGCACACAATTACTTCATATGACATTTTATAGAACAGTAATGAGCGGCAGAAGTCATTTCCAGCAAAAAAAATAACATTTAAGACATCGAGATCCTATGTCTTCTACAGCCGATTTTCGATCCACCGTGTGACGGACTAATTAGAATTACTTTTTTTACCCAAGTATCATCCCTATTGGATCATTGCCGGTTGCGCACCGTAATGCTCGACTTTGAACGTTACATTACTGGCACATGCTCCCGATAAGGGAGCACCTTTAGCTTTAGGTGGACGAACAGCTTACTCTAAGGTTTCAAGCTCACTTCACCTAATCTTTCGCGGTAAGATGTTTACAGAATAGGCTGGCTGTAGTGCGAAATAGGAAATAAAAGCACCGGTCGCAAATATTTACACTCTATTTACTATTTCCATTTCCTAGACAAATAAGATCCTTTTTCGCAAGGAAATTGTAGAAATGAAATACGTGTTTCTATAATGCTTTTATAAACCTTAATGGTCAATCAAGATGAGTTGAAACTCAAAATGAAGAAATGGTTCAAAGGGTTTCTTCGTGTCTGGGTGGGTCGCTTTAGTCTTATGTTGTAATGAGTACCTGGGCGACCGAGCTCTGCTCTGGTGAAAATAGAGAATGCTCATTTAATAGTAAAGGAAACTTCATACTAATTACATGCTGCCATGATAGTACCTACATACTAATTCCATGCTGCCATGATAGTAGGTACTTACTAATTCCATGCTGCCATGATAGTTGGTACTTACTAATTCCATGCTGCCATGATAGTACCTACATACTATTTCCATGCTGCCATGATAGTAGGTACTTACTAATTCCATGCTGCCATGTCCCCCAGATATGGATTTACGGGGGCGAAAAATCGATCTAGCTTAGATCGATTTTTCGCCCCTGTAAACCCCTATATTGCAACTTTCATCGAAATGGTTAGAACTGTTTTCTAGAACGTGATTACAAATATATATATATTTGTATATACAAAAATTGTTCGTTTAAAAGGATAGGATAGGATTACGATAAGAATTATAATAATTTTGAAATTCCAGTTTCTGTATTTGTCGGTAAAAAAATTCACGTTTAAAAGTAAGTACCGGAGCCAAAGTAGGAACTTATATTTAGAATCGGAGGATTCACTGGAAGGTCATCGGGTACGCTACAGCGGCGCCCTACGTCCTTTATTATTAACGCCCTATTGGTCACGAATGCCAAATAAGGTCAATGTAAGGGCCTTTATCGACTTGACCATTTATAAATAGAAATTGCATTGAAAGAGTCTTGTAGTGTTTGAAGGACTTTGTCCGGCGAAGCTCTACATTTGTGTACTTCTTACTGCTGCCAAGCCTTAAGGTGACGATAAGTTACTTTAATGATTTTATACTGAAGATCACATCTAAACGAGTAGTGTTCATGATTTGCACAAAATATATGTTAAATGAGAGCATTTTCGTAATAACTTAATATAGGTTTTTTTTGATTATATTTATATTACATAGTGAAATTACTTTGTAAAGTTATGTCTAACGCGGATAAAAAACTGAGAATCGCTCAAAATCTATTAAGCGTATTTTTCTAAAACCTTCACCATTTTTAAAGATAATTTAATTATTGATCTTTTAGTATAGCTGTTTTATTCAAATAGCTTTTGTTTTATGTATAATAAATTAATAATGGATCTAATTTGGGACAGCGCTCCGTGATGGGCGAGTCCTATTACTGGCTTGAAGTACGACGCGTTGCGTGAGCTCAGTACAGAACACGCAAACTAACCGCTCAACGTCACTGGCATATATCTGCGTCTTAAGTTCTGAGTTGAGCTACACGATTACTGACAAATGTTTGCACTGCCTAGACGGGCCCACTCAAATCTGTGTGGTTCTTTCCTCAAAGGACCATCTCAGCAGACACTTATCTGCGTGGTGTACATGTGGCCTGACCAAGATAATGTCTGGACTTTAAAACGAGACTGTGACCTCTGATTTTGTTTCTTAGAGTACTCGGATAAGACCGACCTCATCTAGTTTATAATTATTATTTTTTGACGTGTACAAGCATTGATCTATTGTAAAATTGTTAGTTACTAACCAATTTATAGAAATAAATATCATTGGAAAGAAAAAGAAAGAAAATACGTTTATTTGCGGAAAACATGACGCAAAGAAAGAACACAAAATAAAAAAAGAAACAAGTTGAGGAATAATATGCGTCACATCCACGCAAAACGGCCATCGCTCAGCATAATGCTGCGACCCTATGCGAGACGGCCCCAGCGCTGGTTTTCAGCGTCAGCAGGCGTTGACGTTATGACGACATTGGCATTTAGGTATAATTTAAGCAAGTAACTGGTACTGGTACTTAGCTTTAACTCTGGTACTGCAAATGTTCATTAGGTGGCCACTTTCCATTAATAACATAAAAAAGTGGTTGGGC
Source organism: Agrochola lota (assembly GCA_947364205.1). Lineage (NCBI taxonomy): Eukaryota > Metazoa > Arthropoda > Insecta > Lepidoptera > Noctuidae > Agrochola > Agrochola lota. The sequence continues at coordinate 8,335,890 of OX376246.1, read as the reverse complement.
CGTTCTTGAGTGTGCCTGGCACACCTGTTATTTTTTCTGTTGTGGAAAATCCTCATGGAAGCCCCTGGGACGGGCGAAGGGGTCTACTGACTAAAAACCACCCTGGTGTTCCCTTCCCACACTTGGACCAGGGATCATGAAATCTTGTGCGCCGTCCATGATCATGACTGTCACACCTAATCTAACCTTACTGCCCAGTTAGTCTCGTAGTCGCAAGCGCGAGGGTTGACCAAAGTGACAATGGGTTCTTCCATTAGGAATTTCTTAGTAACAGTCCGGAGTTTGGAAGTTGGTGGTGTGATACCCCCGTGCCTCGGCAAGCACGTTGGCCCTGCGCCTAATCTCTCTCCGTTCATGTCGGATTGCCATCCCACCGGACTATGACAGTGAGGAAAGAGAGAGTGCACCTGTGTCGCGCACACACTTGTGCACTATAATATCTCCCGCGCTGAAGGCTGGTCTCCACTGAATTTGGTCGCCATGGCTGAAATTCGGTATGGAGGACTATTATTATTACGCCTTTCTGTTAAGACTCGTGACAGAGGCATTTAGTATAGGATGCTACTATACTGTGTGACGTCAGCATATAAGAGCATCCTATACTAAACGCCTTAACCCGTGGCAGTCGCGATCATAAAACGTGGAACTGATATGACCCAAATAATCTCGTAATAAGTATTTACTGTCCTTGTCGGACTTTCTATGACCGCGCCTGTCACGTGTCTTGGCGCTTATAGTTTGACCGACACCTCTGTTCCGCGGCTTAGATATGTGCGTGGTGAGAAGGGGGGCAGTGCAGGCCGCTCATTCGTCAACTCACGCCGTCCCGCCGCGTATTGGTCAACGCTGCCCCCCGCCTCGCCGTGCATTACTAAAGGCGCGGAACAGTGATCTCGGTTAAACTATAGTACCGTCAAACATGTCCATTACCATTAATGCACTCAATATCTCCCTCTCTTTCTACAGGTTTCATAGAGATGATGTCGGCCTACGTGCCACATTTCGGTCATATAGATGCGGGCCTGGTCTGCACGTGGGTGCTCGAGTTAGAGGCTGAGCTGAACCAACGGGATGATACTGATTCGATTTCTAACCCTGGTGAGTCTTCACTGACAAAACATAGCATTTCCCAACAATAGAATTCTGTTAAAATTGCCGGATCCCACAGTTATATCATAGGATCAATCATCCCAAAATGTTCCCACTGCTGAGACACAGGCCTCCTCTCTGTGAAAGGGAGTGGGCCATAATCCACCACGCGGGCCCAGATCGGGTTATCCAATTAGCCTTCCCTATGTTAGGACCGACTTTCAGTCTAACCACAGATTAATACAGATAATTCACTCCGCAAAATCATTTAAATAAAAAGCGACTCTTGCTACGACACAATAAAGTGCAATTCAGGTCGGAAAGCACTAATTACCCACAGTTATATTCACCTAGAAGTTACCTCTCTTTCTATCGCGTAACGCTTAGATTTTCCGACTACGTTACACTCACTGAATTGGCCCAGCAAGTCGAGCCCGCGGCGTACTTGCAGCTTCATAACTAAAATGCGGAGTTAATCATCTGTATCCATCTGTGAAAGCCACCCTGCAAAGCCCCTGCACGCTTCTTCTTAGGCCGCGTTCTAACTAAAAGTGATCGTGCCGCGAATCTCATACGCGATCGTCGCACTCTGTCTTAAACTCGATTTGCACGGAAATATTGATCAAAAACTTTGTTGCAGATGATTCAGCTAGCAGCGATAGGCTGAGTCTTACTCTGCAGAATCTGAGTGAGATGCTGCCTCCTATGACCAAGAACAGCCGGTAAGCATACCTATACTTACTTATTTTAGTCATACAGTACCTGGTCCACCAAGCTCAGCTCCGATGAAAATAGAAAATGCTCATTAAATAGTATAGGATAGTTCATACTAATTCCATGCTGCCATGATAGTTCACACTTATCATGCTGCCATGATAGTAGGTACTTACTATTTCCATGGTGCCATAATAGTACGGAACTAATTCCATGCTGCCATGTCATTATTCTAAGGTAGCCATCTTGTTCTAAACTTTGGGCGACCGAGCTCTGCTCAGCTCTGCTCGGGTGAAAATACGGAGAAAACGAATTTCCAGATATGAGACATGACATGAGACATGTCTCATATCTGGGAAAATTCGTTTTTTTTTTTTATTGCAACTTTCATCGAAATCGTTAGAGCAGTTTTCGAGACTGTGATTACAAATATATATATAGGCAACTTCCTTAATACTACAAACCGCTGTGTTGCATTGCAGCTGGTTTCGGACGGACAATTACTGCTATAGGCCATTCGCGAGATAATGCAGCACAGACTATGAGTGTCTGTCCGGAGCTAGGATTTTTACCCAGTAAATAGGCTCACCCATATTCTTTTGGACGAAATGTGGTTGCACTTAATACACTTCTGCCTAACGAAGATTACTTCCACTTTTAGTTTTTTTTTTTTATTTTGTGTTTCACGAACTGTGTCCAAATAAACGTTTTCTTTCTTTCTTTAACGCTCGGGAATAAAAGGCATGTTTTATAATATTGATTTTGTTATTTCAGGTCCCATTCCAACTCGGAGTCATCGGAGAGCGTGGAGGAGCGTGGCGGCAATCGTCGTCCGCTGCTAGAGGAGGACGTGCACGCCGACCAGTGCCAGGCTCTAGCCGAGATGTTTCCCAACACTTGTGCTATGGAGGTAAGATCACCATCCGCCTGCCTTTATCGAACTAAGTTTGGGTCGACTTCCAGTCTAACCGGATGCAGGCAGATAGATTTTTATATTTATTCAGAATGTGCCTAAATACACCATAATCGAATTTTTCCCTTCCCAGATCAAGCACTGCGTGTCCATCGCCCATGGCGACGTAGAACGTGCCGCCGCGACTCTGTTACACCGTCGAGAACAAGGCCAGTCTCTGTCAGCGGCCGCGCTACACACTGCCGCGCGCCAGCCGCTCTGCGACGATCACGAGCTCAAAAACAGGATCATTGCTCGGTGAGTGTTACACCGTCGCGAACATACAGATTATACAGGGTGGCAGGGACATCGAGGCGAAAACTGATATCATGGATTCAGCACATGATTCAAAACCCCCTGCGTTGAAATATTTAGTCGGTTATTAAATAAAAAACCGGCCAAGTGCGAGCCGGACTCGCGCACCGAGAGGTCCGTACTAAAAATATTTTTATTATGATGTAACTAAAAAATTATGCTTTTCTAAATTTTTCCTTTATCTGTGCTATAAGACGTTGCTTCGTACCAAATTTCAAGATTCTGAGTTCACGGGAAGTGCCCTGTAGGTTTTGATTCCCTTGCGAGTGTCGGCAATTTGCAGCATAAACGGCTGTATCTTTTGATTGCGTTGGCTTAGCAGTTTGATTTTTTCACAGCTCCAAGGGACAGTAGACCTGAGTATTTGATATGAATTTCAGCTTGATACCTCCACGCGTTCCTGAGAAAAAGAGTCTTGTCAGACAGACAGACGGACAACAAAGTGATCCTATAAGGGTTCCGTTTTTTCCTTTTGAGGTACGGAACCCTAAAAAACAGCTCTTCCATACATTTTGAACGCGTCGGTAATGCACTTTTCTATGAAAGCCATTTTTTATTTAAATAACCGACGAAAAATTTCAACGCAGGGGGGTTCAGAATCGTGAACTGAATCCATGGTAACAGTTTTCCCGTCGATATCCCTGACACCCTGTATACACATTTACACTCGTATAAATGTAGTAATTTACCTACCATAGAAATCGTAACAAGTGGTTTCACCCAAAATTAAATAAGTAACAGTCTGTATCCTACTTTTGTAAAGTGCATAAACTCTGGTCGTAGTTGAATTTTTGAGGCTCCGTGACGAAAACGATGAGAAATGGAAAAATGTTAACAGAGAACTCATGACAGAGATTGCTCCTCAATCAAACTAAAATAAATCTATAAATAATACACATGCTATTTACCTATATTTATTTACTATGAGTAAACATTATTATTTTAAATTAGCCATTGAATCGTTTTTTTTATTTGCACCCACGCTACTATAATTATATTAAGATTATTTATTTCAATATTATACATATGACTATATATATAATAAAGTAATCAACAATATCAACACATTAATGAACAAGACGTTTCCAAAGGCAAAACTTTACTGCGTTGACTTTACTAAGTTGCGGGTATACTTACTTTTTTCACACGCATAACACTTTGTCACAACACCAATTTATCTCGTCTGCTCGATGTCCGTATGTCACTGCAGGGATCCAGCAGAATATCAGCGTCAGGTATATTTGCCTGACACATGCTGAGCTGGACTCCCATTTGGTGCAACCTTTAGACGTACACCGCACCTTGTTTTTCCTTTTTTTTCATTTAAACAAAGTATGTAATAATGTCACTCCATTTCTTTAATTACTTATGTTTTTATTTTTTGTATAGTGGCATCATGTTTTTATGTATATTCATGTAATTTGTTATCTTTTAATTGTGCTTTTGTGTGTCTTTTGTATGCACTGAATAAATATTTTATCTATCCATATATCTATCTATTTATATATAGATAGATAGACTGACAAAGTCTAACCTCCCAATTTTGTTGGGATCGGCTTCCAGTCTAACCAGATGCAAGTGAAAAAAATTACATGGATCTGTGGCGGCATCTACATCGCCACATGCGAACTACGCATCAAAGACCTGACGTCACACAAATCCTGCATCGCGCAATTAGAGTTGGAGCGCGACGGACATATATACAAGCTCCCGACTTCAACCTCTGGGTAGTTGCCCGCCAGACACGACACCCTTCTGATTGGAGGATCCTCCCTTTTCTATGTGGGATGAGTGAACTTTACACCCTGTTCCTCATACCCCTAAAGATCGACTGCCTATCTGAACTCCACAACCCAGTAGTGATGGGTAACTCATCATTTTTATATGAGGTTGAGGGAGTACCTCATTTTACCTCGCGAGGTCCTCAAAAGGTACCCCTCATTTGAGGCGAGGAGTCGTACGTCGATGTATTCACCTCACGAGCCGAACTCATTCTATAAGCTAACTAGTTGTGCATTCTATAAATTCTGTACAATTATGAAAGTCGGTTCATTCACTCACTAAGCTCACTCAATACTCACTCGCGAGTACTCGCGTCAATAATGTCAATGTCAATTTTTGAGTGAGGACGCGTGAACGAGTGAGTTGGTTCAATGTTGAAATTCGAGTAACTCTTTCAATTTGCGATCACGAGTACCTCAAACGAGGCACCTCATGAGTGAGGGACACATCTCTACAACCCAGTTACTGGGTAACACAATTACTTTAGCATAATCAGCCTATAAATGTTCCCACTGCTGGGATTGCGGCCTCTTCTCTGTGAGAGGGAGTGGGCCGTAATCTACCACGCGGGCCCAGTGCGGGTTGATGTCACAGACATGTGACATCCACCAACCCGAATTTCGAATTTTAGTTCTAGGACATGTCGGTTTCCGCACGATGTTTTCCTTCACCGTTTTGAGAGCAGTGGTGATGAAATTAAATACACAAAGTAAAGCGCCTGCCTGGGTTCGAACTCATTTGTAAGTCGGGCCGATACCACTCGACCACCACTGCTCAATAACAATTTATTTACTTAATAATAACATGTTAATTCCAGTTACTCCTACGTGGACAAGAACTCAGATCAGAAGGAACATAAGCCACTGGCTCCTAAGATCGAGCCGAAGAAAATGGTGCGTTACCGCGACAACAAGATCGTGTCACTCAAGGGAGAGAGGTACACTGAGGTAAGTCGTGTACTTGTGGCGCCATCTATAGCGCCACATACTAACTACGCATCACACATTACGTCACAGAAATCCTGCATCGCGCAAGCAGATTTATCCGGGTGTTTAGGATGTATATGTCGTAGGATAATCGGTCAAATCGTTTTATGCAACAAAAAAAAAACTAGGTTTCCAATAATCCTTTGTCCTAGGATTCTTGTAAGAAAACTTAAGATGATTTCCGCGAGTATCCCGCGATATACACGATTAATTTTAGCTCGTTCTGGAACCAAAAGCCATCGGGTGACCACTGAAAATCAGCGCTGTGCTGTGGGTCTCCATAGCACAGCATCATGCTGAGTGGAAGCCTTCTTGTCACAGTCATGACGTGCCAGCAGCTGCCTACTATTTCTGTTTTGTACTCGTTATTGTATACGTATTGTTATTGTTTTGTTACCTACTCGAGTTTTTATTATTTTTTTATGCACGTGTTTCTGTGACGAATAAAATTATTTTTCTTTCTTTCTTTTCTTTCTATAAACTCGATCATCGAACTCGAAACGATTGGGACTATTATTTTCAATAAATTACAATTAAAAAAAAACACGAAGAAACTAATTTATTGTTTTTTTTGTGAAATAATGAGAACTCGAAGTAACGCTTCCTTGCGATCAATGCATATGTGTGTAACGTATCGACGAACGGCAACAGTTGCGAACGGTACCCATTGAAAAATCCATTCATCGATCAGACAGCATAAAAACACATACGCAATAGATAAATAGGTACACAAATAAAATACGAAAAGCGAATTGACTGACATTGAATAGACTTTATTTCTTAACCGTAAACGGTAACAAATAGAAATTTCACCAAACTAGGTACAAGGTAAGTAGGTACGCAGTTTACTCAAATTATTCTGAGAATTGTCCGACCGGACTTCACAAGGATGCACAACCGAATTCCGCGGTTAAGTGTATAAAAATAAGGACTGAATTCGGTCCAATATTTTCATTTTTTCGACAGATAAAACGATTCATTTTTTCTGTTTACATTGCCTGCCTTTGTAGAAGCCGCCGCGCCGCGGCCGCAAGCAAGCATTGTCGCATAAAAATTGGTTTAGGCAGTATTCTTTTTATTTATCATAAATACCTACTATAGGTAGGTATGCTTATTAAGTACCTATTAGCTCGATTGGTCGACACTCGATTCAAGGCCTTAAATACAACTCCCAAGCGTACTCGTCGTGTCTAGTTGAAAAGGTACGAGTAAGTACTAGTGACTTCGTGATGCGAGAGTGGTAAATGAAATTTAAATTAGTTTCTCTCGTTTACGAGGAGATGTGATAGTGGTAAACACCGTGCCGTGCTTCCGATACAAACGAGAGATAACGGAGGTGAATGAACTTACACCAACCTAAATCGTACTAGAAATGAAATACCTACTTGCAGGTAAGTACTTACTTGCAGCCGGTTATTCGTCCAACGTCCGTTGACCTACCGCGTGCGCGCTGTCAACTGACTCGCACACGCACAGCTGTGCCGTGCTACGTCATCACCGAGCGGATCGCGTACGACCTTGCGTTTATGAATAAAATAGTGGAAGCGCTACTAAGATTTAACTCGAATGACAGAATACAAGTGATAAATTTCTAACTTCTATATTAGATGTCTTAAAAAAACAATAACAATGCTAATAGTAACTATTAATCGTTTGGAGTCACTGTGTTTCGGCTCCAGAACGATGTAAAATTAATCGTGTATATACACAGCGCGCGTCCGGCAGTAGACCACCAGATACAACAACCGTCTGGTCGGAGGATCCTCCGTTTTCTATGGAGGATGAGAAGCTTTCCATCTTGTTCTTCATTCCTCTTTATACTTTACTTAACGCCTGCGCCCCTAAGGCTGAGGCAGAGGGCATGAACTAAGATCGAACACAAGCCGACTCCTAAGATAGCCAAAGAACATGGGACGTTATCACAATAACAAGATTGTGTCACATCAAATCACCGATCAGTCACGTCAATTTCAGAGACGTGCCTGAACAGATAGTTGACTGACTGACTGACATAGTCACTCAATAAATATTTCTATATCCATGTTTCATTCGTAGTATTACAAGTTTTGACTTGTCGATGATGCGACTTCGACTTAGATGCGCCAGTAGTGACGTGACTGATGTGTGTACCCAACGTTCTACAACTTTTACGTAACTATACAGGCTGTCAGGGACATCGACGCGAAAAGTTTTACCATGCTTACTTAAAAAATCAAACTAAAAAAAAAAAACTGACTTCAGAATCACGAAGGTACTGAATCTATGGTAACAATTTTCGCGTCTATGTCCCTGCCACCCTGTATTTTTTGACGTGACTGATCGACGACATGACGTTGATGTGACTGACGTGTGTGCATGAACCTTAAGAGCGCTAACACACTGGGACGCCATGGCGACGTCGCCGACTACGTATCCAATCAATTCGTATTGAAATGTATGACAGCTAACTCACTTGGGTACGGTCTGGCGATGTCGTCAATTTGGAAGCATAGCCACGACCGACCGACCGCTACGTAGGGACTGGATTCTCTGGCTACCTGGTGACGCGTAGCCAAGTCGCCCCAACCTCCCTCACTCAATGGCCAACTGATCGCCAGGACGGACGCTCGCGTGTTACTGGCTACTTATTTGGCAACCTCATTAGGCTACGTAGTCACCGACGTCGCCATGGCGTCCCAGTGTGTTAGCGCTCTTAAGGTTCACGCACACACTTTAGTCACGTCAACGTCATGTCACCGATCAGTCACATCAAAATTTTGACGCCGATATATCATATTAACGCCTTATACTGTATTACTGACATATCTAAAAAAAAACTTCCAGGTACCCAAATCTGGAGCCGACGAGGAAAACTTAAAGAAGCCCAAAAAGCATCACTGCCCTTAACCATTAAGTGCATGTCAGTACAGTGGACAAGCGGCCCCCGCTCTCCCCCCACTCTCGCTGTCCTCCTCCCCGCGCCTCCCCCGCGTTCCTCACGCACGCTCGATATCCCCCCCACTTCGCGTCAACCCGAGGAAAACTCGAGTAAACCCGAAATACCGCGTAATTCCCAACGTAAATCCATGCGTAATCGTTATTGTAGTCTCGATTACACTTTTAAAGTGTCTCAATGTACTCGTTCGTAGTAAATTAATGTGTAAGGTTATATCATATTCGATTTGTCGTAGAGTTAGCGCATGCGTAACGCATGGAAGTGTCAAATGTAATGAAAGTCGCGTGAATTGTAATCGCGATTATATTGATTTCCGCGTTTCGACGACGTGCGCTCAAAATTTTGAAGGTAAAAACGCGCAACGCGTAAAATTATTTTACGCGGTTTGTTATTTAGAAAAACGCATAATTCCGCCAAATGAATTAAAAATTACTTGTGTAATTTATAACCTATTAGTAACTTTAATCAATTGTGATTTTGAGGTGAATTCCGAAAGGGATAATTTCGTAAATCTGCGTAATTTTGACATTCGTCGCTACACAAGCGGGCGTGCGTATGTGTGTGTATGTAGTTTAGAAGTAGATAATAATATGAAAGTGCGTGATTCGTATAAACATTACTTTTACCCGCTTAATTCCAGTACTGATTTTATAAAATTATTTAATTTTAATACGTCACAATTTAAACGCATAGACTGTAATTATTTTATTAATAATTTAATTTCAAATATATTTATTTTTAATTGTAATCTTTTTAGGCAGCTGCACAGTATTAGTTGTCCTATGGCATCTAAGAAGGAAAGTCAGTGTGTTCAAGGTATATTATGTAAGGTTTGTGAAAAGGTAGGGAATGATGCCATAGATGTGACTTTCGGAGCGCTAAAATGTTGCTCGGCCACGAACGAAAACGTTCGTCACATAAATGTCGCCCAGCGGCATTCTAGCGGCCCGGCCAGCCATTTTGGATTTCCAATAGTTTTAAGTAAAAAGATCTGTTTACCTGTGATTTCGTACGTTTATTATAATTTTATTATCATTAAAAATGTGATTCCTAAGATAGTTTTAAAGTTTTTACATACATCTGTGATTGTGATGCCATTTTATTTAATATTTTACCCTTTAAGCGGTTTTTATAGTAATTTAAGTTTCGACAATAGTTATTGTTCGCATTCGTGTCAAAATGGACGAATGATTCTTTTGTGATGATATTTTTATTTAGTTTTACTGATAATTTGATAATGATTCATGTTGTACGCTTGTACCCCGCTGTGTCGGTTTTTTGAAAACATCTCACCGCGAAAACTTAGGTGAAGTGTCAATCCCTAGTCCCCAATCACCTATTAGGTGGAATGACAACACACTTCACCTACCACGTTTTCTTGGTGAGAATGTTACCGAATCGGGTGATGCTAGGGACTGACACCAATGGCCGTTTTCACACTGCGAAGACACCGACATATCGTCAGCTCTAACAAAAACGATATCAGGACGATATCGGCATGTGACAAGATGTCACCTTATTGTCATGCGGTATGTCACAGCAGCCTCGAATAGTCGCGTTGCGCCAGTCAAAGCTTACATCGCCGCGCGATTCCAAATCGAGGTACTAATACAGCAGTCAAAAAATGAAATGTGTCGTCCGCCGATATCGGCACGACAATCAATGTCGACGACGATACCGTTGACTACACGACACAGTGTGAAAGCTTTTAGTAGTAATCCTATATAACTACCAGTCCGATGATATCGTGTCGTTATCGTCCAATGTGAAAGCGCCCGTTGAAAACCATCTAAGGACGAATTTCACAAATGAAACTGAACACTGACAGGTCTTGAACGCGGTTTAGATGAGTTGATCTAAACCGCGTTCAAGAGCTGTCAGTGTCATCATTGCTATTGAAATATTGACACTGACAGCTCTTAAACGCGGTTCAGATGTGACGATCGCGTTCGTGAAATTCGCCTTAAATTTTCAGTCAGATGTTTACAGAATAGATCGGCTGAACAGTCAAAATATACACTTAGAATTAAATTGGTGTTAAATGTCTGTATCACAAAATAGTTAAAAGTCAACTGATTTTTCAAATCATTTTAATTTCGACATCTTTATATTTGATGTTCGAAAAACTTTAAGTATTTTAAGATTATTAGAATTTAGTTTTACTGTAAACCCGGTCACCAACCTGTTCTCAAAAACTGATAGTCGATAACATCGATTTAGTCAACTTATACAAACATAAATAGACTTTATTTGAAAATAGAATCTCGTTCGAATCGTCTCAAATCTGCAATCTATGAAAATAAAGAACATAACATAGACTTTATTTGAAAATAGAATCTCTTTGTCTCAAATCTGCAATATGAAAATAAAGATTGTCAATTAATTTAATCTTAGTTCCTAAAACTTGACTATTACTAAATCAAGCCACCGTGCAATTACATGTGAGGTATAAAGTCCTAAAACATTGACGTGTCGAATAAAAAGTTTTTATGTAGTCTTGAAACCGAAATCTGGCCATCATTTTGGTGTCGTCATTGTTACGAATTTGAATGCACGACCATTAAAAAAATTATAGAGTATAGCTCGATTTAGAAGTCCGAGAGTGTATTTACCCCTGATTTCTACTCATGAACGATACATAGAGCGAATTTCACCAATAAAATTGAGTGCGGTCAGCACTTCTAAACCGCGTTCAAGAGCTGTCAGTGTCAAAATTGTTATGAAACATTGAAACTGACAGCTCTTGAACGTTGTGAAGAAGTGCTGATCACGTTCAGTTTTATTGGTGACATCCGCACTGGTCATGTCTGTTTGCCCTTTATTAATAATCCAACGTTCGTGGCAGCTGAGGTCATATAATGCGAGAGCGAGACGACACGACACTTAGTACCGATTGAGATTTTCGAAATCGCGTACTATATGCTGTTCGTCCTACTCTCACCTATGACCCCGACTGAAACGAGACATAAGCTTTGGTTTCCTAGGGAAGCGGTTCTGTAATATATCGGTTGTCATGAAAATGTAATCTTCACTAGTATTTGTCATTAAGGTGTCAAAAACGTTCCGTATTTGGACAACCATTATTGTGTGACCGTTCACCGCTTTTTTAGGAAATCAAAGTTTTAATTTTTTTTAAAACCACGAAAAGCAACTACTGAATCATTATCAATTATCTGCAATTAATTAATTTAATAAATTATTTAATTAAATAGGTTTGTGACATAGACTGATTTATTTACAATTTATAATTATCTCATTGAATGAGATATAATTATTTTTATTTATTCCTTCTTATACAGCTAGGCTGTATATTGTCTCTCTATTTCTTATTATTTATTTTTGTTGTTTTGCATATCTTTTGTAGGATTATTTTAATATTTTCGCGGTGAAAAACAACGAGGAATAGTTGGCTAAATAAATGCCAACTAGCTTTTGACTGAATTTGAAAATAAATGAACTTATAATGTTATATCCTATAATTTTCCCACTGCTGGGACACAGGCCTCCTCTCTGTGAGACGGAGTGGGCCGTAATCCACCACGCGGGCCCAGTGCGTGTCGAAATGAACAGGGCCATAAATATTCAAAAGTTGTGGAGAAAATTTAAAAAAATTGCGAAAATATTAAATTAATATAGCAAGGACCAGCTTATTAATTTGGGCTTTTAATTAAATTAAATAATACAATTGAGATTATTAATAATACTGTGAAAATTATGGTATCGTAATATTATTCAGAAATTTTCAGCGTGGATTTAAAAAAAAAAAACACTTGTTCTAAAACCGATGGTCGCGGGTACGATTTCTGGTAAAGAACAACTCTTTCGGCTTTGCGAGACACTAAACGCGCCAGCACGCGTAGCATGACCACAATAGAAACGGGTTTTGTCGACAGAAGAATAGACAAAGTGACAGATAAACAATCACAATCTGTTATTTTGTCTATTCTTCCGTCGACAAAACCCGTTTGGTTATGCTAAGCGTGTAGACGTAATAACCATCAAACTTCTATTGTGTCTCGTTCAGTGTCCTGTACTTAAAACGGCTTCACAGTATTATTTATATGAACTTGTATTTTAAAAATGATATTTCGCCAAAATTTGGTGCTAAATCAAATTAAAAAATGAAATTGCCAAACGCGATAATTAACTTAAAAAAAATCTCGATTTTAAATTGTTAGGAAACTCTATGTACCTATCTTTTATCTTGATGCTTTACTTAATTATTTTGACGATGTTAATTTTATTAAAGGATGACTTTGAAAATTGCGAAAAAAAAATGTAAAATATATTTAATATATAAAATAATATCTACAGAAATATTTATGAGTAAAAAGCACATATTTTGAAGATCATTTAAAAACGTAATAAAACGTGATTTTAGTTTCGAAATAATATTTAAATGAAAAAATTATGTCAAATTAAAATAAATAAGTGATAAAAAATAAAGCTTTTTTCGATCTTGTCCTAAAATAAAATTAATTGACTATTGTTGAATCTCTCAAAATCAAATAAATTGTTTTGAAGTTTACTTGTCAGTATTATTTATTAAAATGAAAATGAATTATTTACAAAAACATGAAATTTCTGAAAATTGCAGCTTATTTTAACGGCAGACTATATCATTCATAGATTATTTTTATTTAGAGTACTGAAAAAAAAGACATTAATACCTATAAAGAAAAGGAAAAATATAACATCATTAATAAAATTAAAAAACACGCGTGTTAAAAAAATCTAATCTATGAATGGTATAACTAAATCTGCGAGACGCCGAAAACAATATTTTCAATAGTTCCCTATCAATATTGTAAATTTTGTCTTATTGTTTTTTGGCCAACATGCTTTCTTGCCATGAAAATTATAGTCAGGACTATATTTTTTTTTTTTTTTTGTATAAACTACCCATATAAAACAAGATACACTCAGAATATTTTAAAGAAACTTTGTAGAGCGTTGTCTCTGTCACTTATTGTTTTCGTCTCTTTCTAAAGCACGATATGTCATTTTCACGCCAGGGTACTGTAGTGCGAGGTGTTAACAGTAATACTAAAATCTAGTAGCCCCAAGATACAGACTAACTGTCTAAATTGGGGCTCACTGGCAAAATGTCGCCCATGGGCATGTGCCCCGCCCATATTTTTCTGAATATTCATGAATTTTTTTCGAAAATTATCTTTAATATTTATCATGGTTTTAATTATTATTTTTTTGTATCATTTGCTATATCTCCAATGTTATTGGCTCGATTTGGATTCTGTTTATTATTTCTAAAAGCTTATGAGTTATTCTATCGGATTAACTAATATTTTTTTAATCAAATTTGTCAAGTATGAAAAAAAAACCGAGGTGAGGACATTTTTTTTTCTAAAAAAAACAGAATTTATTTTAAAATAAACAAGTGAAAATAAGAAATAAAAAAAATTAAGTTCGAAAATAAACTTAAAAAGAGGGAGTCACGAATATTCAGAAAAATACGGGCGGGCACATGCCCATGGCCGACATTGTATATTGTAACGTAGCTGTAGGTAATATTTCTCAAATCGTCTCAATTTGCTGTTAACCTGTGAACCAGCTTACTGTACCTGGTCAATAAATAATTTCTATTTCTATAAAAAAAAAATTAAGGTATTTCGGAGCCCTGATGTTTTCGGCCATTACATTATTAGACAAAATCTACAATTTTGTTAGCAAACTAAAATCCAATATGGCGGCAATCACAGATGCAATAAAAACTCTAAATCTCTCACCGCATTTATTGTCTATGATTTTTTTAATTTTAATTATAAGTATAATATTATGATTTTGTATAGTTTTAATGAATTTTTGTGAGCAGTGCCGGCTTTAGCCCTGCCTCTACTCATAGGGCAAAATGATGTGAACAAATCAAATGATATTAGGTATTTATTTATTGGTATTTCTTTACAAATCGTGACATCACTGCGGGCCCTATCAGAATACCAGCGCTGCGACATTTTTATTTATTTTTAAATGTCGCGGCATCATACTGATATAGGAGCCTTTTGGCCTCGTACAGGACTTCCTTCTTTATATGTTACTGTTACTTTGTTTTTTATTGTTTTTGTGTTTTTCCTGTGCGAGTCACAGTAAATACTTTTTCTTTCTTTCTTTCTTTACAAATTGTATTGAAGTATAGCATGAATGTGACATTTCCCCCTATTTAGGGCACTCGTTGACATAACCTAAATTAGGGCACTATTTAACGTGTCCCCCGATTTGGGTCACTATTTGACGTCACCCAATTTCGGGCACTATTTGACATAATTCCCAATGTCGGGCCTTAACTTATTTGACATAATGCCCAATTTCGGGACATAACCCAAATTAGGATACCATTTGACGTCAAATAGTGCCCCAAATCCAACATCCCCGATTTGGGGCACTATTTGACGTCACCCAATTTGGGGCATTATTTGACGTCACCCAATTTCGGGCACCGTTTGACGTCACCCCCAAAATAAGACTATTTGTGTCTCCACCCCCCAGAAATGGGCACTTTGTATGATTTATACCCCTAAAGCCGGTACTGTTACTTGCGATGATCGCACTCTTGTTGTCATATCTAAGTCCAGTGTGAACAATTGTACTGAAATATATCGTTAATATCCCTAAATGATTCTTGTTTTATTTTATTACTGCCCTTCATGGTACAGGTTTTTCCTAATTTGAAGGACAGGGGTCTTCCATTACTTAATTTTTTTATCCCCAACGGGTAAGCTCTTGGCCTTCATCTCACCTGATGATCAGGCCGAAGGTGGAACCGAGTTTCACCCGGAATCCTCAACCACAGAGGAACTGGCTATCTGACCTCTAACTGCCGAAACACAACAATGCTGCTAACATTGTTGTTATGGCGACAGACTTAGATATTAAGATGGTGGTAGCTAGCCAGACGGACTTAGAACAAACCCTACCACCAACCAAATCGAACAGAAAATTTTGCGGTTAAATGATGCTATTGATGTTACCTAAGCTAAGTTTTTTGATAAATCAAATTATTACATTCTTGTTGGGTGGAAAAACAGCATGGAATGGCCGCGCCCGCGCCGCCAGCTGCGTCTAGTGGTGACGGCAAATAAAGTTCGTGGCGCAGGAAGTTCTTTGAGCGAACAACTACAACGGAACATGCGAACAACGCATCACACTAAAGTCGCGCAAAATCCGGCATCGCGCAATCGAGGTTTACCGCGCAACGAGTATATATACAACGTCCCGACGTCAATCGTCGGAGGGCGCTGGGCCCGATTCGATAGCCCGCATTCTCCAAACCGCAGTCGATAAACTCGGCGCCTGGTTTAGAAAATGGAGGATCGAAGTAAACCCCGACAAAAGCCAAGCGGTTTTATTCTCAAAAACGCACGTACGTTACAGACCCCCTTGCCCCGACCCATCACCATGCTCGGCAAGCCGATCCCTTGGGAGAAGCGAGCCAAATATCTAGGTGTGGTCCTCGACCAACACCTCAATTTCGCAGACCACATAAAGCAGGTCCGCGCGCGGGCCGCTTTCGCTCTCGGAAGACTCCATTCCATGTTAAATGCACGTAGCAAATTGCGAATCTACACAACGTGCATTCGCCCCATCATGACCTATGCGGGTGTCGTCTTTGCCCAAACTAAGCCCCGACAAATCCATAGATTGCAGGTGATACAGAACAGATTCCTTCGTAAGGCCACGGGAGCCCCTTGGTTCTGTAGGAACGAGACCCTCCATCTCGACTTTAGACTCCCCACAATCCACCAGTTTCTCAAACGCAATTCCAAGCGTTTCTTTGATTCCGCCGCCACCCACCGCAACCCTCTGGTTGTCGAGGCCTCCAGTTATGTCCCAAGTCAAATCAGTAAGATCCGCCGCCCGAGGCTAATCCTTTCCGACCCAGACGACCCCACAACCCTCCTCCAGGAGAGCAATAGGGAAACCAGTACAGTGAGAAAACACACACACCGGCACACTTTCCGACCTCGCCGCAGAGGTCCGCGATCGCGACCCTCCCGAGTAAACGATACTCCCCCCGACCCTTGCTCGACGATGCGCCAGCCCGCGTCGATGCTGAGCCTGTAGCTTTAAATTCCCCAATTAATAATAATGATATACTTTTGATCCAGCCTGCCCCTCTTGCTGTCCATCCCCCAGCGAACGCCCTAAGCCGAGGTTTGTACCCCACAGGGGGTGCCCTTAGCGAGCGTTCGCCTAGTTTTAATTAGCATAGTTTTGCCCCTGGCTGGAGGCTTTGAGTGTAGAAGCTTAAGGCAGCCACAGGATTGACCAGTTAAGTAGTCATGACCTCAGTGGTAAGCTACGAGATGCCCTACATAAAAAAAATAAAAATAAAAAGTCAATCGTCGGGCAGTAGTCCCCCAGACACGACACCCGCCTGGTCGGAGGATCCTCCCTTTTCTATGGAGGATGAGTGAACTTTACACAACTGTTCTTCATACTTCTATAGCCATCAGTTTTTATGCAATTTGTCTCGTAGTACTAGTCAATGATGACATTACTGACACACTTGGTTTGTATCGAAAGTATTGAGAATAGTCTTCAGCAGGAACAATAATTTTTGCCACGTGCCTTCAAAGTTCAGTCACCTCAGTCTCTATATAGGCTCCTGCAGACAGGTACTAAGCAGTTCTGTTAGGACAATATGCAGGAAGTTTTCATAGAAATTGTTCTGCTACAATCGCATTGCGCCTGTCCGCGGGAGCTAAGTGATTTGTGTCGTCGTGCGAATAAATTATATCAAGCTTATATTGTACGAGCGGTGCCCCGCGGTTTCACTCGCATAAGTTTCATCCAAATTCGTTAAGCCATTTTAGTGTGAAAGCGTAACAAATAAACATACAAAAAATCAAATCTTTTCTCTTTATACAAATACAAATTAGTTTATTGTGTAAATAGAATTACATTTGAAACGTGTTTGGAGCCCCCTTTTAGGCAAACAATGCCTGTATTAGAAGTAATATAGTGGACTGTGACCTTAAGGGTAATTATGCAATGTAAGTACATTTATTCGAATTTAGCTTAGCGTTTATTTACTAATCTTAAGAAAATAAAAATAAATATGTATAAGTAAAGTTGCAATTTAAATTATTAACAGTAAGAGTAAAACTTAAACTTTAAAAAAAAACTGATTCTTAGTTAATGCCTGTGATGTGGTGTATAGTGTGGTGTGGTAAGGAGTGCGGTGTTATGTGTGGTATGTGGAGAGGCGAGCGATGTGTTGTGATGTGTGGCGTGGTGTGGTATTTTGTGGTGTTGTGTGTGGGTGTGTGGTGTTTAAATTATGACTTATATATGCGATATATTAAGGCTACTCAACGTGTTCCAGGAGTGCCTCTTTATAATAATAGTTTACATGGAAAGTGTTGACAATACCACCTCTAGAAGCGGCCGCCGAGGCGTCTCCGTGCTCTGTAGTGACAAACAAGCTGAAAGCCCAAAAACCGCACGTTTCCCCAGGCTGATCAAATTTTAAATGATCCTAATTATATTAAAGTGAGTGTTAAGGCACAGAATAGTTCAGAAGGCGCACTCCGCATTTTAGGTATGCAGCTACACTTATGCGCAGCAACATCTAGCTGAATATAACTGTAGGTAATTAGCGCTGTGGGACCTGAATTGTACCACCTTTTGGAAGGGGCGACTAAGAATCATTTAAATTTTACGTTTAAAAGTGCCTAATTAAAATTAATTATTCTGACTTAGACTGGGAAAAGTCGTCAATTTATGTAAATACTACCTGTTTCCCGCGAATTCGTCTGCGATCTAGGATAACAAGTAGCTTATGTCTGTATTGCCTCCAGGTCATGATCTACCCATGTGCAAAATTTCATACAAAACCGTTCAGCCGTTTTAGTGTGAAAGCTTAACAAACAAACACTTTCGCATTTATAATATTTGTTAGGCTCTCCCAAGTATGTTGGGGTCGGTTTCCAATCTAACCGGATGCAGCTAAATAGGTACCAGTATTTTGCATGGAGCGCCTTAACGAATTTAATATGTAGGTATCAAAACATCGTGAAGAAACCGACATGTCCTAGAACCAAAAATTCGAAGACATGTGACATCTACCAACCCGCACTGGGCCCGCGTGGTGGATTACGGCCCGTTCCCTCTCATCGAGAGGAGGCCCGAGTCCCAGCAGTGGGAACATTATATTGGCTCATTTTGTTTGTGTTATGTGTGTATGTAGCAGTATAACAGGAATAAATAAAACAATGATTGATTTAAACTTAAAATTTATTTTATTTTATTTAATACATAATTGATTACATTTAATCGGCCTTTGGCCTTTTCAATTAAAGTAGAAATAAATAAATAGTATTCGAAAATGACACTTATCTAAAAGTATGAACGAGTACTTGCGCACCTACTTTAAGTTCGATTAAATTCGAACTTGGAGCCATTCTGTTTAAACAGGCCCGAATTCCATTCAAATTAATATGAGTGAAATTAGCGTAGTATGTAAAAAAAATCAAGACCATGGATGAAGAATCCACCGATTTATCCGCTAAACTATCGATTTATTTGCTTTTAGAAGTCGATAAAAAAAAAAAAATTGTGTCTCGTTAGTGACAGTTAAACTACAGCTCTTGTATCCACGGACAATATTTTAACGCAGCGATTTTTTGTCGCGCCCGCATTTTCAACGCACTGCTTAGCGCGGAGAGTTGAAAATCCAACAGCGTATTTTTTTGGAGCGCCGAGATATACTTTGTTCTATTCTCAATGCTCGGCTTAACACCGAGAGTTGAAAATCCAGTGCACGATAAAAAATCGTCGCGTTCAAAAATCAGCGCACCTGGGCTAGCGCTCCGTTGCTCCGTGACGACGTTCTGCACGCACAATGGTCCACTGAAGGATTAAGTGCGGAAACCAAACTCCATAACATAGACGACGTTCTGTGCTATACGGCCAAATAGTCTAGTAAAAGGGGATCGTAACTTTAATTCCATACAAATTCTGTTAACTTTCTGGTAGATAGGGACTGTGAAATAGGCTCTAGTGTAATATAATGTATTTAAATAGTAAAAAATCAAAAAAAAAATAACATAGTAGTAGTACATCAGGTATCTTAACATGATTTTTAACGATTTTTTTATTTTCTGATTAATGGAAAGAAACCTTGTTCTTCATGTATAGATCGATGTTATCTGAAAAATAAATTAAAAACGTTATAATAATTCACATTATAATTTTGTTAGTTGTATGTAAGTTAATATTTCACAAACAGCCGAATACTCAATTCAGTTCAAAAGCAACTCAATTTAAAGGCCCCGTTGCACCACTCACAAATCATTAAATACGTTAAGCGCTACTATTCCTAGTAGTAATAGGGATCAAATTCGCAAAACACATAGTCGTTAGTATAGAAGTGACAGATGTCAAGTATAACACTTATTTTTTGTAATAATTACCTAGTTTTTTCGCAATTTTACTGTATATTGCAGAAAACAAAAATACCCCACGTGAGATTGGATGAGATTCGACCCCCCCCCCTAGACGCCTTACGTAATTGATGGACGCCCCCAAACGTCAAAAAAATTATGCATATGCAGACGCTAATCAAGGGCAATAAATTTATTTAGTCAATTGAGGTGCAAGCGGACCTGTGTGTCATGATGGCTATATTGTAGCGTCAGAAATAGTTTTAAGACACACTTCGTTTGAGTATTCGAGGGAAACACAATTAAAAACAAAACAATTTTATACTAAATAAATCAATCTACATGCTTGTTAGCATTTGTAAAGAACAGCATGCATTTTGTTGTTAATAAAGCTAAAACAATTAGGGAAAAAAAAACTAAAATAATTAGGAAAAAAATAAAATAATAATGACCACTGTACTGAAGGTTTGTCACAGACAGACAAACTTAAATATAGTTAGTATTAAAAATAGTTACTAACATGCAACACGATTATAGTTAGTAATTTATTTTTGCCGGGTAAGGCCGTTTGCACACTGCGACGATAACGACACCGACATATTGCAACGAAAAACATTGTTTTACTTTTTATATTTTTATTTATTGGATGAACACGAGGCTTTTGGCTACTTTTGTAAATGTGTATTTTATCTTTATATGTGCGTTTTGTTTGTGCAGAATAAACAATTTTTCTTTCTTTCTTTCTATATCATCCCGATATCGTATATCGGGACGATATCGGTATGTGACACGATGTAACCAGCAGCTTATTGTCGCGCGGTATGCCACAGCAGCCTCGAATAGTTGTGTTGCGCCAGCAAAAGCTTATCGCCACACGACTCCAAAAGTGTAATAGTGTATTCGATGTAATAATGGCAGCACTCAAAAAGTGCACGGTGTCGTCCGCCGATATCGGCACGACAATCAATGTCGTCTGTCGTGTCGTTGACTACACAGTGTGAAAGTGCTTAGTAGTAATTTTAAAATACCAGTTCGACGATATAGTGTCGTTATCCTTATCGTCCAATGTGTAAGCGCCCTAAGGCACATGTATTTTCAGTGAAATACAGAGTGGCGATTGAGACACCTGCATCCAGCAAGGGGGTGATTCTACCAGTCATATTAAACAACTTTCACCATGAAACTCATATCCGATACGTGGAAAAATAAATCAAATCCCCACATAACAGTAGACAAACTATTTCGATTCGTGTATGAAAAGTTTTTTTACGAATCGTTTAATATGTGTTTCATAACGAGAGTTGTTCAGTATGACAGGTAGAATCACCCCCTTGACGGATGCAGGTCACTAAATCGACAGCCTGTATATTAATTACAAACAAAGTAACACAAAAATATTTAATATAATGTACAAATATATTAAGAAAAAATGCGCGTGCTGTAGGTACCGATACCGTACTCCCGATAGGAGTGAAACTTCTTAAAAAATAAAGAATAAGAGAGATTTAGTGTGAGAGACAGAGAGAGAGTTATCTTTATTCTCCCTCACGTAACGAAAAATGCCTAAACGTGACGCGTCCTAGAAATTTCACTCTCAATTCTCGCCCAATTATCACTTTAAAAAAGTAAGTAACTGAACCAAAGATTTAAATCGTCAGATTTGCCTTCATCGTACCTATGTCGTGCGAAAAAGTGTCCAAACTCAGAAGAGTGATAATCAAAGTTCCTGCATGGAACAGCAGATATGGTTTTAAGTATGAGTGAGCAAGACAAAACTATCCAAATGTCAGAATCTACCGATTTTAATCTTTGGACTGAACTGACTCGCAAACTGGCCTCGTATCCTGAGTCCATAATATAAAGACTGCCACACAGGTAATGATAACAAAGACGACGTTCTACCAACCGAACTTTTTTTAAGCTACATGTGTCAAATTGCCGTCCGATGAAATTCTTCTCTATACAAAAACACCGATGCTGTGAACACTATAGTCCGTGCGCGACTGCTAGTCGCCGCATGAGATATGTGAGCGGTGACTCGGGAGAGGTAGACAAAGGCCAAGCTAACTCAGTCTGACAATTTTGTCACTGGCGCCCTCCCCCGTCTCACCGCTCACATATCTCAGGCGGTGACTAACAGTCGCGCACGGACTATAATCCTTCTGCCAATTCAATACCAGTTTTCACTAACGTCAAGCGAAACAACTCGTAATGCACTAATGCCTTTTTTGTTTTTAGGGTAGGAAATTATTAAATAACTTCTCCCGCTCTGGGCGGAGCGGGAGTGTTTCAGGCTCTTACTGACTAAAACCCACCCGTGTTCCTTCAGTTGCCTGTATGTCGCCAGGGGCCACGGTATCCGTTTCGGACTTTCCCGCGACCCCGGCAGGCAATGCACTAATGCCTAACGTCCAATCGCGGTAACACATATGTAACCAGTTTGAAAAGAAAATACCCTGCACACGACCCTTTTTTTTCGTAGGTAAGCGTTACTATAGCGGCCGAGCGCTGCAAGCAGAAATAGTCCTTACGGTGTTCAGATATGCGTGACCGCGATGGTATGTAATCCACCACTCCCGATTCACCATTTCAGTACGAATATCGTAAGCTTCGAAATCAAAATTTTTGACAGTAATATACTTTAAAAGGCAAGTTTGTTGTCTGCTAAAAATTTACAAATCTGTTGCTAAAGTCTCCGCCACGAGAAGCTTTAAATTTTGTAACCAAACAACACAACAACTTCTACTTAGTTTTTTAAATCATATGTACCACGATATGAATATTTACTTTGTGAAGTATATTATATTTATTTTTATATTATTGTGAACGTGAGGACTATGTGGATCATATTATTTTTTTTTTATTTTTTCCTCAGTTATTTTCAATGATAATCTGGCAGTTCGAGTACTTTATGCGGCCTACCCAATGTCCTTTCTTTGGTATTGTTCGTCGAGTCGTTGAACTTCTAAGTTCTGAGTTGAGCTACACGATTACTGACAAATGCGTGCACTGACTGATCAGGTCCAGGCAAATCTGTATGGTTCTTTCCTCAAAAGACCATTTCAGACACAAATCTACATGGTCCTCAAATGATCTGACCAAGACTATTTCTGGGTTTTATATACACATTGACATTAATGAATTTTATATATACAATGACATGAATATTTACTTTTTAAAGTATTATATTGTTTTAATAATTGTGAATGTGAAGACTATGTGGGTCATTCTTTCTTATTTTTATTTTCTCATTTAGTTTTAACATGGTCTGGCAGCTTGAGTAATTTATGCGGCCTACCCAAATGTCCTTTCTTTGGTATTGTTCGTCGAATCGTTGAGCTCCTTAAACTCTGAGTTGAGCTGCACGGTCACTGACAAATGCGTGCACTGACTGGACAGGTCCTCTCAATCTGTGTGGTTCTTTCCTCAAAAGACCATCTCAGACACCAATCTACATGATCTTCACATGATCTGACCAAGATTATGTCTGGACTTTAAGAGACTGCGACCTCTGAGTTTGTTTCGGCCTTTCTTCTCGGAGTAGTCAGATAGGAAACGCCGACCTCATCTAGTTTAAAAAAATATGATTGACGTGTAAAAGTGTTTTGTCCAAACCTACTTACAGAAATAAAATCATTTATCATTTACAAATAATCCCAAATTCAATCAACTCAAAGTAACATACGTGTAATACTAAACTAACGAGAAATTACGACAATATGGTGGTATTTTGTATATTTATGTAATATTATTTGACTTCAGAAAAAAAAATTGTTGCTTTTGAAAAAAAAAATCCTTGCTATAGTTTTTTGTGTTTCTGACTTTTGTAGCAGGCATTGTTTTTTAACGTTTCCTATACAAGTCTGAAAGTTCAAAATTATTTGACATTTTTTTCTCAGACCGTCGGAAATCACAAGCAACAAACTAACTTGTGCTTAAAGCTAATGAAATTATAACGCGTATTCGTTCGAAGTTATTTTTTTTTTGTAAATTTCCTACGAAATGTATGGGAAAACTTATTTTCAATTTCTGACTTTTCTAGTACTCAAACCTCAGTTGGTCACATAGTTTTTTGATCCTTATAAGAAAAAGTCTCGATTGGCATCAAAAAAAGTTTTTGTGAAAGCTGCCCATTTTCTTGCTGACTGTATTTTTTTTCAAAATCCAGATCAAATTGTCTCAAAAAGTTAAGGACAGTCTCCTAAAACCGTTTCCATGTAGCTACAACAGTTAAGGTAGCTGCCCTTCCTGCCCCATCTCAAAAATCCATCCTGTATAACTGGCGAAACAACGACCCCAGTCATACAGGATGTCCTACTTCAGGTCAGCGGGTAATTGCGTAACACACTTACAATAGCAATGGCTTTCATTTTGACAGTTCAACAACATTTATTGCGTTATTTATGTTGTTGAGCAGACAAATTTTTCGAACACATGAAGCAATGGATTACCGTCATTAAAATCAATCAGATCGTGATTTTAAGTGTGTTACACAATTAGTGTGCAGGTCAGGTCGAGACCACATTGATGTAGTGTTCTTGAAGTTTTAGAAATAAAAAATATTGTATAGTAAATATGTATAGATTTCTCTACTCATATTACAGATGAATTCAGATGGGTCACTTCGTATCAAAGGTATGAAGCTAAAAACTATTTACAAAAAAAAAGCACTGGGAAGTGTCTTTTTCTGAAAGACGGTTGCTTTTTTTTTGTAAAAAAAAAACATCTTCACTTTTTAGTTGTGGTACCTACCCCACTCAAATTCGAATACCACTACCTGCTGTGTAAATAACAGTGACAGGAAGTTATCATCATATCATCCACATATACTAAGTGGGAAAAATATGTATTATTGAAGCTTACTCATAAACTATGCAAGCGAAGTTAATACAATTTATATGGGACCAACTTGGGAGCATACCCTTTCATACAAAAAAAGAGTTATTTTAAATCGGTCCACTATTGACGGAGAAATCATACATATAAAAAATAAACATACCTCCTTATTGGAAGTCGGTTAAAAGTAGGTACGCGGCGGGCTCGAATTCAGTGGGCGTAACGAATTATCTAGGTAATTAGTGCTGCGCGACCTGAATTTCACTTTATTGTGTTTTAGCAAGAGTCGCTTTTTGTTTAAATGATTTCGCGGAGTGACCCATTTGTACTAATCTGTGCTCATATTAACTATTTTATAAGAGTCTGTACTAACACTAAACGCCAAGAATTGTGGCGGTCACGGTCAAAAAATGTGCGAGTAGGACGGCGAATGTTTAATAAGTGATTTTCAAAAACTCTATATTGAGTCTCGTGCCACCTCGCTCCCGCGTTTCATGACCGCGGCTGCCACGAACGTTGGCGACTACTAACATGCAAAAAGTAATAAGACCACAAAGTAAAAATTACCAATTTATTGTTAATAATAATAACTACAATAAATAATTAACTAAAACATGATCTAAGTTCGTAATACTTTCGGTTTTAACCGATTTGTTATAAAAAGGTTTTTTTGTTTGAGATGTTATTTGAAATATCGTGATATTTTGTCGCTTTTTCTTTGATAGTAATTTTTTTTTTTTTAGGTACGTTAGGTGGATAATACTTTTAGAGCAGAGTATATCATAAATTCCACTAAGGAAGTAGAATTTTGAATTTCTTCCGTATTTATTTCAAAATTTTGAATTTTGTCTTTTTGTTCACTAAAATGCAATTTTGAGCATGCCGAGCATTAGCAGTGGACATTTACAAGGTGAACTTAAAGCTTATGGATTTTTTTTCTAGTATTTAAAGCATCAGACATCCGTTGCTTAGACTGAACAGCCGACCAAGTAATTTCTTAATTACTTTTGACAACAATTAACCTGTAAATTGAAACTTCCAGAATAAGTCTATAATATTCCCACTACTGGGACACAGGCCTCCTCTCGGTGAGAGGGAGTGGGCCGTAATCTACCACGCGGGCCCAGTGCGGGTTGGTAGATGTCACATGTCATCGAATTTTTGGTTCTAGTACATGCCGGTTTCCTCACGATGTTTTCCTTCACCGTTTTGAGAGCAGTGGTGATGAAATTATTTACACAACGTAAAGTTGCCATTGTACTACTTGTAAGTCGCACACGTCTACTTTTTTTTATTTTCTATTTGGCATCTCGCAGTTGACCTCTGAGGAGGTCGTAGCTGCTTAACCGGACTTTCCTGTGGTTGCCTTAAGTTTCTACACTTAAAGCCTCCAGCCAGGGGCATAAACGATATTAATTAAAATTAGGCGAACGCTCGCTAAGGGCACCCCCTGTGGGGTACGGACCTCGGCTTAGGGCGTCGCTGGGGGAGGACAGCAAGATGGGACAGGCTGGATCAAACATATATTATTATTATTATTATTCGGGGAATTTAAGACTACGGGCTCAGCTTCGACGCGGGCTGGCACATCGACGAGCAAGGGTCGGGGGGGAGTATCATTTACTCGGGAGGGACGCGTTCGCGGACCTCTGCGGCGAGGTCGGAACGTGTGTCGGTGTGTATGTTTCTTTACTGTACTGGTGGCCCTATTGCTCTCCTGGAGGAGGGTTATGGGTCATCTGGGTCGTTGAGAATCTACTTTTCCACCACAGCTCTGACATATATACGTGGTTGTTTTATGACATTCAAATTCAACCTTAGGGTGATAAAGATCTACGGGGTCGGCTATTCATTTTGCCAACAAAATAATTCGAACTAATTTTTATACGACATTACGCCCTTTTTAAAGTTACACCAATTAGGGTTATTTGTTAGTTAATTTTGACACATTTTCCCAAGAAAATTTGCAATTAAATTGGACTTAGTTCTGCCAAAACGAACCGAACCACATCAAAATTTCTCCCATTTCCCGAAGTAATAGGAATGATGCCAGGGTTAAAAAAACAAAACTATTTAGTCCGTCCGTCAGATAATTAAAAAATATTAGACGCGTATTTTTTGCTTTACCCGATTAATAAAAAATTACTTAGATACAACACGTTAAACTTGGGGAGTGTATGCTACGTCACAAGCAAGTATCAAATCTACATACTCGTGACGTCATGGCACATTTTAACTCAATGTATCGCCGTAATCTTTTGATTACGGAAAAAATGAAAAAATACGTGTCCATTATTTTTCAATAATCTACATGACGGACAAATTTTTTAAAAATCCCAAGCATAAGTTGATAAGACTGTTTTTGGACAGTAAATCTACCTCATTTGTAATATTGAATTAATTTGAGATAGCTAACTGAATTATTGGGAGATGGTGGACTGGTTCATTTTGACAGAACTAAGTTCAATTAGTATAATAAGTCATATAAATGAGGTTTTAAATAATGATAGTGATTTTAAAAGCAGTGCGGAATAAGGTTATTAAAGCTGTGCCCAATAAGCTCCAATTTCTATTAAAATATAAGCCAAATACCAATTGAAATAATGCCAAATAATAAAACAATCAAATTGAAATTCTAAGTATGGTCTACTGAAATATGCTGTTTAGAAGGCTTATGAACTGTGCATAAAAATAAATATTAATAATACGGTTTGGTCTTATTAATATCTAATTTATTGTTTTTTATAAAAATAATAATAAAATCAAATCATAATATAATTCATCTAACATATTGCTGTGTCAATTTTTTTTAGGACACACTTGACTTATCCCAAAAAAAACACTGTTCATAAGTCACCTAAAAAACGGCATATTAAAAAAAAAATGTAAATACTCCAAAAAAATCTCTGCTCATCAAAAAAAAAGGAATCATTTTTTCAAATTACCGATAATCGCCTTAATAACGTCGGAGGAAGAAGCGGTACCACCGAGGTCGGGAGTCATAATGCGGTCCTCATTGATCGTCTTGTGAACTGCCTTCTTGATGAGCTGTGAATGGAAGTGATGTCCGAGGTGCTCTAACATGTCCACTGAAGCGTTGATCATCGCTATAGGGTTGGCTATGTTCTTGCCGGCAATGGCGGTTCCTGGAATTGGAGAAAGGAATATTTTATACAAGGTCACAGATTTGTACAGATGGGACACTCCGCAAAATCATTTAAATAAAAACCGACTCTTGCTAGGACACAATAAAGTGCAATTCAGGTCGCGCAGCGCTATTCAACTAGAAGTTGCCTCTCCTACTATCACGTAACTCTTATATAATTTTGTCCTTAGTGCACGTTAGATTTCCACACGATTCCAAATAGTCCGTAAAATAAACAAATTTTTTCATGATTTAAATCTGGGTCTGAAGACATGCCCTGTTTTGTAATAAAATGGTTAAAGTATGTCCCTTTAGTCTGCCATACTTCCTCTTCTTTTCGTATCGACGAGACATCTAAATTATAATTAATTTATCCGTCGTTGCTTCATTTTTAATTCTTTTTACCAATAGGGATGATGGCAAAAATTTTGTTTTTAGTCCGTCATGGAGATTATTAATAAATATTGGACATGTATTTTTTTTTTCTACGTAATCTAAAGATTACGGCGATACATTGAGTTAAAATGTGCCATGACGTCACGAGTATGTAGATTTTATACTTACTTGTGACGTGGCGACCCCACTGCCCAACTTAAAATGCGTTTTATCTAAGTAATTTTTTATTAATATGATAAAGCAAAAAATACGTGTTTTTTTTTTTTATCCAGGCATCATCCCTATTGTGGTGGAACAGTGGAGTTTCTTGCCCATCTTTCTCCATACGAAAACTACCTTTTGGAAGGGGCGACTAGAATCAATTACGTTTTTGAAATTTTTGTCGTTCAAAAGTGCCTTATAAGGGCCAATTTGAAATAAATGATTTGACTTTAAAGTTTTTGGACTCGCGATGTCGCGCCTGTCATCTATATATATATATAAAAGAAAGTCGTGTTAGTTACACTATTTATAACTCAAGAACGGCTGAACCGATTTGGCTAAAAATTGGTGGAGAGGTAGCTTAGAACCAGGAGTCGGACATAGGATAGTTTTTAGTAGGGTATGTAGGGTAGGTAGGGTTGGAAGGGTAGGTAGGGTAGGTGCGCCGTAGATAAGTACTTAGTGCTACCTGAGCGGAGCCGGGGCGGGCAGCTAGTACCCTATAATTAAGATAAGCTTACCAGTATTCCTGGTACCAGGCTCGAAGACCGCGTAGTGGTCGCCGTAGTTCCTGCCGGAGTGTAGGCCTGCGCCACCCATGAGCCCACACACCAAGTTGGACACGATAGACCCGTACAGGTTTGTCATTAACATCACATCGAATTGATGGGGTCTGGAATCAAGATAAATGATAAATTATTTATTTTAAAGTTGGCAACGGCGCAAATAGTTGTCAAATATTTCCCTATTTTGATTAATATGGCAATATTACTGTATGGAAATAAGAAATGTGGCTAACTTGTGAACTAAAATATTAATAATGAATTGCAATTATAACACTGAATTTGATGTTGTAACCGTTTTAAGAGTAAAAAGCCATTTAGTCAAAACAGCGAAATATTTTACAGCTATTTCCGACGTTGCCCACTTTCTGTATGAACGCTCTTAACGCGCGGACTGACTACGATTTTAAACGCTACAGCTGCACTCACACAACTTCGTCTGCGCGCTATACGGTAGCCTGACGACTACAGTATGACCGCAATATCTATTTTCACAATTACAGAGCATTAAATAAGGTTGAAAATTTAATAAATATTTGGGTTGACGATGTGAGTAAGCTGCGAATGGGCATTTATTTTACGGGTTTTATTTAGATTATTCGGAATATACACATTAAATTAAATAATTGTCTGGTTAAAGTTATAAAATAATGTTTATTCTATTGAATTCTTAAAAAAAAAAAGTTGTTATCGCTGAAAATACAGAGATGTTCGATGCCAAAGTTTATTTTTGTGAAGTATTTTTATTGGGAATATCAAACTATTTTCTACTATTCTATTCGGTTAAATTTTTTCTTTAAACCCTTCTCTGTCCACTGTATTTTTTGCGTCGTATTATTTCATTGCGTTACGTCATACTCGACTATCCAAGAAACCAGTTTTTTGTGAATATTAAGGTGACACCGCGCCTTAAACATAAAAAAACATGTGTAGTTCCCGTCAGGAACGGAGTCCCGCACACACACACACTCGCATGTAATAGAAAGAGACAGAAGACAGAGAGAAAAAGTCACATGGAGGAGCATAACGCTTGTTCCTTACGTGACGATTTCTGCCAGTCAACTCCTACCGCACTCCTTCCTACCCGTCTACTCTTACAGACCGTTATCTGTTAAAATTAAGACTTGTATCTTTACTACCAACTATGTTGGCGTCAGCTTCCAGTCGAACCGGCTGCAGCTGAATATCTGTATTTTACATGGAGCGACTGCCTATCTGACCTCCACAACCCAGTAACTGCGTAACACGATACCCCGTGGTAAGATTGGTAGTCAGAGTTCCGGGCTTCTGACGACCCGTAACAACTGTCAAAGATCTACAAATAACAGCCGGGACCAACGGCTTAACGTAGCTTAACCTGATCGATCGACCTGTGCGGCTGTTATTACTTAGCCACAAGCTCCTATTATACATATATTATTATATTTTTATGATGCCTATCGATAATAAATGTGAGGAGGAGCTCATGGCTAAGTAATAACAGCCGCACGGGTCTATCCATCAGGTTAAGCTACGCTTGCCGGGGTAGGTCCGTGGATGAATGACCATCTTCACATACCGAGACTCCTCCGTGGCTCTGAAAACTCGTTAAGCCGTTGGTCCCGGCTGTCATTCGTGGATCTTTGACAGTCGTTACGGGTCGTCAGAAGCCCGAATGTCTGACAACCAGTCTTACCAAGGGGTATTGTCAGATAGGCATTCGCTCCATGTAAAATACTAGTATTCAGCTGCATCCGGTTAGACTGGAAGCCGACCCCAACATTGTTGGGAAAAGGCTAGGCAGATTGATTGGTAATAAATGTGTCCTTGCCTCATTACTATATTTTTTTCGATTAGCCTATTACTATACTGTCTACAGCTTTTCTACTTACTTGGAAACAAGCTGCATACAACAGTTGTCGATGATCATGTCGTTATGCTCGATCTGAGGGTACTCCTTAGCGATGCGACGTGACGTCTCCAAGAACAGACCGTCAGATATCTTCATAATATTAGCCTTGTGGATGGTTGTCACCTAGAAAGAGGAGAGAAAAGTAAAGTATTTTTATTTTATTTGGAACAACAACAATTTGACATAAAAGGGATGACGACAAAAAAAAAAAAATCTGTCCGTCTTTGAGATTATAAAAAAAATATTGGATACGTATTTTTTCTTTTTTGACGTAATCTAAAGATTACGGCGATACATTGAGGTAAAATGTGCCATGACGTCACAAGTATGTAGATTTTATACGTACTAGTGACGTAGCGACCCCCACTCCCCAACTTAAAATGCGTTTTATCTAAGTAATTTTTTATTAATATGATAAAGCAAAAAATACGTGTCTAATATTTTTTTATTATCTGACTGACGGACTGATTAGAATTTCATTTTTTTTACCCAGGCATCACCCCTATTGCAATGGAACAGCTATCTAATTACGCAACACATTTTCGTAAACGATTATAAAAATGACATTACATTACATGAGATTACATTTTGACAGCTCAACAACATTCATTGCGTTACTTACGTTGTTGAGCAGATTTTTTTCAAACTTATGAAGCAATGGATTAGCAATTTGTTTCAAAACTATTCTCATTGATCAAGTATTACGCAATTAGGTTACAGGTTCACATCCGAGGTCATTTTATATGAGTAGAACATCTAAGGATGTTATATTACAGCAGTAGACCATCTCAGGTCATGTTTTACCATTGAGCTATCTAAGGTAATTACCCGACTACCCCAGAAGGATGGTAATGGTTTTCGAGAGTATGTATGTCTATTTCTTTGGCACGCTGAGTAGCCTAAACGGTTTGATGGATTTTCACATATGACTTGTCGATAGATTCGTCTTAACTGTGGGAGTAACATAGGCTATATATTATTTATATATGTATTGCATCTGCAAAAACATTGAGAGAAAGGTTTTTGTTTAAAATAAATTACCACAATATTGGTACCTATGGAATAAAAGCTATTATTGAGGCAATTCCAAATATAATATAGTAAACCAAAAATCTTGAAAAAAAAAAAGCTACTAAAAGTAACTAAAAACCTGACTGCAGAAACACATAACTGAAAATCAAATCAAATCATTTATTTGCTTGAATATGGGTAGGTACATGAGGTGACACATAAAACTGAAGATCTTTAACCATATCCTACCTTAATAGGTGTGCAAATATTAATCATACACTTATCTATAGAAAATATAATTATTGGGGTATTTACGACATTCATTTATAATATAATTTTATTATTATTTCTTAACTTAAAAATTTAATTACATTTATCATTCAAATAATCATTAACGTTATAATAAGCTTTATTAATTAAATAAGTCTTTAATCTATTCTTAAATGATATAATATTATTTACTTCTTTTATATTATCAGGTAATTTATTATATATTTTAGGGCCCATACAAAATGCACTCTTAAAAGAATAAAACAAGCATTGAACTTTGTTTTTTGTTAGGTATTGCAAGCAAACAAAGGTTCCACCATATTTCACATTATTGGCTGTGCCAGGTAATTTTAAACCAGAGGGTCAACTAAGGCCATGTTTTACCACTGAGCTATCTAAGGTAATTTTATACCAGTGGGTCAACTAAGGCCATGTTTTACCACTGAGCTATCTAAGGTAATTTTATACCAGTGGGTCAACTAAGGCCATGTTTTACCACTGAGCTATCTAAGGTAATTTTATACCAGTGGATCAACTAAGGTCAAATTTTACCACTGAGCTAGCTAAGGTAATTTTATACCAGTGGGTCAACTAAGGTCATGTTTTACCACTGAGCTATCTATAGTAATTTTATATCAGTGGGTCATCTCAGGTTATGTTTTACCATTGAGCTAACTAAGATAATTAAATACCAGTGGGCCATCTAACATCATGAACTCATGTTATAGTGTCATATTACCTTCTTCCTATCATTCTTCTTGGCGAACTCAAAAGCGAAACGCGCGACTCTTTCCGAGTTGCTTGCCGTCACGACCTTCATGGATTCAATGACTCCGTCCACTGATTCATGCTCCAACATGGCGTATTCACCTTCTGTGTTTTGTCTGTGGAGAGAATTAAGTATGGTTATGGCTACGCATAAAATTTATCAACATGATTCTCAGAAAATGTATACATATATGTACATACTACATACTTAATAAAATCGTAGTGAATTCTAAACTGTACATTGAATATAAAAAAAAGTAATTTCTGCGAGGTCTGGGAACGATTCTATTGCCGAAAATGTCGTTTTTAAGATTTTTTGTCTGTTTAGCTGTATGTCTGAATGTTCCAGCACAACGCAAATATTACCGGGTGGATTTTGTTGAAAGTTTGCATAGATATTCCCTATAAGTCTGGTCAGTCTCGAGCTATAATTTATCACACTATTTGCTATGGGAAATGAGCAATATTGTATTATGTCCGTATTCTTGTATAGCCAAAAGGTTAGAATATTTCAGATAGTTACAAATTTTACCTTTTAAATGATTATCTTCACGCTATATCTTAATGGAGCTAAACAGTCAAGCATTAAATTAAAAAATCCATCATGTGTATGTCATGATTGATTGCTTAGCTCCATAAAGGTATATCGCGATTAAAATCATTTAAAAGATTAAATCTGTCTATGTAGACAGCATACCTAGTAGACAGAAGATATAATTATCACTATTTAGTAATGGACCATTTGGTTCCACAATTACTTGCAGCCTGTATTTTGGCCATTCCAAATTATTTTTACCAAAAAGTTGCCTAAAGTTTTGCTCGATTTCTGACGATCAACAAGTTTCATCAAACAAAATTTTGTAAATGTTGTAAGCAACAGAAGATCGTTATCTTATTTTTGTAGATAGCCACTGTGGATCGTTTTTTCGTTTGATATTTATCGATCGTAAACAGGCGACTGTAAGGATGGATAAAATCTGTAAAAACCTGACTTGCCTGATCTGACATAGCACATTGATCGTAACCCAGACCAAATTTCGGCTATGGCCATCAATCAAAGCGGACCAGCCTTGGGCGCGGGAAATATTACAGTGCACAAGTGTGTGCGCAGACACAGGTGTACTCTCTCTTCCCTCACTCTCATAGTTCGATGGGACGGCATTCCGACACGACTGGAGAGATCAGGCGCAGGGCCAACGGCTTAACAAGCTTTCTGAGACACAGTCAACTTCCAAACTCCGGGCCGTTACTAAGAAATTCCTAATGGAAAAACTCAATAACACTTGCACGACCCGGGAATCGAACCCCACGCTTAACAGTCGCGCTTGCGAACACGAGACCAAAGGGGCAGTCAAAAACACAGTAATCGAGCGACAATAACGATCGTCAAAAGGTGAACAATTCTGTATGCACTTATGTGAGTGGAGTCAGATATTCGGGCAGCAATTATACAGTTCGGCCGTCGAGAGAATGCGTTCTTGACACCTGTCAGTTTCATACTAACGAATATGTGCTTTGCGAATTAGTTCCTTATTTCTTCTAGAAATTGTTCAACTGACTAGAAATTGTGTCATGAACGAATTCTCTCGGCAGGCGGACTGTAAAGTCACATCACATTGAAAAAAATCTTACCTGATAATATGAATGTCAATATCCTTATGCCTGGTAGTGATTCCGGGGAAGGACTTGCAGTGCATGACGTAAACATACATGTCCAGTTCATTGCGGAGGGCTACGTTACGGGAGGTCACGTACGCTGCTTCACTCTTCGTCTCGATGTTACCCTGGCGTGGGTAATTACAAAATTATGATGATTATTATGTCTATTACAGATGTCACGAGCACTGATTTGGCCGAATGCCGAATATTCGGCCACGCACTCGACCGAAGCGCAGAATATTCGGCCATTTCGCGTGTAAAAATTTACGATCTGTCGTAATCTGTTTCATTGCACTGCATGCAAATAACGGGGCGGGTAACATTTGCGAGTAGAATGGGTAAATGGTGTCGCAACACGCATAAGTTTTTTTATAATTGCATTTCATCGTGTTTAGTTAAGTGATTTTTACTTAAAAATATCACTGTTCGCTAAATGCTCCACTGATAGATTTTAAGTACTCATTGAAGCAATAATTTGTAATTAAAATTGATACATTTTTAGGGTTCCGTACTTCCGAATGAAAATACGGAACCCGTAAAGGATCACTAGTGTGTCTATCTGTCCATCTGTCAACTAAGCATTCTTAGATCAGTGGTTGGCCAACCTTATTTTGACCAGAGACCACTTTGATTTCTTTGGTGTTAGTCCCAATAAGGTTAAAAAAAAAAAGTGAAAATATAAAATTAAACTTTTGTGAAAACTTTTAACATATTCGTTACATTTAAATTCGGTTTGCATCAATGCTTCATCAATGCGATTTGTGAGCTTGCACCAAATTATAATTTCCAGTCTGAGCTGAGCTCGCATTGTACGGAAATCCTATGCAATGCGAGATCAGCTTATACTGTAAATCAGTGTTTTTCAACCTTTTTCATGACGCGACCCCAATAGCACAAATTTTTTTTCGTGACCCCCTTCCCTCCTCTGTTTATAATCTGTATTTTATTATAATACAAATATCAAATACGTACAACTTTTTATTGTTTTTTATTTAGACATATTACATCGCCAAACGCCTCCACGGAAAAGCGATACGATGAATTTGTGGGGACAGCGTATCCCACTCGCATCCTAAATAAATTTTATGTCGTATTAATTGATGGATTTATGAAGATCATGGCCACGAGGGATTTCCCAGTGGAGTAATTACGTTTTCAAATGCAGCTATAGATGAGGCAAGTTTGGGAACCAACCTAAAAGCAAATCTATTGGAATTATCTAAACTAAAGCAACAAAACAAAGTGTAAAAAATATATATTTTTTAAACATTTTGTTTAAAAATATATATTAATTACTTTTTTTTTCTTTTACTGAGGCTTCGCGACCCCCCAGGGGGTCGCAACCCACAGATTAAAAAACACTGCTGTAAATTATAGCTTGATATGTAGTTGTGTGTACAAGTTAAAGGTATGAATACAAGTTTGAAATTTTAAATCTTTTGCAAGACCACAGTTCAGCTCTTGCAGACCACTGGTTGGGAACCAATGTATGAAAAGCACCTCCCAAAATAGAAGCTTGACTTAGTTTGGGGGTCAACCATAACCACTTAAAAATTGTACTTCATACATTAACGCGAAAGCGTCAAGGTAGCCCGCGAAATTCAAATTTTCTTACGTTTTTTGCATTTTGTCGGTCAGTATCATGATGTTGATCTAAATATGATTTGCGGCCGTATCAAATGTTTATTTATAGAATTATAATCGTAAAAATGATCAATACAACTCTCTAAGTTCATATAATCGCATTGAATGACTATTTCATGAACTCAAACTCAAACTCAAAGCATTTATTTCAAATAAACCAATTACAGGTACTTTTGAATTGTCAAGGGGTCGGTCAGTCAGAAATATGAAGCTAGTTGCCCATTCCAACGCGTAGTAGGTTCCTATGGAGAAGAACGGGCAAGAAACTCCACGGACACTCTTTTCAATCAGAATATTTTCACAAAATATTGGTTACATCATCTATTTTTGTAATTATGCATGTGAGAACAATGTAAAAAGACGTGCACGTTAAAAGCGTCAGTAATAAAAATAAAATCAAAAACAATTAAAAAATTAAAATAAATTCAAATAAGCCGTGGCAGCTAAGAGATGACCAGTCCCCACTGACGGCGCCCGTTCACGAACATGACGCATGCATCAGCACCATTTAGCTCAACCATTTTGAAGGGAACTTAACGATCCAACACACACGCCACCACCAGCGAGACATTTGAGTGAGCATGACATACTCACAACCGCCAGGGCAAACTCAAGTCAATGAAAGACGTACCCAGTAAATGGTAACTGTAAAGTAGGGACATAGTGCTCACACATTTGCTATGCAATTATATAATACTAAGAGATTGAATTTATACAATCTAAAGATAGTTTTACAATCTTCAGCAGCTGCAACAATATTTTGAATGCTAATCAATTAGTTTATGCGCCCTTGTGGAGCTGGACCAGCGCTGAGCCAAGCATTTTTGTCGTCGATGTAATCCCCCAACTTATAATATGCTTGGCAGCATAGTGTGCGTTTTATACAAGATTTAAATTTCGTTTCGTTCAATTGGAGTATGTGGGGAGGTATTTTATTGTAACATTTCAAACAGTACCCCATGAAGGATGAGTCTACTTTAGCCAGTCTGAAACCCGGTTGAATCAATTGGTCCCTATTTCTAGTCCTATAATTGTGTCTATCACCTCTTTTACTGAAAAGACTTAGATTTTTCCTAACGTACATGATGTTTTCATAGACATATTGACAAGGTACCGTCATGATATTAATATCTTTAAACAGTTCCCTTAGAGAATCGCGTCTGCGGAGGCCATATATTGCTCTGATGGCTCTTTTCTGCAGAATAAAAATAGAGTCGATATCTGCAGCCCGTCCCCATAGTAAAATACCGTAAGACATAATACTATGAAAATAACTGAAATAGACCAGCCTCGCGGTATCTACATCAGTAAATTGACGGATTTTTCTCACAGCATATGCTGCTGAACTTAGGCGTCCTGCAAGAGATGTTAAATGAGGACCCCATTGCAGCTTGGAGTCGAGCGTGATCCCCAAGAAAACAGTTTTATCGATGAATTTCAATTTCTCCCCATTCAATACTATGTCACAATCACTACTTTTAACATTCGGTAAAGCAAATCTAATGCATTTAGTTTTTTTCCTATTTAATACTAAATTATTAGCAGTGAACTAATTTTGGACCTGCAGTAGGGCGTTATTTACGTCGTCAAGATTTGATGCACGTCTATTTATCTTAAAAATTAGAGAAGTATCGTCAGCAAATAACACCATTTGTGGTTGGTTTTTTAATAAATGGGGTAGGTCATTTACATATACTAAAAAGAGGAAAGGACCCAATATCGAGCCTTGTGGTACACCCATTTTTACTTTTAGACCGAGTGAATTGACCCCATTAATTTGGACTTGCTGTTGTCTATCATTTAAATAAGATTTTAGCAAACTGAGCGCAAGTTTACCTAGACCGTAATGCTCAAGTTTCAAGAGTAAGGTTTCATGATTTACGCAGTCAAATGCTTTTGAGGTCACAAAAAATTCCTATGGCGTCTTGGGCCCCCTCCCACGCTGTAAATATGTGTTTTAATAAGGTTACACCGGCGTCAGTCGTACAACGTCCTTTGGTGAACCCATATTGCTGATCGTGTAAGATTTGGTTGGTGTTAAAATGATTAAGCATTTGATTGAGCATTACCTTTTCGAACACCTTGCTGAATACCGGCAGCACGGATACTGGTCTATAATTGTTAGTGTCTTTACTGTCCCCAGATTTAAAAAGGGGTATAACCTTACTGTATTTCATTAAATCAGGGAAGACTCCTTGATCCACGCACAAATTAAATATTAAAGCTAAGTATGGGTGCTATAGTCTCGATTATGGATGTACAAACTTTGATAGATAATCCCCATAGATCTTCGGTCAATTTGATTTTAATTTGCCGAAAAGCTTTTATAACTATCATAGGGTTTATATGTTTAAATTGAAATTCAACCGGGCAGCCTGGAACATTCGCTTTTAATAAATCTATTGAGACATCGGGTGAGGAATTTAAAGCTTCCGTCGTTTTATATGGTATATTAGTAAAGAAATTTACAAATTCTTGAGCTACTTCTAAATTCGAGCTTAAGACACCACGTGAAGTCTCCAATGTGAACTCAGTGTTTCGTATTTTTTTCCTATTAGTTTCATTATTTATAACTTTCCAAACTGTTTTTATTTTATTTTCTGCTGATTTGATCTTGTTGCTAATATGCATAGCTTTAGCTATCTTGCAGGTATTTCTAAAAATTTTGGAATATGTAGCAACATACTTGTTGAAAGTTTCAGTGTTAATGTAAGGCTTAAGGCCATACAGCTCGAACAGTCTTTCTCTACTTATCCTAATACCTCTAGTTGCCCAGTCGCTAAAAATAAAGTTAGGGCAAATATTTTTTGTTTTCTTTTCAAAAGTTTTATTGAATTCTGTGTGCACTACTGAAAAGAAACCCTCATACAATTTATTTGCATCGTCCATATTATGGCCCAGAGCATTTAACTTATTATTTAGGGTACTATTAAATCTATTTAATTTGCCAGTTGTAATTGGTCTAAATTGTATTTGCACTTTTTGCTTAAGTGTTTTAAACCTAAAAGTTACCGTTTGTCCACTATGATCAGACGGCAAATAATTTACGATGGCTTTATCTAAATAATCACAATCGCAGAAGACATTATCGATACAAGTAGCAGAAGTTGGAGTTACTCTAGTCGGTTCTGTAAAAACATTAGACAAATTGAACGATTTAAAAAGGCTTATTATTCTACTGCTATTTGAATTATTTTCCAGAATATTTATATTAAAATCACCACAAATAACTGCGGCCTTGTTGCTAGATGCAAGTTTCGCTAGGACATCTTCCATTATTGACTCAAATAAAGAATAGTTCTGATAATTAGGGGGTCTGTACACGCACACTACAACATGCTTATCCAGCTCAACACAGGACAGTTCAATGCAATGTTCAACTGATAAACCAACTATGTCATTACGTTGTTTCGATTTTAAACAATTTTTTATCAAGATAAGAGAACCTCCACGTAGCATAGATTTACGGTTAAAGCAACTGCCCACATGAAATCATGACATTTGGCGATTGTGCTTACTTATGGAGTTGTATTGCTGATTGTAATGATTATAATTATGTAAAGCCATATTGTTTACTGTCGCGAATCATATTTTAATCAACATAAAACCTCACCTGAAAAAAATAAAAAACTAAAGAAAATTTGAATTTCACGGGCTACCTTAGCGCATGCCCCTTAAGTTTTTGTTGTACTTTGAGAGTGAAATAAATTTATTATTTATATTTTTTATTATTTATTAAAGGATCCTTTTTTAAATCATAAAATTTCCCAATCATAATTTAAAGCAAGGCTATTTTTTTACCGCAGCTCGAAAAAATGACATACCTTAAGACAGACACCGTTCCTCTTGATGGTGGTGATAGCGTACTTGACGTCCTCATCGTTGTCTACATTGGGGTCAATATCCACAACCTCAAAGTCAATCGGGGCTCCAATATACCTGTAAATGTGATTAAAACAGTTCGAATTTAGCATTAAACACAAAACCCCCACTACACTACTCGCAAAGTTGCTTCAACGAAGTACTCATAAAAATATAAACTTTTTTCAACTATGTTAAATATATTGGGGTCAGCTTCCAGTCTAACCGGATGCAGCTGAATATAAGTAATGAAGTCAGCTGCATCCAGTTAGACTGGAACCCGACCAACCACAACATAGTTTGGAAAAGGCAGATTTTTCCCTTTGTCCACTTTTCTCAGTATAAATTTATGGTTTTTTGCTTTGTTTTACTGCCATAATTTAAGTCTTACACTTCAAGGTTTATTTATAAATGCAGCATAGTTACAAGACATTCAATCATAAAAAAAAATATGGATAACCAGACGTTAATCATTACTTTGAGCAATGTTAATAAATATACCCCTTTACATATGGCAGTGTAGTGTTATCTACTCAAATTATAATCTTTATTAACACTAATTGGCATAAGGCCATTTTAATTAAGGAAGAAATTGATAACACTTACCTATTAAGTACATAAACATTATGTTCTAGACATAATAAATGAATAAATAACAGAGTATTCTAATCTTGACTTAAAAATAAAAATTGTTGTTAGGTAGTTTGGTCTTGCTGACAAATAAATAATAATTTGTCAATAGTAAAACGATTTTATTATGCATTCTGAATCAAAAAGTTATTACTTAATACAGCTATTTAAAAAAAACAGCTAGAACTTTTTGGTTTTATAGTATTCTACTTCCATATTTGAATATTGTATAGTGCTGCTAATTATGACTATTTATGTACTCGACCATAGTTTAACTTTACTGTTTGTTTCCTCAAATGGTAAATCATGTGATAACAACATTAATCTTGAAGGGTTTTCTAAACTATGTTATAGCTAGGTTATATATGTTGTATAATTATTTTCACGCAAACATTGCGTAGATTTTATGAAACCTACTGCGTACTATTTCGAAAATAGATCAGCTGATTCCCAAGTACTTTTCCTGCCAGTACTATAAGGTTCACGCAAAAAGGTTATAAATACTTACTTGAAAATGTCCCGGACGTAGCCCATGCACTCGGGGCCGATTCCTCCTCCAGGGAGCATGGTAACAGCATGACGACCTCCATAATGGGCCTTCGGAACCAGGTGCTGTTTCCTCACAACTGGGGTCTTATGCTGAACATCGAAATCCGATAACGTAGCTGGTGCAGCTGCAGAGCTAAGGTTTACGACACCACGTAGTTCAGGCCGAACACTCAATTTACTTATTAATCTCAGAGCCATCGCGAATTTTGCGCAAATATCTAGGCCCAACTATTAAATAACCACAGGAAGAGGAAAAGTCAGGAAAACGGAAAATGGCAGTGTTGCAAACTTATTGGT
Source organism: Agrochola lota (assembly GCA_947364205.1). Classification (NCBI taxonomy): domain Eukaryota; kingdom Metazoa; phylum Arthropoda; class Insecta; order Lepidoptera; family Noctuidae; genus Agrochola; species Agrochola lota. The sequence goes on along the minus strand of OX376246.1, from coordinate 8,293,994 downwards.
AGGTGCAAACTTTTTAGTAGTTTTTATATTTTTTTTGCGATGGTTGCTGTTTTATTGATTTTGGTTAGTGTTTGTGTAAATAATTAATATACATATTATTAACCGTCTATCAAGACTATTCAGTTCTTTCAGAGATATACATCTTACTACTTATATTTCTTTTACTACTTTACCATTAAAATTCCTTTTATTTCTGAAAATTTCGTTTGTAATGGCCTTAACAACTTTCATACATACACACTACTCCTGGCCTGTGCTCCAAGCGGAGAAGAAATTTGAAGAAATGCATTTCTATATATGGTAGAAAAAAGCAACCATAGCAAACACACCGAATTGACGTTTTGGCGCTAGCGGCTAATGCCACTGCGGAATGACAACTACTAAACAAAATACGCGCGGGAACTTTCAAGGAGGGAGATGCATTAATTCTTAGACCTATTTTACCCGACTACTATGATTTTTGCAAGCTATTACACTTAATTATGAGGAACTTTAACCTTTTTGTTGTCTAGTGCAACAGCGCCCTCTAGCGAGAGCAATCTGCTGTATCGAAGGTTCCCTATTTTTAGTTCGCTTCACTCATGCAATGTATTCTCTTAATCACAGGGAATTCCCAGCCAGTCCAAAACCAGAAAGCTCAAATTTTCGAGCTCGCTTCACTCGGTCTTCAATGAAAACTTAACGTATACGAGTGAGGATGCTCCAATTTTCTTCTGCATTCTCTTAGTAAGATTATAAGTCAGGATACTACTTTATTTTGACAGAAAACAATACTCCTGGTATTGTTTTCTGTCAAAATACTTAGCTTCGCCAGTCGGATAAAAGGACCTCCAACTTGGATATAGGGATACCCCTTTAAAGTTACTTCGCTGGTAGGCTAGGACCTGGAGGACATAGTCTTATTTTCATTCAGAATATTTATATTCTATGAAATACATTAAAAACAAAATGATGCGTGTCGACTAAAGAATCTCCTTTTTTTCCTCGGTAAAAACTAATAGAACATAAGTACCTACACGCAGACAAAATCGCAGGCAACAGCTAGTAATATCATTATAATCTATACAAATAAATAAAATTGAACTGTCTGTGTGTAATGTCAACATAACAGCTTTTTACTAAATGCTTATGGAAGTCCGGAAACTACTTATAAAAATAAAATTTGTCTGTCTGCTTGTTCCGGGTAATCTCTGAAACGGCTAGACCGATTTTGACGGGACTTTCACTGGCAGATACCTGATTTTATAAGGAGTAGATTATAAGGCTTATTTTAGAAAAATAATCGGTGTCCACGCGGTCTAAGCCGCGGGCTCCGTATTATTAAAGATCCCGTTTCATGCTCTTGTAGCACAATAGATCGCACGCCACTCGTCAGTGGTAACCAAACCAGTATCTACCCTCGTGTCCTATTGAAGCTCTATACTACGCTAGGTCAGCTCAAGGTCAGCGTTAAAATTGCTGTGCGGTCAACTGTTGCAGTAATTTATTTGTGGAAGTAATTGAAACAACGAATATTGTTTAATCATTTATTTCTTTAATTCTCATTTTGCGTTCAGCTTTCTTCTTGTCCTCGTCGTCCATAGCCCTAATAATAAATCTCATTCGGCCTTGTTACAAAACAAGATTATCAGCATCAAGCCATTTTTGAATTTCGAACTTTATTCCGACTATGTTAACCAAAAAACTTATCTGAGTTGCCAATTTTGTATTTAGAACTTCACCTCAGTCGGGAGAGTTGAGTTCATCTGGACGCCGTTGCGGAAGGACGTCTCGAGCGCTCCGCGCCTTTTATCGCACACGTGTATGGGCTTGGGTCCGAAACAAGATCCAACGTGTTTTTTGCCGGTCAAAATAAAAATAACATCGAGTGTTTTGTTTATTCAATGTGGCTATGACTGCGTCTAAATAATTACATTAAGTGCAAAAGTGAGGTGTGCTAAGCCTACGTACGTTCCTGATCCAGAGCGAGCGATCCAGGGCATCCGAAGGCCTTATCGTCTGCCCAAGGTTTCCAGGGAACCAGAAACGTCGTAATAAGAAAAACCCGGTGAGATCATTCCTTGTATTTCAGGGCGTTCTGCTAATCACTCAGTTAATAAATCAAAGTCCCATAGTTCAAACGCATGCTTAATGCTAATTCCAACGGTAGATCCAGATACCAAAAAGACTTACACCTTAAATTGTTTCTAGTAAGTGTATCGATCACGAGAACTGAATTAAATTCCCGGCTTTATTTCGATTACGAGGCCAAAATTCAGCGACAAAGTTCGGTAGATTATTTGTTAGATTAAGCGTCAACATCATTAGCGCATATCTACGGTTGCGTAGTGACTGGCGAAGTTTAAAGGTTTGATGCTACGCACTGAACCAACGCTTACTTTTAAGCTACATATTTAGTACATAGTAAAACGAGAACATCAAGATAAAAATTATAATATATACTCTAACAAAAATAACAGTGTCGATTTAGATTGCGTAACATTCTGGCAATTTCCATTGCCTTCCAAAAAGTCGCGTCTAAAGCAACTTCTTTTTTGTCGTGTTTCGGTCGAACAATTTACCCGAGTTTTTGTGAAGAAAGGCACACGTGTGATGAACCTAAAGCCCACTCAACAAAAACAAAAACTGCATAACAAGTTATATTTCAATAGAAAAACAGAGGGTATCTAATAAATCTCAATCAACGCATGACCCTGTCAAACTTTTGTAGCTCTGTGTCTCAACACGTGGGGTCCAGAGTCCCAAACAATAGTGTTACAATGGTAATAATAGCGGCCATGCAAAAGGATGGCAATTGTCTGTTTAGGGCGATCGCCCATCAACTAAATCTTTTAATGGGGTTAACATTTGGCCATATGTCAATACGCCGAGACCTAGCTACGTATGTTTCGGATAACCGCGACGAAGCCAGAATTTGCTTAGCACTTAGGAATAATATTCAAGACTCTATTCCTAACAGCAAGCTCTCTCAGGAACAAATGATAACAAACTACATAACCGCGCAGTTTAACGAGACGTTCTGGGGAGGGGAAGACATCCTAATCGCCGCGGCCGAATTCTATCTCGTAAATGTGCATGTGCATAATAACTACGGGAACACACTGGTCTACTCACCTGCCGGCGAACCAGTACCCGGAAACATACATATCATTTACAAAGATCAACATTATGATAGCTGGGTCATAAGCGCCGAAGAACAGTACAACAATAAGCTGCAAAGTCTAACGCATAAAACAACTAACAAAGATACACCACAACATGCCGAAACGGTAGGCAATAAATACAACAAAAGAGACGAACAAGGGCAGCCTACTAAACCCCGAATTCTGAGCAGCCCCCAACTAGCTTGCTCATTAACACCGGATGAACAATTAACATCAACATTATGTACACCGTTATCGGCTGAACTCGCGGACGACACCGGATACACAATACTTAGAAATTTGCCTTCTGCCGCGACTAAGTACACTTGCTCAGACCTGCGCATTGCAACTTGGAACGTTCGTGGGGCCTCGAAACCGGCCAAAAAAGATAAAATAGACGCGGAACTTTCAAATAGGGGCATTCACATAGCCTGCCTACAAGAAACAGGGATGAACTTAGGAACGTACAACTCCACCCATTACGAATGGCACCTATCCGGAACCGCAGGTAAAGCTCAACGGGGACTTGCAATTCTAGTCAGAAAGGATTCCCAAATTGAAATAATAAATAGAAATTGCGATACCGACGTGATGACAATAACTCTTAAAATTGGTAGGGGAAGCGACAAACCTGCTCCGCTTTATATAATTAACTCTCACATCAACAGCTGTACCTCTAAAGCAACCAGATCCTTCACGGGTATACTAAACTTGATCAGACAAAAACCAAGGAAATGCACTTTAATCATCCTAGGGGACTTTAACGCTCATATTGGTAGACAAGATACAATAAGTTTCCAACGCAAAGGGCTGATTCACCAAAATCTCCATCATGACTACTCCAATTACAACGGAGAAATGTTAATGGATATAGTCAGCAGGGAAAAACTGCAAATAGAAACAACAAAAGCGAGAACATCATGCAAGATAACATGGTCAAAGGGCACGCAGAAATCACAATTGGATCACATTATTACGCCACAGACAACAGAAAAACTCTTTAAGTATATTAAAGGCGAATGGGCAGGTAGGGCCATATCTGACCATAAAATAATTTGGGGGCAGCTAAGAACAAACCGAATCATAAAGAATGATGAAAACAATAAACACAAGACCCAAAAAAAATGAAACAACAATAAAGACCAAGGATTTCAATTACAAACAATACTACTATGCCGCTCTCAATATCAAATCAACCAAAGCAAAATACCAAGCTTGCATAATCAAAAAATTGGAAAACGTCGGAATAGACTCAACAGATGAAAGCGTCGAAATACCATGGTGTACCATAACTGAAGTATTAAAAGCGGCGGCCCAGGAAACCTTAACTTTTCAACAGAGTCACTCTAGGGAACATCGTATAGCTCTTGCTAACCTCCAAAAGGCTAAATTCCTACAAAGAAGACAATTAGATAACCCAAATAGACATAATCGCGTAAAGGAATGTCAGGCAATACTTCATATGATTAAAACTGAAGAAGAAAATAAAGAATCCAGTGCATTCTTCACTGGATTGGGGAAAAAACATCCATCAAAACGCATGCAGGTACTTTATCTATTTTACAGGAAAAACAAGCAAACTACCAAACGCCGGAAAAGAACCGCTTATATACCAATGTCCAAATGGGAGCAAATCCTAAAAACCTCCGAGGGCCTACCTATACCAACGGTTACCATAACAAAACGGGTATCCACCGCACAAAATGCAGGACCCTCACTGGACGAAGTAATGGAAATAATTAACAACATGCGGAACGGGACAGCGCCCGGAACAGACCAAGTGGTAATTGAGCTCTTCAAAGCAAGGCCGCCGATATTACAGGAAGCCGTCACCAAGCACATGAACAAAGCGTGGACACAAAATGAAGCGCCCGAGACCTGGCTAGAAACAGTACAAGTACCAATTCCGAAGAAAAACAACCCTAAAGATTCAAATGACTATAGACGAATATCGGTTTGCAATACGGACTACAGAATCTACGCCTCCTACGTTTTAAAAAAATTAGACGAAACAATAAAAGAATTGGGTAACTACCAAGCGGCTTTTTTAAACAATAGATCTACAGATGATCACATATTTACACTAAAAAGGGTTCTGGACGAAGAATGGCGCGCAGGTAAAAGAATCTATGTACTCGCTCTGGATATAGAAAAAGCTTTTGACAACGTCAACCTCCAAGCACTACGAGACATTCTAATACAAAGATCTAATATGACGCTAACTAACAGGATAATCAAAGTTTGCATGAATGAACGAACACACATCAAATGGTGTGGTCAGCAAAGTAGTTGGATCATTAAAGGAAAGGGAGTCAAACAGGGTTGCCCACTATCTCCTCGCCTTTTTACACTGGTCATGGATGAGGTCCTTAGAACCCTCGAAGAGGAAACTCAGTTAATTAAATTAGACCAAGATCTTGAAATATCACTCCCCTTGGTGTTATCATTTGCGGACGACCTCATCTTCATTACAGACGACCTAAAAGGGTTAGAAGGTATTGTATACCATATTAAACCCCTACTAGGTAGTGTCGGCCTACAAATAAACGAAACTAAAACAAAAATTCTAATTAGAGACCCATTAACTAAACAGAAAGCGACTTACGTGTCAATGAACGGATTAAAACTACATACTGTCGACGAAATTAAATATCTAGGTACATACATAACATCTGCATTAAGCAGGAGAAGCACAGTTAGAAAACGGTGTGAACAGGCCACTAGAAACGCAAAGGCACTATTACCATTCATAATAAACTCAAAGATGGACTGGAAACTAGCCAGACTCATGTATCGAATGGTTATAGTACCTTGCATGATATACGGATTGAAAGTATCGGCAATCACCAAAGCTAATAGGTCAAGACTGAGAAGATATGAGAGAGTCATCATGAGAGACTTGATTAACCACGCCAGAAATAAACCAACACAAAAGAAGATGCACGAAATCTTAGATGGAAAAACTGTAACCAAACGCATCAAGAACCACAGAATGTGCTATCTCGCACACGTCCACAGGCGTGGCAAACCACACCTTTTACACGCAGCAATGGAGTATAAGGCCAAATATAAGAAAGTAGGCCGTCCTATTTACACATGGAACGACAATCTTAAGCAGGACTCGACTTATTTCGACAAGGAATTAGACTTTTGGATGGATAAGGCTACAGACAGATCCAAGATCATGAAGGCCGCCAGCGAGATGTACAAGAAACCTGAAACGGATAGCAGCGACGCCTCTGACGAAGACGTAGACACAGCAAAATCGAACACAGCACAGCAGCAATATAGAAAAAGCTGAGAAAGCAGCGTAACCCCGTCTCAAAATACACCGGTGAAGATTGACTCGAACCAACATAACGAAGACGTCGCAAAAGATGCCCATCCATAGATAATTAACACCCGTCTCTCCACTATTCCTATGCTTACTCTAGGATGCATATCCGGTATGGCTCTCAAATCCTTCCTTATCCTAAGGGCACGTTCATTCCTTACCATTACCAAGCGCCCCCTGGTCTACTCCCAGATATGCAATGGCCTTTGCAGTCCCATGAAAAATGAGGCTTCATGGGCTAGTGCAAATCTTGGGGTTCATTCGATTTATCGAGTCTGGTTAAACCACGCTGGGATCGGTGCATTTCATTCATTCATTCACTTCATAGAACTTCACCTCAGTCGGAATTAGATACAAAATACAAAAACTAGCTGAAAGGTTTAGGGTGCGTTTCCACTGAAGCGGAGACCTGCAAGAATCCACCAATCACAATGCTTGAAATCGTCATCGCGTGTCTCGTCTCGTTTCGTAGGGTACTCTTTGGAGTCTCCAAGAATAGACAGTCGGATAACTTGATTATGTTCGCTTTGTGGACTGTTGTCACCTATAAAGAGTAGAGAAAATACAGGTGTAAAAAGATCCATCACATAGCCTTCATGTGCGCATCCTGTAAGTACATCAAATTAAGTAACATTGGTGCCGATTCTCTAGTCACAAATGCCTCTAAACTAGACTAAAAATCACAAAAATTTAGTTTATTCCTGTCAAACGACGATTTCCCATTCTGAAATAGACTAAACTGACTAACTATATTTTAGTTTGACAGCACTAAGATAGTACTGAGTTTTTAGTTTAGTGAAAATGGCAATTTTGCTATTCTGAATTTGACATTTGTCACCTAAAATTTTGATCGTAAAATACCAAACCAGACTAAACCTGACAATTTTTAATCGCGACTTAAAAGGTGTGGGGTACAATAAGTTGTCATGAACTAAAATTCACACCAACATCTCGACTTCACGTGCAAAAACAGTACTGTATTTATTTTTTCTTTTCTATCTCGAAAATGGTGCGTCCTATCGCAAAAATAATAAAAATTTCGACCCCCTTTAAAAACCCTTAAATCCCTTGTAGCGGCATCTATATCGCTACATGCAAACTACGCATCAAAGACCTGACGTCACACAACATCCTGACGTCACACAAATCCTGCATCGCGCAATTAGAGTTTACCGCGCGATAAACATATATAAAAGCTTCCCGACTTCAACCTCTGGGCAGTTGCCCGCCAGACATCACACCCATCGTCTGGTCGGAGGATCCTCCCTTTTCTATGGGGGATGAGTGAACTTTACACCCTGCTCCTCATACCTCTAAACCCTAAACCTGAACATGTAGGTAATATTTTTTCACGTTTTCCATACAAAAAGTGAAACATTCCATATAAAACACGTCGAGGCGGGCGGCACACCCTGCGCGCCTCCAGCTCTAAAAAAAATCACGGGTTAGGGCAAACCACGGGTACCACGTGGATTCGCGATTGTCAAATTCTATTTTAGTTGTGTCAAAATTATTTTTTAGTTTAGACAAATTTTATTTGCAGAATAGCTCTAAGATTCTCATAGCCAAAAGTAAGGAATTTTAGTGATAGTTTAGTTAGTTTAGTTCGGTGTACAAGAGAATCGACACCATTGTACAAAAATAACTGCTGGGGAACAATTTTTATTTTTAGTATGAAACGTAAGTAACGCCCGCAAAATATTGAGCTCATGGATGCATACAACGGTGCAGGGGTCATGGGGGTCTTACTTAAAGTTAAGTTATAACACTAAAAACTTGTTTTCGTATACAACGTTGTTGCTGGCAGCAACTCTAAAACCGCTTTTTGACGTTGACCAGCAACTTGCTGGTAGTTATTACCTTCATGGCTTCAACGACTCCATGCACAGATTTGTGCTCCAACATGGCGTATTTACCGCCTGTTGTGTCTGTAAAGAAAATAATGGTTTAAATGGGCGAAGAAGCGGCTGGGCATCTCCTTGGGTTTCACTAAACAAGCCTCTTTTAAGAGCTGTTTGGGAGGCTTTTGCGATTTGTTGCTTTTCTGGTACTTTAACTTCAGTTAGGCTAGAAGACTCTTTTAATCCTTTTATGAAACTGCATCGATTGGCATCATAAAAATAAAACGTCAGAATAGAGGTTTTTTTTCTAGTCTTGGTCCTATATATCGTGTTAGGTGTTACCCAGTAACTGGGTTGTGGAGGTCATATGGGCAGTCACTCCATGTATAATACTGGTATCCAGCTGCATCTGGTAAGACTGGAAGCTGACCCCAAAATAATTGGGAAAGGCTAGGCAGATGATGGTGATGTTTGATCCTATAAGGCAAGTCTAAAAAAAAAGAAGAAAATTGTAAAAATGGTCTCGTTTACTATATTATTATATAATTCCTAATTCCTCAGGAATTATTACTACATAATTATGAAACAAAGTCCCCTCGCCGCATCTGTCTGTCTTTCTGAACGCGATAAACCTGTCCTTCACCACACAATCCTCACCTTTGAAAACTTCATGAAAATAAATTTTGAAAACGCCAAAAAATAGTCAAGAAATAGTCATAAATAGTCACCAAGGTTAAAAAAAATGTCGCATTATGATTCCGAAGATACAGCTATAAGTTGGTGAGGATTGTGGGGTGAACGTCTACACACAATCCTCACCTCAGTGCAAGCAAACGGCTGGGAGCACCGACTTGGTTTCAATTCCAAAAAATAGTCAATAAATAGTCATAACGCTATGCCAAATCTCCGCCCACTTCTGAGCCATGTCTACAAGCTATTTTCAAGAGTCATCACGAACCGTTTCGCGCACAGGTTTGACGACTTCTAGCTTCCTGGAATATGGCCGGATTCTGTAAAGGCTTTAGCACGGTAGACCACATACTTACGCTGCAGCAGGTTATACAGAAGATCGAATAGTATGACCTGCTTCTCGGCTTAGCGTTTGTGGACTACAAGAAAGCCTTCGATTCGATCGAGACTTGGGCTGTACTGCAGTCTCTTTAACGATGCCAGATTCACTATCGGTAAATCGAGGTGTTGCAGTGTCTATATGAAAACACTACTACTATGTCGTTCCGACTCCAGAACCAAACCTCAAAACCTATCCTTGTGCAGCAAAGTGAAGTGAGACAGAGAGACGTTATCACTCTAAAACTCTTCATCGCTGCATTGGAGGATGTCTTCAAGGTTCTGGACTGGAAAGGAGTAGCAATCAACTTCAACGGCAACTACATCACTTACCTTCGGTTTGCCGACGATATAGTACTCATGGCTGAGGTAGTCTAAGCCTCAGTACAATGCTCGATGACCTCAGTAGAGCTTCCGAAAGATAAAGTCTTAAAATGAACATAGACAAAACTAAGTTCATGTCAAATGACCATGTAACACCCACCCTCGCGAAGATCAGAGAATTTACACTCGAAGTTGTTTACGACTACGTTTACCTAGGACAAACTGTCCAATTAGGTAGGTCCAGTTTCGACAAAGAGGTCAATCGTCAAATCCGACTCAGCTGGGCAGTGTTCGGGAAGCTACGCAATATCTTCTCATCTCACATACCGCGTGACCAGTGCGTGTTGCCAGTAATGATCTACGGAGCTGAAACGTTGGAAGACTGAATGTCACCCAAAGGGCAATGGAGAGGGCTATACTCGGAGTTTCCCTGACGACGTGATCGAATCAGAAATGAAGTGATCGCAGAACAGATGACCGATGGGCATAGGGCCGAAAGGTTCTAGAGTGGCAACCGCGTACCGGAAGACGAAGTGTTGGAAGGCCTCCCACAAGGTGGTTGGTGAAGACCGCATGAATCCGCTGGATGCGCGAATCACAGAACCAGTCGAAATGGCGGTGTTTGGGGGAGCCTTATATCCAGCAGTGGAAGTCTTTCAGCTGAAATGATGATGATGAAGAGGTAGCTAGGTTGTTTCTCGTTTTAAACATTAATGTAATGCTCGAAACATTTAAGTCAAAATATGAGTTTAGTATGTATTTTCAAACTTAAATAGTAACGGAACGGTTAATTGTATACTCTCATTGTGATAGTAAAAAATGTTGAGGGTGTTATTGTCCATAAGAAAACCGTGTTTTTTTTTTCTGGCCGGTTTTTTTTTTTTCTATCTACTTTAGTTTTTGGGTACAAAATGTTCCAGACTTGAATGATGTCCTTTACATTCATTCAGTTCAATTTTACAAATTTATTGATAAAGTTATAGCGTTTGTGTAAAGATAATGTTCACCTAAAGCAGTAATAAATATTGGTGATTTTGGAGGCGTACTCAGTTCGGATAGTGATCGGTTTTACGAATTTTGCCGATGCTACATCTAAGTTGTGTTGTACTGTTCTAGCTCACAGATAAACAATATAATGTGAATGTATCACATTTCACCTATTGTAATGAATCACTCCTGCCTAACCAACCCCTGCATGAAGTGATTCATTACCGGTGTGTCAAATTTGTCATAAATTTTTTGTGTTTCATTGCTATGAATCCATGATGTGGTTATCTATTATTTATTGACGACCATCCATTGTTTCTTTTGCAACCATACCGATTTATTTATTTCCTTATAAACTACATAATTATTTATAATGCACTATTATTTTTAAACAAATATGTAGTTGAGTTTAATATTATTTGCTAGACATATCTATCTACTTTTATTTAAATAAAGAACACATACACACTATCAAACTCGTTTATCTAGGAAGAAGACACTTGTTGTCCCAAAAGTAAAAAACTACTTTGGTAAGCGCACACAAAGGTACTTAGTACCAACGTTAGTGAATGAGCTACCCCCAAAGCTGATATCGCATGTCAAGTCTAAGGATCAACTTAAAAGAGTTCTACAAAAACATTACCTATCATTGTGTCCATAGCTATATCTGTAACAAACATCGCGTTTGCAACTTTTTGTACAATGTGAGATTTCCTATCTCGACTGTAGGTATGTTATCTTATAGTTTACTTAGCATAATTAAGTTTTAGCACATAAATATTTCAAAATTCTAAATTTGTAATTCATTGTTAGACGAGAACGACTGCCGACAAACTGTTATACAGTTTGGCAGACTTTATGTATGGTATTGTTAATACAGATTTTGTTTAAAAAAAAAAAAAATAAAAAAAAAAAAACTGATTTACATCCCTAAGAAGTCCTCGTAACATAAGGTCCAGTTGAAATCCAGCATCAGACACTAGTTGTCTGGTATTTATGCTTAACTGGGCCTTTTTAAAATAAAATAATATTGTGTGCCTCATGGCTGCATGGCACCATGGCCATGAGGCACATAATATTATTTTAAGTTTTCTTTATTTTTTGTTTTGTTGGTATTGTGTGAATATTGTGTAAGCCGATTCAAATAAATTTATTTTCTTTCTTTCTTTCACTAACATGATCTTTTAAAACCATTCCGTCTGTAAATACTCCCATACTAATATCATAAATACGAAAGTAACTCCTGTCTGTCTGTTACCTAAATTTGATAGAGAGGTAGCGGAGAAGGACATTGACAGGACTCTATAACCTAGATATTTGTTTAGAAATTATGAAATGCAAAATACACGAAGACGAAGGCGCTGCCTACATCTAGTTTTAAATCAAATTTATATTGATCGCTCAAAAGGTTTAGTACTTCTCATTTTTCGCTCAAAAATCACCCTCTATTTGCATGTTTATATAGCAAAAGAATAATATAACATTGAATCCCTGCTTACTTACTTGAAATTCACCTGGACGCAGCACACGCACTCAGGGCCGATTCCTCCCCCAAGGAGCATGGTATTCATGGTAACAGCATGACGGCCTCCTAGTGGCCCTTCGGAACCGGGTGCTGTTTCTTGACAAAACCGTGCTGTAAATCATACTTAAGTAGCTGGTTTAGACACAGAACCACACAGCACAGAACTAAAGTTGATGACACAACACTAATGTTTATGTTTATTGTATGGACACGGCCTCCACGGAGTGCAGGCCGAACACTTGATTGCCTAATAAATATAATCCAACTGACATCGCAAATTTTACGCAATTAATCTCTCAAAATTTTCAATTAATCAGGAAAAGGAAAAAAAATAAAAACACTGAAAATGGCAGGTGAAAATTAAATGAAATTTCGCCGTCAGATGGTGCTGTTACGTCAGTTTATGTATAGATGGCAGCATTGGGAAGAGCTTGACAGCTGAGCTAATGAATTCTGTTTGTAAACATGAAAGACCTTTTGTGATTTTTTTATGAATATACGCTTTATTTAATCTTGAAATTAATGTAATATTGATACTGATAGGTCGTCTGTATAATTAAAATATCGGTATAATTTTCAGTAGCTTTATTTTGCTGAAATTAATTAGAAAAGAATGACGATGGAATTTTTACTATGGCAACATTTGAGTATGGAAGATTTTTATTTCTAGATGACGTGAGTGCTGCTTTTGCTTTCTCGGTGGAGTTTGCAAGTACGAACGGGTGGAGAACGGGCGTCCATTTTGCTTCGCCATATTGAATTTGGTCGGACATCTTTGGACGCCATGTTTAGTCGGACATATTTTATAAACATTTTCGCGTAAATTTCAAATATTTTTGAGCCTAAATATCGAACTTTTTTTCACTGAAAACTGTGGCACTAGTTGCGGTAAATATTACGTTGGAAAATTCCGTGCCAACGCATCTGTCCATATTTGTCTCCTGGTGGCCGTCGGTGCTTTTGTTACTGGATAAATACAGGTAAATTATTTCTATCGAAAACATAGTACTTTTTGACGTATCGTAACAAGTGTTTTCTATTTTCTATGAAATTACGCGTTTGGTCGATTAATTGAGGGTGACAGAATGAAGGTCATTTTATAAGGTATCGATGTGTGTAGCGTTTGGCGTGGTCATTTTATAATTATCTGAAAAATCGTCTGGGTTGCGGTCCCGGCCGGTCGAGCTGCGCCGTCAGTAGACTCGCACCTGCCCCGAGAGATAGTTGTTTGACTCCAATGCACCATCATGCGGCACTATAAAAGCTAAAAAAATGATTTTCTCTGTGGGAGGCAGCGAATTCTCATTAAAACTTATACCCCAACGGGTGACGTTCTGACACTATTTACACTAAAATCTTAACTGTTTGTGTGTATTACGATCCGTTCTAAAAATAAAACATGAAAAACAAATCAATTGTACTCGAATAAAATGATAATGAACTGTTTTATTTACATACATTAGTAATACAGTGTTTTTATAATCTGCAGAAGTTATTGTTTTCTTGTCATCTTATCGTATAGGCAAAGGTATGTGTGTATTCAGCCTGATTAGATTCTTGTTTTTATATAATTTGAGTGTGATGGGAGTATAATTAAATATGAAACAATTAAAAGAAACAGGTTAATTAAGCCATCCTCTGATAACTGTATAAGTAGGTACAGTTTTCATGATAATTCTGAGTTTGTTCACACAATGTCTTACATAAATGTAATCACTTTATTTAATTCTTATAGAAATCATCCAAAGGTTCCAATTTTAAATCTGAGAACTATTTTTTTTAACACTGCAGGCTCTTGGTATGTTTCATTCTAGAACCTAACCAATGTTTGAGCAGAATCATAAGGTGATGCAGAAAAAACATTGCTTATTAGGACAGGATTACCACAAATGACCCAACCATTGTTTCTTGGGACACCCTAACTGTAAAAGACAACAGACACAATTCTTGTTCATCATCATTATCTGCCCAGCTATGTTGGGGTCAACTTCCAGTCTAACTGGTTGCAGCTGAATACCGGTATTTCACATGGACCAACTGCTTATCTGATGTCCACACCCAGTTACTAGGTAATACAATACCTCTGGGTAAGACTGGTTATCAGACTGTCGGGATTCTGACTACCCGTACATGTTCATCACTCTATATTGTCCCTTTGCAAGATAATGTGTGGACACATGATGCCCCAGCTCTAAATTTTAATTTGTGATAAGGCTGGGGCTAACTGCCACTTCTTATAGCAGTTTTATTTTAATGTTACTCAGTGTGAGAAAGAGATGGAGCTATATAGGATGTCTAGCTCCATCTCTTTCCCTCACTCAAGATTAAAATAATACTGCTGTGTGGAGATTCTCTATTATGATTGTACACCATATAAGAATGATAATCTTCCTTTTAGAAAGAGAGGTGGAGGTAACACTCTCCCTCTCTTTAGGATGTACTACATAATCTGCGGTCGCAATTTTTTTATCAAACATGTAAACAAACACAAGTTTTAAGAAAAACAAATGTACTGCCCACACATAAGGTTCAGTTTGCACTACAACTTCATATTTTTTTATGACTTTCAACAGAACTAGTTAGTCTAAAATCAACTTTATTTACACTCACATTAAGTTGATGTTTGTTTTAGTGGAAATAACATCCATTGGAAACAAGGATTTAAATAGACCTCAGGTATTTCCTCATGGGCAGCTCGCCGTCCGATAAGGACCAGGCCCGTGTCGACGGCGCGTTGTGTTCCACGCGCGCCTCAAAGAGATGTCAGCACCAACCGATGGGGTCGAAAGACCAATGCCTGCTGGGGTTGCGGGTTTGTCCGAAAGGGATATCGCGGCCCCGGCACACAGGCAACGGAAGGAACACGGGTGGGTTTTAGTCAGTAAAAGTCTGACACATCCTCTCGCTCTGCCCAGAGCGGGAGAAGTCATTTGATGATTCCCCATCCTGAAAAAAAAAAAAAAAAAAGAAAGGTGTTTCCTCATTGTGAAGTGAATGTGCCAATGAGTGACCAAACAAGCTATTTATGTTTAATTTGATAACTTGAAACCATACGATTCTAAGGGTGTCCCAATAAGCAATATTAAAAAATAAAAAAATCTGATAATACAGGAGAGTTCATTTGCAACCAAATGACCCCTCATGACCCCTATACAAATGTCAACCATTATCGAGTAATTCGACATTTTTTGCTGCCCGTCCTGGCTTCGCACGGGTAGCACTAAGTACGTATCTACGGCGCACATACCTACCTATCTACACTACCTACCCTACCTACCCTACCATACCTAACTACAGTACTAATATCGCTATTAAAAAGTAGGGGTTGGTGGTAGAAGCGTGAAAATTTAGACTTGTATGTATTTTTTAAAGCCAAATCATAAAAATAAAAAAAATGGTGTGGACCACCCATAGCACTTAGGGTATGAAAAATAGTTTACGTCCTATTCTCAGACCTACTGAATATATAAAGTTCATTAGACCGATTCTTATGAACTTTTGTGTGTATATTCTGACATCAGTATGTTACGTATTGCATTTATTAAGAAAATTTATTTATTTACCCTTCAAACATTCACTTTATTTCAATTGACCTACAACTTGTTTGATAAGCAGTTGATAGTCATTTTCTTTTCTTATGTACCTTTTATTATTGCAATAACAATTAATTTGGAAACAATTACCTACATGCATAAAACATTAACACTTCTAAATAAAAGTATTTTTAACATTAATACAAACTGGCCAAGGGAGTGTCGGATCACATACAATGAAGGGTTCCATAGTTGGCATGAAATTGTCTCAAAAACAAACTTAACATTTGTAGTTCAAAAACATGTTCTACCATACATCGATTTATGCCACGGTTAGTTTTCCAACTGCAAATGTAAGTTTGTAATCGCAAAAAAAAAAACTTTTATGCTATAAGACCTTTTGCTTCTTGCCAAATTTCATGATTCTAGGTCAATGGGAAGTACCCTATATAGGTTTTGATTTATTTGCAAGTATCAAAATATGTCGCATAAATTCCCGTATATTTTATTGCGTCGACGTAGAAGCTTGATGTTTGTTAGAGCTCCAAGGGACCGTAGACCTACGTATTTGATATTAATTTCAACTTGATATCTCCACGCGTTCCTGACAAAAACGCGGTCTTGACAGACTGACAGACAGACGGGCCGACCACGAAGGAAAAAACGTAACCCTTATACGATTATAAGGGTTCCGTTTTTTCTTTTTGAGTTTTTTTTTTTTATCGGAATCGTTTAAGGTTTTGGTAAAAAGAGAGCATATAACAGTAATTCATGTTTTGCGACTGCGGGACGGCAAAGACAGATGTTTTTCGTAATTGATTAGGTAAAAATGTATTGATTAGTTAAAACCCAATTTAGACCCAAGTTTCCTTTTCATTAAAATTGGTATAAATATCATTGTGGCAATCATGTATCCTGTTTGGGTATAATTAAAATTACAATGTTTACCAACGTGTGTGTGTTTTGTTCGTTTTAAGTCTTATCATCTCGCCTGGTAATACAGGTGAATTTTTGAGATGGGGCAGTCAGGTCAGGTACTTTAACCGTTGTAGGTATAGAAAAACGGCCTTAGGAAACTGTCATTTACTTTTTGAGACATATTGATCTGCATTCATAGAAATTGAAAAAAGAATCGCGGAAATCGGCCCCAGCCGTTCGATTCTGTAAAAATATCACCGTGAAACTTAGGTGAAGTGAGCTGTCAATAGTGTTAATCCCTAGCATCCTGCCGGTCCATTCTATGGCAGTGACAGCTCACTTCACCTAAGTCTTAACACGGTAATATCAAAATTATTTTAATTTATTGGACAATTATTTACTGTGGATTTTATTTTTGATAGTTGGACAGACATGACTACAGAATGCCCAGTATACATTGTATAATCATGTAGGCTTAACAAAATTTTGTTTGGGAATGATGATCAATTATTTCTATAAATTGTTTAGATATTCCAATTAATTATTATTTGTGTGGTAATATCGACAGTTTAATCGTATCCAGTTTTTAATATTATCATAAAGGTACCTGAGTTATTGCATTCATAAGAGAATAAAGTTATCTCAAACCTCATTTTCACTAACATCAATAAAATAGCGATACAATCATCATAAATAGATAAAAATATTGATTAAAGGGAAAGTTGGACATAGAAATGTTTTCAATCAAGAAATAAAATATTATCTCTGTGAAGATAAAATGATTCCATGTAAAAATCTTTGTGTCCAATTGGTATTATTAATTTTCGGTTTAACAAATATCAACTTTATAAAAGTGTAAATTAACTAGACTGGAATTCTTTTTTTCTGGATGAAAGGGTATACTCCTAAGTTGGTCCCATATAAATTTTATTAACTTTGTTTGAATAGTTTTCGAGTAAGCTTCAATAATACATATTTTTCCCACTTAGTATTATGTGGATGATATGATGATAACTGCCTGTCACTGTTATTTACATAGCAGGTAGTGGTATTCTAATTTGTGTGTGGTAGGTACCACAGCAAAAAAAAAAAAAAAACTTCCGAAATTAAAGTGGTTTTTCACTAAGTAGTGTTTTTTATGGAAATCGTTTTTTTTTTTAAGTTAAAAAAGAAACTTATTGCGAACGCAGTATAGCATAGATAGTTTGTCAACATAACATAACGCCAGTATTCTCCGTGGAGGTAGGCGAAGGTGTATAGCGAATTACGTTATAACAACTCCCTAGTAATAGAGGCGAGCCTTTGTCATTTACCAGGACAAGAATCTGATAAATAAAGAAGAAAATAAATAAATATTTATACTGATTTTTCGACTGTTTAACCATACGTTTTTGACGTTTGAACGTCACTTAACTCTAAACAAAGTTTATAAATAAACCCCAAAGTTTCCAAACATGTAAACAAATGTGTTTATGGAAAAACAACTTTATTAGTCATACAAAGTTTAGTTTGCGCTACAACTTTAAACATTTTATGACTTTTTAGCAGTAGGTATAGATTTAGCTTATACTTAGGTTAGCTCTGAAATGACGCGCCCAAATACTGCATTACTGTGTGCGTAAATGACCGCATTTATGCACACGTTTGGGGCGCGTCATTTCAAAGTGGACAAGCTATACTAAACATTCTGAAGTCAGCTTAATTTCCGGCTTAATCACCGCCGTATCCTCGTGGAGGCTATCGGCTGCGGTGACCCCTCGGGTCCGGCCCTGATCTAAGCCATAGTACGGAGCGAGAGGGCATGGGAGGCCGTCACCTACTTCTGCGAAGCCGTTATGCTCGCGAAGGAGGAGGCGGAACGCGTGAGGAAGAGGCAAATTTCGCGCCCTCACGCCCCTAGCCGCCGCAGGAGACCCCCTGGGCGTCGGGAATCGCAGGTCGATTCCCGGCCACCGTAGGCGTGGGCTTGCGGACGGTGAGCAATGGGTAGGTCGCCGTCCGATAAGGGCCAGGCCCAGGTCGACGGTGTGTTGTGTTCCACGCGCGCCTCAAAGAGATGTCAGCAACTGACGGGATCCGCCAGGACCGATGCCTGCCGGGGTTGCGGGCAAGTTCGTAAGGGATACCGTGGCCCCTGGCAACGTACAGGCAACTGAAGGAACACGGGTGGGTTTTAGTCAGTAAGCGCGCTCCTTGCCGCCCCTCGATTCCTCCTGCTCGATTTGATAATTTCCAACACAAAAAAAAAACAGCTTAATTTACACTAGCGTTATGTAGATATTTGTTTAGGTGGAACTAACATCAAATGAAAACAAGGACTTGAATATACTTTAGAGAGGCCTTTGTTTGAAAATATTAATATCTTTTGCTCTTTTTTACCCGACTATGGCAAAGCCAAAGAAGGGTTATGATTTTGACAGGCTATATGTATGTTCATCTGTTCCCTCATGTCTCGCATATCTCGTAAACTTTATTAATATTTATTTTCACAAACGAGGTATTGTTGGACGCGTCATGTTGTTCCGCAGGTTATATATAAGCTATATGACATCACAAAAAAACCAAGACGGCTTACCGCAGATGTAAAGTGTTAAAGAAAAATAATAGTTTTAGATTAATAGTATATCATGTTTGGTATGTAATGAAAGGTCTTAAGGTGTATTTAATGATAAAATTCTGTAAATACATATCTGTTATAGTCGCGAATCATATTTTGATCAAGATACAACCTGACACTGACCTGAAAATTGCAAAAAACTTAAGACAATTTTAATTTCGCGGGCTGCAACTGCGGATCTACCTAAATGGATACTTCCTAAAAATATATTGGTTATCTATGATTATTCATACATAAACCCAAGCTAAGAATAAAAGCGATTATGTTTCACTCCGACTGTTTTCAAGGACACTAAAAACCTCTTCTAAAATTGTATGTAGGGTGTTTAACAATTAGTAGGTAAGTATCAAATTCCATTTGCTACCTACCTTCAATAATTTAAAAAATAAAATAATTGAATTAAAAATGGAAGTTCAAAACTAAAACCACAGATGAATACAGATGGTCCACTTCGCAAAATCATTTAATTAAAAAGCGACTTGCTACAACACAATAAAGTGCAAATCAGGTCGCCCAGCTCTAATTACCTACAGTTTGTATTCACCTAGAAGTCGCCTCTCTTTCTATCGCGTAACTCTTATATCTCGATGACTACGTTACACTCGGAGACGTATAGATGAGCCCGCCGCGTACCATCGTCGAAGTTCATATCTAACCACCGTAAGGACTATTCTTGCTTGCAGCACTCGGCGGCTGTAGAACCGAGCTGGTAACAGATGTGATCATCGCTTTCACGGGATTTTGAAACTGGTTAGATATGAACTTCTTTCGTGGTACTTGTAGCTTATGCTTCACACCTAAAATATTGAGTTAACCATCTGTGCTAAACCCCAACTAAAAGGGTACATATAAACGAGACAGCAACACGTAATTTCTAAATATGTCATGTAATTAATGCATAAATTATACAGATTTCTAGAGATACAAGCTTGTTTTATAATTTGTTACTTATTGCTTTTTAATTCGAAACAAAAGAGATGAAGGCTAAACAGGATGGATAGCGCCTTCCCATAATCTCGCTGGAAAAATTATTAACAAAATAAAATTTAAAAAATAGCCTTTATTTACTACTACTAATCAAACTTGACATAATTAATCTAGTTTATCTTGTTTATAACAGTATAGGTATATGTAAGATTATGTATAATGAATGTATACAGCTTGGCAGGGACATCGACGCGAAGCCTGTTACCATGGATTCATCGATCAGATCAGATCATCATTCGATTCAGTACATGATTTTGAATGGCCCTGTGTCGAAATTTTTAGTAGGTTATTTAAAAAAAAAATAACCGCTGTTCCATACATTTTGACCGCGTATAGGTATTATTACACTTTTCTATGAAACAGCAGATTTTTTTAAATAACCGACGACAAATTTCAACGCAGGGGCGTTCAGAATCATGTACTGAATCCATGGTAACAGTTTTCGCGTCGATATCCCTGACACCCTGTATAATATAAGTTAAGTTAATTTAAATTATTGTATTAGAGGTCGCCTCTGTGGCGTAGACCTCTCCTACTAAACCCTTCCATACATCTCTTTCCTGCGCCTCTCGCATTCATAAGGGTCCACATCTCTGGTTGAAGATATCTCTCCATAATTTACTTGGTCTTTTCCTTTTCCTGTCTCTTGATGCCCATTCTGTTAAACGTTTCCGAAAATTGACTTAGGCTTGCTAAATACTTACACTCTGTTTGGGTTGTACAAATATGTAACATGCCTTAGAAACTTCTCTATACGGAATTTTGATGATTTTAAAACATTTTTTATTTTCTGACCGTTCAACCTCCTTGTTCTAGTGAACATCAGCGAAGATGATGAACCAGGAGATCATGTGTGAGGTGGAGATAGGCACGCATGGTTCCATCGTGGAGATGG
This sequence comes from Agrochola lota, assembly GCA_947364205.1. NCBI lineage: Eukaryota > Metazoa > Arthropoda > Insecta > Lepidoptera > Noctuidae > Agrochola > Agrochola lota. The sequence continues at coordinate 8,272,822 of OX376246.1, read as the reverse complement.
AAGGAGACGACCAAGTCGGGGTCAAGGTAAGTGTTTGATTAGGAGCCTACGGAATTTATGGCAACAGTTTGCGAAGACTTAACTAAAAATATATATAATTTGACGAGGAGGCAACGAGGGTTGTCTTACTGGTTAGTAAAGGGCGGCGAGGCTGAGGTATAGCGGATACCTACTGTGGCAGCTCTAAGTAAAGTTTTTTTTATTTGACCCTTCAATAGTACTTGAATGTCAATGAAAACAGGCTGTAATAAGTTTGTTATTCAAAGCCGAGCACATGTTTTATATTTAAAAAAAATGTTTGGGGTGGTTTAGTAAAGCGAAATGTTGTTTCCATCTTATTGAAATAAACACGGAGATAATGAAACGACTGACTCTGTCACTCTGAATGACTCATTCAGAGTGACAGAGGTCCACTTTGATTCTCTTGCCACTGCAATTACGTTTATTTATTTTCGACGTTATTCCAACGTAAGAAAGGTCAATATTTTTTGACAGTGAAAAGTTCACTGCACTACTTCTGCATCGACTTAACTTACCTCGATCAACAATAGCACTAGATTAAGGATTAGTAACAAAAACACATCGCTGAAGTGGCCGCGATTGCATATAACTCGATTATAATCCTTAACACTGAAACATAAAGTTTATTATCGTTTGGAATATATTTACTACTTCGATTGAAAAGCAAAGGTATTTTTAAAATAAAAACAAAAATATTTATGGTAAAATAAAACATGACTTCTTAGCAATAAAATTATGTTTGTAGAATAAAACCACAACATTATTTGTGTTATTATTTTTCCGGCCGATGTTGATGCGTTCATCGGAAATAAGCTTAAGTTGATCGAAGCATTGGGATATTATAAACTCAAAGCATTTATATCAATATTAACAACTTCGGGCACTTTTGAATTATGATGAAGTCTGTCAGTCAGAACAATTTAGGTACTGTCCCTTTCCAAACCTTAGTAGACTCCTATGGAGAAGAACCATCATAGTTTAAATACCAGGAATAAACACAACCTTACTGTGCATCGCACGCGTCTCCACAGAGTAAGCAACCCGTTCATGGGTCAATGTATACGCTTTTACAACAAACTTCCCATTGACATTCGAAACTTACCCAGTATTAAAACCAAGCTTTGTAAAAAAGGGTACTATAACATTTCTGATTATTTAGAAGATAGAAAAGCTTGGGATTGAGCTGCTCGCTCTGCTAAGCCTTGTGAAAACCATAAAACTTGACATTTTAATTATTCATCACAATAAACCAGTTTTATATACACATTGACATTGTTGAAAATTATATTCAAAATGACACGATTACTTTGTAAAGTATTACATTATTTTAATTATTGTGAATGTGAGGACTAAATGAATATTTTTTTAATTTCTTTTTTTCGTTTTCTTTTATTTTTTCTTTCTCAGTTAGTTTTAATGATGGTCTGGCAGTTTGAGTAGTTGATGCGGCCTACCCAAATATCCTGTCTTTGGTATTGTTCGTCTAGTTGAGCTCCTTAAGTTCTAAGTTGAGCTCCACGATTACTGACAAATGCTTGCACTGACTGGACAAGTCCACTCAAATCTGTGTGGTTCTTTCCTCAAAAGACCATTTCAGACACTAATATACATGGTCCTCACATGGCTTGACCAAGATTATGTCTGGACTTTAAAAGAGACTGCGACCTCTGAGTTTGTTTCGGCCTTTCTTCTCAGAGTAGTCAGATAGGAAACACCGACCTCATGTAGCTTATTTTTAATATTTTTTATATGACGTGTAAAAGTGATTCCGATATCCTATTTAAAGAATAAACAATTTCATTTCATTTCAACGGGCAAGAAACTCTATGGACACTCTTTTAATCAAAATATTACTTTTAACAACATAAAAGCTAAGTATTTCTGACAAAACCAATTACAGGCACTTTTGAATAGGGGTGATGCCTGGGTAAAAAAAATGAAATTCTAATTAGTCCATCAGTCAGATAATAAAAAAATATTAGACACGTATTTTTTGCTTTATCATATTAATAAAAAAATATTTAGATAAAACGCATTTTAAGTTGGAGAGTGGGGGTCGCTACGTCACTAGTATGTATAAAATCTACATACTCGTGACGTCATGGCACATTTTACCTCAGTGTATCGCCGTAATCTTAAGATTACGTAAAAAAAGAAAAAATACATATAGAATATCTTTTTTATAATCTCAAAGACGGACAAAAAAATTTTTTTTAGTTATCATCCCTATTGTCAAAGAGTCGATCAGACAGAAAGATGAAGCTAGTTGCCCATTCCAAAGCGTAGTAGGTTCCTTCCTATGGAGAATAACGGGCAAGAAACTCCACGGACCACGGGCCACGGACACTCTTTTAGATCAAAATATTTTTACAAATATCGAGCTAGGTCCTACAAATTTTTATTTATTTACATTACAGTATGAGGAGATAGAAGCTGGTCAATATGAGGAGTACATCACTGATGATCAATATGAGGAAGTTGAAGAACAAGTCATTGGGATGCAGCACCTTGAGGAAGGTAAGGAAGCACTTTATCATAATTCTCCTATAATCTGTACAATTTCAACATTATCATTCTGCCTAGTCCTTAGACTTTAAAACACTGGAGAAGCCTATTCCGAGCAAAAAAGTCTGTCTGTAGCTACTACAAAAAAACACAAAAGCCGCTCGCCCAGACACAGAAGTCCGTATCATAATTTTTGTATTTTATCGATACTTATCGATATTCATTCGGAATTTTCCTTGAATCAATTAGTATTTGGTGTTAATTGCAATCAGTCACTAAATAATAAAATGCCCCCACGCCTCTCAAAAGGCGCTATCTAAATTTTATTATTCACATTTGGCTTTTTGGCGCTACTTGTCATCTGCAGGTGAAATGCGTCACCCAGGGCCGGCGCGGCGTCTGGTCATACGCGCAAGCCTGATCAGTTAAATATTTCTCATTTTTAATATGACTGCCCAAAAAAAGAAATGTTATTATTAATCCACTAACATCATTCACACAAACTAACACCATTCATAATGTCGGCTTTGCTGACAGACTATAAAATTTCAGTTGGCAGTGAAGAGGTCATCCTGCCTGGTATATCTGGTGAAGAGGTATTGAATGCAAGCCCTGACACACAATATGATCCTTTGTACCCGGTACCTGCATCTACGAGTAGCAGGTAATGTTTTAGTTGTATGAGTTTTATGAGTAATAGCAATACATCGTTCCACGGCACTATTGACACTCACAGTTGAACCCCGAAAAAGCAAACGTTGTCTTAGAGTGAACTTCTCTTATATGCGAAAAACTGGTGAGCAACTAGGAAGTTATGATGTGGCGGCATCTACATCGCCACATGCGGACTACGCATCAAAGACCTGACGTCACACAAATCCTGCATCGCGCAATTAGAGTTTACCGTGCGATGGACATATATACATGCTCCCGACTTCAACCTCTGGGCAGTTGCCCGCCAGACACGACACCCGTCTGGTCGGAGGATCCTCCATTTTCTATGGTGGATGAGTGTACTTTACACCCTGTTCTTCATGCCCCTAAAATATATGATTTGATCTTACGATTACGCTGATCGCGCGGTAAAATCTGCTTACGCGATGCAGGCTTTTGCGTGACGTCGGTATGATATGTAGGTGGCATGTGGCGATATAGATTCCGCCAGAAAACTAGGACGTGCGATGCGAGGGTTTTTTTTTTTTTTCAAAAATGTAATAATATAAAAAGTCAACGTTGCATTCCCGAGCTTTTCACTCTAAGGCGACGCAATGGAGAGAGCTTAATCAATATGAATCAGCCTATCGCTGTCCACTGCTGCACGCGTAGCATGAACACCATAGAAACGGGTTTTGTCTACGGAAGAATAGACAAAATGACTGATAAACAATCACAATCTGACATTTTGTCTATTCTTCCGTCGACACGCTACGCATGCAGCAGTGGACAGCGATAGGCTGAGTTCATATTGATTTGTTTTGTCGACGGAAGAATAGACAAAATGACGATGATGGGGGGGGGGGGGGGGGGGCAAACCGGGAAATATGCCTCGGGCGCCAAATTTAAGCGTAGCAGACAAGTACACCACCCACTACACCACAACTTCTCATCTTTCTATTTCTTTCTTTTTTACAACTAAAAGGGGCGCCAAAACTTGGCGCCCCTGTTAGTTTGGGGCATTATCTATTAAAAAAATGTAATTAATATGTTGCTTAAGTTTTCATTGCCAGAAAATTTGAATTTCTGTGCTACCTTAGCACATCCTCCTTATAGGATTGGCGGAGGGCGGCAGACGGCAGCTTTTGCCCCGTTTAAAAAAAAATCTAGATCCGGGGCTGTTATGCCCGTGACTGCAACGAATTTTGTCGTTTACTATGGTGTTTCCCTTTCATCCTTCCATTTTTGAAGATGTTTCCTACCTTGTACTATTACAAAACTTGGCCTAGACTATAAAAGACTGTTCTTCTCCATAGGAACCTACTACGCGTTGGAATGGGCAACTAGCTTCATATTTCTGACTGACCGACCCCTTGACAATTCAAAAGTACCTGTAATTGGTTTATTTGAAATAAATGCTTTGAGTTTGAGTTTGAAAAACCGGCCAATTACGTTTCGGACCATGCACAATGAAGGGTTCCGTAGTTGGGATGAATTTATTCCGAAAACATTGTAGTTGAAAAACATATTCTCTCCCCTACATCGATACGTCACGGTCAATTCTCCAACTGCAAATGTATATTATAACAAATTAACGATTTTCGGAGTTTTTCCTTTACTTGTGCTGTGAGACCTCGCTTTTTGTCAAATTTCATGATTCTAGGTCAACGGGAAGTACCCTACAGGTATTGATTTATTGGCGACTATCAAAATATGTAGCATAAATGGCCGTATTATTTCATTTTATTGCATTGACTTAGAAGCTTGATATTTTTAGAGCTCCAAGGCACGTAGACCTACGTATTTGATATTCATTTCAACTTAATACCTCCACACGTTCTTGGGAAAAAGGGTCTTGACAGACAGACTGACAATGAAATGATCCTATAAGGGTTCTGTTATTTTCTTTGAGGTACGGAACCCTAAAAAACCGGGGTATATTTAGTAGCGGGTTGAGATTAGATTGTTCTTATATTTACCTTAATGGATAATGAAACAATCTGTCGGTTTGTTTCAGAAGAGGTCGCGGCAGACCCCGCTCTAATGTCGCTAACAGCGCCAGTAATATACAGCATTTAATGCCTATTGGTAAGTTTAAATTATATTTGATTTTAAATTTTATAGATTACCTTATCGGATTAGTGAGAAAAATATATATTTTCCTGTACCCAAGTAAACACAGGATAACATATAAACTGCCTTCACAACAAATAAGTTAAGTTTTCGCTGCAACTTTCACATTTTTGTGACGATGGTAGGACGAGAAGTTCATAACTAACCACCGTAAGGATTATTCTTGCTTGCAGCGCTCGGCGGCTATAGAACCGGGCCGTTAACAGATGTAGTCATCATGTTCACGGAATTTTGTTTTCAAACTAGTTAGATATGATTTTCTTTGATAGTATTTGCCATTTTGAAATGAACGGACTTTTGGCTTAGCGTTCTTTCCGACTTTTTTCTTAATGCTCGGCTCTTCATGGCTGTAGCGTGATGTTAAATAGCCTCTAATCTTCCTCAAGAATTGGACTATCAACTGCAACAAGAATTTTTCAACTGGTACTGGTTCCAGAGATCAGCGCGTTCAAAAAAACAGACTTTTCAGCTTTATTATATTTGTCGACTATAGGTATGTTGACAATTTTTTTTTGTCCGTCATGTAGATTATTAAAAAATATTGGACACGTATTTTTTCTTATTTTACGTAGTCAAAAGATTATGGCAATGTGGTAAGGCACTCCCCAACTTTAATGCGTTTTATCTAAACCAATTTTTATTAATATGATAAAGCAAAAAATACATGTCCAACGGACTACGGACTAAAACATTTTTTTATTTTTCGTCAACATCCCTATTTATAGAATAGCTAATAGGGACATTGTTTATCCCAAATGTTTTTCATAACTTACAAAAATTATAAACATTAAACTTATACATTTTCAGGCGAAGTACCAGTAGGTCTAAATATAATGGACGGCGTGGCGGGGCGCGGCCCAGCTAGGAGATGGGAACAAAAACAAGTTCAGATCAAGACAATGGAGGGAGAGTTCTCTGTCACCATGTGGGCTACAGGAGAGGATGATGGTGAGTCTAGATTTCCAATTTTCGACTCTCTTTTAAAATGGTAAGGTTGATATTGTTTTGGCTATTCAAATTCGTTAAGGTCAAAGTCAAATAATTTATGTCAATCAGGTATAGTATAGAATATATATATAAAATATAGAATTGATTCTAGTCGCCTCTTCCAAGAGGTAGTTTTCGTATGGAAAAGAATGGGCAAGAAACTCCACCGTTACTCTTTTAAAATGTTTTACAATATTTTGTATACATTAATTATATGTGAAGACCTGGAATAAAATTACTATACTACAATAGGTAAAAAGAATTAAAAATGAAGCAATGACAGATAAACTAATTATTTGATAGATACATGGTGCTCACGTATTTTTTTATTTTTTTTTAAGTAGACGATTTTCCTAAAGTTTTACAATTAATAAGTCACTGTGTGAGGAAGTAATCACAGAATGTACAATCAATGTCTTAAAAAAAATTAAAAAAATTGTAGAATTAACAACCAGCTTGATTTTGGCTCTAAATTGTCTTATGAAGCAGGACCTGCATGTTTCCAAGCATTCTTATCGTGTAAATGCTTGTTTACAAAGTGTACTTTTTATATAAGTTTAAAATTTTCTTTCATTTAATTGTAATATATCACAAAGTAGGTATTTTGTTTAATTTCAAAACGGTAAGGTTGACATTGTTTTGGCTGTTAAAATTAATTAAGGGGCCGTACTCTGACGTGATGCACCGTTCATTGTTCTAGTGTGAGGGAGAGAGCTACAGGACGAATAGCACTATCCTTCTTTCACATTAGAACAATGATAGCTTTTACAAGTCATAGGCACTATGCTCCTTTCTCAAGATATCAAGATTGTGCTGGCAAGCTAGTCACTCTGACCTCGTGTATGCAGTACTATTCTCGTCGATCGATCATCGATCTGTGCGACTCGGTTACATTACATTTACATTTATTTTTTATTTTTATTAACGGCTTTTGACATTTTTTGACATTATAATATTAGTAACTGACTTAAGACTTTTGAAATCATTTAAATTAATCTTCTTCAATCTAATTATTATTATTGCATGTTCCAAATCATTAGACCTACATATTAAAATAATATAACAAATTATTTGTATACCAATTGCATTGGTAGAACATAGAGATCTCGCGAAAATGTATATTTTAAGACCTTTTATGTACTATGTTCACAAATAAAGTTTGATTTGATTTGATTTTTACATATTTACTCTAAATATATATTTTTTTCATTCACAGATGACGGTTCAAACCCCGAGCCTGACCCCGACTACACAGAATATATGACGGGGAAGAAAAGTATACTGGGAAGCGAAACTATCATGCCAGGTAAGGACATACTACTTTTACCAGTTCGGGCCCTATCAGAATACCAGCGCTGCGACATTTTTATTTATTTTTAAATGTCGCGGCATCATGCTGAGATAGGAGCCTTTTGGCCTCGTACAGGACTTCCTTCTTTATATGTTACTGTTACTTTGTTTTTTATTGTTTTTGTGTTTTTCCTGTGCGAGTCTCAATAAATATTTTTTATTTATTTTCTTTCTTTCTTTCTACCATTTGTTTAGTTTCTCCAGTAGTGCTAACATGACAAGTGCGAGAACGCTCTTTTTTCTGAAATGTGTCTACGATGACCGTAAACAACAAGTTAACTCGAAAAAGCCACTTTGACACTTCTTATTTACTCACCCGAGAGTGAGTTATTGTCGCGTGTGTCATGTTAGTCCTGCAGAACGTAGCTGAGATGGATGGAACGTATGTACTATCGCGGACCCTGGCGGTGGACCAGTTTTATTACTTACTAGCTGCCTGCCCCGGCTTCGCACGGGTAGCACTAAGTACTTATCTACGGCGCACCTACTTACCTATCTACCTACCCTACCCTACCTATCTACATACCTAGCTACCTACACCTACCTAATTTTTTTACACGTTGGGTTACATTATTGGAGTTTAGTAAGGATCCCTAATTTTTTTGAAAATATAATATAGCCTATGTCACCCGGGGATAGTGTAGCTTCCCAACAGTGAAATAATTTTTCAAATCGGTTCAGTAGTTTCGGAGCCTATTCAATGCAAACAAACAAACAATCAAATCTTTCCTCTTTATAATATTATATATTACTTATTACTTCGGGCATAAGGGTGAAGAGGTCTGTAAATTACAGGAATCGGCCATAAGTATTTAAAGGCACTTTGTACACACGTTTTTCTTGCCGTGAAAAACTAGGGTTTATTCGTCGTGTGTTGTATGGCTCACTATGGAAGCTTGTTGAGAGACACGTTTTTTCTACAGCGCGGTTTATACACTGTAAAGAAACCGTGCCGTGTACAAAGGGGCTTACCCTCCGTTAGTAAAAATACAATAGACGACATATATTTAGTAATCTAATCTACTTAAAGAGTCATAAAGAATTCTGTAAGAAATCGAATCGTGTTTCACCTCTCAACGAGGCATCCTCAGGATGACGATTGACTTATTGCGAACCCGGACTCGACGTGTTGACACGTCAAACGTCGTAGTCAATCAAAAGAACAGAAAAATACGTACAAAGGTGATGCTTATTTCTAAAGAAATATCTTCCAGCATACCTGCGATAGGACAGAGGATAAAAAGAGATGTAATCTGCGTGTGCAATTTATTTGCTAAATATGTAAACAAACACGTGTTTTCCACTTAGGACAAATATCCACTTTATGGAAGTGTAAATAAAGTTGATTTTAGACTGACTAGTATTGTTGTAAAAGTCATAAAAAATATGAAGTTGTAGCGCAAACTGAACCTTATGTGTAGGTATTACAGTTGTTTTTTGTAAAACTCGTGTATGTTTACTTGTTTGGCAAATGAATTGCGAACGCAGATTAGATACCGTGTGTAAGAGAGAAAGTAAAATACATAAAATCAAAACCACATAAAACAAATAATATGAGAATATACTTACTTACATACATAATTCTAAAATAAATATCACTAAGATTTTATTAATTATAATCTATATTACACGTAGTCGGGCCATAAGTTCTGTCACATAGGTAAAATTTCGAATTTAGAATGCAAGCCGAGGAAAATATTACGGGCATTCGAAATTTGAATATTTAAAGAAAACAAAAACAAAGGGTTTCTGGAAGTTTGTTCATTTTCTAAAATGGAGTGGACGCGCAAAGAAGACAGAGTCGCAGTAATTGCATTGACGAGACTACGTATATATAAAAGAAAGTCGTGTTAGTTACACTATTTATAACTCAAGAACGGCTGAACCGATTTAGCTGAAAATTAGTGGAGAGGTAGCTTAGAACCAGGAGACGGACATAGGATATCTTTTTATTCCGAAAACATCCTCTAAAGGAGTGAAAAGGGGGGTGAAAGTTTGTATGGGAAATTAAAAACTGATGACTGGATTTGGATGAATTTTTTAAATAGATAGGTAGGGTAGGTAGATTTTTTTTATATTTGATTGATTGCGGAACAAAGTTCGCCGGGTCGGCTAGTGTAATAAAAAAATTAAAATTTAAAATAGAAATAAAATAAATACCTATGCAATTACACAGTGGAAATATAGTTCTTTCACTCTTCTTTTAAATACTGCAAATCCTACTGTTTCTTCTCATTGTTTTAGACAATAAATCTTTTTAGAAATGCATTATTTTAATTCCAGGTTTAGATTTATCGGATCCCAAGCAGTTAGCGGAGTTTGCGCGACCCGGACACAAAATAAGACTAAAGAAACCTATGCCGGAGTCCTCAGACAGAACAATAGGTAAGACTGAGTAAAATTATCATTTGCTTCAAAAACGGTGAAGGAAAACATCGTCAGGAAACCGGCATGCCTTTTTTTTTTGACGGTGGGAAGTTACCAAATAACTTCTCCCGTTCTGGGTGGAGCGGGAGGGCGTGTCAGACTTTTACTGACTAAAACCCACCCGTGTTCCTTCCGTTGCCTGTGTGCCGGGGCCGCGTTATCCCTTTCGGACAAACCCGCAACCCCAGCAGGCATTGGTCTTTCGACCCCGTCGGTTGGTGCTGACATCTCTCTGAGGCGCGCGTGGAACACAACGCGCCGTCGACACGGGCCTGGTCCTTATCGGACGGCGAGCTGCCCATTGCTCACCGTCCGCAAGCCCGCGCCTACGGTGGCCGGAAGTCGGCTCTCGATTCCCGACGCCCGGGGCGTCTCCTGCGGCGACTAGGGCCGCGAGGGCGCGCATCTTGAAACCGGCATGCCTGAGAGCAAAGATTTCAATCGTAGATTCGCCCTGCCGCGTTAAAAGATGGTCGCGTTTCTGTTTCGTTTTGACACCTCTGACACACAATATCGCAAACATTTGACTTGATTGTCATGGAAACGTCATTATTAGTGTGCGAGGTCACTTCTCAGTGTGGACACTTTTTCGCGCGACGTGGTACGGTGAGGACATATCTACGATTTAAATCTTTGCCTGAGAGATATTTCTCGACGGCAAGTGAAGCCAAGTTACGAGGCCCATCAGCTTTAAAACTTTGACACCAGGCTAGTTACTAACCACACGAAAAGAAAAAGATTGTCCATTATGTTGTTACTAACGTGTGTTTGACCATACAATCACTTTACGTAACCTAAACACTTCTGAACTCTGCCATTTAAAAAAAAAAAAAAATTACTGTTTCCAGCTTGTCCACATAAAGGCTGCACTAAAATGTTCAGAGACAATTCGGCGATGAGGAAACATTTGCACACGCACGGGCCCAGAGTACATGTGTGTGCTGAGTGCGGTAAGTTAAGATAACTTTCACATTACATAACGCCAGTCCCCAAAGGTATAAGCAGAGCCGTATTATAAGGGGTGAATTTTCCTAGTGTACGTGGATGGCTAAAGCCGTTACTAAGTACTAGAAATAGCGAAAAATACGAAAAAGAAAATGATGCAATTTGTTTTTTATCCGACTTCCAAAATGGAGGAGGTTATATGTTCGACGCGTATGTGTTTTTTAATTTTTTTTTTTAATGTATGTCCGCCGATTTCCCCGTCAAATTGTGGACCGATTTTGAAAATTCTTTTCTTGTATGAATGGGTATGCTCCCGGATTGGTCCCATATAAATTTTATTAACTTTGTTTGGATAGTTTTTGAGTAAGCTTCAATAATACGTATTTGTCCCACTTAGTATATGTGAATGATATGGTGATCACTTCCTGTCACTGTTATTTACATAGCAGGTAGTGGTATTCGAATTTGTGTGGGGTAGGTACCACAATTAAAAAGTGAAAACTTTTTACAAAAAAAAAACCATCGACTTCGCAAAAAAACACTACTAAGTAAAAAATTACTTTAATTTCGTTTAAGTCGGTGGCAAAAAACAAAAATTCAAAACCAAAGACACCGACTTCTGTAATTGTTCACTTTGTAGTGTTTTTTTTCGGAAGTCGGATGTTTTTTTTTTTTTTTGTAAAATGTTTTTATTTTTCACTTTTTAATTGTGGTACCTACCCCACACAAATTCGAAACCCCTACTTGCTTATCTCTATCGCTCGCGCACAAATGTATTGCCGTCGCGCTTGCGCATTAGAAGGACCTTCAAATATATAGATAAGTAATGCGGGGTCATTGTACGAAATTCTTTCTGCTTCGCGACCGGACTTTAATCACAGACGACACGAGAGACGCGATGAGGATTTCAACCATTGTGATTGGTCGATTCCTCCAGGTCTCCGCTTCAGTGGAAACGCACCCCTAACCGTGGTCGTAATATACCTACTTTAATTTATCTGCATTTTCTCCCCAATTCTCTTACTCATGTAAAAAAAATCAATTTTTCATATTCCAGGTAAAGCGTTCGTAGAAAGTTCAAAGCTAAAACGTCACCAACTAGTTCATACTGGAGAGAAACCGTTCCAATGTACCTTTGAAGGCTGCGGAAAGAGATTCTCATTAGATTTTAACCTAAGGTGAGTATAATGACTGGTTTTAATTGAGTAGAGGAACTTGTGGCGGCATCTACATCGCCACATAGACATGTACTACTTACGCATCATACTGACGTCCCGTACGCAAAATACGCGCTTAGACGTGGAGTTGCGGATACCAGCCCGTAATACGTACATATCATACTGACGTCACGCAAAATCCTGCATCGCGCAAGCCGAGCTTACCGCGCGACTAACGTATGAAAGAATCCCCCTTCCAAAAACAAAAATCCTCTTTTCTAGCAGTTTTTCGTCGTATTTACTTATGCGAGTGTTCAATGCTATAAGCAAAACCTTCACTGTACCGAACAACTACTCTGACCCGACATCAATCGTCGGGACGGATCGGTCGGAGAATCCTCCGTTTTCTATGGAGGATGAGTGAAGTTTACACCCTGTACCTCATACCTCTATAAAGTCATAGTTTTAATATCCATAATGGAGCCAATGACAACTTTTAGTATCTCTGCGATACTAAAACTTGTACTCACTTAATGAAGAGCTCCAGTCCCCTCCGAAACTAACAACCTTTCTACCAGAACAAACCAATTCAATCAATCTGCCTAGCCTTTTCCCAACTATGTTGGGGTCGGCTTCCAGTCCAACTGGATGCAGCTGAATAGCAGTATTTTACATGGAGCGACTGCCTAACTGACCTCCACAATCCAGTAACTGGGTAACACGATACCCCTAGGTAAGACTGGTTGTCAGACTTTCGGGCTTCAACGACTGTCAAAGATCCACAAATGACAGCCGGGACCAACGGCTTAACGTGCTTTCAGAGCCACGGAGGAGTCTCGGTATGTGAAGATGGTCATTCATCCACGGACCTACCCCGGCAAGCGTAACTTAACCTGATGGATCGACCCGTGCGGCTGTTATAACTTAGCCACGAGCTCCTCACCTGAACAAACCAATTTATCTGATCGGATGCGTTCACATTCATGAAAATTTTCATGGTTTTTCAGGACCCATGTTCGCATACACACGGGCGACCGTCCGTACGTGTGTCCGTTCGACGGCTGCAACAAGAAGTTCGCACAGAGCACCAACCTCAAATCGCATATACTCACACACGCCAAAGCCAAGTGAGTATTTACTTATGGCCGATTTTTCAATCTTCAGGTAACTTTTATCAAAATGCTGCTGTTCCATACGTTTTGACCGCCTAGGTATTGCACTTTTCTATGAAATGGCAGATTTTTTTTTTTACCGTCGATAAATTTCCACGCATGGATGTTCAGAATCATGTACTGAATCCATGGTAACAGTTTTCGCGTCGATGTCCCTGCCAGCCTTTATAGATAGCGAAAAATACTCAAAATAATGTCGCAGCGCAGGTATTCAAATAACTTATATCTGAAGAATAAATATGACTGTTTGATATATTTACTATACAATTTGTTCCTTTTGATGTCCCATAACTCTAAGGTTATGTGATATAAGTAAATATAATACAAGGAGTCCTAGAACACGTGTTCCAAAATACATCGTTTCGAAGATAACTTGACTCGACGTGTATATCTAAGTTTCATTGATAAGTATGAGTAAATAATTTTCATTCAAACCAATCATTCATATTTAAAGCTAAGAAATTCCACGTTTTACATAAATAATCGTGACTTTGTCGAATTATTTTGTATGTAAAATTAAAACAAAAAAAAAACTGAAATAGTTATTAAGCTACAAGTGCGGAAGGTAGGTGATTTCCGACGAGTGTATAAGTCGACACGAGTCGGAAATCATCTTACGCACGTGTATCATACAACGTTTTACTATGTATTGTGCGAGGAAATTAAAAAAAAAAACGAGCGAGCGTTACGGCAGTCGCCTATGATGTGTAACATCTAACATTTCACTTCGAGTCCGACTTCGACTTCGACATCGTCATAATCATCGCCATCGTTATCATCATTATCTAATTAGTAAAACTTTTCTCAAATAATAAAATCTTTGAGACGAGACGGGCTGACGACGGCCTCAAAAATAAAAAAAAAAACAGAAAAGTAAAAAGCACTTGTGAAAAAAAGTGGCACTTTCCGCACAAATTGACTGCTTGGAAAACGCTCTTTTCGAGCAAATGCATTGTAAAATAATTAATATGCCAGTTGATTCTGGACATGGTCTCATTAATACCCTAGAGTTATGGTATATCAAATGGAACACGGTGTATAAGAAATATTTTGTCAAATAGACATTTTTATTCTTCAGATATAAGTTATCTGACGCACGTACTAAGGACATCGCCCAATAAAACAGCACCGCTCCGACACGGCAAATAACTTGTCATTCAAGTTAGAATTTTAAATTAAAAGCTTTAAAGTCTATTTTACGATGGCTATACAGAATAGTGGACGGCTCGCCGGCCGCTCGCTGCCCGCGAGCCGTCACACGTAAAATATACTTTAATACATTTGATTTAATATCCAAATTTTAATGACAAGTTATTTGCCGTGTCGCGGCGATGCTTTTATAATGAGCGATGTTGTTTAGTCGCACTATTTCGTGTTGGGGCCATCATTATATCATTATTTATCTGTCTATCTATCTATATATAAAAATCTATTGCTGTTCGTTTGTCTCGCTAAAACTCGAGAACGGCTGGGCCGACTTAGCTGATTTTGTTTTTGAAATGTTTGTCATAGTCCAGGGAAGGTTTAACCGGTGAGAAAATATGGAAAAATTGCGAGGAAGATAGTAAAAACAACAATTTTATTTTCCCATACAAACTATTCCCCGCTGTCGTGTTCGAGGAGGTAGGGTAGGTAGGGTTTAGTGCTACCCGTGCGAAGTCGGGCCGGGTAAAGCTAGTTTATTTATATAACCATTAATGTATTTACAGATAAATAAACAGAAAAATACTTACAAAACTTATGATTATTTCTAAATAAATTAGTTCACGTTCGCAAAAATACAAGTCCAGACTGGAGAGACACCCCGACCAATTGGCAGCTCAACTCACAATACCAGATTGTGTCAGCAGACTCAAAAGACGCAACATTCTACAATTGGATTAATTGTAGAGAGCTGCTTGACTAATAAGGGAGTTGCTCCTGATGAGGAATAGCTCTCTCCTGCCAGATCATCCTACAACTCATCTGCTCATAGTTTTGTAAACTGATTGCAGGATAAGCTAGAAAAAAAAAAAAAAAAAAACTAAATTAATCTCTTCCAGCATACCTGCGATAAGAAAGTAGATATAGAGATGTAGACACCGTGCATAAGAGTCGAGAAAAAGCAAATTACATAAAATCAACAACAATTCACTTAATAAAGTAAAACAAATAATATGAGAATATAGATACAGTCGACTCTCGTTAATTCCAACCTGCGATAATTCGAACCTCTCTATAATTCAAAGTTATCACGAGTGCCCTACAAAATCTCTTTATATTTCGAACTAAATCAATACATTTTTATGCACTTGGTAATTCGAACGAAAAAATCATTGCTATATAATAAAACGACGCGTTAATTCGAACTCATCGGCGTCCAACACTCGACAATTCAAAGTTGCAGAGAGAAAGAGGTCGAATGATTGTAATGTAAGTACATTTTGCGACAAGTTCAAACTTGTATCAACATACACGAGCCTTTGTTTTTGTTATGAATAGTTTAGTTCACACTTCCGCACGAATTGGTTTGTGTAGTTGTGTTACTGTTAGTCTTTCGTTGGTATGCAGAGTAAAAGTTTGTGTTAATTATGAGTCGTAGAAAGTATAAATGTTTGACGATTGCTGAAAAGAAGAAGTTAATCGAATAATTATTGATCAATACTTGGTAATTCGAAGTTTTATTAATTTTCTCTCACAAATTTCGAATCATTTGATATTTCAAACATTCGATAATTCGAAATATTTTAAAGAGTCCCTCGAGTTTCGAATTAACGAGAGTCGACTGTACATACATATTTCTAAAATAAATAACACTAAGATATTATTAATTAAAATATAATAAAAAATACTATCTATGATTGTGTGAGTGAGATGGAGCTATACAAGGCTAATAGCGCCATTTCTTTTTAGCAACAAAATAAGGTGGGTATTTATTACAACGTCATTCTTCCAGCCCCTGAAGAAACAATCGTAATTTTTGAGCTGGAAAGGCAAAAACCGGTCAAGTGCAAATCGGACTCGCACAAACAAATTTTTTTTTTTTTTAGTAATCCTAAGGGATCTTCAAGGTTGCCTGGAAGAGATCGCAGTAAGCGATAAGGCCGCCCATTGTATATTTTGTAGTGTATTACTTTTTCTTTATGTAATGTATAATCTGGTACAATAAAGTATACATAAATAAATAAATCTTAATTTTAAAACTCTATGCTCTTCTCGCCTTTTTAGTTTATTTTCACTTTTTTATAAAAAAAAAATATTTTTTTTTTTATTAAGAGACAGTTTATATTTCAACCAATCTTTCGGGTTCCGTAACACCGTACAAAATTTAGCATTAAAACACGTTCCTTTAATTTTTAACTTTATTTTATTTTTATAATTTTTGTTATAACGGCAATAAAAATACACAATCCGTGAAAATTTCAACTGTCTACCTATTAGGGTTCATGAGATACAGCCCGCTGACAGACAAACAGACGGACAGTGGAGGATTAGTAATAGGGTTTTCTTTGGCCCGAAGGGTGCCAAACGGGTACGGAACCCTAAAAATAGTTATTATCCTTTATTTGAATTTATACACTGCGGAAGACCAATTTTCTAAGTAATGTAGTCTATTACTACAGAAAATTTATGTCAAAGCTTTTACAAAGATTTCTCTACATACATATACAATATACCAATTAATTAATTATATTATTTCAGATCAAGAAATTCCCTATCACGCAACGGCGGCAATTCCTACGAATCGGCGCGAACAACGCCACAGTACGTCCAATTAGAAATGTCGCCGGACGACTCCAACCCCCAACTAATCTTCTACACGCACGAGTGAAGCAAGAAACGTGAAAAGTAATGCAAGAAACGTGAAAGTAACGCAAGACTTGTGAAAAGTGACGCAAGAATCGCGCAAAAACCAAACTCAGTGTAAAAGTGATAACATACGTGATGCAAATTCGAATAATTCAATTAAGCAAGACTTTTAAATAGTGATGTAAAGTGTATATGCAGACGCTAAAATAAGTGCTGTGTTAGTTATTATGAAGCAAGACTTATGAAATATGATGCAAGAAAATTAAAAAATTCAAGACTGTGGAACAGACTTGCTAGTGATCAAGTTTTAAATATTTTTTTTTCTTCTATATTTTAACTAGGCTTTGGAGTAGACCAAAGGAATTTTACGTTTAAAAAGTAATTTTAGTTTGGCAACACTGAGTTTTTCAGTGTTGTATACTAACGAAATTGTATCGGCACCTTTTTTAAGTTCTTGCACTGTTTGCTACATTTAAATTAAATAGTTTGACAATAACATGATCACAGCTTAGTACATTTTAATAATTATAAAATTAATTACAGAATTTATCAATTTTTTTTAAACTAATAAGACCAGCTATCTAATTACGTAACACATTTTCGTAAATGATTAAGACTAATCTGTTTCATTTTGACAGTTCAACAACATTCATATTTTCGAACTTATGAAGCAATGGATTAGCAATTTGTTTCAAAACGATTCAGATTGTGATTGATCATGTATTACGCAATTAGGGTACTGGTCTCGTTCTAAGATTCTGTAATTTAGACCTCGAAGTAATGGGTGTAAAAATATCCTTAACGAAGCCGAGACTCACCACTTCTTCCTGTAATTATGATATTTTTTTTGTACTGGCCCATACCTGGAACCTTCTGGTTACGGAGTTATTGAAGGTCCAAGTGCCAACTTTTGACGGTTCTTAACTTTAAATACTTCCACGATCCCTGTACAGTTTGTGCCACTAAAGATAAGACTTGAGTCACCACGTGGTTTCTTTAGCGGTATGAGGTCTAGAGGAGCTCGTGGCTAAGTATTAACAGCCGCACGGATCAATCCATCAGGTTGAGCTACGCTTACCGGGGTTGGTCCGTGGATGGGTGACCATCTTTACATATCGAGATTCCTCCTTGCTTCGAAAAGCACGTTAAGCCGTTGGTCCCGGCTGTCATTCGTGGATTTTTGACAGTCGTTGAAGCCCGAAAGTCTGACAACCAGTTTTATCAAGGGGTATCGTATTACCCAGTTACTGGGTTGTGCAGGTCAGATAGGCAGTCACTCCATGTAAAATACTGGTATTCAGCTGCATCCGGTTAGACTGGAAGCCGACCCCAACATAGTTCGGAAAAGGCTAGGCAGATTGTTTTTTTATGCGGTATGAGGTCTGTGCCGGGGCGTCATCGGGCCGGCGGAAAGAGCTCGGGAGGTGCGGTAAAGTCTCGTCTTTCGTGGCTCGTATTGTACCATTTGCAAGATTAAGCACAATGTTTTTCGATCAATCATTTTCACCTAAAGCTGCTATAAATATTGGTGATTTTGAAGGCGCACTCAGTTCGGATGGTGATCGGTTTTACGAATTTTGCCGATGCTACATCTAAATTGTGTACTTAGTTTCAAATACGGCTTCGTGAAGGGTCTTTTTTCACCCTGGATAATTATAAAAGTACTATTTACCCCATCAGGGAGTACACGCGTGATATTATGTTATCTACATATAAATATTTAACCCCTAAGCTGTGACTATACTAAACGCATTGAAATCAGTACTACATATACCTACAAACGTTTGTTTTCTTCTTTATTTTAGTCTATGACTTGGCGTGAAAAGAAATTGTCGCGAATAGATCCTCTTTTGAACAACAACCTCTATTTACACTCTCTTAAAAAAAAAAATATACAGGGTGATTTTTTTTTGAACGGTCCTTTAAGGCGAAATCCGAAACTATAAACAGTTGAACTAAGTGGTCAATGGAATCATGATCATGGCGAAAACTTAAAACGCATTTTTAGTTTTGTACCTAGAAAATGAACCCAATCTGTTTGCAAAAAATAATAGTACTTATAGCAGTGATAGCCTAGTGGTGTGACCGTCGGACTGCCAAGTCATAGGTCTCGAGTTCCCAAGGCACGCACCTCTGACTTTTCGGATTCATGTGAGTATTGTAAAATTATCACTTGCTAAAAAAACGGTGCAGGAAAACATCGTGAGGAAACCAGCATGCCTGAGAGATATTTCTCGACGGCATGTGAAGCCATGTCAGAGGCCCATGGGCGGCTTTAAAACTCTGACACCAGGTTAGTCACTAAACACACGAAAAGAAGAAGATAGTACTTATGCATTGAGTGATAGAGCTCAAATTGAAAGACATGTGACATCCACCAATCCGCACTGGGCCTGCATGGTGAGTTAGGAGCCACACCCTCACAGAGATGAGGCCAGTGACCCAGCAGTAGGAATACAGCAGATTATGGTCGTCTCTATTAAGAATCAAATTAATAATGATAATACCAGCCTATTATTGTCCCACCGCAGGGCAAAGGCCTCTTCTCATACAGAGAAAGCACGAGCATTGATCACCACACTTGCTCAATAAAAAAAAGACTTATATTATAAACTCCGGGTTTCCTCACGATGTTTTCCTTTGGCGATTTTGAAGCAAGTGATAATTATACAATATGCACATGAATCTAAAAAGTCGAGGTGTTTGCCTTGGGTTTGAACTCGAGACCTATGACTTGGCAGTCCGACTGTCACACCACTAGGCTGTGACTGCTTTAAACTGAGCTGCTAGGAAATTTCTATTAAGTGCTTGTTCTTAATTACTTCGACAATTTTCTTTCGACTAAAGGGATTTTTCTAAAGAGGTTGTTGTCATATAGGATATAAATTTGTAAATTTTGTACCATATAAATGCCAAAAAATAATATTGTAATATAATTTTTAATGTTAAGTCAAGGGGAATTCTTATGATTCTATCCCAAAAGTTCATTTTGACTTCCATTCCTATAGTAATTAGGTCTAATTTTCAGTAACGGTTTTAAATTTCTTGAGATATTTTATGAATTTTATCTTTACAATAGCCTCCATCAGCCCTTTTCGCAACTATGTTGAAGTCGGCTTCTAGACTAACCGCATCCAGCTGAATACCAGTATTTTACATGGAGCAACTGCCTATTTGACCTCCTCAACCTGGCTGCTGGGAAGCACAATAACCCTTAAGGACAGACTGATTGTCAGACTTTCGGGCTTCTGACTGTCTGTAACGACTGTCAAAGATCTACGATTGACAGCCGGAACTGACGGCATAACGTGCTTTCCGAGGCACAGAGGGGTCTCGGTATGACCTCGGCAAGCGCAGCTTAAACCTAGATCGATCGACCTGTAGGGCTGTTACTTAGCCACGAGCCGCCTATAAATTAGCCTTCACGAGTGCGGCATCTACATTGCTACATACAAACTACGCATCAAAGACCTGACGTCACAAAAATTCTGCATCTTTCATCGCGCAAGCAGGACATAGGCCTCCCCCAAGCATCGCTACTTCGACCGGTTCTGTTCAGCGGATTCCTGTGGCCTTCACAAGGTCATCGGTCCATCTTGTGGGAGACCTTCCAACGCTACGTTTCTGGTACGCGGTCGCCACTCGAGAACCTTTCGGCCCCATCGGCCATCTGTTCTGCGAGCACCTCGCCCGACCACCGTGCCTTGCCCACTGCCACTTAAGTTTTGCAATAGGGATGATGCCTGGGTAAAAAAAATGAAATTCTAATTAGTCCGTCAGTCAGATAATAAAAAAATATTAGACACCTATTTTTTGCTTTATCATATTAATAAAAAATTACTTAGATAAAACGAAAATTAGGGTCGGGAGTGGGGGTCGCTACGTCACTAGTATGTATAAAATCTACATACTCGTGACGTCATGGCACATTTTACCTCAATGCATCGCCGTAATCTTTGCATTATGTAAAAAAAAGAAAAAATACGTGTCGAATATTTTTTTATAATCTCAAAGACGGCCAAGATTTTTTTTTTGTCATCATCCCCATTCATCAGGCTATGTCGGTTGCCTTCTCCTGCGGATTTATCATCATATTATGAGATTAAATCCAAAGCAGGTTTTTAATCCAAAATCTTTTAAACTACTTTTGGTTGAAATCAGTGGGGTAAGCGTAACTAAAAACTACCAAATGCAACTGTTATTGCAGTACATTTGATTTGGAAAATTCGACAAGATTCATTGCATTATTTAAATTGTCGAGAAGACGAATTTTTCAAACATGAAGCAGTGGATTAGGAATTTCTTTTAAAATCCTTCAGATTGTGAAAAAAAACATGTGGTACTCAATCGGGGTCCCCTCGCGCTCAAATGTCAAAATATAATTCCGTCGCGATTTGCAAACGTTTTTTTTCTACCTTTTGTAACTCTTGTGGCCTTTGCATGTTGACATTTTATTCTATGTTCTGTAAATCTGTAGGATTTATTACCGTCGACTAAGTTAGTCGTCATAACAATTTTATTACTGAATTACTTAGCCTTGTCTAGACCTTCGAACATAAGAATTCCCCTTTAAGGGGCATGCGCTAAGGTAGCCCGCGAAATTCAAATTTTCTTTCGTTTTTTACATTTTGCAGGTCAGTGTGAGGTTTTATGTTGATTAAAATATGATTTGCGACCGCAACAAATATGGCTTTACATAATTATAATATTACAATCAGCAATACAACTCCGTAAGTAAGCACAATCGTCAAATGTCATGATTTCATGAAATAGTCATTCAATGCAATATGAACTTAGAGAGTTGTATTGATCATTTTTATGATTATAATTCTATAAATAAACATTTGATCCGCAAATCATATTTAGATCAACATACAACATGATACTGACCTGCAAATTGCAAAAAACGTAGGAAAATTTCAATTTCGCGGGCTACCTTGACGCTTTCGCCTTAATGTATGCACGCAAAAATATTCACAAAATATAATTATTTAATCCAAATCAATTTTTAAAGCAAAATATTCGAGTTTTTGGTACTTATTAAATTATTTAGTAATGGTTGTCAAGTACGCTATGCTCTTCATAATCTGCCCAGCCTTTTCCCAACTATGTTGGGGTTGGCTTCCAGTCTAACCGTATGCTGTTGAATACCAGAATTTAGTTGGCTAGACTACAATAAATATTTTTTTTAAACCAAAAGCGTAAAAAAGTCTCTTCAGGATATCTTTGTGTGCACACAATGAAGTTAATATTTAGTTCTTTTTTTATAAGTTTAGGGAAATAAAATGTCGACACTTCCTCTAACAGAAAATAAATTTAAGCTGTATTTTTACATCAAGATGTCTTTATAATGACGGACGATCAAAATATTATGTACCTTAATTCCAATACGCAGAGTTCATTTTTCATTCCAACAAAGAACGCATTCAATTTTCAATCGTTTTTGTCATTCTAAAATGAACCTAATTATCATGTTTTTAAAGTAAATATTTCTGTGAAGGTAAAATACTGTTTACATCTACTTTCTGTTCCTGTCGTTACTGTGTATTTAAGGTTTTTTTTAATAAACGACTGATGCGATTGTATATATTATTATTTTCATGGTTCTGTAAGTGAATTGCTGTATTTGACAAAAAAAAAAAATACTTTAGGAAATTATTATTTAGTCAAAATTAAATTAATTCTTGTTACTGTTTTAAAGTCTGTTATGTCGTTTTGATATATTCGCTCTTTTTTTTAAATAAAATGTAATATTTACTAATAATAATTTTAAAATGAAAACTTTTATGATTTTCTAATTTTAAACTGATTCAGTGTCTCCGACCGACTGCAACCGAGTATACCCGATTTAGCGTCACCGACCCGAGCGTGACGGTTCGATTTCGTTCACTGTTCAGAAATAGTGCTTAGTGCGCAAAAAAATTGACAAGCATTTTCTAGACTTAACTGACTTTAAAACTAAATTTACAAGTGAATGTCAAAATACAGCAATGCATTGTACGAGTGAGTTCTCCATCGATGAGACAAACGAATAAAATGTAAATATTTATATAAAAACACGTGTTTTATTTATTTCCCTTAAATAAATTCTACTTGTTTTTTTTACATGGCAATCTTGTTGGCTAAGTGTCTACGGATCATATCAGGCTGTATGAAGTCCTCACCAATTAACGCATTGCAGGTAGAGTGCGCAGATCCACCGTTGGACTTGAGAAGACAGTATCTAGCATCGAGATTTTGGGCTAGAATCATTACCAAATCCTCCCACCCTCTTGCCAAAAAAGTGAGCGATTTGGATGCTGTATGCCGGAATTCCAATTATTGGAATCATAAAGAAGTCCCTTTGTTTTTAAAGTCGTTTCGTTGTTATAAAAATTTAGATTACCCCATTATTCAGTTTCCGAAACTTCCCATTTTCAGTTTCGACTATGAAATTATTTGCTTTAAACCAGATATATTCTACAATATTGGCATATCGAAAAAGTCTTCTTCGGCGGACTCTATTTTCAATGCGGCGGTTGGTGAGCGTTGGTATAATTTTGAAAGGTTTTTCACAGACTCCTCTAAATTATCAGATGCAAGTTGCACTGGTGCTGCGGTATATTACCAAAACTCTAAAATTGTTCTAAAATTCAAGTGCCCTCCACAATCTTCAGTGTTTACGGGTGAGTGCGTGGCCATATTAGAAGCATGTCTATTTATAGAGGCTCATAGCGTTCGACTTGGTGTCATCTTTACGGACTCACTTAGTTGTCTACAAGCTTTGGAGCAGAATCCTTTTAAGAGTAAACTCCATAGTGCAGTACTGCTTCAAATCAAAAAGTCCCTTTTCTCTTGTGTCAAGAATCACAAAACTGTACACTTGGTTTGGATTCCAAGTCATTGTGGCATAAGAGGAAACGAATATGTTGATGCTCTTGCTAAGGATGCTGTTACGTCCCAAGACTCTGACCTTAAACACTTCCAATGTCAGGGCTACGACTTGCTGAGCCTTCCCAAAAAGAGCTTACTAACCTCATGGCAAGTCCAGTGGCAAAACTCAAGTAAACAAAAAGGAGCCTTTTATCACGCAATACAGCCTAATGTTACACCCAAGCCCTGGTTTTATCCCTACAAAAAAATATCTAAGAAAGTAATTTCAATTCTTTGTCGTCTCCGTATTGGCCACTGCTGTTCTCCGGTTTTCCTTCATAAAATCCGGGTCAGAGACTCATCGCTCTGCGAATGTGGGTTGGATGAAGGTACTTTGGAGCACATCTTTTTTAACTGCTCCAATAATAACCCAGCTCATGACTTATATAGCCAACTTCCTAAATTAAAAATCCCTGTCCCAACTAACTTTCCATCCCTACTAACACATTCTTCCCCAAAGCTCTTTGCAGCTTTGATGTTTTTTATTCGTGTCAATGACATCAAATTATGATGTTTTTTTTTTTATGTGATCTGTGACCATTTATGCACATATTTAATCATATAGATAACAATATTTTTTATCTGTCTGTTTCAGTGTACTAATAATATCCGTCAACAAGTTTCGCATTAATCTCAATTACTTATTGGTATTTAATTTTAGCTTCTATCAATTTTTATTTTTTTATTTTGTTTCCCACCGCACGTTTTCTCCACACATTGACATTGGCAGAATTGTCGACATCGGCATCATTGCCATAAAGAAAAATAGAATAAAATAGTAAATATTTATATAAAAACACGTGTTTTATTTATTTCCCTTAAATAAATTCTACTTGTTTTTTTTACATGGCAATCTAGTTGGTGGCCCGCATCATACCAGAGGCATCGCACGCACGAACTTTGCCATCCTCGAGACAAAGCCAATAAAATTATAAAAGTTCTCTGTGGACAAATCTGAAGTGTCATTTGCACAGAAACAGCTTTTCAAACACTAATACAGCAACAGCATGTATTAATGGCTAAGGGCCGGCGCTTACTGGCGGCACGGCACGGCAAAGGATATTTTTGCGACAACTAGAAATATAACTTAATGGTATGACAATAAAATTGAAATCAGCGATGCCGCTGTATCCTTAAGCATGCCGCAACGTCTTTAGGCATCATAATTGAAATTTTAATTTTATTGTCATACACATAGCTTATATTTCTATTCGTTGCATAAAATGTCCTTTGCCGAGCCGTGCCGCCAGTGAGCGCCGGCCCTTAATCAGACTTCGCGCTGCTACAGAGAACTTCCTTATACTGGAACCACATTGTCGCAAAAACACGAACAGAAAATTAATGCACCCAGTTATGCCGAATTCACGGAAAAAAAACCAGAATCTCAAGAGAAATGATGTGGTTTGGTTCGTATTGGCATGACACTGGCCACTGCTCAGCACTCTGTAGTCGTCAGTGGCGCTTGCTGATAGACATACGCACGTATCTGACTGTGATGTTTGCGCTTGCGACTACGAACTACCCTATCTATACAGGGTGGATTTTTGAGATGGGGCAGTAAGGACAGCTACCTTAAACGTTGTAGCTACAGGAAAACGGTCTTAAGACACTGTCCTTAACTTTTTGAAAGATTTCGATCTGCATTCACAGATTTTGAAAAAAAATGTACAGTCTGCAAGAAAATGGGCAGTTGTCACAATAACTTTTTTTGATGCCATTCAATCCTGTTTCTTATAAGGATCAAAAAACTCTTCTGGACCAATTGAGGTTTGAGTACTAGAAAAGTCGTATAAAATATTTCGTAGGAAATGTGACTACAACTCACTAGTTTACGATGATAGACTGGCTGAAACTAACTAAAACAAATTAAACTTCAAATTTCGAACGAATAGAGAGCAAAATTTAGAACCTTTGTTGCTTTTGAAAAAACTTTTTACATCGGTAGTTTTTTTTGTGCAATTTCTGTCTTTTGTAGAGGACAGTCTTTTTTAACGTTTTCCAAACATGTCTAAAAGTTATAAATAATTTACCGTACCTCAAAAGCAAAATACGGAACCCTTTTAGGATCACATCGTTGTCCGTCCACCAGTCTCTCACGACGCTCAGGAACGCGTGGAGGTATCAAGTTGAAATGACATCAAATACATAGGTCTGTGGTCCCTTGAAGTTTAAAAAAATCAAGCTCTAAGTCAACGCAATAAAAAATACGGCCGTTTATACGACATAATTATTTTGATACTCGCAAATAAATCAAAACCTACAGGGTACTTCCCGTTAACCTAGAATCATGAAATTAGGCAAGAAGCAATGTCTCATAACACAAGTAAAGGGAAAAAATTGATAATTTGTAGTTTTACCACACAAAAATAAAATCGTTTACAAACTTAAACTTGCAGAGAATTGAAAGTATATCGATGTATGGGAGAACATGTTTTTCAACTACAATGTTATAAGTTTATTTTTGAGATAAATTCATCCCAACTACGGAACCCTTCATTATGCATGGTCCAACACGCACTTGGCTGGTTTTTCTCAGAACGTCGGACATCATAAGCAACAAACTATACTAATGTTCTTATAATAAATAAAATTATAACGCGTATTCGTTCGAAGTTTATTTTTTTTGCTTCTGTTTGGCTAGTCTGTCTATCATAATAAAGTATGTTAGAGTTTTTTTCTTACGAAATGTATGGAAAAAGTTTTTTGACATTTCTGCCTTTTCTAGTACTCAAACCTCAGTTGGTTTAGTAGAGTTTTTTGATCCTTATTAGAAACAGGATCGATTGGCATCAAAAAAGTTAGTGTGAAAACTGCCCATTTTCTTGCTGACTGTACAATTTTTTCAAAATCTGTGAATGCAGATCAAAGAGGTAAGGACAGTCTCCTAAGAACGTTTTCTTCTAGCGACAACGGTTAAGGTAGCTGTCCTTACTGCCCCATCTCAAAAATCCACCCTGTATATAATTGTAGTCAGTGCTACTAACATTCGAGTCTTCGTGTTATTTCGTCTATAAAACTCGAGAAAGAACAATCTTGCTGTGACTTCGTTAGTTTTTTGGTTAACAACAATCTGGACATACACATACATACATATTACATATTTTATTTATAATTTATTGTTGACATTTTAATATTTTTTATTATTATTATTTCCTCTAAATCGGAGCACCTGTCATCTTATCTCTTCACCACCCTTGGTTGACTGATAGAGAATGCCTAAGGCATTAAGTCCGCCTTTGTACACACGGCTACATATCAAGCTATACATTTCCAGTTTACGCTGACCTCGCATTATATTGAAATCCTATACAATTAGAGATCAGCTTATACTGGAAATGTATAACTTGATGTGTAGCCGTGTGTACCTTACTGTGTGCGAGAAGTTTAAATAAATAAATAAATAAATCTGGTGAAACGCAAACGACATCTGGAACTTGATAAGGAAAATATAAATAATTAATTTATTTTTAATACACCTTTGCATATTATAATGTATATACATACTAAGTATACATCATTTTATCGCACTTGATAAAAATAACGTCGTCCTAACTTCAAATTGGCAAAACATCCGAAAAGGAACAACGAAACGCATTCCAATTATTTTGACAGTGACATTTTATCATCGACTCAGTTGAAGTGACGTGTAAGCTGCATTCGTCGGCACCCTATAATTTCCTTCTGGGAAGCCCAAATAAGCTCAAAATGAGCTTCAAACGCGACAAAAAGGAGGAAGAAGACAGTGGCGGAAACCCTTATCAAAACCTGGACAAAACCATCATCCTTCAAGAAGCAAGATACTTCAACCAATCACCTGTAAATCCGCGAAAATGTTCCCTGATTTTGACAAAAATTCTGTATTTACTGAACCAAGGGGATCAGAAATTTACGACCCAAGAGGCTACGGAGGCGTTCTTCGCGACTACAAAGCTATTTCAGTCGAAAGATGTGATGTTACGGCGTATGGTATACCTTTGCATCAAAGAATTGAGTACTTTGGCTCAAGATGTGATTATTGTGACTTCTTCGTTGACTAAAGACATGACGGGCAAGGAGGATTTGTACCGTGCGGCTGCTATAAGGGCTCTGTGCAGTATTACTGACAGTACGATGCTGCAGGCGATCGAGAGATACATGAAACAAGCTATAGTTGATAAGAACCCTGCTGTTAGTTCTGCCGCCCTGGTATCGGCGTTACATTTGTCGTCGACTGCTCCTGATTTGGTCCGCCGGTGGGCGAATGAGGCTCAGGTTTGTACTTTGGTTATAAAGTAGTACTTAGATCATCCGTGTGGTAAAGAATAGTATCATCCCATTTCTTCCCGTATGTGTCGTTAAAAGGCGAGAGGAGCTCGTGGCTAAGTAACAACAGCCGCACTGGTCGATCCATCAGGTTAAGCTACGATTGCCGGGGTTGGTCAGTGGATGGGTGACCATCTTTACATACCGAGAATCGTCCGTGCCTCGGAAAGCACGTTAAGACGTTGGTCCCGGCTGTCATTCGTGGATCTTTGACAGTCGTTACGAGTCGTCAGAAGCCCGAAAGTCTGACACCAGTCTTACCAAGGGGTATCGTATTACCCAGTTACTGGGTTGTGGAGGTCAGATAGGCATGACCACCACAGACGAACTTTTGATGTACCTGAAAGAGAAAGAGAACGAACGAATGGGAACGAATTGATGATTGATTTTGGGATTGGGAACGATTCGATACAGGTTTTATGAAGCAAACAATCTGTTTTGAAGTTGGTATAAGCTTTGTGTGTGGTGTTGCTAAGTAATAAAAGCCGCGCGGGTCGATCGATCCGGTTAAACTACGCTGGCCGGGGTTGGTCCTTGGATGGGTGACCATCTTTACATACCAAGACCCCTCCGTGCATCAGAAAGCACGTTAAGCCGTTGGTCCCGGCTGTCATTTGTAGATCTTTCACAGTTGTTACGGGTAGTTAGAAGCCCAAAAGTCTGACAACCAGGCTTACCAAGGGGTATCGTGTTACCTAGTAAATAGGTTGTCAGATAGGCAATCGCTCCATGTAAAATACTGGTATTCAGCTGCATCCGGTCAGACTGGAAGCCGACCCCAACATAGTTGGGAAAAGGCTAGGCAGATTGATGTGTCGTAAAAGGCGAGGCGTAAGGGACTCACTAGAGAATGGGCAGCAGCGTTCTCTAAGCACTTTAATGCCATCGCCAACCCGCCTGCCAAGCCTGGCGATTATGGCAAGCTCCCCATTTGGGAGGCCAATGTCCAGCAGTGGACGTCTTTCTGCTGAAATGATGATGACAGGCGCGGTCCGAGGGGGGGGGGGGGGGGGGGGGGCTAAGGGTCAGGCCAAGATCATTCAAGCTATCGACAACTTGAATGATTTATGTGTCTTACTAACTAAAAACTGATACTTGAGCCACAGTGACCGCGACAGGCATTCTATACAAAAAAAAACCTGTTAAACAAACTCGGGAATTTGGGCACCACTACACTCGGGTTAGGGCCAGCTTTCAAGACCTAAACTGATGTAAAACGAGTTTAAAGCTTAAACTTGTTTGCTTGCTTTTTTTTCTTCTCAACAAAGTAAGTTGTCTTCCTGTATAATGGTCAAAAGAAAACACAGAACCTATTAAAGGCGGGGTGCTAAAATTTTGAGACTAAGCAAGTAATTCTTAGTTCTTTTGGAATGATCAAAAGAAAATTGAACGTATCCAAGAGTGTGCAAAATTTTTGGGCTTGCTTCGCTCGCTATAATATTCTACATTTTCATTTTTGCTTGGCCTTTCCTGCATAAGTCGACAATGTAAGTCTTAATTCTGTTTGAAAATGTAAATCAAATCCTAACTTATCCGAGACGGGGTATCAAAATTATCGAGTTAACTTCGCTCGCTCTTCTCACCCTACATAATCTACTGCCCTAATATATATTATATATCAAAAAGCCAAGGTGGTACCTTGGCTTTTGGCAGCATCATAAAGTACCCTAGCTTAGTTACTGTGACCAACTGTGAGAAAAGATCAGAAAGTTAAAAAGTTACTTATTTAAAAAGTATGCATCATTAGATAGTCAAAAAGTTTTTAGAGTAACAATTAAATATTTCCCTAATATTCCTTGGCACCCATAGTGACCCCCCCCCCCCCCCCAAATCTTAGGCTGCGACTGCGATGATGATGACTTAGGACTAAGATCATCATCATAATCCTGCCCTTATCTGTAATAATTTTTATTGGTATTTCATGCCCTTTTGTTTCGACCATCTATATTAGCAATAATCTCGATATTCACTCCTTCTTTGCTTTCTTAAACTTTTACACAATTCATCCATTGTACTCATGGTTTTCCTCAATTCTTATAGCAGACTACATTCTTAAAAATAAACCTTCTCTCTATTTCGTGCGGTTAGTGACTAACCTAGTGTCAGAGTTTTTATGCCGTCCATGGGCATCTGACTGACTCGGCTTCACATGCCATAGAAAATTTTTGTCAGGCATACCGGTTTCCAGACGATTGTTTTCCTTCACGGAAAAAAAACCTGTTATGGTAGATGTAACTAGATAAACTAAGTAATATTATAAATGCGAAAGTGAGTTTGTTTGTTTGTTATGCTTTCACGGCAGAACAGAATTGAATGAAATTAGGCACATGACCTGGATCGGAACATAGGATACTTTCTATCCCTATATTCCCACGGCGTCAACACTTATGGGGGTGAAACCCGGGGGCGCACCTAGTAAATAATAAAACTTTAATATTATAACTGGTAGGTGTGACTGAATAGTGAATAAGTAATATTTAACTGGTGGATTTGCTATTAGTTATGGGTTATGGTAAAATGCTCTGCTCTTGTAACACAATTTGTTATGGATTTTATGCAACTATTAATCACCAATATAACATTCTAATCATGGCGATTAATGATTTTGACATACATAACAATGCTGCCGTCATACAGTGGAAGGCAACATTTTAATAAAAAACAAGTTAAATATAGGGCCTTCCGGATACAGCATTAAACTCTTTATGTAGGTGATAAAGGTGTATTTAATACCTAGCCGCAGATACCTGTTAACTTTACCTGAAACTTCACTTGGGACAAAACTGTAATTTACTCAAAATCAACGGTGAAGTAGTTAAGGCTTTTTACAGAATGACGGCAGAATGGAATTGCAAACAAATGGATATGAAATAATTAATTTGTTATGTAAACTTTGTTGATTGATTATGAAACCTATCATGCATGTATTCATAATTTTAAAATAAATGAAACTAATAAATTAATTTAAAACTTATTCTGCAGTAAATGCATTAACAGTGCAAATAAAATTGTGCCAATAAAAAGGTTAAATGTAGCAGCTGTTTACACTTTGACTCAAACAACGGCTAAATGGATGCAAAAACAATATGATGCAATGCCGACCAGAGCGTTGAAAATTCAACTGCATGCTTTTATTTAAATGTCGGTATAGAAAGTCATGAAATGTCAAATAAAAAACCGGCCAAGTGCGTGTTGGAACACGCACAATGAAGGGTTCCGTAGTTGGGATGAATTTATCCCTAGAACATACGGAATGTATGGGAGATCATGTTTTTCAAAAATTTCAGTTGGTTGATTATTACTCGTTAACCTGTACAGCCTACTTCGCTCTGAGAGTTTTCCTTTTAATTTCGTTATAAATACTACTGCTGTGAATTTTTTCACAAATCCAAGTACAACCATTTAGCTGGCAGGGGGGGGGACACTTGACTAACAAAAAAATTCAGTTAAAAGCTTAATATTTCGCAAACGGATCCCTGAATCTAAAAATGGTTTTCACAAACTCACAATATTTTTGAACGACCTTTCTAACGATACCCCACAACATGGGGCAGACGAGAAAAAAAAACATCCCCACTTTACGTGTAGGGGAGGTACCCTAATTATTATTTTTTTTTTTCTTGATTTTATTTGACCACTTTGTCGGCATGATTAATATGTATACATATGCCAAATTACAGCTTTCTAGTACTAACCGTCTCTGAGCTAACCCGCGTAGAGACAGACAGACGGACATGCGAAACTATAAGGGTTCCTTGTTTACTACGGAACCCTAAAAATGGTGCTTAGAGTGCGCGCAAGATAAGTCTGCACGCGACTGGTGGCGCTGGCGGGCTTAATTCTATACTGTAATATTTAAAATATTAATAATTTAATCTGAATATTATTAATGTTTTAATAATATTCATTAATTGAGTAATTCTATATTTAATTTGACCTTACATAAACGACAAGACGGCGGCATACGATTTGTTCCGATTTCAGCCGCGCGCAGACTTATCTTGCGCGATGTCTACAACCACTAGCATAAATTAGTCTATGACACTAGCTAGACCAAAGAGGTAGTCAGGCAGAGGCAAGGCTGGAATCTACAGTCAAAGTAATTGTTTGTAAATCATAACACAATGCAAAATGCTAATCTTTTTCTTGTTCATTTTTGATCTTTATCTTTTACATACTTTATCAATTAAATGTGTGTTCACCATATCTGATAATGGTTTATGAGTATGAGTGCTCATTACATTTTACCAGCTACAAAAATATAACACACACACCACATTTTTATTACTTATACTTACTTACTTTATTATATTTTAATCAATGTATGATTCAAATTCGACAAACGAGGCCAAATTTAAACAATTTTTAATTAATGTCAAACAGGACACAAACTTCCTTTGATGATAGCAGTTTGTACACACTACTATATCCACCACACACACATTAACTACCACACACACCCGCATCCACACCTATCCGCATATTAACATTTTGTGTTGGTTGCTGTGCAATTTGAGAGGGTTATATATAGCAGAATTGATTAGAATTGATTCAATAGTTCTTGAATCAATTCTAATCAATTCTGCTATATACAGCAGCGCCCCGCGGTTTTACCCGTATAAGTCTCTACCCCGCGGGAATATCGGGATAAAAAGTATATTATGTGTTAACCCAGGTTATAACCTATCTGTGAGCCGAATTTCATCCAAATCAGTACAGTCGTTTTTGCGTGAAAGAGTAACAAACATAACATCGATCCTCACAAACTTTCGCGTTTATAAGATTAGTAGTATAACCCACGACGCTCAGCAATAGCTCTTGCGACCACGAGAAGACAGTGAGTAACACTATGACAGTATTACTTATCAATATATTTACCTCATTACATTTTTCTCACTTTTCAGGAAGCCATCAGTTCCGACAACGCAATGGTATCCTACCACGCACTGGGCGTCGTCGCAGGCTCCCGAAAGAATGATAAACTCTCCACCGTCAAACTAGTGACCCGACTCGCTAGGGCTCCACTCAAATCACCCTACGCCCTCTGCCTGCTTATCCGTTTAGCGGCCCAACTCGTCGAAGACGACGATTCTGATTCCGCACAACCTTACATAGAGTTCATCGAGTGCTGTCTTCGTCATAAATCTGAAATGGTTATCTATGAGGCTGCACACGCGATTGTCAACCTTAGGAAGACTGCCAGAGATCTGGCTCCAGCCGTTTCTGTGTTGCAGCTCTTCTGTGGTTCTTCTAAAGCGTCTTTAAGACTTGCTGGGGCCAGGACTCTGGCTAGATTGACTGCTAAACATCCAACTGCTGTTGCGGCTTGCGCGGTTGATTTAGAGAACTTAATTTCGGATCCAAATCGTTCTGTAGCTACGTTGGCAGTTACTACTTTACTTGCGACCGGCGCCGAAAGCTCAGTCGATAGATTGATGAAGCAAATATCCAGTTTCGTATCAGAAATTTCAGATGAATTCAAAATTGTCGTGGTTAGAGCTATACGGAGGTTGTGCACGAAATTCCCGCGAAAACATCAATCGCTTGCGGCGTTTTTGGCTGGGATGTTACGTGATGAAGGTGGTTTAGAATATAAGGCAGCTATTGCAGATGCCATTATAGCTTTGGTAGAAGAAAACGCAGAAGCGAAAGAGACAGGGCTCGCCCATCTTTGTGAGTTCATCGAAGATTGCGAACACACAGCTTTAGCCGTCCGTATCCTACATTTATTAGGACGCGAAGGTCCAAAATCGCGTCAACCGTCAAGATACATAAGGTTTATTTACAACAGAGTGATTTTGGAGTCTGGGCCTGTTCGCGCGGCCGCTGTATCCGCCGTTGCACAATTTGGCGCTCAAAGACCAGAATTACTCCCAAATATCAGGGTCTTGCTCGCTCGCTGCCAATTAGATGAAGAAGATGAAGTTAGGGACCGAGCTATATACTACAGCGCGATCTTAGATACTGGAGATCAACAGCTAATCAATGATTACATTGTAAATGTGCCCAAACCGAACCCCGTTCTACTCGAGAAGGCGTTACGAGACCATTTAGCGACGACCCCGGATGAGCCATTCAATCTATTGACCGTCCCTGCTGAGGAAGAGAGAAAGGAAAGCAAGGAGGCTATCGTCGAAATTGAAGTTCGGAAACCAGTCCAAATGTCTATAGAAGAAATATACGCAGAGCAACTAGCCAAAATACCTGGCATTGAAAGACTTGGACCGGTCTTTAAAACTAATGTACCCGTTGATTTAACGGAAGCGGAAACTGAGTATAGAGTTCGACTTTTAAAACATGTTTATGCCCGCCATGTTATTTTACAATTCGAATGCGTTAACACTCTTAGCGACCAGTTATTGGAGCAGGTACACGTTAGATTAGATGTGCCACCGGAATACGAAATCAAATCCATAGTTCCTTGCCAAAAATTGGCTTACGATAAACCAGGCAGCGTTTTCGTGATAATCGAGTATCCTTGCGCGTTCCTAGACAGCTTAGGCACATTCGGAGCGACACTAGAATTCGTAGTACGAGATTGCGATCCTACTACGGGAATTCCGGATCCCGGTGAAGGCTACGCCGATTCGTATCCTTTGGAGGAATTTGAAATGGGTTGTTCAGATCAAATTCGGGCCAGAGCGGGTTCCGATGATTGGGAACAAACTTGGGAGCGAGCAGCGAATGCTCCGGAAGCGAGTGACACCTTCGTGCTCTCGCAAAATGATATGAATGAAGCTGCTCGAGCTGTTTGTGAACATTTAGGCCTTCCTAAGGGGGCTATTGTAGGGGATGCTGTTAAAGACATTAGGGGAGGCGGCATTTTCAGAGGCGGAGCGCCCGTTTTGGTAAGGGCTCGGCTAGCGGCCGCTGGCGGAGGCGTCACCATGAAGCTTGCCGCCCGATCCCCTAGAGAGGATGTCGCTCAACTGTTATTGGCAGCGGTCGGTTAAATTTTAGGATGTAGATGTAATTAATGATTCCATGTCTGTGTATTAATGTAGATTTTTATTTATGTTTTTGTATAGTGTGTTTCAGGGGCGATGTCAAATTTTTAAGGGTATAAAAGTGAAGGAAAGCACCCGTACTGCTATTTAAAAGATTGACCTAATTTTGCATTTGAACTTGCTAAGAAAAAGCGCAAATATAAATACAACACGGCCGATGAATCATTGCCAGTCTGAACATAGGCTCTCGAAACTTTCGCGCATGTTCTCTCACTCACACTCGCCTCATGTCACCATTTGGTTCCTAAAAAATGTTAGTGCGCAGCCTTCTGCGCAAAGTTCGGACCGGCCATGGTTCAGCGGCCATATTGTACATTGCCAGTTTTCATAAAGTACTTACTTAGTAAAGAAAATGTTGTCTTGACCCACACTGCATCCTCTAAAGATTGATAAACGCCCTAATAGCCTTGTATTCTTGAGAGATTAGTCAGAGAAAAATAATTTGTGATTTTGAAATCGTTAATTTTTTTTTCAGTTCCATATTTAGGTACGATCTATTAACGACTAGACACAGCCAGAGTTGGTTTATGAAAGTATCGTTCAAAGAGCAATTTGTGGTCTAAAAACAAAAGCTCTGGCCATACAGGCGGATCCCGCGAGGGACGCGACTGCGCGCATCGGTTTTAATGATTAGGTCACGCGACTATTCTCGACAGTCATACAAGTTAGTCGACACAATCGGCTCAAGCGAATTTCGTCCCGCATCCCGCGCGGCATTCGCTTTAGTTTGGCCATACAGACAATGTCATCGTGTCAAAATTCTTTAATATATTTTAGATTTTATGTATTATTTTTTAAGGTGCCTATTTTTGCTACTTTGTATTACTTTACTATTAATTTAATATTCCGCGTTAGAAATTAGAACATTCTGTCAAAATATTACTAAGTATTGCCAGTAAATGGATAAACTGTATTTCCACAGAGTAACAATAACAAAAAAAAAATTAATGTCATTTTCTGATTTACTTTATGCTCATTGTAATAAATTTAGAACCAAACTGTATTTGGTATTCTGGTATCTAACCAAGGTTATAAAATAAAAAATATAATGCGCATTTTTATTTACTCACCATAACGTAACGCGTGTAATGAAGGCGCAGTCAGTAAGTAATAGAGGGCGAGGCGAGCCTATTGCCATTAATAATACCAGCCTATTATTCTCCCAGTGCAGGACAATACTGCCCTGCTAAGCCGAAAGGCGTTATCTCAATCGGAGTAAGTTTTGAGAAAATTGAGTTTTTGTTAATTGTAATTTAAGGAAACATAAGGACAAAAGAAACTTCTTAGTGTTTTTTTTTAATGTTTTAAGTTAGCGTTATTTGGCTTATACCATTAGATGCGAAATTGTTATAGCTATTGAATGGTATAAAAAAAACTAAAAGGCCGTATCTCAGAGATACCGCCTTTCGGCTTAGCACGGCAGAATAGCCTCTCTTCTTATACAAAGAAGGCACGAGCATTGAGAAGATTAAACATAGATTTATACAGATAGTTCACTGCAAAATCATTTAAATAAAAAGCGTATCTTGCTTACAACACAGTAAAGTGCATTTCAATTCGCACAGGGGTAATCACCTAGTCATATTCATCTAGAAGTTGCCTCTATCTCGTAACTCTTATATCTTCTGACTACGTTACGCTCACTGAATTGGCCCGACAAGACGAGCCCGTCGCGTACTTGTAGCTTCATACCTAAAATGCGGAGTGCGCCTTCTGTAATATTTTGTGCTCAAGACGAGTTGACGATTTCAGACTTATATTAACTATTCGTCCAGGGTTGATCACGATGTTTTTTCTTCACCGATGTCAGTTACGTCCAAGATAAACTCGTAAAGTATATGAATTGAAAAAGTCACATCGGTATTAGAGAGATGAGAGGCGAGGACTAGCCACTAGGCCGTCACAACACTTAAATAACCCAGTACTCTAACTGCGTAATACACGATCAATCAGAATCTGAATCATTTTGAAATAGATTGCTAATCCATTGGTTGATAAGTTTGAAAAAAAAAATCGTACAACAACAACGTAAATAACGTAATGGAAGTTATTGAACTGTCAAAATGAAACAGATTGGTAGTAA
Organism: Agrochola lota; assembly: GCA_947364205.1. Classification (NCBI taxonomy): domain Eukaryota; kingdom Metazoa; phylum Arthropoda; class Insecta; order Lepidoptera; family Noctuidae; genus Agrochola; species Agrochola lota. The sequence goes on along the minus strand of OX376246.1, from coordinate 8,235,378 downwards.
TCGTTTACGAAATATGTTACGTAATTAACCCTTAATCAAACGGAAAGCTTTTAAAGAGATAAATAAAAACTGAGATTTGTTTATACGTAAGTTTTGTCTGTAGATTTCATAAATTTTGATAAAATTTAAATAATGGTGGGAAATAATTTCCCGTTATTTGTTACTGCATATTAAAATATTATCAAGTGGGAAAATAATTCCCATTATTTTGTTATTTCAGACTAAGTGGGAAATAATTTCCCAGTATTTGATTAAGGGTTAAATAGCAGATTATAAATAAATTAGGTGGGTACAAGAGCGAATTTATAAAATCGAATATAATATCTATCAAGACATTGCTTCAATGATCAACGCATAAGTGGGCTACTATATCTTCAGCAGCAGTGGCGTAACTGCTAAGGTTCAAAGTGGTGCAGAAAGTTCGTACTCGGGCCCAGAGGTGTGCTAAGCCAACAATGAATCGCCCTAGAGCCTCATTTTATACAGCTTTCCTCAACTCATGAAAAATATGTAGCTAATACTATGAATGGTCAAAAGAATGACTAACCAAACCAATTAGAGGTGGGGTGCTAAAATTGTTGAGCTCGCTTCGCTCGCTCTTGCAGCCCAAATTATCTTAATTCTTAAACTAGTACCGATTTCGACTAAGTAACTCGTTAATTCTGTATTTATGGTCAAAAGAATATCTATTCTATCCGAGGCGGGGTGCTAAAATTGTATTATGTTTTGTAGTTATTTTTATACTAATGCTCGTGCCTTCTCTGTATGAGAAGAGGCCTTTGCCCTGCAGTGGGACAGTAACAGGCTGGTATTATTATTATTATTATTATGTCATTGAAAAATAATGAATCCCAAAAACAACATACTGCAATACAACTTATCGAAGACTATCAGTCTGGCCCATGTGCAGCCCAGAAATAAATCTTGTGTCCGCCCTTGGGTAGTAAAGATTTAAATCGTTGGTAAAAAATAAGGTTTAAATAAAAGTATGTGCTACATAATTAAATCTCTTTTTATTAAATCAACTGTTTATAAACAAAACTGGTACAACAATATACCTAAACATTTAAAAATTAACAATACACAAGTCAAAAGCAATGTCACTTATAATTAATTTATGCCCGATATTTGAGGTTAACAGATCTACAAGGTCGTGTTTAATTAGCTAGCGAAACTCAGTACACTTGATGTACTATCTAATGAATAAACTTTGATTAAGAATACCTCATAATTCAGGCATAAGTCTTACATCAACAAAATAATGGCGAAAAAAAAAAAACATTAATTATTACATACATCACAAATGATTCTGGCTCCTCGATCAAATCTATATTTAGAGAGCTTGATAACAGTCGAATTTAGACCTTATTTTTAATCACATGAGATACACTTTTCCTTAATAGATTTAGCTTAGTTTTTTATTTACTGTTTATGTTCTAGCATAAATTGAAAATTATATATTTAGAAATTTATACATATAATTGGTCTGATTCTTATATAGAACCAATTATAATAATTATTGTCAGTTTCGTTTTAACGAAATAAGTACACTATGTTATAAAAATAAAAATAATTTTTTTTTTGGTCATCCTAAAATTATACATAATATTACATGACGCCTCTTATTCCCCGAAGGGTTAGGCAGAGTTGCACCTATAGTACACCCCACATTTCGCCAGTTATGTTTAAGTCCCATGTAATGGGGGGGTTGGGGGGAATAATAAGTAGTATAATATAATTCAGTCATGTTTTTATTTGGCAACATATCCAGATTCATACAATTACAAGTCGTGTGCCCGATGAGAGATGAACATTTTCATATCCTATTTATATACAACGTGCTTCTTTTTATAAACCATAACTCTAGGGTATTAATGAGACAAAGTCAAAGAATCAACTGGCAATAAATTATTTTACAATTAATGTTTTTTGTTTTTTTTCGTACGATTTAATTCGACAATTAATTATTTGTGTAAAACACCCTGACGACTTTTGTCTACAAAAAAAAAAAATAGACAACGTCGCATTTTCTTAGCTTTAAATATGAATTATTGGTTTGATTGAAAATGATTTTCTCCTACTTATTAATTAAACTTAATCTGCGTACACAATTTATTTGCCAAACATGTAAACAAACACGAGTTTTCCACTTAGACAAACATCAACTTTATAGACGTATAAATAAAGTTGATTTTAGATCGAGTAGTTTTGTTGAAAAAGCTATAAAAAATATAAAGTTGTTGCGCAAACTGCACCTTACGTGTAGGCATTAGTCGTTTTTTTCTAAAACTCGTGTTTGTTTACATGTTTGGCAAATGAATTGCGAACGCAGATTAGATACACACATCGAGAGTCTAGTGTTATATTATCTTCGAAACGATGTATTTTTGGAACACGTGTTCTAGGATTTTCTTTATTATTTTTGCTTATAGCACATAACCTTAGAGTTATGGGACATCACAATGAACACGTTGTATAGGTATCATCCCCATTAAGGGGGTGAATTTAAAAAAAAAACCTTCCTGTGTGATCACTTTCGCTGTACAGGGTGAAATTATTAGCTAGCAAAACTCATGTGTTGGGTACCGATAACTAAATATAACAAAAAAAAGATTTAATGTTTTTTTTTTTGTCAACTGCCGCTGGTTTTGTTACTTGAATTAAGAGTTGAGAAAATCAGTTTTTTTTTTTGTATAGATTTCAATATCCATCACGTCTGTCATGTTTACAGAAACAAAACCATATTTTTTAACGGATGTTTCAAATAAATATACTAGAAACGGTCTTTGAGCTCTATACAACATGTAAAAACCTGTCCAATCAGTGAGGGTGTTGTACTGAGAGTCTATTTATGTGGTAATTTTCAGGAAAAACCAAAAAAAAAAACAAATGCGTCACATTTTTTTTTCACTGGGGAATTTTACATGGGGCGCGGGCGGCTGTCCTTAAGCGGGTGTCTAAAAGTCATAATTTATACCCCCTGTTGAAAATATGCAAATTTTTAATGCATTTGAGGTAATTTTAGTACAAAAAATGTGAATTTTAAATAGTATAACTTTTTTTTTTTATTACTTGTTGGTAATGATATGCAGTATATGCCTCTTTCGGATCGGACAGGGCTTATTTACATGATGTATAATCATCAAATAATTTTTTTGTTTGTGTTTTATCATGTTTAGTTAACGATGCCTCCTGACGTCTCGCTAGCTAATTTAATTTGACCTTGTTTAAGGAACTCTTGTGCAAAATTTCATGCTTCTAGACCCAGCAGTTTAGGTTGTGCGTTGTCTGTCAGTCGATGAATGAATGAATTTAAGATTATTTTTAAGAGCGTTCATAAAAAAAGTTGGCAACGTCACAAATAGCTGTCAAATGTTTACCTGTTTTGATTAATTTGGCAATACGACTGTATGGCAATAAGGAATATCTATGGCTAACTAGTGAACTAAAATATTAATAATGAATTGCAATTATAAAACCGAATTTGATGTTGTAACCCTTTTTTGGTGTAAAAAAGGCATTTTGAACTTTTTTTTACATCTATAACACAATTTTCGGTGTTACGATATTAATTATTGCATTTCATAATCAATATTTTAGTTCACTAGTTAGTCACATTTCGTATTTCTATACAGTAATATTGCCAAATTAATCAAAACAGCGAAATATTTGCGACGTTGCCCACCTTTTGTATAAACGCTCTTAAGTTGAAAATTAATGAATATTTTTTACTTAACCTTATTTTTTATGACTGTATTCCAAGCCATGTTTACTCTATATCACATACAAATACATTATATGCATTTTTAATTACTATAATGAACTACGCACATCTTAACTCGAGTTAAAGTAAAGCATTGAAATGTGAGCTTTATTTCGTATCATGTACAGTCACATTTCCATTCTACGACGATGCGTCGGGAACTACCGTCACTTAATTTTATAAATTCTACTGTAGGTTACACGATTAAAAATTCGCATTTCAATGCTTCATTTTGAGTCGAGTCGATTTGGTGTGCAGCATAAAATAGCTACAATTTTAGTAGTTTTTAAGTTTAATAATAATTAATGGAAATTATATATATAAATGGAATCATCGATACGACGAAGAAATCTTAAGATTATGATATAATCTTAATCACAGAGGTAGGAATGTCCAAAATATCGTTCTAGGCTTAATTTTAAGTTATTTTGAGGCATTAATTCACAAAAAATAGCTATTATGATATAAGCCAACGTTCGTGGCAGCCGCGTCATAAAGTGCGGGAGCGAGATGACATGACACTCATTTTTTGAGAAATTCCGTACTAAGGTCGCGTTCTATTTAATGCATTGGTCATTTTTTGTTCGAAAAACCGAAAAGCGCCCTCTGTCGGAGCGACCACGCAGTCAGTTTCACCGAACAAAAACTTCGAACGATCGGTTTTAATTAGGTTAGGTTAGAGAACGCGAGGTATATTCACCGTCCTACTCGCACGTTATATGACCGTGATTGAAACTTTTAAATCTTTGTATTTTCCTACCTCTATTGTCATGTATTGTGGGCAATAAGTCTGCAAGAGTCCGCGCGCGACTGCTAGTCACCGCCTGAGGTATGTGAGCGGTGAGACGGGGGAGGCAGACAAAGGCCTAGCTAACTCAGTCTGCCAATTTTGTCAATGGCGCCCTCCCCCGTCTCACCACTCACATACCTCAGGCGGAGATTAGCAGTCGCGCACGGACTATAGGCTACAGTGGGACTGGACGGGTCATGTATGCAGGATGCATGAAGGCGAATGGTTCAGAGTCGTCAAGCATTGGGAGCCCGAAGACGGGCGCTGAAGCAGGCCGAGGAAACGCTGGCGTGGTGACTTAGAGGTATCTATGGGAGACGCGGTTTCACCCGCATAAGTCTCGATCCCGTTGGAATATCAGGATAAAAAGTATACTATATCCTAACCCGGGTCATGGTCTACCCATGTGCTAAATTTCATGTTAATCCGTTCAGCCGTGAAAGCGTAACAAATAAACAAACAAACTCACTTTCGCATTTATAATATTAATTAGGATTGGACGGAGATGGCAACACACAGGGAAGTGTGGAAAGCTGTGGGGGAGACCTTTGACCAGGACAATACAGGTTTAAACTTAATAATTAAGTATTATTATTACAGCCGGTGGTTTATATAGGGTCAAATAAAAATTAGCTAGCGAAACTCCATAGACGTGATGGGTAACGATATCTTCAATCTAATCTGCCTAGCCTTTTCCCAACTATATTGGAGTCGGCTTTCAGTCTAACCGGATGCAGTTGAATACCAGTATTTTACATGGAGCGACTGCCTATCTGGTCTCCACAACTCAGTAACTAGATAATACGATACCCCTTGGTAAGACCGGTTGTCAGACTTTCGTGCTTCTGACGACCCATAACGACTGTCGAAGATCCACGAATGACAGCCGAGACCAACGGCTTAACGTGCTTTCCGAGGCACGGAGGAGTCTCGGTATGTAAAGATGGTCACTCATCCACGGACCAACCCTGGCAAGCGTAACTTAACCTAATGGATCGACCCGTGCGTTAGCCACGAGCGTGATTTGCAACATATAAAAATAAACTTTACCGTTTTTTTATATCATTTTTTTAACCGCCTAGTGGTCTAGTGGATTCGACAGGTTTTGTGGTCCAGTGGGGGCAAAGTTATCTGCTCGGTTTGGTTGGTGGTAGGGCTTGTACTAAGTCCGCCTGGCTAGCTACCACCATCTTATCTAAGTCTATCGCCATAACAACAATGATAATTAACAGCATTGTTGTTTCGGCAGTTAGAGGTAAGATACCCAGTTCCTCTGTGGTGAGGATTCCGGGTGAAGCTCGCTTCCACCTTCGGCCTGATCATCACTAACCGGCAGGTGAGATGCTGGCCAAGAGCTTCCCATAATAAATTAAAAAAAAACATAAAGTGGTTACCTCCTCGTTCTTTAAAAAATATGAATAATCGAAAAATAACCAATTTTAATAACAAAAAAGAGGATGTGGCTTTATCATAGAAGTGAAAACTTACGACTAGAGCCGAGTACACGCGATTCAGTGCCGAGTATACGCGATTCAGCGTCACCGACCGACTAGACCCGAGTATACCCGATTCAGCGTCAGCGACCCGAGCGTGACGGTTTAGTTTTGTTGACTGTTAAAAGTGAAAACTTACGACTGGAGCCGAGTATACGCGATTCAGTGGTGAGTAGACGTCATTCAGCGTTATCGACCGACTGGACCCGAGTATACCCGATTCAGCGTCACCGACCTGACCGTGACGGTTCAGTTTCGTTGACTGAAGTGCGCGATTTATATAGGTTTCTATACTTTACCTGGCCGCTGCGACCACTGGTCGTGATCTTCCAATTATAACAATAAATTTGGACTGTTGAAGTAATTAAAGGTAGTTTGTTTTTAGGTAATTCTGGGAAAGCTACAAACCATAGTTTTAAACTTTATTTGCCCTCTAGGGCGCGAGATCCCTTAATTTATTTTAACTTTTTTTTAAATAAAAAAACCTTAAATACTATCTGTTTTGGCATATTTAACCTAAAACTAATCCGTAGAGCTAATTAATCTTATTCAAAAATATTAAAATATCTAATACTTGAATTTAAAGTTTCTGCATTGGTCGACAGAGCTTCGAAATCTCCCAAAGTGGTTGACACTATTACTTTCAATGCGCTTTCCAGTATCTGGGCTTGTCCTAAGCATTTGATTACGATTTGCCTGAAATCAAGAAAAGTAAGATTATATTAACACTTCATCACGACGTATTCCCTAAATGATTGGGCAGAGCTCAAACTCAAAGTATATTACCTGTACCGCGTCATTCTCTTGTCAGTGGTTGCTTCAACGCCGGCATTTCGTAACAACATCTTCAATACTGTGTTTTCTGCTGATTCTCTCTTGATAATACTGAAACAGAAATAGATATTTATACAGAACTAGCTGTTACCCGCGATTTATTTGTACATATACAGATTTCTAGGGTTTTCATTTTTTGCGCGGATCCCTAATACTTTTTCTAATATAAAAGTAGCCTAAGTTACTCTTTATAACATCAGCTGCAGTTTCAGCTTCCACTGAAAGTCCCGTCAAAATCGGTCTAGCTATTTCGGAGATTAGCGGAACAAATATTTGTATGATCTGCAAGTAGTTGTTCCGGGTCTGGGTGTTAGTGTATGTGAGTTTCTATGTTTGTAAACGCACCCACGATACAGGAAGAAATTCTTAGTGTGGGGCAACGTTTTTGAAAAAAAAAAAAAAAACAGACAGACAAAAAATTTAAATATCCTGTTTTTTGTGTAGGTATCGTATATACTTTCATAAGCATTTAGTAAAAAGCTGTTTATGTGTTTGTTTGTGATTTTGACATTACGTGATGTTATAGATAAGGTTTCCACAAAAAATGCCGCTTGATGTGATCTAGTTTTTAAAGATTATTAAAACTGCACTGACCCTCTATCCATACTCAATACACTACTCAACAAAGTCTAGGCACAGATTAGATCTACCAGGGTTGCGAGTTTGTCCGAAAGGGATATCGCGGCCCCGGCACACAGGCAACGGAACAAACACGGGTGGGTTTTAGTCAGCAAAAGTTTGACACACGAAATAAATTCCCACCCAAAAAAAGGCACAGATTAGTTCAGATGGGACACTGCTCAAAATCATCATTTAAATAAAAAGCGACTCTGTCGACGACACAGTAAAATGCAATTCAGGTCGCACAGTGTTAATTACCGACAGTTGTATCCACCTAGAAGTTGCCTCTCTGTCTATCGCGTAACTCTTATATCTTCTGACTACGTTACGCCCACTGAATTCGACAAGTCGAGCCCGCCGCGTACTTGTAGCTTCATACCTAAAATGCGGAGTGTCCCATCTGTATTCATCTGTGATCTAGAGAACAAGCCAACTATATAAAGATGTTCAAGAATAGTTATTTATGCTACAAGTGCGGAAGGTAGGTGATTTCCGACGAGTGTATAAGTCGACAGGAGTCGGAACTCATCTAACGCACGTGTATACAACGTTACAACGCTTTACTATGCATTGTCCGAGGAAATAAAAAAAACGAGCAAGTCTTACGGTAGTCGCATAAGATGTGTAACATCTGACATATGGATTTTGTTTTTAATATTTATATACGTCAGTATGTATTTTTGACTTTGACTGACTTTGATTTTGATTGATCTTGACCATCGTCATAGTCATCGCCATTGCAAACGCCATCGTTATCATCATCATCTGATTTGTAAAACTTTTCTCAAATAATACTGTTTGCGACGGCCTGACAACGGCCTCAAAAATTAAAAGAAAACAGAAAAATAAAAAGCACTAGTGAAAAAAAGTGACACTTTTCGCACAGATTGACTGCATGGAAAACGCTCTTTTCGAGCAAATGCATTGTAAAACTCTTTTCTTGCATTCTTGCACTAATGGGAAGCTTTAGTACGTAATGCAGAATGTCATAGGATTTTATGGTAACCTAGCTGCTGCCCGCGTTGACCCTAAAGGACATCGTTCATTGTACCAGCACCGCCACGGCAAATAACTTGCTATTAAATTTAGGATTTTAAATAAAATACGTTAAAGTCTATTTTACGATGGCTATACAGAATAGTTGACGACTCGCCGGCCGCTCACTGCCCGCGAGCCGTCACACGTAAAATAGACTTAAATATACTAAAACTATTAAAATAATTATCATGTTTGTTAAAGAGAGATGTGATCCTTATGATTGACTCTATCGATTGATCTCATAAAAATACAGGGCTGTTATTTTTTTCAGATTTAGCCGGTTCGGTTCCGTTGTCTCAAGCCAATTTTCGAAAATCTTTGAATGCAGATTTCTTTTTTTTTTTTAATAAAGGAATGTTTCCTTTGAGTAAAATTTGCTATCCAGTATTTAGAGTACTTTCCTTCAAGGTGAGGTTAAAAATGTCCAGCCTGTATATGATATAAACAATATTCACCATCATCATCCTGTTTACAACCTCTCGGAAAGTGGGTTGGTACCATCTGACGGCCAACTCTAGCACCGCGCGCGCTCATTTGTTAAATTAAAGAGCGCGCGCTTCCCCGGGTTCCTGTTACACACTTCCGTCCCTTTTCACACACCAAAAAGACTAAACTGACCTTCTTAACTGTTGTATGATAGCCACCATGTCTTCCAATGCTTTGCTAGCTTGATTATGTAGAGTATCCTTCCTGTATCCAGATAATTCAGTCTCACGAATTTCGTCAATGAATTTTGTACTGAAAATATTGAAATAATTACATAAAATTACGCATTTTCATCATCTGCCTAGTTTTTCTAACTATGTTGGGGTCGGCTTCCAGTCTAACCGGATGGAGCTGAATACCAGTATTTTACATGACTGCCTATTTGACCTACACAACCCAGTTACTGGGTAATACGATACTCCTTGGTAAGACTGGTTGATAATTTCATCATCATGGATCATTTTCCTGCACTTAATCAATGTATTTGGGGTTGGCGCACATGTATTTCTCTTCCATACTTCTCTATTAGTTATAGTTTGACCGGGAACGCTATTCCGCGCCTTAGGTATGTGCGCGGCGAGACAGGGGGGCAAAGCAAGCCGCTCATTCTTCAACGTTCACGGTGTGCAGCGTAACGTCTGCGGCCCATTGGTCAACGCTGCTCCCCGCCTCGCCGCGCATTGCTGAGGCGTGGAACCGCGTTCCCGGTCAAACTATAGTCGTCATCGTTTATTGGGACATAAAAGGGGCAAAAAAAGTCAAGAGGTGTCGTGGGACATCCGGTTGGAACGCAGTTCCTGACGCTTTTACACACTTGGCGGTCAAACTTAAACAATTTTTTTTTTTCGGTGTAACTCTCATATCGCTCGCAAAGTGTGCACAGTATAACGTGCGATAAGCAAATTCGTTTCAAACAATAAAAACAATACTTACACAAATGTATGAATAACTTTGAAAGTAGTACTCAATTCGTTCAGAAATATTTTGACCAGCGAATGAGCGTACGTACTATCATTTTCAAAACCGGAATCGTTTGTACTATCATCTCGAACGACTTGAGTTGTTTTTCCGAAATTTCCCGAAGTATCGGAGTTATCAAGATGTGTTCCGGAATCGTTATAGGGAGTTTCGGATTTGTCAATGTGTTTTTCGGAATTGTCAATGCGTATTTCGGTATTATAATTTTCGATACAACTTTCGTTCTGGGATTCCTGATTTTCGGTGTAAGTTTCACTTTCGACTTCACTATTGTTTTTTTCCGCCTTTTCTTCATTTTTCTCGTTATTTTCTGATACAGAATTGAAATAACGCCTGGTAATGTTTTCAGAGTTCTTAGCCTCTTTAACTTTGTTACTAGAATGTGCTGTATCAAATGTGTAATTGTTATTTTTAGACTCAGGACTAATCGAGGGCGTAATGTAAAAATCTTCTAAAGTGCACATCGTATTGTCAATTCCATAATTATTATCTTCAAAATGATTATTTTTATTAATATCTCCGGAATTTTTATTTTTTTCGGAAATAACATCAAAATCTATAATATTTTCATCGAAGGAAGCTTCGTAAATATCTGAATAGAATAAGTCTAAATTAAGGGGTTCTGTATTGTTGAATTTCTTTTCAAATTCGTCAATTAAATTGATGTTTCTTATGATTTTCGGTCCATTTTTTTCAGTGTTCTCTAGGAAAGTGTTCTCGTGAGTTGAATAATCGAATTCTTCATTAACTTTTGATTCAGTATTCTGTACATTTACAATACTCTTAAACGGTATATGTTTTTCTTGTTCAGTTGCAATTTCATTCTCGTCGGGAGAAAAATTCATATCATTTTGATTATTTTCGACATTACTTAGTCCCATTAATTTAGTTTCATTTATTGAATTTTTTTCTACGTTTTCAATATTGCCAGGTTTGATAATTTGATTATTCTCTAGCAGTCTTATTAGTTTTGGTCCGTTTTCATTCCTATTGCGTAAATCTTCTTCCAAAGTATTACAAAGAGACATAATTTTTTTATTGTTAATTTTGAATAGATTTAGATTTTTACCCATTGTTCTTACTACTTTGAAGTCAGTATGCTGAAATATTACAAGAAAAATATTTATTTACTATTTGTAACTAGCGAAGGGTCGTTGAAGGTTGTTCCGTTAACGAAACGTCAACTTTGATTTACGTTCATCAACTAGTTAAATTCGTCCACGAGTTACCGTGCACTAGATGTCAACTTACAAAGTAAACCATTAATTCATTCAACGGTTTTTATTCAACGCCGCGACTTTCAACGAGTTGAACTAGTCTCTGAGCTATATCTACTGACCTGATATAATGCTAATTTTGAAACATTTCATTGTCAAACCAGTATGAACCGGTTTCTCTCAGGCGTCACCAGCGCGCGCCAGTCCACCAATATCGTCATACTTTTTCAAAAATCCACTCTTTCATGCGTTACTTAGAGTTCAAATTCTATGACATGACCGTCGCTCGCAATGTATGATGTCATTTTCAACGGAAGGTTTTTTAATTTGCTCAGTTCGTTGCGTTTGCGTTCTCGAATTTAGTTGAATAATAAACGAGTTTAAATGCATAATCGTCGTTGACGAATTCAACTAGTTGATTCATAAACAGTTAACGTTAATCCGTTGACAGGAGATCAGCGGTTGATTCAACTAGTTCGTTGATTGTTGAACATAAACATAAAATTACGCTGTAATACCCGAAGGGCTCGGCAGAGGTGTACCATCGAAGAAGTTCATATATATACACCGTAAGGACTATTTTTGCTTGCAGTGCTCGGCCGCTATAGGAACCGGGGCGGTAACAGATGTGGTAATGGTGTTCACAGGATATTGTTTTCAAACTGCTTCGATATGAAGTTCTTCGAGAGTACCTATAGTACACCCACATTTCGTCAGTTATGTTTAAGTTCCATGAAATAGGGGGCAAGCCATCAACCAGGCAGAAATCAGAACTCCGGGCTGCTACTGAGAAGTTCCAGATTGCATTGATTGATTGTTCCTTGCTCGACCCGGGAATCGAACCCTGTTGTTAAGGCCCGTTACAAAACAAACAACTGCGTGTCGAACCACGCACAATGAAGGGTAACTTAACATTGTAGTTGAAAAACATGTTCTCCCATACGTCGATATAAGTACTTCACAGTCAATTCTCTAACTGCAGATGTAAGCACGAAAACGTAAAAAAAAAAGATTGTGTGATAAAATAACAAATTTACAATTTTCGGACTTTTTCCTTTACATGTGCTGTGAAACCTTGCTTCCTGCCAAATTTCATGATTCTAGGTCAACGGGAAGTACTACCCTTGTAGGTTTTGATTTATTTGCGAGTATCAAAATATGTCGTATAAATTGCCAATTTTTTTATTGTGTCGACTTAGAAGCTTGATTTTTTTAGAGCTTCAAGATTTATTTGATAGTAATTTCAACTTGATACCTCCACGCGTTCCTGAGACAAAGGTTCTTGACAGACTGACGGACGAAAGTGATCCTATAAGGGTTCCGTTTTTCCTTTTGAGGTGCGGAACCCTAAAAATAGCCAAATCGGTTCAGCCGTTCTCAAGTTATACGCGTACCAACGAACAGCATTTCATTTTTTCTTATAGAAGTAAGATGTATGAAAATAAACTTACATCCTCAATCGTATGATTTGTTTCGTCCAAATTTTCCTTGTATGTTTCCCATTCTTTAAAATGTTTTTTTAGATAGTCTATCACGTATGATTTCTTTTTGACGACTAAAAAAGAAAAAAATAACACCATTTCATTTCATAATCTTAGTAGAAGCACAGAATAGTACAAAAGGCGCATTCTGCATTCTAGGTATGGAGCTACAAGTACGCGGCGAGCTCGTTTGTCGGGCCAATTCAGTGAGCGTAACATAGTCAGAAAATTTAAGAGTTATGCGATAGAAAAAGAGGCAACTTCTAGGTGAATATAACTGCAGGAAATTAACACTGTGCGACCTGAATTTATTGCAAAAAAAAGGTACTACAAAGTGAAAAATAATTTTAGTAAAAACCTATTTTATTGAAGCTAACTCAAAAACTAAATAAGCAAAGTTAATAAAATTTACATAGTACCACCGCGCGGGATTCCTCTTACAAATTATTTTTTTAAATTAAATACTAGCTGCGCTCCGCAGTTTCACCCGCATAAGTCTCAATCCTGTGGGAATATCGGGATAAAAGTATCCTATGTGTTAATCCAGGTTATAAACTATCTGTGTGCCAAATTTCATCCAAATCCGTTCTGTAGTTTTTGCGTGAAAGAGTAACAAACATCCATCCATCCATCCTCACAAACTTTCGCGTTTATAATATAAGTAAGAAGTAGGATAGTAGGATCAGCCCATACATCACCAGCTCGGCAATAATATCTGATTTCAATTCATCTATTAATATCTATCGTCATGCAGCAAATATATGTGATCATTTGTGGAAGGCATATACAAGTGGAAGCACAAATATCTGACCTCGAAGGAACACCAAACTATCTGACGAGACAAGCGACGCCAAAATATAGGATGGTGTATCGGCTTCTAAATCATGTGTCACCGCTTAGTAAGCAATAATATCGGATATATCTTGCGTTATAAATATCTGCCTACTCAATTAAATTCAGAAGAATGCGATACTTCGTTGAGACCAAAAATATCTGACATCACTGTTGGCATTTGGCAGCATAAAAACCTGACAGTATAATGTTTCGAGTTTTCTTCTACACGATTAATTTTAAATCGTTCTGGAGCCGAAACACAGTGACTCCAGACGATTAATAGGTACTATTAGCATTGTTATTGTTTTTTTAAGACATCTAATATAGAAGTTAGAAATTTATCACTTTTATTCTGTCATTCGAGTTAAATCTTAGTAGCGCTTCCACTATTTCATTCATAAACGCAAGATCGTACGCGATCCGCTCGGTGATGACGTAGCGCGGCACAACTGTGCGTGTGCGAGTCCAGCTGCCAGTAAGTACCTGCAAGTAGGTATTTCATTTCTGGTACGATAGGTTGGTGTAAGTTCATGCACCTCGTTATCTCTCGTTTGTATCGGAAGCACGGCACGGTGTTTACCACTATCACATCTCCTCGTAAACGAGAGAAACTAATTGAAATTTCATTCACTACTCTCGCATCACGAAATCACTATTACTCGTACCTTTTCAACTAGACACGACGAGTACGCTTGGGAGTTGTATTTAAGGCCTTGAATCGAGTGTCGACCAATCGAGCTAATAGGTACTTAATAAGCATACCTACCTACCATATTTATTATAAATAAAAAGAATACTGCCTAAACCAATTTTTATGCGACAATGCTTGCTTGCGGCCGCGGCGCGGCGGCTTCTACAAAGGCAGGCAATGTAAACAGAAAAAATGCATCTTTTTTCTGTCCAATAGAGTTCATTATAAGATGGTGGTGCCCTTTTCTATGAAAATATTGGACCGAATTAAGACCTTATTTTTTATACACTTAACCGCGGAATTCGGTTGTGCATCCTTTTGAAGTCTGGTCGGACACTTCTCAGAATAATTTTTATAAACTGCGTACCTACTTACCTTGTACCTAGTTTGGTGAAATTTCAATTTGTTACCGTTTACGATTAAGAAATAAAGTCTGAATTCGCTTTTCGTATTTTTATTTGTGTACCTATTTATCTATTGCGTATGTGTTTTTATGCTGTCTGATCGATGAATGGATTTTTCAATGGGTACCGTTCGCAAGTGTTGCCGTTCGTCGATACGTTTTACACACATATGCATTGATAGCAGTTACTTCGAGTTCTCATTATTTCACAAAAAAAAACAATAAATTAGAGTATTCGTGTTTTTTTTAAATTGTAATTTATTGAAAATAATAGTCCCAATCGTTTCGAGTTCGATGATCGAGTTTATGGCTTTTCGTTCCAGAACGAGCTAAAATTAACCGTGTATATCGCAAACAGAGCCGGTCATATAAAAAAAAAAAGACATCCAACCAATATTTTTGAAGTCGGTTAAAAAGAGGTTATACTCACACTGAGGTCGAATATCTTCCAGACCCTTATCAACCTCTGACTTGCTTAGTGAAGGAGATTTCACCAATTCCGGGTCGAATTCTTTAGTGTTACGCTCTAAGTTAGCATGTAAGTAGTTTAGACGTAATTCCGCCTCTTTCAATGCTTCGTTTTCAGGTTGAATGTTCTAGAATAGAAAATTAATATAATAGGAATGTTGACTGGGAAAAAAATAACTATTTAGTCCGTCAGTCAGATAATAAAAAAAATATTAGACACGTATGTTTTGCTTTATCATATTAATAAAAAATGGTTTAGCTAAAACGCATTGAAGTTGGGGAGTGGGGGCTCCTACTTCACAAGTCGGTATAAAATCTACCGGGGAGTGACGTCATGCCACATTTTAACTCAATGTATTGCCGTAATCTTTTGATTACGTAAGAAACTAAAAAGTACGTGTCCAATATTTTTTAATAATCTACAAGAAGGACAAAAAAATGTTTTGTCAATGTCCCCATTCTACAGGTGCAAATTAGTCAGGTACTTCGATGAGCCACGGCCCTGGTGCGGCTGTGGAGCCACATCACAGAGTGATCTCTGTGCATAATGCATATCACCAGCACTACGTAAGATATTTGGGAGGCTAACGCTGTCGAAGTGGCCGAATTCTTCACCCTAATTGCGTAACACACGATCTATCATAATCTTATAGCAGTGATAGCCAAGTGGTGTGTCCGTCAGACTACCAAGTCATAGATCTCGAGTTCGATCCCAAGGCACGCACCTCTGATTTTTCGGATTCATGTGCGTATTTTATAATTATCACTTGCTTCAAAAATAGTGAAGGATAGCATCGTGAGGAAACAGGCATGTCTGAGAGATATTTCTCGACGGCATGTGAAGCCAAGTCAGAGGCCCATGGGCGGCTTTAGAAACTCTGACACCTGCACGCGGAGCATGACGACCATAGAAACAGGTTTTCTACGGGTTTTGTCGACGGAAGAATAGACAAAATGACAAATTTTGATTGTTTATCTGTCATTTTGTCTATTCTGCCGTCGACAAAACCCGTTTCTATTGTGGTCATGCTAAGCGTGCAGGTTAGTCTGAATAATTTTGAAGAATATTGCTAATCCATTGCTTCATATGTTCGAATTGTGCAGAACGTGTCGTGAACAGAATACTGTCTTGAACCTTGATCGCAGCGCCACCTACCGGGTTCAATAGTGTAATTCTGCAAATTAATCTCTGACTACCTGTAAAAACTACATGAACATCCGTTCAGCAGTTTTAGAGATGTGCGCGAGCAAACAAACAGACATACAGAAATATTCTATTACTCTTCTTTAGTTAGCCCCTTTCTATTTGTAATACTTTTCTTCAATGTACAGACACCGAATTCTACTGTGTACGTCTGCTCAACAACGGTGTTGAGCAGACGTTAATAACATTAATTGCGTTAATTACGTAAATAACGAAATTAACAATGAATGTTGTTGAACTATCAAAATGAAACAGATTGTGATTGATCATGTTACGCGATTAGGTTACTGGTCGAAGCATATTTAAAATAAAGATTTTAAATGGAATCATCGATAAGACAAAGAAAAATATTATAGTAATAAATGGTAAAAAAGCAACTTCCAATGTTTAAATAACTTAGCAAAATCAGCCTAAATGTTCCCACTGCTGGGACTGCGGCCTCCTCTCTGTGAGAGGGAGTGTCTGTACATGTCTTCGAATTTTTGGTTCTAGGACATACCGGTTTCGTCACGATGTTTTCCTTCACCGTTTTGAGAGCAGTGGTGATGAAATAATTCACACAACGTAAAGCGCCTCTCAGGGTTCGAGCCTAACGAGCTACAAGTCAAGAGTCGCGGCCGTTACCAGTAGGCCACCACTGCTCTCACAACTTATTATAAAACAGTACCTGGGCGACCGAGCTCTGCTCTGGTGAAAATAGAGAATGCTCATTTAAGGTGAAAGCAGATGTTTGGACTTCACGCAAAAAAAAATGTTTCTCTTAAAAAAACAACGAATTTGTTTTTTTTTTATGCTTACGAAAATTGAAGAGTGTCGTTAGTGAAGTATGACGCCCGACACACGATTGACAAAACTTTCCTCGATAGAAAAAAACGGCAAAGTTACCTTAAAATCTGTTTTCTTTTTTGTTACAACCACTAAGAGAAAAACCTATTTCATTCGATTATTATCAAAGCAATTGTATTAAAATTTTGTATACGTGTTCACTATTAAATACTTTAAGGAATTATGGACTTATTTTTCTACATCAACACTAGTAAAATGTTTAAATACAATTTTTGTAAACTGAAGTGCGCGCGGACCTGGCTGGGCCGGGCTACCACACGATACCATTTCGCCTTAATAGTATAGGATAGTTCATACTAATTCCATGCTGTCATGTCATTATTCTAAGGTTCAGTTTGCACTACAGTTATTTTTTTTTATGACTTTTCAAAAGTACTAGTCAGTCTAAAATTAACTTTATTAACACTACAATAAGGTTCATGTTTGTTTAAGTGGAAATAACATCAATAGGAAAAAAGAATTTAAATAGATCTTAGATCAATTTTTCGCCCCCATAAACCATTATTACCTATTGCAACTTTCATCGAAATAGTTAAAGCTTTAGGGGTATGAGGAACAGGGTGTAAAGTTCACTCATCCCCCATAGAAAAGGGAGGATCCTCCAACCAGACGGGTGTCGTGTCTGGCGGGCAACTGCCCAGAGGTTGAAGTCGGGAAGATTGTATATATGTTTATCGCGCGGTAAACTCCAATTGCGCGATGCAGGATTTGTGTGACGTCAGGTCTTTGATGCGTAGTTTGCATGTAGCGATGTAGATGCCGCTACAAAGCCATTTACCTATATATTTATATACAAATATTGCTATTTAATAGTATAAGATTTACCTGTAAGGCTTGAACTAACAGCACACCATACCCAAATATTTTCATGAAATCTTCTGGTATCAGAGACATTTTTAGTTTATCTGAAAAATAAACAAAGCAATTTATTTTTATTTTTCTAACTAGCTGTGCCTCGCAGTTTCACCCGCATAAGCCTCTATACCGTGGAAATATCGGGATAAAAAGTATCCTATGTCCTAACCCAAGTCCTGGTCTACCCATGTGCCAAATTTCATTCAAATCCGTTAAGCGTAACAAGCAAACTCACTTTCGCATTTATAATATTATATAGTCAGGATTAGGATTACAAATCAATTGCACTTATAATAAAGATCATTATTAAGGAGCTCGTGGCTAAGTAATATCAGCCGCACGGTTCGATCCATCAGGTGAAGCTACAATTTTCGGGGCTGGTCTGTGGATGGGTGACAATCTTAAAATACCGAAACTCCACCGTGCCTCGGAAAGCATGTTAAGCCGTTGGTCCCGGCTGTCGATCGTGCATCTTTGACAGTCATTACGGGTCGTCAGAAGCCCGAAAGTCTGACAACCAGTCTTACCAAGGGGTATCGTATTAACCAGTTACTGGGTTGTGGAGGTCAGATAGGCAGTCGCTTTATGTAAAATACGGTATTCAGCTGCATCCGGTTAGACTGGAAGCCGACCCCAACATAGTTGGGAAAACGCTAGGCAGATTGAATGATAATAAAGATCATTATTGAATGTCGAAAAAAGTCCTTACCCTGAATACAAAACTTATATTTTTCCAATAACTCCGATAGTTTATTTGTAAAATCTCTTATATTTGTATGACTACAAAACAACATTTTAATACAATTTAATGTATCTTTTATGGTCAATGGGGCTAAAGTATTTTCCATACAAACAAAGTTTTTCTGAAAATAAAAATATTATTATTTGAAAAAACAAGACATAACATAGGGATGATGCCTGGGTAAAAAAATGAAATTCTAATTAGTCCGTCAGTCAGATAATAAAAAAATAGTAGACACGTATTTTTGCTTTATCATATTAATACAAAATTACTTAGATAAAACGTATTTTAAGTTGGGGAGTGGGGGTTGCCACGTCACAGGTAAGTATAAAATCTACATACTCGTGACGTCATGGCACATTTTACCTCAATGTATCGCCGTAATCTTTAGACTTAATCTAAAGATTACGGCGATACATTGAGGTAAAATAAAAGAACTTGAACTCAATGTTATACGTGATAACGTTAAAATTCCGATGCAGCCAAAAATTTAGGACCTTTTTTTAATTCAAATGGTTACTCAAAAATCAACTTAGACTACATAGCGCTAAATTAGATAGTTGATTAACAATTAATGTAAATTATTTATGATTCTGAATTCAAAAGTGGTAAGTCATACCTGTAAAATATGCATCAGAGCGTCTTCCATGATTTGCATATAAGAACATATCCATTCATCAATCCTTGTTTTAATTTTATTCCTCATATTCCTACTTTTTATACGAAACCTCTTTAGATTCTCGTCAATGGAATCTATGTTCGTGCACGCTCCAATTTGGTCATTCACAGTCGTATTTTCGACGTGAACGGACGTGTATCGCGTTGCGTTTTTGATTGGTAACAGTTGGGGAATTTTAAATAATCCTGTGCTGTCTTTGGTTTTAGGAATCTGATTTTCAAACTGGTTTTTCGTTGTAGAATCATTGTTTATGGTTCTGAAGATTTTTAGTATTCTCGTCTGCGAAGGGCTTAGTATTCTGTTCTCTCTGGTCACACCAAAAGGGTCTTGTCGTAATGATAAACAAGTAGTCGGTAGTACTGGCTTTACAGAATTTTCTAATTTCGATTTTGATTCGAATTTTTTTATATTTGTAATTGGTGTAGAGTGAAAAGGGTTTTCTATGTTTTCAAAATTATATTCCAAAATATCTTTTTGAAAATCATTATTTTCTTGATTTGGTTTTTTAATGGAAATTGTCTTTCGAAAACTGTTTGTATCAAAAACGGTGTTAGGATTCAGAATTCGTTTTTCAAAATTGACAAAACTGTTTTCTTTGACATTTTGAGATACAAAAGGATTTCTACCCACATTTTGGGGTTTGAAAATATTTTTATCATTCAAATGTAAACTTGAAACATCGCTACTTATATCTGAAAGACCATCGATGTCAGACTTATTAATATTTTCAATGTTTTTTAAACATTTTTGTTGAGTAACATTAATTAATTTATCACAGTCTAAACTAGAATCAGTGTCGCTGTCAGTACTGCAAAACAATTGTTTTTTAACTGGACTCTTATAGCTAAACAAATTTAAATTGTTATATTGATTTTTTCCAACTATGTCATTTCTTGAGGGAATTGTCACATTTTTCTCATCTGAAGTAATTTGGTGTTTAATGTGGTTACTAAATAAACTTTGGTTAAATAGATTTTTTGTATCTGTGACGTCATTATTTGGGGTAATAATTTTGATATTTTTCGGCTGTGGCGTTATATGTGGTTTGATGTCGACTCCATATTTTATTTCGTTTAGTTTATAAGATTGTATGTTTAGAAAAGTCGCTCTGATTTGGAGATGTGGGTCGTTCGTTATGAGAACCTGAAAAAGAATATTTATTCGCTGTATTTCAGTTTTTATTTTTACTTATAAATCTTTAATACAATATACAATCTAACACTAAATTGAATGACTAACTATACAAATACATACAAAGACAAAAGAGCACTTAGGCGTCGAAGTACTCGTCCGCATCGCTGTCATCCGGAAATGTGCCCGGAAGGCTGGCAGCTAATTCTTTGGCCAAAAAACGAGCCAGCCCTCTGGTCACTTACCTCGCAGCACTTAGGAAAAATACTGGATATGGTTCTTATTACTTACCACATAATAATTTTTATCAACAACTTTCATACAGCAGTGTAGAATGCTGTCAGTAGTCACTATAATGTTGCGACTATCTGAGGTTCGAGGTTCAACTGTGGACAAAATGATGTAAAGATTAACATATAATAATACCAGTCTATTATTGTCCCACTGCTGGGCAAAGGCCTCTTCTCATACAGAGAAGGCACGAGCATTGATCACCACGGTTGCTCCTGACGGGTTGGCGATTTTAGACTTATATATTTAACAGATTTATAAAATAAAAATCACAATTCAAATTGTGAATCAGCCATTTTTGAGCTCCCGACATAGCTTGCAGAGTAAGCAAGTTGGAGTGGCAGTGGGCTGGCTATGTTTGTCGAAAGACCGATGGTTGGTGGAGCAGACGAGTCCTGGAGTGGAGACCGCGTATCGGCAAGCGCAGTGTGGGTAGCCCCCAATGACGATGGACCGATGACCTTAAAAAGATGGCTGGGACCACTGGATGAGGAAGGAATAGAATGTTAAAGCCGTGTATATCGCAGCCTAGAAGAGGCCTATGCCCAGTAGTGAACTGCGATAGGCTAAGTTGATTGATTGACTTTCGAGTGTCAAAATGACATAAGAGTCTCCCTAAACGCCCACCCTTCACCACTCACTTTTCTTGGGAAGAAGAAGTGGCGCAAACAAACTCCCCAGCAGCACAAATGTCTGTTAAGTCTTTAATTACTTATCAAATTGACTACGAACTTAAATTGTCCGTATATTCCAATCACAACTGTTATTATTTGAGAGCTGAATGAAATGGCTATAACTGTAGACCAGTCATAAAAAAGACTGAAATGAGACAAGGACACAATTATGAGATCCAATAGTAAGAGTAAACGAGGTAGAAATATATTTCCTTCACCTTCTTCTGTGTATGAAAACTTTTGCCGGGCAATTTTTAGCTAACAACTGGAGCCCAAGAAAAACGATTTTTATGGAAAGTATTACCTGACTATGTAGTCAGGTAATACTTTCCATAAAAATCGTTTAAAATAATATATAAAATATAAAAAATAAATAGTAACTGTGAAAGATTATCGCTATCTCATGGTTTACACTGACAGCTTCAGACCGTTCACTATGACTTGACCCTTGCCTTCATGTTGGCACCATTGCTTGTCAAGCTTTGTTTCTATACTAATAGAGTTCAAAAGAATTCAAGATGGCTTGACCAGCAATGATGCCAACATGACGGCCAGGGACAAGATATAGTGAACGGTCCGTAAATTCTCTATCCACGGCTGTAATAACCCGCCAAATTGAAGGACTATGTCAATTTGTTTTTTTTATTAAATATCTGACTGTAGATCAATCAATCTGCCTAGCCTTTTCCCAACTATGTTGGGGTCGGCTTCCAGTCTAACTGAATGCAGCTGGGTACCAGTTTTTTGCATGGAGCTACTGCCTATCTGACCTCCACAACCCAGTAACTGGGTAACACAATACCCCCGGTAAGATTGGTTGTTAGAGTTTCGGGTTTCTGACGACCCGTAAAGACTGTCAAAGATCCAGAAGAATGACAGACGGGACCAACGGCTTAACGTGCTTTCCGAGGCACAGAGGAGTCTCGGTATGTAAAGATGGTCGCCCATCCACGGCAAGCGTAGCTTAACCTGATGGATCGACCCGTGCGGCTGTTATTATTTAGCCACGAGCTCCTCTGACTGTAGATTAACAGGAATAAATGATAAATACCTATATAATGCGGCGGCGGTGTTGCCAGTTTCCTCGTCAGCTGTCTTGCGTTGATGACTCGCTGTTGTCCGTGGCAGTCTCCTAGACACAGGGCCTCTATGTCCGCCGCCACTGCGTGTGGTATTATCAGTCTGCATTTTGGGTCTTGAAACAAAATGGTGGCATGGTGAGAAAAAATTATCAAACTAAGCACGATCGCAGCTGCACTGGAGTCGCATTTTTTTTTTCTGTGCGCTTAATTATATGTAATTACAAAAAATTATGTATTAGGTAATCTGTGTTCGCAATTTATTTGACAAACATGTAAATAAACACGAGTTTTAGGAAAAACCACAGTAATGCTACACTAACGCGCCATCCTATTGTCATCGCTCGCGCGATAATGCGTGCGTCCGATGCGTTCAAACATACTGATATCTACTGAATGTCCTAATAGACGGTCGCACGTACATGCGATTTTTTATTTCAAATTACATCGCACGAAGAAATCGCGTCGCATCATCGCGCGACCGATGACAATAGGACGGCGCCATAAGCTTCAGTTTGTGCTACAACTCCATATTTTTTTATGACTTTTTCAACAGTACTAGTCAGTCAAAACTCAACTTTATCTATACTAGCATAAAGTTGATGTTTGTTTATGTGGAAATACATTAATTGCAAACAAGGATTTGAAAAGACTTTATGTTGAAATTTTTTGTTACTTTTCTCTAAAGGTTCATTAGAAAGCCAGCGTCAGACAGCATCTGTCTGGCATTAATGCTGAAATGGACTTTTTTGCGCAGCCGTGGTTGGACTGGTCAACTCTTAGCTGCCGTGGCTAATTTTAATTTTTGAATTGTTCTTTGTTTTATCTTTTTATTACGGACGCTTCTAACGTGCACGTCTTTCTACATTGTTCTCACATTTCAAAATGAATGATGTAACCAATATTTTGTAACAATTTTTTGTTTATAAAAGAGTGTCCGTGGAATTTCTTGCCCGTTCTTCTCCACAGGTACCTACTGCGCTTTGGAATGGGCAACTAACTTCATATTTCTAACTGACCGATTCTTTGACAATTCAAAAGTGCCTGTAAATGGTTTAATTGAAATAAATGCTTTGAGTTTGAAAGTCCCGTCAAAACCGGTTCAGCCGTTTCGGAGATTAGCCGGAAAAAACAGACAGAGACAATTTTATTCTTATTTTTTATTAATACCATATATAAATTTCATATGCATCTGTTAAAAAACTGTTATTTTGACATTACAAACAGACGATTGTAGACGATTTGTATGTATGTAGAGATTGTGTTTCACGAACTGTGTCCAAATAAACGTTTTCTTTCTTTCTTTCAAATAAAAGTTATTCTTCTATTTTAGCTAGCTAGCTACAGTTAGCCTTTTTTATTTTTTTATCCGGGGTGGAAAATCCTCATGATGTCCTCCGCCCTGGGGCGGGCGAAGGGGTCTGTCAAACTCCTACTGACTAAAAACTACCCCGGTATCCCCTTCCTACACTTGAACCGGGGATCATGAGATCTTGTGCGCCTTCCATGATCCCTGCGGCTACAGCTGGCTACGCCTGGCTGATGAATTCTATACCTTTTCTGTCGGTCAAAAACACTTTGAAAAAGTATGTTAGGAAATGGTTGCGTTTTCCAGTATAAGCTGCTTTTTCCCGCTCTAGTAAATTATGTTACTAAATAACAGAAAGGGACAGAGTAAGGGTGACAAATCAACATCGAGCTATGCTGCGCTGTGCTATGTTTGGTCAACTCGCTCGTCTAATATTTTAGTGAGGATACAAACAAACCATGCTGTGCTGCACTGTGTGAGGCTACGCTCTGTTTAAAAACGCAGCAGTCTCGAGCGAGGCGCCCTACCCGCCGTGCTGAGCCGTGCTGTGCCGAACTGTGCTATGTTTTTTTATGGAGCTCTGCCATATAGCCTATCCTTTCATCTTCATCGGATTCAACTATGTCGTAATGTTTACGTTTTTTTGAAAATAAAGTCATTTTTGACGAGATAAACGACTACACGAGCTGCTGATTACTTTTAATACTGAGCTAAGCAAAGCGCAGCACAGCTTGATGTTGATTGTTAAAAAAACGTAGCTTAAGAAACACAGTACAGCACAGCGCAATACAGTGCAGCATAGCTCGATGTTGATTTGTTACCCTTACGGGAAGATCCGAACCTAAATGAATCGGTGTGGCTCAGCCCAAAAAAGGTATAGTACCATTATGTATTTCATCATTACATTATGAGTACGTGGGTTTGAAACCTGACAAAGCCAAAAACCTGTAGTTTATACTATTTTCCTTCAAACTCAAAGCATTTATTTCAATTAAACCATTTACAGGCATTTTTGAATTGTCAAATAGTCGCGTCAGTTAGTCAGAAAGTTGAAGCTAGTTGCCCATTCCAAAACGTAGATCTTTAAGGAGAAAGACGGGCAATAAACTCCAAGGACACTCTTTTAAATATACAAAATAACAAATTCCTGGGTACTTACATTATTCTTGTTGCTTCTATATGTGAGAACAATGTACAAAAAATAATCAAAACAATTCCTTCCTTTTTTTTTCTTTTTTATTTGTAGTGTTTATCAGTAGAAACTTGTAAATGGCTTTCAATTTCATATTGTTTAAGAGTTCATGATACATCAGCTCAAATTCACTCATTATCTGGCTCGCGGACTGTGTGAGAGCGAGACTGAGTGACGGAGAGAAGGCTCCAAGGCGCCGATAGTTTAGGTATTTTTTTTACGGCGAAAATAATTATAATTTAAAAATAAAATCATTGTATCTGCTTTATAGTTATTTCAGTTATTAAGCAAACGTTCATGATCTGATTGATTTGCAGTATTTTTTTAATACCAGCGGTTTATTGTTTGGTTTGGAGGCAAATTTGGATTTTTTCTATCGACAAAATTTAATGGAATCGTATTTTCGTCAAACATTAACGTCAAACACTAATCCTCAACTTTACAATATATTTATTTTAAAATTAATGCTGCATTATTTTCGATATAACCGAGGATCATGCTAAGCAATTTGTGGCTGTAAGTTTCCCGAATAGAATAAAATAAAAATGAAATTATCAAAATCAGTGACAGTTGCCGTTAGTGTGCCCGAGGCACTTCCGAAGTAACTAAAAAACTCTTATACATAAAAAAATAAAA
Source organism: Agrochola lota (assembly GCA_947364205.1). Lineage (NCBI taxonomy): Eukaryota > Metazoa > Arthropoda > Insecta > Lepidoptera > Noctuidae > Agrochola > Agrochola lota. The sequence goes on along the minus strand of OX376246.1, from coordinate 8,209,643 downwards.
AATAAATAAATAAGGAGCAACTTACCAGAAAGCACAACTTTATCAATCAACTCATAATCCAGTAACAATACGTCGGTATCAACAACAATATACCAAGTTGTATTGTCAAAAGTTGGCCGTTGGTAGTTGGCAGTTGGATGCAAAGTTGGCTGTGTGTCCTCTACATTTGGTGGAGGCGTCTTAGGAGAAACTTTTATAAAAAATGGTGGAGTTTTATCTTTGAGTAAAACCGGCGATTTTGGTGCTTCAATAATGGTTCGGGTAAAGGTTGATGTCAATGGCTGGAAAGAAAAAATAAGATAACATTACGTCTTTGTTTTATTTTCCCAAAATTTTCTAAACTAAAGAATTAAAAGTACTGTATCTATAGTTTGTTGCAAAAGTACCTGATGAATATGTAAACAAATGGATCAGAAAACGTATGGATGCCAATTTGTAGTGTTGTTACCCGTAGCACAGATTACTACAGATGGGACACTGCAAAATCATTTAAATAAATACCGACTCTTGCTACGACACAATAAAGCGCAATTCAGGTCGCACAGCGCTAATTACCTATAGTTATATTCACCTAGAAGTTGCCTCTCTTTCTATCGCGTAACTCTTAGATCTTCTGAACTCAAACTCAAAGCATTTATTTCAAATAAACCAATTACAGGTACTTTTGAATTGTCAAGGGGTCGGTCAGTCAGAAATATGAAGCTAGTTAGTAGTAGTAGTCTGACTACGCTACACTCACAGAATAGGCCCAGCAAGACGGGCCAGCCGCGTACTTGTAGCTTCATGCCTAAACTGCGGAGTGTCCTATCTATATTCATCTGTGTCCGTACCCGAAATTCTAATTTTAAATAACCTTATAGATGTTTTTACTAAGGAAAATTTTTTATAACCTCAATATCCGTCGGTGATTTTTTCATTTACAATTTAATCATTTGGAAAACGTGGGGTATAAAGTTGATATCTTGTAAATACAAATTAATGTGTTACTAATTCCCTTTAGTTAGTAAGACATTGCGTAAGAACTGAACAGGGTTTGTTTACACTTTTATTACATACTTTTGGAACAGACAACATCATCATTGGCTAGCCTTTTTCCAACTAAATTGGGGTCAGCTTGCATTCTAACCGGATGCAGCTCTATCTGTGTGGTTCTTTCGTCAAAAGACCATTTCAGACACCAATCGACATCGTCTTCACATGATCTAACCAAGATTATGTCTGGATTTTAAAAGCGACTGTGACCTCTGAGTTTCTTTCAGCCGTCTTTCTCAGAGTAGTCAGATAGGAAACGCCGACCTCATCTAGTTTTCTGGTAAGAATGGATGTCCGACTTTCGGGTTTCTGACTGCTCGTAACGACTGTCAAAGATCTACGAATGACAGCCGGGACCAACCGAGGGGTCTCGTGAGGTAACGGATGGTCACCCATTTATGGACCGACCTCGGCAAGCGGTGACCTTGAAGAGCGACCACATGATACTTATAGATTGTGCCCCCCACCAAGACGCGCCCCAATGTTCTTTCTAAACGCGAATACTGCACTGTAAGCTGTACTATACGCGATTAAGAAAAGGAGTAGAGCGCGTCTTAGTGGATAGCACTATCTATACAACTTAATATTTCGAGGATAGAAGCATAATCTTACCGATACCTATTCATCATTTCAGCCGAAAGACGTCCAGCTAGTCCACTACTGGACATAGGCCTCCCCAATGGGGGGGTTTGCCATAATCACCACGCTTGGCAGGCGGGTTGGCGATCGCAGTATGGTGTTAAAAACCGGCCAAGTGCGTGTTGGACCACACACAATGAAGGGTTCCGTACTTGGGATGAATTTATCCCAAAAAAAAACTTAACATTGTAGTTGAAAAACGTGTTCTCCGATACGGAATGTATGGGAGATCATGTTTTTCAAACTGCAAATTTAAGTTGGTTGATTATTTCTCGTTAACAGCCTACTTAGCTCTGATAGTTTTCCTTTTAATTTCGTTATATTATACTACTGCTGTGAATTTTTTCACAAATCAAAGTACAACCATTTAGTTAGAAGGGGGGAGGGGGGGGGGACACTTGACTCTAACAACAAATTTCAGTTAAAACCTTAATATTTCGCAAACGGATCCCTGAATCCAAAAATGGTTTGAACAAACTGACAATATTTTTGAAAGACCTTTCTAACGATACCCCACAACATGGGGTAGATGAGGAACATCCCCACTTTACGTGTACCCTAAAAAAAAAATCTTGATTTTATTTGACCACTTTGTCGGCATGATTAATATGTATACATATGCCAAATTACAGCTTTCTAGTACTAACCGTCTCCGAGTTAAGCCGCGGACAGACAGACAGACATGGCGAAACTGTAAGGGTTCCTTGTTTACTACGGATCCCTAAAAATGCATAGAGAACGCTGCTGCCCATTCTCTAGTGAGTCCCTTATTCGCCTTTTACGACACCCACGGGAAGAAGTAGGATGGTACTATTCTTTACGTCCGACACCACACGGAACGTGATACCTATTACATAACTTAAAATATTGGTCTACAAAAATTATATTTATAAGATAACATTCAGATATCAGTGTAACGACACAACCACACAATACTTACAATATAGTCCTCATGTGTCTCACCATTACTGGTTTCATCATCAACTGTTTCAGTCTTTAGATTAAATGTAACCTTTTTCTTAAGTGCTAGAGGTTTCAATTCAGTTGATTTTGGTTTCTTTCCTGAAAAGTAAGCAAATAATAAACCTCGTATAATAACTGCTTCGTTGCTCTACTGCTGAGCATGGGATCCTGGGTTTGATACCCAGGTCAGGCTAAGTGTTATAAGTTTTTCCATTAGAAATATCTCAGTAGCAGCTCGGAGTCTAGATTTGTGCTCGGTAAGTAGCTAAGTATTAAGCCCAAAGTGACTGTTCTGGCTCAAGGAACAAAACTGGGGGCGAACCCACCGTGCCACTCCCATTCAGTTCCCTACGCAATCTGGTAAAGAAACTAACTAGGGACCAACATCACAACCTATGGCGGGTCCAAAGCGAGTGCAGGTAGGCTAAGGGGGCACTCCGTTGAATCGATGGCCGCCTCACGAAACAGGCTCTCCAACTAACTAAACAACAGCTGTGTACAGTAACAGCAGCTATAACTGACCATGGGTCATTTAATAAACACCGCTTTGTCATAGGAGTCACAGACAGTCTGCTGTGCAGGGCCTGAATGGAGGACAACGAGATAGCAGCTCATGTGCTGTTAGACTGCCCGGTGGTCGCCACATACAGGGCAAAGTACTGCCACCCTAGTGCCTAGTGTAGTAACCACTTCTGTACCAGGTACCCTACGTGAGATTATCAGCGACACCAAGGCGTTGCTGACCTTGTTTGAGGAGCTGGAGTGGATCGTATAATAGCTGCAGGTAATAAGCGCTGTGCAACCCGAGTTGCACTTTGTTGTGTTGTAGCAAGAGTTGCTTTTTATTTAAATTATCTTGCAGAGTTAACCTCCTGTATTAATCTGTGTTTATACTTACTTTCAACTGCTGTATCTGTAGCATCTGTAGATCTTCTCTTAGCCAGCAAGAGGAATCTCAAATCAGAGCTTTCTAGCTTAAAAATATCTTCTTTCTTAATTTCAGGAACCTCTGTACTAGATTTTGTACTTTCAACCTTACTACTAAAACTTATGATTGGGTTTTCATTACTCTTACTAACATCAGGAATTTTTGACTTGGGTTCTAATTTCAAAATTGGTTCCTTAATTAATGTTTTTGAAAAGCAACTCTGGTATTCAGAAACGCATTCCAAAAATAAATTCTTTGGAGTTGACGTTTTAGATTTGGCAAATGGTTTCACAATTTTATTGTTCCTTTCCAAACTAAAACATGGTTTCTGGTAATTTTTAAAGCGTTTACTTAACGGTATGTTTGTTGGCTTGGTAGATTGCGATTGTGAAATTGTAAGACGCTCAAATTCAGATAATTTTTGGTCAAACATTGGCTTCTCAGTCTCAGGACAAAACATTAGGAATGGCACTGAAGTGCAAACAATATTGGGGATTATAGGTTGGACGTTGGTCACATATTTGGGAAAGGTGGCTTGGCCAAACCTTGGTAGTTGGGTATATGGAATGTTTTGAAGAAAATCCGGCTTTTTGTTGTTGGTGAAAATATTGTGAGGCAGCGTGGTAGGTTCCGGATATCCGTGAGATTTATCCGTTATTTTGTGGAAGATTCTTTCTTTTATAAAGCCTTTATTCTGAAAACAAAATAATAAATACATTTAAAGATAATTTTATTACATTTTGCTAACAAATCTCTGTGAGCTTAATTTTATAAAAAACATGGATGAAATTAATAGAAAAATGCCCTAGTATAAATAATTTGATGTTGAATTTGATCCTATTACATTTTGATTTCATTTTAAGCAACATGCACACTGATTCTTGGAAAAATATAGATACCGTATGAAATGAGACAAGACATACAAAGAGGCTTAAGGCCACGATAACCAACTTTTAATGATTTTATACTGAAGATCACATCTAAAGCTACTCCTTTAGATGTGATCTTCAGTATAAAATCATTAAGATCACATCTAAAGGAGTAGTGTTAATGATTTGGAAAAAATATTTGTTAAGTTAGAGCATTTGCTTAATAACTTAATACAGGAATATTTGAGATTGTTTATAATACATAGTAAAATTAATTTGTAAATTTATGTCTAACGCAAATAAAAAACTGAGAATCATGCAAAATTTTACAAGCTGCAACCTTCACCATTTTAAAGATAGTTTAATTATTGATCTTTTAGTATATTTGTTTTATTACAATACCTATTGTTTTACATATAATAAATTAATAATACGTCTAATTTGGGATGGCACTCCGTGATGGGCGAGTCCTATTACTAGCTGGACGTACGACGCGTTGCGTGAGCTCAGTACAAAACACGCAAGCTAACCACTCAAAGCCACTGGCATATGTTTGCATCTTTAATTGATTGGCCCTACAAGACTTGATATGAATGCAAACAAACTATACATATAGAATGATGGGGATGAGCCAGTGGGCGCATACCAAGAATGACTAAAAATAACAACAATAATAACACAAAAAATGTTGAATGTCAATAGATGGACAACATCAGAATTCTGAATTCATCAGAAGTCTGAACGTAGGCTGTGTGAAGTTTCGTGCATATTCTCTCAATCACATTCGCCACATTTCACCATTTGGCTCCTAAAAAATGTTATTGCGCAGCCTTCTGCGCGAAGTTCGGAACTGCCAAGTTTTAACCGCCGTATTTGTAAACAGTAAGTTACGTAAAAGAGTTGTTCATGCTAGGGCTAGAGCTTGGCCTTATACCTATAAACTCAGTATCTCAATACAATACGTACAGAAATAAAACACCGTGAGCCGATGTTTGGTTGGTAACTTGATACTTATTTTCGAAACTAACTAAAACATTGGAAAATATTTTTTATGTCCTCATTATTTTGAATGCAATGTATATTGTTCCTTTTTTTTTTAAGTTTTCTTGAAATAATACGCCGGCAGACCAGCAGAAACAACTTATCTCGAGTCGTGTGTGCTTAGAAGTTGCAATTTCAAAATCATGTCAAAGCTAGTTAAAGTTTACAAGTTTTTTTCGAGATAACTTCTTGCACCTTTGTGTTATAATTATCAATTATACGTACATCAGATTGGTTTAGACTCCATACAGCTTCTCCATTTAGCACATTGAAATAATAAAATTTGCCAGGAAAGCTTTTAGAAGGACACAATATCCAACCGTTACTGAATTCAATATTTTTCTTACTTTGGTTCATTGTTACCGTAATTTAACTAACTTAAATACAATTTTGGACAGTAAGTGTGGCATAGAATGTATGAATTTTGATTGAAAGTAAGTGAATTACATGTTGCTATACTAACTAAAGATAAAGAAACGATGAACAACGAAAGAAAATAAATTTTGCTTACACCCGCGAATTTCCAGCACAGGTAGGGTGTTCGGTATTTTCTATGACATTGACACTGACACTTGTTGTCATAAATTAAATCAAAACAAGACTTTTTTATTTTGAAATGCAAATATTTGAGATAACTGTATTTCTGTTACTTGAAGAGGCTTTTCATAATAAAGATGAAGGATAAATAGTTATTGTTCACAACTCAATTAAACTACAATAAAAAGTAGTACAAACAGTAAACATGCAAATATTTTGCATCGTTTTATTTTATCATTGGATGTCATTGTAAATACAAAAGACAGCAAGTTTGCAGCAAGCACTGTCCTTTTGAAGAAAATAAAGTTTCATAATGTCTTATTTTCTTTTATTGTTTTTAATAAATAACCATTTAAACAGTTGTATTTCAGAGTTAATTGAACCGAGTGTTATCCTACCTCTGTAATTCTTAAGTTCAACCCGTTGCCACATTGAAAAAACTAAACGCAATGGTTTCGAATAGTTTTGTCCAAAAAGCGCCATTTAGGGGGAAGGAGCGACGGTAACCCGCAAAATTCAAACTAGCTTTTTTTTGAGAAATTGGTCCTTCAGGTATTGGTCAAGCAAGTTATTAAATAAAAACCTTGCCTTCTATGTATCAATTCGATGGTACACACGGCTCCACATCAAGCTACACATTTCCACTATCAAGTGACCTCGCATTGTACGGAAATCATATACAATGCGAGATCACCATAAACTGGAATTGTATAGCTTGATGTGTAGCCGTGTGTACATGGAACGTTAATGTTGTTACACACGTGTTCGTTCGGCACAGCTCTGGCTGGGCGATAATATCGAATACTTATTTAATTATGTAGACTATGTAGTTATGAATAAACCTCACCCTTCGGCTCACAAATTATATGGCTCCATTCTAGCAACTATCTATTTCGTTTGCAAGCTCAGTGATCTATACCAACCGGTTGAGCCATGTTACGCATTTTGAAACAATAAAAGTCGCTTCCAAATCGGCAGTAGGTACGTGTATTCATTTTTATCCTCGGTAAAAATGTTTAGTAGGTACTAGTTAAGTCTTTCACGCCCCGTAACCAAAAGTATGTCGGCTTTTGTTGTTCAACAAATTGTAACGTGGTCGTGTGCTGCTGAATTAATCCACGTAGAGCGACTGTATTGGACGTCTTCGGATCGAATATGAAATATAAAGTCCACCAGCACGCTTATCACGGCTTACCACAATAGAAACGGGTTTTGTCGACGGAAGAATAGACAAAATAACACATAAACAATCACAATCTGTCATTTTGTCTATACTTCCGTCGACAAAACCCGTAGAAAACACGTTTCTATGGTTGTCAAGCTACGCGTGCTGGACCCTATGCTCAACAGTAGCGCTTGCAACCTCTATACCAACAAGGTAAATAGTTGTAAAAACAGGTATACACAAGCTGATCTCGCATTGTTTAAGATTTCCGTACAATGAGAGGTCAACTTATACTGGAATTGTATAGCTTGATAAGTAGCCGTTTGTTTAATTATAAAATTTTCAAATTTTTTATTTTTATAATTCGTATTCTGCAGAATCAATCAATCTGCCTAGCCTTTCCCAACTATGTTGGGGTCGGCTTCCAGTCTAACCGAATGCAGCTGAGTACCAGTATTTTACATGGAGCGACTACCTATCTGACCTCCACAACCGGGGTATCGTATTACCCAGTTACTGACTGGGTAATACGATACCCCTTGGTAAGACTGGTGTCAGACTTTCGGGCTTCTGACGACTCGTAACGACTGTCAAAGATCCACGAATGACAGCCGGGACCAACGGCTTAACGTGCTTTCCGAGGCACGGAGGATTCTCGGTATGTCAAGATGGTCACCCATCCACTGACCAACCCCGGCAAGCGTAGCTTAACCTGATGGATCGATCAGTGCGGCTGTTGTTACTTAGCCACGAGCTCCTCCGTATTCTGCAGATGACGTTATCGTGAACACGCTGATGCGAAAACCTTTTTGAATGGTACGCTAGTATCAAAATCCATTGTTGCGTTAATTTGCCTAGGAATCAGCAATTATTGTGCGGTGTCGGTGGCTCCGTACCACCTCGTATTCATCCATTCATTCATTCATTCAATAGGCTCGGCCCTATTACATTGCATTTAAATTAAACATATCTAGCGAAACGTGGGTGTACTTAAGGAGACAAAGTGTGATGTTATGTTATGTTTTACAAGGGAAAATAAAACAAACTCATTTAATAAATTTTTTCTTTATTTAAAATTACCTACCTTAAAGCTACCAGTGAGCAAAATTGATGCAACTATTTTAAATTAGGAACAATCACAGCTATACTACTACCCCCCGAATGCATGTTTTATTATTTATTAATTAACTTACACCTTTTAATCTATACAATAGAAAAAGTTTTATAAAAGAAAATATAGCTTGGGCAAAGTAAATTACAATTTTATAATATTAAAATTCAATAATTAGTAACTAAAAAATGCCTCAACTAAAACTTTGAACGTTGAAAACAAAAACAAAAAAAAAACATTATGACAGCACTACATTAAATTTTGAGGTTATTTTTTTTACAAAATAAAAATGATTTTTATTTATTTCTATTATCACATTGAGGTAGATAAGAAGAAGAAAAATTTAAAATTATTATTATTACCTACCTATCTCAATTTATTTCAAATTTCGCGTATACTTTGGCCATGTCATGAAATTATGGTATTCAGTCTTTATTTACATTGTAAACCTTTTTCCCCTATTTATTAAGATTTGCATGTCTTGAGTCGAAAAAAACAGTGTGCCTAGTATATTTTTGCAGGCAGCTACGCAGTAGATACGGCAAAAATGTATCAGCAGCCTAATGGCGTTACACGCTTTTAATCACAATTCGAGGGTTTTGAAGGAAATTGTTTGGGAATCCATTGCTTCATAAGTTTGAAAAAATCGTCTGCTCAACGACGTCAATAACGCAATGAACGTTGCTGAACTGTCACAATGGGCATTGCCATCGATTGCCATTATATGTGTTACGCAATTACCCCGCTGGCACAGATGGGTACAGATGGGACACTCCGCAGTTTAGGTATGAAGCTACAAGTACACGGCGGGCTGTCGGGCCAATTCAGTGAGTGTTTAAGAGTTACGCGATAGAAAGAGAGGCAACTTCTAGGTGAATATAACTGTAGTAAATTAGCGCTATGCGACCTGAATTGCACTTTATTGTGTCGTAGCAAGAGTCGCTTTTTATTTAAATGATTTCGCGGAGTGAACCATTTGTATTAATCTGTGCTATTGGCGCTGTGTTTGAAGCATACAGCATAAAAGGGCTAACACAGAATGTTTTTGCATTTTCAGACCTTAAATTCTCTATAAATATTTTTTTAACCACTAATCTTTGCTTTAGCTATCCGATTATTCTGTCTACTACCTAATTATCTAACAATTAAGCTGTTTATATTTCAGACAAAACTGTGAGACACGTCAATTTTACAGTGTGAACCCATTTATAAAAAATATCGACTCAAAGACATACACAATCGATCGATTATTAAAAAAAATTACCTAGCTTTTAAAAACCCCTCTTTTTCAAAGGACAATATTCTATTTTTAGTTGCATTTTTACTTTTAAATATTAGTACAGATCTTAGACTGTCATTTTCTAAATTGTTGCTGTATATTATTTTAGTAAGTAAGTAGATGCCGAGAAGGAGCATGGTAGTTGAAATTATTGTTGATAAAGGCGGCAGGATCACTCTGGTGAAGAATACAGCTATCCTTATGTGTGATGGCAGTCCTTCTTGGTGCTGTAAAAAAAATTGAGGTTAGTAACAAAAAACTGGCCAAGTGCCTGTCGCACCATGCTCAATTAAGGTTTCCGTAGTTGGGATGAATTTATCCCAAAAACTAAATTAACATTTCAGTTTAAAAACATGTTCTCCCCTATATCGATTTATGTCACGGTCAATTCTCCTACTGCAAATGTAAGTTTGTAATCTCTTTGTTTTATGTGATAAAGCTACAAATTAACGACTTTCGGACTTTTTCCTTTACTTGTCTGACCTTGAGACCTTGGTTTTTGTCAAATTTCATGATTCTAGGTCAACGGCAAGTACGTTTTTGATTTATTTGCGACTATCAAAATAATGCTGCATAAATGGACGTATTTTTTTAGAGCTCCAAAGAACCGTAGACCCACGTATTTGATATTAATTTAAATTTGATACCTCCACGCGTTCCTGAGAAAAAGTGATCCTATACATATAAGAGATCCGTTTTTGATTTAGAGGTACGGAACCCGAAAAAGGAACGAAGTGATCCGGTAGAGAACCAAAGTTGTCGACAGAGCTCACAGAATTAGCAAGCTGAAGTGGCAATGAGTCAGCCATATTAGCCGTAGAACCGATGATCGTTGGGGTAGACGTGTTCTAGAGTGGAGACCGCGAATCGGCAAACGTAAGGTAGGACGCTCTCAGGCTAGGTGGAACGACGATCTTCGCAGGGTGGCTGGTAGCAGCTGGATGAGAGTTGCCGAGAATGGTGCAATTGGAGTGGGTTATGTCTAGCAGTGGACTGCTATAGGCTGATGATGAACATAACAGGATCACCATATAGAGGGGGAAGGAGGGTCTAGACTAGCCCAGTGAGAGCTTCGGGACAGCCGAGTCGCCCAGAAAAGTTCTTTACAAAAAAACAACTACAACCACAATCGTAAGGCCCACTTGCACCACAAATTGCTTTAGAACATCGCTCTGTTTCTGTCAATCGTATGACCATGACAGAGGGAGAATGAATGATGTTATAGCTATGTTTACCGCTTATCGAATTTAGTGATATGTGGTGCAAATGAGCTTTAAGCTAGCGTTTCCTAAGACTACGGTGAACGCCACACAGTGTCGCAATTTAAATGACAGCACTAAAACTTTATTTATGAAAGTAAGTTGGTGTTCCCTAGAGAGCATTTTTTGACACTGTGAAGTCAAACCTCGGTGCCATAATTTTCATGACGACCATCACTGTGGCCGTTATGTGGCGGCCACCGCTGTCTTAGGAAACGAAAGCTGACGACGATTTTCTCTGTCGGAATGAAGGTCGAAATACAAAAACTGGCTCAACAGTTTTGAGCTTGGCAAAAGTTTATCTTATCTTTAATACTTACATATTCAGCCCAGAACAAGGGTAATACAAGATTGGACAGCTTTGTAAACTTCTCATCGAATCCTGTAAGGTCGTGGATTCTAAGATTGCTCTGCATTCTGGCCACGGCTTCGAACGGCGTTCCGGTGTACTGTAAGTGGAAATAAAGATTATTATGAGTAAAAATAATTGTCTCTTCGGTCAGACTATTTTTCACTGCCAATCTTTGGTTATAGATTTCGAAGGCATAATTCAGGATGAAAGATCTTTGGAGTAACTCTTTCCGAGTACTGTACAGTTTGACAGAAAGGAAAAAAAAATTGGCAAAGCTAACCAAATGCTGCCCAGCCTATCCAGATTCTCAGTTAAAGTCATAAAAAAATCATGTATTTCAATTACCCTTTTGTTTAAGACTCATCAGCATTCTGCTGCCCTTTCCAATTTATTTGGGGTCGGCGCACAGTCTTATTCTTCCATACTTCTCTATTAGTCGTCATCTCGGTAGTCACCTCCTTCCTAGCTATATCATCTTTCATACAGTCAATCCATCGTTTCTTTGGTATTCCCCTACTCTTATAATCATCCACATTCAAACTTTCCTCACGGTCATTGAATGATAATACTTACTGGTTCCAAAATAACGAAAGAGTTATGCTTGAACCTGTCTGGTTTGAGACCAGTTACAAAGTGGTCTTTGGGTATACCGCCCGTGTAGAAATGTGGATAAGACGCCACCATTGGGAAGTCTGAAATAATGAATTAAAAATAAGCTTCTAAAATTAACTATAAAGGGCAAGTCGGTAATATTCTTTTGCAAATACTCTTGCTCTTTGCTTGATACACCAAAATGTCATCAACATAGACCAAAAGCATTGCAATAGGTTGTGTCCTTTAAGCTTCGCTACTTAGCAACAAAGTGCTTGAAGTTACATATGGATGTCATGGATAAGAGGAAAGGGCATGTTTATTGTGTCTTTGCTTTTACTCTTCATCAATAGAGCAATTCAGCCCTTCAAGTAAATTTGATAGAAAGCTCTAGGCAAGTCTTATATTTATCTACATGTCCCAGTTGTAAAAATCCTTTGGTGTGTGAATTATGGCCCATGAATTAAAACATTTAATTCGTGGTATGGCCTATTTTTTGTTTTCTGCTGGACAGAACTAAAAAAAAAAAACTATTCTTTAATACTCCGCTGATATTAGTTTTTGATTAATTTCGATAAGGGCTCTGTGCTTTGGAACTTTTTGTTTCATCGGCCGATGTAGATTCTGACTTACAAGAGTTGCAGTGATTGCGGAGAAAGAATGACTGGGCAGAGAGACCCGAAAAAGTCTAAGTTGTATTCTCACTAAAGTAACACTTCGATGCGTCGCTGAGTCCATTTGGAAGACTTGGGTCGGTGTCGTAACAGTCGGTGCCGTTGGTTACGCGGTCGAAAACACTCTCTGATAGGTTGTAGCGGTAAAGTGGGACGTTGTGCATTGTCAGCTCGCCTGGAAAGGAGAAAAGTAATCCTGTTAATGTTTGGCATATAAAGAATCACAGTCAGACCCTGGTTTTTAGAGAAAGGCAAGGCTAGTTTCCACTGGATAATTTATCCACTTGGAGAAATGTCCCTCCGGAGGTTCGAAGGTAAGTTGAAGCAGGAGAAATACAAACGTCATATGACGTAACGAAGCTGAGGGGCAGACTGAAGAGCCGTAAGAGATTCCTCAAATCGACCATCCCACTAAATGAGAGGTAGCTCTCGTGCAGCACGATTAAAACTGTGTCTTCTCAAACATCCCCTCCAGAAGACTACGCTGAGCCTTCAGAAAAGCTTCCAGCGGCCTGCAGTTACAACTTAGTTAGTTGGAAATACTCCGATGAGCCACAGTGCGACTGTGGAGCGACATCGCAAACGATGCTTCATCTCGTGTCGTGTTCTCTGTGGAATAACACCTGCACTATGGCAGACCTTTGCGACTGTAACGATAATACTGTCGAAGTGGGCGAATTCTGGTCTTATTTAAAACATATAAATGGAATCATCGATGCGATGAAGAAAACTGGTTTTTTAATATATTCACATATTAGTAGCATCTTGTTCTTAAAATTTTACAGTTGTGATCATAAAAGTAAAAGCTTAAGAAATTTGGCCATACACCAGCTAATCACAAGGAAGGTAAATAAGTCAGCAGTTTTTAAAATCTCATATTTCTTAACCTTTTCCCGGCTATATTCTTGGCTTCACTCTAACCGGATACAGCTGACTAACAGTATTTTACATGGAGCCATGTTATATGACCTCCGATTCTTCATGTTTGTTCTGCGAAAAATATATAAAATGGAAGACTGATGAACTTACTATCAAAATAAAGCGGCATGATTTTGCACACAGTTTTCCTCCAGTATTTCAGTATATCATGCTTGGTAAGTCGCTGAGCATACATCACGCCTTCAGTGGAGCCGAAGATGCGGTCTGGACATTCCTGGAAAATGTACAGTTTACGGCTTAAATATCATCATATGCCAAGCCTTTTCCCAAATATTTTGGGGTCGGCTTCCTGTCTAACCGGATGCAGCTGAATACCCGTGTTTTACATGGAGCGATTGCCTATCTGACAACCTATTTACTAGGTAAAACGATACCCCTTGGTAAGCCTGGTTGTCAGACTTTTGGGCTTCTAACTACCCGTAACAACTGTGAAAGATCTACAAATGACAGCCGGGACCAACGGCTTAACGTGCTTTCCGATGCGCGGAGGGGTCTTGGTATGTAAAGATGGTCACCCATCCAAGGACCAACCCCGGCCAGCGTAGTTTAACCTGATCGATCGACCCGTGCGGCTTTTATTACTTAGCAACACCACACACAAAGCTTAAGCCGTAAGTGAGGGGCCACAAGCCAATATACCAACTTCAAAACAGATTGTTTGCTTCATAAAACCTGTATTGAATCGTTCCTCTTTCTCTTTCAGGTACATCAAAAGTTCGTCTGTGGAAGATTACTTTAAGTGAGACAAGCCATTGTGACACCCTGTGTAACTCGCAAAAGCTTTTTTGTAATTTGTGATAGTGCACAGGAAAGAGTATAACGCATCAATCCCACCCCGACGAGGAAGCAACTAGCTATCAACGATTTTCTCGCTCTTGACGTGTAAAGCTGAAGGTGAACCGTGTAAGTAAAAAAGCTCTATCTGCCAATCTGCCTAACCTTATCTATACCTTCCAGTCTAACCGGATGCAGCTGAATACCAGTATTTACACATATATAAAAACATACATACAGTGTGGCAGGCACAACGACGCGAAAACTGTTACCATGGATTCAGTACATGATTCTGAACCCCCCTGCGTTGAAATGTTTCGTCCGAACCGACGAAAAATTTCAACGCAGGGGGATTCAGAATCATGTACCAAAATCCATGGTATCAATTTCGCGTCGATGGCCCTGCCACCCTGTATATTAATAGTTGATTGCTAAATGTTCACAATCACACTGCCATTGCGGCGGTGAATACTCGTTTGTTGTAGCGACAAGAGCTATCAAAGAGGGTACCCACTCAGCGACGCCCGCTTGGTGGGCAGAACTCTCGCTGCGAGATTCTCGCTTGGCACATATATATCCATACTAGCACGCTTAGCATGACCACAATAGAAATGGGTTTTGTCGACGGAAGAATAGACAAAATGACAGATAAACAATCACAATCTGTCATTTTGTCTATTCTTCCGTCGACAAAACCAGTAGAAAACCCATTTCTATGGTTGTCAAGCTACGCGTGCTGGGAATAATCGCTTGTTGCTCGCCAAGTAGTTTTTAGTTGCTAGTTGCCTTTTATACTGTCTACCTACTTCAAGATGGCGTTAATGGTTACGCATTTGGGTCAAGAGATTGAGGCTGAAAGGGGTTCTCCTGGACACTGTAATTTATGTGAGAGAGTCTGGTCCGTGGTCTACCACGTTGGCCAATATGTGTTGTTAGACATCTATTGTGTCTTCAAACTCTCACTCTCAAGATATTTTTCTTCTCCGTTTAAGAGCAGCCATCACCGGCCTACGACTCGTAAGCCCCCATTAGCACTGCTCATAACTTGTACTTAGTTTGTTACTTTGTACTTACTTCGGGATCATATCCAGGCAGCTGTGGTTCTCCCCTAAACCTATCGATCTGGAAGAACTCCTTATGGCCCCACTGAGGACCTATCTTCACCGTCATCTCATCAGTAAAGTCGGCGTAGATCTGGAAACAATTGCACACCTTGTAAAATAATTGCAGTTTTTGAAATATTGTTATGTTCTTGGAATATTAGAGACGATTCCAGAAATGAGAAAGTGAATTAAAATGTCAATCCCGATAAAACACCGATAATTTAAGAGGGCTTATCCGAAAAGTTGGCAACGTCGCAGATAGCTGTCAAATATTTACCTGTTTTGATTAATTTGGCAATAATACTGTATGGTAATATGAACTGTGGCTAACTGGTGAACTAAATTATTGATACTTAATGAAATGCAATAATTCATATCGTAACACCGAATATTTAGTTTTAGATGTAAAAAAAGTATTTGAAAACTTTTCAAATGCCTTTTTTACACCTAAAACGGTTACAACATCAAATTCAGTGTTATAATTGCAATTCTTTATTAATATTTTAGTTCGCTAGTTAGCCACATTTCATATTTCCATACAGTAATATTGCCAAATTAATCAAAACAGCGAAATATAGGACATCTATTTGCGACGTTGCCCACTTTCAGTTTTTTTTTTTTTTTTTTTAGAAAAACTTTGCCCCACACTAAGAATTTCTTCCTGTATCGTGGGAGCGTTTACAAACATAGAAACTCACATACACTAAAATCCAGACCCGGAACAACTACTTGCAGATCATACAAATATTTGTTCCGTGCGGGGATCGAACCCGCGACACGTTGCGCAGCAGTCGATCGCTCAGCCACTGCGCCAACCGTGTCGTGGCAAATGTCGGAAGGCAGTGGTTCTGAGAGAAATTCTGCTGTTTTACGAGTATTTGTATGTAGATGCCGGTGGCATCCGGCGCAAAACTTAAGTAAATGTCGATTGCGCTGTTGAAGAGCAATAACAGAGCATTTATAGAAAACGGCAGCAGTTTCCTATCCCTGATATACAGGGTCACATTAAATTAGCTAGCAAAACTCCGCGGAGATGATGGGTCTCGATATTTAAACATGATAATAAAACAAAAACTAAATTAATTTGATGATCTGAATAAAACAAAGTCATCAACCTCAGGTACTGTAGTAAAGATAAAAAAAAGAAAAGAAATGTAGCCTTCACAGACGTGGTGGGTTTCGATATGGAAAACGATAAAACAAAAAAAAATACAATCATACTTAGTAACATCAAAACAACAGATCGCTGAAACAAAAAATTATCATCGAATCTTTTAATTTTATCGTGTTTACACATCGATACCCATCATGTCTGCGGAGTTTCGCTTGCTAATTTAATAGGAACATCACCATCAAAAGAGTATTAGGCCTCCTCAAGCATCACCACAGCCACAGCTACAGATGGGACACTCCGCAAAATTATATAAATAAAAAGCGACTCTTGCTACGACACACTAACGACCAATTCAGGTCGCACAGCGCTAATCACCTACAGTTATATTCACCTAGAAGTGGCCTCTCTTTCTATCGCGTGACTTTTAGACTTCTGACTACGTTACACTCACTGAATTGGCCCAGCAAGACTGGCCCGCCGCGTACTTGTAGCTTCATACCTAAACTGCGGAGTGTCCTATCTGTATTTAATCTTTGCCACGGCTAGGAACACACTGCTATTTTTATTGCAAATCTTCGAGAATTTAAAGCTACGGGGTAATTGCGTAACACCAGCAAAAACTGCAGTGCCTGTCATTTTGACAGCTCAACAACATTCATTGCGTCATATAAGTTGTCAAGCAGACGAATATTTCAAACATAAGAAGCAATGGATTAGCTATTTACTTTAAAAGAAAAATGCGATTGATGAAAGTGTGTTACTCAATTAGGGTGCTGATTTACGTGCTGATTCTCATATTTACATATTCAAAAGTCATTTATTCAAACTAGGCTGAGAATCAGCACTTTTCGAACGTCAAAATTACATAATACAGTGCCCCAAAAACGTCCGCCCTTCACTGCACTGCTGTCTGATCGGATAGGGAGAAAAAAAAAATTGTATACATACAAAATAATTTACATTAATTACTCAACAAAATCAATCTGCCTAGCCTTTCCCAACTATGTTGGGGTCGGCTTCCAGTCTAACTGGATGCAGCTGAGTACCAGTATTTTACAAAGAACGACTGCCTATCTGACCTCCACAACCCAGTTACTGGGTAACACGATACCCCTTGGAGACCGGTTGTCAGACTTTCGGGCTTATGACGACCCGTTACGACTATTAAAGATCCACGAATGACAGCCAAGCCAAGACCAACGGCTTAACGTGCTTTTCGAGGCACGGAGGAGTCTCGGTATATGAAGATGGTCACCCATCCACGGAACAACCCCGGCAAGCATAGCTTAACCTGATGGATCGACCCGTGCGACTGTTATTACTTAGCACGAGCTCCTCTATCACATTACTTACTTAAAACACAACATTAAATAATATTATTTGCCATAATGTCAGCTAGCACACACCAATTTACCAACTACGGAAAGCTAGAGAGCTCAGTACCCACCCTGGCCAGCATTCCAGCATTATTAACAGGCACAAGTCCAGGAGCCACACTCTTGGACACGTCCAGCACAGGATCGGTGAAGTTCCACAGGTATTCGTATACTGTTCTCTTGACGAACGGCTCTGGATTGTACACGCTGACTAAAGACCTCAGGAGTGCCTTCAGCCAGTAGTTTGCGTCGTGAAGGTAGGAGAAAATGCCCTGGAGACCAAAATAAAATATATTTTATTACACATAAACTTTATGAAACGTCAGAATGTAGGAGCACGTTTCCCATGAAAAAGAGCCGGCAAGAAACTACACGGCTATTACTCTTTTAAAATGTTTTCAAAATACAGTTGATTAGTATGGTTTAGAGAGAGCAGTGGTGGACAAAGTCTGACTTCTTCTTCCTAGGAGAATGTAGGATGCAAAAGCAAGCGAAGCAACCTCGAAAATTTTAACATCCTACGTTTATAATTTGTATACGCAGGGGGTCTCCATTTGGGCACACCACAATTGCGGCGATAAGTCCCCACTTTAAGGAGTGGCTAGAGAGGCGCCATGGCGTCCTCACCTTCCGCCTGACGCAGGTCCTCACCTGACACAGTTGTTTCGAGAGGTTCCTGTTCCGCATAAGGCGGGAGGAAACGGCCGGGTGTCACCACTATGTGGATCGCCCGGAGGACACGGTGGAGCATACGGTGGAGGTCTGCACGGCTTGTGCGGGGCACCGCCGTGTCCTTGTGGAGGCGATCGGCGGCAGTGATCTCTCGCGTCCGGCCCTGGTCCAGGCCATGGTACGGAGCGAGAGGGTGTGGGAAGCCGTCACCTCCTTCTGCGAAGCAGTAATGCTCGCAAAGGAGGAGACGGTGCGCGTGAGGGAGAGGCAAATGTCGCGCCCTCACGCCCCTAGCCACCGCAGGAGACGCCCTGGGTGTCAGGAATCGCAGGCCGATTCTCGGCCACCGTAGGCGCGGGCAAGTACCATAGCTTCAGGGTAGGTTCAGTATAAAATAAATAACTTAAAAAAAACCAATATTTAGTAGAAATTTCTACTAAATATTGGTGCTATTGTCATCCAATTTGATCAATTAGTTTAGTAACTATGTACATATACGAGGAGCCACATAAAATGTGTTGTATCAGCGAAATTAGTTTTTCCGTTTAATTTTTACAGTACATATTAAATCACATTTGCTACTAAATTATACAAAAAATCTGTTGTAATTGGTTGATTACTTTCCGAGAAACAGCGCGGTGAAATTTGTGGATTTTTATGAAAAATCAAAGCAGCAATCAAATTCTGCCCTACAAAACCCATTTTTTTTGTACAGGCTACGCATAAGTACTCCTAAATCCTACAAAATTTTCAAAAATATCCGTTGACTAGTTTTCGATTTCTAAGGTGTCTCCTCAATTCAGACGTCTGGATTGAGGAGCCACCTTTAATGTCGTATAACTTTTTAAGGGTTTTACTGCAAATTCCAGGATCCGGCCTACAAAATCGGCTAATTTACTACTAAATATTGGTAGTACCCTCGTTCAAATATGAGACATGGCTCCTCAATTCAGACGGACACTATATATAGACTCTTAAAAAGCACTAAAAGCAATAATAAACGATTTTATACACGGAAACGTAACTGTTAATTTTAATTTTGATCACTAAAGAAGTCGCAGTAAAACCTTTGCTTTTAAATGAATCTATTATTATTAAAATTGTTTTTGAGTCCTTGACATTATTAGCATAGGTTAAGTACTGTTGTTTTATTGTTAATAACGTTTTGCGAACTCATTTGTTGTGGTATTTTAGGATTCTGTACCTCAAAAGGAAAAAATGGAACTCATATAGGATCTCTGCATTGTCCGTCCGTCTGTCTATCAAGACCCATTTTCTCAGGAACGCGTGGAGGTATCAAGTTGAAATTAATATCAAATACGTAGGTCTATGGTACCTTGGAGCTCTAAAACAATCAAGCTTCTAAGTCAACGCAATAAAAAAATACCGCCAGTTATGCGACATATTTTGATACTCGCAAATTAATTAAAACCCACAGGGTACTTCCCGGCTTCCCGAATCATAAAATTTGGCAGGAAGCAAGGTCTCACAGCACATGTAAATTTATACTATCTTACTAATTACTATCTTACAATTGCAGTTGGAAAATTGACCGCGACGTATATCGATCAATGTATGGGAAAACATATTTTTCAACTACAATGTTAAGTTTGTTTTTGGGATAAATTCATACCAACTACGGAACCCTTCATTTTGCGTAATCCGACACGCACTTGGCCGGTTTTTTTTATCATAATCCTTTTTTAGGGTTCCGTACCCAAAGGGTGCCAACAGGACCCTATTACTAAGCCTCCGCTGTCCGTCCGTCTGATTGTCAGCGCGCAATATGTCATGAACTGTAAAGTATAAAGTCCCCGTCACGAGAAACTATAAATTTTGTAAATAATGTACTTCTATTATGTTACGTAGCGACAATTTAATCAACAACACATAATCCCAAATTCAATCAGCTCAAAGTAACATACGTGTAATACGAAACTAACGAGTAATTTCACTTGGTCGGGTTATATTTTAGCGATATAAAGTGTGTCGTCTAATGTTTTGCGGTACTGGAACTCAGACGCCTTCAGTACCACAAAATTTGAATTTGGGATTATTTGATTCGCTACGTAACGTAGAAGAAGTTCTTTGTTAACAAATTCAAAAGTCATTTATTCAAACTAGGCTGAGAATCAGCACTTTTCGAACGTCAAAATTAAAGAAGACAGTCCCCCAAAACGCCCACCCTTCACCACTTCCTGGTGCATTAGCTGGGAAGAAGACGTGGTGCAACAAACTCCCCAGCAGCACAGCTGTCTGTTCAGTTAACAAAATTTATAGCTTCTCGTGACGGGCACTTTAGACAGTTGTCTTCTCAGAGTGTGTGTATTTCTATTGCCGCTATAACAACAAATAATAAAAACAAAATTATTATTCGAAATGAAAGGCGGTCCTCCTGAAAAAATCACATTTCTTGTTTGGGGGCCCTAGACAAAAAACCGTGATCTTAGCAATCGCTGTATCTAATCATCATCTTCCTGCCTTTGTACCATGTTACGTGGGGTCGGCGCAACATGTTTCGTGAGGTCGGCGCAATATGTTACGTGGGGTCGGCGCAACATGTTTCGTGAGGTCGGCGCAACATGTTACGTGGGGTCGACGCAACATGTTTTGGTGGGGTCGGCGCAACATGTTACGTGGGTTCGGCGCCACATGTTACGTGGGGTCGGCGCCACATGTTACGAGGGGTCGGCGCAACATGTTTCGTGGGGTCGACGCAACATGTTACGTGGGGTCGGCGCAATATGTTTCGTGGGGTCGGCGCAACATGTTACGTGGGGTCGGCGCAACACGTTTTCTTTTTCCAATCTCCCCTGTCAACCGTCACTCTGTCATTCACTCCCTTCTCTTTCATACCATTTCTCACACAATCCATCCATCAACATTTATGTTCACACTCTTTTAGTCACATGGAGGAGCTCGTGGCTAAGTAATAGCAACCACACGGGTCGATCCATGTCATACCGAGACTCCTCCGTGCCTCGGAAAGCACGTTAAGCTGTTGGTCCCGGTTGTCATTCCTGGATCTTCGACAGTCGTTACGGGTCATCAGAAGCCCGAAAGTCGGACAACCAGTCTTACCAAGGGGTATCGTATTACCCAGGTACTGGGTTGTGGAGGTCCAATAGGCAGTCGCTGGTATTCAGCTGCATCCGGTTAGACTGGAAGCCGACCCCAACCTAGTTGGAAAAGGCTAGGCAGAGTGACTCTTTTAGTCACATGTGTTTCTTCTCTCCTCCTAACATACCAAGCCAAACGATTTCCTTTCATCTTTTCTGTCACTGGCGCCACTTTCAAACTTCATTTTTATACGCATTCCTTACTTTATCCATTTTCGTCACTCCACACATCCATCTCAATATTCTCATCTCCGCTGCATGCAACCTTTTTTCATACGTCTTCTGCACGGTCCAGCATTCCAATCGGTCTATCTTTTGATCCGTAATAGTCGTTTCACACATGAAGAAATGGTACGGAACCTTTCGTGTTTCGGTTTTTAGGGTTCCGTAGCCAAATGGCAAAAAACGGAACCCTTATAGATTCGTCATGTCTGTCTGTCTGTCTGTCCGTCCGTATGTCACAGCCACATTTTTCCGGAACTATAAGAGCTATACTATTGAAACTTGGTAAGTAGATGTATTCTGTGAACCGCATTAAGATTTTCACGCAAAAATAGAAAAAAAACAATAAATTTTGGGGGTTCCCCATACTTAGACCTGAAACTCAATTTTTTTTTTCATCAAACCCTAACGTGTATCTATGGATAGGTCTTCAAAAATTATATTGAGGTTTCTAATATCATTTTTTCTAAACTGAATAGTTTGCGCGAGAGACACTTCCAAAGTAGTAAAATGTGTAACTTCTAAAATAAGAGAATGATAAAACTAAAAAATATATATGATGTACATTACCATGTAAACTTCCACCGAAAATTGGTTTGAACGAGATATAGGGAGTAGTTTTTTTTTATTACGCCATATTTGCTAAATATTGTACGGTGGTACGGAACCCTTCGTGTGCGAGTCCAACTCGCACTTGGCCGGTTTTTATTAACAGCTTCATTTAGAGCAGCTATTCCAAACTAAAGATGTGTGTGTGTTTGCGTATTCAGGTAGTTGACGTTTGTTGACCCGGACAACAACACGTTGCACAAACATTTTGGGGGCTGTGTCCTCTAGTTTACATTGAACCTCAATGGAAATAAACCAAAAAAGTCCCCAATGCACGATAATGATGTTGTTGTAACTTTATCTAAATACTTAATAACCGCCAAAATACTCATTAGATTACTTAACTGCATAAAATAAAGTCGTTGTGAAACCACTCAGTTGAAAAGCTAATTTTTGAAACAATTGAATGACACTCCCAGATCATCAACGTGCAGAGCATTGACTTAAACATTGGTGCAGAGATTTTAGCACATGACTTGGATCATGAAGATTCACGCCACCAGTTGGCGCCACTTGACAAGAGGTCTTCCATTTCGACAATGAATATAAAATAGAATGATGACGTTCATCATACGCTTCATTTATTCATTCATCATTCAGTCGCGACTAAAGAAAATGTAGGCGCTTTGACACTTTTGACAGGTGGCTATACCTGACGTCTCAGTGCTGCCACCTATTAGAAGTCCGTTCAGAAAACCCTCATTAATCTTCTTTTTTTTTAAATGGCTACATTCTAGAAATGTCAGATGAATATGAATGTCACTTTAAGAGCGTTTATTCTGAAGGTGGGCAACGTCGCAAATAGATGTCCAATATTTCACTGTTTTGATTAATTTATCAATATTACTGTGTGGAAAAAAATATGTGGCTAACTAGCGAACTAGAATATTGATTATGAAATGCAATAATTTTATTAATATCGTAACACCGAATGTTTAGTTTTAGATCTACAAAAACTATTTGGTAACTTTCCAAATGCGTTTTTTACACCTAAAATGGGTGCAACATCAAATTAAATGTTATAATTGCAATTAATTATTAATACTCTAGTTCGCTAGTTAGCCACATTTCTTATTTCTGTTCAGTAATATTGCTATAAGAATCAAAACAGGTAAATATTTGACATTTATTTGCGACGTTGCCAACTTTTAGGATAAACCCTCTTAAAGGTATAAGGTATTTGTTTCATGGAATTAGTATTTACTTTTATTTAAATTTATTTTTTTATTTTAAATTTTATTTAAACAATAGATAGTAACGTGCTAAAGTTTCACATAGGTACTAATGAATAAATAAGCAAAACAACAGCACAAACGATATGCTTACGAAAAAAAACACTGTGTTTACTTCTTGTAACGAGTGCATTTCGGCTTCTTTGTTTTTTTAGACCATGAGTTATGATACCATGCAATTTTTTTTTAAATTTTTCGAATCGTTTCAGGATCATGTTTTATGAGCCGAAGTCTAAGCCGCACTTAGAAAGGTTAATTAATTAAATTAGTTCTAATTTATTTAAAACTGGCCAAGTGCGAGTCGGACTTGCAAACGACGGCTTCCGTACTGTATAAAGATCGAGCAAAAAACGCCGAAAAAAAACACGTTTCTTGTCACCCCTTTAATTATTAATATTATAGGGGCAATTTTTTTTTTAATGACCGACGTAAAATTTTAATGCAGAGGGGTTCAGATTCATGTACTGAATCCAAGGTAACAGTTTTCGCGTCGATGACCTTGCCACCCTGTATATGTGTATAGAAAGATTCGACATACGAAGAATCACTAACATAAAACAATTATCTCTTGGGCCTGCGCAGACTGGCGGACGTTACGGCAGAGGATTACTGAAACTGCGCTGCTGTGCTCCAAGCTGGATCGCCGAGCATTGAAATATATATCTTATTAAGGTTGGATAATAAGTATTAAATTCAATGGATAAATTTAACATCCTCTGCAGTCCCGCCCGCCAGTCCGCGCAGGTCATTATTGTACATGTTCACTTACCAAAACTGCAAGATTAGGCACGATAATGGTAGCATTCAAGTCTATAGTGTTGTGTTCTGGCAAGAAGATAGGGAACCTCTTCGCTGTGTAGGTCATTGTGCTGTTATCGTTGAAGTACACGTTCGAATGAAGGAGTTTCTCTCTAGAAAGATAGAAAAAAAAAATTGGTACTGGCTGGTTAGATGGAGAAAAATTGACAGTGAAATTCCCGCATAAAAATAGAAACACAAACAGTCTTAATACGAAACGCATTTCAATTGCACTGTATATAGTTATTCACAGAAGGTATTATTCCCATCTGAATGAATACAATTGAACTATTAATAGGTACAGATTCAAATAAAATTTGGTAGCGAAACATCGCAGACGTAATTGGTATCAATAACTAAACATGACAGATGAAAAAAAAAAAAAATGTTATTTGATTTATTTTTTTGGGTATCTATGGTAGCTACGTACTTGAATTATCAGTTTTTGTGTCAACTTGGCAAGTGTGATATCTTAACACGATAAAACAAATAAAATAAGTACTGATTTTCTCAACTCATACAACAAATTTGAAAAAAAAGAACATATAACACGACGCCTTACGCCATCTATATCGGGTGCACAACACTACACCACCTGATTAGATCGCATCACAAACAAGATCAACCATCGATTAGACGATAACAGCAACAGTACCTACAGACTACTAGCGACATCTAACATTGCGTGACGTCAACGAAGGTTACAACCACATACAAGCATGAGATGGTGAAGACACACACTAATCTGTCAAACCGACTATATAAACGGTCCACCATGGAGGAACGAGCACTCGCTACTTAGAAGGCACAGTGGTCGATAGCCCCGCAGTCACCACTGTTGTCATAAGCTAGACCTGAGCGGAGGCCCCGTCGCCCTCAGGAATAGCCTAGCTAGGAGGTTAAGGGATAGGATAGCCCCGCAGTCCATCCCTAGGACCACTCATAGGTTTAACCTCAGTCTAACTTTGTTTGCTAAAGTCTGTCACATGTTTGAAGTAAAGTGAATAAACACCTATCTGTCATCTAACGTTGGTTTTATTCCACCGCCACCATTATATTGGCGCCCAACGAAAATCTTCTTCTACCCGCAACAATTTTATCGGAGTACCCACATTTTTTGACGGTGTACCCACATATTGGCGAATAAACAGGAGCCTACCCTCAAGAGAATTTATATTATTTTGACAGTATTGACATGTCTGAAAAACAAGCTATGGTGATGATGACTCAGGAGCAGTTCACTGCGCTCATAACAAAGGTGACAGAAGTGAACGAAAGTGGAAATAGACATTTTAAAAGTTTTGCTGCGTGCACAAAGCGTTACGACGGTGAACGAAATTTTGATAAAGTTGAAGAATTTGTGACCGGTATCTCAGTTTACAAAAAAATTGAGAAAATCAGTGACGAAGACGCCCTAGAAGGTTTGACTTTGTTATTGTCTGGTGCTGCTGCTACGTGGTGGAACGGTGTAAAAGGCGACATTAAAAAGTGGACCCAAGCTCTCGACGCCATTAAGTCTGCTTTTGCGCCGAAAATGCAGCCACACGAAATTTATTTGGAAATATACTCGAAGAAGCAAACAACTGAAGCAATTGACGCGTTTGTGTGTGAAAAACGTGCCCTACTCGCTCAGTTACCTGCAAAAAGGCATAAGGAAGAGGAACATTTGGACTTTGTTTACGGACTTCTCAATATAACCTACAAAAAGGAGATTGCACGAACGGAAGTGAAGACGTTTGCTGAACTTCTGGATCGTGGTCGTCACATTGAGAGTCTACTCAAGGAAGCTGGTGAAGTAATGACATCAACACAATCAGAACGGAAGCCGATCAAAAGATGTTCTTTTTGTGGCAAGAAGGGTCATCTATTTGACGTATGTCGCAAAAGGATGGCAGAACAAAAGGAAACGGCATTATCTCAACCAGAAAAGAAGCCAGTCATCACGTGCTATGGATGTGGAGCACCTGGTGTTTACAGAAGCAACTGCAGTACCTGTAAAAATAAGGAAACGCCACCGAAGCCCGTTGCATTTTATACAGTACAAAATAGCTTGAAGATACCAGCCAAAATACCAACGATAAAAGTAAATATAAAAGGGGACGAAGGCTATGCATACATAGATACTGCTGCCCGTCGCAGTGTTGCCAGTATGCAACTGTATAAAACGTTGCTACGAAAGGGAACACAGTTTGACCAGCGAGTAACTGACATCAAATTAGCAGATGGAACGGTGAAAACGTCAAACTTATTGACAACGACAACTGACATACGTATTGGAAAACGCACACTACCAATTACTTTGTCAGTCATACTAGAAGCTGTTGACAACCGTACGCTGTTAGGTATCGAATTCCTAGAACAGGCAGGAATCATACTTAATGCACCGCAACGCAGTTGGAATTTTATTGACGAACCTCAAACAGTATACAACTTCATCCAACTCAACAATGATGCCATACCAATGAAGGCAGTGAAGCGGATGACATTTGAAGTGAAAAAGGAGCCAGTGGAAATAAAGGCAGTGTCGGAGTTCATCCGTTGGGCTAACGAGCTGGACATGTTGTCACCGTTACCCATAACACCGACAGTATCCGACGTACAAGATAGTCCACCAGTAAACAAACGACCAAAATGGACATTACACAAATTGGGCACGCCACCAGGTCCTACACGTCCAAGAGAACCCGCTGACAACCAAACTTGTGTGGATCCACGTATTGTTTATTTACCAATAAACCCTACTTCTATGTATTCTGTTGATCTTTATTTAAATCCCGATGAAGGAACCTTACTTACAAACAATGAGCAAAAGATGTTCAATGAATTGTTAATTGAGCACAGCGACATCTTTGAGAAAAACACGGAACCAACTCCATTTACACAACATAGAATCGACACAGGCAATCATCCTCCTATTAGTGTTAAGCCCTATAGATTATCACCAACAAGGCAAAAGCAATTAAGAGAAAAGCTGGATAATATGATAAATGATGACGTTATCGAGGAATGCGATTCCCCATGGTCAGCACCTGTAATTCTAGTTCCAAAAGGAGAAACCGATGTTCGAGTTTGCGTAGATTATCGACGACTCAACGAGATAACTAAACCTGACAGATATCCGTTGCCTCGTATTGACGACTTATTACATCAGGCAAAAGCGATGCCATACATGTCAACAATTGATTTACAGTCAAGTTACTGGCAGATTATGGTATATCCAGATGATTACGATAAAACAAGCTTTGTATCACCATTTGGAACGTTCCGTTTCAAGCGAATGCCATTCGGTCTTCGAAACGCGCCTGCTACGTTCCAAAGATTAATGGACAAATTCATACAAGGATTGCACGCGAAGTGTGTATTAAGCTATTTAGATGATCTAATTATAAGATCTATTACTTTCAGTCAACATATAAAAGACATAAGAGAAGTATTTATTAAACTGAGAGAATACAAGCTACGAGCCAACAGAAAGAAATGTAAATTTATGTGTTCAGAAATTAAATATCTGGGCCACCTAATAGTTTCTGACGGTATCAAAACAGACCCAGAGAAAATCTCTGCTATTGCAAACCGCCAGGCGCCTAAAAACTTAAAACAATTAATATCATTTTTACAAACCGCATCATGGTATCGGCGGTTTATTCATAATTTTGCAGACATTGCTAGACCACTTACTAACCTAACGAAGAAGACAATAAGTTGGAAGTGGGAACGAGAGCAACAAGAAGCATTTATGAAATTAAAAAATGCTTTGACTACGTCACCAGTGTTAAAACAGGCAAGTGACGATTTACCCTTTGCTATCAAGACTGATGCCAGCCAGTATGCCATTGGCGCAGCTTTAGTGCAGGGGGAGGGAGATAATGAGCACCCTGTTGAATACGCAAGTAGACTCTTAACACAAGCTGAACGCAATTACAGCGTCACAGAAAAGGAAGCACTAGCCATAGTATGGGCTATTTCAAAATTTCGTGGTTATATAGAAGGAACAAAGTTCATAACTATTACAGATCATCAACCGTTGAAATGGCTAATGAATCTTAAAACACCTACTGGTCGCTTAGCACGATGGGCACTACAGCTGCAACCATACGAATTCAAAATCCAATATACTCCAGGACGAACTAATGTAGTAGCTGATACATTGTCTCGACCACCGTGTGAGCAGCATGATGGAAAATGCATCATATGCAGCACAGAGTTAGATCTACCTAGATACAATGAAAAACAGTTAAGAGATGAACAAATGAAAGATGACACCCTTCAAACTATTATAAAAATATTAGAAGAAGGAAAAGAAATACCAAGTTATGTAGAATACATTAAGAAAGGGTACTTAGTCCATAAAGGTGTCCTGTATCTGTATATGCCGGAACAGGAAAACGACAATGCAAAGTTAATAGTTCCACGTCATGAAATACAAAACGTACTGAACGCTTACCATGACTCACCTACTGCTGGTCATATGGGAGTAGAAAGAACAGTGCAACGTATAACAAATAATTTTTATTGGACGGGACTACGAAAAGATGTTATAAAATACGTAAAAACATGTGTTGAATGCCAAAAATATAAGCCCTCTAATAAGAAGCCAGCAGGATTATACCAGTCCACCCCAAATTCTCAACGATTTGAGGTACTGTCCATTGATCTTTTTGGACCTTTACCAAAGGGACCATCAGGAGAAAAGTGGATTCTGATCATAGAAGATACTACTTCAAGATGGGTCGAATTATTCCCACTAAATGAAGCAACTAGTGAAAATTGTGCCATTATTTTACTCAATGAAATATTTCTTCGGTATGGGTTGCCAAGGAAAATTATCAGCGATAATGGAGTTCAATTTATATCAGCGATAATGCAAAAACTAGCATATTGCTTAGAAATCCAACAAATATTCACACCCGTATATCACCCTGAACCAAATGTGGTTGAAAGGAAAAACAGGGACATGAAGTCACAAATTGCAATTATGGTGAAAGACAAACATAAGAACTGGCCGTCGACTTTACCAACAATAAGATTCGCAATGAATACAGCTAAGTGTCAAACTACAGGCTTCTCACCATCTTACCTTACATTTGGGAGAGAATTACGTACACCATATGAGTTGACACATGATCTAAGCTCGGTTGTAGAATCAGAAAACTTTGTCGCAGAAATCACCCCACAGTTAAAACAACTAGCCCAAGACTTGGAGCTAGCAAAAGAAAATATAGAGTGTAACAAAGAAACGACACGAAAAAGAGCAAATAGCAAGAGAAGACCTGACCCAAACTATGAAGTTGGAGACTTAGTCTTGATAGAATCTCATCCCGTGAGCAACATGGATAAACAGTTTACTTCGAAATTTGCTCCTCGACGAGATGGACCGTATGTTATATTAAGGAAACATGGAACCCCCACTTATGAAATTGCTCACTCAGAAACTCCAGACAAACCGATTGGAAAGTATCATACGTCAGCAATAACAAAGTTTCAAAAGAGAGATAACGTGATATCCAAACCAACTTATCCGATACTTAAGAGGAAGGCCGCGGAAACAATCTGGTGCTGGTACTCAGTCGGGACGACCATAGAGTACCAGAGGGGGAGAATATAACACGACGCCTTACGCCATCTATATCGGGTGCACAACACTACACCACCTGATTAGATCGCATCACAAACAAGATCAACCATCGATTAGACGATAACAGCAACAGTACCTACAGACTACTAGCGACATCTAACATTGCGTGACGTCAACGAAGGTTACAACCACATACAAGCATGAGATGGTGAAGACACACACTAATCTGTCAAACCGACTATATAAACGGTCCACCATGGAGGAACGAGCACTCGCTACTTAGAAGGCACAGTGGTCGATAGCCCCGCAGTCACCACTGTTGTCATAAGCTAGACCTGAGCGGAGGCCCCGTCGCCCTCAGGAATAGCCTAGCTAGGAGGTTAAGGGATAGGATAGCCCCGCAGTCCATCCCTAGGACCACTCATAGGTTTAACCTCAGTCTAACTTTGTTTGCTAAAGTCTGTCACATGTTTGAAGTAAAGTGAATAAACACCTATCTGTCATCTAACGTTGGTTTTATTCCACCGCCACCATTATAAACATTAAATCTTTATTTTTATTGTTTAATTTGGCCTTGTACTTACAACTGATGACGTGTATCTCAATGGCTTGAACTGTTAGAATAAATTCTAAGACGTCCATGTTTATTTTTCAAATACGTAATGATGATGTGAAGAAGTACCTACCTACAAGGGGATCACGATGTGTAACATTATGGCTACCCGAACCAGAATATGGCTAAATATCAGCAGGTTTTTTACCCTTAACTAAGTAAGACAAGCATACCTAAGTACCTGGTTTTTTATAAGGAAACGTGGGTCGTAAACTGCATTAAAATTAAGAAGAAATATTTGGTAGTCTCGATGTACTACTTCCTTGTTTCTTGTCTAGAGTTTGAATACATTACGAGTTTTGATAGATTAGGGCGTTGGTGTAGCGCGAGTTAAGATGTAAATATTTATAGCTTGTGAGCTCGCCGTTCAATTTTCGGTCATTTTAATGAGGACATTTTCTCAGTAAAATATACCTACTGAGAAAACATTTCATTTTCTCAGTAAAATATACTGAGAAAATATTTCATTTTCTCAGTAAAATATACTGAGCAAATATTAAATTTTTATGGGCAACCTAGATTATAAAAATAAATATTGAAGTTCATGCTTTTTATGAGCGTGTATTCTGAAGGTGGGCAAGCAACGTCGCCAGAAGATGTCAAATATTTCGCTGTTTTATTATTATGGAAATATTAAATATCACTAACTAGTGGTGCTAGTAGTCCAAAAGGTAGTTTCGTATGGAGAAGAATGGGCAAGAAATTCCATAGTTACCTACTCTTTTAAAAAGTTCTACTATATTTTTAACCGACTTCCAAAATGGAGGAGGTTATATCTCCGTCGCGTATTTATGTTTTTTTTAAATGTATGTCCGCCGATTTCTTCGTCAATTGTGGACCGATTATGAAAAGTCTTTTTTGTATGAAAGGGTATGCTCCCAAGTTAGTCTCATATAAATTTTGTTAACTTTGCTTGAATAGTTTTTGAGTAAGCTTCAATAATACGTATTTTGTCCACTTAGTATATGTGGATGATATGATGATAACTTCCTGTCACTGTTATTTACATAGCAGGTAGTGGTATTCGAATTTGTGTGGGGTACGTACCACAACTAATAGGTAAAAATAAAAACTTTTTACAAAAAAAAACAAGCGACTTCGAAAAAAAGACACTACAAAGTGAAAAATTACTTTAATTTCGGAAGTCGGTGGCAAAAAACAAAAATTCTAAACCAAAGACACCGACTTCCGAAATTAAAGTTATTTTTCACTTCGTAGTGTTTTTTTTTCGAAGTCGGTTGTTTTTTTTTTGTAAAAAGTTTTTGTTTAAACATTGTATACAATAAATAATAATATACATTGTAACATGTACACCTACATTTCGCCAGTTATGTTTAAGTCCCCCAAATCCAGACTCCGGGCTGCTACTAAGAAATTCTAGATGGAAAAACGCAATGACACTGCCCGACTCGGGTATCAAACCCAGGACCTCATGCTCAGCAGTAGCGCTTGCGACCACTCGACCAACGAGGCAGTTATGTTTAAGTCCCATGTATATATATTTTACATTAATTATAATTAATTATATTATGTGAAAACGATGTAAGTACCTAGAATAAAATTACTATAAGTAGGTACTAAATAAGTAAAAAAGCATCAAAAATTAAGCATTGACAGGTAAATTAATTTTGTTGTAGTTCAGTACATGGTGTTTACATTTTACAAATAAAGCCACCGTAGTTGATTTTTAAAAACGCGACGTCCAAAAATGAGGAGCTTCCTTTTTTTCATTTTTTTTTATTTGGTGGAGGAAGCTTGTTCTCAGTTCGTAGGAATCTTTTTT
The DNA here is from genome assembly GCA_947364205.1 of Agrochola lota. Lineage (NCBI taxonomy): Eukaryota > Metazoa > Arthropoda > Insecta > Lepidoptera > Noctuidae > Agrochola > Agrochola lota. The sequence goes on along the minus strand of OX376246.1, from coordinate 8,177,274 downwards.
TAATGTATGTTTTGCCGATTACATAAAAACGCCTATACCAATTAAGAAAATTGTTTTTATGTTTGAAAGGGTATACTTTCTAGTTAGTCCTATATAAATTTTGTTAACATTGCTTGGGTAGTTTTTGCGTTAGCTTCAATAATACGTATTTTTCCCACTTTTTCTATGTGGATCATGTTATAATAACTTCCTGTCGCTATTATTTAAATAGCAGGTTCAAATTTATGTGGAGTAGGTACCACAACTAAATTAAAAAAAAAAACATTTTTTGTTCTTCTAACTGAACAGACAGCTGTGCTGCTGGGGAGTTTGTTGCGCCACTTCTTCTTCCCAGCTAATGCACTAGGAAGTGGTGAAGGGTGGGCGTTTTGGGGGACTGTCTTATGTAATTTTGACGTTCGAAAAGTGCTGATTCTCAGCCTAGTTTGAATAAATGACTTTTGAATTTTGAATTTGAATTTGAATTTAAAAAGTGAAATATAAATATTAGAACACAACAGACTTCCAGTATTTTTTTTCTACAATCATATAATAAATCTGTGTGCGAGCATTGCGAATGATTTTTTTGATATACTATGATTCTTTTTCCTCCTTTTTTTTAAACATGTACATACATATTATTATTTATTTATTGTAAAATACATACAGATACGACATAATTATAATTTGAGAAAATTTAAATTTTGGATTTTTTTTAAATTTGTGTTTGTAATTTGATTTTTTTTTTTTTTTTTTTTGTTTGATTATTATTATTGTTATTTTAAGACTGTTAGCGTATGCACAGAGTATTTAGTAGAAAGACCGACACAATTTTCTTAGGGCTATACAGAGTGGTAGGGACATCGACGCGAAAACTGGTAGCATGGATTCACTATGTGATTCTGAACCCCTCTGTGTTGAATTTTTTCGTCGGTTATATAAAAAAAATCTGCTGTTCCATACATTTTGACGGCGTAGGTATTGCACTTTTCTATGAAACAGCAGATTTATTTTTTCTAGTTATCAACCATAAAACCTATCTTACACCGAAATAATGAATTACCCGAAATGTCGTCACATTAATCTTGTGTGTGGTTGCAATACAACGCAATAATTTTTGATTTTATCGGCAGTGACATTAATTATGTTTTAGAAAATGACTTTTGTGTTCCTTAAGTCTTAAAATTGTGTTAAGGTACGAACAATTTTAGCTAAAATAAAATAATAGAATTTGTGCTAGCAAATGAAAGAATTGTCCGTTCTTTTACCAAACACCCTGTAAAGTCATCGGATTATATACATTTGCATGTTTGCCTATGGAAGTGCCAAAAACGCAATTTTTATAGAGTTATTGCAAAATTTATTACTTTTTCATTGATAGTGCTTATTCAAATTAAAATTAAATACGTTTCCATATAAAAAACGGGTATTGAAGGAATAAAGAAAGTTAACGAATTTATCAACGGTACCGGCCAAACTCTGCTTGAAGAGGTTTCTGCAAAAATGCCGGCAAACATGTTCTGTACAGTAACGTCAGTTGCTCCAAATGATTAAATGACAAGTTTGCTCTAGAAAATATTAAAAATATTTAATTGTATATTTTCACAAGAATAACAGCTTATTATTTATATGAATTTATTGTAAAAAATAAACGTAATTTCAAATAATAAATATTGTTTTGTTTGTGCATATTTCGCCCTTTTTATTTCACATTTAAGCATACATTTATATACATACTCCCACAGACACAGATGCGCGCAACCGTACTCTCACTCATCACCAGTGATCGGAGTAGGTAGATTGATTTTTAGTACTTGTATCATAAAGGCCAGTGCAGACCAGCGCGACTTGTCGCGCGACGCGACACGAACAATACTATTTCTAAGAAAATTTCACAGTATAACAACAACCGGTGTCGCGTCGCGCGACAATTCGCGCTGGTCTGCACAAACCTTTAATGCACACAGAAAGAATAACATGGATAAGCCATTTTTCCGGAAAGTAATTCCGGTATTTCCGGATTCAATTAAATATTGTTAATGTTGGTAGTGATATTATTACTAGTGGTATTATTATTAGTGGTAGTCGTTGGGTTTTGTCAAATCGTGACAAAAAAAAAAATAGGAAGAATAATAAAGAATAAAATTGCTCATTTTATTACAATTCCTACCTTTTTTTTGAGGATGGCAAATCATCAAATGACTCCTTCCACTCTGGCAGAATACAATTCCTACATAAGTTCCGGTTTTTTTTTAATAATCCACCAATTCCGGAGGAATGTCCATAGTAATATATACGTTTCGGATCAATGACCCCAGTTCAATCTACCTACTCCGATCACTGCTCATCACACACACAACACACACACGCACGAACACACTCACAACATACACACTCCCTCACCCAAACACAAACAATATAATTGTTAATTAACTACACCTCTAGTTGGAATTTGTATCAACTTACTCGCCGCGGGAGGAAGACCTGGAGTCCTGAAATACAGGGCTGCCCTAGTTTAGGCTCCAGTCCACTCCATTTATTTTATGTTTCTATACTGTACTTAGATTAGTGTGGAAAATAAATGAATTTTTATTTACTTTACTTTTTACATTTGACGACTTCGATAAAAATAATAATTACATTGATGTGACTTGCCTTTACGATAAACGAAAATAACTAGTCCATAACATATAGTTATCTATCTTATTGCGTAAGACATTTTCGTAAACTATTACCGTATCTGTTTCATTTTGACAGTTCAACAACATTCATTGCGTTATTTACGTTGTTAAGCAGTTTTTTTTTTTTTCAGACACTCCGCCGGAATAATGGAGAGCCATCTATATTGTACGATTATTCGTTAGAATTATGAAGCCGCTAATGTGAACACCGCCTTAGCGCGATAACTTTTAAGCGGGGAAAACATACGAATCTTCGGAACGTATTGTTTCGTCACGATAGACGCAGATGCGGCTGGGGCATAACAGGTCTTCTATTCTTATAATGCAAGCTAGTATATTTGTGAAAGAACACTCTTTAAGTTTTTTATAACATGCGACTCGCATTCAAAATATACACGCGGAGACCCAACACGGTTAAAAATTCCTTCATAATTAGGGTTGCCAAAAATAGAAAAGCTGGACACAGACACATTTTGCCCTGAAAGCCTGCCACACTGGTTTTTAAAAGAAAAAAAAAGTGATACTTTTAATTGTGAATGTATTACTGTTATTGATTGGAGACTTAGTCTACTCTTAATAATTATATGTTATTAAGAATATTTTTTTTTTTTTACTATCGCGAGTCATGCGTGTCTGCGTGCTTTCATTCGACATTTTTAGATGGGGCCGGACACCTGGCAACCCTATTCACATCAAAGCACATTATGTCATAAAAACAGCTTTATCTCAGCAATTAAAATCTTAAACAAAATTCCAAAACAACTAAGGGAACTTCCTCTAAAACACTTTAAATCCAAACTACACAAATGGCTTATACTGTAAAAGATTTTTTTAATAAAAAAGTAACAAAAAATATCTGAAACTGAGTTGTAATTATATTATATAATGTATCATATTTACATTTTTATTTTTTTTATTTTTTATAAACTTATATTTAAAAATATAAAAAAATTGTAGCCCATCGGCATCAGGAACAGGGTCCAAGCTACCGGTGGTCAGGGCTCTAGAAAGAGGAACCTCCTCACTATGCGTGCCGTGTCCAGGAGTACTGCTTTCTGAATCAAGCCCTTGCCTCCCAGCCACGCAATGAGAGCCTCCTGTCCTGTTGGTCGAGGCTCTCCGCTATTAATCCATTAACCGTTACGATTATCGGTACAATGATTGCAGAGTCCACGTCCCACATGTCGGCAACCGCGTGTGCTAAGTCAAGAATGTATCTATTAGTGTTAAAAGTGTTCAATAATTAAAAAAAATATGTGATGTATAAAATTATGACATGTTTAAATATTTGTATGCCAGTTCATGGTGAGACATGTAAAATTATAACTATATTAATAAGACCATTCTATTCTATGCATATTTTGGCTTTATTTATTTCTGCACATATTATGTGCAGAAATAAAATTACTAGTTGTGTGAGTTAAAAGGTAAGCTATATTTCTTCCCTTATCGCTTTCTATGGCCTACAATCCTAAAGCCATTGAACATAACGATCATTATAGTTGCATCATCGACCTTAAACATAACCATCCGTGAGCCGATATGTTGTTCATCGTAACAATCGTAGAACGTGACGTCATCGCACACCATCTTTGATTTTGATCACACCAAAAAGTGGTATTTTTATAATTGATGACATTACTCATTTCGAAATTCGAACGGTGTCTTGTTGTGTTCTATCTGGGGGCACGGCATGTGCCTCCGCCAAGCCGAGCAAAATTAATACACAATGTTTTTTTTTTTAAACAAATAAGTTCGCTTTTGATAATTTGAGTGACATTCGAAATAGGTAAATAGCTCTATTATTATTTATTGAGCACTTGTAAGGTGGCAGTACTTAAATAGTAGGTATGTTAATAGTTTAAGTGTAGGTATCTAGAGTAGACGTTGGGCCTCAAGACACAGACAAATACAGGGTCAAATTAAATTAGCTAGCAAAACTCCGCAGACGTGATGGGTATCGATTTATCTAAACCTGTTGTTACGGAGCTTCGGGTCCGTCTGACTCCGAAAGGTCGGAACTTCCGATTAATTTTACACCTCCGACTCGGACTTCGGTTCCGATAATTTTGAATCGGAGTTATACCAAAGGTCGAAAGTACATACAATCTGCCACTTTTAGACTCATTGGATTTGATTTAAATTAAATTTATTCAATTGCATGCCTAGGTATTACTTAGATATATTATTATCGCTAATATTTGACTGATTATAGAGACTGAATTATATTTCTATTGTTTCATTAAGCCGTCCCTTAACACATGTTTCTTCCGGTTCCGACTCCGACTCCGGTTCCGACTCCGATCAATCAAATTTAAAACTTCCGAATCCGGCTCCGGTTCCGGTAAAACGACTTCCGTATCATCTCTGATCTAAACATGATAAAACATGATTTAGTTTGTGATTGATCGTGTATTACGCAATTAGAGTGATATTTAGTCAACTGCAGACTCAACGGTATTACCAAGACCCTGACCTTGCTCAATCTTTGACCTTGGAGTGTCAAATTTTGTAGAAAAACACTACCAAGACTTAAAGAGCGTGTTATTATCTAAATTATGTATAATTTTACGATCGTTAGGCGCAACGACAACATGGTGTGTTGAACTGTTGTTTTTATAGACTCCTGCATACAGGTGGACGCGATTCTGGTAGGAAAATTTCCATGAAGTTTTCATAGAATCTGTTCTACTAGAGTCGCGTGGCGGTATCGCGTCGCGTTGGTCTGCGGCAGCCTTATTGCTGCCTGGTTCCTATAATTGCGAACGATGTTTTCATACTATTGTGTTTAAAGTCTTTAAAACGACCAAAGATTTGACCACATATAGATAGTATTTTTTTTTTCTAAATTATTTGTCTTAAGGTTGATGTTCCGATCGACCGGCCATACATTTTTTTTAACAGTTGTACGCTAAAAATAGACACTCTTTGTTTAAAATGAATAATTTTATCACTTTTCTACAATTAAACGTGTACGCATTTGACCTTTTTAGGAAATAACTTACATTAATTACTGAGAAAAACACTCGTGAAATCCAGGCAAAATTTGACACGTTCAACGCCATGTCGGAAATTTCTGGGTGACATTTAACTTTCCCTGTATGCCACACAAAAGATTTGAAATGGACAAAAAATCGACTTTATGTTATACATATGTTTTATTAAAAAAACAACCGGCTCCCGAAAAAAAACAGTACAAAGTGAAAAATAACTTTCATTTCGGAAGTCAGTCTTTGGTTTTTTTTAAAGTTTTTTTTTTTTTCACTTTGTAGTTGTGGTACCTAGGCCACACAAATTCAAATACCACTACCTGCTATGTAAATAACATTGACAGGAAGTTATCATCATATTATCCACATATACTAAGTGAACAAAATTCGTATTATTGAAGCTTACTGAAAAACTATCCAAGCAAAGTTAATAAAATTTATATGGGACCAATTCGGGAGCATACCCTTTCATACAAAAAAATAATTTTCACTTTCGCCTTTATATTATTAAGTTAGGATAGTTATGATTAGGATACTCACAGATAAACCACAGGTCCAATCTCTTCTACGTTCAGCTTATCATCCAGACCCTGCATGAATCTCTCGTGGTTTGTCACATTGAAGACGTAGGTTCTTAACTTGACCTCGTCGGGAGGATCTGACCACCATTCGTACGGTGGCATACCTGGGGACAAAAGGTGCATTACATTAAATAATAACATTTTAATATGGCACTGTATAGGGTGCCGCTAGCGGCACTCTATCCCTATCGGATAAAGTGCCGCTAGCGGCATAATAGCGGCGCTCCTTTGGCCTGGCTAAAGTGCTGTAAGCATTGCATTGTCACTGTCACTGAGTCACTGTCACTGGGTCACTGTCACTGAGTCACTTTCACTGAGTCACTGTCACTGAGTCACTGTCATTGAGTCACTATCACTTGTAATTTTTTTTTGTGTTATGGTTAGTTCGCGGTAAAACACCACATTCCTAAAACATTACATTCTATTGTGCCTAAACGGACCCAAACACTCGCCGGTCGATCCGTCGGCCGGCCGGCCGGGGCAACGCTCGCTAGGCTCTTGCGTTGTGTGGTCACAGATCTACCTTTCAGCCATTTTCATTTGCTAAGCCAAGGGGTTATGGCTATGCTTAAGTTTAGCCGGCGATAAAATAAAGAAATTCAAATTAGCCTCTCCTCAAAAATAAACTCATCTTTTGATATAATTATTGCGAACTTACCTCAACAATAAAACAAAATAGCAAGTGACAGTGACTCAGTGACAGTGACAATGACAATGCAGTGCAGACTTACGACACTTTAGCCAGGCCGAGACAGCGCCACTATTATGCCGGCATTATTAGCGGCACTCAATACACTTCCTTTTATTAATACCAGCAAATATACAATTATAATAATTGACCAACTGCAGAGCAAAGGCCTCTTAATAAAGAGAAGGCACGAACTTTGTTATCTACGCTTGCTCAAGACCAATGAGCGATTTCAGGCTTATATTTATTTATTTATGTAGGTATACACACAAAACATTAATAAAGAAAATACATCTAGATAGAAGAGCACAAGGTACTGCTTATATCATAAGATTTTTTTTCCAGCAGACATTACATTACCATCTAAAAGAGCTATCATTCAGCCGACAGACTTGCATTGCTGGGGGCCTACCTTCTTTCAGTTGGGGAAAGAGATGGAGCTATACGTCCTGTAGAGCTTCATCTCTTTCCCACACTACAATAATACTGTTTAGAGGTAGTGGTAGGCCCCCAGGACGTAGGCCTTTTTTTTTTTTGTTCCGGGTTGGAAAATCCTCATGGATGTCCCCCGCCCTGGGGCAGGCGGAGGGGTCTGTCAGACTCTTACTGACTAAAAACCACCCCGGTTTTCCAACTCACACCTAAGCCGGGGGTCGCGGGAACTTGAAATCTTCCGCAACCCCCGGCTGGTGCCGGCCCGCCACCGCGGGCCTCCTCGGGTCAGGGGGGGGAGTGAGGTGTTTGACCCCCCCCGCGACGTCTAAGAGGGGCGCGCGTGGAACACTACGCGCCGCCACCTCGGGTCCTGATGTTTGGGGGGCGACGGACGTCCCCGAGTCCGTCGCCCCTGGACCCATTTAGGGGGGCTGGAAGAGGGCGTTATCCGCCCTCCGCCGACGCCCGGTGCGCCTGCTGCGGGCCGGGTGAGTGGACGAGATCTCCCTCTCCCTTTCCGCAGGCTCCTTCTGCGAGACGACTGTCTCGCAGAATGAAACCACCGCGTCCCAGGACTCGCCGCTGCCGACCATCGCATTCACTAGGGCCGGCAGCGACAAGTCACTGCCTACTTCTGAGATGAGGGCACGGCGTGGCTCCTCCCAAGCGGCACACTCTGCCAGCGTATGCCGCGCCGTGTCCTCCCGGCAGTCGACGCAGTGGTGACACCGGGTGTCCGGCTCCCTGTTTATGCGACACAGGTACTTCCCGAAGCAACCATGCCCCGAGAGCACCTGCGTCACCCGAAACGACAGGGAGCCGTGCCTCCTCCCGAGCCAGCGCTCGAGCACCGGCCGGACCGCCTCGATGATGTCGAGGCCGGCCAGGACGTAGGCCTTCCCCAAGCGTCGTTGTTCTATGGAGGAGAGTATCTGGCTAATCGCTAAGAACAGGTTTTGCTTAGACAGTTCTTGTTGTTTTTGTATTTTTTGTTTTTGTAATTAGTATATTTGATTGCTAGTTAGTAGATTAGTAGTTAGATTTATTTATTTAGAAGTATTTATTTATTAATATTATGTATTAGGTATGTTGAAATTGTATGTACTCCCCGTCACTTGTCCTAAGTGTTCATTAAAAAACCAGCGTCAGACAGTATTTGTCTGGCATTAATGCTGAAATGAACCTATTTGGCGCAGCCGTGAGGCACACAAATTATTGTTAAGTACAAGATTATTTTTACTTTTACTTTTTAACCGACTTCCAAAAAGACGGAGGTTCTATGTTCGTAGCGTATGTAATATTTTTTATATTTTTATGTATGCCTGCCGATTTCTCCGTCAATTGTGGACGGATTTTGAAAATTATTTTTTTGTATGAAAGGGTATGCTCTCAAGTTGGTCCCATACAAATTGTATTAACTTTGCTTGGATAGCATTTGAGTTAGTTTCAATAATACGTATTTTTCCCACTTAGTCTATGTGGATGATATGATGATAACTTCCTCTCACTGTTATTTACATAGCAGGTACTGGTATTTGAATTTGTGTGGGGTAGGTACCACAACTAAAAACTTCTTACACAAAAAACCATCGACTTAAAAAAAAAAAAACACTAACACTGGGAAAAAAATATATTAGACACGTATTTTTTACTTTATCAAATTAATAAAAAATGGTTTAGATAAAATGCATTAAAGTCGGAGTGAGGTGTCACTACGTCACAAGTCAGTATAAAATCTACCGGCCAGTGACGTCATGCTACATTTAAAGGTATTGCCTACTCAATGTATTGCCGTAATCTTTTGATTACGTAAAAATAGAAAAAATACCTGTCCAATATTTTTTAATAATCTACTTGACGGAGCAAATTTTTTTTTCTATCATTACAGAGTTACATTGCGTCAGTAATCAAACAACAGACAGACATCCTCTAAAGGCTCTAATCAAGCTGCAGTCCGGCCGTCGCGAGGACGCGTTCTTGACACCTGTCAGTTTCGTACTAACAAATATGTGTTTCGCGAATTTGATCCTTATTACCACTAGAAATTGTCCAACTGACAGGTGTCAGGAACGCATTCCCTCAACGGCCGGACTGTAGTTCGAAACATAACGCACACATAAAACATAAAACAAGTTTGCTCACAACATGTTTATACAAATTGATTGTCCAATGTTGACAGAACAAATATTGACGCTATAATTTATATTTAATTATTAAATATAGGAAGCTTTATAGGCAAACAAACACTTGGATATCATATTCTATTTGCTTATGCAGATAGGTACTAATTAACAATAAGAACTTATTGACAAAATTACTAATGAAGGCTTTAGTAGACACGCACGACGCGATGGTGCGACGCGATTCTGGTAGAACATAACCAAATACCCAAAAAGATCAGAGAGCTACCACTAAAGTATTTTAAAAATAAACGCGTTCTATACAATAGGTGAGTTCTTAAATTATAAGCAAAGTACTAAATATGATCTCACTAGTAATATAATTAAATAACGTAATTTTAAGGATTTTTATTTTTACTTCATGATCTCAATAGTAACAATTGAAGTGGTTTTGTATATAATTTTATTATAAGGTATTTTATGCATGCTGAAATATGTAATTAATTAAAATATGTGGAACTTCTTATATTCAAGTTAAGACTTTTTATGTACCATATTTTATGCAAAAAATAAAAAAAGGCATGAAGTTCTCATAGAAATTGTTCATTGTTCTACTAGACAAGAGCCGCATTGCGCTGTCGCATCGCGCCTGTTTGCGGGAGGGATCTCGCACGACTGTCAAGGCCGCCGAATCCGCCTTGACAGTCGTGGAGGTTTTAGCATTATGAAGCAATCTCACTCATTCTCTCAACGGCTGAACTGTAGTGATTAGTATTGCAAGCGGGCCTCACCGATAATTAATCTAAGAATCATCCACATTCATACTAAAATATTTCCCTCAAGACATATCCATAACCCTAATTATTTCGCAAATTAGCTGATCTTTTACCACATAAAAAACGATTTTCGTAAAAGTCACTTCGAGAAAAAAACCGGCTGAGTGCGTGTCGGACCCCGCACAATAAAGGGTTCCGCGGTTGGGATGACTTTATCCCAAAAAACAAACTTAATGTCATTACATTGTTGTTGAATAACATGTTCTCTCATACACCGATATACTTCACAGTCAATTCTCCAACTGCAAATGTAAACTTGTCACCTCAGAAAAAATAAAAAATGTGTGATTGAACTACAAATTAACGATGCCAAATTTTATGATTCTAGGTCATCGGGAAGTACCCTGTAGGTTTTGATTTATTTGCGAGTATCAAAATATGCCGCATAAATGGCCGTATTTTTTATTGCGTTTACTTAGAAGCTTGATTTTTTTACAGCTCCAAGGGACCATAGACTTACGTATTTAATATTAATTTCCACTTGATACCTCTATGCGTTCCTGAGAAAAAGGGTCTTGACAGACTGACGGACGGTCAATGAAGTCATCCTTTAGGGGTTCCGTTTTTTCCTTTTGAGGTACGGAACCCGAAAAAAAGTCGGGGTGTCATAGAACACCCGGTTGGAAGAAAGTTCCTTTCGCTGACTCATCATCATCATTTTCCTGATCCTGGTCTTCTCCCATGGTACGTGGGGTGCCATATGACGTTTTCTCTTTCCACTCTCCCCTGTCAACCGTCACGCTACCATTCAATCCATTCTCTTTCAAATCATTCCTCACACAATCCTTCTGTCTTTTCTTTGATCTTCTCCCTCTCCATCACATTTATTATGGTCTCATGTTTTAAGTGTTATTTTGGTCTCAAGTTTTTGTTTTTTAACTTTTGTCACTTGAAACTGACTTTTTCGGGCATTACGTTTTTTCGTTACGTGAGGATTTCTACCTCGGGCGGCAGTATCGACAGAGATAGCGATCTCTATACGACCGAATTCGGTCACAGTCCTAATGGCACCCCTCCACGGTCAACATTGCTTGACACGCACGAAAAAATCACGTGCTTGTCTAGCATGTCGCGCGCGTCTAGAGACGCCATTACGACTTTGCGACCGAATTCGGTCGTATAGCGATCGGTATCTAGTATTCGAGACTGCCGCCCAGTTTACTCCTACCGGAAGCCGCGTTAAAGTACTTCGTTCCAAAAACCGAAAATTTTACTTTATAATTAAAGATAGCATGGCAGTGGTGCCGATTCTCTTGTACACCGAACTAAACTATAACTAAAATTCCTTACTTTTGGCTATGAGAATTTTAAAGCTATTCTGACAAAACAAATCTCTATAATTTTGACACAACTAAAATCGATATTTGACAATCGCGACTCCACGTGGTACCCTTGGTTTGCCATATCCCGTCTTTTTTTTTTAGAGCCAGAGGCTCGCAGGTGGTATAGCCTCGACGTGTTTTATATGGAATTATTAATTTTTTGTCTGGGAAATATGAAAAAATAGTACCTACATGTTAGGTTTAAGGGGGTCGAAATTTTCATTATTTTTGCGATAGGACGCATCATTTTCGAGATATAAGCAAAAGAAAAAATAAATACAGTACTGTTTTTGCACGTGAAGTCGAGATGTTGGTGTGAATTTTAATTCATGACAACTTATTTTATACCACACCTTTTTAATCGCGATTAAAATTTGTCAGATTTAGTCTGGTTTGGTTTTTACAATCAACATTTTAGGTGAAAAACGTCAAATTCAGAATAGCAAAATTGCCATTTTCACTAAATTAAAAACTCAGTACTATCTTAGTGCTGTTAAACTAAAATATAGTTAAGTTGTGTAACTTTAGTCTATTTCAGACTGGGAAATAGTCGTTTGACAGGAATAAATAAAATTTTAGTGATTTTTTGTCTAGTTTAGAGGCATTTGTGACAAGAGAATCGGCATCATTGACAATCTTCTTAATCTTGGCAATTATCGTCCTTAAACAACTTTTAAACTGACCTTACAATGACTGACCTAGACATACTGCTGGCGACCTTAAACTTGCAAGCGACATCATAACGAAAGTACTTATATAAGCAACTTCCTGGCTCAATGTCAATATTATTATGACTGTATATTTTTGAGCTTGTCATTTCGAAGTTTCGGTGTAATTATGTAAGCATAATGAGACTTAATGTTCCCACTGCTCGGACACATGCCTACTTTTTCCGTGTGAGGGAGTGGGCCATAATCCACCACGCGGGCCCAGTGCGGGTTGGTGGATGTCACTTGTCTTAAAATTTTTGATTCTAGGTCACGCCGGTTTCCATACGATGTTTTCCTTCACCGTTTTGAGAGCAGTGGTGATTAAATAATTTGTGCAAAGTAAAGTGCTTGCTTGGGTTCCAACCCATGACCTACAACTCATAACAGTCGTAACGTAACTTACTAATTATCTTACAATATTAAAGTAATTTTTGTATTTTTTCTGTATGTAAACTACATAACATGTGTACTTCCGTTTCCGATTACGTTTTACGCTTTTAAATAAATTAAAAATAATTAAAAACAATTTTAATTAAAAATAATAAGTACCTAATTACTTATTTCATTTTCATTATCGAGAACTTGCTTCTATATCCCTTTCAAAATTCGAACGTCATTGGATGCGTCATAAATATTATCCTTGTCATTGAAGTTAAAAAAAAACAAATTACGGACGAAGATACCACCTGGGACCTGTCAGTCATTACCTACGTAATACCTGATCTTTTTGAGGGTAACTCTATTGATTTTTTTTGTGCGTGACGTTAACGCAATTAAACATGTTTTTTTCCTGCAGAGTTTTTTTTTCACATGTTTTTCATAATCTGTAGATAGATTATTCGGGTTATAAGATGTCATAGTCAAAGTCAAATCATTTATTTTAAATAAGCACTTAAAAGGCACTTAACGTTAAAATGAAAAGAAAAATATAAATTGATTCCAGTTGATTCCCCTTCCAAATGGTAGTTTCGTATGGAGAAAAATAGGCAAGAATTTTTGTTAATTTGAATGATATTGACAGTTATTTTGTTGCACGTAATATAACTAATTCTTTTTTCTTTTCGTGTGATTAGTGACTAGCCACCAGGCTAGTCACTCATCATCAGAGTTTTAAAGCCGCCCATGGGCCTCTGACTTGGCTTCACATGCCGTCGAGAAATACCTCTCAGGCATGCCGGTTTCCTCATGATGTTTTCCTTCAGCGTTTTTGAAGCAAGTGATAATTAAACAATACGCACATAAAATACAATAGACGATGTATATCTTAAAGAGTCGTAAAGAACCCTGTTAGAAATGGATACGTGTTTCACCTCTCAACGAGGCATCAAGATTATATAAAATAATCAGAAAAATTGTTGGTCTATTTTATAGTTATTTTGATGTTATATATGAGGTCCCCATTGTAATTTCTCGTCTAGTGTGATTCCTAGGAAAAACCGTTTGATTATACATTCCTTTCTCCATTCAATATGATGTCACATTCGCTACTTTTAAAATTTGGTAATTTAAATATATATATATATATTTTTAAATTTAGTATCAAATTATTTACCTTAAACCAATTTTGGAACTGAATACTAGAGTTATTCGAGTCATCAACATTTTGGGACCCACAGTCTATTTTAAAGATCAATGTTGTGTTATCTGTAAATAACACCATCTTCGGTTGATTTAGAAGTAATTGAGGTAAATCAGTAATATAAACTAAGAAGAGTAAATGTAAATGTAATACCCAATATCGAACCTTGAGGAACGCCCATTGCCATTTCAGACCCTAATGAGTTTATGCCGTTTACTTGAACTTTAACTTTTCTATCTTTCAGGTATGATCCTAGTAAATCAAGACCTATATTCCTAATCTCATAGTACTACAGTTTCAGCAGAAGTGTTTCATGGTTTACGCAATCGAACGCCTTAGAGAGGTTGCAAAAGATTCCAATGGTATCTTGGGCTTCTTCCCAGGCGTTAAAAATGTTCTTTATTAGGGTGACACCGGCGTCAGTGGTACAATGCCCTTTGGTGAACGGCCGAATATATCCGGTATCCGGCCAAACAGCTTATTCTGTTTCACCACTAGTTCAAATAATAAATAATTTATTTAAGAAATATATCCATATAAAGATTGGCATTAGTGTACCTAGCTGGACTATTAATTGCCATTATACGAAAAAAATGTTTACCTCGTTTATGGTCTCAATATTCAATTGTCAGATTTATGTATTCGATTAATAAAATAAATCTCACCTGGTCTCATATTCATTTTTTCCAGTAGCATGAAGTCTAGAGGAGTGAATATAAAGCTGCCTATTGACAAGAGTATTAACAGAACTCCCCACACGCATTGGACTACGGGACCTGTAACAAAAAAAAAAAAACATAATTAATATTTAAAGTAATAAATAAACTATGCTGCTCGTTCTTAATAATGTTAATGGGCCGGCCATATTCAAAATCTAAATATTTTATTTAACATAAACCTACAAGTTCCGTGTGGTGCCGGACGTAAAGAATAGTACCAACCCATTTCTTCCCGTGGGTGACGTAAAAGGCGACTAAGGGACTTACGAGTATTACAGAATGGGCAGCAGCGTTCTCTATGTATCTTAACACCGTACTGCGATCGCCAACCCGCCTGCCAAGCGTGATGATTATGGCAAACCCCCACATTTGGGGAAGGCCTATGTCTAGCAGTGGACGTCTTTCGGCTGAAATGATGATGATGATGATGGATCATGGGCACTTATGAAACGTCAGGAGTGAGCTATTAGGTTAGGTGGAGTGACGATCTTCGGAGGGTGGCAGGATGAGTGTAACTGAGGATCAAGCTAAATGGCGTGTGATTGGGGGCGGCTATGTCCAGAACAGTGAACTGCTCAAATACTTAGCACTAGTTTCCCAACTTGGTTGGGGTCGCCTTCCAGTCTAACCGGATGCAGCTGAATACTGGTATTTTACATGGAGCTACAGGCTATCTGACCTTCACAGTCCAGTTACAGGGTAACACGATATCTTTTGGTAAGACCGGTTGTCAGTCTTTTGGTCTTCTGTACCCTAATTGCGCAATACACGATCAATCAGAATCTGAATCGTTTTGAAACAGATTGACTAATCCATTGCTTCATAGGTTCGAAAAAAAAATCTGCTCAACAGCGTACCAAGTCACGCGAAAAAGTGTCCTTATTGAGATGAGTGAGCTCACACAATAATGATGGAGTTTACATGATAATCATGTCAAATCTATGCGACATTGTGTATTTCAGAGGTGTCAAAACCAACAGAAACGCCACCATCTTTTGATACGATGAAATCTTTGTCTTTAAGCAATTATTTCAGCGGGTTACCCATTAAAGTAACCTAAGACAGGAATTTTCATTTGAAATTCTACTCATTACGCTCGTATTTTGTAACGGGGTACAGCAAGGCTTTTAGTGATAGATCGATTGGCGACGATCCATATCGACAGAACGTGTTCAGTCAACTATCTAGCACTAAGTAAAATATACGTATAGGCTCAAATTCTTACACGTTTTCATAGTAAATCTGGGAATTCCGAGTGAAGAGTGGCGAAATACGTTATATAAAGCATATCAGTCAAGTGCTATTCTCTAAAGTTCACTGGGAACCTCTCTTAAGTGAGCCCACACAATTCGAAAGTGAACTCATTTGTTTTTAGAGAACTTAAATGACCGCGGATTGACAACTTTTGAATTTCGAAGTGAAATTTCAAATTTAGAGTGGTTTTGAGAATTAATCAATCTATCAACTCAGACTATCGCATCGTATATTTATTTGTGCTTCTATTTATATATAATTAGACATATATATTATATTTATACTTTGTAATAGGTATATTATGTGGATCTTTATATATTACTGAAATATATTTTTTATTCCTCTATCTTTCGTCATTGCACCTACCACTGTTTGACTCTGCATCACCCAATGGTTGACTGTAGAAAATGCCTATGGCATTAAGTCCGCCTCTGTATATTTCTGTGCTTGAAGTATTCAATAAATAAATAAATATCGCAGTGGCACTAGCCACATAGGCCTCTCCTAAGCTGCGCCGCAACACCCGGTCCGCTTTCAGCATATATTCAGTGCCAGGCAACTTATTAAGGTCGGCGGTCCATCTAGCTGGGAGGCATCCTATTGCACACTGCGCTCCCGATACGCGGTCTCCACTCCAGGACTCGTCTCTTCCACCGGCCGTCGGTCCTTCGACAAAGATGGCCAGCTCACTGCCGCTTCAGTTTACTTACTTTGCAAGCTATGTCGGTACAGGGCGACACAACTGTTATGTGGCATCGGCAAAAATCGTAAAACCGATCACATCCGAACTAAGTGTGCCTTCAAAATCATCAATCTTTATTACTGCTTCAGGCGAAAATGAGCTTTACGCAAACGCAATAACTTGTAAAGTCATATAACCAAATACATTCGTAAAATCGAAATGAAAGAATGCAAATTTTCAAATTTATACTCCGGCTCTTTTCCGAATAATTTCATTTCCGATTCATCCTTCAAAGAAACTCCGAGCATAGCCCGCTCCTTAGCACGGAATTAATTTGTTTTAAATGTAAATCTGATTCGCAACAAGACATGGTTCAGTTTTGAGTGGCTTATGGCCGATTCCTATAATTTAGAGACTGTTGTCGGTTAAAATTAAGACTCTTGTATCTTTACCAATAATGAAGCAAAGACCTCATAGCTTTGTATAGTAGACCCTCCCATATGGAAGTAGCTATCACAGGTAAAATAAGCTTACGAAACTATTTATATTCCCAGGTTGGCAATAAAAAAAACTACCATTGGTATGTAAAACGATTCGTTAATGTTTATAGGAACCGAAATATTCTTTAACAAATGACCCTACTGATATTGTATCGAGGTCAATATCCTAATAGGTAAATTATACGTACTAACATATTTTTTTGCATATTAATAAACAACCTTGTGTGTAATGCAACTTAAAATGCATGTTGCAAAATTATATTCCAAAGAAAAAACTGCAAGTAAAACAATCACTTCTTTATTTAGGGTTTCGTAAAAACGAAACCAAAAACTTTGTATTTTTTACCGTCTCCAAAAAAGGTTCTCAATTCATCGGAATCACTTATTTATTTAGGTAATGTTCATTTTTCAACCCCAGATACAAATCTGACATTTCAAGTGATTGTTGTTTGTTTTTTATATTTGGAGTTTGACATTTGCACCTATCAAATTATTTTATTAAAAAAACGAATTATAAAATTGCTGGTTAATGCATTCAAGGACACTGAACGAGACACAATGGAAGTTTTATTGTTATAACGTCTATGGGCGTTTAGTGTCCCTTGCAGTGTTGAAATCAAGACTAGTGGCAGCCGC
This sequence comes from Agrochola lota, assembly GCA_947364205.1. Taxonomy (NCBI): domain Eukaryota; kingdom Metazoa; phylum Arthropoda; class Insecta; order Lepidoptera; family Noctuidae; genus Agrochola; species Agrochola lota. Next base: position 8,159,562 of record OX376246.1, on the reverse strand, counting down.
AGTCATAAAATGTGCGTGCAGATGTATCGTCTTCACTCGCTCTAAGGCCTGGATTCCACCAAAGCGGAGACGAGAAGAGATGTTTTTCAGCTAGGGTGTATCCACCGAAGCTGTGCTGAGATGCGTACTAGACTGGAGCGGAGATGTGTGCTGGCTAGAGCAGAGATATGTGCTGGCTAGAGCAGTGATGTGTGCTGACTGGAGCGGAGATATGTGCTGGCTAGAGCAGAACTATTACGGCGCAGCTCACTGCAAGCCGCTCACATCTCTTCTTGTCTCCGGTGCGTGCCGTCGCCAGCTTGCGAGGCAGGCTGGCGGCAGTACAAAGTGGAGATGTGAGCTGTCACATCTCCGCTTTGTACCGCCGCCCGCTACCCAGCTCAATCTCAGCGAGGCACAGCTCACATCTCCGATTCGATCGCGCCATACAAATATGATAGATCTCCGCTCAGTGGTATCCACTGAAGTGTGAGTGACAAAATTCTAATGGTTGTTTAAAACACATCTCCTCTCGTCTCGTCTCGTCTCTGCTTCGGTGTAATCCGAGCGTCAAAATCTCTTAAGATATTTTAGAGAGCTGGAATGATTCCACCTCATGCTATGGATTGACATTATTCACAGCTCACTTTACCTATGCTTTCTCGGAGAGATTTTTACAAAATAGATCAGCTTAGCGAGCTGTTTGATGATCTAAAATAAGTGTAGGTACTTAATATGTTGAAAAATGCTGTCTCATAAAACCCAATATAGCTTGGCGTTGAGTTCCTGTTCCGAGTTGAGCTGCACGGTGCACTGACTGGACCGGTCCACTCAATCTGTGTGGTTCTTTCCTCAAAAGACCTTAACAGACACCAACCTACATGGTCTGGAAAATGTGGAATTTAAAAGAGTCTGTGACCACTGAGTTTGTTTCGACCTTTCTCCTCAGAGTAGTCAGATAGGAAACGCCGACCTCATCTAGTTTTTAATATATGATTGACGTGTAAAAGTGTTTGTACAAATCTACTTACAGAAATAAAATCTTTTATCAGTTAGCTATTAAGTTGATTAAAATCTGACATTGAGTTTGCTACTTCGCTGCAGTGTTGAAGACGTAAAAGTTCTTAGGTACTTATTTAATTATTATACGGAACCGTTCTATGTTCGGTAATTTTCGGTTCCGGTTTGTGTCGACGGTAATTTCGAGAACGTCGGTCGGTCAAGAATGAAATAAAAGAATTCTATGTAATTAATATAATAATATGCTTAATTTACCTGTTGTTTATTATTTACCAACTTTTTGTGTTATTTTTCTTGTGGCTAAGTAATTTCAACCGCACTGGTCGATCGACTAGGTTAAGCTACGCTTGCCGGGGTTGGTCCGTACTTGGGTGACCGAGACCATCTTTACATACCAAGGCCCCTCCGTGCCTCGGAAAGCACGTTACGCCGTTGGTCCTGGCTGTTATTCGTGGATTTTTGAGTTTTTACGGGTCGTCAGAAGCCCGAAAGTCTGACAACCAGTCTTATCAAGGGGTATTATCGTATTACCCAGTTTGGGTTGTAGAGGTCAGATAGGCTGTCGGTCCATATAAAATACTGGTATTCAGCTGCATCCGGTTAAATTGGAAGCCGACGCCAACATTCAAAGGTCATTTATTCAAACTAGGCTGAGAATCAGCACTTTTCGAACGTCAAAATTACATAAGACAGTCCCCCAAAACGCCCACCCTTCACCACTTCCTAGTGCATTAGCTGGGAAGAAGTGGCGCAACAAACTCCCTAGCAGCACAGCTGTCTGTTCAGTTAGAAGAACAAAAAAAAAAGATTATATATAATAGTATAAAAAAAATTGTTAAAATTGTTTTCCTTCACCGTTTTGAGAGCAGTGGTGATGAAATTATTTACACAAAGTAAGCCGGCCGGCCTGGGTCCACTAAGCCATCACTGCTCTTATCTACTTAGTTATTAAATACAAATTAGTTAGGTATGATACATTTTACGATTCAATCATTATTGTAAGTTTATTTGAGGATATCAGAAACCGGACATTAGAAAGATTTTGCAATTTCCCTTGAAATTAGAATAAATTAAAATGTGTTTCTTAATTTTTACCGGTCAAGCAGGTTCACAGGGTCGTCTGAGGAAAAGTTACTTTATTGAAAGTGATTATTTAATTATATTTCGTATACATAAAAAGGTGATTTTTTCAGAGGATTTCGTTGCTTTAAATACAAGTTACTTACGTGAATTAATAAACAAAAAACCCGACTAAGACTAAAACAAGCATTTGTTTTTTGTAACATATCGCAGGTTCCGGACAAACAAAAGATACTCCATCATTTCAGGGTTGTCCCCTCCTGCAAAATCTACCCTACAATGTATCTTTTTATAAAAATAAAAAAAACAATGAATCTCGTGAATTCTCGTTCGTCCCACTGCCGCCGTCCGACTGATGGCACGAACAGGAATTTAATAAATATATTTTATTAAAAATAAAATTACTAAATTATTCCCGTTCGTCCAATATACATACACCAATCATCAATCAGCCTAACCTGGAAGCCGACCCCAACATATTTGGGAAACCAAATATGTTGGGGTCGGCTTCCAGTCTATCCGGATGCAGCTGATTACCAGTATTTTACATGGAGCAACTGCCTATCTGACCTCCTATGTAGTTTTCAACCTTTTAATTTTTTTGTGAATATTTGTAACCGTGAACAAAAAATTAAAAAACTTGGATTTTAAAACCAACGCGTATACCTACTAATAAATCTTGCTAAAATATACATCAAATTTTATTTTCATGGTTTATAATTCTGTATTCGCTAAGAAAACCCTACATTTAAAGTGAGCCCTCCGCCCCCGGCATCCTATATGCGACTAGGTGAAGCCTCCAGGAGTGCTCCCGGCACTGAACGTGTGCATGTTTTTTTTTAGCTAAATGTTGTTGTCGACTTGCTGCGCGCTTTGGTGTTTACTGTAAGTGCAGCAAGCATTTGATAAATAAATAGATATTTATCTTAGAAATAGCACAGAAATCTCGATGTTTTGTCATATCGTCATTCTCGTTCGGGCCCCTTACTACGCGCAATGTTCTTCTGACATCAACACTGGAGTGTGACTTGAGATGTGTGCCGTGAATGTTTAAGTTTTTGTGAGCAGATGGATGAAAGATAAATTAGATTAAGTATTTTTTTTAAATTGTATTTTACCTAACCTACTTACGAAGGTATGTGTCTCACTTTTTAGTTTGGAAATTGCTCTGTACAACGCCTTGGGATTATATTCTGTAATGTTGTGTCTGAAAACTTAACACTTTCGACTCCACCCATATTTCATAGAGCTCATACACCAAGCCGCCATAGATATTGTCAGTTGACTCCAGGAGTGCATTACGTTTGAAATCTTGTTTAAATAAACAACTGATTTTATTTTTTCACAGTTTATAATGCCGAATTCGCTAAAAAAAAACCTACATCTAAAATGAACCCTCCGCGAGGGCTCCCGGCACTTAACGTGTTAAATAAATATTATCTCGCTATTGCACCAGTGTGACGCAGGGGTCACTAGTCTAAACTTCTAAACTAATATTAAGTATAATAAAGAGAAAATATTTCTCTTTTTGTATGATACTTTTTATTCCGATACTCCCACGGGACTGAGACTTATGTGGATAAAAACGCGGAGTGCAGCTAGTCTTCTTCTATATATAAAAACCAATTGCTGTTCGTTTGTCTCGCTAAAAATCGAGAACGGCTGGGCCAATTTAGCTGATTTTGGTTTTGAAATGTTTGTCATAGTCCAGGGAAGGTTTAAACGGTGAGAAAATATGGAAAAATTGCGAGGAAGATAGTAAAAACAATAATTTTATTTTCCCATACAAACTGTGTTCCTAGCTGTCGTTAGGGTAGGTAGGGTTTAGTGCTACCCGTGCGAAGTCGGGCCGGGTAAAGCTAGTAATACATAAAAAGATTGACTAAACATTATGTTTCTAAATGGATAATTCTCACATCGTCAAAAGGCCTGCCGAGGTCACAACACTCATTGGACACATCATTATGCATATAGAATTGACAGTTACTCAACAGATACATAGTCAATAAATAATGTATGGTGGCAGGAAAATGTCTAGTTAAAAATTGATTTTAGGCTCGACACTAAGTAATGAATTTTGTCTCCCGAAATCTCGGGAGCCGCGGGAGTGACTGACCTTTTAATCTTTAAATCTAGTCCTGGGAATTTTGAAACAAAGTTTTAATAAATTATATACAAACCTATGGGTATAAATGACGGATTGATAGGGATATCTAGAATTCGAGACCAAATAAAAAATGGATGGATTGCATGAGGGGATGATATGAATGAAAAGGTAGTGAATAGGCTAGTTGACAGAAAGAAAAATACCTTTTGAATATTAAAATATCTTTAGAGTTATATAGATGGTTTTATTTGAGGAGAATTTTGTAAATCATTTTAGATTAATTAATAAAAATTTTGAGAAATAATAGTGTAAAAATAAAACCATTGACGATATGCCGTTTTGACAATCGAAATTAAATTGATTGATCACGTGACATCGACAACACTCGAGCTGCCTAGATGTATGACAGTAATAGTATTGACAAACACAATAATATTGCGTTTTTTATAGGAAAAAAATGTTCTGATATTGTTAGTAGGATCTCGCTGAAATATTAATTTTGAGGAAAATATACCACAAGGAACACTAATCGCTTTTTCGGCTTCTAGTCTAACCGGGTGCTTTTCAATACCAGTATTTTATATGGAGCGACTGCTTATCTAACCTACCTATCTATATCTAGCTAGGCTGATTCTATACAAAAGCTATATTTAAACTAGAGTCATGACCCACCACAACATTAAACAAGTTGAGTTCAAGGCCACAAAACCAATTCCATACGGTCATCCACTTAAATGTACAGCTGATTCGAATCTGACCCATCATTGTATGTTAATGACACCCATCAAATTACAAGCCTAAACGACAACGGTTATCCTTAAAGGCTAATCAATAAAGTTAAATAGTGTCCTGACCTCAATATCCTTTTAAATCTTATATTACGTCACTATTATGACGTATTATATCCTTAAGAATGATAGACGACGTTGGCAGTTTCTGGCAAAGTTATATTTGCATAAAGGAAACTGTTTTTGAAGGTATGCACGATCCTTATTGCGTTGTGTTAAGGAATCGATTTGAATAACGGATTGGTTTTAGAACGGTAAAGGTGTGGTTTTTTTTTGGGTTCCCTTTAAGTCGGCCCTTAGTCAGAAAGAGTCATGCCCGTTTTTACTATCACTAGGCTACAGCTAAATGAATGGGTAAATAAAAGCGCGCTCTAGTATTTTCAACTTTCGGAGCTAAGCTGAGCGCTGAAAATCTAACAGGGCGCTTTTGTTTAGAGTTTTACCAGTATCCTAATTGCATAAACACATGATCAATCACATTCTGAACCATTTTTGAAGGATATTGCTAATCCATTGCTTCATAAGTTCGAAAAATTTGAGTGCTCAACAACGTAAATAACGCAATATTGTGTTGAGCTGTCAAAATGAAACAGATTGTGATTGATCGTGTGTGATTAGGGTGCAGATCCTTCGCCACTTTCGGAGCGGACGGTATTCAAGAAGATATATTTTCTACATAATAAAAATAAAGGTTTTCCAAGATTATGGATATATAAATTCACTGTTAGAGAATATTATGAATACCAATGCTGCGAGTGCCGTAATCAGCAACTGGATCCAAGTAATAGGTAAGATCGTACCATTCACTCGAAAGAAGAATACTGTCGGTCTATTCTGTAAAAATATCCCGAGATTCCGGGATGGACACATTTAGAGTTCTGATTATGGAATGTATATTTTCTTACGTTCAGGTCTTGGCTAATATGGGAAGCACTTTTGTATCGATCGTAAAAATATAGCCATTCTGGAATTGATAAATTTAGTTCTTTTTGACTATAGTAATGCTTGCTAATGTTGTAAAGTAGGTTGCCAAACTGGCATAGCACATAGCGACAAACAACTCCGTACCTTGAGTTTCGTAAACAATCTATACAGTACACTATTTTTATGTTAACATCGCGAAAGTGACTTTCTTATGAGGTTTGATACGTGGTTTCCTTACCAAGTACTTATGCGATTAGTTGTGCATTCCCAGATCTTCTGGAATTCCGGGATTTAAATGAAGAAAAAAGAAAATCAAGAAGCCGCTTCTATAATTTCTTAGAAAAATTAACTTTAGGGTAAATATGCATCCGATTTTCTGATCTCTGGTTATAACATGGCAGTTAGAATTCAAGAAACATCACGACTGGAACTATACCTACAGCGTGTTTCAATAAGGTGTAGACAAAATTATGGGCATGATACATACCATCAAACGGAACAACTTTCTCCATGAAACCAATATCGTAATCGCGAAAAAAATATTAGTCATCCCATACATTTGGGTCGAGTATAACAGAGGCGAAATTCCCGTAATTTTAAGAACGTTTGCATTCGTATCAAATTCGCAATCTGTCAATAATACAATCAATTTACCAACATGTTTGACAAGTTTGACATATTGCTACTAGAATGTGAACATTTTTTAAGTCCGAGAATTGGCCTTCTGATCCTCAGACCAGTGGCGGACTAACAGGGGGGCGGAAGGGGCGGCCCGCCCCTGGCCTCCGGTCTTGGGGGGCCCCCAAATGCCTCCGCGTTCCCCTGATGATGAGATTTCAACTCGAACAAATTATAATTAGTCTTGAAGGAAATTCAATTGATGGCAGCATAGGTAACAATTATGAAATTAACAATCATTAAAAGCGTTAAACGGCAGATTATGGCTGAATACTAAAGCTCCGGCGTGATTTTTTCCGACATCTCCAACAATCATCGTCATAGATTTTTCTAAGTATGCAATGACATGTAAGAATGTACGATTCTAGTCACGATTTCAATTGCAAATTAACTAGTAATATGTGATCAACAACAACTTATTCTAAGCTAAACACGTTTTTGAGAAAAACCCAGAGGCGGCTTTACCTATGGTGCAGGGTGTGCAGCGCACACAGGCGCAGGGTCTTAGGGGGCGCCGAGCGCTGCTCGCGACAACTTTTTAATCAAATTCCAAACAAGACCGAAACATATTCTGTTAAAAGGCAGTTTGTAGTTTGAGGCCCCCTACGCTAAATATAAACCTAGAGTGTTAAAATTTAGAGTTCACTTCGCTCGCTCTTGCAACCTAACATTCTTTTTTTATTGGAATTCTCTGCGTAAATCGACAATGTATTTCCTATTTATATATGGATGGTCAAAAGAAAAACTGACTTATCCAGGACGGGGTGTTAAATTTTCGAGCTCGCTTTGCTCTTGCATACTACATTTTCAAAATATTCTGTATAGGTCAACAAAGTAATTCCTGTTTCTGTATAGATGTTTAAAAGATTTTTTTTACAATGCAGAGTGAAATTTTTTCGATCCTATATATTTCTGATCCTCTAGCTTTTCGGTGGTCGACAAAGTATCCTCTATTTCTGTAACAATGGTCAACAGAAAACCTAACCTTTTCGAGGCAGTGTGCTAGAGCGGGGGGGGGGGGGGGGGCATTTAGTTTTGCCGCCCTGGGCCCCCGACAGGCTTAGTCCGCCACTGCCTCAGACACGCTGTATATTACATCCTCAACTTAAATGTTACCTATAATAATATATACAATCTGATCTTATCAATATTATAATCCTGGTAAAGAAACTAAATTCAGACATGCGGAACCCGAAATATTAGGCGCAATTTTATCTCTGCCATCTTTTTTAGTATGCAAAACATGTTGGAACACTATTTATGTATTTGAAGCCTTAGGACATTCATTGTCCAATATCGTAACTAGGCTGAATGCGACAGATGCCTTTGTCAACGCATAGATTAAAAATAGAATAAGTTTGTCTATTGACAGCCCAAGATGGAAGGAGGAAGTTTGGGGTTTTTGATTTGTTTATGGTTTTGGTTTTCGTTTATGGTCTGACAGGCATTTAGTGGTACAATAAATTATAATAGGTACTTAATGTGTTCTTTAAATTAATCGCGGAAGTACTCCATGACGGGTGGGCAAACTTCTTCGGTCACCCCCTTCTACAAACAAACTACTCCATGACGGGTGGGAAATCTACTTTGGTCACCCCCTTATAAAAACGAAGTACTCCATGACGGATGGCCAAACTTCTTTGGTCACCCCTTCTAAAAACAAATTACTCCATGACGGGTGAGCAATCTTCTTTGGTCACCCCCTAAATAAAAACGAAGTACTCCATGGCGGGTGGGCAAACTTCTTTCATCACCCCCTTTCAAAAACAAACTACTCCATGACGGGTGGACAATCTTCTTTGGTCACCCCCTTATAAAAACGAAGTACTCCATGACGGGTGGGCAAATTTCTTTGGTCACCCCCTTCCAAAAACGATATAATGTACATAATATACTCAAAAAGCCTTTTTCTTACGTACATGCGCTTTTTCACTTAAGAAAAAACATAGTTCTGTGAAGGATAGCATAGAGAAACCTTCTTTACTAAGTAGTAAAATTGGAGAGTAGTAACTATCTGGCGAAATGTGAGTGTACTACGTCTTTGGTAGGTGCTCACATGAGGTGTCTTGTAATAGGGAATTACAAGGGACTTAAACATAACTGACGTGTGAATGTGGCTGTTATTATATTAGGGAAAAATCAATACTACATGTAAATGATACATTTATTATTTTAATTTGATTTGTATTAGTTTTAAAACTGACTGTAATTTATTATTTTGAACTGTTATTTGAATTGGTATTTCCATTGTTTCGAACTTAATCTATATTTGTTTGTAATTTAATTTTCTATTTTATTTTTATTTTATTCTGACATTTAAATATTATTAACTATTTCCTAAGGCTGATATATTTAATTTTATCTTGTACCTACTCACTTTTTATTATTTGCATACCCATGTGATGGTTAAACATGGAGAACTTTATTACTATTAACAAAAAACATCAATGTTTATCTGAAGCCATGTTTGCAAAAAAAAAAAAAAAATGATTTGAAAAATTTGACTCATCGGAGAATAGAAGCGTGTTTACGAGTACATAACGTTATTAAAAATAAGTAGGTAAATATTCTACTTACTGCAACAAATCCCTTTTTTCTTATTTCCCTCGCATTTCGTTTCCTCTATGCAGTTCTCTACACAAGTGTTGTCTGTGGTCTTGAATAAACTATTTCGCGAGTCTGTGGCACTCTCTGGCGTAGAATCACTGTCTTCTGAACGCAGTGATCGTGAAGAAGAACCGTTGTCATCGTGAAGAAAATTTTCGCCAGACATCTTGAATTCTGTAAAGAAGAAAATTGAGGGCTCAAAACAGTGAGATTTTTTTTATGTTAGAAAATAAAGTCGTGTCCAGATTGGGTGCAAAGGTAGGCTAGGCAGAAGAGTTGGTTGAGTTTTAGTCTCGCGAAAAAAAACGTGAGGACCCTCAGAGTGAATGAGGCACATGAGTGGAATATATTATCGTATCGATTTTCGCTTAGATGGCATGGATGATCCCGCATGGATGGCCCTGTAAAGCCTCGTTTACACGTAATGGGGTCGTCCGTTCATTAATTACGTGAGGCGTTTAGGGGGGAAGGGGGTCCAGCCGAATCTCACCCAATCTCACGTGGGGGAGAGGGGGGTCTCGGCAAATATCACGTAATTTTTTTCCGCAAGATGCAGTGTAAAATTGCGAGAAAACACTAAAATAATAATAAATAAATACAATTCAATCAAGCACAGGCACAGATTGACGTATTTACACAAAAAAATCGTATTCTGAAAAATCTCTGGAGAGATTAAAGGCTTGTGCAGACCCAAGTCGCGCGACGCGACACGAACAATACAATTTCTAAGAAAACTTCACAGTATAACAATAACCGGTGTCGCGTCGCGCGACAAGTCGCGCTGGTCTGCACAAGCCTTAAGGTGGGTAAGGGAGGTGGTTGAGTCAAATCTCACGACATTTCACCAAGGGGTCGAAATATCGCTAAAACGCCTCACGTAATTAATGAACGGGCGTTCATTAATTATACAAAGTTTATAAATACACTTGAATAGCCTTCACAAAGGGGATACTTGAATTTTGTAGGTACCTACGTCTGGCGCAATCTGGACTGCCAGCTCCAATACCTTGCTGGCTGTCTTTTTTTGCCGCGACATGAGCCCAAAACGATTGAATTTTGATAAGTTCCAAATTCGAACGGTGTCTCGTTGTAAATGCGCGATGCGAAATAAGTTCGCTTTCGAATTATGAGCGCTCACTTGAGTGAAGGTTCCAGTGAACTTTAAAGAATAGCACTACAGTTGCTGTCCACGACTGAACTGCTATGAACCTTATTGATTTAACCTCCTTTTTACAGCCCCCATGGCTTTCTTGGCTTCGTTCCAGAGCCCACGCTGTTTGGAGGTACGCGGGTCATGTTCCAGTTCCGGAATTATTAAAATACGAACTGAGCTTTATTTATTTAACATTTTCATTAGGGTTGGACAGAGGAAGATTTAAGTATAGCCAAATTTTGCCAGTTATGTTTTGAGTAGGTACCATCGCGGTGGTTGTCGAAAATTGGTCAACCACCAGAGTCCGCGATTGCTGGGTTCAAGTTCAAGTAATTTATTTCATAACAAAAATACATTTGTGTCGAATTATTTGCACAGTAGGTACACAAAAAGAAGCAACACAAACTATTATATACATGTAACCTCGTCCCTCACCTAAAAATACAAACTTTACAAACATTAATATTCTTATTTACGGAACGAAGTCCCTAGCAAAATCCTACAAAAATACATTTAATGTCAAATTATTAACATTAACATCACCACATGAATGTATAACAAAGTCAAAAAGCAATGGATACACATATTTAATTCAAGTTTAAGAGCGTTTATTCCGAAGGTGGGCAACGTCGCAAATAGATGTCAAATATTTCACTGCTTTTATTAATTTGGCAATATTTCTGTGAGGAAATAAGAAATGTGGCTAACTAGCGAACTAGAATATTGATTATGAAATGCAATAATTAATATCGTAACACCAAATGTTTAGTTTTAGATGTAAAAAAACTATTTGGAAACTTTCCAAATGCGTTTTTTACACCTAAAATGGGTACAAAATCAAATTCAATGTTATAATTGAAATTCATTATTAATATTCTAGTTCGCTAGTTAGCTACATTTCTTATTTCTATTCAGTAATATTGCTATATGAATCAAAACAGGTAAATATTTGACAGTTATTTGCGACGTTGCCAACTTTTAGGATACATTCTCTTAATTCCATACTACTTTTAAGATTTTTGTTATTACTAAATTCGTCAATGCTGAGGCTTTATTTCCCACCAACACGAATGCAACGTTCCTGACAGCTACGGTCATAAACAAGAGAGCGAAATTAAGATGACACACCACTTTCGACTCCACCCATTTTTCATAGAGCTCATCGCCATGCCGCCATGACATATTGCAATTTGACACAAGGAGGCCATCGGCATTTCGTTTGCGCTAAAGTTTACCTCGAGGAGTGTCACCGGCATTAGGATAGAAATCTTGTTAAAATGTACATCTTATTTTATTTTCACGGTTTATAATTCTGTAGTAGCTAAAAAACCCACATTTAGAATGAGCCCCCCGCAAGGGCTCTCGGCATCCCATATGCGACTAGGTGAACCCTCCAGGAGGGCTCCCGACACTGAAGGTGTTAATATTCACCGTCCTACTTGTCTTGGCGTTTAGCATTGAAGTTTTCCTTTCGTCAAAAATATTATGTTCTAATCATCTCCTTAGCCTTTTCTCAAGGGTCGGCTCCCAATCTAACCGGCACCCTAATTGCGTAACACAATATTTAAATCATAATCTGAATGATTTTGAAGAATATAGGGCGAATCCATTGCGTCATATGTTCGAAAAAAAATCTGCTCAACAACATAAATAACGGAATGAATGTTGTTGAACTGTCAAAATGAAAGCCATTTCTACTGTTTGTGTGTGACGCAATTCAATTCAATTCATTTTATTTCAGAACTAGTCCATAAGCATACATGAGAAATATTTTTTTTAAATACATTAAGAATTAATTAAAAGATTACAATTAGATAAATATAACACAAAGCCATCAATAAAAACATTGCCTAAAAATTACAATTACATACATTATAAATAACAAAAAGATTAAAATACACTATATTGTTTTATCTTAGTCTAAATTTAGGTTTGGATCCGGAATGCTCAACATGCAGCCTGATCCAGTACCGCATTATTGGGCAATCCAGATCCAGATCCATCCTCCATACGAACAGCTGAAGGTAGCTGTTGGAACTGCCTCGTATGCGGCGCATCAGGGACACAACTCTCTTGCGAATAATCGCCGCAAATCCATCTACATTCGCGCCCGTAAACATACCTGACGCGCTACAGTAGCGAGGCAGCTTCCTCAGCGCCCTGAAGGCATTATTGTAGAGAACACGCAGGCTGTGTGTGTGGCGATTTTTTCGTATGCTTGACCCATAGGCTGCACGTGTAAAAGGTTTGGCAAAAGGCCTTAAACAACGTGGCTTATACTTCCGTAGTACAGCGCGCGAACCTACGAGCCAGCATATTCGCTCTAACAGACAAAGCCCTGCGCTCCCTATTTATATCTATATCATGTACTAGCGTGTCGGTGATCCAGCAATTGCGTCTTTCCATTCTAGACAAGGCCAGAACGGAACAGTGTGAAACTAATCGCGTGTAGATTGGAAATCACTTTTTTACTAAGGTCTTCCAATCTATACAAGAGTAGTACGCAAATACTCGCGTATACTTCGTAGTGACCTAATTAACTACCTTATTCCAAAATATACAGTGCCAGTACGCATACGGACTAATCGAGTATATATTGCGGCACCGCTCGCTTCGCTCGCTCCGCTCGCGCGCGATTGACATAGTTCTAACCTAACCTAACCTAACCCAATTTCATATTCCGTTATCTGTTCCATTTCACCAAGTTCTCATTTTTTTAATTTTTGACTATTTATGTTTAAAACTTATGTCAAGCGTTAGTATAGTTTGGAACCATCCCAGCGCACGTCCACGTTACAAACTATACACGAGCAGTACGCAAAATTCGTGAATACATTGTAATCACAGATTTAAAAATAGCATTACAATGTATACGCGAGCAGTTACCTATGGCTGCATAGAAATATATATCTTTGTATGGCTGCGTTTTGGCCTTGTATAGATTGGAAATACGAGACGCAATTACCCCGCTGGTGCTAGGAATACCAGTTTAATACATGGAGCAAATGCCTACATAAACAAATGTTTTGAACTACAGGCATCCGCATTGGTAAGATAGTTTGAAGTGTCGTGCAACCGGCGGCGGCGCGACAGCGCGACAGCGCGACACGACTCTAACAAAACAATTTCTAAGAAAGAACGAATACCTACACGAGCCTTTACGCCTTTTCATATTTCCAACAACATTTTTGGGGCTCCACATTGACAAAAAACTGAATTGGAAAACCCATATCGAAATCTTGTGCAAGAAAATCAGTAAATCTGCTTATGCTCTGCCCACATTGTCGTCTATAATAAGTGTGGAGGCATTACTTAAAGCCTACTATGGTTTAACAGAATCTCATCTACGCTATGGTGTTATTTTTTGGGGCAACTCAACAGAAAAAGACACGGTGTTCAAGGCGCAAAAGAGATGCGTTCGTTCAATATTTAAAATTAAACCTACTGATAATTGCGTGTCTTACTTAAAAAAATATTAAATTCTTACTTTGCCATGTCTGTACATTTTAGGAGGAGATGTTTTTGTCAAAACAAATTCACACCGATTTAAACGATTAGATGAAGTAGTCCCCCGTAATAGGCGCACAATAGCAGGGTATGCTCTCATACTACGAGAACAACCCTCATGCGCAAAAGTGTCTTTTGTATGGCTCCTACCATATTTAATAAATTTCCTAAAAGTTGGAGAGAACTGCCCTTGTCACTTTTCAAAAATAAGCTGAGAATTTTTTTAGTTAGTAAAGTGTATTACAATATTATAGATTTTTTAAATGAAAAGGACTTTTTTATTCCGTCTTCTAATATACATAGTTAAGAATTGAACAATTGTAACAATTGAATAATGTGAATCTTAAATTATTCTATTTGACTGCATGAATATTCTGGACATAATTTAATCTATTTTGACTTTATTATACATATACCAAATATCTTGACATCAATTATTATTTATTTGTTTTGTATTTTGTAATGAAATTTAGAATGACTTTATGTAAATGCAATTAAATGTAATTTTCAATACCTACAAAATTTGTACGCCATTATTGGCAAAACATGGACGCACACAACATCTATTAATTCAATACCTTGCATGTGTGATTACTCAGTTTATGTAAACGCATGTTTGACAAATAAATGATCTTTATCTTTATCTTTATCTTCCAGAACTACCAAGTACTTCACAATTATAATTACACATTAAAATAATACGATTAATTTACAACTCTTTATCATTATACTAACTAATTTTAGTACCTACTTATTTCATTGCAGTGAGCAATACTCGTAAAACATACGCATAAACTTACATAAATTATTGTTTTAGTGATAACTGCCACTGCCGTACGCCGCCCATTCATCAATCAGTAATAATGAATTAATGTGGTTAATTATAGTCTAAGAATACATTTGAATACTCTCCACGAGGTTAAGATGCAGATATATGCCAGTGACCTTGAGTGGTTAGCTTGCGTGTTCTGTACTGAGCTCACGCAACGCATCGTACGTCCAGCCAGTAATAGGACCTGCCAGAGTTGCGAGTTTGTCCGAAAGGTATATCGCGGCCCCGGAACACAGGCAACGGGAAGAACACGGGTGGGTTTTAGTCAGTAAAAGTCTGACACGCCCTCTCGCTCCGCCCAGAGCGGGAGAAGTTATTTGATAATTTCCCAACCGGCGACACGGTTGGCGCAGTGGCGATCGAGAGCGATCGACTGCTGCGCAACGTGTCGCGGGTTCGATCCCCGCACGGAACAAATATTTGTATGATCTGCAAGTAGTTGTTCCGGGTCTGGGTGTTAGTGTATGTGAGTTTCTATGTTTGTAAAACGCACCCACGATACAGGAAGAAATTCTTAATGTGGGGCAACGTTTAAAAAAAAAAAAAAAATTGCAGTAATAGGACTCGCCCATCAAGGAGCGCTGCCCCAAATAAGACGCATTATTACAAATAAATTTCACTATGTAATAATCTAAAATCTGCATATTATAAGTTCATAAGAAAATGCTCTAATTTAACATATATTTTTTCCTAAACATTAATACTACTGTTTAGACGTGATCTTCAGTATAAAATCATTTAAAGTCGGCTATCGTCGCCTTAAGGCGAAAGGCGTCAGGGTAAACCCACGAAATCTAAATTTTCTTAAGTTTTTTGCAATTTGCAGGTCAGTATCATGTTGATCTAAATATGATTCGTGGTCGAACCAAATATTTATTTATAGAATTATAATAATAAAAATAATCAATACAACTCTTTAAGTTCATATTAGTTCGACTAGAGATGCTTAACTCATTTGTACTCAAAATCAGTTTAGGTTTAATTTGTAAAACAATCTAGAAATAAATAAATAAGTATAAAAGTATACATTAATATAAAAAAAACAAAAACAAAATAAATAATAAAACAACAAAATACAAAAATTAATAAACATAAATATTACCCTATTGAATGTCAATTTCATGAAGTCATTTGAGGCCAATTCTGACTTAAGGAGTTGTATTGCTGATTCTAATGCTTAAAATTCTATAAAGCCATATTTGTTACGGTCGCGAATCATATCTTAATCAACAAACAACCTGACACTGACCTGCATATTGCAAAAAACGTAAGAAAATATGAATTTCGCGGGCTACCTTAGCACATCCCCCTTAAGTAGATACGTTCGATGCACTTTGGACAGTCAGCCTCACTATCTCCGTGCTGACCGGCTAATATTTTTAGCATTTGGCTAAGTAATAATAATAACAGCCGCACGGGTCGATCCACCAGGTTAAGCTACGCTTGCCGGGATTGGCCAGTGGATGGGTGACCATCTTTACATACCGAGACTTCTCCGTGCCTCGGAAAGCACGTTAAGCCGTTGGTCCCGGCTGTCATTCGTGGATCTTTGACAGTCGTTACGGGTCGTCAGAAGCCCGAAAGTCTGACAACCAGTCTTATCAAGGGGTATCGTGTTACCCAGTTACTGGGTTGTGGAGGTCAGTTCATACATAGTTGTTCCAATATTTTTAATTTAAAAGTATGTCTGTCTGTATATCTGTTACCTTGTCATGCCTTACCGGCTGAACGGATATTGTTGAAATTTGTCATACAGCTGCACAGGTAGACCATGCCCTGGGTCACGGCATAGGATAGGTTTTTATTCTGGTAGTATGTTCCCGTGGGATAACTTACGACCTCCATGCGGACGAAGCTGCTTGTTACATAGTAGGGATGTTGTTTTTTTTTTCCGTCAGATAGTTTATAAAAAAATATTGGACACATCTTCTTTCCTTTTTTTACGTAATCAAAAGGATTACGGCAATACATTGAGTTAAAATGTGGCATGACTTCACTCTCCGGTAGATTTTATACTGAATTGTGACGTAGCGAGCCCCTACTCCCCAATTTTAATGCGTTTTATCTAAACCATTTTTATTAATATGATAAAGCCAAAAAGACATGTCAAATTTTTTTTTATTATCTGACTGACGGACTAAATTATTTTTTTTCCAAGTCTTCGTCCCTATATAGGAACAAGCTATATTTACCAATTGGCCCACACATGGCTCACTCACGGATTCACTTTAGCCGTTGCATGTTCGAAACCAGTATCCAAATGGCTTTTCTATGTTAATTCAAGGCCCAAGAAAAATATAAAGAACTGCAGTTAAGTGAGATTTTCCCAAAAAATATTTAATCAAATCAAAATATTTTATGTCACAAACCTACATGGACTTATGACACGTCAGAAGCTAGGTGCACGGTTCCAATTGGTCGTTTCCTATGGAGAAGAGCCGGCAAGAAACTCCACGGTTAGGTACTCTTTTAAAAATAAATAGCTTTTACAATGTTTACAAATTACAGTTATCGAAGGACAGTGTAGGAGTATGCCTGTCAGCAAGTACCAGGTACTTAACAAAATAGAAAATGGTCTAGTAATCTACAGTCTATTTAGCCTATTAAAAACGTCTAGCTCCTTCACTATAAATAATCGCTGAACATACATGGGGGTGTTCTGGGAAAACCTTGGAGAGAGGCTTTTAAACATTTTTAGACGTCGTACATTACCAACCTATAGAAGTATTAACCAGTCAGTAAAGTTGGTAACGACCTGTCTGCCCAGGGTATGCCGGACTTAATTAAATAGGTATAGCGGCTGTCGAAGTCTCTTTTTAACCTTCGACTTCCTCTTCGAAGTCTCTTTTTAACCTTCGACTTCCTCTTCGAAGTCTCTTTTTAAACTTCGTTTAAGACTTCAAAAAGGAGGAGGTTCAATTCTACAGTATGTTTTGTTTTTGTATGTTTATTAGAAAGAAAGAAAGAAAAATACGTTTATTTGCGGTACACATGACGCAAGGTAAGAACAAAACACGAAAATAAACAGTTTGGGGGAAAACATGCGTCACATCCACGCAAAACTTATTAGGTACGCGATTATTCCGCCGATTATGAATTGAATTATTATATTATATTAAGTTATTTTTCCCTTTGTAGTGTTTTATATCACCACATCGAGTTATATGACAAAATTATATCCGAAAAAAATAAAGTAATTATCTTTCAATGCATTTCCTGATGTTGCGATCATTATTTTTTTATAAACTGCAAACCGCAAGTAGCCTTAATCAAATTAATCTAAATAGCCGGAAATTACAGATGGACCAAAAAAACTCTTTTAAGCTTACTGATTTCCTGGTACTTAAAATATTATTTAGAAGGTCGGGTGGCTATTAACTTAACATCACGGCTTTAATCTCGTACATTTCGCCAGATATGTGTATTAAGTCCCATAAAACGGAAGGCGAGCATATTGGTAATTTCACCAAACATGATATATGTTTTTTCGTAACTCGGTAAAAAAAACGCATATGTGACTAAAAGAGTGATGAATATAAATGTTGATTGAAAGAAAAAAGAAAGAAAATACGTTTATTTGCGTTACGCATAACGCAAGGAAAGAACAAAACACGAAAATAAACAATTTCGGGGAAAATATGCGTCACATCCACGCAAAACGGCCATCGCTCAGCATAATGCTGCGACCCTATGCGAAACAGAGCCCCAGCGCTGGTTTTCAGTGACAGCCGGCGTTGAAGTGATGATGTCAACCCGTGCAGTATAAATAGTGAAATGAAAAAATAAGACAAAAATAAAATGAATAAATACAATACTTAGTCCTTAGTCCTTAGTATTGATGAAGAGGGAGAGGAAGACCTAAAAAATATGGATGGAATGTGTGAGGAATTATATGAAAGAGAAGGGAGTGAATGATACCGTCACGGTTGACAGGGGAGAGTGGAAAAAAACAACGTGGTGCGCCAACCCCACGTAACATGGCACAACGGCAGGAAGATGAGATGATGAGTCGGTCTCCTTCTTCTTTTGATGTGTAACATCTTTCCTCTCGCTTTCCTACAATCCGTGGGAGTAATTTCGTGGAAAGGGACGGAAGTGTGTTACAGGAAGCCGGGGAAGCGCGTGGTATTTGAATTTGGTATGAGTGCGCACGGTGCTAGAGTTGCCCTTCAGAAACGACCTTGACGAGGCCATGTTGCTACCTTAATTAATGTTGCTATATGTCAAATGTAAAAAAATCAGCTGTTCCCTACATTTATGTTCGTCTAGCTTGTCAAAATGTAGGGAACAACTGATTCTTTTTTCACAATTTCAGGCTTGGTCAGGTTGGCGGCGATCTGTCGCGTCCGGTCCTGGTTCAGGCCATGGTCCGGAGTGAGAGTGCATGGGAGGCCGTCACTTCCTTCTGCGAAGCAGTAATGCTCGCGAAGGAGGAGGCGGAGCGCGCGAGGGAGGGGCAAGATTCGCGGCCTTGCGCCCCTAGTCGCCGCAGGAGACGCCCCGGGCATCGAGAGTCGCGAGCCGACTTCCGGCCACCGTAGGCGCGGGCTTGCGGACGGTGAGCAATGGGTAGCTCGCCGTCGGATAAGGACCAGGCTCGGATCTACGGCGCGTTGTGTTCCACGCGCGCCTCAAAGGGAAAGCACCAACTGACGGGGTCCGTAAGGACCAACGCCTGCTGGGGTTGCGGGTTTGTCCGAAAGGGATATCGGCCCCGGCACACAGGCAACGGAAGGAACACGGGTGGGTTTTAGTCAGTAAAAGTCTGACACACCCTCTTGCTCCACCCAGAGCGGGAGAAGTCATTTGATGATTTCCCATCCTCAAAAAAACAAAAAAACAAGGCTTGGTCCCATAGTGAAAGTTGTTCATAATGATGAGTACAATGACCCCTCAAGAGGATGCAAACGAATTAAATTTCACCTAGTACACATTTATTTTTTGTTACCATCAGTAAATTTTTGTCACGATTGGCCGCCCTAGGCCCGGGCTTACTGGGCTTTAGGGTAAATCCGCCACTGGGTACACCTCTGCCGAACCTATCGGGGAAACAAGGCGTGATGTCATGTTCTGTTATGTTATACTTAAAACGGTTTTGCAATAGACTATCGAAACTGAGTTGGCCTTGTAACGAGTATGCATATTCAACGGGGCAGGAATATATACAGAAGTTTTACTCTCATTTACAGCAAGAGCCGAGCAGTTAGTAGATCAGTTTAGAGTTCTTTGTGAAGGAGTTCGTCCGGGGAAGTATTATTACCATAGGGTAGGTAGGGTTGCCAATTTTTTATTATCCATTTGTAGTATTTTCGAAGCCATTGTCTGTAAAATATGGTAGACAAAAAGAAAATGGGTTTTAGAAACGTGAACGCCTCGCTAGAGAGAATGTGAAGTTATTTAGGGGTTCTAGAGGGTCAGAAGATCCCACACAACAATTTTTTTTGTCGGAAACGCATTTCTTTTTTTAAGGTAAATTAAAAAAATATATATTTTGGGATCTAAGAGCGAGCCCAGCGAGCTTGAGATTTGGGGTACGCGACGTCATCTCCTTCGTGTTAGGTTCCTGTTTAAACCCTGTAGACGGAAATAGGAACCTGTAGAAATAGCAGATGGGTGGGGGGATGACTTACCCTCTTCCTCTGTCCTTCCTTCCACCTCCCTCTATATTTTGTTATCAACCTTTTTATGAGATTTATGTCATATTAAAAAATCTTTTAAATAAAACTACGTATCTCCGGCGGGCGGGGAGTGGGAGGTTTACTAACCCCTCCTCCCCTCCGTATCGAGTCGTCACGTAAATCTAAAGTTCAAGCGTTTACAAATTGCATACTTTTGAAATAACGGCCTAATTCTAGGAAAAGTTTCTTAGACGGATTTACCTCAATCCTCGGGAAAATACTTCTTAAGACCGAATTTTAAAAATAAATTATCAGAGGTAGTTCTGTTGTTTTCAATGGATGTAGGTACTTAAACAGTGTGGCAGGGACATCGACGCGAAAACTGTATGTGTGTGTGTCATGTACTGAAATCCATCGTATCAATTTTCGCGTCGATGCCCTGCCACCCTGTATGTATAAAAGACAGTAAAATTCTTAATCGCTTACAATACAACCACATTAAAGTAGCTATGACGGACTTGCCCTTATTGACTTTAAATATTATAGATATTTATTTATTTATTTTTAAATTACTTCTCCATCATTGTTTTTGCTGATAGAATCACATTGTGTAGGCCCTGTGGGAAACCTGCTTGAACCGAGGTTGACGTGTAGGTTATGTTTCTAACATAACACGTAAACCACGAATATTACTGACCCTGAGGCTACATAAAGGTGTCATTGACCTACAGTTCGTAGGAAACATGTATTTTTCTCGCAACCGAATCATCTAAGCTATGAGCAAGATCTTTGTCTATTCAAGATCATGTATTCTAGGGGTACGGCATGGAGTGGCCCCGGCCAACTCGAGCAAAAATAAACAAAGGCACAGCCGTAACATCCTTTTTTCGAAGACATTCAGGACATTTTCGTAACTTCGTTGTGGCTGTAAGATGATCTCTCTTTGTACGAATATCCTATACAATGCGAGATCAGCTTATACTGGAAATGTATTGTGTACATCGTGAGCTAACCGTCATGTCCCAGAACCAAAAATTCAAAGACATATAACATCCACCAACACGCACCGGGCTCGTGTGGTAGATATTGCCTACTCCTCATGACAGAGAGGAGGCTTGTCTCAGCTGAGGGAACATTATAGGCTGTATTAGGTTTTCTAAAACTGTTGTTACAAAACATCAGGCAGCATCAGCAAGGTCGGGGTCGGAGGTCGGGGCTAACTGCTAACGGTGTGTTGCCGTCATTGGTCGAATTCAGGCAAAAAGTTTCATCAGGGGGTTATACTTGACAGTATCAAAACAATTTTAAATTAAAAAACCAACATCTTTTTAAATTAAATAAAAATAGAGATTTCCTTTTTTTCCCGGGATTCATAATTTTGTTTAACGTTTTTCTATAATGGAGAAATTACTTGTGTAGTCTCTAACCCAAGGAATTAGTAAGTACTAGCCTATTGTATTAAATCCGTGGTGAAATGTCATGTCAAGTGACATGTTTAGCTTTTATTTTAATCAACTAATCACAGAGCATAACTCTGAATTCACCAATCCGTCTTACGGAAGCGTGGTGATCTATGCTCGTGCCTTCTCTATAAGAGAAGAGGCCTTTGCCCTGCAGTGGTACAGTAATAATAGGCTGGTATTATTAATCACAGAGCATGATCAGATTTGACAGCGTTTTCATTTCAGTGTTGATTTTACAATGAAAACCGGGAGTTAAATTACTGTTTCTAACTTGTTTAATAAAATGAATGTTATAGACCTGTCCGTTCACATCGTATCAAGTAAAAACCACATCGCAACTATGACTTAATACTAGCTTTAATATTAACTTTGAAATTATTCATGAATCATTTTTAAACAGCATTTACTAATTACTAAACACTTGAACTATTTACACAATACACTGTTTTTGCGCTGTTGGGTAAATCATGATTTATTACAATTTTGTTTTGTAAAAATTTGCAATCGGCAGACATTCAAATTTAAATTTTCGGGAGACCATTAGCCTCCCGAAATTTTGACAGTAATATTACCTTAATGAATGGTTATTTTCATGAAATTATGACATTTGAGGCCAATTCTAGAGAGTTGTATTGTTGATTCTAATGAATATAATTCTGTTACTACATGTTTGTTACGAATCATATTTTCATCAATAAACAACTTGTCACTGACTTGCAAATTGCAAAAAATTTAAGGTTTTAATTTGCAGGTGATTCCTTCAATGTAGCTCGCGAAATTCAAAATTCCTTTGCAAAAACGTAAGAAGTTTTGAATTTTGTAGGCTATCCTTTCCTTATAAACCATATGTATGCTAAAGTAGAATTTGGCAAGTTCGATTCAGAAACCAGTGCGATAATTGGGATGCTGAAAAAAAAAAAAATCGGACACGTATTTTTTATTTTTTTGCGTTGTCAAAAGATTACAACAATACATTGAGTAGGCAATGCGTTAAAATGTGGCATGACGTCACTGGCCGGCAGGATTTTATACTGACTTGTGACGTAGCGGGTTAGCGAGCCCTCACTCCCCAACTTTAATGCGTTTTATCTAAACCATTTTTTATTAATAATTATGGTAAAGCAAAAAATACGTGTCTAATATTTTTTTATTATCTGACTGACAGACTAAATAGTTCTTTTTTTCCCAAGTCAACATCCCTATTGCGTAAAAGCAACAGCAGACACGTGACGTAACTCAAGTGGAATAATTTCTATGAAAACTTCATGGAAATTATTGAACAGTCGAATTTTTCAAACAACTAAAGCAATGGATTAGGAATTTCCTTCAAAATCATTCGGATTGTGATCGAAAGTGTGTTATGCAATGAGAGTTTTCATGAAAATTATCGCCTCCAGTTGGCACCACTTTGATAAGAAATCTTCCATTTCGACAATTAAAAAAATATATAGGATGACGTTAATCATTCGTTTCAATCATTCGTTCATCATTCAGTCACGACTAAGTACGACTAAGACTAAGAAAGTATTGTACAGGCGCTTTGATAGTTTTGACAGGTGCCCGGACCTGACGTTTCAGTGCTGACAGCTGGTGGACGTCATTTAAAAAAACCGTCAATGAAGTGCTGGTGTTAGCCTAGTCAATCACTCTCCCAAGTCTCCCCACTACATCAATCTCGCATGCGCGACAGAGCCATTGCAAATGAGTATAATTATAAGAAATGTATTTCTTTATTACAAAACAATCTTTGTTTATTACTTACTTGCTAGAAGATACATTAATGTTTTATTTACTTTAATATGAAGTAGCGTATTATTTTTTATTTCATTCATTGCAAGTTGATTAATTATTATTAGTTACTGACATCTGTACTGTAGCCACAATAAACACGTGGGAACTTCAGGGATTTTTTTTTCATTAAATCCGTTATAACTATCTGAGAGATTTTTTCAAAGATATTGGTATCATCACAATTCATCTTCGCCAACATCTTATATATTAGGCAAAATATACACATAAACACTAAAAACAGTGATTTTCACAATGTTAACACTAGAAATAGGGACAAACTACGAGCTCCCTTTCACCGGCTTCATAAGGTACATAACTCATTCGTTGGGCTTGGTATAACCCTTTATAACAAGCTACCCTCTTCTTTGCTAGATTTGCCTTTTAATGCGTTTAAAACGAAAGTAAAATCCAAGCTTTGTTCAAAGGCATACTATTCTATAAACGACTACTTAAATGATAAGAATAGTTGGTCGCTGTGATTAACTCAAGACGATGTTTATGTTCTTTCTCCAGCTTACCTACTGACTAGTTATATGAGTTTAAATCATTGTTTATTTTATTTGGCTTTATAAGTCAAGTTATTTTAATTTAATTTTAATTTATTGTTAACATAATCTACTCATTACAATGTTTTCTTTATGAGTTGCATTGTAATATGTGGTTAGCTAGTGACCTCGACAATTGATCATATTAATCATTGTTATTAGTAATTGACTGTTTATTTATTTTACCTCGATGGTCTTAGTTTATCATTTATAACTTCCAGTTACAGCTATACATATGTAAGAGGGTACGCCCTTTATGCCTGGAGGCTTTTATTTAGATATTAAGTTCTGTTTACGTTTAGTTTTTATTTCTGCCTGAGTCTATTTCTCGGTGATTTTGTTTGGTATATTGGCATGTGCTAGCTAACATATGGCTAATAATTTAAATTATGTTTTGTGTTGCGTAATGTAAATTATTTTGAATGGTATTGTTTGGTTTTTTTTTTTCTTCTAACTGAACAGACAGCTGTGCTGCTGGGGAGTTTGTTGCACCACTTCTTCCCAGTGAACGCACTAGGAATTGGTGAAGGGTGGGCATTTTGGGGGAAACTTATCCTTAGAATGTTTATTTTTATTTTTATGGTCGATTATACAGAATGATAGGTAGGTACCAAAACAGCCATACTGCTGTGGCGGCATCTACATCGCCACATGCGGACTACGAATCAAAGACCTGACGACACACAACATCCTGACTTCACACAAATACTGCATCGCGCAATTAGAGTTTACCGCGCGATGGACATTTAAACGAGCTCCCGACTTCAACCTCTGGCCTGCCAGACACGACACCCGTCTGGTCGGAGGATCCTCCCTTTTCTATGGTGGATGAGTGAACTTTACACCCTGTTCCTCATACCCCTAAACTGCCCTTCTTCAAAATCAGAGAATACAAAAAATACAAATTAGTTTATTGTGTAAATAGAATTACATTTGAAACGTGTTTGGAGCTCCCTTTTAGGCAAACAATGCCTGTATTAGAAGGCTCCGCTCTTTCACATCATTGTCGTACACCCATACTAACTAAGTTAATATAGTGGACTGTGACCTTAAGGGTAATTATGCAATGTAACTACATTACACCCATACTAACTATACACTCTATTTACCTAATTAGCTTTCGCCTGCGACATCGCTCTCATTGATGTCGAAAAACTTCAAAACAGTATGGCGGATAAAAACATAAAGCTGCGTCCTCATTTATAACATTTACAGTTTTCACGGACCAGACACCGTGAATATGAAAAAGATGCGTGACAAAAACTGTCTCGCAGCGATCTATTTGGACTGCAGCAGGTGAGAAAGAACAGGCAATGTCAAGCACGACCCTTCGTTCAAAAGCTCTGGTGAAATTGAGGTCAATCTCGGTGTTCTAGGGTGTGTAGACTTGCACGAATAGTCATGACTTTTTAATCACTGGAGAACAATCGACACATGCAGGATTTGCCTCAGTTTGAATAATCCTACCGTAGAGTCCATGACTAGTAAGCGTAGCATTGCCACGTATGCAGTAGGCTTAATAGACTTTAGATTCGTAAACAATATTCTATTTTGTTAAATACTTACTTGTTGACAGGCCTACACTGTCCTCCCATACCTAATAAGGCCGTTTATCCTAAAAGTTGGCAACGTCGCAAATAGCTGTCAAATATTTACCTGTTTTGATTAATTTGGCAATATTACTGTATGGAAATAAGAAATGTGGCTAACTAGCGAACTAGAATATTAATAAACAATTGCAATTATAACATTTAAATTGATGTTGTACCCGTTTTAGGTGTAAAAAAGGCAATTGGAAAGTATCCAAATACTTTTTTTACATCCAAAACTAAATATTCGGTGTTATGATATTAATTATTGCATTCCATAATCAGTATTCTAGTTCGCTAGTTATTTCTTATGTTATACTACATATTGTCAAATTAATCAAAACAGCGAACTATTTGACATCTATTTGCGACGTGGGCCACCTTCAGAATGGACTATGAAATTATTGTAAAAGCCATTTATTTTTAAAAGAGTACCTAACCGTGGAGTTGCTTGCCGGCTCTTCTCCATAGGAAACGACCAATTGGAACCGTGCACCTAGCTTCTGAGGTTTCATAAGTGCCCATGTAGGTTTATGTGAAATAAAATATTTTAATTTTGTTTTTTTTCACTATGCCTTGAAATTGAAATGTCACAAATGTGAATGCAGCTTTAATAATATAACTATAACATTGTAAGATATTTACTTTCGTCTAATAAATAAGGGTAGGGGGTCAAGTGATAGTGATAACAATGTATGTTAGAGAGAGCGATACTGATGAACTATCTTTGACCTTTTCATGACAAGATGGAATAATTTTAATAATGTTGAATGATTGTAAATAACACGCTTTATAAAATTATCAAACAGGATTCGTAGGTAAAGTAACTATAATAAGTGCACTAATTACACAGAAGGATTTTTGTCATAATTTCGCTGCTAATGTTAATGTGTTACGTAAAATGCATGTTGGCAGGGACATCGACGCGAAAACTCATACCATGGATTCAGTACATGACTCTGAACGGTTATTTAAAAAAAAAAAACTGTTCCATACATTTTGACCGCATAGCACATTTCTATAAAACAGCCGATTTAAAAAAAAATAACCGACGAAATATTATTAACGGTGTGGTTCAGAATCATGTACTGAGTACTTTTATTACTCGTAGACTGAGTCCATGGTATCAGTTTTCCCGTCGATGTCCCGGGATGCCACCTACACACACATACATAAATACATCCATACATAAATAGGGAAATTTAAAAATGTAAAAATTGCGACACGCGACGTCGCAAATAGCTGTCAAATATTTACCTGTTTTGATTAATTTGGCAATATTACTGTATGGAAATATGAAATATCGCTAACTAGAGAACTAGAATATTCATAATTAATTGCAATTAAAACACTGAATTTGATGTTGTAACTGTTTTAGGTTTAAAAACCGGCCAAGTGCGTGTCGGACCACGCACAATGATGAGTTCCACAGTTGGGATGAATTTATCCCAATAACAAACTTAACATTAACAGAAATAAAAAAAACAAAAAAGCAGAAAAAAGAAAAGAAAAAAAAAAGCAATTAAAACAAAAAAAAAAATATATATATATATTTATATTAATTATTATTATTATTTTATTATTATTATTTTATTAAAGCAACTTAGAAATAAGCAGTACCTTCGTACTCGAATTATAATTATGTCGTATCTGTATGTATTTTACTGTGTGTACATAAATAACAAAATAAATAAATAAATAAATAAACATTGTAGTTGAAAAACGTGTTCTCCCATACGGAATGTATGGGATATCATGTTTTTCAAACTGCAAAATAAGTTGGTTGATTATTTCACGTTAACCTGTACAGCCTACTTAGCTCTCATAGTTTTCCTTTTAATTTCGTTATATATACTACTGCTGTGAATTTTTTCACAAGTCCAAGTACAACCATTTAGCTAGAAGAGGGGGGGGGGGACACTTGACTCTAACAAAAAAATTCACTTAATTGCTTAATATTTCGCAAACGGATCCCTGCATCCAAAAATGGTTTTAACAAACTCACAATATTTTTGAAAGACGTTTCTAAAGATACGAGTACAAACATGAGGTAGATGAGGAAAAAAAAAATCCCCACTTTACGTGTAGGGGAGGTAACCTAAAAAAATTTTTTTTTCTTGATTTTTTTTTACCACTTTATCGGCATGATTAATATGTATACATATACCAAATTACAGCTTTCTAGTACTAATCGTCTCTGAGCTAAGCCGCGGACAGACAGACGGACAGACAGACAGACAGACGGATAGACAGACAGACGGACATGGCGAAACTATAAGGGTTCCTTGTTTACTACGGAACCCTAAAAAGGCATTTGTAAAATTTCCAAATACTTTTTTTACATCTAACATTAAATCTTCGGTGTTACGATATTAATTATTGCATTTCATAATCAATTTTGAATATTTTAGTTCACTAGTTAGCCATATTTAATATTTCCACACAGTAATATTGCCAAATTAATCAAAACAGCGAAATATTTGACATCTATTTGCGACGTTGCCCACTTTCAGAATAAATGCTCTTAGTTTCCTAGATACAATAGTAGGAACTTATTTATTTATTTATTTTTAACCACAACGGGGAAGCTCTTGGCCTGCATCTCACCTGATGGTAAGTGATGATCAGGCCGAAGGTGGAAGCGAGCTTTACCCGGAATCCTCAACCACAGAGGAACTGGCTATCTTACCCATAACTGCCGAAACACAACAATGCTGTTAACAGTGTGGTTATGGCGACAGACTTAAATAAGATGGTGGTAGCTAGCCAGGCGGACTTAGAACAAGCTCTAGTAACACTAATCTAACCGAGCAAAAAGTTTTGCCCCCACTCGGATCAAACCACATCTGGGTTTTAGACAGGTGGTCTAACCACAGACGTGGTTAAAACTTAGGAAGAACTGTACCTAGGAAGTACGTTTTTTCATAGTAACTTCTATCTTTTGGGTAGAATAGCACCTTTTTAGTGGTATATATATACAATGTCGCCCATGGGCATGTGCCCGCCCGTAGTTTTCAGAATATACATGAAAAATTACCGAAAATTAACTTTAAAAGGGGGTCTATCTTTAATATTTTTCATGTTATCCAATTTGTTTTATTGTTTTTGTAGCTTTTGCCTTAAATCCTATGTTATTGGCTCGATTTGGATTCTGTTTATTATTTCTAAAAGCTTATGAGTTATTTTATCGGATTAACTAAGTTTTTTGTTTAAAATTTGTCAACTATGAAAAAAAAAACGGCAGTGAAGACAATAAAAAAAAAAAAAAATCTGTAGGTATTTATTTGAAAAACACAAGTGTAAGTCCATAAAATCATAGGGGGGTATTGAAAAAAAATAACAAGAAAAAAAAATGAAGATAGACCCCCTTTTAAAGTTAATTTTCGATAATTTGTTTTGAATATTCAGAAAAATACGGGCGGGCACTTGCGCCATGGGCGACATTGTATTTATTTCAAAACCCCAAAGTGCGCAAAACCATGGGTAGGTACCGAGAAAGGGATCGACAAAGTTTTTCTCAGGATTGGTGCGATAATGGGAGTATTAAGGGTGGGGAAGATCACGTAGTGAATCTAAATTTGTTTAAGCAATCATATTAACGCGTAGTCGACGGAGCCCCGCCTTGCGGAGCTCTGATTTCTGTCGGATGTTTACTTTCATCTATTAAGAGTAAGAGGCCATGTGATAGTGATAACAATGTATGTTAGAGAGAGCGATAAACTATCTTTGACCTGATTTCAACTAAGTTAATCGTGTTAATTAAAACAAACATGAATTGTTGTTTTAAATAACACGAATAAGGCGACGATAACCGACTTTTAATAATTTTATACTGAAGATCACGTCAAAACGAGTAGTGTTAATGATTAGAAAAAAATATATGTTAAAGGAGATGGATAACGGCCCCATACAAGTTTGGCCCAGCAATGAACACAAATGAAACAAAATGTATTATGAACCTTCAATAGTTTTTGTTCGACGTAAAACTTCGTTTTATTTGAGGCTAATTCTAACTTATGAAGTTGTAAAGCTAATTCAAAAAAAAAAAAACAAAATACAAAAGTCATTTATTCAAACTAGGCTGAGAATCAGCACTTTTCGGACGTCAAAATTACATAAGACAGTCCCCGAAAACGCCCACCCTTCATCACTTCCTAGTGCATTAGCTGGGAAGAAGACGTGGCGCAACAAACTCCCCAGCAGCACAGCTGTCTGTGCAGTTAGAAGAACAAAAAAAAAGGATTCTATATAATAGTATTCAAAATAATTTACATTACGCAACACAAAACATAATTTAAATTATTAGCCATATGTTAGCTAGCACACGCCAATATACCACACAAAATCATCAAGAACTATACTCAGGCAGTCAATTCTAATGATTATAATTCTGTAAAGCCATATTTGTTACGGTCGCGAATCATATTTTAATCACCATACCAGCTGACACTTACCTGCAAAATGTAAAATACGTAAAAAAAAAATGAATTGCGCGGGCTACTTTAGCGCATCCCCCCCATATATATAGATATTCAACAGAAAGGTAAGTAAAAAAAAAAACACATCTCAAAGGAGGATAGACGATTCTTACCCAGCACACAGATAATGAAAATAAAATCGCAATGCATCATTGACGATCATAAGGTTCTCATTACAAAACAACCATGAGAATCTATTAATTTTAAATTGTGCCAATTTAGCTGCACATCGATCGCCGATACTTATTAGCTATTAGCGTGACCCGAATAGGAAATTGGCCCAAATTTTATATGCAACAACCAATTCAGACAATCAACTTACAATTTGTTTTTGTTATGTCACTTGATGCATTGGCATTGTGATTAAATAGCTGTCTTTGGTTCCGGTCTTCTTCATGTCTTGTTTTTAACGGATTTCAAAAAACAGGTTCTCAATTCGACTGTATGTTTTTTTAACTTTTCTTGAGTAGTTTTTGAGTTAGCTTCAATAATAATGATGCGTTTTCGGGGGACTGTCTTATGTAATTTTGACGTTCGAAAAGTGCTGATTCTCAGCCTAGTTTGAATAAATGACTTTTGAATTTTGAATATGTATTTTTTTACTGTTATTTACATAGCAGGTATAGTGGTATTTTTGTGGGTTAGGTACCCACGGCTACACATCAAGCTGTACATTTCCAGTACCTAATAGTAGATAATAATATTAAAATAATTTATTTGTGTAAAACATGGTGTGTTTCGCTCAGAGTGGCACAAACATGTTTAGCTATGATAAAACATAGCATGCAAAAATTTAATGTCACAGGGTAATTATAATTAAGTACATTAATGTTAGAATATAATGTTAATATTTTTTGTCCATAAATTCTTTGATAAAAGCTACATTCATTTAGCCATTTGTATAATTTGTTTTTAAATAATCTTACATTGAATAGTTTTAAATTATTGGGTATTTTATTATTAGTACATACACACATTGCTAGACAGCTTTTATTATATTTGGTTAGCATTGGTAAATCATTTAACACCAGTCCGTATGGATCACGTCTGCTCCGAGGACATACATCGCTTGCTGTCTTGAATAATTGTTTATTCTTGGTCACAAACACACACATTTCGTAAATATAGAGAGATGGAAGCGGTATCAAAGCAAGTTTTTTAAATATTGGCCGACATGTATCATCCGGCTGAAGTCCATAAATTGATCATAGGTACTTCTTTTGGGCGATGAACGCTCTATTTAGATCAGTGCTATTACCCCACATTATAAGACCATATCGTAGTAACGATTCAACATAATGCGTGGTAAGATATAATAGCAGTTTTTATGTTTGTTACATTTTTGACTTGCTTCAAAGCGTATACGAATTTATTCATTCTACCACAGACGTTATTTACGTGTCCCTTCCAGTTTATATCTTGATCAATTATTATTCCTAAAAATTTTGTACGTGGTACTTGTTTAATTTTACTTATAAGCAATCGTACGTATAAGCTGACCTCGCATTGTACGGAAATCCTATACATTGAGAGAGCAGCATTAACTGGAAATGTATAGCTTGACGTGTAGCCGTGTGTACCACAACAAAAAAAAAAAAATTAAACTTTTTTCCAAAAAAAAAAAATATAAACTGAAAAATAACTTTAATTTCGGAATGCGATGGCAAAAAACGAAACTTCAAAACGAAAGACACCGAAATATTTTTTTTTTTTTTTTCAAAGATCTATGAATGACAGCCGGGACCAACGGCTTAACGTCCTTTCCGAGGCATGGAGAAGTCTCGGTATGTAATGGATGGTCACCCATCCACGAACCGACCGTAGCTTAACCCTTCGATCGAGTGTTTTTATTTATCCACGAGCCCCTCAGAAGAAACATTTGTTTCATAAATATTCATTGCAATTTTGTATCACTCTTGCAATTTTGTATCGCTCTTGCAATTTTGTATCTCTCTTGCAATTTTGTATGAAACAGCAAATATTTTTCATTAGGTGCTCCTTATCAAAAGTTGTTCATATTCATGAATAAGGACTTTAATTCCCTGAAAGAATTACAGCGAATTCAAAGACATCCAGCATGTTTAGCATGACCACAATAGAAACAGGTTTTGTCGACGGAAGAATAGACAGAATGACAGATAAACAATCACAATCTGTCATTTTGTCTATTCTTCTATCGTACGCGTTGGTACGCGTGCAGTAGGTAGGTAGATAAGCCAGTATCAATCTTCAATTGTGTTTTTATCGGATATATTGAGTTACTAATTCAATTATTCACAGTTGGATTATAAGCTTGACTGAAGCAGATGACACAACTATCACGACGGTCATCACTACATTGGTAAATAAACCTCCTAAATATTTTATGTCATGGGATGGCAAAAATATGTAACGGCGCAGGATAGCCTTTACCTGAAGGTAAAGTTAAAGTTGTGGTTCAGCAGCTTCTTATTTAAAATCAAAGACTACATGACTACTATATGAGCTCATATAATTGTTTGGATTATTTTATTTGACTGTATGTCAATTTTGTTTTTTTTTTCATTTATTGTTGACATAATCTACTCATAAAAATTTGAATTTTATGTGTTTTTATTTTACATAGAATCGAGCTTTTCCAACGAACAGACAGCTGTGCTGCTGGGGAGTTTGTTGCGCCACTTCTTATTCCCAGCTTAAGCACTAGAAAGTGGTAAAGAATGAAGGTGAAGGGCGTTTTTGGGGGACTGTCTTATTTAATTTTGACGTTCGAAAAGTGCTGATTCTCAGCCTAGTTTGAATATATGACTTTTGAATTTAGAATTTCAATATTATGAGGATTGTGCCGGAATAATAACAGTTCGTCGTGGACGTGGTATACTACGGCTCCCCTGACATCCTCTCTATCATCAGAAGACAGCCAGAGCGCAACCATTGATACAACGGTCCGCTAGCTAGCGCACTAGAGTGACAGTTACCAGCCAGAGTCATCGACTTTTTCGGTAATTTCAGTAAATTCGTAACTAAACTATTACTATACTCTTTACCTTTAGTTACTTTACCTTTTTTGTTCACCAGTTATTACGTTTAGACGGCTACTTGACAGCTGCTGTCAAGTAACCGTTTCATTATTAATATTCTAGTTCGCTAGTTAGCCACATTTTTTTATTTTCACACAGTAATATTGCCAAATTAATCAAAACAGTGAAATATTTGACATCTATTTGCGACGTTGCCAACTTTTAGGATAAACCCTCTTAATGATTCAACATAAGCATGTTATGCAGTGATAGCAGTTTTAGTAAGTATAGTTTTAGTTTTAGTAGTTAAAAAAAACAAATGAGTTCGCTTTCGATTTGCGTGAGCTCACTTGAGTGAGGTTCCAAGTGAACTTCACAGAGAAGTAGGTATGTTGTCATATATTACATCTTATGTCCAGGTTCATCAATGAACGTCTACGGGTCATATGTATTATGACAAACACAGCTTAGGTCATTCATTGTCAGAAAGTTGTTAAATGCGTCATACATAAGTAACATAAAACGGTAACCTTAAATGAGATACCTTTTACCTTAATTTTTTATTTTATTTTTTTAAACGTCTGATACAGTTTTGGTTAGGGTTGTCAATATTTAAAAATGTATTTAGTCAGTTAGTTGGCCTTTTCTCTTTCAGAGAGCGAGCATTGATCACACTTGGTTTCGCCTTCTAGAACATAAAAGATGCCAGTCTGGGTTCATGGTGATCAGATCTGCCCAGCCTTTTCCCAACTATGTAGGGGTCGGTTTCCAGTCTAACCGGATGCAGCTGAATACCAGTATTTTACATGGAGCGACTGTCTATCTCACCTCCACAACCCAGTTACTGGGTAACACGATACCCCTTGGTAAGACTAGTTGTCAGACTTTCGGGCTTCTTCCTACCCGTAACGACTGTCAAAGATCTATGAATTACACCCGGGACCAACAGCTTAACGTGCTGTCCGAGGCACGGACGAGTCTCCTCAGGCCTCGGCAGACCTCGGCAAGCGTTGCTTAACCTTGAAAATCGATTCGTGCGGCTGTTTTTATTTAGCCGCAACCAAGAGAGCTAAATGCAAGCTAAAGCTTTGTGTTGAAGTGGATGGATTTACGACAATGGTGTAGGTATTCGATTTATCTCGCAATCCACCACCACTCGCACAGCACCATACGTAAACTGTAGTGCCTATTCCCGTTTTTAAAACCAGTTTCCTTGTTATGTTTTTTTTTTCACTGTTTGTCTTAAAAAAATGGGGATCCAATGGGAATATCCCCACGATAGGATTGTACGTCGCCGTCATTGTTGTGGTGGTGCTTGCGAGAGGCCTATGTCCAACAGTGGACGTCTTTCGTCTGGAATGATAATGATAAACTAAAATATATGCTTCGAAAGATTACGGTTTCCTATTAATCTTACGGTTGATTTCATGTGAGTAAGTAAAGCGAATTGTTATAAAAACTAAAGCCCACTACGACAAAAGGTCTACTAGAAACGTATACGACACCAAACGGTATGGGACCTTTAGGTTAAAAGATCTCACCTGCACGCTTAGCATGAGCAAAATAGAAACGGGTTTTGTCGACGGAAGAATAGACACAATGACAGATAAACAATCACAATCTGTCATTTTGTCTATTCTTCCGTCGACAAAACCCGTTTCTATGGTTGTTATGCTACGCGTGCTGTACCAAAATAATGTATTTCTAGCAAATAAATATTTGATTTGATTTATAAACAAGACATCATAGATAGACAAATCCGGAGTCACACGTGTTAGGGCATAAATCAAACATATTACGTGTGACTTTGGATTTTTAATTTATCTGTCTGTGATGTCTTGTTTATAACTTTTTAGTTGACATTTTTGTCGTACTTGGGTTTTAGTTTTTATAATTTATATTGGGGTTGTACATACATACATATCGGTCAAGATCATAACCCTCGTATTAATCGTTTTGCTTCGCATTAATCGGCAAAAATAAAAATATATGTCGATGTTGACAACCCTACTTTTCAGATGAAGGTGAAAACGATATCTGGAGCAAGCAAGTATAAAGTTGTTTTCAAAAGTCCGGTTTGCTCAAGTTATTTCATTGGTATATTACAAGTTCGCGATGAACCGACGTACCTACCTAATTACTTTCGTTCTTTGTAATCATATTATTGAACTCGGGTCAGATTTATTTAATAAAGATTTTTAGGGTTACGTAGCCAACAAGGAAACTCCATGTCCGTCTGTCTGTCTGCGGCTTAGCTCACAGAATCTTAGTACTAGAAAGCTGTAATTTGACATGGGTATACATATTAATCACGCCGACAAAGTGGTAATATTAAATCTTTTTTTTATTTGGCTTACGAGTAAAGTGGGGATGTTTTTTTTTCTCGTCTATCCCATGGTGTGAGGTGTCGTTGGAAAGGTCGTTCAAAAATATTCAGGAATGCGTTTGCGAAATATTAACCTTTAAAGTGATAATTTTTGTTAGAGTCAAATGTTCCCTCCCCCCAGCGCACGCCAGCTAAATGGTTAGTTTTGGAATGTGAAAAAATTCACGGCAGTAGTGTTCAGTCAGATTTATTTTATCATGGTTTCTGAAACGAAAATCAATACC
The DNA here is from genome assembly GCA_947364205.1 of Agrochola lota. Lineage (NCBI taxonomy): Eukaryota > Metazoa > Arthropoda > Insecta > Lepidoptera > Noctuidae > Agrochola > Agrochola lota. The sequence continues at coordinate 8,123,794 of OX376246.1, read as the reverse complement.
TTCAAATATATTACGATGAATGTTGAAGATGTCGGAAAACATCATGCCGACTGGAGGCTTTACTGGCGCGCGCCGCGTAAACCAATAGAGTTTAAAAATTAAAATAATTTATTATAGGGATATTTTCCGCCATCCACGCGGGCAAAGCCGCGGGCAAAAGTTAGTATACTTCATATTATAACGTAGGTATCATAAAACATCGTATAACTTTACAATCTAATGCTCAACAACTAGTTGACCTCGACTGTTTGTCTGGCTCTGTGGTTATTCAACCAAACCTAGTAACCTCTGTGACTCCTACGGTTGAAGGTCACACAATCCTTCTTAAGGTCATAACATTTTCAGCATCATTGTATTCCCGAGTGTGGGCAGAGGGGTAATAAGACGCTGGGCAAACGATGGACAATTTGTCCCCGGACAAATTTGGAATCCCGGAATTTTGGCCGCGTGTGCGTTAGATTTCCATACGATTCCAGATTGTCCACGGACAAATTGTCCATATATTCTGCTCAGCGCCTAATAGTACTCAGTACACCCATATTTTGCCAGTTATCATGTAACAGCGAGTCTATTGGAATTATCCAGCCACAGATCCAGAATCCAGGCTGCTAATAAGAATTCCCTAATAGAAATACCCAGAATTTTGCATTATTAAGGCGACGATAACCGACTTTTGATTATTTTATACTTAAGATCACGTCTAAACGAGTAGTGTTAATGATTTGGAAAAAATATATGTTAAATAAGAGCATTATCTTAATAACTAAATATAGGATTTTTTTGATTATGTTTATATTACATAGTGAAATTAATTTGTAAACATGTCTAACGCTGATAAAAAACTGAGAATCACGCAAAATCATTTTAAAGATAATTTAATTATTGAACTTAGCCATTGAAATATAAATAACAGTAGCAGATATATGATAGTGATATTGAGTGGTTAGCTTGCGTGTTCTGTACTGAGCTCACGCAACGCGTCGTAGGTCCAGCTAGTAATACTCGTAGGACTCGCCAAGGAGCGCTGTCCCAAATTAGACGCATTATTAATTTATTTTAAATAAAAGAAACGGTATTTTAATAAAACACGTATACTAAAAGATCAATAATTAAATTATCTTTAAAATGGTTAAGGTTTTATGAAAAATACGCTTGATATATTTTGCGTGATTCTCAGTTTTTTATCCGCGTTAATATACATAACTTTATAAATTAATTTTACTATGTAATATAAACATAATCAAAAATATTCCTATACGAACTATTTGCATGGAACATCATTACGTTCTATAGAATAGAATATAGAATAGAATATTTATTTCTGTTCTGTATCTGGGGAAAGGTGTTGTTAGCTGCGGTACAGTTTACACCTTTGCAGCTATCATCGCTTTACTTAGTGTTGTGTTATTGTTCCGAAATAAACATTTTATTATAAAAAAATAAAAATAAATAACTTTGCAAGGAAATCTCGAAGTTTTGTCAAGTCGTAAAAACTGGGCGAAGCATATGAAGCGGGTTGCTAGTTTTTATTAAAAATCAATTACTTACTAGTTTTATTTCTTGTCCTTTAAAAGTTATTTCCTTTCGTCAAAGTCACTGTAAGACCCGTAGCCTAATTACGTAATACACGATCAAGCAGAATCTGAATCGTTTTGAAACAGATTGCTAATCCATTAATTCATAAATTTGTAGAAAAAAATCTGCTCAACAACGTAAATATTGCAATGTTGTTGAACTGTCAAAATGAAACAGATTAGTCGTAATCGTTTAGGAAATTGTGTTGCGTAATTAGATAGCTGAATTAATACCTAAGTGAATTGGCGCAGCGCGAATCTGGTGGAACAATTTACACGAAAAACTTCTTTACAAAAAAAAAAAAAAAAAACAAGTGAAAAATTACTTTAATTTCGGAAGTCTTTGGTTTTGAATTTTCGTTTTTTGTCACCGACTTCCGAAATTAAAGTTACTTTTCATTTTCAATTTGTAGTGATTTTTTATTTTATTTTAGATGTGGTACCTACGTGCTGGCTATGTAATGTAAATAACAGTGACAGGAAGTTATTATAACATGTGTGGATGACATAGACAAAATGGGAAAAATACGTATAATTGAAGCTAACGCAAAAACTACCCAAGCAAAGTTCCACCACCGCACCGCGCCAGCTTTCTTTCTTGCTTTTTCTTTCTCGACCAAATAAAAGAGAATTTTCAAAATCGGTCCCAAAATTTACCAAAATATCGAAGGACATACATTAAAAAAAACATACAGACGAACTTAGAACCTCCTCTTTTTTGGAAGTCGATAAAACTGCATGGAAATTGTTGTACCGGTTCTCGTCACGCCGGCCGACGTTCTGCGTGAGCCTTCATGTCGAGAATGTCACGATGGTGCCAATTACTTGTAAATATACGAGGGACTACTATATACTTATTTTTTTTTGTATCGAAGACATATTTCAGTTTTTGTTATTAATTTCAAGGTACGTAATAATACGTACGTATGTAATATGTCGTGTCTTAGGAGTTCACGACCTTAAAGAGGGTATGAGAAATAATATTGTGTGGGGCATTGTTGCGTAAATCTAAGTAATCGTAATAGGTATAAATGTATATTTTTATATACAATATCTAAAAAAAGCCCTGTCCGATCCGAAAGGGGCATATATGTACCTACTGTAATAACATTACCAAAAACATTTTTTTTTTATAATTATTATAGAAAATAAAAAATTACTTATTGATATTTAAAATTCACATTTTTGCCACCAAAATTACCCCAAATCCATATAAAATTTGCAAATTGTCAACAGGGCTCACAAGTTATGAGTTTAAGACACCCGCTAAACGACGGGCACTTGCGACAAATGTAATTAAAACAAGGTAAAATTCTCCATAAAAAAAAATTGCCAATTTTTTTTTCTTTTTTCCTGCAAATTTTCACATAAATAGACTCTCAGTACGATACCTTACAACACTCTTACGGATCGGACCGGGTTTGTTTTTGCATGCAGTAAGTATATTTATTCTTAAATTCTCGCTATTGCACCTACCACTGTTTGTCTCTGCATCACTCAAAGGTTGACTGGTAGAAAATAAAATGCCTATAGCATTAAGTCCGCCTCTATACATTTGTGTGCTTAAAGTATTAAATAAATAAATTATAAATAAATCTCTAATACAAATAAATATAATTGAAATGTCTGTTTGTAATGTCAAAATAACAGCTTTTTAATAAATGTACTGAAAGTATTACGGTACTTATGTTTAAGAAAAAAACTTCTTTTTTCCTTTGTCTGTTTTTTCGACTAATCTTCGAAACGGCTGGACCGATTTCGACGGGACTTTCACTAGGAGATAGCTGATATTATAAGGAGTAACTTAGGCTACTTTTTATTTTAGAAATAGAAAAAGATTTAGGGTCCACGCGGGCGAAGCCGCAAGCAGCAGCTAGTTCATATCAATACTAGAATATTAATATTTTAAAGAGGTGTTTTTTTTTGAAGTTTGTATTTATGGGGTAATCTCCGGAACCACCAGTCGGATTTGAAAAATTATTTTTGCATTGGATAGCCCAATTCTTGAGGAAGGTCATGAGCCGACCAAGTCGCGGGCAGAAGCTACTAATAAATAAAATTATATTTATTCCTTTTATTACAAGAAAACCGTGCCTCGGAAAGCACGTTAAGCCGTTGGTCCGAGTTGTCATTCGTGGATCTTTGATAGTCGTTACGAGTCGTCAGAAGCCCGAAAGTCTGACACCAATGTTACCAAGGAGTATCGTATTACTCATTTACTGGGTTGTGGAGGTCAGATAGGCAGTCGCTCCATGTAAAATACTGGTATTCAGCTGTATCCGGTTAGACTGGAAGCCGACCCCAACATAGTTGGGGAAAGGATAGGCAGATTGATTAGTTTATTTTAAGAAAAACGTATTCGCTTCTACGCGCGTAATATATTTGTTTTTTTTTTACAAACAAAACCAAATTCGCTTAAGTTTTCTAATGCAACCAGTTATGTTGCTACTGGCCTCAGCGACGTAAGGTCGCACTTGCAGACAACCTTTACAGTACCTACCTACAATAATATTTATACGGGGTCGAATTAAATTAGTTAGCGAAACTACGCAGACGTGATGGATATCGATATCTAAAATGACAATTTTTTTTTTTAGGTCAATGATCTCTGGTACTGTTGTTACTTGAAATGCGAGTTGATAAAAACTGTTTTATCGTGTTGAAATACGGAATCTCATCACGTCTGTGAAGTTTGCACAAAAAAAAACTGATTTTTTAAATGACTACACACGGAGATTGCTGACGCAAAAAAAAAAAAAAAAAATGTAAAAACAATGTAAAGTTCACTCATCCTCTACAGAAACGGGAGGATCCTCCGACGAGACGGATGTCTGGTTGGCACCGTGGGCAACTGCCCGACGATTGATGTCAGCAAAGTTGTATAATTGCATGACTTGGAATAAAATAGTGTATGAAATAATGAAACTGCACATGACTAGATATTCCCCAGTTATTTATCAGTTTCATGAACTTCTAATGTACTTATACGCTGATCGCGCGGTAAACTCTGATTGCGCGATGCAGGATTTTGTGTGACGTCAGGTCTTTGAGGCGTAGTTCGTACGTGTTGTCGCGACGTAGATCAGCCACAACATCATCAATATTTTTTTTTATCATGTTTTAGGTCTATTTATAAACTTGTTAACAAACATCAACTTAATGCTAGTGTAAAAAGAGTTGATTTTAGCCTGACTAGTACTGTTGATAGTCGTAAAAAACGTGAAGTTGTACCGCAAACTGAACCTTATGTTTAGGCATTACGGTTGTTTTTTCCTAAAACTCACATTTTTGCCAAATAAATTGCTATCTGCATCTGTGGAGATCAGCTAGCTAATTTACCTTTGACCCTGTAAAAATCGTACTTGATTAAATTTAGGGTAAAATCTACTGCCGTAGACATAATTCCACTTAAACAAACATCAACTTTATGCATATGTAAAAAGAGTTGATTTTAGTCTGACTAGTACTGTTAAAAAGTCTGAAGTTGTAGTGAAAACCGAACCTTATGTTTAGGAATTACGGTTGTTTTTCCTAAAACTCACATGTTTGGCAAATAAATTGCAGTCTGCGTCTGCGGAGTTTAGCTAGCTGATTTACCTTTGACCCTGTATAAATCGTACTTGAGTAGATTTAGGGTAAAACCTACAGTCGTAGATATAAGATCAGGGTAACCATATTCATTGACCATTATTAAAATTAAAAAACAAGATATGATCATAGATTGGTCGCCGCTAAGTTTGTTTTGATTATTATTTAGCCTTACCCTTTGGATTGGCTTTCGATATCTTTAATATTTAGACATTGAACTACAAACTATATTATTTACAGTAAATAATGATTTGTCCAGGGACGTAGCTATCCATAATAGCACACCCGAATTGCGTAATACACGATAAATCACAATCTGAATCGGTTTGAAAGAAATTGCTAATCCATTGCTTTTTATATTCGATTTATTTTTGTGCTACGACGTAAATAACGCAATGAATGTTGTTGAACTGTCAAATGAAACAACTTAGTCTAATAATTTACAAAAAAATGTGTTAAAAAATCAAAATTCATAAGTCGTTTATTTAAACTAGGCTGAGAATCAGCACTTTTCGAATGTCAAAATTACATAAGACAGCCCCCCAAAACGCCCGTCCTTCACTACTTCCTAGTGCCTTAGCTGGGAAGAACTCACGCAACAAACTCCCCAGCGGCACAGCTGTCTGTTCAGTTAGAAAAAAAACGCAAATAGATATTAGGGGCCTCATAAAAAAAATGCGAGACTTCAAATTTCTCATTCTTATTGATAAGAAGCCCGTAGTGAATGAATATCTAATAAAAATTATCGTTATTGTTTATGGTACGAGTATACAAAGGTCAAGCCACAACAGGCGCGGTCCTATTATCAATCTCTTGAATTCATTCACAGTCCGGCCGTCGAGAGAATGCTTTTTTGACACCTGTCAGTTTCATACTAACGCATAAGTATTTTGCGAATTTGACCCATATTACAACTAGATATTGTCCAACTGACAGGTGTTAGAAACGCATTCTCTCGTCGACCGTACTGTAGCTCCACACATCTGACATTGGCAGAATTGTCGACATCGGCACCATTGCCATATGGAAAAATAGAATAGACCGTACTGTAGTAAAATCACGCAGAAAATCTAACTTAACCGAGTCAGGATGCTATTTTATTTATTTAGTGCTTGGCTTTTGAACTTCGCCGCAATCGGGAAAAAAGGCCCCGAACGTATTTTAATACGGGGACTAGCTACGCCACTGGGCCTATCATTAAACGATTGGTTTACAGACTGATTAAAGATTATCACAAAATCAACACAACACAATCACACAAGTACCTCGTCTAGTTACAGATGGTTCACTCCGCATTTTAGGTACAGAATGAAGCTACAAGTCGACGTAGATGCGGGGGGCTCGACTTGCTGGGCCAATTCAGTGAGTGCAATGTAAAGAAAGAAAAAGAAAGAAAGAAAGAAAATACATTTATTTAGCACAGACTAAAGCACACAATATAATACAAAGTAGATAAAAATATTTGTTTTAAAATAAAAATAAAAATTATAAAGTGCAATGTAAGCCGAAATTTGATGGGGAGTGTGCCTCAGGGCTGCGCCAAAAAGGCCCAGTTCAGCAAAAAATGCCAGACAACTACGTAGTCAGAATATCTAAGCCCACGTTGAACGGACGTAATAATATCGCGGCGGGATTTTATCGCTCACTGGATTTTCAACTCTCGGTGTTAAGGCGAGCGTTAAGAATTCAACGCGCTGGGACGCACTCGTCTCAGCGCGTTGAAAAAACACACTGTTGGATTTTCAACTCTCAGCAAGCAGAACGTCGAAAATCCAGTGCACGTGAGCCTCGAAACCCCTTTCGAGACTCACGTAATTTGTGTGGAGGTGGTTCGGAAAAAATCACGAAATATCACAAAGAGGAGGGGAGTGTAGTGAGATATCAATTTATTGTTTCGAGCATTTTTTTTAATTTTTTTCTTTCTATTAAGAATTTAAAGATAAAATATTCTGTAATTTTTTAAGATTATTTGCAACAAAAAAAAAATACGCGTGGCTTTGGGTAGGGGGAGGGATTAGTCTATAAACTCACCACATATCACCGGGGGGACGGGGGGGGGGGGGGGGGGGGGTTGATGGACGACTCCTTACAGGTCAGTCACATCTTTGTATGCAGCCGACCCTGACACGTGACATAAGAGAACTAATGAATGTGTGTGTCACGTGACCCTGACAATCATAGAAGTTTTGCAAGATCCATATTTTTAATCGCCTCTGTAGTCTTGTGGTTAGACGACCTGTCTCAAACCAGCGTCGGACTGGCATTTGCCAGCCGGGCCGCAGCCTGCGCGGGCCCCCATGGGCCTGGCTTGCGGCAACCGTAGGATAGGAGGCCCGCGCAGGCAAGGTCCCAGCTCTTGCGACCTAAGTGTAAAACTAGATCAGATAGTTCATTGATAAAATTATAGATAAATGAAATAGGATAATGGAGTTATATGAAACTCGCCTATTAAGGGAGGTCCTTTTATACTGGTAGTGGGTAACCTGATGAGCTATTGTCCGTACCTAATAATTTATTACATTGTTGATAATAAAAATTTATATTTTGTTTATCTCAATTTGTGTATCTCAGTATTTTCCGATAGTATCTCATCTACCATCATCTAGTCTCGGACCCGGGCCTGTGGTCAACCACCCGGGCCCTTCCGGCCCAGTCCGACATCTCAAACCAAGAGGTCAACCCAGAGGCAAAATGTTCTGTTCGGTTTGGTTGGTGGTAGGGCTTGTTCTAAGTCCGCCTGGCTAGCTGCCACCATCTTATCCAAGTCTGTCGCCATAACAACAATGTTAACAGTATTGTTGTGTTTCGGCAGTTAGAGGTAGGATAGCCGGTTACTCTGTGGTTGCGTCGGTACTTTCAAAATTGGTCCACAATTGATGATCAACGACCGCTTGTTGTGTTGCTACTTGAAGTTTGAGTTGAGAAAATCTGTAATGTTTAAACAAAAAAAAACTGATACTTCAAGTGTCTACGCCAAATGCGGTCGATGACCCCACAAAGTAAATCGTCAAATTAATTCCTTTTTTGTTTTATCATGTTAGATAACCTACCACGTCTGCAGAGTTTTGCTAGCTAATTTACTTTGACCCTAATATCTTCTTTAACCCACTTATGTTGCTGATTGTACCTGCTCTTAATGAGTTGTCTGAGAAAAATATTATAATTATCTCTAACAACTTATTAAAATAAAATAAGATTTTGCATATTATAGCTTGTGTGACAATGACCCCGATCCCGATGATGTAACAATGAAAGATTAGAGGTAAATACTGATTTAAGGTTGAACTAGTCGTGGGCTCGAACTCACTGGTAGGTATGGCATGGTATGGTATGGTAACTTGAAGCTTAGAATGTCTATCCATTCCACAACTTTCTTCGACAAATCCTTCACTGTCCAGGCTGCTCGTTTATGGAATGCATTGCCAGTTGAAATAAAGCGCGCGCAATCGTTACCTGTATTTAAGAGGCTCGTGAAGGAACATTACTTGTTGTTGTGATCTTGTTCTCATTACTGTAATTATCTACAGTGTTCATTTTTTTTTCGCTGCTTATATATTTAGTATGTATGTATTTATGTATCTATTATTTAGGATATGTATTTATCTGTGTATCTATTCTAGTATATTGTATACTTATAATTTGCACCAACGACAGCCCCATTTTATGTCAAGGTAAATCACTGTCCATTCTAAGGTTGCCTGGAAGAGATCGCGGAAAGCCATAAGGCCGCCCATTGTATATTTTGTAGTGTTTGATTAGTATTTTTTTTGTTATGTATTTTTGTGGTGTACAATAAAGTATATATAAATAAATAAATAGATGTAAATATGGCTAAAAAGCACGCTGATAGCAGATAGTATCAGTGATGAGCAGTAAGACGTTGGCCTACATGCACAACGTGTAGTTCGCACGCACACAAACACCGTTCCGAACTATTTTCGGTGCCGACTTTGTTTCGGAGATTTTACATATTACTTATTTACGCCCAAAGTTGCGTTAACATTAACAAGAAAAAAAAACGTACCTAACCTAACCTAACTTTTGAATGACTTATTATTTTACTATTCTGCTACCGCACAGACAAAATTAATAATGAGACAGAACGATATCATGTTTAACTTTGGATGTACAATGTCGAACAGTGGAGTAAAACCCCCCCGAAATTTGTATTTGGAAAAAATTTGAACTAGTTCCACCTTAATAGATTGACAACCATAAATTGCATAACATAACATCAATCCTGTATCCACCGAAGTTATAGACAGAGAGGTGCATAGTGCATATTATATCTCTATCAACTTATTAAAAATAAATTAAGATTTTGCATATTATATAGCTTGTGTGACAATGACCCCGATCCCGATGATGTAACAATGAAAGATTAAAGGTAAATACTGAATTAATAGACTGACTACCATAATGACACTAAATTCTTTGCATAACATAACATCACGGCTGTATGCAGAGAGGTGTATAGTGCATATATCTCTATCAACTTATTAAAATAAAATAAGGTTTTGCATATTATAAGCTTGTGTGACAATGGCCCCGATGGCGACGATAACCGACTTTTAATGATTTTATACTGAAGATCACATCTAAACGATTATAGGGTAATTAAGTTAATTTAGATTTAGATAATTAACAATAAAAAAATAAAAAAAAACAAGTAAAATTGTAATCTAAACTTCTTTCTTTATTTATTGTTATTATTATACAGGGTTTAATTAAATTCATGGGCAACGTCTTGAGGGGTCATTGTCCTCAATTGTGAACAACTTTCACTATGGGGCCAACCCTGAAATCGCGAATAAAAAAACTGCTGTACATTTTGACAAGATATGCGAACATAAATGTAGGGAACACCAGATTTTTTTCGCAACTTCAGGGTTGGTTCTAAAATGAAAGTTGTTCATAATAATAAGTACAATGAGAGGATGCCCATGAATTTAATTTAATCCTGTATATGGTTCGGGGGCCGAAATTTCAAGCAATTTTCAAATTAAAACAGTTAATTGTCTCAGGCGTTGACTTTTTTTTTCGGAAATCCATAATAAAATACAATAGACGACGTATTTAGTAAGCTTCTGTTCTTAAAGAGTCATAAAGAACCCAGTAAGAAATTGACCCGTGTTTCACCTCTCAACGAGGCATCCTCAGGATGGCGATTGACTTATTGCGAACCCGGACCCAACGTGTTGACACGTTAAGCGTCGAGAGCAGAGAGAGTCAATCATTATCCTGAGGATGCCTCGTTGAGAGGTGAAACACGTGTCGATTTCTTACGGGGTTCTCTAAGACTCTTTAAGAACAGTAAAGCGGATTAGGTTACATAATATACGTCATCTATTGTATTTTTTTTGTATATTCAAATATAAACCTTCCGGAATAAATTCTCAAAATGGTAGTGAAAACTGCATCAAATTCTGTTACGTAATTTAGGACAAACAACGCGGACATAAAGGCAGTCACGAAAAGCGAGTTTAATTTATAATTAATGTTTAGATAAAGATGACAGATGGATTCAATGAATTAATTAAAAATGGAAATCAATTATATATTTTTTTATAAATTTTGACGTTCATAGGTGCCTTTTATGATTTAACTTTGGATTCCAATTACTTACAACTTTTTGCTACTTTTTTATTCCTAAAGCTATCAATTATAATTTTAATATCCCGTTTCAATTTTACTGTGATATTTTTTAATTTTTTAAAAACGTTGCCCCACACTCAGAATTTCTTCCTGTATCGTGGGTGCGTTTACAAACATAGAAACTCACATACACTAACACCCAGACCCGGAACAACTACTTGTAGATCATACAAATATTTGCATTTGCTCAGCCACTGCGCCAACCGTGTCGTCCACGGTCACGTCCATATTGACAGAATAAACCATTTTAGTCTAGTGGGCGCAAGGGTGTGGGTTCCTGGGTTCGATTCGCACGTCGGGCAGTGTTATAGAAAGAAAGAAAAAGAAAAAGAAAGAAAAATATATTATTTGGGACACGCACAGGAAATACAAACAGTAAGTAGTAAAAAAATATATAAATATTATAAAATAAAATAAAAAAGGAGCATTTAAAAACTAAGAGAATAATAACGACCTGTGCGAGACCAAAAAGGTCTCAGCATAATACGGCAATTGCGGTTATTGGGTTTTTCTATTAGGAATTTCTCAGTAGCAGCTCGGAGTCTGGATTTGTGCCCGGTTGCTGGCAATAGGCTCGCCCCTTATTACATGGGACTTAAACATAACTGGCGAAATGTGGGTACACTTGACATTAAGGCGACAATAACTGACTTTTAATGATTTTATACTGAAGATCACGTCTAAACGAGTAGTGTTAATGATTTGGAAAAAATATATGTTAAATTAGAGCATTTTTTTAATAACTTAGTCTTTGAATATTTTAGATTATGTTTATATTACATAGTGTAATTAATTTTTAAAGTTATGTCTAACGCGGATAAAAAACTGAGAATCACGTAAAAACTATCAAGCGTATTTTTCTGAAACCTTCACCATTTTAAAGATAATTTCATTATTTATGTTTTATTATACGTAATAATAATACCAGCCTGTTACTGTCCCACTGCAGGGCAAAGGCCTCTTCTCATACAGAGAAGGCACGAGCATTGATCACCACGCTTGCTCAAGACGTGTTGGTGATTTCAGATTTATATTAACTATGTATATAAGTTCAGGTTTCCTCACGATGTTTTCCTTCACCGATGTCAGTAGTGTCCAAGATAAACTCAGAAAGTACATATGAATTGAAAAAGTCACATTGGTACTGGCCCGGATTTGAACCCACAACCTCGTGCATGAGAGGCGACGCCTTAACCACTGGGCCATCACGACATACATACGTACGACATACATATTTATTATACGCGTTTTATTAAAATAACTTTCGTTTTATGTGTTATAAATTTCTCAGTAGCAGCCCGGAGTCTGGATTTGTGCTTGGTTGATGGCAATAGGCTCGCCCCTTATTACATGGGACTTAAACATAACTGGTCAAATGTCGGTGTACCATATCGCGCTACGAAAGATGAGACTTGACGATCGCCGTACCACGCGTCCCGCGCACTTTCCGGCCGCCCTGATAACGCCCGGTCCCACAGAACAGATAAAAGAGGCCTGTTCTGTGCCCGGTCCCTTCCCGCCCTCAGACCACATACCGTTAAAGAGACTTATAAAATGCTTAAATACTTTTAAATGTTGCCATTTTAAATGTTATATGTTGTATTTATTCATTTTATTTTATTTTTGTCATATTTTGATATTTCACTATATGCTACACCGGTTGACGTCATCACGTCAACGCCGGCTGTCGCTAAAAACCAGCGCTGAGACTCTGTCTCGCATAGGGTCGCAGCATTATGCTGAGCGATGGCCGTTTTGCGTGGATGTGACGCATATTTTCCCCCAAATTGTTTATTTTCATGTTTTGTTCTTATCTTGCGTCATGTGTAGCGCAAATAACGCCCTGTGCCAGTCTATTCTCTCTTATTGTATCCCTGTATGGGGTGGCACTGATAAAACCGCGGTGTTGGGCCTCGAAAGAGCGCAAAGGGCTTTATTAAAAGTCATGACCCACAAACCTCGTCGATACCCAACACTGACACTATATAAAGACTGCAATTGTCTCTCTGTAAGGAAACTCTTCATCCTACGCATAATACTCAAAAAACATGCCTCTCTTCCACATATTAAAAATAGAACAGTCCGTAGCGGGAAACCCATTTGTAATTATAATCAAATTAATACAAGCTTCGCGACACGCCAATACTCTTTTTTAGCATCCAAATTATACAACAGCTTGAACAAATCAATAAAAATACACACATTAAATCAATTTAACCTAAAAAAAAAAGTTACCTATTACTTGCTAAATTTGACATACGACGAAACTGAAAAATTACTCACCCGCATTACATAACACGTTACCTCCTATTACAGCTCACATAACACCGCCACATACACTCACACAAATATACACCCCCTCACAAACGCACAAACTCACACATACACGAACACTCACACACACCTATGGCAACACCTCTTTTTCATACACCTCTCATTTATATTCATTTCGTTACCTAGTAGATAACCCTTTTACATTTACTTTTGTTACATCTTTGTTGCATATTTTTTTATTGTTTACCTAACTGCTTAGCATTGTAACGGCTGACAAGACCCCAAGAAGGAATCACTGGCTCTGAAGATACAGGTTATGCCTAGTTTCGGAGTCAGGGTTACAACACTTTATTTGCCAAACTTAAGCCCTAGCTACAGTACTCAATGTAATTTGCAATGTCCAATCTCCTTTTTTTTGTTTTTTTAAGTCACTGCGATGTATACCTTAGATTAAGGAAGACCATCTGTAATAAGGGTTGTGAATAAACATTTATTATTATTATTATTATTATAATAAACGTATTTTCTTTCTTTCTTTATAAATCTTCTACTGCGCAAGACGAACCACGTGGTGTGTCAAGTCTCATCTTTAGTGGCACGTATTGTACTGTTAGTAAATTTTATCTTCTGAATAACGTCTTTATGTCTATGATAAATTAAGCAATTAAACTATTCTGTTCATCTAGCGGACATTAATACGTCATTTCCTGATGATAAGACTTCTATGTTCCAATTGATTGATTTAATTACGACTCTATATTATATTTTAAGACGCAATAGGAAAATAGATAAGTCCCACAGATCACAGGGACTATCATTGGGGTATCATTATCTGCCTAACGTTTTTACTCGACTCCGCGACACAAAGGAGGGAGGGTAATGTGTTTATCAGCCTATATATTATACAGGGTCAAATTAAATTAGCTAGGAAAACTCCGCAAACGTGATGGGTATCGAATTATCGATATCTAAAAACGACAATTTTTTTTTTAGTCGTTCGTCTACCTCGCCACATGCGAACTACGAATCAAAGACCTGCCGTCACACAAAATCCTACATCGCAGAAACAGAGTTTACCGCGCGATCAGGATATGTATAACTTACCCGACATCAATCGTTGGGCAGTTGCCCACCCGCCACGGCACTCGTCTCTTGTCGGACGATCCTCCCTTTTCCATAGAGGATGAGTGAAATTTACACCCTGTTCCTCATGCCTCGAAAGGGTCATCGGCCGCCGGTAGTGTAATCAAGTCACTAAAATTATCAGTATAAAAATCAGTTTTTTTTTGTATAAACTTCACCGACATGATTAGACATAAAACATATCTCAACATGATAAAACAGATTTTATTAACTCACACTTCAAATAACAAAACTAGCAGCGAAAATTGACGGCAAAAAAAAAATGTGTTTTGATATTGATACCCATCACGTCCGCTGAGTTTCGCTAGCTAATTCAAATTGACCCTGCATAACTCACAATGTTGCGAGCTCGAAAACCTGGTCGGTCGTGTGCAAATGATTCTTATAAACATAAAAAAGCACGACAAGAAACTGCACGTCGTGGCACTCTCCGGAGTCGCGACAGAAACGATTGCAACACGTTAGAGATCAAATTAGTTAGCCAATCACCCACAAAAAGGAAAGACTATCTGTTGAATGCAACTTCGAAAATAATGGGGCTCAATGTCGTAATAATCAGGAATATAATCAAAGCCGAATAAGACATATGCAGTCCTCAGATAATAGTTATTTATGCTATAAGTGCGGAAGTCACCAGACTCGTCGGAAATACCTATATTTCCGACGAGTGGCATTTTTATTCACGAGCGAGCGAAGTGAGCGAGTGTATAAGTCGACACGAGTCGGAAATCATCTTACGCACGTGTATCATACAACGTTTTACTATGCATTGTGCGAGGAAATAAAAAAAAAAACGAGCGAGCCTTACGGCAGTCGCCTGTGATGTGTAACATCTAACATACCACGACGTATATAAATGATAAAAACAAAATTCAATATCAACAAAAAAACTTCGACTTCGACTTTGACTTCGACTTCGACTTCGACTTCCTTTTAACCATCGTCATAATCATCGCCAACGTCATCATCATCATCTGATTTGTAAATACTAATTTGTGAAAAAACTTTTCTCAAATAATAAAATCTCTGAGACGACACGGGCTGACGACGGCCTCAAAAATAAAAAAAAAAACAGAAAAGTAAAAGCACTAGTGAAAAAAAGTGACACTTTCCGCACAAATTGACTGCTTGGAAAACGCTCTTTTCGAGCAAATGCATTGGAAAAGTTAATAGTTAATTCAACAACTTTATGTTTTAACACCCTCGCCGCCATGTGTATCTTTTTAACTGACTCCCAAAAAGGAGGAAGATCTATGTTCGTAGCGTGTGTATTTTTTTTCTGTTTTTTTTTTAAATGTCTGTACTTCGATTTCTCCGTCAATTGTGGACCGATTTTGAAAATTATTTTTTTGTATAAAAGGGTATGCTCTCAAGTTCGTCCCATATAAATTGTATTAACTTTGCTTGGATAGTTTTTGAGTAAGCTTCAATAATACGTATTTTTCCGACTTAGTATATGTGGATGATATGATGATAACTGCCTGTCACTGTTATTTATATAGCAGGTAGTGGTATTCGAATTTGTGTGGGGTACCACAACTTAAAAGTGAAAAAAAAAACTTTAAAAAAAGCACTATAAAGTGAAAAAATAACTTTAATTTCGGAAGTCGGTGTCTTTGGTTTTGAATTTTCGTTTTTTGCCATCGACTTCCGAAATTAAAGTTACTTTTCACTTTGTAGTGTTTTTTTTTTGGAAGACGGCTGTTTTTTTTTTGTAAATTTTTTTTGTCACCCATTGTCTGGCCCATTGTGTATACTTTTGGATACACTATCTTTCTAATTGGTAAAAGCGCGGTGTATATTTTAGGGACACGTTTTCTATACATTTATTATGCAAAAAATTAATGCCTTAGCCTGTCGCATTTTTTCTGGGAATCAGTTATTTTTCAAAAAAGTTACAGTAGACTTTTGAATTTTTGGGTGATACAATGACAATGACAATCATACGTAAACTATTTTCTAGGCCATCTGTACTCTAAATGTCACAAGGATTAAAATCGTTTATTTTTTTATTTTTCGGGGTTTTCATCCAGGTAACGATTACCAATAATATATCATTTTGAACACATCGGAACAAAAAACAAATTTATCAAAAATCGAAAGATCAGCTACTTAAGGTCTGGCGATGAGGGTATTAAACTAAATACTTCCATCACGAAGTTTTCTGAAACACGATATCGATACCAATAAAACACTATCGAATAGATAAACTCCATTTAAAAACCTCAGAAACCGGTCATAAACAAATAATGCTGACAGCGAAAATTCGTGGCTGACTCATAGATTGTAGTCTATGAGGAAGCATGCTTCTCAAATAGAAAAGTACGTAACAACGAATCTCCAATAACCCGATCTCACACATTGTCATCTACTACATGTCTCGGAATTAACGCACACCGCACCAAATACCCCAATTAGAATAATTATTATGTTACAATCATAATTAAATCACAAATAAACATAAACATTAAAAAAAACATTATCAACAACATTAATAACAACATTTATAATAAACATTGTTTAATTATTAAATTAGTTATACTGATTGTGGGAGAAAATTGTGGCCAAATTACAAATCTACGCACGCACACAGTCGCACACGCATATACAGGGTTATTGGTAAAACACCAACAACCTTTTAAGGGGTCATTGTACTCGTCATTATGAACAACTTTTACTGTTGGACCAAACCTGAAATCACGAATAAAAAATCAGCTGTTCCCTATATTTATGTTCGCATAACTCGTCAAAATGTAGGGAACAGCTGATCTTTTTTTCATGATTTCTAATTTGGTCTCATAGTAAAAGTGGTTTATAATGAGGAATACAATGACCCCTTAAAAGGTTGTTGGTGTTTTACCAATAACTCAGTACAAGGGTCTAGCGTAATAGTTACTAATAAATAATACAAAAATACTAATATTATATTCTAGGTGCTTCGTTATTTTGGTTTGTTTTGACTGTTTGATACGTGCCACTAAAGATGAGACTTGTCTCACCACGTGCTTTAACTTGCGCAGTAGGCGATTTAGATAGGTCTCTTTAGCGGTATGAGTTAACGGACTTAGGGAGTAGACCCCCTCCGAGGCGTCATCGGGGTGGCAGAAAAAGCGCGGGAGGCGCGGTCAAGTCTCATCTTTCGTGGCACGCATTGTACAGCGGAAGTGTGGCTGTAATTTAGGTAGGTACTACATAGTATTAATTATTTTTGGAATAAAAAAATTACATAAATTAAAATTCACAGTAACCGATTCAGTAAACGACTCTGCACGTTAATTGCGTAACACTCGATCAATCATAATCTGTTTCATTTTGACAGTTCAACAACATTCATTGCGTTATTTACATTGCTGAGCAGACCAATTTTTCGAACACATGATAAAATGGATTACCAATGTCCTTCAAAATGATTCAAGTTATGATTGATCGTGTGTTAAGCAATTAAGGTGCTGAACAAACTACTTTTAATGTTCATTAATTCAATTACAAATTGTATAAGAAATAATGCTCGTCAATTTCTAGAGATAATAGACTTACCAACACGACTAAGGGTAAACTCCCGTCGACACTATCCGCGACAACTTTCTCAGATAACTCAGTATTCAATGATTCTATACCACAAATCGCAATCCACGTATGCTACATTTGCAACAAATTGTGTTAGCAAAATCAGACGAGGTCGATTTCAAAAACCCAATCAAGTGTTTTCATCCTTCCGTGTGTCCACCAAAAACCAGTCAAGTTTCCTAATAGACCATTAGATACTCCAAATCAATTAATTCTTGCAATCAATGCGCAACACACTAAACTTATTGAATTTTTCAATACCAGCGAATGCATTTTGGAATAGGTAATAATATGACCTGACATATAATATGACATGGTATGTGTGTGAAAATGGACGTTGACTGGGGAAAAAAAAAATACTCCGTCTTGCAGACAATTTTTTTTTTTGTTATTTAGATAAAACGCATTAAAGTTGGTAAGTCCGGCTCTCTACGTCTCAATTCAGTATAAAATCTACCGGAGAGTGACGTCATGACGTCATGCCACATTTTAACTCAATGTATCGCCGTAATCTTTTGATTACCTACCTAAGTAAAAAAATCAAAAAATATGTACAAATGTGAGATGATGACGATGATGATGGTGGTGATGTGATGTGTGATGTGTGTGTGTGTGTGTGTGTGTATGTGTGTGTGTATGTATGTGTGTTTGTATGTATGTACAATGTGTATGTATGTGTGTGTGTATTTTTTAATAATCTATCTTACAGACAAAATGTTTTTTTTTGTCAACATCCCTATTGCAATGTTTGAACGAAATATAAATAAGTTTGATTTCAAGAATAAAAACTCTTTCCCGATGGGAAAAATGGTCTCAGGGAAAATAGAAGTACCTACTCCAATTTCTCCTCTCGATTACTTCTAATCAAAAATGATGTCTCATTACCGGAGATTTCAAAATAATGAATACCGCCTAATCAATCGTTGAATTATAGAGTATGCTAACTAGCAAAGGGCGTTCCAGTTAACTCGCAAAAGTATAGCGTTCATACAGGCAAAAAAGAACATAACATTTTTTTTTTCTTTTGTAATAAAATATTATAATTTAATTTAAATATTCGCGCACATGTCGCACTTTCCACGTCAAAAAATGTTTTTTTTTAAAATAATAAAACGTTCAAAAAACATATTAAATTTATACGTAAAAGAAACTCTGTACATGCACACTTGTCGTACTTATTTTACTACGTTGAAAGACGAGTGCGTTTTTTTAATGGTTTTTTTTTTGCATGTTGGACGCTACACTATTTCGGGTTCTCGGGAACAGCCTGCGTTAATAGGGATGATCACTAAAAATTTTTTTTTAGTCCGTCTTTGAGATAATAAAAAAATATAAGACACGTATTTTTTCTTTTTTTACGTATACTAAAGAATACGGCGATACATTGAGGTAAAATGTGCCATGACGTCACGAGTATGTAGATTTTATACATACTAGTAACGGAGCGACCCCCACTCCCCATTCTAAAATTAAAATTTATTAATATGATAAAGCAAAAAATACGTGTCTAATGTTTTTTTTATTATCCGACTGACGGACTAATTAGTTTTTTTTTTTTTTTACCCAGGCATCATCCCTATTAACAAACTGTATAAAGCTCTAAAAAATGTTTCTTGATGGAAAAATGTTGATTGTGGTAGATTACGGCAAGATGGCGTAGGTATTGAATTAATATACAGACCAATTACGTGCGAAATACCTGATGCAGAGGATGATCCTGACGAATAATTTTGTTAAATAATAAATAAAATAAAATAATGTTTATTTCTGTCCACATATTAAATGTTTATGCTATGTATAAGTTGCCAGATATATTTACAACATTTTGTAATTTATGGGAGATCTGAACGTTCTGAGTTAAACGTTTACAACCGCACAAACACACAAATACTACTTTAAAAAATCAAATAAACCAATTACAGGTACTTTTGAATTGTCAAGGGGTCGGTCAGTCAGAAAGATGAAGCTAGTTGCCCATTCCAAAGCGTAGTAGGTTCCTATGCAGAAGAACGGGCAAGAAACTCTACGGACAGTCTTTTAAATCAGAATATTGTTACAAAATATTGGTTACATAATTCATGTTGAAAATAAACATGTGAGAACAATGTAGAAAGACGTGCACGTTAAAAGCGTCCGTAATAAAAAATAAAAACAATTCAAAAATTAAAATAAGCCGTGGCAGCTAAGAGATGACCAGTCCCCACTGACGGCGCCCGTTCACGAACATGACGCATGCATCAGCACTATTTAGCTCAACCATTTTGAAGGGAACTTAATGATCCAAATGAATCGATGTTATAGGTACAATTATAATTCTTGAATATTGAAAATTTGGCGCGCCAATGTAGACGTCATAACATGCGATTCTGCTTGTTGCTTATTGTTGTGTAGCATAAAACATTTCGAAATATTATAATGAAGTCTAAACGAAGCAATAGAATGTGGTCTCGTAATTTGAAGTTACGCGATAGTTCAACGACCGCATCACTTGGAATTTATGAGCTTAGGCGAATTCGCAGTTCAGTTTGAGACAATAGCGCAACTGGAAGCCGACCCCAACATAGTTGGGAAATAGTCTTTTCCCAACTATGTTCGGGTCAGCTTCTAGCCTAACCGGATGCAGCTGAATACACGTATTTTACATGGAGCGACTGCCTATCTAACCTCCACAACCCAGTAACTGGGCAATACGATACCCTTTGATAAGACTGGTTGTCAGACTTGCGGGATTCTGACGACCCGTAACGACTGTCAAAAATCACGAATGACAGCCGGGAACAACGGCTTAACGTGCTTTCGGAGGCGTGGAAGAGTCTCGGTATGTAAAGATGGTCACCCATCAACGGAACGACCCCGGCAAGCGTAGCTTAGCCTGTTGGATCGACTCCAGCGGCTGTTATTACGAAGCGAATAACACGCATTGATATATCTGAAGATAATCAAGATGGTGATGCTTACGCTGTTGATAATGAGAATGCTGTAAGTCGACAGAGAATTATCACATTATTTGATGATGCAGGACCAATGAAAGCTAGAGCTCGTCCCGCCATTTTACGGACCAGAAATTATACGGCTTCTTCAGATCTAGAGGCTAATTATTATTCTCCGTTTGTGACACATACATGTTCTTTTTAGAGAAGAAGAAGAATTTGAAGTGGCAGGGTATGAAACTGCCAAAGCTTTTATGAATAAAACGCATTGACCTCAGCCATTACAACATGGCTATAATGCAGAAACTATGTTAAGATGGGAAACGGAAATACAACAAGCTGTTAGCCTTTTTGTGGCAGAGAATGCGGCGACTAATCCTAACATTATAAATGCGAAAGTCAGTTTGTTTGATGGTCCGGATGACCGGATTTGGATGAAATTTGGCACAGGGGTAGAACATGACCTGGAGAAGGACATAGGCTGCTTTTCATCATGGATCGCAGATGAAGTCGCAGGCAACAGCTAGTAATTAATATGATAGAACATGATTCGTGAATACCTTTAAGGCGAAAGCGTCAAGGTAGCCCGCGAAATTAGAATTTTCTTACGTTTTTTGCAATTTGCAGGTCAGTATCGTATTGTATGTTGATCTAAATATGATTTCCGGCCGTATCAAATTTTTATTTATAAAATTATAATCATAAAAATGGTCAATACAACTCTCTAAGTTCATATAATCGCATTGAATGACTATTTCATGAAATCAAGATATTTGGCGATTGAGCTTACATATGGAGCTGATTAATAATAATAATAATAATAAAAACGTTTATTCTCTCCACCACATAATGAACACTCAGTACAGTACATAAATGTGTATACAAAAATACATTGATGTAGCGGAGACTGGAGCCTGTACTAGGAATACCTGTGTTACAGGTCTCCAGGCCTCCAAACTACCCGGACATGTCACAGTATACAAACATAATAACAGACGTTAATGTTGGGAAGAAAGATAAAAACAAATTTAAAACAAACAAGTGAAGTTAAATATAAGCTTTTAAAAAAAACTTATATTTAATTAGATTAGACAGCAAAGTAGTTTGTGTGGGTGTGGGTGTGTAGTGAGTGTGAAACTCCAAAACTGGTCTTCTAATGTCGTGTAGGAAGGACATGTCGAGCTGCTTTTTATGAAATGACTTGTAAGAGTCTCTCGGTGGCTTCATAATCGTGCCATTGAAGCCAATTTTTTACTTTAATTTTGCAGTTGAATTTGGATAGGGAGTAAATAGAAATTTCTTTATTAACTTTGTTGTAAAGGTAGTCTCCTAGGAAGCAAAAGAATCTACGGCTAAAGCTGGTTTTGAAGGACCTTGATTTACATACTGTGTGTTTGCGTCTCCTGTTTAGGATTTCTAAAGGATTGTATAGAAGTTGAGTATGCCTTTGAATGATAGTACTTAAGATAAATAATTGGCGAATTGTTAGTATTTTGCACTGCTGGTAAAGTTCTTTCGTTGGGAAAAGAAAGGGAAGGTTACGACTAACTTTAAGGACAGCTCTCTGTGCCCTCTCCAACTTAAGCAAAGATGTCTTTGGGGCTCCGCCCCATGCAGTTATGCAATATGATAGGATTGACTGAACTAGTGCGTAATATACGGTGTCAATAGTCCTAGTTTCCGCCACATGACGTAAATTTTTGAAAACAAATATCAATTTTCGCGTTCTCGCTGTAAGTGCGTCTATGTGCGGTTGAAAACTAAGACCACTGTCAATCTGGATACCCAAATATTTGATAACATTAGTTTTTTTAAGAACAGGACATGAGCAAGAATTGTCCTGCAGGAAGGAGCATGTGTGTGATGTTAATGAAAGATTTGAAGAAGAAGTGGTCGCATGATTTTTTATGGAAAAGGGAATATACATAGTTTTAGATACATTAAGGGTGAGTTTATTATTTTTTAACCACTCTGCGACCATGTCGAAACCGAGCTGAGCATTCGAATAAACTTCTTCCCATGAGTCCGCGTGAAAAAGCAGAGCTGTGTCGTCCGCAAAGGTGACGATCCTGCCCCCACGCATTTTGAGGTTACAGAGGTCGTTGATAAACGTCAAAAATAATGTGGGACCAAGAATACTGCCCTGTGGTACCCCATACGTGATGTCAAGATCATCACTGCACATATCACCAACCCTTACTCTCTGCATGCGATTTGTGAGGTAATCAGAAAATAATTTAAGTTGCATTCCTCTCACTCCAACCCCCTCCAGCTTCTCGAGGAGGAGCGGGGCAGAGACCGTGTCAAAAGCTTTTGCTAGGTCCAGAAAGATCGCCAGCACCTTTTGCTTACCATCAAGATTTGACGAAACAAAGTTCACCAGATCTTGGACGGCATCACTTGTTGACTTTCCAGATCGGAAACCAAACTGAGTAGGTGATAACAATTTATTTGACTCTAGGTACGTAGTAAAGCGTTTACTTATTAACCTTTCCAAAATTTTGGATACCGTTGGCAAAATGGAAATAGGTCTAAAGTTATTGACACAGTCCCTGTCCCCCCCCTTATGTATTGGGTGAATTTCTGCAAGTTTAAGAGAGTTTGGGAAAGTGCCAGTTGAAAAGGCAAGATTGCAAATGTAAGTCAGAGGTGGCAGTAGAATCTCTCTATAACGCTTTAAGAAGATAGCGGGGATGTTGTCGCGCCCAACTGCACAGTCGTTTTTAAGGCCTTGGATGATTTGTTCAACCTCAGCTATATCGGTGGGAAGTAAAACAAATGATTGTGTGAATGAGTTTTTAGTATGTATTTCAGGGAATCGATTACTGCTAGGTAGTATTTTCTCAGCAAGATTCTTGCCCATGTTTGCAAAAAATGAATTTATGTTGTTCAAGTCGTCATGCGGATTGCTTTTAGATAGTAGTTCAGAAGGGATGTCCTTGTATTTTTTCGTATTTGTCACTGTCTTAATGGCTTCCCAGAGCTTTTTGGTGCTAATAGAGGCAGCTTTGCTGATCTTGGATCTCTCATATTCTGCTCTTCATCTTCATCATGGATCGCAGATGAAGTCGCAGGCAACAGCTAGTAATTAATATGATAGAACATGATTCGTGAATACCTTTAAGGCGAAAGCGTCAAGGTAGCCCGCGAAATTAGAATTTTCTTACGTTTTTTGCAATTTGCAGGTCAGTATCGTATTGTATGTTGATCTAAATATGATTTCCGGCCGTATCAAATTTTTATTTATAAAATTATAATCATAAAAATGGTCAATACAACTCTCTAAGTTCATATAATCGCATTGAATGACTATTTCATGAAATCAAGATATTTGGCGATTGAGCTTACATATGGAGCTGATTGTAATGATTATAATTATGTAAAGCTTTATTGGTTACGGTCGCGAATCATATTTTAATCAACATAAAACCTCACACTGACCTGCAAAATGTAAAAAACTAAAGAAAATTTGAATTACGCGGGCTACCTTATTGCATGCTCCTTAAGAATGGATAACGATGACGTTTTAAATCAAGGAGAACAAGAAGAAGAGACAGAAGAAAATTAAACAAATACAAGATTTTCTGATAAAGAACGAACTCTCTCCTCGTTGAACATTTAGCAAAGGCAGATTTTCAGAAGAGAATATCAAACTTTTAAATGATTATAATCAACCTCTTAGAATGTTTGTTATCGGTGGAGCTGGAACTCGAAAAAGTTTATGCATTATATTCTAAGTACTGTTTATTTTATTTTGTTACCTATTATGTACAAATCACTGAACCTGACTTGGTTTCCGTACGTCTCTTTCGGGTGACCACGGAAAATCACGGCCTTCATGTCACAGTCATGACGTGCAGCTGCCGACTATTTCTGTTATGCTCGTGATTACATATCTATCTATTTTGTTGTTTTTTTTGTATGCATGTGTTTCTGAACGTCAACCTGCGACGTTATGTGGACTACAGGAACTTAACGCAAGTTTTATAATTCCTAAAAGTGTATGATGCAATGCAGTAAACAAAATCGGAAAAATATATAATATTCTTCAGGATATATGCTAGTAAGATAGTGTGTTGAAAACATAATACAACTACTTTGATGCAATAGAAAAAAATCAAAAGATACCTAGCTCTAAAAATTTCCTAAAAAAAACTGAAGTTATGAATGCTTGAAGGTCAAATTTTGGAAAATTCTCAGTCGAGTATAAACATTGACATATCTCCCAAACTATAAAACTTTAGCTTGGGAAAGTAAGGTTCAATAATTAGTAAATGACCTCCTCTATATGCGAATTTGCTATGGCGGGTCCAGATCCAGTCATCCTGTATATATTTGTAATCCCGTGCTCAAAAACGTCTCTAACGATTGTGATGAAAGTTGCAACTTTGGAAAATCGATCTAGCTTAGTCTCATATCTGGGAAAATTCGTTTCCTCTATTTTCACCCGAGCAGAGCTCGGTGCCCAAAGTTTAGAACAAGATGGCTACCTTAGAATAATGACATGGCAGCATGGAATTGGTATGTACTGTACACGGAATTATTATAAACTATCATACTATTAAATGAGCATTCTCTATTTTTACCAGAGCAGAGGTCGGTCGCCCAGGTAGGTACTAGTCTCTAAAAAGCAAAAGTCACCTCATATTTTATATTTTTAATATTATTTTAGTGTCTGGCAGTAACTTATTAAAGTCATTAAACCAGGTTTTTGTCGGCACTAAGAAAATAATCCCATCAAAAATCAAGTCTCGCAATGCAGTTGTTCTACCACAAAAAGTTGTGAAGAAAACAGAAATGTAAATTTATTCAGTACCTATCTATGAGAGCATCTATCCAAAAACTTTGTTATGGTCATACATTGTTACCCAATTCGTTAAAATAACAACATTTTATAGTGACCGTATCAATATTAGACATCTTTATTCCTTTAAAGGCTTGTGCAGACCAGCGCGACTTGTCGCGAGTCGCGACACGAACAATACAATTTCTAAGAAAACTTCACAGTATAACAATAACCGGTGTCGCGTCGCGCGACAAGTCGCGCTGGTCTGCACAAGCCTTAATACATACGTAGTTACGTACGTAGTACGTTCGGCATAATTTAAAAATAGGATTTATAAATGTTATCATAAATCAAGTAATTTAATTAAAATAAGTAATACCTATCACATTTAAATATGTATTATTACGTCTTAAAAATATACCTTTGGAAATCATTGGAAGGAATCAATTCATCTACACTAATATTTTAAAGAGAAAACGTTCATATTAATTAAGTTAAAATTAACAGTAGGACATAAATAAGTAAATTTCTTTCTAGTAATAAAACAGAAGTAGAATATTTTGATTACCTATAGTGTTTTTAAATGCTTTTCAAAATATTGTAAAATTTATACTTATTTTTGGTGCTGCGTGTACCTGAGACAGGTAATAATAAAAAAAAATTAAACACTTTTCAAAATATGTTAAAATTGACACTCCTTTTTGGTGCTGAGTGTACCTGAGATTAAATAATTTATTTATTTTTATTTATTTATATATACTTTATTGTACACCAGAAAATACACAGAAAATAATAAATTTAACACTACAAAACAAACAATGGGCGGCCTTATCGCTTTCTGCGATCTCTTCCAGGCAACCTTGGCAACCTTATTTATTTATTTCTCATCACAAATGTTGTTTTGCCACCAACTGGTCGCACGCACTACTGGGGGTCCGGATTTGTGCCCAAATCCGGACCCCCAGTAAGTGCGTGCGACCACTAGACGTCATTCGTTTTATTTAAAAATAAAAGTTATAAAAACTAAAATCCAATTACGACAAAACGCCAACTAAAAATGTATAAACAAGACATCACGGACCGACAAATAAAAAATCCGGAGTCACACGTCGTTAGTGCATAAATCGAACTTATTACTTGTGACTCCGGATTTTTAATTGGTCAAGACGCTTCCAACGATACCTCATTAATGTCAAATTATGATAAATAGTTACGAGGGGACAGATGAACATACCGGTCAAAATCATAACCCTCCTTTTGCTTCGCCGTTGTCAAGTAAGAAATGCCTTTCCATTTTCAAAAATGAAATCGAAAAGTTTCACTGGAGTGTAATCCAAACAAAAAAATTATAAAGGAATATCCATTGATTGTCCATTGCCCAAAATTAGTAAATACTTAATATACCCAGTGGAACAACTTCGCTTTTTAAAACAAGTTTTTATTCCGAAAGTAAAAGAAACCTGTAATGGACCGAACCCATAAAGCCTCTCCCCTATAGGCGCGTTTTTATCGGCCGATAATAACGCAAGTGTTATTGCGATATCTGTTTTCAGTGCGTTTTGTTAGACATGGGCGTTATTTCACGTCACTAGTTACAATAACTGGCTACGGGGCATGTAGCCGAATAGCTAGTTTCGAGTCAAACTGTAAACACGTTATTTTGGAAGTATTTACAATTTCGATACTGCATCGAAAATGTAACTAATTACTTACAAAATAACCGTCCTAAGTCTGAATAAATTATGAAGGAAAGTTTATTTGTGTTAGTATTACGTTATTGATGTAACTGCAAAATATGTAACTACAAAAACCTTATTCGTACCAAAAACTTAATGCTTGTAACGTATTACGTAGGTAATCATCTATATTTTCGTTTCGCAAATAACTGTAACACTTCGATAGAATCACCACGTTGAATCACCGAATATAATTTAAAAAATAACTAGTTACTAAAATCACTAGTTTTCAAAACAGTGACAGTTGACGACTTCGAAGTAACTAGTTGCGTTACGTTTCGCGAAAATCTCGTAACGACCCACCCCTTTTTTTTTCTTTCAGGTTGGGAAATTAAATTAAATTATCAAATAACTTCTATCGCTCTGGGCGGAGCGGGAGGGCGTGTCAACTTTTACTGACTAACTGACTGACTGACCCGTGTTCCTTCCGTTGCCGGTGTGCCGGGGCCACGATATCCCTTTCGGACAACTCGCAACCCCAGCAGAACGACCCAACCCTACATTTTGTATTAGGACGGCCACGAAGTTACACACTGCGGCGATAAAACGACACAATAGAAGTATATTCCATTTGAAGTAAGATTACACATCTAACTGAACCATTTTTACAGTCCGTTCAACCGATTTTGACTTCTATTGCATTGGTGGCATGACAAATGGTAGCTGCAGTAAACAGTCGGTATGGTAACCACTTTTTTGCTTTTAATGTCATACTTGTACGTACGGTATAGAAGTCAGAATCGGTTGAACGGACTGTAAAAAAGGTTTGTTTAAATGTCTAATCTTATTTCAAATGGAGTATAAATAACGCTTGCGTTCTCACGCCCTGCGATATTCTGACATGTGTTCTTAGAACATTTTGTATTAGGACGCATGCGACACAACGTTAATGACGTTAGTACAATGTAGTATGGTTCCAAATGTCACCACGTCAGACTGTTTTATGTTCACCTGTACTTGCTGTTTTGATTTTGGGAATTGATGATATTTTTTTATCGCAGTAAAAATATAATATAACATCACGCCTGTGTTCCCTGAAGGGTTGTGCAGAGATGTTCCTATAGTGCACCCACATTTCGCCAGTTAAGTTTAAGGCGAAAGCGTCAAGATAGCCCGCGAAATTCAAATTTTCTTACGTTTTTTGCATTTTGCAGGTCAGTATCATGTTGTATGTTGATCTAAATATGATTTGCGGCCGTATCAAATGTTTATTTATAGAATTATAATCATAAAAATGATCAATACAACTATCTAAGTTCATATAATCGCATTGAATTACTATTTCATGAAATCATGACATTTGACGATTGTGCTTACTTATGGATTTGTATTGCTGATTGTAATGATTATAATTATGTAAAGCCATATTTGTTACGGTCGCAAATAAAAGAAAGAAAGAAAAAAAAACCAAATCAAATTCATTCAACATAAAACCTCACACTGACCATGTAAAAAACGAAAGAAAATTTGAATGTCGCGGGCTACCTTAGCGCATGCCCCTTAAGTAAGTTCCATGTAATAGGGGGCTAGCCTAGGGTTGTACTCTAAAATAGAGTACTGTACTCTTTTGCTTGTAGGTGTACTTTATAATCTATAACACTAATAGAGTATCTACACTAAAATGCTGTAGCGCATCGGGCATGTTTGCTGAAGTAGATACAGATAGCTTTCAAGCTATTATGCAAAAAGAACAGCATCCCTGATGCGAAGGATTCTGGGGAGCACCAACAGCATTCTAAAGGTGATAGTGAATAAGCCTGATTGCCCGTTCCTGGGGCACTGGGTCCGTATGCACAGCTGCAGGTCTGGTGCAGCGGGAAGCGAATATAATTATAGGTTTTTAAACTAGTTTTATTTTAGTTTGTTTTATTTATTTTAATTAGAAATGTTACTAACATAGTTTTATAAGTATTACTAACAACAATATGAATCACGTGTGTTTGACTTAAATGAAAGAAATAAAAAAATACTCTATTAACATAAACTGACGTTTTTGGCTATTGTTCACTGATGCCAGCCACAACACAAAAAAAACTGTCTGTTTACTGAACTTAGGTACCCAAACCCATAAAACTCGGGCGTTTCTGCGAGTTTGTTTGGTTTTAAAACGACCCAGAATGTGATACAAATGCAAAATGCATATTTTATGGTAATTTTGTCGCTTTCTTCGGGTACATATGAACACGTACGTAAAAAAGGCTATTTGTTATTTTCTAAAAAAATATTTATTTAACTATTTAAAAAAAAATACTAACCGCAGAAACTGCAAAAAAAATTTTTTTTTTTTTCTTTTTTATTAATCTGTACTCTTTATTTACCCTCGCTGATTTCAGATATACTATACTTCTTCTAGAAAAAGTTGGCAACCCGGACACAAATCCAGACTTTGGGCTGCTACTGAGAAATTCCAGATGGCGAGCGCTTTGAACAATCGCCTCGCTTTTAACTCGCTCGCAAATCGCCAATGCGATAAGGCCCCTAGGTCTTTTCCTATGATTTTTGGGCAACGACAATGTTTTTAAATTTGATAAGATTGCTCGTATTGTTACCCCTTTCATAAAGTTAGTTTGTGATTATAAAACTTCATTATCACATGCCGATTTTATGAAACCGTATCAAATCGTGATGATTACTTCGGAGATAACACGAGTAACATGGACAAACGATACGATACTTACCTTAAAATTATGTCATCTCTCAATCTGCAAGTGAATTTAGAAAAAAAAAAAACTTCGTTTGCTACTTACTTTTACAGGTGGCAGGGGGACATCGACGCGAATACTGTTACCATGGATTCAGTACATGGCACTGAACTCTAGTGTTGAAAATTTCGTCGGTTATTAAAAAAAAAATCTGCTGTTCCATACATTTTGACTGCGTACATTGTACTTTTCATTATGAAACAGCTGATTGTTTTAAAATTTATCGACGAAAAATTTCAACACTGGAGTTCAGAGTCCTGTACTGAATCCATGGTAACAGTATTCGCTTCGATGTCCGATGCCACCTGTATATTCGAATAAAATATAATTTTGTTTGATGCTATCCTAACCATAACTAATATTATAAATTGGAAAGACTAAAACGGCTGAACGGATTTGGATCAAATTTGGCACATGGGTAGACCATGACTTGGTTTATGACATCGGATACTTTTTATCCCGATATTCTCCTGGGATCGAGACTCAAACCGCGAGACACAGCTACTAAAAAATAATGCAATTGTGTCGATTTGAATAATTTTTGATTACGTATTCAGCTCTTCGATCACATTAAAAATACCTACTTGGTAAAAAAATCCAATTATAATTCAAAAAATGTAAAAAGAAAAATAACGTCTATTTTCGGTAAACATGACGCAAAGAAAGAATACAAACTCGAAAAGAACAAGTTGGAATATGCGTCACATCCACGCAAAAGGGCCAATGGTAGCACGTCATCACAATATCTTGTTTTCTTCTTTTTTTTTGTTTGTTTATTTGCACCTTGCAGCTATTTGCTAATATTCATGTAATTCTTTATTATTTAATCATGATTGTGTAATAATAAACTATAAATATCTATCAGAGACTGGATGGATTTGTATGGGAAGTAATTTATGAACCAATGGCTATATTATTTTGAAATCTACAATTGTGCAAAAGAGCATAGTTCTCTGATCCGGCAATTTTGAGACAAATACACTTTTATAATATTATTTAGGATTTACAAGAGTAAATATCACACCATAAGCTCAGAGGCCCATGGACGGCATTAAAACTTTGACCAGGTTAGTCACTAACCACACGAAAAGAAGAAAAGGTCCAGGTCCAGTTAAAAACCAGCGTCAGGCACTTATAGTTGTCTGGCATTTTTACTGAACTGGGCCTTTTTGAGGCACACTCCCATCAAATTTCTGCTTACATCGCACTTTACACTTTTATTTAATTTTTTTTTTTAATCTGCTGTGTAATTATATTGTGTGTGTTTTAGTCTGTGCTAAATAAATGTATTTTCTTTTCTTTCTTTCTATCAAGAAGATCACATCCATGTCGCTATTGGTTCATAGACCACTGGCTTGACCAAGATTATGTGTGGACTTTAAAAGAGACTGCGACCTCTGAGTTTGTTTCGGCCTTTCTTCTCAGAGTAGTCAGATAGGAAACACCGACCTCATCTAGCTTATTTTTAATATTTTTTATATGACGTGTAAAATTGATTCCGATATCCTATTTACAGAATACTAATAATATAACAATTTCATATAACTTCATTTCATTTCACTTTTACCTAGTCTCCTTTAAAAGAAAACTAACAATTAACACTTTATGTTGATGTTGACTGTACTTTAATTTTGCTCAGTATTTTTATAGGCCGTTTTTCTATTACTAAAATTATTTTCCCAACGATGTGGGGGTCGGCTTCCAGTCTAACCGGATGCAGCTGAATACTAGTATTTTATATGGAGCGACTATGTATCTGACTTCCACAACCCAGTTACTGGGTAATACGGATACCCCTTGGTAAGACTGGTTGTCAGACTTTCGGGCTTCTGACGACCCGTAACAACTGTCAAAGACGACTGACAGCCGGCATCAGCGGCTTAACGTGTTTTCCGACTCGTGGAGAGGTCTTGATATGTAAGGAGGGTCATCCATCCACGAACCAACTGCGGCAAGTGTAACTTAACCTGATCGAACGACCCGGGCGGCTGTTATTACTTTGCCATAAACCTCATGAATTATGGAAATAGACTACAGTAATAAAAACAAGTGCTAGAATATTGTTTTTGCTTCACCTTGTTGAACGAGAATTTTTTTTTCTTTGCTTTAGATTCTAATCAAGTTAAATATTTCATGAAGGATATTTTGTTGCGTTATTAATTAAAATTTTGCTTTATTTCTATAGGTACATAATAATAATACCAGCCTGTTACTGTCCCACTGCAGGGCAAAGGCCTTCTCATACAGACAAGGCACGAGCATTGATCACCACGCTTGCTCAAGACGTGTTGGTGATTTCAGACTTATATTAACTACAAGTCCAGGTTTCCTCACGATGTTTTCCTTCACCGATGTCAGTAATGTCCAAGATAAACTCAGAAAGTACTTAAGAATTGAAAAAGTCACATTGGTACGTGCCCGGATTTGCACCCACAACCTCGTGCATGAGAGGCGAGGCCTTAACCACTGGACCATCACGACACACTACTTATGTAGATAGGTATACATACTACATATATAATATTATAAAGAAGTATTTGTGAGTTTGTATGTAGGTAATTTTGGGAACTATGATCCGATGTCGAAAATTCCTTCATTAAAATGGGAAGCTACAGTATTTTCATAAGTTCATAACTCATAAGTCATAACTATAAGATATAATGTCATGTTAAAACAAAAAAAAAAACCACGCGGACGAACTTGCGGTCTTTTAAGTAACTAATATGACATTTCACAAAACTTAGATTTAAAAAAAAAAAACTATATATTTTACACTGACCCTTTTTTTTTAACGACTTCAAAAAAAGGAGGAGGTTCTCAGTTAGTAGCATTGTTTTTTTTTTTTATGTATTTTCCCCGAGTACACGAAAACGGCTGGAGCAATTAGGAAAATTGTTTTTTTGTTTGAAAGGGTTTTCTTTCTAAGTAGTCTCTTAGAAATTTTATTAACTTTGCTTGGGTAGTTTTTAAGTTACCTTCAATAATACGTATTTTTCGCACTTATTCTATGTGGGTGATGTTATAATAACTTCCTGTCACTGTTATTTACATATCAGGTAGTGGTATTCGTATTTGTGTGACGTAGGTAGTGTACCACAAGTAAAACGCGAAAAATTAAAAACGTTAATATAAAAAAAAAACAAAAAATTGAAAAAAAAAACTTTAATTTCTGAAGTCGGTCGCAAAAAACGAAAATACAAAACCGAGACTACGACTTCAGAAATTAAAGTTGTTTTATTTTTCACTTTGGATTGTTTTTTTTTTAATTCAAAATAAAAAAGTAGGTAGTTATTTCGTTATTTTCCCTTATATAACTATATTAAATCGATAGTTTTTATGGTTTATTTTGACAATAAAACTTACTATTGAACATAATATTTTACTACTGCATTCATAATATGTACTAGACGATGGTGATAAATGTGAACATTCTTAAGTTTAGTAATAAGTACCTACTCTTTTGAACACAGTAGGTAGAAGTTTTTTTATTCGTTTTAGTCTGTTATGTGATAAGGCTGATAAGGTAGTATTGTTTGAATTTATTCGTTTTCTGTTCTCAATTCGAAACTTCAAATAGAAAAGAAAGAAAGAAAAAGTATTTATTGAGACTCGCACAGGAAATCACAAATTAAACTAAAAACACACTAAACATAAATAAAAAATTAAAAACAAAGTCAAATTAAAAATTAATGCAGTCCTGTACGAGGACAAAAGGCTCCTATCTCAGCATAATGCTACGACATTTATTAAACAAATCATTTATCAAATATCTGTAAATAATGAAGATTAGATCGTTCTGTGTGTTTTGAGCAGTGGTCACTATTATTTATTATGTGCTGTGTGGCCCTGTGATAACGGCCCCGATTTACGAGTTGTAGGTATATAAGTAACGATGGTCTTGATCGTGAGTTCGAAACCAGGCAGGCGCTTTACTTAGTGTAGATAATTACTTATTACAATTAAATGAAAGAAAATTTAAAACTCATATTAAAAGTACACTTTGTAAACAAGCATATTACAAATCAGAGGATTATATCCAAGATAAGAATGCTTGGAAACATGCTGGTCCTGCTCCATAGGACAATTTAGAGTCTAGACAAAATCAAACTGGTTGCTAATTTAATTATATAATTTGTTATTTTTTTATAACACTTATCTTTTCATTTATCATTCCGTGATTTCGTGAACTCACACACTGACTTATTAGTATTACTTGTTAAAATGTTAGGAATATACCTAGTATAATTTTTCAATGTTTGTAAATATTTGAGCGCCATGTATCTATCACATAATTAATTGATCTGTCATTGCTTCATTTTTCATTATTTTTTTACCTGTCGTGGTATAGTAATCTTATTCTAGGTGCATCGTCTTCACATATAATTATATAATTAATATACTGATTTTAAAGACCATTTTAATAATAAAATAATTATTTTTTAAAAAACTTTTTGTTTTCTCTTAATCATATTTTTCTTGTTTAACATTAATTAGAATTAATGTTAAACAAGAAAAATATAATTAACTTATTACATAACTTTTAATTAGATTTTGTTAATAATCACCGTGCACGATCTTTTTGAATAAAATGAAAATGTACAACTCTGATCCCCAAGATACAGACTTACGTCTAGTTTGGGGGTCACCGTTACAACTGCTATGTATTATGTACTTGATTATTAATAAATCATTTCAATTTTGTTATGAGTTACTGTTACTGTTAGCCTGTACCATCCCACTGCTGGGCAAAGGCATCTGCCCATGACTTCCAGTGTGTTCGATTCAGGGAAAATGTGGTCCACCTGGTCGTTTGTTTAATCCAGCTCGTCCTGCCATGTTCTATGGAGTGAGCCGCGATGCAGTCTAGCTGTCTCAGGACTCCACATAGTGTTTATTTTGGCTCACAGCTCATTGGATGTGTTATGAAGACTAATGGGATAAATTATGATAATTTTAGGTAGGTAGGCACCTAATATTAAACAGCTCTTTTTTTTATTTATTTACGTATTTTTTTTTTTTTTTCTTAATTTTTTGGTGTTCTTTTTTTATTATGAATGTTATATGTAAATAATTAAAATGTTACTACATTTTAATTATTTGATGTTTCTGCATTGTTTTACATCAGTTTTTAATTTAAATAGATGTATGAAATGTTAATGAGAATGAGAACTAACGTAATATTTTTTTACGTAAGAATATAATTAATCTGTCGTGTAATCGCAATATTAAATAACTGCTGATTTTGAAGTTTTACCACGAATGATTAATTTTGAAAATTATGTTCGTTGCCAGAAAATGCTTGTTTTTTTTTTAATAGGTCGTAATATAAATCTAAACAATAACTAAAATAAAAAGGAAAAAAAATATTAAAAAACAACTAACCTTACGAAAAAAAATCACCAACAAAATAGAACCAAACTCACAAAACAGTCATAATAAAAACAAAAAAGTCCATGCACAAAACAACAAAAATAAAACGAACACAAAAATAAAATTTAAATCGTAATATCGATTAAAGTATTTAAATTTCGAATTCGCGCGCGCACTCGGCCTGCCTCGCCGTGGTCTATTGCGAAATGCTGCGTTTAACCTTAGCTCGTACCATTCATCTGTACATACGGCCTCTACTTATAATTTTAATCCACGAACCGCTACTTAGTATATTCTTCGGTTATGGACGTGTATTTGAATGTCGAAGGGCTGAGAAAAACATTATGTTCGACTTTATGGAATTGTTTTTTTTATTTTCACGTTGACACTGGTCGAATTGAGGATGTAATTTGGTTTTTGCTGCCTTGGTACATTTTTTTTACGATGATTTAAAAAAAATCAATATAACATGAAATAAATGGTTTTAAATTCTGTATATTTTTAGCGTTTGTTTTAGTAATTTTTGTTTTATATAAATATTAAGGCGGACTTAATGACTTCTAGGCATTTTTTACCAGTCAACCAAGAGTGGTGAAGAGATAAGATGACGCTTTGTTTGAGAGGATTTTTTTTTTAGTTTCCTGCTTATTTGTATATTGAATAATAAATAAAATTGGTTGCTACACAAGTACATAAATAGGTTATAGATTTTATAATACTCGTGTATTTAGGATATTTCAGTGTTTAGGATATTTTTGCTTAGGGTTAGTAATTTGTACATATGCGACTCAGACCAAATAAAAAACCAAGACAGAGCGCTGTCAACAGTGAAGTGAAGCCGGTTTGGTAAACATGTGTGCTATTTGTGTGGTGTAGTTTGATTGAAGTGTCATTGTAAAGGTTCTAAATGTGTGCGTGTGAGCGTGTATGCTCAGAGCGGAGGTGTAGTTTTGGCATGCTTCACTGTATTGCTCGTAGCGCGTCTTTTATTTGGTCTGAGATATGCGAATGCTGTGTTTAAAAGAAGGCACCACAATATTGCATCAAATTTTAAAATCAACTTGAACTAGCGTCCTTCTAACCTCAGTTTTGAGGTATTATTAAGGCTTGTGCAGACCAGCGCGACTCGTCGCGCGACGCGACACCAGATATTGTTATACTGTGAAGTTTTCTTAGAAATTGTATTGTTCCTGTCGCGTCGCGCTGAGGCGTCGCGCTGGTCTGCACAAGCCTTTATCCTTTCATCTTGTCATATACGATTTATTACTAAATTGTAGGCAAGTATATTTCTATCGGTTCATAAACCAAGAAGTTATGCCCGAACATATGCCTATAATGCTACATTGTCGCGTTATCGCGAACTATACATCGCGCGCGCGCTGTTACTTGTTGCGGGACGTCGAGGGATGTGCGAGAGAGAGCGCACAACAGACGTAATGAGAAGTTCCTCCTTTTTTTGAAGTCAGTTAAAAATAATGACGACACGGTTGGCGCAGTGGCTGAGCGATCGACTGCTGCGCAACGTGTCGCGGGTTCGATCCCTGCACGGAACAAATATTTGTATGATCTGCAAGTAGTTGTTCCGGGTCTGGGTGTTAGTGTCTGTGAGTTTCTATGTTTGTAAACGCACCCACGATACAGGAAGAAATTCTTAGTGTGGGGCAACGTTTTTAAAAAAAAAAAAAAAAACAAGGAAGAAAAGAAAAGAAAGAATGCAATAGGGATGGTGACAAAAAACTTTTT
The DNA here is from genome assembly GCA_947364205.1 of Agrochola lota. Lineage (NCBI taxonomy): Eukaryota > Metazoa > Arthropoda > Insecta > Lepidoptera > Noctuidae > Agrochola > Agrochola lota. The sequence continues at coordinate 8,086,726 of OX376246.1, read as the reverse complement.
TTTAGTCCGTCTTTGAGATTATAAAAAAATATTGGACATGTAGGTATTTTTTCTTTTTTTACATAATCTAAAGATTACGGCGATACATTGAGGTAAAATGTGCCATGGCGTCACAAGTATATTTATATAGTTATAAGTAGATTTTATACATACTAGTGACGTAGCGACCCCCACTCCCCAACCTTTTTTTTTTTTTTTTTCAGGATGGGAAATTATCAAATGACTTCTCCCGCTCTGGGCAGAGCGAGAGGGTGTGTCAGACTTTTACTGACTAAAACCCACCCGTTTTCCTTCCGTTGCCTGTGTGCCGGGGGCGCGATATCCCTTTCGGACAAACCCGTAACCCCAGCAGGCATTGGTTTTTCGACCCCGTCCGGTTCCGGTTGGTGCTGACATCTCTTTGAGGCGCGCGTGGAACACAACGCGCCGTCGACACGTCCTTATCGGACGGCGAGCTGCCCATTGCTCACCGTCCGCAAGCCCGCGCCTACGGTGGCCGGAAGTCGGCTCTCGACTCCCGACGCTCGGGGCGTCTCCTGCGGCGACTAGGGCTGCGAGGGCGTCCCACTCCCCAACCTAAAATGCGTTTTATCTAATTATTTTTCTACTAATAAGATAAACCAAAAAATATGTGTCTAATATTTTTGTATTATCTGACTGACGGACTAATTAGAATTTAATGTTTTTTACCCAGGCAGCATCCCTATTGAGTCGATTTGAATATTTTTTTATTACCTACTCAGCTCATTACTAATATTTTTGATTACCTACTCAGCTCATTACTAATATTTTTGATTACCTACTCAGCTCATTACTAATATTTTTGATTACCTACTCAGCTCATTACTAATATTTTTGATTACCTACTCAGCTCATTACTAATATTTTTGATTACCTACTCAGCTCATTACTAATATTTTTGATTACCTACTCAGCTCATTACTAATATTTTTGATTACCTACTCAGCTCATTACTAATATTTTTGATTACCTACTCAGCTCATTACTAATATTTTTGATTACCTACTCAGCTCATTACTAATATTTTTGATTACCTACTCAGCTCATTACTAATATTTTTGATTACCTACTCAGCTCATTACTAATAATCTAAATTCTAACCTATTGAGCTATCTAGGCTTTTAGTTAAGCTACGCTTGCCGGGGCCTAGGTGGCCATCCTCACATACCAATATCCTTCCGTGAGGCTCCGTGTCTCGGAAAGCATGTTAATCCGTCGGTCCCGGCTGTCATTCGTGGATCTTTGAAAGCCGTTACGAATCGTCAGAAGCCCAAAAGTCTCACTGTGGCGGCATCTACATCGCCACATGCTAACTACACATCAAAGACTTGACGTCACGCAAATCCTGTATCGCGTAATTCGAGTTTACCGCGCGATTAAAATATATTCAATCTCCCAACTTCAACCTCTGGGCAGTTGCCCGCCAGACACGACATCCGTCTGATCGGAAGATCCTCCCTTTTCTATGGTGGATGAGTGAACTTTATACCCTGTTCCTCATGCCACTAAATGATAACCAGTTTTACCAAAGAGGTATCGTAATATCATATCGTCAACGCCGGCTGTCGCTGAAAATCAGCGCTGGAGCTGTCTCGCATAGGGTCGCAGCATTATGCCTAGCGATGGCCGTTTTGCGTGGATGTGACGCATATTTTCCACCAACTTGTTCTTTTTAGGGTTCCGTTGTAAACAAGGAACCCTTATAGTTTCGCCATGTCTGTCTGTCTGTCTATCTGTCTGTCCGTCTGTCTGTCCGCGGCTTAGCTCACAGACGGTTAGTACTAGAAAGCTGTACCATTTTTGGATTCAGGGATCCGTTTGCGAAATATTAAGGTTTTAACTGTTTTTTTTTGTTAGAGTCAAGTGTCCCCCCCCCCTTCTAGCTAAATGACTGTACTTGGACTTGTGAAAAAATTCACAGCAGTAGTATATATAACGAAATTAAAAGGAAAACTATGAGAGCTAAGGAGGCTGTACAGGTGAACGAGTAATAATCAACCAACTTAAATTTGCGGTTTGAAAAACATGATCTCCCATACATTCCGTATGGGAGAACATGTTTTTCAACTACAATGTTAAGTTTGCTCTTGGGATAAATTCATCCCAACTACGGAATCCTTCATTGTGCGTGGTCCGACACGCACTTGGCCGGTTTTTATGTTTTGTGTTCGTCATATTTACTGTAAATAAACGAATTTTGTTTCTTTTCTTTTTTATTAGGTACTCAGTAACTGGGTTGTTTAGGTCAGGTAAGCAGTCGCTCCATATAAAAATACTTGTATTCAGCTTCATTCGGCTAGACAGGAAGCCGACCCCAACATAGTTGGGAAAAGTTGGTAATAGAACAACTGACTATGTAAATACCATAGCAAAATTAAGGAACAGTCAACAGCAAAATAAACTGCTATTTGATAGTTTTCTTATAAAGAAGGGTTGTGGTATTTGGCCTTGTAAATCCTGTATACGGGGTGTCCGGGACATCGACGCGAAGCCGGTTACCATGGATTCAGCACATGATTCTGAACGCCCCTGCGTTGAAATGTATCGTAGGCTATAAAATAAAAAACAGCTGTTCCATACATTTTGACCGCGTAGGTATTGCACTTTTCTATGAAATAGCAGATTTTTTTTTAATAACCGAGAATAAATTTCAACGCAGGGGGGTTCAGAATCATGTACTGAATCCATGGTAGCCGGCTTCGCGTCGATGTCCCTGCCACCCTGTATATGTTACTGAGCAGGTGAAAATTGTATTTGTAATTCGCGGATCAAGGATTTAAGAATTTCTTAATCCCACACTGGGTTTCTCCTTGAGAATTCTTCAACATCCTGACCCAGAATGGATGTCTGTAGGGCATACCAATATTTGTTTTGGGTTTCCCAAAGAGACGAAAGTCAATAATTCAGTCACAGCGTGGCGTAACGACAAACACTGATAAAGGTCTTATATTTAGGGTTCCGTACCGGAAAGGTGCCAGACGGAACCCTATTGCTAAGCCTCCGCTGTCCGTCTGTCTGTCAGCGGGCTGTATCTCATGAACCGTAATAGGTAGACAGTTGAAATTTTCACAGATTGTGTATTTTTATTTCCGCTTTATCAACAAATAATAACAATAAACGTGTTTTTTGTTCCTCCCCGTACAAGAAACGTTTTTTTTCGCTGGGGTTTAAAAATATATTTAAATTATATTTATTATATAAAGGTGTATTTTTCTCAAAATGGCCCGGTCAGATTGTGATGACCTATTATACAATGGTAGATAGAGATGAAGTATCTATATGAAAATTTCTAAACTATATATTTGCATATTATTTTACGTCAGTCAAATTTTATAAACAAATACGGTACCTACTTCAACCATGAGATTTCGCATCAATAATATATTTTTTTGTTAAAATTGAAACTTTGTAAAAAACAGTTTAAGTAAACAGTATATTATGTACAGTTGTCCTGTGTCTCTTTTTTGTATTTTTTTCACAAAATTGAAATCGCTGTAGGTACGCCACATTTGTTTACATTTACGTTATAAACACAGCCATACTAATTTCGACATACCAGATTTTTTGCAAAAACAGCCATGACGATATCTCTATTTATCACGGAGATATGAGCCGTCAAATGCAGCCATGTCTACAAATGTTTATTGTGAAAAATACAAAGATTTAAATCGTAGATGTGCCCTCACCGTACTACGTCGCGCGAAAAAGTGCCCATAGTGAGAAGAGTAACTTTCGCACAATAATAATGGCGTTTCCATGACAATCAAGTCAAATGTTTGCGATATTGTGTGTCAGAGGTGTCAGAACGAAACAGAAACGCGACCATCTTTTAACACGGCAGGGCAAATCTACGATTGAAATCTTTGGAAAAATAGTAATCTTCATGTAAAATGCAGCCAATTTTGACAAAACTTTAAATACCTATTTTGAATGAAGTCAGCCTTACTATATGGCCGTTTTTTACAAATTTCAAAATGTTAGAAGGTGTCGGTGTTCCAGTTACGTAAAAGGCAGCCACTCTATGATGGCTGTTTACTGTAAGGGAGGAGAAAATAGGGTACCTGATGTGCGTAAAGAAGAAATAAAAGAGTTTATTAATTCACTCCCACTATACACGTCTCATTATAGAAGGTCACAAACATCAGCAAAGTTTTTTAAGCCTGGAGTGACTTTGTCTGTGACAAACGCCGTGAGTTACAGTTTTTAAACAATTTTTTTACGACAACTTTTACTTACTTTTTGACGACACGATTGGCGCAGTGGCTGAGCGATCGACTGCTGCGCAACGTGTCGCGGGTTCGATCCCCGCACGGAACAAATATTTGTATGATCTGCAAGTTGTTGTTCCGGGTCTGGGTGTTAGTGTATGTGAGTTTCTATGTTTGTAAACGCACCCGCGATACAAGAAGAAATTCTTAGTGTGGGGCAACGTTCAAAAAAAAAAAAACTTTTACATCAAATCTAAAATACTTAGCAAAGATACGGGCAATGTCTGCGATAAATTTCGCATAGGACTAATAAATACAGGTAGAAGCGGTGGGGATGTTAACTCAACATTCGTCTTCACCAGGCCGAAAGAGCAAAATGTCAATTAAAAATAGATATGAACTTAGCTAAAAATCAAGAAGACATCGAATGTCTTAAATTTGCAAAAGACACTACCTCTACCCGGGATTCAGACAATTTTTTTTATTTTTATAATAGGCAAATCTGGGTCTAACTTGGGTGTGCACAATGCTAAAACCAACCAAAGCTACTGTTATACATGGATTGAGGGTCAGGCTGGACGTGACGCAAAGGAAGTGGGATCTTCACTTTTAAAACACATCGACAAGAACGTCTCGGACACTATTTAAGATTTAATTCTTTGGTCAGATTCCTGTGGTGGACAAAACCGGAATATAAAAATTACTCGCATGATGAAATCAGTGCTCGAGATGAAACCAAACCTAGAATCTAATACATTTATGTAAGTATTTGATGCCAGGCCATAGTTACCGAATGTTAAAGACTTCGGTGATATTGAGAGAGCTTTGAAGTACAATCAAAGTATTTATACGCCTAACGACTACATTCAAATGATGGCTATATGCAAAAAGAAAAAACCTCTGATAACTTGCCAAATGGAAGTTCCTGATTTGTACTCGACTGAGACTCTAGAAAAGTTCATAGTGAATCACAAGAAAACAACAAATAATGACAAAGTATATTGGCTAAACACAAGAGAATTAAAAATAATAAAACCAGACCAATATCATATTTATATGAAATCTGACTGTGACCAAGAAGATTACGACTGTTTGGACATTACTAGTAAAACCCACTCCTGTGCTGACAAGTAAGTCCAGTTGACTAACCTACCCGTCTATTTTCGGGCCCAGTAGCTTCCCCCGCCTGACCTACTGCCGATCTCGTCTACATAAACCCACTGACTGGGTCCGAAGTTCCAAGTCACTGGGTCCTTTTTTTTTTTTTGAGGATGGGAAATCATCAAATGACTTCTCCCGCTCTGGGCGGAGCGAGAGGGCGTGTCAGACTTTTACTGACTAAAACCCACCCGTGTTCCTTCCGTTGCCCGTGTGCCGTCACTGTCATCGTATAAAACAGACATTAGGATAGGTAAATAAAAACAAACTTTAATAAATAACCGCGCTATCTTGTCTCACAATGATCCCAAAATTAATGTCAAGGTTTCATCTTACAAGGATGTGGCAGTAAAATGAGTATATTAATTACTGTTAGGTGCGATGACCAGTAATAATAACACAATATTTTGACTATAAATCTTGAAAATGCATCTTATGATTAAATGAGAAATTCACGTGTCTGTCTCTTCATTACATCTATAAGTACATCAATACAAATAAATAAAAAGGAAGTGTCTGTTTATAAAGTCACAATAACAGCTTTTTACAAAAGTAAAAGTATGTACAGTACCTATGTACTTAACAAAAAAACAATTTTTATAGTTTTGAGACATACCAAAAATACTATTTAAAAAAATAATGTGTCTATGACATGTGTTCCGGCTAATCTCCGAAACGGCTGGACCGATTTTAACGGGACTTTCACTGGCAGGTAGCTGATGTTTTAAGGGGTAACTTTCATTTAGAAAAAGAATAGGGTCAACGCGGCTGAAACCGTGGGCAGCAGCTAGTAATATATAGAATCAGGTATAACTTCACAAAAAAAAAGTTTAGTAAAAAAAAAATATTTTATCTACATAATTTGGCTGCTGACTGTACCTTCAGTGAATCGTGGTTGATTTAATATTCATAATTATACACTTACACTGTCCTGCACTTTACTTAGGCCTGAAACTGCGTTAAGCGGGCGCCCGCGACGGGCACCCGTCGCGTGTCTACGCGCGTGGACACGCGGGTGGGCTGCGTGGGAACCCATCCCGGGTACCCGTCGCGGAGACCGGATTATTTTATTTACGCAGTGTCGCTAGTTCGATTTTAACGGTGTGCATCCAAAATTTTCGTCGGTTATTAAAATATAATCTACTGTTTCATAGAAAAGTGCGCGGTCAAAATGTATGAAGCAGCTGTTTTTTTTTTAAATAACTGGCGAAAAATCTCAACGCAGGTTTTATATAACGAAAGTAAAAGGAAAACATGGTTTTCAACTACAAATTTTAGTTTGTTCTTCCGATAAATTCATCCAAACTACGGAACCCGGACCCAGACTAAAAGGCACACAACACAAAATATTGTACTACAAATAAACATAATTTATATTTATTTATTTATATATACTTTATTGTACACCAGAAAATACATAATAAATAATATATTTAACAGTACAAAAACATACAATGGGCGGCCTTATCGTTTTCTGCGATCTCTTCCAGGCAAATAGGATAGCTTGATGTGTAGCCGTGTGTACCTAGTACAACATATTATGTTGTGTGCCTTTTAGTCTGTGCTAAATTAATGTATTTTCTTCATTTATTTCTTTGTTTTCTTTCATATTTTAAAAGGGATTCTTTAATTAAAGGAAATTTTTAATCTTTTTTTATCTGTGTTCCTATAAATGTCCAACAAAATCGTCGCATTTTTGACAGCCCTTTTATGACAGCCGCAGGCAAATTTTTGTTCGTAAGGAAAGCTCATCGTAAATAATTTCTTAACTGTAATTAAGTGGGTACCTGCTTTCTCCAAGTTATGAGAAGAATTAACTTTATTTTTAAGTTAAAGATTTTTTTCAAGTTTTTGCTTACAAGTTACATTATTTATTATTTTATTCATTTGTTTGTCAAAAAATCTGTTTATTACACGACTGCCTTAAATATGTCGTGTAAGTAATGTTTTCAGGGTTCATGTAATAATGGCAAAATCTTATAAGTAAAAAAAAATAGTTAGGCGCAGTTCGAGCCCGCGCCGCAGTTTCGTGAAATAGTAACAAATTCACTATCGATGTTAATTTAATATTTACAACGAATTATAAAACAAAATGTTAATTGCATGCTTTATGATGCTAACTTTCATTGATTGTGCTATTTTTCAGTTCTGAGCAGGTTTACGGCCGTTAAGAGACGACATCACAAGTTTTCTTACGGTTTCTGATACTACCGATTGCTATTTTATTTGCTCGGCACTAGATTTTTTGGCGCACTGAATTCCTTATGATGCAAGCTTTCTTCGATAGAGATTTTTAAAATTTCTGAGCAGATTTACGGCCGTTATGAGTGTTAATATGAAATCGAAAAGTCTTAATATTTTGCTATTGTCAACTTCATTAATGCATTTTTACCCCTATTTTACGAAATATTTTTGTTCTAGCGTGCAGTAGCCAGAATGCATTACTTCTACATTTTTAAGGGTGTATATACACATACAGCTTACCCTTCGGGGAAATAATGCCGTAATATTTATGTTGTTATCTACATAAGTCGTAATCAAAAAAGGTTAACTGAGCAATAAGTTTAGTCGTCCACAGACAATGGGGCAGATTCTCTTGTCACAAATGCCTCTAATTAAACTAGACAAAGAATCACAAAAATTTTGTTTATTCCTGTCAAACGACGATTTCCCATTCTGAAAATGATTAAAATGACACAACTTAACTATATTCTAGTTTGACAGCACTAAGATAGTACTGAGTTTTTAGTTTAGTGAAAATGGCAATTTTGCTATTCTGAATTTGAAATTTTTCACCAAAAATTTTGATTGTAAAATACCAAACCAGACTAAACCTGACAATTTTTAATCGCGATTAAAACGGTGTCGAGGATATAAAACAAATAAGTTGTCATGAACTAAAAGTCACACCAACATCTCGACTTCACGTGCTGCACAGTACTGTATTTATTTTTACTTTTGCTTATATCTCGAAAATGGTGGGTCCTATCGCAAAAATAGTGAAAATTTCGACTCCCTTTATGAAGCCCTTAAACTAGGGGTTTTATGGGCATAATAAAGGGAGTCGAAAATTTCCTTTTAGTCGACACCTGAACATGTACGTAATATTTTTTCATGTTTTCCATACAAAACGTGAAAAATTCCATATAAAACACGCCGAGCCGGCACCCCCTGCGCGCAAACCACGTGGATTCGCGATTGCCAAATTCTATTTTAGCTGTGTCAAAATTATTTTTAGTTTAGAGAATTTTATTTGCAGAATAGCTCTAAGATTCTCACAGCCAAAAGTAAGGAATTTTAGTGATAGTTTAGTTAGTTTAGTTCCGTGTACAAGAGAATCGGCACCACTTTCTCTAATTATTAGTTTAGATGTTTTTTTTTTTTTGTAGTTGTATAATACGGAGTTTGGTACTACATAGCATTCGTACGCGAGTTAATTTAAATTACACTTTTAGAATGATTTTTTAGTTGTTCAAGATAAAAATCTTTTACTGGAGTTAGGTTGAAGTACCTATTCTTCCGGTCGTGCCACCGCTAGATCGCTCTGCTCGTGAGTGGTATCAACAGGGCTTGCTTCGCTTGTCTGGTTCGTGAGACTGCTGGATTCGTTTGTTCGGCTCGACAGAGAGCTTCGCTCGCTTGGCTAGTAAGTAGGCATACAGCAGTCGTTCTGCTTGATAATGGACTCGCTTCGCTCGCCCGACTCGTAGAAGGCTTGGATACGCTTGGCCGGCTCGAGAGAAGGCTCATAAGTAGGCTCGCAGCAGTCGCTCGGCTTGAGAATGGGCTCGCCTTGCTCGCCGGGTCGTGAGACGGTTCGCACTGGCGAGCGAAGCTAGCTCATTCTCAAGCCTCACGGCTTGAGAATGGGCTAGCTTCGCTCGCCGGCTTTGTGGTGGTTCGCAGCAGTTAATTTTCTTGAGAACGGGCTCGCTTCACTCGCTGGATCGTGAGGTGGTTCGCAGCGGTCACTTTGCTTGAGAATAGGCTAGTTTCGCTCGCCGGTTCGTGAGGTGTTTCGCGGCAGTCACTCGGCTTGAGAATGGGCTCGTTTCGCTCGCCGGCTTTAAGACAGTTCGCGCCGGTCGCTCTGCTTGATAATGGGCTCACTGCGCTCGCCGGCTCGTGAGTATGCTCATAGCGAACGATTTGCTTGAGAACGGGCTCACTTCGCTCGGCGGTTTGTGTGGCGGAGTCATTTTGCTTGAGATTGGGCTTGCTTCACCCGTTTGGTTGAGCGTTGGGTCGTTTGACATGTCGGTGGGTTTATATCACTCGTTCTGATCGTGGGTAGGCTCGCTCTTCTCGTGAATTAATCATGTGCGTCTTCCAGTGAACTGATAACATAAATACTTTTAAGATTCGATCACTTTGCTTGGCGAGCGAGCGTACGGAGTCACGATACCGTGGTAGCAGCACACGATGATCTTAGTATCAAATAGGTAATATAAAAGTATAAATGCTCGGTTAGGGCTTCGGACTCACTTGTTACGTTATGTTTAAACGGATAATAACTTCTCATGAAACGAGCGAGCGGAGCGAGCTATGCATGTGAAGCGTGTTCATTCTGGAGTAAAGCAACCGTTGCTAGCCTGCTTACGAGTGAAGCGAGCCTATTTACGAATCGAATCAGAAAACCACCAGCGTGCGAACTTTGCCTACACGCATGACCCGACCGAGCGAAGCGAGTTATCTTACGATTCGAAAGAGGGTAGTGCGCCCATTCAAACAGAGAAAGCGGCACTAGGGTACCGGTTTAAAAACAGCGTGTTCTACACACGAGACCCGTCACTTCATAAGCATTTTTGACCCAATTTTACGAAATATTTTCGTTGTATCTCCAGGTCCTGGTGGTCCTTTGTACATTCTCAGCAAATACATCAGAATCACCGTTCTAGCTAAAGATGTTTTTGCACTATACGCCTTGGAATTTCGACATATAGTGAAAAATAGAGGGTCGCGCGCATGCACCTTCCTTTGCAATGTGACGTCATAGGCAAATTATATCCTGCCTTAAAATTGTTATAAATATGACCTATCATTTACGTGCTCAACTATCACTCTACAATTAAAAGTCTCGTAATTATTGGCGATTTAAATCTTACATGTTTTTGCCGGTTAGAAATATTGAATACCACCAGCCCTCCGAGCCTCGCCGTCCGATAAGGACCAGGCCCGGGTCGACAGCGCGTTGTGTTCCACGCGCGCCTCAATGAGATGTCAGCACCAACTGACGGGGTCCGTAAGGGCCAATGCCTGCCAGGGTTGCGAGTTTGTCCGAAAGGGATATCGCGGCCCCGGCACACAGGCAACGGAAGGAACACGGGTGGGTTTTAGTCAGTAAAAGTCTGACACGCCCTCCCGCTCCGCTCAGAGCGGGAGAAGTTATTTGAGAATTTCTCACCCTCAAAAAAACAAAATGTCCTCCGAGCGAAAAAACTTTTCACGTCAAAACAGGATAACTTTAAAGGACAACGCTCATTATAATAGTATCGCTCCGACACAACAAATAACTTGTCATTCAAGTTAGTACCTATCTTAAATCAGTATTGCCTACGTACGCACGGACGTAATAAAATCGCGGCGATTTTGATTGAGCTGAGTATTGAGAATCCAACAGAGGGCATCTAGCGCGTCTCCCAGCGCGTCAAGAAAACACACTGTTTGATATGCAACTCTCGGACCTAAGCAGAGCGTCGAAAATCCAATACGCGAAAAAAAAATCGCCACCAAAAAAATACGCCCGTACGAAATTGGGCTTAAAGACTATTTTACGTGTGACGGCTCGTAAAATAGACTTTAATACATTTCATTTAAAATCCTAACTTGAATGACAAGTAACAGGATGGGTATCAGAAATCATCGCTTGCGTTATTTAACTAACAGAAAATTTGATAAGAATCATCATTCCATTGTACCAATCCAAGTATCTATGGCCACAGAATAAATAAGTAGCAGTATTATATCTTGGCAGTGACCTCGAAATAATTACCTACGGCCGCTCCATAGATAAAGCTTCCACGACCGTACGTAACTGCCGCGCACTCGATACTGTTGTGTACTGAGGCCCTAATGTGAGTTTATTTTAACCATCTCGAATTTAAGCATCGACCGTTCGGCGCTCCGTTTGGGCCTTCACCAGTGAAGGCCAGTGAAGGCTCAATTGGAAACCCGAACGCGTTCGATGCGTAAAAACGAGATGGTTAAAAGAAACTCACACTATGCCCTCTGATATACCTACCTACCTACATTGAGATTTGTGAGCGCGTCGTTTCGGCCGTTTTCTATGAAGATATAATACTGTTACTTATTTATACTGTGCTATGGCTTATTAGTGATTGTTTATTACGGTTTTAAAAGGAGAATGTTCAGCGGGATAATAGGATGATGCCAGAGTAAAAAAAAAAACTAATTAGTCCGTCAGTCAGATAATAAAAAAATATTTGACTCATTTTTTTTGATTTATCATATTAATAAAAACTTACTTAGATAAAACGCATTTTAAGTTGGGGAGTGGGGGTCGCTACGTCACTAGTATGTGTAAAATCTACATACTCGTGACGTCATGGCACATTTTACCTCAATGTATCGCCGTAATCTTTAGATTACGTTAAAAAAGAAAAAATACATGTCGAATATTTTTTTATAATCTCAACGACTAAAAAAAAATTTTTAGTCATCATCTCTATTACGTAACACATAAAATGATAATTGATGGCAATGGGGTTCATTTTGACAGTTCACCCACGTTCATTGCGTTATTTATGTTGCTGAACAGACGATTTTTCAAACCTATGGATTAGCAATATCCTTATCCAGGGTGGCAGGGACATCGACGCGTAGCCTGGCTTCAGTACACGATTCTGAACCCGCCAGAGGTGAAATTTTTCGTCGGTTATTAAAAAAAAAAAACAGCTATTCCATACATTTTGCTCGCGTAGGTATTTTCTCTGAAACAGCAGATATTTTTTTAATAATCGACCAAAAATATCAACGCTGGGAGGTTCAGAATCACGTACTGAATCCATAGTACCAGGCTTCGCTTCGATGTCCCTGAAACCCAGTATAGCAGTGATAGCCTAGTGGTGTTACCATCAGACTGCCAATTCATAGGTCTCGAGTTCGAACCCAAGGCACCTCAGACTTATCGGATTCATTTGCTTATTGTAATATTAACACTTGCTTAAAAAACGGTGAAGTAAAACATCGTGAGGAACTTGCATGCCTTTTTTTTTTTTTTGAGGGTGGGAAATTATCAAATAACTTCTCCCGCTCTGGACGGAGCGGGAGGGTGTGTCAGACTTTTACTGACTAAAACCCACCCGTGTTCCTTTCGTTGCCTGTGTGCCGGGGCCGCGATATCCCTTTCGGACAAACCCGCAACCCCAGCACGCATTGGTCTTTGCGGACCCAGTCAGTTGGCGCTGACATCTCTTTAAGGCGCGTGTGGAACACAACGCGCCGTCGACCCGGGCCTAGTCCTTATCGGACGGCGAGCTACCCATTGCTCACCGTCCGCAAGCCCGCGCCTACGGTGGCCGGAAGTCGGCTCGCGACTCCCGACGCCCGGGGCGTCTCCTGCGGCGACTAGGGACGCGAGGGCGCGCATCTTGCATCTCCCTCGCGCGCTCCGCCTCCTCCTTCGCGAGCATAACTGCTTCGCAGAAGGAGGTGACGGCCTCCCATGCACTCTCGCTCCGAACCATTGCCTGAACCAGGGCCGAACGCGAGAGATCGTCGCTGCCGATCGCCTCCGTGAGGACACGGCGATGCTCCGCCCAAGCCGGGCAGATCTCCACCGTATACCGTGTCCTCCGGGCGAGCCACACAGCGGTGACACCCGGGCATTTCTCCCGCCTTATGCGGAACAGGAACCTCCCGAAACAGCCGTGTCCGGTGAGAACCTGCGTCATTCGGAAGGTGAGGACGCCGTGGCGCCTCTGTAGCCACTCCTCAAAGAGAGGACTTATCGCCACAATTGTGGCGTGCCCGAACTTGCATGCCTGAGAGATATTTTTCGACGGCATGTGAAGCCAAGTCAGAGGCTCATGGGCGGCTTTAAAACTCTGACACCAGGTTAGTCACTAACTACACGAAAAGAAGAAGAAGAATCAGTATCCTTCATAAGCGTCCCGCAAACCGGCGCGACGCGACTCTAACAAAGTAATTTCTAAGAAAACTTTACGAGCCTTATCTCTCGTATTGTGATTGAAAGTATGTTACGTAATAGTAATGATGTCGGGGTAAAAAAAAAAAAAAGGAATTAGTCCATCAGTCAGATAATAAAAAATATTAGACACGTATTTTTTGCTTTATTATATTATAAAAAAATACTTAAATAAAATGCATTTTAAGTTGGGGAGTGAGGCTCGCTACGTCACAAGTAAGTATAAAATCTACATACTCGTGACGTCATGGCACATTTTACCTCAATGTATCGCCGTAATCTTTAGATTACGTAAAAAAGAAAAAATAGGTGTCTAATATTTTTTAATTATCTCCATGACGGAATAAAATAAAAATGTTTGTGATCATCCCTATTAGGATGCAGCTGTAGATGTTAACGGAAATCTGAAAAAAGGACCAAATATTCTGTAATCATCTATTATCTACCTAGTCTTTTTCTTTCCAGTCTAATCGGATGCAGCTTTTAGGGCAGGGAGTGTTCAAGTATCACGTAACGCAATTTTAAGAGATTTTTGACCTTTGATTAGTTCAAACCCCCCCTCCCGCTCCTGTAACGCATCTTAACGCTTTACAAGAACCCCCCTTCACCCCAAATTCGTTACGTAATACTTGAACTGGTATTTAAAATACCAGTATTTTACATGGAGCGACTGCCTATCTGACCTCCACAGCTTAGTTACTGGATAACAAGATACACCTCGGTAAGATTGAAAAAAAAAACATAAAAAAATTCAAGACCATCGACAATAACGACAATCACACGACCGAACTGCTTTACAATAAAGGCTCTTGCAGACAGGCGCGAATCGATGGCGCGACGCACTGTGGATCGAAAAGTCTCTCGAAGAAATAGGAGCTTAATTTTTAAAGTGTCGCTTTGTACATACGTCATTCGAGATTAAGTGCCGTTTAAAAAAAAAAAACAAGTACGTCATAAAATCATAAATAAATAGTTACATCACCGTGTGCAAGGATTTAACGGTTATTCTCTCCGTTCCGGAGATATACGAATTAGCTCCATACATTTCCTTTGCAAAAAAAAAAAAAGTTGCTAATTGCCTACGTGATTGTACCCTATGATATATTTATGCATAATATAGGGTATTAGAAGCCATTTTAAGCAAAAAACAAATTAAAAGGCTCTCGAAGAAATAGGAGCTAAAATTATAAAATGTCGATTTTAAAATTTAAGCTCCTATTTCTTCATGGAACGATTTCTATGAAAATTTCACGGAAATTGCTGTACCGCGGTGTCGCGCCGCGCTGTCGCGTCACACCTGTCTGCGGAGCCTTAAAAGGTGATAGTGAAAATAACGAAAACACATTACGGTCCTCACGCGCAGTCGGGTAATCAGGTTTCTCATGAGTCTGACCTTAAACGCTCCAAATACTTGGCCATTAACAATAATCAAAAAAAAAAGCGAAAAACTGGAACGATATCGCGAAGGCGCGTTTATATGGTGAGAGTCTCTTGCCAGTCGAGAGGCGAGATTGTCCGGAAGCGAGTCGAGAGATCGAAACCCAATAAATAAATAAATAATTGCAGTCGGTACTGCGGTTTTGTTCCCGGGTTTCATAGTAGCTATACTTACAAGTTATCATCATGTACCTACCCTATTCCCAACTATGTTGAGGTCGCCTTCCAGACTAACCAGATGCAGCTGGACACCTGTATTTTACATGGAGCGACTGCCTATCTGACCTCCACAAACTAGTAACTGGGTAACATGATAGCCCTTGGTAAGACTGGTTCTCAGACTTTCGGGCTTCTGGCTACCCGTAACGATTTTCAAAGATATAAAAATGACGGCCGGGACCAACGGCTTAGCGTGAATTTTATTTTGTATACTATCTTTATGCTATTTATTATAACGGACAGACACTTCCCTATGTTTATTATTCTAGCTTATGGCACTAGTGGGTTGCAGCTGAAAATCAGCGTCAGGTGGTTCACTTTCGCCCAGAGCGGGAGAAGTTATTTGATAATTTCCCACCCTCAAAATTATAATTTTGTTTTCTGTTTTTATAGTTTTAAGGTGTATTTTTTGTAATGCCAATAAACGCATTTTTCTATCTTTCTTTCTATATGTATAACTGTGCCCCGCGGTTTCATCCGCGTAAGTATTGATTCTGTGGGAATATCGGGATAAAAGTATCCTATGTCCTTATCCAGGTCATGGTCTACCCAGGTGCAAAATTTCATCAAAATCCATTCAGCTGGTTTAGCGTAAAAGGGTAACAAACAAAACAAACTCACTTTCGCAGTTGTAATGGATGATTTTAATTAAAAGGATGAAATAAATGTATTATACACATCTCTCTTTCTGCTTTCTGCTCTCTTCTCCAATCCGTCAAAAATTAATCCAAACCAGCGCGCGCTTTGCTTGTATTACACTGTGGTAGCCTGATATGTACAGGTTAATAAATAAAACGATTCGTCGTCTTGATGATAAATTTACATTTTTAATTACATTTTTTTTCTCTGGTTCTTCAAATTTTCATGTAAGTAAGTGTCGCGCGTACTGTTTACATGTATATCGACAAATTTGATCGACTTTAGATAATACTCGTACTTACATAGTTCGAGGCAAGAAACTCTCCTCCTGTAAATGAGCTTTGACGTATTTTGGTTCTGAAAATAAAGATTTTTAAAAGGAGGAAGTCACAATAAGATATCTATTTAAAATCTAGAAGGCCATGGCTGATTTAAAAAATAAACGTATGTTAAATTTTTATTTAATAAAACATATTTTTATCATAAAAGAATTCTGTGTAACTGTATTGGAAGTCGTTGTTTTTAATCTATAGTACGGCTTATTATTTTTTGCAATAATAATGATGTTGGTTCCATGGAGAAACTTGTTCAGTTTGATGGTTTGTACACACGGCTACATATCAAGATATAAATAACCAGTTTATGCTGATGTCGCATTGTATAGGATTGCCGTACAATGCGAGGTCAGCTTATACTGGTTTTGTATAGTTTGATGTGTAGCCGTGTGTACCACACCCTGTAAAATGACCACACTTTTCTGATTTTTAATTTAAAAAAAATCTGCTGTTCCATACATTTTGATCGCGTAGGTATTCCACTTTTCTATGGAACAGCAGATTTTCTTTAAATAAACCGACGAAAAATTTCAACGCAGGGAGGTTCAGAATCATGTACTGAATCCATGGTATCAGTTTTCGCGTCGATGTCCCTGCTACACTTTTTTTTTTTTTTGAGCTTGGGAAGTCGTCAAATGACTTCTCCCGCTCTGGGCAGAGCGATAGGGTGTGTCAGACTTTTACTGGTTAAAACCCACCCGTGTTCCTTCTGTTGCCTGTGTGCCGGGGCCGCGTTATCCCTTTCGGACAAACCCGCAACCCCAGCAGGCATTGGTCTTTCGACCCCGTCGGTTGGTGCTGACATCTCTTTGAGGCGTGCGTGGAACACAACGCGCCGTCGACACGGGCCTGGTCCTTATCGGACGGCGAGCTGGCCATTGCTCACCGTCCGCAAGCCGTCCCTGCCACCCTGTATTTTATTCATTGCGTTTTGCATGACGTAAACGATTGCCTTCTACGAGGGAGATTTCAAATTTTCTATTATCCATAAAATCTAGGCAGGCTATCCCTATCGGATAAAATGCTGCCTCGGCCCGGCTAAAGTGCCATAAGCATACCATTGTCATTGTCACTGTCATTGAGTCATTGTCACTTGTTACTTTGTTTGATTTTTGAGGTTAGGTTAGTTTGCTGGAAAACACCATTACATTCTTCTCTTAGAGACTTTTCGCAAAGTCACGCCTGAGACAATTAACTATCTATATTTAATCAATATTTAGTAGTAAATTAGCTGAATTTGTTGGCTCGATCCTGGAATTTGTAGTAAAACCTTTAAAAAGTTACTGGACGTTTAAGGTGGCTCCTCAATTCGGACGTCTGAATTAAAATCTGACAGACAATACACGGCTGGGTCGCAAATTTGAACAAGAGTTCCTTTTTACCCGACTACGGCGAAGCAAAAAGGAGGGTTATGATTTTGACCGGTATGTATGTATGTTCATCTGTTACCTCTTATCTTCTAAACTGCTGATCATAATTTGACAAATGAGGTATCGTTGGAAGCGTCTTGATCGGCCGCTGGTTAAACGCTACTGTGATGTCATATTGAATTGAATATGGCGCCCTCTAGAGGACATAAAGTCACGAACAAAAAATTTACAGTCTCCTAACTCCGTTTCCCTGTAACTACAACGGTTAAGATACCTACTAAAAAATATATTTTCCAAATCGGTAACGACGGGGATCTGAGGTAACAAACATGATAATCTCCTCCTTTTTGGAAAGTCGGCTAAAAATATGTTTAAATACGGTAAACATGACATAAACAAAGTACACAAACACATAAAATAACGAGTATGGGCAAAATATGCGACATGTCCACGCAAAACGGCCATCGCTCAGCATAATGCTGAGACAGCGTTGCCAGACGTCCCGATTTTGGTGATAACCCGTGTGTGCAGCGTGTACACCACTGCCACCACCGCACAGAAATGGCACCAGCTCTTTCAACAGTTTCCAAAAAAAGATACCAAGAATATGTTTAAACTAGTAAGTTTCATATTAAGTATCCCAACATACAACAAACAATGAGACATACAACAATGAGTTTAATTCAATCGACATTCTTTTTCTTTCTAAAAATGTATTTAAGAAACTTATCCAAGCAACCCTAAAGGACCAGTAAAGTATTATATAATTAACATACTTACTAATGTTTAAACTTTTATGTACGCACACAAATTTACTTAAATTCTAAAAATCCAGATATGAATTCTGGGATAACGCCTAGGTATTATGTGCTAGGTATTGTGTGTTACTAGCTAGTTTTTAAGTACTTTAAATTGTAATCTGTGGAGAACGTAGTGGGTAGCATAATTGTTATAATGTACCTAATATTCAAGATCTTAAGTGTACCCTTATTGTGCTTTCCTGAGCGCGTTTTTCCCAGATGAATTTAAAATGCTCGGATGCCAGAAATAAATGCTCCGTACATTAATGAAAGCTGAATTACTCATCCAGTTTAATCTATAGCTATCCTGTGTTCTTCATCTTTATTAAAGAGAAAAAGGAAACTTTAAAAGAAGTTAAATCTTCACAGAAATATCATGAATAAGTAATTCTTCTCTTATTATATTACTCTATCTCAATTTTTTTTACATGCTCTCAGCAGTTTTTCCAATCTTGAACTGTTATTGAATCAAAAGCTTCTATGGTTTGTGAAGCATATTTTTCTGAAGAATAAAACTTTTTGGATTTTATTTCTGTTTTTTTTTTAAGTTAAATAGAAAAACAGAAATCAAAATCAAAAAAGTTTATATAAGACTCAATTATTTAACGATAGGGTGGGTAAATCTGATTTAAAATATAATAATATATAATACATATAGTTCAAAATAAAACAATAATATTTTTATTGAAATACATTTTCTATGGCTATTTTTGCTATATAATGAAACGTATCATCACGTAAACGTAATTTGAACTCAAATTAAAAGATAAATATTTAAAAACTTCTGATTATATACTTACGTTTTTTTACTATGTCCCGCTTTCGACGAGAGAATCCCGCTTTTTTTCAGTCAAAAAGTTCCATAATTCCAACTTTTGGCAAAAAAAAAAACTGGCAGCGCTGGCTGAGACCCATGCGAGACAGAGCCGGGCGTTGACGTGATGACGTCGGCCGGTGCAGCATAATTATCATTTTAACTTATTATATATTATATATACTAGCTGCCCATCCCGGCTTCGCACGGGTAGCACTATGTACTTATCTACGGTGCAACTACCTACTTACCTACCCTACCTACCCTACCTACCCTACCTACCCTACCTACCCTACCTACCCTACCTACCCTACCTACCCTACCTACCCTACCTACCCTACCTACCCTACCTACCCTACCTACCCTACCTACCCTACCTACCCTACCTACCCTACCTACCCTACCTACCCTACCTACCCTACCTACCCTACCTACCCTACCTACCCTACCTACCCTACCTACCCTACCTACCCTACCTACCCTACCTACCCTACCTACCCTACCTACCCTACCTACCCTACCTACCCTACCTACCCTACCTACCCTACCTACCCTACCTACCCTACCTACCCTACCTACCCTACCTACCCTACCTACCCTACCTACCCTACCTACCCTACCTACCCTACCTACCCTACCTACCCTACCTACCCTACCTACCCTACCTACCCTACCTACCCTACCTACCCTACCTACCCTACCTACCCTACCTACCCTACCTACCCTACCTACCCTACCTACCCTACCTACCCTACCTACCCTACCTACCCTACCTACCCTACCTACCCTACCTACCCTACCTACCCTACCTACCCTACCTACCCTACCTACCCTACCTACCCTACCTACCCTACCTACCCTACCTACCCTACCTACCCTACCTACCCTACCTACCCTACCTACCCTACCTACCCTACCTACCCTACCTACCCTACCTACCCTACCTACCCTACCTACCTACCCTACCTACCTACCTACCCTACCTATCTACCTATCTACCTACCTACCTTAGGGGTATGAAAAATAGATGTTGGCCGATTCTCAGACCTACTCAATATGCTCACAAAATTTCATGAGAATCGGTCAAGCCGTTTCGGAGGAGTACGGGAACGAACATTGTGACACGAGAATTTTATATATAAGATTATTATATAATATTACAGTTGCCATGGTGCGCACTTCGACTTCGCCGCCCGCACTCCGCAGTGACACTGGCAAAAAAATTTGTTCACGTTTACAAATATTCAGAAAAAAATAAAAGGTTGGAAAATACGTACAAGACCCCCTGAAAACAATATTTTACTTCGTATTACCGTGTTTTATAACACGCTTTTAAACATAATGCCGTTGACCGTCCGCGATGGTTAACTTTAGCGCAAACGTTATGTCGGCAATCCTCCCGGAGGGTTCAGTTCCAATATGTATGGCTGCATGGTGTATGAGTTCTATGAAAAGAGGGTGGAGTCGAAACTGATAATTCAACAACTTTTAGTACGAGTAGCAGAACTTGGCCAGCGTGGCGTGGGATGCCCTGGACACCTCAGCTAAATGAAAAGTCGACCTTAGAAACGCGGCTGGCCTAGCGCAGCCGCGAGGCACACATTCCTGCTAACCTTAGAACTCAGTTTACACTTTTTATTTGTTTTCTTTCTTGTTTTCCATTTCTTTTTTACTTTTAGTGCAATATGTTGTATTTGTTGTGTGCCTTTTAGTCTGGGCTGTGCTAAATAAATGTATTTTCTTTCTTTGTTTCTTTAGAAAATGACTACTACACTAAACTTCAGTAAGGTCTATATTCAGGAATTCCTTTTAAAAAAACCGTTCAGAATTTTTTTTCTCCATAATGCAACTATCGAAAAGTTCTAGAGAAATCTAATAATAATACACCGAACTGGGTCAATACAGTCATTACATGCTGTTGACATGTCCGGGTTCTGGGGTCTAAAATCCGGAGTCTTCACGCGTCTTGTCCTGGTTGCCAAATTTTAGAGATGGCAACCCTATTTAGGTACATGTAGTTATATCAAGTTAAATGTTAATTTTTATCCATTAGCGTAGAGTTGTAGACAAAACATTACATAAAAAGTAGCAAACAATTGCTGTTTTTATCCTAGTTTAGCTGATAAGCAGGGTCAGAGACCAGTAGAGTAGTTTGAGTTTCCTATTAGATACGTAATTTTTTATTTATTGTTTTTAATCATTTATATAGGCATTTAGGAGCTCGTGGCTAAATAATAACAGCTGCTGGGGTCGATCCATCAGGTTAAGCTACTCTTGCTGGGGTTGGTCCGTGGATGGGTGACCATCTTTACATACCAAAACTCCTCCGTGCCTCGGAAAGCACGTAAGCCGTTGGTCCCGGCTGTCATTTGTGGATTTTTGACAGTCGTTGCGGGTCGTCAGAATCCCGAAAATCTGACAACCAGTATTACCAAGGGGTATCGTTATTATCCAGTTATGGGGTTGTGGAGGTCAGACAGGCAGTCGCTTCATGAAGTCGCTTCCTCCGTGCCTTGGAAAGCACGTTAAGCCTAATGTGCTTTCCAAGGCACGGAGGAGTCTCGGTATGTAAAGATGGTCACCCATCAACGGACCAACCTCGGCAACTGTAGCTTCACCTGATGGATGGACTCTTATATACTCTTTCAAATTAGTGCTTATACACTCGAGCGGCACGCGTCAGCGGAGAGGCTAAAAGTCAGCACTTTTTAACGTCAATATAACATAAGACAGTCTATCCATACAGGTTCAAATTAAATTAGCTAGCTAAACTCCGCAGACGTTATGGATATCGATATGTAAACATGATAAAATAAAACAGGAACTATTATTTTGATGATTTTTTTTGGAGTCATTAATCTCAGGTAGTGTTCACACTTAAAATCTCAGTTAAAAAAAAACATATTTTTTTTGTATAAATATTTCAGACGTGATGCGTATCAATATTAAACACGATAAAAAAAAACAGATTTTCTCGACTCGTACTTCAAGATAAACACTACCAGCGGTTACTAACCCCACATTTTTTTTTTAAATTCTTCTTTCTTTTCTTTCTTATTTTTATTTTATTGTGTGTATTGTGTTTAAATCAAAAATAAATAAAATAACAAATGAGTTTAAACAAAATCTCCACGCGTTCAGCTTTGAGGTCATAATTGAGGTTATACATAACCGGTCGCGCACAATGCTCGTCTGCTCGTACCTCGATATTCGCACGCACACACACACTCGTAAGTAATAGAAAGAGACAGACCCAGAGAGCGAGAGAAAGTCGCACGGAGGTCATAACTCTTTTTCCGTACGTGACGATTTCATTAAAATCATCGGCAATCAAAAAACAATTTACTATAAAATTAAATGTTTCTATGATTTATCTTTTTCCGGCTTACTATAGTAAAAGGTTATCTTCAGTCGGTTAAGGTCATTTAAAAATAAACAAAAATATGAACAACAATAGTATTATATATAAAAAAACAATAAATAGCAAAATTATGATAAGACTTAAAATTTGTTTCCGTCGAATTACGACATAATTATATTAATATTTGCGTGTTGATTGCTTTTATGCATTAACGTGAAACGTACCTAAGAAATTCAAAAGTCATTTATTCAAACTAGGCTGAGAATCAGCACTTTTGCGAACGTCAAAATTCCCCCCACCCTTCACCACTTCCTAGTGCTACAACTGGGAAGTAGTGGCGCAGCAAACTCCTACAACTTGAAGTGTTAATATATAGAACACAAAACACATACACACCCACAAAAACAACATATAAACAACATTTTATCGCGCCTGTAATCTCAGAGGGGTTAGTGCGTAAAAGATGTGCGTCCTTGGTGCGCAGGGTGCGAGCCAGTTCCAATAGCATCCTGGGAGTTATTGCTGACAGGCTGGACTGCTGTATTGTGAGTCATTGCTCCAGTATCTCTGCTGGAATGCTGTAGCAGTGATTATTTTCTTGTGTGTGTTTGTGTAATTGTATCACTAAAATATAATAAAAATCAACCATTCGGGCTTTGTGTATTGTATTGTTATGTTAATGTAAGTAATGTTTGTTGTATGTGTGTTAAATACGGATCCCTAATGGATATCGTCCACGCCGCACATTCCTACGTGTTTACGCCAACTGCATAGAAACTGCAAACGATGACATCCGTCAAGCCACGAGCAGCCGACGCAGCAAAATTCATCAGTAGCAATTAGTTATTTTTAAGTATTTTATATTCATTCTATATTCTAACATCGAATAGGTTTCACCAAATTAAATTGTAATAATTCCTTTTTAATTAAATTAGTTTTAAAATCACTTTGGGTTTTTTTTCGATCCACCGTCTGCAGATTACGTAATTGGCGCAGTCGGTAGGATACTCGCGGGCCGGTTCGCGAATCGCGTTAGAGTTATCTCATATCGATCACCACGATCGCGAGTCACCCGGGTGGCTATCCAGTCACGTCACGAGTATCCAGAATCTACGGTAAAGCTGCGGAGCCGCGTGGAGAATCCAGATATCGATTCACGGAGAAGAACCAGAGATGAAATATATGTGAGTACACTAGAATCATTCTCGTGTTGCTTCCTCTCTATTCCTAGTTTATTTTATGTCCAAGATTTTTCATCACGAAAAATCTAATCGTCAGGAACCTGTATCGCGACAGGCGCGCCGACAAATAGTAGATATTAGTAGAAATTTAGATAGTGAATTAGATTTTAATTTAAATAGTTTATTTGAACCTAAAATGCCTTACGATCCCGACGTAATTTTCAAGGCCTTACGCTTTGTGCCCGATTTTGACGGAAACCCCAATATACTAACGAGGTTTATTAACATCTGTGACCGGATAGTAACTCAGTATGCAAGTCCTAAGCCAGGCAATGAACTAGGAAATCTGTGTCTTTTAAATGGCATCTTAAACAAGATAACAGGCCCTGCTGCATCCACCATCAACTCAAATGGCATTCCTGAAACTTGGGCAGGTATCAGATCAGCTCTACTTAATAACTTTTCGGATCAGAGGGACGAAACGGCTTTATACAATGACCTCTCGTTGGCTACGCAAGGTAATAAGACCCCGCAGGAATTTTATGACCAATGTCAAACCTTGTTTAGCACAATTATGACTTACGTGACGTTACATGAGACCTTACAAACGACTATTGAAGCGAAACGGGCACTCTATAAGAAAGTGACAATGCAGGCTTTCGTACGTGGACTAAAGGAACCTTTAGGCTCACGTATACGTTGTATGCGTCCAGAAACCATAGAAAAAGCTCTGGAATTCGTGCAGGAAGAATTAAATATTATATACCTGCAGCAGCGTAATGATGCCCCAAAGGCTCAAACTGCTCATATGCACCCAAAATTTTATATAAACCTCCTATGATGCCTGGTGTGCCGTTTAATCTTCCGCGACCACCAGTACCTAACTGGCCTGCACCAGTAGGACAACGTGGCTACCAACCCCAGCCTCAGGCTTTTAAATTCAGTTTGCCCAACCAGAATCAAAATCGCATGCCTACTCGAACCCAACAAATGTTCCGTGCACCATTGCCAAACTACAATCCTCAAAGTAACGTTTTCAGATTGCAACATAATCAACCACAATATTCGGGTCCGAAACCCATGAGCGGTGTTCAACATTTTGTTCCGAAACCATTACCAATGAGGCCAGGGCATGATTGGCATCGAAATGGAAATCCACCATCAAATAATTATTTTAAGACGCGTGAGTTAAACCTCAGCGAACTTGCTTTGCCTGATAGTTCTTATTATTCTGCTGACTATTACTATGAGCCAGTATATGACTACTATACGGACGATAATGACTGTTACATTGTTTCTGACTTCGACTACAACACTAATATGACTACAACTTCCGATAATCAGGTGACAGATGAGGCAGAGCCACAAGCAGGCCCTAGCGGTGCAAAACAGAATCAGAACCAAAATTTTCACTCGGACCGGAGATCCAACGAGCAAACATAGACCTTAATTTACAGACCCAAAGACAGTTACCCTACATAGAAATTTCTTGCCCTCCTTTAAAATTCTTAATTGACACTGGCGCTAACCAGTCATTTATAAGTCCCGAAGCCGTACAAAAGTTTTTCTACGACTATCCTCTCAACTATGACCCTTTCGAAGTTACAAATGTACACGGCGTTAGCAGAAATGATTATTCCATAACGCTACCGTGTTTTAATGAATTCAACGAGGCCGATAATATAAAATTATTCGTTTACCGTTTTCACAACTACTTTGATGGCCTAATAGGACTAGACTTACTATCTAAATGGGAGGCCAAAATAGATTTAAAAGATTTCCAATTAGTAACGCGTACTGCTACGAATCATATTAAAGTATACAATTCACGCAATGTTAACCTGTATGAGGACATTATCCCTGCTAAAAGTTCTAAATTAGTTAAAATACCCATAAATGCCCCGGATGGCGATGTTTTAGTAAAGGAACAATTTTTTTGTAATTGTATTATCCACGAGTGCCTTACCACTGTTACCAATAGTCGCGGGTATGTGGAGTTAGAAAATCCAACACCTAATGACGTTATATTTTCGTTAGACCAACCAACTCGTGCAGAACTGTTCAATGCTAAGTGCACGCAAATGAAACAATCGACTCGCGTTAACGACGTATTATCGCGTTTACGTACGGACCACCTTAACGCAGAGGAAAAAACTAATCTCTTAACCCTTTGCTCTCGCTACGCAGATGTATTTTACATTGATGGAGAACCATTGACATTCACCAACAAAATTAAACATCGTATAAAAACAACAGATGAAATTCCCGCATATACTAAAAGCTATCGGTACCCTTTCGTTCATCGGGAAGAAGTTAGGGATCAAATTTCCAAAATGCTGGAACAAGATATAATAAGACCTTCCGATTCCGCATGGAGCTCACCCATTTGGGTTGTGCCAAAAAAAATGGACTCTACTGGAAAGCAGAAATGGCGTCTCGTAGTTGATTTTCGTAAATTGAACGAAAAAACAATAGACGACAAGTACCCCATACCAAATATCAGTGACGTCCTCGACAAACTAGGCAAGTGCCAATACTTTACGACATTAGATTTGGCAAGTGGATTTTACCAGGTAGAGATGGACCCCCAGGATATACCAAAAACAGCTTTTAATGTGGAACACGGGCATTTTGAATGCCTTCGAATGCCCATGGGACTTAAAAATTCACCGTCCACCTTCCAACGAGTTATGGACAATGTTCTAAGAGGCCTTTAAAATAACATCTGCCTCGTGTATCTCGATGATATTATAGTATACAGCACCTCTCTTCAAGAGCACATGGACAATTTGGAAAAGGTCTTCCAAAGACTTAGAGAGTCCAACTTCAAAATTCAGATGGATAAGTCAGAATTTCTGAAACTCGAAACTGCTTATCTGGGACATATCATTAGTAGAGATGGCATCAAGCTGAACCCTGACAAGATCTCTGCAATCCAAAAGTATCCAATTCCAAAGACTCCTAAGGAGATCAAACAGTTTTTAGGACTTTTAGGTTACTACCGAAAATTTATCCCCGACTTTGCTCGCATCACCAAACCTCTTACCCTATGCCTAAAGAAAGGTAGTAAAATTACTCTTAGCCCTGAATATGTCAACGCCTTTGAAACCTGTAAGACTTTACTAACCAATGACCCTATTCTACAATACCCAGACTTCAAAAAGGAATTTAATGTCACAACAGACGCTTCAAATGTCGCTATTGGAGCAGTGTTATCTCAAGGATCAATAGGTTCCGACAAACCCGTCTGTTATGCTTCTCGCACTCTTAACGAAAGCGAGCTAAATTATAGCACCATTGAAAAAGAGCTGCTTGCCATAGTCTGGGCCACAAAATACTTTAGACCTTATCTCTTCGGTAGAAAATTTAAAGTACTGACTGACCACAAACCTTTGCAATGGATGATGAACTTGAGAGAACCCAATTCACGACTGACCAGATGGCGACTCAGACTAAGCGAATATGACTTTACTGTAGTGTACAAAAAAGGAAAATTTAATACTAATGCTGATGCCCTCTCCCGTGTAGAAATCCATAACGAAGAAACAGATGAGATCAACTCATTGATCGATAATATTAAGAATCTCAGATCAATGATTAACAACCCATCGGAGGCACTACCTCCACCAGTAAACTCCCCGAATGATACCGACTCATTGATCGAAAGTACTAATGATCTCAGATCAATGATCAACAACTCATCGGAGGTACCACCTCCACCAGCAAACTCCTCGACTGACACCGTGCACAGCAATAATGAAAATCCAATATTAGAAATCCCCATTACAGACGAACCTCTCAATAAATTCCATCGACAGATTTACTTTACCATAGTAGGTGACATAAAACGCCGACCGACAGTAACTAAACCATTCGAAAATCACACCCGAATCGCAGTCCAAATTTCAGAATCCAACCTAGAGAGTGACATTATTAATGCTACCAAAGAATATGTGAACCCTAAAGTCAAAACAGCTATCTTGATTAATCCACCTTTAGCCATGTACTCGATAATACCCATTTTACAAGACAAATTTAGAAGTTCCTCACTTAACCTAGTAGTATCTAAGATAGAACTCGAGAATGTCAAAGAATACCTCCGACAACAAGACATTATCCGACACTACCATGATGGTAAGACAAACCACCGTGGTATAAATGAATGTCATCTAGCCCTCTCACGAAAATACTACTGGCCAAAGATGAAAGAACAAATCACTAAGTTCATCAATGAGTGTACCATCTGTGGACAAGTTAAATATGACAGAAATCCAATAAGACCTCAATTTAACATAGTGCCCCCAGCTACCAAACCACTAGAAATTATTCACATGGACCTCTTCACAGTCCATAATGAAAAGTACGTAACTTTCATTGACGTCTTCACGAAATATGCCCAATCGTATCATCTGCGAGACGGAACCGCTATTAGCATAATACAAGCACTATTACGGTTCTGTTCCCATCATGGACTACCCATGACTATTATCACCGATAATGGCACTGAGTTTACCAACCAACTTTTCTCCGAATTTATACGTCTTCATAAGATAATTCAAAATAAAATTCTACCGCATAGTCCAAATGACAATGGACACATCGAACGTTTTCACTCAACCTTATTGGAACACATTAGAATTCTAAAACTGCAAAATAAAGATGAACCTATAGTTAATCTTATGCCATACGCCATCATAGCATATAATAGTTCTATCCATAGTTTTACGAAGTGCAGACCGTTTGATCTATTAACCGGACATTTTGACCCCAGAGACCCAGTCGACATAGACCTGACTGAGCACATCTTACAACAATATGCGCAGGATCATAGACAACAGATGAAGCAAGTTTATAAAATCATTAACGACTCATCTCTTGCAAATCGTACAGCCCTAATTAACAACAGGAACAAAACTCGCGAGCCCGAGGTAGAATATGCCCCTCAGCAACAAGTTTTTATTAAAAATCCCTTTGCCAGTCGCCAGAAAGCTGCACCACGTTATACGCAGGATACAGTACTCGCTGATCTGCCTATACACATATATACTTCAAAAAAACGTGGCCCTATAGCCAAAGCACGACTGAAACGTGTTCCTAAAACAAGCCAATTGTTACAGAATCCTGCTTCTACTGACAATCCATGCAACTCATCCTCAAGAGATAAGACTTGAGACTTTAGCCGATGGACCAGGACTGTTACCATACAGATTAGGACCGACAAGACTAACTACACATTACCACTCTTTCATACAGTACATACAATTAACCGACATAGAAGATAAAGTTAACTCCGTACAGACGCAACTAAAGACTTTTAGAACTAAACTCACCAATGAGACTTACATGCTTTACGAATATCAGATTGACTATCTTACTAACAAACTTAGCAAGGTACTACAACAAGTAAAATCTTTGGAACCTGTCAGAGTCAAAAGAGGTCTTGTAGATAGCCTTGGGTCAGTAATAAAAAGTGTTACTGGTAACTTAGATTATCTAGATGCCCTGAAATATGACGAGGCTATTAAAACTTTGCAAAATAATGAAAATAAAATAGTATCAGAATTCAACAACCATATAAGCCTAAGTAAAGAATGGATGTCCCAACATGGTACCATCCTAGACCAAATAACAAAAAATCAGGAAAAGGTTAACGCAACTTTAGAACTACTTCTAGAGAAAGGAGCATATACAGATTACAGCTTAATCAAATTTGCGAAGTTTGCCCAAATTTTAGGAATCATAACTAATAATGTAGAAGATTTAATGTTAGAGATAATTAGGTTAGAAAATATAATGGCTTTTATACGTGCATCCAGCACTCATCATTCTATGATAGATATAGAAGTATTAAGATCAATGATAGATAGGCTAAAATCAATATACAATCAAGATCAAGTCTTAAATTTAGAATTACGAGAATATTATAATCTTATAAAACCAGGTTCCTACTTTATTGAAAAGAGAATAGTAATTGTATACAGTTTCCCTATAGTCTCTAAAGATCTTTACGACTTATATAAACTATCCATTGTGCCTAATAAGAAACAACTTGCCCTTATTCCTTCCTCTCCCTATATAGCAACAAACGAGAAATCATTCGTGTACATAGAGGCTGAATGCCCGAAGTACAGTAGCATCCATCTCTGTGAAAGGAAGACAAGTCATCAGATCCGGACGAAGCCTGATTGTATCCAAGAGCTCGTCACCAACCAAGGTCTAGGAGACACCTGCCAATTTACCAAAATTTCACTCTCCAAACAAGCAATAGAAAAACTGGACGATCAACACTACGTCTTATCATTTCCCCAACCGACTAAAGTACAATTAGCCTGCGGCAGAAAAGACTTTAATATCCTACAAGGAAGTTATTTCGTCACCATACCCATGGACTGCTATCTGGAAACAACAGAATTCACAATCATCAACGACAACAACGAGATAAAAGGACAGCCACTAAAGTTATCGAAGATCCCTTATAACGAAATGGACCAAACAACTGAATCCACTCACATCATCAGCTTCAATTCAGTCAACTTAGAAGAACTTCACAGCATCCAGAACAAAGTATTGATGGAAAGCCCTATTCAGATCGACAAGATTCAACAGGTTGCCCTGTACCACACAACCATACCATTTTATATCATTATACTATGCGTAACCATACTTATCATTTTGGTAATAAGCCGCAGATACAAATGCTGGAACCTTAAAGCAAGCGACAAAGGGAAGCAACAAACACTTAAGATCCATACGTATGAAGATGTCACCAGAAAACGAGATGAACTCCCAGCAACATTTTCTCTCAATATGAGCAAATAGTTGCTGTTCTTCGGATGGAGGTGTTAAATACGGATCCCTAATGGATATCGTCCACGCCGCACATTCCTACGTGTTTACGCCAACTGCATAGAAACTGCAAACGATGACATCCGTCAAGCCACGAGCAGCCGACGCAGCAAAATTCATCAGTAGCAATTAGTTATTTTTAAGTATTTTATATTCATTCTATATTCTAACATCGAATAGGTTTCACCAAATTAAATTGTAATAATTCCTTTTTAATTAAATTAGTTTTAAAATCACTTTGGGTTTTTTTTCGATCCACCGTCTGCAGATTACGTAATTTGTGTAATGTATTGAATGTTATCTATGGGTCATTGTAACTTGTTTAATAAATGAATAATAATAATAATATCATTATTCGAATATGATTGCCCTGTTGGTCTCGTGGTTGCAAGCGCAACTGCTGAGCTTGGGGTCCTGCGTTCGATTCCTGGGGCAAAGTGTTATTGGGTTTGTCCATTACGCATTTCTGGGTAACAGCCCGGAGTTAGGAAGTTGGCAATATGATAGCTACTCCTGTAAGTACCTCGCATAGCACGTTAACACTTTCGACTCCACCCACTTTTCATAAAACTCATACGCCATGCCGTCATACATATTTGAAGTGAACCCTCCGGGAGGGTTGCCGCCATTACGTTTTCGGTAAAGTTAACCATCGCGGACGGTGAACGGCATTAGGTTTAAAACCGTGTTATAAAACACTGTAAAACGAAGTAAAATTGTGTTTTCTGTGGATCTTGTCGCCATACGTAGTTTCCAACCTTTTAATTTATTTGTGATTATTTGTAAACGAGAAACATAAAATTACAAAAAAAAAAAAAACATGCTTGGATTATAAAACCAACACATAATACTAATAAATCTTGTTAAAACATACTGCAGATTTTATTTTCACGGTTTATAATGCTGTATTCGTTAATAAAAACCTACATTTAAATTGAGCCCTCGCGAGGGCTCTCGGCATCCTATATGCGACTAGGTGAACCCTCTAGGAGGGGTCCCGGCACCGAACGTGTTAAGCCGTTAGTCCTGCCGTCCTGCGCCTGATCTCTCTTCAGTCGTGTCGGATTGCCGTCCCATCAGGCTATGAGAGTGAGGGAAGAGAGAGTGCACCTGTGTCTGCGCACACACTTGTGCACTATAAAATCTCCTGCGCCGATGCCTGGTCTCCGCTGAGAGTGGTCGCCATGTCGGCAATTCGGTCTGGAGGACTATTACTAGGCTTTACACAGACAGAAGGATTAGGGTTGCCACCTCTTGTTAGTCAAAAACCGGGAGAAAAAACAAACAGCGACAGAGCGTGCTTTGACATGTTCTTAATTTTTCGGTTTCTTTTGTCCATATATATCGAACACTTTATGTACTAAAACGCGGCGTTAGATACAGTATACGTAATACGTTTGGACAATACGTAGTTTTGAGTGTCGCGAGTTCGCGACTGCATTGGCCAGTACCGCGCGTACGATTTTCGCCACTGTCAATTATTCCGCCAGCGTGTGAATTTTAAATTCCGGGAGAATTTTGTTTATTTGGAATTCCTTCCGGGAGCCGGGACATTTTAATTTTCTTTCCGGAAAAGGTAGGAACCCTACTCCGGCTCCAGATTGTCTGAAGCAAGGAAAACCTGCTCAGGTGGAGATTCATAGGTCAAGTGTAAATGTGATGCTGTTGTGTAACAATGGGCCGGCCATATTATCCATAGAACCGATCCAACGCGTAGATGGCTACTCTCCGCTGAGATTGGCCGCCATGGCCGAAATCCGGTCCTCGGGACTATTATTACAAAGCCAAAAAGACCAGCTAACTAATTACGTAACACATTTTCGTAAACGATTAAGACTAATCTGTTTCATTTTGACAGTTCAACAACATTCATTGCGTTATTTACGTTGTTGAGCAGATTTTTTTTTCGAACTTATGTAGCAATGGATGCTGAGTGACGGTACCTTGTATTTTTAAGAATTCTTAAAAATACAAGGTACGCAATTAGGGTACAGTCTTACAAAGGGAATTAATGATAAAAGATTTTATTTGTATAGGTAGGTTTTGTACAAACACTTTTACACGTCAATCATATTTTTTTTAACACGATGAGGTCGGCGTTTCCTATCTCACTACTCTGAGAAGAAAGGCCGAAACAAACTCAGAGGTCAAGGGGTATCGTGTTACCCTGTAAATAGGTCAGATAGGCCCACAGCCGCTTTTTGTAAAATACTGGTATTCAGCTGCACCTGGAGAATAAGTTATGATGTGCAAAATTATTTAAAAAAACTTATGAACTAAGGTCAATATAAGTAGCGTATTTTTATTATAAATTATGCAAATTAAAAAGTAAAACTAATCTTATAATTACCATTAATAAACTTGAATTACTAAAGACCATAGATTAGGTTGTATCGCAGAGGGTAAAGAATAATTCAACCAGAAGCGAAAACTCCTATTATGTAGGTATAGAAAGAAAAGAAAGAAAGAAAAAGTATTTGTAATGAATAATTAATTTTGTTACATAATAAACCTAAATTTTTAGCTTCGAGTCGGGACCAGGGTGGGGCACCTTGCCCCACCGTGGGTTGGGTAGTGGGTACGCCCATAAGATAGAGTATAGTTTGACCGATACTTACCGCTGTACCGCGCCTTGGGAAAGCGCGGCGAGACAGGGGGCGGGTCGCCCGTGAGCGTTTGTGAATGACCGGTCTGCATTGCCCCTCCCTATCGTTGCGTACAGTGGTATCGGTCAAACTATAGTACTGTACATAATGAGTTCTAGGTAATATGGCACAATTAATTATACATTTTTCTAGAACGTCGTCTCTGTCACTCATATCCGAGTGTGACAGTCTCTTTTTAAAAGCTAGATGAGACTATATTCATAAAGAATGGACTGAGCGTTCCGTGGGTATCGATAACTAAACATGATAAAACAAAAAAGAATTAAATTTGATGAGTTTTTTTTGGGGGCATCGACCGCAAGTAGTGAGTTGTCACTTGAAATATAAATTTAATAAATATATTTTTTTGTGTAGCCGTCACTGACGTGATGGTGCGTTTTCACATATAATTATATAACGAATGTACAATATTTATTACATTATATATTGCTTTGTCAACAGGTTGATTTTTAATTAGGTGCATTCCTTATGGCTAGAGCTATTTTAAAGCAAATATGACGGGTGATTATCGAGTTTTGCGCTTTTAAAGTTTTATAGAAATTTTCCGCCTCTCACCCAAAAACTGCTAATTGTGAACCTACTCAATTCTAATTTTATATTATACTTTTCTGACAGCATAGCAAACCCATTCATAAAAAAAAACCCATAAACTTGTCCCAAACGTTCTCGAACTATTTCCATTGAAAAAATATGCACATCTCAGCTGGTTTTTTAGTCTTTTTTTTTTCATTTACAAAAACAAGGGACACATAAAAAATCTGATAGTGCGATGCTATTGGTTGATGAGATTTCTATAGCGGCCGAGCGCTGCAAGCAAAAATAGCGAAGCTTCAGTGGGGCCCACATATAACCAAATTGTCGAAGCGGCTAAGCTCTGCAGCCTACGCGGTGTATAAAATCCGTCATTTGACCGATGTAGAAACAGCTCGATTAGTATATTTTAGTTATTTCCATAGTGTAATGTCGTACGGCATTTTGTTATGGGGAAATGCAGCCGACTCTCAGGCTATATTTGTGCTGCAGAAACGAGCCATTCGAGCAATATATAACCTTAGTTGTAGGCATTCACTGAAGGATAAATTTAAGGAAAACATAATGACAGTCGCATCTCAATATGTTTATGAGAACCTGATTTATGTAAAAAAGAATATTAATCTATATTCTAAACACAGCGACATTCATAGCATAAATACTAGACACAAAGATTTATTTATTGTGCTCAGGACTAGGCTCCAAAAAATGTGTAATTCATTTAAGTGCCAAAGTGTACGTTTTTACAACAAAGTCCCAAGCCATGTTAAAGAACTGAGCTTCAATAAATTTAAATCATTTATTAAACAGAAACTATGTCAAAAAGGTTTCTATAAAGTTAAAGATTACTTAGACGACAAAAAGGCTTGGGAATAATTAAGCTACTCCAATGTACCCCCCCCCCCCAAGCAACAAACAAGTGTTTTAAAATCAACGACTAGATGACACTATATGAGTTCATATAATTACTTAGTTCATTTTATTTGACTGTATAAGTCTATTTTTTTTTTTACTTATTATTGACATAATCTACTCATTACAGTTTTTTCTTTAATGAGTTGTAATGTTTTACGTTGCATAATGTAAATTGTTTTGCGTAACTGCTATTGTATAGAATCTAGTTTTTTAACTGAACAGACAGCTGTGCTAGTGGGGAGTTTGTGCGCCACTTCTTCTTCCCAGCTAAGCCCTAGGAAGTGGTGAAGGGCGGGCGTTTTTGGGGGACTGTCTTATGTAATTTTGACGTTTGAAAAGTGCTGATTCTCAGCCTATTTTGAATAAATGACTTTTGATTTTGATTTTGAGCCCTTAAGTTGCTTAGATATGGAATTCCTCGATAGTATCTACACAAAATATTTTAAAACAGTAACGGTCGAGTTTCGTGCCCATTTTTCTCCATAGGAAAACTACATTTTGGAAGGAGTGACTAGAATCAATACAATATTTTTGTAAATTTTGACTTTCAAAAGTGCCTTCAAGAGCCTATTTGAAATAAATGATTTGACATTGACTTTGTTGGTTATTGATACAACAACAAAAAAACAGATATTCTCAACTCATACCAGAGATGTTGCGGATACAGATTTTTGGTGGCTCACATCTGCGGATGTGGATCTAAAGTTTTTTTAAGGGATCCGTCAAGTCATCAAGGCGAAATTCAAAATTTATTACGTTTTTTGTAAATTGCAGCGCTATTTCTATGATAGGATATAAGATTATTTCCAAAAAAATGGGCGATTTAGAGCTATATTGATGATTTAAATGAAATGATTATAATTTCCATTTTGTTAGCGCTGTGCGACCTGAATTGCACTTTATTGTGTCGTAGCAAGAGTCGCTTTTTATTTAAATGATTTTGCGGAGTGTCCCATCTGTAATAATCTGTGCTCTATGGCAGAAGGCAATACGGTAATGCCGAAATACAATTAGCATAATATTTAATTACGTAAAACTAAATTAATAAAAACAAATGTACGATTCAAGGTTGCTCTAACGGAGATATTAGTATGTATATAGCACAATAAACTTATATAGTCAAGGCCAGTTTTATTTATTTATTGATTTATAAACTTGTAAGTGAAAATTGGTTAGAGTATAGTATTGTGGCGCACCAACTATAGTTCCCACTGTTAGAAATTATATAACCTGACAACACTAGTTTGTCTAGGGCAGTTAGTCTATGGTTCATAAAAAGACGAGAGGATTTTTGAATCTGAATAGAGAAAGATATTAGCTAACGTGTAATTAACAAGTTAATTAACCTGTGTTCATATATGTATACATGTAATATTCCGCTGTCGCTTGGATACTGTGTAGTGTGGTATAAATACACGTCTATTACGACTGGATATAGTTTCATTAACGGGCGCCTTATCGCACCTAAAGTATCAATCTGCCTAGCCTTTTCCCAACTATGTTAGGGTCGGCTTCCAGTCTAACCGGATGCAGCTGAATACCAGTATTTTACATGGAGCGGCTGCCTATCTGACCTCCACAACCCAGTTACTGAAAGAAGAAAGAAAATAAATTTATTTGACTCAGATTAAGGCATACAATATTCACATACTCAGTAACACGATACCCACTGGTAAGACTGGTTGTCAGACTTTTCGGCTTCTGACTGCCTGTAACAACTGTCAAAGAACTACGAATGACAACCGGGAGCGCGGCTTATCGTGCTTTCCGAGGCATGTAAGGGTCTCGATAATATTTAATGAACGATCCCCATCCACGAACCGTCCGCGGCAAGCGTAGCGTTTTATCGCCCCGTGTGGCTGTATCATTTAGCCACAAGATTTAGTACTTATAGTATAGTATAGTATGGCATAGGATTATCAGGCTATGATGTGGAGTTCAGATAAGCAGTTACTCTTAGCATATAATGTTCCCACTGCTGGGGCACAGGCCTCCTCTCTTCGAGAGGGAGTGGGCAGTAATCCACCACGCGGCCAAGTGCGGGTTGGTATGTCACATGTCTCCTATTTTTTTGTTCTAGGACATGCCGGTTTCCTCACGATGTTTTCCTTCGCGGTTTTGAGAGCAGTCGTGATGAAATTATTTACACAAAGTAAAGCGCCTGTCTCGGTTCGGTTTACTCATAAGTCGGGGCTGTTACCACTGGGCCGCCACTGGTCTCGATAGGCAGTCTCTCCGTGTGAAATACAGGTACTTATTTAGCTGTCCAACTAGAAAGGAAAAGGCTAGGTAGATGATGAATCAGCTTATGTTCCCAAGACTGCTGGGACGCCGGCCTCCTTTCTGTGCAAACGGGTGGGCTGTAATAAACACGCAAGCCCAGTGCGCATCGGAAAATTGAGTAGAATATGTCTTTTAAGGCGAAAGCGTCAAGATAGCCCGCGAAATTCAAATTTTCTTACGCTTTTTTGCAATTTGTAGGTCAGTATCATGATGTATGTTGATCTAAATATGATTTGCGGCCGTATCAAATGTTTATTTATAGAATTATAATCATAAAAATGATCAATACAACTCTCTAAGTTCATATAACCTCATTGAATGACTATTTCATGAAATCATGACATTTGACGATTGTGCTTACTTATGGAGTTGTATTGCTGATTGTAATTATTATAATAATGTAAAGCCATATTTGTTATGGTCGTAACTCATATTTTAATCAACATAAAACCTCACACTGACCTGCAAAATGTAAAAAACTAAAGAAAATTTGAATTTCGCGGGCTACCTTAGCGCATGTGCCTTTATACCAAAGTAAGCCAAATAGGGTAAAATGTCCGGCTAGACATCTTACCCTGGAAGCCTGACTCACTGGTTATTAAAAGAAAAAAGACAAAAAACTCTTTTTTGTGTATTTATTTCTTTTATTCATTTGAGACTTACTCTACTTACTTAATAGGGATGACGCCTTTTTTTTTTTTTTTGACGAGGCGAACTCATCAAATGACTTCTCCCGATCTGGG
Source organism: Agrochola lota (assembly GCA_947364205.1). Taxonomy (NCBI): domain Eukaryota; kingdom Metazoa; phylum Arthropoda; class Insecta; order Lepidoptera; family Noctuidae; genus Agrochola; species Agrochola lota. The sequence goes on along the minus strand of OX376246.1, from coordinate 8,049,032 downwards.
CAGAGCGAGAGGGCGTGTCAGACTTTTACTGACTAAAACCCACCCGTGTTCCTCCCGTTGCCCGTGTGCCGGGGCCGCGATATCCCTTTCGGACAAACCCGCAACCCCAGCAGGGATAGGGATGATGCCTGGATCAAAAAAAAGAAATTCTGTCAGTCAGATAATAAAAAAATATAAGACACGTATTTTTTGCTTTATCATATTAAAATAAAAAATGACTTAGATAGAACGCATTAAAGTTGAGGAATGGGGGTCGCTACGTCACAAGTATAAAATCTACATACTCGTGAAGTCATGGCACATTTTAACTCAATGTATCGCCGTAATCTTTTGTTAACGTAAAAAAAGAAAAAATACGTATCCAATATTTTTTAATAATCTACCTGACGGACAAAAAAAATATTTTTAGTCATTATCCCTATTATGAATAACATTTTTTTGTCACTAAAGTAATTTGTAACTTCTTTACATTGAAAGTAATCAGGCATCTTTTGGCGGGGTGGCGTTCACCAAAAGCCTTGCAAAAGCCGGACAGGCCGGACTTGTGTATATTTGGCCGGACACGATTATAAAAAGCCGGTCATGTCCGGCTAATAGACAACCCTAAACACATAACATCTCGCTTGTTTTTGTCGACGGGTTATTTTGCTAGTTTTGTTTTAAAATAGGGTCAGTAATCAGTATGAAGAAGGTATACTTAGTAGAGATTAGCCGAGTCGGTACTCGTTTATTACTTACTCGATACTGGGCATACCTACTAGGCCATTTTATTAGGACTCGTTATCAGCCGAATAACTCGGTTTCACTGCCGGAGAACACGAAAAGAACTCATAAACCTATAACCTCATTAGATTCGTCGTCTTCTATTTCGTCATAAAATCTCCAAATCAATGATCTTTTGCGCCCACTCATCTCTCAAATAGTTACAAACAAACTCACAATAGACAGTATTTTTCATTTGAAGGCTCGTACAGACTAGCGCGACTTGTCGCGCGACGCGACGTTGGTAATTGTTCCACCGTGAAGTTTTCTTAGATATTTTTTTGTTAGAGTCGCGTGGCGCTGTCGCGTCTCTTAAATATATTCTTAAACGTATTCTTAAAACCGAATATATTAGGTACCGAATTTGTAGACGGATATATGATCATCAGCCATAGCTGTCGAATTGTGGACAAACTTCACCAAGGCACTGAGCGACATACGAGTGCAGTAAATATATTCATTCGGACATTGCGTCATTTCAGACTGGACAAGCTATACAAAGACGCGTGGTGCGCGCGCGATGTTTCGACTGCCTCGGTAGTGCAACGCAAGCACCATGTTCGCCGCGGGCCGCGCGCTGCTGGCAAGCGCTGCTGAGGAGCCGGTCGGCTGACGCACTCACCGCCATACATCGATCGGCGAATTCTTTGGTGACCGCGGTATGAAAATGGAACCACACACAGCCCCCTACAAAGTGACAGTCCTATGCCACACGCCGATTACCTAATTGATAACGTGTGTGTAATGTGAATGTGTTATATAGGACCTTGCGAAGGCATTTGATACCGTCTCTGTTCCCATCCTTCTCGCCAAGCTGGAGTCGATTGGGGTACGCGGTGATGCCTACAACATATTTAAAGACTTTTTGCTGAACCGCAGGCAATGTGTCAAGATAGGGGACAGCATTAGTAGCGAAGAATCTTTAAATTACGGTGTCCCACAAGGAAGCCTCCTCAGTCCTCTCCTCTTTCAGATATACGTGAATGACCTCTGTACCCTCTCTCTGCCCTCCACCCAAATCCTAGCATACGCAGACGATACGGTCATTCTAACTTATGGCAATGATTGGGCCACGGCAAATAAGACTGCTAAAAAAGCTCTACGCGAGACAATGTTCTGGTTGGCTAATAACAGTCTTATATTAAATATTAGTAAAACTCACTTTGTCACCTTTGGCCTCAGAGCTTCCCTCCTGCCACCAGTTAACTCAATGGTACTCAAAGCGCATGTATGCGCGCTCAGTGACTCGCAATGCGCATGCCCCTCTGTGTACCGAGCTCCGGTCGTTAAATATCTAGGCCTACAGGTTGACGCCTGTCTGTCTTGGCACTATCACCTTGAGACTCTATCCGCGCGGGTCAGAAAACTAAATATATGTTTTCAAAAACTGACGGACTGTCCGCCCATAGGGAAGTTCTAAATATGGCTTACTGTGCTCTTTGTGAATCTATTTTAACATATTGCATCACAGCCTGGGGAGGAGCAGCGAAGACTGTCCTTATACAGATGGAGCGGGCGCAAAGAGTAATCAAAGTGCTTCTTAGTAGGCCTTTTAGATTTCCCACGCAACGATTATATATGGAGTACAAGGTTTTAACAGTCCAACAACTTTTCATCTACCGCACTCTAATCCGCAGACACTCAAACTTGCCATTAAACATGAGTAATCCTTCCACAGAAAGACGAAGACCAGTACCCCCATGTCCTACAAAATCCACGCACACGACTTTTGCTAAACGACACTACCCATTTCTAAGCGCCCTCACTTATAATAAATTGAACCAGAATCTCAATATACGTACATTCCCTTAACACATTTCATTGTAAATCTAAAATTAAAGAATATCTTTTAACTCTTGACTACACTAAAACGGAAGACCTATTAAAATCGCAATATACATGACCAATGCAATGTCTACTCTATAAACATACCGCGACACACACGAACTCTCACACACACACACACACACACACGAACCACACACACGAACCCTCACAAACACGCACTCAACACATCTTTTTCACACAAGAATTAAACGCAATCATGTATTAATATAATGGTCGGATGGATGACCCCTGTAACACAGGTTCCACCTAGCGTGAGTCACTTGTAAGTCCTACGCTGTAAATTCTGCGCATAATTACTTTTTACTTTACTTTTGGAATAAAATTATTTTTTATGGTACTTATATTTTATGTTTATGATGTTGAATATGGATTTATTAATTTTTATTAATTTCGTTTAATTTTTGCATAGGCATCTCCAATCGCATGCCATTTAAAGCTTCGTGCAGACTAGCGCGACACAACACCGGTTATTGTTATGTCGTGAAGTTTTTTTTGATTTTTTTTGGGTCGCGTCGCGCTAGTCTGCACGAGGCTTTACTCGGCTACTCCATCTACGGCCATTTTCGGTTATTGTCGTCCACCCTGCCATACAACCTCCCTGCGAAGATCGTCGCTCCACCTAGCCTGAGGGCGTATTCTAGTAATTTGCTAACTTGCCGTCTTTAGACAAAATCATGTAACTGACTGACCTACCTTGAAAACGCATTAACACATTTGTGCGAGTGACAAGGCGAGTGGCAAGTCGAACCACGAGCAAAAATGTGTAAACGGCGGCTCGTGTCACAGATTAGTACAGAGGGTTCAGTCCGCAAAATCATTTAGGTAAATAAAAAAGCGGCCAAGTGCGAGTCGGACTCGCCCATGAAGGGTTCCGTAGCAGCAAGTAACGTAATATAAAAGTTCTTGTAGTTCGTTGTAAAATGTAAAATTGCGGTTTACGATTTATGTCGTATTAAAAAAAAACTACTTACTAGATCTCGTTCAAACCAATTTTCGGTGGAAGTTTACATGGTAATTTACATCATATATTTTTTTTAGTTTTATCATCCTCTTATTTTAGAAGTTACAGGGGGGACACATTTTACCACTTTGGAAGTGTCTCTCGCACAAACTATTCAGTTTAGAAAAAAAAACTATTAGAAACCTCAATATCATTTTTGAAGACCTATCTATAGATACCACACGAGGTATCTATGGATAGGTCTAAGAGAATGATAAAACTAAAAAAAATATATGATGTAAATTACCATGTAAACTTCCACCGAAAATTGGTTTGAACGAGATCTAGAAAGTAGTTTTTTTTTAATATGTCATAAATCGTAAACCGCAATTTTACATTTTACAACGAACTACATGAACTTTTATAGTGTGAAGATGACAGCGATGCAGACGAATACTTCGACGCCTCAGTATCCTTTTGTCTTTGTATTTATTCGTATGGTTAGTTAGTTTTTTATTTTAGTACCTAGTGTAAATAGTTGTGTTCAAAATTGTAAAATTTATATAACTTAAGTGCAAAACAAAAGATGACCTGTCGAAATAAGAACCTTCCTTTTTAAAAGTCTTTTAAAAACGGATGGTTATATTTTAGGAATTGGGTTTAGGCCATCAGGTAGCTGACCGCTACATCGGTTTTATGATACTCGTATTACTTAACTTTAGCCAAACCTTGCACTAAGCGCGTTAGGTCCTAAATAGAGTCCATCAAGGACGTGGACTAGACTTTCTAAATGTAGCTAGGACTAGCTCACACGTCTCAGTATTACGTGTCTTACAAACGTCTCATTCACGTAAAATAATCAATGTTTTATGATCGCGATTTTCATGAGTAAAAGAGTGCTACTTGCCAAGGGCGTCGCAAGCCGAAAAGTATGATTTGTAGGTACAGTCAAGAGGACATGAAGCTTTACACTTGTAGTGCGAGTCTTACCTCTACGGCGCACAATGGGGCCAAAATCGACGCTGGTGGACATTTGATTATTAACTGACTTCTAAAAAGTAGGAGGTTATATGTTACTGTTTTTTTCTTCTGATTTTCTTTTTTGTATGATAGGGTTTGGTCCCATAAACATTTTATCAACTTTGCTTGGATAGTTTTTGAGTAAGCTTCAATAATACGTATTTTTCCCACTTAGTATACGAGTATGTCGATGATTTATGATGATAGCTTCCTGTCACTGTTATTTACATAGCAGGTAGTGATTTCCAAATTTGTGTGGGGTACCACAACTAAAAAGTGAAAAAAAAAACTTTTTACAAACAAAAACAACCGACTTCAATAAAAAAACATTACAAAATGAAAATTCAAAACCAAATATAGCGACTTCCGAAATTAAACTTATTTTTCACTTTGTAGCGTTTTATTTTTGGAAGATTCTTGTTTTTTTTTTTGTAAAAAGTTTTTTGACATATCAGTTTCAACTCGGTAGTCCCGATAGGAACTAAGAAAAATAATAATTTCCATTTTTAATGTATGGATTGGAAACGGGGCTTTCGGGTCGATTTTCCCAAAAATATTCAGAACTGTAGATCTGAAACCTAATAGGTATTATGACGGAGTCTACCACCAACACATAGATACCAATATCCCCGGACTCCGGATTAGAACCCGTTTAGGAGATGAGGAACTTTGAAAAACCAAATAAAAGTCGTTCAAATAAACAAAATTGGCTTTATAGATAAACTGTTTCTTTACATTAAAATGCCTTGGTATGTACCAAAAAAAATTATTAATGTCTAGCTGCCCCCTTTGCCCCCTGGGCGACGCCGTTGCTACTTGCTACTAACCCTTTAGTAGGACAGTGACATGCAGCTACTTATCTAATTACGTAACACATTTTCGTAAACGATTACGACTAATCTGTTTCATTTTGACAGTTCAACAAGATTCATTGCGTTATTTACGTTGTTGAGCAGGTTTTTTTTTCGAACTTATGAAGCAATGGATTAGCAATCTGTTTCAAAATGATTCAGATTGTGATTGATCGTATATTACGTAATTAGTAATTAGGGTACTGGTGTAGGAGGGATGATGCCTGGGTAAAAAAAAAAAAAATATAATTAGTCCGTCAGTCAAATAATAAAAAAAATATTAGACACGTATTTTTTGCTTTATCATATTAATAAAAAAATACTTAGATAAAACGCATTTTAAGTTGGGGGGTGGGGGTCGCTACGTTACTAGTACCTACGTATAAAATCTACATACTCATGACGTCATGGCACATTTTAACTCAATGTATCGCCGTAATCTTTAGATTACGTAAAAAAAGAAAAAATACGTGTCCAATATTTTTTTATAATGTCAAAGACGGACAAAAATAGGTTTTTTTTTGTCATCATTCCTATTCCATAAGTGCGCACATCATGACTTTACTTAAGGCGACGATAACCGACTTTTAATGATTTTATACTGAAGATTACGTCTAAACGAGTAGTGTTAATGATTTGGAACAAAATATGTAAAATTCTAGCACTTTCTTAATAACTTATTAAAGGAATATTTTAGATTATGTTTATATTATATAGTGAAATTAATTTGTAAAGTTATGTCTAACCCGGATAAAAAACTGAGAATCACGCAAAATCTATTCAGCGTATTTTTCTGAAACCTTCACCATTTCAAAGATAATTTAATTATTGATCTTTTAGTATGCGTTTTTTTATTAAAATACCTTTTGTTTTATGTATAATAAGTTAATAATGCGCCTAACTTGGGACAGCGCTACTTGATGTGCGAGTACTGTTACTGGCTGGACGTACGACGCGTTGCGTGAGCTCAGCACAGAACACGCAAGCTAACAACTCAAGGTCACTGGCATATATCTGCGTCTTAAGCAAGAAGATACAAAAACTTTCAAATATATAATAGCCGACCTTATGTTAACCACATTTCATAATTACCTCGACCTTCATTTCTTTACTTTATTTCCCTAATGTAAATATACACGTGCGGCCAACCAAACCACAAAATGAAGCACAAAGGTTTTATGCTCAATAATAATCACAACAGCAAGCTATAAAAATGACATAACTGTTTTAATTACGTAATGGCGAAGAGTTGATGACATGTTGTTATGTATGATTTGCTGATAACTTAAACAAGGTGGGGCAAAAGTAATGTCATAATGAGAATTCGCTGCAGTTTTATTAGAAATGAAAAAAAGTGGAGTCTGTGTATGTCAGACAATATATTTAAAGGCAATTAATAAAAGGAAAGCAAGAAAAAAAAAAAAGGAAAGGAATAAAAGGAAGGAAGGTTTTTAAAGGGAATTTGTCACGGTCAAATGACCTCCTGAGTTGATGCACCTTTTTTTTTTTTTTTTTTTTTTCAGGGTGGGAAATCATCAAATGACTTCTCCCGCTCTGGGCAGAGCGAGAGGGTGTGTCAGACTTTTACTGACTAAAACCCACCCGTGTTCCTTCCGTTGCCTGTGTGCCGGGGCCGCGATATCCCTTTCGGACAAACTCGCAACCCTGGCAGGCATTGGCCCTTACGGACCCCGTCAGTTGGTGCTGACATCTCTTTGAGGCGCGCGTGGAACACAACGCGCCGTCGACACGGGCCTGGTCCTTATCGGACGGCGAGCTGCCCATTGCTTACCGTCCGCAGGCCCGCGCCTACGGTGGCCGGAAGTCGGCTCTCGACTCCCGACGCCCAGGGCGTCTCCTGCGGCGACTAGGGCCGCGAGGGCGTGCAGCTTGCATCTCCCTCGCGCGCCCCGCCTCCTCCTTCGCGAGCATAACTGCTTCGCAGAAGGAGGTGACGGCCTCCCATGCACTCTCGCTCCGAACCATGGCCTGAACCAGGGCCGGACGCGAGAGATCGCCGCCGCCGATCGCCTCCGTGAGGACACGGCGGTGCTCCGCCCAAGCCGGGTAGACCTCCACCGTATGCTCCACCGTGTCCTCCGGGCGATCCACACAGTAGTGACACCCGGGCGTTTCCTTCCGCGAGTTGATGCACCTTTGTGCTCGTTTTAATCCATTTTGAATGGTTGCTCGCAAAACATCTGGATCGATATTGAAATAAAATACTTTTTCTTTGTCGTGTACCGTATTAAATATATGGAATGGGGATTCAATATTTTGGTGTTTGTTTTTTGACTATATGGCCTGAAAAAGGAATACACGATACAATGATATTTTCTCGATACAAAAAATTCAATAAATTTATTTCATCACTAAATATTATTTAAAAAAAAATACCATAAGGGAGGTTATACAGTTCTTTACGTAAGTTTGACGTATTTGAAAGCTTTTTACAGAATTTAACAGCACAGCTAAGCATTTTCACGGAGCTCTGCGCGCCTTTAAAACGATTTACGAAGTGCGTTAGAATCGATTAGAAAGTAGTTTTAGTTATGAACGCACTAGAACATTTTTTCTTGTACTTTTACGGAGGGGAAGTGTTCGTAAGTAAGGCTTCTCCAGTGTTATATACTCTAAGTATCTAGTATTCTATCTTACCTGCATTGATACGGAGATAATGATGTATAAGCTTGTTTGATGGGAATTCTTGAACAAAAGGATTTCATGGGGTGATGGCGCCATCGCTATGTTCATTTGGATGTTACAGTTTCGTTTTGTTTATAGAGCACCCTTTAATCATCGATTAGATGGGTAAAACATTTTTTTTACGTAGGCTTGTACGAGTATTTCTTCAATATTGGTTTCTCCAAGAAGGTATGCTTGTTTATGTTTGTGTTAAGAGTGGGTCGAAAGTAAGTACGTAAAGTTCATTGTTCGTAAGATCTCACGTTCTGTCGCTTGCAAGTCCACGTTTTAAAGATAGTAGTATAGTAGCTAGTACAGCAATGATAGCCTACTTGTGTGACCGTCGGACCTCTGAGTTTTTTGATTCATGTCCCTATTGTATAATGATTACCTGCTTAAAAACGGTGAAGGAAAACATCGTGAGGAAACCGGCATGCCTGAGAGATATTTCTCGACGGCATGTGAAGAAAAGTCAGAGGCCCATAGGCGGCATAAAAACTCTGACACCAGGTTAGCCACTAACAAAATTATAAACAGCTTTGACTTAAGTCTAAAAAAGAACAAAAAACTGATTTATGTACACAAAATCAATAAATAAAAATATAATTAACTAAAATAAACTTAACTAAGTTTGACATTGGTGCCGATTCTCTTGTCACAAATGCCTCTAAACTAGACTAAAAGCACTAAAATTTAGTTTATTCCTGTCAAACGACGATTTCCCATTCTGAAATAGACTAAAATGACACAAATTAACTATATTTTAGTTTGACAGCACTAAGATAGTACTCAGTTTTTAGTTTAGTGAAAATGCCAATTTTGCTATTCTGAATTTGACATTTTTCATCTAAAATTTTGATTGTAAAATACCAAACCAGACTAAACGTAACAAGTTTTAATCGCGATTAAAAAGGTGTGGTATAAAATATGTTGTCATGAACTAAAATTCACACCAACATCTCGACTTCACATACAAAAACAGTACTGTTTTTTATTTATTTTTACTTATATCTCGAAAATGGTGCGTCCTATCGCAAAAATAATGAAAATTTCGACCCCCTTTATGAGACCTTTAAACCCCTAAACCTGAACATGTAGGCAATATTTTTTCGTGTTTTCCATACAAAAAGTGTAAAATTCCATATAAAACACGTCGCGGCGGCACCGCCTGCGAGCCTCCGGCTTTAAAAGAAATCACGGTTTAGGGCAAACCACGGGTACCACGTGGATTCGCGATTGTCAAATTCTATTTTAGTTGTGTCAAAATTAATTTTAGTTTAGAGAATTTTATTTGCAGAATAGCTCTTAGATTCTCATAGCCAAAAGTAAGAAATATTAGTGATAGTTTAGTTAGTTTAGTTCGGTGTACAAGAGAATCGGCACCATTGGCCATTATGTTTGTTTAAAAGACTGTGCAAGAGGGTTTTCGATTGCGGCAGGGAAACAAAAATAACAAATCTAAATCGGGTAGCAAAACTATCTGAGTTCGTTATACCTTTACCCTAGATTTTGGCGAATGTCCTTTAATGTTATTTCTACAGCTGGGCAATTCAAAAAGTTTGAATATTGAAATGAATGACTACACAAACTTTCAAGGTATAAAACACTATACTGTGGGCTTAAAACGGCCACATTAAGCAACTCCTCTAAAAGCAATTCATTTTCTGAATTCCCAGCAATTCCTTATGGTGACACATATTTTAGCTGAATCATATTTGGTGTAAATATTGCCGCATGAAAAAAATTAAGACCGTAATGTTACCGAATATTTTATTTTTTGTTTTTATTAATCAAATGTGATTTTTATTTTTTATTTCTTCAGTTTAAATGTTATTAATTTGACTTGACCGTTATTCGAAGCTTATTTAATGAGATAGGCTGTACGGTTCCCGCCTTTGCTATACCTACCTTTTTTCTATATTTCTATCTCTTTCTAATACATCACTTCCACTTGGCAGTGGTAGAGGCTTGTGAAAGCCTTGCCATTTTGATTTCATTGGCGTCTTGTTTCCCGACGGGTCGGTCCAACTGTCGTGCCGACCAACACTTGGCTGCAAGACCTACCAACCAAAATTTTGAAAAAAAAAAAAAAAACTATAAAAGTCGGTCGTTCTAAATGTTAAAAGTTGAACAAAGCTAATATTTTCGGTTTTTAATATGGCAGAATCGTATAATATTGCCGAGAATGCGGTTATTGATGTGCTTCCAGGCCCTTCTTCGCCGTACAAGCGACGAGCTCGGTCAAGCAGTTCCAGCAGCTCGAGTTCTAGTAGCTCGAATTCCAGTAGCAGCTCCTCGTCGTCTAGCGGAGCTAAACCGAAGAGAAATCGCCATAAGAAGAGAAAAGGCGGTAAACGCAAGCATCGTTCCAATCGTAAGATTCGAAAATTAACTAAAGAAGTACGTGTTCTTCGGCAGCAAATGTTTTGCAAGGACAGCGATTATCGCGTGAGTAGTAATAATAAATATTATGATAACGATGTCATCTCACTTATGTCCGGTGTTAATGAAAATCATTACGAACAAATGCTTGATGTTGAACCTGATAATGTTAGTGCACGTGGCGATGAAAACTTTACGAATATTAGTGCACATGGCGATAAAGATTTTACATTAACTTTTGAAACTAAGCTGAAGGAACCTTCGGTGCCTAAGACTTCAGAAAAATATTTGAAGTTGCTATGTGATTTACAACATTTCAATAAAAGTGAATGGGACGGAATCAGGTATACAGACACTCAAAACTTGTATAATTATTCCCGGGGTTATATAGATATTGAAATGAATGAAGAAGTTAAAGCGTATGATTCTCCTCGTCACCTCATATATGCTGATAAGACGTTTGCAGCCCTGACCATGTGCGTGCTCAAACAAAGAGAGGCACTGCAAGGAAGCCTTCAAGATCTGTTAATATGGGCGAGGAATAGCAACTCGCTAGATTATGCCACCCTGCTTCTAAAGGTTAATGACGTTTTTTCTACAGGGAACTATAATACGTGCTCCTCAGATTTATTACAGATTGTTTGTGGACATCGTGCTGAGATTCTCCAAATGCGGAGAGACTGTGTCACTAAACAGACAAAGGACCCACTGATGAAAGCCAGCTTAAAGAAAATTCCACCGACATGTACAAACCTGTTCAACACAGAGAAGTTTACTGCTGCTATCGGGAAAGCTGGCGGCGTAAGAAAATGTTTTTGGCCATTGCAAAGAGCTAATACGCCTTCTGCCTCGCAGGCGGATGCAAAAAAGTCTCGCGGCCCCTCGCAGGGGTCAAAGCCTTATTATAATAAGCCCTCGCAGGGTTTAGCTCGTGCAGCTCCGGCGTGTCAACACAATAATGCGCACGCACATTGCGCTAGCAGTAACCTACCTCCGCAAGGTGGATGCAGCAGCGGCCCCCCACCTCCGCAAGGTATTGCTCATAGCCGTGCTGCTCAGTATAATTCGGTCGCACCGAATAATCACAATTGTTTTCGAGGCTGGTCTATTGCTAGATAAAATAATCAAAAGTACGGACGAAGGCGCGCGTCATCGCCTCCCCAGCGGAATAATGGCAGCAAACGACGTAAATATTGACTCGTTCAGAGCGTGCCGCCTGCTGCAGTTTCGAAACCAATGGGAACAAATTAATGCTCCAGATATCATTCTAAAAATGATAACCGGGTATCGCATACCTTTTTATCAGAAGCCACCACTTGTTCATCCAAGTGTTGTCGAAACAAATCTAAATGTCCCAGAATTGGCCGCAATGACATCTGTAATAAACAAAATGATAGAACAGGGAGTTCTAGAACGGTCTGTAGTTTCGCCAAGCTTCCTTTCATCGATGTTTCTTGTTCCCAAAGGCGACGGCTCGACTCGACCAATATTCAACTTGAAAGCACTGAATTCTTACATCATAACCGATCGATTCAAGCTAATAAATCTGAATCGCATCCCCTACTTTCTACAACCGCACGATTGGCTATGCAAAATCGACCTCTTTCAAGCGTATTTTCATTTGCCTGTGGCTCGCAGCCACAGAAGGTTTCTGCGCATAATTTATCGCAACGAATTGCTAGAAATTACTTGCCTGCCTTTTGGCCTAAGCACAGCGCCCAAGACTTTTGCTACGCTCACAAATTGGATAGCTCAGACTCTCAGACAACGAGGTGTAAGAATAATAGTTTTTCTCGACGATTTTCTGGTAGCTCATCAGGACGAAACCAAGCTTCGAAGTCATGTGAGCATTGTGCTAGAAACTTTGGAAACGTTGGGCTGGGCAATCAATCACGAAAAGTCGATTATCACACCGTCGAAAAGACTAGTGTTTCTAGGAATTCATTGGGATCCATGGTCGAATCGCAAACGACTTCCAGACGAGAAGATTCCTGTACTTTTGGACAAAATAGGTCAGATGCTGAAAAAGCAAAACACAACACTCAGAGAGCTTCAGAGCCTCGTGGGTCTACAAAATTTTGCCAGCTTTGCACATCCCAAAGGAAGATTCAACTTTCGAGCGCTTTTGAACCTACTAAACCAAATCTTAAAGTCAGATCAGAGGATATTACACACCTTACCTCGTCCTGCTATAGACAATCTAACGTGGTGGCGCCAGAATTGTCAATGTCCGTTGGCCATACATATGCCGCCTCCTTCTCATTTCCTCACAACGGATGTATCGGACATCGCATGGGGAGCTCGCCTGGACAATCTCTCACTCTCGGGTCTTTGATCAGAGGCCGAGAAGGATCTCCATTGCAACCAAAAAGAAATGTTAGCAATCCTAAGAGTTTTGCAAGATCACTGTCAGCTCCTGAGATACAAGACAGTTTTAATTCAGAGCGACAACAAGTCAGTAGTCGCATATCTCCGTCACGAGGGGGGCACCAAGTCGGCTCCTCTCATGGACTTAACTTACAAAGTTTTCCAAATCACAGAGAACTGTCACATTCATATGAACGTCTATCACATACCCGGTACATACAACGGCCATGCCGATCACTTGTCGAGGTTTCGGGTAACTCCAGAGTGGCATCTAACTCCAGAATGCACGAACAAAGTATTCTCCAAATGGGGAGTTCCACTGATCGATCTATTTGCGTCCAACCGAGCGCATGTAGTGACGAATTACGCGTCCCTGGATCAAAACGACGACCAAGCCCTGTTCTACGACGCGTTCTCTCAAATGTGGAATTACAACCTAGCATGGGTGTTTCCTCCGCCCTTTCTGATCCCCAAGGTCCTGAGTTGTCTCAATCAAGCTCAGGGAACGTACCTACTAGTAGTTCCACGATGGGAATGGGTTTTTTGGCGACCCGACATCAAAATGCGTGCCCTAGCAGCTCCATTCACTCTACATCACCTAGACAAAGTCCTGATCGACACGACAACAGGACTACCTCCATCGAACGTTCACGACATGACTCTGGAGGTATGGAAATGTGGGGGTGGTCTGAGATGCTAGCATCCTGGAATAGCAGCCAATTAGAACTTCTTGGGAAGTCATGGCGTCCATCGACACGTAAAGTTTATAGTGTTGCTTGGAAGAGATGGCTAGCTTAATGCGAATCCCACCAGGTTAATCCTTCGACTCCAATAGCAAGTGATTTGGCTAGATTTTTGTCTGATCTCCATTTAGTTCATAAATTATCGTATTATTCTATTTTGTTACACAAGTCTGTGGTTTCCACCCTTACCAACCCAGGAACATCGGGCCAGTTAAGTTCAAATGTTCTAGTAAAACATGTTTTAAAATCATTACATAAACCAATCACCCATGCCAAGCCTCCGGTTTGGAATATTGACGAACTCGCTGTTTTTCTACAGGGAAAACGCGTTAATGAAAATAATATTTTTCAAGTGCAGAGACATACTACTCTACTTCTCCTACGCTCGGGAAGACGAATCCATGATTTAACTTTGCTCAGAGTTGATTCTAAAATTATTCTATTCAAAATAATTTTGTTATTTTTTGGCCAGTGTTCGGATCGAAAACGGATTCTGTGAATTACAGACAATCCGGCTGGAAGTTAATTTCTAATCAAAATAACACAAACTTAGACCCAGTCTAATGGATTAAGCATACAATTTCGCTTCTTGAGAGTCGTAGAAGTGCTGCAAGATCCAGTAATTTGTTTATTAATATCAGAGGGGAACCTAAATCAGCATCAAAAACACTAATTGCGGGCTGGATTAAGTCCTTATTAGTAGAAACTGGTATAAAGGCATCTCCTGGGAGTATCAGGTCAGCTGTGGCCCCAAAAAATTGGCTCGATAATTACCCTCTTGATGAGATTCTTGCTAGGGGTAACTGGCGTTCGCATAATACCTTTTGCAAATTTTATAAACGAGAGGTTATGCCTTCCACTGTTAATCGACCCTCTTTATTTAATCCAGTTGATTAAAACTGAATAATTGTAAACCCAAGATGTGTTTTTGTTTGGTCAATAAATCAGTGTTATGAATTACAGATTCTTTTATTTATTCAATAAGTACCTATAGCCTAGTAGGTACATACCTATCTGCTTTATAAAATACTCACTGGTTTTACACACATTAAATAAATAGTAGGTACATTCATAGTATGGTAAAACCATTTATGTACCTACTCTCACATTGGCGTCTCCGTCACTTCCACCAGGCGATAACAAACACGTCTCATTAAATAAGCTTCGAATAACGGTCAAGTCAAATTAATAGAAACACTTACTTACCTTATTCGAAGCTTATGGTCAAACTCTGTCTGGTAATTAGACTCAATGAAATCAAAATGGCAAGGCTTTCACAAGCCTCTACCACTGCCAAGTGGAAGTGACGTATTAGAAAGAGATAGAAATATAGGAAAAAGGTAGGTATAGCAAAGGCGGGAACCGTACAGCCTATCTCATTAAAAATAAGCTTCGAATAAGGTAAGTAAATTAATAAGCGTCTTATTGGTAGGTAAAACGTTTCTATTTCATTCATTAAAATATAATACTCTCAAACAGATGAATTGCGTAAGAATTGAACGCAGATAATATTATGAATTGTCAGTTTGTGACAGTTTGTGTGATTCATAATCGAGGGTATAACCTAAAAGTTGGTAACGTCGCAAATAACTGTCAAATATTTACCTGTTTTGATTATTTTATCAATATTACTGAATAGAAATAAGAAATGTGGCTAACTAGCGAACTAGAATATTAATAATGAATTCGAATTATAACATTGAATTTGATGTTGTATCCATTTTAGGTGTAAAAAACGCATTTGGAAAGTTTCCAAATAGTTTTTTTACATCTAAAATTAAACAATCGGTGTAATACATATTAATATGCATATGCATATTAATTATTGCATTTCATCATAAATATTCTAGTTCGCTAGTTAGCCAAATTTTTTATTTCCACACAAGTAATATTGCTAAATTAATCAAAATAGTGAAATATTTGACATCTATTTGCGACGTTGCCCATCTTCAGAATAAACGCTCTTAATAAGATTATGCCAAATCGGCCCACAGTGGGCCCATACTGAAAATTAGTGGACTTAGGCAACAAAGTTACCATATCGATGCGATTTTTTTTTATATGACGTGTTATAATATTCCTGACAACTTTTATTCTTATAAAATTTCTTCTAAAGTTGATAGTTTGTCTTGAAAAAAATTTATTAGATTTTTTTGTATGGAGCGAATCACGTTTAATTTTTTTTCTTCAATTGTACTAATATGTTGGGTGTGTGGCGTGAGTATATGATAGCTAGGGTCATTCTCTATCCACGAAAAAAAAATCAGCGCCGGCCATCTGCGGCAGCGCGAGTAATCATTCGGTAAAAAAATAATAATTTGGAAGAATTTTTTTGTCATTTAAAATAAATTCAAAGCATATTTTTTGTCTCATTTGGCTGTTTTCACCTTCTTTTTAGTTAAATAAATAGTTTTAATAGCGCATACGTACTTAGAACTATTAATTCTGGTAGAGATTTAGTTATTATTGCATTTTATCGGTACAAATGACTCATCAATCACAATGCAGGTGCTCTGCATTGTGATTGATGACTCATTTGTTTGTGCGCGCATAACTAATGAGTCATCGAAAAATGCTCGTCTCTGATTGGCTGTGTTATTTTTTAACTGCACGTTATCTATTGTTGAATAAATATATCGTAATGTTTCAGGTTATACTAATTTTGTTAATGATAGGTGAAATAATTTAAATTTGTACGGGCAAGTCGTTGATAATTATCTACATATATATATATATACAGTATAAGTTATCGTACGTATGATCAATATGAAACTGTGAAGTAATTGTAGCCCTGAAAAGGGCTGTTTGTCATATTCCTAACCCTGATGGGCTTTTGTGGGAATAATTTAGAGCCGGATCACATTATTTCTTGTTCCAGAAGTGCTAGTGGGTCCGGCAAATTTTCGGACTCTGCTATGAGGCATTCTTCTTCCTCCATAATTTCACTGTCACAGGGAGGCTCAGTAGTCTGTAACAACTGAGTTGCTTCAGGCAACAACTCATTATGAACCTGTTTCATTATTTTAGGCCTTATGTAGGATATGTGGGGATCAGAGCTTATTAGAAGTCCATGGAGGATGTCTTCGTTTGTTGCTATTCTCCCCGTTTTCCGAGTGTGCCTCTCCCTGACGTTTCTGAAGTCCTTATTACGGGCTTCCGAAGCTTCTTCAGATAAGGTACCTAAAACGAATAAGTACATACATTTTAATTTCAAAACGCAATCGAGTCAAATAATACATGAAACTATATTTATTTTTTACTTACCGATTGGAAAAACACCAAAGTGGTTACAGATGTCTGCACCGTGCATTAGAAGTTTATGTACACTAACTGGCATGTAGTACCACGAATAGTGTTGCACGTACACATCAGCTGTTTCTCTACAGTATCTTCTAAATTTTTCACAGTCAATGTTTTTGCCTGATGATATGGCTTGTAGAATAACGGAAAATCTGAAAATCAGATTTTCGTCAATTCCCGTTATTCTGGAAGATCTTTTGTAATCTTGGAAAAAGCGCCTCGCTGTATTCCCGTCGTTTGTAGTTCCAAAACCCTAAAATGGGAAAACAATACTGTAATATACAATACATAGAGATATAATTCACAAACAACATAAAGAGAGCGAAAATTAAATACATACCTGTTTGACTATATCAATCAGCATTCCAGTTTGATCACGAAACTCTTGCTGTGTGGTATTTTTTTTAGCTTGTTTAAAAGCCTTATGTTCGCCGCGAGCAGTCCATCGTTGAAAATCCAGATTATAAGATATATGGAGAAGACATTCCATACACCGAATCTTCATATGCAGTGAAGAAATTCCTTGTTTGTAAATTTCTTCACGAAGTGGTTTAGAAGTCAAAGCGTCTAAATTATTCATCTCACTCGGTTTTGCCAAGCAAATGGGACACGTTGCATATGATGGTACTCCAGCAATAATATTGGCCACTTTTCCATCAATCATGGTCATATGCAATTCATGTGATACAATAATATTTCCACACTGTGTAGATATTCGTTCATCAATTTGTTTTTTCATCTCAGACTCTTCAGACTTTATAAAGTCAGCTGTCTCCGAAGTGAAAGTGAACTTCACTGGTCGACAGTACAGAGTTGAGCAAGGTGTGGGGTTCTCCCAAACTAGATTTTCATTCCCAGATGATGGCCTAGTAGACACTAGCCGAAGAGGGACGATGCTTATCATGACTACTGATGAATCATCGAACTCTGTAGCTGTGTTTGACGTTTTCTGTTTATAGTTACTCTGCGACGAAGAACCATCAAGTCCCCATTTCCAGGTCAACTTGAGTTCTTCATTTTGAGACCTATCAACAGTATTTATATCAAGTAATATCCTCTCCACAGTGTGGTCCAATAGCGCTTGCAATTTAATGTGAGCTCCGTTTTCGGTAATCTCCATACTCTCTTGTGGTGGGTAACATCTTTTCTTGGCATTTACAAGCTTTGGATAAGATGGAAAGGCAGCACAGTTTTCTTCTTTCAGAAATTGTCGAAGAGCTAAGTACTTCCATTTCGAGAGCGCAACTGATGTATAAAGAGCTAAACACTTATCTTCAGAGACAGTACTTAAGCTCTGCTTTTTGAATAGTCTCTCTTCTACTTCGGATAGCGCATCTGGATTACTGGAAAGGTATTCGACCACTTTTGCCAGATTCGTTTTGCCGTTGTCTTTCAATTTTGTTATGTACCAGTGCTGCAACTCTTCCTCGGAATTTTCTTCTACTATGGAAGTAGAACGTCTTTTCTTTTGCTTATTACTTAACTCTTCGAACGGTTTTCTGTGCTCCTTTTCTGTAGATGTTCCCGCTTCCGCAGTACATACTGCAAGAGTAGGAACATGGCAATCTATATCCACAAGCTCAGATAAGGCTGCGTCCGAAAAGCCCATCACACTTCTCAGATCAACACTGTCACAAACAGGCCAGTTGATGTTTTTTTCCAACCACTTGCGATTAATTACACGATTCATAAAAGTTTTTTGATTTCTACTTGACTCTATCCACTTTTTATTTAAATTTACACAAAAAAGTCGACAGAACTCCTTGATTCGGTTCTTGTCTTCTTCAGAAACTTCGGTAGTCAAGACAGAAATGATACTTTCATACAGAAACATATGATTTTTCAGATCACCGCCACTTCTTAATTTCACAAAAAGATCTAGGTTGGTACAAAATCCAGCCATAGTTCTAATGTAAATATAAAAATACAAGTATTTCACTGTGTTCACAAACAAGCGACAAGAGCGAAACTAGATGGACTTAATGAATGTCTTTATATTTATAGTTAGTGTTAATTACTCAAGTAGTGGACATAACAGTGAGTGAAAATTATTCAGCCAATCAGAGACGAGCATTTTTCGATGACTCATTAGTTATGCGCTTAGCCGAGTGCACAAACAAATGAGTCATCAATCACAATGCAGGTGCTACCGATAACATGCAATAATAACTAAATCTCTACCAGAATTACTAGTTATAAGTACGTATGCGCTATTAAAACTATTTAATTAACTAAAAAGAAGGTGAAAACAGCCAAATGAGACAAAAAATATGCTTTGAATTTATTTTAAATGACAAAAAAAATCTTCCAAATTTTTTTTTTTTTACCGAATGATTACTCGCGCTGCCGCAGATGGCCGGCGCTGATTTTTTTTTCATGGATAGAGAATGACCCTAGCTATCATATACTCACGCCACACACTCAACATATTAGTACAATTGAAGAAAAAAAATTAAACGTGATTCGCTCCATACAAAAAAATCTAATTAATTTTTTTCAAGA
The DNA here is from genome assembly GCA_947364205.1 of Agrochola lota. NCBI lineage: Eukaryota > Metazoa > Arthropoda > Insecta > Lepidoptera > Noctuidae > Agrochola > Agrochola lota. The sequence continues at coordinate 8,029,632 of OX376246.1, read as the reverse complement.
CAAACTATCAACTTTAGAAGAAATTTTATAAGAATAAAAGTTGTCAGGAATAATATAACACGTCATATAAAAAAAATCGCATCGATATAGGAACTTTGTTGCCTAAGTCCACTAATTTTCAGTATGGGCCCACTGTGCGGCCTTTTTAAATCCCCAGCACGCGTAGCATGAGTAACTTTTTGTCGACGGAAGAGTAGACAAAAATGACGTTCCGTGTAGACAGTATGACGGCAGCAAAGTAGAAAGAGTCAACTGCACTTTTTACGAAATTCACTCTTTGACATAATTCGACTCAGAATTCTTTGTTTTGTCATAGGACTTTTTTTCTGTTTGATTCTCTATTTTTACTGATATTAAGTCACGTATTATTCTTAAAATGACGAAGTACTGTGTTTTGGAACAAAAAATATTACAGTAATATTGGCCTTAACCATTTCCTTGACAATGCCCTAATAACTAAATGGTGTAAAATAGAAGATAGCTTTGTTCTTCTATTAATTATCACAATTTTGCATTCAAAACGTTCTTCTGTAAAATCATGATTTTGTAGATAACCGTATATACTTTGTGGCCGTCGAGTAGAAAGTTTTCTACTGTCTTTAGCATGGCGATTACAAAATCAAATTGTCTTTACTACCTTAGACAACAGTCAGTTGTCAGTGTGATTTTGACAGTTTGGGATAGAATACTTTCTTCTGAAATAGTCTACATATAAAATGACCTACCCGCGTAGCATGACGCTTTCTATTTCTACGAAGAATAGACATAGCTTTTTCTATACAAAGTGACATTTCGTTTCTCCATTTTGACATCGCACCGTAGAAATCTTTCCACAAACTGTCATTTTGTCCTTCATTTCTAACAATCTTTGTCTAGGTCCTTTTTTATGTAGACTATTTCAGAAGAAAGTTTTCTATCCCAAACTGTCAAAATCACACTGAGAACTGACAGTTGTCTAAAGTAGTGATTTTGACTTTGATTTTCTACTCGACGGCCGCAAAGTATAAACGGTTATCTACAAAATCTTAAAATCATGATTTTACAGAAGAACGTTTTGAATGCAAAATTGTGATAATTAATAGAAGAACAAAGCTATCTTCTCCTATTTTACATCATTTAGTTATTAGGGCTATACCAAAGAAATGGTTAAGGCCAATATTACTGTAATATGTTTTGTTCCAAAACACGGGACTTCGTCATTTGAAGAAAAATTGTTGTAGTTGTCTTTATATATGTAAAAATAGAGAATCAAACAGAAAAACTCTTATGACAAAACAAAGAGTTCTGAGTCGAATTATGTCAAAGAGTGAATTTCGTAAAAAGTGCAGTTGACTCTTTCTACTTTGCTGCCGTCGTACTGTCTACACGGAACGTCATTTTTGTCTACTCTTCCGTCGACAAAACGGTGCTCATGCTACGCGTGCTAGACAAAGATTGTTAGAAACGTAAGACAAAATGACAGATTGTGGAAAGATTTCTACGGCGCGATGTCAAAAATGGAGAAACGAAATGTCAGTTGGTATAGAAAAAGCTGTGTCTATTCTTCGTAGAAATAGAAAGGGTCGTGCTACGCGTGCAGGACATAATAGGTACAAGAGAATGATGATTTTATTTGAACTGAACAGCCTGTATGAGACGGTACTTCTAGCGGTCAATGACAGCTGCATAGTAACGTTGATTTTGAGCTGAGGCCCTACCACGAACGCGCGACGTAAGTAACGTAATTTCGAACGATTTTTGAATCGAAAATACAAAACTATCATATAGCATTTTGCTTATTTTTTTTGCGACAAGCACTATTTATTATCATCCATATTCAACTAAAAAAGACTCCGATCCGTCAGGGTGTTGTTAGGTATCGTACTGAGAGTCTATTTACTTTTACTTTTTAATTTTGCCGCTCTTATTTAGGTATTTCAATATACATTACATACCTACATTTATTCTAGAGAACTTTTCGGCAAGAACAGTCATCATTATTTTGCATTATACAGGTTAGATTTTAAATAAAAAAGTTTATCTTAGTTTTACAATCACGTTTATTAATACAAAAATTATTTTACTTCAACCCCCCCCCCCCCCCCCCAACCCCTATTTCTTAACTTCTTTATATAGACGGTGTTGCCAGCAGTCGCTACAAAAAATCATTCAAAGAAAGGGGATTCCCCGAATTCGTCACAGAATAAGTAATGAAAATTCCGTGCTCTTTTCAATCGTTCCGAATTTGTACTTGCGATATAAATATGAAATGGTTCAAATATTTTTATTATTTATTGTGAAATTTTGCCTCCCCCACCACGCTACGCCAGTGTTAGGCTGCCTGTCCACTGGAGCGGAGAGGAGAGGAGCGGAGTAGCGGTGTGTCAATATTAACCAATGGAATTGCATAACACCTCCGCTCCGCTTCAGTGGACAGGGATTTACGAACTAGTTTAAAAATTCATACAAAACCGGGAAGCGGAGCGGGGAAACGGAGCGGAGAAGCGGAGAGGGGAAGCGGAGCGGGGAAACGGAGCGGAGAAGTGGAGCGTGGAACCGGAGCGGGGAATTATTACTTGTCGCGTGAACTGGGTCTAGCTCCGCACAGTCCGCAACACCGCTCCGCTACCACGCTCCGCACAGTCCGTAACGCCGCTCCGCATCAATGGACAGACACTGTCCGCAACTCCGCTCCACTCCGCTGCCTCGCTCTGCTTCAATGGACAGGCAGCCTTATGAACCCTGTTGTATTTTTTTTATTTTTATTGCTTTGAGTTGATTGACTTTGGGATTATTTGTTTCGCTACGTATCTTAGTAGAAGTTCTTTATTTACAAAATTAATAGCTTCTCGTAACGGGGACTTAAGAACAATTTCTGTTAAAACTTTATACAAACTGTCCTCGTACTAGGCCCACTGGTCGACACCTCCACACTAACCAAACTGGTTATAGGTTAGCGTTGACCTACCACGGCTAAGCTATACTTAAGTGTTAGATAATCTAAAGACACTCAAGTAATTCTGATAACGTGTTTATATACACGAACGTGAGTAAGTACCTTGCTGATTGATGGAGTGAATAAAATAATAATATTTTCTTGACCGAATATCGGTCACGACTAGGGTTGCCAACTTTTAGTACACGAAATAAAGTATATTTAAGTCAAAGTGGGAAAATAAACAGTATCTCGGAAAAACAAACAGTATATATTTTTTTATTTTTTTTTATTAATATTCTAATTTTATTTTATTTCACATAAACCTACAAGGGCATTTATGAAATGTCAGAAGCTAGGTGCATGGTTCCAATTGGTCGCTTCCTATGGAGAAGAGCCGGCAAGAAACTCCAAGGTTACTCTATTAAAAGTAAATGGATACAGTGTCTATCTATCAACAAGTACCAGGTACTTAGCAAAATATAAAATGGTCCACAGGTCTACAGTCTGTTACTGACTAAAACCCAACATGGGTGGGTTTTAGTCAGTAAAAGTCTGACACACCCTCTCGCTCTGCGAGCGGGAGAAGTCAGTTGATAATTTCCCACCTCAAAAAAAAAAACGGTCTACAGTCTGTTAAGCCTACAACGTTCTCACATTCACAAAATTTAAAAGAAAAGAATCTATATAAATGATAAATAAAATAATAAAAATAAAGACGTATTTAAACCAAATGATATGATTGCCCGCCCCTACAGCTGTAACAAATCACATTTAACATAAAATAAAAAATAGATACATTAGTATCGCCTACAACAGGGGAGATGCGCTGATGTCTGAAATACAGATATTTTATATCTAATTCAAACACAATCTTCAAAATCTGTTCAAAGAAACAAGTGTCATAAAGTGTTTCACCATAATCATTAAATTGTTGTATATGTTTCAACAAATAAATTATACTTATACGGGCCTTTCACGTAGCACTGGCAGGCCTTTTTTTTTTTTTCTTGAGGATGGGAAATCATCAAATGACTTCTCCCGCTTTGGGCAGAGCGAGAGGGTGTGTCAGACTTTTAATGACTAAAACCCACCCGTGTTCCTTCCGTTGCCTGTGTGCCGGGGCCGCGATATCCCTTTCGGACAAACCCGCAACCCCAGCAGGAGCACTGGCAGGCCTTACATGACGTTTATCGGGCTTGGGGCAGATAAAAACGTAAAATAATTACTTACCATTGATTTTTTTTTAATATTATTATTTTGTTTGCAATTTGTCATTTTGACATTTTACAATTTGACATTTTATTTGTTATACGGTTCTTTGACAATTTTAATTATTATTTTTAATGAGTTTTTGAATATTTAAATATAATTATACACAATTTTATTTCGGGTTTTTATCTGTTTAGAATTTAAAAAAGTTTATAATTTATGAGTGTAAAACGATGGACTAGAATTATGTCTGAAATAAATGAATAAATTAAATGATACTCATTAATTTAGTTCCAATTGTGAAGGCTTCGTAAGCCTCGCCAAATAAACAAGGAGCAATTTTTTTGATAAAGTTATTGAAGCTCAATTTCTATCATCCCACAATAAAACATCATTCATCATGCACTGAAAACACCCATTCTGTAAATACTAAGGTGGCAAAACTAACTATAACTAACTGTATCCAGTACAACAACGCATACAGGGCGCTGTTGGGGTTTCCACGACACTGTAGTGCATCAGGGATGTTCGCAGAGGCACGTATAGACGACTTTTACGCAATCATGCGAAAGCGTGTTGCCTCCCTGATGCGGCGGGTGCGGGGCAGCGCCAACAGCCTCTTGGTCACTGTGGCTGATAGGATGGAAGGCATAACACTCAGGCACTGGCCCAGCACACAGGTATTACCTTCAAATCGTGCCTTGAAGTAATGTTATTGTTAATTATTGCATATTTGGTTATTGTCTTATTAGTGATTTTGACATTATTGACGGTGATTTTGACATTATAGTTATGATTTTGAGATTATTATTGGTGATAATTTTGGCATTATTATTAATGGTGATTTTGACGTTATGGTTGTGATTTTGACATTATTGTTAATGGTTTTGACATTGCTAGTAATTATATTGTGACCTAAATTTGCCAAATATTATTATGTGCTGTGCTAACACTAGTGTTTAAGATGTGTATGTAACTAACAAATTGGATTGTATGATCTGTAAATAAAATAATTTGATTTGATTTTTGATAACACTAAAAGGTATTTTTATAACAATTTTCTGTCTAATCTGCGTTCGCAATTCATTTGCTAAACATGTAAACAAACACTAGTTTTAGGAAAAATAACTGTAATGCCTACACATAAGGTTCAGCTTCCGCTACAACTTCATATCTTTTATAACTTTTTCAACAGTACTCGTCGGTCTAAAATCAATTTTATTTACACTTGTATAAAGTTGATTTTTGTCTAAATGGAAAACTCGTGTTTTACATGTTTGGCAAATAAATTGCGAACGCAGATTAGGTACTATGTCCCGAAAATTCGAGACATTAACAGTTTCAATCTGAAACTAAGGCTAGCTGAACCATCGCGCCCATGCCCAGGTGCATGCCCGATGTTTTGCGCAGTACTTGAATGAAACTTTTTATTTAGGTATTGCTCTGGGTATCAGTGAAAACAGTATATTCATATACTTTATTTTTGTTGAACAGTAAACAGTATTTTAGAGGAGCTCGTGGCTAAGTAACAACAGCCGCACTGGTCGATCCATCAGGTTAAGCTACGCTTGCCGGGGTTGGTCAGTGGATGGGTGACCATCTTTACATACCGAGAATCCTCCGTGCCTCGGAAAGCACGTGCCTCGGAAAGCACGTTAAGCCGTTGGTCCCGGCTGTCATTCGTGGATCTTTGACAGTCGTTACGAGTCGTCAGAAGCCCGAAAGTCTGACACCAGTTTTATCAAGGGGTATCGTAATACCCAGTTACTGGGTTGTGGAGGTCAGATAGGCAGTCGCTCCATGTAAAATACTGGTATTCAGCTGCATCCGGTTAGACTGGAAGCCGACCCCAACATAGTTGGGAAAAGGCTAGGCAGATTGAGTAAACAGTATTTTAGAGTGAAAAACAGTAAAGTACTGTTTTTAACAGAATGGTTGGCAACCCTAGTCACGACAGCTAATATCAACGTAAACTAACCTGTGCTGTGTGCAGCAGTTAATACAGTGCATAAGTGTGTGCACAGACAGTTGCTGCAGGTGCTCCCTCTTCCCTCACTGTCATAGTCCAATGGCTCGGCAATCCGACTCGACCGGGGGGAGATCATAGAGCCTACCTCTAAGACCGTCAACCATTGGCGTACCTAGCTTCTGGCCCAGAGCAAAACAGAAATTTCCCCCCGCACATGTTTTACATAGTTTGAAATTTGCTGCTGCGTTCGCGTATTTTTTACCGATAAAAAAAAAAGAAGGAGCTTCTTTATTCGTCTAGATGTTTTTTTTTTATATGTATATTTGTCGATATTTTCGTCAATTGCGGACCGATTTCATAATAAAAAAGTACTAATTAAAAAAGATTCGGTTATGCATGATAACTGATAAGTAAGTACAATAAGAAAGGCCGCGCGATTTTTTCTAAAATTATTGCATAATATATTGGAATTGTAAAGTAACTCATAACGTGACTGTAACATAACATTTATCGACAACAGTACGAACGGTAAATTAACTTTTCCGGATGGGCAAACAATATTATTCAAACGGCTTATAGAAAAATCATTCTATTCTGTGAATGATTTTTGTAACTAAACTTTAAGGACTCACACTGACATTTTACTATTATAATTTGACAAATGATTGACATTGATAATCTTAAATATAATAACCTATAATGTATGTTCCAATTTTATTAACATTTATAATTTTATTTATTTAATTCATGTAATTTTGTATGCTAGTTTTACGGATTTGTTTAGAAACTGTTAAATAGCCCCACCAACTGTTATGTACTGTTACAATAGCCCCACCAACTGTTATGTACTGTTACAATAACCCCACCAACTGTTATGTACTGTTACAATAACCCCACCAACTGTTATGTACTGTTACAATAACCCCACCAACTGTTATGTACTGTTACAATAACCCCACCAACTGTTATGTACTGTTACAATAACCCCACCAACTGTTATGTACTGTTACAATAACCCCACCAACTGTTATGTACTGTTACAATAACCCCACCAACTGTTATGTACTGTTACAATTCTTGCAATAATAAATTTCATTTCATTTAAAAAAACACAGGAAGTAAGGACAACTGTCAAGTCGTTGTCATTAACACGTTCAGTGCCGGGAGCCCTCCTGGAGGGTTCACCTAGGCGCTTAAGGGATGCCATGTTCATTTTAAATGTAGGTTTTACTTAGCGAATACAGCATTATAAACCGTGAAAATAAAACTGATGTTCCTATATTTCATAAATGCGTTGGTTTTAAAATCCACTTTTTCCTTGTTGTCTCTTACAAATATTCACAAAAAAAAAAAAAAATTGGAAACTACGTATAGCGACAAGACCCCCTGAAAACAATATTACTTCGCTTTACAGTGTTACGTAACACGGTTTTAAACCCAATGCCGTTGACCGTCCGTCATGCTTAAGTTTAGCGGAAACGTAATGCCGGCAACCCTCCCGGAGGGTTCACTTTCAATATGTATGGCGGCATGGCGTATGAGTTCTATGAAAAGTGGTTGGAGTCGAAAGGTTCGGGCCTCAAACTAATGATAAGTCCGTAGGTGATATTATTGAGACGGGAACCCCCGTAACTACGGCTTTGCTGCTAAGGGACTAGACCTCCAGGCGCAGGATACACGACTTTGTGCTCTTCGAGAAACCAAGGTGTAACGCAACCAACTACCTCACTGGCTGTTAGTTTGCTAGTAAGATTTTCTTGGGAGAAAACCTCGTTCACACGAGGACGAATCGTGTTTTTCCACGATTCGTTTTTTTTTTGACGACGGCTATGCTTTTGAAATGCCCGTGTTTGCACGCAACACGAATCGTGAAAAATTAGGGACACGTCTTAAATCACGTATCGTATTTTAAAAAATCACGTTCGTCAATAAAACATGAATCGTGAGTTTTTTTGTGACAGATCCAAAACTGAACGCTGAATCACGAATCAAGTGTGAAAATCTGTTTCAGATATTTTGACGAATCACGAAAAAACTCGTTTCCGTATGCAATGTGAACGAGCAGGACGTATTGTTTTTTTTTAAGAATCGTCAATGCCGGGTCGCGTGTGAATGAGCTGTAGCGTGGAGGCACACGGCAAACTAAAATAAAATATGTTGAAGTCTTATGAACATCAGCCTGTAGCAGTCCACTACTGGACATAGGCCTCTCCAATCGCACATCACCACAGATTAATACAGTTATGTCAGTCCGCAAAATCATTTAAATAAAAAGCGACTCTTTTCACGACACAATAAAGTGCAACTCAGGTCGCACGACGCTAATCACCTACAGTTATATTCACCTAGAAGTTGCCTCTTTTTCTATTAACTCTTCTAACTTCTGACTACGTTACACTCACTGAATTGGCCCAGCAAGACGGGCTCGCCGCGTACTTGTAGCTTCATACCTAAACTGCGGAGTGTTCCATCTGTATTAATCTGTGACGTCACTCGATCCTCAGCTATCCTGTTATTTAATTATTATTTTTTGTTATACCTCCGATGTTATTTAGGCCGGGGAAATTAGGTTTGAACCCTGCACTAAATCCTAACAGCGATTTATTTTCTGAATCGTGTTTTTATACTTAGCTCATGAAATAAAATAAAAAAAACAAATACGCATTTTTGTGACTAAAAATTGAGGCAAAACAGTTATTCCGCATAAGGCGGGAGGAAACGCCCGGGTGTCACCACTGTGTGGATCGCCCGGAGGACACGGTGGAGCATACGGTGGAGGTCTGCCCGGCTTGGGCGGAGCACCGCCGTGTCCTCACGGAGGCGATCGGCGGCGGCGATCTCTCGCGTCCGGCCCTGGTTCAGGATATGGTTCGGAGCGAGAGTGCATGGGAGGCCGTCACCTCCTTCTGCGAAGCAGTTATGTTCGCGAAGGAGGAGGCGGAGCGCGCGAGGGAGATGCAAGCTGCACGCCCTCGCGGCCCTAGTCGCCGCAGGAGACGCCCCGGGCGTCGGGAGTCGAGAGCCGACTTCCGGCCACCGTAGGCGCGGGGTTGCGGACGGTGAGCAATGGGTAGCTCGCCGTCCGATAAGGACCAGGCCCGTGTCGACGGCGCGTTGTGTTCCACGCGCGCCTCAAAGAGATGTCAGCACCAACTGATGGGATCGAAAGACCAATGCCTGCTGGGGTTGCGGTTTTGTCCGAAAGGGATATCGCGGCCCCGGCACACAGGCAACGGAAGGAACACGGGTGGGTTTTAGTCAGTAAAAGTCTGGCACACCCTCTCGCTCTGCCCAGAGCGGGAGAAGTCATTTGATGATGTCAAACCCACAAAAAAAAAAAACAGTTAACAGGAAAATGTTGGTTATAATAAGTAAACAATTTTTAAAACTAATATATTATTTCAGAATTAAACATCTCAACGGAAATCTCAACAACAATCTCCACGGAAATTTAAATAAAAATAAAATTACGATTTTTTTTTATTGTACTTCAACCAATCAATATTAACAGCAGCTTTTTGCATTCAATTACTTAATTAAATATTTTAGTACGCTATTCAATAAAGTTAAACATATTGTACTAGCGCAAGATATCAATAAAAGTTTTGTTTGCAATAACGGTTCAGGCAAAAATGTAACAGAGTTAAATTTAGTTTAACTTTTATTTATAGGCTCTCTCTCTGATACAAACAGAATATTTGTAGAAAAGAAAGAAAGAAAATACGTTTATTTGCGGTACACATGACGCAAGGTGAGAAGAAAACACGAAAATAAACAGTTTGGGGGAAAATATGCGTCACATCCACGCAAAACGGCCATCGCTCAGCATAAAGCTGCGACCCTATGCGAGACAGAGCCCCAGCGCTGGTTTTCAGCGACAGCCGTTTTCAGATGTTTTAAATTATATTATCTTAATTGACCGATATGCGACGGTTATGTTAACCTAACGATTAGGGTAAACGAGAGACTGATTGTCCACTTTAAGGAAAAAAAATATTTCTTGTAAGCAATTTTTTAGATAATTCTATAGCATATTTACGGTAAAAAATTGTGTTTTCTTTGATTTTAATTGAAAACTATGCTAGTTTTAAACACATAACGGTCATTTTAGAATACTTATGTGGGCAATTAGTTATTGCCCACCATGATTTTAGCAATTGCCATATTATGGTAATGACTAGAGTTATTTACAATAACTGAAATGCATAATTAGCATTGCAATCCCTTGGACAATACTTTGTTAATTTAAATTTAGTTAAAACATCTGTTTCTACTTTAACTTCTTTGGTATCGTTTCAAATTGCTGATTTTAACATTCAACCTTTGTGTGGTTATTATTGTCCTCAGTTTTGTCTGAGATAATAGACAAATCAGCAATAGGGATGATGCCTGGGTAAAAAAAAACGCTATTAAAAAAATAAAATTTGAATAACATTAAAATAATTACTAAAGATAGACCTTTGAAGTTTATTTTCGATAATTTTTCATTAATATTCAGAAAAATACGGGCGGGCGGTCACATGCCCATGGGCGACATTGTATATATTTTTAATCCGTTTTTAAAACGCCTAGGGGTTTCATATCTTAGAAAATTAGTTTTCTTATTTTCACCCGAGCAGAGCTCGGTCACCCAAAGCTTAGAACAAGATGGCTACCTTAGAATAATGACATGGTAGCATGGAATTAGTATGTACTATAAATGGAATTAGTATAAACTATCCCATATTATTAAATGAGCATATCTCTATTTTCACCCGAGTAGAGCTCGGTCGACCAGATAATATATATTATCTTTGATGAGAGTGATGCTCTTATTTTATTTATAGTTAGTAGAATGCAAAATGAAAGTAAATTATTGTTTCAAACATGAATAGGAATTATGTCGTATTGTTCTCTGACCTGTCAATGATAACAGGGGTGACTGATAACGGAACAGTGCAGTCCAAAGTGACAAATAGATTATTAGAAAGTATCTTATCATAACGGCCACGACTTACGAGGTTGTAGGTCGTAGGTAACCTAGAACGCACTTTACTTTGTGTAAATTATTTCATCACCACTGCTCTCAAAACGGTGAAGGAAAACATCGTGAGGAAACCGGCATGTCCTAGAACCAAAAATTCGAAGACATGTGACATCTACCAACCCGTACTGGGCCCGCGTGGTGGATTACGGGTAGGATCGCCAACCCTACCATATAATATAGTATCCTGCTATATTAGCGGCCTAAAAACTATATTTCAAAAGAAAAAATATACTAGGCGGAACTACTATATTTTTATTTCAAAATAAAATGCGAGATGATCGTAATGGGACCAGTATTAATGGTATTTTGTAACCATAATTTAGAGTGTAAAAATATTTATAAGAAATTTAAAAAAAATACCTGTTCATAGTAGCAAAAAATATGCATATATAGAAAACAAATGTTTTTATCTACTCTCATATTATCGTAATATTTGAATTATAAACTTCAAAACGAGTTTATATTGACGTACATTTAAGACACGAAAAAAATAGAATCATAAATAACACAATTTCTCTAACAAAATAATGCTATAAAACAATTTTTTCCTATTACGATACAGGGCAAATCCAAGAAATTAATATCGCCAAGGAGTTTCCATCTATTTTTGCAATAGATCTAATTTGTGATTGAACGTTAACCGGACAGCAGCACCGCTCTAGCGCATGCGCGGTGATGTGCTGGGTGCAGGTGCCATACGTTATGTTGAACTGAATTTCGTGGGATTTTTTTATTCTTGATCTTTAACTTTGAACTTTTATTTAGTATTTTCAAACCCAGTGTATGAGAGTAAAAAAAAAAGTAAGATAGTAAAAATCGTTTATTTCAACATTCGTAATGTATGTAACGTATGTATATATGTAATATATATTATGTAACATCGTAAATTACATTATTGAGGTACCGTTGGTCCCAAACTAGGCACAGCCTGTATCTTGGGCACCATTACTTATAAATATAAATCTTAATATATATAAATTACGCGTCACGTTGTTTGTCCGCGATGGACTCCTAAACTACTTAACCGATTTTAATCAAATTTGCACACCGTGTGCAGTTTGATCTAACTTAAAAGATAGGATAGGGTAGTTATGGTAGGTAGGGTAGGTAGGGTGGGTAGGGTGTGTAGGTAGGGTAGGTTTTAGGATAGGTAGATAGGTAGGTAGGTGCGCTGTAGATAAGTACTTAGTGCTACCCGTGCGAAGCCGGGGCGGGCAGCTAGTATTTTACATTTTTGATTATTTTTAAATAAAAGTTGAAAATGGCAACAGTTATATTAGTTAGCCTCTTCGAGACTGCAAAACTAAAATTACAAAAATGAAATAATTCAGTTATGAAAACTAAAATAATTCTTATAGATAAAACATAATGATAATAGAAGAAAAAACTTGGTATAATTTCTATATGTTGCTGCTGTTCTGTATTATATGAGTGTGTGTGTGAGGGTGTGTGTGTGTGAGCACGAAAGATTGTGTGTGCCTCTGCAGTGTGTAAGTTGATTTTATTTGATTATACTAAGTATTGTTTCAGTAGAGGTGTATGATGAAATGTTCTAAGAGCCATAATTTCACTATGTGCTTCATCTGGGTGTAGGAAGAGTTGTGGTGGATCTTAATTACCGAGTTTGCCTTGTTGTAGTTGTGAGTATGTAGGAATGATGGAAGCCGTTGGGCATACGCAGAGTTGACTGCTGGGTTCGGGATTCTAAACTTTATCTTACTTTTAAGGGCACTTAAGTCAGTTCTCTTCGAAAGTTTTAACTGACTTTTAGAAATAACAGCTACAATGTACCTGCAGTTTACGCACCCCGAGAAGTGCTGCCTCATTATAATCTGCCAGTTGAGTAACGGTAGGGTTTGAATAGCATGGCTTTTAAAACAGTTGCGCTCTCCAGCTCTAACATATCAGTTTTGGTAACTCCGCCCCAAACTGTTATATAGTACTGGAGTAGAGACTGACAGAGGGCAAGGTAAACTAATTTACGAATTTCGGTAGAAGCACATTCACGTAGAAGTTTTATAACATAGATCAGCCTACGAACTCGTTTTGTCAGAACCATAATGTGCTGTTGGAAAGAGAAATGCTGATCCAGTGTCACACCGAGATATTTTAGGTAGTCCACTCGTTCGATCTCGTTACACGGACAAAATAGGGCCACCGGCAAGCTCGTTATACTCACACCCATGGATTTTTATCCTCCATTCAGGAAGTTTAGTAACCTTCGTTTTTCTAAATGTTATATATTTCGTTGTCTTTTCATTGAGCGTGAGTAAATTTAAATCCAACCACATAGCTAACCTGCTCATTCCTGACTCGGTTTTTTCGTGTACTTCTTTCCAGTCGTCACCGTGTAAAATGATAACTGTATCGTCAGCATAACACAACAAGTCAGCGTTAGGAATTTCATTTCTTAAAATGTCATCCATGTAAATTGTGAATAAAGTCGGCCCCAGAAGACTACCCTGCGGTACACCGAAAGAAATACCCAATTCATCACTCGTCTGATTTTCGACTCAAACACACTGCCAGCGATCAGTTAGGTAGGTGCAGAACCAGTTTAGGGCCACTCCTCATAAACCAAGCGACTCCAGTTTCTTTAATAGTATCCGGTTCGAAACTGTGTCGAATGCCTTTACGAGATCTATGAATAAAATCAAAATCAAAAGTAATTTATTCAATATACTACCTCTAGGCATACCCCTAGGCATCGACGGCCTCGGTCAACGTGTCCAGAAACAATGTTGGTTAGGAGTTCGACAGAGTTTTCAGTATATCTTCCTTGTCTAAAGCCAAACTGACGATCCGATAATAAGTTATTTTCCTCGACAAATTTCACGATACGTTTGTTAATTATTTTCTCGAGTATTTTTGAGAAGATGCTGAGTAAGGATATTGTTCGGTAGTCATCAGGAGTCCCTTTTGGCTTTACCTTGTGTATTGGAGACACACTTGTCCGGGAAGACTCCTGTTGAATGCTTACATTACAAATGTGCGTAAAAGGCTCCAAAATTGGGTGTCATATGTACGAGTATTTTATTAGTGTTGCCCTTTACAGCTCGTATCGCTGTTGCGCTCTCGCTTTTTGAATTAAGAATGATTCTGTCCACTTCGTGTAGTTCCAGTAGATAAAGTAGTGTATGAAACTGCACATAACTAGGTATACCTACTATATTTTTTTATATTTTTCGCTATTCTACTATATTTTTACAGAGAATGGCTTCGAAAATACTATAGGTATTTGTGATATAGTATTTGTTATAAAAAAAGTTTCTTTATGGGTCGTAATTAGTTACGCCCCACTCCCTCTCACGGGGGGGAGGCCTGTGTCCCAGCATTGGGAACATCATAGTGATTATGATCTTATCATAGGCACAAGTTGTGTTTATATATATTAGAGCACTTCGTTTTGGGCGATCAATATTTTATCATTACCTAAGTACGTTATAATAAATAGAGAATTATAATGGCCTACTTACGTAATTGACGTAATTAGCACGGATGATCGCTAAACAAAAAGACCACCTTCAATAATTACATGTTTAGTAAGATAACAAATAAGGAGGTTAAGCTACGCTTGCCGGGGTTAGTCCGTGGGTGGGTGACCATCTTTACATACCGAGACTCCTCCGTGCCTCGGAAAGCACGTTACGCCGTTGGTCCTGACTGTCAAACTCAAACTCAAAACCAAAGCATTTATTTCAAATAAACCAATTACAGGCACTTTTGAATTGTCAAGGGGTCGGTCAGTCAGAAAGATAAAGCTAGTTGCCCATTCCAAAGCGTAGTAGGTTCCTATGGAGAAGAACGGGCAAGAAACTCCACGGACACTCTTTTAAATCAAAGTATTCTTACAAAATATTGGTTACATCTTTCATGTTTAACGCTGGTGGTGGCGTGTGTTGGATCATTAAGTTCCCTTCAAAATGGTTGAGCTGAATGGTGCTGATCCATGCGTCATGTTCGTGAACGGGCGCCGTCCGTAGGGACTGGTCATCTCTTAGCTGCCATGACTTATTTTAATTTAACACGTTCCGGGACACTTGACTATTTGCAAATGTAATGATATGACACTTCAAAATCCCATACATTTTGTCATACCGTCTACAGCCGTACTACCTCATTACATATATTTTTAATTTTTTGATATGACAAATACGGCCACAGACGTTGACGCCTATGGCTCAGTCTACGCCTGTCGGCGGTGTGCATGTGTTGTTTCGGTGCATAAGCACTGCGTATGTGTGTGTTGAAAAATGACTCGAAAAGAGTTTGCCGTGACACCCACGAACAAATGAAGTCGCGTGATGTGACACTAGATCATGTGCTTCTTAGGAATACTATGGGCAAGCAACGGCTATCGACGGTTTGCCAAATTACATGAAATAAAGTTCACCGCCCTTAGCCGTACTGTCACGTAACGATATACCGACATAACGTCAAGAGGCGGTCTGTCCCGGAAAGTGTTAAGAATTGTTTTTATCTTTTCATTACGGACGCTTTTAATGTGCACGTCTTTCTACATTGTTCTCACATAACTCCACGGACACTCTTTTAAATCAGAATATTTTTACAAAATATTGGTTACATTATCCATGTTGTAATTATAATTAATTTTAATTTATAATTAAAAGCGTCCGTAATAAAAAATAAAAACAAAAACAGCTAAAAGATGACCAGTCCCCACTGACAGCGCCCGTTCACGAACATGACGCATGGATCAGCACCATTCAGCTCAACTATTTTGAAGGGAACTTAATGATCCAACACACACGCCACCACCAGCGATACATTTGAGTGAGCATGACATACTCTCAGCCGCCAGGGCTCATTCAAGTCAATAAAAGACATACCTACCCAGTAAATGGTAGTTTTGCAGAAGGTAAAGGTCACAGTGCTCACACGTGTGCTATGCAATTATACAATACTAGGAGATTGAATTTATACAATGTAAAGATAGTTCTTGCAATCTTCAGCAGCTCCAACAATATTTTCAATGCTAATCAACTAGTTTATGAGCCATTGTGGAGCTGGACCAGCGTTGAGCCAAGCATTTATGACCAACTTATAGTATGCTTGGCAGCATAGTGTGCGTTTTATACAAGATTTAAATTTCGTTTCATTTAGTTCGAGTATGTGGGGAGGTATTTTATTGTAACATTTTAAACAGTACCCCATGAAGGATGAGTCTACTTTAGCCAGTCTGAAATCAGGTTGAACTAATTTGTCCCTATTTTTAGTACTATAATTGTGTCTGTTTCCTCTTTTACATACTGAAAAGACTAAGATTTTTCCTTACGTACATGATGTTTTCATAGATGTATTGACAAGGTACTGTCATGATGTTAATATTTTTAAACAGTTCCCTAAGAGAATCGCACCTGCGGATTGTCATTCGTGGATCTTTGACAGTAGTTACGGGTCGTCAGAAGCCCGAAAGTCGACAGCCAGTCTTACCAAGGGGTATCGTTATTACCCATTGGTACTGGGGTTGGAGGACAGATAGGCAGTCGGTACATGTAAAATACTAGTAGCTGCATCTGGTTAGACTGGAAGCCAACCACAACATAGTTGGGAAAAGGGTAGGCCAATTGATTGCTGTTTTGCTCAAATTTTCGCTTACGAATGAAGTCTTGTAGTGTATTGTTAAGGCACCTCTTTATCTATTCTGTGGAGTAGGTACCATGAAAGAAGTTCATGTGTAACCAGTTTGAAAACAAAATCCCGTGAACACGATGACCGCATCCGTTACCGGCCCGGTTCTATAGCCGCTGAGCCCTGCAAGCAAGAATAGTCCTTACGGTGGTTAGATATGAACTTATTTGATGGTACTTACTATGGTGACTCAGGCATCTCTAAACCTTGGACAAATCCACGCTCTTTCCTTCCAAGTATTAGATAATACTTCAACAATATATTAGTGCACCATCACGAAGTCGAACCCGGCAAATGGTAAAGGTCACTGCTGCACATGCCAGCACATTAATTCATATCTCTCTTGATTGTTTATGATCATTCATAAAACTGTTCTGTATCATCTTCCCTGTAGATTGATTAAACTCGTGTTGATTTTAATGAATGTGTAAAATGATATGTTTTAACTTATGATGTTATATCATAAATTTCAGCCACCAATTACAGTTGAAAAATAACTTCAGATAGATCTAAAACTCCCAAAAAAACTAAAATGTATGGGATCAACATCATGGTGGGAAATTATAAAATAACTTCTCCCGCTCTGGGCGGAGCGGAAGGCCGTGTTAGACTATTACTGACTAAAACCCACCCGTGTTTCTTCAGTTGCCTGTGCATTGCCTTACGGACTTTCCCGCAACCCTGGCAGGCCGATGCCCTAGCGGACCGAGTTACCCATTGCTCACCGTCCGCAAGCCCGCTCCTACGGTGACCGGGAATCGGTCTGGGATTCCCGACGCCCAGGGCGTCTCCTGCGGCGGCTAGGAGCGTGAGGGCGCAAAATTTGCCTCTTCCTCACGCGTTTTGCCTCCTCCTTCGCGAGCATTACTGCTTCACGGTAGGAGGCGACGGCTCCCCATGCCGTCTCGCTCCGTACCATGGCCTGGACCAGGACCGGACGCGAGAGAAACCGGGATGCCTGAGAGATATTTCTCGACGGTATGTGAAGCCAAGTCAGAGGGCCATGGGCGGCATAAAAACTTTGACACCAGGATAGTCACTAATCACACGAAAAAGAAGATGAAGAAGAACATCGTAATCGCGAAAAAATTATCAACTGTCCCATAAAAAACTTCAAAACCGACTCGACCCAAATGTGTGGGACAATTGATATTTTTTTTACTATTATGATGTTCGTCCCATGGAAAAACAATTTCAGTTTGATGGACTGTACCACACCCTTTTAACACTTTCGCCTCCACCCATTTTCATAGAGCTCATACGCCATGCCACCATACATATTACAAGTTGACTCAGTGGCGGATTTGTAGGTCTGGGGTGGCCAGATATTAGGGGCGGCCAATTGTGACAAAAAATTCACTGACGATAACAAGAAACAACTCAAAGTACACAGCACATTATGGCGGGCCGCACTGTACCGCATCGTATAACAATAATAATTAAAAACATTTAAAAATATGTCCAAATAACTACGTATATTTGAAACTCGTCATAGAATTTCGCGGCGCCACCCCAACTCATAAAGAAAAAAAGAAAGAAAGAAAATACATTTATTTAGCACATAAGTACACAACACAACATATTGTACTACAAATATAAAACCGGCCAAGTGCGTGTCGGACCACGCACAATGAAGGGTTCCGTAGTTGGGATGAATTTATCCCAAGAACAAACTTAACATTGTAGTTGAAAAACGTGTTCTCCCATACGGAATGTATGGTGAGATCATGTTTTTCAAACTGCAAATTTAAGTTGGTTGATTATTTCTCGTTAACCTGTACAGCCTCCTTAATAATAATACTTATATTTATTTCAGATCAAGATCCATAAGTTATTAGTACAGGTCTTAACCTAATGTTAGTAAAAAACCACACTCTATATAGAAAATTGAAACGACTGCCACCTACGTGTGCAGCCGTATCCAGTGAGCCAGCATGGGGCTGTCCCACCTATCACACAATATACTTAGCCTTAGCTCTCATAGTTTTCCTTTTAATTTCGTTATATATACTACTGCTGTGAATTTTTTCACAAGTCCAAGTACAACCATTTAGGTAGAACGGGGGGGGACACTTGACTCTAACAAAAAAATCAGTTAAAAACTTATTATTTCGCAAACGGATCCCTGAATCCAAAAATTTCGACAAACTCACAATATTTTTGAAAGACCTTTCTAACGATACCCCTCAACATCAACCTCAAAAAAACATCCCCACTTTACGTGTAGGGGAGGTACCATAAAAAAAAAAAAAAATCTTGATTTTATTTTACTTTGATTAATATGTATACTTATGCGAAATTACAGCTTTCTAGTACTAACCGTCTCTGAGCTAAGCCGCGGGCAGACAGACGGACAGATAGACAAACAGGCAGACAGACAGACGGACATGGCGAAACTATAAGGGTTCCTAGTTTACTACGGAACCCTAATAAAAACCAAATAGTAACTACTGAACCGATTTCGATAAAAGTTGGCAATAAAGTAAATTCATAATGTAGTCTTTAAGATGGGCGCTGAGAAAGGGACGGCTGATACTTAGTACACGGCCTGGGGCCTAGAGCGGCCAAGGCTGAAAATCCACCACTGAGTTGACTCCAGGAGGGGCACCGGCATTACGTTTGCGCTAAAGTTAATCCTCGAGGAGTGTCACCGGCATTAGGTCTTCCTCTCTCCTACTTGATCTATGCTGTGCCCGACAGGGTCCATAATTGTGACTAATTTATCTACTTACCTACCACCTATATACATTATGGTACGCAATAAAGAATTGAGAATTGAATTGATAGGATTGAAATCTTGTTAATATATACAACTGATTTTCGTTTCACAGTTTATAATGCCGAATTCGCTAAGAAAAACCTACATTTAAAATGAGCTTTCCGCGAGGGCTCCCAGCATTCCATACACGACTTGAGTGAACCCTCCAGTACGGTTTCCGGCACTGAACGTGAATTTGACCACCTTTCTGATACATACCACCAAAGAAGTTCATATCTAACCAGTTTCAAAACAAAATCCCGTGAACACGATGACCACATATGTTACCGGCCCAGTTCTATAGCTGCCGAGCGCTGCAAACAAGAATAGTCCTTACGGTGGTTAGATATGAACTTCGTCGATTGTACATAGGTAGATGGGGAATAGACTTTGATAATACACCGTGCTACCTTAATGGCTACATTAATTTAACACACGTACCTATACGGTTTCGCGTTTTCGTTTTATGAAAAGACTCGGTCTTTTAGTGGTAGGCCTAAATAGCACTTAAAATGTTTTTTATCACAGAGTACATATTTTTATCTAAGTTGATAAAGCAAAAAGTATGTGTCTAATATTTTTTTTATTATCTGACTGCGGACTAATTAGAATTTCTTTTTTTGTACCCAGGCATCATCCTTATTCACTCCGTGTGCAAGCAAATATGTCTATCCCCTCTGGTACAAGGGAGCTAGGTCCCCTGAGAGTAGTTTATGCCCAAGTTTGCAACCCTGAACACTTTGTGCTACTCCCATGTTGCTCGAAAACTTGTGAAATTGTGGCACTAGTTTCAGTATTTTTTTTAAATATACCTTGTTTAAGACGCGGCTTTAGGTATCTTTGTTGAATATTTTTGTGAAGCAAGCTAAATTTGATACAATCTGAGCCCAACCCAAGCACTCTAGGTCTATTGGTTGCGAAGATACAGCTAGTCAAAGATGAGCATTTTTTTCCAAAAAGTGAAAAATTATCAATCAAAACACTTATACCTTACAAAAGAGTCTGTAGATCTACGGGTATATTTAGAGGCAATCTACGGTTTTTTTAAAATCAGATCTGTCAACATTGATCCCACGTCTCAAATGGCGCCATCAATATTTTATTTCGCGCTAGAAATTGTTTTTCGCATTTGGCTTTTTGGCGCCTGTTGTCACCTGGCGCCTAGAGCGACCGATCCTCTCGCTCTACCCCAGGGTCGGCGCTATATTAGATGCGGTCAACGGCATCCACAAGACTCCTTTATATTCTACTCACTCACTAACCGAAATCGAGCTAAAACATTTACATTATAGTCTATATCAAGGCTGCTCAACCACAGGCCTGCGGCCCGTCAGCGATTGTCTTTTTAGAACAGAATAACAGATTTCGGGATTTCAAACCAGTACCCTTATTACGTAATACTCTATCAATCAGAATCTGAATCGTTTTGAAACAGATTGCTAATCCCTTGCTTCTAAAGTTTTGCTCAACAACGTAAATAACGCAATGAATGTTGTTGAACTATCAAAATAAAACAGATTAGTCGTAATCGTTTACGAAAATATGTTACGTAATTAGATAGCTGATCCAAAAAAAACCTTTTGCCCTTTATGAAACTATTCTGAAATGATTATTCAGCAAAAAAAATAAAAAACCCAAAACCACACTTCTCTGAAACCGTTTCCTCACTTAACAGTCTTTACACATTTTCATAAAAAATTTGAAAATGGTAGGTACCAAAAGAACACTTTCCAGCAATGTGTGATCTTGCTTTGCAGATTTTAAGCAGTTTCAAATAAAAAAGAAAGATTGTTTTCAACTTTCAGCTTTGTGAAAAACAAAGAGACATGGCTCCTCAATCCAGACGGACACAATACTGCAATGCAAAACATATTTCAGGCTTGATTTTACCATCGACCTGAAAGGATAATGCCCAAAAATATATGGCGCAAAAACCCAGAATCGATTAAAACGATATATGTGTGGCAAGGTAGAGTATACATACTATATCCCAAATCCAATAATAGTTTTCGATTAAACCATCACCAAGTAATACAAAAATCGTAACTGATTGACTAAACTTTTAAAAATCTATGATATTTAAAGCGGTTTTACAAACGATATTGTGACGAATTGTGCGTAATATTGAGAGAGATTTGAGAGTAAAGAACATTATACGTATCTACTGATTATATATATGTATATAAATATAAAATATTATTGATATATATATAAAAGTGATTGCGGGTTATTATATGGTTATTAAAAATGTTACATATTTTCTAAATCTAGGAGAATGCTATCAAAAAAAGCCACTGGCTGTTGAAGCCCTTCCTGTCTTGCAAATGCAAGGTAGTATAACATGCTTATTATATGAGCACAACTGCCTAAAGTTCGGCGACCATGAATGCATGAACAAACGTATTCTACAATTGCGTCTCTGCTGTTGTGATCCGGTGTATACATGATGTATGTATAGTACGTTCTGGATCGAACATGCCGCGACTGTATGCGTCCTCTTAATAAAGTTTTCTCACCTAAGTCACCAATATTAATATGATGAGGATGTCGTTACACATCTATTTCGTAAGTACCGTTCTCTCTTACATGCTCCCAACAGTACGACCGTGCTATCTTTAAATGGTAGGTGCATGCAGCGAACAAAATCAGTTCGTGGTATGAAAGTCTTGAAAAATCTTGTAGGTTTGGGGGGTTTGCTTGTAATCTCTCAAACGCTACTCTTTGCCGATTCATATTTTGTTGTTCCACATAATCTGTCAGCAGGTTCGATTTATGCATGTTGGTATTAATTATGTTGATGAACGCGTTAGAATATTGGCTGTCAGCATAAGGTCCTCCATCTCTTTCACGAGTGAGCAATAAACACAGTAACAAAACAATAAACCAGATATTCAACGCGACTTGCTACACAGAATTTTTATATGCTGCTGGGCTGTTTGGTTATGGTTTTATGCAAAACGAATAGCGTATTTATGACCTCTTACTTAAGGTCTATTTTGATGTTCATAAATTATTTTAATCGACTCTGGGTTTTTTTTGGGCATCCTTCTTTGTCGCCAAATATTGATAAATTGTGAGCACCACAAAAACCTCTTCAAAGGTCTCATTGAAGTTTTTTATTAGATTATTAATTTGAGTAAGTAACTAAAAGTTTTGTTTCATTGGTGTCTACCTAGGGTTGCCGGTGGCCGAGTTAAGTCGGACACTGTTATTTATATTTCTATGGCCGGACATGTCCGGCTTTTTGCAATCGTGTCTGGCCAAATATAGACAATTCCAGTCTGCCCGGCTTTTAGTCAACCCCGCCTCGCCAAAAGATGCCTGATTATTGATTGTTTTAGTTACTTGTTGTAAGTAAAGAAGTTACAAATTACTTTAGTAAGAATAAAATTTGTGATTTTTAATTAAACGTGGAGTAAGTCTCAAATGAATAACAGTATTAAACACAATTTTTGTTTTTTTTTTTCAAAACCAGTGCGTCAGGTTTTAAGGGCGAAGTGTCCGGGTAAATATGAATATGTGTCCGGGTTTTCTATTTTTAGGCATGGCAACCCTATGTCTACCACAACTGCGACCAAGTTCTGTTTACAAAAAAAAAGATGGCCCGCCGGCGGATATCACGAAATCAACATTTTGGGCCATCTTCAAAATTGGTCACACACGCATAGATACCTCTATTATTTACTGATCTCATTATGACGTAGGTACTTCTTTACAAAAGAGGCCTTGTTTTTGGTCAGTTAATTTAATATTCTAATTGCATTTTATTTTCATCTTCCTTGTTATCAATCATTGTGTGTGCCTAATACTAACTAATGTTTTGTGATTTCGTTTAAATGGACTGCCTTGTTTGTTGTTCAGTGGCCGCCACAGCGACTGCTGAGCGTTGCTGAAGGATCGTGGGTTCGATCCCCAAGTCGGGCAAAGCGATATTGGGTTGTTCCGTCAGAAATTTCTCAATAGCAGACCGGAGTCTGGATTTGTGCCCTGATTATGGTAGTTGACATCAGTCCTCCTCTTACATAGGTTGGTGTTATCTTGATTTTATTTCTAAAAGTATGTTTGCACAAAAACTTTTACACGTCAATCATATTTTAGAAACTAGATGAGGTCGGCATTTCCTATCTGACACTTTTGATCCAATAGCGAAATAAATAGGGCTGCTATTTATAATTAGTGGTACACAGATATAGATTAACGGACCCCGATCTAGAATTCCCAGTTAGGGGCCGGGAACCTATCATTTGTTTTGGGTTTGGGAATCCAAATTCTCTATTTTTGTGATTAGGGATCACAATTCAGGAAGTAAACGTATTACCAAGTTTCTGGGTTGTGGAGTTCAGATAGGCAGTCGCTCCATGTAAAATACTGCTATTCAGCTGCATCCGGTTAGACAGGAAGCTGAACCTAATAAATTTGGGAAAATTCTAGGCAGATGAAGGTAGTTACGCTCTGTCTTTAGTCAGAAAACTAACCTAGTGTTAGTTTTCTGATAGTGACATTGTCATTATGACTTAAGGTATAATTCCGAACAACGTCCCGTTTGAATGAGCGCGGGTACATTCAAATTAAAGAAACGATAGGTATGTAATTTAAAGAAGACACTCTTTTCTTGGTAATACTTTTAATCAACACAACTGTCCTATTTGACAATCCAATGACGACTGACTCTGCACTACATTTTTCCATTTTGGATAACTTTTGCCCCACCAGGAAAACACAATATTATCATAACCATTATTTCTGAGTGTTGCCAAAGTAAAATAATACATTGAGTTGCCATAAGGAAAATTCATTTAAAACATTGTTATAATAATAATGTACTTTGACAGTGTTGCCACAGAGGATATTATAATTCGATACTAAAGTAATACATTTTATAAATTAAATCAAAGAAATCACGACAGTAAGTAGGTAATCATTTCCTTACTTATTAAATCTGTGATTGTAGATATAGCTTTGTTCTGTTTTTTTTTGTGCCAAATATGTGTGTTGTGTAAATTGAAGATTGATTTAAATAGTCTCATGTTTAGTCAAAATTTTCAACTTTAGGTATAGACAATTGCTTATTTAAAAATAAGCCTTACTATTTATATTTGCATGCCAAAATATGGCGAAATGTGTGATCGCACAAGAATACATATTTATTATCACCTTTTTATTACCGCATTTAAAGCAAATAAATGACTTTGACTTTAACGCTGCACGCGGCAGTGCTGCCGCGTCACTACCTACTGTTGTGTGACGCGTCACTACTGGTCCCTATATATTCTCCGTAGGTCTATATGAGATTACATTCCGAGGACGGCAGCAATTAATGTCGCGCAGCACGGCAGTACGTGCTTAGAATGTAATCTCTTAGAAACATATAGAAAACTAGCGCGGTTTCACCCGCATAAGCGTCGATCCCGTGGGAATATCGGGATGAAGGTATCCTATGTCCTTCACCAGGTTGTGGTCTATCCATGTGCCAAATTTTATCCAAATCCGTTAAGCAGTTTGAGCGTGAAAGCGTAACAAACAAACAAACTCCCATTCGCATTCATAATATTTGTTGGGATAGTTAGGATTAGGATAGTAGAAGTAAAAATTATAGAAAATGTATGGGGACCAGTGTACACCTAGTAACGCGGCAGCAGTGCTGCGGCAGCACTGCCGCGTGCAGCGATGTTCGGAATCATACCTTTAAAGGCTGCGTTCCGAGTTACGCTGTAATCAATTTGAGCGTGCTAACACCCGTAGCGAATTAGCAAGAGCGCGATAACGATGTTTCGTGAATCGTCATGACATGACAAGGCATAGTCGGCGCTATCGTAAGGTGGCGACCTTACGATAGCGCCGACCATGCCTTGTATTGATATCACCGTCAGCGCTGTCAAAAATAACAGTTGTGCTGTTTTGTTTTGAGTCGTATCATATCTTTGTATATACTAACGTGGCATTTTCGAAATTGTGCTTCTGGTTACCGTCGCCATCTAACCAAAGAAGATTATACAAAGAAATATGATATGTAAGTTTTGACGTCGAGCGAGCACTGTGAGCGCGTTCACGAGCGTTCCGAATTGTTGACAGCCATCAGCTGTCATAATCGTGATAAGTCAATCGGTACGCAAATTGTTGATGTCAGCGCTGTGAGTGATTATGTTCTAATTCGGAAAGCGGCCATAGAAACAGACGTTTGCATTTAGGCAGTTTAATATTCAAATTACATTTTATGTGAGATCTTCCTCGATATCAATCATTGTGTGCATCTAATACTAATGTTAGGGGTTTCGTCTATTGCATAAATCCAGCTGTTGTTTGAATAGATATATGTAAATAGGTAGGTACTGTGTAGCGACCAAAGCTATTTAGATTTATAGAGGGTCAAAGTAAATTAATGATGGATTAATTATCGGATACCTAAACATGTTAAAACACTCAGACCAAGTCAAAGCGGTGTCAACAAATTCAAATTCAAAAGTCATTTATTCAAACTAGGCTGAGAATCAGGAATTTTTGGAACGTCAAAATTATATAAGACAGTCCCCCAAATCGTCCGTCCTTCACCACTTCCTAGTGCGTTAGCTGGGCAGAAGTGGCGCGACTAACTCCCCAGCAGCACAGCTGTCTGTTCAGTTAGAAAAAAAAAATCTATATAATGAGTATGCAAAATAATTTACATTACACACAAAAAACATAATTTAAATTATTAGCCTTATGGCTGCAGCTAGCACAGTCAAAACACTGAAGTGAGATCGGTTTAGTAAACATGTGTGCACTTAGCGAGATGTAGTTTGATTGTAAATGTATGCGTGTGAGCGTGTATGCACAGAGCGGAGGTGTAGTTTTGGCATGCTTCGCTGTATTGTTCGCAGCGCTATGTCTTGGCTTTTCATTTGGTCTGAGACCTAAAAATAAAGTAATTTGATGACCTTTTTTTTGGGGTCATCGACCGCAAGTAGCGGATAATCGCTTGAAATATCAGTTTTTTGTGTAACTTTTATTGACGTCATAGGTATCGATAAAACAGAAATACAGACGTCCTCATCTCATATTTCATATAACAACACTCACCACGAACAGTGGTCGTTGACCCAAAGAAAAATAATAAAATTTTATTTTTATTTTGTCGTGTTTAGATATGTCGATATAGAAGAGCTTGTGACAAAGGAGGAGATTGGTGGCTATGTAATAACAGCCGCACGGGTCGATCCATCAGGTGAACTAAAATCAAAAAGATTATACTGAAAATATCGGCATCTAAAATTTACAGAGAGTTCGATTCCTATTAAGACTTGCACAGCAATTTTGAATTTCATTTCAGAATCATCTTTAAAGTAATGGCTAAAGCAGAGTTTGATAAGTTCTCGACTTCAAATTCTTAATTCAGTAACCGAGTGTAAAATCTACAAAATTCCCATCAACACTACCACTGGACACTTCTTTTGTGCTGAGAAAATTAAAACCAATTTCAATTTCCTAATAAGACACGAAATTGTGTGAATTCTACTATTGTCAAAACATGTACTTTACTTAAGTTTTAACAATCGTTTTTTTTTGTGTGTGGTTCGTGTCTGCCCTGCACCATAATTACGTAATACATGATGAATCACAATCTGAATCGTTTTGAAACAGATTGCAAATCCATTGCTTCATAAGTTCGAAAACAAAATCTGCTCAGGAACGTAAATAACGCAATGAATGTTGTTGAACTGTCAAAATGAAACAGATTAGTCGTAATCGTTTACCGAAAATGTTTACGCAATATGGATGATGCCTGGGTAAAAAAAATTAAATTTTAATTAGTCTGTCAGTCAGATAATAAAAAATATTAGACACGTATTTTTTGCTTTATCATATTAATATCAAAATAAAAAAAACGCAATTTATGTTGGGGAGTTTAAGTCGCTACGTCACAAGTAAGTGTAAAATGTAGATACTCGTGACGTCATGGCACATTTTACCTCAATGTATCGCCGTAATCTTTAGATTACGTAAAAAAAGAAAAAATACGTGTCCAATATTTTTTTATAATCTCAAAGACAGACTAAAAATTTTGTCATCATCCATAATGGGTAGCTTGGTGTCAGAGAGGGAAACCAAAAAGGAGTGTTATGATTTTGACCGATACGTATGTATGTATGTGAGTATGTATGTTCATCTGTTCCCTCATAACTTCCAAACTACTCATCATAATTTGACAAATGATGTATCGTTGGAAGCGTCTTGATCGTCCGCTAGTTATAGGCTATGTGTCGTCACATATAGACAGACAAATTCAAAATCCGAAGTCACTCGTGCCATGATCTGTTCGTTTTATGCCCTAACACGACGTGTGACTCCAGGAGTTGATCCAACCTTCTAAAAAAGTTGTGGTCACGTTGCATTAGGTGTCGCTCACGATCGATATATAAAATATCAAGTCCATAGACCACTTTTGCCCAGTCGCCTTTGGTAAGGTTATATGCTCGCACACAATGTGTGTGAACATCAGCCTATCGACCTCAATTAGGGTTGTGTATATCCGCGCTTGTCTGATTTCGGATTTTTTATTTGTCTGTCTGTGATGTCTTCTTTATACCTTTTTAGTGGGAGTTTTTGTCGTAGTAAGGTATTAGTTTTTATCTACTCTCATATCGTAATAATCGAATTATAAACTTCAAAACGAGTTTATATTGACATACCTACTTTATAAACACAATACCGAAATTTAAAAATAGAATCATATTATAACACCTTTTCTCTAACAAAAATAGTGCTTTAAAACATTTTTTTTTCTATTACGGTACAGGGCAAATCTAAGAAGTTAATATCATCAAGGAGGTTCCATCAACTTTTGTAATGGAACGTTAGCGGGGGACAGTAGCACCACTCTAGCGCATGCGCGGTGATGTACTTGGTGCAGGCGCCATTCATACGTGAACTTGTACTGAATTTCGTGGGAATTTTGTATTCTTGATCTTTAACTTTGATCTTTTATTTAGTATGTTCAATCCCAATGTATGAGAGTAGATAAAGTAGTGTATGAAAATGCACATAATTAGGTATTAAAACACTCGTGTGATACGTGTCGTGAAACACACTCGTATTTTAATACCCCTCATTATGCAACAGTTTCATAAACTACTATTATACATTTTTATTTATTGTTAAAATTCCAAAAATACAAGGGTTATTGGTAAATCACTAACAACCTCTTAAGGGGTCATTGGACTCATCATTATTGTAGTGTATCTATTTAGATAATGTACATAAATACTATCTCATGCACATCAGAAGGCCAATTCTCGTACTTGAAAAACGTTCACATTCTAGTCGCAATCTGTCAAACTTGTCAAAAATATTGGTAAATTGATTGTATTTTTGCGAATGCGAACGTTCTTTAAAATTACGGGAATTGCCCCTCAGTAGTGAGGTCGCTGTCACTTATGTCAACTGTCAGTTTACCACGAATGGCGGGAAAACGTTGAAAGTGAGGGATGCCTGCACAAGAGGCTCTGTGTGGTGATGAGCCAGGGTAGTGATATAATCAGTTTAAATACTGATCAACAGGATTCTACAATTATGAACAACTTTTCAACTATGGGAACAACACTGAAATCGCGAAAAGAAAACATGAGAGGCAGTCTTTGGGGACTGCCGATACAAGTGAAAACTAAGTAACTTGTGAATTGTATATCTATGTACCTACATATATATACAGTATACATACGAGTATAGCTCATGGGAAACGTGCGGTGACGATGACGCAAGTTTCACGCAAAGTCAAAGTCAAATCATTTATTTCAAATAGGCCCTTGCAAAGCACTTTTGAACGTCAAAGATTACAAAAAATTTAATTGATTCTAGTCGCCCCTTCCAAAAGGTAGTTTTCGTATGGAGAAGAATGGGCAAGAAACGACACCGTTACTCTTTTAAAATGTTTTACAATATTTTGTATGTAGGTACATTAGTTATATAATTATATGTGAAGACGATGCATCTAAAAATAAAAAAATTAATTACTATACCACAATAGGTAAAAAGAATTTTAAAAAGAAAGCAACAACAGATAAATTAATTACTTATGTGATAGATACATGGTTCTCACATATTTACTAACATAAGAAAAGCAGACGACTTTCCAAAAAAAAGTTACAATTAATAAGTCAGTGTGTGAGGAAGTTTGGGGGTATGAGGAACAGGGTGTAAAGTTCACTCATCCCCCATAGAAAAGGGAGGATCCTCCGACCAGACGGGTGTCGTGTCCGGCGGGCAACTGCCCAGAGGTTGAAGTCGGGAAGCTTGTACGAGTATATATGTTTATCGCGCGGTAAACTCTAATTGCGCGATGCAGAATTTGTGTGACGTCAGGTCTTTGATGCGTAGTTCGCATGTAGAGATGTAGATGCCGCTACAGAAGTAATCACAGAATGTAAAATCAATGTCATATAATAAAATATAATAATTTATACAACTTAATTTAGCAACCAGTTTGATTTTGTCTAGATTCTAGATTATCCTATGGAGCAGGACCAGCATGTTTCCAAGCATTCTAATCTTGGATATAATCCTCTAATTTGTAATATGCTTATTTACAAAGTGTTATTTTAATATGAGTTTTAAATTTTCTTTCATTTAATTGTAATATATCACAAGGTATTTTGTTGTAACATTTTACACAGTACCCCATAAAAGATGAATGAACTTTAGATAATCTAAAAAATGGTTGATCTATTTTATCTTTATTTCTAGTATTAAAATTATGTCTATCACTTATTGTATTAAAAATAATTATGTAGATTTTTTCTTACATACATAATGTTTTCATAAATAAATTGGCAAGGTACCGTCATAATATTAATCCTTCCAAATAGCTCCCCGAGAGATTCGCGGCTATGTAGATCATAAATGGCTCTGACGGCTCTCTTTTGTAAGATGGATTCAATATCAACAGCCCGACCCCACAGTAAAATGCCATACGACATAATACTGTGGAAGTAGCTAAAATAGACCAAACGCGCGGTTTCTACATCTGTTAACTGTCTTATCTTTCTAACAGCATTAAGCGGCCGAGCTTAGCCGCCCCGCAAGAGATGTTATATGAGGTCCCCATTGTAATTTCTCGTCTAGCGTGATTCCTAGGAAAACCGTTTGATTAATACAGTTTTTCTCCATTCAATATGATGTCACATTCGCTACTTCTAACATTAGGTAATTTAAATCTAATGCATTTGGTTTTTATTTTATTTAGTACCAAATCATTTACCGTAAACCAATCTTGGACCTGAAGAATAGAGCTATTCACGTCGTCAAGATTTTGTGACCGTCGTTTGATTTTAAAGATCAATGATGCTCTGCAAATAACACCATCTTCGGTTGATTTTGAAGTAATTGCGGTAAATCATTAATGTAAACTAAAAAGAGGAATGGACCCAATATCGAACCTTGAGGAACGCCCAATGCCATTTCAGACCCTAATAAGCTTACGCTTTTTGTTCACCCAAAAAGTGCACATATATACACAGTATACATATAGCTCATGGAAAGCGTTCGGTGACGATGACGCGAGTTCCATGATTTTTGTTCACCCAAAAAGTGTTCAACGCGCCTAAAGTTTTCACTTAAAATATTGAGTAAGGCGCAGTGCGACCCCACGCCGCAGTTTCGTGAAAACGTGTGGTCTTCTTTTCGTGTGGTTAATGACTAACCAGGGGGCCTACTCCCTAAGCCAAGTCCGTAGTTTCAGCCGTCGTTCCGAGCGGTTCGCTCTCCTTCCCACTTACGGTATGTCTGTAAGTGCGACGGAGAATGAAGCGCCCGTAACGACAGCCGAAACTACGGATTTCGCTTAGGGAGTAGGCTCCCCGTTGTCAGAGTTAAAAAAAAAAAAAAAAAAAAAAAAAAAAAAAAAAAAAAAAAAAAAACCGCCCAAGGGCCTCTGACTTGGCTTGACATGCCGTTGAGAAATATCTCTCAGGCATGGCGGTTTCTTCACAATGTTTTCCTTCACCGTTTTTGAAGTAAGTGATAATTATACAAATACGCACATGAATCCGAAAAGTCAGAGGTGCGTGTCTTAGGTTCGACCTCGAGACCTATGACTTGGCAGTCCGACAGTCGCACCACTAGGCTATCACTACTATCCTAAGTCCTAAGCCTATGTGGCAGTGGGCAGGGCACTTTGCTCGTAGAACAGATAGCCGATGGGGCCGAAAGGTTCTGGAGTGGCGACCGCGTACCGGAAGACGAAGCGTTGGAAGGCCTCCCACAAGATGGACTGATGACCTTGTGAAGGCCACAGGTGTCCTCTGGATGCGGGAAGAACAGAACCGGTTGAAGTGGCGGTGCTTGGGGGAGGCCTATGTCCAGCAGTGGACGTCTTTCGGCTGAAATGATGATGATGAACTCGGTCAAAATGTAAGGAACACCAGATTATTTATCACGATTTCAGGTTTTGATCCTATTGTATTTTTTTTCTTAATTATAAGTACAATAGAACCTTCGTTCGACCCGTGCGGCTATTATTATTTAGCCACAGATCTTTCTACCCTATAAAATATCAGGTACCCACTGCGCATGCGCATCCTTCGTTTAGAATTAGACACGCGTTCTGCGCGCGCACCGAATTACAACATACGCCATCAATCATTCGGACAGGTGACACCAAACATTTAGAGTTAAACTTAGATTAGTTAGACTGGTTGTTTATTTGTTTTGTTTAAATAATAATCTATTGCATGCTGCTCTATCAAAACATGCAATATATTGTTATTTGCTGATATTGATTATTGATCGTAGAGAAGACGACATATTAAAAAAACAACCGGCCAAGTGCGTATCGGACCACGCACAATGAAGGGTTGATGAATTTATCCCAAGAACAAACTTAACATTGTAGTTGAAAAATATGTTCTCCGATACATTCCAACAGCAAATATGTTTTTACGCATAATATTCAGCATGTTATTTTAAGACCATAGATTTTTATAGGTTTTTCTGTAATCTATAAGTATAGAACAATTTTTTTATGTAATAAAAAAAAATGAAAATTCAATTCGGAGATGGGTTTCTCAAATATCTTTAAACCATTTTATTTTATTTAAAAATAAAAATTAGACACTAAGCCCTTCCATTTATATGTCACAGGTACAGGTTGCAATTTTTTTTTTTACCTCCTAAGTTTTGAATATGGGGGCTGATGAATATTCAAAATTCATTCATTCATGTTACACGGCCGAGTCTGGCTCACAGAAGGTCTTCTGCCAAATATCTTAATCGGTTTAATAGATTCGGAGCAAATTGTCTATGACAGACGGACAGACACGCAAGTGACCATATGACGTCAACCACCGACCATACGACCATATTATGTACTATGACTATTTATTTGTTAGAACTATTCTAATCGCAACCTTTTTTTTGTAATATCTGTCTTTTGACTCTGACAGATGTCCCCTTCCGTCCGTCAAGACTTTGTACGACTGTTTTTAGTTAATTACATATTTAGTTTCAATAATAAATCCCATAGTAATCTCTACAAACCTTTCTTTTTCTACCCAAATATCCAACATGGTAGCAGAGCGTGGTTATGTCTATGTATGTTTTGTGAATTTATTGTTTGAGTTTTATAAAAGAAAAATATTGTTTAAGTTTGCGTTTAGAACTATTCTAAACGCAACCTTTTTTTTGTAATATCTGTCTTTTGACTCTGACAGATGTCTCCTTCCGTCCGTCAAGACTTTGTACGACTGTGTTTATTTAGTTTCAATAATAAATCCCATAGTAATCTCTACAAACCTTTATTTTTCTGCCCAAATACATTCATCATTATCATCCAACATTATTGATTTAATTGTATGTGATGTTTTTCTTTTCTGTACATTTAATTAATTGATTTACAATATTGTTTTTTTCTAAGTCACATAATGACACCTAATGTGTCACTCTTAAATTTGTATGTCATAATTATGACAAAACATAGCGCACCGGGGTATTTATGTAAATACCTATGTTTCACAAATAAACTGATTGATTGATTGATTGATTGATCATAGAAGGATTTTGTTTTTTTATTCGGACGTATGAAATGTACGTATGATATTTAATGGAGGCACCATCGCCTGATATGTAAAAAAAAAACTAAAAAGTTTATTGCTACATATAGCATAATACAGGTAGCTGAATATTTGCAGGATAAACTGTAGGATTTTTTTGGTTTAAGTACTTTATTTTTAAACTAGTTTGACTGATCCCATTCTTAATTTTATTCTGTTTACATTTTATTTATTTTATGTTTTCTTTTTACGTACATTGCATGCCGAAAGGTAAAATAAAGACTGTGATATACAACAGGACATGAATGTAAAACATCTGCACGTTATTTACCCATTTAAAAATAAATTATTTTGAATTTGAATTTAAATTTGGAACCCTAAAAAGATAAAAGAGAGAGTATTAAAAAAACAAAATACAAATGAATTCTACATGGGCACTTATTGAAACGTCAGAAGCTAGGTGCACGGTTCCAATTGGTCGTTTCATATGGAGACGAGCCGGCAAGAAACTCCACAGTTACTCTTTTAAAAATAATTGGTTATTACAATGTTTTTTTTTGTTTTCTTTTTTTTTTGCTTCTAACTGAACAGACAGCTGTGCTGCTGGGGAGTTTGTTGCGCCACTTCTTCTTCCCAGCGAACGCACTAGGAAGTGGTAAAGGACGGGCGTTTTGGGGGAATGTCTTATGTAATATTGGAATTTGAAAAGTGTTGATCACAGCCTAGTTTGAATAAATGACTTTGGAATTTGAATTTTTCAAATTACAGTGTTAATAGGTATGTGAGGATTATTATTCTATTCAACTCTAACGTGCGTTCAGAACTTCAGACAGCAAACCATGGATTGACGACAGATTCGTCAACAAACATTGTACAAGAAGTGTTTAGTTCCGCAAACCCATCTTCTGAGAAAACGGAAGGGTCGGTAGTGTATTTCTGGGTCAAGACCAGCCATTAATAATGAGCTATGAACATGCGATCTTTTAGTTATTCAAATTAATTAACCGACTTCCAAAAAGGAGGAGGTGGTTATATGTTCGCCGCGAATGTGTTTTTTTTTTTATGTATGTCCGCTGATTTCTCCGTAAATTGTGGACCGATTTAGAAAATTATTTTTTGTATGAAAGAGTATGCTTCCAAGTTGGTCCCATATATGTACATTTTATTAACTTTGCTAGGATAGTTTTTGAGTAAGCTTCAATAATACGTATTTTTCTTTTATATTATATTATGATGATAATAGGTGTATTCGAATTTGAGTGAGGTAGATACAAAAATGACACAATAAAAAAATGAAAAATAAAAAAAAATCTTAAGTCAGTGGCAAAAAACAAAAATTCAAAACCAAAGACACCGACTTCCGAAATTAAAGTTATTTTTCACTTCGTAGTGTTTTTTTTATCGAACTCAGTTGTTATTTTTTTGTAAAAAGTTTTATAAATTAATGGTTTACACGAACGCTCTACGCGAAAGTTTATATACCTACCTATATTTTTTACATTCGGGTCAAGTTTTCAGGATAAGGAGGAGCTCGTGGCTAAGTAATTACAGCCGCACGGGTCGATCCATCAGGTTAAGCTACACTTGCCGGGGTTGGTCCGTGGATGGGTGACCATCTTTACATCCCGAGACTCCTCCGTGCCTCGGAAAGCACGTTAAGCCGATGGTCCCGGTTGTCATTTGGATCTTTGAGAGTCGTTACGGGTCGTCAGAAGCCTGAAAGCCTGACAACCAGTCTTACCAAGGGGTATCGTATTACCCAGTTACTGGGTTGTGGGGGGTCAGATAGTCAGCCGTTCTATGTAAAATACTGATATTCAGCTGCATCCGGTTAGACTGGAAGCCGACCCCAACATAGTTGGGAAAAGACTAGGCTGTAGATTGTTCGAAACATGATGCAGCAGTTCAACTTCAAGAGTTAATTTATGAAATACATAGGTATTGAAGCATTGCTTTGCTAACGCTTGCTCAAGCAGTTTTGCAATACACTTACGTACTTATGATAGATTAGGTTACTTAACTTACATTCACTTTGTATTGCGCTAGGGTCAAGTTACAGTAAGGTATCATAAACATTAAGTCGACCATCCACTGCTAGAGCAGTGCTGGGCCAATGAAAAAAGCCGAAGCCAGACAGGCACTTTCACCATCTTTACAGACCCAGCATTTTATATTCCGTCGTAATACCAATGATACCAAAGAATGACATCCAGCCATCTTCTTCACATGTCAGGCCAATTAAAAATGTGATACTGATAGCTAAGTAATAGCAGCCGCACGAGTCGATCCATCAGGTTAAGCTACGCTTGCCGGGGTTGGTCCGTGGATGGGTAACCATCTTTACATATCGAAACTCTTCCGTGCCTCGGAAAGCAAGTTAAGCCGTTGGTCCCGGCTGTCATTCGTGTATGACAATCGTTACGGGTCGTCAAAAGCCCGAAAGTCTGCCAGCCAGTCTTACCAAGGAGTATCGTATTACCCAGCTACTGGATTGTGGAAGTCAGATAGGCAGTCCCTCCATGTAAAATACTGGTATTTAGCTGCATCCGATTAGACTGGAAGCCGACCTCTACATAGTTGGGAAAAGGCTAGGCAGATTGTTTGACAGACTGACAATTTTTTTTTTTGTATAGTTTTCATAAAATGGCCAGACCATGTAAACTCGACTATGCAATAGTCTGCTCAGTGCCGTAGTTTCAAAGAGTATTATTATGTGTCCTGATTTGAGAAAATTTGAAAACTGACTAAGAT
This sequence comes from Agrochola lota, assembly GCA_947364205.1. NCBI lineage: Eukaryota > Metazoa > Arthropoda > Insecta > Lepidoptera > Noctuidae > Agrochola > Agrochola lota. Next base: position 7,993,332 of record OX376246.1, on the reverse strand, counting down.
ATTGAACGTGTCATGTTATCAGTCCCTTATAATCTCCCTAGACGGCCAATATCCAGACTTTTTGAACCGCCCACCTGTAGAAATAACATTGGGAGACATTCGCCAATATCTAAGAAGTGTATTCAATTCAACGAACTCAACAGTAAACTACCTCATTTAGATGTATTCTTTGGTTCCCTGCCGCAATTCAAAACCCTCTTGCACAGTCATTTAAACAAACATTTAAATGGCCAATTGTCATACTTAGTTTACTTAGTTATTTTATATTTAATTATATTCGTGGAAGTCTGTTTTTTTTTTTTGTTCTGTTTTAGACCTAGGTCAACGCTGTTTTTTTGCTAATGATTTTATTTTCCATTTTAATTAATATATAATTTTATGTAATTTAATAAGGTTGCTTTGTTGTATGTAAATGTCGTGTACACCTGTAATTGGTATAAGAGCCCATATCCGTTAACTTTAATATTTAATGTAAAATATATATGCTGTTGGTGAACCTATTATAAATAAATAAATAAGTAAATAAATAAGATATACAGGGTGTCACAAACGTAGTAGTCCAAAGGCAATGGGGTGAAGCGGCGGTGTCCACCTATCATTTAAAAACTTTAGTGAAATTTCCTAAGCCCAGAAAAAAAAAACCAATGTACTACCGAGTAAGTATCGCTAACGTTTAATAATAAGTTAGAAAAGACAAGTAAGAATTAAATCTGAAGCGTTGCAGAGCCACACTGGACGTAAATAGAAACATAATTTTGTACCTACCCTATCAAGGCATAACCCGGCAAGATTTAAACTCGCTACGTCGAAAACTTTATTCAAAGGGTCGAAAAATCCAAGTGAAAATGTAAAATTTCTTGGAAATGATTAAACTAGCGAAATTTTCTGAACTGTTGAGGATATCTGAACAAATTTCTTTTTTTAATGATTGCTGGCAACCTCCGCTTTACCCCTTTTGTCTTCAGATAACTACCTTTGACTCACCCTGTAAAAGACTTGACAGAAAGAAAGAAAGAAAAAGTATTTATTGAGACTCGCACAGGAAATCCTAAATTAAACTAAAAACACACTAAACATAAATAAAAAATAAAAAACAGTAAAAAACAAAGTAAAATTTAAAGTAGTCCTGTACGAGGCCAAAAGGCTCCTATCTCAGCATAATGCCGCGACATTTAAAAAATAAATGCCGCAGCGCTGGTAGGCTGGTAGTCCTGATATGGCCCGCAGTGATGTCACGGAAAGATAGATACAGAATTATGTAATAAATAATGTACACGTACGTAGCTTAGCCGTAGGCTGCTGTGGAGCAGCTCCATTATCATTACTTTAAATAATTTCAATGATTAGCTGGAGTAATATGGATAATATCGGCATTTTCCATGTCGTAATGTTTCATAATTTTCGGTAGAGTTCACGGTCGTTATTCGATGAGTTTATAGGACTTTAAGTCAGTTCCCATGACATCTGCGAAGGTTTTCCTTTCGCCAGCCGCTTGGCAGTAAATGGTCACGTAGGGGGGTGGGTAGAAAAAGCGTCAGATTGTCTGCTTGTTTTACGTCATGCATGTGCTGTACGCGAATAGAAAGAAATAATGAAACAAAATACGTTTATTTGCAGTAAGTAAACATAACACAAAGTAAGACCACATAAGTAGACGAAAAGAACAAGTTGGGGGAAAATATGTGTCACATCCACGCAAAACGGCCATCGCTCAGCATGATGCTGCGACCATAGGCCAGACAGAGAGCCAGCGCTGGTTTTCAGCGGCAGCCGTCGGCGTTGGCGTGATGATGACGTCAACCGCTGCAGCATACATTATGATGAAATGACCTACCATATACCTCTATATAATATACATATACAGGGTGGCAGGGACATCGACGCGAAATGAAAATTTTCATTCATTCATTTTTTTTTCAAAAAAAAAAGAAAAAAAATTTCTTTGGTTATATGACTTTACAAGTTATTGCGATTTCGTAAAGATCATTTTCACTTAAAGCTGTAATAAAGATTGGTGATTTTTAAGACGCACTCAATTCGTCGTCAGAAGAAGTCAGAAGGTAGGTGCACGGTTCCGATTGGTCGTTTCCTATGGAGAAGAGCCGGCAAGAAACTCTACGGTTACTCTTTTAAAACTAAATGGTTTTTATCATGTTTTCAAATTACAGTGTTAAAAGGTATGAGAGGACAGTGTAGGCCTATCAACAAGTACCAGGTACTTAGCAAAATATAAAATGGTCCACAGATCTCCAGTCTGTTAAGCCTACAACGTTCTCAAATTTATACAATTTAAAAGAAAAGAATCTATAGATAAATATAAGATTAATAAAATAATAAAAATAAAGACCTATTTAAACCAAATGACATTATTACCACTACAGCTGTAACAAATCAAATTTAATAAAAAATATAGAATATTGTAAGTATATACTGTCAAAGCTAAGGCACTTAGTTCCAGTTAATTTCTGCTTTCCTGGTAGTTTTTAATAAATAAACAATTAGGACAGTTGAATTTTAAAACGTCTTTCGGCATCATTTGTTACGAATCAGTCATACTCTTCTCTATGTTTTATCGTTGGTTCGTTTCGAGGAATAAAATTATAATATTTTTAATTTGATTTGCTTAGCGCACCTGAATCGTGAGCTTCGAGGAATAGCCCCGGGAAACCAACCTAAACACTAGTAATGTCAATAAATGCGATTTCGCATAAATTTCATTAGCATGTGAATTCATGAGCATGCTAATTGCTATTGCTATGCTAATAGCTAATAATGAAGTATGTGAATTTTGTTAATATGCGAATTAAATTATTATTAACAATCTCGCATTCATTCAATATAAAACACTAAGTACGCGCAAATCAAAGAAAATAAGATAACAATTGCTTAACCCATTCTTCGCAAGTTCGCAGCACTGCTAATAAATTTCACTCGCGAACGAGGTCATGGTTACGTGAAACCGATAGATTTAGTATTCCCGACTTCCCGTGGGTACGACAGAGAGCGCACGCTACCGCTGCGTGCGTCGACGCTCTGACGTATGATAGTATAAAAAAGTACGAAGCGATAAATTCACTTAGCACTTCACAGAATTTCGCAACTATATTTCATTTGCTAAATGCTAAATGAGCATTCGGATGCTAACAATGAATGCGAATGCTAATTAATCCATCACTAGTAGTAATATTATCAAAATTAGGAAAAACCATCGATAACTTCTTGCACGGTGCCACCGACCCACTTGATGAAGCTATACAACAGTTTAGTAGTTTAGTACGAGTCGCACGCGCAGAAGGTCGCGGTGTGCGTGACACGCGAGTTGACGCACAGTATAATAAAGTAAGGTGGTTGACGCGACCCGGTGACTAATTATACTTAGTTTGTATTTAGTTAAGATTATATCATAACCGGCATGCCGTGACGAGGTTGGCAGACCTGTGTTGTTGGGGACCGACATTTTGATAATGAAGGCCCTTTTATATCCCTGATTGAAACTATTGTAGTTAGCATATATCGCGGCTAAATTGCATCATAATTAGGGTTACCAACTTTTTGTACAAGAAATAATAGGAGTTTATGAAACTGTTGCATAAAGAGGGGTATTAAAATACGAGTTTGGCGAGGTTTTTAATAGTATCACACGAGTGTTTTAATACCTAGTTATATGCAGTTTCATACAGTACTTTACCGATCTACTCTCATACATTGCGATTGAATCTACTAAATAAAAGATCAAAGTTAAAGATCAAGAATAAAAAAATCCCACGAAATTCAGTTCAACAAAACGTATGAATGGCGCCTGCACCCAGCACATCACCGCGCATGCGCTAGAGCGTTGCTGCTGTGCCCCGCTAACGTTCCATTGAAAAAATAGATGGAAACTTCTTGGTGATATTAACATCTTGGATTTGCCCTGTATCGTAATAGGAAACAAAATTGTTTTATAGCATTATTTTGTCAGAGAAAAAGTGTTAAAATAAGATTCTATTTTTAAATGTCGGTATTGTGTTGATAATGTACTTCAATATAAACTCGTTTTGAAGTTTATAATTCGAATATTACGATATGAGAGTAGATAATTATAATATGGTCAGAGAGGGAAAATAAACAGTAGGTATTTCTGAAAAATAAACAGTATTTGATGAAAAATAAACAGTATTTGATGAAAAATAAACAGTATTTGATGAAAAATAAAAAGTATTTGATGAAAAATAAACAGTATTATCTTAATGTAATTAAATTAAGGCTGTTTAAAACACTGCGCCCATTCCCCGTTGCATGCACGATGTTCTGCGCAGTAGATGCAACAATTTATTTGTAGCTCTGGTTTACAGTAAAAACAGTATATTCTTATAAGTACTTACTTTATTTTTAATGAACAGTAAACAGTATTTTAGAGTGAAAAACAGTATAATTGTTTTTAACAGGCACTCCGAAAACCCCCTGAAAACACTTCGTTTTACAGTGTTTTGTAACACGGTTTTAACGTCCGCGATGGTTAACTTTAGCGCAAATGTAATGCCGGCAACCCTCCTGGAGGGTTCACTTCCATTATGTATGGCGGCATGGCGTATGAGTTCTATGAGAAGTGGGTGGAGTCGAAAATGGTGATGCCCTTAGAAATAAAGGTGTAATATTATGTCACGCTAGTCCCCATTCGTGGACGTTTCGCTTGGTTTACCATACCCAGCGTCAGACGCACCACAGCGTGTCACACGATATACTGGATAATTAACGACAGAGATAACAATAACTAAGCAGTTGTCCCACCGCCGGCCACTATCGAGAAGCGAGCAGAGGTAGTAACTGAATACGAGAAACTAAGACCGAGAGTGCGACGGCGACGACCGATTACTGGCTGGTATGCGTATGTACCATCAAACAAGTTCATATCTAACCAGTTTCAAAACAAAATCCCGTGAACACGATGACCACATCTGTTACCGGCCCGGTTCTATAGCCGCCGAGCGCTGCAAGCAAGAATAATCCTTACGGTGGTTAGATATGAACTTCTCCGATGGTACCAAGCACAAGTCTCTCAGCGAGTGTTTTGGCCTCCAAAAATTAAAATTTTAACGGAGTATGTATTTTTTTTTTACGATTGATTCTGGAGTGGCGACCGCCTCCCGGGTGGCGTAGCGTTGGAAAGCCTCCCACAAGGTGGACCGATGACCTGGTGAAGGGCGCTGGAAGCGAGAAGCACAAAACCGGTCGAAGTGGCGGTGCTTGGTGGAGGCCTATGTCCAGTAGTGGACGTCTTTCGGGTGAAATGATGATGATGATGAGACACACGAGGGTGACACTGAAAGTTCTTAGAAAATCAAAAACTGAACAAACTTGCAAATTATTAGTTTTATTATATCTTTATAAAATAGTGTCTATTTACATCAATACATTGCTGTATCCGATGGAACCACTGAAAAAGCACTTCCCACTCGTCCTTAGGGGTCTCTTCGACGGCATTTTGAAACGCAGCCACTGCTTCCTCAGCCTCCATAAGACGTTTTCCTCGAAGTACATTTTTTTTTTCGGAAATAAATAAAAATCGCAAGGTGCGAGGTCGGGGATTAAGGCGGGTGACCCAGTAATTCCACGTCTGACGTCGCCAAGTAGTCGATTGTTTGCTTGTCGGTGGGCGACGAGGCGTTGTCGTGGTGAAGGAGGATCCTACTGCGAGGTCGTTTTTCCCGAACTTTTTCCAAGATAAGGGCAAACAATTGTTAGTATACTCCAGTAACTGTTTTTCGATCCTCTAAAACAATTGTTGCGTAATGACCTGTCCTTCCGAAGAACGAGGCCACCATCTTTTTTCCCAAGCATCGACCTCTCTTCACTTCAGTTGGCAACTCCTCGGAAGGAAACACCAAGACAGCAGACTGTCTCTTAGTTTCAAGATCATAACAATAAATCCAGCTTTCGTCACCCGTAAGTATGTCGAACACAACATTTGAATCACCTCCGTTAAATCTTTGAACCATTTCACGACACCAATCAACACGACGGAGTTTTTGGGCCTCTGTCAAATTATGAGGTATCCACCGGGCACAAAGGTTCCTGACCGCTAAATGTTCATGGAGAATTTTGTGCACTCGACTCATACCGATGCCTAAGCTTGTCCGAATCTGCTGATAAGTCACTCGTTTGTCAGTCTCTATCATACGCCGCACAACACTGATGTTATTTTTAGTCGTCGCCGCAGAAGGCCGTCCCTCACGCAGATCATCGGTGAGATTAGTGCGACCACGTTTAAACTCATAAAACCAAAGTGGCTCGAGATTCATCGTGAAAGGCCAAAGTCTATGACAACTTTCTTGTTGACTTAAATGACAGTCATAAAAAATCTATTATTCTATTCTATTTTTCCTTATGGTGCCGATGTCGACAATTCTGCCAATGTCAATGTATGGAGAAAACGTGCGGTGGGAAACAAAGTAAAAAATAAAAATATTGTACGAAAATTTTCTCGCGATATATTCATGCTGACGTGCCACAGACAATTTTTAATTTGCCGCCAAATCGATTAATATTGGCAATCCTTTGATAATGTGACCAAAAACCGACAACCCGGTGGAAACGAGTGTTCGTGTATTTGCTTATTTTTCTTATTTCTGAAAAATAGGCGAATAGAGTAACTTCACATCGTCCTATTTGGGCAAATAAGACAAATGCGCCAACACGAATAGCGATGTGAAGTACCACCATTAAATCAATGGCGAGGTTAACAGAGCAATGTTGACTTTTAATTCCGTACATCACCCTAATTTGCACATACCAGCTGTTGCTACCAAATTACTTAGCAATATATCAGTATCGAAGTACATACCAAAAGGAAAACCAAGAAGGATATTTGTCTATTACACGTCTCCATGGAATCGTGACCAGCTTCTGAAGTCATTACTGACAATGATTTAGCTCTATTTCATTAGTCTACGTGAGGTTAGGTAACTGCAGTAGCCTGCTGTGCAAATTGATTTATGTAAGTATGTATACCGGCTGAAATAGTGTGTTGTGTAAGTGGAACAGAAGCCATACCCGGGAATATTTGCTTAGTAGCATTGACTACGCGGCGGGCGGGATGCGCGAACAGCTTGTGCGCCTGCGAAAGGATATCAAAGAGGCCGACGGCAAGTGCGGCGACTACCTATCCGCCGCTAAGGAAAGCTACGAATTCATTGATAAATTCCGCGCATTTAGTAGGGTGCGAAAAAAATCATGCGGTATATGTAATTGGTCCGTAGATGGGTGACCATCTTTACATAGGTACCAAGACCCCTCCGTGCCTCGGAAAGCACGTTAAGCCGTTGGTCCCGGCTGTCATTCATAGATCTTTGACAGTCGTTACGGGTAGTTAGAAGCCCAAAAGTTTGACAACCAGTGTTACCAAGGGGTATCGTGTTACCTAATAACTAGGTTGAGGAGGTCAGATAGGCAGTCTCTCCATGGAAAATACTGGTATTCAGCTGCATCCGGTTAGACTGGAAGCCGAACCCAACGTAATTGGGAAAAGGCTAGGTAGGGCTAGTTGCCTCGTCGGACTTATCAAGGGGTATCGTGTTAGTAGGGTTTGGGAAGTCTCGACAGTCTCAAAATCTCGAAACACGAGATAACCCACGATGAAAATCCCGGGATGTCCCGGGACTACGAGAGTTCTCAGAAAAATTTGAATAGAGACTAACGAAGTTCATAATTATACTGTAAGATTTTTGTTAATTAAATGTACAATTTTAGGCCAGATGTATCAATAAAAAAAAACCGGCCTAGTGCTTGTCGGACGGTAGATGGGATGAATTTATTCCAACAATAAAATAAACATTGTAGTTGAAAAACATGATTTCCCATACGGAATATTATGGGAGAACATGTTTTTGCAACGGCAAATGTAAGTTGGTCGATTATTACTCGTTAACTTGTAAAGCTGTGATAGTTTTCCTTTTAATTTCGTTATAATTATATACTACTGCCTTGATTTTTTTTTTCACGTTTCCAAAATCAACCATTTAGCAGGCAGAAGGCGGGGGACACTATACTCTAACAAAAATTTGCACTTTAAAGCTTAGTATTTCGCAAACGGATCCCTAAATTAAAAAATGGCTGTCACACACCCACAATATTTTTGAACGACCCTTCCAACGACACCCCACACCATAGGATAGACCAGAAAAAAAAACATCCCCACTTTACGTGCAGGGGAGGTACCCTAAAAAAATAATATTATCTTAATTTTATTTGATCACTTTATTGGAATGATTAATATAAGTATTACGACCTTTACGAACGTTGGCAACTAAAAACTTGAGATAACTAACGCATCCCGATGAGCTCGTCGTACTTTGCCGACAAAAGTAACCACTAATAATAATCCCTCTAACATAACTAACAAATATCCATCACAATAATAACCATCTTATCCTTTTTTTTTTTTGAGGGTGGGAAATCATCAAATGACTTCTCCCGCTCTGAGCGGAGCGAAAGGGTGTGTCAGACTTTTACTGACTAAAACCCACCCGTGTTCCTTCCGTTGCCCGTGTGCCAGGGCCGCGATATCCCTTTCGGACAAACCCGCAAGCCCAGCAGAACCATCTTATCCTACGCTGGCGTCTTATCCTATGCTGCACTATGCACTCGTATTGTATAGAACGCCTACATATGTAAGCAATGGCGAAAACATTTCTGCGGCTGATTGATAGATTCGTCATTCTGAACTGGGTGAAATAGGTTAGGTTAGGTTAGAACTTTGACCAACCGCTACTTCCAAGTTGCTCGCAGAAATGTTGTCAAATTATCCGTGTTTTCGCAATATCGCTAGGGTATCCGCGAAAATTCAAATTATCAAATCATCCTACGACATATACAGGGTGGCAGGGACATCGACGCGAAAACTGATACCATGGATTCAGTACATGATTCAACCCCCCTGCGCTGAAACAGCTGTTCCATACATTTTGACTGCGTAGGTATTTGCAGTTTTCTATGGAACAGTAGTTTTCTTTTTAATAACAGACGAAAAATTTCAACGCAGGAGGTTTCAGAATCATGTACCGAATCCATGGTAACAGTTTTCGCGTCGTTGTCCCTGCTACCCTGTATAGATTGCAGTTAAATATTTATTCAAACAGGTAAGGTAACAATTATCTAGCCTTTTAAGTGTTTACACTCAATTAATCTAAAATAAATAAATAAAATAATAGCCACTTTACAATCATTGTCAGTAATTTTATTGTTTATTTATTGACTATCAATTTGTTTGATGTCTTTGATAATTTTTATGTTCATAAAGGTGCTCCCTCACCGTGAGCATTCGCCTGTAATGTAACGTTCAGAGTCGAGCATTACATCAATGAGGGAGGAGAACCGGGCATTACCTACAGTGTGCAACCTGTAATAATACAATTCGAGCAGAACATCAGTGAGGAAGGAGAACCGAGCATTACAGTGCGCAACCTGTAATGATACATTTCGAGCATTACATCAGTAAAGGAGGAGAACCGGGCATAACAATGACAAATGCCTGTAATCATCATCATCAGCCGAAATACCTCCACTGCTGGACATAGCCCCTCCCCCAAATGGGGGGATTTGCCATAATCGCCACGCTTGGAAGGCGGGTTGGCGATCGCAGTATGGTGTTAAAATGCATAGAGAACGCTGCTGCCTATTCTCTAGTGAGTCCCTTAGTCGCCTTCTATGATACCCACGGGAAGATTAATGGCCAGTAATATTTAATCTGAAATGTTACATTACAAGCGAATACTCGTCAGTCAGGGAGGCAGTATTGTTACGGGTATTGTCTTGTTTTCCGTAAAATAATTTGTACTATTATTGTTTTCCATTATCGTTCCCCCTCATAATATTTACTTGCACTATTATAATTTATACTAATATATAAAAATATTGCATTTTAAATTGATCATCAACATCGAATACTCTCGGTGATGGGAGCACCTTAATGTAAATGTTTTGCATTGGTACGGTTTATGATCTTCAAGTTATTAGCTACTAAGTAGTTAAATGCTTCCTTGTTTAAGCCTTTGAAGCGGGATTATAAATACTAGTGTCCGAGCGAAAGCTCGGTTTCGGTTGAGTTTCGGCAAAAAAACGGGTTTCGGATTAGTTTCGGTTTCGGCGGCAAACCTGCTGAAACTACGACCATATTTATATATATATTTTTTTGCTTGACCTAATTTATTATAGAGATTACTCTTACATAGTACTAGTTACTTTTATTTAATTGTAGTTATTTTCTCTCCTTAGTAAAATGTAACTATTTTATGCAACAGCTGTTTTATTTCATGGATTCAAGCAAAATTCCGAATGAATATCGATATCAATAAAATAAAAATTAATGGCGTCCGCGACTTACGACCGATAGTGTGCACAGTGTAGTGCTAAATGTACTATCCAGATACAAATAAGCCTCGACTCTCAGCCGTGGCTTACGGACGCGTCCGATGATTTGTTCCCAGCTTTACGCGACTACTGAAGGCTCGCTCGAGCGAAGTCCTTCTTCACATTTTGCGAATGAGAGCTTAGACATTATGGGATAATTTCGGGCTGAAATTGAAATATTGTAGAATTAGAATTTCTTTATTTTGCATAAAATATGGTACAATAGGTCTTAACTTAAATATAAGAAGTTCCACATATCTTGCTTACTTACTATTTCAGCATGCAAAAAATACCTTATAATAAAATTATATACACTTCACTTGTTACTATTGAGATCATGAAGTAAAAAATAAAAATAAAATTAAAAATCCTTAAAACTACGTTATTTAAAAAAAATTACTAGTGACATTATATTTCGAGCTTTGCTTATAATTTAAAAACTCACTTATTGTATAGAACGCATTGATAAAGAGCCATTTCTTAAGTTTATTTTTAAAGTAGTTTAGTGGTAGCTCTCTGATCTGTTTGGGTATTTGGTTATAGATTTTGACAGACATATTGTAACAATTGTTCTGAACTAGTGTGCTTCTACATCTTGTGACAGCCAGTCGGGTTGGATCTCTTGAAAGGAATTTTTTATTTACTATGGCTTTAGTATAACGCTCAGAGTGCTTTTTAACAAATAATCCTACTTCTAATATATACAGACTAGGTAGAGTTAGTAATCCTAATTTCTTAAACAAAGGTCTACAAGATTGAAACGGTCCAACCCCACAGATTGCCCTGACACATTTTTTTTGTGTGATAAAGACATTGTTAGCCTGAGAAGAATTACCCCATAAAAGAAGACCGTATCTAAGAACTGACCCGACGTAGCCATGGTATGCAGCCATAGCAGTTTTTTGACTTGCTACCTTCTTAAGCTTTTTTAGAGCAAAGACAAATTTGTTTAGATTAGAGCATATGCGAGTTGTGTGTGCTTTCCAATTGCAATGTCTATCTAAGATAATACCTAGAAATTTTGTATCAAGTACTTCTTCAATTTTAGTGTTTTTATAATATAAGTCTAAGGGTTTTCTTTGAGAATTGTTATAATTAGAGAATTGTAAAATTTTAGTTTTAGAAATATTAGCTGTTAGATTGTTGTCCTTTAACCAGTTCATTATTGATTCTACAGTGTTGTTTATTGAATGTTCGTAGTTGCTTTCTGAGGTTTCTGGTACTATAACCGAAATGTCGTCCGCAAATAGAATGCACTGATGTGATGTTACTTGAGGAATATCATTTCTATAAATAAGGAAAAGAAGAGGGCCTAGTACACTTCCTTGGGGAACACCGAACTTATTTGTTTTAAAAGTAGATCTGAATGGAGTAGACTCAAGTTGATCATTTAATTGGTTTATTTCGACACATTGTTTTCTGTTGCTTAGGTAACTTTTAATCCAATCTAGTGCTTTGCCTCGGATTCCGTATAGCTCGCATTTATTGAGTAAGATTTTGTGATCTACGAAATCGAACGCTTTGCTCATGTCAAAGAAAATGGCAGCAACTCTGTTACGTTTATCGATGTTTTCTGTTATTTTTTGTATCAGTGAGAACGCAGCAAGTGTTGTAGATTTATTTTTTTGAAAACCATTTTGGTTATTAACTATTAAATTAAATTTATTTAAGAAATTCATTAAACGGCAGTGTACTATTTTTTCAAAAATTTTGGATAAAATCGGGATTAACGTGATGGGCCTATAGTTGTTCATATCTTGTTTGGAGTTTTTTTTATGAAATGGTTTTACTATTGATGATTTCAAATTTTCTGGAAAGGTTCCTTGCGTAAACGATAGATTTATAAGGTGACTTAAAATGTCTGCCAATTCTGTATTGCAGTTTTTTAGTATGGCTGTAGAGATGCAATCATAACCAACAGCTCGTGTGTTATTAAGTGAATTTATGGTTCTTGAAACTTCTTCATAAGAGGTGGGTCTCAGATAAATTGTCGAATTTGATGAATCTATTAACTTGTAATTTGGACGAGAGTATAACATCAATATCGTGAAATTATCTGGTTTTAACCAGATAAATTCGGTAACACGTGTCGCATCCACATACTATTATTGCGTACGTTATTCAAAAACGCCTGAAATCTTATATGGTTATTCATGTTTCGTTTTATCGTTTTCATGAAGTAAACAAGTGCTTATCATGAAACAAGATTTCAAATACTATTTTTTCATCACTGGTCACACCGCTTTTTAGTACCACCTTCGTTTAGTTTACCCGTCTGTGGTTTATATACAGGCTGTCCATCAATGAGGCTGTCCCACGGATATGTCACATGGAAGGAAAGTAGCTTGTATATTGTAGATGGAACATTTTACTGAAAGAAGACATTATTTGAATTTAAAAAACAATTTATTAAACTGCATTCATAGATATTTCAATAATTACATGGTTGAACCGGAAATCGAACCCGTTACACGAGAAAAATAATCACCTGTAGTTTTATCATACCGATCGAAAGGCTTCATCATAATAATTATTTTTGTTATATAACATAGTGTCAAAAATAAAAGGAAGACCATGAATTTTAACATCATACTTATGATAATGTCAGTTGTATGTCCTTACGGCAATGTCAGCTTTTCATTTTTCTGAACAAAATTTCACATCACATGTTAAAATTCATGGTCTTCCTTTTATTTGTGACACTATGTTATTTAGCAAAAAATAATCCTTATGATGAAGCCTTTCGATCGGTATGATAAAGCTACAGAGTGATTATTTTTCTCATGTAACGGGTTCGATTCCCGGGTCAACCATGTAATTATTTTAAATATCTATGAATGCAGTTTAAATTGTTTTTTTAAATTCAAATAATCTATTCTTTCAGTAAAATGTTCCATCTACAATATTCAAGGTACTTTCCCTCCATGTGGCATATCTGTGGGACGCCCTGTATATAACCCACAGACAGGTGGTACTAAAAAGCGGTGTGACCAGTGATGAAAAAATAGTATTTGAAATCTTGTTTCATGATAAACACTTGTTTGCTTCATGAAAACGATAAAACGAAACATGAATAACCATATAAGATTTCAGGCGTTTTTGAATAACGTACGCAATTACAGTATATGGATGCGACACGTGTTACCGAATTTATCTGGTTAAAACCAGATAATTTCACGATATTGATGTTACAATATTTCAATTTCAGCCCGAAATTATCCCATAATGTCTAAGCTCTCATTCGCAAAATGTGAAGGAGTTCGCTCGAGCGAGCCTTCAGTAGTCGCGTAAAGCTGGGAACAAATCATCGGACGCGTCCGTAAGCCGCGGCTGAGAGTAGAGTAGAGGCTTATTTGTATCTGGATAGTACATTTAGCACTACACTGTGCAAACTATCGGTCGTAAGTCGCGGACGTGTCCTTGAGCGTTCGGACATCTGTTGGTCGCAACTGCCAGTCGCGGCTTACGGACGCGTCCGTTAATTTGTTCTCAGCTAGTGATGGGTAACTCATCATTTTTATATGAGGTTGAGGGAGTAGCTCATTTTACCTCGCGAGGTCCTCAAGAGGTACCCCTCATTTGAGGCGAGGAGTCGTACGTCGATGTATTCAAATTATGAAAGTCGGTTCATTCACTCACTAAGCTCACTCAATACTCACTCGCGAGTACTCGCGTCACTAATGTCAATGTCAATTTTTAAGTGAGGACGCGTGAACGAGTGAGTTGGTTCAATTTTGAAATTCGAGTAACTCTTTCAATTTGCGATCATGAGTACCTCAAACGAGGCACCTCATGAGTGAGGGACACATCTCTATTCTCAGCATAAGATGTGTAACACCTGACATGTCACCTTGTTATTAGGCAACATATTTAAGAGCAGGGTCGGCGTCGATGTCAAAAATTTGCTTATTATTTCGGCTACTAAAACTTGTTTTTAATTAGAATTAAAATAATAACTTTTAACTTCCTTCCTAGCCAAATCATCTTTCACACATCATCCAAGATTCATCCCAATCTACTCCTTTTCTTATTTTCACATCTTGTATATTCACACCACTGTAATGTGAATCCGAACACAAAATAAAAACGCATCAATCTTGAACAAACGTCAAACGTTCAAGCTGTCACTGTCAAATCCCAACCCATCAGGGCACATCGGGAAATGAAATCATTAGACCGAAAAATGTTATTTATTCAATAAATTTCAAAATCTACAACAATAATAACATGTAAATATGGCAGACAAACTCAGACAGATAGCGCAAAACCTAAAAGACAAAGTGCATTTACCTCATTTTTTAAATGGCCGTGACAAAGTCGATCACATTATTACCAGATATGTACCAGCTACAAAAGTGACTGACATAGCAGAAAGGCTCAAATACGCAACAGTGACGAAAAGAGTACGGGATATGGTGAACAGATATGAGAAATTCACAGGTGTCGAAGAAATTATGGCCCTGCAAAATACTGTCGTTGATGCACAGGTTAGAGACATCATATCAATTTTTTTTATTTATATGGACTGGCGGAAGGTCAAGGCTTGTTATGCCTATGTTTTTTTTTTTTATGAGTAGCGTCATGGTCAAGCTTACATCATGCAATTAAAATCATATAAAAGTTATAAATACAGTGTAAACTCTATATAGCGACACTGAAGGGACTGTGCATTTTATGGCGTTATAGAGAGTTGTCGTTAAATGGAGAGAAGAAACATCAGAATTAGAAAAAGAAAAAGTTTATTTCTGACTATTGTTAGTAGTTATGTGCATAAAAAAGAATGTTATATGAACGCTATTGCGTATAGTCTGTTATTTTTGTCTGACGTCTTTTGCTGCACCAGTAATTTTGTTGTATTTTTTTACATATTTTATTCATATCTAGCAATATTGAGGCAACAGCAGTAACAACAGTCTACACGTACAAGCAATCCCAAATTGTACACAAAAGAACGAATTTCTTAGAAAGTTCGGTATGCATGATGCCGACAGTCGAGTTTATTGCGGGCTAGGATAATAAAGCGACAATAGATCGTACACAGCTGCGCAGTTTTTACTAATTTTAGCAACTTAAAAGGTACTTTTTACTACTCAATTGTTGTCGTTATTGAGAGTGGGTGTAATGCTATGTAGAGTGAAACATTGTATGAAAGACAAGCTAAACCAACCAAAGCCAATTGATTTCGACGCTTAAGGGAGTTTGTCGTTAAATAGAGTGACGTTACATGGAGTTTACACTGTAGTCTCTTTTAGTGATATAGATTAATGCAAATACTGCTTATTCATTGTAGATAGACGTTAGACGTTTTTATCAGATAACATCTATGTAGAACTTTCTGTATGATATCTTATTTGCAGAGATTAAATCTTGAATCTTGTCATGCATACTCTTTACAGTATTGATAGTGTATAAAATAATTTGACTAACAAAATTTTGTATTTTATGCCCTGATCATTAACAAATGTTGTCATTCCCTTGATTATTAAACAAAAATAAATACTTAACTAATAACAGTATGTGCTACTAGACCGGCAGTGGACCCCACCATAGATGAGAATAACCAACTATGGTGGGGTCTGACATACAGGGGGTTTTAAATAGAGAGACTGCCTATCTGACCGCCACAACCCAGTTACTGGGTAAGACAACGCTCTTCTGGCACTTACTATAATCATCATTATCTTGCCCATAAACCAATTTATGTGCTGTGGGTGCAACAATTCTTCTTCCATACTTCCATACAAGGCGTCATCATCATCTCTGGATTTTTAAGATCGGGCAGTAAGGGCAACTACCTTATCTGTTGTAGCTATGGAAAAC
Organism: Agrochola lota; assembly: GCA_947364205.1. NCBI lineage: Eukaryota > Metazoa > Arthropoda > Insecta > Lepidoptera > Noctuidae > Agrochola > Agrochola lota. The sequence goes on along the minus strand of OX376246.1, from coordinate 7,977,126 downwards.
GGTCTTCGGAGACTGTCCTTAATTTTTGAGACTTTCACAGATTTGGAAAAAAATATTCAGTAAGCAAAATAATGGGCAGTTTTCACAAAAACTTTTTTTGAGCTTTAACGGTTGATGTAGCTGCCGTTACTGCCCCATCTCAAAAATCCACCTGTACTGTATACTTAATCTATATAATAAAAATGAAATGTTCTTTGGTGAGAGCTTCACTTCAGAACGGTAGGACAGATTTAGCAAATTTTTTAAATAGTCCGAATCAGGTTCCTATAAAAATATTTTTTGAAAGCTGCCAGAATTTTTTTCAAATTTGGAAAAACTGAGTGTTCCTTTTTGTATGAAATATTGAAATTTGGACAGGACAAGTCTGTAGGGTCAATTAGTTCATTAAAATTTAAATAACTTTCAGGACAGGTTCATGGCAGCACAAGATAGGAGACGTGAGCTGGGTCGTCAGGTAGCTGATGTTGAAATGAAACTCAAAGAACTGCATGCTGAGATGCAGAACACCATGAAAGGAGACGACAAGTACTTACATCTTTGTACTGAAGAACATAAGGTATCTTTATTTTTTTACATCATTGCAGTTGTAAGACCCAGTGTGACCCAGTGGGCAGAGTGAATGTAACGTAAAATCGAACGATTTTAAATTCGAAAATACTTGTTTATACGCACATAATATTTATTTAGTTTTATGACGTTATTCATATCTTTATGTGATACAAATTGTGCAGTGACCGGTGCCACTAGTTCCCCCCGCGTCACATCACACACATCTCTGCTCCAGTCTAGCCAGTACGTATCCCCGCACAGCTTCGGTGGATATACCCTAGCTGAAAAACATCTCTTCTCGTCTCCGCTTTGGTGGAGTCCAGTTTTTTGGTACCCAAAAATTAAAGCAGTCCAACTTCCATTCACATTTTTTGTATTTGAAAAGCCTAGCCTTTTGGGATTATAATGTTACCAGCTTAAAAGGTTTTCCCATAAAATGTGGGTAAATTATATCACAAAAAAAACCTGGTTAAGTAAAAAAATAAAATCGATACCTGTTTTTGCCATTACACACATTTTTTTTTTCAGTATATTGTTCAAGAGCGTGCTCTCCGCGCCGTATTTGGTGATGCCGAACGCGAGGAAAGGGAACTGTTTGCGACTATGTCTGCCGCTGTCAAGCTCGGACACGAACGAGAAAGAGCGCATGCTGAGCGGAACAAATATTGGTATATTGTCGCCTCTATTTTTGGTAAGTGATCTTTATATATTTAATTAAGATAATTATTTTAAGTGATATAACTGGCAATCATTAAGTCAATTGTGTGCAGCCGCTCGGTTAACGCCCCAAGTATCGCGGTCGCCTTAGTATCGTTAATATTTGCGGAAGATGTCATTATTGACATTTTGTCTTATACAGGGTGTTAGGCAGACGGTTGAACATGCGAAAATGGCGGATCCGTGGGGCCGTTAACTACGTATTTAGGACCAATAACAATACACAGGCCACTCGGATTTTTTTAAACGATTTTTTTTTTATTCGTATTGCTCAAACTTCAAACGTCAATTATTTTATTTAAGAATAACAAAACTGGCAACATTTTATTTTAATTTTCGTCTAGAATAACTGTACAATCTTATTAAAATTTGCATTTGATGCATATGATTGCTAGTAAATTAAATACGAGCCCTTAAACTACAAACAAAGTAAAAATTAATACCAAAATCACGATTTTGAACTGTGTTCAAAAAAAAAGAGGGATAGAGCAGTTCTAATTCAAGAAAAACATCTTTGGTTCATGCCCGTTTTAACGGTATGCAATAAATAATGCACAATTTCTTTTAAAACCACTAGAATAATTTGTAAATTTTAACTGCTGGTCCTTTTTTCACGGAACTCTTCATTTGCGAAAAGTGAAATTAATTACTTACAAGCAAATTTTTTTAACCTGTTAGATTCTACAATTATTCTAGATGAAAATAATAAAAATATGTTGTCAGCTTTGTTATTTTTTTATGAAATTATTGACATTTGAAGTTTTCTGCAATGATGAATTTAGAATAAAATTTGAAAAGTTTCTTTTAAAAAATCCGTGTGGCCTGGGTCCTATTATTGGACCTAAACACGGAGCAGATGGCCGCACGGATCCGCCACTTTCGTATGTTCAACCATCTGCCGAAAATCCTGTTTATACAATTACATATATGATGGATATACTACATAGTTGGCTATTTTGTTTCTCGTGTTATTTTAGTGAAGTTTTCATAAAAAAATACTGTTGATAAGTGCAATAATATTAATAATATTTTATAATATTTTTACTTTTTACTGATATGTCACCAAATTTAGCGCTTACTAAGTAAGTTAGCTTATTTGTCTGATTCATTGTTTTATGCATGTGGTGTTTACCTAAAAGTAACTGATGCACTGTTATTTTACTTTTTTAATAATTTAATTAACTACTAATTAATTAACTAATTTAAATTTTTGGTGAACCCAATAAAATAAATATTTTAAGAAGACTGAGTTGTGTTATTCGGACCTTAGAACTTCATTATTATGCTGCTGGCATAACTTAAATTACCTAGCCTATTTCAAGACCAAATTCAAAATAGACTTTTTTTTTACTATCTGTGTCTCATATCCCTTTCCCAGGCACAGTACTCGGCATAGCCGGCTCATCAATCAACAATCACTTGAAAATGTCAGAATTCCGCGATATGATGGAACAACAGATGGCTCGAAGTGCAAGCGTGTTATATACCATAGCTGGTGGTGGTACTGCTAGCAGAGCTGATATCACAGAGGCTATGAAGACGGAGTTTGCTTATCAGGTGAGTTACTGTAGCTGGAATCTTCGAACATTATAAACAAACAAGCCTATACCCGCGACATCCCCCGCGTGGAGATTGGAAATCGACAAAAAGAATATTTAAATTGGTCAAATTCTGAGCCAACCCAATTTATGAGCTGAATGGTGCTAATCCATGCGTCAGGTTCGTGAACGGGCGCCGTTAGTACGGACTGGTCATCTCTTGGCTTTTTTAAGTTTACATTTCTGAATTCTTCTTTTATTTTTTTTTATTACGGACGCTTTTATCGTTCTCACATGTATAATTTCAACATGGATGATGTAACAAATATTTTGATTTAAAAAAGTGTCTGTGGAGTTTATTTCCCGTTCTTCTCCATAGGTACCTACTACGCTTTGGAATGGGCAACTAGCTTCATCTTTCTTACTGACCGACCCACGGACCAAGTGCCTGTAATTGGTTTATTTGAAATAAATGCTTTGAGTTTAGATTGCCATCGACACGTTAAGCCCATTCCACAAGAATGTACTGCCGGGATTAAAATTATCTTATGTCAAACCCGTTTTGCCGTTTAGGCGCGATTAAAGTAGGATAGTATACTATGCGTCAAACTTTATGGCGGCTCTGAAGTGCGCTACTCACTGTGCAGTACCGCACTCGTCACCCTCTCTGACACATGAATTTATTACTGCGCAGCGATTCGCCTCATGTTCTGAGCTGCCATAAAGTTTGCATCGGCTTAGATGCTTACTAGCACTTGCTTCTTTAAGTTTCGTTATCTATTATAGGAATCTTGTCAAAACGCTGGGCAAGTTAGGCTGTTGACCGGAGAAGCTTTAGACACATTTTATGTATGTAATATGAATTATCTCATCAAGTCAATGAAAAACTTAAAAATGATTTTAATATTCATTATTTGACATTCCATGGATGGCTGTTAATTACGAATTATAACAGCATGATTAGAATTCGCAACTGAATTTGCTTGGTAATAAAACTCCTTTTTTATTAACATGAGCCACCAATGCATTCCGTTTTTAATTCACAATTTTTTATTTATCTTTTTCTATCAATTCTTTATATTTTGTTTACAGGAAAATCTCGCGAAAAACTTAGATTTAATGCAAGAAAACATAAACCATCTAGTCGACAAACAGGAATCTTTAATAGGTAATTATATAAATACATAAATTACTTATTTTATTTACATAACATATGCCCTGGAGGTCAAGGGAGGGTGATTCTCGATCACTAAGTTACGGGTTCGAACACTTCAAACCGATAAGTATGTATATCGCCTTACTAAAAAGTTTATCACTTTTGGACCACAAACAGATTTTTAGTTGTTTTTAGTTGTCATCATGTCCTTATCACTTGTGAGTTACGTATTTTTGACGTAGCCGTTGGCATCGTAATGCCAAGGTTCAAAGTGAGTTTAAGGTTTCTGTAGGCTGACTTTACCTATGTTATCTTTGCACCAACCAATGATATCATTAGTAAAAAGAAGAAGATAAGTTACCTACCCAACATCTGATCTTCAAAAACGACACAATGTCACTTTATTTGAAAACACGTGGAAGTAGGACGGCCACGTCGTGACCTGACAAAACGAAGAAAACCTGGGTATCTACCCTAGTTTTGATATGCCACTTGCGAAGCGCGTTCTACCTATTTTTACTTATTGCTAACTTTTTTCCGCGGCTTAGCCTGCGTGGCTGTCGGAAAATATACCACGGGAACGTACTACCGGGATTAGTACTCTATGTGTTAATCCAGGTTATATACTATCTGTGTGCCAAATCCGTTAAGCTGTTTTTGCGCCAATCCGGAACATACGTCCAGACAAACGGACGAAAATTCTAAAAACTATATTTTGGGCATCAGACTCGTTCTCACACCTCGTAGCAATTACTATAAAACAAACACGAGTTTTAGAAAAACAGCTGTAATGCCTACACATAAGGTTCAGTTTGCGCTACAACTTCATATTTTTTATGACTTTTTCAACAGTACTAGTCAGTCTAAACTCAGCTTTATTTACACTAATATAAAGTTGATGTTTGTTTTAGTGGAAATAACATCAATTGGAAACAAGGATTTAAACGTTATGTAATGTCGTAACAATGTACAGTTTTGACTTCGTTACTATTTTATTATGAGATATCATTGACTACAACCATGTAATTATTTCTCGTTATTTCCAGAACATCTTCAACATCGTGAAAGGACTGTAGATGCGCAGCTCCGCGACTTAACACGCGCAATTGTAAGCGCTTCTCAATCGAGTTTAAAATCCGACGCAGAGATCACCAGAGTGTTATCCGCGGTCCATCAAGACTTGGAAGAGGTGGACCAAATTAAGGTTGTCGAAAATAACAAGGTTCTTCTAGAACCTAACCAGATCATGACCGGAATAGGCATCATAATAGCAATAGCGATTATTTTCGGCAATTTCATTGGCAGGGTCAGTTGATTTAGTCGCAAAATTTCGGTGTACGAGGTTCCTGCTTTTTTATTAATTAGGTGGAATCATCGAAGAGTTAAATTTTTGTTGTGTATTTATTAAGAATGATGTTTATATTTATTGTCATATTTAGTCGTTTCACGGAAGCATGATTTTACATACTGTCTCGGTGATATTTTGAATAAAGGCCAACGGCTCTAAAATCATCTAGATTTTAATTATTTTACTAACCCGCTGACTTCTCGGTTTTACGTTACCTAAAAAAATTAAGAAATTAATACAAATATTTCATTAATTATGTTCTGATTTTTTTTTTGTATGATCACATGCTTGTAAAAATGGTTAAAAAATCAGCATATATGCAATTTATAGACAATAATTTGTATATGGTAAAGAAATCGGTTCTAGTCAATGCCGTTGGTCTGTACATATTTCTACAAATAAATACACTATTACTTCTATTAATAGACATCGGACATAAAAGGGATATTTTTGATACAATATTATCTAGAGTACATCTTGGGATAAGTATCCTGTGGAGGTATGCTGATATCAAGCATGGCTTAATAACGGCCTTAATTACAAACTTGTAAGAACAATTATCTCGCTCTAAGACTGCTTACAGTCCGTTTTATAATATCTAGAAAACTCTTTACAAGCTACTGCCACGAAGCAATAGTGCTCTATCTGTATCTAAGGAGTTACTTTGATAGCAAAGTTGAAGTTCCTATTCAATTCAAGAGGTAAATATCTCCACAGATTTTTGTTCCAAGTTGCATTCATGCAGGAACCTCTTACTATTTATTCTGCCGCTGACGCCGCCAGCGCCGTATGCAAAAGAGGCGTATCTGAAGAAAAGAAACAAAGAAAAATAAGCCTTACGAAACATAAAAGGTGCATCTAGTAAGGTTATTTTTTTTCCTCAGGTGCGCCCCCTTTGCCAATAGAGGCAATATTGTGATCACCATAAGCTTAAACTTACAGCTTCAGACGCAGAAATATCATGGAAATTATTACCACCCGGTTTTTTAATTATTATTTTTGTCAATTGCGCTGATGTAAACTATTCTGCCAGCATCCCGTGTAGACGGAATTAATTTGATGTGGCATACTTTGCTAACAAATCAGCGCACTCATTGCCAAGAATACCAGAGTGACCAGGGCAGTGGCGGGGCAAGATCTAAATTTAACGTGGGTGAGGTAAATTTCGCGAGGCCCTCTGGTGCTGCAAGACGAATAAAAAAAATAAAAACACATTTGAGACTGTCAAATTTTTAGGTGGGAACCTATAGGTGGAGATAAAGGATAGGGCATTCAAAAATATTGCGTCTGTGAAAACAATTTTTTGATTCATGGATCCGTTTGCGTAATATGAAGCTTTAAAATACAAATTTTTGTTCAAATCAAGTCGTCGTCCCCCGCTAGCTAAATGTTTGTTGTTTGATATGTGAATAAATTCACGGCAGTAGAATATAACGAAGTTAAAAGGAAAAGTATCACAGCTCAGAAGTAGGCTTTACAAGTTAACGAATAGTCGACCAACTTACTTAAACATTGATTGGCTTTCTACTCGTTGAGAAACGCGAAAGTAACGTAAACAAACAGAATGGGAAATTGCCAGCTCTGGCCGGCGGGGATTCCCCGCGATAGCAAAGCAACGACAGCAATTGTTGCTAGACTAAATAAAAACAAATTTGTGTGTCAATATATTTATCGTTGTAAGACGAGTAAAATGTTTTCGTCGCGGTCACGGCTTTTAATTAATGTATAAACCATGGAAGTGCGAGGCCCATCGGACCGCGAGGCCGTAGGCGATGGCCCACGTCGCCTGCGCCTTACGCCGCCTCTCGACCTGCACGCGTAGCATGACGCTTTCTATTTCTACGAAGAATAGACATAGCTCTTTCTATACAAAGTGACATTTCGTTTCTCCATTTTTGACATCGCACCGTAGAAATCTTTCTACAATCTGTCATTTTGTCTTACGTTTTTAACAATCTTTGTCTAGGTCCTTCTACATGTAGACTATTTCAGAAGAAAGTTTTCTATACTGTCAAAATTACACTGACAACTGAATGTTGTCTAAGGTAGTAAAGACAATTTGATTTTATAATCGCCATGCTAAAGACAGTAGAAAACTTTCTACTCGACGGCCACAAAGTATATACGGTTATCTCCAAAATCATGATTTTACAGAAGAACGTTTTGAATGCAAAATTGTGATAATTAATAGAAGAAGGGCATTACCAAGGAAATGGTTAAGGCCAATATTACTGTAATAATTTTTGTTCCAAAACACAGTACTTCGTCATTTTAAGAATAAATGTTGTGTGTGTGTGTTCAAACAGAAAAAAAGTCCTATGACAAAACAAAGAATTCCGAGTCGAATTATGTGAAAGAGTGAATTTCGTAAAAAGTGCAGTTGACTCTTTCTACTTTGCTGCCGTCGTACTGTCTACACGGAACGTCATTTTTGTCTACTCTTCCGTCGACAAAAAGTTGCTCAAGCTACGCGTGCAGGGATCCAAGCTATGTCGATGTCCAAACCGTTTTGGGAACAGTCAAATAGGCTCTTGTTTTCTACAACGATTTTACTATGAATTTTACTGTAATGTTGATTTACTATTGAAATTTATCTGTTGTTATGTCATGGCAATGCAAAATCTTAAATCATTCATTCAAGTTGGGCTGAGAATCAGAACTTTTTATAACTCCAAAAGTTTAAAAAAATTGCCCCTAAACCGTCCACTCTTCACCACTCTCTGGTGCAAGACGTGGCGCGTAATACACCAGCAGCATCGGCTGTTGATATTTGGGACAACCAATCACAGCAGTTGTTAATACATGAGTTTGGAAGCGCGCATAGATCAACTTTTAGAAACCGGGTGTAATAGTCCACAGTGATAATAATTATTACTATAATTCTACAATTTCGTACAACCTACATAACTTTGGATTATAATTTCTTGCCATATTATTATTATCATCCACTAGTTTTTTTTTTATTTTGATAACATTTCATAACCTTTTTGTATGCTTGAGGAATTTTATTAAGATTTGCGATCTCAAAAATAATGTTTTCGGGGTAAAATTAATTTGATTTTCTTCTCGTCGTTTCGTGTGTCAAACTTGTAATTGTTACGTCAAAGAAATTCATACTTAGGTTTTAACAAAATATTAAATAATTGTATGTGTATTTATGTTTGTCTTTCTGCACTTAATCGTCTCGTTATTAAAATATTTTTGTTAACTATACCAAAATGCTGGCATATACAAATTGTGTATTCTCGAAGTTTTCTATACATGCAATACAGTTGAAATAGTTCCTACTACATTTTTAACCAACTACGAAGTTATAGGTGTGTAATGGTAACGCCTCAATTACTAAGCGATGTGTGAGATCGCCTTTATAATTGGAATCAGTTTATTTAGTCATCCAGCATCCAAGCATTGTTTTAGAGTAACTAAATATTCCAATATGTATGTACATTTTTAATAAGACAGTGTTACTTAAATAAATGTGATTGTTTTATGAGATTTGTTTTATTTGTTCCTTATCCTATTCTATCATGTTCCGGTTAAGGGTCTCCTAGCTAGTCAGTCATTCTTCTATACTAACGTCGCCGTCGTATGGAGTTTACTCCACTGTTAGACAGTGTGCATTAAAAATTATATCTACTTGTCTCGTCATTATGTAGCCTGAAACAGAATTTAAAAAAATTGTTTGAAAGTTAAGAGCGTCGTAACTTCCATATTTCAACACTAATTTGAACGCACCATTGGGCGTAAACAAATAACTGCTGGTGTATGAAAATGGCAAAATTGTTATCGTATACAGATAGATAACTTATTCAAGAATTCAAATCACTATACGGGGTGTCCGGGACATCGACGCGAAGCCGGTTACTGCCATCCTGTATTTTGAATAAAAACATCAGTAGTTTTTTGATAATATCTGTCCACCCAAAGGTCAGTTCATTTAATTTTACGCGCACGTTTTCGTTATATTTCACTAAATCAATAAACAAATAAATACATAAATAAAAAAAAAAGGCTTATAATGCTAGTTCATTATATTTTTTTTTTTTTTATGGTACCACCATCAAAAAAAAAAAGTTTATAAGTTTATAATCATCAAATGACTTCTCCCGCTTTGGGCGAAGCGGGAGGGCGTGTCAGACTTTTACTGACTAAAACCCACCCGTGTTCCTTCCGTTGCCTGTGTGCCGGGGCCGCGATATCCCTTTCGGATAAACTCGCAACTCCGGCAGGCCCTTACCAACGAGTTGGAGCCGTCGACTAGTGCAACCATGAGATCGGACGGGGTATTTAATTATTCTATTCCATTTATGATAAATAACATGATATCACGCCTATATTCCCCGAAGGGTTAGGCACAGGTGTACCTATAGATATATAGATAGATACCCACATTTCGCCAGTTATGGTATATATATGATACAGAGAGAATAAAGAGCAATATTCTTACAATATCACACATTTTTATTGAAATCTGGGAGAAAATTATTTTAAGATAGTATCATTGGCTCAAAGGCCAAATATTTGAACAATTACAAGTAGACTGATGAATGTAACACGCGGATACGTTAAAAAAATTAAAAAGAAAAATTCTGTCACTTTACTAATTGTATTTTTAGCGTCCTGAAAAAAATTGTTTCTAAACATAAATAATCAAGGAAACAGTGCAAATAACCCTCAAATTAAACTTTCTCACTCAAAATGCAAGAAGGTAACTATCAAAACCAGTAATACAACTACGCACAACCTGCTGTTTACGACGCTACGAGTTCCCTCCAAAATTGACAAATTTTGTCGAAATTTTCAGATTTGGAAGTGACTGGAATATCTCGTAGCGGCCGTGTGAGGAAGAAGAGTTCTAAATTGATGGACTTTGAGTCCCCAGACGATATTGAGACTAGGTTCCGTCGCCAGACGCCTGTGAAAACCTATGTTGGGTTTAGGCCGGAAGAAACTACGGAATTTCAGCCTCAGGAGAGCGCTCCGCCTCGACCGGTGGAGGAGGCAGGCACTGCATCCGGCAGTGAATCCGACTATTATGATAATCCTGGAGAAAATGCTGACAGGTAAATCTAAAGTTCATCCTTACGGTAGATTGCATAGGATTTGATTAGGAGAGAATAACAATAGAACATCTTATTTTTTTAAGAAGATTTTGTGGTTATCACAGTTGCATAGATATGACAAATTTCTAGAAGAAATAGGTGGCGAGTGTCTTTTTGCTCAGACCAAAAATAAAAAATCAAGACAGCACTGCAAACAATACAGTGAAGCATACATGCTCACATGCACACATTTACAATCAAACTACACCTCACAAAGTACATATAAGTTAACAAAACTAGCCTCACATCACTATTGACAGTGTCTTGGTTTTTTTTTTGGTCTGAAGCCTTTTTGTTTGTTTTTAATCCTTCTTACAGAGAAGCCTGCCTCAGCAGTGGAATATGCAAGCTGATTAGGCTCAAACTTTGTAGGTATACTGTTCTAAGTTCGATAGGTAGAGGTTATCACACTAAAAAAGTCCACATAATCGAAACTATAACAGTTTGAAAAATTCAAAATTCATTTATTTTTATTTTGCATAAGCCTACATGGTCACTTATAAAACGTCACAAGCTAGTTACACGGTTCCAATTGGTTGTTTCCTATGGAGCTGACAAGAAACTCCACCGTTACTCTTTTAAAAATGATTGGTTTTTACAGTATTTTCAGATAACAGTGTTAATAGGTATGGGAGGACAGTGTAGTAGGCTTGTGTAACTCTTTACGGAACCCACTCACTGATCCAGATCATTGAAGTGATCCAAAAGATTGGTTCAGTAACAACGTTTCAATCGCATCATTTGAATCATTACTTTGTCTCTGTGTCTTTCCGCGCGACCGTCGCTTGCGAGGCGACTGAGCAGCAGTGAGCGAATAAGCGAAAGACTGAGACGCTGAGTTACGTTACTTTAGTGTCAGTACTACCGAACTGAGTCGTGAGTGAGAGGGTGACACATTACAATCTATTTAAGTCAGAAAGAGATACCAAATGAGATGTGTATCATTCATAGTTTTTCATTATCTTTATACATTTTTATATCCTTTGAGTCGATGATTCAAATGATCCAAATGAAACATATCAATGATTCGGATCATTTCGGTGATCCAGATGCGAATGTTCCAATCGCAAAAATAATACACTTTGCCCACCTCTAACAAGTACCAGGTATTTAACAAAATAGAAAATGGTCAACAAATCTAGTCTACTAAGGCTACAACATTCTCACATTCACAAAATAGAATAGAATCCTAAGTATATAAAAGACAAAAAATAAAAACCTATTTTAAATTAAATGACATGATTGCTATTACAACTGTAAAAAATCTGAATAAGCTAAGTCTAACAAAGAGTTGAAGTTAAATTGGGCTAACTAAGGTATAATTTAAATAATATACCAGCCCATTATTGCCCCACTGCAGGGCAAATGCCTGCTCATATAGAGAAGGCAGGAGCATTGATCACCACGCTTGCTCACGGCGGGATGACAATAGCGGACTTTTATTAAATCATTAGGCCAGATTTACCTTTACTGATGTCATTGATATCCAAGATATACTTAGAAAGTACATATGAATAGATTCAGTAAGTAAACTTGCAACTCTAAAGGAGTGTGTCCAAACATTGGGCGGCAATCGAGCGCGGCTGCCGCGTGCGGCCTTCCGCACTATGTTTGTACGACTGCCGCGCGCGAACGCTGTCTACCTGCCGCGCACAAACATTTTTAGGAAACATTCGTCACGAATTGTGTCTAGACGTATTAAAGGCTAGGCAGATTGATATTGCCAACTGAAGAATGTGCCGCGCAGTACTGCTTCGCAAACATTCGTCGGTTTGGTCCTAACAAGAGCACGGCAGAAATTCCGCGTTTTGCTGCCGCGCTCTTGTCGCCCAATGTTTGGATACACCTTAATGATTTTTCATACAAATATTATTTTAATTTTTTTTTAAACACCAATACCTTTTTCTCCAAAAAGTGGTGAGCCACAAAATTGCAGCATGGAGTCGGACAGCTCAGCGTCGGACGAGGGTTCCACGAGGACTCCCGCCAACTCCCTCTACATGATGGAAAAGAGCAGCAAGAAGAAGCTCATTGTTAAAGACGGACGAGTTGTTGGCAGAGCTAAGGCGCAGAGAAAGGATAAAGGTAAAAATTTTAATTTTATTGTTCTGTCGTCATATGGTGCAAGGTCTTAACTAACATTTTTATCAAAAATTTGTTTCTGCACGCGACTTCGTCCGCGAGCCTATAACTTTCCTCAAGAACTGGGCTAGCCAATGCAAAAAGCATTTTTCAAATCCGACTGGTTGTTCCGGAGGTTTCCCCTTTACATCAAACAATTTTACCTATTTTTCATATTAGTATACTCGTAGATGTGAAATAATATTAGTATAGTAAAGGTACCTATGGAGTATAGCTTCCCCCAGCGGCTTCGCCCGCGTGATTTCTTTTTAAGTTATAGCTTACTAGCAGCACCCCGCGGTTTCACCTGCATAAGTCTCGTTCCCGTGGGAATATCGGGATGAAAAGTATCCTATGTGTTAATCCAGGTTATAAACTATCTGTGTGCCAAATTTCATCCAAATCCGTTTAGTAGTTTTTGCGTGAAAGAGTAACAAACATCCATCCATCCATACATACAAACTTTCGCATTTATAATATTAGTAGGATTAGTAGGATAGTAGGATGTTACTCAGTGGTAGTATCTAGCATTCTACTGGTAAAATAATTTTTAAAATCGGTCCGGTCGTTTTTGAGTTAAAAAAAAACTAAAATAAAAATCTTATCTCTTTTATAATATTAGTGTAGATTACTTTTAGGTGTCCCATAGTGTTAGGGAAAACGGACAAAAGTGCACTAATATTGGTCTTATGTTATGTTGGTACCGTCACAAATTAGTACAGTTGGTTCACTCTGCAAAATCATTTAAATAAAAAGCGACTCTTGCTACGACACAATAAAGTGCTATTTAGGTCACACAGCGCTAATTACCTACAGTTAGCGTCGGGTCACACCGGAATGGCAGCGGTCGGCAGCGACGCGGCGAGCACTTTCAGTGTGTAATAATTTTAAACTTTATCTACATACTTAAAAGACCAGTATCGCTTGAACAGCTTGTAAAGGTCGCGAGGTATCTTGTCGGTGGTTCTGCCCGCGGCTGCCAGCGGCGACGCGAGGCCGCTCGCGGCACCGTGAGCGGCCGCGCTTATGTAATATAAAAACTAAACTAGTCAAGAGGAGACTAGGTGCGTGGGATATGGAGGTCGCGCGAGGCCGACAGCGGCGACGCCGGGGGCCGCTGCCATTCCGGTGTGACTCGGCCCATTCACCTAGAAGTCTCCTCTCTTTCTATCGCGTAACTCTTTTAACTTCTGACTTCGTTACGCTCACTGAATTGGCCCGACAAGATGAGCTCGCCGCGGACTTGTAGCTTCAGTCTAAAATGCGAAGTGCGCCTTCTGTACTATTCTGTGGTACAGTCAGCCTCAAAAAGATGTTTACGTGAACAAGAATTCATTTAATTGTATCTTATCTCTGTTTCATAATTTTGTATCAATGTGTATCCTCAAAACATATTACACATTGAAGCTTCACATTGATACAGTCTTCATACCTAAAATGCGGAATGCGCCTGATTCTGTACTATTCTCTGGTTGGCCAGCGGCTTTGTCCTGAACATATATTCTCTAAGGTCTATTTAAATCCTTTTTCCAATTGATGTTATTTCTACTTAAACAAACATCAACTTTATGCAGGTGTAAATAAAGTTCATTTTATAGACAGACCAGTACTGTTGCAAAATTCATTAAAAAAAATATGAAGTAGTAGCGCAAATTGAACCTTATGTGTAGGCATTACAGTTGCTTTTCCTAAAACTCGTGTTTGTTTACATTTTTGGCAAATGAATTGCCAACACAGTATAGTGTATTGATTTAATATCTATATCTTAGGTAAGACCCGTATCACTGCGTATATGATGTGGGCTAAAGAGGCGCGCAATGAACTCCTGCGCAAACATCCCGATATGGACTTCTCTGCGATATCCAAGCGACTGGGCGAGATGTGGTCTAATGTAAGTAAAATTTAATTTACTGAATGACTCCTTGACAATTAAAAACTGCTTGACAATAGGGATGATAATAAAAATTATTTTTTTAGTCCGTTTTTGAGATTATAAAAAAATCTGGGACACGTATTTTTTCTTTTGTTACGTAATCTAAGGATTACGGCGATATATTGAGGTAAAATGTGCCAGGACGTCACGAGTATGTAGATTGTATACTAACTAGTGACGTACGACCCCCACTCCCCAACTTAAAATGCGTTTTATCTAAGTAATTTTTTATCAATATGATAAAGCAAAAAAATTCAAACTAGTTAGATATGAACTTCCTTGGTGGTACTTACCGAGTTTATCTTGAACATTACTGACATCAGTTAAAGAAAACATCGTGAGGAAACCTGGACTTGTCTAGTTAATATAAGTCTGAAATCGCCAACCCGTCTTGAGCAACCGTGGTGATCCATGCTCGTGCCATCGCTGTATGACGAGGCTGGTATTATATGCTGGACTTGCTAGTTTTACACCTGGATTCTTGCTGTGCTACAGATAAATACAGATGTGACACTCCGAATTTTAGGTATGAAGCTACAAGTAGGTACAGTACAACTATTTTCTTTAAGTCCCTCGGGAATCATCGCATTTCCGAAAACAAACGAATGAAAATTTCCATGTCCATTCATTATTAGATTTATCGTGTATAATAATTTGAATTCAGAACTAAGTACTTTCAATCTGCCTAGCCTTTTCCCAACTATTTTGGGGCCGGCTTGAATTGTTGTACTATACGCAGCGGGCTCGACTTGTCGAATTCAGTGAGCGTAACGTATTCAGAAGATATAAGAGTTACGCGATATACAGAGAGGCAACTTCTAGGTGAATATAACTGTAGGTAACTAGCGCTGTGCGACCTGAATTGCACTTTATTGTGTCGTAGCAAGAGTCGCTTTTTATTAAAATGATTTTGCGGCGTGTCCCATCCTTACTAATCTCCTAACCAATGATATATTGTGTTATCTGTAAACAGGTTAATTACAACGAACGCTATCTGTGGAAGCGTAAAGCTAAACGCTTTGCGATGCAGAAGGAGCAAAGCAACCAATCTACTACTAACAAGATTATCATTTCTAATCCAAGTGAGTATGCGTTTAATTAATTAACGAGTGAGCCTTACAGTAGTCGCTTAAGATGTGTACCATCTTTCATATCAGCTGACAATGATATAAACAATACTGATGATCATCATCATTACCTCTCGGAAAATGTGTTGGTACCATCAGTCTGACGGCCAACTCTAGCACCGCGCGCGCTCATTGGTCGAATCAAACAGCGCGCCGTTGCCCAGCTTCCTGTTACAAACTTCCGTCCCTTTTCAGGAAATCACTCCCATAGATTGTAGGAATGCGAGGGGAAAATATTACACATCAAAAAAAAATATTTTACTTGAACTTGTAACGGCTTTCCGCCAATTACATTCGTTAAAGAAATTTAGATAAAATGTATACACTCATCTCACAGAATTCCAGACATACTGATATGATCGTCTGCCATTCGTCTGCACACACATTATAGTTCGCGTCAAATAGCTTTGCCGCTCTGAAGCTAGGTTGCGCATGCGCGCTATTGTTTTTTAAGGAAGATTTACTACAGAGCAGTCCCTTGTAGCCTTTAATTCAGAGCGGCTAAGTTATTTGACGCGAACAGTACATTCGGGTTCAGCGTCCAATAGGGATATATTACATAATATTATAAAGATATACTCTCTAAAAGACGAAACTTCGTTTAAAACCAAGATTTACCAACTTGGATTCAGCTACATAAAGATTGTTTTTTTAGGGTTCCGTAGACAAATGGCAAAAACGGAACCCTTATAATAGGGTTGATGACAAAAAAAATTTTTTAGTCCGTCTTTGAGATTATAAAAAAATATTGGACACGTATTTTTTCTTTTTTTACGTAATCTAAAGATTACCGCGATACATTGAGGTAAAATGACGGTGAGGATGAGGATGAGGTACTAGTGACGTAGCGAGCCCCACTCCCCAACTTAAAGTGCGTTTTATCTAGTATTTTTTTCATCCCTATCTAAAGGTGTATTCTGTGCACCGCTAAACAATGGTGTAACAAATTTATTATTTTTTAAATTAAGGTTGGCGCTCCCCTTAAGTGTAACCGAGAGATGAAAAAAGTTATTTCAATGCACATGAGACGTCTAAATACTTTTTTATTTAACATTTTTTTTAACGTGTTTTGCAACTTACAGGTCAGTCAGGTTGTATCTTGATCCAAATATGATTGGCGATCATAACAATTATGTTTTTACAGAATTAGAATCATTAATACATCTCTCTTAGTTAGATTTGTTCCACCTGAGATATAACCTGACACTGACCTGCAAATCGCAAAAAACCTAAGAAAATTTGAATTTCACAAACTATTGTTGTGAGATATGTGATGTTTTCGGTTCCAACCGCAGAAATAACTTTTTTTTTTGTTTTTTTTTTCGAGAAATACTATGAAATATAAACTTAGTTTTGCAGTGCATAAATATTCATTTTAACTATGGATTTTTTGTTTGCCATAAATCACTTATATGCTTATACACCAACGTCTGCAGCTCGCCCACTGACGTCGGCGGGGCCGGGCCGGCCGCCGCGCGCGCCCGCCAAGCCGCAGCCCGCGCCGCCCGCGCCGCCCGCGCAGGCTTTAGTGGTGAGTTGCTATGTTATTTATTTAAGATATAAAATAAGCTTAGCAATCAGCCTATTTTGGGGTCTGCTTCCAGTCTAACCGGATGCAGCTGAATACCAGCATTTTAATAAGATTATAGTATATGAACACCAAATCGCTTGTATGCTAAAGAGACAGAAAATGTTGAATTAGAACCGTTTAAAAAATAGTCTGGATAGAACACGAAATAAAAAAAATACTACGATTTTTGCAAACGATTTCTTTGTGTATATGGGAACGAAATAACATAACAGAGATACTGACTTGGATAAGTCAGTATCTCTGTTATGTTATTTCGTTCCCATATACACAAAGAAATCGTTTTGTTTTTAATACCTATATCATGGTTTACCAGAAGCCGAACAAAAAAGCCGTCTTAAAACAAATGGTTCAGTAAGTTTTGAGGAAATCGTAGAAATACACGTACCTGTTTTTTATGTCCGTTAAAAATAGGATATGGAATCTTGCGTCCGTTTTGGTGGCTTTATTTTGCTTATATTATCAGCAAAACTTACAATATGCGTTGGTAACCACACCTCTGCCTGACCCTTCGGAGAATACAGGGGTGAAGTTACATTATCACTAAACCAACTTTCCCTTCTACAGCCCGTGTCAACTTCAGCAGCAACCAGCGCTGGAATGTATCGCGTGACAGGCTGTGGAGCAGTTGAAGTGGCTGCTCATTTACGTCTATTGGGAGAGAGTCTCGCTATAATAGGAGAGAGACTGAAGGAACACGAGGTAAGTCTCGCTATAATAATAGAGATATTTTATTAGTAAGGGTAGAGGTGGCCCATCTGACTATTGGGAGAGAGTCTCACTGTAATATGAGAGAGACTGAAGGAGCATGAGGTAAGTCTTGATATAATAGAAAGAGAGTCGGCATGTATCGTATAACAGGCTGTGGCGCAGAAGAGGTGGCTGCACATCTCCGTCTCTTTGGAGAGTCTCGCTATAATAGGAAAGAGACTGAAGGAGCATGAGGTAAGTGTCGCTATAATAGGAGAAACACTTTATTTGTAAGGGTTTAGGTTGCCCCAAATCTTCGTTTATCGGGAGTGTCTAATAAGTCTTGTTATTTTTTATTTTTTTTTCTAGCCTACTCTGTCCCACTCTTGGGCAAAGGCCTCGCTCCACTCCTCCCATCGTTCGCGAGCCCGCGCGTCCTCCTTCCAGTTTTAACGGAACCTATCCAGCTCGTCCCGCCATCTCCTACGCGGTCTGCCGTGACCCCGCCTCACTGTCTCAGGGCACCAGTTCTGTGCTATTTGGGCCCACAGATTGTCCGGCATGCGACAGACATGCCAGTCTTGTTATAATAGGAAGAGATTCCGGATGTACCATATAACAGCAGAAGAATTGGCCGCACATCTCCGTCTCTTTGGAGAGTATGAATCTCGCTAAAATAGGAGGGACACTGAAGGAGCATAGTTTCGCTATAATGAGAGACAAACTTAAGGAACATGAGTGTCTCAATTTTAACCGTGAAGACCTACTGATTTAATGTAACTATTATAAAACGCCTATTTTAAGTCATTAAATGCTTTTTCAGATTTTTCAGAAGATGCTTTTTCAGAAGATGTTTTTTTCAGAAGCAAATAAACTATCTACAAACTGAACGATCCCCAGCAGCTATAATATATAGCTGCTGGGGAGTTTGTTGCGCCACTTCTTCTCAGCTAACGCACTAGGAAGTAGTGAAGGGTGGGCGTTTAGGGGGATGGTCTTATGTAATTTTGTCGTTCGAAAAGTGCTGATTCTCAGCCTAGTTTGAATAAAATGACTTTTGAATTTTATATGAAAGGAATTAAAAGGTCTGATTCAGCTATCAATCTTTTTTTTCCTGTGGCAACACTACAGCTAACAGCTGATCTGAATTTGCTCTTGTAATTTTAATCTTAAATATTAAGTTTCTTTGTTGTTAAGACCTAATTCCAATTACTCATCAAGTAAATAGGATAATAATGTGTATTTTGTATTAGATTCACATACCAAGTGCAAAATAAGTGCAAATATTTCAATGTGAAACGGTGACAGTTGCCGGCAAAGTGAATTTTGCATTGTCATCTCGTTAACAGGTACAATTCTTTAAACTTTACTTGCTATTCATTTGTTTACGTACTAAAATTTCACTAGCAATCATATTGTTCACTTTTAATACGGCTACTTATTGATGCCAATGACCTATAAACGTAAACATAACCTCAGTTTGGTTTGGTGACAGAACTCCTTTGAGTACTTACATCTAAATTTCTTTTTTTCTATTTTAAACTAATCATCTCATAACTAAACTGCTGCCACAACTATCTTCTCTCTTTCAATATCTTGTCATTTCCTTAAACTTTCAATCATGATTATGACTCGCAGCGCCCGTGCTCGCCTCGAAGAGTCTAAACTCAATCAGGCTTTGAGCGAATTAAAGGCGTCAAGGGAGTCCTGTGACCAACTGAATAAGGAAATAGATGACAATGAAAAGGTGCTCTTTGATGCTCATGAGAAGAATAGGAAGTTAAAAAGTGAAATGGCTCAGATATATACTCAATACACTGATGCCATAGAAGAACGGGACAGACTTCAACTTGTTGTGGACGGGTTCAGCCAGTGTAGCATAGAGTATGAACAAGCTCTTAGTCACAAATATTTACTACAACAGCGGCTACATGAGGCTCAAAGTCAAATAACAGAACTTCAGACCACAAATCATAACATCACTGCCTCGCTGAATCAAAGTCTGTTCAATGAGTTGATGCCTATTGCCCCATCAATGGTTTCTGCCATAAATCCCTCATACACAATAGATTTAACAGGTGATGATGATTCAAATTCATTTAATTCAGTGAGGGTAGTCACCAGTAAGAACAAACTTAAAAAATACATCAAAATTAATAAATATATTACTAAAACACAAAAGATGGTTAAAAGACAAAAGTTCTTTATTAAAAATGTTAAACTTAATAGAGAAAGGCTAAATTTACTTAAACAATTAGATATGTATTCTTTTAATTTGGAACAAAGTACTAGGAGGTACAACATTGACACAGAGTACTTGCAATATGAACTTGATCACTTACAGGAGAAACTTAGTTCAATGACTAACAAATATAATACCTCTGAACATCTAATGAGGGAATATGTGTTGGCAATGAATGAGCTGGTCAACTCACAAACAAACAACTGTGAGCAGTGTCAAACACTATCTAATGTACTTACACCAGAACATTCATTGACAACATGCAATACCACCTTACCGCAGCCCTGTGTTAATTTGACATTTCCTGCTATTATTGGTTCCAATAAACAATGTAAACAAATTGTAAAAAATGATATAGTATTATTTTGCGATGAGATTGGTAAGGACTTAGGCCACTTGTTGTCAGATGAATATCCGGGACACTCCATAATAAATTACTGTATGCCTGGTTGTTCTTTATTTGATATTATGAAAGAAATTATTAAATGTAACTTTAAACAGAACACTTTATTATTAATTTTTATGGGTAACAGGGGAAATGTGAACAAAGGAGAACTGCTCCAATACTATAGTACATTGTGTAATCTTAATTTAAGAAAAATTGTGTTGTTTACATTCCCATATAGTAACAGTTTGCCACAGGAAGAAAATAACTTAAGATTTTCAATAAATATGACTTTGCATAACTTGACATTTAATAATAATTTATTTCATTTAGTTGATACCAACAATTATGTTGCTAATAATTTGTATTTGACAAGAGATAGACATAATATTGTTATGTACTATCTTTCTAACTATTTCAAAAGACAGATAGCTGTGTCGCTATCATATTTTTTTTCTATTTCAGCCAAAAACTTGGCTAAACAACTTGCTTCTTTTGAGCAATGCAAAGACATTCTGAATAATTCTGCCAATAATTTGGCATCAACTAATGATATTGAATATCATTTAAATTAGAAATTAAGACAATAGAGGAAACCTCTTGCTTAATAAATGAAGAAAATTTAAATACTGGTTTAATATCACACCTATCAAATTGCAGTAACCTAAATAAATGTAATAATAATAGCCTCAAAATAGTTCATCAAAATATACAGGGTGTTATAGGTAAGGAATTAGAATTGGAGCTGTTCATGAACTGTAGTTATATTGATATCCTATGTGTAACTGAACATTGGTTAAAAGTCCACCAGTTCATGTTCAGCTTTAACAACCACCAGGTTGCCAGCTCATTCAGCAGAGTTAATATGATACGTGGTGGCTCTCTAATAATTGTTCGTAACAATACGAAATTTAAAGAACGTAAGGATATTGTGAGCCTCTCTGTTGAGCGAGTCATTGAAATAGCTTGCATTGAGCTTGAGCAGTTCATTGTAATAAGTGTGTATAGGCCCCCATGTGCTTCATATGATATGTTTGAGAAATATATGGAAGAAGTATTATTAAAGACTTGTAACAGTAATAAAACAGTTGTTGTCTGTGGAGATTTCAACATTGACATACTGGAAAAATCTGCTATAGTAAATAAATTTATAACTTTATTTAAGTCATATAATTTGTACAATACATTCTTTGAGCCGACTAGAATAACTGCCACTAGTGCTACCTGTATTGATAATATTTTTACAAACTTAAGACCTTCTAGCCATTTAATTATAAATGAGTTGGACTCTGATCACTGTGGCCAGTTAGTCACTTTCCCTCAGAAAACAGTCAGATCTCAAAGAAAACTTGTGAGTTTTGTTCCTGTAAATAAAAGTCGCTTAGGACAATTTAAAAATAGTTTAATGGAAAAACTACCGGGTTTGCCTTATCACAACAACCCGGATCGAGCTTATACTTCACTATTTAACCTCATCAATTGTGAGTTTAAGAAGGTTTTCACCTCAAAAACATTGCCTGTTTGTGACCGCGTTATATTTAGTGATTGGGCAACACCAGGTATTTACAAAAGTAGGGAAAGGTTATTTGAGTTGTATCATGAAAAAACATATAACCATGATGAAACTTTTAAAGAATTTGTTAAGAAATATTCTAAAACTTTTAAAAGAGCCTGTTCCTCAGCAAAAGCCTTACACATTAAAAATAAAATAATATCTTCTGGAAATAAAATAAAAACAACCTGGAATATTATTAATTCAGAAACGGAAAGAACGACGGTACGGAATCGTGACTTCCATCTAAAAATCAATGATGTAGATATTGAAGCAGACGTGGAGGTGGCAACTGAGTTTGAATTTTTTTTCACTAATATTCCCATTTTAACAACCAAAACTCTGTCATCGTCGTCCTCCACTTCTGCTTACTCAATACTAAAAGAATGTGTACCAGAATCTGACAAACTTTTTGAATTTTCAATTGCTTCTGCTAAAGACATTATAGAATCTTTTAAAAATCTTGATGTAAAAAAAACTGCTGACCTTTGGGGATTATCAGTACATACCATATCTTCAATAATTGATGTTATTGCACCCTTTTTAGCAATTATTTTTAACTCTTGTGTTGCGTCTGGTGTATTTCCTGATCAGATGAAACTTAGTAAAGTTATTCCACTGTTCAAGTCTGGCAGCACAACTGATCCTACGAATTTTCGGCCTATTTCGATATTACCTACATTAAGCAAAATTTTTGAGAAATTAATTTTGAAACAAATGTTAGAACATTTCAATGCACATAATTTATTACATCTAAAACAGTTTGGTTTTACAAAGGGTCGTTCAACTACAGATGCGGGCGTGGAATTACTGAAGAGCATATTCGAGGCCTGGGAGGAGTCGCAGGATGCTCTTGGCATTTTCTGCGACTTGTCCAAGGCCTTCGATTGCGTACATCATGATACACTCATCAAGAAACTGTACCACTATGGTATGAGGAACAAGGCTCTCGACCTTCTGACTTCTTATCTGAACAACAGAATTCAGAGGGTCGATGTTAATGGCAAGAGATCTGCAGGATCTGCAGTCACCATGGGCGTTCCGCAGGGTTCAATTCTAGGTCCTTTCTTATTTTTAATTTATATAAATGACTTACCTTACCACATAAGGGATAATCACAAGATCGTATTATTCGCAGATGACACTTCCCTTATTTTTAAAATCAAACGTCAGTTAGTTAACTTTGAACAAATTAACGATGCACTCTCTAAAGTTGTGCATTGGTTTAATGTAAATAATCTTCTTCTGAACGAAAAGAAGACTAAACTCATAAAATTTTCAACGCCAAATGTCAGGCAGCTAACTACCAATGTTCAAGTTAATGGAATAGAACTGGACCCTGTTGAGTCGACAGTTTTTCTTGGAATCACTATTGATAGTAAATTACAATGGGGCCCACACATAGAAAAATTATCAGGAAAGCTTAGTTCGGCCGCCTATGCTGTTAAAAAAATTAGACAGATAACTGACGTAGATACAGCCAGAATTGTTTATTTTAGTTATTTTCATAGTCTTATGTCATATGGGATTCTTCTCTGGGGAACCTGTGCGGACATTAATACTATCTTTGTTCTACAGAAAAGGGCTGTTCGAGCCATTTACAACCTAGGTCCGAGAGATTCCCTTCGAGGAAAATTCAAAGAAGTAAATATTCTAACTCTAGCCTCACAATATATTTTTGAAAACCTAATGTATGTACACAAAAATATATCAAATTTTAAGAAAATGTCTGATATTCATAGTTTAAATACCAGGAATAAACACAACCTTGCTGTACATCGCACTCGTCTCCACAGAGTAGGCAACTCGTTCATGGGTCAATGTATACGCTTTTACAACAAACTTCCCATTGACATTCGAAACTTACCCATTAAACGATTTAAAATTTGTATTAAAACCAAACTTTGTAAAAAAGGGTACTATAAAATTTCAGATTATTTAGAAGATAAAAAAGCTTGGGATTGAGCTGCTCGCTCTGCTAAACCTTGTGATAAAACCATAAAACTTGACATTAGAATTATTTAGTAAAATCATTAAAATATACCAGTTTTATTTAAACATTAAAACAAAATGACATGATTACTTTGTAAAGTATAATATTATTTTAATTACCTATTGTGAATGTGAGGACTATGTGGATATTTTTTTAATTTAATTTTTTTTTTCTCATTACTCCTTTTTTATCCTCTCTCAGTTAGTTTTAATGATGGTCTGGCAGTTTGAGTAGTTTATGCGGCCTACCCAAATGTCCTTTCTTTGGTATTGTTCGTCGAGTTGAGCTCCTTTTGTTCTGAGTTGAGCTCCACGATTACTGACAAATGCTTGCACTGACTGGACAGGTCCACTCAAATCTGTGTGGTTCTTTTCTCAAAAGACCATTTCAGACATGAATCTACATGGTCCTCATATGGCTTGACCAAGATTATGTCTGGACTTTAAAAGAGACTGTGACCTCTGAGTTTGTTTCGGCCTTTCTTCTCAGAGTAGTCGGATAGGAAACGCCGAACTCATCTAGCAAAATTTAATATATCTTTAATATGACGTGTAAAAGTGATTCCTATATCCTATTTACAGAATAAACAATTTCATTTCATTTCATTTCATTTCAATCAACAATATAATGTCAAGAATCGTATCTCACCCAAACATTTTCTTCCAACAGGGCCAAATCGCAGTCTCAGGCTCGGTATCAGTACTATTGGACACATTGCTCTGCTCGCTCGCTCCGCTCCTGAGCGTGTGTCGCGCTATACCTGCTATAGCGCCGCCGTCTCGTCTCCTACAAGACACTCTGCACAACATAGCTTATATTATGCCTGGATTGTAAGCGAAGGACGAAAAATAAAATATCACTATTTTAAAACAGCCTTTTACTTCACTTTTTTCAGCCAAGTATGCAAAAACTTGCCTTGTGATGTGTGTAATATATAATAAAACACCGAAATAACTAAAATTATTAAATAATCATAACTTATTTAAAAAAACACTATACAAATGGCTGAATGCACATAATTTTTATGACATTAAATGGTTATAAAATGTGTATACAGTACAGGTATTAATGAAAATGTTTGTGATGTATGATCCGACTGAGCATTATTGTATTTCCAATTAATCTGCGACATCTTTAACTCACCTTTAACTCGTCATTAAATATTTAGAATGCAATTGATACAATATTCTGTCTGTATAGCTAAACTTGTGGACATTATATCAAAACCAGACTGTAAGAACTTTATACCATGTTTAAGGCAAATCAAGACTTATCTTAATCAACTTGGAATTTCATTTCAAAATTGCCTTGACTTTTCCCAACTATGTATGTTGCGGTCGGCTTCCAGTCTGCATGTGGCGATCGATGGCCCTCTATGGAGCCCCGGTGTGGCAGCTGACCTGACGGCCCGCCACATCACAATGCTGCACAAACCGCAGAGAGCGACGGCCGTCAGTCATTAGTGTACGTTCTGAGTGAGCGCGCACCGCGCAGGCGGAATAAACGGCGCATTAAACGAATGTTCCGACACGTTTGAACTTGTCCGGAGTGCGAGCGTAAATCGGCTCCGCAATCCGGCGTCACTCAGGACCAGGACTTTTTTTTTTTTTCAGGATGGGAAATCATCAAATGACTTCTCCCGCTCTGGGCAGAGCGAGAGGGTGTGTCAGACTTTTACTGACTAAAACCCACCCGTGTTCCTTCCGTTGCCTGTGTGCCGGGGCCGCAATATCCCTTTCGGACAAACTCGCAACCCCAGCAGGCATTGGTCTTTCGACCCCGTCGGTTGGTGCTGACATCTCTTTGAGGCGCGCGTGTAACACAACGCGCCGTCGACACGGGCCTGGTCCTTATCGGACGGCGAGCTGCCCATTGCTCACCGCCCGCGCCTACGGTGGCCGGAAGTCGGCTCTCGACTCCCGACGCCCGGGGCGTCTCCTGCGGCGACTAGGGCCGCGAGGGCGTGCAGCTTGCATCTCCCTCGCGCGCTCCGCCTCCTTCGCGAACATAACTGCTTCGCAGAAGGAGGTGACGGCCTCCCATGCACTGTCGCTCCGAACCATGGCCTGAACCAGGGCCGGACGCGAGAGATCGCCTCCGTGAGGACATGGCGGTGCTCCGCCCAAGCCGGGCAGACCTCCACCGTATGATCCCCGCCCTTTGGACCTGGAGGTGAAGACAGTCGCGTCACTGCATCTGTAGCGCGAGGAGGCCAAGAGACTGGTGCAGTGACAGATCCCGTTACGCACCGCACTGTGGATCGAAAAAAGGCTCTCGAAGACATAGGAGGTTAAATTTTTTTAAGTTGGTTTTTTGCTTAAAATGGCTTCCTATAGCCAATGGTTTCTCTTGTCACAAATGCCTCTAAACTAGACTAAAAATCACTAAAATTTTGTTTATTCCTGTCAAACGACGATTTCCCATTCTGAAATAGACTAAAGTGACACAACTTAACTATATTTTAGTTTGACAGCACTAAGATAGTACTGAGTTTTTAGTTTAGTGAAAATGCCAATTTTGCTATTCTGAATTTGATATTTTTCACCTAAAATTTTTATTGTAAAATACCAAACCAGACTAAACGTAACAAGTTTTAATCGCGATTAAAAAGGTGTGGTATAAAATAAGTTGTCATGAACTAAAATTCACACCAACATCTCGACTTCCCATGCAAAAACAGTACTGTATTTTTTTTTTCTTTTGCTTATATCTCGAAAATGGTGCGTCCTATCGCAAAAATAATAAAAATTTCGACCCCCTTTATAAAACCCTTGAACCCCTAAACCTGAACATGTAGGCAATATTTTTTCAGGTTTTCCATACAAAAAGTGAAAAATTCCATATAAAACACGTCGCGGCGCCAACCCCTGCGCGCCTCTGGCTCTAAAAAAAATCATGGTTTAGGGCAAACCACGGGTACCACGTGGATTGGCGATTGTCAAATTCTATTTTAGTTGTGTCCAAATTAATTTTTAGTTTAGAGAATTTTATTTGCAGAATAGTCTAAGATTCTCATAGCCAAAAGTAAGGAATTTTAGTGATAGTTTAGTTCGGTGTACAAGAGAATCGGCACCAATATCATGCAGGAATATATCATAGGATACAATCTGGTAGGCAAATTGCCAATTTATATATTATTTGCCAAAAAAAATATATGGAGCTAATACTTATATCCGGAAGGGAGAGATACTTTGAATCCCTCGCTGCGCCCAGGATTCTACCTTAGAATCCCTGGCTTAGGCTCCGCTCTGGATTCAAAGAAACACTCTCGCCTTAAAAATAGTTGTTTGCTCCCTAGGCAAACAATCTACTATTAAGTTCTACCTTGCTTACTCAAGCAAGTAATAATGAATATAATTTTAAATAATCAACAAACATTTTTTTTATTACTATGTTAATAATCAACATAATTTTTTTAATGATTTATTATTATAATTTGTAATTATAAAAATTATGATGCTGCTTATTTTATTTCTTTTATTTTACATTGTGACAAAAATAGTGATAACGGGTATGTTGTGGTGTTCTCTGGACTTAATTATTACTTATAAATAAAACATATTTGGGTTATTTATTCAGTACTTGGTATTTATTGTTTGTTACACGTATATAAATACGTTATAGAAAAAAATTACCACATTCTCAAAGTTTGGATAGTTTGGGAGTTGGGATTTTGAGAATTGGACATTTTGACACCGTTGAACATTTTGACCCTGAACACATAATATTCTAACACACTGTGATGTAACTATTAATTTATGATTTTTTGATATAGTTGATCCGAAATGGCGGCGCGTAATGTTCCACGCGCGCCTCTCTAAAACGTAATGGGGGAGTTTCAACACCTCACTCCCCGTACGGGACGGCCCGCCGGCTCGGCCCTGCCGCACAAAGGATCGCAAAAGAAAATGAAGGCGCAAAAGCCAGGGGTACGTGCCGCGCGGCAAAAGCTTATCGTGTGTAGGAGCCATTTGACTGGTTGGACTGATTGGACTTTCGGGCTTCTGACGACCCGTAACGACTGTCAAAGATCCATGAGTGACAGCCGGGACCAACGGCTAAACTCTTTATGATACGGAACCCTACTAACGGGTGATCGTTTTTATTCCCGTGTAAACGTGGTTGGCATTATCAAAATAAAACATTTGAACACAATTATGTACTCATTTATTGTATTACGGATAAAAATGAAGAATATTTACAAAAAATAAATCTTACGAACTAACACTAAATACTTGATTTTGACTACAACAATCAGTATTTGACTTGAGTATAGTGTAACAGTCCGGAAATGAATTGTTTATCAAATTGACACACTACGTCAATTTGCCATGTTATAGCCATTTGATACAACGGTCAAAGAATAATGGTTGTGATTTTGAATATACTAATTATAGAACTCGCGTTATGAACCAAGTCGTCGGAACAAAAATGTCAGTAGCAATGACAATGTGCAACGCCTTGCGTCTATCTAGATCAGAAAATCAAATTGGTTGCTAATTTAATTATATAATTTATTATTTTTTATAACACTGGTTTTACATTCTGTGATTTCTTGAACTCGCACACTGACTTATTACTTGTTAAAATGTTAGGAATATCGTATAATTTTACAATGTTTGTAAATATGTGAGCACCATGTATCTATCACATAATTAATTTATCTGTAATCGCTTCATTTTTCATTATTTTTACCTATCGTGGTATAGTAATCTTATTCCAGATGCATCGTCTTCACATTTAATTATATAATTAATGTATACAAAATATTGTAAAACCATTTTAAAAGAGTAACGGTGGAGTTTCTTGCCCATTCTTCTCCATACGAAAACTACCTTATGGAAAGGGTGACTAGAATCAATTATATTTTTTGTAAATTTATAAATTGTTTGAATTTGACTTATCGATAGTTTGCCACCTGCTCCATAAGCTCTATAAGTGCAAGCGAGATAGGCTAACAACAATAATGTATGGCCGGACGAATCAGTTCTTACAACGGCGACTATAGTAACACAACTGGCGAAATGTGGGTGTACAGATAGGTACCTCTGTGTGATGTTATGTGTTAATTTGATAAATAATTTACTTATTGACCTTATAAAAAAAGGCATACATTTAGACATTTATTATAGATTGATACCATATTGTATTTTGAATACATAAGGGTGTATTCATGTAGAACGCTGATAACCAGCGCCGATATGCCAGCGCTGATCGGCGCAGGCTTTTCATACTTTTTGCCAAACCAGCGCGAACCGGCGCCGACAAATCGGATAGGAACTTATCGGCGACAAGCGCTGGCAAACCGGCGCCGGTTACCAGCGTTCTACATGAAAACACTCTAAGCGTTGCTTTTGTAAGACCTGCTGAACGAATAAGATACTTATTTTTAAATTATTTTTTATTCAGTAACAAGCTAGAATTAAATTCAAATTCCTTTACATTTCTTAAAACAAAAATAAGTGTAATGTAGAAATCCTGAGATAGCAATATTGTTCCATCTCTTTCTTGCGTTATATTAACAACAATGAAAAGAAAGCTGTATTTAAAGTTTAATTTGTGCTTCACTACTGCGCTAAGGGCTTACAAAGAAACTGTTATTCAAGATTATATTCATTCTGATTAGACATATTATTTCAAATTGTATTTTATTACGCCGATATTAGTCTAATTTATGATTCTATCTCGAATCATAAGTATGTGTGTTTGATTCTAACACATAGGTATTCAAAAAATCTTACTGAAATGTAATTCACAACATTTTGATATAAAATCTATCAAAAAAATGTATTCAGATAAAAAAAAACATAGTTCTCACGAAAGAAGTGAAAATTTAAAACTATGCATAGGTATAGAGACAGATATAATATGTACTGTTAACATTAGCATGTCGGTGACGCGAACCTATAAGATTTTCGGGGTCCCATAAATCGTACTGATCGTAATGAATTTTAAATATTAATGTAATGTTTTTTTAAATTGTTGTTATTTTATTTATTATCATTGTAATATTTTCAACATAATGTTATGAAATAAATGACTTATGACTTATGTACCTAAAGAAATTTTCACTTAAATAAATGCATAGCTACAGACAGATATATATGTACTGTTAACATTAGCATGTCGGTGACGCGAACCCATGAGATTGTCCCCCCCCCAAAAATCGCGCCTAAAGAAGTTTTCACTTAAGAAAATGTTTTTTTTTTATGTTGAAAGAATGAAGGGAAATGATTTTGAAACCGTACGTGGAATCAGAACTTTTAATACATATAACTAGTTAGAAATCGTATGAAAAAGTACAAGTCTTTTATTTTAGTCACACCGAGATCTGCTACAAAATAATTATCCATGAACACAAGTCCGTTACAAAAGCACAATTTTTATTCTAGAAAGTATATTAGGATAAATAGACACTAAGGGCGTTTGTCCACCGCCGCCGTCACCGGGATGTCACCGTGAACGAGGGTGCTGAAGTACCGATAAATACATTTACTGTGGCCGCGTGTCCATTGCCGACGTCACATACGGTTCGAATAACGGTTCGAGTTTTTCTGTGACGTCCCAGTGACCGCGGCGGTGGACATAAGTCCTCATAATTATTTGTTAGGCATTATGAATGTCAAACTCAACAACTAATCGTAGACTGAAAAGGTTCTAAGCAACATTGAAAGAGTGGTTTTATATACCGTTTCTGAACGGACAGTTTTTAACATATTGTATAGTTAACCTCATTTTTTGTTACAAAATTACAACAACCGTCCCCTACAGTTAGGAGCTCCACAGTAACAGTAAAGTATCTTCCCGGGAACGGAACCCACGTCATAGTTGTAGTTCCAAGTGAGCTCGGTACCTGCTTTGATGTGTGATAGCGCGAAGAACGCCACCCAGGGGAAGCGAGGGTCATGGGTGTCCACGAACACGTTCTGTACGAAGACATTCGGGCAGCAGGAGTGCTGGAAGAGGAAATAAATAAATAAATAAGTTAATTATACTCTGACTATTAAATGTTATCATCATCAATTCAGCCGAAAGACGTCCACTGCTGGACATAGGCCTCCCCCAAATGGGGGGGGGGGTTACCATAATCGCCACGCTTGGCAGGCGGGTTGGCGATCGCAGTATGGTGTTAAAAATGCGTAGAGAACGCTGCTGCCCATTCTCTAGTCACTAGAGACTCACTAGAGTCTAGTGAATCCCTTAGTCGCCTTTTACGACATCCACGGGCAGAAATGGGATGGTACTATTCTTTACGTCCGGCACCACACGGAACTTAAATGTTATACCACAGATTAATACAGATAGTTCACTCCCCAAAATCATTTAAATAAAAAGCAACTTTTGCTACGACACAATAAAGTGCAATTCAGGTCGCACAGCGCTAATTACCAACAGTTACATTCACCTAGAAGTTGCCTCTCTTTCTATCGCGTAACTCTTATATCTTCTGACTACGTTACGCTCACAGAATTGGCCCGACAAGACCGTCGCGTACTTGTAGCTTCATACCAGAAGTGCAGAGTGCGCCTTCTGCACTATTCTGTGGTAATACCTGGAGTATCTCATCATATTTTACATTATCGGATAGAAATTCTTATGGTTCGAGTTGCAATAAAAATAATAATTTATAGCAAACAGGTAAGTATGAGTTTTGTTAATAATTTTATTTTCTGCTCGGTTTGGTTGGTGGTAGGGCTTGTTCTAAGTCCGCCTGGCTATCTACCGCCATCTTATCTAAATATATCGCCTTAACAACAATTTTAACATCATTGTTGTTTCGGCAGTTAGAGATAAGATA
Organism: Agrochola lota; assembly: GCA_947364205.1. Classification (NCBI taxonomy): domain Eukaryota; kingdom Metazoa; phylum Arthropoda; class Insecta; order Lepidoptera; family Noctuidae; genus Agrochola; species Agrochola lota. Next base: position 7,945,287 of record OX376246.1, on the reverse strand, counting down.
GCCAGTTCCTCTGTGGTTGTGGATTCCGGGTGAAGCTCGCTTCCACCATCGGCCTGATCATTACTTACCATCAGGTGAGATGCAGGCCTAGAGCTGACCCGTAGACGTAAATACAAAGGCGGATGCAACACAGACAGTAACTGTTCTGTAACGCAGCCGCGTCCGTATGAATAAAGTATTACAAACACGAATACACCACAGACATTCGAAAACTGTTTGCAATGTGATCGGCCCCGAACGACATTGTTTTAACAAAAACGAAAGTGGCGCCAAATGGTGTCAGGGATTGAAAAGCCTTATTATGCTGTCTCGTTGGCAATATTATGCTTTAAGTATAAGGGAGTGCACAATATAATGTCGCCCATTGGAATGTGAACGCCCGTATTTTTCTGAATATTCATGAAAATTTATCGAAAATTAGCTTTTAAAGGCTATCTTTAATATTTTTCATTTTATTCAATTTTTTTATTTTTTTGCAGCCTTTGCCATATCGTCGTTCATATGTTATTGGCTCGATTTGGATTCTGTTTATTATTTCTAAAAGCTTATGAGATATTTTATTGGATTAACTTACCTTTTTTTGTAAAATTTGTCGACTATGAAGACATTTTTTTCAAAAAAAAAATCTGTATTTATAAAAATAAAAATAAAACAAAAATATAAAATAAAAATAGACTCCGTGTTTTGTCATGAATATTCAGAAAAATATGGGCGAGTACATGCCCATGGTCGGCATTGTATATGCTGTCTCGTTCCAATATTTTATAACATTTCATACGGCATTTTTAGCTCAGTTTTAGTATTTTAAGGGTTGAGGAGTATACTTACATTGAGATATCTGCCAATGTTGCCTTGAACCTTAGCGTCCATGATGTAGCACGCCTCGTCCATACCAAACAACGTGCGAACAGACCTGGAAATAAACACATTAATTTCTTCAAACATGCTTGGAAACTCGAACATTATTTTGACAGCCTTCTTCGAGATAAATCGAAATTGCTGTACTGGCCGAATACAAGCGAGTAGGCGGCCGGCAATATTGCTAATGCCTCATTTACATTCAGCCCCTGCCAGTGCTCCTCGTGCTGCCGGCAATAATTCCCTAAATACTGCCGTACAGTTCACGTCAAATAACTTTGCCGGTCTGAAGTTAGGTTGCGCATGCGCACTGGCATGCGCTCTATACTACTTGTATTGTACCATACAATACAAGTCTTGGCCGCAACCAGGCATTGATAGACTCACGTATGTGTGCCGGCTCACATTTTCACGATCGTCCATCAATGCCTTAATTGTTGGCCGTGATAGTAATGTACTATAATGAAAGTCCGGTCGCAAAGCGGAAAAAATTTCGTACAATGACCTTCAAATGCGCGAGCGCGACGGCAATACATTTGTGCGCGAGCGATAGAGATAAGTAATGAGGGGTCATTGAACGAAATTCTTTCTGATTCGCGACCGGACTTTAGCCGACTTATTTGACAACCATTGATATAATATTAAAAAAAAACCCTAAATACACATTCATTCAACAACGTACAAGCGTCCGCGAAAAAGAAAGAAAAAATAAAATGACACTTACTTGTATTTAGAAATATACTCGTTCGCTCCCATGTTCGTTTGAGCCATGAATCTCGATGGTTCTCGGACTGTCCAATTAAGAAAAAAAATTACATTAACCGATCTGCCCTTTGAAATTAGAAACGTTTTAACGTTCAAGCCCCGCGGTTTTACACTGACGCGCGCTTTACGTCACTTTCAAAAATTTTCAGAATTTTTCGGTGTTACCTGTCATTTTTTGACTATTTTATATCTAATTGATGAGAATATCCGTCAGACCATATAATGAAACAGCCCACAGACGATATTTGTCATTATTTAGCAGTGTACACGTGTTTACGATGTACAGGGTGGGGCTTGAAGAGGAAAAGAGTTTGCCGTGTACATTTGCACACGGTGGGGCGTTGCGCCCTGCGGTTTCACCCGCATAAGCGTCGATCCCGTGGGAATATCGGGATGAAGGTATCCTATGTTCCAACCCAGGTCATGTTCTACACATGTGCCAAATTTCATCCAAATCTGTTCAGCCGTTTTAGCGTGAAAGCGTAACAAACAAACTCACTTTCGCATTTATAATATATAGTAGTTAGGAAGATACGCTCAGCCATCTCATAGTTTATCTGGCCGATTGAATCTATGAAATGAAATTGTTTATTCTGTAAAAAGGATATCGGAATCACTTTTACACGTCAAATAAAAAATATTAAAAATAAGCTAGATGAGGTCGGTGTTTTCTATCTGACTACTCTGAGAAGAAAGGCCGAAACAAACTCAGAGGTCGCAGTCTCTTTTAAAGTCCAGACATAATCTTGGTCAGGCCATATGAGGACCATGTAGATTAGTGTCTGAAATGGTATTTTGAGGAAAGATCCACGCAGATTTGAGTGGACCTGTCCAGTCAGTGCAAGCATTTGTCAGTAATCGCGGAGCTCAACTCTGAACTTAAGGAGCTCAACTCGGCGAACAGTACCAAAGAAAGGACATTTCGGTAGGCCGCATAAACTACTCAATCTGCTAGACCATCACTAAAAATAACTGAGAAATAAATAAAAAGAAAAAAAACATAGCCACCTTAAGAGCGTTTATTCTGAAAGTGGGCAACGTCGCAAATAGATGTCAAATATTTCGCTGTTTTGATTAATTTGACAATATTACTGTATGGAAATAAGAAATGTGGCTAACTAACGAACTAGAATATTAATAATGAATTGCAATTATAACACTGAATTTGATGTCGTAATCGTTTTAGGTGGGCATAAGGAAAGTTTCTAAATACTTTCTATACATCTAAAACTAAATATTCGGTGTTACGATATTAATTATTGCATTTCATAATCAATATTTTAGCTCACTAGTTAGCCATATTTTATATTTCCATACAGTAATATTGCCAAATTAATCAAAACGGGTAAATATTTGATAGCTATTTGTGACGTTGCCAACTTTTAGCATAAACGCTCTTAAGAGGGCCCTTCCCGGTCCGTCTATCGCCAACGCGAGCATGGTCGAAAAGCTTGTTGTGTCATCGAGCGCAAGTAAGAACTGCTAACAAACAAGCGAGAACGCGATAACATTGTACGAAAAATTGTGTGTAAAAAGTTGTATCAGGAAATACGTGTTTTTGAGTAAACCTTACAAGTTTGTGAAAAAAATGTTTGATATTTAGAATTTCCATTACATGTGCGAGGTTTCTATGCAGATGTTTTCTTTACTTTTACCAATTATGAGTATATTATGACCGGCCAAAGTTCGGGTAAAATTCGTGCAAAATACAGATTTTTGGAGGCATAAATTAAATTTTTTTCTCAATTTTTTTTATTTTTTGCTTTCATAGAAACCTAGATATAGTGCACAAGATACATATTAGTTAAAAAAATTGAAAGAAAGATGTGTTACAACGCCATAATCACGTACGAGCGTTTGTATGAAAAGTATGGCGGGTTGGCCGCCCTTAACCAAACATGTTACGATTAAATATTGAATGAAAAAAATACATTTAATCTTTTACTGAATTATAACATACCTTCTTCATCATCACTAATAGTAATACAATCCTCTTCAGCATTCGCTTCTTTAGTCGTATCTTTCTCCTTTTCTTTCTCATCAGTCGCCGATTTTTCTTTATCTTTCTTTGATTTCTCGCGTTTACGGAGGCGTTTGCTGCAAAAGATTATACGGGTTAAAAATCTGAGACCCCTCCGTGCCCCGGAAAGCACGTTAAACTGTTGGTCCCGGCTGTTATTTGTGGATCTTTGACAGTCGTTACGGGTCGTCGGAAGCCCGAAAGTCTGACAACCAGTCTTACCAAGAGGTATTGTGTTACCTAGTAACTGGGTTGTGGAGTTTAGATAGGCAGCCATTTAAAATTGGTCATAATCAAGCCTATAATTTTCCCACTGCTGGGACACAGGCCTCCTCTCTGTGAGAGGGACTGGGCCATAGACTTGGCTTTTGCAGAGGGTTGCCCACTTTAAATATTTAGGCCACATTGTTACTGAAGAATTAAAAGACGACTTGGATATGGAAAGGGAGCGCAGGGCACTGGCTGTGAGGGGAAATATAGAAATAAAAAACGTTTATTTGCGGTACACATGACGCAAAGTAAGGATAAAACACGAAAATAAATAATTTGGGGGAAAATATGCGTCACATCCACGCAAAACGGCCATCGCTCAGCATAATGCTGCGACCCTATGCGAGACAGAGCCCCAGCGCTGGAAAATGAACATATAATATTATAACAATAAAGGAAATATATAATATATTATTTGCTGCAGCAAATATGATATGCAGCAGGTTTCATGGTTGTTCAGTTCCCGTTAAACTAACTCTTTTTAAGGCCTACTGCCTAACATTGTACACCAACAACCTTTGGGATAACCATGCCCTAAAAGCAGACAATGCCTTGCGTATTCAATACAACAATGCCTTCAGGGCGCTGTTGAGGCTTCCGCCTTACTGTAGTGCGTCAGGTATGTTCGCTGATACGCACACTGTCGACTACTTTGCGATAATGCGGAAGAAAGTTGCTTCAGTAATATCCCGAGTGAGGTGAAGCAGCAACAGCATTCTGAAGGTGTTTGCAGAGAGGCTGGATGGGCCTACAATGGAGAGGTTTACCAAGCTACATGTTGGCAACAAAGCTTTAACAAGCTCAAACTCAAAGCATTTATTTCAATTAAACCATTTACAGGCACTTTTGAATTGTCAAGGAATTGGTCAGTCAGAAATATGAAGCTATTTGCCCATTCCAAAGCGTAGTAGGTACCTATGGAGAAGAACGGGCAAGAAACTCCACGGACACTCTTTTAAATAAATTGTTACAAAATATTGGTTATATCATTCATGTTGAAATTATACATGTGAGAACAATGTAGAAAGACGTGCACGTTAGAAGCGTCGGTTATAAAAATATAAAACAAAGAACAATTCAAAAATTAGATTGATTTTGACTTACTTGAACTCCGTCACGCCTAGTCCAATGTATCCTGGTCTAAAGTCATCATCCTCTTTGTCATTCTTATCCGCCTTCTCCTCATCCTCGGAGGATGAAGGTTCCTCCTCGTCACTTTCCTCATCATCCTTAGCATCTTTCTGCAGGACAATTAATGAGGTCATTCAGACGTTGAACATATTGCAGCAAAAATTTAAGAGGTTACCAAAAAAACTTTTAAAAAAACTTGTTTTCTTGCGACAAAAAACATCCGGAACAATTTTTAGTATAGAAAGTCAATTATCAACTTAAAAAAAAAAATTATTTATGCCTACAATAAAAAAGGGCTTGTGGCTAAGTAATAATAGCTGCACGGGTCGATCGATCAGGTTAAGCTACGCTTGCTGCGGTTGGTCCGTGGCTGGGTGACCATCTTTACATACCAAGACCCTCCGTGCTGCAGACAGCACGTTAAGCCATTGGTCTCAGTTTTCATTCGTGGATCGTTGACAGTCGTTACGGATCGTCAGAAGCCCGAAAGTCCGACATCCAGTCGTACAAAGGGTTATCGTATAACCCAGTAACTGGGTTGTGGAGGTCAGATAGGCTGTCGCTCCATGTAAAATTCTGGTATTCAGCTGCATCCGGTTAGACTGGAAGCCGACCCCAACATAGTTGGATAAGGCTAGGAAAATTGATTGACCACAGATTAATACAGGACACTCCGCAAAATCATTTAAATAAAAAGCGACTCTTGCTACGACACAATAAAGTGCAATTCAGGTCGCGCAAATAAACACTAACGCATATGTTGAATATTATGTCTATTCCGTTCTAACATTTACTCGCTTCAACGCAATTTCTATCCCTTTCTAGATAAACAGCCGTAGCCGGTAATATACAATGTCGCCCATGGGCATGTGACCACCCGTATTTTTCTGAATATTCATGACAAACTAAAGAAAATTTACTTTAAAAGGGGGTTCTATCTTCAATATTTTTCATGTTATAATTTTTTTTCTAGCGTTTGCCATATCTCCGATGTTATTGGGTCGATTTGGATTCTGTTTATTATTTCTAAAAGCTTATAAGTTATTTTATCGGATTAACTAACATTTTTTACTAAAATTGGTCGACGACGAAAAAGAAAACGGACGTGTAGAATTTTATTGAACAAAATAAAAAAAAATATAAAAACAGTAAGTTCATAAAATGATAGAGGGTTTTTGAAAAAAAAAGAAAAACAGACCCTTACCTTTCAGAAAAATACGGGCGGTAATTATGCCCATGGGTGGTATTATATACCTCTGCCCACCCTTTCAGATAACACAGCCGTAATGTTATAATGTATTAACATACCTTGTCTAATTTCTTATCAGCCTCAGGAATATCTTCTTCATATCCTTCTTTCATTTGTTCGACTACTTCAATGTAATCTAATTCTGCTAGGTATTCGTCGCCTTCGTTCAAACCGTCCTGCAAAGGAAATAGAAAAAAAAACATGTAGAATTTAAATGATACGTAATTTTGATATTTTTACCCGACTACGGCGAAGCAAAAAGGAGGGTTATGATTTTGACCGGTATGTATGTATGTTCATCTGTCCACTCAAAACTTCTAAAATCATTGGCATTGGAAAAATGAGGTATCGTTGGAACCGTCTTGATTGTCCGCTGGTTATAGGCGATATGACGTCACATTGAAAGAATATTATATGTAGGGCGCCGTATTCGTTAAATCTATATATATTTAATTAATATGGCGCCCTCTAGAGTCACACGTGTTAGAAATTGAAAGATTACGTGTGACTCCGGATTTTTAAGATTTTTGAGATTTTTTTAAGTTCATGACTTTATGTACTCTTCATTTTTAGTTGATCTTTTTGTCCTAGTTAGGTTTTAGTTTTTATGACTTAAATTTTTTCGATGTCATTATAAATCCCGCGGGGATAAATGGGCTTTTTATTTTTTTTACCCTACACCATACTTGAATTTCAAGGTGGATGCGCAAATGTGGCCCGCGAAATTCAAATATTCTTACGTTTTTTACAATTTGCAGATCTGTGTCAGGTTGTATGTTAGTAAAAATATGATTCAGACACACTTTCGTAACACAGAATTAGAATTTACAGAATAATATTATTAAAACCATCAATACAATCTCTCTAAGTTCAAATTAACCTACTGAATGACTTTTTTCGTATTTCAAGAAACTATGTGGTCAACAACCGCTGGAAGTGTATTTTTTAACCTTAAAAATGAGTTTAGAAATCAGTTTTTGATATGTAAAATATTTTCTCTCGTTTTCCTGCGATAAAAATCTAAATCAAAAGAAATCGAAATATTTAAATCTGTGGGCGTGATTTCGTGAAAAGAGACAGGAGTGTATCACAGGAAGCCGGGGAAGCGCGTGCTATTTGATTTGACCAATGAGCGCGCGCGGTGCTAGAGTTGGCCGTCAGAAACGACCTTGACGAGGCCCAGCCCCTTTAACGTTGCTTATTACCAAGGTTAGATATCAGGTGTTACACATCTTATGCGACTACTGTAAGGCTCGCTCGTTTTTGTTTTATCGTGTTTGATATCCATAACCATCATTTCTGTAAATTTTCGTCCGCTTATTTATTTTGACCTTGTATAAAAATATATCGGCAATACGTTACTGAGTTGACCAATCGGGACGCCAGCGTCGCCTAGCGGCACTCGACAGAGTCTACAACATAACGCTCGGAGCGGCCGGCGCTAAGCAGAGTTCATGAGTGGCGGTCAAGCAGTGAACATGTTTAGAAACTGTCGCGCGTTCCGTGTAGTAGCGTTGTACGGAACGCACTGTTGTGTGAATTGCTAGTGTGATTAATTTGATCTGAAGTGCAAACTGTTTTTCTATTGCGCAATAACCAACACTACCCATTAGTACGTTCCCTTTCAGTAGTTAAAATATGGCTGATAATAACGAAAGAGACACGTGCCTTCTCCGTTAAATATAATATTATAGAGCTAATTATTCTTACCAAGTTAGCAGTAGCATCAGTGAGCAGGTTACCAGCATACACACAAAGGAAGGAGCCTTTTGGAACGTCGTTCAGCGCCCTGATACCCCAACCACGGTTCGGGGTTTTGAAAACCTATAATACAAAAATATTTAACAAAATGTTACGGTGGAATGAGACGTAACTAATTTGAAGATACAATAAATTCAGCTTATGAAGAATGTTTAACTTTTTCAAAAGAAGTCAGTTCGGATTTTTCTTCGAAGTTGGTTCTGAATAATGCATTCTTTATCAAACTCCAACTATTTATTTCATTTAAACCAATTAAGGTAAAATTCCGTAGCCGACCACAGGCGGTAACTGCAGGCGACGTGTCGCCGCGACACGACTGGTTTCTACGTATTCCTATGAAGGCTAGCTTCGGAAGGTATTTCTTAGAAATTCATAGAAACTAATCGTGGCGCAGCAACACGTCGCCTGCGATCCGGTCAAGTCGCGGCGACACGTCGCAACGTCATGTCGCTGCAGTCATGATTGCGAACCCGACCGAAGGCTGCAGCAGCCCGCATTCCAGTTGGTAGATAGAACATAGAAAAACGTGTTATCGCTCGAGTGTTGGCGGCTCTACTGGTCTGCGGTCGGGCTACACGTGTTGCCTGTCACTCGCCCGTAGCTGCCAACGACGTGTTGCTAGATCCGATAAGTCATAGAAACGTCGTGTCGCGGCGATACGTTGCCTGCAGTTGCCGCCTGCGGTCGGCTACGGAATGGTACCTTTACATGCACTTTTGAACCATCAAGGAGTCGGTCAGTCAGAAAGATGAAGCTAGTTGCCCATTCCAAAGCGTAGCAGGTATGGAGAAGAACGAGCAAGAAACTCCACGAACAATTTTTAAATCAAAATATTGGTTACATTTAAATTTAAATTATACTTGCGAGGACGTAGAAAGGCGTCCATAAGCGTAACATTAGTCAACCGCACGGTCGATATAACTTGGCAGGTCTGAACATAGTTTCTGCGAACTTAAGCGCATGTTCTCTCACATACACTCGCCTCATGTCACCATTTGGTTCCTGAAAAATGTTATTTCGCAGCCTTCTGTGCGAAGTTCGGAACTGCCAAGTTATATCGGCCGTATCTTTGTAGTATTAATTTAATATTGACAGCGCCCTTATACTATGTCCTTGCGCTAGAAAAGGTGTGGTCGAGACTTACCTGTAATTTTAATTGTAGTGGGTGTTGCGCTACGCGGTTGAGACATGTATGCTTGCATTTACACCTGCGCAACAAAGTAAAATTTGAATATTGTTTTTTTACTAGAATAAATTTTATTGATGGAACTGGCAGATTAAGGGAGCATCTAGGTGTGAAAATACATTGCGACCATTAGAAGTCTGACATGCCAAAACTGTCACTGGCATTTTAGGGTTCCGTACCGCAACAAGAAAAAACAGCACTCTTATAGGCTGTTCTGCTCAGTAGGTTCACTGAACTTCATGTGCTGCGAGACAGATGAACCTACTGTGCAGGGGTAGACTGAGGGTTCCGTACCTCAAAAAGAAAAAACAGCACTCTTATTGGCTGTTCTGCTCAGTAGGTTCACTGAACTCCATGTGTTGCGAGACAGATGAGCCTACTATGCAGGGGTAGACTTAGGGTTCCGTACCGCAAAAAGAAAAAGCAATCTTATAAGCTGTTCTGCTCAGCAGGTTCACTGAACTCCATGTTTTGCGAGACAGATGAGCCTACTGTGCAGGGGAAGACGGTGTGTCTAGTTTATTATTTTTACTTTTAATTTACTAACATTAGTTGTAAGCAAAATTCTTGTTACTAACAACCTTGCGTTGCCTATCGACTTTTTTGTGTGAAATAAATGATTTTTATTTTATTTTATTTATAGGATCACTTTATTGTCCGTCTGTCTGGCTGTCTGTCTGTCAAGACCCTTTTCTCATGAACTGAATATCAAATACGTAGGTCTACGGTCCCTTGCAGCTCAAAAAAAAATAAACGCAGAAGCAGTATTTTTTTTCAGAAGAGCAGTTTTGTGAGACCAAACCCAAATTCTATCAGTAGCAGCCCCAAATTTGGATCATAGGCTTGCCCACTATTACATGAAGCTTATAACATAATTGGCGGAATCTGGGTATACACGTCTTGACTCAAATGGTCCCACTGCAGGGACACAGGCCTCCTCTCTGTGAGAGGGAGTGGACCGTAATCCACCACGCGGGCCCAGTGTGGGTTGGTAGATGTCACATGTCTTCGAATCTTCGGTTCTAGCACGTGCTGGTTTCCTCACGATGTTTTCCTTGACCGTTTTGAGAGCAAAAAATAATGAATGAACGTTGTAATGACCTTAAATGCAGTTTATATTGAATTTAATAACTTCAATATTAAAACACATATTCGTTTATAAAATTACTCAAATAATGAGTAACAAAACAACCGACGATTTAAAAAAATCAAGGGACTAAAACAAAAAATACGCTTGACCATGTAAAGTAAAAAATTAAAGCGTTATTTTGTTATACTTATTACAAAGTTATAAAACTGGCAAAATAATTACTTGCTTTAATATAAATGCTAAATGAGTTTCTTTGTTACGCTTTCACGCTAAAACGGCTGAACGGATTTGGATGAAATTTGGCACATGGGTAGAACATGACCTAGGTTGGGACATAGGATACTTTTTATCTCGATATTCCCACGACACAACAAACACATTTTTGGGTTTTATTCAAACTATTTTTATCATTCATTCGGATTGATAGATGTCGAAATTTTGGTTCAGGACATGCCGGTTTCCTCACGATGATTTCTTTCGTTTTGAGAGCAGTGGTGATGAACTAATTTACACAAAGTAATGCGCCTGTCTGGGTTCAAACCTACGTATAGAACTTACCTAGAATTACACTCGTATATTCCAGAAGGTAACGGTTCGGGCAGTCTCTTATAAACATAGCCCACGTTAGGTCCACGAAGCCCGATGGTTCGAGCGCCCTCTAGCGTCATTTTCCAACAAGCACATTTTGATTTATCCTGTAACAAAGGTATATCGGTTAATACTTTGGAGAATATGGATGACGCCTGGGTAAAAAAAAAAATCTAACTAGTCCGTCAGTCAGATAATAAAAAAGAAATTAGACACGTATTTTTTGGTTTATCATATTAATAAAAAAAATACTGAATGGGAATCGGGCCTCTGGCTTCAGGCACTACCTTCACCCAACATAGGCACTATGCTGGGTGACACCACTTTCCGGCTCGCTACAAGTTTGCGATTGGGCGCTCCTTGCGGGGCTCCGCATCGTTGTCAGTGCGGTGAAGCAGTCGACCGTATCGGACACCATGGCCTTTCCTGCAGCAAGAGCGCTGGTCGTTTGGCACGGCACGCCAGCATTAATGACATCATCCGTCGGGCTCTTGTCACCGCCGGGGTGCCAGCTGTTTTAGAACCCAATGGCTTGGCACGCGACGATGGGAAGAGGCCAGACGGAATGACCATAATGCCTTGGAAGTTGGGTAGGCCTTTGGTGTGGGATGCAACCTGCGTCGACACCCTCGCGCCATCCCATCTTCCTAGCACGGCGGGCTGTGCTGGGGCGGCTGCTGCAGGTGCGGAAAACCTCAAACGGCGCAAATATAACAACCTTATTGGTAGCTATATTTTTGAGCCGTTTGGAGTTGAAACACTAGGGCCGTGGGGTCCGAGTGCTCATCGAGTATTTCGGGACATCGCCAAGCGGCAGGTCGACTCTTCACGTGACCAGAGGGCTGGCCAATTTTTAGGTCAAAGAATCAGCATTGCCATCCAACGTGGCAATGCTGCCAGCCTTTTGGGCACTTTTCCAACTGACAGCGATGAGGATGAATTTTTTGATGCCCAATGAGCTCTTCCTTAATTTTATTTTTATTTTTTATTTCCTCTTTATACTTGTACATAATTTATATATTTTAGTGTTAGATATACATCTAACACTAAAATATATAAATTATTATATTTAAGATTGTATATTAAAAATATTGACTATAAAAAAAAAAAATACTTAGATAAAACGCATTTTAAGTTGGGGAGGGGGGGCCGCTACGTCACTAGTACGTATAAAATCTACATACTCGTGACGTCATGGCACATTTTACCTCAATGTATCACCGTAATCTGTAGATTACGTAAAAAAAGAAAAAATACCTGTTCAATATTTGTTTTTTATAATATCAAAGACTGTAATATTCTATCCACAAAAAAAATATTGTGATCTCCTCAAAAAAAAAAAAAAACAGTTTACTGTATCACGCAATATCCCAGTACCTAAAAATCATCCATTGCCACTTCACACGTTTAGAGGCCCTTTTTAGGAACTTTACACCCTGTTCCTCATAACAGGGTGTAAAGTTCACTCATCCTATAGAAAAGGGAGGATCCTCCGACCAGACGGGTGTCGTGTCGGGCGGGCAACTGCCCAACGATTGATGTCCGAAAGTTATATGTATGTTGATCGCGCGGTAAACTCTATTTGCGCGATGCAGGATTTTGTATGACGTCAGGATTTTGTGTGTTGTCAGGTCTTTGATGCGTAGTTCGCATGTGGCAATGTAGATGCCGCCACAATTTTGGTAATATTCCAACTTAAAATAAATATTATGATCTCCTCAAAAAGAAAATTATAACCAACCCAGTTCACTGTAGCAATATCCCCGTACCTTAGAATCATCTTTTACCACTTCACACTTTTACCCAAAAGTTGTGCATGATGGGCCATTGTCCCAATACACGTTGTCCCATAGTGGTCCGTGATGGCCCACTGCTCTTACATGTTGTTCTATAGTTGTCCATGATGACCCATTGTAGGGCCACAATGGTCCATGATAAGCCATAGTTGTCCATGATGACCCATTATTGGGCCACAATGGTCCATGATGACCCATAGTGGTCCACGATGGCCCATCTTATTTGTTTTACTTTCACGCTATGTTACACCTCACAGTCGTCGGTACAGCCGCACCGGCACAAGAACTCGGGCTCCAGGTTGAGAGTATAGAGTATAACAGAACTCCGATAAGGAGTCGTCATAGTAGTTCACGTTGCTATATCTCACTTCACACGATGGGCCATAGTGGTACATGATAGCCCACTGCATTTACACGTTGGGCTTTAGTTGTTCATGATGGCCAATTGGCAGCCATAGTGGTCCATGATGGCCTATTGCACGTACACTTTGTGCTATAGCTGTCCATAATGATCCATTGTTGGGCCACAGTGGTCCACAATTGGCCATAGTGGTCCATTGATCCTTCACATATTTGGCCATTGCGGTCTATGATGGCCTAATTATTCTATGTCTCACCTGACAGTCGTCGGTACAGTCACAGCCGCACAGGAACTCGGGCTCCAGGTTGAGCGGCACGCCAGCGGTGGGAGTGCGTTCTGTGTTGTACGAGCAGAACTCGGGTAAGGAGTCGTCGTAGTAGTTCACGCAGGGCACTGGGACGTTCTCTTTGCCGTGGGAGAGATCCTGAGGAAGAAATGATGGGAGTTAATATAAGCTGTGGCATACAAAATTAACATTGTCGTAGATCATTATAGTCAATTTTGTGAAGGTATGATGATTCTTCTTTTCGTGTGGCTAGTGACTAATCTGGGGTCAGAGTTTTAAAGCCGCCCATGGGCCTCTGACTTGGCTTCACATGCCATCGAGAAATATCTCTCAGGCATGCCGGTTTCCTCACGATATTTTCCCTCACCGTTTTTGAAGCAAGTGATAATTATACAATACGAAAAAGTCAGTGGTGCGTGCCTTCGGTTCGAACTCGAGACCTATGACTTGACAGTCTGACGGTCACATCACTAGGCTATCATGGTCCATCTTATAAGAGTCATGAGGCATATAATGACCCAACTTATGCAGGTCTCATGGACCATTATAGCCCATCTTATTAAGGATTCACGGGCCATCATCACCCACCATGTAAAAAGGTCATGGGCCGAAATGGCCCATTGTGTAAAGCGCTCATGAGCTATTATGGCTCAATGTCTAAAGCGCTCGTGAGCTACTATGGCCCATTGTCTTAAGAGGTCATGAGCCATTGTGTAAAGAGCGCGTAACTAATGGCCAACAGTTAATCTTGAAAATGGGTTAATGACATACCTTTTTCCCCACAAGACATTTGTTGAGCACGAACTCCGCTAGACAATGTGTTGAGTAGTGGAAGTCAAACAGATCTACAGGCAAGTCGCTGTCTATGGATCGTAAGTAGTGATGTAACTCGCGCATATTTCGTAAGCGACGGCCGCAGGGTGCGCGGTACATCACTTCTTTGTGGCCTTTGAAGCGAACTATTTGCCTGGAACAAAAATACAGAATTAATATTAATTAAGTAGGCATTTGCACAGAGAACTACGCATCACACTGACTCTAAATCCCGCATCGCGCAAGCAGAGTTAACCGCGCGACTAGTATACAGGGTTATTGGTTACATGTCGGGAATGCATTATGGACATGTAGGAGAGGTCATTTGCAACTAAATTACTCCTGATGACCCCTACGCCAATGTCAACCATTTTCGAGGCATTTGCTTCACAAGATGTGCCATAGTGGTCCATGTTGGCCCATAGCCCCTTCACACTGTGGACCATTGTGAGTCATGTTGGCCCGTAGTGGTTCGTATAGGTAAGTTTATAACTCACCTTTCCCATCCGCTGAGCAGAGGTTTTGCTAATGGGTTATAAGTCCTCAACTCTTTTAGTGAGAGTACGTCGCTTCGCTTGCATCTTGGACCGCATCTGTGAGGCACCATCTTCAACGGTCTCACTGCATTCTTTGGTGTGTAGTACTGTGAAATAACTTATAAATTATATACCTCGGTTGATGGAAATTGTCTTGGACATCAATGAGATGAATGTTGAAGAAAAAATCATGAAGAAACCTGGAAATCCGTATTGAGCAAGTATTGGGGCGTGGGCTGACTGGTGGACAGGACGGCAGAGGATTTTGAATTTAATATTTATCCAATCGAAATAAGGTATATATTTCAATACTCTGTGAGGTCGATCACCGAGCATTGAAACTTATACCTTATTTCGATTGGATAAAAATTCAATTCAATTGATAAATTTATAATCCTCTGCCGTTCTGTTCGCAAGTCTGAATGATATTTATTTATTTTGTAAATGTCATATTTATGGGCTGGTTCTGGAACATTCCCGAGCAGTACTCACCACAACTCTGCTGGTGACAGGATCCATGTGTGTAGGGGGCATGATCTGTTGTGAAGGCGGGAGCACTTGAGGAGGTGCTGAGGTTGACTTCTTGGCCACGGCGCGTTGGCGACGTATCTCCTAGGGAAATTAATTACATTTAGACAAGATATATTTTTAAATAATTCATATCATTTCACACAACTCGTGGCTAAGTAATGGCAGTCGCACGGGTCGATCCATCTGGTTAAGCTACGCTTGCCGCGTTTGGTCCGTGGATAGGTGACCATCTTTACATACCGAGACTCCTCTGTGCCTCGGAAAGCACGTTAAGCCGTTGGTCCCGGCTGTCATTCGTGGATCTTTGACAGTCGTTACGGGTCGTCAGAAGCCCGAAAGTCTGACAACCAGTCTTACCAAGCAGTATTGTTTTACCCAGTTACTGGGTTGTGGAGATCAGATAGGCAGTCGCTCCATGTAATATACTGGTATTCAGCTGTCCCGGACTGGAAGCCGACTCCAACATAGTTGGGAAAAGGCTAGGTAGATTGATTGATACCATTCATTTCACACAAAAATTCAAAATTTTAAATGTAATGGAACTCATGTATTTCTACAAATCAACGTCTTATTAAAAAATTTCACTTTTAATTTCTTTAAATTTGAGAAGGAAAATGGTCTCTTTAAACTTTTTAATGTACAATATACAAAAAAAAAAAAAACTTTCTGCATATTATTTAGCTTTAACATTTTTTATTATAAATAAACAAACAAACTATTAAAAGTTATAAGTTTTAATTCAAGACAGTAACATCCAGTTGTAGAAATGAACTTTAACTTTTAAAGCTGTAATTAAATACAAATATATTCCATTAACTTGTTTTAACTTGTTGCAGAGAGCAACATTAGACTCACTGGATGACGACAAAAAAAATTGTTTAGTCCGTCATGGAGATTAATAAAAAATATTGGACACGTATTTTTTTCTTTTTTTACGTAATCTAAAGATTACGGCGATACATTGACTTAACATGTGCCGTGACGTCACGAGTATGTAGATTTTATACTTACTTGTGACGTAACGACCCCCACTTCCCAACTTAAAATGCGTTTTATCTAAGTATTTTTTTTTATTAATATGATAAAGCAAAAAATTCTCGTCTAATATTTTTTTATTATCTGGCTGACGGACTAATTAGAATTTATTTTTTGTACCCAGGCATCGTCCCTATTTTAATGGTTCTCTGATGGAATTAATGAAATCATTAGCGTTAATGATCTATTACTTAATGGGGCATTAATGTTTGTCTTTGTGCAACTGAGTGAAAGTTGATTTCTGTCTTTCTCAACAATTCTAGTGCAGAGAAACGTTATTTAATCTATAAACAAGATCCCATTAAAATAGATGCGACAAATTTTAACTCAACGTCAGATTCAGTACGTCTAACCAAAGATATCCAAGCAAAAAAAAACACTGATCAAAGTGATTTTATTTTTGACCTAAAATAATAAATGGCATGGTTACCAATATTTTTAATGTATTTTCGTCAGCAATTTTTTTTCTTGTTAATGTTTTTTTCTTATATTTTTTTTTACCATTGTCTTTATTCTAGTGGTCTGAATGATTTCTGAAAGTTAGGACCTTATATATAAAAATTAATCCCTATTTCCCCTGGTCACGCCATAACTTGCGAACGGCTGCACCAAATTGGATAATTCTTTTTTTTTGTGGTTTTATTCTCAGGACAAGGTTATAGGTAATATGGGTAGGTAGGGTAGGTAGCTAGGATAGGTAGGATAGGTAGGTAGGTACGGTAGCCGAATAGGTAGGTAGGTAAGGTAACTAAGTAGGGTAGGTAGGTAGGGTAGGTAGGTAGGATAGGTAGGTAGGGTAGGTAGGTAGGTAGGGTAGGTAGGTAGGGTAGGTAGGTAGGGTAGGTAGGTAGGGTAGGTAGGTAGGGTAGGTAGGTAGGGTAGGTAGGTAGGGTAGGTAGGTAGGGTAGGTAGGTAGGGTAGGTAGGTAGGGTAGGTAGGTAGGGTAGGTAGGTAGGGTAGGTAGGTAGGGTAGGTAGGTAGGGTAGGTAGGTAGGGTAGGTAGGTAGGGTAGGTAGGTAGGGTAGGTAGGTAGGGTAGGTAGGTAGGGTAGGTAGGTAGGGTAGGTAGGTAGGGTAGGTAGGTAGGGTAGGTAGGTAGGGTAGGTAGGTAGGGTAGGTAGGTAGGGTAGGTAGGTAGGGTAGGTAGGTAGGGTAGGTAGGTAGGGTAGGTAGGTAGGGTAGGTAGGTAGGGTAGGTAGGTAGGGTAGGTAGGTAGGGTAGGTAGGTAGGGTAGGTAGGTAGGGTAGGTAGGTAGGGTAGGTAGGTAGGGTAGGTAGGTAGGGTAGGTAGGTAGGGTAGGTAGGTAGGGTAGGTAGGTAGGGTAGGTAGGTAGGGTAGGTAGGTAGGGTAGGTAGGTAGGGTAGGTAGGTAGGGTAGGTAGGTAGGGTAGGTAGGTAGGGTAGGTAGGTAGGGTAGGTAGGTAGGGTAGGGTAGGTAGGTATGGTAGGTAGGTAGGGTAGGTAGGTAGGTAGGGTAGGTAGGTAGGGTAGGTAGGTAGGGTAGGTAGGTAGGGTAGGTAGGTAGGGTAGGTAGGTAGGGTAGGTAGGAAGGGTAGGTAGGTAGGGTAGGTAGGTAGGGTAGGTAGGTAGGGTAGGTAGGTAGGGTAGGTAGGTAGGGTAGGTAGGTAGGGTAGGTAGGTAGGGTAGGTAGGTAGGGTAGGTAGGTAGGGTAGGTAGGGTAGCTACTCTACTTACCTAAGTAGGGTAGGGACCTGTAGATAACTACTTAGTGCTACCCGTGCGAAGTCGAGGCGGACAGCGAGTAAACAATAGATGAAACTAAATAACGATCAAAGCAAGCAATTCTCACCTCATTTTGTATTTGCTGTTGCTGCTGCTGTTGTTGCTGCGCTTGCGCATCCACTGGCTTGCTCGGTTCCGGCTCATCCGACCGCGTGTACTCCACGTACGGCATATTGAACTGTAAACAATATTATGTTTATTGATAACGAAGGCCTTATGGCTAAATAATAACAGCCACACGGGTCGATAGCAGGGTAAGCTACGGTTGCCGCGATCGGTTCGTGGATGGGTGGAAATCCATTACATATGGAGATTTTGAGACCCCTTTGTACCTCGGAAAACAAGTTAAGCCGTTCGTCCCGGTTGTTATTGTCATTTTGGGACGCGGTGGGCCATGGTAACCCATGTTGGCCTTTATTGGACCATGTTGGGCCATTGTGGTTCATACTGGGTAATCCTGGTAAAATCGAAGAACTTCATATACAAGCAGTTTGAAAACAAAATCCCGTGAACACGATGACATATCTGTTACCGCCCCGGTTACAGCCGCCGACCGTTGCAAGCAGAAATAGCCCTTACGGTGTATAGATATGAAGTTCTTCGATAGTAAGTGGTGCTCCATGCTTGCCCATGGCGGTCCATGCTGGGCAATTGGTCCATGTTGGTAAATGCTGAGCCCTGAATGTGTATGTCGGGCTATGCTGACGTACCCGGGGCTGCGCCTTGCTCCTGGGCATGGGGCGCGGCCGATGCCGCTCGGCCGCGCGCAGCTCCAGGTAGAGCGGCGCGAGGCGCGTGGAGCCGCGGTACACCCACTCGCGCCGCCCGTCGCCCACGAACATCACTTGCGCCAGCGACGCGTCCACGCGGGTCACTCGGGACGACCACCATTTCCCTGGAAGAATAATTTACTTTAAGGAAATTCTATACATGAAATTATGACATACACGTTAAACCCACTCTTAGTTTCACCCTTCTAACATAGGAAAACACTACTACCCTACTACTAACGATAATAAAACTTTGTATAGAAGCAAAACCAGCTCCAAACCCGTTCAAAGTGTCTATAACCCAAGTTTTGAGGGGTAAAATATGGCCTATTTTTAACCTCCCACGGAAAAACAGGGGTGTTATAAGTTTAACGTGTGTATCTGTCTGCGCCATCGTAGCTCCAGAACGGCTGAACCGATTGTGTTTTTATTTGAAAGGTGACTTGATAGAGTGCTCTTAGCTATAATTCAAGAAAATCGGTTCAGCCGTTTGAAGATTATCCTCTTTTCTAGTTGATGAATGGGTGTGAGCATCTTCCACAGGTCTGATAAATTTTAAATCTGGTATTATGTTACTTCAATGATATTAGAACAATATAGTAATCTTGAACTGATGCTGCAACATCACTTAGAATAGGGATGATGACAAAAAAAAAATTTTTAGTCCGTCTTTGAGATTATAAAACAAATAATGGACACGTATTTTTTCTTTTTTACGTAATCTAAAGATTATGGCGATACATTGAGGTAAAATGTGCCATGACGTCACGAGTATGTAGATTTTATACGTACTAGTGACGTATCGACCCCCATTTCCCAACTTAAAATGCGTTTTATCTAAGTATTTTTTTATTAATATGATAAAGCAAAAAATACGTGTCTAATATTTTTTTATTATCTGACTGACGGGCTAATTAGAATTTTTTTTTTTTTACCCAGGCATCATCCCTATTTGCAGGATACCCAACTCCCTTACCAACTTATAGCACAGGTATCGTGTTTGGGCTCATTCAAATGGTCGCAATGAATAGGTTATAGATAGATGATGAACAGGGTCTGGTGATGGAGTAAAAAAGAGAAATGAGGAAATATTGTGTCGAGGGATTTTTTTATGTATGCTTGTTCTTCTTTACACAAATTGTTTCACTTCAAGGTTTTGAATTCAGTTTAAAACTAAGTGCACGTTTATTTTTAACCCACAACTCGTAACAAGTTTTGCCATGTTGGACCATTGTATTTTTTCATTGTGGTAGATGTTGGCCCATTGTCCCTTCACACGATGGGCCATCGTGGTCGATGCTGGCCTATTGTCCTTACATAGGTGGGCCAATGGTAGACGATGTTGGTGGTGTTAAGCTTTTTTTTTAGCTTCAACTCACCGTTCCACTCAGTCTTCAGATGCTGTCCCTCATGCAGCCTGACCATGGGTCTCTCTGGGTACGCCAGCAGGTACTCGCGCACGAATTCCCGCGAGAACGGATGTACTTCCTCCCATACTAAGGGGGAGCTTTCGCAGACAAGGCGGGTAAATTGATGTTGGACGTACTGAGCGTAGCCGTCGTCGAAGAATACCAGATATCTGAGGAAATAAATGTTTTATTAGAAAACTAGCGACCCGCCCGGCTTCGCACGGGTATGCAGTAACATACATATAAACCTTCCTCTTGAATCACTCTATCTGTTGCTGAAAACTGCATTAAAATCCGTTGAGGAGTTTAAAAGATCTAAGCGAACAGACAGCGGAAGCGACTTCATTTTATACTATGTTTTTAGATTTACAAAAAATAAACCAGCCCAGAGTCTGGATTTGTGGTCGGCTAATGGCAATAGGAACGCCCAAATTTTTTTTTTTTGTTATCCCTTGCTGTCTCTCTCCAGCACGCTTAGCATGACCAATAGAAACGGGTTTTGTCGACGGAAAATTAGACAAATTGTGATTGTTTATCTGTTCATATCATTTCTCTATATTAATAATTGAGGACGGTGGCACTTTTCTTGAAAACAGGTACCCTACTGAAACGATCGAAAAAGCCTTTTCAATGCTAGAAACCAAAAGCACAAAAAAAAAATTGATAAACATTGCAATTTATAGTATCAAAAATAAAACCCAACCTCAATAAAAAAAAATCATTCACTGTAACAAAAATCTGAGATCAAAACCCCTAGGCGCTCCACTAAAAATGAACCTGATATTATTCTAAATAAAGTTTTTAGCAAGCTTGACAACTACATGATGTACAATCAATTATTCTTAACTTAATAAGTATTACGTTTTCAAGTTTTTTTCTATAAGATGTTTATGCGACGAATTTTGAATCCGCGCGCCATTCATTCTGCCACTCAAACTGCCCTGTTTGGCCGCCATGAATATTTACCGAGTTATCTCTGGTAGTCTACAACCTAACCAAGTCATTGAGGAATTTGTGACAAGTAATCCAAGGAGGCTTGTAAAATGTTGTGTGCTTTTTAGAGTTCCGTAGTAAACAAGGAACCCTTATAGTTTCGCCATGTCCGTCTGTCTGTCTGCCGCGGTTTAGCTCAGAGACGGTGAGTATTAGCTGTAATTTGGCATGGCTGTACATATTAATCACGCCGACAAAGTGGCGAAAAAAAATCAAGTTTTTTTTTTTTTTTTGAGGTACCTTTGCACGTATTGGGAATGTTTTTTTTATCTCGTCTATCCCATAGTGTGGGGTATCGTTGGAAAGGTTTCGTTCAAAAATATTGTGATTTTGTTAAAATCATTTTTGGATTCAGTGATCCGTTCGCGAAATATTAAGCTATAAAGTGCAATTTTTTGTTAGAGTATAGTGTCTCCCCCTGCCAGCTAAATGCTTGGTTTTGGATATGTGAAAAAAATCACGAAAGTATTATATATAACGAAATTAAAAGGAAAACTATCACAGCTAAGTAGGCTTTACAAGTTAACGAATAATAATCAACCAACTTACATTTGCAGTTGAAAAAACATGTTTTTCAACTACACTGTTAAGTTTGTTCTTGCGATAAATTCATCTCAACCTCGGAACCCTTTATTGTGCGTGGCGCGACACGCACATGGCCGGTTTTTTTTTGTTTACTTTGCTAAAACCTACTCTCAGCGGGGTCAAGCCCCTCCCAAACGACAATCCTGGATCAGCCATTGTTCACTTACCTATAATTATTGACTGGATTGGGTATTTCAGCCACAACACCTGAGTAGTAAGATTCACGCTTGTTCGAATCCTTGAACAGGGCTATAAGACGAGTACCTAAAAAAGAAAAGGTAAGGTGAGGTTTTTTTGACAGTTGACAGAATTCAACTTTGGAATGAGCCAATTGGTGCTGCACTGCTCAGCAGTGCTACACTATACAAATACGCACATGAATCCGAAAAGTCAGAGGTGCGTGTCTTAGGTTCGACCTCGAGACCTATGACTTGGCAGTCCGACCGTCACACCACTACTTTCCTAAGTCTAAGCCTAAGTGGCAGTGGGCAGGGTACATTGCTCGCAGAACAGATGGCCGATAGGGCCGAAAGGTTCTGGAGTGACGACCGCGTACCGCAAGACGAAGCGTTGGAAGGCGTCCCATAAGATGGACCGATGACTTGGTGAAGACCGCAGGTGTCCGCCGGAAGCTCACTGCTGGACATAGGCCTCCCCCTAGCACCGCCACTTCGACCGGTTCTGTGCTTCCCGCATACAGCAGATTCCTGCGGCCTTCACAAGGTCATTCGGTCTACCTCGTGGGAGGCCTTCTAACGCTATGCTTACGCTTCACTTTGAAATCCTTCGACCCCATTGGCTATCTATTCAATCAATCCTTTGCCTTTGAAAAATTCGATTTTCAACATTTTTGTTCCTCCTCTCAATCTCGTGGTACGGAACTTGTAGAGTGTCAGTTTAAGTGAAGGCCAGATTTTTTATTTCTGGAATATACTGGAATGAAGTTCCTTATCGTACATTATACTCTGCATACTTGAAGAACGAGAGCTACACCGAAATAAATGTAACATTTTGACCGTACGACACTTTTACTAAAGTGTTTGTAAACAAACGTTACTAAATTTAATGAACTAATTAAATATTTTTATAATGATTAAATGAATAAATAAATAAATAATTAAATACAATTTTATTATCTTTGCTTCATTTCTGGTTTTTTTTCTTTCATTTTGTTTCTCTCATCCGTTCAAAATTCAATTTTTTGTTTGTCAGTTTTAAATCTAACTTACCAATAGTCATTCTGACATCAGCGGGCTCAGAATACGCTATGCATCTCGCTTGCAATACTTTCCCATTCGTCTTGACTTTATGGTCGAATTTCACAAGACACAGAGAGAAGGGGTTGCCCTGAAATATAAAATAATAAAATGACACTTATAGTGCACGCACATTTTGCTAGTCATGTTTAAGTCCCACGTAATAGGGGGGCGAGCGAGTAAAAAAGAGTCTGAATGATGTAACCAAGATTTTGTAAAAATATTCTGATTTAAAAGAGTGTCCGTGGAGTTTCTTGCCCGTTCTTCTCCATAGGAACAAACTACTCGTTGGAATGGGTAACTAGCTTCATATTTCTGACTGACCGACCCCTTGACAATTCAAAAGAACCTGTAATTGGTTTAATTGAAATAAATTGTTTGAGTTTGAGTCTAAAGTAGTTATAACTTCGACCTTCAATATATCCTTAACCAGAATGTTTCCAGGAATTATCCATTACAAAAAAAAAATATCACTATGACGGTGTACAGTGTGGACAAAGTGACTCTCGACTTCTTAAATGATCTTTTTACAGTGGTTATAACGTCTAAAGCTTCGGTTCCCTGGAAGAGCGGTGGCCGCCACATAGTGTTCGCAATTACACATTGACGTCCGTGACGTCAACCGTGCTGACGACACGGTTGGCGCAGTGGCTGAGCGATCGACTGCTGCGCAACGTGTCGCGGGTTCGCTCCCCGCGCGGGACAAATATTTGTATGATCTGCAAGTAGTTGTTCCGGGTCTGGGTGTTAGTGTATGTGAGTTTCTGTTTGTAAACGCACCCACGATAAAAGAAGAAATTCTTAGTGTGGGGCAACGTTTTAAAAAAATAAAAAAAATACGGGCGAATGACGTCACTGAAAAGTAATTTATGAAAGTAAGTTGGTGTGTTTTTCTAATCTCGCGACAATCTAAGAAGCCGGATTTGACGATTCTCAATAGACATGCCGCGACAACTTTGTATGAACGTTTACGTAAGAAATCGAAAAATCTAATTCATAATCTTAATTAATTACTATGTTATCCACAGACTATAACTATGAGTGTCGAGAATCGATTTTTAAAGCAACCGATTTTTTTTTCCCATCACTACACAAATTATTTTGATAGGTGTCAAATCGGGCTTCTTAGATTGTCGCGAGATTAGAGAGCATTTTTTGACACCGTGAAGTCACACCTCGCTGCCAACATTGTCATGACGGCTGTCACTGCGGCCGTTATGTGGCGGCCGCCGCTCTTCTATAGAAAATGATGAAAGATATTTAAAAAAAATGCTTTTAAATAATATACTAACTCCACTCGTATTCTTGGGCTGTATCTCTACCACTCTGCCTTTAAGCCAGGGTCCGAAGGCGTTCTTCATAGCGTAGACCGGCATGCCCACGCGCAGGGGAGGGCGGGATATCTCTCCAGGGGGAGGTAGGTCTGCGGGAGCGGCTTCCGCTGAGAGCTTCACTACTGATATGTCTTTCTGTGGGGAGGACAAAAGAAAAGACAAATATTTATTATTGTATACCATACGCTTTTTAAATAATGAGGAGCTCGTGGCTAATTAAGAACAGACGCACGGGTCGATCTATCAGGTTAAGTTACGCTGGCCGGGCTTGGTCTGTGGATGGGTGACCATCTTTACATTACCGAAACTTAAAAAACTGGTATTCGTATAAATACGACTGAGGCGACACGGGCACGAAAACATTTGTCGTTAATCCGACTGGGGCCATTAACAGGTTAGGGATCTCGCGGACTAGACGACCACGATTCCGGCAACTCGTGGTCTGTGGCCCGGTGTGCGGCTTGTTGGCCGTTGCGACCAAGTTCGCAATTCGTATGGGTTTCTATAGTTCACCTGGTCGCAGCAACCACTGGTCGAGGTCGTCCAGTGCGCGAGATCCCTTAATCTCATATAGTTCGTGACGATCGCGACATGAGAAAAAGATTGTCTTAATAAATAATTATGATATTAAAAGCATTAGTACTTACATCGTCATCTAATTTAATATCTGGTCCAGGAATAGCTGCTTTCTCCTAATAAAAGAAAAATATACGGTGAAAATCCAAATATATATATAGTACATATATTTATTAAATTTTTTTTTCACAAGTTTTCGCTTTGAAGTCCACCCTGTATAGTCAAGTTCGTAAAATGAAAACAGAATCTTACTACTATTTTGTTAAGTACCTGGTACTTGTTGAAAGACCTACACTGTCCTCCCATACCTATTAATACTGTTATTTGAATATATTGTAAAGGCCAATTATTTTTAAAAGGGTAACCGTGGAGTTTCTTGCCGGCTCTTCTCCATAGGAAATGACCAATTGGAACCGTGCACCTAGCTTCTGACGTTTTATAAGTGCCTATATACGTCTATGTGAAATAAAATACTATGAATTTGTTTTTTTTTTTTATCCAAATTGAATATTTTTTGTATTTATATTTAACTAGCAACCTAATTAGTTTGAATATCGATACCCGTCATGTCTGAAGTTTCGCTAGCTAATTTTATTTGACCCCGTAGTCATGAGAATCTCTGCTACAAGCTCAAAACCTATGTATGTATATGGATAGCTTGCAGCAGCGATTCACACACAAGCAGTCCAGTCTGCTCACGCTACACTGCAGATCATCACAGATCGGTCACTCCGTATTTAACATTGGTATTTAAGGTATGAAGCTACAAGCTAGATACGCGGCGGGCTCGACTTGTCGAATAGGGATGAAGACATTTTTTTTTTCCGTCAGGTAGATTATTAAAAAATAATTGGACACGTATTTTTTCTTATTTACGTAACCAAAAGATTACGGCAATATATTGAGTAGGCCATAAGTTAAAATGTGGTCATGACGTCACTCCCCGGTAGATTTTATACTGACTTGTGACGTAGCGAGCCCCCACTCTCAAACTTTAATGCGTTATATCTAAATCCTTTTTTATTAATATGATAAAGCAAAAAATACCTGTCTAATATTTTTTTATTAGCTGACAGACGGACTACATAAATAGTAAATTTTTTCCCCAGTCATCATCCCAATTCAGTGGGTGTAACGTAATCAAAAGATTTTTTTTTTTTATTTTTTTTTTTATTTACCATTAAAAAATAAGAGTTACGCGATAGAAAGAGAGGCAACTTCTAGGTGAATATAACTGCAGGTAATAGGGATGATGCGTTGGTAAAAAAAATGAAATTTTAATTAGTCGTCAGTCAGATAATAAAAAAATATTAGACACGATTTTTTGCTTTATCATATTAATAAATAAATACTTAGATAAAACGTGGGGTCGCTACGTCACTAGTATGTATAAAATCTACATACTAGTGACGTCATGGCACATTTTACCTCAATGTATCGCCGTATTCTTTAGATTACGTAAAAAAATAAAAAATACGTGTCCAATATTTTTTTATAACCTCAAAGACGGACTAAAAAAATATTTTTAGTCATCATGCCTATTACCGCAGTGCGACCTGAATTGCACTTTATTGTGTCGTAGCAAAAGTAACTTTTTATTTAAATGATTTTGTGGAGTGAGCCATCGGTACAAATCTGTGGCATAATGAGATGTGCAAAACTATTGTGGTAGTAAAGTATCAAACTTTTATTTGCTTATAATATTTATTTATTTTTCTAAAATTAAAGTAGCCTAAGTTACTCCATATAACATTAGCTATTTGCCAGTGAAAGTCCTGTCAAAATCGGTCCAGCCGTTTTGGAGATTAGCCGGATAAAAAATGTTTTTTTTTTATAAGTTCCTTATACAGGGTGGCAGGGACATGAACGTGAAAACTGTTACCATGGATTCAGTACATGATTCTGAACCCCTCTGCGTTGTACGTTAATGTCGGTTATTTAAAAAAATCTGCTGTTTCATAAAAAAGTGCAATACCTACACGGTCAAAATGCATGGAACAGCTGTTTTATTTTTTAATAACCGACGAAAAATTTCAACGCAGAGGGTTCAGAATCATATACTGAATCCGTGGTAACAGTTTTCTCGTCGTTGTCCCTGCCACCCTGTATAATATACTTTCAGACGCATTTAGTAAAAAGCTGTTATTTTGACATTACAAACAGACACTTAAATTTTATTTATTTGTATAGTTGTATGAAAATTTACGTCAAGTTGATAGTTAAATTGGTGTATTACCTTAGCGTCGCTGGCATCTAAAGGAGCATATCCAAGAGGTATGGCAGGACGTTTCGCTGGAGTCTCACTGGTTGACGACAGTCGACGCTTGGCTTGACGAGTCTGTAAGTTATTCATACAAAAATTATCCTACTAATATAATGTGAAAGTTTGTATATTTGTTACTCAAAAACGGCTTTATGCATTGGGATGAAATTTGACACACATACAATGTCGCCCATGGGCATGTGCCCGCCCGTATTTTTCTGAATATTCATGACAAATTATGGAAAATAGACTTAAAAGGGGGGGTCTATCTTTACTTTTTTTTAAATTTTATCTTATTATTTTTATTTTTTTCAATATCCCGCTATGATTTTATGGACTTACATTAGTGTTTTTAAAAGTAAATACCGTTTTTTTTTGAAAAAAATGTCTTCACCTCCGTTTTTTTTTCATACTCGACAAATTTAACAATTTTTTTTAGTTAATCCGATAAATTAACTCATAAGCTTTTAGAAATAATAAACAGAATCCAAATCTAGCCAATAACATCGGAGATATGGCAAACGCCAAAAAAAAAAAAACATAAAAAATATTAAATATAGACCTTTGAAAAATACGGGCGGGCACATGCGCATGGGCGACATTGTATAGATTATATTCTGGATTAGATAGGATAGTTTTTATCCCGATAAAACGATCTCGTGGGATAGCTTACGTCCTCCACTCGGGCGAAACTGAGGGCAAATTCTAGTATTTTATATGCAAATGAAAAAACAACAGTACCTGTTGTTTATTCGTTTACATATAAAATTCAACTCCCCGTCATGTCATCAAATTACGCATGTGTGCTAATTGGCATGGCTAACCAATTAGCCATGCCAATTATATCCATACGTTCATGTTTTTAGAATTCCGTACCTCAAAAGGAAAAAAAAACGGATCCCTTCGTTGTCCGTCTGTCAGTCTGTCAAGACCCTTTTTTTCAGGAACGCGTGGAGGTATCAAGATGAAATTAATATCAAACACGTAGGTCTACGGTCCCTTGGAGCTCTTAAAAAAGCTCAAGCTTCTACGTCGACGCAATAAAAAGATACGGCCATTTACAGTTCGCGTCAAATAACTTTGCCGCTCTGAAGTTAGGTTGCGCATGCGTGCAAATGCGCGCTACTATTTTATAAGTAAAATTGAGTACT
The DNA here is from genome assembly GCA_947364205.1 of Agrochola lota. Taxonomy (NCBI): domain Eukaryota; kingdom Metazoa; phylum Arthropoda; class Insecta; order Lepidoptera; family Noctuidae; genus Agrochola; species Agrochola lota. The sequence continues at coordinate 7,916,933 of OX376246.1, read as the reverse complement.
GCGCAGTCATTTGTAGCCTACTTCAGAGCGGCAAAGTAAAGGCATATTTGGATACTCACAAATAAATCAAAACCTATTGGGATCGAAACCTACTTCCTGTTGACCTAGAAGCAAGAGGAAAGGTCTCAACGCACAAGTAAAGGAAAACGTCCGATAATTTGAATAACAAGATTTACCGCATTAAAAAAAATGCGATTACAAACTTCCATTTGCAGTTGTAGAATTGACTGTGTATATGGGGAGCACATGTTTTTCAACTACAATGTAAAGTTTGTTTTTGAAATGAATTCATCCCAACTACGGAACCATTCATAGTGCATGGTCCGACACGCACTTGGGCGGTTTTTATAATAAAGTCTTCCATGTTCTACCATCACAAGGGCATGCAAATCATATTAAATTATAAAGCCAAAAGATATTATAATTTTATATAATCATATAGGAAGTATATACATTGGTTGAGTTCGTGTGGTCACACCCTTAGCATAATAGGCCTATAATTTTCCCACTACTGGGACACAGGCCTTCTCTCTGTGAGAGGGAATGGGCCGTAATCCACCACATGGGCCCAGTCATTTCACCAAAAATTAATTTAAAAATTTTCACTTGATAACTCTGTACCTTTAGTGAAGTTTCTTCTCCTTTTTTTCGTGTGGTTCGTGCCTAACCTGGTGTCAGAATCTTAAAGCCGCCCATGGGCCTCTGACTTCACATGCCGTCGAGAAATATCTCTCAGGCATACCGGTTTCCGCACGATGTTTTTCTTCACCGTTTTTGAAGCAAGTGATAATTATACAATACGCACATAAATCCGAAAACTCAGAGGTGCGTGCCTTGGGTTCGAACTCGAGACCTATGACTTGGCAGCCCGACGGTCACACCACTAGGTTGGCTGTGTAGTTTTATAAGTCAGAAATGCTCGTTTTGAGAAATTTTAATAAAAAGTATTCCATTTTTTAAACGGCTACAACTTTTTTTTACATTCTGACTTTTATCAATTGGAAATTGCTATTATAATAATAATGTTCCTAAAAATGAAAAAAAAATATATATACACGATTATTTTTAAATCGTTCTGGAGCCAAAACACAGTGACTCCAGACGATTAATAGGTACTATTAGCATTGTTATTGTTTTTTTAAGACATCTAATATAGAAGTTAGAAATTTATCACTTTTATTCTGTCATTCGAGTTAAATCTTAGTAGCGCTTACACTATTTCATTCATAAACGCAAGATCGTACGCGATCCGCTCGGTGATGACGTAGCGCGGCACAGCTGTCCGTGTGCGAGTCCGGCTGCAAGTAAGTACCTACAAGTAGGTATTTCATTTCTGGTACGATAGGTTGGTGTAAGTTCATTCACCTCGTTATCTCTCGTTTGTATCGGAAGCACGGCACGGTGTTTACCACTATCACATCTCCTCGTAAACGAGAGAAACTAATTGAAATTTCATTCACCACTCTCGCATCACGAAATCACTAGTACTCGTACCTTTTCAACTAGACACGACGAGTACGCTTGAGAGTTGTATTTAAGGCCTTGAATCGAGTGTCGACCAATCGAGCTAATAGGTACTTAATAAGCATACCTACCTACCATATTTATGATAAATAAAAAGAATACTGCCTAAACCAATTTTTATACGACAATGCTTGCTTGCGAGTAGCTACGCGGCTTCTACAAAGGCAGGCAATGTAAACAGAAAAAATGAATCGTTTTATCTGTCGAATAGAGTTCATTATAAGATGGTGGTGCCCTTTTCTATGAAAATATTGGACCGAATTAAGACCTTATTTTTATACACTTAACCGCGGAATTCGGTTGTGCATCCTTTTGAAGTCCAGTCGGACACTTCTCAGAATAATTTTAGTAAACTGCGTACCTACTTACCTTGTACCTAGTTTGGTGAATTTTCTATTTGTTACCGTTTACGGTTTAGAAATAAAGTCTGAATTCGCTTTTCGTATTTTTATTTGTGTACCTATTTATCTATTGCGTATGTGTTTTTATGCTGTCTGATCGATGAATGGATTTTTCAATGGGTACCGTTCGCAAGTGTTGTCGTTCGTCGATACGTTTTACACACATATGCATTGATCGCAGTTACTTCGAGTTCTCATTATTTCACAAAAAAAAAAAAAATTAGATTTTTCGTGTTTTTTTTTAAATTGTAATTTATTGAAAATAATAGTCCCAATCGTTTCGAGTTCGATGATCGAGTTTATGGCTTTTCGTTCCAGAACGAGCTAAAATTAACCGTGTATATGTTTGTAAAGGAAAAAATAATAACTCCACCGCCGTATCTCTACGTTGACGTCGCGTCGTGGTGGGGCTTGTGCGCTCCGAACTCTAGGTCTGTACCGGGTGAGTTTACTTTGCTGGAACAGGTCTAGGATGAGGAGCCAGACCAAGAGAGATATAGAAACCCGCAGCATGTGGCGAGCTGTTGGGCAGTAGCGACCCCACGGACCCTATCTCCCGGGAGAAATCTTGTTCCTGATCTCTGGCTTGGCAAACACTGACGAGGAGCAGAGCTCCCACACCTCATTCTTGCCTTTATTGGCCGGCTTGAGTGGAGATTAGCAAGAGCAAACGCGCTCGGAGGAAGGAAGTATTCCAGTAACATGCTGGTAGGGATCTTAACCGTACTTCCGGGATTATCCTGATAGCCGTGGAATACCTCTCCACTCCTCATACGCACCTCAGGACATGTTGCCCCCTTGTCGCTATGACACTTTGTGCTAACGACCGTTTTCGGGGACCTATTACTGAGTGTGCAAGTCACCCCCTGCCATTTTACCTGTGTTTATAGGGTTCTGTAGTAAACAAGGAACCCTTATAGTTTCGCCATGTCCGTCTGTCTGTCTGCCTGACTGTCCGCGGTTTACTTCAGAGACGGTTAGTATTAGAAAGCTATAATTTGGCATGGGTATACATATTAATCACGCCGACAAAGTGGTAAAATAAAATCAAGAAAAAAACAGTGGGGATGTTTTTTTTTTCTCGTCTATACCATGGTGTGGGGTATCGTTGGAAAGGTCGTTCAAAAATATTGAGGGTGTGTGAAAATCATTTTTCAAGTCAGGGATCCGTTTGCTAAATATTAAGCTTTAAAGTGCTAATTTTTGTTAGAGTCAAGTCCCCCCCCACCCTGCCAGCTAAATGGTTGCACTTGGATTTGTGAAGAAAATCATAGCAGTGCGCGCGGAGATGCGTTATCAGTGTTATCACTTATCAGTCTGTGTTATTAATTATTACCACTATCATCACTAATCACTACTTTTAAACTTTTAAGTTTTCAATATGACCAACACGCTGGCGGATACAAAGGGCTAAACGGCGTATCCCGCACTTTTGAAAATGAATTTTCACTTAAAGCCATTTCAAAAACCTAGAATTATATCATGAGCCACATTTAAGTTCCTATGTGTATAATATTATAATTTAAATTATATAATTTAATGTTAAATAAATGTTTTTAAAGAGACGTTTAAGAAATGAGAAATGTAACAGATAGGGATCCTTCGGTTTTGTGGAAAGGGATATCTACTCGTACGTCAAGTTCTCTCAGTAAAATAGAAATTCGTTCGTTAACTGTACCATGTACTTCGGCATTAGCACAATTATCATTTTGTGTTCTCGACCACGTGCACTAGGCTAAGCGCAACCGACTTGCTCCAGAGAGGTCAGCTAAAATTTCGTACGTATGACACGTGTGACTCTTAATAAATTATGAATACGGAATTGAAGATGACAACACCATAACAACGCCCGAGATGTGGAGTAGAGGTGCAGTGGTTCTGTTCTCCAAAAAAGGTGACAAACCCTTGCTGAAATACAGATCCATCTCACTTCTGAGCCACATATACAAGCTGCTCTCGAGGTCGCCACGAACCGTCTCGCCAAGAGACTTGACGAACACCCGTTTTGGCGTTTATGGACTAGGAGAAGCCAAGAAAGCCTTTGACATGAGTCTGACTCCATCGAAATAAGGGCAGTTCTGGCCTCTATGCAACGATGTCGAATTGACTGGCGTTACATTGAAGTGTTGAGATATTTGTATGACGCTATCACGATTACTGTCCGTTCCCGGATAACTACTCAGAGGGGTGAGACATGGGGATATGATATCCCCGAAACTGTGCACCAATGCGTTGGAGGACGTTTAAAAAACGCTGGACTGGACTGGACAGGGTATCAACGTGGACGGCGAGTACATCTTACACTTTTGCTTTTCCGATGACATCATCATAATGGCAGAGACGTTGGAACAGTTAGACCAGATGCTGCACAGTCTAAATGGAGCCTCTCGGCGGGTTGGCCTCGTCATGAATTTTGACAAGACTATAGTCATGCATAATTCACACGTCTTGGCGAGTCCAATCCACATCGAAGGGTCACTACTCGAAGTTGTGAACGAGTATGTCTACCGTGGGGCAATTCATCCAGCTCGGTAGAGATTACTTTGAGAAAGAAGTTGACAGAAAGATCCAGGTGGGTTGGGCAGCGTTTGGTAAACTTCGTCAGGTCTCGGAGGACAGTGCGTTGTGGCGCAGCGTGGAAGAGGCCTATGTCCAGCAGTCGACTGCGATAGACTGAGTTGATAATGAAGACTCATCTGCCCAGCCCTTTCCCAGCAATTTTGGGGTCAGCTTCCAGTCTAACCGGATGCAGCTGAATACCAGCGTTTAGAGAATTGTAATATTTCTCTCAAATAGACAAGCCTATGAGCCTGATGGGATCTACCATCGGCTAAAAACTTCCATACAAACTTTCATTCACTATTCAACCCCTTTAGGGGTGCATTTTCGTAAAATCCTTTTCTAGTTCTCACTCTAGTTATAAAAGAAACTCTAGAGAAAACTTTTAGGATTCTATTCGTTGTATGTCGGTGAATGTAAGATTCTTATTAAGTAGATTAGGTATAATTTAACAATTTTTTATTTCACTTCAATATAAAACCAATTTAATATAGTCAAAGTTCGAGAAATAGAAGTTCGCACACACGTGCACACACATCTTAAATTAACATTACTGTTATTAAATATATTTACCCAATGTTTTTCGTATTCCCGATACCCAAATGGGAATTTACCTGGGTATTTTCCTTTTGAAATTTACTTGGCTATTTACCCGACGCCCATCTCTACCTACGACCTACAACTCGTAAGTCAGGGCCGTTACCATTGGGTCACCACTGCTCTTGCTTTTCCACGCCTTAGCACAACACCCTTACCTCACAATAAAACAGTTGATATGTAATTAAAAAAATAACTTACTTCAATTGATTCGGCAGCGGCTGGAGGGTTTATTTGCTCTTCTAGTCCGATATACTGTAACAAAGATGGTTATTTCATATACTTTTTTTTTTATTTGGTCTCGTGGCTAATTACAGGCAGCACGAATCGATCGATCGAGGTTAGCAACGCTTGAAGAGACGTTGGCTATTCGTAGTTCTTTGACAGTCGTTACGGCTAGTCAAAAGACCGACAGTTCGACAACCACTCTCACCAAGATGTTTCCCATTAACTGGGTTTTGGAGGTCAGATAGGCAGTTGCTCCATGTAAAATACTGGTATTCAACTACATCCCGTTAGACTGGAAGGCGAACCTGACTTAGTTGGGAAAAGGCTATTAATGCAGATAATTATGCTACCATTTTCATGGTTTTCGAGACTGCTGAGGCAGAAAATGCCAGATTTTTTTTTGTAATTATGTACTATTACTTACTTTAGAGCCAGGCGTGTCGTATATAACTAAGGAAGGTAGTTGTTCTCGCCAACTCCCGAACGTCGCGTATTACTCATAGCGAAGCTTGTCTGTCGCTATCTGACACTCGTTTAGCTACTTAGCCACTAGCCCCTCAAATACAAGATGGCGACGAAGAAATGTATCAATTATTCGTCATGGGTAGCATTTCCATGATTTTCGAGGGCGGTGACGCCGAATATGATGTAAAAAATTAAATCTAAGATGGCGGTCAAATCTTCTATGGTTATCGAGGGCACGATTTTGTTTTTACTATTTTCTTGTATTACTTACTTTAGAGTCAGGCGTGTCGCATATAACTAAGGAGGGTTGTTGTTGACGCCGACACTCGAACGTCGCATATAACTCGCAGCGAAGCTTGTCTGTCGCTACCTGGCACTCGTTTAGCATTGCGTCTATCTCTTTACTGTCCTCTGCGAAAAAAAAAAACATTTTGTAAGGTGAGTTTTTGAGATAGGATTTTGAAAACTCGGTAATAAAAGAGGTTCAGTTCCACGGATCTCTTTGTTAGTAAAGTTTGCTGCACATCGAATTATCTCCTTCAAAACGGAATTTAATTTTAAAAAAACGGCTGCAAATAATACCTAAAAAGTTTAAATAAGAACACTTTGAAACAGTGATGCAGATGGTGACAGTTATTTTAGTAAAATCTTAGATTTGTTGCCACCAACAAACTGCGCAGAAGCTGGTGCGTACGTTGTGCTGTAGAGATAAGCGGAAGAAGTAATCGACAGAGTTCGAAATCAGAGAGAAATTAAACTAAGGGCCTGTAAAATTCAATTAAAACTTTATATAAATGTAAAACGAAAATTCTCATAAATAGATAAATAAATAAGTTATGGAACTTATCACCACAGATCGGAATAGGTAGAGTTTATTTGCCTAAACTTCAAAGAAGTGACATAGAGTGGATAATATACCGCTTTCTGAAATCCCGGAAAATGATCATGATCTTTTCATTCCGAGATTTAAGAATCACGAATTATTTATTGGACTTTGAATACATATATATCTACAGGTTGTCTCAAACGTAGTGATCCAAAGGCAAATGAAGTAAAGAGGAAGTGGCCACCTACCATTTAATTTTTTTAAAGTTGGAACATTCTCAACAGTTCAGTTTTTTTTTTTTTGTCTTTTTTAAGATTATCATTAAGCTATCTTTATGAAATTTTCCCAATTTAACTCGAAAGGAAATACATTTTTTATTTAAAGTTACCCTAAAATTTTATAAAAAGTTTGAAACGACAAGTAAAAATAAAATCTGAAGCATTGCAGAGCCACACTGAACGTAAATAGGAACATAATCTTGCACCTACACTATCAAGGTATCTTTTAGACAGATTTGAACTCGCTACGCCGAAAATTTTGTTCACACTGTCGAAAATTCCAAGTGAACGTGTAAAATTTCTTGAAGATGATTGAATTGATGAATTTTCTAAATTGTTGTTAAAATTCCAACTTTTAAATTTTTCAATGATAGGTGGCCACCTCCGCTTTACCCCATTTGCTTTTGGATCACTAAGTTTGATACACCCTGTATATCTATATACTTTTCTTCTTACGATTTCAAGATTTTATTTGCCTTGTAATGAAAGGCACTTTAATTTAACAGTTAATTACGGAACTCTAAAAACGTTACAAGATTCTTCGAAATAATAATTAGTTACGAATATATTCAAAGTGCGATAAATAATTTGTAATATCTTAAATCCCGGGATGAAAACGTCATGACTATCTTTCCGGGATTTTAGAGGGAGGTATAATCCACTCTATGGTACTTACTTCTTTGAAGTTTAGGTAAATATACTCTATCCATTCTGATCTCTGCTTATCAGGTGTAAAACAGGCAATTAGGCTAGAAACTCTTTTATTTATTTATTTTATTATTTATGTACACACAGTAAAATACATAGAGATACGAGATAATTATAAATTGAGTACAAAGGTGCTGCTTATTTCTTAAGACATTTCTTCCAGCAGACCTGCGAAAGGAGAAATGAGAAAGAAATGTAAACGATGGCGTGTGAGAACAAAACGAGAAAAATATGAATTTGCAAAGCTGTTATGGTTGGAAACGAGCGTCTGGAGATGGTTGACCATTACGTTTATTTGGGACATGTTCTATCTTTTGATAATGAGCATCCCAACAAAGAGATTTCTAGGAGAATACAGCTTGGGTGGGCGGCATTTGGTAAGCTGAAATATATTTTTCGATCCAAAAACATCCCACAGTGCCTAAAGACCCGCCTTTTCAACCAATGTGTCCTGCCTACAATGACCTATGGTGCCGAGACATGGACACTCACAAAGGAAACTGTCCACCGCATACGAGTAGCACAAAGGGCCATGGAGTGAGCCATGCTTGGCATAACCATACTAGACCGAGTGCGTAACACCGAAATCCGTCGCCGGTCGAAAGTCTACGACGTCGGAGACAGGGCGATGCGCGTCAAGTGGAGTTGGGCAAGACATCTAGTCAGACGCGGAGATGGCGATGGAGTAAAGCTGTGACCGAATGGTGGCCAAGGTTAGGCAAAAGAAACCAGGGTCGTCCAAAAGCGCGTTGGGTCGATGATATCGTCAAAGTCGTGGGAAACACCTGGATGAGAGATGCACAGAACCGGGAAGTATGGCGGAAAGGGGGGGAGGCCTATACCCAGTAGTGGGTGATTCCGGGCTGAAATGATGATGAATGATTGCAGTCTTATACTAAAAATATCATAATATACATACATGTATAACGCAATAAATTAACATATCTATATATAAAAGAAAGTCGTGATAGTTACACTATTTATAACTCAAGAACGGCTGAACCGATTGCCTGAAAATTGGTGGGGAGGTAGCTTAGAACCAGGAGACGGACATAGCATACTTTTTAGTAGGATAGGTAGGGTAGGTAGGGAAGGTAGAGTAAGGTAGGTAGGGTAAGGTAAGTAGGTAGGGTAAGGTAGGTAGGTAGGGTAAGGTAGGTAGGTAGGGTAAGGTAGGTAGGTAGGTAGGGTAAGGTAGGTAGGTAGGTAGGGTAAGGTAGGTAGGTGCGCCGTAGATAAGTACTTAGTGCTACCCGAGCGAAGCCGGGGCGGGCAGCTAGTACTTAAATAAATACATAAAGCTTAAATATATAAACACACACTACTACTTCTTTTGTTATTTTTTTCGAATATTTAAGTTTAGTTTGATACTTTTTCAATTTTCAATACTCACGTTCAAGTTTTTCAATCTCATCATCCAACATGATCTGTGTCTCTTTGAGTCGCGCGTCCATGTCGTATTTTTGCCAAGTGTCGTTCAAAAACTTGGTCAGATTGTCTTCTACGAATCTGGTGACAAATAAAGTTGGTTATATTTATTGGCATCCACGATATTAATTTGAGCTTAAGAAAATAAGTGATTTATCTGGACTGTCGTGACAGGTCAGCGTACAGCTTTTAACTAAAGAGAAAAGATTGGATTTTTTACATGTTTGTTTGTAACGCTTTCACGCTAAAACGGCTGAACGGATTTGGAAGAAATTTGGCACATGCGTAGACCATGACCAGCACGCGACCGGCACACTGTGGGTCGAAAAATCTTCTCTATATCTTCGGGAGCCTTTTTTCGATCCACAGTGCGGCACCCGACACAAAATAACAAATTGTGATTGTGAATCAGTCATTTTGTCTATTCTTCAGTCGACAAACCCCGTTTCTATTGTGATCATGCTACGCGTGCTGGGTTAGGACATATGATGGATACTTTTTATGCCGATATTCTCACTGGATCGAGACTTATAAGGTTGAAACTGCGGGGCGCAGCTAGTTCTTATAAAGTCATTCTATAAGATGCTCTACATTGTAACAGCCACATAATAAAAAAATTAAAGAGACCCTGGTTTTTTAGAGGCATGAGGAACAGGGTCTAAAGTTCACTCATCCTCCACAAAAAAGAGAGGATCCTCCGACCAGACGGGTGTCGTGTCTGGCGGGCAACTGCCCAGAGGTTGAAGTCGGGAACATGTATACGTATATATGTCCATCGCGCGGTAAACATCACTCCTCTCCGGTGTCCATCGCGCGGTGAACTCTAATTGCGCGATGCAGGATTTGTGTGACGTCAGGTTTTTAATGCGTAGTTCGCATATGGCGATGTAGATGCCACCACAGTTTCTAGAGTTTGTATCAGGGTTTATTTTTGGAGTTAACCTGGGCCTGCTCTTGTCCTGATCTCACCTGATGGAGAGCGATGGATGAGGTCTATGATCGACCGAGCGTGCCCAAAAGAAGCCTGTTTACTCTTGCTTAAAAGGCAGACGAGTGATATGTGGAAGAGAACACAGACGCTGGCAGAGAGGTCCACACTGACTGTGCGCATAATAAATGTGGAGGAGAAGCGCTGAGTAGGACTGGACGGGATATCAACCAGGTGCTGATGATACCCTGCAGTATACCTGGTAGTTAATTAATCTGCCTAGCCTTTTCTCAACTATGTTGGGGTCGGCTTCCAGTCTAACCGGATGCAGCTGAATACCAGTATTTTACATGGAGCGACTGCCTATCTGACCTCCACAACCAAGTACCTGGGTAATACGATACCCCTTGGTAAGCCTGGTTGTCAGACTTTCGGGCTTCTGACGACCCGTAACGACTGTCAAAGATCCACGAATGACCAGGTTCGCATTTCGATCAAGGCGATTTTTTCCCACGGCGATATTTTTTGGATGGCGCATTGGATTTTCAGCGCACTGCTTAGCGCCGAGAGTTCAAAATCCAACAGTGTTTTTTTTTTTGCATTTTATTTTATTCTCAATATCACAGCGATATTTTTACGCACTTGCGAACGTGAGGATATTGTAAACAAAAACTCTCCCTAAAAGTTCATAAACAATATAACTTACTTAGCTCCCTTCTCTCCAATACTCTCCTTAGGTTCTTCCGGAGTCATGTCCTCATCTTCGGACTCCGAGTCAGATATCTCCACCAGGTCTTGTGACAACTTGCCCATATCCAGGTCTAACAGTGGAGTTAGATCTTTAATGCCTTGAATTAGATTCTGTTGAGTACGAGAAAAATGTGTTACTTAAAAGTGAGTGAATTTATATCTACGGCATGCATCAGAAAAGCGTGTTCATATTTAAGGGTGGGTTAACCATCAAACCAAACCACTTTCTCTATGGAATCGACATCATGACTACGAAAATATTATCAGATGTCCCAGTACAAAACGTCAATACCTACCCGTCGGAACGACGTCATTTTTTGTATAGAAATAGTTTATGAGCCAGACATAGGCCACTTTTGATTCCGGAAAATTCACTGACGCCTCCGCCAGTTTGTAAGGCACTTTGTTGTAGCTCTTATTACAATAGGGATAATGAAAAAAAATTTTTTAGTCCATCCAGGAGATTATTAAAAAATATTAGACGCGTATTTTTCTTTTTTTTACGTAATCTAAAGATTACGGCGATGCATTGAGTTAAAATGTGCCGTGACGTCACGAGTATGTAGATTTTATACTTACTTGTGACGTAGCGACCCTCACTCCCCAACTTAAAATGCGTTTTATCTAAGTAATTATTTATTAATATGATAAAGCAAAAAATACGTGTCTAATATTTTTTCTAATATCTGACTAACGGACTAATTAGATTTTATTTTTTTTACCCAGGCATCATCCCTATTGTTAGTTAAAGGGATGTGCTAAGGCAGCCCGCGAAATTCAAATTTTCATTTTCTTTTTTTGCAATTTGCAGGTCAGTGTCAGGTTGCATATTGATTAAAATATGATTCGCGACCGTAACAAATATGTATTTACAGAATGATGATCTTTAGAATCAGCAATACAACTCCTTATGTTAGAATAATTCTAAAATGTAATGATTTCATGAAATAGTCATTCAATAGGATTATATGAACTTAGAGAGTTGTATTGATGATTTTTATGATTATAATTCTATAAATAAATATTTGATACGGCCGCGAATCATATTTAGATCAAGGTAGAACGTGACACTGATCTGCAGATTGCAAAAAACATAAGAATTCGCGGTTTACCCCGAATAAAATGTGCTAGTTGTCGATAAATTATTACCTTAGTCCTAGCAGCGACCACATCGGCGCATGGCTGGCACACCACGGAGCGTCTCTTCCTGCCCGCGTCGTAGTACGCGACCACTGACGCCTCCGCCTGCTTGTTAGGCACTTTACTGTCACTTGTGCAAAAATAGTTGATACACTTGGATGTTTCTCGAGCTTTTTCTAGTTCTAAATCTGTCATTTTGTCGGGGGAAGCTGGAAGTGATTTTTCTGTAAAAATAAAATACATAAAATATCTTCATTAACCAACCCACCCCATCCTAATTCCTATTTCCAACATTAACAACAACAACAACAACATTAACTTTTTTTTTTTTCCTATCTTTTTTTTTTTTTTTTTTTTTTTCTTTATTTAACTAAAGAAAAAAAAATGTTATGGGAAAACCCAATAACACCTTGCCCAACCTGGGAATTGAACCCACTCATGCTCCTCAGTTGCGCTTGCGATTAAATTACTAGACTAACGAACAGAACGGGGCTATGGAGTCAATTTTTATAAACCAATGCAATATAATTTCCGTTTATTTTATTTTATATTATTTATTTTATTTGTAAGGGAAAATAAACAGAAATAAATTTAAAAATATCTAATTACTTAGATTTTAAAAAACTGATGGCAAACGTAACTGTAGTCAGGGCAAAATGAATTATATGAACAAAATATGCAAAAAATCAAAACAAAACTCTTGTTTGTGTATTTCCGTCACTTAATTTAAGCGGTACAAACTAAGCTTTCGAATAATTCAGTCTTACCTTTAGCTCCACTTTCATCCTCGTCAGAGTCCAGACTGAATATTTCTAGGCTCAGTTTAGGTTTAGACGGTGTTGGAGTCTGTTCATTAACCTGAAAACAAAACAAAATAATACATTACGGTGCAAACAAAATTCCGTAATTTTGAGGTTGTTGTCGTTTTCTTTTTTTGTAAAAAGTTTTTATTTTGTCACTTTTTAACTGTAGTACCTACCCCACATAAATTCGAATACCACTACCTGCTATGTAAATAACAGTGACAAGAAGTTATCATCATATCATCCACGTATACTAAGTGGGAAAAAAAAAGTATTATTGAAGCTTACTCAAAGACTATTCAAGCAAATTTAATAAAATTTATATAGGACCAACTTGACCCTTTCAATTGAAAAACAATTGAGAGAGAAATTGGTGGAGATACATAAAAAAAAACATTATGCAATTCACGTGGTAGAGTGAAACCTTCAAAAATTTAGGCCAAAGCAAACTCCCACTATGCCTTGGTAAACACGAGTAGAGGGGGTACGAAGCAGAGCACAAAGAGAACCACGAATATAAGAAACACTGTTTAATGCTTCCTATCTCATTTTCTCCCACGTTAATCTTATGAATTTATGTTTGTCTCTTTTTACTGTCGCTTTTTAGTTTCATCGACTTTCAAATAAATCACAACGATGCTAAAGAAGTTTTCACTTCAAAAAAATTTAAAAAACTATGAACATAAAACCTACTCGGTCGATTAAAAAAATAGGCAGTCATGAAGACTGCCGACAGTAGTCAAAAGTTAAAACTAGTATTATCTCCCTCTAGCTTCTATAGTACGAGTACAGCACTACAGCGCGAGCATGTCGGTGACGCGAATCCATGAGTTAATCCCTGCCAAAAATCGTTTAAGAGGGCGCCCAACGGTACACTAGTGCCATTCCTTTAAAAAAATATTATCTCGTGACTGAGAAGGAATTATGAACAACGGCTATTATGGACCCTCGGTAAGTGTGGCTAGAATTTTCTAATACCTTTTATAAAGTTTCATATTGAGACACGAAGCAACAAAATACGATCTGGAGCAGTGTGTCTCAAAGTGGGCGATAACGCCCCCTTGTCGACGCTGGAGGCCTAGAGTGGGGCGGTAAGGAGCCCAGAAAAAATTGGGGGGTGAAATGGATTAGGGGGGCGATGGCTGATTTGTAATTTCATCTACTTAATATTTTAAAATTCACTGAAATTAAATCTACCTACTACACAACATCAATTATTTAGTTCATATTTTTACCCTGTTTGATTGTATAAAAACTAACATATTTAACATAGATTTCGTAGGATAGCCCATGAGCAATCAAGTTTTCATAACGCGATTTGTGCAATCCGGTATCAATCGGCTGGTTCATCGATACTTGTTCTTACTCGCTCAGTACGATTGAACGTCTAATGACATAAACGAGTTTGCGTTCTAATTGCTCCCACTGGCCAAAAAAGTCTAGTTTGGAATGTAAATTTAAACTCCAGACCAGACTAATATAGCACACTGCAATTAAATTAATTAAAGTAATGAATGTCATTGTGATTTTTAAGCTAAAGTAAAAAAAAAATGGGGTGCGCTGGAAAATAATTGATTTTTAAAGTGGGCGGTAGATGATATAAGTTTGAGAACCTCTGATCTAGAGGAATGTGGCTGCTTTTCTTTAGATCGAATTTTGTTGCTTCGTGTCTCAATATGAAACCTTACCGCTAGGACGTGGTGTAGGGCGGGCGTTTTAGGGGACAGTCTTCGGAATTTTTGACGTTCAAAAAGTGCTGATTCTCAGCCCGGTTGGAATAAATGACTAGATTTAGAAAGCAAACACTGAGCTACATGCCATGCTTGTTCCACTTACCTTAGTTTCAGGTATAACCAATGGTTCGGTGTTGCTAACAGTTTTGATTGTAACTTCACTAGTATTTAATCTGGCCTGAAAAAACATTTACATGTATTTCAATTTTCTACTTTAGCATCATGTTGTTTAAGTTGAAATTCAATTGATCACTTATTTATAATAAAAAGGTCCTAAATAAAATTTTGGTTGCAATGGAATTTGAACTTTGTCACTTAAGGCATTGGGTTTGTTATTCTAAACCTCAGACCAAATAGAAAACCAAGACATAGCGCTGTGAACAGTGCGGCTGGTTTCGTTAACATGTGTGCACTTAGTGAGGTGTAGTTTGATTGTAAATGTGTGCGTGTGAGCATGTATGCACAGAGCAGAGGTGTAGTTTTAGCATGCTTTACTGTATTGTTCGCAACGTTATGTCTTGGTTTCTTATTTGGTCTGAGTTCCAAACCATGAAATTCTGTATTGAAATTTAGGTATACTTACAGGCTTATGCGGCGGCGGCTTAGGCACTCCACTAATAACAACCTGGGACAGGTTGTCTTTAGTCGTTATCGCTGACGTATTTCCGCCGGAGGTACACATGATGTCAATACCCGTTGGTATGTTAACGTTGGTAACATCTGATTCCGGGGAAGGAGATTTGTCGTCCTCTGTTGTCTCTGGTTTCTGTTGCTTTTGTACTTCTTGTATGTCTGTGAGTGTAGAAAGAAAGAATTTAAGAAACTTGAAGAAATTATACAATAAAATACCGTACTGATCACCGCCGTGTGAACCAACACTTAGGGGTTGTCTTATGTCTGCTGGGGTTGTGGGTTTGTCCGAAAGGGATATCGCGGCCCCGGCACACAGGCAACGGAAGGAACACGGGTGGGTTTTAGTCAGTAAAAGTCTGACACGCCCTCCCATTCCGCGCAGAGCGGGAGAAGTTATTTGATAATGTCCCACCCAAAAAAAAAATATTGTGTTGTCTTATGTAATTTTGACGTTCATCAAGTGCTGAGTGTCAGCCTAATTTGAATAAACGATTTTTGAATTGATTTGTCAGTGACTCATTTATTTTTCAGCCGAAAGACGTCCACTGCTGGACATAGGCCTCCCCCAAGCACCGCCACTTGAACCGGTTCTGTGCTTCCCGCATACAGCAGATTCCTGCAGCCTTCACAAGGGCATCGGTTCAACTTGCAGGAGGCCTTCCAACGCTAAGTCTTGCGGTACACGCTGTCAGTGACTATACTAAGTGTTTCTCTTGATGTCCAATAACTCTAAGGTTATATGCTATAAGTAAAAATAATACAAAAATTCCTAGAACACGTGTTCCAAAAATACATAGTTTGGAAGATAAGATAACACTAGACTCGATGTGTGTATCTAAGTTTCATTGATACTCGTAAGTACGAGTAAATCATTGCCATTCAAACCAATCAGTCATATTTAAAGCTAAGAAAATGTACCGTTGTCATTTTTTTGATAAAAATAATCAGTTTTTTTATTTCACGTATAGGTCAAAATCAATCTGCCTAGCCTTTTCCCAACTATGTTGGGGTCGACTTTCAGTCTAACAGGATGCAGCTGAATACCGGTATTTTACATGGAGCGACTGCCTATCTGACCTCCAAAACCCAGTAACTGTGTAATACGATACTCCTTGGTAAGACTGGTGTCAGACTTTCGGGCTTCTGACGACTCGTAACGACTGTCAAAGATCCACGAATGACGGCACCAACGGCTTAACGTGCTTTCGGAGGCACGGGGTTTTTATTTCACGTAAGGGTGTTTTACATAAATAATCGTGACTTCGTCGAATTATTTTGAATGAAAAAAAAAATATATATATACTTACGCCACTTGATTCTTTGACATGGTCTCATTAACACTCTAAGAGTTAAGGAATTTCAAACGGAACACCTTGTATTCACGATACAGTTCAAAAACTCATAATTATCTTACCAAAACTCATATCTTACCATCTTCAGAAGAACTGCTCTCCTCCAAATCTACAATGTTAACAACAGAGCTAGCTTCTTGCGCGGTGATAGCCAAATTCTTCATCTTGCTTGGGGATTGCATACAGGGCGACTGTCTTAACTTGCTTGGCGATTGCTTGGGCGATATATTGCTCTTGTTCGGAGATTTAGATGGTGATGACTTTTGTTTTTCTGAGATATGAAAGAAAATGGTTTGCTATGAAAATTATGTAGTGAGATACGAGATATAAATATAACGATTTTTATTATGTTGTACTGTTAACGTGCGTTTTTATAATTTCTAAAGATACGGTATTATTGTGGACGTCCACGTCACGGTATCACGATAAAAGAGGGAAGTATGGAGACGCTTTTAAGTGTCTGTCCACGATAACGTGCAAGTATTTCCATACATTTTATTTATTTATTTATTTCCTTTGGAAGACTTACAGCTAAACCAAATAGACTAAGAACTTGATAATGTGACTGAGATCTAATTACAAGTCTTGCCACATAAAAAATAGAAAAATAACAAAAAAATAATTTGATAAAATGAATCTGAGAACAACACAGTACTGCCAACAAAAACAATAAACCGCCAGAGCCAAAACTATACATATGAATACTATACGCACCATACACCACAGGGTGTCAGGGACATCGACGCGAACACTGTTACCATGGATTCAGTACATGATTCTGAACCCCTCTTTGTTATTTTTGGGTGGGAAATTATCAAATAACTCTCCCGCTGTAGGCGGAGCGGGAGGGTGTGTCAGACTTTTACTGACTAAAACCCACCCGTGTTCCTTCCGTGGCTTGTATGCCGGGGCCGCGATATCCCTTTCGGACAAACTCGCTACCCTGGCAGACATTGGCCCTTACGGACCCCGTCAGGTGGTGCTGACATCTCTTTGAGGCGCGCGTGGAAAACAACGCGACGTCGACCCGAGCCCGCGCCTACGGTGGCCGGAAGTCGGCTCGTGACTCCCGACGCCCGGGACGACTCCTGCGGCGACTAGGGGCGCGAGGGCGCGAATCTTGCCTCTCCCTCACGCGCTCCGCCTCCTCCTTCGCGAGCATTACTGCTTCGCAGAAGGAAGTGACGACCTCCCATGCACTCTCGCTCCGAACCATGGGCTGAACCAGGACCAGACGCGAGAGATCGCCTCCGTTGAACGAACACCCCTGCGTTGGAAAAAAAAATCTGCTGTTTCATAGAAAAGTGCAACCTATGCGGTCAAAATGTATGGAACAGCTGATTTTTTAAAATAAACGACGAAAAATTTCAGCGCAGGGGTTTAGAATCATGTACTGAATCCATGGTAACAGTTTTCGCGCCGATGTCCCTGACACCCTTTATACAAACAACAATACAGTATACGTGGTAAAACTAGGCTACTCAGGCTAACATAATTTGAGCAATACCAAGCAAGCATCAGGTGAAAAAATTAAGGCTCTCAAGCACTTTCTGGTTTATGGACGTATCATCACGTTAAAAATTATAAAACCGCACATTCACATTAGTAATACACTTAAACTATGAAAACTGCCCTTACTGCTACAGTATTTTTATCTCACGAATCGACGCGCGCTTTACTTGTGATACCTAAGTGTTCAAACGCTTTTACTAAAAAAACTTTTTTTTTTTTGCCTTACCATTGCGGATTAACAGGAACGCCTTTCGTTAATTAACATACTGTAATCTTGACCTACCTTCAGTCTCTTTGCTTGGTTCAGCCACAGTCGATTGAACCTTAGTAGGTTCAACATCGACCTCGTTGTCAGACGTATCTGACAGTTTCACTGTCTCTATGTCCATCTGATCTGTGGTTTCTTGTTGGTTCTGGAAGATATATCAGAATAAACTTCCGGACTCCTAAATCGAGCCACTGTGCATATTTACATGAAGGTATAAAGGTCTAAAACATCAAATAATTATGAATCAAAAATAGTCGACTGTTTGCCTAGGGAGCAAACAACTATTTTAAACAAGAGAGTGTTTGTTTGAATCCAGAGCGGAGTGAAGGATTCTAGAGTAGAATCCAGAGCGGAGTGAAGGATTCTAGTGTAGAATCCCGACCGTAGCGAAGGATGCTACAGTAGATGGAACTTTTAATAACAATATCCATATTCCAATTATTCATATTATTCAAATTACTCTTAGTCCCTAAGGATTAAAAAGCTATTTTGGTCCCTGTTAACGAAGAATAAACTAGCTCTTTTTGAATAGATGTTAAAAAAATAGTTTTGATACCGACATACTGGCCATCATGTTTCCAAATTTGAATTCACGAACATTCAACAAGTTTTTTATCACTGTTAAGTAATAGTAATGCTATGTGTTAATAAGTACCTCAGCTTGCTCATCGGCGGGGTTATCGGCGTTCAACAACGCATCAACTGCCGACTTCGCCTCTTCGTTCATCTCATTAACTGTTTCTGCTTGTAATTCCACCTGAACAAACATTTTTCAAAATTTTTGTTCATATTTGAAAAAAAAAACGAGTATTATTGGATGCGCACGTGATTCCGACCTTGTGCAAGGTCGGCAGTAAAATATACAAATAAATTTAAATAAAAAACAAATCCAAAACAAAAAAAAAGAATGTCGTTTCTGTCTGTAATGTCAAAATAACAGCTTTTTACTAAATTCATATGAAAGTATACAGTGTTATTATTATATGTCATTAGTCGGCAATCCATTAAGAGGATTTAGAAGAGGTCATTTACAACCAAATGACCGCTTTTGCCTCCTATGCAAATGTCAACAACTTTCGAGTAATTTGACATTTTATAATTTTATTTAATTAAAATGTCAAATTGCTCGAATATGGTATCGAATAATTATAGAAAAAAATTGTAACGGTAAGCGTGTCCAGAAAGCGGTATTCTGGACACGGCTCGCATTGTTACGAGGTTCCTCTCTCAGGAGCCCTGACTCGGGTAGCTTGGACCCTGTTCCGGATACCGGGGGGTACTATTTTTAAATGTTTTTATATTCTTCTATTCTAATATTTAAAAATATAACTTATATGTATATAATAAAATAATGGAAAAAATAAAATAGTAACAAAATCAAAACTGTAGATTGAATATAATAAAAAGTAATTGCTGCGAACGAGTCTGATAACAAAAATATAGTTTTTAGAATTTTTGTCCGTTTGTCTGTTTGTTATCTATGTTCCGTATTGGCGCAAAAACGGATGAATGGATTTGGATGAAATTTGGCACACATATAGTTTATAACCTGGATTAACATATAGGGTACTTTTAATCCCGGAAGTATGTTCCCCTGGGATATTTTCCGACATCCATGCGGTAGAAGCCGCGACCAAAGGCTAATAAATAAACAAATAAGATTGATAACCTACCGTCCCATATTCCTCTTCTACATCCATCTTCTCCGCCTTATCCTGGGAGGTGCTATCACACGTCATGAAGGGAAACTCTTCATCCTTAGGGTCTGGAGTCTCCAACTCCTTGTCTTCTTGGTCTCTAACTGGTTCAGTTTCCAGGGCTGCTGGGTTCGAGTCCTCGGACTGTTCGGCTGAGATTTGGTTGCTGCTTTCTAGAATTTCAGTTAAATTTCAGAAAAATTTCAGCGCAGGGGTATCAGTTTTCGCGTCCCTGCCACCCTGTATAGTGACCTTATTGGTGATGTTGAGCAGACATATGAATTCAATCATATGAAGCAATGGATTTGCAGTATCCTTCAAAATCATTCAGATTGAGATTGAGAGTGTGTGTTACGCATATATATAGGGTACGGGTGGACCTCAGCAGTGGACCGTTTACCGCCTGATTAACATGTCAAAGAATTGAGACTTCAAGAATAACAGCTTATTTCTCTGATTCATTGTTTTATGCATGTGGTGTTTACCTTTCAGTATAACTGTTGCTTTAAGTTATAGATAGATTATTCTTTAATAAGTAAACCATAAAAATTATAGATATATAAATGTAGAAATACCATGTGACCGACGCGTATTTTTTTATTTTTTATTATTCTCAGTCATTGGTACATTATTTGTTACTTATCTGTTACTTCAGTGGGGGAAAGAGATGGAGTTATACGTCCTATAGAGCTTCAGCTCTTTGCCACACTGAAGTGATATTAAAATAATACTGCTATAGGTGCTGGTCGTATATAGTTTTTTTTTTTTTCTCTGACTGTATAGCTGTGCTGCTGGGGAGTTTGTTGCGCCACTTCTTCTTCCCAGCTAACGCACTAGGAAGTGGTGAAGGGTGGGCGTTTTTGAGGGACTGCCTTATGTAATTTCGACGTTCGAAAAGTGCCAAGTGCTGACTCTCTACTTAGTTTAAGTAAATTACTTTTTTTTTTGGATCTATACTTCCTATAGAGCTTAAGCTCTTTGCCACACTGAAGTGATATTAAAATAATACTGCTTTATGTGCTGGTCGTAGGCGGAGGTGCGTAGTACTAACTATGTATCTATCACATAAGTATTTAATTTATCTGTTGTTGCTTTTTTTTAAATTCTTTTTATCTATTGTGTTATAGTAATTTTTTTTTTTAGATTCATCGAGTTCACATAAAATTATATAACTAATGTACCTACTCAAACAAAATATTGTAAAACATTTTAAAAGAGTAAAGGTTTTTTAAAACTATCTTTTGGAAGGGGCGACTAGAATCAATTTTTTTTTTGTAATTTTTGATGTTCAATAGTGCCTTGCAAGGGCCTATTTGAAATAAATGATTTGATTTTGACTTTGACGTAGCAGGTATGCAGGATGGCGTGACTTTATATATTTATGCCTGCAAACACAGAGGCAGAGTTGAACCGAATGAGGCCGTAAATATAGCTAAGTGGAAAAACTCTAAAACACTTTGCCCGACTCGGGATTAAAACCCAGTATTCTGCAGTCGCGCTTGCGACCACTAGAGTTACAAAGCAGTGAAAGAGCTGTACTACTATTCAGTAGCTGATCTAGGGGGGCTAAGGGGCTCAAGCCACCCCAAAAGCATTTGATTACTTTTGTGATAAATCTAAAAGCGAACCTGATATAATTTTTATTAAACTTTTAGCAAGCATTACACTGCCTAAGGTAATATGTTCATCATCATCATTTCAGCCGAAAGACGTCCACTGCTGGACATAGGCCTCCCCCAAATGGGGGGGTTTGCCATAATCGCCACGCTTGGCAGGCGGGTTGGCGATCGCAGTATGGTGATAAAATACATAGAGAATGCTGCTACCCATTCTCTAGTAAGTCCCTTAGTCGCCTTTTACGACACCCACGGGAAGAAATGGGTAATGGAATGGTAATGTGTAGGTAACATGTTATAGAAAGGTAATAGGTATTATATTTTCGAGTTTTTAATTCTATAAAATGTTTTGTTTACGTGACGAACTTTAAATCCGCGCGCCACTCATTCTGCTACTCACGCTACGCGGTTCGGCCGCCATGTATTTCACCGAGATATCTCTGGTCATAAGTCATTGAGGAATTTGCGAAAACCCTCAGCTGGGTCACGCCCCTCCCAAACGACAATCATGAATCTGCCACTGCTACTATTAATTCCCAAATTATAACTTTTTAATATTCGCTGAATAAAACAGTTTAAAAAAACATATTACTCACCATCATGATCAAAATCATCATCATCATCACCATCAAAATCATCATCAGGCTCCTCATCATCCTCCATCATCCGTCCCGCAGACTCAGCCAACAGTCCCAGGCTGTCATCAATCTCTGGAACTTCATCCGATGTGTCTGGA
This sequence comes from Agrochola lota, assembly GCA_947364205.1. Classification (NCBI taxonomy): domain Eukaryota; kingdom Metazoa; phylum Arthropoda; class Insecta; order Lepidoptera; family Noctuidae; genus Agrochola; species Agrochola lota. The sequence continues at coordinate 7,894,751 of OX376246.1, read as the reverse complement.
GTCATACGGGTTATGGTTGTCGATGGATGTTCAGTGGGGCCTTCAGCTTGGCTTGTGGATGCTGAAAGAAGGATGGAAGTCTTAGAAAAAAAGGTAAAAATAGCTATGGTCTGATTCAAGTGTAAACAAACCCTGTTCAAGTTAAATTCTTGCGCAATCACACACAAAAGGGAATTAGTAACACATTCTTTTGTTTTTAGGTTTCAACTTTATATCTAGCCACTTTTTCCAACATCAATTGTTTTAATAAATAACATTATTTAATTGAACATAATTGAAAAAACATTGATGAAAATTGGGGTTTTAAAATTGGATGAAGCGGTATACTAGTATTTTACACGGAGCGACAGCCTATCTGGTCTCCACCACCCAGTTACTGGGTAACATGTTGTTCCCTTTGGTATGACTTATTGTCAGACTTTCGGGCTTCAGACTACCATCAAAAACTGAAATATTTTAAAAAGTCATTGCCACTTTTTAAAAATATTGAAATGTTTATTTTAATATAGTTGATCTTTTTTCAAACCATTTCCAGATTTAAAATAAATAAAAAGGTTGCAACTTGCAAAAATAATTGTCAAGAACCCAACTAAATAACACTGCATTTCCCAGGGATCGAACCCAGGATCCGAACCATAAGTTGTGCTTACAGTGCCAGTCTTCCTCTTTGTGGTGGATGTCACATGACGTCGAAGTGTTGGTTCCAGGACAAGCCAGGTGCTAGTACTAGAAGATAACTTGGATTAACTTACCAATGCACTCTGCAATTTCTTTTGCAACTTCCGGCTCATCCGCAAACATTTTTTCCATGTTTTCTTCAACTGTTGATTGAACAACTGCATCTTCAACTTTCTTGTCACTTTCCACAATATTACTTTCTGTTGACTCAGTTACTATGGGTTCTTGAACTATTGATTTCTCTTTTACTGTGTCATCATCAGCAACGGTTTTATCAACAGCTGTTATTTCAGTAGCTATGGCTTTTTCATCTACCGGTTTCGGTTTTACTGAGACATCATCAGCTATAGTATTATTTACTGATTTCTCACTGACTGTACCGCCATCAGTGTCAATTTTATCACTTACTAAAACATCATCAATGACAGTTTTATCAATTGTTTTCTCATGTACTATGTCATCATCAACATGTTTGTCAACATCATTAAGACTGTCAATCACTTCAGAATTGTCTAGATTCATAGAGAAATCTGTATCATCCATGTCAATCAATTCTTGTGAAGGTATTTCTAACATCATATCTGGTTTATGTAAACCGTGGTCAGTTTTGATAGGACAAGAATCTTCTGGAAATATTGACGAGTTGTTGGGTGAAATTTCATCAAACTGTTGGTTTTTATCTGAGCTACTATCTGGAATGATGGTTTCTTTACTTTTTTCAGGTTTATCTAAATCAGTGCTTATATTTTCAGTATTTTCGGTATCTGTTTTACCTTCAATTTCTTTTACAAGAATAGTTTTTTCTGGGGTAGATTTTTTTAGATCTTCAACGAGAATGTTAGAAGTATCAGAAACAGTGAGTCCATCTATTTGTACAGGACTCTTAATAGACTGCTCTTTCGTATTAGATAGAATTAATTTATCTTTATTGCTGTCTTCCATCTTAGTTTCATCATCAATTTGTTGATCAATAGTCTCTTTTTCAGTCATAGCTTGATCTTCGATATTCTCATCGATTTTAGGTTCATCTTCAATAGAAGAGGTATCATTAATTATGTCTACTGCTTTAGTTGTATCTTTAATTGGCTGATCAATATCTTTCTCAATTACTTTGCTGTGATCATCAGTTTGATCCATATTTTTAACTTCATCTACCTTTTCAATATTAGTTTGGCCATCTATTGGGAGAGATATACCTTTGTTTTCCACTTCAGATTGATTGATTGTTTGATTTATAATCTTGTCTTCTACTTTAGCCTTATCTTCAATAGATGTATCAGTAATATCAACATCCATAGGAGTAGAGCTATCTTCTTGACATTCATCATCTTTCAGTAACTCCCCTTCTTCCTCATCATCAACATCCATTGTTATATCACTTTCTGGAATTACTTCAGCTGTTTCTGTTTCTTGTAATAGTTTTTCTTCTAGCAGAACATCATCATTATCTTCTTTATTCATAGGGGCTTCTTTTTCAGGAACAATTTCAGAACATTCAATATGTTTCTCAGATATAATCAAAGAACTTTCGCCTTTAGAATCAGGTTCTTCTAAGAGATTTTCTTCTGACATCATATCATTATCTTTGTTAAAGATGACATCTGTAAAAGATTTCAACTTCAATGTTGAAGACTCCATTTCAATATTACTTTCAGATTCAGCTAAAAGTTGATCTTCAATAATGTCAACTGGATCTTCTTTTCTCTGTTCATCATTAGTAACCTCCTTTAGAAGATTGTCTTTTGCAGATTCTGTCTCTTTTATTTGTTCATCCAAATTTCTCTCTTCAAGAATCTCTTTTGCTTGAGCTATTACTGTTGCTTCAGTGTCAATTTCAGATTCTTCCAATAATTTATCTTCTAAAACATTGATGTCATCTCGATCCATACTTTCTTCTGCGGGAAAGTCCATTTCTGGGCTATTTATTGCTTCAGTATTTAAGTCGTTTTCCCCTAAAAGCTTATCTCCCAAACTTGTTTCGTCATCTCGATCCATACTGTCTTCTGCAGAAAAGTCCATTTCTGGGCTATTTATAGCTTCAGTATTTAAATCATTTTCCCTTAAAATCTCATCTCCCAAGCTTTTCTCATATTCAGCCTTATCTGTAGGAATGTCCAGTTTTGGACTAATTTCAGATTCTTCGTTAGCTTCAATTTCCTTGGGATTATTGTTCCTAGTAAGAATATTTTCTTCGCTGTTGACTTTTAATACATTACTGTCAAGATTGGCTTCAGAAACTTTGGGATCCCAATCAGAAGGCATTTCAGTCATATCTTTAGTTAAAACATCTGAAGGTTCTTCCAAAAGTTGATCTTCCGACAGCATATCATTCTTAGCGTCTGCATTTTCATTATCACCATCCTTAGCTTGATTGCTGGAATCATCATCATCCCATCTTAGTTCCATATCGTCATCTTCAATTTCGTCAAGATCATCAGCCTTCTCAGATTCAATTTTATCATATTTGTTGACGAAGCTGTCTTTGCTTTCATCTTTCTCATCAGTAACATTGGATTTTGATGTTTTTGCATCAATTTCAGTGTCGTCCTCAATTTCTTTGTCATCTATTCTACTGACCTTTGCTTTGGCTGTATAGTCACCAGAACCTTCGCCCGCTCTAATATTTATGAATTCTTTAGACGTATCTGTCAACTCTGCTTCTAATTCATCAGGTTCTAAGTTCTCTTGTTGAATGCGTCCTTTGTCATCTCCAGACCCTTCTATAGCTTCTGACTGAGGCATATTTTCATAAATAGCGCTGCTAGTTTCGGTATTTTTATTGGAATCTAAAGATACATTACCCTCAGTTGTTATTTTTGGGTTTTTGCTACCTTCGTCTTGAATTATTCGTGTTTTTTCTTCATCATTACTGCTTTTTTCTTCTTTATCACTCATTGTGAACTAAAAGAAATAAAATTAACGGCAAAAACAAGTTGTAAATAATAAATTCACATACACGGTTTTATGCGAAACACTGCATTACGGGAGACTTTGGATTGTTAGAACTACTATCATATGAACTATTTTATCAATGGTAGGCAATTTATAATTGTATTATTAACAATAGATACTAAATTATTGCACCGATTGCAACAATGCATCATTTGGCATTTTTTCGATTTGACAAATTTGACAATTGAACTTTTTAAGTTTGTTTTTGACAGTTTTTTCTGAGTCTTGCCATAAAATAACTTGATTCTTGGGAACTTTAGTATATATTTTAGGCGATTTATTGCGGCATCCTTATCTTCCACAGACACCGATTTACGCCGAAGTCCGTGTAAGTAAATCTGGCAATATATTATTATACCAGTCTGCGACTTCATTAGTGTGTCCTCCTGAGTATTTCCCTCAAGCATTCAGGATAAAAAATACAAATCCAGGCTACAGGCTACAAGCCGTGGTTCAATCGCGATTAAGTACTAACTTACCGCAACAGACAGACAGAGTTACTTTTGCATTTAAACATTGCGTACATTAATGAGATAGGGTTTCGTGCTCAAATAATAACAGCCACAATAAAACCGATACTTTAAAAATTTAGTTTAAATGTCTTCGAGAGCCTGTTTTCGTTCCACAGTGCGGCGTCGCACACGCCTCCGAGACCAAGCCGTAGGTGTAGGTAGATCACGACTGTTTGATCGACCGAGTTGACTCGTTTACGATTTGACTCGAGTTAAAGCTTGTGCAGACCAGCGCGACGCGACACGAACGATACAATTTCTAAGAAAACTTCACAGTATAACAATAATCGGTGTCGCGTCGCGCGACAAGTCACGCTGGTTTGCACAAGCCTTTACTTGGGTCAAATAACTCGCACATTGAAATCTGTTGTTCCTGCATTCCAAAATACAGGTTTGGTATGTTAAGCATGTTTTTTTTTAAAGAAGACGAATATAACTTTTGCTTACTCTGATTCATTGTCGACACGGAATCTGGAAGTCTGGAACGCGACCATAAATATTTTGTTTGCTTTGATTGACTGCCGATTTCGCTTGCAAATAAGCGGAATTTCTAAATAATAAATTGAATTCCAATTAATTTGTGGCACCAAAATTTATTCTGAAACCTACTTTTTCAATTTTATCGCTATCAGTTTTCCGCGTTTGGTTTTCATTCCTGCTAATTACTTTCCAACTATTAGTTTTTTTTTGCGATTATCATCGTAAATATTGTTACGAAACAGTATTTGTTCGCTTAATTAACGTTTTTGTTTCGCTTTGGTGCGTCTACTCGTGCATTGAAGTACTAATAATAGTCTAATTCAGTTTTGTATCTGAGGAGAAAATTTTGTGGTACAATCATGAATAATAGTAGTTATGTTTCACCACGTCTCATGTTTGGGGCTGCTATAGTGGGCATCGTTGGAGCCGCTGGAGTCTTTATTTATGAACAACTTTATGCTGAGAAGCGGAGATCAATGTTGGGTTAGTAGAACACCTTTCTTACCTACAATACGTATTTTTCTATTGGAGTGCACCATGTGCTAGATTATTGTGGAACAATTTATACATAATCAAAACCGTAATACTACAAATATCTTACTATCAAATATCTATTACTTAAGAACTTTGCAATGTCAAAAAAAGGTTATGTTTATGTTGTGACCAAAAACTATCTCATAATATTTTGTTATCGTTTTTTGAACTCACTCTTAAAGTAGGTATAAGATTAGCAACACTGATGACTCTTTGAAGTAAAATTTATCTTATCTTAAATATCTCGTTTGATATCAACATGTGTTTACCGTGTGCTTACAGGCAAAGAATAACAATCAAATGCACCTAAGGTGTACAGTCAAGAACTTAGGTAGCAATACCCCAATGTAACCAATATTTTGTAACAATATTCTGATTTAAAAGAGTGTCTGTGGAGTTTCTTGCCCGTTCTTCTCCATAGGAACCTACTATGCGTTGGAATGGGCAACTAGCTTCATATTTCTGACTGACATACCCCTTGATAATTCAAAAGTACTATAATTGGTTTATTTGAAATAAATGCTTTGAGTTTGATAATCTTTTTAAATGCTGCTAACAATAATTCTACCCATAGAATATCAATAAGATCACTCCATATAATGTGGGACTTAAACATAACTATAGTACTTGCATTATGAACGGAGTCGTCGGGCATGAATGTAATAAGAATGTGCAACGTCTTGCGTCTTATCGATAGGTTGCTACCTGCTCCATTAGCTCTTTATGTGTGAGCGAGATAGACTAATAACAAGATACGAGGTGTATCTAATAGTTCACCAACACATTGCTGCTTACCCCTTGGCAAATACAGGAGTGATGTTATGTAGGTATGTATAACAACAATCTGCAATCACCGATACTTTTGCTATGCAACAGCACAAAAATGTTGAGCAAAAATTGTTACATTTTGGACCCCATAACTAGTTTTTTATCAATATTCTTCATAATTCTACAAATAAATTATAAATGGTTGCTACTGCTCTCAAAAACATCATGAGGAAACCGGCATGTCTTAGAACCAATAACCTGTGACATCTGTGACAGCCGCACTGGGCCTGCGTGGTGGATTACGGCCCACTCCCTCTCACAGAGGGGATGCCTGTGTCCCAGCTAAACATGATAGTCTCATTATGCTTCATATCATATTTTAGCCCACATGTAAATTAGCCTGTGAATCTGCAAAACATAAAAAAAACTAAGTAGCACTTAAAAGAACACATTAAGAACGTGTTTTATTTAATTTATGTTTAAAAAACTGCTGAACATTGTCATTTAGGATCAGTTCAATGTTCATATATCAATTATAATTTGCTGAGTGCATAAGCACTTGAAGAAACAGGACTTTATAATAGGACAAATACTTGAAATGGCTCTTGTTGGTATGTAGAATAAATATTTACAAACTTCATTCCAAATATAAATTGAAAGAACTTAACATTTTAGAATTTTTTGTGAGTAGATCTCAAATGGATGATGTAATTTGCATAGCTTTTTCCCAACTATATTGGGGTCAGATTCAAGCACAGGTTAACACAGATAGTTCACTCTGCTATGACACAAAAAACTGAAATTCAGGTCGCACAACGCTAATTACCTACAGTTATATTCACCTAGAAGTTGCCTGTCTTTATTTCGCGTAACTCTTTGATCTTCTGACTACGTTACACTCATTGAATTGACCCAATAAGTCCAGCAGGCCCAGTTCTTGTAGTTTCATACCTAAAATGTGGAAGCTGATCCCAATATAGTTGGGAAAAGGCTATGCAAATTACATCATCCATTTGAGAACTACTCACAAAACATTCTAAAATGTTAAGTTCTTTCAATATCTTACATGGAGCAACTGCATACCTAAATGGATTATGTAATGAGAAATCAAAATGTTGATTTACTTTTATCTAAGTTTAGCAAAGCATCTAATAATAAATCTATCTTATCAATACCAATAGAAGTTGAACATAATCTCTGGTTATTCAGTTCAAAATGTTATCTCCATTAATTTTGAAGTAAGTATGTAACTGCCTCTGTGGTTTAGTGGGTAAAACCACCAGTGTCGGACCCAGAGGTCCCGGGTACGATTCCCAGTGGCGGCAAAATTTTCTGCTCAATTTGGTAGGTGGTAGGGCTTGTTATAAGTCCGCGTAAACGTAGCGAAGCCGCTAATGTGACCACCGCATTAGCGTGATAACTTTTTAGCGAGCAAAACATAAGAAAATTCGGCACGCATTGCTTTGTCACGATAGACGCCGATGCAGCCGCAGCATTACGCTTTCACGCTAAAACCGCTGAACCTTTTTAGATAGAATTTAACACATAGGTAGACCATGACCTGGGTTAGGAGATAGATACCTTTTATCCCGATATTCCTACGGGATAGAGACTTAAGCGGGTGAAACCGCGGAGCGCAGCTAGTAAAAAATATAACTTCTTTTTCTACAACATCAATCTACCTAGCCTTTTCCCAACTATGTTGGGGTCGGCTTCCAGTCTAACCGGATGCAGCTGAATACCGAATTTTACATGGAGCGACTGCCTATCTGGCCTCCACAACTCAGTAACTGGGTAATACGATACCCCAGACTAGACTAGACTTTCGGGCTTCTGACGACCCGTAAAGACTGTCAAAGATCCACGAATGACAGCCAGGACCAACGGCTTAACGTGCGTTTCGAAGCACGGAGGAGTCTCGCTATTTTAAGATGGTCACCCATCCACAAAACAATCCCGGCAAGCGTAGCTTCACCTGATGGATCGAACCGTGCGGCTGTTATTACTTAGCCACGAGCTTCTCCTTGTCCACTTCTTTTTCTACAACATATAACTAGGTATTTTCTGTTTCAGTAAGGGAAGTAGCGAGACTAGACAAGCAAGTTTCTTCAATGCGGACAGAACTTGAAAGTTTGAGAGAGCTACAGAAAGAAACGTAAGTTGACATTATCATTATCAGCATTAGCAGTTCAGTTCTAGACAAAGGCATCTCCAACTACATGTCATTAATCTCGGCTACTCTCATCCAGCTGCTATCAGATAGCCTGCGAAGATTACACTAATGCTCGGTTCCTATAAACAAAAACGAGTCGTATTGCTTATCAATGGCAGCATTTTTATTGCAATACTGGGCATATAAATAGATAAGCAAACAAAGGAGATTGCCCAAGACACTATGGACAAATGTACTCAATTCAACATTGTTACATCTTCATCAAATAATCTTTAAAATACTCGATGACATATCTTAATACTTCCTCAAAAAATTCAACACAAACCACAACGGCATTTCCGGGATATTTACAAAAATTAAATAACTATTTAGAGCTTATGTTCGAACACAAAATAAATTGAAAAAAGCTATTTGAAAGGGTCTGAATGGGTTTACGAGTGAGCTTTGTGTCTTTGAAGAACATTTGTGTAAAATCTGTAGCGGTTTAACTGTCAGGTGGCAGTTACTCTGCCAGGGTTCCGAGTTTGTCCGAAAGGGATATCGCGGCCCCGGCACACAGGCAACGGAAGGAACACGGGTGGGTTTTAGTCAGTAAAAGTCTGACACACCCTCCCGCTCCGCCCAGAGCGGGAGAAATTATTTGATAATTTCCCACCCACAAAAAAAAAAGGTGGCAGTTGCTCGTGACCACCTGACCTAATCTTGTTTGATTTCGATTTTGAGCATCTTCGTGCTTCAAAATCTTATTCCCGCATTTAATTAAAATGCAAAGCATGAAAGCAATCATAACTTGATAGTCAATCGCTCAGTGTTATATCTAGATCCTACTCAAATCATAGATTGTATCATGAAATAACCTATGTAAGTAGGAAGGAATGGAAAACAGCCATAGGTACAATATATGAAATAATGATTATACAGGATGTCAGGGCCATCGACGCGAAAACTGATACCATCCAGTTAACAAAGTGAAGAATAAACTTTAATAGTAATACAAATTCATACGACAATCGACATTGTTGTCGATAGCCTACGTTAGTGGATCTGCACAACCACATCACTAAGTCGTCGCTAGACACAGCGGACGTACCACACGATGCAACCGCATAAAGAACGTATCGATTTATGATTTTTACATTGCTTGTCCAGTTACTTAGCGACATACTTTGGTAGTGGTAAAGAAGCAATGTATTTACTGCAATAATAGTACAGTCGGTGTTATATATGAAAACAAAAATAACGTAGTAAAGGCAAGAAATATTTTACGATTTGTTGTTTTTCATGATTTTCAACACAAATATAGTAAAACACTTGTGCTGATTTATGAAAACTGGTTCTATGATTTATAAAGTTTCTAGTTTAGCTTCGATTTTTACAAGAAACCACTGAACAACACGGTATTCTTAAATGTTAACACGAACGCGTTTGAAAGCGCACTAGCTAGCGGAGACGGCCATTTGCCTGAGGCATGAGCATTGTGATCAGAACGCGCGGATACAGACACGCCCCCATGCCACTTCAGCAGTTATTTATATTTCTATGGATTCAGACATGCTATCTTGAATGAATTGATACTACACTCAATGAGCACTACATAAACATAAGTATTATTTTTTGGGATGGGCTCTACATTAAATTACCCATTGTTCTTCATACATTGTTATCTCGCGAGCAATGACCGACCCCCGTCGATGGTTGTCACGGTTCATAAATATAAAATTTGCATAATTATCTTTCGTTTAAATAGATGAGTATATGCAAAGTTAACTTCCAGCTGGCTAAACTTTTACGTTTTATTTTAGATGTGTTATTTTTCTTCAAATTTAATTGCTAAAAATAAAATATGAAAATAAAACAATACTTAATTCAGATACTAGTCTTTACATCTTCTTTACATAGTATAAAACAAAGTCGCTTCGCGCTGTCTGTCCCTATGTATGCTTAGATCTTTAAAACTACGCAACGGATTTTCATGCGGTTTTTTTAAGTAGATAGAATGATTCATGCGCAAGGTTTTTGTGTAAATTGGCTGAAATATGACGATTATTGTCGAAGATGTCGGAAAAAATCATGCCAACAGGGAGCTTTATTGGTGTGCGCCGCGTAAGCCGTAAGAGATACATCAAATTTATGTTTTACAGAATTGTATATCTTAAAAAGTTCAAAAATAAAGTCCGCGATAGCATATGTCTATCTTCGAAGGATGACCTACAGTAACCATTTTTATCTTTCAGAATTTGATAAAAATTTCATTGTTATTTCCGAAGCTATTTTGACCGGTATTTTATTTATCCTTATCCAATAAAATATGTTATTTAAATTGGGCATTTCATTTAGATTAAAATATGCCTTGACATCATATCATTAAAATGAATACTTTAAAAGATATCACAGATTCAAAATTACGCGTGACAAAATAATTATGGTTGCCGACAACGCGGGCGCAGCGGTAGGAATCAATGACTTTTCCTCGGATATTAGGTATCTAACTAATCCCGGCAGTACTTACCCGTGGGATATTTTCCGACATCCACGCGGGCGAAGCCGCGGGCAAAAGGTAGTTTAATGTATAAAGTAACTAAACTATTCTAAGTAAACAATTTTTTACAATATCTTTAACCTCCGTCCGATTTCCTTATTAAATCAGCCTATCTACCTATCTTTTAAATATTAATCAAATCAAGTGTTTTAATATTTAATTTTCTTCAATGTAAACATTATTTATTTATTGAAAACATTTTAATAATCTATTGTAAAATTTAATAATCTAATGTAAACATTTAATTATTCAATGTTAACTTTTAATACAATGTGAACATTAATTATTTAATGTTAACTTTAATAATCCAATTTAAACATTAATTAACAATTGTACATATTAATAACCCCCTGTCAACATTGCATAATTAACTGTAAACATTTTATTATTAAACGTAAACATTCTTTCTTCGTTCCCCAGGACCTTACGTCGCCTAAAACATAGGAAGGCTCGTAAGGAGCGGTCAGCGAAGAAAGCACCCAGCGGCGATACCGCTGAAGTAGCTGAACATAGCTACGCGTCAGACTCCGAGTATTTTACTGACTACCAGTCTGTGTTAGGTAAGCATGTATTTGGTTGTACCAAACCATCTTCATAATTTAAAAACTAACAGATATAAAATAATAATAATAATATGTACTTCCACATGACGAGAACCTCGTGAAAGCTGGTAAAGAGAATCAAATAAGATATCTAGACTTACACGAGGTTTTTGAAATCTGGAATGTGAGCTCGGCTGTCATTGTCCCAATTGTCGTAAAGGCCAATAGCCTGATGGCCGAAAGCCTTGAACAACATCGGAGGTTAGGCAGTTGGATCAAGAGCCTGATTCAGAAAGCAGTACTCCTCGATACGGCTCGCATTGTGAGGTTCCTGTCTCAGCAGCCCTAATCATCTGTAGCTTGGTCCCTGCTCTCGACATCGGCGGACCTCAATTTTTTTATATTTTTAAATGTTTTTTTTAACAAACCTTTAAAAAATGTAATTAAATATGAAAGAAAACAAACGAAATAATATCGTCGGCGTAGGTGGAGAACTAAATAACTGCGATTTTGGTCAAATTGACTTTTCACCATTTTCGTAACACCCAAATCATGCCGCATATAAATCGCAATTTTCTCTAAACAAGATTTTTTTTGTTATTGTATTGTTTATTATTTGTAGTGTAAAAAGTAAAAAGTATATAAAAAAGGAGAGGAAATAATCATAGGGAATCAAAAAAAATCGTCCGCATCGCTGTCAACAGGAAAAGTGCCCAAATGACTGGCAGCATTGCCACGTTGTGACCATCTTTCATAAATCAACCACCTAGAAAAGCCAGAAAACTGTGGCCAAAGACAAGTTTGCTTTGTGGTGATCAAATCCGTTGATGAGCAAAATTTTCACCCGGGTAGTCTCAGTGAAAGAGATAAAGCAGTGGTCGCCCAGTGTAACGGCCGCGACTTACGTGTAGGTCGTAGATTTGAACCTGACAGGCGCTTTACTTTGTGTAAATATTTCATCACGACTTCTCTTAAAACTGCGAAGAAAAACATTGTGAGGTATGTCTTAGAACCAAAAATTCGAAGACGTGTGACATCTTACAACCCGCACTAGGCCCGCGTGGTGGACTACGGCCCACCCCCTCTCACCGAGAGGAACCAGCAGTGGGAACCACAGAACATATATACTCTACGAGAAGAAGGTCGACTTAGAACAAAAAAATAAAAGACATTTTTGCTGTACGCCATCTAGTGGTAGCCTAGAACATCTGTTTGAAGGGCGGGAAACTTGAAAAAACAAAACTGCTTATTCAAAACAGTAATTTTCTTTCTAGTTGTACAATAGGAATGAATAATTATGTCAAATTAGCATTACCAACCAATAATACAATTTTAAAATGAATGACCTATGTAATATATTATGCTAATTTGACATAACCTTCATTTCTATTGCACAACCAGCACGCGTAGCATGACGTTTTCTATTTCTACGAAGAATAGACATAGCTCTTCCTATACAAAATGACATTTTATTTCTCCATTTTTGACATCGCACCGTAGAAATCCTTCTACAATCTGTCATTTTGTCTTTCGTTTTTATCGATCTTTGTCTAGGTCCTTTTTTACGTAGACTATTGCAGAAGAAAGTTTTCTATCCCAAACTGTCAAAATCACACTGACAACTGACGGTTGTCTAAGGTAGTGAAGACAGTTTGATTTTGTAATTGCCATGCTAAAGACAGAAGAAGACTTTCTACTCGACGGCCACAAAGTATAAATGGTTATCTACAAAATCATGATTTTACAGGAGAGTTTTTTGAACGCAGAACTGTGATAATTAATAGAAGAACAAAGCTATCATCTTCTATTTTACATCATTTAGTTAATAGAGTATTACCAAGGAAATGTTTAAAGCCAATATGACTGTAATATTGTTTTGTTCCAAAATACGGTACTTCGACGCTTTGAGAAAAATTGTTGTAGTTTTCTTTATATACGTGACTTAATATCAGTAAAAATTGACAATCAGACAGAAAAAAAACCAAAGAATTCTGAGTCGATTTATGTAAAAGAGTGAATTTCGTAAAAAGGGCAGTTGAGTCTTTCTACTTTGGTGCCGTCGTACTGTCTACACGGAACGTCACTTTTGTCTACTCTTCCGTCGACAAAACGGTGCTCATGCTACGCGTGTAGAAGGAAAAATTTATCTTCGTTCATTTCCTACTTTGCTTTACTGAAAATTAACAAAAGAAACTCAAAGGAATTATAATAATTTTCTTTATTTAAAATCTGTGAAGCTTCTTTGAAGTTTCCGGGTAATCACTAAATTATGTCCTTGGAAAATGTCTATTGCAGAGCAATTTATGTTGGGTATGAAGTTTATGCTGGAATTCTGGTGACCGATATTCTTTATCAGGAAAGCAGTACTTTGCCCATGACTCACAGCTGAAACAAAATTATAACTTTAAAAATAACAAACTGACTAGGATGTTTGATTGTGAACCAGAATCAACCTTATGTATTATAAAAATAATATGTATTATTTAATTTTTAATTTTAATGTTTTTATTATTAATTTATTTTGTATTTCATTTTATTTCCATTTCTGATATCATGTTGTATGTTGTGATTTATTCATTATTATATTGTCGCTTTGTCAAACTTAATGTTGTACCTAGATTATAAGAGAATGATGTGGTCTCCTATAATTGGAAGCGCACACTGTATTTGTCCCTATTCCTAGATTGTAAACTTGCATGTAATTGTGTAGCCTCTGTTGGAGATCCAATAAATAAAAAGCTGGGTCAGTGGGTCGTCTTTGGGTCTACTATTATGTATTTACCATAGGTGTTTCCAAATCTATTAAAATTAGTGTGGTAGAATGTAAGGAAAGATGGGCTCTTCTATGTCCGTATAACACACTTGTTCGCAGCCCTGGTACAATTCATAGATAGGTAATTAGCCTAGGGTAATCTACACGGCCTAGACACCTGGCAATTGATTTCAAATCGTTTCGTATTTCTACAACGACTAGTTAATCATAAATTATATAAATACCTACCAGTGTTTGATTTCCGGGTTTTGGAAAGCGAAACAATGTAGTCAACGAGACCTCAGCCGGTGAACGTCCAAACATTACATCGCCGTTGACTTTCCGTGTTTATTACCGACGACATAGTCACGTTTTATGATTCACTTCCACTTTTTCGAAAAATAGGAACAGGAGTCAATATCTCAAAACACATATAGAGTTTCTATCTCAAAACGCATACACTGGACAATATCTCGAAACACACATTCAGAGTCACTATCTCAAAATATTTGGATCCCACTGAGTCGAAACAAACAAAACAAAAACTCAATGTATCTAAGAACACAACAGGACGATACGGCAAATTTTAACAAACAACTCTGCCATGCCATCTTGCTTGGTCATCACTGACCATAGACCATAGTGTTGTTATGCCGGCACCACACTATCGTCCAACACCAACATGACTCCAGTCTGTCCCAACTCACGATCGATGAAAACAGACTGTCCAACATCGTCAAAAATGCACGAATTAACTCTCTACACGTAGAAAGTTGGACTGTTGAACTATAGTGTAGAGCCGGCATTAAACGTAATTTATTAGTCTGGTATTCCAGGATATTTTTTTTTTACTCTAGCCACACTTGTAATAGCCCATGTTGGTATGTCGTTTATTCGAGGTATAGAGTCGACACCCCCTGGTGGGAACAATAAAGGTTGATTATGATAATCGTAGTGGTAGTTTTTGCTTATTAGGTAGATAGTTGTAATCGTGATATCCTGGGTTATGGAGGTCAAGCATCCAGTTCGAATGGAAGCTGAACCCAACATAGCAGGAAAAGGCTTGACAAATGATAAGTTGTTTATATAACTTATCTCTGCAGAGCAAGGGCCTTTTCTCAGTCAGTTCTCTCATTTTACAGACTGTTAACGTGAACGCACACTAGTCCTAGCCGAACGCGTCGAACTAATCGTTAACGAGAACGCTAGGAACGGTCTTCCAGATTCGGACGATTCGACACGGGCAGGTTTCATAGAATTCCATATAAAGAATTCTAATATTCGTTTCGTTTGGTTCGTTCGACCCGCGTACTTGTAGCTTCTTATCTAAAATGCGGAGTGAAACATGTGTATTGTATCTGTGAATGTATGTTGTCTGTCAGTGAAGGAGTTAAGGATTTATTAAATAGATTGTTTTGTTGTATTCAGGCACAGACGGCGAGATGGACAGCGAAGAGTTCTACGATGTACCTACAGATGAGGATGAGGACGACACTCTCAGGGAATCTCTGCGCAACGGACACGTGGGCAACGAGTTACAGGACGAGGTAAAGAATAGATACAGTTTTCCAAGGAACAGTTGGCGTTTCAGAAATCATCGTCTATTTTCGGAATTACGAACCCGCGATGGTGAGATCTAAAGGCGCGTCCATACCAGCGCACGCGCATGCTAGGCGCCTCGAATGGCTATGGAAGCGTCATATTCTACGCGCGTGCGCATGTTGCGAATGGTTCGCGTGCAGGGATCCACACCTGCACAATTGAAGCTCACGCGCACGAACCGTGAAGTAAAGGTATCCATACTATGTTCCTAAGATGCACGCGAACCGCACGATTCGTGCGAGCGAGAGGACATTTAACTTGCACGCGAACTGCTCGCGAACATGTCCAAAGGTGTACTATGTCATACTATGTCCTAAGATGCACGCGAACCGCATTGTTCGTGCGCGTGTGTAGGTCGCGACCACAGACTTAATATAGAACTGTTACAACGTTATAAAAGTCAAACTTTTGAGTGACAAATGATGATCTGCGACCGGAGTAGGTGACCTGACAGTGAGAAAACTATATACAAACGCGCAATGATAGGTGCAGTAGTACAAAGCTCGGCATTATAAAACTAAGAAGCATTGCCTCTGTGGCGCGACGTTCGTGCTGATTCGGAAACACGATGATTCCCGAATCGCATACTTATCTTTGAAAAGCTGTATACATCAATTAGCAAAAAACACTGAAAAGAACACGTTTGTTGAATTGGGACCCCCTTTAATTTTTTACTTTATGTTATTTTTATTATTTGATGAGATACGGCCAGCTGACAGACAGACGGACAGCGGAGGCTTAGTAATTGGGTTTCGCATCCTTCGGGTACCGAACCCTAAAAATTTAATTACTTTAAAAAAAAAAAAAACGGAAAACTAATTATAAGTAAAAATAACTTTTATTTCTTAAATCTTTCTATAATTTAATTCAATTTGGTTTCAGGAAGTATTAGAAAAAGATAAAGTCGAAACACCTGCCACTACGTTCAAAAATGCGACATAGCTGTAGACTATTTATTCAGGTAAATTATTATAGTATTCTTCTAAACTTGGAAACGTTAACTTGATTCAATACATAGTCTTTTCAAGCCCAACTTGCTGAAACAAGTTGAAGGTTGAACGCAGTGGGATAATGCATGCTGACAGACAAGTTGAAGGTTGAACGCAGTGGGATAATGCATGCTGACAGACAAGTTTAAGGTCGAAACGCAGTGGGATAATGCATGCTGACAGACAAGTTTAAGGTCCAACGCAGTGGAATAATGCATGCTGACAGACAAGTTTAAGGTCGAACGCAGTGATATAATGTATGCTGACAGTACTCCTTAAATCTCCTTTTTACGGATAGACATCTATCTCCCACACACCTTTCATACTGTGTAATTGTAAATCAATACAAAACGCCAAGATTCGGCAGTCGTAGTCATAAAAAGTGCGAGTAGGACAGTGAATAGGGAATATGCATATAATTATTTTTTCATTAAATCAATACAGGAATAATATAAACCAAAGAAAATAATTAAAAGTTAAATTCAACTACTGCTTGTTGTTCAATTTTTTTTTTGAGATTTCAACAATTTTCTACTATAGTACAAACATCCGTTTCTGACCCTGTCATGTAGTGACGTCATTTACCACGGTACTAATTGTTTACGTCAAGAGAGAGATGAGGTTTCAAACACTTTGAGTTTGTGTTCCGTTCCACCAAAACAAGCTCAACATAAAATAATGAATTATAACGCAATGCATCAAAAAATGAAAAAAAATTGAATTTATTTCTTGGCTCCTTTAAAATTTATTTTTTAATAATTAATAAATTTTGAATTACGTGCAAACTCAAACCATTTATTTCAATTAGACTAATTAGAATTAGACGCCTTGTTAATGATATCACTTTTCTGTTAACTATTGCCAATAGTTCCATCGATTGTTCCCAACTTCTCTCCAAAATATCACTCCGAACCCATCACGTAGGCTTCAGGCAGCGACCACTTCTTCACATTCCATTCGCATCAACAAACTACCGACGGAATGCCTTCTTCTTACGTAGCGCAACAAGCTTTAATAATCTGCCCTCTCACTTAGATGTTGATCTATTTAGAACCAGCCCTAGCACATTAAGGCGTACTCTGAATGATGAATACTTTGTCCCCAACGAGTAGCATTGTTCATAATTAAATATCATGTAAAAAATGTGTACATTTTCTTTTTTTTCTGTTTTTAGCACAATAAATAAAGACGATACGATTGTAATATACTAACCAAATTATTATGATTCATAATATCAATGTCCTTTTATGTTTTGTTAAAAAAGAGAATTTATTTATTTTGTTTTGTTAAGTTATGTTATATTTGAGAAGATTTTATTTTTAATTTAAATTTTTGAATGTTTCTTTTCTTACTTTTTTTAAATTTATTTTTTTTATTTTTTAATTTTAGGTACATTGTTTTTAATTTGTGGAAGCCTATAAATGGCAACTGTAAGCGCTATTGTACAAACTAAATAGATATTAGACTGTAAGCTTTCCTAATAATAAATAAATAAATAAAAAATAAAAAATAAACATTTACAGGCACTTTTGAATTGTGAAGGAATCGGTCAGTCAGAAATATGAACCTAGTTGCCCATTCCAAAGCGTAGTGGACCTATGGAGAAGAACGACCAAGAAACTCCACGGACACTCTTTTAAATAAATTGTTACAAGATATTGTTTACAACATTCATGTTGAAATTAAACATGTGAGAACAATGTAGAAAGACGTGCACGTTAGAAGCGTCCGTAATAAAAAGATAAAACAAAGCACAATTCAAAAATTGAAATCAGCCAAGGCAGTTAAGAGTTGACCAGTCCCAACTGACGGCGCTCGTTCACGAACATGACATGTGCATATTCCCTATTGTCAGCTTGCTCGTTAATAACCCGCAACTGTGAGGAACTTTGTAGCATATTATTATTACTATAATACGTTTTTTTTCTATTCCAGTGTGAGTCAACGCTAGTGGGAGTTTAGTATTAGTTGATTAGTCGGGATTGGGGTATAACCACCGTAGCTAGAGTAATGTTGAAGACTTAAAGAAATAGTAAGCGAACGAATGACGAATGTAGATGTCATTATTTACATATTTAGTGTTTTTGAGGTCTTGTAAGCTGTTAATTGGAGATTTTACTGACGTGATACAAGCAGTGGTACAGGACCCGGCAAAATCAAAAGTCATTTATTCAAACTAGGCTGAGAATCAGCACTTTTCGAACGTTAAAATTACATAAGACAGTCCCCCAAAACGCCCGCCCTCTACCACTTCCTAGTGCTTTAACTGGGACGAAGTTGCGCAACAAACTCCCCAGCAGCACAGCTGTCTAGTTAGAAAAACTTCTTTCGATACAATAGTATGCAAAATCATGATCCAAAACAAAAAATTAAATTAAACTATATTCCGTATGGCCACACGCCAATATACCAACAAAAAACTTTAAAACGACCATAAATATAGCACGTGGAGTTATAGAAAAGTCCGGCTTTGTAGAGCGTTTTCTGTCACTTATGGCTGTGTCTCTTTTTAAAGCTCGATGTGGTTTGTAGCAAAACTATTGTATTTCTGCTACATCCAATTCAAACGTCGGCCTGGATTCGAACCGTGGAAGACATAGGTCATAATAAAACGAAGTATCCAGGTAAAAACACAAAGTATATTGGATTATTTATGTAAAAAAAGAAAATTATGCAAAGATTATAAAAAAGTTGCCGACAGGATATGTTTAAAAACGTATTATTGAAACGTTACATGAATATTGACCTATTCATATCTTTCTCGGAAAAGAACGTCAGGCCCATTGGAATACGTGAATTAACTTGGTTATTACGGGGACTCGGACGAACGTGCGATGGCCACCGCTCCGTAGAGCCCCCGTCTATATCCGGGCTCAACGCCGTAATTGAAATTTGACCAGATGAACCCACGACCTTACAAGGGGAAGGAACCGAAACTTGACTAGATAAGTAATTACGACGAAAAATAATTGAACTAGTGGTAATACACATGTTGTGGTATATAAACAAACAAGAAGAGAAGGATAGAAATATACGTACAGAGGTGATGTTTATTTCTAAAGAAATCTCTTCTAGCATACCAAGCAAGCATATTCAATTTATTCTGTTATGAAATCTTATGGCAATTGTTTCAATTAGCCCCAAGTTTGACTCCACAATCTTATTGTGGATCTTATTATTTAAGCTCAACACACAAACAAGGCGTGTGCGTAAGCGCACGCACAACAACGCGTGCGCGGGACGGGCGCGGAGCGGTTCGGGAGCGGAGCGGGTCGGGATCGGGAGCCGCGCACGCGTTTTGTGTGCTGACATCCATATTATAATACAAGGAATATATTATACAAGCCTCACGAACCGCCGAACTGCTGTCTCGACCCTCGCTCGACACGCAACCGCCTTGTGTGTGTGTTGATCTTTAAAGTCGAGAAATCGCTTCAAAGCTTCCTGGGAAAATTACTGAATGTATTTTTAAACATCTGTTCCCTACAAATGTCGAAATTTGAAATTTGGTTTACGCCAAAAATGGGCTTGCTTTAGTAAATTCAAGTTTTCGACACAGAATGAATAAATACTGACAGTAAACAAATTAATCTCTAATTAAGCGCCTACTAGACTCTCATTAAATTCCTAGTAACAATTATTCCATTAAAAAATTGTAATCAATTGTAAAAAAATAATTTATTGTAATCAATTAATTGGTTAAACCTATTTAAATTCAATGTGAAATTCAATTAATTGATATTTGTATACTTTTTGTCAGTGCTCATGTTATTGGCATTGCCTAGTCATTATGAATATTGCACAAAGTACAGAACTTTGGTAATGTTAATAGTATGAGTTTTGATCATATGTATGATAATAATTGTTTTGTGAAATTATTAATCGTTTAGTTGACCTATGAAAATAGATTTATCAAGATTGTATAATTTATCCATTCCCACTGCTGGGACTCCGGTCTTCTCTCTGTGAGGGGAGTGGGCCGTAATCATGTGTTGTAAACGACACCACTGCGGTGTCGTTTACATATTTTTTTGGTAACTACACCACTGTTGACTAGTGATGTGTTACGTGTAATAAAAATATTTATTATTTTATAATTTTTATTAATAATAAGAAATAAGATGCAAATCCTGCAATTGGGGAGTTCACCAGGGATTCGAAAACATAAGAATTGTACCCTTTAAAATAAAAATAACGATAATAATTAAAAAAAAACTCGACCAGATGATGCACAATAACTTTTATGTTAGCTATAAAAAAAAAAACATCGTATCTTTGTTTAATCCCATACGCTATATTTTCTGTAATTACTGGAAAAACCTTTTTTAAATCTGCAATTATTAGCAGCGAAGTATTTGTGACGTGTGTTGCAATTTTATAATGATACTCATAATGTACTATCGGAGAAGTTCATATTTAACCACGTAAGGACTATTCTTGCTTGCAGCGCTCGGTGATTATAGAACCGGACCGGTAACAGATGTGGTCATCGTGTTCACGGAGTTTTGTTTTGAAACTGGTTAGAGATGAACTTCTGTGAACGAATGATAAATAATTGATATCGATGAATGCATAAGTTAAGTATTAGAACTTTATCAGGTTGGTGTAGTTACCAAAATTGTAATCGGCACCCCAGAGGTGTCGTCCAGTGGTGTCGTTGACAATACATGGCCGTAATCCACCACGCGGGCACGGTGCGGGTTGGTGGATGTCACATGTCTTTGATTTTTTCGGTTCTAGGACATGTTAGTTTCCTCTCGTAGATTTTGCAGTCAGATTGTAGTTTATACTTGACTAGCTTTTATCCGCGTTTTCGACACCGTGATCTATCCCAAAGGAATCGTGCATTTTTCCGGAATAAAAGTGGTATTTGACATTCTGGCCCTAACCTTGCTGCGACGGACAAACCAATTAACGCACTTTCGCATTTATTTTTAGGATTTGCAATGCAGTCGGTGAAAAAGATTCTTTGATAGGTCATTTAGTCGACTAAACGATAATAAGTTATAACAATAATAAAAATTGACTAATCCATGCAGGTTAAATAACATGATTCATAATAAACTGTAGCTCTATCCACTCCTAGATTAGTTTTAAAAGCTTTATTGATGGAAATTCAAGCTTTATGTCTATTTAGGATCTTTGATGTTAGTTTGCACTTGACAAAATACACTAATCATGGAGTTGTTTGTCGAAAGCTTCGCCGCGAGAGAGCGCCGAGTTTATATCAGTTGTCAAAGTGATCTTGAATGAAACTGCCTCTCTGGTCTAGTGGTAAGACCACTTGTTTCAGACCCGGAGGCCCCAGATTCGATTCCCAACGGGGGCAAAATGTTCTGCTCGATTTGGTTGGTGGTAGGGCTTGTTCTAAGTCCGCCTGGCTATTTACCACCATCTTATCTAAATCTGTCGCCATAACAACAAAGTTATCAGCATTGTTGTGTTTCGGCAGTTAGAGGTAAGACAGCCAGTTTCTCTGTGGTTGAGGATTCGGGTGCAGCTCGCTTCCACCTTCTGCCTGATTATCTATTACCATCAGGTGAGATGAAGGCCAAGAGATTCACGAGCTGTGATTAAAAAAAAACGAAAAGTTAAATCACTAAAGCTAAAAAAAAGTTAAAAGCTAAAGTTTCGTATAAAAGCGGTGTCCGCCACATAACATGAACGCAGTGACGGCTGTCATGAAAATGAGGGCAGCGAGCAACTTCACGGTGTCAAAAAACGCCCGCTCCCTAGGTAAACATACCAATTTACTTCTAGAAATAACGTTTCGTCATTCGCCGGTAAAATGCAGACGCTTCGCGGTGGCCATTGCTATTCTATGAAACCGTAGCTTCAGTGCCATCTCGTAGCTAAGTTTTTAACAATCAACTCCATTGGCAGTTGAATGAAAGTAAAAAACACTTAGCGCCATCTACGCGGAACTAATTTGACAGTTTTCTTCGCCTTTGCGCTATGCTCCGCCCTCTTCACAGTTATTTAATCTCCGACAGCAACAAACCAACAGCAACCTTATTGTAAGGACAATAAAAATCACTGATATTGTCAGATTTGGCAGTGATAACAGAGGTAAAATAACTGAAAAGAAGAAGACTACAGCTTTCGCTCTAGGTTTGAAATCAACCTCGAACGGGAAAAATAAAATCCGTTCAGAACGCCCTGTCATATTTATTCAATAGTACTGATATTTTGAAATCAACTTAATTTAAAGAAGGGTAAACTTGACATTCGTTTTATCTTATGACTCCGAAAGCATGCTTATAAATTGTATTATAGAAAAAAGGAATTGAATAAATTATAGGTACTTGGTATTTGCTTTTGTGCCATAACACAGTACTTGGTATTTCCGTGGCCCGGTCATAGCTTCTGCATGCTTTTACGCCCTCCAAACGCGAATGGTTAGTGTCTTCTGTCACTTGCAGCTAAACTGATATAAATATCTAGTGTAGTGTCGGTGCTATGGCGAAAGTTACTATATACTAAATGCAGTTTGATATAATATAAGTTTACAGTTTGGTTGTAATCAGATCCGGTGGTCAACAATAGATCAGCTTCGTCTTGAAATACATTCCCTTTCATTTCGAAACTACAACAAAAACAATGCTTATTGCTATTAAAAACTGATCATTACATTTCATTGTTTGGTTTCGCCTTTTAAGTAAGGAATTGCTTGTGGTAGGACACTCCGGACGTGACAATGTCCAAAATTAATTAATTAATTAAATGCACCGACCCCAGCGTAGTTCCAGACTCGATAAAGCGAATGAACTCCAAGATTTGCACTAGTCTCTGGAGCCTCATACTTCATGAGGCTACAGAGGCCATTGCATATCAAGGAGTAGACCGGGGGGCGGTAATGGTAGGGAAGACGTGCCCTTAGAGTATGGAACGATTTGCGAACCGTACCGAATATGTATCTTAGAGTAGGCAATGGAATAGTAGAGAGATGGGTGATAATGTCTAAAAACATACAAAATCTATTGCTTCGTATATCTGATAAATTCGTCTGTTCGACGGCATACATGACTCAAGGGTTATTGTTTATTTATCAAAATGAATGTGATTGTGTTACGCAATTTGGCAGCTGGCTAATTCTACAACACTTTCCAGTAATGTGGCTTTATATTGTATCAAACTGTACTAATAATATTCTCTTATTTTTTTTATTTTTTTTGGGGGACAAGAATAAGTCATAGTAGTCAAATACAAAAATGATTCTTGATTTGGTAACTAAAATAATTTGAATTTTGGTAGAGGTAATTTTCTTTCATGTCAACTTAATCAGGAAAAGATATATGTAGTTGCTTGGGAATTGAATTAAATAATCGCACAAAAAGTAAAAAAAGATGCATTGTAATTATTCTTATTTTTAACCAATGAGGTGAAAGCATCGGTTCTATGTATTTATATTAATGTTTTTTTTATGTAAAGAAAGGTATTTTTGTGTGGGGTTTTTTTTGTTGTTAAATGTTAATAGGCACAAATGGGGTGGAGTCGCCAAATCTATTTTTTTATATTTTGTTTTGCCAGCAATAACTATTGTTGATTTTTGTCTTAAAAAATAATAGGTTTTTTATTACAAATACTTATGTGGTAACGTATTCTTTACATATTACATATATTTTTTTTACTTAGTCCAATAAAGTAAGATTTAATTTATTTGTGACGGCCTTCACCTTTTTATTTAATGTACAGAAAATGTATTATGTATTTCAATGATTATGTAAAATGTTAATTATTGCGCCTGTATACATTCAATGCATTTATGGTAGTTGACATTTATTATATTATGTAAAATATAAATTTAATTCTCAGTAAATTTTCTTCAAATTTTTATTTGAGGAAGGTTACTCTCAAAAAAATTATGCTTAAAAAATAATAACAACCTTTTTT
The DNA here is from genome assembly GCA_947364205.1 of Agrochola lota. Classification (NCBI taxonomy): domain Eukaryota; kingdom Metazoa; phylum Arthropoda; class Insecta; order Lepidoptera; family Noctuidae; genus Agrochola; species Agrochola lota. The sequence goes on along the minus strand of OX376246.1, from coordinate 7,870,337 downwards.
ACAGCAAGCTTAACATAAAAAAATACTTAAATATTTTCCTTGATATTTAAGTATTTATCTATATCTAACTAATTAACACAATTAATTCAAAATGCTCACTTTATTGCTCAATCGTACAAAATTAAATTTTAACATCGAATTATTTTTTTAGCATAAAAACCCTATTCATTTCAATAGGGAATTCCGTCAGTCAGATAATAAAAAAATATTAGTCACGTATTTTTTGCTTTATCATATTAATAAAAAATGGTTTAGATAAAACGCATTAAATTTGGGGAGTGGGGGCTCGCTACGTCACAATTCAGTACATTATCTAATGGAGAGTGACGTCATGCCACATTTTAACTCAATGTATTGCCGTAATCTTTTGATTACGTAAAAAAAGAAAAATACGTGTCCAATATTTTTTAATAATCTATCGGAAAGACAAAACATTATATGCAAGCTGAGAAACATCCTGTATGAATTAACTCCAATTGTCATTTAATTTAGTCGATTTAAAAGTAAAAAAAAAAGAACTGGCACGTGTAATTATAATTCCGAAAAGCATTTCACAATTATTTTTTAAAACGAATGTTCATGCAGCTTTTCATTCCACGTAATGTTAATAAAATAATGCTTTAACGGGCCCATGCTTTGTAATTTTCGACTATATCCGCGCGCGAATGCTAGTCACCGCCTGAGGAATGTGAGCGGTAAGACGAACGAGGGCGGCATTGCTGGCATTGCCAGACTGAGTTAGCTTGGCCTTTGTCTACCTCCCCCGTCTCACCGCTCACATACCTCAGAATAGAGGTGGGCAAAGTGTATCATTTTTGCGATTGGAGCATTTGCATCTGGATCACTGAAATGATCCGAATCTTTTATATGTTTCATTTGGATCATTTGAATCATCGACTCAAAAGACAACGAAAAACTGTGAGAGTATGAGTGATACACATCTCATTTGGTATCTCTTTCTGACTTAAATAGATTGTAATGTGTCACCCGCTCACTCGCGACTCGTGAGTCAGTTCGGTAGTACTGACACTAAAGTAACGTAACTCAGCGTCTCAGTCTTTCTCTCTCGCTCACTTCTGGGTTCCGTAAAGAGTTACACACGCCTACCTCAGACGGTGACTATCAATCGCGCGTGGACTAATTATCTATACTTCGATTTTTGTTCACTAAGAAATCTCTTTGCATTTGGTATGCAAAAAATTGCATTCTTCTTTAATTTTGCATTATAAATATCTTAAAAGTCATCTCGTCCAAAGCGATATCAACAATATAATAAGAAAAAAGTTACAAAATGTAATGTATGTTCTTACTGATATTATTCAATTTAATTGTAATTCTTCAACGACATCCAATTAAACTGTAATCAGCTGACGTTATTCAATTAATTGAGTAAAAAGTTATATTTTGTTTATTACGATGCAGTACTCGAAGTTGTTAATAGTTGTAGGCATTTTTTGGGATAACCGTCTGGTGTTTATTTTGTTGTAAAAATAAAAATATTATTCAGATTTATGCATTTTATTTATTGCCTGGAGTTAAAAGGTAACGTCATGCTCCCCAGCAACCCCATCACCTGTTTTTCCATTTATAAGTTTATAATACTTTTTTACCCAATATGTACTCAATTTGACGACACGGTTGGCGCAGTGGCTGAGCGATCGACTGCTGCGCAACGTGTCGCGGGTTCGATCCCCGCACGGAACAAATATTTGTAAAAGTCAAAGTCAAAGTCAAACAATTTATTTCAATTAGGCACATAAAAGGCACTTATGAACGTCAAGTTTACAAAAAATAGAATTGATTCTAGTCGCCCCTTCCAAAAGGTAGTTTTCGTATGGAGAAGAATGGGCAAGAAACTCCACCGTTACTCTTTTAAAATGTTTTTACAATATTTTGCATACATATGTATGATCTGCAAGTAGTTGTTCCGGGTCTGGGTGTTAGTATGTGAGTTTCTATGTTTGTAAACGCACCCACGAAACAAGAAGAAATTCTTAGTGTGGGCAACGTTTAAAAAAAAAAAAAAAATTGTACATATTTAAAAAAACTACCTTGTAAGGTTAAGAGTACCGACTTTATTTTTATTATGCTGTAAAGCATCTCTCCAGCGCAGCAACCCCAAGTTAAGATATGAAGAAACTTGGTAGATGCTTATTAACCGACTTCCAAAAGGAGGAGGTTATCAATTCGATTGTTTATATATATATATATATATATGTATGTTCGGGCATAACTCCGTCATTTATAGACGGATTTGCAAAATTATTTTTTTTGTTTCAAATCAAATCAAAAGTCATTTATTCAAACTAGGCTGAGAATCAGCACTTTTCGAACGTCAAGTACATAAGACAGTCCCCCAAAACGCCCACCCTTCACATTTTGAAAGGGTATACTTCCGAGATGGTCCCATTGTCATTAGGTCAGGATCTGATGATGAGATCCTGGAGAAATCGAGGGAAATCTTCAAATATTATAGGCACACCTATAGCGATTTGGGTATTTTTTATAATAACACGTGCAGTTGCTCTTGGAAAGCACAAGTAGTAGTGTTAGTGAAGTGGAACTGATGATGAAGACCACAGATGGCCACCGGAAGTACTCAATAATAAGTATTTCACGGGTTGCGATTCGATTACATTAATATGAATACCAAGCAATTTATGCTCGTCACAATGTATATGGACAAGTGGAGCTGATGGTGAAGTACCAGGAGAACTCCTCAACGATTAAGGTCCCTGCTTCGGGAAAAGCAATATTTTGTAAAAGGTGATGAGAAGTCAACATTAGGCTATTGTAACTTAGATAAGAGATAATAAGTTATTTTTCACTATGTAGTGTTTTTTTGGAAGTCGGCTTTTTTTTTATTAACAAAGAAGTGTATGAAAATAATTGTACCGTTGTTTTCACCATTAAATATGCAAGCTGTAAGCTGTAACTAGTTATATCAAGTTTAAAATTCTCTGGCTATTGTAAGAAGCGCCTGAGCAGAAATACATAGCAAAGTATAAGTATTTGGGGGTATGAGGAACAGGGTGTAAAGTTCACTCATCCACCATAGTAAAGGGAGGATCCTCCGACCAGACGGGTGTGATGTCTGGCGGGCAACTGCCCAGAGGTTGAAGTCGGGAAGCTTGTATATATGTTTATCGCGCGGTAAACTCTAATTGCGCGATGCAGGATTTGTGTGACGTCAGGTCTTTGATTCGTAGTTCGCATGTAGCGATGTAGATGCCGCTACAAGTATATGTCAAATTGTCAGGCGTTGTTAAAGTAAATAATTTTAAAACACTGTAATAATAATTACGCATTACTATTGGTACATTATAATTGAAAACTATAAATATTTCCCTTTAGCACACTCGCACTGATCCATTTTTTAAATTTAATTTTTTATTGTTTGTTGTTATAAGAGCAATAGAAATACACAATCTGTGAAAATTTCAACTGTATTACCTATTACGGCTCATGAGATACAGCCCGCTGACAGAGAGACGGACAGATGGACGGACAGCGGACGCTTAGTAATAGGGTTCCGTTTGGCACCCTTCGGGTATGGAGCCCTAAAAAGGTTCATTCTCATTATTTAATCAGCTTAAGCTAAAGGTATATATATAATCAGGATTCAGAACAAAAGTTCAAAAAAACTAAAAACACGCAGAAGTTTTGTATATAGCATTTATTTAACTAAATACATCAAATATAGAATGGACCTAGTCTTATTTGGATACTTAGTCTTACAAAATATTAATACTGAATACAATTCTTTCCTAAGTATGTCGCATATTGAATGATTTATCCACACGGTGCAGAGTCGGCACTGCCTGGCATAATTTGATGCCAGAAATACACATGCCAGTATCTTGCGCAAAAGTATGCAAGTAAGTTGCACAAGAGCTACTGCTATTGCAACATTCACAGACCAAAAGTTGTTATGGCTCAATGGCATGCAAGCTACTTGTATATTTTGTGCAAGTTACAGGCATGTTTATTTGCAGCTTTAGGCATAGCTTGCCCAATTTGTATTGCGCAAATAAACTTTACCCAATTTATAATGTAACTTCGCTGTTTCAACATGTTTTTTTACCGAATGTAGGATAGGCAGAGAACATAGTGCAACTCTGCACAAATGCAGATTTAGCCTTATCATACATTAATAACATCATAGCCACTAATTTATATCTGTTGATTGGTTGACACATTTTTTAAACAAAAATAAAATTTGTCCAAAATTGAATTATTTTTTTAAGTCTAAAGTAAATTAATATTGAATTTTCCAATAATAAGTATATTTTAAAATATAAAAATTTTATATAAATTGTCTAAATATTTCAACGTAGCCAGAATGAGACAAGTAATTGGTCGGAAAGAAAATACATTTAAAAGATATTGTTGATATTAAGTACCTGTCATTATGTTTGAAACATTGATCAACATCTTTTCCTGAAATACAGTCAGGAGAAATAGTAGTATATTTCTGTCAAAAAAATACGGTTGCTATTTGAATATATACGGACAATTTAAGTTTCGAGTCAACTTGATAAATATTTAATGTCCCCGACTTAACTTCCATTTCACTTGGTTTCTTGTCTAATCCTGGCAAGAGATACATAATAATATGTACATATTTATTATAGTTCATATAATAGAGAGCTCCATAATCTGCACTTAAACCACCTTCTCTTCAAATAGGTTATTTTAAGGAAGAGTTTCGGTATACATCAAGCATATAATATGTATTTTTTCGTACAATACTCGTATGTATAGACGAAAGATTTAAATTGAAGATTTTCCTTTACCATACTTATTCGTGCAAAAAGTTTCCATATTCAGAAGAGTGAGGTCACAGAATAATAATGGACTTTCCATGACAATCCAGCCACTGCGTCATTGTGTGTGTCAGAGGCGACAAAACAAAACAGACACGATCATCGTTTGACCTGGTATTAGGCGAATCTACAATTTAAATCTTTGGTATAGATGTATTAATTTAAAACAAGCTAAAAGCTTCGAGATTTAATATTGCATTTCAGCGAGATCGATCGATTCGTGAAGGTTCACGATATTTAAAAAAATATATATTTGAGGTAATTTGTGTGTTCTTTATAGCCTTATGGAACGTATTGCCAATCTAAGTATTGTTTCTTATCTACGACTTGTTCATTTCTCTATCTAAACGCGACCATCATTCTCCAGTGAGGTATGATCAAATATATAATTATATACAATTAAATATTTATATATTTCAGATCTTTCATTTTACTTATACATTAACATACATATATACATTCTTAAATACCTACCTCGTGTACCTGTTTTACTCAGTATGCAACATACTATAAAATATCACTTTTCTTTTTAACTGCTCATCTCCTTAATAAAAAAAGACTTATATTAAAATATAATTTTCTAAAACCTGGGAGATAGGCATGATTAATTTATCCTATATTTATACTAATTTTACTGATTTTTATTTGAATACTACTTTTAATATAGATTTAATTTGAAAATACATTTAACATGGTTAGCAAATATTTTTATAGTGAAAAACAGTGGCTCTCTAATAAATTCAAATCACATTTCAAGTATGCAAGCGTCTTCCAACGAAGGGGCTCGAAGGTTAAGCTCCGCTTGCTGAGGTCGGTGCATAGATGGGCAAACATCTATTACATATCGAGACCCCCCGCAACTCAGAAAGCAAGCACGTTATGAGCGTTCATCCTAAAAATTGGCAACGTCGCAAATAGCTGTCAAATATTTACCAGTTTTGATTAATTTGGCAATAGAAATGTGAAATATCTCTTACTAGCGAACTAGAATATTAACAATTCATTGCAATTATAACATTGAATTTGATGTTGTAACTGTTTTAAATGTAAATAGGCATCCGGGCTTTTTTACATCTAAAACTAAATATTCGGTGTTACTATATTTATTATTGCATTTCATAATTAATATTTTAGTTCACTAGTTAGCCATATTTCATTTGTCCATACAGTAATATTGCCAAATTAATCAAAACAGCGAAATATTTGACATCTTTTTGCGATGTTGCCCAATTTCAGAATAAACGCTCACTTGCATGCTGAAAATTCCACGAAAGTTTTCCTCAATATAATATTTAGAAACAAATCATAAACAGATATAAATAAGAAATATAATTATATTCTACTCATACATCTAATTTAGGCCTCAAAACTGTGAAACACCGATAGACATTCAGATTAGTTAGAGAAACCTTAATTAAAATAGCACATTAAGGGGGATGCGCTAAGGTAGCCAGCGAAATTCAAATTTTCATACGTTTTTTGCAATTGACATGTTGTATGTTGATTAAGAGCGTTTATCCTTAAAGTTGACAACGGCGCAAATAGCTGTCAAATAGTTACCTGTTTTAATTAATTTGGCAATATTACTGTATGGAAATATGAAATGTGGCTAACTAGAGAAATAAAATATTGATTATGAAATGCAATAATTAATACCGTAACACCGAATATTTAGTTTTAGATGTAAAAAAAGTATTTGGAAACTTTCCAAATGCCTTTTTTACACCTAAAACGGTTACAACATCAAATTCAATGTTATAGTTTCAATTCATTATTAATATTCTAGTTCGCTAGTTAGCTACAATTCTTATTTCCATACAGTAATATTGACAAATTAATCAAAACAGTGAAATATTTAATATTTATTTGCGACGTTGCCCACTTTCAAAATAAACCCTCTTAAATATGATTCGCGACCGTACCAAATATGGTGTTACAGAATTATAATCATTAGAATCAAATTACAACTCCTAAGTTAGAATTGGCCTCAAATGTCATGATTTCATGTAATTGTCATTCAATAGGGTAATATGAACTTAGAGAGTTGTATTGATGATTATTATGATTATAATATAATTCTATAAATAAATATTTGATGCGGCCTCGAATCATATTTAGATTATTGGATTACCATACAACCTGATACTGACCTGCAAATTCCAGAAAACGTAAGAAAATTTGAATTTCGCGGGCCGTGACGTTTTTGCCTTAAATTGGAGACGGTTTTAATTAAAGAATAACATTATTTTAAAGATGCATTTTTTTAAAGACTAATTGTGCACGATCCTTTCCACTGCCATGTATCGTTTAAAACCGCCCCGAAAATGCATGGTCAGATTAAATTAGCTGGCAAAACTTTACAGACGCGATGGGTAGCGAAGATGATAAACGAAAAAATATGATTTTTTAAACTTATAATTTTGAATCGACTTCCAGAAGCCGTTGAACCCGTAAGAAAATTACGATAAAAAAATTACGAGCGACTCTTACAGTAGTCGCATAAGATGTGTAACATCTCACATCATGACTGACAGTACCAACCTCTCGGAAAATGGGTTGGTACCAACTGACGGCCAACTAACACCACTCGCGCTCATTGGTCAAATCAAATAGAGCACGCTTCTCCGGCTTCCCGTTACACACTTCCGTCCCTTTTCACGAAATCACTCCCACAGATTGCAGAGCTTGCTACATATAAGTAATTTCTGGATTTCAGGAAGGCGAGAGGAAAGATCTTACACTTCAAAAACTTTTTACCCACTAGATATTGATATTCATCAGTTTTGCTAGTTAATTTAATTTGCTGTTATATAATGATTGGGGAGTGATTATCAATTTATTGCTTACAATATTTTTATTAAAGCATTATACGGTGTTCAGTAAAGAGATGACTGTTCATAAAAGAGGGATTCCAGTGGAGAAATCTACCGGCAAATTAGATCTGGGTTATTTCGAGATGGCAACACTTTTAATTTTTTCAATTAACCAAAGTTAAAATGACTTCTTATAAAAAAAAGATAAGTATCTATCCAAAATATATCGAAAATAACTCGATTTTTGTAAAAACGATGTCATGGCATTTTCGCATTTTTTGTGGCAAAAACTAAATGAAAATTTACTAACGACTGCAAAATATAACAAAACAACTGCAATTTTTTATGAGAAAGAACACAATTCAGCACGAAATAGTTTATTGCATATAGTCGAGTTATGCCAAAACGAACCAGCTCGCAATCTGTCAAAAATATACTTAGTTATGATTATTTTTATGCAAGCAGTCATAAAATATCGAAAATAGTTGGGTTTGGGTTGGGCATGGGTTTTTTTGCCCAGAATGAGCAAAAAAACCACTATATTCTGTGTTGAATACCCCTGTATCTCCCCTTTAAGAACTGAAATTCTTTACAAAACACTCTGTACACATTTGACACCTAATAAAGCAAAGTTTTACATCTTACATTATTGTGTAGGAGCCAAAAGTTAGGTAATCTATGAATACAGTTATATTAGTAAACCATTTATGAAAATAATCTATCTAATAGGTAACGTATTAGTGAGTGAAGAGCTTGGGGCCTTACCGGCTTTAATATTCTTAGTAGTTCCCTCGAAATCATATAAATATTTACACAATAAATTTTACTGACTACACTTATTTGTAAAATATGGCACTTAATATTTTTAAATTAAGCAATTGGCTCCCCCACCTTACTTACTAAAACATTTTACTAAATAAACTAATAAATTGATTTGTACTAAATTAAAATAGGCTATTTTCTAATTAGACTAAAATATTACGAGATTTTTCTGTGCGCAACAACGTCTACATTTATAGTAGTATTAATATTATCTAATAATATTATTGACACAAGCTTTGTATACAATATTAAAGAATTCCCTGGCTCTTGCGCTAGTATTAACTGTATTACAGGAGCCAGTTTTTCCCCTAAATATAAATTACAGATGAGATGTTATGCCAATAATAAATAAAAATTGTTGAAAAATACAGAATAAAAGAGAAAAAAAGAAACATCCAGTAACAGTACACTATGACATGTGTATGTGTGTTTGCGTGTGTGCGCGTGTGCGTGTGCGTCTGTGTCAGTACTGGGTGTAGTATGGTAAGTTTGTGGTAGGGGGTCATCTAAGCAACTTTTATAATACCCTCTACAGTATTATAGTCCAGGCTATTTAACCATAGAAAAAAAGAAAGGCTATTCAACCATTCCATTTGGTGTCATTGTACTCAGTTTTTGCTATGGGACAAAACACGCAATCGCGAAAAAAAATTTGCTGTGCTCTCATTTTTATCGAGTTTTGAGTTTTTATGTTTGATCCTTTAGTAAAAGTTGTTCATAATGATTAGTACAATGACCCCTTACGAGGTTTTCAGTTAATTCACTTACACCTTATGCAGTTATTTTCTTTATTTCCAGTTCCGTAGAACTAATTTTCAGGACAATTTCGGAGCTCCGTTCTAAAACTATTATCAAAATTCATACCAACCTAAAATAGTAAAAAAAAAAGTTTTCAATGAGAACATGACGTGTCAATCGCATCAAGCACCAAACCACATTTTTTTTTTTCAAGAAAATATTAAATCGCCCGTCAAAAGACTAAATTTAAAGCCTAGTTTGCACGGGTTTCATCGCAATCGGATGAATAGTTTGGGAACGCATAAGGGACCAACAAAGACACATTGATTTTTATTTACATAATAATATATAGATTGCGCAAAAAGTTTGTTCCTAATTTTTTTAATTAAATATTTCTATACTTACTGACGCTAAAATCTACTGTGCGACAATCTGTGACCACTCATTCTTTTACATTATTTATACAAGCAACACCTACATTATACAATTAATGGGGAAGGTCGGTCAAAGCAGATGGCGCGACCATAGCTCGTTTCCTACGGCCCACAATAAATTTGTAATTTTTTCAATTCATTACATTTCGTGTTAATTTATAAGTTATACTCCTTAGGTTTAGGTAGTTAAATAAAGGTAAACAAATCGTAAAAAGGGTTTTTATAAATGACACTTTCTTGTTTAAAAATATGATAAAAAAAAATTAAATTAATTTTAGATTTTCCTCTTTTATTTATTATTGTTAAACTTTATCATTTATTCTTAAACTACTCTTCGTAGATGTAACTGCTTGAGCACAATTTTTAGTTACATTTATAATAATATTATATTTTGTAATCTGTCTATTGTAAAGAGCCCAAATTCTAAACGTCAACGAATTATAACGTTGCTAAATTGAAAAGTACAACTGTGACGTAGCATGACAACTTAAGTGACAGGTATTACGTTTAGTCGGCTACTTGACAGCTGTGTCGTCACGTGGTTTTTTTGTTTCACTTTATTTAACTAACTAACCCAATGGAGTATAGGTTTTATTTGAATATATAGTTATTTTCAGATAATACGAGTACAATATTTAAAAAAAACCGGAATCTTTCAGAAAATGTTGTACTCAAATGTCGGAGTATCTAACACAACAAAGAGTAATTTTCGCAAAAAATATTAAAATAACATGTAGGTATTGAAGTATTAAATAAAAAAGAACTCTTAAATCTAGCGACATTTATGAGAAATATGACGATTTCAAAATTTTAACACGGATCTAGATACTTTTAAATTTTCATTAAAGGTCGCGCAAATAGAATATCCTCATGTTCTATTTGCGCGACCATAAACATGACGTTTACGTCATGTTTATGGTTTTTCCTAGCATGGCGGGCTGTGCCGCGGGTTCAGAAAACCTCAAACGGCGCAAATATCAAAACCTTATTGGGAGCTATTTGTTGCAGCCGTTTGGGGTTGAAACACTAGTTCCGTGGCGTCCCGAGTGCTCATCGAGTACTTCGGGAGATTGCCAAGCGGTTGGTCGACTATTTACAGGACCAGAGGGCTGGCCATCCAACGTGGCAACGTTGCCAGTCTTTTGGGCACTTTTCCCACTGACAGCGATGCGGACGAATTTTTTGAAGCCCAATGAAGTCTTCCCTTACATACTTGTACATAATATATATATTTTACGGTAAGATTGTATATTACATGTAAGATTTGTGAGTTGACAAAAAAAAAGGTAGGTACTCCCTAAGCTAGAATTTTGCCATTCACATGAGGCTTAACCATAGATTAGTACATATGGGTCACTCCGCGAAATCATTTAAATAAAAAGCAACTCTTTTTACGACACAATAAAGTGCAAATCAGGTCGCACAATCGCTAATTACCGACAGTTATATTCACCTAGAACTTGCCTCTCTTTCTATCGCGTAACTCTTATATCTTCTGACTACGTTACGCCCACTGAATTCCACAAGTCGAGCCCGCCACGTACCTACTTGTAGCTTCATATCCAATGACCCATTTGTAGTCATCTGTGGCTAGACTTATAATTAAGCTACGTTGCGAATTCATCGTTTAGGCTCTAATATATATTTTTTTGATTTACACATAGGTTGATACTCGTTACCTCTGACATGCATTGGGGGTTACTTTTTCTCGTACATTACATTCCCTTCGCTATGGGGTTCAGATTACGTCATATCCTTGGGTTTCTGTAAAGAGAGAGAATATTAGAAGAGAATGTTAGGACTGAAAATATCAAACAGATGTCAGCACAACTGAAGGGGTCTGCTAGGACTGGGATGCCTGCCGGGGTCGTGGGAAAGTCCGAAAGGGATACCGTGGCCTCTGGCAACGTACAGGTAACTAAAGGAACACGGGTGGGTTTTAGTCAGTAAGAGTCTGACACCTCGCGTTTTCACCTAGCCTTTTCCCAACTGTCTTGGGATCGGCTTCCAGTCTAACGAGATACAGCTGAATACCAGTATTTTACATGGTGCTACTGCCTATCAGACCACCACAATCCAGTAACTGGGTAATACGATACTCCTTGGTAAGACTGATTGTCAGACTTTCGGGCTCCTGACGACCCGTAACGACTGTCAAAGATCCACGAATGACAGCCGGGACGAACGGCTTAACATGCTTTCCGAGGCACAGAGGAGTCTCGGTATGTAAAGATGGTCACCTATCCGCGGACCAACCCCGGCAAGGGTAGCTTAACCTGATAGATCAACCCGTGCGGCTGTGATTTCTTAGCCACGAGCTCCTCTGTGCGGCTATGTACTAAGTGCGGGCAGAAGCTAGTATATCTAGTAATAATATAGCCTTTATTTCCATAACCAAAAACTTATAATTTACAAGAGGATTACTAAAACACTTTTCAATTAGGTTACGGCCTCTTTTCGGGTACAGACCTCCTCCAATTTTCTCCAGGTGTCCCTATTTTTGTCTTTGAGCAACCAGTCTTTGCCTATGCGTTTTTTTTCTATTTCATTTACCCAGCGTTCTTGTGGGTCGTTCCAATATATCTAATACTTACAAGTAAATAGGAGCGCCCTCCGTATTTACTCTTCCTCCTCATGTTAGGTGTCCTGTGTTGTACAATACAACGTCGCCTGCCGGTGTACTCCTGAAAAAAAAGAGAAAATATACCACTTTTGTTTTAAGTTTTATTGAGTCAGGCGTGACTGCGGAAATCCATTATAATAGGATGCCACGTTGAGAGCTGAAACACGTGTCGATTTCTAACAGGACTCTTTATGACTCTTTAAGAACAGCTAAGCGGATTAAGTTACTGAATATACGTCATCAATTGTATTTTTTATCTTTCGTTTTAGTAATAAGAAAACCGAAAACACAACAAAATTGTTTTAATTATGAGACCGGGACATTTTGAGATGGTACAAAACATTTGGAAAAGAGATACGTTATCATAAACTGACAAAGTTTACGCTAGGTTTTTTTTTACCGTCTCTGTGGTGTAGTGGTAACACCACCTGTCTCAGACCCAGAGGTTCCGGGTTCGATTCCCAGAAGGGCAAAATTTTCAGCTCGGTTAAGTTGGTGGTAGGGCTTGTTCTAAGTCCGCCTGGTTAGCTGCCACCATCTTATCTAGGCCTGTCGCCATAACTACAATGTTAACAGCATTGTTGTTTCGGCAGTTAGAAGTAAGATGGCTATCTTAATTCCTCTAGTGGTTCCTCTGTGGTTGAGGATTCCGGGTGAAGCTCATAAGGTGAGATGCAGGACAAGAGCTTCCACGGAGGTTACAAAAAAAAAAAACCACTAGCTAACCCGACAGACGCTGTCCTGTCCAAATTTCAATAATTCATACAAATATCCTATCGAAAAAAGCACTTTCAGTTTTTCCTCCTTTCCTTTTTCATAAAATCACGCCTGTAATCCCTGAAGGGTTCGGCAGAAGTCTGTCTATCGTACACCCACATTTCGCCAGTTATGTTTAAGTCTCATGTAATAGGGGGCGAGCCTATTGCCATCAACCGGGCACAAATCCAGACTCCGGACTGCTACTGAGAAATTCCGGATGGAATAACTCAATAACACTTTGCCCGTGCTGGGAATCGAACCCAGGACCTCATGCTCAGCAGTAGAAGTAGCTATTCATGTACACGTTTTTTTCTTTTAATACTTAAATCGAAATAAAATGACATCAAAATAGAACATATGATTTAAAACGAAGTAAGCTCAAAAAAAGCAGATTCAGAAACGTCTTGTCTTCAGGAAAAAATCTTTTTTTCATGAAACCTCATGTCTTCAAGCCACGCTGTGGTGCCTGAAGGTACCAGGTCCACTGACATAGACAATTTGGGTAGACTGAGAACTATCCGAAGTGTCTATCCCACGCGACCGGATACCTGTGCTGCTCGCCGAAGATTATTATTCACTGGTGTGCGCTGCGTAAACCGTGAAAGATATATACAATTTATGTTCTATAGAATTGTTCATCTTAAAAACTTCAACGAAAAAGTCCGCAATGGCATATGTCTATCTTCCAATGATGACCCACAGTAACCATTATTATCTTTTAGAATTTGATAACTTTTTTATTGTTATTGTTATTTTGAACGGTATTATATTAATCCTTATCCAATAAAATAATTGGGCATTTAATTTAGATTAAGATATGCCTTGACATCATATCATTTAAATGAATACTTTAAAATATATCACAGATTCAAAATTACGCGTAACAATAATTATGGTTGACGGCAACGCGGGCGCAGTGGTAGGAGTCAATGACCTTTTCCTCGGCTATTAGGTATGTAATCCCGGTAGTACGTTCTCGTGGGATATTTTGCGACATCCATGCGGGTGAAGAAGCGGGCAAAAGCTAGTAAATCGATAAAGCTGAAGAGTTTGTTTGTTTGAACGCGCTAATATCTGGAACTGCCAGTCGTATTTGAAATATTCGTTTTACATTTGATAACCCAATTCTTGAGGATGGTTATATGCTATTTAGCACCATGGCACAATCCTTAGGAGCCGAGCAAAAAGAAAAGAAGTAAGAAAAAACGCTAAGCGAAAACTATATAAATGGGCGGTCGATGCCTTGCGACGCGTTGAGTCGGGGGGCCAAAGGAGTTTTAGAAAAATGTGGCTGTTAAGAAACCTTTTTGAAACCTCTTGTCTTCAGGAAACTTCATGTCTTCATCTTCTTCAACTCACGCCGTGTTGATAAAGGCACCCGGCACAGCGAGATAGACATTTTGGATAGACAACTTGACAACTATTCATGATGTGTATCCCGCTGACCCGACTGCCATCGCTGCACGCAGAAATTGGATGCTTTTGACTAACGAAATATGTAGTTTTTTTATTTACCACAACGGGGAATTTCTTGGCTTTCATCTCACCTGATGATCAGACCGAAGGTGGAAGCAAGCTTTATCCGGAATGAGAATTCCGAGCCGAATATAGCCAGTTCCTTTGTGGTTGAGGAACCTCAGAAGAACTGGCAATCTTACCTCTAACTGCCGAAACACAACAATGCTGTTATTATTGTTCTTATGGCGACAGACTTAGATAAGATGGTGGTAGCTAGCCAGGCGGACTTAGAACAAGCCCAAACTTCTAAATTCAAAATTCAAAAGTCATTTATTCAAACTAAGCTGAGAATCAGCACTTTTCGAACGTCAAAATTACATAAGACAGCCCCCCAAAACGCCCACCCTTCACCACTTCCTAGTGCGTTAGCTGGGAAGAAGAAGTGGCGCAACAAACTCCCCAGCAGTACAGCTGTCTGTTCAGTTGGAAAAACTTGATTCTATATAATAAGTACTTATGCAAAAATAATGTTAAATTCTTGGTTTCAACTATCTTCTTGCCTTCTTGATGCTATGAGGCACCCGGTTCAGCGAGATAGACATTTCCGATAGACAGCATGACAACGCTGCTCGCTGGGGAATCAGGGTCGTTCATTGATCGAAACAAACTTCTTCTCTCTTTCTGATATTTATCAAAATAAATAATAAAATAATATTTTTGTTGTCATTCGTTTTTTTATTCAATCTTTCAAAGGGGCTTAGGGGGTTTTAAAAAAATTGTAACGAGTTCTCGGTATAACTAAAAAAAAAACCATAAGATTAAGAGTGTTTATCCTAAAAGTTGGCTAATACAGATTTTGAATAAATAAAAAATACAAATAGTTATTCATTGCAATTATAACATTGAATTTGATGGTGTAATCGTTTTAGGTGTATAAAAGGTATTTGGGCTTTTTTACATCTGAAACTAAATATTCAGTGTTACGATATTAATTATTGCATTTCATAATCAATATTTTAGTTCGGTAGTTAGGCACATTTCATATTTCCATACAGTAATATTGCCAAATTAATCAAAACAGCGAAATATTTGACATATATTTGCGATGTTGCCCACTTTCAGAACAAACGCTCTTAATTGACACTTATAAAAAAAAAAAGAGTTACATGTTTCAGACTGACAGACAGACCACTATAATCATGATTACTTACCAGGGAACCATGGCAAAATAGGGGGAGTTCTATACTCAGCCGTATGATCAAAGCTGTTAATGATTGTGGCGGTATATGTACATCGCCACATGCGAACTACGTGTCATACTGACGTTACGCAAAATCGCGTCTGCATCGCGCAAGCCGGGTTTTCCGCGCGACTAGAATATACATGGTGTATTATTGAGATGGGGCAGTAACGGCAGGTACTTTAACCGTAGTCTCTTCAAGAAAATAGTCTTAGGAGACTGTCTTTAACTTTTAAGATACTGTAGTGACCTACATAATAGGAGCATACGTGCAGCCGTGACGGAGCGCGGCCGCGCACTGAGGTACAGACCACGACATCGCGATATTTACGTGCGCGTGCGCGCCGCCCGCATCTTAGCGCCGACAACATTTCTGCGCGGAGTTGATTATTGCGCTACGTACGACGAAGGCCGGGAGCGATCGTTTTAGTGCTACACTGACTGTGATTGGTCTATTTTAATATTGTAGAAGTCAGAGGTAGCACCACTAAGCTCTGTATGTTTTGTAGTATGTAAGGAATAACATTATTCATATAATCAGTCAAAATCATATATCGAGTTTCATTCCCATTAAACCCTAAAATATTTTGATCTGCATTCACAGATTTTGAAAGATTTGTACAGTCAGACAGAAAATGGGCAATTTTCACAAAAACTGTTTTTGATGCCAATCGATCCGGTTTCTTATAAGGATCAAAGAACTTTATTGGACCAAATGAGGTTTGAGTGCTAGAGAAGTGAGAAATCGAAAAAACTTTTCCTATAGATTTTGTAGGTCTTGCCTTTACTGCCCTATCTCAGAAATCCATCCTGTATACAACGTCCCGTTACAATTTTCGGGCAGTAATGGTCAGAGGATCGAGAGTGAACTCGCCACCCTCATACCTCCACAAGATGATGAAGCTACTGACCAGGGTACCGGTGCAGGTCGCTGGGCTCGGGATGGTCGGGGTCGGGCGGCGGCGCGCGGGCGGGCGCCTCGTCGCCGCCCGGCAGGCAGGTCTCCACCATGGCCTCGAGGCAGTTCACGAACAGCTCGCTGCTTTCTGCTGTGCATTGGTTCTGGAGGGGGAAGGAAATGGTTTTTACTGGGTTTTGAAAAACAAGGTTGGGATATGGAACGTTCCATATTCCGACATTTGTGGAATACGGAGCCAATTATATTTGAACCCTAGCCACAGATTAATTCCGATGGGACACCCCGCACTTTAGGTATGAAGCTACAAGTACCCAGCGGGCTCGTCTTGCTGGACCAATTCAATAAGTGTAACGTAGTCCGAAGATGTCAGATTCACGTGATAGAAAGAGAGGCAACTTCTAGGTGAATATAACTATAGGTAATTAGCGCTGTGCGACCTGAATTGCACTTTATTATGTCGTAGTAAAAGTTGCGTTTTATTTAAATGATTTCGCGGAGTGTCACACCTGTATTAATCTGTGACCTAGCTCTATCCTAGCCGTCGACAAAACACTTAAAATCAATCTAAGCTACTAACAACAACTTTTTGTACTGAAAATTATAATTATGTTAATAACACACTAGCTTCCGCTCGCAGCTTCTCCCGCGTAGTATGTCGATAAAAAGTAGCCTATGTCTTTCCTCAGGGTTCAAAGTACCCCCATACGAAATTTCATCAAAAACAGTTCAGCTGTTGAGCCGCGAAAGCGAAACAAACATACAAAAAATCAAATCTTTTCTCAATATATTACTAGCTGCGTCCCCGTGGTTTCACCCCTACAAGTCGCGATCCTGAAAGGAATATCGAGATAAAAAATATCCTATGTTCAAGCCATGGTGCTCTACCCATGAGCCAAATATCATCCAAATCTGTTTAGCCGTTTTAACAACCAAACAAACTCACTTTCCCTTTTATAATATTAATTAGGATTCGTTTACATGAAAATCTGCGCATGCGAAAAAAGTTCCGAGGTCGCTACAATGTCGTATCTCTATGTATTTTAATGTGTTTACATAAATAACAAAATAAATAAATAAAGAATACATTTCTAACCTTAGTGAATGGGCCAGCGAATCTCCACAGTCCTCCAAAGCCGCAACTTTGCATATAATGCAACTGTTGTTGACTTGCGTCCTCACTGGCTATCATGTTCTGAAAGAAAAGATATAATTCATATTATTGTTCTATTTAGAACCTGTGATTGGACGAATTTAATACGCTCGCTGAGTCGGCACGCGACTGGCTGTGCCGTGCTCACGCCGCGCGCTGCAGTTCGCCGCTACAACGTGACGAGAGCGCCATCCACGAGGAAATTTGCGCGCGCGCAGTACTAAACAGTCTGCCGCCATTGTTCCCCCATATACGATAATTTTATTTACTCCGTTAGTGAAAATTTATGAACCAAGGACAAATACACCTCTACCCAACCCTTCGGGGAGAAAATGTGTGATGTTATATTATTAAGTCAATTAAATATATTTGTTTATTATTAAAAACCATAATCTTCAAAAAAAAAATATTAATCATCAAACTTTTTTTTTTATTCTATAAAATTTAAACTTAACTATAAGTAATATATCCAAAATTGCACTTTTTGAATTTAAATATTTCTAAATATTTCTAAATCTTCCGTTCGCATGTTTTATACTTATCCTAGTTAACCAGGGAAATCTATTATTAGCCATACAATACTGTAACACACATACTTTGTAATATACTTATATGTATCGCTGTTGGTTGCCTAAATAATCAATCCGCCTAGCCTTTTCCCAACTATATTGGGGTCACCTTCCAGTCTAACCGGATGCAGCTGAATACCAGTATTTTACATGGAGCGACTGCCTATCTGACCTCGACAACCCAGTTACTGGGTAACACGATACCCCTTGGTAAGACTGGTTGTCAGACGTAACGACTGTCAAAGATCCACGAATGACAGCCGGGACCAATGGCTTAACGTGCTTTCCGAAGCACGGAGGAGTCTCGGTATGTAAAGATGGTCACCCATCCACAGACCAACCCCGGGAAGCGTAGCTTAACCTGATGGATCGACCCGTACGGCAGTTATTACTTAACCACGAGCTCCTCTTGGTTGGTTGCCAAAATAAATAGCGTCATAGTTGCGTAGGTATTTATTTTGTATTTTATTTATTTTTTAAATATCAAATAAAAAAATGTATTTATTAATAGAATCTTAGTGATATTTTTTTTTAGAAGTATGTATGTATGTAAGTAAGTTTATTCTCATAGTATTTGTTTTATTTTATTGCGTGAATTGTTTTGACTTTATGTATTTTACTTTCTCTCTACTCTTACACACGGTGTCTACATCTCTTTATATCCTCTGTCCTATCGCAGGTATGCTGGAAGAGATTTCTTTAGAAATAAGCATCACCTTTGTAGGTATTTTTCTGTTATTTTCTTCTTGTCTGTATATATGTGTGTACATAAAAGGTGAAATAAATAAATAAATATATCTACCTGTATAATACTCTGCACTGCGCTCAGTATCAGCTGATCGTGGCAGTGCATCAGCACGTGATTGATCTTCATGTCCAGCAGACTGTGACTGTTAACAAAATGAACATGAATAAGGTAAGGTTCGCCTTTTCTCGGCAGTGAGACAGAGTACGCAAATATAAAAAAAGGGAATCTAATGCGAGATATACAAATTTAAAAAAGGAAACCGGCCGGGAAGGCTTCCGTACCGTATTAAAAACGTGTATCCTAAAAGTTGGTAACGTCGCAAATAGCTGTCAAAAATTTACCTGTTTTGGTAAATTTGGCAATATTACTGTATGGAAATAAGAAATGTGGCTACCTAGTTAATCATGAATTGCAATTATAAGATTGAATTTGATGTTGTACCCGCTTTAGTTGAAAAAAAGGCATTTGGAAAATTACCAAAAACTCTTTTTACATCTAAAACTTAATATTCGGTGTTACGATATTATTTATTGCATTTCATAATGCACACATATCCACATTTCTTATTTCCTTAACGTAATATTGTCAAATTAATCAAAACAGTGAAATATTTGACATCTATTTGCGACGTTGCCCACTTTCAGAATAAACGCTCAAAAACCGCCGAAAAAAACAGGTTTCTTGTCCCCTTTAATTAATAACTTTATTTAATTTTTATTATTTGTTGTTATAGCGGCAATATAAATACACAATCTGTGAAAATATCAACTGTCTACCGGTTGCGGTTCATGAGATACAGCCCGCTAAAAGACGGACGGACATCAGAGGGTAAGTGTATGAGGAATACTTACATAACTGGGAATACTTTGGGGAACACAACCGATCCCTCTGCCAAGTATTGGTATAGTATTCTAATCTCATCTTCATCTGTAACAAAAGCATAAATTAATACACGCCACAGGAAATCATCTCTTAAAATATTGTAAAACCATTTTTATTAAAAAGAGTTTTAATCCGCCTAGCCTTTTCACAACTGTGAATGTGTAAAATAAAACTACTATACTAGGTCGCTGTAGCACTTACCCGTAGTGTACTTGACGAGTGTAGCAAGCACGGTGAGCACGAGTGCTTGCGTGGTGAAGTCGGAGAGCACTGACGGGTCGAGCAGACTGTTGCTTTCAGGGCTGCTCGTGTCCTTGTCAGTTGATGCTTGCTGTGAAAAATTAACAATATTTTTTATAGTCGCAGCATTCTGTTATCATAATAGGGCTGAAGACAAAAAAAAAAAAAAATTGGTACATTGTTAAAATATTATTTATATTAGATATATTTATAACGAAACGAGCATTTGCCCGCGACTTTGCCCGCGCTGATATCGGAAAATATCCCAAAGGAACATACTACCGGGTTTAAAAGGAAGCGAAGCAATGATTGCATACCGAATAGCCGAGGAAAAGGTCATTGACTCCTGCCATGTCCTAGCGTAGCGCCGCCGCGCCATCAACCATAATTATTTTTCTAAGCATAATTTTCAATCTGTGTGTCTCAAACTATCTGTAACGTCTACATTATAATATTTTGTATCTACAACTACGACAATCTCACCTTAGTAGAAGTTTCAGGGTAGTCGCTGTCTCCAGACTTGGTGGATGAAGGTCGCTCGGTGTCTTCCGTGCTGCCTGGTGAGCCACGACCGTCGTCCTCAACTATCTGATATGAAAATTAGGAAAATATTAATTGAATCGATATAAATAAGGGTTTGGGCTATGGCGTGGAACATTCTAATTTTGACGTTTCACAGAGAACAGTTCATAATGAACACCATACTTAGATATTTGTAGGTAGAAGGAATAATTTGAATTTGTGGCTTAATTAATCACTTCCGGATAAGTTCTGGTAAACTTATCTAGTAGATTATATTCATAGAACCAGTAGTAATTTTTTGACACAGGCCTCCTCTCGTCCAGAGGGAGAGTGGGCTGTAATCAACAACGCGGGCCCAGTGCGGGTTGGAAGATGTCACGTGTCTTCGAATTTTTGGTTTTAGGACATGCCGGTTTCCTCACGATGTTGTCCTTCACCGTTTTGAGAGCAGTGGTGATGAAATTATTTACACAATTAAAAGCGCCTGCCAGGTAATAATTTTATACATTTCATTTCTCCATGACACTTCGTGAAAACCCACGGCTCAACATTTCATCTTTGTAGTTCAAAACATAATTGGCAAACTTACCTAAATTCAAAAAAAATACAACATTTTCAAAATATACTTACATCAAACCCACTATCACCGTCACCCTGCTCCCTCGCTGAGTCACCAGTAGCTCCATGCTGCATACTGTGAGCTCTGCCTTCACTGTCCTGTTCGCAGCGTGAAGGTATTAGTGTTTGTGAAGAACAGAAGTGGGACATACATGTAGGGACATGGAAGGGTGTGGTCTTGAAGTTTTGTAAACGGGTTTTGGAGAGTTTGAAAGTGTATAACATATTTGAATATCAGTTGCTATGAGATAGCCATTATTTTCCGTAAAAAACATACGTCACAAAAGTAGAATTTATAACTTTAGTCAGGCCAGGCGCTCTCCGTATTTTAGGGATGAAGCCAATTCAGTGGACGTAACGTAGTCAGAAGATATAAGAGTTACGCGATAGAAAGGCAATTTCTAGGTGAATAAAACTGTAGGGAATTAGCGCTGTGCGACCTGAATTGCACTTTATTGTGTCGTAGCAAGAGTCGCTACTTATTTAAATGATTTTGCGGAATGAATCTTCTGTACTTGTATTATGTTTTCTGTGCTTTAGTGAGAAAAAATCTCGCATTTATTAGTAAAGCTTTAACAAACATTTTGCAAGAACCCGGTTTGGGAAACTGTTTTCGTACAGCGACATTCCGTGCGGAACCTGGCCTTACCAAAAGACATCACCTTTCTTATCCAGGCACATTAAGGATTATAAAGCCTTTACAGAGAATGTGAGTAGCCTCAAGTTGAGATATTAATATTTTTCATATTTTACTTAAGTAAGAAACGTCACAAGACAGGAATAAAAAAATGGTACTAAGAAATATAGAAAAAGATATATCAAAACTCGTCACAAGACATAAATTAGGTATGGCAATGAACAAGACACTAACAACAAGAAAAGAAGATAGTACTAGATTTGTGCCCTTTTGATTTCAATAGGCTCGCCCCCTATTACATAGGACTTAAACATAACTGGCGAAATATGGGTGTACTATAGGAACACCTCTGCCGAACCCTTAGGGGATTACAGGCGTTATGTTATGTTAGTCATCAGAATTTCAGCCGAAAGACATCCACTGCTGGACATAGGCCTCCCCCCAAGCACCGCCACTTCGACCGATTCAGTGCTTTCCGCATCCAGTGGTTTCCTGCGGCCTTCACAAGGTCATCGGTCCATCTTGTGGGAGGCCTTCCAACGTTACGTCTTCCGGTACGCGGTCGCCACTCCAGAACCTTTCGGCCCCATCGGCCATCAGTTCTGCGAGCAATGTGCCCTGCCCATTGCCACTTAAGTTTGGCGATTCTTTGGGCTATGTCGGTTACCTTGGTTCTCCTGCGGATCTCTTCATTTCTGAATCGATCACGTAGGGAATTCCAAGCATAGCACTCTCCATTGCCCTTTGGGTGACTTTTAGCCTTCTGATAAGGCCCATTGTGAGCAACCACGTTATGTTAGTACTAAGAAAATATCGAAGAACGATACACACAAAGGAAACAAAAAATAAACTTCGAGACCACACAATACAACACACATATTGGACGTGGGACGTGGGGTGAAAGACATAATAATAAAATGGACATCAGGGTAATATTCAAAAGCAACTATTTATATCACTTTAAAAAACTATATATGTAACTAATTTGTTTCTTATCTTAGTTATTTTAAATTTGCTAATCTAGAAGCGCGCTGTGTGTTAGACTTGGTTGTCTTTGTGGCGAAGTGTCCAGTTAAAGTTCAAAATGCAAATTTTTACATTCTGTGGTGCTTAAGTCCTTTTGTTTCAGGTCCAAACAAAGATCAATATCGTAGTATTAAACCTATTCTTGGTAACTTGTACCACAGGCATACCCCGGATTTCCGCCTAGGAGTACAAGGGGCCCAGCCAGCCTAGGGTCCCCAGCCACCCCGACCAGGTAACTTGCCTGAATGACGACGGGCGGACAGGGCCGGGTTAAACACGTGGCAGGTGCAGCAAATGCTATAGGCCCCACGTTTTGGGAGGCCCCTCGCTCATATCATGGTACCTATACCAGCCGTAGGTCCAATGGAATATTATTTATTAATAGTCAAAAGAAATCTGACCTCTCCGAGGAGGGATGCAAAATTTTTCGAGCTCGCTTCTCCATCATAGTTTGTCTTATCCCTTCAACTTTTCTGCATGACTCAACAAAGCAACTTCTACTTCTATTTTAAATTTTCAAAAAATATCTATCCTGTCCGAAGTAGGGTGCTAAAATTTTTCGTGCCCACTTCTGCACTATAGTTTCTTATCTCTTGAACTTTTCTACATAAGTCAACAAAACAACTCCTATTTCTATTAGAATTGTCAAAAAAAATCGAAGCTCTCCGAAGCATAATGTTACAATTTTCGAGCTTGCTCATGTTTCTTAGTTACTCTTTATTCTTAAACTTTTTAGCAAAGTAACTCTTAATACTCTATGAATAGTAAAACAAAACAAACCTATCCGAGGGACTAAATTTTGCCCTGGATGTCTAAGTTCAAGTCTGACTACAAGCGTTGCTTGCAATGTTTATTTCAGGCACCATTCTTTAACAAATGTAAACTTTTCCTTATGCTAGTTTCTAAGCACTGTACATTTGTGAAGAGAAAATAAATATCATCATCATAATCAACCTAGAATGTTTCCACGAGAGGGAGTGGGCCGTAATCCACCACGCGGGTCCAGTGCGGGTTGGTAGATGTCACATGTTTTCGAATTTTTGGTTTTAAGACAGGAAGGTTTGGTTTTAAGACAGAAAATTCAAATTCAGATTTGAATTTGAAGACATGCCCGTTTCCTAGTGGTGTTTTCCTTCGCCATTTTGACAGCATTGGTGATGAAATAAATTATTCAAAGTAAGGTGCCTGCCTGGGTTTGAACTTACGACCAACTCGTAAGTCGCGGCCGTAAAATTAATATACTTCATAAACAAATCAAGTATCTTGACTTGGCTCGCGAGGTTGTCGACATGTGGGATGTGGACTCAGCGATCATTGTGCCGATAGACGTATCAGCCAATGGTTTAATTGCCAAGAGCCTCGACCAACACCTAAGGAGGCTCTCGTTATGCAGCTGGATCAAGGGCTTGATTCAGAAAGCGGTACTCTTGGACACGGCTCGCATTGTCAGGAGGTTCCTCTCTCTGGAGCCCTGACCGCCGGTAGCTTGGACCCTGCTCCCGATACCGGTGGGCTACTATTTTTTATATTTTTAAATTAATATACTTATTATTACAATTATTCGACATTGTGCGATTTTCACAAAAGTATTTGGGGTTGCTTTTAATGCAGTGCAGTGTTTTCTAAAACCCATTTTTGGAAAATACATATGGTATAGAAACGCAAACTCAAAGCATTTATTTCAATTAACCATTTACAGGCACTTTTGAACTGTCAAAGAGTCGGTCAGTTAGTCAGAAAGGTGAAGCTAGCTGCCCGTTCCAAAAAGTACATCTCTACGGAGAAGAACGAGACCGAGCAAGAAGATTTTCCTCAATAGGTTCAATACTGCAGATAAGACTCTTCGTTTGAACCCGAAGCAATGAATGGACCTTGTATTTTATTTAAGTGAAAATTCTTATGCGGTGAGGATTGCGAGTGAAATTTCAAGGACGCGTCACGTGTAGGCAGATTTCGTTACATGAGAGGCAAGAAAGATATAACTCTCTGTGTCTCTCACACTAAATCTCTCTTATTCTGTAAGAAGTTTCACTAATATTACGTGTATGGTGCTGCACGCGCAATTTTTTTACATATACATAATTGTTTGTGCTCGTGATTTGTATTTTATACTATACTCATTCTACGGTGGATCATATCGTGTATAGTCGGTGCGCGACTGCTAGTCACCGCTTGAGGTATATGAACGGTGAGACGGGGGTAGACAAAGGCCAAACTAACTCAGACTGCCAATTTTGTCAATGGCCCCGTACCCCGTCTCACTGCTCACATACCTCAAGCTGTCATTAGCAGTCACGCACGGACAATAGCTATGAGTGTTAACTCTTCTGCGCCTAAGTAATTTTGTTTGTAGGTAGGTATTTTAATGTTATGATGTCAGTAGAATTGTTTTAGTTGGGTTTTTGTAATTTTACTGTAAATTGTTTTAATTCTTTATCTATAATAAGATTGTGAGAAGAATTACTAGGTTTTTTTTTTGACACAAATGTCAAATGAGATAGAATGTATATTTAATCAGATAAATATTTTTTTTATTCAATATAAAATATGATAGGCTATTTTTAATTTTCTATACATCATGTATCAGAAAGGTGTCGTCATATTTGAGGGTGTGGTAGAGACCATTAAACTGAACAATTTTCTCCGTGGGACCAATATGGTAATCGCGAAAAAATTATCAACTGTCCCATACAAAACTTCAATACTTACCTACTTGACCCAAACGCATTGGACGGCTGATGCGTTTTCGTGATTACGATATTGGTCCTATGGAGAAAATTGTTCAATTTGATGTTCTGTACCCAGAGATGTTACGGAACTTCGATTCCGACTCCGAAAGATAAGAACTTCCGATTAATATTACATCTGCAACTCCGACTTCGGCTCCGATAATTTTTAATCGGAGTTATACCGAAGATCGAAACGCAGCGATGCACGTGACTAGAGCGCGTACAAACAATTTTTTACTTGTCGCCTGGGTAATAAAATGGCGCTAGAATTCTCAGTTTATTGTTTTGTGTATGTCAGACGCCTCACATGAATTTGTTAAATTAATTTAAAAGCGGTGTATTAAGTAGTTTAATTGTTGTTAGAAGTTAATGTCAATATGAAGCGTTTTCATCTACCTCCGCCTGCATCTCCAGCTCCGGTTCCGACTCCGATAAATCAAATTAAAAAACTCCGAATCCGGCTCCGGTTCCAGTAAAAAAACCGCCGTAACATCTCTATCTGTACCACACCCTTAAATTTGACGACGCCTTTCTGATATAACAAGAATAACAGATATAAATATTCTTCTCACAATATTGATATAGACCCGAAACTAAGTTTAATAGCCAATTATTAAGGGTAAACCATGCAGGTTTAAATTTTTAACAATACTGGGAATTTCTAATGGACACTATTAATTTAAAACGGTCTGAAGATTTTAGGGATAAGGGCTAAATAACGATTTGCGATATAATACTAGTAACTTTCAACAACAATAAATTACCGTTATATTGTAAACGACAGTTTATTTTTCAAGTTAAATATCGTGTAGTTAAAATTATGTTCTAGTGAAAGATTGTGCTTTTCTTGCAAATCCGTCCGATTAGTCAAACACAATATCGAAATGAAATACATTTGCGATACTCATCATGGCATCATATATCGCAAAACGTTATCCGATAAATCGGTGTTTTTCACAAAATAACAGTAGAAAAACGACGTTACTCTTGGCGGGCCGATGGTATCTTTTGAAGTAGGGACAGAGAACGACCTCTGCGTTTTGAAAAGCATTCTAGCTGATGTCTATTGAGATAAGCAGTGCACAAGCATGTTGATACAGATAAGCAATTATTTACGCAAAGAACGTGGTGAAAAATAACGAGTTAAATAACGGTGTTTTTTTTTAAGTTAAAGGAAATAACGGTAAGTTGCGTAAATAATTGTTGGGAGAAAGTGACGTTTTGCGTTATATTCGTTTGTTTTTTTATTGAAATTATTGATTAAATTTTATTTTATTCAAAGGACCGGTATTAAAAAGGTGATAGACCATATAATAATAATAATAAACGAGATGTATAAGAAATATTAAAAGTGAAAAAAAAACGTTGGCAAAAACATGATATTGCATAAAAAAACGTTACAAAAATAATGGTTACGGATATAACGCAATACAGCGAGCGGGT
Source organism: Agrochola lota (assembly GCA_947364205.1). Lineage (NCBI taxonomy): Eukaryota > Metazoa > Arthropoda > Insecta > Lepidoptera > Noctuidae > Agrochola > Agrochola lota. Next base: position 7,843,141 of record OX376246.1, on the reverse strand, counting down.
TGTGGACATTATCAGTTTACAATACAAACGATATAATGTAACCAAATCCATAGGAGCGTGTAAAAGACAACGACATGAGTACGTACGTGGGCTAACTGGAAGATAAAGATAATTAGTTCGGTTGGCGGATTGAAGAGGGAGGAACAAATCTTTTTATGCTGTGGAATTTTGAGTTTGTAAGTAGTCATTTAGAAGTCTTGAAACGAAATATTAATGTTTGTATGGCTTACAGATGATTCGCGTCTAAAAACACTTAAGATACAGGTGTATTCAGTGTGTTTTTGATTTAAATGAGATGCATTTCTTATTAAAAATATTGTTTAAAGACTTATGCTAAAAGATTTTTCAAAGTATCAGTATAAGTCTGCCAAAATTCCAACAAATATTGAAAAACTGCCAATTTTTTTAAAATAAAATAGCTTGAAACAGCAAGTCAGATGTATTTTCTCATACAGCTATAGTATTTCTCTATGTTGTGTTAGATTTTTTGCCCAAATTCTTAAAAAGTTGCCCTTATATTTAAGACTTTGTTGAGCATACATACTTTTGTTTCAAATCCAGATAAGTGTATGATTTTTGTAAAATAGTGCGTGTTAAACTGTTCAGTATTTTGTAGAAAACTCTTCAATCCGCCATAAGAAAAGGAAGTAGACCAAAACATAAGAATCACTAATTACGTGACTATCAGAATGACTGCATGATTCAAGTAACGTTTGATATTGGCTTATGTTTGGCTCTAGTAGAGAATGACCAGTAGGCGCGTATTATTATAGGGTATCTTATAAACAGAGGTAAAGTTGTAAGTATGTTTTAACAAGGTAATCTCTGGACGTAATGACCCGTTAACAAAAAAAAAAAACACTGATAGTAAGTTCGTTTTTTTTTTGGTTTTTGTTCTACACTATTTCAAACTCAAAGCATTTATTTCAATTAGACCATTTACAGGCACTTTTGAATTGTCAAATAGTCGCGTCAGTTAGTCAGAAAGGTGAAGCTAGTTGCCCATTCCAAAACGTAGATCTTTATGGAGAAGAACGGGCAAGAAACTCCAAGGACACTCTTTTAAATATAGAAAATTACAAAATCCTGGGTACATTATTCTTGTTGCTTCTATATGTGAGAAAAATGTACAAAAAATAATCAAAACAATTCAAAATATAAGATTAAAAATAAGCCCTAGCAGATAAGAGATGACCAGTCACAACTGACGGCGCCCGTTCACGAACATGACGCGTGTTCATGAGTGACATAGGATATTTTTTATGCCAGAAACCTGCATAGTTTCTGCAGGAATGTCGATGCGAGGGAAACTATTGGTTTCTAAATACCAGATCAGGATCAGTCAAAACAAAAAATGCTAGTTCTGTCCATTCAGAGATTGTAAGTTAAAGTTAAATCGTTTTGTATTTTATTTGTGTGTTATGAGCGTACGACAATACGGTATACATTATATTGAAACACACTTTGATCGTTCTGTACTAGAGCAAACTGATGAAAATACTTGCGATAATGTCTTGTGAACTGTGTTTTTGCTGCGTTAAGCCATTCTAGTTACTTTTTCAGGCAACTTGTTTTTAAACTGACCTTACTACCAGGACAGTTGTAAGCTTACCAAAAGACATTATTTATCAAGTATTTTCACCATTACACATGATAATTTTCGTTGCTTCATGATATTTGAATGTCACTTGAACACAAAAGCTTTTCATACTCTCAAATGAAATGCTAATAAGCCAATCGGACGTCTGTTTGGGAAAGACTATCTGAATACTGTGCTCTTGGGAATGTGAAGGAAATAAGAGCACTATCATATCGTGTAGGTGATTAACTTCGATCAACATCAGTACTAGATTTTCGATGAGCGCATCAAAAACGGCCGGAAAAATATCCATAGTTTTATCAACCTTAATACTCAGAAATTATGGTATATTTTTCCATAAATACTTTTATGCTTATTTAAAAAATACGTTTGTTTTCAATCCAAGTATTAAATATATTGCAAACTATAATAAACTTTATGTCTGAGTGTTAAAGTTTATAATCAAGTTATGTAATCGGGCCACTTGAGAGATGTGTTCCTAATCCTTATTCTAGTAATTAATATAGTTGATCGAAGGTTATTCATTAGTTTTTCTATGGAGTTCAGTAATTATATAATTTTCACCCTCGACTATCTATAATCGATTCAAGAACACTTGATCGACATAATATTTTTTTTATTGTTATTACGCCTATGGGCGTTTAGTGGCCCCTCAAATGTTAAGAAACCCTATCATCTCTTCACTCCCATTGCAAGTATATAAGGTCTAATCCTTGTTTCCAATGGATGTTATTTCCACTTAAACAAACATCAACTTTATGAGAGTGTAAATAAAGTTGATTTTAGACTGACTAGTACTGTTCAAAAAGTAATAAAAAAATATGAAGTTGTAGCGCAAACCGAACCTTATGTGTTAGCATTACAGTTATTTTTCCTAAAAGTCGTGTTTGTTTACATGTTTGGCAAAGAAGTTGCGAACTCAGATTAGGTATTATTCTTGTTGACTATAGGTACAAGAACTAACGAATTTTTAAATGCCTCTTTAATATTTAAACTTGAAATATTCAAGGTAGTTTAAGGCCACGTCCTATATAAACGCGATCGACGCGCGAAAACACGATCGGTAGCGTTTATATGTCACTTTTTGTTCGAAAAACCGGAAAGCGCCCTCTGTCGGCGCGACCACTCGTTGAGGTTCACCGAACGAAAAATTCGAACGCTCGTGTATTAGCGCGACGCTCGCGGACGCGGGGTTGTACAAGTGATCTTAGCGCATTCCTAGCAACGTCGTTTGACAAGTCCTACAATGTGCTTTATTCAGGCATTTTATATTCTTTCTTTTTATATTGCTTTCCCAAACTAGACGTATAAGAATAAAGTAATAAATAACTCCTGTTTCTGCCATTCCTTGTCTAAACACCGACATACAAATATTCTATGGAATTTATTGCACCACTACCTTCGGTAAATTTACCCATGTTAACTCAATATTACAAGAATTCTTCGAATTCTATTTTAGTAAATATATACTTCACAATGATTTTGTTGATGTCTTCATTACTTTATAAACATGTTTAAAAAAAAATGTATACTTTTAACGAGGTTTTTTAGACCTTTAATATTGTAAGACATTTTCAACACTTATTTGTCCTAGCTTTAAGAGCGTGCATTCTGAAAGTGGGCAACGTTGCAAATAGATGTCAAATATGTTTTGATTAATTTGGCAATATTACCGTATGGAAATATGGCTAACTGGTGAACTAAAATATTCATTATGAAAAGCAATAATTAATATCGTACCACCGAATATTTAGTTTTAGAGACAACAACATCAAATTCAGTGATATAATTGCAATTCATTATTAATATTCTAATTCACTAGTTAGCCATATTTCATATTTCCAAATTAATCAAAACGGGTAAATATTTGAGTTATTTGCGACGTGGCCAACTTTTAGAATTAATAAAAATTTAAGAATGGTCACGAGTCTTTTTGCATTCAATCATTCAAAACTGAATGCATTTACAGTTTACAAAGAATGTTTTGAAACAATAAGTTCCGATAACAATTTTAAATTGACTCAAAATATGACTTTTTGACATCCTCCTTTCCCAGATAGCCTTTACTTATATGGTGCAATAAACTCTTCTACAATAATAAAATGATAAGATTAAGGTAAATAATACAATGTGATATTACCTGATGTGGTATGGTGACCAGATGGGGACTGTGTCCACCGCTGCTTGAGTGTAACGTCGGTGATTTACCTGTCAAATAAGGTGTTTGATAACGATGATAATCTATTAAGTAGGAGAAAGGGCCTGCGCACACTGGCGGACGGCAGTGGACAGCATCGAGAAGGTTTTGTAGCGGCATCTACATCGCTACATGCAAACTACGCATCAAAGACCTGACGTCACAGAACATCCTGACGTCACACAAATCCTGCATCGCGCAATTAGAGTTTACCGCGCGATAAACATGTATACAAGCTTCCCGACTTCAACCTCTGGGCAGTTGCCCGCCAGACATCACACCCGTTTGGTCGGAGGATCCTCCCTTTTCTATGGGGGATGAGTGAACTTTACACTCTGTTCCTCATACCCCTAAAGATTCCTCTATCCGCCAGCGCACACTGACATGAAAAATCCTCGGCGATACCGCGAGCGTCCGTCGGTACGCCGTGGCATACGCAGGTATGCTCCAAGGTCGATGACAGAGCATTGAAATATATATCTTATTTCGATTGGTTAAGTATTAAATACAATTGATAAATTTAAAATCATCTGCCGCCCCGTCCGCCAGTCTGCGCAGGGCCAAACATGGGTTTAATATACGCTAATGACATGTTTGATTACTATCCAATTGATTGTTTCTAGTATCGTTTATTCAGTAATTTAATAAGTTATGTATTTCTTACAAAACAACTTTAGCTATACGAAAGAATAAGGAATACAAGGACCGAGACAATTTTTTTTTTCACAAATTGTGTTCTCTACTTTTTACGATTGACTGCGAGAAAATAAATATTGGTATAGTATTTATATTTATCCGTCGTAGTTAACTGTTCTTAGAGAGTCATATATAACCCTGTAAGAAATCTCTCTTCAGGATGACGCTTGACTTGTCAACACGTCGGGTCCGGGTTTGCAACAAGTTAATCGTCATACTGAAGATGCCTCGTTGAGAGGTGAAACACGTGTCGCTTTCTTACAAGGTTCTTTATGACTCTTTAAGAACAGTTAAGCGGATTAGGGTACTAAATATACGTCGTCTATTGTTTTTTTTTTTTTTGAGAATAAATATCTTTAAATCTAATAAACAATGGTTTATCTTACCACCGTGGGCAGAAGATATAGCAACTTGATCGAGCACGTCCCACGACTTCTGACGCCGACTGTGACATGAGCTGTGCGATGTTGACGGCTGGATTAGGATCGATGACTGAAAATAAAGGAGCATATATTGAACACAGGTTACTGATGATCTTAGGGTTACCTCCGATTTTTTTTGACGTAGACATTGAAACTTTATGTCCTGACAAATTATTAGTCAAAACTCAAAGCATTTGTGTCAATTAAACAATTTACAGGCACTTTTAAATTGTCAAGGAATCGGTCAGTCAGAAATATGAAGCTAATTGCCCATTCCAAAGCGTAGTAGGTACCTATGGAGAAGAATGGGCAAGAAACTCCACGGACACTGTTTTAAATAAAATGTTACAAAATATTGCTTACATCATTCATGATGTAACTATACATGTGAGAACGATGTAGAAAGACGTGCACGTTAGAAGCGTCCGTAATAAAAAGATAAAACAAAGAACAATTCAAAAATTTGAATCAGCCAAGGCAGCTAAGAGTTGACCAGTCCCAACTGACGGCGCCCGTTCACGAACATGACGCATGGATCAGCCCCATTCAGCTCAACCATTTCGAAGGGAGCTAAATGATCCAACACACGAGCCATCAGCGACGGAAGAAACATGTTCCCGAGACGCGTGCCCGCAAAGTTCAAGCAAATCGCTAACTCAGACCGGAGTAACTTTACTAACCTTTACGAACTTACAACCAACTCTAGTGTGAGCACCATGTATCTATCACATAATTAATTTATCTGTAATTGCTTTATTTTTCATTCTTTTTTACCAATCGTGGTATAGTAATCTTATTCTAGATGCATCGTCTTCACATATAATTATATAATTAATGTATACAAAATATTGTAAAAACATTTTAAAAGAGTAACGGTGGAGTTTCTTGCACATTCTTCTCCATACGAAAACTACCTTTTGGAAGGGGCGACTAGAATAAATTATATTTTTTGTAAAATTGACGTTCATAAGTGCCTTTTATGTGCCTAATTGAAATAAATTGTTTGACTTTGACTTTGAGTACGACACAACTTAAATGTAACATATATTTGAAAATTATCATTAATTCATTTCAATTTTACGAATGTATTTGGTTATATGACTTAACAAGTTATTGCGTTTTCGTTAAGATAATTTTCACCTAAATGAGTAATAAAGATTAATGATTTTGAAAACGCACTTAGTTCGGATGGTGATCGGTTTTACGAATTTTGCCGATTCTACATCTAAGTTGTGTCGTACTGTACATAAAATTTGAGTTTGTAAAATCATAATTTTTTAAATCGTGATTTGATATTCATGCCTGTGAAGTTTTGCCCGGTAATTTATTTTGACACTGTATGCAACGACTAAGTTCGAGTAGTTTCATGATATACCTGATGATGTTCAGCCGTGGGACAGTAATGGTCACAGTTGTCGGGCAACCATTTCGGTAAAGAGTGTTTCACGTGGCAACGGGAGCGGACTTCTTCACTCACGCAGACTAGTGCTGTAAAAATAATACAGAGTATTAGTAGAATGTTATATTTGAAAGTCACCCGGTTTCCGGAACAAAAATCAACAACAATTTTTTTTTTTTAAAACCTTGCCCCACACTAAGAATTTCTTCTTGTATCGTGGGTGCGTTTACAAACATAGAAAGTCACATAACACTAACACCCAGACCCGCAACAACTACTTGCAGATCATACAAATATTTGTTCCGTGCGGGGATCGAACCCGCGACACGTTGCGCAGCAGTCGATCGCTCAGCCACTGCGCCAACCATGTCGTCAAAAGTTTTCGTGTGCGGTCAAAGTTCCTTCTCACGTACGAACTTGAATTTACATTTTAGCGTGACTATCGGTTTGAACACCCTCGAAAATCATGAAATCGACACCAGTGACGAAAAATTTGAAAATTTTCGCAACGCCATCTTGAATTTTCGTTTTGACCAATTTCACTCTCTCTCTCTCAGTCTCTTTATATTAGAGACAGAGAGAGAAAGAGGGAGAGAGATAGAGAGAGAAAAAGGGATAGAAAGAGAGGGAGAGAGATAGAAAGAGAAAGTCGCATGGAGGGGGCATAACGCTTTTTCCTCAAGTGACGATTTCTACCACAAACCGCGTTAAAGAACTAACTCAACTAATTTAAGAACGAAGTTCTTTAACGCGACTAACTATCAAACGCATTTCAACTGTTGCGGCTATCTAACCTCCTCCACGATACTTATTGTTTCTTCTTTTTATTAGCGTGTCGGAAACCATTCCCTCACTTCTCACTCCTTACCTTACCAATTTCACACTTTCTCTCTATGTCTCTTACTATTATACAGAGAGAGAGAAAGAAAGAGAAGGTGAAAGAGAAAGATAGGGAGAGAGAGTGAGAGAGAAAGAGAAATAGAGACGAAAAAAGAGGGAGAAAGAGGGAGAGAGAGGGAGAAAGAGAGAGGGAGAAAGAGAGAGGGAGAAAGAGAGAGGGAGAAGGAGAGGGAGAAGGAGAGAGGGAGAAAGAGAGAGTGAGAAAGACAGAGGGAGAAAGAGAGAGGGGGAGAATGAGAGAAAGTGAGAAGACAGAAAAAGGGGGAGAGAGACAGAGAGGGAGACGAGGGAGAAGAGAGAGAAAGAGAGGGAGAAGAGAGGGAGAAGAGAGGGAGAAAGAGAGAGAGAAAGGGAGAAGAGGGGGAGAAGAGAGGGAGAAAGAGACGTGGAGAAAGGAGAGATCCGTCTCTCCACTCCTCCTCCTTCCATCCTCCTCCTCCTCTTTCCTCTCTCTGTCTTTCGTGTCTTTAGCGTGTCGGAAACCATTTCCTCACTTCTGACTCATTGCTAAGACTGGGTTTACAGACTTTCAGGCTGTACAAGTAGTCAGAACTACTTGTACGTTACTGTCGAAGATCTACGAATGAAAGCCAAAACTATAGATGTGACTTACCAGTAAGATAAGCCACGGTGTCGGGTGTGACGTGGAACTTATCGCGGTGCGTGGCCGCACTGGCTGCTAGAGACAGCAGTTTGATGAGGACGCGACATGTTCGCGAAACTGTGGCCGCTGCGGGGTGTCTGTAGCCTTTTATTAAGTGGCCTACTAGAGCGAAGTGGAAGTTTGAGCGGAAGCTGTGGAAGAAAGAGAGAAAACTATCATTTATTGAGCGGCAGTTGCATTATTGAGTTATGAAGAGATATAAGCAAATTTCAAATACAGTGAATTTTTCCTTACATACCTCATTTAAAAACAAACATGGTTTGAAAATCATGTGTCATGTATTAGAATGTTCATTTTGATCTTTGCAAAGGAATAACAGGTTTGAATTATATGAAAAACTGTTTCGAAATATCAGTATGCCATATTTTTTTAACAAATAAGACAAGTAAGGAAAAATGTGATTTGTATTATGTATCACGAGCACAATTGTAAACTTTTCCCATTGTAAATTTATTCGTAGTGTTAATGTCGCAGGCATATTGTATGATTCGTCATTATACTCGTACATATGGCGCCGTCCATTTACAAACGCTCGCAGTTATGCAATATGCCGAAGGCAAATTGGTAACAGTGGACATTAATTGTTAGTGTAGAGTGACTATCATAAAACATTTTTGACAAATGAGACTTTATTCCAGCAGTCCTTTTATGTCACCGGAAATTTGTGAGAACCGTTACATAGGTATTAATTCTGATTATTATTTGTCGAGGTTAGGTTAGTTAGAACTTTAACCAACCAGCGCGCCTGTCGAGTGAGTCAAGCTAGTGGTGCCGCGGTAGCGGCTAAATAGCTGTCCTATTTCCAAGTTGCTCGCAGCTAGGCAGGCTATTTAGTATGAGCGCAAGGTGCGTTATGTCGCAAGCAAGCTTGAAAAGTTCACATTTTGTCAGTATTATTTCCGTTGGATTATAACTATCGAAAAAAACATGCGTTAAATTGTAAATGGTTTGTTGAAGTTATTCCGCAGGAGTCCTCCGTGCACCAGATTCCAAGTACACTTTTTTTACGTGCCGGATAAATTAATACTTCATTTTGAAAACAGCGTTTGAATTGTCAATCAAATGTTGTTGCATAATAAAAAGTGACAAGGCAATTTACATTTTGCCTTCGGCATATTTCATATCTGCGAGCGTTTGTAGGACGACGCAGTTTGTAAAAAGCGGAATCATACAAATTGCCTGCGACATTAACAATACGTCGAACAAAATGTGAGTTACTGGTAACGTGCAAGTGAAAATAAACGCAAATATTTATCTAGGGTCCGATATATTGAAGGTCATGTCAACAAAAAAATAACATCAACTTTCTTAGTAACACGTATATTATTAAGATCCACCTACCTCAATCCCACAGCATGGTCCATTTGCTTGAAGTGCCATTCCAAAGGCTCACGAGTCTCCATCATCACTAGTTCTAATGTCTGTAAGTAGAGATTTCAGTTAATTTTGATGTGAGTTTGAATTAAGTAAAGCGTGTTAGCTTTTGAATATGATAAAAAACATTGAAGAAGTTTAAACTAAAAGAATTGCTTTTATTCTTGCGTTTCCATTATTTTGTTAGTTTTAAATGATCCTTTTTATAATTTGCATTTCTTGTGCGTGTCCCGAATAAGATATTATTCTTTATTTCTTTTCACATAAATCTGCCTAGCCTTTTCCCAACTATGTTGGGGTCGGCTTCCAGTCTAACCGGATGCAGCTGAATACCAGTATTTACATGGAGCGACTGCCTATCTGACGTCCACAACCCAGTAACTGGGTAATACGATACCACTTGGACGACCCGTAACGACAATCAAAGATCCACGAATGACAGCCGGGACCAACGGTTTAACGGTCTTTCCGAGGCACGGAGGAGTCTCGGTATGTAAAGATGATCACCCATCCACAGACCAACCCTGGCAAGCGTAGCTTAACGTGATGGTTCGAGCCATTCGGCTGTTATTCCTTAGCCACGAGCTCCTCGTACTAACATAACTAAACCTATTAACAAACTAAAATAGGGGGTCGAAAAATTAAAGATCAAGTTATTTACCTTATGTTGGAACTGTCCTTGCGACTCCAATGTGTGAAGATTTTGCTCCATAAAGGCTAAACCAGCTGCATACAATGTAGGCTCATCTAGTTGTAACACGGATAGCGCTACCCAGAATAGTGCCTTGTGGATTGGAGAGGCCTGTTTAGAAAATATTATAATAATTATTATTATAAGCCTCTAAATACATCTTCTTTTCGTGTGGTTAGTGACTGAACTGGTGTCAGAGTTTTAAAGCCGCCCATGGGCCTTTGACTTGGCTTCACATGCCGTCAAATAATATCTCTCAGGCATGCCGGTTTCTTCACGATGTTTTCCTTCGCCGTTTTTGAAGCAAGTGATTATACAATACGCACATGAATCCGAAAAGTCAGAGGTGCGTGCCTTGGGTTCGAGCTTGAGACCTATGACTTGGCAGCCTGACGGTCACACCACTCGGCTATCACTGCTTGAGTGTCTCAATACATAATATAGATAAAGAGCTGTGGGACAAAAATAGGGAAAAAAAAATTGCTATTTCGTACAAAAATTAATAGGAAGGTATTGGTCAAACGTATTATGAAAGCCGTCTTTGCAGCCACAACCGACATCAAAGTGCTATCAATGTCAAATTGCTAACATATGCACGTACGTTTGACTGTAGCTACCCATAAGATATGTAAAAAAAACACATAATAATGTGTGTTACATAACATAGCATAACGCCAATATTCCCCAACGGGGTAGGCAGAGGTATATTACATAATACACCCTACACCTACACTACACACACCTTACACCTACACTACACACACACACCCTACACTTACACACACGTTTCATCATACTTATAATATATTAAATAGTACACCCTACACCTACACTACACACACACCCTACACTTACACACACGTTTCATCATACTTATACTATATTACATAGTACACCCTACACCTACACTACACACACACACACACCCTACACTTACACACACGTTTCATCATACTTATACTATATTACATAGTACACCCTACACCTACACTACACACACACACCCTACACTTACACACACGTTTCATCATACTTATACTATATTACATAGTACACCCTACACCTACACTACACACACACACACCCTACACTTACACACACGTTTCATCATACTTATACTATATTAAATAGTACACCCTACACCTACACTACACACACACACCCTACACTTACACACACGTTTCATCATACTTATACTATATTAAATAGTACACCCTACACCTACACTACACACACACACCCTACACTTACACACACGTTTCATCATACTTATACTATATTAAATAGTACACCCTACACCTACACTACACACACACACCCTACACTTACACACACGTTTCATCATACTTATACTATATTACATAGTACACCCTACACCTACACTACACACACACACACCCTACACTTACACACACGTTTCATCATACTTATACTATATTACATAGTACACCCTACACCTACACTACACACACACACCCTACACTTACACACGTTTCATCATACTTATACTATATTACATAGTACACCGTACACATACACACACTTACACACTACACACACGTTTCATCGTAAGCATACACATTTTTCATTTGTGTTTTTTTTCTTTATAGAAATTATAATTCTGTTTTCCACCATTAATTGTAAAATCTTTCCAAATTACCTACTCAAATTGTATATATGGCTTTGTTGCTACGGAGAATCAATGACTCCTGAGTCACAGGAACCTACACTTAGTTTAGGAGTCAGAGTATTTAAGTATTGACCTTTGTATTAAACCTTTTTATGTTTTAGGCATATGGATATTGTTAAGAGCGTTTATCTCAAATTTTAACAACGACGCAAATAGCTGTCAAAAATTTACCTGTTTTAATTAATTTGGCAATTACTGTACATTGAATTTGATGTTGTACCTCTTTTAGGTGTAAAATAGGCATTTGGAAAGTTTCCAAATATTTATTTTTACATTTAAAACTAAATATTCGGTGTTACAATATTCTAGTTCGCTAGTTAGGCACATTTTTTGTTTATTTTTTATTTCATACATTAATATTGCTAAATTAATCAAAACAACGAAATATTTGACATCTGTTTGCGACGTTGCCCACTTTCAGAATAAACGCTCTTAAGAGCTTTTTGGTAAAATAAAGAATTTATATCTTTTTAAAAATTTTCTAGTTATGTTTTAGTCCCATGTAACATGCACCCTATTTTCATTCAATTATTTACTTATTTTTGTTTTATGTTACTTTAAGTCTTATTAATTGTATTCAGTTCATAAACATACCGGATATAACAGAGGCTGTAGTCTCGTCAAAGCCATGATGAGAGCTTCCAGTAGAGCTAAGTCGTTGAAAGATTCCAACGCTTTAACTAGTATTCTTAGCAGTTGCTTCATGTCATCGTCTGTTACGTTCTTACCTAGAAATTGTGTACACGGTTATTGTAGGAAAAGCCGTTTAAAATATTAAGTCAATTTACAGGAAAAAAAAAACACATTGAGCTTTAAACAGAGACTGTCACACAGGACTTGTATTAGACGCGAAGGTGGCCGACGGAGTACAAATTAAATTTAAATTCAAATCTCATGTACAAGATCTTAAATAATAGTTATAAATTCACATGGACGGTCCATGTAAACGTATATACGAGTTCAACAAAACAATGGATGCCAACAGCCATCTTAGTTCGTGGAAATCGCGACGCGCCCGAACAGCCGGGTACTTTCAAAAAATTTAAAGAGGTTTATAACTAGTCCGCACTAGACTACAAGTTTCAACTTTAGGTACTTGTTTCAAAGATCTTATGGCGGCATCGACATTGCCACATGCGAACTATGCATCGAAGACCTGATGCCACACAAAAGTCCTGACATCATACAATTTCTGCATCGCGCAATTAGAGTTTACCGCGCGAATGACATATATAAGACTATCCGACATCAATCGTTGGGCAGTTGCCCGCCAGACACGACATCCGCCTGGTCGGAGGATCCTCCCTTTCCTAAAGAGTATGAGTGAACTTAACACCCTGTTCTTCATACCTCTAAAATCTTATTTCATTTTTTTGATGTTGTACCAAAACAATATGACATTACTTGGTGTTACAGTGCGGACAAGGCACTGGAACATTATTATTATCATTTATTTACATTTAATAACAGTAATATTAAAATAAACTTACTTATGCATCCAAATACAATCAAAGCTCTTGGCTGGAGTGCGGGGTTGAAGCAGAACGCGAAGCTTTTAGCCAGAGATGTCCTGTAACCAAAACACATGAATAAATTAGTAACATAGAACTTTTGTAACGCTGTGTGTAGGTTCTATCGAAGATTAAAAGAAATTGTCCATTCAGTATAACACAATAAATTTAATTATGAAGTTACCATAACTAAACATAGTTTATTAACAAGTAACTAAGATTAGGTAGGATAATATAAAATGACGCGTGTGACGCGGTTAGCGGCTATGACCGGCTGTGTGTCGTGTCGTATTCGAACTGTCTCTGAACTCACTTTCTTTTTACTAGGGCATCTCGTAGCTGATCTCTGAGGTCATGACTACTTAACCGGACTTTCCTGTGGCTGCCTTAAGCTTCTACACTCAAAGCCTCCAGGCAGGGCAAAACGATGCTAATTAAAACTAGGCGACCGCTCGCTAAGGGCACCCCCTGTGGGCGAACCTCGGCTTAGGGCGTCGCTGGGGGGAGGACAGCAAGATGGGACAGGCTGGATAAAAGATATATCATTATTATTAATCGGGGAATTTAAAGCTACAGGCTCAGCATCGACGCGGGGTGGCGCATCGTTGAGCAAGGGTCGGGGGGGAACTGAACTCACAGACGGCGACGTCTTAAGTACTTGAGTTCGCAGGTAGTGTGCACGTGTGGGTTATATACCACTACAGTAACATCAAACTGGTGGAAAATGAAGTCAGCTTACTATGATACTCTGAACACGTCAAACTAAACGTGGTCGACTACTTCTGCCACGTTTAGTGCTATAAGCTCCTGGCTGTACTGCCAGACAGTATAATATAAAATTTACCGTCGATGCGAAAAGAAGAAGTGGGTAGTCGCTAGTAATTAATGAACGGAGTAACACATTACCAAGTGTGCAGCCAGTCACAGTCGAGTATGTCTCGCATGCAAGCTTCCACGATCTCTAGCAAAGCGTCAGTAATTATAACAATATACAGAATGGCATCCCACATCGACGCGTTTATGTTCGGCTAGCCTGTCCATCATTAAAAAAAATGAGTTTTCTGACTTTTCTAGTACTCAAACCACAGTCAGTCCAAAAGAGTTTTTTGATCCTTATAAAAAACAGGATCGATTGGCATCAAAAAAAGTGTTTGTGAAAACTGCCCATTTTCTTGCTGACTATATTTTTTTTCAATATCTGTGAATGCAGGTCACAATTTTTCAAAAAGTTAACGATAGTCTCCTAAGACCGTTATCCTGTAGCTACAATAGTTAAAGTAGCTGCCCTTACTGCCCCATCTCAAAAATCCACCCTGTATAGATATCCGAAGAAAACAATGCTCTTCGGGAATCATCGTATCTTCGGAAAATCGAACGTGGGATGGTGAGATCTAATATAGAGCTACAACCATGGAAGTATTTATTTCGTATTATATTATAGATTAGCAACTCTATGCAATTCCAAAAATACTTTTTATAACTTTTGACTGACAAATGACGATCTGAGACCGTAGTAGGAAACCTGACAAAGAGAACCGCGCAATGATAGGTGCAGTAGTAAAAGCTTAGTAGTACAAAACTTAGAAGCATATCCTATGTGGGGAGTTACTCTGAGGCGCGACGTTCGTGCTAATTCGGAAACACGAAGAATACCGAACCATATGTTTTTCTTTGGAAAATTGTGCAATTACCAAGTGTGCAGCCAGTCACACTCGGGTATGTCCCGCATGCAAGCCTCCATGATCTCCAGCAAGGCGTCCGTAATGATCTCAAGCGACTGTAGAGGTAATCTCTCGCGGTCCGTATGTGTGGTGCCCGTACATGTGCCTGTGGTTGCCGCGTCTGTGCATGTTGAGTAGGAGTGTTCTGAGTACCTGGGGATAGAAAATTTGATTAATTATTATATTAGATGTATCCAAGGGTCCGGTGAACTATAAAACCCGGCAGGGGAATATATCTATGTATTGAAACAAAAATCACGTAAACCGGCTAAGTAGCTCTCGATTTTTATCGCACTAACGGATTAACCAACACAGAGAGGAGTAATAAGAAACGGCTTTTAAAATTCTATCTCTAAAGATGTCAAAAGGGGTGGTAAAGTAAGAAAGAAGATTTTTTTTATAAAGTCATGATTATTTTGATTTTATTGATAAAACTTTGTAAGCATAGCCTTCCAAAGATTCTAATGCCTTTTATTTAAAACTAGCTGCACCTCGCACTTTTACCCGAATAAGTCTCGATGCCGTAAGAATAACGAGATAAAAAGTATCCTATGTCCCAACCCTAGTCATGGTCTACCCATGTGCCAAATTTCATCCAAATCAGTTCAGCCGTTTTGGCGAGAAATTGTAACAAACAAACTCACTTTTACATTTATAATAGGTATTAATTTTATTATTGTATTATATTGTATTATTTTATTAGGAATATAAATAAAATAAAAAAACTTATTTCTGGACTTCCACAGTTGCCGAAAAAGTTAGTAGCATTACAACATTTTGCAATACAAAGTGGAACTCACCAATCATTAGTATGTCTGTTGTAAGGGCTCCTGAAGGCGGTGACGGCGGCAGACTTGACCTTCGATATGCCGAACATCTGGTAGAACTTGGGCAGAGCGAACTCGTCCAGAGACAGCCGAAGGACGCGTTGGGTGTCCTCTGAAAAGAGCAGATACGTTAGTTCGTTCGTAGCTCGTTCCATTAAACGACTACTTAGCGTCATTTAGCACCTACTTTGGCTTGGCGTTATTCCTGTCATTGTCGCACATCTGTCATACTACAACTGCGAGACAGAAACAGGAACTTGTCTATTGTCTAAGTCAAAGCACGAGCTATGTAATGTAAAAGCTGTTTTTACGTTTAGTTCGGTTGAGCTGCACGCATGGATATTGTTCCGGAGCAGACGAGGACGTGACGTTATGGAAGAGGTACTTACCAGAGAAGCTAGGTGTGGTACAAGTACACAGTGAGTGTATTATGTTGATGACCAAGCCGTGCGTGGCTGCTCGCATGGACACTGTTCCGGAGCAGACGAGGAATGTCACCGTGTGGAACAGGTATGGGAGGTGGCGAGCCACGTCTAGGCAGTTGTTGAATGATAACATTAGCTAGAACAAAAATAAAAGTTTAATTGTAATTTTATCACTTTTTAGTAACTTTATAAAAGAAAGGGAAGTGGGACATTTTACATAAAAATAAATACGAGTAACTTCACTCTTCATTTTCTGTACTAATAAATGATGTACCTACTAAATTTTTTCAGAAAGAGTACTCGTATGTGCCCTTTCTGGTTTGTCATATTAAACTACGGTATAGCGCATGATTTTTTATACCGTCTCGAAAAAAATAGGGTATAATAGGCGAACGGAGTAGAAGCCTATGGCACAGTTTTTTTATTTAAACGATAAAAAATATCGAAATTCAAATCATACGCACCCTACTAAATGTGCGGAATTTATCAATGAATTCATAGCTTTCCTTAGCGGCCGATAGGTAGTCGCCGCACTTGCCGTCGGCCTCTTTGAAATCCTTTCGCAGGCGCACAAGCCGCTCGCGCATCCCCGCCCGCCCGCGTGGTCAATGCTACTAAGCAAATATTCCCGGGTATGGCTTCTGTACCACTTATACAACACACCATATTATTCTCGAGACGGTATACAAATTCAGCCGGTACAAGGCCCATAAGAGAACATACTTCGTTCATTGAATTGAGAATAACCAGCGTATTGAGATGTCAACCTTTTCGTTACTAACCTTGTATGGTTAGTACTTTAGAGGCATGAGGAACAGGGTGTAAAGTTCACTCATCCTCTATAGAAAAGGGAGGATCCTCCGACCAGACGGGTGTCGTGTCTGGTGCCCAACGATTGATGTCAGGGAAATATGTACAATAATAATAAATGGTGTT
This sequence comes from Agrochola lota, assembly GCA_947364205.1. NCBI lineage: Eukaryota > Metazoa > Arthropoda > Insecta > Lepidoptera > Noctuidae > Agrochola > Agrochola lota. The sequence goes on along the minus strand of OX376246.1, from coordinate 7,826,088 downwards.
CGCGCGGTAAACTCTAATTGTGCGATGCAGGATTTGTGTGACGTCAGGATTTTCTGTGACGTCAGGATTTTGTGTGACGTCAGGATTTTATGTGACGTCAGGTCTTTGATGCGTAGTTCGCATGTGGCGATGTAGATGCCGCTACAGTACTAATACCTCGTATTATTCGTTTTATGACAAGTAAACAAAAACCTCCTCATTGATCTGCTAAAGTTGTTATTCTAAAATGATACTTAATACTTGACTATTATTATCTCACTGCATGGCAAAAGCCTCTTCTCATACAGAAAAAAATATACTTATTAAAAATATTGTACACCACAATTATACTTTCAGCAACAGAGTTCCTATCTGTTAGAATGTTGGAGGCCTCTTGGTTAGTCTTCTTCTTTTCGTGTGGTTAGTGACTACCTATATTCATATTCATATTCATTTATTTGCGTTCCACAAGGTAAAACAAGATGTTAACAAAAGGCTTAGAGCTAAGAGCCGTTGTAGACCCAGTCAGGGCACAGCAAAGAAAGTTAAAAATAAACATAAAATAAAATTGTACATGAAAACTTGATAATTACATTCGTATAAAAGTCAACAACAATAACATAAATAATTCTATTATCAATAAGTAGGTAGCCATTTTTCTTAAAATACTATTATTACATTTAGATAAACAAATATTTAGATTAACAAATATAACCTAAGTAGTAATATTGCCTAAGTAAATATAGCTATTTACTTAGGCAATACCACCACAAACATTTAATGAGAGATCATATGTTATGGTTACAAAGTACTAACAAAGAGGTAAGTTTTAAGTGTATCACAATTTGAGACAATTTATAGATTCAGTAGGAAAGCATTTTATAATTGACATTACCTCTGACCTCCGACTTAGCTTCACATGCCGTCGAGAAGTATCTCTCAGGCATGCCGGTTTCCTTACGCTGTTTTTCTTCACAATTTTTGAAGAAAGTGATAATTATACAATACGCACATGAATCCGAAAATTCAGAGGTGCGTGCCTCGTTTTCGACTTCGAGACCTATGACTTGGCAGTCCGATGGTCACACCACTAGGCTATCATTGCTCTCCTTTGGATTAGTAATGGCTAATTAATAAAAACACTTACCAAATATCTAGCCAGTATAGCGATATCATCCCACATCATATGCTGCTCCAACATGGCGGTCGGAGAGTGACAAGTTTTGTCCACCACCTGAAATATTACAACATATATTAGTTGGATTGAAAGATATACTACCTAATCAAATTACATGGAGCAACCATCAAGCAATCTGTCTAGCCTTTTCCCAACTATGTTGGGGTCAGCTTCCAGTCTAACCGGATCCAGCTGAATACCAGTATGGAGTAACCATAAGGGTCTAAAAGATCTGCAAGAGCATGAGTTTTCAAAACTCTGTAAATCGTCAAATTATTTTGTTTGATGGATGTTACGATTATTCTTCAATTATCAAGGAAAAGAAGATTACATTTCGGCAAAAAAAACAGAATAGTACAGAAGGCGCACTCCGCTTTTATGGTATGAAGCTACAAGTACGCGGCGGGCTCATCTTGCTGGGCCAATTCAGTGAGCGTAACGTAGACAGAAGATATAAGAGTTACGCGATAGCAAGAGATGCAACTTCTAGGTGAATATAACTGTACGTAATTAGCGTTGTGCGACCTGAATTGCACTTTAGTGTGTCGTAGCAAGAGTCGCTTTTTATTTAAAAGATTTTGCGGAGTGAACCGTCTGGACTAATCTGTGGTACAATGCAATCGTGTATTTTTGCTGCAATGTGTGAATCGCGTAAACGCCTATTGAGTTATAAGGGATATCGCTGTCGCGCTCGGTAACGATACAGGGGGCTTACTCCATAAGCGAAATTCATAGTTTCTGCCGTAGTTACAGGCGCTTCGCTCTCTTTCTGACTTACGGTATGTCTGTAAGTGAGACGGAGAACAAAGCAGCCGAAACTACGGATTTCGCTTAGGGAGTAAGCCCCCTGTATCAATACCGATAGATATATCGATTATTTCTGAATAGGTCTTAAAGGTAGTTTCGCACCCCAAAGCAGACAGAAAATAAAGACTGGTGCTAATTAGCAATATCTGAAAGATTGCATATGAATTCAAATTTAGCCTGTATAGTTGACGATATACGAATCAAAGTGACGTGGCAAAAGATGTGGATATTTTGCTGCTTTAGGGTAGAAAATCGTACCTTAAGAATAATCAAGACTTGGGAATATTAATATTCTCCAGTTATACAACCAATCATGCTTTTAATTACTCTAATTGATTACGCAAATGAACAAGAAAGCCTTATATTAAAACTACTTTAAAAGCTCATTACAATAAATATCTAAAAACACACAAGGAATTTGGAATTTCGGATCTTTACGGCCAATTGTGTTTCTATGAAAAACTCAAAATGAAAGCAAATTAAAATGAATGGCTAAGAAAAAAAAAGAAAACAAAAATATTGCTTATTTGAGCCGTTTATGAAAGTCTAAATTCTAATAAGCCTCTGATTAGCAAATCTGTAGTCAGAACTCCTGTAGTTAGTAGTGTGTTAGTAACAAAAACAACCCATTATTATAGTCTTTTAAAATCCTTGTTTCCAATTGATGTTATTTCCACTTAGACGAATATAAATTTTATGCTGGTATACATTAAGTCAATTTCAGAATGACTATTGGAAAAGTCGTGGGAATGATTGAAATTGTAGCGCAACCTGAACTGAATTTGTGGGTATTAATGTTGTTATTCCAAAAACACATATTTGTCTACATGTTCGGAAATTAAATCGCGAACGTAGTTGAAGGTCTATTGATTTTTCACACTAGAGTTGACGATGAGTTTACTGATCAGAGACTTGGTTAGGCTTCCAGTAACCAGGAGGTAAGTTTGGACATTTATTATTAATTCTCATAAAATTCTTGTATTTTGTTGTTAATTTTTTATATTTAATTTTGTTTATCACGCTCCACCTTCTTTGATACATTCACTCAGTTCGTAATTTGCAAACATTCTGCTTTGGAGGGACATCACCTCAAGATGTTTTTCTTTTTACAAAATGTATACAGGGTGGCAGGGACATCGACACGAAAACTGTTACCATGGATTCAGTACATGATTCTGAACCCCACTGCGTTGAAATTTTTCGACGGTTATTAAACAAAAATCTGCAGTTCCATACATTTTGACCGCGTAGGTATTGCACTTTTCTATGAAACAGCAGATTTTTTGACAAAAACTTTCAACGTAGGGGATTCAGAATCATGTACTGAATCCATGGTAACAGTTTTCGTGTCGATGAATGCCAGCCTGTATAGTTTAAATTATTTTAGTACTTTGTCGGAAGATCAATAACTTTAGTATTAATTTTAGAATCCGGAAAATCAAATTAGATCAACAGTGTCTCTAAATTTTTTGTGACACACAGGATTCTAGGATTATTCAGTGAATTTCTACATAAAATGCCTGTTTAAAAACCCTTGCAGGGTAACCAAAAAGCATCGTGCGCCAAAAACAATATTGTGGCAAAAACTAAATGAAAATTTAGTAACGACTGCAAAATATAACAAAACAGCTGCAATTTTTAATAGAAAGAACACAATTCAGCACGAAATAGTTAATTGCATATAGTCGAGTTATGCCAAAACGAACCAGCTCACAATCCGTAAAAAATGCAGTTAACGACCTTGAATGAATCCAAATTTCCAGCAAAAACAGTCCAATATATAAATATAATGATTACTTTTATGTAATCACTAATCAGTCATAAAATATCGAAAATAGTTAGGATTACTTCGGAAAATTGATTATATCTTGATAGGTCGGTTCGTTTTGGCATAACTGCGCTCACTTCATGCACTTCGCAGTTATTGGTCTTGTTACACTTTACAGCCATCAAAATGCACAGCTCACGTGACGTTTCGCTAAAAACCAAAAGAATAAAAAGTAAAATTAAAGTAAAAGAAAAACTAAAAAAAGAAAAAATGTAATAAACTCACAGTGGCCGGGGTGACGGGACCCAGGATATTATTGGGCAGTTTGGATAGGGCCTGTGACAGAAACACATGTACTATGTACACATATTTACATAGACAGACAAACACTTATGTATCTAGACACAGTTTTTAGAGAAAAGCGCTTGGTTCACAACAGACTTCACACATGAAAGAATTGTCAAAAATCTCCTGGACAGTTTTTGAATATGGAGAAATTCTAAAGCTCAAAACACACACAAAGCGGGTGCGCGTCGCGCGCGGGTCGGGACGGGAGTACGGCGAGCTTGTATATATTGTAATTCCTTGTATTCCTGCTCCAGACCCGCGCACGCTTTTCGTGTGCTGACCATATAATACAAGAAATTACAATATATACAAGCCCGCCGCACCCGTCCCGTCCCGACCCACGCCCGACACGCACCCGCTTTGTGTGTGTTTTAGCTTAAGTAAATTGCAACGAAAAATTTCTTCGACTCTGCTCGATCGAAAAAAAGTTTTTAATTTTGTTTATATAGTGTTGAGAGGATTCTGAGGTCTTTCCTTAAGTGTGGAGTCAAGAGATTTCATATGGACATCACGTAGAATATACAAATATGGGAGTAATTTTACGTAGAGAGGTATTATAATATAGCCTATGCACTAGTTATAAAATGTCTGACGTTAGTTTTAAGTTTTTATAAGATTTATATTGGTTTTTATGTATCGTGGACGAGGCGCTTTGAAATAACATTTCTACTTTAATTTACACAGACAAACATATATTTGAGATAAAGTCAGCAAGGTGTACAAATTCATCTAATCATTTAGATGTTAGCAGCTAAATAAATTTTGTTTCTAGTCGCTCGTGTCAACAAACCAAGTATTTTACAGATCGCGCCACTCACCAGCAGGTGGACCGCCAAACGGTCTAAAATGAACTGTACAAACCGCGGCACGTAAATTGAACCAAAATGGCGACAATCCGCGAAGGTACAATTATGATTAAATTTCGATTCAAAATCAATCTGCCTAGCCTTTTCCCAACTATGTTGGGGTCGGCTTCCAGTCTAACCGGATGCAGCTGAATACCAGTATTTTACATGGAGCGACTGCCTATCTGACCTCCACAACCCAGTAACTGGGTAATACGATACCCCTTGGTAAGACTGGTGTCAGACTTTCGGGCTCCTGACGACTCGTAACGACTGTCAAAGATCCACGAATGACAGCCGGGACCAACGGCTTAACGTGCTTTCCGAGGCACGGAGGATTCTCGGTATGTAAAGATGGTCACCCATCCACTGACCAACCCCGGCAAGCGTAGCTTAACCTGATGGATCGACCAGTGCGGCTGTTGTTACTTAGCCACGAGCTCCTCTATGATTAAATTTCGATTGAGAACCGAAAATGTTTTACTGCGCGTTTAAGGTCATAGTTCAACTGACGTGCCGCGATATGTAACACATTTTCGGGGCTCAAGTATAATCATAGTTTTACCTGCGCGACCACCATTTTGGTTCAACTAAAGTGCCGCGATCTGTACAGTTAATTTAAAACCGTTTGGCGGTCCACCTGCTGGTGAGTGGTTGTCGCCGCCTATGACTTCTGTAATACCAGAGACATCACAGAAGCGCTATCATCCCAGAGACAAAGCTGAGTTGTCTATGTGCCGGTAACACCGTCGCCCCTACCCATCAAATCGGAACACAACGCTGCTTATAGATATTGCCATCCAGGAAGACGCGCTCCAGTTCTATTGTTTTTTAATTTATAGTATGTCGTAGTTGACCTCTGAGTTCATGAGTACTTAGCCGGACTTTCCTGTGGCTGCCTTAAGGCGAAAACGTCAGGGGTAACCCGCGAAATTCAAATTTTCTTAGCTTTTTTGCAATTTGCAGGTCAGTCTCAGGTTGGTTGTTGATCTAAATATGATTCGCGGCCGTAACAACTATAGCTTTACAGAATTATAATCATTATAATCAGCAATACAACTCCTTAAGTTAGCTTAATCCTCAAATGTAATGATTTCATGAAATAGTTAGAGAGTTATATTGATGATTTTTATGGTTATAATCTAATATAAATCTATAAATAAACTCGAGCTTGAGGAGCTCGAGGCTAAGTAATGACTGCCGCACGGATCGATCCATCAGGTTAAGCTACGCTTGCCGGGGTTGGTCTGTGGATGGGTGTCCATCTTAGCTTAAAGACTCCAGTCAGGGGCGTAAAAATAACTTATATACAAGGCGACCGCTCGCTAAGGGCACCCCCTGTAGGGTACGAACCTCGGCTTAGGGCGTCGGTGGGGGGAGGACAGCGAGATAGTACAGACTGGATCCAACATGGGTAATTAATTATTATTATCAGGGGGAATTTAAAGCTACGGGCTCAGCTTTGACGCGAGCTGGCGCATGGTCGAGCAAGGGTCGGGGGGAGTATTATTTACTCGGGGTCGCGATCGCGGGGGACCTCGGTGGCGAGGAACGGAGCGGAGTGTCGGACTTCGTGGATGGCACAATTTATAGCGACAGAAATCGATATTGCTTAGACACCTCGCGAACTTTTTCCCTAAGGCCGCGTCGTATTAAAAAGCAATTGACGTGTCAATACGCTCGCGTTCGCGTCCATTTGTCAATTTTTGTTCGGAAAACCGGAAAGCGACCTCTGTCGGCGCGACCACGCATTCAGGTTCACCGGACAAAATGTTTGAACGATCGTGTATTCGCGCGATGATCGCTTTTTAATAGGACGAGCGGTAATACAACATATAACGAAAGACCAACTGTTGAAACCTTTTATATGATAATGGTATTTATTGTTCTGACAACAAGGGATGTTGAGAATGTGTTTTTTTGTAATAGATTCATGCATGAATGAGGAACAATCTAACACAAATATGAAAAAGAAATCTGCCCTCAAATAAATTGAACCCGGTAATTTGGGGAGTTTAGAGATAAAAAAAAACAGATTATCAATTCAACACTTTTTCTTACGAATCGAAAATAAACATATCATGCAAATAAAAATTCAGTTCCCAAGATTTTGAAACTTAAAAAAAAAACCATCCCTAAAAACATAACATACGCCTGAATTCCCATTAGAAAAAAAAACCCCATAACACAATGTCCAACTTGGGAATCGAACCCCAGAACCCACGCTTAGCAGTCGCATTTGCAACCACCAGGTCATTCATAAAAAAGTCATCTTTACGTCATACCCTCCCATCATTTTTCACACCTTAGCATTAATAACATACCCTGCACATCCTTCCGATGACTTTCTTTGACACCAATTGGACGTTGGCTGATGCTAGTGCCACTGCGGTATCTGCCATTATCTCTATCATTGGGGAGCCGAGACCTGAAAGTAAAAATTTAATTTAAAAAAACCGGCCAAGTGGGAGCCGGACTCACCAACGAAGGGAAGTAGAATACTTAGCAAAAACGCGGATAAAAACGTTTCTTGTATAGAGGACCTTTAAGTTTTTCACTTTATTTTATTTTTAATTTATTCTGATTGTGGAACCTAAGATAGAAACACGCTTGTACGATACAACTACATAGAGAAAGCAAAGCTAATAGAAATCTCTATTCCTTTAATATATAAAAGGTAGCTTGATCTCTGCGACATATGTCAAACTGACATTCCTAGGGTTGACAACCCTAGGAATGTCAGTTAGAATAAAAATTGTCGATAGAAATTATCGACGTTTTTTACTATTATCGATGCTACTGTAACATACTCGTATAATTGGGTTTAATTTAATTATAAACGTTACTAAATTAAACGAATATTTTAATATAGAACACATTTATTCTCTTAAAGGAGTACACCCCAAATCCATATCTGAATCAGTTTCTGAATCGCTAGAACAATCTTGTAAATGTATTATAAACTCTTGTTCGCAAATATTACATGAGTAGGTGAGAAATTGGATGTTATGTACTCCCTATTATTTTAGATCAAGTATGTACAAATGTAAATAATGTTGTGATATTAAAATTTACAATAACATTAAAAGATAAATTAATTTTAAATTAAGTTTTATTTAAAATATCGATAGTCTGTGGTCACGATGATTCATCGCCCATCACTAATTAGGTCGGCATGCCCATAAAGTATGACATTGACAGGTACTGTCTGTAGCATTATTTAATTCAGGACTTCATAGGCGTGATTTTACTGACAGCTGTCGCAGAGATCAAGCTATCTTTTATGAAGTATAGACAGCACGTCTCGGCACTGTTGACAGAGATCTCTGCTCATAGATAGCACTTCTTGCCGTAAACTTTTAATACTTATAAGAAGCAACTATTAATACTTACATAATATTATATTTTGCGATATATATCGCCAGGCACCGCAGGCTCCGGATACAGAACCCATTCAGGCGGAGCTGTACGAGGGGTACAGAGCGGTGAAGACCGCCCTCCAAGCGGAGATCCTGCGGGCCAGGGGACTGGCCCGTGAGGAGTTGCTGGCGACTCTGAACAGGGACCAATGGGCACTCCCATACAAGATGGTGCGGGAGAAACTCCGCCCATGGGCTCCCCCGCTAACGCAGTCTCCGGCCCCAGCTTGCGGGGACATGGTGAGCGCTCTGTTCCCTTCCAGAGAGGAACATACCTCCCCACCCATGGCTCCGCCTACTGCGGTGCCCGATGTGGGCCACACTGCCGACGACTACGACGATGCTCCGGAGGTGACCGAGTTAGAGATGAGAGTGGCGGTACATAGGTGGGAAAGCCTGGGTCCTGGCCTTGGAGGCTCTCGGGCCTCGACTAAGGGGCCTCCTAAGCGCATGCTTGAAGAGGGGCCAGTTCCCACTTCGGGTTCGGGCACGTGTCGTATGGAGCCCTAGATCTTTGCTTGCACTGACGGGAACATCTCCATCTTATAACAATCTTACTATCTTATATTCCAATATCCTGTGGCGGCATCTACAACGCCACATGCGAACTACGTATCAAAGACCTGACGACACACAAATTTTGCATCGTGCAAGCAGTGTTTCACGCGCGATCAACAAACTAGACATAAGACAGACACAACACCCAGACGGGTGTTGTGGTCGCAGGATCCTCCCTTTTCTATAGAGGATGAGTGAACTTTACACCCTGTTCCTCATGCCTCTAAAATCCTACTAATACATTCCTGTGTAATTTTCATGGTTTTCGGGGGTGCTGATGCCAAAAATGAGGCCAAAATTGGAACCGAAGATGGCGGCCATGAAAATTTGTAATTTCTTTTTTTATTCCAGTTCCTGTGATATATACGAGATAGAGCACGGGAGAAAAGTTTCTAATGCTTACCAGAGTTAACACTCCGCTGTATAAAGCTATCCAACACCATGTCTATGAGTTCAGGCACGTGTCCTATGGAGCCCCAGATCTTCGCCTGCACCGACGGGTACATTTCCGTCTCCTCGATGGTCAGCGTGATTAGCTTCTCCAGGATTTGGGCTACTTGCTTCTGGCGACGGGATTCTTCGGAGGGTTTACAGAATCTATGGAAGAAAGTTGAATAGTATAGTATAGATGTGCCATGTGTAAGCGGGCCCGCCCTTTATGCCTGGAGGCTTTTATTTAGATATTAAGTTCTCTTTACGTTTAGTTTTTATTTCTGCCCGAGTATAGTTCTCGATGATTTTGGTTGGTATATTGGCGTGTGCTAGCTGACATATGGCTAATTATTTAAATTATGTTTTGTGTTGCGTAATGTAAATCATTTTTGCATACTATTATATAAAATCTTTTTTTTTTCTAACTGAACAGACAGCAGTGCTGCTGGGGAGTTTGTTGCGCCACTTCTTCTTCCCAGCTAACGCACTAGGAAGTGGTGAAGGGTGGGCGTTTTGGGGGACTGTTTTATGTAATTTTGACGTTCGAAAAGTACTGATTCTCAGCCTAGTTTGAATAAATGACTTTTGAATTTTTGAATTTTCATCCACGAAGACGCACCCCACTCTTCTTTCTAAACGCGATTACTGGACTGTAAGCGAAACATCTTTCACCATAAAACTCATATCCGAGCCAAGAAAAAAAAAAATCTTATACACCAGTAGACAGACTATTTTGATACACGTTTTTTTTTACGAACTATATTCATGTATGAATTTCATAGCGAAAGTTGTTTAGTATGACAGGTGCGCAATTTATTTACCAAACATGTAAACAAACACGAGTTTTCCACTTAGGCAAATATCAACTTTATTACTGTGTAAATAAAGTTGATTTTAGACTGACTAGCATTGTTGACCAGCGGTATGCGCTGAACTCTGCGCTAATGGACTTTTCCACTGCGTAGTCGCTAGTGGAATAATCAAATCACGGCTACTCGGCGGATGTCACGATACCGGCGGATCCTCCGGTAAGCTGGCGGACGCTCGCGGTATCGCAGACGATTTTTCTTGACAGTGTGCGCTGGCGGATAGAGGAATCCGCCTCGATGCTCTCCACTGCCGTCCGCACGAGTGCGCAAGCCCATACAAGTAGAACTAATGTTAAAACTCACCTCACTAAATTGGCCAACCACGGTGTCATGTACTCCAGACATAAATGTTTCAACTCAATTGTGGATCCACGGAAGCCCTAGAATAACACAATTCATTTCAATATTATTAGAAGAGAAGGCTTTATTAACGTCATAAGGGCTCAGTTTTCAAGTAGAGCAAGGTTTTTTGTTGATAACAAGTACTTTGTTCTCACATGTCTGTGTTCACCCTATGCCACAGATTAGTAAAGACGGTTGACTCCGCAAAATCATTTAAATAAAAAGCGACTCTTGCAACGACACATTAAAGTGCAATTCAGGTCGCACAGCGCTAATTGCCTACAGCTATATTCACCTAGAAGTTGCCTCTCTTTCTATCGCGTAACTCTTATATCTTCTGACTACGTTACGCTCAGTGAATTGGCCCGACAAGACGAGCCTGCCGCGTATTTGTAGCTTCATACCTAAAATGCGGAGTGCCCTTTCTGTACTATTCTGTGCGTATGCGTACTCTCACGAACACGAAAATTGAGCCCGTATTGCTGCGGCCAGAACAGTATGAATAAAACATAATCTAACAATAATAAAAAAACCAAAAATCAAACACAGATTTAAAGACATGTAGATTAAGTCGAGTTTAGAATGACACAAACAACATAAAATGTCATAAAACAATTTCAGTAAAGATAAAAACTGGACCATATTCAATTGAATTTACATTCATATTAATTTGATATCATACATGTATGCTTAACGATAAAAACTGGACCACACTGAATAGGGATGATGCCTGGGTAAAAAAAAAAAAAAATCTAATTAGTCCGTCAGTCAGATAATAAAAAAATATTAGACACGTATTTTTTGCTTTATCATATTAATAAAAAAATACTTAGATAAAACGCATTTTAAGTTGGGGAGTGGGGGTCGATACGGCACTAGTATGTATTAAAGTCGTGACGTCATGGCACATTTTACCTCAATGTACCGCCGTAATCTTTAGATTGCGTAAAAAAAAAATACGTGTCCAATATTTTTTTTATAATCTCAAAGTCGGACTAAAAATTTTTTTTTTCATCATCCCTATTGGATTAAGATTCATATTAATTTGATATCATACCTGAATGCATTCTTCTAGGAACTCTAGAGTTAGATGTGGCTCGTTGTGCGCAAGCTTTTCGCTTACCGATTTGATGAATATCGTGTTGTTGGACGGAATGCATAGGCCTGAGGCAAAGAAAACGATGGACATTATTCTACTCGTATTATACCAAAAAACATTTGATATACATCAAAATTTTAACTCTTTTCCAGATATCGTATGATTTTCTGAAAACCGCAGTTCCAAAAACGCGTTTTACTCAATTTTCAAAAATCTTGGGGAAAAAAATATAGTTTGCTGTTGTGATTTTTTTTGTGTTTTATCACACAGAAGAGTCATTAAGGAAATGTCTATAGTAATATATGTTCACCTGAAGTCTCCAACAGCTGTCCCTCGATCTTCAAATGGAAAGTAGCCGTCAGCGCACACAGCTGATTGTACGCAGCAGTCCTTAGATTAGGGTCACACGACCCTAAGTTTAGAAGCGCCATATTTAATAAAGTGCCGGGAACGTCTTTCGGGCGTATCTTTTGGTGTACTGTTACTGAATCCTGCAAAGAAAAGTATAAGCTTAAGCCCGGGCAACTTTTTAATGCGAAGATTGTTTATTGCGCACTGGATCCCTCGGTGTTAACTCCAGTATTGAGAATCCAACAGAGTGTATCTCAGCTCGTAAAAAAAATTGCATTGTTGGATTTTCTACTCTCAGCACTAAGCAGTGCATTGAAAATACTATGCGCGATAAAAATCTAGCTAGTTTACTAAATACTCGTGGCAATCGCGGTCTTAAAACGCACTATAGTTTGACCGAGACCGCTGTTTCGCGCCTTAGGTATGTGGGGCAGTGCAGGCCGCTCATTCGTCAACGCTCACAGTGCGCGGCGTCCCGCTCGCCGCTCATTCGTCAACGCTGCCCCTCGCCTCGTCACGCATTCCTAGGGCGCGGAATGGCGGTCGCGGTCAAACTATAGTAGGACGGTGAATATTTTGCTACGAGATTTCTTATAACTCTATACTGAGTCTCGTGTCACCTCACGTTTCATGACCGCGGCGGCCACGCACGGTAGCCTGAAAGTTTAAATATGAGCTGTGGTGTCCAGTTTCCTTTATGGAAAACGAACAGTTGGAAATACCCTAAACAACTCTGCCCCACCCTCCTTCTATAAGTCTGCTTGCGCGATGCAGTATTTTGCGTGACGTCAGTGTGATGTATATTTCGCTTATGGCGCTGTAGATGCCGCCACAAAGGCTTTAGAAATGCCTAACTGCGAGATTACTCTTTAGAGAATCGGATGTGAATGGATTTAGAGAAGGCTCAAGTAACGGTGACTCGTTGTGAGTCCGCAATGATTTACTTTAAAAACAAATGAGTTCGCTTTCGAATTGTGTGCGTTCACTTGAGTGAGGTTCTAAGTGAACTTTACAGAATAGCACTGCTGGGGCCGCTTTTATTCCGCTGCTGAAAAGAGATGGTGCTATTCGTCCTGTATAGCTCCATCTCTCTCTTACACATAATAGTTCTAAAATGATATTACTTACCGGTTGACTGAGCTCCCATCTATTTCGAATATGTATGATAGACTGGACTATATTGTCGCAGTCGTTATGAATGAAGCTCAGAGGCGTTGATTCGTTGATTATTGATAAAGAGAACTGGTTGTCATCCACTAGGCAGACCTGGGAACAAAATAATAAAAAAATATTTTAACCAAAACACAAATACAAAGTTTAAAAAACGTTCGGCTTTCGAGCGTTTTCTCTCTCACTCATACTTGTTTGACGGTCTCTTTCTAAAGCTCGATGTGTTATAAAAATACTAGCTGTTGCCCACGAATTCGTCTGCGATCCAGGATGAAAAGTAGCCTATGTCCATCTCTAGGTCAAATTCTACCCGTATGCCATTTCATCTAAATCCGTTCAGCCGTTTTAACGTAAAAGCGTAACAAACACCCTCATTTTCGCATTTATATTATTAGTTAGGATTTAATTGCCGAGGCATACTATTATCATTACGAGTAGGTAAAAGAAAAAAAAAGAACTCGTTTTGCTAAAATAATTCAGTTATTTTTATTTTAAACCTTTACCTAATACAACTTTTTAACCGACTTCCAAAAAGGAGGAGGTCTATGTTCGTAGCTCCGTCGATTGTGGACCGATTTTGAAAATTCTTTTTTCGTATGGAAGGGTATGCTTTTAAGTTGGTCCCATATAAATTTTATTAACTTTGCTTGGATAGTTTTTGAGTAAGCTTCAATAATACGTATTTTTCCCACTTAGTTGATGATATGATGATAACTGCCTGTCACTGTTATTTACATAGCAGATAGTGGTATTCGAATTGTTGTGGGGTAGGTACCACAGCTAAAAAGTGAAAAATAAAAGCTTTTTACAAAAAATTAATAACCGACTTCAAAAAAAAAAAACACTACGAAGTGAAAAATAACTTCAGTGTCGGTAGCAAAAAAAGAAAATTCAAAACCAAAGACACTGACTTCCGAAATTAAAGTTTTTTTTCACTTCGCAGTGTTTTTTTTTTGAAGTCGGTTGTTTTTTTTGTAAAGTTTTTTAGCTTCTTACTACTCGTATTGACCTAAGCTGGAACAGAAAAATAAAAAAGAGGCATTCATAAATAGTGATATTTTTTACTCACCTCGTCAATTTCCGAAGCATAGTACACATCATTTAGTAGAACTGGTAAACCAAGCACTTTGGTCTTCTCCACTGATGTTATCTGAAGAGCTGTTGGCCCGACCTAGAAAAATAACGAATAATTATATTTACTGCGTGCAATAATTTTGGAGGAGATCATAGCTAAGTAATAACAGCCGCACGCGTCGATGGGACGGGACGGGTCCATCAGGTTAAGCTACAATTATCGGGGTTGGTCCGTGCATGGGTGATCTTAACATACAGAGACTCCTCCGTACCTCGGAAAGCACGTTAAGCAGTTGATCCCGGCTGTCATTCGTGGATCTTTGACAGTCGTTACGGGTCGTCAGAAGTCCAAAGTCTGACAAGCAGTCTTACCAAGGGGTATCGTATTACCCAATTACTGGGTTGTAGAGGTCAGATAGACAGTCGCTCCATGAAAAATATTGGTATTCAGCTGCATCCGGTTAGACCGTAAGCCGATCCCAATATAGTAGGGAAAAATCTTGGCAAATTGATTGGAAGTGTATAGAGTTGGTAATACTCCCCCAGCTGTCAATTTGGATGATTTCATGATGAATATTGTCTCCAGTACGGTACTCTGAATCCACATCTAGAAAGTTTCTAAAATTCTTACCTTAATAGCAACTTTGGTGTCCTTATGCGATAATTTCAGCGCGTTATTAAACACTTTGAGGTCCTCTTCTAGCGCGAGGGTCGCTCCTGGCAGTTTTTGTTGTTCTACTTCCACGTACTCGCTGAGGCGGCTGTGGTTGTCTATGAATATTAGTTTGCGGTTACCCTGTGGAAAAAAAATGTAATAAACAAGCTGAACGGACAGACTTTGTCCTGTTTCCTAGAACTCGATTGCAGCGCCACCTACCGGATCCAATTGTGAATCTAAACCATCCAATCAAACACACACAAAAAACAACATCAAAAGTGGTCCAGTCGTTTAGGAGGAGTTCAGTAACATACAGACGTACAGAAGAATTATTTATATACAGATATAAATGTCGGACACAGTTTACATGAAACGCAAAAAGTAAGAGATGAAATTTCACCATAATTTTCTTTGGACTTTAGGGGTCCTTGTCGAAGATATTGGGACATACCTGCAGATCCATGTCAATGTATGTCACAGTGTTTTTACTAGCAGAATGAAAGTGCTTTTAAAGTTGGTTATAGACATTTACAACACCTGCTATCTAATTACCTAACATATTTTCGTAAAGGATTACGACTAATCTGTTTTATTTTGGCAGTTCAACAATCTTCATTGCGTTATTTTCGTTGTTGAGCAGATTTTTTGAACTTATGAGGCAATGGATTAGCAATCAGTTGCAAAACGATTCCGATTCTGATTGATCGTGTATTACGCAATTAGGGTACTGAAAAGCAAAGAAAAACAAAATAGGGTACTTCTCCTACATCTTAGTGGAGGTGAATCTCCACTATTGCGTCAAATCTAGCCTAGGACTGTAAAAAGATATTGATTCTGAAAAGAGGTAATTTAACATCTGTTGTGATCAGTGATAACGTTTAGGAAAGTTGAAAGTTGCTTCTCAACCTATAAGAGATAATTGTTTACAGATATTATACCAAACTTTACCTCAGTCAGACTGAGTCAGTCAGCAGACCGAGTTTTGTCACACTATCCTAGTGTTATAGTAACCTTTTTTTTTTGAGGTTGGGAAATTGTCAAATAACTTCTCCTGCTCTGGCCGGAGCGGGAGGGCGTGTCAGACTTTTACTGACTAAAACCCACACGTGTTACTTAATTTGCCTGTGGGCCACGATATCCTTTTCGGACAAGCTCGCAACCCCGGCAGATTATAGTAACCCTAGCTTACCCTTGCCGACAAATCAACTTCAACGGTCTAGTAAAGAGTCTTTACCCAAGTATGGGTTAAAAATAACGAATTTTCTGTCGACTTACCCTGAGCGGCGCCAGTATGGCCTCGTGAAACTTGGTGTACTCGCGCACCCAGCTGTTACAGTTATATATATAGCACGCGTGTATATTTATATACGCCACTTCGGGCAGCACTGTGAACCACTTCTGCAGGAAATCGGTTCTGAAATTAAGGAGTTATTAATAGTTGTCGGTTTGAGGTTATTTGAGGGGGTAAAAGTGGCATAATATTATTCGTAGGTATTCATTCAAAAACGTGTAATTTGAGGTGTTCCAGATGTGTCGACGGATGATTTATCACTTTCAATTTTTATCCACTATTTGGTTGTCTCTCTCAATATAAGAAATGCTTCAAAGGCTTACTTTGTGTCTATAGTTTGACCAAGATCGCTGTACCGTGCCTTAGGACCGCGTGGCTAGGCGAGGCAGCGTTGACGAATGAGCGGCGGTACGCCATGAGCGTTGACCATTGAGCGGCCTACACTGCCCCCCCGTCTCGTCACGTACATACCTAGCGCGCGGTACAGAGGTATCGGTCAAAGTATAGTCAGTGTATATTCCGACTGTACCATTTTTATTCCGTTGATTTTAGTCAGATCGTAAGTCGTAATGCTGCCGGATTGGTCGTCTTCATTGCAGGTTTTTTTGATATTAGTTCAATTTGCTTTCCAGACCTTATAACGCGGAGGGGATTAATCCTCATTTGAATTTAAGTTATTTCATAATTACTGAGTTATGCCAGTTTTACTCCACATACCTCAAATATTTCACTCTTAAATATAAAAAGCAGTGTTAGCAACTTAATTTCGATTTCTGAAGCCTTTAAAACTTATGTATGTTATATTTATCTACTTAGTTGTTATTATTTCGTCAACGAAAACTAATAATATAATATTGTTATTATTAGGATATAATGACACTGATTGGACAGGTCCACTCAATCTGTTGATTGAGTTGTTGCTGTTGGTTGCTGATGGTGGCGAGTGTGTTGGATCATTCGGTTCCCTACAAAATGTTTGAGCTGAATGGTGCTGATCCACGCGTCATGTTCGTGAACGGGCGCCGTCAGTTGTGACTGGTCATCTCTTATCTGCCATGGCTTATTTTTAAACTTATATTTTGAATTGTTTTGATTATTTTTTTGTACATTGTTCTCACATACATAGAAGCAACAAGAATAATGTACCCAGGATTTTGTAATTTTCTATATTTAAGAGTGTCCTTGGAGTTTCTTGCCCGTTCTTCTCCATAAAGATCTACGTTTTGGAATGGGCAACTAGCTTCAACTTTCTGACTAACTGACGCGACTATTTGACAATTCAAAAGTGCCTGTAAATGGTTTAATTGAAATAAATGCTTTGAGTTTGAGTTTGTGTGGTTCTTTCCTCAAAAGACCATTTCACACACCAATCAGCGTGGTCTTCACTTGATGTGACCAAGATTATGTCTGGACTTTAAAAGAGATTGTGACCTCTGAGTTTTTTTCGAACTTTCTTCTTAGTCATATAGGAAACACCATGCTTATCTAGTTTTTAAAATATGATTGACGTGAAAAAATATTTGTACAAACCTGCTTACAAAAATAAAATCATTTATCATTTAATATTATGATTGTTATTTTTAATTATTAGTAAGTTGTTAAAATTCTAAAGTCATTTATTCAAACTTGGCTGAGAATCAGCACTTTTAGAACTTTAAAATGACATAAGACAGTCCCCCAAAACGCCCACCCTTCACTACTTCCTAGTGCTTTAGCTGGGAAGAAGAAGTTGCGCAACAAACTCCCCAGGTACGTACGAGTACATACGTTATTATAACAACAAACCTCAACTTGACATTTGAGTTTTGGTTGACGAAATAATGACCCAGTTGACCAAGGCTTTCAGAAACCGGAGATATTTCTTTCTAATTCAGCTGCATAGATACATTGTTATTCATCTTATTACCGAAAGCATAATTACTAAGTGTTAGTAATGTATTATTTGTGAGCAGAAAAGTCTTCAGGCAATCTTTTTTTCTATGCTACAAATTCATCAATACTCCAGCCAAAATTATAGTATACTTTAGAAACTATGATAAGTACATGAAAAATGTTTTACTTGGGTAGCATTTTTAATTTTTTGGGTGGAAAATTATAAAATAACTTCTCCCGCTCGGGTCGGAGCGGGAGGGCGTGTCAGACTCTAACTGAATAAAACCCATCCGTGTTCCTTCAGTTGCCTGCACGTTGCCAGGGGCTACTTAGGTAGCCTTAGTTTACATTAAGAATGAAAAAATATCAATTAAAATACAAAGATGTCCCAACAAAGTCACAGTCAAGTTACTTTAATCGGGCTATTATTTTAACACACTTGCCCAGGTAAGCACGGGCGCTTTTTTAACGCGGCAATTTTTTTCCGCACTGCATTTTCAACGCTCTGCTTAGCGCCGAGAGTAGAAAATTCAACTGTGTGTTTTCTTGACGCGCTGAGATGCGCTCTGTTAGAATCTCAATGCTCGGTTCAATACCGACTGAACTGACAACACTGCCCAAGTGACATGTCAAATTATTGTTCCGTATTTTAAATTATTTTTAATTAGTAATTAAGTAAAATTAAGGTGTAATTTTATGTGTAAACGTAATATAATTGCATAAATACTCAGGATTATTGTTTTCCTGTAAATATATGAAGTAAAAACAGAGTTTGGTTACACACCGGTAACCTTAAAATCAACAGCTGACGATCGGACTACGGATTTAAACGGGGAGTATTGCTTTACTTTTTACTTTATAATAGCACACAATCGTCACTATAACTCTGTTACACGTCCTCGTTAAGTCTTAACATAAATAGTTTGCTGATTTAGCACTCTGCATTCGGTGTAAATCTCATTGTTTACATAGCAGAAAAAGTAACTTAGCGTAAATTCTGATACCTCAATCTGATCTTTAATGTACCTAATAAGTATACAATATTAAAAACGTTCATGTTCGTTATTTTTGCATTATCGTTATACTTTAATATCAAATATTAAAATCTAGGCAACCTACCCACTTATGGAAAAGTAAAATCATAAAAGGCAATTAAAACATCATAAACCTACATTTAATTTGATAATATAGCTTTGATAAATATATTTATAGAATAGTCCCTTAAGCCAATTCAGTAGTTTACCTCATTTCTCCACTAAATAACGCTAAATTCTCCCATTTTCCCTTTCATCTCCATCTTTACTAATTTATTTGTCTTCTGTCCTACTTGTTCTCACCGTTTCTTTACTCTAATTTCAGTAACTAATCCTGAAACCATGCCTGTGATGACCCGTAAGGCTACAGCTCAGGATATGGAGCTCAAATTGAGAACGGCCCTCCAAAATCTTGAAGCATCTAAACTACAATGTAAACAATTGTTACAAGAGAATGACGAAAGTGAAGAGGAAATCAAGAAGATAGTTAACAAAAACTCAAGCCTTAAACGGGAGCTAGTAGACCTACATCAGCAATATCTGAATGTTGTTGATGAACGCGATCAACTGAAGGCGGTCACAGATGGTTTCAGCAACTGTAGTAACTTGTATGAGGAGGCTTTAAGCAAAGTTAGGGACCTAGAAGACGAATTAATTCATGCTAATAGTCATATTATCCGTTTAGAGAAAGAAAAAGAATGTACACAGGTTAAAGAAACTAACCACTTATACAATGAATTATTAAATACTAATTGTAACCCTCATTCCATAATAACTATTGACCTAACTGAAGATTCCTTGCTGAAACAGAATTGTAGTTATAATGTTAGTCATAAGAAAATGAAAAAATATGCAAAATTGAATAGAATAATTAAAAAATGTAATCAAATTAGGAAACAACAAAAACACTTTTCCAAAAATATTCCACGGAGGAAAGAACGTGTTGATCTACTCAATAAATTAAACAAATATCAAATAAAATTAGAAGACAGCAAAAAAATATATGAAATTGATACACAGCGCTTACAGTCTGACATACAGTTACTTGAGGAAAGACTTTGTTCCCTTTACATTAAATATGTGGGCTCTCAGAACCAAATTAAAGAACATATTCTTGCTGCTAATGAGTTAGTTATGTGTCAGTGTTCTTGTCAGAAGATTTCAAACCCTGATGCTGTCCAGCCTGAGGCAACGGAGGACCCGTCCCAGACTGAGAGTTTGACTCAAGGCTGTATCCTCAACCAAGATATATCTGATACAGTACAAGATCTATCTCAAGTAGTACAGCCTGAGATTGTTAGTTGTCCATTTTTCAGTAGTTATGATTGTTATCATTCAGTTATGTTCTCAGATAGTATAGGAAGAGGTATAGGTAAATTAATTAGTAACAATCTGTGTTATTCTACTCAAAATTATTGTATGCCAGGTTCTACCTACAAACGAATAATGGCATCAGTAACAGCAAGTGTATACAATCCTAAAACCAACATTACTGTATTTGTAGGTAATAGTTCTAAGGTCAAAAAAGAAGAAATCACTGACTGTGTAACTGAATTGTTAAAGTTAAATTGTAGTAAAATAATATTGTGTGCTTTCCCATATTTTGAAAAATTGACAAATAGACAAAACAATTATATTCATATGCTTAATAAGCATATGCAGTTCTTAGTTAGCCATTATAGTGACAAGCTTGTATTTCTTGACACCAACACTTTTGTGGAAACTTTAAAATCGACTAGGGATACTGTGTATCTGCCTGTTAGTTTTAGACACATAATAGCAAGGCTATTAGCTTTTTATATAAACTCAGACATAGGTAGTATGTCGAAGTCTTGTATTATTAACACCACAATGATTAGTAATAATACTAATAATAAGGTGGTGAACCTAAATAAATGTAGCTCAAATGCTACAAATATTTTTACAAATTGTACGAAGGAGGTTCCATGTCCCTCACTCACTATGAGTTCACTGCCTCTGGATAGTAATTTAAACTAGTTTGTAAGACAACAGAAGGTACCTGTAAGAATATTCTTATACCTAACAACAACAAGGTATCTTCTTGCTCTAAAATAAATAATTATCAAAAAGGAGATCAGCAGAATGCCTTGAAATTATTTCATCAAAATATTCAAGGTATTTCTTCCAAATTATTAGAAATTGAAATGTTTTTAGAAAAAACTAAGTTTGACATTGTTTGCTTTACTGAACATTGGTTAAAGGATTACCAAATGCTAATTAATTATGAGAACTATAGTGTGGGCAGTTGCTTTAACCGTAAATCTATGCTACGTGGAGGTTCTCTTATCTTGATAAAAAATTGTTTAAAATCGAAACAACGTAATGACATAGTTGGTTTATCAGTTGAACATTGCATTGAACTGTCCTGTGTTGAGCTGGATAAGCATGTTGTAGTGTGCGTGTACAGACCCCCTAATTATCAGAACTATTCTTTATTTGAGTCAATAATGGAAGATGTCCTAGCGAAACTTGCATCTAGCAACAAAGCCGCAGTTATTTGTGGTGATTTTAATATAAATATTCTGGAAAATAATTCAAATAGCAGTAGAATAATAAGCCTTTTTAAATCGTTCAATTTGTCTAATGTTTTTACAGAACCGACTAGAGTAACTCCAACTTCTGCTACTTGTATCGATAATGTCTTCTGCGATTGTGATTATTTAGATAAAGCCATCGTAAATTATTTGCCGTCTGATCATAGTGGACAAACGGTAACTTTTAGGTTTAAAACACTTAAGCAAAAAGTGCAAATACAATTTAGACCAATTACAACTGGCAAATTAAATAGATTTAATAGTACCCTAAATAATAAGTTAAATGCTCTGGGCCATAATATGGACGATGCAAATAAATTGTATGAGGGTTTCTTTTCAGTAGTGCACACAGAATTCAATAAAACTTTTGAAAAGAAAACAAAAAATATTTGCCCTAACTTTATTTTTAGCGACTGGGCAACTAGAGGTATTAGGATAAGTAGAGAAAGACTGTTCGAGCTGTATGGCCTTAAGCCTTACATTAACACTGAAACTTTCAACAAGTATGTTGCTACATATTCCAAAATTTTTAGAAATACCTGCAAGATAGCTAAAGCTATGCATATTAGCAACAAGATCAAATCAGCAGAAAATAAAATAAAAACAGTTTGGAAAGTTATAAATAATGAAACTAATAGGAAAAAAATACGAAACACTGAGTTCACATTGGAGACTTCACGTGGTGTCTTAAGCTCGAATTTAGAAGTAGCTCAAGAATTTGTAAATTTCTTTACTAATATACCATATAAAACGACGGAAGCTTTAAATTCCTCACCCGATGTCTCAATAGATTTATTAAAAGCGAATGTTCCAGGCTGCCCGGTTGAATTTCAATTTAAACATATAAACCCTATGATAGTTATAAAAGCTTTTCGGCAAATTAAAATCAAATTGACCGAAGATCTATGGGGATTATCTATCAAAGTTTGTACATCCATAATCGAGACTATAGCACCATACTTAGCTTTAATATTTAATTTGTGCGTGGATCAAGGAGTCTTCCCTGATTTAATGAAATACAGTAAGGTTATACCCCTTTTTAAATCTGGGGACAGTAAAGACACTAACAATTATAGACCAGTATCCGTGCTGTCCGTATTCAGCAAGGTGTTCGAAAAGGTAATGCTCAATCAAATGCTTAATCATTTTAACACCAACCAAATCTTACACGATCAGCAATATGGGTTCACCAAAGGACGTTGTACGACTGACGCCGGTGTAACCTTATTAAAACACATATTTACAGCGTGGGAGGGGGCCCAAGACGCCATAGGAATTTTTTGTGACCTCTCAAAAGCATTTGACTGCGTAAATCATGAAACCTTACTCTTGAAACTTGAGCATTACGGTCTAGGTAAACTTGCGGTCAGTTTGCTAAAATCTTATTTAAATGATAGACAACAGCAAGTCCAAATTAATGGAGTCAATTCACTCGGTCTAAAAGTAAAAATGGGTGTACCACAAGGCTCGATATTGGGTCCTTTCCTCTTTTTAGTATATGTAAATGACCTACCCCATTTATTAAAAAACCAACCACAAATGGTGTTATTTGCTGACGATACTTCTCTAATTTTTAAGATAAATAGACGTGCATCAAATCTTGACGACGTAAATAACGCCCTACTGCAGGTCCAAAATTGGTTCACTGCTAATAGTTTACTATTAAATGGGAAAAAAACTAAATGCATTAGATTTGCTTTACCGAATGTTAAAAGTAGTGATTGTGACATAGTATTGAATGGGGAGAAATTGGAATTCATCGATAAAACTGTTTTCTTGGGGATCACGCTCGACTCCAAGCTGCAATGGGGTCCTCATTTAACATCTCTTGCAGGACGCCTAAGTTCAGCAGCATATGCTGTGAGAAAAATCCGTCAATTTACTGATGTAGATACCGCGAGGCTGGTCTATTTCAGTTATTTTCATAGTATTATGTCTTACGGTATTTTACTATGGGGACGGGCTGCAGATATCGACTCTATTTTTATTCTGCAGAAAAGAGCCATCAGAGCAATATATGGCCTCCGTAGACGCGATTCTCTAAGGGAACTGTTTAAAGATATTAATATCATGACGGTACCTTGTCAATACATCTATGAAAACATCATGTACGTTAGGAAAAATCTAAGTCTTTTCAGTAAAAGAGGTGATAGACACAATTATAGGACTAGAAATAGGGACCAATTGATTCAACCGGGTTTCAGACTGGCTAAAGTAGACTCATCCTTCATGGGGTACTGTTTGAAATGTTACAATAAAATACCTCCCCACATACTCCAATTGAACGAAACGAAATTTAAATCTTGTATAAAACGCACACTATGCTGCCAAGCATATTATAAGTTGGGGGATTACATCGACGACAAAAATGCTTGGCTCAGCGCTGGTCCAGCTCCACAAGGGCGCATAAACTAATTGATTAGCATTCAAAATATTGTTGCAGCTGCTGAAGATTGTAAAACTATCTTTAGATTGTATAAATTCAATCTCTTAGTATTATATAATTGCATAGCACATGTGTGAGCACTATGTCCCTACTTTACAGTTACCATTTACTGGGTACGTCTTTCATTGACTTGAGTTTGCCCTGGCGGTTGTGAGTATGTCATGCTCACTCAAATGTCTCGCTGGTGGTGGCGTGTGTGTTAGATCGTTAAGTTCCCTTCAAAATGGTTGAGCTAAATGGTGCTGATGCATGCGTCATGTTCGTGAACGGGCGCCGTCAGTGGGGACTGGTCATCTCTTAGCTGCCACGGCTTATTTGAATTTATTTTAATTTTTTAATTGTTTTTGATTTTATTTTTATTACTGACGCTTTTAACGTGCACGTCTTTTTACATTGTTCTCACATGTATAATTACAAAAATGGATGATGTAACCAATATTTTGTGAAAATATTCTGATTGAAAAGAGTGTCCGTGGAGTTTCTTGCCCGTTCTTCTCCATAGGAACCTACTACGCGTTGGAATGGGCAACTAGCTTCATATTTCTGACTGACCGACCCCTTGACAATTCAAAAGTACCTGTAATTGGTTTATTTGAAATAAATGCTTTGAGTTTGAGTTTGAGTTTGATACCGAGTTGAAAATCCAGTGCGCGAAAAAAAATCGTCGCGTAAAAAAAGCGCCCATGCGAGCCTGGGCTTACTGTTAGTTCACGTATGCACGGGCGCTTTTAGAACGCAATGTCGTTTTATCTTACACTGGATTTTCAACTATCGGCGTCGAGCCGAGCATTGAGAATCCAACAGAGCACATCCTAGCGCGTTGCAAAAGCGCACATTTGGGTTCAACTCTCGACGCTAAGCTGAGTGTTGAGGTCATCTCAACATCGCCGCGCGCTGGCGGCAGTAAACGAGCTCCCGTGCCACACCAGTCAGCTGTTGCACGCCTTCATGCACGGCTGCGTTTACGCATCTTATTAACGTATATATTAATTTCTTGTTTGCCTTTTAATTGATTGTTATTTATTATTTGCATAAATGTTATATGTTATACAGTCCACTCATCTTTAATTTAACTCCACCACGACCTTACGTCGCGTTCACTGCGCGTTGAACATACAGATTACAGTTAAAAAAAAGGCGCGTTAAAAAACCAAGCTTACCCTTGTAAAGTTTCTGTGGAAGGGCAATAAGCCCCGATTCCATATTGAAATAATAGCTCTCAAATAGAATTTATTTCCTGTCCAATGTAAATAAAGTAGTGTCCGACCGAAAGTTCGTTTTCGGTTTCGGTGGAGTTTCGACAAAAAAACGGGTTTCGGTTTCGGCGACAAACCTGCCGAAACTACGACCGATACCGAAATTGCATTTAGGAGTTCTAGCGCTGTGCTCGGTCATGTTCAGCGCGGTAAATTCCATCCAAGCGACGAGAACAATAAACACTTCACCTATTTTAAGTATTTTTAAGGCGCAATATTTTTTTTTTCTTAAATAATCAACATAAAAACCCCTTGTACGTAGCTTAGTGAGTTAAAGATAAAAAATAAAACCGACTGATTATAATAACGTTTTCTCTATTTTTCCTTCAAAACATGATCCTTGTAAGGAAATATCGGTGTTGCCGAAATTCGGTTTCGGTTTCGGTCATAAAAACCAGTTTCGGTCGGACACTAAAATAAACTTCTTGACTTGAACGTTTCATCTATTTTGGCTGAAGTATAAGAAACCATGCATTTAGGTTTCGCAAGCGACCTACCTCACCGCTCATTTACATTAGTCGATAACAAACGACTCTGCAACACCATTAAATCTACAGGGTGTAACGGATATCGATGCGCAAACTTTAACCATGAATTCAATACACGATTACCAGTAAAAAAAAAATGAACGTGCAATACCGCACATGTGACGGAAGTGAAACGTCTTAACAAATCCTAAATAATATTACAAATGCGAAAGTGAGATTGTTTGTTACGCTTTCACGCTAAAACGGCTGAACGGATTTGAATGAAATTTGGCACATGGGTAAACCATGACCTAGAAAACGACATAGAATACTTTTATCCCGCTAGTAAGTTCACGTGGGATCATTTCCGACCTCTGCGCGGCCGAAGCCGCAGGGATAAGCTAGTAAAGAATAGTGGAGATTAAGTGTGAGAGACAGAGAGACAGTTATATCTTTCTTCTCTCTCATGTAACGAAATGTGCCTAAACGTGACGCGTACTTAAAATTTCACTCTCAATTCTCGGTGAATAGGGATGACCACAAAAATTTTTTTTTTGACCGTCATTGAGATTATAAAAAAATATTGGAGGCGTATTTTTTCTTTTATTATGTAATCTAAAGATTACGGCGATACATTGTGTTTGTGTTAAAATGTGCCATGACGTCACGAGTATGCAGATTTTATACTTACTTGTGACGTAGCGAACCCTACTCCCCAACTTAAAATGCGTTTTATCTACGTAAGTATTTTTTTATTAATATGATAAAGCAAAAATACGTGTCTAATATTTTTTTATTATCTGACTGACGGACTAGGTTTTTTTTTTTACCCAGGCATCATCCCTATTATCGAATCGCCGCCTAAGAAATTTCACTTCAACAAACGACGATAAATTTCTACGCTCGGATCTAGAATCATGTACTGAATGAACTCATGGAAACCGTTTGCGCATCGATGTCCTTTACGCCGTGTTTATCATTTACGTTAAAAAGGACATGAAAGTAATTAAAAAGTTTAATTACAGTTTTTTTTTTAGGGTAAAACACTGAAGAACAGACTTTCAGTGACCGGGAAGTAAAGTGAAGTACTATAGTCTACTATAGACAACCTGTACACGTGAGGATCTAATGTCTGCGTCAGCGCACGGTGTAAGCGTTGCTGAGTACTGGACCAAACATAAATGTTAACTTCTTTGTCGACTAATTGTGCGAATTTCACCAAAGAAACGGAACGTGACCAGCACTTCTTAACTGCGTTTAAGAACTGTCAGTGTCAATGTTTGACAGCAATTTTGACACTGACAGCGCTTGAACGCGGTTAAGATGTGCTGATCGGTTTCAATTTAATTGGTAAAATTCGCCCTAAGACGATAGAAGATAGTCAACTAAGACGTAAACTCCGGATTGTCAGTCTGTCCGTTTGTCATAGTAATATCTACATTTACAAGAATAATTATGTTTTACAAATATAGCAAAAACTATAGGAAAATAGGCGCTAATAGGGGTAACAGGGCTAATAGGAACTACAGAGGTCGTTATAAAAGATCAAATTTTTACTCTAAAGTTACTAAAGGTTTGCTAAAAAATATAAGGTTTTTTTTGGAAATAACTGGTGATTTTTAGATGTCATTCAGATATACAGGATGGACACGTCAAGACGACAGTAAATTAAACTTTGTATATCTAACCAATAACGTTCTCAGTCTACAAATATAAATTTTTAACATCCAATCAGTCACCATGGCTAGTTGGCTGTTAAGCAAAACCCCTAAACGACCCATTACTACTCTTTAGATTATTAGAAAAAATATTTTTTCATATCAATGTTTGGATTTAAGGTCCCCGTCACGAGAAGCTATACTATGTTACGTATCGAACCAAAGTCTGCCACTGAGTGACTACTGAGTTCCAGTACCACAAAACATTAAACGACAGCGATTTATATCGCTAAAATATAACCCGACTAAGTGAAATTGCTCGTTAGTTTCGTATTACACGTATTTTACTTTGAGTTGATTGAATTTGAGATTATTTGTTTCGCTCCGTAACTTAGAAGAAGTTCTTTGTTTACAATATTTTTCGCTTCTCGTGACGGAGACTTTAAATATGTGCGACATATAATTTTGTCAACAAGTGAAATTGCGAAAACGAGCAATTTCACTTGGTCGGGTTATATTTTAGCGGTGTTGTCTAATGTTTTGTGGTACTGGATGCGTCTTAGTTCCACTACCACAAAATATTGAATTTGGTGTTATTTGTTGTTGATTTAATTGTCGCTACGTAACTTAGTACAAGTTCCTTATTTACAAAATTTATAGCTTCTCGTGATGGGGACTTTATTGAGTTACATTCGACTCCTTTCATTTATAAACAAATATTACAATTTTTAAACATCAGACTTATTGCGGGCTATCAGACAATAATAACTATATTCGTGCATCCATACTTCTGACGTCATCCGAATCCAGAATCGAATCAAAGTCGATTCCAATAACTAGTTTTGGACTAGTGTCGATTTCATCCGAACCCAAATATTTTGAGAACAGTACAGCTGAGCAACATCATAAATCTCAAGCAGCTATTCCAAAAAAACCCTTAATAACTCTAATTTTGTCTAAAACAAAACCAAAATCGACTAATGTAAACGAGCCTAACCTACAAAGTATGATCATCACCTGAACCTGTTGTCAGAGTTGGTGTGTGTGAAGTCCACTATCAGCTCGAAGGGCTGCTGGCAGAACGGCTTGAGGGTCAGTATCACGTGGTAGATCAGCAGGTCAGCATTTACTTCGCCAATCCTGGGGAGAGAAAAGGAGGATATTTTGAGTCAGATTTATGATATTTAGAGAAGTATTTTAATATTTATGATACTGTGGGATATGCCGTGAAACCTGGATAACTGGGACATCAAGGGACTTGCAAAATTTTCTCAATTAAAGAGATATTCCACTTACCCAGTGTCTCATATATCCAAGTTTGACAATATGTCTCATTTACAGAGGGTTCCATTAATAGAGGTATATTTCAGTTATAGATGTACGATTATTAAATAAAATAACGTATTTTGTGGTTAGACTAAGAATAAAATAAACAAATATGTGATAAGATACGAGTTAGGGAGGTAATAAATTGACGTGATGAAAGAGGTTACAGAGGTCCATACCTACAAAATTCAAAGAAAACAATTTGGCAATTTTTTTTTATTCTTTAAAATATAGTCTAAATAAAAGAGATAAAATACACTCGCTGTCTCAATTATACAGGTAATTATGACGATAAAACCGAGAGAACTAATTCCAGATATAGATGTTTGTTTGTCCTACTAACAGGGGTAATTCAGAACTAAAGTGTCGGGACACGAGTCCCGCATGAGTATGAGCATGAATTCCAGCTATGGAGTTTTCTCACTTATCCAGGTTCCACTTAACCAAGTTTTACCGTATTTATGATATTTTGAAACCTGTTTGTGATATAAATGAAAAACTGGACATGTACAAAAACCCCCTAATAATAGTTGGAATTGTAATACTTCCAACCCGTATTCACACAAATAATTTAATATTTTTTTGGGTTATGTTTAACATTTTGCTTTCCCGACTCAATTGACTATATCCACTCAATTCTACGAAGTGAACCTTGTCCTAATAACTTTCAATTGATTCCAAATTGGAACTTTTTTCAAATATAACAAAGTTCTGCCTTTGACTTCATCCGCGTGAAATTTCGTGTTTCAACATAGAATATATCCTATGGCACTCGGCAACTCGGCTTCCCAGTAGTGAAAGACTTTTCGGTATCGGCTCAATGTTTTCGAAGATTGTTCCTTCTTAATACTAGGTCAGAAATTTTTGCTCTTTATAAAAATACTCGAACTCGAGGTTGTAGGTTCAACCAATATGACTTTTTCAATTCATGTGTACTTTCTGAGTTTATCTTGGACATTACTGACATCGGTGAAGGAAAACATCGTGAGGAAACCTGGACTTATATTTAATGTCTGAAATCGCCAACCCGTCTTGAGCAAGCGTGGTGATTAATGCTTGAGCCTTCTCTGTATGAGAAGAGGCCTTTGCCCTGCAGTGGGACAGTAACAGGCTGGTATTATTATTTTATAAAAATACTCACTTATATCTTCTCGAAATAAAATAGAAGACAGGATTCCCCAATTTACTGGTCCCAGCCTGATAGAAGATATTCAAGCTCTTGATACTCTTGAATTCCTCTTTCTTATGCATGTTATGTTTGACTATAAATTCCTCGAAGTTGGTAGAAGAAATGTCTATGGATGACCAGCGCGCGTAGGAGGAGAAGAGGAGACTTGATGTGCTGGAAGAGAGACTGAGTAAGAGTCATATTGTTTTAGGAGATAAGGGATTGAGATCAGTCGAGAGGAAGGATCTGTTTGAGTACGTTGTTTGGTGAGCCCAAAAGTAAGATCGGTCGTTAATAGCTGTCAAAAATTTACCTGTTTTTAATAATTTGGCAATATTACTGTATGGAAATAAGAAATGTGGCTAACTAGGGAACTAGAATATTAATAATGAATTACAATTATAACATCGAATTTGATATTATACCAAAAAAAGGCATTTGGAAAGTTTCCAAATCCTTTTTTTACATCTAAAACTAAATTTTCGGTGTAACGATATTAATTATTGCATGTCGTAATCAATATTCTAGTTCGCTAGTTAGCCACATTTCTTATTTCCATACAGTAATATTGCCAAATAAATCAAAACAACGAAATATTTGACATCTATTTGCGACGTTGCCCACTTTCAGAATAAACGCTCTTAATGCGCCGTCCATTCCGCTTGCGTGGTGCCCCGTCACTCAGAACCCACACTCGGATCAATCTGCGTCGGCTTCCAGTCTAACCGGATGCAGTTGAATACTAGTATTTTACACGAAGCGACTGCCTATCTGACCTCCACAACCCAGTTACTGGGTAACACAATACTCCTTGGTAAGACTGGTTGTCAGACATTCGGGCTTCTGACGACCCGTAACGACAGTCAAAGATCCACGAATGACAGCCGGGACCAACAGCTTAACGTGCTTTCCGAGGCACGGAGGAGTCTCGGTATGTAAAGATGGTCACCCATCCATCATCGACCAGTGCGGCTGTTATTACTTAGCCACGAGCTCCTATCGGACCCACACTTAAGATACAAATTAAAATATAGCTTGTCCACTCTGAAATGACGCGCCCCGCATTACCCCATTACGGAGTCCGTAAGAAGTGATAATAGGGCGCGTCATTTCAGAGTGGGCTAGTCATACTGCCTCGTTGATCTAGTGGCCGCAAGCGCTACTGCTGATTATGAGGTCTTAGGTACATTTTCCAGGTCGGGCTAAGTGTTATAGTATGTTTCCATTTAATCAGTAAATTCTCTGTAGCAGCCCGGAGTCTGGATTTGTTGATATGGTTGATGGCAATAGGCTCGCCCCCTATTACATGGGACTTAAACATAACTGGCGAAATGTTGGTGTATCTCCGCGTAAACCTTCGGGGAACATTGACGTGATGTTATGTTATAAAAAAAATACTTACGATTCAATTGGCTTATGTTCCGGGGGTCCCAAGTATGCGAGAAGCGTTGCCATCTGAAAATAATTAATGTATTTACTAATTAAACAAAATTCAAAATTGTTTTATTTAAACTAGGCTGAGAATCAGCACTTTTCGAACGTCAAAATTACATAAGACAGTCCCCCAAAACGCCCGCCCTTTACCACTTCCTAGTGCGTTAGCTGGGAAGAAGAAGTGGCGCAACAAACTCCCCAGCAGCACTGCTGTCTGTTCAGTTAGAAAAACTTGATTCTATATAGTAGTATATAACCTGTCAGTAAGTAAGCTAATTCTGAAGAAAGAACATAAACATTGTCTTGAGTTAATCACAGCGACCAACTATTCTTATCATTTAAGTAGTCGTTGATAGAATAGAATGCCTTCGAACAAAGGTTGGATTTTACTTTCGTTTTAAACGCACGAGATAAGGTGTGTTTGTAAAATCTAGACAGATTAAGCATAATTAAAGATGAGGGTTGCAAGAGGTCTCAATTTATTACATATTAGAATTTAACATTCATGAAAAGATGTGAAATTCAAATCAAAATATTTTGTTTCACATAAACCTACATGAGGACTTATGAAACGTCAAAAGCTAGGTGCATTATTCCAATAGGTCGTTTCCTATGGAGAAGAGCCCTTTGCTACGATCCTAGCTTGCCGAAGAACATCCTGCCGATCGCCTTAGGCCGTGCGCACTTTGGACACATTTTCAGACGAATTTTACTTTTGCGAACACATACGAACACGCACGAACGATACCGAACTTCCAAGTACTAAGGGAGCACGCACACTGAGTGCGAGTTTGTCGTACATATACGTACAATGAATCAAGTCCATATCTGAGCAGTTTCAAAACAAAATCCCGTGAACACGATGACCACATCTGTTACCGGCCCGTATCTATAGCCGCCGAGCGCTGCAAGCAAGAATAGTCCTTGCGGTGGTTAGATATGAACTTCTTCGATGGTACGTATAGTTCCGACGTCCGAGAACAATCCGAATTTCTTGGGATTTTTCGTGCGTTCAATGCGATATCACCGGAACAGTAATCTGCGTTCGCAATTCATTTGCCAAACATGTACACAAACACGAGTTTTAGGGAAAAACAACCTTATGCCTACACATAAGGTTCAGTTTGCGCTTAAACTTCATATTTTTTATGACTTTCTTAACTGTAGTAGTCGGTCTAAAAATCAACTTTATTTACACTTGAATAAAGTTGATGTTTGTCTAAGTGGAACAATCGTGTTTGTTAACATGTTTGGCAAATAAATTGCGAACGCAGATTAGGTATTTGACGGAGAAAAACGTATTCAGTGAGCGCGACCACGATCATACGTTTACGTACGATACAAATTCGTTTCCAAAGTGCGCGCGACCTTATGGTCGTGGCTGCAGAATCGATAGTCTCCGATCCTCTCCTGCTGGTTCCACAGCAGTCTGTGTAGCGCTACCACATAGGCGTCGCTGATGAAGGAGAGGGAAGTCTGGTCCGTTGTCGTGTGCTACGCCGTAGCAGAGCAAGCTACGTCGTAGCACAGTGCCATAGCGTAGCGTAGCATAATGCTAAAACTACGCCGTATCACAGTGCTACAGTGGAGCTTAGCAATAAATCGTAACCCGATGACATGGTGAAAGTCGCGGGAATCTGCAGCACAGGACTGATCGCTGTGGTAACTCTTGGGAGACATGTCCAGCAAGGGCGTTTTCCAACTGACTGAAGCCCTACCTTGTCGAAGGGCCTCCTGCCATCGCGGTTGCAGGTCAGGTAGTCTCCGATCCTCTCCTGATGGTTTCACAGCAGGCGCCACCAAGTAGGCGGCGCTAATGAAGGAGAGGTCGTGGGACGTTTGGTCAGGTCGTAGCGCGCTACGCCGTAGCAGAGAGCGAGCTACGTCGTAGCAGAAAGTTAGCTACGTTGTAGCAAATGTGCTACGACATAGCTCGCTTTCTACAGTGCTATGGCACTGGCCATAGCGTAGCGTAGCACAATGCTAAAGCTACGCCGTATCACAGTGCTACAGCGTAGCTTAGCAACAAACCGTAACCCGATGACATGGTGAAAGTCGCGGGAATCTGCAGCACAGGACTGATCGCTGTGGTAATTCTTGGGAGACATACGTCCAGCAAGGGACGTTTTCCAGCTGAATGAAGCCCTACCTTGTCGAAGGGCCTCCTGCCGTCGCGGTTGCAGGACAGGTAGTCTCTGATCCTTTCCTGATAGTTTCACAGTAGGCGCCACCAAGTTGGCGTCGCTAATGAAGGAGAGGTCGTGGGACGTCTGGTCTGTCGTAGAGCGCTACGCCGTAGCAGAGATCGAGCTACGCCGTAGCACAGTGCGATAACGTAGCGTAGCACAATGCTAAAGCTACGCCGTATCACAGTGCTACAGCGTAGCTTAGCAACAAACCGTGGACCGGTGACCTAATGGAGTTCGCGGGATCCAGAGCATAAAACCGATCGCTGTGGCGACTATTGCACAACGTCTGTATCAAGTAGTGGACGTCTCTCGGATGAATGAAGCTCTACCTTGTCGAAAGGCCTCCTGCCGACCGCCTTATGGTCACGGCTGCAGGACAGGTAGTCTCCGATCCTCTCCTGATGGTTCCACAGGAGTCTGTGCAGCGCCACCACGTTAGCGTCGCTGATGAAGGAGAGGTTGTGCGAAGTCTGGTCTACTGATTCGCAGTCTGAGGCTATTTGGATGAAGAATCTGGAGACAAGGGAGAAGAATTTAGTTATTAAGAGAAATAAAACGAGAAAAAGAATTTGCGACCAGTTACAAATGGCCCCGATTCATTTTAATTTGATCGAGTTTCCTATGGCGTTCCGTAATAATATTATAACGGTCGTAAAATTATGTCAAAACATTTTATCCATGAGCCGTCATTTTAGACCGCTAAATGAAGCACCACTTTTTTTTGTATAATCCAAGCTTTATATTTGACAATAGGGATGATGCCAGGGTCAAAAAAAAAAAATTTGGTCCGTCAGTCAGATAATAAAAAAGAAATTCTATTTAGTCCGTCAGTCAGATAATAAAAAATAAATTCTATTTCGTCCGTCAGTCAGACAATAAAAAAGTAATTCTATTTAGTCCGTCAGTCAGACAATAAAAAAGAAATTCTATTTAGTCCGTCAGTCAGATAATAAAAAAGAAATTCTATTTAGTCCGTCAGTCAGATAATAAAAAAGAAATTCTATTTAGTCCGTCAGTCAGATAATAAAAAAGAAATTCTATTTCGTCCGTCAGTCAGATAATAAAAAAGAAATTCTATTTAGTCCGTCAGTCAGATAATAAAAAAGAAATTCTATTTAGTCCGTCAGTCAGACAATAAAAAAGTAATTCTATTTAGTCCGTCAGTCAGACAATAAAAAAGAAATTCTATTTAGTCCGTCAGTCAGATAATAAAAAAGAAATTCTATTTAGTCCGTCAGTCAGATAATAAAAAAGAAATTCTATTTAGTCCGTCAATCAAATAATAAAAAAGAAATTCTATTTAGTCCGTCAGTCAGATAATAAAAACATATAATACTACTTTAAAAAAAACCCTACAATGTGAAAAATAACTTTAATTTCGGAAGTCGGTGGCAAAAAAAGAAAATTCAAAACCAAAGACCGACTATCTGACTACGTTAGTAAGTGACTCACTTGCGTCCCGCCTCGAAGTGCGCCCTCAGGAAGTGGTTGAACGGCAGCATGTGCTGTTCCTTGGAGAACTCCACGTGGTTGGCGATGTTCTGCAGGATCTTGGACATCAGCATCAAGCCGCGCTTCACGTGTGAAGGGACTGGGCGGTTTACTATGCCCATTTCTTGGGGAGATACTGTGGGAGAGAAAAGTAAATGTTACTGACGGCCGGTCGCAATGAAAAAACTCCAGTTCAATTTAAATATCTCTATCCGAGATAAACTGTAAGATTTGCGCTGTAACTGATTGCTGTGAGCTACCCCGTTGTCATGTTTAAAACTTTTAAGAGCTTAATTCGACTTTCTGTCACAGAAAGATTGACACCGAGGATACATCGATAGTTGTATTGAGGCGCAACAGCCAGTTCTTAGTAGTAGCTAATTAGTTCTTAGGCGATATCTTTAAGCAGTAACATACAAAAAATGTTCTTTTGTAGGAAATGTTTGTGATAGGAGTAGTTTCCTTCAATTGCGGCGGCGTCTACAACGCCACATGCAAACTACCCATCAAAGACCTGACGTCACACAAATCTTGCATCGCGGAAGCAGAGTTTACCGCGCGACGAATATATATACAACGACCCGACATCATTCGTCAGGCAGTAGCCCACCAGACACAACACCCGTCTCTAGTCGGAGGATCCTCCCTTTTTTGTAGAGGATGAGTGAACTTTACACCTTGTTCCTCATACCTCTATTTCCTCATTCCAATTTTTTATCCCAATTATATCTAATCTTATCTAATTTTGTCTACATACTTTTATCTAATTGTTCCCTGATCTTGACTAATTTCATTTCAACATACTCGTATTTTGTCTACTTTTATGTAATCTAATCTAATTTTAATTGTATGATTGTACGTGTAATTACTAATAGATATTGACCTATAAGTTGTATGTGTGGTGCAAACTGTTAGTATAAGTTGGTTTTTTATATAAATAAATAAACTCTATACTGGAGACCACGACGTGCCGCCAAAAA
This sequence comes from Agrochola lota, assembly GCA_947364205.1. Lineage (NCBI taxonomy): Eukaryota > Metazoa > Arthropoda > Insecta > Lepidoptera > Noctuidae > Agrochola > Agrochola lota. The sequence continues at coordinate 7,790,025 of OX376246.1, read as the reverse complement.
ATAATTAAATGAGTTTGAGGCCCTATTTTTCAGGTTTATACCGTTTCATCAAGCATCATTATAGGTTCTTCAAGTGTGGAAAATTTAAAACTTATGACTTATGGGCAATAATCCTGAGGTTTCCTAGCACTAAAAGAAATATTTTATACCGGAAAATAACAATACTGTGGTAACTTACCTATAGCGGGGTTGATGAATCTCAAGAACAGAACAGTGCCGACAGCGCCCACACTCGTCTGCGGGAATTGCGCGAACCTCTTGCTTAGGACCTGCGCAAAAAGCTAGTATTCATTACTTTAAAACATGTTCAAGTTAGTAAGCGTGGCAAAATCTGAAACGAATTCTACCCTGTGCAGTTAGGAATTACACTTTAGTATCATCAGACAAATGGTTAACCCCACCCACAAAAAAAATATCGGGGCGGGATTTTGTCGCGCACTGGATTTTCAACTCTCGGTGTTGAACCGAGCGTTGAGAATCCAACAGAGTGCAATGCAGTGAATCCCAGCGCGTCGAAGAAACACTGTTAGATTTTCAACTCTCGGCGCTAAGACGTAAGTTGAAAATCTAATCCGCGAAAAATTCACCGCGGGAAAATATCGCCCGTGCGAACCTGAGCTAAGACTGTAAACTGACTGGATCGTGCCGATGTAATCCTAGATTATTATTTTCCTAAATGATTTCATAACCAACAAGCACGAAATAATGTCCTGAATTTTTATAACAAATAAAAAAAACAGTATTTTTTCTCACATAACTGCAAAAGCTCCGAATAGTCCAGAAGGCGCATTTTAGGTATGAAGCTACAAGTACGCGGCGGGCTCGTCTAGTCGGGCCAATTCAGTGAGCGTAACGTAGTCAGAAGATTTAAGATTTACTCGATAGAAAGAGAAGCAACTTCTAGGTGAATATAACTGTAGGTAATTACCGCTGTGCGACCTGAATTGCACTTTATTGTGTCGTACCAAAAGTCGCTATTTATTCAAATGATTTTGAGGAGTGAACCATCAGTATTAATTTATGGCAAAAGGGTATATTATTGCTTGAATGAGTCGACGAATAATAGAGCATCTTTCGAATATCAAATAACGTCATGGAGTAAACACACAACGTTTGTAAGTGCTTCTTACACATTGAATGCTTTGATTTCATTATTACATTACAGGTACACCTCTGCTAAACCCTTTGGGAAAACCAGGAGTGATGTTATGCTATGTTGAAGCCGAAATTTAATTAGTTAACTCTGTAATCAGCATTTTGTTTTTGTTGTCATTTGGCCAATGTCGCAAGAGTAATTACGCAATATTGTCTTTGGTCCGTGGCCTTGACATCAACCAATGAACAACATTTGTTTTTTTATTTATTGGTTGAACACGAGGCCTTTGGCTACTTTTGTATGTGTGTATTTTATGTCTTTTTGTCTTTACATGTGCGTTTTGTTTGTGCAGAATAAACAATGTTTCTTTCTTTTTCTTTTCTTTTCTTTAAATTCAAATTTTATTTATTTAATACTTTAAGCACATGAATGTATAGAGGCGGACTTATTGCCATAGGCATTTTCTACCAGTCAACCTTTGGTTGATGCAGAGACTAACAGTGGTAGGAGCAATAGCGAGAATAGGGATGATGCCTGGGAAAAAACAAGAAATTCTAATTAGTCCGTCAGTCAGATAATAAAAAAAAAATGAGACACGTATTTTTTGCTTTATCATATTAATAAAAAATTACTTAGATAAAACGCAATTTTAAGTTGGGGAGTGGGGGTGTCTACGTCACTAGTATGTATAAAATCTACATACTCGTGACGTCATGGCTCATTTTACCTCAATGTATCGCCGGAATCTTAAAAAAATAAAAAATCGTGTCCAATATTTTTTTATAATCTCAAAGACGGACTATAATTTTTTTTTTGTCATCATCGTTATTAAGGAATAAATAAAAAGCCTAAATTTTCGTCGATGATTTTTTTATTACAATAGGGATGTTGACTGTGAAAAAAAATACTATTAAGTCCGTCAGTCAGGTAATAAAAAATCATTACAAACATTTATTTTTTTGCTTTATCATATTATTAAAAAATGGTTTAGATAAAACGCATTAAACTTGGGGGGCTCGCTACGTCACAAGTCGGTATAAAATTTACCGGAGAGTGACGTCATGCCCCATTTTACCATAATACCCAGTGTATTGCCGTAATCTTTTGATTACGTAAAAAAAGAAAAATTACGTGTACATTATTTTTTAATAAACTACCTGAGGGACAAAAAATATTTTTTTTTGTCGACATCCCTATTGAATAATGATAGTCAAACAAATATTGTTGGAAAAAGTGGTGAAATATAAAGTTGAAACCTTAATACAGATGAATGTATTACTAATTCAATTTAGTGAATGATTGCGTAAGAATTTAACCTGAACAGGGTTTGTTTATACATTCGTCAGATACTTTTCGAACAGACTATACAGCTCGTCCTAATACTTCGACGAATACAGGCGTTATGTTATGTTCATATTACTAACCTGATATAAACAATGGCACATGCTCCGTAGTTGTGGAGGGAACTTCTCTGCTGATCCGACTATTCGGTCGAATACTTCCTTAGTCAGGTCTATGAGGTTCGACCTGTTCATCTCTATGTCTTGGTTTGGGTCCAGCCTGAGAAAAGGAAATGAGAACTATTGCTAATTTTATTTTTGACACAATAAGAAATACTATCTTGGAAAGATTTCTTTAGAAAACGTTTAACTGTAGTCGCATACGGCTTGCCCAAAATATGATAAAAACCACAGTATTTTGTAGTGCATAGATTAAAACTTTTGAAAAGAAAGAAAACGTTTATTTGGACACAGTCGTGAAACACAAAATACAAACAAACTAAAATTGATACTAATCTTTTGACGATAAGTGTGTGCCTCACGGCTGCGCCAAAAAGGTTTATTTCAGCATTAATGCCAGACAAATACTGTCTGACGCTGGTCTTCTAATGAGCCCTTAAGGACAAGTGACGGGGAGTACAAACAGTTTCAACATACCTAATACATATTTTTTTATACTTCTAAATAAATAAATAAACTAGTAATCAAATAAACTAATTACAAAAACAACAAAAAAGAAATATACGAAAATCACAAGAACTGTCCAAGCAAAACCTGCTGTTTTGCAGTAATCCACATTTCAAATGTTATCAAATCAAAATATTTTATTTCACATAAACCTACATGGGCACTTATGAAACGTCAGAAGCTAGGTGCACGGTTCCAATTGGTCGTTTCCTATGGAGAAGAGCCGGCAAGATAGTCCGCCATTACTTTTTTAAAAGGAAATAGCTTTAACAATGTGTGCAAATTACAGCGTTAATTCAAACTCAAAACTCAAACACAAAGCATTTATTTCAAATGAACCAATTGCAGACACTTTTGAATTGTCACGGGGTCGGTCAGTCAGAAAGATGAAGCTAGTTACCCATTCCAACGCGTAGTATGTTCCTATGGAGAAGAACGGGCAAGAAACTCCACGGACACTCTTTTAAATCAAAATATGGTTACAAAATATTGGTAACATCACTCATGTTGAAGTTATACATGAGAGAACGATGCAAAACGTTAAAAGCGTCCGTATTTTTTTTTAAAAGTAATGAATAAATTCAATAAGCCGTGGCAGCTAAGAGATGACCAGTCCCTACTGACGGCTCCCATTCACGAACTTGACTTAATACAGAGGTTCCTAAAGTGTGCGCCGCGGCGCCCTGGTGCGCAGTAGAGAAAAAAAGAGGGGCGCCGTGAATTGCTCCTCTTTATGCTCTGGAAACTAACTTAGGTTGTTGCGAGTAAAAAATAAACAATTCGGATCGCGCATGCGTCGCTCACTCGCCGATAGGTAGTAAAGGTACTTGCGCTAAATATAGCTACATATTGTGGATCTTTTAATTTTTGTGCCTATCTTCCTATCATCAATCTATCTATTATTGTACTCTATTTCGATTAGCTAGGGCGCCGAGACAAAACACTAAACCTGTAAGTTTGAATTTATTAGGCCCTTTGGTAAACCTTGAGTGTGGACTTCAGAAATTCGGAACCAAGTTTAACCACCGAAGGATACGATATGGCCAGAAACATCCTGGATTAGTTCAACCTTCAGGAATTAAGGGAGGTCACCCTTCTTCTAGCCACTTTATAGACGCGAAACTGTGCGTAGAAGATAAGTCAATCTGCCGCCTTTTCCCAACTATATTGGCGTCGGCTTCAAGTCTAACCGGATGCAGCTGAATACCAGTATTTTACATGGAGCGACTGCCTATCTGACCTCCACAACCCAGTACCTGAGTAATACGATACCCCTTGGTAAGACTGGTTGTCAGACTTTCGGGTTTCTGACGACCCGTAACGACTGTCAAAGATCCACGAATGACAGCCGGGACCAACGGCTTAACGTGCTTTCCGAGGCACGGAGGAGTCTCGGTATGTAAAGATGGTCACCCATCCACAGACCAATCCCGGCAAGCGTAGCTTAACCTGATGGATCGACCCGTGCGGCAGTGGTACTTAGACACAAGCTTCTCGTGCGTATAAGATAAATAATAATAATAATCAGCACAATATGTCCATCATGACGAGAATCTCGTGAAAGATGAGAAATATAAAAAAATCAAGTATCTTGACTCAGCACACGAAATTGTCGACATGTGGGACGTGGACCCTGCTATCATTTTGCCGATAATCGTTACGGTTAATGGCCTACTCACGAAGAGCCTCGACACAAATATAAAAATATGTAAACAATATGTATTGAGAATGAAATAAAGAATAATCAATAATCAGCACAACACAAGTAATGTGGTAGTTATTCAGGCTGTGCCTAGAAGATCAGTAAGCTGTAAATAAATGCCAACCTGGCTGGATCTACTTCGAAGCTGATATCTCCTCGCTCATCAGCCTGGTCGAGGAGTGCAGTGATGAGGGGTTCCAAAAGGTTCTGAAGGTATACGTAGCCATAGATCTTGAAGCAGAACGCCATGATTTTGCTGCCTAGGGAGTTGCCTCGGAAGAGGGTTTGCATGCAGTCGGAGACCTGGGGATGAAAATGATGTACAAATTGATTACATATATACACATGTACGTGACTAAATCTTTCGATTTGAGATTTGAGGGTTTGTCAGCCATATCATTTCGTTTACCAAAATGGCAGTTTAAGTTTGTTCCAAAAAGGACCTAAGTTTGATGTTCTCAAAAAGTATTTTGGTTTACTGTCTGACCAATTTTTTATCACAGCAGCCTATTAATGGGTAATATCCAATATGGAATTGTAATAAACTTCCTTACATGTTGTGCCGACTACATAAAAAGGGTTAATACATACAACCAAAAAGATTTGTAGCAGTGTTTCCTTTTAGGGATTTCTCCCTTTTTTTCGGAAAAATTACTAATATTATGCATGATTTTGGGAAAAATTTCTTTTTACAGTAATTTTGGGGAAAAATTGAATTTGAAGCACCACCGATTTATTAAAGCACCCTCAAACTCGTAATAAATGTCATCCGTCTCATTATAGTTTACCATGTTAATTGGTATTACCGTGGCTAAAGATGACATTTGAATTAAGTCACATTATACCTAGAGTTGTTTTGTTTCGTCTCTCTCGATTAATAATATAATGAATGTTGTGTAATCTCGTCAATTAATGAATGTTTTGTAGGTATTTAATGCTATAAATATGTGGAACTAGCTTTTGCCCGCGGCTTCGCCCGCGTGGATGTCGCAAAATATTCCACGTGAACGTACTACCGAGATTAATAGCCGAGGAAATGGTCTTTGACTCCTACCGCTGCTCCCGCGTAGCCGACAATTATTTTGTTACGCATACGTAATTTTGAATCTGTGATATCTTTTAAACTATTAATTTACATGATATGATGTCAAGGCACATTATAATCTAAATTAAATGCCCGATTTAAATATTTTTTTTATTGGATAAGGATTATTACAACACCGGTCAAAATAGCTTCGGAAATATCAATGAAATTTTTATCAAATTCGGAAAGATAAAACTGGTTACTGTGGGTCATCCTTATTAGATGGATATATGTCATCGCGGACTTTTTTGTTGAACTTTTTAAGATGGATAATTCTGTAAAACATTTTTTTTATGTATATTTAACGGTTTACGCAGCGCACGCCAATAAACCTCCCAGTCGGCATGATTTTTTCCGACATCTTCAACAATAATCGTCATATTTCAGCCTATTTACACAAAACCTTAATGTATTATATACTAAAACCATCCGGATGAACCACTCCGTCCATTGGTGAAAAACGTTTGAAAATCTCTAATCTCATTCGGTAGTTTTTGAGTTTATCGCGTTCAGACAGACAGACAGATGCGGCGGGGGCCTTCGTTTTATAATATTTAAGGATGATTTATTATCATCATGCACCAAGGAATTCATTCAGAGAATAAAAAAAGTAAAAAAACTAGGGAAAGACCAAAAACGTAAGTGGAACCACTGGTTTGTAGTTTTTAAAACCTATTCAAGATTTACCTATTATAGCTAGTAGTTGTCTTAAAACAGAAAACAAGAAAAGGTGTTACAGAGACACGATTTAAGTTATTAACAGTACTGATAGATGATTGAACATTTCAAACCTCGATGAAAACAGAACTTAAATTTCACAGACTTAAGATTTAATTTCAAGTGCCTTCTACCCACCTCAACTTCCCTATAGAATATGTTCCATAGTAGCGGCGCTAGCAGATGTTTCGCGTCGAATAGAGTGACGAACACGCGAGCCAGCTCGTCCATCTGAGATGTGCTTACGACGTTAGCTAGTGCCATTGCTATCGGTAGCTCGCCCTGTGGGCAAAAAAGTAGGAATTAGAAAACCTTGGTTTAAAAAAACAAATTGCTCAAATTAAATTATTACAGTGGAATCCGTTTATAATGAAATCGAAGGGAATTTACAAACACGTCATACTAAGCGGACGTCATACAAAGAATTTTTGTGAAAAAAAAAAACTTTATTTTTATTTTATTATTTATTTATTTATTTTATTATTTATGTACACACAGTAAAATACATACAGATACGACATAATTATAATTTGAGTACAAAGGTACTGCTTATTTCTTAAGAAATTTCTTCCAGCAGACCTGCGAAAGGAGAAATGTGAAAGAAATGTAGACAATAGTGTGTGAGAACAAAAAGAGAAAAATATGAATATATATATATATTTTTTTAGGTAAATACTCATTTTAATAGAGAAATATAGCATATTAAATAAAAATAAAATTTGCACGTAATACGTGTATGTATATTTTTCATTTTTTACTTAAGACATCTATCTAAAACGGACAAAATGTATTAATATTTTATATATTTATTTAAAATCGGTCATAATAAGCGACATGTCACTGTAAGCGAAGACATGAAGTCGTTTTATCCGACTTTGTTACAAAGACTTTTATATGAAATCCAAACTTCGTTGTGTAACTACGTCATAATAGGCGGTTGGTCAATATAGGCGGAGTCATAATAAACGGATTCTACTGTAATTATTATTGTCAGTAAAATTATAATTTTTAACCAAGCTTATGAAATAGAACAACTACACAAGAAAATCTTGCTTACAGCAGCGGAATTCTGGAAAAAACATAAGTACAATACGGTTCATATAGCTTGGCAGTTCCGAACTTCGCGCAGATGGCTGCGCAATAATTTTTTTTAGGAACCTAATGGTGACATGAGGCGAGTGTGAGTGAAAGAACATGCGCGAAAGTTCGCAGAGCCTGTGTTCAGATCTGCCAAGTTATATCGGCCGTATTGTATTGGACCCTTTCTTGCTAAAAATGTCACTGGACATGACACAAAAAGCATGAATCTCGCATTTTAATATTCTAATTCAATTCGAGAAGACGTTGTTTCTCTGTAGGACGATCATTTGTTTATTTATTAAACTTTATGAACGAAAAAGTATTAATTGAGACTTGCACACGAAATCACACATTAAACAAAAAATAAAAAACAAAGTAACATTAAAATTAATAAAAAGAAGGAAGTCCTGTACAAGGCCAAAAGGCACGTCTCACGGCACATCTCTGCACGATGCTGCGACATTTAGAAAAAAAAAATAGGTCGCAGCGCTGGTATTCTGATAGGGCCCGCATTGATGTCACGGATAGATAGATACAGAATTAAATACATATAATCAATCAATCTGCCTAGCCTTTTCCCAACTATGTTGGTGTCGGCTTCCAGTCTAACCGGATGCAGCTGAATACCAGTATTTTACATGGAGCGACTGCCTATCTGACCTCCACAACCCAGTAACTGGGTAATACGATACCCCTTGGTAAGACTGGTGTCAGACTTTCGGGCTTCTGACGACTCGTAACGACTGTCAAAGATCCACGAATGACAGCCGAGACCAACGACTTAACGTGCTTTCCGAGGCACGGAGGAGTCTCGGTATGTAAAGATGGTCACCCATCCACTGACCAACCCCGGCAAACGTAGCTTAACCTGATGGATCGACCAGTGCGGCTGTTGTTACTTAGCCACGAGCTCCTCGCTATTAAATACATATAATAAAAAATAAAAATAAAATGGTGCGTGAAATACACTAAAAAGTAAAATATATGTAATGCGCGTCTCTGTATCCGACGTAACATCAGTTAATTGTCTATGCCTTGCATCATAAAAAGATACAAAGGCGGACCTAATGCCTATGGCATTACTGTCACTGTCATTTATTAACGGCACGTTGACAAGGGGTGACTTTCTCGACCGTCGCGTCGACAAGCAAGAAACTCTGTTCATGAAAACACGGCTTTAATTTTCATATAATTAGTTCGAATATGTTACCTTATCAGAGATCATAGTGACGAGCTGCACGAGTTGTTCGAATCTATCAGCGAGCACGGTCTCCGCCAGCGTGTCGAACTCTGTGCCTTGTTGGAGTATCTTCGTGAGAACTTCCATGAAGGCTGCACGGGTTTGCAGGTCGCGGTGGTAACCTAGGTCTGTGGAAAAAAGGTTGAGGTTAGAGAAACTATGAAGGAAAACAAGAAACTTGGTCGAATGGTCTTAGGTATTTTCATGTCTCAACCGCAGACCATAATAATGTGTCATGGCCGGTGCCTGGTGCAGATAGAAACTAGTCGAGGAACATGAACTGTATGCACCTCAATATAAATAGTAGATTATGAAACTGTTTCACGAGCCGGAATTATATGCCACTAACAGCTTTACCTGCATACATTGAGAGACGAGTGTCGCTTGCAACATGAACTTGAACATACCAATGCTGTGCATGAGCCCCGAGTCGATGTTAGCGCTAAGTTAGTTAGACATGGTCTGTATAGTATCGTTGCTCAGGAGTTATATGCCACTAACAGTATTACCAGCATACATTAAGAGACGAGTGTCGCTTGCAACATGTGACTTGAACATACCAATGCTATGCATGAGCCCCGAGTCGATGTTGGCGCTGAGTAGGTTGGACATGGCCTGTATAGTAGCGTTGCGGAGCGTCTCCAGCCGCCCAGGCCCTTCGGCCATTTCAACTTCGTTGCAATCGTTGAGGAGGTTCATGAAGAGGGTGAAGTATCTGGGTAAGAGAGAGAGAAGAATTAATTCCAATCCCGTGGGAATATCGGTATAAAAAGTACCCATGGCTTAACCCAGGTCATGGTCTACCCAAGTCCAAAATTTTATCTAAGTCTGTTCAGCCATTTCAGCGTTAAAGCGCGATAGCAGTGATAGCCTAGTGGTGTGGCCGTCGGACTGCCAAGTCATAGGTCCCGAGTTCGAACTCAAGGCACGCACCTCTGACTTTTCGGATTTCATGTGCGTATTGTATAATTATCACTTACTTCAAAAACAGTGAAGGGAAACATCGTGAGGAAACCGGCACGCCTGAGAGATATTTCTCGACGGCATGTGAAGCCAAGTAAGAGACCCATGGGTGGCTTTAAAACTCTGACACCAGGTTAGTCACTAACCACACGAAAAGAAGAAGCGTAATAAACAAACATACAAAAAAATCTAATATTTTCAATAATATTATTATCCTTATTCAAGATAGAGTCTACGAGTATTATTTTTTTCAGTCACTTACTTAAGAAACAGTTGACTCTTAGCTTCCATTAGATCTCCTCTGTCAGACTCCTCAGGTTGCAATGGTAGACCCTTCAGTAATGATGCTACAGCTTCCATGCATGCTTGGTCTAATTCTCTGCAGCAGACTAGATATCTAGAAGTAAAACATTAGGGTTAGTTGGCATAAAAGATATAAAAGAAGTTTTGTCTGCACAGATAATATAATAAAATCATTTAAGAGACTTCCAAATTGCCGAAAATATAGAAGCTTTGACTACAAATCAAGGAAATTTCATATTTTGATGTCTTGAAAAAACTAAGCTGCATAAAAGGCACTTTACTATAGTTTGACCGTGACCGCTATTCCAAGCCTAAGAAATGAGCGGCGAGGCGGGGGCAGCGTTGACGAATGAGTAGCGGGCGGGACTCCAAGCGTCCTGAGCGTTGACGAATGAGCGGTGCACACTGCTCCCCCGTCTCGCAGTGCATACCTAAGGCGCGGAACAGCGATCTCGGTCAAACTATAGGTGTGCTAATGTCCAAATTGATGCATTATTAGGCCAAAGCATAACAAACCATATAAGTATTAGAATAAAGTTTATTTTGATTTTAATCAATGACCATTCTAATTTAGCTTTGTTTGTTTAGAACAAAAATAATTATGGAACATTAAAATTTTATTGCTATGCTATAAGGTTGAAAAAACTATGTCTCAAAATAAGCCCACAAAATTATTTGTGGTCTTATTTTGCCGGCCCGCACATTTAAATCTAGTACTTTTGTTGAACGAAGGTTCCTGTAGTTTATTGTTGAATAGTTTATGGCCCGCAGAGAGGCATATTTGTCTTTTTATTAACGAAAAACACCGGAGGACGAAGCCGCGGATAAAATAAAATAATTTATTTCAGACCAACCACACAAATAATAATTGATACAATAGTCCATATTATGTGACAAGGTAGATACTTATAGCTATGTTAGTAAAATTTTAAATTATTATTTTTTCGGCCATGCATGAGCGACCAATGCCTCAGGATTTGGCTGTCCACTCTGTCCGACACCACAATCAGAAGCGTGTTAATACTACGCTTTACCCGAGACCACAGGGAAGCCGTTCTTTTGCGAAACACCGCCTGGAAGCCGTCCGTGCTTTGGTCCGAGAACATACCGGAGGCACTGCATTGCCATGGGAGCTCCACAAACCCCTGAACGCGTTGTGATACTGGACGTGCAGAGCATTGCAGGCTTTTTTAATGTAATTGCTCCAAAAACTAGTGTATTAATGAACCACTGACCTGGTTATTGAAGATGCGTCAGCCCGCAGAGGCGGCGCTATCTGATGACTGGTACCCAACACCCAGTCCGTTACGTATTCCACCATCTTGTTGCGGAACTTCATTTCCTGTATCAAAGAAAACTTTTACTATACCAAGCGCCAAGATTTGTGGCAGTCAAAGGCGTGCAGAGTGAGTCTAGACGGCCACGACGAAGTTATATACATGCTGATCGCGCAGTAAGCCCTGCTGCGCGATACATAAATTTTCGTGACGTCAGTGTGATGCGTAGTTCGCATGTGGCGTTGTAGATGCCGTCTATAAATGAATTGCAGTATTCAAGCGGTTTAACTCAAACTGACCTGTCTAAAAGCAAGGTCATCTCTCCTTCTCATCATGGCTTCTACAACTTGGCAGAGCTTGGTCTTGATGTGAACTGACAACACTGTCATATCCAAGTGACGTACGTATCTGAAAAACACAAGTGTCATAAGTAACGAGTAAAAAACATGACATTTATAAATACTTTTGTTAGGCGACTTACATTTTAACACAGAATAGTACAGAAGGCGCACTCCGCATTTTAGGTATGAAGCTACAAGAAAACGACGAGCTCGTCTTGTTGGGCCAATACAGTGAGTGTAACGTAGTTGGAAGATCTAAGAGTCACGAGATAGAAAAAGAGGCAACTTCTAGGTGATTAGCGCTGTTCAACGCAGGGGGGTTCAGAATCATGTTCTGAATCCATGGTAGCCGGCTTCGCGTCGATGTCCCGGACACCCCGTATATAATGAAGTTAAAAGAAAAACTATCACAGCTAAGTAGGCTTTACAGGTTAACGAGTAATAAAAGACCAACTTAAATTTGCAGTTTGATAAACATGATCTCCCATACATTCCGTATGGGAGAACATGTTTTTCAACTACAATGTTTTTTCCTCATTTATTTATCCAAACTACGGAACCCTTCATTGGTCGTGGTCCGACACGCACTTGGCCGGTTTTTATTTAAACGATTTTGCGGAATGAATCTCCTGTACTATTTTGTGATTTTAGTAAGAAATTAATTTATATTCAGTGATTATTTAAAAGAATGTGGATAGCGAATAAAGTGGAAGACCAAAGAAACGGTCGAAGAATATTGTGGCAGATATAGCCAAATACTAAGGTCACAGCAGGACCACGTGGCTTAGTAAACAGCCGCACGGGTCCATCCATCCAGGTTATACTACACTTGCCGAGGATGGTCCGTGGATGGGTGACCATCTTTACATACCGAGACTCCTCCGTGCCCCGGAAAGCACTTTAAGCCGTTGGTTCCGGCTGTCATTCGTGGATCTTTAAAGGTCGTCAGAAGTCCGAAAGTCTGACAACCAGTCTTACCAAGAGGTATCGTATTACCCAGTAACTGGGTTGTGGAGGTCAGATAAGCAGTCACTCCATATAAAAGACTGGTATTCAGCTGCATCCGGTTAGACTGCAAGCCGATCTCAACATACTTGGGAAAAGGCTGGGCAGATTGATTGATTGACTGAGGTAACAGCTGATATAGATGAATGGATGAAGAAGAAATCCTGCGCCGATCACAAAAAAATCTGATTAGGGCAGGAGTATATCGTTCCCTGTGACACACAGGAAGCCCTTTTTTTTGAGGGTGGGAAATTATAAAATAACTTCTCCCGCTCTGGACGGAGCGGGAGGGCGTGTCACTTTTACTGACTAAAACCCACCCGTGTTCCTTCCGTTGCCTGTGTGCCGGGGCCACGATATCCCTTTCGCACAACTCGCTACCTCGGCAAGTACACACAGGAAGCCTGAGTCTCAGCAGTGGGAATATCATAGGCTAATTATTTGAAGTAATGTGGGACGCCCCCCAGTTCTGCAGCCAGAACCGAAGATCTTAAGAAGGTGACTGGGACAGACTGGAAGCGAAAGGAGGAGGATAGTGTGTTGAGGCACAGCCTGGGAAGCGTATTAACACCGTCCTGACGATGATGATCGCCAACAGACTGGATTGCCCTTTTATCCGTCAATGCCGCAGCAAATATTATTTTATGTCGGATATACACAGATATTGGGTATTTAGTTTAGTTTCCCATTTAATCAGGACACAACGCACACACACATGTATGTCACAAAATTTTATTGCATCGTTTATGAGTTTTATTTTTTATACTATCTTTAAATTATTTATAATAACGGACACACACTTCCCTGTCTTTTTTATTCTAGCGTATGGCACTAGTGGGTTGTAGCTGAAAATCAGCGTAAGGTGGCACTGACTGGATCCTGCGACACCTACCTTAATATTGTAACTTTTGTTTAAGAAACAATAAACTTTTATTTATTTTATTTTTATTTTATTTTTTCTTTCTTTACATATTTTTACTTTGTGAGTGTTCGTTTTTGTCTGTGCTTGTCATCCTGTATGTATCCTTTTATGAATGTCTGTTGAGTTTTGTTACTTGAAATAAACAATTTATAAATTTATATTTCCAATTTTTACAACGCGGTCATAGGAAACTGCTCGCGTATACATTGTTATGCTACTTTGAAAACTGTGTTTACAATGTATACACGAATTTTGCGTACAGCTCGTGTATAGTTTATAACATGGATGCGCGCGTCCTGATTCCAAACTATACTACATCGTTTACGCTCGACATTAGTTTTAAAGATACAGTAAAAAAAAAAAAAAACTTGGTGAACAAATAGATAACGGAATATGAAATGGGTTTGTTTAGGTTAGAACTGTGACCAAACACGCGCGAGCCGAGCGGTGCCACGGCAGCGGTCGGCGAGAGCTACTTCCAAGTTGCTCGCAGCGAGACAGGCTATTTAGCACAAGATGGATACCAGTTCTTCCAATTGTTCGCAATCTATACACGATTAGTCCGTATGCGTACTGGCACTATCTTACCTGACTATAGACAACATCAGAGTCTCAATGGAAGTGGTGCTAAGATGTTCATTGGGCTGACCACTCTTCTTGATGTCCAGAATACTCTTCATTATAAAGATTGTGTGCTCCACAAATTGTGTGTTTATGTCTGTTAACATTACCTGTGGAAGAAAGTTTCCATTAGTACGGAATCCTTCATAATATTATAAACGCGAAAAGTGTGTTTGTTTGTTCTTTTGAGACGATACAGCGGAACAACAGATTGACGTGGTGTCAGTATGGGTCAGAGTGTACGATCCCGCGGATAGACGGCTAGCCCACGTTATAGCTAGCTACTATAATAGGTCAATTGGAGAACCTCATTGATGTGATGGGTGAAAAAATGATTCTCTAAATTCATGATTTTAAGTAAACGGATAGTTACTTGTAGTTATGAGTAGACTTTTTTATTTTGTTTCATTGCTATTACATACCGTACATCACGTCTGTAAAGTTTCACTAGTTAATTTAATTTGACCTTGTATATTTTTTACTAGCTGCGTCCCGCGGTTATACCCGCATAAGTCTCAATCGCGTGGGAATATCGGAATAAAAGGTCCTATGTCCTTCTCTAGGTCATGGTGTACCCATGTGCCAAATTTTATCCAAATTCGTTAAGCCGTTTTAGCGTGAAAGCGTAAAAAACAAACAAAAAAACTCGCTTTTGCATTTATAATATTATATGCTAGCTGTTGCCCGCGACTTCGTCTGCGATCTAGGATGAAAAGTATCCTATGTCCATATCCAGGTCATGGTCGACCCATGGTTCAAATTTCATCCCAATCCATTCAGGCGTTTTAGCGTGAAAGCGTAACCAACAAACAAACTCACTTTCACATTTATAATATTAGTTAGGATATATTAGAGGGGCTCGTGGCTAAGTTAAAGCCACACCAGTCGATGTATAAAAAGTTTAGCAACGCTTGCCGAGCTCAGTCCGTGGATTTGTTGGATAAGGATTGATCCATCGATTTCATAAAGAGTGAGATCCCTCTGTGCCGCAGTAAGCACGTTAAACCGTTGGTCCCGGCTGTCATCCGTATATTTTTAACAGTCTTTACGGGTAGTCCGAACGTCTGAAAACCAGTCTAACCAAGGGGTATCGTATTACCCAGTAACTGGGTTGCGGAGGTCAGATAGGCAATCGCTCCATGTAACATACTGGTATTCAGTTGCATCTGCTTAGACTGGAAGTCGACCCCAGCTGACGACTTACTTGTTGCTGTTGATCGAAGAACTTGTCAATGATGGCCTTGATCTGATCGAACAGTATGGGGTAGAGGGCAGGAGACATCTCGTGCCCTACTAACTCTTTGACGTGAGTTTGTATTTGTTGGCCAAAGCGTTCGTTACTGCAGAGGAGGAGGCGTAGGAGTTGGCCGATAAATCTGTGTAAAAGGATAATTCTTTAGTTTGTTTTATTTTATTTGTTCATTGCCCAATGAATAAAAGAAAAAAAAAAAAAAAAAAAATATTGAAATGTCGTGATGGCCCAGCGGTTAAGGCCTCGCCTCTCATGCACGAGGTTGTGGGTTCAAATCCGGGCAAGTACCAATGTGACTTTTTCAATTCATATGTACTTTCTGAGGTTATCTTGGACATGACTGACACCGGTAAAGGAAAACACCGTGCGGAAACCTGGACGTATAGTAAATATAAGTCTGAAATCGCCAACCCGTCTTGAGCAAGCGTGGTGATCAATGCTCGTGCCTTCTCTGTATGAGAAGAGGCCTTTGCCCTGCAGTGGGACAACAGGCTGGTATTAATATTATAATTTTTTTGAATGGGCCTGCTCTTGACCTCGATTTCGCCTGATGGAAAGTCTATGATGGAACGAGAGTGCCCAGAAGATGCCTGTTCACTCTTGCTTTGAGGGCACACGGGTTATACGTGGAACGGAACACAGACGCTGGCAGAGAGTTCCACATTTTGGTTATGCGCATAACGGCATAACATTTCTTTTAATTTATTTTTTTAAAACGTTGCCCCACACTAGGAATTTCTTCCTGTATCGTGGGTGCGTTTTACAAACATAGAAATTCACATACCCAGACCCGGAACAACTATCTGCAGATCATACAAATATTTGTTCCGTGCGGGGATCGAACCCGCGACACGTTGCGCAGCAGTCGATCGCTCAGCCACTGCGCCAACCGTGTCGTCATAAAATGTGGAGGAGAAGTTATAATAGATTAATAGAAGAGAGATTATTGTTCTTTAAAGTCAATATTTTTTAGCTTATGGCCAGATTCGCTAACTTTGAACGATACTGATTAACGTTTCATTTAAATAGTGAATCTTTTTGAAAATTGTTCTTTTTTAAGCTGTTTGGTAGATAGTGCATATCTGTGAATCGATGTTTCAAAGAGGTTGTAAAAAAACTGATAAACTACTAACTATTTCAATTACCATGACAGGAACTTTTGAATTTTCAAAGAGTCGGTCAGTTAGTCAGAAAGTTGAGGCTAGTTGCCCATTCCAAAACGTAGATCTCTACGGAGAAGAACGGGCAAGAAACTCCAAGAACACTCTTTTTAATCAATATATTACAAAAATCTTTCTTGTAAAGTTATCAGATTATTACAAACCTAACATTTAGTTAGCTTATTGCATATCAAATATTTCTTCCGTATCGAAACAAATAAAAAACAAATTCATACTACAATCCATAAGAATATTATTTTTTTGTTTCTGTGCAATTTACTTACTGTGTCACAGGACAATACTGAACTTCTTGAGAGCTGTTCGCCAATACGTTGTATTTTCTTGAATCTGCTAACAAAGATAAATACACAGAATGTTAAAAAGCTTAATTTGAGTACAAAACAAATCAGGCAAGACCGAAACATGTACGTAATCAAATCGGCAAACTTTAAAGGCTTCACAAATTGAACGCGTACTTAGCGCGCGTTAGAGCGCTAATTAAAAATATAATATAATTATAATAACTAATATTATAAAGAGGTAAAATTAGTTTCTTTGTAAGTTTGTAGGGGTAATCTCCGAAACTACCAGTCAGATTTAAAAAAATATTTTTGCATTGGATAGCCCAAATCTTGAGTAAGATTATAGGCTCGCGGACGAAGTCGCGGGCAGAAGCTAGTCTAAAATAAAATGTCAAAATCGGTCCAGTCGTTTCGGAGATTAGTCGGAACAAACAGGCAGACAGACAATTTTTTTTACGTACTGTATATTTTTATTTTACCTTTCATATGCATTAAGTAAAAAGCTGTAATGTTGACATTACAAACAGACAATTCAATTTTGTTTATTTGAATAGATATATTGATAAGACTCGCTTCTTACTAAAAAGTTGGACAAATTCGCCAAAGGGTTTCTCCCTTATGAAGTATTGTTTCACCTCTGTATTTCATCTCATAATTCTCATTTATTTATAATAATCACGCAACTACAGTTAACCGCGCGAACAGAATATATATAACTTCTACGACATCAATCGTTGGACAGTTGCCCGCCAGACACGACACCCGTATGGTCGGAGGATCCTCTCTTTTCTAAAGAGGATGAGTGAATTTTACACCTTGTTCCTCATACCTCTAAATTGGTGACCTCGACGTGATCCAATTTAGAGGTATGAGGAATAGGGTGTAAAGTTTACTCATCAGATGGGTGTCGTGTCTGGCGGGCAACTGCCCAACGACTGATGTCGGGGAAGTTATACGAGTATATATATGCTGTTTATTGCGCGATGCAGGATTTGTGTGACGTCAAGTCTTTGATGCGTAGTTCGCATGTGGCGATGTAGATGCCGCCACAATAACATCGGTTATAGCACTTACCGTGGCCATGAAGGTGTGACCAAGTGGTGGACGGTCTTCGCTGTAAACACACTCCCCCAAGCGCGCATAGAAACGATGTTATATTCGCCCATTCTTGTATCTGCATCTAAGAAAACAATTTACAAGTTAAATCTAAGCAGCTGTTTACTAGGTGCGATATATGTTCATACATTAAAACATATTATAGATCTATCATTTTGTATGCCCTGTGCGCATATTAATTTTGGACAATAGTACATTACTGTCGCGGCCTGCAACAGGGGCATTGATAGACAAACGTGAAAATGTGGGCCAAAGCGAAGCCGAGGCAGATATACGTGAGTCCATCAATGCCTGGTTGCTGCCAAGGCTTGTATAGTACTTTTCTCAAATAATGCGCGGAAATTCAAACTAAGTAAGTTAATTATAAATTCCAGAATCAATGACGAGCAACGATAATTTTTCACGCGACAATATGTTCATTTGTTTCTTCTTTATTACAAGCCAAATCGAAATTTAAATAAAATCTTTGATAACTTACCTCCATGGTTGCTCATGTTTCGAAGTAAAAATTTCTTTCCATTTTTAAATTACACGTCAGATATAAAATTTCATAGAAATTTATTCGGTCGCTAAACACGACAGACATGGATTTTTATACACATTGCCGGCCGCCTGCTTGTATGTATTGTAGGTGAAGATTAGCGGACGTCCACTGCCAGACATAGACTGTCTGACACTGGACGTCTTTCTTCAGAATTATGACGTCGACAAACTGCATTAGACGCTGACATACCTCAAAGTCATGTTCACTGCTGGTATGATGTGACACCCTGCGCTTGGCGACGGCTCGATGTAGGGCCTCCATTTGACATTCGTCCATCTTGTCGCCTTGTCCTTTCGGGTATTTTTGAAGAAGCTTGCAAAGGGAATCCCTGGTGGAAGAATTGTTGATTTTAGACAACAAGTGCGTGTCGGACCACGCACAATGAAGCGTTCCATAGTTGGGATGAATTTATCCCAAAAACAAACTTAACTTTGTAGTTGAAAACCATGTTGTCCGATACATTCCAACTGCAGTACACACTACAGTTTGTACCCACAATATTGAAGGATTTACCATGTTATTTTAAGACCATAGACTTCTTATAGGTGTTCCTGTAATCTATGAGTAAAGAAGCATTCTCAGATGTTTTATTTTATTTTAGGCTCAGTAGTTTCGGAGATAAGGGGGGAGGGGTGAATGGTAAATTTTCATCTAATTTCTTACATATCTTTAAATCATTTATTTTAAAATTATATGAAAAACCCCTTTCATTTGATACGTCACACGGTACAGTTTGCAAAAGTTTTTTTTAAATTCAAAATTTATTTACACGTCCGTGCTTGAGTCACAGAAAGTCATAAGTGTACAAAATTTCAACTAAACCGGCCCAGTCGATTCGGAGAAAATTGGCTGTGACAGACGGACAGCCAGCCAGACAGACAGACTCACGAGTGATACTATAAGGGTTCCGTTTTTTCTTTTGAGGTAGGGAACCCTAAAAACTAATGCCGATGCGCGCTGATGGTCTTTCTAGTTTCGGCGATAAGCCGAGCGTTAAAAATCCAATAGCTGGCTTTTAATTAGGCATTAACTTAGGTGTCGCACAGTGTTAATGAAAACTGGCACAATAGTCTTAGCCTTTATGCACGTAAAGATGGAACCGTGATCACGGTACTTTTTGTTCTGGGATAGCAAATTAGTTCCCAGTACTTGTAGCGGCGCAAGACCCATGGCTCCCTGCTACCAACTTAGTCTTTTTAGCGTCAAGTTAAAACTTGACAGAATTTTGTAGAGCGTCATCTTAAAGACGTAATGCTGGGGCCGCATCAGCGTCTATCGTTACGAAGCAATGCATGCCGAAGCTTCGTATGTTTTGCTCACTAAAAAGTTATCGTGCTAATGCCGTGGTCACATTAGCGGCTTCATAATTTTAACGAATTATCGTGCAATAATCCCAGATGGCCGCCGTTCCAGACGGCATTTGACTGGAGAGGAGTTAATCACTACGTTGTTTTGACATTGGACAATGGTTTACATTACTTCTACACGTATGTTAATTATTATTTCATGCACTTATTGAAAACTAAAAAGAATACTCGTTACTCAGTCCGGAAACAACAGTCAAAATGAACAATGCTATCCGACCACGCACCACACTAATGAGAGTGCTAAAACCCTTTGATGAACCGCCACACGGGCGATAAGTGCTACGCAGCCCGAACTATCGCGAGGTTAGCCGATAATGGTTTGTCACATCTGCGTGTATCGTATCACTGTGCGAAGCTTCGTCACGGTAGACGCATATGCCGCCCCAGCATAAGCGTGGCAAACACTACGACGATATATTTTTAGGTGTAAAGTTTTAAGTAGATGCGTTGTACAACTCACCAACAACGAAACGTCTCCTCCCACACCGGTTGGACACCATTCACACAGTGTTCAATCTTCCTTAGTAATGCCATTATCCGCTTTTGAAGAGCCGCAGAACCTATGATATAAATATAATAGAATAAAATAAAATATTAGTTTTTTTTATTCGCGGATAATGCCGACTTAGCTCAGTCAATAACTACATCAAACATTGCAAACGTGCATGTAACTACGGGTTTTATACATGTTGTTAGGTCTTGTTGTTCAGAATTTCGCAGTTTTTCAAGCACTATGTGAGTAGCATAAGATTTTCAGGGTTGCAAACTTGGGTATAAACTACTTTCAGTGGACCTAACAACATATAAAAAAATCGTAGTTACATGAGCGTTTGCGACGTTTGCCTTTTTTTGTGTCAATTTTGACAGAGCTACACTGCATTTGATCAAATTATGCTGGAGTTGATAAAATAATATTTACAGATCAGACACGTGCCCACGCCCATAGTCACCAAAAATGAAACAGAAATAGACACCGGAGCCTTAAGAGCGTTTATACAGAAAGTAGACAACGTCGCAAATAGCTGCCAAATATTTCGCTGGTTTGATAAATTTGGCAATATTACTGTATAAGAAATAATGGCTAACTAGTAAAGTGAAATGCAATAACTAATATCGTAACACCGAATATTTAGTTTTAGATGTAAAAATAGTATCTGGAAAACGCTTACAAAATCAAATTCAGTGTTATAATTGTAATTCATTATTAATATTCTAGTTCACTAGTTAGCCATATTTCTTATTTCCATACAGCTATTTGCGACGTCGCCTACTTTTTGAATGAACGCTCTTAAGGCAAGGGATGTATTAATTAACTGGCTGTTATCCGCGACTTCGTCTGCGATCCAGGATGAAAAGTAGCCTATGTCCTTCTCCAGGTTACGTTTCTTCTTACATACTTGCCTCATCAGCCTAGCCTTTTCCCAACAATGTTAGGGTCGGTTTCCAGTCTAACCGGATGCAGCTGAATACCAGTATTTAAATGTAGCGCCTACCTATCTGACCTTCACAACCCATTTACTGACTAATGAACATGAAACATTCGGTAAGACTGGTTTTTAGACTTTCGGACTTCTGACGACCAAAAGTCAAAATAAATCAATTATTTCAAATACGCATTTATAAGGCACTTTTGAACGTCGAAACCCGAAATGACTGTCAAAGATCCACATAGAATAAACGGCTTAACGTGCTTTCCGAGGCACGGAGGAGTCTTGTAATGCAAAGATGGGCACACATCCACGGACCAATCGCGACAAGCTTAGATTCACCTGATCGATCGACCAGTGCGGCCCCTCCTTCCATACTTCTCTATTGTTAGTTAATTGACAGATATCTTACTAAAATAACTATCTCATAGTCCTAGTGGTCATAAGCGGACATTCCCAAGTTGGACAGTATTATTTGTGTTTTCATTAGGAGTTTTCTCAGTAACAGTCTATCTGGCGATTTGTGCTACTATAAGCACACGTGCGCACGGACGTAAAAATATCGCGGCGGGATTTTATCGTGCACTGGATTTTCATCTCTCGGTGTTGAGCCGAACGTTGACAATCCAACGCGCTGGGATGCACTGTGGTCCCAGCGCGTTGAAAAAACACATTGTTGAATTTTCAACTCTCGGCGCTAAGCAGAGCGTTGAAAACCCAGTGCACGAAATTAAAGGCCGCGGAAAAACATCGCCCGTGCAAACCTGGGCTAAGTACGTATAATTTGAACCAAAATTATGAAACCAATATTCTGCATATAGTGTCCATGGAGTTTCTTACCCGTTCATCTCCATAGGAACCTACTACGCTTTGGAATGGGCTAGCTTCATGTTTCTGACTTAACGACTCCTGCAAATGGTTTAACTGACATGCATACTTATGAGATTGCGTTTCAGGGACACCTCTGCCCAACTCCTCGTTGGTTTAGCGTTGAAAGAACATACTTACTGTGAATATTTTTGTAATAACAGCCTCTCCCCATATCCTGGCTGGCTGCTTGCAAAGTTAAACGGAAAAGGTTTTAATACTATTACGTATATGATAATAACATGTTTTTCTTTTTTTTTGCTAAGATTTCTTAAATGTAACAATTAGACAGCAGTGGTGGCCCAGTGGTAACAGCCGCGACTTAAGAGTTTTAGGTTGGTTTTAGGTCGTAAATTCGAACCCAGACAGGCGCTTTACTTTGTGTATATTATTTCATCACCACTGCTCTCAAAACGGTGAAGGAAAACATCACAAGGAAACCGACATGTCCTAGAACCAAAAATTCGAAGACATGTGACATCTACCAACCCGCACTGTGCCCGCGTGGTGGATTATGGCCCACACCCTGTCAAGGACAGCAGGCCTGAGTCCCAGCAGTGAGAACATTATAGCCTGATTATAATATCATATAATATAATAGTTACATTATGCAACCATAATCTTCGAAATTTTTTTGGTTGATATGTCGCTCTGAGTCCAAAAATAATAATGATTATTGAATACGCATTGTGTTATCGACTGCCTCCTTGGTCAAGTCGGAGCATGAGGCCCTGGTTTCGATCCCCAAGTCGGGCAAATTATTATTGAGTTTGTGCCCGGTCATTGGCAAGTACGACTGTAATATACACCTATGTATAGATAGTTAATTGACTCGGGCATGACTGCGGAAATCCATTATAAAATACAATAGAAGACATATATTTAGTAACTTAATCCGCTTAACTGTTCTTAACGAGTCATAAAGAACCCTGTAAGAAATCGACACGTGTTTCACCTCTCAACGAGGCCTCCTCAGAATGACGATTGACTTGTTGCGAATCCGGACCCAACGTGTTGACACGTCAAGTGTCGAGAGCAGAGTTAACAGGGTCTTACAGGGTTCTTTATGAATCTTTAAGAACAGTTATGCGGATTAAGTTACTAAATATAGGTCGTCTATTGTATTTTTTACCTGTGCATACACACAGGTGCATATAATACCCACGTTTCACTATACACACGTAACCTATCACAGCAACATCACAACTGTATATTATGTCATATTCTTTTTTTTAAGAAAGAAGTATATGGTATCTCCTCAACTACTATTGAACCAATCTATCAAAATCACTTACCAGTAGTCAGTACAGTGGAAGTATGTGCGATCTCCTGGAAGACCGCATAGTTAGGCAGGAGAAATTGCGTGGTGATTTCATCTGAGCCACACCGGATGTCCGCCTCTTGGCACAGCAGCGCGAAGCACGACATCGCTACTAGTACCACGTCCGTGTCTATTGACCACAGACACATGAAGAATACCACCTAAGGAAGGAGGATAAATGAGATGTTTTTCTAGCACATTCACAAAATAGTATATCCATTGCATAAACCCATCGAAAAAATCTTTATTTTTTAAATGGGTCGAAAGCTTCAAACTTTAGAAGTTATTAGGTGGGTGGTGGGTTAGCCTCTCGGTAGGGCCTATCTTTGGGAAACGGTCATTGTACTGAAGAGCCCGAAGTTTTTTTTTTTTGAGTTCTATTGTCTTATCTAATTTAAATTATTTTTGCATAAGTACTACTTCTTCAAGTTTATCTAACTGCTCAGACAGCTGAGCTGGGGAGTTTGTTGCGCTTCGTCTTCCTAGCTAAAGCACTAGGAAGTGGTGAAGGGCGGGCGTTTTTGGGGGTCTGTCTTATGTAATTTTAACGTTCGAAAAGTGCTGATTCTCAGCCTAGTTTGAATAAATTTTGAGTTATTGTAATATGACGTCAGTTTACTGTATGTTACTATAAAATGGCAAGTTTTACACTAACATTATTTTTGTAATAATTTCGAGTAATATAATTAAAAAACCAGGCAGTCATGGGAACTGCCGACAGAAGTGAAAACTTAAAACTGGTATCAGCGCCATCTATATTCTTTGTTACAGCACTACGGCGCGCGGTGACACGAATCCATAAGTTCACCCCCTACCAAAAATCGCTCAATGCACCTAAACAAGTTTTCACTCCAAAAATAACTGTCTACAATCCTCATGTTGCAAAAGGCTCGCCTGCTATTTCATGAAAGTTCAAGATAACTGGCTATATACGGATGTTCTATTCACCTCTGCCCTACTCTTGGGAAGTATTGGCGTGGTGTTATCTGCGTGCCCTATTAAATACTATTCCTTACCTCGAGTTTGATATGCGCCTGTTTACATATAGGTATCTGCGACCCCACGTTGGCATACTCCTTGTGTTTGGCGAGAAACTCGTTGCGGCATGTCAGGATATCTCGGAGCCATCGTAGAACTTCGCGGTAGTTGCAGATCTGACGCTGGATCAGCTTCTGACTTATGTTGTACAGGACTTGGGAGCTGCAGACAAAGAAAAATTAAAGGGTTTATTATTTACATAAATAAAAATTAAATGCTGTTTGTCGGCAAGCGCATTACTTGAGAAAGGGTGGACCGATTTGGTAATTTTTTTTATGGAGAGAAATCTTGGAAAATTTGCTCGGAAATATCAGGATTCTTTATGACTCTTTAAGAACAGTTAAGCGGATTAGGTTACAAAATTTACGTCGTCTATTGTATTTTATAATGGATTTCCGCAAAATCACGCCTGAGTCAATTAACTATCTTAGACATATCTACATCTATATATATAAAAATCAATTGCTGTTCGTTAGTCTCGCTAAAACTCGAGAACGGCTGGGCCGATTTAGCTGATTTTGGTTTTGAAATGTTTGTCGTAGTCCAGGGAAGGTTTAAACGGTGAGAAAATTAAGGTAGGTAGGGTAGGTAGGTAGGGTAGGTAGGGTAGGTAGGGTAGGTAGGGTAGGTAGGGTAGGTAGGGTAGGTAGGGTAGGTAGGGTAGGTAGGGTAGGTAGGGTAGGTAGGGTAGGTAGGGTAGGTAGGGTAGGTAGGGTAGATAGGGTAGGTAGGGTTTAGTGCTACCCGTGCGAAGCCGGGCTGGGTAAAGCTAGTACTTAATAAAAATGTTAAATTCATTCATTCACTGACAGACAACGCACAGTCTAAACCGCTGGGTTTATAATTATGATATTTTACACAAGAGTGCCATAAAATTAAAGCTCCTCTCCGCGCAACCGGGCCACCAACCACAGCCACCGATAACTGTCGCGGTGACTGCTGCGGTGCGGAGTACTGCTGTAGCGTGTGTGTGGGCGGTACCGTCACCGGCCACACGTATGCGATGAATCCACACAAAACCTATGAAAAAGCATGTGCACTACTTGTCGCTGGGCTACCGGTGCCTGTGTTCGGTGGCCCGTTTGCGCAGAGCCTAAGGTCCCTCACCTTAGGCTAAAGTTTGTACAAAACTTCGTTATTTGTACCAATGGGAAATCCTATCGGGCACATGGATTATAAAAATAATAATTTCTTTATTCGGGAAACCATGACCCAGTGTTTAGTAATTTCTTAAAAACTATATAAGTAAATTTGAAATATAAAACCTTAAAATTCCATATAGTCAAATTTATTTCCGCGAAAACAAAAATACAGCATCCGGAAATAGCCGAACTCTGCCGAGTTCACGCAAGAAATTCCTTTGTATAGGTCGAGAAAGAAAGAAAAATGCGTTTATTGACATTATAAAAAATACACCTTAAAACTATAAAAACAGAAAACTAATTATTATAATGGCAAAAGGACCTCAGCTCAGCATAATGTCAGATGACGAAACATCCTATAGGTACTTACCAAAAACTACACCTTCTTGATATCTTCTCCGCCTGATGTAATTTCTACTCTTGCAGATGTTCATAGCGTTTACGTAATGGCATAAATGCTATGAACATTAGCAAAAGCGAAGTGTATGGGGCAATGATGTTCGCAGGGTGGTAGCCCGACAGCGCCTTAAGCGTAACTTTTTACAGACATTCTAAATCTAAACAATTACATCGATTTTACCTTAAGCATACATTTCCCTAGACACGAATGATAATTTCGTGACAAAAAAAATGCAGCATCCGGAAATAACCGAACTTTGCCAAGCTCACCCAAGAAATGTTATGTTGCAAATGTTTCATATCAAATGATTAAATTACATAATATAATATTGATTCTAATTAACGCACGCATTTTCTTCGCAGCGCGTATTGTCTTATTTTTTTTACAATATTTCTAAACAATTAGGTAATTTTTTTGAAGATATATTTCACTGGCAACAAATTATATTACCGTGATAACAAAAAATACAGCATCCGAAAATAGCCGAACTTTGCCGAGCTCACCCGAGACATCCCTTTGTTTCCTATGACTACAATTTACCAAGAAATACACTAACTTGATATCTTGTCCGCCTGATGTATTTTCTACTCTTGCAGATGTTCATAGCGGTTACGTAATGGCGTAAATGCTATGAATATTAGCAAAAGTGAAGTGTATGAGACGACGATCATCCCAGCACGTAGTGCCTTATGCTTATTTTTTTACAATATTTCTAAACAATTAGATTTTTTTTTTGAACATAAATCTCACGGGCAATAAATTATATTTCCGTGACAAAAAAAAACAGTATCCGGAAACAGCCGAACTTTGCCGAGCTCACCCGAGACATCCACTTGCTTCCTAAGAGTATAACTTACCAAGAAATACGCTAACTTGATATCTTGTCCGCCTGATGTATTTTCTACTCTTGCAGATGTTCATAGCGGTTACGTAATGGCATAAATGCTATGAACATTAGCAATAGTGACGTGTATGAGACGAGGATCTTCGCAGCACGTAGTGCCTTAAGCTTATTTTTTTACAATAATTCTAAACAATTAGATAATTTTTTTGAACATAAATCTCACTGGCAATAAATTATATTTCCGTTACAAAAACAACAGTATCCGGAAATAGCCGTACTTTGCCGAGCTTACCAGAGAAATTCCTTTGCTAGGATGAAACACATATAAACTTACCTAGAAATAAACCAACTTGATATCTTCTCCGCCTGATGTATTTTCGACCCTTGCAGATGTTCATAGCGTTTACGTAAACGGCGTAAATGCTATGAACATTAGCAAAAGTGAAGTGTATGTGGCGACGATCTTCGCAGGGTGGCTGGTAGCAGCTGGATGAAAGTAACCGAGGATGAAATTAAATGGCGTGCGATTGGAGTGGCCTATGTCCAGCAGTGAAATGTAAAACATATGGATCCGTCTAATTACAACGTACAATATGCCCGAGATTAATAAACGATACTGAGCACATTTGCTTAAACATATATATTTCCCTGGAAACAGAATCTTTAATTTATTGTTTAAACTAATCAACATACAAACTAAACACATTAAATAAAAACAATTAAATATCCTACCAGCAACTAACTATTGGAAACAAATGAATTTACGTGACAAAAAAATGCTGAATCCGGAAATAGCCGAACTTTGCCGAGCTCACACGAGCAACTCTTGTAAATATTCTATACTTACCAAGAAATACACCGACTTGATATCTTCTCCGCCTGATGTATTTTCAACTCTTGCACATGTTCATAGCGTTTACGTAAACGGCGTAAATGCTATGAACATAAGCAAAAGTGAAGTGTATGTTGGCGACGATCTTCGAATTCTGCGGCTGATACCAGCTGGATGAGAGTAGCCGAGGATCGAGTGTATTTATTTATTGAGGACCTCCAAAAATAGATGTACACATAAAAAAACACAATTTAGAGAGATGTTAAGTTTTAGTCCAGTGCACTCCTTCAATTACAGGAGGCCACAGCATGCTTTAAACAAACAAAATTATCTTAAAACTAAAATCCAAACTCTACTTTATTTAGTAGTCTGGTTGTAGGGCAGACTTGGCATTAAGAAAAAAATAATTGACAAATGTAAAACAGAAACACTAGAAAATTAAATTAATTCTAGTCCTCCTTTCCAAAAGGTAGTTTCGAATGGAGAAGAATGGGCAAGAAACTCAAACAAACAATATTTTTTTATAGATACCGGTAATATCGGGGTACATTAGCCCTAGGGTGTAACTTTGGCCTTTAAATAAATATAATTCATTAGTTTAGAAGATTTATCTGATAGTTTTGCTAAAGATCTGATTTGAAAAAGCCATGTTCTACGTTTTTTATTTTATATGTGTTGATTGTTTTAAAGTTTTTCAGTACAATAAAAACAAGTCAATCAACATAATACGTCTTTCTTTGATATAATTATGAAATCAATCAAAACAGGTTTCTTTGCCCTTTCATTGAAAACCGTTACATTTTACTACATAAAAAAATTTGGGCCAAATAAGCCCCTTCAAAGTATAAGTTTGGCCCAAACTTTGCAAAAAAAAAAAACTTAGGGGTTATTTTCTTAAGTTTGACTTATGTACATGAGTTGATTATATTCACAACTAAACACCTATTTCTATTTTAGAAATATGGTGCTTCTTAAATTGAAGTACTCAAACGAGAAGTACGAGTAATTACCCCGACCTTACGAGAAAGCACGAGCATTGATCACCACGCTTGCTTAAGACGGGTTGGCGATTTCAGACTTATATTAACTACAAGTTCAGGTTTCCTCACGATGTTTTCCTTCACCGAAGTCAGTAATGTCCAGATAAACTCAGAAAGTACATATGAATTGAAAAAGTCACACGCTTGCCCGGATTTAAACCCACAACCTCGTGGAACTACAAGTCCTTGTAGTGCCGGCACAGATTTCTGCGCGACGCGTGCAGATCGTCGTGTTTTTTACCACACGTCTATTGTTTGTACTAACTAGGACGCGAATGTGTCTGTGTAGCTGCGTCGCAGCATACGCTCGCGGCCTATGTCTGCCTCGCCTGCCCTACCCTGCAAACTCTGTACTGTGCTGACCCGCATCACCTGCGTCTCAGCATACGCTTAGCCTTAATCGTAGATTCGCCCTGCCTCGTCAAGAGAATAGATGATCTCGCGATTGTTTCGTTTTGACACCTCTGATACACACAATGTCGCAGAGTCTTGACTTGTATGTTATGGAAACTACATTATTTATTTATTAGGTTCAGCAATAATTAATTACACTGATACAAATTCTTTTTTCCGTGTGGATACCCTCCGTCTTGGGAGAACGGAGGGTTATGTCGCACTCCTACCGACTGTAACCCCACTATTCCTACAACTACCATGAGTCGGGTGCCCGGGAAATACTTGTACATTCGCCGCACCCCCGACTGGTATCAGCCCGCGATGACTAGCGGGCCCCATCACCATGTTTTTTTAAAATATTTATTTATTTAAGGGATTTTAGTACACATATGCGACGCTGTCAATCCCATCGTGCTTTTACAAATAACGACTAACTCTTCAATTAAATTAACTAATTCTTAACTTTGTCACACAACACTTAACTTAATCAAATTTCTTATGTAAACCCATCACCATGTGCGGCCGATTCCACGACCGCACATCCTGCTATAAAGGCGCGCATGGAACACTGCGTGCCACCTCTTTTTACATCTATATCTTAAATAAAAAATAAATTAAAAAAAACAACAATGAAAAAATTTACTCGTTTGTCGTGTCTGTGACTGGGTTTTACCAACATTTAGAGAATAATACATTAATATTATACTTATAAAACACATGGGACACACAACTACAAAACGTGTAACGTACATGGGACTTAAACATAACTGGCGAAATGTGGGTTTACCTCTGCCTAACCCTTTGGTAACAAGGCATCATGTTTTGTTATATGTAAACTTATTTATAATAACCGCGATTGTCGTCGCAAAAACCGTGCGAAGCAGGGGCGGGCCACTACTTTAGGCACTAAAGAAATTATAGAACGGTCGAAAATGGCGCGATTTCTTATGAACCAACGGATCAAATGACGTTTTATGCGTTTTTCTTTTATCTTACTCGTCTAGTTTAGTTTATTAATAATGATCCTCATATAACATTCAATAGTATTTAATTATATAAAATCGCAATCATCATACAAACATTAAGACACACACCTTCGTTTTCTGATGTTAATTGATTCAGGCGTGACCTTGCGGAAATCCATTAGAAAATTCAATACACGTAGATATATTTAGTAACCTATTCCGCTTAGCTATTCCTAAAGAGTCATAAAAAATCCTGTAAGAAATCGTCACGTGTCAACGGGGCATCCTCAGGATGACGATTGACTTTCGCCGTAGAGTCTTTGTGTCCGACGCCGGCGCCTTATTAATAATAATCTCAATTACAGATCATTTATACAATGTTGTTTAATACTGCTTTTGTATAAAAAATCGCAATCATCATACATACATTAAGACGCACGCAATCGGTCGCGTGCATATGCCATTTTTTGTTCGGAAAACGGAAAAAAGCGACCTCTGTCAGCGCGACCACGCGTTCAGGTTCAACGAACAAAAAATTCGATCGATCATGTATTCGCGCGACGATTGTTTTCAAATAGGACGAGAGGTAAGTCTCCTAAACACACTAGATCTTGAGAGTACCATTCCTAGAATCAGCCAGGGTTTCTCACCTGATATCCCAGAAGGTGTTGAGCGGCGCCTCAGGATTCCACATGTGCACGCGGTCAGGTCTGTGCAAGGCTAGTAGCGCGTCCATGGCGGCTTGTGATATTTCTCCCATGCCGGTTTGATGGACTAAGGAGACTAGGCCGTTCATCAGTTCTGTGGTTGAAGATTGGATCTCGATGCTGGAGCGGCCTGGGTTCTGTAAAAATAGAACATTTTTAAGGTCCACATTATACGCCAGGGTAGCTCTCGAAATTCAAATTTTCTTACGCTTTTTGTAATTTGTAGGTCGCTGTCAGATTGTATGTTGATTAAAATTATAATTCGTGATCGTAACAAATATGGCTTTACAGAATTATAATCATTATAATCAGCAATACAACTCCTTAAGTTAGAATTCAAAATTCAACTCATTTATTCAAACTAGGCTGAGATTCAGCACTTGTAATAAAAATTGTTTATTCCGCATAAAAAAAAACGCACATATAAAGACAAAAATACATAAAATACACACATACAAAAGTAGCCAAAGGCCTCGTATTCAACCAATAAATAAAAAAAAAATAAAAAAAATGTTGTTCATTGGTTGATGTCAAGGCCACGGACCAAAGACAATATTGCGTACTCACTCTTGCGACATTGGCAAATGACAGCAAAAACATAACAAAAACAAAATGCTGATTGCAGAGTTAACTACTTTTCGACCACTGTTCTAGACCCAGCAGTTTCTGCTGTGCGTTGTCTGTCAGTGAACGATTTTTTTATTAATTAGATACTTACACTCAACATCAACATCGGATCTGCATGTATTAACTTCACCATACATAACAGTAGATTCCTGTAAGCTGGCATTTCTTCACTTTTGTTGAATTTTGACTGCACTTCCTTGGATTTGAGTGAGAGGGAGATCATTCGTAGTGGGGTGTGGACTACGTAGCCCTGCGGGAGAAAGAGAGAGGAATATTGTTAGATACTGGTGGTTGAGAGAGATCGTATTATCGATCATTCCCGTAACTTATAAACGTTGCTTAAAGTTACAAGCTTACATATTCAGCCTATAATATTCCCACTGCTGGGGCACAGGCCTCCTCTCTGTGAGAGGGAGTGGGCCGTAATCCACCACACGGGCCCAGTGCTTGTCTTCAAATGTTTGGTTCTAGGACATGCCGGTTTCCTCACGATGTTTTCCTTCACCGTTTTGAGAGCAGTGGTGATGAAATAATTTAGACAAAGTGAGACGCCTGTCTGGGTTCGAACCTACGACCTACACTCTCTAAGTCGCGGCCGTTACCACAGGGCAACCACTGTTCTCGACAAGCTTAAATATCCAAAAATGTATGGTTACATCGACGTTTATCATTATCTTTATATGTGGGGAATATCTTTAAAGCAGGGACCGAAACCGGTATGATCTATTAAATAATCAATGTATACAAAATAGTGTAAAACATTTTAAAAGAGTTTCTTGCCCATTCTTCTCCATACGAAAACTACCTTTTGGAAGAGGCGACTAGAATCAATTCAATTTATTGTAAATTTTGACGTTCAAAAGTGAGTGCGTTCTATGTGCCTAATTGAAATAAATTATTCGACTTTGACTTTGATCAATACTGGTATTTTTTCGGTTGCAATTTTTTTAACAAGTATTTTCTAAAGCTTACTTTAATTCTTAAATTGAATACAACCAGTATTCATACCGGTTACCGTGTTACCATACGTGCCGTCGGCATTAGTCAAAGGGCGTGCATCGCCTGTGTGTGTGTCAAAAAGTCGAGTCTACCCACGCGCGTAATGTTTAAAGTATTTTCTAATGCGAACAAATTGTCGGCATTGCGTTATCCTGTTTCTTTTTCGTAATCAAGGTAATTTTTAGGTAACCGGTTTTAAAACGGTAACCTAAATAGAGGTAATATGTTTCTTCTTCTTGGTTACCCAGGTAGCGGTAAGCTTAGTCGTAGAAGTAACCAAAATTCTTCAATACTTGTACCGTGGTTTATAAGGGTTTACGGTTCCTCGTTTAAAGTGAATAAAATCCTATCAAAAATGTACAAAAAAGGCATAATTCACTGTTGGCTTCGCCTTAGAAAGTGGACGATAAACAGGACACGTTCCAAATATTTTCATTTAGTTCTTTATAAATTAAAATCCCACGGAAAGTGAAATAAAAAAAGTGACTAGCAAAATGTTACACCTCCAAAATTCATGGCAGTCGCGGTCAGAAAACGTGCGAGAGAGACAGTGAATATTAAGTACGCGATTTCTAAAATCACATTTTCGTGCCATCACGGCATACGACTAAAACACTTTTTTTTTTGCCACTACATAGAAGCTCTCGGCCTTCATCTCACCTGATGGTAAGTAATGATGATAATTAAGCTGGAAGCGAGCTTCACCCAGAATCGTCAACCACAGAGGAACTGGCTATCTTACCTCTAACTACCGAAACACAACAATGCTGTTGACATTGTTGTTATGGCGACAGACTTAGATAAGATGGTGGTTGCTAACCAGGCGGACTTAGAACAAGCCCTACCACCAACCAAACCGAGCAGAAAATTTATCGAACCCGCGACCTCTGGGTCTGAGACAGGTGGTTTTACCATAAGACCACAGAGGCGATTGGTTCTTCTTATTATTCAACGGTTCACTAGCTACCAACCTGCGTAGCTTTATTGGATGTATCCGTGAACATAGCTCTGAGTTCTGCCGCTCTTGGGTAAAGCAGCTCTATCTGGGGCCACCACGGTAGACGGGGCTGTTTTATTATCCTGTAACAAGGTAAGTATTAATTAGTCGATACTAATCTTTACTAATAACAAAGCGGAATAGTTTGTTTTTTTGAAAGCGCAAATCTCTGAACTGCCAGTCGGATTTGAAAAATTCTTGTTGTATTTGATAGATTTCGTTTAAAAGAGGTTTTTATTTTTATTGTATTTAAATTTTACATAGATTCTTTTCTATTTTGTGAATGTGAGAACGCTGTAAATTTTGGTAAGTACCTGGTACTTGTTGAAAGCCCTACCCTGTTCTCCCATACCTCTTAATACTTTTATTTGAAAATATTGTAAAGGCCAATTATTTTTAAAGAGTAATCGTGGAGTTTCTTGCTGGCTCTTCTCCATAGGAAACGACCAATTGGAACCGTGCTCCTAGCTTCTGACGTTTTCATAAGTACCCTTGTAGGTTTATGTGATATAAAATATTTTGAATTTGAATTTAAAATAGTCCAATTATTTTCTTAATGTGTCAAAAATATCTCTAATTTCCCTACATTTACATTATCATAACATCACGCATGTTCATCCCCGAAGGGTTAGTTACAAATAGTGTGAGATGAGATTGGGACTAGATTTTGAGTAATTACGCGAATTGGTCTTCAAATAATCCTCCATGGGCACTTATAAAACGTCAGAAGGTACACTAGGTATTTTTTTTTTGGCCCCCAATTTTTTTTGCAACACTCTTAAGAGCGTTTATCCTAAAAGTAGGCAACATCGCAAATAGCTGTCAAATATTCGGTGTTACTATATTAATTATTGCAATTCATTATTAATATTCTAGTTCGCTAGTTAGCCACATTTCATATTTGCATACAGTAATATTGCAAAATTAATAAATAAATCGAAATATTTGACAGCTATTTGCGACGTTACCAACTTTTAGGATAACCGCTCTTAAATATAAATTCTCAACGTGCAGAACGAATGAAACTAACTTTCGAGTTGTGGAGAAACAGGGTGGAATGTACCTTCATAGAAAAGGGAGGATCCTCCAACCAGACGGGTGTTGTGTCTCGTGGGCTACCTTTGCTTGCGCGATGTAGGATTTGGGTGACATCAGATTTCTTACGTAGTTCGTGTATAGATGTCGCCACATAACCTAATGCCTCATTTACACTCAGCCCCTGCCACTGCTCCTCGCGCTACCAGCAATATTTTCCTAAATACTGCCGTACAGTTCGCGTCAAATAACTTTGCCGCTTTGAAGTTAGGTTGCGTATGCGCACTGGCATGCGCGCCACTGTTTTACAAGGAAGACTGACTACTGCGCAGTCATTTGTAGCCTACTTCAGAGCGGCAAAGTTATTTGACGCGAACTGTAGCAGGATCGAGAGAAGTATCGTGTTTACATTCTCGTCCTGCCCACTTCCCTGCTCACTGCCGTGGAAGTGATCTGACTGCAAATGGGGTATATGACGATATTTGTAACTACAGTATTTTATTATCAACTTACCTGAGTAAAGAATTAACGATGACATAATGGTAAGAGATATGCGTGTTCAGATTGAGGCACACTTTGAGCGCGTCGTTGTTATGCGGCATTATCCGGAATAGGGAGACGAAGCAATCCGTCATTAGGTCCAGTTCTGAGTACCCGGATATCAGGTTGCCACGGATGTAGGATTTTGATGGGTTGAAGAGGAGAGACTGGAACAAAAAAAATATTATTAGACATATTCAGTTAACGTTCCAGCACTTCTATTCTCCTGGAACTTAAAAGTCTTACAAATCAATTACATTGAAAATGTGACTTTAACTTGGGTTTCCAAAGGAAGCAGTGACGTCATATAATGTCAGCCGTCATAAAAACTTAAGTATTAATCCAAAAATTGTAATAACATCTCATTAATGCTTGTTTTTGCAAAAGAGAAAAGATTCTAATATAAAAATACGACTATTTACCGGAGTGGGGAACATCGTATAAAGTACATCTACATTTTGTTAGTTTTCTTCAGGACATTTGTGTTGTCAGTCAGTCACATAAATATATCTCTGCGCACTGAATACATCTCACCTTGAGATCGTTAATGACAGACTTGACGAGTATAAAGGTGACGTTGAGGTAGGTGGACGCCTTGCATAGCTTGACGCATTTCATTACAGGTTGTCAGTCAGTCAGTCACATAGATATATCTCTGTACACTGAGTACAGCTCACCTTGAGATCGTTAATGACCGACTTGACGAGTATAAAGGTGACGTTGCCCGAGTCAGCTATGTTGAGGTAGGTGGACGCCTTGCATAGCTTAACGCATGTCACTACAGCTGCTTCTGTCATCTGTTTTGAGTTGTTTTGAGGACCTAAAAGAAAAAGATAGTTAATATTATTTTCAAAAACATTACATAACATCACGGCTCTATTCCCCGAAGGATTGGGCAGAAGTACATGCATAAGCCCCATGTATTATTTTTTAAAGCGTCAAATTAAATTAATCTCGCGACAATCTAAGAAGCCCGATTTGACACCTATCAAAATACTTTGTGTAGAAAAAAAATCGGTTGCTCCGATCTCCGGCCTTTTTAACCAAACTATTTATATATATACCTATTAAATATCAAAATAAAGCTAAAAATATATGTTATCAGATTTTGTTTTTATAAGTTTAAACATTTAATAATACAGTAATTATACATTTCTCTCTTTACCAAATTTAATGTTTGTAAAAGTATAGATTTTTCAGAATATCGATGTTATTTGATAAAAAAAACGGCTTAAAACGGTCACAACACTACGGCAACGAACCCAATGACATGACATTGTAATAACGTCCTGTTGGAATATTAATCAACGATTAATTCGTTTTTTTGAGTGCACTTTTCCAATATAAAGTGAAACTCGCTGCTTACGAATGATACTCATTGTTATAGTGTATGGATAACATAGTAATTAATAAGGATTATGAATTTGATATTTCGATTTCTTACGTAGACGTTCATACAAAGTTATCGCGGCATGTATAATGAGAAACGTCAATACGGGCCTCTTAGATTGTCGCGAGATTAAATGGTGATAACAATTGTACGTCATAATAATAATAATTTGATAATAATAACTCCTCGATACGGCTTGCATTGTGAGGAGGTTCCTGTCTCTGCAGCCCTAACCACCGGTAGGACCCTGTTCTCGACACCGGCGGAACACTATTTTTTATATTTTAAATGTTTTTTATATAGTTTTTAAGAAATATTTAAAAATGTATTTTATATGTTAAAAAGTTAAATAAAGGAAATAAGAATAATACCAGCCTGTTACTGTCCCACTGCAGGGCAAAGGCCTTCTCATACAGACAAGGCACGAGCATTGATCACCACGCTTGCTCAAGACGTGTTGGTGATTTCAGACTTATATTAACTATATAAAGTCCAGGTTTCCTCACGATGTTTTCCTTCACCGATGTCAGTAACGTCCAAGATAAACTCAGAAAGTTCATATGAATTGAAAGACACATTGGTACTTGCCCGGATTTGAACCCACAACCTCGTGCATGAGAGGCGAGGCCTTAACCACAGGGCCATCACGACATATCGTACGTCATTCGTCATAGTAGTGAAAAAATACTTACTAAGTCCCCGTTTGACGGAGTCAATAAAATGTTTCTTTTTTGTATGTCGCGGACTGCACGGCGCACCGCTGTCCGCATTCACTATTTCCTCCAGAACTTTCTGTTAACAATAACATAATACATTGTTAATGCATTGAACAATACTTAAGGCTTCAATAAACCTCCAAAAAAGTTCTTGTAACATGCAAAACAGAACCTTATTTAAATACCGACAGTGCTTAAACCAACAGCATTAACACAAAAAAATATTTTCGGAAGTCTTCGGTAAAAAGTAGGCCCTTTATAAATCTGCTCTGACATTCGAAATTGAACTTTATAGCAATACTTACAGGGTTTAAAACTAGCAACATGATCTGTAGCGGCCACATAGCCACTCTGGATTTCTTGTTGTCTGAGAAACTATCTTGTAATATATCAAATAATGTGTCACAACACTTGCTTAGTTCATCGTTAGGCCGACATTGGACTTCTGCGAATTCCTGAAAACGAACGAAAAATCTTAATATGTAAGACACGAGACTTCTTCTTACCCGACAGCGGCGAAGCCAGGAAAGGAGTGTTATTTGTTTGACCTGTATGTATGTATGTCCGTCTCTAAGCTCCCTCGTAACTACTAAACGGCTGAACCGATTTTGATGAATAATCTATCGTCAGTTTCGTCTTTATGGTGCGAGTGTCTCTGAGTATATTAAATTAAAAAAAAACAAAATGGCGTACTGTCGTTCTGAAATATGGTGTACTTTTGTTTGTTCCGCCTGGGATACCAAAATTCTATAGATTACACATACTTGTTTTTATTCTCTTTGCAGTTGGATTTTTAAGTAAGTAGAAGCAACAGATTTATGAGATTATCAAACACTATTATTATACAGAGTGAATTTTTTAAGTGCGCATTTCCTGAATAAATGTGTAAACTTAATACGCAAGACAAGACTAATTTTCATTGTCATGCAGCAGGTTTTCTCCCATAAAACTTCTCTATTAGTCGTCATCTCAGTAGTCACCCGCTTTCTAGCCATATCAACTTTCACGCAAGACACAAGACTATGTTCTTTTAGTCGTCTTTCTTTCTTTTTAAACAAGTAGAGGCCATCGATTTAAGAAATTTTAAAACACTATACAGTGTAACTTTTTCAAGTGTGCGTGGGTGGTCAAATTCTCTATATAGCGAAAAATACTCAAAGGAGTCACAAGACCGATTTTGATTAAAACATACTGAATCATTCGATTTTTGAAGTGAAAACTTGATTAGGCGGGTTTGGCGTTTCTGTCTCGTTACGTCAGACTTTAAAACGTTTACGTCTTTGACATTTTTATTTTTATGTAAACAATTTTTACATAACATTTTTACTGTGATATCTCTTTATTAGGTTTTGAAAAATCTAATTAAAAATCCAGCCAGATATTCTATTCTAGGAATTAATGTCCAATGGGAAACTAAAACAAAGGGCTCAAATACCTGGGGGTAAGTATCCATCCAATTCCATATAGCTTTCTCTAGAGACGAAACTAAAACTATGTGCGCCGACTTCCTTAACAACTTAAACTTTTGTATTGATTCTGAAACAAACATTGTCATATTCAATCAATCTGCCTAGCCTTTCCCCGACTATGTTGGGGTCGGCTTCCAGTCTAACCACATGCAGCTGAGCACCAGTATTTTATATCCAGTTACTGGGTACCACAATACCCCTTGGTTTTTGGATTGGATTCATTATTAATATTATAGTTCGCTAGTTAGTCACATTTCTTATTTCCATACAGTAATATTGCCAAATTAATCAAAACAGGTAAATTAACAGCTATTTGCGACGTTGCCAACTTTTAGGATATTTATTTATTTAATACTTCAAGCACACAAATGTACAGAGTCGGACTTAATGCCATATGCATTTTCTACCAGTCAACCTTTGGGTGATGCAGAGACAAACAGTGGCAGGTGCAATAGCGAGATACGAGGAATAAATATTTATTTAAATATAAAGATATACATATATCTATCAAAAACTATAAATATAATATACGTATATACACTTAATTATATATAAATATAAGTACATATAAATACAATGTCGCCCATGGGCATGTGACCGCCCGTATTTTTCTGAATATTCATGAAAAATTATCGAAAATTGACTTTAAAAGGGGGGTCTATCTTTAATATTTTTCATGTTATTCA
Organism: Agrochola lota; assembly: GCA_947364205.1. Classification (NCBI taxonomy): domain Eukaryota; kingdom Metazoa; phylum Arthropoda; class Insecta; order Lepidoptera; family Noctuidae; genus Agrochola; species Agrochola lota. The sequence goes on along the minus strand of OX376246.1, from coordinate 7,750,528 downwards.
ATTTTTTATGTTTTTATTAGCGTTTGCCATATCTTCTATGTTATTGGCTCGATTTGGATTATGTTTATTATTTCTAATAGCTTATTGAGTTATTTTATCGGATTAACTAATTTTTTTTTATTAAAATTGGTCGACTTTGAAAAAAAAACGGAGAAGATTTTTTTTTTCAAAAAAGCATTTTTATTTTAAAAAACACAAGTGTAAATCCGTAAAATCATAGAAAAAAAATAAAAAAAAGAAACAAAAATGAAAAAATTATAAAAATAATTAAAGATAGACCCCCCTATCTTTATCTTCTTTCTTTTTAAGTTTATTTTCGATAATTTGTCATGAATATTCGGAAAAATACGGACGGTCACATGCCCATGGGCGACATTGTATACTAAAACAACTAAGACAATCAATGAGAAAACATTACCGTTGTGATGATTCTGCCAGTTTCTTGGGAATAAACAAAAATAATAATAGGATAAACGCTCTTAAAGCTACACTATTTTAACAGATAAATATTAGTTTCATTTTCATTTCATTTCATTTATTCATTTTGTGAAACATAGGTGATTACAGGTGTTTTCCAATATAAATGTGCAAACCATGTCCCGCCGATAGGCATACAAAATTTGATTATTATAAAAGTTAAAGTTACACAAGGTCAAATGATACAATTGTCATATTATTATAGGAAAAATGTCATGAAAATAGGAAAAGATAAAAAAAAATACGTAAGACCAAAAGATTGCAAAACACAAACAAAATTAGTACCTGTTAACAGCCGTATAAGCCTTAAAATATCGACGTTGATGTGTTGTATTAACTCTATGTCTGTATAATCGGGGTTTTCTTCTGAGCTAGACGATAATTCCTGTAAAAAATAAACGTTAGGCATTTCTGTGTAACATCTTCAGCAAAATAAAAACATGTGTGATGATTTCCCATCTCATTTTCTCCCACGTTAAATCTTATGAATTTATGTGTCCGTCTCTTTTTACTGTCGCTTTTTCGTTTCATCGACTTTCAAATCACAACGATGCTAAAGAAGTTTTCACTTCAAAAAGGCAAATTGGTGGTTTTTGTATGAAGAGTTGTATGAAGAGGTTTCGTCTTACAATTGATCTTTTATCAGAATGAAACATTCTTAAGTTTCTAGTTATAGTGGTTTCGATATTGTTTGTTTTCGTAGCTATTATACTTTAACCCTTAGCCATCATCAATATATTTCAACTTTTAATCGTAGACGAAACCAAGCAAATATTTTTGAACTCAATTTTATATCTTGAGATTCATTATTGTTTCTAAGGACCGGCGTGTCGTGCGTTGTCACTGTTAAACAAATATCAACATTGCGTGCTTACAATAAAGTTGAGAATAAATAACCCGAGACACGCGCCCCTTTCCGCTTACACGCGCTCTCAAGCTAATGGAAGTTTATTTATTTTCAACTTTATTTCAAGTTGTGCATGGTCGATATTTGTTTGTCAGTGATGTATGCGCTGCGCTGCGCCTCGCCAGATGTCCAGGCCCTAAGTCAAACTTACACGAAACTAGGTGCGGTACCTTACACAATTTTTCAATGCGATAATTGGCCGCCTATTTCATAAATGGAGAAAATACTATACAGGCTGTCAGGGACATCAACGCGAAAACTGTTACCATGGATTCAGTACATGATTCTGAACGCCCCTTTTTTTTTTTTTTTTTGATGGTGGGAAATTATCAAATAACTTCTCCCGCTCTGGGCGGAACGGGAGGGTGTGTCAGACTTTTACTCACTAAAACCCACCCGTGTTTCTTCCGTTGCCTTGTGCCGGGGCCGCGATATCCCTTTCGGACAAACCCGCAACCCTGGCAGGCATTGGCCCTTACGGACCCCGTCAGTTGGTGCTGACATCTCTTTGAGGCGCGCGTGGAACACAACGCGCCGTCGACCCGGGTCTGGTCCTTATCGGACGGCGAGCTACCCATTGCTCACCGTCCGCAAGCCCGCGTCTACGGTGGCCGGAAGTCGGCTCGCGACTCCCGACGCCCGGGGCGTCTCCTGCGGCGACTAGGGGCGCGAGGGCGCGAATCTTGCCTCTCCCTCGCGCGCATTCTGAACGCCCCTGCGGTGATATTTTATTTTATATTCCATACATTTTGACCGTGTAGGTATTGCACTTTTCTACAGCAGTTTTTTTTTAATAACCGACGAAAAAATTCAACACGGTTTCAGAATCACGTACTGAATTCATGGTAACAGGCTTCCCGTCGATCTCCATGCCACCCTGTATGTGAATTTTGAGTTCACTTATTACAAATATTTTTTTAACTTAATGCTTACAGACCTGTAATCTCGCACTGATCCTGTTAAACACCGAGCTGAAGAAGTTCAAACTGAGCGCGAATAAAACTTTGCTTGCCAACTGTCTTAGTAAGGTGTTGTTCAGCGTGCTTTCATTGCGCATGTCCGTGTAGTAGTAGATGGAGACTGTTGAAGGTAAAAGAGAATTAATATTTTGAAATGAAGGTGCCTCTTATTCAGTGTGTTACGAAAAGAAATCATTCTGTTGCACATAATAGGGATGTTCACAAAAAAAAATTGTTTTGTCCTTCAGGTAGATTATTTAAAAATATTGGACAAGTTTTTTTTCTTATTTTACGTACTTAATCAAAAGATTACGGCAATACATTGAGTAGGCAAAGCTTTAAAATGTGGCATGACGTCACTGGCCGGTAGATTTTATACTGACTTATATTATGGCGTAGCGAGCCCCCACTCCCCAACTTTAATGCGTTTTAACTAAACCATTTTTTTTATTAATATGATAAAAACACGTGTCTAATATTTTTTTATTATCTGACTGACGGACTAAACACTTTTTATTTTATCCCAGTCAATATCCCGATTCACAAAAAGTTTCCTAGCAAGGGTTAAAAGTAAATAATAAGTTAAAAGAAATTGCTACGGTTTTCCTGTTGCGAAAATGTTAAAAAACAAAACACGTTGTCGACACTGTTGTTAAGCAGCAAGAAGGCAACGTGAGGCACAGTTCCACGCACGCGATTTTTTCTCGCTCCATAACTCTACCCATCTTCCCTTAAAACCAGAACCTGCTAATAGGGGGTCTGGGTAAAAAAAAAGAAATTCAATTTAGTCCGTTAGTTAGATAATAAAAAGATATTAGACACGTATTTTTTGCTTTATCATAATAAATAAATAATACCAGCCTGTTGCTGTCCCACTGCAGGGCAAAGGCCTCATACAGAGAAGGCACGAGCATTGATCACCACGATTGCTCAAGACGGGTTGGCGATTTCAGACTTATATTTACTATATAAGTCCAAGTTTCCTCACGGTGTTTCCCTTCACCGATGGCAGTAATGTCCAAGATAAACTCAGAAAGTACATATGAATTGAAAAAGTCAGCTTTACCATATTAATAAAAAATTACTAAGATAAAACGCATTAAACTTGGGATTGGGGGCTCGCTACGTAACAAGGAAGTATAAAATCTACATACTTGTCACGTCATGGCTCATTTTAACTCAATGTATCGCCGTAATCTTTTGATAAAGTAAAAAAAAAATACTTGTCAAAAAAAAAACGGGCGCTTCGTTCTCCTTCTCACTTACAGACATACCTTAAGTAAGAAGGAGAGCGAAGCGCCCGTAACGACGGCCGATACTACGGATTTCGCTTAAGAAGTAGGCCCCCTGTACCGGTACCAAACAAATATTTCCGTAAGTTAGAGTGAGAAAACAGTTATAGTAAGTAGAAAGGATATTTAATAAGCATTTGAAAAATAATTTCAAGTTACAAGTACGACATTTGTGGTACGCGGCGGGTACCTGAATTTTTTCGGTACTTATTCGGTACCCAGACGGAAATGGCAAGAACCTCTCAGTACCAGTACAGAACTTGTATTTTTGGTACCGGTTCTAAACCCTGATCGTGGTAGAATACAAGGGCAGATTCAGGATTTATTTCTGGGCGGGGCACATGGGCCAGACAGGTAAGAAGTGTCTCCCTCTTGTAATGCACTTAGGGAATGCAATCTCGCGGTATTGTTATTCATAAACTCGCGAGATCTCGCGAGATGTGCAGTTTTGTGTGTTTATTCTTGCAAATAATCACAATATTTGAATAAATTAGGAAAAAAATAATAATAATTATAGGTAGTATAATTATTAATAAACTTTTCTGTACTTATTTTTTAAAAAATGACGTTCGTTCGTCGACTATATTTTTTTTAATAAACTTTTAAGTAGTAAACTTTGACGTATCTAATCAAATAAGAAATTAAATAAACATTTAGTCTTCTCTTCTAATATCAAACAAAAGCCTTAATAATAATAAAATAGTTCTTTTAAAACAAAACAACAAGAAGTCAAAAACTAAAATGAAACTCATTAACTAAGTTGAGTTGACTATTAAACTGAGATATTATTATCAATTAAAGGAAACTATACCTAGTCAGAGATCTATTAGAAATTAGAGATTAATTAACAAAATATACCAATCAAATGAAAAGCTTGTTCAGTTCACATCACACGCCTTTATTACGAATTATTTTGAAAGTTGCTCTTTTATGTTCGGGTGCAATCTCGTTAAATTCGGGAGATCTCGCCCATTGTTGCCGCCGAGATCAATCTCGCTAAAAAAAGGCCGAGATCTCGCGAGAGTGAGATTGCATTCCCTAATTGCACTAAGGATGCTGTTTTTGGGATTCTTTCTTTCTTTCTCTATGAAGATATATTAGCCTACCGCTTCAGTGTTCATCATTGAAGCAATGTCTTGATAGCTAAGCATTCAGGCCAGTCCATTCAGACGATTCTATTTTATTTTACTTAAACAGTTTGGGTTGAGCCCCGTGCCCCTGTGCCCCCCTCCGTGGATCCGCCCTTGGTAGAATATTTGCCTGGTAACTGGCAATAACTCACCGCAAACTAGACGAAGAAATGTCGATATCAAACACCACCTATACCTTTGAGGAATACCAACGGATCATAATTATAAGTTTCAAGTCAAAACTCACCAATAAACTGGCAGACCTCTCTCAGCAGGATCTTAACATTCATAGTCTCATCGAACTTCGTTGTATCCTTAGGCTGTGAGCTGAGACATATCTGGCTGAGACATATCTCGAGCGTGTCCAGGACTATAACCAGACTATCATGGTAACCTTTCTCTAGCTCTGTCTGTGGACGGTTCGCACCTATTGATATTGTTGGCTGGTACTGCGAAAAGTAATACTGGTTGAGCTATTTATTTATTTTTATTAGGTACGCCAACAGCATACATATGTTACATTAAATATTAAAGTTAACAGATATTGGCTGTTATAAATATACCAATTACAGGTGTACACGACATTTAAATACAACAAAGCAACCTTCTTAAATTACATATTAATATTATAATATATAATTATATATTATATTAATTAAAATGGAAAATAAAATAAAATCATTAGCAAAAAAACAGCGTTCACTTAGGTCTAAAACAGAACAAAAAAGAAACTTACACAAATATCATTAAAAATAAAATAACTAACTAAACTAAGTATGACAATTGACCATTTAAATGTTTGTTTAAATGACTGCGCAAGAGGGTTTTGAATTGCGGCAGGGAAGCAAAGAATACATCTAAATCAGGTAGTTTAGTGTTGAGTTTGTTGAATTGAATACACTTCCTAGATATTGGCGAATGTCTCCCAATATTATTTCTACAGGCGGCGGTTAAAAAAGTCTGGATATTGGCCGTCTAGGGAGATTATAAGGCACTGACAACATGACACGTTCAAGCATTAACAATTTTATTTTATTTCGAGGTATACGATGACTGCATGCAAGTGTGCCTATGCGTGCAAGTAAGACTGCCTCAAGAAATTTTGACGTTCGAAAAGTGCTGATTCCCAGCCTAGTTTGAATAAATGATTTTTTAATTTTGTTTTTTTTTTTTAATTTTGGGTTTTGCCGTAAGATGGGGTAACATTGGCGTAAAAGTTTCTACTTTACTTTACAAATAAAAATAATTTTATATCAACTGAAAGTTTGAGACAATTTTATTAGATGTGGTTGTGATGGAAGTAGAGAAAAGATATATAAACAGTCTCTTTCAGCTTTTTTCTCATTTGCTTAGAAGCCTTCCTGGGCTTACGAAATTATTTTTTTAACCTTTTATTATATTATACAGTATGTTAACTAACGAAGGGCGTTCCCGTTAACCAGGAATAGTCTAGGGTACCTACATAAAAAAAGAAATATCTCGCAATTAATAATAAGTGCAAGTTAGGGGGAACCCCCTTCATTAGTTAACATACTGTATTACTAGAGTAACTAGAAAATATCTCCTCTTCGTCTTGCATTACACTACTAGGCAGTTATTTATTACAATAAATTAGATTTTACTTTAAAATATGACCACACAATAGAAGTGAAAATTTATATGAGCCCTTGGCCCTTGAGAACCTATACGCGATTCAGCGCAGAGGATACGCGATTCAGCGCCGAGTATACGCGATTCGGCGCCGAGTATACGCGATTCAGCGTCCCCGACCTGAGCGTGACGGTTCAGTTTCGTTCACTATTCAGAAAGCGCAAAGCTAAATAAGTTTTCACTTAAAAAACATTATTTGCCTTTTAGCATTTCGCTAGTGATATGGTTGTGGGTTCGGTTTATTGACAATCTCATAAACTCAACCATAAATAAATTATTAGTAGGTCATAATCGTTGCAATAAAATAATTTAAATATAGCTTTAAACACTTACCAGTTCATTAACTCTTTGCAGTATCTTAGTGAGGCCGCCGATTACTAAAGAGAAGCGGTGTCTGCTGATCTGAACAAGGCACGCTTTGCATTGCTCTTCGTTGATGCGGGAGTGAAGGTTCTGAGCACCTGTCTTGTAGGGCAGCTAGGAGTGACAGATATTAAATAAGTTTAATGAACAATAAAAACATTTCATTATAAATATTATATTCTAAAGAAAAGACTCTATACTATCCCATACAAACCGACCTGTATACTATGCCATACTATTTGTAACATCACTATATACAGGGTGGCAGGGACATCGTCGTGAAAACTGTTACCATGGATTCCGTACATGATTCTGAACGCCTCTGCGTTGAAATTTAGTGTCGGTTAATAAAAAACGCAGGGGGGTTCAGAATCATGTACTGAATCCATGGTAACAGTCTTCGCGTCGATGTCCCTGCCACCCTGTATATATCGTGAAATAACATGAAATAATCAGACAGAGCCTGTGCCACAGATAATATAATACTACGTACAGATACCCAATCCCATACAAAGAAATGAGACCTCCCTAAGTCTGGCTATTGAGCTAGCTATTTTTTTTCCTCCATTTTTTCAACAGATGGCAGCATCAGCGACTCACTAATTGCCAGAGACTGTAATTTTACAACGCCATCTAGGAGTCGACTTAGATACTTATGGCTTTTTTTTATTATGGTAGATTCTTTCAATCGCACATGGCACGGTCCATTCAAGGACCAGTAATAAGAATACAACTAAAATATCTCGAGTTGGCGGAATAGTTTCATTTCTGTGTGAGTGAGCTAGCAATTTTCACGCTGCTGCGAATGCTTCTTTATGGGTTTTTTTCTCCTCGTTACTAAATCTACTACCTATTGCTAAAACCCTAAAACTGAAAACACGCCTTCTTCGTCCGAACTCATTAAGATAGTAAATGTTTTTAAAAACATAGGTTGGAGCTATTCTACAAAAAAAAGCTCAACATTTAAAAATAATTTTGACACAATTAAAATCGAATTTGACAATCGCAACTGCACGTGTACTTGTTTCTGCTGGGGTTGCGGGTTTTTCCGAAAAGGATATCGCGGCCCCGGCACACAGGCAACGGAAGGAACACGGGTGGGTTCTAGTCAGTAAAAGTCTGACGCACCCTCCCGCTCCGCCCAGAACGGGAGAAGTTATAACATGTTTACCCTAACCCAGGATTTTCTTTAGAGCCGGAGGCGCGCAAGGTGGACTGCCTCGACGTGTTTTATATGGAATTTTTCACATTTTGTATGGAAACATGAAAAAATATTACCTACATGTTCAGGGTTAGGGGCTTTCATAAAGGGGGTCGAAATTTTCATTATTTTTGCGATTGGACGCACCATTTTCGAGAAATAAGCAAAAGAAAAAAAAAATACAGTACTTTTTTGCACGTGAAGTCGAGATGTTGTGAATTTTAGTTCTTATTTTACCATACAACTTTTTAATAGCGATTAAAAATTGTCACGTTTAGTCTGGTTTGGTTTTTTTACAATCAAAATTTTGGTGAAAAACGTCAAATTCAGAATAGCAAAATTGCCATTTACACTAAATTAAAAACTCAGTACTATCTTAGTGCTGTCAAACTAAAATATAGTTAAGTTGTGTCACGTAGGTCTATTTCAGAATGGGAAATTGTCGTTTGACAGGAATAAATTGAATTTTAGTCTAGTTTAGAGGCATTTCTGACAAGAGAATCGGCACAATTGACAGACAGAATAGCTATCTACTTTTAAACGTTTTTTGCAATCCTTTTTAGGGTTTCGTACCTCAAAAGGAAAAAACGGAACTGTGGTGTGTCGTGTCTGTCTGTCCGCCTGTCACAGCCAATTTGCTCCGAATCTAATGGACCGATTTAGTTGAAATTTGGTACACATATGTATTTATGTGACCCAAACACGGACGTGTAACGTAACTAAATGAATTTTGGTGTTACATTTGGGGGCAAATAAGAAAATAAAAATAAAAAGTTTTGCAAACTGAGCCGTGTGACATATCAAATGAAAGGACTTGTTGCGGAGATCTCAAATATTTTTTTTATAATTTTAAACTAAATACTTTTAAAGATATTTAAGAAAATTGATGAAAGAACCATTCTCTGCATTCTTTTCAAAATGTTTGGCTCAATAGAGTGGAGAAAAGGGGGGGGGGCTTATCTCCACACTATTGGGCCAAAAATTTTGAAAAGAATGCAGAGAATGGTTCTTTACTCTTTACTTTAGATTACCTTTGGAAAACCTATAAGAAGTCTATGGTCTTAAAATAACATAGTAAACTTCTCAATATTGTTGTTGTAGTGTTAAGTTTGTTCTTGGGATTAATGCATTTTAACTACGGAACCCTTCATTGTGCGTAGTCCGACACGCACCTGGCCAGTTTTTTTTTAATATTAGGTAAGCTTAGTAGATCAGAGAAATGAAAAAAAAGTAGGTAGGTAGGTACTTGCCAAAAACATGTTGATAGTTTTCTTTCAATTCTATGTAACGTAGGTCCTTGATAAAAAAAATGTTTGAATTTCCTACTAAACGTGATGACAAATTGAGTAAAAGGCCATATATTGCGAGCTCTACACAAAATGATTAACAGATGGCTACTTTATCATTCCATCTTTTTTGTTGAAAATACGAGATTTATGAGTTTGAATAGATAAATCAGCATTAAATAAGGAAGTTTTGATTTTTTCTAATCTTACTTCAGCAAAAATCTGCCGTTTATCACTTTTTAGTGATTGTTAATTTCATAATTGTTACCTATGCTGCCATCTCTTATTATTTTTCAAGACTAATTATAATTTGTTCTAGTTGTGACCCCATGCCTGTGCACACGATGTTACGCCTCCTCAAAGTTTTCGCCGCACTGGCGGTCAGACAAACAACTGAGCGATGGGCGTTGCAACGCGTACACCCTTCCCCGCTTCGTCTCGCGGGCTGCAAGTCCGGTGTACGTGCGGTGGGACGCCAGAACGCACCGTGTGCCATACCATGGATATTTGTATGTAAAACGCCGCAGCGACTGCTCCGGCGCCGCAACGCATCGTGTGCACAGGTTCTACGGGCGGGTCGATCGCTAGTCTAAACTAATATTTTAAAGAGAAAAGATTTGATTTTTTGTATCATCATCATTTGTTTGTAATGAATAAACTCAAAACTATGAAACAAATCTTTCACCAGTAGAATGCTATATTATTACTGAGTAACATAGACTATAATTTATAAAGATATCACGCAGGCGAAGCCGCTGGCGGAAGCTAGTATAGTATAAAACAAAGTCACGTTTTGTGTCTGTCTGTGTGACAATTTAGTTTTTATAAAAACAAAATGGATTTTAATGCGGTGTTCACCAACATTTTGGGAATTTATTCCAAAAGGTTTATGTGTGATGTGTGCATAAGATTAAACTCAAATAAATTGATTTTTTACACATATCGCCACATTAGCACTGGTCGGTCAGTACACTGAATCTGTCCGAAGCAGCGTGGGGTTGCTAGTGTTTTTATAAGAAAATGTTTTGAAGCTGACCGATTTTCGGTTGGGGGTAAACTTATGGATTCGCGCCGAAGTGCTTTACAGTACAGAATATAGATGCAATCCCCATCAATGACTATTTTTTTAATTTATAGCCCCCTACACTAAAGAGGGTTGTTTGTAAATTTGACTGGTATGTGTGTGTGTGTGTCTGTCTCTGGCACCGTAGCTGTTAAACAAGCGAACCAACATTAATTTTAATTGACTTAAGTATTAATTTATTTTACAATTTAATTTTTTCCTATATAATTATTAGGTATTTATTTTATTCGTAATAATATTATTGTGACATAATTTTTAAGTAGGTATACTAACAAACATGGATCACTGTATCTGAGTCAAATAAATTTAATAATTATTGAATATAAAATATCATAATTTCAGCTCAAAGACAAAGGCCTCCCCCAAACGTCGTCGCATCGACCTACCTACCCTACCTGTCCTAGGAACAATATTAGGTGAATTCCACTATAATTCTATTTAAAAAAAAAAATATTGCCCGGTTGGCCCCACCAATCCAAATAATTAATCCAAGTTTTCGTAATAAGTATTCAGTAGGTTCTGATTGCATGATTTTAATAGATGCGTAGAATTGACAACAACTCTTAAATATTCAATCGGATTGTTGATACTTAAGTCTTCTTCAGGACCGGATTCGCAAAGCCGGGTCGCCGATCAATAACTAAGGTACAATCATTCATTAATATTTTCATACGAAATTACATAGGTACCTGAATGAAATGCTATAAATTATTCACAGAAAAATTTGAAAATGTAACATAACCGTTTGCAGTTGTTCCTAACATGGGATAATTGGATAATGCCGAAGAAAAAAATATATTTTGTTTACTTATCCGATAAACTCCTAATAAGGGTGGGTCTTAGAAATTAAATTAAATACATAAATTGAGACTTACCTGCTCTTCGAAGCGGGCAATTAACGAATTGGCCCATTCTCCAGGCTTCTGCGTCCCCATTTTGTAAATAAAAGATGTATAGCTTGTATAAATAAATTAAAAACAACAATTTATTTCTTGCACGTCCATTTCAGATCTTTGATTTCTAAAAACTACTAAAATGATACCAGCATCCTTTACGCAAATAATGCTAAACTTTTATAGTAGTTTTCTTTCACAAGCTTATCGCAGTTTTGGAAGGCATTGAGCAATGGCACAATATGTTTAATAAATCTGGCATATGAAATCACGACCAATTTTCTTTTAATATGAAGTTTCAACTTCCATGAAAACTGAATTTTCAAATTTTCTCCTCAAATGTTTTAATTTTTATTATAGGGAACATTAACTCCCGTCAAGTGAAAATCGCTAATCTGTGACATGCGTACCGTTCATTTCTAAGTATTCTCCGCCGAAATATTATCGATTTTGAATATATAAAAATCTTTGTATAGCTGCCACATTGCTATGTCCGCATGCGCGAGTTCTGGCTAGATGTGAATGTACCTTACCTCGCTTTTTTAGCGTAATCATTTTAGCCCTGAATTTCTTTCTGGCTAGATCATTGATACCTATGTTACTCAATGGGCTAGAGTTAGAGAGATGGAGCTTTTAATCTACTCGCGACTCGCCCTCGTAGTCTTGTATTTTGGACTTGACTTGAATATTGGTAGAGTGATACATGTCTGCTCCTAAGGGCCAATTTCACTAATGAAACTGAAATTAACTGAATGGGATTAAAACTTATTTAAATAAACCGCGGTCAACAGCTGTCAGTGTCAATATTCCCTATTATATTACTAAGAATTATGACAGTGACAGCTCTTAACCGCGGTTTAAATGTGCTGATCGCGTTCAGTTTCATTAGTGAAATTGGCCCTAAAGCAAGATTCATGGTGTTGGTGTAGCTCAACCTTAGACCAAAATAATGGTCTCAGAGCTCAGTAGCTAATAATGTAACGAGTGATTCAAATTTTTGAACTGCCCACATTGCCGCTAGTAACCCGCGTGGTTCTCTCGCGGGTTACTTTGTGGGCCGCGGCCACCCACGGCCTCAACTGACGACACTTGCTGGCGTAATCTATAGGCTTCTTCCTAATCTATTTGGCGTAACGTGCGCAAGCGCAGCTCCGTAGTGGTGCCGGGCTCGATACGGGGACTGTTAAAGTTGAACCTTGTGAACGGTTTGGTCGTTTGATTGGTCGTTACATGTCAATAGTGCCGATTTTCTTATCACCAAATTCTATAACCTAGACCTGATCAGACCCTGGTATCATTCCCCGCGCTTACCCAAACTATACCAATCAACAATATTTAATTTATTCCTGACCTAAGTTCCTGACAAATGACGTAACCAACAACTTATCTAAGGTCTATTTAAATCCTTGTTTCAAATTTATTTTATTTCCACACAAACATGAACTTTTGAATAAAGTTCATTTTAGACAGACTAGTACTGTTGAAAAAGTCGTACAAAATATGAAGTTGTACCGCAAACTGAACTTTATAAGTAAGCAGTACAGTTGTTTTTCGTAAAACTCGTGTTTGTTTACATGTTTGGCAAATAAATTGCGAACGCAGATTATATTAAAGTTTGAGAACACTTATTTCATTTTAGTTAGTCAATTTAGTGAAAATGGTAATTTTGCTATTCCTAATTTGATGTTTTTCACCGAAGTCACGAATTTTGGATATGTATTTGTGAGTTTGGAAAATCTTAATTAAAATCATTATGGAAGCTTATGTGATTGCAGCTGTTGTCAAGTCGGCAGAAAGGTGAAATCGTTGAAACATCTATTGTGTCGAGCTAAGAATTTTTAACATAACTTTAAAAAATTCTTAGCCAAGATATAAATTAAAATATTTTTTTGTAATGCTTTGCAACACTAAGTTTATCTGTCAGGCTCCCTCTCGCAGTCCTGTCAGTTTCGTATTGACAGATGCGATTTTGACAATCATCTTCTTATTTTCCTGTCTGTCAAATAAAAGTTTAACGTCGATCGTCGCATAATTTTATTGTTGATTAGAACAAGGAAAGTAAAATATAATTCAATTATTTATAACCAACGGCAAACTGCGAGTTTATTTTACAAAATGATGGTGAGTTTTTCCGCATAAACATTAGTATTACAGCGTAAACCGATTGTTTTTCCTACTTTGCCGGGGGGCGTCTCCGTCAATAAGATTTCACGTATTATTTGTTAATTTCGCCAGATATCTAAAGGTTATGACTCATTTTCGTAGAGATAATGAACTTGTGGTGCATTTCTTTGTAAGAATTCTTCATTTTTGCTTCGTTCTTCGATAATTAGTTTAATGACGTGGATCTATACTTTTTGTTTTTTTTTTCGCGTGATAGCAGAAACGACCTTGTTTTTATTGATGTATTTTATGAGTGTGTTAATTTCATATTTCACGTTCGTAAGTTTTCCTAATTGTTTCGAAGGATACATTGTTTTTGATGTGTTGTGATGGTACCTACATGTTTGTATTGTATTCTTATTGGAAAAGTTGGAATTTTAGGTGCATGAGGAACAGGGTGTAAAGTTCACTCATCCACCATAGAAAAGGCAGGATCCTCCGACCAGACGGGTGTCGTGTCTGGCGGGCAACTGCCCAGAGGTTGAAGTCGGGAAGCTTGTATATATCGATGGCCCCACCGAATAAACGTGCAAGAGTTCTTACACAATTTCTTTTTTTTTTTTCATTTTTTGCTTTTGTCTATCCTGCACCTATTTTTTTTTTTTGTGAATTTTAGACTCAAACCGCCTATTATAATACTGAATTTCTTTATTCTAGGGAAATAATTAATTAAAAAAATTTAGGAATAATAGTATAAGCTATTATTACATGCTTTTTGAGTCGCTAAGTACACAAGAATAAACATGTAAAAACCTACAGACTTTTGAGAAGATTGATTGTTTTCGAATTGTCTTCTTACACGTTTATTTGTGTAGAAATGTATGCCAATTTTATTAGTAATGTTTTATTCCACCAAATGGAAGTTTGAATGTAAAAAGGTTATTAAAATTAAAGAAAAAAGAATCATGACTCCTACCGAAATACTTACAAGAAAAAGAAAAATAAATCGTGATTTATGGAAAGACCGCAAAAACAAAGCACAAATAAAAAATCTGGTCAAAGCTATGAAAGTGTCAGAACCAACAAAAAAAACCCAGAAAAATCTATTGGACCACCTTGTAACTGAGTAATATGAGGAAGACCATCTTTAAGAAATATTGGAATATCGGCGACCATGAAAGACAACGGAATTTCATTAATTGTTACGTAAAGAAGGAACACGTTAAAAAAATTACAGTAGAACGAAAAATAATTGTACTCAAACATTAATATACCAACTTCCCGATGATACTAATATGAATATTAAAATTTGTAAAACCATGTTTTTAAAATACTTTGTCTATTACGCAGCAAGTAGTTTATACGAGTACAGCTATTGAGAAATTAGGAGGTAAAAATAATATGAAAGATAATAGAGGAAATCATAAAAATAGGCCAAGGAAGATGTCAGAGGAGACTGAGAAAAGCATAACCGACCATATAAACCTCTTCGAAAGAGTTGAAGCACACTACGTTCGCAAAGATAGCCAGAAAGAATACCTTTGTGCAACATTAAATATATCAAAAATGCATCGACTGTACTTAGAATGGATGGACACAAACACGCAGTATAATATAGCATGCAAAGCAACTAAACGCCAGTACGAAATCATATTTAACACCAAATTTAATATTGCCTTCCATAAACCTAAAAAAGATTTATGTGAAGTATGTTCGATTTACAAAACGTCTGATAGTACAAGAAGAGAACAGTTAAAAGATGATTATGAAAAGCATTTGAGAGAAAAGGAATTGGTGAGGCAGTTAAAGGAACAAGAAAAAGAAAAATTTGATAGAAAGGATAGTGTTGTAGCATGTTTTGATCTTGAAAAAGTGTTAAGTATCCCCCAAAGTGAGGGAGGAATATTTCATTATAAACGTAAGTATCCTGTATATAATTTTACTGTTTATAGTATTTTAGAGAAAAAAGGATACTGTTATGTTTGGCATTGTCAGATTGTGAAGAGGGGAGCCATAGAAATAGCGAGTTGCCTGTGGCTATTTATCCAAGCTCACGTTGAGTTAGGAATTAAAAATATATCTTTTTACCCCGATTCATGCAGTGTGCAAAATCGTAACCGATTTGTGTTTGCCATGTTCTCTTTAGCGTAGAAGAAATTTAACATCAATAATTTTAATACTCAACACTCAATAATCAACGATTTTAAGAGAAGGGTCATAGCCAATCGGAGGGTGACTCTATGCATGCTGCTATCGAGCGTTCAAAGAAAAGACATACTATATACACTCCCGATCAAATGTATTACTTGATAGAGAATGCTAAAGTTACTGGGAACAAGTATCAAGTAAAACAAATGACACAAAACGATTTTATGGATTTTAAAGAGTTAATAAACGGGAAGAATTGGCTAAAGGACACAAACAGCGATAAAATTTACTGGAGCAAAATAAAAGAAGTAAACTTTTCTCATGATCATCTTCATACAATATACTTCAGGTATAGTTTGGAAGACGAATTACAAGAGATGCAAATTATGACAAGGACTAACTCAAGAAGGCAGCGTGGAGAACGTACAGAAGATGCTGAAAGCTTAAAACTAGCGTACGCTGGAATGTTGCCTATACCACTTCCATTATTTAAGGATTTGATAAGTCTTCTAATACAAATCGTCATTTTTATTTTTTATCGAGAAGACTAGTACTTTGTGGTTACTTGGATAAATACATAATTATATTTTTTTGTTCTATATAATTGTATTTTATTTCATCCTTTTTCAAAATTATTTATATTATCATACCATGTATTAACAAAGATGGAATTACATAAATGGAAACTGATCATATTAAAACTAATATAAATGCATACTATCTTTCCAATCATTTACTAGCATAACAATGTACTATAAACAAGCGTGTAAATAGACATAGCTGGGTTAAAAAATAAACTTGATTTACGGAGAATAATAGTGTAACATTACAGTATGTTTTATTTGTTGTGTATTATTACACGAATAAACGTGTTATGAACTTATGATATATTACTGTGACCTAGTCATGCAAATTTCACAAGAGTAAAAACATTAAATACTTTTTCATGAATTTCCTGAAACTCGTTGATGTTATAAAAAAAAGTAAATATACAAGTCTATAGTTTATTTTTTTACCTATAATTCGATTGTACATTATTTATACCTACTTACAATTAAATGAGCGTTATTGAAGTTTAAACGTTTTTATTTTTTGCTGAAAAGTTGTCATTTTTCTCTTACACGTTTATTCGGTGGGGCCATCGATATGTTTATCGCGCGGTAAACTCTAATTGCGCGATGCAGGATTTGTGTGACGTCAGGATGCTGTGTGACGTCAGGTCTTTGATGCGTAGTTCGCATGTAGCGATGTAGATGCCGCTACATCACTCCCCTCCGGAGACCGGAGGTCGATAGTGGGCTGAGTCTTGAATCTTGCGATGCTTCACAGTGCCAGCTGTGGTTCCAGTGAGTCGGAACCGGGTGCCGCATAGTTCGCGGTGAGTCGGAACTGTCTGCGGTGATTCCCCAGTGAGTCGGGGTGGCGCTGCGTCTTGATCCAGTGGGTCGGGTGTGGTACAGCACCGGGTTGTGGCTGAGGGTGATGACCAGGAATGCGCGTTCGCTGCATGCTGGTGGTCAGGATACCCGTTAAAGCCGTGGGTGCTGACTGGCTGTGTGACTCGCCTCACGAAAGCTTGCGGGGGTGATGATGATGATGACGTCACGCTGAAGTAGTTGCACGAAGGCTGCGTTGACGTTCATGTTCGGGGTCACCAATTTAGGTGCATGAGGAACAGGGTGTAAAGTTCACTCATCCACCATAGAAAAGGGAGGATCCTCTGACCAGACGGGTGTCGTATCTGGCGGGCAACTGCCCAGAGGTTGAAGTCGGGAAGCTTGTATATATGTTTATCGCGCGGTAAACTCTAATTGCGCGATGCAGGATTTGTGTGACGTCAGGATGCTGTGTGACGTCAGGTCTTTGATGCGTAGTTCGCATGTAGCGATGTAGATGCCGCTACTGAATTAAGCACTGTCTAGTCTATGGACGTTTAAATAAATCCTATTGCAGACCACTGCTGAGCATAGGCCTATCCTAAGTCCTGGTATCCACCAAAGTAGATAGGAGTCAACATTCTCATAAACAACCAAAATAATGATTGAATGTACTAAGTTGTGCTCAGACATCACTTTTCTGCATCCTGTATCAAATCCTTTTCAGCTGCCATAATCAGAGCAAGGTTCTGTGGTGAAAATACAACTAAAGCTTAACTGTAAACTTTCCAGGATTGTGTTGAAGATACCAACCATGATCCCCTGTCCGCACCAACAGCTCAAACTCCTGGCTCCGGTGACCCTAAGCTGGATAAGAAGAAGCCAAATGAGAATGTCTGTTTAGCAGATAACAGCTTGTTGGTAAGTGCTCAATGTGTTATAATAAATAATATTTTATTTCTGTAAATTTGTTGGAAAAAAACCCTTACACGAAAATAAATAATAATTTATTTAAAAAATATAAGAGGTTACTACTCTGAGAAAACAAACTCACAGTCTCTTTTAAAGTCAAACTCACAGTCGCTGTTTTGATTAATTTGTCAATATTCCTGTATGGAAATATGAAATAGGGGTAAAATATTGATGATATGCAATCATTAATATTGTAACACCAAATATTTAGTTTTAGATGTAAAAAAAGTATTTGAAAACTTTCCAAATGCCTTTTTTACATATAAAACGGTTAAAACATCAAATTCAGTGTTATAAGTGCAACTCATTATTAATATTCTAGTTCACTAGTTAGTGATATTTCATACTTCAATACAGTAATATTACCAAATTAATCAACACAGGTAAATATTTGACAGTTATTTGTGATGTTGCCAACTTTTTGAATAAACCCTCTTAAGGAAAGTACTGTTTTTTGGCACAACACCTAAGCTAGTTTCTACCTACCCCCTAAGGAGGAAGGTGTGAGTTTATGTATGTAATGATTGGCTGTCGCTGAAAAACAGCACTGGGGATCTGTCTCGCATAGGGATACAGCATTATGCTGAGCGATGGACGTTTTGCATGGATGTGACGCATATTTTCCCCCAAATTGTTCTTTTCGTGTTTTTGTTCTTTCTTTGCGGCATGTTTAACGCAATTTTTTTTTTTCTCGTTTCTATGTATGTATGTAAAACCTAAACATAAAATATCTATAAAAAAAAGAACTAAGTATTAAAAAAAAAAAACAGTTTTACTAATACAAAATGAACCAGCAGCAAGTCAGTTGGCAACACTAGTGAGTTATTTGTTTATTGATCCTACTCTACACATAATATATATATAATAATATATATAAAATAATATAATAATATAAAATAATATATAATATAATATAATATTATAAATGGGAAAGTTTGTGAGGATGGATGGATGTTTGTTATTCTTTCATGCAAAAACTACTACACGGATTTCAATTAAATTTGGCAAACAAATCGTTTATAACTTTGATTAACATATAGGATACTTTTTATCCCGATATTCCTAAGGGATTGAGACTTAGGCTGGTGAAACCGCGGGACGCTGCTAGTTATTTCTATAATTATAACTATTGCCTGTTTTCTACACTAATAATCATACAAATTAAAGGTTTGTATTTTTGTTTTTAATGAATAAATTTAAAAACTACTAGACTCATTTATTAATTCTTTCACCAGTAGTATGATATACAGGCTGGCAGGGACATCGACGAGAAAACTTTTAATAAATAAAAATCTGCCGCTACATACATTTTAACCTCGTAGGTATTGCACTTTTCTATGAAACAGCAGATTTTTTTTTATAACCGGTTCAGATTCATGGTAAAAGTTTTCGCGTCAATGTCCCGGGATGCCACCCTGTATTATCACTGAGTAACATTGGCTATAATGTATAAGGACATCACGCGTGCCAAGCCGTTGGCGGAAACTAGTAATAAATAGTATAACCGCGGTGTGTGTTTAAAATACAACAGTTTGTTTTAATTTGTTAATTCATTTAATAATAAATAATAATAATAATAATATTTAATGAATAAAAAAAACACGATTCTTAAAAGTATACAATTAGTCCACAGTAAGATTTCACAAACAATAATTATAGTGCCTAAAAATAAACTATATCTAAAATATGTTTAGAACAGGTGCAAGTAATAATGGTTCGTAATTACAATGTTAGGAAGCGACCCACCCGATCTAGGTTAATTCATTCATTTAAGTGTCGCCTAGTGTAAGTGAAAATGGCTTAATCTGTTTGTTGATTTTACTCACAAGTGAACCAAAGGTTGTTGATGTACCATCGAAGAAGTTCATATCTATGCACCGTAAGGACTATTTCTGCTTGCAGTGCTCGGCCGCCATAGAGCCGGGGCGGTAACAGATGTGGTCATCGCGTTCACGGGATTTTGTTTTCAAATTGCTTAGATATGAAATTCTTCGATGGTACATGTTCGTATCAAACATCATAAAATAAACGATAATTTAACTGGGCATAACAAGGTTTTGATAGTAAACATTAAGCAATTTTCTGTTTTCAAGTGATAAGATAAATTATCACTGGAATTTAGGCATGCGTCATTATAAAGTAAGCCTTTGGGCTGAAAGTTAAAAAGATAAAGTTGAAAATAATATAACACATAACATAACGCCTACGTTGATCGGTGCCCGGGTTGATCGATCAGGTTAAATTCAAAAGTCATTTATTCAAACTAGGCTGAGAATCAGCACTTTTCGAACGTCAAAATTACATAAGACAGTCCCCCAAAACGCCCACCCTTCACCACTTCCTAGTGCGTTAGCTGGGAAGAAGAAGTGGCGCAACACACTCCTAATTATATACTAATTTACATTACTCAACACAAAACAGTAAATAAACTTATTTGCCATAATGACAGTTAGCAGACGCCGATATATAAACAACGGATGAGGTTAAACAACGCGTGCCGTGGTTGTTCGGTGGATAGATGACCATCTTTACATACCGAGACCCCTCCGTGCCTCGGAAAGCACGTTAAGCCGTTGGTCCCGGCTGTCATTCGTGGATCTTTGACAGTCGTTACGGGCCGTCGGAAGCCCGAATGTCTGACAATCAGTCTTAATAAGGGGTATCGTATTATACCCAGTATCTGGGTTGTGGAGGTCAGATAGACAGTCGCTCCATGTAAAATACTGGTATTCAGCTACATCCGGATAGATGCCACGATGCCTGTAATCCCCGAAGGGTTAGGCAGAGGTGCACCTATAGTACACCCACGTTTCGCCAGTTAAAATAATATAATAATACTAGCTGCCCGCCCCGGCTTCGCACGGGTAGCACTAAGTACTTATCTACGGCGCAACTACCTACCTATCTACACTGCCTACCCTACCTATCTACACTGCCTACCCTACCTATCTACACTGCCTATCCTACCTATCTACACTGCCTACTCTACCTATCTACACTGCCTACCCTACCTATCTACACTGCCTACCCTACCTATCTACACTGCCTACCCTACCTACCCTACCTACCCTACCTACCCTACCTACCCTACCTACCCTACCTACCCTACCTACCCTACCTACCCTACCTACCCTACCTACCCTACCTACCCTACCTACCCTACCTACCCTACCTACCCTACCTACCCTACCTACCCTACCTACCCTACCTACCCTACCTACCCTACCTACCCTACCTACCCTACCTACCCTACCTACCCTACCTACCCTACCTACCCTACCTACCCTACCTACCCTACCTACCCTACCTACCCTACCTACCCTACCTTCCCTACCTACCTATGAAAAATAGTTAACGTCCTATTCTCAGACCTACTAAATAAACACAAAATTTCATAAAAATCGGTCAAGCTGTTTCTGAGGAGTGTTGTTACAAATACTGACACGAGAATTTTATACATTAGAAGATGTCAAACAGTCAAACCATTAGTTTATTAGTGAATATAAATAAATAATAATAATAATAATAAATAATGTCACTTAAAAAAAAATCATTTTTACCCCACAGGTTGACATATCAGACGCTCTAAGCGAGAAAGAGAAAGTAAAATTTACCGTCCACACAAAAACAACACTGCCAGAGTTCCAAAAGTCTGAGTTCATAGTCGTACGGCAACATGAAGAGTTTGTGTGGCTGCACGACAGATATGAGGAGAATGAGGAGTATGCTGGATATATTGTGAGTATTAAATAAGTTTGATTGATGTGAAACATCTTTCCTGTAATCTGTGCACAGAACATATACAGGATGGCAGGGACATCGACGTGAAGTCTGTTACCATGGATTCAGTACCTACATAATAGGGATGACGCCTAGGTAAAAAAAAAAAATTCTAATTAGTCCGTCAGTCAGATAATAAAAAAATATTAGACACGTATTTTTTGCTTTATCATATTAATAAAAAAATTCTTAGATAAAACGCATTTTAAGTTGGGGAGTGAGGGTCGCTACGTCACTAGTATGAATAAAATCTGCATACTGGTGACGTTATCACGTTTTACCTCAATGTATCGTCGTAATCTTTCGATTACGTAAAAAAAGAAAAAAAATACGTGTCCAATATTTTTTTATAATCAGACAGACAAAAAAAATTTTTTTTGTCATCTTCCCCTATTCTCAACGCCTCTGCGTTGAAATTTTTCGTCGGTTATTTAAAAAAAAAGACAGTTTTTTCATAGAGAAGTGCAATACCTACGCGGTCAAAATGTATGGAACATCCGGTTGATGTCCCTGCGACCCTGTATATAGGTCCCCTAAAAATCTCTGGGAGTGATTTCGTGAAGAGGGACGGAAGTGTGTAACAGGAAACCGGGGAAGCGCGCGTTATTTGATTTGACCAATGAGCGCGCGCGGTGCTAGAGTTGGCTGTTCGAAATGGCCTTGACGACGGCCTTTAATGTTGCTTATTACCAAGGTGCGATGTCAGATGTTACACATCATATGCGACTACTGTAAGGCTCGCACGTTTTCTTTGTTAACTACCTGACCCAACAGACGTCCTGTCCAGATTTCAGAAAAATCCCAAGTACCATCGAAGAAGTTCATATCTAACTACCGTAAAGACTATTCTTGCTTGCAGCGCTCGGCGGCTATAGCACCAGGCCGATAACATATGTGGTCATCGTGTTCACGGGATTTTGTTTTGAAACTGGTTAGATATGGACTTATTTGATGGTTCATAATAATTATAGGGTAATAGGGCGCGCTTTTAAGATCGAGATTGCTACTGAGAAGTTACTATTGGACAAACATAAAAAAACACTGCGTACAGCTTGTCAAAAAAGACTTTGGTAAAAATGAGGGCGTCACTGTCGCACTTAAGTCACTTCGAATGAAATAAATGTGTAACAAAAAATGCTGCCTGTGGTTGACTCAAATCAAAACCTACTAGCACTTGTCAGCAAAGTACTGCCATAAGTAAAATATTTACTTTCATTTGTTACCACGTCATAATCTTATTTGCCAAGATGTAACCTGAAATTTAAATAAGGCAAGCGTGAATTAATATGAATCAGTCTTTAGATATATGAGGAACAGGGTGTAAAGTTCATTCATCTTCTATAGAAAAGGGAGGATTCCCCAACCAGACGGGTGTCGTGTCTGGCGGGCTACTGCCCGACAATTGATGTCTTATATATCGTCGTCTTAGAGTGAAAATCTCTTATATGCGAAAACCTAGTGGGCAACTGGGAAGTTATATTATATGCTGAACGCACGGTAAACTCAGCTTATGCGATGCAGGATTTTGCGTGACGTCAGTATGATACATAGGTCGCATGTGGCGATATAGATGCCGCCACAAAACTGCGTGTGTTGCGAGGTTTTTAAAAAAAAAATGTAATAAAATTAAAAGTCAAAGTTGCATTCCCGAGCTTTCGACGATAAGTTGTTCGCGCGGGAAACTCTAGTTGCGCGATGCAGGATTTGTTTGACGCCATGTCTTTGATGCGTAGTTCGTATGTGGCGGTGTAACCGCTTCAAGTCAAATAATAACATAGAAAGTAATGGCGAAAAGGATAATATTTATAAAATAATTGCGAGACTCCATTCCGTGCGACTCCCTACTTGCGATATATGAACTGATTGCTTAGAGATGAGGAAAGTTATTATTAACAGTGTATGAAACTTTCTCTTCCCGTCTACTCACAGTCGTAATGTTAGTTATGTTTTCATATAATCATCAGATCCCACCAGCACCTCCTAGGCCGGACTTCGACGCATCCCGAGAGAAGTTGCAGCGTCTCGGAGAGGGTGAAGGCGCTCTTACAAGGGAAGAATTTTTGAAGATGAAGGAAGAACTTGAGGAGTGCGTATTACCCTTGCCGTTTTATCTGTTGGCCTTACTTTAAAGGTCGTTTAGTGGTTGTCTTGAAAATATCAAGTTAGCGATAAATAAATCGTGAGTGTATACAGTGTGTCTGGTCACCGGTGTCCGACCCGTTAAGGCTAACCAATATGATAAATTTTATCGACAAAACCACCATAATAAGGCATTTTGCCCCTACAGTTTTGAAATGGTTAAGTAAAAAAAAACAACAATTTTTCACACTTTTTACGTTTCAAGTATTTTTTAAAGGTTTTAATGGGGTTTTTGTTAAACCTTTTAGTACGCACTTTTATGCCTTTAGGTCCTCTATATCGGTAGATATTGCAAAATAAATGAAACCACTGTACTCAGTAAACCAAAAAATTGAAATGGCCGCCATTTCAAAACAGTAGGGGCAAAATGCCTTATTATGGTGGATTTGTCGAAAAAAATTATCATATTGCTTCGCCTTAACGGGTCGGACACCGGTGACCAGACACACCGTATTTTTGTAAGTAAGTATTTTTGAGAAGTGGAGAGTACATTTTTTTATCTTTTTTTAAATCATGTTCTTTATAGCACCTCTTTGGGTCATGAGCTATCCGAATACCAAAATATTTGGCCTAAGTCTTAAGAGTCCTATTACATTTTTACGCGAATTCATGAATTTTGACGTTGTAATTTTTAGCAGCAGTAAGATATTTTAATTATTTTTACTATGAATAACGATAGTACCATCCTCTTTCTTGTAAGTTGGTTACGATTTTGTAAGAATTGCGACATGAAATACATTGCAACATTGACAGTATCAATGAATTAATTTGTAATTTTGCGTCCACCAGCGAATACCTAGCAACATTCAAGAAAACCGTGGCAATGCACGAGGTGTTCCTACAACGCTTGGCGGCGCACCCGGTGTTCAGGAACGACTCACATCTGCGCGTGTTCTTAGAGTACGAACAGGATCTGTGTGCCAAGCCAAAAGGACGCATGGACCTTATTGGTGGACTGGTGAGTCATAGGGATTATAATCTATTCAATATAGGACGGTTTTGCATGACACATTGCACGAGGTGTTCCTACAACGCTTGGCGGGGAACCCGGTGTTCAGAAACGACTCACATTTTCGTGTATTCTTAGAGTACCAACAGGATCAGTAAGCAAAGCCAAGAGCATGCATGTACCATAATGTATTCAAGATACGGTCGGTTTTGCACGACATATTGCACGACGTGTGTAAAATTTGGAAGGTTTGCATGACACTTTGCACGAAGTGTGCAAAATTATGTTTTCGATGTGTAAAGGAAAGGTATAGAGAGGCCGCCACCGTTGTGCCATTAGCAACTGTTTCAAATCACTCCGTAAAACAAAGGTGTGTCTAAATCGTTTATTTCATAGTGTTTATCGATTTATAAGTCGCAAATACAATCGATGAGCAGTAAAAAACAACTTCACTCAGCACACTCTCTTAAAATTGTACAAAATTGGTTAAAACAAACACTTTTACATATCACCATATTTTAAAACTAGACAGGTCGGTGCTTACAAAACAAACTCAGAGGTAAATCATTCTTTACAGATGCGTTCAATGACAACAACAACAGACGAGATCTACCTCGGTGCCACAGTTCGAGATGTCAACGACTTCTTTGAGCAGGAGACCACGTTCCTGCAGGAGTACTACTCGCATCTGAAGGAGGCTGTCGTTAAGGTTGATCGGATGACTAGCAAGCATAAAGGTGGGTTTGAAATAATAATAATAATCTGTTCAACTTTTTCAAGATTATGTTCAAATCAGGAATCAGTCTTATACATATCCAATTTTAAAAGAATATCAATATCCTTAAGTTAGACTATAGTTTGACCGACACTTTTCCGCGCCTTAGGTATGTGCGTGGTTGGTGGAGGTATGCCCGGCTTGGGCGGGGCACCGCCGTGTCCTTGTGGAGGCGATCGGCGGCAGTGATCTTCGCGTCCGGCCCTGGTCCAGGCCATGGTACGGAGCGAGAGGGCGTGGGAAGCCGTCACCTCCTTCTGCGAAGCAGTAATGTTCGCGAAGGAGGAGACTGAACGCGCGAGGGAGAGGCAAATGTCCCGCCCTCACACCCCTAGCCGCCGTAGGAGACGCCCTGGGCGTCGGGAATCGCAGGCTGATTCCCGGCCACCGTAGGCGCGGGCTTGCGGACGGTGAGCAATGGGTAGCTCGCCGTCCGATAAGGACCAGGCCCAGGTCGACGGCGCGTTGTATTCCACGTGCGCCTCAAAGTTAGCACAACGGAAGGGGTTCGCTAGGACCGATGCCTGCCGAGGTCGCGGGAAAGTCCGAAAGGCAATGTGCAGGCAACGGAAGGAACACGGGTGGGTTTTAGTCAGTAAGAGTCTGACACGCCCTCCCGCTACGCCCAGAGCGGGAAAAATACCTAGGTATTTTTTGAGGCTCAATGCAGTGAAGTAAAATAAGACAAGAATATTTCGCATCTTAGTATTAACACTAAAATAGGGGGGAACCAGATGGAAGGCTTTAGGAGGTCCTTTAAATTACCGTTCAAGAAGTGTAAACCTGTGTGTAGAAAATCCGTACTATATACCTATACGCCTTAACACAGATGAACACGGATGGGGCACTCCGCAGTTTAGGTATGAAGCTACAAGTACGCGGCGGGCCCGTCTTGTTGGGCCAATTCAGTGGGCGTAACGTAGTCAGAAGATCTAAGAGTTACGCGATAGGAAGAGAGGTAACTTCTAGGTA
Organism: Agrochola lota; assembly: GCA_947364205.1. Classification (NCBI taxonomy): domain Eukaryota; kingdom Metazoa; phylum Arthropoda; class Insecta; order Lepidoptera; family Noctuidae; genus Agrochola; species Agrochola lota. The sequence continues at coordinate 7,724,072 of OX376246.1, read as the reverse complement.
AATATAACTGTAGGGAATTAGCGCTGTGCGACCTGAATTGCACTTTATTGTGTCGTAGCAAGAGTCGCTTTTTATTTAAATGATTTTGCGGAGTGTTCCATCTGTATAATTAATCTGTGGTAATACGCACCTGACCTTTCTAACGTCACCAATAAGGTAATATGTCTTGTACCAGTTTCATTGGTCGTAATCATATCTTTAATTTGTTATTTTTACAGAGGTAGCCGATGCTCACATCAGACTATCATCTTGCGTCACACAGTTGGCCACACGAGAACAGCCCCCCACCGAGAGGTTCCTCACTAGAGCTGCTGAAACCTTCGACAAGTGCAGGGTAAGTGCCATCCGGTCAGCCCTATGCCCGAAGATTTCCTCTCGTAACAGCGTCCAGGTTTCTACAAACTTTTAAACTTATTTGTCGAACAACAAAGCTGATCTCTCCAAAATTTAAGTGTATGTTTGAAATGTCAAAATAACAGCTTTTTACTAAATGCGGTACATACAACAAAAACACAACTTTTTATTAAAGTCTGTCTGTCTGTTTGTTCCGGCTAATCTCCAAAACAGCTGGACCTACTTTGACGGGACTTTCACTTGAAGATAGCTAATGTTATAGGGAATAACTTAGAACGCTTAAATTAACTCCCAAGAAATCTGTATCTCTTCATATAAACAAATAAATAAAATTAAAGTGTCCGTTTGTCTAGGGTTCTCAGGGCTGTCTGTCTGTCTGTTCCTGCTAATCTCCGAAAGCTTTCACTACTTCAAAACGTTCACTGCCAGCTATACAAATAAATAAAAATCCACGCGGACGTAATCTCGGGTAACAGCTTGTTACAAAAATATGTGCAAACGTACTTTTATGTTTACCCACTTCAACTTGTATTCCATCGACGTTTTATATGTAAAAACTTTCGAGAAAAAGGCGGCTCGATACATTAACCGAAACACGCCGAGTACGTAGAGAGGACCTAAGCCCTCCAATGCCTATTGTTCGTGATTTCAACACAAAACATACACAAAGTTGCTGGTAATAGAGTACTTATATTACTTTTCTCATCGTTTTGCATAAACTCACACATAGAACAGCCGTTCGATTCTGTAAAAATATCACCGTGAAACTTAGGTGAAGTGAGCGTGAAGTGAGCTGTCAATAGTGTTAATCCCTAGCATCCTGCCGGTCGATTCTGTGGCAGTGACAGCTCACTTCACCTAAGCTTCACGTTAATATTTTTACAGAATCGACCGACTGTTCACAGTAACTACAAACAATTAAAACTAGCGCAACTAAAGCACTTTAAACTGATTAAACCGATTTTGGCGGGAACGCGAGCGATTAGGCATACGTCTGCGCGCACTGGTCGTCCGACGGCACTCCTACGACTCGCGCGGCGTGCACACCCGTCGGCCGGCGAGCGCGCGAACAAAAAGGCGGCCCCGCGCATGCGTACAAGGCAAGCATGACCTATGATGCTTCCGTGGCGAAAGCATTTCTCTTCGCGCGTAATTCGAAACTTAAAACTAACATTTTTATTTACATTTGGCGAGTGAGTTGCCTACACTTTTAACTGCCGCCCAACTCTATTGCATTAGTTGTGATCGTGTATTTAAAACAAAATTCGCTCTGACGAGTCATATTAGCACACGCTAGGAAATAATAATTTCAAAGGGTCGCCATTATCGAATCGATAAGGAGTAATATTATATGTTTTGAAAATAATACTTTGTCTCCAGAAAATCGAGGGTCGCATGGCCTCAGACCAGGACCTCAAGCTAGCAGACACTCTCCGATACTACATGAGAGATGCACACGCTGCTAAAGCAGTGCTCGTAAGGAGACTCAGGTTAGTATTTTGCAGCATCATGCTGAGATATGGGCTAATAATTATAAAAATACTCACAACTTCGGAGATATGTGACGTAAACCAACCCCTCACTCTCTCGAGGCACAGAAGGCCTGAGTTCCAGCAGTGGGAACGGCCGATCATTTAGTATGATATGTAGGCTGATTATGTAGTTTCTCAGCAATAACCCGTTGGTTTACGACTTGTAGGTCGTAGTATTGAACCCAGGCAAGCGCTTTACTTTGTGTAAACAATTTCATCACCACTGCTCTCAAAACGGTGAAGGAAAACATCGTGAGGAAACCGGCATGTCCTAGAACCAACAATTCGGAGACATCCCCGCACCCGCACTGGGCCCGTGTGGTGGATTACAGTCCACTCCCTCTAGAAGAGAGGACGCCTGATTATGTAGTTTTACATTATCAATGAATATTATTATTTATTATCTTGTGTTTCAGATGCCTATCCGCGTATGAAGCAGCTAACCGAAATCTCGAGAAAGCCAGAGCTAAGAACAAGGATGTTCATGCGGTAAGTAAACATAATCTTAGCTTAAAGACACGAAAACAACTATAAAACCTCGAAATATTTATACCAAACTTAAGGCTATGGACATCGCCTTAAGAGTCTACTATACCTCAAATTGCTTTGCATGATCCTCCGTTATATTTAAAGTAAATGTATGTGGTAAAGTTGAGGATTAATTTTGTGGAAACGTGTAACATATATGTTTGACCAAAACACGTTTCCATAAACTTAAAAAAGAAAAAAAAAAGAAATACAAAGTTTTCTCCAAACCGAGCAATAAACCGATAAAGTATTAAAAAAAAAAAAAAAACTTCAAATTAGATCATGAATATTTGCATAATAAGTCAACTAAATATAAAGCAGATATTATGTTTTTATTTTATTTGAATTACTATTATTTTACTTAAACTATCGGCGCTTTGGAGCCTTCTCCCTGCCGTTAAAGTACCCCACTCAGTCTCGCTCTCACTCAGTCCGCTAGCAGTAGTGTGCGAGAGAGATAAAGAGTGAATTTTAGCTGAGGTATTATGGACTCTTTATCCGTTGACGGGCACTGAACACAGCAGAACTTTTATTGTTATTAAGCCTATGGGCGTTAAGTGTCCCTCAAAGTGTTAAAACATACCGGTAGCTGAGAGTATGTCATGCTCACTTAAATGTCTCGCTGACGGTGGCGAGTGTGTTGGATCATTCGGTTCCCTACAAAATGGTTGAGCTGAATGGTGCTGAGCCACGCGTCATGTTCGTGAACGGGCGCCGTCAGTTGTGACTGGTCATCTCTTATCTGCCAGGGCTTACTTTTAATCTTATATTTTGAATTGTTTTGATTATTTTTTTTGTACATTGTTCTCAAATATAGAAGCAACAAGAATAATGTACCCAGGATTTTGTAATTTTCTATATTTAAAAGAGTGTCCTTGGATTTTCTTGCCCGTTCTTCTCCATAAAGATCTACGTTTTGGAATGGGCAACTAGCTGCAACTTTCTGACTAACTGACCGACTATTTGACAATTCAAAAGTGCCTGTAAATGGTTTAATTGAAATAAATGCTTTGAGTTTGAGTTTGAGACATGCCTTCGTTTTAAAAGGGCTTTGAAGGTCCGTGGCATACCTACTGCTGCCCCAACCGCCATTTTTTATTTTTTATTTTTCAAAATATTGGCCACTCATGACAACTTTCAAAATCGATAACTGATATCAATGCAAACAGAAAACGTAATAAGACCAAACCCCGTAAAGTGTCACGTTTCCGAGATATTAGGGTTCAAATAAGGTTAATGAATTTTTAAATGATAAATCGCTCGGAAGATACTGAGTGAATCTATTCTATTTATTTTGAATCGCATGCCTATTGACCAAATTTTTTAATTTAATAGTAATGTCAATTTATTTATATTATTTTTCTTTGATTTGTTTATATTATTTTTAAATCATATTGTCTTTCGACCAGATTTGTACACAAGCCATGGTCAAACACGTTGAGCCAAACAATGCATTGCAACATCTATTATAAGCATCAAACCATGTATATGAAGCCGTGTCTCCTGCGCGTGTTTTTTCGAAACATTACACAAAAAATCTTACACATAAACATGTGTTTTCATGCACAAGCTGTCTCCTGCCTATTAAAATATTTTTAGATTAAATCTACAGATACGTCTACACATTTTGTGTAAATGTCGTAATGAGTTCCGACGAGGAAGACGTACTTAAAAAGTGTAGAACAGTACCTATGTCTATTCCAATCTATCGTAAATTTATCACAATTTGTTCACAACTATTTACAAGACAATGTAACCTCAAAACCTGCGTTGACTGACAGAGACAGAGATGTGCGCAGTGCGCGCGGCGTTTGAAAATGAAACAAACCCTTCCCCCCTTCACCCGCGCGGGGAATGTTTTCCATGCAGCGCGGAAAACATTGAAGGGTTTGTTTCATTTTCAACTGCCGCGCGCACCGCGCACATCTGTTACTGTCAGTCAACACAGGTTTTGAGGTTATATGGTCCTGTAAAAAGTTGTGATAAATTGACGATGGATTTTAATAGAGATACTATTCGGCACTCTTTAAGCAAATCTTCCTCGGCATAACTCATTCCTACATCTACACAAAATGTGTTATTAATAAAATAAAATAAATATACTTGCGCAGGAGACAGCTTGTGTATGACAACAAATGTTTATGTGTAAGGTTTTTTTGTAATGTTGAACGAAAAAACACGCTCAGGAGACACGGCTTTATCTAGACATGTTTTTGCAAATAAATGAATTTGAATTTGAATCAAAGTTGATCACGTGACATCGATATTTTTTGAACTTGCTTCCATCTTGTTTCATAGATGTTTGAACGGACAGTAGGTATGCCAGGCTCCATATAAAAACCTTCAATCCTTTCTTATATATGCTAATAGATTAAAATATAAACTTCATCAATTTATTTAGCACGTGTGAAGTGATTGTGATTAATGGTATTCACATTTGATATTTATGTGTTTTATGCTGGGTACATATTGAGCCAACGATAGTGGACTAGTTAGCTTTTCACGCAATAACATGTTACTGCGAAAAATACGGCTTTCCGTCCCGTGCATGCGTTGTGCGTTCTCAAATGCGTATGTATTGGGTCCCCGGTACCTATGAAATCAGCGTTTTGTATGGAGAATTTTAAAGAAGTTGCATTTTTCATACTAACATTTTCTTAATTTATGTAACAACCATGGACACTAATGTTTTAAAACTTTTATGCACTAATGTTTAAAAACTAAGATAGCGTAATATGCCACTTAGATTAAGCAACAAAAATAAGTTTTGGCTAAGTTAAAACAAATAGTTGTCATTTCTGCTAACTAAATGAGGAGTCATTTTTAAGGTATTTTTTACGTTTAGAAAACTATAAGTAATAAAGATTTTTTTACTATTGGTTGTCTATGATGGTCATTATTCGACATAATACCAAGCAATTGATGAATACTTTAAATCATAGAAGTGACGAGGTTCTCTATTAGTGAGAAAAAAACGCCAATTTCATAAGTGGGGACCTACTATAAGATGAGAGATTCACACGATGCCTTGCGGCGCCGCACCGCAAAGATTTTGCCGCATTGGTGGTCACACAGTGAGCGCGATGACACACGCACCGGAATTTCCGGCCAGAATATTTCGGACGGTGCTAATTCGTTTGAAGTTATAGTAACCGGAATCGCTTTGCATGTGACAACGCGCATATTCGAAATTCAAACGAAATATTCCGGGCGGAAATTCCGGTGTGTGTGTCATCACGCTGAGACTGAGCGGTGCCGCTCCGGCGCCGCAATGCGTACAGTCCTCCCCGCCTCGTCTCGTGGGTTGCAAGTCCGGTATACGTGCGATGCGACGCCGGAACGCATTGTGTGCATACTTGTATCAGCCCTCACACCACGCAAGCAACGCAACGGAAAAAATGACTTAAAAAATATTTATTTCTCAAAAAATCCAATGGGTCAGTTAAATTCACCCTGTATATGACGCATTGCCAAGCCTACAGTGAAAATGTGACTGTACGGACACGATATAAAGCTCACTTTACAATGCTCTACTTTGAATCGAGTGAGTGTGACGGCCATCAATTTATTAAAGTTTAAATTATAGTCCGCGCGCGACTGCTAGTCACCGCCTGAGGTATGTGAGCGGTGAGACGGGGGAGGTCGACAAAGGTCAAGCTAACTCAGTCTGCCAATTTTGTCAATAGCTCCCTCGTGTTTCACCGCTTACATACCTCGGGCGGTAGATAAAAGTTTCCTATGCCCCGTATTGTTCACTAGCTTCTTAATTTCGTCTGTGTGAAATTTCGGCCCCCGATCCACCGAGTCGCTGCGCATCGCCCAACCCCGCTATTACTTCGTTTTCGCTTAGCCTACTCAGGGTGAATTTCACCAATGACACTAAACGCGATCAGCACATAAACCACGTTCGAAGAGCTGTCACTGTCATTATTTTCTTTAGGATATTGACACTTGACAGCTCTTGAACTCGGTTTAGATGTGCTGATCGCGTTCAGTGTCATTGGTGAAATTCACACTAAGGGTCGTAGGACTATCAATGGCAAAAATAATTGTTCAAATCCGACTGGTAGTTCCAGCTAGAGATTAGCGCGATCAGATAAAAAAAAAACAAAACAAACTCTTCAGCTTTATTATTTAAGTATAGATAGTTGGCCCACTGTGTACCCATCTCACAAATGTTTGACGTGTAATCTTTCTGTGCAATATGCAGCCTATGGAAGTACAAGAGGTAAACACTAAACACGCTTGTTTTGTGTAGAACTAACGTTTTTGGTAGATATTGTGGCGTATTTTTGTACTTGAATGTTTATGTATGTAGTTTTTGTTATAATTTGTGCGAATTTCACCAGTGACACTGTACGCGATCAGCACATCTAAACCGAGTTCAAGAGCTGTCAGTGTCAATGTTCCAAATAAAATAATGACACTGACAGCTCTAAAACATGGATCATGTTGATCGCGTTCAGTTTTGTTGGTGAAATTCGCCTTTGGAGAGTTTAGAGTTTCTTCGGAAAATCTGATCGTCCCAAATTTTTTTGAGTTTATCCAATGTTTTTCTTCTCCTACTGTGCTGTGCCCGACAGGGTCCATAATTATTTAATTATTTATAGCCTACCAACTGTTTTTACCAACATTATGGAATGCAATATAGAATATGGAGGAGCTCTTGGCTAAGTAATAACTGCCGCACAGGTCGATCCATCAGGTTAAGCTACGCTTGCCGGGGTTGGTCTGTGGATGGGTGACCATCTTTACATACCGAAACTCCTCCGTGCCTCGGAAATCACGTTAAGCCGTTGGTCCCGGCTATCATTCGTGGATCCTTGACAGTCGTTACGGTTCGTCAGACGACCGAAAGTCTGACAACCAGTCTTACCGATGGGTATCATGTTACCGGATTGTGGAGGTCAGATAGGCAGTCCATCCATGTAAAATGCTGGTATTCAGTTGCATACGGTTAGACTGGAAGCCGACCCCAACATAGTTGGGAAAAGGCTAGGCAGATTGATTTTTTATGGAATGCAATAAAGCATTGTGAAAGTATTCTGTTATCACATGTCATGTTCGATTCATTCATCACATTCATGACAACGTTTAACAACATATTTTTATTAATTCCACTTCCAAAGCCGGGGATCAATCAGTTTTATGGGGGCTCCCTCACCGGGAGCATTCGCCGATTTTGAGCATTACTTTACCATATTGCCTCCCTGACTGACGAGTATCCGCCTGGAATTTAACGAGTGGTGCACATTGATGTTACAAGTTGTATCAAAATATTACAGATATTGAGCACTGTAATGCTCGGTTCTCCTCCCTCACTGATGTAATGCTCGAATTGTATCATTACAGGTTGCGCTCTGTAATGCTCGGTTTTCCTTCACTGATATAATGCTCGAATTGTATCATTACAGGTTGCGCACTGTAATGCTCGGTTCTCCTACTTCACCGGTATAATGCTCGAATTATATCATTACAGGTTGCGCACTGTAATGCTCGGCTCCCCTCCCTCACTGATGTAATGCTCTAATTGTATCATTACAGGTTGCGCACTGTAATGCTCGGCTCCCCTCCCTCACTGATGTAATGCTCGAATTGTATCATTACAGGTTGCGCACTGTAATGCTCGGTTCGCCTCACTCAGTGATGAATGCTCGACTCTGTAACGTAACATTACAAGCGAATGCTCCCGGTAAGGGTGTGCCTTAAGAGAAATATAAACAAACTGAACAAGATTCGTTTTATTATCGGAAGTATCTGACAATACGTAGTTTTTCCGAGGTCCTGGGTTAGATTCCCAAGTTTGGCAATGTGTCATTTCGCAGTAGCACCCCGGCCGGCGTCTGGATTTGTCATTCCAGCTTCATATAACCATTACTCATTCCTCTGAAGGCTCGCCCCCTATTACATGGGACTTAAACATAACTAGCGATATGTGGGTGTACTATAGGTACACCTCTGCCCTACCCTTCGGGGATTACAGGCGTGATGTTATGTTATGTTTTGACCGTCTCTATGGTCTAGTGATTAGACCACCTGTGTCAGACACAGAGGTCCCGGATTCAATTCCCGGACCAAATTTTCTGCTCGGGTTGGTTGGTGGTAGGGATTGTTCTAAATCGGCCTGGCTAGCTACCACCATCTTATTTAAGTCTGTCGCCATAACAACGATGTGAATAGCATTGTTGTGTTTCGGCAGTTAGAGGTTAAGATAGCCAGTTCCCCTGTGCTTGAGGATTCTGAGTGAAGCTCGCTTCCACCTGCGGCCTGATCATCACTTACCATCAGGTGAAATGCAGGCCAAGAGCTTCCTCGTTGTGGATCAAAAAAATGTAATGTAGTTTTTTTATTGTATGTAGTATGACATGTCTTAATTCTCCATGTAGTGATTCGTTGTCTGTGACTTTTGTGCATGTTTGTCTATGTGTAGAGATCCGTTTTTGTAAACGCACTCATGATACATAAGGAATGGAGAGGCTCGTGGTTAAGTAGCACGGGTGCATCGATCAGATTAAGCTACGCTTGCCGCGGTTAGTCCGTGGATGGGTAACCATTTTAACATATCGAGACTCCACCGTGCCTCGGAAGGCACGTTAAGCCGCTGGTCCCGGCTGTTTTTTTTGGATCTTTGACAGTCGCCAGAAGCCCGAAAGTCTGACAACCAGTGTTACCGAGGGGTATCGAGTTACCCAGGTACTGGGTTGTGGCGGTCAGATAGGCAGTCGCTACATGTAAAATACTACTGGTATAGCTGCATCCGGATAGACTGGAAGCCGACCCCAATATAGTTGGGAAATGGCTCGGCAGATTGATTGACCCATGATACATAAGGAATAAATAAGAGGCAATGATTTTGTCTTTGAGTTTGTCTTGGACGTTACTGACATCGGTGACGGAAAACATCGGAAATCGCTAACCCGTCTTGAGCAAGCGTGGTGATCAATGCTCGTACCTTCTCTGTATGAGAAGAGGCCTTTGTCCTGCAGCGGGACAGTAACGGGCTGGTATTATTATATTAATGATGCTGTTTGCTAGGCTCAGACAGAGCAATCTAGAAAACTTTTATTTGTAGTTGCCTCTAAAGCTAATGTCACATTAGTGCCACTAAGTCTATCGTTTATCATTTAAATGATACTATTTTCATTATAGGCGGAGCAAGCTCAAGCGGACGCATGCGCGAAGTTCGAACAGTTATCTGCGCGCGCGCGGGAGGAACTTATCGACTTCCGTACTAGAAGAGTGGCGGCTTTTAAGAAAAGGTAATATTATATTTAATAATTAATTTGGAAATTAATTTCCTTTATTATTAAATAAGTAATTTGGAATGAAGGAGTCGGTCTCGTTGGTCTAGGCGTTAGCATGAGGTCTTGGGTTCCATTCCCGGGTCGGGCAAAGTGTTATTGGGTTTTTCCATCTGGAATTTCTCTGTAACAGCCCGGAGTCTGAATTTGTGCCCGGTTGATGGCAATAGGCTTGCACCCTATTGCAAGGGACTTAAAAATATTTCTGGAGAAATTTGGGTGTACTATAGGTATACCTCTGTCTAACCCTACTTTCCGGAATTGTGAGATTTTTGCGATCGATACAAAAGAGCATTCCATATTAACCAACACCTGAATATAAATATAAATTCGATTCTATAATCAGAACTCTAAATTTGTCGATCCCGGAAACCCGGGATTTTTTTGGATACAAATGTGCTTTCTATTATAGCCAACACCTCAACTTTAGGTAAATATGCATCCGGTTATCCGACCTCTAGTCATAAGGGGTCATTTGGTTGTAAATGACTTCTCCTACATCACTTTAATGGACTTCTGACAAATTATCAATAACCCTGTATTTACCAAGCGAGATCAGTGTCAAAAATAATTTCTTTCTTCCTTTCAGTCTATTGGACCTAGCCGAACTAGAGATCAAACACGCGCGCTCTCAGCAGGAGTTATTCAGGAAATCTCTGCAAGTGCTCAAGGAATGCCAATAAATACTATGTATGATATATTATACTATACACTGAATATTCCATGAGATGTAATGAACTGAAGGATTGGACGGATATTGTGGGATATTGACGGATATTCGGATAGTACGTTGTAGGTGCAAGATCGATTAAAACAATCTATAGTTTGATCGATTTTTTATGTTTGAGTTGTTGCGGGGGTAGTCAGAAGCCTGAAAGTCTGACCACCCGTCTTGCCAAAAGGTATCGTGTTACTTAGTAAGGGTTGTGAAGGACAGATAGGCAGTCGCTTCATGTAAAATACTGGTATTCAGCTACATCTGGTTAGACTGGAAGCCAACCCAAACGTAGTAATGTCCTATACATTACTAGGCAGAAGAGGATCCGACAAATCCAATCAGCATCCTAAAAATGTCGTCGATTCAATCCTACATTAATATTTTTTTTATTTTTGTTTATAATTATTATTATTAAATTGTTTGGAGTAAAAAGAACTAGAGAGTCATAAGTTCATTTGTTTTTGAACGGTGAAGGCCGGCGAATTGTCGTAGCAAGTCATCAGCTAATGTCATTGACGTAAGGTTTAAATTGCTTTGACACGCGCTCTTGAAATGCAACAAATATTGTCATATTTTATTTGTATTCAATATTACAGATGAAACAGATAGGTCACTCCACATTTTAGGTATGAAGCTACAAGTAGGCACGCGGCGCGCTCGACTTGTCGAATTCAGTGGGCGTAACGTAGTCAGAAGATATAAGAGTTATGCGATAGAAAGAGAAGCAACTTCTCGGTGAATATAACTGTAGGTAATTAGCGCTGTGCGACCTGAATTGCACTTTATTGTGTCGTAGCAAGAGTCGCTTTTTATTTAAAAGATTTTGCGGAGTGACCCATCTTTACTAATCTGTGGTAATACGTTGTTTCTTTTTGTCAGACTGAAAGGTTTATAATAGAATTTCGTAGTAACCATAATCCTTTATTGAAAGTATACTTTAGAAGTCATAGATCTTTAAGGTTCGCACACACGTCAGTCACAGCAAGTCGTCGATTAGTTACGTCAATTTCAGGGATGTGTGTCAATAGATAGTCAGTCAGTCAGTCATAGCAATTCTATATATATAGCGTGGCGCTTTAATGGTGACATTAATTTAACACAATTATACGAATTAGCGTTTTCTCTCTCCGAAGATATTTTAATTTCATTAAGAGGGTTTATCCTAAAAGTTGGCAACGTCGCAAATAACTGTCAAATATTTACCTGTTTTGATTCTTATAGCAATATTACTGATTAGAAATAAGAAATGTGGCTAACTAGAGAACTAGAATATGAATAATGAATTGCAATTATAACATTGAATTTGATGTTGTACCCATGTTAGGTGTAAAAAAAAATGCATTTGGAAAGTTTCCAAATAGTTTTTAACATCTAAAACCAAACATTCGGTGTTACGATATTAATTATTGCATTTCATAATCAATATTCTAGTTCGCTAGTTAGCCACATTTTTTATTTCCACACAGTAATATTGCCAAATTAATCAAAACAGTGAAATATTGGACATCTATTTGCGACGTTGCCCGCCTTCAGAATAAACGCTCTTAAACGTTATTATTTATTGTTTTATTTTCAATTTTCTAAAATAGCATCTTGAAGCAATCTGTACTTAACTACTGTAGCGCAGAGGGCATTTACCGGGGTCACGGATCATAATCTAGCATCAATGAAAATAAAACGAATAACGTGCAAAGCGAAAGCGAATTGAAGGAAAGGCAGAGCCCGATATCAGCGACCATTTGAAAATTTGAATTTTCAAGTAACGAATTATTAATTTCTTATTATAATTTTATGATTACCAGCCCTACCCTTGTATTATATTAATGTCGCCACTGTAGCCCCACGTTGTATAGCTTAATCCATGTTGCGTTCGTGGCAATACTAGTTTTGACTTGCCGGTGACGCAACGTCGACTGAGACGCGCCGGTAGTGACGTGACTGATGTGTGCAGCCAACGTCCTACAACTTCGTGACTGATCGGTGACTTGACGTTGTCGTGACTGATGTTTGTGCATGAACCCATAAACAGAAAGATGCAGCGTGGCTCGATTAAGGAGTCCGGGAGTTCAGTATTGAATGGTCGTCACTTCAAACCCAGTTTGTTACTTTATTAGAAAATGAAGCTTATTTGAACGGGTCAACAGACATGCTATAGTATACGCCAACATTCGACGCATCCTGGTCATAAAACGCGGGAGCGAGACGACACGATTCACCATCCTACTCGCACGTTTTATGACTGCGACTGTCACAAATAGGGGTGATGATTAAAATTTATTGTTTTAGTCCTTTATGGAGATTATTAAAAAATATTGGACACGTATTTTTTATTTTTTTACGTAATCTAAAGATGACGTCACGAGTATGTAGATTTTATACTTACTTGTGACGTATCGACCCCCACTCCCCAACTTAAAATGCGTTTTATCTAAGTAATGTTTTATTCATATGATTAAAGCAAAAAATACGTGTCTAATATTTTTTTATTATCTGGCTGACGGACTAATTAGATTAAAAAAAAATTACCCAGGCATCATTCCATCATTCTTGGCGTTAAGTATTGGTTCTTGTACATAGCAAGTATTTGTTAAATAGAAATGTTAAGTAATATGGTACCGGTTTCTCAAGTGTTATTAATTTAATCTGTTGTCAACTTTGATTGGTCGTCAGTTCAACCACAACAGCTAACATAAGATCTGACAGCGGATTTACTGATCCGAGGCTTGATCAGCCTTTTGAGAACAGTGAGTAAGTCAAAGATTTAAATCACTAGATTTGCCCTCACCGTACTTAGTCACGCGAAAAAGTGTCCATACTGAGTAGCGTACATAATCTATAATATTCCCACTGCTGGGACACAGGCCTCCTCTCTTCGAGAGGGAGTGGCCTGTAATCTACCACGCGGGCCCAGTGCGGGTCGGTGATTAATAGCGTTGACTATGACAAACCAGTCAACTCACTGCTTCAGTGTCAGAGGTGTTAAAACAAACGCGAAATCCTATGATGCGGTAGGGCGAATCTAACGATTTAAAGAAATATAGATATTTCGAAGTATAGTTTTACCGCGATCTCTGTATCACGGCGAGGTGGGGGAAGGGACCCCGTGAGCGTTGACGTATGAGCGGCCTGTACTGCCTACCCGTAAGACGCAGTACAGTGATGAGGTCAAACTATACTTATAATACATTTATTTTCATCTCAGTAATTATTGAATAGCATTTTATTGTTATCTATGCATTTTAGTTAGACTGTATTTTAATAGAATCAGCTCATGCAATTTACTTATGAGATTTTTATAAAGGTGGTAACGCACTATGATTACGCGCGCGTTTGGTTGCACCTTTACATATTATAGACGATTTCCAAGTATTTGACCGACTTTCAAAAAGGTGGAAGTTATTTACTTTATCATTATTTTCAGTTCTTTTTTTGTTATTTGTATTTTAGTTTCATGAACTGTGACCATATAAACTTTATTCTTTATTTCTTTCACTCTAGCAACACATAATCGTTAGTTAATAATAATAAACTTGCAACACTAATATTAGAATAGTGAAGTCAAAATATTACTTGTTTACTTATATATACGGATCAAATATTAGTATGATTTTATTATTTAGGGTAATGTTTTTCTATTTAACGTAAAACGTGGACCAAATTCTTTTTGTTACTTTGTAATGCTTTTTGCAGTCCCATTTGTATTATTCTTGGTCTTTTTTAGGGCTCCGTAGAAAATAACGGACCGTTTTATGATAATTCCTGTCTCAATTTTAATAATTGATACGGAATCCTGACAGTGTTAGTCCAGCTCACACTTCACCGGTTTTTTTCTGAGGTCTTACATGTATTATCTTCTAATAATCTCAAAGGCAGCACATAAAATATCTTCAAAAAATCATTACTTAAAATTAAGTACTAAAAATAAAACTAGAACTGATTATTTTGCCAACAACTTTTTTTAATGATTAAATTAATATAAATAATCCTATTCGGTGTTAAGTTTATCTAAATCACTTGTTTTGGCTATGCAACTAAATAAATTAGAGCGATTTTTATAAGCAAGACAAGATTATGCAAGATATTATTAACAATTCGCGGTCCTTTTCTACCAAATGGTAAAGTTATCATACATCAATCATACACATAAAAACCTACGTCAGTTTATTTATTTATTTAAACTTTTCACACTCAAAAAAGTACAAAGGCGGACTTAATGCCTTAGGCATTCTCTACCAGTCAACCAAGGGTGGTGAAGAGATTAGATGGCAGGTGCTCTATATGAGAGGAAAAAGGATAAATTAAAAAAAAAAAAAAAGTCAGTTTGTGGCATTCTGATCCCAGTTTGTGGCATTCTCATCCCAGTTTAAGGCATTCTCATCCCACTTTCTGGCATTATTGTCCCAGTTTCTGGCATTTTTTTATCCTACAGTATTCTTGTCTCGATATCTTGCATTCTTGTCTTGCGTTATAGATGGCTTTAACCAAAGTCTTCGTACGGTGTGTATGTATCGTGTAAGAGAAATGTGTTATTTTTAAATGTTTATATTTTAAGAAAATATATGATTATCCATATTTATTTCGTGTTTTATTAATTCATCTTGTATTGGTGCCTTTTAAACAAGCTTAAAAAAAATCGGAAAATAAAATCCCCAAGGAATTATTAAAATTATCATTTACTTTAAGTGTTCACTGTATTTAAAAACAAATTCAACATTAATTAAATTACTTATGTAATTCTAATAAAAAAAACAATATTTAAGCGTAGATTAATTTAATATTTAAATATGTACAGTATAACTATTTCCTTAGTATCTTTCGGGAATCATCGCATTTCCGAATATAAAAAAATGCTAATTTCCATGTCTATCATGTTGTCTTGTTTTGATTTCCGTGTGAGCTTTATAGCAACGAAGTACTTAGTTCTGAATTCAAATTATTATACACGAAAAATCTAATAATTGATAGACATGGAAATTAGCATTCATTTGTATTCGTATGTATTTACAAAAGTTACCATAGTGGGGACACATTATGCCAGTTATTGTTTTCATAAGTTTCACATTGGAAGTTAAAATCTACATTTCTTATTCAATCATCTCAGTCAGCCATAAGTCCACTGCTGGCCATACATTTTCGCCTCTCCTATACTACGCCAAAACTCCCTCTTCTTCCTTCTTCATTCCTATCTTACGCATAAATCTCTATAGCATAATCCAGTCTATAACTCCGTTGGCTCTTCAGTCGTAGTTCCACGTTGGTGTATCCAACACCGCCCGATGTGATGTTGACGGAAGCCTCACTGTTCTGAAAGTCGTAGCAGCTTATTGCCTGGAAAATGAGAAAGAATGTGATGAAAAATCATTCACTGACATAAAACGCACAACTTAAGAGCGTTATCGTCCTGGCGATTTGCCAGCGTATTTTCAGCGAGGTGATTTGTGAACGTGCTCTTCGGGGGTGCGAATTCGTTTGTAATGTAACGTTACAGAGTTGAGCATTACATCAGTGAGGGAGGAGAATCGAGCATTACAATACGCAACCTGTAATGATACAATTCGAGCATTACATCAGTGAGGGAGGCGAACCGAGCATTACAATACGCAACCTGTGATGATACAATTCGAGCATTACATCAGTGAGGGAGGAGAACCGAGCATTAAAATACACAACCTGTGATGATACAATTCGAGCATTACATCAGTGAGGGAGGAGAACCGAGCATTACAATACGCAACCTGTAATGATACAATTCGAGCATTACATCAGTGAGGGAGGAGAACCGAGCATTACAATACGCAACCTGTAATGATACAATTCGAGCATTACATCAGTTTGGGAGGAGAACCGAGCATTACAATACGCAACCTGTGATGATACAATTCGAGCATTACATCAGTGAGGGAGGAGAACCGAGCATTACCGTGCGCAATGTCTGTAATATTGTGATACAACTTGTAACATCAATGCCGCCTGTATTTCGCCGGTTTTGAAATAATTCATGAAACTACAACGTTTTTTTACAAGCGAATTCTCGTCAGTCAGAGAGATGGTATTGTAACGTAATGCTCAGAATCGAATCTGTAACGTTACACAAGGGCGTCGCTAGCCGATGGCCCAGGGGGGGGGGGGGGGCAATTTGATATATGGAGGATGGGAAAAGTATAATTGGTAGGTGCAAGAGTCAAGAGCACATGAAGCTTTACACTTGTAGTGCGAGTCTTACTTCTACGGCGCACAATGGGCCCAAAATTGATGCTGGTGGACATTTGATATTTGACAAATCAGTTTCAAGTCGGTAGTCCCGATTTGAACGGAGAAAAATAATATTTTCTATTGTATGGATTTCAAACGGACCTTTCGGTTCGTTTTTCCCAAAACTATTCAGAACTGTAGAGCTGAAACATGACAGCATACCACCAACACATAGATACGAATATTTCGTCTTCGGACTGCGGATTAGACCACGTTTAGGAGATAATTATGGAACTTTAAAAACCAAATAAAAATCCGTCCAAATAAACAAAATTGACTTTATAGATATGTAGTTTCTTTATATAAATACCTTGTATTTACAAAAAAAAATCACTAGGGGGCAACTGCCCTTTTTTTTTTCTATATCCCCAATAGGTTTTTTACTTACTCATTTTTTTTGAAAAAAATGTCTACACCTCCGTTTTTTTTCATATTCGACAATTAAAAAAAAAAAAAAAAATCCTATAAAATAACTCTTAAGCTTTTAGTAATAATAAATAGAACCCCAATCGAGCCAATAACATAGGAGGTATGGCAAAAGCTACTAAAAAAATAAAAATTGAATAACATGTAAAATAGTAAAGTTAGACCGGGGGCGTCTTACTTTTATGTCTAACTTTAATATTTTTCATGTAATTTTTTTTTTAAGTTAATTTTCGAGAATTTTTCATGAATATTCAGAAAAATACGGGCGGGCACATGCCCAATGGCAACATTGTATAATAATATTCCAAGTGACTTAAAAGCTTTAGATCTTGTATTGTTTAAAAAAATACTTCATAAATGGTTAAACTCTAATATTTTTTAATAATCTCTATGGGCGACATTGTACCTATATAAGGTTCAAAGCAGATAGTAAGTTCGTGTCCCCTGGCTGGCGGCTTTAAGTGTAGAAACTTAAGGCAACCACAGGAAAGTCCGGTTAAGCAGCTACGACCTCCTCAGAGGTCAACCGCGAGATGCCAATTAGAAAAAAAAAAAAAAAAAAAAAAGTACGTGTACCTTAATTGGCGCCGTCCCATTATATGTATAAGTCTTGATCCGTTTCTTCAAAGGAATTGCTTCATATTTCAATTTATCACGAAACACTATCCTGCTGTCCTTTGTTTGCTCGCCAAAGAAGTATGTAGAACTTAGCACAGTTGTTAATGTCATTATCATAACACATACTATTAATATTAACTTCATTTTGACAGTTTTTTTTTTAAACACTACTTATTTGACACTTGACACTACACTTTTGTCGTTGTTTTTGCTTTTGACGATGAGATCTGCAAGAAAAAAAAACGAGGGTTATTTTTTTATAGGAAACATGATTAAGTTTGTTGTACGCCATTATAATGGACTAGCTGCATCCCGCGATTTCACCCGCATAAGTTTCGATCCCGTGGGAATATCGGGATAAAAGGTATCCTATGTTCTTTTCCAGGTCATGGTCTACCCATGTGCCAAATTTCATCCAAAACCGTTCAGCCGTTTTAGCGTGAAAGCGTAAATACAAGAAACACAATGCACGAATCGTTTTACTATTTTCCAATTAAAGCTTCGTGCAGACTAGCGCGACGCGACACCGGTTATTGTTATACCGTACAGTTTTCTTAGAAATTGCATTGTTCGAGTCGCGTCGCGCTGGTCTGCACGAGCCTTTAAAGAAGAGTAGGCGGTGACAATTAAAATTAATTTCCGACTACCTTCAATTTTTAAACTTTTTTTTACTATGAATCTCCGTTGATATATAATGAACATATGTAGATTGTAGAAGATTTTTGCACTAATTACATATTCGTTTTTAACTAACAATATGATAAAAAAGCGGCCAAGTGCGAGTCGGATTCGTACACGAAGGGTTCCGTACCACCGTACAATATTTAACACTACATTTTTATTAAATACTTTAGTATAACCAACAAGAGAGGTGCTTTAGCAATATGTGATTTATTCGTAAAGATTAAAAAAAAACACGTTTCGGGAACCCTTTTAATTTTTAATTTTATTTTACTTTTACTATTTGTTGTTTTAGCAACCATAGAAGTACACACTGTGTGATTTTTTTTTCAAGGGGTCTACTTATTACGGCTCAAAATATATAACGCAGGGGCCTACTCCCTCCCTGGTTCAGGCCATGGTTCGGAGCGAGAGTGCATGGGAGGCCGTCACCTCCTTCTGCGAAGGAGGAGGCGGAGCGCGCGAGGGAGATGCAAGCTGCACGTCCTCGCGGCCCTAGTCGCCGCAGGAGACGCCCCGGGCGTCGGGAGTCGAGAGCCGACTTCCGGCCACCGTAGGCGCGGGCTTGCGGACGGTGAGCAATGGGCAGCTCG
This sequence comes from Agrochola lota, assembly GCA_947364205.1. Taxonomy (NCBI): domain Eukaryota; kingdom Metazoa; phylum Arthropoda; class Insecta; order Lepidoptera; family Noctuidae; genus Agrochola; species Agrochola lota. The sequence continues at coordinate 7,705,069 of OX376246.1, read as the reverse complement.
CCGTCCGATAAGGACCAGGCCCGGGTCGACGGCGCGTTGTGTTCCACGCGCGCCTCAAAGAGATGTCAGCACCAACCGACAGGGTCGAAAGACCAATGCCTACTGGGGTTGCGGGTTTGTCCGAAAGGGATATCGCGGCCCCGGCACACAGGCAACGGAAGGAACACTGGTGGGTTTTAGTCAGTAAAAGTCTGACACACCCTCTCGCTCTGCCCAGAGCGGGAGAAGTCATTTGATGTTTTCCCATCCTCAAAAAAAAAAAGCCTACTCCCTAAGCGGTATTCGTAGTTTCGGCCGTCGTAACGGGTGCTTCGTTCTCCGTCTCACTTACAGACTTACCGTAAGCGAGAAGGAGAGCGAAGCGCCCGTAACGACGGCCGAAACTACGGATTTCGCTTAGGGAGTAGGCCCCCTGTGACGGACGGACGGACGGACATCCGAGTCTTCGGAAAAGTGATTTTATAATTCCATAGAGGTTTGTAATGTTGTTTCAAATAATATCTAATTAAGTTTTAATCAATAGTTGTTTTAGATAAGTACCTACTTAATTATTATTTTTATTACCTACTTACGTTAAATGTTGATGTATGGAGAGGAACAAGAGGGCCAAAGAAAAGATGGATGGGTTGTGTGAGGAATTGTATGAAGGAGAAGGGAGTGAATGATAAGCGTGACGATTTACAAGGGCGAGTGGAAGAACAAAACGTGTTGCACCAACCCCACGTAACATGAGAGAAGAGCAGAAAGATGAAAACTTACCTTAAAACAAAGAAAAGCAAAAAAAAACTACACAAAATTAACTTAAAACACGGTTAAAATCACACACGACTTACTTAATATAAAATAAAGATGTTTTCATTTATTTTTAAAGTTTAAGATAAAACATTCATCATTATCATTAAATGTTTCTTCGTAAAGTATAAACAATACCGAGAACGATGACGTAATACGTGTAGGTAATTAACGCAATTAGGAGCGCGGGCACATTGTGAGCGGAAAGAGGTAATTAGGTACCTACCTACTACCTACATGCTTAGTTTAGTTTTAGATTCCGAATTAAAATATAATAATAATACCAGCCTGTTACTGTCCCACTGCAGGGCAAAAGCCTCTCCTCATAAAGAGAAGGCACGAGCATTGATCACCACGCTTCCTCAAGACGGGTTGGCGATTTCAGACTTATATTAAAGTTTCCTCACGATGTTTTCTTTCACGAATGTTAGTAATTTCCAAGATACACTTTTTTTTACAGATATTTAAATGTTACTAAAGATACTTTATAAAAACTAGACAAGCGCGAGTTGAACTCGCGTGGAGAGTGTTCCGTCCGTACGATGAATTTATTATCGACCATGTTTTTTTTTAAAATCTGACCTTATAATAATTAATCACACGAAAAACTTAACGTTGTAGTTGAAAACCATGTCATGCCATACATACATTCCAACTGCAGATGTAAGATTGTACGCACAATATTGTGAGATTAACCAAGTTTTTTAAGAAAATAGACTTCTTATATGTTTTCCTGTACCTAATCTATAAGTAAAGAATCACTTTCTGTATAAAAAAAAAATATTAGGCTCAGTAGTTTCGGAGATAAGAGGGAAACGGTAAATTTTCATCGGTTTTCTTAAATAACTTTAAAACTACGTATTTATTTTAAAATAATAAAAACATGTTTGACACCCCCCACACAACAAGCCCTTTAATTTGATATTTTACACGGTACAATATCCATTTTTTTTAAGTGTCTTATTTGCCTAATAAAAGTGACCCCGTATAAAAAAAAAACATTTATTTACTTTACATGTCCGTGCTTGAGTCACAGAAATTCATATGCGTACCTACCAAATAACTTAATCGGTCCAGTGGATACAGACGGACAGACAGACACACGAGTGATCCTATAAGGGTTCCGTTTTTCATTCGGACGTATGGAACCCTAAAAAGTTGTTTGGTACTCGGATAGGTCCTTTTAATACTAATTGTAATGTAATAATTTATTTAAAATAGTTTGTATGTATTACTCTTCTTCTTTTCGTGTGGTTAATGACTAACCTGGTGTCAGAGTTTAAAAGCCGCCCATGGGCCTCTGACTTGGCTTCACATGCCGTCGAGAAATATCTCTCCGGCATGCCGGTTTCCTCACGATGTTTTCCTTCACCGTTTTTGAAGCAAGTGATAATGATACAACACTAAAACTCAACATAAAACATAACATAACATCACGCCACGCTTTTATTTCCCGTGGGGTAAGGCAGAAGTGTACCTATGGTGATGGTGGGAGCGAGACGAAACACTGTATTGATAGTGGTGTTTTAGGTGGGTACAGTGGTGATGCCTGCGGATAATTGATATATGTTATTTAGTAATTTTATTCATACTGTTGGTTGTTGCATAATATTCTATGTACTATTTGTTTTATTTTATATTTATGTATAATTCTGAATTTTAAACCTGACTTGGTTTCCGTACGTTTTTTTCGGGTGACCACTGAAAATCAGCGCTGTGCTGTGGGTCTAGCATAGCACAGCATCATGCTGAGTGGAAGCCTTCTTGTCACAGTCATGACGTGCCAGCAGCTGCCTACTATTTCTGTTTTGTACTCGTTATTGTAAACGTATTGTTATTGTTTTGTTACCTACTCGAGTTTTTTTTTTTTTTTTATGCACGTGTTTCTGTGACGAATAAAATTATTTTTCTTTCTTTCTATAGTACATTTCGCCAATTATGTTTAAGTCCCATGTAATAGGGGGCAAGCTGGGCTGCTACTGAAGAATTCCAGATGGAGAAACCAACCCGGGAATCGAACCCAGTAGCGTTTGCGACCGCTAACAAAAATATTGAAATATTTGGGTAAATAAACTAATCGCATTAAAAAAAAAGTTTTTCATCACTGTGCCGTTATTTATAGTTCTCAGTCGTTTAAATTAAGTGCCAATATTTTCTTTTATATTATATGTAAGGCGCCAGTATTTTTTTGTCCGGGAACATTACGTATTTTTAGAAAATTAACAAAACACGCACCTAACGTCATTTCCATCCCGACGAAAAGTCATGCATCTAACTATAAATTTCAAAATAATACCAAAAGAGTATACAAGGGTGCGTTTTTGAAAATTACTTAATATTAACTATCAAACAAAGATGCATTACTGCTAAAGCTTTTGAAAATTAACTATCAAATAAGTCTAAAATAAATGATTAATGAAATGTTACGATATTTTCATCATTTCCGTAAAAGTTCGTCAAACAGTATTTTTTTCCTACTCTGTGGCACAAAGCACATGTCGTCCCGCGCCCGCACCTTCCTCAGTTCCCCAACAGGACGCCGAGCAGGTGGAAGCGTGATTGCAGTGCGATTAGCTCTCAAAATATATTGATAAAAATTTACGTAAGACGATTGTCACGCATGCACATCATTCCCAAAAGGACGGATTAAAGTGTAAGTAACGAATACATTTATCTATTACTTTTTACATATATTCCGACTGATCGCGTGTGTCATTTGAGATTATTATTGTTACGTTGATACTGTATTTTAAGAGCATGTTTCGACTTGAAACAAAATATGTCATTTCCAGTAAGATCATCTCCAGTAAAATGTTAAAGACGGAAATGATTCGTGATTACCGGTAATGACTATTATCATTGCTTCTTGTTACTTTCGTGTGGTTTTATCTATAAGATAGATCACAGCAACACCATTTACTCATTAATGTGACATAAATAAAGTAGTACAAGTCCAAGACGGACTGCAGCTCGTCTTGAACTTGTACCTTTATGCAACATAGAAACTATTGTTTTAGGTTTGGCGATCATGAACAAGAAGACGGTGACCGCCAATCTATCAGCCTACAAGCGTAAAAGGTACGCAGAACTTAAAAATGATCCAGAAATGTACGAAAGAGAAAAAGAAAAAGAACGACTACGGTATACAAAGAAGAAAGAAAAGGGACAAGTTGTTCCCATTGATGAAAAATCACCAAGAGATCAAAGGCAACAAAGGAAAAAATGGCGTGAAGCATCAAAAAGGTACAGGGAAAATAAAAAAGGTAAGATAAATGAAACTAAGTTACCAGAAGTAGTACTCCTTGAACATCAGACCCAGGAAGACATATCAGTTAAAAAGACAACACAAACGACTACAGTTATGGAAGATCCTTTGAATTCAATAGCTACGAAAATAAGACGCATAAGGTACAAAGAACAAAAAAGACGTAAAATATTAATTAATATTATACAAAATTTAAGAAAAGAAAATGAGAGTCTAAAAAAGAAGTTAAGAAAGATGGCAGTGAACAAATTACAATTGGTTTCAAAAAACATAGAGAAACAGGGTAAAAAAGTAGAAGACAAGCGAACAGTTCAAGAAACGCGAACAAGGCAAAGATTAACAATACTTATTAAAAAATTCTTTGAACAAGATTCAAACAGCATAATTATTCCCGGCAAAAAGCAGTACATCACTCGAAATAAGGTTCAAAAACAAAAAAGACAGTTAATATTACCATTAAAACAATTACACAGCAAATTTATATCAGAGCATGGAATTCCTGTAAGTTATGCCTTCTTCTGTAGACATCGCCCATTTTGGGTAATCTTTCCTAGCAAAGCACTCAGGGAAACTTGTGCCTGCATAATTCATAGCAATATAGATTTGGCAGTTCTATGTCTGCATAAAGCGAATATAATAAAGGGGATTAATTTTGAACAGCTTTTAGAGTCCCTGTGTTGTTCTCAATACAACGATAATTGTTTGAAAAGAGACTGCCCTTCATGCAAGGATAATGTTTTATCCTATAAAGAATTTTCCAATGATCAAAGCCTTACACTCTACCAGTGGGTTCGTTGCAAAGAAACTGTGAAGACTAAGAAGGGTATGAAAACACAATATATTACTACGAAAAAGGCAACTGAAATGACTCCACTACAAGTTATAGAAAAATTAGATTACCAGCTACCAAATTTTTTCAAACACGCATTTATTATAAACGTACAATACAAAACCGCGAAACACAAGAAAAATAATCTAATTGTAACAGAAGCATTCATACATATAGACTTTTCAGAAAATTTTGGGCTCAAATACGGAAAGGAAGTGCAGAGTCTTCATTTTGGACCTAGTCGTAAAGAGATTTGTTTGCATACTGGTGTAATATATACGTATGACTTCGGTCGTAGTGCCATTGGCACAACCTGTGCATGCACAGTTAGCCAGTGCTTGAGACACGACGCCGCAGCCATCTGGGCGCATCTAATACCCATGATTAAGCTGGCTATAGAGATAAATCCGTTCGTAGATACCATCCATTTCCAATCTGACTCTCCAAGTTCCCAGTACCGCAATAAATATATCTTCTACATAATTTCAGTTCTTTGTAAGGATTTTCCACAACTAAAGGCAATAACCTGGAATTACAGTGAAGCTGGACATGGGAAGGGGGCCCCAGATGGGATTGGAGGAGTGCTAAAACGGACTGCAGACAATCTTGTGACTTTTGGTCAAGACGTCAGCACATTTGATCAGTTCATAGAAATCGTAAAACAGAATATTGATAATATTACCATAATAACTGTCACTGAAGATGAGGTTTTAGCCAAAGAAGCTCTACTTCCCAAAAACTTGAAACCATTCCAGGGCACGTTAAATGTTCACCAAGTATTATGGAAACAAGGATTATTTAATCTCGTGTTCAGAAAAGTCAGCTGTTTTGACTGTGATTATATTTGTGTTCACGATAAACATTTAGGATTTTCGAAAGTCCTCAACTATTGTGCAACTGGAGAAGAACACTCTGGGCCGAGTTCTGGAGACCCAAATACCCCTGAATACGTAGCACCTCTCGTTAGGAATTCTCGCCGCATTCTTACTAATATAACAAATACATCCCCCAACATTAATACAATTTCTAGTACACCAAAAAATATTGTTATTTTGTCAAACAAAAAAGTTTATTTTAATCTAAATAAATAAATATGTATTAATACTAAACGTATGTTGATTTGATCATGTTCACTTTTCTGTTCACTTTTTAATGTTAGCAATGATAGAAGAAATATTGTCGTTTCAAAAGAATGAACAATTCAGTGTAAAAGATGGATTAGTTTGACTATGAGTAACAATTTGACTATTATAATGTTAAGTGTTGAGTTTTGATATCAGGTATATCAAAGATTGTTGGTATCTAGATTGATTGGTGAAGGCATATTTTTTAATCATAAAAACTTTTAGAAGTCTTGAATATTGTTTAGAAATAAATACGAAATCGACAAGACTTGATTATGTTTCTATGACTGATTTTACCAAAGAATGATTGAATTATTATCAAAGAAATAAAGTTTGAGTTGATTAAAATGATATTTCATTTACAAACCCTGAGTTCTAATCTATTAATCCTGTACATAACATTTGAATCAGCTTGGATACTTGATCTATAAATATTTGTTTGTTACTACAAATCATTACCAGTCATGTCATGTCATTTCCAGAAATGAGAATATAATTTCCATCCTACTATCGTCATTTCCATCACTGCCAGAAATATAAAAATATAAATATCGCTTAAAAAAGACACCTACTAGGGGTGCCTTTTACATATAAGTCACATTTTATTTCTATAATTCATTATAATTTGTCAAAAAATCGTTAAATACTATATAAAAAAAGTATATGAAAAAGTACACTGTAGAATCAAATTTAGTTTATTTACCCATTTACAAAACCCACATAAATATATTATAGTAGCAGCGCCCCGCGGTTTCACCCGCATAAGTCTCGATCCCGTGGAAATATCGGGATAAAAAGAATCCTGTGTGTTAATCCAGGTTATAAACTATCTGTGTGCCAAATTTCATCCAAATCCGTTCAGTAGTTTTTGCGTGAAAGAGTAACAAACATCCATACATCCATCCATACTCACAAACTTTGGTGTTTATAATATTAGTAGGATTATAGCGTACAAGTCTAGTTTGCTCGGTGTCTATAAAAAGTAGTAATGGAGTCTAGTTCTGGCCTTGGCCTACTTCATAAAACATCGAATTTAAAACATGATTCTAGAACCTATTATAATACGTATTTTATGTACTTCATTATATTATTTATTAGGTCTGTATGCGGGGGGTCTATGGGCCAGCTACACCAAAAGATCGCTAGATGTCTTACGTATCCAATACAATAATGTTTTTAGGATGCTGTTGAAACTGCTCCGTTTCTGTAGCGCATCGGAGATGTTTGCTCAGAACCGAACTGACGGCTTCCATGTTGTAATTCATAAAAAAGTCGCATCACTGATGCGTAGAACACGGGTCAGTGACAATAGCATCCTGAAAACAGTGGTGGAGAGCCCTTACTCCCCTTTTCTGAGGCACTATGAATGGTCAGGTAGCATATTCCTTGCTTTATCGTTCTCTGCACATCCTGCCCTAGTCACCGCCTATTGTTATACTTTTTATGTACTAAGTACTAACACTAGTGATAATTTATTTTACTAACAAATTGGACCATATTGTTGTCTGAAATTAATAAATAAATAAAATAAAATAAATTATATCTACTACTAGCGACCCGAAAGCAGGGGGGGGGGGGCGCTTTGCACGATTTTTACGACTTGACAAAACACCAACAACCAACGACCATCGCTGAAATCGCGAAAAAAATATCAGCTGTTCCCTACATTTTGACGAGTTAAGCGACCATAAATGTAGGGAACAGCTGATATTTTTTACCAAAAAACCGTATCAAAATCCGTTAAGCTGTTTAGAAGGACATCGCGGTCACACAGATAAACACGAAAAGCTACTTGAGTAGCCTCAGTTGTAGCCCGCGAAATTCAAATTTTCTTACGATTTTTGCAATTTGCAGGTTAGTGTCAGATCAAAATATGATTCGCGACAACTATTATTACATATAAGTTAGATTTGTTCTCAAATGTGATGATTTCATGAAAAAGTCATTCAATGGAACAAATCTAATTTAGAGATTATTAATGATTATAATTCTGTTCTTTTTATTTTTTGTTATTTTTTTTACGTTGCCCCACACTAAGAATTTCTTCCTGTATCGTGGGTGCGTTTACAAACATAGAAACTCACATACACTAACACGCAAACCCGGAACAACTACTTGCAGATCATACAAATATTTGTTCCGTGCGGGGATCGAACCCGCGACACGTTGCGCAGCAGTCGATCGCTCAGCCACTGCGCAAATTATAATTCAATTCAATCTAAATCAATTTCAATTTTTTTTTATAATTCTGTAAATATATATTTGTTATGGTTGCGTATCATATTTTCATCATGATACGACATGACACTGACCTGGAAATTACTAAAAACGTGGGAAAATTTGAATTTTGCGGGCTATCACTGTCGATCCACCTTGCATAACAGAATAGAATAGAATAGAATATTTATTTGCCAGAAACATGGTATGTTTACAAAAGGTGTTCGTATTATTGCATAGTGCTACATGTCTCACCGTTTTAACGGTATGCAAATCAAGTTACAATTATTATTACATACAATCATTGAAGTAGGTACATTCATTTTTAGTAACCATTATTTACATTACATTAATATTAAAATTTTAATCATTATTTCAATTATTATAATACATAAACTACACACTTCTATTTTTGACATGACATTAAATAAAACAATAAGTTTAACAAAATAACACTTAACTTAAATAATTACATTACTTATGCCTGTATTTTGATACCAGATCAAGAGAAAAAAAATTACAGGGATATTTTACAAAAAACTCGTGAATTGAGTAAAAACATTCCTGCAACAGCCACTTTCGTAGTGCCGAACAAAATTTTTGGAAGGGTAGTTGGGTAATCGTATTCGGCAAAGCATTATAAATTAGGGGAGCCATGTAGATACAACTCTTTCGGAAGAGTTGCAACTTAGGAACAGGTATCTCGAAATCTAGATGTAATATGTATAGATATAGACTAAGTTAAACATACTTACAATACGCGCGAGCCGATTTGGTTGCATTAACTAAACTAGTGCACCCTGACCCGTAGGTTAGGTTAGAATGTAAGCAACAGCTTCATCCAAATTGGTCGCCTTTACTTGGCTATTTAGTATTTTTCTTACCCCAAAATAGGAATTATTTGAGGTTCACAAAAAGAGACGCAATCATTATATTAGAGTGTTCAATAATATTTGTAGGAGCGCAAAATGGGAATTATTAGAGCCCTGACAAAGTACCGAAAGTTACTTGAAATAAAAAATCTTTGACCTCTCAAGTAAAACAGCACTCTAATTGCGTAACACACGATCAGTCACAATCTGTTTCATTTTGACAGTTCAACAACATTCATTGCGATATTTACGTTTTTAAGCAGACCAAGATCGTGTGTTAGGTACGCAATTAGGGTGTTGTGCTGACCTTGACTCAATAAAAAAAGAAGTACGAAGGTCAGTGCAGTGCATAAATTGACCAGACAGTAATCATACTAGCCTACATTCCCTGCAACACAGCTGGTTAGCGCGGGAATGCAACAGCTGACAATTGACATGTGTCAAGTTTCAAACACTTCTAGAAAATCGGTTAAAAGAATATTCTAAATTTACTTAAAAAATATAAAAATTAAATGTAGGTATTTTGATTTAAACTGTGGCACCTGTACTTGGAGTATCTGATCTAAACTAGACAAAATCTTTTTGGAATTTGTTAATAGCTAAATAATAAAAATATAAGAAAAATTTTTACCGGATTTCTGCTGCATTCCTGAAACCACTGAACTTCTTTCACAACAAAAAAACTATAATACTGTTTAAATATTAGAAGTACAGACACGATTGACAAGTTACAAGATTTTCAAGTTACTGAGTGAACATTTCGGCTACCGGTCAGTAGGCGCGTGTTTGACGAATACTTCGCGACTTCGTATGCAAAGCGTCTCCGAATCGATACCTACGACCTCTAGTATGCACGTGTCTGTTAAAGTATGTTTAAGTCTCTAATAGAGAATACAATCCCGAGCATGTTTTTCAATCCCGAGATTACGGGATTTTTGATGCGTAATCCTGGGATCCCAGGGCTATCCCAGGAGACTGTGTGGTTTCAAATTGGACTCAAATGAAAAATTGAGTAATTTCTTAAAAAAATGTTTTTAATATTGGACTACACAAATCACAATATAGTAAGAAAAGAAAAAAGGCAAAAGAAAAAAACTATAGTTTTGTAAGAAATAAAAAAGACCAAAAACTATTTGTAATTTCGAAAATTCAATCGTAGAAGCAAAGGAACCTGAGGAAGCGTTTTCAGTATTGTATGTAGATATGGGTTGTTTTTTGTCGTTATGTAATAAATGCTATTATAGACCATTTTTCCAGCCTTTCAGCTTCTAGTTTTAGGTAGCTGTAGAGTATAGTGTTTGGTATATTAATATATTCTAGGCAAGGTCATTGTCAAGGCGCAACGGACTACGGAATGCAAACTGGACCTGTCGGTCGATTCTGTAAAGATATTAACGTGAAGCTTAGGTGAAGTGAGCGTGAAGTGAGCTGTCACTGCCACAGAATCGACCGGCAGGATGCTAGGGATTAACACTATTGACAGCTCACTTCACGCTCACTTTACCTAAGTTTCACGGTGATATTTTTACAGAATCGAACGGCTGTTTGTTTGCAATCCCGAAAATCCCGAGATTTGCCAAATACAGTCCTGGGATTGTATTCTCTAGTCTCTATACATCTAGAGACCTACACATACTAAATCGATATACAGCGTGTATGGGGTCTCCGAAACGATCAATTGGCATCTCATTATATTGTAGTAATATTGTCAATCGCTGCAATTGCATTTGGTAGGCGATTTCCGCATCAATGTGCATTGTTACGTAAAAATTGACGATTGCAATTGATCGTTTTGGGGACCCTTATCAGAAAGGTGCGGTCATATTTAAAGGGTGTGGAACAGTACCCTAACTGCGTAATACCCCATTGATCAGAATTCGGATTCTTTTTTAATCAGATTTCTAATCCATTGCTTCATAAGTTCGAAACAAAATTCGACTGAACAACGTAAAAAACGCAATGAATGTTGTTGAACTGTCAAAATGAAACAGATCAGTGGTAATCGTTTACGAAAATGTGTTGCGTAATTAGATAACAGATCATCAAACTAAACAATTTTTCTCCATCTTAATCGCGAATAAATAATCAGTCGCCCCATACATTTGGATCGAGAAGGTACCTACTAGGTCATTGAAGATTTGTATGGGACAGTCGATAATTTTTTTGCGAATACCAAGGTGGTCCCAGGAAGAAAGTTGGTCAGTTTAATGGTCCTTTATGATACATGCTGTATATGTAGGTACATAAGGACTAAACTTTTTGTCATAGCTTTATTTATTTATCAATATTTACAATGCCCAAGGTTGATTTGTAGTCTCGGCCGTTATTGGTTGAAAAGTAACACGTGTATCTTCACAACTATCGGAGCTAGCTTAGCCTAGAATAATTAATGGTCATCAAACGATTACTGTAAAGTTCGTTTTTTAATCCCAGATAGTAATTTGACAGGTGAACTTCAAATTGAAAAAACAAACAAAGATTTTATTGTGTTAACTTTTAATTTATTATTATTTTTATTCATGCACATTTGCTTTTTCCAGCTCACTTTAGACATTGGCAGAATAGTCGACCTCGGCTTTGCTTGCCATTTATAGAATAGTAGAACAAGGATTTGAAATTTTCAAAGTAGTATCTGGGAATAAAAAAAGACCTTTAATAAGTAACATTCGTTTCAGATTTTTCGAGGGACCATGTAGCCCGGGGAAGTTACGCCAAATTTTAGGCTTACTTTGCATTAATTTAAAACCGCGTTTTTTTTCATTTAACGTGTAGGGTATGGTCAAGGGAGTATATTAAATTGTATACCGCGAAAAGTTCACCCCCGCGTGAACGTTTTTTTTTTTTAACATCTAATTTCAATTTTACGTGGTAGAAAAAAATATTAACAGATATGCTTGTATGGAGTGTTTGTCGAAGAGATTAGGTATCACAAGTAGGTCAAAAAATTTAACATTTTCGTCCACGGAAATTTCCATAAAAATAAAATTACGTTTGTTTTTAAATTGTACTTCAAGCAAAAATATTAACAGCAGTTTTTTTGCATTAAGTTACTTAATTAAATATTCAAATGCGCTATAAAACAAAATTAAACAGATTGAACTAGCGCAAGATATTAATAAAAGTTTTTTTGTAATAGCGGTTCAGACAAAAATGTAACAGAGTTAAATTTAGTTTAACTTTTATTTATAGGCTCTATTTCACTTAAATACAAGAAAATTAAACAAATTAAAGCAATTTTTTTTTAATAGATAGGTATATAACATTTTGCTTTAATATGTTTAATTTTCTTGTAATAAGGTCGGATAGAGCCTATAAATAAAAGTTAAATTAAATTTAACTCTGTTACATTTTTGCCTGAACCGTTATTGCAAAAAAACTTTGATTAATATCTTGCGCTAGTACAATATGTTTAATTTTGTTGAATAGCGTATTAAAATATTGAATTTATTAATTTAATGCAAAAAAACTGCTGTTAATATTTTTGCTTGAGGTACAATTAAAAAAAAAACGTAATTTTATTTTTATGGAAATTTCCGTAGACGAAAATGTTTAATTCTGAAATAATATATTAGTTTTACGAAATTTTTACCTAATATAACCAAAATTTTCCTGTTAACTATTTTGCCTCAATTTTTATTCACAAAAATGCGTTTTTGTTTTTTTTACCTTGATGCGGTCCTGGAAAATGTTTATTTTTTTAATTTTATTTGAAGAGCTAAGTTCAAAAACACGATTCAGGAAAAAAAAATCGCTGTTAGGATTTAGTGCAGGGTTCAAACCTAATTTCTCCGGCCTAATGGCTTTTAATGGGCGTTAGCAAGTGCCTTTTGCTCCCTTTTCATTCACGGGTAGAGAAATCAGGCATTACCTACACTTTGCCTTCATAGATGCTAATTACAAAGGGCATATATCTAACTGATCCTTAAAAAAAAAATTGACCTTCTAACGATGGACACTTTTTAGGGTTCCGTAGTAAACAAGGAACCCTTATAGTTTCGCCATGTCCGTCTGTCTGCCTGTCTGTCTGTCCGTCTGTCTGCCGCGGCTTAGCTCAGAGACGGTTAGTACTAGAAAGCTGTAATTTGGCATATGTATATTAGGGTGGGCCACTTTTGTATGGAGATTTTTTTATTTTATTATTTTGTTTGGGGCTATGTTTTATTCGGTGCTATGTCACATTATTAGTTTATGCACAAAAAACTGTTATGATTAGATGCCATCTTTAGCCTCCGGATCCACGTTGAAATTTCATAAAATCGGGAAAAAATGCCTTTTGTCAAAACATTGTTATGAGTACTGAATATAGTTTAAAGTGTTATTGGTAGTAATAAAACACAAGTATAAAGAACATACTTAGTTATATATTGCTTAAAAATACGGAAAAGAAAACAAAAATATATTTATTATTTTACACAAAAATCCTTTTTACTGTCGAATTTAGGCATATCTTTTCGAGACTCTATCTGAGACTTTATAAAGCCTTCTCTTGATGTTTTGGTGCACAAGGTACGTGATGCTTCGGTTACTGTCTTGACAGCTCGTTCGACAGCTTGTGTATGACATGGTAGGCGAAGCAGAGATAATTCACTTTTACCTTTTTGTGCAACAAACAATTGCAATTCCTCGTCACTTACACCTTTAAGAATTGGCGGTTCGGTAATAGTTTGCTGCCAATCGATGAGATCGATATAAGAGGTTGCATCCAGGTTTACGTCAGGAACTTGAAATAGTCGGACATTGGTCTGCTTAGTGCTTCGAGCTTTCAAAATACGACGCGCCGCTAGCTCACGAACATGATTTTGTGGATCAGTCAGCATTGCAAGTAGTAGATTCTCGGGGTGAGCAAAATAACTGTTTCTTCTGATGACGGGATCGGTTTTAGCTTTTAGATCGACTGATAAATATCTGGATGCAGAGATCAGTGACCACAAGTGTTTTGCTCCATCCTTACAAGTAGCATGGATTTTTATAGCAAACCAAGTTGGAGCGTAAACTTTTACTATATACGTGGCCAAAATCTGAAGTTTTTCAGTAGGATCTTTCGTTGATACATACAGACGAAGCACACGATTAGCTCGGGTCAGCCATCTGGCATGCGACATCTTGCCTGGTGATTTCTGGGCTAAATCATCAGGGAATTTACCCGTGGTTACTGCTGAAACAATGCTATATAGATACGATTGGTCGGTGCTGAGATCTTGTGCTGTCAAATCTGGTAACTTTGATGGAATTGGCTGAAACTGAACTAAAGGTTTGTTCTCACAGTTTTCAAGCTGTTTTCCAATTGGTCCTTTTAAGGTTTCAGGTCCCGACGTAGCGCCGTCAATGTGTGCGAACAAATGTCGAAATGGCAATTCGTTCATATGTAGTAAGCAAATGATCCATTGTAGCGGTTTATTCAAAGTTTTTTCAAGTAAGCGTATGATGCCTCCATATTTACCAACATTAACGTTTGTCCCATCGCATCCAATAGCCAGTAAATGTTCCGTTGATATATTTTCTGTCAAAAAGAAATGTGTGATTGCTTTTGTAATCACTTTCGCAGAGCCAGAACATGGTGTAATGTAACTCAAGTACTTGGAGTCAGGTTCTTTAATCAATGAAATATGTTCTTCCATAATAAGCTGCCTGTAACTCTTGCCTGCTTTTTTCACCATGACAATTGTTTTATCTTTCCGACCATCGAAATATAAAGCGGGTATTTCTAAAACTCTGTCCTTGGCAGTTATATTCTGTCTTGTTTTCAATCGTTCTCTGCGCAGTTTGTTCTTGTCAATGATTGATACAGTGGAGCTAGTTGCTTGCAAAACTGTAGAGGCAATGGCTGCCCCTGCTCTGTCTGATACACCATATCTGTCGCAGGTTTTGGCGAGCATTGAATAATTCATGCTAGTGACGAGCGTTTGGGGAACTTTGGATTTCTGTAACTTAAGTTCTTTATCGTCACTATCAGACTCCTTGGAATCGGTGGAAGACGAAGCTTCGAGTCCAACTGCAATAGGAGCATTTACATTTATCTGGCTTGTTTTTTGACTTTTTAATTCATATTCTTGCCTTGAATGCTTCCTTTTCATAGTTTTTCTAACTTGCTGAGTAGCACTGACATCAACATTGCCAATGAACATTTTTCGTAAAGAACGTTGATCCAATAAGAAGCTGCACTCATTCTTAGGTACTTTTTTATCTTTTGGACAAGTACAATTTATCAATTCCTTACATTTGCACGCCGAAATGTCAAACAGAGCTTTGCTACTGCGCCGAAATTCATCAAGATTTTCCTGTGGTATTTTGGGGTTGGACTTGAGTAGATTTTTGCACTTTAGGTGATAGGCTTTTAGCATATCGTTCACTCTTTTATGTGAAACAATAGGTAGAGATGCTTTAGTCCATATTTCTTCAATTTTGCGTGTCACTATAACAGCAATTTCTTGAAATGTTGGTTCTTTCTTCGAATTATTGTTAGATTTCAGCTGTCGCCTCCTCCACTCATAACATTTCATAACTTCTTCATAAGTTGGCAATATATTGTTTTTAATATCACATATTTCACCAAACAAGGGACACTTTGTTGCGTTTCGAGTGCATTCCATGTTTAAAACAACTTCTCACTTAATTAGCCGCAGCGTGACTGGCGCTTAAAAATGACGCGCTAAGTGCAATCGACACCACCCGCCCCCTCACTTCACGCCATAAATTATCAAAAACTTGAACTTTTTTTAGTTTGTTCTCGCTTATAGGTCATGTTTGCTTATGAAATGTGTAGAAAAGATGAAAAAATCTGAACTTAGTTAATAATTATTGGTAGAAAAAATTTCCTCTAAAATATGTTTTTTTCTGATATTTCAAAGTGAATCCGGAGGCTGTCAATAATAATAGAATCGAATTATATTTAACACACGATATTTTTACTATACGTAGCACCTTTTAATTGCTAGCCAATAAAAAAAATGCAAAAATAAATATTTCGGCCCACCCTAATGTATATGTACATATTAATCATGCCAAGAAGTGGTAAAATAAAATCAAGAAAAATATTTTGTTTAGGGTACCTCCCCTACACGTAAAGTGAGGATGTTTTTTTTTTCGTCATCTACCCCATGTTGTGGGGTATCGTTAGAAAGGTCTTTCAAAAATATTGTGAGTTTTTCGAAATCATTTTTGGATTCAGGGATCTGTTTGTGAAATATTAAGCTTTTAACTGATTTTTTTTGTTAGAGTCAAGTGTCCCCCCCCCCCCCCCTTCTAGCTAAATGGTTGTACTTGGACTTGTGAAAGAATTCACAGCAGTAGTATGTATAACGAAATTAAAAGGAAAATTATCAGAGCTAAGTAGGCTCTACAGTTTAACGAGTAATAATCGACCAACTTAAATTTGCGGTTTGAAAAACATGATCTCCCATACATCCCGTATGGGAGAACATGTTTTTCAACTACAATGTTAAGTTTGTTCTTGCGATAAACTCATCCCAACTACGGAACCGTTCATTGTGCGTGGTCCGACACGCACTTGACCGGCTTTTAAATTAATTAACCTTTAAAAACTTTTTGCATTTAATATGCACACTTTATAAAATCCTCTTTTTAACTTCCTGGCCATATTAGCAATATTTCTTTTTTCCATACAGTAATATTGCCAAATTAATCGAAACAGCGAAATATTTGATACCTATTTGCGACGTTGTCCACTTTCAGTACAAATGCTCTTACGACAGTAAAACTATTCATTACATTTAAACGCCTACAATATTAGGAGACAAAAACTCAATTCAAAATATTACTCACCAAGTTTGACTCACAGCACAACACCAATGTAAGATTTCCTTTTCACTGAGATTTTTGTCCTCTTTAGATTAGATAGAAAACTGATAGTAACTGACAAACACAACGAGAACTAGGTAAACAATAATGATTTTAGTACTGGATTTCAATTCCGCTCAACTGTCCCTTTGCCTTTAGAAGTCGTTAGCAATAAAAACTCTATTGTGTCTCGTAAGTGTCAGTTAAACTCATTTATCACATTGAACTAAAATAATATTAGACGGTATTTCGCAAATTGTTTGACAGAAAGTGTGAATTTTTTCGCAGTTGGTTAAATCTTGACACAAAAACTGACCTCAACAAACAACAGAAGCTGAGAGTATAGTGACCATTCATTGGTCCTTTGCTCCGCGAAGTATCCAAAGCTTAAGCAACTTCGTCACTGTACGCGTCAGTGTTCATAATTTGAAGATATACGACCAACTTGGTTCAACAGCGCAATTGCAATGACCCCTTTCCAGTTCACTGCTTGAGGATATGACGTTCTGATTCATTCGGAGAATTCCGTAGGCTGTTCTTAATAAATATGAGTAGAAGGACTATTGGTGCGCAGAAGAGGTAATTTTAATTTACCTGGGTATGTCATGATTGGTGACGATGACACATCTGTAATGGTAGTTTTTATGTGTAGTTAAAACCCCATTTTTATGTCCATGCTATCACTGTCCATTCTAAGGTTGCCTGGAAGAGATCGCAGAAAGCGATAAGGCCGCCCATTGTATGTTTTTTAGTGTTAAATTTATTATTTTCTGTGTATTTTCTGGTGTACAATAAAATATATATAAATATAAATAAATAAAACGTTAGTGTCCAAATAGGAACTAGGTATCTGTCAAGTAATCAGGTATATAAAATGGAAGCTTGAGAATATTTTAAAACTGCAACCTAATAGGGATGATGCCTGGGTAAAAAAAATGAAATTCTAATTAGTCCGTCAGTCAGATAATAAAAAAAATATTAGACACATATTTTTTGCTTTATCACATTATAAAATTACTTATATAAAACTCATTTTTAGTTGGGGAGTGGGGGTCGATACGTCACTAGTACGTATAAAATCTACATACTCGTGACGTCATGGCACATTTTACCTCAATGTATCGCCGTAATCTTTAGATTACGTAAAAAAAGAAAAAATACGTGTCCAATATTTTTTTATAATCTCAAAGAAGGACTAAAAAAAAATTTTTAGTCATCATGTCTATCTATTGCGTAATCACAATCTGAATGATTTTGAAGGATATTGCTAATCCATTACTTCATATGATCGAATAATTTGTTTGCTCAGCAACGTAATTATCGCAATGAATGTTGTTGACCTGTCAAAATGAAAGCCATTGCTACTGTGTGTTATGCAATTATAATTATGCAACAAATAATAAAAATTAAATAAAAGTAATAATTAAAGGGGGTCCCCATTCCCCATTCAACAAACGTGTGTCTTTTCAACGTTTTTTGCTCGATCTTATTACGGTACGGAAGCCTTCGTGTGCTACTCTGACTCGCACTTGGCTGGTATTTTTAATTCGTCTACGCAATTTTTCCAGAGGAACTCGGAAGAGGCGATTTAAGGATATCAGGATATGTATCACATTACCTATTATGTGCGGGTGTTATCAAGCATTGGTGATTATATCATTGTATTCACAAGGTCGTGTGTTGTGGCAATCTATTTGAGTAAGATAATCAGGTTGAGGTTAATACATTTAACATCAACCTTATTTATTTAAATTAGGCTGAGAATCAGCACTTTTGAAGTACCCCAAAACGTTGAACGTCAATATAAGAACGTCGTAACACAGTCCCCCAAAACGTTGAACGTCAATATAAGAACGTCATAAGACGGTCCCCTAAAACGTTCAACATGAATATTAAAAGGTCATACGACAGTCCCCCAAAACGCACGACCTTCACCACTTCCTAGTGCTTTATTTAGCTGGGAAGAAGTGGCGCAACAAACTCCCCTAGCACCACATAACATCACGCTTGCTACCGCCTGTAGGTAACCCCCAAGGGGATGGCAGAGTTGTGTGTACTTGTAATAGACTACTACACTCACATTGGGTTATGTTTTTTAAGTTCCATTGTTTTATTACGGTCGTGGCTAAGTAATAACAGCAGCACAGGTCGATCGATCAGGTTCAGTTCCGCTTGCTACGGTCCGTGGATGGGTGGCCATATTTATATACCAAGACCCCCCCGAATTTCGGAAAGCGAAAGCGGAAAGCTTCGACGCGAAAACTATTACCATGGATTCAGTACGTGATTCCTGCTGAACCGACGAAAAATTTCAACACAGGGGTTGAAATTTTTAGCTCGCCGTCCGATAAGGCCCGAGTCGACGGCGCGTTGTGTTCCACGCGCGCCTCAAAGAGATGTCAGCACCAACCGACGGGGTCGAAACACCAATGCCTGCTGGGGTTGCGGGTTTGTCCGAAAGGGATATCGCGGCCCCGGCACACGGGCAACGGAAGGAACACGGGTGGGTTTTAGTCAGTAAAAGTCTGGCACGCCCTCTCGCTCCGCCCAGAGCGGGAGAAGTCATTTGATGATTTCCCACCATCAAAAAAAAAAAATTCGTCGGTTGTTAAAAAATCAATCTGCTATTCGATACATTTTGACCGCTTTTCTATGAAACAGCAGATTTTTTATACGCTCCGCTCGCAGTGGCACCTCGCTCTTTACAAGGAAAACCGAAACTCTTAACGAAGTATAGCTCTATCTATGTCAAGATGTCATTCAGTTGAAAGGTCGCTGAACTTTGCAAGTTTTTTAGATTACCAATTATTTATCATTACGGTTTTGACACAGAATAAATAAGTAGCAGTATTATATCTCGGCATTGACCTTGAAATAATTATCTACGGCCTCTCGTAGATAATTTTTCCGCGTCCTTGCGTAACTGCCGCTCGATACTGTTGCATACTGATACTGCTATACACTGAGATTTCGAAGCGCATCGTGTCGGCCATTTTCTATGGTGATGGAATACTGTTACTTATTCATACTGTGGTTTTTGTCTTGCGATTTGAGTAGGACTGCCTCGTTTATCGAGTGGTCGCAAAGGCTACTGTTGAGCATGAGGTCCTGGGTTCGATTTCCGGGTCGGTATAGTGTTATTGGCTTTTTCTATCTGGAATTTCTTAGTAACAGCCCGGAGTCTAGATTTGTGCCCGGTTGATGGCAATAGGCCCGCCCCCACTTACATGGGACTTAAACATAACTGGCGAAATGTGGGTGTACATAGGTACACCTCTGCCCAACCCTTCGGGAATAACAGCCGTAATGTTATACGTTTCTAACGTCAAACAAAATGAACGCGACCAATGAACATTATTAAAGTAAGTAGGTACATACATGGACGCGTTGCCATGGTTACCGATTCCACAACAAATTATTGGCTTCAAAACAAACTAGCAATTTAGATCAACACAGTTTTAAATAATTTAAAGAAATAAATGTCTTATTATTACTAAATTAAATAAATTCGTAACCTAAGTTAATATTTAAGTGCGTGTTCTGTAAGAAATTAAGAATTTTAAATACATAAGGTAAGTCAGTTAAATTTATGCATGGTTTACTAAATTATTTATCAAGTACGTGTTCCGAGATATCGTTTAAACTATTGCCCTTGAGCCCAAGTAGTGAGTAAAACAATTAATTGGCGGTAGGTAAGGGTTAAGTGTAACTATTAACCTTTTTAAGTAGCATTAATTGTAAAAAACAAATATTTCAAATATGTGACTAATATTTTAATTATTGTCATCATTCTCCAGCCCTTATTCTAATTTATTTGAGGTCTGTACAACATGTCTTTTTTTTCCATACTTCTCTGTTAGTCTTCATCATGTAATAAATTAATTAATGTAGGTATTTGCATCAATTTTTCAATAAGTCATGCTTCTTGAAACACCGAAAGAAAGAAAGAAAAAAAAAGAAGTATAGAAAGGATAAAACAAATCTTTTCTTTCTTTTCTTTACATCTATATTTCAATAGGTCGTCTACGTTGAATTACGTCTATTATTTTACCAAACTGTATCAAAATACCCGATTCTCCGCTTACACGGGTAGATTTAAATATAAGAAGCACTCAATACTCGTGTAGATAAAATCGAGAAGGTATACAATTAATATCGATTTCTTACCTACTTTAATTAATTAAAATACTAACGGCATGTCCACTGTCGAGCAATATAGAATTATTTCTTTTAGATGTAAAGACCAGTAGTTTAGTAGGTATGTCCCTATAAAAATCAGTAGTTTTTAGTAATGCAGTAGTGGACAAATAAGCACCTAAACTTTTCGCAAAAGGACCAAAAACCTTGTATGCATGATAAGGTGAGTACCGGCTACATAACTATTTATTTCGAAAGCTAACAACTAAAGCAGGCCGGATAAAAGCAGGATTTTGAAATCATAAGTGTAGACAACCTAAACTATTAAAAACATTCTTCAATGTGTTTCAGATACAAACTAAACTCTACAAGAAGAAAAAAGTACAAAAGGACCAGAAAAATTACGTAATTAGACGATACAATCTTTTGTAGAAGTTATTAAATCAATAATGTACCAGTTACCAGGAGCGTGTCTCGTGGTTTGTCTGCTGATGTCACGGGTTCACGCCAAATGGGTGGAAGGAAGGATCGATACTAAAGACGTAAGTATTATACCGACTTTATGAAAGTTTTACAGGAAAATAACAACATAACATCACGCCTAGATTCCCCGAAGAGTTAGGCAGAGGTATACCTATAGTACTGACATCGTAAACTGAACATCGTAAGGTAACCGGCATGTCCTAGAACCAAAAATTCGACAACATGTGACATCTACCAACCTGCACTGGGCTCGCGTGGTGGATTACGGCCCACTCCCTCTCACCGAGAGGAGGCCTGTGATCTAGCAGTGGGAACACTATAGGCTGAATTAAAATAAGCAACCGCTAAACCACTGGGTCAATGATCCCTCTAGTAATAAATCTTTGGTAGTACCTACTTAATAAAAAAACATATGTTTATTTTTTTACAGAACTGGGCGTTCCTGTCTCGTTTTTGCTTCCTGTCTTTAGAAGGACAGTTTGAGTACCTGATAGAGTATGAGAAGGAGTCGGGAATACCCAACCTATTACTGTACTATGATGATGACAGCCAGTGGCCTTCTGTCTATCATAGCAGTAAGGTAAGTAAGGAATGACTCTTGGTGTATTGTATTAATGTTACTAGCTCAAAGCTACTATAATAAAAAATACTTCCTCGCATTATGCGCGAATTTTGTCCCATTTGGGCGCCAGTATCTACTTTGGCGCCCAACTGGAATCAAATTGATTTGAAAGAATCTGTGTTCCAAAACACTATTTTACTATTACGTTTCTGTTACGTTAACGTGGATATTTGGATATTTGTTTAAAACTCGTCTCCACAGCAATGATAGTACTGTAGTGGTTCTCACCGCCACCATACTATCGTTTTTGTCGACGATTCGACGATTCCAAACCATGGGGCCTGTCCTGGGTTCAATCCCCAGGTCAGGCAAAACAAAACAAACAAATTAAGTTTTCTATCAGAAGAATTTATCAGTAGCAGCCCAGAGTTTGGAGTTTGACTCAGGGCTATACTAGGTGTGATGTTGTTATGTTAGTTTTCACACCCATTTCTTTGCAGACATGTAAGGAACGAGAGGAAGTGCTAAACCGTGCAGGTCAGAACCAGATAATAAGGCTATCACACTGGTACCCCGACACTGAATACTCTGGCTGCATCATCACCAAGCATAATAAAGAAGTACCAGCAACCAAGCAGAGGTATGGCTTTTTATTTCTATTCATTGAGAAGGTAAAGTCATCATCCTGCTGGGGTTGCGGGTTTGTCCGAAAGGGATATCGCGGCCCCGGCACACAGGCAACGGAAGGAACACGGGTGGGTTTTAGTCAGTAAAAGTCTGACACACCCTCTCGCTCTGCCCAGAGCGGGAGAAGTCATTTGATGATCTACCATACTCAAAAAAAAAAAAAAGTTAGAGTCATCATCAACTGCCCAGCCTTTTCCTAACTATGTTGAGTCGGCTTCCAAATGCAGCTGAATACCAGTATTTACATGGGGCGACTGCCTATCTATGCTCCACAACATCTACTTTTTAACCGACTTCCAAAAAGGAGGAGGTTATATTATGTTCGTCGCGTATGTATGTTTTTTTATGTATGTCCACCGATTTCTCCGTCAATTGTGGACCGATATTGAAAATTCTTTTTTGTATGAAAAGGTATGCTCCCAAGTTGGTCCCATATAAATTTTATTAACTTTGCTTGGATAGATTTTTTGAGTAAGCTTCAATAATACGTATTTTCCCACTTAGTATAAGTGGATGATAATTATGATGATAACATCCTGTCACTGTTATTAACATAGCAGGTAGTGGTATTCGAATTTGTGTGGGGTAGGTATAACAACTAAAAAGTGAAAAATAAAAACTTTTTACAAAAAAATAAACCACCGACTTTCAAAAAAAAAAGTACAAACTGAAAAATAACTTTAATTTCGGAAGTCGGTGGCAAAAAACGAAAATTCAAAACTTAAGACACCGACTTCCGAAATTAAAGTTATTTTTCAATTTGTAGTGATATTATTTTTGGATGTCGTTTGTTTTTTTTTTTTTTTGAACATCGCAATTACATAAGGCAGTCCCCCAAATTGCCCGTCTTTCGCCACTTCCTAGTGCTTTAGCTGGAAAGAAGTGGCGCAACAGAATCCCCAGCAGCATAGCTGTCTGTTAAGTTAGAGGAACTTGATTTATGTACATTATATAAATTATGGTTAAACAGACACTTATCATTATTTAATTTTAAGCAACGTTTATAAGGGGTCCCCGAAACGATCATTTGCCATCAATGTGTATCAATCGCGTAAAAATTGACAGTTGGAATTGATCGTTTCGGGGTCCCTTAAGTAAGGGGCTAAGCCTAGAAAGCGGGTCGTTGACCCCGGTCTTTCTTATCTTAATTTCATTGCTTCAAATTGCCAGTGTGTTGTCCTACATACCAAAATTAAATCTAACTGCTACTTAGGCTAACAAATATTGCCTTTAAACTAACTAAATGATTCCCAACAGTAATCTCACTGCTATTGTACTTCAGCCGACCCACGAACGAATGAGTTAACTGCACAAATATGTGGGTCATTGTTGTATTCATACATGAGTCAGTAACCTAGACTTAGTTATAAATTGGTTCGTATTTATAGCGCTGTAATGGGTGTTAAAGGACGGTGGTGTTGCCCAGTAATTGGGTTGTAGAGGTCAGACGGTAATCACCCCATGAACTTATGTATAAAATAAAATCAAGTAGGCTGAAAGTTATACCAGCTGACATTAGCATAGTTGGGACAAGGCTAGGTCAAAGGGCATAGAGGGCAACTGTATCATGACTTAACTATCAAGCTGGAGGATCTATGGATTGAAGATGAGTTAACAGCTGTCATACTACAGATAGGTGGCCACTATTTTTAATTTATTATGACCTGGTTGTCATACTCTGCATGTAACTCAAAATTTTCTGTCAGAAAAATTGAGACTGGTGTTGGAGTTGACATTAATAAATAGAATCTGCCAAGCCTTTTCCCAACTATGTTGGGGATGGCTTCTAGTCCAAACGGATGCAGCTGAATACCAGTATTTTACGTGGGATGACTGCCTATCTGACCTCCACAACCCAGTATTTGGATAACGCGATACTATACTCTTTGTTGTCATACTTTAGCTTGTTACTCAAAAATATTCTGGCAGAAAAATTGAGACTGGAGTAGGACTTGACATTCCAATATCAGTATCCATAGCTGCAATAAGATATCTGTATCAATTCTAATAATCATACACATTTTCAGCACAACAGCAAAACCAACAGTTCCACCGAAGAAACCAAAAAACTCCACCAAACTTCAACCACCCGAACCTTCTTACTACGACCAGTTCTTAAAAACTACGACTCATAACCCCAACCCCACATTGTCAGATAGCAATACTAATACCACGTGGTTTGAACTACTGCCGACGGATACCTTGAATTTCACCACTATGGTACCTGAAGACGAATTGTGGGAGAGTATTGGACCCGGGAACGGCAGCCATCTTGGAAATTTAAATGACGAAGTTGAGATTCTGTTTGATACTAACCTTAAGAGTGGGGTAAGTGATTAAATCTTTAAGAAGTTTTTTTATAAACGTTGATTACATTTAAGAGATGTTTAAACGTCAAAAATGTATGGTGAAACAGTCGCTAATACGTTTATAAATAAAGGGACAAATTATTAGTGTTTGCTCTGACTACATTTATGATGATCTGTATGGCTAATATGACAAGTGCGAGAACACTCTTTTTCTCGTTTTGTCGAAATTTGTTGACGATTCTGACGTCATTGTAATCCCTAACATGACCGTAAACGACGAGTACACTCGAAAAAGACACTTTGATACTTAATATCTAATCTTAATATAATATCTCGCGACGAGAAACCGATTTATTCCTGCCAAACGACGTTTTCCCACTAATATGGCAATGAGTTTATTAATTTTGTGTAAATGGAAATTTTGCTATTCTGAATTTGAAGTTTTTCACCAAAAAATTTGATTGTATAGCTAAATCTGACAATTTTTATCGCGATTTAAAAGGTGTTGATTAAAATGAGTTGTCATGAACCAAAATCCACACCAACACTTCGACGGTGCAAAAACAGTACTGTATCTTTTTTTTCTTTTCTTATGCTTATATCTCGATAATGGTGTTTATGGGTTTTATAAAGGGGGTCGTCATTATTTTTGCGATGTCCTATCGCAAAAATAATGACGACCCCCTTTATAAAACCCATAAACTTCTAAAACTATTTTTTTCTATTTATAAAACATATATGTCGTTCTAATATAAAAAGTACTTTAAAACTAAGTATTTTCATTATTAATATAATGTAAAAAAAATATGACTAAAATAAGTACAATTGTGAAACTGCCATGCTATTTGGGAGTTTCTTTTGTATCATTATTTTGTCTACTCTTCTCGTCGTCAAAATCGAGGACGAGTAAATACGACAAAATGACATAAAAATCGCAGATTATCTCGTGTTGAATAGTCGAAAATCGAAATAGCTAAGGTGCCATGGAATTGGTTGGGTTTGTCGAAAAAACATCAAGTTTGACAGAACGAGTCGACTATTTTGTATAGCAGCGCTGTCAGAAAACGAGAAAAGTGACAGAAATAGACGACAATTACTCACGCGAGAGCGAGTAATTGTCGCGTGTGTCATGCTAGGCATACTGACATCTTTGCATTTAGACTTTCTTAGATCATCGGTTTAACCGATGATATAAGCTAAGAGCAAAGATGAGGCGATCTCCAAATAGCAAAAAAAAGCACATACTGCTAAGCGTTCTTATTTAATTAATGTTAATATTCGACTTGGTTAAAGTGGGCTTTACGAACTCTCTGTCAGGCAGCTAACTACCAATGTTCAAGTTAATGGAATAGAGTTGGACCCTGTTGAGTCTACAGTTTTTCTTGGAATAACTATTGATGGTAAATTACAATGGGGCCCACATATAGACAAATTGTCAGGAAGGCTTAGTTCGGCCGCCTATGCTGTTAAGAAATTAGACAGATAACTGACGTAGATACAGCCAGAATTGTTTATTTTAGTTACTTTCATAGTCTTATGTCATATGGGGTTCTTCTTTGGGGAACCTGTGCGGACATTAATACTATCTTTGTTCTACAGAAAAGGGCTGTTCGAGCCATTTACAACCTAGGTCCAAGGTATTTCCTTCGAGAGAAATTCAGAGAAATAAATATTCTGACTGTAGCCTCACAATATATTTTTGAAAACCTATTGTATGTACACAAAAATATATCAAATTTTAAGAAAATGTCGGATATTAATAGTTTAAATACCAGGAAGAAACATATCCTTGCTGTGCATCGCACGCGTCTCCACAGAGTAAGCAACTCGTTCATGGGTCAATGTATACGCTTTTACAACAAACTTCCCATTGACATTCGAAACTTACCCATTAAACGATTTAAAAGCTGTATTAAAACCAAGCTTTGTAAAAAAGGGTACTATAAAATTTCTGATTATTTAGAAGATAGAAAAGCTTGTGATTGAGCTGCTCGCTCTGCTAAGCCTTGTGAAAACCATAAAACTTGACATTTTAATTATTCATCACAATTAACCAGTTTTATATACACATTGACATTGTTGAAAATTATATTCAAAATGACACGATTACTTTGTAAAGTATTATATTATTTTAATTATTGTGAATGTGAGGACTATGTGGATATTTTTTTAATTTCTTTTTTTCTTTTTCATTTATTTGTTCTTTATCAGTTAGTTTTAATGATGGTCTGGCAGTTTGAGTAGTTGATGCGGCCTACCCAAATATCCTGTCTTTGGTATTGTTCGTCGAGTTGAGCTCCTTAAGTTCTGAGTTCAGATCCACGATTACTGACACATGCTTGCACTGACTGGACAGGTCCACTCAAATCTGTGTGGTTTTTTCCTCAAAATACCATTTCAGACACTAATCTACATGGTTCTCACATGGCTTGACCAAGATTATGTCTGGACTTTAAAAAAGACTGCGACCTCTGAGTTTGTTTCGGCCTTTCTTCTCAGAGTAGTCAGATGGGAAACACCGACCTCATCTAGCTTATTTTTAATATGACGTGTAAAAGTGATTCCGATAACCTATTTACAGAATAAACAATTTCATTTCATTTCATTTCTAAAAAGCCCGACAAGAAACCATGGGATTATGTAACTTTTTTTAAATTTAGATTGTACAATGATGTCGATGACCTAAAACACACTGCAGTCTATAAACAATATAACACCTGGTTGATTCACACACAACATTCCTAAAGAATTGTGTAACTCATGTTAAAGTAACTAATGTAATTGGCAAACTGAAATAACAGCGAATCAATTCATCTTCTTTGAGATTGATAGTCCGAAACCGGGTGTAATTTTCCGAGGATTATCCTAAATAACAATTAATCTACTAAGGTATGAGAAACAGGATGTGAAGTTCACTCACCCTAAATATTAAAGGGAGGAACCTCCGACCACACGGGTGTTGTGTCTGGAGGGCTACTGCCCGATGATTGATGTCGGAACGTTGTATATATGCTAGTCGCGGTAAACCCTGTTTGCGCGATGCAGAATTTTGCGTGACGTCAGTGTGATGCGTAGTTCGCATGTGTCGATGTAGATGTCGTCACAGTACTATAAATCTACCTCTGCCCAGCCCTACGGGGAAAACAGCCTTGATGTTTTATATTTTTATGTTTCTTATCCTTATAAAGATAAATCCTTATACAATTTTTTCAATTACAGCATAAAATAAAACGCTCTCTAGAACTGTACGAGCGTTTCCGTCGCCGACGTCTTAAGGCCGAAGCTCAAAGTTTAGCAAGTCAGAGCGAGAAAGAG
This sequence comes from Agrochola lota, assembly GCA_947364205.1. Lineage (NCBI taxonomy): Eukaryota > Metazoa > Arthropoda > Insecta > Lepidoptera > Noctuidae > Agrochola > Agrochola lota. The sequence goes on along the minus strand of OX376246.1, from coordinate 7,676,680 downwards.
AGACTGTTGGTCTCATGTCACAACTCTAGAAGGTTCCGGTCGGCGAGGGAACGATGGTGGTTCATTGCCATCAGCAACTGTGAGAGTAGTAAGGTCAGTATACCATAGAAGTGAAAGATATATACCTAGTTCGGCTGCAATGCTCCCATGCTGTATTATTTTCACTATCGCCTACAAATTTCTTTTAGCGCTATATGGTTGTTATACAGGGTGGTAGGGACATCGACGCGAAAAGTGATACCATGGATTCGGTACATGATTCAAACCCCCCTGAAAAAAAAATGTTGTTCCATAATTTTTTACCGCGTAGGTATTGCACTTGTCCATGGAACAGCAGATAAAAAAAAAAATAACCGACGAAAAATTTCATCTCACGGGGGTTTGGAATCATGTACTAAATCCATGGTATTAGTTTTCGCGTCGATGACCCTGATTGGTGTTAATGTGTTTGTTGTCAATCATAGATATAAGAAAGAAGGAGATATGCCCTGTAGTTGAAAATGTATCGCAACCCAATGTCTCCAATTTATCCCTACTACCGAGCCGACCGAGCCTACAACTACACATGCGATCAGTAAACCCAATACACACGAGGTCCCGCTCACACTTGCAATTTACAAATCAGAACGTACTACACAATCAATTATAAACCTTATCCCATCAAACACAGCGTGCATTTACCATGCACCGTACAACTCACTCACACGAAAACATCGATCGCTATCGTTGTGCTGTGCAAAAGCCATTTATTTTACATATACGCTGGTCATTGACTAAATCGGAAAGTTATCGATTTTCCCATTTATTATTGTATTATAATTTTGGAAGTTCCTGAAAAATCTATAAATAAAAAACGATATACATATAATAAGATGATATAAATAAACAATACTTAGCTAAAAAAATATAAATATTAAAAAATTTAAAAAAATCAACATTATGAGAAAATTTTAATGAGTCTAAAACAAGATTTCACATCGGTCTTCTAACCAGGCTATAACTGTTAACAAAGTGAAGAATAAACTTTAATAGTGATATAAATTCATACGACAATCGACATTGTTGTCGATATCCTACGTTAGTGGATCTGCACAAACACATCACTAACTCAATACTCAATACTCAATATATTTATTTGCGTTCCACAATGTTAACATAGGTGGGAGGTAAATGATAAAAATATACATAATTTTAGATCATTATGGACCCTGTCGGGCACAGCAAGATATGATAGAGAAAGAGGGCTATATATTATTATTTGGAAAAAGTAAAATATAAATGTTTTTCCACTACTCACTTCCACTTTAATTTATTTATTATTTTTGGTATTTATTTTTAATTATTGATTTAATTTTTCATAAAAATATTATAATAGCATTTATGGATTAGGTATTGTTTTAGTTTATTTATAAATATATTGAATTATTGTTCATTTTTAACAAAAAAAAAGACGCGCGTCCACGCGCGTGTGCTCGTACGCGCACGTACGCGCGCGTACGTGTGGCTCGTCGCAAGACACAGCGGACGTACCAACCGATGCAACCGCATAAAGAACGTATCGTTTTATGATTTTTACATTGCTTGTCCAGTTACTTAGCGACATACTTTGGTAGTGGTAAAGAAGCAATGTATTTACTACAATAATAGTACAGTCGCTGTGATATATGAAAACCAAAATAACGTAGTAAAGGCAAGAAATATTTTACGATTTCTTGTTTTTCATGATTTTCAACACAAATATAGTAAAATACTTGTGCTGATTTATGAAAAGTGGTTCTATGATTTATAAAGTTTCTAGTTAAGTTTAGTGTATTCTTAAATGTTATCACGAACGCGTTCGAAAGCGCACTAGTTAGCAGAGACGGCCATTTGCCTGAGGCATGAGCATTGTGATCAGGACGCGCGGACACAGACACGCCCCCATGCCAGTTATCCTGTTATTTATATTTCTATGGTGTCAATAAATAAATTATAAATATCTCAATGTGCCGATTTTCAAAGAAAGAAAATAGGTACATTTATTTAGCACATACTAAAAGACAACAATGAGCAGTGGTAACCGTGGTAACGACCCCGACTTTTTAAGAGTCGTGGGTCGTGGCTACGAACCAAAGTATGTGCTTTATTTTGTATAATTTATTTCATGACCACTGCTCTCAAAACGGTGAATTAAAACATCGCGAGGAAACCGTCATGTCCGAGAGCCAAAAATTCTAGATGTGGAAAAAAAAAAACATTTTGCTGGTCTTCAATTTGCCTGCCTGGTAGCAAGCGCTACTGTTGAGTATAAGGTCCTGGGTCCGGTTTCCGGGTTGGGCAAAGTGTTATTGGCTTTCCCATCTGGAATTTCTCAGTAGTAGTCCGGAGTCTGAATCTGTGCCCGGTTGATGGCAATAGGCTCATCCCCTGTTACATGAGACTTAAACATAACTGGCGAAATGTGGGTGTACTATAGGTACATCTCTGCCTAACTCTTCGAGGAATACAGGCTTGATGTTATGATTAATAAATTTTAAGTAATAATTCCTCAAATTCAAAAGAAACAGATTTCTAATTCGTCTGTATATTGTTCAGGGTTTGGACGTCAAATACAAGTTCCTGATGACTAATGGTCCTGATGGTGACTTCTGGCATGAACACTTTTCTGCTGACGAATTTTGTGAGTATCTTTTCAATTTTAAAATAGATAATACCAGACCTACAATAAGCATACAATCAATCTGCATTGTCTTTTCCCAACTATGTTGGGGTCGGCTTCCAGTCTAACCGGATGCAGCTGAGTACCAGTAGTTTACATGGAGCGACTGCCTATCTGACCTCCACAACCCAGTTACTGGGTAACAGAATACCTCTTGGTAAGACTGGTTGTCAGACTTTCGGGCTTCTGACGTCCCGTAGCGATTGTCAAAGATCCACGAATGGTAGCGGGCACCAACGGCTTTAACGTGCTTTCTGAGGCACGGAGGAGACTCGGTATGTAAAGATGGTCACCCATCCACGGACCCCGGCAAGCGACCCGTGCGGCTGTTATTACTTAGCCACGCCTACAATAAGCATACAATATAAAATTTAAAAAAAAACAATGAAGAATGGTACCATCGAAACGAGAAGAAGAAAATCCGAGGCTTTGGTTCCTGGAAACCTGCTGAATTTCAACTGTTTTCAAATGTCTTAACCAGTAATTGTTAAACAATTACAGCAGTTGGCTAACTTGTCAAATGGGTGTGTTATGTTTTTGTGTGGTTCAGCCTTTTAGCAATCGTATGTAACCCCGCGTCCTAGCGAATACGCGATCGTCGCGTGCAGTCACTGATCAGACAATGATCGTGTATTCACGCGATCGCTTTTAAATAGAACCGGCCTCAGACCAAATAAAAAACCAAGACATAGCGTTGCAAACAATACAGTGAAGCATGCCAAAACTACACCTCCATTCTGTGCATACACGCTAACACGCACACATTTACAATCAAACTGCACCTCTCTAAGTGCACACTTAAGTTTACTAAACCGGCGTCACGTCACTATTGACAACTCTATGTCTTGATTAGTTTATGTGTAACATCTTTCCCCTCGGTTTCCTGCAATCTGTGGGAATTATCGTGAAAAGGGACGGTAGTGACAGAAAACCGGGGAAGCGCGCGCTATTTGATTTGACCCATGAACGTGCATGGTGCTAGAGTTGGCTGTCAGATGGTATCAACCTATTTTCCGAAAGCTTGGTACTGTCAGCCAAGATGTCAGGTGTTACACATCATATGCGACTACTGTAAGGCTCGCTCGTTTTTTAGGGTTCCGTAATAAACCAGGAACACTTATAGTTTCGCCATATCCGTCTGTCTGTCCGCGGCTTAACTCAGAGACGGTTAGTACTAGAAAGCTGTAATTTGGCATGGGTACCCATGCCAAATTACAGCTTTCTTGCAATTTTCAGCTATACATATTATTGTTTTTTAGGGTACTTCCCCTACACGTAAAGTGGGGATGTTTTTTTCTTTTTCTTGTTTATCCTTTGGTGTGGGGTGTCGTTGGAAAGGTCTTTCAAAAATATTGTGGGTGTGTGAAAATCATTTTTCAATTCAGGAATCCGTTTGCGAAATATCAAGCTTTAAATTGCAAATTTTTGTTAGAGTCAAGTGTCACACCACATTTTTTTTTTGAGTTTGGGAAATTATCAAATAACTTCTCCCGCTCTGGACGGAGCGGGAGCATGTTAGACTCTTACTGACTAAAACCCACCCGTGTTCCTTCAGTTGTCTGTACGTTACCAGGGGCCACGGTATCCCTTTCGGACTTTCCCGCGGCCCCAGCAGGCATTGGTCCTAGCGGACCCCTTCCGTCGTACTGACATATCTTTGAGGCGCGCGTGGAACACAACGCGCCGTCGACCCGAGCCTGGGCCTTATCGGACGGCGAGCTACCCATTGCTCACCGCCCGCAACCCCGCGCCTACGGTGGCCGGGAATCAGCCTCCGATTCCCGACGCCCAGGGCGTCTCCTGCAGCGGCTAGGGGCGTGAGGGCGCAATATTTGCCTCTCCCTCACGCGCTCCGTCTCCTACTTCGTGACCATTACTGCTTTGCAGAAGGAGGTTACGGCTTCCCACGCCCTGTCGCTCAGTACCATGGCCTGAACCAGGGAAGTGTCCCCTGCCCGCACTGCCATCTTAAACAGTTTGAAAAACATGATATCCCGTACATTTCGTACGGGAGAATTTGTTTTTCAACAAAAATGTTAAGTTTGTTCTTCGCTTATATTCATCCCAACTACGGAACCCTTCATTGGGCGTGGTCCGACACGCACTTGGCCGGTTTTTTTTATTTGGTCTGAGGACGCGGCCTAAGACTAATGCCTGACTCCTTTTAACATTCCACAGATGTCCTACCAGTTCTTCTAGCCTACACCTTTGCCTACGTCATCGTAATGATAGCAGTAGTGATGTGCAGCGTCGAGCTCAAGGCTCGACATCTTCTCCATTCGACATACAAACTGTTCCTGATGTCGATAGTGTCACAACACTCGGGCGTTATGCTTCAAAGTTTGGCGTATATACGATACGCTGCGAATGGATTTGGGAGCGAAAATGCTAGGATTGTTGGTGAGATCCGTTTTAGATACATTTGGAAGAGTCTTTTGTAGACCATAAACATCTACCCGACATAGCCCGGTAACCGAAATAGTCCGAAGAATTACCAAACTTAAGTGGCAGTGGGCAGGGCACATTGCTTGCAGAACAGATGGCGGTTGGGGCCGAAAGGTTCTGGAGTGGTGACCGCGTACAGAAGACGTAGCGTTGGAAGGCCTTGATGGTGGACCGATGACCTTGTGAAGGCCGCAGGAATCTGCTGGATGCGAGAAGCACAGAACCGGTGCTTGTGAGAGGGCTATGTCCAGCAGTGGCCTTTTTGGGCGGAAATCATGACGATTTCTAATTGCCTCGTTGGCCTAGTGATCGCAAGCGCTACTGCTGAGCATGAGGTCCTGGGCTCGATTCCCAGGTCGAGCAAAGTGTTATTGTGTGTTTCCATCTGGAATTTGTCAGTTGCAGTCCGGAGTCTGGATTTGTGTCCGGTTGATGGCAATAGACTCGCCCCCTTTTACATGAGACTTAAACATAACTGGCGAAATGTGGGTGTACTGTGGGTACAGCTCTGCTTAATCCTTCGGGGAATAGTAGCGTTATGTTATGTTTTTCTAATTTCCAGGCCAATTCTTCTGCGGTCTCTCAGAGATGACGTTCCTGTTGCTCCTAGTACTAATGGCTAAGGGATACACCATCACCCGAGGCCGCCTCAAAGTGGGCTTCACGGTCAGACTGACGGTGTTCATGTGTTGCTATGTGGTTACTTATATCGTGCTGTTCGTGTATCAGGCTAAGGTAAGGGAGTATTTTAAATGTTAAATTGCTGTTCTAGAGGTTCTACCAGTTTAACATAACATAACATAACATAACATTTATTCAAAAATAAAAATTGGTAAAATACAGTATAAATCTTAGAAATAATGTTGGTATTACAAAGTATGATGCTTAACATAACATAACATAACATAACATTTATTCAAAAATAAAAATTGGTAAAATACAGTATAAATCTTAGAAATAATGTTGGTATTGCAAAGTATGATGCTATTACAAAGTTTGAGAGATACCAATGATTAATACAGCGATCACCAAACAAGTGAAACTATATTTAAATTAAAAAAACCTTGGTGATGAAAAGGGTCTGGTGATGACCAGACCCTGTTCAGTATCTATCCATAAACTATTTATTAAGACCATTCCAATGAGCCCAAACAAGATACCTGTGCTGTAAGTTTGTAAGGGAGTTGGGTATCCTGCAAATTCCAGCTGAGAAGCACATAGTAACCTTGAACTGATGCTGCAGCACAGCATCAGTTCAAGGTTACTATGATCTTCTAATGTCAGTGAAGTAACAGAATACCAAATTTCAAATCGATCAGACCTGTGGAAGATGCTCACATCCATTTATCAATAGAAAAGAGTTGATAATAACGTATAACACACATTTAATCGATTTTGATATTTTCGTGCTTACACACTTTAAGTTCAATAATATGGCTATTGAATCTTTAAAATAGTCTTTGTATTTTTTGCAGTTAAATATCCATATAAATAATTAAATTTTTTTGATTTAAATCTTCCGGACAATGGGGTTTACATAAATAAATAGCCATGTTTTACCTATTATTCCAAAATTCGTATTTAAAGTGCTTCTTAATACGCACGCATTAAACTAAGTACCTATCTAGTAACCATTATTTCGCGGACATTTGTGTGGGTTACACGTTTACCTAGTTTTTAAGTTATTCTGTCACACTTTATTTGTAATGTGTAACTGTTTTATGTCTAAATGAAATTAAAATAAATAAAATAATCTTTAAACAGCTTAACCGATTTTGATCAAACATCGTACCGAATCGTTACGCGAAATCGCTGTCGCGCTCGGTAGTCGCCTTCGTTATATAGAAAGAAAGAAAAATAAGTTTATTCGTCACAAAAACACGTGCATAAAAAAAATATATAAAACTCGAGTAGATAACAAAACAATAACGAGTACAAAACAGAAATAGCCGGCAGCTGCTGGCACGTCATGACTGTGACAAGAAGGCTTCCACTCAGCATGATGCTGTGCTATGGAGACCCACAGCACAGCGCTGATTTTCAGTGGTCACCTGAAAAAAAAAACATACGGAAACCAAGTCAGGTTTAAAGAATTATATATAAATATAAAATAAATACTACTTATAATATTATATAATGCTATTATACAGCCAACAGTATGAATAAAATTACTAAATACCATATATAATTATCATTATTATTATTATTTATTATATCGCGTAACGATTCGGATAGGCCTTTATTATTTTTAACGATCATTCAAATTTAAGTTGAAATCGCCCATTCATGTACGATGAAAAATTATTATTATTATTTTTTTTTTTTTTTTTTTTTTCTTAAAAAAACGTTGCCCCACACTAAGAATTTCTTCTTGTATCGTGGGTGCGTTTACAAACATAGAAACTCACATACACTAACACCCAGACCCGGAACAACTACTTGCAGATCATACAAATATTTGTTCCGTGCGGGGATCGAACCCGCGACACGTTACGCAGCAGTCGATCGCTCAGCCACTGCGCCAACCGTGTCGTCGCCGTGAATTTATGTAACACATAACATTATACCTGTAAAATTATTTAAATGGACAAGAAACTGCATATCACAATGTCATAAAATCTTTTCTTGCAGGCCTTCGACCCAGGAGAAGTGTTGTACCTATACGAGAGTCCAGCTGGCTACGGTCTCATCGTGTTGAGGATCTTAGCGTGGTGCATGTTCGCTTATTCCACTTTTTTCACCGTCAGGAAGTATCCGGAAAAGGTATGGTCCAACTCTTACTAAGATTATAATGTAGGTTAATTTAAAGTGTGATTTGGATGTAGCCACGTAAGGCAACGATAATCGACTTTTAATGACTTTATACCGAAAATCAGGTCTAAACGAGTAGTGTTTATGATTTGGAAAAAAATATATGATAAATAAGAGCATTTTCTTAATAACATTATCCGGGAATATTTTAGATTATCTTTATATTACATAGTGTAATTAATTTGTAAAGTTATGCTCTGTGCTAGCATATAAAAAACTGAGAATCACGCAAAATTTATCAAGCGTATTTTTTTAAACCTTCACCATTTTAAAGATAATTTAATTATTGATCTTTTAGTATACGTCTTTTATTAAAATACTTTTTGATTTATGTATAATAAATTAATAATGCGTCTAATTTGGGACAGCGCTCCTTGATGGGCGAGTCCTATTACTGGCTGGACGTGCGACGTGTTGCATGAGCTCAGCTCAGAACACGCAAGCTTGTGCCTTAAAGATCAAGTCAAAAAAGGTTTTTCAAAAAAGTTTACGAAGGTTTCCCGATCATATAAGCTGCGTCAATACATTCCAAGAAATGTTTACATTAATTAATCAAATTTATCAGATTCGACAGGTTCAGTGGAGTTAACTAAAGGGACATATCGTGGTCATTTTTTGAAAACTAAAAGCAGAATATCTTTGACACTGTTAGTGCAATACTTAATAAAGTATGCGAAAAGTTTGTCAAAAACACGATGAATAGCGATCGCATTGGAAACCAGCAAAAAGGTGGAGATTTCACGGACAAAAAAAAATCCCAAGCCTGTGTTATACAATGTCGCCCATGGGCATGTGACCGCCGTATTTTTCTGAATGAAGGGAAAATGTCTGGTAATTATCGTGCCCGACTCTTGCTCGATGACGCGCCAGCCCGCGTCGAAGCTGAGCCAGTAGCTTTAAATTCCCCTGATCATAATAATTACCCATGTTTGATCCAGCCTGTCGCATCTTGTTTTCCTCCTCCCAGCGACGCCCTAAGCCGAGGTTCGTACCCCAGAGGGGGTGCCCTTAGCGAGCGTTCGCCTAGTTTATAAGTTATATTTACGCCCTGCCTGGAGGCTTTAAGTTAGTAGCTTAAGGCAGTCACAGGAAAGCCCGATTAAGCAGCTACGATCTCCTCTGAGGTCAACTGCGAGATGTCAAGAAAAAAAAAAAAATTGTGATAAAACAATCTTAGTTGAAACTTGTATATATTCGTATTGGCCACCTGTATAAACATCATTTTCTGTGTGCCCTGCAAAATCACCGTTTCATAATTATTAATTGTTGATATACCTATTCTTTTTTCAGAATATTTTCTACTGTCCCTTCTTCATATGCGGCACGCTGTGGTTCTACGCAGGACCACTGTTTATTTTGACTGCTAATACTTATATTGGTAAGTACCGAAATTATTTTAACGACGATATAGAAAGACATATTATTTCGGAGGGACCCCGACAAACCAGTTACTTGGTATTATATTATATTTATTATATTATTTATTATTTTGCTTTTTGTATGTCATTTTATGCTGCTCCGGTTGACGTCATCACGGTAGCGCCGGCTGTCGCTGAAAACCAGCGCTGTGGCTGTGTCTCGCATATGGTCACAGCAATATGCTGAGCGATGGCCATTTTGCGTGGTTGTGAATGTGACGCATATTTTCCCCCAACTTGTTATTTTTTGTGTTTGTGTTTTTTTTTGCGTCATGTTTACCGCAACGTATTTATTTATTTTTATTTTTTATTATTTAAATTGTCTTAACTTAAGGTGGACGCTCTGCCGACGGCAAGAAAGTAAAAACAGAACGTTATAGTCAAATCGCTATGTCAGTTCGGTAGCGTCATATGCAATTTAGTCACCCGAAGGCCAATTCTCGTATGTTCACATTCTAGTAGCAATCTGTCAAACTTGTCAAAAATATTGGTAAATTGGTTGTATTTTTGACAGATTGCGAATGAGATGCGAATGCGAACGTTCTTTAAAATTACGGGCATTGCTCCTCTGTTCTATGTTAGCAGTTTCATTCTTACAAACTAATCTTTTATTTTCAGATAAATGGGTACGAGAGAGCGTGGTTACTGCCGTCCTACTGTTTATAACATTTTGTGGACACATCATGTTTCTGGTAAGAATATAGAATAAAAGCGTATCTTGTTTGGTATTATGTATGTTTTTAATCTGTCTTTCAAAGTTCAAATCGTCATAATATCTCATTTATTCATAGTTGCTGACGCTACCAGTATTCGCAAACAAGAATTTTCCCTACCACGTGAGGACAACTCAAATAGGCGTCATGGAGGTATAACATTCTTTTTTTCATACGACGCACGCGATTAGCACATCTAAAAAAACAGCCACAAAACGGTATCGCCGGCTGTCGCTGAAAACCAGCGCTGGGGCTCTGTCTCGCATAAGGTCGCAGCATTATGCTGAGCGATGGCAGTTTTACGTGGATGTGACGCATATTTTCCCCCAAATTGTTTATTTTCTTGTTTTTTTCTTACCTTGCGTCATATTTACCGCAAATAAACGTATTTTCTTTCTTTTTCTTTATCTAAATCGAAGAGCTGTCAGTAAAGTAAAGTAAAGTAAATATTTATTTGCATAGATTGCAGGTACAGTAAATAAGATGTGACAGTTTGGTGGTTGAACCTTGTGCAATCTACCTTATAATAGGCATGCAACATTATTATAAAATTAGTGAATTAATAATTACATTGCAGTGACGACATAGTTAAATTATTTTTGAGATATTATTGTGTCAATATTCCACAAGAAATAATGACACTGACAGCCCTTCAACGTAGTTTATGTGCTGATCGCGTTCATTTTCTTTGGTGAAATTCGCCCTTAGTAAAATTAACATTAGTTTAGTAGTATTTAAACAGCCATTTTTCTCTCTAAGTCTTTATCGTTATTGTGTCAATATTCCACAAGAAATAATGACACTGACAGCCCTTCAACGTAGTTTATGTGCTGATCGCGTTCATTTTCTTTGGTGAAATTCGCCCTTAGTAAAATTAACATTAGTTTAGTAGTATTTAAACAGCCATTTTTCTCTCTAAGTCTTTATCGTTATTGGACTGGACTCACACTATAGCAGTGCCACTGCTGGACATAGGCCTCTCCTAGGCTGCGCTACAACACACTATCCTCCGCCTTCCGCATGCCGTCTGTCCCAGGTCGTCGCTCCATCTACCAGGGGGGGTGTCCCACATTACACTTACCGATACACGACTCGTCTGTTGCGCCATGGCTAGCCCTCTGCCACTTGAGGTTGTTTACTCTGCAAGCTATGTCAGTCACTCCAGTTCTTTTCGAGATAACTTTATTCCTGATTTTATCCTTCAAAGAAACTCCGGGCATAGCCCGCTCGATACCGTGCTGAGCTACCTTGACAGACCAGCCCGACTTTCAGTGTGTTTATGTGTTACTGGACTATGTCTTAGCTAAGGCCATTTTAGGCTGCGTTCCGAGTTATGCTGTAAACCATTTGACCTGAGAAAATATAAAGTATATAATGACGTTCATCCTTTGTTCATAATTCAGTCACGACTAAAGAAATTATAGGCGCTTTGACATTTTTGACAGGTGCCCGAACCTGACATCTCCGTCCTGCCACCTGGTGAACGTCGTAATAATAAATATTCATTTATTTTATTCGTTCTGTAAATTTTTTACGTTCGTTTTTATTTGCAGGTGACCGGCAACTCAGCCCTCGATGGTTTTGGTTCTAATGCTTATCGTCCTACTAATGCGCCGCCCCAGACTGTTATAATACCACTGACTAGGTAAAGTAACTCTTTTGCTTATGGTATACAGGTTCAAATGAAAATGGCAAGCGAAACTATGCACCCGTGATGAGTATCGATATAACACGATTTTTTTTTTTTTTTTTTACTTAAAATATGAGTTGAAAACATCAGTTCTTTTTTGTTTTTTTCGTGTTTAGTTAACGACATCCACAAAGTATGTGACGATTTAAAAAAAAATGCTGAATTATATTTTTTATTGACATTTTTATTTAATTTATTATTGAATACGAGATTGTGACTAAATACCTATTTGTTTATGTGCGTCTTCATTTATTGAAAGTTTATTGTTATTATTAACTATTAGTGTTTAGCATGAAGTTGTGACATGTACTTACCTTGACTTAATATTTTTATTTTCCTTTTTTTAATGTAACATTTGATTATCTACCTAAACAATTTTATATGCCTTCTGGCGGGACGTAGTATGGACCGACATTTATTTGTAAAACATCTGTATACTTTTTAGTTTTTACCCTATATTCACAAAATTAATAAATGAATTGAATTGGTTACACAAAAAGTTTAGTCAGTTGATTTTTTTTTTTTTCGAGACTACAAAACAACTAACTGACCACTAAGGTTTAGAGATTATAGTGCTAACGTCATCTATGTGAGTTTGTAATCACACCAACAATGAAATGACATGAGAGCTAGAGAGAGAGATTTAGGCAAAATGATTACTAAAATAATAATCTTTTTCCAGTTTATTCATTTTTTTTTCAACTCTGTATAAAACTATATACACGTTTTCATTGTAGGCGCACAGAGGAACTAATAGGCAACATGTACAACCAGTACATAGCTACAGCCCCGCCCCTATCTTTAGAAGACCAAATACCAAAATTTAAAAATATACCAAAAAGAATAGACTCAATATCTCCGAAACACCGCCTCATTGCTCAAGATAGTACAGACACAAACTCATCAGCAGATATTAAACCAGTAATACCGAAAGATGAAACCCCCAAAGAGATTTTTACAGTTGAAAATCAAATTTCGAAAATGGAAGCGGCCGTGTTACCTGTTCAAAACAAGATAGTGTTGCCAGGGGACAATTTGGAGGACATTAATGGGGGTGATTTGCCTAATGTTATGAGGTCTAGGAGGAATATTTTGGAGCCTATAAAGAGGGAGGAGAATGTGCCAACTTGGTCGTTGGCGAAAGGACCGTGTATTGTTGGTATGCAGAGGAAAACTGTAACTAAGAGTGTTGATGAAGGTATGTGGATTTTGATGGCTTTATTACTTCTCATTAAACTGCCTCATTCGATTCGATTGCCAGGTCAATCAAGATCAAAAGTCATTTATTCGTTTTTGAATGTCAAATTCCTAAGACAGTTCCCCAAAACGCCTGCCCTTCACAACTTCTTAGTGTTTTAGTTGGGAAGAAGAAGTGGCGCAACAAACTCCCCAGGAGCACAGTCTGTACAGTTAGAAAAAAAAAAACTATTTAATAGTATGCAAAATAATTTACATTACGCAACACAAAACATAATTTATATTATTAACCATATGTCAGCTAACACACGCCAATATACCAACCAAAATTATCGAGAACTATACTCAGGCAAAAATAAAAACGAAACGTAAACAGAACTTAATATCTAAATAAAAGCCTCCTTACTCTTACTTGACTTAAAGCTATATATAGCTGTAACTGGAAGTTATAAATGATAAACTAGGACCATCGAGGTAAGTAGCGCAACTGTCTGTTCAGTTAGAAAAACTTGATTCTATAGTTAGTTAGTATGGGTCTGGCTTTAACCACCTCGGTGCCCCAGGCGAGTCATGCATTTGGCGACCTTTTTTAAATTATTTTAATAAGAAAAAAGTAATTTAAAATTATGTACTAGATTTATTACTGAATTAATTAACATATTTTACTCATTCATTTTCTAAACAATGTAGGCACGTACCTACCTATATTGTGGGTGAGTTAGTCACAAAACTTATAATGAAATAAAACGACTAAAATCTTATTTTTCTAGCTTTCTTGTTATCAAATTCAATGATAAGACTTTTAAAATTTAGATTTTCTGCAACGTGATTTTCAATGAACAGCGAGATTTTTTTTGAATATACGCTAAGCCCCAGTACACGTTGGGCGAGCCCATCGCTCGGCCAACGTATACTGGGCATTTTTGCGTGTTTTGCCGTTTGATTTGCGTGTATTTTACGTTGCCCAAGCGCACGCGGCCAACGGGCTCGCCCAGCGTGTACTGGTTTATTTTGGCCTTTTTTTCTTTGTCTCAGAGTATTCGGATTGGAAACACCGACCTCATCTGGCTTTTAAAATTATGACTGACGTGTACACGTGTTTGTAAAACTACTTACAGAAATAAAATTATTCTTCATTTATTTATTTATTTTATTATTTATGTACACACAGTAAAATACATACAGATACGACATAATTATAATCATAACTCATTATTCTTTTGATTACAGATACAATGGAGATCAACAGCCTACTAGTTAACGGGAAGAAAGTACCTCCGGTCAGGAATGGTCTTCAGACCAGTTCAGGAGAAATATCGACAATTATGGAAGGTCGGGTACAAAGTTTTCCTAGCGGTGTCAGTAAGGCAACTATAGACCTGTTTACTGCTGGCAGTAATAAAGGTTGATTGAGGGTTGATAGAACTAATACTCATTTTGTATTGTAATAAAATAATATAGAGAGTAGTGAGGGAAAATGGCGCCCAAATGGGACTTACAAATGTATTATATTAATTTCTGATAATAAATATCCTACTGATTGAGATACCAATTGATATGCATCCACAATAACTGGAAATAACTTTTGAGTTTTGATATTCTTAAAACATACCAGTTTTTTTTAAAATGCAATATGTGTTTCCTCTTGACCGCAATCTCATCTTGAAAGCGATGGATGACGACTATGAAGGAACGCGCAAGTCCAGAAGATGCCTGTTCACTCATGCTTTGAAGGCTGTCAGGCTATACATGGAAGGGAACACAGACGATTTTTTTTTCTCTTTGCATCGCTCCCTACCGATTTTGGCCTCTTTTTGATGCCAATAACACGCTGTCACTCTGTCAGTAAGACCTGTGCTGATAAGAGCAGTTTGGGAACTATAAAAACATTGTATTTACATTTAACATAATCAATAGACTTATAAATTAATAAAGAACAGTGAGGGGAAATGGTGCTCAAATGGGATTAAAAATAAATTATCATTATTTTTAATAAACCATCAGCTGTTTGATTCTCCAGAGTTTGGGTCAAATATCCACCACAATAAAAAATATGGGGAGCAGTGAACCCAACAATTAGAATAATAATAAACTTACTGGAGTCCCATTTGGGCGCCATTTCTCTACTAATGGCACCCAAATGGGACTAAAGTGGTTTTAACTCAAATAACAAATTAAGAAACTTACCGTTGACTGAGGAATTATAAACTCATTATTTTTAAGTTTTTCATCTTGAGCTGATAACAATATCTAGTATTAGTGGCAATATAATAATTTTAAGTAATGTTGTAAATATCACTTAGCCATAAGATATACTAATATTTAAGTAATAAAAATAAGTTTCTGAGTGTGTGATGTTTTCTAGTCCTAGATTTAAAATAAAAATTGAAGAAATATCGATTGTTTGATTGAGTTTCAATGTTTATGTTATGACGGAATGAAAAGAACAATGAATGTAGGAATTTAACAACTTCGTTGTATTGTTGAAACTTTAGACACAGCGGATACAATTTTCTGTAGTGAGTTCGAATCTTGGCTCCAGTTTTACTTTTTGTATCATTTGTGTTTTTTGTTCGTTTCAGTGGATCTTGACGTTTCGCTTTTTTTTCGGAAAGGACAATGGGCGAATTGGTACACCCAACCAATAGCAAAGACATATATGTCGTTGGATAGGTCTTTTTAACTGGAACAACATTTACTATGACAGCTTTGTTGAAATGTTTGTCCGTTTTGAGTTATAGGTATCAACAATAAGGAAAAAATAAATACCGATTAATATTGTAATATCTTAAGTGACTAAAGGAAAATAACATCCAATATCGTTGTATACTATGTATTTCGCAATTATCAATTGACATATAAGTAAACACCACGTAAACAAATAAGTACTTTGTGTCGGAATACTAAAAAAACTTGTTTTTGTGTTAAATTGTTAAACAAATACAAAAATGAGTTTGACTATGTATCAAAAAGGTAATACGTCTAGTAACTGGATCCTTTGAGCGACCGTGGGGGGCCCACTCTAAACCGGTTGTGCGATGCGCGGCGAGCGTCGGTGGTTGGGCGCGCTGTTGCAGTCGTTCACTGGTACTGTGCGCGAAAGTACATTTTGTTTCGTTATTTTTTATGCATTGCTTGGTAACGACCTTTTGTTATTTGGACACTGATGATATCGATCTGTTCGTGTGTGCGATCTGTTTGTATTGTTGACCCGGCTATCAATTGGACACTGTTATTCGCTTTTTTCACTGAATTCGGCTATCACACTGGAATACTAAACTGTTTATCGATTTGGGTAAATGCGTTGAGATGGAAAACTTACACAACTGTGCTATGTGTAGGCGAGGGCTCTATCGCGGAAGGTACCAACAACACGTTTTAACGGACAATCTTCCAAGAGCGCAACCAGAGCTTGCTGCGTATATACAAGAAAATGCAGTATTGGAGGTTAGTATTTCCATTAATATAATTATTTAATAGAATTTGAATACTCAAAATATAGCAATGATCATGAGGGTTAAACAGTGTGCAGCGCGGTCACTCGTTGGCCGGGAATTAAGGCTAGGGAAGTGATAATAATGAATTAGTCAACAGATGACTAATTCATTATTATCACTGACTGATCGATCCCAGTCGGACAGAATGCTCAAATCCTGTTTTATGTAGGTACTTGACTCATATCTTTGACAACAAATGCAAGATATTTATTGTGAAAGTATTAATGAACAATGCTATGTCACACAAGTGGAAAACGACATTTGTAATGCCCGCTTCTATAATAATAATAATGTCTACCGGTTTTAGTATCGGCCTACTTAGAATTCGCTTTGTAAACTCTATTCACGTGCACGTGGGTCTATTCTTGAATAAAGCCATTAGCGAAAAAGCAACGATTTCTGAGAAATCGATTATTTAGACCTTGTTTTTTTTTAAAGGACAAATGACAATTTAATTATTTGACGGGTTATGCCATTTTTAGGTGGTGTTCGACAACACACGACGCGTATGCCATCGATGTTGGCAGACAGCTGATAACGCCGTTAGACCACCTGCCGTCCCAGAAGTGCAAGCTAATGATCCTGATGGACAAAATGCTAACGAACTTCATGTTCCCGAGTACAAGAGAGCTTCTAACACTCCCGCACATTGTATTTTTAACATCTGTGGTAATGACACCCGACACCGAATACCAGAGGCAATTAAAGTTCACATCCTTTGTGAATACAAGTTGTATATCCCCGATGGTGCCCGAGTTTGTCAAGAACACCTTGCAGGGAACAGTTGGGATGAGTTGCCGGATTTTTGCAACACCACTAATTATTTTACTGCAGCCCACTTTAGTGATGTTTGTAATATACTACGAGCAGCTGTTCAACGTGGATCAAGATTGAATTTTAGGGTACGAGGTTCTTTGAGTAATGATGAAATGCATTTTTGGGTTGGATTAAATGGCGATCAATTCGATGCCATTTTGGAGCAAAATCCTTCACTCAGCCAGAGATGCAACGATCCCAGAACTGTATTAGGCATATACTTGTCAAAACTTCGTACAGGTGATTCGGATGAAAGGCTTGCCACATTATTTAATATATCGAGGAGAACACTGGAACGTCGTTTAACTATTGCTCGTGAATGTCTTACGAATGAATATGTGCCACTTCACCTGGGAATGGATCACATCGATAGAAGAAATGTGTTGGAGAGAAATCTATTTATTCCAAAAAAACTTTACGGCAATGACGAAAATACCAAAGCAATTATAATATGTGATGGAACTTACATTTATATCAACAAAAGTAGCAACTTTTTATTCCAGCGACAGTCATATAGCTTGCACAAGTTTTCAAACCTTCTGAAGCCATTTTTGATTGTGTGCTCAGATGGTTACATCATTGATGTTATAGGGCCATATGCCGCCACGAAAACTGATGCGCAGATAATGCTAGATATCATGAGAAATGAAGAACATCCAATGCATATTTTGCTACAACAAAATGATGCATTTATTTTGGACCGTGGGTTTAGAGATAGCTTGGACGCAATCGAAGCCTGCGGCTATGAATACTATATGCCTCCAAGCAAAGATCGTCAAGAGTCACAGCTCACTACTGAGCAAGCAAATGAATCACGAGCTGTTACAGTATGTAGATGGGTAGTGGAAGTGGTAAACGGCCGATTCAAACGGGATTATAAACTGCTGCGTCAAAAATATTTTAATAGGGCTCTGCCTCACATGTTTGTCGATTTCCGAATTGCTGCATCACTTATAAATACCTTTCACACACCAATAGTAGACAGCGTACATGCAGAAGAGTTCTGGATTCGTATAAGAGAAACAATTGATTTACAGAATATTTTATATACCTATGTTGAAAGGAAGCGTTTGAATAACCGAAGAGCTAATTTTCAAAGGCTAGAAGCTAATAATATTGAAAACTTCCCAAGGCTCACCGAAAATCAAATAATTGTACTGGCTTTGGGTACATACCAACTGAAACTGGCTAGATCATACTGCGGGGAACATCTTCAAAACGGTTTATATCTTATAGAGACCTACAGAGAAAATCAACTGGATGACTTGCCAGATTACGGAATCCATGAAGACGTGTGGCTTTTACGTGGGCGCATACAGTCCCGACACGTCAGAGCACGCCTATATTATTGCTACATTTTGATAAATAATAACTACATTGAAGGCAGAAACAACATAGTACAACACTACTGTACGTGTTTGTCAGGACGGCGCACCATGGGTACATGTGCGCATATTATATCTATTGTATGGTATTTAGCATATGCGGTTCACGAAGGATTTACTGCACCGGCAATATTCCTAAATGACGTTATTTTAGACAACGATCTAAATTAATAAAATAAAATATGTACATCACATGCACAAGTGTGTGTGATGATGATTTATACAGATAATGATTAAATACATTAAGAAACAACGACATTGGTTTAATTTGTTCTCAGAACCTTAAGATATTACAATATTAATTAGTATTCATTTTTACCTTGTTTTTAACCTATAACTCAAAACGGACAAACATTTCAACAAAGCTGTCATAGTAAATGTTGTTCCAGTTAAAAAGACCTATCCAACGATATATATGTCATTGCTATTGGAGGGGTGTACCAGCTTCCATACATTTTTGCCCATTGTCCTTTAAACGTTTTTTAAATCACTTCTACTGATTAAAATACCCAAATAGGAGACCACCAGTCTGGTAACTACCAAGGGGTATCGTGTACCTAGTTACTGGTTTTTGGAGGTCAGATAGTCAGTCGTTCAATGTAAAATACTGCTAATTCAGCTGCAATCAGTTAGACTGGAAGCCGACCCTAAATATAGTTGAAAAAAGGCTAGGTAGAGAATGAAGTAGGTATGTCCAAATAGTTATTTTTCTTCCTCACTTTTGTATTAATTTAACTTTTTTGCATTTTATTAACGATCTGATCTTGTTTTAAAATGTTATTATTTCTTTTTGACATGTAAATCAGTTTTTAAAGACAATTTAGTCTATAAAATATCTATACTAGTACGATAAAGCTGACGAGTTTGTTTTTTTGTTTGAACGCGCTAATCTCTGGAACTGCCTCTCGGATTTGAAAAATTCTGTTTGCATTTTATAACCCAATTCTCGCGATAGGCTATAGGCTATTAAACATCACGCGATGACCCCAAAGAGCCAAGAAAAAATGTCTGTAAGAACGCTGAGAAAAAACGAAGTAACGGGGCACAGCTATACGATATATTCTATCCTATATTCCCCAGCCCGGCTGCTACTGAGATATTCCTGTTGGAAAAACCCAATAATACTTTTCCCCGACCTGGGACCTCATGCCCAACAGTAGCTCATGCGACTACAAGACCAACGACTCATTTATAATCATAACCAAAATAGCAAAAGGAGGTCAAATTAGCTACTGCCGTGGGGGTGAGACCGAAATCTCTCTTTATCAGTTTCTTGACATCATTTTGACATTGTATTATTACCTCATGATTGCTTACTGCTTAGCTTCATCATTTTTGGTGGCTAGGATTTAGACCGGCTCCTAGCCAAACCGGTTTCCGGAGTAGCTACGGACCTCCCGATAACCACTGCATGAAATCCAGTCCTATACAAAATTAACGTGAAAACTTCGCTTGCGCGATGCAGGATTTCAACTTTGTGAATTCATTACGCGAAACTCTCTATACCTAACCCAAATGTGACGATTTGAATGGAAATAAAATGGATTGAAGTTTCTTGTGATATTTCTTATTTTTATGTGGAGTTTTTGTTGTATATTTTATTTAAGGTTGTTATTTCGAAAATGATTTTATGGTTTATCCTATGAGAGCGAAGAAGAGGCTTGATTTCTGTCCGTGGCTGTATCGCTTGTCGCTATTGGTTTTCAGCTTTATTTTACGACGCACTATCTCTCTTGTGTGCCGCCTTATTATTGATTTTAAGACAGAGATATCAATAGGCTTTTAAGGAATATTGAAAAGAGAGAAAAGATGTTTCAGTACCGTTTCAGTAATTTCAGTGCATTCGTAGCGACACCTTTACGGATTCATAAAGACTTGACAGTCACAAAGCGAACAGCGAATTTGGAGACAACACAGACGAGAGAGACAGTCAACACTGGATAGAGGACACCACATAATTCTGAATCATGTAGTTCAGTTTAACGCCAAATCTAATAGACGAAAACCGAAACAATTGAATAACAACTGGAATGCAAAGCATTGAAATGTGAGATTTGTTAAGACATGACATATGACTAGTTTTACCCCCTCCCCTTTCCCCTTTTTTTGTGTTGATTTTGGTTGCGTGCGTATGCGAATAATTTATCCCACCAAAATTATTAATGGGACACAGTAAACTCTTTTTTTAAATTCCACAGCTTTTGCTAACCAGACTACTTCGTGGGGCAAAGTGGAATATTCCGTAATGGAATAATGGTCGCGACTAAATAGGCCGGGGAAATTAGGTTTGAACCCTGCACTCAATCTTACGCACTAATCTTTGAATTGAGCTCTTGAAATAATAATACAAAAATGGAAGTACTTTACCTGCTCGCGCCGTCTCCTGAATTGGCTGCCAGCGCGTTGCTGAATTGGCTGCCGGCACTGACTTTGGAAAAAATGCGGAAAGTGGGGTTGGTAATTTGGCCGGGTTAGGATTGTTTTTCCGTTAATACGAGTATATTTCCATAATCAATCATTTCAATATTCCAGTAATCAAGTAGTTACCTACTATCTGGAACCGAACTAGTTAGATTAGGTTAAATATTTTTACTCGCAAAAAAAGGTTTGGTAACGTTAGGTTAGAACCCCCTACGCCAAAAACGACTAGAATATACAGGGTGGCAGGGACATCGACGCGAAAACTGATACCATTGATTCAGTACATGACTCTGAATCCCCCTGCCTAGAAATTTTTCGTCGGTTATTAAAAAAAAATCTGCTGTTTCATAGAAAAGTGCAACCTATGCGGTCAAAATGTATGGAGCAGCAGATTTTTTTTTAATAACCGACGAAAAATGAGATGAATCCATGGTAACAGTTTTCTGGTCGATTTTGTG
The DNA here is from genome assembly GCA_947364205.1 of Agrochola lota. Classification (NCBI taxonomy): domain Eukaryota; kingdom Metazoa; phylum Arthropoda; class Insecta; order Lepidoptera; family Noctuidae; genus Agrochola; species Agrochola lota. The sequence goes on along the minus strand of OX376246.1, from coordinate 7,655,131 downwards.
ATGATTGTCATCACCCTGTATAGACAAAAATGCTTCAGTTAGGGTTCTGAATACAGGGTTTCCTTATAAGCCGCGCCGCCGGCAGTCGATGCTTTTAAGAGCGTTTATTCTGAAGGTGAGCAACGTCGCAAATACATGTCAAATATTTCACTGTTTTGATTAATTTAGCAATATTACTGTGTGGAAATAAAAAATGTGGCTAACTAGCGAATTAGAATATTGATTATGAAATGCAATAATTAATATCGTAACACCGAATGTTTAGTTTTAGATGTAAAAAAAACAATTTGGAAACTTTCCAAATGCGTTTTTTACACCTAAAATGGGTACAACATCAAATTCAATGTTATTATTGCAATTCATTATTAATATTCTAGTTCGCTAGTTAGCCACATTTCTTATTTCTATTCAGTAATATTGCTATAAGAATCAAAACAGGTAAAAATATTTGACAGTTATTTGCGACGTTGACAACTTTTAGGGTAAACCCTCCTAATCTCGGTTGCCGGCAGTTTTATACTGCCGGTTCTCAACGGCGTTATTCTTGGGTCACGGCGCCGGCAAGGAGGCACTCCCAAAAAAAATTGTCATTTTAAAGGACTGCATCAAAGTAAATAAAAGAAAAATTATTGTTTGAAATTATTGCAAAGATAGCCTGAAATTCAGCGTAAATTCCCCGGGCTATAAGTAGTAGATACTGGTTTTAGTGAAGCAGCTTGTCTAGGAAAAGTAGGTACTCTATCATAATTATTTCTGCCGCCAATTAGCGTTGCTGCCTGCTGGTTTCACGGGTATTGACATCCGTGTAGTACGACATAGATTATGACAATTTTTATTATTTTATACTCTACTAAATATTGTCTGCGAATACTGCAAATAATATTATAAAAATTATAAAAACTTAAAAAAATCATCATCATAATCAGCCTCATAATGTTCGCACTGCTGGGTCACAGGCTTCCTCTCGGTGTGAGAGAGTGGGCCATAATCCACTGCACGGGCCCGTGCGGGTTGGTGGATGCCACATGTTCTCGAATTTTCGGTTCTAGCACATGCCGATGAAATAATTTACACAAAGTAAAACGCCCGTCTGGGTTCAAACCTACGACCTATAATACTCTTAAGTCGCGGCCGTTACCACTGGACCACCAGCACTCAGAGCTCTTAAAAAATTGCTAATTTATAAACGTTTAAATAACGGCTAGACAAAGACGGCATCATCACACAGATTAATACTAGGGACACTCTGCAAAATCATTGAAATAAAAAATGACTCTTGCTTCCACACAATAAAGTGCAATTCAGGTCGCACACCTACAAATATTCACCTAGAAGTTGCCTCTTTTTCTATCGCGTGACTCTTAGATTGGCCCGACAAGACGGGCCCGCCGCGTACTTGTAGCTTCATACCTAAACTGCAGAGTGTCCCATTTAAATTAATCTGTTCTATCACAGAAGTGAAGTCACGACTATGTAGCTTTATACTAGCGCCATACACTGAAGTACCACGCGACAGGGAGACCTTCCAAATTTTTTAAACCGTGTTACGTGTAGCTTCTCCATATTTCCATCGATTTTTTCGATAATATCATCTTACTATCGATCTGCCTCGTTGGTTTAGTGCTCACAAGCCCTACCCTACCTTTCCCATCTGGAATTTCTGAGTAGCAGCCCGGAGTCTGGATTTGTGCCCGGTAGTACCTACATCTCTGCCCAAGCCTTCGGGGAATACGGGCCTGATGTTATGTTATCATTTTACTACATAGGTCTTCTATGAAATTACATTATTTGTTCGAACATTTCTGATATTAGTCATGATATCTCAGATTCCATTGCGGACACTGGTGGTTAACCACTTTTCGACCTTATTACTTACAGACGCTAGTGGTTGACCACTTTTCGACCTTATTGCTTACGGACACTGGTGGTTAACCACTTTTCGACCTTAATGCTTACGGACACCGGCGGTTGACCAGGTTTCGACCTTATTGCTTACGGACGCTGGTGGTTAACCACTTTTCGACCTTATTGCTTACGGACACCGGTGGTTGACCAGGTTTCGACGTTATTGCTTACGGACACTGGTGGTTGACCACTTTTCGACCTTATTGCTTACAGACACTAGTGGTTGACCACTTTTCGACCTTATTGCTTACGGACACTGGCAGTTGAAAAGTGGTCAACCACCAGTTGCAACTCTTTCTGATATTGCAGATATATCATAAGCGGCATTGATCGTGGATATAGATTCTGACCTCATTTTCGCCATCTAGCCCCTCGAAACGTATGGACATTTTACCCATGACGAATAAATAGGAATTTTCGTGTGCGTTACCCCAGCAAGAAAATCTCTTCTAGAATGAATTGAGTTTAACGAATATTTAGAGCATTATGTTATATATTATTTCCTTTATATAAAATTTTAACATATAAAATAAATTTTTAAATATTTCTTAAAAACTATATCAAAAACATTTAAAAATATAAAAACTAGTGTTCCGCCGGTGTCGGGAGCAGGGTCCAAGCTACCGGTGGTTAGGGCTGCAGAGACAGGAACCTCCTCACAATGCGAGCCGTATCGAGGAGTACTGCCTTCTGCCTTATATATTATTATTATTTGATTTGGTATTGACTTAGAGTGATATTATTAAAAAACGCGTGTATACTTAGTCTTGAAACATTTTATGCATGTTAAGAATAACAAGAAGAACCGAATACCGTTTTCAGTGAGTTTACGTATATATGTTTGTTCATTTAAGCGCTAAAATATTCTTTTGTGTTATCGTAAATGCTTGATTACTTTAAAACGGTAAATATTTTTGAAAATCTAATTAATGCACAAATTAAGAACTACTGAAATAAGTTTATTCTACGGGCGCACAATCATTAGTTTCCGAGAAACAAGATTCTGCAAAACGATACTCCAGCAGAAATATCTCGAAATCCTTAGGACGCATAAATTTCATTTTCGGCGCACATTTATGCAAAAATATTAGCTATTCGCCCATGTACTTTATTTCTCTCTCCGGTCATTCGTTAAAAAAATTCTTGCTGGAAAAACTTTACTCCAGCAGAATTCGTTTTTCCGTTTTTTTCCAAAACGACAGTATGCACAATGTTTTTATTTGGCGCACATTTAAAGCACATAATGCTCTAAATATTCGTTAAACTCAATTCATTCTAGAAGAGATTTTCTTGCTGGGGTAACGCACATTCGTAGCTGAATTCATTTTGAATTTTTCTGTCGTTCTTGTTAATCCGATCCAGCCTGTCCCTTGCTGTGCTCCCCCAGCGACGGCCTAAGCCGAGGTCCGTACCCCACAGGGGATGCCCTTAGCGTGTAGTTGCTTAGTTTGTAAATTTTTTGCTCTGACTGTAGGCCTTAATTTATTGAGGCGACCACAGTAAATCAACCGACAACCTCCTAGGTTGACCTGCGAGATGTCATTTAAGAAGAAAAAAACTGTCCGTGAACGAAAAGCTCACTCAGTTTATTAGAGTATCAATTTGTATAATTTTTTACATTAGTATTTTCAGAGGGTCTTGTTAATAAAAAGCAGGTCATTGTAAAAAAAAAACGTCTTTATTGCGTACATTATAGTGTAGTTATTTTGGTCTCTCTACACAATATTCTAAGCTCTTCACGCTTAGTTTTGAGAGGTAGGCAGAACTGGAACCTCACGGTAAAACTAAAACATAATCAATCCAATTGGTGGATAGTGCCTATTCGATCGGTTTCATTTTGACAATATGGAATATGCACGTAATTCAAAACTTATCCATTATTTAAATATACTTTGTGTAGGAGTCAAGATTACTTATTTAAATATTCATTCATTCAAGTTGCGTTTTTTTGGTGAAACGGAACGCAAACTCAAAACGCGTCGTCTTCGACAATGCCGGAAGTGACGAAAAAAACAACAATAATTTAATTTATAAAAAAGAAACAGGTTTAACAAAGCAGTATCGTGCTAAAAAATCAAAACTGCGAAAAAAAAACGGACGTTTGAATTTTATTAGAACATTGTTGGAGTTTCATTTTTTTTTTGAGGAACAAGTAGTAGTTGAATTTAACTTTTAATACTTTTCTTGGGTTATATTCTCATTGGTTATATTAATGTCTTTTAAAGATTTAGTGAACAAAAAAAGTGCATATTCCCTGTTCGATGATACACTTGCATTGGTATATAATTAACAATCTTGGTAATTTTAGAAACATTTTTAATCGCCGTGTTATCAAAATTAAAGCGATTGTGTTCTTTTAATTTCTTAAGTGACGATGTAATCGTGGACGTCCACGTCTATTCTATTCTATTTTTCCTTATGGCAATGGTGCCGATGTCGACAATTCTGCCAATGTCAATGTGTGGAGAAAACGTGCGGTGGGAAACAAAATAAAAAATGATAGAAGCTAAAATTAAATACCAATAAGTAATTGAGATTAATGCGAAACTTGTTGACGGATATTATTAGTACACTGAAACAGACAGATAAAAAATATTGTTACGTCATGGCATCACGATAAAACAGGGAAGTACAATGCGTGGAAATATAGGAAGACGTTTTTAAATTTCCGTCCACGATAACGTTATAACGTGCACGTATTTCCATACATTTTACAGACGTGGACGTCCACGATAGTATCGTCAAGACTTTCTAAGGACTAACAGGTACTTAACACAATTACTGGTTCCGCTTACCTCTTAAAACGAAGCCTCAAGACATAATATAAAATCTACCTTCATTACATAAACCACAGTCTATTTTTATTTCCATACAGTTGAAAGATCCCGAGTTGTAATACTCTTACTCAGGATGAGATACTCTGTGGCATTTTATTTGCTGTCAGAGAGAGATGGAGATATACAAGACGCGGAGTGCCATCCTTGTCTCGCAATGAAAGAATTATGACTTTGACACTAGCCAGAGTCCATTTTGGTTTTTAATTATAATCAGTTTATAACATAAAACAAGCTCATTATTTATCTATAGCCATTTATTGCAATCGACGTCTTCTCAATTCATCGGTCACATGTACTATGAAAGAAGTTCATATCTAACCAGTTTTAAAACAAAATCCCGTGAACACGATGACCACATCTGTTACCAGCCCGGGACTATAGTCGCCGAGCGCTGCAAGCAAGAATAGTCCTTACGGTGGTTAGATATGACCTTTTTCGATGGTCTAGGTAAGGCTGCTCCATCGTCGAAGCCGAATAACTTGGGTATTAGTTTAAATTGATGTCTCTTGCCGCGAAAGCACACGCTAGTAGCGCGGATTATTGAGATGATGATTCTTGATCTTAGCCAACCCATCAGTGCGCTCATGGTCCTCTTCCAGGTCAGCGATTGCAGCTCCAAGATGTTTTACGAAGACAATAGACATTTTTTTTTTTTTTTTTTTTAATACTAAAATGAATTTCTGTATGGAATAAGTACAGTATGACGAATTTAGATGTCATCGTTAATATTCGTAAACGAAAGATGTATCTGTCTGGTGGAGCTCGTGGCTAAGTAATAACAGCCAGCCGGCTGTCGTTACCTTTGATAGTCATTACGGGTAGTCGGAAGGTCGATAGTCTGATAACCAGTCATACGAAGAGGTATCGTGTTTGTGGAAGTCAGATAGGCAGTCGCTCCATGTAAAATACTGGTATTCAACTGCATCCGGTTAGACTGGAAGCCGACTCCAACATATTATGTAGTTGGGAAAAGGCTAGGCAGATTGATTGAACAACATACATAGCGCAATCAACGTGGCTGAATTGTCAAAATGAAATGAATTGCGATCGATAGCCATTTTATTTGTGTTACTCAATTACCTCGCTGCATCCGGTTAGACTGGAAGCCGACCCCAACAGATGCTGACTGTAAATTCAGACTGTATTAAGAGCATTCCTCCAAAAAGTTGGCAATGTCGCAAATAGCTGTCAAATGTTTACCTGTTTTGATTAATATGGCAATATTACTGTATGGAAGAAATATGGCTAACTAGTAAACTAAATAATTAATTGCAATATAACACTGAATTTGATGTTGTAACCGTTTTAGGTGCAAAAAAGGCATTTGGAAATTTTCATTTTTTTTTTTTACATCTAAAACTAAATATTCTGTGTTACGATATTAATTATTGCATTTCATAATCAATATTTTAGTTCACTAGTTAGCCATATTTCTTATTTCCATACAGTAATATTGCCAAATTAATCAAAACAGCGAAATGTTTGACAGCTATTTGCGACGTTGCCCACTTTCTGTTCGCTCTTAACATTTCCACATCATTCGTTTTACGAATATTCCCGATGACACAATATCCATTTTGAAGACTGTGATACATTAATTTATTATCAAAGTTACAAATATTTGTGCTTTATTATTATTATTAGTCTACTCCCACTTCTTGAATTCAACGCCATCTGGCGGTTTCATATCAACTTTATCTTGACCTACTTGGTTCCAGTTTGTGCTCAGGACCGTACCTCCGGACTCAACCTGTAAAAAAAAAAAAAACTTAGTTAAAACTAGTTTCCGACCTAAAATGGATTTTCATCTGAAAACGAAAAAGAAGCTTCGGCTTGAGTCTTATTTTCGGCCGAAAACGAAAAAAAATAAATAATATATTTCCGCTGTATACAGAAATCTTGTTTGTTTTTTTTATACCTAGGGAGAGAAAGAGCAAATATAGGTTTTAAATAAATAAAATACGATAATTCCATTAGAGGATACCTTGTATTAATCCCCTGATATTGCCGAGCTTTACGAAATAGGCCTAATGACGCGCGATAATTCACAAAAGTCTAATTTTCAGCTGGTTCATGGCCAAAAACGAAAATGCCCGCAAACGAAACTTCGGTCAGTCACAAGTTATAACACAGAAATGTTCATGTTTTGTCATGTCGCTACATAAGTAGATTGCACCCGTGAAAATCAAGGGCGGGTCACTAGTGAACTTTTATTTATGAATTAGTAAATATTTTTGGATGTGTACATGTCCTAAGGTGTCCATACTTTGTTCGTAAGGCGCGGGAACAAGTGGCAAGTGGCGCGGGCGTGGCGCGAAAAATACACACAAAGCCCACGCCACACCGTCGCTGCGCCCGCGCCACGCGTCATGTGTATGTTCCGCGCCACGTCGTTCATATACATTTTGTATGAAATATGAAACGGCCCGATAGGACGTTAAACTTGCAAGCGAACTACACGGTATTGGCTCGCGAACATGTCCAAAGGTGTCCATATTATTTTCTTAAAATGCAAGTGGACCAGCCTTAAGAGGAAGTTTGAAAGTAGCACCCCGCACCGGTACTTGAAAAGTTGTGTGGATATCAGTTGTCATGGTATGACATGTATGGCGGAGGAATGAGAAAAATGTCGTCAGGAAAGTTTTGAGTATGAATGTCGATGGCTATAAGAGTAGGGGAAGACCTAAGAAACGATGGATGGACTGTGTGACAGATGATATGGATAGAAAGAGGGTGACTACCGAGATGACGGATAATAGAGAAGTATTGTTGTAATTGTTGAAGCCATTTCAGAACGCGACTAATTATGTCAACGACCAAGGGGGTTGGCAACACCGCGGTCCCGCGCTTTTTCATTACGTTGACAGCCACTACACGAATGACATGAAAAGTTTTCTTTATTGTCGTCAAGTTTTTCCAAAAGTGTTAAAGATCTATTCTTCATGTATTAAACCACATAATCAACGAACCGGCGTTTCATTCAGTGGAGTGGCCCACTAGAAATCAACTAATCAGTAATGACCCCAAATAAATTGGTATAAGGGCAAAAGTTGAGCTCCACGATTACTGACAAATGCTTGCACTGACTGGACAGGTCCACTCAAATCTGTGTGGATTTTTCCTCCAACGACCAACTCAGATACTAATCTACATGGTCCTCATATGGCCTGACCAAGATTATGTCTGGACTTTAAAAGAGACTGCGACCTCTGAGTTTGTTTCGGCCTTTCTTCTCAGTGTAGTCAGATAGCAAACGCTGAACTTATCTAGCTTATTTTTATAATATGACGTGTAAAAGTGATTCCGATGTCCTATTTACATAATAAACAAATTCATTTTATTTCATTTCAGATAATGAAGAATACTTACAAAACTCTTGTTCATAGCTCGCCTCACTTCATCGGAACCTTCTCCGTATATCTTCTGAAAGAGAGCATTTAATGCAGCATCGCCTTCAGGCTTCTCTTCCTCTTCCTGTAATGAGAAGAAAATGATACAGGGTCAAATTAGATTAGCTAGCAAAACTCCGTAGAAGTGATGGGTACCTAAACTAATATTAGAAAAAGAGAAAATATTTGTTTTTTTATGTTTGTTTGTTACGCTTTCACGGCTAAACGGGTGACCCAGATTAGATGAAATTTGGTATGGGGATTGAACTAGGCGTGTGTAACTCTTTACGGAACCGACTTACTGATCCGGATCATTGAAGTGTTCCAAAAGGTTGGTTCAGTAAAAAGGTTTCAAACACATCATTTGAATCTGGATCATTACTTTGCCTCTGTGCTCTTTCCGCGCGACGGTCGCTTGCGAGGCCACTGAGCAGCAGTGAGCGAGAGAGAAAGACTGAAACGCTGAGTTACGTTACTATAGTCAGTACTACTGAACTGAGTCGCGAGTGAGCGGGTGACACATTACAATCTATTTAAGTCAGAAAGAGATACCAATTGACATGTGTGTCACTCATACTCTCAAGAGTTTTTCGTATTTGCATTATTCTAACCTTTGAGTCGATGATTCAAATGATCCAAATGAAACATATCAATGATGCGGATCATTTTAGTGATCCAGATGCAAATGTTCCAATTGCAGAACCCTGGAGAAGGACATAGGCTACTTTTTATTGACAGAACACGCGGGCGAAGCCGTGGGCGGGAGCTAATCGATATCTAAAAATTATAAAATGAAAAAAAAAAAAATATTGATGGTATTTTTTTCGGGTCAACGGCCAGGAATTTGGTTAGTTAAAATATAAATTAAAAAACCTGTTATTTTTTTTGTGTAAACCTCACAGACGCCTGAAAAAATTTAATAAATAAAAAGCAAATTCGTACCATTTTCTTCATTTCTTTCTCAATTTTATCCCAGTCTTTTTTGAAGAGTTTCGGCGGCTGCTGTGGGCCGGACGCGTCTATTACAGCTGTAACATGATGTGAGTAAGTTTAGTTATTTATTTACTTAGGCACTATATACAAGTCCCATTAAATGTACAAATCACAGATACATAAAATTAATTATTATATATATATATATATATATTTTTTAAACGTTGTCCCTTACTAAGGATTTCTTCTTGTATGGTGGGTGCGTTGATAAACATAGAAAATCACATACACTAACACCCAGACCCGGAACAACTACTTGCAGGTCATACAAATATTTGTTCCGTGCGGGGATTGAACCCGCGACACGTTGCGCAGCAGTCAATCGCTCAGCCACTGCGCCAATCGTTTCGTCACTGAGTTTCATTGAGCAATGATAGCCTAGTGGTGTGACCGTCGGACTGCTAAGTCATAGGTCTTGAGTTCGAACCCAAGACACGCACCTCTGACTTTTCGGATTCATGTGCGTATTGTATAATTTTCACTTGCTTCAAAAATGGTGAACTTGAAACTTCACCATTTTTGAAGTGAAACTTCGTGAGGAAACCGGCATGTCTGGCAGATATTTCTCGACGGCATGTGAAGCCAAGTCAGAGGCCCATGGGCGGCTTTAAAACTCTGACACCAGGTTAGTCACTAACACGAAAATAATAAGATTATTATCATTAAAATAAAATACATTAATGTAATGTGTTTGTGTCTGTGCAGTAATGTGTTTTAATAACCTCTTAGTTTATTTTGGTGTCTATTTTCAGGGTAGTCAGATACGAAACACCAACCTCATCTTGTTTTAAAACATAATTTATTTATGATGTGTAAAAGTGTTTTTTAAACCAATTTAATACATTATATATTAAATATATTTATTATTATTTTTTACTTTTTTTATTTTCTTTCTTACATAATTACATTTTAAAATATTTTTCACAATAAAAAGAAATTAAAAAAAAACATTGAAAAATATAAAAAAGTAGAGGTCCTCCGGTGTCGGGAGCAGGGTCCAAGCTATCGGTGGTTAGGGCTGCAGAGACAAGAACCTCCTCACAATGCGAGCCATATCGAGGAGTACTGCCTTCTGAATCAGGCCTTTAATCAAACTGCCTAACGAGAGCCTCCGATATTTAATATAATTTTAGTAGGGCGACCAAAGAAACGATGGATGGACTATGTGAAAGATGATATGGATAGAAAGAGGGGGCGGGTGACTATTGAGATGACGACTAATCGAGAAGCATGGAAGAAAAAGACATGTTGCCCCATCCCTAAATAAATTGGGATGTGGGTAGGAGAACAGTGATTTAATAATTAATACATAAGTAATTAATTTATCTGTTGTTGCTTCTTTTTTTTTAAATTCTTTTTTGGTGCATCGTCTTCACATATAATTATATAAGTAATGTACCTACACATACAAAATATTGTAAAACATTTTAAAAGAGTCACGGTGGAGTTTCTTGCCCATTCTTCTCCATACGAAAACTACCTTTTGGAAGGGGCGACTAGAACCAATATTTTTTTTTGTAATTTTTGATGTTTAAAAGTGGCTTGCAAGGGAATATTTGAAATAAATTATTTAACTTTGATTTTAATATCATTTATCGTTTAACTTGAAAAAGTAAGTACTTTTAAATAAGTGAGTACTTTCATTTAACAATTCATGGATAAATTTTTGAAGGAATTTTCTATCAATTTATAAATGTGATTCTTGATTTTCATAATCACATCTTAATTTTCTAATTGAAATACTTTCATGAAGTCTCTTATTAAAGCATTCAGACTGCCTCCTTGGTGTAGTGGTCGCAAATGCTACTGCTGAGCAAGAGCTACTGGGTTCGATCCGGGTCGAGTAAAGTGTTACTGGGTTTTTCCATCTGGAATTTCTCAGTAGCAGCTCGGAGTCCGGATTTGTGCCTGGTTGATGGCAATAGGCTCGCTTCCTATTACATGGGATTAAACATAACTGGCGAAATGTGGGTGTACTATAGGTACCATCAAGGAAATTCATATCTAACCAGTTTCAAAACAAAATCCCGTGAACTCAATGACCACATCTGTTACTGGCCCAGTTCTATAGCTGCCGAGCGCTGTAAGCAAGAATAGTCCTTACGGTGGTTAGATATGAACTTCTTCGATGGTACACCTCTGCCCAAGCCTTGGAGGATGACAGGTGTGATGTTGTTATTAATGCAGCCAATAATAAGCCCTACATTAAGATTATGAAATCTCACTCACCCTGCGGTATAGCCTTAATATTATCCTCCTTGCTATCTCCTTCCAGCTGCGTCCACCTCAACCCTTCCTTCTTCCGTAGCTTAACCTCTATTTTGGATGGGGTAACGACGTGGGTGCACATGTTGGGTACTACTTCATGGGCTAAATCTAGTTCTAGACTGTATTCAGAGTCCGATTCGGTTAGTGCACTTGATAGGGATAGCTGGAATGATAAAACATCATCGTTAAATAATGACAGCACACGGGTCGAGAGAAGTGTTTGTGGACCATCCATTACATATCGACACCTTTCCTTGCCTCGGAAAAAAACAAAAAAGCACCTTAAGCCATTGGTCCCCACTGTCATTCATAGATCTTTGACAGTTGTTTCGGGTAGCCAGAAGCCCAAAAGTCTGAGAACCAATGTTATCAAGGGGTATTGTGGTAACCAGTTACTGGTGGTCAGATAGGCAGTCTCCTTTTAAATTACTGGTATTCAGATGCATTAATTTAGACTGGTAGCCGACCCAAACATAGTTGAGGAAAGGCTTGGCAGATGATGCATTTTTTTTTAGTTATTGGTATGAGTGATTCGAATAAATACTCAATTATACTTACATTTCTTTCTCCATAATTGACTTTAAGTTTATCCTTAGGTGTATTCTTGACGAGTATTGTGATGACAACTTGAGACTCTGTTTGATACCAGTCATGTTTTATTTTATGCCGCGGTGGCTGTGAAAAAATGTAACACAATTCAGAAACATATTGATACTTACGTTAAGTGGACCATTAGGTGGTTGGTGGTCGTCTATTAGTTTGCCGCCCAATAAAATACATTGTGTAATGTGTATGTTTTATTGTATTTTATTGTTTGGTGTGTGGATAAACGCACAACAGAATAAAGTAAAAACTTTTTTTTTTCAGATTATAGAAAATTCTAAAGATAATACTAGATAGGTAATAAAAAAAAACATAATTAGTATTAATATTTCATTGAAATGCAAAACTGTTCAGTTTTCTCAGTAACGAATTTTTATTGTGTCACTTTTACTGGTTTTGGTAATACAACAGTAACATACAAATAAAGTATTCTAGTGTTATTTCAAGATGACCATATTTTATTGGCTCCTTGCCAGTTTCTTGTTCTTAGCTCAAGAAACTAGTCACATATTCATGATAAAGCAAATTTGAGGTAAGACCAGTGTTAAGATCATCTATTCGGCTTTATATCTGTTTTTGGTTGATAAGTACCAACCACAGCAACAACTTCCGGCATCTTCCAACAAACCAAGAATTTTTTTAGTACATTAAATACTATTCATATTTGATTGTGAACCTAATGCACAGCACAATTGACAGTATCAATAGATAAATAGCTTGCTATAGACAGCTAATACCTGAAGGAAGTCCCGTTTTCTTTTCAAAATAGGTTAATCTGTACCTTTGGCGAGATCATATAAGCTTTAAAACTTACCATGGTAACGCACTTTACATTGGTCTATTGTATTGGTTTATTATAAAACTATGTAATACTTAATCCAGGTGATGATGCCATTGAATCTTTATATTTTAGAGTCGAGTAGTTTTTGTTTTTAAGCCATATGCCAGCCAGTTATTTTTGAAAGCTTGATGCATACCTTATTTTTTCAAAAGGGGTGTTCTACACGTTGATTATTGTTATAAATATCTTTACTAGTGCAGCATTATGGCATTAAAGTCTAAATCATAAAGAAGCAAGAAAAAGGTAATCATTTGAATGTTTTTGAATAGAAAGTGCCTTAGATTCTTATTTGAAAGCTTTAAGTAAGGAAAAGATAAAACCATACCTGGATAATCGTATTATCTTTAGTCTCAGTCATATTTCCTTCTCCGATGCGCAGAAAAAGTAAATCTCCCAGAAATCCTCAAATATATTTATTTTTACACCGACACACAAATCAGCAGATTTTTCTAGACTGATGGTGCGTTCAAAATTCGTGTTTGAATTTAGCAACCGGAATGTTTAGTCGAACCATCGAATTCTTGGCAAACACATGCAGACTATATTAATTACATTATTTTTAAGTTATTTGCAGCAATAAAAGTCTAAGAGTGTGTAAAATCGATGAGAAATTATTTAATAAGGAAATTCATTATTTATTCAATATCGAAGGTTCAGATTATTTGGTTTTGGTTTTTGAACAACTCAGACATGAGACTTCATTACAAGCATAATCTATTCCTAAAATTTATTTTTTCTTGCAACTGTTTTCTTCAACGCCTAGTGCTTCTTAGTTACTTTAGAAGCTAGGTAATTTTTTGAATAATTTTTAAACTTTAGAATAAGCCTTTGACTCCATTGGGTGAAACAGAACGTCAGTGTCAAGGTGAAAAATTGAAACGAAAACAGTTCAGCGAAATTAATTGTCAAACTGTCAATGTCATTTTGTGATTTGAAGTGGGTATTGCAAAATTATTATATGGATAAATATTAATTTCTGAGAATATTTTTACTAAAACCTTAACTCTTTACGAAACCTTTATCTTAGGTCGCAGGATGCGGGTAAGCAGTACTTAAAGTTTTTTCCGTAAACTTGTAAGGTTAAGTATGTATGTGCATTCAAATCTTATTATACATAATATTGGCATTCATATTAGATATCTTATCAATAAGACAATAAACTTTGCAAGGTCATGTGTGTTTTAATGAGTTTTATTTTTGAATAGTAGCTATTTATTTCTGTTACTTTCATTACCATTATCCAAATTGAAATGCAAAACATTTTTATTTATTTTCAATCATTAGTATTGGAGGTCAGATATGCGTAAAATACTGGTATTCAGCTGCATCCGGTTAGACTGGAAGCCGATCCTAACATAGTTGGGAGAAGGCTATGCAGATTGATTGATTATTGAGTATTGAAATATGAATACAATGGGTACATTCCAAATATACAGCGGTAAAAAAGAACCATAATCAGGTCGTTCTTACAGCTAGCGGCACTTAAGTCTAGCGGTGAACGAAACGTGGAGGGGATAGTTGCAAATAGGTACTGTCGCGCACGCAATGTTTATCTCTACAAATTGATTACAATAATCCTTACTAATAAAGAATGTGTTTTGTTTGTCCTTCTTTTATATCTAAGCTAGTTCGTTTAAACTAGTCCCATCACTAATATGGGGAGGTAGAAATAAAATTAAAAAAAGCTTGACAATAATTATTAAAAAAACATTAATCTGAATCTGATACCTAGCACGTGTTTCACTAAACTGCTGTGTCCCTGGCCTGTACAAGGCCTTTTTTATGAGGGACCGGCCTCAGGGCTGCTTCGGCCAATCATTAGCATTGTCATTATCAGCATCGTCAGGGTCATCTTCGCTTCTACAATTTAGAGCACGACTATACACCAGAAGTGAGTGGAGTGTCGTATCGGTGCGCGGGACAGAGTACGACTGGTTAGCCAATAAGCGCTTACGCACGCCCGCGCGCGTCATCTTCACTCCCCCGGGATACCTTATTTTCGACTTCTGTGCATTAACAGTCAGCGCTAGACTTACGTGCCACTACTTGTACTCGCATTTTGTACATCAAAGTAAGGAGCGAAATAAAGCAAAAAAAAAAATTATATCTAAAATCCACTGTTTACAATAGCGCGCAATGTAACTCCTTCGAAATATTGTGCTTCTGAGAT
Organism: Agrochola lota; assembly: GCA_947364205.1. Classification (NCBI taxonomy): domain Eukaryota; kingdom Metazoa; phylum Arthropoda; class Insecta; order Lepidoptera; family Noctuidae; genus Agrochola; species Agrochola lota. The sequence continues at coordinate 7,640,125 of OX376246.1, read as the reverse complement.
ACCTGTAGAACTATCTAATTTTAATATTATGTATTTCAGAAAGTGTCTTCTTACTGTAATATAACTAATATCATTTGCCTTTCCAGAATTCGTACCTTAACCTACTAAGAACAGTGACGCGTTTAGATTTCATACGACAAACAAGTACCTGCAGCATGGCTGGTATCAAGAAGATAGCAGTATGTCAGATGACATCTGTTGCTGATAAGGCAGCAAACATGGAGGTTGTTAGTAGTTTAATCAGTAAAGCTGTCAAAGAGGATGTACAGGTATGTTGAGATAAAAAATATTTGAAATACTATTTGCCAGTAAAAAGCAAGTTACTGATATTTGTCAGAAAAAAAGTGTTACTGGTATTTGTCAGATATAACAAATTACTCTACTAATATTTTTGGCACAGGAATTTAGTATACTGTTATTAGTCAGAAATGTTTTGTAGTTTGATAAAAAAATTGTTAGGCCAAATAAGCCTACTGATATTAAAAATAGTTTTTTTTTCTTTTTGAATGAGGTCATAGCCAAAAAAGTTCTATTATTTTTCACTCTTCATAAAAGAAGAGAGAAAACACCCAACCAACTATAATATTAAAACTGCGAAAGTGAGTTTGGTTGTTACGCTTTCACGCTAAAACGGCTGAACGGATTTGGATGAACACTGGCACATAGGTAGACCATGACTTGGAGAAGGATATTGGCTACTTTTCAGCCTGGATCGCAAACGAAGTCACAGGCAACTGCTAGTTAGATATGCGATCAAAAGTTAATGAGATAAGTAAGTGCATTGTTATCTGATATCAATCAAATGTTGCATTGTTCTAAGTAAACAAATAAATTAGAAAATAAAAAAATTATAAAGATTATTGTTTTCCTTTATTATTATTTATAAGTAAATAAAATTTACCTTTAGATGCCAATTTGTAGTGCCACTTACTATTGTTCTATGTTATGGGGGTTTGGTTTCCGCACTTAGTCCTTCAGTGGACCATTGTGCGTGGGCCGTAGTGGCCGTTGGTGGTTACTCCAACCAGCCCACCTCCCTCCAGAAGTTAATTAAATCTCCTGGTCTGTTCAGAACATCTGTGAAAGATCTGGGTGTCGCGAGGGTCTGTGTTCTAATCTGGTTGACGCCATTAAGTGCTTTGATTACTACACCCCTCGCATCCTGCGGTCGTGATCACCGCCTCTGTGGTCTAGTGGTCACCTGTCTCAGACCCAGAGGTCTCGGGTTCGATTCCCAGTGGGGGCAAAATTTTCTGCTCGGTTTGGTTGGTGGTAGGGCTTGTTCTAAGTCTGCCTGGCTAGCTACCACCATCTTATCTAAGTCTGTCGCCATAACAACAATTCTAACAGCATTGTTGTGTTTTGGCAGTTAGGTAAGATAGCCAGTTTGTCTGTGGTTGAGGATTCCGGGTGAACCGCGCTTCCACCTTTGGTCTGATCGTCACTTACCTTATCTTTACTAAAAGATATTGGCGAGACACAATGGCTTTTAAATTATTTAACTATGGCATTAGACGAGCCGATAAAGGACCCCGGCACCGAATGTTGGCCAGTGCGCCCAAACCGTCAAGGACCGGTGGCACCGAATGAGTGCCACTTTAATACGCGGCAAATAACTCTATTTCTACTATAAAATAAGAGCTAATATGGTCTGTGGGTGGTTTCACTGTATGGCCCGATAGATATTCTCGTCAAATAAATCATTAAAAAAAAAAATGCACTTGGAAAAATTAAAAAAAATAGTTCAAACTCACATTTCTCATACTTCAAAACTTCTTCCGTGGGGCGTGCTCTGCGTCGTAAAATTTAAAATTGGAAGGTTTTTAGAATGTAATGTGGCTATATTTTCATTTATAAATAGTTGTAGATAATATTTTCACGAAATAGCATCATAAAATCTTAATTTTGAACAAAATGGGCCCAAAATTCAAATTTTAATTCACCTTGAAGATGAAGAATTGACTGATTTCGTTGATCATTTTTCAATTACAATTTAACAATAATTGTTCGAAAAAGTGGTGAGAAATGAAATTGAGACCTTCTAAATACAGATGAATGTCACAAATTCCATTTAGTAAGTGATTGCATAATAATTAAACCTGAATAGGATTTGTTTACAGTTTCATCAGATACTTTTAAAACAGACCATATAATATGTCTGGTGCACCATGGGTTGTCATCCCCTGGTTAATCCTTTTACATGGGACGTAAACATAAACGAAAACATGTTCCTGTACTAAACACCTTCGGATAATAGTGGCATGAAATTATTATTTTGTTTTTTTCAGATGCTTTTTTTCCCAGAAGCCTGTGACTATCTTTGTGATAATAAAAATGATACTCTAAGCTTGGCTGAGCCGATCATAGGTGGCGCCACAGTCGGTCGCTACAGAAAACTGGCAGCTGAGCATAATGTTTGGTTGTCTATGGGTGGCGTTCATGAAAAGGTTTGTATTTTCTGTTTTTTGTAACCAAAACGCTACAGCTGCACTCACACAACCGCGTCTGCGCACTATACGGTAGCCCGACGACTAAAGTATGACCGCAATATCTATTTTCACAATTACTGAACTTTAAATAAAGTTGAAAATTGAATAAATATTTGGGTTGACGATGTGAGTAAGCTGCGAATGGGCATTTATTTTACGGGTTTTATTTAGATTATTCGGAATATACACATTAAATTAAATAATTGTCTGAATAAAGTTTATTCTATTGAAATGTAAAAAAAAAAAGTTTTTATCGCTGAAAATACAGAGATGTTCGACGCCAAAGTTGATTTTTGTGAAGTATTTTTTATTGGGAATATCAAACAATTTTCTACTATTCTATTTGGTTAAAATTTTTCTTTAAACCCTTCTCTGTCCACTGTATTTTTAGCGTCGTATATTTTCATTGCGTTACTTCATACTCGACTATCCCTCAAATAAACCTCAACACTCCTTTATTTTTTTCAGGATGAAGAATACCCCTCAAAAGTTTGCAACACTCACATAATCATAGACAATAAAGGGAACATAGTGCAGACTTACCGGAAGTTGCATTTGTTTGACGTTGAAATACCGGAACGTAACGTCCGGCTAAAAGAGAGTGACTTTTGTATGCCGGGGAACCACATTGTTGCACCGGTTGATACTCCTGTAGGAAAAATTGGTGAGTTTTCTTTCTTAAGACGAAACATTTTTAACCATTTAATATTTTGATTTAGCCAAAGGCAGCGGCCGGAAAAAGAATCGATGTCTATCTTTGATAATTTATTCAATACTCGTTACTATAGTTTGACCGAGACCGCTTTGTACCGCGCCTTTGGAATGACTGGCGAGGCCGCCGGGTAGCGTTGGCAAATGAGCGGCCTGCACTACCCTCCGTCTCGCCGCGAACATACCAACGGCGCAGTACAGCGGGTTCGGTCAAACTATATTAATGTTATTTGGAACTGTTCTTTTTTTAAATAGAACTAGAATTTTCAAAACTCGATAGTTATAAATTTTGATACGATATGTACAGTTCGTGTCAAATAACTTTGCCGCTCGGAAGTAGGCTACAAATGACTGCGCAGTAGTAAATCTTCACTTTAAAACAGCAGCGCGCATGCCAGCGCGCATGCGCAACCTAACATCAGAGCGGCAAAGTTATTTGACACGAACTGTACTATTAAAGATTACGGTATGGAGCCTTTTAATTCAATCATATTAAATTACCTATATTATACTTATGTCATTACATAGCATTTTAAACCTTTTTGGTAAAGGATTTTAAAACATTAGCGAGGTGTTTTTAATCGTTTATTTTTTAAACACAATTTATTCTCAAACTTTAATAATAACAAAAAAGTTAGTTAAGCAATCAGGCTTCATCTATCTATACTTACTTTACTAATAGTAAATTACTAATACTAATAATATAGCTGAAAAGTTTGGTTTTTTGTTTGAACGCGCTAGTCAGAGACTGGCGAACTACGAACGTCCCTTGAGCTACCAGTCGTATTTGAAACATTATTTTTGCATTGGATAGGCCAATTCTTGAGGAAGGTTATAAGCTATTTAAAATCACGATACTACCCTTAAAAATTCAGAAAGAATGCTAATCAAAAACGAAGAAATAGCGCAGGCAGGATGGGATGCGACGTGTTGAGTCGAGGGCCGAAATTTCACGCGAACTAAATCCGGGCGGAGGCTAGTAATAGAATAAAATTTCTTTCAGGTCTCTCAATATGCTACGACACGCGTTTTCCAGAGCTGAGCACATCACTCAGTATAATGAAGGCAGAGATACTGACGTTCCCGTCTGCGTTTACGCAACACACGGGGGCAGCACATTGGCATGTGATACTTAGGTAATGATTGATTTTGAACGGTGGCTCACTCCGCGTATGAAGCTACAATTTTTTGTAATTCAATTCAAGTGTCACAATAAAGCGTTTATCAAAATTGTTAAAATACAATAAGATTGTGTTATCAACTCTAGGTCACATCCATATACAATAAAATTGATTAGAACTAACCTTTTAATCCAAGTACAATAAATACCAAAGCTATATTACTTTCGTGCTCTGACACAGAATAGTACAGAAGGCGCATGCCGCATTTTACGTAAGAAGCTACAAATACGTGGTGGGCTCGTCTTGTCGAGTCATTTCATTGAGCGTAACTTAGAAGATAAAAGAGTAACGCGATAGAAAAAGAGGCAACTTCTAGGTGAACATAACTGTAGGTAATTAGCGCTGTGCGACCTGAATTGCACTTTATTGTGTCGTAGCAAGAGTCGCTTTTTATTTAAATGATTTTGCGGAGTGTCCCATCTGTATTCATTTCTAGTTTATGTTATATCATATGTTAACACTGCTGGGACACAGGCCTCCTTAATGTGAGTGGGTGACTTACCATTAAACAATCCTTAGATTGAGTTTGCCATCTTTATAAGGGCGGATCACAAATTAAAGATTGAAAAATTACAGTTTACGCGTGTCAAATTTCCACCTGTTCTTTGGAGATTTACGGTCTGGACTTCGGTCTTAGCGGGGCGCGGCGCGGCGAGCGGGACGGCATCTGTGGCGTTTTGCACGCCACGTCCCCTCAGTATCGGTTAGTTGCAGCGGCCGCGGTGGACGTATTTAGGTAGTAAAAACGTGCTCAAAATCATGGCGTTATCAAAACTTATCCCTTCTCTGTTTAGAAAGCAGTACATTTTTAAAACAAGATATTCTTAATATGAGAGAAGGAGTGCACGAACTGAATAAAGATCGGTATTTAAATTTACAGAAAATATCCAGATAAGTTTTATGAGTACACATCCATATAGGCGGTCGATTTAAAATTTCGGTGATAAATGCCTCGGTATCCATTACCGCCACAAACACGTCTAAAATTATTTGTTTTTAGCTACGCCGCTGAGTACGTCACTCCTACACCGCTGCCCGCGCCGCTCTGTTCCGTGGCGTCGCACTCATTCGCTTGTACTTTTGTTCCTGCCGCTCCCCGCACCGCGCGCCGCTGTAGCGATTCGCTCGGATAAAACCGCGCGCGTTTTCGCTATGAGCGGCGTCTCGTGGCGTGCTTCAAACATTTTTATACTTTTGATTTTACCGCTCGCCGTCTCGCGTTTAGCTGCCGCTCACAGCGGCAAGTTCGTGACCGGGCCGTTATTATTCATTTCGGGCGAAAGTCTTGTCTTGGTTAGTCCGCTTGCCACTCGAGAACCATTAATTCCATGTGTATTTTTACAGTATGCAAATAATAAATCCTAATCCTAAGTAATATTATAAATGCTAAGGTGAGTTTGTTTGTTACTTACTCTTTCACGCTAAAGGAAATAGCACACATATCAACTTGCAAAGGGAACGTCACCGTATCAACTCGAGCCATTCAGTATTCTTTGTATGAAACTCCCTACTGCAACGCACACTAGGGTTGCGGGTTTGTCTGAAAGGGATATCGCGGCCCCGGCACACAGGCAACGGAAGGAACACGGGTGGGTTTTAGTCAGTAAAAGTCTGACACACCCTCTCGCTCTGCCCAGAGCGGGAGAAGTCATTTGATGATTTCCCATCCAAAAAAAAAAAAAAAAAAAATCGTAATCGTAACGTAATCGCCTCGCCTCGGGACAAGTCACGAACCGCGCCGATACGGTGAAAATCCCGTTCCGAGTTGATATGTTTGCTATTTCCTTTAGCGTGAAAGCTCTCAAACCTTTAAACAGCTGAACGGATTTCGATCAAAATTTGGCACATGGGGAGACTATGACCTGGAGAAAGAAATAGGCTACTTTTCATCCTGGATCGCAGACGAAGTCGCAAGCAACAGCTATTAAAATTATAAAACAGGATTTTTTCTATTACAAAACAGGTTGGGTTCAATTCCTGGCGAAACTAGGAGCTTTTCATAAAAACGTTAGATAAATTTTAATTTTTTTTCAAAATTGAGAATAGTTTGAAAACTTAAAAGGCTTTCATACGTTTAATTTGCGCGCTAAATAAATCTATTTATTCAGAATTAAAATACCGTTTTTCCTTATCCCCAGAGCCCGAGCAATAGAAAACCAATGCTACGTCATAGCAGCAGCTCAATCGGGTATCCACAACGCGAAGCGCAAGTCCTACGGGCACGCCATTTGTATAGACCCGTGGGGCGAAGTCCTAGCCGACTGTGAAGAGATCTCGCCCTGTTATAAGGTGGCGGAGATCAGTGAGGAGAAATTGAAATATGTGAGACGGAATATGCCTGTTTTTCAGCATAGAAGGTACGAATTGTCGATTTTATGATTTTTTCATTATATTGAATAACTAGTGGTTTCTATTATAGATTTGTTGAGGGAGGAGTTCCTAGCAGTGTCTGGAGTGAAAGACGATTGAGATGCGAATGATCCTTTATTGCCAAACTTAACCTTACCTTAACTTAACACACATATAATCAGACAAGGAGAAAAGAACAGAAAATTACGTACAAAGGCGCATTGCCTATTATGTACAAAAATATTTATGAAATAATCAGCGGTAACCTACTTGCATATATTAATAAAATAAACAATACTTCGGTAAGTCGAAAAGGTTTGCATTTTTCGCTCACATAAAAAAACTCTCAGTACACGTTGGGCGAGCCCGTTGGCCGAGCGGCAAATGCACGCAAAATGGTCCAGTTGGTGTAGCGTGCTTGGTCGAACGTGACTGGAGACATAAAAGCTTGCGCCGCACTTGTGCCGACAGTATTCCGTTAGTCGCCGGCGCGCGCGCATTTTGTATTGAATGTATTGCAGCTAGCAGATTATTTTTTATACCTCACACGAAAACTATCGGAGTAATAACCGCATCGAAATCAATAAATCAAATCGAGTACCGCATTATTATAAACACAAATATGGCGAATTCATTTTATACTATTTAGAAATATTTGTGCTATAGTTTGACCGGGACTTTTGTTCCGCGCCTTAGCTATGTGCGCGGCGAAACGGGGGGCAGTGCAGTCTGCTCATTCATCAACGCTCACGGCGTCCCGCCGCTCAACAAACTATAGGATAAAGTATAGATTGGATCAGAGGCCCGGACAAGCTTATAAGCTCTAGGTAAAGGGTTCAAAACCTGGTACCAATGATACTTTCCATGTTTTCCTGCACCATTTATAGTCAGTTATGTCTAAGATTATTTTAAGATTAACAGTACATTTTTATTAGTTAAAGAAAGTCACATTGGTACTTGCGCAAGCTCAAACCCGCAAGCTACGATCTAGAGGAATGTGACCGCTTTTCTTTATATAGAATTTTGTTGCTTCGTGTCTCAATATGAAACTTTATAAAAGGTATTAGAAAATTCTAGACATACTTACCGAGGGTCCTTACTAGCCGTTATTCATAATACCTTCTCAGTCACGAGACGATTTTTTTAAAAAGAGTTGCGCTTCTTGACCATTGGGCGCCCCCTTAACCTCCGAACCATCTAGACATTTTTATTTCTTTCCTTTGTCAAATATTTAATTTCTTTCCGTTGTCAAATACTTAATTCACAGGGTCATGCACTCACTAGTTTGAGGTTAGCGTGTAAAATTGGTTGTGTACATTGTGCATTAAATTAAATTAAATTTCTTTCCGTTGTCAAATACTTACTATTTTTTGTCATTCTTTTTCAGAAGAAATGTATACTCACTGTACTGTTTAAGTGTTCGCAAGGATCTTCTGCCTGCCCATAAAGAGGCCTCTGATCTTCCACCAGCCACTGTGTCCGCTTCGGACACATCGCACGCAGTCAGTCCGGACGAACCGTGCTACGATTTCGGACACGTGAAAATTCCTGAAACTTGTATCTTCTTTAAGTCGAAGCTGTCTTATGCTTTTGTTAATTTGAGGTGAGCAATTTGGATCTTAAAATGGGGAGGATGTGTATTTTTCTGTAAATATTTTGAGTAATAGTTTCGTCTAAGCTTCTTCATTTATCATCTATGTGAATCTCTGAAAGTACAAAATAATGTCATAATTTATTTCAAACTTTATTACAACGTTCGCAAGGGTGATATTTCTTTGGGAACTCATTTTTTTTTTTTTTTTTATATATACTTGTTTTCAGATGTGTATTACCAGGCCACGTATTAGTAGCACCAATCAGAATGGCGGAGAGGAACAGAGATTTGTCAGAAGACGAGGCGCAAGACTTTTATAAAAGTATAAGAATTGTACAAAAAGTAAGTTAATCTTTTCTTTTTTCATTTTATGACGGCTGTGTTTACCGAAGCGGTAGGCAGGGATGAATGTACACCCACATATCGTCTGTTATGAGAAGCTCGTGGCTAAGTAATACCAGCCGCACGGGTCGATCCAATAGGTTAAGCTACGCTTGTCGGGGTTGGTCCGTAGATGGGTGACTATCTTTACATACCGAGACTCCTCTGTGCCTCGGAAAGCACGTTAAGCTGTTTAAAGAGACTGGTCTTTTATGGCTAAAATAAGTATTCATAGTAAGAAAATATAGTTTATTATACAGCCTCAAAATATTTTTTCTCTAGATCAATTATTGCTAACCAGCGCTGGGGCTCCACAGCATAGCATTATGCTGAGTGACGGCTCCTAGAAGTGACGCATATTTTCCCGCAAATTGTTTATTTTCGCGTTTTGTTCTTTCCTTGCGTCATGTGTACCGCAAATAAACATATATTCTTTCTTTTCTTTGAAATAAGAATTAAGACTTATGCCATTTAGTTCCGTGCTCGAACACGCTCAAAGAGCGCACGCGATATTCAAATTTATTACTGATGTGTTAGCGTTTAGCACATAGTGTAGTGGCATGGCGGCGGAGCTTGGAAATTGTATTTAGAGTGCCTGCTCTTAAATATAACTGGCGAAATGTGGGTGTTATATGTACACCTCTAGACCCTTCCAGGAATACATGCATGATGTTATGTGATTGTATGTGTATTTTGTTCAAAGTAAATGTTTATTATTCGTTACAGTTAATGGAAATAGTCCACAAGGCGGATTCGTGTACAGTGACGATTCAAGATGGTAGGGAGGCGGGACAAACTGTCCGGGTAATATTTATTTATATATTTTAATATGTTATACAACTAGTGACCCGTCTCGCACGATCTACTAATATGTCAAAACATCGGGAATTCAGTGCTATAAAATTACATATTATTATAAAAGAAAGTCCCCCGCCGCGTCTTGGCCTGCGCAGACTGCCGGACGGGACGGCATTTATCAATTGAATTTAATACTTATCAAATCGAAATAAGGTATATATTTCAATGCTCGGTGATCTAAAGCAAACTACGCTGCGATGCTCCACGGTCGATCACTGTGTCGCAAATGTAAAAAAAAAAAAACAAAAAGCACGTTTTTTAAACGTACAAAAAAATATAAAAGCTCCAACACAACAGACCCTCGTTACCAAGCCCAATCTAATGGACTCGTCAAACCAAATCATATAAGCCCAAACTCGAGGGGTTTAATAGTAGCCACTGAAAAGTTCCACTATCCACCTCCTGGCCCCATCATCAGATCAGCGGCTAAAATTCAAAAATGAAATTATTGTATTGTCATCGGTTCTTGATAATATGTGTGCAAATTTTCAAGTTTATCTGACGTTTTTAAGTTGGTGAAAATTACGCTGAAAGATTCCTTTACATAGATATTTAGATGCCAACACAAAAATAGGTAGATGACAGGTCAAGCTAATAAAACCGTGCTAAAAAAACCCTTTTTGTAAATTGTAAGATTTTGTTAGTTTAGAAGTTAAGACTGATTCAACTATTCTCTATTGTTATTCCAGCATCTCCACTGCCATATAATGCCGAGAAAAAAAGGAGACTTTATTGAAAACGACCTCATATACTTGGAACTAGCCAAACATGATCAGTAAGTACAAGCTGTGTTAAGAGCGTTTATTCTGAAGGTGGGCAACGTCGCAAATATATGTCAAATATTTCACTGCTTTGATTAATTTAGCAATATTACTGTGTGGAAATAAAAAATGTGGCTAACTAGCGAACTAGAATATTGATTATGAAATGCAATAATTAATATCTTAACACCGAATGTTTAGTTTTAGATGTAAAAAATCTATTTGGAAACTTTCCAATTGCGTTTTTTACACCTAAAATGGGTACAACATCAAATTCAATGTTATAATTGCACTTCATTATTAATATTAGAGTTCTCTAGTTAGCCACATTTCTTATTTCTATTCAGTAATATTGCTATAAGAATCAAAACAGGTAAATATTTGACAGTTATTTGCAGCGTTGCCAACTTTTAGGATAAACCCTCTTAAAATAAACTTGATAAACGTACTTTCCTGAAGATAATTTCACAAAATTCTTTAACATTTTAAAAACCATCTGACAGTCTAGCATCCTTATTATACAATGTGTTCCTTTTGATATTTCATACGTTTATATCATATAATATGCCAGTGTATAGAGTGCCGCTAGCGGTACTCTATCCCTATCTGATAAAGTGCCGCTAGCCGCATTGTAGTGGCGCTGCGTCGGCCCGGCTAAAGTGCCGTAAGCATTGCATTGTCATTGAGCCACTGTCGCTTGTTATTTTGTTTGATTGTTCCGGTTAGTTCGCTGTAAAACATCATATTCCCAAAACATGACATTCTCTTGTGCCTAAACGGACACTGGCACTCGCCGGCCGCTGCCGTGGCACCGCTCGCTTCGCTCGCTCGGCTCGTGCGTTGTGTGGTCACAGGTCTAACCTAACCTAACCGATCATTCAGCCATTTCCATTAGCTAAGCCAAGGGGTTATGGCTAGACTTAACTTTAGCCGGCTATAGATGAAAGAAATTAACATTAACCTCTCCTCGAAAATAACAAGTAACAGTGACGATGACAATGCAATGCTTACAGCACTGACCGGGCCGACCCAGCTTCACTAAAGTACCGCAAGTAGCGGCACTTTATACGACAGGGATAAAATGCCGCTAGCGGCACTCTATACACTTCTACAGTAAAAATTAGAAAGAGAGTAAAAATAATACAAAAAATCGTACAACAATAAAAATCCAAAAATACATAGTTTGGAAGATAAGATAATTCTAGACACTCGATATGTGTTTCTAAGTTTCATTGATAAGTACGAGTAAATCATTTACATTCAAACCAATCATTCATATTTAAAGCTAAGAAAATGTGACGTTGTTATTTTTTTTTTATGGACAAAAATTGTCTGACTTAAATGTGTTTATTTTATTTTTATTGTGCAAATACGAGTTTTTCATAAATAATCGTGATTTTGTCGAATTACTTTTCCTGAAAGAAGAAAAAAAAAACTGAAAATAATTCATATTGGAATACGAATTATTTTCAGTTTTTTTTTTTATATTCTAGTAGAGCTATGGGGTATCAAAAGAAACACTTTGTATAACCAGATTTAACTTCGGACCTAGTCAACTAGTGCTAGAAATTAGTCCAAACTTTCGAACGCGTTATTGTATTTTGAACTTTATTGATACAGTCTTTTGAACGACTTTCGAACCCAGTATTAATTTACATTTTTATTGAGAATTTTATGGCAGTCGGGATAAAGTTCAAAATATAGGGCGAGCGACCGCGAACCGGAAGACGTAGCGTTGGACCTTGGGAAGGCCGCGGGAATCCGCTGCATGCGGGAAGCACAACCGATCGATGTGGCGGTGCTTGGGGGAGGCCTATGTCCAGCAGTGGACGTCTTTCGGCTGAAATTGTGATGAGATAGAATTTATAAATATCTCTTTTATAATAAACTTACTTCCGTGATGGTTGTAATAAATTGTACAAAATTAAACCATACCCCCATGTCTTTTAGGTTCAAATCCGGTCACCCGTCGAAGCCACCGAGAACGCGTGAAGAAATGATAGCAGAAGCTACATTTTTAAAATCAGAATTCCAAAAAATGATTGCTGAAGAGGGAAGTAGTTGATAAGTGTATAATGTACAGGTAATCCAGAAAAGGTATGCGCTTCGGTAATCTTCGTGTTTCCGAATTAGCACGAATGCCGCGCCACAGATTAACCCCCCCAGAGACAAAGCTTCTTAGTTTTGTACTGCCGCGCTTTGTAGTAGTGCAACGTATTATTGCGCGTTTGTGTGAAGTTTTCTCGGTTTTAAGTTTTGAAAAGTATTGCGGAATTGCATAGAGTTGTTAATCTATAATTTTGTAATTAGTACAAAATGAGCAAGTAATAGGGATAAATGACTAAAATTTTGTTTTTAGTCCGTCATGGAGATTATAAAAAAATATTGGACCCTTTTTTTTACGTTATCAAAAGATTACGGCGATATAATGAGTTAAAATGTGCCATGACCGCTGCGTAGTCGTAGTAGGAATTAGTTTTGGGGCTTTATTGGCCCCTTGCCCGAGGAACTTTTCTCTCGGCCCACGAAATCGGGGGCCCGTCATTGGGTTCCCCTCCCCCTCCTAGGAGGGGGCGCTTAAATGAACACCTATTCGCAAGAGGGGCTAGGAGCTAGGGGCTAGGGGGGGGGAGCTTGCCTCCCGTCCGCGCTTTGGAGTGTGTTTCTGGGGCTTGTGAGAGCGCCATAAGTGCTTCACGAGGCCCGTGCAATCAGGCCCCTGCCGGGTGAGATCCCTAGTTACCTAGGGAAGGCCCAACAAAGGCTGGTCTAGCAACGAGGGCGTCGGTTTTGGTTGGCGCTCCCCACAGTGGGGTGTGCCATGACGTCACGAGTATGTTGATTTTATACTTACTTGTGACGTAGCGACTCCCACTCCCCAACTTAAAATGCGTTTTTATCTAATTTTTATTAATATGATAAAGCAAAAAATACGTGTCTAATATTTTTTTATTATCTGACTGACGGACTAATTCGTTTTTTTTTTACTCAGGCGTCATCCTTATTCCGTGGTTGTAACAGCTCTATATTATCTTGTATCTCATCAACGTGCGTTCGTATTTCCGAAGATTGACGATGATTCCCGAAGCGCATACTTTCTTGAGATATCTGTATAAAAGTGTTTGGAAAATAAATGTATAGTCGACCTCTTAATGGACAAAACACACTCGTATACAGCGTGCCATTGCGCATAGCGACATTAATTTAACACAAGTATACGATTCCACGCTTTCATTTTATGAAATTATTTTAATTTAATTTTAAATCTTTTTATTATGGGCATAGGTTATACAGTTGGTAAATTACAGTTCCATTATGTACTGCCTAATAGGCATACAATAATTATATCAGCATGCGGTGTAAAAAAAATCTTACGTATCACTTAGAAAACAAATCTTACAAAATAATAATTAGGTGTATGGTGACAGATTGTAGTAGGTACTAATTATTTTAAAAAACTTGGATCGTGTAGTAAGCTTTGCCCATAAAAATAAAAAATAAAATTAATTAAACGTTATTTTTAATTTTATTTTTTTTTAATTTCTAAAGCAGCATCTTGTGGAGAGCAACCTGTGCTTAAAGAAATGTAGCGCGGAGGTCATTTGCTGGGGTGACGGACCATAACATCGCGTCAATAAAATTAACTATTATATATATATACAATGTCGCCCATGGGCATGTGACCGCCCGTATTTTTCTGAATATTCATGAAAAATTATAGAAAATTAACTTTAAAAGGGGGGTCTATCTTTAATATTTTTCATGTTATTCAATTTTTTTATGTTTTTAGTAGCGTTTGCCATATCTTCTATGTTATTGGCTCGATTTGTATTCTGTTTATTATGTCTAATAGCTTACGAATTATTTTATCGGATTAACTAAAAAATTTTAGTAAAATTTGTCGACTATGAAAAAAAAACGGAGGTGAGGTGGTTTAAGTGGGTATGTTTTTTTTTTTCCTCGTCTGTCCCATGTTGTGGGGTATCGTTAGAAAGGTCGATCAAAAATATTGTGAGTTTGTATTTTTGGATTCAGGAATCCGTTTGCGAAATATTAAGCTTTTAACTGAAACTTTTTGTTAGAGTCAAGTGTCCCCCCCTTCTAGCTAAATGGTTGTACTTGGACTTGTGAAAAAATTCACAGCAGTAGTATATATAACGAAATTAAAAGGAAAACTATCAGAGCTAAGTAGGCTGTACAGGTTAACGAGTAATAATCAACCAACTTAAATTTGCGGTTTTTGTTTTTCAACTACAATGTTAATTTTGTTCTTGGGATAAACTCATCCAAACTACGGAACCCTTCATTCTGCGTGGTCCGACACGCACTTGGCCGGTTTTTTTACAAAACTTTGGTTTTAATATAGCTTTTAAATTGTTTAATACAATTACGTGTTGGTAAGTTTCGAATGTCAATGGGAAGTTTGTTGTAAAAGCGTATACATTGACCCATGAACGAGTTGCTTACTCTGTGGAGACGCGTGCGATGCACAGCAAGGTTGTGTTTACTCCTGGTATTTAAACTATAAACATACGATATTTTCTTAAAATTTGATATATTTTAGGGTTTCAAAAATATATTGTGAGGCTACAGTCAGAATATTTATTTCTTTGAATTTCTCTCGAAGGGAATCTCTTGGACCTAGGTTGTAAATTGCGAATAGCCCTTTTCTGTAGAACAACGATAGTCATTATGTCCGCACAGGTTCCCCAGAGAAAAATCCCGTATGACATAAGACTTAAAATAACTAAAATAAACAATTCTGGCTGTATCTACGTCAGAGTGTGTTACCCCGCAGTTATTTATTTTCCAAGTACTTTAAATTAATGTAGCAATTATACATTTTTATTTAGTTGTAAGATTAAAACATTAAAAGTTACCGGTCAAATAAAATATATTGTTTGTAATAACTGAATAAGCGTTCAAGTAGAATTGACTAAAAAAATATGACTATTGTTAAGACCCTTCCAATATATTCCATAGAGAACAGTGGTGGCCTAGTGGTAACGGTCTCGGCTTACGTGTTACGTAGGTCGTAGTTTCGAACCCAGCCATTGACTTTACTTTGTGTAATTTATTTTATCACCACTACTCGCAAAACGGCGACGGAAACCATCGTGACTGGCTTGTCCTAGTACCAAAAAAAATCAGACGTGGGGCATCCAACACTCGCACTGCTCGTGGAGTATTACGGCCCACTCGGAGCGCATGGTCTAATAAAACAAGGTCTGGCATTCCGGGAGTGACACATGTTTACGTCACTATCCAGTTGCCATTTTATTGCAACAAAACACGAATTATGGAAAGATTTTCAGTCACCATATCATCCAGTCACCATTTCATCTGTTAAAAAATATATACAAAGCATTTAAATTGTCGTTTCGTTTGTCTAATCAAACGAAACAATTCAATTTAAACATTACCAACGTGATTGTTAATTAAAACCTCATTGTTTTATCAAATTCGCACAGGTAATAAAGGTGGTTGGGAGTTTTTATTACAAACTTCTGGTAACACAGATGTGATGACGTAGACTTGTGTCACCCACGTGACCACTGTGTCTCGGAATGCTATACCTGGCGAAGTATATTATTATACCATGTCGGAGCGGAGCGGAGAGGTGGTCATATTCGTGGGACTGGTAAGTCACATAAATTACAATAAAAAAAAATAAAAAAAATTGATAGAGTTAGTAATTAATATTTTAAAGTTTTTCGTTAGAGTTTACTTACTTTAGATTCATACATGTGCAAGTCTTGAAGCTTATGCCTCGTCCCCCTTGTCACACGATTTCACACTTTTATGAACTCTTCTCTCACCCATAACGTGCGAGGTAAGTTATAGATGGCCCGTAACTTAGCTACAAAGGTTTTCCACCGTTCTCAATTCAAAATGTACAATAAAACTACAAAAAAAAATATTTTTACGCTTTCCAGATTTACGCTTATTTCAATCGAATGTAGATTGTAAATAAATGTGTATACAGGATGGATTTTGGAGATAGGGTAGTAAGGGCAGGTATTAACCGTTGACGTAGCTACTGGAATACGGTCGATAAGTTTTTTTTTTTTCATAAGTGCTAACGTACGCTGTAAAGTGGTCTAGAAGTCTTTTAATCACTAACAGAAACTGCATCGATTGGCTTCATAAGTTACCAAGTTACCAATTACTCACAAAGTTAAGGACAGTGTCTTAATTTTTTCCCTGTAGCTACAACAGCTAAGGCGCCTACACAGCGCCGACTCAAAAATCCACCCTATATGTAATTTTGTTAAATAAATTATTTCTTTAGAAAATATATTATTGTGTTTTACTTTGCCAAATGAAGTGTTTCGTGGACCTACTTTTTTGTCGTGGTCTACTTTCGTGACTAAAAGGGAGGTCGACTGGAAAAAAAAAAAATTTTAGTCCGTCAGTCAGATAATAAAAAATATTAGACAGTGATTAGATAAAATGCTTTAAAGTTGGGGATTTGGGGCTCGCTATGTCACAAGTCAGTATAAAATCTACCGGCCAATGACTTCATGCCACATTTTAACGTATTGTCTACTCAATGTATCGCCGAAATCTTTTGATTACGTAAAAAAAGAAAAAAATACGTGTCCAATATGTTTTAATAATCTACCTGACGGACAAAAAAGATTTTTTTTTGTCAACATCGCTATTGCGTTGTCTGGTTGTATAATACAATGGGGCTCATGGGCATTTGCCCACCCGTATTTTACAGAATATTCATGAAAAATTATGAAAAATTCACTTTAAAATGGAGGTTTACCTTAATATTTTTTTTTTCAATATCCCGCTATGCTTTTATGGACTTACACTTGTGTTTTTTAAAAATAAACCGTTTTTTATTAGAAAAAAGTCTTGGCCTCCGTTTTTTTTTCATAGTCAACAAATTTTATAAAAAAATATTAGATAATCCGATAAAATAACTCAAGCTTTTAGAAAATAATAAACAGAATCCAAATCGAGCCAATAACATAGGAGATCACCACAAAAAAAAAAAAAAATTAATAACATGAAAAATATTAAAGATAGACTTTTAAAGTTAATTTTCAATAATTTTTCATGAATATTCAGAAAAATACGGGCGGACACATGCCCATGGGAGACATTGTATATTGAATGCCTGGTAATGTGGGATATGATTTAAAGAACTTTAGTTATATGTATCACCTCATGTACTGTCGAAGACATATCTAAGCAGTTTGAAAAGAAAATCCCGTGAATACGATAACCATATCTGTTACCGCCCCGGTTCTATAGCCGCCGAGCGCTGCAAGCAGAAATAGTCCTTACGGTATATTGGTACCCATAATACAAATAAATTATAATGACTGTCTCGTTGTTCAAGTGGTCGCAAGCACTACTGCTGAGCATGAGGTCCTGGGTTCGATTCCCGAGTCGGGCAAAGTGTTATTGAGTTTTTCCATCTGGAATATCTCAGTAGCAGCCAGGAGTCTCGAATTTGTGCTCGATGGTCAATAGGCTCGCCCCCTATTACATGGGACTTAAACATAACTGGCGAAATGTGGGTGTAATATAGGTCCACCTCTGCCTACCTCCGGGGAAACGAGGCATTATGTTATGCGAATGATTTGATTTGATTTGAAGAATTTAACCTGAACAAGGTTTGTTTACACTTTTTACCCGAGTACGGTGAAGCAAAATGGGAGGGTTATGATTTTAACCGGTATGTAGGTATGTATGTAATGTAAATATTGTATGTATGTATGTTTATCTGTTCCCTCTTAACTTCTAAACTGCTCAACATTATTTGACAAATGAGGTATCCCTGGAAGCGTCTTGATCGTCCGCTGATTAGGTTAGGTTAGGTTAGGCTATGTGACGTCACATTAAATTGAATATGGCGCCCTCTAGAGGACAGTCAAAAACGATTTTTTTTTTAAGTATGCCTTGTTGGGTATCAAATGAAAGGGCCTAATTAACACATTTCAAAAATATATATATTATAATCCCAAAATAATTTAAATAAAAATTGTCACACATAATCTGTTCGATTTATGCCCTCACGTGTGACTCCGGATATTTAATTTGTCTGTGATGTCTTGTTTATACCTTTTTAGTTGACTTTTATGTCGAAGTTGGGTTTAAATTTTTATTTATTTATTTATTTATATATACTTCATTGTACACCAGAAAATACATAATAAATCATAAATTTAACACTACAAAACATACAATGGGCGGCCTTATCGCTTTTATCAGATACTTTTGGAACAAACATGAGATACGTGCGGCTAAGCGGAGTGGCCTTTTTGGCCCGACCATATTATGTAAATCTACTGAAGACCATTCTTACTGCATCTGGACGTGTACAACAGGTTCTCAAATACACGCAACAAAAAATATTTGACAAATTCCATTATAATAATACCAGCCTGTTACTGTTCCACTGCAGGGCAAGGGCCTCTTCTCATACAGAGCATTGCTCAAGACGGGTTGGTGAATTCAGACTTATATTAACGATAAGGCCAGGTTTCCTCACGATGTTTTCCTTCACCGATGTCAGTAATGTCCAACATAAACTCAGAAAGTACATACATATGAATTGAAAAAGTCACATTGGCACTTGCCCGGATTTGAACCGACAACCTCGTGCATGAGAGGCGAGGCCTTAACCACTGGGCCATCACGACATTTACACGAACAAAATATTTACGAAATAAGATTTCACGAAAGTTCCTCTACCAGTAACTTTATAAGGTTTTATCGAGTGGAACACAAAGGTATTCGGCGCAACAAAACAGCTTGCGATGGGCCAACTGCCAAAAGATACGTTTAAAAGTTTTAAGAGGTGTGTTGTCGAAAGTTTGGCCATTTATACTACCTTGGAGAATGGGGTGTAAATATAAAGTAGGTACCAGCCAGAGGCGGCGTAAGACGTGGGTGACGTGGGTCACCGCCTTCGTCCTCGCGGTCCGTAGGGCCTCGCACCTCGAAGGTTTATGCATTACTTACGCTTGACTAACAACGTAGCCGACCGCCAGGCGGTAAGGCGACGTGTCGCCGCGACATGAGTGGTTTCTATGAAATACCTTCCGTAGCTAGCGACACTTCTCCTTCATAGAAATACATAGAAACCAGTCTTGTCGCCTGCAGTTGCCGCTTGCGGTGGACTACGGAATGGTACCTTAACAACAATTTGTACTTTAAAGCTTGATACTATTACGCAAACGAATCCCTGAATCGAAAAATGGTTCTCACAGACCCGCAATATTTTTGACCTGCCTATCCTATATCTCGACCAATACCTAAAAAATTTACAGTCTCAACTCCACAGTGTTTTATTTATTTTATTGGTCTTCTTGCGCCACAGGAGGGCCTCGCAAATTGTACTTCGCCTACATCAAATTTAGGTCTTGCCCAGCCACTGGTACCAGTTTCTACCTGCGACTTTTGTCCGCTTGAAATATCTTGTTCCCCCGACCCACTGCGTCGCATCGTCCGCCCACGCTATTACGTCTTCGTGTTCGCTTACCGTTCAAGATCTGGCTTTGTTTTTGCTCGGCTCCTGAGAGTCGTTACGTGATTTAAATAGGTTATAACCTTTCTCAAGAATTGGGCTCAATGCAAAATGGTTTTTTCAAATCCGTCTGGTATCCCGCGTCTTATGAGAGCACAGAGCCTGCGAGGAATTTGAAAAATAGGTATTTGAAGAAACTATTGCCGTCGGCTTACCTCAAGTCTGCCCCCGTAGAGTGCGATAGGAACAGCTGCAGCTCAGCGATTATAATTCACAAATAAAATTGACGGGATCGTCGTTTCGAATTCCCCTTATTCCTCCTCGAAAACAGCCGATTCAATGATTTTTTACTTAATTATTTAAGAAAGAGTATATCTAGATTCCTAACATTTTCTTTTATAAAAAATAAAAAAAACTTTTATAAAAAAAAATCTGTTAGTCACAGTCTGTTAGTATCTAATCACAGTGGTAAAAATGGGACATTTAAAAAAAAATTGGTGGGCATATTTTTTATTTTAGTGGCCGAAAAAAGGAAATAACAGTGACGTGTCTACAGTAATTTATTTATTATTTAGTTTCAGTTTTTATTTGTACTATTTTATTGCTTTTTTGTTTTATTATTTGGTCTATCCCTTAATGGGATTTATCTATGTCCGTAGGTGTGTCCGTGACATCACAGTGTTCCCTATCAGAATACCAGCGCTGCGATATTTATTTTTAAATATCGCCGCATTATGCTGAGATAGTGGCCGCACAGGTCGTTACTTTTCTGTTTGTATTTTAATTTTATATATTTTTTTAATTATTACTTACTGTTTGTATTTCCTGTGCGGGTCCCAAATAAAAAATTTTTTTTTCTTTCTTTCTTTCTTTACAGCAGACCTTGATTTCAAGAAAAAAAAAAAGGTTGCTCTAGAGGCATTATTCAGGAAGAAAATAAGGGGATACATTTGTTTGGAGAACCACAGGCGCTATTCCCTCTTAGAAAGCGACTATGCGACCATCGCTAATTCCAGATGGAATAACCCAATAAGTGCGCTTGTAGACGCACGTTTTTTTTCATCGGACCACGGACCGTACTTTTCCTATTTGTATGAGTTGGCTACCGGTACGGCGTCCGATGCGTGTGCACACATTCATTATAAACCATACACCCACGTGAATCCGGCGAAAAGAACGGTCCGTTGTCCGGTGAAAAAACGGACGTAGACAAACGGCTTAACACTGCCCGAACTGAGGGCCTTACGCTCAGCAGTAGCCCTTACGACCACTAAACCAACGAGGCACCACATCATGATGCTCAGCTCACGTCAACATAACATCACGCTAGTATTCCCTGAAGGGTTTGGCAGAGGTGTGCCTATTAGTACACCTACATTTTGCCAGTTAACACGTTCAGTGCCGAGAACCCACCTGGAGGGTTCGCCAAGTTGCATATGCGATGCCGGGAGCACTCGAGAAGGGCTCGTTTTAAATGTAGGTTTTTCTTATCGATTATTATTATAAACCGTGAAAATAAAATCTGATGAATGTTTTAACAAGATTTATTAGTTTAAGCGCTGGTTTTAAAATGCTTTTTAATTTTTTTATCAGTTTTCTTTCTTGGTTTCAAATATTTACAAGATCCCCTGAAAAGACTATTTTACGTCGTTTTACTATTTTTTATAACACGGTTTTAAACCTAATGCCGTTGACCGTCCGCAATGGTTAACTTTAGCGCAAACGTAATGCCGGCAACCCTCCCGGAGGTTTCACTTTCAATAGGCATGGCGGCATAGCGTCTGAGTTCTATGAAAATGGGTGGGGTCGAAAGTGTTAGTACCTACTTATCTTTCGAGTCAGGTGCTTCAGTAAGAGAGCGGGTTGAAAATTTCGTTACACACGGAATCGAGTTTGAAGAGGTCGTGTTACAGCCGCTATCCGATTACTGAGCGCTCTTCAATTTAGTGATGTGATGGTTGCAAATATCTGAAATATCCGCGGAAGAAATACCTGCAAAAGAATTGTACAAAAGGAGCTAGCATCGGGCCTTGTTTCCCCGAAACAGAGGTGTACCTATAGTACACCCAAATTTCGCCAGTTATGTTTTAGTCCCGGGCATAAATCCTAACTCCGGGCTGCATGCGTAGCATGAGCAACTTTTTGTCGACGGAAGAGTAGACAAAAATGACGTTCCGTGTAGACAGTACGACGGCAGCAAAGTAGAAAGAGTCATCTGCACTTTTTTACGAAATTCACTCTTTGACATAATTCGACTCAGAATTCTTTTTTTTTGTCATAGGACTTTTTTCTGTTTGAACACACACACACAACATTTATTCTTAAAATGACGAAGTACTGTGTTTTGGAACAAAAAATATTACAGTAATATTGGCCTTAACCATTTCCTTGGTAATGCCCTATTATCTAAATGATGTTAAATAGAAGATAGCTTTTTTCTTCTATTAATTATCACAATTTTGCATTCAAAATGTTCTTCTGTAAAATCATGATTTTGTAGATAACCGTTAATACTTTGTGGCCGTCGAGTAGAAAGTTTTCTACTGTCTTTAGCATGGCGATTACAAAATCAAATTGTCTTTACTACCTTAGACAACAGTCAGTTGTCAGTGTGATTTTGACAGTTTGACATAGAAAACTTTCTTCTGCACGTACAAGGACCTAGACAAAGATTGGTAGAAACGTAAGACAAAATGACAGATTGTAGAAAGATTTCTACGGTGCGATGTCAAAAATGGAGAAACGAAATGTCAGTTTGTATAGAAAGAGCTGTCTATTTTTCGTAGAAATAGAAAGCGTCATGCTAAGCGTGCTGCTACTGAGAAATTCAAGTTAGAGAAACTCGAAACAACAATTTTCTCGACCTGGGAATCAAACTCAAGACCTCATGCGCAGCAGTGACGCTTGCGACCATTACACCAATGAGGCACAAATACAAATTAAATGATTGGCTTAAAGATCTTGAAGAGTACATGATTGGTTATAGGGTGGTCCAAAAAGTGATGCCATAAAAATAAATGATTCCTCATGCCCACGGGTATCCGAAAATACTCCATGTATTTTCCGCGATTCATGATAGTTTTCGAGTTTACCTTAACCACTGGGCCATCACGCTGGAAGCTTATTACGATACCAAAACAAGCCCATTTTACTGATCGACGATATTAATGAAGATAATGTTACGTGTATAACGCAGGTACCTTACCTATTTGTATCAAACATTCGACACGCAAAGCGCGTATCATTAGCTAAGTCATTTGTTAGTAACATCAATATCGTTACGGTATTTTGGACATTATTATAGATTACTCGAAGGTAGTTATTACCTATGTAACTACGGAAGTACTTTCGAAATTACTAGGAAGTGGTTACGGTGTGTTTTTCGTAAATTATTGAATGAGAAAAGGTATTTAAAAGGCAAATGTGAGTGGAACTAGGAGGGGACGCCTCGGGGCGTAACTCCGCTGCCGCGAGAAATCACGGCACAGCGGACAGAGCTCCGGCGGGATCTCATGGCGTCATCGAGAGTGCGATTGTCGCAACCCAGTGTTGGGCACGCCACAATTGCGGCGATAACCTCTCTCTTTGAGGAGTGACTAGAGTGGCGCCACGGCGTCCTCACCTTCCGCCTGAAGCAGGTCCTCACCGGACACGGCTGTTCCGGGAGGTTCCTGTTCCGGATAAGGCGGGAGGAACTCCCGGGTGTCACTACAGTGTGCAAAGGGTAGCTCGCCGTCCGATAAGGACCAGTGCGCCCTCAAGGAGATGCCAGCACAACGGACGGGGTCCGCTAGGACCGATGCCTGCCGGGGTCGCAAGTCGCGGGAAAGTCCGAAACGGATACCGCGGCCCCTGGCAACGTACAGGCAACTGAAGGAACACGGGTGGGTTGGTGAGTCAGGAAGAGTCTGACACGCTATCATAGCTAGTAGTCTAATACAAAGAGCTAATTGACTAATCCGCCTATCGAAAATCATATCACAACAGTAAAGCCAATACGATGAGTAAATAAAGATTATTACGCAAAATTATTCTTCGGATAAAAATATCCGAATATATCCCACACCCCATCACTACCCGGATAGTTGAAAGTAGTTGAATAGTTCCGAGCGCGCGGCGGCTCCGCTTTGTGACTTCAGAAACAGGGCTTGAAATATTTATACCCTTTCAAAGGGTGTTCAGACTATAAAACATTCGGTAACTACGGAAACTTTGAAAATGGAATCGATTTTCCGTTCACGTTAAAGAATTACTAGGGTTGGGACGTAAATTCGGTGATGCGGTTACTGGAGCGTGGGATATCTGTATATTGATTTTTGGCGCCATTCTGGTATTGAAATCCTAGTCCTAATTAATTTCATAAATGCCAATGTAAGTTTGTTTGTTACGCTTTCATGCTAAAACGGCAGAACGGATCTGGATGAAATACGCTTACATGCTAATACGGCTGAATGGATTTGGATGAAATTTGGCACATGGGTAGACCATGCCTTGGGTTAGAACAAAGAACACTTTTTATCTTGGTAGTAAGTTCCTGAAGAAATCCTCTATACATCATCTGTCTAGCCTTTTCCCAAATAAGTTGGGGTTGGCTTCCAGTCTAACCGGATGCAGCTGAATACCAGTATGTTACTGGAGCGACTGCTCACCATCTGACCTCCACAACCCGGATAAAATGATGAATGAAATCTATATATTTCATATTTTAATTGATTAACATTAAAAATATGAAAATACATTTTATCCTTTCTACAGTCAGCTGTCAAACGCATAAAAAAAAAACTGATCGTGACCTTGACGTGGCCTTTATAAAGAAGAAATCGGGTTTTTACTATGAAACCCATATAAAACAATAACTGTTTCGTAATGTTATTATTATCACTGTAATAAAAATCCGTCATCTTATGTCACACGACAGCCTGTATCTGCCATAATTAATATGTTCATCTTTCAATATTACTGCTCATTTTATCTCGCACTTAACTAGTTGTTATTTCAATCAATCTGCCTAGCCTTTTCCCAACTATATGGGGTCGGCTTCCAGTCTAACCGGATGCAGCTGATTACTAGTATTTTACATGGAACGACTGCCTATCTGACCTCCACAACTCAGTTGCTGGGTAACGCGATACCCCTTGGTGAGATTGGTTATCAGACTTTCGGGCTTCTGACGACCCGTAACGACTGTCAAAGATCTACAAATGACGATACCCCTTGGTGAGATTGGTTATCAGACTTTCGGGCTTCTGACGACCCGTAACGACTGACAAAGATCTACAAATGACGATACCCCTTGGTGAGATTGGTTATCAGACTTTCGGGCTTCTGACGACCCGTAACGACTGTCAAAGATCTACAAATGACGATACCCCTTGGTGAGATTGTTTATCAGACTTTCGGGCTTCTGACGACCCGTAACGACTGTCAAAGATCTACAAATGACGATACCCCTTGGTGAGATTGGTTATCAGACTTTCGGGCTTCTGACTGCCCGTAACGACTGTCAAAGATCTACAAATGACGATACCCCTTGGTGAGATTGGTTATCAGACTTTCGGGCTTCTGACTGCCCGTAACGACTGTCAAAGATCTACAAATGACGATACCCCTTGGTGAGATTGGTTATCAGACTTTCGGGCTTCTGACGACCCGTAACGACTGTCAAAGATCTACAAATAACAGCCGAGACCAACTGTTTTTTACATGCTTTTCGAGGTAGGGAGGGGTCTCGATATGTAATGGATGGTATCCACAGACCGACCGCGGCAAGCGTAGCAGCTTAACCTCCGATCGACCCGTGCGGTTGTGATTATTTACCCACTAATTTAAACGATAGTTAAATACCAATAATAAAAAAAGTAACGTCACGATGGGCATTAGACTGGATTTTTTTTCACCTTTATAAAAATCCAGCTTAATCTATGAAGATTGAATAAATATAATGACAGGCGATTGGTGTGAAATTCTCCAACCATTTAGGTACCTACCTATCAATAATAATGGCGTGACAAAAATATTTCAAGTTCAAGAGGGCCATGTCACGTTCCTGAAGCGATAAATTAGACTCTAAGGTCAATTTATAGGGATTTAGTATCCAAATCTCATTTTCAGGCAGTGTTTGTATTCATAAATTCTAGGTTTACCGAGGCTCTCCTATCTAGTTGGGAGGGCAAACAGAGTAAAGTATATTAATAACTTAACGCTTGTGTTCTTCGAATATGTATAACATAACATAACATAATAACATTTATTCAAATATAAAAATTGGTAAAATACCGTATAAATCTTAGAAATAATGTTGGTATTACAAAGTATGATGCCTGTACTAGGATAAACCTGTATCACAGGCGGCATGAGTTCTTACAATTACTATTTGGACAAATGATTTCTTAAACAATATTTATTAAAATATTTAAGAATAGTGACATAGTTAGTTAATTTAGTACAATTAATATTTATTTATTTATTTATTTAAACTTTTCACACTCAAAAAAGTACAAAGGCGGACTTAATGCCTTAGGCATTCTCTACCAGTCAACCAAGGGTGGTGAAGAGATTAGATGGGAGGTGCTCTATATGAGAGGAACAAGGATAAATTTAAAAAAAGTATTCTAATTCATTATAACTAAAATAGGTACAACAGTACAAACTACATACACATACATACATATTTACTATAATATATACCTATATTATATATATATACATATATACGAATTCAAGGGAGAGAGGTGTTGAGATGACTCTACTCTATTTATTTTGAAAATAACTCCGCAATTTCCGCTTTAATGCATACCGACTGGTGGCCGTCCTGATATCAAGAGGAAGCGCATTCCAAAGAAGAATGGACTGAATATGAAAGGAAGAATGAACAAAGTCAGAATATATTTTTTTTTTTTTTTGTATCAGATACGTGTGGTCATATTTATAGATATTTTACATAACAGTGATAGCCTAGTGGTGTGAACGTTGGACTGCCAAGTCATACGTCTCAAGTTCGAACCCAAGGCACGCACCTCTGACTTTTAGGATTCATGTGCGTATTGTATAATTATTATTACTTTCTTTAAAAGCGGTGAAGGAAAACGGCATGTGAAGCCAGGTGGGCGGCTTTAAAAAAACCCCTATCCATCACTACCTGGTTAGTCATTAACCACAATAAAAGAACAAGATAAAAAATAAAATAAAAAGAGTTTTATTTAAAAATAATCAAAAATATAAATTTTATATTTATAAGTAATGGTGTTCAAGATACTAGGCTGTGCCTAGTTTGGGACCAACGGTACCTCAATAATGTAATTTAGATGTTGAAATAAACGATTTTTACTTTTTTTTATTTAGATATTTATGGATGTGGTACTGACCTTCAAACGTTTTGATCATATTATTTATTGTTATTAGTAATAAACTATTTATTTATTTTAACTCGATGGTCCTAGTTTATCATTTATAACTTCCAGTTAAAGCTATATATTTACATATATAGCTTTAACTGCACGCCCTTTATGCCTGGAGGCTTTTATTTAGATATTAAGTTCTGTTTACGTTTAGTTTTTATTTCTGCCTGAGTAAGTTCTCAATGATTTTGTTTGGTATATTGGCCTGTGCTAGCTAACATATGGCTAATAATTTAAATTATGTTTTGTGTTGCGTAATGTGAATACTATTTTAAAGAATCATTTTTTTTTCTAACTGAACAGACAGCTGTGCTGCTGGGGAGTTTGTTGCGCCACTTCTTCTTCCCAGCTAACGCAATAGGAAGTGGTGAAGGGCGGGTGTTTTGGGGGACTGTCTTATGTAATTTTGACGTTCGAGAAGTGCTGATTCTCAGCCTACTTTGAAACGAAAAAAAAAAAATAAGAACTGTACAACTTTCCTCATGGGATAAAAAGATAATATAATCAGCGGCATACATTTAGGTCGAGTAGGTATTGAAGTTTAGTACTACACCTTGTTTATGTATCTCCGCTGTATATTATAGACAGTCTTCATAAGAATAATCAATCAGCCTTTATTGTACTGCTGGCACACAGGCCGTTTCTCTGTGAGATCCCGGAGGGGGCCGTAATCCACAACGCGGGCCCAGTGCGGGTTGGTAGATGTCACATGTCTTCGAATTGTTGGTTCTAGGACATGCCGGTTTCCTCACGATGTTTTCCTTCACCGTTTTGATAGAGTGATGAAATAAATTATAGAAAGTAATGCCTGGTTTCGAACTCGCGTTCGTTACCACTGGACTGTCACTGCCAGTCTTCATAAATACCTACAATAACAGTAAATGCCAATATACGTGTCAGTGTAACCTTTAGCTAACCAAGAGAATCGATATTATAGTTTGTTCCTGAATAATTGAGTAGTCAATCAAGTAATCATATTGGGGCAAGTTTCGGTTGACTGCTACAGGGCAAAGTTGGAGCGTGTTCTTTTGTGAGCTAATCAATAATGAATAGTTTATTTAGTAACTCGCTTTTGCCCGACTTTTCGCCCACGTGGAGCTCAGAAGTTACTCCACGGGAATGTTCTTCCGAGATAAAAAGTTTTCTATGCGTTGATCCAGGGTATAAACTATCTGTGTGCAAAATTTCATCCAAATCCCTTCAGCTGTTTTTGCGACAAACATCCAAACATACAAACTTTCACATTTATCCCAACTAACGAAAGTGAGTTTGTTAGTTTGTTTGTTTCGCTTTCACGCTAAAACGGCTGAACGGACTTGGATTAAATTTGGCACATAGGTAGACCATGACTTGAAAAAAGACCTAGGATACGTTTAATCCCGATATTCACAAGGGATCGAGACTTATGCAGGTGAAACTGCGAGGCGCAGCTAGTAATATATAAAAGTAGGATATAAGTTGAAAGTAGGATTAACTGATGCCGAGTTTATAAAGCCCTCTGATATGTCAGTCGTGGACTCCGTACTATATAAATAGCCTTTCTTCCGAAGAATTAGGCTGTCAAATGCAAAAAGATTCTTTACCGAAACCGACTGGTAGTTCCCGAGATTAGCGCGTTCAAATAAAAAAACAAACACTTCTGCTTTATTATTAGTATAGACACGTACTTTACTTCAAGTATGAGTATAGCAAATAATATTTTTTATCGTGTTTAACACGTTGGGCGCCAAGCCCAAAAACCGTTTTTTTGCATTTTTGGATTTTGCATTTTCCGACTTTCCGTCAGACTTTCAGACATAACTTTTGACCAAAAAGACGTACAAAAAACCCACATAGATCGAAACAAATATAGAGGCCAGAGGTATTAGAATTCATAGTATTATGTATTAAAATGTGTTTCCCGCGACCAGCTCTAAAGCAGTATTATTTTAATATTACTTTAGTGTGGGAAAGACATGAAGTTCTACAGGACGTATAATTCCATCTCTTTCCCCCGCTGAAGTAAGATTAAAATAATACCTACTGCTTTAGAGGTGGTGGTAGGCCCCTGGTCTAGTTTTCACAGGTGCGACTGCTCAACAATATTTCCTGGATTCGCTCTCTAGCTCGGGTTAAAATGTTATTAAGAAAAAAAAAAAGAAATATGCGTTTAATAGCTTCTGCCGCGACTTCTTCCGCGTGAAATGTCTTGTTCCCTCGTCTCACCGCATCGCGTCGCATCGCCTGCCCGCGCTATTACTTAGTTTTCGCTTACCGTGCTTTCTAACTTTTTTCTTTTTGCTCGGCTCCTAAGCGTCATACCGTGATGTTGGGCTATTAAATGTGGATAAGGTTACCGTCTATGTAAAGGAGGATGCCTGTCTAGGATGTACAAAATTCCCTGATTTTTCAGAAAAATGCCAGTCTGCTGTAAAAGTATGGTAGAACATGTTTTTCAACGACAATGTTAAGTTTGTTCTTAGGATATATTCATCCCAACTACGGAACCCTTCATTGAGCGTAGTTCGACATGCACTTGGCCGGTTTGGGTTAATAATAACGCTTTTACCGACTCTATTGTCAGGCGATTCCTTTCTTTACTCAACTGTGGTTTTATTAGGGAAATAAAAAAATGCCTGTCTCAGCTTAGGGCCGGCCGCACGCATGTCAAATGCGGCAAATGCCTGTCAGATAGTAACTTTAAATGATATTCTCTTATCCAATTGGTAGTTTCTGAAATTAGCGCGATCGAACAAAAAAACAGACTCTTCAGCTTTATTATTAGAATAGAAATAGATTGACATTTACAAGCCACCCAAAGGGCAATGGAGAGGGCTATGCTTGGAGTTTCCCTACGTGATCGAATCAGAAATGAAGAGAGCCGTAGGTGAACCAAGGTAACCGACATAGCCCGAAGAATTGCCAAACTTAAGGGGCAATGGGCAGGGTACATTGCTCGCAGAACAGATGGCCGATGGGGCCGAAAGGTTCTGGAGTGGCAACCGCGTATCGGAAGACGCAGCGTTGGAAGGCCTCAAGATGGACCGATGACCTAGTGAAGGCCGTAGGAAACCGCTGGATGCGGGAAGCACAGAATTGGTCGACATGGCGGTGCTTGGGGGAGGCTTTGTCCAGCAGTAGAAGTCTTTCGGCTGAAATGATGATGATGATGGGATTGTCACTACAGCAAAAAAGGAAACACTTTAAAATTATAAATAACAGTAAATAACGATTATTAGGATTTTCTATGAGGAATTTTTCAGTAAAAGCGAGACTTGAATTTCGTGTTGTGACACCCCCGTGCCTCGGAGAGGGCAACCATTGGTCACTTTTGTCACTTTTGAATTGTCAAGGAGTCGGTCAGTCGTAAATATGAAGCTAGATGCGCATTCCAAAGCGTAGTAGATACCTATGGAGAAGGACGGGCAAGAAACTCCACGGAGACTCTTTTAAATTATATTGTTCCAAAAATATTACGTTGAATTTATAATTATTTAAGTAAGAATGATGTTATAAAGACGTACACGTTAAAAGCGTCCAAAGTACAGCAAATAGAAAAAAATAAGCCGTGGCAGCTAAGAGATGACCAGTCCCTACTGGCGGTACCCGTTCACGAACATGACGCATGGATCAGCAACATTCAATACTCTGCGCGTTTGTGCTGGGCCCACAGGAGCATATTATCAGAACCGATAACAACTAATGTGAAAACTTTTCGACTAAACCATTGTCGAAACAAAACAAATGAATCTCCCAAAGTGTTACCAACAGTACCTAATTTTGAACTATGTATGATCGTCAAACTTTTCGAATTAATTGAAGAGTAAACGCTGGTAAAACAGTCTGAAACTTTTAATTGAAAGTACGTAGTGTACGTATTGGCACTCGGAACTATCTATGTTAAAGTTGGAGTACTGGGAAGTTTTTGATAGGCCGTTATCATTAATCTAAGTTTTTTATTCGCTTGGAGTTGCTTCCAGTCCAACCAGATGCAGCTGAAAAAGAAAAAAACCTTTTTTATTTCGTGATGAATTGGACATTACATGCAAAATGTCAACGTTTAAAAAAGGTTTAAAAGCCATAAATATTCAAGCCATAATTCAATAATTTTGTCTGTTGTCTTTTAAGGTTATTATTTTATTTTTATTTTTAATGTTTTTATTATTAATTTGTTTTGTATTTCATTTTATTTCCATTTCTGATATGATGTTGTATGTTGTGATTTATTCATTATTATTTATTGTCGCTTTGTCAAACTTAATGTTGTACCTAGATTATAAGAGAATAATGTGGTCTCCTATAATTGGAAGCGCACACTGTATTTGTCCCTATTCCTAGATTGTAAACTTGCATGTAATTGTGTAGCCTCTGTTGGAGATCCAATAAAGGAAATAAATAAACTCCGGTCAAAGCCTAAGTCAGTTATTTGCTTCATAATCACCATTTCACCCGAAAGACGTCCACTGCTGGACATAGACCTCCGCAAGAATCAAGATTTATTTGCTTAAAATGCGATAATACAAAATGTGGTAAAAATACATACAGAAACTCAATTTGCTTAGCCTTTTCCCAACTATGTTGGGGTCGGCTTCCAGTCTAACCGGATGCATCTGAATACCAGTATTGTACATGGAGTGACTGCCTACCTGACTACCACAACCCAGTTACTGGGTAATACAATACTCCTTGGTAAGACTGGTCAGACTTTCGGGCTTCTGACGACCCGTAACGACTGTCAAAGATTCACGAATGACAGCCGGGACCAACGGCTTAACGAGCTTTTAGAGGTACGGAGGAATCTCGCTGTGTAATAAAAGACCATCCAGGTCGCGTATCTACGAACCGATTGCAGCAAGCGTAGCTTAACCATCGATCTTGATCGTCTCATGCAGCTGCCATTAATGAATTAAAGACCGAATTTCAGCCACGGCGACCAATCTCATCGAGACCAGTTTGCGGCGCGGGAGATATTATAGTGCACAAGTGTTTGCACAGACACAGGTGCACTGTCTTTTCCCTCACTCTCACAGTCCGTTGCGTTGGGACGACAACCTGACACGACCGAGGAGAGACAACTGCTATTTTTTTTTTTTTTTTAACAATTATCTAATCGAGTTTAATATTATTTGCTATACGAGTACATATTTATCATTTTTTTTAAATTTATATATTTATACACACTATAAAACTGATTTACATCCGTATGACGTCCTCATAACATAAGGTCCAGTTGAAAAGCAGCGTCAGAGCCTATTTGGCGCAGCCGTGAATCAGACAATACGATTTTAAGTTATTTTAGTTTTTATTATGTACTGTTTTTCTATTTGCTTTTTATGAATATTGTGTGCCTTAACCTGAATCAAATAAATTGATTTTCTTTCTTTCTTTTGTTTTTCTTTCTCTTTCTTTCTTTTGCGTTCTTTTCTTTCTTTTCTTTCTATCATCAGTCTCGCATCAGAGTAACAGCCCAGAATCTGGTAGTGGTAACAGGCTATCGGCTCCTATAATTTTAAACATAAAACCCACCCGTGTTCCTTCCGTTGCCGTTGTGCCGGGGCCGCGATATCCCTTTCGGACAAACCCGCAACCCCAGCAGGAAAACATAACATACCTAACTGATGGAAAGTGGGTGTTCTATATACCTCTACCTACCTCTTCGGAAATACAGGCTCTGACATACATAATCAGCCCTTAATGTTCTTAGAGAGGGAGTGGGGCGTAATCCACCTCGCGGGTCCAGTGCGGGTTGGTAGATGTCACACGTCTTCGAATTTTTGGTACTAGGACATGCTGCAACTCACGATGTTTTCTTTTACCGTGTGTTACATTAAAATACTACTCCTCTCCTCCTCTCGGCCTCTGACTTGGATTCACATGCCGTCGAGAAATATCGCTCAGGCATGCCAATTTCCTCACGACGTTTTCCTTCACCGTTTTTGAAGCAGTGATAATTATACAATACGCACATGAATCTGAAAAGTCAGAGGGTGCGTGCTTTGGGCTCGAGACTCGAGACTTGGCAGTCTGACGGTCACACCACTATGCTATCACTGCTCTACAAATACTACTAAAGTCCGACCTCTAATTTCAGAGAAACATTTATAAATTCATATTAAATAAGGTTGGTATTCAAGAAAAGTAATGCAAGACTTTTGAAAGGCCGTCAGATACAATTTTCTAGGTATTTTCATAGCACAATATTGCTATGAACATGAATAATATTAATAAAATATTCCGAAGAGTTTGCCAATGTATAATAATAATAATAATAATAATAATCATTTATTTGCTTTGAAAGTAGGTACATAAATAAAGGTGTTTACAAAATGTTGAGATCCTTGTACAATCTACCAATTAGGCATGCAAATTATAGAATTTAAAACTAGGTTAATGCGAATAATAATAAAAAATAAAATAAAAAATACAATGTCAATAATTACATCTAAAGAGTAGGGTCATTTAAAAAATCATTAATTGAATAATAACACTTATCAAGTAATAGGGCTGTCAGTTTCTTTTTAAACATTTGGATTGGGTGATTTTTAATAATATTCGGTATTTTGTTATAAATGGTAGGACCCATGCCAAAAACACTTTTCGTAAGTAAAGCTGTATTGTAATTACCATTTTGCAATAGGTTCCTATATTGGCTTCTAACAGGCCTTATTCTAGTTTCTGATACTGTTAGAAAGTAATTCTTATGCTTTCTCACAAAAATGGCTATTTCTAAAATATATAATGCGGGAAATGTCAACACTTTTAGGGACTTAAACATAGGTACACAACTGTCTGTCATTTTCAGGCCACACATTGCCCTTATACATCGTTTTTGGGCCTTAAAAACTTGTTCTCTCAAACTACAATTACCCCAGAATACAATTCCATATCGCAGAATTGATGCCACTAAACCATGGTAAGCTACCAATGTCGTAGTTGTACTCACTTTTTTACTTAAATTGAATAGCACATATGCAGAAGTGCTTAGTTTTTTACACACCTCTTCGGCTTGAGGTTTCCATGTTAACTGACTGTCTATTAATATACCTAAAAATTTGGTCACTGTTACTTGGTCAATTTTTTGTCCGTCGTATTCTATAGTCATTTGTTGTACCCGTGAGCGTTGATAAAAATGCATTATGTTCGTTTTCGATAAATTTATGATTAAATTATTAATGTCAAGCCAATTTACTATGTCCTTAAGTGTATTATTTATGTCAAATTCATATTTTTTTACGTCAGTGCATTTTATTAATGCGGTGCTATCATCAGCAAACAAGATAATTGGATGCTGAATGTAACGTGGCAAGTCATTTATGTAGAGCAAAAACAGTAGTGGGCCAAGCACACTGCCCTGAGGTACACCATATCTGATAATTCTGTATTCAGATGTATATTTCTTTTCACGCTTAGTCTTAACGCAAATTTTCGTTATTTCCGTGTATTGTTTGCGGTCACTTAGATACGATTTTATGAGGTTCTGGATGTTACCTCTAATACCATAGACATTTAGCTTATTAAGCAGGGCTTCGTAATGAACACAATCAAAGGCTTTGCTCATATCAGTAAAAATTGCGCATGTATATTGGACTAGCTTTTATTACTGACTTTGCTTGAGTTTTTATTGTAATTATGTCCCGTTTAAATTTTTATTCACTTTACCCCATGTCCCAATAGGAAGCGACCGTCGCGCGTATACGCCCCGAGTCGCGGTAATTTTTTTCCTCGAACCCGAACTCTTCGTCGCGGTGACAGAGGGCGCGTTCGGGGTTTCCTAACAAATGAGGGACAAATAATCGCAACGATCGCGCAATGGCACGACGATCGCTTATATTAGTGATTCATTCATGTAGTTTTTTTTTTCGCCTATGTGTACTCTTTGTAATATTATAAAACTTAAAATATATATGTAAGTGTTGTGCACATCTGTTAGCGACCAATTCACTCTAGATTTTAAGTTTAAATGTTACAGTACCTATCCCAATTTTTTTATTAGTGAATAAGTCGTTGGAGTGCCATAATTAAATAAATAAATAAATATTAGGACACGTCCTTATAAAGTTGATTGAATTTATTTTCTAAGAATATTTTGTAAGAATATTTTGATTTAAAAGAGTGTCCGTGGAGTTTCTTGCCCGTTCTTCTCCATAGGAGCCTACTACGCTTTGGAACGGGCAACTAGCTTCATCTTTCTGACTGACCGACCCCTTGACAAATCAAAAGTGCCTGTAATTGGTTTATTTGAAATAAATGCTTTGAGTTTGAGTTTGAATTTTTCTTTTAAATAGGCGAGAGTTCCGTACCACAGAAAAACGAAGTAAAAAAAGCTGAGCTTTTTTTCTTTTTCCGTCTGAACGACTTAAAAGACCTTGTTTCTCAGAAACAGGTGGGGGTATTAGTATAGTCAACCTCGTAAGTACTGGATAATTATTGACAACAATTTCCGAAACTTCACTGCGGTACTGACTCGTAGAGAAATAGACTTTGTAGTTTTAGACCACCACTGGTGACCACTGAAAATCAGCGCTGTGCTGTGGGGGCATAGCACAGTCATGACGTGGAGCTGCCGACTATTTCTGTTTTATGCTCGTGATTATATGTAGCATGTATTATATGTATGTAACATGGACACTCACGGTAAGCTGGTTCATAAATTCAACGTCGCTCAGCGGGCTATGCTTGGAGTCTTTCTGAGGGATTGAATCCGGAACGAGGTGATCCGGCAGAGAACCAAAATTGTCGACATAGCTCACAGAATAAGCAAGCTGAAGTGGCAGTGGGCCGGCCATATTAGCCGTAGAACCGATGACCACTGGGGTAATCGTGTTCATGAGTGGAGACCGCGAATCGGTAAACGTAAGGTAAGAGGTTTTTTTTTTTTGAGGGTTTTAAATTATCTAATAACTTCTCCCGCTCTGGGCGGAACCGTCAGACTTTTACTGATTAAAACCCACCTGCGTTCCTTCCGTTGCCTGTGTGCCGGGGCCGCAATATCCCTTTCGGACAAAAAAAGCCCGTTCGCAAGCCCGCGCCTATGGTGGCTGGAAGTCGGGTCACGACTCTCGACGCCCGGGGCGTCTCCTGCGGCAACTAGGGGTGTGAGGGCGCGTATCTTGCCTCTCCCTCGCGCGCTCCGCCTCCTCCTTTGCGAGCATTACTGCTTCGCAGAAGGAAGTGACAGCCTCTCATGCACTCTCGCTCCGGACCATGGCCTGAATCAGGGCCGGACGCGAGAGATCACCGCCGCCGATCGCCTCCGTGAGGACACGGTGGTGCTCCGCCCAAGCAGGGCAGACCTCCACCGTATGCTCCACCGTGTCCTCCGGGCGATCCATACAGTGGTGACACCTGGGCGTTTTCTCCCGCCTTATACGGAACAGGAACCTCCCGAAACAGCCGTATCCGGTGAGGACCTGCATCAGGCGGAAGGTGAGGACGCCGTGGCGCCTCTCTAGCCACTCCTCAAAGAGGGGACTTATCGGCACAATTGTGGCGTGCCCAAACGTAAGACGCCCTCAGGCTAGGTGGAGCGACGATCTTCGCAGGGTGGTAGGTGGCAGCTGGATGAGAGTTGCCGAGAATCGAGCTGAATGGCGTGCACTTGGAGAGGCCTGTTTCCAGCAGTCCACTGCTGTAGGCTGGTGATGATGATATGTAGATCTATTTCATTTCATTTTCCTGATTACTCGAGTTAATTATCTTTTTGTATGCACGTGTTTCTGTGGCAATAGGTAATAATGAATACGGGCTGGTGTCTGCAACTCCATGTCAAAATACGTATTTTGTGAAAGGGTGGGAACATCGATTATTAGATTCACCCCAGCAACTCAAAGAAGGCCAGTATCGCCTTACTGACAATCTCACGTAGGGTACCTGGGTTACCGAGGTACTTTGCCCTGTACGTGGCGACCTCTGGGCAGTTTAGCAGCGCAAGAACTGCTGTCTCGTCGTCCACCATGCAGGCCCTGCACAGCGGACTGTCTGTGACTCCTATGACAAAGAGGTGTTTATTAAATGACCCGTGGCCAGTCATAGCTGCTGTAAGTACGCAGCTGTTGTTTAATTAGTCGGAAAACCTGTTTCGTGAGGCGGCCATCGATTGTAGGGAGACATATAAATCTATTTTTATTTCTTCCTTTATGACGTGGAAGCGACATTCAACCTCAGGGTGTAAAGCATGGAATTTCTGACGGACTGCTCGGTGGTTTTCTAGGTAATTTGCTTTTGAAGTAAATTTTCTGCTAACTCACAACTGTTTTACAATTTTCTCAGAGCTTCCATGTTCTAAAAATCTATAGTTCTATACTAATACAACTGAAGAGTTTGTTTTGTGTG
This sequence comes from Agrochola lota, assembly GCA_947364205.1. NCBI lineage: Eukaryota > Metazoa > Arthropoda > Insecta > Lepidoptera > Noctuidae > Agrochola > Agrochola lota. The sequence continues at coordinate 7,602,603 of OX376246.1, read as the reverse complement.
AACGTACTAATCACTGGAACTACCAGTCTGATTAGATGAGTTCTTTTTGCATTGGAAATAATTTTGAAGAAAATTAATAATCCAATGCTTCATATGTTTGAAACATTCGTCTGCTCGTCAACACAAATCACGCAATGAATATTGTTGCTTTGTCAAAAAGAAAGGAATTGCCTCTGTAAGTGTGTTAAACAAAAGGTAATTATGAAACGCATTTGTCAGCGTCTTGCTACGCGTTGTATGCTACGGAAGCTACGCCGTAGCACAGCGCGAGCTACGTCGTAGCTCCCATAGCATCATACAATGATCTCCAGTTGATTTAATTAATATCTTAATTCAATTACTGTATTCAGGCATATAGGCACAAATAAATGTTAGAGTTCATGATGGTCTGGCAGTTTGAGTACTTTAAGCGGCCTTCCCAATTTTAATTTGATATTGATTTTGATTTAATTTGATTTGATTTTATTTTAATGTTAATTTTATTCGGATTTGATTTTGATTTAATTTTGTTTTGATTGTAATTTAGATTTAATTCTAATTTAATTTTTGCGTTAATTCTAATTTAATTTAGATTTAAATTTAAATTTAGTTTTTAATATTGATTTTAATATTGATTTTAATATTGATTTTAATATTGATTTTAATATTGATTTTAATATTGATTTTAATATTGATTTTAATATTGATTTTAATATTGATTTTAATATTGTTTTTGATTTTGATTTTAATTTATTGATTTCAATAAAAGAATTGGTTTTGATGGTAATATTGTTTTTGAAGTTAAGATAAGATAAGATAAGATATATTTATTCGCCCAAACATGTGTACACATACAAGAATAAAAACGTGCATGCAGGATGACATAACGAAAAAAATACAGGTTCAGACATGTTTGCCATATGCTATGGCGTGCAAATATGAATAGTTATGATTACTAATAATTAATTTCAAGTCAATATCATTAATTTAAACTGAATTTAGCAAACAATAACAAATTTTAAAATGTCAACAGTAAATAACAAATTAATTAATAAAAAATACATGTCAAAATAAATGCTTCAGTCAGTCATTAATTAATATTATTATAAATAATCTATTGCTTATTTATAATATTAATTAATGACTGTGTACAATTACAGTGTACAATTCTGTCATGAAAACAAATTAAAATAATAAAAAAAATAAAAATAGATTTAGATAAAATTAAAAATGTTAATACAATACATAATGTCAGAATGTATCTGTTAAAAAATCTGAGACACTATAATAACATTTTTGACATAGCATAGTGTTTAATTGTTGCTTAAATAAATTAACATTTTTTTTTAGCTCCTTTGGCAATTTATTATAAACGACTGGTGCCATATGAAAAATACTCTTATACATTAAGGCAGTATTCGTTTGGCGAACACAGAGACGACTTTCATCTCTTTTAGTACGACTGAAAGCTTCAGATGCTACTAACATATTTTTCTAAGTTCTAATACTTATACAATATGGGTGTTTTCCGAAATAAATGATTGAATTGTATTGAAATGTCCTTTCTTTATTATTGGTCGTCGAATCCTTGACCTCCTTAAATTCTGAGTTGGGCTACACGATTACTGACACATGCGTGCACTGCCAAGACAGGTCGACTCAAATCTGTGTGTTTTTAGGGTTGCGTACCTCAAAAGGAAAAAAACGGAAACCTTATAGGAGCACTTCGTTGTCCATCGGTCTGTTTGTCAGTCTGTCAAGATTAATTTTCTCAGGAACGCGTGGCGGTATCAAGTTGAAATATGAAATACGTAGATCTATAGTAGTAGGTATAGTTTTTTTCTGTTTTATTTTTTTAAAGCTAACACACCCACCTAATTCAAAATTTGTTAAATCACTTTTATTATTATTATCATGCAATGTATCGAACTGCTAGAGGGCGGAGACCTGGTGACCTGAAACACAGGCCCTTAAAGCCTACCTTAGGCACCAGTCTTCCACAGTAAACTAAACCAAATATAACCATGTGTAACAATGTCTGTAATGTTTATTGTGGTGAGAAATAAATACTTATTATTATTATTATTATTATAGTCCCTTGGAGCTCTAAAAAAATCAAGTTTCTAAGTCGACACAATAAAAAATACGACCATTTATGTCACATATTTTGATACTCGCAAATAAATCAAAACCTACAGGGTACTTCCCTTTGACCCAGAATCATGAAATTTGGCGAAAGCAAGGTCTCACAGCACAAGTAGAGGAAAAGCGTTAATTTGTAGTTTTATCAGATAAAACAAAAAAGCGATTTCAAACTTTCATTTGCAGTTGGAGAATTGACCGTGACGTATATCGATGTATGGCAGAACATGTTTTTCAACTACAATGTTAAGATTGTTTTTGGGATAAATTTATCGCAATTACGGAACCCTTCTTTGTGCGTGGTCCGATACACAATTAGCCGGTTTTTCTTCAAAAGAACATCTCGGATCACGGATCTGCGTGGTTCTTACATAATCTGACCAAGATAATGTCTGAACTATAAAAGAGAATAGGTAGATAAAAAAAGACAGACCTCTGAGTTTGTTTATATGTTTTTCGTAGAGTATAATAATTGGTAATACACCTAGTTTTTTTAAATATTATTGTTTACTAATATAAAAATATTTTATAAAAAAAATATAAAAAAACAATACAAATGGCGGTTGTTTTTTTAGACAAACTTTTTTTTTTTCACTTTTTTTTTGTGGCACCTACCCCATATATTATTACATAAGTATTTATTTAAGTATATGTTAATTTATTACGTTACACGTCTAGGTTTATTTCAATATCTTAGTTTAAGACTTCGCATATTTATATTTTTCTCTTCTTGTTCTCACACACTATTGTCTACATTTCGTTCTCATTTCTCCTTTCGCAGGTCTGCTGGAAGAAATTTCTTAAGAAATAAGCAGTACCTTTGTACCTCATCACACTCTAGTTTCACACACTGCCATAAACACGATTTTCATTTTTCTTTTTATTCATTTTTCTTTTTTTATTGGTTATATAAAGAAAAAAAAAGTGTAACTATACCTAACTAGCACAACGAAACATTTGTTAATTAATTGAGGAAGAGCGAGGTTTATCCCATCACAAGTATCCTCGGATTACTTTCTGGGAAGCCCCGGCAACTTAATTGTATAGATTTAAGATAATAAACACATCTTTTTTTTTTCTTTTTTTTTTTCTCATAACTATGATTATGTCATATCTGTATCTATTTTACTGTGTGTACATAAATAATAATTAAAAATAAATGAATACAAAATATATTTTGATTATAGCATATTGAAGGTCACTCAATAACTACCAAAGTTAATAAAATTTATATAGGACCGCCGCGCAAGCTTTTACCAAATGAAAAAAGAACTTTCAATATCCGTCCACAATTGACGAAAATATGGATGGACATTATACAAAATGACGACACGGTTGGCGCGATGGCTGAGCGATCGACTGCTGCGCAACGTGTTGCGGGTTCGATCCCCGCACGGAACAAATATTTGTATGATCTGCAAGTAGTTGTTCCAGGTCTGGGTGTTAGTGTATGTGATTTTCTATGTTTGTAAACGCACCCACGATACAAGAAGAAATTCTTAGTGTGGGGCAAAGTTTAAAAAAAAAAAAAAAAAAAAAAAAAAAAAAAAAAAAAAAAAAAAAAACCAGACGAAAAATAATTATCATAAATTTTGAATTTATCATTTATAATAATATAATAATATATTCTTTAATTCGGACTACACATACAAGTACACACAATCCATATGGTATTAGTAACAATGACTTAAAAAAACTATGTTAGTAAACTTTTACAAAACTATTTATGATTTCAATTTTCTGTGAAACTATCAGGGCATGTTATCACCTTAATCTTTCATTCCTCCCAGATGAACATAAACCAGATGTATCAACACAGTTCTATATCACGAACCATAAAAACCCAGCTAATAAGTCTGAAAGCCGACAGCAACAGATTATCTTCAAAGAGCCCATTACTAACAGCTCACTAGGTACATTCGCAGTTAGTTACTCCCAGTTAACTGGTACTTACTCATACGTCACTCCATTCAGTTAATTTGCCATAATTTCTTACTTCTCTCTATAATTTTGTAGTCCAGTGGTTGGCAAACTCCTTAGTCAATAGAGCCAAATATCAATACTATAACGACTAGGGTTTCTTATGAGAGCAAATCCTTTCTGTGTGTCCAAACTGTCTCAATACACTTTTCTTAATCCTTAAAACTGCCGCTTTCAACACAATGCTTCCTAAACTTAACTTGCTAAGAAGTAGGATGCCTTCATCAACATCATCATACCGGCTGATAATAATATGATGAAGGCCATTTATTAACAAATTAACCTTGAAAAACTTTGAAAGGTACAGTAAATGATTAATTTTCGATGTCCTGTTAATTTTTGGTGAAAATACTTTGGAAATATAGTTTGAATTTAGAATAAAACTTGATATATTGCTTAAAATATTACCGAAGCCGCGACCCCCGCGCGTATCGACATTTGTACAGCGCTGCACTCCATACCCCAAAGAGCCGCATGCGGCTCGTGAGCCGCGGCAATAAATGATGTAATGTTTGTTATTCTCTAAACATTATATTACTTCGAAATCCGAACGGTGTCTAGTTGTGAATCCGCGATGATTTACTTCAAAAACAAATGAGTTCGCTTTCGAATTGGGTGCGCTCACTTGAGTGAGGTTCCAAGTGAACTTTACAAAATTGCACTAGCGGAATGTAGGTATACTAATGTAGGTAACTACACTACTAAGACCCATCTAATAGCGGACGAGAACTTTCTAATATCAACAGCAAGATTCAACCCAGAACAACTTACGATTCAGTCTACGTTTCCAACTAGAAAATAAACTACAACTTGCTACAGTATTTAGCTCAGACTGACTCTAAAGACAGTGTAATAGGCCACTTTGTGTGCAATGTTCACTGCCTGCATTCGTGTTCAGTAACCGTTAGGCTACTGAGTAATTCATTAATCGAGTGGTCACTATATATATAGAATATCATAAGATTGCATCTTCTGTGGTCTGCCGCGACGCCTTTTAGCTGCGGGCAGGGAAAGTCGACACTGTTAACACGTTTAGGGCCGAGAGCCCTCCTGGAGGGTCCACATAGTCGCACATGGCATGATGGGAGCCCTCGCGGAGGGCTCATTTTAAATGTAGTTTTTTTGTTGTAAATACAGCGTTATAAACAGTGAAAATAAAATCTAATGTATATTTTAACAAGATTTATTAGCATATGCATTGGTTCTAAAATCCAAGCATTTTAACTTTTTTGTTCACGGTTACAAATATTCACAAACAATTTAAAAGGTTGGAAACTATGTATAGCGACAAGACACCTGAAAACATTATTTTACTTCGTTTTAGAGTGTTTTATAACAAGGTTTTAAACCTAATGCCGACCTAATGACTGTCCGCGATGGTTAACTTTAACGTAAATGTAATGCCGGCAACCCTCCCGGAGGGTTCAGTTCCAATATGTATGGCGGCATGGCGTATGAGTTCTATGAAAAGTGGGTGGAGTCGAAACTGTTAACAGACAAAAACATAACGACTGTGAAAATAGAAAAAAAACACAAATTGTATTTATTGGCACGAAGAGTACATTAAGCAATACAATTACATAAGAAAATGTAACTTGTGCCAAGGGTCATTAGTTCAGTAAATTATGATTTTCTCGTATAACTAGCATATTACACATGCCTCCTATTACATAAGTAAAACTTAAGACGCTGACAAGAGCTAAAGCGTGGTCACTGTCAGACTGCATAGAAAAAAAAGAAGCGCTATGGATCAACGCTTGTATAGCAAAATATGAACCAATTGTCTATAGACAAAAAAATGAGTTGAGTAATCAAAAATAAAAAAAACAACCAAGTTCTGCATTCAAATAAGACGTTTTTTGTTATTAATAACATTTTAGACATATATTTTGGATTGGAACTCAAGGTAAAAGGTTAGTTTATGCTTATTTTGTATCGAGTTTTGTTTTCAAAACGTCTTTTGGTAACAACCAAGTTCTGAGAAGTATGTTCATGATTAACATATATTTTTTCCGTTACCAAAAACTAAGTATACAACGTGTTTCTTTTTATATCCCATAACTCTAGGGTATTAATGAGACCGTGTCAAAGAATCAACTGGCATATGTTTTTTTTTTCGTTTTCATTTTTCATTCAAAATAATTCAACAAAGTCACGATTATTTATATAAAATACCGTTACGTGAAGTATATAAAAATAAAAATAAACATTTAATTCCGACTATTTTTCTCCATTAAAAAAAATTACAACGTCGCACTTTCTTAGTTTTAATGATGAATAATTGGATTGAACGAAAATGAATTACTCCTACTTATCAATGAAACTTATATAAACACATCGAGAGTCTAGTGTAATGTTATCTTCGAAACTATTTATTTTTGGAACACGTGTTCTAGGACTTTTGTTATTATTTTTACTTGGAATTATAGAACATCAAAAAGAACACGTTGTGTAGATTTGAAAATCTTTTTTTTTTAAGACAAGCCTGCTTAGAACATTAGCCTCTTGTCAGCGCCTTAAACATAACTAGTAAAATGTGGGTGTACTTAACATCTCTGCCTACCATTTCAGAAAATATAGCATAATCAGACAATAATGTTCTCACTGCTGGCACTCAGGCCTCCTCTCTTCGAGAGGGAGAGGGCTGCAATCTACCACGCGGGCCCAGTGCGGGTTGATAGATGTCACATGTCTTCGAATTTTTGGTTCTAAGACATATCGGTTTCCTCACGATGTTTTCTTTCACCGTTTTGAAAGCAGTGGTGATGAAATTATTTACACAAAGTAAAGCGCCTGGCTGGGTTCTAACCCACGTCCTACAACTTGTAAGTCAAGGCCGTTACCACGGGGTCCACTGCTCATACCAGAGAACAGGTTTGATACCAAATTGATTGTAGATGAACATTAGCATTTCCCTTTCTTGGCTATATAAACTACAGCCATTGGGCTTTTATAGAAACCATAAATTTAGATTCTAAGAAGTATGGCCCTACGATGCACCGTTTCCGAGTTAGGAGCTTTTCATTTTTTTTGGTAGCTCAGATAAAAATCTTTTCGGGAAAAAAAATATTGCTCTAATCAAAAACCACGAGATTATGTAAAAAATCCCACGAAATATTGAAAAAATAAAAATAAATTCTAATTGTCAGTCGATCTTTCAGCTTGCGAATCTTTAGGGGCAGAGTCCTCAGTCCATAGCGCCCCTAAAGCTACACACCAACCGCAGCATGTACTTAGTTATTAGAAGACAGGTAGACGCCGCTGCCTATACTCTTAACAAAACTCCTTTATACTCACTTTTGAACTCTTATTAAAGCTCAAAACTTGTATCTGACGAGTATTTTCCGTATTCGCATAACTTTTCGGGCATTATCTGATATCTACATATTCAATTTTGCAGTTCTAAACATAACCTACATAAAACAACAATTTAAAGATATTTCCTCACAAACTCTCCTCTCATATCTAAATAACAGAAAATTAAAACCTGAAATACGTAATCCTGAAACCCTTTTTCATGAATTTTCCTTTGTTAAATACATATCCTTGTCCATTGTTTTCAGTTAGTCGTGAGCCGTGGTTGCGTGCGGACGTGATACTCGTCTCGAATTTCGCGGGATTTTCGAAAAGTTTCAAAGTGTCAAGTGAAGTGGATAAGTGTGTGCAGTGTTTGAAAGTGTTTTAGTGTAATTTTTTTGTGTTTTTCGTGATTGGAAATGGATGATTTTTGAGTTTCTGCTGCTGGATAAAAGGTGAGTTAGATTTTTTGTTACATTGCTTTCAAAGTGATTGCATTCGAGTTTTTTCGTGGGATTATTGTTAACGGACGGTTGCATTCTTATTAACAATTTAATGTTTATTTACAATAAGTTTTTTGTATTAATTTTAATGGTATTAATGAACTTTTATTACAGTGTTGGATACAGAATGAAAATTAAAAAACATTTTTTGGAATATCAAATTCATTATTGCTTTTAGAAAATCGAGATTACATTGATAGGGATAAATTAACATAGGTTTATTAAAATGTGCAGAATTTTTATTTTTATTTTTTTTCGCATTTATTTTTAGTAACTATATATAAATTGAAATAAAAATACAATTATTTATAGGATATCGGAATCGTTTTAATATGGCATATATAAAAAGTAACCTAGATCGAGTTGATATTTCCTATCTGACAACCTCTGACAAGAAATGGGGAACAAAGTAAGGGGTTGTCAGAAGTCAGTATCTTTTAAAGTCCAGGTATAATCTCAGTCAGATGAATAAACATATAGGTCTAAAGGCTTTTTATTCATGTTAAGTTTTTGTGAAAGGATTTCAGGACAAAGAAAGGAAAGCCTTTCCCGAAACTTCTGGTAAGCTTCGGGAAAGGCTTTCCTTTCTTTCTAAGGGAGATAAACATTCGGAGACAAAGAAGCCTACTCCTTTTCTTTTTAAAAGAAACTCCGGAAACCCCAAGTCATTTATTTGGTTCATAATCATCATTTCAGCCGAAAGACGTCCACTGCTGGATATAGGCCTCCCCCAAGCACCAAGATTTATCTGCTTAAAATGCGGGAATATAAAACGTGATAAAAATACATACAAAAAATCAATCTGCCCAGCCTTTTCCTAACTATTTTGGGATCGGCTTCCAGTCTAACCACATGCAGCTGAATACCATGGAGCGACCTCCACACCCCAGTTACTGGGTAATACGAAACCCTTTAGTAAGACCGGTGGTCTGACTTTCGGGATTCTGACGACCCGTAATGATTGTTAAAGATCCACGAATGACAGCCGGCACCACTGGATTAACGTGCTTTCCGAGGTACGGAGGAGTCTCGTTATGTAAAGATAGTTACCCATGCACGGACCAACCCCGGCAAGCGTAGCTTAATCTGATAGATCGCCAAGTGCGGCTGTTATTACTTAGCCGCGAGCTCCTAAAAAATACATACTTAGCGTTTTAAAATCATAACCTTCCTCTTGCTTTGCCGTAGTCGGGTAAAAAATGTTCTTGTGCAATGACGCATTTCGCCAAATTTTAACATGCAAATACTATTTTTTTAATTTTACCTAGAATTTAAACCCGATTTTTTTGTTAAGCCTTACCTACCTAACCTAACCTAACCTTTAGGTTTTATCGCATTGATCGATAATATTGCTGATAAGATAAAATCCTGTGACACAATTTTATCTAGCAAAACATGAACAGGAAATTAGTATTTTCCTCAGTTTTAATCAATTTAATTGGTAGCATACAAATCAGTTCCATTCCAATATATTAAATCTTATTTATCATATAGGAAAAAGCTATTTTTAATATCTTATTTTTTTACTAGCGGAACCCAAATAATTAAATAAAAACAATAAAAAAAATATGAATAAATGTATGTGTAATGTGTGTGTGTGTATGTGTGTGTGTGTGTGTGTAATGTATAATATGTATATTCATTAATTAAATATGTATAAGTGTACAATTCCGTACCCGACCGCAGCTGGCAACTGCAGGCGACACGAGAAACGATTGGTTTTTATGAATTTATATGAAATACCTTCTGTAGCTAGCGACACGTCACCTACATAGAAATACATTGAAACCAGTTGTGCCGCGTTGTGGATGGGTCACCATCTTAACATACAGATTCTCCTCCGTGCCTCGGAAAGCACGTTAAGCCGTTGATCCCGGCTGACATTTGTAGATCTTTGACAGTTGTTACGGGTCGTGAGAATCCCGAAAGTCTGAAAACCAATCTTACCAAGGGGCATCGTCTTGCCCAGTAACTAGGTTATGGAGGTCAGATAGGCAGTCGCTCCATATAAAATACTGGTATGCAGCTGCATCCGGCTAGACTGGAAGCCGACCTCAACATAGTTGTGAATAGGCTAGGCAGTCGATGACATAAAATGACAATTGATCGCAATGGGTTTTATTTTGACAGTTCAGACACGTTCATTGCGTTATTTACGTTGTTGAGCAGACCAGTTTTTCAAACCTATGGAGCAATGGATTAGCAATAACTGACTGCCATGAAACACTTTTCATTCTACTATTCCCTATATTATTGTAGCATTATATACAGCCGTAATGTTTAAAAAACTATTTACTGCCGGTGTCGGCGTCTGCGTCTCTTTACTTGTCACAACGATGCCATAGAGAACCACAGATACTAAAGGCATAGACAATTAACTGATGTTACGTCGGATGCAGACACGCTGACTACATATAATTTAACTTTTTATTGTATTTCACACACCAATTTCTTTATTTTATTTAATACTAGCAGCGCCCCGCGGTTTCACCCGCATAACTCTCGATCCCGTGGGAAAAAGTATCCTATGTGTTAATCTAGGTTATAAGCTATCCGTGTGCCACATTTCGTCCAAATCCGTCCAGTAGTTTTTGCGTGAAAGAGTAACAGACATCCATCCATACATACAAACTTTCGCATTTATAATATTAGTAGGATAGGATAGTAGGATTAGTAGGATATAATTCTGTACCTATGTTTCCGTGACATCACTGCGGGTCCTATCAGAATACCAGCGACATTTATTTTTTAAACGTCGCAGCATCATGCTGAGATAGGAGCCTTTTGGCCTCGTACAGGACTGCTTTAAATTTTAATTTGACTTTGTTTTTTTATAATTTTTTCTTTTTTATTTATGTTTAGTGTGTTTTAGTTTAATTTGTGATTCCCTGTGCGAGTCTCAATAAATACTTTTTCTTTTTTCTTTCTTTCAATATTCTTCAGAACTCTCGGAGTCTGCTTGAAAGTATATTACACAACTGGGGTGCGGGTTACATAACATTGTGTATCAAATTGTATTCATTCTTTCTTTTTCGTGTGGTTAGTGACTTACCTGGTGTCAGAGTTTTAAAGCCGCCTCATGAGGCTCAGACTTGGCTTCACAAGCCGTAGAGAAATATCTTTCAGGCCTTGCAAGTTTCCTCACGATGTTTTCCTTCACCGTTTTTGAAGCAAGTGATAACTATACAATACGGACTTGAATCCAAAAAGTCAGAGGTGCGTGCCTTGGGTTCGAACTCGAGACCTATGACTTGGCAGTTCGACGGTCACACCACTAGGCTAGGCCCTGCTATTCATTGATGACGTAATACAGATTGTGTTGTTGTACTTATTATATGAGATACACAATGGTTCTAATCGATCCTTGTTCATTGGCCATTATTCTGTGGCTGACTTTGGGAAAGCTAAATCCGTAAGAAATCCGTCAGATTTTGGGAATTGAGTGGCACTTAAGTACCTATAGGTTATAGAGTCAATAACTCATTCGTAACTTATTAAAGATTAGCTTTCGCCTCGGCCTCGCCTTCGTGGAGGTCGCAAACGAACGGGAACGTACTACCGGGATAAAAAGTATTCTATGTGTTAATCCAGGCTATAAACTATCTGTAAGCCAAATTACATTCAAATCCGTTCAGCCGTTTTTACGTGATTGAGTAACAAACATCCAAATGTATAAACTTTCATTTTTATAATATTAGTATGTAGCGGCATCTACATCGCTACATACAAACTACGCATCAAAGACCTGACGTCACTCAACATCCTGACGTCACACAAATCCTGCATCGCGCAATTAGAGTTCACCGCGCGATAAACATATATACAAGCTTCCCGACTTCAACCTCTGGGCAGTTGCCCGCCAGACATAACAACCGTCTGGTCGGAGGATCCTCCCTTTTCTATGGGGGATGAGTGAACTTTACACCCTGTTCCTCATACCCCTAAAAGTAGGATAGTAGAACTAGCTGCGCTCCACGGTTTCACTCCCATTCATCTTGATCGTGTAAGAATAACGAGATAAAAAGTATTCTATGTCCTAACCCAGGTCATGGTCTACCCTTATGCCAAATTTCATCCAAATCCGTTCTTTTTATGATTAGTATAGTTTCTCGTTAAGTATTAGTTTAGGTAAAGTATATCTTCATGCCTGTATTCGCGAAGGGGTTAAGCAGCTGTTTACTACACTGGTATACACATCAAGAGCTATGTTATTATTACAGCAGTGGTGGCCCAGCGCTTTACTTTGTGTAAATTATTTCGTCACCACTTCTCTTAAAACGGTGAAGGAAAACATCGAGAGGAAACCGGCATGTCCTAGAACCTACAATTCTAAAACATGTGCCATCTACCAATCCGCACTGGGCCCGCGTGGTGGATTACGGCCCACTTCCTCTTACAGAGAGGAGGCCTGTATTCCAGCAGTGGGAACATTAAAGGTTGATTATGATTATGATATTATTAGTCCCATGGTTCTGAAATATGAACATGGCACAAATCCAGGCAGAGAATTTTCTCATTGAAAAACTCAATATTAGCTTGGCCAAATTTTTTTTTTTGGTTGGGAAATTTGTTCAAATACTTATACTTCTCCCGCTCTGGCCGGAGCGGGAGGGCGTGTCAGACTTTTACTGACTAAAACCCACCCGTGTTCCTTCCGTTGCCTGTGTGCCGGGGCCACAATATCCTTTTCGGACAACCTCGCAACCCTGGCAGGCATTGGCCCTAACGGACCCCGTCAGTTGCTGCTGACATCTCTTTGAGGCGCGCGTGGAACACAACGCGCCATCGATCCGGGCCTGGTCCTTATCGGACGGCGAGCTACCCATCGCTCACCGCCCGCAAGCCCGCGTCTACGGTGGCCGGAAATCGGCTAGCGACTTCCGATGCCCGGGGCGTCTCCTGCGGCGATTACGGGAGCGAGGGCGCGAATTATGCTTCTCCCTCACGCGTTCCGCTTCCTCTTTCGCGAGCATTACTGCTTCGCAGAAGGAAGTGACGGCGTCCCATGCACTCTCGCTTCGAACCAGGGCCGGACGCGAGAGATCACCTCCGTGAGGACACGGCGGTGCTCCGCCCAAGCCGAGCAGACCTCCACTGTATACTCCACCGTCTCCTCCGGGCGAAGCTTGTTCAACCTGGGGATAGATTCCAGTACCCTTCGCTCAGATTTCTAATACCTACGGCACTTTCATCTATTAATAATGATAAGGAGAAATACAAAAATGTAGTCAACGTTTTAAAAACTTCCAACATTTTGCTGTACTCAGGAGTTATATTCCTGTTTTTTGGTATCATTTTTGGGCTAAAACTGTAAAAATATAGAGGCTAAATTATGCAAAATATACGCTTGGTATGCGAGATTCATTCCAACGTTTTTAGGTCACTCCAACAACTATGTACTCTCGTATGTAAGTATATTACTTATGTTTTTTTTTGAAGCATTCATTTTTCTTGGCTGAAATTTCTTTGGGCTTTCAGGGTTCCGTACCTAACTTGTGCCAACGGGACTCTATTACTAAAGGCTCCGCTGTCCGTCCGTCCATCTGTCAAAGGGCAGGTCATATTTTGAACCGTAATAGGTGGACACTTGAAATTTTTAAAGCGTGTTCTACTAATAGCCACTATAACAACAATTAAAATAAAGTTAAAAGAAATAAATGGTGTTCAGTTTCACCCAGATACAAGAAACGTCTTTTTTTACTTAAGTATGACGAAGGAGGGTATGTGTTTCTTTCGTTATTATCAACCATATTTTAACTACTCAGGGCATACTGTGGGTAGTGTTGGTTATTGCACAATAAAAAAATTGTTTGCAGTTCAAATCAAATTATAATTTACTATCAAATTAATCAAACTAGCAATTCACACACTGTAGGTTCACGACACAACTACACGAAACGCGCAACGGTTTCTAAACATCTTCACTGGTTGACCGCCACCCATGAAGTCTGCTTAGCTCCAGCCGGTCCAAGCGTTCTGTTGAAGACTCTGTGGAGCGGCACAAGGCAGAGCTGGCATCCCGATTAGTCAACTCAGTAACGTAGTTCCGACAGATATAAATATATAAAAAAAACCGGCCAAGTGCGTGTCGGACCATGCACAATCAAGGGTTTCGTAGTTGGAATGAATTTATCCCAAGAACAAACTTAACATTGTAGTTGAAAAACATGTTTTCCCATACGAAATGTATGGGAGATCATGTTTTCAAACCGCAAATTTAAGTTGGTTGATTATTTCTCGTTAACCTACACCTGTGCAGGCTACTTAGCTCTCATATTTTTCCTTTTAATTTAGTTATATATACTGCTGCTGTGATTTTTTTCACAAGTCCAAGTACAACCATTTAGCTAGAAGAGGGGGGGGGGGGGGGGGGGGGGACACTTGACTGTAACAAAAAAAATCTGTTAAAAGCTTAATATTTCGCAAACGGATCCCTGAATCCAAAAATATTTTTAACAAACTCACAATATTTTTGAAAGACCTTTCTAACGATACCCCACAATATGGGTTAGATGAGGAAAAAAAGAAACATTCCCACTTTACGTGTAGGGGAGGTACCCAAAAAAAAATATTTTTCTTGATTTTATTTTACCACTTTGTCGGAATGATTAATATGTATACATATGCCAAATTACAGCTTTCTAGTACTAACCATCTCTGATGAGCTAAGCCGCGGACAGACAGACGGACAGACAGACAGACAGACAGACGGACATGGCGAAACTATAAGGGTTCCTTGTTTACTACGGAACCCTAAAAATGTAGCGAGAGTCCGACTCGAACTTGGCCGCTTTTTTAAAAAGGGACACGTATTTTTCCAAGAAGGTCTGGAGGCAGAAATTTCTTTGGGCTTTTTGGATTTCTTTACTTCATATTTCGTTAATATTTACTTACTTTCTTCAATTTTTTTTATGTGTGGTTTTCGCAAGTCAAAGAATTATAAGATTAATTTAAAAGTAGGCCAACAATGTATGTTATAGAAAAACTTATATTGGTTATTACATTTCATTTAAACTGACAACAGAGTTCAACTTTGCTGTCTCGTATATAAAGTTAAGACTTTTTTTTACAAAATCCTACAAAATCCCACAAAATTTGTGCCTCGTGTTTTTCAATACTTCGCTTAAGTGCACCGAAACACACTCCATATTAAAAATAATGAACTTTTACCAAAACCTTTATTTTTAACCACCAAAACTTGTACTGCAGTACAAGCCAAACGATAACCTATTTTTAGATCCGTTAAATAGCTGTTTGGGGGCATGAGGAACAGGGTGTAAAGTTCACTCATCCCCCATAGAAAAGGGAGGATCCTCCGACCAGACGGGTGTCGTGTCTGGCGGGCAACTGCCCAGAGGTTGAAGTCGGGAAGCTTGTATATAAGTTTATCGCGCGGTAAACTCTAATTGCGCGATGCAGGATTTGTGTGACGTCAGGATGTTGTGTGACGTCAGGTCTTTGATGCGTAGTTCGCATGTAGCGATGTAGATGCCACTACATCACTCCCCTCCGGAGACCGGAGGTCGATAGTGGACTGAGTCTTGAATCTTGCGATGCTTCACAGTGCCAGCTGTGCTTCCAGTGAGTCGGAACCGGGTGCCGCATAGTTCGCGGTGAGTCGGAACTGTCTGCGGTGATTCCCCAGTGAGTCGGGGTGGCGCTGCGTCTTGAATCTTGATCCAGTGGGTCGGATGTGGTACAACGCCGGGTTGTGGCTGAGGGTGATGACCAGGAATGCGCGTTCGCTGCATGCTGGTGGTCAGGATACCCGTTGAAGCCGTGGGTGCTGACTGGCTGTGTGACTCGCCTCACGAAAGCTTGCGGGAGTGATGATGATGATGACGTCACGCTGAAGTAGTTGCACGAAGGCTGCGTTGACGTTCATGTTCGGGGTCACCAATTTGGGGGCATGAGGAACAGGGTGTAAGGTTCACTCATCCCCCATAGAAAAGGGAGGATCCTCCGACCAGACGGGTGTCGTGTCTGGCGGGCAACTGCCCAGAGGTTGAAGTCGGGAAGCTTGTATATAAGTTTATCGCGCGGTAAACTCTAATTGCGCGATGCAGGATTTGTGTGACGTCAGGATGTTGTGTGACGTCAGGTCTTTGATGCGTAGTTCGCATGTAGCGATATAGATGCCGCTACAGCTGCATTCCTCGAAAACATGAGTTGTCCGGATGCCTGATGTCCGGTCTGTTGGTAAACCGAACATGACCGCATCATTCCACCAGAGAATAGTTCGGATGAAAATCGGACGGCTGTAAAGTTTGACAAAGAGTTTTTGGCGATGCAGAATGAAATCGGGCGACGCGTTTTACACTGATTCGTCAAATAGTCTAACATAATATAATGCTTGTATTCCCCGAAAGGGAAAGCAGAGGTGTATTGTATACCCATATTTCGCCAGTTATGTTTAAGCTCCATGTAAGAGGGGGCGAGCCTATTGCCATTAACTGGGCACAAATCCAGACTTCGGGTTTCTACGGTTTCTACGGCTAATATGGCCAGCCGGATTCTATCCTTCAGAGATATTCCGAGCATAGCTGGTTGCATAGCTCGCTGAGCGACTTTGAATTTAAGGACCAGCTGTACCGTGAGTATCCACGTTCCCATTCGTGATATTATGTATAGGCCAGTTACTGGGTGGACATGTCAGATGACAGTCGAACCGTGTAACAATTTTATTAGTATCAGCTCCTCGATTAAAACCTCGCGATAACTTATCTGACATTCGATGCGCTTGGACAACGATAATTTAAATTTAAAATGGCCGCATTCCGGTGATACTTCCATGAGCCGTATATATTGTGCTAATATGTAAGTCAATAACGGGCTTAAAAACGAACATGCGGGGCAGTCTTTGGGGACTGCCGATAGAAGTGAAAACTAAGTAACTTGTAACATCTAAGCGTGCGGTGACGATGACGCGAGTTTCACACTTTTTGTTCACCCGAACAGTACACATATATACTCAGTATACATATAGCTCATGGAAAGCGTTCGGTGACGATGACGTGAGTTCCATGATTCACCCAAAAAGTGTTCAACGCGCCTTAAGAAGTTTTCACTTCAAAAAGACGCTTACTAAGCCTAGATTCACATAATACTACCCGTCATTGTGATAATTTTTGCCAAATTCTCAAGGTTGTTTTTATTTTTTTCACATAAATTATGTCCATAAGCTAAGAATGTTATAAATTAACTTTAAATACTCCCACAAATCTTGTAGCGTTGCTATCAGATGTTCACAATGTTTTATGCGCGTTATACTACGCGGTGCCGGACCTAAATCTAAACAGCGATTTTTCACACAAAAAATAAAAGTCGGGTCCCAGCAATAATTTTAGTTCAGTTTGACGTACTGAAAGCGAAAATAATGGCTATGTGATGGGGCTTTTTACACCTTGTATGCCCATAAAATAATACGGCGACCGTGTACCGAAAGTCATAGCGTTGGAATGCCTCCTACAAGGTGGACCGATGATCTTGTAAAGGCCACAGGAATCTGCTGGATGCGGGAAGCACAGAACCGGTCGAAGTGGCGGTGCTTGGGGAGGGCTATGTCCAGCAGTGGACGTCTTTCGGCTAAAATAATGATACCATAATACCATTCATGAGTACATTCTGTCACGACTTCGTCCGCTTGGAAGAAACATCGCCAATTAATAAAGATAGTTTGGAAAATTGACGCCTTACGTCAATTTTTGCCGTGTGATTTGAATGACGAAGAATGACAGTTGTGAAAAGAAATGAAATGAAATTTATTTCCATGAATTGTAGTATATTACAGTTGGTCGGGTTATTTAACAGCTTCTTAAATAATTCGCTAAAACTAGCGTTTAGAATTAAATTAATTAAATAAATGAAATTATTATGCTAATAAAATTGGAACATACATTTGTGACTTTGTAGTGTAAATAAAGAAAAATATTATAATATGTTTAATAAATTAAGAATAAGATTATTTTTTATTTATTTTTCTGTATTAATAAGAACTTACGTTCTTAGTAATTGATTACAATCTAGCCTAATAGACTAATAAGTAATTTAATTCTAACTTAATATTTTACGAGATAGATTATGTTATAACTAAGAATAATGTAATTTTTTCTTTGCAATTTCTTAGGGTCTGATAATTGATAAAACACTTTGTTCATGTGTCACATGTATAGCACAGCATTGGTACTATTTATTATTAATTCACTATTTACACACTACACTAACTCAAATGGTTTAGTTCTCTTTAGCCTACGCACTATGTCTGTGTTGTCTGGCAGCTGTTTTGCCTCGATATTCACATGCCGGTGGAATCTGCGTTCGTGGGTTTCAGCAAATTTTTGAATGATGGTGGTGACGAACTCCATTTTAAGGTCACGGTGGAGGTCGTCATTTCTAATGTACCATGGCGCATTTACAGCGTTCTTGAGTACTTTGTTTTGGAATTGATGAATTATTTTGACGTTGCTTTGTTTAGTACAGCCCCAAAGTGGGATGCCATACGTCCAAGAATAAGAATGAATCATATTCTGTCAAATTATAATAGTAAAATGTCAGTGTGTCTTTAAAGTTTAGGTACGCATTCACAAAATAGAACGATTTGAATATACAGACAACATAAATTGAAAAAATTATTAAAAAAATTGAAGCAGAATTTTTCTCTGTAAAGTACTCTTTTTCATAGTTTTCTTCACCACGCCATGCTTTGCTCAGTAAAACCTTTTAACAAAACATTACAAGTCACAACTCTTTTTATTACCTACGAACGAACATTCATAAAAAAAGAAAAAGCCATACTGGGAACAATAAAAGACCTACGCGGCTACGACGTAGCTGTCACGCTACGCCGGCTACAATGTCGTAGCAGATACGTTTCTCTTCCGCTACGCCGCACCTGACAATTTGCATGGAATGATTTGCAAGACAATGTATTGGATAGATTACATACAATTTAATTTTAGGTCTTGTATGTATGGCTTTTGTTGGTCAATCATACCCTTTTTTTTTCATTACTTAATATGTGTTTATACTTTTTGCTAAGACATTGTGGCTAAGTAATAACAGCCGCGCCGGTCGATCTATCAGGTTAAGCTACGCTTGCTGGGGTTGGTCCGTGAATGGGGTGACCATCTTTACATACCAAGACTCTTCCGTACCTCGGAAAGGACGTTAAGCCGGCTGTGATTCGTGGATCTTTCATAGCCGTAAGGGAGTCAGAAGCCCAAAAGTCTGACAACCAGTCTTACCCAGTTACTGGGTTGTGGAGGTAAGCTAGGCAGTCGCTCCATTTGAAATACTGGTATTCAGCTGCATCCAGTTAGACTGGAAGCCGACCCCAACATAGTTGGGAAAAGGCTAGTCAAATTGATGTGTTTATACATTTATATTATTAATACAGTACAGTAGGTACAGGAGCTCAGAAAGGGGGTAACCTAGTTTTAAAAATTGGTGCTGTTTTTGAATTTTCACTTTACCACCAAGTAAGTATCTTTGCCGCTTGCGCCGTGAGTTTTTCAATTATTTTTCAAGTCAAGGTCAAATTCTAGTTAGATCTAAAATAGCTAAAGCTTCTGTTACAACTTACTTACCGGGAATCGCCGAAATAAGGTTTGATTCGTTGTCTGACTTCAGAGTTTCTGACTACCATAATAATTATCTACTGTCCTAATGTTTATTCCATTTAGAGCAGGGTTTGGGTGGAGCGGGAGGGCGTGTCAGACTCATAATGACTAAAACTCACCCGTGTTCCTTCAGTTGCCTGTACGTTGTCAGGGGCCACGATATCCCTTTCTGACTTTCCCGCGACGGCAGGGTTCACGGTGAATAAAGAATGGTCACCCATTCACCGACTGACCTCAGCTAACGCACTTAAATCTCACTGATTGATAGATTTCCGATAGACCCACAAATTCAAATTCAAATTCAAAAGTCATTTATTCAAAATAGGCTGAGAATCAGCACTTTTCAAACGTCAAAATTACATAAGACAGTCCCCCAAAAACGCCCGCCCTTCACCACTTCCTAGTGCTTAGCTGGGAAGAAGTGGCGCAACAAACTCCCCAGCAGCACAGCTGTCTGTTCAGTTAGAAAACTTGATTCTATACAATAGCAGTTACGCAAAACAATTTATATTATGCAACGTAAAACATTACAACTCATTAAAAAAAAAAACTTTTATGAGTAGATTATGTCAATAATAAGTTTAAAAAAAAATTGACCTATACAGTCAAATAAAATGAACTAACCAATTATATGAACTCATATAGTGTCATCTAGTCGTTGATTTAAAAAAGGGGGGGGGGGAGGTACATTGGAGCAGCTTAATTATTCCCAAGCCTTTTTGTCGTCTAAGTAATCTATAACTTTATAGAAACCTTTTTGACATACATCCCTATAGTACTGAAATATGCCTGTAGTGTTATTCTGTAAAGTTTACTCGGAACCTCACTCAAGTGAGCGCACACAATTCGAAATCGAACTCATTTGTTTTTAAAGTAAATCATCGCGGATTCACAACGAGACACTGTTAGAATTTCGAAGTGATTTTTAGAGAACAACACTGTTTTATATCTTGTTCTAGGTTTTTTTTTTTTTTTTTAAACTTTGCCCCACACTAAGAATTTCTTCTTGTATCATGGGTGCCTTTACAAACATAGAAACTCACATACACTAACACCCAGACCCGGAACAACTACTTGCAGATCATACAAATATTTGTTCCGTGCGGGGATCGAACCCGCGACACGTTGCGCAGCAGTCGATCGCTCAGCCACTGCGCCAACCGTGGCCAATTTTTATTTCAGGTTACCTTTGCAATTTACTTCTTCACATTTTGCTAACTTAAAATCATTATAAAAATCCTCTCTTGTTTATCAAAGCATTTCTTTTCTTTGTTCATTCTATGTCGCTGTGTAAGAGAAAATACTTTGAACTTCAGCATGACTTAGGCATTTCTTTCCGTAGATAACCAAAAACATTTTGAGAAATTAAGTTCCATTTTTAACCGGTTCCAAAACCGGAGGAGGTTATGCATTGTATGAGTTTTAATATTACTTTTACATTTCTTGCTATAATGTTCCCACTGCTGGGTCACAGGCCTCCTCTCTGTGAGAGTGAGTGGACTGCAATCCACCACGCAGGCCCAGTGCGGGTTGGTAGATGTCACATGTCTTAAAATATTTGGTTCTTGGACATGCCGGTTTCCTCACGATGTTTTCCTTCACCTTTTTAAGAGCAGTGGTTATGACATAATTTACAAAAAGTGCATGATTGGGTTCGAGCCTACAACCGTATGGCTGCCTTTCCACTGGAGCGGAGAGGAGAGGCGGAGTGGACCTATGCCAATATTAACCAATGGAATTGCATAAAATCTCCGCTTCGCTTCAGTGGACAGGGATTTGCGAAGTAGTTTAAAAATTAATACAAAACCGGGAAGGAGCGGGGAAGCGGAGATGGGATGCGGAAAAAAACCGGCCATGAAGTATTGCAGCCGCGAGGCCCGGGGGAGGGGGAGTAGTGTGCCACCGGCCAGTGCGTGCGAGCCCCGGCTGGGCTAGTATATATGTACATAAGTAACACTTTTTACTTTGACACACACATTACTCGTTGCGTGAACTCGGTCTCGCTCCGCACAGTCCGCTTCACATCTCCGCTACCTCGCTGCGCACAGTCCGTAACTCCGCTCCGCTACCTCGCTCCGCACAGCCCGTAACTCCGCTCCGCTGACTCACTCCGCATCAATGGACAGACACTGTCCGCAACTCCGCTTCACTCAGTTGCCTCGCTCCACTTCAATGGACAGGCAGCCTAAGTCGCGGCCAAACTGGGCCATCACTGCCCTTATTAAAATTGTGGAATAAAATAAATCGACTGTTGGTGATTTAATTATCGATTACTTGCTATTAGCCGTTGTGAATTTTGTATCTCATAATTTTTCAATACAAATATCCAGGATAAAAAGTAGCCTATGTCCTTCTCCAGATTCCAGACAACCTTTCTGTAAATTTCATAACGATCGGTTCCGTGGTTAGGCGTGAAAAATTGAAAGATAGATGGACTTACTTTCATATTTATATAATTACTGGCTGCAACCCGTGGTTTCGTCCGCATAAGTCTCGATCCCGTCGCACGGAGTAGGACATAGGTCCTTCTCCAAGTCATGCTCTACCCAAGTGCCAAATTTCATCCAGCTGTTTTAGCGTGAAAGCGTAACAAAGAAACAAACACTTTCGCATTTATAATATTATTACTAGCAGTTGCCCGCGACTTTGTCTGCGGACCAGGATAAAAAGTAGCCAGCCGTTTTAGCGTGAGAGCTACCGTGAAAGCGTAACAAAGAAACAAATTCACTCTCGCATAGGATAGTATGTAGTATGGAAGTATGGATTTTAAGAGTTTAGCATTATGACATAAACCGTTATAACGCATTTTTTACCATCTCGAAAAAATAGGGTATAATAGATGAACGGAGTAGAAGCCAATGGCACAGTTTTTTTTTTTACTATAAAAATTATCGAAATTTAAATCATACGCACCCTACTAAATGCGCGGAAGTTATCAATGAATTCGTAGCTTTCCTTAGCGGCCGATAGGTAGTCGCCGCACTTGCCGTCGGCCTCTTTGATAACCTTTCGCAGGCGCACAAGCCGCTCGCGCATCCTCCGCCCGCCCGCGTGGTCAATGCTACTAAGCAAATATTCCCGGGTATGGCTTCTGTTCCACTTACACAACACACCATATTATTCACGAGGCGGTAAAAAAAATCAGCCGGTATAAACATAAACTCACGCCTTCTTCCCATGGAGGTAGGGAGTAAGTTGCCTTGCCGTGTAAGTTCATACGTCACACTCACACACACATAAATCATCAATTTTTATAAAACGTTCAGAGTAATAAAAAAACTTTTTACAAAAAAAACCACTTTGGTTTTGAATTTTCGTTTTTTGCCACCGACTTCCGAAATTAAAGTTAGTTTTCACTTTGTAGTGTTTTTTCTCGGAAGTCGGTTGTTTTTTTTGTAAAAAGTTTTTTTTTCACTTTTTAGTTGTGGTACCTAGCCCACACAAATTCGAATACCACTACCTGCTATGTAAATAACAGTCACAGGAACTTATCATCATATCATCCACATATACTAAATGGGAAAAGAAAAGACGGAAGAGAAAATAAAAAAGTGGGAGGGATCAATCCGGGAGGATACCCTTTCATACAAAAAAGGAATTTTCAAAATCGGTCCACAATTGACGGAGAAATCGACGGACATACAAAAAAAAAAAATACATTCGCGTCGAACATATAACCTCCTCCTTTTTGGAAGTCGGTTAAAAATGGAACAAAACGACAATGTCCATAATTTACCAAAATTGAGTTGCCTATGGTTTTGAATTGTACCAGTAAAATACGTAGCAGTTGATGCACCACTCCGTATAAAACTGCAAAATCTCGTTTAAAATCACACTACAAAATCAATGTATGTTACAAAATCAACAATGACCAGTATATTAATTTATTTTATTTATTTATATATACTTTATTGCACACCAGAAAATACATAATAAATCATAAATTTAACAGTACAAAACATACAATGGGCGGCCTTATCGCTTTCTGCGATCTCTTCCAGGCAACCTTGGCAACCTATTGATTAGTAGCTTGAACACTAAATCAATCTGCCTACCCTTTTCCCATCCAGCCAGCTATGTTGGCATCGGCTACCAGTCTAACCAGATGAAGCTGAATACCAGTATTTTACATGGAGCGACGGCCTATCTGACCTCCACAACCCAGTTACTGGGCAAAACGATACCCCTTGGTAATACTGATGGTCAGACTTTCGGGCTTCTGACGACCCGTAACGACCGTCAAAGATCCATGAATGACAGACGGGACCACTGGATTAACGTGCTTTCCGAGGCACAGAGGAGTCTCGATATGTAAAGATGGTCACCTATCCACTGACCAACCCCGGCAAGCGTAGCTTAACCTGATGGATCGACGATTGTTTTTGAAACTAGTAGACTCTCTGTAACATTTTTTTTCTACATAAAAAAGAACATATTTTTCCATTTATCGGTTTTCATAAAATATACTTCTGAGGAGTTCAATCAAACCCCTGATTACACCATAACATAGCAACTGGGGTTTATAAAGTAAGACTAATGATGTCAACTCGAATGCAATAAAGAAACCGACATGGAATTCAATTTAAAGGTAGCTAGTTCAGACTTGTTCAAAATAACTCATTGTAAGGGTGTTAGTACACTTATGTGATTGAAGTCGCATCGATTCTATTGATCAACGTCGATAGTTTTTTGTCTTCTTCTTCTTTTCGAGTCGATGGTAAATACATGTATTATGCGAGTTGGGCTCAGTAGGTGGCAACGCCAATTGCGGCATCAGTGGCATTTTGTAGGTCCTCAGAAGTGTAGGTGTGTGGACACTCTGGACACTCCAATGTATGGGACATGGTTTGGTCAGGAGCACCGCATTCGCACTGCGTATCACTGGGTTTATAGGCTTGTTTTTAACCACTCTCATCTGATAGTAATCAATCATGAGTGCAGGGAATACAACTGTAAAGCGGCAAACAATCATAAATATTATGTTTCATTAAATAGAAAGAAAGAAAGAAAGAAAAAAAAAAAGAAATATAATTTTATTCGTCACAGAAACACGTGCATAAAAAAATAATAAAAACTCGAGTAGGTAACAAAACAATAACAATACGTATACAATAACGAGTACAAAACCGAAATAGTAGGTAGCTGCTGGCACGTCATGACTGTGACAAGAAGGCTTCCACTCAGCATGATGCTGTGCTATGGAGACCCACAGCACAGCGCTGATTTTCAGTGGTCACCCGAAAAAAAAACGTACGTTCAGAAGATCACTCGCAGAGGTACAGGAGTGTAAATATGTAATTTAGATAATTTAGACACTTCAATTGAACTACTCGAATAGTATTCAAACATTCCTCACGTCAGTTTCAGTTGTTGACAGAGATTTAAAAACACATGGATGCAGCGATCAACTTTTAATCGATTTTGTAGTGATCGTCATTTTCTATGTTCTATGTTATGGGGTTTGGTTACCGCACTTAGTCCTTCAGGTGGACCAATGCGCGTGGGCCATAGTGGCCGTTGGTGGTTATTCCAGCCAGATTCCAAACAGATTCCAAACAGTCCACCTCCCGTTAATTAAATCTCCTGGCCTATTTAGAACATCTGTGAAAGATCTGGGTGACCCGAGGGTTTCTGTCCTAATCTGGGTGACGCCTGTGCATTCAAAAAGCACGTGCGTGACGGTTTTCTCGGCCACCATGCACGCCCTGCACAGATGACTGTCCGTTATGATTATTATTAATAATAATAAAATCATTTTAATTCGGACAACTTAGTGATCCATAAATTGTTAGTAACAGGTTTGGACTTAAATCACTATAGTTTAATCACTAGTAACTTAAACTAAAGACGAATTAAAGAGAAAACCACCTACCACCTGGACAACGAGAAATGGAAACTAGGGTATAAGTTAGGTAGTAGGTTGCGGATGATGGCATGAAATCCATCGGTATGGTTTACCGCGAACATTTCTGAGGCACTGCAATACCGAGGTAGTTGCAACAGCATCCTAAAAACATTATTATATTGGACGCATAGAATATCAGTGACCTTTTCGAGTAGTTTACCCAAAGATTACATTATTGTGTGGAAGTTTTTGTTTACCGAGCAGCGTCTCGTGATGGTCCCCGTCACCAGGAGCAGGCCATTCCTGTCCAGGCGTAGTTAAGAAGTAGATCGTAATCTTTTAACTTTTAAAAATAATATCAAACGAATATTCTTTCAAAAAAACGTTGCAATTGTTTTTGGCCTTAATCAATAATTGATATCGACATATTTGATCGGGTGGGTGTGATCACAGTGTAATCCACATAGGGTAAGGCAGATGTGTACTTAAGTACACCCATAGTTCGCCCCGTAATTTAAGTCCCATATAATAGGGGGCGAGCCTACTGCCATCAACCGGGCATAAATAAAAAACTCCGGGCTGATACTGAGAAATTCCTGATGGAAAAACCCAACAACACTTAGCACACCTGGGAATCGTACTCATGCTTAGCAGGAGCGCTTGCGACAACGAGGCAGTTCAATCGAAATTGATCGAAGTTGAACGAAATTCGACGGTAAGAAATACATTTGATCGAAAATGATCGCGTTAGTGTAATCCCGCCCTAAGGAAAAAGGTGCTGTAACGTTATTTATGTAAAACATGCCGAAGGTTCTTGCTATTTGAAAAATGGTGTTGCGGATAAATTAACTTGGAGCTGAAAGTGTATGTATTTTTATGTTATCTATATATATGTACAAGGGCCCTCTTTGTTTTGCACAGATACATATATACAATGTCGCCCATGGGCATGTATTTTTCTGAATATTCATGATTTTTTTTCGAATATTATCTTTAATATATCTTTTTTTTTTTTTTGTAGGGTTTGTCTTATCACCTATCGATTTGGATTCTGTTTATTATTTCTAAAAGCTTATGAGTTATTTTATCGGATTAACTAATATTTTTTAGTAAAATTTGACGACTATGAAAAAAAAAAACGGAGGTCAAGACATTTTCTTCCAAAAAAAAAAGTATTTATTTAAAAAAAACTCAAGTGTAAGTCCATAAAAATAGACGTTCTTGCTATTAATTAAATACCAACGTACATTCATATATAATACAGATTTGGATTGGAATTCAAGGTAAAATGTTAATTTACCGTAAATCTGTTTCGAGTTTTTTTTGTACAAAACCTGTTTATAAAAAAAAAAAAGTTTTTAGAAATATATTCAAGATTAACATATTTTTTTCGATACCAGAAACCCACAAGCTACTTACAACATTTGCGTCTTGTCAGCACCTTAATATGGGTTATATTATGAATATAGTGGGCGTCATTTGCTTATTGGAACATACAGTGATCGCAAATCTTTCTGTCAAGCATATTATGTTTATGAACATTATTTTAAAAGTAGGAAACTTAAGCTCAAAAGGTAACCAGCTTAATGTAGATATGTGTCATGTTTTAACATAAATCAAAACGAGGTATTCCACTCAGCACTAATTTCAACAGTACTTCTCCGAACCGCACCTTTTTTTTTTTTTTTTCAGGGTGGGAAATCATCAAATAACTTCTCCCGCTCTGGGCAGAGCGAGAGGGTGTGTCAGACTTTTACTGACTAAAACCCACCCGTGTTCCTTCCGTTGCCTGTGTGCCGGGGCCGCGATATCCCTTTCGGACAAACCCGCAACCCCAGCAGGCATTGGTCTTTCGACCCCGTCGGTTGGTGCTGACATCTCTTTGGGGCGCGCGTGGAACACAACGCGCCGTCGACACGGGCCTGGTCCTTATCGGACGGCGAGCTGCCCATTGCTCACCGTCCGCAAGCCCGCGAATACGGTGACCGGAAGTCGGCTCGCGACTCCCCCTCCCCTGCGGCGACTAGGGCCGCGAGGGCGTGCAGCTTGCATCTCCCTCGCGCGCTCCACCTCCTCCTTCGCGAACATTACTGCTTCGCAGAAGGAGGTGACGGCCTCCCATGCACTCTCGCTCCGAACCATGGCCTGAACCAGGGCCGGACGCGAGAGATCGCCGCCGCCGATCGCCTCCGTGAGGACATGGCGGTGCTCCGCCCAAGCCGGGCAGACCTCCACCGTATGCTCCACCGTTCCGAACCGCACCTGAGGTTCCAAATATTGATAAGTGCGGTTTGGTGGAACACTTTAACAATACATTTTGACCACATATACGATTATCATAAAACCATTGTTAAACAAAAGCACAACGACAAAGAAAGTTAAATGTTAATAAAATGGCACTCTGCTCCAGCGATTTTGTTTCAATCTCTCTGCAACCCCGTACGTGCTTGCTTCCCCTATGAGATAATCCGTAGAGCTACTGATTTAAACACAGCACGTAATTGGCTTGGCACTGTACAGCAACAAAATAACAGGAATCAGCAGCATCATAAAACGAGGGAAAATGCAAGCACACCTAGACACACTTCACGTATAGTGAGTGCAAGCGCACTCGCGACCGGCATTTGTTTGAGGTCGCTGCACGTACGTCTACGTGTGCGTGCGCCTGTTTTCGTTCGTTTTATGGGGCTGAACTTCTATGTTCTGTGGTATAGCTGAACAGAATTTAAAACAACGTTAGTTGTTATAAATTCTGTTCACCTGCAGGAGAAGTTCGTTGTGCAATCTTTTTGTTTTATGGATTGAATGTTTTTTTGCAAACTGGGTCATAATTATTATTGTTTTACAGTATGATAGGTAACAGAAGGGACATAGCTTAAGGCAGTGTAGTACTTATGAGCATTCACAACTTTTACTATTGTACTAAGTGTGAAAAATAATGAAAAAAAAAGTTTGCTGTTTCATTCAACAGTGCAATAGTAACATTGGAAAGTTAGCCTTGTAACCATTTTGCTAGCTGGCTAGTATTTCAACATGAGCGATTTTTTAACCAACCCCCGACGCAAAAAGAGGAGTGTTATATATTTGACCGCCATGTGTGTGTGTCTGTGGCACCGTACCTCTTAAACGGGTGGACCGATTTGAATGCGTTTTTTTTATTTGATAGCAGGTTTTCTAGCGATTGTTTTATCCAAATCAGTTCAGCCGTTTGAAGATTATAATCTCTTTTCTAGTTGATGAATGTATGTGAGCGTCTTCCACAGGTCTGATCGATATGAAATTTGGTATCCTGTTACTTCAATAATATTAGAAGACAATAGTAACCTTGAACTGATGCTGCAGCATCACCTGGAATTTGCAGGATACCCAACTCCCTTACCAACTTACAGCACAGGTATCGTGTTTGGGCTCATTGGAATGATCTCAATGAATAGGTAATAGTTAGATGATGAACAGGGTCTGGTGATGAAGTAAAAAAGAGAAACGAGGAAATGTATGTGGGCGGGGCTTTTTGAAGTGAAAACTTCTTTAGCATCGTTGTGATTTGAAAGTCGATGAAACGAAAAAGCGACAGTAAAAAGAGACAAGACATCAATTTATAAGATTTAACGTGGGAGAAAATGAGATAGGAAGCATTATACAGTGTTTCTTATATTCGTGGTTCTCTTTGTGCTCTGCTTCGTACCCCCTCCACTCGTGTTTACCAAGGCATAGTGGGAGTTTGCTTAGGCCTACATTTTTGAAGGTTTCACTTCTACCACATGTTTGTTTTTTTTAAATTTTAATATAATTTCACTTGTAAATTATTTTGTTAATACGCTAATAACACGATACATAACATATCAAATAACATGATTCCTGGTTTTCCCGAAGGTATGGTACCTATATTTCACCAATTCTGTTTAAGTTTAATATAGAAGGCGAGCTTATTGCAATTAACCCTGATCAGATCCAAACTCCTTGATGCTGTAGCGGCATCTACATCGCTACATGCAAACTACGCATCAAAGACCTGACGTCACACAACATCCTGACGTCCTGCATCGCGCAATTAGAGTTTACGGCGCGATAAACATATATACAAGCTTCCCGACTTCAACCTCTGGGCAGTTGCCCGCCAGACGCGACACCCGTCTGGTCGGAGGATCCTCCCTTTTCTATGGGGGATGAGTGAACTTTACACCCTGTTCCTCATACCCCTAAATTGGTGACCCCGACGTGATGAACGTCAACGCAGCCTTCGTGCAACTAATTCAGCGTGACGTCATCATCATCATCACTCCCGCAAGCTTTCGTGAGGCGAGTCACTCAGCCAGTCAGCATCCACGGCTTCAGCGGGTATCCTGACCACCAGCATGCAACGAACGCGCATTCCTGGTCATCACCCTCAGCCACAACCCAGCGCTATACCACATCCGACCCACTGGATCATAACGCAGCGCTACCCCGACTCACTGGGGAATCACCGCAGACAGTTCCGACTCACCGCGAACTATGCGGCACCCGGTTCCAACTCACTGGAACCACAGCTGGGACTGTGAAGCATCGCAAGATTCAAGACTCAGCCCATTATCGACCTCCGGTCTTCGGAGAGGAGTGACGTAGTGGCATCTACATCGCTACATGCAAACTACGCATCAAAGACCTGACTTCTCACAACATCCTGACGTCACACAAATCCTGCATCGCGCAATTAGAGTTTACCGCGTGATAAACATATATACAAGCTTCCCGACTTCAACCTCTGGGCAGTTGCCCGCCAGACATCACACCCGTCTGGTCGGAGGATCCTCCCTTTTCTATGGGGGATGAGTGAACTTTACACCCTGTTCCTCATACCCCTAAAATGCCACTAAAATTTCCCAGTAGTTTCTCAGTACACGTATAACGCCTCAGGCAGCGAATTAGTACTCATTTTCAACACGTGATTACAGTTATCATTCTTATCACGTCTTCGCGCCACGTGTAACATGTCTCGAATTCCCCGAAAATTGGCTTGAAAGCGTCGAGTGACACCTGGGTTTTATCCAAACATTCTGGCATTTACGATTCAATTTGTATGAAATTAGGGCTTCATATGATATATCCTACTTAACCTTTATGTTAAGCACGTCTTACGTTTGAGTACCTCGTTGTTCAGAAAAAAGAAAATTGTTTAAGAAACAAAAAACCCGACTGCAAAAATACGTAACTAATAGGCCGGACAAACTAATGACCGGAAATATGGTGTAACTTTTCTTTGTCGAGCCTGCGATACCAAAGTTCTATAGATTTTTTTAATTGCTTGTTTTTCTCATTAAAATTATGAGTTTTTGCAGTCGGGTTTTTTGATTTTTTTTTGCCGAGCTTTTGTTGAGTTGTTTCGGTATATTACGGCCATTCTTTTTAACCTGTTTCTTCTTTATTCTTCTTGTCTTCTCGCAGAACAGAATACCTAACATAGTCCCAATTCTAACCATCTCCATCTCCTAGAAATGTCTTGTCTATTAGATCTAGAAGCAAAATACCTGAGGCGTTACGTGACCTGAAAATCTACCAAGTTTGACAGGGGACTTCACAGGATGGACCGGGTCAGTAACCTCGGCATTGGTCATTGACGCTAAAAAGGTCATCCAAATGAGGTTACATGCTAAATGAGACAACTTTAATGATCAAATATGGGTAGTTATTTCTTTGGGAAAGTAAATAAGGAATGATTTTGACATTGACATTGCATTAATAATAACTTCTACGAGTAAGTGCTCGGCGACACGACGCCGTTACCGCATTGCCACCGCGCCGCGCCGCGCCGCGTCTCTTAGCTGTGTATATGCAAAGTTGCCGCGCCGCCACCACACCGCTAGTATTGTTTAAGCTGTTTCTTTTTATCCATCGCCGGCGCTTGCAAAAATGGACGCGCTTTATAAGTGATATGGCAAAATTAAGCGGAGCCGGCGCGGCGACCGAGCGGCAACGGAGCGGCGACAGCGCGGTGGTGGCGCCGTGTACACGAGCCCTGATAACACATACAGTCAGTTTATAAAAAAGCGTCTGATGAAAAGGTAAACAAATAGATTAGATAACTATTTATAGTACCACTTACAAATCGAGTGCTTTGATTTGATTGTGTGAATGCTTAAACCCGATATTTTAATTTTAAATCTTCAGGAAAATGATTTTCATTAAACAATTGTGGTTAATTTAATAACCTCAGTTTTCGACGATGATTTTTATAATAAAATTTAATCATGTTATTCAATAAGATAAGATAATATTTATTTTGTGAAACATGAGTACAGTATGAAGGTCTTATAAAAAAAATTGTGAGTTAAAGTTGAAACATTCTAAATATAACTGAATATGTTACTAATTCCCGTTAGTGAACAATTGCGTAAGAATTTAACCTTTACAGGGTTTGTTGGCACTTTCATGAGATAATTTTGGAGCAGACCATACATATACGTCCGACGCATCCTGTGCAGTCCCGCTCAATCTTGCTGTCATGCAGGCAATATTTTACGAACAGAATGAGCAATGCGAGAATAGCTTGTGACGTGATGAGAGAAAAATAATATACAATAGCCGCTCGGTAATCTGGCACCAATTTTTTTTCGCCCATTTATTTAACACTTTACACACAAATGTACAGAGGCGGACTTAATGCCATAGGCATTTTCTACCAGTCAACCTTTGGGTGATGCAGAGACAAAAAGTGGTAGGTGCAATAACGAAAATTGTGGAATAAATATTTATTTAAATATAAGGATATACATATACCTATTAACCTATATATATAATATAATATAAATAAATACACATAAATACACGAATATACTAACACAAATAAGACAAACAATGGGAAAACATTACCGTTGTGATGATACTGCCAGCTTCTTACGAATGTGCTCGCGAACTTTAACTTTAAAGGATAATCGGTTAGTTGCCATCCTGATTTCCTGGGGGAGCGCATTCCACAAGGATATAGATTGAACGAAGAAGGAAGAGTGAATGAAGTCAGTGCGATGAGTGGGATATTGAAGAAGACGATTGTGTGATGAACGTAGAGTTTTATTGTGGTTTGCGCAAATGTACTGAAAGTGGGGGGCTAGATAACTAGGGGAAGAGGGAGAGTCAAGAAATGAAAATAAGGTGGTCAGCGCCCTTTGCTCTCTGCGCTGCCGTATGGGCAACCACTTTAGAAGGGATCGATGCGCAGAGACGTGATCATATTTACGAAGATTGAAAACGAATCGAATGCAATTATTGAGAAGACGGTCTAGTTTGTCGAGGAGATCTGCATTCAGGTCATAATAGCACACATCACCATAATCGATGATAGGGAAAATTAAGGACTGCACAAGCATTGCCTTGGTACTTGATGGTAATCAATTTTTAAGTCTGTACAAAGCCCGCAACGTTCCAGTAACCTTCTGGCTGACCCTAGCGACTTGAGTACACCAGTTCAAGGTCCCATCGATGTGTAAGCCTAGGTTCTTCACGTCAGTGCTAAATGGAACGATCGTACCGTTGAAGAGAACTGGTGGCAAGGTTGACTCATATACCTTACTAATACTACGAGGACTCCCAATTATAATTGCCTGACACTTAGTAGGGTTTACTGCAACACCAAATTTATCAGCCCAGGTTTTTATTGCAGCTAAGTCCCTATTTAACTTGTCGATAGCGTCAGGTATTTCATCAACCTTCCCTTGACAGTACAACTGCAAGTCATCCGCATACAGATGATATGCACACTGAAGCTCGGAAGTTATAAGATTAATGAAAATAGAGAACAGAAGAGGAGAAAGAATACCGCCTTGGGGAACACCAGCTTCCAAATCACACCAGCATGATGAAGAATCTCCAATATGAATGGACTGCTGACGCTCCTGAAGATAAGAGGAAAACCATTCCAGTGCTTTGGGAGAGACCATAACAT
The DNA here is from genome assembly GCA_947364205.1 of Agrochola lota. Classification (NCBI taxonomy): domain Eukaryota; kingdom Metazoa; phylum Arthropoda; class Insecta; order Lepidoptera; family Noctuidae; genus Agrochola; species Agrochola lota. Next base: position 7,569,321 of record OX376246.1, on the reverse strand, counting down.
AGGACAGAATAGCTAACAGGATGTCGTGACTGACGGTATTAAAGGCATTCAAAAAATCAACCAACACTAGAGCAGTAACTTTGGTGTCTTCTAGTCCTGCCCTTATATCGCCAGTCACTTTAAGGAGGGCGGAAACTGTGCTGTGCCCAGGCCTGAACCCAGATTGAAGTGGGCTAATTAGAGAGTTATGATGAACAAAAATGGAGAATTGTTTGTGTACACAGGCCTCAAGCACTTTGGATAGGAAGGGAAGTATAGAAATTGGACGGAAGTCGGTAGGAAGAGAGGGAACCTGAGTACACATTTTTGTCTACTCTACTTACTGGAAGCGAATGAAAAACCATAGTTCCCGAAAATATAAAAAGACAGATACACAAAATTTAAAAAATTAAAGTAAAAATTAAAGTAAAAATTAAATATAAACAAAAACAAAAATGGTACACCCAAACGTTAGCAATATTAGCAGGAAACGAAAAGCACTGACCATGACGAAAACAAACAATGCAACATTTCAGAACGTATGCTTTGAACGTCAATGTCAACCTGATCTGACAATTCTGACATTCACTACAACCAACTAAAATATAAAGCATGAATAAATGAAGTTAAAAAACATACAATATTGAGGGTATTGATAGGTATAACAGATATTACGTAAATAATTGGGTCACAAAAAAAAAAAAAAAAAGATAACTATGGGACGGGACACTACACGACGGTAAGTAAAGATGAATAATTCTATAAAATGACAACTTACGAACAGCAACAAGACATTGAAGTAAACATTCAATAATTACGGATAGTTCTTTTCAGGCTCCCGGCAGCAACGATACTTCTTCATCTCACTGATGGAGTCGCGCCCGGCGCCTTCGGGTACCTGGTTATCAAGGGCTTCAACTCGTCGATGGAAGTAACCTTGTGTCGACTTCCATCAGACGCCTTTATGCAGATGACGCCGTCTTGAGTCCAACACGACCGCATACTAAAATGCTCACGCGCCTTCACGAATACCGACTGCCTGGCTCTAGTCAAGAACTCCTTAATTGATATTTTGGAGCCTTTCAAACCTGTCTTCGCCTTCCAAACAGAAGCCTTGATGTCCACCCTGGCGAACCTCACGAGGATAGGCCTGTGATGCTCCTTGCTGGGGGCTCCAAGCCTGTGACAGGTTTTAATCGAGGATGGTGACAGATTCTTGAGGGCAAGCTTAGTACCGAGAACGTCCAAAATTACCGCTGTGCTGTCTTCATTCTCCGCTTCAGCAAGGCCTTGAAAGACCAACGCTTTCCGCCGATGCCTGGTCTCCAAGCCATCAATTTGCTTGGCACACTCACCAATCTGGCTTCGGAGTAGACCAAGCATTGAAAATATGAGCTCACGGAAGCCACGGAACTCCTCGGCAACACGGGTGGGTTTTAGTCAGTAAAAGTCTGACACACCCTCTCGCTCCACCCAGAGCGGGAGAAGTCATTTGATGATTTCCCAGCCGAAAAAAAAAAAGCAGTGGTGGCCCAGTGGTAACAGCCGTGACTTACGAGTTGTAGGACATAGGTTCGAACCTAGACAGGCGCTTTACTTTGTGTAAATTATTTCTTCACCATTGCTCTTAAAACGGTGAAGGAAAACATCGTGAGGAAACCGGCATGTCCTAAAACCAAAAATTCGAACACATGTGACATCTACCAACCCTCACTGGGTCCGCGCGGTGGATTACGGCTCACTCCCTCTCACAGAAAGGAGGCCTGTGTCCTAGCAGTAGGAATTTTATAGTCTGAATATGCTTATGCTGTAATCGAGAAGTCAGTAGCATTTTTCTGTAAAATTCATTTGGAACCACACTCAAATGAGCGCACACAATTCGAAAGTGAACTCATTTGTTTTTAAAGTACTCGTAAATCATCGCGGATTCACAACGAGACACTGTTCGAATTTCGAAGTGATGTTTAGAGAAATACTATAGCAATCTTTCAAAGGCTGTTGAGAAATTCTAAGTATCTTCAATATTATGGAGGAACCACGTAAAAAAACCAAGACTAAAGCATATTTGCTATGCTAATGACCACTCAAAGTAATTAAAGTTTATTGCTCATTAAGGTAAGTGACAGCGCATGGTGATAGCCCATTGGCTATGGTTTGTGACTGGTGAAAGAGAGGTCATCAGTTCGAATCTGACCTGATGCATTATTAATGTGAGCTGATTAGTGTAGTTCAGTGGTCGGCAAACTCATTCAAAAATTCAAAAGTCATTTATTCAAACTAGGCTGAAATCAGCACTTTTCGAACGTAATTACATAAGACAGTCCCCCAAAACGCCCACCCTTCACCACTTCCTAGTGCGTTAGCTGGGAAGAAGAAGTGGCGCAACAAACTCCCCAGCAGCACAGCTGTCTGTTCAGTTAGAAGAAAAAAAAAATAGTTAATAGAGCCAAATATCAATACTGTAACGACTAAGATTTCTTATGAGAGCCAATCCTTTCTAAACTGTCTCTATACACTTTTCTTAATCCTCAAAACTCCCATCCTCTTTCACTCCACAATGCTTCCTAAACTTAACTGGCTAAGAAGTAGGATGCCTTCATCAACATCATCATACCGGCTGATAATAATACGATGAAGGCATCGATGAAGACGATATGACCCAGTGGAACGCCATCACATCACAAAACTATTTTTGCAAGGCGTTTCTTTTGCTATCTGGGTGGCTACTTATACAACAAAACTCATAAGGGGTGACATATCTTTAGTCTCACAAAGAATAATTGCAAAAAGAGGCTAACTGACTGGCTACTAAAATTAAACTACAATGATACTGAAAACATCGTTATAATGACCTAAACACACAATCACATACTCTCACACACCCACACACCCTCATATACCCATACAATCACCCACACTACACATCTACTAACATTCGTCTCGCATACTTACTTACCCTAGATTTTAATATTATTAAATAAAACCATAAAATGTCGTCTTGATTCCTTACTAAAATCTGTCAGCGCGCTTAGTACATAATTTATAAAAAGAAAATGTGAAGGGGTGGGATCCTGGTGTCCTGAACCACAGGTCACGAGCCTAGTTTAGGCACCAGTCTCCCACAATATATACTTACCTGAATTGTGTATCATTGTCGAATCTGACTAATGTAAAATGATTTATGTATATTGTGGTGAGAAAATAAATTTGATTGATTGATTGATCTTAATTATTTACAAGTTAACCTTGGAAACTTTATAAGGTACTGCCATGCTCTACTGTGCCTTGATTGAGGAATTTTGCGATGTCCTGTTAATTTTTGTTGAAAATACTTCGGAAGTAATAGTGTTTATTATGCGCTATTACATACACTTGAATGTTGATTTTTACTTCAAGGAGCTCTCTTGCGTGGTGCGGGAGGAGAAAGTGATGCAAATAACGCCCGCTTCTTTGCCATAAATGCTTCCGTGGTGACATCAGACTCCTGGACCTCGTGTGTGATTTGTTGATCATATACGCTGGTTTCCGGGGAGCGAACGTATGACGCAGTTTGATACAAAACTCTTCCCACTTTTGTACACCGTTTTTCACGCCTTGCCACCATACCGCTGCTTCATCAAGTAGGTGTCTACTCGAGCTCACCCGAGTCAGCTTTTCCACATTTTTGTAGGTGGTTGCTGCTGCTAAAAAAACCTCGAATGCGTCCGTGTCGTTTTGCCCACTGAAGGTGATGTTGCAGGATGCAAAAGTTCCCTGCTTGGAAGCCGGTCTGTAGGAACATCTGGAATAGGGATGATGCCTGGGTAAAAAAATTAAAATCTAATTAGTCCGTCAGTCAGATAATAAAAAAATATTAGTCATGTATTTTTTGCTTTATCATATTAATAAAAAAATACTTAGATAAAACGCATTTTAAGTTGGGCAGTGGGGGTCGCTACGTCACTAGTACGTATAAAATCTACATACTCGTGACGTCATGGCACAGTTTACCTCAATGTATCGCTGTACTCTTTAGATTACGTAAAAAAAGAAAAAATACGTGTCCAATATTTTTTTATAATCTCAAAAACGGACAAAAAATTTTTTTAGTTATAATCCTTATTGTTCGTTGGACATCGCCATCTTCAAAGTCTGATGTTAGTCTTCGGAGATTTTCTAGCTTGATCCGCTGGATTCGGCCTCACGTTGTGCGTCAGATTGTAATCGATAAAACCCACAATAGAATGTTTTCAACTATATTTTTGTAATTTGTAAAAATATTTAACGTTAAGTTGTGGCTTTTTTATATTGCTCGTCGGTGTACGTAGTTTGAATGTTGAATACAACTTGATATCTCTTTTAATGACCGAAACGCCGACTCCCGCGCGTTCTATGGTCGTGGTCGATATTTGTACAGAGCCGTACTCTATAAGCCAAAGAGCCGCATGCGGCTCGGGAGCCACGGTTTGCCGACCACTGGTGTCGTTTAAAGGGTTAACAGGAATATTAGTGGGTCATAAAGGCAAGTTTTTAATAAAATGTATGTGTGAAGAGATACGTCCAGCATTTAAAGAAGAAAGAGCCTTTTTCCAAGACTTAGGGTCTTAGAAAAAGGATTTTTCCAGGTACAAACATTTTATTTATTTACTAAAATTATTCGGTAAATACTCAAAAGTAAACTTAAGTAAAAAGAGATAGATAGGTCATCCGTGCTCCGCAAGTGTGCGTACATACGTCAGAACTTGTCTAGTTAGCGAAGTTACGTTATATTGTCTTGGCTCTTTTTCGCTCCGAATAATTACGACATGCCGTCCTACTTCAACGTGTCATTTAATTAGTGTGACTTGAATCATTTTTGAAGATCGAATGTGTTGGGTAGGTAACTTATCTACCTATTTTAATTTACCTTATAATTATAAAATCATTGATTAAAAATGACAAGTCTTCGAAAAGAGACGAATTTGTAAGGATCGTAGCACATGGCCATAAATTCTGCCTTTGAGAACACCTTTGAGAAAAATTGTGAATTTATCCAATATGTAAATGTCAACGTAATATTTTGAGAACCATTAGTTTATAATCCATCGGTACCATTTCTGCCATATTATAAACTGTCGAAAAATTGTGAACTGGGTGAAATGGGTTAGGTTAGGTTACAACCGCGATTGAGCCGACCGAGCGAAGCGAGCGGAGCCGCGGCAGCGGCCGGCGAGTGTTACTTCCAAGTATCTCGCAGCTAAGCAGGATATTTGGCATTGGCGCAAGGTGCGTACCACCGAAAGCACCTTTGATATCACTTTACAATTTGTCGGTTTCCCATGGATAGTATATAAACAATTGATAAATAATGCATTAAATTGTAAATTAATTGTTTCAGTTCACAATTTTTCGACAGTTTTTAATTTAACGGAAATTATACCAATAGATTAAAGAAAGAAAGAACGAAAAATAGTTTATTTGGGACACGCACAGGAAATACAAACTGTAATCATAAAAAATTATAAAATAAAAAACAAACAAGGAGCATTTAAAAACTAACGGAATAATAACGACCTGTGCGAGGCGAAAAAGGCAGCATAATGCGGCGATATATAAAAAATAAATAAATACCTACATCAGCGCTGGTAATCTAATGGGGCCCACTGTGATGCCACGGTCACACTTACTGACTTAGATACATCCCACTAGGGGATTACAAAATAAATAAAACAATAAAAATAATAATAAAGAACAACTCTGATTATAAACTAATTAAGTTCATAATTATTCGGTGACATATACTCGTATATCTAATACAGAATCATTCATCATGTTCATCACACAGCACATGTTCTCCAACAACATCATGTTCTCATATCAATTTCTTGCAAAGAGGATACATTGATGTTCTGAGCACGGGGTAAGGAACGTGACTTGCAACTGAAATTTTGGCAAGCTTTGGGAGTATTGATAGGTAGACACTGTCAGTTGGAATTTCAGCTGACTTAAGTTTAAAATGGGTCAAAGGTTTTCACCTTAGACTGTATCAAATTAAATCTTCGAACAGCTATTTTATTATACATATTTTTAGGGTTCCGTATCTCAAAAGGAAAAAACGGAACCCTTATAGGATCACTCGTGTGTCTGTCTGTCTGTCCGTCTGTCACAGCCAATTTACTCCGAATCTTATGGACCGATTAAGTTGAAATCTGGTGCACATATCAACTTCTATGACCCAAACACGGACGTGTAACGAAAATACATGAGTTTTTAATATGGGGGCCATTTTTCGTGGGCATATTGAAAAACAAAAAAGAAAAGTTTTGCAAATTGTACTGTGTGACATATCAATTGAAAGGACTTGTTTTTTACAATAAATACTTTTAAAGATATTTAAGAAATTGATGGAAATTTATCATTCCCCTCTCCCTTATCTCTGAAACAACTGAGCCTAAAATAAAAAAAATAGAATATAGTTCATTATTTATAGACTACAGAAAAACCTATAAGAAGTCTATGGTCTTATAATAACATGGTAAATCTCCCAATATTGTACAAACAAACTTACATTTGCAGTTAGAATGTATAGGAGAACATGTTTTCAATTACACTGTTAAGTTTGTTCTTGGGATAAATTCATCCCAACTACGGAACCCTTCATTGTGCGTGGTGCGACTCGCTCTTGGTCGGTTTTTAAGTGCACGTCACGGTGGATTAGAAGACGGTTTTTTCCACGAAATGGTGTACTATAGGTACATCTCTGCCCAACCCTTCGGGGAGAACAGGCTTGGTGTTATGATGTTTCACTCTGTGTGTAAAAACTTGAATTTAACTGGATTTTACATCAGTTAACGGACTGCCATGTTTGTCTAGTAATATTTCACTGCTGAACTTGGGTCTTGGTTTCAATTTGGGTATGGAAAAGCAGACCGGGAATCGTTTTTTTTTTCAGTTGTTATAGGGAAAAAATGAAAACTATTTAGACATAAGATATTTAAAAAAAAAATGGGTTAGATAAAACGCATTAAATTTGGGGAGTGGGGGCTCGATACGTCACAATTCAGTATACAATCTACTGGAGACTGACATCAATGTATTGCCGTAATCTTTTGATTACGTACAAAAGAAAAAATAGGTGTCCAATATTTTTTAATAATCTATCTGACGGACAAAAAAAAAATTGTCAATATCTCTATTATAAAGTTTGAGAGTTTGTAGGTACTCCAGACTGCTACTTTTGAGTAGCAGTCTGGAGTACCTACAAACTCTCTACAAACTTATTACAGATTTGTCTCCGGTTAATGACAATATATAGTCTCGCATCTTATTACGTGGGGTTTATAGCCATGTAACTAGCGAAATGTGGGTGTAATGTACATCTCTGCCCATCTGTTGGGGAAATACAGAAGCGATATGATACGTTTTACTAATTGACATATGAGGGTGAAATGAACCTTAATTTTTTATAGTAACAGAACACTGGCTGTCTGCTTTAAACTCGGGATACTATACGAAATCGAGACAGGCTGTTCGTGCTTGGGATATTGGAAGACGGTCGTTTAAGAGCTGGTTCGAAGTTCAACGTACGAGACGAGACTACGTGTTAGGAATATCCTTCATATACCTATAGGTGCTGTAGAGGTTTTGTCCAGTTCGCTTTAACAACCGACTTCTATGAATAGAAATAGAAAGAAAATAGTTTATTATCCAAAGAAAGAAAGAAAGTAAGAAAGAAAGAAATATTCACACAAAAACAAAAAAAAACAGAAAAAATATTGTATTGTGTGCGTCACGGCTGCGCCAAATAGGACCAGTTCAGCATAAATGCCAGCCAACTAGTGCCTGACGCTGGTTTTCAACTTAGTAATATAGCAAGCAGTTTTACAGGTTAACACCAAGTTGAGACGACATGAGTAGCTAATCATATTTTGTAACCTTATGGTCATATTTTAATTACCAAACCACCAACCGGTTACAAAATATTATTGACCAGTGAGCCCCAAACTAGACTGTTAGGGTCAGTTCAAATAAAAATTATTCTAGTTCACTAGTTAGCCATATTTCTTAATTCCATTCCAGTAATATTTAAAAATTAATCAATACAGAGAAATATTTGACAGCTTTTTGCGTCGTTGCCAACTTTTTGGATGAACGCTCTTAATGTAAGAATTATTGCTCAACCTGCACGCGTACATGACCACCATTGAAACTGGTTTTGTTGACGGAAGAATAGTCAAAATACAGATTGTGATTGTGAATCTGACATTTTGTTTACTGAGATCGAACCCAGAATCCATACTCAATACTCAATATATGTATTTGCGTTCCTCAATGTTAACATAGGTGGTAGGTACATGATAAAAATATACATAATTTTAGATCATTGTGGACCCTGTCGGGCACAGCAAGATAGGATAGAGAAAGAGGGCTAATATCACCACCAAATACCATTAATCAGTCGCGGTTACAACTGCAAGACCAACCACGCAGTCAAACGTAAAGTAGGTTTAAAACAAATTTTGAAATTCACTCCTAAGTATATTGCAGTCTTAGGTCTTAACTCAAAATATCATAGAAGTATGCTCAGTCATAAATCAAGATTACAAACTGTCTGATTTGATATTACTCTCGACTCTAATCAAGTTTTAAAGCTAGATTGATGACCGAGCATTCGTTCTTGACAACTGACCTTAGGTTTATAAAACACATAAAAAATGACAGTAACCTAAATGAAATTAATCTTACTAATTTCAGTCCATAATACAGAGTACCGCAAGAGTACGTCACTGACTTTATTATATTATGCTGACCTATCAATCAATCTGCCTAGCCTTTTCCCAAGTTGGGCTCGGCTTCCAGTCTAACCGGATGCAGCTGAGTACCAGTATTTTACATGGAGCGACTGCTTATCTGACCTCCACAACCCAGGTACTGGGTAACACAATACCCCTTGGTAAGACTGGTTGTCAGACTTTTGGGCCTCTGACGATCCGTAACGACTGTCAACGATCCACGAATGACAGCCGGGACCAACGGCTTAACGTGCTTTCCGAGGCACGGAGGAGTCTCGTTATGTAAAGATGGTCACCCATTCATGGACCAACCCCGGCAAGCGCAGCTTAACCTGATGGATCGACCCGTGCGGCTGTTATTACTTAGCCACGAGCTCCTATATTATGCTTACCTATAATGACTAAAATGAATGAAATAATTAATGATAATGATTTATTAGAAATTAAAATGTAATGTATTAAGAATGTATTGGAATAATTAGAATCAATATTATATAATGTATATTAATCATTTGATATGAAACATTTGCAGTGCCCTTACAGTGTGTATGTCTTAATACTGTGTCATGAAAGGTCATTGGGCAAAATCTGACTCAGTTAACGATAGTTTTCCTACAAAAACCAAATTTATTTTTAAATTGTTAAGTATTGTTTTTTTTTTAAACCATGGGAATAAAATGTTAAAGATGAATAAAAAATAGGTAAAAAATGTAAAGATAAAACAATATCAGTGAAGCATTCGCGCATATAGCCAGAATAGTATATTTTTTGTCTTGGGCCCGACATCAAGAGCAAATAGATGCATGTGTGTGCCTGTGGCGTTTTTAGACGATACAATTATTCCTGTAGACATTGATCATGTCGAATAAAACTTAAAAACTCTTCTATGCTTGTTTTATTTTTACTTATTTTATTTTTTAAATCATGATTTGAAAAATTTTATTTTTGAAAAATGTGCTAAGCCTTGTTATAATTAACCTTATAATTGTATTTTTTTTTAGATTTATGGTTTTTTCCCAATAACTGCGTTAATGCGACATATACATTCGTAAACTAGAGACGTTTATCTAAATATCTTACCCTATTTTTTTTCTGTAGGCCGTGGGTATAGGTTCCATACTTAGTTGCCCAATGACCTTTTAATGCATGTCTAATAACCAATGTTTTACATGTCAGCAAATAAATAAATTATTGGTGGTCGTAAGCGCGACCGCCGAGGGGTCTTGGGTTTCATGTCCGGGTCAGATTAAAAGTATTATAAAGGTTTTTTTTCAGCAGATTCTCAGTAGCAGCCCGACAATAGGCTCACCCCTTATATGGGACTTAAACGTAAATGATGAAATTTATGTACTACCTCTCTGTCTACACCAAAGGTCTTCACCCCAAGGCCAAGGCAGCCCGGCAATAATTTGTCAAATTAAATTTATTTATTACTATTAATGTCAAAAAAATCAAAACAAAATAGACCAAAAAACATTCATTAAAATACAGCCCCATTTAAGATTTTCCTAAAATAAGAAATCATGCACTGAAAATTACACCACTTGTTGGCTCCACATATCTGTGCGAGCAGTTCTTTTCTCGAATGAAAAACGTAAAGTCCAGCGCAAGGACCAGAATCACCGATATTCACTTTGAAAATAGTTTGAGAATTGCAACAATAACCATTAGGGCAGATATTGATAAACAAAAAAAAAGACAATAGACAAGGTATATTTAGTAACTTAATCCACTTAACTGTTCTTAAGCGTCATAAATAACCCTGTAAGAAATCGGGTCCGGGTTCGCAACAAGTCAATCGTCATCCTGAGGATGCCTCGTTGAGTGTTGAAACACATGTCGATTTCTTACAGGGTTCTTTATGACTCTTTAAGAACAGTTAAGCGGATTGGGTTACCAAATATACGTCGTCTATTGTATTTTATCATGGATTTCCGAAAAGTCACGCCTGAGTCAATTAACTATTGATAAATTAGTTAATAAATTATGTTAAGCATTTAGCCTTGTAAAATTTTATAGTAAATAACTGCAAATATGATTGTTTTTTAATTAGTTAGGGACCTTACCGCTTCACTTCAATAAGGTTGAAGACCGCTGGTCTACACCTACAGGGAAAACAAGTGTAATTTCTATGATAAATTAGATATGCACAAGGGAAATCAGCTAAGCACAAAGGGTCTGGGTAACATATGATTGGTCCCTGATGAGTAACATTTCGTAACTTTGAAACTAATCGAAACTTAGTTAGAAATTGTTGTGAAATTATTATTGAAATATTAAAACGGAAATATTTTATTTATTTTTAAATCGCAACTTGTACGTAAATATTTTTATGGATGAGAAACACAACTGATTTTGACAGTAAAATAATTACAAAATAATAATTAAAACCTTTGTTAATTGATTTAATAAAAAAAATAGCAGTGCTCACGGTAAAGTACCATAATAGTACGCGCGAAATTTCGCGGATTACTATATTTTTTTTTTTAATTCATATTCATTATGGCACCTCTTTAGGTCATGAGCTATCCGAATATCAAAAAATATTTGACCTAGGTTTTATGAAGGAGGCGTGAAAATTGATTAGCTGTGTGACAGCTATATATAATGGAATTCTGTCCGCTGCCTCTGGTTTAAGCTGGTTAAGCTACGCTTGCCACGGTTAGTCTGTGGATAGGTCACCATCTTTACATACCAAGTCGCGTCCATGCCTCGGAAAGCATATTAAGCCGTTGGTTCCAGCGGTCATTCGTGGTTGTCTGACAGTTGTTACCGGTCATCAGACGCCCAAAAGTCTGACAAGCAGTCTAACCTAAGGGTATCGTATTACCCAGTAACTGGGTTGTGGAGGTCAGATGATGATTACTTTTCTGTTTATAAAAAATTCTGAAGGTTTCATAATATTAAGTCAAAATAATTTCCGTGAATACGGTCGCAGTTATGTATTAAAAAAACATTCCTGTAACTAATATCCCTGAAATATCCTGAAAACGTTCGTGAAAAATTTATGTCGTTATTTTATTTTGCAAAATATGAAATGGGTCTCGAAAAATATAACGTAGCTGTTATGAAAGAAGCTGTCAAAAGTAGGAAACTCGTGCCGTAGACCACGAAAATATAATATCTAAGCGCAAACATAAAAGTTTCTCACTTAAAGAAAACTGCTGCAAAAATAATACTTGAATATTTTTATTTACGTTTTATATCTGACAGGTTTTTTATTAGTTATGTTTATGTTGATTTGGCCTTTGTTCTTTTACGAAGCCCGGAACTTTGGACATTAATTTACAAATTGGCAAAAGATTTTGCTGGGCCTTATCCACGCTATGACTGAGAAGGGAACAGTATTGATCACCACGGTTTCTCACTCCAGTAGCTTGGACCCTGGCTCCGGCAGAACACATTTCTTTTTTTTTATATCGTTTTATAAGAAATATTTAAAAATATATTTTATATGTTGGAAGGTTTAATAAACGGAAAAAATAATGTAATAATAAGCCCGTTTTGTCCCACCGGGCAGAGTCCTCTCTTACATTTTTCTACTCAACTCGATGCTGAGCCAATATGTACCAATCCCTTCTATAAGCATCAAGTTCGTCCCAAATAGGTACTTAACCAAAAACCCTTCAAACCACAGCCAATGTATCTCATTGACTGTGGTTTGTGGTACAAAATAATCGAGAGATGAGCCGCAATATCCTGCAGACGTCTAAATTAGGGATAGGCGCGGATGTCATGAGAGAGTAATAAAAGACGCTCACTACTTCAAATATTTGTGCTGGGATATCGCGGGCGTATGTTACACCGTAGTGTATAAGATTTGAAATATCAATAGCACTATTGTCTCAAAGTTAAAGTCAAATAATTTATTTCGATTAGCACATTTGTAATAGTGAAAACTTACAAAAAATAAAAATCTAGTCACCCCTTCCAAAAGGTAGTTTTTGTATGGAGAAGAATGGGCAAGAAACTCCACCAACATTTTGTATACATTAATTATATATATGTGAAGAAGATGCACCTACAATAAAATTACTATAGAATAGAATAGAATATTCTTTATTATGTACACCATAAAAAATACAGATATAAATGTAGACATTTTACATAGGGTGACACAATGGGCGGTCTTATCGCTAAAAGCGATCTTTTACAGACAACCTTTGGATGGATTAAAGGAAGAAGGAGAGACAATACTCCAGGTAGTCAGTGGTGTACCATTTACATACACAATAAATACATACATACATAAAGCATACACTTATCTATATATTTACAAAATATATATATATGGAATTATAAAAGTGGACAAAGATTGAGCACTTTGCGATTGATTGAGTACTATACCACAATAAGTAAACATAATTAAAGATGAAGCAATGATATAAACTAATTATGTGATATATACATGGTGCTCACATATTTACAAACATTATAAAAGTATATGATATAAAAAAACAAATAACAAGTAATCTAAACACCTGCCACCTTAATAGAGTTATTTTCGTATTTATAATATTAATATAATTATTATCCATTATTTCATTATATTATTATGCATATCCGAAGGGTGATGAGTACGGGATGTAATTTTTTTTTAAATTACGAGTCTAGCCTTACGTTCGACGAGGGCACTGCGGTGGTGTGGCGCAGCCTCTTTTACCATCGGACTTCTTACGGACAACAAGTGCCTAGGAGCTGTCCAACGTTTCATGTCGTAAATTTTTTCAAGTTCAAAATATAACCAAAAATCAATAATCAACTTCTGACTTTTTCTACGCCCAGTAAAATGTTCAACGGTGAAGATTCCAGCTTCAATCGGCCCCCTGCTCCGATATGCATACAAATTATATTTTTAAAACTAGTTTTTAAACTAGTTTTTTAAATCTTGCATTATTTGAACGAAGGGATAATACAAATAAAAGGAAAGCTGCACATCTAGATTTCGAGATACCTGTTCCTAAGTTGCAACTCTTCCGAAAGAGTTGTATCTACATGGCTCCCCTAATTTATAATGCTTTGCCGAATACAATTACCCAACTACCCTTCCAAAAATTTGTTCGGCACTACGAAAGTGGCTGTTGCAGGAATGTTTTTACTCAATTCACGAGTTTTTTGTAAAATGTCCCTGTAATTTTTTTTCTCTTGATCGGGTATCAAAATACAGGCATAAGTAATGTAATTATTTAAGTTAAGTGTTATTTTGTTAAACTTATTGTTTTATTTAATGTCATGTCAAAAATAGAAGTGTGTAGTTTATGTATTATAATAATTGAAATAATGATTAAAATTTTAATATTAATATAATGTAAATAATGGTAACTAAAAATGAATGTACCTACTTCAATGATTGTATGTAATAATAATTGTAACTTGATTTGCATACCGTTAAAACGGTGAGACATGTAGCACTATGCAATAATACGAACACCTTTTGTAAACATACCATGTTTCTGGCAAATAAATATTCTATTCTATTCTAAATATTAGAATATAAAAACATAAAAAAAAAAATAGTAACCCATCACAATGCGAGCCGAGTCCAGAAGTACCGCTTTCTGAATCAAGCCCTTCATCCAGTCGAGGCGATTGAGCCATTGGCTGTTATGACTATCGGTACAATGCTGAGTCCACATCCCACTTTTCGAAATCCTCGCGAGCCAAGTCAAGATAGTTGATTTTTTTATCTTTCTCGTCTTTCACGAGGTTCCCGTCATGCGGAACCGTTATGTCAACAATCATTGTGCGCCGCTCTAGTCAATCTACCACCACTATAATCAGGCTAATTGGCATATATTATTAGTATGGATTTCACATTCAGTTTCTATTTAAAAATAAAAATCAGCATCACGAAAGAAACAAAAGCGAATCTACAAATCCACAGAAAAAAGTTAATTACAAACTGCAATCTTTTTTAAACAAAAGAGCTACACTCTGTATCAGCTTACCTGAACGAAAAACAGTAGAAAACGTTCAGGTTTTTCTAAACTGGCTTAAGTTTGTTACTTAATCTCTGCCCTGACTAGCTTGTGCGGGTTCACTTTATCCTTTCAGTAAGTTTCTCGTGAAATTGTAAACACAAACTCTTGTTTTTTTTTTTTAGTTTGTAACTTTGACTTAGTTTGAGTTTGTGTCACTGATATACAAACTGTATCTACAAATGGTCGTTAAGTTTATTTTTATGAGGGTATCTCTTTATCTCTTCTAGTTGGGTTACTGAGTTTGTCAGTTGGGTAAGGTGTAATGGTGTGTGCTGATATAATTTAATTGATAATAAATGCAAAACATAATATTCTGCGTTTTGAGTTTTTCTATCTGGAATTTCTTCTCAGTAGCATCCCGAAGTCTGGATTTGTGCCCGATGATGGCAATAACCTCGCCCCCTGTTACATGGGACTTAAACATAATTCGCGAAATGTGCGAGTACCATATCGATTCACTTCTGCTCCTGCTGGAGCTTGTTGCGCCACTTCTTCTTCCCAAGTGAAGCACTAGGAAGTGGTGAAGGGCGGGCGTTTTTGGGGGATTGTCTTATGTAATTTTAACGTTCGAAAAGTGCTGATTCTCAGCCTAGATTGAATAAATGACTTTTGAATTTAACACATCGCGAAACACGTATGTTGTATACACTGACGTCATACGTCTTTTCATTTTTCTTTTAGCTACTTCAACTTAGTTCGAGTTTGAGACGCTGATATATGTATCTATAAAAGGTCGTTGAGTTTATTTTTATGCGGGTTGTTGCTTCTATTTGAATTGCTGAGTTCTTCAGTACGGTTGTGTGCAAGCTGTCCGTATTAAATCACATTAAAATGATTATTATTGCAAAATTTAATTTGGCAGGTATATATTAAATTTAGAACAAAAACGCAAAGAAATACTCCATAGGATTCAAAAAAGTGTTCTATCGAATCTGATGGAGTTTTTTTTTCGGGTTGCTTAATTATTGCAATACGTTAGACTATCACGTCATCATTCAACATCATTATTTCAGGCAAAAGACGTCCACTGCTGAACATAGGCCTCCCCCAAGCACCGCCACTTCGACCGATTTTGTGCTTCCCGCATCCAGCGGATTCCTGCGGCCTTCACAAGGTCATCGGTCCATCTTGAGGCCTTCCAACGCTTCGTCTTCCGGTAAGCTGGTCGCCACTCCAGAACCTTTCGGCCCCATCGGCCATCTGTTTTGCGAGCAATGTGCCCTGCCCACTGCCACTTAAGTTTGGCAATTCTTCGGGCTATGTCGGTTACTTTGGTTCTCATACGGATCTCTTCATTTCTGATTCGATCACGTAGGGAAACTTCAAGCACTATCATGTCCTGGAAGCACTGTTGGGACACAGGCCTCCTCTCTGTGAGAGGGAGTGGGCCATAATCCATCACGCGGGCCATAATCCATCACGCGGGCCCAGTGCGGGTTGGTAGATGTCGTCCTGGAAGGAATAAGTCTAATTACCAAGTCACCCTTTATACCTATTTGTGGTCAGTGTAGCATGTCTTTTTCTTCTCCACATCTCTATCAACCCTCCAATTCTATTTTATGTTATTGATGTGTTACATCTTTCCTCTCTTTTTTCTGCAATCTGTGGGAGTAATTTTGTGAAAAGGAACGGAAATGTGTAACAGGAAGCCGGGGAAGCGCGCGCTATTTGATTTGACCAATGGACGCGCGTGGTGCTGGAGTTGGCTGTCAGAAACTACCTTAATGAGCCCCTTTTCGGATGACTTGCGTTTAAACCCCAATTTCTCGCTATTTTACTAAGGACCCCATTTTAAATTGATAACTGTAACGGTTTCGTAATCTGTATAATATTTCCTATTGGTTTTTATAAGACTGAGGAGCTCGTGGCTAAGTAATAACAGCTGCATGGGTCGATCCATCAGGTTAAGCTACGCTTGCCGGGGTTGGTCTGTGGATGGGTGACCATCTTTACATACCGAGACTCCTCCGTGCCTCGGAAAGCACGTTAAGTCGTTGGTCCCGGCTGTCATTCGTGGATCTTTGACAGTCGTTAATAGTCGTCAGAAGCCCGAAAGTCTGACACCAGTCTTACCAAGGGGTATCGTATTACAGTTACTGGGTTGTGGAGGTCAGAGAGGCACTCACTCCATGTAAAATACTGGTATTCAGCTGCATCCGGTTAGACTGGAAGCCGACCCCAACATAGTTGGGAAAAGGCTAGGCAGATTGATTGGTTCTTTTAAGACTTATAAGAATTTGGTTTACAAAAAAAACGAGCATGTTTACACTAAAAACAAATTTTGTTATTTTCACCCAATTTTTTACGGTTTTTAAATAATTGAATTGAAATCACAAGTATATGTCCTATATTTTAGTTATCATAAGTCTGTTGTATCCGCTCTCCCTCAAATTGAACAAAATAACTGTCTTCAATGAAAAATTGCATCTTCTTCTTCTTTTCGTGTGACTAACCTGGTGCTAGAGTTTTAAAGCCGCCGATGGGCCCCTGGCTTCACATGCTGTCGAGAGAAATATCTTTCAGGCATTTCCTCACGATGTTTTCCTTCACCGTTTTTGAAGCAAGTGATAATTATACAATACGCACATGACTCCGAAATGCCAGAGGTGCGTGTCTTGGCTTCGAACTCGAGACCTATAACTTGGCAGTCTGACGGTCACACCACTAAGCTATCACTACCCAAAAAATTGCATTACTCCTAGTGTTTTATTAAATAAAATACAATTTTCATTAAAAATAAGTATTCTTCCTTACGAAAATAATACCCGAGTCCTTTTTTTCAGGACATAATGTTAATGTTGGATATTACCAAGGTGAGATGTCAGATGTTACACATCATATGCGACTTCTGTAAAGCTCGCTCGTTTGTTTTATACATTTCGGTGTAACACACAGTCATCGTATTATTATTCCGCAACCACCAAACTACTAGTTGTAGGCAAAATTGGTCTACGAAGTAAACAAAAACAAGTTTACTATTATTACGACAGCGTCTAGTGGGGGTGGTTTGTTGAATAACTTTTGGTAGGAGAAAGTTTGTGAGAGGAAATCATGAGTCAAACTTGTGCTGTTTGTTTATACAAAAGCTTAATCTTATAATTCAGTGCTGGAATGCGCGATGATAGTGCTCGCACTTGAGTTTATTTGCTACTGCACAGTTAAACATGTTTTTATTTAAAATGTATACAGTAGGCGCTCGGTAGTCCGGCACCCATTTTTTTTCGCCAATTCCTGGAGTATCGGAAGGCCGGATTATTGGATTTCTATAGCTAATGTCAGCTAGCCTAGTGGTGTGACCGTCAGATTGCCAAGTCTAAGGTCTCGAGTTCGAACCCAAAGTACGCACCTCTGACTTTTCGGATTCATGTGCGTATTGTATAATTATCACTAGCTTCAAAAACGGGAAGGAAAACATCGTGAGGAAACCGGCATGCCCGAGAAATATTTCTAGACGGCATGTGAAGCCAAGTCAGAGGCCCATGGGTGGCTTTAAAACTCTGACACCAGGCTAGTCACTAACCACACGAAAATAAGAAGAAGTAAGAAATAATTTTAACACAGTTTTGTAAAGTAAAAAATCTTTATTAGTTTACGTTATAACCTACTCGTAGAATCGGACGGGACTGCAGAACGACACCGATCAATGCGCCCGCTCTCTAAGCCGGCCCTTTGTATAAAACGTACTAGATTACAGAGTAGGAGACGGATATCTATGGTAGGAGAGCTAAGTTAGAAAGCACCGTACTATTGGACGTGTCGGATTGGTGAGCGCCAGATTACCGAGCGCTTATTTGTATAAATTTAGCACCTCGCCCCTGCTTCGAATGGTGTTTGTCACGACTTTACAAAACATTGTGATTTCCTTGTATTCTGTTAGTTTAGTATTGATGTACCTGATTGCTCTTTGCCATTATCCTTGATTCACGTGTTGTTGGGAATCGAACCCAACACAACACCTTGCACGTGGTCTGCAGCGTTGATAATTTCCCACCCAAAAAAAAAAGGCAGCGTGACCAGCGCGATATCGGTTATGTGAGGTGTGGCGCGGTGGCGGCAGGGCTCGATCCAATGTCCTCTAACTTCCACGGACTCCACCGCGACCGACGATTCTCCTCTCTTAAATCATATTATTAATTGTTTGACCGGGAAGTTAAGAGTTGTGCAGACCGGCGCGATGCGACAGCACGACGCGACTCTAACAAAACAATTTCTAAGCGAACTTCACGGTAGAACCATTACTGGTGTCGCGTCGTGCGACAAGTCGCTCTAGTCTGTACGAGCTTTTATACATTGGAAAGATCAGACGGCATTAAACCACTATTTCATACAGACAAATATTTTATTGCTAAGTGCTAACATTGGTCCTTCGAGCCGGATCAATGTAAAAGTCAAATTCATCAACTTAACTGAACCCAATTTTAATTATCAAAGGAAGTAAAAATAATGTAGCAAAACGTCCTCACCAAAACAGGGATGTCTGCTTCGTCAAAAAAAAAAAATTGCAGTAGGACGGTAACTTATGTTTAGTTACTGAGATTTTCCAGTGATCTTTTGACATAATGATTAAGACATCATGAAGTTTTACCCGACTGCCAAGGAAGGGTTATTTTAAACTCATCTTTCGGTATGACTTTTTTCGGATTACTAGACTCCTTGCAGTGTTATTTTGATACCAAATATTTTTATTATCAGTGCCAAAACCTATGCTTAAAAACATTCGCTTTTCACCAGGCAGTATCAAATTCAAAAGCAGGACAATTTTGTGAAACAAATGTGTTGACCTGTAAACTGGATAAAATATGTAGTTAAAATGGGTGGTACCACAGTACCGTCAGTACATAATATTAGCGTCAAGAACATCAAAATACTTAATAACCCGACTGGCTTAATAACACAGGCAGTAAGTATTACCAAAGGGATTTACTTGACATCAATCTTCATTTAAATCGCGTAAACAATATAAAGTTACTATGGAATAGGATGTTGTTTAAGCAGGCGCTTCCCGTTTTAATAATAGACTTTAGTATACATTTTATTGAGAATTTCTATGACATTGTTCTGTTTAGAAGTTCAATGAAATAAGCTTTTTGACTGGCACTATTTTAAAGATTGCATCTTGTATGTTCAGATGTCTACGGTGTTATTTTTAAAACATCACTTCGAAATTCGAACAGTGTCTCGTGAATCCGCGATGAATTACTTTAAAAACAAATGAGTTTGATTTCACATCACTTCGAAATTCGAACGGTGTCTCGTTGTGAATCCGCGATGAATTACTTTAAAAACAAATGAGTTCGCTTTCTAATTGTGTGCGCTCACTTGAGTGAGGTTACAAGTGAACTTTACAGAATAGCAATTGGTCTTCGAATCACTTTCCGGTAACCCGTCATCTCCACGACGGTTCAACTAATAGAGAGGTATAAAAACATCTGTCACCTTATCGTTATCCGAGCTATTACCTACCTCTGTCTGGTCAATTTCACAACCGATCATAGGCACTTTATTATAAGTGATCGTTCAAGGATATTGGCACGATCCTCTCGTTCTGAAGATGATTGTCACGCCCCGTATATGTTGGCTAAACGACCGACCATTACGGTCAAATAAATTGGTGATAAGTGTTATCTCTTTCTCAGCATAGAAAAAAATTACGCTCTTAAAATGAAACCTCATTTACAGTAGTGCTATTCTGTAGAGTTCAATTGAAACCTCACTGAAGTGAGCGCACACAAATCGAAAGCGAACTCATTTGTTTTTAAAGTAAATCATCGCGGATTCACAACGAGACATCGTTCGAATGTCAAAGTGATATTTAGAGAATAAAACTAGGTATGTATAGCTTGACACCATATTAATGATGCTGACTTTTCTTAACATACTCGTACAGTCGAGAAGCAACTTTAGTCAGAACAAAACAAAGTTATAATTAGACTGAGAGTCATATTCGATTCCCACAACAATTTGCTTTACAATGAACATGAGTGAACTTCCACAGAATTTGAGTGTACTATGGAATCCTTGGAAAACTAGGTATTGTATATTTCACTTCAAAAGCGTTCTGTAAACTACATAAGTCTCATAATTGATGCATGAGTGAACGGCTTATCACTGAAGTTTTCGAAGGAATAGTAGATATAGTATTCCGGTATTAAGTTCTGCCGTTTAATTCTGTAAAAATATCACCGTGAAACTTAGGTGAAGTGAGCGTGAAGTGAGCTGTCAATAGTGTTAATCCCTAGCATCCTGCCGGTCGATTCTGTGGCAGTGACAGCTCACTTCACCTAAGCTTCACGTTAACATTTTTACAGAATTGACGACTGTTTACGTTTTAAGTTTTTATTTTCACTAAAGTATAGACTTCGATTGTTTTGTTGGTATAATGGCGTGTGGTAGCTGTCATTATGGCAAATAATTTTATTTACTGTTTTGTGTTGAGTAATGTAAATTATTTTGCATACTATTGTATAGAATCAAGTTTTTTTTTTCTAACTGAACAGACAGCAGTGCTGCTGGGGAGTTTGTTGCGCTACTTCTTCATCCCAGCTAAAGCACTAGGAAGTGGTGAAGGGTGGGGCTGTCTTATGTAATTTTGACGTTCTAAAAGTGTGATTCTCAGCCTAGTTTGAATAAATGACTTTTCAATATGAGTACTTTATTACACCCATATCTCGCAGTTTGATTTCAAGTCCCATTTAGGTTTAGAGGTATGAGGAACAGGGTGTAAAGTTCACTCATCCTCTATTGAAAAGGGAGGATCCTCCGACCAGGCGGGTGTCGCGTCTGGCGGGCAACTGCCCATCGATTGATGTCGGGGAAGTTATATATATGCTGTTCGCGAGGTAAACTATAATTGCGCGATGCAGGATTTTGTTTGACGCCAAGTCTTTGATGCGTAGTTCGCATGTGGCGATGTAGATATCGCCACATGGGTAATAGGCAGCGAGCCTATTGCCATGAACTAGGCAGAAATCCAGACTCCGGGCAGCTTTTCTTCTTCTTGTTGAGTCGAGCCAGAATTTGCCTAGGAGTTTGGCACCTTCAGCACCGTCCATGAGTTCCTGTAATGTGTATACAAGAGGACACGCTGGACACTATTAAAAAGTATAACGGAAATACTTAATAACACTGGTTGACCAAAAGCTCCTCCTTGCTTGCCCTTTTGGCTAGGGTGACCTCTTCTAGTGTTTCACCTGTTCTAAATTAACCAAAGTTGGTAAGATCCTATAATTAGTTCAGTAAGCCCTGCTTTTCCGTCATATTATCAGTGAGGTCAGATCAGAGGGATCTGTTAGAAACTTGTTCGTAGTTAAATTGCCCTTTCTATGGACGTTACCCTAAGGGTCGGTGAGATAGGGAAGTTTGGCGAAACAGTGGCGGCGGCAGATAATATGGTTTGATGTTTTTATCGTATTTTGATTTCATCAAGGAAGTAGATTTTAAGGATAGATGTAGCGGCATCTACATCGCTACATGCGAACTACGCATCAAAGACCTGACGTCACACAACATCCTGACGTCAAACAAATCCTGCATCGCGCAATTAGAGTTTACCGCGCGATAAACATATATACAAGCTTCCCGACCTCAACCTCTGGGCAGTTGCCCGCCAGACACGACACCCGTCTGGTCGGAGGATCCTCCCTTTTCTATGGTGGATGAGTGAACTTTACACCCTGTTTCTCATGCCCCCAAAGATGTATGGCAATTTTGGTTTTTAAGGACATAGGTAAAGTAATATAGCTCATTGAGTTTAAGTATAAGCTGGTGGGCTATAACTAAACTGGTATTGATAGTCTCTCTCTAAGTCTGCGGGCACGAAACTTGTGACGGCCGAGCGATGGCGGGGCGGCGCGACGGCGATGTATACAAAAACATTGCACATTATAGCGACGGGCACGAAACGGGCGACGGCGGAGCAGGGCGATCGAGCGATGCACGGGCGGCGGTGGAGCGACGGCGACGTGGAAGCGACGAGAACAAACTAGTTTGGTTTCGTCGCTTGCGCGGGTACACGGTTTTGTATTGAATTATTATTATAGTAATGGAATGCGCCACTGCCCGCCAGTTTGTTTCGTGCCCGCGCGAGATATCGCTGCCTGATCGTCCCGCGTCGCGCCGCCCCGCTGCTGCCATCGCTCGGCCGTCGCAAGTTTCGTGCCCGCAGACCTAGACTCGACGCGACTGTGGTTGTATGAATTATAAATATGTACCCTAGGTAAGTTTGTAATATTAGTGCTTCATTGAAATTAAATGAAATTGTTTATTCTGTAAATAGGATATCGGAAGCAAGTTTACACGTCACATCAAAAAAGAACAAAATAGCTAGATGGAGTCAACATTACCAACCTGACTACCCCTCAGCCCCTGAGAAAAAATGGTGGATCCTCATTGGTCAAAATCTCCAGATTATAATCTTGGTCAGGCCATAAGAGGACCATGTAGATTAGTGTCTGAAATGGTCTTTTGAGGAAGGAACCTCACAGATTTGAGTGGACCTATCCAGTCAGTGCAAGCATTTGCCAGTAATCGCGTAGCTCAACTCAGAATTTAAGGAGCTCAACGACTCGACGAACAATAGCAAAGAAAGGAAATTTGGGTAGGCCGCATAAAATACTCAAACTGCTGATCACAATTAAAACTAACTAAGAAAGAAAAAAGATATCCACATATTCTTGAAGTATAGTATATTAGTTAAAGTAAGTATATTACTTGAATTATTGTGAATGTGAGTCACAATAATTAAAGTAATAAAGTACTTTACAAAGTAAAAATTAGTGCAATAAGTGAGAATCAAATTCAAACCTCTTACTCGCAAGTTCGTAATCTAGCCGATGAGATAAGTATGAAGCACTTAATCACCTAACAGTTTCCAAAAATGGTTATATTTCGTACCCCTTTCCATACTAACATACTGAAGCCTTTGTGTCGACGGTATGTCCGACCCCTGTCAACTAAAGCCTTAAAGTGCTCCTCCTTCTACCATAAGACCAAAGAATTCTTATCAGCTTGAACTTTTCCCTATTGATTTGAACAAAAACGTGAATCACCTAAATAAATTCCGATAAGAACTTTCATAAAAGCGTGTTGCACTTACCTAATGAACGTTATCTAGCGTACCTTATCAGCTATACAGTAGGTTTCCTCGGGTATTATTAGAACCTTATCCAACTGGAGGTTCGATTTTTTGCACGGTACTCTGTTGTGTAAGTTATTTTGGATTTTTCCTGTAGATCTGTAGTGTTGTTCTCTAAACGTCACTTCGAAATTTAAACGATGTCTTGTTGTGAATTCGTGATGATTTACTTTAAAAACAAATGAGTTCGCTTTCGAATTGTGTGCGCTCACTTAAGTGATGTTCCAGGTGAACTTAACAGAATCGTACTTTTGTTTGCGTGCTTAGGATGAAATAGTATAGATAGTGTGGGTGCTAAGTGGCTTATGCCCGTGTTCACTACCGCTAGGCAACACCTAAACGCAATGCCTAAACAAAAGCACACTGTTAGATTTTCAATGCTTGGCTGAGCGCTGAGAGTTGAAAATCTAACGTGGAACAATTTAGAATATTACATTTAATCTGCGTTCGCAATTTATTTGCCAAACATGTAAACAAACACGAATTATCCACTTAGACAAACATCAACTTTATGTAGGTGTAAATAAAGTTGATTTTAGACCGACTGGTAATGTTGAAAAAGTCATATAAAATATGAAGTTGTAGCGCAAACTGAACCGTATGTGTAGGCATTACAGTTGTTTTTCCTAAAAATAATCAAAAAAAAAGCAATTATGGCAAAAAGGTCGTCCTCTATTACATACGACGTAAACATAACAGGTAAAATGTTTTGTAAAAATACTTCTGCTTAGAACCACGGGGAATACAGCCGCAATGCTAACAACTTTTATCGATTCCTCGCGCCATAATTTGCCGAACCTAGCTCAAAAGTGGTTTGACACTAATTGCTACTCGTAGATCGATTAACGGTCTGTCATGTTAGAATTCAATTATCTAGATAATTGACATTAGTGGGTGACCTCGCGGAACTGAATCCGCGAAGTGGACTAAAGTACTAACATGCAAAAGGATTCTACATAATATTACGCCAATATTTCCCGAAGAGGAAAGCAGATATGTATGGTGCACCCAGATTTTGCTTCGGGCCCATAGCTATCATGTTAAGGTTTGATCTTCATTTGTCTAGCCTTTTCTATATAGAATCTTTTTTTTTTTCTTCTAACTGAACAGACAGCTGTGCTGCTGGGGAGTTTGTTGCGCCACTTCTTCTTCCCAGCTAACGCTCTAGGAAGTGGTGAAGGGTGGGCGAAAAGTGCTGATTCTCAGCCTAGTTTGAATTAATGACTTTAGAATTTTGAATTTTGAATTCCCAACTATGTTGGAGCTGGCTTCCAGTCTAACTAGAGGCAGCTGAATACCAGTATTTTACACGGAGCGACTGTAAAACAAGTTAGAGTCAGGCTGAAAGGAGCGGAGCGGAGCTGTGCCAATATTAACCAATGGAATTGTATAAAATATCGCGAACTAGTATAAAAATTCAAACAAAACCGGGAAGCGGAGCGGGGAAGCGGACAGCATCAATGGACAGGCAGCCATAAGGGGCTATTACACTAATATGTGTCTCGGATTATTGATCTACTAGCTGCGCCCCGCGGTTTCACCCTCATAAGTCTCGATCCCGTGGAAGTATCGGGATAAAAAGTATCCTATGTCCTAACCCAGGTCATGGTCTACCCATGTGCCAAATTTCATCTAAATACGTTCAGCTGTTTTAACGTGAAGGCGTAACAAACAAACATACAAAAAATGTAATCTTTTTTCTTTAAAATATTTGTTTAGATACGAGTTTTCGTATTTTCCATACAAAAAATGAAAAATTCCATATAAACACGTCGAGGCTGCACCCTATGCGCACCTTCGGCTTTAAAACAAAATCACGGGGTAGGGCAAACCACGGGAACCACGTAGGGTCGCGATTGTCAAATTAAATTTTAGTTGTGTCCAAATTATTTTTAAATTTAGAGATTTGTTTTTGCAGAATTGCTTAAAAATGCTCATAGCCAAGGGTTAGGAATTTTAGTGATAGTTTAGTTAGTTTCAAGAGAATCGGCGCCATGGTCAACGTAATATAGATATTTGACTCATTTCACATTTGTGAGCTTAAATTTTTATGTGTCATCTAAACTTATAATAACAATAATAAAAATAGAAAAGATTTGAATTTTTGTAGGTTTCTTTGTTACGCTTTCACTGCTAAACAGCTGAACTGATTTTGAAGAAATTTGGTATGGGGATATTTTGAACCCTGTGAAACGACATAGGCTACTTTTTATCGACATAAAACGTGGGCGAAGCCGCGGGCGGAAGCTAGTATAGGATAAAAGATTTGATCCTACAATATGTTCTTAATAATATGATAGTGAGATTCTGAAAGAGGGCAAGTTTATTGTAAGTCCCATGTAAATAGAGCCTCGGCGGTATTACCATTAACTGGACACAACTCTTGCCTCCCAGCTGCTACTGAGGATTTCCTAATGAAACACTCAATAACACCGAAAAACCGGGGTATCGAACTCAGCGCCTTACCTTCGGCAACCGCGCTTGCGACTACTAGACAATGACACAGTGTAGAAAAAAGTACACTAAATAAGTACAGACTGCTTTCCGCGACATACTTACCGTTACCGCGGTACGCTCAAATTCCCTTGTGACGATAGCAAAGAAATGAGAGTGCTAAGGGCATGGAAATAAGATTCACAATCTTTTTCGCTTGCAATAATCCATTGCCGTACTATGCCGCGACATGCTGCCAAGTGAGCGCCGAACTTAACATTAAATAATCACCCTATAATTTTCCCTACACTGCTGGGACACAGGCCTCCTCTCGCTGAGAGGGAGTAGGCCGTAATCCACCACGCGGGCCCAGTGCTGGTTGGTAGATGCCACATGTCCTCGAATTTTTGGTTCTAGGACATGCCGGTTTCCTTCACCATTTTGAGAGCAGCGATGATGAAATAATTTACACAAAGTAAAGCGCCTGTCTGGGTTCAAACCTACGACCTATAACCACGAGTCGATGCCGTTACCACTGGACTGGACGCCACTGGGGAACTTAACATTGCAGTGAGAGAATTTATGGTCTTCTTTTACCAAAAATATTAATCCACGTGTAAACTCAAAGCGTTAAAAATTATCTTTACCAACACTTTGTAGCAATTTATCAATAGGAAGTTATTCTGTTTCAGAAACATGATACTCACGAAAATCTTTATTGTTTTACCGCGAGAACTTATAACTTGTAAGATTCTTTGAACAATTTGCCAAGTTCTGAAAGCACTTTAAATACTTAAGTAAAGACAGGCTTGAAGACACCTTGTTTGATACTTAAAATAAATTCTGAAAAAAATAATGAAATATTTTAAGGGGTGATAGTACTCATCTGATGGTAAGTGATGATCAGGCCGTAGGTGGAAGCGAGTTTCACCCGGAATCCTCAACCACAGAGGAACTGGCTATTTTATCTCTAACTGCCGAAACACAACGATGCTGTTAACATTGTTGTTATGGCGACAGACTTTAATAAGATGGCGGTAGCTAGCCAGGCGTACTTGTAACAAGCCGTACCACCAACTAAGCCGACCAGAAAATTTTGCCTACACTGCGATTCGAACCCGACCTTTGCGTCTGAGACAGGTGATCCAACCACTACACTACAGAGGCGGTTAAATATAAACAGCATTTGCTGTGAGACCAGCAGGCCAAAACTCCCATAATTAAAACGTTCAAAATCTCAACGACAAACAATGGTGCCGATTCTCTTGTACACCACCGAACTAAACTATCACTAAAATTCCTTACTTTTGGCTATGAAAATCTTAGAGCTATTTACTCTGCAAATAAAATTATCAAAGTTAAAAAAATAAATTGACACAACTAAAATCGAATTTGACAATCACGAATCCATGTGGTACCCGTGATTTGCCCTAACCCGTAATTTTTTTTAAGGCCGGAGGCGCGCAGTTGGTGCAGCCTCGGCGTGTTTTATATGGAATTTTTCACATATTGTATGGAAAATATGAAAAAACCTACCTGCCTACATGTTGAGTTTTAGGGGTTTATGGGTTTCATAAAGAGGGGGTCGAAATTTTCATTATTTTTGCGATATGACGCACCATTTTCGAGATATAAGCAAAAGAAAAAAAAAACGGTACTGTTTTTGCATGTGAAGTCGAGATGTTGGTGTGAATTTTAGTTCATGACAACTTATTTTATCCCACACCTTTTTAATCGCGATTAAAAATTGTCCGGTTTAGTCTGGTTTGGTTTTTTACAATCAAAATTTTAGATGAAAAACGTAAAATTCAGAATATCAAAATTGCCATTTTGACTAAATTAAAAACTCAGTACTATCTTAGAGCTGTCAAAGTAACATATATGTAGTTAACTTGTGTCACTTTAGTCTTTTTCAGAATGCGAAATCGTCGTTTGACAGGAATTAACAAAATTTTAGTGATTTTAGTCTATGTAGCTTAGAGGCATTTGTGACAAGAGAATTGGTACTATTATCAAATACTTGTTTAAAAAATTAAAGGTTAATGTTATTCATTTGTTAAAATATTAATAATGAATTGCAATTATAACACTGTATTTGATGATGTAACCGTTTTAGGTGTAAAAAGACCATTTGGAAAGTTTTTAAATACTTTTTACATCTAAAACTAAATATTCAGTGTTACAATGTTAATTTTTCATAATAAAGAATAAATTTATTATAAATTATTATTATTAAGCATTTCACACACAGTTCATGAAACACAAAATAAAAAAACAAACTAAAAGTGGAAGTAATCTTTTGGCAAAATCTTTTTTTAAATAAATAGTTTTGTTTATTAAAGAGAGATTTTTAATATTTCCATACAGTAATATTGCCAAATTAAGTAATCAAGACAACGAAATATTTGACAACTATTTATATTCAATAGTGACCATGAAGTTCCTTGTCCGTTTTTCTCCATAGGAAAAAATGCTTTGGAACGGCCAACTAGCTTCAACTTTCTGTCTTACTGACCAAGTCCGTGACAATTCAAAAGGGCTTGTAAATAGTATGATTTTGATAACTGCTTCGTGTTTTTTAAATATTAGGTTTTTCTAGCAAAAATATTTCCCAGCATTAACTATATAACTTAACATTTAATTTTTTTTCAATTTTCAATACGTCATCAACCATTTTTTCCAAATACCAACTTAAAAATTCGTTGCGTCAAAAACTTTTTAACTGGCAGCCCCAAGACGATCAAACTTTGTGGCCCGCAATTTTCGTTTGTGGCAACTTCGCACATCGCCTATCTCGTCTCAGAGGTCGTTACGATAACTGTTGTTCAAACTTGGAACGCATTTTCATCAAAGGGGCGAATTATTTTGGTTTCGATTGTACTACTTAATCTACTACGCTTAGGAATGGGTAACTAATGTTCGTTTTATAATCCTAGAGACTAATTTGACAGGTGCAAATGTCAAAATCCAAATTAAAAAAAACAAACACCAATCACTTGAAATGCCAAATTAGTCTCTGGGATTTTAAAACGAGCTTTAGCTTCATCATTCTCACTGACCGACCCCTTGACAATTCAAAAGTTCCTGTAATTGGTTTAATTGAAATAATTTAAATTGCAAAGGTTTATCATATTCAAACTGTAGCTCAAAAGTTACAGTTTGAATGTTTAAATTCGATAAATAAGTCTAAAGGTTCATGGAAAGAAGTCGATAGTGTTTGCTGAGAAAAGATAAAAAAGTATAAACCTAATTACAGAAATAAATTAATTTATCATATATACATTTACAGGTGTAACAGACATTCTCAAAGAGATGTCGGCAGAACTGAAGGGGTCTGCTAGGACCGATGCCTGCCGGGTCGCGGGAAAGTCCGAAAGGGATACACTCTTACTGACTAAATCCCAGGGGCCAGGGTTTTAGTCAGTAAGAGTCTGACAAGCCCTCCCGTTCCGACCAGAGCGGGAGAAGTTATTTGATAATTTACCACCCAAAAAAATAAAAATAAAGTTGTAACAGACATAGAACAAAGGGTTCCTTCGAAACAGAACGGTTTCTACCTTCATTAACAATTGTTTCCTACATTTTCGGTAACCCTAATAAAGTAGCAAAGAATTGCAGTCGTTTTATGTAAAATACTGATAGTAAGCCGGTTCTAGGGGCCTAAAACGGCCACATTAAGCAATTCCTCTAAAAGGAATTAATTTTCTGAATTCCCAGCACTCCTCTGTGGTGACACATATTTGAGCTGAATCATATTCGATTCAATTCATATCAGAATCATATTTGGTGTAAATATTGCAGCATGAAAACAATTAAAACTGTAATTTTACCGGAAAATTTTTCTTTACAGTTTTTTAATCAAATGATATTTTTATTTTTTATTTCTACAGTTAATATGTTATTTCACTAAATGTATTATAAACTGTCAAACAGATGAATTGAGTAATAAGAATTGAACGCAGATAATATCATGATTATGTGGATGTTGACTGGAGAAAAATAAAAATAAACTATATAGGGCTGATTTCACCAATGAAACTTTTACCAGATGTCAGGAGTAAAATTAAACAGTATTCAGATTTCGTATATTATATTTAAAATGCTTGATTATTATATACAATATTGTTCTTAAATAAGATGTAGGACAGCTACGAACAATATTACATTGACCAATCACCGAGCGTGAGCGGTCGCTATTGCTCGCAGTATAAATACCACGCGTTGTGTCGCAGCGCGTTAGTTGTATGCCCGGGCGCACCGCGCGCGGTCGTTTATGCCAGCTGCTACAAACTGAACGCGATCAGCATTTCTAAAACGCATTCAAGAGCTGTCAGTGTCAAAATTGTTATGGAATATTGTACACTGACAGCTCTTGAACGCGTCTAGATGTGCTCAACGCGTTCAATTTCATTGGTGAAATCCGCACTTAGTCTTTCAGTCAGATAATAAAAAATATTAGACACGTATTTTTTATTTTATCGTATAAATAAAAAATTGTTTAGAGAAAACGCATTAAAGTTGGTGGGAGTGGGGGCTCGCTACGTCACAAGTCAGTGTAAAATCTAGCGGGCAGTGACGTCATGCCACATTTTAACGCATTACCTACTCAATGTATTGCCGTAATCTTTGATAGCGTAAAAAAAGAAAAAATACGTGTGCAATATTTTTTAATAATCTACCTGATGAACAAAAAAATAGTTTTTTGACAATTTCCCTATTGTCAGTTTGTGACAGTTTGTGTGATTCATAATATTGTCATAATATGATTCTGCCAAAGCAGCCGTTTTAAGCCCCCTGGTTTAATAATAATAATATAAAATAATAAAAGTTTTATTCAAGTATAAGTATAAAGTAAAATTATGATATAGATTAATTACAATCGAGGAAAATTAAATTCTAACTGTAATGTAGACCTGCCTGATCTAGGTTTATGAAAAACCTGTGTTTCAGGCCATCAATTTACATCAAACATTTAAAAAGAAGACACCAATAGGTTTATTACTAAGCTAAATTAAAAGAAGACATGATATTTTCAATGACTTAAAGAGTATCTATTTATTTGTTTGTTTGATGGGGAATCGACCCAAAAATAGAAGATAGAAGGAGATAAGCGTTTATGTAGGTTTTAATCATTTACAATAGACAAAAGGGTATTATTTGCACAGAATCTGTACCGGTCGGTGGCAAAACAAAGAAATGAAAAAGTATTTTTTTCATTCAATTATGTAAAACTATACATTTTCATTTCTTCTTTTCTTAAAGAACATGAACACAAAACAATGGAACAGTGAGGTATTCCAGTTACAGCACCATTTGAACGGCACTGGACAGAATCCTATGATACGACATATTCCAATTACGGCACCAAAAATAAAATTGTCCAGAGTCCGTACACGAAAAGTTTGTTTAGTTAAAATTGACAAAAATTAACGATTTCTGGTAACTTAAAACTATTGAATTTCAGGTCGTTTCAACTAAAAACATTTCAAGTTCGATTTATTGACGCCTTACTTTCTTAAATGAATACAGACAGAGAAACACAGATAAACAAGGAGGAGGATTCTCAGGAGGATTTCACAGATTAATAAGGTCCGTGACATCACAGTGGGCCCTATCAGAAAACCAGCGCTGCGGTATTTATTTTTAAATATCGCCGCATTATGCTGAGATAGTGGCCTTTTTGGCCTCGCACAGGTCTTTACTTTTCTGTTTGTATTTTTTTATTTTTTTTATTTTTTTATTATTACTTACTGTTTGTATTTCCTGTGCGTGTCCCAAATAAAATATTTTTCTTTCTTTCTTTAAATTAATTTTATAAGTTCACATGATATTAGAGGTACATCCATTATACTAAGCTTAGGTACATTTACAAGATGATCGTGCTATTTCCGCACTGATCCTAGATTAAAATATTCAGAGAGAATTTCTTGGCGCAATTTATAGAAATTGAAGAAGTTTTTGATTAAGTACTTTCAAGTATACACGGCTACATATCAAGCTATACCTTTCCAGTTTATGCTGACCTCCCATTGTACGGAAATCCTCTAAAATGTAAGATCAGCTTATACTGGAATTCTATAACTTGATATGTAGCCGTGTGTACATTCAAAGAATTTAATTTTTAGCCAAACTGATGCCATTCGTTGATTTGCAGTGATAACCCTTTTATAGAACTGTCATTGTATGTACATTTTAAAGAATTACAGTTGTGATTTGAGTATGCTGTAGTCAATTTGTTTTTATTCTAAAAGTATGTATGGAAATATGAAATATCGCTAACTAGTGAAGTAGAATATTACACTATTACATTACGGATGCAAAAGCGAGCGAAGCGAGCTCGGGGATTGGGGCACAGGAGACACATTATCAAGGTCGAAGTCAAACGTTTGGAAGGTCAAGGACAAAAAAAAAATGTTACATAGTTTTTTTTTTTTTGAAGTAAGACGTAGTCAACGAAGCCCGCTGCAGAGTATTTCATTGCGATTTTTAAAAAAATATTTAAAAAAAATGCCTTTCTGGCAAAAAATAAATATTTTGGGGGTTTAGGAGACCTCTAGAACCCTTAAATAACCTCACATTTGCTCTAGCGAGGCCGGACGTTTCTAAGCCCAACCCAGTAATTTCCCAAATTTTACCGTAAGTACACATTTTACATTTCTCGTTTGAGTGAATTTAGAGCTCAGTATTATGGAGAAGAAGAGTAATAATCTCGTAAGTTAGATCTTAATTTTTTGGGAAAATCACTTGATAAGAAATTGATGACTAAAGGATTTGGAAATTGATTTTTTTCTTTGTGGCAAATATTTTTCGGACTAAAAACGCTGAAGTACCATTTTAAACCGACATCATAAAAAGGAAGAGTTTTGACATTCGGTGAGATTTTTTCTGATTTGCTGACCCAGCTTCTATACTCGTAACGTAAGTCAAAATTAGAATTAAATATCACATTTTAGGCTCATCGATGTCACTTAAAAATAAGCTGTGTTTTCAGTGTCTTGTGCTGGTAGAACTATTCTGTAAAGTTCACTTGAAACCTCACTCAAGTGAGCGCACACAATTAGAAATCGAACTCATTTGTTTTTAAAGTTCAT
Source organism: Agrochola lota (assembly GCA_947364205.1). NCBI lineage: Eukaryota > Metazoa > Arthropoda > Insecta > Lepidoptera > Noctuidae > Agrochola > Agrochola lota. Next base: position 7,535,954 of record OX376246.1, on the reverse strand, counting down.
CGCAGATTCACAACGAACGAGACGTCGTTCAAATTTCGAAGTGATGTTTAGAGAATTTTTATGCAAAATTAATTAAGTGGCATGGTCATTATAAACATTATGTAAAGTAATCTAGGACTTTTCGACATTCCCGTTGACCACCATTCAACCCACAAAGGTGTAAATTACAAAAGAAAAGCATACTTCAATTATATTTCATTATAATAAATTACTTAATTACCTTCAATTTCTCCATGCTATTATTTCCCATTAATTCATTAATTACAGGCTGAATATTTCACGGTATAATTAAATCACCCCTCGAATACTTAGCGAGTTGAATAAATCACAAAGAGTTATAGTGATTAAAACTCGTGAGGAATAATAAATGGGTAAAAAGTAAGGCTAGAAAATACTCCAAAATCAATAAGAACGAAGTATCAAATAGTAATAAAATAGATGTAAATTGCTAATCCTAAGAATATGTAGGTAAAGATCCGTATATATCATTCAAATTACAGATTTTTTCTTGGTTTTATTTTTAATACCTGGTAAATTATTTTATTTACCGACTCACTGGGAAAGTCGTTGCTATTTCAAATGTCGAATGATTCTCTGATATAACTCGATTTTTATAACTGTGCGCTTGGAGCTGTCAAAATGTCAGTATTGAATTCACCCGCTCGGTTACCTCCTCTGTCCTCCGACGCCTCTTAATATGGTCTACACAACTCGTGTCGTCTCCACAGTTCTGTATTATTATTCGTTAAGTTGTTATTATTTATATATGCTTTATTGTACACCAGAATATACATTTCATAAAGAAAAAGTAATATACTACAAATATACAATGGGCCTGAATAATGCTTTCTGCGATCTCTTCCAGGCAACCTTGGAATGGACTGTGGTTTTCTGGACATAAAATGGGGCTGTCTTTGGTGCAAATAAAAGGTATATAAGTACAATATAGGTACTATAATAGATACACAAATAAGTGCTATATAATAGATACATAGATACATACATACTATATCAACGAAAATAAATGACGAATATTATTACAGCTAACGATAAGAACAAAATCTTAACGACGAGTAATGTTCTTTCATGAGTCTTTTAAACACAGGCAACGATTGCGCGCGCTTTATTGGAACTGGTAATGCATTCCACAAACGAGCAGCCTGGACAGTAAAGGATTTGTCAAGGAAAGTTGAAGAATGCATTGGCATTGTTATTATTATTATTTAAGCCACATACACTGTAATATTTTGACGTTGACAGGCGCACAGTTATAAAAATCGGGTTATAGGTACTGGATCCAATTCCTGGGTCTAGTGAAGTGGTAACAATGTGACTTTGACAGCCCCTTTATGCCGTACAGCAAGTATTCAGGGACACGATGCTGTCACCGCGCCGCTACCGCGCCTCCGCCGCGCCTCTAAGTTGTGTATAAGTAACGTTGTCAGCTCGCTGCCGCACCGCCGCCGCGGATTGTAGAGTGTTATGGCAAAATTAAGTAGTCTACATGATTATGCGAAGCGGGTGTTGTCGTGGCTGCGGTGCTGTCTACACGAGCCCTAAGGGAGCTTCATAATTCAGGCAATCGTTTTTTACGGCTCATTTTACTGACCTTTGAAGAGGGTTACTTTCAACTGATATTATTAAGAATCTGATATAAAACCACGCCAGTTCACGTATGAATAAATAAGAAGACTTCAGCACTATTTCTTGCTCTTTGGAAATAGATTTGGGATTTTTCACGACACGTTCAGGTTTCTACTTGAATATATTATACCTTTCACTCCCGACTCTCTCTGGGGAGACTGAATAAAAAATTTGACAATACTGCGATTCGGACGAAATAGTTTTTTTTATCAGAGTTCCTTAGGGATAGCTTTTACTTACGTCAAGTTCCATCTGTCTATATGTTTCGAGCATATTTTAATTAAATTTATAAAACAAATGAGCATCAGCATTGCTTTTCTGTAAAGTTCACTTGGAATCTCACTCAAGTGAGCGAACACGATTCGAAAACCAACTCATTTGTTTTTAAAGTAAATCATCGCGGATTCACAACGAGACACTGTTCGAATTTCAAAGTGATGTTTAAAGAATTGCAATTCAAAACTGGTTACGTTAAAAATGAACTTATTATTCCGAAAATTTCTTAGTTATAATGCTTGGAAACAACAAAACTAACATGAAACTACAAAGCTAGCCTTAATGGATCACGTAACATATTTCTTCAGAGGTAAACCACTTAGAAATGGACAGACAGCCTTCCGTTCAACTGGCCATCAAACGCCTAACGTAGTGGAAGAATACGACCGAACGATCAAAAGTAACATCCATGCATATACCTACTTCAAAAATACTTTTGTAGATCTATCATTTTCGAGAAATTGTGTCAGTAACATCTGTTAAATGAAGAAACGTTTGATCATAGTGTTCGGTGCAGAATAACATAACATCAGGCGTTTATTCCCTGAGGCGGCGAGCCTCCTTGCTGGGTTGCCGCCATGGAATCTGGAGGCAAGAGTCCTCGCGCACATTTGGGAGTGGCGCGAGGAGGCGAAACGCCGGGGCGTAACTCCGCTGCCGCGAGAAATCACGGCACAGCGGACAGAGCTCCGGCGGGATCTCATGGCGTCATGGAGAGTGCGATTGTTGCAACCCCGTGCTGGGCACGCCACAAATGCGGCGATAAGTCCCCTCTTTGAGGAGTGGCTTGAGAGGCGCCATGGCGTCCTCACCTTCCGTCGCGCCACGGTTGTTTCGGGAGGTTGCTGTTCCGCATAAGGCGGGAGGAAACGTCCGGGTGTCACCACTGTGTGGATCGCCCGGAGGACACGGTGGAGCATACGGTGGAGATCTGCCCGGCTTGGCGGAGTACCGCCGTGTCCTCACGGAGGCGATCGGCGGCAGTGATCTCTCGCGTCCTGCCCTGGTCCAGGCCATGGTACGGAGCGAAGTGTGAAGCCGTCACCTCCTTTTGCGAAGCAGTAATGCTCGCGAAGGAGGAGACGGAGCGTGTTAGGGAAAGGCAAATATCGTGCCCTCGCGCCCCTAGCCGCCGCAGGAGACGCCCTGTGCGTCGGGAATCGCATGCTGATTCCCGGCCACCGTAGGCGCCGGGCTTGCGGACGGTGAGCAATGGGTAGCTCGCCGACCGATAAGGACCAGGCCCGAGTCGACGGCACGTTGTGTTCCACGAGCGCCTCAAAGAGATGTCAGCATAATGGAAGGGGTCCGTTAGGACCGATGCCTGCTGGGGCCGCGGAAAAGTCCGAAAGGGATACCGTGGCCCCTGGCAACGTACAGGCAACTGAAGGAACATGGGTGAGTTTTAGTCAGTAAGAGTCTGACACGCCCTCCCGCTCCACCCAGAGCGGAAGAAGTTATTTGATAAATTCCCACCCAAAAAAAAGGCGTCTATTCCCCGAAGACTTAGACATGTAAATATTGGCTGATTATGTTATTTATTTTATGTAATTACTAGCTTCTGACTGCGACTTCGCCCTCGTTGTAGCCAAGTATTCTCTATAAAACATACCCTATAGCACTCGGCAATAGTGTAGCTTTCTGCCGGAAAGAGTTTTGGAAATCATATCAGTACTTACAACATAAACTTACAAACTTTACCTCTTTATAACATTAGCGTAGAAAAATAAAAAATGTTGCCATTGCTTGGACACAGGGCTCCTCTCTTCGAGAGGGAGTGGGCTGTAATCTACCGCGCGACCCCAGTGCGGGTTGGTAGATGTCACATGTTTTCGAATGTTTGGTTCTAGAGTATGCCCTTACGATGACCGACGACCTTGACCGTTTTGAGAGCACTGGTGATGAAATAATTTACACAATGTAAAGAGGTGGCTATCGTAGAATACTTAAAAAACAATACGTAGAACCATAATATGTGCTAGGAGTTCTGCCTACCCTATAAGCCCGTAAACCGTGATAATTCACACAAACAAGTAGTCCCAAATATAATAAAGCACAGCTAACATTTATCTAATCTAACTTATTTGTTATCAGTAGGCTTTTGTATTATCTCTGACGTCAGTAGACGGGTAGGCTTGACTGATTAAAAAGCGTGCTATGCTTGGTTACATAAGTGCTATTCTGTAAAGTTCATTTGGAACTTCACTCAAGTGAGCGCGCACAATTCGAAAGCGAACTCATTTGTTTATAAAGTAAATCATCGCGGATTCACAACGAGACAGCGTTCGAATTCCGAAGGGACGTTTAGAGAATTTTTCAGTGATTTTTTATCTCACTCCATCCATCAATCAAAATTATGGAAACAAAAGAGAAATATGAGAGAAAGACATCTAGGTATATCACAAAAATTAAACCGCTTGTCAGTCATACAACGTTTATTTTGGTGACTAAAACATCTGTCAGATATTATGACGTCATGTCTATCTAGATTTCAGATATTCCTTTGATGCCAAATCTCTTTGCTTAGGGGTTAAAGACAGGCACAAAAATGAAATGTGAAGATAAAGAAGAAGTGTGTGGGGTTTAGTTGTGAGTCGGTTTATCGCAAGCCGTGTTTGTGAACTTTCATTAAGGGATCAGATTCGAGTCAGATTAATGGAGAATGGAAGAAGTATGTTATAAGTTGGCTAATTCGGCGTGGTTCTAAAGGTACCATTCCGTAGCCGACCGCAGGGGGCAGCAGCAAGTGACGAGTCACCGCGACACGACTCGTTTCTATGTCGCGATACGTCGGTTTCATAGAAATACATAGAAACGTCGCCTGCTGCTGCAGCTTGTGGTTGGTTACGGAATTGTACCTTACTGGTATACAAAAATAGCTCAAGTCATGGTTTGAAGATTAGCTACTCAACACGGTAGGTAACAGGAAATACATAGAAACGTCGCCTGCTGCTGCAGCTTGTGGTTGGTTACGGAATTGTACCTTACTGCTATACAAAAATAGCTCAAGTCATGGTTTGAAGATTAGCTACTCAACACGGTAGGTAACAGGAAATACATAGAAACGTCGCCTGCTGCTGCCGCTTGTGGTTGGTTACGGAATTGTACCTTACTGGTATACAAAAATAGCTCAAGTCATGGTTTGAAGATTAGCTACTCAACACGGTAGGTAACAGGACCGGCAGGGTTACGCCAGACACTAAACCGATACAAGCAAATCCAATCAGATGCTTTTGTAGTTTTTTTTTTTTTTAAGAACTTAAATAACTGTTGAATTGGTACCCACACCGGAATGCACCAATGCTGCTTGGCGACTGAATCAGACTCATAATGATAGTGCTAATGCTTTCATAAGAAGAACTATGTACTTATTTAATATTATAGGCGACGAAATGTCGGTGGCTATGCTTCACTGCCTGGCTCATCGGCGTAATGTGGCTTGCCTGTCGGTCTTCTACAGACTGTACTTCAGAGACTGAGCGCAGGAGCTCTACGACCTGATCCCACCATCGCCCTTTTGTCACTGGATCTATCGCTTTCCATCAGGCGAGATCGAGGTCAACAGCAGGCCCACTCAGTAACAAAAAAATATATTATTAATCATTTTTACATAGTGTGGTATTGTAACTTTATTCTAGGTGCAGCGTGTTCACATATAATTATAAAATTAATTAATGTATACAAAATATTGTAAAACATTTAAAAAAGTAACTGTGAAATTTCCTGCCCATTCTTCTCCATACGAAAACTAGCTTTTGAAAGGGGTGACTAGATTTTTTTTCTGTTTACAATCGACAGATTACAAAATATTATATTATTATTATAAATCTAACAAAAAAAATATGCTCAAGCAGTTACATCTACGAAGAGTACTCGTAGTTTAAGAATAAATGATAAACTTTAACATTCATTAATAAAAGAGGACACTGTTGGAAAAATCTAAAATAAATTAAATTTGGTTTTATCGTATTTTTGAACAAGAAAGTGTAATGTATAAAAAAACCCGTTTTACGACAAGAAAATAACATCCATCAAAAACTCTTTTATCGATTTGTTTACCTTTATTTAAAAACTTAAACCTATGCAGTATAAGTACATCTGTTCTCATATTTCTTCGCCATAGTAATATGACAGGTGACTATAGTTTATTTTTAAATAACCCTTCGCCAACTCCCCAAGGACACAAGTGTTATCGTAGCGTCAACTCAAGGTTATGTTGTCAAGTGGAGTTTACATTTACGCCATGTAGATCGATAGAGATGGGAAAATAATTTGTGTTTTTGTTGAGTGGCGATGTTTTTTTACCTGACTTCGAAAGTTACTTAATTTATGCAAAACATGTCGAAGGACACTATCTTTTTGCTTTTGCTATAATTATAATCATTGCTTGCATAGTTTTATTTATCCTGCATTGGAGGTGCAAACAAAAAACATAAAAAATATTTTGCTTTGCCTAAAAAGCCCAGTGATAACGTTTGAATCCAGGCAAAGTAAATAATTTCATCATCACTGCTCTCAAAACGGTGAAGGAAAATGTCGTGAGGAAACCGGCATGTCTTAGAACCGAAAATCCGAACACTTGTGACATCTACCAACCAGCACTGGGCTCGCATGGTAGATTACAGCCCACACCCTCTCGAAGAGAGGAGGCCTCTGTCCCGACAGTGGGAACAATATTGGCTGATTTTGCGTAAAAATAACCATATTTAGTTTCTTGCGATTGGTTTAGGGTTTACAATAAATAATAATCACACTTATAAAGTAAAGAATTCGGTAAAAGGACTGTATGTTAAGATTTTCTTCTGGCTCAATAGTCCTTTTAACACAATAGCTTCAGAACAATGTCTGCTTCAGAGCCAAAAACAAGCCTGCAAAAAATAACAATGTATCTAGGAGAAATATCAACATAAATTCAGAGAAGGAAAGCCGAAATAGTATCCATATTTCCGGCACTTTATGTAATGTAACTTTATCCAGGGTGAAAATATAAAGATGTGTTTACTGCGAATTTTTCTCGACGTGTAAGAGGTGTTGAGGAAATGTTTCCTTTTTTGTACACTAAAAGGCTTTTGGGAGCTGGTTTAGTAAATCCGATTAAACGTTCGTGAGAAGGGAAAGCTGTATGACGCCCGTATTTTTCTGAATATTGATGAAAAATTATCGAAAATTAACTGTAAAATGTCTATCTTTAATATTTTTCATGTTAATCCTATTATTATTTTTTTAGAATTACAATTTTATTTATTTGTGAGAATGTAGTTTTACTAGTATGGTGTTAGTATTTTTGTTAGTTCTATACGTTCTAACCAAGCACAATATTAATTTTAAGATTTGTGATTTACAATAAGTCCAATGAATTTGTATTTTTATTATTAGGTAATCGTTACAATAAAATGTCAAAATGAAGTCCATGTCATCTTGGATTTTTACAATATTCCATATATTCGTCAATGTCATAAAAGCAATTATCCAATAGCCAGCTTGTCAGCTTTTTCTTGAACATGGGGATAGGAAGTTCCTTAAGTGAATTAGGTAACTTGTTATACACCTGAATGGCATTTACATATACATTCCTCCTAAAAATTTGTAATCCACATTGAGGTACATTTAATTCGTGTTTATACCTATTTCTAGCAGCAGCCTTTTTGTGACTGACTTCTGATTGCATGCGAAAGTGGTGCGAATATTGTTTTACTAGCATACGTATACATAGTGCTTTGATGTACATGCAGGGTAGAGGTAATATGTGAAGTCTTTTAAATAACGGTTTACAGCTGTCCAAAAACCAGGCGCCAGATATTGTCCTAACACACTTTTTTTGTACCCGAAATGCCATTAAAACTTCAAATGAGTTGCCCCATAGTATCAGACCATATTATTATGATATCACAGACGATAAGATTTTTGAGTAGTGTTTGCCTTATCTTCGATGTTATTGGCTCGATTTGGATTCTGTTTATTATTTCTAAAAGGAGTTATTTTATCGATTAAATAACATGTTTTATTGAAATTTGTCGACTCTGAAAAAAAACGGAGGTGAAGACATTTTTTTCTAAAAAAAAATTAGGATTCATTAAAAAACAAAAAAAAAAAGTATCATGGAAAGTGATTTTTTTCCCCCGTTTAAAGGTAATTTTCGATATTTTTTTATGAATATAAATACGGGTGGCATTGTACCGGTTGCCTGAGGATAATGTAAAGCAAAACATAACAAAGTGACAGTATGAATACAACAACAATTTTGATTTGTTAAATTAATCACAACAGCTCTCAAAACGGCGAAGGAAAACTTTGTGAAGAAGCACTAGGCATGTCCTAGAAACAAAAGTTCGAAGACATGTGACCATAATCCACCCACTAACATTATTTATTTATTTATATATACTTTATTGTACACCAGATTATACATTACATAAAGAAAAAGTAATACACTACAAAATATACAATTGGCGGCCTTATCGCTTACTGCGATCTCTTCCAGGCAACCTTGGAATGGACAGTGATTCTCTGGACAACATTATGCCGCGTTGTGAATTACCTCCCACTCCCTCTCACAGAGAGGAGGCCTGTGTAACAGCAGTGGGAATATTATAGGCTAATTATGATGAATCACAACTTACAGCTAACATTAAAAATTAATTAGAAGCAATGAACAATAAATTAAAATATTTTGTTTTTTTCATAATGTTTTGTTCATTGTTCCATCCTCACCATGAGTAAAAAATCTTGTTAAAACAATATTTAAGAAGCAATTTTTTATGTAAGTGCTTTGTACGCTTGTAAGTGACTAATTTACCATAAATCAATTCTTATGTTATTTTTAATTATGTTAATGTTCTAGTGAATAGGTCGTTGGTGTACCTTTCAAATAAAATTAGTTTTGACGGATACACTAATCTCTAATATTTCTTGTCTTGAGAATCCTTTCAAAGCTTAGGGTTAATATCTTACTTTTTAAACTATGTACTGCCTCGTTGATCCAGTGGTCGCAAGCGTTACTGCGGAGCATGAGGTCCTTTTTTTTTTTTTTTGAGGGTGGGAAATCATCAAATGACTTCTCCCGCTCTGGATGGAGCGGGAGGGTGTGATAGACTTTTACTGACTAAAACCCACCCATGTTCCTTCCGTTGCCTGTGTGCCGGGGCCGCGATATCCCTTTCGGACAAACCCGCAACCCCAGCAGGTATTGGTCTTTCGACCCCGTTGGTTGGTGCTGACATCTCTTTGAGGCGCGCGTGGAACACAACACGCCGTCGATATCACTATCCCTTTCCGACAAACCCGCAACCCCAGCAGGCATTCGTCCTTAATTCTATTCCCAGGTCGTGCAAAGCGTTTTTGGGTTATTTAATCAGGAATAGGAATGTTGACAAAAAGATTACTTAAAAATATTGGACACGTATTTTTCTTTTTTTACGTAATCAAAAGATTACAGCAATACATTGAGTTAAAATCTGGCATGACGTCACTCTTCGGTAGATTTTATACTGAATTGTGACGTAGCGAGCCCCCACTCCCAAACTTTAATGCGTTTTATCTAAACCATTTATTACTAATATGATAAAGCAAAAAATACGTGTCTAATATTTTTTTATTATATGACTGATGGACTATATAGTTTTTTTTTTCCCCAGCCAACATCCCTATTTCTCAGTAGCAGCCCGGATTCTAGAAGTTTGTGCCCAGTTGATGGCAATAAACTCGCTCCTATTACAAATGGGACTTAAGGCGAAAGCGTCAAGGTAGCCCGCGAAATTAAAATTTTCTTACGTTTTTTGCAATTTGCAGGTCAGTATCATGTTGTATGTTGATCTAAATATGATTTGCGGCCGTATCAAATGTTTATTTATAGAATTATAATCATAAAAATGATCAATACAACTCTCTAAGTTCATATAATCGCATTGAATGACTATTTCATGAAATTATGACATTTGACGATTGTGCTTACTTATGGAGTTGTATTGCTGATTGTAATGATTATAATTATGTAAAGCCATATTTGTTACGGTCGTAAATCATATTTTAATCAACATAAAACCTCACACTGACCTGTAAAATGTAAAAAAACTAAAGAAAATTTGAATTTCGCGGGCTTTCTTAGCTCATAATTTCTAGGAAACCTAAACTTTTGGATATTACATGCGTCTTGTTTAACTATGTATAACTTTTTACCAAGCACATCACTACTTGTTAAAACATTTTGTACCTCCAGGGACACAACATTTGAAGCCGACCTGACCTTGGAATTTATCAAAACAGTGTCGCATAATTCATTTATTTCAAGGTCACTTTGTCGCCTAGTATGTTTGTGGAAAAATAATGGAGCATGTAATTTTTCTTTAACGTTGGTGTGAGTAATTTATATGACGTTCTTGTTGGCGTTATAAATATTTTTTGAGCAACTTTTATGGTTACCTTTCATGTATTACGTACGTAGTATGTATTTTTAAATCAAATATGTTTACTTTTCATGTGATAAGTATCAGTTGTCAAAAAAGCACGCATGTTTTCAATTCAATTCTCAATTCTTTATTGCGTACCATAATGTATAAAGGTGGTAGGTAAATAGATAAATTAGTCACAATTATGGACCCTGTCGGGCACAGCATAGATCAAGTAGGAGAGAGGAAGAAGAGCACTGGGTGTTTAATGTGATAAATTTCATTATTAGTTAAATAGTTAGTATGTTATTTTCTTTTATTAAAACAGTATTTGATTTAAGAATTATAATTATTGTTTTATATATTACTTATATACGTTTACTTATTCAGTAACTTTGTAAAAACCCTTTGTTTAGTAGTTTTTTTTTTTAGTAGATAAATGCGTGGCTGCTGCGCTACAGGCCGTTAGGTTCGATTCTCCCTGGTAAAAACCAGAGTCTTAACATCACAGCATGAGTTTATTTTCAAATATTTCACGGCCAAAAAACATAGTTCTAAAACATAAAAACTGGCCAAATGCGAGTCGGACTCACAGACGAAGGGATCTGCAGCATCGTACAATATTTTAACACTACGTTTTTTACTTAAGAGGGTTTATCCCAAAAGTTGGCAACGTCGCAATTAACTGTCAAATATTTACCTGCTTTGATTCTTATAGCAATATTACTGAATATAAATAAAAAATGTGGCTAACTAGCGAACTAGAATATTAGTAATGAATTGCAATTTAATTTTACATTTAATTTTTAGATGTAAAAAACGCATTTGGAAAGTTTCCAAATAGTTTTTTTACATCTAAAACTAAATATTCGGTGTTACGATATTAATTATTGCATTTCATATTTAATATTCTATTTCGCTAGTTAGACATATTTTTTATTTTCAAACAGTAATATTTCTAAATTAATCAAAACAGTGAAATATTTGACATCTATTTGCGACGTTGCCCACCTTCAGAATAAACGCTCTTAAGTAAAAAAAAACATGTTTATTGTCTGGGGCCCTCGTTTAATTTTTAACTTTATTTTATTTTTATTTTTATTTAATTTTTATTTGTATACCTATTACGGTTAATGAGATACAGCCCGCTGACAGCCAGACGGACGGATGGACAGCGGAGGCTTAGTCGCCCTTCGAGTAAAAACCCTAGCTAGATCCCCTTTTTAAATAATATAAAATGGAATTCGTTCTTCAATCCTTGCTCCTCACGATCTAAGTCAAATACAGACTAGAATGTATAGGAATGTAGAAAATTCTCTGAGTACCGCAAAGTTCCGTAAGAATTCCGTTCTCAATAGTTTTCGAGTATTACGTAGTGTGGTGACCATCTTGTTAATCAAATAAAGGACATTTCTGGGTTATCATTTTTTTGACCTCCTCCTATCAATTCGTTATTCTTTTGTTCTCGCCTTAGTCTATTAGGGATCTCGCGCACTGGACGGCCACGATTACGACCAATGGTCGCAGCGACTAGGTAAACTATAGAAATCGATACGAATCGCGCACTTGGTCGCAACGGCCAACTAGCAGCAGAACATACAATACCCTAGATGGCCATGACTGGCCGGTATCGTGGCCGTCTAGTGCGCGAGATCCCTAAGTCACTACTGCGACCTGCTGTATGAGGAACCTAGTTTGGATTCACGGTTCGAGGAATGTTATGCGTATGGTAATGTTAAGAGGAGGCACCCTACATTGTATGTTAATTTGCATTAATATTCTAAAACAGTCACGCATACAATCAAAATGGAAGTTTAGTATATGATTTATTGGACTTTTTTCTTTCTATGTACAAGACAGTTACGCAATTGTAACATTTTGGCTCGATTCATTTTTTATTCGAAAATCATGTCTTTTTTATAGATTATTTAAATATAATCAAGATTACTCGGGTTTTATCTCTAAAATATGTATTCACAGTAAGAAAATATAGTTTATTATCCAGCCACAAGACATTTTTTCTCTAGATCAATTATTACTTTAGTTATAAACGAAATAAGAATTGAGACTTACTCCATTTAGTTCCATGCTCGAACACGATCAAAGAGCGCACGCGATATTCAACTTTATTATTGATGTGTTAGCGTGTAGAACATAGTGGATTGGCGGGGTGTAAGGGGGCGGAGCTTGCGTGGAAATTGTCTTTAGAGTGCCTGGTTTTAAAGGCTCGGTAGTAGTCCGGCGTCTGAATCTGACCTGGGTAAATGGTAATAGGCTCGCTTCCTGTTACTTGGGACTGGTCACATTACTGGCGAAATGTGGATGACATGTCTGCGTACTCTTAGGAGGAATATGTAAGGTCTCAGAAAAATTACCGTATGGGGTGGTCTCAAAAAAACGAAGCTTTGTGATCTTTTTCCTACGTGATAATAATAAAAAATAATACAAAAAACCCATTTATTCCATATATCTAAGTTCTATTTCAAATGTTGTTAGTAGGGTATTAGTAAATTTACCTATTGTATATTGTTAGTATAGTGAGTCTTCTTTCATTGAAATATGGACCCCTTTTTGGGTAAAGGTCTCCTCCAGTTTTATCCACAAATCCCTGTCCTTGCCTGTATTTGACCAGTATTTTCCTGACACCTGGATAATGTCATCAGCCCACCGTAGCATTCCTCTTCCCCTGTGGACCCTGTTACCTAAGTGAAGGTATAGTTAAATGTAGTCACAATATAAGCAGTTGCGTGATCCTGTCTGCTGCTAGCAACATACAGCGGTGACCAAACTGTCAGTCATGCAGATTTGTTAATAACAGCAATTTCTCTTTGATCGTTCACTACTCATGTTTAGTAGTGTCATCACTTCGAAATTCGAACGCTGTCTCGTTGTGAATCCGCGATGATTTACTTTAAAAACAAATGAGTTCGGTTTCGAATTGTGTGCGCTCACTTGAGTGAGGTTCCACGTGAACTTTACAGAATGGTACTACTGCTGTGAACATTTACGGGTTACTTACTGTTGAGTTGGCTGCGCCTTACGAGTTGTACGAGTTGAACCCAGACAGGCGCTTTACTTAATGTCAATTACTTCATCACCACTGCTTTCAAAACAGTGAAGGAAAACATCGTGAGAAAACCGGCGTGTCCTAGAACCAAAATTTCGAAGACATGTACCATCTATCTACCTGCACTGGGCCCGTGTAGTGGATTACAGCCCACTCCCTCTCACAGAGAGGAGGCCTGAGTCCCAGGAGTGGGAACATTATTGGCTGATTTTGCTTCTGGTACTGTTGAGTAATTTGACAAATGTTCATGAAAAGACAATGTTTGAGTTTTATTTTGGAAAATAAGCTTCACTCCGTTTTTATGGATCTCAAATGACTCCCTATTGGTCCCATATGTTGATACAAAACTACGGCCCTTTATTACTCCTCATTTTCCAAATGAGAAAAGCTCAAGGCTGTCTTGCCTTGGCAGTTTTACTAACAAATGAATTCATGATTGACACCGAGTCATAAATTTTATAGACACAAGTCTAACCATCTGTGTCCCACCCAACAGGAATATTGAAAATTAGTTTTGGTAAGTAATTTGGTGGAAAATTGTGAGATGAATTTTAAGCAGCATTATTATACAGTTATTTTATGTAACTACGTGATAGATAAATTCTAACTTACCGTCTTCCCCAATAGCTAAATAACATAAGGGAGGCATGCACGGACCGCTCGTGCAGCCAACCGTTTGAAGTTGTCATTGATGACTGCTGCAACAGTCAGTTTTAACTGCTAGAGCAGTCACAATTTAATCAGTAGCAATAATCGAGGCGGAGGTGGGATTATGAGCTCGGGCGGACGAGATAACTGCTCGAGAGCAGTCGACAGTTCGAGAAGTCAGTGTATGCGTGGCAATTGCTAGAATTTCACCGTGCTGCTGACCAACCGGAGCAGTCGCAATTGCTCGAGTGGTTCCATGTATGTATGCAAATAGAAGACTGTAGTTCACTATGCAGTCGCAGCTTGAAGCAGTCCATCTTGACTGCTTCAAGCTGCCCGTGTATGGCCGCTCTAAGACCAGTAGTTTTCAGACAAGTTTTTTTTTTAATTCGGACGGTATCTCGTTGTGAGTCCAAGCTAATTGACTTTCAAATGTTTCAGTGTTTCATTTGAGAGTTATCTGATAGTAAAACAATGAATTCATCTAGTTTTAAAACATGATTCATTGTTGACGCGTAAAAGTGATTTTTTAAACCAAGTTACAGTAATGAATATCATTTTTAATGAGTGAGCTTTCGCAATAAAAAAATTGTGTGTGCTCACTTTAGAGAGGTCCAATGTAAACTTTAGATACGGTAGCATTAACGAAGTGTTTCCAAATTCAGTAGTTCTCGATATATTGTTTTTATTTCATAGCTTACGTTTGAACTAATTTGTACTTTAATTACTAGTTACCTTAAATAAACCTTACATAATCAGGCTAAAATGTTCCCACTGCTGGGACTCAGGCCTCCTGTCGGTGAGAGGGAGTGGGCCATAATCCACCTCTCAGGCCCATTGCCAGTTGGCGGATATCACAAATGTTTTCGAATTTTGGTTTTAGGATATGCCAGTTTCCTCACGGTTTTGAAATAAACCTTATTAATGTTAAAACATTTTTCTGTCCCATTTTTTAAGTCGAAAAAGTTATCTTTTTTACTTTTGTGCTTCGTATTTCAGGAACTTATGATTGGCCTTTAATTTGTCAAGCCCTGTCGTTAAAAATAAATTGAGTTATTTTACAATTTGAAAGAAAAACCTTTCTATTGAGTTTCCATTTACCAATTAACCCTATTTTTATAAAAAAAGATTAAATCAAATAAGAGCCTTAAGGAAAGGTTTTTTTTTGTGAAATGAATGATTTTGTAACCTTTATAAAAGAAAGTAATAATTACAGTTTGAAATTTATATTCCCACTCTAGGAACAACACCTTTTTTCCCCGACCTAATCTAGTTTTAAAATATTATTATTTCTTTTGACGTGTAAAAGTGTTTTTTACAACCAATTTAGAGAAATAAAATATCATTAAAATTTATTTTACAAACTTTCGTTTTTTAAGTTTTGGCCTTGCCATCCAACGTGGCATCGCTGCCAGTCTTTTGGGAACTTTTCCAACTGACAGCAATGCGGACGAATTTTTTGATGCCCAATGAGCTCTTCCTTTATTTTTAATTTTTTTCCTTTGTGTACTTGTACATTATTTATAAATTTTAGTGTTAGATGTATATTATATTTAAAATGAATGAATGAAATAAATACACATTTGTCCGTATTTTAGTAATTGCTTCATACTTTTTTATAAACCATTTTAGTAAAGTCCACAAAAAAAAAATAACTTAGACATGGTCACATTACATTCTACTTAGAAAATCCGACTGTATACAGGGTGTTCATTTCGCTCCTATCCCCGGAAATCAGAATGTATGGTCGCATTAGAAACACGGGTCATCCCCTGTCGACCTAAATTCGGAGTCGGTTCAACAGCAATATGTTCCTATATTATATTATTATGAAAATCTTATTTGTTACTGAGAGAAAGAAAATAGGAAATTATTATACTTACAAGTCGACATAAAAGAGTCTGACGTGGTCACATTTCGAACTAAATATTTTACTTAATGCAGACCTATGATGATGGCACTACTTTGCCGACACGTGCTAATATGTTATGATTTGAGTTAGCCCCGGATCTTGAATATTTTTGAGGCGGGGCAAAAAGTTTGCCACCCACCGCCAATCCTTTAAGGGGAGATGTGCTAAGGTAGCCCGCGAAATTAAAATTTTCTGGAAATTAATACTTTGGCAGCAACATATTTATCACATTTTATCGATTTTGAGGAGTGGCTAGAGAGGCACCACGGCGTCCTCACCTTCTGCCTGACGCAGGTCCTCACCGGACACGGTTGTTTCGGGAGGTTCCTGTTCCATATAAGGCGGGAGGAAACGCCCGGGTGTCACCACTGTGTGGATCGCCCGGAGGACACGGTGGAGCATACGGTGGAGGTCTGCCCTGCTTGGGCGGAGCACCACCGTGTCCTCACGGAGGCGATCGGTGGCGGCGATCTCTCGCGTCCGGCCCTGGTTCAGGCCATGGTCCGGAGCGAGAGTGCATGGGAGGCCGTCACTTCCTTCTGCGAAGCAGTAATGCTCGCAAAGGAGGAGGCGGAACGCGCGAGGGAGAGGCAAGATTCGCGCCCTTGCGCCCCTATTCGCGGCAGTAGACGCCGCGGGCGTCGGGAGTCGCGAGCCGACTTCCGGCCACCGTAGGCGCGGGCTTGCGGAAGGTGAGCAATGGGTAGCTCGCCGTCCGATAAGGACTAGGCCCGGGTCAACGGCGCGTTGTATTCCACGCGCGCCTCAAAGATATGTCAGCACCAACTGACGGGGTCCGTAAGGGCCAATGCCTGCTAGGGTTGCGAGTTTGTCCGAAAGGGATATCGCGGCCCCGGCACACAGGCAACGGAAGGAACACGGGTGGGTTTTAGTCAGTAAAAGTCTGACACACCCTCCCGCTCCGACCAGAGCGGGAGAAGTTAATTGATAATTTTCCACCGTAAAAAAAAAATATGGTTTATGGACACCACGAAAACTGTACTTTTGACATGCATTTCTGACATACTTAATCATTCAATAATTTCAAGCTTTCTCACAATTAGATAAATAATTGATTAAAGAGGATTTTTTGCGTGCACGGGGCCTTTATCAAAAATATTAAAACGTTATATTAATATTCGAAAATAAGTAATGACCTTACTGCTTTTCTAGCTACTTCAATAACAAGTATATTAAGATAGAAGAAGCCCCTGAATATCAAATTTCTCCGAAACTTTCGTACTTTTAATTAATCTTGACGCTAAGTTAATTTCATTTAAAGCTTACCAAGCGTTAGTTAAGTTGTAACCTAACAACAAAGTCTTCAGACAGTTATTAATAGTTTAATTGCAATCGATCTGCACTATTCATAATTACTGCAGTAGTGCTATTCTGTAAAGTTCCCTTGGAACTACACTTAAGTGAGCGCACACAATTCGAAAGCGAACTCATTTGTTTTTAAAGTTAATCATCGCGGATTCACAACGAGATACCGTTCGAATTTCAAAGTATATCACTGCTTTGCTGGTTATGTTCAGAAATTGATACCATTCAGTCAGCAGTAGTGTTGATCAATTCTTGATCTTCAGTACTTCGAAAACACTTTTATTTCGAGTTTAACCATAGCGTACTTTGTAAATAAACCATGAAATACCTATACTGCGTTGGTTTAGGTAGTTAAAAAAAGGTCAACAAAAAAAACCAGGTGGCGAGAGAGCTGTCAAGTAACCAACTAAACGTAATACCTGTCTTCAGTTGTCATAACTACGTCACAGTTGTACTCTTTAATTTAGTAACGTTATAATTCGTTGACGTTTAGATCACCTTTCTTTTTGGGCTCTTTACAATAGACAGATAACACAATATTATAATATTATTATTAAAAATCTAACAAAAAAATTGTGCTCAAGCAGTTACAACTACGAAGAGTAGTTTAAGAATAAATGATAAAATTTACCATTTATTAATACAAAATGAAACTATCGTAAGAAACGAAAATAAATTTAATTTGGTTATAACGTATTTTTAAACAAGAAAGTGTCATCTATAAAAACGTTTTTTTCCGATTTGTTTACCTTCATTTAATTACCTAAACCAATGAAGTATAATATACTGCTTAAAATTCATTTCACTTTTATTCGAAGCGAAGACTTCAACTTTTCTGATAAAGCAACAAATCTTCAATATTCTTGTCGGTGGGTCACAGATGGCCAGACAACAATCTATAAAATTCATGACGTGATGTCAATCATGTTACTAAAACTTTAGCCCCGAACTTACAAGACAAAAAAAAACACAAAATGTTTAGACAATCATAAGAGCCTGTGTAAACGATGCGTTGCGGCGGCGGCACGGCGCCGCGCCGGTGCTATGTCGCTGCGGCGTCCTACATACAAATATCCATGGTATGCCATACGGTGCGTTGCGGCGTCCACCGTACGTACAAGGTCTTGCAGCCCGCGAGACGAGGCGGGGAGGGGTCTATGCGTTGTGACACCGGAGCGGCCCCGCTCAGTTGTTTGTGCGTTGTCAAAAACACACATGTTTGACAAATTACAATTTACGCGCTGTGCGGCGAGGCGCTGCGGCGTAACAACGCAACGGCGCCGCAGCGCCCGTGTGACCCCCAATGAGAAATCTGTGCGGTGCGGCGCCGCAACGCGTCGTAAACACTGGCTCTAAGGGACCAATAGCGTGTCTTTATTAGCACACGCGAACTCATTTGTTTTAAAAGTAAATTATCGCGGATTCACAACGAGAGACCGTTCGAATTTCGAAGTGATGTTTATATTAACACTACAGACTTCATTCTCCTAGGAGCTTGTGGCTAAGTAATAACGGCCGCAGGGATCAATCCATCAGTTTAAGCTATACTTGCCGGGGTTGGTCCGTGGATGGGTGACCATCTTTACATACCGAGACTCATCCGTGCCTCGGAAAGTACGTTAAGCCGTTAGTCCCGGCTGTCATTCGTGGATCGTTGACAGTCGTTACGGATCGTCAGAAGCCCAAAAGTCTGACAACCAGTCTTACCAAGGGTTATCGTATTACCTAGTTACTGGGTTGTGGAGGTCAGATAGGCTCCATATAAAATACTGATATTCAGCTGCATCAGGTTAGACTGGAAGCAGACCTAACAACCGCCTTTGTGCTCTTTTGGTTAGATCACCTGTCTCAGACGTAGAGGTCCCGGGTTGGATTCCCAGTGGGGGAAAAAAAATCTGCTCGATTTGGTTGGTGGTAGGGCTTGTTCTAAGTCCGTTTAGCTAGCTACCACCATCTTATCTAATTCTGTCGCCATAACAACAATGTTAAAAGCATTTTTGTGTTTCGGTAGTTGGAGGTAAGCTATCCAGTTCCTCTGTGGTTGTGGATTCCGGGTGAAGCTCGCTTTCACCTTCGGCCTGATCATCACTTACCATCAGGTGAGATGCAGGCCAAGAGCAAACCCGTAGTGGTAAAAAAAATACATAGTTGAGAAAAGGCTAGGCAGTTTGACTACAGACTTCATTCTTCTTTTAATATCGGTACGAACTACTATATCATATGTAAGAATTAAATAGAAAGAAAGAAAGAAAAATATTTTATTTGGGACACGCACAGGAAATACAAACAGCAAGTAAGTAAAAAAAAAAGTTATAAAATAAAAAACGAAAAAGGAGCATTTCAAAACAGAATTATAACTACCTCTGAGAGCAAAAAGACCCTTATCTCAGCATAATGCGGCGATAATTAAAAAAGTAAATACCGCAGCGCTGGTATTCTGCTAGGGCCCACTGTAAATCTATCACTGTAAATAAATCTCACTATGGGATTACAAAATAAATAAAACAATAAAATTAATAATAAAAAACAAATATAGATAAAAACTGGAACAATGTATACAATAAATAAATTAATCTATTCACGCCCGACGTTCCAACATCACTTGTCCATATAGTATATACCATGGTCTAATAAAACAAGATCTGGCATTCCGGGACAAACACATGCTTCCGTCACTATCCAGTTGCCACTCTATTGCAACAAAACACGATTAAGGAAAGATTTTCAGAAACCATAGCTTTTAAATTGTCGTTTCGTGTGTCTAATCAAACAAAACAATTCAATTTAAACATAAACCAACGTAATTGTTAATTAAAACCTCATTGTTTTATCGGATTCGCACAGGTAATAAAGGTGGTTGGGGAGTTATTATTACAAACTTCTGGTAACACAGATGTGATGACGTAGACTTGTGTCGCCCACGTGACCACTGTGTTTCGGAATGCCATATCTGGCGAAGTATATTATTATACCATGGTATAGACTATTATCTATGGTGGCAAGCGAAGGGACGCGGGCGCATTGCGAACCTGCGATGCATTCGACTATCAACTAAAATTGACAATTTATGTAACAAAGAAGTAATTATTGGAGTTTTAAAGTAATTATATACCACATGTCTTTTTTACCGTCTCGAAAAAAATAGGGTATAATAGGCGAACGGAGTAGAAGCCTATGGCACAGTATTTTTTTAAACGGTACACAATATCGAAATTCAAATCATACGCACCCTACTAAATGCGCGGAATTTATCAATGAATTCGTAGCTTTCCTTAGCGGCCGATAGGTAGTCGCCGCACTTGCCGTCGGCCTCTTTGATATCCTTTCGCAGGCGCACAAGCCGCTCGCGCATCCCCGCCCGCCCGCGTGGTCAATGGTACTAAGCAAATATTCCCGGGTATGGCTTCTGTTTCACTTACACAACACACCATATTATTCTCGAGACGGTAAAAAATTTCAGCCGGTATCATAATACCGGCTGAAATTTTTTCCCGGTTTGTATATTCTTTGAACCATAGTTCAAAGAATATACAACCCTTTAACGAGAGGTATTAATACAAATAAAACAATGGGTGAATATTATAAGATAAAGCAAGAAAGTGGTGGAAATGAATAATGTAGGTATAGTATTGTTGAGTAAGATCATAATAGAAATTACTAAAACCGCGGTAGAAATTGAACGCAGTTGGACGTAGATTTCAGTATCACCACCATATAGCTATTTTATGCACCCTTTTTTTTTTTTTTTGAGGATGGGCATCGTCAAATGACTTCTTCCGCTCTGGGCGGAGCGAGAGGGCGTGTCGGACTTTTACTGACTAAAACCCACCCGTGTTCCTTCCGTTGCCCGTGTGCCTGGGCCGCGATATCCCTTTCGGACAAACCCGCAACCCCAGCAGGCATTGGTCCTTACGGACCCCATCTGTTGGTGCTGACATCTCTTTGAGGCGCGCGTGGAACACAACGCGCCGTCGACCCGGGCCTGGTCCTTATCGGACGGCGAGCTACACCCTGCACCCTGTGTTATTCAGTAAACAAACCACACAGCTTTCCCGGTAAAATCATGAACAAGCAAAAAAACGGCATTAAATTCCCGAAAATTCACCTTTTCAACACACAAAGCATGTTTTTTCCCTGACTCACGCTGTTTAAAGGAAGGGGCTCAGCAGACAGAGTCTAACGGGGGAGGAATACGAACGATTCTTTTGTAAAATATTACTGTGTATTATGGATTGGAGTGAAAATTAATTATAGGTTGGTTGTCACGACGTGAATCTACTAAGTTAATAAAATTATGGATATGACTTCTTAAACCAATTTTTCTAAATTGATTAGAACCTTTTTTTTTGTGGTAGGTGTGGTGTGAAATACGAGGTTTTCCACTTAGAGCACTGATCTCAACAGCACTTGTCCGCACCGCACCTGAACACTTCCGCTAACCGCAATCAATCTACCTAGCCTTTTCCCAACTTTATTGGGGTCGGCTTCCATTCTAACCGGATTCAGCTGAATACCAGTATTTTACATGGAGCGACTGCCTATCTGACCTCCACAACCCAGGAACTGGGTAATACGATACCCCTTGGTAAGACTGGTTGTCAGGATTTCGGGCTTCTGACGACCCGTAACGACTATCAAAGATCCATGAATGACAGCCGGGACCAACGGCTTAACATGTTTTTCGAGGCACGTCCATCAAAATGTTGTTTCAGTGCTGTTAGTGGAAGTGTTAGTGTGAAAAGGAGCTCGTGGCTAAGTAATAACTGCCACTCGGGTCGATCCATCAGGTTAAGCTACGCTTGCCGGGATTGGTCTGTGGATGGGGGACCGTCTTTACATACCGAGACTCCTCCGTGCCTCGGAAAGCACGTTAAGCCCTTGGTCCCGGCTGTCATTTTTGACAGTCGTTAGGGGTCGTCAAAAGCCCGAAAGTCTGACAACCAGTCTTACCAAGGGGTATCGTATTACACAGTTCCTGGGTTGTGGAGGTCAGATAGGCAGTCGCTCTATGTAAAATACTGGTTAGACTGGGAGCTGACTCCAACATAGTCGGGAAAAGGCTAGGCAGATTGATTGAGTATATTTAAAGAGAAACCATATCCATATGACCTATTTCATCCTATATTCACGTAGGTAGGTATAAAAGTAAATTGCTAGTAACAGTAACGATCACAAAGCACGCAATGTATGGAAAACAAAACAATAATTCATTGTAGGTACTCGTAATAATGCATTGTTTCGATAGATATAACATTACGCCTGTATTACATGAAGGGGTAGGTAGGTAGAGGTGAATGGTGAACCTTCAGTTTGCCAAATATATTTAATAGTGCTGATAGACTTGAGCATTCACTTGTAATGAGCATTCTAGCGAATGTTACATTACAGAAAAATTTACGGGATCGTTTTAGCGAGCATTCTAGCGAGTGTTCTAGCGAGCAATCTAGCGAAAGGACAGTAAATTTGTTGCAAGCCGAGCCAATCTGTCATTGTTCCGCCGCCCCGTCCCTCTATGAGTTGAGTTTGTTTCGGCCTTTCTTCTCGGAGTAGTCAGATAGGAAACGCCGGCCTCGTCTAGTTTAAAAAAAATTGATTGACGTGTAAAAATGTTTTGTCCAAACCCACTTACAGAAATAAAATCGTCTAACATTTATGCCTCCCGCACACCTGTTTTTTTGACGAGCATTGACTAGAGCGTTCGCTAGAAAGATCGCGAAAATGTTCGTAGCGATGTTTGGCTCTATGCTTGGCTCCATTTGTTGTTCAGTTCGACAAATTTAAAAACGATGAATGCTCAATGTTCTGTTACTAGTTAATGCTGAAGTCTATCAGCACGTACCCACATACTTAATAAGGCGCGGTATTTTTCCATTAAACGGGCACAAAAACTTAACAACACCGCCGATCAAACACAGGACTAGATTAGTAACGTTATTCTCTAAACATTCACACACTTCTAAATTCTCTGTACTATAGACAAGGCAGTCTATCGGGAAACGGGTTTGTAGTGTATCAAAGCTGTTCATTTCAACAAGTTGTAGGTAAGTCTGTTTCAGACAGAGCTACTCTTTAAACTAGGCTTGACATGAACCATTTGAAAAATTTCAATTTAATCAATCTAATAAATAAAATACAATATCAAAATTAATATAAATATAATTAAGGGAGTAACACATACAAAGTTTTTAGGCGAAATAATAGTTAAATATATTAATTGGCAATAACACGTCCCTAAAGGACCAGTAAAGTATTATATAATTAACATACTTACTAATGTTTAATAATGCACGCACACAAATTTACTTAAATTCTAAAAATCCAGATATGAATTCTGGGATAACGCCTAGGTATTATGTGCTAGGTATTGTCTGTGTTACTAGCTAGTTTTTATGTACTTTAAATTGTAATCTGTGGAGAACGTGGTGGGTAGCATAATTGTTATAATGTACCTAATGTTCAAGATCTTAAGTGTAACCTTATTGTGCTACTGTTTGTTTTTCCTTAAATAAATAAATAAATAAATAATGCACCAACAACAAATAATATCGATCTAACAACTTTTTCTGAGTGACAAAATATGACAGAGCATTTGTCGCTCAGAAAAAGTGCATAAGAGTATTATGTGACCTTCAACCTGATGACTCATGTCAACCAGTGTTTTAAAGGCTTGGTTTGTTACCGTTACCATCTCTAAACATTTATGTATGTGTGTTCTTAATTAAGAATAAAAAAAATATTTAAGCCAGCAAATGATGTAGATGTAAATCCTCGATCCATTTAAATTAGTGCTAAACGATTTGCCAAGACTTGCCAAATATAACAAAAACTGCCTAACAATGTGCGTGCGTATTTTTAACAAAATACCAAGTCCATTCAAAACATTAAATTCTACATTATTTAAGATAAGGTTGTACTAGTGGTTGAATGAGTGTAGCTTCTATTGTTTAAAAGAATTTATGGATAAAAAATGTTGATGAAAGAAAGAAAGAAAGAAAGAAAAATATTTTATTTGGGACACGCACAGGAAATACAAACAGTAAGTAATAATAAAAAATAAAAATATAAAATTAAAATACAAACAGAAAAGTAAAGACCTGTGCGAGGCCAAAAAGGCCACTATCTCAGCATAATGCGGCGATATTTAAAAATAAATACCGCAGCGCTGGTATTCTGATAGGGCCCACTCTGTGATGTCACGGACCTTATTAATCTGTGTCACGGACACATCTACGGACATAGATAAATCCCATTAAGGGATAGACCAAATAATAAAGCATTAAAAATAATAAGAAATAAAATAGTACAAATAAAAACTGAAACTAAGTAATAAATAAATTAATCTATACACGCCCGACGTTCCAACATCACTTGTCCATAGTATAGACTGTGATGCACGTTTTAACATTTTCAAATACCCTCAAATTTTGCATGCTATGTTTTATCTTAGCTAAACATGTTTGTGTCATTATAATTATATCTTAACACCATTTTATACCCGGTTTTATGCATATAAATGAGGTATTAATTAATTTATTATAAACACCACTTCGAAATTCAAACGCTGTCTCGTTGTGAATCCGCGATGATTTACTTTATAAACAAATGAGTTCGCTTTCGAATTGTGTGCGCTCGCTTGAGTGAACTTTACAGAATAACTACAGCCGTCGCTTTTCGACCACTAACCTAACAAGGCATTTTTTGACAGCCATAATAAATAACTCAGAGAGTGTTTATTACTATGTTTCATAGCTATTACACGGTATTTTTTGGGGTAATAGTGAGGAAAAAATATGGTGTTGATTGTTTTGAAGTGGTCATTAATTTTGTTGTTATTATTATGAAAAAACACGCAAGTAACACGTTACCATTGAAACTTAAGAAGGCATTTTTTTACAAATTAATCATTTCCGCTAAAGTAATAGTACCTAATTAAGTTGGGAACTATTTTAAAAAATACAATAGATTTCACGGAGTTCTTACTAAGGGTGAATTTCACTACTCGATCGTGTTGAGTGATAGTAGTGAAATTCACTTATTATAATATTAAACAGTGCCCCAGATGAAACGGGACACTCCGCAGTTTAGGTATGACGCTACAAATACGCGGCGGGCCCGTCTTGCTGGGCCAATTCAGTGAGTGTAACGTAGTCAGAAGATATGAGAGTCACGTGGTAGAAAGAGAGGCAACTTCTAGGTGAATATAACTTGTAGGTAATTAGCGCTGTGCGACCTGAAGTGCACTTTATTGTGTCGTAGCAAGATTAGCTTTTTATTTAAATGATTTTGCAGCGTGTACCTTCTGTATTAATCTGTGACAGTTCAGAGCTTTGACAAAGCCCTCAGGAGGCAACGATGCTGTAGTAGACACGTCTGGCGCACCCTGTGCAGTGAGCCTCGCTAACGAGAACTTTGCTGTTTAGGTAATATTTTTTATTTTAACACTGGATCATCATCTGTCTAGCCTTTCCCAACTATGTTGGGGTCGGCATCCAGTCTAACCGTATGCAGCTGATAACCAGTATTTTACATGGAGCAACTGCCTATCTGACCTCCACAATCCAGTTATGTGGGTAACATGTTACTCCTTGACAAGACAGAAACGGCATTTATGTAATTTTTGTATTGGCTTGTGGTGACGCCAGACGAGAGAAACATATAATGTGAAAGATTGAGACAGAGAGTGAATAAATAAAGATAACCTCAATTGTTTTAAGAATATATTTTAGTATATTTGTTTGAAGACGTTCGCCCGACCTAGCGGTGCCATCGTAGAAAGATGCCCATCCATATCACCCGTCTCTGTACTATTCTATTGCCTACTCAAGGATGCATATCCAGTTCGGCTCGAAAATCCTTCCTTATCCTAAGGGCACGTCTTCCCTACCATTACCGCGCCCCCCCGGTCTACTCCTTGATATGCAATGGCCTCTGTAGCCCTATGAAGCATGTGGCTCCAGGGGCTAGTGCAAATCTCGGTGTTCATTCAATTTATCGAGTCTGGTTAAGCCACGCTGGGGTCAGTGCACTTCATTCATTTATTCATAGTATCTTTGTTTGAAGAAGTTCGCCTTTAAATAATCAGAATTTGAAATTCTAATGTTCTTACAAACGAGCCTATGTTATCTTAACTTCGGTCAGCGGTGTGTTAATGATTTGTTGTTGTCTTGAAAATAAATCCCGAAAAATGCCCGGGAAAGTCCATTATTATTTTGTCAAGGATATGGAGTATTTCAATTTTGCATTGACCGTTCTTTTAGTGATCATTTATCTTTATTAAAGCCGTAGACATGGACTGCCTAAAAAGATAATTTTATTTTGGTATTTGTAAAGCCACGAATTGGTATTTTAATTAACTGATGTTACTCGGAAAGTTGCCACGTTTAGGAGCGTTTATTCTGAAAGTGGGCAACGTCGCAAATAGATGTCAAATATTTCGCTGTTTTGATTAATTTGGCAATATTCCTGTATGAAAATAAGAAATGTGGGTAACTAGCGTACTAGAATATTGATTATGAAATGCAATCATTAAAATCGTAACACAATATTTAGTTTTAGATGTAAAAAAGTATTTGGAAACTTTCCAAATGCCTTTTTAACACCTAAAACGGGTACAACATCAAATTCAATGTTATAATTGCAATTCATTATTAATATTCTAATTCGCTAGTTAGCCACATTTCATATTTTCAGACAGTAATTTGCCAAATTAATCAAAGCAGGTACATTCTTGACAGCTATTTGCGACGTTACCAACTTTTAGGATAAACGCTATTAAATGGAATCGGGTTGGACACATCTGCGGCATGTCAGACCATCAATGGGCCAAACATACGACCCAGTGGATTCCGCTTTATGGCAGACGACATCGCGGCAGGCCCAGAGGGAGATGGCGGGATGAGCTGGACTCCTTTAATAAAGACTGGTGCTTGGCAGCTCTAGACAGAGAGGGGTGGAAAGAGAGTAGGGAGGCCTTTGCTCAGTCACTTTGACAATAACGGCTAACAAAAAAAGGTAAAAAGGAGGATCCTCCGACCAGATGGGTGTCGTATCTGGCGGGCAACTGCCCAACGATTGATTTCGGGGAAGTTATATATATGATGTTCGCGCGGTAAACTCTAATTGCGCGATGCAGGATTTGTGTGACGCCCGGTCCTTGATGCGTAGTTCGCATGTGGCGATGTATACGCCTCCACAATTCAATTGACTTTCAAAACGGTGATTGGATCATTCAATCTTTTATGTGCCATCGCAAAATAAACAACTAACAGCCAGACCGAACGGCTAGTAGCTACTAACATTGATCGTCATGTTGTTGCACATTGCATGTAGGTACGAAATATTTCGACCACAGTTTGTAGCCACCTCAGACAAAATAAAAAACCAAGACATAGCTCTATATGCGGGGGTCGGCGTGTCAGCGGTGCCCGAGCGTATCACAGCAAAACAAGTTGCTTTATTAATAAAGGGCATGACTCGAGGAAAGTCGCCCGGACACGTCGGCCTTAGTATTGAACATTTTCAGCATGTCACTCTCGAGGCTCCTGGGACTGTTATTTACGCTCTGTATTAGGCATTCCTTCCTGCCAAATGAACTGATGAAGACGGTGGTAGTGCCTATAATTAAAAACAAGACTGGAGATAATTCGGACAAGTGCAACTACTGCCCGATATCATTAACTACAACCACATCTAAGGTGCTTGATGGCATGCTCGAGAGATAGCTTAAAGAACACCTAAATTTAAACGATGCACAGTTCGGTGTTAGACCAGGACTTTCGACAGAATGTGCGGTTAAGTCTCTCAAGCAGACTGTCAGGTATTAAACAGATAGGAACACGCCTGTGTATGCAGCCTTTCTTGACCTTTCCAGGGCATTTGACTTGGTTAGGTACGATATTCTCTGGCATAAATTGAAAAATACAGGTGTGCCGGGCGAGTTAATTATTATTATTAAATATTGGTATGACCACCAAACTAATCAGGTCAAATGACTTGGTGAACTTTCTGATGAGTATAGGTTGGAGTGTGGAGTGAGACAGGGGGCTTAAAATCTCCTTCACTCTTCAACTTGTACGTGAATGGGCTGATTGCTGAGCGAGAAATGCGTGCGTGTGAGCGTGTATTCACAGAGCGGAGGTGTAGTTTTGGCATGTTTCACTGTATTGTTCGCAGCACTATGGCTTTTGATTTGGTCTGTGGTAGCCACAAATCGCCCAACTATTGCTCACGTCAGACGCTTAGTGTGCGCTAGTATTAAACAAATTAAAACTTTACTCACGTTCACCTTAGATTTAGATTAGAAAGGCAGCGATTGGTATGTAATTTTCTTAGCCTACAATTATAGTGAAATTAAGAAAACTACTTTCAGTAATGTTCGAGTAATTGGTACTGTAGAATTGGATTAGTACTGGACTAATAATCGTCGCGAGAAAGCTGGATTTCTCTAGATTGGCGACAGAATTAAGATTGACTCAAAGTATGTCGTAGATATGTCGCAGTAAGATGGTTGAAGCCGTGATATAGTTATATAGGGATCTAGCTATATATCGTAATATAGTTATAAGCGGCGGTTCATAAATGTCAGACTGCCCTAATTTTGTTACTGCGACCAATTTTGACGCAACTACGTAACCTATTTGGTCAGAGTGCCCTAATAGTTATATTACTAGATCGTTCTCGTATCATAGTAAAATACAATAGACGACATATATTTAGTAACCTAATCCGCTTAACTTTCCTTACAGAGAATCTTTATAAAGAATCTTGTAAGAAATCGACACGTGTTTCACCTCTCAAAGGCGTTACGATGACGATTGACTTGTAACGCACCGAACACGACGTGTTGCCACGTCAAGCGTCGAACGCAATGTGAGCCACATGGTCGTAGTCGTCTCTACGCCCACGAAGGGGGCGCGAGGAATCGGTTTGGGGGCTTTATTGGCCCCTTGCCCGAGGAATATTTCTCTTGGCCCACAGTCAGTGGGTTCCCCTCGCCCTCCTAGGAGGGGGTGGGAGTGCTTTATTGCACACCTATTCGCAAAGGGGGGGGGCTTGCCCCCCCTCCGCGCTTTAGGGTGTGTTTCTGGGGTGGATCTGTAGGAGCGCCCTAAGTGCTTTACGACGCTCGTGCGACCAGGCCCCTGCCGGGTGAGATCCCTAGTTCCCTAGAGAAGGCCTGACAAAGGTCGGTCTAGCAACGAGAGCGTCGGTTTTGGTTAGCGCCCCCCACAGTGGGAGTCTTCCCCGCCCCCCGCAGCGTGAACCAGATCCTAGCCAGTATATTAACCTAAGTCGCTTTGCGCGCGGCGGGTGTCGTGTAGCGATTGTGGAGTTCGTTTTATTACGTGTAAGCCGCGTGTAGGCTGAGGGCGACTTACTCAGAAGGGTCAATCCGGTGGTTGCGCTACGTCTGCGATGGTCTCGTGAGCCACACCACACGACAACCCCACTTATATAGGGTTCCTGCTCGGTCCACCTCAGCTAGGATCGTTATCAGCGCAATAAGGGGCTGCGAACAATCGCAGCAAAGGTGACCTTGGAATACTTGTATTTAATTCGTTCAGTAGTGTAACGTTTCCTGTATTATTTTTTCAATTTCTAAACTCATGTGTGAAACACGTGGCAATTTCTTACAGGGTTCTTTATGACTCTTTAAGAATAGTTAAGCGGATTAGGTTACTAAATATACGTCGTCTATTGTATTTTATAATGGTGTCCGCAAAGTAACGTCTGAGTCAATTAACTATTGTATCATAGTTATATTTCTAGTAAGATAGTTAGGAACCGCTTTCATATAACTATATTACGGTATAACTATAAATCACAGCTTTTTTTCGAGGGTGTGAAATCATCAAATGACTGCTCCCGCTCTGGGTGGAGCGAGAGGGCGTGTCAGACTTTTACTGACTAAAACACACCCGTGTTCCTTCCGTTGCCCGTGTGCCAGGGTATCCGATATCCCTTTCGGACAAACCCGCAACCCCAGCAGGCTTTGGTCCTTTCGGAGCCCGTCAGTTGGTGCTGACATCTCTTTGAGGCGCGCGTGGAACACAACGCGCCGTCGATCCGGGCTTGGTCCTTATCGGACGGCGAGCTACCCATTGCTCACCGTCCGCAACCCCGCGCCTACGGTGGCAGGAAATCGGCTCGCGACTCCCGACGCCCGGGGCGTCTCCTGCGGTGACTAGGGGCGCGAGGGCGCGCATCTTGCATCTCCCTCTCGCACTCCGCCTCCTCCTTCGCGAGCATAACTGCTTTGCAGAAGGAGGTGACGGCCTCCCATGCACTCTCGCTCCGAACCATGGCCTGAACCAGGGCCGGACGTGAGAGACCGTCGCCGCCGATCGCCTCCGTAAGGACACGGTGGTGCTCCGCCCAAGCCGGGCAGATCTCCACCGTATGCTCCATCGTGTCCTCCAGGCGATCCACACAGTGGTGACACCCGGGCATTTCCTTCCGCCTTATGCGGCACAGCAACCTCTCGAAACAACCGTGTCCGGTGAGGACCTGCGTCAGGCGGAAGGTGAGGACGCCATGGCGCCTCTCAAGCCACTCTTCAAAGAGAGGACTTATCGCCGCAATTGTGGCGTGCCCCACGCGCGACGTGCGACGGATACCTGCGTTTGTGACTTACAAAGGTACTCGTAAGGCACTCCTAGAAATTTATATTGAAAGTTGCTATTCATAAAATTGGTTTCTAACAGACCTAACCAAATACCCACAAGTATAAACGAAAGAAAACTCAATATTGATTCTACAAAAATGTCAACCTTATCACGAAAGTGTGTCTATTTGGTTACTGTTTTATTTAGTTTAATAGTCTGCATAGCCTTTTCGCAACTACGTCGGGGTCGGCTTTCAGTCTAACCAGATGCAGCTGAATACCAGTATTTTAAATAGAGCGACTGCCTATCTGACCTCCAGAACCCAGTTACTGGGTAACACGATACTTCTTCGGTAAGACTGGTTGTCAGACTTTTGGGCTTCTGTCTACTCGTAACGACTGTCAAAGATCTATGAGTGACAGCTGGAACCAACGGCCTAAGAGCGTTTATTCTGAAAGTTAGCAACGTCGCAAATAGATGTCACATATTTCGCTGTTTTGATTAATTTGGCAATATTACTGTATGGAAATATGAAATGTGGCTAACTAGCGAACTAGAATATTAATAATGAATTGCAATTATAACATTGAATTTGATGTTGTACCCATTTTACGTGTAAAAAACGCATTTGGAAAGTTTCCAAATAGTTTTTTTACATCTAAAACCAAACATTCGGTGTTACGATATTAATTATTGCATTTCATAATCAATATTTTAGTTCGCTAAATTAATCAAAACAGGTAAATATTTGACAGCTATTTGCGACGTTGTCAACTTTTAGGATAAACGCTCTTAACGTGCTTTCCGAGGCATAGAGGGCTCTCGATATATTATGGATGGTCACCCATCCACTAACCGATCGTGGCAAGCGTAGTTTAACCTTCCATCGACCCGACCGGCTACTATCACTTAGCCACGAGCTCCTCCGGGTTAATATCTAATAATGGATTAATTTGAAATAATTAGCATCATTTCATGGTCTGTAAATACTCATGAATATGAAATTTAACGATGGAAACAACTCTACAATATTGAAGAATGTATCATTTTCATACAAAAAAATGCAGTCCCAAACAAATGTATGAAACAGGTGCTCCTTTTGACTTTTTCAGAGTTGGTTAAATCCATTTATATATTACTGCACCCCGCGGGACAAAAAGTAGTCCTATGTTCTAACCCTTGTCATGGTCTATCCATGTGCCAAACTTCATCTAAATCAGTTCAGCAGTTTTAGCGTGAAAGCGTAACAAACAAACAAAAAAACATACAAGCATAAAAAAATCAAATCTTTTCTCTTTATTTATAAATATCAGTGTAGAGATAATAGTATTATGAATAATATTACCTCCTTTTAGAAAAATACTAATGAATTTCAAGTTAGCCTGTATAAATAGCTTGGAACATGGGCAACGCAAAATGTAAATTAAAATGGGGCGTTCAATTTCGTATGAAAATATTGAAAATACAAGCAAAGTCGCGGTCAAAACCTCTACTCCCAAATAAAGTCGGGATCGTCTTCAAACGTCCTGAAAACGTAAATATTTGTGTCTGAAACTCATGAAAAGGTTTTCATGGAGTGAACGACGATAGAATGGAGTTTGAACGAATTGTTATTAGTTTGTTTGTTACGGGAGATTCTTTATGGTTGTGTTTTTTTGGGTACCGTTCCGAGAAAAGAGGTTTTGAAAGTTTGTTCTTTTTTTAGTTTTCCATCTGTCAATAAGTTGCAGAAAATTTTTGTTTGAATTTAGAGGAACTGAATATGATAGGATCATTTTAAGTTCTTCTTTTTTATTTGATTTATTTTCAAAATTAGGTTCATAAATAATTTTAGAAAAATTTCATGTTTTCTTAATAACTCGAAACGAACACCTGGAACCGTGTACCTAGTTTCTGTCTGACATTTCATAAGTACCCATGTAGGTTTCAATCAACCTAGCCTATCGCAGTCCACTGCTAGACATAGGCTGCGCCACAACACCCTGTCCCCGGCCTTCCGCATCCAGTCTCTCCCAGCCACTTTCTGAAGGTCGTCAGTTCATCTAGTTGGGGGCGTCCCACTCTACAATTGCCTATACGCGGTCTCCTCTCTAGGACTCGTCTGCTCCACCGACCATCGGTCCTTCGACAAACATGACCAGCTCACTGCCACTTCAGCTTGCTTACTCTGCAAGCTATGTCAGTAACTCCGGTTCTTTTCCGGATACTATGTATTTTCTGATTTTATCCTTCAAAGAAACTCCATGTAGGTTTATGAGAAATAAAATGCATGATTTTGAACTGTTATGAATAATTCAAAGCAAATGAGGCTCTAGAATGATTTGCGAATTCATCATCATTATCATTTCAGCCAAAAGACGTCCACTGCTGAACATAGGCCTCCGCCAAGCACCGCCACTTCGACAGATTCTGTGCTACTCGCATCCAACGTATTCCTGCGGCCTTCACAAGGTCATCGGTCCATCTTGTGGGTTTTGCGAATTATGAAATGATATTTTAACAGTCGCATTTCGAATCTTCTTTTTACTTTCCCTGTAAGTGAATTTACCAAACTTTTTTATCAATAAGTTAAAAACAGGTTTTAACATACATAATTCACTTTAATTAACTTTAATCACTAGGGAACAAATGTCCACCGACCACCACCTTAATGTGTCTCCAGAGACAATGTTTGCAAGTATAAAGTCATGCTAATTTGGATGTGACCTAAGAGTCCTATCAGTGGCGGACATTCCCTAAGGGCGAAAAGGCCCGGGCCTAGGTTGGTTAAACTTTAAAGTTAAGCTTTTGGGTGGTTAAACTTTAAAGTGCCTAAATTTACTTTTGGATTAGACGTAATGAGATATTAACAGTCATATTATTACGTGGCAGGTTTTAAACGGAACCAACCAAAATCCTTTATCCCCCAAAAACCATTAATTTAATTAAATCAAACATTTTAATAATATAAAATAACACAGTAATAAGCTAAGCAGTGTTAATGGCTCGCCAAAACAATTACTTACAATGTTGTGAGCAATTCCATTAGTTCCATCGATCGGCTCGGATATAACACGTGACAGTACCGGTATGCCACAGCTAAACATCGATACAGAAGGATCACTAAATGCAGATTATTTATTTTGCTGTTAGTTACAGCATCCAGGGGCAAAGGGCTTCTTTTTAAAAGAGTAAAAAAAAAGAAAGAAAATACGTTTATTTGCGGTAAAAATGACGCAAAGAATGAACACCAAACAAAAAAGAAGAAGTTGGGCGAAAATGTGCGTCACATCCACGCAAAAGGGTCATCGCTCAGCATGATGCTGCCGCCTTATGCGAGACAGAGCCCCAGTACTGGTTTTAGGAATGAAGGAAGTAGGAAGTATAATGGTATGTAAAAATTCATCATCGTCATCATCAGCAAGCAGTCCACTGCTGGATATAGGCCTCTCCAATTGCAAGCCGTTCAGCTCGATTATCAGCAACTCTCATCCAGCTGCTGCCGGCCACCCTCCTACAAAACTCCCAATCGCACTGTAAAATTATCGCGGATGACCGTTAATCGTACCGAGGTATATCTATGGTATGTTCCCTCATAACTTCTAAAATAATCATCATAATTTGACAAATAATATTCGTTGGAAGTGTCTTTGTCGTCCACTAGACGGCTATGTGACGTAACATTAAATTGAATATGAAGCCCTCTAGAGGACATCAAGTAATTTAAAAACGATTTTTTTTGTCTGTCTGTGATGTCTTGTTTATATCTTTTTAGTTGACTTTTTGTCGTAGTTGGGTTTTAGTTTTCATAACTTTTATGGCTTCAGTAATCAATAAAATAAAATAAAAATAAAATTATCCTTCTGCTTTCAACTGTTTAATGACGACCGCTGTGCTATCACCATGGATGACAAATTAGGCCATAGAGGTCAAGGGAACCTCGAACGAAAACCTAATACCATAGTGTTACGGCATGCCTTGTAATGTGCCATCTACCTTATGTTCTCATAGCGTGACCAACTTTAGCAATTTTGTTTGGTTTTGATGCAGTTATGGGAGTATTGAATTTTTTTTTTCAGTGTGATGCAGGTAAGGCGATGCTACGATGTGAATATGGTGTAAAGAAGTTGTATATCTTTACTGGATTAAGTTCCTATTGGAGTATTATATTGGTGTTGTCGATGTCTAATTTAAATAGATATATACTTAATATTTTGTTTGTACACCAATTAAGCCCACCACTGACGTAGTTATAATATATATATTTAATAGCAAGACATATATTTTCCATAGTAATCTTCGAGTGACCGGAGATATAATATACAGGATGTCAGGGACATCGACGCGAAGACTGTTACCATGGATTCAGTACATGATTCTGAATCCCCCATGATTTTTTTTTATCGGTTATAAAAAAAAAAACGCTTTCTATACATTTTGACCGTGTAGGTATTCTATGAAATGGCTGTTCTTTTTTTAATAACCGAGGAAAAATATCAACGCAAGGGTGTGCAGAATCATGTACTGAATCCATGGTAACAGTTTTCGCGTCGATGTCCCTGCCATCCTGTATATATTATAGCAAGACATATTACATATTATTATTGGTATTATATATTTTTCATAGTAATCTTCGAGTGACCTCAGACGGAGCTATAATACATATTTCTAGTACGCACCAAAAACTACGCAAAAAAAAAGCAATAGCAAAGTATATTAATAAATAAAGGGTGGCAGTCATCGACGCGAAAACTGATACCATGGATTCAGTACATGATTCTGAACACCCTAGTGTTGATATTTTTCGTCGGTTTTTTTAAATAAAAATTGCTGTTTCATAGAAAAGTGCAATACCTACGTGGTCAAAATGTATGGAACAGCTGATTTAAAAAAAAAAGAAAAACGACGAATAATTTCAACGCAGGGTTCAGAATCATGTACTGAATCCTTGGTAACAGTTTTCGCGTCGATGTCCCTAACAACCTGTATAGCTAATATTTAGTTAGTACACTAATTATACCACAACACACCACATCGTTCAGCCTCTTTTCGAGGTTGATGTCGCGTTACTTTTTTCTCTGCACCTTTGGATGTTATAGCATAATGTATATTGGTAATATTGCTCTTTTTCTGACGTTGTTATTCTTGGGTTATCTTACAAAACAGGCTGCATTTCATACCGCGATGCGAAAACATTCGCGTCAAATAAACGCACCCTTAAAATAATGTTTTCATGTTGCTAGGCTATACTTTCAGTTTTTGATCGTTTTCCTGCAATCTGTGGGAGTGATTTCGTGAAAAGGGACGGAAGTGTGTAACAGGAAGCCGGGGAAGCGCGTGCTATTTGATTTGACCAATGAGCGCGCGCCGTGTTAGACGTGGCCGTCAGTAACGACCTTGACGAGGCTCCGCCCCTTTAATGTAGCTTATTACCAAGGTGAGATGTCAGATGTTACACATCATATGCGAATACTGTAAGGCTCGCTCGTTTTTTTAATAAATTGGTAACGTTTTTTCTACAAGTACTTGGGTTTATTTTTGCCTCTTCGCTTGACAGTAATAATTATGATAACATAGGTTTAAGTTTACATCATTAAAACTGAAGTCTGAGATGTTTGCCCTGTGAACTTCAAAACACTATTATTTAAAAAAAAAAACGAAAAATTAACCTAATTGTAGCGTCACATCCACCGTCTGACTTTTCGGATTCATGTGCGTATTGTATAATTATCACTTGCTTCAAAAACGGTGAAGGAAAACATCGTGAGGAAACCGGAATGCCTGAGAGATATTTCTCGACGGTATGTGAAGCCAAGTCAGAGGCCCATGGGCGGCTTTAAAACTTTGAAACCAGGTTAGTCACTCACACGAAGAGTAGAAGAAGACGCGACGGAAAGTCGGTGATTTCGCTTGCAATGCTTTTAAATGACCTAATAAGATATCAGGCTGAAATTACGCCGCGTAAGTTTCTAAGAAAATATAAGCATGCGAAGTTTCCGTCGCGTCATTTTTGGCAGATGTTTTTCCACTCTTAATAAACGATTTTTGAACAAAAACTGTTCAAAATCTGATATGATTCAGTAAGTGTTCCCCTGGAAACTCGGTGTGGCCTAATTTCATAGATACGGCGGCATTATGTAAAAAGATAGCTGTAACTGGAATACTCGCCAAAATCTGACCGAACTCGAAGGCCGCGGGTCAAGGTCAATAGTTAGGTTTGTATATAAATAACTGGACAGATTCAGAACACTATGCAGAACTTATTTTTGGTAGACTGTCTTTTCTTTCGGTAAAAAATAGAAGAGGGTAGTTAATTGCGATAGTCATACAGCTAGATTTTTTTATTCTTCAGGATACGGTCACGAGGGTATTATCACATTTTAAAAGAGTAACGGTGGAGTTTCTTGCCCATTCTTCTCCATACGAAAACTACCTTTTGGAAGGGGCGCCAAGAATCAATTTAATTTTTACAAATTTTGATGTTTAAAAGTCCTTTTATGTGCCTAAGTAATTTAAATAAATTGTTGACTTTAACTTTGAGAGAATAGTGCTATTGATATTTCAAATCTTATAAACTACGGTGTAACATACGCCCGCGATATACCAGCAAACTAAGCCAGCTAAGTAATAACAGCCGCACGGGTCGATCGATCGGTTAAGTCGATGGGTGACCATCTTTACATACCGAGATTCCTCCGTGCCTCGGGGTCCCGGCTGGTCACCCATTCACTAGCCTGATGGATGGACATATGCGGCAGTCATTATTTAGCCAAAAGATCCTAAAAAAAGTACTGCTATTTAAATATTACATTTTAGTACCAAAATTACCCCAAATCAATAAAAAAATTACAATTTTCAAAAACAGCGGTCGTAAGTTATGACTAAATAACAGCCTCCCACGCCCCATGTAATCACACGGTAAAATTCCCCATTGAACAAAAATTACACAATTTTTTTTTTGTTTTCCTGATAATTACGACATAACGTCGTCTTAGAGTGAAAATCTCTTAAATGCGAAAAACTGGTGAACAACTGGGAAGTTTTATTGTATGCTGATCGCGCAGTAAAATCTGCTTACGCGATGTAGGATTTTGTGTGACTTCAGCATGATGGGTAGGTCGTATGTGGCGATATAGATGCCGCCACAAAACTGCGTGTATTGCGAGGATTTTTTTTCCAAAAATGTTATAAAATAAAAAGTCAAATTGCATTTCTGAGCTTTTCACTCTAAGGTGACGATAAATAGATTCTCATTGCGATACCTAACAACACCGCCACGTATCGGACAGGGTTTTTTTTTTACATGTTACATTACAACCAATGCAAAACAACACAACAGGAAAACGTAAACTTATTCAGAACTTCATGTAGAAACAATCCACTTCAATATCAAATGACATTGTTTTCAGTTCAACTTGTGATATCAGTGTGAAGATTAGATTAGAACTTACTAGAAATGGGGCTGACTGGCTGACGTCAGACACTGCTATTGGACATTTATTGGCATTACTGATATTGTAAGACTATATTTATATGATGCCAGACAGTAGTTGGGTGTACTTACACCTTGCTTAACCCTTCGGTGATTTTAAACGTGATTTTAAGCTATTTTTATATTAAGAGCGTTTATTTTGAAGGTGGGCAACGTCGCAAATAGATGTCGAATATTTCACTGTTTTGAATAATTTTGCAATATTACTGTGCGGAAATAAAAAATGTGGCTAACTAGCGAACTAGAATATTGATTATGAAATACAATAATTAATATCGTAACACCGAATGTTTAGTTTCAGATGTAAAAAAACTATTTGGAAACTTTCCAAATGCGTTTTTTACATCTAAAATGGGTACAACATCAAATTCAATGTTATAATTGCAATTCATTATTAATATTATAGTTCACTAGTTAGCCACATTTCTTATTTCTATTCAGTAATATTGCTATAAGAATCAAAACAGGTAAATATTTGAAAGTTATTTGCGACGTTGCCAACTTTTAGGATAAACCCTCTTAAATCTATAGAATGGCATGTTCAAACTTTGCTGCATGAAATGTTTTCGAGCCGAGGCACGGATGCATAATGCTATGTACGTTTTATACTACACACATATTTTTCACTAATAAAATAATCTTTATGAGCTAAAAGATGTAACATTTTTGTATCCATGCTTCATCGCAATAACAAATTTCACAGATCACTTCGAAATTCGATGTGATTATTTACTCTAAAAACACATGAGTTCACTTTTGAACTGTGTGCGCTCACTTGAGTGAGTTTACAATTGTCGTTACATTTTATATCAGTGTTACAGTATTAATGTCGTAATTAACGTCGATCGAAGGTAAAGTTATGCTAGCAGCGGTCGGTTCATGGATGGGTGAGCATCCATTATATATCGATATCGACCCCGGCGTGCCTCGGAAAGCACGTTAAGCCGTTGGTCCCGGCTGTTATTTTTAGACTTTTGGCTGTCGTAACAGGTAATCAGAACCCTGAAAATCTGACAACCAGTCTTTCCAAGGGGTATCGTGTTATCAAGTGACTGGGCTGTGGAGGTCAGACAGGTAGTCACTCCATGTGAAATACTGATAATCAACTGCATCCGGTTAGACTGGAAGCTGACCCCAACATAGTTGAGAAAAAGTATAGGAACCTACACGTGATGTGACGTCAGAGCGAGTACCGATAGATCTATTGAGGATGAGAAAATCCATACATAAAAATTTATCAATATTTTGTTCCCGATTAATGACAATATACTCACTCCCATTTCGTGGGAGTTAACGAACATAACGTCGCCTTAGAGTGAAAAGCTCTTGAATGCAACTTTGACTTTTTATTTTATTACATTTTTTGAAAAAAAAATCTCGGAGCGCACGCCCTAGTTTTGTGGCGGCATCTATATCGCCACACGCGACCTACGCATCATACTGACGTCATGCAAAATCCTGGATCGCGTAAGCAGATTTTATCGCGCGATCAGCATGTATGTTATATACATTCCCATTCCCAGTTGCCCGCTTTTTTTTTGCATACAAGAGATTTTAACTCTAAGACGACGATAAATGATTTGATTATAAAAGGCGAAAGAAGGTTGTACTATAGATACACTTCTGCCTAGTTCTCTATGGAATATCGGTGTAATGTAATGTTATATTTAGGTAAAATCCATACAATGGCATGTCGAAACGTTACTACATGAATGCAGCTTGAAAAATGGTTTAGCTAGACCGTTCCGGTTTCGACCCGAGCCACGGATGCATAATGCTATCTAAATTTATATTTCTCTATTAAAATCCTTATGAGCTAAAAGATGTAACATTTTTGTATCCATGCTTCATCGCAGTAATATTCTTCACAGATCACTTCGAAATTCGAACAGCGTCTCCTTGTGAATTCGCGATGATTTATTTTAAAAACAAATGAGTTCGCTTTCGAATTGTGTGCGCTCACTTGAATGAGGTTCCAAGTGAACTTTACAGTATAACATTATTGTTTTGCAGATGACAAAAATTCTGAAATTCAACTTTTAGTATCCAATAATTTTTTATCAGCTTATAAACATCTTGTCTAGCCTTTTACAATAAAATAGTCTTCAGGGAATATTGCCCTAATTACCTCAATAGATAGTACCACCAGGAATTCCTATTAAAATCCTAGTATATCTGTACATTGCCTAGATCTAGATTAGATTAAAGCTCACTGGAAATAGGGGTAATAAGATGGCGGACGGTACTAATAAAAGGCGATATTAAAACGTATTGGAATTACAAAGCTTTTTATTACTCGGGAATATTAAAATATTAGTTTTAGCAAGAAATATCAGTCTTTGTAATGTTTAGTTTTGATTAGCCTGCTTCAGGGAATTTATCGTGTAAGGTTGCATTTCGTTTTGTTAAATATTTATAATTCCTCCTAACTGAGACATAATTATGGTTGGCTTTTATGTGAATTAATTTTAATAATGTAATTGAAGGTGATTGAATTTACGAACAGCCAGCAGCCAGCTCGCCAGTCCGCGCCATAACTGAACGAGAAATATATTTGAGGCCGCAAGAGCTAGAATGGCCTACTACTAATTAGTCTTATTGAGATAATCAAAGAAATTGAATAAAAAATTGAATGCATTAAATGTTTTACTAACGCCATCTTTTGGTGGCTCGATAAATCAATGTTAGGCCATTTTGCTTCTTTAAAAAAACAGATTTTTGACGGCGATAGGATAAAATTGACAAACAATTTTTTTATAAAATTGAATTAGGCCGTTTTTGCGCTCGCGGCCTCATTTATAAGTAATACAAATATATACACAGTTGTACTTGTGTGAATGAATAACATTATTAATCAAGGCGTCATTATTAGGCCAGGTAACCGCAACCGGCGCGGCATGCGTGTATAAAATTATCTAATTACGCAACACATTTTCGTAAACGATTACGACTAATCGGTTTCAGTTTGACAGTTCAACAACATTCATTGCGTCATTCACGTTGTCGAGCAGATCTTTTTTTCGAACTTATGATGCAATGGACTAACGATCTGTTTCAAAACGATTCAGATTCTGGTTGATCGTGTAATATTAATTAGGGCACAGATGTATGAACGTAATCGAGGCAAAACGAGTTTGTAAGGATCGTAGTAGGGGGCGTCCTGTAGTTTCTGCCTACCCCCGTAGGAAGACCGCGTGAGTATAAGTATACATTTGTATTATGAGTGTTTATCCTAAAAGTTGACAACGTCGCAAATAGCTGTCAAAAATTTGGTGCTGTCAAAGTGACAGATTTGAAACAAGATGGCGTCGAGGAGTTTGCGAGTAATAATGAGGATGGGCCAAGAAGGAGATTGCATAAATGTGATGTGGCTGGTTGTCATAAAGTGTGTACTAAGAGTTCCCACCTGAAAGCGCTTAAAAGGACGCATACTGGTGAGTTTTAACATAACATTAAGAGCGTTTATTCTGAAAGTGGGCAACGTCGCAAATAGATGTCAAATATTTCGCTATTTTGATTAATTCGCAATATTACTCTATGGAAATAAGAAATGTGGGTAACTGGCGACCTAGAATATCAATAATCAATTGCAATTATAACATTGAATTTTAGTTTGTACCCGTTTTAGGTGTAAAAAAGGCATTTGAAAGTATCCAAATACTTTTTTTTACATCCAAAACTAAATATTCGGTGTTACGATATTAATTATTGCATTTCATAATCAAAATTCTAGTTCGCTAGTACTGTGATTAATTTGTAAAAAAATTATATATATTAGTAATATTACCAAATTAATCAAAACAGCGAAATATTTGACAGCTATTTGCGACGTTGCCCAGTTTCAGAATAAACGCTCTTAATATTTTATAGTAAAGATATTGCCTTTCGACCCGACCTGTTCAACCCTAAAATACTCTGATACGGTACATTAACCCTTGAAACTTCACAAATGTTACAACACAACATAAAACCACAATTTTTGCACGGTTAAATTCTGCACACAATCCGACTTCATAATCGGACATCCGTATAAAATGCTAAATGGCGTCATAATATACAGGTTGTTTTAAAGTTGTGTATTTCTTTAAGCCACGCGGTTTGCTGTCGATGTAGATTGCATGGGATTTTTATTATACATATTTTCCATGCGAACATAAATTGCAGTGGCAGCCTAATATTGGTTTATGCCAGGTTAAATAACGGAAATAATCCTATAAAAAAAATAAAAAAACACACTTATCTGTGTATCCATTATAGTATATTGTACTTGACTGACTTGACTTGTACTTGTGTCTGATGCAGACACGCGGATTACATAATATTTCACTCTTCATTGTATTTCACACTCCTTTTTATTTTTATTTTTTATTATATTTATTTGTCTGTATCTATCCGTGACATCACTGCGGGCCCTATCAGAATATCAGCGCTGTGACATTTTTATTTATTTTTAAGTGTCGCGGCATCATGCTGAGATAGGAGCCTTTTGGCCTCGTACAGGACTTCCTTCTTTTTATGTTACTGTTACTTTGTTTTTTATTGTTTTTGTTTTTTTCCTGTGCGAGTCACAATAAATACTTTTTCTTTCTTTCTTTTCTTACTTATATACCTTTTATTTGCACTAAAGACAGCCCCATTTTATGTCCAGAGAATCACTGTCCATTCCAAGGTTGCCTGGAAGAGATCGCAGTAAGCGATAAGGCCGCCAATTGTATATTTTGTAGTGTATTACTTTTTCTTTATGTAATTATAATCTGGTGTACAATAAAGTATATATAAATAAATAAATAAAAAAAGTTGGTTATTCTTCACAATTAAGACCGATAAGATTGGACTAGTGATGGGATGATTGGATTAGCCAAAAGCTGTTTTTATTGTTTTTAATTAACCACTATCAGATTCGGCAAATAAAAATAATAGAAACATAAACAGTTTTTTTTTTTTTTTAAGTATCTTATTGCCATTACACCCATTTTCAGAGGAAGACCCCATTATATTGGTGAAAATGGGTGCGCTGTAGTCCTCATGGGTTTGTGATGGGATGTTACGGAGGTTGTTTTAACTGAAACCGGA
This sequence comes from Agrochola lota, assembly GCA_947364205.1. NCBI lineage: Eukaryota > Metazoa > Arthropoda > Insecta > Lepidoptera > Noctuidae > Agrochola > Agrochola lota. The sequence continues at coordinate 7,492,549 of OX376246.1, read as the reverse complement.
GCCGGAGTTGGAGGTTTTAAATTTGATTGATCGGAGTCAGAGTCGGAACCGGAGACTTGTTTTTAAGCGGTCTAGTCACGTGCATTACAGCGTTTTGAACTAAAATTATTGGAACCGAAGTCGGAGACGGAGGTGTAAAATTTATCGAAAGTTTCCTTTCGGAGTCGGAATCGAAGCTCAGTAACAACTCTCGTGCACTGTACGTATCTCTACCACCCCTTTTGGGCAAACTTTCGTCATGTTTAGTATGTTGATTTCGATAACAGCGCAAGATTTCGAGGTCTCGATGAATAACACGAATATCAAACACCCTGTATACGCAGTAGTACCAACACCGGAAGTCGGGCTGTATCAATTATTCATAATTTCCGGCTGGGCGTGCGTGTTACGAATTACTTCAGGTCTGCCAACATAATGTTCACTAAATATGGTTTAGTATGCGAAAATGAGTAAAAGATTTATGAAAGAATCTCCGGAAATTTTGTGGTTTTCGATATAAAAATGATTATTTAGCCGGCTTAACACGAGGAGATGATAGGATTACATAAACGTCTGTATAGAACATTATGCCTGTTTTTCCACGAAGGAGTAGGTAGGTACAACTGTTACCTGCCAGGGTTGCGAGTTTGTCCGAAAGGGATATCGCGGCCCCGGCACACAGGCAACGGAAGGAACACGGGTGGGTTTTAGTCAGCAAAAGTCTGACACGACCTCACGCTCCGGGCAGAGCGGGAGAAGTTATTTGATAATTTCACAACCACAAAAAAAAAAAAGTACAACTGTTATCATGTCTCTTTTCGGCAGTTATGTTGAAGTTTCTTGTAATAGGAGGCGAGCCTTTTGGCATCAACCAGACATAAATTCAGACTACAGGCTACTATTGAGAAATTCTTGATGAAAAACGTGATAACACTTTGCTTCACCTTGTTATCGAACTCAAGACTTCATTGAATTTTCTGATGTTTAATTTTTGAACAATCTTTGCGTCATTGTGACGTCGACTTTACAAAACACATCATTCATCAGTATTTCAGCCGAAAGACGTCCATTGCTGGACACAGGCCTCCCCCGAATGAGAGGGGTTTGCCATAATCGCCACGCTTGGCAGGCGGGTTGGCGACCGCAGTATGGTGTTAAAATGCATAGAGGACGCTGCTGCCCAGTCTCTAGTGAGTCCCTTAGTCGCCTTTTACGACACCCACGAGGAGAAATGGGATGGTACTATTCTTTACGTCCGGCACCACACGAATGAAACACGTTATTTCTAAAATAAAACCCAGACCATCATTTATTCAAGATAACTCAAAAATGGGTACATAAGTAGGTAGGATAAAGAACGATCATAGGATGATAGGATTATGGGAGGCTTTGAAGGTTGTTTGAAGGTACTTGTCATGCGGTGTTGAGGGATTTCCGGGTTGAGAAGTTATAGAACCTTTCGGAGGCCGTTTACACGTATAGTGTTAGTGTTTCTGGGTCTGTGGACGATTTTATATTTTGCTAAGTACCTGGTACTTGTTGATAGGCCTACACTGTCCTCTCATACCTTTTAACACAGTCATTTGAAAACATTTTTAGAGTAACCGTGGAGTTTCTAGCCGGCTCTTCTCCATAAGAAACGACCAATTGGAACCGTGTAACTAGCTTCTGACATTTCATACGTGCCTTGTAGGTTCATGTGTCATAAAATATTTTAAATTTGAATTAATATTTTACACTATCGCATAGTAGCCAATAGTAAAATAACAGCAGACAACAATGTTCCATATGTTAGTGGGTTAGGTACAAAAAGATAACCTAAAAGCATATTAGTGTGTTACTATTATAACTAAGTAGGTACTAACACACCCAAAAATATTTCCATACATTCACCGGATATAATTAATCATTCCTGACTAACCAACACCTGCATGCAGTGTTTCAAAGGTATTCATTATCGGCGAGTTTCTGTCCACTAACATCCTCAGAATGCTGTTGGGACTTGATCGCGTTCTCTCTAGCAGCGACGGCGTTTAACTCCTCAGTTTTCCGTGGAAGTCATGAACACGCGCCTGAGCGAACATGCCAGAAGGACTACAAAAGCGCGGCAGTCCCAAAAGCATTCAGAAGCTGTTATTATATTGAACCCCCAGGGGCTTCCATTGTTTTGCGCGTGTAGCTGGCCCACAGGCTGCTCGTGTAAGTCTGACAGTAAGCCTTAAACAACGTTATATTAACCTCCTATACGAACTCAGACCCGTTTCAGTACCACAAAACATTAGACGACAGCGCTTATATCGCTAAAATATAACCCGACCAAGTGAAATTGCTCGTTAGTTTCGTTTTACTTTGAGTTGATTGAAATTATTTGTTATTGATTGAATTGTTGCTACGTAACTTAGCAGAAGTTCTTTATTTACAAAATGTATAGCTTCTCGTGACGGGGAGCTTAACTAGTTTTTTCTAAGGTTAATAACTTCTACAAAATAAACAAAACAATATCTAAGTACTATGTCCATCTGTCAAGATTTGAATAAAAGCAAAGGTTCCAATTAGCTAAAAAAATATAGTAATATTATATAGATACTCATATGATAACTGCCCCGTTAGGTAGGTAAAATGTCATTGCGCTTTGCCGTCAGAAATTTCTCCGTGGCAGCCCGGACTCTGGATTTGTGCCTGGTTGACGGCAATACTCTCGCCCTCTATTACATGGGACTTAAACATAACTGGCGAAATGTGGGTGTACTGTAGGTACCTTCGGGGAATCCAGGCAGGATGTGATATTATATTATTTCTCCGCGAAATAAACTCAAGGCTGTCTAAACAACTTCTAGAGAATAAAACAAAAGAATATCTAAGTACTATGTCCCCCATTTGTCAAGATTTGAATAAATGCAGACCAAGGTTCTACTAGCTAAAAATATATTATTTAGCTCCTCGTATTTACATAGTTGATCCGTTGTCTTGTGGGTTATATATTTTTTTTGAGGTCGGAATTAGGTGAGGGGCTTCCACTGGGATTAAGGACTTACACTCTAATTTCGTTAATACGTTTGTTTGTTTCATTTTAGTTTTGGTTTCGTAGGGAAAGTAATAACAGCTGCACGGATCGATCTATCAGTTTAAGCTACTCTTGCAACGGTCAGTCCATGGATGGGTGACCACTTAACACACCGAGATCCCTCCAAGCCCCGAAAAGCACGTTAAGCCGTTGGTCCCTGCTGTCATTTTTGGATCTTTGACAGTAGTTACGGGTCGTCAGAAGCCCGAAAGTCGGACAATCAGTCTTACCAAGGGATATCAAGTTACTCAGTTACTGGGTTGTGGAGGTCAGGTAGGCAGTCGCTCCATGTAAAATACTGGTATTTAGCTGCATCCGGCTAGGCCGCCTACCTCAACATAGTTGGGGAGAGGCTAGATAGATTGATTGTTTCATAGGAAATAAAGCTGTGGCATCTACGTATATATCTATATACAATGTCACCCATTGGCATGTGACCGCCCGTATTTTTCTGAATATTCATTAAAAATTATCGGAAATTAACTTGAAAAGGGTCTATCTTTAATATTTTTCATGTATTTTTTTTTTGTCTAGCGTTTGCTAGTGTGTCTCTTATGTTATTTGCTTGATTTGGATTGTGTTTATTATTTATAAAAGCTTATGAGTTATTTTATCGGATTAACTAAATTTTTTTTATAAAATAGTCGACAACGAAAAAACAACGGAGGTGAACACATATTGAAAAAAAAAATAACATTAGAGATAGATCCCCCTTTTAAAGTAATTTTCGAAAATTTGTCATGATTATTCAGAAACATACAAAGTCGCTAAATGTGTCTGTCTCTGTGACCGTTATGTTTTAAGCTCCACGATGGATTATGATGCAGTTTTTATTTTATATTTAAATTACCCCGGTAGGTTTAGTCGTAAGTTGTAGATCCAAAACCGGGTCATTGACAGCTCGGCCCGATTCAACTGAACCCGAATAATAATACCAGTTATTTCACTCCCGATTACGGTGATTCGTACGGTCAGGCAGAAAATCAATATTTTAAAATAAATCCTTACGAGTTATTATTATTTTTCCGAAGATTTGTTTTATTGATGTCGTGATGGCCCACTGGTTAATGCCTCGCCTCTCATGCACGAGATTGTGGGTTCAAATTCGGGCATGTACCAATGTGACTTTTTCAATTCATATGTACTTTCTGAGTTTATCTTGAACATTACTGACATCGGTGAAGGAAAACATCGTGAGGAAACCTGGACTTATTGTTAAAATAAGTCTGAAATCGCCAACCCGTCTTGAGCAAGCGTGGTGATCAATGCTCGTGCCTTCTCTGTATGAGAAGAGGCCTTTGCTCTGCAGTGGGACAGTAACAGGGACAGTATTATTATGTTTTTTTTTTTTTTTAACATAATTATCTACAACGCCTATTTCAATTATGATACCTATATAATTTGCCTAAGTTCATTTAGTTTTTCAAATTGTCTGGACTAAGATAGATAGATAAATAGATTGAAAAAATATTCAGTGCACACAAATAAAAGGGAACCGTTCCCTTACCTTTTCTAACGGTAAAAATGACACACATCGGTTATCTGATGACAATAGGAGAGTTTTCTATTTCACTCTTGCACATCAAATTTACAATAGTCTAGCTAGAATATAAAAGACAAGGCGATTTCTGCGATTCTGATTTCTGCTTACGTATGAATATGTATTTACATAAATAAAAACAGTCTTTATTGCTAAACAAGTTCATAGCATTAAATTTTATTTAAAATAATAATATTTATTACATTCCTTCATAATAATAAATAAAAAAATTTTATCAATAAATTGAAACAATCTTCAATATATTAAGAGATCTATACTTTTCATGCTGACGGTACACACCACTTTTTTAAGCGATTCGATGACGTAGTATTTGGTATTATTATTCGGGCCCAGTTGACTCGGGCCGAGATGTCACTGACCTTAAAAACCAAGCGATGCTGGGTCGGGTCGCAAGCAACATAACCTATTTTGAAAGTCACTGTGGCGAAGTTGTTAACAGTCTCGGACATCACGGCCTGTCTTGCAGCCGAAGTGCAGGTCGCTTAGCGCGGCACGCGAACATTAACGACATCATCCGACGAGCTTTTGTCACCGCCGGCGTTCCAGCTATATTAGAACCCAATGGCTTGGCACGCGACGATGGCAAGAGACCGGACGGCATGTCTTTATCTCCATGGAAGGTGGGTAGGCCTTTAATGTGGGATGCAACCTGTGCCGACACTCTTGCGCCATCCCATCTTCCTGGCTCGGCGTGCTGTGCTGGTGCTGCTGCTGCGGCTGCAGAAAACCTCAAGCGGCGTAAGTATAATAACCTTACAGGTAATTATATTTTCGAGCCGTTTGGGGTCGAAACCCTCGGGCCGTGGGGTCCGAGTGCTCATGCATGGCCTCTTTAATGAAATTTCAAAACGGCTATTTGACACTTTCCGTGACCCAAGAGCTGGTTTTTACTTTGGGCAGAGGCTAAGCATTGCCATACAACGTGGCAATGCGGCCAGTCTCTTGGGTACATTACCAGTCGACAGCGATGCGGATGAATTTTACGATGCTATATTTTAGTTTTTGAATAGTTATAGTTAAGTTAGAATATAATATATAATTTTGCTATTTTTATTTAGTCATAAGTTGTTATGGACCCACTTGTAAATATTACCCTTCAGTGAATAAAAAAGCTTGGAATTTCGAAAGTTGATTACTGATTATTTTAAAGAACTTATTGTTATAAATACCAGTGTTTTTTTTTTACTAGCTTTTTTTGTGTGTCATAAAATCATAATTTTTATAAAATATTTTATATATCTTTTAAGCCGCCTTCACATTCTACCGATTTGCTTTTCATAAAATTGAACAATGATGCATACAGTTTTAACAAAGCTCCTTTGCCCGAAGGATTTCTTTTATGTAAAACATGCGTTCTGTAATTTGTATGGAAATAATTGGAAACAAGTTCAAAGTGGATACGTATATTACTTTATGGTTGTTCAGGGATAAAAAAAAGTTTGATATAGGTTTTATGGGACTTTAAACCTTCCTTTATAAGTATTTATTTATTTGGTGCACCAACACCATTTTTGTGTATGTACAGATAAGTACTGGTGAGTCCGCGTATCACTGGTCAGTTTCCCTCGGTCGTCAGTTTATTTAATTCGCCAGTTTCGTTAATTCGTCAGTTTTACTGATTCGTCAGTTTTACCGATTAGACAGTTTCCAATGTTTGCCAGTTTTCTTCGATTCGTCAGATTGGTACACTCAAGGGAATAAGTTTTTACGGGTTGAATTAACACATGTGGATAATTTAATCGGGTGTAAGGAATACCTAACCTTATTAAAATCAAACTTCAGTTTGTATTTTTAACATAACATATAATAAACTAATATTTAAATAAAAAATATACTTCATTTCTAACGTTACTTAACTGAAGTCTGAAATCTGACCATGTCGTAAATACAAATAAAATAAAATATAGTCAATTAAAATGGAAATGAATTCGATCGAAGAATTTAAAAACATTTCTTTTCATCTGGGATTTGAATTAATTTATCCTTTTTAACATCTTTTTATTTATGTTAATACGTCTTAACCGAGTTAAACACGTCCAAACGTTAATTTTTTCGGGTCCGTCTTTTATAAAGTCGCCAACAATGTTATTAATTCGTTCATCCAATTTTTTTGATCTTTTTTTTCTATTGCGTTCGCTTATATAAATAAATTTTTGTCTAATTTTAAAATCAATGAATACTTTATAAATGTTATCAAAAGGGAGGCTCTCTTTTGATAACATTAATAAAATAGAATAAATGGGGGTTCCTTTAATTCAAAATTTGTCATCTGTGGCTTGATCGAATAAAATATTTTTTTTTGATAGCTTTTCCGGTATTACGACGTCTTTTACGGACGTGAAATTTGTTATTTCGACGCCTAATTCGTTGCGTCGAGCTTTGTAAATAACACTCGTAATTGAATTGAAAGTTGGTATCATCAACAAACTCAGAGTCTGCTGCCTTGAGATGGCTCACACTGTCTTCGTAAATCACCTGTACGCGGCCGTACTCTTGGCGTACCCGTGACTTGCATGCGTCGATGGCTTTTTGTACGACATTTACTCATAGTCCGGAATACACGCGTGCACAGTCTCTCTTATTATTACGGAGGCATCTGAACTTAAGGTCACACTACCTTTACAAGATGACCTGTCCTCAGAACGCCACCATGTAAAACCGTTTTTATTGTTTGGCGCATGGTTGTAGCGGTAACCGTTTCTTAATAGGACTCTTCGCCCTCTTTCACTTTGAATGAAACTAAACGATTTTTCATTCATTTTAACAACAAATAAATATACTTAGGTGTGTAATACAACTAATATTATCGATAAGAGAATCCTTTTAGAGTTCTTGAAAAAAAAAAATGTCAATTTGACAATTTCATAAAACGAGTTTGTATAAATTTCCATAAATATGGCTAAAAGTTATCAAATAGATCTTAATATATATTTATATTATCAGACGTGTGTGCAGTTTTCTACCGACTACTTTGGCTGACGAATTAAATAAACTGACGAATCGACGAAAACTGGCAAACAGTGGAAACTGGCGAGGTAACGCAACTGTCTAATCGGTAAAACTGACGAATCAGTGAAACTGACGAATCAACGAAACTGACGAATCAACGAAACTGGCGAATCAACGAAACTGGCGAATCAACGAAACTGGCGAATTAAGTAAACTGATGACTGAGGGAAACATGAAAACTAAATATAAAATACAATTAGAAAACAAAAAGAAACTTATGAAAACATAAAATATTGGGTCTTTACCTATGAAATTGGCGTTTTTTCTCACAAATAGAGAACCTCGTCACTTCTATGATTTAAAATATTCATCAATTGCTTGGTATTATATCGAATAATGACCATCATAGACAACTGCCAATAGTAAAAAAACCTTATTACTTATAGTTTTATAAACATAAAAAATACCTTAAAAATGACTCCACATTTTGTTAGCAGAAATGACCACTATTTGTTTTAACTTAGCCAAAACTTATTTTTGTCGCTTAATCTAAGTGGCATATTCGTTAACTTAGTTTTTAAACATTAGTGCATAAAAGTTTTAAACATTCGTGTTCATGGTTGTTATATAAATTAAGATATAATTATATAACTAATGTACCTACATATACAAAATATTGAAAAACATTTTAAAAGAGTAACGGTGGAGTTTCTTGCCCATTCTTCTCCATACGAAAACTACCTTTTGGAAGGGGTGACTAGAATCAATTCAATTTTTTTGTAAACCTTCAAAAGTGCCTTGCAAGGGCCTATTTGAAATAAATGATTTGACTTTGACTTTGAAGAAAATGTGAGTATGAAAAATGCAGCGTCTTTAAAATTCTCCATACAAAACGCTGATTTCATAGGTGGGGGACCTAATACAATTAGAAAACAAAAATAAACTTATGAAAACATAAAATACAATTAGAAAACAAAATTCTAAATAAATGGATATTAGCATTATACCTATTAAATAACGTTATACAAAAGGTTACCACGACAGGCGGAATGTGAGAGGGGTATAACTGCCCCTCTCACATTCAGGCGTCAGCAGTTTAAAGGCGCCGTGCTTCGCTTTTTATGGGTAAAAATTGGGACCCCGGCCGCACTACGCACGGTTACATGGCTGGCAAACAAATGTACCGCGCAGCTAAGGCTAAGTAAAGGATTAGCCCACCAACACGTGCGCGGGACATACACAAATGGCGACTGGCGCGGGCGTTGCGTCACTTGTATCATAATTCATACGAATTGTGTAGACCACGCACACAGCACACGTGCGCCTCTTGAGTGTGTTCTGGTTCGATCTCTGCATTGGTTTCTCTTCAATAATAACTCCGTTTGAGTCCGAGACAATACGGATGTTGGTAGTTTTTTTTTGACCGTCAGATTCAAAATTCAAAATTCAAAAGTCATTTATTCAAACTAGGCTTTTCGAACGTCAAAATTACATAAGACAGTCCCCCAAAACGCAAGATATATTCATAAAAAAATTTGGACACGTATTTTTTCTTTTTTTACGTAATCAATTGATTATGGCAACACATTAAGTTAAAATGTGGCATGACGTCACATCCCAACTTTAATACGTTTTCATCATTTTTGATTAATGCAAAAAATACGTGTGTAATATTTTTTTATTATCTGACTGACGGACTAAATTTTTTTTTTTAACCAGACAATATCCCTATTAAGAACAGTGATAGCCTAGTGGTGTGACCGTCGGACTACCAAGTCAAAGGTCTCGAGTTCGAACCCAAGGCACGCACCTCTACCTTTTCGGATTTATGTGTGTATTGTATAATTATCACTTGCTTCAAAAACGGTGAAGGAAAACATCGTGAGAAAACCTGAAACCTGAGAGATATTTCTCGAAGGCATGTGAAGCCAAGTCAGAGGCCCTTGGGTGGCTTTAAAACTCTGACACTAGGTTAGTCACTAACCACACGAAAAGAAGATCCCTATTCGGGCAATAACTCCGGAACAAACGCGAATAAAACCGAACTAAACATAAATAACAAATTCTCTGCCAAACTAATTCAACACAACATCTTAAAGCCCAATAAACCAAGTCTTAACTTCAAACCACCATAGAATTTGTATGTAACGCATTAACAACCTCTGCGCAGTTAAGTAACAGATTGTAATGTTCTACAACCTTCCATTACTATTCCAAACCTTATTTGTAGTAGTAATAGGGTTCAGTTTTGGATGGCATTCGGAAACCCAATTTCGAAGATGTGTTTCAGTTTTACGATTATTATCAGTAGGTCTTACGAGGTAATGAATAGACAAAAGCTTGGTTTTAATAGCTAAGCGAGAAATTAATCTACACATTATCTAAGTATAGAACTCAATGTAATCGTCTCGTCCGAGGAACTACAGTTATGAGCACCTTACGAGCTCTGAGGAAGGATTTTTTAAAATTCATACTGAAAGTTTGTATTGAATTTGCTAGTGTCCGACCAAAACTGGTTTTTACGACCGAAACCGAAACCGAATTCGACTGCGGTCTCAGTTTCAGCCGAATCCGAAACTTCCTTTCAAAGATCATGTTTTGAGGGAAAAATAGAGAAACTTTAGTATAATCAGTCAGTTTTCTTTTTTTTTCTTTTAAGCACATAGCTAAGTAAACAGTCTTCGACATTTTCACCAACATAACAACCCCTCATTTAAAATTAATTGCGCCTTAAAATACTTAAAATAGGTGAGGTGTTTATTGTCTTCGTCGCTTGGAAAATATCTTCGTTGCTTGGATGGAATTTGCCACGCCGAACATGACCGAGCACAGCGCGAGAACTCCCGATTGAAGTTTCGGTTTCGGTCGTAGTTTTGGCAGGTTTGCCGCCGAAACCGAAACTAAAACGAACCCCTTTTTTGCCGAAGCTCGACCGAAACCGAAACCGAACTTTCGGTCGGACACTAGAATTTTCAATGGGCAATCCCTTCCAGCACACGGCTTGTCAATCAATCACCTCAGCCTATCGCAGTCCACTGTTGGACATAGGCCTCTTCCAGGCTGCGCCACAATAGCCTGTCCACCGCCTTCCGCATCCAGTCTGTCCCAGCTAATTAAGGTCGTCAGTCCATCTAGTTGGGGGGCGTCCCAATCTACGCTTGCCGATACGCGGTTCCACTCCAGGACTCGTCTGCTCCACCGACCATCGGTCCTTCGACAAACGTGGCCAACCCACTGCCACTTTAGCTTGCTTACTCTGCAGGCTATGTCGGTAACACGGCTTATACTATTATGAAATCGGTATTTTCTCAGAGTTGCAACTTTTATTTCACGAGAACAAGCTTTTGGAATTTTGCGTAGGGGTAAAGTCTTTGTGCTCGTAACTGCTACCCATTTGACGTGACCCGCCCAATCCCATTTTGAGCCTGGCAGCGTTCTTGTAAAATCAGTTAAATAAAAAGCTACTCTTGCTACGACACAATAAAATGCAATTCAGGTCGCACAGCGTTAATTTACCTACAGTTATATTCACCTAGAAGTTGCCTCTCTTTCTATCGCGTAACTTTTAGATCTTCTGACGACGTTACACTCACTGAATTGTCCTGAATGGTCCTATCTGTATTCATCTGTGCCAACGTCCATTATACCTGTTTTGGAACGCAGCGTGGTGTTGCAGAAAAAATAAAATAAAGAAAATACATGTCATAATGATTCACTCAATACCAGTTAGAAAGCCTGATCAACTGATCGGGCTTTTAAAAAACCGGCCGTTCCGTAGTTTGGAAGAATTTATCCCAAGAACAAACTTAACATTGTAGTTGAAAAACATATTCCCAACTGCAAATGTAAGTTTGTACGCACAATATTGAGAGATTCACCATATTATTTTAAGACCATAGACTTCTTATAAGTTTTCCTGTAAACTATGAGTAAAGAACCATTCTCTTCAAAACAAATCTCAGTAGTTTCGGAGATAAGGAGGGATGGTCAATTTAATTTAATTTTTTTATATATCTTTAAAGGTATTAATTCCTCGTAAAAAACTATGAAAAAGAAAATTTGCGATCCTCGTAATAAGCCCTTCCATTTGATATATCATACGTACTGTGTGTGAGTTTGCAAAACTATTTACATTAAACGTTCATGTTGGGGTCACAGAAACACATATGTGTCCCCAATTTCAATTTAATCGGTCTATTAGATACGGGGCAAATTGGCTGTGAAAGACGGACAGCCAGCCAGCCGGACCCACGAGTGATCCTATAAAGTTTCCGTTTTTTTTCTTTTGAGGTGCGGAACCCTAAAAACCGGTAGTTAGCAAATAAGGACGAACTAACTTTTCAGCTGTAAACGTCAAGTTTAAGCAAGAGTCGACTAGGAAGAAACAGTAAAATGAACTTCTCACGGACTTTTCAGTGCACTTACAAATGGTACGAATCAGATGCACTAATTAATTCACTTGAAGCAAATATCTGAAGGAGTTTGTTGAAGTTCCTGATTGAAATACTTTGAGTTCTATTTCGTTACTGGGAATGGATGGGATCAGGGTTCAAAGTACGATGGTTATAGCCTCAGAGACCTCCTGAAAATATGTATCGTGTCCAGGATTACCACTTTCGACCGTTGATCAAACTGCCTAATTCAGTGGTCAGCAAACTCATTAGTCAATAGAGCCAAATATCAATACTGTAACGACTAAGATTTCTTATGACAGCCAATCCTTTCTAAACTGTCTCAATACACTTTTCTTAATCCTTAAAACTCCCATCCTCTTTCACTCCACAACGCTTCGTAAACTTAATTTGCCTTCATCATCATCATCTTCATCTTATTGGCTTCTTAAATAATAACTAATTAACCTTGGAAAACTTTGAAAGGTAAATCTTAAATTTTCGATGTCCTGTTAATTTTTGGTGAAAATACTTCGGAAATAAATCTTTGAAATATAGTTTGAATTTTGAATAAAATTTGTTATCAGCTGTCCGGGACCCGTACGGGCTCAAGGAACGGAGACACACGTGAGGCGCTAGAACATTGTTTCACAGCGACGCGGATTGGTCCGTAAGCAGACGCAATCCGGGTAGAGCCTGTACAATGTTTCGTACTACTCCCTCGTTTCAGAGCACTGCGCGGGCGCTACCGGTACGGGTCCCCCGGACAAAATCACCCTAATACTGAAACCCCGACCCTCGCACTGATCGACATTTGTACAGAGCCGCACTCTATAGGTCAAAGAGCCGCATGTGCGGTTTGCCGGCCACTGGCCTAATTAGAGCCTCCTCAGCTGTTTGTTGAGGGACTGGGCTGGGCTGGATCATGCTGGTTGTAATTACTATCGGCACAAAATCTGCTGAGTCTTTATTCCACATGTTGACAACTTTGTGTTTTGAGTATAAATCTGCAGAAACGGAAAGAAAATATTCAATCACAGAATGACTCGTTGAACAACGTTTTTATGACTTTTATTTTACAACAATCATGTTCTGCTCCTATTTCTTTCTTTACCTTTTTCTTTTAAAAGCACGATTCAATTTTTGCTGCTATCGTGTGTGTCGTGTGTTCACTGCTCGGCAGATTGCAGATTGACTGTAAGTAACAACATAATGTTATTAATAACTTGACCCACATCTCCTTGGCTGGTAAATACTGAAAGAAGGCATTTTCTTATTACTGTCGCGACTAATAAGTGGCTTTTGGTGAATTTATGAATAAGAATGGAGAAGAATATTGAGATGAAATGGGGACATACTTAGGTTATGTCACGTCACGGAGGTCGAGTTTTTCCAAAGAGGTTAGTCTATTTTTTAAAGTTTTATAATATTTTCGTTGAATTTTTGGTCATGACGGTATTTCACAACGGCAAATATGATTAACTTTCAAAATACAAACTTGTATCCTCTGTTTAGGGGTTTTTGTTTAAGTAGGTACTTTAAGAGATTTTTTTTAAAGTATTTTTTTACTCATAGTCCATAGGTTTAGGTAGTAAAAGTAAACAAAAAAAAAACACATGACGACACAGATGTCAAGTAACCGACTAAACGTAATACCTGTCACTTCAGTTGTCATACTACGTCACAGTTGTACTCTTCAATTTAGCAATATTATATATTCATTGACGTTTAGAGTTTGGGCTTTTTACAATAGACAGACTTCAAAATATAATATTATAGATATACTAGCTTTTGCCCGCGACTTCGTCGTATAAATTATTATGTTAAAATGTTTGAATAATTATAAAATATAACAATCTTTATTATAGTGTAGGGATATAAAGATCAATCTCGTTGTCTAGTTGTTGGGTGGTCTTTTCATAAATTATTCTTTAGTTTAAGTTACTAACAATTCTGTTTTAAGTGCAAACCTGTTACTAACAATTTATGGATCTCTTAGTTGGCCAAATTTAAATAATTTTATTTATTTACTAGCTTTCGCCCGCGGGTTCGCCCGCGTGGAGGTCAGAAATTATCCCACGGGCACGTACTACCGGGATAAAAAGTATCCTATATGTTAATCCAGGTAATAAACTATCTGTGTACCAAATTTCATCCAAATCCGTTCAGCCGTTCTTGCATGATTGAGTAACAGATATCCAGATAAACTTATTACAAAAAAAAAAACTGTTTTTTTTTAGTTTAGTTTATATTTTTTACTTTTTAGTTGCGGTACCGACCCCACACAAATTCGAATATCACTACCTGCTATGTAAATAACAGTGACAGGAAGATATCATCATAACATCCAGATATAATTATACTAAGTGGGAAAAATACGTTTTATTGAAGCTAACTCAAAGACTATCCAAGCAAAGTTAATAAAATTTATATGGGACCAATTTGAGAGCATACCCTTTCATACCAAAAAAAGAATTTTCAAAAGCGATCCACAATTGACGGACAAAGCGGGGGAAATACATAAAAAAAAAAGACATACATACGCTACGAACATAGAACCTCCTCCTTTAAAAGTCGGTTTGAAATACAAACTTTGACATTTATATTTTTATAGAATTTTACTTTCTAGGGAGTTTACTCAACACACGTTACATAAACATCATTAGTTTCTGTATGTATTAATCCACAGTAATAAACTCATAACATATCAATTATAATATAATCCACACGAACTTGCTGAAGGGCAATCGTCTACATTTCTATTCACGTAACGATATTCACACTCAAAAGGTTACATTAATTCATGCGGACGCTTATCCATTCAGCCCTAGAACCACAAAATAGTTCAGAAGATCGGGTCCATACAGCGAGCGAAAACAGGCGCACGCACTCGTTGTACGTGAAGCGAGTCTATGTGTGAGTGCGTTTTTGTTTTTTCGTAATCTATTGTCTCGTGTTTTGACTACAGACCGTTCACTATAACTTTTCTCTTGCTGTCATGTTGACACCATTGCTTAGTTTCAATTTCAATACTAATAGAGTTCAAAATGGCGACTGACACAACAGTACTACCAATCGTCGCGTCAGGCGACAAGTTATACATATTGAACGGTCTGTAGTCATTCTTTTTCGTGTGGTTAGTGACAACCTGATGTCAGAGTTTTAACGCCACCCATGGCCCTCTGACTTGGCTTCACATGCCGTCGATAAATAATGACTTTGTTGGTAACCATATCACCATTTACACTCGACTGGCGTGGCGTATGCTAAGTTCACTATTCTCCGCAGTCGTCACTTGATTAACAACTCGGTTGGATTGAATTTAAATCACAAATGAGTAAAGTTTTAGACGAACAACAGATTTTGTGAGCGACAATTTGAGCAGAATATTACGGACGGATGACTCGAGATATATAACATAATGCCTAAATTACCCGAAGGGGCTGGACAGAGTTGTATTCAAGTACACATTGTGCCAGTTATGTTTTACTAGCTGTGTCCCGCGGTTTCACCCGCATAAGTCTCGATCCCTTGGGAATATCGGGATAAAAAGTATCCTATGTAATCTAGTAATCTAGGTCATGGTCTATCCATGTGCCAAATTTCATTCAAATCCGTTGAGCTGTATTAGCGTGAAAGCGTAAAAAACAAACAAACTCATTCTTGCATTTATTATTTTGTTAGGATTATTATATTAGTTAGGATTAGTGAGGGAATTCTCAGTATCAATCTGGAGTATAGAATTTTCAGTATCAATCTGGAATAAAGATTATACTCCGGGCTGATACTGAGAATTCATAACATAACATAACATTACGCCTATATTTCTGAAGTATAAGGCAGAGGACTACCTATAGTACACCCACATTTCGCAAGTTATGTTCAAGTCCTCTGTAATAAGGAGCCTATGCAGTGATAACCTAATGGTGTGACCTTCGGACTGCCAAGTCATAGGTCTCAAGTTCGATCCCTCGCACGCACGCACCTCTGACTTTTCGGATTCATGTGCGTATTGTATAATTATCACTTGCTTCAAAAACAGTGAAGAAAAACATCGTGAGGAAACCGGCATGCCTGAGAGATATTTCTCGACGGCATGAGAAGTCAAGTCAGAGGCCTATGGGCGGTTTTAAAACTCTGTCACCAGGTTATTCACTAACCACCCGAAAAGAAGAAGAAGGCCTCGAAAAGAAGAGGGCCTATTGCCATCAATTGGGCACAAATTCAGACTCTAGGCTCCTACTGAGCATTCCTTAATGAAAAAACCACTACGCTTGATCCTGAAATCTAACCTAAGAACCCTATGCTCAGCCGTCAAGACAGACGTCCGAACATCAATGATGCAGTCATAATTAAATAGAAATCAACACTAAACAAAGGGGGGACCCCTTTTAGCTGTGCTGCTGGGGAGTTTGTGACGCCACTTTTTCTTCTCAGCTAACGCACTAGGAAGTGGTGAAGGGCGGGCGTTTTTGGGGGACTGTCTTATGTAATTTTGACTTTCTAAAAGTGCTGATTCTCAGCCTAGTTTGAATAAATGACATTTGAATTTGAACTCCTTGTTCCTCAACGTCAAAAATTGGACACCTTTAAAGTACAGACGTGCCCCATTTTAAGTAAAACAATTCACTGCTGACTGCCTCGTTGTTCACAAGCGCTACTGCTGAGCGGCAATAGGCTCACCCCCTAACACATGGGAATTTGAAAATAACTGGCGAAATGTGGGTGTAATACATATAAGTATAAGTAGATACACCTCTGCCTAACCCTTGTGGGGATACAGGTGCGATGTTATGTTATAAAGAACAGACATGACACATTTTTTGTACGAGTAAAACAATTCATAACACAGAGATCCTCTTGTTTTTGCATTATTTAGTTCAGTAGCTTCCTTCGCGCAAAAAGCGGTTGTAAAAATAAACTCCACATTTTTATGGAAGTTTCAAGGAAATCGAGGTCGAGATTTTAAGAGCAAAGTTTTCAAGTCTTTGTGGGAGAAATTGGAGGAATGTTTAAATTTTTATCTTTGATATAGTTTGACCGAAATCGGAGTAGCGCGCCTTAGGTATCTGTGCGGCGAGACGGGAAGGCTGCTTTATTCGTCGACGCTCACGATGACGTCCCAGCTGCGCTGCGCCGCGTATTCCTATGATCTGGTATAGTGGTCTCGGTCAAACTATAGTTAATAAGAAAAGGTATATAAAATTAAGTACGTCCATTTGACTAAATGAAACCTTGAATTCATTGTCAATTAGTTATTCCTCTTGTTGACACAAAGCACTTAATTACATAAAAAGAAAAAAAAATGGGGCGTATGTTCAATTATGCCTAAACTTAACATAACCAGATGAAAACTTTAGTAGCAAAACTTCTACAAGAAAATCCACTTAAAATCACCATCAAAAATACTGCTAGTTTGCCACCATAGACTAAGCAATTCTTAGTGTCCAAATTATCTGCCTATTTTTCTTTAAGTAGTCTATTAACCACCATAAAAAAATTAATAACTATCTACAATTAACTTAAGAAAAAGTCACTTAAAAACTCATTAAACTAAAAGTGTCCCAAAAAGTCTGAACAGAATGTGACAGCGAAACAGAACTTAAGTTTAAAATGGCGTCCCCTTTCCGTTGATTGGATTCCAATTACGAACTAATTCGTGCGCGTCAAGCGTGAGTCGTGGCAGGACAGCTCTGGGTAGGACGGGGTGAGATGGGACAAGTTTCGATTGTCACAAACTTGTTGGAGTGTGGTGTGGTGGCAGTTGTGGCGATTTAATAATCGACTTCAAAAAGGTGGTTCTCAATTGGACTGTATATATTTTTTTCTATGTTTGTTACGCCATTAATCCGCCAATTATGGATTGATTTTGATGATTATTTTGTGAACTTCAGCACACCTTGGACGCGCAACTTGGGAGCACACCCTTTCATATAATTTTCAAAATCGGAGAAATCGGTGGACGTACATAAAAAAATACACATACGCGACGAACATATTTATTTTTTATTGTTAATTAATTAAGGAATAAAATAAAATATAATATAATGTAATATATTAATATAACCTCCTCCTTTTTGGAAGTCGGTTCAAAACGCATTAAAGTTCGAGTCATAATTAAGTATATAATCTACCAAACAGTGACGTCATGCCATATTTTAACCCAATGTATGGCCGTGATGTTCTCATTATATGAAAAAAAAAAAAATGTGCCTAATATTTTTTAATAATGTATGTGTCGGACAAAACATTTTTATTGTCATCTTCCATACTGCCACACGGGTACTCACTTCAAACTGACTCAAAAATTCAATTTATTCATTGTCACCTCTCGCTGACACTGCAACCCAACCCTGCACTTGTCTAGTCCATTTGATGTATCTCAACATAAACACTAGGTGTGTAGGCGACGGACAGACTAGAACTAAACTAGGACTTGTTTATGTAATTCTTATCTTGGTCTAGAATTCTAGATTGGACTTATGTGGATGTCTAGTTTGGGACCGATTATTCGGATAGGTACGGGTCGACATCGACCCGTCTAAATGTCTCATTAGGTATAATGAGACATTTAGACGGGTCGACGTTCGCCAATTTATATGTTGGTTTTATTACTATCGAAAAAAATCTAATCTAATTGTATGTGTAAATAAACCTACTTAATAAAAGTCTTAAGGTGGATTTGCAATTTTAGCCTGCGAAATCCAAATTTTCTTAGTTTTTTTGCAATTTGTAGGGCAGTGTGAGGATAAACACTTAGTATGGCGTAAATACTTCACGGAAGGTCATCAGTTTTTTTATATATTTTACAAAATGTGTTTTGTTTTTATCAAAATTAGCCTATAATGTTCCCACTACTGGGACACAGGCCTCCGCTCTTCGAGAGGGAGTGGGCTGTAATCTATCACGCGGGCCCAGTGAGGGTTTGTAGATGTCACATGTCTTCGAATTTTCGGTTCTAGGACATGACGGTTTCTTCACCGTGTTTTCCTTCACCCTTTTGAGAGCAGTGGTGATGAAATTATTTACATTTGATTTGTTTAATAATACGAAGGAAATACCGAAATTTGCGCGCAAACCGGCCATTCTTTATCCGGGTCTATCCCATTCATGAACGGCAAAAGCTCGGTGCGCCCTTAAGGTACAATAAGTATCGATAAATTTTGGATTATTCTGGTTCTCACCACCGCCTGCGCCGGTGGTTCCTCCTACATTCCTCATACATCTTAAGCCTGTTCGCAATAAAAAAAAAAATACATACTGTGTGTGTTCTACCATTTTTGAAAGCATTTTGCTAATTTATAATGTCTTCCTACTTGCACACTTAAAGTATACTTTACTACCACGCTGTTATTACTTCTTGTTCTGAAGTTCAATATTGGTAATGGAGTCGGTCGCCGCAGGGCGCCAGCGTTGATTGCTCTTAATAACTTTGACGCTAATATTATGATTAAAATTATATGGCTTTCTGTAGACATAATTATGAGAGTTTGTAGATGAATAAATACAATGTCACGTGTGTAAAAGACTTTAATCAAACTGCACACGTACACAATAATTATACATTTATTTTCTTGTCTCAAATATAACCACACTATAATCACACTATTTTATAACAATTCTGGAGATGTATCCAACAACGAACTGCCGATCACTCATTTCTACCCTGAACCCTATCAGAATACCAGCGCTGCGACATTTTTATATATATTTAAATGTCGCGGCATCATGCTGAGATAGGAGCCTTTTGGCCTCGACTTCCTTCTTTAAATTTTAATGTTACTTTGTTTTTATTTATGTTTAATGTGTTTGTAGCGGCATCTACATCGCTACATGCGAACTACGCATCAAAGACCTGACGTCTCACGACATCCTGACGTCACATAAATCCTGCATCGCGCAATTAGAGTTTACCGCGCGATGAACATATATATATAAGCTTCCCGACTTCAACCTCTGGGCAGTTGCCCGCCAGACATCATACCCGTCTGGTCGCAGGATCCTCCCATTTCTATGGTGGATGAGTGAAGTAAATTGGTGACCCCGAGTATGAACGTCAACGCAGCTTTCGTGCAACTACTTCAGCGTGACTTCATCATCATCATCACTCCCGCAAGCTTTCGTGAGGCAAGTGACACAACCAGTCAGCACCCACGACTTCAACGGGTATCCTGACCACCAGCATGCAGCGTACGGCGCATTCCTGGTCATCACCCTCAGCCACAACCCAGCGCTGTACCACATCCGACCCACTGGATCATAACGCAGCGCTACCCCGACTCACTGGGGAATCACCGCAGACAGTTCTGACTCACCGCGAACTATGCGGCACCCGGTTCCGACTCACTAGAACCACAGCTGGCACAGTGAAGCATCGTAAGATTCAAGACTCAGCCCACTATCGACCTCCGGTCTCCGGAGGGGAGTGATGTAGCGCCATCTACATCGCTACATGTGAACTACGCATCAAAGACTTGACGTCACACGACATCCTGACGTCACTCAAATCCTGCATCGCGCAATTAGAGTTTACCGCGCGATGAACATATATACAAGCTTCCCGTCTTCAACCTCTGGGCAGTTGCCCGCCAGACATCACACCCGTCTGGTCGGAGGATCCTCCCTTTTCTATGGTGGATGAGTGAACTTTACACCTTGTTCCTCATACCCCTAAATGTTTTTAGTTTAATGTGTGATTTCCTGTGCGAGTCTCAGTAAATACTTTTTCTTTTCTTTTCTTTTTTTTAATTCCGATATTCGTTTTGCAAGTGTCGCAACACAATTGCTCCGGAAGTTCGCAACGGAACAATAATGGCGCGACACTAGTGCTGTTAACATAACTATTAATCAGATAATATCTTAAACTTTAAAAAGGTATTAAATAATTAGTATTTATTAGGTATTTAATTTTGAGTAGCCTTAAAAAGGTTATGAATTAAATATGTTTTTATGAATGAATGAATGAATGAATGAAATGCACCGATCCCAGCGTGGTTTAACCAGACTCGATAAATCGAATGAACCCCAAGATTTGCACTAGCCCATGAAGCCTCATGTTTCATGGGACTACAAAGGCCATTGCATATCTAGGAGTAGACCAGGGGGCGCGGGTAATGAATTAAATATGTTTTTAACAAATAAATCAACTAATAATTAAATCAAAATAACAACATTTTTAAGTAAATATGTATGTCTGTCTTTGAAGCGACAACACGTGTTTAACAAAACGAAGCTCGCTTTTATTCCTCGAAAGGGTAGTCAGAGTTACACCTATGCTTAGTTTAACTCCTATGTCAATAGGGGGGCAACATTGGGGTACTTGATTGAAATCACAAAGTCAATATCATCATTTTCAACCGAAAAACGCCTTATGCTGGACATAGGCCTCTCCCAAGCACCGCCACATCAAAATAAATAGAAAAAGAAATAGTTTATTCCACATAAAAGGGCACTTATGAAACGTCAGAAGCTAGGTGTACGGTTCCAATTGGTAGTTTCCTATGGAGAAGTGCCGGCAAGAAACTCTTTTAAGACCTGTAGAACATAATTTTTATTTATCTCTCACGGTTTACGCGGCGCACGCCATCTTCAACAATAATCGTCATATTTCAGCCAATTTACACAAAACTTTAATGAATTAAAAACCATGTGCCAAGAACCTTCCTCAAAAATGATTGGCTTTTACAATATTTTCAAATAACCGCGTTAATAGGTATGGGAGGACAGTGTAGGTCTTTCAACAAGTACCAGGTACTTAACAACATAGAAAATGGTCAACCAATCTACAGTCAACAAGCCTACAGCGTTCTCAAATTCACAAAATAGAAAAAAAACCAAGTATTATTATAAAAGATCAATAAATTAATAAAAATAAAAATAAACAATTTTAAATGTAATGACATGATTGCCATTACAACTATAACAAATCTGAATAATTGTAATGTCCACAAAAGCCACTAATAGAAAGTTGAAAGTAAATTGTACTTCGACCGGTACTGTGCTTCCCGCATCCAGCGGATTCCTGCGGCCTTCACAAGGTCATCGGTCCATCTTGTGGGAAGCCTTCCAACGCTATGTCTTTCGGTACGCGGTCGCTTGACTGTTTAAACGTTTGTCTAATCCAAAAATGATTTTCAACCATAAAAATATCTACTGTTTGTGAATCATTTTCAATAAACCATTTTATGGTAGCTGGCGCCGCTGCAGCGGCTGCTGAGACCCTCAAGCGGCGCAAATACTGTAACCTTATGGGTAACTACAGTTTTGAGCCGTTTGGGGTCGAAACGCTCGGGTCATGGGGTCCAAGTGCGCGTGTCCTTTTTAAGGAAATTTCTCGCCGACTGGTCGACACTTCACGCGACCAGAGGGCTGGCTTGTTCTTTGGCCGAAGAATTAGCATTGCCATTCAACGTGGCAATGCTGCCAGTCTTCTGGGGACGTTTCCGGATGACAGCGATGCGGACGAATACTTCGACGCCTAAGTGTCCTTTTGTTTTTTTGTATCTATTTGTGTAGTTAGTTATTGTATTTAGTACCCATTTTGTATCGTAAGCACAAATACTGCGCATTGGGTCCCTGTGTTTTTCTCATACTACATTTTGTGTGTTACTGGCAATAGATTCGCCCCCTAATTACATGGGATTTTAACATAATTGGTAAAATGTGGCTTCAAATCAGATGATATTCTTTAAATCTATCACAACCACATTTGCTCCCAAGAGATGTATTTCCAACAGACACTGTGAACAATAAGACCTCGTTCGCGGCCTCGAGCGATACGACTTGCGACGTTTGTGTCAAGCGACACGTGCACGTGTCACGTGTTTCCGTCCGTTGCTTCGCAAGTTGCGTTGCAGTGGCTCGTGGCATGCTCTTAAGAACTTCTTTCATTTGTTTTCTCTGCAGTAGCTGTCACAAGCAGAGCTTGAAACCGGTTAAAATTGTCCATAAAACTGTTATAATATGTTTACGTTCATCGATTAACCGGTTAATCACAAAAACGGTTCGACTAAACATAAATAATTTTGGTTACCAGTTATTACAGAAACTATAATTTTAAAACTCGCGCTAACCTGAATGAACCGGTTTTACTCAGACACACGCCTGCCACCGTCGTTTGTCACATTCATTTGCGTATTCGTTGGCATAGAGCGAGAGCTTTCTTGTTGTAGGTGTGAGAGTGAGGGCGTTGTAGGTAGAAATCATTTATACCGTCGAAACTCAAATTAATCGTAGTAATAAAGATTTCTCCCATGAACTGGTTAAAATACCGGTAACCGAAACCTAAACCGCAATCGTTTCTGGTTCGAGGTCAATGATCAAAACCGGTATGGAAAATTAACCGGTTTCCGAGCTCTGGTCGCAAAACGCGTGTCGCTTGAGCGTGTAGCTCGTGGCCACAGGGAATGTCTATATTACGTAAGGCGGTAATAGACTAGTGAACCCAAGGCGTGAACTCTGATTGGCCTTAATAGAATTTGCAAGTGCGCCGCCCTGGATCAGCGATACAAATGTGTTTAATAATTCAATTAGTACGCCGAGCGAAGTCAATTAAGTTTAATAGTGCATTAGGCTAAGGGTAGTCGATTATTATACTATAGCAATATAATTAATATAATTGCTGTTCTAAAGCACACAATTACATAAAAATTTTGAAGTAAGTATAGAGAATTTTGGAAACTATACGCGCGAGAATTATAACCATTAGATTCATCAATACTAGGTTAGTCGTTTGGTTGAAAATTTAAAAATAAATAATTTATTAAATTAGCAATTGGAGCACATGTTACTCATTCAAAAAGGAACTTATTTGAACAGAAATAAAAAGAAAATAGTAGTTTATATAACTGTTTCATAATGACCCCGTAAAACACGACTGTTTTAATACCTAGTTATGTGCAGTTTCATACACTACTTTATCTAGTCTCATACAATGGTATTGAACCTACTAAATAAAAGATCAAAGTTAAAGATCAAGAATAAAAAATCCCACGAAATTCAGTACAACAAAACATACGAATGGCGCCTGCACCCAGCGCATCACCGCGCATGCGCTAGAGCGGTGCTGCTGTCCCTCACTAACGTTCCATTGCAAAAGTTGATGGAAACTCCTTTGTGATATTGACTTCTTGGATTTGCCCTGTATCGTAATAGTTATTTTTTTTAATCGATATTTTGTTAGAGAAAAAGTGTTATAATATGATTCTATTTTGAAATTCTGGTTTTGTGTTTATAAAGAATTCAAATCTAAATGTAAATGTAGTTTGTACTGAACACTCTCCAAGTTAGAATTGGCCTCATAATTATGTCATGATTTCATGAAATAATAATTTTCTCGGGCATGAACTTAAAGAGTTGTATTGAAGGTTTTAAGATGTACACATATGCCAGTGACCTTGAGTGGTTAGCTTGCGTGTTCTGTACTGAGCTCCCGCAACGCGTCGTACGTCCAGCCAGTAATAGGACTCGCCCATCAAGGAGCGCTGTCCCAAATTAAACGCATTATTAATTTATTATACATAAAACAAAAGATATTTTAATAAAACACGTATATAAAAGATTAATAATTAAAACTTTAAATTGGTGAAGGTGTCAGGAAAATACGTTTTTACAGTTTTTTATCCGCGTTAGACATAACTTTACAAATTAATTTCACTATGATATAAACATAATCTAAAATATTCATATATTAAGTTATTAAAAAAATGCCCTAATTTAACATATTTTTTTTCCAAATCATTAACACTACTCGTATAGACGTGATCTTCAGTATAAAATCATTAAAAGTGTGTTATCGGAATTCAGAGGATACGGGAACCACAGAACCACTTGAAGTGGCGGTACTTGGGGGAGGCCTATGGCCAACAGAGGAGATTTTTCGGATGAAATGATGACAAATTTTTAAACGGAAACTTATCTAGAGACGACGAAACAACCCGTTAAATTATGTTCTTGTCTCATCAGTATCTCAGGAGACAATACTTAAGGGAAGACTCTTATTAAAAGCGGTTTATTTATAGCCCCTACAGTGTCGGAGTGTGTTTACAAATTAGAAGGCATAGGCATACCCTGAACTAACTTTTTCGTGTAAGAAAAAGAAAATGATTAAAAAAGTTTTGGTCTTAAGAACTTTTTTATTTTTTTTGCTGTTTAGACCAAACTATGGCGGGATCTTGGCCCGAAAAGAGATTTCTTAAGTAATTACTGCATCTTAGAAGTTTTGTTTATATTAATTTAGGTGTTTATTTGTAACCTGTGATGGCTCTTGGCCTAATAGAAAACCCCTAAAGTAATCGGGAGAGCGTATAGTTTTTTTAATGTATATTTATTTGGGTGTTTATTTGTAATGCAGATCAATTTTGTTACTACAATGGCGGTATGATGGCTTGTAGTGCTTGCACGTTTTTATGACTCACGAGCCACGAACTCACCCGAAGTCAGCCGAACGACGCGCGATAATTCACGAACGAAGAGTTTCGGTGCGGCCAAAGGTTCGGCAAATTTTCTGCCGAAACCGAAGCTGATGAATAAACTAAATTTTTTGGCCGAAACCGAACCTTCGGTCGGTCACTAATAATAATATCTTCAGGATGATGTTGGGGCAGCCACGTTTCTGTAATACATCGGGGTTGTTCGCGCTGTGTCGGACTGATGGCTTTCATGCCATCATTCGCAAGAGAAAGGTATCCCTGATTTGCAGAATGCGTGGCAGCTGCAATGAAATCTTGAAGACAGTAACTTATAGGATCTCATTAGTCCCCTGACAGTAAGTCAGGGGACTAAAGAGATCCTAAAAAAAAAAGTCAGAACCAGTAAAGTAAATACTGATTCTGGCTTTTTTTTATTTTTATTTACTAGCGACTCGAAGGTTCCATGTTTGTCATGCTTCCCTGGTCTATGAGAGCCTCAACCAGGTCTTACTCGCGGTCTTCTGAATACGTAACGACTGTCAAAAATCTACGAATGACAGCCAGGACCAAAAGCTTAACGTGCTATCTATGTTCTATGTTTAGGGGGTTTGGTTTCTGCACTCAGTCCGTCAAGTGGACCATTGTGCGTGGGCCATAGCGGCCGTTTGGTGGTTATTCCAACCAGCCCACCTCCGGATCCAGAAGATAATTAAGTCTCCTGGTCTGTTCTGAACATCTGTGTAGAATCTGGGTGACCCGAGGGTTTCTGTTCTAATCTGGGTGACGCCTGTGCATTCAAAGAGCACATGCGCAACGGTCTCCTCAGCCTCCATGCACGCCCTGCACAGAGGACTGTCCGTTATGCCTATTGTGTGAAAGTGTTTGTTTAGCGAGCAGTGTCCCGTGATGGTCCCCGTCACAAGGCGTAGGCTGTTCTTGTAAGGACAACCTGCTGTCCAAGGATGGCTTAGCTTCCTTTGACTGCCTGCAGCCAGGTGTCGAGGTCCACCAGAGTCCACTCTGCTTGTGTGTGGGTAAGCTCTTGTAGCCACCTGCGTATGCAGCTTAACGTGCTGTCCGAGGCAAGAAGTAGGTTAATTAATAGGTAGGTATAGTTTAATAATCGCGATGAAATTACCTTACATACGCGTCACGTCGTTTCAGCTGAAAACTATTTAGATTGAAATAATGAATATTTCATGAAATCTTGAGCGGCCTGTAGCGTTCCTGGTATATGGAACAATTTACATAATTCCGATGGGAACGATTTCGTTATGTTCATACCTGTACACAGCTCAGAAAATTCGAAATCGATTTCATGTGGTGGTGGTGGTGCAGGCAAAATCTTACTACACACGTTATGATTTGGGTATGTTACATTATGTCGCAATAGGGAATATGCACGTATTCAAAACTTATTCATTATTTAAATATACATTTTAAAGGAGCCAAGAAACAAATTTCTATTATTTTTACATTTTTTTAATGCGTTAGTTAATTCACAATTCATTATTTTATGTTATGTTTTTTTGGTGGAACTAAACGCAAAATCAAAAGGTGACCTCAAAAGGCATGCGATTTTTTTTTTAGCAAACTGCTTAAATTCTCACTAAGTTAAGTTTTGTGCGATTTCTGCTTGCATAAAGCACAAAATCGATTTAATTTATATGATTTGAGGCTAAAAACCCTAAAAAACAGATGTAAACAAAGCAGTGACGTGCCAAATGACATCACATCCAGACCGCGACAGAAATGGACGTTTGAACTGTAGTAGAAAATTGTTGAATTTTCATTCCTGGTGGGTGTCCTACGAAAATTTTGCATGTTTTTTAAGGTTTTTTTTTTGAGGAAATATGTTGCTGGCATCTAACAGGTCCGGAAATAAATCATCACTATTTTCCCTTCATTTAGCTTCATGAAGAGAAAAAAAAAAGATTTTATGTGTAATGTAGCAATTTAATAATGAAAGGACATCTTGACTTGATGACTCTTGAAAGCAGCTCTTGACAGCTTGTAGACATGGCTCAGAAATGATATGGGCCTATAATTCTAGTAGGGCATTTTTGCCCTTTTTAAAGAAAAGTATCACCACACCTCTGTCCGCCTGTGTCTGCCTGTGGCGTTTACCCTTGAGTATGATGGAATCAATTAGTTCCTGGGGAGCTTAAGAACAGATTTTCCGTCGGCCTAGCTACCTGCTATTGTATAATAATAACATTTCCCTCAATCCTTTTCTCGTTATTTTTTTAACACTTACCATACCTTATTCTACCTAACGCCCAATGCTCATGTCCATTTCTACCATGGGCAATAAATGCTTGTCTTTAAACGAATGTCCAAAATATTGTTGGCAAAAATATGATTTTTGGTACTTTTAAACTCAAATAGCAGTCAGGGGGTTAATTGTAGACTTTCGTTGTAATATTAAAAAAGGTTCAAGATGTTATCTCCCATAAGAAAATAGCTGTTTTTTTTCTGGCCGGTACTTTCGTTTTTGGGTACAAAATGTTCGAAACTTGAATGATGTTCCTATTTGTTTTTTACAACAAGTAATAGTGCATTTCAACTTTTGAACTTTGATACATAATGAGACAAATTCGCTTTGAATTGTGCTAAGTGTGTTCATATTTTTGTTATTAACTGTATTGTTTTGGGGTTTGGCACAGGTGTAAGCTTCTGGCGTTACGGAATTCGACAGCATGCAATATAATATTATTTTTATGTAGGAAAGTTGTGGAATGCAAAAAAGGATTGTAATGTATATGCACATTGAAATGAATGATGAAAAATGTTTTTAAGAACCATAATTAGCATAGAATGGACCAATTATAACTTATGAACCACTTTTAAAAATACAGTAGGTAGTGCTGTTCTGCAAAGTTCACTTGGAACCTCACTCAAGTGAGCGCACACAACTCGAAAGCGAACTCATTTGTTTTTGAAGTAAATCATCGCGGATTCAGAACGAGACACCGTTCGAATTTCGAAGTGATGTTTAGAGAATGACACTACAGCTCTAGGCCTTTGAAAAATAGCACATGATAGCTATCTAACCGCGATTTTCCCTCCCAGAGGAAATAACATAACTAACGTGTATCCTCACGGAACGCCTATTTTCCTACACCACTCGAGATTTAGATTATCATAAAATTGAACCTGCTATCGATACTGAAAACAGATTACTTTGCGTAAGGAAATGTACGGGAAATTGTTTTTTTTTTTTTGTTGTCTGAGACCCCTTTTGGCGTAAAGGGTTAGTAGGTAGCGGATTAGAAGATGTACAAGCTGTTTGTCTTGCACGAAAGTTTCTAGTTTTTGTGGGTCTTTTAGTAAGCTATCATGTCACCAGAATTTTTAAAACATAATACCCTCATTAGAGAACTACAGTTTTTGCATTCCCTATATTTTCTGGGACACTTAAGATTGTTACAAGACATAAAAAAATATTAGTCCAGCTTAAGCTTTCAAAAATAAATTATTGACGAAGAGATCTGCTTCTTCTTGTCGTGTGCTTAGTGACTGACCTGGTGTCAGAGTTTTAAAGCCGCCCATGGGTCTCCAACTTCGCTTCACATGCCGTCGAAAAATATCTCTCAGGCATGCCGGTTTCCTCACGATGTTTTCCTTCAGCGTCTTTGAAGCAAGTGATAATCATACAGTGCGCACATGAATCTGAAAAGTCAGAGGTGCATGCCTTGGGTTCGAATTCGAGACCTATGATTTGGCAGTCTGACAGTCACGCCTCTAGGCTATCACTGGGCCTTACAATCGAAAGAACTTGTTAAAAAAATACAAAATTGACACATTATTATGACAGAAAAAAACTTTTAAAATGATCTAGTTGTCGGATTGTTGCTTGTCGGTTTTATGAAATAAGCCCAGAGCTTTACAAACATGGCCGTCAGGAAACGACAGACTGACGATACTTCTAGCATCAGCGATTTAGTTGATTCTTAGAAGCTCGGTGCCCAATTTTTTTATGACCGAATGCAAATAGTCTCCAAAACGCAATGCAACATTGATGCAATTGTAAAATCGCCGATTGCCGAAGCTAAAAGTATCGTGTCTGGTACGGCTTTTTTTTTGGTCAGAAATTATCAAATAACTTCTCCCGCTCTGGACGGAGCGGGAGGCCGTGTCAGACTCTTACTGACTAAAACCCACCCGTGTTCCTTCAGTTGCCTGAATGTAGCCAAGGGCCACGGTATCTCTTTCGGACTTTCCCACGACCCCGTCTGCTATAGCTCTAATGAATTATTTAAAATCATACCCGGATTTTCCATAATTTTTTCTTCGTTGTATTTTTAGAACAATTTCGTTCAAGCCCTTGCATTATTTTCCCTTTTTACGACGCTCAAGTTAAAAGATGAGCCTGCCTCAAAGTATACAACTTTTACGAGAAGAAATCCCTCTGGATGTTACATTAATAAAATTTTATGTTTTTTGTTTCAGGTACTTATCAAAATAGCTTCCTGCCTTCACTTGGGAGCCTTGAAAACACATAAGTATACTTGTGTATATTGTGATTAAACATATTACAGACATATTTAATACATATATTTTAAGAGAGCTGCAGTAAAGTGGCTCTAATGAATGCAGTTAAAATATTCGAATGAGAGTGTATAGGACAGTATTAAGAGCTACGCCATTGGTCACGTTACGCTTTGAATGTCATTTGTTTATAAATCTTCTCAATCAAATCAATCAATCACAGTCCACTGCTGGATACAGGTATCTTCCAGATTGTTTTATAACAGCCGATTTCCTGCCTACCTGGGTTATACTCTATGCTTGCCGACTTACGATCTCCAGTTGAGACCTCCTGCTCTAACGGCCATCGGTCTTGGAACAGGGTGTAAAATACACTCATTCTCTATAGGGTGAAGGGTGGGCGTTTTGGGGAACTTTGAGGATCTGTCTTATGTAATTATGACGTTCGAAAAGTGCGGATTCTCAGCTTAGTTTGAATAAATTACTTTTTGAATTCTGAATAGAACAGGGAGGATCCTCCGACCAGTGTGTGTCGTGTCTGGCCGGCACCTGCCCGACGATTGATGTCAAGGATGTTATACAATGTCGTCCAATCGAGCCAATAACATCAGAGATATGGCAAACGCTACAAAAGAAAAAAAAAATTGAATAACATGAAAAATATTAAAGATAGACAGACCCCCCTTTTATTTATTTTTTCGATAATTTGTCATGAATATTCAGAAAAATATGGGCGGGCCCATGGGCGACATTATATATCTGTTCGCGCGCTAAACTCTAATTGCGCGATGCAGGATTTGTGTGACGTCAGGTCTTTGATGCGTAAGTCGCATGTGGCGATGTAGATGCTCGCCGAGGGAAGTGATGTTCCCTCCGGAGACCGGAGGTCGAAAGTGGGCTGAGTCTTGTATTTTGCGATGCTTCACAGTGCCAGTTCAGGTTCCAGTCAGTCGGCACCAGGTGCCGCATAGTTCGCGGTGAGTCGGAACTGTCTGCGGTGATTACGGTGATTCCCCAGTCATTCGCTGCATGCTGGTGGTCAGGATACCCGTTGAAGCCGTGGATGCTGGCTGGCTGTGTGACTCGCGTCACGAAAGCTTGCGGGAGTAATGATGATGATGACGTCACGCTGAAGTAGTTGCATGAAGGCTGCGCTGACGTTCATACTCGGGGTCGCGAATTTAGAGGGATGAGGTATGTGTGCCACTGCCGCTTCAGTTTGCTAACTTTGCAAGCTGTGTTGGTAACTACAGTAGTGCAAGCATCGCAGTAAGTTTGTATTGCGGCAACGTGTTCGAAGTAATGAAATTAGAACAAACAAGTTATGGACTAGAAATAGGACACCTATTATAGTTAATTGACTCAGGCGTGACTTTGCGGTAATTCATTGTAAAATACAATGGACGACGTATATTTAGTGTTCTTAAAGAGTCATAAAGAACCCTGTAAGGAATCGACACATGTTTCACCTCTCAACGAGGCATCCTCAGGATGACGATTGACTTGTTGCAAACCCGAACGCAACGTGTTGCCATGTCAAGCGCCAAACGCAGTATGCAGTGTCCATACGTGACAAGTCAATCGTCATCCTGAGGATTCCTTGTTGAGAAGTGAAGCAAGTGTCCATTTCTTGCAGGGTTCTTTATAGTTCTTTAAGAACATTTAAGTGGATTAGGTTACTAAATACGAGTATACGTCGTCTGTTGTATTTTAGGACACCTATTCTCTAAACATCACTTTGAAATTCGAACGGTGACTCGTTGTGAATCCGCGATGATTTACTTTAAAAACAAATCAGTTCGCTTTCGAATTCCAAAGAAAGAAAGAAAGAAAGAAAAATATTTTATTCGGAAAACGCACAGAAAATACAAACAGTAAGTAATAATAAATAAATATAAAATAAAAAACAAAAAAAGGAGCATTTAAAAACTAACAGAATAATGACAGAATAAACGACCTGTGCGAGGCCAAAAAGGCTCCTATCTCAGCATATTGCGGCGATATTTAAAAATAAATAAATACCGCAGCGCTGGTATTCAAAGCGAACTCATTTGTTTTTACACGAACTTTACAGAACAGCACTACAGATTTAGATTGTTGTTGAGTTGCTATGGGTCCCTAGAGCTATTATTTAAGGATAGAAAGCAATTGTCTTGATGTTTGTTCTACCTTAAATGCAACTCTTCAATTATGGTAAGGTCAACAAGATATAATGGATGTTGACTTTGTTTGGTTAAGTTTTGGTATGTTCCTAATAGTCAGTAGTTTTGATAGGTATCTGTGAGTTTATTTATGTTGAGAGTGAACTATTTTTAAAGGTATATTCCTGTACTTGCTCTATAGTAGCAAATTATTATATTTATGACGTCTTTATATATGTTTGCTCAGGCATTTATATCATTAACCCGAGAAATTTAAACTTGACATGAGTTAGTCACAGCTTGCATATTTAATGGTAAAAACAACAGTAGAACTATATTCAGGCATATAAAAAAAAAAAAATTGGTCACGTATTTTTCTTTTTTTACGTAATCCATAGATTAAGGCAACACATTTAGTTAAAATGTAGTATGGCGTCATTCTCCGGTAGGTTTTATACTGAATTGTGACGTAGCGAGCCCCCACTCCCGAACTTTAATGCGTTTTATCTAAACCATTTTTTGTAATAAGATACGCAAAAAATACATATCTAACATTTTTTTATTATCTTATTCGCTTAAAAAAACCTTTCAAAACCAGGATGCATGTTTTATTTATCACAAATCAATCAACCTACCTAGCTTTTTCCCAACTATATATTGGGGTCAGCTTCCAGCCTAGCCGGATGCAGCTGAATACCAGTATTTTACATGGACTGCCTATCTGACTTCTACAACCCAGTAACTGTACTAACCAGTAACTGGGTAATACGATACCCCTTAATTGGTAAGACTGGTTGTCAGACTTTGGGGCTTCTGACGGCCCGTAACGACTGTCAAAGATCCACGAATGACAGCTGGGACCAACGGCTTAACGTGCTTTCCGAGGCACGGAGGAGTCCCGGTATGTAAAGATGGTCACCCATCCACAGACCAACCCCGGCAGTTATTACTTAGCCACGAGTTCACAACTTATTTCTTTATTTATCACAACTCGTTTATGTAAAATTCCTTTTTTTTTCATTGAAGTACATAATTATCAAAATGCCGTTACCATTTCTAAATCCTTTGTCCCACAGGATAGAATACCTATTATGTAATGTAAAATCTTTGTAAATAAAACTTGTGCACATATTTATATAACTCTGCTCACCCGAATGTTCATGGAGCGTGATTAATTCAACTCTGAACATAAATATTGTAGTACTGGCGAGCACATAAGTGGTTTCTCATGTTAGATTTATTATTTTCATGTTTCATTTCGTAAAAAATCTCGAGTTGTTTACGTTTTTATGTGATAATTTTTAAATACATGTACGTGAGTTGTCCTGTTTTAATTTCATGGCTTATTTAAATCGAACTTCATAAAATATTTCAGTAAATGACCCATCCTCGAACCGTCCGCGGTAAACGTTGCTTAACCTCCGATCGACCCATAGGTCTGTTAGTACCTAAAAATTATGTATTCAACAAATGACTACAAATCAGGTGAAATACTATTTGTTCAAGCATTAAGTGCTTTGGCATCAGCAACCTTGGCAAACGCAGCACTGCGATTTAATTTGCCGCCGTCTGACGCAGAGTTGAATTCCGAACGAAAACTTTTCACGTCGAGCGCCTTGGCGCCATCTTTAACTTCACTTTGCCGGCGAGGATCTTTGTAACAGAACTACCTATTGCACAATGATTATTATTTTGTAGTAATTACTTTTCAAATACAAGAAATTCAAATTACCAAGCACGTATCTTTATTGGAGAGACCCGCAGCTTGCCCGATTACGAGAAGTACCAACATATTGGCCCCTCAGAGCCGGATCCAGTCCAACCTAAGGAAAACGCGCATAGAAGGTACGGCCAGCCATCCCAATTCTACCTCCCGTCCTCCTTGTCCTCTGTGTAATACCGTGCAATAAACTGATTTCAGCAGTTGTTAGCTGTTAAGTAACCTGGTTCTTGTTTGCTTGCTCAACTCCGTGATCACGAAGCATCGGTGCTAAGCGCAGTGCATCAGCATCACCTTCACATTCATTCCGGAAACCGTGAGTACTCCATCCTCCTTATTGTTCGTCAAAATGAGCGAGGAAAAGGAATTAGTTAAAAAACGTGCCATAGTGAAAGGTCGCCTCACTAGGTTTTCGAATTATTTGTCTAGTATTGAAGGTGAAAGTCTATCTGATCAAAAACGCATCGATCTTAAGTTACGGATTCAGGGAGCTACCAGCTTGTACAATGAGTTTAATGCCATTCAAAATAACCTTGAGGAATCAGTTTCTGACTTAGATGAGCAGTTAACGCAGAGAGAATTATTTGAAAATAGCTATTACACAGCGTTGTCGCAAGCCGAGCACTTATTAAATCAGAGCCAGGGTAGTGCCAGTTCCAATGCAGGTAGTCACCGAGCAAAGTCAATTAAATTACCAATTATTTCTATGCCTACTTTTGATGGTTCATACGAGCAATGGTTAGAGTTCAGATATTCATTTACATCTTTAGTGCATACCTGTACCGAAATTAGTAGCATAGAAAAATATCATTATTTAAAATCATCGCTCAAAGGAAGTGCAGCATTAGTTATAGAATCAGTTGAGTTTTCAAGCGATACTTATGAAGTTGCTTGGGAATTACTTCTCAATCGTTACAATAACAGCAGATTGTTAGTGCATAATCATGTAAAGTCATTGTTCACTATGCAGAGTATAAATAAAGAATCACCTGTACTAATAAGAAAATTAATAGACACTGTTTTAAAGAATCTACGCGCATTAAAGTTACTCAATGAGCCCACTGACACATGGGACACATTAGTTATCTACATAATAGAATCTAAGCTAGATCAAATAACAGAAAGAGAATGGGAACAGTACAAAGGGACATTATTTTCTGAAAGTAGTGATTCAAAGAAAAAACTCACAGTGAATGAATTAGTAAAGTTCTTAAAACTCCGGGCAGACATGTTGGAAACACTGCATGCATCACATAATAAGGTTAACAGTGATGGCAAAAACCAAAATAATAACACACAAAGTCAGTCTAAAATTCACTGTAATGTTTCCACCAATAAGCCACAGGACCAATCTATGCGTAACCATAATAAGAGATTTTGTTTGCTATGTAATACACGTCATTCACTTTATTCATGTCATAAATTCATTGAATATGATTTAGAAACTAAACTTAAACTTATTAATGACAATAAACTGTGTATGAATTGTTTACGTTCGGGTCATACATTAGAGAACTGTAGGTTTGGACCGTGTAGAAAGTGTAACCAAAAACATAACTCCTTGATTCATACAGATAACAACAATAACTTTAAGAGTGATGTTAATGAGTCTGTTTCACTTCATGAATCGAATCTTAAAACGAATGAGGTGTCGCCGGCTCTAGCGAACACTGGGAAAGCACCCCTCTCTTCGCCTGTTACACCCTGCTCGGCCTCTGGTTCCACGTCAAACAATATGATATCTACAATCCAAGCAAACAAAGTTCACGTACAATGCACTCAATCAGCTGTTATGAAACCGGTTTTATTGTCGACTGCCTTAGTTGAGATTTTAGATAATAGTAACGATTATCATTTAGTGCGAGCACTTCTTGACAGCGGTAGTGAGCGATGTTTTATAACAAAATCATTATGCGATTTAATAAATGCGCCAGTAATACAGTCCACTCAAGAGATACGAGGTGTTGGTAACTCTGTCACACAATCTACGCAAATGTGTGATGTTGAGATTAAATCGCGGACCAACCCTGGATACACTACGCGTTTACAATGTTTTGTTTTACCTAACATTACATCGGCGTTGCCTGCAATGCCAAAACAATGCGCACAGTTTAATATTCCCGATGATATTAAATTGGCAGATCCGCAATTTTATGAATCTCAAAATATTGATTTATTAATAGGCGCAGACAAATTCTGGGATTTAATAAATAACAAGAAAATAAGGTTACCGAATGGACCTTTCTTATTAGATTCAAAATTAGGTTGGATAATAAGCGGACCTATTTCTAATTTTACGCGTCATGAAAGGTACATTCAGTGTAACTTCTCGCAATCAATTGATTTGCAGTTAAGATCGTTCTGGGAGCTTGAGGAGACTTCCATGCGTCGGGATATGCGCACGGATGAGGAACGTGCCTGTGAAATACATTTCGTCGATAACACTAAGCGCAATAACGACGGCAGGTTTAGTGTTCGCATTCCTTTTAAACAAAGCCCCGACACATTAGGCGAAAGTTACTCGCAAGCAGAACGTAGGTTATTAGCCCTTGAAAAACGTTTACTACGAAATCCTGATTATAAAAAGCTCTATAGCGACTTCATTCATGAGTACATTCGCTTAGGTCACATGAGTCGCGTTGACACCTATGGGACGCCTCATTACATTCTACCGCATCACGGCGTGTTTCGCGAACATAGCACGACCACCAAGTTGCGTGTCGTGTTCGATGCAAGTGCTGCCACTAACAATAATATATCACTAAACCAATTGCAAATGATAGGCCCGCCAATACAAGGCGATCTGATGGCCATCTTACTACGGTTTAGGCAGCACACGTACACGGCATGCGCAGATGTCGAGAAGATGTACAGACAATGTTTAGTTCATGAAGATCAACGTGACCTTCAACTTATCTTGTGGCGTGATGATCCGTCGGAGCCCATCGGTGTTTATCGGTTAAATACAGTCACATACGGGACCGCATCTGCACCGTTTCTAAGTTGCAGGTGCCTTAAACAGTTAGCGGCTGACTCCACGGATCCTGACGTCATAAGAATTATTAACCAGGATTTTTACGTCGACGATATGATAACAGGGAATGATAACAAAGAAAGTTTGTTAAATAGTTGTCGAAATGTAGCTAACGTTTTACAAACGGGTTGTTTTCCACTACGCAAGTGGATGTTTAATTTTAATTTAGATAATACAGGAAATAATGCGTCTGGATTATTTAAAGAATTGGCACTAGGCGAAAACGTGCATTCGAAAACTTTAGGTATAAGTTGGTATAATATTAGTGACGAATTTCATTTTAATTCGCAGTTTGAAAACGCTAATAACCAATTAATTACAAAGCGTTATATTATGTCAAAGATTTCTCAAATATTTGACCCTTTAGGTTTATTGAGCCCTATGATAATTAAGGCTAAAATTTTATTACAGAAATTATGGCTCTTGAAAATAGGCTGGGACGATGAACTTCCTCGTGATGTCGTGCAAACTTGGGAGCGCTTCGCGAGTTCTCTGCCTATTCTCAAAGAAATACGCGTGCGGCGACACGTCGTAGGCAAGGAGCCTGCGCGTATAGAATTACATATCTTTACAGATGCCTCCGAATCCGCGTATGGGGCCTGTATTTATGTGCGCACAATTAGTCATGATTTAAGCGTTACTGTTAGGTTATATTGTTCAAAGGGAAAGGTCGCACCTTTAAATCCTGTTAGCATTCCGAGGCTTGAATTATGCGGAGCATTGTTAGGTGCTAGGCTGTTTAGTAAGGTACGCGAATCGCTTAACTGTCACTTTGATAATATAATTTTTTGGTGTGACTCCACTGTTGTACTGGGCTGGCTGCACATGGCACCTAATTTATTAAAAACGTTCGTCCAAAACAGGGCAGCTGAGATTCATGAATTAACTAAAGAACTTCCTTGGTGTCATGTGAGTGGTAAAGACAATCCAGCAGACTTAGTTTCCCGTGGAGTCAGGCTAGAAGATCTTAAATCTAATAATTTATGGTGGGAAGGGCCAGCGTTCCTTCATGATCCTAACTTTAATTGTGATCAAGTTATATCGACAATTACTGACATTACTCAGGCTGAGTTGCCCGAGACAAAACCTGTAAAAGCTGTTCAATTATTTCTTAGCACAACAGAAACATCAGTATTTCCCTTTGAGAGATTTTCCCAATACAATCGTATGAAACGCGCATGTGCGTATGTATTGCGTTTTATTCACAACATACACCATAGAAATGATATCTATCGTGGACCTCTTACTGTAGTTGAATTAAGAGAAGCAGACGTTACATTAATAAGGTTGAGTCAGCAACAGTCTTTTGCAGACGAATATAAATTATTATTAAATAGCCAAAGTCTAAAAGGTAAGCATAGTTTGAGTAAGTTAAACCTATTTATTGATACTGATAAAACTTTACGAGTTGGAGGAAGATTAAAGGGCTCACCTGATTTTAGTTTTAATAAAAAACATCCTTATTTAATCTCATCAAAACATTGGTTTTCAGTATTACTGTTCCGTATCGAGCACAAACGCCTGCAGCACGCTGCTCCACAAGCGCTGCTATACAATATACGCGAGACGCACTGGCCTATAGGGGGCAGGAATCTGGCCAAGCGCACTGTACATGACTGCGTTACTTGTGCACGATTGAGAGGTAAATCCTTATCACCTATTATGGGGAATTTGCCGCAGGAGAGAATCACTCCTGGTTTTCCATTTTTACGTAGTGGTGTGGACTACGCTGGTCCAGTGCTCGTCTTGAACCGCAAAGGCAGGGGCTCAAAATTACTGAAAGGCTATATATGCTTATTTGTTTGCTTAGTGACTCGTGCAATACATTTGGAACTGGTTAGTGACCTTAGTTCTGAAGCTTATTTACTTGCGTTAAAGAGATTTATTTCTCGGCGTGGCAAACCTGCTGAAATTATATCCGATAATGGTAGGAATTTTGTAGGTCTTGCCAATGAATTTTCTAAATTTTTATCAAATTGTTCTGCAGATTTAATTGATTATGCGACTAGTCAGGACATTAAGTTTTCTTTTATCCCACCGTATGCGCCTCATTTTG
Organism: Agrochola lota; assembly: GCA_947364205.1. NCBI lineage: Eukaryota > Metazoa > Arthropoda > Insecta > Lepidoptera > Noctuidae > Agrochola > Agrochola lota. The sequence goes on along the minus strand of OX376246.1, from coordinate 7,453,754 downwards.
GTGGACTTTGGGAGGCTGGAGTAAAATCATGCAAGCATCACTTGTCACGCGTAGTCGGTAATGCACACTTGACGTTTGAAGAGTTTAGCACGGTTTTATATCAGGTTGAAGCCATCCTCAATTCCCGTCCTATTAGTCCCATGTCAACAGATCCTAATGATTTCCTTCCTTTGAGTCCGGCCCATTTTTTGGTTGGTCGTCTCCTGACAGCGCCTGCAACTGAACAGCTGACTGAAGTTCCTGCTCATCGACTAACACGCTACCAACGACTAGAGCAGATCAGACAACATTTTTGGTCTCGATGGAGCAAGGAGTATATCTCAGAAATGCAAATAAGAACAAAATGGAAGGAGAACAAGGCTAATCTTAAGCCGAACACTCTAGTGGTCATCAAAGAAGACAACACTCCGCCACTGAAATGGAAATTAGGACGCATCATAGCCACATTGCCGGGAAAGGATGGGGTGTCCCGAGTAGCTGATATCCAAACTCTAGTGGGATCATCAGACGCGCATTTCCTCGGATTTGTCCTCTGTTTGATGAAAATGATGACAAGATGTTGGACGCGAGTGCTTCCAAGGCCGGGGGCATGTTCAAGCATTAAGTGCTTTGGCATCAGCAACCTTGGCAAACGCAGCACTGCGATTTAATTTGCCGCCGTCTGACGCAGAGTTGAATTCCGAACGAAAACTTTTCACGTCGAGCGCCTTGGCGCCATCTTTAACTTCACTTTGCCGGCGAGGATCTTTGTAACAGAACTACCTATTGCACAATGATTATTATTTTGTAGTAATTACTTTTCAAATACAAGAAATTCAAATTACCAAGCACGTATCTTTATTGGAGAGACCCGCAGCTTGCCCGATTACGAGAAGTACCAACACTATTCATCATTAATGCCAGAGACATAGAGAGTCCTTGCCACCCCAGACAAAGCTGAAATGTATCAACTGTCTACAATTATTATAACACCGGCACCCTTCAATGCACAACATTGCAGCGTTGCTTGGCTATACAAAAGTCATTTATTCAAAAGTCATTTATTCAAAAGTCATTTATTCAAAAGTCATTTATTCAAAAGTCATTTATTCAAAAGTCATTTATTCAAAAGTCATTTATTCAAAAGTCATTTATTCAAAAGTCATTTATTCAAAAGTCATTTATTCAAAAGTCATTTATTCAAAAGTCATTTATTCAAAAGTCATTTATTCAAAAGTCATTTATTCAAAAGTCATTTATTCAAAAGTCATTTATTCAAAAGTCATTTATTCAAAAGTCATTTATTCAAAAGTCATTTATTCAAAAGTCATTTATTCAAAAGTCATTTATTCAAAATGCATTTATTCAAAAGTCATTTATTCAAAAGTCATTTATTCAAAAGTCATTTATTCAAAAGTCATTTATTCAAAAGTCATTTATTCAAAAGTCATTTATTCAAAAGTCATTTATTCAAACTAGGCTGAGAATCAGCACTTTTCGAACGTCAAAATTACATAAGACAGTCCCCCAAAACGCCCACCCTTCACCACTTCCTAGTGCATTAGCTGGGAAGAAGAAGTGGCGCAACAAACTCCCCAAATAGGTGCTATTATCCACTAAACCAAAATTCTAAACATTACTACAGCTTGAATTTCCAAATTATTTCTCCATTTGATTCTACTAGAGACCATTATCTAAATCTATCCCTCGAGAGACTGGCAACACTGTTTAGTAGCGAGCGCGATTCTCGGTAGTTTGCACACATAATTAATATCTGGGTAGTGCTAATAAACACTTGAAGTGGTGTTACGGAGATACTGAATTAAGTGGAACACTGGGACATGTTTTTGAAACGATGGCTTAAGCTGTTTTAAAGGGTCATGTTTTTTTATGGATATGAACAGGCACTTTTAGCCTTTTGCTGGGCTTAAACGCTTATACTCATAATAATCAGACTTTAATGTCCCAACTGCTGGGACACAGGCCTCCCCTCTGTGAGAGGGAGTGGGACTAATCTACCACGCGGCCCAGTGCGGGTTGGTAGATGTCACTTGTCTTCGAATTTTTGGTTCTAGAACATGCCGGTTTCGTCACGATGTTTTCCTTCAGCGTTTTGAGAGCAGTGGTCATGAAATAATTTCCACAAAGTAACGCTTAGGTCTTATTTCCACAAAAATTATATTCTTGTTAATTTATAACAAGCTGCGCCCCGCCGTTTCACTCGCATAAGTCTCGATCCCGTGGGAATATCGGGGTAAAAGGTATCCTATATCATAAATAAGGTCATGGTCTACCCATGTGCAAAATATCATTCAAATCCGTTAGCCGTTTTAGCGTGAAAGCGTAACAAACAAACTCACTTTCACATTTATAATAGTGGCTAAGGTCAGAAGGAAATACACGTAAAAAATACTTTTTGTGTTCAAATACTTATATTGAATGTGAATTCCTTTTTAATTCATTCAAATGTTTGACTATGACCATTCCACCTATTACATTTTTGAGATTTATCTAGAGAGAATCAGGATCATCAAATTACTTTTCAAGCCACTTTTATGGTTACTTACTTTTAACTCTATACTCTCTTACATAGAACCCTTTACTCCGAAAATAGTTTACATTATAATAGTTTGCTAAACAAGCTAACTAATTTTCACCCTAAAAATATTATAATAATTATTAACAAGGATAACAACTATTGTACACGACTTTACTTTTAGCTGCCTATGTAGGCGCACGTGCGAGTAACTGACAAATTCTGTAACACAACTGTGTCATATTATACATTATGTATTATACTTACTACTTTACTATATTTTAGTCTGGGGATATGTTAAACGTTACATAAATTCGAACGAGAATATAAAGAGGTAAAATTTGTTTATTTGTAAGTCTGAATGTAGGGGATATCTCTGGAACTATCATTCGGATTTGAAAAATTATTTTTGCAATGGATAGAATAATTCTTGAGGAAGGTGTACCGGCTGAAATTTTTTACCGTCTCGAGAATAATATGGTGTGTTGTGTAAGTGGAACAGAAGCCATACCCGGGAATATTTGCTTAGTAGTATTGACCACGCGGGCCGATGCGCGAGCGGCTTGTGCGCCTGCGAAAGGGTATCAAAGAGGCCAACGGCAAGTGCGGCGACTACCTATCGGCCTCTAAGGAAAACTACGAATTCATTGATAAATTCCGCGCATTTAGTAGGGTGCGTATGATTTTGAATTTCGATATTTTTTATCTTCAAAAAAAAAAAACTATAAGTATGTAAATGATCATGCGGTATAAGCTATGTAACATCACGCGACGGCCCAAAGGAACCAAGCAGAAAGAAAAAAAAAGTCAGACGCTAAACGAAAACGAAGTAATAACGCGGGTGGGCGATGCGATGCGACGCGTTGGGTCGAGGGTCGAAATTTCACGAGGACGAAGACGCGGGCAGGAGATAGTTTCAGTATAAGACTAGATGTCCTAACAAACGCACGACGTAAACCTTCACTAAATTCGAAAAAAAAAAACGGAATCAAAAAGACATCTATCCTTTAGCACAGGGGTTTCGAAAGTGTGCACCGCGACGCCCTGGTAGAGGCGTAGAGAGTAAGTAGGAGCATGTCACGGCGCCTCCGGAAACTAAACTCAGGTATTTGCAGGTACAAAATAAACAATTCACTAAAATTCGCCGATAGGCAATGAAGGCCATTCAATTTGAGAGTTTAGAGAAAAATTATATTAAGTGACGAATTCTGAGAAATTTTCAAAATAACATAAAAATTGGATTTTCTCGAATTCCATGAATTTTCGTCTAGGCTTTATGGGGTGCTTAATTGTTGCAAATGGGTCACACTATCACGTCCTAAACGGAATACGCCAAATTAGAAGTCACCCTGTGTGCAACGAGTATTTTATTATAATAATACTTTATTATATTAATACTCAATACGAAAGAGAGATAAATGATACACTTGAAAAAATAATAGATTGGCTTAATAAAAATAATCTTGTGTTAAATCTACAAAAAACCAAAGTAATGCATTTCTTCCAACGACTGAGGCCAAACTATATTGTAACTAAATATAAAGACGAAATAGTAGATACCACTTCAGTTACAAAATTTTTGGGAGTACATATTGATGAGAAATTGACCTGGAAAGACCATGCTGAAATTGTGTGCCAAAAATTAAGCAAAACCGCATATATTCTGTACAATCTCTCAAAAAAGTTAAATATGAACACGCTAGTGACAGCATATCATGGTTTGGTTGCTTCGTTACTAAGGTTCGGTGTTATATTCTGGGGAAACTGTAGTGAGAGAGATAAAATATTTAGGGCCCAAAAACGTTGTCTTCGATCAATGACAGGGCTTAAACCCATAGAAAGCTGTAAACCAATTTTTAAATCACTGAAGATTCTAACACTACCTTCTTTGTACATTCTTGAAGTTGCCTTATTTGTTAAGATGAACAGTAATTTGTTTACATCAATGATTGATAAGAGAATACGCCAAGGACCAATGAGGTCTCAATATAAAAGTCAACTTTATACAGGCGGTTACAAAACGTCCTTACTTAAAAAAAATATTTTTTCCATGGGTCCTCTCATATATAATAAATTACCAATACATCTAAAAGTATTACCCATCTCAGTATTCAAAAAACAGTTAGCTAAATTGTTATTAGAAAAATGTTACTATTCAATTAAAGATTTTTTTGATGATAAAAGTTTTTCCTAATGGGAGTTTTGATTGTGGTACTATAATTTAATATAAATTTATGTTATTTTATTTTTTTATATTTGATATTTGATGTTAGACGTTGATTTTTGACATTTTTATTCTTAGACATTTTGATTTTTGACATTTATATTCTTTGACATTTTTGTTTTTTTTTTTTTTATACATTTTGATATTTGACATTCTAATTTTGGTTCTTGACATTCGAATTGTAATAATAATATTGTTAATTGTGTGTGAACATGTCAAATATTCTAATGATAATAATTTAAATATTTTCTTTTGTTACACATATTTTTTTTTTAAAATTAATTTGATGATTTAAATAATAATTCAAAAATTATAAATGATATACTTAATTGTGATAAGAATGATATAAGTAATCTTATCTAATTTTGCATGCCGATTGGTAAAATGTGGCTGAGCTATAATTATGTACTTAATCTTAAGACCTGTATGTATTACCCATATTTGCGAAATAAAATTTTATTCTATTCTATTCTATTCTATTCTATAAATGTTGGAACTGTTTAAATTTACGTTGCGTTTACTCCGCACGTTCTTTATATGACTCACTGATAATTGTCTTTAAGAAAATCGGTTTGTATAGTGTTTACTATAACAAAGGATGTGTACAAATTCTTGTTGGACATCTGGACAACGTCTTTATGCTTAGATTTGTTCTACTCTTGTATAGGAAAAAACCAGCCAATTGTGTGACGGACCACGCACAATGAAGGGTTCCGTAGTTGGGATGAATTTATCCCGAGAACAGATTTAACATTGCAGTTGAAAAACATGTTCTAGAGCCTACTTAGCTGTGATAGTTTTCCTTTTAATTTAGTTATGTATACACATTCCGTAAGGGAGAAAATGAAAAACTGCCAATATTGAGAGATTTACCATGTTAGTTTAAGACCATAGACTTATTTTATGTTTTCCTGTAATATATGAATAAAGAACCATTCTCTGTATTTTTTTCAAAAGGTTTGGCTCATTAGTTTCGGAGATATGGGGAATGGTAAATTTTCATCTGTTTTCTTAAATATCTTCAAAAGTAAAAAAAAAAAAAATGAGATCCTCATAACACGCCTTCTCATTTGTTATGTCACAGGGTACAGTTTACAATAAAAAAATTGCCCCGGAAAAGAGACCCCTTTATTAAAAAATAATTAATTTACGTAACACGTCTGGGTTTGGGTCACAGAAATTCATAATAAATTTCAACCAAATTGGTACAGTAGATTCGGAGAAAATTGGCTGTGACAGGCGGACTGGCAGACACACGAGTGATCCTATATTTCTAGGTTTCGTTTTTTCATTCGGAGGTACGGAACCCTAATAGCTATGATGTCATGCGCATGTTTATGGTAAAAATAATGTCAGCTAGGTGCTAACAGATATACTGCCCAGGGTGTACCGCACGTCCAGATATTTATCGTTGACGAATATTATAAAAAGTAGGCACTCCTTGAATACAAACGAGCAACTCCGTGACTGCAAACGTCATTATTGAAAAATTACAGTTTTCTTGATTGCTCAATGCTTTCCGAGCTAAATATAAAAGGAAAGGAAAAATGCTGATGTCATGTAAAATATTGATTTGGAATGTTCCAGTGTGGGTTTGGATGTATGTACCATACAGAATATTTTTGAACGATAATAATTTTATTATTATTATTTTTTTAAACGGGTTCTATTTTCTTAGGATTGTGTCTTTGTTGTTTATAAATAATACCACAATATAGAACAAAACATAAATAAAGAACCTTTTCTGAATGAAGAAAATGACAGTTGATACTGGTTGGTGTATTATTCTGTAAAGTTCACTTGGAACCTCACTCAAGTGAGCGCACACAATTCGAAAGCGAACTCATTTGTTTTTAAAGTAAATAGTCACATAGTGGTGTTAGTGTATGTGAGTTTCTATGTTTGTAAACGCACCCACGATACAAGAAGAAATTCTTAGTGTGGGGCAATGTTTTAAAAAAAAAAAAAAACGTCGCGGATTTACAACGAGACACCGATGGAATTTCGAAGTCTTCTTCTTCTTTTCGTGTGGTTAGTGACTGTGACCTGGTGTCAGAATTTTAAAGCCGCCCATGGGCCTCTGACTTAGCTACACATACCGTCGAGAAATATCTCTCAGGCATTGTGTTTTTATTTTTGGGTGGTAAATTATCAAATAACTTCTCTCGCTCTGGGCGGAGCAGGAGGGAGTGTCAGACTCTTACTGACTAAAACCCACCCGTGTTCCTTCAGTTGCCTGTACGTTGCCACGGTATCCCTTTCGGACTTTCCCGCTACCCCGACAGGCATTGGTCCTAGCAGACCCCTTCAGTTGTGCTGACATCTCTTTGAGGCGCGCGTGGAACATAATGCGCCGTCGACCCGGGCCTGGTCCTTATCGGACGGCGAGCTCCCCATTGTTTTACGGCCGCAAGCCTGCGCCTACGGTGGCCGGAAATCGAGAGGTGCGTACCTTGGGTTCATACTCGAGACCTATGACCTATAATTTCGAAGTGATGATAGAGAAAAACACTCTTCTTGTTAACTATAAAAGACATAGGTACAAACAGTCATACAATTTTGATGCCTCCATAAGGCTCTCAAAGGGAATTTGTAGAAGTAAAATTTTATGTAACCCCCATAAACTTTTTACATGTTGCTATTAACATTGAGATTTAATTTCTTTCTGTTTACAACCACGGAAAATTAAAGATCTCAAACCGAAGTGCTGCAAGTAATTTCAACAGCACATAAAACCACGCCTGTAATGCTCAAAGGGGTAGACAGTTACAGTAGTAGCGCTGCTTGTGAAGGAGCTCGTCCGCGTCTCGTTCCCAGGTCGGGAAAGTGTTATTGGGTTGTTCAATAGGAATTTCTCAGTAGTCTGCATTTGTGCGGTTGATGTCAATAGCTTCGCCCCCTATCCCCTATCCATTCATCCCTAGATGGGACCCTTCGGACAAAAAAGCTTGATGTTATGTTCTATTTGTTTCATAAATAACGTCAATGACTTTGGGCTGTTAGATCGCAAAACCTTAAATTCAATTAATGACCTAGTTTCCGTTTAACTAAGTTTAAAGGTAATTCCAGACCTATTTTAGGTACCTGTAATGGTTGAATAATTTTGATCAGATTACTAAAGATTACGCTTCAAATATTTTGATTAAAGCCTAAGCTTTTGTAGTAAAACGTTTTATTTGGAGTTTCTAGATAAAACACATTCCAAAAAGGTTAATAAAATTAGGTTAAAAGCGACAATAAACTAGCTGATAAGGCTGGCAGGCGAGAACTCGTGATTTCGACCTTGCATTATTGACATCACTTTGAAATTCGAACAGTGTCTTGTTGTGAATCCGCGATGATTTACTCTAAAAACAAATGATTTCGCTTTCAAATGAACTTTACAGAATAGTACTAAAAACATAGGGCTCTTTTGAAACGGAGAAGAAATGTTATGCCCTTTGTGTATATCCGTTACTTAACCCACGTAACGTGAAAAAGCCTGAAAACATCAATTTCTTATAACATCATAAACCATGTTGAGCAATCCTTTAAAAAAATTCAAACAAAGTTTAGCCTTGTAAACGGATAATCGCTCATCAAATTTTATTTTCGTCTGTAACTATCACTATAAATCGGTTTCGACTGTACCATGCACGGGTTTGAACGAAAAGCACTAGTTTGGTTTGCGGTTTTGCTTGTGTTAGATGCGATTTATGATTCATGAAGAACAGCATATTTTTAGTACGGAATGGATATGATAAAATATTGAGAGCTAGCGCATATTTGTAAAAGTAAAAAAAAAGTTACGTAGGTATCTCTCAAAGGGAATCTAGCAGAAAAAGCTGACCTTTTTTCAGTGTCTCAACCTCCAACGGTGTCTGACCATCTTGCTGGTGCTCTGCCTTGAGCACGTTTTCTTACTACACCACAACCTTCGTTATAGGAGTTATTTTTCTTGTTACTGAATGGAATATAAGCTGATGGTCTATCTGATGGTAAGTGGGTAAAACCACCGACGGACATCAGCAACACAACTAACATTGGAAATCTGTTGCAATCATAAAGAGGAAGCACCGAGTTGAGTCAACTCGCTGCGAGCGTAGATCGTAGACGCAAGCATGCACGCAGTAGATATCTGTGAGTCGACTCGAGTTATCCACTCAGCTCGGCATTGGCAAGGGTTATTGGTGCCATTATATACAAACAAAACACAACAGGTCACTAAGTAACGAGGCAAGGTCAGGTCGCCAACTAATAAAACAACAGAATTTTAAATATTAAATCAAAATAAACATCGGTTTTGAATAAATTATATAAATAATTAAATATTAAATAAATATAGGTAAAATAAACATGCAATGCATCTGTGCATCATCACGGCGGGCGAGCGTGGGTTGCGTTGCGCGGGCCGCGGTATCGACTCGGGGCGTAACTCGTTCGTGGGATGCGACGCAACGAGTCGACGACGTGAGCGAGTCAGCAAGCTGAGCCGATGCGAGTCGCGAGTCGCGACGCCGAGTCGGCCGGCACCGAGTTGACCGAGTCAGTAGATGTAGTAGATCGCGATTCGCGACCGTTCGATCGACCGAGTTGACTCGAGTTGGTAAAAACTGAACCCGAGTTGACTCGTTTACGATTTGACTTGAGTAACTCGAGTTAAATAACTCGACTCGCACATCGCTAGGGCGAAGTGGCTCACTCTGCTCTCGACGCTTGACGTGTCCAAACGTCGGGTCCGGGTTCGCAACAAGTCAATCGTCATCCTGAGGATGCCTCGTTGAGAGATGTAACACGTGTAGATTTCTTACAGGGTTCTTTATGACTTTTTAAGAACAATTAAGCGGATTAGGTTACTAAATATTCGTCGTCTATTGTATTTTTTTAAATAGCGACTCTTGCTATGACACAATAAAGTGCAATTCCGGTCACACAGCGCTAATTACCTACAGCTATAATCACCTAGAAATTGTCTCTCTTTCTATCGCGTAACTCTTATTTCTTCTGACTACGTTACTGCCCACTGAATTGGCCCCACAAGTCGGCCAAGCCGCGTACATGTAGCTTCATACCTATAATAGGTATGGTGTTAGTATAATTCTCTAGACGAGCTCCTTCACAAAGATTTCTAATGCTACTCCTTTACCAAATACTGTATTGGTCTCGGCGTCAGGCGAGGTTTGTCCTCCAGGTTGTCAACTTTCCCAAAATGATCTTATTACAATTTTATCATAACGTCTTTTTGGGTGGTTAGTGACTATTCAGTGTCAGAGTTTTAAACCCACCCATGGGCCTCTGACTTGGCTTCATATGCTGTCGAGAAATGTCTCTCAGGCATGCCTGTTTCTGCTGGGGTTGCGGGTTTGTCTGAAAGGGATATCGCGGCCCCGGCACACAGGCAACGGAAGGAACACGGGTGGGTTTTAGTCAGTAAAAGTCTGACACACCCTCTCGCTCTGCCCAGAGCGGGAGAAGTCATTCAATGATTTCCCATCCAAAAAAAAAAAAAAAAAAAAGGCATGCCGGTTTCCTCACGATGTTTTCTTTCACCGTTTTTGAAGCAAGTGATAATTATACAATACGCACATGAATCCGAAAAGTCAGAGGTGCGTGTCTTGGGTTCAAACTCAAGACCCATGACTTGGCAGTCTGACGTCACACCACTAGGCTATCACTGCATCCATGTTATATGTTCGATCCGTATTATCGAATTGAGGGTAGTTGGTAAATCATCACCAAACCTGCTCACGACCTACGTCGCGGAGATATGTATCCGTGGCGGACAGTACGATTTTGCGCCTTGAGCTGAATGAACGTTTCTTCCTCTCCTGTTGTGATCGTGTTTCAAGCTAAACGTTTTAGCACCTGTGTTTGTGGACTCACTACCGTGTGGTATGCAATCTTCAAGACCTTTGAACCCAGAGTACATCTAAACTGCTTATCTGTGAAGTGCCGTGCACGCTCAAGCTCTCCTGCTGACCCGGGAGTTGAGACAAGGTAGGTGGTGTTCAATTACTTTCTTGGAGATAGTAGGAACGAACACTTTCCACCCACAAATACTTTACTTTCAACATTCTAAGGTTCGGAAGCCGCCAGCAAATATTTTCTTAAAAAAAGTTGGTCAAAAACAGAACATTATATGTATGTACATAACTCAAGCACGCGACTCCGCCTTTACCTATTAAATTGATGACTATCCCTGAATGCAGAGGGTTATGATTTATTAGGCTATTTTTATGATTTATTACCGAACCAAATTTTATTGAAAACGGGTCGGCAGTTTATGAGTTTTTGAGTAGCATACGATTTCGATTTTATTGGTTGTATATGGCAAGTCAGTATTTCTCGAGGAGTTATGGTTAAAGTACTCAGTGGTAAATTTAGTTTTCGAGGGGCTCGTGGTTATGTAACAACAGCCACCCGGGTCTATCTTCACTTGCCTTAATGGGTAGTCACCCATTCATAGATTGACCGACTTCAGCAAGCGTTGCAACCACAGATATAAGAGAGAAGGAATATGCCCGGTAGTTGAAAATGTATCGAAACCACACCACGTCGTCGTCGTCGTCGTCGTCTCCACTTCCTCCCCAATATCTCTCCATAACTACACATGCAGATCAGTAAAGCCAATAGATACGAGTTCGCACTCACACTTGCAATTTATAAATCAGAACGTACTACACAATCAATTATAAACCTTATCACATCAAATACAACGTGCATTTACGATGCACCGTACAATTCACCAACACGAAAACATCGATTGCTATCAGTGTGATATGCAAAAGCCATTTATTTTACATATACATAGTGATTGACTAAATCGGATATTTATAAATTCTCCCATTTATTATTGTACAGATTTTTTTGCGATTTCCTGAAAATGTTATTAATAAAAAATGAAATACATATAATAAGATGATATACGTAGGTAAAAAAAAAAAAATATTAAGTAAATCAAAAAATTTCATCATTATGAGAAAATCTAAATGAGTATAAAACAAAATTTCGCATTGGTATTCCAACCAGGCTATCACAATCAACATTGCTGTCGGTAGCCTACGTTAGTGGATCTGCACAACCCCATCACTAACTAGTACACACGCAAGTAACAGCGGCCGTACTACGGGATGCAACCGCTTAAAGAAAGTATCGTTTTGTGATTTTAACATTGCTTGTCCAATCACTTAGCGACATACTTAGGTCGTGGTAAAGAAGCAGTGTATTTACTGCAATAATAGTACAGTCGCTGTGATATACAAAAATAACGTAGTAAATACGTAAATACGCAAGGAATATTTTACGATGCTTGTTTTTCATGATGTTCAACACAAAGTGGTGGACCAGTGGTAACGGCCGCGACTTACGAGTTGTAGGTCGTAGGTTCGAACCCAGACAGGCGCTTTACTTTGTGTAAATTATTTCATAACCACTGCTCTCTTAAAACGGTGAAGGAAAACATCGTGAGTAAACCGGCATTTCCTAGAATCAAAAATTCGAAGACATGTGACATCTATCAACCCGCACTGGGCCCACGTGATATATTATAGCCCACTCCTTCTCGAAGAGAGGAGGCCTGTGTCCCAGCAGTGGGAACATTACAGCCTGATTATAATGAAGCCAATCTGCCTAGCCTTTTCCCAACTATTTTTGGGTCAGCTTCCAGTCTAACCGGATGCAGCTGAATACCAGTATTTTACATGGAGTGACTGTGTATCTGACGAGACGAGACGTTACCCCTTGGTAAGACCGGTTGTCAGACTTTCGGGCTTCTGACGACCCGTAACGACTGTCAAAGATCGACGAATGGCAGCCGGTACCAACGGCTTAACGTGCTTTCCGAGGCATGGAGGAGTCTCCGTATGTGGTCACCCATCCACAAACCAATCCCGGCAAGCGTAGCTTAACCTGATGGATCGACCCGTACGGCTGTTATGATATGTTATGGTTCTCGATTAATTCTGCATTCTTAGTGCAATTCAAGGTCACAAGCCTGTGAACAAAGGGAATATTATTAATTCACTCAATTGTGGACCCATTGTTAGATGATAGTTTGCATAAGTTTATTTACATATATTTATTTATTGAAACCACTTTTTAATCCAGGCAAATCGATCATTTTGTTCGCACGGCACTATATTTTTTATCATTACTCATTTATACATTATACATTTATCTATGTAAATAATCAAGTTCCTCTCAAATACGCGATCACCATCGAACAAGAAAGTTTCCAAATGCTATAACTTTCCTGTTGTCATTCAAAAATTATGTCATTGTATACTTACGTAATTTCATTCTGCACATTTCACTTTTCACAACACCAATAATTCGCATATTTATTATCTCATCTGCTCGATGTCCGTATGTCACTGCAGGGATCCAGCAGAATATCAACGTCAGGTATATTTGCCTGACACATGCTCAGTTGGACTCCCATTTGCTGCAACCTTGAGACACGCACCGCACTTTGTAAGTATGTTTCACTATTGTAAAGTGTCAATGTCAATCAATGTCTTTATTTTCTTCGATATTTTATTTTTTTGTATATTGGCACCTTATATTCTATATTCATGTATTTAGTTATTATTTAAACGTTTTGTGTGCATCAAATAAACGATCTATCTATCTATCTATCTATTTATGACTTAGCCACGAGCTCCTCCACATTGCTAGGCTGATTATGATACAGCCAAAGATTTCAATCGTAGATTCGCCCTGCCACGTTAAAAGATGTTCGCGTTTCTGTTTCGTTATGACACCTCTGACACACAATATACATCGCAGACACTTGACTTGATTGTCATGGAAACGCCATTATTATTGTGCGACGTCATTCTTCTCAGTGTGGACACTTTTTCGCGCGACATAGTACGGTGAGGGCACATCTACGATTTAAATCTTTGGATACAGCCGAATTCAAAAATTCTTGTGCTACAAAATACTTTCCAAACAAATGAAAAACGTTGTTTTATTCAAATACTATTTGAATTAAATTCCCCAGGAACAAACGCTACATATCGGATTAAAGGCTCACGTTTTTTATTTTCTTTTCATACTTTACACTCGCGTTCAACAATAGGATCCTCTGTGGCGTGTCACTGCTCACATAGATCGCATTGATCCCTTTTATCTGAACAAACATTGCTATGCTTTGTGGATTTTTCCTATGAAGACATGTAGCGATATTGCAATATAGGGAAATTGTTTGTGAGATTAAAAATAACATTGCTTTTTATTCTTTTGGTCTTGTTTTCTCGTGGCGGGTTAAACTTTTGCGAACAATGTCATAGTTAATTGACTCAGGCGTGACTTTGCGGAAATCCATTATAAAATACAATAGACGACGTATATTTAGTAACCTAATCCGCTTGACTGTTCTTATAGAGTCATAAAGAACCCTGTAAGAAATCGACACGTGTTTCACCACCCAGACCCCCCGACCACTGTTCTCGACGCTTGACGTGTCAAAACGTCGGGTCCGGGATCGCAACAAGTCAATCGCCATCCTGAGGATGCCTCGTTGAAAGGTGAAACACGTGTCGATTTCTGACAGGTTTCTTTATGACTCTATAAGAACAGTTATGCGGATTAGGTTACTAAATATACGTCGTCTATTGTATTTTTTAACAATGTCATATTGATTTTTCATTTCAGTGTCTTTATTTTTGCAGCTTTTGTTTTTGGTTGATACAGTGATTTATCCACTCACGTATGTTAATGAAAATAATTATCTTAACACATGATATAAAATTCTGTTTCTCAGCTGAACAAGGAATAATGAGCACCGTAACATCGTCTGAGTAAATTAGTGGGTACAAGGGAATGTATTAGTATACGGGTGAATTACTCTAACGTGGGGCGTACACCTAATATGTCTTCTGCCGAACTCTGCTCGTTTGCCTTCGGCTAAACTCGGCCGCTCGATCCTAACTAATGCAACTTAATATTTTAAAGAGGTAAAATTTGTGAGTTTATGTTTATAGGGTAATCTTCTCGCCACTCGAAAGACGCATCAAAGACCAGACGTGACACAAAATCCTGCATCGCGCAAACAGAGTTTACCGCGCGATCAGCATATACGGGGTTAGTTTTCAATGACCGGCCAAATTGTCACAGGGTGTTCTACCCATAAATATGAACAGCTTTCAGTATGGAACCAACTCTAAAATCACGAAAAAAATATCAGCTGTTTCATACATTTTGGTCTAGTAGGTATTTAACTTTTGTATGAAACAGCTGATATTTTTTTGTTATTTCAGACTTGGTCCCTTAGGGAAAGTTGTTCATCAGGTGGTGGCCGCTGTCGTCAGGACTGGGGGGTGCTCTGCCGAGCAGGTTAGGGCAGGCACCATCCGTCCTGGCTTCACGGGGATGCGAGCCGTAACAGTGAGCTGCCCCGTGTCGGCGGCCAGGAAAATCGCCGGGGAGGGCCAAAGGTTATTGGTGGGCTGGGTATCCGCGCAGGTCAAACTGCTCGAACCCAAACCTCTGAGGTGCTTCCGCTGCCATGTGGGCAACCACGTGGGAGCTAAATGCACCTCGGAGGTGGACCGCAGCGATCACTGCTATCGCTGTGGTCAGCCCGGTCACAAGGCCGGCTCTTGCGAAGCCACGCCGCACTGCGCCGTATGTGCGGCGGCTGGCAAGCCGGCCGAGCACCGGATTGGGAGCAAGGCCTGCGTCCAACCCGCCAAAGGCAAAGCCAGGGGCAAGCCCTCCGCCACCGCTGTCACCGCCGCGGCCGCCGCTACCGCTACTACTGCCACCGCCGCTGCCGCTTCCACCGTCGTCGCCGCCACCGCCGTTGACGCCGTGGCAGGGCCCTCACGCGGGGCTCGGGGGGGGGCTAAAATGGACTGCTAATAGGTCCATTACGCCTCCTCCAGGCGAACATCAACCACTGCGCCGCAGCTCAGGATCTGTTGCTCCAGAGCATGGCGCAGTGGTCGATTAACATCGCCGTGGTCGCTGAGCCGTACTTTGTCCCGCCCAGGGATGACTGGGTGGAGGACCTGAGCGGCTCAGTGACCATAATTTCGTCGGCCGCCGCCGGTACCCCGTCCCTCGAGGCCGTCAAGAGGGGACCGGGTTGCGTGGCAGCACGGTTCGGGGAGATTGTCGTGGTAGGAGCGTACTTCTCCCCGAACCGAACTCTCGCCGAGTTCCACAACTCCCTTGGGGAGTTGAGAGTCGTCGTCGTCGGGTACCATCCCCTCCCCGTGATCGTCCTCGGGGACTTCAATGCCAAGAACGTGGCTTGGGGTTCCCGGTTAACGGACACACGGGGCAGGATGGTGGAGGACTGGGCTCTGGAGTCGGGCCTGGTCGTCCTAAACCGGGGTTCTGTCCCCACGTGCGTGCGGATGCGGGGCGAGTCAGTGGTGGACATTTCGTTCGCCAGCCCCGCTCTGTCGCCGCGTGTCATTGGCTGGCGCGTCATGGAGGGGGTGGAGACCTATTCCGATCACCGGTACATCCGGTTTGACGTCTCCGCCCAGACCTCGGGCACGCCGGTCAGACAGACCCCGAGTGGTCCGCGGTGGGCGCTGAAGCAGCTGGACCGGGAGCTCCTCCTGGAAGCCTCGATCGTGCAGGCCTGGGTGTCATCACCGGACAGGCCTGCCGACATAAACGACGAGGCGGAGTGGTTCCGGGAGGCCATGTCCGAAATTTGTGACGTGGCAATGCCCCGGGTCCAGCCCGGACGTGCTCAGCGCCAGGTGTACTGGTGGTCGCGTGACCTGACCGCTTTACGCGCGGCGTGCGTTGCTGCGCGCCACCTGTACGCCAGGCACCGCAGGCTCCGTATCCGCCCGCCGGATACGGAAGCCATTGAGGCGGAGCTGTACGCAGGATACAGAGCGGCGAAGACCGCCCTCCAAGCGGGGATCGAGCGGGCCAGAGGACTGGCCCGCGAGGAGTCGCTGGAGACTCTGAACAGAGATCCGTGGGGACGCCCATACAAATGGGTGCGAGATAAGCTCCGCCCATGGGCTCCCCCGCTGACGCAGAGTCTCCGGCCCCAGCTTGTGGAGGACGTGGTGAGCGCTCTGTTCCCCTCGCGAGGGGAACATACTCCCCCGCCCATGGCTCCGCCTCCTGCGGTACCCGATGCGGACCACACCAGGGACGACGACGACGATACTCCGGAGGTGACCGAGGTAGATCTGAGAGTGGCGGTACGTAGGCTGAGTGCCAAAAATACCGCCCCAGGACCCGACGGCTTACCTGGAAAAGCCTGGGTTCTGGCCTTAGAGGCTCTCGGGCCTCGACTTCGGGGGCTCCTAAGCGCATGCTTGGAGAGGGGCCAGTTCCCACTTCGTTGGAAGACGGGGAAACTGGTCCTCATCAAGAAGCCGGGGCGCCCGGCGGACTCTCCGTCCGCTTACCGGCCCATCGTGCTGCTCGATGAGGTGGGCAAGCTCTTTGAAAGAGTAATTGCAGACCGCCTTGTCGGGCAGCTGGTGCGAGTGGGGCCGGATTTGGCGGAGAGCCAGTATGGTTTCCGCAAGGGGCGCTCTACGGTGGATGCCATCATGCGCGTTCGAGCCCTCACGACGGGGGATGCTGTTGCCCGGGGTGGGGTGGTCTTGGCGGTGTCTCTTGACATCGCCAATGCCTTCAATACCCTGCCCTGGAGTTGCATTAGGGAGGCACTCCGGTATCACCGGATGCCGACCTACCTCTGTCGAGTGGTCGAGGCCTATTTGACGGACAGGGCCGTCATCTACCCCGGTCACCACGGAGAGTGGAACCGGCGAGAGATGTCGTGCGGTGTCCCACAGGGATCGGTCCTGGGGCCGCATCTGTGGGACATCGGCTACGACTGGGTGCTGCGCGCCGACCTCCCTAGCGGCGTCAGCGTGGTTTGCTACGCTGACGACACGCTGGTCCTGGTGCAGGGGAGGTCGCATGAGGCGGCGGCCGAACTAGCGACACGTTGGGTTGCGACAATCGTCGAAAGGATCCGGCAACTGGGACTCGAGGTGGCCTTGCACAAGTCCGAGGCCATGTGTTTCTATGGTCCTCGGAACGCGCCACTGTCGGGTTCCCAGATTACGGCGGGAGGGGTTCACATCGGTGTCGAGTCGACGATGAAGTACCTGGGACTCGTCCTCGACAGCCGGTGGAACTTCGTGGAGCACTTCCGACGTTTGGCTCCCAAACTGGATAGGGCTGGGGCTGCTTTGAAGCGGCTCCTGCCCAACCTGGGGGGTCCAAACGCCTCCTGCCGGAGGCTTTACGCGGGGGTCGTGCGGTCCATGGCCCTTTACGGGGCACCGGTGTGGGCGCGTTCATTGAGGCTGCGACCGGCCCGGCGGTTGAACGCGTCCCAAAGGGTCATGGCCATCAGGCTGGTCCGGGGATACCGCACGGTCTCCCGTGAGGCAGCGAGCCTCCTTGCCGGACTACCGCCATGGGATCTGGAGGCGAAAGTCCTCGCGCACATGTGGGAGTTGCGCGAGGAGGCGAAACGCCGGGGTGTAACTCCGCTGCCGCGAGAAATCACGGCACAGCGGACAGAGCTCCGGCGGGATCTCATGGCGGCATGGAGTGTACGATTGTCGCAACCCAGCGCTGGGCACGCCACAATTGCGGCGATAAGTCCCCTCTTTGAGGAGTGGCTTGAGAGGCGCCATGGCGTCCTCACCTTCCGCCTGACGCAGGTCCTCACCGGACACGGTTGTTTCGGGAGGTTCCTGTTCCGCGTAAGGCGGGAGGAAACGCCCGGGTGTCACCACTGTGTGGATCGCCCGGAGGACACGGTGGAGCATACGGTGGAGGTCTGCCCGGCTTGGGCGGAGCACCGCCGTGTCCTCACGGAGGCGATCGGCGGCGGCGATCTCTCGCGTCCGGCCCTGGTTCAGGCCATGGTTCGGAGCGAGAGTGCATGGGAGGCCGTCACCTCCTTCTGCGAAGCAGTTATGCTCGCGAAGGAGGAGGCGGAGCGCGCGAGGGAGATGCAAGCTGCACGCCCTCGCGGCCCTAGTCGCCGCAGGAGACGCCCCGGGCGTCGGGAGTCCAGAGCCGACTTCCGGCCACCGTAGGCGCGGGCTTGCGGACGGTGAGCAATGGGCAGCTCGCCGTCCGATAAGGACCAGGCCCGTGTCGACGGCGCGTTGTGTTCCACGCGCGCCTCAAAGAGATGTCAGCACCAACCGACGGGGTCGAAAGACCAATGCCTGCTGGGGTTGCGGGTTTGTCCGAAAGGGATAACGCGGCCCCGGCACACAGGCAACGGAAGGAACACGGGTGGGTTTTAGTCAGTAAAAATCTGACACACCCTCTCGCTCTGCCCAGAGCGGGAGAAGTCATTTGATGATTTCCCACCCTCAAAAAAAAAAAAAAAAAAAAAAAAAAAAAGGGAAAGTTGTTCATATTCATGGGTAGCACACCCTGGAAAATTTGGCCGGTTATTTAAAACTGACCCTGTATTTAACTTTCCGCCATCAATTGTCGGGCAGTTGCCCGTCAGACACGACACCCGTCTGGTCGGAGGATCCTCCCTTTTCTATAGAGGAAGAGTGAACTTTACACCCTGTTCCTGAAACCTCTATAGGGTAATCTTCGGAATTCTGATTCCGCAATTTCTTGCACTAATGGGAAGCTACCGTATTGCCGAGTGTCATACGATATATTTTAGGATATATTTTTTTTTTTTAAGACTTCAATAGAATAAACATTATTTGATAACTTTAACCAGACAATTATTTAATTTAATGTGTATATTCTGAATAATCTAAATAAAACCCGTATAATAAATGCCTATTCGCAGCTTACTCACATCGTCAACCCAAATATTTATTCGATTTTCCACCTTATTTAATGCTCTGTAATTGTGAAAATAGATATTGCGGCCATACTTTAGTCGTCGGGCTACCGTATAGCGCGCAGACGAAGTTGTGTGAGTGCAGCTGTAGCGTTTAAAATCGTAGTCAGTCCGCGCCTTAAGCCGCGGCTGTTACCACTGAGCCATCGCTGCTCTCAGTATGCTCATAATATATTTGGTTCTTTCGAACGTACCTACGAGAATAGTTCGCCCGATGAAGGATTAGGTGTACGCGAGCCGTAAGGGTAAATTAGTGAGGATGAAATTAATGGGTACAACACAAGGTCCTGAATAACTTACAAGTACATTGTTATAGTTCAGATTATTGGTACTTTTCCTTTGTTAGTGAGTAATTCCTTTATGGTGTAGGAAAAGAAAAGTTGCTTGTAAGTATTAACTCATATTTATTCATTAGATACAAACTTTTTTCGAGAAATTGAGTTTTTATAAAGTTATTTTCTTTTATAATTCTTAACGGAGATACAGTATAAATAAGTAACAGTATTATGTATTACGCACGGACATCGAAGGTTTATCTATCGAGCGGTCGTAGGTAATTATTTCAAAGTCATTACCGAGACATAATACTGTTACTTTATTATAGTGCGGTCCGTTGAGGCGACCGGCCAGTCGCTTATAACTCGTCGCCACTGCGTGCCCGGCAGTCGCCGAATCGCTCGGGCGTCTGACGGCCACATGCGTAGGCAAAAAGAAGGGATAAGCCGGAAAAGGCATATGACATAGTTAAAAACTATACACTTTTAAGTGCAAAATGGTTTGGAGAAACAATTTTGCACTTAAAAGTGTATACTATTTAGGCGTAGATATTATTTTAAGGCGTTTATAAACGGACGAAAGACATGTAATAACCTGTAGATAGTATTTTTCTGTAAAATTCACTCGGAACCTCACTCAAGTGAGCGCACACAATTCGAAAGCAACCTCTTTTGTTTTTAAATTAAATCATCGCGGATTCACAACGAGATGCCGTTCGAATTTCGAAGTGATGTTTGGATAGCACTACTGTTTTTAAGTTTTAGGCCCGAACTCTGCCAAAGCGGAGATTTGACGAGAGGAAAGGAGATGTGTTTGAAACAACCAATAGAATTTCGTTATTCACACATCTCGTCTCCACTCAGCTTCCGTGGATACCACTGAGCGGAGATGTATCTTACTTATATTGCGCGATCAAAACGGAGATATGAGCTGTGCCTCGCAAGCTGGCGACTGCGCGCAGCGGACACGAAAAGAGATGTGAGCAGCGTGCAGTGAGTGGTCAACATTCCACGCTTTTCGCACACAGTTCAGTTCCGCTCTAGCAAGAAAGAAAGAAAGAAAGAAAAAGTATTTATTGTGACTCGCACAGGAAAAAAACAAAAACAATAAAAAACAAAGTAACAGTAACATAAAAAGAAGGAAGTCCTGTACGAGGCCAAAAGGCTCCTATCTCAGCATGATGCCGCGACATTTAAAATAAATAAAAATGTCACAGCGCTGGTATTCTGATAGGGCCCGCAGTGATGTCACGGATAGATACAGACAAATAAATATAATAAAAAATTAAAATAAAAAGGAGTGTGAAATACAATGAAGAGTGAAATATTATGTAATCCGCGTGTCTGCATCAGACGTAACATCAGTTACTTGTCTATGCCTTTAGTATCTGTGGTACTCTATGGCATCATATTGACAAGTAAAGAGACGCAGACGCCGACACCGGCAAAAATAATTATTTACATTACGGCTGTTTATTGTGCAAGCACACATCTCCGCTTCAAACTAGCTGGTATGCATCTACGCACAGCTTCGGTGGATACACCCTAGCTGAAAAACATCTGTTCTCGTCTCTGCTTCGGACATATCCGCACATCTCCGCTTTGGTGGAGTCCGGGCTTTAGTGCACGCTAATTTAACAGCACTTTTGATCTCCATCTCTCTCAAAAGGCTATGTTCATGAATGAGTTGCAAAGAAAGCCGTATAATTTGAATATTTTACAGAAATATGGCTTGTATAATTAAAGCTTGAATGTAACTTATATTTAAACAGTCAGTTACTGCTGGAAACTAATTGTAATGCAGATTTATGCATAGTTAATTCAGTTGCATTTTGAGATGAAGATTTGTAATGCAATCATGGAAATTTTGAATTGCAGAGTTGGTATATTAAAACAGTATTATCAACTCAGCCTATCGCAGTCCACTGCTGGACTTAGGCCTCTTCCAAGCCGCGCCAGAGCACCCTGTCCTCCACCTGCCACATCCAGTCTGCCCCAGCCACTTTCTTAAGGTCGTCGATCTATCTAGCTGGGGGGAGTCCCACGCTACGCTTGCCGATATGCAGTCACCACGCTATGACTCGTCTGCTCCAACGACTTGTCACTTTAGTTTGCTTACTCTGCAAGCCATTTCTGTAACCCCGGTTCTTTTCCGGAGAGTATCATTTCTGATTTTATTCTTCAAAGAAACTCCGAGCATAAGATAATATAAAGTTGAAAATAAAGAAAGTGGAATAAATACGCAGATAGAGAGAGAGAGAGAGAGAGAGACAGAAGTCGGTGGGGAAATTTTGTCCCAGCAATGGGACCATAATTATAGAGGAGCTCATGGCTATGAAATAACTGCCACACGGATCGATCAATCAGGTTAAGCTACGCTTGCCGAGGTTGGTATGTGGATGGGTGACAATTTTTACATACCGAGACTCCTCCGTGCCTCGGAAAGTACGTTAAGCCGTTGGTCCTGGCTGTCATTCGTGGATCTTTGACAGTCGTTACGGGTCGTCAGAAGCCCGAAAGTCTGACAACCAGTCTTACCAAGGGGTATCGTATTACCCAGTTGCTGGGTTGTGGAGGTCAGATAGGCAGATAGATAGATATAGATAGTGGGACCATAATTATGGGTTGTGTTAAATTGCATCGCTTAAACCATTGCCCAGGAACGGTGTTCATCATAATCTGCCCAGCCTTTTCCCAACTATGTTGGGGTCGGCTTTCAGTCTAACCGAATGCAGTTGACTACCAGTATTTTACATTGAGTGATTGCCTATCTGACCTCTACAACCAAGTTACTGGGTAACAGGATACCCTTGGTAGGGCTAGTTGTCAGATATTCTGGCTATACAGACTGACAATGGGGCAGTATAAGTTGAAAAAATAAGGCGAAATACACTCTAAGACTGATTTTGCTAGTCATTTATTAAAAAAATTACTTCTATAAACACAAGTACCTCTCAGTAAAGTGAAAACACATTCTGTCAACAAAATAAAAGAGCTATAGATTGCTACGCCGTAGACACTGCTACGCGCTACGTTGCTACGCGGCTACGAATTCCGTAGACATTTCTGACATTGTTAGAAATATTCCAGTTCCAATTAGGTTTAGAATTAACTTCAACCCTTGTTACAAAAGGGAACTGGCTCAGATTTGTTAATTCCCTTAGTCTTTATAAGAACTAAGTCTAGAATTAATATGGGGCGTCCTTATTAACTTGGTTGTAAATTATTGTTTAGCGTAAGTTTTACTTAATTTGTACTTAGTTGAATTCGCAAAGTTGAAGTTGTTGTTTTTTGAAGTTAAAATGAGGTCTTTGGTCGAGTTTTCCTTAGGCAAACTTTAGTTTTTATCACATTTTGCAAGACAAATATTTTTGTAATATATTCATAACAAAATATTATGTTTTTACAATATCATCAAATTATCACAACCATTTAAATAATTATAATTTAGTACTTTAGTTCATCGGCTCAGTAATAGGATGAGTTTTTAATGAGTTGAATTTTTTTATGACTACTAAGCCGCGATTCCATTAGGCAAGTCTTGCATGCAAGTATGACGTCACATTTGCGTACAAGTTGCTTGCATGGGAAACATGTTTTCGAGAGTGTGCAAATTGCATACAGGTTTTACTTGCATACAAGTGGAGATGTTCAAAAATTGAGTAGGACATCATGGTTATAAGACGTGCTGCTGTGGTAGGTGCTGCAAAAAATGCGTGTACACGTCACTCGTTCGAAATCCGAAATGTGCAACTAACGTTTGCGCGTTCAATTTGCCCGTCACTTGAATTCAAAAATGTACAAGTTCAAACTACCTCACACAAGTTGTAGCTTGTATGCAGGTTTGTTCAAGTTGTATGCAATTTGCAACTTGCATACAAGTAACTTGCCTAATGGAATCGCGCCTTTATTGACATTATACATTACATTGTTCTCACATAGAAGAATAATGTACCCAGGATTTTGTGATAATATCTTGATTTAAAAGAGTGTCCTCGGAGTTTCTTGCCCATTCATAGGGATCTACGTTTTGGAACGATCTACGTTTTGATTGAAATAAATGGTGTGAGTTTGAGTTTGATACTTTCATTTTTCAGTCCATATTACTTTACAAAAATATTTTTTCACCGTCACCGTCACTGTAATTGTCACCGTCACCAACATCGTCATCGTCACCGTCACCGTCACCGTTACCATCACCGACACCGTCTCCATCACCGTCATCGTCAACATCACCGTCATCGTCATCGTTACCATCACCGTCACCGTCACCATCACCGTTATCGTCACCGTCATCGTCAACATCACCGTCGTCGTCACCGTCATCGTCAACATCACCGTCATCGTCACCGTCATCGTCATCGTCACCGTCACCGTCACCATCACCGTCATCGTCACCGTCATCGTCAACATCACCGTCATCGTCACCGTCACCGTCAATATCACCGTCTTCGTCACCGTCATCGTCATTGTCATCATCATCCTGTCGGAAAATGGATGGACATGAAATGGACGTTCGGCTAACACTAGCACCGCGCGAACTCATTGGTCAAATCAAATAGCGCGCGCTTCCCCGGCTTCCTGTTACACACTTCCGTCACTTTTCACGACATCACTCCCATAGATTTGATTATTTTGATTTTGATTGCAAGAAAGTGAGAAGAAAAAATATGTTACACATAAAAAAACAATTACTTACACGTGCCGTTTTTTTATTAGAAAACACAATAAATAAAGTGAAATCATTATTCCAACAAAGCAAATGTTATCTTTAAATATAAATTAAATGTCGCTCCCGAAAAATTCAATACACATTTCATTTATCCAACAAAAATAACCTAGAACAAAACTAAAATGAAAAACAGAAAATTAAACTGTAACATTTTGCTTCAGCAGATATCATCTCGCGAAAATATTTATTTAACACATAATCCCCCATTTCGATGTCGGGTCACAGGTCCTACGTAAACACTGCGATAATTTTGTGAAAAAATAAATGATGAGGCCTAAACTAACAACGGCATGATGATTTAGAGTGAGCTTTAATTCTTATCGTTGATCTTTGGAAGAAGGTTAATTAATATCTACAAATATATATATATATATATTTTTTTTTTTTTGAGGATGGGAAATCGTCAAATGACTTCTCCCGCTCTGGGCAGAGCGAGAGGGTGTGTCAGACTTTTACTGACTAAAACCCATCCGTGTTCCTTCCGTTGCCTGTGTGCCGGGGCCGCGATATCCCTTTCGGACAAACCCGCAACCCCAGCAGGTTCACCGAAAACCTTAGGTAGCAATATCGGCGTGGCTCGATAACCTTATTTTATATTACTTATTATTTTATAATGTATTTAGTGCACTTTTGTTAACCGCGTCAGCCGGGTGTAACATTCATCAACATTTCATTAAAATTCAGAATAGTTTGAGAGTAAGTTATTAAATAGTGTTCAACACAAACATTTGTTTCTCCTAACATCGACACCTCGCTACGTACCCGGTCAGGCCTGTTACAATTTCGGTGTAAGATGGAATCCTCTTTTCATACTGAGAAGGCGACTTCCTGTCATTAAGGGGGGCATAAGGTAGCCCGTGAAATTAAAATTTTCTTTAGTTTTTTAAATTTAGCAGGTCAGTGTGAGGTTTTATGTTGATTAAAATATGATTTGCGGCCATAACAAATATGGATTTACATAATTATAATCATTACAATCAGCAATATAACTCCATAAGTGAGCACAATCGTCAAATGTCATGATTTCATGAAATAGTCATTCAATTTAGGGAGTTGTATTGATCATTTTTATGATTATAATTCTACAAATAAACATTTGATATGGCCGCAAATCATATTTAGATCAAATCAACATACAACATGATACTGACCTGCAAATTGCTAAAAACGTAAGAACATTTGAATTTCGGGCTACCTTAACGCTTTCGCCTTATGGGGACTAGAGGAGCTAAACGCAAGGTATATAATGTCTCAAAGTAATCTATTGCCAGAGTTGTGTCATGGCTTCTCTTTGTTTTCTATTCAGTCCGACAGTGGCCGCGCTTTAGCTGTTGTCAGAAGAGTGGTTCTCTAAACGTCATTTCGAAATTCGAACGGTGTCTCGTTTTGAATCCGCGATGAATTCCTTTATAAACAAATGAGTTCGCTTTCGAATTGTGTGCGCTCACTTGAGTGAGGCTCCAAGTGAACTTTACAGAATAGCATACAGCTGAAGATTTTTTCCTTCACTGTAACAATTCAGAATATGTTGCACACACAATAGTGTATGCAGTGTTGTCAGCAAAATGTTGGCTTAAAGACTTAAAATAATAAATATTATTGTAACCTTCAGGCTTTATACAATGTCGCCCATGGGCATGTGACCGCCCGTATTTTTCTGAATATTCATGACAAATTATCGATAATAAACTTAAAAAGGTCTATCTTTAATTGTTTTTTTTTTTAATTTTTTCTTATTTTTATTTTTTTCAGTATCCCGCTATAATTTTATGTATAATTAACATAATTTCACTTATGTTTTTTAAAATAAAAACTGTTTTTTTGGAAAAAAAAATCTTCACCTCCGTTTTTTTTTCATAGTCGACAAATTTTACTAAAAATTTTTAGTTAATCCGATAAAATAACTCGTAAGCTATTAGAAATAATAAACAGAATACAAATCGAGCCAATAACATAGAAGATATGGCAAACGCTACTAAAAACATAAAAAATTGAATAACATGAAAAATATTAAAGATAGACCCCCCCTTTTAAAGTTAATTTTCAATAATTTTTCATGAATATTCAGAAAAATACGGGCGGTCACATGCCCATGGGCGACATTGTATACTTTTATTATGTTTTATGATGTGTAACATCATTCGTCTTGCTTCCCTGCCATCTGCACCTGTCGTACTGTACTACCAGCCCAGATGTCAGATGTTACACATGAAATGCGACTACTGTAAGGCACGCACGTTTTTCAGAAATATAAATTATGTTTTTTAGGGTTCCGTACCTCAAAACAAAAAAACGGAACCCTTATAGGATCACTCGTATGTCTGTCTGTCCGTCTCTTACAGCCAGTTTGCTCCGAATCCGAATAATGGACCGATTTAGTTGAAATTTGGTACACATGATGTGTATTTATGTGACTCAAACACGGAAGTGTAACGTAAATAAATGAATTTTGGTGTTACTTTTGGCGGGAAAATTAGAAAATAAAATAAAAAAAGTTTTGCAAATTGAACCGTGTGACATATCAAATGAAAGGACTTATTGCGAGGATCCCAATTTTTTTTTTTTTATAATTTTAAATTAAATACTTTTAAAGATATTTATGAAAATTTACCTTATATCCGAAGCTATAGAGCCAAAAATTTTGAAAAAAATGCAGAGAATGGTTCTTTGGTCATAGATTACAGAAAATCCTATAAGAAGTCTATGGTCTTAAACTAACATATTAAATCACTCAATATTGTTGTTGTAATGTTAAGTTTGTTCTTGGGATTAATTCATCTCAACTACGGAACCCTTCATTGTGCGTGGTCCGACACGCACTTGGCCAGTTTTTTACTCTGACAATTAAGAGTAGAAAAATAAATTAGTTGTATCAGCGACTTGGTAATTTTTACCAGCAAATATACAGTCCATCACTGCAAAATTGTATGTTTTTTTTAAAATTTCGAATTCATTGATGGCTGTAGCTCAAAACTAGCAAAACCTTACCTGATTTGACTCAGAAAAAAGTAAGTCAGTCTTAAAATAATGGAATTAAGGCGTGATTTCTAAGAAAAAGAACAAAAAAAAAACTACCGTAATTAAATATAGTACAATAGAAATAAATCCAGCTGTGCTAGTGACCTAGATTCCTGCTGATATACAAAACACAATGAGTACAAAGCCAGAACATACCTTTTGTGACTTTAATTGTTTTCTAGAGACCCCTTTTTTAAGTTCAAGATGGCGCCGAAAGTACCTTCCGACGCCCTTTGAGGTTGGATTCGTCAGGTCAAACAGAATTAATGGATTTAGACCTCGTGACAATAGACTTGGTAAGTTGAGAAAGGTCAGAGACCCATGCTCCGATTCCATATATAGGATGGAAAAAAAAAATTACAATGTTTTGATTAAGAGGTTTTATCCTAAAAGTTAGCAACGTCGCAAATAGCTGTCAAATATTTACCTGTTTTGATTAATCTGGTAATAATACTGTATGTAAATATGAAATTTGCTAACTAGTAAATTTAAATATTGATTATGAATTGCAATCATTAATATTTTAACACCGAAAATTTGGTTTTAGATGTAATAAAAGTATTTTGAAACTTTATAAAATATGCTTTTTTTACACCTAAAACGGTTACAATATCAAATTCAGTGTTAAAAATGCAATTCATTATTAGTATTCGGTCGCCGCTAATTTTGTGCCAGCAGACTTAGTGATGTGCTTGCACACTTACTATCTTTATTAAATACGTTTGTGAAGCCACAACGTTACATCTTGGATTTCATGTTCGTCATAATGCCATTAGCTGACTTCATAATACGAGTAACTTTATCAGCTAGACGTGTCAGCTCTTAGAAAGAGCGTTGTCACATACGAATTATACTAATGCCTTCTCCACATATTGGTCTTAACCTCATCTCTATTGGTTTCAACGGCTGTCATTCATGGATATTTGACAGTCGTTACGGGTCGTCAGAAGCCGGAAAGTCTCACAACAAGTCTTACCAAGGGGTATCGTATTACCCAGTTACTGGGTAGTGGAGGTCAGATAAGCAGTCGCCCCATAGAAAATACTGGTGTTCAGCTGCATCCGGTTAGACTGGAAGCCGACGCCAATACAATGTCGCCCATGGGCATGTGACCGCCCGTATTTTTCTGAATATTCATGACAAATTATCGATAATAAACTTAAAACGGGGGGTCTATCTATAATTGTTTTTTTTTTCATTTTTACTTATTTTTTTTTTTTCAATATCCCGCTATAATTTTATGTATAATTAACATAATTTCACTTATGTTTTTTAAAATAAATACTGTTTTTTTGGAAAAAAAAATCTTCACCTCCGTTTTTTTTTCATAGTCGACAAATTTTACTAAACATTTTTAGTTAATCCGATAAAATAACTCGTAAGATATTAGAAATAATAAACAGAATACAAATCGAGCCAATAACATGAAGATATGGCAAACGCTACTAAAAACATAAAAAATTGAATAACATGAAAAATATTATAGATAGACCCCCCCTTTTAAAGTTAATTTTCGATAATTTTTCATGAATATTCAGAAAAATACGGGCGGTCACATGCCCATGGGCGACATTGTATAGTCAGGAAAAGGCTAGGCAGATTGATTTATTGGTTTCAACGTGCAGAAAACCTGTGCATTTTACTAAGCTAGAAGCAGGGCTTGAAATACCGGTATTTCTACCATTGGCCTTGGTGTGATACCGGTATCAGAGTAATAATAATAATAATTGACGTGTGTCGGGCATGCCACCGTCCGGGTGAGTCCATCAGACATATTATCTCTGGTTGTTCTCGTCTAGCTAACGGCGAGTACTTGCACAGGCATAACCAAGTGGCCAGGATTATTCACCAGCAACTTGCTTTGAAATACAAACTTGTGGATTCTGAAGTACCGTACTACAAGTATGTGCCCGACCCAGTTCTCGAAAATGACCATGTTACGTTGTACTGGGATCGGTCTATCATTACTGACAGGAATATTGTTGCCAATAAGCCTGATCTAGTGGTGATAGACCGATTAGCGCGCCGCGCAATGATAGTCGATGTTACCATTCCACATGACGGGAACCTCGTGAAAGCTGAGAAAGAGAAACAAATAAAATATCTCGACTTAGTACACGAGGTTGTCGACATGTGGAATGTGAGCTCGGCTATCATTGTGCCGATTGTCGTAACGGCCAATGGCCTGATTGCCGAAAGCCTCGACCAACATCTCTCGAGGCTGTCGTTAGGCGGTTGGATCAAGGGCCTGATTCAGAAGGCAGTACTCCTCGATACGGCTCGCATTGTGAGGAGGTTCCTGTCTCTGCAGCCCTAACCACCGGTAGCTTGGACCTTGCTCCCGACACCGGCGGAACACTATTTTTTATATTTTTAAATGTTTTTTATATAGTATTTAAGAAATATTTAAAAATGTATTTTATATGTTAGAATTTTAAATAAAGGAGATAATAATATAATAATAATAATCTTTATTACATAAGAAGTGGATACAAATTGCGTGAAGTCCCTGACACTTGTGCTAGGTGGTTAACCTGTGTTACAAGAGCCAGTGCCCTCTCCCGGGAATACAAACTATTGAAAACTTATGCAATAAGACTATCAAAGGAGAAATAAAAATAAAAAGACTTAAATAATACCAAACAATAAAAATAAAAATAAATTAGAAATAGCCTGTATTGGTGATTGTGTGTTTGCGTTTAGTGTGAGTGTGTGTGTGTGCATGTGTATGTGTGTGTGTCTGTAAATTGAATTGAATGTCCAGGAAAGATTGATTGGGATCTCGAGCAATGGTAACTTGAATGCCTCTCATAGTGTAGAATTGGTGTTACGAAAGAGTTATTAGAATATGCTCTGTTTCTTCGTAACTGAGCGAAAGTAGCCATGGCTTAAGACTCTCCTTGACCTTATGCAGGGTAAGTTTATAAATTGATAGTTGTTGATTTTATTATATATTTTGGAGCTTTGGGCACGATAGTGTCGTCGAGAAAGTGCAGAACGACACTGAACGGATTCACATATAGGAAAGCCAATCCGCCGATTGGATAGATTTTTATCTAGTGGCATCGTGGAGTGTCGACGCAAGACAGTGCGGAGGACATAGAGTTTTCTTACCGTGAGTACATGGGCTTCAGAGTAGAGCTGGGCTGTGGGGTAACACTGTTCTCTGACATTTGTAATCAGTATTGGTACTGTACCGGTACCAAACAAATATGTCCGTAAGTTAGAGTGAGACCACAGATATAGTAAAAAGGATAGTCAATAGGCATTAGAAAAATACTTTCAAGGTTGCCAACAGTACGAGGTCGTACACATATGAGATTTATATTACGCGTACCTGAATTTGGTACCGATACTTGTTACGTGGTGTACCGGTACCCGTCTGGCACTGATATCCAGGTGCCGAAACGGCAAGTACCAATACTGAACCTGTTCTTTTTGTACCGGTTCCAAGCTCTGGTTGGAAGTGAACTTCAACACAATTGTAAGAGGCAAAAATAATGATAAATGAAAAGTACTCTACAATAACATTTGAGCCCTATTTCAAGTGTTATATTTCAAAGACGCTTTACTACGCCACCACACAATAGAAGTCGGCATCAAATGTTCCTTTGTTCATTTCATTGGTCACAAGCGTGAGCGTTTGAGTCTTTGATGCTAAAGTCCTTTACATAAACTGTATCAGGTTGCCTGTCCAGCGAACAGTGTAAAATGGAGACATTTTTGTTGACCAATATGATATAGATTAAAATCAAACTTTATTAGAACTGATAATTGAATTTAGAATCCCATACTCGACAGCCATTATTAGACCGAAGATGTTATAAAATCTTCGATGTTATGAAAAAGTATTGTGTGAATATTGTTACGTTCAGACACATCGACTTGCTGATCATGACATTTGACTGGTTGTCTTGCTGATCATGGTTTTGTTATTGTTATTGGTAAATAACTGTTTATTTATTTTACCTCGATGGTCCTAATTTATCATTTATAACTTCCTGTTACAGCTATATGTAAGCGGGCACGCCGTTTATGCCTGGAGGCTTTTATTTAGTAAATAAGTTAATTTGTTTACGTTTAGTTTTTATTTCTGCCTGAGTATAGTTCTCTATGATTTTGGTTGGTATATTGGCGTGTGCTAACTGACCATATGGCTAATAATTTAAATTATGTTTTGTGTTGCGTAATGTAATTTATTTTGCATATTTAATCATATTTTTTTCTAACTGAACAGGCAGCAGTGCGCCGCTGGGGAGTTTGTTGCGCCACTTCTTCTTCCCACCTAACGCACTAGGAAGTGGTGAGGGGTGGGCGTTTTGGGAGACTGGGATTCTCAGCATAGTTTAAATAAATGACTTTTGAATTTTGACATCGTGCTATTCTGTAAAGTTCACTTGGAACTTCTATCGAGTGAGCGCACACAATTCGAAAGCGAACTCATTTGTTTATAAAGTAAATCATGGCGGATTTACAACGAGACGACTGTTCGAATTTGGAAGTGATGTTAAGAGAACACTATTGATTAGATAGTTAATTGACTCAGGCGCGACTTTGCGGAAATCCATTATAAAATGACTTGTTGGCGGACGAAGTGACTCACACTGCTCGCGACGCTTGACGTGTCCACACGTCCAGTCCAGGTTTGCAACAAGTCAATAGCCATCCTGAGGATGCCTCGTTGAGAGGTGAAACACGTGTCGATTTCTTACAGGGTTCTTTATGAATCCTTAAGAACAGTTACGCGGATTAGGTTACTAAATATACGCCGTCTATTGTATTTTACTATTGATTAGACCGAATGTCAAACCCACTTAATTGAGTAAAGACTACACATATTAAAAACTTTTGCGAAGAAGTTACTGTCCTCTATTGCAATGCGCCCCTATGCACAGATTAATCCAGATGGGACACTCTGCAGTTTAGGTATAAAGCTACAAGTACGCGGCGGGCCCGTCTTGCTGGGCCAATTCCGTGAGTGTAACGTAGTCAGAAAATCTAAGAGTCACGCGATAGAAAGAGAGGCAACTTCTAGGTGAATATAACTGTAGGTGAGTAGCGCTGTGCGACCTGAATTGCACTTTATTGTGTCGTAGCAAGAGTCGCTTTTTATTTACATGATTTTGCGGAGTGTCACATCTGTATTAATATGTGACCTATGAATAACGTTGGGTTTCACAAACGTTTTCCACAATACAATACAATACAAGTCGGTTCCTTTGTTCATTTTATTGCTTCATGAGCTTTTGTAACCTCGATCTAAAGTTTCTGTAAATCTCTATTCGTTTCATTACAAAACGAACTTTGGTTCAAGCTTAAGCCTTCGACACATTTTTGTAATTTGGAAATAATTCTAACGGAGGAAAAGTTCTTAATACAAAATTGACAACTTAGACTCGCATTTAAAATCACTTTTTGAAATTAGAATTTTTACTTTGTCGGAATAAACTTCGAAATTGAAAATTGGCTCGATGATGAAAGATAAACCGTTTTTTGTAATAAGACCTTGTGCAGTCGTTTCAGTTGATTTAAATCGAAATCACACAAAAACCTCAGTAAGACAGTCTGTGGAAGACCGACAGGCAAGCAACATTACGCCGATGAGCCAGGCTGTCAAGCCTAGCCTCCAACGTTTCGTCGCCCATAAGCTTTTTGCTCTGCGTTCCTCCAGCTGCAGCAAGTTGGTATTTTGCTGAGCCATTCCATATGTGGCTGTTAGTGATGATAGTACTGTATCATTTGACGGGCTTGACCACTTATCTGATGGTAAGCGATGGTGCGCTCGACGAAGCTGCCCGATTGCTAAAAAGTAGCATTATATTATATACACTCGAAACTTACCTTAATGAATGAGAAACGCAGACTGTTACATGCTACCCCTATTTTGAGAGATCCCTATTTAAAACGACCCCTATTTACGAGTTTAATTATTAAAACCTTTGCCAACACGTATGTCCTTACAAAAATTCAAAATTCAAAATTCAAAAGTCATTTATTCAAACTAGGCTGAGAATCAGCACTTTTCGAACGTCAAAATTACATAAGACAGTCCCCCAAAACGCCCACCCTTCACCACTTCCTAGTGCATTAGCTGGGAAGAAGAAGTGGCGCAACAAACTCCCCAGCAGCACAGCTGTCTGTTCAGTTAGAAGAACAAAAAAATAAGATTCTATATAATAGTATTCAAAATAATTTAGATAATTTAGATTACGCAACACAAAACATAATTTAAATTATTAGCCATATGTTAGCTAGCACACGCCAATATACCACACAACATCATCGAGAACTATACTCAGGCAGAAATAAAAACTAAACGTAAACAGAACTTATCTAAATAAAAGCCTCCAGGCATAAAGGGCGTGCCCGCTTACATATAGTTGTAACTGGAAGTTATAAATGATAAACTAGGACCATCGAGATAAAATAAATAAAACAAACAGTTAATTACTAATAACAATAACTAATATGATCAATTGTCGAGGTCACTAGCTAACCACATATTGCAATACAACTCATTAGAAAAAACATTGTAATGAGTAGATTATGTCAACAATAAATTGAAATAAAATTAAAAATAGCTTGACTTATAAAGTCGAATAAAAAAATAAAAAAAATACAATTATATAAACTCATATAACTTGTCAGTAGGTAATCTGGAGAAAGAACATAAACATTGTCTTGAGTTAATCACAGCGACCAACTATTCTTATCATTTAAGTAGTCGTTTATAGAATAGTATGCCTTTGAACAAAGCTTGGATTTTACTTTCGTTTTAAACGCATCAAAAGGCAAATCTAGCAAAGAAGAGGGTAGCTTGTTATAAAAGGTTATACCAAGCCCAACAAATGAGTTATGAACCTTATGAAGCCGGTGAAAGGGAGCTCGTAGTTTGTCCTTATTTCTAGTGTTAACATTGTGAAAATCACTGTTTTTAGTGTATAAGTGTATATTTTGCCTAATATATAAGATGTTGGCGAAGATGAATTGGGACGCCACCGTGAGGATACCAATATCTTTGAAAAAATCTCTCAGAGAAACTCTGGCACCTAGCTGGTAAATAGCTCGAACAGCTCGTTTTTGAAGGACAAATATATTTTGAATATCAGCAGCTTTGCCCCACAGCAGAAGACCGTAGGACATAACGCTATGAAAATAACTAAAATAGACTAACCGAGCTGTATCGACGTCAGTGTATTGTCTTACTTTCCTGACGGCGTAGGCGGCCGAACTGAGCCTTCCCGCTAGGCTCGATATATGTGGGCCCCACTGAAGTTTGGCATCTACTGTTATGCCCAGAAAAACTGCCGAGTTTACAGACTCAAGCACCTCTTTATCTAAGACGATGTTGGGTCCTAGATTTCTAACATTTGGTAGGGCGAACTTTACACATTTCGTTTTCTTGGCATTGAGAACTAGGTTATTTGTCGTAAACCAATCCGTAACCATTGAGAGAGCACTGTTTACATCGTCAAAATCTTGTCTATTCCTGTCTACTTTA
The DNA here is from genome assembly GCA_947364205.1 of Agrochola lota. Lineage (NCBI taxonomy): Eukaryota > Metazoa > Arthropoda > Insecta > Lepidoptera > Noctuidae > Agrochola > Agrochola lota. The sequence goes on along the minus strand of OX376246.1, from coordinate 7,418,677 downwards.
AAAATAAGAGAGGTATCATCTGCAAACAGTACAACTTCACAGATACCCTTTAAATAGAATGGTAAGTCATTGATATACACTAAGAACAAGAATGGACCTAGTATTGAGCCTTGAGGTACACCTAACTGAACTGGTAGACCGGAAGATTTCACACCATTAACATCTACACATTGGGACCTATTGTGTAAATAAGAATTTATAACGTTGAGAGCTTCGTTTTGAACACCGTAATGACGCAGCTTACGCAAAAGCGTGTCATGGTGCACGCAATCAAAGGCTTTGGAGAGGTCACAGAAAACCCCAATAGCATTTTGCGAGTTCTCCCATGCGTTAAATATGTGTTTCAGCAGAGCAACACCCGCATCTGTAGTCGAACGACCTTTTGTAAAGCCATATTGTTCATTATGAAGGAGGCTATTTAAATTAAAATGTCTAAGTAACTGCTTGAGTATTAACTTTTCAAATATTTTGCTAAATGCTGGTAAGATAGAAATAGGCCTGAAATTGCCAACGTCGTTTTTATTACCTGATTTAAATAGTGGTATGACTTTACTATTCTTCATGAGGTCAGGAAAAGTTCCTAAATCAACACATTTATTAAAAGTAACAGCTAGATAGGGGGCTACGATGTCTATTATATTACTTAAAAGTTTAATGGAGATGCCCCAGTAATCACCAGTGTTTTTAGACTTGAGTGTGTTAAAAACATTAACTACATCACGAGGCGTTACATGTTCGAAGCTAAATAAGGGACTATTTTTAGATACACTACTAAGCAAAAGGTTTTCAGCTTTAGACGGGGATGAATTTAAGGAGCGAGTCGTAGTTACAGGTATGTTGGCAAAAAACTCATTAAACGCCTCGGCTACGTCAGCTGCTTTATTAACTAATTTATTGTCGACCATAATCTCAAGTTGTTTATCTTGTTTAACCGACTTACCCGTTTCATTGTTAATAATTTTCCAAGTGGTTTTTACTTTATTATTGGATTTTTTAATTGTATCGCTTAAAAATTTAGATTTAGCAAAAACACAAACCTTTTTAAATAATTTTGAATAATTTTTTACATGCTCTAGGAAAGGAGTATCAAACCTGATTTTTTTCAAACCATATAACTCGTATAGTCTCGCTCTACTTTTATAAATTCCTGGAGTGGCCCATTGGTTAAAGCCAACGGAGGTGCCATTAATTTGAATAGTTTTGGCCTTGAAAGTATATTGGTACTCTTTTTGCACAACATCAAAAAGGGCTCCATAGATTTCATTGGGATTCTCGTGTTCTACTATAGATGGCGTAATTCTATGAGCTATATTATTTTTAAACTTATTACAACGACTAGCTGTATAAGGCCTGCATTCTATTTTATGCGGTTTTTTATGTAATGGCATGGGGAAGCTAGCTAATAAACCACAGTGGTCAGACGTTAAGTCACTTAACACTATTTTATTTTTGGCATCACAATCACTAAATATATTATCTAGACAAGTAAAAGAAGATGCTGTGATCCTGGTAGGTTCAAAAAACAAGTTTATTAAATTATAAGACCTAAACAGATTAAGGAGTCTAATACTTAATGGAGTAACATCTAAAATATTAATATTAACATAAATTGTAGTCAGTTCAAAACGTTTCTTGGTTCATTTTATTCGTCACAACATGACATTTTATTTGTAGATTTGCTTTGAGCCCAAAGAGAAGCTCAGAGATAGGGAAACAAAAAGGTTTTTATAATGAAATACCTTCATATTTTATTTGATAAAAAGTTTTAATATGAAAACGGGAACAAAGTTCTTTATGTGTTTATTTGGTTTATATGTAACTGTAAATAGAATATTAAACGGTGCCCGGGTGCGTCAAATTCTGTTTTGGAGTGAAAATGTTTTTGGAAACTTTTAATTTGTAAGTGTAACATAACATGCGTGTATAATATAAAGGAGATTACAGAGGCGGCCATACCAGAATTATCATTATTTATTTATCATATTATATTATATTATTTATTATATTTATACATTCTTTCTTTCTTTTTCGTGTGGTTAGTGACTAACTTGGTGTCAGAGATTTTATGCCGCCCATGGGCCTCTGACTTGGCTTCACATACCGTCGAGAAATATCTCTCAGGAATGCCAATTTCCTCACGATGTTTTCCTCCACCGTTTTTGAAGCAAATGATAAATATATAATACGCACATGAATACGAAAAGTCAGAGGTGCCTTGGGTTCGAACTCGAGACCTATGACTTGGCACTCTAACCGACAGTCACACCACTAGGCTTTCACTGCTGTTACACATTTAAGTTGGTGCCAACATAAACTCATTGCAGTTTTACCAAAATCATCAACTATATAATATAAAGAATTAAAACAAATTAAGTACTTAGTTAAAATGAAAGAACAAAGAAAGAAATAAAGAAAGAAAGCATGCAAGCAAGAAAGTAAGAAAGAAAGAAATAAAGAAATAAAGAAAGAATGAAAGAAAGAAAGAAAAAAAGAAAAAAATTATTGTTTAGCACAGACCAGAAGGCACACAAGGAAGATAAAACAACGAATAAAAAGGGTAAAGTGCGATGTAAGAAATAACAACAACTAGAAAATAACTACAAGGGTATGTGTAAGCGAAAGTGACATCTATTACTAATGAGCGATCGGTCAGATCGGTCTCGGTGACCGATCTGACCGTGCGTAAAACAAAAATGGTGAAGAAGTGTGTTCGAAATGATACAGGTTGTTTCAAGTATATATTGCGGTTTTATTAACCCATTTTTTTTGTACCGTGACCTATATTTGGTTAGTTTTTATAGTCCCATGTAATAAGAGGTAAGTTTATTGCGAGTAACCAGGCTCTAATCCAGATTTTGGGCAGGTATTGAGTGTTTCCTAATAGATAAACTCCATACATTGTCAAATCCGGCGATCGAACCCAGGGCCCAACGCTCAGAAGTCCCCTTATGGCCACTAGACCAAAGAGGAAGTGTAGGCTTTAATTGATAAAATAAACGTCTATTTTGCTTAAAATCACACCTAAAAATATAAACGAAAACTCAATTCAAAGTAAAGGAATAGTAATGATTTTCTTCGTTTTCAATCTTGATTAGCTCCCTTAATTCCCTGAGCCTGTTTTAATTAAATAACATTAATTTATAATTTCTCGGAGAAGAGACAATGGACGATAATCCGTGGCATAAAGACGGAATTCTGTTGGAAGTTAATTTATATAGCTGAATATTGTTAATTCGGTTCATTCTTTAGTTTAATTTGACCTGTATTGTTCATTGAATAGGTTTAAAATAGGTTGTTATGCTTGTATTAATATAATTATCAAATTAGGCGAGATTGTGATCAAGAGCAAACCCATACCGCAATCAAAAATATATTGTCTAAACATCACTTCGAAATTCGAACAGTGTCTCGTTGTAAATCCGCGATGATTTACTTTAAAAACAAATGAGTTCGCTTACGAATTGTGTGCGCTCACTTGAGTGAGATTCTAAGTGAACTTTACAGAATAGCACTTCTGGAATTAAGTTAGGTTCATGTTAAGGTTCAGGTATACACATTTTTTTGCCTTTTCTTATATTTGCTTATTTGAATCTAAATGTTCGTTATTCTAGGAAAACGCCTGTTCAATTCTGTTTTTGTGTTAGTAAGTGGAATCTATGGAGTGTCCTGTGTAACAGTCAGGTTAAATGTTAGCGGTCAATTTGCCACCTATGAAAAAAACAAAATAACGATTTTAACGAAAGATGAATATTCTCCAAATTAAAACACAATACTCTTGAACTTTACCAAACCGAATAAAAAGTTTCCCTGGAGTGTTGCCAACAAGAAATATTATCGCACTTTATTTAATATCAAGAGCAAAGATTCATCTCAGCCTTAATTCCTGAAAGGCCTTCAGAAGCTTTCACGTAATTGCCCTTTAATATTTCGCATTTATTACTTTAAAGGTATTGAGAGAATTTTGTTTTGGAGGGTAGGTTAAGTTGCAATGTTATGCAAAGTTTGAAGTTCGTTGATTATTTGTTGTTGTTTTGGAGTTCAAACACGATAATCAATCATTTCTTTAAAGGTGTTCAATACACCAAACACAACACATACATTAACACTTATAATGATAAACATCACTTCGAAATTCGAACGGTGTCTCGTTGTGAATCCGCGATGATTTATTTTTAAAAACAATTGAGTTCGCTTTTGAATTGTGTGCGCTCACTTGAGTGAGTTCCTAGGTGAACTTTACAATATAGCAGTATCGTTATCCTCCACGATCGATGTTAATAACGTTGGAAGTGAGAATGACAGATTAATAAACATAAATGTATTGGTAGTGGCCAGGTTCAGAACCTGCATCACAATTATTCTTTAATAAACGTAACTGTATTGGTAGTGGCCAGGTTCAGAACCTGCATCACAATTATTCTTTAATAAACGTAACTGTATTGGTAGTGGCCAGGTTCAGAACCTGTATCATAATTATTCTTTAACTCTTGATGATTTAACAAATCTAAACGATATATTAACGTTAAACAAACTGCAAATTCCACGAAAAATTTAAAAATCGTGTCCCAAACATATAAATATCTATCTCCATTTTTTTTTAGGTTGGGAAATAATCAAATAACTTCTCCCGCTCTGAACGGAGCGGGAGAACGTGTCAGACTCTTACTGACTAAAACCCACCCGAGTTCCTTCAGTTGCCTGTACGTTGCCAGGGACCACGGTCTCCCTTTAGGACTTTCCCGCGACCCCGGCAGGCATCCGTTCTAGCGGACCCCGTCAGTTATGCTGACATCTCTTTGAGGCGCGCGTGGAACACAACGCGCCGTTGACCCGGGCCTGGTCCTTATCGGACGGCGAGCTACCCATTGCTCACCGTCCACAAGTTCGTGCCTACGGTGGCCGGGAATCGGACTGCGATTCCCGATGCCAAGGGCGTCTCCTGCGGCATCATCTATCTTCTGGTTTATAGACAATCGCTTTGACATTCGCGCTATATCCCAGTCTCTCAAGTTATTTTTCTCTTCTCCGACAATTGTAGTTGATTTTTCTAAAGTACAGCCGTTCAGTGTTAGATGAGAATATCATCTAACATCATGAAGTCTATTGTTTTATCAGGAGTATTGTTTTTGCTGCTTGATTAAACGGGGATTATTTAGAGGCAAAGAAACTCGAAGGACTGTTTTAAATTTTAAACGACAAATGTGGCTATTAATTTGGTAATTTATTATTTCAGGAATTTTATTCTATAGACAAATCAACCAGACAGTCAACCTAGTTTAATACTTTTTTGAAAATATAAGGTATTTTAAAAACTAACTATTCCAGTACCTTACAAAAAAATCATACTTCTTTTTCTTTCATTCATTTTACATACACGGTGAAAACATTGGTTTTCAGCGTGTAATCTAACTAAAGTCCCCGTCACGAGAAGCTATAAATTTTGTAAACAAAGAACTCTGACGTATCGCTAAAATATAATCCTGTGATAGTATTCGTTAGTGGTACATTGATAATGTTGGTGGTAGTAGGACATGATAAAGAAAAAAAAAGATTTATCAAATATAGCAGTCATTACTGGAGGTTGCTGTTTGATTCACGTTCCGCATAACATAACAAACCCGACTAAGTGAAATTGCTCGTTAGTTTCATATTACACGTATGTTGCTTTGAGTTGATTGAATTTGGGATTATTTGTTTCGCTACGTAACTTAGTGGGAGTTCTTTGTTTACAAAATTTATAGCTTCTCGTGACGGGGACTTTAGCAAGTAAGACTGCTTACTAACTAGTTAGGTTCCGTCCTGGCAAATTAATGGTCACACACAAAATGTTTTCTCAGTATACAACGTGCCTCTACAATGGCGACATTAATTTATCATAGGGCTCGTGGCCAGTAATGATAAAATTATAATAAAAATGATAAAATAATTCGTAAATTGAAAACTTAAATTTTTCAAACGCACGCAGACTCTCTTTCCTTCAATTCGCCTACTCTTTTCACGTTATTCGTTTTAATTTCATTAGTAAGAAAGAAAGAAAAATATTTTATTTGGGGCACGCACAGGAAATACAAACAGTAATGAATAATAAAAAAATATAAAATAAAAAACAAAAAGGAGCACATAAAAACGAACAGAATAATAACGACCTGTGCGAGGCCAAAAAGGCTCCTATCTCAGCATAATGCGGCGATATTTAAAAAACAATACCGCAGCGCTGGTATTCTGATAGGGCCCACTGTGATGTCATTGATGCGATGCTATTATCCATGACTTCGGCAAATGACCTCTGCTCTTCAGTTGATTAAGTACAGGTTGCTCCAAGATGCTATTATAGAAAATTGTAAATACATAAATAATAAAGTTTAATTCAAAATTCAAAAGTCATTTATTCAAACTAGGCTGAGAATCAGCACTTTTCGAACGTCAAAATTACATAAGACAGTCCCCCAAAACGCCCACCCTTCACCACTTCCTAGTGCATTAGCTGGGAAGAAGAAGTGGCGCAACAGACTCCCCAGCAGCAGCAATGAAATTAAAATATCTTCATAAAACGAAAACGCGGTAAAAGTGGCACGCTGTGCCTATAATAGGTATTCCAATGTGCATAAGTACTCTAGGCCGCCCGTCAATGGTAATAATAATAATAAAAAAACAACCGACTTATTTTTTATTACTTTAAGGTTTTATTTTTAAAAGTTTTTGTTGTGGTACCTACCCCACACAAATTCCAATACCACTACCTGCTATGTAAATAACAGTGACAGGAAGTAATCATCATATCATCCACATATACTAAGTGGGAAAAATACGTAGGTATTATTGAAACAGACTTCAAAATAAACACATGCCCTTAATAGCGAGATAATAAAACTAAATAAAAACCAGTAAATTCAGCGAAGTATAAAAATGATGTCCCAAGCCAACAATTCTTGCAACACTAACATTTTGTAAAGCTACAGCGGACTAATTGTAAGTCAACATTGATCCCGACCATTTTTTTTTTTTAAAGCCACATCCGCTTTGTAAAAGGGATGAAGGGAATGTATATTACGAATGTTTATTTTGTGAAGGGATATATTTTACGCTAATTTTATGGTATGACCCCACTATGAGGGTAAGGGGTAAGGTCTTATAGCAAAACATAACTACACGCCTGTAATCACTAAAGCAGTGACTGTGGTCTGGTATATATACTTTTGATGATGGCTCATATTTTTGGTATGTAACATCTTTCCCGTGGCTTTCCTGTAATCCGTGGGAGTGATTTCGTGAAAAGGGATGGAAGTGTTTAACAGGAAGCCGGGGAAGAGCGCGCTATTTGATTTGACCAATGAGCGCGCGCGGTGCTAGAGTTGGCTGTCAGAAGGTACCAGCACATTTGCCGAGAGTTTGGTACTGTCAGCTAAGATGTTAAGTGTGACACATCGGCGACTACTGTAAGCCTCGGTCGTGTTTTTTTAGGTAGGTTTCAGTCTCAGGGTAATTATATAAGACTAGTCTGTTGCCAACATTCGGACACAGATTTAGTTTACTACCTTTTTGCTTGCTGTATTTATAAAGACTGCTGTAAAAACAACACAACACATATTATGATGTATGTTGACTTGAAAATGCGTAGGATTATGCTTGAGGAGCTCGTGGCTAAGTAATAACAGCCGCATGGGTCGATCCATCAGGTTAAGCTACGCTTGCCGGGATTGGTCCGTGGATGGGTGACCATCTTTACAGACTCCTCCGTGCCTCGGAAAGCACGTTAAGCCGTTGGTCCTGGCTGCCATTCGTGTATCTTTGACAGCCGTTAAGAGTCCTCAGAACCTCGAAAGTCTGACATCAGTCTTACCAAAGGGTATCGTATTACCCAGTTACTGGGTTATGGACGTCAGATAGGCAGTCGCTCCATGTAAAATATTGGTATTCAGCTGCATCCGGTTAGACTGGAACCCAACCCCAACATAGTTGGGAAAAGGCTAGGTAGATTGATTGTTGACTTGAAAATGCATGTCAGTTGAGAGTATGTAATGCTCAATTGTCAAATGTCACGCTGATGGCGGCATGTCAGTTGGATCAATCGGTTCCCTACAAAATGGTTGAGCTGGATGTTGCTGATCCACGCGTCATATTCGTGAACGGGCGCCGTCAGTTGAGACTGGTCATCTCATATATGGCCAGGGCTTATTTTTAATCTTATATTTTAATGTTTTTTTAGTAATTTTTTTACATTTTTCTCACTTAAAGAAGCAATAATAATAAAGTACCCAGGATTTTGTAATATCTTGATTTAAAAGATTGTCCTTGGAGTTTCTTGCACGTTCTTCTCCATAGAGATCAACGTTTTGGAATGGGCAACTAGCTTCGACTTTCTGACTAACCGACCGACTCTTGGACAATTCAAAAGTGCCTGTAAATGTGTTAACGGAAATAAATGCTTTAAGTTTGAGTTTGACAGTATTTCTTAGCAGTCTTGTGTTTTTATAGCTACAGTGACATAGGTACAAAGAATAAATATTCAATAAAATGCTTAACGAAACGCGTTTCAAATTGAAAAACGAGATATGTAATATTCCCACTTCCCCGAAAACAAATACCAATCCAATTTAGAGTATGTTACATAAACTAGTATAAGGATTACGTAGAACGGGGTTTCTAATGTCATTCCTCATGAAGGTTTTCAATCAAAGTGACATTTTTGTAGGAGAAATCTAGGTTAAGTCCATCTATTCTGATAACAGAAATGTATGCAAGAAAAAACTCGACATTTGATTAAAATTACTTACTTGTGATGCAACATAAAAACTTGTGGAAATTCAACATCTCGGAAAACACACACACACAACTCACCCCACCCTCACCCTCTCTTTTTCAACATTAGGTACTCACACACACTGAATTTTTCGCAAAATGTATTAGTTTATTTTATTTATTTCTTACTTTAAATATTTATTAAGATACCTTTGTTATGTATTCGTCTTGGAACAACCTACACTCACTAGGAGTCGGGCGTTGGTAGCTGCGCCAGAGTATTGCAATGATAGTTGCAATCGTTTAACATTTTTGTCTTGTATGTATTTAGTTTGTGTTCCCAATAAACAATTTAAACAGTCAAAACAAGTATGCACCAATCAAAAATTTTTATTTTGGATGCTTCATAATCAATCTACGTAGTAGGTACGTGAAATTTTCAATCATCATTTTGCATATCTGTGCATTTAATTTTGGCGATAGCATGACCTATTCAACAGAGTATTTCTACTGTAAAAAAACAAGAAAGAAGTATTCCTTCAGTTCGTTATTGGTACAAGCATATTATAGCTTTTTAGTTCACTTCGAGATGGCCGTTACCTCATTCCCGCTTCCTCGAACCGCACAAACAAACACATGAAACAAACGACGATAGCAAACTCGCTAAAACTGATATAAATCAAGATAAAATTTAAACATAATTTTTTTTTTTAATTTTTTTTTTTGTTTTTTTTTTTCATATATTTTTTTTATTTTTTTTTATTTCAATTTTTACTCAGCGGGTCAGACTTGACGCACGGCGTGAAGGCAGCGGGAAGGGAGGTAACGGCCATCTCGAAGTGAACGGCTAGTATGTATTATTTCAAGAATATATTCTTCCTAGTACGTCATCTGTCACCACACGTCAATCACAACACTGTCATCTGTCAAATCATACGTGCTCTTCATCTATTCATACATCCATCTCTTTTACTAGTTACGTTCCAATTTCAAAATTTTGTTTCATCTAAAGTCCTTTTTATTTGTTCGGACATGCAGTGAAGTCAACTTTTCACCATTCGACTAGCTAGCTAAGGTTACTAGCAGTTCATATGTTGTATAAATGTATTTACACAAAGTAAAGCCAGGTACTCTGTAGTGTAGGTACAACCAGAAGTGGTCATCGTATTAGTGGTTCAACAGCTCATCAGGATTGTGCCATAATATAGCAATGCGTCATGGACGTGGTGCGACAGCGGCTCCTCTGACATCATCTCTGTCATCAGAAGACAGCCGCCACGCAACTATCGATGCGACGCTCTGCGAGTGACTGTCACCAGCCAGTGTCACTCTTATCAGAACTTTTCGGTTATTCCAGTAACTTCGCAACATAACTAGAGGTTCTACTTGCTGTGCCGTCATATTTATGTATTTCGCAGTAAACAGTCTTCATGAAATATCTATTCAGAATATCCATCATGACAACGGATCTATCTTCATTCTACCAATCTTCCTAAAAGCAACATTTCATATAATGCATCAACTATTCTCCCTAGCAACATTAGCGATTACGGAAATAGAAATATCCATCTTCAAATTCTGCCAATCCCTTTGAAAGCCTTGTACCAGATACGAAACAATCATGTTCTGATGTGACGTGACTTCCTGAATTGTTAGTGACTACAACGTGTCTTGTCATTGAGGTTACGATGATTTGGGAAAGAAAGCTGTGGATGTGGCACTGATATGAAATGTCACCGGCAAAATATTGATGTGTTATAAAAATTACATAATACTCCTCTGCCTACATCTTCAGGGAATGGTCGTGCGATTATGTAAAATATTATTTTGCAGCATAATTAGCTTATAATTTTCCCACACAAACACAGGCACAGGGTTCCTCTCTGTGAGAGGGAGTGAGCCATAATCCACCACACGGGCCCAGTGCGGGTTGGTGGATGTCACATGTCTTTGAATTTTAGGTTCTAGGATATGCCGGTTTCCTCACGATGTTTTCCTTCACCGTTTTGAGAGCAGTGGTGATGAAATAATTTACACAAAGTAAAGCGCCTGTCCGGGTTCGAACATACGACCTGAAACAACTCGTAAGTCACTGCCATTACCACCACTGCTCTCGCCTTTTGAGGCCATTTAAATGCACCCGAATATTACAGTACCAGTAAACGTCAACATTGATCTTAAAAACATCGCATTGTCGTTAATCTTGCACGTGGAAGCGACATCTTGTCGCTTCCACGTGACTCATAAAATATTCCATTTTATATGCCTTTGTGCTTCCCGTTCAACTCCCACTAAATATACATGTACAGAAGGTCAGTTACAAGAGGGGCTCGTGGCTAAGTAATATCTGTCCCATGGGTTAGTTAATCAAGGTTTAGCTACGCTTGCCACGGCCAGACTGTGGATGGGTGACCATTTATTTCATACCCCTCCGTGCTTAAAAAAGCAAGCCGTTGGTCTGGCTATCTATCGTAGATCTTTGACAGTCTTTACGGTGAGTCAGAGGCCCACAAGTCTGACAACCGGTCTTATAGTTCCTGCCACTAAAGATGAGACTTGACACACCATGTGGTTTGACTTGTGCAGTAGACGATTTGTAGATCTCTTTAGCGGTATGAGGTCTGCGTTAGACGACATCGGGGCGGCAGAAAGATCGCGGGAAGCGCGGTCAAATCTCATCTTTCGTGGCGCGTATTGTAACCAAGGGGTATCGTGTTTCAGGAGTCGAGAGCCGACTTCCGGCCACCGTAGGCGCGGGCTTGCGGACGGTGAGCAATGGGCAGCTCGCCGTCCGATAAGGACCAGGCCCGTGTCGACGGCGCTTTGTGTTCCACGCGCACCTCAAAGAGATGTCAGCACCAACCGACGGGGTCGAAAGACCAATGCCTGCTGGGGTTGCGGGTTTGTCCGAAAGGGATATCGCGGCCCCGGCACACAGGCAACGGAAGGAACACGGGTGGGTTTTAGTCAGTAAAAGTCTGACACACCCTCTCGCTCTGCCCAGAGCGGGAGAAGTCATTTGATGATTTCCCATAACCAAAAAAAAAAAAAAGGGGTATCGTGTTATTCAGTAACTGGTTTGTGGAGGTCAGATGGGCAGTCACTCTATGTGAAATACTAGTATTTAGATGCAGTTTATCTGAAAGGCGACCCCAACATAGTTGGGAAAAAATTTACACATGATGCTGTGTGCGTGTGCCTATTTTCGCTCGTTGGATGGAGCTGGCCTTCTGTGCACTTATCTGTATTGTGTTACTACTGCATAAAAGAAGGTAGGATAATGTTTTCGTGAATAGAACGTGGGTATTACTCACGTAATTAGTGGGTACTCAGGGATTACGGAATTATGATTCTGCGAATGTGGAGTTTAGAACATAATCTTGTTGTGGGAAACCTCTCTGGTGGCGAGAAATAATTATGTGTGCAGGGTTCCTACAAATTCATGTAATTACATACATAGAAGCAGATTACAGGGATTTAAGAAATTACTCACGTTAGAGAACACCCTATATTCATGTTTAATATTAACTCTGTCTCCACAAAAAGTCGAGCAATCACTTTTAAAATTAATCATAACTACCTTTTGCCCGCGACTTCGCCCGCGTGGCTGTCGGAAATTATGCCACGGGAACGTACTACTGGGATAAAAAGTATTCTATATCCTAACTAAGGTCATGGTCTACCCATGTGCCAAATTTCATTCAAATCTATCCAGCCGTTTTAACGTGAAAGCGTAACAAACATACGAACTCACTTTTGCATTTATAATATTTGTTAGAATAATTTTAATATCTATTCAACGATAGTGCTATTAAGTAAGTAAATTACTGGCACGGAGAATCGTCAATTCACATTCAGTTTTTGTGCAGACAAGGAGTTTCCTCACCCCAGGACTCAACCACAGACCCCAGGGATTAACTCTAGGATAGCCATGCACCTGCAATACCTCTGCTATTTCAGATTTGCATCGACTGTGGTGATTACTTGCAATCAAGTAGAAAAAACAAATGAGACCGTTATTTTACAAGGGTTGACAGATATTACAGACTACCGAGTGTTACGACCATTACTCCTTTATCTGTTTATGTATGCACGCCAGTCGCACGTACTACTCATTCGACCTTCGCGAAGGACGGTCTTAAGGGTATGCATAGCGCTATTGACCTTGAAGTGCCTCGATTGGGGTGGATTTTACGATAGCCTAAAATATAAAGACAATAATTGCAAAAAACTAACTCGACAGTTCTCCGAGTTTTGTTTTATTTAAAATTCTGATTGTTTTTAAAGGGTTCCCGTGATTTAATCGTTTCTGAAAAGGCATAATCGAGGCTCCTCTGCTGTATTTATTTATAATTATTGTAATAATTGCAGTTTCAGAGAAAAATTGTTTTAATAAGCGCAATTTTCTGCTTCGTCAAGAATTCTTCTCTTTAACAAAGTAAGAAATAAAAGAATGCAGTTTACTCCTTGAATTCCAATACAAACTATGAAGCAAGTTTATTTATCTTTAACCTTTTTAAAAAAAAAATAGAGTGCACTTTATTCCTTTTTGTTATTTAAGTTCTTTATTAAACATTTTTAACGAGACATTGACATGCAATAAAAATCGTTTTTTAGGGATCCTTAAGTGACTTGCTTGAATTTAAACCTTTCATCAGTTTCATTTCGCCAAACATCGTAGCTGTCTAGTCTGTGGCATATGCTTTTATGTAATAAGCAATAAAATAAAATAAACTTTTAACAAAAAAAAAAAAACAACAAAAAAACAAAAAAACTTCCGAAAAAAAAACACTACAAAGTGAAAAATTACTTTAATTTCGGAAGTCGGTGTCTTTGATTTAGAATTTTTGTTTTTTGCCACCGACTTCCGAAATTAAAGTTATTTTTCACTTTGTAGTGTATTTTTTCGGAAGTCGGTTGTTTTTTTTTTTTGGAAACAGTTTTTATTTTTCACATTTTAGTTGTGGTACCTCCCCACACAAATTCGAATACCACTTTCTGGTATGTAAATAACAGTCACAGAAAGTTATCATCATATCATCCACATATACGAGTACTAAGTGGGAAAAATACGTATTATTGAAGCTTACTCAAAAACTGTCCAAGTAAAGTTAATAAAATTTATATGGGACCATTTCAGGAGCATACCCTTTCATACAAAAAAATAATTTTTTAAATCGGTCCTCAATTGACAGAGAAATCGGCGGAAATACATAAAAAAAAAAACATACATACGCGACGAACATATAACCTCCTCCTTTTTGGAAGTCGGTTAAAAAACAAGAAAAAAGCTTACGTAAAAGAATTGACTACATACACTGTACACTCACAACATTGCTTAAAATTTATTGCAAGTTAGCTGCCTGTATCATTATCATCATTTCAGCCGAAAGACGTCCACTGCTTGACATAGGCCTCCCAAGTACCGCCACTTAGACCGGTTGTGTGCTTTCCGCATCCGGCGGATTCCTGCGGCCTTCACAAGGTCATCGGCCCACCTTGTGGAGGACTACGTGTATACCAAATTCCAACCAAAAACCTACTTTGAAAGTATGAATTAAAAAAAAATGGAAAGCAAAAGACTGGTCACCAAAGTTGGTAGAATTTTCAATAAAAATGGTTTTGGTTAACAAAGTTTTTCTTCTGAACTATGATCCCTACTCGATGAATATTTCTCAAACTGCGGAACCCTGAGCAGTGTTTTTATCGTATTTGCCACTGAGAATTTAAAGAGTTTGGCATGTAAAATTAATTCGTCTCATTTTTTGCTGTCTGTCTCCTCGAGGTCGTGAGACAGCGATCAATTGTTTGACTATTAAGTTTCGGTTGCGTGTCACAAAATGAGGGTAGTTTGGTACATTAATTTGGTGTCGCCTTTGTTTGGAAGTCTGTTCGTGGTATGTATTTAAGTTAAAGTATTATCTATGTTATATTCATTTATCAAATATATGTTTTTATGTTTTCCTTAGGGGGTTGGTAGACACGCTATGTGTTATACATACATAATATAGACATAGCTTACAACATTCTTCATTACAACTATGAGTACTAGTTGCGAAGGACTTATATCTAATAAATGAATTATTAATGTTACTACTAAGTTAGCAGTGGATACTTAATGGAAATCGGCTGTGATTGACGGTACTATCCTTTGCGTTAAAGCATGCAGTGCTCTTATAGTTAAGTTTTTAAGTGTTATTCAAAGCAATGTTTGTAAAAAATAATATAACATAATATTATATCTATAGTCCCCAAAGGGCTGGGCAGAGGTGAGTAGTATACCTACATTTCGCCTGTTACATAAATCCCATGTTATGGGGGCGAGCTTATTGCAATACCCATCAACCCGGGTACACATCTAGACTCCGGGCTGCCGGTTAACAAACTTGCTTTCTTTTCTCTCATTGCGGCGCCTTCATTATACTGTTTAAATAGATAAGTCTTATAAAGCAACCAGAGCCAAAAAGGCATGTAATTAATTAAACATTCTTTGTCTTCGCATTCCACTCACCGACCTAAATCTTTTAAAATATAAACAGACTCTGTACTAAAGGACATGGAGCAGATTTGTTTAAAACTAATTACACGTTCTTACTCAACGTTTTGCAAAACAAAAATATGGCGCCCAACTTGGACAAAAGTCATAGAGAAAAGTTAAATGGCGCCCAACATGGGACGAATTTATGCTAATTAACTACGGTTTTGTTATTTCGGATGAATTTTTAGCCAACTCATCTCAGCGAAAATTATGAATATAATTTGGAATAAGCCTAATTAGGGTTATAAATTAATGAAGGTATAAATGATTTAGGTAGAGGTTAACACAATGAGTATTTGGGTAATTCCAATATTTCGTCATGAATAGTGGGATTTCAGGCGTGGAATAGACTAAGTATTCTCGTTTCTCGAGAGCGGTGTAAAAATCGACTAAAATAATGTGATAAGGGGATCAGCAGCTGCATTCTTGTCTGATCTGTTTGCCAAGCTATTATAATCCTGTTTAACATTCAAGGCTTAGTCCTTAAAGTTTACACGCAAGAAAATTGTATCAGATTTATTCCCGTATTAAATAAAAACTGAAGTTTTAATAGGCCGCCAAATGAAAATATTTTTGTCTAAGAATACTCTAAGAAAATAAACTCTGCTGATTTACTAAATCAATTATCTTTCCACATCATTTGTAATAAGATTTGCGTGTTTTCATAGAAATAATCGAATCAATTATCGGTCCCACGCTGGGCGTCAATAAGGTTTATTGACGGCTCTTGATCTTATTATGACGATGATGATCAACATTGTTGTTTGGGTATTTTATTTACTTAGTGATTTTGGCTCTTATAGATTTCAAATATAAATAGTTAAAATATGTTTGATAAAAATAAGTACCTGCTATCAAAGCAAAATTCGCAATTGAAACAACAGAAAACAAAACAATATCAGTGCAGATACCAACTATATATACACCTCTGGCTTACCCTTCGGGGAAAATAGGTGTGATGTTATGTTTATGTTTTTAAGTATGATAAAAAACATTCATTTGACCTTGTATCCTTGACCATCATTTGTCGTTGCCATGCAAGGCTATTTTTGGAGCTCCGATCTTTTTAACCGTTAACGTTTCAGGGACGGTAGGTATAGAAACCTTTTTCCAAACCCCGATCAGCTTAGCTTAAAAAAAGCAAAAATAGCCACACTTTCCTCTATTATGAATTCATGATATACCTTTTCATCCCAAATCGTATTAGATTTTATAATATTGGATATGACATGCTTGGTAATTCTACGTAATAGGATGGCAATTCCTGCGATTAGATAATCCTGGAACATACCTTCACCTGTACGGTTTTTCTCCGAAAGGACGTTAGGTAGAGATAATGTGCTATTTATTTATATACAATATATTTTATAATATAAAATCAAAGTCACTTTTCGTGTGTATCTGTGTGACCACCTTGTTCTTCAATACTACGCATCGGATTATGATGCGGTTTTCACCATCGTATATAGATTTTATTCGGGAATATTTTATTAAGTCGTTAAAACCGTGTGAATCAGGGGCACGTGATAGTGACATTTTTTTTTTACCAATTCGTGATTACAATTATTTGAAACCAATCATCCTCGCGACCGGTCACCTAACCGCTGGCCAGACCAAGCAACCGCCCTCACTGGACTCTCTGTTACGACCGTCCTAAGAGAAGTCAAGAACCGAAGGAAGTGGAAGGAGGTGATTCATAAACCCACGAAGGCCTTTCAAGGACACGACCTTCAGTACTTAACGAGATACGCGACCTTGAAGAGAAAAATGTATGCATGTACGACAACATGGCATTACCAATTTTGCAGATAAGAAATCTGGAAAATCGAGTGGTGACGTAAAGCACTTTCTCGCACGTTACTGCCTAGCGAATATATAATTTGCAATACCTATTCCACATTGAAGGAATATACATTTGGGTCTTGGTACAGTGTAATATTCGAAAAAAAAAAAACAACCCTGTGGTCAAGCAGGTAGCTAGTCCTTTCGCGTTAAATATACAGGGACCGTTTGACCCAAAACTTTTGCGTGACCCTCCAGATTTTTTGTGAGCTCTTCTGAGGATGCTCGTAAAAAATTATATATTTTTCCAGTTATGTTGTAAACTTTGTAATATTGTAGATTACTTTTCCCTGTGGAGTGCGTGGAATTATAAATATGGCACATAATGTTTCTTTTTCATTCTAAAGATGAAACGTGTTCTTGTCTTGGTTTTTTTAAGAGGCGACATCTTTTCCTCGCGTGTTGGCACTTACTAAATATATGAGAATAGCTTGCCAAAATATTAGCAGGTCAGCAAGGAAAGGGTGTTGAAACTGACTGCACTGGTTGTTGAACGAAACAATTTACAAATACAATATACGACGTATATTTAGTAATCTAATTCGCTTCACTGTTCTTAAAGAGTCATAAACGTCAAGCGTCTCGTCGCTTGACGTGTCAACACGTCGTGTTCGCAACAAGTCAATCGTCATCCTGAGGATGCCTCGTTGAGAGGTGAAACACGTGTCGATTTCTTACAGGGTTCTTTATGACTCTTTAAGAACAGTTAAGCGGATTAGGTTACTAAATATACGTCGTCTATTGCATTTTATAATGGATTTCCGCAAAATCACGCCTGAGTCAATTAACTATCGAAACAATTAAGTTAAGCATGTTATTAATTAGGAAGTTAACGTCAGATGACTTTTAAAAGTTAAATGACGACGATGCCTAGAAGAGTAGGTAATGACAATCCTTTGTGGCTAAAAAAGGCCAGTATCGACCAAGAAACGGAACTTATATTTTAATAAGATTTTTTATTTATTTATCCTAAGTTCCTAATCCTACCCTAATAGAATGCAGTGCTTGCCTAGTGGTGTGACCGTCAGACTGCCAAGTCGTAGGCCTCGAGTTCCAACCCAAAGCACGCACCTCTGACTTTTCGGATTCATGTGCGTATTGTATAACATTATATCACTTGGTCCAAAAACGGTGAAGGAAAACTGCTTGAGGGAACCGGCATGCCTGAGAGATATTTTTTGACGGCATGTGAAGCCAAGTCAGAGGCCCATGGGCGGCTTTAAAACTCTGACACCAGGTTATTCACTAACCACACGAAAAGAAGAAGATCCTAATAAATTATTTATATTTTATATTAATATTATAAATCCGAAACTGAGTTATTTTCTTTATTTATTCGCTTTTACGCTTTCACGTTAAAACGGCTGAACGGATTTGAATTATAATTTATCTGGTACATAGGTAGACCATGGGATGGGGATGGATAGACAGGATATAGGATACTTTTTATCCCGATATTCCCACGGGATCCAGACTTATGCGGGTGAAACAGCGGGGCGCAGCTAGTTTATACATACTTTATTATACACCAGAAAATATATAGCAAAAAATAAATATATATATATATGATTATAAAAGTTTTCATGAATTATTCCCTTTTAGAGCAACCAACAAGTAATTTCTAACTCCAAACGTCGTAAACAATATTTAACCTAAAAGTTAATGTAGCGCCTAAGCCTGTATCACGTCGGCTTTAGTCAGACTGCAGTGAGAGAACCAACAAACACCACGTATAGTGGCTTTAACGTTTCGCCTTAGGGTGCTTGCGTAATGATCAGGGTCCCAGTGTAGCGGCATCTACATCGCTACATGCGAACTATGCATCAAAGACCTGACGTCACACAACATCCTGACGTCACACAAATCCTGCATCGCGCAATTAGAGTTTACCGCGCGATAAACATATATACAAGCTTCCCGACTTCAACCTCTGGGCAGTTGCCCGCCAGACACGACTCCCGTCTGGTCGGAGGATCCTCCCTTTTCTATGGTGGATGAGTGAACTTTACACCCTGTTCCTCATGCCCCCAAACCAGTACGGACAAGTTGGAACGGATTGCTACCGGTCGGTGCGTTGCGTTTAATAAAGTAACAGTATTATGTCTGGGAAATAATTACCTACGGCCGCGTGGTAGATAAACCTTCCCTGTCCGTGAGTAACTGCCGCGCACTTAATACTGTTGTGCGTACTGATATACAATGAAATTTCGAAGCGCATCGTTTCGGCCGTTTCCTATGAATACATAATACTGTTACTTATTAAACTGTGGTGCGGGTAATATAATCAAATTTTTATGTAGGTATGCGCTCGCACATGAATAAACTGTAAACTTGTCGGTACCGACTACAATTTTTCATACCGGGCACTCGTGGGTTGATCTGTACCTATCAGTACCAACCTTAATCGGTCAGGCTTTCCTCAAGTATACTGGGTTTCCAGTCTAACCGGATGCAGCTGAATGTCAGTATTTTATATAGAGCGACTGCCTATCTAATCTCCACAACCCAGTTACTGCATAACACGATATCCCTTTAGGGTACGATATCCAATCAGTACCGACAAATCGGGACCGGAAAACCTCTATCTTTATGCAAGCACCCTTAACCAGAAAACTTGACATATCATGAACGAAAGTTGGCATTCAACCCCCCAAGGGGACGCGTGGGTATGAATGTTTAAAAGAGGCACGTTCGTGTTATGTGGCATGTCTTGTTTGTGTATCTCTTGGGCTTCCGATTCTTGTTTATGTGGTAGGTAATTGAAATAGGAAGTGTTCAATATAGTGGAAATAAATTGGTTGACCTTGATGTGCCCGTCAATGTATTTTGTCAAATTTATACAGGGTGGCAAGGACGTCGACGCGAAAACTGATACCATGGATTCAGTACATGATTCTGAACCCCCCAGCGTTGAAATATTTCGTCGGATATTTTAAAAAAAACCTGCTGTTTCATAGAAAAGTGCAATACCTACGCGGTCAAAATGTATGGAACAGCTGTTTCTTTTAATAACCGAGGACAAATTTTAAAGCTGGGGGGTTCAGAATCATGCACTGAATCCATGGTATCAGTTTTCGCGTCGATGTCCCTGCCACCTGTATAATTAACGAGGTTATTTTGTGAAATTCTGTTAAAATTAATATTAGAAGCATGTTATTTTTAAATTTGTGCATTTTTCACTGTCCGTGTCAGTGGTTCAAACATAAGTTACAACTTTTCTGTACTAATATTTATAATATATAATAATATTATTAGAAAGAGTTTGTAAGTTTATATTTATGGGGTAATCTCCGGAACTACTAGTCGGATTAGATTTTTGGATGAGATTTTTTGCACTGGATAGCCCAATTCTAGAGGACGGAGTCGCGGCAGAAGCTAGTGTTAAATACAAAAGTTTAAACGGCAGTGAACAATGCAGAACTTTTATAGAGATTAATGATCTCGTTCAGAATTTTAGAAATTCCACGAGGAATTATTAATAATGAGCCACTATCATTGAATACCTCATTTTTGCCTACATTTTCTCTATGTTATATTACTTACTACCTAATACATTTTCTCTGAAAATAGTATTTACACTTACTCCGTGATTCCTACGGTTTATAAAGTAACTAAGATCACATTAATTCTTATACACATTACATTCATTTCGTGTTATCAACCCCTTATGTTGCACCTGCCATGTTTTGTCTCTTCACCCTAAGGTTGACTGTTAGAAAATGCCTCAGGCATTAGGTCCGCCCTTGTATGGTATAAATAGATAAATCAATTAATATAAAATGACGCGAGATGACGCGAACAGCAGTTAGTGACTGACTGTCTGTTGTATTTGTATCCTGAATTCGAACTGTGTCAACTCACAGACGGGGGACGTCTTAAGTACTTGAGTTCGCAGGTTGTGTGCATGTGTGTGTGGGTCACATACCCCTACACGTCCTCCATAAAAATATGAGTACAATCTGTAACAAAATTAAACCTTCTTCAAGTATTCAATCAAGCAAGCCACAAAATGTAACTCACCTTCCAAATCAAATAGCTGATATTGACAATTCAACAAACAAGATTCTCTAAAATATTCGCAAGCGAACACCGCTCAAGTCGATGATATAATTTCCTTTTGTCCAATCCAGTTATCGTCTCTTCATTCAACAAGCTATTCTAAATTATTTGATTTAAAAACGTTGAAAACGACTGTTCAAGGTTTTTAAATAATTTAATAGTTGGATCGATATACATTCAAGTACATTCTTTGTTTGCCACGGTTAAAACTACTGTAGGCGACCGTCACTACTTAGTAATCTAAGTGCTATACAAACATCTAACTGCACTGGTAGGTTAAATTCGCAGAAATTAATGATTCAGCTAATTCTGGGACTAGAAAAATATTGATATTTCTTTACTATATAAAAAGAAAGAGAAAAAAAATAGTTATTTATGTTATAAGTGCGGAAGGTAGGTGATTTCGGAAATCATCTTACGCACGTGTATCATACAAAGTTTTACTATGCATTGTGCGAGGAAAAAAAAAAAAAAACGAGCTAGCCTTACGGCAGTCGCCTGCGATGTGTAACATCTAACATACGACGACGTATTTAAATGATTCGACTTCGACTTCGACTTCGACTTTTTGATTTTGACCATCGTCATCATCATCATCTGGTTTGTAAATACAAATTTGTGAAAAAAAATTCTCAACTAATAAAATCTCTGACACGAGACGGGTTGACGACGGCCTCAAAAAAAAAAAAACAGAAAAGTAAAAAGCACTAGTGAAAAAAAGTGACACTTTCCGCACAAATTGACTGCTTGGAAAACGCTCTTTTCCAGCCAATGTATTGTAAAGTATTTATTGAGACTCGCACAGGAAATCACACATTAAACTAAAAACACACTAAACATAAATAAAAAACAAAGTAACATTAAAATTTAAAGAAGTAAGTCCTGTACGAGGCCAAAAGGCAATCTCAGCATGATGCCGCGACATTAAAAAAAATGTCACAGCGCTGGTATTCTGATAGGACCCGCAGTGATGTCACAGACAGATAGATACAGAATTAAATAATTATAATAAAAAATAAATAGGTGTGTGAAATACAATAAAAAGTAAAATATACCTATGTAATCGTGTCTGCGCTGAGTAGTATAAGTAAGTCTAATATTAATGTCTTAGACACATCTTCTTCTTTTCGCGTGGTTAGTGACAAACCTAGTGTCAGAGTTATTAAGTCGCCTAGGGGACTCTGACTTGGCTTCACATGCCGTCGAGAAATATCGCGCAGACATGCCGGTTTCCTCACGGTGTTCTCCTTCACCGTTTTTGGAATACGTGATAATTATACAATAGGGACATGAATTCGAAAAATCAGAGGCCTTGGGTTCGAACTCGATAATCTATCTATCTCAATGACTTGGCAGTTTGACGGTCACACCACTAGGCTATCACTGCTCATTAGACAAATAAACCTTACGGAATAAATTCTTTAAATGACATTGAAAATTCTCGAAATGACGTGCGCTTCAAAATCCGTAGCATATTTTGGAAGAACAACGCGACGCGAACACGAAAAGCGACTGACTACTTTTAATATTTATAATGTTGTCTTGCTCTATTCTTCATCCATCCAGTAGTAGTGTTCAGTATTCAGTGCTGAATCAAATTCTATCCCTCACTGCCTACAAGATCAATCTCGACAGTAATAGTTGTCCATCACTCCGTATTAACAGGAATTCCTGAGCCATGCTACCGGATATTTGCGGCTCGTTAACCACAGAGTAACTACGATGTGCAGTGGGTCATGAGTTTCGATGTCAGCAGACTAGATATTTGATCACAATGCACACATTGTAGAAATTGATTGAATAAGTTTTGTTTCCAATAAAATATGTGGAGAAAGTTTAATTGTGATTTAAGTGTAGAAAAAAAGGTTATTGAAATAGTCGCATATGATGGTGACATCTGATATCTTGGCTTAGTGCCAACCTATCGGAAAATGGGTTGGTACCATCTGACGGCCAACTCTAGCACCACGCGCGCGCATTGGTCAAATCAAATAGCGCGCGCTTCCCCGGCTTTGTGTTACGCACTTCCGTCCCTTTTGACGAAATCACTCCCACATATTACTGGAAAGCGAGGGGTAAGATGTGACTCATTTAAAGAAAATGTCTCCATTATGCCTAACGATAAAAACGATGTCTTGTAAACGTTTCATTTTGTTATAATCAAAAACTGTCAAATTATATTCCAGAAATTCTCAAAGCATTTTACATTTTGTCGTCAAAAGATTTACAATATAAAAAACCAGAAAGTTCTTAACTTCAAAATTAAATCGTCCGTTTCAAAACAATTAGCATAGGTGAACTGTAACATATTACGCTGTAGCTGAACCTCAACATTACTAGCACCTGCCACTTTCACTGCTAAAATAGACTGTACCAACTTATTTACACGTAAGAACCATTGGACCCAAAGGACCCAAAAAACCCGCGGGTCTTTCGGGCCCAAAACTTTCTAGACGATTGAATCGTATCAAGGTCGATTAAATCCATTTGCTCTGGTAGTTATAGTTTTTTCATTTATAAAATTGCTTAATGGTGCCGTTATTTATTTTTATGGCTTACGATCTATTTGGCTGAATTTTTTTTGATAGCTTAATATCCACTTGGAGTTATATAAGTTCGACGGCGCAGCAAGTGTCACCGTTTAGTTTTATTACGAAGTTACTAGGAACCACCAAAGACAATTGGGGTGGCGGCCGTCTTTTGATGACAGAAGATGTCAGGGCAAACGCTGTTGTACCACGTCTACGACGAACTGATATATTCTGGCACAATCCTAATGATATTGAAGATGCAGAACCACTAATACTGTTATCCTGTGCCGTTAAGTTTAGTCCTAACAATAGTCCCAATGCGTCCTGCCCGTGATGACATACGGTGTCACAACGTGGGCATTGACAGTCGAACTGGTCCACAAATTCATGGTCGCTCAACGCGCTATGAAGCGGGCTATGCTCGGAGTTTCATTGAAGGACAAACGAGAAATGAAATTATCCGGAAAAGAACCGGAGTTACCGATATAGCTCGCAGAGTAGGCAAACTGAAGTGGCCGTGGGCTGGCCATGTTTGTGTAGGGAAACATGACCGGTGGAGCAGACGAGTCCTGCAGTGGAGACCGCGTTTCGGCAAGGGTAGTGTGGGTCGCGTCCCAGCTAGATGGACCGACGACCTTAAGAATGTGGCTGGGGCAGACTGGATGTGGAAGGCGGAGGACAGGGTGTTGTGGCGCAGCTTGGGCGAGGCCTATGTCCAGCAGTGGACTAAGATAGGCTGAGTTGAAAATAGTCGTAATAATTTATATATCAGAAGGGTCATGTATAGGGGATGTCAATTGACAACGAAACGCAAGTGTGAAGTTGGCGCGGTTCGACAGAGTCTTGCCTTACGTTCGTACTAGTCGACGAGGGGCACTGTGGTGGCATGGCGCAGCTCCTTCGACCATCAGACATCGTACGCACAATAAGTGCCTAGAAACTGTCCAACGTTTCGTTTTGTACATTTTGTCAAGTTCAAATATAACCTAAAAATCAATAATCAACTTCAGACTTTTTCTTTTCGACCGGAACACATCTACGCTCAATAAAATGTTCAACGATTTAGATTCCAGCTCCAATCGGCTTGGGCACGCCACAATTGTGGAGATAAGTCCCCTCTTTGAGGAGTGGCTAGAGAGGCGCCCCGGCGTCTTCACCTTCCGCCTGACGCAGGTCCTCACCTGACACGGCTGTTTCGGGAGGTTCCTGTTCCGCATAAGGCGGGAGGAAACGCCCGGGTGTCACCACTGTGTGGATTGCCCGGAGGACACGGTGGAGCATACGGTGGAGGTCTGCCCGGCTTGGGCGGGGCACCGCCGTGTCCTCACGGAGGCGATCGGCGGCGGCAATCTCTCGCGTCCGGCTCTGGTTCAGGCCATGGTCCGGAGCGAGAGTGCATGGGAGGCCGTCACTTCCTTCTGCGAAGCAGTAATGCTCGCGAAGGAGGAGGCGGAGCGCGCTAGGGAGAGGCAAGATTCGCGCTCTCGCGCCCCTAGTCACCGTAGGAGACGCCCCGGGCGTCGGGAGTCGCGAGCCGACTTCCGGCCATCATAGGCGCGGGCTTGCGGACAGTGAGCAATGGGTAGCTTGCCGTTCGATTAGGACCAGGCCCGGGTCGACGGCGCGTTGTGTTCCACTTGCGCCTCAAATAGATGTCAGCACCAACTGACGGAGTCCGTAAGGGCCAATGCTTGCCAGGGTTGCGAGTTTGTCCGAAAGGGATATCGCGGCCCCGGCACACAGGCAACACTGGTGGGTTTTAGTCAGTAAAAGTCTGACACGCCTCCCGCTCCACCCAGAGCGCGAGAAGTTATTTGATCATTTCACAAACTCAAAAAAAAAAGCTCCAATCGGCTCCCTGTTCCGTCATATACAATATCTGGAAATTTTACAGAAAACAAAATACCGTGAAAATAATTGCTTGTTTTTGCTGGCAATTTATCATTTTCACTTCAATCAACCTGTTTGTTTTACACTACAAATTGGATTCAATGAAAGGATAAATATAAATTGCATAAATTAAATTATTAATTAGCAGGAATATATTTAAATAATAGCAATCCGATCACAATGGGGATTGGATTGCGATTGCATGTTTATTTACTTTGTACCTGGGCGACTGAGCTCAGCTCGGGTGAAAATAGAGAAAACGAATTCTCCCAGATATGAGACCTAGCTTGGTATTTTTTTGTTGCCTCCGGAGACCCCTATATTGCAACTTTCATCGAAATCGTTAGAGCCGTTTTCAAGAACGTGATTACAAATATACAGGGTGGCAGGGACATCGACGTGAAACTATTACCATGGATTCATTGCATGATTCTGAACACCCGGGGTGCTTTGAAATTTTTCGTCGGTAATTTTTTTTTTATCAGCTGTTCATTTTGACCGCGTAGGTAGGTTTTACTCTTTTCTATGTAACAGTAGATTTTTTTTTTATAACCGACGATAAATTTTATCTGAAGGGGCGTCAGAATCATGTACTGAATCAATGGTAACAGTTTTCTCGTCGATGTCCCTGACACCCTGTATATACAATGTCGCCCATGGGCATGTGACCGCCCGTATTTTTCTGAATATTCATGAAAAATTATCGAAAATTGACTTTAAAAGGTCTATCTTTAATATTTTTCATGTTATTCAATTTTTTATGTTTTTATTAGCGTTTGCCATATCTTCTATGTTATTGGCTCGACTTGGATTATGTTTATTATTTCTAATAGCTTATGAGTTATTTTATCGGATTAACTAATTTTTTTTTATTAAAATTGGTCGACTATGAAAAAAAAACGGAGGAGAAGATTTTTTTTTTCAAAAAAGCGTTTTTTATTTAAAAAAACACAAGTGTAAATCCGTAAAATCATAGCGAGAGACTGAAAAAAAAAAAAAAAACAAAAATGAAAAAATTATAAAAATAATTAAAGATAGACCCCCCCTTTTTAAGTTTATTTTCGATAATTTGTCATGAATATTCGGAAAAATACGGACGGTCACATGCCCATGGGCGACATTGTATACAAATATTACTCATTTAATAGTATAGGATTTATACGTATTCATTGGCATAAGCATAATCAGCCAAGAACGTCGGTAAATGTCACATGTCTTCGAAGTTTTGGTTCTAGGACATGCCGGTTTCGTCACGATATTTTCCTTCACCTAGAGCTTTTGAGAGCATTGGCGATGAAATTATTTACAGAAAGTATAGCGCCTGCCTGGGTTTGACTTGGACCCCACGACCATCAACTCGTAAATCAGAGTTGTTACCACTGGGCCACCACTGCTCAGAGGTGGTGGTATTGGGGGGGGCAGTTTTCAGTAATAGTAAAAACTAAAAATATGTCATCATGCATATTTTTATTATGTAGGTATAATGATAACAATGACGTAACTCAATGCAATTTGATTCTTTGTATGTCAAAAGAAATCAGTCGAAACGAAATCGAGTTGGACATGGACTGACCTTTTCAAATTGAACATGGCATATTTATGTACTGTCATATTGGAAATGCATTGTTATATTACAAATGCATCAAACTTGTTTCCTGACGATCTTTTCCGTCACGGTTTTGAGAGCAGTGGTGATGAAATAATTTACAAAAAAAACCGGCCAAGTGCGTGTCGGACCACGCACAATGCAGGGTTTCGTAGTTGGGATGAATTTATCCCAAGAACAAACTTAACATTGTAGTTGAAAAACGTGTTCTTCCATTCGGAATGTATGGAGATCATGTTTTTCAAACTGCAAATTTAAGTTGGTTTATTATTTCTCGTTAACCTGTACAGCCTACTTAGCTGTCATAGTTTTCCTTTTAATTTCGTTATATATACTACTGCTGTGAATTCTAGTACTAACAGTCTCTGAGCTAAGCCGCGAACAGACAGACAGATAGACAGATGGACAAGGCGAAACTATAAGGGTTCCTTGTTTACTACGGAACCTTAAAGAGTAAAGCGCTTTACTTAAAACTCAAAGCATTTATTTGAAATAAATCAATTACAGGCACTTTTGAATTGTCAAGGGGTCGGTCAGTCAGAGAGATGAAGCTAGATGCCCATTCCAAAGCGTAGTAGGTACCTATGGAGAAGAACGGGCAAGAAACTCCACGGATACTTTTTTACGAGTTCTTACGAGTTCCTATGTCACGACTGTACCTACAAGTGTTTGTAATCCGGGCACGACTGTGCTAACGCAGCCGAGCATAGCTAGCAGTCAATGACTGCAATGCGTCAGCATTTCTTATGAATTTCGAAATGGTCGCTGCATAGAGTTGCTGGGTGCAGAGATCCTGAATTGCAGGTTCCACGATTTATTAATTGAAGCGTAGTTTGTTCTTTTAAGTTTATTAGCGGTTTTTATCCAACTGCGTTAAAAGGGTTAAGTTTTTAGGGTTCCGTAGTAAGCAAAGAACCCTTATAGTTTCGCCATGTCTGTCTGTCCGTCAGTCTGTCCGCGGCTTAGCTCAGAGACGGTTAGTACTAGAAAGCTGTGTGTAATTTGGCATGGGTATACATAATAATCATGCCGACAAAGTAGTAAAATAAAATCAATAAACTATTATTTTTTTAGGGTACCTCGCCTACACGTGAAGTGGGGATGTTTTTTTTTCCTCATCTACCCCATGTTTTGAGGTATCGTTAAAAAGGTCTTTCAAAAATATTGAGAGTTTGCCGAAACCATTTTTGCATTCGGGAATCCGTTTGCGAAATATTAAGCTTTTAACTGAAATTTTTAGTTAGAGTCAAGCCCCCCCCCCCCCCCCCTTCTAGCTAAATGCTTGTACTTGGACTTGTAAAAAAAATCACAGCAGTAGTATATATAACGAAATTAAAATAAAAACTATCACAGCTAAGTAGGCTGTACAGGTTAACGAGTAATAATCGACCAACTTAAATTTGCGGTTTGAAAAACATGTTATCCCATACATTCCGTATGGGAGAACATGTTTTTCAAACTGGAATATTAAGTTTGGAATTGGGATAAATTCATCCCAACTACGGAAACCTTCATTGTGCGTGGTCCGACACGCACTTGGCCGGTTTTTTTTTACATTGGAATCGATAATTGTAATAAATTTTGTTATTGTTATTATTAAAGTTTGAGAAGGCCTTTATTGAATAAAATTGTTGTGTTTGAAGAACGCAATTTTATTATAACATTACGTCTGTATGCCCTGAAGAGGTAGCCAAGGGTACCCATTTGTCAGTCACAACAATTTTTTTTTTTTTTTTTTCGAAAACAAAACACAAATATATCCAGACTGGCTGGTCTGCTAAAAATAGTCAAATGTTCGGGAAAAACTGAATAGTTCAAGACTAGGGGCACGATGCGTTGCGCCGGCAGTGCGGCACCGGAACGGTCTCGCTGCGGCGTCCTTCATACAATTATCCATGGTATGTCACACGGTGCGTTCCGCCGTCGCACCACACGTACACCGGATTTGTAGCCCGCGATAAGAGGCGGAGAGGGGTGTACGCGTTGCGACGCCAGAGCGGCACCGCTCAGTCTCATCGGGTGACCTCCAATGCGGCGAACTCATTGCGGTGCGGCACCTCTGCGGTGTAACAATGTTATGGCGCTGCAACGCCCGTGAGACCGCCAATGCGGCGAAATCATTGCGATGCGCCACCGCTGCGGTGTAACTACGTTACGGCGCCGCAACGCCCGAGTGACCGCCAATGCAGCGAAATCTTTGCAAGTTTAAACAGGCTCTAAGGGATACTAAGGAAAGGTCACATTCTCAGCTCACAATACCTACCTTACAAAAAGAAAGTATGCTACTTCCACTATCTTACATCAAAAACTGCCGTAAACCGGGACTTAACTCTTTATGCCCCCAGTGAGAACCCTACATGTCGTTAAGGGTTATGTTTATAGATCCTCGTAAAAACCTTCGCGACTTGATATAATATTGTATTATGTAATCTGTTGAGTCGGTTTATTTGCCATAACTTGGACTATAACCGCGTTTTAAAGACTGTTTGAGATATAAAAGTATTGGATAAAGTCTTGTGAAAGGGTATGTAAATATGAAGGGGTATATACATTACACGCGGGAGGTATTGATCTTTTTGTATCTTATTTTGACCCCAAAATAAGATACTCCAGTTAAAATGAAAGACACTAACTAATCTTAACTTTTGTTTGTATAACATGTTTTTAGGGTTCCGTACCTCAAAAGGGAAAACGGAACCCTTAAAGGATCACTCGTGTGTCTGTTTGCTGTCTGACTGTCCGTCCGTCACAGCCAATTTCCTCCGAATCTACTGGACCAATGTAGTTGTTTGGTACACATATGAATTTCTGTATAATACGGACGTCAAAGTCAAAATTCATTTATTTACGTTAAATAAATGAATTTTGACTTTGAATATTTGAATTTTGATTTTGATTTTGACACTTTTCGGGGCCAAACTGGAAAAAAAAATGCATACTGTGCCGTGTGACGTATTAAATGAAAGGACTTGTTGTAAGGATCTTAAATATTTTTTTTTTATAAATACTGTTAAAGATATTTAAGAAAATACATGAAAATTGACCATTCCCTCCCTTATCTCCGAAACGACTGAGCCTAAAATTTTGAAAAAAAACACTGAGAATGGTTCTATACTCATAGATTACAGGAAAATCTATATAAAGTCTATTGTCTTAAAATAACATGGTAAATCTCTCAATATTGTGCGTACAAACTTACATTTGCAATTGGAATGTATGGGAGAACATGGTTTTCAACTACTATGTTAAGTTTGTTCTTGGGATATATTCATTCCAACTACGGAACCCTTTATTGAGTGTGGTCCGACACGCACTTGGTCTGTTTTTTACCATTGATGACCTTGATTTTTGACCATTGAAATGAAAGCGAAAACAAATAGTTAAATGAGAAATTCTTAATTTATCATTCAATATTTACCAAATTTATTCGCGCTGCATTTTAAATACAGCCAGTCCATTTTACGCTCTTTCTAGGAATCAAATCAAGGTTGCAGCAGTCTAAGCCAGCAGTATTTCTTACTGCTAATTACCTACCAATTAGTAACAAAGTCTTTTTTTCCGTTTCAGGTACGCTTCTGTTCTATAAGTTGAGACGAAACATGGAAAAGTCCAAAACGTGAGAAGCTATGTGTTTATAACTTTAAGTCTGACTGCCTATAGATGGCGCCAATTTCATATCACATTTACGTACATACATCGCTCTAATGGTCTCAAATCATGAGATTTAAAGAAAGAAAGAAAAGAAAGAAAAGAAAGAAAAGA
Organism: Agrochola lota; assembly: GCA_947364205.1. Taxonomy (NCBI): domain Eukaryota; kingdom Metazoa; phylum Arthropoda; class Insecta; order Lepidoptera; family Noctuidae; genus Agrochola; species Agrochola lota. The sequence goes on along the minus strand of OX376246.1, from coordinate 7,387,710 downwards.
CAGAAAAGAAAGAAAATAAAGAAAAATAAAAAAAAGAAAGAAAATACGTTTATTTGCGGTAAACATGACGCAAAGAAAGAAAACAAACACACACACATTCACATTCTACATCTCTTTCTCATTTCTCCTTTCGCAGGTCTGCTGGAAGAAATTTCTTAAGAAATAAGCAGTACCTTTGTACTCATAATTATGGTTATGTCGTATCTGTATCTATTTTACTGTGTGTACATAAATAATAATTAAAAATAAAAAACAAAGTAAAAAAATAAACAAATTGAGGGAAAATATGTGTCACATCCACGCAAAAGGGCCATCGCTCAGCATAATACTGCGACCCTATGCGAGACAGCGCTAGTTTTCAGCGACAGCCGGCGTTGACGTTATGACGTCGACCGGTGCAGTAGATTTAATGAAAAATTTCTTCAATAAAACAATTCTAACTTAGAGAGATGTACTATTGATTATTATGATTATAATTCTGTTATTTTATATTTGTTACGGTCGCGAATCATATTTTAATCAAGATACAACCTGACACTGACCTGCAAATTGCAAAAAATTTAAGAAAATTTTGAATTTCGCAGCCAGTACTTTTGCGCATCCATAAATCTTTGACATTTAAACGTCTCTGAACTTTAAACAACGTCTATTAATAAAGAGGTTAATTGTCGTCCCTTCATTGCGTATTAACATACATACGTTTCTTTGAAAAAAAAAAAATCTTCTACCTCGTTCCAAATAATTAACCCTAGATTGATACTAAAACCTCCATTCAAAGTTAAACGCGAAGGGAACAAGCTATATATCTACCATTAAACCTAAATACAAATAATTGTTGTACGTTCACCATAATTACCTTTAAACTTTGCTTTCCTTTAATCTATTGAGTAGTATTGATTTTTCTAAAAGAAAGCTTGTAAATACTTTTGTATTGAAAGAAACAAAGGAAGTTGAACCTTATTTGTGGGGTTTCAAAGTTGAAATTCAAGTGTGTTTTGTTTCAGAGTTCTTTAGTTCTAAATTGCACCCTAGTTACGATACGTCTAACAGGTCAAGTTGGAGTTATTCTAAGTCTGTTACGTAATGTCTTGGAGAGAATGAATTTTGTAAGAAAAGGTAGGTCTTGTTATTTTATTTTAGCGAAAGAGGGGTAGTTTTGGCTGAAGCAATTTATATCAGAGGTAGTTTTGTATTTCGAATGTCAAAGAAAACAAAACTGTGTAACATTAAAAGTACTACATTACTAAACCCGTGTGGAAACCAGCATCTGAGATTTTCTCTACGGCATGTGAAGCCAAGTCAGAGGTCCATGGGCGGTTTTGGTTCTAGTACATGGCATATTCGGCCTAAAATGTTCCCACTTCTGGGACACAGGCCTTCTGTTGAGAGAGAGTGTGACGTAATTCACCACGCAACCCAGTGCAGCTTGGTGGCTGGACATAGGATTCTAAGTAGAGCCTCAATACACAGTTTTCCCTCTTCATTCAGTTTGCCCCAGGTACCTTTCAAGTTCATCAGCCCACGATTAAGAGCGTTTATTCTGAAAGTGGACAGTATCACTGTTTAGATTAATTTGGCAATATTACTGTATGGAAATACGAAATGTGGCTAACTATCGAACTAGAATATTAATAATGAATTGCAATTATAACACTAAATTTGTAACCGTTTTAGGTGTAAAAAAACGCATTTTGAAAGTTTGTAAATACTTTTTTTTATATAAAACTAATTATTCGGTGTTACAATATTAATTATTGCATTTCGTAATCAATATTTTAGTTCGCTAGTTAGCTAGCTAAACTGTATGGAAATGTGTAGCCACATTTCATATTTTCATACTACTGTATGGAATTATTGCCAAATTAATCAAAACAGGTAAATATTGGACAGATATTTGCGACGTTGCCAACTTTTAAGATTCCTCCACCTCTTAAGCATGATAAATAACTACGTTAAATCTACTGTCTTTTGTAATATTCTTAAGGTAATTTCCCCAGCTTATTTAAAAGTTCAAGAAAAATTAAAAACAGTACAATTGTATTAAGTTTCCCTGGAGAAATTATGCTCGTGGACGATTACTGCTAACCCTCTCCAATAATCATTTCTTTTATCTCGTACTAAGTCAATGAACTTTTTATTTCGGCGTTTTTAAGTACTCTGGGGTGACGTAGTCATTATTATTAGCCTGTAAATGTGTCATTTTATGGGGAATGAGTTCAATAGTAAGAAATTGGAGGTTGTTAACCTTTTAAGGATCGAATTAAACCTATTTTATAACCTCTCTGCCTCATAATACTTCCAACTCAACTCTTTTACCAACTGTCAACTTCATGAGCGGGAAAAACAATCGAATTTAATTTCACTCTACGATTTTACACAATGCCCACTTGACTGTTCTGCGATAGAAATGCCATCTTTTCCTAAGCTATCTTTTTTCTGTTATTATCCTTGTATTACCCGTCAAAACACATCAATAGACAAACAGACAGACCCATTTTCACTTTTATATTATCTATCATGTGTGTTTGTATGATGTAAACATTAGACGTACGAATGCCATTTCGTGTTGTGTTGAGCCATATGCCACCGACACAGTACTTTGTCGCGTTTTGTCGTGACACGGGATATACCAATTAAACGAATCCGTTTAGGACTACATAAAATCACAACGAGTTTTGATGGGATAACACTGCGTCAGAAAGCGTCACGACACGACACATCACAGTAATATAAATCCGGCTTTACAGCAATAGGGCCTGACTGCCCAGAGGCACAGACGATTTCGATATTTTAATGTTAACCCATTCAGCTTGAAGTTCCTATGATCCAGACATAAAAATAATATTTATGTACCTATTTTGAAATCAACAAATGGTATGCGAAAATAACCTTTACACGCCATGATAGACCATGACGGGAATGATAAGCAAGTACAAGTTCTTCAAACAGATAATTATTTAATCAGAATTTAACTATACCATATCAAAATGACCTGAATAACCTTCAACTCATATTAGGACCCTATCGACCCAAGACAGCCGTGACCTTACCAATTAACCGATTAACACAACTATGAAATTAAATTCGTCCCAATAGTCTGACTAGGTAAGATATTCAAATGAGACTCAGTTTGAGGGAAATTTAAGATTCACAGACCGCACATTAATTTGCTAAGTAAAGTAAGCGTTTTATATACGAATAAAAACTTTATTCTATTATACATGTATTCATAAAGTATATTAGCGATCCGCCCCAACCTCGCACGCGCGGTTTTTACAACTTGATAAAACATGGAGGTTTCAAATTCAAATTACAAATATTTTACTTCACATAAACCTACATGGGCACTTATGAAACGTCAGAAGCTAGGTGCACGATTCCAATTGGTCGTTTCCTATGGAGAAGAGCCGCAACAAACTCCACGGTTACTCTTTAAAAAATAATTGGCGTTTACAATATTTTCAAATAACAGTATTAATAGGTATGGGAGGACAGTGTAGGTCTTTCAACAAGTACCAGGTACTTACCAAATAGAAGACGGTCAATAAATCTGCAGTCCACTAAGCCTACAGCGTTCTCACATTCACAAAATAGAAAATAATCTGTATAAAATATAAATGAATTAATAAAAATCAAATCTATTTTAAACTAAATGAAATGATTGCTATACCAAATGTAACAAATCTAAATAATTATCATGTACATATAGTCCACTAATAAAGTGTTGAAATTAAATTGTTGGTATCTAATGTCAAATATTATGATGATTATATCCAGGAAAAAAGTAAAAAAAATAAATACATGGTAATTTGCTATCACGTTAAAACGGCTGAACGGATTTGGATGAAATTTTGGCAAATGGGTGCACTTGTGTCTGCGCACACACTTGTGCACTATAATTATCTCCAGAATACTTAGTTAATTTTCGTTGAGATTGGTCACGTGGCCGAAATTCGGTCGGGAGAATTTACTAAGTGTGGTGATGCAATTTCCCCATTTTCTGTTAGTTAACTGTAGCCATTGGTACATTTTCAGCATTCTTATTATTGCTCTTAATTTTGCAAATTACTTGCTCGCTTTATCTCTAACAAGTTAAGCATACAAATGCAAGAGCTATTCCTTTACTCTTACTGAGTATAAAGTGCTAGACACGTTTCTGGTTTCGTGCAGAACTAATTGTTGCCTTTTAGTAATTAGAAGGAATACTAGATAAACGCAGTGGAGCACAGTTACTTCTTTCAATTTTTTATTTTTTTTTGGGTGGGACGTTATCATATAACTGTCAGGAGGAGGGCGTGTCAGACTCTTACTGACTAACACCCACCGGTGTTCCTTCAGTTGCCTGTACGTTGCCAGGGGCCACGGTATTCCTTTCAGGCTTTCCCGCGATCCCGGCTGGCGTCGGTCCTAGCGGATCCCATCAGTTGTGCTGACATCTCCTTTAGGCGCGCGTGGAACAAAACGCGCCCTGTACCCGGGCCTGGTCCTTATCGGCCGGCGAGCTACACATTGCTCACCATCCGCAGGCCCGCGCCTACGGTAGCAGGGAATCGGTCTGGGAATCCCGACACCCAGGGCGTCTACTGCGACGGCTAGGGGCGTGAGGGTGCGAAATTTGCCTCTCTCTCACGCGTTCCCCTCCTCCTTTGCGAGCATTACTGCTTCGCAGAAGGACGTGATGGCTGCCCACGCCCTCTCGCTCCATACCATGACCTGGACCTGGGCTAGACAGAGAGATCACTGCCGCCGATCGCCTCCACAAGGACACGGCGGTGACCCGCCCAACCTGGACAGACCTCCACCGTATGCTCCACCGGGCGTTTCCTCCCGCCTTATCTGGAACAGGAACCTCCCGAAACAACCGTGTCCGGTGAGGACCTACGTCAGGCGGACGCTGAGGACTAAATAAATTAATATTAAAATAAATTGTTATTGGCGCCTCTTTAGCCACTCCTCAAAGATGGGACTTATCGCCGCAACTGTGGCGTGCTCATACTTCTTGCTACTTTGCATTCATTTTATACTAATCATTCTTTTATATTTCTAACAAAGATCATTTATAGTCGAAAAAGCTACTTGATATACGTAAAGATATTCATCTTTATTGTGTGCGCATACTATAAGAGATTGATGTAAAGGAATTGACTCAGCACACTTCAATATTGTTTAAAAGTAGTTGAAAGTTAGCTGCCTGAATACCAAATTGGGTCGAGTGTATAACTATTTTACATAAAGACTTACTCTGGTAGTAGAATAAAAAACCTATACAATATATTTATTAATTAAATTGATCCTTTGAAAATACTCTTACTCTTAGAAAACTACTAACAAAAGCTATCAATTATTAATTTGAAAAGAGGGCTCGAATTCAGTAAAAAGAAGTATTTCTTCAATGTTATAGAAGGGTTAACAGCTGCCTTGGAAAATAATGTATTACTAAGATAAAGTATTTTTATAATACGTTGAGTGGGCAGTTGTATATTTCATTATATGGAGCAAGATAAATAACAAACCCACGCATGTTTTATCATAATTTCAATCGTGTGGTACTATGACTCAGTGTGAATTCTGTGATCGATTCTCAGATGAGAAAACTGTGCCATAATTTTCCTTAATTTTTTTAATAAGCTCACTTTTTATTCGCGACTTAAACGAGATTAAAACAAAAACGATTACGTACTTACAGTGATACTGACAGAGCAATGGCGAATGGAGCAATTTAAAACTCTGACACCGAGTTAGTCACTAACCACACAAAAAGATGAGTATCAGAAATTTCTCAGTAGCAGCCAGGAGTCCGGATTTGTACCCCTTTGATGTCAATTATAAGCTCGTTCCCTACTACATAATTGGCGAAACGTGGTTGTACTATATATAGGTGCACCTCTGCCCAACCCCACTGGAAATACAAGCTTGATGTTATGTTATGTAAGTTAAAACACCATCGTGTATTGGAAAAGCAGAGCTGAAACAAATATAGGAATGAAGGTTCATCTGCTCCTTTCAATCCATATTTTAATCATTCGTTAGGTGAGTGTAAGATGCTGAGTGCGTGCTTAAATCCAACATCGTTTACACTTTTGTTTCATGTATTATGTTTATACGTTTCATTTCGAGTACATATGATGAACTTGAGCAATTAGGGTCCAGGGTAAGCGGCCGTGACTTACAGGTTAAAGGTCATAGGTTCGAACCTATAAAGATAGAAATTACTGTGTTTTACTTTTTGTAAAATATTATTTCATAAACACTGGTCTAAAAGGAAATCGTGAGGTAACCGGCATGTGCTAGAACCAAAAAATCGAAGACATGTGCGAAACTGTACTAAGCCCACGTGGTGAATTACGGCCCTCTCCCTCTCAGAGAGAGGAGGCCTGTGTCCCAGCAGTGGGAACATGATAGACTGATTTATGCTTATGCTATTATGTGATACTTAATAGTTACAGAAGAAAGTAGATAGCGAAGCCTTTCTAAAATATACCTTTAACAAGTATTTCGTAAAACTAGCTGCACTTTGACCTATTTAAATTGTTATTGGTGCCCAGAGAGGGACAAGCACAAGATGGTAGATAATTATAGTGCCTCTACTTTGCACTTAAGTAAATGGGAGTACGTTGCTGAAACTACGTCCTTAGTTTGTCCTGGAACGATTTGGTCGAACAATATTGTTAAATTCTGGGGACATTTACTCCTTATTAAACTATTTTTATTTGTATAACTTCTATGAAACATAATTATTTAGAATAAATTATTAGGCTTGAACGATTAATTTCGACTTCAAACGGAGATCTTAATCATGATCTTAGAAGATCCTCATTAAAAATCTCCGTTCAAGGACAAAACTAGACTGGCAAAACCGAAATAATAAGCGAATATTTAAACCTGAAAACGAACAAAATAAATATAAAAACTATTTACTGCTACATAATAATTACTAATAAATACTTAATGAAAAACAAACTACCTACAAACAAACCATTATAACAATTTATTAAGAATTACTTATTGGCGCCCAACAGGGCCTTGAGTCCCACTTGGGTGGCAATAAATACTTTTTAGATATCTCATAGTTCTTTATTGAAATAATTCCTTACGTAACAGACACTTTTCGGCTCTTTTATAACAATAGCTTTTATTATGAAACTAATAAACTCATAATTTGACGTTAGTAGACAGAATTATTTTTATATTAGTTCGTAACAGGAATAAAAAAATCTTTTTATCAAGTAATTTAGTGTATTTAATAACTTTTAAATTAATTCACTAGGTAGAAGCTACTGCTTTATGTTAATATTGTAGGTAAGCTGCTATGCTTTTGTTTTGAGAAACATGTAACAAGAGATCTTATTACAGATTATATTTTTTTAACGTTTTTATAAGTTCTATCTTGGGAGTAAGATCTACTAAAATTCTAAGAAATAATAGACTTTATCAAAATAATGGGATTAACAAAAGCATAAGTAATTTCGATATTTAAGTTATTACTTATTTCTAGCAAAATGTTAACAAATTCGGTCCCACGGTGGGCGCCAGTAATGATTGCTAAGTAATTGCTTAGAAAGTTCTGGAACACTTTCTTTTATTGTGTTGGAGCTATTTAATTGCTCTTGAGGTCGGGTATTAATTGAATCTTTATGTTGGAATGATAAATTGCTTTTAATATTAGGAGTGTAATGAACGTTTTTCGAAAAGATAATACAATTAATTACTTTAAGACCTTAAGCAGTCTCAGTGTTTCATAATTTCTAATTAAATCTATATAAGTGATAAGTTTTAAAATATTAGTACACCTAGGGCTTTAATAACGATTTAAATTAATACATTTAAGTAGACAATCCTGTCTATTGAAGCTGCTAGTCTGAATAATAAAAATATTTTCTAAAGAAACATCAGAATGTGGAAACTAGAATGCAGGATTTTATTTCCTTAATTTCTTAAAATTTTGAAAGTCGAAGCTGATCTTGGTCGTAATCAAGATATGATTACGACCAAGTTCAGTGACGTAAAGAAAACATTTGTCTAACTTTCCTAAATAAACAAAAAATATTTTGTCCCCATTTATCCTGTTTGTTACAATCTTTTATCAGTGATAACCTAGTGGTGTAACCGTCGGACTTCTAAGTCATAGGTCTCGAGTTCGAACCCAGGGCGCACCTCCGACTTTTCGAATTCATGTGCGTATTGTATAATTATCACTTGCTTCAAAAACGGTGTAGGAAAACATCGTGAGGAAACCGGCATGCCTGAGAGATATTTCTCGACGGCATGTGAAGCCAAGTCAGAGGCCCATGGGTGGCTTTTAAAAACTATGACACCAGGTTAGTCACTAACCACACGAAAATAAGAAGATTCAGTCAATATGACAACATCTTCCATTGTAAGTATTCTCAGTTGTCGGTTTTCACTTCTGTCATCTTTAAAAAAATAAAGATAAAGCAAATCCTTAGGGGTCTAAAAGTTACTGCGCTCTTTGGCTCATTGAATTTTAAACCCTGTCTTGGGAGTAGGTCAAATTCTTTTTGATCTAAGAGTCTTGTGTCCCAAAGACGGTGTTCCTTTTGAATTTTGAAACCGGAGGTGAATTATTTAATGAAGAGGTCGGAACTTTTCTTGTTCTTTGTATTGAATATTATAAGAGCCTACAGGAGTGGTGATACATAAGGACTACAGGAGCTAAACGCAAGTTTTATAATGCTTAAAAGTGTGTTATGGTACATTGCAGTAAACAAAATCAGATAAATACATGATATTCTTCAGGATATATGCTAGTTAGATAGTGTGTTGAACAATTGAACATATGATAGAAAAATATCACGAGGACACCTCAATTTTTTTTTTTTACGATTAACATGCAACATAACAACAACAACAAAATATTAACGTAATAGTGTATACATTTTTTAGTCCAATTAATAGATTTTTTGTAATTGCTTCATACGTTGTTTTTTAAATAATTATGTATTTAATCAAAATAACTAGTGCAGCTTAGTGATTCTTTGTAAATACCTAACTTCCAAAGTTGCAGTTATGGATTTAATGGCAAGGCCGTAACGCCTAAAATTTACTGGATAGAAATTAGTGAGTTTTTGCATTTTGTAGAATGTGTCAAAAGGAGCACATTACAGATAAAAACGTATTTAGTGATTTTTTTGCAGTTAATGAGTTCTTGCAATAAGCCGACGATATTTTGTAATAAACATCCTATGTCATCGCGTTTCTCTTTCTTTTCTACGCAGTCGGACAGCAACCGCGCTTTAGCTATTGTCAGCCTCTTAAGTACCTGGTGCATTCTGGGCAGTTTTTTTATTGTTTATTAATTAAGAAATAAAACAAAATACAAACAGAAACATCACAAAAACCTCAATAGGTTTGTCCGGATGTTGAAACATTTTTGCATTGTTGTTTTTTTTACATTTTATTTTACTTAGGACAGTCTTGTTTTGTATAGTTTACCATACAAAGGTACAGGGATTTTTTTTGTATCAAATCGAAACATCACGTCAAATTGTCGTGGTACAGCCATTTCACAATGTGACACATGACAAAGAATGACTATTGGTTGTGATTTAAATATACGGCCAATTGAACAAACGAACAATTACAAGTTTGTTGTCAATTTGTTTAGCAATATCCCTGTCCCTAAGTACATTCTAATATACACATAACATCACACCAGTTATGTTTAAGTCCCATGTAATAGGGGCGAGCCTATTACCATTATCCGGGCACAAATCCAGACTCCGGGCTGTTACTGAGAAACACACTGCATTTTAATATGACCTTAATTATTATTACTTGGCATATAGGTCAAATACAAACCAATTTTCATAAGGTACTCTGCAGTACACAACTACAAATCCCTGGCTATTTGGACCATCATTCTGGCTGGCAACAAATCAATTGGCCAGTTAATTGGTTGCATGTTCCCAAGGGAATATCAAATAAATTGCCAGCAAATTTTGACAATTTTTTTCGCAATCATGTTATATTGGAATGAACGCTAATTGGGTTGGCAATATACATATAGAAGTTGATTGATACAGTTTTTTGTTACTTTTTTTGTCTAAAGAATTGTTTATGCTTAACGCTGCCTCGATTTTATAAATTTTGTTGGTCAGTGACTGCCATCCTAGTTGTTGTGTTACGCTTTCATGACCTGTGTTAGGACATGGTATACTTTTTATCCCGATATTCTCACGGGATCAAGACTTATGCGGGTAAAACCGTGGGCCGCAGCTAGTTTTCCTAATAAATTCAAATCATGTTTCCTGGTCCTTAAACCACCTGACCAAGATTATCTCTGGACTTAAAAAAACTTTTTACAAAAAAATACAACTGACTTCCAAAAAAAAAAACACTACACAAAGTGTGTGTCTAATGTATAGTGACCACTACAAAGTGTAAAATAATTTTAATTTTGGAAGTCGGTGTCTTTGGTTTTGAATTTTCGTTTTTTGCCACCGACTTCCGAAATTAAAGTTATTTTTCACTTTGTTGTGTTTCTTTTTGGAAGTCGGTTAAAAAGAGGTTAACCTCTGAGTTCGTCTAGGTGTTTCTACTCAGAATAATCGAAAAGGAAACCCCGAGCTCATGTAGTTGTAAAACATAATTTATTTTTATCGTGTAAACGTGTTTTATTTTAAACTTATTTACAGAAATATATCATATAACATCTGCCGAGCCTTTCCCCAACTAGGTATATACAAATTGTTATTTTCCACTATGAAATCGGCATTTTGTTTAAGTTTTGATTGTTTGTTTTTATTTGCTAATGTCGCAACACATTACGCAATTGTCGCATTGTCTTTGGCCTCTGGCCCTGACAGCAAGCAATAGACAAAATTTATCAAACTTTTCTACGCTTTGAATCTTGAATACGGGGCTTTTGGGTAATTTGTAAAGGAGGTAATTTGTAAGGGGTCTAACATATCATTTTTTTTTTGTATTTTGCGTTTCGTTTGTGCAGAATAAATAAACAATTTTTCTTTTTTTTTTCTTTATGTTATAGTCGTATTCCAGTCTGATCGTATGCAGCTGGATAGCAGTATTTTACATGGAGCAACTGCCTATCTGACTTCCACAACCCAGTTATTGGATAGAGGTTCGCCTATTACAATGTCTGACAGTCTGAAACAAAATTATGTATGAAACAGATTTCTAAGAAAATATTTATGCCCTAAATAAATACAGTTTTCTTAAAATAAATTGAATATAGCCAAACAATTACAATGGTGAATTTTTACGTTATCTTTTTGTGTTAGAAACGAAGGTTAAAAAGGTAATAACAACCTTTGTTACAATTTGTAATGTCATGGCTTCATTGAATGAGATCATATTTGCACGCCATAATATACCTACCAATCTACTTACTAACTAAGGTTAATCTTTATGTCGTGGCCAGATCTTAAAATTGATAATTTATTGAAATGAACATCGACCACTGGTCACATCATATTGTGGCCTGGCCAGATCATTGAATACTAAACGTTTAAAACGATATGAACAGTTAAACCCACGACTACTTCATGATGTGGCTAAATATTAGTGATCATATCGTAAAATAGTTAGATTATCCATCGGTAGAGGCGTTAATGTCGCTTTGTTTCTGTGTGTATTATGGCGGCGGCATACAACAAATCAAACAAAGTAGGGTGACCACGCAAAAAAAGTCGATGGACTTTTATTGGGGTTTCCAAATATGTTATTATGGAAAGCGATCAACTTGGAAGTAGCGGCCGCCGGCCGCTGCCGCGGCGTGAAGTGCAACATAGCACTTATTTGTTTAAAAAAAAAATACGCCGTTTATGTGGCTTATTGACTGCGCTCGAGCCGAGCAAGTGAAGTGAGCGGTGCCGCAGTAGCGGCGGCGAGCGCTACTTCCAAGTTGGTCGCAGTTACTTGCCTATTTTTACTTCACCTTACACCATGAATACCCTACATAAATGATAATTATTGCCAAACGTCGACTGACATATCATTAAGTGTTGACGTTTAAACGATATGACCAGTGTTAGCTGGCCATTTCATGAAATGGTAAATACTAAGATCTGGCCACGACTATATACTTATTTATATATATATTAAAGTCGCTTTTCGTGCCTGTCTGTGTGACCACGTTATTCCTCTAAACTACGCGATGATCTTCAATAAACCAAGTCTAACTTAATCTACGTTCGCAATTTGTTTGCGAAACAAGTAAACAAACACGAGTTTTATGAAAAATAACAGTAATGCCTACACATAAGGTTCAGTTTGCGACACAAATTACAATTTTTTATAACTTTTTCAACAGTTCTAGCCAGTCTTAGTCTTAACTTTATTTACACTTCCATAAAGTTGATGTTTGTGTAAGTGGAAATAACAGCAATTGGACACAGGGATTTAAGAAGACATCAGACAAGGCACAGAGTAAAGAAACGGCATAAGATATTGGAATAACAGTCTAGTCTAATATCAAGAAATCTTTAGTGAAAAAAACAATAGCATTTATTTATTTAAGGAAAAACAAACAGTAGCACAATAAGGTTACACTTAAGATCTTGAACATTAGGTACATTATAATATGCCGCTGCTCACCGAGACATATGAATAGGTTTTGTATTCCTTTGTGTCACTAACGATTCAGTAAATGATATGAATAGTGGCCAGTTTGGGCCATTGTGTGGGTGACGGTGAGGTGTGTGGATTGAACTTCATCGCCCATTATAACAGCAGTGCTCCGGCGCAGTAACGCCCCGGCACCGCCGTCAACGCGCCGTAAGCAAGACGACCGCTAGTCGCCAACGCGCCGTAAGGAAGGCGACCGCTAGTCGCCAAGGCGCCGTCAGCAAGACGACCTCTCGCTGCCGGCACTCCACCGGTGAGGTGACTTGTTGTTCATTCACAAGCGAGGCGTCACCGCACGGACGGTGAGGCGTTGCCGCGCGGTCGGCCAAGCGTCACCGCGCGGACGGTGTCGGTCGTCGCGCATACATACCGCCTGCAGCAGGCGGGGAGCGCATCCGCCGTCCACTATTTTGTATAGCCATCTTAAAATAGAGTTTAATGCATTTGACTTAAAATCTTAACTTGCATGGCTTAACTTCAAAGACCTGACGTCACACAAATCCTGCATCGCGCAATTAGAGTTTACCGCGCGATGGACATATATACAAGCTCCCGACTTCAACTTCTGGGCAGTAGCCCGCCAGACACGACTCCCGTCTGGTCGGAGGATCCTCTCTTTTCTATGGTGGATGAGTGAACTTTACACCCTGTTCCTCATACCCCTAAAGGAATGAAAGTTCATCTGCTCCTTTCATTCCATATTTTAATCATTCGGTAGGCAATTGTAAAATGCTGAGTGCGTGCTCAAATCCATCATCGTTTACACTCTTCTTTCATTTTATGTTCATACGTTTCACTTCGAGTAAATATGACGAACTTAAGTAGTGGCCGTGAGTTACTAGTTGTAGGTCGTAGGCTAGAACCCATACAGGCGCTTTTTTTTTCATCATCATTTCAACCGAAAGAAGGGCATAGGCAAGAACCGCCATATCGACCGATTCTGTGTTTCACGCATCCAGCGGATTCCTGCGCAGGAAGGAAGACAGGCGATTTACTTTGTTTGAATTATTTCATCACCACTTCTCTCAAAACGGGGAAGAAAGACATCGTTAGGAAACCGGCATGTCCTAGAACCAAAAATTCAAAGACATGTGACATCTACCAACCCGCACTGGGCCCGCGTGGTGGATTATGGCCCACTCCCTCTCACTGAGAGGAAGCCTGTGTCCCAGCAGTGGGAATATTATAGCTGGTTATAGATGTGGCTGGTTATGAATATGATGAGTAAAAGATGCCGAATGAACGGCAACAATTAACAAAAAGTGTAGCGTCTCTTATCGGCTTAAGAAACACGTCGCTGTCTGCTAAATTCCCGCTGTCATCATGTTACACTTATGTAAAGGGACTGGTCTATTGTTAACCTCGTACAAATGTCAGTTCACATTTAATATAGCATCAATTTAACGTGAATCCTTGTAAGTACTGAGTAGATGCGAATGTCACGTCATGTCAAGTCGAGTTAAATGTGTGTGTAGGGCTGTCTAATAAAAGAAAATGGGGTAGGTTAATATACGTATATTATTACTTTGAAGGATAGGCCTAGGGATATATAAAGAATATTTGATTAAAAAAATACCTTACAGTTTTCCAGGCTCTCGGCCTATGAAAACCAAGATGGCGTGCACAGTCGGAACAAAACAGTCTTCCAGTAGAAATGGTCAAAATGTTATGAAAAATCTATTTTGACTGGAGGCAAAACAATTCTGTCTGTGAGACAAAACTGTTTTATTTTCAGTACTTACTTCTAAATGAATACACAGTTGACCAAAATAACAACTGAAATAATTTACAAAAAAAACCGGCCAAGTGCGTGTCGTTCCACGCACAATGAAAGGTCCCGTAGTTGGGATGAATTTATCCCAAGAACAAACTTAACATTGTAGTTAAAAAACGTGTTCTCCCATACGGAATGTATGGGAGTACATGTTTTTCAAACTGCAAATTTAAGTTGGTCGATTACTACTCGTTAACCTGTAAAGCCTACTTAGCTGTGATAGTTTTTCTTTTAACTTCGATAAATACACTACTGCTGTGATTTTTTTCATAAATCCAAGTGCAACCATTTAGCTGGCACGGGGCGGACACTATACTTTAAAAAAATAAGCACTTTATAGCTTAATATTTCGCAAACGCATCCCTAAATTGAAATATGGCTTGCACATACCCAGAATATTTTTGAACAACCTTTCCAACGACACCCCATATCATACAGAGAAAAAAAATATCCCCACTTTACGGGTAGGGGAGGTATCCTAATAAAAATATTTTTCTTGTTTTTATTTTACCACTATGTCAGCGTGATTAATATGTATACCCATGCTAAATTACAGATTTCTAGTACTAACAGTCTCTGAGCTAAGCCGCGAACAGACAGACAGATAGACAGATGGACAAGGCGAAACTAAAAGGGTTCGTTGTTTACAACGGAACCGTAAAAACCGGGAATATTATTAGGCAAATCCTGTGTAATTGGCTTATTGGTCAGTGGTTCATGAAAGGTCCCTAATTAGGGTGTTACGGATATTTTATAATGAGCTCCCTAATTTTGGAGGTGAGCTTAACGCCATAATCAAATAATTTCGGATGATAGTATAATCTATACTAATTAATAAGAGAGAGAGTGAATTTTGTGAGTTAGTGAATATATGGAGGAGAATCTCCGGAACCACAGCTTCTATTTGAAAAACGATTCACCAATTGAAAGGTACATTAGAATAGAATAGAATTTTCTTTATTATGTACACCGTAAAAAATACAGATATAAATGTAGACATTTTACATAGGGTGACACAATGGGCGGTCTTATCGCTAAAAGCGATCTTTTACAGACAACCTTTGGATGGATTAAAGGAAGAAGGAGAGACAATATTACAAGTAGTCAGTGGTGTACCATTTACATACACAATAAATACATAAAGCATACACATAGGTACATAGGTGGTGCGCGCGTGGTGGTGGTGGTGGTGGTGGTGGTGGTGGTGGGTGGTGGTAGGTGGGCGCGTGGGCGGTGGCGTATAGGTAGGTACATTATTCCAGATGGACATAGGTTATACATATATATTATGTAAATATACAATGTCGCCCATGGGCATGTGCCCGTCCGTATTTTTCTGAATATTCATGAAAAATTATCGAAAATTAACTTTAAATGTGGGAAGAAAACTTTAATATTTGTCATTATAAAAAAAAAAAATAGCTTTTACACTATCTCCTATGTTATTTCTAAAAGCTTATGAGTTATTTTATGGGTTTAACTAAAATTTGTCGTCTATAAAAAAAAATGGAGGTGAAGATATTGTTTTTAAAAAACACAAGTGTAAGTCCATAACATCATAGCGGGATATTGAAAAAAAAAAAAACAACAAAACTTAAGATAGACCCCCCTTTTTAAGTTAATTTTCGATAATTTGTCATGTATATTCAGAAAAATACGGGCGCCACATGTCTATGGGCGACATTGACATTCTATATACAAAAGAAGCACTAAAAAATACTATTAAATACTATCTTGAACTCATGCATGCCTAGTACTTTTCTTAGGTTACTGGTCAGAACTTGTGCACAAAGTGTCAGAATAGCGTCTTTTTTTTTTTTTTTTTTCAGGATGGGAAATCATCAAATGACTTCTCCCGCTCTGGGCAGAGCGAGAGGGTGTGTCAGACTTTTACTGACTAAAACCCACCCGTGTTCCTTCCGTTGCCTGTGTGCCGGGGCCGCGATATCCCTTTCAGACAAACCCGCAACCCCAGCAGGCATTGGTCTTTCGAACCCGTCGGTTGGTGCTGACATCTCTTTGAGGCGCGCGTGGAACACAACGCGCCGTCGACACGGGCCTGTCCTTATCGGACGGCGTCAGAATACCGTCTTGACATGTGAATTGCGCTTTTGCGAAGCCATATACAATATTAGCGACCCACCCCAGTCGCTAGTATTGTATATTTTGTGTTTTATATAGATCATAGTCACATAAGTAGTATGGGAATGCTAATCTTTTGGGAAAAGTATTGTTTTTTCCAAAATTTAACTTAACCACCTTGCAATGATCTTAAGAACGAGTAACGAAATAAGTACTTAGACCGCCATACAAACAGATTGTTTTGCACTTTTTTTTTTGTTTGAAATGATCAAATAACTTCTCCAGCTCTGGGCGGAGCGGGAGGGCGTGTCAGACTCTTACTGACTAAAACCCACCCGTGTTCCTTCAGTGTAGCTTGTACGTTGCCAGGGGCCACGGTATCCCTTTCAGACTTTCCCGCGACCCCGGCCGGCATCGCTCCTAGCGGACCGCTTCAGTTGTGCTGACATCTCTTTGAGGCGCGCGTGGAACACAACGCGCCGTCGACCCGGGTCTGGTCCTTATCGGACGGCAAGCTTCCCATTGCTCACCGTCCGCAAGTCCGCGCCCACGGTGGCCGGGAATGGGCCTGCGATTCCCGGCGCCCAGGGCGTCTCCTGCGTCTCTAAATGCCCTAAGTGCCTTTTTCTACCTCTTTCAATGCTTGCTCCTTTTAGAACTATTCTTTATTTTTATTATTATTTCTCATTTTTTTAACCTTACCCTAAAATATATTGCCAAAATGCTAACAAAAGGTGAAGGTCACCTATAAAGTCCTGAATTCTTTTAATATGTGGAAAAAATAAATTCATTGCAAACTTGACCCAACATTGAGTAGGGTAACATCTAGAGTGACTACAATACAAGATCATTAATTTTAAAATAGAGTGGGACTTGACAGCCCTAAGTGTTAGTCTCTAGAGTGACGAGAACAATGCGTGACCGCTATTTATAATTACATTAATATAATAATAATTCTCAATGACACGTCATAAGCACAATAATTTAAATTTATTTATCGTGTGTACTGGTTCTAAATGCTTGTGAGTGAAATGAGAAATTTGTGTGAGATAACTAATGAAAATAATGAATTTCAAATGATTTTAGTGCAGTCATATAATTTATATCGTGGTCAAAACTTGTCGGTAGATATTTTGAGTATGTTTGTGCTTACAAGCTACGCCACAACACCCTGTCCTTCGCCTTCCGCATCCAGTCTGTCCCAGACACTTAAGGTCATCGGTGCATCTAGCTGGGGGGCATCCCACACTACGCATGCCGATACGCGGTCTCACTCCAGGACTCGACTGTTCCACCGGCCATCGGTCCTTCGACAAACATGGCCAGCCCACTGCCACTTCAGTTTGCTTACTCTGGAAGCTATGTCGGTAACTCCGGTTCCTTTCCAGATAATTTCATTTCTGATTTTATCCTTAAAAGAAACTCCGAGCATAGCCCGCTCCTTAGGGCGCTGCGTGACCTTGAGTCCTTAAGCGCGCTGAGTTTACGCAAGCAAGACTCTACTGAATGCACATTGACGCATCGCGTCATGTTCCGCTTCTCGAATTTCGCGTGAACATGACGCTAGTCAGTTGAATTGAACTACTGCGGTTTCGCTGCTATGGTTTCGCGGCGGACGCGGCAACCGGGGTGAAGTAAAAGTGCGCTACACAAAAATATTATATTTGATTGTTAAATTAATGAAGTAAAGATTACTTACTTACTACTTAGCCACTATTGTATTGTATTGTATTCTATTGTATTATTTGTATTGTGTTGTGTATTGTTATTACTTGCTTATTACTTAGCCAGCTTCGTAGTTTTACAAATTGCCACGCAATTAAAGTCTTTTTCCAAATAAAGATTTAAAAAAAGGAACTGACATAATGTCAAAAATGACAAAATTTTAATAAAGTAAAATACTTAATTTATGTGTTACATACATTGGTGGAGCGTTTAATGGTACATAAATAAAAAATACATAAATGAAATATTTCTTGTTAACTGACTACCGACACTTGCTGTGATGAGTTTTGTAAAAAACCGTTTTGATTCATTACAATCAATAACTATACGGGGTGTCCGGGAAATCGACGCGAAGCCGGTTACCATGGATTCAGTACATCATTCTGAATCAACCTGCGTTGAAATTTTTCGTCGGTTATTAAAAAAAAAACAGCTGCTCCATACATTTTGACCACGTAGGTATTGCACTTTTCTATGAAACAGCAGATTTTTTTTTAATAACCGACGAAACATTTCAACGCAGGGGGATTCAGAATCATGTACTGAATCCATGATGACCGGCTTCGCGTCGATGTCCCTACCACTCTGTATATAAAATGAAAAACTGTACCTAATAGGGATGATGACTAAACATTTTTTTTTAGTCCGTCTTTGAGATTATAAAAAAATATTGGACACGTAGTTTTTCTTTTTTTACGTAATCTAAAGATTACGGCGATACATTGAGGTAAAATGTGCCATGACGTCACGAGTATGTAGATTTTGTACATACTGATTTTGATTTTGTGGTAGTGACCCCCAGTCCCCAACTTAAAATGTGTTTTATCTAAGTAATTTTTTATTAATATGTTATAGCAAAAAATACGTGTCCAATATTTTTTTATTATCTGACTGACGGACTAATTTGAATTTCATTTTTTTTACCCAGGCATCACCCTTATAAGACAAACGTCATCTATATAAAAGGCCTATTGGTGATTCACCCGAAATGGCCGAAACGAAACTTTTAAATAATATTAATTTATCTTGAGTCGATTCGGACGACGTAAATTTATTTGCAGGTGAATCAATTTCTGGAGTATTCGATTCGCCCATAGTTAAATTAACTTTCGGGCGAGTAAATTCGGGCGAATAACGAATTAGCCATTCTTCTATAAATCCGAATCCATTTTCTGTAAACTTCATAAAACAATCAACCATACTCTAGCGTGATTTAACAAAAATGTTTCGCTTTGTAATTAATTTTCTATAATTCACAGCTTCATTCGATTATAACCATAAAAAGAACATCAATCTATTTATTGAAATGGTTTTTCTTTTTTCCGCACGAAATAAATGTGCAATTGAGTTTCTCTGTCCGTCTGTTTATCACGGTAATACATTAAAATACGGTAACACATAAAAACCTGGTCTTTAAACAGGTTCCGGACCCACGTTGGCCGACGCAAGGAAAGCCTGTTGAGGTGGAGATTCATAGTCGACTCCGTCTTGGAGTGTAAATTCGGTGCTGTGCCACTAACGATGGGACACTTAATATCGTATCCTGCGTGCTCTGTTGTCTGCATGTCACAGGAACGATGAACGCTAGTGATGGTGCCAAACACGTAGCCAGAATTCAAATTCAAATTCAAAAGTCATTTATTCAAACTAGGCTGAGAATCAGCACTTTTCGAACGTCAAAATTACATAAGACAGTCCCCCAAAACGCCCGCCCTTCACCACTTCCTAGTGCGTTAGCTGGGAAGAAGAAGTGGCGCAACAAACTCCCCAGCAGCACAGCTGTCTGTTCAGTTAGGAGAAAAAAAATCTATATAATAGTATTCAAAATAATTTACATTACGCAACACAAAACATAATTCATAAATCTGGGCTGAGTCCATTTATATTGCTAACGACACGCTAAGAAGAAAATAAAAATGTTGACACGATTTTGTTGAAACAAAGTTGGCTTTATACAGTCAACATTTATTACAACAACAAAAAAACTCAATACTTATTTTCGAACTTTCGATTTATTTATTTTCTGCGATTAAAAGGTTCTCTTTTAAAAGAAACTAATGTCATAGATAATAAACCGTAAAAGAGCGCGACGATCGAGTACTCGCGCGACAATTGCTTTCGGTTAGGAGTTTAGGACACAGGGTAAGCTGTCTGGCTCTCTGTCACAAGGCTTAAAACTTTATTTACAAAATTACGGTTTCATACTTACAATTAAAGGCTTGTGCAGACCAGCGCGACTTGACGCGCGACGCGACACCGGTGCAAATCATTCTCTCAAAAAGCCTTTGATGGACTTTAGCCTTAGAATTTTGAGAATTTTTTTACAGACATTAAATGAACACGTGCTGCGAATTTCACCGTCCGAAATCACACAAATGTACAACAAAACCCATACAAAACTATTTGCACACAAATTTATAATCTAAAAGCTGAACTTTAATTAAGCATGTTTATGCCAAAATTATGCGCGCGCCATGTTTTCATGAAATTCTCTCGTGCGGAAAATTTAAGCTGTGTGTAAAAACAGAGAAATTTATCCTGACAAGCAACCAAATAATAAACAGGTACAGAAGGTCAGTTCCATACAACAAGCGAAAACGCACGCACACATAGAAGACACGCTTCATGTACAGCGAGTGCAACCGCACTCGCGACTGGCATTTATTTGAGATCGCCGTACGTACGCGTTTATGTATGTCTGCGTATGTTTTCGCTCGTTGAATGGAGCCGACCTTCTGCAGGTACCCTGGCTAAGCAACTGTGCGCATTAATTACTCCCGAGGATTCCTCATAAGCATCTGTGAAACTCTGAAGAGAGTGACATGAATTAAATTTTATATCTACTTTGCAATTTAATTTTGTACGTCAGAGAAATGTGATGTAACCGTGCCTTTTGCGTGTGTCAAAGAAGTTCATGTTAGCTTTGCGACCTTTGTAAAGACACGGCGGGGACGACGTGGTTTCAGAACCGCGCGGATTCCGTGCGTTTATTCATATGAGCATCTTCATATTCGTTCAGACGCTAGAAATTACTGTCCCGCGTATCTAAACGAGCAATTAACATAGTTATGTCTGGCTATTGTTGGTAGAGTTTACAAAGCCATTATCATTATTATTGTCGAAAGATTGCTGAACATACGATCTCCTAATGATTGCCAAATCGACCGGTTCTATGGTGTCCGTATCCAGCTGATACCCTTGATTAAGTTCACTAGGTTGTTGTTACCGCCAGGTGGCGCACGGTGGTACTTATTGTAGCCATACCACTGCGCCAGCCAGTGCTCTTCGCCGTCATTAGCGCCGCGAGTTTTGAAAAAGAAAAAGACTTTTAATCAGACATCGCACGGCGGACATCTTTTCCGATTCCTTCAGAAAATAAAATAGATTTAATACCAGGCCTAACGTCCAGTATTTTCGAAGCCTTTTATTCATAGCGGCAACAGCCGGAACAGTTGTCATTCAACCTATTGACCTTCTGAAAGGCGTACCGAATCATACTTTAAACAATTACTTTTTCTTTTCGATCTGATTATTTTATCCCCAAAAAATTAAACAATACTGTACTTTACTCTTAAAACCCTATTTGGCGGGACAAAGAAAGCTTGAGACTTAGCAGCGATGTACAGTTGAGTATTTAGGCTGCCTGTCGAGGAGGAGCGAGGGAGTAATGCGGAGCGGAGTTGCGGACTGTGTCTGTCCTTTAATGCGGAGCGAGGTATGGCGGAGCGGACTTGCGGACTGTGTGGAGGTACTATCCCAGTCCACTGAAGCGGAGCGGAGATTTTATGCAATTCCAATGGTTAATATTGGCACAGCTCCGCTCCGGTCCTCTCCTCTCTGCTCCAATGGACGGTCAGCATTAGCCGCTTGTTTCTGAACTGTGTATCGTCACAATATCAATGTAACCCATTGTGATTCTTTGACCTATTTTCAACAACTAATTACGATGGACATGAGATCTTCTTTTTTTTCTTTTTCGTGTGGTTATAGTAACTAACCTTTTTTTTTTGAGGATTGGAAATTATCAAATAACTTCGCTCTGGGCGGAATGGGAGGGCGTGTCAGACTTTTACTGACTAAAACCCACCCGTGTTCCTTCCGTTGCCTGTGTGCCGGGGCCGCGATATCCCTTTCGGACAAACTCGCAACCCCGGCAGGCATTGGCCCTTTCGGACCCCGTCAGTTGGTGCTGACATCTCTTTGAGGCGCGCGTGGAACACAACGCGCTGTCGACCCGGGCCTGGTCCTTATCGGACGGCGAGCTACCAATTGCTCACCGTCCTCAAGCCCGCGTCTACGGTGGCCGGAAGTTGGTGCGTGACTCCCGACGCCCGGGGCGTCTCCTACGACGACTAGGGGTGCGAGGGCGCGAATCTTGCCTCTCCCTCGCCCGCTCCGCCTCCTCCTTCGCGAGCATTACTGCTTCGCAGAAGGAAGTGGTGGCCTCCCATGCACTCTCGCTCCGAACCATGGCCTGAACCAGGGCCGGACGCGAGAGATCGCCGCCACCGATTGCCTTAGTGACTAACCTGGTGTCAAAGTTTTAAAGCCGCCCATGGGCCTCTGACTAGGTTTCACATGTCGTTGAAAAATAACTCTCAGGCAGGCGGCGTATCCTCACGATGTTTTCCTTCACCGTTTTTGAAGCAAGTGACAATTTAAGGCTTGTGCAGACCAGCGCGCCTTGTCGCGCGACGCGACACCGGTTATTGTTTTACTGTGAAGTTTTCTTAGAAATTGTATTGTTCGTGTCGCGTCGCGCGACAAGTTGCGCTGGTCTGCACAAGCCTTTATACAATACGCACATGAATCCGAAAAGTCAGAGATGCGTGCCGTGGGTTTAAACTCGAGACCTATGACTTGGCAGTCCAACGGTCACACCACTAGATTATCACTACTAGTAGAGATTATGATTATGAGGTTCGACGATTGGACAGAATGAAACCCACGGCCTGAAAGGTCACAGTTTGCAACCGCTAGACTAAGTGGGCGATATATGTACGTATACACAATATGACATTTTCATTTGTGTGATATTTTCCATGTGTGATCTTCTATCCTTTGCCGTGGGTGTTATGATACATTCACATCTGAAGGTCAAAGCATACACATTGCCACAGAATAAATAAGTAGCAGTATTATATCTCGCCAGTGACCTTGAAATAAATAAACCTTACGCGTCCGTGCGTAACTGCCGCTCACTCAATACTATTGTATACTGATATACACTGAGATTTCGAAACGCGTCGTTTCGACCGATTTCTATGAAAATAGAATACTGTACTTATTTATACTGTGACAATAGCTAGTCTCTTGCAGGACAAAGGCCTCATGAGTATAAATTGCGTGTTGGCAATTTCTCAGTACTGAAATTATTAGTAAGCTCTGACTTGGGCTTTTCATTATATTTGCGTTTCAACAGAACACAGAGTGTTACCTCGAAATGTGTATCAAAGAGAAGTTCCGAGTACTTATCAATGAGTACATTCTAGAATATTAGTTATAATTTCTGAAAACTGTATTAAGAGCGTTCATTGCGTCGGCAGTAGCTGAAATCAATATTTTAGTTTACTAGTTTGCCATATTTCGTATTAACATACATTAATATTGTCAAATTAATCAAAATTTGCGACGTTACCCCCTTTTTGAATAGACGCTCTTAAAATTGAATTCAACATCTAAAAAGTTTGTGATCCTATGTCAGGAATCCTGTTTCAAGATCTCTGTGTGAAGCGCACGTTTCTCTGTACGACAGACCAGACTGTCAAATAGATACCGTGTTTGTAGTGTAAAGCTGTTCATTCCAATAAGTCGTAGCTAAATCTGTTTCAAGTCTGTAGTGCTAAAATATCACTTCGAAATTCGAACCGTGTCTCGTTGTGAATCCGCGATGATTTACTTTAAAAACAAATGAGTTCGCTTTCGAATTGTGTGCGCTCACTTGAGTGAGTCTCCAACTGAACTTTACAGAATAGCACAGATTTTTTTAAACTCCGCACATTAGTAGCTTAACCAATATAGTTCGGAAGCGCCCCCGCATGGACTCGAACACACGAACATCCGCCGACAGAATGGCGAAATGCGACACCCTAAATGTATTATGTATGTCAGAAATACGTTACTGAGTTGACTAATCGGGACGCCAGTACCGCCTAGCGGCGCTCGACAGAGTCTACGACATAACGCTTGGACCGGCCGGAGCTAAACAGAGTTCATCGGTGGCGGTCAAGCAGTGAACACGTTTAGAAATTGTCATGCATTCCATATACTTGTGTCGTGTACCTACAATAGTGTGTGAATTGCTAGTGAGATTAATATGATCGTAAATTATACTTTGATCTGAACTGCAAACGGTTTTTCTATTGCGCAATAACCAACACTACCCACAGTACACCCACAGTAGTTAAAATATGGCAGATAATAACCAAAGAGATACCCCTCCGTCGTGTAATTATTTATTATGCTACCCCACAAATCTTATGAATGTTTGTTAATTAACCCATCCCAGTGGATTGAAGGGTTTAGGCGCAGAATGCCCAATTCTCAAAATGGCAACTGAGTCTTTAATGGACCAATTCTCATAATGGCTAATTCTATAAATGCCTAATTCTATAAATACCTAATTCGCAAAATGGCCAATTATTGGGGAAAATAATAAAACGAGAATTTCATCGTTAATAATCAAATAAAAGAGGTGTACTCGTATATGAATTATATAAACAAATGTTGGACGAGAATGCCATAACATAAAATCAAACTCGATTTCAAAATAAATAGGTTGAAATAAAAGCTATTAAATCACGCCATTACGTGGCACAGTATTACCGAATACGTTTCGACTTTTTTCGACGGTTCGAGTTACTACAATCTTCCTTTTAAGGGTTCCGTCGACAAATGGGAAAAACGTAACCCTTTTAATTCGATATGTTCGTCTGTCAGTCCGTCCTGATGACAAACATCCATTTTACTTGGAGACAATCTGCATTAAAGCAGTAAAAATCTGGAAAGAATGTACATTTTGTGCACCTCTAAGTAATGATCTAGTAAAATTACGAAGAAAATAATTTGGGGTGGCACTCCCCATATATTTAACAAAGGAATGAAAAAACCGGCCACACGAAGGGTTCCGTACCACCGTACAATATTTAGCAAATATGACATATTAAAAAAAAAACTACTTCCTAGATCTCGTTCAAACCAATTTTCGGTGGAAGTTTACATGGTAATGTACATCATATATTTTTTTTAGTTTTATCATTCTCTTATTTTAGAAGTTACAGGGGGGGACACACATTTTACCACTTTGGAAGTGTCTCTCGTGCAAAATATTCAGTTTAGAAAAAAATTATATTAGAAACTTCAATATCATTTTTGAAGACCTATCCATATATACCCCACAAATTTGAGTTTCAGTTCTAAGTATGAGGAACCCCCAAAATGTATTGTTTTCTTTCTATTTTTGTGTGAAAATCTTAATGCGGTTCACAGAATACATCTACTTACCAAGTTTCAACAGTATAGTTCTTATAGTTTCGGAAAAAAGTGGCTGTGACATACGGACGGACAGACAGACAGACAGACATGACGAATCTATAAGGGTTCCGTTTTTTGCCATTTGGGTACGGAACCCTAAAAAAAATCAGTGCACATAGGTGTGTAGGATATTGTTGCATCTCATAATTAAAAAGATTATGATGTTTTTTAGTAGTATTGTTATTTAAATCAAGATTTTTTTGATTAAGGGGTATATTTCGGTTACGACCGCAGAAATAACTTTTCGTATTTTTTCAGTTTTCCGAGACGTACCATGAAATACAAACTTATTTTCAAATGCCTAGCCTTTTCCCAACTATGTTGGGGTCGGCTTCCAGTCTAACCGGATGCAGCTGAGTACCAGTATTTTACATTGAGCGACTGCCTATGTGACCTCCACAACCCAGTTACTGGGTAACACAATACCCCTTGGTAAGACTGACTGTCAGACTTTCGGACTTCTGACGACCCGTATCAAAGATCCACGAATGATAGCCGGGACCAACGGCTTAACGTTCTTTCCGGGGCACGGAGGAGTCTCGACATGTGAAGATGGTCACCCATCCACGGACCAACCCCGACAAGCGAAGCTTAACCTGATGGATCGACCCGTGCGGCTGTTATTACTTAGCCACGAGGTCCTAAAAAAAAAAGTTATTTTACCGTCTATAAATCAATACAATCCAACATGGTTTGCTATGCAGTTCCTAGGACGGTCCACAAGCGAAAGGTGCGCGCTTTGCACATTATTTTCACTGGGTACTTGCAAGTCCAATTCTGGTTTGCGTTCGCCTGTTCGCAGAATGGTCGATTCCTACAATGGGACTTTTGAACATATAGACATTTTTGTTTGTGCTCCCTATTCGTTCAAAAGTCTTATACTTAAGGTGCTTTCTTGAACATAATATTTCCTTCTTTTTTGTGCACAATTTCTTAAGATTTATATGGATTTATACTAGATATATTAAACACGTTATTTAAGTTAGTTAAGAAAAAAAAAAATGTATATGTATTTTACCCCCTAGCGATTATACTCACTGTTTGTATCCTGTAGCTAATCTGTGAACAGCGTTGTGGGCTGCAATATTGTCTATATTTTTTTATTAATTTCTGTTCTCTATACTTTATATTGTAGCTGTTTGCTGTTCCGTTTGAATAAAAATAAAAATAAAATAAAATAAAAATACAGTAGTTTTGCAAATATTCACCACAACTACGGAACCTTTCACCGTGTGTGGTTCGACTCGCACTTGTCCGGTTATTTTTTCTTCGTAACCCAGTCTAGCGTAAATCTCGAACCTACATTTGCAACTGAGAGAGGAGGGTAATGGGTAAAATTAGATAAAGTGCTAGCATGCAGGTCATTAGGTAACTGATCGCTTGGACTGTGCAGTTTCGTGATAGTTGTTCAACGCTGGATTCGGTTACAACTTTACTTTTAAGTTTTGGAACGACGGTAAAGTTGAGATGAATCGAAGGTATAATAACAAGTTTTGTTACTAGGAAATCAGAAATATGTTTACAGGGTGACATCAACGCGAAAACTGTTACCATGGATTTAGTACGTGACTTTTAGTACCTGAATTTTTCCTCGGTTATAAAAAAAAAAAAAAAACAGCTGTTCCATACATTTGGCCGCGTAGTAATTGCGCTTTTAAATGAAACAGCAGATTTTTTTTTAATAACCGTCGAAATATTTCTTCGCCCCCCGCGTTGACTTTTTCTTCAGGCATTTGGTTCAGAATTGATATATACTGGCCACCAAGGTTACAACGTCTATCGCGCTGATGGTTGGTGACGTTTGATGATCCTTAATTAATTTGAAATAAAAGATTATTGTTGTACAAATGATTATTGTTGCGACGAGGATGTCGCCTAATGATATAAAAAAACTGTAGAAAACCCGCGCCTCATTGCGTGGTATAATCACAAAACTAGAAAACTACGTTAACAGCCAAGAATCCTTACCATTTGAAGAAACAGAGTCAAGACTTCAATCACTTCAAGAAACATTACAGAAATTACAAGAAATACAGCATAACATAGAATTAGAAACTCCAGATGAACAACTAGACCAAGAGATAGAAACCAGGTACGATTTCGAAGAGAAATGTATTGCCATAAAGACGAAACTCCTAATACATCAATATAGAGAAAATCGACGCGTTTTACCGCTACATACATCAACATCACAGTTAAGTACAAATACGCAACAAGAACGAGGCCCAAAAATTAATTTCCAGCCTTTTCATGAAAAAGAGACTTTTGCAAACTTTACTAAAAGACTAACTGTATTTTTCTTACTTAACAAGATCGAAGACGCTAAAATGAAAGTTTACACCTTACTTGCTGCTCTATTACCAGAATTACATGAAAAATTACACGATTTATGCTCACCGGATGATCCAATTGACATGAGTTTTAAGGAGCTCACACAGATACTAGACGAATACGTTGACCCTAAACCTAGCATATGGGCTTTACAATACAAATTTATTACGCGCACACAATGCGAAGAAGAAACAGTGGCCAGTATATAACAAGATACCATAAAATACTCGTATTTACTGTTTACCGTTTGACATCCACTGACCCTGGTAAGACAGCCATATTGAAGTATGAGACCCTGGACATTACCTCAGGATTTCAACACGTCATAAAAATTGATAAGGCAGCGACCGAGTGGCCTGTGGTGCAAGTAATAGGCGCCATTTTGTTTTTAAAATAATAATATATCTTACAGACAGAAAGTCAACTTTCCACATTTTAGATACTACTCATGGCTCCGCTTGCAAAATAGTTAATAATTTTCCACTTTTGACCCACAGAGTCTGTCTTCTACGATATCCATATATGCTTAAATTAAAAAAAAAAACAAAATTCAAAATTCATTTATTCAAACTGGGCTGAGAATCAGCACTTTTCGAACGTCAATTACATAAGACAGTCCCCCAAAACGCCCACCCTTCACCACTTCCTAGTGCATTAGCTGGGAAGAAGAAGTGGCGCAACAAACTCCCCAGCAGCACAGCTGTCTGTTCAGTTGGAAGAACAAATAAAAAAGATTCTATATAATAGTATTCAAAATAATTTACATTACGCAACACAAAACATAATTTAAATTATTAACCATATGTTAGCTAGCACACGCCAATCAATCTGCCTAGCCTTTTCCCAACTATGTTGGGGTCGGCTTCCAGTCTAACCGGATGCAGCTGAATACCAGCTAGCACACGCCAATATACCAGACAAAATCATCGAGAACAGCTATGCTCAGGCAGAAATAAAAAATTAAACGTAAACAAAACTTAATATCTAAATAAAACCCTCTAGCCTAAAGGGCGTGGGCACGCCACAATTGCGGCGATAAGTCCCCTCTTTGAGGAGTGGCTTGAGAGGCGCGATGGCGTCCTCACCTTCCGCCTGACGCAGGTCCTTACCGGACACGGTTGTTTCGGGAGGTTCCTGTTCCGCGTAAGGCGGGAGGAAACGCCCGGGTGTCACCACTGTGTGGATCGCCCGGAGGACACGGTGGAGCATACGGTGGAGGTCTGCCCGGCTTGGGCGGAGCACCGCCGTGTCCTCACGGAGGCGACCGGCGGCGACGATCTCTCGCGTTCGGCCCTGGTTCAGGCCATGGTTCGGAGCGAGAGTGCATGGGAGGCCGTCACCTCCTGGCGGAGCGCGCGAGGGAGATGCAAGCTGCACGCCCTCGCGGCCCTAGTCGCCGCAGGAGACGCCCCGGGCGTCGGGAGTCGAGAGCCGACTTCCGGCCACCGTAGGCGCGGGCTTGCGGACGGTGAACAATGGGCAGCTCACCGTCCGATAAGGACCAGGCCCGTGTCGACGG
Source organism: Agrochola lota (assembly GCA_947364205.1). Classification (NCBI taxonomy): domain Eukaryota; kingdom Metazoa; phylum Arthropoda; class Insecta; order Lepidoptera; family Noctuidae; genus Agrochola; species Agrochola lota. The sequence continues at coordinate 7,358,140 of OX376246.1, read as the reverse complement.
CGCGTTGTGTTCCATGCGCGCCTCAAAGAGATGTCAGCACCAACCGACGGGGTCGAAAGACCAATGCCTGCTGGGGTTGCGGGTTTGTCCGAAAGGGATATCGCGGCCCCGGCACATAGGCAACGGAAGGAACACGGGTGGGTTTTAGTCAGTAGAAGTCTGACACACCCTCTCGCTCTGCCCAGAGCGGGAGAAATCATTTGATGATTTCCCATCCTGAAAAAAAAAAAAAAGGCTAATGGGCGTGCCCGCTTACATATAGTTGTAACAGGAAGTTATAAATGATAAGCTAGGACCACACATAAACACAAACATAGAGACAGGCTCAATTTTTTGAAACATTGTAGAACTGGAATTAAATATTTTTCTGAAATCTTCTCATATAATACTCAAGATAGTCAGTATTTTACAAATTCTTGGTGCAAGACATCTTTTTTTTTTTTTGGGTAGGAAATTATCATATAACTTGTTCCGCTCTCGATGGAGCGCGAGGGCGTGTCAGACAGTCTTACTGACTAAAACCCACCCGTGTTTCTTCAGTTACCTTTTCGCTGCCAGGGGCCACGGTATCCCTTTCGGACTTTCCCGCGACCCCGGCAGGCATCGGTCGTAGGGGATTCCGTCAGTTGTGCTGACATCTCTTTGATGCGCGCGTAGAATATCACGCGTCATCAACCCAGGCCTGGTCCTTATCGGACGGCGAGCTACCCATTGCTCACCGTCCGCAAGCCCGCGCCTACAGTGGCCGGGAATCGGCCTGCGATTCCCGATGGTGCAAGACATCTCACATTCCATTCCTTCATTCCAAGTCCATTCACTCTCCTCTCTACGATCACTCCGTCGTGATTTTTTACTTAATGACTAAAAAGGTCATTCATTTTTAAATAGTGGCCATGACCTTAACCTTCACGATTCTTAAATATATCTTCCTTAAAATGCTTCTTGCTTATTGGGTCTACCTTCTATAAGTCCAATATATACAATATGCAAATATCCTACACAAATGTTTGGCCCAGTCCCGCAGTTCTTTTATCGTTTAAGCCTACAGTACCGGGAATTACCTTCACAGGAATTACGATAGGCTATTGGGAAAACCTTTTTTTAGTACCCAATATTAGTTGAATTAAAGTTTATAAAGAATTTAGTGCTATACAGGGTGACTGGTAAAACTAGGGACAGAGTATTTTCGTAACCATGAGTGTTAAAATAAATATGACACATAACATCAGGCCTATACAGGCTTGATGTTTTTTTTTTACTGACTGTACACCACAAACTGGCTAGTTTTACTAAAGCCCTATGTAATAGAAGCCAGGCTTATGCTATCAACCGGGCGCACGTCAATAATATCCGTTTAAAACCGACACATCTCACAGGTGATCGAATCTTTCCTACAAGCTTAGCATGACTACAAAAAAAAAACGGGTTTTGTCGACGGAACAATAGACAAAATTACAGATAAACCATCACAATCTGTCATTTTGTCTATTCTTCCGTCGACAAATCCCGTAGAAAACCCGTTTCTATGGTTGTCATAGAAACGCGTACTTGGTTCGATCTCATGCTCAGTAGTAAGTAGCGCTTGCAATTACTAGTCGATTAATTCCCTTTTTTTTTCTATTTTCATTTCATATGAGCATCATTTATTAGCTATGATTCTTGAGTCAAAATTCGAAGACATAATGACATCCACCAACCCGCACCCTCTCGCAGAGAGGAGACTTGAGTCCCTGCAGTGAGAACTTTCTAAGCTGATCTTGCTATATGGTATTCTATTAATAGCTTCTATATTTTGAGTATGTCCCTAGTTTAACCAGTAATACTGTACATTGTCCGACAATTAAGCTTATCGGATTCCCTTCCGAATTTCGATACAGAAACAGCAATCTTTCCTATAGGATTAAGGGAGATAGTTTTTGTAATCTTTTTTGTGGCGAAGAAAAGGTTTGACCTTGTAGATTTATGGGATAAATTGCTGTTGAATGAATAGGTTTACCTTTACTTTAGATGGTTAAGCCGTCGATTGGCTGGCGATCATTTATTTTATTGAGATTTTTTTTTAGGTGAATTGTAATTGAGTTTATCACTTAGAAAATTCTTAGTTACACCTCGGAGTCTGTATTTGTGCCCGGTTGATGGCAATAGGCTCGCCCCCTATCACATGAGACTTGAGCTTATCTGTTGAGATATTTTACTGTATGAGACTTTAGCTGATCTAGGTGAACTATCTATTTAATTAGTTACATGCTACTATTGTCTGTTTGAAAGCAATTTTTTTTACTGACACTCTCACTACCCATTGCAGCAATACGCTGCTAAATAAATTCTTCGCATGGCAAAAGGCCGTTCATATTTTATTTATAAAATATTGTCACAGTTGACAGTTTTTTTTAAATTTCGATTTTGTAGAAGAAAAATTAAAATGATTTGCGTTTGTTTAACGTCAGTCGTAAGTCACCTTTCGAGCATGAACTAAAATTTTCTACTGTGTTTTTTTCTTGTGAACAGGCACGTTCCAGCCATCGCAGTATTAGTTAAGACCCTTCCCACGGACTTATCTGGGGTATTTTCCCACATAATGTATTCTCCGTATCAACACATAAAAAAGGCCGATTTCGGCCCTACCTTTCGGCTACGGCTGCACCGCTGGGCCCTGTGCATTAATTAGCAGGCCCTGGCCTATCGCTGTCCGTGCGGAACCTACTGCAGCGTTCCGGCGCCTCTGCGGCGAAGCGGGTGGTTATGTGGAAGATCCCGAGGCGGCAACAGCAGTGAGCGCCTCCCAGCATCTACCAGCGGCGCGTAGCCTTGCCACCTGGAGCAGGCAACTCCCAGTGTCTGCCAGCAGTGCATCGCCTCGCTCTGTTACAAGCAACTCACAAGTGGTTCCACAACATATCACTTTTTCTTTAATTTTGTATTACCACTAGCTAAATTGTTTTTCGTCGTAGTTACTAGTCAAGTTTAGGTTCCTTTGCCTTGTAAGGTCATGGGTTCATCGTGATTTTAATTACGGTGTTAAACGCAGATATAGACGGGTTCTCTACGGAGAGGTGGCCATCGTACGTTCGTCAGTCTTTTTTTTTTTTTTAAGAATCGAATTAATTCACGTATGCCGATGAGCCTAGCGTTCTTTTCCGACAAATAGGTCAATATCCATCTAACGTTTTAAACATAAGTTTTTTTTTAAATATAAAGTGTCACGACTATGCATTTGTTTTTTTATGATCTATTCATAATATTTGTCTTTTCTTGTTTTTTCTTTCAATATACTTTGTGACTTTACATATATATTTCGTTTTATTAAATAACCTATGTCGTCTACGGTTCGATTCTGGGACGAAATTTCACCTGGATGTAGCAGAAATACATTCCTTTGCGACACCATGTAATTGGCCTTCCTTCACTAATAGAAGTGTAGAGGCATCTACATCGCCACATGCGAACTACGCATCACACTGACATCACGCGGAATCCTGCATCGCGCAAACAATGTTTACCGCGCGATCAGCATATATATAACTTCCAGACAACAATCGCTGGGCAGTTGCCCACCAGTCACGACACCCGTCTGGTTGGATGATCCTCCCTTTCCTATAGAAATGAAATGAAATTGTTTATTCTGTAAATAGGATATCGGAATCACTTTTACACGTCATATAAAAAATATTAAAAATAAGTTAGATGAAGTCGGTGTTTCCTATCTGACTACTCTGAGAAGAAAGGCCGAAACAAACTCAGAGATCGCAGTCTCTTTTAAAGTCCAGACATAATCTTGGTCAAGCCATGTGAGGACCATGTAGATTAGTGTCTGAAATGGTCTTTTGAGGAATGAACCACACAGATTTGAGTGGACCTGTCCAGTCAGTGCAAGCATTTGTCAGTAATCGTGGAGCTCAACTCAGAACTTAAGGAGCTCAACTCGACGAACAATACCAAAGACAGGATATTTGGGTAGGCCGCATCAACTACTCAAACTGCCAGACCATCATTTAAACTAACTGAGAAAGAAAAATAAATGAAAACGAAAAAAAGAACTTAAAAAAAAACCCACTTAGTCCTCACATTCACAATAATTAAAATAATATAATACTTTACAAATTAATCGGGTAATTTTGAATATAATTTTCAACAATGTCAATGTGTATATAAAACTGGTTTATTGTGATGAATAATTAAAATGTCAAGTTTTATGGTTTTCACAAGGCTTAGCAGAGCGAGCAGCTCAATCCCAAGCTTTTCTATCTTCTAAATAATCAGAAATTTTATAGTACCCTTTTTTACAAAGCTTGGTTTAAATACAGCTTTTAAATCGTTTAATGGGTAAGTTTCGAATGTCAATGGGAAGTTTGTTGTAAAAGCGTATACATTGACCCATGAACGAGTTGCTTACTCTGTGGAGACGCGTGCGATGCACAGCAACGTTGTGTTTATTCCTGGTATTTAAACTATGAATATCGGACATTTGTTTATAGAGGATTTTTCGGACATTATCGGACATTTTCTTATATTTTATAGAGGATGAGTGAACTTTACACCCTGTTCCACATACCTACCTCTATAGAAAAAAAGTTTTACTATCTATCTCCTATCTGTAAATTTTCTGAAGAAATAAAATGTCACATAAAGAGGTATCCTAGGAACTATTAACATTAGCATAGTGCACTCAGACTAATATCCTGAACGTTGCAGGTGGCATAAGGAAATATTAGGTGAGAGCTTGTTAGGTGTGGCGGTTGGAGAATGAATGGACGTGTTAATGTGTGGATATGTCATTAGTGTAATATGTTTCAGGGATGTTACGGAGCTTCGGTTTATATTCCGAAATGTCGGGACTTCCGATAAATTTTCACCTCCCATTCCGATTACGGTTTCGATAACTTTGAATCGGTGTTATACTGAAGTTCGAAACAGTGATGCACGTTACTAGAGCGCGTACAGACAAACAAGTTTTAACTTCTTGTCAGGGTTTGTTTATTTTATACATGCTTGCGCTCGAAGTTTCAGTTTATTGTTTTGTTTGTCGATATTATCGCTAATATTTGACTGATTAAAGAGACTGATTAAAGAGACTGATTAAAGAGACTGATTAAAGAGACTGATTAAAGAGACTGATTAAAGAGACTGATTAAAGAGACTGATTAAAGAGACTGATTAAAGAGACTGATTAAAGAGACTGATTAAAGAGACTGATTAAAGAGACTGATTAAAGAGACTGATTAAAGATACTGATTAAAGATACTGATTAAAGATACTGATTAAAGATACTGATTAAAGATACTGATTAAAGAGACTGATTAAAGAAACTGAATTATATTTTTATAGTTTCATTAAGCCTTCCCGTAACACATCTTTCTTCTAATTCGCCTCCGACTCCGGTTCCGGTTCCGGTTCCGATTCCGATAAACAAAATTTAAAACCTCCGATTTCGGTACCAGTTCCGGTAAAGCGACTTCCGTAACATGCCTGGTATGTTTAGTGTTTTTCGTGTAGGTTTTACTAGTTTCATAACATAACATAACTTCACGCTTGTAATCCCCGAAGGGTTAGGCAGAGGTGTAGCCATAGTACACCCATATTTCGCCAGTTATGTTTAAGTCCCATGTAATAGGGGGCGAGCCTATTGCCATCAACCGGGCACAACTCCAGGCTCCGGGCTACTACCGAGAAATTGTGATGGAAAAGCCCAATAACACTTTACCCGACCTGGGGATCGAACCCAGGACCTCATGCTCAGCAGTAGTGCTTGTACTAGTTTCCTATTTGCGACGTTGCCCACTTTCAGAATAAACGCTCTTAATTACGTCACAGAGTCGTCTAATCTCAACAGATGTCTTCTTAACGAGCATTAACTGGGACAGTTAATTAACAGCATCATTATGAGATGCTTAAAATTTTTCTCGTGACAAAAGTAATAAGTAGCCTGTATGTATGGTAGGCCCTTTACTTTTGACATTGAATTTGAGACTTTGTTTCCTTTGGTTATGGTTGAAAGTCAATTAGGTGTGTCGTGTTTTGTATTTTTCAACCATAGTATGTAATGTTTTGTTGAAGTTGTTTTAAGTCGGCTCGTGCTAAGTATAATAAAGCCAACATGGCGCCCGACAGTGAAAGTTTTAAACTTAACCAGAAAATTGTATGGGCTGTATTAACGTGGAAGAAGAAAAAGGAGTATGTAACAGTACCCAGGTATTAATAATGATTAATTACTAGCTTTTTCCCGCGGCTTCACCCGCGTGTAGGTCAATAATTATCCCACGGGAACTTACTACCGGAATATAATCTATCGTACGTCGTAACCTAGGTCACCATCTACCTATGTGCTAAATTTCATCGATAATTAAAAAAAAAAAGTTCGTTCTCTAAGAGCGTTCATCCAAAACGTTTGCCACGTCGCGAATAGCTGTCAAATATTTACCTGTTTTGATTACTTTGGCAATTTTACTGTATGGAAATAAGAAATGTGGCTAACTCGTGAACTAGAATATTAATACAGTAATATTGTCAAATTAATCAAAACAGCTAAATATTTGACAGCTATTTGCGACGTTGCCCAGTTTCTGTATAAACGCTCTTAAGGCGCAAAAAGGTAACAGACATACAGATAGACAGACAGACACAATAATAATTAGTATGTAAATACGGATTTATAATATTAGTACAGGTGGATACTGATAGTATTAGGTTGGGTAGTTAAAATGTTAGATCGGGTGGATATTTTAATAATATTAGGTCGGTTGGACAGTTAAAATGTTAGATGGGGTTGATATTATAATAATTTTAGTACGGGTAGTTATTTACACATTGAGCTTTGGAAAGAGACTGTCACACAAGTATGAGTGACATGGACGACGCACTTCAATTTTCTAAAACTCAAAGCACCATAATAATTATTTACACTATAATAATATAGTTATACAAATATCAAAAGCACAAACTTGACATACATTATTGTGTATACAATTATACTTTTTCTTTATAACCGTAAAAAAGAAAGAACTAAAAAAACTGAAATGTTCAGACTCCGCTTTTAAATTTGTTAAAAAATTGATATGTTTGATTTTTGTTTCTTTTTCATGCAGTTTTAGTTAGGACACAGATTAATACAGATGGTTAACTCCGCAAAATTAATTAAATAAAAAGCGACTCTTGCTACGACACAATGAAGTGCAATTCAAATCGCACAGCGCTAATTACCTACAGTTGTATTCACCTAGAAGTTGCCTCTCTTTCTATCGCATAACTATTATATCTTGCGGCCCAACAAGTCTACATTTTAAATATTTTAATAATATTTTATAATATTTTTTTTTTTATGTTGATGTTACCAATTTTTTTTTTTTTTTTTGTTTTTTTTTTTTGTTGTGTGTTGTTTTTTTTTTATTACAGACAGATCAGCTGACTTACTTAAAGTCCGCTGATTTGTCTGATTCATTGTTGGGTTTACCTTTATGTAACTGATGCACTGTTATTTTACTTTTTTAAATATATTAAGTGTAATCAATTGTTGGTGAACCTAATGAAATAAATAAAATAAAAATAAACAAGTCGGGCCCGCCGCGTACTTGCAGCTCCATACCTAAAATGCGAAGTGCACGTTCTGTATTATTTTGTGGTAAAGATCAGTAAAATAAAAGCAAAAGTATTGTGTAAAAGTGCTACCAGTTCCAGTCGGTGAAAAAAGGAAGTCTGCATGTTCAACAATCCGAAGACATACCTTCTAGATGAGGTTAAAAAGCCTGTACCCATAACCTCAATAGAAATGTATGTATCGGGGTTTTAAGAGTTCATCTAGGCATATAGGTACTTTCAGTCTAAAAGCCTCGCTGGGTCTGCCTAACTCAATTGAAATCCTGGCTGTGAGTCTATAACAGTCTACACGATCGTATTTTGTCTGTGGTAGTCCTTTTAGTAACAGTTGAAAGGTAGCAATTTAGCTTGTGTATGTGACAAACATGCAAGGTTTGTAAGGATAGGATAGGATGTCATCAATATATGCAAGTTGAACTATGCAGGTTGAATTTTGAAAGTAGATTGACACTCTAGTTTGCTTACGGTTAAAAGCGTTTATTCTAAAACTTGGCGATGTCGCAAATAGCAGTCAAATATTTACCTATTTTTATTATTTTGGCTGCCAAGTCAAAAGTCTCGAGTTTGAACCCAAGGCCTCTGACTTTTCGGATTTATGTGCGTATTGTGTTATCACTTGCTTCAAAAACGGTGAAGGGAAACATCGTGAAGAAACCGGCACGCCTGAGACATATTTCTCGACCGCATGTGAAGCCAAGTCAGAGGCTATGGGCGGCTTTAAAACTCTGACACCAGGTTAGTCACTAACCACACGAAAAGAAGAAGATTAATTTCGCAATATAACCGTATGGAAATGCTAACTAATATTACAAATGCGAAAGTGAGTTTATCTGTTTGTTACGCTTTCACGCTAAAACGACTGAACAGATTTGGATGAAATTTGGGACATAGGTAGACCATGACCTGGATTAGGACATAAAATACTTTTTATCTCGATATTCCCTCGGGATAGAGACTTATGCGGGTGACACCGTTGGCGCAGCTAGTAAGAAAAATCGCTAACTAGGGAACTACACCGTCTTAAAGAAATTTTCCCCACAGCATATCCCACACTCACTACCACCACCGGCATTCCTCTGCCTAATCATTCGGTTATTACAGGGGCAATGTTGTGTTATGTTGAAAAATAGTCACAAATTCATTTGCAGAGAAAAAAATCATGGGTTTAGCAATATTATAAGCATGGCTTAAAACAATATATTGCTGTATTGTGTTGCGTATCTCAAAACAAACTTAAGAGCGTTTATCCAAAAAGTTGGCAACATCGCAAATAGCTGTCAAATATTTACCTGCTTTTGATTAATTTGGCAATATTACTGTATGGAAATTATAAATGTGGCTAACTAGCGAACTAGAATATTAATAATGAGATGCAATAATTAATATCGTAACACCGAATATTTAATTTTATATGTAAAAACATGTATTTGGAAACTTTCCAAATGCCTTTTTTACACTTAAAACGGTTACAACATCAAATTCAATTTTGTAATTGCAATTCATTATTAATATTCTAGTTCGCTAGTTAGCTACATTTCTTATTTCCATACAGTAATATTGCCAAATTAAACAAAACAGGTACATATTTGACATCTATTTGCGACGTTGCCCACTTTCAGAATAAACGCTCTTAAGTCCCATTGATACCCCTATCAATGGGACTTAAGTGAGCCTATTGCCATCAACTGGATTCTCACGTTACTTAAAATTATGTGACTGACATACACAGACCTTTTTAATGTTATCGAAGAATTGCAATTGTTTTGTTTCGCAATCCTACACTTATTTTCTTTGTTTTAGTTACAATCAACGTTTCTATTGGCAATCGATACTCTTGAAAAACTTCAGTATTTGTGCAGAAAAACAACTGTCAAGAATTGAGAGAGAATGGTCCTGAAGTTCCTTTAATAATGCAACTTTTATTATTTCTGCAAAAAATGGTGCATTCCCATTTGACACCCACTTAATGGGAATTTGCCAATCGTTATGAGATGGGAACGTTCTCCAAATATACGTACAAAAAAGGAAACAAAAGGTGACCAGACTATGGGACAAGCCCAGTAGGTACTTTAAAATTATTTCCCACTAGATAGACAAAATGGAAAGTTCCCATTATGTACAAAATGAATACAAAATAATGATAATTATTATTTATAGCCCTGAAATTCGATTCCGGTGTCGGTGTCGTTAAATATTTAATTTGTAATCGAACAAATAAATTGGAACGTGTCCCGTTACTCGTGGGAAGCATTAATTTTTGCGTCGGAAATCGATGTATGAAATGGAAAGCGTCGGATGTATTGGATTGAATTATCTAGAAGCCACTGTGATGTAAATATACTCGTACAATTGTTGAAGACGCAATGGATATCGTTTCATTGTACTGTCAAAATAAAAGACATTGGCATTGTGAGTGTGAAACGCAATTACCTGACTGTACTGCAGCAAAATCCTGTAAAAATTGAAGTAGCCTATTAGTATTGAAGTCTAAAAGTCATTAGTAGGCCTGCAAGAGAGTGCAAGGTTTTTAGAGTAAGCGGGATTGATCGTTTTGGCCTTGCATTAGCAAAAACAATCTTAATTTAAAGGCATGAGGAACAGTTCACTCATCCTCATTAGAAAAGGGAAGATCCTCCGACCAGACGGGTGTCATGTCTGGCGGGCAATTCCCGACAGTTGATGTCGGATAGTCATGAATGTATATGTCGTTCGCGCGGTAAACTCTAATTGAGCGACGATTTGTGTGACGTCAGGTCTTTGATGCGTAGTTCGTATGTGACAATGTAGATGCCGCCACACTAACACCAAATTTGTAGCATCATAAAGTAAGATCACATAACCTACCTGTCATAAACACAAAACCAAAGAAAAACAAAGCAATTTCATTTGAGTGACGAAAAGAATATACGAAGGTTTAGCACTAAAATATTATACAGCTAACAAAATATCGAGCAAGGACAGGCATTCAAATAAATTAGACTTGTTTGTCACGACGAAAACTCAAGGCGACCCAGAAAAGGAATTTGTATGAAGATTTCGAACTGGTGTAAAGTTTTCGGGAATGTTATGTTGTGTTATGAAAATTTTCAGGGATTGTACTTTCCGATTGTCCGTGTGGTGTCGGAGTCTGTGTTGTGCCGGACGTAAATAATAGTTCCAACCCATTTCTTCCCGTGGATGTCGTAAAAGGCGACTCAAAGTCAAAAGTCAAAGTCAAAGTCAAACAATTTATTTCAATTAGGCACATAAAAGGCACTTATGAACGTCAAGTTTACAAAAATAGAATTGATTCTAGTCGCCCCTTCCAAAAGGTAGTTTTCGTATGGAGAAGAATGGGCAAGAAACTCCACCGTTACTCTTTTAAAATGTTTTTACAACCTGTTTTGAAATCTGTTTTTGTTTTGACTAAGGGACTCACTATAGAATGGGCAGCAGCGTTCTCTATGCTTTTTAACACCATACTGCGACCGCCAACCCGCCTGCCAAGCGTAGCGATTATGGCAAACCCCCCCATTTTGGGGGAGGCCTATGTCCAGCAGTGGACGTCTTTCGGCTGAAATGATGATTGATAGTATCTGTTGCTCGCGACTTCGTCTCCGATCCAGGATGAAAAGTAACCTATGTCCTTCTCCAGATGGATTATGGATTTTAATTAAATTTGGCACATGGGTACACACCAAAGTGTGCCAAGTGTGCCAAATTTCATCCAAATCCGTTCTGCCGTTTTACCGTGAAAGCATAACAAACAAACAAACAAACTCCCTTTCGTATTTCTAATATTAGGAATGACTGCCTTGGTGGTGTCGTGCTCGCAAGCGCTACTGCTGTGCAGGAGGTTCTGAGTTCGATTCTCATGTCGAGCAAAGTGTTATTGGGATTTTTCTATGAGGAATTTCTCAGTAACCAGTTGTCTGGATTTATGCCCATAATTCAGCCTTTAATGTTTCCACTGCTGGGCCACAGGCCTCCTCTCTGTGAGCTAATTCGTGTGGCAATGTAGATGCCGCCACAGCAAGGAAGTCTATGTTCAGTAGTGGACTACAAATGACTTATGGTAAAGATGGAGATGACGTCAATACCCCTTTTATACAACAGTTTCATAAACAACGATTAAAAACCTTTTATCTTTCTTATAATATCATGACTAAGAAGGTTTTACACCCACAGACAAATCGGCTTAAGACATAAATCTCAACTAATTATGGCTTCTCAAGGCACTTGTGTGGTAATCCTTTACGCCGGCTCTACACGTTGGTCCCAGCATTGGCCCAATCATCACTCGTCAATCATGTGGATTGGGAAAATAGCATTGTTAACGACGGATCCAATGCTATTTCCACACATGTGACGAGAGGCGTTGGGGCCAAAGTTGGGACCAACGTGTGGAGCTAGCTTGATACCCTGGCTTAGTGCCAAGAAAGGAAGGTGTTTGTCAGGTAATAGCCGTTGATACAATAGGCTAATATACTTGGGGAGATAGTGCGTCTGCAATGATTTACTATCCTCCAATATCCGGTTTACAATTTCTTCCGATAACATTGTCTTATTTTTGTTTTTTGGTGTGGGAAGGGCACTTTTCTTCATGTGGATACGGAAGAAAATATCAGTGGCATCAAAACACTGTATTTTTCCGTCTACGTCTATTTCCCAAATGTAGAAAATTAGTAATATTAAAAACAAGGTAAGTGTCGGATTGTAATTATTGCAGTTATTCACACTTCAGCTTTGAAACAAAATACAAAATTTTATTTTTTTGCGTGTTTCTGTTCATAGCCAGTTGCTTGTAAGAAATTACTTTTACTTGAAAGATGAAAAAATAAGCACAATCTGTTTAGACTTGGCGTTTCAGACAAATCCATCCATTGCCGATATAACAGCTACATACATAGTTAATTCCACAAGAGGCAAGTTCTTCCCAGATTGCGACACTCAGAGTTGAGACAGTGTGTTAAATTCTTTATTATCTTGGCTTACTGCCAGCGATGGTAAATTCCGTTTTTCTCTAATAGTAGGGTTGATGATAATGTCTAAATATTATTGCACATTGAATTTTAAACTCTCAGTGCTGACGCAAGCGTTGAAAATCGAACAGTGTGCTTTTGTTTAGGCATTACATTTAGATGTAGCTAAGTGTTACTGAAAACGGGCGTAAGACGTTTATTGTCACTTACGTAATATTCTCCAAATTCAAACTCAAACTCACAGCATTTATTTCAAATAAACCAATTACAGGTGCTTTTGAATTGTCAAGGGGCAGACGCCTGACGCAGGTCCTCACCGGACACGGTTGTTTCGGGAGGTTCCTGTGCCGCATAAGGCGGGAGGAAACGCCCGGGTGTCACCACTGTGTGGATCGCCCGGAAGAAACGGTGGAGCATACGGTGGAGATCTGCCCGGCTTGGGCGGAGCACCGCCGCGCCGTGACTTTACGGAGGCGATCGGCGGTGTCGATCTCTCGCGTCCGGCCCTGGTTCAGGCCATGGTTCGGAGCGAGAGTGCATGGGGGGGCGTGACCTCCTTCTGCGAAGCAGTTAAGCTCGCGAAGGAGGAGGCGGAGCGCGAGAGGGAGATGCAAGATGCGCGCCCTCGCGCCTCTTGCATCGAGACACCCCGGGCGTCGGGAGTCGCGAGCCGACTTCCGGCCACTATAGGCGCGGGCTTGCGGACGGTGAGAAATGGGTAGCTCGCCGTCCGATAAGGACCAGGCCCGGGTTGACGGCGCGTTGTGTTCCACGCGCGCCTCAAAGAGATGTCAGCACCAACTGACGGGGTCCGAAAGGATCAATGCCTGCTGGGGTGGCGGGTTTGTCCGAAAGGGATATCGCGGCCCCGGCACACGGGCAACGGAAGGAACACGGGTGGGTTTTAGTCAGTAAAAGTCTGACACGCCCTCTCGCTCCACCCAGAGCGGGAGAAGTCATTTGATGATTTCCAACGATCAAAAAAAAAGGGGTCGGTCAGTCACAAATATGAAGCTAGTTGACCAGACTTAGATCTGCTTGGATAAGTGTATCAACGTCTTCTGTTTCAGAATAATAGTGTTATTGGATTGTCTTCGTCAAGAGCAGTGATAGCCTAGTGATGCGACCGTCGGACTGCCAAGTCTTAGGTCTCGAGTTCGAACCCAAGGCATGCACCTCTGACTTTTCAGATTCATGAGCGTATTGTATAATTATCACTTGCTTCAAAAACGGTGAAGGAAAACATCGTGAGGAAACCGGCATGCTTGAGAGATATTTCTCGACGGCATGTGAAGCCAAGCCAGAGGCCTATGGGCGGCTTTAAAACTGTGTCACCAGGTCAGTCACTAATCACACGAAAAGAAGAAGAAGTCTCCGTCTTTTATAGGGCTTTCTCTCGTCTCGAAAATGAGTCCATCAAAAGGAGATACAAATCATAACTCTTTTTTGTACTCGGGTAAAAACTCGACTCGTACATGGTAGGAAAATATGATGGGTCCACCCTTTATAGCAGAAGTTTTTATGTCATAATATTATTTTGCATAACAGCGGATAACATAAACTTCATTTCGGAGAAAATTGTTTGGCATACACTCATTTATCATTCATTCAAAAACTCATATTTTTTTTAGTCAGTATCATCGTTTAGCATATGTAAATATCTATTAAAAAGTAGAACCATCATATCGCAGAAAGTCCACAGTTAGAGTCGTCTTTTGGCATACATTTCATATCCATAATAATTGAAAGACTGAAAGTCATTTATCACATTACAGAAAATTAATAGTTAGAATAATTTTGTATTTCTTACCATAATAATAAATTTGATTGAAAACTTTTTTTTTTTTCGCCGCGGACGTACGACGATAGTGGTTATTGCTAGATCTTACTGATCAAATAATTTTTACTTTTGCTGTAGTAGGAGGTACAGCTGATTGTGAACATACGTGGTTTTTTCTTCCCTGTAAGAAGCATGCAAACATGCAAACAAGCTTACACCATGCATGCAAACATGCAAACAAGCTTACACCATGCATGCAGAATGCAAACAAGCATACACCATGCATGCAGCATGCAAGCAAACATGCAGCATGCAAGCAAGCGTACACCATTCATTCAGCAAGCAAGCCACCATGCAACATGCAGCATGCATAGTTTCTGTCACGGCTCTGGCGCTGCGGGGCTCCGGCGGTCCCACGCGAGCTTGTCGTCGCAGATGGTTTTAACGCTCACCACCGCAGCTTCCGCTTACTGGCCGGCTAGCCTGCTAGCCTCAGCCGCGGCGGCGAGCGTTAAGACCACCTGCTCCTCAGCTCGCGGCCCGCCTTGCCCCTCCACGCCTACGCGGGCTTAAATTACACTCTAGGGGTAGGGCAGACAAGACTACGTGGAGTCGGTTTTGCAGCGATTCGTTTCTGTCACTACTTTTTATAGCACAACGTATTGACTTTTTAAGACAATATTTTTATTTTTATTTAAGGTTATAAATGCTGTTTTATAAAAATGGCAATATGCCTAATAAAATTATTCCAAATGAAATTCTGCCATCTTAATAGTATGTCAAGTGAAATTGTACCAAATAATCGTCACATATAAACGTTATGCTAAACGAAATTATGCGGAATTTTAACTTTGCCAAATAAAATTCTGCCATCCTAAAAGTATGCTATTGTAAAGTCGGACTTATAAACATTCGGCCAAACAATAATTCATTTAATTATGTTTTATGCCTTTAAAATATTCGTTTAAAGAAGAATATGCCAAGTGTGTTATGCCAAATAAATTTCGGAGCATCAAAATTCTGCCAGATAGACCCACATATGATAATTGCATGTTCATAACACAATATCTGGGAAGACAAAGATCTAAGAAAAGAAACAAAGATTTTTTTTGAAATTCTGATGGTTTTATTTAAATTAATCAATCTATCTAGCCTTTTCCCAACTATATTTGGGTCGGCTCAAAGTTTAACCGGATGCAGTTGAATACCAGTATTTTACATGAAGCGACTGCCTATCTGACCTCCACAACCCAGTAACTGGGTAATACGATACCCCTTGGTAAGACTGGTTATTAGACTTTCGGGCTTCTGAGGACCCGTAACGACTGTCAAAGATCCTCGAATGGCAGTCGGGACCAACAGCTTAACAAGCTTTCCGTGGAGTCTCGGATTGCAAAGATGGTCACCCATCCAAGGACCAACCGCGGAAAGCGTGATGGATCGACCCGTGCGGCTGTTATTACTTACCCACGAGCTATTTATAAAGAAACATATTAAATTGATACATGCTGTTTCATAAGCAAAGTTGATTTATTATGAATATTAAGCATTGGCTAATAAGACTGCCCCATTAGTCTAGTAGTTGCAAGCGCGACTGCTGAGCGTGGGGTCCTGGGTTCGATGCCCAGGTCGGGCAAAGTTTTATTGTGTTTTCCTATCAGAAATTTTTCAGTAGCAGCCCGGATTATGCATTTGTGCCCGGTTGATGGCAATAGGCTATTAATACATGGGACTTAAACATAACTGGCGAAATGTGGGTGGAGGTACTATAGTTACTCCTCTGCCCAACCCTTCGGGTTAACAGGGCGTGATGTTATTAATAACCACTGGATCGCCCACTTTTATAGTAATTATTCATTTGAAAAGGTCTGTAATTAAAATATCACCCATATATATCTATGCACGTACGAAAATTGTCTTTCATTTACCCTTTAGGTAACGTAGGAGTACACCAACACAGCTTAGTATAATTATAAATTAATTAAAAGGTTGAAAACAGCAAGTAATTAATCCGAGTAACAGTTTAATTTTGGGTTTTGTCTCGTTAAATAGGAGTTTAATGATATGCGTGGACTTTGAAATTAAATTGAAATTCATTTACAGTACCCGGGCGTAAATATGGCGCAACAAGTTTTAGAAAAAGTTCAGCTCTGTAGAGAGTGGTCTTCATCACTCATATTTGCAAATAAGGTACGTTTAGGGGTATGAGGAACAGGGTATAAAGTTCACTCATCCCCCATAGAAAAAGGGAGGATCCTCCGACCAGACGGGTGTCGTGTCTGGCGGGCAACTGCCTAGAGGTTGAAGTTTGGGAGATTTATGTCCATCGCGCGGTAAACTCTAACTGCGCGATGCAGGATTTGTGTGACGTCAGGATGTTGTGTGACGTCAGGTCTTTGATGCGTAGTTCGCATGTGGCGATTGTTGATGATGGAAATTTGAGGAGGAAGAATGAAGGAGATTTCATTGTTCTTCTTCGTGAGCATGCCGGTTTCCTCATAATGTTTTCCTTCACCGTTTTTGAAGCAAATGATAATTATACAATACGCACATGAATCCGAAAAGTCAGAGGTGCGTGCCTTGGGTTCGAACTCGAGACCTATGTCATGGCAGTCCGACAGTCACGCCACTAGGCTAACACTGCTTCATGTGCATATTGTATAAATCACTTGCTTCAAAAACAGTGAAGGTAAACATCATGAGGAAACCGGCATGCCTGAGAGATATTTCTCGACGGCATGTGATGCCAAGTCTGACAACAGGCTAGTCACTAACCACACGAAAATTAAGAAGACCTGCTGATAGGTAATGGGTAATAAGGGCTGGTGTTCGTCACTCCACGTCAAAGTGCGTATTTTGCGTACGGGTGGAAAAATCGATTATTTGATCCACCCCAGCTCCTCGCGGAAGGCCAGCAATACCTTGGTTTTATTGACAATGTCAGGGTACTTGGGTTACCGAAGTGCCCTGTATGTGGCGAAGACCGGGCAGTTTAGCAGCATATGAGCTGCTGTCTCGTTGTTCTCCATGCAGGGGCCTGCACAGTGAACTGTCTGTGACTCCTACGACAAAGAGATGTTTATTAAATGACCCGTGGCCAGTTAATCAATCACACTTAGTTAACAGTATCCTTCTAAAGCCCAATGTATATCTATAAACGCACGAGAACTCTCAGTACTGTTTTTATTAATTTGGGATATGTTTAATGAAGACTTAGTAAAATATGGAGACGTAGATTAAAAACTTACGCAAATAATCCAGATTATTTAATTTGTATTATCTAGATGCTGGCAATAAATTCTAATACACAGCAGTCGGCCATTTTGTATAAAGTGTTTCAAATATTTATTTAGATTATTCAAAGTGTTGTTAATAAATCTGAATGTTTGTTATCTCTTTGGTCTGTTAAAGTAACAAAAATGGGTAGATACTCGTACTTATCCTTACTTGGATTAGATGTGGTTGCAGACCTCTTAAATTCAGTGTTTTCAGAACATTTATTTAAACAATAATTTACCGGTTGTCGTATGATGAAGATCTGTTAAGGTAGTATAATATAGCATTATCAACCTTAAATGATCCCAGTGCTGGGACACAAGCCTACTCTCTGTCAGATAGAGGCAGTGGTAGGTTCTGCATCTGATAAAAAGGCTGTTTTTGTTTTTTTAATTGCAAAATTACATTAACATTTAAATCCCTTTAATAATATTATTCCTTTTCATAATATGTAATCATAATCTACCTAGCCTTTTCCACACTGTGTTGGGGTCAGCTTCCAGTCTAACCAGATGCAGCTTAATAACCTGAAACCACTATTATACATGGATCGACTGCATAACTGGCCTTCACAACCCAGTTACTGGATAACACGATACCCCTTGGAAATACTGGTTCAGACTTTCGGTCTTGAGATTAGAAGTAACGACTGTCAAAGATTTACGATGGCGTCCATATGTAATGGATCCGTCATTATATACGGGTACATAAAAATAAATAAACATCAATGTTAGAACAACTTACTAAGTACCTACGAGTATATCAAAGTACCTATATCAAAGAACGCTCCACTAACAATGTTGAAGACTGGCAAAAGAAATAAAATCCAAAGTTTGTTCAAAAGGACTATGAATTATAATGTTCCTTTTGTTGTAATATAAATGCTATTGTTAAAGTTATTGCTTCAAAGTTAAATCGTTTCGTTCAAAATCAAGGTTTAACTGTGCTTTGATTGCAAACATAAAGGCTAACGAATTTCTTAAGTTTCCTCCCATTACTTACCCTCTCTTAATAATTTTATATAGTCGCTAATCACATACGCTATAATTGAATGTGCTGATAAATGATTACTATAAGTGCAATATGGGTGCATTTATATTAGTTTCCACGAGTGGCCATAATGTACGCCCGGCCACAGTATAATAAAGTATTATGTCTCGGCAGTGACTTTGAAATAATTACCTGTGGCCGCTCGGTAGTTAAACCTTCCGCGTCCGTGCATAACTGCCTTGCACTCGAGACTGTTGCGTACTGATATACACTGAGATTCCGAAGCGCGTCGTTTCGACCATTCTCTACGAAGACATAATACATACATTGATATGGAAGAAGATAACAACCTGGATCATCTTGTAGTTAATTTTCTAGGATACACACCTCTGCAATGCTCTGAATCTAGCTAGAGTATCCGTATGGGACTATAATAATGATGTCACTCGTGCATTAATTATGTCTGGTGCACCCTTGGCAATCTTCCCAACGTTGACGTGGATTCCATTTCTTCTTCTCTTGTAATGGTACGAGTACGAACTACACTTATAGGAATGGCACATACCGTGGTAAAAAGTCAGTCAGAAGAGAGGCATCATTAGCAAACAGTACAACTGCACAGATACCCTTTAAATAAAAAATGGACCCATTATTGAGCCTTAAGGTACACCTAACTGAACTGATAGCCCGGAACATTTCACATTATTAACATCAACACATTGGGACCTATATTGTAAATAACAATTCATATCATTGAGAGCTTCGTTTTGCACACCTTAATGACCTGGACCCTGCGGGTGACGAAATTGGGGGCTGTTTCGAAGCCTGAACAGTCAGATCCAACGAGGTGGCTCGCAGTGTTTCATGCGCACCTTTATAGAAGGACGTGTGGTCGTGGGATCCGCCGCACTTGGTGATGGAGCAAGGCATGGCGGGCTGATACCAGTGGGGGGTGCGGCGAATGAACAAGTATCTCCCGTGCCCCCAACTCATGGTAATACAGTCGAACCTGGATAAGCGAGAGTTCAAGGGACCGTTATCTCTTTTTCTCTTTAACTCGAGTTTCTAGTTAATAGAGGTACATGAGGCGCCTTTTTCACTTATAGAGGTTTATAAAAATAACAGCGAATATGTAGTGATAAACATGCATTTATTGTATGGGTATTATTCATTAGAATTTGACATAGATTGACATTGACATTTCGCAATTTCCCGCACTCCTCTTCTCTTTAAGTTTGATAAACTTACTTAAAGAGAACACTTTGATTTATCGTTTTAACATTATGAGTACGCGCCGAACCTTTATTAGCAGTTGCTGTTTATCAACTGTAGTAAGTTCGACAAATAAGTCGATACATTCGCACATCTGGCCATTCGAATAGAATACGATACAAAATCAATGTTAGTTAGTCCCTCGAAATTGAAGAGAACAAAGACAATGTTAGTTCCACGCAATTTAAGAATGAGTCATAAATAGCAGATGTTCAATTGCGCTCGACTCTCACTTATAGAGGTACAGGCAAGTAGCAGTCTCAGTTATGGACGTCTACGAGTGAAAATTACTTTGTCATAAAGACGTTTCTGTTTCTCACTTATAGAGGTTTTAGAGGGTTAAAATGATGGGAATTACTGTAATTTATAGAGTTTTCTCACTTACCCAGTTCTCACTTACCCAGGTTTGACTGTAGCAGGAACATTGGGGTTTTAGTCGGTAGGAGTCCGACATAACCCTCTGTTATATTCTATGCATTAATAAAATAATAGAAAGCCTCCCAATCCTTTACAAAATACGTCGTAATAACAGGCATAAAAGCTAATGACTTGTAAAAGGCAGCATTCTCATTAATTTAATAGCCCATTACAATACAATATGTAAATTAAGTTTTCATGGTGGAAAGTAATGACTGCCATAATTGTTGTAGGGTTGTTCCTTTCACGAGTTATTATTTGGTTAGGGTTGCTAGAATTGCCAAACTTAAGCGGCAGCGGGCAGGGCACATTGCTCGCAGAAAAGATGGCCGATGGGCCTCTGACTTAGCTTCACATGCCGTCGAGAAATATCTCTCAGGCATTATTCCTCACGATGTTTTCCTTCACCGTTTTTGAAGCAAGTGATAATTATACAATCCGCACATGAATCCAAAAATTCAGAGGTGCGTGCTTTGGGTTCGAATTCGAGAACTTGGCAGTTCGACGGTCACACCACTAGGCTATCACTGCTACAATCACAAATCTACTGAAGCAAGTATGTACGAAAAACCAAAGTACCAGTAATTCATCAACTAAAATCAAAAGGGTGAAACGTTGTTGCCATATCAAGTTAATGGTTCCGATCGTAAACATTTAATGCGATAATTAAATACACTGTCAACGCTCTTTCGGCATTAACCTAATGGGAATTTATTGCGTACTGTAAGTATGGGAAAATTCGGAGAAATTTATTGCGTACCGAATGGGAAAATTCGGAATGGGTGCGATGGGAGGTTGACGTTAAATGATTTGTGTTGTGATTTTTTGGCTGTTTGTCGATGTGGCTTGGAGTACACGGATTTGAGTTTCCAAAGAATAATAACAATACACATGTTACATTGCTTACTATTTATCCATGCAGTCTCCGGGATTGCAAAAGAATGATTGATAAATAAGGCTTAAAACTCTCACGTACGAAGAATTGGAGAATTTAATCAAACCTTAAATGTCTTTCTTCCATATCCTTTCCGTGTGCTCTTGGGGAGGTTCCACAAGCACACTCTACACTTACACCCTACAGACACGCACGACACTCACATACAACACTCCCACATGCACAACATTAACCACTTACGTATTTTGATTTTAATTATTTTAATTTATTACCATTTTAATTTACTACTTTATTATTTTATTTTTTACTATTTTAATTTTTTACTACTTATTTGAATTTTTGTTATTGTTCATTTTTAAATCCGACTGTATTTTCATTAACTGGAATCTGGAACAATGTCGTCTCCCTCTTGGAGGTGGGCGTTAATAGCTGCGACATAGTTTTGTAACTAATGTAGCTATTTACGTACGCAATCAATCTGTAAAATGTGTTTTTGTTCCAATAAAGATTTATGATGATTATGATTATGACATACATAAACTCACGCCTTCTTCATATGCTAGGGGTAGGCAGTAACTACAGAACGCCATCTGCTACGGTCCTTACATTGCGCTTACGTTCATGCATTTCATACACGCAAGCCGGTTGTTAATACTAAGCATGTGACCTTTACCAAAAAGGTCATTAGGTGTATGTCCTTGGGCGGGCGTTTCATTTTATAACCGCCTTCCGAAAAGGAGGAGGTTATATGTTCGTCGCGTATGCATTTTGTTTTTTTTTTATGTATGTCCACCGATTTTCCGTCAATTGTAGACCGATTTTGAAAATTCTTTTTTTGCATGAAATGCTCCCAATTTGGTCCTATATAAATTTTATTAACTTTGCTTAGATAGTTTTTGAGTAAGCTTCAATAATACGTATTTTTCCCACTTAGTAAATTGTGGATGATAACGATGATAACTTCCTGTCACTGTTATTTACATAGCGGGTAGTGGTATTCGAATTTGTGTGGGGTAGGTACCATAACTAAAAAGAGAAAAGTAAAAACTTTTTACAAAAAAAAAAAACAACCGACTTCCAAAAAAAAAAAACACTACAAAGTGAAAAATTACTTTAATTTCGGAAGTCGGTGTCTTTGGTTTTGAATTATCGTTTTTTGACACCGACTTCCGAAATTAAAATTATTTTTCACTTTGTAGTGTTTTTTTTTTTTGTAAAAAGATTTTTAACTGCGTTTAAAAACATTATTGAGTACCTACAATATTTTGTAGCTACAACAGTCAATGATATCGAGGTCGCTTCTGATAAAATCCCTCTAATATGCAAACGTGTATTGGAAACCGCTTTACCTGTTTATTTATTCAAAAATCATTGTATTTATGTACAGTTATAGTCTATAGAAACTGATAAATATTTATTTAAACTTTTCGTTGTAAATTGTAAATGAGTTTTTGATATGGTCCGTCTAACCAGACAAGCTTTTAGAAGATATTTTGGACCTTTAGATAACAAGAGGAAACGGATTTTTTAAGCGTGGTGCGTTTTTTGAACTTTCTTACACACGTAATAAGCTTGGCTACCATTCCATCCAATCAATCCACGTTGAGTGTTTAGTGGCTTTTAAGTTATTTTTTGGAGGTGTATAGAGTGTCACTAGTGGCACATTATCCCTATCGGATAAAGTGCCGCTATATGCGGCATAATAGCAGCGTTGCCTCGGCCCGGCTAAAGTGCCGTAAGCATTGCATTGTCATTGTCACTGTCACTTGTTATTTTGTTTGATTGTTGAGGTTAGTTCGCCACCCTTTGTATTGATTGATCGTATTTGTTTTAGATAATTATATCTTAGTCGCTACAATGATTGAATTTACGAAAAATTAAGTAACAAATGAAAATGGCTGAAGGGTAGGTTAGGTTAGGTTAGAACTGTGACCACACAACGCAAGAGCCGAGCAACCGTAGCGAGCGGTGTTGCGGCAGCAGCCGGCGAATGCCAGGGTTCGGTTAGGCACAAGAGAATGTAATGTTTTGGGAATGCGGTGTTAACAGCAAACTAACCTCAACATTAAAAAAGTGACAGTAACAATGACAATGCAATGCTTACGGCACTTTAAACGGGCAGAGGCAGCGCCACTATAATGCCGCTAAGCCTAAGAGTAGAAGCCCAAAAGTGAAAAAGAAAAGGCAGTGTATAGAGTGCCGCTAGCGGCACTTTAAACACTGGCTTCTTCACTTTTGGGCTTCTGACTGTCCGTAACGACTGTCAAAGATCTACGAATGACAGCCGGGACCAACGGTTTAACGTGCTTTCCGGGGCACGGAGGGGTCTTGGTATGTAAAGATGGTCACCCATCCACGGACCAACCGTGGCAAGCGTAGCATCTACCCGTGCGGCTGTTATTATTTACCCCAAAGGTGAAAGTGCTTTTTAGGTGAAGTCATAAATTCACCTTCCTTCATTTTGACGCTGTTTTTGTTTTACATCAATTCGAAATTCGAACGGTGTCTTGTTGTGAATCCGGGATGATTTACTTTAAAAACAAATGAGTTCGTTTTTAAATTATTTGCACTCACTTGAGTGCGGTTCCAAGTGAACTTTACAGAATAGTACTACAGTTTAACGACCTCGCTTTTTAACCCTATAAACTTGATCGATCAGTCTACACGGTAACAATCATTGCAAGTATAATGGTTGTTAAATTATTCAAAAAGTCGACTAATTTGTTCGTGCTGTCGGTGTGAGGGTGTCGTGACCACAACGATATTAGTGTGCCGTTGCAACCGCAAGCCAGTGCTGTAGTAGGATTAGCTTAGATCAAACGAAGGCTAGACGAGCTTGATGTAGATAAATGTCACGTAACATACAAGTCTATATTCCTCGAACCGTTAGGATTTGGGTTAGGATATAAGGTGTTTAGTGGACTGACATTTCACCAAAATAAAAATTATTTTTTTCACATAAACCTACATGGGCACTTATGAAACGTCAGAAGCTAGGTGCATGGTTCCTATTAGTCGTTTCCTATGGAGAAGAGCCGGCAAGAAACTCCTCGGTTAATTTTTTAAAAATAAATGGGTTTTACAATGTTTTCGGAGTGTTAATAGGTATGAGAGGACAGTGTAGGCCTGTCAATACTTAACAAAACAGAAAATGGTCTACAAATCTACGGTCCGTTAAGCCTATAACGTTCTCACATTCGCGAAATATAAAAGAATCTAGGTATATAAAGGATAAATAAAATAATGAAAATGAAAATCTATTTAAACCAAATGACATGGTTTCCACTACAACTTATCAAACATACTCGTATAATAAATAGTAGAAATTAAAAATAAAATGTTTATGTTTAAGTCCCATGTAAAAGAGGGAAATTCTTTTATTTATAACCGGGCACAAGTCTACCCCGGGGTTACTACTGAGAAGTTCCAGATAGAATTTTGCCCAACCTGGGTGTCTGTGCAATTTTATGTAAGCTTGGACTATTAGGGTTATTTGTTCGAACTCCGTGGGGTTTTTTTTAACCATAGTCTGAATTTGTGCCTGGTATATATTAGTAATAGGCTCAAAATTCAAAGTCATTAATTCAAACTAGGCTGAGAATCAGCACTTTTCGAACGTTAAAATTACATAAGACAGTCCCCCAAAACGCCCACCCTTCACCACTTTCTACTGCTTTAGCTGGAAAGAAAAGGCCCTCCTATGAGGTAACTAAGTACCTACATGAAACTTGTTCAGGTTCGAGAAAAGTCAATCGTTATCCTGAGGATGCCTCGATGAGGAGTGAAACACGTGTCGATTTCTTACAGGGTTTTTTATGACTCTTTAGGAATAGTTAAGCGGAATAGGTTACTAAATATCTTCGTCTATTGTATTTTATAATGCATTTTCGCAAGGTTACGCCTGAATCAATTAACTAAAAAAAAAATTGTGTGTCCGTTATTCAAAATTTAATTTATTTCAACCATTTTAACAATTTTTATTAATTGTATTGTACTGTCAATTCCTTTTCGTTTTTTTTTTAATGTTAATTCTTATTTGTGATGATAAGGAAAAATCCGAAAAAAATATTTACTCTTAAAATTCATACATTTTTATTTATTTTTTAATAATTAATTGATTGTATTGTATTTTAATAATTAATTATGTTATCTGAATAATGCCAATCTAGTGGCACTTTTTAATTTATCTTAATTTTGTTACATGCGGGTAATGTAGTGGGCTGCAATATTGCTAATACTACTTATGAACCTATATTATTTTGACGACACGGTTGGCGCAGTGGCTGAGCGATCGACTGCTGCGCAACGTGTCGCGGGTTCGATCCCCGCACGGAACAAATATTTGTATGATCTGCAAGTAGTTGTTCCGGGTCTGGGTGTTAGTGTATGTGAGTTTCTATGTTTGTAAACGCATCCACGATACAAGAAGAAATTCTTAGTGCGGGGCAACGTATAAAAAAAAAAAAAATTGTAATCATTTTATATTGTACCTGTTTATTGTCCCATAATAAATCAAATAAAATAAAAACTAACTTTCCATACAAATCAAGCGTATCAATGTTTACTCGCACTACGACACAAATGACTTTATGGAAACTGACAGCTTTGAAGGCCGCTCGTGACAGGACCCTCTGACCAGACGGGTGTTGTGTCTGGTGGGCAACTGCCCGACGATTGATGTCGGGGTGTTGCATACAGGGTAGCAGGGACATCGACGCGAAAACTGATAGATATAAAGCAGTTAACCAACCAAATTATTCAGCGCAGGGGTGTTCAGGATCATGTACTGAATTCATGATATTAGTTTTCGCGTCGATGTCCCTGCCACCCTGTATATATCGGTCGCTCGGTAAACTCTACTTGCGCGATGCAGGATTTGTGTGACGTCAGGTCTTTGGTGCGTAGTTCGCATGTATCGTTGTAGATGCCGTCACACGCTCACCGCACTTTTTCGGCGCCACAAATTTTATTAGTACTGCCGATTGTCGACGCTGTCGCCACGGCTACTTCGTGTTCTGTGTCCTAACCGAAATCAAACACGTTTGAATGGCCATTGCCTAGGATCAAGGGAAGGTATATTTTCCAAACAGAAAACATTTCATGTCTCATGTGAACATTTAGAATTATCATATAAATTGGAAACGATTCCAGGGTACTCCGGTTTTGGATGGAAAGCTAGAGCTTTGTGTTTCGGGGTTCATTGTCTGTTATTCTTTTGTTATTTTTTTTTGTCTACGTAGGTATGCGATGAAACTAGATTTATTTATTTGTACTGGGTGAAAATTTGACCTTTCGTTTCAAAAAGGTTCAATTAGAGGTTATTCTCAAAAGCTTCGTAAAATTTAAGAAAACATTTGACGTTAACATGCTCATTTTAATAAACCTATGGCACAGAAACGTCGTCCTTTACATTGGGCCTTATTAGAAGGCAAAAAATCACCCAAAGAGCAATGAAGAGGCTATGCTTGGAGTTTCCCTACGTGATCGAATCAGAAATGAAGAAATCCGCAGAAGAAAACTAACCGACATAGCCCAAAGAATTGCCAAACTTAAGTGGCAGTGGGCAGGGCACATTGCTTGCAGAAAAGATGGTCGATGGGGCAGAAAAGTTCTGGAGTGGCGACCGCGTACCGGAAGACGTAGCGGTGGACTGATGACCTTGTAAAGGCCGGAAGCTGGATGCGGGAAGCACAGAACCGGATTGCTTGGGGAGGCCGATGTCCAGCAGTGGACGTCTTTCGGCTGAAATGAACGATGATTTTAAAAAAAATCGTCTTTCACTAAAAACTGCTCATTAAGAAATATGTAATATACGCACGAAAGGTGCTGCAGCAAAGTTTCATACGACTTAACAATTAATAATATAATATTGGAAACGAAAATGTACGCCATTTTCATTTGAAATAAAAGAGCAATTCTTCAAAAGTCAACAAAAACCACATTACAGTTATTGATTTCTGTTCCGCTAATAGTTTGTTATACAGGGTCGAGTTAATGTTTGCCGAAGCGCTAAATTACACCGCTAATGCTTGACCAAACATGTTCTTTATATACAGCGTGTTACGAGCTGGTAAACTTTAAAAATAAAACTATAAATCTGAACGTTGAACTCGAAACTGTCTGGGTTTTATCGGACATCTGTATCGTGCATGCATCATGTGAGTTTATCCATCTGAACATATTAATACAATTGTTATTATTTTGTGCATTTAAATATGAACAAAAGGTTAGGTTGGAGTCCACTGACTTTTACAGACATGCAAAATTTACTTAAGTTTATGACTAGCTTAACTTTTAGATCTTTATATTTACAGTTTTATTTTGTTTTTATCTGATTATTAAGGCAACTTTTATTTAAGCACTAGCTTCTGTTGGTAGTCTTTGGTCCGTGGCCTTGACATCAACCAATGAACAACATTGTTTTTATTTTATTTATTTGTTGAATACAAGGCCTTTGGGTACTTTTGTATGTGTGTATTTTATGTCTTTTTGCCTTTATTTGTGCGTTTTGTTTGGGCAGAATAAACAATTTTTCTTTCTTTATTTCTTTTTTGTTCGCGTGACAGTCGTAAGATACTCTTCAGCTCTTTTATATTAGTACTAGCTGCAACCCGTGGTTTTGCCCGAAAAAGGTTCGATCCCGTGGGAATATCGGGATAAAAAGTATCCTATGTGTTAATCCAGGTCATGATCTACCCATGTGCCGACTTTCATTCAAATCTGTTCAGCCGTTTTAACGTGAAAGCGCAACAAACAATCAAACTCACTTTCGCATTTATAATTTGTAGTTAGGATAGTGCAGTGGGAGACAATCATAGATTGGTATTATTATTACAGACTACCAGCCTGTATAATAGACAGCCCTGTATAATCCATGTCCCTGGGAATCCGATAGCTTTTGTTTACATTCAAGCTGGTATGAACTGAACATTGATTATTGTTGCGAAAGAGTGTTTATATTCCCATGGTTTCACTGTACATATTTATTATTTGACTGCATACTGTTTAATGTTTAATTTCGTAACATCCAACAACAAAATACTAAGATAACAGAATATGCTACTTTTTCCTCATAGAAATACCAGACATTTCCGGAAATTGGCCCTCCCAATTCATAATTACAGACAAAAGAATGCCATAAAAGAAATGGAAGATATTATTTTATCTACAGTGCTACGTTTTCTTATAGATAATAATCCAATCTATACTGTACTAACGTTGATTATGCCGATAATAGGGAACGTGATATTTACACGAAAAAATGTTGTAAAGGTAAGGTCATACAGTACCGTAGAAAAAGAAAGAAAGAAATTGTTTTATTGTCACAGAAACACGTGCAAATAAAAAGATAATTAAACTCGAAATTAATCCATCATCGTCATCTTCTTTTTCTACTTTATACAAAATAACATTTGTTTTCTTAATTTTTGACTTTGCGCCGTTATAAACTTTCTACTATAAAGGTATGAGGAACAGGGTGTAAAGTTCACTCATCCTCTATAGAAAAAGGGAGGACCCGACCCAATGGACTGCCGCCACTGGCACTGTCGGGGTGTTATATATTTGTCGTAGGATGATTTGATAATTCGAATTTTCGTGAAAACTGAACAACATTTCTGCGAGCAACTTGGAAGTAGCGCTCGCCGGCCGCTGCTGCGGCACCGCTCGCTTCGCTTGGTCGGATCGCGCGCGGTTGTTCAAATGTAGTTCTAACCTAACCTTTTTCACCCAGTTCAAAATGACGAATCATAAAATCTACCCAGAAACGTGTTCACCATTGTCTAATTATCTAATCGCAGTCCAACTGCTACTTCCAAGTTGCTCGCAGAAATGTTTTCACCATTGTCTGATGATCCGTGTTTTCGCAATATCCCTACTAAGGTTGTCGCAAAAATTCGAATTATCGAATCATTCTACGACATATATAATTGGTCGCGCGGTAAACCCTGCTTGCGCGATGCAGGATTTAAGTGACGTCAAGTCTTTTGATGCGTAGTTTGCATGTGGCGTTGTAGATGCCGCATTAACTATAATCTGTAATTTTGTCTTTCATTTCTTCAGTTTCTGTGGTCATGCTTTTGAAATTCGAACGTGAAAATGGTACCAAATAGCAGGTTAGGTCTTAGCCCACAAAGGATCTGAATGCTATATTTCGAAGTGATCACATGCTGTGGCATTCTTAGCTGTCTTGTAACTATGATATCTCCCACACTAACAATCTTGTTTATTGACCAAAGTTTCAGACTTTGGGTGAACGCAACCGTCGAAAAAGTTTGAATTTTGCGAATCAGATGCTCTGCTCTAGCTATTACTCTACTGTCGTTTTGGCATGGACTACTTTATACTCCTACAATGCTGCTCATGCTATGCAAAGTTCAAAATATTAGCCTGTCAGCAAAATGGAATTGTCACTTTTGACGTTTTTACTTTGACAGCGCTAGTGTGGTCAAAGCTTTATAACTAAACCGCTGTCTTTTACCTAGAATATTATATTGCAAACTTGATACTATAATTAATTTAGCGTTGTTTTTTCTTTTTAATTTTAGTTTTTAACGAGGATATTCTGTCGTTAGTGATTTACTTTGAAAGTCAAACGAGCAGAATAATTAATGCTTGTGGCTTTTATTATTAACTTTAGTTTATTTTTGTGAACAAAACAGCTTTTTCACGTCTTCATTATTTTAAAATACTTAAATGAATACACAACCAGGAAGATGTTAATTAAAGAGGATCTGCAAAAGTAGCCTGCGAAATTCAAATCCCATTGAATGACTTTTTTATGAAATCATGACATTTGAGAACAAATCTAACTTAGAAAGTTGTATTAATGATTCTGATGATTATAATTCTGTAAATAAATATTGTTATGGTCGCGAACATAAAAATATATATGTATGGTCGCGAATCATATTTTGATCAAGATACAATCTGATACTGACCTGCACATTGCAAAAACGTAAGAAAGTTTGAATTTCACGGGATACCTTTGCGGATCCACCTTAATTTTAATGATATTACCTTTCACACCTTGTTGTAACTACTCCAGAGCATATTGTAAAGCTTCATGGAGGCTAGCGCGACGCGACACCGGTTATTGTTATACCGTGAAGTTTTCTTAGAAATTCGAGTCGCGTCGCACCGCCGCGTCCCGCTGATCTGCACGAGCCTTAAAATGGACAAACGGAAGATGGAAAAGACCTATTCTTAACTGAGAGCAAAACAATAACAATAAACGGCAACAAACGAAGATCTTTTGTCCAAAATTTGCTTTAAAAAATAACCACAGCATTTAAAAAAAAGGAAAACGAAATCCGCCATTTCGTTTTCACAATCTCCCGCCGAATCTTTTCCATTTGATTACACAGACTTCAATTAATATTATCTGTGGTTTTAATCTACTTAAATTGTCCCAAATAACGAACTAGAGGGTCCGACGTTGACGAAAACCTCGAAGTTTTCGTAATTTACTTATGTTAATAACTTTTCTTGCTAATTGACAAGTGAAACGATAATTTTAGATTGAAATGACTGTGTAGAAATAATTTGAACTTTATCATTGACCTATCTGTTATGTAGATGCTCGAATCAATCTCGCGGCCTAAAACAACAACAGAGAATCCAATCGCTCAGCTTCTCTAACTGCTCTAATAGACTATCTGTCTCCCGCGACTGTCTGTGTGTGTTTTTTATTTTATCATTTTTTATACAAATATCCAGTGTGAAAACTAACCTATGTCCTTCTTCAGGTCCCAGGCTATCTATCTCTCAAATTTCATAACGATCGGTTCAGTGGTTTTATTCGTTCTTCTAACTGAACAGACAGCTGTGCTGCTGGGGAGTTTGTTGCGCCACTTCTTCTTCCCAGCTAATGCACTAGGAAGTGGTGAAGGGTGGGCGTTTTGGGGGACTGTCTTATGTAATTGACGTTCGAAAAGTGATGATTCTCAGCCTAGTTTGAATAAATGACTTTTGTTTTTTTTTTTTTTTGAGCAAAAAGGTAACAAACAGACAGACAGAGTTACTTATGGAAGTGTGGTCTATCTATGGGGAGCAACCCATCTTTTTAATACCTATACATTACTTACTAATCAGTACCAATATGACTTTTTCAATTCATATGTACTTTCTGAGTTTATCTTGGACATTACTGACATCGGTGAAGGAAAACATCGTGAGGAAACCTGGACTTATAGTTAATATATAAGTCTGAA
Organism: Agrochola lota; assembly: GCA_947364205.1. Taxonomy (NCBI): domain Eukaryota; kingdom Metazoa; phylum Arthropoda; class Insecta; order Lepidoptera; family Noctuidae; genus Agrochola; species Agrochola lota. The sequence continues at coordinate 7,326,748 of OX376246.1, read as the reverse complement.
ATCGTCAACCCGTCTTGAGCAAGCGTGGTGATCAATGCTCGTGCCTTCTCTGTATGAGAAGAGGCCTTTGCCCTGCGGTGGGATAATAACAGGCTGGTATTGTTATTACTTAAGTCGTTGATTTTTACGACAGCAGCGTAGAGTTCATGTAGTACTTTTTTATTCTTTCTTTTTCGGTATGGGTCTCCTCTTGATTTCAGTCTCGCCTGGAAAGTATACGTATATACACGGTTAATTTTAGCTCGTTCTGGAACGAAAAGCCATAAACTCGATCATCGAACTCGAAACGATTGGGACTATTATTTTCAATAAATTACAATTTAAAAAAAAACACGAAAAATCAAATTTATTGTTTTTTTGTGAAATAATGAGAACTCGAAGTAACTGCAATCAATGCATATGTGTGTAAAACGTATCGACGAACGGCAACACTTGCGAACGGTGCCCATTGAAAAATCCATTCATCGATCAGACAGCATAAAAACACATACGCAATAGATAAATAGGTACACAAATAAAAATACGAAAAGCGAATTCAGACTTTATTTCTAAACCGTAAACGGTAACAAATAAAAATTTCACCAAACTAGGTACAAGGTAAGTAGGTACGCAGTTTACTAAAATTATTCTGAGAAGTGTCCGACCGGACTTCAAAAGAATGCACAACCGAATTCCGCGGTTAAGTGTATAAAAATAAGGTCTTAATTCAGTCCAATATTTTCATAGAAAAGGGCACCACCATCTTATAATGAACTCTATTCGACAGGTAAAACGATTCATTTTTCTGTTTACATTGCCTGCCTTTGTAGAAGCCGCCGCGCCGCGGCCGCAAGCAAGCATTGTCGCATAAAAATTGGTTTAGGCAGTATTCTTTTTATTTATCATAAATATGGTAGGCAGGTATGCTTATTAAGTACCTACTAGCTCGATTGCTCGACACTCGATTCAAGGCCTTAAATACAATTCCCAAGCGTACTCGTCGTGTCTAGTTGAAAAGGTACGAGTACTAGTGATTTCGTGATACGAGAGTGGTGAATGAAATTTCAATTAGTTTCTCTCGTTTACGAGGAGATGTGATAGTTGTAAACACCGTGCCGTGCTTTCGATACAAACGAGAGATAACGGAGGTGAATGAACTTACACCAACCTATCGTACCAGAAATGAAATACCTACTTGCAGGTAAGTACTTACTTGCAGCCGGTTATTCGTCCAACGTCCGTTGACCCACCGCGAGCTCGCTGTCAACTGATTCGCACACGCACAGCTGTGCCGCGCTACGTCATCAGTTCATCACCGAGCGGATCGCGTACGATCTTGCGTTTATGAATGAAATAGTGGAAGCGCTACTAAGATTTAACTCGAATGACAGAATAAAAGTGATAAATTTCTAACTTCTATATTAGATGTCTTAAAAAAACAATAACAATGCTGATAGTACCTATTAATCGTCTGGAGTCACTGTGTTTCGGCTCCAGAACGATTTAAAATTAATCGTGTATATGTAAGTAGTTAACCGTGTAGCTACAATGATTTCGTTTGGATTACCTACTGTGAATATAGTTTTACACAGGCTGTAAAAAAATCCATAACAAAACCATTATCTACGCATTCTGTACATCAAACTGTATTTTTGTACTATAACATAAAAATAAATAATAAAACCTAATAACCTATAATGTTCCCACTGCTGGGACTCAGGCCTCCTCTCTGTGAGAGGGAGTGGGCCGTAATCCACCACGCGGGCCCAGTGCGCGTTGATAGATGTCACATGTCTTCGAATTTTTGCTTCTATGACGTTTCCTCACGATGTTTTCCTTCACCATTTTGAGAGCAGTGGTGATGAAATAATTTACACAAAGTAAAGCGCCTGTCTGGGTTTGAACCTACGACTTAATAATAGGTCCCCACTGCTCCACTTTATTTTTTACTATGAATGAAACTTATTGTTTGTAATGTAACACATGCAGAACATTGTGCTTCTGGATTCATGCAACGGTACCAGAGGACGTGCCCATTACAAGTTAAAACTATACCTAGAATTTAAAACTGGATTTCGTAAAAAGGGTTGGAACTTTGACCTTCTCCATAACCCATATTCTCCATAATATTGGTTCCCAAGTATAGTCAGGTACAAAAATAATGATCACAATAACGCTCGGCTTCATTTTACTGGCGTCATTACTGGTCGCATTTACACAAGCATGTTCGTGCTAACCCATTTGTCCCGTCAGCGGTAAAATGAAAGCTCTCGCGTATACGAGCTTATGTAGGTTGACTCTGTAGCATAATATTGCCATGATGGCCTATTACACGCGTGCAAAAAAATACCATATACGCGCTGAAGTAGCGCCTTCTTTTTGGCATCTCGTAATTGACTCCCGGGGTTGTGACTACTTAACCGGGCTATCCCGTGGCTGACTTAAGACACAGATATATGCCAGTGACCTTGAGTGGTTAGCTTGCGTGTTCTTTACTGAGCTCACACAACGCGTCGCATGTCCAGCCAGTAATAGGACTCGCCCATCAAGGAGCGCTGTCCCAAATTAGACGCATTATTAATTTATTGTACATAAAACAAAAGGTGTTTTAATAAAACATGTATACTAAAAGATCAATAATTAAATAGTCTTTAAAATGGTGAAGGTTTCAGGAAAATACATTTGATCGATTTTGCGTGATTCTCAGTTTTTTATCCACGTTAGACATAATTTTATAAATTAATTTCAGTATGTAATATAATCATAATCTAAAATATTAATATAATAAGTTATTGAAAAAATGCTCTAATTTCAACATATATTTTTTCTTCTTTCTTTTTCTTTTTCAGATTTTCTCGATGTACAGACGCAATTAAAATAACCCTTTTTAAGGCATACTGCACAGTACTGTACTCGGTAGCCCTGTGGTTTACATATACCCAAAAGGCTTACAATGCTTTGCGTATCCAATATAATAACGCATTCAGGGTATTGTTGCGATTGCCGCGCTTTTTTAGTGCCTCGGTAATGTTTGCAGACGCACGCACTGACAGCTTTGATGCACTGTGGCGTAAGAAATCTGCCTCGGTACTCCGCAGGCTGCGTGGCAGTACCAACACTATCCTGCAATCAATAGCCGCTCGGGCAGACAACCCCCTAGTGTGGTCACTTGCAAATTAACATAGGCTAAGCCATTTTGTTACTAACACTATAGACCATTGTAGTCTGAATAAACCCCTCCAACTAAAACCGAATATTTATTTATTTATATACTTTATTGAACACCAGAAAAAAACCATAACAAAAATTAATTCAACACTACAAAACATACAATGGGGGGCCGTATCGCTTTATGCGATCTCTTCCAGGCAATCTTGGAATGGACAGTGATTGCGTGGACATAAAAATGTAGTTTTCATTGGTGCAAAATAATAAGTATAATAATATTCTTTGTCCTTAAAGGCTAATTAACGTTTGCATTAGTTGAATAGCAAGATACGTCCCTTGACGTATATTCGTGACACTTCACAATGACAAATTGTCACTTTTGGCACAATATAAATATGGACAATATGGAAACTAACCTATTTGTCGAAATAATTACTTACGCTCCAATTTTAAAAAGATCGCGACAACCGCAACTGACAGCACCGCGACAATCGCTTTGGGGTCTCGTCAATAAGTGCGTCTGTGCGAATGTTTTACGTTACTTGGGTTTAAGCCAAACATGTTTCACCGTTAGCGGGAATAACATGTTTGACTCAAACCAAAAACCTTATAATACACTAAAATCTATGTGTTTTAATAAACCTGGGTCGGTTACATTGTACTGTGCTTTTGGACTGACTTGCTACTTGAACTAAACTCGCTACTTACCTAATGTAATTATAAATCTGCCATAAGAGTGAGTTCCAGTAAAATAGTGCAGCGGGTTCACTCATGAACTCTCTAGCTATAATCCTAACACAGCTCTATTCTGCTCATAACATTCTAAGCTCAAAGTTACTGTTAGTGTTATGTCGTGAGAGTATGCCAGTAGGGCGACCATAGTTAATAGCTGAACGTGATCTGAGCTTGGGTTAGTACAACGAGAAAGGGTGTGGATGAGGTAGGTATTTTTAACCGAATTTCAGAAAGGAGTTAAGTTCTATGTTCAACTTTATGTTTTTTTTTTAATGTACATATGTTCATTGATATTTTTGTCAATTGTGAACCGATGTAAAAAAATATTTTTGAGTTGGTAGAAGAAGCTTACGCAGTATTTTTTGCATTCTTTTTTGGATTACTGACAAATGCTTGCACTGACTGGACATGTCCACTCAAATCTGTGTGGTTCTTTCCTCAAAAGACCATTTCAGACATTAACCTACATGGTCCTCATATGGCTTGACCAAGATTATGTCTGGACTTTAAAAGAGACTGTGACCTCTGAGTTTGTTTCGGCCTTTCTTCTCAGAGTAGTCGGATAGGAAACGCCGATCTCATCTAGCAAAATTTAATATATTTTTAATATGACGTGTAAAAGTGATTCCTATATCCTATTTACAGAATAAACAATTTCATTTCATTTCAGTAGTCGCATATAAATTTTATTAATTTTGCTCAGGTAGTTTTCGAGTTAGCTTCAATAAAAATAAAAAAACCACTTAGTCTATGTGTATGATGCTATAAGAAGTTCCTGTCACTGTTATTTACATAGCAGGTAGTGGTATTCGAATTTGTGTGGAGAAGGTACCTACCACAACTAAAAACGGCAATAATAAAAATATTTTACAAACAACCGGGTTTAAACCCAAGGCACCGACTTCCGAGATTAAAAGTAATTTTTCACATTGTAGTATTTTTTGTGGTAGTTGTTATATTTTCGAAAAAGTTTTTTGCCTTTAAAAACCACCACAAGTGATTAATTTGAAACGCAAAAAGCATTACACATTTTGTAAAAAGATTAGAGATTTTGATGTTCATCAAAAAGTTACATCGGAATCCTCAAATCTAACATAATTTTAAGTTGCTGTTAACTGCTTTCAAGGTCAATCGCGGCGACAGAAACACTCTAAAGATTATTTTAAATTTACTAAAAATGTTACTCAAAAAGAAGGTAATCCTAAATTCCTAACATAAATGCGAAAGTGAGATTGTTTGTTTATTTGTTTGTTATGCATTCACGCTAAAACTACTGAATAGATTTGAATGTTATTTGGCACATGGGTAGACCATGACCTGGATTAGGACATAGGATACTTTTTATCTCGGTAGTACATTCCCATGGGATAATAAAGCTAGTAATTAATAATGCTAACGTACTTAACACTGAAAGGGAAGTCTCACTTCTAACGCTCAGCTTTAGCTACTTAAAATTCTACAGCTTAGCTTAGTTTTGCTTAAATACGAAGTAAGGCAGGCGCTATATCGACGGGGTCGAAAGACCAATGCCTGCTGGGGTTGCGGGTTTGTCTGAAAGGGATATCGCGGCCCCGGCACACAGGCAACGGAAGGAACACGGGTGGGTTTTAGTCAGTAAAAGTCTGACACACCCTCTCGCTCTGCCCAGAGCGGGAGAAGTCATTTGATGATTTCCCATCCTGAGAAAAAAAAAAAAAAAGGCAGGCGCCATATTTCGTGTAAATAATTTCATCACCACGGCTCTCAAAACAGTGTAGGAAAACATCGTAAGGAAACCGGCATGTCCTAGACCCAAAAATTCGAAAACATTGACAACTACCAACCCGCACTGGGCCCGTGTGGGGGATTACGGCCCACTCTCTCTCACAGAGAGGAGGCCTGGGTCCCAGCAGTGGGAAAATTATCGGCTGTGTATTCTACGAAATAATATTTTACATAATCACACGACCATTCCCTGAACATGTAAGGAGAGGAGTATTATGTAATTTTTATAACACATAAATATTTCGCCGGTGACATTACATACTGCCAGTGCCATATCCACAGCTTTCTTTCCCAAATCATAGTAACCTTATGAACATTGACAAGTCCAACTAATAATTCAGGAAGTCACGTCACATCAGAACATGATTGTTTCGTATCTGGTACAAGACTTTCAAAGGGATTGGCAGAATTCGGAGATGGATATTTCCATAATCGATAATGTTGCTTGGGAGAATAGTTGATGCAATGAAATGTTGCTTTTAGGAAGATTGGTAGAATGAAGATGGATTCCTTGTCATGATGGATATTCTGAACAGATAATTCATGGAGACTTGTTTACTGCGATAGATATCTATATGACGGCGCAGCAAGTAGCGCCCTCTAGTTTTGTTATACGAAGTTACTGGAATCACCGAAAAGGTCAGTTATGAGTGATACTGTCCTGTGACAGTCACTTTCAGAGTGTCGCACCGATGGTTACGTGGTGGCTGTCTTCTGATAACAGAGATGATGTCAGGGGAACCGCTGTCGTACCACATCTACGGTGTACTGCTATATTACGGCACAATCCTGATGAGCTGCTGAACCACTAATACGATGGCCACTTCTGGTAGTCCCTACATTACAGTGTCACATACAATTCAACGACTCCTTAAGGGTGCACTAGTTGGGCCTGCGGACGGTGAGCATTGGGTAGCTCGCTGTCTGATAAGGACCAGGCCCGGGTCCGGGAGATGTCAGCACAACTGACGGGGTCCGCTAGGGCCGATGCCTAGCGGAGTCGGGAAAGTCCGAAAGGGATACCGTGGCCCCTGGCAACATACAGGCAACTGAAAGAACACGGGTGGTTTTTAGTCAGTAAGAGTCTGACACGCCCTTCCGTTCCGCTCAAAGTGAGAGAAGTTATTTGATAATTTCCCACCCAAAATAAAAATACGGGACCCTAAAAAGGGTGCACAGTCGACGGCTCGAAATCGTTGGTGCCTGACTAACATGCGTACTAATTAGTCTAATTGTTTATTTATTTATTTAGTGAAATAGACGAAGATTTATAACGAAAACGAGCGCTTAGAATTTTATGCACAGACCTTTGGGCTTATAGATTATTATGGAAAAACTACTAAACGTATTTACTTAAAATAAAATTATTTGAACTTTTGAATGAATTATCTATCCTTGTATGGTTTTTATTTTGCCATATTTTGTAATATACAAGTTATTTATTTACGCCTAAAGACGAGTTAAAATTAGTGTTGAGATATGGAAGTTTAGACGCTCATTACTTCCAAACCAATGTTTTTTTCGAATTCTCCTTCTGTATATGGCTAGATAATGACAATTCAAATTTATATAATTCGTCCATAGACGAGTAATCACCATACTGTGTTTGTATGGAAGAATGACCGACTAGCGCACCCTTCAGAATCGATTTCCATATAACGCCCTCGGTACCTATGAAAATTTTATGAGGAGTGAAATTTATACGTACCAGCGTTATTTTTATGTATTGCGTTTTATTCGTAAATAACACGGATATTTTTTTTGAAAAAAGGTATCTATTACATATTTCACAATTCGATCTAGATATTTCGGCCGAGCGATACACGATTACTTGCACTTTACTGCATCTAATTAAATCGCAAAGACAGGTCTAAATTGAACAACTGAAAGGTTCCACTAGGAACGATGCTTGCAGGGGTCGTGGAAAAGTCCGAAAGGGATACCGTGGTCCCTGGCAACGTACAGGCAACTGAAGGAACACGGGTGGGTTTTAGTCGGTACGAGTCAGACACGCCACTCCGACCAGAGCGGGAGAAGATATTGAAAAACTTCACCCAAAAAAAATTGGTCCAAATTATGATCTAACTAGCTTTTGCCGTCGGCTTCACCTGCGGAAGCGCCCGCGCTATCCTATGTCCTTTTCTAAGTCATGGTCTAACCATGGGCCAAATTTTATCCAAATTCGTTCAGCCGTTTTGGCATGTTCAAAAAATCCTCATGTTATTTTTGCTCCCGCAAAATATTTTGGGTCTGTAAAGGAGATATTCATGCTTTGTGTGGAAAACGATTTCAAGATAAAATGAATTCTGTTTAAAAGCGTCGCCATTATCGCCAGGCGAACACGGTGCAAGGTTCCAACTCAAATGCCATTACTTAACGATGCAGTTAATGTCATTACCGACGCGGCGTCTTATTTCATTATCGATCACTTCTTTTGCATAACCGTAAGCAGGTAAGATGAATGCAGTCAGTTTAATTGGGTCAGAGAATGATAATGTTGGTATTCTTTTAGCTAGACCATTTTAATTACATATTAAAATACAGTTATTTAAGGGTTTTCCGTTCAAGTAAGCATAGTTATGGACATGTTGAGATTAGAAACTATAAGTTAGTTGATAACTATAGTGAGCCAAAAGTTTAACACTTTCGACTTCACCTACTTTTTATAGAACTCATACGCCATACATATTGGAAGTGAATTTAGGGGTATGAGGAACAGGGTGTATAGTTCACTCATCCCCCATAGAAAATGGAGGATCCTCCGACCAGACGGGTGTGATGTCTGGCGGGCAACTGCCCAGAGGTTGAAGTCGGGAAGCTTGTATATATGTTTATCGCGCGGTAAACTCTAATTGCGCGATGCAGGATTTGTGTGACGTCAGGATGTTGTGTGACGTCAGGTTTTTGATGCGTAGTTTGCATGCAGCGATGTAGATGCCGCTACATGAACCCTCCGGGAGGATTGCCGGCATTACGTTTGCGCTAAAGTTAACCATCGCGGACGGTGGATGAAAGGCATTAGGATTAAAACCGTGTTATAAAACACAGTAAAACGAAGTAACATGGTGTTTTCAGGGGGTCTTGTCGCTATACGTAGTTTCCAACTTTTTAATTTTTTTATGAATTTAGTTAGGCAGGCTTTTAGTTCGTAAGCGTAAACAAAAAAATAAAAAAAAATGCTTGGATTTTAAAACAAACATGTTAAAATATACATCAGATTTTATTTTCATGGGTTATAATTCTGTATTCGCTAAGAAAAACCTACATTTAAAATGACCCCTCCACGAGGGCCCCCGGCATCTCATAGGCGACTATTTGAACCCCCCAGGATGTCTCCCGGCACTGAACGTGCTCGGGTGGAAGAAATAAAAGAGGCATTTTTGAAATTTTGCAAAAGCTTCTGGTTTGTGCCACGACTATAAACTGGTTATTCTTTTGAAAATGTCCTATTTTATACTAAACGGAAGTGTTGCTGATGGAGTTCAAATGGCTTATTGTCAATATATATATATTTTAATTCATGCATTAGGTTTAAATTGTTTTTAGTTACCCCACACAACGACAAAAGAAAAATAGTTTTCTTTGTAACACCAAAACGCTCTCTACCGCTGCAGTGCTAGGGGAAATTGTATTGTAATCTAATTTATTATCACCGGACGCCTTTAACTCTCAAAGGGACGAGTGATAGGTTATCCCTCACAAACAAGATCCACCACTACATCGTATATAGGAGTAATGTTATTCTGTAAAGTTAACTTAATCCAGTGCCGAACAATTATCACTAAACTGTACAGTCCAATCGTTTAGTTACCTAATGATGTGCATCAGAATCAGCCTATAATGTTCCCACTGCTTTGACTCAGGCCTCCTCTCGATGAGAGGGAACGGGCCGTAATCCACCACGTGCTGGTTGGTAGAATTTTTGGTTCTAGAACATGCCGGTTTCCTCACGATGTTTTCCTTCACCGTTTTGAGAGCAGTGGTGATGAAATTATTTACACAAAGTAAAGCGCCTGGCTGAGTTCGTACCCGTAAGACTCGTAAGTCGGGGCTGTGACCGCAAGTCGAAAGAGGAGTGGTAGCCTACCACTCCTCTTTCGACCTGCATGCTAGCACTTTATCTAATTTTATTCATTACCCTCCTCTCTCAGTTGGAAATGTACGAGATTTTTTGCTAGACTGAGTTAGCAAAAAAAGGCAAAACGTATTAACTCGAACCAAGTCGAAACGTATTACTTGGTAATACAGTATTTTACCAAGCTCGACTGCCACGCAATGGAGTGATTTAATAAGTTTTTATTTCAACGTATTTATTTTGAAATCGAGTTTGATTGTATGTACTCAGACCAAATAAAAAACCAGACAGCGCTGTCAACAGTTACGTGAGGCTGATTTCGTAAATATGTCTGCACTAAGCCGACTTTGAACCGCAGTGATTACTTATTTTAAAATAAACTTTAATTACAATTGTTACAGTCATTAGGAGATGTGGTCGGTAAGAGTGATATAGACGGAATACGAAGTATTGGCACATATTTTTTATATTTTTTTAATCTTTATTTATTTATAGGGTTTTTTCTATAAAGAATATGTCACCACGATTATTGAACACAATAAGTACTTATAACAAACTAGCCTACCCGCAACCTTGTACCCATAATAGTAATATGATAAAGTGTTCTGGCCTCATCTGACGATGGTGGGGCCAGAACGTTATTATAGAAGCCTACATTAAGGTTGTTGTCAAAAGCTTGACGTCTTCGGACTCCAATACGACTACATTCCGTCAATATACATATTTTATTAAAAAAGGTTAATCTAAACAGACAATATATATAGAATAAACCACCAGGCTTTAGATAAACCTTAACTTAAGTGTTAAGCCCAGTGGCCCAGTGGTTAAGGCCTCGCCTCTCATGCACGAGGTTGTGGGTACAAATCCGGGCAAGTACCAACGTGACTTTTTCAATTCATATGTACTCTTCGAGTTTATCTTGGACATTATTGACATCGGTGAAGGAAAACATCGTGAGGAAACCTGTACTTATAGCCAATATAAGTTGAAAATTGTCAACCCGTGTTGAGCAAGGGTGGTGATCAATGCTCGTGCCTTCTCTGTATGAGAAGAGGTCTTTGCTCTGCAGTGGGACAGTAACAGGCTGGTATTATTAAGAGATTAGAAATAGGGGGTTGGATGATTCACTGCTATGGGAACTGATGTCACTGGTATGCGTAACTACTTAGTGAGGTGTAATTTGATTGTAAATGTGTGCGTGTGAGCGTGTTTGCACAGAGCGGCGGTGTAGTCTTGGCATGCTTCACTGTATTGTTCGCAGCGCTATGTCTTGATTTTAATTTGGTCTAAATATTATGTAATGGTACTTCAGTTTGTTTAAAACTATCTGTTGACAAACTTAGCTTCCGATCTATTCTGTAGAAATCTCAATGTGAAAACTTAGTTCAAATGAATTGTCAATAGTACCCTAGCATTAGGTGAACGACAGCTCAGTTCACGTGTTTTCACGGAAAGATTTTTACAGAATAGTCATTAAGACAAACTTCAATCCGATGTATAATTAGGCGCAGGGTTAAAAAAAATCTGTTCTTTTTTGTAAAGTTCACTTAGAATCTCACATAAGTGAGTGCACACAATTCGAAAGCGAACTCTTTTGTTTTTAAAGTAAATTATCACGGCTTCACGAGACATCGTTCGAATTTCGAAATAATGTTTAGAGAATAGCTGCCTTGCAGAATACTATGTTTAGCTAAATATTTTTAAGTATTTAATCCGCTTTGCAGCGATGGATTTATGCAGCGCATTTTTTTTTTGGCAATCCTTTGTAACGGCTGGGGCTTTGCAGGCATACTGCGCAGGCCGCTAACATATAGGTAGGTAGATAGGTAGTCGCAATTGAAACACTAGGATCCGTTCATACATTTATTATTATAAGTAGGTATAAACTCTTAAGCTAGGTCGCGGGTAAGTCACTGAGTCACAAGTTCTGTTCCGAGCACCATCACAAAAAGTAAAGGAAGGATGCCGTCCTTGGCAACACGTGGCAGACGTGGGGGGGGGGGGCTGTTCAGCGCAGGCCCGGCGGCAGGCCGGACGGCCCTAGTGACACCGACAGCGTCTTGTCGGTAGCGCGAGGAGGCCTGTCAGCACAGGCCCGCGTAGACCGCGGGATGTCAGGCCTTCGAGAACTGGGCAGCGTGCGCAAGCAGTGTGCGGTAGGCACAAGCTCGCGCAGGTAGTTTCGGCGGTAGGCCGCAGGTTGTTAGGCCTTCGAGACCTTGGCAGCGTGCGCAAGCAATGTGCAGCACCACTACCATCAGCAGTATCCATAGTAGTCGGCACCTGCCCTCAGCCCGTACGAAGAACCCTGGAATGCGCGTTAGGGAGCGCATGTTAGATGCGGTGCAAATAGCAGCAAGCCGCATGCGGTATGCCAGCATCCTTCCCATTTTAAGCCAAGGAACGGTGTGGGAAGCATTGTAGGTGAAAGCTCAGCACATCGCAGCGGTTTACAGGCAAGAGAGTTTGCAACATACCGTGCCACAATGGCGGATGCTAACTTAGGCTAAGTATGTGAACACGCGAGCATAAACACAAAATACACGTGACCATTGCAGATGGCTCACTAATCACTAAGAATAACACAGTGAGGCACTACACCATCTCGATGTAGTAGCAATACAGACATATTACAATCTCCTGTGCGCTGGATGGACCGTAGCCGCGTGTCAAACATTGACACACGAAATTAGATACTTTATAGGTTATAAAATCAATATAGATTATCCAGCACAGAGGATCTGGTATAATTACCAAGCTAATGTGGAACTCACCCTAGGTCGGGGCACAAAGAATTCTGAGGGTCAGGGAACAACGGTTATCAGCCTTGCAAGCGGAAACGAAATGACAGAGCTTCTCCGGAAAGACAGTGTTGTTCTCCGTTTTTAGTGATGTGACTAGGAACTTACTAATTGTGATATTTTATCACTCGACTACTTGCACCTGTGATCCCTCACAACGCTACACCTTATTGAAGGTATCAAATCTAAAAAAAGCGTATTATTGGCTTAGAGCATTGCATTGCCATGGAGTAGGTGTGCGCAAATATTTAAATTAAATTCTTAAAATTGACAAAAAAATATGTAGTTATAAACTTTTATTAAAATTAGACTCACCACTCATTTTTCTTTTTACAGGTAAATCCACCAGATCCTAATTAGAAACTATTGGTTGGTAAGTCTTACTTTTCTTTCAGCGTCAAAATGCGCTTGTGATATGGCTTCAGCAGTAAGAAATAAAATATACCATAAAGACTGCAAACAATTTGAATTTTTAAAAGCTGCCAGTCACTTAATCGAATCCCGTTGGGTATGCAAGATACATAATTTAAACTACGCTGACTGTTTCACGGAATCCAGAACACGCCAATACGATATAAAATTTACATCCAGCTGGCGTTAACGTACACGTTCAGGTTCAGTTACAGACTCAGTATCAATTTCAAATGTATCTACATTACAGAAAGCGAGAACATGATGTTATGGATTCCTTTTAAGAACGTCTGTAGCTTATGCCACGCCTATTTGCTTCTAAAGGGTTAGCAGAAGCATATAAAATTATCCACCTACATTTTTGTTTTTAGGTGGGAAATTATCAAATAACTTTTCTCGCTCTGGGTGGAGCGTGAGGGCGTGTCAGACTTTTACTGACTAAAACCCACCCGTTTAACTACCGTTGCCTGTGTGCCGGGGCCGCGATATCCCTTTCGAACAAACTCGCAACCCTGGCAGGCATTGGCCCTAACGGACCCCGTCAGTTGGTGCTGACATTATCTCTTTGAGGCTCGCGTGGAACACAACGCGCCGTCGACCCGGGCCTGGTCCTTAACGGATGGCGAGCTACCCATCGCTCACCGTCCGCAAGCCCGCGCCTACGGTGGCCGGAAATCGGCTAGTGACCCTCGACGCCCGGGGCATATCCTGTGGCGTCTAGGGGCGCGAGGACGCGAATTATGCCTTTCCCTCCCGCGTTCCGCCTCCTCCTTAGCTTCTGCTTCGCAGAAGGAAGTGACGTCCTCCCATGCACTCTTGCTCCGAACCATGGCCTGAACCAGGGCCGGACGCGAGAGATTGCCGCCGCCGATCGCCCCCGTGAAGATGATAGGGCTAGCTTTCAAGCCTCATCATACTGTCAAATCAATCTGCCTAGCCTTTTCCCAACTATGTTGGGGTCGGTTTCCAGTCTTACCGGATGCAGCTGAACAAAACTATTATGGAGTGACTGCCTATCTGACCTCCACAACCCAGTTACTGGGTAACACGATACTCTTTGATAAGACTGGTTGTCAGACTTTCGGGCTTCTGACGACCCGTAACGAGTGGCTGTCCCATTTAGCTGTACTTGTGTGAAATAAAAAACAGTTAAAAAGTTAGACACGGTTCAGACCCAAGCAAATGAGGCTTTAACAATTTCATCCTAAAAAAGGCGAAGATGAAAAAAGTATGAAATATTAATGCTGACCTTTTGGAACTTTTTGGGCTTAATAATACCCAAGGACCTTGAATCGGGCGGTAATTTTCATAAAAGAGTGGCTAATATACATATAGCTGTCTCCCTCACTCCTGAATAATTAATTATGAACGACGGCTGCCTCATCTCTTTTACTCGTAAAATCAAAATAGGGATCGACGGTACAGAGTCAATAGTTCGTGACTAGAATTTGTATCTGGGGATAATGTAGGGCTGTTTAATGCAGATAAATTACTGCAGAAGGCAAAGTCCTATTTTGTGAAAATATGGTCGTAATCTGAATCTGTATAAGCAAATATTACGTTCGGCGTCTGTCCAATTGTGAGCGTTACATCCTAGCCTAGCCCTAGCCAAAGTTTGTGAGGATGGACGAATGGCTAAAATTCAAAATTCAAAAGTCATTTATTTAAACTAGGCTGAGAATCAGCACTTTTCGAACGTCAAAATTACATAAGACAGTCCCCCAAAACGCCCAACCTTCACCACTTCCTTCCTAATGCTTTAGTTGGGAAGACAAAATGGCGCAACATACTCTCCAGCAGCACTGCTGTCTGTTCAGTTAGAAAAAAAAAACTTGATTCTATACAATAGTATGCAAAATAATTAACATTACTCATCACAAAACAGTAAATAAAAATAAATAGAAAAGAAGAGAAAAAAGAAAGAAGAAGAAGAAAAGAGAAAGAAAAAGAAGAATAGATTTGCCAAAATGACGGCTAGCACACGCCAATATACCAACAATACAATCGAAATCTATACTCAAGCGAAAATAAAAACTCAAACCGGACTCGACGTGTGGAAACGTCAAGCGTCGCGAGCACTTCACCCGAGAACCCCACTAATATAGGATTACTGCCCCGCCCACCTCGGCTAGGATCAGGGCTCGGTTCGGAACAAGTCAATCGTCATCCTGAGGATGCCTCGTTGAGAGGTGTAACACGCGTTGATTTTTACAGGGTTCTTTATGACTCTTTAAGAATAGTTAAGCGGATTAAGTTACTAAATATACGTCGTCTATTGTATTTTGTCCTAAACGTCACTTGCTCGCCGTCTGTCACAGAGATTTTTCGCACTAACCAATGTAACGTAGGAATTGACATTTAGGCATAATTTTAAGTCTTGATGAAGTGCAAAATAAGTAGTGGTAAGTAAGTCGTATTAATGTTTAACATTAATTAATCTACCATGTTGTCTTTCAAGATGCGAAATAAAACTGTGAGGCTCTAGAAATGACAGCGTAGTCAAGAAGACGTGCTCTTTCAAGTTTGAATTACGCTAAGTGCGTACGTCAGCTTAAAAGACTATGATAAGAATTTCACAGCTTTTCTTTCACACGTTCTAGCTGGACAATGAAATCATGTTAGTTTTTAAAGTTCGTTTTTTAATCCCAGAGACTAATTTGAAAGGTGCATATTATGTCAAACTCCAAATTTAAAAAACAAACAACAATCACTTGAAATGTCAAATTTGTCAGAACTTTAGTAAAACATCTTTCTGTCAGCCTGCTTTGAGCTTATTGAGATATTTTAACCTACTTTACCAAGATCTTTATCGTGGTTTCCCTTAAGCAATAAGAATTAGGTGGCTTACTTAGCAAGTTGCTGAAGTTAGTGCAAGATAATATATGTATTGTACTGTCGATATAGTAAGTAATCTCCTTTCTGTGTCGGCAGAATTAAAATGAAATTGGAGATGTTTTTAGCTTTTTTACATGTAGGGTTTTTTTCATTAGTACCTAATCATACTATTGAAAAAGTAATTAGTCTGTCCATCTGTTAGGCGATTATTAGTAGATCTTTGACATTCGTTGCGGGTAAGTAGTCAGAAATCCAGTCATACCAAGACCTATCGTTACCCAGTAACTGGCTTGTGGAGGTCAAATAGACAGTCACTCCCTGTAAAATACTGGTATTCAGCTGCATCCGGTTAGACTGTAAGCCGACCCCAACATAGTTGGGAAAAGGCTAGGCAGACTATTGTAAAAAAAACTGACTAAAGTAATAAGTCATAAAAAAAAAATTTGGGGAGCCGCTGCTGAAACGAAAAAATATAGTTTCGGGGGACCTGCCACCACGTCCTACATACAGCTATACAGGAGGTATAGCTTCATGTCCTTCCACTCTGAAATAAGATTAAAATAATACTATTAAAAGACATGGTGGTAAGCGCCCAGGACTTAATCATCATCATTTTAGTCGAAAGACGTCCACTGCTGGATATAGGCCTCCCCCAAGCACCGCCACATCGACCGGTTCTGTGCTTCTCGCATCCAGCGGATTCCTGCGGCCTTCACAAGGTCATCGGTCCTCCTTGTGGGAGGCCTTCCAACGCTACGTCTTCCGGTACACAGAAGAATTAGCGGAAGACTAGGAGGACTTAATACCGCGAAGGTTTTTATCACTCACTCAAGAGTTCGTTTGAAATTAAAACTAACTATCTACTACTTTCTATGCTTCCAACTCCGCTACGAACATAACCTTCACCACACTGTGACCACACCCCATCATTAAGGGTCTAACAATAAGACTCCTTACGCTTTAAAGGGATCATTGTGTCGAATGATTGATGACCCCATTGTGGTGAGCGACCACAGATCTTCAAACGGATGGAGAGAATTTGGGAAGTCATAAATGTGGGTCTAAGTTTGAAAGTTTTTGATGTAGGTGTAATTGGTTATGACAGGCAGCTTCCATTCTGAGGATTTTTTTTCTAACATTTATTGATGTTTTTAAATAATGTTTTTTCAGCTTTTGGTGTGCCTCGAAAATTGCATTTGAAATAGAAAATTATCATTTTGTGGTACGTATTTTGAGCCTTTGCAGGCAATCACAATAACTTGAATAAAGATCGGGAACAAGGCACTGGTTATCACCATATATCCAAATCATTTATAACGAAACTTTATTAAAACTTTTTTCTCTAAGTGTCTAATTTGGTTGTGGCGGCATCTACATCGCCACATGCGAACTACGCATCAAAACACAAAAATCCTGACATCACACAAATCCTGCATTACTCGCGCGGTAAACTCTGCTTCCACAGAGTTTACCGCGCGATTAACATATACAATGGTTTTCAGAAAACGTGTCCAATCCAGAAAAAAATAAAATACAGCGATTTTTTTTTTCTTTGTTTCGTGATGATTACTTACCACAAAAATAGACTGTACGATTCTTAACCACACCCTCACGGATTGGACAAGGGTTTTGTTACACGTTGTACATAATGTGTTGTTGTTGTGGTCTCCTATAATTGAAGATGCACAAGGATCTGTATCTTTTTATGTTTTATTTTTAGCATGTAAGGTGTAATCTTTGTTGGAGATCCAAATAAATAAATAAATAAATAACTTTCCGAAATCAATCGTGGGGCAGTTTCCCACTAGAGACGACACCCGTCTGGTCACATCCTCCCTTTTCTAAAGAGGATGAGTGAACTTTACACCGTTCCTCATACCGCTAAATCAATCAATCAAAAACCTGACGTCAGGATTTTTGTGTGACGTCAGGTGTTCATATGTGGCGATATAGATGCCGCCTCTGTAGAAAATCTAATGGAATGGCCACGATTTGACTTCATCATCTTCACCGGCAGCCTTGTACCAACCACTGCTGAGTATAGAGAGCCTCCACTTTGTTTGTGCCATGCTTCCCTGGTCTTTGCGAGTCTCTTCCATTCCAAGACTTCCCTGCGATCTTCTGTAGGTCGTCCACTCACGATTTGACATGGTTAATCAGCCTATCTATTATGTTTCCACTGTTGGGACACAGGTCTCTCTTCCAGTGCGGATTAGTAGATGTCACATGTCTTCGAATTTTGGGTTCAAGGACATGGCGGTTTTCTCACGATGTTTTCCTTCATCGTTTTGACGATTTGATACGGTAAACTTTAATCCTAACTAAAATACCATTTGACTAACATAGTTCTAAAGCCATTGTTCCAACTTCAGATTATAAAAACGCCCACAGGTGTCATTAAGGGAATGCTTACCTCTTCAACTGTAAGCCGTTATGTTAATGTAAGGAAGAAATTTTAAATGTCACCCATGTGTGCCTATTTCTATTATGTAAAACCTTGAGAATGTAAGAAAGTTTAAGATTAGTTACAGCCATAGAAATATCTTTCATATATCTATGGGTAGAGCTGTTTATTTTCAAGGGGAGATAATGAAATGTTGATTTAAAAAAAACGGCCTAGTGCGTATCAGACTACGCACAATGAAGGGTTCCGTAGCTGGGATGAATTTGTTCCAAGAACAAACTTAACATTGTAGTTGAAAAACATGTTCTCCTATGCATTTCAAGTGCAAGTGTACGTTTGTTCGTACAATATTAATTGATTTGTCCATGTTATTTTAAGACCATAGACTTCTTATAGGTTTTCCTGTAATCTATGAGTAAAGAACCATTTTCTTGGTATTTTTTCAAAATTTTAGCCCCAGTTATTTTAGAGATAAGGGGGGTTGGTAAATTTACATCTATTTTCTTAAATATCTTTTAAATTATTTATTTTAAAATTATAAAAATAAATATTTGAGATCCTTGCAACAAGCCCTTTCATTTGATATATCACATGGTACAGTTAGCAAGACTTTTTTAAAATTTTGTTCTTTTATTTACGTTAAACGTCGAGAACAGTGAGAGTCGTCGGTCACAGAAATTCATATGTGTACCAAATTTCAACTTAATCGGTCCATTATATTCGGAGCAAATTGGCTGGGACAGTCGGGCAGACACCCGTGTGTCTGCCCGACTGTCCCTATAAGATCCTATAAGAGTTCCGTTTTTTCCTTTTGAGCCTTTTGAGGTACGGAACCCTAAAAATGCTCAATTTTGAAATTGGTTTTGAGAGCTATGTGCAGTCCCATATTTCAGTACGTCTGGCGCAGTCTGGGTAGAATGTCCTGCAAACTATAGCTATGAGCTATTACGAACAACTCGAGTTCACACGAGAGACGACGCAAATCATTTTCGTAATTACCAAAGGGACTCGCTGGCTTATTTTTCCTGGTCTGCTTTTAGTTCTATTGTATCTTTTGTTTTACACACAATAACGTATTATTAAGTTCGGGAATAATACTTATTCTTCATGAATTTCAGACCGTTTTCAGTTAGTACTTAAGTCCTTAAATATGCAATACCCAAGCGTAGTTCTAAAAGCTTAGCAAGCTTTTAGTTCGTTAGTTTACAAAAAACATTGAAAAGGCATTTGAAATGATTACAATTTGTAAAAAAAAAACCGGCCAAGTGCGTGTCGGACCATGCACAATGAAGGATTCCGTAGTTGCGATGAATTTATCCTAGGAACAAACTTAACATGGTAGTTGAAAAACATGTTCTCCGATTCGGAATGTATGGGAGATCATGTTTTTCAAACTGCAAATTTAAGTTGGTCGATTATTACTCGTTAACCTGTAAAGCCTACATAGCTGTGATAGATTTCCTTTTAATTTCGTTATATATACTACTGCTGTGAATTTTTTCACAAATCCAAATACAACCATTTAGCTGGCAGGGACACACACTTGACTCTAACAAAAATTTGCACTGCAAAGCTTAATATTTCGCAGACGAATCCCTGAATTGAAAAATGATTGTCACACACCCACAATATTTTTGAACGACCTTTCCAACGACACCCCACACTATGAGATAGACGAGAAAAAAAAAAACATCCCCACTTCACATGTAGGAGAGGTACCCTAAAAAAATATTTATGGCGATTTTATTTTACCACTTTATTGGCGTTTTTAATGCCATGCCAATTTACAGCTTTCTAGTACTAACCGTCTCTGAGCTAAGCCGACAGACAGACAGACAGACGGACATGGCGAAACTATAAGGGTTCCTTGTTTACTACGGAATCCTAAAAACTATTGGTTTACATATATATAGTACCCGGGTAAGTCTCAGTACTTACTTTAAAATAAACATCACACTTACAGAAATCTCTGTTCTTACTCAAAAACAAAGTTACCGAATTGTATTTACAAAGTGCTATTGAGCGTCCGATTTGAATATTAAGCCGTGTTCAGATGCGCGATTATTTCTTTTGTAATTGCTTTTCTTGTCATTACGTGTTCTTAAAGCTATTCGTATTGAATAAGAAAATGTCTGAAAGCTGTATTATTCCTGCATAAACTTTTTGTAGTGTTTCATTGAATGGTTATTCCCGAGAATATATTGTCGTTTTATTTAAAGAGCAGCTGTTAGCATTGTATTCAATTTTGTGCTGGGTAAACAAATATGGCTCATAAATTTCGAAATTCAAAAATAATTTTTGTTTTTAATAAAAAAAACTACTTATTATTTCGTTTTTTAAACTTTTTTTTTATTTCTTTTTTTTTGTAATGGAAAACCCTGAAATTTTAAAATTATTTTTATGGTTTGAGCTACACATTTTATGAAAATTGTATGTCTACGTCGTAAGTCTTCTACCAAGTACGGTTCAAAAGATACAAAAATAAAATAAATACAATACTCAGTCCTAAATGTTTATTTAAAATATAATATTTAAAATCGTAGCTTCAAGCCATTGATGAGGCAGTGTGTCTATATGTGGCGAAACGCACTTTTCGTCATGATGAAAAGAACCGCTGCGTTTTCTGATACGCGATATTATAAACGCCAAGTTTTTTAAATAAGCCATGACAGCTAACAGATGGCCAGTCCCAACGCCCGTTCGCGAACATGACGTATGGATCAGCACCATTCAGCTCAACCATTTTGAAGGGAACTTAATGATCCAACATCCAACACACGGTCAACCATCAGAGACATTTGAGTGATCATCTGTATGACATACTCTTAACTGCTAGGGCACATTCAAGTCAATGAAAGACGAACCCAGTTTTAAATGCTAGCATTATAGTACATGGTACTCACACATGTGCTGTGGAACAATTGAAGTGTACAGGGGCAAAACAATGAATGTCATTAAAATAGGATTTTGTGTACTCAACATTTTAATGTTTCAAATTTTATAACTTTTGCACCTGTCCAGGGTTTGGAAATATTGAAGTTATGAAGGACTGTGATTGTTTTTACGCCTTTTACTTATGCTACATAAAAATATGTGCGAAAACCTAAGTGTTGCCATACTTAATTTCGTTTTGTTTTGCAGTACGTAGTTAAAACTTTCACTCTTATTCCAACCTCTGTACAACGTATTTGCAATAAACTGATTTGATTTGATTTGAAGAAGGTAAACTAAGTATATTAGTTTTGGTGGTACCGAGAGCGACTCGGACTTGGCCGGTTTTTGTTAAATATTAAAAGAAATGTAAAGCAAATCAGGCCACTGGCGGCTTGTTTTATCGTGGTTAGATTCGTACGTCATGAACTGATGAGCTTTTATACGGTTCAGTCCTGTCTGATATAAAAGAGTGTCCATAATATTGCTATGTACTACGAAATTATATTTGAATTTTTTGTGACATTCCGTGTTTTGCCCCTGTACCCTTCAATTATATTATACAACAATAGATGGTATTATAAACGCCAAGTCTAAACACAGCTTTACATCACACGTACCACCAAACTTGGTAATCGTGTGTTTTCAGATGTTTCGACACATTAAGATAAGTACCTTCCATATGTCGTTTGAAGCTTCGTGATGTCATGAGACGAGGTGGTAAGAGCTTTCGTTAAGTACGAGAAGAGATGGTAATTTTGATGTAAAAATCTCTCTCTCTTGGTAGTTCAAATGTTTATTTTAGACTGACGCAGATATATTATATTTATAAGTAAATGTTGTATGTATTTATTGCTTTTTTTTTTTTTTTCAAAATTTCGATGTTTTCGGTTGTTCCTTTTGGGATTTTTCATATTTGGCTTTTTTTTCCTAAACCATCAGGTATTAAAGCGAACAAATAAAATACAAATCAGTGGAGCCATTTTCTAGTTTTTGCTTTAAATCTTTAATATTTTTCATTATTTTTAGTAGCGTTTGCAATATCTCCTATGTTATTGACTCGATTTGGATTCTGTTTATTATTTTTAAAAGCTTATGAGTTATTTTATCGAACTAACTATTTTTTTTTATTAAAATTTGTTAACTATGAAAAAAAAACGGAGGTGAAGACATTTTTTTCTAAAAAAAACTATTTATATTTATATTATTTTTATTAAAAAAAAAACAAGTGTAAGTCCATAAAATCATAGCGGGATATTGAAAAAAATAATAAGAAAAAATTAAGATAGTTTTAAGTAAATTTTCGATCATTTGTCAGAAATATTCAGAAAAATACGGGCGGGCACATGCCCATGGGCGACATTGTATAGCTTGTCCACTCTAAAATGACGCACCCCATATCTCTATTAATGCAATAGCTTAAAATGCGGTAGTGGGGCGTGTCATTTCAGAGTGGACAAGCTTTACCTGCAAAATTGTCTCTCCCTTCCATCCCAAGGTTGTCTTTGCGATAAGACCGCCCATTGCGTCACCCCATGTAAAATTTCCACATTTATATCTGTAATATGTATGATGTACATAATAAAAAATATGCTATCTATAGACGAGATGCCCTTTCGTAGAATTTCTATCAACCAATGCACACGTAGAAAACAAATCTTTGTGAAGGATTGGGTTAGACACTAGATTATTAATATTCTAGTTCACTAGTTAGCCATATTTCTTATTTCCATACAGTAATATTGCCAAATTAATCATAACAGGTAAATATTTGACAGCTATTTGCGACGTTGCCAACTTTTTGGATGAACGCTCTTAAAACTAAACTAAATGTTATGTAAGAAAACGAGTATTTTGAATTTTAAAATCGTTTGTTATGTTACGTTTACTACGCGCGGTTGTAGCGGCATCTACATCGCTACATGCGAACTATGCATCAAAGACCTGACGTCACACAACATCCTGACGTCACACAAATCCTGCATCGCGCAATTAGAGTTTACCGCGCGATAAACATATATACAAGCTTCCCGACTTCAACCTCTGGGCAGTTGCCCGCCAGAAACGACACCCGTCTGGTCGGAGGATCCTCCCTTTTCTATGGGGGATGAGTGAACTTTACACCCATGTGCATGTTTGGCACACTGCTGTAATAACCTGAACATCGCCGAGGCGTTGTCAACCAAGACACAAAGCTGAAGTGTCTTGAATCACACGCAAAACATGGAAATAATAATTGGGTACTATTTAATTCATACCACCTTCAGATTGGCTTAGTGACTAACACATACGTAAAGTCAGGGAAATTAATTATTAAACAAATTGACTCCCAACTGGATCGTTCTTTGGTAAAGAGTTTGCATTGCCATTCAACGAGGCAATGCTACCAGTCTTCT
The DNA here is from genome assembly GCA_947364205.1 of Agrochola lota. Classification (NCBI taxonomy): domain Eukaryota; kingdom Metazoa; phylum Arthropoda; class Insecta; order Lepidoptera; family Noctuidae; genus Agrochola; species Agrochola lota. The sequence continues at coordinate 7,303,249 of OX376246.1, read as the reverse complement.
GGGCACGTTTCTGGATTACAGCGCTGCGGACGAGTACTTCGACGACAACGTGTTCTTTTTTTGTATTTATTTGTATAGTGAGTTAGTAAGTCATTTAATTTAGTACCTAGTGTAAATAGTTGGTTGTGTTAAGAGCGTTTATTCTGAAGGTGGGCAACGTCGCAAATAGATGTCAAATATTTCACTGTTTTGATTAATTTGGCAATATTACTATGTGGAAATAAAAAATGTGGCTAACTAGCGAACTAGAATATTGATTATGAGATGCAATAATTAATATCGTAACACCGAATGTTTAGTTTTAGATGTAAAAAACTATTTGGAATCTTTCCAAATGCGTTTTTGCACCTAAAATGGGTACAACATTAAATTCAATGTTATAATTGCAATTCACTATTATTATTCTAGTTCGCTAGTTAGCCACATTTCTTATTTCTATTCAGTAATATTGCTATAATAATCAAAATAGGAAAATATTTGACAGTCATTTGCGACGTTGCCAACTTTTAGGATAAACCCTCTTAAATATTTTAAAAGAAACAAATTATCAACTTAAATTGTCCGTATATTCAAGTCACAGCGGATATTCTTTGACAGTTGTATGAAATGGCTATAACACGGCAAATTGACTTCGTGTCAATTTGTTTAACAATTATTTTCCCTAACTGTACGTACAAACAAACTTTGAATCAGATTTATATATTTTCTTGACATTTACATGACATTTGCATGTCAAACGGCCCCAGTTAATTAATGTTAATAAACTTAATGTCGAGAATATATTAAACAGATTAATTTAGGGAACGTGGCGTTTTATACATAACTAGATGTGATGGTATCTCAATTATGAATTTATTTTATTTGGTTTTTTTTTCAACAGCATTGAACTAAGAAACATTAAGCAAGAAAATAAAATGGTCATAACTGGTACGTACTTGTAACATAATATACAGGGTGCCCCCGGGAGTTGAAATTTTTCGTCGGTTATTAAAAAAAAATCTGCTGTTCCATACATTTTAACCGCATAGGTATTGTACTTTTCAATGGAACAGCAGTATTTTTTTAATAACTGTCTATAATTTTCTACTCAGGGGGGTTTAGAATCATGTACTTACTGAATCCATGGTATCCGTTTTCGCGTCGATGTGTTGCGCAGGGATGCCACTCTGTATAACTGCGTTAAAAAATTAAGAAAAGATCATATCATAAAAAAAACCATCATTTGGTCTGTGCAGACCAAAAAAAAAGTTATAAAAAATGGCGAACGGTGTTAAAAATACTGACAAGCCAATAGTGAGCTTTTTATTAAACCCACGACTGCAGAAAACTTAAAATGTCTTTAGATACTCGATTTTTAGGGTTCCGTACTCGAAGAGTGCCAAACGGAACCCTATTACTAAGCCTCTGCTGTCCGTCTGTCCATCCGTCTGGCAGTGTCTCATGAACCGTAATAGGGGGCTTATTTTACTTTTTGAATTGTTTTTATCTTTTTATTACGGACGCTTTCAACGTGCACGTGTTTCTACAGTGTTCTCACTTGTATAGTTTCAACATGAATGATGTAACCAATATTTTGTAACAATATTTTGATTTAAAAGAGTGTCCGTGGACTTTCTTGCCCGTTCTTCTCCATAGGAACCAACTACGCGTTGGAATGGGCAACTAGCTTCATCTTTCTGACTGACCGACTCAAAAGACTCGACAATTCAAAAGTGCCTGTATTTGGTTTATTTGAAATAAATGCTTTGAGTTTGAGTTTGGGCTAGACAGATGAAATTTTTACAGATTCAGAATAATAAAAATTAAATAGACATAAAATTAAAGTAGGTCCCGATACATATTATTTTTGGCGTTTTTTGCTAATTATTTTGGTACGGAATCCTTCGTGTGCGTCTCCGACTCGCACTTTCGCTGTTTTTTTTTTACTGTTTTCTTTAATACATTGCAAGAAATAATGTTTACTCAACTGAAAAATCTTTGATTCTTTCTCAAACATTCTGATACCCTTTTACACTTAAATCAATAAATAAATTAAACTCTTATTTACGCACTCAAATTCAGTAACTTAAAAAATCTAACGCAAAAAAATGGCTAAAAGCTTGCTAACAAATCAAATATATTACAGTCAAAGTGAAAAACAGAAGGTTTGTTTTATTTTAAAAACCGGCCAAGTGCGTATCGGACCACGCACTATGAAGGGTTTCTGTAGTTGGGATGAATTTATCCCAAGAACAAATTTATCATTGTAGTTGGCCTCCTCTAGATTCCAACGGCAAATGTAAATTTGTACGCACAATAATGAGAGATGTGTCATATTATTTTGAAACTATGGACTTCATAAATGTTTTCCTGTATAAAATCTTTAAATATTTAATTATTTTTTTTGAATTTTTTCAAAATTTTAAGCTCAGTAGTTTCGGAGATAAGTCAAAATAGTCAATTTTCATCTATCATCTGAAATAACGAAAAAAATAAAATATTTAAGACCCCATGACACACGGTAGAGCTTGCAAAACTTATTTTGTTCTCAATTACTGGGTAACACGATAACCTTTGGTGAGACTGGTTTTCAGATTTTTGGGCTTCTGAAGATCCACCCGTAACGACTGTCAAAGTTCCACGAACGACAACCAGGGTTTTAGGTCCCTATAAAGTGGTTTCTTAAAATTAATTTTCTTCCTTACTTTTATTTTGTCAGTAACTTCGTTTGCCATCATTTTGACGCTCGAGCTAGCTAATCGAGTTCCTTGTTTGGCCGCCCTCAAGTGGGGTGATCTGTGATGTAGGTTATATGGGCTTGTGTGTATTTAGAGAGTTAAGTTTACCACTGAGTCACCTTGTTCCTCCTCCTATCTCAGTCTGCATTATGTAAAACATGAATTAATATTTCTACATCTATAACGAGCACACTCTAAGGCTAAGCGCATGCAAGACGCAGGTGACGCAGCACAGCACAGTACAGATTTTGCAGGGTAGGGTAGGCGAGGCAGATATAGGCCGCGAGCGCATGCTGCGACGCAGCTTCGCAGACACATTCGCGTCCTACCTAGTACACACAGCTACACATCTCCAGTTTATGCTGACCTCGCATTGTATAGGATTTCCGTACAATGCGAGGTCAGCTTGTCGTGTGTGCAAACAAAACAAAACACAAGTCGACCTGCATGCAGTCGCGCAAAAATCTGTGCCGGCTCTACAACGAGACGCAGAGCAGAACAGACACATGACGTCTGCGTCGCACGTGCCTGCGCCGCAACGTACGCAGCTGTCAATACGTTCATGCATTACAAAAACTGCTCTGCCCTGCGCTGTGTGGAACTACGTCACCTGCGTCAACTACAACAATAATTATTCTTAAAATGACGAAGTTCCGTATTTTGGAACAAAAAATATTACAGTAATATTGGCCTTAACCATTTCCTTGGTATAGCCCTAATAACTAAATGATGTAAAATAGGAGAAGATAGCTTTGTTCTTCTATTAATTATCACAATTTTGCATTCAAAACGTTCTTCTGTAAAATCATGATTTTAAGATTTTGTAGATAACCGTATATACTTGGCGGCCCGCGTCGAGTAGAAAATCAAATTGTCTTCACTACTTTAGACAACTGTCAGTTCTCAGTGTGATTTTGACAGTTTGGGATAGAAAACTATCTTCTGAAATAGTCTACGTATAAAAGGACCTAGACAAAGATTGTTAGAAATGTAAGACAAAATGACAGTTTGTAGAAAGATTTCTACGGTGCGATGTCAAATTGGAGAAACGAAATGTCAGTTTGTATAGAAAGAGCTATGTATATTCTTCGTAGAAATAGAAAGCCTCATGCTACGCGTGCTGCATGCAGTCGCGCAGAAATCTGTGCCGGCTCTACAACGAGATGCAGAGCAGTACAGACACATGACGTCTGCGTCGCACGTGCCTGCGCCGCAACTTACGCAGCTGTCAATACGTTCATGCATTACAAAAACTGCTCTGCCCTGCGCTGTGTGGACCTACGTCACCTGAGTTTCAGCATACGCTTAGCCTAATCCTTTGTTAACCATACTTCAGAAGTTTCTAACTGTAAGAACAGGCTTCAAAACTTTTGTCAAAGTGGCTCTTTGTTAGGAACTTGTAATTGTTCCGTTGCAAAGCAAAACCTTCTTCTCAAGGAGAGAAGGTATGTGCATTGATCACCACGCTTCTTAGTGCGGATTTCACCAATAAAACTGAACGCGATCAGCATTTCTAAACCTGGTTCAAGAGCTGTCAGTGTCAATATTCCATAACAATTTTGACACTGACAGCTCTTGAACTCGGTTGAGGTGTGCAGATTGCGTTCAGTTACATTGCTGAAATTCGCCCTTAGTGTGGGTTGGTTATTGAAACCATGATAAGCTCAGCTGTACCTTAGAGACGGCTACTACCTTCTTGAAAACGTTGAAAATCGATTTATTCAAATTCAATATATTCATTTTATATAACATTGCATTATGCCTGTGATCCCCGAAGAATTAGGGTGAGGTATTATATGGGCACCAAGCCGTTATTTGATTTAAATTTTAAGCTTGTTTTGATTGATGTGCCTAATCTGACTTCCATGTTATTTATTGAATTAATACTTGTATTTCCGGTTGAATAAAAAAAAAAAAAGTATCATGATTACTTCCATTTATATAAAATATTGTGGTTTTCGAATTTATATTATGTTATAAAAAGTTTATATTATGTTAAATAATGCCTTTTGATTTATTTAAATGTAATTTCATTTAGAGATTATTAAGGTCTTATTTTGACTTACATATACACTTACTTATAACTATAAAAATAAATTCTTTTTGTTTTGATTGATGTACCTAATCTGACTTCCATGTTATTTATTGAATTAATACTTGTATTTCCGATTGAATAAAAAAAAAAACTATGATGATTACTTCCTTTTCATTTATATAAAATATTGTGGTTTTCGAATTTATAAAAAGTGTATATTATGTTACATAATGCCTTTTGATTTATTTAAATGTAATTTCATTTAGAGATTATTAAGGTCTTATTTTGACTTACATATACACTTGCTTATAATTATAAAAATAAATTATTTTTGGCGGTAAAGTTTGACGGCAAGTAATGCGAATAGAAGAAATACATGCTTTGTGCGCTGCTCGTGAAATAAGCACCGTGAGTTGAAGTAAGGTATTTTCTTTGTACTTTCTTAAACATTTGCCTGCTATTTCCTATGGCTGAGTATTTGTGTGATATATTGGTGAAAACCAATATGTGTGACTTCGGCATAACGGTGATGGCGATGATGCGCCAACATTATACTTAAAGCATGTCTCTGCCGTTCCCCTTTCGAATTCTACATTTCGCCAGGTTTTAGTCCCAGTAATTTGATGAGTTGTGGCAACGAGCCTATTGCCATCAACTGGCATGAATAGAAACTCCGGGCTACTCAGACTCCGAGCTGCTACTAAGAAATTGCTGACTGAAAAACCCAATAACACTGCCCGAACTGAGAATCGCACCCTCACGCTCAGCAATAGTGTTTGCGACCACTAGTCCAACAAAGAAGTCCGATTAGATTTAAATGTGATCTTAATTTTGTAAGTATGAAAATAAGCCTTCAGGTTTCCCAAATATGTTTTTCATGACCTTGATCATTTGAATTATGAATTAATAGCTGTTACCCGCGACTTCGTCTGCGGTCCAGTAGCAATTTTTATACTAGGTGTGCCAACGGTTTTATCCACATAAGTCTCGATCCCGTTGGAATATCGAGATAAAAAGTATTTTACGTCCTTCGCCAAGTCATGGTCTACCCATGGGCCAAATTTCATGCAAATCTGTTTAGCCGTTTTAGCGTGAAAGCGTAACAAACAAACAAACACTTTACTACTAGTTGTCCGCCGTCCGCCCCGGCTTCGCACGGATAGCACTAAGTACTTATCTACGGCGCACCTACCTACCTAGATAGATAGGTAGGTGTGCCGTAGGGTACCTATCTACCCTATATACCCTACCTGCCCTACCTATCTACATACCTAGCTACCTACATCTACCTACCTACCTTACCTACCTTTCTATCTACATACCTACCATATCTGCCTACCTACCTACAGTACTAATACCGCTATTAAAAAAATAAGGCTAAAAAATAGGGGTTGGTGGTAGAAGGGTGAAAATGAAGGGTTGTATGTATTTTTTAATGTCAATTCATTAAATAAATAAAAACAAAAACATTGTCCAAAAAATAAAAAATACATTTTTGGGTTGGACCACCCTTATCACTTAGGGTATGAAAAATAGTTTACGTCCTATTCTCAGACCTACTGAATATACACACACAATTTCATAAGAATCGGTCAAACCGTTTCGGAGGAATTTTGTTACAAACACTGAACACGAGAATTTTATGTATTAGATTATATACTAGATTTGGCCCACGGTTTCGCCCGCGTGGTGGTTGAAAATTATCGCACAGGAACGTACTAACGGGATAAAAAGTATCCTATATGTTAATCTGGGTTATAAACTAGCTGTTTGCCAAATTTTATCCAAATCCGTTCAGTCGTTATTGCGTGATTGAGTAACAAACATCCAAACATACAAACTTTCACATTTATAATATTAGTTAGGATAGTTAGGATTATATATATTTAGGATTAGGATGATACAAGTGAATGAAATAAATCATTGTTTTGTCTTGAACCCTTGAATAAACCGGATATCGAACATTTGTACAGTACGACACAACTTAGATGTAACATCGGCAAAAAACGTGAAACCGAGTACCTGTGAGTGCGCCTTCAATATCTCCAATATTCATTACTGCTTTAGGTGAAAATGATCTTTACGCAAACGCAATAACTTGTGAAGTCGTTGTCGTTGTTCGTAACACAAATACATTCGTACAATTGAAATTAATGTATGTAAATTTTCATATTTATGCTACATCTTGTGTCTTACTGTAACCACCCAACATTAATTTGTTTACAAGAAAAGCTGCAACCAGCGTGCGATATGTCCAGATGTATGACGTGTATACGTAACTGAAGAGAAAATAGTATAGGGTTATAGACAGTAGTAGTATTTAACTATAAAGGGTAGCAGGGACATCAACGCGAAGCCGGGCTACCATGGATTCAGTACATGATTCTGAACCCCCCCTTTTTTTTTTTGAGCATGGGAAATCATCAAATGACTTCTCCCGCTCTGGGCAGAGCGAGAGGGTGTGTCAGACTTTTACTGACTAAAACCCACCCGTGTTCCTTCCGTTGCCTGTGTGCCGGGGCCGCGTTATCCCTTTCGGACAAACCCGCAACCCCAGCAGGCATTGGTCTTTCGACCCCGTCGGTTGGTGCTGACATCTCTTTGAGGCGCGCGTGGAACACAACGCGCCGTCGACACGGGCCTGGTCCTTATCGGACGGCGAGCTGCCCATTGCTCACCGTCCGCAAGCCCGCGCCTACGGTGGCCAGAAGTCGGCTCTCGACTCCCGACGCCCGGGGCGTCTCCTGCGGCGACTAGGGCCGCGAGGGCATGATTCTGAACCCCCCTGCGTTGAACTTATTAAAAAAAGAAACAGCTGTTTCATAGAAAAGTGCAATTCCTACGCGGTCAAAATGTATGGAGCAGCTGTTTTTTTTTTTAATCACCGTCGAAAAATTTCAACGCAGTGGGGTTCAGAATCATGTACTGAATCCATGGTAACCGGCTTCGCGTCGATGTCCCGGACACTCCGTATATTCACGGCTTCAACCATCTTACTGCGACATATCTATGTATGTCAGCAAAATACAGCATGCATAGAAAAGCTTGTCTAGTTTCATTGTTTATACTCGTATTTCACCGAAAGATACCCGAGTTTTTCAGCCAATTTTTCCCCACCATTTTTATGACAGGCAAAATAAAAGAACAACGATTTTCAACGACTGTGAGTGACACTTGGACGTTTTCACACGTCATATATACGGGAAATATTACCTTTGAGGGAATTTATTTGAGTTTTTGTGTATTGAATGACAGTTTGAGGAGTTACGTACATATTGGATGTGATGGAGTGTAGAGTAATATGGCTTTAAGACGGAAATTGATCCAAATATCAGACGCCATAAAAAACGAGCCTCAAGTAGACGCATATTATGTGTAACATCTGACATCTCACCTTGGTATTAAGCAATGTTAACATTATATACTCAAGAAAAGATTCATGAATAATTATTTTCAATGAAAATTGTATTTTATATAATAAAAACTACGAGTAAAGTAATGCAATTTTTTATTGAAGACCGTTAGCTATATGTATTTGTTCAATTTGGGGGAGAGCGGAGATAATAGACTTAAGATATAAAATATGAGACTTATACTTGTGATTTCAAAGTATTTAAAACCGTTGAAAAAATTAGTGAAAATAACAAAACTTGATTTAATGTAAACATGCTCGGTTTATTGTAAACCAAATTCTTATAAAAACCAATAGGAAATATTATACAGATTACGAAGCAGATATAGTTATCAGTTTTATATGGGGTTCATAGTAAAATATATGTATAAAGTATTTAGCTCCCTTCAAAATGGTTGAGCTGAATGATGCTAATCCATGCGTTATGTTGGTGAATGAGCGCCGTCAGTTGGGACTGGTCATCTCTTAGCTGCCATGGCTTATTTTAATTTATTTTAATCTTTGAATTGTTTTTTATTTTTAAATTTTTATTACGGACACTTTTAACTTGCACGTATTTCTACATTGTTCTTACATGTATAATTTCAAAAGGAATGATATAATAAATATTTTGATTTAAAAGAGTGTCCGTGGAGTTTCTTGCCCGTTCTTCTCCTTAGGTACCTACGACGCTTTCGAATGGGCAGCTAGCTTCATATTAATTCTAACTGACCGACTCCCTGACAATTCAAAAGTGCCTGTAAATGGTTTAATTGAAATAAATGCTTTGAGTTTGAATTTGAAAAGTGTGAAATCGGGTTTTAAATGCACGTGGTCCGAAAAGGGGCGGTGCCTCATTAAGGTCGTTTCTGACAGCTAACTTAAACACCGCGCGCGCTCACTGGTCAAATCAAATAGCGCGCGCTTCCCCGGCTTAATGTTACACGCTCCGTCCCTTTTCACGAAATCACTCCCACAGATTGCAGACTTAGTAGTATATTCTTTGGATTGCAGGAAAGCGGGAGGAAAGATGTTACAAACAAAAAAATTAGGAACGTTTTTTATTTTATTTTATTTTTTTACTCTCAACCGTTCCTAATTTAATTAATTTTACTTCATTAATACATGATATACAGCGAAATAAACTTCCAACCGGGTGTCCCACGACACCTTTCGATATTTTTTTTGTAATATCAACAATTTTCCGATATCCAGCTCGAAGGACCAAAATGTAGCAGCGGTGAGGTTTGGCGAAAGCTTAAGGTGGTTTCTAGATCGTGTTGAGGATTTTCAATGAAAAACGATGCTTTGATTTTAAACAACAAATTAACTTTTAACGAACAAATTCTGTATTAGCTAGCCATTTTGATTTTCACAACATTTAAGGAGAGGGGTGTGGGAACAATATTTTTAATGAAGACCAATCACAATAGAGCGATAGGTATGACGTAGCGTATGGTATCATTTCTTGCCGCGAGATGTCGCTATTAGTCCCTGATGTGCGTTAATGGAGTAGGAGTCCACAACATAATTATATTTTGATGATGTGAGTTCCAGAGACAAACAGACATTAAAAATAAAAAAAATATACAGTATTAGCGGCGCCCCGCGGTTTCACCTGCATTAATCTCAACCCCGTGGGAATATCGGAAAAAAAGTATTCTATGTCCATTTCCAGGTCATGGTCTACCCATGTGCTAAATTTCATCCAAATCCGTTCAGCGGTTTTACCATGAAAGTTTAACAAACAAAAAACCGCATAATGACATCCAGATATTTATTTTACAACCACCATGATAGTACTCTTAACTCTAAACAAAAATCTATCAAGCCTTACTTTTAACTGACTATGACAAACACCCGTATCTGCCTGACCTCTCACATGACGTCATCAGTCAGTGTCCACTGCCCATAATTTTAGACGAGGGTAGACAGGACAGGAAGGGATGATAGTACCCTTGTTACTGGCATGGTTTGTGGTTTAAAAATAAATTCGGCCTTGGAATTTTAATCTAACTTAAAAAAAAATTGATATGCGTCCAGAAATTTCGGGTGTATGTTATTTTTTGTTGACAAATTAAAACAAAGTTACAACTTAAGTAAAGTTTTATTAAACAATTATTTAAAAAAGTTAATAAATTAAAACATACTTTGCTTGCATAGTTGGTGTGCATACTAATATGATACGTGACGAGTTACGTAGTACGCGCTTTCATAAAGTATTTTATTCGCTGCTTAATCTAAAGAGACTCAATTTTGAAATGACTACATTATTGATAAATTGTCTCCATCATTATAACATGTATTGCAGCGACAGAAATATGTTAAAAACCAGTCTTACGAAGGGCTATCGTGTTACCCATTAACTGTTCTATGGAGTTCAGATAGGCAGTCGCTCTATGTAATATACTGGTGTACAGCTGCATCTGGGTAGACTGGAGACCGACCCCAACATAGTCGTGAAATATCTTATTTTTCCGTCGTTCCGTCATGTTTTTTTTAGTCTAAGAGCGCTTATCCTAAAAGCTGGCAACGTCGCAAATTGCTGTCAAATATTTATCTGTTTTGATTCATTTGGCAATATTACTGTACGGAAATATGAAATGTGGCTAACTAGTGAACTAAAATATTGATTTTGAAACGCAATAAATGAATATTGCAACACCGAATATTTAGTTTTGATGTAAAAAAAAAACTTGGAAACTTTCCAAATGCCTTTTTTACACCTAAACAGCTAATCAAAACAGCGTAATATTTGACATCTATTTGCGACGTTGCCCACTTTCAGATTACACGCTCTTAAATTGTTTTTTATCTTTCTTCTCAACATTATCACCTTTCATTATGTTTGTATACTGTGACTTGTCCGGGTAGTTTGGAGGCCTGGAGACCTGTTACACAGGAATTCCTAGTACAGGCTCCAGTCTCCAAAACATCAATGTATTTTTGTATACCTATACATTTATGTATTGTACTGATTGTTCATTATGTCGTGGAGAAAATAAACATTTTTTATTTTATTTTAGTATCCTAAATCAGTCCAAATATAAAATATAATACTCAAGGGAAACGACAATTACCTTTGTTTCCGCTTGTAAAATATCAAAAGGCTTTCCAATAGGGTTAACGCAATTTATGGAAATGATAGCCAGTTCGTTTTGATTACGATCCGCACCACGATGATAGAAAAAATAGATGTGGCAAGGAATAAAAAGGTTAACTCAATACAATGATATATCTTTGCACAGGGTTATCTCATCACAGTAGAGGAGATCTTCGTAAAGAAATTCGTCCATGGAAGTACTATCTTTTTTATTCTTTCATGTGGTTAGTGACTAACCTGGTGTCAGAGATTTAAAGCCGCTCATGGGCCGCTGACTTGGCTTCATATGCCGTCAAGAAATATCTCTCAGGCATGCCGGTTTCCTCACGATGTTTGCCTTCACCGTTTTTGAAGCAAGTGATAATTATACAATACGCACATGAAACTGAAAAGTCAGAGGTGCGTACCTTAGGTTCGGTACGGAGCGAGAGGGTGTGGGAAGCCGTCACCTCCTTCTACGAAGCAGTAATGCTCGTGAAGGAGGAGACGGTGCGCGTGAAGGAGAAGCAAGGTTCGCGCCCTCGCGCCCCTAGTCGCCGCAGGAGACGCCCCGGGCGTCGGGAGTCGCAAGCCGATTTCCGGCCACCAGTGATGGTTAGCTAGCTCGCCGTCCGATAAAGACCAGGCCCGGGTCGAGTCGAGTTTGTCCGAATAGGATATCGTGGCCCCAGCACACGGGCAACGGAAGGAACACGGGTGGGTTTTAGTCAGTAAAAGTCTGACACGCCCTTCTTCGACTTCGCTCTGGGCGGAGCGGGAGAAATTATTAGACAATTCCCATTTAAAAAAAAAATGCATGCCGGTTTCGTCACGATGTTTGCCTTCACCGTTTTTAAGCAAGTGATAATCTTACAATACGCACATGAATCCGAAAAGTCAGAGGCGTGCCTTGGGTTCGAACTCGAGACCTATGACTTGGCAGTCTGACGGTCACACCACTAGGCTATGTTTAAGAACAATAATCATACTCATTTCAGCTTCTAAACAGCCGTTCGATTCTGTAAAAATATCACCGTGAAACTTAGGTGAAGTGAGAGTGAAGAGATGTGTGGCAGTTCCAATGATTATTGTGGTGGTATAATCATAACTAAAAGCACTACAGAGCGGCATGTCATGATTTCATTCAGTAATATTTATAAATTAATCAAAACAGCGATATAATATTATTTGACAGTTATTTTAGACTAGATGCACCCTTCGGTTTCACCCGCATAAGTCTCGATACCGAGGGAATATCAGGATAAAAACTATCCTATTTCCTAATCCAGGTCATGGTCTATCCATGTACCAAATTTCATCTAAATCTGTTTGGCCATTTTAGCGTGAAAGCGTAACAAACAAACTCACTTTCGCGTTTATAATATTAATTAGGATGTTGTCAACTTTCGGAATGCACCTTCCTGAATATCTCTGCACTTCAAGTTATGATTGAATACATTAACACAGACTTATCTTATTTTTTTTTCGCTTAAATTATATTATCTTTATACAAGTATCTTATCTCCATAATGATTAGTAAGACTTACAGCTAGCTTAGTAAAAACTACTACGACACTTCACAAAAACAAACAAATGGTAGTGGATCACCGTTGTGGCAACCCATGTGAGATGGCACAACAGCGACCCACGAGAACACAGTCTAAGCGACTTGAGATCATGCTTAGGATACTGTTGGAGCTGCTCCACACCCTGCGCACCATGGAAGCGCAACTTTCGCGCATGGTTGTGCAGAAAAAATCTACATGCGCATCCGCGCACTACAGAAGCGGGACAGCCCCACCAGCATTCTAAACGCGTTATTATACTGAACGTGGAGAGCGTTGAACGATCTTTGCGTATATCTAGCCCACAGGCTGCCCATGTAAAAAGACGTGCAGTAGGCTCGAAAGAGCGTTATTTTACAGGAAGTGAGCATCGTGCAAACCAGCGAGCCAGCATGTTTGCTCTAACCGGCAACGCTCTCCGCTCCCATTCAATGTCGTCATTGTCTTTGAGATTGAGGGTTAACATTATAGCACAGTTTCATATTGGTATCGGTACTACACCACACCCTAAATAACTTACGTCTGATGTCTATTTACACCCTATAATATCATAGCATCCATAATAGACGGACTTGTGGCTAAATAATAACAGCTACACGGGTCAATCTTCAAGGTTAAGCAACGCTTGCTGAGGTCAGTCCGTGGATGGGTAACCATCCATAATGTCATTTATAGATCTTTGATAGACTTTACGGGTAGTCAGAATCCCGAAAGTCTGACAAACAGTCTCACCAAGGGTAACGTGTTGTCCAGTAACTGGGTTGTGGAGGTCAGATAGGCAGTCGCTCCATATAAAATTCTGGTATTCAGCTGCATTCGGTTAGATGGAAGGCGACCCCAACATAGTTGGGAAAAGGCTAGGCAGATATAAAATCGTATAAGTAATAATCTATCCACATTATGTTTAAAACAAAGTCGCTTTTCGGGTCTGCCTGTGATAGCGCTCAGTTCTTCAACACTATAATGGATGTTAATGCTGTATTACCTTATTTTAGAGTATTTATTTATTTTATTTTATACATTCATATTAAAATTACAACATAATAAAGTAATCTCGACGTTTGGTCAAGTCGTAAAAACCATGAGGGCGGGTCTTTATTATTTTATTTTAAATAAAATATTAAAATAACCTGCCATACAAAATCCTATAGAACAGAACAATAAACTGCATACACGTCGAAATATTCAATAAAAATAAACTACTGCATGCGAGCTTGCACGGTTCGCTTCACGGAGTACTTTTTCAAAAAAGCCTGCCGCCGCATTCCAAATACCACCATTATTTTTTTATTCCTGTCACTCCGTCAAGGTATACCTACTATCCAATCAATACCCGAATCGGTGTTTTTGCCGTTTTTTATTATGGAACGGTTTTTTTATTATTCTTTTTTCGTTGATTATTAAAAACGGGTGTCGCATTGTCAGATTTGATGGGTAGTGCCATCTAGTAGCGGTTGGTAGAACTATAATTTGGCTAGAAAATTGAAATATCCTTCTCTTTTCTTCGTTTTTTTGTTATCCGTTAGTTTCTTTTAAGTCGCTTTTGTTGATACCGCAACGCGGAAACCGAGGATTTTATTGTAAAAAAACCGACTAAGTGCATGTCGGACCACGCACAACGAGGGTTCCTTATTTGGGATGAATTTATCTCAAGAACAAACTTAACATTGTAGTTGAAAAACCTGTTCTATAATAATGCTGTATGGGAGAACATGTTTTTGCAACTGCAAATGTAAGTATGTCGATTATTACTTGTTAGCTTGTAGACCCTACTTCCCGGGTGTCACCACTGTGTGGATCGCCCGGAGGACACGGTGGAGGTCTGCCCGGCTTGGGTGGGGTACCACCGTGTCCTTGTGGAGGCGATCGGCGGCAGTGATCTCTCGCGTGCGGTCCTGGTCAGGCCATGGTACGGAGCGAGAGGGCGTGGGAAGCCATCACCTCCTTCTGCGAAGCAGTAATGCTCGCAAAGGAGGAAACGGAGCGCGTGAGGGAGAGGCAAATGTCGCGCCCTCACCCCCCTAGCCGCAGCAGGATTCGGGAATCGCAGGCCGATTCCCGGCCACCGTAGGCGCGGGCTTGCGGACGGTGAGGAATGGGTAGCTCGCCGTCCGATAAGGACCAGGCCGTGGTCGACGGCGCGTTATATTCCACGCGCGCCTCAAAGAGATGTCAGCACAACTGACGGGGTCCGCTAGGACCGACGCGATGCCTGCCGGGGTCGCGGGAAAGTCTGAAAGGGATACCGGGGCCCCTGGCAATGTACAGGAAACTGAACACGAGTGGGTTGTAGTCAGTAAGAGTCGAGAGAAGTTATTTGATAATTTACAACCTCAAAAAAAAAAGGCCCTACCTGGCTGTGATAGTTTACCTTTTAATTTCGTTATACAATGTCGCCCATGGGCATGTGACCGCCCGTATTTTTCTGAATATTCATGAAAAATTATCGAAAATTAACTTTAAAAGGGGGGGTCTATCTTTAATATTTTTCATGTTATTCAATTTTTTATGTTTTTAGTAGCGTTTGCCATATCTTCTATGTTATTGGCTCGATTTGTATTCTGTTTATTATTTCTAATAGCTTACGAGTTATTTTATCGGATTAACTAAAAATTTTAGTAAAATTTGTCGACTATGAAAAAAAAACGGAGGTGAAGATTTTTTTTTTCCAAAAAAAACAGTATTTATTTTAAAAAAACATGTGCGTGAAATTATGTTAATTATACATAAAATTATAGCGGGATACTGAAAAAAAAAAATAAGAAAAGTGGAAAAAAAAAACAATTAAAGATAGACCCCCCTTTTTAAGTTTATTATCGATAATTTGTCATGAATATTCAGAAAAATACGGGCGGTCACATGCCCATGGGCGACATTGTATACACTACTGCCGTGAATTTCAACCAACCATTTAGCTCACGGAGGCGATTGGCGGCGGCGATCTCTCGCGTCCGGCCCTGGGGGCTTACTCTTCAAACTAATTCCAATTCCAATCTAAAGCCAATACGATTCCAATGTGAATTTTGCAGTCACGTGATTCGGTACTCTTGAAAACAATATTGTCAACATTGGATTGAAATTGGGATTGCCCCGCGATTATTTTGTTACACGTGAAGTTAGCTATATTACGCCTCGCAATAGTGCTGTTCAACACATTACAATAAACCGGTAATAGGGCTTTAAAATGATTTATCCTTTAAATAACAAGGCTAATAAATCAATATGATACAAATTGTTGTTTAATTCATTAATTGTAATGTATTAAATTCATAAGGGCGTAAGAAAATGATTAAAATAATAAAATTAACCCTGACTTTGGCCGTATGCGGTAGGGTCGTTGCAATACTATAAAAAAAAAAAACACGGCGTAAAAGTTCTCAATTTCAAAAATAAAGTCAAGTCAACTCAAGTGGCTTTAGAAATAGAAGTGAATTCGAAATGCAAGTTTGTTTAGAACATTAACTTAGAGATATTGTTCGCGTGTGGTTCATTTTTAGCTTTTTAGTAACAATAATTGAGTGTCCGTTAAGTTACCTAACTAATATTAAAGTTGTATACAATTGGTAAGTAAATATATAATCATACTTACTTTTTTATTTAAAGTTACTGTTTTACTTGATTACATTTGTAATTAGTGAAATATTTTTGTTTTATCAATGTAGTTATTTTCTTGGTCTATGTTATACATAATTATATTCTGTTGTACATAATAAAAATTTCCAATTTCAGTTACAATGACAAATCGTCCTAGTGTCGCCCAATTAGAAGCTTTGGTAGAATTCTTGGAGCAAAACCCAGGAATAGCGAAAGGTTTGCTAAAGTCGACTCAAGGCAAATTGGAAACAAAGAGAAAATGGCACAATTTGGCAATTAGTCTGAATTCTCTCGGAGGAGCGAATAAAAATGGTCAAGGCTGGGCTAAGGTAATTCAAAATAATGAAGTTGGTATTAAGAATCATTATATTCAGCAATTTAATTAAAATTAATGCATTTTTTTAGTATTGGGCTGAGAAGAAATGTGGTCTAAAGAAGCAGTGCGCACAACTCTCAGCTTCAATGAGGCGCACTGGTGGTGGGCCAGCAGACAACTTGCCGGCATTGTCTGCCTTCGAAAATAGGTTGGTGGCGGTAATGGGTGGACAAGGGTTTGCGACTGGAGATTCATGGGCAGTCAATCCATTTCCTCAATCGGTAATATATTTTTATATTTTCAATATTTTCTAAATTATATGTATATTTATTATACTTATACAAAATATTTTATTTATCTAATAATAATAATTCAATTGTTTCAGACTCGACCTACCGAGTCGCCGATTGTAGTTGTGACAGAGGATGCAAACATAGTACAAGAAGACATAGCAATACATTCTACCCAGCAAATGTCCCCTATTCTTAGCACGTCACACAATGACGCAATACCAGCATCATCCACAAGTAGGTAAGTCTTTATTCGAATTTGTTAAGGAATGTTTAAACATTTTGAATAAAATAAGCAGTCCATCAGTTACACAACCCAACATAAGTGTGTAACATTGAAGTGTTTTGGGACTAATCACATTTCGAGCTATAGCAAAAAAAACCGACCATGTGCGTGTCGGACCACGCACAATGAAGGGTTCCATAGTTGGGATGGATTTATCCCAAAAACAAATTTAACATTGTAGTTGAAAAACATGTCCTCCCATACATCGATATACGTCATGATCAATTCTCCAACTACAAATGTAAGTTTGAAATCGCATTTTTTTAATGAGCTTTATTTAATAAAGCTAAAAAATTGTGTCGCATAAATGGCCGTATTTTTTTATTGCGTTGACTTAGAAGCTGGATTTCTTTAGAGCAACAAGGGACCGTAGACCACACGTTCCTGAGAAAAAGGGTCTTGACAAACTGAAAGACAGATGGACAACGAAGTGTTCCTATAAGGGTTCCGCTTTTTTTCCTTTGAAGTACGGAACCCCAAAAATACTTCAGTATTATTTATTGACTTGTTTTTTGTAACTGCAAAATTTGAAACTTGTTTGGTTTCAAATGTTGATTTTACATTATTATATTTATATTCCAGTACCTGCGCCTCCCACGCCACTTCAGAACACCACCATACCACCACAACCCCGCCGGCGCCGCTCTTTAATTCCGAGGCCGGATGCAAATATGGAACGTTTCGAAAGTATCGAAGCACGGCGGGTTGAAGCGGAACTAATTACAGCGCAAGCATTTGCTCAACTGTCCGAACATATTGGCAGTCTAGCAATTGGTCTGACGTCGATTGCTAATGCAATTTTGGATGTAGCTAGGAAAATGCCAAATCCTTGACGAATTTGCAATTTTTTTGCTACATAACTCTCTATTATTCAAAATGCATTAGCGATTAATGTCAAAGTTTTATTTATTGCTACCTAATGTTTCGGATATTGACTAAATGCATGCCTTGCGCTTCAAATGTTTTTTATTATTATTCTATTATAAGTATTTTATTGTTATTTTTTGTCATAGTTTTATTAATAAGTAAATAAAAGTACATATAAGTTTAAAAAAAAAACTATTTATTCATTCAGTACTCCATTTTTCAAGAAATATGTAGGTGAGAGTACAATGTTAAGTACAATGTTATATTGTACTCTTACTTAGGAAACAATATAACATTTAGGAATTAATAATTTATAAACATAAACTGTAGAAATACAATGTTAAAAATCGCATGAAATACACAAAAAAATCCTATCTAAATCTTACCATACCTTTTTACCTACCTTCTACTCGCCCACAACTGCTGAACTAAAACATTTCGCGTTTCGATGCCTTGTCTTAGTTCAGCAGCTGTGCTGCTAGTTGATTCTTGAGAAGCGACAGCTGGGTAATCATTTCCATACTCTGCTGTATTCTCCACAAGATCTATACCTATTCTATTGATACACATGTTGTGTAAGACACAACATGCATTAATTATTTTGGCTGCTACATCAGGATGATAATGTAGCACCCTATGCCCGAGTAAGCACCGCCATCTGTTTTTGAGTACACCAATGGCACGTTCCACTGTATTTCGTGCCGAGCAGTGCAACTTGGTGTAATACTGTTCTGGGGAGCCTTCAGGAGCATCTACTATAGGTGTCATCATATAAACCCTCTGGGCATATCCAGAATCACCTGAAAAGGAAAAATAATTAAAATATATTCATAGTCAGAAAAACTAAACATTTTGATCCAACTGCTTATTTCGATCATTTACTTGCCTAGTAAAAACACATTTTCTCCATTATTGTTCAAATCAATTAAATGTGGTTTCACAGGATGCTGATTCCAGACAAAACTGTCATGTGATGCTCCTCCAAATGAAGCATCTACTGACAGAATTCTTAAATCTGCATCACTTATCTGAAAATATATTATATTACAAGGACTTTAACTAATTTGTAAAGAAGTGAATTACAATTAAATATTAATCAAAAGTTTTGCCTTACTATCAGAACATTTCTTGAATGGAAATGTTTGCGATTAAAAAATCTCTCTTCATTTTCTATAGGCCGTATTATGGCTATATGTGTGCCATCAATACATCCTATAACAGATGGTATGAGAAATTTTTCAAAAAACCTGGAACATAAGGCATAATTTATGGTTACTATAGGCACTATAAAAACAAGGCATTGTAGATAACTGAAATAATTTCATAACAATTATCTTACTTTGAAAAAAAAAATAGGTATTTTTCATTAGCATTACCTTCTTTTTAAAGCATCTCTTTCCTGACGAGTTTGAGGAAACTTAATCCATTTACTTTGAACTATTGGATGGTTAAGAGCTGCCGTTACATCTCTGATAGTACGAGATACAGATTGCTGCGACATTAGAGTCCCATATGTACCACCAACTAGTTTTTGGTAACTCCCAGTCGCATAAAAAGACAATGCCACTAAAACCTGTAAGAATTATACAAGTATTTAGCTATAGATCTTCTAAACAAAACTTATGATATCAATGTTAAAAGTCATGTATGAAAGACAACATAGGTACCTTATATTTTGGTGATATATCACTTCTTCTCTTAGGAGTTGGCATAAAGGGCTTAATGTTCTCATAAATTTCCTCAAACAAATCTTTGCTCACTCTATAATTTGCTTTAAATTCGTCTTCATTCATAGAAAACGCTCTGTCCGTATATCGCATCATCCGACGCTCATCTCGTCTTTGTTTCAAATGTTTTTTGTGAGAATTACGTAAAATACTGTATATAACTGCTAATCGCGCCATATTATACACTTATTACTTACAAAAAACCACTTAAACCACAAAACAATTTCAAAAAAATTACACTTTTGCTATTGGAAAAATCACAATGAACAAACAATCCCAACACAATACTGAAGCAATACACAGCTGTCAAAATACAGTCAAGAGTAGCGTTTAGAGCACGCCAAGCCCGATCCCGATTCCACTTAGTTCCCAAAATGGACACACAATTTGAAACCAATTTGGCGCTAGGGTCGAACTCAAGAGTACGAAACGACAAAATTCCAATGTCGATAGATCGGAATTAAATTCAAGAGTAAGCCCCCTGGTTCAGGCCATGGTTCGGAGCGAGAGTGCATGGGAGGCCGTCACCTCCTTCTGTGAAGCAGTTATGTTCGCGAAGGAGGAGGCGGAGCGCGCGAGGGAGACGCAATCTGCACGCCCTCGCGGCCCTAGTCACCGCAGGAGACGCCCCGGGCGTCGGGAGTCGAGAGCCGACTTCCGGCCACCGTAGGCGCGGGCTTGCGGACGGTGAGCAATGGGCAGCTCGCCGTCCGATAAGGACCAGGCCCGTGTCGACGGCGCGTTGTGTTCCACGCGCGCCTCAAAGAGATGTCAGCACCAACCGACGGGGTCGACAGACCAATGCCTGCTGGGGTTGCGGGTTTGTCCGAAAGTGATATCGCGGCCCCGGCACACAGGCAACGGAAGGAACACGGGTGGGTTTTAGTCAGTAAAAGTCTGACACGCCCTCTCGCTCTGCCCAGAGCGGGAGAAGTCATTTGATGATTTCCCATCTTGAAAAAAAAAAAAAAAAAAAAAAAAGGCGTGACAGTTAACTCTAACAAAACTTTGCACTTTGAAAGTTAATATTTCGCAAACGGATCCCTGAATCCAAAAATGGCTATCATACACTCACAATATTTTTAACGATCTTTCCAATGTTCCCCCCAACATGGGATAGACGAGAAAAAAAACATGTGTACAAATATTTTTCATGATTTTATTTTACCGTCGGCGTAATGAATATGTATACCCATGCCAAATTACAGCTTTCTTGTGCTAAGAGTCTCTGAGCTACGCCGCGGAGAGACAGACAGATAGACAGACGGACATGACGAAACTATAAGAGTAGAGTTGTCTACGAAACCCTAAAAACGAGGCCTAAAATTTATGTGTATTTGCTATTGTGGACTGTAATTGTTGTTACATTTTTTTTTTAATAATTTTGTCAACACGTGTTAATAAAATTATAAAAAATATTAATTTGTGAAATCTAAACTAATAACATACATTGGTAAAAGTGTTTGTTTGTAAGACGAACGACGTTTGTACTATCTCTGAAAGATGTGATACGATTACAAAAGCTACTCTATTGCCGACTGCCTAGAGTGTAATAAATTCAAACTTTCGTAGTAAAACAGCGCAAAGTCGTAATGTTACTGTAATTGTTCTCTTATTGTTGGAAGAGACCTGATACACTGGTTATTTGCAAGAAACCAGGAACCGAAAACCTTTATAAATTACATACTGCACAGGTATCGAAGAATTTTGGTTACTTCTACAACTAAGGTTACCGCTATCTAGGTAACCAAGAAGAAAATTCAAAAATTCGAAATTCAAAAGTCATTTATTCAAACTAGGCTGAGAATCAGCACTTTTCGAACGTCAAAATTACATAAGTCAGTCCCCCAAAACGCCCACCCTTCACCACTTCCTAGTGCTTTAGCTGAGAAGAAGAGGTGGCGCAACAAACTCCCTAGCAGTACTGCTGTGTGTTCAGTTAGAAAAATAAAAACTTGATTCTATACAATAGTATGCAAAATAATAAACATTACTCAACATAAAACAGTAAATAAATTTATTTGCCATAATGACAGCTAGCCCACGCCAATAAACAAAACAATCGAAATCTATACTCAAGCTAAAATAAAAACTCAAAACATGTTACCTATAGTTAGGTTACCGTTTTAAGGCTTGTGCAGACCAGCGCGACTTGTCGCGCGACGCGACACGAACAATACAATTTCTAAGAAAACTTCACAGTAAAACAATAATAGGTGTCGCGTCGCGCGACAGTCGCGCTGGTCTGCACAAGCCTTTAATACCGGTTACACACACACAGGCGATCCACGCCCTTTGACTAATGCCGACGGCACGTGTAAGATAGAGGTAATTTTTATTTCGGTAATCGTATTAATACTGGTTGTAATAAATTTAAGGGAACCTTTAAAAATACCTGTAAAAAAATAAATGTAACCGAAAAAATATCTGTATTGATCATACCAGTTTCGATCCTTGCAAGAACCGCAAGATATAATAATGCAAGATGTATTAATATTAGATTGCTTTGTTGGTGAAGTGGTCGCAAGCGTAAATGCTAAGGGTGGCAGGAAATCCCTGGGTCATGAAAAGTGTTATTGGTATTGTTCATAATAAAAATATCTCAGTAGTAACCTGAGGTTTGAATATGTGTTGCCTGCGTGGGTCGCGGGAAAGTCTGAAAGGAATACCGTGGCCCCTGGCAACGTACAGGCAACTGAAGGAACACGGGTGGATTTTAGTCAGTAAGAGACTGACACGCCCTCCCACTCCGTCCAGAGCGGGAGAAATTATTAGATAATTTCAAACCAAAAAAGCCTTTTTTTTTTGGATCGTATGTGTGCCCGGTTGATGGCAATAGGCTCGCCTCCTATTACATGGAACTTAATCATAACTGGTGAAATGTCGGTACTATTAGGTACACCTCTGCCTAGCCCTTCGGGGGTAACAGGTGTGATGTTATATTGTGTGGAATACTTAACATTCATGCCGGGCCCATTCAGGAAGACAGGCACAAAGCGTAATGCTATGTTTTCAGATGAACCAGTGAAGGTATTCACACTTTATTTGACAAAGTTTCTGTCTTCAAAGAAATTTCAAGATGATGTTCTCAAATTCAATACCAAGCCAGATCCAAAGCCTATTGTGCCCCTCAAAATTTATGAACCTACGGGTTCTTTTATATTAAAAAACAGCACAATAGAGACGCGCCTCCAAGTTTCAGTTTGTAAAGGAAGATGTGTTCTTTTCTGTTCCGTGTAATTTATTCTGATTGAGTTCGTTATACATGTAAAACATTTTGCTTCAATACTTTGGGAGAATTGAAGCAAGTCCATTTAAATTTTTGGTCGAAACTTTTTGGTATTATGACTTTGTGAACTGAAAAAATGCTTGTGTAAATTAGGTACGTATTTTTAGTAGGAAAATGGTTGACGTAAACTTAATACTTCTAAGGCCAGTAACCTAATTGTGTAACACGCTTTCAATCATAATTTTCAAGAAATAAATAATATTTTGTTCACCGCTGCACTGGAGGACGTCTTTAGGGTACTGGACTGAAAAGGGCTAGACATCAGCATCAATGGCGAGTACATCACTAACTTTCGGTATACCGACGACATAGTTGTCATGGCTGAGACTATGGAGGACCTCAGAACAACGCTCGATGACCTCAGTAGAGCTTCCGAAAGAGTGGGTCTTAAAATTAACATGGACAAGGCAAAGGTGATGTCAAATGCCCATGTCACACCCACTCTCATAAAGATCGGAGTGCTACACTGGAAGTTGTGGACGAGTATGTTTACCTGGAAAAAACTGTCCAGTTAGGGAGGTCCAACTTCAAAAAAGAGGTTAGTCGTCGAATCCGACTCGGCTGGGCAGCGTTCGGGAAGCTACGTAATATCTTTTCGTCCCACTAATTGCAGTGTCTCAAGATGAAAGTCTTTGACCAGTGCGTGTTGCCAGTGATGTCCCATGGCATTGAAAGGACCACGCTCACAATGGGCCTCATTAGTCACCCAAAGAGCAATGGAGAGGGCTATGCTTGGTGTTTCCCTACGTGATCGAATCAGAAATGAAGAGATCCGCAGGAGAACCAAGGTAAACGACATAGCCCGAAGAATTGCTGAACTTAAGTGGCAATGGGCAGGGCACATGGCTCGCAGAACAGATGGTCGATGGGGCCGAAAGGTTTTAGAGTGGCGACCGCGTACCGGAAGACGTAGAGTTGGAAGGCCTCCCACAAATTGAATCGATGACCTTGTGAAGACCGCAGGAATCCGCTAGATGCGGAAATCACAGAGCTGGTTGAAGTGGCGGTGCTTGGAGGAGGCCTATGTCCAGCAGTGCACATATTTCAGCTGAAATGATGATGATGATAACATAAATCACACTCGTGTGTGGACACTCATAAGCACAGTACGCACCACTCAAAAGAAATAGATCACCAACCTTTTTGCGTTTTAGTTCGGTTCAAATTATATAATTTTTATAATGAAATCGTGCGCAGTTTGTAACGTGCAGTTCAACGATGGCGTCCAGTGTGGCAGTTGCAAGAAACACCTGGATTTTGGATGTGCTAACATCTCTGAAACCGGATGGAGAAAGCTGGGTGTCAACAGGATGGCACAATGGAAATGCCCCGCTTGCAGAACCTCATCACCAGTTGTGCCTACCCCTGAACCTGCGTCGCTGGATACTATATTAAGCGAGATACGTGACATGAAGCGGCAGCTGCTTAGCTTGCCGACCTTGGTAGATGATATTCGCGCGATCAAGGATGAATTGGCTGAGCTTAAGTTGACATGTGAGGGCACTGGTGGGAGACTCGACGATTTTGATTCAAGACTCGTGCAAGTAGAAGCAAAAGTGTCTGAATTTGATAAGCTTCAGGAATCAGTGAAGTATTTGCAGACCGACTTGGCGAGCACGAAGTATCTACTCTCGACTTATGAACAGAGGTCCAGGCTAAACAACGTCGAAATTAAGGGGGTTCCTATAAAGAAGGATGAGAATTTGTACTCAATTATCGAAGCAATCGGCCGTAAAGTTAACTACAGCTGCCCCAAATCCCAGGTGAACTATATTTCAAGGGTCCCTATTTTTGGTTCCAATGAAAAGTTAGTAATAGTGAGCTTTTTAAACCGGTATGTAAAGGAAGATTTCATTGCGGCGGCACGCGCTAAGAAGGACTTATCCACTTGTGACATCGGGTTTCAAGGCTCATCTCAACGTGTGTATGTTAACGATCATCTAAGTGTGGAGTACAAAAAGCTTTTAACCAAAGTTAAAATCATTGCCAAGGATAAACATTACGAATACGTATGGGTTAAACATGGTAAAATTCATATACTTAAAAACAATCACTCAAAAGTTATTATTATAAGGAAGGAGTCAGATTTAAACAAGATTGTCTAATGTGCTTCTTAATCGTTACACTTACTTACCTATTTTGCTATAATATTTTACTTCAATGGCTTAAAATGCATAATACCATTTGGGTCACAATAACTTTTTGCAAAATGTTTACCACCTCTGCCGTACTAATGAGTTGGACACCTCTCTTTTGTTTAGATAGTTGTATGCTTTGTGTTCGTTATCGCGCTGTTTACTTTAAAGCTTTACCGCACTATAATATGTTTTACTCTCTCGCACTTGCACGCACCTCGCACTATTGCTTGCTTTTTCGCACGGCTGTTTGCTACTTAACATCGTATGATTCTTGCGCTCGCACAAATTTCGACTTTTACCTTCATTTTACTTATTTAATTATATTAAAACTTATTCTACAATGTTATTTAATTGAGAGTTTTATTTTAATCGATTATACAGATTTATACTCAATTATTAGTTTTAGCTTTCAATGGCTCCTAAGTTAAATATATTTTATCAAAACGTTCGCGGGCTTAGAACTAAAAGTAATACGTTCTATCGTCAAATGTTGCTAAACTCATATGATATTATTGTTCTTACAGAGACGTGGTTATTAGATGGAGCTTTAAATTCGGAATTTTTTGATGAACGGTACATTGTATGGCGTCGTGATCGAGATTATGTTTTGACCGGGCAGTCGCGTGGTGGGGGTGTGCTTATTGCTACACGTAGGGAACTTTCAGTTATATGCCAACCTACCTTCTATTCTACAGCAGAGGATTTATGGCTCAGCATACGACTGAAAAATTCTAGTACACGTAAATATATTACCTTACATATTTGTGTTGTTTATTTATGTCAGCAAAACTTAGGCCTTTCGTTTTCTTTACAACTTCTTAATTACCTCACAAAACTAAACCAAGTAGTTATGAGTAACTCTTCTGATACCTTTCTCATCATTGGTGATTTTAACATGAGCGGTATTAACTGGGTCCTATCTGACAATCTATCGCTCGTCCCAATGAACCCGAATGGTCCAGATGAAATTTTACTTGGTGACGAATTATGTACCCTAGATTTTGATCAATACAATGGTGTTCTTAATAGGTATGGTAAAATTTTAGATTTGGTACTTTCTAATCAATTAGTTACTGTGGTTGAATGCTCAAGTCCGCTGGTTCCCATTGACGCCTACCATCCAGCACTACTAATTAATATGGATTTCGTTGAAGCTCCTCTATTAGAGTGCGCGTCACGGACGCAATATCTGTTCGACAAGGGTGACTATGAATCTATCAATAAAGACATTTCCACGACTGACTGGGAATCCGAGTTTGCGACGCGATCAATTGATGAATCATTAAACCTTTTCAATCAAGTTATTGTCAATCTACACACAAAATACATTCCACAAAAATTACATAGTAGTAAAAAATATCCAACTTGGTACAATTCGGCATTAATTAAAACAATTAAAGAAAAATATAAATATTTAAAAAAATTTAAGACGTACGGCAATTTAGCGGATGAGTCAACATTTAAGCTTCTTCGTGAAAGGGTAAAGAAATTAGAATCGCAATGTTATGAAAACTACTTGAATTTAACCGAAAAATCTATTAAAGAAAATCCTAAATATTTTTGGACCTTCGTTAAAAAACGACGCAACTCAAATGCGGTTCCCAGCACTTTAAACTTTAACAGCGCACCGTTACGTACCGGAGAAACAATATGCGAAGCGTTTTCTACGTACTTTCACTCTACATTTCTGGATACTAACCCTAGTCATGGAATTTCTTCACCCCCTCTTTTTACTGAATCTTCCAGCCTATCTGATATATGTAACATTGTAGTGAGCGTTGATGAGGTTTCTAACTTGCTTCGCAAGTTGGATACTTCTAAAGCGGCTGGCCCGGATAATATATCATCGAAATTTCTTGTACGATGTTCGACTTCAATTGCCCAACCTATCTCGATTCTCTTCAGGAAATCCTTGGATACTTGTGTTGTACCTGAACTTTGGAAATCGGCTTTCATAACGCCTATTCACAAAAAAGGAGTAAAAACCGAAATTATTAACTACAGGCCGATATCCAAGCTCTGTATTGTGGCAAAAATCTTTGAAAGGATCATCTATAACCAGGTGTATAGTGCTCTTAAAAATTCATTTAGTTCATTTCAACATGGTTTTTTGAAAGGAAGGTCTACCGTCACCAATTTAATTCTGCTCAATGATTTTATTACTGACGCCATGGATAACGGTAAGCAGGTTGATGTCGTTTATACTGATTACAGTAAAGCTTTTGATCGGATTGACCATGAGATCTTAATATCAAAGCTATATGGTATAGGAATACGAGGTGATTTACTCAGATGGTTTTCTTCTTATCTGGAGAACAGGTCCCAAGCAGTAGTATTAAGTAATTATATGTCTGGTTGGGTGCCTGTCCCCAGTGGAGTCCCCCAGGGTTCATTGCTCGGCCCATTACTTTTCATTATCTATATAAACGACATCAACTCTTGCTTGATTTCATCCAAACTGCTATGTTTTGCTGATGATATGAAAATCTATACCACAATATCATCACATGTGGACGTGATTGCACTTCAGGATGATTTACGTCGTCTGGAGGCTTATTGTCGTGGGAGTAAGCTTGATCTTAACCCTGCTAAATGTTCGGTTCTAACGTATTCTCGAAAGCGTACGATTATGCCTTCATCGTATATCTTGGGTGATCAAGTACTACCTAGAACGAATTGCATCCGAGATCTAGGAGTTTATCACGATTCTAAGCTTACGTTTGAATTACATGTCGATGCCATAGTCGCTAAAGCATCTAGGGCACTAGGTTTCATAATGCGGCTGTCCAGGTGTTTCACTCAAGCCAAAACATTAAAAATTCTATACTGTACCTTTGTTAGAAGCCACTTGGAGTACGCGTCTGAAATCTGGAATCCATGTTATCACAAGTACATTGATCGTATAGAGAACATCCAGAAAAGGTTCATTAAGTATTTGTGTTATCATCAGAAAGTGCCCTACCGGTCTGAAGATTACCTCAACCTCTGTAAGAAGTATCATATATTACCCCTAATTAATCGGCGATCAATCTCTGACTGTATTTCATTATTTAAAATTTTCAACAATTCAATTAATAACTCTGATATTCTATCCAAATTTTATTTTAACGTTCCCGGAAGGTCGAAGCGATGGAACGCACCGTTGCGTGTTCCATTTACCTCTACGAATTATAGGCAAAATTCATTTATAGTGCGTGCAAGTAGCAACTTTAATAGTATGTGCAAACAGCATGATTTTGATCCTTTCATAACAGGTGTGGTCTCGGTCAGAAAGTGTCTGAGCCTTGACTTTTTTAATTAAAATTTAGTATGTTCTTGTATTGAATATTTAATGTGAATTGGTAAGCTTGAATGTTATACTGTTTATTTTTCTTTTATTTTTTGCTAGCTGTGTTGTGCTGTTCACACTCTTTCTTGCCAGTCTGTTTTTTAGAAGTGAAGACTTTTAATTGGCTGTCAGTCTCACATACTATTTTGAATTCTGATTTTTTTAACTGTAAGTCATCCATAGTTAATAAATAAATAAATAAATAAATAAATAATAAATAAATAAATAAATAAATAACCTCTTAATTGTTTTAAGCTGGTTTAAAAAGGTTAAATCGAATAGGCTTCCAGAAATAAAAGGACAGTCTCAAAATCAAATAATTGTGTATTTTCAAAATATGTCAAGTAAAATCATTTTAATACGAAATCTAAACTTTATATTTTTCACAGTCGAGTAACAAGTGTAAACGGTCCTCATACATATAAAATCTTGAGCGCGCTTAACACTGCACAAGTGATTTATACCGCTATAAAGCACTCGAGCCACAATTTGAACTCGGGTGCGAATAACTTAAGTATAATATCGTCGCCTTGACTTGTAACACTTTGGCACATAGGGCAGTTTCCATAAATTAACGGTTTGTTAGTCTTGTATGCCAGTACTATACTGTAAAGTTCACATGGAACTTCACTCAAGTAAATCATCGCTGACCGTTCGAATTTCGAAGTGATGTTTAGAGAATAACACTTGAGATATTGTGCAGAAGTAATCAAGCGGTCTGCTGTTGCGTTGTTATTCTTGAAAAGTTTGATAAAGTTGGATGAGTAAAATGAGACGCCGAAAATTAAATTCGGTTGCATTCAGTTTCAAAAAGGAATAGTATGCATGAGCGAATGACAGCCTGAGGTCGAAACGAAATTCTCGTTTGATTTTCAGCGACTAAAATTGTCTGGTATTTTAAGTATACTTTTATACCCTTCCCAGCCCAGAATATAAAATGTTAATTCAATACTTATACCCCGGCAGGCAATAATGTATAAATTAAATTGCCTTTACAAGGAAACTTGGCACTTTGCTGGTTCAATAATGTTAATAAGGTACTCGCGAAGTTTGAGAACCGATACTGGCAACTTTGTACAGCTTGAAAGCTTCTGATAGTGTTATGTAATGAGTTTAATATTAGTTTAACATAGATTTTATGAGTGAAGAATTTAATGAATCTAGTATAAGTAATTTGGATTTTCAGGGATTTTGTGAAATACAAAATATCTCATGACATTATTTTTGATTTTTAACCGGCTTTACACACAACAAAAGAGGTTCTAAGTTTTCCCATAGTTCTGATGGTAACACCAAAATACAAAGTTTGATTTTTTTACAACTATTATTTCGTTTATTAAACTTTCCAACATATAAAATACAATTTTAAATATTTCTTAAAATCTTATTTATAAAACATTTATAAATATTAAAAAAAATCTTTTCTGCCGGTGTCCGGAGCAGGGTCCAAGCTACCGGTGGTTAAGGCTGCA
Organism: Agrochola lota; assembly: GCA_947364205.1. NCBI lineage: Eukaryota > Metazoa > Arthropoda > Insecta > Lepidoptera > Noctuidae > Agrochola > Agrochola lota. The sequence goes on along the minus strand of OX376246.1, from coordinate 7,273,152 downwards.
GAGACAGGAACCTCCTCACAATGCGAGCCGTCTCGAGGAGCACTGCCATCTGGATCAGGCCATTGATCCAACCGCCTAATGAGAGCCTCGAGAGATGTTGGTCGAGGCTTTCGGCCATCAGGCCAGTGGCCGTTACGACAATCGGCACAGTGATAGCCGAGCTCACATTCCACATGTCGATAACCTCGTGCGCTAAGTCGAGATATTTTATTTGTTTCTCTTTCTCAGCTTTCACGAGGTTCCCGTCATGTGGAATGGTAACATCGACTATCATTGCCAACTGTCAGTAATAATAGACCGATCCCAGTACAACGTGACGTGGTCATTTTCGAGAACTGGATCGGGCACATACTTTGTAGTACGGTACCTCAGAATCCACAAGTTTGTATTTCAATGCAAGTTTACAACTATTATTATTACCGGATTTCTTTTAATATGGCGTCTTCTCACTGTGGATGAACGGATTAAACTTTGTGAGATATAAAGAGGTTGTAAAGAATGGTCACCCATCTACAGACTGACCGCGGCTAGCGTAGCTTGACCTCAAACATTTATTGATGTTATTTAGTAACAATTTTTTTAAACAGGTTAGTACTGCGATAGACAGCTTATGATGAATTTTGTAAATATGTCTTGGCCGACTATTGTGTAAACGCAGCAGCACCAATAGAAATGATGATTGGGTAAAAAAAAAAACTAATTAGTCCGTCATCAGAATTTAAAAAAAACACGTATTTTTTGCTTTATCATATTAATAAAAAAATACTTAGATAAAATTTTAAGCGGGGGTCGCTACGTCACAAGTAAGTATAAAATCTACATACTCGTGACGTCATGGTACATTTTTACTCAATGTATCACCGTAATGTTTAGATTACGTAAAGAAAGAAAAAATACGTGTCCAATATTTTTTAATAATCTCCATGACGGACTAAATAAATAATTTTAGTCATCATCCCCATCCATTTGTATTGTAAAAGATTGCGAGTAGAGGACTAAATCTTTTTTATGATGAATCAGAAGCGATTGTGAACATTCCTAAATAGACAAGCTCTGATTTAAAATCATCCCATTCACATCACACTGTCACAAACTCACACACGCACACACACACACTCACACACACTCTCAAACCACACCTACTTTTTTTCTCATACTTTCCACATAATTTTTTACATGGCAATCTAATAATGTTTACAACTAGACTACTAACTACTAACTAACTAAACATGGCTACTAAATATTCACAATTTATTTATGGGGGTAAAATATAATCCGAGATACAGGTTTCCCACCTATTTAGGATGCAGATAGTAACAAACTTTGTATATATAACTTTAAGCCATTATTTACTATAAATTGTCAAATATTCAATTTTGTAATACGAGTTCTTATTTTGGTGAATAAATTATTCATATGATTATTGCGTGTTAAATATGCAAATATAACAAAAAGGAGACTAGGAACGAATTCATTGGGACATTTGTGAGGATTGCCGTAAAGGAGATATTCTGTTCTACCCTAATTTTTTTATAAAGTTTGGTGCAAGTTATGAAATGCGCGATAAATTATGTTTTGTATAATTATCTCACTGAAGGCCAGGCCATATCTGGTGCAAATTAGGATACATATGAAGGACATATAGATCACAACACTTGCTTACTACATGATAGCCATTTTGGATGAACAAAAACGATTGAGACGTGTTTTCAGGCCGATAAAGTGGTACACATTTATTTCATTTTTTTTATGTATTTTGTTGATAGTGCATCCTAAAACAAGCTTTTAAGCTAGCTTAAATAGTTTATCCACAGCAGGATGTTCTTTTTTTTTGTGTGGTGAGTGACTACCCTGGTGGCAGAGTTTTTATGTCACTTGACTTGGTACATGCCGTCGAGAAAATATCAGTCTCATGCATGTCGGTTTCCTTGGGATAAATGGTCTCTCCGAAGTAGAGTGGGTACATAAAAAATTAAGAAATACACGACATATCATAGGGTTACGTTTTGATTTACATATAAAAAAAAATACTTGTCCAATAAACTAAATTGCAATTTATGTATTTCCAAGAAATTATACAGGTTTTGTACTGCTCTCAAAACGATGAAGACTGATAATGCATAATTATTATAGGCGTGAGGTTGAAAAAAAACATAAATAAGTTCGCAACAAGTCAATCGTCATCCTGAGGATGCCTCGTTGAGAGGCGAAACACTTGTTGATTTATTACAGGGTTCTTTATGACTCTTTAAGAGGGCCCTTCGCGGTTCGTCTATCGTCAACGCGAGCATGATCGAAAAGCTTGTTGTTTCATCGAGCGCAAGTGAGAACTGCTAACAAACAAGCGAGAACGCGATAACATTGTAGGAAAAATAGTGTGTGAAAAGTTGTATCAGTAAACCTTACAAGTTAGTGAAAAAAATGTTTGATATTTAGAATTTCCATTACATGTACGAGGTTTCTATGTAGATGTTTTCTTTACTTTTACCAATTATGAGTATATTATGTCCGGCCAAAGTTCGGGTAAAATGTGTGTGTAAAAAAGCAGATTTTTGGAGGCTTATACTGAATTTGTTTCTAATTTTTTTAAGTTTTTGCTTTCATAGAAACCTAGATATAGTGCACAAGATACAAAGTGATACACATGAGTTAAAAAATTTAAAAGAAAGATGTGTTACAACGCTATAATCACGTACGAGCGTTTGTATGAAAAGTATGACGGGTTGGCCGCTCTTAAGAACAGTAAAGTGGATTAGGATACTAAATATACGTCGTCTATTTTATTTTATAAATAAGTTCATTTTTTTCGCCCGCTTCCTCTGACAGCTTCCACCACACCTCCACTCTCGACTCGCCCTCATAAGCTCCACAAATTGCTACATCTATCTCCTTCATTGTCTTATTGTAAGCGTGTTAAGGAGATACCTCTCTTTTTATTTCTTTTGATTTTACTTTTACAAGCTTTTTTATTAAGGATCTTTGCTTCTTGAGAATGTGACTGATTGATTTGGAGTTTTTGCGAAAAAGGGTTTTTATTTGGCCTGGTAACATAGCAAAATGAATTGGTTTGAAAGTTAGATATGTTACTGTAAAAGCCCGAACTGCGGTAAAACGCGGTAAAAGTTAGAAATTGATGATTATTATAGAACAATTCGGACTTTTACCGGTGAGTCTTGCTAAATATTAGGACTTTTACAGTAACAGACACACGAATTAGACTTTTTACCCGACTGCGGCGAAGCCTAAAAGGAAGGTTTAAAACTTGTAGGGTAATAACTGCCAACAATTGCATCAGACTGCTTGATAAGTGAAGATTTACCGCAGTTCGGGCTTTTACAGTAACAGATATACTAATGAGACTTGTTACCCGACTGCGGTGAAGCCTATGAGGAGGGTAATGTTAGAGGGTAATAACAAATAATAACTGCCAACAATTGCATCAGACTGCTTGATAAGTTACCTTGATTCGAAGTTTTTTTGCATTCGGGTTTATTTTTTATTTTTTTCGTCTTGTTTTTGCTGCATTTGCTTTTCACTGAAAAGTAGATATTTGTCGATGGCATGTGAAGCCAGGTCAAGAAGCTCATGGGCGGTTTTAAAACTCTGACGCCAGGTTAGTCACTAAGCACACGAAAGAAGAACACTGAAAAGTGTGTCCCAACATCTAAACAACAAGAAGGCAGTCACTCTGACTACCTTCTGATCTAATAATAAGTCTGTAATTGACCAATTTCAGGGCAAAAACTTATTCTGTTCATGGCTTTTCAGATTTGTTATTTTCTTGCGATGCTTTCCGTAAAAGTAGCGTAACGTAACGTGTTTTAACTTGTGGCGGCATCTACAACGCCACATGTGAACTACGCATCAAAGACCCGACGTCACACAAATCCTGCATCGTGCAAGCAGCATTTACCCCGCGATCAGCGTCGAGCAGTTGCCCACCAGACGCAACACCCGTCTGGACGGAGAATCCTCCCTTTTCTATGGAGGATGAGTGAACTCTACACCCTGTTCTTCATGCCTCTATAAAAAAAAAAAAGTATCAAAGTCTCAAAATATGAAAGTAACAAATAAAAAACGTCAATATACTTTCTAATTAACTATAACTAACTATATTTTCCTGTTTATAAACCTTGCTAAGATATAAACAAAAAGATAAAAGATAAGGCAGGTGTAAGCAAAATAAACAAATGAATAGTCCATTGACAAAATAATCTTGAATTTCCTCTGTTTCGGTTGGCAAGTTTCAAATTTTACAAATATTTGTACAATTTTCTTACCCTCTTGGGCTTAGGGGCAAATTTCAGTTTCACGAGATAAACTGTGAAAATGGGGTGTAACAAAAACCATAAAATTCTAATGGGTTTCTCTGGTGAGCGTGTTAAAGAAATCTTACGAGAATTTAAACAGATTTTATTTAGTTTCGCAAAGACCTGAGAAGTCACTTTATATCGTCAAAATTAGTTTTCTAGGATCGTGTACTCGTTCGTCAATAAATTTATTATGACATGCACAACATCGTAAATATTTTTGTTTTAACACTGTTTTAAGCTTTCACCGTGAATAAATATATAATTATTTGAATTTTTTACCGACTTCAAAAAGGAGGAGGTTCTCAATTCGACTGTATGTTTTTTTTTATGTTTGTTACGCGATTATTCCGCCGATGATGAATTAATTCTGATGATTATTTCTTTGTTTGGTAGGTTACTCTTCAAAGTCAAAGTCAAATCATTTATTTCTAACAGGCCATTGTAAGGTACTTTACAAAATTTACAAAAAAGATGAATTGATTCTAGTCGCTCCTTCCAAAAGGTAGTTTTCGAATGGAGAAGAATGGGCAAGAAACTTCAGAGATGGTTCCATATTATATAAATTTTTATCATATTGCTTGGGTAGTTTTTGAGTTAGCTTCAATAATACTTATTTGCCCCACTTAGGCTATGCGGATGATGTTATAAAGTCACTGTTATTTACATAGCGTTATCCACTACCGTACGCTATGTAAATAACACGTTAGGTACCACAGCAAAAAATTGAAAAATAAAAACACTACCCTTGCAAAACAAAAACAACTGAATTCCGAAAAAGCACTATAATAATACCAGCCTGTTACTGTCTCACTGCAGGGCAAAGGCCTCTTCTCAGACAGAGAAGGCACGAGCATTGATCACCACGCTTGCTCAAGACGGCTTTCAGACTTAAATTAACTATAAGTCCAGGTTTCCTCACGATGTTTTCCTTCACCGATGTCAGTAATGCCCAAGATAAACTCAGAAAGTACATATGAATTGAAAAAGTCACATTGGTACTTACCCGGATGTGAACCCAGAACCTCGTGCATTAGAGGCGAGGCCTTAACCACTGGCTCATCACGAAATTTCATAGAAAAAGCACTATAAATTGAAAAATAAGTTTTATATCGGAAGCTAGTGACCAAAGACACCTACTTCCGAAATTAAAGTAATTTTTGGGATTGTAGTTTTTTTTTTAAATCGGTTGTATGTTTGTTGTAAAAAGGTTTTTGTCAGTCTCAGATATTTACCGTGATATTTTGGCGCTAAGATAAAGTTTCAGACCCAAATGCCTAGCTAAAACTTCATCGTATCTATTATGCAATATCCTCTATATCCATATAGCAAATCCTTGCTCCTTTATTTTCTAAGCATTTTACATTTTCAGTGTGTAAATGTATCAGCAATAAATCAGCTAGAATATTGCTCAGACAAGTGAGTAAGACAAGGCACCTACTATCCTATCGTAAACAAATTGTGTAGACTCTCGGGAATACAAATCCGATCCTCTCTGTTATCTCACTGTAAGCAGATTTGTTACAAAGAGGATAGGGTTCACAACGCTACAGAAAAACACTAGTGCCGTTCTGTAAAGTTTACTTGGAACCTCACTCAAGTGAGCGTACACAATTCTAAAGCGAACTCTTTTGTTTTTAAAATACATCTTCGCGGTTTTACAACGAGACACCGTTCGAATTTCGAAGTGATACGTTAATCATTCGAAATAAAAAAGTATGTTGACACTCGAGCTGCCATGACACTATGTTTGACATGACACGTTTAATGAAAATCAGCGTAAAATTGAGTGATAACAATGAAACATTCGTTCTGTTAATATTACGCTGAAATATTCATATTTTGAGGTAAAAAAACTACAAAGAACGTTACTAGGTAATTTTTTGTTACAAAAACAGTAGAGAAACTAACTCAACAGCACGAGATAAATACATGAGAAGATTGTGTTTCTGAGATATTATAGAATTGTACTAAAAGGGTTTATCGAAACTGATCTACCTCTGAACGGATCAAATAGAGGATTGAGTTTATATGCAAACAAATTGACGGTGAACAGCTTTAAAGTATGCCTATATAATGTATAACGCAGCTCACTTTTGGATATGTTCCGCTAACTTATCCGTCAAATAGTTACAAACAAATATTAGGCTTTACTTTTAATTCATCTAGCAAATAGTGCCTGATCCGTACCTTCGAACTCAAAATAAAATCATTTATTTGAATTAAATTATTTACAGACACTTTTGTCTAGTCAGGGTTGGTCAGTCAGAAAGATGAAGCTAACAGGCAAGAAACTCCATGGACACGCTTTTAAATAAAAAAAATATAATGTTACAGTAAATCAGAAGCCTTTTTCAATAAGAAATTCTTAGCAATATAATATCTTATTCATCCTTACAATTACAATTTCGGAATTTATAACAGACAAAAATCTAATAAAAGAATGTTGACATTCTAAGAAAATAAATATATTCTTGTCCTTATACATATTTGAGCAAACAAAAAACAAAGCTATATATATTCCGAAGAGTAGGTTTTTCTTTTCATTTTTTACTAAGGGAATAAACCTGTAGGGTCATACTACGTCATGTAACATGAGTTTGAAAAATCACTTTTGTGATACTGGCTTATGTTATGAATTTAATTATTTAATATTCAGGCAAGCTATTGCTATCACACATGCTTCTTTTAATAATTTAATTCTAATCATTTAATATTCAGGCATATCTGCACATACTGGACTATAGTCCAGTATTAAAAAAAAACAAAATGACGACGATTATAAATGACTCTCGGCTTCGTTAAGTTTCTTGTTACATCCGTTATTCATGTACCTAAAAACATATGTTAATTTCACAGTTTTTCAATCAGTTTCCTATTTAAATAATTAATACTGTCGAAAAAAAAACTGCTATGTGGAGAATAATTCTAGAGGCTTAGTTTCACTGTAAAAAATAATAACTGTAAGGTTATCATACTGTAATGTTTACTGGCATCACGAAACTATTACTTTAATTAGATTAATACGTATTATTAATTTACTAAAACATAAGTATTTTGCAAAATCGTATACCTAACAGCGCAGAAATGTCCCTACAGATTTGGTCCCATAGTGAAAAGAGAAGAGAATAAAATGTTCTAACGGAATGTCTTTTTTTAATTCTTTCATAATTTTGCCCAAAATGAATGATCTCCTTTTGTATATTGACATTAGTATTGTATATTGACATCAGATTTTGTATATCGACTTTAGTATTGTATATTGACATCAGTTTTTGTATATTGACTTTAGTATTGTATATTGACATAGCCTTATTATTTGTTTTTAGTCTGTGTGTTGACATGTAGGTACTGTATTGACATTAATATATATTTTTTCTCTTTTTTATTGACATTGATTTCCATGGCTATTTATTATTAATTAATTAATTAGTATTATAGAATGTGTAATTTTTTATAATTGTTATATTATTGTTCAGGCTTATTTAATTCAATTATTGAGACTTGGCTTGCTTGATTACTAAATTATAAACATTTTTATGGCCTCTGACATAACATACATAACATAACATACATAGCAAATGAATAAATGACATACAATTTTCTTCATATTTCTACATATTATAAATAAATGAGATGTCCTTTACTACGTCCCGGACAGCGTCATAATGTACGTGAGGTCACAACAAATCCAATATGGTGGGCTCTGGAACATATCTTACTTCAGTACTCAAGTGAAATATTTTAAGTAGCTCTTGGCTACGAGTTTGTTTGCATACAAACTTCAACCATTTGTTGAGACGGGGATGAGTTACAAAACTTCCTTTCTTAGTCAACCCTATTGACTAAAAGTAAAGTAGCTTAGCATGAGCCCAACAGTTAAGGAATGGACTTTCGAGGTAGAGATCGTGAGTTTGATTCTTATACTTAAGTTGTAAAATGGACTTGGACTCACTCATAACTTGAGCATAATTATTATTAAAGCTTAGATGGATTAACAGAGATTGCCATAGCTTTAATAATTTCAGACCAAGCTAGAATATCGCACAAATTTTATGATCACCGTATATCACAGATTTACTGATTTTAGACATTTTCTTTTTCTCTAATAAAAAAATTAAAGCTGTCGCTATAACTTCATTAGCATCAAAATGTTTAATTAGCACTTAATTAAAATAACTTATGACAATATTCTTAAAAACAGCTTCCGTTTTTTGCGTATTTGATTAATCCGTGGACACAGTGTGGGTTATATGTTTAACTGTTTATCTTAAGAATCTTATTGTGTCGCGTTAACATGTAACTGTTTTTTTTGTCCCTAATAAATAAAATAAATAAAAAAACATAAGGATTTATTAATCATCAAACATCCTTGTGAAGGCCGCAGGAATCCGCTGGATGCGGGAAGCATAGAATCGGTCGAAGTGGCGGTGCTTGGGGTAGGCCTATGTTCAGCAGTGGACGTCTTTTGGCTGAAATGATGATGATGATGAATCATCAAAACAAAATTTTCAAAAAACTATTTATAAAATGTAGGTTGATTTAGCACGCTCCAAGAAATTATGGCCCCTTTTACTATGTAAAACCACCAAAAATATCTTAAGACAGCGAAAAAAATGGCTACCACTTTTTAAACACTCCAAAAATAGGTCCTTAGAACGACTCTGCCAAAAGTCACCAAAATATTACGACTCAGGCGAAAAATAGATCACTCGCAAGAAAATATGCTTAAATTATAGGTACTCCTCGACTACTCAACTTCTCATGAATAACGAGAGAGATCTCCTAAGAGGCTGTGGAGGATCAAAAGAGGTCTGTAATCACTTCCTCATAATATTTACACCTCGGTTGAGATACGAGGAATTAGGTTTGACGTGGATTGAGTATGAATGTTTTAGCTGTTCGTAAGGTGGGTTATTTGTTATGGCCCATTGTGAAGTACTAAATATTAATAATGTAATTCTGTTCTTTTTGTAAAACTATCTTGTTATGGAAGAGCGGAGTCTCCTAATACAGGCATTTTTTGCTTAAAAGGAGGCTCCAATCATCAACTTGTTGTCTTGATTTGGTTACAACATAAACATAAACAATTTTTTTTTTAAATACAATTTAAATAAATAATTATAATAATCTTATTATTAAAGTAAAACATATATTTAATCAAGCATTATGAAATAAAAGGCTATTTAATTTAATTTTTATTTTAATTTTATTGTTTAGTACTCTAGTAGTTAGAGGCTGAATTATTGCTCGATTGATGACAATACATAGGCTTGACCCCTGTTAGTCGATACCTTAGACTAAAAAAAAAAATATAACTTGCAGTAAATTGAAATCAATTTTATTTACACTTGCATAAAGTTGATGTTTATTTAAGTGGAAATAACATCGATTGGAAACAAGGATTTAATAGGACGAGGAGATAAAAAGGACCTTAGCACGGTTTGTCTACCGCACAACGTCATCGGGACGTCAACAAGAAACGAGATTATTCGAATCTAACATGACGTCCCTTTCGTTGTGCGGTAATACGTGGCCATAGTAAATATATGTATTGCTACTACGGCGCCGTCACCACTTTGTCATTGACGTCCCATTAACGAAGTGGATAAAGGATGATAAACCAATTACGAGGTTGAATTTACATGGAACTAAAAACCTAACTGAAACTATTTTATGGTCACTGAAAACGTAACACGTACGGAATTGGACGACAATTTTTGGAAACATCCTTTCATAGAAAACGTATACGAAAGAGCATAGGTCTCAGGGGCACGGCCGGGACGGCGATGTGGCACCCAAGGGACGGGAAAAAATATCGTCGATGACGACGTTTAGCTCGTCCCGCTCCGAGCGCGTCACGTCCCGTCCGTGGTCCTGCTGCGGATACACAGTCGCTCCGGTCGCTCCAGAGACCTAAGTAGTTTAGTTAGTTCGTTTCGAGTAGTAGTACTATAACTCCATTTATTACAACATTAGAAATATAACATTTATCATTCGTTAGTTCGAACGTATAATAAACTCCGTGATTTCACGATAAATACAAAGCTAACTAACTACACTCAATTTTTCATGTACTAGCTTCTGCCCGTGACTTCGTCTGCGAGCCTAATAACCTTCGTCAAGAATTGGGCTATCCAATACTATAAAAAAAACTGGCTGCTCGCCCCGGCTTTGCACGGGTAGCACTAAGTACTTATCTACGGCGTACCTACCCTACCTATCTACACTACCTACCCTACCTGCCCTACCTACCTACCTACCTACAGTACTAATATCGCTATTAAAAAATAGGGGTTAGTGGTAGAAGAGTGAAAGTGTAGGCTTGTATGTATTTTTTAATGGCAAACAATAAAAAAAAATTTGTCTAAAACATTCACCCTTATCACTTAGGGGTATGAAAAATAGTTTACGTCCTATTCTCAGACCTACTGAACATACACACAAAATTTTATAAGAATCCGTCAAGCTGTTTCGGAGGAGTTTTATACAAACATTGTGACACGAGAATTTTATATACAATGTCGCCCATGGGCATGTGACCGCCCGTATTTTTTTGAATATTCATGACAAATTATCGATAATAAACTTAAAAAGGGGGGTCTATCTTTAATTGTTTTTTTTTTTCATTTTTTCTTATTTTTTTTTTTCAGTATCCCGCTATAATTTTATGAATAATTAACATAATTTCACTTATGTTTTTTAAAATAAATACTGTTTTTTGGAAAAAAAAAAATCTTCACCTCCGTTTTTTTTTCATAGTCGACAAATTTTACTAAATTTTTTTTAGTTAATCCGATAAAATAACTCGTAAGCTATTAGAAATAATAAACAGAATACAAATCGAGCCAATAACATAGAAGATATGGCAAACGGTACTAAAAACATAAAAAATTGAATAACATGAAAAATATTAAAGATAGACCCCCCTTTTAAAGTTATTTTTCTATAATTTTTCATGAATATTCAGAAAAATACGGGCGGTCACATGCCCATGGGCGACATTGTATTAGAAGATTACTCTAAATTGCAGTAATTTCAACAATATTACACAATAACTGTCGTTACTATTGTAATGCTATAATAAATGGAGTATAGTTAGTTTCTAAATACTGTGCGTTGCGTATGCATTAAAAACCGGTCCGTGTTCTCATAACACCACGTCCCATCACCGCCCCGTCCACGTCCTAACATCGTCCGGTATGCAGCAACCTTTAATCAAAAACTTGGTCGAAACAGCACGCAATCAAACCACTTGACACGAGAGAATGGATAACCGATTAATTCGGAAACCGGATTTGACAACAAACTAATTTGTTATAGGATTACAATCAACGGCGGTTTGACTCTCATACAAAAAACTAGATGAACTTGTTAACCAGACGGAAAGCAGGCCATCCTCTAGACACCAGTGATACCAAGGAATTGAAGTAAAAATGTCTTATGTGCCAGTGTTTTTGTCATTCGAATTTCGAAGTGATGTTCCTCTTCCTTTCTGTTTCGTGTGGTTAGTGACTAACTTGGTGTCAGAGTTTTTAGCAGGCCCATCCTTCGGCTTGACTTTTTTTTTTGGGTGGTAAATTATCAAATGATTTCTCCTGCTCTGGGTGGGAGGACGCCCTCCCGCCCAGAGCGGGAGAAATTAATTCAGTCGATCAATTAGGTCAGACTCTTACTGACTAAAACCCACCTGTGATAAGAACCGTGGCCCCTGACAACGTACAGGCAACTAAAGGCACTTGCCTGTACGTTGCCAGGGGCCACGATATCCCTTTCGGACTTTCCCGCGACCCCGGCAGGCATCGGTCCTAGCGGAACCGGTTAGCTGTGCTGACATCTCTTTGAGGCGCGCGTGGAACACAAAGACCCGGGCCTGGTCCTTATCGGACGGCAAGCTAACCATTGGTTGCCTGGTGTCAGAATTTTTATGCCGCCCATGAGCCTCTGACTTGGCTTCACATGCCGTCGATAAATATCTCTCAGGCATCCTCCCAGGGTTCCTCACGATGTTTTCTTTCACCGTTTTTGAAGCAAGTGATAATTATACAATACGCACATGAATCCGATAAGTCAGAGGTGCGTGCCTTGTGTTCGAACTCGAGACAGGACTTGGCAGTCTGATGGTCATACCACTAGGCTATCACTGCTACGAAGTGATGTTTAGAGAATAACACAGTAATGATGCTCGACGACAGAAATATACATTGTGAGAGTCCTTTCGATGAACTCTTCCACAAAAAGGTACCAAAAATAGAATTTCTAACAAAGCTAAGCTTTTCCTTTGAACAAGTGAAACCTCTTTAGGCAAGGGTTAAGACAATGCTTTTTAATTAGCAATTAGGACCCTTTTGGATAACTAAGACTGGTTAAATTAGGTCGTTTTTTTCCTTAACAATCTTTTTTAATTAAATTAAATTGTTTACACTTTTTTATTGTGATTAGCTCGTTAAATGTTTTATTTAATTTTCCTCGCAATTGTGATGATTTTCACTGTCTATCTCCAGATGCAGCTCGTGGCTAAGTAATGACAGCCGCACGGGTCGATCAATCAGATTAAGCTACGCTTGCCTGTGGATGTGTGACCATACTTACATACCGAGACTCCTCCATGCCTCAGAAAGCACGTTAATTCATTGATCCCGGCTGTCATTCGTGGATCTTTGACAGTCGTAACGGGTCGTCAGAAGCCCGAAAGACTGACAACCAGTCTTATATGGGGTATCGTGTTACCCAGTAACTGGGTTGTGGAGGTATTCAGCTGCATCCAGTTAGACTGGAAGCCGACCCAACATAGTCGGGAAAAGGTTAGGCAGATGGATGGTCTATCTCCAGATCCAGAACTCCAAACTTACAGTAGTTGAAAAATAAACCTTAGGCAAATTGAATAAAATATACAAAAGTAAGTTTTACTCCTTCATTCATCATTTCAGCTGAAAGACGTTCACTGCTAGACACACCCAAGCACCACTACTTCAACCGGTTCTGTTCTCGCATCCAGCGGATTCCTGCGGCTTTCACCAGATCATCGATCCACCTTGTGGGGAGCCTTCCAACGCTACGTCCTCCGGTACGTAGTCGCCACAATAGAACCTATCGGCTCCATCTGCAATCTGTTCTGCGAGCAATGTACCCTGCCCACTGCCCCTTAAGTTTGGCAATTCTTCGGGCTATGTCGGTTATCTTGGTTCTCCTGCGGATCAATTCATTTCTGATTCGATCACGTAGGGAAACTCCAAACATAGCCCTCTCCATTGCCCTTTGGGTGACTTTCAGCCTTTTAATGAGGCCCATTCTGAGCCACCATGTTTACATCATTTCAGCCGAAAGACGTCCACTGCTGGACATAGGCCTCCCCCGAATGGGGGGGTTGCCATAATCGCCATGGTTGGCAGGCGGGTTGGCGATCGCAGTTTGATGTTAAAATGCATAGAGAACGCTGCTGCCCATTCTCTAGTGAGTCCCTTGGTCGCCTTTTACCACACCCATGGGAAGAAATGGAATGTTTAGTACCATCCAATTCCTTCCCATTTATTCTTTACGTCCGGCACCACACGGACGAGGACCATAATAATATCTTAGTACCACTGAAACAAGTTTTACTTATTGTGCAAATATTAGTCTAGTATCAAACTCGAACGGCGCTTAGTTTGAGTCTCAACCTTGGTCTGAAATTGTAAAAAGGGAGCTCATGACTACTTCGAAACTACTCGGCAAAACGTATAACCCAATATAATTAACGGATACTTTAATAAAAGCGTAAACATTAATAATCAACACATTGTAAATTTTCTTTGGCCTCTGACTCTGACAGCAAGCAATAGACAAAATTTGTCAAACTTTTCTATGTTTTGAATCTTGAATACGAGGCTTTTGGCTAAATTGTAAAAGAGTATATATATGTTTTTTTTGGTAGGTGCGTGTAGTTTGTGCAGAATAAATAATTATTCTTTCTTTTTCATTACATACAACGTTTTTGTGCCAATGGAAAGTGGGGGAAAACCGACTCGCATAATAATTCCTTTCACAATTTCAGGTCAAGCTATTACAAAAACCTACAATTACCATACACTTAATTAGAGAAAATGTAACAAAAAACTGCAGCATTTCATGTAAAACGACAGCAGCACGATCGATTGCACTTTTTACCCTTTAAAACGAGGCAAAAGGGGTAAAAAATCGGGTTGAAAGTAGAACGTCGTTCACGCGAATGGGGCTATATCGGGGTAATATGCAAATCCTGTCAATTTGCCCTACGGCCCGTATTTTCAGACTACGTGAGGCGAATTAAAAGTTAATATACGTTCCCAATGTTTTGTTTGATTTCTTGTGAAAGTTTGTGTTTATTACGGAAATATACAATAGTAAATTAATATACTTGCAACTTTACACAAGGTACTAATAACATAATAAACTAAAATGTAATTTTGGCGTCCAAGTAATCCTCCATATCGCTGTCATCCGGGAACGTACCCAGAAGATTGGCAGCATTGCCACGTTGAATGGCAACGTTAATTCTTCTATAAAATATATTAGGCTATAAAATGTACTGCACGGGATCAAGTTTAAGCAACGCTTGATGCAGTCAGTTCGTGGATGGGTGAGTATCCATTCCTTATCGAGACCCCTCCGTGCCTTGGACAGAACGTTAAGCTGTTGATCCCGACTGTCATTCATAGATCTTTGACAGTCGCTACGGGAAGTCAGAAGCCCAAAAGTCTAACAACCAGTGTGTAACGGACGCCGAGCATGTGCAACCTATTCGTGAGCAAAACAAAATTGTGTGCCGGTGTGATGATGAACGATCTTCAATACGTAAAAGTGGTTAGTCAAAGTATGAAAACCGAGACCCTATCTGTGCACCGTAGCACAAGTAGCGGCGGGAGCTCGGTGGACCTTTCACCCTTGTGAAGTGAGTTTTTTAGTTTCTAATTAGATTTAAGAGGTTTTAATTGTGTTCTAATTAGTTTCTACTTAGTAAAATTAGTATAAGGAATCTTATGTGAATCTTATAAGACCAACAACGTAGCATTTCTCGTGATTTAATGTATAAAGAAAAATGTTAGTATATTTACGTAGATTTGAAATGAGGTTTTTTATATGTAAAGATATCCTCAGGATCTTAGTGTCAAATAAGAGGACTAGGCTCAAAACTACTTGCTGCGTTCCAATTCTGTAAATCGGTCCACGGGTTTTAAAGATAATAACAATTTTGTATAGTGAAAATGTTCAAAAGAGATATTTTAAGCGTTAATGTTCTAGAAACTTTTTAGTATATAAAGATACATTGTATATTGTTATGTGTTATGACAGAGGAATATAAGAGCTATGTTTTGTATAAGTTTGAGGGTAATCCGACTTAGGGAACTATTAAAAACAGAGCTCCAAAGAGCTGGACCATAGCGAAAATTGTAATTAGAATGGTCTCAAAAATCAGAGGCCTCGTTAAGGTAACGTAGGCTTAAGCAATTTTGTATAAAAGACGGGCCATTGGGCGATAGGGACACAGTCGGTTCCCAGCTCTGGAGAAGAAAACAACTTCGAAATAAATAAGAAGAATAGAAGAAATCTTTTATTGAAAAAATATACAGTCCACTTCAGTCTGGTCCATCGAGCGGCGGATATCAAGAACGAAGAAACCCGCCACAGGATCCTGGTCCACCAAGCTGCGAGGAAGAATCAACAAAGAATCCGCAGCAAGAGCGAAAAACGGAACCGTCAGTCAAGCCGACGTCACCCAACCGACGTCACCAAGCCGACGTCACCGAACCGGCGTCACCGAACCGACGTCACCAAGCCGGACGTCACATACCGGACGTCACAAACTGGACGTCACATACCGGACGTCACAAACCGGACGTCACAAACTGGACGTCACAAACCGGACGTCACATACCGGACGTCACAAACCGGACGTCACAAACCGGACGTCACAAACCGGACGTCACCGAATGGACGTCACAAAGCCGAAGAGTCACCGACTGAAGCCGTGCCGGACCGTGCCGACCCGAACAGGAGAGGATCGACCGAGCCGAGCCGGAAAGCCGCTGACCCGAAGCTGAAACCGAAGAGTTACCGACTGAAGCCGTGCCGGAACGTGCCGACCCGAACAGGAGAGGATCGACCGAGCCGAGCCGAAAAGCCGCTGACCTGAAGCCGAAGAGTTGCCGACTGAAGCCGTGCCGGAACGTGCCGACCCGAACAGGAGAGGATCGACCGAGCCGAGCCGGAAAGCCGCTGACCCGAAGCTGAAACCGAAGAGTTACCGACTGAAGCCGTGCCGGAACGTGCCGACCTGAACAGGAGAGGATCGACTGAGCCGAGCCGGAAAGCCGCTGACCCGAACTGAAGAGTTGCCGACTGAAGCCGTGCCGGACCGTGCCGACCCGAACAGAAAAGGATCGACCGAGCCGAGCCGGAAAGCCGCCGACCCGAAGCCGAGCCGAAGAGTTGCCGACTGAAGCCGTGCCGGACCGTGCCGACCCGAACGAAGAGGATCGACCGAGCCGAGCCGGAAAGCCGCTGACCCGAAGCCGACCCGAAGAGTTGCCGACTGAAGCCGTGCCGGACCGTGCCGACCCGAACGAAGAGGATCGACCGAGCCGAGCCGGAAAGCCGCTGACCCGAAGCCGACCCGAAGAGTTGCCGACTGAAGCCGTGCCGGACCGTGCCGACCCGAACGAAGAGGATCGACCGAGCTGAGCCGGAAAGCCGCTGACACGAAGCCGACCCGAAGAGTTGCCGACTGAAGCCGTGCCGGACCGTGCCGACCCGAACGAAGAGGATCGACCGAGCCGAGCTGGAAAGCCGCTGACCCGAAGCCGACCCGAAGAGTTGCCGACTGAAGCCGTGCCGGAAAGTGCCGACCCGAACGAAGAGGATCGACCGAGCCGAGCCGGAAAGCCGCTGACCCGAAGCCGAACCGAAGAGTTGCCGACTGAAGCCGTGCCGGAACGTGCCGACCCGAACAGGAGAGGATCGACCGAGCCGAGCCGGAAAGCCGCTGACCCGAAGCCGAACGGAACGTGCCGACCCGAACCGAAAGTGCCGACCCGAACCGAACCGAAAACTGAAAAAATTTGGGATCCTTCAAGATCCGAAGACACCTGAAAAACCAGAAGATTCCTGAAGAAAAGTCTCAAAAGACTTAGAAGATGGTGGTCACAAGGAGCCAAGGGGACGCAGCGGAGATAGAAGAACAGCGACGCATCCAGTTGCAGCAAGAGGCGCGACGCAGGGAAACGGAGCTAATAGAGCGAGAACGTCTAAGAAGAGTCTCACTGGACCCGCCGGCGTCACCTTTCTTCAAACCAGCAGACACCAGCACAGCAGGACCTTCCGGGATTCAAGGAACAACAGCTGCGGTTCAACGAAGACTGGGATCACCAAGCAGATCGGTTAGGTCACAACGATCGACGACAAGTGTAACCACGCGGCTACGGATAGCGGAACTGGAAGCAGCAGAGAAACTGGCTACCATAAGAAGAAGGGAGTTGGAGCTGGAAGCGGACCTAGTCAAGAAGCGATTAGCCGTGGAGGTATCAGCTATCAACGACGATGAGAGCGTGCACGAAGAAGGACCCAGCCCTCCCCGTGAAGAGCCACATCAGAAGGTGGACGAGTGGCTGAGAACGAACCCCCTCAGCACACGGGGGGAGGAGGCACGGGGTGAAGAAGGAACCCGCGAAGAACAGAAGCAGCTGCGATTCGAGGTTCAACGTGCAAGATCACCGACTCCGACAAGGAACAGAAGCAGCATCGAGCACCTGGCAGCCACATTAGAGAAGATGGCGAGGCCCAGGCCTCGACACATGGACCTGCCGACCTTCTCCGGAGCAGCCAACGAGTGGTTGCCGTTCAAGGCAGCAGTACGAGATACGACCAGCATGTACCAGATATCAGCAGCAGAGAACATCCAGCGACTGAGGAGCTGTCTCAAGGGCGAAGCAAGAGACGCCGTGGCCGCCCTCCTGCATACGGCCACCGATCCAGACATCGTAATGAAGACCCTCGAGCAGTGCTTCGGGAGACCGGAAGTGATCATCGACAAGGCGCTGGAAGACCTCAAGAAGCTGCCGAAACCGGGTACATCAGCCGCCGAACTGAACAGCTTCGCGATCAAGCTGCAGAACATCATCTGCGTGCTGAAGACGATCGACCGAAGAGGATACCTATTCAACCCCCTGATGACAAGAGAAGTGTTGGAAAAGCTGAGCCCGCATCTCCGATCCCGATGGTGCGACTACGCCTACGATCATGAAGGAACAGCGGACCCGGAGATTGTCGTCATGTCTCGTTTCCTGATACGCGAAGCGGACAGAGCGTTGCGGTACACATACGCTCCAGCTACATGCGCTGCAAGCCAGAAAAAGGAAACTCGGCCAACTATAATGTTGAAAAGGAAAGCCAGCGTGTTCAACACTACTGCAGGAGCGGAAGAACAAAAGGATAAGTGTCCTAAATGTGAACAAGCTCACATCCTGACGCAGTGCCCCAAGTACAAGGCACTGGCGATAGAAGAACGCTGGAGGTTCTTAAAAGAAAAGGGGATATGCTTCAAGTGCGCCCAGAAGCAACACAGGCGCATGAGCTGCAAAGCCAAATCATGCGGTGTGGACCAGTGCAGCCGACCACATCATGCGACCCTCCATCAAGCAAAGAGAGAAGACCCAAAGCCAGCAGAACCACCAAAGGAAGAAGCGGTCATGTCAGTGGCACCACGCCTAGCTGCCGGATCAAGAGCAGTCCTGCTGAAGATGTGCCCTATCGTCGTATCTGGACCACGGGGAGAGGCAAGGACATACGCCCTCCTGGATGAAGGAGCTACCATAACCCTCGTCGACAAGGACCTGGCAGAGAGCATCGGAGCAGAGGGACCGTCACAACCACTTCATCTGAACGGGGTCAACATGTCGCAGCAAGAGATGGAGAGTCAGCTGGTGAACATACGGATCAGAGGCCTGAAGAATGACAACAGCTACAAGGTCAGAGCGAGGACAATGAAGAATCTTCGGCTGCACCAGCAGTCTATTCCGGACACGCTGTTGGACTACGAGCACCTACGGGACCTGGCATCAGAAGAGGTGTGCTACGAGAAGGCGCGCCCCGGGCTTCTAGTGGGAACAGACCACTGGGAGTGTATCGTGTCCCGCGAGCTCCGAGTCGGCGGCCCTGATCAACCAGCTGCATCAAAAACACAGCTAGGATGGGTGGTGCACGGAACCGCGCCACGCAACACCATCTATCAAGAAGGAAACGTGCTGCATGTCTACGAGTCCGACCGAGCGACGGGAACATGCAGCCAGGAACTTCATGACTTAGTCGAAGGCCACTTCAAGATCGACTCACTCGGCATACAGGGGAAGCCGAGAATCAAGGAGGCGGATCTACGGGCCATCGAGATAGTCGGAACGACCACAAAGAAGACTGACACCGGGTACGAAGTGGGACTGCCATGGCGACGGGACAACGTCACCATGCCGCCGAGCTACGGGCAAGCATTTCGTCGGCTGAAGAAGATCGAGCAGAAGATGGACGCAGATGCAGAGTTCGCGGTCGAGTACTCCAAGCAGATCACCAACCTGCTGGACAAGGGGTACGCGACGCTGTGCGACGGATCCGAAGAGAAGAGCGCCATCTGCTGGTATCTGCCACACTTTGCCGTGCACAACCCAAATAAACCCGACAAGCACAGGCTGGTGTTCGACGCGGCAGCAAAGAGCAACGGCGTGTGTCTGAACGGCGAACTGCTGGAAGGACCCGACCTACTACTGTCGCTGCCAGGAATCCTCTTCCGATTCCGAGAAAAGACGGTAGCGATTACAGCGGACGTGCAGGAGATGTTCCTGAGGATCAAGATAAGGCCGGAAGATCAACCAGCGCAGCAGTTCCTGTGGAGAGGCAACGAACGAGAAGAGCCTCCGAAGAAATACAAGATGACCAGCATGATCTTCGGCGCCGCAAGTTCCCCCTACATGGCCCACCATGTTCGGAATTACAACGCGGATGTGTACGGGCAGGGGTGTCCACGCGCGCTGGAAGCAATCAAGAGGAGCCATTACATGGATGACCTAGTGGCCAGCTACGAAAATGCCGAGGAAGCTTGGAAGGCGGTCGAGGAGACGAGAGCGGTACACGCACATGCTGGATTCACGCTACGAGGATGGAGCTCCAGCGACAAGACGGTGTTACGCGACGTGCCTCCGGAACTACACGCCAACAGAGAACGCGTGACGAACGACCTACGGCAGCGGTACTGGGTTATACACTTACGACCCACGGTACGCGCCGTAGAGAAGAACTGCGCCTTTTGTCGAAGACGCCGAGCGACGCCGCAGCCACCAGCTACAGGGGACCTGCCACACGCCCGCCTCGACCCGTTCCACCGCCCGTTTACCAATTGCGGAGTGGACTACTTCGGGCCAATGATGGTCAAGGTGGGGCGCCGCCGAGAGAAGAGGTGGGGCGCACTTTTCACGTGCCTCACTTCCCGCGCCGTGCACATCGAGCTCGTCACATCGCTCTCCACCTACTCAGCAATCATGGCGCTGAGGCGTATGGCTGCGCGCAGAGGCTGGCCAAGACTGATGTACTCCGACAACGCGACTAACTTCCGTGGGGCGGATCAAGAGCTTCGCAACGCCTACACCGAGTGGATGCCTGCCCTGCAAGACGAGGGGCTGCTGCATCGAATGGAGTGGCGCTTCATACCTCCGGGCGCGCCCAACCAAGGCGGCGCGTGGGAGCGAATGGTTCGCTCCGTGAAGACAGCTCTCAGCGTCACTCTCCGAGAGAAGGCACCTGCAGAAGAAGTACTGAGAACTCTATTAACAGAAGCCGAGTTCTCCATCAACGCAAGACCGCTGACCCACGTCAGCGTGAACCCCAGCGATCCTGAAGCCCTGACCCCCAACCACTTCCTGTT
This sequence comes from Agrochola lota, assembly GCA_947364205.1. Lineage (NCBI taxonomy): Eukaryota > Metazoa > Arthropoda > Insecta > Lepidoptera > Noctuidae > Agrochola > Agrochola lota. Next base: position 7,251,921 of record OX376246.1, on the reverse strand, counting down.
GGGGTCATCAGATGGGCTGCCAACGACGGGGCCTTGTGACAAGGCCGACAGAAGAACCTGGCGAGCTAGTCAAGCGCTCGCTGACCACTTCTGGCGACGCTGGCTACGCGAGTACCTTCCCACTCTGGTACCTCGCGGCGAGCCACAGAACGACGTGCGACCGATGCAAGCTGGCGACGTGGTCCTCGTGGTCGACAACACGCTGCCCAGGAACACCTGGCCGATGGGAGTCGTCGAGCGCACACACTGCGGACCAGACGGCGGCATCAGGGTCGTCGAGGTGCGAACCAGAACCGGGACCTTCCGGCGCCCCGTGAGCAAGCTCGTCGTCGTGATGAAGATTGAAGAGGCTACGCGAGCTGCGCCGGGGGGAAAAATGTAACGGACGCCGAGCATGTGCAACCTATTCGTGAGCAAAACAAAATTGTGTGCCGGTGTGATGATGAACGATCTTCAATACGTAAAAGTGGTTAGTCAAAGTATGAAAACCGAGACCCTATCTGTGCACCGTAGCACAAGTAGCGGCGGGAGCTCGGTGGACCTTTCACCCTTGTGAAGTGAGTTTTTTAGTTTCTAATTAGATTTAAGAGGTTTTAATTGTGTTCTAATTAGTTTCTACTTAGTAAAATTAGTATAAGGAATCTTATGTGAATCTTATAAGACCAACAACGTAGCATTTCTCGTGATTTTAATGTATAAAGAAAAATGTTAGTATATTTACGTAGATTTGAAATGAGGTTTTTTATATGTAAAGATATCCTCAGGATCTTAGTGTCAAATAAGAGGACTAGGCTCAAAACTACTTGCTGCGTTCCAATTCTGTAAATCGGTCCACGGGTTTTAAAGATAATAACAATTTTGTATAGTGAAAATGTTCAAAAGAGATATTTTAAGCGTTAATGTTCTAGAAACTTTTTAGTATATAAAGATACATTGTATATTGTTATGTGTTATGACAGAGGAATATAAGAGCTATGTTTTGTATAAGTTTGAGGGTAATCCGACTTAGGGAACTATTAAAAACAGAGCTCCAAAGAGCTGGACCATAGCGAAAATTGTAATTAGAATGGTCTCAAAAATCAGAGGCCTCGTTAAGGTAACGTAGGCTTAAGCAATTTTGTATAAAAGACGGGCCATTGGGCGATAGGGACACAGTCGGTTCCCAGCTCTGGAGAAGAAAACAACTTCGAAATAAATAAGAAGAATAGAAGAAATCTTTTATTGAAAAAATATACAGTCCACTTCACAGTGGATCATGTTACCCGGTAACTGGGTTGTGGAGGTCAGCTAGGCAGTCACTCCATGTCAAATACTGGTATTCAGCTGCATCCGGTTAGACTGGAACCCGACCCCAATATAGTTGGGAAAAGGCTAGGCAGGTTGATTGATTGAGTTGCGTTATGGTTGTTTAACTTACATAGTACATAGAACAAATATTTGTATGATCTGCAAGTAGTTGTTCCGGGTCTGGGTGTTAGTGTATGTGAGTTTCTATGTTTGTAAACGCACCCACGATACAAGAAGAAATTCTTAGTGTGGGGCAACGTTTAAAAAAAAAAAAAAAATAGTGAGAATTAAAATGTATTTTAAATTAAACTTCACACGTCCAGCTTTATTACCAGGCTTCAAAATAAATATTGCAGAAACGGAAACATAATTAATAAATCACAGAATGAGTCGTTGAACAACGTTTTGCTTTTCTTTTATAACCTTCATTTTCTGCTCTTATTTCTTTTACCTTTTTCTTTGTAAAGCACGTTTTTATTTATATTTTCTTTTGCTTCACGTCGTGTGTGTTTACTGATGTCAGTTTATTGTATATTTACTTCAATATAGAGTTCGATTTTTGGACAAAAAAACGATTTTGTTTTGATAGTTTTCTCTTAGTTAATAGTGTGTTTGTAAATACATAATTATCTTTTTTATTTTGATAAAATATCGCACGACGTGTTTGATTTTAAAATCCCAATTCTCAGTTTTAAAGTTTTTGGTTTGGGTTGGAAGATGTCTGTAGTTCGAGTTATCGATAAAATTATACCATTTTTCAAGTTATATTTTATGTGATAGTTCAGTTTACACAAAGCACAAACATCCAGAGTTGGAACTGTTTGCTCCAAATTTGGATGTCTGTGCTCTACGAAGTACTAATGTATGACAAACAGCATTGTTTGTCTCCAGGGCAGCGAACCCATGACCTCTGCAATAAACATCGAAGTTGAAAATACATACCTCTATCAACTGAATTTTAAAACTTAAAATATTCAGAGCAGGAAGTTTCTTGCTTCGATATTTTTAGGATTTATTATAAGGTCTGCGGGCGGTGAAATTGGGGCTGTGTTGTCGTTCGATCAGCCAGGCCCTAAGATGTGGGCCGCAGTTATATATGCGCGCATCGGCCGCGCTTGGTGATGTGGCCCGCCCAGCATGGCGGGCTGATACCAGTCGGGGGTGCGGCGAATGTACAAGTTCTCCCGGGCCTTCGACTCATAGTACTAGAAGGAACAGTCAGTTTTTAGTCGGTAGGACTCCGACATAACCCTCCGTTCTTCCCAGATGGCGGAAATCCATGTGGTTTTCCTCACAGAATTTTTTTTTATTTAGTTGATATTATATATATTATAATATTCCTGTCTTTGTCTGAATTTCTGGAAGAGAATAGTTTACAAATAAAAAGAATGTTTACGTTACTGCATAGATAGTTACTAGGCACGCACCCTTTTTGTTGGAAAACCAAACTATCAGAATATTTCGCATTTTTAAGCGAGACTCCCGCGTTGGACGATAAAAAATTCCCGCTATTTTTAAGAGTCTATATATCACAAATTACTTAGCATGATCCTCTGTTATATTGAAAATACTGCAGCATTCATTTTGACATAAATATAAGGTAAAGTTGTGGATTAATGTTAAATAGTATGTTTGACGAAAATCGATTCCAAAAAAAAAACTCCTTAGAAAAAAATTACAAAGTTGCCTCCAAACTGAACAATAAACTGCTAGTATTCAAAAATAGTTCAAAGTACATAATTCAACTCTGCATAATAACTGAACTAAATATAAAGCAGATAATGTTCGAATTTTGTATAAAAATTGTTTTAAAAAAAAAAGGTGCATCTTTTTTTTATTACAGCTTGCAAGCAGTAGTGTGCACGCGAGATAAAGAATGAGTTTGAGCAGAGGCTCAGTATAATAAAGTAACAGTATTATGTGCAGTGACCTTGAAATAATTACTTACGGCCGCTCGATAGATAACTCCGCACGCAACTGCCGCGCACTCGTGACTGTTGCGTACTGATTGATATGCACTGAGTTTTCGTTGAAGACATAATACTGTTACTTATTATACTCTGGCTGAGATATTATAGACTCTTATAAGGGCGTAAGAAACGTTCAATAATCCTGTTTGTATTGGGCGAGTCTGATTCGTAGCAGTAGGTTAACTTTACGTCAGCATCATTGGTGCATCGCATGTTTCGCTTCTTATATTAAAGCGCGATCATGCGACTGCAAAGCGGGAGCGTCAGTCACGCACACCTACACAACCGTAATGCGGGAACACCACGTCGGCAGTGCGGGACGCACGCGTCTTCACGAAGTTGATCGTCGTGGGCGAGGACGAGAGTGTAAAGAAGCTTTTCGAATATCTTCGTGCATCGTCGGCTCGCCTCGGGCGACCTGCGCGACTTTAGCGCGAACCGAAAAATGATCGGAATCATTTTTGTTGTGGTCGCGCTGGTTTGGCCGAAGCTTCAACTAGCTATAGTAAAACTCGCTGCTACTCAATTTAGTTTGTCAGTTTCCACGATGCAAGTAGCAGAATTAAACTTGCCCAATTTAACTTGCAAGCGAATAAAGCGCTTTATCAAGCATCGCTTATATCTGAAACTGAATGGATCCTTCAGTTGCCTTCAAATATAGTTTTGAAATTAATATCTCGACCGTCTTCGAAGTTCTAAAGTTCTTCTCTTCTGTTAATTGAGTTCGGGTTTCGTATTGATGGGTTTAGCTTGCTTATAAATGTACTGGTCAAATAAGTCATTGGTAAAAGGTTAAAGAATATTGTTAAAATACATTAAAATAACATCATACCTGTATTACTTAAAGGTGTAGGCAGAAGTGTTTAGTACAGGCACATTTCGACTGCTACTTGAAGTATCAGTTGAGAAAATCTACACAAATAAAAAAAAGTGATATTTCAAGCACCAACTACACTAATAGCGGTTGATGACCCCTCAAAAAAATCATAAAACTAATTTATTTTTTGGTATCATCATGTATCGATACCCATCACATCAGCGGAGTTTTGCTAGTTAATTTTATTTGTATATCTATTCGACGTTAAAATATTTTAAAAAATCTCACAACTTTAATTCAAAACCTAGTTACTCAATAGATTTATACCAGGTACAGGAAACTCTATAGCCACCTTTTGCATTTAAATGACAATTTTCTAAACGTATTTGTTCAAGAAACTGTAACAGGATATTACGTGGATCTTCGTTTCAAGGTAGGTATGTTGTTGGCATGAGCTGTAAGAGATAAGGTTACGTCATGATAATTCGCTATAGTCGTCGAGTTTTAGCATGGCACTAGTGGTTGCTGCGACATCTACATCGCCACATGCGAAGTACGCATCACTCTGACGTCACACAAAATCCTGCATCGCACAAGCGGAGTTTACTAAGCGACCAGCATGTATATAACATCTCGACATCAATCGTTTGGCAGTAGCCCACCAGACACAACACCTGTCTGGTCGAGGGATCCTCCCTTTTCTATAAAGAATGAATGAACTTTACACCCTCTTTCTCATACCTCTATACGATTATTGCCCATGCCCTCACTTCATAGAGAGCAGTGGTGGGCCAGTGGTCACGGCCTCAATTTACGTGTAGTAGTCATTCGTGGGTTCAAACCTAGGCAGTTACTTTTCTTGTAGGCTATTTATTTCATCACTACTGCTTCCAAAACGTTGAATAAAAAGTCTTTAGGGAACGGCTTCTCCAAGAACCAAAAAAATCGCCAACATCCGACACATACCAACATCATCATTTCCGCCAAAAGACTGACTGCTGGACATAAGCCAAGCACCGCCATTTCAACCGATTCTGTGCTTCTCGCATCCAGTGGATTCCTGTGGCCTTTACCAGGTCTTCGGTCCACCTTGAGGCCTTCCGACGCTACGTCTTTCGTTACGCGGTCGCCACTCCAGGACCTTTCGACTCATCGGCAATCTGTTCTGCGAGCAATGTGTCATACACCGAAAAAATAACAATAGAATTACAAATCAAGATAAAGATAAAGTACAAGTTAATGTAGGTGAGTTAATAACCTCCTATTACCATGCTAAAAAGCAACAACTATACTAACAATAGACAACAATTCCAAGGTACTCAGACTTTTAACTAGATTTATGTAAAATCGATTAGTCATAGAGGCGGCTTAGATATATAGGCTGTTTCCGGAAAATTCGTGGGCGTTTTAAAGCACCCTCTCAATAAAAAAACTTTTCACAAAAAAAAAAAAAAACAACAAACTGAAAAATAACTTTAATTTCGGAAGTCGGTGTCTTTGATTTTGAATTTTCTTTTTTTTAATTTAAAGTAATTTTTCACTTTGTAGTGTTTCTTATTGGAAGTCATATATTTTTTTTTTTGTAAAAAAAAATATTTTTCACTGTTTAGTTGTGTTACCTACCCCACACAAATTCGAATACCACTACCTGCTATGTAAATAACAGTGACAGGAAGTTATCATCATATCATCCACATATACTAAGTGGGAAAAATACGTATTATTGAAGCTAACTCAACGACTATCGAAGCAAAGTTAATAAAATTTATATGGGACCAACTTGAGTAGAGACCCTTTCATACAAAAAAAATATTTTCAAAATCGGTCCACAAAAACCTCCTCCTTTTTGGAAGTCGGTTAAAAAGATATCTTTCTAACGTAGGTATATTTTCTAAGCAAAACTCGGATAATTCCATAATGCGAAGACATTACTACAAATTGAGTTCCCTCTTAATCGATACCCCAAGAAAATATAAGTTCACTCACTCGTTCAAAACCGAATGGATTTTGAAAATCAACTGAATGGATTCGGTCATGTTTGAAATTAGAATTGCTTGTTTTCGTTCACTTCGATATCCTTGAAAAGGCCGTGGTCGTTCTATGTATTTGATTGATAAGACAAGTGATTGCAGAACCTATCCAAATCCAAATTAGAGGATTATATCCCAGATAAAAATGCTTGGAAACATGGTGGTCCTGCTCCATAGGACAATCTAAGAGTCTAGACAAAATCAAACGGGTGGCTAATTTAATTATATAATTTATAATTTTTTATGACATTGATTTTACATTCTGTGATTACCGTACCTCAAACAATGACTTAATAATTGTTTTTTTTTTTTAAGTTGTCTCATTGTATAATGTTTGTAAATATGTGAGCACCATGTATCTATCACATACTAAATTTACCTGTCATTGCTTCACTTTTAATTATTTTTACGTACTGTGATGTAGTAAATTTATTCTAGGTGCATCGTCTTCACATATAATTTTATCAATAATGTAGGTATACAAAATATTGTAAAACATTTTTAAAAGACCTGAGGGCCAATTCTCGTACTTAAAAAACGTTCAAATTCAAGTCGCAGATCCGCAAATGTTCCAAAATGTTACAAAAGGTTCTGCTAAACCAAAAAACTTATAGTCCAGGGTCGATAATTTTTAAAACCAAAAAAAATCATAATAGGATGAAACCCATTAGAAAAGGAGGGAAATATGATAAAAATGAAAGGAAAAATAATTTACGGGCGATCTGAGGTTGGGAAGGGGATGGGGGTGAGTTTTTAAGGGTAAAAAACGGTTTTTCTCGATTTCCGGCAAAACTAAAAGTCCTATCGAAAAAAGTCAAATGGAAAAGTTGTAGATAATAAAAAGATCTAAAACTTTTGTATTTACACTTTTTTCACATAACCTCAAAATTTATGTGAAAAATTCAAAAAACCAAGTTTTTGGTTTTTTATTTTTATCTTTTACAAAAAATTTTTTTTTTTAACGAAATTTTGTGAAAACTTACCTTTTTATGTCCCAAATACGCTGTAATTTATTTAATTAAAAATATTTATTTTTTCACCTTATTTTGAATTAATATCGAAAAAACACCCTAATTTTCAATCGAAAATTCACCCGTCAAAATATCAGCTTTTTTCAAAAAGTTGGTGTGTGTTCTGTTTGTTGGAATCTCTACTTTCCGATGGTAAAAAAAAAAATATATGTTACTATGGTAAATCTTCTCAGAAAATGCAAAAATTTAAAAAAAACTTGAATTCGAATTATTTTTTTTAATTATTACCGAAAAATCCACCGCAGATAAAACAATGAGATTCAAAATTAAATCCAAGAGCATCTTTAATTACTTCTTTTCCTTCCTTTGCTTTTTTTTGTCTTGAACTACAAAATGTAGCTATTGCGGTCTCGTCATTATATTGACTTTGACAACTTCGATGAATAAAAGCTGATGTCAAAGTCTCAAATTTTTTGTATTTATTGTCGATTCTTTTTTTGCTGGATACCACTAAACGATTCAAAGCTGCTTTTTTTATTGCATACACTTGCTTATCATCTGCCTTATTGCAAATGATACAAACAGATTCATCCATACTGATAATCTGAAAAGACAAAATCGAATTAATAATGTCTTCACTATTTAATCGTGAATAAACTCCCATGAAAAAAAAAAATATTAAAGAAATCAATGTCAAAATGTATAAATAATATATTATAAATCTATAAAAAAGTAAAAAATATATATGAAAATCGGCCAAAAGTTTGTTTTATTAGAAATATATTTACGATATATATTTTATATATTTTTTATAGATTTTAAATATATTTTTTATAGATTTTGAAATATTTTTTTTTTCATGGGATTAACTAAATTTGTTTGTGCAAAATTAAGGAGATAATTATTTTTTTATCTTGTACTAAAATATCATTTAATTTCAATCTTTAGGTTATGTTAAGTTAAGCATACTATTTTTTAAAGAAAATATTACGATTTTTATGGTTGAGTTGATTGATACAGATAAAAATAGAGATAGTATTTACCTTCCTATGCAGATTCGAAAAGTTTTATTGTTTTTTTAAGTAAACTTGTCACAATTATCTTCAAGAAACTCAGCGTGCACGTGTATTTTTATAAACGATGTTGTATACTGTACTGTATTTCGAATACTGGTTAGGCTAGCGGTTGTAACAGCTGCTACGAAATATATAGTATATAATAGTAGGTATGTATGTAGTAAGACCCAGACCCGCCTAGCCCCTTCCCCACTTCTCCACGAAATACCTTTTGATGGGCTACAATTTTTCGTAGGTCACTCAGGTATATCTACTCAGGTATATATATAATTTATCTCAAAATAGTTATAAATAAGCATCTACGCATATAATTTAAAGAAAATTAGACAACTTTCTCCAAATATTGTAGATGTCTTATTAAATATTAATTTAATTAACTTATTTGTTTGTTAATTATAGTAGTATATTTTTATTTGCATTTTTTTTGTTATCAACGTCACATGTAATCTAACGTTTTTCGAGTAATTAAAGTCTAAATTTTACCAAATAGCTCAAAATTATTTATAATAATTAAAAAAAAAAAATCTAATTCAAGTTTTTTTTTAATTTTTGCGTTTTCTGAGAAGATTTACCATAGTAACATATTTTTTTTTTTCACCATCGGAAAGTAGAGATTTCAACGAACAGAAACCACACCAACTTTTTGAAAAAAGCTGATATTTTGACGGGTGAATTTTCGATTGAAAATTAGGGTGTTTTTTCGATATTAATTCAAAATAAGGTGAAAAAATAAATATTTTTAATTAAATAAATTACAGCGTATTTGGGACATAAAAAGGTAAGTTTTCACAAAATTTCGTTAAAAAAAAAAAATTTTGTAAAAGATAAAAATAAAAAACCAAAAACTTGGTTTTTTGAATTTTTCACATAAATTTTGAGGTTATGTGAAAAAAGTGTAAATACAAAAGTTTTAGATCTTTTTATTATCTACAACTTTTCCATTTGACTTTTTTCGATAGGACTTTTAGTTTTGCCGGAAATCGAGAAAAACCGTTTTTTACCCTTAAAAACTCACCCCCATCCCCTTCCCAACCTCAGATCGCCCGTAAATTATTTTTCCTTTCATTTTTATCATATTTCCCTCCTTTTCTAATGGGTTTCATTCTATTATATTTTTTTTTCACTTTTCATTATTTTTAAAGGCTGGTCTATAAGTCAAACGTGACGTTTTGTGCCATGAGATTGTGAATGGAATGAAAATAACAAATGTACTAAAACGGTATTCTGCTAAAGTTTTGACTTGACAAAGAAAATAAAATTGGTATTCACGTAAATATAAGAATGACAAAACTGTCGTAAGCATGAGATTATTTGTTGACTGAACTGTGACAGAAAATTTTAGCTTCTGCAGTTTCGCATTTCTCATTTTATTTCGATTTTATCCTTGAAATAATCTCAAAATCCAAGATTCATGAAGAAAAAACCTACCCAGTGCAAGTGTTGTAAATAATTTTGTGTTTGTGTGGTGAAATAATACAAAACCAGTGGGTTAGGCCTGTGGGAGCAACTTTCATTCCTAGCACAACGTGCAGACGACGAATCGGCCGCAGAACAACGTAGAGAACACAACAGCAGCTGTTCTCAGCATCGCCGCGGGGTCTCACATCAGACGCATTTTCTATTAAAGCGACTGTGCGTTTGTAAAAACATACAGACTAACCAAGTCTTACGCACTGAAGCCGCATCCCGCATCCGCATCCCACAGAATAAGCGAAGAAATGGACTGGGTATTGCAGGCAAGGTTGGTCTACTAAGTACACATTATAATACTTATATCAAAATATTATTGATTGATATGCAAGAAGGCAGCTATATTCTAAGCATCTTCGTCATCACCGTATCAACTTTTTCACGGTTTTAGCTAGTAGCTCCTGCCACACTTTCGTAGTGGATCAAAACTATATTCCTTCAGATTCGCAACCTTGTAGAAAGTCACATTGGCCCTGAACCATCCACGTGTGTTCAAAACACATGTGCACTTCCATATGACAAGAAAGGCCCGAGAATATGCCGGAACTGTGCCCGTTGTTTTAAAAATTATGCGAAGTGAATGTGTTTGTTGATTCACTATTATGATACCTAACATTATATCTCCTTTTTAGATTCCATACATTTAGATGAGATACGGTCGATAAGTCCGGACCTATTTGCGGTCACGGCGGCCAATTTCAACTAAGACAGCCAAGTAAACAGGAGGTACTATAGACAACAAGACAAGTGTGTGCGCATACACAGCACTCCCTCTTCCCTCACTCTCATATTCCGATGGGACGGCAATGCGACGTAACCGGGAAGAAATTTGTTGGTACCAACGGCTGTACGTGCTTTCCTAGGCACTATTTGGAGGAATCACGCGGACGACACACGGGGCGGGAATAATGAGCAGGACGGACGTTCTGATTGCCGGATGTGTCATACCTAGTGTAAAAGCGAAAAGCACGGTCCATGTCAGATAAAAAAAATGTTTACAAGCGCCGTAATACATATTGCCCCATTACTTATGATGTTTAGTATAATATTTAATATGTTTTTATCGACTATTTAATAAATAATATTCGTTTTAGTGCCGTTTAACTTTATTTTTCTGCAGTCCTTACAGTTCTGTGAAGCACAGGGCCCGCCAATGTGGCGACGCTTGGAGGCCTATGTTCAACAGTGGACGTCTTTCGGCTAAAGTGATTATGATGACATCACTTCTATAGGGCTGACGTAATAGTCGGTATGCATTTGGCCTGCAACTATCACGGCACGCTTGCTTCCAAACTTACTACATAATACATATACATAACATACCTGTCTAAAGAACGCACTGTATACTTTGGTGTACCACAGGGCAGTGTATTGGGACCGCCATTATTTCTAATTTATATTAACGACCTCCCCAAAGCTATAGACTTCCCAATGACACTCTTTGCTGACGATAGCACGATTACAATAGCATGTGATAAACCTAATTCATATGAAGCTGATGTTAATAATGCGATAACTTCAATAATCTCTTGGCTGGATAATAATAATCTAAAAATGAACCTTGACAAAACCCAAATAATGCACTTTGCTCATAAAAAACCTAGTTCAAAGATGGAGGTTCAATACCAGAATATCAAAATTCAAGATGTCGATAGTGCAAAATTTCTAGGTCTGGTAATTGACAGGCAGCTCAATTGGAAGGATCATATTGAAGCGCTTTGTAAGAAAATTAGTAGCTCATTCTATGCCTTGTACAAACTTGCCCCCACAGTTAACATTGATACACTACTTACAGTGTACCATGGTATTGTAGCATCTGTGCTAAGATATGGTATTATATTTTGGGGTAACTCCACAAATAGAGAAACCGCTTTTAAAGCGCAAAAGCGATCCATCAGAGTCATGTTCAGACTACAAGTAACGGACAGTTGTGAACCATTTTTTAAAGAATACAAAATTTTAACACTTCCGTCTATGTATATTTATGAAACTGCCTTATTTGTTAAGCTGAATTCACACCTGTTTCCCAACCTATCAGATACAGTAAAACGTAACAGGCAAAATAATATGTTGCGTGGACGTAGAGCAAAAACAGCTTTAATGTGGAAAATAATATTTTGTTTAGCCCCGCAAGTTTTTAACAAAATCCCAAAGCAAACTAAACAGTTAAATTTAAATGGGTTTAAAAAGGAGCTTAAAGAGTTACTATGTAAAAAGTGTTACTATAATTTGAACGACTTTTTGAATGATACTTTGACATCTTAATCTAATTGTGATCTCTCTTTTATAACAAATAGCTTACATTACATTTTGAAATTGACATTTATTAATTATTGTTCATTTTTTTGACATATTTATTGACACTGAAATGCCTCATATTGTAACATTAATAATTTTATGTAATTGTATCAATTCTAACCTAGTTATTTCTATTTTTGCGTTGTAATAATTCATTATTTATACCTGATATTCGCACGCCCCATGTGGCAGAATGTGATGAGACCTTTATGTTATTTGAGACCTTGTATTGTACCATATTCGGACAAATAAATGAATTTGAATTTGAATAATACCTACATATTTAGGATACACATTTATGAAATTCACACGTGAGATCAGACAATTGAGACATGTATGACATATGGATTTTTATAAATGTGTTACATTCATTCATTTACTTCTTTGTCTGAAAGTATAGCCAAGCTTCTGAATAAAATAATATTATGTACGAATATAGCAAAAATATTCTTTAAAGGTCAAGTCAACACACAGGTTAATATATCATCATCATCAACATTACTGGCAGCCTTGTTCCGCCCACTGCTGAGTATGAGCTATACCTACATTATCACGCTTTTTGCTATGGGGGGCAGAGCAATATTGCATTTTGTTCCTGGTCTTCGATAGTTTACTGCGGGATTGTAGTAAGACGAGACAAAATTGTAAATTAGGTACGGATTTATGCTCTGAAATGGAAATCATTACGCTGTACCTACAAGTAGCTATGTTAGAAAATAGTTAAAGAGTCTTGTGGAATCTTCAAGTATTAGTATATTCACGCGGGCCGTCGCACGTAACCAGCTATGCACGGTTCGGGCAAACAACACCTACGGTGAGCGGACATCTTCTTACCTAGTTCCTCGGTTAATTAACAACCTACCTTCCGATTTGCGCAGTGACATAACGCCAAGAAATATTAAATCAAAACTTAAGTCCCACTACCTACTGGGGTTGCGGGTTTGTCTGAAAGGGATATCGCGGCCCCGGCACAGGCAACGGAAGGAACACGGGTGGGTTTTAGTCAGTAAAAGTCTGACACACCCTCTCGCTCTGCCCAGAGCGGGAGAAGTCATTTGATGATTTCCCACCCTCAAAAAAAAAAAAAAAAAAGTCCCACTACCTACAACACATTTAATGCTCAATGTGAAATGCGGTTTTACGTAATAACCAGCATATCACCTGAGATGAAGTTACCAAATTTTGAAATAAGTTATTTTGTTATATTTGTTGTTTACCTTGATTTTGTTTTACTATGATGTAGAATTTACATGTAGCATTAAGTACAAACCTTAGTGGTTTAAAAATGCTATTCTGCTAAAACACCTTGTAATTTTTTTTAAATGGTAAAAAAAAAAAAAAAAAGTTTTTGCCTCTTACATATTGCAGGCGTCAATAGTTGTTTGACATATTAGTACGAGAGCCCATGACCAAAACCATGAAGCATCGTTTTACGGCCAAAAACGTATAGAAGCGTTATTTTAAATGATTCTGAACCCGACTCGGTGGACAGTATTGGTCAGACGATTTTATCACAATGACTGATATTTAAAAAAATATACATAGGTTTCAAATTGGTTTTTCTATATCTGGGCACCACCACCTGAAAATTTTATCGTTCAACTACATTCTGAAAATCAGACAGATTACTATGAAACAGTTTGATAATTTTTTTGACATATTTAAAAATACGGTCAAGCCAGACGCGACGCGGAAAGTTCCTGAAATAAGAATTTTTGGATTCAGAATAACCAAATCTCAGTAAATAAGGCAAACATTTTGGTCACAAGCTTTCGTACATAAAGGAAGTGCTGTGTGTCTTTTCAAAGTTAGTTTTTATATTATGACGTGTAGGTATAAGAAAGGCTATTTTAATAGTTTATGACACGTACCGTATAGCCGGGGCGGTTCGACGTATGCCTTGCATGACGTTGATTGTAAGTTCGATCCCCAACTATTGTTATGTTTTTGTAGGTTTTTAATTAATTTTTGTATTATTATATTAATAATAATAATATCAGCCTGTTACTGTCCCACTGCAGGGCAAAGGCCTCTTCTCATACAGAGAAGGCACGAGCATTGATCACCACGTTTGCTCAAGACGGGTTGGTGATTTCAGACTTATATTAACTATAAGTCCAGGTTTCCTCACGATGTTTTCCTTCACCGATGTCAGTAATGTCCAAGACAAACTTAGAAAGTACATATGAATTAAAAAAGTCACATTGGTACTTGCCCGGATTTGAACCCACAACCTCGTGCATTAGAGGCGAGGCCTTAACCATTGGGCCATCACGGCATCATACTATCATCGGTATCATTATTATATAACAACAAGATTTTTAAATTACTTATAATAAAATAACTGTATGCTCTCTTGGGTTCCGTACCCAAGCGCTGCCAACGGAACAATATTCATGCAAAATTAACAATGAATAGAAGTCGACTATTGGTCTACACATTCGAGCTATGCTGAGAGTTTTTGTCAAGTGAAACAATGTAAAAATAACATAATAAATAAATGAAAAAGGCGAATGAAAAATATACTTTTATTTAATTCGTTACAGTCATAAGGAATTCCCGAACTAGTACCCAGCAGAAATTATTTTTACAATACAGTCTTCAGTTTGTGCCGAATAGTTGGTATATGTAGGCGCCTTCATCTGCAAAGGATTATAAAATCCGCTGTAAAGCTTCATCTACCTTCAGGGTATCGAAGAATCATTGATGTTAACAGCAATCGTTTGTGTTTGTTGTAGGCGCGGTACGGAAGTTTTACATCATAGCGGCACTTCTGAACCTGTATAATTTTCCCTGTAACTCTTCACTCAACGCACCAGAACGACTACAACAGTGGAAATTAATATCCACCATCCTGGATGCTATGTTCGGATTCTGTTCCTTAGCGATGATATTCCTCATGGATAATATAGATAAGTACTGAACCATATTCTAATGACTGGTGGTAGGTACCATATCCGAGAAAATCTCTTTCTTCCTGTGATAGTTCAATAAATCGTTACAATAATTTCAGCTATAAATCAATAATAATAAAATTGATATAAAATTATAGTTTGACATTTAATTTAATGACGTCTCTTCTTGACATCTTAAATCATCCGCGTCGCGCCAGCGCGTCGCGGTTACCAATACGTTCCAAGTTAGCTTTCCTTATCCAATTATTAATTTTTATGGTTTTGTATTTTTAAAGCATTAAAATAAAAAACGGAAAATTAAAATACTATAAGTATGTACTTAACCAAGCGAACTAATCAAGATATTAAAAAGATCATAAAATAAGGTTGCTAAAAATTAAAGTATCACTAATTATCACAATATCGTCTGCGTACATTGAACCACCATGAAAATATATTTATTTTCGTCAACGAAAACAAAGTTGATTGCCATGAGACTAGGCTGCGATGGTATTGCGGCCTGAATGTGAACAAACCCAAGTTTAAGATTAGCAGAATACCATTTTTTGTTCTATTCATAATGTCATCGCATTCCGGTCTCACTTTGCACGTTAATTAGTAGAATTGACCTTCTGATTTCTCCATACGAAACTACCTTTTGGAAGGGGCAACTAGAATTATTCTATTTTCTTGTAATTTTTTGACGTCCAAAAGTGCCTTTTATGTGCCTAATTGAAATAAACGATTTGACTTTGACTTTGACTTTATATAAGAGGTATCTGGAATCAGTAACCAACCACAGTCACATTAAAGACGGTTTAAAAACGTCCACTGCTAAATAAAGTATAACATAACATCAAGCTTGTTCTCCCCGAAGGGTTAAACATGTCTGGCGAAATACTATAGTATTTAGCCAGATATATGTTTTAGTCCCATGTACGAGGGGGCGAGCGTATTGCCATCAACCGGGCACAAATGGCAGGCCGGCTTACTCTGAATATAAGCCTCCCAATTAGAAGATAATCGCTATTCTTGACAGATGGATCAGTTATTGATGGCTACCTAACCTCGGGACATATCCCTCAGCCATCTATTTGATAACCACAGATACAGTTCGGGTGACTTGTGTTATCCTGTTTTTGTTTGTTTGTTATAACAAAGGTTGACGAAGGTTGCGAGTATCAAAAAACTGCAACTATTTAAAGAAGCTTAAACATTTTTCACCAGTAACCGTAGAATGTAGGCACTTAATTAAAGGTTTGTGTCCTAATGTATCCTATCCTACTAATATAATAATCTATATATATAGTGACGGCCTAGTGGTGTGACGGTCGGACTGCCAAGTCATGCGTCTCGAGCTCGAACCCAAGGCACCCACCTCTAACTTTTCGGATTCATGTGCGTATTGTATAATTATCACTTGCTTCAAAAAAGGTGAAGGAAAATATCGTGAGGACACCGGCATGCCTGAGAGATATTTCTCGACGGCATGTGAAGCTTAAGACTTATGCGGGTGAAACGGCGGGGCGGCTGCTAGTTCAATCAATCAATCTGCCTAGCCTTTTCCTAACTATGTCGCGGTTGGCTTTCAGTCTAACCGGATGCAGCTAAATACCAGTATTGTATACGTAGATACATGGAGCGACTGTCTATCTGATATCCACAACCCAGTTGCTGAGTAACACGATATTTATTCATGTAAATATACTTACTCAGTTTTTAAATATACTTACTTACTTTTTGGGGTTCTGACTACCCGTAACGACTATCAAAGAACTACGAATGACAGCCCTTGTGACCTAATCTATTCATAAAATATAATTATTATATTATATTAATACGTGAAGCAAAAACTTTGTACCTACCCCTTTTTACGAACATTACGTGGACGGAGTATCAAATTTGTTTGGCACAGTTAAAGTTTTTAAGGAGAAGGAGTGCAGAAAGCTAATACTTTTATATAATACGAATCAGAAAAAAAAAATGCATTAGAAAAATTGTCAAATTTCGACCACTAGGCGACCAAAACATATATTATTACGTGAAGCAAAAACTTTGTACCTACCCCTTTTTACGAACATTACGAGTACGTGGACGGAGTATGAAATTTGTTTCGCACCGTTAAAGTTTATATAGAGAAGGAGTGCGGAAAGCTAAATATTTTATATAGTAGGCATTAGAAAAATGGTCGAATTCCAACCACTAGGCGACCAGTACTAATTATAAATTGAAGTCGCTTTTCGTGTCTTTCTGTATGACCGCATTGTTCTTCTAAGCTACGCAACAGATTTTGATGCGATTTTCACCATCATTCAGAGAATTTATTCCAAAAGGTTTATGTGTATGATACATTAATATAAAAGTGATATATAATTAAGAAATCTCAATGTTTCGACAACTTGTAAAAACCACACGAAGAGGGGCGTAGCACTAGTGAAAAACAATGAAATATAATTTACATTTCACAATTTTATTTCTCCCACAAAACCAACAGAAAAGTTGAAAGTTAGTGCAATCATTATACTTTCGTGAATAGGAAGATAGAAATACAGTACCGGGTAACTTTCCGAATGTAAAATTTTAATAAAACTCCCTTTGAAAGTTTTTCAATCAAATTCTTTTATTGAGTTTTATTTCGTAAATGGAAAAGATTTAAGGACAAGAATAATTTATTGTATACTATGTAGCGACATCTACATCGCTACATGCAAACTACGCATCAAAGACCTGACGTCACACAACATCCTGACGTCACACAAATCCTGCATCGCGCAATTAGAGTTTACCGCGCGATAAACATTTATACAAGCTTCCCGACTTCAACCTCTGGGCAGTTGCCCGCCAGACATCACACCCGTCTGATCGGAGGATCCTCCCTATTCTATGGGGGATGAGTGAACTTTACACCCTGTTCCGCATACCCCTAAATTGGTGACCCCGAATATGAACGTCAACGCAGCCTTCGTGCAACTACTTCAGCGTGACGTCATCATCATCATCACTCCCGCAAGCTTTCGTGAGGCGAGTCACACAGCCAGTCAGCACCCACGGCTTCAACGGGTATCCTGACCACCAGCATGCAGCGAAGTCGCATTCCTGGTCATCACCCTCAGCCACAACCCAGCGCTGTACCACATCCGACCCACTGGATCATAACGCAGCGCTACCCCGACTCACTGGGGAACCACCGCAGACAGTTCCGACTCACCGCGAACTATGCGGCACTCGGTTCCAACTCACTGGAACCACAGCTGGCACTGTGAAGCATCGCAAGATTCAAGACTCAGTCCACTATCGACCTCCGGTCTCCGGAGGGGAGTGATGTAGTGGCATCTACATCGCTACATACAAACTACGCATCAAAGACCTGACGTCACACAACATCCTGACGTCACACAAATCCTGCATCGCGCAATTAGAGTTTACCGCGCGATAAACATTTATACAAGCTTCCCGACTTCAACCTCTGGGCAGTTGCCTGCCAGACATCACACCCGTCTGGTCGGAGGATCCTCCCTATTCTATGGGGGATGAGTGAACTTTACACCCTGTTCCTCATACCCCTAAAACTATTTCCATGTCAGTCAAAGTATGCTAAGAATCGCAATGAATTTTTGGAATGGATAGGAGTGGTGACCATGGTAACGGACTTATGAGCGGTTATTCTAAAAGTGGGCAACGTTATGTCAAATATTTCACTTATGAGCGGTTATTCTAAAAGTGGGCAACGTTATGTCAAATATTTCACTTATGAGCGGTTATTCTAAAAGTGGGCAACGTTATGTCAAATATTTCGCTGTTTTAATTAATTTGGCAATATTACTGTATGGAAATAAGAAATGTGGCTAACTAACGAGCTAGAATATTAATAATGAATTGCAATGATAACACTGAATTTAATGTTGTAACCGTTTTAGGTGTAAAAAAGGCATTTTCTAAATAATCGGTGTTACGATATTAATTATTTCATTTCATAATCAATATTTTAGCTCCCTAGTTAGCCACATTTCGAATTTCCATACAGTAATATTGCCAGATTAATCCAAACAGGTAAATATTTGACAGCTATTTGCGACGTTGCTAACTTTTAGGATAAGCGCTC
The DNA here is from genome assembly GCA_947364205.1 of Agrochola lota. Taxonomy (NCBI): domain Eukaryota; kingdom Metazoa; phylum Arthropoda; class Insecta; order Lepidoptera; family Noctuidae; genus Agrochola; species Agrochola lota. Next base: position 7,233,006 of record OX376246.1, on the reverse strand, counting down.
TTATGAGTCCTAAGTTCGAACACAGGCGCGTTACTTTGTGTGATTTATTTCATCAACACTGCTCTCAAAACGGTGAAGGAAAACATCGTGAGGAAACCGGCATATCTTAGAACCAAAAATTCGAAGACATGTGACATCTACCAATCCGCACTGGACCCGCGTGGTAGATTACAGCCCAGTTCTTCTCGAAGAGAGGAGGCCTGTGTCCCAGCCATAATAGATTGACTATGTTATTTTATGGGTATTGTAACAGATTGTAATAATGACCTTAATTAGCAGGCACATAGGTGGTAGAGGTGGGCAAAGTGTACCATTTTTGCGATTGGAACTTTTGCATCTGGATCACTGAAATGATCCAAATCATTGATATGTTTAATTTGGATCATTTGAATCATCGACTCAAAGGATATAAACGTGCATAAAGACAACGAAAAACTGTGAGAGTATGAGTGATACACATCTCATTTCGTATCTCTTTCTGACTTAAATAGATTGTAATGTGTCATCCGCTCACGTAGCGTAACTCATCGTCTCAGTCTTTCTCTCTCGCTCACTCGCTCACTGCTGTCAGTCTGCTCAGTCGCATCGCAAGCGACGGGCGCGCGGAAAGACACAAAGACAAAGTAATGATTCAGATTCAAATGATGCGTTTGAAACGTTGTTACTGAACCAATCTTTTGGAACACTTGATCCGGATGAGTGAGTCGGTTCCGTAAAGAGTTACACACGCCTAATAGTCGGTCGCCGTCAGGTAGATTTCCTTAGCCAAAATCACCACGATTGGCAAAAGCAATGCCTGGTGTGATTAGAAAATCTGCAGGTCTTCTGACTTCCCGTAGCGACTGTCAAAGATGTACGAATGACAACCAGAACCGAGGAACCGACGGCTTTGCTGTCCAAGGCACGGAGGGTTCTTAGTATTTAATGGACGATCACCCATCCACGGTCCGACCGCGGCAAACGTAGTTTAACCTCGATCAATTGACTCTGTTACTTTGCCACGAGCTCCTCTGAGTGATTAGAAAACCAAATAATATGCTGTGTAATACACAAGCAAAACCTCATGTAAAAACTGCCCCTAAAACCTTGGAATGACAGCCCTATAAAAGGTCGCTCACACATGAGCGAGCCCTTTGATCGCAGACTGTATTTAGATACGACCAGTGTACGTATCTTTTGTCGGCGCCCTTAGGTCTTAGATTACATTGTATGTTTTGGTAGAAAGGCTAACCCGGTGGTAGAGCTTTTTGTGAACCAGTTCATTCGTCCGGGGAAACGACCACTAAACCGCTTTCTGCCTCCGCCAAGCAACGCTTAATTCCTGTTTTCAGGTTTTTTTCCCTATATTAGTAAGAAGAAGTTCTTAATAATTTATTAAAAGAAATAGAAAGAAAGAAAACGTTTATTTGGACACAGTTCGTGAAACACAAAAAACAAACAAAATAAAAAAGTTAAAATAATCTTTTGACAATAAGTGTGTGCGTCACGGCAGCGCCAAAAAGGTTCATTTCAGCATTAATGCGAGACAAAAGCTGTCTGATGCTGGTTTTCTAATGAACCCTTAAGGACAAGTGACGGGGAGTACACACAGTTTCAAGTCAGCAGTACAAGAAGTCAGTCAGTTAGAAGTCAGTTTCAGTTTCAACGTAAAAGACTAACAAGCATCTTAACTGTGAAAGATTAAATGTTATAACTAGTAATAGTGTCACTTTGCACATCTATACAAATCTGTACCACGTTCTTCTTAGGGTTCCGTACCTCAAAAGGAATAAATGGAAGGAACCCTTATAGGATCCACTCGTGTGTCTGTCTGTCCGTCTGTCACAGCCAATTTGCTCCGAATCTAATGGACCGATTTAGTTGAAATTTGGTACACATAATATGTATTTATATGACCCAAACACGGGCGTGTAACGTAAACAAAGGAATTTTGAATAATGGGGTTACTTTTGGGGGGCAAATAAGAAAATAAAAATAAAAAGTTTTGCAAACTGAACCGTGTTACATATTTAATGAAAGGACTTGTTGCGAGGATTTCAAATATTTTTGTTTTATAATTTTAAAGTAAATACTTTTAAAGATATATTAGAAAATTGATGAAAATTACCGTTTTCCCCCATATCTCCGAAACTATTGAACCAAAATTTTTGAAAAAATGCTGTGCATGGTTCATTACTCATAGATTACAGGAACACCTATAATAGTGATGGGTAACTCATCATTTTTATATGAGGTTGAGGGAGTACCTCATTTTACCTCGCGAGGTCCTCAAGAGGTACCCCTCATTTGAGGCGAGGAGTTGTACGTCGATGTATTCACCTCACGAGCCGAACTCATTCTGTATATTCTGTACAATTATGAAAGTCGGTTCATTCACTCACTAAGCTCACTCAATACTCACTCGCGAGTACTCGCGTCAATAAAGTCAATGTCAATTTTTAAGTGAGGACGCGTGAACGAGTGAGTTGGTTCAATGTTGAAATTCGAGTAACTCTTTCAATTTGCGATCACGAGTACCTCAAACGAGGCACCTCATGAGTGAGGGACACATCTCTAACCTATAAGAAGTCTATGGTCATAAAATAACATAGTAAATCTCTCAATATTGTCGTTGTAATGTTAAGTTTGTTCTTGCGATTAATTCATCTCAACTACGAAACCCTTTATCGTGCGTGATCCGACACGCACTTGGCCAGTTTTTGTAACTCCAACTTTAGGTTAGTTAGGGATCGACGATTTATTTAGGATCTCCAACAAAATATAAACACAATACAAATGTTCGTAGTATATTAGATTATGTAATATTATATAATCGGTCTGTAATGTTCCCACTGCTGCGGCTCAGGCCTCCTCTCTGTGAGAGCGAGCGGGCCGTAATCCACCACGCGGGCCCAGTGCGGGTTGATAGATGTCATATGTCTTTGAATTTTTGAGTCTAGGACATGCCGGTTTCCTGCGATGTTTTCCTTCACCGTTTTGAAAGCAGTGGTGATGAAATAATTTAAACAAAGTGAAGTAGGCCGTTATCCACCACGCGGGCAGTGTGGTTTGGTAGATGTCATATAATGTCTTTGAATTTTTTGGCTCTAGGACATACCGGTTTTCTCACGATACCTACCCCGCCTATCTATTCCATACGCCAAATTGCCAACACAATTGTTCTTGCACAGATGTGACGCACAGCTTATTTTTTTATTATGTGTTACAATAGTAGTTTATTCTGCAATCAGCATTCTGTTTTTGTTGTCATTGTCAATGTCGCAAGAGTAAATACGCGATATTGTCTTTGGTCCGTGGCCTTGACATCAACCAATGAATAACATTGTCATTTTTATTTTATTTTTATTTATTGGTAGAATACGAGGCCTTTGGCTATTTTTGTATGTGAGTATTTTATGTCTTTTTGTCTTTAAATGTGCGTTTTGTTCGTGCAGAATAAACAATTTTTCTTTCTTTTCTTTTCCTTCTTTCATTTCCGTTTTTTCTTTCCAAAGTCAGCCCCGGCAGACAATTTAGCTACGGGCGCTGGCAGCTGAGGCACTTCTTAAAATAAATATTGTAAAATATGTTTTGTACCTCTATGATGGTTACAATGTTATGGAACAAAGGTTAGTGACAATAAAATGGTTCCTTGTTCGTTAATACATCAAAATTAAAAAGTAATTTATTCAAACTAGGCTGAGAATCAGCACTATTCGAACGTCAAAATTAAATAAGACAGTTCAATTCAATTCAAAATATTATATTTAATATAAACCTACATGGGCACTTATAAATCATCAGAAGCTAGGTGCACGGTTCCAATTGGTCGTTTCATGTGGAGAAAAGCCGGCATGGTTATTCTTTTAAAAATAATTCGCGTTTACAATATTTTTAAATAACAGTAATAATAGGTATGGGAGAACAGTGTAGGTCTTTCAACAAGTACCAGGTACTTAACAAAATAGAAGATGGTCAGTAAATCTACCGTTCAGTCCCCCAAAAACCACACTTCACCACTTCCTAGTGCTTTAGCTGGGAAGAAGTGGCGCAACAAACTTCCCAGCACCACAGCTGTCTGTTCAGTTGGAAAAACAACACAAAACATCTTTTTGGGACTGACTGTCTCTACAAGATTTTAGCACTCCTATAGGAGTTCTCGGGAAAGCGAACCAGCTAGCGCCATCTATCCGACTTTAGGTGAAACTCAAGCAAGAAAGCGCTGCAACAAAGGAAAAACAACTTTTATATACAATAACTTTTTACTAGTTACATTGTTCAATAAGTCCACGTTTTCAAGACCACGTTGGAAATCGCTCATCCTGAGCTGGATAGGTTCCGTCAAAACTGGAAGGCGGACGCGGGGGCTCGCGAAAGATTGAAGGAGTGGAGGGAGGGAGGCCTTTGCCCAGGAGTGGGACAGCGTATGAGACTAAGTTTTTTTTTTTTAGTAAAGTCCCTCCGTAAAGCCTCGTGCTGACTAGCGCGACGCCACGGCGCGACGCGACTACTGCAATTCAGTTTCTAAGAAAAGTTCACGGTATATCAATAACCGGTGTCGCGTCGCGCTACTCTCTCTGCACGAAGCTTAATCCACGATAATTGTTATTATAATTTAAAAAAACCTTAGTTTGTGAAATGAAACACGGCGAATCAGCTCGGTGGCTGATTTGCTTTGCAAATATTGTTAGGTTATGTATTTAGTTGTTATGTTAGGTATTTAGTACTAGACAAAAAAAAAATTGACGACAAATTCCACTACTACAATGAATGAATGAATGAATTAATGAATGAAATGCACCGACCCCAGCGTGGTTTAACCTCTAACTCGATAAAGCGAATGAACCCCAAGATTTGCACTAGCCCCTGGAGCCTCATACTTCATGAGGCTACAGAGGCCATTGCATATCAAGGAGTAGACCGGGGGGCGCGGTAATGGTAGGGAAGACGTGCCTTTAGGATAAGGAAGGGTTTTCGAGCCGTACCGGATATGCATGCTTGAGTAGGCAATGGAATAGTGGAGAGACGGGTTATTTTTATCTATGGATGGGCATCTTTTTACGACGGCGCCGTTTGTTCAGGTGCATCTCCAGCTTCACCAATGCATCTGCTCTTTCCTGTTTCCAATGTCTTCGTCTGAGGTTCTCGCTGCTATCCGTTTCAGGTTTCTTGTAACTACAGCTAGCAGTCTTCGTAAACTTGTTGCGGTCTTCAGTAGTGTCTGTGTCTGTCCAAAAAAATGATTTCCTTTTCAAAGTAAGTCATGTCCTGTTCAACAAATCCCATTATTACAAAATAATAAATTGATAGATTTTACAGATAAGCCTACCAAGACCTTATCAACATCATCAATAACTGTCTAACCTAAATATTACTTCGTAAATCACTGAGGAGGCTTTAGTATATTGTCTGAGAATCGATTGGTATTATTTGAGGAGCGAGTCCGTTTATCTATCTTTGTCGGTGTGGCACATTTGAACGGGAGAGTTGACTAGCTCGGTTACTGGCCCGCTAACTTTCCTGTAGAAGCGAGTTGACTTAAGCATCGACAATTAAGGGAGTGCCGTCGAAAATCTAAAAGAGGCATCCTCAAAATATTTAAATTTGAAATAAGAATTTGCGATCATTAATGACGTCAATCGTGACGTTTTTAAGACGACATCGAGGTTTCTTTAGTAGGACCAGGGTTACACTGAACTTATGTATATGTAAGTTTCCAGTTTTTTTGCGTGTTTTCATTTTTAAACCCTAGCCATCTCATTACAAAACGAGTTCCAACTATTAAGTTGGAACTATTGGGATATTGAGTTGGGATTACCCAAGCTTAAAACTGTGGCAGCGGCATCTACATTGTCACATGCGAACTACGCATCACACTGACGTCACGCAAAATCCTGCATCGCGCAAGCAGCGTTTACGACAAGCATATGTACAACGTACTGAGATCAATCGACGGACACGACGATCACCAGACACGACGCCCGTCTAGTCGGAGGATCCTCTCTTTTCTATGGAGGATGAGTGAATATTACTCCCTGTTCCTCATACGTCTGTAAACCTAAGAGCCAGTTAATATATTTTGAACATTATTCCGACTGAAGTAAATTTGTTTCAACGAACACGAACGTTTAGGCTTCGACTAAATTTAGTACTCGTGTCTTAATAAGGTAGTTTTAAAGTTTAATTAATTTTCAATTGTTTTTTAATTATCAAAATATGGCAGTGCTCCTCGCACGTTTTTAGTGCAATTTTTTTTTTTAACTGTCATCTACAATGTTTGTCCTCAATTCAATTTTTTCACTGACTAGTGAAACTCTTCAGCTAGCCAAAAGTTTTTTTTTTGTGGCTACTTCTTAAAGTTTTCTTTATAAACTTATCCAAAACCAATAACCCTAATAAAGTTCACGTGACGTGAAAAGAACGCTCACGTGATCTTGTGCAGTAAGCGTCCAGCGTTCTTTTTACATGACGCGCACTCTACTAAGCCTCCGCTGCCCGTCCGTCCGTCTGTCTGTCAGCGGGCTTTATCTCATCCGTTATAAGTAGACAGTTGAAATTTTCACAGATTATGTATTTCTATTGCCGCTATAACAAAAAATAATAAAAAGTAAAAACATTCAATGGGGTCCCTTTATAAGAAACGTGTTTTTTTCGAACTTTTTTGCTAAATATTGTACGGTGGTAAGATATTTTTGACCGGTTTTATTATTTAAATAGCTATAGCATCGCATTGGCAACTATACTTGTAATGGTGCTAAATACGTAACATTACATAAATAAATAATTACTTTGTATAACAGGACTGCATGGTTGTTATGTAATTGCTAATTATCTATCTCATATTGCTATTCGTGTCATCAATATTGACAATTTTTTTTTTCAAACATTTTTCTGCACTGCAATAGAAACGGTTGCTTCTAAAGTGTTCGGAATTTAAATGTATAGTAGCTCATATAATATTTTGACGCGTTAAAAATGTCTAGCAAATTGATGTAACTACTGGCGCGAGTCGACTGGCCCGTTTAAACACACTTGGGTCGATGACGGCTCCGCAGCACCGCATCGAAATCCGCATAGGGTGGGGCCAAGAGACAAGCCTGTAGTATTTTTTACGAGCGGTAGCGTTTTTATGGACGGATCTTTTAGTATACGAAAAACTAATTATTTGCGTCTAAATGATTTTTTGAAGCACAGAATCGGTTGAAGTATCGGTGCTTGGGGGAGCCTATGTCCAGCAGAGGACGTCTTTCGGTTGAAATGATGATGATGAAATGATTTTTAGCTTTTATTAGTCGATCGTGTACTTTTATTTCCTAATTTATGTTATACGTATAATAGGTATTTTGTACCAACGATAATGTTAGTCATCGTCAGAAAGTCAGAAATTTTAAATTTAAACATTATACAATGTCGCCCATGGGCATCTGCCCGCCCGCATTTTTCTGAATATTCATGACAAATTATCGAAAATTGGCTTAATTTGTTTTTTTTTTCTTATTTATTTTTTTAATATCCCGCTATGATTTTATGGACTTACACATGTGTTTTTTAATAAATACTATTTGTTTTTTGAAAAATATGTCACCTCCTTTTTTTTTCATACTCGACAAATTTTACAAAAAAAATATTAGTTCATCCGATAAAATAAGTCATAAGCTTTTGGAAGTAATAAACAAAATCCAAATCGAGCCAATAACATAGGATATATGGCGAACAATACAAAAAAAATAAAAAATAACGAGAAACATATTAAAGATAGACTTAGTTAATTTTCGATAATTTTTCATGAATATTCAGAAAAATACGGGAGGTCACTTGCCCATGGGCGACATTGTATATAGACTAGCTGCGCCCCGCGGTTTCGACCGCATTAGTCCCGATCCCGTGGGAATATCGGGAAAAAAGGTATCTTAATCCAGGTCATGCTCTACCCATGTGCCAAATTTAATTAATTTTTTGTCAGTTATTAAAAAAAAAACTGTTTTCTTTGAAATAACCGACGCAAAATTTCAACGCAGAATAGAATCATGTACTGAATCCATGGTATCAGTTTTCGCGTTGATGTCCCTACTAACCTGTATATTTAAGATATTAGTGTAGATGTCGACAGTCTAAATGATTCAAGTTTTATGTTTTTCACTAACAAAGTATTTGGAACTGAAAACTACGGAATATTATCGCTCGAAAAACTTTAATTTATTTATTTTATTAGGCTCTTCAACAATGAGTACACTATTACTTTATAATAAGTACATTTCAAACTTAAGTCTAAGCGCCTCATTACTTATAGAAAAGCACAGCATGCACTACATTATGCGCAGATAATGACATAATTAATTAATTAAAACAAGAAATACATAGTTTAGATGAAAATATATGACTATAAGCTAAATTGATTACAATAAATGAATTCAATTACATTGAATAAACTTGCAATAATCGCTCATTTTAAAGCCATACATTCAAACCTTTTCTGTTTTTGCCCGCGCAATTGAGCGTGAACATTCCTCCTGGGTTCGACTCTGGATTGACGTAAAAGGGTCTTCGCGCTCCATTTCTGAAAAAATTGCCGTTGACAGGCCGATCCTTTTTCTGATTTACTAGGGCCCAACGTAATCAAAAGAAAATTATTCTAGTTTTTTTTTAAGAAAACAACTTTACGCCTTGTTTCCCCAACGGGTTGGGAAGAGATGTACCCATAGTACACCCACATTTCACCAGTTAGGTTTAAGTCTCATGTAATAGGGGGCGAGCCTATTGCCATCAACTGGGCACAAATCCAGACTCCGGGCTGCTACTGAGAAATTCCTGATGGAAAAATCCAATATCACTTTGCCCGACACGGGAATTGAACCTAGCACCTCATGCTCAGCAGTAGCGCTTGCGACCACGAGATCAACGAGGCAGGCAGGCAGTGTTTTTACAAGAAAAGAATATTCCAGTAGGAACTATTTATTTTTTCGAGGAGGTCGTGGCTAAGTAATAACAGCCGCACGGGTCAATCCATCAGGTTAAGCTACGCTTGCCGGGGATGATCCGTGGATGGGAGACCATCTTTACGTACCGAGACTCATCCGTGCCTCGGAAACCACGTTAAGCCGTTGGTCCCGGCTGTCATTCGTGGATCTTTGACAGTCGTTACGGGTTGTCAGAAGCTCGAAAGTCTGACAACCAGTCTTACCAAGGGGTATTGTGTAACTGGGTTGTGGAGGTCAGATAGGCAGTCACTCCTGTAAAATACTAATACTCAGCTGCATTCAGTTAGACTGGAAGCTGGCCCCAACATAGTTGGGAAAAGGCTAGGCAGATTGATTGACTTATTATTTTTCGGTGAGATTCAAATCCGTTCAAATTCTGTGTGGTTCAAATCCGGGTAAGTAGGTACCAATGTGACTTTCACTATTCATATTACGTAATATTATGTACATTTTAAGTTTATTTTGGACATCACTGACATCGGTGTAGGTAACCATCGTGAAGAAACCTTTTTTTTTTTGAGCGTGGGAAATTATCAAATAACTTCTCCCGCTCTGGGCGGAGCGGGTCAGACTTTTACTGAATAAACCCACCCGTGTTACTTCCGTTGCCTGTGTGCTGGGGCCGCGATATCCCTTTCGGACAAACTCGCAACCCTGGCAGGCATTGGCCCTTACGGACCCCGTCAGTTGATGCTGACATCGCTTTGAGGCGCGCGTGGAATACAACGCGCCGTCGACCCGGGCCTGGTCCTAATCGGACGGCGACCTACCCATTGCTCACCGTCCGCAAGCCCGCGCCTGCGGTGGCCGGAAGTCGGCTCGCGACTCCCGACGCCCGGGGCGTCTCCTGCGGCGACTAGGGGCGCGAGGGCGCGAATATTGCCTCTCCCTCGCGCGCTCCGCCTCCTCCTTCGCGAGCATTACTGCTTCGCAGAAGGAAGTGATGGCCTCCAAAGCACTCTCGCTCCGGATCATGGCCTGAACCAGGGCCGGACGCGAGAGATCGCCGCCGCCGATCGCCTCCGTGATCGTGAAGAAACCTGGACTTATATTCAACTAGCTTCTTCCCGCGGCTTTGCCCGTGTGATATCTTTATTAATAATAGCCTATGTTTCTCAGAGAGGGGTAGCGTTCTACTGGGGCAAGAATTTTTAAAATCGGTGCAGTAGTTTTGAGTTTATTCATTACCAAACAAAAATACAAATCTGTGGCGGCATCTACATCGCCACATACGTATCAAAGACTTGATCTCACACAAATCCTGAATTGCGCAATAGTCCGAAAGTCAGATAATATACACACGTATTTTTTGCTTTATCATATTAGTAAAAAAATACTCAGATAAAACGCATTTTAAGTCGGGGAGTGGGGGTCGCTACGTCACAAGTAAGTAAAAAATCTACATAGGTACTCGTGACGTCACACAAAATCCTGACGTCACACAAACCCCACATCGCGCAATTAGAGTTTACCCCGTGAACAACTTAATTATAACTTCCCCGACATCAATCGTTGGGCAGTTGCCCGCCAGACACGCACGCCTGTCGGAGGATCCTCCCTTTTACCTAAAGAGGATGAGTGAACTTTACACCCATACCTCTTAAAATCTTTTCTTCTTATAATATTATTCTAGTAAGTCTGAAATCACCAACCCATCTTGAGCAAGCATGGTGATCAATGCTCCTGCTTTTTCTGTATGAGAAAAGGCTTCTGCCCTGCAGTGGGACAGTAACAGGCTGGTATTATTGTATTTTTTCTGTGTGTGCTAATAACATTAAAACTGAGGTACCAATCTGTTTCATCCACTTAGCGTTTTCCTAATTAGACTTGGGTCGGCTGCCAGTCTAACCAGATTTAGCCTAATAACAATATTTTAACTACAAGAGAGAAGAACTTTCCCGTTGTGGATAAAAGTAAAAAGTTAAGTAAAGTAGAATCCTCATCTGCCGCTGTTGTGAGAAAACCGGCATGTCCTAGAAACAAATATTCGAAGAAATGTGACATCTACCAAACCGCATTGGGCCCGCATCGATTACGGCCCACTCCCTCTCAAAGAGATGAAGCCTGTATCCCAGCAGTGGGAAAATTAGGCTGATTTTGCTCATGCTTATACCTCATCTGCCTAACTGTGTTGGGTTTAGCTTCCAGTCTAATCGAATGCAGCTGAATGCGGTCTGTATTTTACTTGGAGCGTCTCCCATCTAACCTCCATAACTAATTACTGAGTAGTCTAAAGTTAGAATTTCAGACTTTAGAACTTCAGACTCATTAGCGATTAGTCATTTATTCATCTAGGTCTACACTTAAATTAAAGAGAAAAGATCAAGTATGTTTGTTTGTAATGAAAACTTCTAGACCGATTTTATATTTATGTTTTCAAAGCTTCCTCTCTCCTACTATTTTGCTGTGCCCGACGGGGTCCATAATCATCATATATGACTTTAATTTACCGCCTAAGTACACATTGTGGAATGCAAATAAAATATTGAGTATTAAAAATTCTTTCACCTGTAGGATGATTTATGAACACTGAGTAACATAGGAACAACAATAGTTGGTATCAGAATTTACACAAAATAAATATAAATTAAATTACCCACTAGGTTTGGCGTTATTTCACGTCACTAGTTACAATAACTGGCTACGGGGCATGTAGCCGAATAGCTAGTTTCAAGTCAAACTGTAAACACGTTATTTTTTAAGTAGTTACAATTTTGATACTGCATCGAAAATGTAACTACTTACAAAATAACCGTCCTAAGCCTGAATAAAGTATGAAGGAAAGTTTATTTGTGTTAGTATTACTTTAATGATGTAACTGCATAATGTAGCTACAAAAACTTGTTCATATTATCATATTACGTAGGTAATCATCTATATTTTCGTTTCGCAAATAACTGTAACACTACGATAGAATAAGTTGAATCACCGAACAGAATTTGAAAATATAACTAGTTACTAAAATCACTAGTTTTCAAAACAGGTGTCGCCTTCGAAGTCTCTAGTTACGTTATGTTTCGCGAAAATCACGCAATGACCGGCCTCCTCTATTACCCACCTTCATCCCCTCTTCCTGGATCGGCGTGCTGCTGCTGCGGAAACCCTCAAGCGGCGAAAGTATAATAACCTTCGGTAATTATATTTTCGAGCCGTTTGGGGTAGAACCCTCGGGCCGTGGGGTCCGAGTGCTCATGGTTGTTAAACGAAATCTCCAAATGGCTTGTTGACACTTCCCGTGACCCAAGGGCTGGTTTTTACCTTGGCCAGAGGCTAAGCATTGCCACACAATGTAGCAATGCCGCCAGCCTCTTGGGTACATTACCAGTCGACAGCGATTCTGATGAATTTTTCGACGCTGTATTTTAGTTTGTTAAAACTTTTATACACTTTCATGTGACGTTGAGTGAATGAAACTTGTAGTATTGTCAGATTGTTGTCTGTCACTTGACACCTCGTGGTTTAGAAAAATAGGCCGCTGAGAGATCAAGGGATCTGCGTAGACCTCACTACCCTCACAACGAATTAGTTGTGGCGGTGTCTAAGCTAGATAACAGTTACTAAAACTATATGGCCCTAAATCGTAGTGGGCTTTCGAATTTCTTATTCTAGTAGTATATCCTATTCTGTCACTTTGCTGGGCAAAGGTCTCCCCTAAGTCCTTCTAGGAACTCTTTTCCCGCGCCACCTCAAACCAGCCTTCACGGTACGCGGCCCGCTTCGGCGGCGCCACCGTCTCTCTTCAGGCACCTATTGTGTGGAGACTTTTGCCCAGCGGTAATCGTGCATGCGGGTGATGTGACCGGCGAGATTTACTTTAATTATTTTTAATTATTGGTAATTTGATAAATAGTAATTCATGTAAATTTAAAACAAATCAGCATCAACATTGTTCGACAAGGTAAACAGCCCCTTTATTAGGCACTTCAATAAATACCGAGACTCGTGCCAACATGTGTGAGGCACGTTGTTATTAGTTGTTGTTAGGTTAGTTTGTAAGTTTTACTAACATAGTTTTTAAGTCTTTGTTACTAATACTACACATAAGGATTGTATGTTCTTAAATGTATAATGTACCGAAATAAATGAAATATTCAACTCAACAACACCCGACCTTACAAAACAAGGTACGCGGTTTTAAGTACTCGTAAACTCGCAAGCTTGGAAGTGCACCAACAATACCTCATACGTCCTTTGTCATTATAATAATGATGTAGTGTGTGGGAAACAAACCACCAAATCCAAAAACATGAATACATAAAATGGGGTGAAGAAACTTTTTATGGGATTTTAACGTTAATGAACTGAAAAATGATGAAATGCTGAATTGATTAAAGGTCTTGTGAAATCTTTCTAAGTAGGTCTTCTAAGATTCTTTTACAAAAAAAATTTTGCACAATATTTTAAAACTAGATGGCGCCGGCATATCCTGGCAGATTGATCCGTGAGAAGAAATGCCGAAACAAACTCAGAGGTCATGGTCTATTTTAAGACCAAATAATATTTATTATAACGATAACAAAATTCCAAAATCAATTAAAGAGTTAAATTTAATGGATTTAAAAAGACACAGAAAGACTTACTATATAAAAAATGTTATTATAATTTAAACGACTACTTGAATGACACTTTTACATCCTAATTGAATGTTGTTGTTAATGTTTTAAACTTTGACATCTTGAATATTATGTGTGTGTTTATGATATTATTATTAACTGACATACCTAAAATTGTAATTTTAGTTCGTGAGTGTGCAATCAATCAGGTTAATACTAACCTAATAATCTAACAAAAATAAATGTATGTACCTATTATTTGCACGCCACACTTGGCAGAATGTGGTGATACCATTGACTAATCTTTAGACCATAATTATAATGTACCATAATCTGACAAATAAATGATTATCATTATGATATATTTTGATATAAGTATTTTCTTTGTTGGCAAGTATTATTCAAAGGTAGATAGATCCCTTTCAAAGTTTTGTTCCATTTGATGAAGATGGATTTGAATGTTATTCTGCGGTATGGAGATAATTACGCAATTATATAATGTTCTTTCTTCTTTTCGTGTGGTTAGCGACTAACCTGGTGTCAGAGTTTTAAAGCCGCCCATGGGCCTGTGACTTGGCTTCACATGCCGTCGAGAAATATCTCTCAGTCATGCCGTTTTCATCACGATGTTTTCCTTCACCGATTTTGAGGCAAGTGATAATTATACAATACGCACATGAATCCGAAAAGTCAGAGGTGCGTGCCTTAGGTTCAGACTCAAGACCTATATCTTGGCAGTCACACCACTAGGCTATCACTGCTCGAATATATAGTGTTAAGCCAGTAGAGCATACTTTAAAGTGCAATGAGCAGACTAAAATAGCTCTTAAAGTGACGAGGACTCTTGTGTTTTTCTGACATATTTTGTATGTGAATATAGGTACCTACCTACTTAAGTGATTCACAATTCCTAGTGACGGGGAAAGTTTTCAAAATATCCGCTCAATTGCATAACTGGGTCACACCCACTTCTGGCTTAGGCATTAATCTGGCCTAGAATAAAAAACTACTTAGTACTTTACAAATTACCAACGATTAAATGAAAATGGACTCCCACGTAACTTTCTTAAGGATTAAGTTGAAACTTTTGCAATAAGTGAAAATCCCTTTTTATCTAAAAATTCAACTTAACCACAGTTTCAGCCAGTTTTTGGCTGAAACCCAGGGGTTAAATATGGCTATTACGTTTCCTTTTTCACTTGAGTATCCGGAATGGATGGGACGGATATTGCCAATTTTGTCTTTTTAGGACATGCGGTCTCATGTTCACACCAATGCTAGTAAGATTTACGAAGTTCATGATTTTGTATTTAAATGAATTTATTTGTTTAGTAAACTGTATGTGGCCGCGGGAAAGTCTGAAAGGCATACCGTGGCCCCTGGCAACGTACAGGCAACTGAAGGAACACGGGTGGGTTTTAGTCAGTAAGAGTCTGACACGCCCTCCCGCTCCGGCCAGAGCGGGAGAAGCTATTTGATAATTACCCAACCTCAAAAAAATAAGAAAAAAGTATACTGTATGTAGACAGCAGAGATGGCACAGTGGTAACGGCCACAACTTACAAATTGTGGGTCGTAAGTTCCAACCCTGACAGGTGCTTTACTTTGTGTAAATTTTCATCACCACTGCCCTCAAAACGTTGAAGGAAACCATCGTGAGGAAACCCTCATTTCCGAGAACCAAAAACTTCGAAGACATTAGGTGACATCCACCAACTCGCACTGGGCCCGCGTGGTGGATTACGACCCACTACCTCTCACAGAGAGGAGGCCTTCGTCCCAGCAGTGGGAAAATTCTAGGTTGATTATTATACTGTATACAGCCTCGTTATCTATTGGTCCCAAGGATGACTGTCGAGCTTGAGGTTCTGGAATTGATTTGAGATGCTTGGGTGTTTTTTTTTTCACTAGCCTGTGCTGTCTCACTCAGCAAAAGCCTTCCAACTTTCGCGTGCCTGCGCGTCTTTCTTCCAGATTGGGGTTTCTATAAGGAAATTCTCAGTTGCAGCCCAGAGTCTGGATTTGTGCTCGGTATATGGCAGTAGCCTGACAACCAGTCTTACCATCTTTACATAACGAGACTCCTCCGTGCCTCGGAAAGCACGTTAAGCCGTTGGTCCCGGCTATCATTCGTGGATCTTTGATAGTCGTTTTGGGTCGTCAGAAGCCTGAAAGTCTGACAACCAGTCTTACCAAGGGGTCTCGTATTATCCAGTTACTGGGTTGTGGAGGTCATATAGGCAGTCGCTCCTAGTAAAATACTGGTATTCAGCTGCATCAGGTTAGACTGGAAACCGTCCCCAACATAGTTGGGAAAAGGCTAGGCAGATTGATATGGCAATGGCCTCGCCCGATTTCAATTATATTACATGAAAAGTACTAGAGAGTTTAGAAATTGCAAAAAATTATACTGGAAATGTTTTACTGTTGAATGAATTAAATACGAGTATTCCAATGGCACCTTGGCTGCGATTGTTCGCAGCCCCTTATAGCGCTGATAAGGATCCTAGCCGAGGTGGACCACACTGCGTTCGGCGCTTAACGTGGCAACACGTCGTGTCCGGGTTCGCAACAAGTCAATCGTCATCCTGTGGATGCCTCGTTGAGAGGTGAAACATGTGTCGATTTCTTACAGGGTTCTTTATGACTCTTTAAGAACAGTTAAGCGGATTAGGTTACTAAATATACGTCGTCTGTTGTATTTTATAATGGATTTCCGCAAAGTCACGCCTGAGTCAATTAACTATATACATGGGTCTTAAACATAACTAACAAAATTTGTGTGTACTGTACCTTCTCTTCAGCCTAACCCTTTGGGATTTCAAGCATGATGTTATGTATGTTACTGTTAGCAGTGATTATGTTGTAATAACCGACGGAACAAGAATAGACTAATACTGCCCATCACAAACTTAGAAGTTATGGGGAAAAGCCCATATTCAAGACTAGATAATATATTTAATAAACTACCGGAAAGTTTAAAATCCCTACTATACCAAATGACTACATTTTCTCGAAACAGTTGAAATCTCTGTTATTAAACAAAGGCCGTTGAGCAAAAAGCTGACAAATTGTGAATCGATTGACCTTGTAACAATATGCTTTTTTTTTCATTTTTTTTTTCAGGATGGGAAATCGTCAAATGACTTCTCCCGCTCTGGGCAGAGCGAGAGGGTGTGTCAGACTTTTACTGACTAAAACCCACCCGTGTTCCTTCCGTTGCCTGTGTGCCGGGGCCGCGATATCCCTTTCGGACAAACCCGCAACCCCAGCAGGCATTGGCCTTACGATCCCGTCGGTTGGTGCTGACATTTATTTGAGGCGCGCGTGGAACACAACGCGCCGTCGACACGGGTCTGGTCCTTACCGGACGGCGAGCTGCCCATTGCTCACCGTCCGCAAGCCCGCGCCTACGGTGGCCGGAAGTCGGCTCTCAACTCCCGACGCCCGGGGCGTCTCCTGCGGGGACTAGGGGCGCGAGGGCGTGCAGCTTGCATCTCCCTCGCGCGCTCCGCCTCACAGTATGCTTGACGTACTTAAATGTGAAATAATAAATGACTTTATTATATTATGCTTACCTATAGGTAATGACTAAAATGAATGAAAGAATTAATAATAATGATTTATTTAAAAATAAAATGTAATAATTTAAGTATCTAATGTTTATTAAAATGTATTATATTGCAATAATTAGAATCAATATTATATTATGTAATTTAATCATTTGTTATGAAACATTTGCAGTGCCCTAACAGGGTGCATGTCTTAATACTGTGTCATGAAATTTTAATGCATGCCTACTAACCAGTGTTTTACATGTTAACAAATAAATAATTTAGGATCGATAGCAATGGTAATGATGAGGTCTTATTAATAGTAATTAGACCTCATCATTGCCATTACCTATTACTTGTAATTTCCACACTTTCCAAAGCATTTTAGCCGCTTTTTCAGTAATTGCATTTAAACGCGCATTACGTGCATGCTGTATTTTATTACCATAACTGTGTTTTGGCACGTTTCCAGGAATTCCGAGTGAAGTGCTATGCAACGTTATACATTGCCGGTTGCTTGGACTCTATTGTTTCAAAAATAAGGTTGAACATTGCTTGAATGTCGTATGGTTCGTTTTTGTGGTCAAGTTAAATCTCCTGTGCTATGTTGTTTTAAGTAGGTATTGAGTTTAAATATTTGGTAGGTAATGATGGTTTTAAATGCTTTCATTCAATAACTTAATGAATAGATTTTTATTTTTAAAGTATTTTATTAGGAGCTTGTCGTCTCAGTCATCTCAACCAGTGTTCCGCAAAGTATGTACCGCGGCACACTGGTGTACCCTGGTCATTAGTTGGTGTGCCTCGGAAAAATAAGGTTATAATTAAAATTTTCAGAAATAGATTTAGAACATTTTTGGCTATCTTTGAAAAATGGATATGCTCTGCTTTCTAAGCACGCTATTGCAATACTTTTGCCATTCGCAACTACCTATTTGTGAGAATTAGGATTTTCGACTCTTACCAAAATAAAAATCAAAAAAGGGAACGCCTCAGGACGATTGACGAAGAGATGAGAGCAGCCCTATCAACGATTACAGATTACTCCAAATTTAGACGGTCTATGCTCAATTAAACAGGCTTATGTTTCGCATTAAATACCTTTTCTGCTATTTAAAGTTTAGGTTTTTTGATTAGTAATAAATATTGTTTCGTTAACTAACAATAAAAGTTGATTAATATTAGGTACTTAAAAACAGATTTTTAATTTGTAGTGTACCTACAAAAAATTTCGTTTTCCTAAATGTACCTTGAACACAAAAAGTTTGCGGAACACTGCTCTTAACCATTTAATAAGTTAGCACAAATAGCTCTAGAAGGGCTTAAAATGTGTTTACATCCGTATCCAGACAAACGAGTACAGGTATCCGTTTCATTTCATCACTAATATTAATTGATAGGTACTTACTTTTATGCGTGTAGAGAGCGTCAGCGAGTGATGACTGATGATAATATTGTAGGTACACGTAAAGTGTAATAATAAATATCCCAATAATTTATATGTATTTACGCGACGTGCATGTGACAATTAGCCCCATTCGTCGGCCGATTTCTAAGCTAAGTTGGTGCTGTTCACAGAACATATCGCAGCATTATGCTGTGCTAGGTGCCTTTTAGGCGTCGCACAAATGGTTTTCTTATTTTTTTTGTCATTATTCAAAAAAAAATAGTTTTATTGGAATTAAATGCTTCTTTGTTACTGTTTGTATTTCCTGTGCGTGTCAGAAATATTCTTTTTTTTTTACTGACTTCCTAAAGGAGGAGGTTATTATGAGTCAAGTGTCCTCCCCTCCCTGCTGGGGTTGCGGGTTTGGCTGAAAGGGATATCGCGGCCCCGGCACACAGGCAACGGAAGGAACACGGGTGGGTTTTAGTCAGTAAAAGTCTGACACACCCTCTCACTCTGCCCAGAGCGGGAGAAGTCACTTGATGATTTCCCATCCTGAAAAAAAAAAATGAAAAAAAAAAAAAAGTGTCCTCCCCTCCCTGCCAGCTAAATGGTTGGTTTTGTGTATGTGAAAAAATCCACGGCAGTGGTATATAAAACGAAATGAAAAGAAAAACTATCTTATCTAAGTAGGCTACATATGTGAGCGACTAATAATTGAACAACTAATTTGCGGTTCCAACTACGGAACTCTTCATTGTACGTGGTTCGAAAGGCACTTGGTCTTTTTTTTAAATTACATCGGGTATTACTGCTTTGTCTCCGGGATAGTAACGGATTTGCGATGCCTTTGGTATCGCAGTCAACAGGCGGCGGTGACTTACTACTTGGTGGGTTGTCGGCTTCTTTGCTATCCCATAATTATCATAATTAAAGTGCCTGGTCGACCGAGCTCTGCTCGGGTGAAAATAGAGAATGATTATTCATTCGTATAGGATAGTTCATACTTATTCCAAGTATAGTACTTACTAATTCCATGCTGCGATGCGTGGTTGTAATGGACATGGTAATGACATTCTAAGGTAGCCATCTTGTTCTAAACATTGGGCGACCGAGCTCTGCTCGGGTGAAAATACGGAGAAAACTAATTTTCCCAGATATGAGACCTAGCTAGATCGATTTTTCGTCTCCGTTAACCCCTTAATGCAACTTTCATCGAAATCGTCAGAGCCGTTTTCGAGAACGTGATTACAAATATATATGTCGGCGGATGGTATGAGTCTCTCTAGTTATCAGGCATATTTTAACTACTGTGGGCGTACTATGGGTAGTGTTGGTTATTGCGCAATAGAAAAACCGTAGCAGTTCAGATCAAATTATAATTTACAATAACATTACTCACACTAGCATTTCACACACTGTAGGTACACGACACAACTATTCGAAACGCGGGACAGTTTCTAAACGTCTTCACTGGTTGACCGCCACCCATCAAGTCTGCCTCTGCTCTGCTGCTCTGCTGAGCCCCGGGCTGGCGGCCGATCAGAGCGTCACGTTATAGACTCTGTCGAGCGCCGCCGCTAGGCGGCGCTGGCGTTCCGATTAGTCAACTCAGCAACGAATTTGCGACATATATTGTTCGTTTAATAGTATATGATACCGGTCATATGCCAATCGGAATCGCTTACTAAGGGGTTTGTACCAAAAACACTATTTACCTTTACCTTTTAGAAAAGAAAGAAGATGCAATGTTTGCAGACGCAAAAAAGAACACGAACAAGTTGGGGCAAAATATGCGTCACATCCACGTAAAACGGCCATCGCTCAGCATAATGCTGCGACCCTATGCAAGACAGAGCCCCAGCGACAGCCGGCGTTGACGTAACGACGTCAACCGGTGCAGCATAAATAATGAGATAAAAATATCAAAATAAGACATAAATAATAAAATAAATACAATACCAAGATTTTACTTTTAACTTTATGCTTTGATAGAGGTTATACTAACACGTATTCAGTTTAACATTTCAGCTGGTTAACCAATACAGGTAAAAAGTTACATCCCTGAGACCTAAACATACTCACAATTGAGTAGGTTTGGTAATATTATCCCTTTGAGACAGACGGACAAGAAAGAGGTCTTAAGGTTGAACTAGTCGCGGGCTCAAAGTCACTCGCTAGTCAAAAAGCACACGGTATCACCTGGCATCGTGTCCGACAGAGATAGTATCAGTGATGAGCAGTAAGATGCTAGTCTACACGCACAAGGTCTAGTTCGAACGCACACAAATACCGTTCCGATCTATTTTAGAAAACGACCGCGTAAAAAATTACGGAATGTCCTTTGGAAAATCGAGTTTCATGAAAAAACCACTGTTTATATCAATTAAAAATAAAGTTTGAGTTTGTAGCGGTGCCCTTCGATGATTTTACACTTCTTTTATTACTTATTTATGCCCAAAGTTGCGTTAAAATTAGCAAGAAAAAATAATCTTTGTTGAATCATAATTTTTTAATGGCTTTTTATTTGACTACCTATTCGGTTTCCGCACAGACAAAATTATTAATGAGACAAAACGATATCATGTTTAATTTTGGATATTCAATGCCAAACGGTGGACTAAAATCCCCCCGAAAAGATATCAACTAGTTCCACCTTAAATTTTAATTTCCATAAAAACTAAGCATTCTCCCTTCTTCAACAGATCACAATGAAGACTCGTACAGTAGTGCTGGTGATAATCCTGGGATGCGGCGCGGCTGCCATCTTGTTTGCCGTGGCCGCCTATCTGTACATACGGCGAAGGAGGAAAAAGAGGGAGGACGAGGAGGACGGCACTAGTTGTGCCATCAGGTTAGTGCCGTTGTAGTATTTAACAGAAGAGCAACTTTTACTTGGGTGATAAGTGTGTTGTGTGACATTTCAGGGCGTATCAGTGTCCGCGAAGCAGACAATAGTTTAATAATCATTGTTGTTACTTGAAGTATAAGTTGAGGAAATCTGCTTTTCACAAACATGCTTGAAAGTTCGAACATTATTTTGACAGCCTTCTTCGAGATTAATCGAAATGCAAAAACAAACGAGCGCCCGGCCAACAAAATTACTATTAAAATCCATAGCTGTCGTGTTTAGAGGCCAAATAAACTACTATGAAAACTCATAACTGTCGTGTTATTTAAAAATGGAACTAACTTTTTATTTCAACACATGGCAACCAAGGAGGTAACTTATCAAAGATTTTATTTAAATATCGAACTGGCTTAGCAAATAGAGCTGTATAAAGTAAAGACAATTGGCGTGTGAACATTTTTCTTTGTTCGTTATTGATTCTGAAAATAATTAATTTACTTAGTTTGAATTTCCGCGCATATTGTTTGAGAAAACCACTAGATAAGCCTTGGCCATAACCAGGCATTGGTGTACTCACGTATGTGTGCCTCGGTTCCGCCTCGGCCCACATGTTTACGATTATCAATCAATGCCCTCATTGCTGGCCACAACAGTATAAAACTATTCCTTTGTTTCTTCGTGTTTTTTAGCTATACAATTCACGTTTGTGAAAATATACAAAAAAAAAACTATTTGACATCTATTCGCGACGTTGCCCACTTTCAGAATAAACGCTCTTAATGATTTTAATTCTGTAAATATAAATCTGTTATAGTCGCAAATCATATTTTGATCAAAATACAACGTGACACTGACCTGCAAATTGCAAAAAACGTAACAATTTTTTTTTATTCGCGGTCTGCAACTGTGGATCAAACTTAAACATGGTTGCTACGCTACACACATGAATATGGATAAAGAACTCCCAATATTTTTTAACATAACATTACGCCTTGTTTCCCCGAAGGGTTGGGCAGAGGTGTACATGTAGTAGGTACACCACATTTGGCCAGTTATGTTTAAGTCCCATGTAATAGGGGGCGAGCCTATTGCCATCAACTGGGCACAGATCCAGACTCCGGGCTGCAACTGAGAAATTTCAGATAGAAAACCCCAATAACACTTTGCCCGACCCCGGGTATCGAATCCAGGACCTCATGCTCAGCAGTAGCGCTTGCGACACTTTTTTTTTTTTTTTAGGTTGGAAATCATCAAATGACTTCTCCCGCTCTGGGCAGAGCAAGAGGGTGTGTCAGACTTTTACCGACTAAAACCCACCCATGTTCCTTCCGTTGCCTGTGTGCCGGAGCCGCGATATCCCTTTCGGACAAACCCGCAACCCCAGCAGGCATTGGTCTTTCGACCCCATCAGTTGGTGCTGACATCTCTTTGAGGCGCGCGTGGAAAACAACGCGCCGTCGACACGGGCCTGGTCCTTATTGGACGGCGAGCTGCCCATTGCTCACCGTCCGCAAGCCCGCGCCTACGGTGGCCGGAAGTCGGCTCTCGACTCCCGATGCCCGGGGCCTCTCCTGCGGCACTAGGGCCGCGAGGGCGTGCAGCTTGCATCTCCCTCGCGCGCTCCGCCTCCTCCTTAGCAAACATAACTGCTTCGCAGAAGGAGGTGACGGCCTCCCATGCACTCTCGCTCCGAACCATGGCTTGAACCAGGGCCGGGCGCGAGTGATCGGCGCCGCCGATCGCCTCCGTGAGGACACGGCGGTGCTCCGCCCAAGCCGGGCAGACCTCCACCCTATGCTCCACCGTATCCTCCGGGCGATCCACACAGTGGTGACACCCGGGCGTTTCCTCCCGCCTTATGCGGAACAGGAACCTCCTGAAACAGCCGTGTCCGGTGAGGACCTGCGTCAGGCGGAAGGTGAGGACGCCGTGGCGCCCCTCAAGCCACTCCTCAAAGAGGGGACTTATCGCCATAATTGTGGCGTGCCCAAGCGCTTGCGACCCTAGAACAACGATTTTTAAATTTGTTTAAAAACCAAACTAAGCAAATAACAACTAATCCATCACAAATGAAAGTGCTCACCAATTTATGTCTACTAATATTCAATATAGTTGATAGTAGTTCACAATATTCAAAACTATCGTATTTGGTTGCCAAGGAATGCAGTGCCAAGCCGCTTTTACCAATTTATACTCTATGCAAGATGATACAAGAAACGGTATTGAATTTACAATTTCATTATTGAACCAAATTGAGATATTACACAAGTATTACAATTGTATTATTGTTTTTTTGTTTTTATATGAATTTTATTATTCTTATTCCGAAACACACTATGTGTTAATATCATTATACGAAAATAAATGTATGCTTTAGAATGTTATGCTTGAAAATTATTATGAGTAGTGAAATTATGCTTAAAAATTATGTGTAAACTTTTATGCGTAAATATAATTAGGATAAACAATTGTATGCTATGTTATAGGTACTATGTCTTATAATTTTATGCAAATGGATAGGGAACCGCGAATCGGACAACAAAAATTATGAGATAGTACGTGGTTGCAATATTAAGCAAACGCTTTTTTTAACCACAAAAAATGGTTGTCGGTAATTTTTCATAATAACATTTTCCTGAAATATTTTTCGGTTGAACATCCAGAAACATTTTTAAAAGAAAAATTCGAACGTTGTGTGTTCTATACGAAATCTTTCATAACTGCTATCAAATATGGCGACCAGCCAGCGTCATATTTTAAAACGACACACCCATTCCATGCAGTTTGTGAAAATAATAAAAGATTTAGAAGAAATATTTTATAGGAAACGGCCAGTGATCATACACTGTAGAACGTTTTCCCGCCTTCCTTGTTCTGTTTTGCTTTTCTGTAATGTTCACTTGGAACCTCATTCAAGTGAGCGCATACAATTCGAAATGGAATTCATTAAAAAAAAAAGTAAATCATCGCGGATTCACAGCGAGACACCGTTCGAATTTCAAAGTGAGGTTTAGAGAACTTCACTAATGGCAGTCTTATTTCGTGGCAGTCTTAAAACCCAAAAAAACGAACTTAATAACTTTCAAAGGCCTTCCAAGTTCTGCAACCACAAGGTCGAAGACTAATGCCGTGGCAAACGAACGTCAAAAACTATATCGAAGTCATTAATCAGCTTTCTTACTTTCGCGGGTTCTTCGCAAAACTTGATTCGTAAACCGCACACACACAGACGCTTGAAAATGGCCAAAATATCAATTTCATTTCCTTTGGATTGGAATTCCTTGATTTTTGATTGGAAAACTGGCGTTTGAAGTTAAACCTTGCTGTCAAAATAAACTTTTTGGAACAGTTTTCGGAATTGGAAGCGAATTAAAGTAAAAAAAAAAATTGTGGAAATATGAATGGTCTTGTGATACATAATATAGTCCTCCAGACCGTATTTCGATCGCGGCGGTCTATCTCAACGGAGACTAGCCTTCGGCGCGGGAGTTATAGTGCACAAGTGTGTGCGCAGACACAGGTGCACTCTCCCTTCCCTCACTCTCATAGTCCGATGGGACGGCAATCAGATACGACCGGAGATAGATCTGGCGTAGGACCAACAGCTTAACGTGCTTTCCGACTCACACCGCCAACTTCCAAACTCCGGGCTGTTACTAAGAAATTCCTAATGGAAAATCCCAGTAACACTTTGCCCAACCCGGGAATCGAACTCAGGACCCCACGCTCAGCATTCGCGTTTGTGACCACGGGACCAAGAGAGCTGTCATATTATGTACATAAATATATTTTAAATTAGACTATTTTTATTACTTACAAGCTTCCCCCAGTGGCTTTGCCCGCGTGCGTCTTTATAAATTATAGCCTATGTCACTCAGTGATAATATAGCATCCCAATTGTGTTTTTTTTTTAATAAACAATTACTTAGATAAAACGCATTTTAAGTTGGGGAGTGGGGGTCGGTACATCACTAGTATGTATAAAATCTACATACTCGTGACGTCATGGTACATTTTACCTCAATGTATCGCCGTAATCTTTAGATTACGTAAAAAAAGAAAAAATACGTGTCCAATATTTTTTTATAATCTCAAAGACGGACTAAAAAAATTTTTTGTCATCATCCCTATTGAGCCTAAGTTATCCAACACCAACTTATTCCCTACTAAACTTTTTGCTAACAATACTGCCTTAATTCTTAAAAAACTTTACGTTTAAGTTATTAAGTCCGGTGAAATCGGAAGACTTGTTCATTTTCAAGTTCTAACTTAAGCTACTTACTGCTTATTTCCGCGGTTAAGTTACTACTTAACAAATGTAAGGAACTTATAAATGCTACAAAGTTTCGTAAGTTTCTAGGAAATAATGTAAGTTACTCATTACTTATTAATAATAATTGTAGGTATTACTGTTTCGTTGTTTTGTGGTCGCAAGCGCTACTGCAGTGCTTGAGGTTCTGGGTTCGATTTCTGAGCCGGGCGAAGTGTTATTGGATTTTTCCATCATAATAACACGCTAGACGAGAAATTACAATGGGGACCTCATATAACAATTCTTGCGGGGCGGCTAAGCTCGGTCGCTTATGCTGTTAGAAAGATACGACAGTTAACAGATGTAGAAACCGCGCGTCTGGTCTATTTTAGCTACTTCCACAGTATTATGTCGTATGGCATTTTACTGTGGGGTCGGGCTGCTGATATTGAATCCATCTTTATTTTACAAAAGAGAGCTGTCAGAGCCATTTATAATCTACATCGTCGTGAATCTCTCAGGGAACTATTTAAAAAGATTAATATTATGACGGTACCTTGCCAATTCATTTATGAAAATATTATGAATGTAAGAAAAAATCTACATATCTTTAATAAAATAAGTGATAGACATAATTTTAATACTAGAAATAAAGATAAAATAGATCAACCATTTTTCAGATTATCTAAAGTACATACATCTTTTATGGGGTACTGTGTTAAATGTTACAATAAAATACCTTGTGGTATATTACAATTAAATGAAAGAAAATTTAAAACTCATATTAAAAGTACACTCTGTAAACAAGCATATTACAAATTAGAGGATTATATCCAAGGTAAGAATGCTTGGAAACATGCTGGTCCTGCTCCATAGGACAATTTAGAGTCTAGACAAAATCAAACTGGTTGCTTATTTAATTATGTATTTGTTATTTTTTTATAACACTGATTTTACATTCTGTGATTTCTTGAACTCACACTGACTTATTAGTATTACTTGTTAAAATGTTAGGAATATCGTATAATTTTACAATGTTTGTAAATATGTGAGCACCATGTATCTGTCACATATTTAATTTATCTGTAATTGCTTTATTTTTCATTCTTTTTTACCTATCGCGGTATAGTAATCTTATTCTAGATGCATCGTCTGCACATATAATTATATAATTATTGTATGCAAAATATTGTAAAAACATTTTAAAAGAGTAACGGTGGAGTTTCTTGCCCATTCTTCTCCATACGAAAACTACCTTTTGGAAGGGGCGACTAGAATCAATTCTATTTTTTGTAAACTTGACGTTCATAAGTGCCTTTTATGTGCCTAATTGAAATAAATTGTTTGACTTTGACTTTGACTTATTACGATAAATGTAAAATTATCCGAGGGGATTGGCGCTGATACCCAAAATATAGGTTTTGCCTAGTTCGGCTACAGATGCTTAACTCATTTGTACTCAAAACTAGCCTTTTTTTTTTTTGGGTGGTTAATTATCAAATAACTTCTTTCACTCTGACCGGAGCGGGAGGGCATGTCAGACTTTTACTGACTAAAACCCACCCGTGTTCCTTCCGTTGCCTGTGTTCTGGGGCCGCGATATCCCTTTCAGACAAACTCGCAACCCTGGCAGGAATCAAAACTAGCCTAAATTTAATTTGTAAAACATTTGAAAAACAATCTAGAAAGAAATAAAGTTATTATTAAAGACCTGACGTCACAACATGAATGATGTAACCAATATTTTGTGTCCGTGGAGTGTTTTGCCCGTTCTTCTCCTTAGGAACCTACTACTACCCTTGGAAATGGGAGCTTTATCTTTGTGACTGACCAACCCCTTGACAGTTCAAAAATGCCTGTAATTGGTTCAATTGAATTATCACTCAAATTCAAGCGAGATATCCAAATATCGTCATATTAACACACTGAAAACTTATAAAAACATCTCCAAGTAGCGAAACATTAGTTCAAAGTAACATCACGTAACATTTGTGATGTTGGCAACAGGATTTATAGAACTGTTTGTTTCTCAGAAAATAAGTTGGGAAAATCAGGTCTACAACTTAAACTAATAAAACAAAGCTGAAGAGTTTCTTTGTTTGTTTGAAAGCGCTAATCTCTGCAACTACCGTCAGATTTGAATAATTCTTTTTGCATTTGATAGCTCAGTTCTTGAGGCAGGTCATTATCACCCTATGTAAAATTTCTATATTTATTTCTGTAATTTTGTATGGTGTGCATATTATAGAATATTCTATCTATCATATCAGCCGAAAGACGGCCACTGCTGGACATAGGTTTCCCACAAGCACCGTCACTTCGACCGGTTCAGTGCTTCCCGTATCCAGTGGATTCCTGCGGCCTTCACAAGGTCATCGGTCCACCTTGTGGGAGGCTTGAGGAAGTTTATAGGCTATTTATTAATATCACGGTGCGACCCTCAGCAACCGGGTAAAAAGAAAAACATCTGAAAAAACGCTAAACGAAAACGTAAAGTAATAGTCCGGACAAACGATGCGACACAGTGGGTCGGAGGCCGAGAAAGTTTTATAAAAATGTGGCCGTTCTATGTTAAAGGATTTCGTTTCCGCACTTAGTCCGTCAGGTGGACCATTGTGCGAGGGCCATGGCGGCCGTTTGGTAGTTATTCCAACCAGCCCACCTCCCTTCAGACAATAATTAAATCTCCTGGTCTGTTCAGAACATCTGTGTAGGATCTGGGTGACCAGCGGGATTCTGTTCTAATCTGGGTGACGCCTGTGCATTTAAAGAACACGTGCGCGACGGTTTCCTCAGCCTCCATGCACGCCCTGCACAGAGGACTGTCCGTTATGCTTATTCTGTGGAAGTGTTTGTTTAGCAAAATGTGACTGTTATTCTAGTATATTGTGTATCTTACGACTTCCACGTGAAGGAAATCGCAGGCAGAAGCTAGTGTATACATATTTGTGGTAGAACCAGATTATCATTGGTACAGTGAGGTCTGGATTTTTAGAAGATAAATTTATTATAATGCCAAGGCAATGAAGACTTGAAGAGTGCTTTGCTCGGAATTTCGATACGTGATGAAATCAGAAATTAAGAGATTCGAAGAAAAACCAAGGTTGCTGTATTAAAATAACAATTTATACCTAATTAATTAATAAAATAAAAATATAATATTCTATCATGACTAAAACTCGTCGAAAAATTCCTCGGCATCGCTGTCGACTGGTGTAAATGTAACTAAGAGACTGGCAGCATTACCAAGTTGTATGGCAATGCTTAGCTGAGGCTAAGCCGTGACCGTGACCCTAAGGGCTGGTTTTTACCTCGGCCCACGGGCCACGGACTTTTGGGCTTTTGACTTACCGTACCGACAGCCGGGACCGATGACGACGCATTATAGAGGGTTTAAAATGGCGGGTCACCTATCCGCAGATCGACCGTGGCAAGCATGGTCTGAGTAGCTTAATCTTGACCGATCTATCCGTTCGGCTGGTACATAGCGACAAGCCCCTCTCATATAAGCCTAAGTATGTTACGGAAAAATCGTGTGTTTTTTTCTTACTTATTTCTGAGGTGAAAACTTCTTTAGGCGCTTTGAGCACTTTTTGAATGAACAAAAAGCGTGAAACTCGCGTCCTCGTCACCGCACGCTTCCCATGAGCCACATGTATACTGTGTATATATGTACATAGATATACAATTCACAAGTTACTTAGTTTTCCCTTCTATCGGCAGTCCCCAAAAACTGCCTCACATGTTTTTTTTTATTCGGGCCCTGCCCAGCACGCGTAGCGTGACAGCCATAGAAACGGGTTTTGTCGACGGAAGAATAGACAAAATGACAGATTGTGATTGTTTATCTGTCATTTTGTCTATTCTTCCGTTGACAAAGCCCGCAGAAGGTAATAAACATTGTAATCCCCGAAGGCTTATGCCGAGGTGGACCTATACTATATCCACATTTTGCCTGTTATGTTTAAGTCCCATGTAATACAGCGCGAGCCTACTGAAATCCACCGAGTACAATTCCAGACGCTAGGCTGCCACAGAAAAATTCAAGATAGAAAAACCCAATATCACTTTGCCCAGAAACACTGCCCGACCTCGTAATCGAACTTTATGCTGAGCAGTTTAGCGCTTGCGACCAGTAGCCAATCTCTTAGCATTATTTATCACTATGTGAATGAGTCAATAAAACCCCAGAATTGATGGTCATTCAGAAGACAAATTCATATCTTAACGACATCGCGCTTACAGAGCAGACAGAAAACTTTTTCTTATTTGTTTGTTAGAGCAAGTTGTTATCCGACGAAAACATTGTTAGGATCAATGGTTTATTATTTTTTGGGGTTCGGCAGCAGATTCGAGTGGTGGGAATCGTACTTTTATTTCTTTTGAGAATCGAGCTCGGATTTTTGCTGATTTGAATGAAAAATTGCATTGGATACCTTGTACCTTTTGTTGTTTTTGTAAAGGCTTTTTTGGTTCATTTATTTATTATTTTTTGTTAAGCTACCCTTGCTGGGGCTGGTCTATGGATGGGTGACCATCTTTACATACCGAGACTCCTTCGTGCCTAGGAAAGCACGTTAAGCCGCGGGACCAACGGCTTAACGTGCTTTGCGAAGCTGTCATTCGTGGATCTTTGACAGTAGTTACGGGTCGTCAGAAGCCCGAAAGTCAGACACACAGTCTTACCAAAGGGCCTATCTGACTTTCACAACCCACTATCTGAGTAATACGATAGTATTACCCAGGTAGTGGGTTGTGGAGGTCAGATAGGCAGTCGCTCCATGTAAAATACTGGTATTCTGCTGCATCCGATTAGACTGGAAGCCAACCCCAATATAGTTGGGAAAAAGCTAGGATTGATTGTATCCGTTCGTCGAATATTTTAATCTCAATTAATTGCAATTTAGAAAATAAGGCAGTCTTCTTAATAAGAATAAAAGCTGGACTTAGAAAAGGTTATAGCCGCTGAAACTGAGGTTTGTGCTCTTTTTAAGGTTCCATCTTTAAATAAAAAACGGAACTCTTATAACAACACTTCTTAAGATAGTTAATTGATTCAGGCGTGACTTTGCGGAAATCCATTATAAAATACAATTGGCGACGTATATTTAGTAACCTAATCCGCGTAACTGTTCTTAAAGAGTCATAAGGAACCCTGTAAGAAATCGACACGTGTTTCACTTCTCAATGAGGCATCCTCAGGATGACGATTGACTTGTTGCGAACTCGTACCCGACGTGTTGACACGTTAAGCATCGAGAGCAGTGTGTTCAATGCTCTTGACGCTTGACGGACTTGATGACTTGATTCTTTAAGAACAGTTGACCGCATTATGTTACTAAATATACGTCGTCTATTGTGTTTCACTTCTTTTTTACCAAAGATTGATTTAACCTATAAATAAATGTGCTTCGTTGGTCTGGTCGTCGCAAGCGCTACTGCTGAGCCTGAGATCTTGGGTTCGATTCCCAGGTCATGCAGTGTTATTGGGTTTTTCAACCAAGAATTTCTCAGTAGCAGCCCGGAGTCTGGATTTGTGCCCAGTTGATGGCAATAGGCTCGCCCCGTATTACATGGGACTTAAACATGACAGAAATGTGGGTTTATTATAAGTACACCTCTGCTTAACTCTTCAGAGAGTACAGGCTTGATGTTATATTATGTAATAATTTAAATTACAACATAAATAAATGTGTTTAGTTTGGCGTTAAGGCTTGTGCAGACCAGCGTGACTTGTCGCGCGACGCGACACCGGTTATTGTTATACTGTGAAGTTTTCTTAGAAATTGTATTGTTCGTGTCGCGTCGCGCGACAAGTCGCGCTGGTCTGCACAAGCCTTTATACAAAGTGTTTTTTTTTTATATCCCATAAACCTAGCGTTGAATGATACCGTATCAACTGGCACATTGTTTTTTTTTTAATATTTTTTTTTTTCGTTCTAAATAATTCGACAAAGTCGAGATTATTTATCTAAAAAAGCCTTAGGTGACTTTATAAAAAAATAAAATAACATTTAATTCAGACAATTTTTGTACATAAAAAAAAATATGACAACGTCGCATTTTCTTAGCTTTAAATATGAATGACTGATTGGTTTGAATGAAAATGATTTACTCGTACTTATGAATGAAACTTAGATACACACATCGAGAGGCTGGTGGTAAGTTATCTTAAAAATATAGAAAAATAATTTATATGTTAGTTGATTCTTTGACATGGTCTCATTCAGTTTTTATAGCATATGAAAATTATATCATATGAAAGTTATGTCAAATGAAATTAGACTATCTGTTATTATACCAAACATTCCCCACCCCTCATTCATACCCTAGAGTTATGGGATATAAAAAAAACACCTTTTATAATTATAACCACAAAACAGGTCAGGCAGTTAATAAAAAACCTCAACAAATTATTTCCGTAAGAAGTAATTTTACTTTACACGGTAAATATTACGCCGATTACCACACAGTAAAATAAGTACAAAAAACATGAACGTATTTACCGATAAAATTTATACAGGCTGTTGACACAATTCACAATTTCCGTTACAGGGTGTTAATTTTCAGGTAGGCATTGGAGGAAAAAAATTGTGCCGAGTTTTTTACGATTTTATTATCGCCGCTCATTTACGCCCGATTTTTACGAGGCAAAGCCGCGAATGGTACAAATTATCGGATCGTATACTCACACTATGTGCCATGGAACTTAAAATTCTATTCTAATAAAAAACGGGATTATTGGGGAAAAGTAGATTTCTTCGTTCCTCTTTATATGCACGACGCATCTCTAAATATTGGTCCCAAAGATGGGCCAACTTCAGCTCTAAATTTGACTGATTAGAACCTTGTTTTTGCTTCGCCATTACCCTCTTCTTCGCTTTGCTCCATCTGTTAGGGCCAATAGTTGGAGCCAATGTATGCATCCGGATTATTATCTTACCCCGTGTTTATTTGGGGGTAACAATTTTCCCCTATCGTAGAAATTATTGATCAAAATCGACATTCATTCAACCCCGTCATTACGTATGTTATGACGTAATGATTGTGAATTTACGTAGGTACTATTAAAATAAACGTACAAAAACAATATTATTTTATTTCTGTACCAATAGCGTAAGTGTATTTCACGATTGTACCACACACTTTAAATAATTACTTTAAGTAAGTACATTCGAACAAATTATTTGCTATACAGACAAAAATATTCATCTTTCCACTATACTGCCAATATTAATTTTTAACATAACATCAAGTCTGTAATCCCCGAAAGGTTAGGCAGAGCTGTACCCTTAAGACGCGGGGGGAGAGCCTTTTGCTATTAAACTGGTCACAAATCCAGGCTCCGGGCGGGTACTGAAAAATTCATCTTTACTTGACAATTTTTATTTTTATTTTTTTGTAATTACTTTGTAAGCTCATGGCATACTTAATAGCTCCTACACACTATGGCGGTGGCATGGCCGCGGTGCGCCCGGCCCTGCCGCACAAAGGATCGCAAAGGAAATGAAGGCGCAAAAGCCGGGGGGTACGTGCCGAGCGGCAAAAGCCGGCCGGTGGCCATGCCGCCGGCATAGTGTGTAGGAGCCATTGGAGGGTGATGTACAGTAAAACAATTCACTACTCACCACACCCACAAGGTTAAAAGATAAAAAATATAAATATAGGTATATTTGCGATAAACATGACGCAAAAAGAGAACACAAAACAAAAAAGAACAAGTTGGGGTAAAATATGCTATGCGTCACATCCACGCAAAACGGCTATCGCTCAGCATAATGCTTCGACCCGAGACAGCCCCAGCGCTGGTTTTCAGTGACGGCGTTGACGTTATGAATTCGACCGGTAACTAAATGATTTATTTCTGTAAACAGGTTTAAAAAAAAACACTTACACGTCAAAATAAATTATATTTTAAACTAGATGAGGTCGGTGTTTCCTGCCACCGTAGGCGCGGGCTTGCGGCCGGTGAGCAGTGGGTAGCTCACTGTCCGATAAGGACCGAGCCCGGGTTGATGGCGCGTTGTGTTCCACGCGCGCCTTAAAGAGATGTCAGCACAACTGAAGGGGTCCGCTAGGGCTGATGCCTGCCGAGGTCGCGGGAATGTCCGAAAGGGATACTGTGGCCCCTGGCAACATACAGGCAACTGAAGAAACCGGGTGGGTTTTAGTCTGTAAGATTCTGACACGCCCTCCTGCTCCGCCAAGAGTGGGAGAAGTTATTTAATAATGTCTCAACCAAAAAAAATAAAAGTCAGTATTTCCTATCCGACTACTCCGAGAATAAACACCGAGGAAAAGAAGACCACACCACAAACTCGGAAGTCACAGTCTCTTTTAAAGTGTAGCATTATCTGGTTCATGCCATATGAGAACCATGCAGATTGCTGCCTGAGATGATCTTTTGAGGTTAAAACCACACAGATTTGAATGGACCTATCCAATCAGTGCACGCATTTGTCAGTAATCGCCTAGCTCAACTCAGACCTCAACGAACTCAACAACTCGATGAACAATATACCAAAGAAAGGATATTTGTGTAGGCCGTATAAAGCACTCAAATTGCAAGACCATCATTAAAACTAAATGAGATAGAAAAAAACGAACGAGCCTTCCAATAGTCGCACATTATGTGTACATCTGACATCTTGGCTGACAGTCCCAACCTCTCGGAAAATGGGTCGGTACAATCTGAGGACCAGCATTATCATCGTGCGCGCTCATTGGTCAAATCAAACAGCACGTGCGGGAAGCACGCCGGCTTTCTGGTACACACTTCCATCCCTTTTTCACAAAATCACTCCTACAGATTACAGGAAACCGAGAGAAAGGATGATACACATAATTTTTCTTTTTTATCACATTCACAATAATTAAAGTAATTTATTACTTTAAAAAGTAAATATTCATTTAATTTATGTTTAAAAGTAATTGCATTTTAGCGGCCTGTATACCAAATAGTTTGTTCCACTGAATATTCAATACATAATGTATACGTTATCAAGGTTAATGAAGTCATATATCAAAAGCATAATAACTAGCGTACAAATACTTAAACGCTATGACAAATTGGGCTAAAATACCTTACTTTAGACTTCATAGTATTTACCAGCGATTTTATGTAAATCAAGAATTTTCGTGGCTCTGCCAAAATTATACCTCTTAGCTTATCTTTGGCGATTGAGGTCGCTGTTATAAACCTTAAACGGTAGATAGTTTTGGAACGGTAGTAAAATAGGCTTTTATCTTTTGCAATTTTAATAACTTTAATCCAGTTCAATGGGTTTAATCCAGTTCGTCTATGTTCTTGATGTTGTTTTCTCCACTTAGATGAACTTGTGTGGAGTTCTACAAGTAAAAAGTGAAAAAATATATTCTTTTTTCCCCAATAAACAACAGACCTAAAAAAATCTGCGCTGTCGGGGGACCTCGTCAGGAAGAAAGTTCCTTCTCACGTATGATTAAAAGCAAAAACAAAATTGTCGCAGCCGCCATCTTGGTTTTACATGACCTCACTATCGACTTTAGCAGCTTCGAAAATTATGAAAACGGTATCCATAATTAAAAATTTTAACATTTTCTCAGCCACCATCCTGGATTTACATTTTAAATTCAGTATCGGCTTTAGCACCCTCGAAAACTATGAAAACGACACCCATGACGAAGAATTTTCCCACCAAAAATAAAAGTCGTTTCCCAGCAATTATATTTGCACAAATTTGACTTAGTTTGATGTACAGAATGCGTAGAAGACGTTTTCTTAGGGGTATTTTTACACTCTGTTTAGAATCAAGATATTCTAACTTAACAGACAACTGTGCTCCTGGGGAGTCCATAGAACAGGGAGAATCCTCCGACCAGATGGGTGTTGTGTCTGGTGGGCAAGTGCTCAACGATTGATAGTTAATTGATTCAGGTGTGACTTTGCGGAAATCCATTATAAAATACAATAGACGACGTATATTTAGTAACCTAATCCAGTCACTCCTAATCACCTAATTCACTGCTCTCAACGCTTGACGTATCCACACGTTGGGTCCGAGTTCGCAACAAGTCAGTCGCCATCCTGAGGATGCCTCGTTGAGAGGTGAAACACGTGTCGATTTCTTACAGGGTTCTTTATGACAAGAACAGTTACGCGGATTAGGTTACTAAATATACGTCGTCTATTG
The DNA here is from genome assembly GCA_947364205.1 of Agrochola lota. Classification (NCBI taxonomy): domain Eukaryota; kingdom Metazoa; phylum Arthropoda; class Insecta; order Lepidoptera; family Noctuidae; genus Agrochola; species Agrochola lota. The sequence continues at coordinate 7,197,280 of OX376246.1, read as the reverse complement.
TATTTTTTCAACGATTGCTGTTTGTAAGTTGTATATATACTAGTCATGCGGTAAACTCTGCTCTCTCTCTTTCTCTCTCTCTCTGCGCAATGCAGGATTTTGTGTGATGTCAGTGTGGTGTGTAGTTTACATGTGGCGATGTAGATGCCGTCGCCACAAGTGAAGGACTGGCGTTGTGGGGGTCTGCCTTATGTAAATTTTACATTCAAAAAGTGCTGATTCTCAGCCTAATTTTCATAAATGACTTCTCATTTTAATTATCACTTCACAAAATTGGCCTGTCTATAGCCTGTAGAAGATGAGATTATCTTCTAAGTTATAACAATAAGCTATTCATCTAATTTAGTACAATAAACTTGATTAATACATTGAATTAGCCTAAAAATCAGAGAAACGTCGCCTTTGAGAAAACTTTATCATTGAAATAAACCCAATTTTGGGTACAATGTAAATCACACAACTTTCAACCTTATACCAATAGCGATAAAGCTTAAACATGCACTTACTGTACCTGGTACAAGCGAAGTCAATTTTTGAGGATTAGAACGCCAAACGATTTTCAATTCTAGGAAGGAAATGTTTAGATCTAAATTGTATTGAGCTCTTAATGTACACAAATAAATAGTATGTATCTAATTATGAATAGTAACAGTTAGTTTGTTTGTCGAAATCGCGAAGTTATTTGCAAGTTGTACTGGAGTTTGGGCTTGTCGGCTTTTCATTGAAGTCTGATTGTGGTTTACTTTAGTTATCAATGAATTCCTTATCGGGGTATAAATGCTAACTATACGGGCTTAGGAATTATCTGAAGAGATGGCTGAGGGGTGGGTCGTTACGTGATTTTCGCGAAACGTAACGTAACTAGTTACTTCGAAGTCGTCACCTATTTTGAAAACTCTTATCATATGTCTCACTTCTAATATCTATGTTCTTCACACGCTAAGAATCTGCGTTCTTACAACAATCTCCTTCTACTCTGTCCTTCTCATACTTCTGACTTTGTTCATTCTTCCTTTCGTATTCAGTCCATTCTACTCTGGAATGCGGTTCCTCTTGATATCAGGACGGCCACCAGTCGGTATGCATTTAAGCGGAAATTGCAGAGCTATTTTCAAAACAAATAGTGTAGTCATCTCAATTACCTCATTTCCTTTGAATTTATATTTGTTTGTGTTTGCGTTGGTATATATTATAGTAAATATGTATGTACGTGTATCATAAGTTAACTATATAATATGTACTTGTGTACCTATTTTATTTATAATATTCATTGTTGTCTTTTTAATATTCTTTATTATTATTATCTCGTCTAATTCGGAGCACATGCCATCTTATCTCTTCACCACCCTTGGTTGACTGGTAGAGAATGCCTAAGGCATTAAGTCTGCCTTTGTAACTTATTGTGTGCGAGAAGTTTAAATAAATAAATAAAACTAGTGATTTGAATAACAAGTAATTTTTTCAAATTATATTTGGTAATTCAACATGGTGAATATCGAAGTGTTACAGTTATTTGCGAAACGAAAATATTGGTGATTACCTGCGTAATACGTTACAAGCTTTAAGTTTTTGTAACTACATATTATGCAGCTAGGTACATCATTAACGTAATACTAACACACGTGACCCGTATCAATAAAATACTTTGATAAAACACGTAAGAATACTTAAACATAAAAAAATAATTTATTTTAAAAATGGTGACGGTTTTAGAAAAAAGATTTTGCGTGATTCTCAGTTTTTTTATCCGCGTTAGACATAACTTTACAAATTAATTTCACTATGTAATATAAACAAAATCTAAAATATTCGTATATTAAGTTATAAAAAAAATGCTCTAATTTAACATATACTTTTTCCAAATCATTAACACTACTCGTTTAGACGTGATCTTCAGTATAAAAATATTAAAAGTCGGTTATCCTCGCCTTAATTTATACGTATGGTAAAATTTAGAGATGAGAGGAGAGAGGATGAGAGGTGTCAAAGTTCAAGTACGCAGATGATTTTTGAAAATGGTTAGTAAAATTCTTCCTTTAACTTTTACCTGTTTGATGTTTTGGAAAATTCGGTAACATCAAAAGGTTTATTTAAGTAGGTATTAGAAAACCCATGGAAAGGCAATGAAGGCCTATAAAATATTCAGTGACGAATTCTGGGTAGTTAAAAAAATAAAAAATAAATAGGCTTTTCTCGGATCCCATGAATTTTCGTCTAGGCTTTATGTGATGCTTATTTGTTGCAAATAGGTCACACTACTATCACGTCCTGGAAGGAATACTTCAAATTAAAAGTCATCCCGTAGATAACGACACGCTGATGACTTCACGCTGAAGTAGTTGCACGAAGGCTGCGCTGACGTTCATATTCAGGACCACCAATTTAGGGGTATGAGGAATTAAAGTTCGCTCATACTTGATATAAAAGGGAGGATCCTCCGACCAGACGGGTGTCTTGTCTGGCAGGCAACTGCCCAATGATTGATTTCGAATAGTCATATATATATGTCGTTCGCGCAGTAAACTCTAATTGCGCGATGCAGGATTTGTGTGACGTCAGGTCTTTGATGCGTAGTTCGCATGGGTCGATATAGATGTCACCACAGTCTCATTAATAGAGCGATTCTTATATCGTCAACTGCGCACAAAAGCCCAATAACACTTTACCCGACATGAAAATCGAATTTAGGATCCCATTGCTCAAGTCTTCACGCTTGCAACCATAAGAGCAACAACGCAGTCGCATTTTTTTTTTATATTACAAGAGTACAACACAAGACCTCAAACTACTTGTTCAAGACCTTAGCAGGAACACTCAAACTTGGTCGGGAGAGGTGAAAATGAAAATAATTGTGCACTTCAAACATCTAGTGAGAGGTTGGTGGAAAACTACCTAAGTAATAATGGCTGAGAACTTTGGAAACTTGCTGTTATAAATCTCTAGGCTTAAAATGTTTATGGAGAGAAAAAAATAACTTCATAAAGCCATACATGTAATGCTTCTTAGGGACTTTGTAACATCAGTGCATTATATAGGTACTAACATGATACAAAACTCTCATTTATATATAATAACTAGAAACCGTGTCCGTGTGGTGCCGGACGTAAAGAATAGTACCATCCCATTTCTTCCCGTGGGTGTCGTAAAAGGCGACTAAGGTACTCACTAGAAAATGGGCAGCAGCGCTCTCTGTGCATTTTAACACCATACTGCGATCGCCAACCCGGCTACCAAGCGTGGCGATTATGGCAAATCCCCCCCATTTGGGGGAGGCCTATTGCCAGCAGTGAACGTCTTTCGGCTGAAATGATGATGATAATGAACTAGCGACCCGCTCCTGCTTCGCACGGTTTTTACGTGCTGGCAAAACATCGAGATTTCTTAGTTTTACCTAACTTTAATATTAACGTTTTATACGCATAAACCTTCCGGAATAAATTGTCTACACGACGGTGACATCCTCATCAAAATCTGTTGCGTGTTTTAGAAGAACAACGCGGACATACAGACAAACACGAAAAGCGACTTTAATTTATAATAGATGTATAGCCTAGCTGACCGGGCAGACGTGCTGGCTAAATTAAAAAAATGGCATAGAAAAAGGACGTTTAGTTTTTCCCAAATTTGAAAGTTTGCCAATTTTTCTTATTAATTACTATTACGAACATTTTAAAATAAAAAAAACTTTTTACAAAAAAAACACTACAAAGTGAAAGATAACTTTAATTTCGGAAGTCAGTGTCTTTGGTTTTGAATTTTCGTTTTTTGCCTAGCATGATCTAGTAATATAAATATTAGGAAACTACGACCAAATAGGTTAGTTTATGTTAGAACTGTGACCAACTATGCGTGAGCCGAGCGAGCGAAGCGAGCGGTACCGCGACAGCGCCCGGCGAGGTCGCAGTAACAAAATTCGGGCACTCCGACCGTTATGAACCGCTTTCAGAAAACTATATAACAATATAAAGCTATATTCCTGGGGGTATAACTATATCACGGCTATAACCATCTTACTGCGACATTTAAATGATACCTATTAGTTAGCATACGTTAGATAGATGTTCTTAGCTGCACATGAGCTCCCCCTAGGGTCTAATAGATCACTACGTACCATCTAGAAAGAATATTACGTTAACTTTACGAACTTTAAGTTTAACCTAGTTTCACAGTTTTACTTTTATTTCATTGGTAGGGCAATTTGTATTTTTTTTTCAAAATGTTGTTTCGTATCTTATCGCAATGCCGGAAATGTCAGAAATAATATTTCATTTGCGTGCCTCGGAAAGCACGTTAAGCCGTTCGGTCTCGGCTGTCATTCGGACAGAAGCCCAAAAGTCTGACAACCAGTATTATAAAGGGGTATCGTGTTACCATGTGGATTCTGGAGGTCAGATAGGCAGTTGCTCCTTGTAAAATACTAAATTAAATTCAGCTGCATCCGGTGAGACTGAAAGCCGAGCCTAAAATAAAATTCAAAAGTCATTTATTCAAACCAGGCTGAGAATCAGCTCTTTTCAAACGTCAAAATTACATAAGACAGTCCACCAAAACACGCAATAGTTGGGAAAAGGCTTGGCAAATTGATCTAATTTATGTTGTGCCTGCTTAACAGTACCGTGTTAGTTTATTAATGGGTCTGTTTGAGGCCTACAATATCATTGCCATGTTAATTTGATAAGTAACTAGAATAACTATTCATAGTTCGACACTTCTTTATTTTTCGTGTGGTTAGTGACTAGCCTGGTATCAGAATTTTTATGCCGCCCATGGGCCTCTGACTTGGCTTCATATGCCGTCGAAAAATATATCTCAGGCATGCCGCTTCGTCACGATTTTTTCCTTCACCGTTTTTGAAGCAAGTGATAATTATACAATACGCACATGAATCCGAAAAGTCAGAGGTCGTAGCTTAGGTTCAAACTCGAGACCTATGACTTTGCAGTCCGACGGTCACACCACTAGGCTATCACTATAGCTAAATTTGTAGTTCGACACAGGAATACATCTATCTATTTTGAACATAAATCCTTTGGCTATTTATCAGATCGGTTATTGTATCAAACTTTTGTGTAGCCTTTGTGAAACTAGAGAATGATTTTGAATTAAGATCCTGGCTGAGGTATTGTACTCTGAATACCTGTAAATGGGCTATCAAGTTTATGTTTCTCAGTAGCCCGGAGTTTGGGTTCGTGCCCAGTTGATGGCAGTACAAATGCCTTCGATATCGGAAAGCGTATTATGGAACAAAGTCAAAATCAAATCATTTCTTTCAAATAGGCCCTTGTAAGGCACTTTTGAACGTCAAACTTACCAAAAAAAAAATAATTGATTCTAGTCGCCCCTTCCAAAAGGTAGTTTTCGTATGGAGAAGAATGGGCAAGAAACTCCACCGTTACTCTTTTAAAATGTTTTACAATATTTTGTATACATTAATTATATAATTATATGTGAAGACGATTCACCTGGAATAAGATTACAATGGGTAAAAATAATTTAAAATTAAACAACGACTGATAAATTAATTATGTGAGAGATACACGGTGCTCACATATTTACAAACATTGTTAAAAGTGTTTTACACACTGACTTATTAAAGTCAGTGTTTCAAAACACAGTCAGTTAAACATGTTTTTAGAAACCACCCGTGTTAGAGAGAGAAAGATATGGATAAATCAAGACGTAACTGTTAACGATATTGTTTTCTCTTTCTAACATGTTAAGGAAATTGCAAAACGTATGCAAATAGAAAAGCGACAAAAATAAATATACCGAGCATAACCACAATCGAAACCTAGTCAAGCCTTTAGCTAATTTCGTATTGTACTGCAATTGCATTAACACACTCGAAAACCAACCCTAGTCTTGTAAAGTTTAAGTTCACATTTCTTTGAACGGGCTCATCCAAACGAATAAGGGTGACTTGTAAGTTGGTTACAGCAGAATAATTTGGGCTGTATGTGGTGGAAGTTAAGGTATATTCTCATTTGAACCAGTTTTCAGTAGTAGGTTCTGAAATCGTACTGGGTTTCAGTTCGCCGGTGTGTTTCGGGCATCAAAGTTGTTTCGGTCGAATTCGGTAAAAATTACGAACTGACAATATACAGTGTGTTTGTTTGTCGTGTTTTGTATACATGGTGGTTTGATTTTGTGAAGGAAGTGTTTTTTTTTCGCTGTGTGAAAAAAAGGTTTTATTTTTTATTTTGTTGTATAGTTGTGGTTTGTCTATAAACAACAAACAATTTATTTCGTTTAATTAAACAGTTGAACCGCGAAAGATAGATTTTACGTTTTTATTATTTTGCATTTAGGTTGTATTTTCTGCTAAAATTATGAAATAGAACCTATAAATTAATATTAGTTGCTTTGACGAGATTGATTATCTACAAAAAAAAAAATAATTTAATGCTTTAGAGTTGAGAACAACTGTACCTATTTGACAATTTTTGGTTTTAAAATGTTCGTAATAGTCCGATTAGGTTATTATGGAGAGAAAAATTGGAAATGTTTCCCGGAAAATGTTCAAATTTGGGAAAAACTGAGCGTCCTTTTTTCTTTGGGATATTTGTATAAATTGGACAGGAGAACGTCTGTCGTAATAAATAAATTATTAAAATATTTAGATTATTAAACAAATTATTCATAAAGATACGTAAAATCTACAAAAACAATAAAACAATCCACTTACATAAATTATCTAGACAAATGATACAATCTTTCAGATTTTTACGATCTTGTTTTCCATAAAAGGTGGGCAGGAGTCCAAAGATAATTTCACTGGGTATTTCAGCCTGGAACTTGATCCAATAGTATCCAATCTATTACGTGAGAGATATCATCCGATAAAAATGTAGCACCATTTGTAAACACAGCTTGTTTTAAAAGGCAAGTATCGATATACATGCCTATAAAATTATCAACCTCAAATAATTCTCATTTTGCGCTCCAAAAAATATTATTGACCTTGTTTTAAAATAATATCATCCTCTTGTTCTTAGGTGAAGGAATCACGCCTAAATAATAACAGCTGCACGGGTCAATAGATGGTTAAACTACGCTTGCCGGGGTCGGTTCATGGATGGGTGACCATCAATGACTTACAGATACCCTTCCGTGCATCGGAAAGCACCGTTGGTCCCGGCTGTCATTCGTAAAATCTTTGACAGTCGTTACGTGTAGTTAGAACCCCAAAAGTCTGACAACCTGACACCCTGGACACCCATCCACGAACCGACCGCGGCAAGCGTAGCTTAACTTTCAAGCAACCCATGCGGCTGTTATTATTTAGCCACAAACGAACATAGTGCCATTTTAATTGGAAGATGATAGGGGAGTAAAATAGTTTTTTTACATCAGTTTACAAGCTTTTCCCCACGACTTAGTAGTTTACGTAAAAGAAGCAAATGGAGTGTGTAAGGATCGTAGCGTTCTGTAGTTTCTGTCTATCCCCATGGAAATAAGGCGTGAGTTTATGTATGTATGTTAGTACTTAACTACCCTACACACCCCAAGGGTTAAATTGAGACAAACATTTCCAAGTGCATTCTTCCCTCTTAAGAGCGTTTATCCTAAAAGTTGTCAACGTCAAAAATAGCTGTCAAAATTTTACCTGTTTTGATTAATTTGGCAATATTACTGTATGGAAATAAGAAATGTGGCTCTGGAACTAGAATATTAATAATGAATTGCAATTATAACATTGAATTTGATGCTGTACCCGTTTAGGTATGAAAAAGGCATTTGGAAAGTTTCCAAACACTGTTTTACATTTAAAACTAAATATTCGGTGTTACGATATTAATTATTGCATTTCATAATTAATATTCTAGTTCGCTAGTTAACAGCATTTCTTAGTTACGTACAGTAGTAATATTGCGAATTAATCAAAACAGTGAAATATTTGACATCTGTTAGCGACGTTGCCCACTTTTAGAATAAACGCTCTTAAGGAAACTGTTCATAATTTCCTTAAAATATTATACTTTGCCACCCATGGGCACGTGACCGTCCGTATTTTTCTGAATAGTCATGACTTAAACATATCCAACGGAATGTGGGTGTACTATCGAAGAACTTCATATCATCGTAAAGACTATTTCTGCTTGCAGTGCTCTGCGGCTATAGAACCGGGCCGGTAACAGATGTGGTCATCGTGTTCACGGGATTTTGTTTTCAAACTGCACAAACATGAAGCTCTTCGATTCGAAATGTGGGTGTACAATAGGTACACCTGCCTAATCCTTCGGGGAATACAGGGGTGTTGTTGCGTAAAACAAAACAGCTACAGTTAACTGGATAACCAAAATAGACAGATATTTCTAGTAGAAATTGGTGACTATTGAACGAATCTAGGCAGCTCTACCTATGTTTAGAAACTTCCATATATATTTTTAGAAGATTTAGAGCATTGCAGCTGTCTGAATATAAAAATAGTGTACCTAAATCTCTCTCAAGAAACGTACTAAAGATGAACGATTTGGGTGGGAAATTATCAAATAACTTCTCCGGCTTTGGACGGAGCGGGACGGCGTGTCAGACTCTTACTGACTAAAACCCACCCGTGTTCCTTCGCCTTTAGCCTTTATCCCAAAAGTTGGCAACGTCGCAAATAGCTGTTAAAAATTTACCTGTTTTCATTCATTTGGCAATATTACTGTATGGGAATAAAAAATGTGGCTAACTAGTGAACTAGAATATTAATAATGAATTGCAATTATAACATGGAATTTGATGTTGAACACCGAATATTTAAGTAAAAAAAGTATTTGTAAACTTTCCAAATCCCTTTTTTACACCTAAAACGGGTACAAGATCAAATTCCATGTTATAATTGCAATTCATTGTTAATATTCTACGAGTAGTTCGCTAGTTAGCCGCATTTCTTATTTCCATACAGTAATATTGCCAAATTAATCAAAATAGGTAAATTTTTGACAGCTATTTGTGACGTTGCCAACTTTTGGGATAATTGCTCTTAATACCCCTGATATGTAGCAGTTTCATAAACTACTATTACAGGATTTTTTTTTTGCAAGAGGTGGAAACAATATATTCTATTTTTATTTCACATTGCTTCTAAATAAACAGTGCCTACAGATTTTTGTGAGTGGAAGTGCTTCTAAAAGCCATTCGATGTACGTGTAACGGTTGATACTTAATAAAAAGTGACAGTTAACTGTGACCAAAAAGTGATTTTGTGGATTTGAAAAGTACCGGAGCGTCAACATGAGTTTACGGAGGTAAGATTATTAATAAGTTATGAAAGAAATGAGAGAAAACAATGTTTTTTATTTTCTTTTTATTAGAACAATATTTATTTTGAGAGTGAAGAAAAACATCATCGACATCAGGAAATCAGCTGTAGTGTACTCTTTAAACATTACTTCGAAATGGTATTTTGTTGTGAATCCGCGAACATGTACTTAAAAAAAATACGAAAATATTCATCCGAATTCCAAAATAAAACACTATAAAGTGAGAAATTACTTTAATTTCGGAAGTCGGTGTCAGTGATCTAGTTTATGTTGATATTTTTAAATAATTAGACTCGGTTTGACATACTTTATTTTATTAATATTTGCATGCCATTGTTTAAGGCAAACGTGATGATCTGTTTTTATCTCTACTTTTAACATCTCTTGCATGCTGACAATTTATGTTGAATGTATTGTACTCATGTTTGAGCAAATAAATGATTATCTTATCTTATCTTTCCTTTTTGGATGTCGATTAAAAACAAATGAGTTGGCTTTTGAATTCCGTGCGCTCACATGAGTGAGCTGAGCAGTGAACTTGAGATAATAACACTGCTGGAATATTAAACAGTGTGAGTTTTTATCATTTACACTAAAAGTACACCTATTTGATTGTAAAAAAAAAAACATTCCTAAACCCTGATTTCAAGGAAATAGACACAATTCAGAATAAAGTTTATCTACAATGCGAATTAATTATTCTTGTTATTTTTCTCTCAGTAAAGCCACTGTCCTCTTACATTAGCTAATTACCAAAACGTTAAGAAAAAACATTACAAAAGAACAACAAAATGCACACTGCATCCATTTATAGTTTTAATTAGATACAGAAGCGAAATAAAAGCAACTGAAACTAACAGGCGACTTGAATTAGGTGGAATGAGCACAAATGCAGCTCTCAAAACATTTGGTTTGAGAGATAATTGTATTGAAGTAGGAAACTGCAGTACTGAGTGCACAATTGTTACAAAATAAAATAAATGCCGTATGGAATATTTTAATGAGAATATTAAACTGCTTGTCTACAATTATACATACAAAATCTGACTAGCATTTTCACAACTATGTTGGGGTCAGCTGCCAGTCGCACCGGATCAAGCTGAATACCAGTATTAAACTTCAGTGATTCGCCCTGCGAGATTACACGTATTACTTGTAGTAGCACGGACATGTGCTGCCATCTTACACTATTTTAGAGCAACAATTCAAGGATTATTTTATGCGCCCTAATGTGGGTATCTCATACACGTTTTGTGTGGTTGCCATCGTGCACGTAATTTTCTAAATGTAAATTAGTTTATTATGTTTTTTTAAGGTTTTTAGTGGTGTTTCAGTGTATTTTTTAGTGTTGATCACGGGAAAACGTAAACGCTACGACGAGGAGGGGTTTTCAACTCGAAACATTTGAAAATTGGAGAAAGAGATGTCTCGTGTTCGTCGTAAACAACGGGAACGGAGTTAATCAATATTCTGATAGTGATCATTACCCAGAATCATTGCAGGAGGCTCCACAAAACGAAGGTCGGTAACATTTTAAATTTCGAATACTGAAAACTTCGCCGACCGGCGCCGGCGCCTGCCGGTTCTTGCGGCCTTGACCTACTTTTTCTTGTAGAACATTTTGTTTGAATTATATACTTATTTTTATTTATTTGGTGCCTAATGCTTATGAATTTAGTCTGTAAGGCTAATACCGACCTATAATGAATTACAGTTCAACCTTTAAGGTTGATCGCTGTTTATTAGGTAGCACCAAAATTCTGGAACATATTTCGAGAGATCATGTAGTCTATTTGAATTTACAATGTTGTGGGTGAGACTGATACAATTCTAGAGTACAAACCGTGAGTTTGTATCAAAAATTTGTAACTGTGCATAAGATTCTAGAACATAGTCGAGATTATGTCATGAATTCATACTTTAAAATTAAAGACTAATGTTTAAGTCTAGAGTACAAACCGTGAGTTTGTATCACGAATTTATTAAAAACTGTCGGTCTATTGTCTGAGGCACCCCATATGAAGTTAACATTCTATCCGATATATCCGACAGCAATTCTAGGCTCCGCGCCGGAGTGCGCTTGCTTGTGCCGTTGTACACGAGGTTACTTCCACATCCACACAGAGCCTTATTTTTGTGTTTACTTGGAGTAGAGCCTGTACGGAAAATAATTTTGGTGAAAACGTCCATAAAGACATTGCTAGCAGGTGTAGTAATATTCTGGTTAACGGCTTAAAGGATGAAACAAAATGGATATATATATTGAAGATTTATAGTGTATCTTACAATTTAAAATTAGCGCAGTCTCCAAAACTTAATCCTGAAATCAGAGCAGCGATTAATGAAGGTGCCTTGAAGAGAGACAAAATATTGGCTGACAAACAGTCGGTATTATCTTCTATCATAGCCTATGTAGCCAACACAATCACTGCTAGTGATGCCGCAGACATTTATGTCAAACACATTACAGTGAGACATAAACAAGGAAAAACTTTTTGCTGTCCTGCCTTAACAAAGAAATTAAGGATAATGTAAAGGACCTTAAACGTGATCACTTACTATTCGGTAATGATCTCCAAGATAATTTAAAATCTATATACGAGTATGTCATTACATGTAAGAATAGGTACTGAGTTAAAACCTACAGCTGCCAACCGAAACTGCCAACCAAAAAAAAAAAAAATTGTGACCAAAGGAACCAACGTCCAGGGCTTTAAACTGGAGGGGCTAGCCACTGCCACAGTCGCAGCATCGCTTCATGCAGCCAAAACAGACCGCGACGTCTGGTGGGCGCAAGCAGCTACCAATGCGCCGTGCGACGGATCCGCGGCAATACAACCGGAATCCACGTCGTTAGCCGAAGTGGACACAACCAACATACAGGCGGATAAATTAAAGTTCTTCGACCATAATTACTAACGATTCTGTGGAGTAAACTTGGGTTAACGGTTTGCAAATTCCGATTTCGAACAATAAAGCTCAGCTTATATCTAATCCACATATTCATTCTAAGTCTGATGCAGATGAACTGCTCATGACTAAAGAAATTAATGAATAATCTTCTTAGTATTGGTTCCTTATGCGTGCGTGAACCATTTGATGGTAAATAATTATCAAATATTTTCCTTGTTAAGAAAAGTTATGTGACAAATAGATTTTCTTTAAATTTAAAATCTTTAAATAGATTTATCATTGCATCACATTTCAACTTGAAGATTACATAACTGCTATGAGACTCATTTCAAACATAGTTACATGTATTCTGTTGACCATATTGATGCATATTTTTCAATCAATATTCACAGTAGTTCTAAAAAGGTTTTGCGATTTTGTTGGTTGGACAAGCTCTATGAATTTCAAGTTTTACCATTTGGTGTTAATATAGCACCATATGTGTTTACAAAAATTATGGGTTCAGTAATGCAATTTCTGGGTAATTGAGGTTTATTATCCGTAAGGTATTTATTAAGATGATCAGTTATTATTCGGAAATACTTATATGGATTGTAAACATAATTCAGAAACTACACAAAAAGTTCTCCAATTACTGGATTTTACAGTAAAAAAAATAAAATCCTGATAGTATACCTAGCCGAACTGCATCGTTTTTAGGTTTCGTTTCCAATTCCGAGAATTTAACGATTATCATTCCAGTAGAAAAGAAACGTAGAATCAAGGATGAACTATTACATTTCTCTAACTTAACAAGAAGTAAGTTACGTAATTTTGCTCATTTGATATCTTTTGCCCAATTCAAAATTCAAAAAATTCAAAATTCAAAAGTCATTTATTCAAACTAGGCTGAGAATCAGCACTTTTCGAACGTCAACTACATAAGACAGTCCCCCAAAACGCCCACCCTTCACCACTTCCTAGTGCATTAGCTGGGAAGAAGAAGTGGCGCAACAAACTCCCCAGCTGCACAGCTGTCTGTTCAGTTAGAAGAACAACAAAAAAAAGATTCTATATATATTCAAAATAATTAACATTACGCAACACAAAACATTATTTAAATTATTAGCCATATGTATGAAACGCATTACAGCTGTCTATACAAAAAACATTTCGAGAGACCTAAGTATCTTAGCTTAAAACAAAATGATGATTAGAATCAATACAATTGACTGGTGGCTTAGTAATATTTATATTTACGCCAGCCCTATTCGATCCAGTGATTATACATTTAAGCTGGAAATATATTCAGATGCGTATCGAACTGGTTGGGGTGTCAGTTGCTCAGGCCAGACGGCTAGCAGGGAATTAACTCAACACATAAATTACTGATGGTGGCATTCTTTGGGTTAAAGATCTTCGCCAATGGTTATCGTAACTGTAAAATATTTTTACGAATCGACAAGTCCACTGCAATTTCTTATATCTAAAGGATGAGCGACATTCAATTCCCCCATCTTAGTTCACTAAGTCGTGACATTTGGCAGTGGTGCGAACAGCAACGTTTCTTTGCCTTCGCTTCTTATATTAGTTCTAGGGATAACTATATTGTAGACGCGCAATCTCGCCGCATACATGCTGATGTTGAGCGGGAGCTCATTGACGATGCTTTTCAAGTTATATGTAAAAGATTCAATCGGCCTGAAATTGATTTGTTTGCGAGTCTATTAATTAAGAAATTTTCCAAATTTGTTTCTTGGAATAAAGATTCAGAAGCTTTTAGGGTAGATGCTTTCACCTTGAAATGATTCACTTATTTTATCTAAGCATTTCCTTCATTTGGTTTGAATTTAAAAATGAATGTAAAAGTTTTACACTTTTCAAGAAGTTGCTAAGTACTAGTCTAATTGAATTTACACCTAATAAAACATTATTGTCATCTGGTAGCCAGAGTATTGTTAGGCAGGCATTTCTCATGCAGGGCTCCCCTTCAGATACTGCGGATGTGATACTGGCTTCTCTAGCTGGTAGTTCTTTAAAAAACAATATAAAACTTGTTTTAAACGATGTTTTACCTACTGCAAGGATAAAAACTGTTTTTTTTTTTTCAAGCATAGATTGCTAAAATAAAAAATAAATATATATATATAATAACGAGAAGTTTTGTAATTAATATAACGGATTTAATCAAAGCCTTGACTGTGAATCGTACGCGACCAATATTGATTTTTCCTTATTTCAACGAAAGATCGTCTTCTTGTGCTGCTAGAACTTTAGAACAGCATTAAGTGTATTGGCAGACAAGAGAAAACCAGAATGTAATACTTTATTAATTCGTTTTAAGAAGTATTTCAATAATGTAATCTCACAATCTTTAAGCCATTGGATCAAGGCAACCCTGAGTGAAACCGGTATAAATACATCATTCTGTCTTTAGCGCTCACAGGATCCGCGGGCGAGGGGCGAAGCTCCGACCCCGCTCGCCACGCCCCCTTGCGGGGGCGTCGCGACATCCCCGACAGAGCGCTCACAGTACGACACATGCAGCTACATCTACCGCCAATAAGCTCGGGATTATTATAGATAATATTAAAAGAACTGCGGGTTAGACCGGCAGATCAGAAATTTTTGCAAATTTTTATAATAGAGAAGTAGCTGCAGATACATTAGATGCCTTTGCTCGGTCCCTTTGTAGGATAGTCTCGATCAACGAATGATAATGTCAATTTTCTCTATACGAGTATATGATGTATGCCTACTTGATTTTAAAACCTCGTGTTTTTTATTACATTTGTAATGTATACCTATTCCTACCTATATGATTTTGTCTTTCCCCTAAATAATATAGTTTCCTCTTAACTATTTCGTGATACTCTAAACATCTACAAGGAATAAGTGTAATCTCGAATGGCGAATCACTGAAGTTTAATAGAAAGTCAAACAAACTTACCTGTAAGTGACGTTCGATGACCATTAAACGATGTGATTCGCCCGAGAGATTACACTCCCTCCCTGACCCTGATCAAGATCGTCCCCTGACTTGCACGAAATAGTGGCTAGCGATGGCCAAAGGGGAAAACGTGTATGAGATACCCACATTAGGGCGCATAAAATAATCTTTGAATTGTTGCTCTAAAATAGTGTAAGATGGCAGCACATGTCCGTGCTACTACAAGTAATAAGTGTTATCTTGAAGGGCCAATCACTGAAGTTTAATAGTCATCGAACGTCACTTACAGGTAAGTTCGTTTGACTTTCTATTTTACATGGAGCGACTGCCTATCTGAACTTCGCAACCCATTAACTGGGTAATACGCTACACCTTGATAAGACTGGTTGTCAGAATTTCGGGCTTCTGACGGTCACAGATCCATGAATGACAGCCGGGACCAACGGCTTAAAGTGCTTTCCGAGGCATGGAGGAGCCTCGATGTGTAAAGATAGTCACCCATCCACGCACCAACTCCGGCAAGCGTAGCTAAACCTGATGGATCGATTCGTGCGGCTGTTATTACTTAGCCACGACCTCCTCCTTAGCCACATACATACCTCAAATAAGAGTAAAATAATTGTTTCACCCTGACTCTTTTCAAATAATACTGAAAACCCTTTTTAAAGGTTACGTAGGCTGTTAGGGATCGTTGAGGGTTGGTAGCAAATCGAATTTGATAACTACCCTCAACGATCCGTGACCCCAAAATAATTGAAATAAAAAAGAATGTTTAAAACTAAAACTCAACTAGGTACGACAAAAACACTAACCGAAAAGGAGTAAAGAAGATATATAACATCAGATTCGGATTTCGTGTAACCGGAATCACACCTAATATAGAGCCATTTCATGGCATTTGTTCCCTTATGGAACACTGAAGTTGATCGAATGTAGTGGATTATGCCATGATATTACACTTTGGGTGACGCTAATCCAAGGTGCTGCGGTTCCAATTAATTCAGAGGCCATGAGATTAAAATTGAATACCTACCTGGTTTCCATGTCCAATAAGGAACCCTGGTAGTTATAATATACGTAGAGTCGGTTTTTGGGGTTCCGTAGTCAACAATGAATCCTTATAGTTTCGCCATATCCGTTTGTCTGTCTGCCCGCGGCTTAGCTTAGAGACAGACTTAGTACTAGAAAGCTGTAATTTGGCATGAGTATACATATTAATCACGCCAACAAAGTGGTAAAAAAGGGTACCTCCCCTACTCGTAAAGTGGGGATGTATTTCTTTTTCCTCATCTATCCCATGGTGAGGGGTATCGTTGGAAAGGTCGTTCAAAAATATTGTGAGTTTGTGAAACCATAAGCTTAATATTCCTCCACAAGCTTAATATTCCGTTTGCGGACACTCTCGAAAACCATGAAAATTTGAACATTTTCGGACCAGCAATTTTGGATTTACATTTTGACCTCACTATCGGCTTTAGCACCCTCGAAAACTATGAAAACGACACCACTGTCGAATAATTTGAAAATTTTCGTAGGTGCCATCTTTGATTTTCATTTTGACTAACTTCACACTTTCTGTCTCTCTTCGGTATGCAGTGTACTCGAGTCGATGTGTAAAATTTTAACCCACGACACTGTAATCACTTTACTCTGTTCTTTTGTTTTTTTTCTGCCGGTGTTCTCTCTCGCTCTCTACCTTTCTCTTTGAATTAGAAGAAGACAATCGCAAGTATTAACACTTCAGCGTGTCAATTTCTGAAAGTTTACAAGCCGCGTTAAAAGACTTCGATCAAAAAAAAAATTGCACCTCCACCCAGGCCTAATAAGGGTTGGTTAGACAAGGATATAGGAATCCATTAAATATTAAATGCCTACCCAAATATTAATCAAACTAGCTACGCCATTTAGGCTATCATAACAACAAAGGCAGACAGAACTAATTAACACAGTGCCTTTTAGTTAAACAAACCGAAGTGAACGGAATCCTAGACTACCTAGCCTAACTTTGTCTTAAAATTTATTAAAAACACAATACTTATTATTGTTTTCCGGCCGCTTCGGAGTTAGTTAAACTTTTTTATTTTGAATTACTTTAAAATAATCTGAATAATTCATTATGACTTTGATGAATTTTACTTTCAGTTAAGCAGATCGTTCTATAGAATAATATTGTTCAAGGATTTTGTGATTTTATTATCAGGTACAGCCGCTCGTCAGTGGTAACGAATCCAGTATAAGCTGGCCTCGTATCCTATTGAAACTCCGTATTACGCAAGTCCAGCTCCAGGTCAAAGTTGTACCACTGACGTGCAATACAGCAGAGTGAATATTTTATTATTTATGCAAGATAGCTTCCGCTAGCGGTTTCGCCCGCGTAATATCTTTATAAATTAAAGCCTATAAATAACTTTTAAAATCGTTTCAGTAGTTTTTGAGTTTTTTCATTACAAACATTACACACAAAAATACAAACTTTTCTCATTATATTAATATTAGTATATCTATACTTTTACACTCATAAATAAGTAAAAATACCTATGATAATTCTGAATCCTTTAAAAACCATGTTTGTAAAAAGTGCATATATTTCCTAGGATTTTGTCTTTAAACCCACTTTTTTACATTGATTTACCATGGGCATCTTTCCCATTCACATTTTGTACATCTTTCTGATTCTTCTCCATAGAAAAGTTCATAATAATATTGAAATGAGCGATTCTCTTTGCTTGGCAAATACTTCGTTTTCCGAAAATGGTACAATCGATAATATTTGATTTTGGCTTTACTTTGAGAAAGACCTTGACTTTTTTATTGGAGAAAGAAGTTGTTTGCCTATTTTATATATTGTATTATAATAACTATTAGAAACTGTGACATTAATTTTATTATTGACTGATTATTTTTATGAATGAATTATGAATTAGAATATTATTATGTATTATTAGGAAATATGTATTTTAATTGTACCTAAATTCAGAACTTTTGCATGCCTTGTAATTGGCAAAATATGGATGTTTCTGTATTTATATTATGTAACACCTTGACTTGTACCCGTATTTGCAAAATGAAATATCTTTGCTTGTGCTTTTGCGCTTGATACTTCTTTACGTAATAACCATTTAAACCTCTTTTAGGAATATTAATTTTATTGTTGTAATACCACCCATTCTTTCTTTGTCTACCTCAATCCATTTCTCTTCTAAAAACATACACATTACTAACATGCATTATAATATAAATATTCACTCTATTTGTTCTACTCGAACATGCAAAGACGTCACATCGACTTACTATAACGAAATCAACAATATTTGTGAGCGAAATGGTTGTTGTGACATCGCAGAGAATAACTTTCATGTTGTTTTGTATTGGATGTGGTGTTTGAGGGAAAATGGAAGAGGCGTAATATATGTTATTTGTTTCAGTAGGTGCTGAATTATTTATATTACTTTTCTGAAGGCGAAGGAGCTCGTGGCTAAGTAATAACAGCCACACTGGTCGATCCATCAGGTTAAGCTATGCTTGCCGGGGTTGGTCCGTGCATGGGTGACCATCTTTATTTGCGGAGACTCCTCCGTGCCGCGGAAAGCACGTTAAGCCGTTGGTCTTGGCTGACCACACCTCCTGACTTACCATTTATTGGGTTGTGGAAGTCAGATAGGCAGTCGCTCCAGGTAAAATACTGGTGGCATTCAGCTGCATAGGGTTAGACTGGAAATCGACTCAAGCATAGTTGGGCAAAGGCTAGGCAGATTGAGTTTTCTGAAGGCGTGAAAATAATTATATATTATCCTCCCGTCCTTTACCAATTAGTTTGGTGTCGGCGCATGAAATAGTTTTTTTGCCATCGCAGATAATAAATCTTTGATGTTGTCATTGTTATGAATGTGTTAAGGAAAATGGAAGAAGCGTTATATTTAATTCATTTTCTAGGTACTGAATTATTAATATCTTTTGTCTTGGCGGCGTGAATAATACTAAGAAAGAAAGCAAGAAAATACGTTTATTTGCGGTAAACAAGACGCAAAGAAAGAACACAAAACAAAAAACTACAAGTTGGGGGGAAATATGCGTCCCACCCATGCAAACCGGCCATCGCTCAGCATAATGCTGCGAGACAGAGCCACAGCGCTGGTTTTCAGTGACAGCTAGGATTGACGTTATGACGTCTCCTGGTGCAGAATACATTAAGACACAAAGAATATACAAAAATAAAATAAATACACAATAATACATATTCTACCTACATATAAAATGGCAACATTCCGTTCAGTCGGCTTCTACTTCATTCTCCTTCTACTATCTCAATTAATTTTTCACACACGTAACACCTATAATTTATAAATACATCAAATGGTATCAAAAAAATAAAATGGCGCAGGATAGCCTTTACCAGAAGAGGTCATCGTATTAGTGGTTCAGCAGCTTTAATATCATTGTGCCGGAATATATAACAGTTCGTCCTGGACGTGGTACGACAGGGGCTCCCCTGACATCATCTGTCATCAGAAGACAGCCGCCACACAATCATCGATGCGACGCCCGGCTAAAGTAATCAGCCAGTATCACTCCTGCACGCGCAGCATGACTACCATAGAAACGGGATATCGAAGGGTTTTGTCGATTCTAATAGACAAAATGACAGATTATGATTGCTTATCTGTAATTTTTTCTATTCTTCCGCTGACAAAACCCGTTTCTATTGTGGTCATGCTAAGAATTCAGTTCAATGGTTTCTAGTAAATAGTAGTTCGCAATTAAAATAGACGGCGAAACTCAAATTTAAAATAGTAAAAAATCTAAACTAGGCTGAGAATAAGCATTTTTTGAACGTCAGAATCACACGAGACATTCCCCCGAACCGCCCAGCCTTCATCAAAATTACAGGAGACAGTCCCCCAAAATGCCCGCCCTTCACCTTCATTTACCGTCAAATAATTACTGCGATAATTAGTTTTTTGTCCAAAACAGCAATAAGCGTTTATTGCTTATTGCATTTTGGCCATTTATTTATATGATACCATCGTACGCCATTTTTAAGGCTAACTGTAATTCAAATAATCTGTAAAAATTGGTTGACACTTCCCGTGAGCCAAAGGCTGGCTTTTGTCTTGGCCAGAGGCTAAGCATTGCCATACAACGTGGCAATGCTGCCAGTGTCTTGGGTACATTACCAGTCGACAGCGCTGCGGAGGAATTTTTCGACGGCATATTTTAGTTTGTTAATAGTATTAGATGGGTTAGGATATTATATTTTTGTTTTATTAATGTATATGTACTTACTAAAAAAAATATCCTTATCCTTACATGTTATAAAACAAAGTCCGCCGCCGCGTCTGTATGTCTGAACGCGATAAACTCATTAAAACGATTCCGACGAAAGAACGAACGGATTCTCAAACGATTTTCACCAATGGACGGAGTTTGTTATTTCCGAAGCTATTTTGACCGGTATCATGCCAATAAAATATGTTGTATAAGATTAAAATATGCTTTGACATCATATCATATATATGAAAAGTTTAAAAGATATCACAGATTCAAAATTACGCGTAGCAAAATAATTATGGTAGACGGCAACGCGGGCGCAGCGATAGGAGTCAATGACCTTTTCCTCGGCTATTTGGTATGCAATCCCGATAGTACGTTTCCGTGGGATATTTTCTGACATCTACGTGGGCGAAGCAAAAAGCTAGTATTTAATACATCCGTAAATGAATAAGTCTGATTTCCTCACGTTATGGCAAATAAAGAAAGAAAGAAAGAAAGAAAATAAAGAAAATACATTTATTCACAAAGACTAAAAAGCTAAAAAAAGCAGACTAAAAGGCACAGAACACAACATATTGACAACTGACTCAAAAACAAATGAACAAATGACTCGCCTTATATGGGAATACTGGAGTGACGTTATGTTATGTCTTTCTTTACGACTAAGTTTTACTCGCATCACATTCCTGAAAAAATGGAATTGAAAAAGTCACTTTGGAATTTTCCCTAAACTTCCACCAAAACATAATCTACAAAAATAGGCTTTACATACTACATACTATAGTAGATACTATGATAAATAAATAAAATGGAAGTGTCTACAACAATACTACTTATGTACGACATTAAGTTTTTGTTTGTAGTGTCCAAATAACAGCTTTTTACTATATGCATACGGTACTGATAACAAAAAAAAACAAATTTCAAATTTTTGTCTGTCTATCTGTATGTTTGTTCCGGCTAATCTCCGAACTGGCTAAACCGATTTTGACGGGATTTTCACTGGCAAATAGCTGATGTTTTGAGGGTACTTTATTTTGAAAAAGAATTAACCCCACGGGTAGCAGCAAGTATAAAATAAAGTCACTTTTCGTTTCTGTTTGTGTGACCGCTTTGTTCATCTGAACTACGTAATTTATTTTGATGCGGATTTAGACAATTTAATTCGAAAGCTTTATGTATTTAATATGCTAATATTAAATACATATAGCTATTATTCTTCTTCTTTTCGTGTGGTTAGTGAATAACCGGGCGTCAAAGTTTTAAAGCCGCCCATGGGCCTCTGGCTTGGCTTCACATGCCGTCAAGAAACATCTTTCAGGCATGCCGGTTTCCTCACGATGTTTTCCTTCACCGTTTTTGAAGCAAGTGATAATTATACAATACGCACATGAATCCGAAAAGTCAGAGGTGCGTGCCTTGGGTTCGAACTGGAGACCTATGACTTGGCAGTCTGATGGTCACACCACTAACTTATCACTACTGAGATTATATGACACAGACATCTCGTTATTTTTTCAACATTTAGCCGCTTCAGCATAAAATACCCGTACGAAGCAAATGCATAGGTCACTAGTTTAGTATAAAGCAGTGATATTTTATTATAGGCTATCTAAAGAAACTTTTCATACCAATGTGAAAATTATCTATCAACAACAAAATCGTATACAGTATAAATTCCGACAGCATTTTCTGAGCGACAATTTTATCTCAAATAGAGGAAGAATTGACAAACGCCGGGTACATTAGTGCCGTTCGAATAACTCTACATACACAGTCTGTTTAGGATGTTACATACAAATACATTATGCCTTTAATTTTATTTAAGAAGTTGACAGGGGTGAATTTTCAGCAACTTCAAAAAAAGCGATGTATTTAAGGCCGTCTCCTCATTTGTCGGTGCGGTATGGTTTCGGAATAAAAAAAAAATTGAAAACACCAGTATAACTAATCCCCTTTCCTCACTGATCGGTACGTGAGCAGTGCGGGATCAGCATACTCGGTACTGAATGCTTACCGAGCCTATATTTTAATAAGTGTTTCCTGATTGGCTCGATACACGCGGGATCAGGGCGGGATGCGTTTTACAGTATGCTCGGTATACCGAAACGATACCGCACTGCTTTCATTTACGGACCTGACATTATGTTTTCGGTATAATTTGTGCAGTACCACTTAATTCATTGAAATATAGGCGCTCAGTAAACGTTCGGTTCCGAGTATACCGAGCTTGCAGTAAAACGCGTGACGTGAGCGGGTAGCGCACTTGATGTTTCTAGCGAGACGCGGTAAACCAAAACGATCCCGCCCCGCTCCCGCGTATACCGACCCAATCAGGAACCACTCATTGAAATTAATATGGGCGCTCGGTAAGCTTTCGGTACCGAGTATGGTGATCCCGTACTGACGTAACGACCAGTGAGGAAAGGGCCTTAGTCATACTGGTGTTTTGGATGTTTTTTAACCACAACGGGGAAGCTCTTGGCCTTCATCTCACCTGATTATAAGTGATGGTTAGGCCGAAGTTGGAAGCGAGCTTCACCCGGAATCCTCAACCACAGAGGAACTGGCTATCTTACCCCTAACTGCCGAAACATGACAATGCTGTTAACATTGTTGTAATGGCGCCAGACTTAGATAAGATGGTGGAAGCTAGCCAAGTGGACTTAGAACAAGCCCTACTACCAACCAAACCGATCCGAGAAAATTTTGCCCCCACTGGGAATCAAAATTCTATATTCAAATTCAAAAGTCATTCATTCAAACTAGGCTGAGAATCAGCACTTTTCGAACGTCAAAATTACATAAAACAGTTCCCCAAAACGCCCACCCTTCACCACTTCCTAGTGCGTTAGCTGGGAAGAAGAAGTGGCGCAACAAACTCCCCAGCAGCACAGCTGTCTGTTCAGTTAGAATAAAAAAATTGTTTATAAAAGTATGCAAAATAATTTACATTACGCAACACAAAGCATAGTTTAAATTATAATCGAACCCGGCGACTTTTGGGTCAAAGACAGGTGTCATTAGATCACTGAGGCAGTTAAAAGGATGTATCGTCATCATCATCATTATGCTGGATATTTATTTTGCTTTCCCTGAGAATTTCCCACGATTTGTTTATTTCTACCAGTAGGAAATGGTCATTGGGCAAAATTTGACCCAGTTAACGATAGTTTTCCTACAAAGACCAAATTAGTTTTAAATTGTTAAGTATTAACCTACACTTAATTTTTTTTTTTTTTTTTAAACTATGGGAATAAAATGTTAAAGATGAATAAAAAATAGGTAATAAATGTAAAGATAAAACAATATCAGTGAAGCATTCGCGCATATAGCCAGAATAGTATATTTTTTGTCTTGGGCCCGACATCAAGAGCAAATAGATGCATGTGTGTGCCTGTGGCGTTTTTAGACGATACAATTATTCCTGTAGACATTGATCATGTAGAATAAAACTTAAAAACTCTTCTATACTTGTTTTATTTTTACTTATTTTATTTTTTAAATCATGATTTGATAAAATTTATTTTTGAAAAATGTGCTAAGCCTTGTTATAATTAACCTTATAATTGTATTTTTTTTTAGATTTATGGTTTTTTCCCAATAACTGCGTTAATGCGACATATTATATTGGTAAACTAGAGACGTTTATCTAAACATCTTACCCTATTTTTTTTCTGTAGGCCGTGGGTATAGGTTCCATACTTAGTTGCCCAATGACCTTTGTCACATAAATTTTGCGACAATTTTCTTGATCATGTAATGAAGTATGACAAAGCAGGATTTTTTGAGGAAACTTCTCATTCCGGCAATTCTCAACGGATTTGTATTCTAGCATTTCTGTGAGGTATTTGTAATATATATTATTCAGAATTAATATCATTGAATATCTATCATTACCTAGTAATTTCCCATGAGAGTTTTTGTGTGTATGCGAAATTATGCCATTAAGAATTTGTTTTATTGGTTATTTATATTTATATTTATTTATATATACTTTATTGTACACCAGAAAATACATAATAAATCATAAATTTAACACTACAAAACATACAATGGGCGGCCGTATCGCTTTCTGCGATCTCTTCCAGGCAACCTTGGAATGGACAGTGATTGCGTGGACATAAAAAAATGGTAGACATTGGTGCAAAATAATAATGATATAGATACAATATATTATAATAGATACATAGATAGATATATATATATATATATATATATATATATATGCTATGTAATAGATACATAGTAAATATATAAGAATATTTAAATAAGCAACGAAAATAAATGATGACTGCAGATTATTACAGCTACAAGAACAAGATCACAACAACATGTAATATTCCTTCACGAGTCTCTTAAATACAGGTAACGATTGCGCGCGTTTTATTTGAGCTGGCAATGCATTCCACAAACGAGCGGCCTGGACAGAAAAGGATTTGTCGAAGAAAGTTGTGGAATGCATTGGCATTTTAAGCTTCAGGTTATCTGATGACTATTATTGCTATTATTATTTATTATTTGTTATTGTGTTTTTTTTTTCGAGGGATTTTTCGCATGTCTGATATCACGGTCCGATAGACATGAAATAAGACAGTAAGCGTCTACGCTCCCACTGGCGGACGGCAGGGGAGAGCAACGAAGAGGATTCTTCTATCCGCCAGCGCAGACTGACAAGAAAGATCCTGTGCGATACCGCGAGCATCCGCCAATTTACCGGAGCATCCACCAATTTACCGGAGCATCCACCGGCATGCCGCGGCATCGGCCGAGTAGCAGCCGCTCGCCGGGATTTGATTATTCCACTAGCGACTACGCAGTCGAAAAGTTGCTTTCGAAAGATTGTGGCAGAGTGGCAGACTCTAGCGCATACCGGCGCATACCACCGCGGTATCCTCCAGCGTGCTCTTCGATGCTCCAGGGAAAACCGCACTGCGATGTTCCAAGGTCGATCACCGAGCATTGAAATAGATACGTTATTTCGATTGGATAAGTATTCAATTCAATTGATAAATTAAATTTCCTCTGCCGCCCCGTCCGCCAATCTGTGCAGACCATAATGATGATAATCTATCATATATCTATCTATCTATTTAGCTTGTAATGTCCCACTGCTGGGCAAAGGCCTACCTTTTCCTTCTATCTTTTGTATGCACTGAATAAATGTTTTGTCGATCTTTACCTTTGCCATTGTGGGAAGATCGTTTCGGTAGGAGTGAAGTCCCTCCATATTTGTCTTGTTCCTACAAATTATTTACTTGGTGCATACTAAGTAGGTGGGTACAAAAAATAATCAGATACGGCAATCAGATTATCGTAATACGGCAGTGCTTTTTGCACGTCTTCAATGAAACTTTTTTTACAATTATCTAAAAGGTTTATCCTCAATCCAATTTTTTCACTGACTAGTGAAACTCTTCAGCTAGCCAGACGATTTTTTTCGTGGCTACAACTTTAATTTTTCTTTACAAAATTATCAAAATCCATGACACGATTTCCTATAGTCGACCCAAAGCGTCAGGTTAGCCCACGAAATTCACAAATTCTTACAATTTACAGGTCAGTATCAGGTTGTAAATATGATTCGCGGCCGTATCAAATATTTACATAGAGAATTATAATCATAAAAATCATCAGTACAGCTCTGTAAGTTCATATAATCCTATTGAATGACTCTTTCATAAAATCATGTCATTTTAGGATTATTCTAACATAAGGAGCTGTTTGATTGCTGATTCTAATGATTATAATTCTGTAAAGCTATATTTCTTATGGTCGCGAATCATATTTTAATCAAGATATAACCTGCCAATTGCAAAAAACGTAAGAAAATTTGTATTTCGCGGGCTATCTTAGCGCAAAACCCTCAACCCTCGTACTGCCCCGGCTTCCCACACTAAGTATTTATTTTACACAAAGGTCCTTTATATTTGCAGTTCCATGTAAATTCATATCGTTTCGCGTCCCAAATAACTAATAAAACGTAACAACACAATGGATGGTATTTAGTTTACACAAACATGTTACTGAAGCTTTGAGACGTAGTTTAATGCGCAGAGAATTGTGTATATGTTGCAGTAAGATGAATATAGCCGGGATGTATTTATATACCTAGGGATATAGCTACACACCGTAATATAGTTATATGAAAGCGTTTCATAACTATCTTACTAGGAATATAGCTATGATACGAGCACGATCTAGTAATATGACTATGGGCACTCGGATCGAATAGGTTAGGAGTTAGTACTGTGACCAATTACGCGCTAGCCAAGCGAGCGAACTAATTCTTATCGAACGAAATTAACCCAGATGGGCATAAAAACAAAGCAAGTTTCATAAAAAAATGTAATATCCTATTAAAATAATTAAACGCGAAAGTTTGTGAGGATGAATGGATGGATGTTTGTTACTCTTTCACGTTAAAGCTACTGAACGGATTTGGATGAAATTTGGCACACAGATAGTTTATAACCTAGATAAAATTAATACATAGTGGAATATTTTCCGACATCTGCGCGTATGAAGCTGTGGGCAAAATCTAGTTACGTAAAAGTACAATCAGCCTATAATGTTCCCACTGCTGAGACACAGGCCTCCTCTCTTAGAGAGGGAGTGGGCTATAATCTGCCAGGCGGGCCCAGTGCGGATTAGTAGATGTCATGTCATCGAATTTTTGGTTCTAGGACATGCCCTGTTTCCTCACGATGTTTTCCTTCACCGTTTTGAGAGCAGTGGTGATGAAATTATTTACACAATGTAAAGCGCCGACCTGGGTTTAAACCCACGACCTACAAATGGTAAATCAGGGCCGTTACCACTGGGCTACCACTGCTCCCTTAGATATACGAAGTGTAAATGATTGTCGTATCGTCGTCCCGCACATTCTATATGTCGCAGTAAGATTGTTACAGCCGTGATATAGTTATATCCCTAAGGATATAGCTATATACCGTAATATAGTTAGATGAAAGCGGTTCATAACTGTCGGAGTGCCCTAATTTTGTTACTGCGACCAATTCGACTTAGCGCTCGCCGGCTGCTCCCGCACCACTGTTTGGGCCGTAACTAGATTTTGCCCACAGCTTCATCCGCGTAGATGTCGGAAAATATTCCACTAGGTGTCAATTTTATTTAGGTTATAAAAACTATCTGTGTGCCAAATTTCATCCAAACCCGGTTAGTAGTTTTTGCGTGAAAGAGTAACAAACATCCATCCATTCATTCATCCTCACAAACTTTCGCGTTTAATTATTTTAATAGGATATTAAATTTTTAATGAAACTTGCTGTTTTTCAATCAGTACCTACCTACCTACCTACTCCAATTTTTATGGTCATCTAGATTAATTTCATTCGATAAGAATTAATTCGATTTTTCGATGTCCATTTCCACAACGGAAGTTTGTACGACAATTATCTAACTAATCGTACTTTAATTGATATTGAATCGAAATTCATGGCGTAATTTGTAATCGATAACATTCGTTATCGATTTCTGAACGTGGGCTGTGTGGGGCAAATTAAGGTGATGTTTAGATACATACCATACACTCACGCGTTCCATGGGGGTCGTTAGAAACTACAAAATGCCATCTGCTACGATCCTTACATCCTTTTGCGACGTGTATGTTCATACATCTGGTCATACACGCACGCTGGTTCTTATGTTTACAATCTGCCTAGCCTTTTTCCAAATATTTTGGGGTCGGCTTCCGGTCTAACATACACCCACATCAATTTAATTTTTTATTTAATATACAATTCTGTTTAAATATCTCCGTGACATCACTGCGGGCCCTATCAGAATACCAGCGCTGCGACATTTATTTTTTAAATGTTGCAGCATCATGCTGAGATAGGAGCCTTTTGGCCTCGTACAGGACTGCTTAAAATTTAAATTTTACTTTGTTTTGTATTTAAGTTTATTGTGTTTTTAGTTTAATTTGTGATTTCCTGTGCGAGTCTCAATAAATACTTTTTCTTTCTTTCTTTAACCGGATGCAGCTGAATACCAGTATTTTACATGGAGCGACTGCCTATCTGACCTCCATAACCCAGTAACTGGGTAATACAATACCCTTTGGTACGACTGGTTGCCAGACTTTCGGGCTTCTGACGACCCGTTACGACTGTCAAAGATCCACGAACGAAAGCCGGGACCAACGGCTTAACGTGCTTTCCGAGGCACGGAGGAGTTTAGGTATGTAAGGATGGTCACCCATCCACGGATCATCCCCGGCAAGCGTAGCTTAACCTGAAGGATTGACCTGTGTGGCTGTTATTACTTAGCCACGAGCTCCGCGATCTGGTTGTTATGTTTACATTTTTACAAATTCTTCTCCTAATTTTTATCGTGAACAAACTTAATATAAACCTTTGTTAAAGTAAATTCTGAGTTAATCTGTAAATATACACATAACTTTAGGGCTCCATTTCGATTTTCCTATTTTCGTGCGACTAACAAAGTAGGGTAGAGTGCCTAATTATAGGCCGACCTACACTTTACTGTTATTTTGTCAATTCATCGAAAGTTGGAATCTTTTAAGTGAAATGAGGAAGGTAACTTACATTGTCTTTTCGAAATAAGTTAAAATGTAAAGTTGTTACAAATTATAAACTGTTTAAAGGAATAATTAATTTAAAATGAGGGCCATAAATTACAGGAAAGCTTAATTTTGGGAAAGCATTAATTATTTGTCGCGACCTGGCTTTGGTGTAGTCAGCTGAAAATGGAGAACGGCTTAGGATTGGTTACTCGGTAAGGGAAAATTATAGGATAGCATTTAAATTACAGTGACTTTCTTGAGCCACATTTATTATTATTTCGGTTTTAGTTCACACATCCACACATAATTTAAAATTGTTTAAATCTTATTGCATAATATTTGTGTAAAACTACTGGGGGAAAACACTGATTCCTGTAACACAGGTTACAACATAGCGCAGGAGTCAGGGTTTTCATATATGTATATGTAGCCTTGAGGGTGATTTATGCATTAATTGTTTCAACTTAGTTAATAATATTGCAAACACAATCATAATCGTGTAAGTAAGTGCTAAAAACTATATATTTTCTGTAAATAATATAATAGGATATTATTTAACTTAATTATTAGTATTTAAGTAGATTATAACATAATAAATTGACTAACTATGTCACTATTCTTAAAACTTATGTTAAATATTGTTTAAGAAATCAGTTGTCCATATAGTAATTGTAAGAACTCATGCCGCCTGTGATACAGGTTAATCCTAGTACAGGCATCATACTTTGTAATACCTACATTTTTTCTAAGATTAATACTGTATTTTACCAATTTTTATTTTTGAATAAATGTTAATAATAATAATATATAAATGTAACATACTTTTATGTCAACAAAAATATATAAAAATAAAAAAAACTTATTACTTACGTGTTTTTAGGGTTCCGTAGTAAACAAGGAACCCTTATAATTTCGCCATGTCCGTCTGTCTGCCTGTCTGTCGGTCTGTCTGTCTGTCTGTCTGTCCGTCTATCTGTCCGCGGCTTAGTTCAGAGACGGTTAGTACTAGAAAGCTGTAATTTGGCATATATACTTATACATATTAATTATGCCGACAAAGTGGTAAAATAAAATCAATTTTTTAGGGTACCTCTCCTTCACGTAAAGTAGGGATGTTTTTTTTCCTCGTCTATCCCATGTTGTGGGGTATCGTTAGAAAGGTCGTTCAAAAATATTGTGAGTTTGTGAAAACCATTTTTGGTTTGCGAAATATTAAGGTTTAACTATTTTTTTTGTTAGAGTCAAGTGTCCCCCCCTTCTAGTTAAATGGTTGTACTTGGACTTGTGAAAAAAATCACAGCAGTAGTATATATAACGAAATTAAAAGGAAAACTATCAGAGCTAAGTAGGCTGTACAGGTTAACGAGTAATAATCAACCAACTTAAATTTGCGGTTTAAAAAACATGATCTCCCATACATTCCGTATGGGAGAACATGTTTTTCAACTACAATATTAAGTTTGTTCTTAGGATAAACTCATCCCGACTACGGAACCCTTCATTGTGCGTGGTCCGACACGCACTTGGCTGATTTTTATTAATATTTTTCAACGAGTGAATTGTGGGTACACCTCTGCCTTACTCTTCGGGATAACATGGGGTGATGTATTGTATTTATGTATAAGTGTTTTTTGGCTAGTTTTGGAATAAAACAAAGCCCTTTTTTAAGTACATACTTGTAACGTTATATATTATGTAGGTACGCCCATAACCATAAAAAATATATTTTCAATCAACTCAGGCTATCGGAGTCCACTGCTGGATAAAGGCCTCTCCCAGGCTGCGCTACAACACCCCGTCCTTCGCCTTCCGCATCCAGTCCCATCAAAAGTCCCATCAACATCCATCTAGGTGGGGGCATCCCACACTCCGCTTGCCGATACGTGGGTCTCCACTCCAGGACTCGTCTGCTCCGCCGCTCATCGGTCCTTCGATAAACATGGCCAGCCCACTGCCACGTCAGCTTGCATGGTCTCCAAGCTATGACAGTAACTCCAGTTCTTTTCCGGATAATTTCATTTCTCATTGTATTCTTCAAAGAAATTAAGAGTATAGCCCGCTCCATGATAGCGCGCTGACCAACCTTGAATAGATATGTTAGCTGGGTAAAAAAAATACTCTGTTCAGTCCGTCAGGCAGATATTAAAAAAAATACTGATCACGTATTTTTTGCTTTATCATATTAATAAAAAAATATTTATATAAAACGCATTAAAGTTGGGGAGCTCGCTACGATACAATTCAGTATAAAATTTACCGGGTAGTGACGTCATATGTATTGCCGTCTTTTGATTACGCAAAAAAAAAAACCGTGTCCAATATATTTCAATAAGCTTTTTTTTGTCAACATCCCTATTTGTGGACCAGCCCGACTGTGAGTGTCCTGGTTTTGGCACCGCATGTCATAGGGGCAGGACGCACTGGTTGGAGACCCTAGTCTTCAAACATTGCGGAATAGGCTATGAGAAGACTTGACGAAGTTTTCCAAACATTTCCCAATCCAATTGGATCCTTCTCTCGGCTTCTTTCTCAAAGTTGTGTCTACCGAGCTGGATGACTTTCCCTAGGTATACATACTCCTTAACAACTTCGAGAAGCGACCCTTCGATGTGGATTGGGCACGGCAAGACGTGTGAATTGTAAATGTCTTTTATATTTCTGGCTTCTGAAATACAGGTACTATAACCTAGCTCTGGAGCCAGGGTCTCAAATTTTTCTGTAACCTTTTTATTGCAATAAAGAATTTATTTATTTATATATTTAATTATTTATTTATTTAAATGATTTTAATAACAATAAACTTTTGTTATTAAAATCATTATAAATAATTAAATATATAAATAAATTAAAATTTTATTGCCATAATAAAGGTTACAGAAAAATTTGAGACCCTGGCTTTAGTTTCAAAGCCAATCAATTAGGTATGTTTCTCATCTGTAGATAAAATTCTAGCAAATATTACAGAAAAAAAAAACCATTTGTTAGTTGTAAAACAAATATTGTACCACAAAACGTATCAAAAACAAATAGAAACCCACATCAAACATCAAAATCCAATAATAATTTCCTGATCGGATGATAACAGGTGCGTTCGCCTATATTATTTCCCGCACGCAAAGATCAGACGAACCTACCTTGCGAAGTAAATCGACATTTTATTATCCGTGATAGGAACTTATACCTACATTTACGTTTTATACCTACTCAAGTATACCCAAATATATACGGCGGAGCTTGTGGCTAAGTAATAACAGCCGCACGGGTCGATCGATCAGGTTAAGCTACGGTTGCCACGGTTGGCCCGTGGATGGGTGACCATCACTGACCATCTTTACATATTAAGATCCTTCCGTGCCTCGGAAAGCACGAAAAGCCGTTGGGTCCTGCCTGTCATTTGTAAATCTTTGACAGTTGTTGGTCGGGTTGTCAGAAGCCTAAAATTCTGACAACCAGACTTACTTAATATAGTG
Source organism: Agrochola lota (assembly GCA_947364205.1). Taxonomy (NCBI): domain Eukaryota; kingdom Metazoa; phylum Arthropoda; class Insecta; order Lepidoptera; family Noctuidae; genus Agrochola; species Agrochola lota. Next base: position 7,164,898 of record OX376246.1, on the reverse strand, counting down.
TTACCCAGTAACTGGGTTGTGGAGGTCAGATCAGATAGGCAGTCGCTCCATGTAAGATACTGGTATTCAGCTGCACCCGTTTAGACTGGAAGCTAACCCCAACATAGTTGGGAAAAGGCTATGCAGATAATGACTTACCAAATTCTAATTCAAAATTCAATTCAAAATATTTTATTTCACATAAACCTACAAGGGCGCTTATGAAACGTCAGAAGCTAGGTGCACGGTTCCAATTGGTCGTTTCCTATGGACCAGAGCCGGCAAGAAACTCCACGGTTACTCTTTTAAAAATAATTGGCCTTTACAATATTTTCAAAATAACAGTATTAATAGTTATGGGAGGACAGTGTAGGTTTTACAACAAGTACCAGGTACTTAACAAAATATAAGATGGTCAATAAATCTACAGTTCACTAAGCCTACAGCGTTCTCACATTCACATAATAGAAGAGAATCTATATAAAATATAAATTAATTAATAAAAATTAAAAACCTATTTTAAACGAAATGACACAATTGCTATTACAACTGTAACAAATCTGAATAGTTATCATGTACACAAAAGCCACTAATAAAGTGTTGAAATTAAATTGTAAGTATATAATTTCAAATATTCGGATGATTTTGTCAAGGAATTTGGGAGCAGTTAATAGACTATTACATAATATGCCGTTAATGGTGTACCAGGGAAGCCACATGTGCAGAAGGAAATTATTGCCAAACTTCCTTGTCTTCAACGTAGTCTTTAATTTTATAATATGCTTTCTTGATAAGGACACGTTTGATGTGGGTTTTGAACTTCCCATCGCTCTGTAACCAACTTTGGCAACTTGTTATAAAGGCGGATACGGTTTATAAGAAATGACTTGCTTGTTTTAGTTAATCTAAATTTGGGTATCACAATTTCATGTCTACTACGTGTATTTATATTATGGAAATCGCTACATATTTTGAAAAGTCCCAAGTTTTTGCGAACATACAAAATACTTTCTAAGATATAAAGAGAAGGCAGAGTCAGTATATCCCATACCCAAATACCTACTAGTCAAATAGATTTTGCTTGAAATATTTTTCGTTGTGGATTTTTTTCAGGGTTACATACCCGCTTCTGAAACATTTACACTACTCACTTACTCTGAACTAGTGCTATTCTGCAAAGTTCACTTGGAACTTCACTCAAGTGACCGCACACGATTCGAGAGCGAACACGAGTTCACTTAAATGTCCCGCTGATGATGGTGCCACGTGTGTTGGATCATTCGGTTCCCTACAAAATGGTTGAGCTGGATGTTGCTGATCCACGCGTCATGTTCGTGAACGGGCGCCGTCAGTTGAGACTGGTCATCTCTTAATTGCCAGGGCTTATTTTTAATCTTTTATTTTCATTTGTTTAATTTTTTTACATTGTTCTCACATAAAGAAGAAACAAGAATAAAGTACCCAGGATTTTGTAATGTCTTCATTTATAAGAGTGTCCTTGGAGTTTCTTGCCCGTTCTTCTCCATAAAGATCTACGTTTTGGAATGGGCAACTAGCTTCAACTTTCTAACTAACTGACCGACTCTTCCACATTTCAAAAGTGCCTGTAAATGGTTTAATTTCGAAGTGAGGTTATAGAGAACAACAGGACATATTTTATGACCGAGTCTCTCAGATTGACAAAATCCTCACAGAAGATTAAAATTAAATGAATTTAGCTGTTGCTACAAAATAACTAGCGTAGCCAGCGTAGCGTTGCGGGAGCTACGTCGTAGCAAATAATATACTCGTAGATTTGTCGAAATAATAATAATGCTGTCTCATGAGAATAATCTATTATAGTCTAGAAGGTACAGTTAGGAAAATATTTTTTTTATTACATTAACATACTACGTCGATTTGCCGCGTTATTTATCAATTTCATAGGAATGTCAAATAATACCAATTATAATTCGAATATACGGATAATTTCATTTGGTAGTCCATTTGTTAAAAAAATAATTTCGCTGATTTTACATACGACATTTTGTCTCTAAGGTTGGTAATTTAAAGCATCGGTAATCAGTTTTTTTATAAGCGGCTGTAACAGGTATTATCCACTTGTATTTTTATAAGCGGCTGTAACAGGTATTATCCACTTGTATTTTTATAAGCGGCTGTAACAGGTATTATCCACTTGTATTTTTATAAGCGGCTGTAACAGGTATTATCCACTTGTATTTTTATAAGCGGCTGTAACAGGTATTATCCACTTGTATTTTTATAAGCGGCTGTAACAGGTATTATCCACTTGTATTTTTGTAAGCGGCTGTAACAGGTATTATCCACTTGCATTTTAAAAGAGTAACGGTGGAGTTTCTTGCCCATTCTTCTCCATACGAAAACTACCTTTTGGAAGGGGCGACTAGAATCAATTCTATTTTTTGTAAACTTGACGTTCATAAGTGCCTTTTATGTGCCTAATTGAAATAAATTGTTTGACTTTGACTTTGACTTAGAATCTAGACAAAATCAAACTGGTTGCTAATTTAAGTTGTATAAATTATTATATTTTATTATATGACATTGATTTTACATTCTGTGATTACTTCCTCACATACTGACTTATTAATTGCAACTTTTTTTTGGAAAATCGTCTACTTTTACAATGTTTGTAAATATGTGAGAACCATGTATCTATCACATAAGTAATTAATTTATCTGTCGTTGCTCTCTTTAAAAAATATTTTTACCTATATTGTGGTATAGTAATTTTTTTTTTTTTTTTTAGATGCATCGTCTTCACATATAATTATATAACTAATGTACCTACATATACAAAATATTGTAAAACATTTTAAAAGAGTAACGGTGGAGTTTCTTGCCTATTCTTCTCCATACGAAAACTACCTTTTGGAAGGGGCGACTAGAATCAATTTTTTTTTTTTGTAATTTTTGACGTTCAAAAGTACCTTGCAAGGGCCTATTTGAAATAAATGATTTGACTTTGACTTTGCCAATTCAGTGAGTGTAACGTACTCAGAAGATATAAGAGTTACGCGATGCGAGAGAGACAACTTCTAGGTGAATATAACTGTAGGTAATTAGCGCTGTGTGACCTTTTTTGTTTGGGTGGGAAATTATCAAAAAACTTCTTCCACTCTTTGCGGAGCGGGAGGGCGTGTCAGACTCTTATCACCCACCCGTGTTCCTTCAGTTGCCAGTACGTTGCCAGGCGCCACGGTATCCCTTTCAGACTTTCCCGCGACCCCGGCAGGCATCGGTCTTACCAGACCCCGTCAGTTGTGCTGACATCTCTTTGAGGCGCGCGTGGAACACAACGTGCCGTCGACCCGGGCCTGGTCCTTATCGGAGGGCGAGCTACCCATTGTTCACCGTCCGCAAGCCCGCCCCTACGGTGGCAGGAATCGGCCTGCGATTCCCGACGTCCAGGGCGTCTCCTGCAGCGGCTAGGGGCGTGAGGGCGCGAAATTTGCCTCTCTCTCACGCGTTCCGCCTCCTCCTTCGCGAGCATTACTGCTTCGCAAAAGGAGGTGACGGCTTCCCACTCCCTCTCGCTCCGTACCACGGCCTGAATCAGGGCCGGACGCGAGAAGACTGCCGCCGATCGCCTCCACAAGGACACTGCGGTGCCCCGCCCAAGCCGGGCAGACCTCCACCGTACGCTCAACCGTTTCCTCCGGGTGATCCACACAGTGGTGACACCCGGGCGTTTCCTCCCGCCTTATCCGGAAAGCGTTGTGCGACCTGATTTGCACTTTATTGTGTCGTAGCAAAAGCTACTTCTTATCGCCCAAGCCGGGCAGACCTCCACCGTACGCTCAACTGTATCCTCCGGGTGATCCACACAGTGGTGACACCCGGGCGTTTCCTCCCGCCTTATCTGGAAAGCGTTGTGCGACCTGATATGCACTTTATTGTGTCGTAGCAAAACCTACTTCTTATTTGACTGATTTCGCGTAGTGAGCCATCTGTATGCCTCTGTGCTAAAACCAGGAATATAAGTACCTACAAAGTCCATACCACAATATTGTTGACTTACGTGTTCATGCTTGCATAGCGGATTGTGATCATGCAAGTGACTTTATTTGTTGTGATATTACACGCCAACTTCATGCTAATTCATTTGTTTTGAACACGCATAGGTGAATGTGCAGGTTAGTGATATTTTTATGAGGATTGTGGTTTTATAATAAAATATTCAGTGGCTGTTCACAATGGTGTGCTGGTGCCCACGCTTATACAATGTCGCTCATAGGCATGTGACTGTCCGTATTTTTCTGAATATTCATGACAAATTATCGAAAATAAGCTTAAGGGGGGTCCCTCTATGATTTTATGGACTTACAATTGTGTTAAAAAAAAACTTTTTTTTTTTTTTTTTGAAAAAACGATTTTCACGTTTGTTTTTTTTCATAGTCGACAAATTTTACTATTTTTTTTATTAATCCGATAAAATAACTCATAAGCTATTTGAAATAATAAACACAATCCAAATCGAGCCAATAACATAGGAGATATGGCAAACGCTACTATAAAAAAAAAATGAATAACATGAAAAATATTAAAGATACACCCCCCCCCTTATCCCCCCCCACTTTTAAAGTTAATTTTCAATAATTTTTCATGAATATTCAGAAAAATACGGGTGGGCACATGCCGCGACATTGTATATGGATATGGAAGTGAATGCTGGGTGTGGCAAAAGAAAGAAGAATAAATACTGTGAAAATGCCTTCTTTGCGAAGCATGTGTGGTGTAACTCGAAATAACTTAGGAATGATGTGATAAGACAACAGTGTGATTTAAAAGAAGATGTAGTGAAAAAAAATTAAAGGGGATGCTTAGGTGGTTTGGTCATGTTGAGAGGATGAATGAAAGGCGACTTTCAAAATGTATTTACAAGGCAGATGTGAGTGGAAACGCCGGGAGGGGACGACCTAGGGATATATACTGACCTTATTGGTGATGTTCTTCAGAAAGGTCACGTGCGTAGTACTTGCAACCGGCGTGCGTGTATGACCAGATGTATGGACGTAAACGAAGAAAAAGCAGTATGTAAGGATTAGATAGGATAGCAGGGGGCGGTCTGTAGTGTCTGACTAACCCCATGGGAACAAGGCTTGAGGTTATGTATGTGTTATGAAATAAAATATTAACGTGTAATCAATCTTATTCTATATAAAATTCTCGTGTCACAATGTTAGTTACCATACTCCTTAGAAACGGCTTGACCGATTTTTATGAAATTTTATATGCATATTCAGTAGGTCTAAGAATCGGCTACTATCTATTTTTCATACCCCTAAGGTAGGTAGGTAGGGTAGGTAGGTAGGGTAGGTAGGTAGGATAGGTTTTTATTGTAGATTTGTAGGGTAGGTAGGGTAGGTAGGGTAGGGAGGGTAGGAAGGGTAGGTAGGGTAGGTAGGTACACCGTAGATAAGTACATAGTGGTACCCGTGCGAAGCCAGGGCGGGCAGCTAGTTATTTATAACTTATAACTTTGCTTAAAGTTAAGTGATGAATGATATCGGTTTGTATAACCATATACTTTTTTATATTATCGGGCATGCGCTAAAGTAGCCCGCGAAATTCAAATTTTCTTTAGGTTTTTACATTTTGCAGGTCAGTGTGAGGTTTTATGTTGATTAAAATAAGATTCGCGATCGTAACCAATATGGCTTTACATAATTATAATCATTACAATCAGCAATACAACTCCATAAGTAAGCACAATCGCCAAATGTCATGATTTCATGAAATAGTAATTCAATGCGATTATATGAACTTAGAGAGTTGTAATGATAATTTTTATGATTATAATTCTATAAATAAACATGGATATGGCCGCACATCATATTTAGATCAACATACAACATGACACTGACTTGCAAATTGCAAAAAACGTAAGAAAATTTCAATTTCGCGGGCTACCTTGACGCTTTCGCCTTAAGCTTGTCATAACTTTACACAGGGATTACAAGTAAGATGGAAAGGGCAGATACAAAGCTAAGAAATAAATAAAGATTTTTGCGATATTTATGTTTTAGTTCAGGGAAAATATCAACAAAAGTTAAATTTAACTGGGTAAATACCACGTTGACTAATCAGTGGACTGCACTGCCCTCCCCGTCCCGCCGCGCACGCCCCTAAGGGGCAGTACAGCGGTCTTGGTCAAACTATAGCAGTAAGTTTGAAGGTCGCGAGTGCGTTTATAATACAAACCTTACAAACCTTAGTGGTTTAAAAATGCTATTCTGCTGAAGCACTTTGTATTTTTATTTTTTCATGGTAAATAAAAGAAAAAAAAAATTACACAGCCCATCATGTTTTGATTAATAAATAAACTATATGAAAATGTTTCTAATTATTGCTCGAATTGTCAATAGATATAAAAACTAGAGTACTGTCAATACTTTCACTTTCCATTTTTTTTTTAAATTATTTGTACTATAATTAATTTGTAAATTTAAAAAAACAAAGTTATTCCAATGTTTTAAGTTTTCACTTATGTGGGTAGTTCTTAATAATGCCTATTAAAAAAAAAGAACTGGCCAGGTGCGTGTCGGACCACGCACAATGAAGGGTTCCGTAGTTGAGATGAATAACCCAAGAACAAACTTAACATTACAACAACAATATTAAGAGATTTACTATGTTATTTTAAGACCCTAGACTTATTATAGGTTTTCCTGTAATCTATGGGTAAAGAACCATTCTCTGCATTTTTTTCAAAAATTTTGGCTCAGTAGTTTCGGAGATAAGGGGGAATGTTCAATTTTCATCAATTTTCTTAAATATCTTTTAAAGTATATAGTTTAAAATTGAGAGTTCCTCACAACAAGTTTCTTCAAGCTTTCATTTGATACGTCACACGGTTGAGTTTGCAAAACTTTTTATTTTTATTTTCTTATTTGCCCCCAAAAATAACCCCAAAATTAAAAATCCATTTATTTACGTTACACGTCCGTGTTTGGGTCACATAAATACATATGTGTACCAAATTTCAACTAAATCGACACACTACACGAGTGATCCTATAAGGGTTCCGTTTTTTCCTTTTGAGGTACGGAACCCTAAAAAGGGTATATTGCTATGCGTCATACGCCAAATAGAGCCATAGGGCTGCATTTTCGGTGAGAGTAAGCAAATCAAAAACGATAAACAGGGTCAGGGTCATATCCAGGTAGTAGGTATACCCTGTTTATTGCATTTGATTTGCAAACTCAGTAGACGACAAATGTTACATTTTTATGGATACTGGCGACAGACAGACTTAGTGACGCCTCATGCATCCGAAAACAATTCGACCTCAATTTGACATTGGGCCATTCGGTACTTAATTCCAAATGTACCTACTTAATCTCTGGGTTCTAATATCTAGTCATGGTTCGTTAAGTTTACCGATGGCACAATTATTTTGAAATTAAATAAGGTTATCTAGGACTTTTCAAGTTATCCCAGAAGATAATGAGAATTAGTTTTGGCTAATGTAAGTATAAATTACAGAGATACTTTATTTTTATTTTATCAGATTTATTTAGTGCTAAAAGTTAATTGACTCAGGCGTGACTTTGCGGAAATCCATAATATAATACAATAGACGACATATATTTAGTAACTTTTTATTATTATTTCACTGCTCTCTACACTTGACGTGTCAATACGTCGGGTCCGGGTTCGCAATAAGTCAATCGTCATCCTGAGGATGCCTCGTTGAGAGGTGAAACACGTGTCGATTTCTTTATGAATATTTAAGAACAGTTAAGCGGATTAGGTTACTAAATATATGTCGTCTATTATATTATACCAGTACTAATATAATAAGCATAAGCATAATTAGGTTATAATGTTTCCTCTGCTGGCAGACAGTGTATCAATATAATAAAATTGAATTTGAATTGATTACGTTACACGTGTAGGGTTATTTCATTATTTTAGTTTAGGACTTCTCATATTTATATTTTTCTCTTCTTGTTCTCACACACTATTATCTACATTTCTTTCTCATTGCTCCTTTCGCTGGACTGCTTGAAGAAATTTCTAAAGAAATAAGCAGTACCTTTGTACTCATAATTATGATTATATCGTATCTAAAAAATAGATACTATTTTAATGTGTGTACATAAATAATGAAATAAATAAATAATTTATTCGACCAGTCCACTTTAGCCACCCAAATCCATAGTCCAATATCTTGTTATAGTCCTCCACCAAGCAAGGGGTTGTCCTTGGGTCAGCGTTACCAGGTAATTACCGTAAAAGCACGGTATTTTTAACCAATATACGGTCTACGGTAGTGATTCACTTCCGTGTAATTTTCTACGATCATTTAAAATATTAACTGTCGAGTTAGAATGTAGTACAAGTTTCGGTTCCTGCCCACTTTTATGTTGAATATTTTATCCTTATCACACTCAAATGCTGCATGTGAAAGGATATTTAATTTTACCCAAGGCAACGACATTAAAAGGAAGAAAAGATATAAATTAATAACAAAAACCCTAAAGGGAAATATTCTTGCGCAACAGTCTATTCACAGACATGGAAACAGCTGTTTTGATTTTGTGCCTACTAAGAATATGTTAGTTAATTGACTCAAGCGTGACTTTGCAGAAATATATATATTATATTTAGTAACCTAATCCGCTTAACTGTTCTTAAAGAATCATAAACCCTGTAAGAAATGGACACGTGTTTCACCTCTCAACGAGGCATCCCCAAGATGACGATTGACTTATTGCGAACACGGACCCGCCGTGTTGACACGTCAAGCATCGAGAGCACTTGACTGCTCTCGAAGCTTGACGTGTCAACACTTCGGGGTGTATACGTATTTTTTAAGAATATGTTGTCAAAAATTACTGCAGCATAAATGTATTATCAAGAATTTCTTGTGTTAGATAATTATAAAAGTAGTTAATTATAATTATGAACACAAATATTGAATATTCATGGTATTTTCTTTTGCTTTTTACACGATAATTTACACGGTATTTTTCAAATCTGTCTACGTTATTTTGAGTCAAATTTTTTTCGTCTGGTAACACTGCCTTGGGTGCAATTGTATAGTGCGTACAGGAATAATCGTCGGTTGGTGCCTCATTTCATTGAAACCATCTAACGGGTTTCTGCGAGTTGGCTTCAGCCTCTCGTACGTCTTCCAAAGGTCCGGTACCCCAGGGTCCCGAAATATGTCAAAGACATAATAAATAATAAAAATATAGATTCTATTATAATAATAATATTACCAGGCTGTTACTGTCCCAATGCAGGGTAAAGGCCTCTTTTCAAACAGAGAAGACACGAGCATTGATCACCACGCTTGCTCAAGACGGGATGGCGATTTCAACCTTATAAATATAAAGTTCCAGGTTTCCTCACGGCGTTTTCCTTCACCGATGTCAGTAATGTCCAAGATAAATTCAGAAAGTACATATGATTTGAAATAGTCACATTGGTACTTGCCCGGACCCACAACCTCGTGCATGAGAGGTCACTGGGCCATCCCGATATTTAGATTTACATTCTATTCTTGTATTCTAAAATGTTTGTTTTGTTCATTAGGCATTTATTTTTTGGTAAAAATATAGTATTTATATTCCTGCAAACGGAACGAGGTTTTTAGTTTCATGGTAAATAAATGATTTGTGCATGCAGCGGTTCGTGTCATTTTTATCACACGAACCCACTTCATAAATGAATCATGCAATGGTGGGGATCGAATTGATGACCTAGATTGACTCGTGCCAGGCCGAAACTGAGCCGTTTATTAATTTATTTATAGACGCCACAGACAATTTACAATGACAAAATATACCTTTGCCATTAATTTTCAATAATGTTTAATACTTACATGCACACCATTCAATATAATCTATACATATTCTATACCCACATCTATACACATTTACAAATAAATAAAACTGAATAGGGATGATGCCTGGGTAAAAAAAATGAAATTCTAATTAGTCCGTCAGTCAGATAATAAAAAAATATTAGACACGTATTTTTTGTTTTATCATATTAATAAAAAAATACTTAGATAAAACGCATTTTAAGTTAGGGAGTGGGGGTCGATACGTCACTAGTACGTATAAAATCTACATACTCGTGACGTCATGGCACATTTTACCTCAATGTATCGCCGTAATCTTTAGATTACGTAAAAAAATAAAAAAATACGTGTCCAATATTTTTTTATAATCTCAAAGACGGACTAAAAAGAATTTTAGTCATCATCCCTATTGTCTGTTTATAATGACAGTATAACAGCTTTTTACTAAATGCCTATGAAAGTTTATACGGCACTTAAAACAAAAAAACATATTTTTTATTTTTTTGTCTGTATCTGTCTGCCTGTTTGTTCCGGCTAATCTCCGAAACGGCTAAACCAATCTTGACAGGGTTTTCACTGGCGGATAACTGATGTCATAAGAAGAAATGAATTAGGGTTCACGTGAGCGAAGCTGCGAACAGCAGCTAGTATTACCTAAAACATATTTTTTATATCCATTGCGTCATTGAGTACAAAATATTTATTTATGCTACAAGTGCGGAAAGTAGGTGATTTCCGACGAGTAGCATTTTTACACGAGTTTTGACACGAGTCGGAAATCATCTTACGCACGTGTATCATACAACGTTTTACTATGCATTGTGCGAGGAAATAAAAAAAACGAGCGAGCCTTACGGTAGTCGCCTATGATGTTCACACTGATGTACCTAACCCGATGTATCTGACTTATGAATGTTGTTTTTATCATTTGACGTATATAAAATACTGACGCATAGAAATGATAAATACAACATTCATGACTTTGACTTCCAGCTTTTGACTTTTACTTTTTGACTTTGACTTTTTGACTTTTACTTTTTGACTTTGACTTTGACTTTTTGACTTTGACTTTTTTGACTGTGACTTTTTGACTTTGACTTTTTGACTTTGAATTTTTGACTTTGACTCTATGACTTTGACTTTTCGACTTTGACTGTCTTTCATCGTCGTCGTCATCGCCATCGTCATCGCAATCGTCATCGTCATCGCTATCGTCATCGCAATCGCCATCGTCATCGTTATCATCATCAACAGATTTGTAAAACTTTTCTCAAATAATAAAAACTCTTTGCGACGGGCTGACGACGAGCTCAAAAATTATAAAAAAAACAGAAAAGCAAAAACCACTAGGGAAAAAAAGTGACACTTTCCGCACAAATTTACTGCTTGGAAAACGCTCTTTTCGAGCAAATGCATTGTAAAAGTGTTTACTGGTTGAAAATTACTCTTAAATCTACTTACTATTATTATTATTCATTTATTAATTCGAGTTACAATGACTCATATACAATATACAAAATTCAATACATCACACATATACGTACATTAATAAATACATTAATATTACAATACAATACAAAACAAAAACCACCGTAAATTCAACACTCACACTAACACAACATTAATGGCCGACGACTGTAGGTGACTTACAAGTCACTGCAGTGCGTATGTAAGGACAGTCGAGTCTGTCAGCTATCATCATCAGCACGCTGTTGGGGCTGCCGCGCACCCTGCGCACCAGAGACGCGCACCGCTTACGCATCGTTGCATAGAAGCAGTCGACGCTAGCTTCGGCAAACATGCCCGAGGCACTACTTAATCTTTTGCTACAAATCGACCGACTGATATAGATAAAACTAACTTACAAGAAAATAGTATTATTTATCAGCAATCAGTACTTAACATACAAAACTTATATTCGAATAGTATACATAAAAAGTTAGGGTTAACACAGAAAGACGTAGTAGTTTTTAGGGTTCCGTAGTAAACAAGGAACCCTTATAGTTTCGCCATGTCCGTCTGTCTGTCCGCGGCTTAGCTCAGAGACGGTTAGTACTAGAAAGCTGTAATTTGGCATTATGTATGTACATATTAACCATGCCAATAAAGTGGTAAAATAAAATCAAGTTTTTTAGGGTATCTCCCCTACACGTAAAGTGGGGATGCTTTTTTTTTCTCATCTACCCCATGTTGTGGGGTATCGTTAGAAAGGTCGTTCAAAATTATTGTGAGTTTGTTACAACCATTTTTGGATTCAGGGATCCATTTGCGAAATATTAAGCTTTTAACTGATTTTTTTTGTTAGAGTGTAGTCTCCCCCCCCTGCTAGCTAAATGGTTGTACTTGATTTCTAAAAAAAAATCACAGCTGTAGTATATATAACGAATTTGAAAGGAAAACTATCAGAGTTAAGTAGGCTGTACAGGTTAACGAGTAATAATCAACCAACTTAAATTTGCAGTTTGAAAAACATGATCTCCCATACATTCCGTATGGGAGAACATGTTTTTCAACTACAATGTTAAATTTGTGTTTGGGATAAATAAATTCATCCCAACTACGGAACCCTTCATTGTGCGTGGTCCGACACGCACCTGGCTGGTTTTTTTTTCATTGATAAATTGATTCTAATGAACTAAATCACAACTACTATAGAGTTCAAAATGATGATTCCCTGTAACATGTGTTCGAGTATTCGCACTTACCATGAGCATGTCAAATTTCTTTATAATATTCCCACTGCTGGGACACAGGCCTCCTCGCTAAGACAGGAAGGGGGCCGTAATCAATCACGCGGGCCCAGTGCGGGTTGGGGATGTCACATGTCTACGAATGTTTCGTTCTAGGACATTTTTCGTCACGATGTTTTTCTTCACTTAAACTTGAAATTTCATAAAGTGTTCGTCAGACTATGTAGGTTCGTACCCACGACCCACCTATCTGATCGCGCATATTTTCACTGAAAACATGTCATCAAAAACATGCTCTGCCTGCGCTGACCCTAACAAGTGGGGGAGTCGGGGGAAAACTCGTGAGTTATGGCCAAAGTTTGCCCCAATATCTTTGGCCAAGGAATAAAAGTCCAACGACAGTTCTGAATAGTTTTATTTTGTTAGTAAAAGTAAATCGCTGGAAGAATATTTTGTGTGACTGTTTTGTGTGTGGTCAACATAATAATGGTACCCTGCGTCCTATTTGAAAGCGATCATCGCGCGAATACGCGATCGTTAGAACTTTTTGTTCGGTGCACCCTAACGCGCGTTCGCGCAACTGGGCGCTTAGCTTTGTTCCCGTTCAGCTACACCATGTTGTGTTACACTGTTACCCATTGGGAGAAAATATCCCGACAAGTAACACTGTAACTCAATGCCACGTTTTTTTTCCGCGAAAACCCTATGGATTTAACGAAAACACGGACAATCAGAAAATGGTGATAACATTTCTGCGAGCGACTTGGAGGGTAGCGGTTGATCACAGTTCTAACCTAACCTATTTCACCCAGTTGCTCGCAGAAATGTTTTCACCATTTTCTGATCATCCGTGTTTTGTTTTGTGCTACTTGATTTTGTTACGCGTTCGTGCGTACACGCCTTAAGGGACATCGATTCCTGCTGGGGTTGCGGGTTTGGCCGAAAGGGATATCGCGGCCCCGGCACACGGGCAACGGAAGGAACACGGGTGGGTTTCAGTCAGTAAAAGTCTGACACGCCCTCTCGCTCCGCCCAAAGCGGGAGAAGCCATTTGATGATTTCCCATCCTCAAATTCCATGAATACAGTGCGTGATTCTAGACCCACTGATAGTCTGAAATGATTTTGTAACAGTTGGCGTGGCGATGTAGTTAGTACACCATGTATAGTGTAGATTATGTTATTCGAATTGTCGAGTCGACGAACCCTTGCAAATTGAGAAGCACAAGCGAATGAGGCATAAGGAACAGGGTGTAAAGTTCACTCATCCACCATAGAAAAGGGAGGATCCTCCGACCAGACGGTGGTCGTGTCTGGCGGGCAACTGCCCAGAAGTTGAAGTCGGGAAGCTTGTATATATGTCCATCGCGCGGTAAACTCTAATTTCGCGATGCAGGATTTGTGTGACGTCAGGATGCTGTGTGACGTCAGGTCTTTGATGTGTAGTTCGCATGTGGCGATGTAGATGCCGCTACAGTTTTTTTATATTGTCAAATCGACTTTAGCGGTCCACTAAAGTCCCACCGTGCCCACTCTAGCACGGCAAACTATTATAAGAGATTGTAATTACGAATGTGTATTACAAGTAGAATGCTCGTTTTGAGACTTGTAGACTCCTTTTTAGGTATCCCTACCCGAAGAGTACCAAACGTAACCCTATTACTAAGCCTCCGCTACACGTCCGTCCGTCTGTCTGACAGCGGGCTGGAAATTTTCACAGATTGTGTACTTCTATTGCCACTATAACAACAAATAATAATAAATGGCCCAAAAACCGGTTTTTTCGGCGTTTTTCACTAAATATTGTACGGTGGTACGCAACCCTTCGTTTTCAAGTCCGACTCGCACTTGGCCGTTTTATTTGTTATTTTATTCCTTTTAAGTTAAACCAAGACACCAGTAACTTACGAACGAATTGTTCGAATTAAAAATCATTAAAAAAAATGTATTTAATGTCTATAATGTGCGTTTTGTTTGTGCAGAATCAACAATTATTCTTTCTTTATTTTTAAGCTAAATTACTAATATTTGTAGCCATCTTTGCTGATTCGTTTCGCTATAGAAAAGTTCGGATTGTAGGTAAGTTCTGATAACGGCCCCTTAATCCAATATTCGTAACGAACTTCTCCCATATAAATTCGAATGCTGATCCGAGCCGATTTCGAATCTCATATCCGCTACATTATCGCTTCCATAAGGTTCCTAAAGGAGAAATAATTATAGCTGAGTCGAGCTTAAATATTATTTTCAGAGCAATATAGCTTAACTGTATATACTGATTGAATTCAAATTAAGGTCAGGATAAATACGTTGAGGCACAGAAGTTTCAAATGTCTTAGATTTAATTTCTTAGTTCAGCTGTAGATTTTGTTGTTCTCGGAAGGAAATTCTCAGATGTGGTCTGAGTTTTAGGATTGTACCTGGTAAATTAGCATAATGACTCTATTTGCACTAGGTATATAGCATAGCATAATCAGTCAAAGCCAAGATTTATTTGCAAACTAAGTGTACATTTTGGTGTTATTCTTTATTGTAGGTACTTACAACTTAGCGGCCTTTTCCAGGCATCGAAAATATGAGGGTTATTTAACATTAAACATTAAAATAACTATGTTATTGACATGATTTTATATAAAAATTTCAATAATATAGTATATTACATTCAAATAATAATATACACATAATATATACAACGATTTTTTCGCGATTCGTCAAAATATTCGAAATATTGTCGAAATATTCGGATATTTTGACGAATCGCGAAAAAACTCCCGTTTGCAATGTGACGTATCCCAGCAGTGGGAACATTATAGAATGTATGTATATAATATTATTTGAATGAGTAATACTATATTCACACTTGATTTGTGATTCAGAGATCAGTCTTAAGGCGCGGTGCTACCTCAATAATCACGAACAATTGGTTTCTTGGATAGTCGAGTATGACGTAACGCAATGAAAATATACGACGCAAAAAATACAGTGGACAGAGAAGGGTTTAAAGATTTTTTTTAACCGAATAGAATAGTCGAAAATAGTTTGATATTCGCAATAAAAAAAAAATCACAGAAATAAACTTTGGTGTCGAACATCCCTGTATTTTCAGCGATAACGTCATTTTTTTTTTAAGAATTCAATTGAATAAACATCATTTTATAACTTTAACCAGACAATTATTTAATTTAATGTGTATATTCTGAATAGTCTAAATAAAACCCGTAAAATAAATGCCCATTCGCAGCTTACTCACATCGTCAACCCAAATATTTATTCGATTTTGAACCTTATTTAATGCTCTGTAATTGAGAAAATAGATATTGCGGTCATACAGTAGTCGTCGGGCTACCGTCTAGCGCGCAGACGCGGTTGTGTGAGTGCAGCTGTAGCGTTTAATATCGTAGTCAGTCCGCGCCTTAAACGAGAGCTTCAGCGGATCCGTCACAAAAAAATCACGATTCATGTTTTTTGGCGAACGAAATTTTTATAAGACGATCCGTGATTTAAGACGTTCCCTCATTTTTCACGATTCGTGATGCGTGTGAACACGGGCAGCTAAAAAACTAAGCCACCGTCAAAAGAAAAACCGAATCGTGAAAAAACTCGAATTGTCCTCGTGTGAAGGAGCCCTTTGGACTAAAAACACTTTTGACACACACATGCACATGTCATATTAATAATAACCTTGACCCTTTGATGTACCTACAGAAGTAATAAAACAAAATGATGTAGAGTTGAACTAAAAAAAGTGGCCTAGTTTGTTGTTTGGGTGTTATGACAAATATTATAATTAATATCAAGAACATAGAAGACATACTGAACAACAGGATTAACTAACTAAAGCTATATAGGTATGTCCGAAATACCTTACTGAGTTGACTTATCGGGACGCCAGCGCTACCAAGCGGCGTTCGACAGAGTCTATAACATAACACTCGGACCGGCCGGAGCTAAGCAGTGTTCATGGATAGCGGTCAAGCAGTGACGCCGTTTAAAAACTGTCGCGCGTTTCAATTAGCTGTGTCGTTTACCGACAATGTGTGAAATGCTAGTGTGATTAATGTGATCGTAAATTATAATTCGATCTGAACCGTAAATAGTTTTTCTATTGCGTAATAACCAACACTACCCACAGTACACCCTCAGTAGTTAAAATATGGCAGATAATAACGAAAGACACATATACGCTCCTCCCCAGGTACATAACAAGGACCTATTTACTCAAGCTGGTACTATTAATAACTTAAAGAAATATAGCCTATTAAAATACTTTAATAAATTAAATACAAAAAGAAGCAGAAAAAGTAGTAATAAAATAAAAATACAATTATGTACCAGAATACATAAACAATATAAACGCAAATGAGCGGTCTTCCTCCTCTCCCATTATGCTACTGTGCCCGACAGGGTCCATAATTGTTTCATTAATTTTAAGACTACCGACTGTTTTACCAATATTATGGAATGCAATAAAGAATTGAGAATAAACAATACGATATTAAACTTATTTATTTATTAATAAACTTTTATCTGTGTGCTTGACTTCTCTCTTTTATTGTGGGTAAAGATACAAATTTGAAACACATATCAACCAAGCTATTTCTCAACAATTTTGGGGTCAGCTTTACATGGAGTGACTGCTTATCCGACTTACACAACCCAGTTATTGGGTAACACGATACCTCTTGGTAACACGGATTGTTAAAGTTTTGGGCTTCTGACTACTCATAACGACTGGCAAAGATCTACGTAGAACGAAATCTCAAACACAGGTGTATCTGATAGGTCATAAAATAAATGCAGCTGTTGCTACGCCGTAGCTCGCGTAGCGGGCGCTCCGTAGCGCGGCCTACGTCGTAGCGGTATTAAATTTCATTGTGAATGCACATAATATAACGTCTTAGGAGATTCCTACTACATGTTATACTGGAAAACTCTATAAATTATGCCACTTGGATAAATCCAGTGCACCGCTACCAACTTTACTGATGTTCTAATCCTTTTATCTCAGCATGAGCTTGTGTTCTAATCCTTTTATCTCAGCATGAGCTTGTGTTCAATATCTCATACCGACATGATAGAAAATGTGAGGTAGAATTTCGTTTCTTCAATACTACTTTCTGCCCGTGACTTTATCAGCGTGCAATTTCATGTTTTACCATAAAATATATATTATGATACTCAGCAATACTGTAGGTAAATATGGAATTCCAAAAATTATTTCAGTGTGTTTTTTTTTTTTTTGGTATAGTAGAGTATCGATGATTACCCCAACTAAACTCGCAAAGTTTACTTCTTTATAATAATATAAGTATAGACTTTTTTTTTTCCGATTTTATAATTTAAAATCATGTATTTATTTGCATATTAATTATAAGACCCAACTTTCTATAATCTAAAATATACATCTAACACTAAAATATATAAATTATGTACAAGTATACAGAGGAAATAAAAAATAAAAATAAAAATTAAGGAAGAGCTCATTGGGCATCAAAAAATTCATCCTCATCGCTGTCAGTTGGAAAAGTGCCCAAAAGGCTGGCAGCATTGCCACGTTGGAGTATAGATAACCTCGACTTTTTGTAGTCGCGGCTCAATAAATGATTTAAAAAAAACATTTATTTCGAACACATTTTATAAACCTCCCGATATAGATAGTTAATTGACTCAGGCGTGACTTTGCGGAAATCCATTATAAGATACAATAGACGACATATATTTAGTAACCTAATTTTCTTCACTGTTCTTAAAGAATCATAAAGAACACTGTAACAAATTGACACGTGTTTCACCTCTCAACGAGACATCCTCAGGATGATGATTGACTTGTCGCGAACCCGGCGACAATTTCTTACCGGGTTCTTTATGATTCTTTAAAAACGGTTAACCGGATTAGGTTACTGAATATACGTCGTCTATTGTATTTTTAGAATATTTTTGTTCAATAGTTCAGTTCAGTCTCCCTCAACCGATTAATTATTGTCACATGTTGTGACTATTTCATTCAACAGTTCAGCCTTTAATTTACTCCCCAGTGTTCGCCTGCTAATTCATTAATTTTCAATTATTAATTACATAACACCATTATCTCTTCTCAGCCAGTCCTCAGGCCTACTCCTCCCATGAATGAAACCAAAAATGTTTAAATATTTTATTTTATTTCTCTACGGAAGTTACATTGAAAATAATAAATATATTTAAAGCATCAAATCATATGAAACTTGCTAAACAGCTGGACCATAAATTTTCCGCCTGGAATTGGTGCTTTACATAGGGTTGACGCTTCCATTTTAGAAGTTAATGCAGCAATAAATTCTGATGATTTATTTATTCCTACTTTTGGGAAGTAAATGTCCATTATTCTTATGTGGACCGACGACTTACACATTACTTGCTTCAAGCTGTGGTCTCCTATAATTGAAGATGCACAAGGATCTGTATCTTTTTATGTTTTATTTTCAGCATGTAAGGTGTAATCTTTGTTGGAGATCCAAATAAATAAATAAATAAATAGGTAAGGAGCGGTCATTGTGGCTATGATCTTATAACCAGCAGTGGAAGGCTGTTGGCTGGTGGGGTAACTAGCTCCATGCCTACATTTTTGACATGACTACATTGAAAATTTAGCGGTCAGGAAGCTTCGTGCCCGGTGGTCCCTCATAATTTGACAGAGGCCCAAAAACACCGTCGTGTTGATTGGTGTCGTGAAATGGTACAAAGATTTAACGGAGGTGATTCAAATGCTGTGTTCGACATACTTACGGGCGACGAAAGCTGGATTTATTGTTATGATCCTGAAACTAAGAGACAGTCTGCTGTCTGGGTGTTTCCTTCCGAGAAGTTGCCAACTAAAGTGAACTGAAAGAGAGGTCGAAGCGTGGGAAAAAAGATGGTGGCCTCGTTCTTCGGAAGGACAGACTCAAATACAGACGGACACAAATACAGACTCCGGGCTGCTACTGAGAAATTCCAGATGAAAAACCCAATAACACTTTGCCCGACCCGAGAATCGAACCCAGAACCTCATGCACAGCAGTAGCACTTGCAACCACTAGGCCACCGAGGCAGTCGAGAAGAAATTAAAATAAGTAATATTTCTTATTGAGAAAACGAAAATAAATCTTGAAGACTGATATTGTGCGAAAATTTTATTCGGGACCCGTCGACTCCCAAGAAAGCCAAGAATAGACAAAAAGTCAATAAAATTGATTATTTTTGGTTAGTAGCAGTTACATTGCTCTTGTTTTCAAATCTGTGGTTTGAACATAAATATAAAAAAAAACAATTTCGAATAAAAAATCGCAATAGATAATTTATCCATAATTTGGTCTGGGCTAATCATTGTTATTTATGTCTCTTTTAGCACAACTTTCAAAATAATATGCTATACTTATCGCTGATCTCCTGATCTCATTCAAACTCAAACTAATCAGTTTTTTCAATAAAACCTGCACTTTTGAAATATTAAGGAGTCGGTCAGTCAGAAAATTGATGCTAGTTGCCCATTTCAAAGCGTTTCAATGGAAAAGAACAAGCAAGAAACTCCATGGACACGCATTAAAAAAAAATTAAACGTTTGCGGTGCACTCCTGGCATGAACGAAGGTCCTTCTCACATTTTCACCTCACAAATCGGCTTTAGCACCCTCAAAAACTATGAAAACGAAACTCATGACGAAAAACTTTTAAACTTTTCGCAGCCATTATCTTGGTTTTACATTATAACTTCACTTTCAGCTTGAGCACCCTCGAAAACTATGAAAACGACCCCTATTATGAAAAATGTGTAAATTTCCGCATCCACCATCTTGGATTTTCATTTTGATCAAATTCATACACGCTTTTTCGCGCGACGATTACTGCCAGTTTATCCTAACACAAGCCACGTTAAAGAACTTCGTTCCAAAAATATTACCATATAAAATATAGTATTCTAGTTTCATGACGGGATGACCAACAATCGTCAATATCTAAAACTAACCATACGTGTCTGGGATATCTAAGTAAACCTATGTCAAAATAAATTAGACTCTAGACTGGCAACACCGCGGGTTAAGATTTTAATTCCTGATATACCCTACTCAAATAAAAGTGAAAATAGACTTGACAGTAGTGATATCGATCAGACCCGGGTTCGAATCTCATGGTACTAAAGATAGTTGGGTGTCAGTATTAGATTTACGTCTTTTAGTAATACTGGTGTGGATTTCGTATTAGTTGTGTGCCTTTTAATCTGTCCAATAAGGATTATTTGCTAGGTTTAAATGTAGCTAACCGTTGGCCTTAACCATTTTAAAATAAACTATCAATACGTCTGCCAAGCGTGGTGATCATGACTTTGTTTTGTAAAGAATTAATAGTCTCCACAAGCGACAGTACTAAATTACAGTAACATAATCAGCCCTTAACATTCCCACTACTGGGGCACAGATTCTTCTCTGTGAGAGACCATAGCAGGCCTTTTTTCACCACACGGGCCCAGTGCGGGTTGGTTGATGTTGTATATCTTCGAATTTTTGGTTCTAGATAAATAGCATACTGTTTATTATGTACACTATAAAAATACAGATATAAATGCAGATATTTTACATAGGGTGACACAATGGGCGGTCTTATCGCTAAAAGCGAGCTTTTACAGACAACCTTTGGATGGATTAAAGGGAGAAGGAGAGACAATACTGCAGGTAGTCAGTGGTGTACCATTTACATACATCAATAAAGCATATAATTATTTATATAATATACAATAATAATCATAAAACAAGTTAAGTGTAAAAAAGACCAGCCAAGTGCATGACAGACCACGCACAATGAAGGGTTCAGTAGTTCCGAATTTATCCCAAAAACAAACTTAACATTGTAGTTAAAAATCATGTTCTCCCATACATCGATATACGTAGCGGGCAATTTTCCAACAACCAATGTGTTTTTTTTATTGTGCTCTAAGGGACGTCTTACGTAATTGATATTAATTTTAACTTGATATCTCCACTCGTTCCTGAGAAAAAGGGTCTTGACAGACTGACAGACAGATAGATGGACAAGGAAGTGACCTTATAAGGGTTTCGTTTGTTTCCTTCTGAGGTACGGAACCCTAAAAATGAGGTTTAAGGAGAGAGATAGTGTTTTTTTTAACATGATTTAAAAATGTATAATATTTTGGCTCACCTTATCGACACGGGCAAGGCATCCCATAACCGTACTGCAAAATATTCATCATAAAAACTAGTGGAAAACATGAATTAATACATGAATCTCTAGTCTCAAGTTTTCCCATTCCAGGCCCAAAGAATTATTATAATGACAAGGTCAAAATGCTAGACAGGCTTTTGTCTTCAATAATATATTTTCCAAAGAAATTCTTCAGTAAGACGGTAAACAGATACATTATCGGGCCGTTTATTATACAATTTATCAATAATAATATAACCCATAGCTCAAATAAGTCTCTGCTAGTACGTGATTCACCTTGACCTTCCAAGTTGTTATGTTCAGATATATAAAATATATTTTAGGTTTCGAATACCGGGAAAACAAAGATAAATAATTGTGTTTCTCTCTTAGATCATGATTTACAAACCCTACTTTGACTTTACTTTGGTAAGTAAAGCGCCTACGATTTTTTATACATACAATCAATCTGCCTAGCCTTTTCCCAACTTTATTGGGGTCGGGTTCCAGTCTAACCGGATACATCTGAAATACCAGTATTTTACATGGAGCGACTGCCTATCTGACCTCCACAACCTAGTTACTAGGTAACACTATGCTCCTTGGTAAGACTGGTTGTCAGACTTTTGGGCTTCTAACTACCCGTAACGACTGTCAAAGTTCTACGAATGACAGCCGGGACCAACAGCTTAACGTACTTTCCAAGGCACGGAGGGTTCTTGGTATGTAAAGATGGTCACCCATCCACGGACCAACCGCGGCAAGCGTAGCTTAACCTGACCAATCGACCCCTGCAGCTGATATTACTTAGTCACATAGCTCTTTCTGTGATGAAAAGATAAGCCAGGTAGTAATGTTTATAGCGCGCCGACTGCTCGAGGAATGTACAGGATTTTTAATTGTATATCAAATTGACAACTACATCAATTAGCTGGTAAAGTCACTTCATGCAACTATCAAAAAATGACATTTGTGATTTGAATAACATACTGTATTTGTTGTAATTTTTAAATCATTGACATACGTGACAAGAATAGTTAACAATGTACGTGTTATGAATAGTTGGTCGCTGTGATTAACTCAAGACAATGTTTATGTTCTTTCTCCAGCTTACCTCCTGACCAGTTATATGAGTTTATATAATTGTTTATTTTATTTGACTTTATAAGTCAACTTATTTAAATTTAATTTATTGTTGACATAATCTACTGATCACAATGTTTTTTTTATGAGTTGTATTGCATTATGTGGTTAGCTAGTGACCTCGACAATTGATCATATTATTTATTGTTATTAGTAATTAACTGTTTTGTTTATTTATTTTACCTCGATGGTCCTAGTTTATCATTTATAACTTCCAGTTACAACTATATGTACCTAAGCGGGCACGCCCTTTATGCCTGGAGGGTTTTATTTAGATATTAAGTTCTGTTTACGTTTATTTTTTTATTTCTGCCTGAGCATAGCTGTTCTCGATGATTTTGTCTGGTATATTGGCGTGTGCTAGCTAACATATGGTTAATAATTTAAATTATGTTTTGTGTTGCGTAATGTAAATTATTTTGAATACTATTATATAGAATCTTTTTTATTTGTTTTTCTAACTGAACAGACAGCTGTGCTGCTGGGGAGTTTGTTGCGCCACTTCTTCTTCCCAGCTAATGCACTAGGAAGTGGTGAAGGGTGGGCGTTTTGGGAGACTGTCTTATGTAATTGACGTTCGAAAAGTGCTGATTCTCAGCCTAGTTTGAATAAATGACTTTTGAATTTTGAATTTTTGATATTTTCGGAGCATACATAGGCTCGCGGTATTTATAACCCGATTTTTATAAAAATCAACGTCATAATATTACAGCTTAAGTAGTTTAAATAATAATAATAACAACTTAACGAATAATAATACAGAACTGTGGACACGACACGAATTGTGTAGACCATATTAAGAGGCGTCGGGGCACTGAGGAGGTAACCAGGCGGGTGAATTCAATACTAACAAACTACGACTTTACTTATAAAAATCGAGTTATATGTCGCATAAGTTTTTTCAGGTATGTCGATACGGCTAGAAAATTTTATTCATATCACATTTTAAACCTTAAATTATAAAGCAAAACATATTCTCATTACTTTTTCAATTTCCGCTTTTGCATAGAGGCATACTTCATCGTTAAAAGCCCAACCCGATATTTCTTCTTGAACGGCCGAAAAGGAATTCTAAAGAAATTTTTCCTCAGAAAATGCAACCGAGTCGAGGTTTCTAAAATTTCTGTATGAAACGAGTATATGAAATATACATGGTTATTAGTATTATATGACTTATACCTTTCAATATAATATTTACATAATTTATAAAATACACACACCTTTTTTTTTTTTTGACGGTGGGAAGATTATCAAATAACTTCTCCCGCTCTGGGCGGAGCGGGAGGGCATGTCAGACTTTTACTGACTAAAACCCACCCGTGTTCCTTCCGTCGCTTGTGTGCCGGGGTCGCGATATCCCTTTCGGACAAATTCGCAACCCTGGCAGGCATTCGGCCTAACGGACCCCATCAGTTGGTGCTGACATCTCTTTGAGGCGCGCGTGGAACACAACGCGCCGTCGACCCGGGCCTGGTCCTTATCGGACGGCGTGCTGCCCATTGCTCACCGTCCGCAAGCCCGCGCCTACGTTGGCTGGAAGTCGGCTTGCGACTCCCGATGCCCGGGGCGTCTCCTGCGGCGACTAGGGCGCCAGGGCGAGAATCTTGTCTCTCCCTCTCGCGCTCCGCCTCCTCCTTCGCGAGCATTACTGCTTCGCAGAAGGAAGTGACAGCCTCCCATGCACTCTCGCACACCAAACATAACATTACGCCTGTGTTTTCCCGAAGGGTTAGGCAGAGATGTACCTATAGTACACCCACATTTCGCCAGCTATGTTTAAGTCCCATGTAATATGGGGCGAGCCTATTTCCATTAATTGTGCACAAATCCCGACTGCGGGCAGCTACTGAGAAATTCCAAAAAAAATACATGCCGGTCAAAATCATAACCCTCCTTTTTGCTTCGCTGTAGTCAGGTAAAGAGGAGGAGAAATAATCATAGGGTATCAAAAAATTCGTCCGCATCGCTGTCAACAAGAAAAGTGCCCAAAAGACTGGCAGCGTGGCCATTACTAGTATTATTAGTATTTATTTCTAGAATGGTGTAACGATGTCTGCAGTTAAAGTCTAGTGTGCAACCTATAAAATACATAATGTCAGACAGAATTGGTGTTGAATGCAGTTAATAGCCAGTTTCTTTGTCCTGCTTAAATTTACTACAACGTATTACGAACAGTAATAATTGTAAAGCAATCTGGTTTGTTCGCCAAAAAATATTATTGTTAAGTTTTTATATCTTAGACTTAAGACGGCTTTTAAAACTTCTGGTTTACGGTGGATGAAAAGATCCTGGGGTAACCAGGACGTACTTTTAAACCGTCAACACGCATAGAGAAAGCCTGCATTTTCGAGAAGAGATTTTTGCCAATATCTGTAAAAATACTGTCCAGAATTAAAAAAGACGGCCTAGTGCATGTCGGACCATGCTTAATGAAGGGTTCCGTAGTTCGGATCATATGCCATAAACAAACTTAACATTGTAGTTGAAAAACATGTTCTCCATACATCGATATACGTCACGGTCAATTCTCCAACTGCAAATGTAAGGTTGTGTATAATGCTGAAATGAACCTGTTTGGCGCAGCCGTAAGGCATACACTATAATTGTTAAAATATTATTTTCAGTTTTTTATCTTATATTTTGTGTTTCACGAACTGTGTCCAAATAAACATTATTCTTTCTTTCTTTCTCTCTTTACAAGTGGTTGTTATTAAGGTTGGTTATTTCTTTATTGCATTTACTTAGGAGCTTGATTTTTTTGAAGACCGTAGACCTACGTATTTGATATAAATTTCAACTTGGTATCTCCACGCGTTCCTGAGAAAAAGGGTCTTGACAGACTGACAGACAGACAGACAATGACAACGTTGTCCGTCGGTCGGTCTGATCCAATAAGGGTTCAATTTTTTCCTTTTGAGCTACGGAACCCTAAAAAGACTCCAAATATTATATTGTCATAATTTGGTAGACCAGCATTCCCATCTCAGAAACTCACCCTTTACAAAGCTGCATCACATGCCCCTGTCACAACAACACTGTCTGCAATATCTAGACTGGACCATTCGTTATGGCTGTCCACGACAAATGGTCTGAAGCGACGTCTGAAATAATAGCCACTATCATTTTAGACAGATAGTTGTATATTAGGTGCTGTATCAGATTAAGTGTGTATTTGTGAACAGTAGTGCTTCAGACCATTCAAAGCTCAGCAAACAGGGGCGACCCGACAGCTCGACGCGACTCTAATAAAACAATTTCTAAGAAAACTTTACGGTAGAACAATTACCGATGTCGCGTCGCGTCGTCGCGTAGGGCCTGTTTGCCTTCACTTGGAACCTCACTCAAGTGAGCGCACACGATTCGAAAGCGAACTCATTTGTTATTAAAGTAAATCATCGCGGATTCACATTGCATTTAAATGCTGGGGATTTCTTTGTTTTGAAATGTAGTCTTTCGTCTTTATTTTTTTAACTAAGTTTGAGTAATTTGTTTAACCGATAATGTGCCCACTGTTGGGACACAGGCCTCCTCTCTTTGAGAGAGAGTGGGCTGTAACACACACACACACCTCGGGCCCAGTGCGTGTTAGTAGATGTCGCATGTCTTCGTGTTTTTTTTTCCTTCCGCGTTTTGAGAGCAGTGGTGATGAAATTATTTACACAAAGTAAAATGCCTGCCTGGGTTCAAACCCACTCGTAAGTCAGGGGCATTATCACTGCATGGGCACCACTGGTGCATAATTTGTTTATCCTGTGGTAATTTATTAGCCTATGGTCCAAACACCTTTTTTCATTTTCTATCATTGAGTAATCGAATTCGTGGCTAGGTAATAACAGCCGCACGAGTTGATCCAACAGGTTAAGCTATGCTTGCCGGGGTTGGTCCGTGAATGGATGACCGTCTTTTCAAACCAAGACTTCTCCGTGCCTCGGAAAGCACGTTAAGCCGTTGGTCCCGGCTGTCATTTGTACTCGTAGATCTTCAGACAGTCGTTACGGGTCGTCAGAAGCCTGAAACTTCTTACAACCAGTCTTACCCGTTGGTAAGACTACTAGACTACACCACTAGACTACTAGAGATACGATACCCGTTGGTATCGTATTACTCAGTTACTGGGTTGTGGAGGTCAGATAGGCAGTCACCTCATGTAAAATACTGGTATTCAGTTGCATCCGGTTAGACTGGAAGCTGATCCAAACATAGTTGGGAAAAGGCTAAGCAGATTGATTTTATCGTTGAGTAAATACAGTTTCCTTTAGTTTACGCGATTGATTTGGTTGCTGGTTGGCTTGTGTTAAAGTTACCTACTTAATACAACAACTCACACACATACAACAACAACATTTTCAAAACGCTGTCTCATTTTAAACGGAAGGCCCTGTATCCTGTGATACAGTTTTTTAACTAGTACAGGATACGTAGCCCAGTCTTGATCGACACATAACAGGCAAACGTCGCAACGCGCAATTAAGTACGATGTTTGTATATGTCGTTAGGTGCTTAGAGAGTAGTTTATAAACCTTGAAAACCTTGTGCTACTCGCACCAACTGCAAAAGTCTGGCACTTGTTTCAGTATTTTTGTAAAATATACTTTAAGAACCTTTTGAAGTAAGCTAAATTTGCTACAATCTGAGCCCAGCCATTGCGAAGATATAGCTAGTCTAAGATGGGCATTTTTTTCAAAAAAGTGAAATTTTTGCGATAAAGGGTCATTAAAAAAATGGGGTCATTTCCCAAGACACGTACCGGCTGAACTAATGGTCCTAGAGAAAGTGTTTAACTAGAGAGTTGATTTACCAACACAGAAACAGCTCTTGGCACCATTTAGAGATGTTATCTTCATTTAAAACAATAGACATTCTGCTACGGTTACAGTTCCAATTTTACACCTAATCAGTGAATATCTATGTAGTTGGACATAAATAAATAACTTCTAAATATGCATTGGTGTTTAATGAAATGAAATGAAATGAAATGAAATTGTTTATTCTGTAAATAGGATATAGGAATCACTTTTACACGTCATATTAAAAATATATTAAATTTTGCTAGATGAGTTCGGCGTTTCCTATCCGACTACTCTGAGAAGAAAGGCCGAAACAAACTCAGAGGTCACAGTCTCTTTTAAAGTCCAGACATAATCTTGGTCAAGCCATATGAGGACCATGTAGATGCATGTCTAAAATGGTCTTTTGAGAAAAGAACCACACAGATTTGAGTGGACCTGTCCAGTCAGTGCAAGCATTTGTCAGTAATCGTGGAGCTCAACTCAGAACAAAAGGAGCTCAACTCGACGAACAATACCAAAGAAAGGACATTTGGGTAGGCCGCATAAACTACTCAAACTGCCAGACCATCATTAAAACTAACTGAGAGAGGATAAAAAAGGAGTAATGAGAAAAAAAAAAAAAAAAAAAAAAAAAATATCCATCGCTATTCTGTAAAGTTTACTTGGAACCTCACTCAAGTGAGGGCACACAATAGGGTTGATAATGCCTGAGTATAAAAAATAAATTATAATTAGTCCGTCAGTTAGATAATAAAAAAAATATTAGACACGAATTTTTTGTTATCAAATTAATAAAAAAATCATTTATAAAACGAATTAAAGTTGGGGAGTTTGTTCTCGGTACGTCACAATTAAGTATAAAATCTACAAAGGCATGACGTTATGCCACATTTTAACTCAATGTATCGTCGTGATCATTCAATTACGTAAAAAAAATGGGTCCAATATTTTTTATAGGCCCCTAAATAATTTTTAGTCATCAACCCTATTCAAAAACGAAATCAACGCGGATTCATATCTCTAAACATCACCTCGAAATTCTCCAGTTCGAAATACTATACATACTCCTTTTAAACAGTATTGAGTCAAATTGGTTTCGTTTGACTAGAATTGCTTTCAATTTACCACTTTTGAAAGCAATTCTAGTCAAACGAAACCAATTTGACTCAATTGCAAATCGAAAATGTGTAGCGTAATTAGATAGTAGAACCAACAAACGATTTTCAAATTGAAAATACTCGTTTTGCACATAATATAAATAAAATAATTTCGGATAAGCAACATCAATCAATCAATCTGCCTTACCTTGGTCGGCTTCCAGTCTAATCAGATACAGTTGAATACCAGTATTTTCCATGGGGCGACTGCCTATCTGACCTCCTGTGAGACTGTTTGTCAGACTGTCGGACGACCTGTAATAACAGTAAAAAGATCTACAATTAACAACCGGGATTAACGGCTTGCTTTCTGAGGCACGGAGGTATCTTGGTATGTAAAGACCTATCCACGGACGAACAGTGGCAAGAGTAGCATAAGCTGATCGATCAACTTGTGCGGCTTTTATTGCTTAGCGACAAGCTCACTGGTTAATACTAATAACAATATAACAAAACCATGGTTTTGTTATACGTATTGTTATTAGTAATTAACTGTTTATTTATTTTTACTTCGATGATCCTAGTTTATCATTTGTGACTTCGAGCTTTAATACTCGTAGCTTTATGAAAGCGGGCGCGCCCTTTATACCTGAAGGCTTTTATTCGGGTATTAAGTTCTGTTTACGTTTTTAGTTTTTATTTTCGCTTGAGTAGGCATATTTCAATGTTTTTTGTTAGTATAACGGCGTGTGCTAGCTGACACAGCAAATAATTTAAAATAAACAGACAGTTGTGCTGCTGGGCTGTTTGTTGCGCCACTTCTTCTTCCCAGCTATAGCACTAGGAAGTGGTGGAGGGCGGGCGTTTTTGGGGGACTGTCTTATGTAATTTTGACATTCGAAAAGTGCGGATTCTCAGCCTAGGTTGAATATATGACTTTTGAATTTTGAATTTTGAATGATACTAGTCCAAATATGGTTTTACAATATAATGGAATGCCATGTGCCAACAACGACGTGTCCGCGTTTCCTCTTAAAATTAATGAAGTTTTTTCTAAGAATGCATTTCTCTACGTTTCTAATAGGAATATACCTTCAGATTCAATACTGATCCATCTCCACGGGTCATCCTGTATACTTCGAGCTACGCCTCGTATTGTGAAATTGGCGCGCTCACTTCAAAGGTGTGGATTGTCTAGGGACTTTGAATTCTCTCTGTAATATTGAATTCAGTTCGTTTAGCAAATGCATTTGAGCATTTTGCTGCTTCCTAGAGCGAACTGATGATTTACGAAATTGAATTGTTTAAAAGTTAAATATCCGTGGCGGTGGATAAGACACATGACAACGGACAGCAGAATAAAATGGATGAAAATCATAACGGAAAGGCAAACACATGATGGCAAAAGAAAAAGAGGCAGACTTAAAGATGGACAGATGATATCAAGATTATTGGAGGGACAATCTGGACAAGGAAAGCTAAAAATAGAGAAGAATGGAAACGATTGGAAGAGGCCTATGTGTCAAAGGATACGCTGATCACTAACCAGAAAATCCGATGAGCTAGATTATAAGAACAGTTTTTTATACAATGTATAATGTTTAGTATCAGCAATGAGGGCTTAATAATAATCCGTTTTCAAGAATCGTTAGTTAGGAAGTGTTATTAAGAAATTATTTGTAGGTGTTCGGAATTGGGATTTGTGTAGGTTAATGACAAACGGTTGTGAGCAAAGTGTATACAATATTGTAAAATATTGCGTATCATATTGTTAATCAAACTCTAAGAAAGTGGAACTGCCCGTTCCACTTTCTGAGAGTTTAGTCAGCTTAAAAATAATTATCGTGAAAATTTTAGTTAGATTAAAATTGCATAATAGTGTTAAAGTCTAAATTATTAATAACCTAGTTCTTAAAAAAAAAAAAGATTTAAAGAAATACAATAGGCTCGCCCTCTAATAAATAGGACTCAATCAATTTACCTAGCCTTTTCCCAAATATGTTGGGGTCGGCTTTCAGACTAACCGGATGCAGCTGAATACCAATATTTGACATGGTGCGACTGCCTATCTGACCTCCACAATCCAGTAACTGGGTAATACGAAACCCCTTGGTAAAATTGGTTGTCAGACTTTCGGGCTTCTGACGACCAGTAACAACTGTCAAAGATCTATGGATGACAGCCGGGACCAACGGCTTAACGTGCGTTCCGATTCACGGAGGAGTCTTGATATGTAAAGACAGTCACCGATCCACGGACCAACCTCAGCAAGCTTAGCTTAACCTGATGGATCGACCCGTGCGGCTGTTATTACTTGAGCTCCTCCCTCTATTACATAGGACTATAGCGTGCTAAACTTACACCTCTGTCTACCCGCTACGGGAACACAGACGTGCTGTTACTTTATAAGAGATTGGTCAGAACCAATTCAGATATAAAATTTTGGAATCGTCACGGACAGATATTATTTTAAGACGTTTTGTGTAAGCAGGTATATAATTCAGTGTACGTTGATAAAATACTCCATCTGAATTTTTTAGGATGAAAGTATCTTTAATCTGATGTCTGGTGGCAAATCAAACTTAAAAGAGTAACGCTAGAGTTTCTTGCCCTTCCTTGTCCATACGAAACTACATTTTGGAAGGGGCGGCTAGAATAAATTTTCTTGTAAATTTTCGACTTGTAATGATGATAAGTCGGTCACGTTTCTAATTATGTTTTATGATTAATAAATATGTCAACCGGATGTCTGGTTGCAAATCAAACATTTTAAAAGACTAACGCTGGAGTTTCTTGCCCATCCTTGTCCATACGAAACTATCTTTTGGAAGGGGCGGCTAGAATGCATTTTCTTATACATTTTCGACTTGTAATGGTGATAAGTCGGTCACGTTTCTAATTATGTAATATGATTCATATATATGTCAACCGGATGGCTGGTTGCAAATCAAACATTTAAAAAAAGTAACCCTGGAGTTTCTTGCCCATCCTTGTCCATACGAAACTACATTTTGAAAGGGGCGGTTAGAATACATTTTCTTGTAAATTTTTCACTTGTAATGATGATAAGTCGGTCATGTTTCTAATTATGTTTTATGATTAATAAATATGTCAAAGGTATGCAAACTATTACTTATAACATAAAATTCAAGGGTTTAAACTCCAAAGGGTTGGGCAGAGGTGCAACTATAGTAAAGTGACGGGCGCTAATATGGATCCGCTTAGTGACATTCAAAAGCAATTTTCTCGTGAAATATTGACTGCAACTTTGAGATAACACCTAATTCATATAAGTATGGGTTACAAAATACCATGTTCGTAACAACATAAAGTTACAATCACCATAGTAGGAGAAAATCACTTAAAACTTGCTAAGTGCATATTAGTGCTCGTGAATGTGCACCCACATTTCGCCAGTTAAGTCCCATATGCTGCATACTGCTTCAAAAACAGTGAAGGAACACATCGTGAAGAAACCGAAATGTTCGCGAGATATTTCTCAACGGCATGTGAAGCCAAGTCAGAGGACCATGGGTGGCTTTAAAACTATGACACCAGGCTAGTCACTAACCACACGAAAAGAAGATTGCCGTCAACTGGACAAATACAGAATCCGGGCTGCTACTGAGAAATTCCTGACGAACAACCCAATAACACTTTGCCCAACCTGAGAGTCGAACCCAGGACCTCATGCCCAGCAGTAACGCTTGCAACCACTAGAGCAACGAGTCAGTCAAACTCTCAAAATGATTCTTCACTAGCTGTCCTTTTTCAGGTCATGGTCTACCCATGTGCCAAATTTCGTCCAAATCCGTTCAGCCGTTTTAGCGTGAAAGGATAACAAACATTCAAAAAAATAAACAAACTAACTTTCGCATTTATAATATTATATACTAGCAGCGGTTTCACCCGCATAAGTCTCGATTCCATCGGAATATCTGGATAAAAGGTATCCTATGTCCTTTTCCAGGTCATTGTCTACTCATATACCTAATTTCATACAAATCCATTCAGCCGTTTTAGCGTGAAAGGGTAAACAAACACACCCATAGACGAGCCATGTGTTTTATTCGCGGATGACATATCTTTATTAGTCTCATGTAAAAACAACACAAACAGAAGAAAAACTCAGTTTCACACTCACAAAAACATGTTACTGGATGACCTCACATAATTTAGAAATTAATTATACTAAAACTAAATTAATGACTTTCCACCCTTATCAAAAAGCTCCTCTACACTTCAACTTCAACTTTAACGGCTCAAAATTGGAAACTGTTGATGAATTAACAGTACCTGGATATACAATAGATAAACATATTAACTGGAAAACACAAACACAAAAAACCCGTTCAAAAATTTCAAAATTTTCGTACGCTCTCCGCGAAATTAAAAAGACAACCAATCTACAAACTGCCCTCATCAGCTATTATGCGTACGCCAATGCATGGCTTAGCTACGGCGTAACTCTCTGGGGAAATAGTACAGATGCACTGATTTACCCTACAAAAGAAATTACTTAGAATCTTGGTAAACATTGATCAAAATGACAGCTGCAAACGCTATTTTCGAAAACATAATATTCTAACCCTCCCCTGTATTTACATTCTAGAGATATGTTAATTTGTCCGCAAGCAT
Source organism: Agrochola lota (assembly GCA_947364205.1). Classification (NCBI taxonomy): domain Eukaryota; kingdom Metazoa; phylum Arthropoda; class Insecta; order Lepidoptera; family Noctuidae; genus Agrochola; species Agrochola lota. The sequence continues at coordinate 7,131,554 of OX376246.1, read as the reverse complement.
CAAGAGTTCTACACAAAACGCGAAGACATCCAATCACAGTACACATTTAGGCACCGATCTAGGCTAAGCATACCAACATCCAAGCTAAAAAATGCATTCTACAAGTCCCTACGTAATGTCTATAAAAATATATAGCAAACTACCTGACATATTAAAGACAGAAAAAAAGTTAAATATATTTATAAAGAAACTTAAAAAATTACTGATAAACAAATACTGCTTAATTATACATAAGCGAAATGTTAGTATCTTATTCGCAATCTCCTGATTTTGATTATATATAAGTTAAAACTTGTTCCCTCAATAACAACTTAATGATCTCCGAAAACAGGGCTTCTTCTCTCCTACCCTTATTGACGGCAATAAGGGTAGGAGAGAAGAAGTCCTGTTTAGATTTTTCTATTTAGATCATTATGGACCCTGTAGGGCACGGGCTCTACAGGGTCCATAATGATCTAAATTATATAGTTACCACCTAAGTACACATTATGGTAAAGCAATAAAGAGATTGACTATTGAAACTGAATTTTGCATTTATAATATTAGTTAGGATAATTGGCAAAGATTCTTGACAATAACAATGTCCTTATTTACGAAATGTTTTAATAGTCCGAAATAAATTACTGTCCGATAGGAGTGCTGATAACGGAAAAACAATGCGAAAACAAAGTCATTAATAATGGACTGGCACAGCCCGTCTCAAGGGGATCAATAATTCAAGATCCTGCAGTTTTCCTTAGCTTATTATTTATTTTGGTTCAGATAAATGGTGTTTCTTTATTTACTCAGTTATTTAGGGGTATGAGGAACAGGTTGTAAAGTTCACTCATCCTCTATAGAAAAGGGAGGATCCTACGACCAGACGGGTGTCGTGTCTGGCGGGCTACTGACCGATGGTTGATGACGGATAGTCTTATATATGTCGTTGGCGCGGTAAACTAATTGCACGATGCAGGATTTGTGTGACGTCAGGATTATGTGTGACATCAGGTCTTTGATGTGTAGTTTGCATGTGGTGATATAGATGCCACAATACAATTTCATTTCTCAGACTTTTACGTTGTTTTGTAAAAAAAACTTTGCCAAAGGTCACCCTTTTTAATTTTTCATACAAAAAATATTCACAAAGTTTTTTTTTTATTTAGCTCACATCTATGTTCATCTATGTTTGAGTTAAGTTAGACTGTCATGTTGCCAAATAGTATTCATATAATTTGGTTTCTTGTAAAACAAGTAAATGCGAGTCTTTGGGTAAGTTCGTGACTAGATTCTTTGATGTGATTCTTGAAACTTGTATCAAAGAGTTCGCAAAAGTAATACATACATACATAATAACATTACATAACATCATGCCCGTATTCCCCAAAGGTTTAGGCATGTACCACTTACTACAATACATGGAACAGCCTGTCACAAAAACCTGCCCACCACTTGTACCACTTACTACAATACATGGAACAGCCTGTCACAAAAACCTGTCCACCACTAGTACCACTATTACTAAAATACATGGAACAGCCTGTCAAAAAAACCTGTCCACCACTAGTACCACTATTACTAAAATATATGGAACAGCCTGTTACAAAAACCTGTCCACCACTTGTACCACTTACTACAATACATGGAACAGCCTGTCACAAAAACCTGTCCACCACTAGTACCACTATTACTAAAATATATGGAACAGCCTGTCACAAAAACCTGTCCACCACTTGTACCACTTACTACAATACATGGAACAGCCTGTCACAAAAACCTGTCCACCACTAGTATCACTATTACTAAAATACATGGAACAGCCAGTCACAAAAACCTGTCCACCACTTGTACCACTTACTACAATACATGGAACAGCTTGTCACAAAAACCTGTCCATCACTAGTATCACTTCTAATACAATACATGGAACAGCCTGTCCCAATTACCTACATCAGAAAGTTGGAAGTTTTGGAACTGTTCAATTTGCAAATTGTGTTAACTCCTCCATTGGGACGAGCGTTATTATGTCCGGACGTTCAGCCATGTTGTAATTCAGCTGAAATGTAGAACATTGGGTGATGATTAATGAGACCGATTTTCATAGTATTTATGTGAGAATAGTAGGGCAAATCGTCGCTTGCCGCGGTTAGTTCGTGGGTGACCGTCTTTACATATCAAGAAATCTCCGTGCCTCGGAAAGCACGTTAAGAGCGTTTATCCTAAAAGTGTGCAACGTCGCAAATATCTGTCAAATATTTACCTGTTTTGATACACAACTCAACTCAAACTCAAAGCATTTATTTCAATTAAACCATTTACAGGCACTTGTCAACTGTCAAAAAGTCGGTTAGTCAGAAAGTTGAAACTAGTTGTCCATTCCGAAACGTAGATCTCTATTAAGAAGAACGGGCAAGAATCTCCAAGGACACTCTTTTAAATCAAGATTTAAAAAAATCCTGGGTACATACAACATAAAAAATTAAGCTTCTTAATCATTTCCTATGACATAACGTAACGTCACACCTGTTTCCTTTGAAGGCTGTAGCTACAGTACATCCACATTTCGCCAGTTATGTTTAAGTCCCATGTAGAAGGGAGTGATTCTATGAATGATGTAACAAACCCGAATACCCGCGTAATTTCGCGGTTTATTTTTTAAATTCATAAATCACAGCACACCTCTTTAGGTCATGAGCTATCCGAATATCGGAAATATTTGGCCTAGGTCTGCGCGTGAAAATTGATTCGCTGTTACAATGTTTAATAGATAGTCAAAAACATTACTGGCCTCAGATTTCATAGTGCATACATTTATAATTCGAATTCTAATTTCAGTAGGGTCATGCTCTAAACATACTTCGAAATTCGAACGGTGTCTCGTTGTGAATCCTCGATGATTTACTTTAAAAACAAATGAGTTCGATTTTGAATTGTGTGCGCTCACTTGAGTGAGGTTCCAAGTGAACTTTACAAAATATCGCTATGAACTAAATCATTTTGTTACAGAGTGACATTTTTCTTTTATTGTTTTTGTAATTTTATGATCTTAGCTTTGTAAGAAAGTTCCATAGAATTACAAAAATATCTCACTAGGCTGAGATTTGACAAATAATATTATTCACAAAATTATCTACAGCACGGAATTTAACACGGCCCATTGCGCCTATCATCGTTAATTGGGCGCTGCTCCAATTTCAGCCTATGCCACAGTAGTTAGTTATAGACTATACGTGGTACGTTATAGTTAGTACTGTCATCCGGTTTGTAGATATCGGTATTCCGTTCGGTGATAGCGTGGGAATATGTAATTTTATAACTTGGGGAATACGGCATGATACGCTTCAAGTTATAATTCAATGTATGCCTAATTGCTTACAAAAGATTGAATTATGAAATACTTGGTAATTGGTAATAAATTAAAATACAATCAAGTGAAAAATAATGTTAATTTCGGAAGTCGGTGTCTTTGGAACTGTATTTTAGCTTTTTGCCACCGACTTCCGAATTTTTTCGAAGTCTGAAGGAAGTTGTTTTTTTAATTTTAATTTTTTACTTTTTAGTTATGGTACCTACCCTACATCAATTCGTATACCACTACTTGCTATGTAAACAACAGTGACAAGAAGTATTATAACATCATCAAGATACACAAAGTGGATTCAATACGTATTATCCCAGCTCAAAAACTACCCAAGCAAAGATTATAAAATGTTTATGGGACCACCTCGTAAGCATTTTCAACCAAATGAAAAAAAAAGTTTTCAAAATTGGTCCACTATTAACGACAATATCGATGACCATAATACATAAAAAAAATACATACAGACGAAAAATAAAACAAAAGAAAGAAAATGCATTTATTTAGCAGACTTAGTGCGAAATTCACCAATGAAATTGAACGCATTCAGCACATCTACACGCGTTCAAGAGCTGTGAGTGTCAAAATTGTTACGGAATATTTTACACTGACAGCCCTTGAACGCGTTTAATTTACACTCAAGGGCTGATTTCACCAATAAAATTGAACGCGTTCAGCACATCTAAATGCGTTCAAGAGCTTTCAGTGTACAATATTCCATAACAATTTTGACACTGAAAGCTCTTGAACGCGTTTTAGAAATGCTGATCGCGATCAGTTTCATTGGTGAAATCAGAGCTTAAAGGCACACAACACAGCATATTATACTACAAAAAAATAAGTATACTAGTAAAAAAGAAAGAAATTAAATCAACCCCACCACTATACCACCACCCAACCATAATTATAACCGCTTACTCTTTTGAAGCTCTTTTGCTTTTCCACGGACTTACCGGTTCACCATTATAGACACTATTTTTTTTGCTATGCTTTGGCTTAGCTCGTACTATGCTACGGTGTTGCTTGCACTATACTATAATCATTATAGTGTAGTGCGTATAGGAGCTACACTAAGCTACGGAATAGCTCGCACTAAGCTACGGCGTAGCTAGCACTAAACTACGGTGTAGCTCACACCATTTACAGCATAGCTCGGTCTGCTACGGCATAGCTAACTTTGCTACCATCGAGTAATCTCCACTTTCTGACAAATTATGGACTGTGTTTGCGTGATTTTAAATTAAACTGGTTATGAAGCAAATCTACGTTGCCCTAAATAATTCCGGATGACAAAAACATACCTAGTATAGCAAACGTATCCTTACTAATAAAACATAAAATTAACTAAATCCTCCCTTTCAGCTTCGGGTCAATGATGAAGTGCTGAGCTGTCAATATATATAGTAGAATTTGTAAATTAGGTCTAAAGCAATAAACGAGGCGTGTGTCGACAAATACGCTGCCTTTAAACGTAATTCACAATGTTTGGTATAAGTTTTGAACTTTTTGTCCAAGATTTACTTTAAAATATCATTAAAAATAGCTTTTAGCTTAGCTTAGCCCGCGGCAGAAAGAGGCGGCTTTTCCCGTCAAATTCGGTCGTCAATTTCGGAGATTAGTCGGAACAATCAGTCAGAAAGACAATTTTTTTTTACATGTTTTTTTCCTGTATATGTTTTAATATGCATTTAGTAAAAAGCTGTTATTTTGACATTACAAACAGACGAGAGATTACAATGCAAAGGGTTTGTTCAAATTCAAGGTCCGCATCTTGTGAAAGTACAGTTGTTTAGGATACGATTCGACTGATATACCCTATGCGTAAAAACCCCTATAAAAAAAAGAAAAAAAAAAAACGGGCGCGTCTATTTTATTTATTAAAAGTTTTGAACTTTTTGTTTGTATTTACTGAAAATAGTACTTACTAGCTTCAGCCCGAGGCTGTGCACTCTATGCTTTTTCTAAAATAACATCAGCTATCTACCAGTAAAAGTCACGTCAAAATAGTCCAACCGTTTCGGAGATGAGCCGGAACAAACAGAAAGACAATTTTTTTTTTGTCGTGTTTTCCGCCTATACTGTAATAATATGCATTTAGTATAACGATGTTATTTTGACATTACAAACAGATACGTCATTTTTATTTATTTGTACGTATGTAATGTATTAGTTTGTATAGATTACTAACTCTTGCCCGGGGCTTCGTCGACGTGTTTTAACACAAAACATATCTTGTGGCAGTCAGATGTAGGTCAAAAAAAAAAGTCATTTATTCTAACTAGGTTGACCATCAGTACTTTTTGAACGTCAAAGCTACATAAGACAGTCCCCCAAAACGCCCACCCTTCACCACTTCCTAGTGCGTTAGCTGGGAAGAAGAAGTGGTGCAACAAACTCCCCAGCAGCACACAGCTGTCTGTTCTATGCAAAATAATTTACATTACGCAAGACAAAACATAATTTAAATTATAAATTTACTAGCCATATGTCGGCTAGCATATTATTAGACTTCAATCAGTGAAATACTTTATATAATAGGATCAGTACCTTTTACAAACATAACAACAAAAATAAAAATAAATCTCTCTTTAATAATATTGCTTTGGATGATTATTTTCCTTTCAAAAATATTGACGGCCTGTTCAACCACGTCAATATGCGTCGCATAATTCTCACATAATTTTTCTGGCAAAAAAATCCCGACAAATGCTATGTATTTCTTTTGTTTTTTTGGCGGCGTTTTACATGAATTGAATTTCTATGAAATAACTTCCGTAGCTAGCGATACGCCGGTTTCACAGAAATTCATAGAAACCCATCCTATCGCGACGCACGTCGCCTGCTACTGCCGCCTGCGGTCGGCTATGCAATGGCACTTTTTTTTTTTTTTTGAGAGTGGTAAATTATCAAATAAATTCTCCCGCTCTGGGTGGAGCGGGAGGGTGTCAGACTTTTACTGACTAAAACCCACCCGTGTTCCTTCCGTTGCCTGTGTGTCGGGGCCGCGATATCACTTTCGGACAAACCCGCAACGCCAGCAGGATGGAATGGTACCTTAAGTGCCTTTGTTTTTCTTTTTCTTTTCAACTATATTATACTGGCCCAGTAGGTGTCCACGGTTATTGCCGTGTGAAACGAGTGCAAGCAAAAATCACACTAATAATTTAAAAACTTATAAAATAATAAACAATTTTGCGGTATTTGACTTTAGATAACAAGGTTTACAGAATAGCATAAATAACTGCAGCAAAATGTGGTGAACACTGGTGCAATGGTTCCGTAGTTAAACATTAAATTGTATTCATTCAAACCACTTTTTTCTCTTTACCCATACAACTTGTTTGTTGCTTCCGAGTGCAAACCGCTTCTTGTGTGTGTGTAACAAAGGTTTGAATTAAATTGACTTTGCTATTTTTTAAGTTGGTCCAAAGGATTTCTTTTTATAATATAATTTGTATGTGCGTTTGCAGCCAAAAATATCGCATGCAAAAAAAAACAACCGAGTTCAAAAAAAAAAACACTACAAAGTGTCGTTCGTAAGTGTGGATTCGGTTCCTTTTTTTTTGTAAAAAGTTTTTATTTTGCACTTTTTAGTTGTGATAGCTACACCACACAATTCGAATACCACTACCTGCTATGTAAATAACAGTCACAGGAACTTATCATCATATCATCCACACATACTAAGTGGGAAAAATACGTATTATTGAAGCTTACTCATAAACTATCCAAGCAAAGTTAATAAAATTTATGTGGGACCAAATTGGGAGCATACACTTTCAAACAAAGAAAAAAAAAAATAGGTCCACAATTGACTGAAAAATCGGTGGACATACATAAATAAAAAATAAAAATAATTTGAATTTGAATTTTAATACCAAATACAAAAGAGAGCTGCAAAAGCTTGAGGCCCAAAAAGTTAGTCCATTTGAATTATTGATAAACCTTGGCCAAATATTGCAGGGGAATTTGTGCACCTAATATTCTCATAATATTTAAGAGGCTACTAGGTAAGGTTTAGGTTTTTAACCCAGATATTTTTTTAAGAAATAAATTTCATGTAATTTACAAATGACTTTTACTTTCTATCTTGAGTGTACACATTTTAAAAATGACTTTTTGCTAAATAGACGTTCTGACTAAACAGACCATCTGATAGTTGGACGTTTTGCTACATGGACATTTTGCTAATTAGACTTACTGCTCATTAGACGTTTCGCGATGTTGGACGTTTTGCTACTTAGACCTTCTGATCAGGAGGGAAAAAACATACATCCTCCTTTTTGTAAATCGGCTAAAAATACGAAGACGTAAAACCATCCGCGCCTAGGTACGTGACAGATCACTCAAACAGTGACACAAAAGTCAATCATAAAGATTATCGTCCACCTGCTGCCTCCTTGATTTTATCATCTTTCAACCAACCCATCCATCTCTACACCCATTAACTGACATAGGTACTCATTTTTCTTTCGACATGTTCCTCTTTCTCCCACATACCACTAGTAAAGCGCTAGGAACGCTTATTATGATAACAAAAAAAAAAAAAAACGAGTTCCAAAAAAAAAAACACTACCAAGTGAAAAATTACTTTAATTTCGGAATTCGGTCTCTCAGGATCTTTGGTTTTGAATTTTTGTTTTTTTGGCCACCGATTGCCGAAATTAAAGATGTTTTTCTCGTTGTAGTGTTTTTTTTTCAAAGTCTGCTGTTTTTTTTTTGTGCCTAAAAGTTTTTATTTTTCACTTTGTAGTTGTGGTACCTACCCCACATTAATTCAAATATCACTAACTGCTAATAACAGTGACAGGAATTAATTATAACATCATCCTTATGTGGGAAAAATACGTATTATTGAAGCTAACTCAAAAACTACCCAAGCAAAGTTAATAAAATTTATATAGGACTACCACTGAAATATTATCTACCAAAAAAAATAAGAATCATCAAAATCAATTCATAATTGGCGGAGTAATCGCGTAACAAACATACACAAATACAGGGAATTGAGAACTTTTTGAAGTCGGTTAAAAATATGTAACGACCCAGGATAAGCCTTTACCAGAAGTGGTAATCATATTAGCAGTTCAGCAGCTTCGATATCATTAGGATAGTGCCGGAATATACCAGTTCGTTGTGGATGTAGTACGACAGCGGCTCTCCTGACATCAATGGTCATCACAAGACAGCCGCCACACGACGCTCTGCTAGAGTGACTGTCACTAGCCAGTGTTCCTCGTATCTGATCTTTTCTGGTGATACCAGTAACTTTGTAACAAAACTAGACAATGCTACTTGCTGCATAGTCAGCTTATATAATGTTCCCACTGCTGGGAGTCAGGCCTCCTCTGGATGAGAGGGAACGGGCCGATTACGGCCCGTTCCCGTTCCCGTGGATTACCACCACGCGGGTCCAGTGCGGGTTGGTAGATGTCACATGTCTTCGAATTTTTAGTTCTAGGACATGCTGGTTTCCTCACGATGTTTTCCTTCACCGTTTTGAGTGTGTGAAATAATTTACAGAAAGTAAGCGGGTTCGAACCTACGACTCACAACTCGCAAGGCGAGGTCGTTCCCACTGAGCCACCACTGCTTCACCGTCTTGCTGCAGCGTCATTATATTTTTAATATATATTCAAAACTTAGTCTTTGATGACATGTATGGTTTTCGAGCAAATCACCCCATATTATGTACTGTATTGTTCCTTAGAATAACTGACCAACAACAACTGCAACAACAACACTGACACTCACTGACAACAGACTGTATTGTTCTTTGTTACAATATAATTGTATTTTGTTGAATTGAATTTGAATTGTAGTTGTTTGATGTAAATTGATGGCCTGAAACACAGGTTTTTCATAAACCTGGATCAGGCAGGTCTACATTACAGTTAGAATTTAATTTTCCTCGATTGTAATTAATCTAAATCATAATTTTACTTTATATTTGAATAAATTTTATTATTTTATTTATTTTTATTTTTATTAAAAAAATGCTCTAAAAACATGCTATAATTTAATTTTAAATTTATTATTGCATTTTTTATTATTGCATTTTTATCTAAAGTTAAATTATGAAATTATTATTAGTATTTTTATGTTACTGCTAATTACTAAACGTGTACTGCATGCTATAAGTATAATCAAGATGTAAAATCTGAATATTTGCACGGCTGAAATGCCGACTACAGTGAAACCCATAGATCTTAAGAACTTATGTTAGCTACCTATATTCTTGCAAATCATTCATTCATTCCTGATTAACCTGTCAAAAAACTCAGTAGCACAGCCCGACGTTATCTCATAACTTGCACCCCTCAGCTAATATAGTCGGTGCTAAGCGCCGCGACATCTGTCGGTGACACACTTAACTAACAAACAACCTGGTGCCGCTCTTGGCTTGTGAAATATGAGTTTAGAAAGTAGGATAAATTAGGTGGTTGCTTTGTCTTTCGCCAGTGGACGAAGTTTGCATTAAATCAAATCAAAATCAAATTATTTTATTTACAGATCATACAATCCAATTTGTTAGTTACATGCACATCTTAAACACTAGTGTTAGTACATAATAATATTTGGCAAATTTAGGTCACAATATAATTACTAGCAATGTCAAAACCATTAACAATAATGTCAAAATCACAACCATAACGTCAAAATCACCATTAATAATAATGTCAAAATCACCATTAATAATAATGTCAAAATCACAACCATAACGTCAAAATCACAACCATAACGTCAAAATCACAACCATAACGTCAAAATCACAACCATAACGTCAAAATCACAACCATAACGTCAAAATCACCATTAATAATAATGTCAAAATCACCATTAATAATAATGTCAAAATCATAACTAAAAAAAAATTAAAATCTCTATGAGTCGGGGATACCCGTCAATTAGTTTACCTCCATATATACAGATGGGGGAGAGGATCGCTGTTTCTTGTAGCTTTTTATATCTGTACTTCAAACAGACATTCTTTGACAGTTAGACGGAATCCTGAAAGTATGACAACCAGTTTTACCAAGGCGTATCGTGTTATCCATTATCTGGGTTGTCGAGGTCAGATAGACAGACGCTTCATGTGAAATACTGCTATTCAGCTGAATCCAGTTTGACTGGAAGCCAACGCCGACATAGTTGGGAAAAGATTAGATATACTACGAGTATAGTCTCTACCATAGTTTGACCAAGACCGCTGGTATGTGCGCAGCGAGACTGGGGGGCAGTGCAGGTCGGTCATTCGTCAACGCTCACGGCGTCCCGCCGCTCATTCGTCAACGCTGCCCCGCTTCGCCGCTCATTCATACGGCGGGGTACAGCGGTGTAGGTCAAACTATAGTAATGATACTTTACTATCAGCTCGATTTAGAACTCTCGAAAGACACGCGCTGAAGTCACACGCTTATCTTTTACGAGTTTAGACGCGCTTGTAAGCTCGTTTCAAGTCCATATTTCTATAGACAACTTACTACGCTCCCCTCCCTACTGCTTCAGAGAATATTTACGTTATGTAATATTACAATTCCCACATATTCTGACACGATTCCAAGAACGGTTGAACATGCTAATTGCCTTCCCCAGTACAACGTGTGGGTAATATTGAATTATACAAGTCTGAGTGTAATGCAGGCGCCTAATGGAGTGTTCTACGGAATATACATATGTAAGTTTTGGAAGTGAATTGTGGAGTGAAGGGCGGCAGAAGTATTGTGTTTTGTTTCTTTGAGTAGTCTTGCCTTGTTGCGACATTCGACTGCGACAGCTCGACGATTAGACGCAACGACAGGCTGCGGTTGTCAATTTTCATACATTTGGTTCAAAGCTCCGCACACTTGGCGTCAAGTTGCAGAGTCGCAACTACAGGCTAGTTGTCGCACGTTCTTTTTACTTATTGCAGCGTAATACTCAAAGAAAATTATCGTCGTCTGTCGTTACGACTAGACGCAGACACAAACACCAGCCCTGCGTCTAGACGTAGCGACGAGACGCATAATTTGCACGGCGTCTTTCTGTGGTTTTCATTCCCATTTGAACCCCTATTTGGGGGATGAATTTTCAAATAGCTTTCCTTAGCGCTCACCTTCCTTCTATAAAAAACTCTTGTGCATTTCATGCTTCCCCGTCGGTTTAAGCTGTGCGTTCTCTGTCAGTGAACGAATTTAAGATTTTTAATGAGAAGAAGAGCTCGGGGCTCAGTAATAACAGCCGCACGGCTCGATCTATAAGGTTAAGCTACGCTTGCCGGGGTTGGTCCGTGGATGGGTGACCATCTTTACATACCGAGAATCCTCCGTGCCTCGGAAAGCACATTAAGCCGTTGGTCCCGGCTGTCATTCGTGGATCTTTTACAGTCGTTACGGGTCGTCAGAAGCCCGAAAGTCTGACAACCAGTCTTACCAAGGGGTATTGTGTTACCCAGTTACTGGGTTGTGGCGGTCAAATAGGCAGTCGCTCCATGTAAAATACTGGTACTCAGCTGTATCCGGTTCGACTGGAAGCCGACCCCAACAAAGTTATGAAAAGGCTAGGCAGATTGATTGAGTAGAAGACTCATCAGTACTGCATTGCTATTTAGCATGTTCAAGTGACTACTACAAGAATAAAATACTACCACTTAGTACTAGTACTTCCACGAACAAGCACTTTGACATGAACTGTACTACCAGCTGGTCAGTGCTCCGAAGTTCTTCGAAATTAGTAATCAATAAGTACACATAACATAACATAACATCACGCAAGTATTTCCCCGAAGGATTAGGCAGAGGTGTACTTATAGTACACCCACATTTTGCTAGTTATTTTTAAGTCCCATGCAATAGGGGGCGAGCCTGTTGGCATCAACCGGGCACAAATCCGGAATCTGGGCTGCTACTGAGAAATTCTTGATGAAAAACCCCAATTACACTTTGCTCGAACTGGGAATCGAATCCAGGACTAGTAGTGTTTGGGCACGCCACAATTGTGGCCATAAGTCCCCTCTTTGAGGAGTGGCTAGAGAGGCGCCACGGCGTCCTCATCTTCCGCCTGACGCAGGTCCTCACCGGACACGGTTGTTTCGGGAGGTTCCTGTTCCGCATAAGGCGGGAGGAAACGCCCGGGTGTCACCACTGTGTGGATCGCCCGGAGAACACGGTGGAGCATACGGTGGATGTCTGCCCGGCTTGGGCGGAGCACCGCCGTGTCCTCACGGAGGTGATCGGCGGCGGCGACATCTCGCGTCCGGCCCTGGTTCAGGCCATGGTTCGGAGCGAGAGTACATGGGAGGCCGTCACCTCCTTCTGCGAAGCAGTAATGCTCGCGAAGGAGGAGGCGGAGTGCGCGAGGGAGAGGAAGATTCGCGCCCTCACGCCCCTAGTTGCCGCAGAAGATGCCCCGGGCATCCACGGGTTAGTTTTAGGGTGGGAATTATCTCTCTCGCTCTTGGCGGAGCGGGAGGGCGTGTCAGACTCTTACTGACTAAAACCCACCCGTGTTCCTTCAGTTGCTTGTACGTTGTCAGGGGCCACGGTATCCCTTTCGGGGTTTCCCACGTAAGCACAAAGCGATCATAACATATAGACAAATATCAATTGTATAAAAAATCGTCTTTAATAAAATAAACGCTTGTGCCACTAGTCCGACGAGGCATTCGAGTTCCTTATTAGGAAGCCTATACGACACTCAGACGTGTATAATCCAATATATCCCACAAATTGTACCAGGGTAGGCAATTAGCATGTTCTAGACGTTCAACGTGTCAGAACGTAAGTTGAATTCCATTTAGCTGTAATGATGATCTTGTATTTCGTGTCTGGTTGAAATTGTGATAAACTCACCAAGAGTTTTTCTAGGTCCCAATTATTTGTTATCAAATCTCATCGACAATTTATAAATATCTAGCTTCTGCCTACGAATTCGTTCGCGTGGAAGTCCTAAGATACAAAATGTACTAAATAATAGCTACATTTTTATAAAACTCCTTTGGCCCCTGATCCACCACGTTGCATCGCATCGCCCACCTGTGCTATTACTTGGTTTTCGCTAAGCGTTCTTTCAACACTTTTTTTAATTTTTCTTTTTCAAATTCAAAATTCAAATTCAAAATATTTTATTTCACATAAACCTACATGGGCACTTATGAAACGTCAGAAGCTAGGTGCAAGGTTCCAATTGGTCGTTTCCTATGGAGAAGAGCCGGCAAGAAACTCCACGGATACTCTTTTAAAAATAATTGTTTTTTAAAATATTTTCAAATATCAGTATTATTAGGTATGGGAGGACAGTGTAGGTCTTTCAACAAGTACCAGGTACTTAACAAAATAGAAGATGGTCAATAAATCTACAGCCCATAAGCCTACAGCGTTCTCAAATTCACAAAATAGAAAAAAAAAAAACTAAGTATAGAAAATATGAATAAGTTAATAAAAATAAAAACCTTTCTCAAGAATTGAACTATCAAATCGAATTTGTTTTTTTCATAACCGCCTGGTAGTTCCAGAGATTAAAAGAAAAAAAAAAAGAAAAGAAAAGAGATTATCGCGTTCAAACAAAAAAAACAAACTCTAAACAAAGTTGAAGCGGGCCCTGGAATATTGCTGTGACCAATTTTTACACAAAGGAAACAATTATTTGTTTTCAACAATAAGTAAAACTGCATTTAAACATTTTGGAAAAGGCGCGTTGCGTATTCCGGAATAAAACTCAACTTATGTTGTAGAGAAGGCCAATCGTGCAATTACACCACAAACTCACCAACCAACCAACCCACCAACCACCAACTTGAAATAATCCGTAATGAACTGAAATATTGCTAGCATTTGTTTGCTAACAAACAAATATACCTAAACGACGACGACGATTGCTGTTACCAATTTTTACTCAAAAAAATCATTGTTTTTATTCAAAAATAATAAAATTGCATTTAAAATTTTTGGAAAAGTCGCTTGCGTGATCCGGAATCAAAACTCAACTTATATTGTAGGCACGGTCAATCGTGCAATTATACCGCCAACTCCAACCACCAACTCACCAACCAAGCAACCGCCAACCAACCACCATCTTGAAATAATCCCTAATGAACTGAAATATTGCTAGCATTTTGTTTGCTAACAAGCAAACTTACCTAAACAACGACGACGTTATACGACCAATGTATATAAGTTGCTTGTTCTCAGAAAATAATTCATTAACTTATTCATCTATCCTCTTAAGTCTTGGAAGAGCACTGATGTTCTGAACTTAATAAGAACCTACTCAAAGAACTGAAAGTCTCGGAAAACTACTTTTAATTCAAACTCAAACTCAAAGCATTTATTTCAATTAAACCAATTACAGGCACTTTTGAATTGTCAAGGAGTCTGACCGAACCCTTGTGCCAGTCAGAGAGATGAAGCTAGATGCACATTCCAAAGCGTAGTAGGTACCTATGGAGAAGAACGGGGAAGGAACTCCACCGACACTCTTTTAAATCAAAATATGGTTACAAAATATTGGTTACATCATTCATGTTGAAGCTATACATGTGAGACCGATGCAAAACGTTAAGGCTTGTGCAGACCAGCGCGACTTGTCGCGCGACGCGACTCAAACAATCCAATTTCTAAGAAAACTGTACGGTATAACAATAACCGGCGTCGCGTCGCGCGACAAGTCGCTCTGGTCTGCACAAGCCTTTATACGCGACCGTAATAGAAATAAGCGTCATAGTTGCGTAGGTATTTATTTTGTATTTATATCTTTTTAATTTTTTTTTTATATACCGGCTGAATTTTTTTACCGTCTCGAGAATAACATGGTGTGTTGTGTAAGTGGAACAGAAACCATACCCGGGAATATTTGCTTAGTAGCATTGACCACGCGGGCGGGCGGGGATGCGCGAGCGGCTTGTGCGCCTGCGAAAGGATATCAAAGAGGCCGACGGCAAGTGTGGCGTCTACCTATCGGCCGCTAAGGAAAACTACGAATTCATTGATAAATTCCGCGCATTTAGTAGGGTGCGTATGATTTGAATTGAGATGAAAAGAGATTTCTTTAAAAATAAGCATCACCTTTGTACGTATTTTTCTGTTCTTTTCTTCTCATATGTGTGTACATAAATGGTTGAATAAATAAATCAATAAAAAAAATTAAACAATTCAAAAATTTAATTACATTAAAATATACCATGGCAGCTAAGAGATGACCAGTCCCTACTACGCTTGTTCACGAACATGACGCATGGATTAGCACCATTAAGCTCAACCATTTTGAAGAGAGCTAAATGATCCAAAATTCGCGCCACCGTCAGCGAGACATCAGAGTGAACATGACATAGTCTCAGCCGCCAGGGCACATTCAAGTCAATGAAAGACATACCCAGTACCTAATTGGTAGCTTTACAGTCGGTACATAGTACTCACACATGTGCTATGCAATTTACGTTTCAAACTTCCCTCTATACCACAGATGAATTCCATACAGAAACATGTATGTATATCTATGGTATGAGGTATGCACATGACTTCATATCTCTTACGTATCTGCATCACGATGTAAGTAGATTAGCGACTGACAGATACGGGTTGGATGGCACTGTTGAGTATGATTTAGCTGTAGAGTGAGTCAAAACACTGTCTGTTTATCGCCAGCAAATGTAGCTTTGAAATAGATTCCTCATCATCATCATTTCAGCTGAAAGACGTCCACTGCTGGACATAAGCCGCCCCCAAATGGGGGGTTTGTCATAATCACCACGCTTGGCAGGCGGGTTGGCGATCGCAGTATGGTGTTAACCGGCCAACCACAGCAGACAGTATGGTGACTACTAGGTATCGCAGTATGGTGGAGAATGCATAGAGAACGGAGTTCCTTAGTCGCCTTTTACGACACCCACGGGAATAAATGACATGGGACTATTCTTTACGTCCGGCATCACACGGAACAACATGGCACAAGTAGTAGTGTTATTGAATTAACGTGTTGTGGTGGTTACCATAATTTATAGACGATGGAAATGCTAATATTGACAGAATAGCATTATCTGTAAGAAGATAAATGAGGTTACCTATGGAGGAGACGAGACAAGAGGAAAGGAGATGTGTTTTAAAAAACCAGTAGAATTTCGTTATTCACACATCTTTTCTCCACTTAGCTTCAGTGGATACCACTGAGCAAAGAGATAACATAATATTTGTACGGCACGATCGAAGTGGAGATGTGAGCTGTGCCTCGCCGATATTGAGCTGGGTGACGGCGTGCGGTAAGCGGTCAACATCGAACGTTCGCCACACGCTGCTCAGTTCCGCTCTAGCCAGCACACATCTCCAGTACAGTCTAGCCAGTACACATCTCCGCACAGCTTCGGTGGATACACTCTTGCTGAAAAACATCTCTTCTCGTCTCCGCTTCGGACATCTCCGAACATCTCCTCTTTGGTGGAATCCGGGCTGGACTGTTTCTCAAGTGGGTTAATATAGAAGAGAGAATTATTACACACTGAAGGCTTTTGGATGCCAACAGGACACGCCCTGGGCGTCGGGAATCAGCTTGGGATTCCCGGCCACCGTAGGCGCGGGCTCGCGGACGGTGAGCAATGGGTAGCTCGCCATCCGAAAAGGACCAGGCCCGGGTCAACGGCGCGTTGTGTTCCACGTGCACCTCAAAGAGATGTCAGCACCAACTGATGGGGTCCGCTAGGACCGATGCCTGCCGGGGTCGCGGGAAAGTTCGAAAGGGATACCGTGGCCCCTAGAAACTTACAGGCAACCGAAAGAACACGGCTGGGATTTAGTCAGTAAAAGTCTGACAAGCACTCCTGCTCCACCCAAAGTGGTAGAAGCTATTTGATAATTTCCCACCCAAAAAAAGGCTTTTGGATGCACTTCTAAGCCACCATGTTACTTTGGGCATATGAAGCGTCCTTAAATTTGCCCTGGCAGTGGGACAGTTACAGGTTCTGTAATCTTTTATTTCATACATAGTCCTCGTACTCTGCAATTATTGGTTATGCGTTAGTAGTGCTGATGCACCAATATTCAATGCAACAACTTTAAAGTACTATCAATGACATCAACACTCTATAGCTTGTCTTATAAATACTCAAACGTTCTGTGTTCTATACATATGCCTGGACATGGTTTTTCACTCACAGCCGAGTGAAGCTTCAGGCAATACTAATAGGCGATGATTTGACGCCGTTTCAGCCTTTTCCGCAGTGCTGTAAATGGCAGAAATGTCGATGGTTGTCATTACAATGTATTGTGAACATCTAAAGATTAAAAGTAAAAATAAAATAAAAATGTGGTAAACTATTTTTTCAATTTAATTGTCTATTGAAATAACTTACATGTATATTCACAATTTAAAGCCTTGAACTAAAATGGTAGGTATATATTAATAGTTTAAAAAATAAAACAATCTGCCTAACCTTTTCCCAACTTTGTTGGGGTCGGCTTCCAGTCTAACCGGATGCAGCTGAATACCAGTATCTTACATAGAGTGACTGCCTATCCGACCACACACCCAGTAACTGGGTAATACGATACCCCTTGGTAAGACTGTTTGTCAGACATTTGGGTTTCTGACGACCCGTAACGATTGTCAAAAATCCACGAATTCCGCTTAACGTGCTTCTCGAGGCTCGAAGGAGTCTCGGTACCTATGGAAAGATGGTCACCCATCCACGGACCAACCGGCAACCGTAGCTTAACCTGATAAATCGACTCGTGCAGCTGTTAGTATAAAGCCACGAGATCCAATTCAGAAGAATTCAGAAGAGTAAAAAATATTTTTTTAGATGAGACAAACTAAACATTTTTGTGTGTGAAATTAATTATATTATGGAAAATTTACTGCCACAATATCAACTTAAACTGTCTGTTATTCAAATCACAATTGATATTCTTCAACAGTAGTTTGAAATGACTATAACACGGAGAATATTGACGTAGTGTGTATAATAAAGGACAATACATAACACAAATGAAACCAAAAGATAAACCCAGATATTTTTTTTACGTAAATTTCACGTCATTTTAAGAGATCTAAAGAAACCTGACCCAGAAAACCCTTCTTTCAAACGATCTACCATTAAAAGGCCCTCCATTCAAACAAAAAATACACAGTTCCATCATGACCAAGCGAAAACTCTAAAGAAACGTTACAACACCATAATATTTTTTTCCAAAGGAAACGACTGTTAAAGGCGTAACACAAATACCATGACAAAGTGGCCTGGCCTTGGTATTTAATGGCAGTATAAAGCTATGGGGATTTGTAGACCTCAGTGCACGGAGACGCCTCGACGACCGCTGCTAGTAATGACAAGAAAAAGAAATGAAAAGAAATGAAAATAAATGTAAAGAAATGAAAAGAAATGAAAGGAAATGAAAAGAAATGAAAAGAAATGAAAAGAAATGAAAAGAAATGAAAAGAAATGAAAAGAAATGAAAAGAAATGTAATGAAATGTAATGAAAATGTTTATGCTGTAAATAGGATAACGGAATCAAGCTTCGTGCAGACTAGCTCGACGTGACACGTTATTGTTATACCGTGAAGTTTCCTTAGAAATTGTATTGTTCGAGTTGCGTCGCGCTGGCCTGCACGAGCCTTCACACGTAATAATAAAGATTAAAAATAATATTAAGCTGGATGGAGTCGCCATTTCCTATCTGACTAACCCTGAGAAGAAATGGTTTTGAGGAAAGGACCACACAGATTTATGTGGACCTATCCAGTCAGCGCAAGCATTTGTCAGTAAACGTGTAGATCAACTCAGAACTTAAGAAGCTGACTACAAGAATACCAAAGACAGGACATTTGGGTAGGCCCCATAAACCACTCAGATTAGAGCAGATGTGGCATTGTCGATACTTTCCATACAAACCTTCATCGTTTACTCAAACTACGACACGAATGATGGATACGGCTTTGAAGACGGTCCGTGTCAGAAGTTGTGTGCCCATTGCACCTTTTGGTGCCTTGAATTTATTGATGTGTAAAATCTTTCGTCTCGCTTTCCTGCAATGGGAGTGATTTCGTGAAAGGGGACGGAAGTGTGTGACAGGAAGCAGGGGACGAGCGAGCTATTTGATTTGACCAATAAGCGCGCGCGGTGCTAGTTTGCCGTCAGAAACGACCTTGAAGAGGCTCCCGCCCCTTTAATGTTGCTTATTGCCAAAGCGAGATGTCAGATGTTACACATCTTATGCAACTACTGTAAGGCTCGCTCATTTTTATTAGTAACGACACTACCTCTAAACGCTGCTGATTCCGTGCTCTGTGTTGTCGACCATTAGATTGTGATTAATTTTCGTTATGTCAACTAGAAATTTAGTGAGCGAATGAACAGTTTTTAGTCAGTAAATGAAAAGGCATTCTTTGACAGTCGTAGAAGACCAATTCGCATTAAATAGGTTTTAATAGTGACAGCCTATTAAATGTTCTTTATGATATTTTTGCAGTTTCCGAAAAAAAAAAAAAAACAAATACCATTATTTCATTACTATAGGGGATCATGGCTAAGTAATAACAGCCGCACGAGTCGATCGATCAGGTTAAGCTACGCTTACCACGGTCGGACCGTGGATGGGTGACCATCTTTACATACCGAAACCCTCCGTGCCTCAGAAAGCACGTAAAGTTGTTAGGGGTCGTCAAAAACGTCGTAAACTGAGTATTACTCAAAATACTGGTATTCACCTGTTTCCGGTTAGACTGGAAGCTGAGCCCAACATAGTTGGGAAACAACTAGGCAGATAATGAAATAAAAGAACATAACGTCAGGCCAATATTTCCCGAAAGGTTTGGTAGAGGTGTATTGACATTATACTTGAGTTCCCTGAAAAGGGCAAGACTAAATATAAACTGGACACAAATTCAGACTCCGGGCTGCTACTGAGAAAACACGACGGGGATCGAATCTTGATTCTACTTCCACTGCTAGGAGCTTTATTAAACTAGAGATGGCTGTCCATGTATCCATTACTTTGCAATAACCACCTTATATTAAATATCTTTCAGGCTATTATTGTCCCACTGCTGGGCAACGGTTTCTGTTCATAAAGAGAAGGCCAGGCCTAATGGTATTCCCACTACGCTTGCTCGAGGCTGATTGGCGATTTCAGATATATCACTACATATTCTAAAACAAAGTCCCCCCGCCGCGTATCTCTGAACGCGATAAACTCAAAAATTCCCAAACAGATTTTCATCCGGTTTGCACCCATTTTTTTTTTTTTGGGAGTTGTAAAGTATCAATCAACTTTTCCCGCTCTGGGCGGAGTGAGAGGGCGTGTCAGGCTTTTACTGACTAAAACCCACCCGTGTTCCTTCCGTTGCCTGTGTGCCGGGGCCACGATATCCCTTTCGGATAACTCGCAATCCCGGCAGGGAAAGCAATGTAATGAATGGAAGGGGCACCAATGGACGGCGGAGTGATTCATGAGGAAGGTTTAGGTGTCATCAATCATTACAGTTTTGTGTAAATTGGCTGAAATATGACGATGTAAAATACTCCGAGTAGGATGAACATCAGTTACATTTTAATCTAACCTACATGCTCGATGCAACAGGCTGAAAAAAATGTAGGCATTGCTCTGCTAACCATGCGAAGCCGGGACTGTTGCTAGTTAAATAATAAGTCCAGCTATCTAATTAAGTTCATTTTCGTAAACGATTACGACTAATCTGTTTCATTTTGACAGTTCAACAATATTCATTGCGTTATAATTACGTTGTTAAACAGATTCTATTTTCGAACTTATGAAGCAATGGATTAGCAATCTATTTCAAAACGATTCAGTTTCTGATTGATCGTGTATTAGGCAATTAGGTTACAGGTTTCGAAACAATGTTTTCCAGTCCACGATAAATTAAGAAAGTTTGAACACATGAATTTGAAAATCTAAATTTTTTACTATTTTTAACTAATTCCCATAAATTTCTCAATTTGTTTCGAAAATTTTAATAAATGGGCTCTTAGTCCAGATGCTTATTTCTGGGGCTTGCCCTGTGTATAATCAACCACAATCTCGTGCATAAGAGGCGGACACCCTAACCACGGGTTATCACGACAATAACCCCCCTTAGTAGCCGTTTAAACACCCTTGGTTGTATCTATCCTAGTTCAAAAAACGGAGCTTTATTAATTGCCGAGAATTACATTACAATATTCAAATATTTATGCAACGCAATAATAATTCCATTTATTTGATTTATTCGAGATTTACATAGTTATCTAAATTACAATTTACTCGATTAGGTACTTATTTTGTTATGAAATTATACCCAATTATTTATTCAAGGTTATCGATTGTAATCCCTTTAGTTTGGGTATTAAATTTGATTCTGTTCATGGCCTGAGCTGGTGGCCTGAATGGATTTATACTTAGGTATATTATACAGTTCTACAAAAGCAATTAATTTAATCAAAATTATCATGATACCTACCTATACGAATTTTTAAACAAAGCGGTGGTGAAAAAAGGTTTTTTTTTTTAACCCATTGAAGTACGATACGAAACAAATTTATTTTTTATTTTTTATGTGCCGTTGGTCATTGATCTAGCTTTTTTTTCTACAACCTTTTTTATATGTCTGAAAGCGCCATCTGTTATACGCAGTCGTAACTTTTCAACTGTCGACTTTCTGTGCCTCCAATTTTCATTGTAATTCTAGATTTTGAGGATAGATGGCAGTATTTGCCAGATTCTTGTAAATTTTTTTATGATGCAGGATATTTTAAAACATTCAGCATTATTATTTCTAAAAAACTTATTTTCAACTGTAAGTTTCTTTTTGTCACCAGGCCTGACCAGTCTTCCTCCGATGGAGGTAGAGAGAAGAACACAAGCAGGCTTAATGGTTTCCTCAACCTGAAGACACCCTTGATCAGCACAAAGACTCTTGGGTAAGTTTAGATCTGAATAAAATTATAATAAATATTTCCACGTAAACAGTGTCTTCCACATCTTTGCTGATTCCTTTTGAAGACGCTTGCAAAGAAGAAGAATTATAACTTTATACTTTTGCTACCTATTTCTGGCGGCTATTAACATTTTGATGTAAAACCTAAAACTGTTGCTGTGAAAACTGACTTTTTGACAAATGATACTACGAAGACGGCCATGTAAGGCCATTTCTGATCTTACGTTGAGCGCCTTCTAGATTCAAAAAGTGAAACTAACTCAGAGGCTTGGTTCCGAATTAGTTTGGCCAGTAAATCATAGATGGCGTTTTGCTGACTGGTTTCGAAATGGCTCCAACGCGTCTTCAAAATCTAGGCATATTTTGTTAGAGAAGCAGGAAATCTATTTATTTATTCAGAAAAACACTATTTGTTATAATCGGATATTTGCCAAGAAAAACTAATCCCACATTCAGCGTCGAATCGTAGGCATGTCTGTTTTAGGTACCTACTCGCTTTATGTGGTCGTAAATACAGACATTCGTTACGTAACTTAAGCTTCATATCTTTGTTATCCAAAAGTTTAAGGAAGTAGGTACCCACATTTTACTTACGTACCTAAGTGTTTAGGAAATGTAGCGCAAAATGTTTTTTTATCATGGTAAGCAAATAAGTAGGTACGTAGGTCACCTTTTTATTTCAACATAGGAATAAAATCAACTCAAGAATGTGCCATAAAAAAATTACAATTAAAATGAAAAAAGAAAATGTATTTTGTTGTTATTGACTTATGCCTTCTTTTTCACGCATCGACGTTCAGGGGACTTATAAGGTAATTTCTGTAAGTCTTGTGGCCCTAAACCAAGCCCTACTCATAAAATAAACCTCACTAAAACACCGTTTGAGTCCCGCACTCCCGAACCAATAAAGATTTCAATCAAAATTCATGATTCTATCTAAAACACGAGCCTGTATTTTGAATAATAAAATCTTTTTACAAATATTTAAACCTCTCGAAATCAGCCAGTCACATCACGCATCCTTGGACGCCATGTTGTGACGTCATCATTTAATAATTATTACAAATAAAAACCCTCAGAAGACCTTTCTCAACTTCCCAAAGGAACGATCCTAATAAAACTGGAAATTGGAAACATTACCCATTTTATTGCATTACCCTTTTTTTATTTGACCAGTCCGATTAAAAAAAGGATTATATTTACCTACATCTTTACGTTATAATGTCGTTTGGTTTTATGTTAGAAAAATGTACTGTATTAACAAACGTTAAAAAGGTTTCTGTGATAAAAGAGGGTCAAGTACATCACAGACTTTTTTTAAACGTTTTTGATTAATTTAATACACACCCTAGTTATTAGGGCATGTATTAAACCGACCCTAAAAAAATGCCCATTTTCATTTCTTGAAAAATTCATAATAATTGATCGTCTTTTTGTGGTGTGCCCTAGCCTAGTACAGTACGACACAACTTAGAAGTAGCCTCTAAAAAAATCTATGCATCAACGAATGTATTTGGTTATATGACGTTACAAGTTATTGCTTTTGCGTAAAGATCAATTCCGCCTAGAGCTGTAATAAAGATTGGTGATTTTGAAGGCGCAGTCAGTTCGGATGTGATCGGTTTTACGAATTTTGCCGATGCTATATCTAAGTTGTGTCGTACTGTAACTGCAACCCAATTGGATGTACACACACACCTTTAGGTACTATATGGAATTATCAAAGGAGATGGATAACGCTACCATACAAGTTTGGCCCAGCATGGACATAAATAAAATAATATATATCATGAAGAAATATTTATATTTAATAGTCCTGTTTATATTTTATTACTCTAGAACTCGGTGGTGACGAGATATCAGACCTTTTAGTTGAATATTCTGGTATAACATTTTGACGTTTAAATTCAGTAGGTATATATTATATACATTATCGTGAAGGCGGTGGTTAAGGGCTCGCTTCTAATTAATGCACGAGGTTGTTGGTTCTAATCCGGGCAAGTACCAATGTGACTTTTCTCAACTCATATAATATTTACTTTCTGAGTATATCTTGGACATTACTTACATTGGACTACTATATGGAATGCATTTTTAGGGTTCCGTAGTAAACAAGGAACCCTTATAGTTTCGCCATGTCCGTCTGTCTGTCTGTCTGTCTGTCCGTCTGCCTGTCCGCGGCTTAGCTCAGAGATGGTTAGTACTAGAAAGCTTTAATTTGGCATATGTATACATATTAATCATGCCGACAAAGTGATAAAATAAAATCAAGTTTTTTTTTTTAGGATACCTCCCCTACACGTAAAGTGGGAATGTTTTTTTTTTCTCGTCTTCCCCATATTGTGGGGTATCGTTAGAAAGGGCGTTTAAAAATATTGTGAGTTTCCGAAAACCATTTTCGGATTCAGCGATCCGTTTGCGAGATATTAAGCTTTTAACTGATTTTTTTTGTTAGAGTCAAGTGTGTCCCCTGCCAGCTAAATGGTTGTACTTGGATTTGTGAAAAAAATCACACCAGTAGTATATATAACAAAATTAAAAGGAAAACTATCAGAGCTAAGTAGGCTGTACAGGTTAACGAGTAATAATCAACCAACTTAAATTTGAGGTGTGAAAAACATGATCTCCCATACACTCCGTATGGGAGAACATGTTTTTCAACTACAATGTTAAGTTTGTTCTTGGGATAAATTCATCCCAACTACGGAACCCTTCATTGTGCGAGTTCCGATACGCACTTGGCCGGTTTTATAATTATTAATATATTAATTTTTTACATCAGGAACCGTGCTGTCAGCTCTTCAAGCTGGGTCTCAATTGTTTTCTAATTTTCTAAATATGAAATACTGCTAATCTCATTATACAAGCCATCAACTTATAAAATACTACTTTATGCTCGCGATTTCATCCGCGTGAAAATTCGGCCCCCACCCACCGCGTCGCATTCCATCGCCCGCCCGCGCTATTACTTTGTTTTCGCTTAGCGTTCTTTCTTTTTTATCGGCTCATACGAGTCGTAGCGTAATGTTACATAGCCTATAATCTTACTTAAGAATTGGGCTATCCAATGCAAAAAGAATTGGTCGAATCCGACTGGTAGTTCCGGAGATTACCCCCTACATACAAATGTTACCTCTATTAATATTATTTTTTGACTGCGTCGTTGCTCTTGTGGTTGCAAGCGTAAAGACTTGAGCAATAGGATCCTAAGTTCGATTTCCATGTCGGGTAAAGTGTTATTGGGTTTTTGTGCCCAGTCGACGACATTAGATTCCCTCTATTAATGTGACTGTGGCGACATCTATATCGACACATGCGAACTACGCATCAAAGATCTGACGTCACACAAATCCTGCATCGCGCAATTAGAGTTTACCGCGCCAACACCAGATATATAACTTCCCCGACATCAATCGTTGGGCAGTTGCCCGCCTGACACGACACCCATCTGGTCCGAGGATCCTCCGTTTTCTATGGAGGATGAGTGAACTTTACACCCTGTTTCTCATACCTCTAAATTTGTATTGATAGTATAAATTTGCGAAGGTCGGTTGATAAAGCCAACCGGACAAAGCCTCTACAGTACCTACACATACATACCTACCACGATAGATATCGATTCTGTCCGAGACCGCCGCTCAATCCTATAGTTAACAATCACGTAGGTACGTCGCCAGCAATTAAGCACATCTTCTCAGTTGAGGAAGCATCGTCAACATTTACATACAGTATGTTACTACGTATATAGTATGGGCATTAATTTCTGTTGTATCGGCACGAATTCAAATTCAAATTATTGATACCTATGTAAATTCTTTCCTCACGTTTTCCTGCAAACTGTGAGAGTGATTTCGTGAAAAGGGACGGAAGTGTGTAACAGGAAGCAGATGACGATGACGATGGTTATGATAATGATGGCGAATATTGTTTATACATATCCTTTATAGTCAAACCTGAGTATGCGAGAAAACTCTATAAATGAGAGTTATTCCTAGGTCCCGTCATTTTAACCTCTAAAACCTCTTATAAGTGGGGAACAGAAACCTCTGTAAGAGAAAATTGTTTTTGAATCGTGGACCTCTGTAACGGAGACTGCTACTTGCCTGTAGCTCTATAAGCGACAGTCGACCGTAATTTAAGATCTGCTATTTATGACTCATTCTTTATTTTCCAGGAACTAACATTGGTTATGTTCCTCTCAACCTATTTTCAACCAGCCTCAACCTGTTTATGTGAGAAAGGCCACTCCTGTGCCTCTATAAGCTAGAAACATGAGTTATTGAGAAGCCTCTAAAAGCGAAAAGAGATCGCTGAGCCTTGAACTCTCGCTTATCCAGGTTCGACTGTATACGTCAGCCAAGACGTCAGATGTCAGACATAATTTGAGATTACTGTAAGGCTCACTCGTTTTTTTTTATTTTTAAACTTACATGGGTACTTATGAAACGTCAGAAGCTAAGTGCAAGGTTCCAACTAGTCATTTCCTATGGGGTTATAACCGGTCCAAAACTCCACGGTTACTCTATAAAAAATAATTGGCTTTTAAAGTGTGTTCAAATTACACTGTTAACAGGATGAGAGGAAGTGTTGGTAAGCCTGGCCTGCCAATAAGAACAGGAACCTACTTAACAAAATAGAAAATGGTCAAGAAATTGAAGTTGAACAAGAAGAGTTGCCCAGAACGATCTCACATTCACAAAATATAAAATAATTGATTTCTAAGTTAAATAAAATAATTAAAAAAAACTTTTTTATACTAAATGACAAGATTGTCGTTACAGCTGTAACAAATCTGAATGGATATCATGTCCACAAAAGCTTTTAATGAAGGCTTGAAGTCAGAATTGTATAAGACAGCTCATCATTATCATTTACACCCCGACTGCACCCGCCGCTGGACATTGAGCTTTCTTTTCTTGTGCCAATCCCCACGCTCACCCCAACTTCACCCACCGCTGGACATTGAGCTTTCTTTTCTTGTGCCAATCCCCACGCTCACCCCGACTTCACCCGCCGCTGGATATTGAGCTTTCTTTTCTTGTGCCAATCCCCACGCTCCTGTGCCAACCTCATCCAGATTTTGTCCGCGATAGCAACAATTCCTTCCACCCATCTCGCCGCCGGACGACCGACTTCTCATCTTCCAGTCCTTGGACGCCACTCTATCACAGCCTTACTCCAACTGTCATCGCTGCACGTTGCCAGAGGTGTCCTGACAAACTCCATTTGAGTTCCATAATACGCTTTCCAATATCGAAGACCTTCGTACGTCTCCGGATCTCGGTCTATTAGCCTGATGCCAAGCTTGGAACGCTCCATGGCTCTTTGCGCAACTCACAGGAACAAGAAAGCTCATCAATCTGCCTAGCCTTTTCCCAACTATGTTGGGGTCGGCTTACAGTCTAACCGGATGCAGCTGAATATCAGTATTTTACATGGAGCGACTGCCTATCGGACCTCCAAAAACCAGTAACTGGGTAATACGATACCCCTTGGTAAGACTGGTTGTCAGACTTTCGGGCTTCTGACGACCCGTAACGACTGTCAAAGATCCACGAATGACAGCCGGGACCAACGGCTTAACGCGCTGAACAAAAAAGCTCATCCAGTGGTAAAAATACTGGCTTGTCAGCAAGATTATACATAACATAACGGAGATAACTGTCCAGAATGCGTAAGTCATGACGTGTATTTGCTACTCTTAGAAGCTATTTTAATGTCCTAGGCATTTGGCAATCGGCTTTGCTATCATCTTGCTGACTGGCTTAATTTGACACCGACTCTTAAACATAGTTTATGTCGATACAATCAACCCAATCTATCGCAGTGTACTGTAGCACATACGCCTCTCACAAGTTGCACCACAATACCCGGTTCTCTTCCGCGGTCCCAGATGGCTTTTAAGGACACTTTTGCCAATTCATGGCCTTCAGTCCAGTATTCGTCTATTCCAACGGTGATCCATCGGTCCTTCGACAGAACCCACTTTGGTCCACTGTTACTTCAATATCCTAACTCTGTAACATATGTCGTCAGTATCCCAGTTCTTTTCCGGATAATTTCCTTTCATGTTGATACGCGAGAAGGAAAATATGACATTATTATGGTTACGCTTTAAGACGACGTAAGTATATCCACACTTTATTAAGAAATGCCTCCATATCGTAGCACACTATATGTGGAATATGTCAAAGGTACGTGCCACATGGGAACAGAATTGAGGGTAGGCACGGTTCAGTACTTTTGGGCGAGGGTTTATTGATAAGCGGTAACTGAAAAAGATTAAAATGTTTTGAAACGAAACCATTGACGTGTTTTCAAGTGCAAACGGAATATTTCTTCATTATAGAAAGCTATGAGAAAATTCATTACATATTAGAAAAAAAACTAAAATATTGAAAATCAGTTTTCATAGATTGCCCGTTTTGATTTGTGGGCTGGCTGTTTCATAATTTCTTGCCTACTTGTAGTCTGCTGTAGTAGATGCTATTATGCTGAAGATGAGAAACGTATTGATTCTTTAAGATAAGCTAGCCAGCTTAGTTGGTTACTAGAAATGACTACCACAAATCGTATTTTTTCTTTTTTTTTAATTTTTTTTTTTTTTTTTTACGATTTTGTTTTTATTATTTGTTATTATAGCGGCAATAGAAATACACAATCTGCGAAAGTTTCAACTGTCTACCTATTACGGTTCATGAGATACAGCCCGCTGGCAGACAGATGGATAGACAGAGAGACGGACAGCGAAGGCTTAGTAATACACCATCGGGTGCGGAGCCCGAAAAAGAAAGAAAATACGTATATTGTCATGTCATGTTAACTGTTCATTATACACATATTTTCCGCTCCCGCATCCGTCATCCCCAAGTCTCGCGCTTACCTCAAGGCCAAACAAATAAAAAGCAGAATTTATTTGAACCCAAAACGTACTGTGTGATTGACAAGCGAGACCGCGAGATGATTCTATTTTTGCTCAGATCTATATTATTGCTAGCGTTACGCTCGCGGCATCGTCTGCATGGATTTCATTTTTCCTTTTAGGGGTTGTTTCTTTAAAGTACCGCCTTCTTTTCCTCAGTATTCAAGCAATTTAAAACTGACTCCAAAAATAGAGGAGGTTCTCAATTTGGAGGTATTTTTTACGATTTGCAAAATTTTTTTTTGTTTGAAAGGCTATGCTCTCGAGGCGGTCCATTATAACAAAAATCTACTTCCAAAAAAAAAAAACACCACAAAGTGAAAAATAGCTTTATTTCGGAAAACCAAAGGCACCGACTTCCGAAAGAAAGTAATTTTTCACTTTGTGCTGTATTTTTTTTGAAAGTCGGTTGTAATTTTTTGTAAAAAAGTTTTTTTATCATCATTTTTTTTAGCCATGTTCCACCCACATACTGCAGAAGCCCTCCTCCCTTTTTTGCCATGCCTGCCTGATCTGTACGAGTCTCATCCAGGTCTAACCATTCTTACATTGATAGCTATAGGACATCACTCATTATAACGGTACCGCTCTGACACGTCAAATAACTTGTCATTCAAGTTAGGATTTTAAATCAAATTCATCAAAGTCGGTGGTGAGGCGCCCGGCGTGCATATCGCCTTCTTCGCCGGGGAGCGGGCTACTGGCTTGAAGCGCGCTGTCACAGCGACGTATGACGGCTGTCCACTATTTTGTATAGCCATCGTAAAATAGACTTTAATACATTCCGTTTAAAATCCTTACTTGAATGATGATCTTTAATTTTTCATCAAAATCGTTATATTAACTAAAACGATTTTGATCAAAGATTGGTTACTAATAGACAGACAGAAAAAACACTGTCGTGTTTACAATAGTATGGGTGACTGTTTACAGGAAGAATTCTCTGTATTTCTTGCTTTGAGTCATATTTTTGGGACTCCTGTTTGCATTTTATGGTTTGCATTGGTTTATATTTGTATTGGGTTTATTGAAGTATTGTGTTGTTTGCAGTGGAAATACATATAACTTACCAAGGGACCAAATGAGGTATAAGACATAAGGAACAGAATTTGTTATTGTAGGGTTCCTTGAAAGTAAAATAGAACAATTCAGTATAAGCCTGGGCGCAAACGAGCTACCGACCTCAACCACAGATGGTTGTCGCGCGCCACCGTCACTTTTGCACAAGAAACGATAGCGCGTGACAGCCACCGGTGTTTGGAAGCAGTATTTTAAGAGGGTTTATCCTAAAAGTTGGCAACGTCGCAAATAACTGTCAAGTATTTACCAGTTTTGATTCTTATAGCAATATTACTGAATAGAAATAAGAAATGTGGCTAACTAGCGAACTAGAATATTAATAATGAATTGCAATTATAACATTGAATTTGATGTTGTACCCATTTTAGGTGTAAAAAACGCATTTGGAATGTTTCCAAATATGTATATTTTTTGCATCTAAAACTAAACATTCGGTGTTACGATATTAATTATTGCATTTCATAATCAATATTCTAGTTCGCTAGTTAGCCACATTTTTTATTTCCACACAGTAATATTGCCAAATTAATCAAAACAGTGAAATATTTGTCATCTATTTGCGACGTTGCCCACTTTCAGAATAAACGCTCTTAAGCCCCGGACTGGACTCCTAAGTAAGGGTGAGGAAGGGCGGAGCGGCGCATCAGTGGCGATTATCAGCATCTTCTGTGGCCGTAGGGCCTCAAGCGAGTCGAGGACACTGCTGTACCACTTAGCCACCTCCCAGGCGTGTGCGGTGAGTCCCTACAAAATTAATCTATGAAAAAGCGTGTGAACTGTTTGTTGCTAGGCAGCGGAGGCTGTGGTCGGTGGCTCGTTTGCGCCAAACCTAAGATTACTCTTGCGTAAGACCGTTTATCACAGACGTTTTTCTCATTAACTAGGTTGCTCTAGTTGTACCAAAGTAGGAGTCGAATACACGAATTTTATATTTGGTTCTTTGCCCTCTTGTAAGAAAATATTAACTGTAGGCAGAAATTGTTATATTATTGCTAGTCTGTCTAGATTTTGTAATCTTTTAGGGGTATGAGGAACAGGGTGTAAAGTTCACTCATCCCCCATAGACAAGGGAGGATCCTCCAACCAGACGAGTGTCGTGTGTCTGGCGGGCAACTGCCCAGAGGTTGAAGTCGGGAAGCTTGTAAATATCTCGGTAAACTCTAATTGCGCGATGCAGGATTTGTGTGACGTCAGGATGTTGTGTGACGTCAGGTCTTTGATGCGTAGTTCGCATGTAGCGATGTAGATGCCGCTACAATCTAATCAAAATCCAGGTTCGACTTTTAAAACAAACGAATGACTCGCCCTTGCTTCATACGGATGCAATGTGAAGGTGACGTGTCTAAAAATCAATATCTATTCTAGTATTTGTACTAGGTATGTAAATCAAACATAAATAATAATGTCTTATAATCAGAAACCTTCCAGACCTTTTCCTTCCTTGAGGAGCTCGTGGCTAAGTAATGACTGCCGCAGGTCGACCCATCAGGTTAATCTACGCTTGACGGGGTTGGTCTGTGGATGGGTGACCATCTTTACATACCGAGACTCCTCCGTGCCTCGGAAAGCACGTTAAGCTGTCGGTCCCGGCTGTCATTGGTGAATCTTTGACAGTCGTTACGGGTCGTCAAAAACCCGAAACTGACAACCAGTCTTACCAAGGGGTATCGTATTACCCAGTTACTGGGTCGAAGATGCCAGATAGGCAGTCACTCTATGTAAAATACTGTTATTTAGCTGCATCCGGTTAAACTGGAACCCGACCCCAATATAGTTGGGAAAAGGCTAGGCAGATTGATTGAATCAGAAACTTTCCAGAATAAACTCTTTAAATCTCTCAACTCTTCTATCTCTTTAGTCACACAGGCAAGAAAAATGTATTTGTTTTATACTATGTATGTCGATAGTATAGAAGAAACATAGATTAGCTTGTCATCTAGATTTATCATCAACCCGCCTGCCAAGCGTGGAGATTATGGCATACCACCCCCCAAAAATGCAGTGGAAATCTTTCGGTTGATGATAGACTTATCAAACTAACCTACACATACAACGATGCTGATCAGCTCTTCTGTACACTGTGTGACCGGATTCTCAAGACCTAATTTGGTTTTGGTAGTCATCAGAGAGGTCAAGAAAGGAAATACAAGTAGTCTGGGTCGCT
Source organism: Agrochola lota (assembly GCA_947364205.1). NCBI lineage: Eukaryota > Metazoa > Arthropoda > Insecta > Lepidoptera > Noctuidae > Agrochola > Agrochola lota. The sequence goes on along the minus strand of OX376246.1, from coordinate 7,099,153 downwards.
GTCGCTGTATATGATGAAGAAGACTGTACAATCATATAATTTATAGGGCCACTCGAACGACACGTGTGTCCACGCTCATGTACGTGTCTGCGTTGACGCGTGAAAGGAAATGCGGGGTTCGGTTTTCAGCTAGTTATAGGATTTAAACGGTGCCAGTCCCACCCGGCTTGTGGTGACCAATGCCAGTGTTAGAATAAACTATTATATCAAAAAACCATAATTAATCCCAATAATCCTTAAATCAAAATGTCTTTCTTACCTACAACAGGCAGTTAATTAAATTACTCTTCAACTACAATTTATATCAAACTTAATACCTTATTAACCGTGACTTACCCTACTTTCACAAAGATCAAAAAAAGCAAAGAACGAGACTGTTCCAGTTGTTACAGTCAAGTTAATTAGAACAGGTCTAAGAAGATTAATTACAAGAAACGGACAAAAGAGTAGGTAAAATGTTGCGCTACTAAATAAAGGGTACTTAATTCTACTTTGGTTTGTTTACATTTTCGTTTTGAATGTAGACAGGGGGTGAATTTAAATAAATTGTTTTTTTGTTATGCATGCGGTAGGAGTAAACTGATAGAAATCTTCACGTAACGAAAAAGTGCCAGTGTCAAGACTTCTATCGACTTTTTAAGTGTGAATTAGGTCAAAATTAAAAACCAAGATGGCGGCTGCGAAAATTTTCAAATTCTTCTTTATGGCTGTCTTTTTCATGGTTTTCGAGTGTGTTTTAAAACTAGTTGCGTTAAAATGTAAATCCAAGATTGCAAAAATTTCGTAGCACACTTGTCAGAGCGGTCGTGGTCTTCATGCAGTTTCTTGTCTAGGGGCAGCTGTGATTCGCCTCACGATTTCTCGCTTCCGCTGCATCATTTTTATGACAGCGGTCACTGCAGCCGTTATGAGGAGGCCACCACTCTTCTAGGAAACCGTAGCTTTCACCAAAGGCAATCAGATAGACAAATAAATACATTAACCACCCCTACAAAGTGTAGGTACTTGGTAGGCCCTACGAATAAGTCATTTTATCTCTTTTCCTTTGGCCCGTCTCCCGCATGGCAATATCCTCCTAAACCGGTCCATGTACCAGTTTACGATAGGGGTGCATTTTCAAGGGCTGCAGAATCAGTTACGATGATTGATTTTCGTGTGAATGTGGGCGGAATCTCATGTCGTCGTAGGTATGTCTTATTTCGGAGCAAATATATCTATAAACAAATAATAAAGCAAAAGACTTTGTTCTTTTTTGTTTGAACGCGCTAATCTCTGGAACTTCCAGTCAGATTTGAAAAAATATTTTTGCATGCCCATTTCTTGAGAAATAATAAAGGCTATTTACCAGCACGCTGAGACCTTTAAGAGCCGAGCAAAAAAAAAATGAACGCTATGCGAAACCGAAGTAATAGCGCGGGTTGTCGACGCGGTGGGTTGGGGGTCGAAACCGAAGTAATAGCGCGGGTTGTCGATGCGGTGAGTTGGGGGTCGAAATTTCACGCGGACAACGTTGCGGTCAGAAGCTAGTTAAAATAATAAGTAATTGAGTGAAAATATATAATACATTTCGTGATGGCCCAGTGGTTAACTGGGCCTCGCCTCTCATGCACGAGGTTGTGGTTTCAAATCCGGGCAAGTGACAATGTGACTTTTTCAATTCATATGTATGTACTTTCTGAGTTTATCTTGGACATTACTGATATCGGTGAAGGAAAACATCGTGAGGAAACCTGGACTTATAGTTAATATAAGTCTGAAATCACCAACCCGTCTTGAGCAAGCGTGGTGAACAATGCTCGTGCCTTCTCTGTATGAGAAGAGGCCTTTGCCCAGCAGTGGGACAGTAACAGGCTGGTATTATTTTATTTTTGTTTTATATAAAAGTACAAAAATGTATTTTAGTACATTCTATAAGCAATCCTTCGAAACTCAAAACTCAAAGGGTCGGTCAGTCAGAAAGATGGAGCTAGTTGCCCATTTCAAAGCGTAGTAGGTTCCTATAGAGGAGAACAGGCAAGAAACTCGATGGTCTTTCCTTCAAAACTGCTGTTACATTAAAGTTCTTTGAGAAATACTTCGCACGTGGAACTGACGTCAATTTATCTATCCTACAGGTATGCAGGTGTCCATAAATGTCATTAGAGAGATAGTAGGCCAGGCCAAACTGAAGTTCATCCTTTTTCCCTCAGTGTCTCTCTCTATCTCTTACCAGAGTAACACAAGGTAGTGAGGTAGCTAACCCCGTTTTCTATCGCCACTTTACCTAGTTTTTTGCTTCGTCTTTGGGGACTTGGCATGCTATGTGGTAAATGATATTTTAAAAACACTTTTACACGTCATAATTTAATATAATAATTATGTAAAATAAAACCCTGTCCGATCCAAAAGGGGCTCATAGATACTGGAATAATATTACCAAAAAGTAATAAAAAAAGTTATTATTATTGAAGTTAATGCTATTCAAAATTCACCTTTTTAGTATCGAAATTACCCCAAATCCATAAAAAAAATTAGCAAATTTCCAACAGGGATCATAAGTTATGACTTGTAGAAACCGGCGAGATGTGAAAATTGGTGTCGTGAATCTTTTTATTATTTATTATATAACTTATTAACTTATTGCCAAATTCCAGCCCTGTAACGCCAGGCCCAAGTTAAAGCTGGCCGCTCGCGCCAAATGTAATAACACGGCAAAATTCCCATTTGAAAAAAAATGTGGCATATTTTTGAAGTGAAAACTTCTTTAACATCGTTGTGATTTGTAAGTCGATGAAACGAAAAAGCTACAGTAAAAAGAGACAGACACATAAGATTTAACGTGGGAGAAAATGAGTTAGGAAGCATTATACAAATACGATGTTTCTTATAGTCGTGGTTCTCCAAAATTTTTTTGAAGTGAAAACTTCTTTAGCATCGTTGTGATTCGAAAGTCGATGAAACGAAAAAGCGACAGTAAAAAGAGACAGACACATAAATTCGTAAGATTTAACGTGGGAGAAAATGAGATAGGAAGCATTTTACAGTGTTTCTTATATTCGTGGTTCTCTTAACAACACCCTCAATGATCGAAAAGAGTTTTTTTTACATGTTGTGTCGTTTATTTTAATGCTTTAAACTAGATGAGGTCGATATTTCCTATCCGACTATTCTGAAGAAACACAGAAACGAATTCAAACGTCTCTTTTAAAGTTCAGACATTATCTTGGTCAGACCATCATTATGAGGACCATGCAGATTACTGTCAGAGATGTTCAATGTTATTTCCTGATTACGTGTATCTGTCACAGGCAAATTGTATGATTAGTCATTTTACAAACGGCGCCATTCGTTTACAAACGTTGGCGGTTTTGCAAAATGCCTGAGGCAAAATGTAAATTGCCTAGTCACTTTATAATATGCCACAACATTTGATGGACAATTCAAACACCGCGCCGTTTACAAAATGCCGCAGCAAATTGAAGTATTTAGTTATACGGCACGTAAAAAACGTAAGGTGTCCATGGAATCTGGTGCCGCAGGAGTCCTTATTTACAAAATTGTCGACAATATTTGAACTGCAATAAACAATAAGTATGATGCCTAGGTAAAAATAAAATCTAATTAGTCCGACAGTTAATAAACAAATATTACACACGTATTTTTTACTGTATCATATTAATAAAAAATTACTTAGATAAAACACATTTTAGGTTGGGAGTGGGGGTCGTTACGTCATTAGTGTGTACAAAATCTACATTCTCGTGACGTCATGGCACATTTTACCACAATGTATCGCCGTAATCTTTAGATTACGTATAAAAAAAAAAAATACGTGTCCAATATTTTTTTATAATCTCAAACACAGACTAATTTTTTTTTTTTGTCGTCATCGCTATTACCATTTAACGTATTAATTTTTAATATTTTATAATCTAACAGAAATAATATCCACAAATTGTGAACTGGTATCAAACTTGCGTGCGACGTAACGCACCATGCGCTAATAATAAATAGTCTGCCACACTGCGAGCAACTTGCAAACAGCGCTCGCCGGCCGCTACGGCACCGCTCGCTTCGCTCGCTCGGCTCGCGCGAGTTTGGTCACAGTTCTAACCTAACCTAACCTATTTCACCCAGTTCACAATTTTTTGATTGTTTATCGGATCTAATACCGATCTAACAGAAGTAATACCGATAAATTATAAACTAACAGTTCTTACAATTTTACGGGTACATAATAGGTACCTGATTGCTGGAATAAATTATGATTTCAGGCCAACCTGTGTTTTATGATGGTCACCCTACAATAACAATCAATGTCGCGCCAATTTTCCTTAGGCAGCGCCGGCGTTTGTATACGGACGGCGCAATTTGTAAAATGACGAATCATACAATCTACCTATGACATATCCACCACTCACAGTCTTAAAATTTTCTCCAGATCAAAGCCTGACCAGGAAATGGATAAACACACCTCGTTTAATTATTTAGGTTTCGGATTAAAACATAGAAAAGCCCTTTAGTTAAAAGATTAGAAAGTCATTGAATGTTCAATAATTCAGTGTCTTCCCGGAATTTAATACGACATTGAAGAAGGTTACGTACCCATGTTACATTTACAAACATTGGATATTGATTGTGAAAGTATCTAAATTGTGGCCAATATATGTATGAACATGCGTGAAAATATTGGTAAATATTTGACTTGATTTGTTTATTTATCGGCGCAGGATAGGTAGCCGTTTTCAGAAGTGGTCATCGTAATAATGGTTCTGCAGCTTCAAAATCATTAGTGTAGGGCCTACAGGTAGCTAGCGGTGCAAAATGCAATGTTCCCCGCGCAGTCGATTTTCAAGCGCCGTGGCAATAGCTTGTGTACTGTGTACCTAATGTAAGAAGCGTCATTGTACTTAATAATTATGATCATCTGAATAGACTTTATCTGGTAGACCCGAATTTCATTTACACTCCTTCTACAACCACAATACTCATAAGGTCCCAACATTGGTGAACCCTTGAAATACCCCCGATGTACAATAATTGTCTTGCACTCCTCGTTCATACATTTAATGATAGCTGCTTAACCACTGGAGTACGGCGTGGACTTTTTAACGTTGACTGCGACCTGCGCCAATTTCCACGGTTTCCGTGTTCCCTACTGCGTTCATGTAGGCGTCCTCCTCAGCGGTTCCTTCTCAGTAGTTAATCCGTTCATAAGAGTCGCTATGTCCGACGTTGACGATGACGCTGCCGAACATATGGTGGCTACCTCTTCACTGATGTCGGTGATGTGGAACCCTTGGAATACCCGCCGATAGGTCCCGAGTCGGCAGGGAGTTGTTTTCCGCGCATGCACACACTAAAACTTTCTGCTTACAGTTCGTTGACTTTAACGCACTGTCCGTATCTTATTTTCCAACAACCATGTCTCTAAGATCACACCGGGTCACCAATGTTGTGACCTTATGAGTATCGTGGTTGGAGAAGAAGAGTAAATGAAATTCGTGTGTACCAGATAGACTATTCAAATGACCATGAATATTCAGCACAATGACGCTTCTTATATTAGTTACACGTTACACAAGTTATTGCTATGGCGCTGGGAAAACGACTGGCCGTTAAACTTGATACATTTTGCACTGCTAGCATTACTGCTACCCGTAGTCCCTACAATTAGGATTGTGCCAGAATAAAGCAATTCATCGTGGACGTGGCACGATAGCGGTTCCCCTTGACATCATCTCTGTCACCAGAAGACCTCAAGACATGTGTTATTTTATTTCAGTGTTTTTGCCTTAATAGAAAACACTGAATAGAACTAAAACCAGTTAATACTAGTGATACCTATTTCAATCAGCTAATACTAGTACTATCGAAAAAATAAACTTTATTTCGCATACTATAGTTATGTGGAGAATAACCCTAGAGCTTTAGCTTCACAGTAAAAGATGATAACTGTAATGTTTACTGGCATAAAAAGCCTGCCGTCGTATGTCGTCTCCGATCAAGAATAAAAGTAGCCTTTATCCTTCTCCAGGTCATGGTCTACCCATGTGCCATCTCATCCAAATCCGTTCAGTCGTTTTAGCATGAAAGCGTAACAAACAAACTCACTTTCGCATTTATAATATTAGTTAATGTGCTGATAAACTTGAACATTCACTTGTAATGAGCATTCTAGCGAATGGACAGTAAATTTGCTTCTAGCTTTTTGCCGAGCCGAGCCATTCTGTCATTTTTCCGTTTCCATCTTCGTGAAGAATATTTTTTTTTCGAGCATTGACTAGAGCAGGGCTTCCCTAACTGTATATCTCGACGCCCTAGGGCGTTGCGAGGCGATTGTCCTGTGACTCCAGATGCTCCAATACGCCAAAGACAAAACTGCTTGAATTTTTGAGGTCAGTTTCTCATGAAGATCGTGCCATCCTTACTGCAGCATTGAGGGTTCTATTAACATTTGCGACATCGTACTTGTGCGAAACAGGCTTTTCTGCAGGTGCAGCAGTAAAGAACAAGTACAGGTTCCAAATATGTTATTTGGAGTTAAGTAACTTGTTACTAGGCTAGAACTACACACTGGTAGGTACTTTTTGGCTAGTAGGGGCTTGAATTTTTGGCTTTGAAAATGGTAAACTCCGAAGAGCGTCACAGTAAAAATAAGTTTGGGAAGCCCTGGAATAGAGCATTCGCTAGAATGATCGTGAAAATGTTCGTAGCGATGTTTAGCTCTATGCTATGTATATGTATGGCTCTGTCCGTTGTTCAGTTCGACAAATTTAAAAACGGCGAATGCTCGATGTTCTGTTACAAGTAGATGCTCAAGTCTATCAGCACCTTTGTGATTTACGTATGAATGCTCGAATTTTAATCGAACAAATCCAATACCTGAGTCCCAGCACAGAAATTCAAGTTCTCTTCAACCAAAGTAACTATGCTAACACTCCAAACTTGTTCAGACTGCAAGCGAAGTGTGCACTGAACACTCGGTAAACAGTTTAAATGCAGATATGTCAACTGCACAAGAATCGAAACTGCTATTTTGCAGTCAGTGGTTGCAATTCAAATGCAAACCAGAACCGAGACATTATCACGTAACTTGCGTTGTGAGTGACTGACGAAAATGTAAACAAATGGGTTAGAAAACCATTTTTTTTGTAGGGTCATCGATCGCGGTTTTTGTGGTAGTCACTTGAAATATCAGTTTAAAAATGTAAAAAGAAAAAATCACGCACATGAAATACAAACAGTAATAAAAACTGCAAAGGAGCATCTAAAACTATAAAAAAATCTACCAGAAAGAAAAGAAAAAAAAAACGACCTGGGCGAGGCTAAAAAGGCTCATAACTCAGCATAATTATGCTGCAATATTTAAAATAAATACCGCAGCGCTAGTATTCTGATAGGACTACGGACTACGGACACATAAATCCCACTAGGGGATAACAAAATAAATAAATAAACAATAAGAACAAATATAAAGTACCTAAATTTGTGTACCTTGACGCGATGGGTGATGGGAATTTAAAATAACGTTAAGAATTTAACCTAAACAGGGTTTGTTTACGCTTTTATGATATACTTTTGGAGCAGGCTATAAGTATACAAAGTTTTATTAATGTCACTATCTATGGTCTGGCTAGGTGCTATAAATATGTTGTACTCATTGATTTTTCAGACGTCGATCTACTAAGTAAGTACTGCTTTAGAGCCCATACTACCTCAGCTCAAATTCACTTTTATCTCGCTTGCACCATACTGCTCACGGACTGAGTGAGAGTGAGACGGATTGGGATGCTGGCGGCTCCAAGGCGCCAACAGTTTAGGTAATTGTTTTTTACAAAAAAAAAAAACCATGGTCGCTGCTTATAGTTAGTTCAGTTATTAAGCAATGTTTCATGGTTTAATTTGTAGTCATTTTTGAATACCAGCGGTTTATTGTCTGGTTTGGAGGTAACTTTGGATTTTATTTATATACAGAAAATTTTATGGAATCGTGTTTTCGTCAATCCTAGTACTTAACATAAATAAAAGTCTAACATTTATTTATTTCAAAATTAATGCTGCAGTATTTTTGATATAACAGAGGATCATGCTAAACAATCTGATGAAGTGTAGGCCCTTAAACCATAAGCTTCCTTATTAAAACAAATCCTTCCATACAATTCAAACCGCAAAGCGCCAATTTGTAGAAACATCAGACTGTAGAAGCTTAACTCAATTCTTGTGCTAAGAACCAAGACTCGGCAAACACTCCAAATGTCCTACAAAAATACTCCATGCTGCCTTTAAAACTAATGGTATAAGATTACAAAGTCATAGGTTCTTCAATAATTCATTGCGAACAACGCTTGCGTGATGCAGCCGTTACAGCGCCATCTGTTGGCGGGAGAAGGCAACTCTTGACCTACATGAATTTGATGTTAAATTCATTGGGTAAGATCGGGTACGATGTTTGAAAGGATTGGGATTTTGGTGGTTTAGGAAAAGATTATGATACTTCGTTGGAGCAAAACTGGATGTTTATTACGCCTGTGGTTAGCGTGATTTTGAACCCATTTGAAATGTTATACTGTCAAAATTGTTTCCCCTATAAATCCTCACGGATTCAAATGTATCTTAAAAAATCTGAAAGAGTAATAGCACAATATTTTGAATGCGTTTGGAACGGTAGTTATGGTCACTAGCGACTAGTTTGTATATTTAACCAAACTTTATCTTTTACGGTATGTTATTCTATATTTAAAAAGGAAGTATGTACCTCACCATCACCTGCCTAGTCTTTTCTCAACTAAATTGGGGTCAGCTTCCAGTCCACCGGATGCACCTTAATAGGTACCAGTATTTTTTGTCGTAACTATATGGGTCCCTAATACGATACCCCTTGAGGTCAGCTTTCAGTCTTACCGGATCCAGCTGAATACCATAATTTTAATTTTAATGAAGCGACTGTCATAATATAAAATGATCGTAGTTAATTAAGTTATTTATTTTTATTTTATAAATAATAAATATCATAAATGAAATTATTTATAATAAATAAATATAAAGAAAGAAAAATAAGTTTATTTGTCACAGAAACACGTGCATAAAAAAAAGATAATAAACTCATTGGCAATGCGGCCAGTCTCTTGGGTACATTACCAGTCGACAGCGATGCGGATGAATTTTACGATGCTGTATTTCAGTTTTTGAATAGTTTTAGTTAAGTTAGAATATAATATATAATTTTGCTATTTTTATTTAGTCATAAGTTGTTATGGACCCACTTGTAAATATTACCCTTCAGCAAATTAATTAAATACATAAACAATAAAAAAAAAAAAAAAAAAAAAAAAAAAAAACTCATTTGAACAAGAAAATAAAACACAATAGATTTTAATACAATAACGAGCACAAAACAGAAATAGTCGGCAGCTGCTGGCACGTCATGACTGTGACAAGAAGGCTACCACTCAGCATGATGCTGTGCTATGGGGACCCACAGCACAGCGCTGATTTTCAGTGGTCACCCGAAAAAGACGTACGGAAACCAAGTCAGGTAAAAAAAATAAAATAAATTGAATATTTGTATAAATTTAAATTTAATCTTTTTCGTATGTAGTGTGTGTCGGTAGGTATATTAGCGAGATTTCGTATCTAAACAAAATGTATTACTCTGTATTCAAAACAAAAACATATCCGAATCTTAGCCAAATTATCGTTACCAGATTGTTTTTTGTTCCGAAGTATTATCGGAGGTATCGCCTTTCACAAGATCCAATATTTATGAGTGGAATCTGTTGAGTCTAGGTTTTACTTTGCTCATAAATAAAGGCTATCTGCAGGTCAGTGATTTTATCCGTTTTTTATCGAATGTGCTATCTTGAGGATTGTATACTATAGTAGCTTCCGGCAGCGGCTTAGCCAGCGTGATATCTTTAAAAATTATAGCCCATGTCACTCAGTGTTAATATAGCATTTTACTGGTGAAATAATTTTTAAAATCGGTCCAGTAGTTTTTAAGTTTATCACAAACAAAAATCCAACAAACACAACAAGTGAAATTAAATTAAAATGTAAAAAAAAACCCTTCACAAACATTTCTTAATTTCTCTTTCCTACTCCATCACCAGACTCTGTTCATCATCCATTCATTGAGACCATTCCAATGAGCCCAAACACGATACCTGTGCTGTAAGTTGGTAAGGGAGTTGGGTATCCTGCAAATTCCAGGTGATGCTGCAACATCAGTTCAAGTTTACTATGTTCTTCTAATATTATTAAAGTAACAGAATACCAAATTTCAAATCGATCAGACCTGTGGTAGGCGCTCACATCCATTCACCAATTAGAAAACAGCTGATAATCTTCAAACGGCTGAACCGATTTTGATAAAACGTATCTTAGAACCATTGCTAAAAAAACTGCTTTCAAATAAAAAAAACCGCATTCAAATCGGTTCACTCGTTTAAGAGCTACGGTGCCACAGACAGACAGATACACACACATAGCGGTCAATCTTACCCCTTTTTTTGCGTCGGGGGTTAAAAAGGAAGTAACCATCGCCATCACCTGCCTAGTCTTTTCTCAACTAAGTTTGGGTCGGCTTCCGGGCTAACCGGATGCAGCTGAATACCAGTATTTTACATGGAGCGACTGCTTATCTGACCTCCACAACTCAGTTACAGTATGGGTAACACGATACCCCTTGGTTTCCGCTTTCAGTTTAATTTAAATGAAGTGACTGCCATAATTTAAAATGATCGTAATTAATAAAGTTGGGCCTGTATTGCTTATGTCGGTAGGTACATGAAATCCTTGATATTAGCGAGATTTTGTACATACATGCCTACATACTTACAAATAAATAATATTGAAGTATCAGCAAATGACAGCGTTTTATTAAATTCATACACTATGAAAATACAAACACAGACACAGCGCATTTAAATAGCAATAACTTTTTATTTTCTATAATATAATAATACCAGCCTGTCATTGTTCCACTGCAGGGCAAAGGCCTCTTCTCATACAGAGAAGGCACGAGCATTGATCACCACGCTTGCTCAAGACGGGTTGGTGATTTCAGACTTATATTAGTCCAGGTTTCCTCACGATGTTTTCCTTCACCGATGTCAGTAATGTCCAAGAAAAACTCAGAAAGTACATATGAATTGAAAAAGTCACATTGGTACTTGCCCGGATTTGAACCCACAACCTCGTATATATATGTATATATATATATAATTTTGTATATCTACGTAATAATAATAAGTTTTAGTATTACTTTTTGGTAATGTACTTGCAGTACCTATGTAACATGTCTGTCTGTCTATTTGTTCAGGCTAATCTCCAAAATGGCTGGACCGATTTTTACGGGACTCTCGCTGGCTGATGTCTGATATTATGAGGATTAACTTAGGGTACTTGTATTTTTTTTTAAGGATAACGGCCCACGTGGGTGAAGCTGACTAGTTTATTCATCATAAAATATCCAAAGCTTAGCCAAATGATCGTTCCTCGAAAATGTTTTTGTTCCGAAGTATTATCAAAGGTATCGCCTTTCAAAGGATCCAATATTTGTGAGTGGAATCTGTTAAATCTAGGACAAAGACTATCGCTGACTACAGGTCAGTGATTTTATTAGTTTTCTATCAGATTTGTTATATTGAGGATTTTATATTTTCCTAGCTTCTGCCCGCGGTTTTGGTCGAATGTAGGTGAGAATTTATCCCACGGAAACTTACTCAATCAATCAATCAGCCTAGCCTTTTCCCAACTGTTGGGGTCGGCTTCCAGTCTAACCGAATGCAGCTAAACACCGCTATATTACATGAACCGACTGCCTGTCTGACCTCCACAAACCAGTACTTACCTGAGTAATACGATACTCCTTGGTAAGGCTGGTTAACGTGCTACAGGGATAGAAGTATCATAAGTCCCTAAGTCAGCTTTTTCCATTGTTTTATTTATTAATCTTGCGTCCCAAGCCGATGCGGCTCAGGCGTCGCGGTGTAAAGGAAGATAAGAAAAGAAAGAAAGAAAGAAAAATAATTTTATTCGTCACAGAAACACGTGCATAAAAAAATATTAAAAACTCGAGTAGGTAACAAGACAATAACAATACGTATACAATAACGAGTACAAAACAGAAATAGTAGGCAGCTGCTGGCACGTCATGACAAGAAGGCTTCCACTCAGCATGATGCTGTGCTATGGAGACCCACAGCACAGCGCTGATTTTCAGATGATGATGATGATTTCAAGATGATGTTGGAGCCGCACCAGCGCCGGAATAATATCATAGAATGAATGTAAAATCTTCGCGGCGCGGTGGTGGCGCCCGTGCTGCGCATATTTAGGGTTGCCAACCCTACTATATAATATAGTATCCTACTATATTAGAGGCCTAAATACTATAATTCTAAAGAAAAAATATAGTAGATGAAATCAACTATATTTTGATTCCAATATACGAAAATGGCAACATAATCGCAATAGGACCAGTGTTAATCTCATAAAAGATGAATTAATGGTATTTTGTTACCTTAATTAAGAGTGTAAAAATAGTTACGAGACATGAAATAAACCTGTTATTTTTGTTCTTAGTAGCAAAAATATGCATTCACAGAAGTAAAATGTTTTTGAAACATACTATAATTATGTTTTTTATTTTGCGCCATCTACTATATTTTTACAGGCAATGGCTTCTAAAACTTTATTTGACATAAAAAAGTTGGCAACCCTAGTGATATTCATTCGTTTAAAGAAACATGAAGTCCGGCGCCGGTGCGGCTCCGGCGTCATGCACGCGAAGCCATATCTACAGTATAAATATGGACAGTACAGAAAATACGTCAAAAACGTTCGAATCGGCACACACCCTAAGCGATTGTCGCGGTGCTGTCAGTTGCGGTTGCCAACTGCAGATCGCAGCGACGAGAGGTCGCTGCGATCTTTTTAAGTACAGAACGTAGGTAATTATTAAAAAAAATGAGCCTAGGTTCCATACTATCCATATTTATAGTGCCTTCGTACAGTTTTGACAATATAATTTGCTATGATATCATTTTACTGTGAAAGTTCTGCCAACCCTTCAGTAATAAACAGAACACTACAAATTCAACTGCCACTGAAACTTTACATAATTCATAGCGCTCTCTAGAATTTCGTTATGAAACTAACAGATTGAATCGTCATGCAAATTCCAATCTTAGTAGATTGAATTAAAGTTCAAACTTTGTTGATTGGATTCCTGAATCAGCAACTCTCGTGGTACACTGTAGCTTTGATTGGTTGAGCATTTTGTTTCAAAGTCATTATTTTCTCAAGAACAGACTGGCTCGTTGGTGTAGATGTCGCAAGCGCTACTGCTAAGCATGAAGTCCTGGGCTCAATAGGGATGATGACAAAAAATTTTTTTTTAGTCCTTCTTTGAGATTATAAAAAAATATTGGACACATTTTTTTTTCATTTTTTACGTAATCTTAAGATTACGGCGATACATTCATATAAAATGTGCCATGACGTCACGAATATGTAGATTTTATACATACTAGTGACGTAGCGACCCCCACTCCCAACCTAAAATGCGTTTTATCTAAGTAATATTTTATTTATATATGATAAAGCAAAAAATAAGTGTCTAATAAATTTTTTTTATCTGACTGACGGACTAATTAGTTTTTTTTTTTTATCCAAGCATCGTCTCTATTCCCGGGTCGGAAAGTGTTATGGGGTTTTTCCACCAATGTGCTCGATTTATAGCAATAGGCTCGCCCCCTATTACATGGGACTAGTTATGTTTCACATAACTGGTGAAACGTGGGTGGTACAACAGGCTACACCTCTGCCTAGCTCTCCGGGGATTGTTGGCGTGATGTTATGTTATGTCTGTAAGCAACCAATCTGGGTCATTTTTCCACCATTATCAGAATGCAGATTCAATTTTGTCGCCTGTCATGCTCACCCAGCGTAGATATTGATTTGTGTTACTCTTTACATAAAGTCAACGCTGTATTGCTTAGGGCATTATCATAAAAGTGAAAAATGTATATTGTAGTTCCTATTGTATTTTTCAATTACTTATATCTATCTAAATTTGTAAAAAAATATGATTTGTTTTGTAACTTTTTCTTTTTTTGTAATTGTTTTGTAATTGCATTTCCTACTCCTATGATCAATGCATGCCGTGACAGCCTTTACTACAAAATGTTAAAATAATATGGGTATTTTAACAGGTGTTTTTTGGTGTATTCTTTGTTGGTTTTCCTTAAAGAAATAAATAAGGAAAAGTGGTAGATAAAGGGCATGTATTTAATGTATTCCCAAATAAATATCTGTTACTGTCTGTCTGTGTGTGTGTATTGTCTGTCTCACTAATGTTTTTACTTAAGACCGTCTATTTTCGAGGTCGCGGGAAAGTCCGAAAGGGATACCGTGACCTGGCAAAGTATAGGCAACTGAAGGAACACGGGTGGGTTTTAGTCAGTAAGAGTCTGACACGCCCACCCGCTCCGCGCACAGCGGGAGAAGTTATTTGATAATTCTCACAACAAAAAAAAAAAACAATTAATTCCTTTAGGTAAAGTACTTTTACATGTTTCCTAGTTACTGATCATCATCAGTCAGTCTGTCAGTCTGAAGAGCAAAACTAGTTCCCGTTAACTAACCTTTCTGGAACAACAAAGCTAAATAAATCCAGAATCTACCGGTCCCGACAAATTGTAAGTCAACTGAAGAGAACCGGGTTATTTTTACGAGTTTGTGTGCCCGCAAACTATTGACAGAATAAATGTTTGCGTTAGGTACCTGCCACAAATGTTTTACGTCAAGTACGTTTGCTATCCTTAGCTGGACTCACCTTACTAGTTGTTTATACTTACTGCAAAGCATTGCTCTCAAAATGGTGAAGAAAAACATCGTGGGGAAACCGGTATATTCTAGAACCAAAAACTCGAACGCATTGTGACATCTACTAACCCGCACTATGATCGCGTGGTTGATGACGGCGCACTCCGTCTCTCAGAGAGGAGGCCTGGGTCCCAGCAGTTGGGAACGTTATTTTCTGATTATGCTATACTGTACCAGACCTGGATATGGATATCTAACTCTAAGTACTCGTGAAACCTTTTACATTAAATCAATGTCTCCTTTATTTCATTTAAAACACTTATAAATTACATTTTTAAATATTATAATATAAATTAATATTAAAAAATAAACATTTAAAAATATAATAAAATGTAGCCCACCGGTATCGGGAACAGGGTCCAGCTACCGGCGGTCAGGGCTCCAGAGAGAGGAACCTCTTGACAATGCGAGCCGTGTGTAGGATTACCGCTTTCTGCACCAAGCCCTTGATCCAGCTGCCCAACGAGAGCCTCCTTAGGTGTTGATCGAGGTTCTTGGCAATTAAGCCATTGGCTGATACGACTGTCGACACAATGATCGCTGAGTCCACATCCCACATGTGATGAAAACCTCGCGAGCCAAGTCAAGATACTATTATTATTATTATTACTGACAAATGCGTGCTCTGACTGGACAGGTCCACTCAAACCTGTTTGGTGCTTTCTTCAAAAGGCCATTTCAGACACTCATATCTAAGGTCATCACAGGATCTGATCAGGATTATGCCTGAACTTCAAAAGAGACTGACACCTCTGAATTTGTTTCGCTGTTCCATCTCAGAGTAGTCGGATAAGAAACACCAGTCAAATAATGAATAGTTACACAGACGTTAATCATTACTTAGAGGGCCTTGTGGCTAAGTAATAACAGCCACACGGGTCGATCGATCAGGTTACGCTACGCTTGCTGCGGTTAGTCTGTGGACGGGTAACCATCTTTACATACCAAGACCCCTCCGCGCCTCGGAAAGCACGTTAAGCTGTTGGTCCCGGCTGTTATTTGTAGATCTTTGACAGTTGTTATGCGTCGTCAGAAGTCTGAAGTCTGAAGTCTGAGCAAGGGGAATCGTTTTACCCACTAGTGTAGTCGCTTCATGAAAAATACTGATATTCAGCTGCATCTGGTTAGACTGGAAGTCAACCTGAACATAGTTGGGAAAATGGTGGCAGATGAAGACGTTAATCATTACTTAACTTTATGTAAGCAACTTTTAAAATAAAAGCACAAATACCTAAAATAAACAACCAATTCAGAACTGTCAAAGACATTGTTATGAACAAAAATACTTACGTTTAACTTTACCTTCGTTTGACCTTTACCTATATGGCATTTTCGGCGCCACGAATTTTATGAATAGCTAGCTAGGGCTTGAAACCGGTTTTTAAATACCGGTTAATATTGTTCATAAAACCGTTTTAATACCGTTAAATGATTAATAGTTTAATTACAAAAAAATACGGTTTCTACTTAACCTAAATAATTTTGGTAACCGGTTTTACTCAGACGCACGCCCGCTGCCGTCGTTTGTAACATTAAATTTGCATATGCGTTGGCGTAGAACGAGAGCTTTGTTACTGTAGATGTAAAAGAGATGGCGTAGTAGGTAGAACTTGTTTATGCCGTCAAAACTCAAATTAACCGGTTAATTTCCCTAAACAGAATCGGAAATTGTAAAAAAACGGCTTCTCTCATTAACCAATTAAAATACCGGTAACCGAAATTTAAACCGCAATCGTTTCTGGTTCGGTTTCCATGACCAAAACCGGTTTGGAAAATGAACCGGTTTCCGAGCTTTGGTAGGTACGCGGTGATTCCGTACTCTGTAGCGGTGCCTCATGGGACTGAATATCTTCGAAACGCCAGACTTACTTATCGTCGGTCGTGGAGACTTTTTTTATTACATCATATTTTGTTTTGCAATGGGCTTTTAGTCAAAAAATACCACACGGGTCGATCGAAGGATAAACAAAGCTTGTCTAGGTCAGTCCGTGGATGGGTAACCATCCATTACATATTGAGACCCCTCCGTGACTCGGAAAGCACGTTAAGCCGTTGGTTCTGGCTGTCATTAGTAGATCTCTGGCAGTCGGTACACCCGTAACGACTTTTGCTCTTCTGACTACCCACTCAGAATCGCAAAAGTCTGACAAACAGTCTTACCAACGGATATTGTTTTGTCCAGATACTGGGTTATGGAGATCAGATAGGCAGTCGCTGTATGTGAAATCAGAAATAAAGCAAGTGGATAAATTGGAAGACGACAGCTGATGATATTTGGATTTTCGATCCGGCCATCCGTATATCCCTTCATCCGAACCAAAGCTATTCGTCTTAGTAATCTCTAAATAGTGACGTCTAAAATAGATGTCTGGTCCTACAATTTGATTCTGTGAAGATAACGAGACAGACACGACATGACCAAGCGACGGAGTTTTGTTGCTTACTCCGCGTTTTTAATTACGAAGTGGAGTAACTTTCTAGCTTCATCGAGATGGATGATACAATTATAAAGCTTAAAAGTTTGTAGTTCTTTTAGTTTTTCAGCATTTACAAAATTGCGTTGGTTCCGAACAACGCAGCAGTGCTGCCGTGATACTATTGGTCCCCATACATTTTCTATAGGCTTATATGAGATGAGGCGGACTGAGTCAGAGCGAGACTGAGTGAGGAGCTCGCGGCTCCAAGGCGCCGATAGTTTAGGTAATTTTCGTTTTAAGGCGAAAATAATGGTAATAAAAAATAATAAAAAATATAGTATCTGCTTTATAGGTAGTTCAGTTACTAAGCAAAGTTTCATGATCTAATTTGAAGTATTTTTTTTATTACCAGCGGTGTATTGTTCGGTTTGGAGGTAACTTTCGATTTTTTTCTATCCAGAAAATTTTATGGAATCGCGTTTTAATCAAACTAAATCTGCCTAGCCTTTTCCCAACTATGTTGGGGTCGGCTTCCAGTCTAACCGGATGCAGATGAATACCAGTATTTTATATGGAGCGACTGCCTATCTGACCTCCACATCCCAGTAACTGGGTAATACGATACCCCTTGGTAAGACTGCTGTCAGACTTTCGGGCTTCTGACGACTCTTAACAACTGTCAAAGAGCCACGAATGACAGCTGGGACCAACGGCTTAACGTGCTTTCCGAGGCACGGAGGAGTCTCGGTATGTAAAGATGGTCACCCGTCCACGGACCAATCCCGGCAAGCGTAGCTTAACCTGATGGATCAACCCATGCGGCTGTAATGACTCAGCCACAAGCTCCTCTCCGGAATCGTGTATTAATCAAACATAGTAAATAATATTAATCCTCAACTTAAACATATATTTATTTCAAAATTAATTTAGTAATACTGCAGTATTTTCGATTTATCGGAGGATCATGCTTAGCAATTTCTATATAAACCCTTAAGAATTCCGAGAATAGGTACTATATAATCAAAGACTTCCCAAATACTAAAATGATGCTTACTATAATATCAATGCTCTGTACTCAAAAAAATAACTTGTATAACTTATATTTGTAACTTATATTTGGATTTAAAACTTA
Source organism: Agrochola lota (assembly GCA_947364205.1). NCBI lineage: Eukaryota > Metazoa > Arthropoda > Insecta > Lepidoptera > Noctuidae > Agrochola > Agrochola lota. The sequence continues at coordinate 7,080,733 of OX376246.1, read as the reverse complement.
TAAGTTCGCCACTGAGAGGTCACTTCAAACAGATTAAGAACTAAGTTTGAGAGCACTTCGCGTAACACCACAGAAGAATACAGATGTTTCACTTCTCATTTTGTGTGCTTATGTGGAACAGGAACCTCCCGAAACAACCATGTCCGGTGAGGACCTGCGTCAGGCGGAAGGTGAGGACGCCGTAGCGCCTCTCAAGCCACTCCTCATAGAGGGGACTTATCGCCACAATTGTGGCGTGCCCAAGACGGAGTGATTCCTGCGGAAAGTTTTGGTGTATAATTCATTAAGGTTTTGTGTAAATTGGCTGAAATATGACGGTTATTGTTGAAGATGTCGGAAAAAATCATGCCGATTGGGAACTTTACTGGGGTGCGCCGCGTAAACCGTAAAATATACATAAAATCTATGTTCTACAGCATTGTTCATCTTAAAAAATTCAACAAAAAAATCTGCGATGGTATGTCTATATTCTAAGGATGACCCACATTATTATCTTTCTGAATTTGATAAAAATTTCATTGTTATTACCGAAGCTATTTTGACCGATTATATTAATACTTATTATACAAATTGGGCATTTAATTTAGATTAAGAAATGCCTTGACATCATATCATTTAAATGAATAGTTTAAAAGATATCACTTATTCAAAATGACACGTAACAAAATAATTATGGTTTCCACGGCTATTAGGCAAAATATCCCACGGGAACCTACTACCGGTAATCCCGGTAGTAGGTTCCCGTGGGATATTTTGCGACATCCATGCAGGCAAAGCTAGTGTTTGATAAATTCGTCTGCGCGATAACATAACTAAAGCAATGAATCTTGTTGAACTGTCACAATGATTGGCATTAGGATTGTGAGTCTGTTACGCAATGGGTTGCATATCTGGCTCAAAGGGAAACAACGAAGTGTGTATGCCAAAAATTTATTCAATCACCATATTCCTGGGGAATAACGTTTTTATAAAGTTAGAGAGAAATAATGTTATCAATAATAAAAACATTTAATGTTTTCAATAACCATCAAACAGATCATAATTCGCTACTCTATTCTTAGGTAAGTACGTTATTAAAAGCAGCCATTTTATTTCGTGATGACGTAAGCAGTACGACGACGTTCTGTCAAAACAAGATTATTGATTGGCCCAATCGCTTGCAGATCTGTTAGTGAAGTAATCGAAGATTGTAACGAATAACCTGTCACTTGCAGATTTATTATTTTATAGGTAACCGAATAAAGTACTAGATTATTCCCAAATATGTATTAGCCTTTTCAATCCCTCTTTCTTTTACGTGTGGTTAGTGACTTGGTGTCAGAGTTTTCTATGCCGCCCATGGGCCTCTGACTTGGTTTCGAGAAATATCTCTCAGGCATGTCGGTTTTCTCACGATGTTTTCCTTTACGATGTTTGAAGCAAGTGATAATTATACAATACGCGCATGAATCTGAAAAGTCAGAGGTGCGTGGCCTTGGAATTGTACTCGAGACCTATGACTTGGCAGTCCGATGGTTACACCACTAGGCATTCACTGCTATTAAATTCTGATGCTAATCCCCTGCTGTTGGTTATGTATCTCTCAAATTGCATAATTTTACCCGGTTCTCCGGCTTCCAGAAACATTATTACTTCAGGTTTTAAATGCATCTCTAACTTTGAGGCATCTTACGCTACGCTTGGGGCTACTGCAGCGATCTTATTCAAGGGTCATTGCGCTCCAGGGACCATGATAGATACATCCTTTGAGACAAATTGCCAGCTCAATTGCACTCAAACTTACTCTCATCAATAAACCCAGGCTATCACCGTCCACTGCTAAACGAAGGCCTCTTCCAAGCTGCGACATAGCTCCACATCTATATTCTGCTGCTGTTCCTGTCTTTTCATCAATCAATGTGCCTAGCCTTTTCCCAACTATGTTGGGGTCGGCTTCCGGGCTAACCGGATGCAGCTGAATACCAGTATTTTACATGGAGCGACTGCCTATCTGACCTCCACAACGCAGTAACTGGGTAATCCTAAAACACTTCCTCTCTCCTTAAACATCATCATTACATATAGTTCCTTATTCTTGTTTCATGTTTATTATTTTATATATATCTACGTATATATATGTATATATTTATGTGGTTAAGTTTATTCTTTATGTATTTATTGTGTATGTAAATGGTGCACCACTGACTACCTGCAGTATTATCTCTCCTTCTCCCTTTAATCCATCCAAAGGTTGTCTGTAAAAGATCGCTTTTAGCGATAAGACCGCCCATTGTGTCACCCTATGTAAAATTTCTAAATTTATTTCTGTAATTTGTATGGTGTGCATAATAAAGAATATTCTATCTATCTATCTATCTAATCCTATACCCCTTGGTAAGACTGCTTGTCAGACTTTCGGGCTTCTGACGACCTGTAACGACTGTCAAAGATCCACGAATGACAGACGGGACCACTGGATTAACGTGCTTTCCGAGGCACGGAGGAGTCTCGGTATGTAAAGATGGTCACTCGTCCACAGACCAACCCCGGCAAGCGTAGCTAAACTTGATGGATCGACCCATGCGGCAGTTCCTGTCTTTTCATCAATAAGTTTAAAGTAGGTACCAATAATCAGATGATCTTTGTCATCAAGATTTTCTCAGAAATTCAAAGATCTCTCCAAAATGCATTTCGTAACCAAATATACGAGAATACGTATAGCAATAAACTAGTCACCTAATCAGAACTTTTTATGTCTTCATAAGCTGATTTTCCGTATCGGTTTAAAATGGAACCCAAATCCTCTTACTGCGAGTATAAGCAATCTCAAACACGGAATTGATCAGAAAATTTAATGGTAACAGAAGCTTTTGAAACTCATCCACGCTTTCGAGTTGGCGAAGTCAATAAAAGATGCAGATGCAAGTTGTGTACTGTAGAGGCTGTCTAACAAGTTTGTAGGATACAACCTCCGCGAGCTGAACTAAATGGCTCGAATTCAAGATGAACATTTAATTTATATTTAGAATAGGAAAAAAAGAGCAGACGGTCGTGCCCCGGGCTGTCAAACGGGCGCTAAGAATATGAAAAATGTATAAATGAATTCTATAACTTAACTAGCTGCCCGCCCCGGCTTCGCACGGGTAGCAGTAAGTATTTATCTACGACGTACCTACCTACCTACCCTACCTACTTACCCTACCAACATACCTACCTACCTACCCTACTTACCCTACCAACATACCTACCTACGAACCTACCCTACCTACCCTACCAACATACCTACCTACCTACTTACCCTACCAACATACCTACCTACCTACCTACCCTAACTACCCTACCTACCCGACCTACCCTACCTACCCTACCTACATACCTACCTACAAACCTACATACCTTCCCTACCTAAGGGTTATGTGTATTTTTTTATGCCGAATCATAAAGAATCGGTCAAGCCGTTTCGGAGGAGTTTTGTTACAAACACTGTGACACGAGGATTTTATATATCAGAAGATATAGTTATCAAAGTTCTACTGCAAAGAAGTATTTTACTTAATACCCGGTACCGTAGGCTTCCGAAGTCTTCAGTACCTAGTGTTTGGGTAAAAGGAAACTAAGTTCTTACATAACTGTAAGGCTTCCAGTGTAGTGTTTTTTAGAGGTACTCGTTGCTAGATAACCGACATGCAAGTCGATGGTATTGTAAAGTTAATTTTATGTAGAATATAATTACCAGAGTAAGTTGATAGGGAACAGCGACCTCATCTAGTTTTAACATATTATTGAGGTGTAAAGAAGATGTTTGAATAACCCCACTTACTTACAGAACAAAACGTTGTGGGGTCGGAGGACCCCTGTCAGGAACGAATTTACTTATGCGATACTCGCTCGCACACACACACTCGTGTAATAGAAAGAGACAGAAAGTTGCATTGAGGAGGCTTAATGCTTTTCCTTACGTGACGATTTCTACCTGTCAACTAACTCAAACTGCGTTAAGGAACTTCGTTTCAAAAATATATTTCTCCTTTGCAAACTCAGCCAGAATATATTTTACGAGCCAGTCGTTCTGAGTAGACTTAGCTTGAATAAGAAATTATATCTAAAACGCTACTGTGAGGTTTCAATTACGTATTCCACTTATCTTTACCTTCCTTTCGAATAATTAATGGACTGGCTCGTAGATAAGGAGATATGGCGGGTTTTGGCAAGGGGGAGTGAGAAACGAGAGCTATTTGAGTTCAGTGGTGGTTGGAGAGCAACTGACAGTTAAAATTGTGTTTGGTGCAATACATTATCGAAAACTAAGACTCGGGTCTTTTTTATAGCTAAAATGAAGGGCAAAATACTTTACTTATTTCTAAATTCTGATAAAACCTGTGATGCGGAGGAATGAGGAAAATGTCACGAGGAAAGTTTTGAGTATGAATGTCGATGGATATATCTTCGACCGTAGGTTCAATTGAGGTAAGGGACAAAATACCCAATATGAGTTGAGTATACAGTTTTGTTCAGAATTTTTTGCTCTTTCGATTGGATCCAAATTTCGAATCAGTCCCATAATAACAATGTATCGGAAAAACTATGCAATATAGCAACTTGAAATGGTGTAATTACCGCCGCCAATCCACTTCAAATAAGGTAAGGGATCCAATCAACGAATTACCATTACGGATTACTCAGTACGTCAAAATGTGTACTTCATTTTCTCTCAACAATCTCTTTACACTGTTTTTTTTCATAATTTTTTTCAACTAGTCCTTTACACATTTTTTTCATTAATAGATTGGATCCAACGTAAAGGTCAATTTAATGTAAGGGACGGGACTACGAGATACTTGTTCAGTAAGAGACATTACTAACAAATTACGTTGATGTAAGGGAAGTCTATTTTCTTAAATAGCTATTTTTTTAAAATAAATGTTACATAGGTAGATAGAGCACTAAAATACAAGATTATTTATGAAATCAGATCCAAAACAAGTTAATAACAAAAAAAGTTATGAGTCCGAAAAAAAACTTTGTCGGCCTCTCCTAAAAAATCGTAGTTTGTCCCTTATAGAATCTACGGCCGACGAATGAGTAGGGGTAAGCCACAGAAACGATGGACTATATGAAAGATGATAATGGTATTCCTGTAAAGTGTTTTCAGCACTCTGTCAAAAAGTGTCATTCAGATTAGACAACATTTTTTACTGCGTGTGGGTCACCAAAACTCCCAAAAAAACTATGATTCTGCCAAATCGCAGATCGTATCACCCTATTTTTCTCAGTGGATCGCGGTTTTTTGTATCGTTTAGCCTCGCACAGACCAGACGGCCTACCACTATATTATCAAGCAGTATTATTTAACATGGTTGAGACTCGCACGGACCAGAGGGCCTTCCATCTTCTCATCAAGCAGAATTATTTTAATGTAACTTTAATGTGGCAAAGACATGGATCTGTAGTAGTCCTGTATAGCTCCATATCTTTCTCATACTTAAATAACTTTTTTTTTTTTTTTTTACATTAACATTATTCTGCTGTAACGTAACCAATACCATTAACCTGAGTAAATATTTTTTTTCTTTATTTTTTTTCCTTTCTTTCTTTCTGTAAGAGGTGGTGATAGGCCCCCAGAAAAACATGGCACAAAATGGAAGAGACCTATATTCGGCAATGGGTGGAAACATTGCTATAGCTATGCATATTTGTTTTAATGTGGGTATTTATTTTACGATTTAATTTATTTATAGTGCGTTTGTCCACCGCAACCGTCACCGAGTAACGAGATTATTCAAACTGAACGTGACGTCCCAGTGACGGCGATCGTTTGTCCAACGCGACCGAGCTCGGCGGTTAAGGATATTCTGATAAACAAAACAAAAGGTGGGCGAACGGTGCTGGTGCGACAGCAGTGTGTAGACAACATCAAGCATGTTTTGTATTCCCGGCACATCGACCCGTCACAATCTCGGGCTGATTCTAGCGGTCGCGCGGTCTACTCGAAACTTCCGCGGACGGGATGGTGACGAACGTGCGGTGGACATGCGGCCATAGTAAATTAGCATCGCTACTTCAGCGCGGTTGATCTCGTTTTCAGTGACGTCCCGGTGACGGCTGAGGTGGACAACCGAACTTTCACTGTAGACTAAAAATAAATTAATATGAACGTTTCAAGTAATAACAGGGCTTAACACTATTTTAGTTTACTTACATAAAGTTGTTTGAATTATTCATTTCGTCATGTTATTACTACTCTAAACTTGTTATAAAATGTACAGCAATGTTTAATTTAGAAACACTGTATTTTGAATTAATATTTACATAATTTTAATTTTATTACTCATTCAATTTTAATGTTGATGAGATCATGAATATAAATACAGTTATGGTTGTTTGAAATAATATTTATTTTACACTTAAAATTTTTGTTAGTTGACATTCCCGTCAGGTAATTCTCAGTACCTAGCAGTCTTGAGTCTGGATTTGGCCCGATTAATGACAACAGGCTCGCCTCTATTAGATAGATGGGTCTTAAAAGTTCTTTCCACACATATAAGGGCCGTTCCCGGGACGTGGACGGACTTTGGACTACCTCTAAGGCTGTCTGTCCACCGCAGTGTACGGGACGTCAACGAGAACCAGATGACGACGCCTTTTATTATTGTGTGGGGAATTGTCAAATTACTTCTTCCGCTCTGGCCGGAGCGGGGGGCGTGTCAGACTCTTATTGAGTAAAATCCACCCGAGTTCCTTCAGTTGCCTGTGTGTTGCCAGGGGCCACGGTGACCCTTTCGGAGTTCCCCGCGACCCTGGCAGGTATCGGCCCTAGCGGAACCCTATGTTCTATGTTATGGGGTATGGTTTCCACACTTAGTCCTTCAGTGAACCATTGTACGTGAAGCAGACCCCTTCAGTTGTGCTGACATCTCTTTGAGGCGCGCGTAAAACGCAACGCGCCGTCGACCCGGTCCTGGTCCTTATCGGATGGCGAGCTACCAATTGCTCACCGTAGGTGATGACGCCGAAGTAGCAACAATACATTTACTATGGCCGCGTAATCTCGTTTCTCGTTGAAGTCCTGTTCAAGGTACGGTGGACAAACAGTGTAACTAATAAGCTTCGTTTATTTTTAATTAAATTACAAACTTCACATTAATGGAACAAAGCATTGCTTTCAGCCCAATTTGTGGATAATAAAAGCAGGTAATTTACCAGCCATTTTGATTCAGAGCACGTTCTGTTAGTTTAACTAGGCAATCCTACGAATGATCGAATGGCTGTGTCAATCGCATTGTTATTTTAAGAAATGACTGTTCGAAAGTGCTGCTATTTTATGTGGGAATAAAATGGCAGGCTCTATGTTTAAATTAAATGAAAAATTGCATTTTTTTTTTTTCAAATAGCGTAAGGTCCTTTATACACGTTTTTCTTGCCATGAATAACTCCGGTTTATTTGCCGTGTGTAGCGTTAATTATTTTAATGATTTGAAAGCCACGCGATTTTTAGCGCCAGTTTGAATGATTCCATAGTTAGTTGACACAATCAGCCCAAGAGAATTTCGTTCCGCATAACATGAGAGATTCGAACGGGGGAGGAGTTCGTGGCTAAGTAATAACTGGCACACGGGTCGACCCATCAAGTTAAGCTACGCTTATCGGGGTTGGTCTGTGGATGGGTGACCATGTTTACATACCGAGACTCCTCCGTGCCTCAGATAGCACGTTAAGCTGTTGGCCCCGGCTGTCATTCGTGGATCTTCGACAGTCGTTACAGGTCGTTAGAAGCCCGAAAGTGTGACAACCAGTCTTACCAAGGGGTATCGTATTACCCAGTTACTGCGTTGTGGAGGTCAGATAGGCAGTCACTCCATGTAAAATACTGGTATCCAGCTTCATCCGGTTATACTGGAAGCCGACCCCAACATAGTTGGGAAAAGGCTAGGCAGATTGACAACGAGGGGGATTCGCTTCAGTTTGACCAGTCAAGGCTCGTGCAGACCAGCACGACGCGACGGTGCGACGCGACTCAAACAATTCAATTTCTAAGAAAACTCTACGGTATAACAATAACCGGCGTCGCGTCGCGCGATTAGTCGCGCTGGTCTGCACAAGCCTTTATAAGTTTGTCCATGCCTAACCTACTAACAAACTGGCCTTAAGGCTGCATTTGCTCCAGAGATGAGCGAGGATGCGTATGCGAGGGATGTGTGTGAAACTAACCAATAACATCGCTTCACTGTCATAGCTTGTGCTAAGCTAGCGTTGTTATTGGTTGGTTATACGGACATTCCTCGCTACGCATCCTCGCTCATCTGTGGTGTAAGAGTCGAAAGGATGCGTTCCTGACACCTCTCAGTTTCATCATACTAACGAATATGTGTTTTGCTAATTTTATCCTTATTACAACTAGAAATTGTCCAACTGACAGGTGTCAGGAACGCATTCATTCGACGGCCGGACTGTAAGGCGCGGGACATACATAAGTGGCGAGTGGCGCGGGCGTTGCGCCGCCCATTTTATATTTCATACAAAATATATAGATACAACTTAGCGCGGAACATACACACAACGCCCGCGCCGCACCGTCACCTCGCCTGCGCCACGCCTCTTGTGTATATTCCACGCAACGGGCGGCGCAACGCCCGCGCCACACCGTCACCACGCCCATGCCACTCGCCACTTGTGTATATACCGCGCCTAAGTTTTGTAAAATTAATTCTAAAACCCTACATTTCTATCTAAAACAGCACAAAGAATATTTTTTCCGTTCCTAGCAGAGTGAGGCAAGATGGATGCCGTGTCGAAGCTATCTGGTGCTAGTATAATTAGTTATTTACTGCTGAGCTTCACCGTATTGCATGCTATAAATTTTGTGGGTAGTTCTAAAAAGATATATTTTTTTAAGTACGTTAGGACGGGTAGATTGGTTAGCAGCCAGTCCCGAGGTTAATAAAATGTCGTCTAAAGAATACTGCATCTACTGAAAATCTCCCTAGATTATTGAAACTCACTCAAAAACCACTCATCAGAACTTGACAATGTGGAACCAACCTTTTGGTATAGGTACCTTTTCCAATAAAAAAAGAATTGTCTAAATCGGTTTACGTGAATTATTGCTAAAGATATACATTAAAAAAGATTCCAACGAATTTAGAACCTCCTCCTTTTTGAAGTCGGTTAAACATAATCAATGTCTTCTTATAAAAATCAAAGAATAGTTTTTAAAATTAAAGTTACCTACGGTTCTTACTTAGATACTCGGCGACTATACTCGGCAAAAGGCGCTAAGACCCCGTGGACCGTAGAGGTCCGTTGGTAGACTTACAACTTGTTTTTCTGAACAATTCTTCTATTTCCTGGGAGACTACTTCTATAAAAAAATAAACAAAGTTCACAACATCTTCCCACTCACAAAACATCAGTGCAAGAAAAAACCTAATGCATGGCTTATGACCCTGGACTATGACTCAACCGAAAATCTACTTTCTATCCCAAAATAGTCAATGCATTCCGTCAAATTTCAGCAAACAGTTTAACACGCACCAACTTCTTCATCACTAACACTCACACACCCACACACTCACAAACCAAAATACTTACACACCTAAACACTCCACACGGAGACTCCTTCCTATAATTAGAATGGATATTATTATCTAGTTTTAGTTTTCGGGAAACCATAATTATGTATTTGGGGGGGAGACCTGGTGGCCTGAAATACAGGCTTTGGCTTAGCTTAGGCACCAGTCTCCCACAATATTTTTCTTTAAGTACGGGCTTAAAGATCCGAAGCCCGAACAATATTGTTTTTTGTTATTGTTTTGTAAGGATTCTGGTGAAAATAAAAATTACTATTATTAGATTTTTCTTTATGAAAATTACATATCAATAATAATTATTGATAAAATTCATTGTCAGTTTAAAAAATCTAATTAAGAAACGTAAGTAATTTTAATTTTGAAAACCAATTCTAAATTATCAAAATATTTACCAGCTAATATTTTCTCTCGTCAACTAACAGGATAAACACTACTAACAAACTACAGTATTTCAATTTAGTCTGGGTGACAATTTGTTGGGTACCCTAGCGGTTAAAGGGTTAACACTGACGAATTACTTGCAAACAGAAGTAGTTTACTGTGTGGGGTTAAAATATTATCAGAGGCAAGCGCTGACCTTTCTTTCTTGATCCAGGATTTGTATCTGGGAGGACCACATGGACCGCAGACACGTATTGAAGTGTCTCTCATATTACTGTATTCTGCGATGTCTTTGGGATTAATTCTTTTTCAATGACATAGGAGCGACTGTAGACGTCTTTTAATAGGATAATATATAAACGAACTTTAAAAATAATGTTTCACACTTTAAAATTTATTGAATGAACTATAAAAATAATGGTATCCACTATAAATATGCTTAGCTTATTACTATTTCGTAGGATTGTCTAATTATCTAGTCGCAGGCAGATTGTATGATTCGTCATTTTGAACCGGGTGATATAGGTTAGGTTAGGTTAACGACTGAAGCCGAGTATACGCGATTGGCCGTTTTTACATTGGACGATAATGATAACGACACGATATCGGTGGATCGCAGTTTCATATAATTGGGTCTACCCTTTATAGCAGAACTTTTTATGTCATAATAATATTTTTTATAACAACGTATAGCATAAACTTCATATCTCAGAAAATCGTATGGCATACACTCATTTATCATACATTAAAAACTCATAATTTTGTAAGTCAAAAATATTTTTGGGCATAAATTTCATATGCATAATAATTAAAAAGAAGAACCATCATATCGCAGAAAGTTCACACAAACATCCAAACAAGCGTATACCATGCATGCAGCATGCAAGCGAGCATGCAACATGCAGCAGGTATGGTTTCTGTCACGGCTGGGGGGCTCCGGCGCGGCGGTCCCACGCGAGCTTATCGTCGCAGATGGTTTTAACGCTCACCACCGCAGCTTCGGCTCAGCCGCGGCGGCGAGCGTTAAGACCACCCGCTCCTCAGCTCGCGGGCTTAAATTACACTCTAGGGGTAGGGCAGACAAGACTACGTGGAGTCGGTTTTGCAGCGATTCGTTTCTGTCACTAACTTTTGTAGCACAACATATTGACTTTTTAAGACAATATTTTAATTTTATTATAAGGTTAAATTCTGCCATCTTACAAGTATGCCATTGTAAATTCGGACATATAAACATTCGGCCAAAAAAAATATTTATATTAAATAATTTTTATGCCTTTAAAATATTCGTTTAAAGAAGGTTATGAAAAGTGTGTTATGCCAAATAAATAAATAGAGGGAACCCCATATAATTACCACTAAACGCTTTCACATTGTGACAGTGTAGTCAACGGTATCGTCGCCGACGTTGATTGTCGTGCCGATATCGGCGGACGACACAGTGCACTTGTTCACTACTGCCGATATTACTCCGAATACACTATTACACTTTTGGAATCGCGCGGCGACGTAAGTAACGTATTTGAGGCTGCTGTGGTATACCGCATGACAATACGCTGTTGGTTACATCTCGTCACATAGGTACCGATCTTCTTATTTTCGTGTGGTTAGTGACTAACCTCGTGTCAGAGTTTTAAAGCCGCCCATGGGCCTCTGAATTGGCTTCACATGCCATCGAGAAATATCTCTCAGGCATGCCGGTGCAAGTGATAATCTTACAATACGCATATGAATCCGAAAAGTCAGAGGTGCGTGCCTTGGGTTCAAACTCGAGACCTAAGACTTGGCAGTCTGACGGTCATACCACTAGGTGCCGATATCGTCCCGATTTTGTCAGCCGATATCGTTGTCGTCCAAGCTGACGATATGTCGATGTCGTTATAGTTGCAGTGAGAAAACGACCATTCAGCACCGAGTATAAGCGAGTCAGCGTCACCGACTAACTGGAGCCGAGTATAACCGATTCAGCGTCACCGACCCAAGCGTGACGGTTCAGTTTCGTCCTCTGTTCAGAAAGAGCCCGTCTAGAGAAATTTTTACTTCAAAAACTACAACCATTTTCTACACATCTTCATTAACTAACTTACTCAGTAACAAACTCTTCCATCAAGGTAATCTGTCGTGTTTCTAATCGGGGTCTGTAACTTAAACGTTAATCTCTTTGGTCTTGTACGAACCATTTAATAAAATGGATAGAGGACACAAATGGTTAAGTGAGTTCTGTAGGCAAGATTTAATTACTTTTGGGACATCCTATAGGATGTTTTTAGGATCTAAAATTTTTAAGATCCTAAAAATCTAATCATGTAATCACAGCACTAATGTTGAGTTCGATTAAATTATTTTAATGATATTTTAAATAAACTTTTTTTTTTTGTTCTCCTAACTGAACAGACAGCTGTGCTGCTGGGGAGTTTGTTGCGCCACTTCTTCTTCCCAGCTAATGCACTAGGAAGTGGTGAAGGGTGGGCGTTTTGGGGGACTGGCTTATGTAATTTTGACGTTCGAAAAGTGCTGATTCTCAGCCTAGTTTGAATAAATGACTTTTGAATTTTGAATTTTGATTCCCAGTTTTAATGGGTTTTCATCTAGAATTTCACAGTAGTAGCCCGGAGTTTGGATTCGTGCCCGGTCGATAGCAATAGGCTCACCCTCTATCATATGGGATCTAAACATAACTGGCGAAATGTGGGTCGAAATTGGTACACCTCTGCCTAACTCTTCGGATAAAGGCGTGATGTTTATAGGATATCTTTCATGTTGTAATATTCCTCCTGAGTGTTCATTAATAAATAATATAATTTTAAATGTTGGCCATATTAGATGATAAGAGTTAGCTTTATGAATTTGATCCCAGGCATTATTTAATAATAGAAATAAAACAATTAACAATAACTAAATAAAAAAATATAATTTGTGTATGTAATTTATATTGGATTATCGGAACATTGCCCAGAATTTTTTTGTGATAGGTTCTTCAACTATAATCCAATCTGCCTAGCCTTTTCGCAACTTTATTAGGGACGGCTTCCAGTCTAACCGGATTCAGCTGAATACCAGTATTTTACATGGAGTGACTGCCTATCTGACCTCCACAACCCAGTGACTGGGTAATACGATACCCCTTGGTAAGACTGGTTGTCAGACTTTCGGGCTTCTGACGACCCGTAACGACTGTCAAAGATCAACGAATGACAGACGGGACCAACAGTTTAACGTGCTTTCCGAGGCACGGAGGAATCTCGGTATGTAAAGATGGTCACCCGTCTACAGGCCAACCCCGGCAAGCGTAGCTTAACCTGACGGTTCGACCCGTGCAGCAGTTCTTACTTAGCCACGAGTTCCTCAAATCTTCCACTATAATCCACATTATTCTTATTACATAACTAGTGATATGGTCACCCTAGGCGTTACGAGAGAGTGATATCTATCTTCTATCTATATTAATACTAGCTGCCCGCCCTGGCTTCGCACGGGTAGCACTATGTACTTATCTACGGAGCAACTACCTACCTACCCACCCTACCCACCCTACCTACCCTACCTACCCTACCTGCCCTACCTGCCCTACCTGCCCTACCTGCCCTACCTGCCCTACCTGCCCTACCTGCCCTACCTACCCTACCTGCCCTACCTGCCCTACCTACCCTACCTACCCTAGCTACCCTACCTACCCTACCTACCCTACCTACCCTACCTACCCTACCTACCTACCTACCCTACCTACCCTACCTACCCTACCTACCCTACCTACCCTACCTACCCTACCTACCCTACCTACCCTACCTACCCTACCTACCCTACCTACCCTACCTACCCTACCTACCCTACCTACCCTACCTACCCTACCTACCCTACCTACCCTACCTACCCTACCTACCCTACCTACCCTACCTACCCTACCTGCCCTACCTACCCTACCTGCCCTACCTACCCTACCTGCCCTACCTACCCTACCTGCCCTACCTACCCTACCTGCCCTACCTGCCCTACCTACCCTACCTGCCCTACCTACCCTACCTGCCCTACCTACCCTACCTGCCCTACCTGCCCTACCTACCCTACCTGCCCTACCTACCCTACCTGCCCTACCTGCCCTACCTACCCTACCTACCCTACCTACCCTACCTACCCTACCTACCCTACCTACCCTACCTACCCTACCTACCCTACCTACCCTACCTACCCTACCTACCCTACCTACCCTACCTACCCTACCTACCCTACCTACCCTACCTACCCTACCTACCCTACCTACCCTACCTACCCTACCTACCCTACCTACCCTACCTACCCTACCTACCCTACCTACCCTACCTACCCTACCTACCCTACCTACCCTACCTACTCTACCTACCCTACCTACCTACCTATCTACCTATCTACCCTACCTACCTACCTACCCTACCTACCTACCTACCCTACCTACCATACCTACCTACTTACCCTACCTACCTATCTACCTACCTACCTTAGGGGTATGAAAAATAGATGTTGGCCGATTCTCAGACCTACTCAATATGCTCACAAAATTTCATGAGAATCGGTCAAGCCGTTTCGGAGGAGTACGGGAACGAAAAATTCACTGGTCCATCTTATGGTAACCCTATGATACACGTTACGAAAGAGTGTTAAAGGAGTATGATTACTTTCTGGTGACAATCGATGTCGCTTTAAAATACGATATCAATTGCTTAGAAACTGGGTTGGTTGTTCATTGCATGTTAAATTATTTTCAAACACACCTGATAAAACACGAATCCAAAATATTAAGGAAACTACATTTAATAGTACATTATGATACAAGTGTGTAATGAGCAATGCAGACGCATTTCATGCGACATTTTTTAACACTCTTGCGAGGCGAAAAATAAAGTTGTATGCAATAATTACCAAAGTAAAAAAATATTATGAAATATGGCCCGCCGATTCCTTTTATCGGGATGTCTTCGCAGACTGAAGAAGAGGCATAGGAACGAAGCCTTCTAACAGTCTTACAGGTATTAAAAGCATAAAAACTCAATATTTTTGTATGTTTTTTGGATGTAGAACACGAAAGAATGTAACTTTTTTTGTCAAAAATAAATAATTTGATGAAATATTTTGTTAATGTATCATATTTTATTTATTTACACAGTAGGCAAAAAGGGCATGAAGCCACTTTTATGAGATTTTAAAAAGCGCACATCTCCGACTAGTAAATAGTTATTCTGTGGCGCACATTACCGCATTAGTGCATGTTTAATAAATAAATTAAATTAAAATAAAATTCATTTAATTCAGGCAAAATCCATGTTACATTAAATCAAATTTCACAATACTGCTACATAATTAATACACTGCATTATGAACCTAAAAACGGTTCAATAAGAACCACTTTACGAGCAAGTGTGTTGAAATATTACATAAAACGCTTAAAGTCACCTTACAAAAAAATACTCCTTCACTACCTTAGCATAATCTGTAAGGCTGACCGCTTTTAGTTTGCATATAAAAATAGTCTAGGAGCGCGTATTGTTTTGCTTTATATATGTAAATAGGTGGGGTTAGACAAAGAGCTAGGTTCACACGTGACTGCCGAGATATGAATGCAGAACTTAACACTAGAGAGAAGGGTTCGCAAAAAAAGTAATTAAAAATTAAAATATGTTTTTATTGTTGAATAAAAATAAAATGCACAATTTTGCTTGAAAAATATTGAAAACCAACAGCGAAAAGTATGAAACATGTTGTATGAATAATGCTCTGAAAATAGGTTAGTTACAATTTTTTTATAAAATATATATCTCATAGACAGTCAATGCCCACGGGCACACAATAGCCATGAAATAATTTTATTCAACTTTATCTGGAAAATCTAATAATAGTATTTATCCAGCAAATCCCCGTAGGGTTTCAACGTAATCATGGACATATAGAGAATAAAAACCCATTTTTGTATGGCTATTCTTATTTTATTATATAAAAAGGCATCAGACGAAGGGATAAATGTAAAGGTCAAATTTGCTGCTAATACCATAATGTCATCAGAAAAATAAAACCTTGAATTAATTTTATTTTGTGATATTATGTTGGCAAAAAGGTTGATGGCCTACCAGATAGGAAAGGTTACCATTAGTAACTATTTTCTTTACTATTGCATGGAAAACTGTCCGACTATATTCTTTTTTCTGACCCTGTCCTATGTTACTTCGGGTACTCGCAAAATGCTATTTTCTTTCATTCCCCCGGGTCAGCCAACATACTATCATCTCCTCCCTTTTCTTTCATATTATCTCTCTCTTTCTTTAAGAAGGAAAAACAAACGTCTCTTTCTATGAACTTACGGACGAAGTATGAAAGGTTTTACACTGGTCTCTTCTCTGTGAGAGGGAGTGGGGTAAAATAAACCACGCGAGCCCAGTGCGGGTTGGTAGATGTCACTTGTCTGCGAATTTTTGGTTCTCGGACATAGCGGTTTCCTCACGATGTTTTCCTTCATCATTTTGAGTGCAGTGGTAATGAAATTATTACAGCGTACAAGAGGTTTAATATTATTTTGCGTACCACACTGTCAATACTACGAATGAAAATTATAGTTTGATATAGTGACCTTGTGTCCTTGAATTTTATTACTAACAGATATTATATGTAAAATAACACAGTTCCAATCTCGATTTAGGTTTATAATGTGCATTATTTGACCATAAACTCTTAGCCATTTTACCCGAGTTCGACGCCTTCTTAACGACCCATAATAATAATAGCTGTCTCGGACATTATTGACAATGCAGACAATTTATGTTCGATGGACTATCTAAGATACGTACCGAGGTTTAGATAGTTTTGAGTATACCTATCTACAGTTGAAATATGTGCAATACAGCGTCGGGTAGAGCGATGCACTCAATTTATTACTCAATGCTATTCCCGTTGAGAGTTTGTTGTTTGTAGTAAATACTGCAAGTACTAAACTTTACACAATGCTGGGCAATGCCCCTCAATCTTTGCTCTGCTCTAGTCCCAGAGCACGGAGACGCCATGGCGACATTGTAAAAGAAGAAAAAAGGGAAAGCGAAATAAATGTATTAACAGCTGGTAAAGGCACTCAAACACAAAAAAAACTGAAAATACTTTGAAACAGTATTGTGTGCCTCAACACACTTTCGGGGCCACGAATTTTATTAGTGCTGCCATCTCTAGACGCTGCCGGCGGGACGATTCCGAGCTTTGTGTCTCTTGTATAATTACTGTTTCTGTTCCTATTGGTTAGTTTTCAATCATTAGGCAGGATATGCAGGTAGCAGGGGTGGCCAAGTGGTTAACGGACCCGACTTACGAGTTGTAGGTCTGCCTAGCCTTTTTCCAACTATGTTGGGATCGGCTTGCAGTCTAACCGGATGATGCAGCTGAACAACTGGTAAGTTCGCCCACCCATTTCACAGACCATAGCGAAACATTGATCGACCTTGTCTGTACGAATCTCAACCACAAAGGGATATCTGTTGAACCCTATGTCTCAATAAATGGTCACTCACTTGTTGTGTGCGAATTTAATATTAGGCGTAATAAATATAAACCCCATACAGTTACATACAGACCGATTAAGCAAGTAAATAAAGAAGTACTAGATATTCACTTATCGCACATAGACTGGGACAACATTTGTGGCTTGCTTAATGTGAATGACATGGTTGAGCAGTTGAATGGACACATTTTAACAATGTACGATGCGCATGCTCCGGTTAAGAAATGTTTAATTAAGGAACCGTCATATCCCTGGATAACAGATACAATTAAATTGATGATGCACTTGCGGAATGACGCTCTGATCAAGTACCGTAAAACGAAATGCGAGTCCAAAAAGGCATATTACAAGCAGCTGAAATCTCTGGTGGTAATTTCCATATTTAGAGAAAAAGTTGCATATTTCAAGTTCAATATTAACAACCAAATGAAGGATCCTAAAACATTATGGAAAAATTTAAAAAAGACAGTACTGCCAAAGAAACAAGTAGATGACCTTCCTGGTCACTTCAGAGATCCAAACCAAATTAACAGTCACTTTCTGAATGTTCCTGGTAACCCTGTCTGTAATATATCGCAACGCACTTTCTTTGAGTCTCATCGTCATGGTGATGATAGTTTTGCATTTGCATTACAACCAGTGACTGCAGATCAGATTCTGCGATACTTTCGCCAGCTAAAATCTAATGCTGAAGGCTGTGATAAGGTTACCTTGAATATGCTTTTGCTTACACTCCCACATACACTAAAAGCCATCACTGACATTGTTAACAGCTCAATTGTCTCGGCAACATTCCCTGACATCTGGAAAGTTGCTATCGTTAGGCCACTGCCTAAAAAAACAAATCCGACTGACTTGAAGGACCTTAGGCCTATTAGTATTCTGCCTTGCCTTTCTAAAATTGCTGAAAAGGCTGTATGCCAGCAGCTGTCAAAATATCTAGAAGATAAAAACATTCTGCCTGAGCTACAGTCAGGCTTTCGCAAACAGCGCGGTACTTCTACGGCTCTTTTGGACGTGACAGATAATATTCTGTCAGCTCAGGATAAGGGCCTATGCACACTTCTAGTCCTACTTGATTTTTCGCGAGCTTTTGACTGCATAAATATAGATTTGTTTCTATCAAAGCTGAACTACTATGGATTTGAGCAGAATACGATACACTGGTTCCAAAGCTATCTCACCAACCGTCGACAGCGTGTGGAAATACGACTAAGTAATGGCACATCTCTTGTTTCGTCACTCACTTCTGTTTACAGGGGAGTCCCACAAGGCTCAATACTCGGCCCCATCATATTTATCTTGTATTGTGCGGATATCATAAATTCCTTGAAGCGATGTAAGTACCATATTTATGCTGATGACGTACAAGTCTATATCTCCTTTAAACCAAATGACTATGACAACGCGATAAAGGATCTAAACGAAGATCTGGACAGGATAGCATGTTGGGCTGAACATAACGGTTTGGTACTTAACCCCTCTAAAACCAAATACATGCTGTTTGGAACCAAGAACCAAATCAGTGCGGTGCCGGCAACGCTCAACGTTACCCTACTGGATGAGTCGGTCAGTCGTGTCAGTGAGGCACGTAATCTGGGTCTGATCATGGACGCTGGGTTGCGATACGAAGCGCACGTGGCAGAGTCAGTGCGCAATTGTTTCTACCGGCTTAAGGTCCTTTATAAAATAAGGCCTTATCTTTCAGAGGAGCTGCGGATCCAGTTGGTTGAGACACTCGTGCTATCCAATCTAAACTATACGGACACCGTGATTGGCCCTCGACTTCTAGCTAAGACTGAACGACTGATCCAGAGAGTGCAAAACGCTTGCGCTCGATTCTGCTTTTCAATCCCACCAAGAAGTCACGTAACGCCATTCTTAAATAAGCACTCTATCCTCAAGATGAAGTCACGTCGTAAGTTGCACTTAGCTTGTCTGTTATTTGGAGTTATAAAATACAAGCAGCCGACCTACCTATACAATAAACTGAGCTGGATTACTAGTAGAAGAGAATGCGCAAGTAGGCAGTGCTCGCTGCAACTCTCCACTCAATTGCACAAGACTGCTGCTTTCAGGGGAAGTTTTAGATACGCCGCATCCAAATGCTGGAACAATATTCCCCCGCCGATAAGGAGTCTTAAATGTCTTGGTGCCTTCAGAGTTCGACTGCGGCAGTTTCTTATTGCCTCTCAGCAAAAACTGGGTATGACCATTTCGAACACATCCATTATATAACTGGTTGTCGTGTTCTTCCCGAGTCAATCCGTCTAATTGGCGTAACTGGTGATCAAAAACCTGTGAACAAGGGGGTATTTAGTAATTGAATAGCTGAGGATCTTTTGTTCTACATATAATAGTTCTAATACACATGCTATTTACCTATATTTATTTACTATGAGTAACCATTATTATTTTAAATTAGCCATTGAATCGTTTATTTATTTGCACCCACGCTACTATAATTATATTAAGATTATTTATTTCAACATTATACATATGATAAAGTAATCAACAATATCAACACATTAATGAACAAGAACGTTTCCAAAGGCAAAACTTTACTGCGTTGACTTTACTAAGTTGCGGGTATACTTACTTTTTTCACACGCATAACACTTTGTCACAACACCAATTTACCTCGTCTGCTCGATGTCCGTATGTCACTGCAGGGATCCAGCAGAATATCAGCGTCAGGTATATTTGCCTGACACATGCTGAGCTGGACTCCCATTTGGTGCAACCTTTAGACGTACACCGCACCTTGTTTTTCCTTTTTGTTTTTTTTCATTTAAACAAAGTATGTAGTGATGTCACTTCATTTCTTGAATTACTTATGTTTTTATTTTTTGTATATTGGCATCATGTTTTTATGTATATTCATGTAATTTTTTATCTTTTGATTGTGCTTTTGTGTGTCTTTTGTATGCACTGAATAAATGTTTTATCTATCTATCTATCTATCTATCTGAATACCAGTATTTTACATGGACCGACTGCCTATCTGACCTCCACAACCCAGTAACTGGGCAATACGATACGCCTTGGTAAGACTGGTGTCAGATTTTCGGGCTTCTGACGACTATTAATGACTGTCAAAGGTACACGAATGACAGTCGAGACCAACGGCTTACCGTGCTTTCCGAGGCACGTGCTTTACTTTGTGTAAATACGTAATTTCATCATCACTGCTATCAAAACAATGAAGGAAAACATCGTGAGGAAACCGGCATGTCCTAGAACCAAAAATTCGAAGATTTGTGATATTTACCAACCTGCAATAGGCTCGCGTGGTAGATTACAGCCCACTCCCTCTCGAAAAGAGGAGGCCTGTATCCCAGCAGTGGGAAAATTATGGGCTGGTGATGAGGCAGGGTATAAGGTATTTACAAAGCATAAGTGAGTGGAAACGCCGGGACGACGCCCTTGAAGGACTTATAGGTGATGTTCTTCAGAAAGGTCAGGTATGTGTGCATAGTACTCGGCTCCAACCGGCGTGCGTGTGACCAGATGTATGAAGGTTAACGTAGCAAAGGTAGTATGTAAGGATCATGCAGGTGGCATTGTGTAGTTACTGTCTAGCCCATGGAAAGAACGCATGAGTTTATGTATGTATGTGTTGTCGGGGTATAATTCCGTCCCTGAACTTCAGTTGAATGAAACAAAATTTAAATCTTATATTAAACGCACACTATGCAGCCAGGCATATCATACGTTGGGAGATTATATCGCTGATAAAAATATCTAGCTCAACGCTGGTCTTGCTCCACAAGGGCGCATAAACTAATTGATTAGCATTTGAAAATACTGTTGGAGCTGTTGAAGATTTTTAAAACTATCTTTGCATTGTATAAATTCAATGTCTTAACATTGTATAATTGCATAGCACATGTGCGAGTACTATGTACCGACTATAAAGCTACCATTTAGGTAATGGGTATGTCTTTCATTGGAGAGTATGTCATGCTCACTCTAATGTCTCGCTGACGGTGGCGCGTGTGTTGGATCATTTAGCTCCCTTCAAAATGGTTGAGCTGAATGGTGC
This sequence comes from Agrochola lota, assembly GCA_947364205.1. Lineage (NCBI taxonomy): Eukaryota > Metazoa > Arthropoda > Insecta > Lepidoptera > Noctuidae > Agrochola > Agrochola lota. Next base: position 7,059,234 of record OX376246.1, on the reverse strand, counting down.
TAATCCATGTATCATGTTCGTGAACGGACGCCGTCAGTGGGGACTGGTCGTGGCTTGGCTGCCACGGCTTATTTTAATTTAATTTATTTTTTTATTTTATTTTTGTTACGGACGCTTTTAACGTTTTGCATCGTTCTCACATGTTTAACTTCAACATGAATGATGTAACCAATATTTTGTTACCAAATCATGATTTAAAAGAGTGTCCGTGGAGTTTCTTGCCCGTTCTTCTCCATAGGTACCTACTACGCTTTGGAATGGGCATCTAGCTTCATCTTTGAGACAGACCTACCCCTTGAAAATTCAAAAGTGCCTGTAATTGGTTTATTTTAAATAAATGCTTTGAGTTTTGAGTCTTAATTTGGCAAAATTAAGACTCAAAACTCAAAGCATTTATTAGAAAAAGATCGGTAATAATATAGTCTTATTTATTACACCGATTTTTTACTAAACAAGTCAATGATTTCACCACTTCATAAGTTTCTTGCAAAAAAAACTCAAATAAAATATTATTTTCACACATCCGCCTCTTTTGCCAACCCTACCCGATGACGTCACAGCCGGTGTCTCAGTTTATTCCGGCTGAATATTTCAGGCCGTAATTACAGCCTCTTTTCAGCCATTCACGGTCGTGGCTTGCCCTTAATTCGAGCCCAGGGCACACAGTATAAAATATTCAGTAGAGCAACACTGTGTCACAGAATTATCTTTGTGAAATTCGCTGTGAATTTAAAAGGTTTTGGTTTATGTTTTGTGATTAATTTTGCTTGTTGCTTTTTGTTTTGGTATTGTGACTCATTTCCCTGTTCTTTACTTAATATGATTGAATTTAAGGTTCATTTATTTAATTTTACTGAAGTGAGCTCTCGTGGTGGATTGGAGGCTTCCAAAACCACTTTATTGCAAATTGGTTCTGGTTCAAAACCTGGTATGTAATGTAAGTATCTGTGTGTGAAATCAATATTCCGTGTTTTTAAAATAATCTAAGACATTACTGACGAAACATCAATCTGCTTAGCCTTTTCCCTACTATGGTGGGGTCGGCTTTCAGTCTAACGGGATGCAGCTGAATACCAGTATTTTATGTGCTTTCCGAGGCATGGAGGAGTCTCGGTATGTAAAGATGGTCACCCATTCACGGACCAACCCCGGCAATCGTAGCTTTACCTGATGGACCGACCCGTGTGGCTGTTATTACTTAGCCACGAGCTCCTCCATGAGTAAGACGTTACTGACCAATGAAAAAAATATCGGGTAGATATTTTTTATTCTTTTATCCATAACGGGGAAGCTTTTAGCTTGCATCTCGCCTGATGGTCAGTGATGATCAGGCTGAAGGTGGAAACTAGCTTCACACACAATCCTCAAACCACAGAGGAACTGGTTATCTTACCTCTAACTGCCGAAACACAACAATGTTGTTAACATTGTAATTATGGCGATAGACATAGAAAAGATGGTGGTAGCTAGTCAGGCGGACTTAGAACAAGCCCTACCACTAACCAAACCACGCAGAAAATTTGCCTTACTGGCAATCGAACCAGGGACCTGTGAGTCTGAGACCGGTGAACTAACCACTGGACCACAAAGGATAGAACAAAGGATTCGATTTTGACATTCTGAACTATAATACCCAACAAGCAGTGAACTACTATAATAGTCGATGTTTGTTCCTATTTTGTATGTATTATTTTCACTGTAGCCAGAGAAATTGTTCATCATTATCATCATTATTTCAGCCGAAAGACGTCCACTGCTGGACATAGGCCTTCCCTAAGCACCGCCACTTCAAGCAGTTCCGTGCTTCTCCCATCCAGCGAATTCCTGCGGCCTTCACAAGGTCATCGATCCACCTGTGGGAGGCCTTCCAACGCCACGGCTTCCGGTACGCGGTCGCCACTCCAGAACCTTTCGGCCCCATCGGCCATCTGTTCTGCGAGCAATGTGCCCTGCCCGCTGCCACTTAAGTTTGGTAATTCTTCGAGCTATGTCGGCTACCTTGGTTATCATGGATTATATTTACGTATATACAGATTTAGGACTAAATACTATATTTATTTTATTTTTTATTTTGTTATTTCACTATGTATGCTACACCGGTTAATGTCAACACGTCAAAGCTGGCTGTCGCTTAAAAACCAGCGCTGTGGCTCTGTCTCATATAGGGTCACAGCATTATTCTGAGCGATGGCCGCTTTGCGTGGATGTGACGCAAATTTTACCCCAAATTTTTATTTTCATGTTTTGTTCGTTCTTTGCGCCATGATTACCGCAAATAAACGTATTTTCGTCCTATCTTCTCTTCTCTCTTGGTTCTTCTACGGATCTCTACGGACCATAGTGAACTGTCTGTGTCCGTAGACACAGACAATTAGCTATGGTTATTTCAAACTTAATCACTTCTCCACGGTTTTAAATCTTACTAAGATGTGACTGTATTACAAAAGTTCAACTAACTTTTAATTAGTTCCAAAATGTAGTTCTGGCCTAGAATATAAATTTTATTTCGAGAAACCTAGTAGTGACAGTGCCACGTCCATTAGGGTTACTTATTTGGGTTTTTGAATGGTTTTATTTACAGTATCTAAATATAAAATAAATGGATAATGCCCAGTACACCAACATTTTCAATGCCTACTCACTCCCGTAACACTACAAAAACGTAAATGATCAATAAATAAACAATAAATATATTGTACAAAGAGACACATAATGTTACTTATACACTAAACATGATAGTACAAGAGGATATCAAAATCAGGTACAACAGCTGGCTCCTGAACTAAGTAAAATATCCTTGTATCTCAGGAGCCAAAGTTCCTTATAAAAACATTGAATATGGTAACTTCCATACAAACACTACCACTCTCCGATATAAAATAACATTGTACCGACATCTAGTAAAAGTTTACTCAAATAGAGGCTGTTGATCTACCTCGTTTACTAACGTAGGAAAAACATTTTATATATATAAATTCGTCGTCCTTCAGATAAAACTTAACGTACATAGATATAGGGTTTGTTTTCAAAGACCGAACGAATCCTTCGCAGACTCCGCAAAAATCATTTGAATTTATTGAGTCAATCAATCAACTAAGCCCATCGCAGTCCACTGCTGGACATTGGCCTCTCTCAGGCTGAATCACATCACCCTGTCCTCCGCCTTCAGCATCCAGTCTCTCCCAGCCACCTTTGAAAGGTCGTTGGTCCACCCAGCTGGGGAGCGTCCTACACGCTAGCCGATACGTGGTCCTTACTCCAGGACTTGTCTGCTCCACTGGCTATCGGTCCTTTGACAAACATGGCTAGCCCACTGCCACTTCAACTTGCTTACTCTGCAAACTATGTTGGTAACTCCTCTTATCCCAGTGCCGAACTTACCCCAACATACTTTACCGTGTATAATCAAGTTGATCATTATGAACGTATTTCCAGGAAAGAGTCAGGTTTACTTTAGAACAAACTTTTTGCTGCTAATGAGAATTCCTTTCTTTCTAAAAAACAAATAAAGTTTTGCTTAAATTCAGAAAACCTGCTGTTGAAAGCTTGGCTAGTTAAGTTCTCAAATCAATTTTTTGTAGTTTCTTCGATTAGAAAAATGCGGAAGCTAATAAATTAATTCCGATAAATATTTAACCGTATATATGTCATGGCATTATTACGCGCAAAAATAAATTAGAAAAAATACTAACTTGACATACTGCTTTACAAGATACTGTGAAACCGACTTTTATAAACTTCAATTCAGTGTGATTTTCACTCATTGACTCCCTGTCGTTTTTAATTAATCTTAGATTGGGAAAAATACGAAGACGATAAAAAAAAATCTAGTAAAAAAATACTTTTAGGTAATTCTTTTCATGAACTTATATCTACATAAACATAAAATCATGCCTTATTTCTCCGAAGGGTTGGGCAGACGTGTAACTGTAGTACACACACATTTCGCCAGTTATGTTTAAGTCCAAAAAAACGTGGTTATTGTGCCATCAACCGGGCACGAATCCAGACTCCGGGCTGCTACTGACAAATTTCAGATGAAAAAACCCAATAACACTTCGCTCGACCCGGGAATCGAACCCAGGACTCATGCTCAGCAGTAGCGATTGCGACCACTAGACCAATGATGCAATCTACTTACTTATATTTCTCAGAAACAAAAAAAAAAAAATATGAAAAATTATGACTCTGAATATTTTCATTCCGAATACAATACGAGTAGACTACGTATATTTAGTAACCTAATCCGCTTAACTATTCTTAAAAAGTGATAAAGAACTGCTGTGTGAGCTACTCTCGACGCTTGACGTGTCAACACGTCGGTTTCGCAACAAGTCAATCATCATCCTGAGGATGCCTCGTTGAGAGGTGAAACACGTGTCGATTTCTTACAAGCTTCTTTATGACTCTTTAAGAACAGTTAGGTGGATTAGGTTACTAAATATACGTCGTCTATTGTATTTTATAATGGATTTCCGCAAAGTCACGCCTTAGTTAATTAACTATTATCATTTCGCTTAAGAAAAGAGAAATGATAATATTTTGTGTCATAATTTTCATCATTTTGTGACATCTTCTCAATGCCAACCCTTTTATCGAATAACTAGACGCCATCGTAATACAATTTAAAGGGTAGCATTCTTCCAATTTTCAGGGGTCGTATCGATTTGTACCCTTTATCGTTAACTTAGAGGTAAATTTTTGGGACCCTGAAGGTTCCAATAGATTCTATGATTGCTCAAATTTATTTCGTGATCATTCGATTATAATACAATTTCACTTTTGTTCGGATTATCGTTTATATATTACTTACTTACGACTTTGATTTTTTTAAATGTAGAAATTAAGACGGTGGGTATCATATTTTTGAAGTATTCACTAATATCATATTTCTTGCATGGTATAGTCGACCTCGTAATTGATTAGCACTTTTGACAATAATAACAACAAAATTGAAACAGAAAGAAAATACGTTTATTTGCGGTAATCATAACTCAAAGCAAAAACAAAACACGAAAATAAAAATTTGGGGTAAAATTTGCGTCACATCCACGCAAAGCGGGCATCGCTCAGCATAATGCTGCGACCCTATATGAGACAGAGCCACAGCGCTGGTTTTTAGCGACAGCCGGCTTTGACGTGTTGACATCAACCGGTGTAGCATACATAGTGAAATAACAAAATAAAAAATAAAATAAATATAGTATTTAGTCCTAAATGTTTATATAAATATAATCCATATCACAAAATTAAAACAGAAAGAAAATACGTTTATTTGCGGTAATCATAACTCAAAGAAAAAACACAAAAAATGCGCAAAACGGCCATCGGACACTGTCACATAGACAAATACACCACGGCGTTTTATGACGTGCAAGTGACACCCAACCTGAGAGTGATTAAGCAATTACGAGTTCAACTACACCTATCGAAATTTTTACATTTTTTTTTTTTGTTTACCGCGCGTTTTTCATGAAATGTTTCCAAAATAATGAATGAAAGAAAGAAAAATGTTTTATTTGGGACCCGCACAGGAAATACAAAAGACAGAAAGGAGCATATAAAAACGAACAGAATAACGCGGCGAAATTTTAAAAAAAAACGCTGGTATTCTGATAGGGCCCACTGTGATGCCACACGTGGGACCACGGACACGCCTACGGACTTAGATAAATCCCAGAAGGGGATTAAAAATAAATAAAACAATAAAAATTATAGAATAGAATAGAATATTCTTTATTATGTACACCATAAAAAATACAGATATAAATGCAGACATTTTACATAGGGTGACGCAATGGGCGGTCTTATCGCTAAAAGCGATCTTTTACAGACAACCTTTGGATGGATTAAAGGAAGAAGGAGAGACAATCCTGCAGGTAGTCAGTGGTGTACCATTTACATACACAATAAATACATACATACATAAAGCATACACTTATCTATAAGAAATAACGAATATAAATAAAAGCCGAAACTATGTACCATAAATAAATGAATCTACTCACGCCCGACGTTCCAACATCACTTGTCTGTGGTATAGACCAGGTGTGGCGAACCAATGGCACGCGTGCCATTGGTGGCATGTAACAAAATAATTTGGGCACGGCATCATTTCAGAAACCTAAGTAAGTCATTTAGTTTGGCAACAGCAGAAGTCAGACTAATTTGTTCTTTAGTTTTAATAAATATCAAACTGTTGATATTAAAATGACTGCTTAAAGTACCAATATATTTTTTTACCAGGAGTCACTATGACAAGATTGTTTGTTGGCAACGTCATGGCAACATTCAATATTTATTTGGAAAAAATGGCACGTAGATGTAGAAAGGTTCGCCATCCTTGGTATAGACTATTATCTATAAATGTTATAATGTCTTTCTATGTGTTTCCTTCCAGTCTTATTATTTAATATTAAGAATATTGTTTTTCATGCTAATGTTGCACAAAATCCCTGAAAATATACTCCGTGAATTATCGGAGTAAGAAAAATGAGTTAAAGGGATCAAATTAAATTCGGGTAATTTATTTTCATGCTCCGTTTTCCTTGGGAAATAAGATAATTTTTCCTATAGCAGAGTCGGTAGCTTTGTTATCAAATTATGAAGGCAGTTACACAGAGTATTATTAGTAAAAAATACTGTAAATATCATCATTTGCCTAGCCTTTTTCTAACTATGTTGGGGTCGGCTTCCAGTCTAACCGGTTGCAGTTGAATACCAGTATTTACTAAGAGTGACCAAAAAAAAATTTGTGATTTATCCCACACCCCAGTTCTCATTATTTCCTGCTCCGTGAGTCAGAGATTTACATAAATAGATTAACAAAAATACATTATTTATATAACAGTCTTACCAAGGGCCAAGGGTTAATCGTGTTACCCTGTTACTGGGTTGTGGAGGTCAGATAGGCAGTCGGTCTATATAAAATACGGTATTCAGCTGCATCCAGTTAGACTGGAAGCCGACCCCAACATAGTTGAGAAAAGTCTAGGCAGATTGGATAAAAAGGTAAAATTTGTTTGTTTGTTTGTTTGTATGTAGGGGACAATCTCCGGAACTACCAGTTGGATTTGAAAAAATATTTTTGCTTTGGATAGCCCAATTCTTGAGGACGTTATGAGCTCGCGGACGAAGTCGCGAGCAGAAGCTAGTGGAATATATTTTATAATAAAACATGTCTGGAGGACGGAGCCGCGGGCAGAAGGTAGGTCTACATTGATTGCTTAAACAAAAACCCTTTGTTATTGAATAAAACCTTTTCTGTATTACTTGCCAACTCTTCCGTAAAACAATATTATATATCCCTTCTACAGTTCCTGAAGTGGAATAAGAAAGGAAAAAAATAATAAATTATCTTTCCTAGACTTGAATTATTATGAGTAAGTAAGGGCATTAATTTTAGAAGATCATTCGTAACAGCATCTGTTACTGCTGGCTCGGATAATACTATGGAACTTAATTTGAATGCAATGATGAATAAAATATTCTATCTTATAATTAAACAATAAAAATAAAATGCATTTCGGTGGAAAGCGTTTAGAGGTATGAGGAACAGTGTGTAAAGTTCACTCATTCTCTATAGACAATGGTGGCGCTGTTTATTTCTCTGCCTACTCTGCGAGCGGGAAATATAGGGGTGATATTTAATGATAATTATTTTTTAGGGTTCCGTACCCAAAAGTTGCCAACGGGAGCCTATTACTAAGGCTGTCTGTAACTGTCCGTCCGTCCTTCCGTCTGTCGCAGGGCTGTATCTATTGAGCCGTAATAGGTAGACACCTGAAATTTTCACAGAGTGTAGTACTATGGTTGCTATTCTATGCATACTATTACGTTTTCAAAAACGGCTTTAACGTTTTCGATAAAAGTTGCAATACAAAGATTTACGGGGGCGAAAAATCGATCTAGTTAGGTCTCATATCTGGGAAAACTCGTTTTCTCTACTTTCACCCGGCCAGAGCTCGGTTGCCCAGGTACTAACGAATAATAATTTTAAAATAATACCAGAGAAAAAATTAAAATTAAAGGGGTATACTTAAAAGTATAAAAAAATATATGTAGTGTATATTACGTTCGTGTGCGAGTCGGACTCGAACTTGGCCGCTTTTACAAATTTACTTACACTTCATGTACAAAAGGTAAACTATTTAAGTAGATTACTCCCCATTCCTTTCAGACTTTTATTTTATAACACTATTCTCCTTCAGTTTACCTAAAGAGTTCACAAAACTTCATCCGGTGTATTCTGCGCTAGCTTAATGCCAGCTGTCATTCTAACATAAGCCGAAGATTGGCACTGTTTTTGGCAGCTCATTTAACTTTCATTTTCAAGTTTTAACGTGGGATTTTTACAGAACAGATCGATATATAGATGTGTGTTAGTTAACCTCAGACATCCACGACCTAAGTATGATATCAAAGTACCAATACATAGGTACCAAACGACATTGATAACCCAAAGTACATACCGATAACACCTTTTCAACTAAAAGGGAGCTAACAGAAAGATAAGACGCAAAAATATACGATATTCTTAGACTGAATAGTATTTTAGAAGACGTTACTGACAGCCAATGGAGTCAAGATAAAAATAACGGTCTTGTGACGCCATTTTGGATACGTGTGACGTAAATAGTTTGATAATATTAAGTGAGGAGTGTTAGAAGATTGTGATGTTTTATTTTGATATGATGGGTAAATAATATCAGCCACACGGGTGGATTTCAAGGTTATGTAATCTTCGTGTCGATGGCAATCTAAATAGACTCGGTCAAAAATTCGGCCACGTGTTTGGCGCCATCACTAACGTCCATCAGTTTTTATAGCGTGCAGATGACAGGACATGACATTAAGTGTCCCATGATTTGTAGAACAGCACCACATTTACACTCCAAGGCGGAGTAATCTATAACTCTTCATCTGAACAGATTTTCCTTACTTCGGCCAACCTGGGCCCGGAGTCTGTTTAAAGACTTCCAGGTTACCCAGGGCAACTGATGTCCAGGTGGGAGATCTTCAGCAGGTGGAACGAATGGTTTGGGTAAGGAAGCACTGTCTCGCCACAACTTCAGTGAGTGGATGAGCTAAATGGTGCTGATCCATGCGTCATGTTCGTGAACGGGCGCCGTCAGTGGGGACTGGTCATCTCTTAGCTGCCACGGCTTTTTTGAATTTATTTTAATTTTTGAATCGTTTAATTACGGACGCTATTAACATGCACGTTTCTCTAAATTGTTCTCACATGTATAATTACAAAATGAATGATGTAACCAATATTTTGGAACAATATTCTGATTTAAAAGAGTATCCGTGGAGTTTCTTGCCCGTTCTTCTCCATAGGAACCTACTATGCGTTGGAATGGGCAACTAGCTTCATATTTCTGACTGACCGACCCCTTGACAATTCAAAAGTACCTGTAATTGATTTATTTGAAATAAATGCTTTAAGTTTTAGTTTTGAGTTTGAACGGGACTTTAAAAAACTGTTTCGGCTTTTCAGCCTTTGTGGCACAAGGATATTGTCGTGCAAAAGGTGTCGGGTGCTGGAGATTATTTTGAATCTTTCGCTGGAGCTTGCCACCGCTCTGCGTACTGTGGCGATATTCTTGCTAGTGGATACATCATTTGAACCAGGGTCGGTTTTTGGCAACCAGTGATGATTCAACCAGGCACGTTTCATTAATTAGGTTAAGTAATGCTTGCCGAGGTCAATCCGTGGATGGGCCACCATCGATTACATATGGATGCGAGAAGGCGTGAGTGTATGTATGTATGTAGGTATCTACTCCTTACAACTTGTTTTTAGGTGGAAACAATTAAAACAGAAAACAGTAAATACAACATGTTGAATACATGTTTTATGCCTTGGTATATAAACTCGGGATACGGTACGTGAATAGTAATTGTTTTCCAATTTAGTAATCGTAATTCCCTCTTATAATTTATCGATAAGAAAATTTGTTTTATTCAAAATGGTATAGGAAAGTTCAAAAGAAAATATCTAGTCATGTTATGTTAATTAAATTCCAGTGATTTTCCTGCTCCGTTACTAATGAAATCGCATACATACTGATAGCTTTGAGTATATTTCGTCTTCACATCAAGTTATACATTTCTAGTATAAGCTGACCTCGCATTGTACGGAAATCTTATACAATACGAGATCAGCATAAACTGGAAATGTATAGCTTGATGTGTAGCCGTGTGTACCTACATACATCATCATGCATAGCCTTTTCTTATCTATTTGGGGTCGGCTTCCAGTCTAGCCGGAAGCAGCTGAATAGCAATATTTTATACGGAGTGACTGCCTATCTGACCTCCACAACCCAGTTACTGGGTAATACGATACGCCTTGGTTAGACAGGTTGTCAGACTTTCGGGCTACTGACGACCCGTAATGACTGTCAAAGATCTACGACTGACCGTGCTTTCCGAGGCACGGAGGGTTCTCGGTATATAAAGATGGTCACCCATCCACCAAACCACCGCGGCAAGCGTAGCTTAACCTGATCGATCCACCCGTGCGGCTTTTATTACTTAGTCATGAGTCCCTTAGTGAAATAATGGTATAAATATTCGAAATTGTTTTCGGAAACATTGCTAAAATATCGTAAAGCACATTTAATAACCTATTTCATGCGAATTGGTCCTAACTAAAAGTTACTTGAAACTAACTTTATAAATGTTCAGTTTCTAAATCGAATTGAGAATAAGCAAATAACGAAGTACTTTTTACACGGACAACTGTACGCCGCTTGCTCCCGCGTCACCAGTCCTGACTCTTTTTATAATTTGGCTGCTAGCTGAGACCAAAACTACAAACTTATTATTTAGGGAAGTTTTATAAAAATTGCTGTTATTTTAGTATATTCTGCGTCGCTTGCTCCGGCGTCACCAGTCCTGACTCTTTTTATATTTTGGCTGCTAGCTGAGACCAAAACTACAAACGTAGCATTCAAGTTTTATAAAAAATGCTGTTATTTTTGTATACTTTGGTGTCTGACGATTTCCACGCTAACGAAATCCCGAACACAAGCTAGTAAGCAAATACATATAATTATAAATATTATGAATTCGTGGTCCTTTTGACCACTTACTTACTTCTTATGTTAGTCCATCTATTTATACATAAGTAAGTTCACGTACATCTGCCCTTACATACATTCTTTCCTTTATGACGTATAAGGAAAAAAGTAGGGATAACTTTTCGTTAACATTATTCATATTGTCGTTTTGATGGACAGCGATAATAATAGAAAAAAGATATTAAATGGTAATAGCATTGTCTTCTTCAATTGTATTCGTAGTGAATTCCACGAACTGGGTACTAAACTAAAAGACCATCAAACATATAATTATTTACAAAAACATTAAAGACAGTTACTCGTAAGAGTTTTTCGTGCATTTTGCCAGGTTTTCTCACAATGTTTTCCTTCACCGATGACAATGATTAACTAGCATTGGGTATTCATTTTATGATAATACAAACGCAATATGTAAATGACTAATGAATTACTTACTAATGGTCCTACCTATTGTTTCTCGACAAACAGACAAATAAGTATTGTAGTCTTCACAATCACACTAGGGTCCCATTAGCACCCTCTATCTACGGAACCCTAAAAAAACAAAAGCAACTCAGCTCAAAGTTCGAATCCGCTTGTTATTACATCGTCCAAACTGACACGACCCTCATTTGTCATAGTCACTGGGAAAACAGGATTCTGGACGAAAATAAACAATGAATGGGAGCGACTTCCCGTTTACTATGTTGATACGTACTATGTTTTTTTACATGAGAAGAAGCTTGTGGCTAAGTAATAACAGCCGCACGGGTCGATCTATCAGGCTAAGCTACGCTTGCCGGGGTTGGTCAGTGGATGGGTGACCATCTTTACATACTGAAACTCCTTCGTGCCTCGGAAAGCACGTTAAGCCGTTGGTCCCGGCTGTCATTTGTGGATCTTTGACAGTCGTTACGAGTAGCCCGAAAGTCTGACACCAGTCTTACCAAGGGGTATCGTATTACCCAGTTACTGGGTTGTGGAGGTCAGATAGGCAGTCGCTCCATGTAAATTACTGGTATTCAGCTGTATCCGGTTGGGCTGGAAGCCGACCCCAACATAGTTGGGAAAATGCTAGGAAAATTGATTGATGTTTGTTTACATGTAAAAATAGTGTACCTACATAAACAAGCAAAATCGAATTGTCTCTTCTTTTGGGGCAAGATTCACAGAACGCACTTTGCGTTAAGTAATGTCCTTTTGACCAGTTTTCAACACAATTACTCTTTACAATTAGTTTTTTTTAAACCTTACTAATATTACAAATGGCAAAGTGTTTTTTTGTTTGTAACGCTTTCGCGCTAAAACGGCTACACGAATTTGGATGAAATTTGGCACATGGGTACACCATAACCTGGGTTAGGACATAGGATACTTTTTATTCCGATATTCCAACGGGATAGACACTTATGCGGGTGAAACTGCAGGGCGTAGCTTAAAATATATAATTATATGCAGCTTCTGCATATTTTTTTATGCCGGTAGTACATCTCCATGGGATAATTTCTCACCTCCCCGCAGGCGCAGCCGCGGGCGAAAGCTAGTAAATGATATAAATTAAACCGGTTTCCTAACAATATAATTTAAAATTGTCAAAGAACCATTTCATTCATAAAAGAAAAAATAAGCTGCCGTTATAAAAATACAACAGGAAAAAACGGTTCTCATTCAATTTCTCAGTTCTCCCCTTACAAAAATAATCCTTTTGGGGCAGTCGGAAGAATTATATTAATTGACTGAAAATATTATTTTTGTCATTCAATTGTTTTATTTAGTGAACCTTTGGTTTGCGAGGGGATGATAAGTCGACACTTCGACAATTATAATATAAAATTGTTATTTTAAATTATTTATCTGCTTCTTTATTTATTTAATTGCCTGCATCTCACCTGGTGGTAAGTAAGTGATGATGAGGCCGAAGGTGGAAGCGAGCTTCACCCGGAAGCCTCAACCACAGAGGAACTGGCTATCTTACCTTTAACTGCCGAAACACAACAATGCTGTTAAAATTGTTGTTATGGTGACATACTTAGTTATTATGATGGTAGCTAGCCAGGCGGACTTAGAACAAGCCCTACTACCAAATAAACCGAGCAGATTTTTTTTCCCCTACTGGGAATAGAACCCGGGTCCTCTGTGTCTGAGACAGGTGGTCTAACCACTAAACCACAGATGCCGTTAAACCAACGATCAGCCCCTGTTTATAGCATGGTTTTTACGAACAGACAAAACATCGAGATTTGGTTATTATAAGTTTAATAAGAAAGCTTTACACAAATACACCATCCGAAATAAATTCTCTGAATGATGGTGAAAATCGCATCAAAATCCGTTGCGTAGTTCTAAAAAACCACCGTGGTAAAATGAGATGAAATTGTTAATAGGACATTGAAATCACTTTTACACGTAATATAAAAAAAAATATAAAAAATTGCTAGATGAGTTCGGCGTTTCCTATCTGACTTCTCTGAGAAGAAAGGCCGAAACAAACTCAGAGGTCACAGCCTCTTTTACGGTCCAGACATAATCTTGGTCAAGCCATATGAGGACCATGTAGATTAGTGTCTGAAATGGTCTTTTGAGAAAAGAACCACACAGATTTGAGTGGACCTGTCCAGTCAGTGCAAGCATTTGTCAGTAATCATACGTTCAGTAACACAGACAAAAAAGACGAAAAGCGACTTTAAAGTATAATATGTATACTTGTATAGATGAAGATAACGTATTTTTTGTACTAACTTTAGGAGCAGCCTTTGTAATAGCCTGCGGACGGTAAGCAATGGGTAGCTCGCCGTCCGATAAGGACCAGGCCCGGGTCGACGGCGCGTTGAGTTCCACGCGCGCCTCAAAGAGATGTCAGCACAACTGACGGGGTCCGCTAGGACCGATGCCTGCCGGGGTCGCGGGAAAGTCTGAAAATGATACCGTGGCCCTTGGCAACGTACAGGCAACTGAAGGAACACGGATGAGTTTTAGTCTGTAAGAGTCTGACATGCCCTCCCGCTCCGGCCAGAGCGGGAAAAGTTATTTGATAATTTCCCACCCTAAAAAAATTAAGTAGGTGTAATTTTAGTCCCACAGTCAAACGCATGTCAGTGGTACATGAACTGCAAATACCGGTCTTATTACTACGACATATAGGCTATCAATCTACCTAGCCTTTTCCCAACGATGTTGTGGGTGGCTTTCAGTCTAACCGAATGCAGCTGAATACCAGTATTTTAAATGGAGCGACTGTCTATATGACTTCCACATCCCAGTTACTGGGTAACACGATACCTCAAGACGCTCTTAGGTTTGCCTCATCAAGAGATATATGTAACAGAGAATAGTTTGTGTCTCTTTCGTTATTATCAGGCATATTTTTACTACTGTGGGCGTATTATGGGTAGTGTTGGTTATTGCGCAATAGAAAACCGTTTGCAGTTCAGATCAAATTATAATTTACGATCAAATTAACTACACTAGCAATTTACACACTGTTGGTACACGATACAACTATTCGGAACGTGCGACAGTTTCTTAACGTCTTCACTGCTTGACCGCCACCGATGAACTCTGCTTAGCTCCGGTGCTCCGGTGTGAGCGTTATGTTGTAAACTCTGTCGAGAGCCGCTAGGCGGCACTGGCGTCCCGACTAGTCAACTCAGTAACGTATTTCCGACGTATATGATAATAGCTCATGTCATGGTTAAAATATTGCCAGTCAGCAAATTCGGTAGTGGGACTGACTGCGTAGGGAGTGCCGGACGAACTTAAATATCTTCAATCTTGAAGGCTCTTCTAATGGGGATTATTTATAAAACCCAATCAAAATAAAGTTGGGAAAAAGCTTGGCAGATGATGTCAATACCCCTGACTCTATGAATTAGTCTTTGTTTCTGTTCCTGATAGGTAAATTATCAATTATTGCACGGCGTATAATTCCATATTAATTCCGCCACACTTACAAAAAAAACTTGAGACAAGAAATTGCTTGAATCGCCACATTTCACACCACAATCTTGTTGGTGATCTTCTTTTCGTGTGGTTAATGACTAACGTGTCAGACTAATGGTGTCAGAGTTTCAAAGCCGCCCATGGGCCTCTGACTTGGTTTCACATGCCGTCGAGAAATATCTCTCAGGCATGCCGGTTTCCTCACGATGTTTTCCTTCACCGTTTTTGAAGCAAGTGATAATTATACAATACGCACATGAATCCGAAAAGTCATAGGTGCGTGCTTTGGGTTCGAACTCGAGACCTGTACGGTGAACCCGAACGTTTCGTAACATTAAGTAGGTTAAGCTGCATCAGCGTTTGCATACGCGCGATCATTTAGTGAACTGGTTAAGTAAAATAAATCAGTGATTTTACCACACTCAACACGGGCGGTTTAATTCTTTATCCCCGGTTTCCGTCATAACAAGTGTACTGAACAATCATCGTACGCTTGAACGAATTGTGTAGACTATCGTCGTACATTTTTTTTGGTCCTTCGAGCCGGATTTGGATTTTGACTTGGCAGTGCAACGGTCACACCCGTAGGCTATCACAGCTCTTTTGCTGAATATCCGATCAAAGTATCAGCGGCCATTTTTGCGAAATATTATTACTTCTAACGTCATTTCTGGGTGGTCTCGTAGCCTACCCTAGCCTAGCCTAGCCTACCCCGTAGGATACCCTGCGGGTCCACTTGAGATTAAAATGACGATATCTCTAAAGTTTTATATGAGAGCTGTATAAAAAAATTATGTCGTTGCAATCCTTATAAAATAAGCTAACACATTATTATGTTGTTAGTGCAGAAATTGCTGTGGTCATAGTCTAAGCATCAAGAAAAAATATCATAATATTAAATCTTTTATATATAAGGCTAAAAATGTACACTGTTTCATTCATCGTTATAAACTAACTAATATCAGACATTTATTACAAATGATTCGTTATCAAACAGCAATAAATTTAACTTCCTTATCTTAAGTATTCTTTTATTTAATTAAAATGACAATACAATTCGAATTTAATAATAAAAAATTCCTATATAATACTAAAATATCATTCTAAGAAATATAAAGTTAAAGTATCTCTTAAACAATGCAAATTCAACCCCTAAAATATCAAGAGACATCACACGAAATTGGCGTAGCGCCTCTACGAGATTTCGTAGCGTCCCGTAGCATCCCGCTACGCGCATCTACGGGCCTTAGTTACATTCCGAGTGTCGAAGCGACAGGGTGTTCCCGTTTTTTCTCTCGCTTTCAAAACTCTTCTTGTGAAAAAAAAGTCTTTCTCTATTCGCCTTGAAGCTAAAAATCGAGTTCGTTGTTCAGTGTCGTTTGTGCTAATTTCTTTTAAATATTTTTTTCAAACCGTTTGTTATCGTGCCTCCGTTTGTTATGTAATGCGTAAGTATATAAGTTTTGTTTATATAAAATAACTTGGAGGCTCGTTTCATGTATGAAATGATGAGTATTTCCACGTTATTTTTTTGTGTAGCGAGAGCTTTTTTCCCAAAAGTACTTTGTTTGATTAAATATTTAGGAGCGAGTTTGAAATTTTTCGGGTGCCTGTTTTTAATGAAATTTTAGGGTGTTTAACTCGTTAAAGGCTTTTAATATTAATTTTGTGTCATAAACGTTGTCGTGTAAGCGGATTTCGAAATTATTTTCCACAATTTATTGAAGTGAATACAATTCACTCATTATTTGGTGAATTCAACTATTTAAATACTTAAATGAATTCAATTATTTAAATAAAGTGTATCGTAGGTTATAACAATTCTGAAAATAATTTGGAAACGGTAATGGTTTCAGCGTTGTAACCCCAAGGGGCGCATCTGTTTAAAGGCTTGCGTAAAACAATACACCAAGTACCAAAAATGAAAAAGTTTAATTTTCGAATTCACATCCGTCATAATTATCTTCTTTTTTTTAATTCAGTGTATATTTTGTTCTATTTTCAACTTGGAAAATTATAGGTGACTGTGATACTGGCCTGTATTTTATTCTGGTTGTATTTTGTTCGGGTTGTGGACAAGAACCTTATTCATAACTATACCTAATTTTATCTGTATAATACTTTTTAAAACTGCAGTACATTTTGTATATAACTACTAAAAATAAACATTAAAAACTAAGCTCTTAACAAAACGATTTAATCAGAGTCCGGTTCTTCATTTACTTACAGAATAAATTAAATGGCATTGTTTATTCATAAATTGCCTCGGAAGGCACGTTAAGCCGTTGACCCCGGCTGTCATTCGTAGATATTTGACAGTCGATACAAGCCCGAAAGTTTGACACCAGTTTTACCAAGGGGTATCGTATTACCCAGTTACTGGGTTAAGGAGGTCAGATAAGCACTCCATGAAAAATTCTGGTATTCAGCTGCATCCGGTGAAACTGGAATCCAACCCCAACATAGTTGGGAAAAGGCTAGGCAGATTGATTGATTATTGGTAAATTAAAAATAAGAAAAGATATTATTTCAATTAAGAAATTCATTAACTACGAGTAGTAAAGAACATAATTATATTTACAGTCAAGTTTCTTAACAACTTTTGACAACAATTTCCATTTAAATTAAACTTCTTTATGGTTGAAAATATTTAATAGACTATAGACAAATAGCCTTTGTCTACACTAATGTTCTAAGGAGAACAGATTTGTATTTTGTTTGTAATTAATAAACTCCAAAACAACTGGACTGATTTCAAAAATGCTTCCACCCGTAGAATACTATATTATCACTAAGTAGCATAGGCTATAATTTATAAATTATCATGCGGGTGAACCCGCTGGCTGGAGCTACTAAATGTGATAATGCAATTACGCGTTCGACTATATATACTTATGTAAAGTGAAACCCTAATCACTGAGGGCTGATTTCTCCAATGAAAATGAGCGCGATCAGTATTTCTAAAACGCGTTCAAGAGCTGCTGTCAGTGTCAAAATTGTTATGGAATATTGTACACTGACAGCTCTTGAAAGCGTTTAGATGTGCTGAACGCGTTCAATTTCATTGGTGAGACGTAGCAAAATGAGAAAGTAAAAATCGAAATCACACATGGTTTTCTAGAGTTTCTTCAGCCTATGTAAAAAAAGCTCAAGAGCTAGCTTGAGCTTGATGAAGCTGTTCTTTGTTTTTGTGTGAATATTGTGTACCTTTACCAGGGCCACTTTTTTCCCCTTTTTTTTTCTTTGAGATAGCACACTCAAGCTCATCACTCAATCATCATCATCATCATTCTAGCCGTTTTCTAACTATGTTAGGGTTAGCTTCCAGTCTAACCAAATGCTGCTGAATACCAGTACTTTACATAAAGCGACTACCTATCTGACCTACACAACCCAGTCCTCGGCTATACCCGATCAATCAACATAATATTAGAACGCTCAGTTTTCTAAGAAAACCTCATGTTTAGCCTTAAGTCTACCTTATTCCTTACACTTATTCAAATCCTTCACAAAGAAGAATTGCTTACAGTTATATCTTTCTACAAACCGTTGTCAAATAAATGTATCTCAATATTTTATTATTCCTTAAAAAAGTGATTGTGCTAGAATCAAATACAAAATCGGCTTATCCTAGCTTGTTTTTGTTCCAATGTTCTTTGTTTGACATTCCGATAAACACCGGTAACTTAACTTGATGTTTTATTCATAATATTGTACTGTTAACGATTATTGTTGAGTATTATGGGGGTCGCATCACCCTAAGGTATTTTTTTTTTGTGGTTGGCGCATTCCATTTCAAATTCAAAATCTTCAATTCGAGCCAAGATTTATATAAAGTTAGTAACATTGTCATTAAAACTAAGTATTGGTAGACAAGACGATACGATGGCACACGTAACAGCAGTGAATAGGGAAATTAAATTAACTTATTAAAGATTATTAAATAATATTGGACACGAATTTTTACGTAATCTAAAGGTTATGGCAATACATTGAGTTAATAACTGCATTCGATTCGTTTTCAATCTTTGTAAGTATGTTCATGTGTCTGCGCACCGATTGCTTTTAAATGGTTACCCATACGTCAGCGCAGAGAGTTGAGGGCTATGTCTATGTTGTATTCTATACTGGACAATCCCACTTCTCCTTCTTACCTGACTTCCCATGTTCAATACCTATGCTCTGCCCATAGTAAAAATGTTCGTTCTACCAACAATCGTCTTCTACGATGTCCTTCTCACCGTTCTGGTTTTATTCACTCTTCTTTCTTTGTCCAGACGGTTTTTCTTTGGAATGCGCTCCCTCTGAACATCAGGATGGCAACCAGTCGTTAGTCGCTAGTTATCTTTCAAAGTGAAGGCACGTGAACATATTCGTAAAAAATTGGCGGAATCATTGCAGCGTTCTCCTCTACCTATCGTTATTTCTCCTGACAAAGTTTATTCGGTTTATATGTATGTATGTATGTATCTATGTATTAGTGTGTATTAATTTTCAAGTTATCTATCCCTTATGTTGCACCTGCTATGTTTGGTCTCTGCATCACCCTAAGGTTGACTGGTAGAAAATGCCTCAGGCATTAAGTCCGCCTTTGTACAGTTTTTTACTTGTGCATGAAGTTTTAATAAATAAATAAATAAAATGTGTCATGACGTCACTCTCCGGTAGATTTTATACTGACTAGTGATGTAGCGAGCCCCTACTCCCCCCAACTTTAATGCATTTTATCTTAACCAAAAAATACGTGTCTAATATTTTTTTTATTATCTGACTGACGGACTAAATAGTTTTTTTTCTCCCCCAGTCAATATTCCTATTACATACGGACAGTCCACTCTGTCAGCAATCATTTTCAGAACCCCGATGTGGGGTTCTATAAGACTTCATCTCGGTGTTTTTTCCATTATACCATCCAATGAGAAATAAAACGAGGAAATTGCCATATCTCGCCTGGTACATAAATTGATGACCGCATATTTTGTTGTTATTAGCAGACATAAGGACGCTGAATCCATCTTCGAGACATAATCACTTAGTCATGTTGTACAACATAAGAGATTGGGGAATAGTGTCGAGAAACCCGGTAATATAACGTTTCAATGATCCATATTAATATATTCGCACAAGACCCCTCTGTAAATGTCATTCTCTGAAGATCACTTCAAAATTCGAACGGTGTCTCGTCGTGGAACCCCGATGATTTATTTTGAAACCAGATTTTTCTGACTGTGTTACTGTCAACGTCAAAAATTATAGTGTATGTAGGTTTAATTAATAACAATAACAACTTATCAACTTATCGAATACCTAATATTACAGAACTTTGGAGACGACACAAGGTGTGTAGACCGTATTTGGAGGCGTTAGGGTACTGATGAGGTAACCGGGTGGGTGAATTCACTACTAACAACTTACGACTTTGACAACACCAAGCGGTCAGTTAGAAAAATTTAGTTATAAAAACAAATGAGTTCGCTTTCGAATTTTGTGCGCTCACTTGAAAGAGGTTTCAAGTGAACTTTGCAAGGTTACCATGACTATATTTTGGTCTCATGTGATGGATGTGAGCATCAGTACAGAGTCATGCCCCACGTGATATAGCGCAGTCTTCAAAAATTTACTGTTTTTTTTATTATGTATGCGTGCTCACCAGCCTCTCTCTGTGAATATACATTTATAATGGGTGTGAGACCCGCCTCGGAATCATTTGGGGTTTTCGTGTAAAAGTTGGTTATAAATCTGTAATAATTTTAGCCTTGTAACTGGATTATTTTGAAAGAGGCAGAGAGAATATAAGTAAACACTCCTCCCTTTCAACTGACTTGAACGAAAATACTCATAGTTATACTATAATGACTAACTAATGCGTTGCAATGCCGTTTTCATTTTATTTTTTTTAGGATTTTTTTTAGGAGGCATCTTCGGCTGACATTACAACATATCAAAGCTTTTCCACTTTTTGCAAGACTACCGCACGGCAATTGATTTTTTTATGTAAAGATAGATAAAAATTGTATAGCTTAGTTATAAAGGCTGCCATTTAAATTAAAAAGAAAAACTTGATTTAATTTCCCGTTAATTACCGGCTTAATCAGCCGGGAGTTCCTCACTTTTCTGCCTTCGTACTTAATTCACCTTCACAATAAAGTTTTCATTATCATCTACACTTTCAGTTTCTTTAGTTTATGCGTTTGTCTGTAAGTCAGTCGATCGTTATTCTGTACACAATAGGGATATGCCCTGGGTAAAAAAAAAAACTAACAAGTCCATCAGTCAGATAATAAAAAAATATTAGGCACGTATTTTTTTCTTTATCATATTAATAAAAAATTACTTAGTTATAACGCAATTTAGGTCTGCTGGTCTGCTGGGGTTGCGGGTTTGTCCGAAAGGGGTTTCCGTGGGCCCAGTAGCATAATCAACCTTTAACGTTCCCACTTCTGGGACACAGGCCTCCTCTCTTTTAGATGGAGTGGGCTCAATGTCAATATTATTATGACTGTATTTTTTTGAGCTTATCATTTCGAAGTTTCGGTGTAATTATGTAAGCATAATGAGACTTAATGTTCCCACTGCTCGGACACATGCCTACTTTTTCCGTGAGAGGGAGTGGGCCATAATCCACCACGCGGGCCCAGTGCGGGTTGGTAGATGTCACATGTCTTCGAATTTTTGGTTCTAGGACATGCCGATTTCATCTCAATATTGTCCTTCACCGTTTTGAGAGTTCAGTGGTGATGAAGTGAATTACACAAAGTAAAATGCCTGCCTGACTCACACAGTTACCAGTAACCCTTTAAAAAAATTCTTTTTCGTGTGGTTAGTGACTAACCTGTACCCATAAGACGTAATACATGATCAATCAGAATCTGAATCATTTTGAAACAGATTGCTAATCCATTGCTTCATAAGTTTGAAATAAAAATCAGCTCAACAACATAAATAACGCAATTAATGATGTAGAACTGTCAAAATGAAACAAATTAGCCATAACCATTAACGAAAATGTATTGCGTAATTAGATAGCTGGTGTTAGAATTTTTATGCCGCCCATGAGTCTCTGACTTGGCTTCACATGCCGTCGAGAAATATCTCTCAGGCATGCCGGTTTTTTGCGCACGCCACAATTGCGGCGATAAGTCCCCTCTTTGAGGAGTGGCTTGAGAGGCGCCATGGCGTCCTCAGCTTCCGCCTGACGCAGGTCCTCACCGGACACGGTTGTTTCGGGAGGTTCCTGTTCCGAATAAGGCGGGAGGAAACGCCCGGGTGTTATCACTGTGTGGATCGCCCGGAGGACACGGTGGAGCATACGGTGGAGGTCTGCCCGGCTTGGGCGGAGCACCGCCGTGTCCTCACGGAGGCGATCGGCGGCGGTGATCTCTCGCGTCCTGCCCTGGTTCAGGCCATGGTTCGGAGCGAGAGTGCATGGGAGGCCGTCACCTCCTTCTGCGTATCAGTTATGTTCGCGAAGGAGGAGGCGGGGCGTGCGAGGGAAGTGCAAGCTGCGCGCCCTCGCGGCCCTAGTCGCCGCAGGAGATCACCGACTCCCGACGCCCCGGGCGTCGGGAGTCGAGAGCCGACTTCCGGCCACCGTAGGCGCGGGCCTGCGGACTGTGAGCAATGGGCAGCTCGCCGTCCGATAAGGACCAGGCCCGTGTCGACGGCGCATTGTGTTCCACGCGCGCCTCAAAGAGATGTCAGCACCATCCGACGGGGTCGAAAGACCAATGCCTGCTGGGGTTGCGGGTTTGTCCGAAAGGGATATCGCGGTCCCGGCACACAGGCAACGGAAGGAACACGGGTGGGTTTTAGTCAGTAAAAGTCTGACACACCCTCTCGCTCTGCCCAGAGCGGGAGAAGCCATTTGATGATTTACCATCCTGGAAAAAAAACAAATAGGCATGCCGGTTTCCTCGCGATGTTTCTTTCACCCTTTTTGAAGCAACTGATAATTATACAATACGCTCATGAATCCGAAAGGCCTTGGGTTCGAACTCGAGACCTATGACTTGGCAGTCCGACGGTCACACCACTAGGCTATCATTCCTTTTAACTCTTTAAAATAATTATAATTAAAAAACGTCGTTAATAATCATTTAACATTCTAAAAATTGCCTTTCAAAACTTTTACTTAAATTCAAACTCAATACCACGGCAGATACCGTAACTTTTCTTTTTATATTTAGATCAGTGGGAAGGGCAGAGTGAAAGGGATCGTTTGAACTCAAGGTCAAGTTTGAGCTGTTTAGATAAACATTCGTTTGACCTATACAATGATGACTTTTCCGTGTATTGGAATTTTGTCTGTATTGTTTATAGTTGGTTTGTGAAAATAATATGGATAGTAGTTATTGGTCCGTACTTTAGAAACAGTTTTTCGTTGTAAACCTGGTTGATAATTACATTTTGAATAAGAGCATTATAATAAATATGCCGTTATGATTTAAAATACCACTTTAAGAATAGTGTTCAGTCTGTGAAATAAAAAGGTGTTAGGAACCTAGTGTTAGTTTCTATATCAGCCATACTTGTTATGAGAGGCAAAGCATTTTATAAGCATCGAAGGGTGGGCGTTTTTGGGGGACTGTCTTATGTAATTTTGACGTTCGAAAAGTGCTCATTCTCAGTCTAGTTTGAATAAATGACTTTTGAATTTTTTGAATGTATAATATCCGAGCGAACATGGATTTTCAGCCGAAAACGAAATCAAAAATAAAGCTTCGGGTTTAGTCTTATTTTCGACCGCAAAACGAAGCCGAAAACGAAAATTATTTAGACATTAAAAATATTAATAATTCCGCTGTAAACCGAAATAATGTTTCTTTTTTTTACACCTAGGGAAAGAAAGAGCAAATATAGGCTTTAAAACAAATAAAACACGATAATTCCATCAGATGATACAAAATTTCGTGTATTTCTTGTTGTATTGATTCACCTGATATTGCCAAGCTGTACGAAGTAGGCCGAATGACGCGCAACAAATCAAGAACGTCTGATTTTTGACTTCGCCGAAGCTTCGGGTGGTTTATGGCCTAAAACGAAAACATGGCCGAATCATGATCTTTTTGCCGGAAATGGCCGAAAACGGAAACGAAGCTTCGGTCGGTCACAAACATTTTCCTAACAAGACGGTGTCGCCTTCCAGTGTAACCAGCTGCGGTAGAAAATCAATAAATTTAATTGAATCTTAGTACTATAATTGAGCAATATCGATACATCTGGTCATACACGCATGTCGGTTGCTCTATTGACATTCAATTATTTAAAGACTAGCAGCTCCACGCAGTTTCACCCTCATAAGTCTCGATGCCGTAGGAATACCGAGATAAAAAGTATTCTATGTCCTAACCCAGGTCATGGTCTACCCATGTGCCAAATTTCATCCAAATCCGTTCAACCATTTTAGCGTGAAAGCGTAACAAACAATCTCACTTTCGCACTTATAATATTAGTTAGGATAGTTAGGATTAGACCAGAGAGCCTGGACAAAATGACAACCTGCCAGTGATAATGATGATAAAAAAGTCAAAAATGTATGGAACTGACGTAAGCTACAGGATTATATATATTTCAGCTTATTTCAGTCCTGTTGAAAAGAAGCTTTTGCCCTGCAGTGGGGAATAATAGCTTACAAAGAAACCTTCGTTTATTTTTTGTGAAAACTTCTTTAGGCGCGTTGAGTACTTTTTGGGTGAAACAAAATTATGAAACTCGCGTCCTCGTCACCGCACGCTTCCCATGAGCTATATGTATACTGTGTATATATGTACATGGATATACAATTCACAAATTTCTTAGTTTTCACTTCTATCGGCAGTCCCCAAAGACTACCCCGCATTTTTTTTAACCACAACGGGGAGTGTTGGCCTGCATGAGTACATGGCAAGTAATGATCAGGCCGAAGGTGGAAGTGAGCTGCACCCGGAACCCTCAATCACAGAGGAACTAGCTATCTTACCTGTAACTGCCGAAACACAACAATACTGTTAACATTGTTGTTGTCTTGGCTACATGGCTACAGACCTAGATAAAAGTAGCTAGCCAGGTGGATTTAGAAGAAGCCCTACTACCAACCAAATCGAGCAGAAAGTTTTGCTTCCAATAGGAATTTAATCCCTCTGGGTCTGAGATAAGTGCTGTAGCCACTAGACCACAGAGGTGGTTAAAAGTTCTTCATCAAGTCATTTCCTTTTTCTTTCAAATAACATTCTCCTTAAATTATTTACGTATATTCTTACGCTCACACAGTGCGAGTAGGTATCACCATTTTATATTATGCCTCAGGCGTTTATCTCGGTATGAAAATATACATTTTGTACCTACGATAATCTGTAAACATTTGTGAGAGAGGGATTAATTCGATGTCTCCAAGATTAATTTTGTAAATAAGATGTTTACATTTTTATCTATGTTTACCCTGTCTGCGATTTAAGATATTTAGTATAACTGCAAACTTTGATATTCAATTAGTTTTTAGTCAACCAACTTTGACATTAATAGTAAGGACTAATACAAAAAAGAATACACTGTTTAATCTAAAGATTATAGTGTTTTTAGGGTTCCGTACCTCAAAAGGAAAAAAAGGAACCCTTATACGATTACTTTGTTGTCCGTCTGTCTGTCTGTCAAGACCCTTTTTCTCAGGAACGCGTAGAGGTATCAAGCTGGAATTCATATCAAATACTCAAGTCTACTGTCCCTTGGAGCTGTGAAAAAACCAAACTTCTAACCCAACGCAATCAAAACATACAGCCGTTTATGCTGAAAATTTTCGACACTCGCAAAGGAATCAAAACATACAGGGCTACCTACTTCCCGTGAACTCAGAATCTTGAAATTTGGTACGAAGCAACGTCGTATAGCACAGATAAAGGAAAAATTGTGAAAAATATAAACTTTTAGCTACATCATATAATAAAAATATTTTTTGTACGGGGGTTCCGTACTACGTTACGTTCCGTTCTGTGCGCGAGTCCGACTCGCACTTGGCCGGTTTATTTTTGTATTATACCTTTAGTAAGACAAGATTATAATTAAGATCCCTTTGATTACGAAAAGCTTATAAATTCATGCTGACGGTCTAGACATAGACGCAGGATTTTTTTTTTTATAATTTCGGTTTTGTTTCAGCCTAAGTTTGACTGGTAGAAAATGCCTAAGGCTTTTTAAGTCTGCCACTATACGGTGCCCATTTTTTGTGCTTGGAGTATTATTTAATACATAAATAAATAATAAGGGTGCCTGGAAGACATCACAGAAACCGATAAAGTCGCCAATATTGTAATTTTCTAGTGTTTCATTTACTGCTGTGTAACATACCTCTTGCTTTCCGTCAATCTGTGCACAGAACATATTATATACCCTAAAAATCTTGACGAGCCCCCCTCCCCCTTCAAAATTCATAAGTGATGATATGATAAATAAGTTGTTATATTACAACCCAAATTAAATTTTAACTGTCATACTTTATCATACCAACGAATTTGTCACCTCGTTGAAGCTTACGATGTTACACGTAGGTATTATGAAAATGTTTATATGTCATACTTTAATGTAAACAGTTTTGAGTACCTATGTGATTCCGGCGGTGCCTCCAAGATTAGTTTTGTACATAAGACGTTTACATATAAATCTGTGTGTTTGCCTTGTCAGCGGTCATGTGTCACTCTTATAAGAAATATATTTTGCGAATTCTGTGAAACCGATACCATAATTATGTGCTATTTGTACAGTCCTGTTTTATCCAAAGAAACCTAAAAATAGAATTTTGAAAAAGTTTGGTAAGTATTTTATCTGACTATATTGCATATACTGCGCACTGCAGTTGACCGCTCAATTACCTCGAGTACGCGAGTTTGGTAGCGCGCGTCGTCGCGCTGCCCGTGGTTGTTTTCCGCACTAACGCGGGGGTTGCGAGACGCGCGGGTGAAATCAGAATTTATCCTGGCATTAGGCCCGCTCTTAAAGTAACTGAGTTTGCTTGTCAAATAATGACGATGTTGAAAAAAAATTTTTTTTTGTCCGTCAGGTTTTATTTTTTATTAGATTTAGATTATTAAAAAAATATTGGACACGTATTTTTCGTGATCAAAAGATTACGGCAATACATTGAGTAGGCAATGCGTTAAAATGTGGCATGACGTCACTGGCCGGTAGATTTTATACTGACTTGTGACGTAGCGAGCCGTCACTCCCCAACTTTAATGCGTTTTATCTAAACCATTTTTTATTAATATGATAAAGCAAAAAATACGTGTCTAATATTTTTTTATTATCTGTCTGACATGACGGTCTAAATATTTTTTTTTCCCGAGTAAACATCCCTATTGTGTTTTTCATTTTTTTTTTGACATGCACATTATTGGATCATTGATAGGATTAAATGGCATTAGAAACCGGCCAAGTGCGAGTCGGACTCGCACTCGAAGGATTCCGTACCGTATTAAAATCGAGCAAAAACGCCGAATAAAACACGTTTCTTAGGGGCATAATTAGGTATAACTTTTTTTTTGTTTGTTGTTATATCACCAATAGAAATACACAATCTGTGAAAATTTTAACTGTCTACTAATGACCATGAGATACAGCCCTCGGACAGACAGACGGATGAACGGGTGGTAGAGGTTTAGTGATAGTATAGTATATAGGGTTCCGTTTGCACCCTCCTGGTACGGAACCCTAAAAATGATAATAATTTTAAACCAAAAGATAGAAAACAAGCTCCAACGTTTAATGGTTTCTCATAGTAGGAGATCTAAGTGATATCGGTATCTACAAAAGCCACTAATGAAGAGTTGAAGTTGATGATAATTTTATGAATTTTTCACTCAGAATCTTTTCATCCTAACTAATATTGTAAATGCGAGGGTGAGTTAGTTTGTTTTTTTATTACGCTTTCATGCTAAAACGGCTGAACGGAAGTGGATGAAATTTGACACATGAGTAGACCATGACCTTGACAAGGACATAGGCTACTTTTCATCCTAGATTGCAGATGAAGTCGCGGGTAACGGCTTGTTAAATAATAAATGATTTTTTAAAGCACAACGGCTTTCATGAAAATGTAAATACCAAACTTTGACTAAACAGTTGTACTCTAAAATACCACCGAACTTGTCGCACCTCGTTGACGCTTACATTGTTAGGTATTATGAAAATATTATTACCCCTGAAGCGCTGAGCAATTTAGCTCGCGCTCAAATTGCGCGGCAAAGCTAAGAAGTTAAGATTACATTCATAAATAAAAATAAATGAAGAATTCGTGAAGGATTTTTTGACACTTTTCGTTAAAATTGCCTGAGCAATGTCATTATTAACATTGCTACCGAAATTACACTTCTTTTCTTGTCTCGTGTAGGCATGAGGTAAATTAAGTGGCAGTGGGCAGGGCACATTGCTCGCAGAACAGATGGCCGATGAGGCCGAAATGTTCTGGAGTGGCGACCGCGTACCAGAAGACGTAGCATTGGAAGGCCTCCCACAAGGTGGACCGATGACCTTGTGAACGTCGCTGGAATCCGCTGGATGCGAGAAGCACAGAACTGGTCGAAGTAGTGATACTTGGGAGAAGTCAATGTCGAGTAGTGGACGTCTTCCAGCTGAAATGATGATGTCATTTTAAATGTGGTTTCCTTAATATTCGTGTTTTACCAGATGTGGTTAAAATAATTTAACATGCAACGAACTACCAACATAGTTTCTAAGCAATTGGTATCGTATCTTAAAGCAACATCGATTGTCACTACAGGAGGAGCTATGGCTTAGTAATAACTGCCGCACGGGTCGATCCATCAGGTTAAGCTACTCTTGCCGGGGTTGGTCTGTGGATGGGTCACCATCTTTACACACCGAGACTCATCCGTGCCTCGGAAAGCACGTTAAGCCATTCGTCCCGGCTGTCGTTCGTGGATCTTTGACAGTCGTTACGGGTCGTCAGAAGCCCGAAAGTCTGACAACCAGTCTTACCAAGGGGTATCGTATTACCCAGTTACTGGGTTGTGGAGGTCAGATAGGCAGTCGCTCCATGTAAAATACTGGTATTCAGCTGCATCCGGATAGACTGAAAGCCGACCCCAACATAGTTGGGAAAAGGCTAGGCAGATAGATCGATTGTCACTACAAAGTAATTATTATATTACTCTTTCGTAACGTGTATCACAGGGTGACCATAATTCCTAGATAAGTAATAGGAATAATGCTGATAATAGAGGAAGACCCTATCACAAAAATTAACCGGGCAATGTTCCGGGTCCAAGTGTCTTTCGGCTGAAATGATGATGATGATGAGGCATGAGTTAGACAAGAATTGCCTAGCTGACTGGTTAACATTTTTACCACGGGATAAGCTATTCTTAAGTAGTATAACTTGTTATTCGAGGTATTTATTTTCTCTCGGTCAAGTCACCTTTCAAACACAATTGGTTCAGCTGTTTGGGAGCTAGGATGGCGCAGACAGACATACAGATACACACGTTAAACTTATAACACCCCTCTTTTTCGTTTTCCTTTTCTTTTTTTTTCCTTGAGGGTTTAGTAAAAATATGAAATTCATTAATTCATTCACTCACTTACAGATAACGCACAGTCAAAACAGCAGGGTTTAGAAGCATGCATTGCATATGCATGCGTTTGCAAGCCATTTACCGGGTAATACGTCTTTTATTGCTTGCTCACTCAGATGTCTCGCTGATGGTGGCGCGTGTGTTGGATCATTTAGCTCCCTTCGAAATGGTTGAGATGAATAGTGCTGATCCATGCGTCATGTTCGTGAACGGGCGCCGTCAGTTGAGACTGGTCATCTCTTAGCGGCCGATGCGGCCATGGCTGATTTTCATTTTTGATTGTTCTTTGCTTTATCTTTTTATTACGGATGCTTCTAACGTGCACGTCTTTCTACATTGTTCTCACATGTATCGTTTCAACATGAATGATGTAACCAATATATTGTAACAATTTTTTATTTATTTAATAGTGTCCGTGGAGTGTCTTGCCCGTTCTTCTCCATGGGTTCATACTACGGTTTGGAATGGGCAACTATCTTCATATTTCTGACTGACCGATTTCTTGACGATTCCTTGAAATTAAAAAGTACCTGGAAATGGTTCAATAGAAATAAATGCTTTGAGTTTGATTTAAAAAATATGAAATTCATTCATTCATTCACTCATTTACAGACAACGCACAGCCAAAGCCGCAGGGTATTTATATCAATCGCAGGCCGATTCCCGGCCACCGTAGGCACGGGCTTGCGGACGGTGAGCAATGGGTAGCTCACCGTCCGATAAGGACCAGGCCCGGGTCGACGGCGCGTCGTGTTCCACACGTGCCTCAAAGAGATGTCAGCACAACTGACGGGGTCCGCTAGGACCGATGCCTGCCGGGGTCGCGGGAAAGTCCGAAAGGGATACCGTGGCCACTGGCAATGTACAGGCAACTGAAGGAACACGGGTGGGTTTTAGTCCGTAAAAGTCTGACACGCCCACCCGCTCCGCCCAGAGCGGGAGAAGTTATTTGATAATTTCCCACCCACAAAAAAGAAAAAAAGGGTATTCACACCCTTCATCTTCATCGTTCCCTCAATGCTGAGGATCATGACCACATACGATATCTCTCCAAGTTATGCGGTCTTCTGTAGTGTGGACCGCTCGGTACATGCCGTCTTCAACAACCTTCTTGAACGCGTCCGACCATCTTGTCGGTACTCTGCCACTAAAGGGGATAAAGTTTTGTATGGAAGTTTGTCATTTTTATCAATGGAAAAACCACGGCTTGTACCTATTATAATATAAGAGATGAATTTGCAAGTGGTTAAATTTATCACAACTTTTCTTCAGTAATTTTTAAATAAAAGCTAAATTTTTTGAGACTTCACCCGTAGCGGCTTCACTTTTAACTTTACACAAATTCTTTTACACTTCGTTGAACCATAAAACGTAAATTATTTGCGCACCAAGTGTAATAATCTCTTGAAAATTTGAGCGAGAACTAAATTGCGTGCGTCTTATGATTACATAGTTAATACAATCTATGAAGATTACGAGTTGTGTCATAAGTAGGGTAATATGTTTTCAAGTATTTACATTTTGGATGAGCAGAATAATAAGTTGTTTCAAGATTGTATTTATTTATTTAAGTACCCACCAACCTGACCCGACCCGACCCGACCCGTTATACCTCAGCCCAAATTCACTCCTTATCTGGCTCATACGATACTGCTCGCGGACTGAGTGAGACCGAGACTGAGCGGCGGGGAGAAGGCTCCAAGGCGCCAATGGTTTAGGTAATTTCTTTTTACGGCGAAAATAATTATAATAAAAAAAATAAAAACATAGTATCTACATTATGGTTAGTTCAGAGATCTAATTTAAAGATTTTTTTATTACCAGTGGTTTGAAGGTAACTTTGGATTTTTTTTGGAAATTTTTATGGAATCGTATTTTCGTTAAGCACAGTACTTTACATTAATCCTCAACTTTACCATATATTTATTTCAAAATTAATGCTGCAGTATTTTCTATATAACGGAGGATCATACTGAGCAATTTGAGATATTATAAACTCTTAAGGCGACGATAACTGACTTTTAATGGTTTTATACTGAAGATCACGTCTAAACGAGTAGTGTAAATGATTTAGAAAAAAATATGTGAAATTAGAGCATTTTCTTAATAACTTAATACTGGAATATTTTAGATTAGTATACGTGTTTTATTAAAATACTTTTGGTTTTGTGTATAATAAATTAGTTATTCATCTAATTTGGGACAGTGGTCCTTGATGGGCGAGTTCTATTACTGGCTGGATGTACAACGCATTGCGTGAGCTCAGTACAGAACACGCACACTAAACACTCAAGGTCACTGGCATATATCTGCGTCTTAACCAACTATAGTTGCTGAGAGACGGTAGGTGTTTTATAGGACCAACTATATCACACCTCCAACCGTCTGTACTGTATCTATCCATCTGACAATGGGTTTTGAACCTCAATTTCCTTTGAATAGAAATTAACAAAAAGCGTAGGACCAGTTGCTTCAAAGCGATATATATTTTGGCATTGTGCCAAGAACATAATCATTTGATATCTGCCTGTTATTCTACCACTACAACAGCTTTATCCTTTTGTAACGATACTGGGGGTGGGTAGTGTCACAGACAAGCAACCCATTTGTCAAAGTTGCTAACATCTGTTCTTGGCTAACAAATATTTTCACGGCAAGCCAATGAAAATGCAGGCTTTGCACTTATTTATACATACAGTTATTAGGATCGTTAACCTAGGAGACTAAGTCTTCAAGGCTTGGGTGAATAGGCTATCCTTAGACAAGCGTGCTCCATCGTCGACCGCACCATCCCTTACCACCAGATACGATGAAAAATATGCAAAATAATTTACATTACGCAGTACAAAATATAATTTAAATTATTAGTCATATATCAGCCAGCACATGCCAATATACCAAACAAAATCATCGAGAACTATACTCCGACAGAAATAAAAACTAAACGTAAACAGAACTTATTATCTAAATAAAAGCCTCCAGGCATAACGGGCGTATAGCCTTACCTCGCCATAATAATAATTAACAAAGTGTAACCAATCCTTTAGTTAATACGCTTCCCGTTCCTTTCATCTTAGTAATGATTATGCATGTTGTTCAAGCACCTTTATGAAAATGTTATAATGATAGTTTATATCTCCTTTTTTAGGGTTCCGTAGTAAACAAGGAACCCTTATAGTTTCGCCATGTCCATCCGTCTCTCTGTCTGCCACGGCTTAGCTAAGATACGGTTAGTACTAGAAATCTGTAATCGTGGATATATACATATTAATCACACCGACGAAGTGGCTAAGAAAAAAAAATGGATTTCTCCCCTACACGTAAACTGGGGATGTTTTTTTTTCTCGCCTCTGATGCGGAGTTTTGTTGAAACGGTCGTTCAAAAATATTATAGAGTCAAGCCCCCCCCCCCTGCCAGCTAAATGGTTGGTTTTGGATATGTTAAAAAATTCACAACAGTAATTAAATTAAATTAAAACAGTACGGAATTAAAAGAAAAACTATCACAGCTAAGTAGACTACAAGTTAACGAGTTATAATCGACCTTGCAGTTGCAAAAACAACAGCATGCATTTCGTATGGGAGATCATGTTTTTCAAGTACAATGTTCAGTTTGTTCTTGGAATACATTCATCCCAACTACGGAACCCTTTATTGGGCGTGGTCCGACACGCACTTGGCCGGTTTTTTAATACACCTCCGGTGTTCTTTCTAATTAATTTCATTGCGGGTTTCAAGAAATTATTCAACTGGAATAAATAATTCCAGAGTTGGGACTCGTCGAGCTTCGTCGCTTGACGATTTTCATATGGTCGCCACTGTTGATTCTGGCTTTCAATAGTAGAAGGTTTTAGGAACAGAACGGCGGCCACGCCCCAGAAAAAAAATGGTAGGCAATACCACTTTTTTACCGACTTACAAAAAGGAGGAGCTTCTCTGTTCGTCTGTCAATTGTGGCCCGATTTTAATAATTCTTTTTTGTTTGAAAGGGGATACTTTCGAGGTGGTATCATATAAATTTTATAAACTTTGCTCGGGTAATTTTTGAGTTAGCTGAAAAATAAGTTTATTTCGGAAGTCGGTGGCAAATAACTAAAATTCAAAACCAAAGACACCGACTTCCGAAATAAAGTAATTTTTCACTATGTAGTGTTTTGAAAGTCGGTTGTTTTTTTTTGTTACTGTCCAAGGTGTGACGAACGGACAGTCAACCGCATCAGAAGTAACAATTTGACATTGACAGCGCCTTTATGTCGTAGCAGTAAGAGCTGCTTTCGTAGTACCAGTTGCCGCTGATGTGCGGCTGACTTTACATTTAATATCGTTACTCATAGAGGCTATTTCAATTAGTAACCGACCGAAGCTTCATTTTCGTTTTTGGCCATTTTCGGCCAAAGCTTCGGCCAAGCCTAAAATCAGACGTTCGTGAATTGTCGCACGGCATTCGGTCTACTTCGTAAATGCAATATCAGGTGAATCAATACAACAAGAAATACACGAAATTTTGGTACCCTCAAATGGAATTATCGTGTTTTATTTCTGTTAAAGTCTTTTATATTTGCTCTTTCTCTCCCTAGGCGTAAAAAAAACACAAGATTTCAGTGTACAGCGGAAATATTAATATTTTATAATGTCTAAATCATTTTCGTTTTCGGCCGACAATAAGACTAAATCCGAAGATTCTTTTTCGTTTTCGGCTGAAAGTCCAATTTCGGTCGGACACAAATTTCAATGCACCCAGTTTTTTTTTAAAGTTTAAGACAGGATCAAAGTGTGGGCCAGATTCGTACTGCTGGTTTTCTACTTTAAATTCTTTGTATTCGAATTTCACTGGCATGTATCCAATCTTGTGATATTGTTTGTGGTTACGCTCCACCTGGTGGATTTAAGCAGCAGGTGGCTGATTTTAAAGGATTTAGGTAGGTACATTGTACAGACATGACTGTGTAGAAATATGTGAAAACACTTAGCGAAATTAATTTATTTTATGCTCAACGTTTATGGGTATTTGCACATAAACAACTACATACCTACTGAGGTACCTCCGCCAATCCGTACTGGGTCCGTGTGGTGGATTACGGCCCGCTCCCTCTCACAGAGAGGAGGCCTGTGTGAACATTATAGCATTGGGAACATTATAGGTTGAGTATGCTAGAACCTACCTTGGGTACGATTTCTAAATAAAATAAACATAGAAAGAAGGAAAGATTTTTATTTGGCACAGTAAATACTCATTTTTTACAAATTTCGATCAAAGGAAGTCAATTAATTCAGGTGTGACCTTGCGGAAATCCATTATAAAATACAATAGACGCAGAAAGCACTCTGCGTACGGTGCTCGACGTGGCAACACGCCGTGTTCGGGTTCGCGACAAGTCAATCGTCATTCTGAGGATGCTTCGTTGAGAGGTGAAACACGCGTTCATTTCTTACAGAGTTTTTAATTATTCTTTAGGAATAGTTAAGCGGAATAAATTACGAAATATATCAACGTCAATTTTATTTTATTTAAATCAATTAAAAACTACCAGCATTAAAATATAGGATTATGTATACATTTTTAGCCCTACTCTGCATCTACAATGCAAGTCCTTTTTAAAGTCATATAATTTACACAGATTGAATAGTCTTAAATATGCTTTCTTCATATTTGTATAAAAATAGCAATTTTCTCCTTCAATATAGTCTGCGAATATTATATATGTCTGGTGCACGGTATTTTGCATATATCGAAGTCGATTTAGAATTTCTCTACGCAAGATACTATTGCCATTTATGAAACAAATATGAATATGTAAATAACCTTCACAGATGTTCAACAACCTTTTTCAAATTCTTAAACCTACTACGCATTGAATCGAAAAGAAAATCCAAATCCTCACCACTCAAAAGTACAGAAACTTATGTACGTTCTCAGATTCACTGCGTAGGTATCAAAAGATTGATTACAGAAAAAAACATTATCACTTTGCATTCTAAAACCGATTAGATTCGCACATAGATAGTCACAAAACAGATACGTACAGAAGGTCGAAACCTGAGGGGCTTGTAGCTAAGTAATAACAGCCGTACGGCCCGATCGATCAGGTTAGGCTGCGTTTTTGCCGCGGTTGGTTCGTAGATGGGTGACCATCTTTACATACCAAGACCCCTCCGTACCTCGGAAAGCACGTTAAGCCGTTTGTCCCGGCTGTCATTCGAGGATCTTTGACAGAAGCCTAACAACCAGTCTTGCCAAGGAGTATCGTATTCCTCAGTAACTGGGTTGTGGAGGTCAGATGGCAGTCGCTCCACGTAAAATACTGGTCCAATTCAACTGCATTCGGTTAGACTGGAAGCCGACCTCAAGATAGTTGGGAAAAGGCTAGTCAGATGGTGAGAGCATTTGTTTGTCATCGAACACCCCGAATCCTAGGTCTGGCAGTGTTATTGGGTTTGTCCAAGAGAAAGTGATAGGGATTTCTCAGTAACAGCCCGGAGTTAGGCAGTTGGCGGAGTGATACCTCCGTGCCTCGGAAAGTACATTTTAAGTCCGTTGATCCTGCGCCTGATCTCGCTCTGGTCGTGACGGATTGCTGTCCCATCGAACTAAGAGGGTGAAGGAAGATAATATGCACCTGAGTCTGCGCTAACTAATAGTCAGAATTTTTAAGTTTCTATGCCGCCTATGGGCTTCTGACTTGGCTTCACAAACCATCGACAAATATCTCAGGCATGCTGGTTCCTTCACGATATTTTCCTTCACGGTTTTTGAAGCAATTGATAAATTATACAATTCGCACATGAATCTGAAAAGTGAGAGAGGACTTGGCAGTTCGACGGTCACATCACTCATGCACACACTTAGGCACTATAATATCTCCCAAAACGATGTCAAGTCTCCGCAGAGAATGGCCGCCATGGCCGAAATTCGATCTTGAGGAGGATTAATATGGAGTCGACCTTCTGTTCCTATCTATTCTGTGCATTGAGATTTCTATTCTCCTAAGAGATTTGCACGTCACTCACAGTCTACTTTAGTGGTAAATAAACGACACTATCTTGCATTTTGGTAAATGATTAATTAGGGCTTGTAAGAACTCATGTTGGTGAGAGAAAATTAAACGTAGTAGATAAGAGTAAAATTGTAATATAAATGTTTAAATTATTATTTATAATATACTATAATAATAAATAATATAATATATTTATACTTCAAGCACACAAATTTACAGAGGCGGACTAAATGCCGTAGGCATTTTTGTACCAGCCAACTTTTGGGTGACAACCAGTGGTAGGTGCAATTACGAAAAATTTAGGAAAAAAAAAGATACACACATACCTATTACAAACTATAAATATAATATATATGACTAATTATATATAAATATAAGCTCAAATAAATACACGAATATACTAAAACAAATAAGACAATCAATGGGAAAACATTACCGTTGTGATGATACTGCCAGCTTCTTACGAATGTGCTCGCGAACTTTAACTATAAATAGCATAATCGGTTGGTTATTCATGCAAATAAAAAGTAGCTGCCATGATAATTAATATCACAAAAAAAAACAGTCATAAACTTTAATTTGACAGGCGTAGTTACAGAAACGGTGTCTCAAAAAAATATGGCCGATTGAGCACAATTTAAGTTTGTTGACATGTGCTGAGATACGCTAGTGAATTACCTAATGATTGATTATTTTAAGTAACGTCTCTGAGTGCGACTGTAAATCTAACCGGATGCAGCTGAATACCAGTATTTTACATTAGCGACTGCCTATCTGACCTCCACAACCCAGTTACTGGGTAACACGATGCCCGTTGGTTACACTGGTTGTCAAGTTTTTTGGTCTTCTGACTGTCTAACGACCGAAAAAGCTCCATTATAAACAAATGATTAAAAAATACAAAAACCCCACTTCAAAACACATGTCTGAAAAGAGAATAACAAGTATTGAAATTTGAAGTTTTTTTTGCAAGGTATCGCAGGCGACGAAAAACAAAAGTTACACCATGTTGCAAGCCTACCCTACCAACAAACCCTACAAACCCTATCTACCTCACCTACCTACCTATCCTACCTACCTACCTATCTACCTACCCTACCTACCTACCTACATACATACCTACATATATACCTACCTACATACACCTACATACCTACCTACCTACCTACCCTACTTGTCTACCTAACTATCCTGCTTACATACGTACCTACCTACTTGCATACCTACCTACCTATCTACCTACCCTACCTTCACCTCCCTATCCTAAGAACCTTCTCCTGAGAATAACAAACACAACAAGAAAAGAATTAGCGAAATTGGTCCAGCCGTTCACGCGTTCACCCGTGACCAAGGGAAATAGGGATTCATTTTTATATATAATTATAGATAGATATTATATATACAGGGTGTTCGGCAGAAGGTTGAACATACGAAAATGGCGGATCCGTGGGGCCGTCTACTACGTTTTTAGGCCTGTTTATTTGGAATTGAAAAATTACTAGCTACACCAATATTGTTGTAACTTTTTTTATCTTCCCCTCTTTTTTGTATTTGTTTTTTAAATAGTATTAAGCCTATGTTACTTCCACTATTAAGACAAATCTAACGACAACTCTTATGTTAAAATCCAACAAGCCGTTTAGTCTACAGCGCGTGCCAAAGAATTAATAGACATACATACATACTCTCGAAAACATAACCCTCCTTCTGGGGCATTCGGGTAACAATAAGGCAACCTCTCTAAATAACAATGCCAGAAAAAACTTAATAGTTTTCTTTAGGCCCAAACCTCGACTCTGCCATTGTCACTTAGGAACCTAATAACCAAAACTATTATATTGTTGCTTTTATACCAACCTGCCTTTATCAATATAGTTTCCGAGATAATCACTCATGAAAAGACTAAGGCCTCGTCCATAGTAAGACGCTTAAGCGGCTGCTGAGGCGGACGCTATATATCAAACTCTAGTTTCTGTCCGCATGGAACTCAACTATACCATAAAAATACCATTAAACATGATTATGTTTTGTACATCTGGTTTGCTGTTTGTGGTCGGTCCCATAGAATCCTATTAAACATAATCCTATGGGACCGACCACAGACCGCAAACCAGAAGTACTGGCTGTCGCTGTCAGAGTGACAAGAAGTTTTTTCTTTGATAGACAAACGACTATCGCTAAACTGAAGAAGAGATGCTGCTATTACCGTCCAAATTGTGACCAGTGGCATGTCTAGTCGCTGCACTATGTCATTACGATTGTTTGAAGTTGAGCTTGTGTTTTGCAGCTGCGGTCGCCTTCAGATGAGCAACTAGTGATCTAGCTAGCAAGCGATCGTGCGAGCAGTGATAGCATAGTGGTTTGACCGTCAGATTGCCAAGTCATAGGTCTCGAGTTCGAACCCAAGGCACTTTGCACCTCTGACTTTTCGGATTCATGTGCGTATTGTAAAATTATCACTTGGGTGAAGGAAAACATCGTGAGGAAGCCTGAGAGATATTTCTTGATGGCATGTGAAGTCAAGTCAGAGACCCATGGGCGGCTTTAAAACTTTGACACCAGGTTAGTCACTAACTACACGAAAATAAGAAGAAACAATGCGATCGGCAATTGTTTTGGAAAGACGTGTAGCTGTTTGTCCGCTGCAACAATTCGCGATGCACTGTGGCCACCCGGTCGCGGACGCCAACGCGCCCGCCTACGAGACCGCCACCACGACCGCTACCGCTCTTGCACTCTAGGTGGGTCCCTAAGGGATAGATCCCTTGAACAATGAACTACAAAGACAAGTAGGAAGGGCGAGGGACCAGAGGGTATTTAGGATTGAATAATATTACGTTAATAGTTGATTAACTTCCTTTAGCGTAGGGTCATGTGTTCCTGCCAGGGTTGCGAGTTTGCCCGAAAGGGATATCGCGGCCCCGGCACACAGGCAACGGAAGGAACACGGGTGGGTTTTAGTGAGCAAAAGTCTGACACGCCCTCCCGCTCCGCCCAGAGAGAGAAGTTATTTGATAATTTCACACCCACAAAAAAAAAATGGGTCATGCGTTGCATTTTTGCTTGTTGTCACAAATCATAATTTTTTTACAGGATTTTTGAAGCAGTGATGGTGGCCCAGTGGTAACGGCCGTGACTTACAAGTTCTAGGTCGTAGATTCAAACCCAGACAGGCGCTTAGCTTTGTGTAAAATATTTCACCACCACTGCTCTCAAAACGGTGAAGAAAAACATCGTGAGGAAACCGGCATGTCCTAGAACTAAAAATTTTAAGACTTGTGTCATCTACTAACCCGCACTGAGCCGACGTTGTAGATCACGGCGCACTTCGTGCTGATTTTGCCATTATTTTTTGCAGTTTTGCTTGAAGCCTTGCTACATGATGTCTGAAAACGACATAATGTTGCGCCGACTGCAAATAAATTGGGATAAAGGGCAGAAAAACAATGATGTTGATGAATCACGGGGCAGAAAATTAAAATCGATCGATTTTATTTCGCACAACGAATTATAAAAGCTACTGTAGGATAAGAATAGATAAGACAACAGATTTACTTATTAGTAATGTGGCGGTATCTACAACGCTACATGTGAACTACGCCTAACGTCACACAAATCCTGCATCGCGCAAGCAGAGTTTATAATTTATCAGCGTATACAATGTCACCCATGGGCCGACCGCCCGTATTTTTCTGAATATTCATGAAAAATTTACGAAAACTAACTTTAAAAGGATTTTAACAATTTTTTTCATTTATTCTTACAATTTTAATTTTTTCGAAATCCTCACTATTATTTGACTTACACTCGTGTTCAGCGAGAGCCGGCATTGACGTGATGACGTCAACCGGTGCAGCTTAAAGTGAAATAACTAAATAAGACAAATATAAAATAAATACTATACTATAGTCCTAACCATTACGTAACTTAGCTCAGTATATCAAAACATGTGACGCATAGTTTATTCTTTTATCACACAAAAATACAACGAAAACTACCAATATTTCACAAATCTTTCAATTTCCGAACTCCAAGCTGACACTCTCGACACTCCGGATACTCGCGACACTTCTTTCATTACTTAATATCAAAACCATCTGACAAAATAGTTCATAAATTTTAAAATTTTCATCCGAGATTTTCAGTTCGACGTCAAATATTATAATATTACGGGACCTCAGTAAGTCAATGAATCTCACTAGTCTTTTCCCAACTATATCGGAGTCAGCTTCCAGTCTTACCGGATGCAGCTGAACACCAGTGTTTAACATGGAGTGACTACCTATCTGACCTCCACATCTCAGTTACTGGGTAATACGATACTCCTTGGTAAGACTGGTTGTCAGACTTTCAAGCTTCTGACGACCCGTAACGACTGTCAAAGGTCCACTAATTATAGCCGGGACCAACGGCTTAACGTGCTTTCCGGGACCTGCGGTCCCTGGTATGTTACGATGGTCACTCATGCACGGATTCAGGCCGCAAGCGCAGCTTAACCTGATCGATCGACCTTTGCAAATATTATTATTTAGCCACAACCCCCTCCGAAACTCAGTAGATAAGTGAGATATGAAATATGAAATTTCAGGGACTGCTCATTGAGAAGATCTTACAAAAGTATTAAAAGGTGAAAATCTTTAAGTGTTTGTAAATTTGTTCATTAGTGGCATGTACTAATTATTCCCATTTTGCACTCTTAGAAATCATAAAACAAAATCAGCCTAATATTCCCACCGCCTGGGACACAGGCCTCCTATCAGTGAGAGAGAGTGGGCCATAATCCACCCCGCGGGCCTAATGCGGGTTGGTTGATGTCACATGTTTTCGAATTTTTGGTTCTAGGACATGCCGGTTTCCTCACGATGTTTTCACTGTTTTGAGAAAAATTATATTGAACACACTAATAAAATAATTGCACCACTTTTTGTAAACCTCAAATAATTCCTATTTTGGGTCCTAAAAATACTAAATAAACAAGTAACTGCGACCAACTTGAACATAGCGCTCGCCGGCAGCTGCCGCCGCACAGCTCGCTAAGCTTGCTCGACTCACGCTGTTAACCTAAGCCATTGGGTGGGGGTGACCCACCAGGCTTAGGTAATTCTTAGTTATCTTAGTTACTGCGACCAATTTGGATCGCGTGTGGTTTGTCACAGTACTAACCTAACCTAACCCGTTTGGTCAGGGTACCCCAGCTTATTTTCTGCGACAATCTGTAAGAAAAGGACAGAAAGTTAAAAAAGAGGCTCAATATTTTTTTATTAAGTTTGTTGCCTTTCATCCGCAAAAAGTTTTTAGAAGGTCATTGCTTTAAAAAAAGCCCGTGGCTAAGTAATAACTGCCGTACGGGTCGATCCATCAGTTTAAGCTACGCTTGCCGGGGTTGGTCTGTGGATGGGTGACCATCTTTACATACCGAGAATCCTCCGTGCCTCTGATAGCACGCTAAGCCGATGGTCTCGGTTGTCATTCGTGGATCTTTGACAGTCGTTACGGGTCGTCAGAAGCCCAAAAGTCTGACAACCAGTCTTACCAAGGGGTATCGTGTTACCTAGTAACTGGGTTGTGGAGGTCAGATAGGCAGTCGCTCCATGTAAAATACTGGTATTCAGCTGCATCCGGTTAGACTGGAATCCGACCCCATTACAGTTGGGAAAAGGCTAGGCAGATTGATTTAAAAAAGCTGTCCATCATTAGAAGGTCAATAAGTTTTCAGAGGATCAGTAATATATTTCCGTAAATCAATCACTCACTAACAGCTTAATGAATTTGAATGAAACTTGGC
Source organism: Agrochola lota (assembly GCA_947364205.1). Classification (NCBI taxonomy): domain Eukaryota; kingdom Metazoa; phylum Arthropoda; class Insecta; order Lepidoptera; family Noctuidae; genus Agrochola; species Agrochola lota. Next base: position 7,016,885 of record OX376246.1, on the reverse strand, counting down.
ACACGGGTAGACCATGACCTGCATTAGAACATAGAATACATTTTACTAACCGACTTCCATAAAGGAGGAGGTTGTATGTTCATCGCGTATGTAAGTTTTTTTTTTATGTATGTCCACCGTCCAAAATAACTTTAAAATCGGAAGTCGGTGTCTTTGGATTTGAATGTTTGTTTTTTTGCCGCCGACTTCCGAAATTAAAGTTATTTTTCGCTTTGTAGTGTTTTTTTGGAAGTCGGTTGTATTTTTTTTTGTAAAATGTTTTTATTTTTCACTTCTTAGTTGTGGTATCCCCCATGAATTTTTACTTTTATTTTTCAACCTATAATAACTTAAACGTTCTTTGTGCCGATTTCAGACAATCACGCGAGCAAAGCCGCAGGCAAAAGCTTGTTTAAATAATATCTCTTTTGAATCCATCTTCAGGGTGAAGTGGGGTATTAAAAGATTTATGTATATTTGTTGAGATTTACAAAGCAATATATCGGTTCTTAAGTACCGAGTTAAGGGTCGAGGAAAATGGCGGTTTGAAACGATCGTTTTCTTTTAAAAAGATACAGTGTTTTATATTTTGGTGAATTTACTTAAAACTTGTGTGTATTAAGTAATGTTGTTCTGTCAAGTTCACTTGGAACCACACTCAAGTGAGAGCATACAATTCGAAAGTGAACATTCGTTTTTAAAGTAAATCATTGCGGATTCACAACGAGACAGCGTTTGACTTTCGAAGTGATGTTTAGAGAATAATACTTGGATTTTTTAAATTAAACCGACATAGGTTGTCAAACGAGTAGCAGGTCTACTTGAATCTAACTGCCTATACATAAATAGATTTCTTTGGAAAATTGTTCAGTGTGATGAGTAGAAAACGACTTAACGAATTATGTCAAGTGCTCTCTACTACACAAAACAACGAGTCCAAAACTAAGCGAAAGCTAAGCTTCACGAACAAACTACCATTATACAATGTGTAACTGAATTAATCCACATTATGAAAGTATACCTACTTTGTTTAGAATCGTTTACTAAATCGATTTCTGTCATGTATTTTTATCTCAAAAATAATTAAAACGTCGTAAATTACAGTCACTCTTCCGCTGTATAGTCAGAACAAACCAAAATGGACGAACTACCTACGACGCTAGATACACGTGTGCGATTGTGTGCATGTGTAGATTTGTAATGTGACCACAATTTTCTCCCACAATCAGTATATCAGAAATAAACAAACAATGTTTAACTCTGCTCTGGTGAAAATAGAGAATGCTCATTTAATAGTATAGGAAAGTTCATACTAATTCCATGCTGACATGATAGTAGGTACTTACTAATTCCATTATTCAAAAGTAGCCATCTTGTTCTAAACTTTGGGCGACCGAGCTCTGTTCTGGTGAAAATACGGAGAAAACGAATTTTCCCAGATATGAGACCTAGCTAGATCGATTTTTCGCCCCCCTTTATTGCAACTATCATTGAAATCGTTAGAGCCTTTTTCGAGAACTTGATTACAAATGTATATATACAAATATTGCTAGTTTAATATTATAGGATATGAATAACATAATATTCTAATTGTTTGGTGGAGTGCGTTAATTCCGGGATAGTTTGCATATAGGTCACAATTTAGTAAAGTACTAGGCGCACATACACAGCTAGGAGGTGCAGTGAACGGGTTTAATTATTCATGCGAAAACTGGCATGCATATTGGCGGATAGTCGGCACACAATTTTGTGCTAGACTTGTGCTTCGTAATCGGATTATGCCGCTCTAGTACTTTATGCATTTAGATTGTTTTGTGTACTATTGTTAACATAATGTTGAATGGTTTATGTCCACTGCTGAAGACTGGTGTGGACTGGCCTAAACGCTTAATTAAGACAATAATGAAAACAGTGATTTTTCAGCAATTGATATGAAAATCTAAACTAATATCGCTTACAATGGGCCTTATTAGAAGGCTCAAAGTCACTCAAAGAGCAATGGAGAGGGCTGTGCTTGGAGTTTCCCTACGTGATCGAATCAGAAATGAAGAGATTCGCAGGAGAACTAAGGTAGCCGACATAGCACCAAAAATTTACAAACTTAAGTGGCAATGGGCAGGGCACATTGCTCGCAGAACAGATGGCCGATGGGGCCGAAAGGCTCTGGAGTGGCGACCGCGTATCGGAAGATGTAGCGTTGGAAGGCCTCCTACAAGGTGGACCGATGACTTTGTGAAAGCCGCAGGAAACCGCTGGATGAGGAAGCATAGAACCGGTCGCAGTAGCAAATAATAGATACAAGCTTAAAGATTCTACTAGAGAACCTAGAACTTGACCGCCTTCTAAATAACTGCATTCGATTCGTTTTCAATCTTCGTAAGTATGATCATGTGTCTGCGCACCGATTGCTTTTAAAATGGTTACCCATACGTCAGCGCAGAGAGTTGAGGGCTATGTCTATGTTGTATTCTATACTGGACAATCCCACTTCTCCTTCTTACCTGACTTCCCATGTTCAATACCTATGCTCTGCCCATAATAAAAATCTTCGTTCTACCAACAATCGTCTTCTACGATGTCCTTCTCACCGTTCTGGTTTTATTCACTCTTCTTTCTTTGTCCAGGCGGTTTTTCTTTGGAATGCGCTCCCTCTGAATATCAGGATGGCAACCAGTCGGTTATCTTTCAAAGTGAAGGCACGTGAACATATTCGTAAAAAGTTGGCGGAATCATTGCAGCGCTGATTTGTTGGATTTGTTTTCTCCTCTACCAATCGTTATTTCTCCTGACAAAGTTTATTCGGTTTATATGTATGTATGTATGTATCTATGTATTAGTGTGTATTAATTTTCAAGTTATCTATCCCTTATGTTGCACCTGCTATGTTTTGTCTCTGCATCACCCTAAGGTTGACTGGTAGAAAATGCCTCAGGCATTAAGTCCGCCTTTGTACAGTTTTTTACTTGTGCATGAAGTTTTAATAAATAAATAATAAATAAATAAATAAAACTCCTAAGTATTTTCCATGCTGTTAGAACTTGAGCCCATTCTACACCGGTAAATGATATTGTTACTTACATTTCGCCTTTCATTTGATTTTCAATTACAAGATGCTCTTATTCTGACAAAAAAAGAAACTTTATAATCGTAGGTATTCTGATTTAAATTCAAGTCAACAAAACATTGTCATTTGCCTTTGCCAAAATTATTCTCATCCAATAGAAGCTAATATTTTTCTCAAATCCATTTAAATAATATTAAGAACCTTTTCGCTCTAAATAGCTACTTCTCAATTTCCACAATTGTCTTCGACGTCAAAAGGAAAACAGTCATTAATATTTTTCAGAAGATTGTATTGACTCAATCCTGTTAAAGAATCGGCCGTCAAGCCTCTGTTTTGAATTTTAAAAGCATTTGGTTTTTACTACTTTTGGCAGACTTGAATTTTTATTTAGGCACGATCATTTCGTAAATTGTCAGTTCCGTATTTCTCTAAAGCTAAAATTACATTGCCAAATTATTGACATAATTTTTTTTTCATGACCAATATCAAAATGTGTGTGTATACGATGTGTGTGTGTGATGTGTGTGTGTGTGTTATTATCAATTTCACGTGTAAACTTCTAATTTCATAATGCATTAATTAAATTCATGAATTTCACGATGTAATGCGATGTGGAACTAATTTCGTGATAGCACATACGAACGATAATATTCATTCATTAAGCCGAAAGACGTCCACTGCTGGACATAGGCCTTCCCCAAGCACCTGACCGGTTCTGCGCTTCCCGCATCCATTGGATTCCCGTGGCCTTTACAAGGTCATCGGCCTACGTTGCGGGAGGCCTTCCAACGCTACGTCTTCCGGTCGCCACTCCAGAACCTTTCGGCCCCATCGACCATCTGTTCTGCGAGCAATGTGCCCTGCCCATTGCCACTTAAGTTTGGCTATTCTTCGGGCTATAATATTGTATATTGCAAAATAAAGCTTTGATGCTGACGAGGCCATGATTTCACGATACTAATTATTTTACAAAACAAGTTGCACTATTATTGAAACTAGTTTCGTGGAAATAAATATACCATGCATGTAATAAATGTTGTAATGTAAATTCGGCTTAGCATCACTTCGAAATTCAAAGGGTGTCTCGTTGTGAATCCAAAATTCAAAATTCAAAAGTCATTTTACAATGCATTTGCTCGAAAAGAGCGTTTTCCAAGCAGTCAATTCGTGCCGAAAGTGTCACTTTTTTCACTAGTGCTTTTTACTTTTCTGTTTTTTTTTTTATTTTTGAGGCCGTCTTCAGCCCGTCGCCGCGTCGTTTCGTCTCAGAGATTTTATGTTTTCAGAATGACGATGATGACGATGGCGATGATTATGAAAATGGTCAAAATCAAAAAGTCAAAGTCAAAGCCAAAGCCAAAGTCAAAATCAAAAAGTCAAAGTCAAAGCCAAAGCCAAAGTCAAAGTCGAAGTCGAAGTCGAAGTCGAAGTCGAAGTCAAAATCAAAGTCAAAAGTCAAAGTCATGAATTTTGTTTTTATCATTTATTATACGTCGTGGTATGTTAGATGTTACACATCGCAGGCGACTGCCGTAAGGCTCGCTCGTTTTTTTTTTGTTTTTTTTCCTCGCACAATGCATAGTAAAACGTTGTATGATACACGTGCGTAAGATGATTTCCGACTAGTGGCAATTTTATTCACGAGCGAGCGAAGCGAGCGAGTGTATAAGTCGACACGAGTGTCGACACGTGTCGACTTATAAGTCGACACGTGTCGACTTATACACTCGCTCGCTTCGCTCGCTCGTGAATAAAATTGCCACTAGTCGGAAATTACCTACCTTCCGCACTTATAGCATAAATAACTATATTCAAACTAGGCTGAGAATCAGCACTTTTCGAACGTCAAAATTACATAAGACAGTCCCCCAAAACGCCCACCCTTCACCACTTCCTAGTGCATTAGCTGGGAAGAAGAAGTGGCGCAACAAACTCCCCAGAAATCCGCAATGGTTTACTTTAAAAACAAATGAGTTCGCTTTCGAATTGTGTGCGCTCACTTGAGTGAGGTTCCAAGTGAACTTTACAGAATAGAACCAAGGAAATACATCATGTTTTTTCCATCTACACTTAATAATCTGAAATCACTAAATAAACGAACCAAGAGTGGTGATCAATGCACGTTCGATCTCTGTATGAGAAGAGGCTTTTGTCTTGCTGTGGAACTAATTACCTACAGGCTGCTATTATTGTATCAATATGAAGCTCCGCCTGACGCTGAGCTTGAAACAAAAGACTAATGAACCGAACAAAGCTATTAAAAATACCCATTTATTAAGTATTGTGTCGACAACCGAAAATTTATTGCCAGTATTAAATGCATTAAATTGTGACCTAGATAAGATATTTCAAAAGATATTCTGGTATTAAAATGACAGGAATTTTATTTCAGTGATAAAATTCTGAACCTTTAGGTTGATTCAAATTATTCTTTTAACACTTTCAACTCCAACCACTTTTCATAGAACTCATACGCCATGCCGCCATACATACTGGAAGTGAACCCTCCGGGAGGGTCGCCGGCATTACGTTTGCGCTAAAATTAACCATTGCGGACGGTCAACGGCATTAGGTTTAAAATCGTGTTATAAAACACTGTAATACGAAGCAAACTTTTTTTTTGAGTCTTGTCGCTATTTCCAACCTTTGAATTTTTTTGTGAATATTTGTATCAATGAACAAAAAAAAATGCTTGCTTTTAAAAACTAACGCAGATGCTAATACATCATGTTTAAATGTATACATCAGATTTTATTTTCATGGTTTATAATACTGTAGATAGGTAGATAGAATATTCTTTATTATGCACACCATAAAATTTATTCGCTCGCTCGCGTTTGTTCGCTGCATTCGCTAAGAAAAATCTACATTTCAAATGAGCCCGCCGCGAGGGTTCTCGTGCGACTAGGTGAACCCTCCAGGAGGGCTCCCGGCACTGAACTTGTTAATGACTACTAGAAGGTTTTTTGCGAATGAAACAAGCTTTCACGAGTGGTGATACTAGAATGTACGTCCGGCGCATCCTGGACAGTAAGCCTCACTACCAATTTAGCATAATGATCCTTTAATGTTCCCACTACTGGGATACAGGCCTGGAGGAGCTCGTGGCTAATTAATAACTGCCAGGCTACCGAGACTCCTCCGTGCCTCGGAAAGCACGTTAAGCCATTGGTCCCGGCTGTCATTCGTGGATCTTTGACAGTCGTTACGGGTCGTCAGAAGCCCGATAGTCTGACAACCAGTCTTACCAAGGGGATACACTTTGGTAAGACTGGCTGTCAGACTTTCGTATTACCCAGTTACTGGGTTGTGGAGGTCAGATAGGCTGTCGCTCCATGTAAAATACCGGTATTCAACTGCATCCGGTTAGACTGGAAGCCGACCCCAAAATAGTTGGGAAAAGGCTAGACAGATTGATTTGCTGGGACACAGGCCTCCTCTGTATGAGATGGAGTGGGCCGTAATCCATCACGCGGGCCCAGTGCGGGTTGGTGGATGTCCACTACCACCGTGCTGACTGGCTAATGTAAAATGGCATGTGATATTCATTTGTAGTTAACAAAACACTGCTTTATATGACTCATCGTCTACCTAGCATTTTCCCAAGTATGTTATAACCAGATACAGTTAAATACCAGTATTTTAAATGGAGTGACGACCTTCACAACCCAGTAAATGTACCACCCCCTTCAACGAAATACGCACGTGGTTACAGGAGTTCACCCACACAGAAGCCAGAAGCGCGGATCTGGTGGACTTCGTTACCGGACTGCAGACAGTCCAAGGAAGCTATGCCATCCTTAGATAGCGGGCTGACCAGGCGTTTATTACGCCTGGACAGGAACGGCCTGCGCCTGGTGACGAGGACCATCACGGGACACTGCTCGCTATACAAACACTTCCACACAATAAGCATAACGGACAGTCCTCTGTGCAGGGCGTGCATGGAGGCTGAGGAAACCGTCGCGCACGTGCTCTTTGAATGCACAGGCGACACCCAGAGTAGAACAGAAACCCTCGGGTCACCCAGATCTTTCACAGATGTTCTAAACAGACCAGGAACTTTAATTAACTTCTGGAGGGAGGTGGGCTGGTTGGAATAACCACCAAACGGCTGCCATGCCCCACGCGCAAGGTTCCACCTGATGGACTAAGCGCGGAAACCAAACCCTAGAAGATGGAATATAAAACCCAGTAACTGGGTAACACAATACCCCTTCGTAAGACTGGTTGTCAGTGTCAGGCTTTTGACAACATTTCAAATGAGTTTCAACGTAAATATTATATGTGAACATTCTCGTATTCCCGCTAACATACGTTTCTCAGTTCAGAATGAACTTTCAAGCAAGTTGAATTGAGTTCACGATTTGCATGCAATTTTCATCCGTAACGCGTTGTAATGGTGGCAATCAAGTGTCAATTTTCTCTGTACTCTGTGCGTTGAAATCTTGTCTTTTGAGGCTTTTGAAAGGAGTGTTCACACTTTGGCGGTGTGTTTAATAAAGTTTGAGGAGAAATGCTTATTGCTACTTGTCGGGATATCAACAGAGTATTTTCATTAATTTTTTTATTTAAGAGGTACACCAATTACCTATTCACTAGAAACATTAACATAATAAAAAATAACAGAAGCATTTAATTATGGTGAATTCTTACAGGCGTACACAACACTAACATAAAAAATAGCATCTTAAATATTAACGTTTTAACAAGATTTTTTAACTCATAGTGAGCATAGAAAAATTAATTAGAAACAGTGACAAAACATTAAGTAAAAAACAAAATCATAATCGAAATTAGAATAAAAACATATTAAAAATTAAAATCAGTATCAAAATTACAAATTTATATTAAATTTGAAAATAAATAGTTAAATAATTTTACTGTTTCTTTTCAAATGTAATCTTTCGAATTTTGAATATCAAATATTGATATTCAAAATTCAAAACCGTAGAACGCGACCGAACCAGTGCAATAAGAGAACATTCCAAAATTGTTGAAGAAGCAGGCACATGTGGCAAAAAACCAAAAGATGAAATAGTAAAAAATAAAAAGTAAAAAGTAGGTTATGAAATTATGATTCGTCGCTAATATTTATAAGTAGTTACTATTAATTCAAATTAATGTATTCAAGTAACATAGACTCATAATAACAATATAGGTACGCATCACATTTACAAATAAAATTAAGATTAAAATAAGATAAACTAAAATTAAAAATTACAATTACAATCAAAATTCATTAAAAAAATAATCGTATTTAAATTCCAATATCATTGTTCGTCAACGAAAGAAGGAAAGAAAGCGACACGTAACACGCTTGGAAATATAAATTGTATACCTCCAAGCGCGCCTCCAAGTGCGCGCTATGGTAAATGAGTATGTATTGTGGTCGGGGTTGGTCAGGTTATTGAAAAGGCTTCCCTTTTTTTTTTTTTTTTTTTTATATAGGGCATCTCGTAGCTGACCTCTGAGGTCATGACTACTTAACCGGTCAATCCTGTGGTTGCCTTAAGCTTCTACACTTAAAGCCTCCAGCCAGGGGCAAAACTATGCTAATTAAAACTAGGCGAACGCTCGCTAAGGGCACCCCCTGTGGGGTACGAACCTCGGCTTAGGGCGTTCGCTGGGGGGAGGACAGCAAGAGGGACAGGCTGGATCAAGAGTATTTCATTATTATTAGTCGGGGAATTTAAAGCTACAGGCTCAGCATCGACGCGGGCTGGCGCATCTTCGAGCAAGGGTCGGGGGGGAGTATCATTTACTCGGGAGGGTCGCGATCGCGGACCTCTGCGGCGAGGTCGGAAAGTGTGTCGGTGTGTGTGTTTTCTCACTGTACTGGTTTCCCTATTGCTCTCCTGGAGGAGGGTTATGGGGTCGTCTGGGTCGGAAAGGATTAGCCTCGGGCGGCGGATCTTACTGATTTTACTTGGGACATAACTAGCGGCCTCGACAACCAGAGGGTTGCGGTGGGTGGCGGCGGAATCAAAGAAACGCTTGGAATTGCGTTTGAGAAACTGGTGGATCGTGGGGAGTTTAAAATCGAGATGGAGGGTTTCGTTCCTACAGAACCAAGGGGCTCCCGTGGCCATACGAAGGAATCTGTTCTGCATCACCTGCAGTCTGTGAATTTGTCGGGGCTTAGCTTGGGCAAAAACGACGCCCGCATAGGTCATGATGGGGCGAATGCATGTGGTGTAGATTCGCAATTTGCACCTAAGTGACAATTTGCTACGTGCATTTAGCATGGAATGGAGTCTTCCGAGAGCGAAAGCGGCCCGCGCGCGGGCCTGCTTTATATGGTCTGCGAAAGTGAGTTTTTCGTCGAGGACCACACCTAGATACTTGGCTCGCTTCTCCCAGGGGATCGGCTTGCCGAGCATGGTGATGGGTCGGGGCAAGGGGGGTCTAAATCTTACGTGCGTTTTTGAAAATAAAACCGCTTGACTTTTGTCGGGATTTACTTCGATCCTCCATTTCCTAAACCAAGCGCCGAGTTTATCGACTGCGGTTTGGAGAATGCGAGCTATCGAATCGGGCCCAGCGCCCTTGTAGTAAATGGCCGTATCGTCTGCGAACAGAGCCAACTGCGCCTTTTTACTCTTCGGGATGTCGCTGGTGAATAGAGTGAATATGAGGGGGGCAAGCACAGAGCCCTGAGGGACGCCTGCGCGGATGGGACGGGGAGAGGATATTGCGCCTTCGATGCGATAGCGGAATGTGCGGTTCGACAAAAAGTCTCGTAAGATGAGCACGAGACGATCTGGCACGCCGAGTTGGTACAGCTTATATATTAAGCCGTTGTGCCAGACTTTGTCGAACGCTTTCGCTACATCGAAGAATACTGCACCGGTATACAAACCGCGCTGGAAGCCAGCGCTTATGTGTTCGATTATCCGGTGGGCCTGATGCACGCTAGAGTGCTGGGTGCGGAACCCAAACTGTTCGTTGGGGATGAGGCCCTTTGTCTCAGCGTAGTCTCTGAGACGCTTATAAATAAGCCTCTCGTAGACCTTGCCGAGGACTTTGAGCAAACTGATGGGGCGGTAACTCGAAGGCTCGGTTTTGGGTTTGCCGGGCTTCGGGATACCGATGACGGTGGCTTCTTTCCACATTTGTGGAAAGAAATTGTTGCTTAAGGCACCATTGAAGATGGTAGTCAGTAGCATTATTAGGTGGGCAGGGAATAGCTGAATCACCCTATTAGTGATTCCATCTGAGCCGGGGGCTTTACGGATTTTCAGACCCTTGATGATGTCGTGCACTTCGTCTGGTGTGACGGGGGGCAGAGGACTTTCAGGGTCTTCAACGGGAGGGAGGGAGGTTCTACGTTCGACTTCAGCGTCGACCTCTAAGAGGTGAGCTTGGTCTACTGGTAGGGTGCTGGGTGAGCATTGTGCCTCTAGACTATCGGCTAGGCATTCAGCCTTGTCGATGTCGTCGAAGGCTATGGTCTTGTCGGGGCGGATTAGGGGGGGTGTGGACGCGACTTGCTGGGACTTGAGTTTCCTCTGAAGTTCCCAGAAGGCTAGGTGGGTTGGCTCTAGTTCGCTCAGCATCTTGTCCCAGCCCGTGTCACGCAGCTCCTGTATGCGTGTCTTTACAGATCTCTGTAAATAGCGCATATGGGCTTTGTTTGCGGCGCAGGGAAAGTTACTGTATGCACGAATGGCTGCGTTCTTCTCAGTCAATAGGTCACGCACATCGTCAGGTAGTTTCCAGCGGGGGTCTTCCCCCACTGGGACTTCCTTTGAGCAGTCGCTCACGACGGATTGTACGTGATCAGTGAGTGAGTCGATCGCGGCCGTTGTTGCTGCGATAGAGTGGAATTGGTCGGGGATGGAGTCCAATTGGGGGGACGTGTTGGATTTCAGCTGGGTGCTTACTTTCCTCCAGTCCGTTACCCTTTTGGTGGTCGGGGGGCGATTGGGGTCAGGGAGACCTATGCGGGGGTCGAGTTTTAGTATTACAGGACGGTGATCAGAGTGAAGCTCGTCCACCGTCTCTATTGAGTCTAGTCTTAGATTGACGTTCTTAAGGATCGCCAAGTCTAGTACGTCAGGGATATGGCCTACTGTATGGGGATAGTGGGTATAATTCATCGGAGCGATGATGTCGATATTAAGGGAGTTTGAGAGGTCGAACAAGTGTCGCCCTCTTATGGAGGATCTGGAACTATTCCAGGAGGGATGTTTGGCGTTGAGGTCGCCCGCTATGATAACGGAGTCGCTCAAGGCTAGTAGGGATGTGAGATCGTTAGCGAAGGGTTGAAAGTCCTCCGCAACTCTAGAGGGAGTTGCGTAGGCTGATACTAATATGATCGGCTGATGGCCTGTCATGCCTAGGCGGCAGACTGAGACTTCTAGTCGTGAAAGAGGAGGAGGGTCCATAGGGATGCAGTACAGATCCTTTTTATAATATATTAAAGTACCTCCCCTGTGACAGTGAACCCTGTCATTGCGAACTACACGATAGTTGGCAATGCCGGGGTCACGATTACAGGGTTTAAGGAAGGTTTCCTGAATGAGAAGGATATCAATTTGATGGGCGCGGAGGAAAACCGCGATCTCATCGCGTTGATTTTTGATGCCATCGGCATTGAAAAAGCCTAACGTGAGGGATCGGGGTTTGAACCTAGCTATGACGGTGTTAGACATTGGAGGTTCCTTGAGAGGCGGACGATATCAGGGCTTGCGTAATGTCGGGGTACGCATTGTATATAGCCTGGATCCTAACTATGTCGAGGGCATTTTGGGCGGCAATGAGTTCGCGACCCATTTGGTAAGCGCGAGGGGACAGGAACATCATGATTCCGGATTGGATCGTGTTGGGGAGGGCCACGGGAGTGTTTGTGGGTTTGGGTTGGGAACGCGGTGCTACGGGAGCAGGTGCGGACCTGACTGGGGGCGCGGGGGCGCGAGTAAAAGACGCGGGGGCTCCCATAAGGGGCGCGGGGGGGCCCATAAGGGGCATGGGGGTGCCCATAAGGGGCATGGGGGTGCCCATAAGGGGCGCGGGGCCGCGAGTACGGGGGTCCGTTTGGCGGGGGGTGGTGGTGGGTGGGGGAGGGGGTGGGGGTTGGAAGTGACCCAGGGCTGGGAAAGCCTGCTGGTGTTGGAGGTAATTCCACGGGCTGGGCCTCTGGGGGCTAAGTCTCTGTGGCATTTGGGATGAAGGGAGAGTGTAGGTGGAGGGAGCTTCCCTCTGCTGGCGGGCGTCGAAACGCTTGGCCAGTTTGGGAGAAGAGGACTTGGGGGCTTTCGGGCAGCCGCGGTAGTTAGCCGGGTGACCTACTTGCCCGCATAGTACGCAACTAGGTGGGTCAGGGCATAGACTACGGTCCTTGGGACGGGTGCAGTCGGAAGTGCCATGCTCGCCCAGGCACTTGACGCACCTGGGTTTTGCGTGACAGTTCCTCTGCGAGTGACCGTATAATTGGCAATTGTGACATTGCCCTATGGCGCCATTTTTCCATGGCTTCTCTATTTGGAAGCCCGTGAGTGAACACAGGGACTTCAACTGAAAAATGGGGTGATGCCCCTCGACGGGAGAGCATACGACGAGAATCATGTCGTATGCTTCCCCGCGTTTTGCGCGGTGCATACGGTGGACTTCGTCAACCGGGACGTTTTGCGACTGAAGGTCGGCTAAGATGTCTGAGGGGGCAATTTCTTTGGGGATCCGTTTGATCACCACTCGGATTTGACGCTCCTCTGAGAGAGTGTACGTGTGGAATGACACACGTCGCTCTCTCAGGAGTTTAACTAATTCCCTATAGTCGTGGGAGGTAGGGGTTTGGACTTTTATACCCTGTTGGGTATTTCGGGCGCTGGTGTATGCAATCCTTTGATCGCAACACCATTTTGATATTTCCGTCCACTTTCCCTTGTCCTGAATGAACATGGGTGGTGGCGGAGAGACCTTCTTAGGGTCAGAAGTAGGTGGGGTGGGGGCAACCTGCGAGGAGGGTGACGCGGTCGGGCGGGGGGTGAGGGAGGGGGTAACCTGCGAAGAGGTTGACGCGATCGGGTGGGGGGCGGGGGAGGGGGTAGCGACGGGGGTGCAAGTAGCGGGTAGAGAGGATTGTGAGAACGTGTCTCGGTCCTCGAAGGCTACGACCTTGTTGGCCTGGGTGGAGGATTGCTTCCTGTTCTTCCGTTTTTTCCCCTTTCCTTGGACGGGGACGAATCCATCGTCTTCGGAGTGGGACGAAGCGGAAGAGCCGGTGAGGATTGGCTCTAAATCTGACTCGGTATAGGGGGATTGGGGGCGCTTTGAAGAAGCGGCTAACGGTGCGCTAGTGTCCATTTGCTCAGGCGGACTGGGCGGACTGACTAGCTCGACTGCTGGGAGCGAGCACTCCAGTGCGTCACTGAATTCAGTGACGCTGGCGACTGAAGGTCCTAGTTGGGGAGTGGGAGTAGGAGTGGGAGTGGGAGTAGGCCGTCGTAGTTGAGTTATTTCCGGGCCATACACATCTCTGAGTCCGGGGGAGTCGGACAATATCTTTTTCAAGATATTAACTAGGTTAGCGTTGTCGCTTTTGAGTGACCTTATGTCGTCTTGAAGAGACTTTAATAAGGACTCCATTTTAATCGATTCTAGTAGTACCTATTTCTCCTAACAATTCCTAACACTAACTCCCCGGGCGGATTGGCCGGGGATGTGTAAACCCTCCCTGTCGGGTATAGACAGGGAGGTTGTGTACTTATAGTGAGCCCTAAGCTTGCTTTTGCCCGTTGCCTATCTTATTTGTGCAACGGGGTCCTAACCAGTCTAGTGCGCCGGGGTAGACACACCCGACCGACACTAGGTGTGTGGCTGTGAAGGCAAAACTGTCACCAATGTCGACTAGGAGATCCCCCAAGGCCGAACACTGGGACCCGTCCAACTGATTGCCTAGCCCTGAAGGGGTTTCGGCGGGTGTAATTGGGGCAACACCCTCTCGGTTTCGTTGGCACCGTATGGTTTCCACCGAGAACCACGAAACTGTGGATTTTACCCAGAAGGGGCCAAAGTACGCGACGGTTTGTTTTTGACTGACAACTCTGAAGAGAAATATTTATTAATTGTGTCTTGAAAAAGACAAACAATTAATAGGTCGATGATAGTCCAAGATTATAGAAGACTCGTCGCAGGGCGCGACGATAGAGGGCTCGGGAACCACAGCGGGAGCCACGGAGCCGGGAGCAGGAATCTCGTACACACAGCGCAGCACGTGCGTCCGCGAGCGGTGTCGAGCGTAGAGTGAATGAAAAGGCTTCCCTTGAGGATTAAACTTTTATATTTTTAACCGACTCTCCGGTTCTCTATTTAGATGTTTTATTTTTAATTTTTATGTGTGTTCGGGTGTAATGCGGCGTTTTTGGGGGACTGTCTTATGTAATTTTGACGTTTGAAAAGTGCTGATTCTCAGCCTATTTTGAATAAATGACTTTTGAATTTTGAATTGAATTGAATGCTTTCGAGGTGGTCCCATATAAATTTTATTATCTTTGTTTGCGTACTTTTTGAGTCAGCTTCAAAAATACGTATTTGTTCCCACTTATTTTCTATTGGATGATGTTATAATAACTTCCTGACACTTTTAATTATATAGCAAGGCGCGGTATTCGAATTTATGAGGCAGGTACGACAGCAAAATATTCAAAAATAAAAACTTTTGGAAGTCGGTTGCTTTTTTTTGTAATAAAGTTTTAATCATTTATATGGTTATAAATTTTCGAACGCAACGTGCCCATGTCAAATGTCTTGACAAGCTCATGTTATAAATGTCAATCTATCAGACCTCTTGGCAGGCTGCCACATTAGATTTTAGAGGTATTAGGAACACGGTGTAAAGTTCACTCATCCTCCATAGAAAGGGAAGGATCCTGCGATCAGACGGGTATCGTGTCTTTCTATCGGGCAACTGCCCGACTATGGATGTCGGGACGTTGTAATACTCGTCGTGCGGTAAACTCTCCTTGAGCGATGCAGGATTTTGTGCGACGTCAGTGTGATGCGTAGTTTGCATGTGGCGTTGAAAATGCTGCCACAAGATGACAACCCGCCACGGATGTCTGTAAGGACGGTGGAGTTTGTATACCGCTTCAGCAGTATTTTGTAGTGAAACTTTCAATCTAGAGAGGTTTATATGACTAAAGTAAAGATTTTAAGAAAATAAATAAAAACATCTCACAACTTCTTAACTACTGATTTTCGCGGCACATGTGTTGGGATATGCCACAAAAAAAAAAAAACTGGACCACTATAAATGAGCCACCCTGTCGGCGCAGCAAGAGGCGCCATCTAGTTTTGTTACGAAGCTACTGAGAGCCACCGAAAATGTCGGATAACAGTGACTCTGGCTGGTGACAGTCACTCTAGCAGCGCGTCGCACCGGTTGCGTGGCGGTTGTCTTCTGATGACAGATGATTTCAGGGGATCCGTTGTCGTGCCACGTCCACGACAAACTGCTATATTCCGGCACAATCCTCATGAAGCTACTGAACCACAAATATGATGACCACTTCTGGTAAAGGCTATCTTGAGCCGTTATACAAGGTGTTTCTAATTTAAAACTCATATTAAAAGTATACGCTGTAAACAAGCATATTACAAATTAGAGGATTATATCCAAGATAAGAATGCTTCGAAACATGCTGTTCCTGCTCCATAGGACAATTTAGAGTCTAGACAAAATCAAACTGGTTGCTTATTTAACTATGTATTTGTTATTTTTTATAACACTGATTTTACATTCTGTGATTTCTTGAACTCACACACTGACTTATTAGTATTACTTGTTAAAATGTTAGGAATATCGTATAATTTTACAATGTTTGTAAATATGTGAGCACCATGTATCTATCACATATTTAATTTATCTGTAATTGCTTTATTTTTCATTCTTTTTTACCTATCGCGGTATAGTAATCTTATTCTAGATGCATCGTCTTCACATATAATTATATAATTAATGTATACAAAATATTGTAAAAACATTTTAAAAGAGTAACGGTGGAGTTTCTTGCCCATTCTTCTCCATACGAAAACTACCTTTTGGAAGGGGCGACTAGAATCAATTCTATTTTTTGTAAACTTGACGTTCATAAGTGCCTTTTATGTGCCTAATTGAAATAAATTGTTTGACTTTGTTTGACTTTGACTTTCTTTTGATACCCCATAACTCTAGCGTATTAATGAAACCATGTCAAAGAATCAACTGGCATACGTACTCTTTTTCTTTTATTTTTTCTACAAAATAATTCGACAGTCACGATTAGTTATGTAAAACACCCTTACGAAAAATATTAAAAAAACTATAAATTTTGGTCCATAAAACAAAAAAATTACAATGTCGCATTTTCTTAGCTTTAAATATGAATTGATTGGTTTGAATAAAAATGATTTACTCGTACTTATCAATGAAGCTTAGATACACACATCGATAGTCTAGTGGGTTTGTTATCTTCGAAACGACGAAATTTTTACTTATAGCATAAAACCCTTATATCATAAAACCTTAAAGTTATGGGACATCAAAAGAAACACGTATTAATTATAAATATGATGATAAAAATAATCTCATCAGCCAAGACACTATAGAAAATTAACAAGGTCAAACTTATCGCCACACCTTTTAACCGACTTTTTTATGATCTCATAACGAACTTTCGACACCGACGAAAGTCCTTAACTATGGTCAATTATACCCGTGTATATCTGAAACACAATAAAGCGAAAACAAGGCAGTGCCGGGGTCAATTAGACCCGACATCGTTGCGTAACTGCCATTGGGTACGTGGGCTGATCGTTGGTGACATGGAGGAGGTAGTGGATGGAATGCTTACGCATGTTATTTAATCGGCATTCAGTAAAAAAAAATGGATGCGGTCGGAATGTAAAGGGCATCTGGAGAGCCAATAAAATAAAAATAATTTTTTACTTAATTACTTTTGTCTATAATATACTGAAAACTAGAAAATAATGAAAAATTTAATTAAACGTGATGTTAAAAACGGTATAGTGGCTTTTCGGTTTCAGGAATGGCTTTTAGATAACGAAGGTCTAAAGATTTTAACACTATTCTTCAAGGCTCGAATGATCTTGATATTATTGATCACTCAGTAGGTTAAAAAAGTGTCCGTGGAGTTTCTTGCCCGTTCTTTTCCATAGGAACCTACTACGCTTTGGAATGGGCAACTAGTTTCATCTTTCTGACCGTTTGACCCTCTGAAAATTCAAAAGTGCCTGTAATTTGTTTATTTTAAAACAATGGTTTGAATTTAAATGGGGTAAAGGTAAATAAATCAAAGGGCAATTTTCAGTCTATCCAAATGAACTACTATCTACAAAGCCACATACGAACTACGTATAACACGGACATTACCCAAAATCCTGCATCGCGCAAGCTGCGTTTACCGCGCGACGAGTATACATACAACGATCCGACATCAACCGTTGGGCAATTGCCCACCAGACACAATACCCGGCTGGTCGAATGATCCCTTTTCTATGGAGGATGAGTGAAATTTACACCCTGTTCCTCTTTCCTCTATAAAAATACTGTCTGTCACACAAAACGTTTACTCACCCTTAACATCTCTAATCGAATGCTTGTAATTAATCAGAAAATAATAATAACATCTTACTTAAATGTAACTAAACATGATTTGCGTCCAACACAGTGACATAACCAGTATTTAGTCGCATGATTACTCCATACACTTACTACTCTGTGACCCTCGACCGTTAACCAGGAATAAGTGTAATACAGTGGCCGTAGACCAGAATATATTTTTATCCAATAGCCAAAGTTAATGTTTTGCCTTCATTAATTGAAGAGAAAAGAAAAATATAAGTGAGATTAGTATTCTACGAGCGTTGCTCCAGTTTGAGCAAGAGTATCTAAAAGTGGATGGGATTTAAGTGCCTTAAGAAATAGTATTGGGATCATTATGAATGGTTATAGGATAGGTCAAGCACAGTGTTATTAATACGCTTAATATGATACTATTGGAGCAATACTGTTTTTTTTAGGGTTCCGTACCTCAAAAGGAAAAAATTGAACCCTACTTTGTTGTCCGTCCGTCAGTCTGTCAAGACCTTATTTTCTCAAGAATGCGTGGAGGCATCAAGTTGAAATTAATACAAAATACGTAAATCTATGTTTACTTTAAGCTCTAAAAAAATCAAGCTTCTAAGTCAACGCAATAAAAAAATGCGGCCATTTATGTGATATATTTTGATACTCGCAAATAAATCAAAACCAAAGTTGTAAATACAGGGTACTTCCCGTTGACCTAGAATGATGAAATTTGGCAGGAAGCAAGGTCTCATAGCACAAGTAAAGGGAAAAGTCATAAAATTAATAATTTGTAGTTTTATCTATTTTTCTTTTGCGATTACGATACATTTGCAATTAGATAATGACCGTGACGTATATCGATGTACAGGAGATTATTTTTCTCAACTAATATAAGTTTGTTTTTGGGATAAATTCAACATCCCAACGACGGACCCCTTCATTGTGCGTGGTCCGACATGCTGTTGGCCGGTTTTTTTTAAATCTAAGCATATAATAAAGACAAATAATATAGCAATCAATGTCAAACTACTCTAGTACTCGCAAAAAGATTTTATTAATAAATTTGATTCCGTTTGCTAGTACTTAACCTTATTAAAAATGAATCTATCTCTTAGCTAAAAAGTTTTGTGCAATTCTGTAAAGTTGACTTGGAACCTCACTCAAGTAAGCGCACACAATTCGAAAGCAAGCTCATTTGTTTTTAAATATAAACATCGCGGATTCACAACGAGAGAGCGTTCGAATTTTGAAGTGACGTTAAGAGAACTGCAACCCAGTTTAAGGTGGCGATAACTTAAATGAATCTTAGCTATAAATGTAGCTGTTGGCTTATCGCCAATGTACCGACATTTAGCTTTTAGAACGAATTGCCTACCCACTCATTAGTAATTCTTACCGCGTCTGGGTAAAGTTCTAAAATGTAAAATGAGTAATTAAGTAATTGAATTCTATTCATTAATTTTATAAAAGGTTGACTTGCCCCTTGGTCTAATGGTTGCAGGCAGCATGAGTTCCTGGGTTGGATTTTTCCTCTTGGAATTTCTCAATTGCAGCCCGGAGTCTGGATTTGTGCCCGGTTGATGGCAATAGGCTCGCCCCATATTACATGGGTCTTAAATTTAAGGCGACACTAACCGACTTTTAATCATTTTATACTGAAGACCACGTCTAAACGAGTAGTGTTAATGATTTGGAAAAAATATGTGTTAATTAAGAGCATTTTCTTAATAACATAATCTGTGAATATTTTAGATTATGCTTAGGTATATTATACATCATATAGTAAAAAATTATTTGTAAAGTAAAAACTGAGAATCACGTAAAAACTATGAAGTGTATTTTTCTGAAATCCTCACCATTTTAAAGATAATTTAATTACTTAACTTTGAGTATACGTGTTTTATTAAAAAATCTTTTGATTTATGTATAATAAATTAATTATGCGTCTAATTTGGGACAGCGCTCCTTGATGGGCGAGTCCTATTAGTGGCTGGACGTACGACGCGTTGCGTGAGCTCAGAACAGAACACACAAGCTAACCACTCAAGGCTACTGGTATATCTCAGCGTCTTAACTGGAAAAATTTATGGGTACTATTGGTACACCTCTGCCTAACCCATCGGGAATTATAAGCGTAATGTTATGTTTATGCTCGTCCACTCATTAGTAATTCCTACCACGTCTTCGCGTGGTTCTAAAATGTTTAAATTAGTAATAAAGTAATTGAATTCTATTAAATTAAATAAACGTAAAGGCTAATAAATAAATTTAAAAGGTACTTATTCAATTTATTTATTAGCCTTTACGTTCATAAAACTGATTGTAAACGCCTTTGGTGACTTACGTACGGTACGTGCTACGGCTTCAATGTAAATTCAATATTAATTGAAAGATATTCATAATTATTAGTTAAGGCAACTCATGCATGATTATTGACAATTTATATGCATACCACGTAGAAATAATATATAATACTATCCCACAGGATAGTATTATTGCAGTTACGACTGTCCTAAAGCTGTTAGTCCTTACGATTAGACAGAATCCGGAAAGTCTGAGAACCAGTCTTACCAAATACATAAGTGTACCAAATTACAACTTAATGGGTCCATTGGATTCGGAGCAAATTGACAGACGGACAGACAGACAGGCACGGGTGATCCTATAAGGGTTCCGTTTTTCCTTTTGATGTACGAAACCCTAAAAGCGACTAAGTACTTATCGTATTACCCAGTAACCGGGATTTGGAGGTAACTGGTAAGATAAGCAGTCGCTTCATGTAAATATTTTTAAATTCTTTTTACCTATTGTAGTATAGTAATATTTGATTTTTATTTTTATATGCATGGTCTTCACATATAATTATATAACTAATATACCTATATATAAAAAATATTGTAAAACATTTTAAAAGAGTAACGGTGGAGTTTCTTGCCCATTCTTCTCCATACGAAAACTACGTTTTGGAAGGGGCGACTAGAATTCAGTTTTTTGACATTTTTGACGTTCAAAAGTGCCTTGCAAGGGCCTCTTTGAAATTAATGATTTGACTTTGACTTTGACTTAAAATACTGGTATTTAGCTGCATTCGGAAAATGTTAAACTAATAATGCTATTTCACCAGTACGTTACCGTTTACATAAATTGGCAAATAATTTCATAAAAATTGTGAAATGTTTACATAAATTGTGTGCCTACCTGAAAACTGTGAAACAAGCTCTGAGTAGGTACCTTATTTTATATACAATTCATTACTCTATGTGCACCCTTCAACATTATTCTGTATGCTAATTTAATTTTGACCCTAACTTTTGCTGTAAATCAAACTTAATTGGGTTTTAAAATCCAGAAACCTTACGCCGCAAAAAGGGTTAGGTTAGGGTCCCTATTTTATGTCAAAACAAATATTTATGATACTCTCGACCTAAGTAAATATCACTACCTAATATTTGTATTTTGACGTGATATTGAAAATTTTTGGGTACTAGATTTAAGATACGATATTGCAAACAAAGTCTTTGTTTGTTTGTGGTAGGTAACATAAAAATATTTCGGGTATATAATAAGACAACATTGGATAGGTTCAATAGTGTACCTGTAGTCGAATTCCTTTACCATCCTAACACTGTTATTCCACCGCACCGCGAACGGGACCTCAACGAGAAACAAGATGACGCAGCCATAGTAAATGTACTGTCGCTATTTTGTCATCTCGTTCTCCTTGACGTCCTGCACTAACCACCTAAAGAATCTCCCGCAGGCAGGTGCGACGCGATACCGCAATGGTAGAACAATTTCCGTGAATTTTTTATAGAAATTGTTCAACTAGAATTTCGTCGCGCCTTAAGGTTGAATATCACTAGCACGTCGTCACAAAGTCTATTTGGCTATGAGACTGTTTCAACCTTAGTAAAGTTTCAATTTACTGGGAATTGTTTTCAAAATTGGTAAAACAATTGCGAGATTAACTATACATTCGCTGTCTCACTAACATCTTTGTATTTATCTCTTTCACACAGTCATGTACATAATCATTATCGCGTTCCATTCCAACATGTACCTACACGTATTAGGTACATGCCTCCTCTCATTCTTTACGAGTCAGATCGTACTTGCGTTTCAAACATACCCACCTACCTAAGTACTTCTCTTGAATTTTAATACTGCAGGAGTGACTGGACACATTTTTGTAAACTCCCATAGCGTTTAAGTTGAAAGTGTACAATCATCGCTGGATCCATTATGGGGAAGTAAAGATACTTAATCATAAAATATAAAATCGCGCCTGGATTCTCAGAAGAGGTAGGTAAAGGGGCATATTTCACCAGTTAAAAATCCCTTGAAACAGGGTCAATTGTCACTAGGGTTGCCAACTTTTTGTACAAGAAATAAATTATATTAAGGTCTAATTGGGAAAATAAACAGTATCTCGGAAAAATTAATAGTATCTCGGAAAAATAAACAGTATCTCGGAAAAATAAACAGTAGTTTAAGTTTTTTTTTTTAATAATTACCTACATAATTGATTAGTGTTACTCGCGCAACTCATCAATTTAGCAACAATTTTGAATGCTTCCGTAATGTTGTTACCAAATAAACGAGGAGCATTTTTTTTTTTTAATATATTGAAGCTCTATTTCATGTCATCAGATCACATAGCATTCATCACTGAAAACACTCATTCAGTTAATACTGAGGTGGCAGGTTCACTAACTATCACTAATAACTAATACTAGTGTCTAAAATGTATTCTGTTATCTATTTGTTTACATTTTATTTTGTATTTCTTCATCCAGAAATTAAGGCTAACTGAATCACCGGGCCCTGTCCAGGTGCATGCACGATGTTCGAAGTGGTAAATGAAACGTTTTATTTAGGTATACTCTGGATATCAGTGAAAACAGTATATTCATATGCTTTATTTCTGTTCAAAATTCTAAAGTCATTTATTCAAAATAGGTTGAGAATCAGCAGTTTAAGAACGTCAAAATTACATAAGACAGTTCCCCAAAAACGCCCGCCCTTCACCACTTCCTAGTGCTTTAGCTGGGAAGAAGAAGTGGCGCAACAAACTCCCCAGCAGCACAGCTGTCTATTCAGTGAGAAAAACTTGATTCTATACAATAGTACTTATGCAAAATAATGTACATTACGCAATACAAAACATGAAATTAAATTATTTGCTATATGACAGCTAGCACACGCTAATATACCAACAAAAATCATCGAAATTTATACTCGAGCGAAAATAAAAAGTAAACAGAACTTAATACCCGATTGAAAGCCTACAGCAGGCATAAAGGGTGTGGGCACGCCACAATTGTGGCGATAAGTCCCCTCTTTGAGGAGTGGCTTCAGAGGCGCCATGGCGTCCTCACCTTCCGCCTGACGCAGGTCCTCACCGGACACGGTTGTTTCGGGAGGTTCCTATTCCGCGTAAGGCGGGAGGAAACGCCCGGGTGTCACCACTGTGTGGATCGCCCGGAGGACACGGTGGAGCATACGGTGGAGGTCTGCCCAGCTTGGGCGGAGCACCGCCGTGTCCTCACGGAGGCGATCGGCGGCGGCGATCTCTCGCGTCCGGCCCTGGTTCAGGCCATGGTTCGGAGCGAGAGTGCATGGGAGGCCGTCACCTCCTTCTGCGAAGCAGTTATGTTCGCGAAGGAGGAGGCGGAGCGCGCGAGGGAGATGCAAGCTGCACGCCCTCGCGGCCCTAGTCGCCGCAGGAGACGCCCCGGGCGTCGGGAGTCGAGAGCGGACTTCCGGCCACCGTAGGCGCGGGCTTGCGGACGGTGAGCAATGGGCAGCTCGCCGTCCGATAAGGACCAGGCCCGTGTCGACGGCGCGTTGTGTTCCAAGCGCGTCTCAAAGAGATGTCAGCACCAACCGACGAGGTCGAAAGACCAATGCCTGCTGGGGTTGCGGGTTTGTCCGAAAGGGATAACGCGGCCCCGGCACACAGGCACCGGAAGGAACACGGGTGGGTTTTAGTCAGTAAAATTCTGACACACCCTCTCGCTCTGCCCAGAGCGGGAGAAGTCATTTGATGATTTCCCATATTGAAAAAAAAAAAAAAAAGGCATAAAGGGTGTGCCCGTTTACATATAACTTTTAAAGCTGTAACTCGAAGTCACAATGATAAACTAGGACCATCCAAGTAAAAATAAATAATATAATTGTACAGTAAACAGTATTTTAGAGTGATAAACTGTTTATTACTGTTTTTAACAGTATGGTTGGCAACCCTTATTGACACTAACGCGATATAATTCCAAATGAAAAACCCAATAAGACCTAGGTATTGAACACAGGATCCACACTCAGCAGATGCACTTGGGGCAACTAGAAGTCGTCGTCAAAAAAATAAAATGGTATCTGTTTGCCACTGTAATATATCACGTAAGTAATATACATATAACAATGTAGGTCGATCTTTACAGTCAGCCAGTCAATTCGATAATATTCATTTCAAAATCCAACTGAATTCAGCAAATGTGTCTCAAAGTACCATTCAAAAGCTAAAACACAATAAAATGGCTGAATACAATACAATAAAAATTTACGTTTATTCTCTAAAGATTCATTCAAAGATAAAGTACGGAATTTCACTCGAAATTACATCATTGTTGTGTGTTCTCTGCACGGTTATTACGATAGGCTTATGAAATCCTTTTGTTTTGAATACATGTATTATAAATTCAGCATTTAATTATTGTCACACTGCAGGGCAAACCGGGAATCCCGGGTCTTGGTATAACATTTTAAGGCAAAATATTGTTTAGCAAAACGTTTTCGCTTAACTTTATAACTTTTATTAGCATCATAATACTGTGGCGTAATAAACTTTGGCATAATGTAAAGGTTAGCATAACTGTCATTTGGTCTAATTTGTTTTGGCATAATTTGGAGTTGTATAAATTTTTAAGGCATACTATTTTATTCGCCTATTAATCATGAGCTATAAATATAAACATTATTAATTATAATTTGGGGTTTACTCTATTGGATAAGGTGAAGGAGCCGCAAACATGTTTGTTTTTATATGAGTTTTATTATTTATTATTTTTATTCCAAAGAACATTATGTGTAAATATCAATAAGCGTGTTCATTATACTTTATAAAATTATGCTTCATTATTAATATTCTAGCAGAATTTAAGGCAGTAAAATAAAATAATATAATAGTCTAATAATAATATGCGTAATGATCATCATGCTGAATTCCGTTATGCCAATGTAAATTATGACAATATATACGTATTTTATGCGTATCATTAGTAAACCGGGAAAACTATCCCGCACTGGGTCCGCGTGATGGATAACGCCCCACTCACACAGAAAAGGCCTGTGTCCCAGCAGTGGGAACGTTTAGGGTGATTATGTGTGCAGGGAAAAAGCCTCTTCTCTTATAGAGTATTGCTCATCAGGCTTGCTCACTGCCTTTTGACGATTACAGACTATTAAAAAAAGGTATAGTCATCATTCATTCTTGAGGGACTTGTGTAACACAATCGCACGATCACATAAAGCTACGCTTGCCGCAGTTGCTTCGTGGATGGTTGACCATCTTTAAAGACCCCTCCGTGCCTCGGAAAGCACGTTAAGCCGTTGGTCCCGGCTGTTGCAGCCAGGCGTGGTTAGTATCTGTCTCAACATAATTACTATTTGGAACGTCGGTTAACACCCGGGTATCGCTTCCGTCTCGGTTTCATGTTGCTGTGAAGGTTTTATGTAGACTTTATACATAGACATAAATAGTATATATTTTTTGCCTAAGTGCCTCGAAAAGTACGTTAAGCAGTCGGTCATAGCCACAGATATCTGACTGTGATCTTTGACAGTCTTTACGGGTCGTCAAAAGCCCGAAAGTCTGACAACCAGTCTTACCAAAGGGGTATCGTTTTACCTAGTAACTGAGTTATGGAGGTCAGATAGGCAGCCGCTCCATGTAAAGTACTGGTATTCAGCTGCAGCCGGTTAGTTTGGAAGCCGATCCCAACATAGTTGAGAAACGGCAAGGCATATGATGACTCATAATTCATTCTTATTCTCCAAACATCACTTCAGAATTCGAACAGTATCTCGTTGTGAATCCGCGAAGATTTACTTTAAAAACAAATGAGTTCGCTTTCAAATTGTGTGCGCTCACATAAGTGAGATTCCAAGTGAACTTTACAGAACAGCACTTCTATGTTGATGCAGTTTAATGATAGTGTACTCTTGCCTTAAATTAACCTATTCACTCGTGTCTTTGTCTTCTAGATTTTCACTCCCAAACTGTAGTTCCACGACACTAGCTTCGTGAGCTAACGTTAACTTCATTCGTGACAAGTCTCAAGAGGTTTCCTCATCCTTTGTGTCACATTTTAAATCTGCGTACATACATAGAGCATTGTCACAAAACAGGTAGATACAGAAGGTCTGCTCCATCATCATTATTTCAGTCCAAAGACGTCCACTGCTGGACATAGGCCTCCCCCAAGCGCCGCCACTTCAACCGGTTCTGTGCTTCACGCATCCAGCGGATTCCTGCGGTCTTTACCAGGTTATTGGTCCACCTTGTGGGAGGCCTTCCAACACTACATCTTTCGTCGCCACGTCAGCACCTTTCTGCCAATTAAGTTTAGCAATTTTTCGTTCTATGTCGGTTACCTTGGTTCACCTGCGGAGCTCCATAAAGCGACCAAAAACGCACTCACACAGACACGCTTCACGTACAGCGAGTGCAGGTGCACTCGCGACCGGCATTTGTTTGAGATCGCCGTACGTACGCCTCCATCTGTTTTTGCTTGTTGTATTGAGCCAACCGTCTGTATTGACTATATTGTGTCATGGTCTTGCGTGCTCTACATACAAGCATGCATAATAAACTACGTACCTAAGTAGGACACAAGTTCGCGACGACAGTAAGTTATTTATGCGATGCGTGTTGTGTTACCTGCAAGATGTAGACTATTCGGTATTTAAGCTAGCTGCTATAGTATTATTCATGGAGGTTAAGACTTACACTAGGTTTCTGTAAACTTGAACACTTTCATCTATCTAGCGTTTTCCCAACTGTGTTGAGGTCGGCTTCCAGTCGAGCCAGATGCAGCTGAATAGCAAAATTTTAAATTGATCTGATCCCTACAATACAGAAAGAGAAAAAAGAAGAGTGAAAGAACCCTATCTTTCCACTGCGTCATTGTTGCGTAGGTTTTCATTATGTTTTTTTTTTCTGTTTTTTTAATTTTTTATTACATTATAATTAATAAAATGTTAGTGATATTTATTTTAGAAGTATGTTTGCATGTACGTATGTATATTCTCAATAATTTAAACAAAAATAATTTATTTTCTTATTACGTGAATGTTTTGATTTTACGAGTATGTATATTTACTTTCTCGGTACTCTTACATACGGTGTCTACATCTCTTTTTATCCTCTGTCCTATCGCAGGTATGCTGGAAGAAATTTCTTTAGAAATAAGCATCGCCTTTGTACGTATTTTTCTGTTATTTTCTTCTTGTCTGTATATTATGTGTGTATATAAATGGTAAAATAAATAAAATAAATACAGATACTGGGTAACACGATACATCTTGGTAAGACTGGTTATCAGACTTTCGGGCTTCTGACCTCCCGTTACGACTGTCAAAGATCTACGAATGGCAGCCGGGACCAAAGGCCTGACCTAGTCATGTAGCAATCGCTTTGAAAGCGTAATATATTTCTGCAACAGTTTTTGGTACAAATGACATAATTTTCGGTAGCTTATGCAATTTTTTTTTTAATCCACGGCTGGGAAGCGCTTGGCCTGTATCTCACCTGATGGTAACTGATGATCAGGCTGAAGGTGGAAGCGGGCTTCCTCCGGAATCCTTAACCACAGAGGAACTGGCTTTCTTATCTCTAACTGCCGAATCACAACAATGCTGTTAACATTGTTGTTGTGGCAACAGACTTAGATAAGAACTTCCATCACCTTTATCGGTGATAAAACGTCACTTGATCTAAGCCCTCTGGACTCACTCAGGCTAAGCGTATGCTGAGACCCACCACAGTACAGTACAAATTTTGCAAGGTAGGGCAAGCGACGCAGAAATAGGCCGCGAGCGCATGCTGCGACGCAGCTACACAGAAACATTCGCGTCCTAGCTGGTATAAACAACAGACGGCTGTGCTGCGTTACCTGCGTCTCAGCAAAAAAACAAGAGAAGACCTGCACGCGTCGCGCAGAAATCTGTGCCGGCTCTACAATGAGACGCAGAGCCGAACAGACACATGTCTGCGTCGCACGTGCCTACGCCGCAGCGTACGCAGCTGTCGGTACATTCATGCATTACAAAAACTGGTCAGCCCTGCGCTGCGTGGACCTGCGTCACCGCATACGCTTAGTAGTTACCCTGGGATATGAGTGATTACCTAGTCAAAAGTTAGTCTAAAGTAAAACAAAATTAGCCAATCTGTTAGCAGATAACTAACATTAATGACATTTTATTCAGCTTGACACACACTCACTGATAAAGCCAATAACATCATTATCTAGCTAGCTTTTCCCAACTTTGCTGGGGTCGGCTTCCAGTGTAACCAGATACAGCTAAATACCAGTATTTAATATGGAAAGACTGTCTATCTGACCTCAAAAACCCGATAAAATCAATAGTAATCCAATATTGAATTCATACAATTTTCTCTTTTCATGAATTCACTTAGCGAATAACACGGGACCAATTAATTGCATTTCGCAATAAAGGTTGACCCGAATCAATTCGATACGAGGTTATTGACCTATATATTATTATATTCTTTCGAAACAGATATTATTAACAGTAGATTATTTATTATTTACGTCACGGGTGCGGCTTTTATTTTCAGAGATAACCCGATCTATGTAAAAATCTCAACGCAAAAACATTGGTGAATTATTGAGGTTGAAGTCAGCTGCCAATAGTGTCTCTACTAGCATCAGCTAGAATGGCAGCTCTCGTCAACCTCATTTTGAGCAATATTACTGTATGGAAATGTGAAATAACGCTAACTAGTGAACTAAAATATTGATTATGAAATGCAATAATTCATATCGTATTTGAAAAAAAAAAAAGTATTTGGAAACTTTCCTAATACCCTTTTTACACTTAAAACCGTTACAACATAAACTTCAGCGTTATAATTGCAATTCAATATTACCTAATATTATAGTTAGCTAGTTGACATACAGTCGGTTGTATGGAAATATGAAATGTGTTCTACATCTAAAACTAAATATTCGGTTTTAAGATATTAATTATTGCATTTCATAATCAAGATTTTAGTGCACTAGGTAGCCACTTTTCTTAATTCCATACAGTAATAATGCCAAATTAATCAACACAGGTAAATATTTGACAGCTGTTTGCGACGTTGCCAACTTTTAGGATAAGCGCTCTGAACTACAGGTCGTTTACCTATACCAAGATCTGGATTCGAGCCTTTCAATACAAAGAACACGAAAACCAAATATTTAATCAACACAGATCCACTTCACTCGAATTTTAAATCGAAAATAAAATTAAATGTCGAAGTACCTACACCGCTGACCTCTTGACCTGACGTCACTTCAATGACGCCACACATCCTGACGGGTACTGGAATAACTGACCAATAAGCACTCGACCCATATACAGCGTGTCCCGAAACAGACGCATATACAGCGTGTTTACTTAGAGTATGTAGCATCAATTTGGGTCAGGCTTTTATTGCAGAATGCAATTAAATGGTACAGAATGTTGTGAGAGTATGGATGTATAGGGTGTGGTAAAGTTTCATCATCATCATCATTTTAGCCGAAAAACCTCCAATGCTGGACATAGGCCTCCCCTAAATGGGGGGTTTGCCATAATCGCCACACTTGGCAGGCGGGTTCGCGATCGCAGTATGGTGTTAAAATGCTTAGAGAGCGCTGGTGCCCATTCTCTAGTGAGTCCCTTAGTCGCCTTTTACGACACCCACGGGAAGAAATGGGAAGGTAGTATTCTTTACGTCCGGCACCACACGGAACTGTTTGGTAATGATAAAGTTTAGTAAGTCGAAAATAAATGAGTGTTTGATTTATTCCAATATAAATGCCACCGGACTTAGGTATGGGCCTACCAATCTCAGTCTTAGACAAATAGGTAGTAGTAAATTATAACAGCCACACGGGTTGGTTGATCAGGTAAAGCTACACTTCTCGCGGTTGGGCCGTGGATGGGTGACCATCTTTATATACCAAGACCCCTCCGTGTCTCGGAAGCACGTTAAGCTGGCACGTTAAAAGATTTTTTTAAATCCGTGTCATCAGTTCAATTCTAAGCTAATTTTTAACCGACTTCCAAAAAGGAGGAGGTTATATGTTCGTCGCGTATGTATTTTTTTTTGTCCGCCGATTTCTCCGTCAATAGTGGACCGATTTTGAAAATTATTTTTTTGTATGAAAGGATATGCTCCCGGATTGGTCCCATATAAATTGTATTAACTTTGCTTGGATAGTTTTTGAGTTAGCTTCAATAATACGTATTTTTCCCACTTAGTATATGTGGATGATATGATGATAACTTCCTGTCACTGTTATTTACATAGCAGGTATTCGAATTTTTGTGGGGTGGGTACCACAGCTAAAAAGTGAAATATAAAAACTTTTTACAAATAAAACAACCGACTTCCTAAAAAAAACACTACAAAGTGAAAAATAACTTTAATTTCGGAAGTCGGTGGCAAAAAACGAAAATTCTAAACCAAAGACACCGACTTGATGAAGACCAGGAGAATGGTGATGATGACGTTTATACCCATTATTTAAAGGGGATCTATTGCTAACAAACAGACACACAAATCCAGATATCAATAGAAAAGAAGTCGGTTAAAAAAATAATAATTAAAGGACAATATTATTTATTAATAAAAAAAAAAAACATTTTCACTTTGTAGTGTTTTTTTTAGGAAAACAGCTATTTTATTTGTAAAAAGTTTTATCAATAAAGGTACTGTAATTATAATCTACAATCTGCTTTTACTATGCCCGCTAATAGCAAGTCAGCTGATCCAATTTTGGTTATACAACGGTTTAGTTAAACAGACAGATTCAACGGTGCGTTCGGGCTGTGGTCGCCAACCCGTTTACCAGAGATATAGCAGGCTATATGTATAATATACTATTTGTGTTTATATAGGCTTGTGATTTTCCCACTACCTCTGACAAAGGCCGATTTTCGATTTCAATTTAGAATCTAAGAAAAGGTTTGATCACCACGCTGGCCAAATGTTTGTAGGCGATTTCTGCCTGCTTATAAAATCAATAGAATAGAATAGAATATAAAATAATAGAAATTAATTTTGCAAAAGTGGGTAATACATGCGGTGTTTAAAGCTCAGCTGTATTTCACCATTCGGCATGTAAGCATTTACATTATAATTCAGTTACGTTTAACAAAGGCCGGATTCATCAATCCAGCTCAATTCAGCAAAAAAAAAATCTCTGATAAAAACTCAGTCACACTGTAGTACGTTTTATCCATTAAAAATTTACGTAGTTTACTCTTAAACAGCACTTGTTTCAAGTCTATCCTACCACTTAGAAATTTATTGAAAATAATTGACATAATTTACTATTGTAAAGGCCAGAGTTGCCTGGATGAGATCGCGGAAAGCGATATGGCCACCCATTGTATATTTTGTAGTTTTTTTTTTCTGTTATGTATTTTTGTGCTGTACAATAATGTTTATTTAAAAAAAAATAACAATTTCTACTTAAAATTATTATGTATTTTTTTTTATTAATAAATAATATTGTCCTTTAAATTTTTTTTTTTTAACCGACTTCTTTTCTATTGAAATCTGGATTTGTGTGTCTGTTTGTTAGCAATAGATCCCCTTTAAATAATGGGTATAAACGTCATCATCACCATTCTCCTGGTCTTCATCAAGTCGGTGTCTTTGGTTGTGTATTTTCGTTTTTTGCCACCGACTTCCGAAATTTAAGTCGGTTTTTTTTTTTGTAAAAAAGTAGTTTTTTTGTTTTTGTTTATTTTGTGAAATTAAATGTTTATTTCTTACAAAAAAAAAAAAAGGTACGTATATACCTCTGCCCAAAATAGAGGTGTGATTATGTTATGTTACCTACAAGCTAAATCTCTGACTTAGTTTACTAACTACTCTTATATACATAACTAATTATGCTTTCCCAGGTACGAGTTAGGTAAGTTTTCATACAAACTTGTTAATTAGGTTGTTGTAAGCGAAGTGGTTGTTAGTACTTATGTATGTAAGTAAATACGCAATGGTTCTGCATTACGTTATGTTAGAATAGAATAGAATATAATTTATTTTGCAAATATGGGTAGTACATAATAGTTCTTAAGATTACATTTAGTTCAGCCACATTTTACCAATCGGCATGCAGTTATTATTATTAGTACCTGGGTGACCGAGCTGTGCTCTGGTGAAAATAGAGAATGCTCATTTAATAGTATAGGAAAGTTCATACTAATTCCATGCTGCCAAAATAGTAGGTACTTGCTAATTCCATGCTGCTTTGATATTAGGGTACTTACTAATTCCATACTGCCATGTCATTATTCTAAAGTAGCCGTCTTGTTCTAAACATTGGGCGACTGAGCTTTGCTCGGGTGAAAATACGGAGAAAAAGAATTTTCCAAGATATGAGACCTCGCTAGATCGATTTTTCGTCCCGATTTCGATGAAAGTTGCAATATATGGGTATATATTGCAACTTTCATCGAAATCGTTAAAGCCGTTTTCCAGAACGTTATTAGAAATAAATCTATACATATAAAATTCTTTGTCCTGAATGACTGACTGACTGACGGATCAACGCAAAGCCTAAACCGCTGATCGTAGAGACCTGAAACTTGGAGTGTGTTCTTCGTATGACGTAGGCATCCGATAAGGAAGGATTTTCCGAAATTCTACCCCTAAGGGGGTGAAAAAGGGGGCAAAGTTTGTATGGGACAACGTGATTCCTTGAGTTAATAAACTTGAAACTTGGCACAAAAAGAACTAGGCTTGCATGAATTTCAATATAGTATTTCAATCATTAGACGTTGTGCACAATTTCTGAGCAGTAACCTAACAAAAAGTACTAGGCTTGCATGAATTCGCAATAGTATTCAATCATGATGTTATGCTACTAATAGGATTTGGATGAGGCAGACAGATAGTTTATAACCTGGATTAACATATAGAATACTTTTTATTCTGGTAGTACGTTTCCATGGGATTATTTCCGACTTCCACGCGAGCTAAGCCGTCGGCAAAAGCTAGTATATATATACAAATATTGCTAATTTAATAGTATAGGATATATAAAAGGCAAACTTCGTTAATTTACTTTTTAACTTCTTGTACTAGAACTGATAGCATAAGCATAACCAGCCTATAATATTCCAACTGCTAGGGCACAGGCCTCCTCTCTGTGAGAGGGAGTGGGCTGTAATCCACATCGCGGGCCCAGTGCGGGTTGGTGGATGCCACATGTCTTTGATTTTTTTTAGTTTTAGTACATGCAGGTTTCGTCACGATGTTTTGCTTCACCGTTTTGAGAGCAGCGTTACAATGGAAACGATGATAGCTACAAAAGTTGAAAACTTTTTCTCAGCTATCAACGCCCGTCTAAACATAAAAAAACACATTGTTCCAGACTTAACTGTAACATGGGTATAGTTTAGCTAACTTTGGTATTTAAAGAAAAATCGTAAGCAAAAGTACCTGCCTGGGTTCGAACCTACGACCTACACCTCCTACGTCGTTTAAAAAAATGCGTTTTATCTAAGTATTTTTTTATTAATATCATAAAGCAAAAAATACGTGTCTAATATTTTTTTAAATATCTGACTGACGGACTAATAAGAATTTAATTTTTTTCACCCAGGCATCATGCCTATTATATTTATAGAAATCGTCCCTGTCGAATCAGACTCGTAGGTAAATAGCCCCGCTAATAAATCAATCAGTAAGGTTAAGCTAGGCTGACCTCGTTAAGGCATTTTGAACACAACAAGACCCATACGTGACTCGGAAGTCAAACGTTCAAACGCCTAAAATAAATGTAATTCTCTAAAGAGCCCTTCGAAATTCGAACACTGTCTGGTTGTGAATCCGCGATGATTTATTTTGAAAACAAATGAGTTCGCTTTCGAATTATGTACGCTCGCTTGAATGGGGTTCCAAGTGAACTTTACTGAAAATCACACTTTTGCCTAATAGGTAATTCTGTAGTTTTAGAGGCGAAAAAGGCTATGTTACCTACTTACTCATCGACATGGATTGGTTGTTCTGCAAGTGACACGAACAAATATTTTACCTAAGTCTGTGCCCGCGATCAATCAGCTCGTTTGTGTCAATGGGCGACTGTCGACTGCAGACAATATGACTGTTGAGTCACGATTGATATCGGTGGAAAGGGGACAAACGCCAAACAGATGGAAGTAAAAATAGCCAATCAGTTTGTTAGCCCATGTTTTGGAAAAAGATTAATTTTGATGCTTAGATACTGATGTTATTTAGTACTACAATTATTGATTGAGTGACGTTTTTTAGTGCTAATAAACATCTAAATTGACTGAAAGGAGCCTATACTATTAAATGAGCAATATTTGTTAATATATATATATATATTTGGAATCACGTTCTCGAAAACGGCTTTAAAGATTTTGATGAAAATTGCATTATAGGGGATTACGGGCACGAAAGATCGATCTAGCATATCTGGGAATTTTCGGTTTCTCCGTATTTTCACCCGAGCAGAGCTCGGTCGCCCAAAGTTTAGAAAACAATAGTGACACCTTAGAATAATGACATGGCAGCGTGGAATTAGTATGTACAAAATAATTCCATGCCGCCACACAAGGATATACAACACAGAAAAACACACATGGAATGAACATGGAATTAGTATGAACTTTCCTATACTATTAAATGAGCATTCTCTATTTTCACCCGAGCAGAGCTCGGTCGCCCAGCTACTTTTTGACGAGGAAAATCGCCATCTGCCTAGCCTGTTTCCAACTATTTTGGGGTCGGGAAAAGACTGGGTTGTGGAGTTCAGATAGACATTCGCTCCATATAAAATACTGGTATTTAGCAGCACCCGGTAAAGCTGGAAGTTGACCCCAGATGGCAGATGATGATAATGACTTGAGTGAGATTCGAATAAAAAACAGAATATATTTTTTGTTTCTTTAGCTCAAAGGCTATTTATTCTAAACGCTTACTACATGTCTATAGTTATAAAACCAATGTTCTTGTACCACAGGCGTCGAAGCAAAACCACACAGCTCGGTCAGACAAGCTGTTACTAATGTTTATGGTCATATAAAATAACTAGTAAACGGTGGTATACACATCTGATGGTTTAGAGATATGTATTTACTAAATACTACACGAAAATAAGAAGAAGAAAAGACTAAATACCTACGAAGGGTTGAATTAGTTGAATTCGATGAATTGAGCGGTATTTAGGAACTAAGGAAATAACTACTACATGTTTTTGTAAAATAATGACTTAAATATAAAAATATAGTAAAAATATTGCTTACAGTGGAGATGAGAATGTTGAGATGGATGTGTGGAGTGAAGCAAATGGATGAAGAAAGAAAAGAGTATATAGTTACAAAAGAGTTGAAAGGAAATCGTTTGGCTTGGGATGGGCATGTGACTAAAAGAGTGATGAATTTTAATGTTGATGGATGGAGCTTGAGAGGAAGGCCAAAGAAAAGATGGATGACTTGTGTGAGGAATGATATGGAAGAAAAGGGTGTGAATGATAGCGTGACGGTTTACAGAGAAGAATGGAAGACGAAAACGTATTGCTTCGATCCCAAATAATATGAGACAAGGACAGAAAGAATTAAAAAAAAAATACTCTATCATCAGGAGTAAAATTTCGATAGATTGAAAATGCAATGAAAGCTGACTGCACGATGATTTGTGACTTCGAATTTGGTAACTCATCATCATCATTGACAGCCTTGTTCCACCAACTGTTGAGTATAGGCACAATAATATACGTAAATATAGACAGTAGTAACTAGGCCTATTTGTTGAAATTTTTGAAACGCCGCTCCATTTTTAAAAAGATCGCAGCGACGACTCGTCTCAACACGGCACCCGCAACTGACAGCACCGCGACAATAGCTATGGGGTCCCGTCAATGACCGCGTCTGTGTGAGTGTACCGTTTCGAACGTTTACTACGTAGTTTCTCTACTGTCCATATTTATATTGTGGTATTAGCCTCCTCCCTTTTGTGCCATACTTCCCGGGTCTGTGAGTCTCAGCCTGGTCTTACCCACGATATTTGAAAGTCATCCACCCATCTGGCTGTCTTTACGGAAATATTTTATTTTGTTAACAAATACTAATGATTTAATAACATTTATTGACTGTTACTGATATTGTTATCTGAGTTACATAGTGGTTACTTACACCGTGCCGGAGGCAACTTTTCCAATGATAATTGTCCGGATAAAAAATAGCCGGAGGTAGTGGAGCAATTTGTAAATTAATTAAATGTAATTCCTAAAAAGATACTCTAATTGCTTCCGCAATATCCCTAATTGCTCTATATCCGTGGGCAATCGATCTTGAGGCTGTAACAGCCACAGACGGTACGGGTTTTGGTCAGACGGATCCAATGTTAGAACTAGCCATGTATGGTCTGTCTAACCTTTTCCCATCAATGTTTGGGTCAGCTTCCAGTCTAACTGAATGCGGCTGAATACCAGTATTTTACATGGAGCGACTGCCTATCTGAACTCCACAAGCAAGTCACTGGGTAAAACGATACTCCTTGGTGTGACTAGACTGGATTTACTGACCGTTCATCATCATCACATAGGGCTCTTCAATTGCACGCCAATAAGCTCGATTCTTGGCAACTCTCATCCAGCTGCTAGCAACCACCCTGCGAAGATCGTCGCTCCACCTAACGTGACGGCATACTACCTTACAACTTACTTAAGAACATGTCTACCCCAACGGTCATCGGTGCTACGGTTATTACGGCAGGCCCACTGCCACTTCAGCTGGCTTATCCTTTGAGCTATGTCGACAACTTTGGTTCTCTGCCGGATCACCTCGCTCTGGAATGCATAGCCCGTTCCACAGCTCGCTGAGTGACCTTGAATTTACGAACCATCCGTACCGTGAGCCTGTGCCAAGCAGGACGCACTAATTGAAAAACTTTGTTCGACTGACCGATAGTGGAACAACTTATTTTCCGTTCCAGAGAACCACCGCAAAATAACATGTCATTGCAGTAACTCAATATCGTATTTCCTATTATATTTTCTCCGACAAAGTTGGATTGCTACACTAAGGCCCGTCTCCCACGACGCTACTCAAAAGTAACGTGTTGCAACCTTAAATTACTAATGAGATTTCTAAATGTGTTTCTTCTCCATATTTCGTATCGATGTTACGTCTTATTAAATTTAAAATTATTTGGACCCAGTAGGTCCACGTTTTTGCTAAAGAACTTGATTAACCCCAGTACCACACCTCCGCCGCGAAACCGTAGCAGCGAAACCCTGCGGTTTCGCGTCATTAGTTCATTTCAGCTGGTTTTGGCTGGCTGACGCGAGCTAGCGGTGTTAACATAATAACGTTAATGATTTCAATACCGCCAGTCAAGAACTTGAAATGGGCAGAAATGGGCTCCCGTAAAGCTGGTACGTTTCTGACCGGTACTGCCCACCGAATCAGGTTGAGAATCATCTAAATTAACGATTTTATACGGTTTTGTCCGTAAAACGATGTGATATGGTTTTGGTCGTGGGCTCTCGTACCACACTAAATTGTTAAGGAATGTTTATTTTATAAATTTCTTTGGAAATACTGAATGTATCCTGCACATTTTGTTGGATTATGCCAATATTTAGTAAAAATTTCTACTAAATATTGGTGTTATTGTTATCCGATTTGATCAACTAGTTTAGTGAGAGCCACATAAAATGTGTTGTATCAGCGAAATTCTATAGTTTTTCCATTTAATTTTTACAGTATAAATAAATCACATTTGCTACTAAATTATACTAAAAATCCTTTGTAATTGGTTGATTACTTTCCGAGAAACAGCGCGGTGAAATTTATGGATTTTTATGAAACATCAAAGCATTGTAGCTACCTCAAATTCAGCCCTGCAAAACCCATTTTTTTTGTACAGGCTACGCATAAGTACTACTAAATCCTACAAAATGTACAAAAATATCCGTTGGCTAGTTTTCGAGTTCTGAGGTGGCTCCTCAATTCAGACGTCTGGGTTGAGGAGCCACCTTTAATGTCGTATAACTTTTTAAGTGTTTTACTACAAATTCCAGGATCCGGCCTACAAAATCGGTTAATTTACTACTAAATATTGGTAGTACCCTCGTTCAAATATGAGACATGGCTCCTCAATCCAGACGGACACAATGTAGATTAATTGTCACTCATGGGTTTTTGGGACGAAGTTCCTTAACACGGTTGCGGTAGGAGTTGACACTGATAGAAATCGTCACGGAAGGAAAATGGTAAATGAGCTCCTCCATACGACTTTCTCTCTCTTTCTCTCTCTCTCCCTCTCTCTCTTTCTCTCTTTCCCTCTCTCTCTCTAACTCCCTCTTTCTCTCTCTCCCTCTCTCTGTCTTTCTCTCCCCCTCACTTTCTCTTTTTCAGTCTTTCTCTCACTCCCTCTCTGTTTCTCTCTCTCCCTCTCTCTCTATCTTTTCCTCTCTTCCTCTAAACCTACTTATACTTATCTAGGGCGCACCTACTTACCTATCTACCCTAACCTACCTATCTACATTACCTACCCTTTCGAGCCTCACGTGATTTATGGACCAAAATGCCAAAATGTAGATTAATTTGTCACTCCTGGGTTTTTGCAACGAAGTTCCTTAACGGTAGGAGTTGACTGGTAGAAACCTTCACGTTAGGAAAATCTTTATGAGGTCCTCCATGAGGACTCTCTCTCTTAATCTGTCTCTCTCTCTTTCTCTTTCTCTCTATATCTCTCTATGAGCTCCTCCATGCGACTTATTTTCTCTCTATCTCTCTCTCTCTCTTTATCTGTCACCCTATCTACTAAACTCTACTCTACCTCTATCACGCCTATATTATTTACGTTTCGCTGCTATGGTTTCGCGGCGGAGATATGCTACTAGCGTGATAAGAAAAACAAATAGGTTCACTTTCAAATTGTGTGCAGTCACCCGAGTGAGGTTCTAAGTGAACTTTATAGAATAGCACTACCGTTCCTTTACTTCAAAAACTACACATAATATTACGCTTGTAACTGACAGGACGGGCAGAGTGTTACTTGGACCCTGTAGGTTCACGTAGGGCCAGGTGACTGGTCGTCTTACTGATCATGGTTTTGTTAATGGTTATTAGTAATTAACTGTTTATTTATTTTACCTCGATGGCAAGCCCTTTATACCTGGAGGCTTTTATTTAGATACTAAGTTCTGTTAACGTTTAGTTTTTATTTCTGCCTGAATATAGTTCTCGATGATTTTGGTTGATATATTGGCGTCTGCTAGCTGACATATAGCTAATAATTTAAATTATGTTTTGTGTTGGTTAATGTAATTTATTTTGCATACTGCATATTATATAGAATCATATTTTTCTCTAACTGAACAGACAGCTGTGCCGCTGGCGAGTTTGTTGCACCACTTCTTCTTCCCAGCTAACGCACTAGGAACTGGTGAAGGGTGGGCGTTTTGAGAAACAGTCTTATGTAATTTCGAAGTTCGAAAAGTGCTGTTTCTCAGACTAGTTTGAATAAATGACTTTTGAATTTTGGTTAATGGCGGCATCAATGGCGTTTTTTTATGTCACTAAGGTGCAAGTGTAGACTTTGGATACTCCAGTAAGCGGGCCATGGTCTGGTCGGGTGTACTAGTATGTCTATGGCAGTCTGAAATGACCCGACTAACTTTCGCGTTATTAATCAGTTTTTGATTGTTTGCGTCGCGTACGGACTGCCATTAAAATACTAAAGGCTTGTGCAGACCAGCGCGACTTGTCGCGCGACGCGACACGAACAATACAATTTCTAAGAAAACTTCACAGTATAACAATAACCGGTGTCGCGTCGCGCGACAAGTCGCGCTGGTCTGCACAGGCCTTAATGCTGTGACATTCTGGTTACTCATTAGTGATTTGAAATTGTAACACGTTACTTTTGAGTATTGTCGTGAACGACGTGCCTTACCATTTCAAGAATGAGTGACGTCAACTAAAACAATGGTATGTAATAACCAGTTTCCTGTACATTGGCTTTTATTATTTGTTTAGGTACAGGGCTCTTGTTTTTATTGTCCGAGGTAAGGCTAGGTCAGATTGTAAGCTGAGCGGGGAGCGGGCGCGGTAGCAAACTCCCAAACTTAAACTTCATACAAAAGATATTCCTGAAAATGTACAACCGCATAAAAAGGTATTTACTTAATAGTAAGAGAAAAAAAGGGGTCCGTTACGTTACGAATGCGTCTTTATAAACACGACACTCTTTAACTAAGCTTTTCTGATTCTAACCTTGGTAGGTATCTTAAAATTCAATCTTGTTCAACTGACTGTTTCATTTATTTTCACAATTTTAGCAATGTATAAGCACAAAAGACCTAGTTTTTCTAACTTTCCAAACAAAGTAAATACCATTGTGACCATAGTTGGTTCACC
Organism: Agrochola lota; assembly: GCA_947364205.1. Taxonomy (NCBI): domain Eukaryota; kingdom Metazoa; phylum Arthropoda; class Insecta; order Lepidoptera; family Noctuidae; genus Agrochola; species Agrochola lota. The sequence continues at coordinate 6,976,593 of OX376246.1, read as the reverse complement.
TAGATATTGCACCGGTAAAGTATTAACTCCTAAAGTCTCTCTCAAAGTGGTGCTATTCTGTAAAGTTCACTTGGAACCTCACTCAAGTGAGCGCACACAATTCGAAAGCGAACTCATTTGTTTTTAAAGTAAATCATCGCGGATTCGCAACGCGACACTGTTTGAATTTCGAAGTACCTAATGTTTAGAGAATGACACTATAACTCTCCGCTGACAATATAGCTTAGGCCGAAAAGTGAAGGATTTGTGGGGTCACTTACTTTTATTGTAAGAGGAAATGTGTGTCAATGGGCGCTTTTGTTTTCTATTATGATCCCGTGTTTAGCCTGAGGGTGAAGTCCTATGACAAAACGTTGTTTACTCTTTATTTGTACAGTTGGAATCTAGCAAAGAGAATTAAACCACTTGAGAGCTGATAGACCGATTTCGTCTAGGCACACGGCTCACCACTGCGGGTCGGGGGACGAAGAAAATACAGCGGTTGTGATTGGCCGATGCAACAATGTCAGGACGAATGTTCGAAAGATAGTGATGCGCAAGTCAGTTTTGCAACAATAATATCGATATCGATAAAATCGACGTCTATTATTATTATTTTTTTTTAACTATACTGATGGGGTGTTAACGGGGTGCAAATAAAACACTGACGTAAAACTTCAAATTTAATTTTATTCAATTAGATCAATGCTAAAATTAAAGGAAGCTTATTTAATGGACTGAAAGTATGTCTTATAAAAATATTAGCAATATCAATCCCTGTCGGATAGAGCAATGAATTCTCATAAGTGAAATTCAAATTCAAATAATTTATTGTACAATTAGGAATCACTTTTACACGTCATTATTTAACAAGCTAGCTGGAGTCGAGATTTCCTAACTGATAGTCATAAAGAATGTGAAAACAAACTCGGAGGTCACTGTCTGTTTTAAAGTATAGAACTTAATTGGCTCATATTATATGTTATCTCTGCATCAAAATGCCTAAGGCATTAAATTTCTCATTTGTGCAGTTTTTAATTGTGCATAAAACATTAAATAAATTTGTTTATTAAATAAATTCGTTTGACCTAGCCGCGAAATTCAATTTTTCATTAGTATGTTACAAATTTCATCTCTACACTTGACATAGTATGTTGTTTATAATGAGCGACAATAACCGTTTAGTAAACACGTCGCCCGCCGTCGTTATTGTAGTGAATAGCGTTATTAAAAATAAAAGAAGACGAATAGAGCTTTTTTATTTTTTACCAGTAGGAAACATCGTAATTTTTATCGTCAAATTATATAAAGACTTTGTTTTGAAGTTGTCACAACACTACAGCATTAGTACAGATAGAAAGGGACAGACGTATTGACATACCCTAGTGAGAGAAAGAGATTTTTCAAAAAGACTTCAACGCGGTATACATTTTTGTGCCTTTTTACGTAAGCAACCAGTTTAGCTTGAGCCCTGCAATTATTCATAATATTATTAAATCATAAATATATTTTACTTACCGATGAAAAGTTATGCCATTTTTTTTATAGCTGGATGTTCTAGACGTTTTCCCACACCATTTAATAGAACAGGAACTCATAATTGTTTATAATTATGCAGAAATGTTTTAAAATGTATCAAAATAACCGCGTGTGCAGAGATCCAATAACTGGTCAAAACTAAAATGGCAATTCATATTGTCATCTAATATAAGTGCAATTTCATTTATGTGTCGTGAGCCTGAGTCGCCCGTATGAGCAGTCAAGAGGCTATATAGTCATTGGAATCTAGGCTGCAAATAGTTTGGCGTAGTTTTTTGTGCTTTTTTCCTTCTCCGTGCCTCGGAAAGCACGTTAAGTCGTCACGATCTTTGACATTCGTTAGGGATCGTCAGAGGCCCGAAAGTCGTACAACCAGTTTTACCAAGGGGTATCGTAATACTCAGTTACTGGGTTGTGGAGGTCAGATAGTCAGTCGCTCCATGTAAAATATTTGTATTCAGGTGCATGCGGTTAGACTGGAAGCCAACCCGTACATAGTTGGGAAAAGGCTAGGCAGTTAGGCAGTTTTTTGTGCCTTTTTCGTCTTTGTTGTACAAGTTGACGTTAAGATTAAATAAATGTATTTGTTTTGCAAAGACGTTTTCTAAACGAATACTGAGGAAGAATGTATTTTTCATCTCGCTATTCATGGGTTCCGGTACAATTTTAAGAGATCACAGCCTGACCATAAAATGCAAAAGAAAGAAAATAAAATTTGACCCAGGGTCAAAAAAAGAAGAAGAGGTGCCTTAAGAATAGTCCTTTTAAACTCAACCCAAATTAAGACTCAACATATATATCTATTTATCTATTATATAGCATTTATCTGTGTATATATTATAGTATATTGTACTTTTATTATTTATTTACTTTCTTCTGACACATATAACTAATGAATTAATCAAAATAACAAAATGATGTACTAACTAAACTAACAACTATTCAAAAACTAAAATATAGTATCGAAAAATTCATCTGCATCGCTGTCGGGGTTGACTGCCAGGATTGTTAGATCCTAGCAGACAACCCCACTGGTATCTTGCTGACTGACAAATAATTTAACACGGCATAAGGGTGACACAGGCAGAGTAGTCGTGGCACAGAGGTAACGGCCGTGTCTTACGAGTTGAAGGTCGTAACCTCGAACCCAGGCAGGCGCTTAGCTTTAGATAAATTATTTCATCACCACTGCTCTCAAAACGGTGACGGAAAACCTTGTGAAGAAACCGTCATATTCTAGAACCAAAAATTCGAAGACATTATACATTTACCAACCCGCTGCGTGGTAGATTACAGACCACTCCCACTCACTGAGAGGAGGCCTGTGTCCCAGCAGTGGGCATAATCTAGGCTAAGGGTGACATGGGGGAGTAAGATAAAGTACCTAAATACTTTTATTTTATTTGAGTGCTGTTCTTTCGAATAGATCGGCACATGACTTGATAAACAAAGTTCTCAAAGTTGAACTATCCCCAAATGCTTTGTCCAAAACTATACAATTTCGGACAAAAAAACTTAAAGAATATATAAAACTAGATCCAATTATGTTACCCTTTTTGACAATAAGACCAACATTCCTAAACTCAAAGGGGATAGAATAATAAATGGGGTTAAAATAAACTATTGGTCCTAAGATAGGCTGGCCGATAGATGCAAGTGGCCTCGACAAGCCTTTGAATAGTTTGATTCTGTATTGATATATTTTGTTACCTTATTCTATTTTTTATTATACCTGTCACTTACTCTTTAATTAAATAGGATAAAATAAAATTGCAATTATATATTATATATATTAATTTATTTATTTTATTTTTATTTATGTACACACAGTAAAATTGATACAGATACGACATATCATAATTATGAGTACAAAGGTACTGCTTATTTCTTAAGAAATTTCTTCCAGCAGACCTGCGAAAGGAAAAATGAGAAAGAAATGTAGACAATAGTGTGTGAGAACAAGAAGAGAAAAATATAAATATGCGAAGTCTTAAACTAAAATATCAAAATATACCTACATACGTATAACGTTATAAATTAACATATATTTAAATATATAAACATACATACTACAGGTATATAAATATTCACAGTTGAGAGGAAAGGTAATGCTCTTCTACTCTATATATAATTATAATATATAATTTATTTGTCAATCAATTATTAATTAATTATTACTAACACTAGTTTGTACGCTCGCAATTGTACTAACAAATATGGATGTAGCGTAGGATGAATCTGAAATAAATGATTAATTATTATGTATCATGGTCTAAGATCCCTATAGGAACTACCTTCACCCATTAAAGAATGAAAAGTATTTTATATCAAATTTAGAATGTAAAAAAATATATCGTGAGTAGGTTGGCTGAAATATTCCTGGCCAGACAATGATTAATAAAAAAAACAAAAATTACTTTTTTTATTGCATTCGTTCGTTTTAGTAATAAATATTTCTCTTAAAAAGCACTATCCATTGATATTATATCACTTATGGTTATCGGGCGCCCAGAACATTCCTAAACTTAGATGGCCAAGTAGTCACCTATTTAGGTCATTAACTCTGAATTGACTAACAATTCCATTCAAAACTCAGAATTGAAAAGCTCTTTTAATTGGTGTATACTTTGCAATTTTTTAAAAAAATCGTAATATTTCAACTCTTCATGGAAATTGCAAATAAAAATTTAGTCTCCATTTTGCAAAGAGATTCCTAATACTTTTTATCTATGTTAATAATGCTACGGGTAACAGAATGTTGTTTCAAATTCCCCTTTACATAGCTGTCGGCCATGTTCTCGAAACCGAAACCTTTTAGGGTTGACGCAGGCTTGGCCAAGCGCGGAACAGCGTTTTCCTTGCCAAACAAATATCGACATTGTGTCTTTTTAAATTAATCGAAAATAAAACCTTAACCGCGTACTGTACGACACAGCTTAGATGTAGCATGAATTTTTGAATTTAACGAATGTATTTGGTTATATGACTTTACAAGTTATTGCGTTTACGTAAAGATCATTTTCACCCAAAGTAGTAATAAAGATTGGTAATTTTTAAGACGCACACAGTTCGGATGGTGATCGGTTTTACGAATTTTGCCGAAGCTACATCTAAGTTGTGTCATACTGTACCTCTGAGTGCGTTAATGCTCTTTCGACCTAATTGTAGTTTATTTACAGGGTCAAATTAAATGAAGTAAACATGACAAAACAAAAAAAAAACAAAAAGATTTTCTAAGCAAATTTTGTCCCCAAGTTGTTCTTTTTTGTGTTCTTTCTTTGCATCATGCTCGCCATAAATAAACCTATTTTCTGTTTTTAGTAATGCTATTATCGGAGCAGTTTTTTTTTTTTTTTTTCATTTTTGTAATTTTAGATATTTGATGCCTACCTGTCACAGAAGAAAAATGCATTTATTGGCATTACAACAGAAAAATACTCCATAAAACTATAAAAACAGAAAACAAATTATTATAATGCCAAAAGGGCCTCAGCTCAGAATAATGTCAGATGGCAACACAAAGTGTGCCACCTGACGCTGATTTTCAGCGGCAACCCACGAGTGCCATACGCTAGAATAATAAACATAGGGAAGTGTCTGTCCGTTATAATAAATAAATTAAATGTAATATAAAAATAAACTCATACAAAATCATATAAAATGTTGTGACATACATGTTTTTGTGCATTGTGTTGTGATTAATGAGAAACTTAACTAAATACACAATATTTGCGTATTTCGTACATCAAGTCTGTGGAGTTTTCCTAGCTAATTTAACATTGACCTTCTATTTTTTAATCTAATTTTACTTTTTGCTGGGATTGCTTGATATTTTGAAGTAAAAACCCGATGCTCTTCGCTTCGTCAGATCTGCATTGACCCTAAGTAGAATAGAGAATTTATGATGTTTTCAAGGGTCGTAAATTTAGCGGTTTGGGGCCGGCAGAGTTTCAAGTAGGGATATTTTGAACGAGGGTAAAATTTATAATCGTTTAAAAATTATACTGGCAGTATTTGGTAGATGCATGTGGTACTAAGTACTTTTTAATCAAGTTGCTTTTAGGGTTCCGTATCGAAATGGTTAAGGGTTGTTGCTGACCATTTTTTTGGGGTTGGTCTGTGTCTCACAAGGATTTTTCTCTGCAAACTGGTATCGTGACCTAAGACGTGTTTCAAAATGTGATGTCGGTAAAATAAAATGAAATTAAATAAAACTTTATTTATTTGTCATAATATCATGGTAAAATATTTTTTGTCTCACTATATTCGTCTTGTCAGCCATGCAAATATTTCTAGTACATGCTTTAATATCATTGATTTATTTATTTTTTGATAAAAAATAAAACGGCCAAGGCTAATTACATTAGTTAAAGACATAGGCAAAGCCTCAAACACATGATTAAAGTACAGTAAACAAAAGTATACAATTACACGACAGTCATACGCTCATCTCACAATACTCCAGACATACAGACAGGATCTTCCATTCATCCGCAAACACATCACAGTCAGGCTTAGCGTCCAAGAGAGCGTTGAGCGCAGAGCGCAGAGAGTGAAATTACATCAATGTCATTAGTCATACACAATTAGTCATATTCAAGACAAAAACAGTCTTCATTAATATTAATTAGGCATATTAACATTATAAAATATATTAAATTAGTTTATTACATTATATCTCAAGACACTGTCAAAGATCTTCAAATGAAAGACGGAGGGAGGGGTCTTGGTATGTGAAGACGGTCACCCATCCACGGACCAACCACGGCAAGCGTAGCTTAACCCGATCGATCGACTCGTGCGGCTGTTATTACTTAGCCTCTCCAAATCAATCACAGAGCTAAAATTAAAAGTAACATGTAGCAAAGTACGGAACCATTTAAAATATTTCCATAATCACATGGCAACCCTTATCACATTTATATTTTGTTTCAAAACATTGGCGAATGTTTTCGCAAGTTAAAAGGGCTAATGTAAATATTATTATACCAGTAAAATGGGACAAAAGGTTCCTACTTCGTATGCAACTTGGCCGGAACCTTTCAGAATAACATGAAAAAATTACTGTTCATGCTCGCAATTTCACTTTTTGTGTGTTGAGTTATCGTTTTTTTTTGAACGCTTATCAGCCGGTCCTCTGTAAATTTCAAGTGCTTGAAGTATTTAATAAATAAATCATTAGTAGGCTTGAAGTGCGCTGTCATTCCACACTTTTGACAGCAGCTCACTTCACTTAAGTTGAAAAATTACATCAAAATGAAATAAAAGTGAAGTAAAAACCCTTTATATTTAAAACAAGCTTTTAATGAACTAAAAACTACCAAATAAAACTTACTTAAACATAGAACTTTAAAAAAACTTCAAAGTTTGAGGCTTATCTTAAAGTGTAAGAAGGACGTTTAAGCCTCAAATTTTTAAGAACATTTTAAAGTTCTGTCATTACGTAAGTTTTATTTGGTAGTTTTTAGTTCATTAAAAGCTTGTTTTTAAAATGTTTTTACGTCAATTATATTTTATACTTTTTAGCATTACAATTTGTTTAAATATCTGATCTATCACCTTTACTTAAAAGGTACTTGTAACAACAAAATACAATTTTTAACAAAAATAACTTTTTACACTAGGTAAAAAAAAGACTTACTAACTAACTAACTAATATTTTATTTTCCGACTTCGTTATATGTGAAAATATTTCTCATTGGTTGGTTTCATTTCCAGCAACAGCAATCAACTAAACCTATCGCAGTCCACTGTTGGACATAGGCCTCTCCCAGGCTGCGCCACAACACCCTGTTCTCTGCCTTCCGCATCCATTCTAAGTCCAGATTAATTTTCATATTGCTGAATAACAAATGATTTATTAACATCTGATCCCGGGTACAGAATGGCGAATCTTAACATGACATATAACATTAATAAGTCCTCTTTGTCTCTGCAACCCAACATGAAATGTAACACAGCAACTAGACGATTTTTTTACTGTGTAACATTTCATGTTACGTTTCACTAATCTGTATTACCTAACTTAACGTAAAATGTAAACGTAAAACGTACCCGGCATTACTTAACTTAATGCCCCGGCCGCATCTGCGTCTATCGTGATAGAGCAGTGCGTGCCGAAGCTTCGTATGTTTTGTTTGCTGAAATGTTATCGCGCTAATGCGGTGGTCACATAATTTTAACGAATTATCGTGCAATAATCCAAGATCAACAGAGCGCTTACGCAGTCCGCAAACAACTGTATAGTAGAAATGACCAACGCTAGTCCGACCACGCGCCACGCTTATTATGTACCACCATCCGGGCGATAAGTGCTACGCAGCCCGAACTATCGCCACGATAACCAATAATGGTTGGTCACATCTGCGTGTATCGTCTCACTGTGCGAAGCTTCGTCACGATAGACGCAGATGCGGCCCCAACATAATATCTGAAGTATGGCACACTAACACAATTAATAATAATAAAAAAATCCCCCTGTAACTATGGCAAAAAATATGTCTACAGAAATTGTTGTCATAGAGAAAAATATGGTATAGACTAAGAGTTCCATTTTCTTTTAGGTACAAAACCCTAAAAGCCCTATCAGTGAACCCTGTTCGAGCTAGATCACTGTCCTACTGCGGATTCAATTGGGTCCCCAGAGACTCATAACCCTTTTTTTTTTTTTTTTTTGGATGGGAAATCATCAAATGACTTCTCCCGCTCTGGGCAGAGCGAGAGGGTGTGTCAGACTTTTACTGACTAAAACCCACCCGTGTTCCTTCCGTTGCCTGTGTGCCGGGGCCGCGTTATCCCTTTCGGACAAACCCGCAACCCCAGCAGGCATTGGTCTTTCGACCCCGTCGGTTGGTGCTGACATCTCTTTGAGGCGCGCGTGGAACACAACGCGCCGTCGACACGGGCCTGGTCCTTATCGGACGGCGAACTGCCCATTGCTCACCGTCCGCAAGCCCGCGCCTACGGTGGCCGGAAGTCGGCTCTCGACTCCCGACGCCCGGGGCGTCTCCTGCGGAGAGACTCATAACCCTGACTATTACTTCAAATCATAACATTAACCCGTACTGTTTGTGGTAATAGCTAGGGTTTACAGAAATATGGCTTAATCATAGCGACATGTTAGTTCATTGTGTACGAGTATTTAGAAAAGATTATATATATATATATATAGAGAATAGGTAAAAGCTACTTTTCAGTAGCTTTTACTTATGAGTTTGTGTGCGTGTATCTTGGTTTATGTACTTACGTGTTGATTTTAACATAGAAACTTCAATACCTCGTTTTACCCTTTTTAAGGGAATGTTATAAAAATCCTGAAATACGAGCCATAATCAACCAAAAATGTTCCAGGCATCACAGGCATCCTCTATTCAAGAGGGAGTGGGCTGTAATCCACCGCGTGGGCCCAGTGCGGGTTGGTAGATGTCACATGGCTTTTGAATTTTTGGTTCTAGGACATGCCGGTTTCCTCGCGATGTTTTCCTTCACCGTTTTGAGAGCAGTGGTGATGAAATTATTTCCACAAAGTAAAGTGCCTGCTTGGGTGCGAACCCAAAACTCGTATGTCGGGGCCGTTACCAAATGTTTTTACAAAATATGAATACAATATGACAAATGATGTCCAAATTGTGATTTTCAACCCATTTCATAATCTTTGGTGTTGGTTTTCATGAAAATAATGTCAGTGTTGTATTTAACTACCCTCCAATAAATACATTATAAAGAAATATCCTTTTCTTGCTAATACTTTTAATCAGCACAATTGTACTATCTCACAATCAAACGACGACTCACTATGCATTACGTTTTACCATTTAAAATTACTTTTGCCCCACCCAGAAATAATGATAATATCGCTGTCATTTCTAAGTGTTGCCAAAGTAAAGTAATACATTCAGTTGCCATAATGAAAATACATTTAAAACTTTCTTACAATAATTTGTACTTTGACTCAAACTCAAAGCGTTTATTTCAATTAAACCATTTACTGGCACTTTTGAATTGTGAAGGAATCGGTCAGTCAGAAATATGAAGCTAGTTGGCCATTCCAAAGCGTAGTAGGTACCTATGGAGAAGAACGGGCAAGAAACTCCACGGACACTCTTTTAAATAAATTGTTACAAAATATTGGTTACATTATTCATGTTGATATTAAACATGTGAGAACAATGTAGAAAGACGTGCACGCTAGAAGCGTCCGTAATAAAAAGATAAAATAAAGAACAATTCAAAAATTTAAAACAGCCAAGGCAGCAGCAAGAGTTGACCAGTCCCCACTGACGGCGCCCGTTCACGAACATGACGCATGGATTAGCACCATTCAGCTCAACCATTTTGAAGGGAGCTAAATGATCCAACACACGCGCCACCATCAGCGAGACATCTGTGTGAGTATGACATACTCACAGCCGCCAGGGTACATTCAAGTCAATAGAAGACGTATTACCTGGTAAATGTTAGCTCTGACAGTGTTGCCACAGTGGATATTTTATATCGATATTAAAATATTACATTATTTTTAAATTGAATAAAAGAAATCACGACAATGTAAATTATATCAAACATATTAGGGACTTCTTTTTCAATCTCCTTTTTTGGGACAGTATGTCAGTCAGCCAGTTGGCCTGGCTGTCTGTTGTAAATGTGTATGCTTGGAGTATTTCCTGACATTATAACTGCCTCCCTAACATTATAATTCCTAATATTATAAATGCAAAAGTGAGTTTTTTTGTTTGTTTGTTACGCTTTCACGCTAAAACGGCTTATCGGATTTGGATGAAGTTTGGCACATGGGTAGACCATGACCCTGATTAGGACATAGGATACTTTTTATCCGGATATTCCTAGGAAATCTAGACTTATACGGGTAAAACCGCGGGATGCAGCTAGTGAATAAATAAATGGACCACAAATACAAACGTTGTGAAACTAGTTTTATATAAAACTAGGTAATAAGTTGGGATTCCGGCCTGAAATATAGCTCAATCGTAGTCCGAGTGAGCTCATTGTCTAGTTTCATATGAGAAAACACGTATTTCAAACGGTCGTCACGTTTTTACTCGAACGTGACGATTTTCTTCATTCTTTTTTGAGTTTGGATATTGCTCCATAATGTTACTTTTGTGTGATACTTTTCTTCTTTTAGCTGTTATTAACAGCTTTTTGTTTGAGTTGTGAGACAAGCGATTTTCGTCTTTATTTATATATCAAAATGTATGAAAGTAGGCATATAAAATAAGCCACGCTGTATTGCCGAGTTTTAGTTTGAAGAGAGAGAGTTTGGTGGAACATTTCAAGTTTTTCTCTAAAGTAACTTCTAGGTAATTTTGATGAGGTAGTTTTTGGCCTTTCAATATTTAAATTCTACATATATTTGTTTGTAATTTTCTCTTGGTGCTACATAATCATTTATTCTAGAAACTAAAATAAATGTCATTGGTAGACGAGTAAAGTAATATTTACATAACTAACAGTTTAAAGTATTAAGTAAGTCAAATGCCTGCTCTACGCTTATTTCCGTTACCTAAGTGACTTAATGTTACCATTTTTAAACGGACACGGAAACCGTTGTACAAAGTAGAAATATTTCAGGCCCTTTTATCGGCCAAAAGTGGTGCTGTAAAATGGGACGGTTTAGGAACAAAATGTAGGTCCCTTTTAGGTTTAAATTGAGCTTGAATTGGTTACTTGCTTTTGAAAGTTGAATTTGAAATCTTGTTGTATTTTTTATTTTTTATTGTGGGATAGTATCAAATAACTTCTCCCGCTCTGGCCGGAGCGGGAAGGCGTGTCAGACTCTTACTGAATAAAAATGTAGGTCCCTTTTAGGTTTAAATTGAGCTTGAATTGGTTACTTGCTTTTGAAAGTTGAATTTGAAATCTATTTTTTATTTTTTATTGTGGGATATTATCAAATAGCTTCTCCCGCTCTGGCCGGAGCGGGAGGGCGTGTCAGACTCTTACTGAATAAAACCCGCCCGTGTTCTCTTCATTGCCTGTACACCTGTGTTCTTTCGTCTTCAGTAGCCTGTACGTTGCCAGGGGCCACGGTATCCCTTTCGGACTTTCCCGCGACCCCGACAGGCATCGGTCCTAGCAGACTTCTTTCGGAATTTGAGATCTAGCGTGGTTTTTTCTATTATCGTCTTATTGCTATTTTTATTTTATTTATTTAATACTTTGAGCACACAAATGTTCAGAGGCGGACCTAAAATCGCATAGGCATTTCCATTTTCTACCACTTAACCTTTGGGTGATGTAGAGACAAACAGTAATGAAAATTGGGAAATAAATATTTATTTAAATATAAAGATAATATATATTTTTGATAGCTATTGACGTATAGTCATATATATTATTCGTATTTATTTATTTGGATAATATTATTCTATTTTCAATACACATTTTTAAATAATTTTATTAAATAAATTAAAATATCAGAAATAGTAGCTCATCGGCATCACAAACAGGGTCCAAGCTGTTAGTGATCAAGGTTCTTTAAAGAGGAACCTCCTCACTATGCGTGCCGTGTCTAGGAGTAGTGCTTTCTAAATCAAGCCCTTGATCCAGCCGCGCAATGAGAGCCTCCTGTGGTGTTGGTCGAGGCTCTCCGCTATTAGGCCATTTACTGTTACGATTATCGGTACAATGATTGCAGAGTCCACGTCCCACATGTCGACAACCTCGTGTGTTATGACCAATGATCGGAGTAGGTAGATTGAACTGGGGTCATTGATCCGAAACGTATATATTACTATGGACATTCCACTATTAGGCTATTAACTATAACGCTTATCGGTACAATGGTTATCGAGTCCACGTCCCACATATTGCCAGCCTCGTGTGCTAAGTCAAGATAATTGTTTTTTTTTATCTTTCTCAGCTTTCACGAGATTCTGATTCTAGAGGGACTGCCATATCAATAAGCATTACACAGCGGTCTCGTCGATCTATCACAACAATTATATTATTTGATTATTATCGCCTTATTTCTATCATTTACTGCTTCTAACCGGGTGCCGTTGACCAGTATTTTACACAGACCGACTGCCTATCTGACCTCCACAACCCAGTTACTTCGTATATTTTTTTATTAATCGTTTATTTCAGACATAAGCACCCATAAAATGAAAATTGAAAACTTATCCTAAAACAAACGAACATAAAAAAATTAACAGTACAGAAAAAAAATAATAAAACAAAACATAATTTCACACCAAAGAAGACAAAACAAATGTACCCCATAACATTGATGATTACATTTATTTCTCAGTAAATGCACGGTATGAAAAGCAGCTTTGACAATACTATTTTTACTTGCCACCACACGCGAGAAGAACGACGCCCTGAGCTTCCCCATGAGCGCAAAGAAGTCGTTTACTCTGCTCTCAGCAAACATCTCAGTTGCACTACACCGGCATGGCAGGCATGACCCGAAACGCGTTTTTATATTGTACACGAAGAGAGTTGTATGCACTCTTCGTGTACTTGTACCAAAGTTGACTGGTGTAGAACGACTGGCAGTAAGCCTGGAACAGAGTTATTTTGATTTGCTTCAAGCTATGGAAGAAACGTCTATTTATCATGTTACTTCTGCATGCAATGCTATATCTTTGCCTCTCCAGGCCATCGTCATCTTTATCGGTATAACACCATATCCCTTGGTAAGACTGATTGTCTGACTTTCGGGCTTCTAACTACCCGTAACGACTAAGTTTTGCAAATGGGGGTTCTCAGCTAGAGTCGTAAATATAATGTATAGCAAAACATTATATTTCTAAAACAAGATGACTTAAATATTACTTCCCCGTTAACATTAAAAGGCAGAAGTAATCTCTTTAACATAAAGCTATTTTTATCTCTATAGCGCTAAAGTCTTTATTAAGATGACAAAGCAACCACTCAAGTAAATTGGCAATGGGCTGGAATGGCACACTTTTTAGGTCTCAAACAACTGTAACTTTTAAAAGTTTCTTTAAGAATAAAGCAGGAATATTTTTCTGTTTCTGAGGGAATAAAAGCGATAAGTAATTATTTCTTAATAGCTTGTGCATGCGGTGTCGCTCAAATCCTAGATGAAACACTCAATGCACTCGCAAAAAAAAATGGCTGCGGAGTCGGCGCGTTCCGTGGCGTCCGGGGTGAGGTAGCCGACCGATTTCCGCAGCAGGTAGTGCTCGCATAGACAGGCGGCACGCGGCGTGCACGCACCTTCACGCCAACAAGAAGTAAAAGGGTAGGTAGGCTAGTAGGTAGGCATACTGTGAACAATGAAATAATGTTAGTGTGGGTCCGTTAACATGGCGCGTATATCTGTGATTTGTATTATAACCAAATCCGTTGAGTTAACAAAAACACTGTCACTGAACTTCATGTCAAATTATTTGAACTACTTTTTCAGTTTTCAAACCAACTTACATTAAACAAACACATTCCAGTAATCTATATTTCCCAAAGGGTTTAGGGGCAGTGTTGCCACGCTGTGAGTATTTATATCCTACATTTCACCAGAATTTAATTTATTTAATTTTAAGTTCCACGTGGTAGAGAGCCTCATCACAGACAGACGAATTAAAAATCTGGAGTAACACATTATGTTAGGGTATAAACCGAACAAATTGCGTGTGACTCCGTTCCATATATGTCCTCTGGCGGGCACCATATTCATTTAATGTGCTGTCACGTTTAGCGAGTGTCTACAAGTCATAACTTTAAGACCCCTGTTAAAAATTTGCAATAATTATTTTAATGGATTTGGGGTAATTTTGGTAGGTACTAAAAATGAGAATTTTAAATAGCAATAACTTTTTTATTTTCAATAATAATAATATTTTTTATTACTTTTTGGGCATGTTATTGTAGTACCTATGTGCCCCTTTCGGTACGGAAAGGTTTTTTTTTTACATATATTTTTTTAAAGTTTTCGCTTCATGTCCTCTAGCGGGCGCCATATTCATTAATTGTGACGTCACATAGCCTATAAGCCAGCGAACAATAAAGACGCTTCCAACGATACTTCATTTGTCAAATTATGATGAGTACTTTAGAATTTATGAGGGAACAGATGACATACATACCCAAATATATACCGGTCAAAACCATAACCGTCCGCCGCAGTGGGGTAATAAAATAAGTCCCCATTTCCCATTGAAATTAATGCGATTCAATAAGAACTCCACCATTTCTACAGTAATTGTCTATTTATTACTCTGTAAACGGAAGGACGTGAGTGCCGGCGTCCATTTTCTGCGAAAACATGAGCATTTAGTTTCAAAACATTAGCTTTAAGACTTTAAGTGACTTTGAGATGCGGTTGGCTCTGGAAGCTTCAATTTATAAAGAAAGGAACGATTTAATTAAATCTTTTATGTATTTTCCGATAAATCTGAATCAATGCATTTTCTATTTCTATGCGAAAACAGACAATAATAAATTATAAATAAATAATAATCTTTATTGCAGAACACATGATTTAAAAAAAAACGATAAAAAATAAATTTAAAAAAAACCCAGCAGTGAATGAATAAAAAACTGCCATAAGAAAGAAGATAAATATATTTATTTATATATATACACTTTATTCTACACTGGAATATAACACGTTATAGTCATCATAACCAAACATAAACCTACCATTAAAATTCCCACCGTGTGACACACCCTTATTTTCAACCTCTATTTAAACACATCCGTTCACATTAATCTTATGTTAACCAAAACAAAAAACATTACAAAAAGAAAAAGAGAAACACTACAAAATATACAATGAGCGGTCTTATCGCTTCATCATCATCATCATTTCAGCCAAAAGACGTCCACTGCTGAACATAGGCCTCTCCCAAGCACCGCCACTTCGACCAATCTGTGCTTCCCGCATCCAGCGGATTCCTGCGGCCTTCACAAGATCATCGGTCCATCTTGTGGGGCCTTCCAACGCTACGTCTTCCCGTACGCGGTCGCTACTCCAGAACCTTTCGGCCCCATCGGCCATCTGTTCTGCGAGTAATGTACCCTGCCCATTGCCACTTAAGTTTGGCAATTCTTCGGACTATGTCGTTTACCTTGATTCTCCTATGAATCTCTTCATTTCTGATTCGATTACGTAAGGAAACTCCAAGCATAGCCCTCTCCGTCTTATCGCTTATATTGCTATTTTGAACCCAATTTTATTAGTTAACGACTAAGTACACACGCACTGACATAAGTCGCCGGCGGCTCACTGGCTATTTTAAAATGTCACCACCATCCAAACTTTGGTCCACGCATAATTTTGACAACGGATTTGTCGTTAGGGATGTCAAAATTTGT
The DNA here is from genome assembly GCA_947364205.1 of Agrochola lota. Taxonomy (NCBI): domain Eukaryota; kingdom Metazoa; phylum Arthropoda; class Insecta; order Lepidoptera; family Noctuidae; genus Agrochola; species Agrochola lota. The sequence goes on along the minus strand of OX376246.1, from coordinate 6,960,768 downwards.
AATGTGGACATGAGATTCCGAAATCACCAGCGAGTCTCCGCCGCCGGCGACGTAAGTCGCTAAGAATGTACCTGGGACGAAATAATTACCTAGGTATTAGAAATAACTATTAATATGTTCTCTTAAGATATAGTTAGTAAGTTCATCCAAAAAGTTGGTAACGTCGCAAATAGCTGTCAAATATTTACCTGTTTTGATTAATTTGGCAATATAGCTAACTAGTGAACTAGAATATTAATAATGAATTGCAATTAAAACGTTGAATTTGATGTTGCAACCATTTTAGGTGTAAAAAAGACATTTGGAAAGTTTCCAAATACTTTTTTTGCACCTAAAACTAAATATTCGGTGTTACGATATTAATTGTTGCATTTCATAATCAATATATTATATATATTATAAATATATTATAATATAATATTTCACTATTTAGCCATATTTCTTATTTCCATACAGTAATATTGCCAAATTAATCAAAACAGCGAAATATTTGACATCTATTTGCGACGTTGCCCACTTTCTGTATAAACGCTCTTAAGTATGTGGGTACAAACCTGAAAATTAACCATAATTCTTCTTTTGTGTGAACTAAATAAATGGTTTATCTATCCTATATATCCTATATATACCAAACGACATTTTTACCGACTTACCTTCATACCAATTTTGCATACTCAGCCAGGTACAAAGTTTTCACCTAAACTTGTAAATTAGGTCGCCAGCGAAGTTGACGTTTTAGTTCAAAAACAATTGGTTGCTAATTTATATTGAATGCGAGGTGAAGCTAGTTTGTGCTGACTTGTTCAAACTTGCACTTTAGTAAGGAACGGGATTGGTCCCACGTGAGAGTAATTTGGGTCGTAAATTCTAATGTGTTCTAATGACATCGATTTGAAGTGACCAAATCTAGTTTGATAGGCTGGATAAAGAGACGAATCTATAGTCAGGGAAATTAATAATAATACATTATAGTCATAACACACGAGGTTGTCGACATGTGGGACGTGGACTCTGCAATCATTGTACCGATAATCGTAACAGTAAATGGCCTAATAGCGGACTGCCTCGACCAATACCTCAGGAGGCTCTCATTGCGCGGCTGGGTCAAGGGCTTGATTCAGAAAGCATTACTCCTAGATATGGCACGTATCGTGAGGAGGTTCCTCTCTCTAGAGCCCTGACCACCGGCATCTTGGACCCTGTTCCTGATGCCGATGGGCCACTATTTTTTATATTTTTAAATGATTTTGTATGGTTTTTATAAAAAATATTTAAAAATGTAAATAATAAGCAATCAAAATGAAATAAAGAAATAATAAATTATAGTCAAATAAATAAAAGTAAATCATAATAAAATTTAAAAAAAAAAATACAGGGATGTCAGGTTTTTTTTTACACGACTCCCGAAAATGGTGGGTAATGTTTTTTTCGTCAAATTTTCACGTTTGTAGAAGAAAAAGCTTATGCCAGAAAAATGTGAATATTTTTTTCACTCAATTTTGACGCGCCCATCTAAACTAAACTTAACTACATAATTAAGATATCATTAATGTTAAGTACTTTCAAGTAGTAACATTTGAACTGCGACGAAAAATCTCTATACTGCTACGCAATAAATTCACATGAGTGTTACTGCAAAAAATGGCAACATTAAAATTTTCAAGATTGAATTAGCTACTTTAAGGGATCTCGTGCACTGGACGGCCACGACCACGACCGCTACCAGGTAAACTATAGAAACCGATACGAATCGCGCACTTGGTTGCAACGGCCAACTAGCCGCATACCATACAATACCCTAGACGGCCATGTCTGGCCGGAGTCGTGGCCGTCCAGTGCGCGAGATCCCTACGTGATCATTTTGTACCTACAAAACTTTTTAGTTTGTGGTGACTTATTGTGACTTGCTCTTTAGTATGGAACGGGATTGGTCACGGGTGTGAGTAATTTTGGGTCGTAAATTCTGATTTGTTCTAATGACATCGATTTGAAGTGACCATAGTAAATTTCATAGGCTAGATTTGGGGCGCATGGTCAAAAATTAAATTGCCAACCCGTCTTGAGTAACCGTGGTGATCAATGCTCGTGCTTTATCTGTATGAGAAGAGGCCTTGGCCCTACAAAAGGACACTAACAGGCTGGTATTATGGTCAAAGATTTAAATTATTAGATTTGCCCTCACCTTACTAAGGTCACGCGAAAAACTGTCCATACTTAAAAGACACCAATCCCGAATGGAACGATGTATACAATTTTAAATATGAGTGAGTGAGACAATACTATTCAAATGTCAATGTCAACGAAACAGAAACGTGACCATCTTTTGACGCGGTCGGGCGAATCTGCCGATTTAAATCTTTGCTCATGGCTAAATAATAACGCGGAACGATCAATCGGTCTGTATGCGGATGGGTGATCGTTGTCAACAAAATAAAATGAGTGCTTTGGAAAGCACGTCACATTGTTTAAATCTTACCGAACAGCAATATCATAATAAGTTCCCACCATCATGTTGAATCTTATACAGAAACACGAATCCCCCTTGACATTTTCCTCGCACTGTAATCTAAAAAACATAAGTAAAGGTTAAAATAAAAATATCAGCACAAAAATATCATTTGTATGACTTTTACGTTGAAAGCGTACAATCACTGAGTATGTGACATCATGTTAGTAATTATGCCTGACGTATGTCACATGAGTGGGGAGTGGTTTTAGTGATAAGCAGCAGCGGCTGCGGTATGAGCGCTAGCGATAAGAAAGCGAGTGCGAAAAGTATTAAGTAATGATACCTGAATTGTCAGTAACTTGGCGGATTCGATTTTCCAAAGGTACCGAGTTTTCTTTCTCGTTGGACTCTTTTCTATAATTGGTAGAATATAGACCAGCCCATGTGTGTTTCAAATGTCTACAGGCAGTAATCGCTAATTCATCAGATGAGCAGTTTGTTCATCTGTAAAACATATTAAAATTACTGTTTTTTCCATAAAAATGTTGTCGGATTTTCCCTAACAGCATTAAATTCGCTACAGCGTATCACTGTGTCTTAACCCAAATGTCAAAGGTCTTTGTATATAATGAGCATGAATCACTGCAGCTCACGATACATGAGTTCGTTCTGTTTATCACCACGGTTTCTAATTGAAAAGGGGTTAGTAGAATCATCAGACAACCTCCTGGAAATGTACCTCAACTTTTACGACATCAGTAAATAAATTGTAATAAAGGCAGAATTATAAATTATGGATACAGTCGACCGCATGTCAGTGGATAGGTACACTTCGACATTGACTTTGACACCGCCTTTATGTTGTCCCAGTAAGGACGATTTTTGTAGTGCAAGTTACCACTTATTATATGCTTGACTGTACCAAGACATCTTTGATTACATGATGTTTTGAGGCTTCGCACAAATCAAGTCGATGTTATTCAACCGCGGACGCTTCTAATAGAAATTATGTTTTTTTTTTTTTTTTTAGCCGGTTTATTTTATTTTAATAATTTCGAAGGAAACATTATTTAGTATGATCACAGAGGCATACAGACGGTTCACTCCCCAAAATTATTTAAATAAAAAGCGACTCTTGCTACGACACAATAAAGTGCAATTCAGGTCGCACAGCGCTAATTGTCTACAGCTATATTCACTTAGGAGTTGCCTCTCTTTCTATCGCGTAACTCTTAGATATTCTGACTACGTTACGCTCACGAAATTGGCCCAACAAGTCGAGCCCACCGTGTACTAGCTTCATACCTAAAATGCGAAGTGAACCATCTGTGGTATGACAGTCCTGCTGAGTTTGCCAGTTAAAAACATTAATATCAAATAAGTAACAATATAAGAACAAAACAAAATACAAAAATCACTTTCAACCAAATTGTTAACGCCTTTCGTTCATTAATTTATTTCGAAGCGGGCACCAAAGATTCGTCTCCATAAATAATCAAACGAAGTACTCTTGGGAAACATCCAAGAATGAACAAATGAACAAGAAAACCTTCCTTTTCAGGTCTGTGAAAACATTCTGCAAACTGTTATGAAAGCTGTTTTTTAAAACAAAAACATCGAGATATCTGTCTGTGATAAAAAAGAGAGAATTCTTTAAAACCAATACCTTTTTTTGACAATTAAAAAAAAACATTTTTTCGCGTGTTATCTGTTGCGATTTAAAAGAAATTACGTTCGATGTTGGGTTCTCAATTTAAAAAGTAAGTGTTGCTATTCCAATTACAAATAATTCCTCATTCAAATCAGTGTTCTTGTTGTTGAAGTGAAAATAAAAATTCTTTTGTTTTTGTGTTGGAATATTGTTAGTTGTTGTTATAAAAAGTGTTGCCAGTGTTTATAATTTAATTTGTGTGTGGTTTTGTGTGACAATAGTGACGTCACAAGAATCGACAATGACGAAGAACTTTTTGACCGTGACCAACATAGTGAACGAAGGTATCAAAGGCAGCAAGATCTCTAAGCTTGGGTTGTCCAAGTATCTCTCTCAGTCTCTGTAAGTACATAGGATAAGTTTTTACTAACTTCAGACGGCTGTAAATCTTTTATTTTTACACGAATGGCATTACCCATATTTCCTGTAAATTGTTATCGCCTATAGTAGTGCTTTAATAGTAGTTTATGAAACTGTTGCATAATAGGGGTATTAAAATATGAGTGTGTGTTTAAAAACCGAGCCGTAGGCGAGGTATTATTTAATAGTATCACACGAGTATTTTAATACCTAGTTATGTGCTGTTTCATACACTACTTTATCTACTCTCATACATTGGGATTGAACCTACTAAATAAAAGATCAAAGTTAAAGATCCAGATTAAAAAAAAACCCACGAAATTTAGTACAACTTCACGTATGAATGGCGCCTGCACCAGCACATCACCGCGCATGCGCTAGAGCGGTGCTGCTGTCCCTCGCTAACGTTCCATTACAAAAGTTTATGGAAACTCCTTGGTGATATTAACTTCTTGGATTTGCCCTGTGTCGTAATAAAAAAATAATTATAAAGCATTATTTTGTTAGAGAAAATGTTATTATATTTAATATGATTCTATTTTTAAATTTCGGTATTGTGTTTATAAAGTATGTCAATATAAACTCGTTTTGAAGTTTATAATTCGAATATTTCGATATAAGAGTAGATAAAATAATGTATAATAGAATAACCAAGTTTTGATTAAGTACTTACTTTATTTTAAATTTTAGCATGCGCCGTTGTTAAAATCTTCACGATATAACCAGAGAGTAGTGCGAGTAAACCTTTTTAGGGTTCTGTGGTCAACAAGGAACCCTTATAGTTTCGCCATGTCCGTCTGTCTATCCGTCTGCCTGTCTGTCTGTCCGCAGCTTAGCTCAGAGACTGTTAGTACTAGAAGCCGGAAGACGACCCACTGAACGAAAGTTGTAATTTGGCATGGGTATACATATTAATCACGCCGACAAAGTGTTAAAACAAAATTATGAAAAAAAATATATTTTTTTGGTACCTACTTCCCTTACACGTAAATTAGGGATGGTTTTTTTTCCTCGTCTATCCCATGGTGTGAGATGTCGCTAGATGAGTCATTCAAAACTATTGAGAGTTAGTAAAAAGCATTTTTGGATAATTTGGTAATATTAAGCTTTAAAGTCCTAATTTTTGTTAGAGTCAAGTGTGCCCCACCCTGCCAGCTAAATGGTTGGTTCAGGATATGTGGAAAAATTCACAGCAGTAATATATGTCGGAGGATGGTATGTGTCTCCCTCGTTATCAGGCATATTTTAACTACTGTGGGCGTACTATTGGGTAGTGTTGATTATTGCGCAATAGAAAAACCGTTGCAGTTCAGATCAAATTATAATTTACAATAACATTACTCACACTAGCATTTCACACACTGTAGGTACACGACACAACTATTCGAAACGCGGGACAGTTCCTAGACTCGAGGTTCTGGTTTCTAGAACGGTCAGAAGGCAAGTTCCCTCGCCCTGGCGCCCCTCCATTAGCTAGGCTCCGTCGTAGCACGAAGTTAGCCGAGTGTTAGTGGTGCCATTACTCGGGTCACGTGCTGCGTTTCGTTTAGCGACCGTACTAATGACCGTCTCCGACATATATATAACGGAGTTAAAAGTAAATCTATCAGAGCTAAGTAGTAGTAAGTAGTAGCTAAGTACAAGTTAACGAATAATAATCGACCAACTTACATTCCAGTTGCAAAAACATGTTCTCCCATACATTCCGTGTGGGAGAACATGTTTTTCAACTACACTGTTAAGTTTGTTCTTGGGATTAATTCATCGCATCTACGGAACCCATCATTGTGCGTGGTCTGACACGCAATTGGCTAGTTTTTATTATTTACAATAACACTTAACTTCTTGTCACCATTTCTGAGAAAATGTCATGTGACAGAAAAACCTACAGATTCTCATTTGTTTTATTTTGTGTCTAACTGTGGCCAATAGGTACATACCGCACTTTAAAAGTAGCCAATAACGTTAACTGCTAAGAAAGGTAGAGAAACCAGAAATCTCAGAGAATCCAGTACAAATTCTACCCAATAAACTCTAGAATTTACTAACCGAATCAAACTAGCTGTTCCATAAATGGGACCTTTACGTCAAAAGCATTTTTGTTATAGCTCGTTTGACGTAAAAATATCGACGATTCGACATAGTTGCAGGAAATAGCGGCCTCGATACTTTGAGCGATAAATCTGATGTCGAACGTTCGAGTTATAAAATATTATGGTAGTTAGTAGTGTATCAAATGTATGGCTTCCGAGTTGACTTTACTTAATCGAAATCAATCAACTTAGTTCACTGCTGGACATAAGCCTCTGCCTGGCTGCGCCGCAACATTGTCCTCCGCTTTCCGCATCCATTCTATCCCAGCCACCTGGTTAAGGTCGTCAGTCCATCTAGCTGGGGGGAGTTCCACACTACGCTTGCCGATACGCGGTCTCCACTCCAGGACTCGTCTGCTCCGTCAGCCATCGTTCCTTTGACAGACATGGCCAGCCCACTATCACTTCAGCTTGCTTACTCTGCGAGGTAAGTACTCGTATTTCGGTAACTTGATCGAAATGACTGCTGTTGAATTGTAATTATTTATTAATATTATAATTCTCTAGTTAGCCACATTCCATAAATCCATATAGTAATATTGCCAAATTAATCAAAACAGGAAAATTTTGGACAGCTATTTGCGACGTTGCCAACTTTTAGGATAAACGCTCTTGATACGAATCACTTAGAGAGCGATTGTCACTTGTCTTGTCTGGAGTCTTAGAAGCTTCATAAAATGAAAGACATGAAAATATTTGAAAGGGTTTGTGGCAAAATAATAAAGGTATATAACGGTGATTTGTCTGCTGTTCATCAGATGTAAAATAATACAATTACGTAGTCGCATCTGGTAAGACTGTGATCTATCTACAACATAATTGGAAAAAGTCTGGATAGTTTATTAAAAGTAAATGCAATTATCTATGATAATAATGGTTTTATATCACACAATTTTCTTTATTTGAAGAAAAACTTACAGTTACTATCTGCACCCGCATAAGACTCGATTCCGAGCAGAGTATCGGAATAAAAAATATTCTAAGTCCTAACTCAGGTCATGGTCTACCCATGTGCCAAATTTCATCCAAATCCATCCAACCTTTTTAGCTTGAAAGCGCAACAAAGAAACAATAAAAACTCAGTTTCGCATTTGTAATATTAGTAAGGATTGTCATTGAGATCTCGGAGTTGGGTCTTTCACAAGGATGATACCTACTGCAAGACACTCCTTAGGCAAGCAGGTTAATGTCCTTGATGTAGGTACTCTTTCACACTCACAAATGTCTGTAATAGAACAAATTCCTTCAGACAGATGCATCTATCTAAGTCCTAAGTCATTTAACAAAAACGTATTCCTAAAAACAATTTCACAAACCATTAGATTGCTATCTTTTTTAGGGATCCTTAGCCAAATGAAAAAAACCTTATAATTTCATCAAGTCCATATGTCCGTATATCTGTCCATCCGTCGTCCGTCCGTCCGTGTGCTGTCCGTCCGTCCGCACGTCTGTCCATCAGTCCATCTGTCCGTCCCTCCAGATATCACACAGCCATTTTCCTTTGAAACTATTTGCACTATATCGGTGAAATTTGTAAAGGTATATTCTGGGTACCGCTAAATAGCAGTGTAGTGAAAATAACAAAAATTAGAGTTGGCAATCCCCAACCAACCATCCTATGCAAAAGAGGGATGAAAAAAAGAAAACGGTTTATTGCTGTTTCGCCCGAATTTACTCGCTCGAAACTGGCGAATCACTTTTAAATAATATTATTTTTCTTGCAGCGATTAGCACGAAGTTAATTTATTCGTAGACGAATCGACAGCTTCAAAAATCAATTCGCCTATAAATAAATTAACATAGCGCGAAAAGCAGAAAACAAAAAACTACGTTTCGAGTCGCCCGTTTTGGGCGAGTTAATTCTAGCGATACATCAACAATAAAAAAAACAATGCACAAAAGCGTGTGGGGTATTATTGGATCCAATAATTAAAAAGGATATGATATTTCTTGGGTGACTTTTCTATTTTAGTCAATAGAAAGTGGTGAAGGGTAGGCGTTTTTGAGTGACCGTCTTATGTAATTTTGACGTTCGAAAAGTTCTGGTTCTCAACCTAGTTTAAATAAATTACTGTTGAATTTAGAATTTGAAATGACTTTTGAATAAGTTTTAGGAATGGGATAATATCGTTTACAGCCGTAAAAATAGCTTTGTTTTACAAAGATTTTTTTGAGAGTTTTTTTTGCGGTCAATAAAAACAATACGTGAGTTACCCATTGCGACTACAAAACCTTTCACTGAGCGTGGTCCGACACGCACTTGGCAGGTTTTTTGTACCATTTCAGAGAATTCGTCCTTTGCGTGTGTCCCAGTAAATTGGTAGCCATTTTCTTAAATTGGTTGCAATTTACGTTCAAACTAGTTTGGTAAATAGTTTTATTACAAGTGTATAAGTGTATTTGATAATTTGTTCATTTATGGTCTTCTTCTTCTTTTCGTGTGGTTATTGAGATGCAAGAGGTGTGCTGGTGTCAGAGTTTTAAAGCCGCCCATGGGCCTCCGACTTGGCTTGACATGCCGTCGAGAAATACCTCTCTGGCCGGTTTCCTCACGATGTTTTACATCACCCTTATTGAAGCAAGTGATAATTACACAATACGCACATCAATCAATGGATGCAGCTTAATACTAGTATTTTACATGGAGCGACTGCCTATTTGACCTCCACAACCCAGTAACTGGGTAATACGATACGTCAGACTTTCGGGCTTCTGACGACCCGTAACGACTGTCAAAGATCCATGAATGACAGCTGGGACCAATAGCTTAACGTGCTTTCTGAAGCACGGAGGAGTCTCGGTATGTAAAAAAGGTCACCAATCCACGGACCAACCCCGCCGGAGTAGCTTAACCTGATGGATCGACCTGTACGGCTATTTTTAATTAGCCACGAGTTCGCACGTATATAATACGCACATGAATCTGAAAAGTCAGAGTTGCGTGCCTTGGGTTAGAACTCGAGATCTGTGGTTGGCAGTTGGCAGTCTGACGGTCATACCACTAGGCTATCACTGCCCCTAGGTTTTATGGTTATGTTGAATTGAAGCTCGAGTAAAATAATAATACCAGTTACTAAGGCACCAGTCCTACCCTCGACGAGGAAGTAACTTGCTATTAACAATTTTCTCGTTCTAGAAACAGGTGGAAAACTCGCTTGGTTCCATCAAAGAAGTTCATGGCTAACCACCGTAAGGATTATTCTTGCTTGCAGCGCTCGGCGGCTTTAGAACCGGGCTGGTAGCAGATGTGGTCGTCGTGTTCACGGGATTTTGTTTTCAAACTGGTTAGATATGAACTTTTTTGATGCCTATAGCAGTCCACTGCTGGACGTAAGCCTCTCCAATTGCAAGCCAATCAGCTCGATTCTCGGCAAGTCTCATCCAGCTGCTGCCAGTCACTCTGCGTAGATAGTCGCTCCATGAAGTCCTACCTTACGTTTGCCGATTTGCGGTCTTCACTCAAGAACACGTCTACCCCAACGGTCATCGGTTCTACGGCTAATATGGTCAGACTATTGCCAATTCAGCTTGCTTATTCTGTGAGCTATGTCGACAACTTTGGTTCTCTGCCGGATCACCTTTTTTTGTGTGGGAAATTATCAAATAACTTCGGGCGTGTCAGATTCTTACTGACTAAAACCTACCCGTGTTCCTTCAGTTGCCTTTTCGTTTCCAGGGGCCATGGCCTTTCGGACTTTCCTGCAACCCCGGCCGGCATCAGTCCCAGGGGAACCCGTCAGTTGAGCTGACATTTCTTTGAGGCGCGCGTGGAACACAACGCGCCGTCGACCCGGGCTTGGTCCTCATTAAATGGCGAGCTTACATACGCATGCAAGCGAGTAATCGCTCGTTGCCTTCACGCATTCGCCGCTTGTTGCTCGCCAACTCTTCTTTAGTTGCTAGCTTTACTCGCTTCTCGTTAATCGCCGGGCGATGGGACAGGTGCTACATAATCTAGTCAATCAGACTAGCTTAGGATTAAAAATGCCAATCAATGCAATTAAGTGGTTTTTTGAACGCAAGTCTAGTTTGTCTTGCTCTTTCAACAGTCACAAAATTAAGTGCAGACAAACAAGTGCTTTTTTACGAGCATTTGCTGGTAATGAGCTTGCAGTTTCGAGTATTTGAGCATCGGTAACGTTCTACCGTACTATATATATATATATATATATATATATAAAGAGAAGCTGACTGACTGACTGACATATCAACGCAGAGCCGAAACTACTGGTACTAGAAATGTGACAGCTTCCTCTTATAATGTAGGGCAACACTAAGAAGGAGCTTTTAAAAATTCCACCTTTAAGGGGCGAAGGGGGGGATTTCGTTTGTATGAAAAATCTTATTCCTTGAGTAAATGAACTTGAAACTTGGCATAAAATATACTTGGGTTACGTTGTGCATTTCTGAGCAGTAACCTAATGATTGTAATATATTTTAATTAATACGTGAAGCAAAAACTTTGTACCCCTTTTTACGAAAATTACGCGGACGGAGGAGTATGAAATTTGGCACAGTTAAAGTTTATATGGAGGAGTGCAGAAAGCTTATATTTTTATACTATACATTAGAAATAAATTAAATTAATTTTAAAAAACATACACATACACACACATGCATACACACAAACACACACACACTACCATGCGTTTGACACAAGATGGCTACCTTAGAATCATGACATTTAAATGAATTATATTCGAATTTTGACTTCTGGGCGACCACTAGTAAAAAGTACTAGGCATGCATGGATTCACGATAGTATTCAATCATTATGTTATGCCACTAATAGGATTTGGATGAGGCAGACAGACAGTTTATAACCTGGATTAACATATAGAATACTTTTTATCCCGCTAGTACATTCCATGGCATAATTTCCGACTTCCACGGGAGCTAAGCCGCGGAAAAAAGCTAGTACATTACAATTTATTAGGTGTGTATAATGTACGTTTCTGAAGCTGAAATCTACACAGGACGTCCCACGGATATGCCACATGGAGGGAAAGTACCTTGAATATTGTAGATGGAACATTTTACTGAAAGAAGACATTATTTGAATTTAAAAAACAATTTAAACTGCATTCATAGATGTTTAAATAATTACATGGTTGAACCGGAAATCGAACCCATTACACGAGAAAAATAATCACCCTGTAGCTTTATCATACTGATCGAAAGGCTTTATCATAAGGATTATTTTTTGCTAATAAAAAAATAAAAAAATATCTATGAATTCAGTTTAAATTGTTTTTAAAATTCAAATAATGTCTTCTTACAGTAAAATGTTCCATCTACAATATTCAAGGTACTTTCCCTCCATGTGGCATATGCGTGAGACGCCCTGTATACCAAAAGATGGGCTTAATCATGTAAACGCTTTCGAATGCTCTCAATGAGGATGAACTTTTCAGAACTGAATTTTGATAAAAATGGGACCAATCGGAAAGTATATATATCCTTTCAAATAAAAAAAAGAATTTTCCAAGTTGGTTCTTAAATGACGGAGTTATGAGGTAACATACATTAAAAAAACATACACCCGAATTAATAACCTTTTTGGAAAGTCGGTAAAAAAATTGTTCACTTTTAAGCTCCAGTATTTTTTATATTCAATATTATGTCTCTACGGTTCTTTTTTATGCAGAATATTAATTAATTCACTTATCATTCCATATTGCTGTTGAATTGCAATGAAATTGTACGTTTATTTACTGTTAAAACGATTCTTAATTGATTCATTAAGGTTGCCGAATACTTTTGCATTCATAAATAGCCAAATTCGTCTCATTTCGATGTAAAATGGTTCTCTCTTTTAATTTTGTGAGTTTTTCATCAAGAAGATAGGTAGCAGTGTCTTTTTGTGAGGTTACAAGAATCTGCAAACGCCTATCAAATTAATTTTAGCACCCTATTTTACCCCTTTGGGGATGTTTTTATTTAAGTACTTAAATCATTCCTCGTGGATTTAACCTCTAACCATGAAAATGGAAATGTTTTCGGTCGGTTCACTGGTTTAGCCGCGAAAACGCAACAATTTGACAAACACACATAGAAATGATAAAAATACTATGTATAAAAATAATGTTAAAGTCGATTTTTTTTCTCAAAGCTTTTGCCTGGGGTGGAAGCGATACCGGGTAGGTGTTAACCGACTTTCAAGATAGCAGTTACGTAGAGGCAGGTTCTAACCACGCCTGGTCGTATTAATTACTTGGCCTAATTGTTTTACCTCTTCATCATAGCTTGGGTGAGACTTAAGGTATGGGCGACAGCGATTTGAGGTAGAAGCGGAAATAGAAGTTTCAATAACATGAGTTGTCTTTATTCCTGACTTTGAAAGAGGAACTTTCAAATAACTTCTCCCGCTCTGGACGGAGCGGGAGGGCGTGTCAGACTCTTACTGACTAAAACCCACCCGTGTTCCTTAAGTGTTGCCTTTACGTTGCCAGGGGCCACGGTATCCCCTTCGGACTTTCTCGCGACCCCGACAGGTATCGGTCCTAGCAGACCCCTTCGGTTGTGCTGACATGTCTTTGAGGCGCGCGTGGAACACAACGCGCCTCGTCGACCCGGGCCTGGTCCTTATCGGCTTTTTACAACACCCTTCGGGAAACAGGTGAAATGTAATCTGTGGTTTACATTTCGCCTGTTTTGCCCAAAGGTAAACCTATGTTTAAATCCCATGTAATAATATTACTAAAATAAGTTCTACTTAACTCAAATTTGCGCTCTACATATCAACTGTTGAATTGTGCTTGTAACTTCACCTACTAAGCTAATATTGATCGCAAGCACTGGAAGTCATGGGGAGAGACTTTTCCCAAGCAGTGGGATGATACTGGCTAACAGTCACAGTAAAACCCTGAGTTCGTTTCGCCATTTCTTGTCAGGGATAGTCAGACAGGAAATCTTTACTCCATCTAGCTTTTTATTTTTAATTTTACTTGGAAAAGTGATTTTAATATCCTATTTAAGGACATCGCTCACTATAGCAGCACGGCTCCAACACGACAAATAACTTGTCATTCAAGTTAGGATTTTAAGTCAAATTCATTATTGGCTATACAGAATTGTGGACGGCTCGCGGGAAGTGAGCGGCCCGTGAGCCGTCACACGTCACGACAGCACGCTTCAAGCAAGGAACCCGCTCCCCGGCGAAGAAACGCCTCGCTCGTCCGCGCGGTTACGCCTCGCCGCGATGGCGCGTTGGTGACTAGTGGTCTCCTTGCTTACGGCGCGTTGGCGACTAGATATTTCGTGGCTGTGCCGGGGCCTTACTGCGCTGGAGCGGTGCTCTTATAATGGCCGATATGCTTTACAGAATAAAATTTCATTTCAGTAATATTGTTTGACATCAAGAATTATCATTTCCTGTCCTAACAAAATAAATTTGTTTCATAAGGTTTTTAACTAAATGCATTACGAGTACATACCCATTAGTCCGTGAGAGCGTGTTGAGAGTAAGTTTTTGGAAAACGCTGTCACCTCCTCACTTGTACCACCCAAAACTTAAAGGTCCCTCATGAATCGCTCCTATTTTAATGAAGTTTTGGCCTGGGCAGCGGTTGTGAAACATGAGGGCTTATTAATGACTGAACTTTAACTAATTATTAATATGATGCTATTAAAATATTAAGTGATATGCTGTTATGTGGTTTTTAAAAGAGGGTAGCAGCGACCTCTCTAAGAAAATTTGCTAAACGTGTTATTTAATATGGTTCACATTTTTGGATGGACTAGGGGTTGAAGGGTTCCGTAGTTGGGATGAATTTATCCCAAGAACAAACATAACATTGTAGTTGAGAAACGTGGTCTCCTTGCAATCCAACTGCAAATGTAAGTTTGTACACACAACATTGAGAGATTTACTATGTTGTTCTAAGAACATTTTTATTTATTTATTTAGCTACAATTATAGCCAATTACAGTAACTAAAATTAAAAAATTTAATGAGACAATTATAACACATTAAAATATACAAAATAAAAACATGAAAACATAAATAAAAAAAAGAAGGTTGACAACACTTCATAAATTCCTCTCACAGTACTTCTGACATACCAATAAAATCTTCGCCCATCAATCCGCAAACAAGTCGCCTGTTGAGTTGAAATCCAAGAGATCATTAAGGGTGCGAGGAATTGGTGACTTAGCACGTGCAACAGTACGACATGGAGACATGGCAAACAGCCTGTGCCTTCTGCCCCGGCACTAATTGTCTGGGACAAAGAACATAATTATACTTCTTATAGGGTTTTTATGTAATCTATGAGTAAGGAACCATTCTCTGTACTTTTTTCAAAACTTTAGGCTCAGTATTTTCAGAGATAAGGGGGGGAATGGTAAATTTTCATCTTTTTTTATTTAAATATCTATAAGCATTTAAATAAAAATTATAAAAAAATATATTTGAGATCCTCACAACAAGTACTTTAACAAGTACTTTTTTTGTCACATGGTACAGATCGCATCTCTTTTTTTTTAATTTCCAGTTTGCCCCCGAAAAAAGACCCCCGTATTGAAAATTCATTTATTTATGTCACACGTACGTGTTGGGTCACAGAAATTCATATGTGTACCAAATTTCAACTAAATTGGTCCCGTAGACTTGGAGCAAATTGGCTGTGACAGACGGACCGGCAGACAGACAGCCAACCAGCCAGCCAAACAGAGACACGTGTGATCCTATAAGGGATCCGTTTTTTCATGTCGGGGTACGGAACCCTAAAATTGGTCAAGGTAAAGCCGTGGTGGCATGCCTGTATGTGTATACCATGTGGGTGTCAGGAACACCAAAACAACTATAATGGCATGCGACGACGGGTTTACCTTGACTATTTCATCCATCGTTGGTAAGCGCATCACTTGAGAACGGCTGGATCGATTTGGTTAATGATATTGAAATATGTTCGTAAAAGGCCGAATTAGGTATATTGTGTAAAAAAATAGCAAAGTTTCGCAAAAAAAATAACAGATTGGGGAAAACTGAAATTACTTTTTTTGAAGACAGGGCAATGTCTGGCGGAGAAGCTAGTTTTAAATAAATTGATAACTATGTAAATTCTTGTCTAACCATCTCAGAAATTGGGAATTTACCATGAATGTCGACATATTCACGTGGTTGACATTTAGACATTAGACAGAACAGTCAAACACACATTAGACAAAAGTAATTTAATTGGAATCCAGTGAACTCTTGACATTTGAACAGACGTCTAGGTAGGTACTTTTACTAATTGAAATTAAAGGTTCCCATTGACATTTTGTAAATCAAATCAGTCTCTGTTGTCAAATAAATTCGCTTTGAAATTATATTTAGTAATTAGGAAATAAATGACTGTACTTATCTTAGTAATTCTGCCGATTAATAAAATAATCTAAAGAGCAAAGATTTGATTTTTTGTATGTTTTTTTGTTTGTAACGGATAAACTCAAAAATTCTTAACCGATTTAAAAAATCTTTCGCCTATAGAAAACTACATTATCAGCAAGTAACATGGGCGTATATTATTTTTCAAAAAAGTAAAAAGGTATCCAATATTACGGCCACCGTAGACGCGGGCTTGCGGACGGTGAGCAATGGGTAGCTCGCCGTCCGATAAGGACCAGGCCCGGGTCGACGGAGCGTTGTGTTTCAAGGGGTCTGCTGAGACCGATGCCTGCCGGGGTCGCGGGAAAGTCCGAAAGGGATACCGTGGCCCCTGGCAACGTACAGGCAACTGAAGGAACATGGGTGGGTTTTAGTTAGTAAGAGTCTGACACGCCCTTCCACTCCGCCCAGTGCTGCATTTTGTGATTTCGTTACAGCTAACAGGCAATAAACATACGAAACTGTATCCCATATATAATAGTCTCTTCTAACATTGAAATAAACGCCTTTAAATACACGCCAAAGCTACTAACTACAACATAAAATATTTAAAAACTTCTCAGAACACACATTAAAAGTAATAGCACATCCTATCCTAAACCTAAATTTTCCATATACTAAACTACAAAAACTAGAAACTTAAATTCAAGAGATTTTACCTGAAACTCAGCAAACCCCTGGGCCTAGTTAATTGTTATGCCCAATCTTTTCAGGAAAGCCTGCTTTAATTTTCAAGGCATTTTTTGTTACAAGTTAAAAAAACTGTGTGCATTCCACAGAGCGATGAGAAGTATAAATCGTCTTAGGTCATTGACGTAAGCGTAATATTACATGATTTTTTTATTACTCTGAGGTATACCCAGCATAACATAATAAGGAGACTTCCTCAAATCATCGTAAATCGTTGAAACTGAAAATTTCGATCAAACAAAAAAAAAATACAGAAGACACTCCCCCAAAAACGCCCGCCCACTAACCACTTCCTAGTGCGTTAGCTGGGAAGAAAAAGTGGCGCAACAAACTCCCCAGCAGCACAGCTGTCTATTCTGTTACTATCTATACTAACCCTTTTTTCCTCCCCACTCTGGGCGGAGCGGGAGGGCGTGTCAGACTCTTACTGACTAAAATCCACCCGTGTTCCTTCAGTTGCCTGTACGTTGCCAGGGGCCACCGTATCCCTTTCGAACTTTCCCGCATCCATATAGCCTCCGCTGTCCGTCCGTCCTTCTGTCTGTCAGCGGGCTGTATCTCATGAACCGTAATAGGTAGACAGTTGTTTGTTACAGATTGTGTATTTCTATTGCCACTATAACATCAATTAATAAAAATTAAGTAAAGTTAATAATTAAAGGGGGGTCCCCATAGAAGAAACGTGTTTTTATCAGCTTTTTTTTTCCGATCATAATACGCTACGGCCAGATCAGCTTAGATTATAAGTCAGGCCCATTGGTTGGGAAGGGCTAATTGTTATAATCGCGTATAAAGATGCGAGTGTTCAAACGATTTTATTGAAATTCTGTGCCGAAAATACGAAATGCAAAATTATTATTGATGGCAAAAGTATAAACAGCTTTATAATATTCCCACTGCTGGGACACAGGCCGCCTCTCAGTGAGTGGGAGTGGGCTGTAATCCACCACGCGAGCCCACTGCGGGTTGATAGATGTCACATATCTTCGATTTTTTTGATTCTAGGTCATGCCGGTTTCCTCATAAGTGGCTGACTGGATTCAATCGAACCCTCGACCACTCGTAAGCCATGACCGCGGAATCAGACCTGTTTTAATCCAAAATTATATTAATTAAATATCCTCTACGAGTCACGATATTGAAGCAAAGGTATCCGACGCATCGGCTGTTTCGCTGTCAACCTCACTAGCTGCTTATCATTCACCACGGGATGAGCTATCTAGTTCGTTTCGTGAGAACACGAGTGAAATACAAAAATGTGAAAGAACGTCTATTTTATTAAATAGTCTGTGGCACATTCGCAATTTTGTCTCGCCTACATATTACTTTAAGAGACGACCCGCGAGATATTTGTATGCTAATTCAGCCATTTTGAAAGAGTAAAAGAAGTATTTTTTTGTTCTGTTTCGTTTAGCTTGCCTTTTTTTTTGTTGTGTCGAAGGCTTGAAGTCACGTTTCGTGGTAATAACTATAATATTGTGGTTTTTACATTTGAGAGATCGTGGCGGTGTTTTTTCTAGGATAGAAAATAAGTCCTATGTATTCTATTTTTGGGTGGTTTAGAGACGAACTAAGCGATTTTGAATTGATGATGTTGCAGCGTTTTTAGCGTAATATTTATAATATCGCGCTTGTGTTCCTCAAAGGATTAGGTGTATGCACACATTTCGCCAGTTCAATTTAAGTCCCATGTAAAAAAGGCCGAGCCTTTTGCCAACAGCGAGCAGTGGTGGCTCATATGTAACGGCTCCGACTTAATAGTTGTAGTTTGTGGTTTCGAACCCAGCGCGCAGGCGCTTTACTTTGTGTAAATGATTTCATCACCACTGCTCCTAAAACGGTAAAGGAAAACATCGTGAGGAAATCGGCATGTACTGGAACCAATAATTCGGAGACATGATGTGACATCTACAAACCCGCACTGGGCCCGCGTGGTAGATTACAGCCCACTCCCTCTCACAGAGAGGAGGCCTGTTGCCCAGCAGTGGGAACATTATAGGCTATTTATACTTTTGCTATCAACTGGGCACAAATCCAGACTCTGGACTGCTACCGAGATATTCCTTACGGAAAAACCCAGTATTAAGTTTTGGTCAGAGGAGACGACAATAACGACCTTTTTTGAACTCTGTCTGTACAAAAAGTTGTAATATTATTATAATAGACTTGGGTATATTTAATGGCTCCATCATTATCATCATCATTTCAGCCGAAAAACGTTCACTGCTGGACGTAGGCCTCCCCCAAATGGGGGGTTTGCCATAATCGCCACGCTTGGCAGGCGGGTTGGCGATCGCAGCATGGTGTTAAAATGCATAGAGAACGCTGCTGCCCATTCTCTAGTGAGTCCCTTAGTCACCTTTTACGACACCCACGGGAAGAAATGGGATGGTATTATGCTTTACGTCCGGCACCACACGGAACACACAAAGGCTCCATAAGTAGTAGTAACTACTTTCCATCATTACAATCACAAGCAGTTATAGCCTAATGGTGTGACCGTCGGACTGCCAAGTCCATAGGTCTTGAGTTTGACCTAAGGCACGCACCTATGACTTTTCGGATTCATTGCGTATTGTATAATTATCACTTGCTTCAAAAACGGTGAAGGAAAACATCATGCCTGAGAGATATTTCTCAACGTGAAGCTAAGTCAGAGGCCTATGGACGGCGTAAAAAAACTCTGACCCCAGGTTAGTCACTGACAACACGAAAAAGAAAGAAACCACTAGTCTGCAAAACACTAAATTCAACCACATCTAATCTCTTCCCAAAATCCATCATAATGTATATTTTATATCGGCAAACTTGTTGACGCTGGCAATCTGCCAGTCGGTGGCAAATTACTTCGGCCATATTTCACGATATTTGACTTGTTTAGTGTTACTAATGGGATCTACTTACTTATTTTTTTATGCTTCAGTGGTTTTTAGAACATCGAATTAAATACTCATTTTCTTCACAATACTTTAGATTCTTAAGGAACATCGACAACATATTTTTCTTTCTTTTGATATATTTCTTCTTTCTGTCTCGTTAGTCTCGTGGTCGCCAGCGCTACTGCTGAGCATGAGGTCTTGGGTTCGATACCCGGGTCGAGCAAAGTGTTATTGGGTTTTTCCATCTGGAATTTCTCAGTAACAGCCCGAAATCTGCATTTGTGCCCGGTTGACGGCAATAGGTTCGACCCTATTACATGGGACTTAAACATTACTGGCGAAATGTGGGTGTACTACGGGTGCACCTCTGTCTAACTCTTCGGGAGGAATACAGGCATTATTTTTACAGACGTAAAGCAAATCAACGTCTAGTTAGGTAATGATAACTTTAAAGGAGTACCCTAAGCAACTACTCCTGTTGCAACATTCGTTCCGGAGTAGGTATTAGTAGGTAACTTTGAAATCTACAACCATTTCAGTCGAAAGACGTCCACTGCTCGACAAAGGCCTCCACCAAGCACCGCCACTTCAACCGGTTCTGTGCTTTCCGCATCCAGCAGATTCCTGCAGCCTTCACAAGGTCATCGGTCCACCTTGTGGGAAGTCTTGCAACGCTACGTCTTCCGGTACGCGGTCGCCACTCCAGAAAATTTCGGTCCTATCGGCCATCTGTTCTGCGAGCAATGTGCCCTGCCCACTGTCACTTAAGTTTTCCATTTTTTCTGGCATTCTGGTTACTCATTGGTGATTTACTTTTGAGAAGTTTCGTGGACGATAGGCCTTAGAACGACGTCATTAACCAGAAGAAGTTGTTTATCACAGAACTATAAAAATGTGCAACATACAGACCGCTATTATCAATTTGAGCTCATAAGACATTTTAATTTCAATTAATTTTCATTGTCCCAAACACAAACTCAAAGCATTTATTTCAAATAAATCAATTACAGGCACTTTTGAATGTTCAAGGCGTCGATCAGTCAGAAATATGAAGCTAGTTGCCCATTCCAAAGCGTAGTAAGTTCCTATGTAGAACGGACAAGACACTCCATGGAAACTCATTTAAAGGCTTGTGCAGACCAGCGCGACTTGTCGCGCGACGCGACACCGGTTATTGTTATATTGTGAAGTTTTCATAGAAATTGTATTGTTCGTGTCGCGTCGCGCGACAAGCCGCGCTGGTCTGCACAAGCCTTAAATCAAAATATTGGTTACATCATTTACAAAAGCTTATCTTAAACGTTAATAGGTGTCTACAAAATCTATTGTACAACACAATTTGTATTTCCCGCTACAAGTTCTGAACCCGGAAAATTGAGCATCTCCCCCGAGAACATTTGAGAACAGTCTCCTTGTCTTCACAATAGATTGTTCTTAGAGCTTGCACGTGTTTCAATATAAAGGTTATCCTGAAGACAAAATAGTACCAATAGTGCCAGCTTCTCATATTATAAATCTATATATATATATATTTATAAAAAATCTCTCTTTTTCTGGTCACTCCTTATCTTGAGAACGGCTACACCAAATTGGATAATTCTTTTTTTGTTGTGTTTGTTATTCTCAGGACAAGGTTTTTAGGATAGGTAGGTAAAGGTAGGGTATGTAGGAAGGTAGGTAGGTATGCAAGAAGGTAGGTAAGTAAATAGGTAATTAAGTAGGTAGGTAGGGTAGGTAGGTAGGTGCGCCGTAGATAAGTACTTAGTGCTACCCGTGAGAAGCCGGGGCGGGCAGCTGGTACCATAATAAATAGCACACAAATAATAAGGCTATAATGTTCCCACTACTGGGACACAGGCCTCCTCTCTGTGTGAGGGAGTGGGCCGTAAGCAGGCGGGCCAAGTGTTTGTTGGTGGATATCAGTCAATCTGCTTAGCCTTTGCCCAACTCTGTTGGGGTCGGCTTCCAGTCTAGCCGGATGCAGCTGAATACCACTATTTTACATGGAGCGACTCCCTTTCTGACCTCCACTACCAAATTACTACCAGTTACAGGTACAAATGATAAATGATTTTATTTTTGTAAGTAGTTTTATATAAACACGTCACACGTTTACACGTCAATTATATTTTAAAAACTAGATGAGGTCGACATTTTCTATCTGACAACTCTGAGAAGAAATGCCATCTAGTACGAGACGGCAAAACTAGTTGTCAGACTTTTGGACTTCTGATTACCCGTAACGACTGTCAAAGATCTACAAATGACAGCCGGGACCAACGGCTTAACGTGCTTGCGTGCGGTCATCGAGCGACCCGTGCTGTTGTTATTATTTAGCCACGAGCCTTAAATATCAGTAAAGACTGACAATTTCTCACCTCTCTTACGGTCTTACATAAGCTTTCAGTTTCCTATAAAAACTTGATACTCCAGCAGGCTACAAACTTCGACACGGTACAAGGATACCAAATGATACTTCTTTCTTTGTCCCTAGAAAGAAAAACTTTGAAACATTTTACGTGATTTATTTTGTAAAGATGTTGCTGTTATTATATTTTTTTTTAGTGTGCTCTGGCGGTTGAGAGTATGTCATGCTCACTCAAATGTCTCGCTGGTGGTGGCGTGTGTGTTGGAGTTGAGCTAAATGGTGCTGATGCATGCGTCATGTTCGTGAACGGGCGCCGTCAGTGTTGACTGGTCATCTCTTAGCTGCCACGGCTTATTTGAATTTATTTTAATTTTTGAATTGTTTTTGATTTTATTTTTATTACTGACACTTTTAACGTGCACGTCTTTTTACATTGTTCTCACATGTATAATTACAACATGGATGATGTAACCAATATTTTGTAAAAATATTCTGATTTAAAAGAGTGTCCGTGGAGTTTCTTGCCCGTTCTTCTCCATAGGAACCTACCACGCGTTGGAATGGGCAACTAGCTTCATATTTCTGACTGACCGACCCCTTGACAATTCAAAAGTACCTGTAATTGGTTTATTTGAAATAAATGATTTGAGTTTGAGTTTGAGTTTGAACTATTTATGCTACGTATTTAATTAAATGTTAAATATTTATTTTTCTTCGAAAACATTCATAAATACAATAAGTAAACAGAGTCTGAAAAGCAAAGAAAACTCTTTAATATTTTTTATGTAAAATTTTCCTTTAAAAAATAACTAAATACACCAGTGTACTTAGTTATTTTTGAAAGGAAAATTTGTCTCAAAAGACTTAGTTTAAACTTGAAAATGATAAAATTTGCATTCATTATAACTGAAAATACTTTACAGCATTGTGTCTGAAAATATTCTTAAAGAATATACCCATTTTGTTGAACTACGAAAGAAATGAAGTTTGTTTTTTTATACAAAAAAAACCTAGTTTTTCTTTATTCTGCAAAGAGTTTTCATCCTATTACTGCCTTACATATTTTTATGAAAACAGTAAAAAATATAATATGAAAAGTTCAGCTCCCTTTTAAAATTATTCTTGAGATGTTGAGCGAAACAGTCTCTCATTTGTCAGAAATTACTTAGGCCATTAAAATATGCTATGAAAGAATTTAAAATCTAGGTACTTTTCTAGATGCCAAGTCATATTTGCCCTGAGATATTTTAAACTTGCTTTTTAAACACCAAGTTTTGGGTTATGAAAGCAAGTCCAATTATAATAATTTGTGTGACTTTTTATGTCATATAAAATTTACGTGCTCGTGGCGAAGCAACAAAAGCCGTACGGGTCGATATGAGATATTTTAAACTTGCTTTTTAAGCACCAAACTTTTATTATAAAAGTAAGTTCAATTATAATTTGTGTGACTTTTTATGTCATATAAAATTTATGTGGTCGTGGCGAAGCAACAACACCCACACGGGTCGATAGGCCAGATTAAGCTACGCTTGTCACGGTTGGTCCATGGATGGGTGACCATCTTTACATATGCAGACCCCTCCGTGTCTCGGAAAGCAGTTTAAGAAGTTAGTCCTGGCTTTCTTGCATAGATCTTTGAAAGTCGTTTCGGGTACTCAGAAGCCCTAAAATCTGACAACCAGTCTTACCAAGGGGTATTGTGTTACCCAGTAACTGGATTGTGGAGGTAAGATAGGCAGTCGTTCCACATAAAATACTGGCATTCAGCAGCACAGTTAGCCGACCCCAAACATATTTGGAAAAAGGCTAGGCAGATTGATTCAAGTAATTTACATATTTTTTTAGAAATGACCTTTTGATCTTAAGCCCATGTTAGGCTCGACCCCATTTTATGGGAATTAAACATAACTACGACAAAAAAGACAACAAAAAAGGTATAACAAGACAAAAAGATAAGAAAGGTATATAAAGGTAGGTAGGTAGGTACAAGACATCACAGACAGACAAATAAAAAATCCGGAGTCACACGTATTAGGGCATAAAGCGAACAGATTTAGTGTGACTAATTTTTTGTTTTTTTTTTGTTTGAGAAATTATCAAATAACTTCTCGACTTTTACTGACTAAAACCCACCCGTGTTCCTTCCGTTGCCTCGATGCCGGGGCCACGGTATCCCTTTCGGACAAACTCGCAACCCTGGCAGGCATTGGCCCTAACGGACCCCGTCAGTTGGTGTGACTCTGGATTTTTAATTTGTTTGTCCGTGTGTTTCACTGGGGTATTTTAAGGGAGTTATTACATCGGGCGCGAGCGGCCGTCATTTAGCGGGTGTCTACAAGTCATAGCTTATATACTTTCATACACCTCTGTTGAAAATTTGCAAATTTTTAAGGAATTTGAGGTAATTTTGGTACAAAAAAAGTGAATTTTAAATAGCAATAACTTTTTTATTTTCTCTAATAATAATATTTTTTATTACTTTTCGGGAATTTTATTGCAGTACCTATGTGCCCCTTTCGGACCGGACAGGGTTTTCTTTACATATTGTTTATATATTTTTGAAATGTGTATTTTTTTTAAGTTTTCGCTTTAGCCCTCTAGGGCGCCATATTCAATTTAATGTGACGTCACATAGCCCATAACCAGCGGACAATCAAGACGCTTCCATTTATACCTCATTGGTCAAATTATTATGAGCATTTTAGAAGTTACGAGGGAACAGATGAACATACATACATACCGGTCAAAATCATAACCCTCCTTTTTGTTTCGCCGTAGTCGGGTAAAAATACTATGCATCTCTGACTAGGCTCTTTGAAGAATACAGCCGTTTAATGATATTGTAAAGAAAAACTAAAAACCACTACCAGAAATCCCATTCCCGTAATCAATCAATTTTGAACGTTTTTACGTTCAAAATGTAGTCGCAGTCCTCAGTGACAATCAATGTCAAAAACTAGACAAAATGTAGAAAAATTATAGGTATTTTTGATAGATTCACAACGATATTAAAAAGCGAACGTTTAAAAAAAAAACAGAAATTATCTCTCAGATATATACGAAAAGTTTCAAACCTAATTAAAAATAACACACAACAGGACACATCTTCAATACAAACTCGCCAAGCTTGGCTGACTTGGCAATTAATTCCTGCCAAGTGGCGGGCATATTGCCAAGTATTGCCAAGTAGACAAGTCTGCTTACCGCTTGTAACTTAGTGTGAAGTTTGCGCCTTCGGGAATTAAACCGGTATCTCGGTATTATGGTATCGAGAATATTCGTGAAACGGTGACAATGTACGGGCTTCGGAATTGTGTTTAAGATGTAAGGGTTGTTTCAGTTTGCTTATTTTACTTTAATGTTTAAGGAATCGGTATTGAAGAAAAACTTCTGTTTAGTCGTAATAAAATACATATAGTAATTATTTCGTAACATGAGAGACATCGGTCAGTAGCTATGGGATTTGCGCAGGTTGTTTTTTTTTTTCAACACAAAAAAAAAGTAAGTAAATTTAAAGTAACTTGCAAGAAAAGTTATAATCAAAAAAAATAAGTTTGAGAGGTCTACTAGTTTTCCGAGGTAACAGAGGAGAATATACAAAGAATTCACAAAAGAGAAAACGCATCTCCCATAGAAAATTACCCCACATCTTACAGCATAGAGAAAGAAGTATCAAAAAAATTCACAAAACATAAATGAAAAAAAAAACGTACTTCCAGTTTTAATCCACACTGGCTAACATTATGAAAAAAAATCTCTGAATATTCGTTCAGGGGTAGTATATAATTTAGTAAAAATCTGCAGATTTTAGTTTTAGAATGACTAGAAATGCAATAAAAACAAACTTTCGGTTTAAATCCTTACTAATTATATAATAATACGAAAAAAGTGCTCTGAATATTAATTCAGGGGTAATATTTAATTAAGTAAAATCTGCAGATTTTAGTCTTACACTTCTAGAAGTAAAACAAGCTTGATAAACCTCAAAATGTTAGTAAGACATCTGCTGTTCTAAAACTAAAATCTGCCGATTTTACTAAATTAATCTAGATAGTAAGTATTAAAACCGAAACTACGTTTTTTTTTTTTTTTGTGGTTTTTTGAAACACTCTTTGCTGTCGCACGTGGGGTAATTTTGAGCCTTCTCTTTTATAAACCATACTTACAGTTACAGCAGTTACTTCAAACTTTCTTTGAAGACAGATAACATGCTCGGTCACCTGGCACAATAAATGCAAGTCCCTTAATTTGCTGGCTGGACCACTTTTTTCCATCATTATTCTTGTTACCAGATATTTTATGACCGGGGTTGACAAAAAAAAAAACTACAAAATACATTGAACTGGCGTGCCCCTTGATACTAACTCATTCCTGTCTCTGTGACCGTTACCAGATGCGGAAAAAGTATACGACTTTTTCCTTTGAGTAAAAAAAAAACAAAATATTGCCGGCGACACCTTAATAAGGTACCTTGATATTAATTATAAAAAAAGTCATTCAGAATCGAAATAGGATTGCGAAGCTATAAGTTATATAATTTTTTAAAGTAGCAATGCATGTGGGGGTCAGAGTAGCAGTGGGCCCATTATACCAGCCTCGTTGATCTATGGGTTGCAAGCGGTACTGCTGAGGAATTTCTCAGTAGCAACCCGGAGTCTAGATTTGTGTCCAGTTGTTGACAATAGGCTCGCCCCCTATTACATGGGACTTAAACATAACTGGCGACATGTGGGTGTACTAAAGGTACACTTCTGTCCAACCCCTCCGGGATTACATGATGTTATGTGAAAACCATCTCCTTATATCCATATATTCTTATAAAGTTGATCCAATTTAATTCGATACGAAACATCTGAGGAATGGGTTTCTAACCAACTATTTTGTAGTACTTGAAATTCACCAAGATACTTCATAGTTCAGGTCTTGCCTCTAGAAACCTAAGACGTGTTTGAAACTATAAACTCCACCCGAGACCTAGGTCTAGTGCTAATTAAAATGACCATCCCTAACCCTGAAATAATCTAGGTTCAAGAGTTATTAGTTTAAGGTAGGTAGTTAAGATTTAGGTAACCTGTACCTATCTACAATAACGGGTGTAAAAAGACGCGAGTCTTTTGATCTTACCATCGATATTTTTTTTTAACTAGACCATTATTTTCTTCTGTGGGAAAATCCTACCTACTTAAATCCCACTTTTTCAACTACAACCATGAGTCGGGGGCCCGGGAGATACATTGTACATTCACCGCACCCCCGACTGTTATCAGCCCACCACGCCTAGGGTGCTCCAACGTTCAGTGCGGGCGATCCCACGACTGCACGTCCTTGCATAGGAAGCTTCTGGTTACGGAGATGTTGAAAGGCAAAGTTCCAACTTTTAATGGGGTTTTCTACGAAAGCAAGTTTGTAGTTTTTAACATCATGCCTTGCCGTGTATATCTATAGTACACCCACATTTCGCCAGTTATGTTTAAGTTCCATGTAAAAGGGGGCGAGCCTATTGCCATCAACCGGGTACAAATCCCGACTCCGGACTGCTACTGAGAAATTCCAGATGGAAAAACCCAATAATACTTTGCCCGCCTTGGGAATCGAAATATAACTTAACTTTCAGTACCAACCTGTACTAAGCTCGGTGTTTTACGTTACTTTCCGAAATCAGTGATTTTTCATACCAAAAATAATAGGTAAGGAGTTTAAAGTTTGCGCATTAACAATGTAAACTGCATGTATGCACGATTCCACTGCTCAAGCTGTATCCAACTTACACCTTTCATGAAAGCTATACAATAAGTTTAAAAATACCTGTCGGATCCGAAAGGGCCACATATGTAGGTACTGCGATAAAATTACCTAACAAAAATAAGAAATCTTATTATTACTGAAAACAACAAAAAAGTTATTGCTATTTAAAAGTCACGTTTTTAGTGCCAAAATTACCCCAAATCCATAAAAAATTGCAAATTTTCAACAGGGGTTATGGGTTATGACTTGTGTGATGGGTGTCTACCCGCTAAACGATGGCCGCCCGCATTCCATGTAATAATCCGGTAAAATTCCACATTGAAAAAAAAGTATCAATTTTTTTAGCACGTAATACTGGACAGAGCAATGTGCCCGAGTATCAGAATTGCGCGGAAATCAGCGTGCATGTCCTCATCATTTCAGCCGAAAGACGTCCACTGCTGGACATAGGCCTCCCCCAAATGGGTTTGCTATAATCGCCACGCTTGGCAGGCGGGTTGGTGATCGCAGTATGGTGTTAAAATGCATAGAGAACGCTGCTGCCCATTCTCTAGTAAGTCCCTTAGTCCCCCCATACCCCCGGGAAGAAATGCGATGGTACTATTCTTTACGTCCGGCACCACACGGAACCGTAATCAATTTGCAGATACTGTAATCAAATTGTTGTAAAAAAAACGAATTATTTTTTGCATTTTATAAATCCGAAACAAATTATACAAGCAAAATTTAAGTTATTCTTATTTTATTGGATGGCAATTTAGCTGGTGGCCATTCTGATGGCAAGTGGTAACCATCGGCTATAATCAGGCTATAATTTTCCCACTGCTGGGACACAGGCCTCCTCTCGGTAGTCGCCTTTTACGACACCCACGGGAAGAAATGGGATGGTACTATTCTTTACGTCCGGCACCACACGGAAACGTCCGGCACCACACGGCGTGCATGTGGACGAGTTGTATTTGCTCCTAGTATAGAGGTCAGCATTTTACGCGCAACCCGGAGGGTGCGCCTTAAATGCCTTATTTGGACGTATGCTCTAAGGTTATCTAGATTAAATTTCTTATTACCTATCAGAAAGACGTGTTGCCGCTAGGGAGTTTGTTACGGCCCTTTTCTTCCCAGTTATAACACAAAAAAGTGGTGAAGGGCGGGAGTTTTTGAGGACTGTCTTATGTATTTTTTTTACGTTCAAAAGGTTTTGATTTATCAGCCGAGTTTAAATAAACGATTATGATTTTGATGACGATTTTTCATTCTGTTCAACTTCCAAACTAAAAAACTATTGAAAAATACACTTGAATTACTGGAGTTTACAAAATATCGTTTGTAGTAAAATAGTAACTCGATTTTCAATAACAGCAAAATTCACGGAAACATACAGCAGGCACTCAATAAAACTACTTCATGCGTATACACAGTTTTCAAGCAAAAAATTCAATTCACAGCTTCCAGCTTTCAGCGCTGAAAAACCTGAACATTGCCTACATTGCAAACTGTTAATCAAACATTCCTGAAACGACGATTTTTACTTTTTCAGTAGTGTTTGGAGAACTACCCTTTTATTAAGTATATAGCTTTTCCTGTGACTTTGTTTCTCATGTATCAACGCCCCGTCTGACTCGCGTAGCGTGTGGTTTTCAAAAATTGCTTTTTAGTGCAACCCTGGACATCAGGAATATAATACCTAATTATCCTCCAAATGTCATGGTTCTATCTTCGTAAGGTAGTGAAATGTCAGTTTGTCATTCGCCAAATCGTAAATTAATCTAAGTTATTTTTATCTAAAATTTCCGCAAAATTACCAAGTTTTAAATAGTTGTAAAAGATTTTTTGATTTTGTACATTATACTAGAATATATGCAGTACCTAGTGTCATTATTATTATTGATTTTTGCAGTCCATAGCTGGCGTCACGAAATGCTTACGCCAGCTGTGGACTGTAAAAATCAAAAATAAGGTGGGCCACAACCCTGGGGTCTCTGTCTTTTGTATTCAATCGTACTTGATATTATTAACCAAGTTTCTTTAAGGACTCAATCAATACCTATAACGCAGTCAAAACAATCTGGAGAACCAGGGTAACCGACATAGCCCGAAGAATTTGGCATTGCTCGCAGATCAGATGGCCAGAAGGTTCTGGAGTGGCGGCCACGTACCCGAAGACATAGCGTTGGAAGGTCGTGGACCGATGATCTTGTGAAGGCCGCAGGAATCCGCTGGATGCGGGAAGCACAGAACCGGTCGAAGTGGCGGTGCTTGGGGGAGGCTTATGTCCAGCAGTGGACGTCTTTCGGCTGAAATGATGATATAACGCAGTCGGGTGAAAAAACAACTTCTGACTCACTCACGGACTGATTCATCAATGCCCACCCCAATCTGAATATAATAAGTATTTAAAATTAAATAAAGGAAACAATAATAAAAATGTTTATTGCATTTACACAAATTCTTAATACACATGATTTGGAGATCACCTTTTCAGCAAGGAAATGCTTGTGTTAGGTGACTCCGCTCTTCCATTTAATATAATAACAGGCATGCAATTGAAAAACAAAAACAAAAGAAAAATCAAAATAATTAAAAACAAAAATACAACAAGGAGCGCAGTTGTGTGTTGAATGTGAGTGAGTTTTTGAATGTGTGTGTGTGTGTGTGTGTGAGGTTTCAATTTAGGATAAGGTTAGGTTAGCCCTGCAACAATGTCTTGGGATCGGAGGAAGTTAGGTATAGCTTCCTCCACTAACAGTTTCGCTATCGTGGTCCTATTACTTTCAGATCAATCTGAATGATCTAGAAAGCTGAAAATTTTCATAGAGGTTCCCTTTATGATGTAGGCATGGAATAAAGAAGATTTTTTCGAAATTATTACATTATGGAGAGAAGGAGGCTCTGGAAAACACCAAGTTTAGGTATTCAGATAATAAACCCCTGGGAAAAAAACAACAACAATGATTAACATAAAACAACACCAAAATAAACAGTTTTCTTTCAACAATATCTGCCTAAACAAGACTACTTCGTATTCTAAGCAATTTTCGTCAATTTAACTTGTTGATAGCTTGGCTCTCTGCCAACCCTAATAACCGTTGGAGGATGTTGATACTGGAAGATGGTGAGTTTCCGTTAGAATTGGGGGGGGTTTGAGGAGCTTGAAATTGGAGGTGGGAGTGGGGGGAGGGTTAGACCTTGGGTACTCTACGATTTCGGCATTCTAACTAATCTTAAAGACAGTGTGAACCGATTTCTGTCAGTTTGAAGTTGTAAATTTTGAAAAAACCGAGTCTTCAATTTTGTATTATGGACTTTACCACAGGCTGTGAATCACTACATATTATAAAACAAGGTTTTCACCAATAAACGGAGTGATCCACGAGAAAGGTTTAGGTGGATAATTCATTAAGGTTTTGTGTGATTGTTGAAGATGTCGGAAAAAATCATGCCGACTGGGAGTTTCACTGGTGTGCGCCGTGTAAACCAATAGAGTTATATGAAAACAATGTTAGTATTACGGAATTAATACATTGTTTACCTGGATTAACACATAAATGGTAGTTTTAATCCCGGCAGTACTTTCCCGTGGGATATATTCCAACATCCACGCGTGCGAAACCGTTGACAAAAGTTAGTAACGTTTGTAAAACAATAACGAGCTCGAAGTTTTGGGCTTTGACTAGAGTTCAAACTCGTTTTGTAATAAAACGGTGCGTGCTTCAAGATTACATCCAAACTATTTAGAATGTGAAAGTAACTCTTTATGTTTGTTCACAGCTGAACCACTGAACCGATTTTGATGTGAGTTAGATAAAAAGCTTAAGCCCTGAAGAAAAACATAAATGTATACTGTTTTAAAATCCACCCTTTTAAGGCGACGATAACCGACTTTTAATGATTTTATACTGAAGATCACGTCTAAAAGAGTAGTGTTAATGATTTGGACAAAATATATGTTAAATTAGAGCATTTTCTTAATAACTTAATATATGAATATTTTAGATTATGGTTATATTACATAGTGAAATTAATTTATAAAGTTATGTCTAACGCGGATAAAAACTGAGAAACACGCAAAATCTATCAAGCGTATTTTTCTGGAACGTTCACCGTTTTAAAGATAATTTAATTATTGATCTCTTAATATACGTGTTTAAATTAAAATACCGTTTGTTTTATGTATAATAAATGATTAATGCGTCTAATTTAGGACAGCGCTCCTTGGTGGGTGAGTCCTATTACTGGCTCGACTAACTACTCAAGGTCACTGTATGTGTATATCTGCGTCTTAAGGTGGGAAAGTGTTGTTGAAGTTTCAACGAAAATTACAAAATCCATGCAATCGAAGTTGCCGGCAGAAAGCTAGGCTATTTAGTATTTCTTTATTTGTACTCTTGTCTGTATAAATAATAATATCAGCCTGTTACTGTCCCACTGCAGGGCAAAGGCCTCTTCTCATACAGAGAAGGCACGAGCATTGATCACCACGCTTGCTCAAGATGGATTGGCGATTTCAGACTTATATTAACTATAAGTCCAGGTTTCCTCACGATGTTTTCTTTCACCGATGTCAGTAATATCCAAGACCAACTCAGAAAGTACATATGAATTGAAAAATTCACATTGGTACTTGCCCGGATTTGAACACACAACCTCGTGCATGAGAGGCGAGGTCTTAACCACTGGGCCATCACGGCACCATCTTGTCTGTATGTTGTTCAGGAACTCCAGGACCAAAAAAAAGAGCGAGCCTTACAGTAGTCGTATAAGATGTGTAACATCTGATATCTCACCTTGGTAATAAGCAACATTAAAGGAGCGGCCTCGTCAAGGTCGTTTCTGACGGCCAACTCTAGCACCGCGCGCGCTCATTGGTCAAATCAAATAGCGCAAGGTTTTCCAGCTTCCTGTTATACACTTCCGTCCCTTTTCACGAAATCACTCCCATAGATTTTTTGGATAAAATATGTTTTGTGTACAGATTGCAGGAAAACGAGAGGTAAGATGTTACACATTAAAAACTTGTTTATAATAGGGACGACCATTGATCACCACGCTTGTTCACTGCGTTTCATATTTTTCAATAACTCTAGATTTCCAATGCTAGATTTTCTTTCACAGAAAATAAATGAAAGGTTCTTAGATTACTTGACTTATAAAATTGCAAAGCCTGAATCTATGAAATCGTTTTGGAATTGTTTCCCAAAATGGTCTGATTTGGACAAATGTTAGATTGTTGGGGTTTGAACGTTAGACAGATTTACAGAAAGTCGTAAAAGCAAACGAGAGTTACATTCATGATTGCTAACTTCAGCTTTTTGTAAACAAATGAAGTCAGAAACAGTTTTTATAGGAAAAAGTATAGTTTCAGAAATGTTTTTGTGATTTTTCCAATTGAATGGTAGGTTAAGAGGGCGCTCAACGGTCCACTAGCGCCACTCCTTTAAAAAAATATTATCTCGTGACTGAGAAGGAATTATGAATAACAGCTGGTAAGGACCCTCGGTAAGTGTGTCTAGAATTTTCTAACAAAATATGATCTAGAGGAATGTAGCTTTTCTTTAGATCGAGTTTTGTTGGTTCGTGTCTCAACATGAAAATTTATAAAAGGTATTAGAAAATTCTTGACACACTTAGCCGTTATTCATTATTCCTTCTCAGTCACGGAGTAATATTTCTTTAAATGCACTCCATAAGGCGCTAGTGTATAGTTGAGCGCCCTCTTAAGCTTTTTCTTTATATTAATAAAAAATGTTGTATTCTATTTTATACCTAACTCTCTTTTAGAAAGCTGCACTATCAATTTTGTCACTGTGCAAATCTTTTTTTAAATTATAATTTTGCAGTTTGGAACCTCATTAAAACAACAACATTATCAAAATTAAATGACTTAATGAAACGGCACCCACCCATAAATTATTTCCCGACACTTTGATCACATTGCCATGAAACATAATAATTTAAAATTAATTGCAGACAGCGAAAACGTTAATTACTATTTTTGGAACAAACTTTCATTAGTATCAGTCAATTTGACTTGAATTACGAGCGTGGCGAGCGAAACTTTTTGAAATTAATTAAGCATTATAAGGTTTTTGGGGCTGTCCGAAAGCCAACGGGCCGATTTTGGGTATCAGGCTCTCTTGTAATCTGTGGTGCTAGTCTCTAAAATTCACTTCGAAATTCAAACTGAGAATCGTTGTGAATCCGCGACGATTTACTTTAAAAACAAATGAGTTCGCTTTTGAATTCTGTGCGCTCACTTGAGTGAGGTTCCAAGTGAAGTTTACAGAATACCACTACAATTATTGGAAAAAAAGGGTTTTTTCCTGTAGCGGAAATATTCCATCATGGTTTACGTTTATTATTCTCTACAATCAAGACTGTTTATTCAATCATTCGGCTTCAAACCTGATACCTTGACAAAAGACACACAATTTAATACAAAACCATCAGTACTAAACTTTATCAATTTTCCTTTGATAAACTTAGTAATTGAGGTAACTTAAAGTTATCAAAGAAGCTAATTCGTCAAGCGCAAGTACTTTCTAATTAAAACTAAACAAAAGAAGAATCCAGCCATGATTTGATTAATTATGCTAGTTGATAGAATGAGTCCTTAAAAATCGTTTTAGCGGCTTTTCCTCTATGATGATATTCTATAGTCTATTCGAAAAGTATCTGAATAAAGTGTAAACAAGGGTTTCGTTTGTTGTCGCGCAGCGCGCTATGGAGCGGGCTATGCTCGGAGTTTCTTTGAAGGATAAGATCAGAAATGAAGTTATCCGCAAAAGAACCGGAGTTACCGCAATAGCCTGCAGAGTAAACAAGCTGAAGTGGCAGTGGGCTGGCCATGTTTGTTGAAAGACCGATTTCCGGTGGAGCAGACGAGTCCAAGAGTGAAGACCACGTATCGGCAAGCGTAGTGTGGGACGCTTCCCAGCTAGATGAACCGACGACCTTAACTGGTAAGTCTCGACCATCCCAAATTGGCGACATTTTGTCGTCATACTGACAAACTCGACTGTGGAGTCTATGGCCTGGCGGGTATTCTCGTCAACTAATCAACTAAATCATTCAAAACTACATTGAATTTTTTTAATGCACTAGGAAGAGCTGAAGCGTGGGCATTTTGGGGGACTGTCTTATGTAATTTTGATGTTCGAAAAGTGCTGATTCTCAGCCTAGTTTGAATAAATGCCTTTTTTTTAAGTTGAATGTGAGTTTGGAGCTCGCGTCAATGTCACACCGCGGAATTTGACAAATGAAACGTTTCATTTTTTCACGGCATAACCGGTTAAAAAGGTGGCTGGGACAGACTGGATGCGGAAAGCGGAGGACAGGATGTTGTAGCGCAGCCTGAGAGAGGCCTTTGTCCAGCAGTGGACTGCGATAGGTTGGTTTGAGTGATTGAAGGGATTGTTTACACTTTCATCAGATAGTTTTGGAACAGACTGCCTATCCGACCATCTGGTCATCATCATCATTTCAGCCCTGAAGCAACAATTTTTTTTTTTTGAGTTTGGGAAATTATCAAATAACTTCTCCCGCTCTGGGTGGAGCGGGAGGGCGTGTCAGACTTTTACTGACTAAAACCCACCCATGTTCCTTCCGTTGCCTGTGTGCCGGGGCCCCGATATCCCTTTCGCATAAACTCGCAACCCTGGCAGGTATTGGCCCTTATGGACCCCGTCAGTTGGTGCTGACATCTCTTTGAGGCGCGCGTGGAACACAACGCGCCGTCGACCCGGGCCTGGTCCTTATCGGAGGGCGAGCTAACCATTGCTCACCGTCCACAAGCCCGAGCCTACGGTGGCCGGAAGTCGAATCGCGACTCCCGACGCCCGGGGCGTCTCCTGCGGCGACTAGGGGCGCCAGAGCGCGAATCTTACCTCTCCCTCGCGCGCTCCGCCTCCTCCTTCGTGAGCATTATTGCTTCGCAGAAGGAAGTAACAGCCTCAGCCCTGAATCACCTACAGCAGGTGTTTCCCACAACTTTGACGATATCATCAACCTAACGCGGTTTCGGACGGCCCTGGTTTCTTTTGCCTAACCTTGGCCACCATTCGGTCACAACTTTACTCCATCAGCCATCTCCGCGTCTGACTAGGCGTCCTGCCCAACTCCACTTGAGGCGCATCGCCCTGTCTCCGACGTCGTAGACTTTCGGCCGACGACGGATTTCGGTGTTACGCACTTGGTCTAGTAAGGTTATGTCAAGCATGGCTCGCTCCATGGCCCTTTGTGCTACTCGTATGCGGTGGACAGCTTCCTTTGTGAGCCCTAGTAACCCTATATATACCTCTTCGTAAGACTGGTTGTCAGACTTTTCGGACTTTTGACTACCCCTATCGACTGTCAAAGATTTACGAATGACAGCCGGGACCAACGGCATAACGTACTTTCTGAGGCACGGAG
The DNA here is from genome assembly GCA_947364205.1 of Agrochola lota. Lineage (NCBI taxonomy): Eukaryota > Metazoa > Arthropoda > Insecta > Lepidoptera > Noctuidae > Agrochola > Agrochola lota. The sequence continues at coordinate 6,924,688 of OX376246.1, read as the reverse complement.
GAGACTTGGTATGTAATAGATGGCCACCCATCCATGAATCTACTGCTTACTCCTGGTAAGACTGCTTGTTACATAACAAGATATAAATCGTTTTCGTGTAATAATTCAAGTTTCGCTCCTTCTCTCCTTCGCGCTATAAATTCGACGAAATTGATATTTTATTGCAAAAGCGAAGGGAATTGATAACATGACTTGTTTTCCTGTTGGTGGAATAAAATGTTTATGTGATAATAATAAAATTATGCTACATAACATCAAGCCTGTATTCCTGAAAGATAAGGCAGATGTGTATTGTATAGTATACACAAAATTGCGTCGAGGAGCTCGTGGCTAAGTAATAATAGCCGTACGGCTACTATTACGATCGGGTCGATCCATCAGGCTAAGTTGTTCCGTGGATGGGTGACCATCTTTACATACCAAGACTCCTCCGTGCCTCGGAAAGCACGTTAAGCCGTCGGTCCCGGCTGTCATTCGTGGATAATTTGGCAACCTTTACGGGTCTTCAGAAACCCGAAAGTCTGACAACCAGTTTTACCAAGTGGTATCGTGTTACCCAGTAACTGGGTTATGGAGGTCAGATAGGCAGTCGCTCCATATAAAATACTGGTATTCAGCTGCATCCGGATACACTGGAAGCCGACCCAAACATACTCGTAGTTACAGAAACATAGACACATAATTGCGTCAGAAATGTTGAACTCCCATGTAATAAGAGGCGAACCTATTTTCATCAACCTGGCACAAACAGGCACCAGGCTGCTCCTGAGAAATTCTTAATGAAAAATCCGATGAAAATGAAAATGTTATTAGTTTTTATATTTAATTAATTAATCCCAACAAGAGCGCACCGACAAAATTGTGAAATAATTGCATTCGTCCCTCGCTGCATTGTTATTACTAACCTTTAGTTATGTATTTATTATGTAAGATATTTAAGGATTCTCTCTGTAAATCGTACACTTTAGAAACACGATTACTTGTATCTTCCTTCCAAAGTAATCTCTAAAAAACAACATAAACCCTTGGTACGGCGTAAATACTTCACGGAAGATCATCAGTTTTTGTAATAATAACAAAACTACATGTTTTCGATAACATACACATTTTACATTTTCAAAATTGTGAATTTGTTCAAGTAATCCGAAGGAAATAAGCGCGCGAACCGCCCATTCTGTAGCGCGCTCTATTCCATTCATTAGCGGTAAAAGCTCGGTGCACCCTTAATCAAATTAGTTTTAGTTTCGAAAGTCTGTCATTAAACTAGAATTTATAATAATCTAATATATTGGAACTTTAAATTTTCATAATGAATGTTATAATTAGGCTTACATAGAACTTCTAAAGTTACTAAGTCAATAGTTACAATAAAGCTTCTAACTCACTGACTTCAAGAAAGTTTTGCGTTTCGTTGAAAAAGTTAGCTTTAGTTCAAATTCTTTCCTTCGTTTTTATCCTTCAGTGAGACAATTACAGACTGGTATACTTTGTAATTGTCCCACTGAAGGATAAAAACTCAGTCTTTCATTGGTTTTACCAACATAATTCCTGCCATCTCCAAACCGTTCAAGTATTCCTACGATAGGTACTTAGTCATTATGGCATAATTATCTCACGAAGCCCAATCGCTCTATTTGGAAGCTAATGTTCAGTAGTTAGCATTAATAGTCTGATAATAACATTATCTTATGTGGTGAGAGCAGTGGTGGCCTAGTGGTAACGGCAGCGACATACGAATTAAAGTTCATAAGTTCGAACCCAGACAGACGCTTTACATTGTGTAAATTATTTGTATCACCACTGCTCTCAAAACGGTGAAGGAAAACATCGTCAGGAAACCGGCATGTCCTAGAACAAAAAAATCGAAAACGTGACATCTACCGACCCGCACTGGACCGCGTGGTGGATTACGGCCCACTCCCTCCCACCAAGAAGAGGCTGTCTCCCAGCAGTGGGAATATTATAGGCTGTATATGTTATGTTATAGTACAAAAATAACTGTTTGATGTACAGAATGCGTAGATAAACGGTAAGTCCTCATCTAGAAAGAAAGAAAGAAAGAAAAATAAGTTTATTTGTCACAGAACCGACGTGAATTAAAAAAGATACATACATATTATCTTTCATTTGCTATGCCCGATAGGGTCCACGATTGTTCTTAAGCTAATATTTACCACCTAAGCACATACATTGTGGAATGCAATAAAGAATTCAGTATTGAGTAGCTATCTGAGAAGATTGGAACTACATCAATCGGCTCTTGAAAACAGGCCCGCTTTGCATAAAAATCTCCAATTTCATTGCCAACATAAAATGTTACGGTCACAATTTATTCAATTCAGATAAATCCACTCACAATCACTATTCATAGCAACATTCAAAACCTCAAAAAGTCAAACCAAAAGTAGACTCCACCTCACAAAGCCTACTTGACATAGTATAGTAGAATATCACAAAAAAAAGGCGGTTAACATTGATCAAAAAGTTAGAGCGAAGCTATCGTAATAGCCGTTCGGAATCGATCGGATGGGAAACTTTCCGACAGTACGAATTCAGCCCTAATATATCAGGGTGTTGTTTGTAGAGTACCGGGATAAGTATCAATAATTGAGTAGCATAGATACTTTTGTTACGATATTAGGTACTCGATATTTTATTAGTCGAAAAATGTCTACAGCTGAACGAACATATTTTCAACCCCAAACATTGCAACAGTGACCGATCCTGCGTTGCCTTGATGTGGATTCCCGTAACTTTCACTAGAGCGAATCATCGGACCATTTTTATTAAAATAACTAGATAGCCCGGTGATCTTCATACCACGTGAGATCAATTCAAAATTTCGATGTTTTCAATTTTTCCTCGGGTTTTTCTTCATTTTCTTTCTTCTGAAACCATCCCAAGATTCATGCGAACAAAACGAAAAAAAAAAAATTCAAATCGATCGAGCCATTTTCTAGTTGTTGCGAGACTAGTGCACGGCAATTGATTTTTATAGACATAATTATACGAGTACTATAGATAGATAATCATCACTATTGGCTCTCCTGGTTGCTGGTCCGTCAACTCTCATACTTTAATTAATAGTTTTTCTGTGCCCTATGCCCTCAAAAAAGATGTTTCAGTCGAGTTGATAAATCTTAATTAAAAAATATAAGTAAAAAAAACTTTTTTACAAAAAAAAAACAACCGACTTCCAAAAAAACACTATATAGTTAAAAATAACTTAAATTTCGGAAGTCGGTGTGTTTGGTTTTGTATTTTCGTTATTTGCCACCGACTTCCGAAATTTAAGTTATTTTTCACTATGTTGTGTTTTTTTTTGTAAAAACGTTTTTATTTTTCGCTTTTTAGTGGGTCAGTTTGTAATTTAAAGTTTCTAAGTTACAATAGCCTAATGTTGACTACTCATCACCTTTTACAAAATATTGCTTTCCCGAAGCAGGGACGTTAATCGTTGAGGAGTCCACCTGGTACTTCACCATCAGCTCCACTTGTCCATATACATTGTGACGAGCATAAATTGCTTGGTATTCATATTAATGTAATCGAATCGCAACCCGTGAAATACTTATTATTGAGTAGTTCCGGTGGCCATCTGTGGTCTTCATCATCAGTTCCACTTCACCAAATAGTGCTTTCCAAGAGCAACTGCACGTGTTATTATAAAAAATACCTAAATCGCTATAGGTGTGCCTTTAATATTTGAAGAATTCCCTCGATTTCTCCAGGATCTCATCATCAGATCCTGACCTAATAACAATGGGTATCTATCTAAAAGTGCGTATGTCGATACTTTTGATTCTATACCATTTCCCTAGTTATTGGAAGGCTTGAAGATTGACCCGATTTCACCTTCAATAATATTCATGAAGATTTTCAGGAGAATCCTGAAGGAATGAAATAGTTCGACGTAAAGTTGACTTTTCTCTGATTTTAGATTACTTAGGTTATTGTAGTCTGGAGCGGTTGAATGAAGTGGTAAATTAGTAAGATTTTGAAAGTTATTCGGAATGTAAATTAATTCTGTAGGTTGACGATTTTTAGAAAAGGGCTAATATACATATATCAGTTGACGTCTTTTGACTGAATGACAATGATAACAGGTAACCTTTAGAAAATATCACGCCCGTTCACGAACATGACGCATGCATCAGCACCATTTAGCTCAACATTTTGAAGGGAACTTAATGATCCAACACACACGCCACCACCAGCGAGACATTTGAGTGAGCATGACATACTCACAACCGCCAGGGCACACTCAAGTCAATGAAAGACGTACCCAGTAAATGGTAACTGTAAAGTAGGGACATAGTGCTCACACATGTGCTTTGCAATTATATAATACTAAGAGATTGAATTTATACAATCTAAAGATAGTTTTACAATCTTCAGCAGCTGCAACAATATTTTGAATGCTAATCAATTAGTTTATGCGCCCTTGTGGAGCTGGACCAGCGCTGAGCCAAGCATTTTTGTCGTCGATGTAATCCCCCAACTTATAATATGCTTGGCAGCATAGTGTGCGTTTTATACAACTGTACTGTACTGTCCCACTGCTGGGCAAAGGTCTCTTCAAGTTCTTTCAGGAACTCTTTTCCCGAGACACCTCAAACCACGGCAGTCAGGATTTAATAATTTTTAAAACACAAGGCTACTATTACAAATATTGATATTAGTACCTGATTGACCGAGCTCTGCTCGAGTGTAATAATAATAATAATAATAATAATAAATTTATTTCATAAAAAGGGAGATTGTAGTACATGAAGTTTACATAGTTAGGTATACATATAAGTTTGTACCATGTCAAACACAATCTGGTGGGTGAAGTTCTGCTTTCCTAGCTAGGTTATAGAATAACCTGTATTAAGGAATAGCAGTCCCTATCCCTTACAAAAAGATACAATAAACTAGTACAATTATGTATTTTTTATTTTATAATACTACAACAAAGTTTAAATAATTGAATATGTGCGTGTGTGTGTGAGTGTTCGTGTGTGAGTGTAAATAGAGAATGCTCAAAGTTCATACTAATTCCATGTATAGTACATAATAATTCCATGCTGCCATGATAGTAGGTACTTACTTATTCCATGCTGCCATGTCATTATTCTAAGGTCATCTTGTTCTAAACTTTTAGCGACCGATCTCTACTCTACAGAGAAAATGAATTATCCCAGATTTGAGACCTATATTGCAACTTTCATCGAAATTGTTAGAGCCGTTTTCGAAAACGTGATTACAAATATATAATATATATATAAGTATACAAATAGTGGTCATTTATAGTATAGGATATATAGATTGTATTTACCAGAAACAAAGAAACTCCAATTTCCACCAAATTCCAATATCCATACAGTTCGAAAACACAAAGATAACTTTTCGTTCAGAAAGCAGTTTTGAAACTCATTTGAGATTCATAAGTATGGTATAATCGAAGTTAGATCTTATGATAAATGGCTTTTACCATCGAAGTATCGGTATCTTTACTGAGAAGGGAATGATCTAAGTACCTATGTTTGAAAGTCAGTAATACTGTTCTGTAAAGTTCACTTGGAACCTCACTCAAGTTAGCACACACAATTCTAAAGCGAACTCATTTATTTTTGGGGTTCCGTACCTCAAAAAGAAAAAATGGAACCCTCATAGGATCACTTCGTGATCCGTTTGTCCGTCTGTCTGTCGGTCAATCTGTCAAGACCCTTTTTCTCAGGAACACGTGGAGGTATCAAGTTGAAATTATACCAAATACGGTACGATGGAGCTCTAAAAAAATGAAGCTTCTAAGTCAACGCAATAGAAAAATATACGGCCATTTATGCGATATATTACTCGCAAATAAATCAAAACCTAAAGGAAGTACCCAATCAAAGTACTCAATTTTTAAATAGCACTACAAGTTGGCGTCCACACGTACGTTTTCTGATCTATTTGTTTACATTTTCAGCAGATACTTTTCAATCAGACTATAGCTTTAAATGTCGTTGTGTGCAGAACGATGTTAGCTCATCCCTTTGTGACACTATGGCAAAGTTGGCGAGCTAATACAAAATGAAGTTGTTTCACACGAGTGCTAACTAGGCGAGTTGCGGTGGTGTCAACAGTTTTGTATGGTAGTTTTCGTGGTTATTTTTTTATTTAAAGTTGTAGGGTGTTGTGTATTTTTGTTGGTTTTTAACGAGTATCTAGCGTTGGCAGTTTTGAGACCTGTTAATGAAGTAAGGTGTGATTTTCAAATCTGACAAATGTTGATGTGATCTTTTGTATGTAAACCAAATTTAAATCCACATTTCTACTTAAACGAATGTCAACTTTATACAAGTGTAAATTAAATTTGATCACAGACAGGCTACTATCTACTTTAATTTGAAAAAGTCATACAAATTATTATAGTTATAGCGCAAAATTAACTTTATGTGTGGGTATCAAAATGATAGTAACAAAAAAAAAAATCATTTGTTTATATGTTTGGAAACTAAATTGCGAACGCAGTATAGGCAGGTTACTTTCTACTTTAAGATTGTGTTTCTCTGTCAAGTCAGCCAATCGGAGTCTACTGTTGTTCTTGAAAGTGATTTTGTTCCATACATGTCTTTCGCTGTCATCTCAGAATTCACTTCCTGTCTTAACTACATATATTATTATCATCTTTCACACAATCCATCTATCTTTTCTTATATACCTACATTGAATGCAGCTATGTGTTTCAAATGTAAGTACAGGCGACCGTACGTCGTCAGCAATAACTCTTTGACCTTAAGCTGGCCTAGCAATCTGCCTAGCCTTTTCCAGACTATGTTGGGGTCGGCTTCCAGTCTAACCGGACGCAGCTGAATACCAGTATTTTACATGGAGCGACTGCCTATCTGACCTCCACAACCCAGTAACTGGGTAATACGATACCCCTTGGTAAGACTGGTGTCAGACTTTCGGGCTTCTGACGACTCTTAATGACTGTCAAAGATCCACGAATGACAGCCGGGAGCAACGGCTTAACGTGCTTTCCGAGGCACGGAGCTCGGAGTCTCGGTATGTAAAGTTTGCCATCCACGGACCAACCCCGGCAAGCGTAGCTTTACCTGATGGATCGACACATGCTGCTATTATTATTTAGCCACGAGCTCCGCATTACAATGCCCATACCATGACAGCCAATTTCCTTACAGCTTGACTATAACAGGTTTAATAATTTTCTTAAACTGGCCTAGCGTCATAGTACGGAATTTCAATAGATCAAGGGGTTATTAATAAAAATAGCTTGGTTTTAAGTAACGTTCAAACGTCAAAAATGTTTGGTTAAACAGTCGCTAATCATTACTTAGCTTTAAGCAACGTTTATAAATAAACCCCTAAGAGTCCAGTTGTGGTAACGGCCGCGACTTACGAGTGGGTTCGAACCCAAGTAGGCACTTTACTTTGTGTAAATTATTTCATCACCACTGCTCTCAAAACGGTGAAGCAAAATATCGTGAGAGACATTGTAGCCCGATTATGCTTATGCAAGAGTTCAGCTTATACCAGTTTTTTTTTTACTGAGATGTGGCATATTTCTTCCTGCATCCAGCGGTTTCCTGCAGCCATCATAAGGTCATCGGTCCATCTTGTGGGAGGCCTTCCAACGCTAAATCTTCCGGTACGCGATCGTCGCCACTCCAGAATATCTCGGCCCCATCGGCCATCTGGTCTGCGAGCAATGTGCCCTGCCCATTGCCACTTAAGTTTGGCGATTCTTCAGGCTCTGTCGGTTACCTTGGTTCTGCTGCAGATCTCTTAAATAATGCTTACATACATACATACATAAACACACACCTTATGGTGGTAGGCAGATTTTTTTTCTTTAATCATTAAAATCATCGACTCAAAGGATGTAAAAATGCATAACGACAACGAAAAAATGTGAGAGTATGAGTGATACACATCTCATTTGGTATCTCTTTCTGACTTTAATAGATTGTAATGTGGCACCTGCTCACTCGCGACTCGCGAGTCAGTTTAGTAGTGATTAAAGTAACGTAACTCAGCGTCTCAGTCTTTCTCTCTCGCTCACTGCTGCTCAGTCGCCTCGCAAGCGACTGTCGCGCGGAAAAAGCGCAGAGGCAAAGTAATGATTCAGATTCAAATGATGCGCTTGAAACGTTATTACTGAACCAATCTTTTGGAACACTTCAATGATCCGGATCAGTGCGTCGGTTCCGTAAAGAGTTACACACGCCTACTACGCACCTGACCTTTCTGAAGAACATCGCCAATGGTTAAGGTATTATTATTTTCGATTATTACTTTCTGCACATGTTTATTTTAATGATAAACAAAACAACATCCACACAATAAACATAAAGACACGTATTGCATAGTCCCGCAGTTATGTCGGACTGGGTTGGATGACTGCATAATTTGCAGAGATATGATAATAAACAGCTGGGTTTGTTAGCCATCCAGCTGTATTTTAATTAGGTGCGATGTATGTAATCTGCATGATTCAGAGCCTATGTAGTTATGGACAGTCAGGGAGTTAATGAGCAAATTGACAGCCTACGTCAATTTGTCGTGTTATAGCCATTTTATTATACAGGGTCAAATTAAATTTGCCAGCAAAACTCCGCAGACGAGATGAGTATCGATATCTAAACATGATCGAACAAAAAATAGAGGAGTTCGTGGCTAAGTAATAACAGCCGTTCGTCGATCCATCAGGTTAATCTACGCTTGCTGTGGATGGAAGGATGGTCACATCTTTACATACCGAGACTCCTCCGTGCATCGGAAAGCACGTTAAGCCGTTGGTCCCGGCTGTCATTCGTGGATCTTTGACAGTCGTTACGGGTCGTTAGATGCCCGAAAGGCTGGCAACCAGTCCTACCAAGGGGTTTCGTATTACCCAGTAACTCGGTTGTGGAGGTCAGATAGGCAGTCGCTCCACGTAAAAAACTGGTACACACCTGCATCCGGTTAGACTGGAAGCCGACCCCAACATAGTTTGGAAAAGGTTAGGCAGATTGATTGATCAAACAAAAAAAAAATTTTTTTGATGAGTTTTTTTTTGGAGTCAGTCCTCAACCGCTAGTAGTGTAGTTACTTGTAATATCAGTAAAAACAGTATTTTTTTGGGAGAAACTACTCAGACGTGAATGATATCGATATATAAATACGGTAAAACAAAAAAAAACTGATTTTCTTAACTCATACTTTAACAAACAACACCACCAACTGTAGCTGACCCCAAAAAAAAAAATCCTATTTACTAAAATACAATAGACGAGGTATATTTAGTAACCTAATCCGCTTAACTGTTCTTAAAGAGTCATAATGAACCCTGTAAGAAATCGACACGTGTTTCACCTCTCAACGAGGCATCCTCAGGATGACGATTGACTTGTTGCGATCCCGGACTCGACGTATTTTCTATTGGTTTTCCGGAAAATCACGCCTGAATCAATTAACTATCATATTTGTGTGTTACGTGTTTAGTTATCGATACCAACCGCGTCTGCGGAGTTTTGCTAGTCAATTAAAAATAACCCTGTATAACTGTCGAAGAATGACAGTTATAGACATACCTATTTTAATACCTACTGGAGAGTCCCACAATAGGGATAGCGACAAAACATTTTTTTAGTCCGTCTTGGAGATTATAAAAAAATATTGGACACGTATTTTTTAATTTTTTTGCGTATTTTAAAGATTAAGGCATTACATTGAGTTAAAATGTGCCATGACGTCACGAGTATGTAGATTTTATACTTACTTGTGACGTAGCGACCCCCACTCCCCAACTTAAAATGCGTTTTATCTAAGTATTTTGTTATTAATATGATAAAGCTAAAAATATGTGTCTAATATTCTTTTATTATCTGACTGACGGACTAATTAGAATTTCTTTTCTTTACCCAGGCATCATCTCTATTATGCTCAAATAAACACATAACCAAGCATAGTTTGCAGAGATATGATAATAAACAGAACGGCTTGTTGGCAATCAAGCTGTTGTTTAATTAGTTGCGATGTATGTAATCTGCATGATACGGGGCCAATATAGGCATATACTTACATAAGCCCTATATATACGAGGAGGACTATTCCACCTCTTTATAGCTATACCACCAAATGGCAACCATTTACCTACCTATGACACTCGGCAATAGTGTAGCTTTCTATAAGTGAGAGAGAATAATCAAATCAGTACATTTAATAGTGTTTTTCTTTTTTGAAGTCGGCTGTTTTTTTTTTTGTAAAAAAGTTTGTACTTCTCTGCTTTTTAGTGGGTCAGTTTGGAATAAGTAACAATAGTCTAATGTCAACTACTCATCACCTTTTACAAAATATTGCTTTTCCCGATGCAGGGATGTTAATCGTTGAGGAGTTCTGCTGGTACTTCAGCTCCACTTCTCCACGCGCATTGTGACGAGCATAAATTGCTTGGCAATCATTTTAAAGTAATCGAATCGCAACCCGTGAAATACTTATAATTGAGCAGTTCCGGTGGCCATCTGTGGTCTTCATCATCAGTCCCACTTCACCAAATGGTGTTTTCCAAGAGCAACTGAACGAGTTACTATAAAAAATACTCAAATCGCTATAGATGTGCCTATAATATTTGAAGAGTTCCCTCGATTTCTTCAAGAACCCATCATCAGATCCTGACTTGATAACCATCTCGAAAGTATACCCTTTCAAACAATAAAATAATTTTTTCAAATCGGTTCACAATTAACGGAAAAATCGGTGAACATACATGAAAAAACAATTTTTTTTATTTCTTTATAGGTTTAGATTTTCACTATACCTAGCATTTTTTCTAAGAAAACATTTTTAATTGAAAAACAGTTTGATGGGTGTCATAAAGTGCTATACAAGAATGAAGTGTATTTGAAAACTGCTTAGCCATTTCTCTCTACGAGTATACATTTAAGTAATAACTATCTCATGTTTACTGCCTATATGTACCTGTACTTACATGTCTCATTAAGCTGTTTATACAGGGTGTTTACTCATCAAATAGGGGTGTTCTACAAACATCGGGGGTTCGCAGGGATGTAGGTACTGAGAAGGTAGAACCTTTTTCTCGCAAGATTTTTAGGTAAACGATAAATACAGCGAGAAATCCTTCAGAAAAAAATTTTTTGTTTCTATAAATTATGATCTCGATAGAAATATCTGATGACAGTTGAAGAAACAGTTACCTGCAATTGTTGTGAGCTGAATGTATCAAAAGCATTGTATAATTCGTAACGGTTACCCTCTGTTCCTTACGCTTAGTCCTTAATAAATAACCCTTGCACAAAAGAACGCGCTTGGACCGAATTTCAATCATCTGGAAACCGTATTAAAGTGCTAATCGTAAAAGATTAATGGAGTTTTTTGCCGGCTCTTTACCAAACGAAATGACGAATTGGAACCGTGCATCAAGCTTCTGACGTTTCATGAGTGATTATGCCCTACTCTCTGGATTATTCTAAGTGCCCGTTCACCTGCATCTCAGATGATCTAAAAAATGCCACTGATACCGCAATCAACGTGGCCATCATCACAAAAAAAGATGAACTGCTCATAGATTTAAGTGTACTAAAATATTTTGCGTCTAACCTCTCACCATGAAAAGACATTTGACTACGAGATTTTTCAGCGGAATAGGAAGTCAAATCTAGCTGAAAAATCTCGCGATTCTTACTTTGCGTAACCTGTTTCATTATTAGAACCTGGTAGACCGAGGTCTGCTCGGGTGAAAATAGAGAAAACGAATTTCCCAGATATGAGACACAGCTAGATCGATTTTTCGCTCCCGTAAGCTCCTATACCGGGTGGCAGGGCCATCGACGCGAAAACGGATACCATGGATTCAGCACATGATTCTGAACCCCCTGCGTTGAAATTTTTCGTAAGCTATTTAAAAAAAAATCTGCTGTTCCATACATTTTGACCGCGTAGGTATTGCACTTTTCTATGAAGCAGCAGATTAAAAAAAACAAAAACGACGAATAATTTCAACGCAGGGGCGTTCAGAATCATGTACTGAATCCATGGTATCAGTTTTTGCGTCGATGTCCCGCCCTGCCGCCCTGTATTGCAAATTTCATCGAAATCGTTAGAGTCGTTTTCGAGAACGTGATATAAATATAATTATTTAAATATATATACAAATATGGCTCATCTAGTAGAATAGGATAGATAAATTTTGATTAAACAGAGCATACATTTAATCATGTTGGTAAAACAAGAGCCTGTTGATTGAACACAGAACCATGACCCCTCGCAACGGTCAGTCCTAAGCAAATCTTTGCGGAAATTCAAACCTTATGTATTTAACGTAAGGTTTAATTTACCCATAAGGACTACAAGGGTCCTAATTCCGCACTTAACTAGTATTCTCCTACATGTGTTTATTATCAAAGGAGTTCCTAGCGGAAATGTTTGGCTCGCCTAGAGGGCAATGAGCCTTTACCCAAACATGTTGGGTTTCCTGTCTAACCGAATGCTGCTAAGTTGAATACGAGTATTTTACTTGAAGCGACTGCCTATCTTTTTTTTTTTTTTTCGGATGGGACATTATCAAATGACTTCTCCCGCTCTGGACGGAGTGGGAGGGCGTGTCAGACTCTTACTGACTAAAACCACCCGTGTTCCTTCAGTTGCCTGTACGTTACCAGGGGCCACGGTATCTCTTTCGGACTTTCCCGCGAGGAGCCCGGCAGGCATTGGTCCTGAGCGATCACTGCCGCCGATCGCCTCCACAAGGACACGGTGGTGCCCCGCCCAAGCCTGGCAGACCTCTACCGTATGCTCCACCGTGTCCTCCGGGCGATCCACACAGTGGTGATACCCGGGCGTTTCCTCCCGCCTTATAGAAAAGCCTCAAAGAAACAGGAACCTCCCAAAACAAGCCTGTCCGATGAGGACCTGCGTCAGGCGGAAGGTGACGCCGTGACGCCTCTCTCTGACGTCAAAGTGTGGCTACCTAGATCTGACCTCTACAAACCAGTAACTAGGTAATACCAGTTAACCAGTTTTACGCCTTGGTAAAACTGGTCGTCGGACTTTTTTGGTTGTCCTCTTTAATCAATGTTTGAAAAAAAATCCTTAAATAAGCTATCTATTTCCAGTAAGTAAACGGATCGAAATCGCTTCAATTTAAATAGCTCTCCAAAAACTCAAAACCGATTGCAGAAACTTTACTTACCAATCCACAAAAATATCTCAACAACAAAAAAAAGATAAATTCTCAATCCGATTATTGAAAAGAAACATCTCCAACAGGGACTTAAAAAAGCAATAATACATCTTTTTGGAGATTTCCCGATAAAACCTTCTTCTTGACTTCGCTAAGGGTGCACGTCTATTGGGGTGGTAAGCGGAGCGAGCGAGCAATGCGGTGCAAACATAGCAGTCTGCATTTTTTCCGCGGTTGCATTGAAATGTAGATATCAATGGAATCCACTGAAAGAAAGTGGAACGAAAAATTAAATTTAGGGGAATTTTATTAGGTACTTCAAGTGTGGCATCTACAACGCCACATGCGAACTACGCATCACACTGACGTCACAAAAAAACATACAACCCGAAAGCAAACTCCGACGCGCGACTAGCATAATTATATACAACGTACCGACATCAAGGCTAGTGCAGACCAGCGCGACTTGTCGTTGTTATACTGTGAAGTTTTCTTAGAAATTCTATTGTTCGTGTCGCGTCGCGCGACAAGTCGCGCAGGTCTGCAGAAGCCTGCAATCGTAGGGCAGTAGCCCACCAGACACAACACCCTTCTAGTCACAGGATCCCCCTTTTCTATGGAGGATGAGAACCCTTACACTCTCTTCCTCATACCATTAATTTCGGAAGTAGGTGGCAAAAAACGAAAGTACAAAACCAAACACACCAAATTCAGAAATTAAAGTAATTTTTCACTGTGTAGCGTATTTTTTTGTTTCTCCACTTCGCACCGTTCCAATGGATAGGCAGCCTAATGCTGTCCGAAGAAAGCAAAAACTTTGCCGGGAACTGACCTCGAATTTGAAAGATTTGGGTAACATTGTGGCGAGCCATTTTATCTTTTACGTTAAGATTCCCGTAAGGTGTGAATTTATTGGTCAAAGTTTCTTTTGTGTGACGGATTTAGAATTTTTAAGGCTCTTTTTATTCAAATAGAAGATCGTTTTAAAGGAACTCGTCTGGGGAAGTGCCACCTTTATAAGTATTACTGCTGCCAAGCAGTGTTGCTGTGTTACAGTGTAATTACAGACGAGATACACAGGCACTAGTAGTCTGGCATTTTTGCTGAACTGGGCCTATTTCGCGCAGCCGCGAGGCACACTTTCCTGCTAATTTCTTACTTTACCGTTCTTTTTTTAATTACATTTTTAATTGTATAAAATGTTCTGCTGTATGCCTTTTAGTCTGTGCTAAATAAACGTATTTTCTTTATTTGTTTCTTTAGATATTTCAGCTTAGTCTCTGAGATGGAGACGCATCTGAGATTCCGCTGACTAGATTATTTTTATAAAAAAAAATATCAAAAATATTGGACACGTATTTTTTATTTTATTACGTAATCAAAAGATTACGGCAATACATTGAGTAATCAATTGTGTAGCATTAAAATGTGGCATGACGTCACCCCCCAGTAGATTTTATACTGACTTGTGACGTAGTGAGCCCTCACTCCCCAACTTTAATGCCATTTTATCTAAACCATTTTTTATTAATATGATAAAGCAAAAATTTTAATTTAATAATTTTAAAATTTTAATTTTGTTATCTAACTGACGGACTAGATAGTTTTTTTTCTCCCTCGTGACTTTGGCTTTGGCATGTTTCAAGCCTTTCTATTAGAGGAGTGGTATTCTAAAATCTGGATTATTACAACAATGACATACCTACTTACTTATTAAAATTAACAGAATGGTTCAGAAAAAAAACATCTTTATGCAGATCTACTCTGCCAATAGATAAAACTTTAAAATATTATTTCCCAAAAATTAAGTAAATTATCAGTCTTAATAACTTGAGCTAACTTAACAGATGTCTGTAATAGTTAAGTATTAGATGGATTAATTAAAATAAGCAATGAGCTGAGATTAAGAGAAGTAACATTAATTAAGTTTAATTAAGTTTAAATGCTTCACTTAAGTTCTTAAGTTAGATTACTTTATTTATATATTGTTATGACTTGAGTATTCATTCGAATTGTTCGAATAGGCTAGGTGAGGGTTAAGGTTTTCTCTTTAAGTACGGAACCCTTTATTTATTTGGGATTTCCAACAAAGGATTCACAGACTATATAAATCACAATAATACAAAAGGTTATTTAGCGTGCTTCTTCAATTACCACAGCATTCATACTTGCACGTGTAAATAGAATAAAAATAAAATAAAATTGTTATTTTGTTTAACATAATAATAATGTAATGTTATATAACGTCCCTAAGGCGCCGTCCTATTGTCATCGCTCGCGCGATGGTGCGACGCGATATCTTCGTGCGATGTCATTTGAAATAAAAAATCGCATGATCGTGCGACCGTCTATTAGGCCATTCAGTTGATATCAGTATGTTTGAACGCATCGGACGCACGCATTATCGCGCGAGCGATGACAATAGGACGGCGCCTACGGCTAAGCGTATGCCGAGACGCAAGTCCACGCAGCGCAGCTCAGAGCAGATTTTGTAATGCATGCACGTACTGACAGCCGCGTACGCTGCGGCACAGGCACGTGCGACGCAGACATCTGTCTGTCCTGCTCTGCGCCTCGTTGTAGTGCCGGCACAGATTTCTGCGCGACGCGTGCAGGTCTTCATTTGTTTTTTGCCACTGATTCTGTTTCAATAACAGATTGTTTGTACTAGGACGCGAATGTGTTTGTGTAGCTGCGTAGTAGCATACGCTCGCGGCCTATGTCTGCCTCGCCTACCCTACCCTGCAAAATCTGTATATAATAATAATGTATGTGTATTTCACAATGTTAACACTAGAAATAAGGACAAACTACGAGCTCCCTTTCACCGGCTTCATAAGGTTCATAACTCATTTGTTGGGTTTGGTATAACTTTTTATAACAAGCTACCCTCTTCTCTGGTAGATTTGCCTTTTAATGCGTTTAAAATGAAAGTAAAATCCAAGCTTTGTTCAAAGGCATACTATTCTAATACTATTCTATCAACGACTACTTCAATGATAAGAATAGTTGGTCGCTGTGATTAACTCAAGACAATGTTTATGTTCTTTCTCTAGCTTACCTACTGACAAGTTATATGAGTTTATATAATTGTTTATTTTATTTGACTTTATAAGTCAAGTTATTTAAATTTAATTTATTGTTGACATAATCTACTCATCACAATGTTTTATTTTTATGAGTTGTATTGCAATATGTGGTTAGCTAGTGACCTCGACAATTGATCATATTATTTATTGTTATTAGTAATTAACTGTTTGTTTATTTATTTTACCTCGATGGTCCTAGTTTATTATTTATAACTTCCAGTTACAACTATATGTAAGCGGGCACGCCCTTTATGCCTGAGGGGTTTTATTTAGATATTAAGTTCTGTTTACGTTTTTTTTTTTATTTCTGCCTGAGCGTAGCTGTTCTCGATGATTTTGTCTGGTATATTGGCGTGTGCTAGCTAACATATGGCTAATAATTTAAATAATGTTTTGTGTTGCGTAATGTAAATTATTTTGAATATATATAGAATCTTTTTTTGTTGTTCTTCTAACTGAACAGACAGCTGTGCTGCTGGGGAGTTTGTTGCGCCACTTCTTCTTCCCAGCTAATGCTCTAGGAAGTGGTGAAGGGTGGGCGTTTTGGGGGACTGTCTTATGTAATTGACGTTCGAAAAGTGCTGATTCTCAGCCTAGTTTGAATAAATGACTTTTGAATTTGAATTTGAATTTGTACTGTGCTGTGTCACCCGCGTCTCAGCATACGCCTAATGCTAGGATACAGACCTCTCTGTGAGAGAGAGTGGGAAGTGCACCACGCGTGCCCAGTGCGGGTTGGGGGATGTCGCAGTCATGTCTTCGATTTTTTGGTTCTTGGCCATGTATAGTGTTTCCTGTTTTTTTGTATATTAACTGTTTAATTACACTTCAGACAAAAAACTAACTTTAATATTCGATTCTACTCATCATTTATTATAATTAATTTGCCTAGCCTTTACCCAACTATGTTAGGGTAAAGTTCCAGTCTAACCGGATGCAGCTGACTACCAGTATTTTACATGGAGCGACTGCTTACCTGAACTCCACTACCACTAGATTGTGGTAAGCAGTCAGGTAAGCAGTCGCTGACGAAAATCTGACAACCAGTCTTGCCAACGTTTAACCCAAACTAGTGTTTGGGTTACACGATACCCCTTGGCAAGATTGGTTGTCAGATTTTCGGGCTGGTGACTACCCGTACTAGTTGTCAGATTTTCGGGCTTCTGACAATCTGTAACGATTGTCAAAAATGAATTGACGTTGATTGTCGAATGACAGCGGGGACCACTGGCATAACGAGGCACGCAAAGGTCAAATGTTGAAATTGACATTTAAACATTTTGCCATTTCCCCTAAGTTTTTATGAATTCAGATACCGCCTTTTATCATGCCAATAAGTTGGTCTTAATTTTATTAAGAATTGCCAAAGTAACACTCGCCAAGTGTGACGCAAAAGCAAGTGAATTTTAAAATAATATTCTTAAAATCTATTACACAAGCCTACGTTTCTTTTGTCTGCATACAATATGTTTATTGGGTGATAACCGTCTATTTTATACATAGTTTCTGGCAGCTGTCCAGCAGATTATCGAAGTGATTTGGCAACCAGAAACGTTGTTACGAAGTCAGAAATCTGGATTAAGAAGAAGAAGAAGAAGTCTGCGTGACGATTTATTAAGTCTAGATACTTTAAAGCTTTGTTTAAGTGTGACCCAGTTACCGAAAAAATTATTGACATCTTCCTGTCTTTATCTCAACTTATTTGTGGTCCGCGCAGCATACTTCTCCTTCCCTAGATCTCTATCAGCGCGTCATCTCACTAGCCACCCCCTTTTTAGTCACATCATCTTTTACATAATCCACTCATCGTTTCTCTGGTCCTTACCCCTGTGGCGCCATCTACATCGCCACATACGAACTACGCATCACTTTGACGTCACGCGAAATCCTGCATCACGCAAGCGGAATTTACCGCGCGATCAGCGACATAAGTCGTCGGGCAACTGCCAACTAGACCCAACACCCGTCTGGTCGGAGGATCCTCCCTTTTCTATGGAGGATGAGTGAACTTTACACCCTATTCCTCATGCCTCTATACTCCGATTACAGCTATCCACATTCATAAGTAAAACTTTCCTCATGACATGTTCTTCATTCCTCGGCATTACATGACAGCAAAACAAGCGGTAATCTCAGAAAGTGTTAGACGGATTTTATTAAGGTTTTAATAGAGTGCCTCTTGCAGAAGGTTTTATGTGTATAATTAACACATATTGTTTAGTTTATTAGTTAAGCTGTTCAGGTTTATGTCAAGGAAGTAATAAAACGGTCCGTGTAAAGCTGGGGCGGGTAAATTAGTCAATAAAAACTTATCATGTTACTTCTAAAATGCTTACTCAGTCATCATCTGCGTAGCTTTTCACCAACTTTGTTGGGGTCGGCTCCCAGTCTAACCGAATACCGGTGTGGTACAGGGAGCAACAGCATACGTCCTTCACAACCCACTTTACTCGGCAACACGATACACATTTTTTTTAGGGTGGGAAATTATCAAATAACTTCTCCCGCTCTGTACGGAGCGGGAAGGCACGTCAGACTCTTACTGACTGAAACCCACCCGTGCTCCTTCAGTTGCCTGCGTTACCAGGGGCCACGGTAACAAGATACACCTTGGTTGGTTGTTAGTCTTTCTGACTTCCCCCCCCCACCTACAACTAAATCCTAACTAATGTACTACTATTTGTTTATTTGTTACGCTTTCACGCTAAAACGGCTGAACGGATTTGGATGAAATTTAGGACAGGAGTAGACCTTGACCTGGAGAAGGTATAGGCTACTTTTATCCAAACATTCCCACAGGATCGTGACTAATACGAGTTAAACCTTGGGCGCAGCTGTTAGTAAATAAATAAGCTAGCACATAAAAACTACTCATAGTTAACTGACTTCCAAAAAGGAGGAGGTTCTATGTTCTGTAGCGCATGAATGTTTTTTTTTATGTATGTCCGCCGATTTCTCCGTCAATTGTGGACCGATTTTGAAAATATTTTTTTTGTATGATAGGGTATTGTCTCAAATTAGTCTCATATAAATTTTATTAACTTCGATAATTTTTGAGTAAGCTTCAAAAATACGTATTTTACCCACTTAGTATAATAATGGATGATTTATGATGATAACTTCCTGTCACTGTTATTTACATAGCAGGTAGTGGTATTACAATTTGTGTGGGGTAGGTACCACAACTACAAGTGAAAAATAACTTTAATTTTGGAAGTCGGTGGCGAAAAACGAAAATTCAAAATGTTTTCACTATATATTGTTTTTTTTTGGAAGTCGGTTGTTTTTTTTTGTAAAAGTTTTGTTTAATACTAAAAAATAGAGTTTAGAAATAAAGTTAATGAGCTCATTTCCCTTTCACAGAAGTATTTCCACTTATTTTTGCATTCACATTCAATTATTTTCATTTTTCCTCATGGCTCCTTCCAATTTTACCGTAATGCTCTTTTCAAGTTTTCTATTTTCCTTATGGCACCTACTTTAGCTTTTCTTACGTGGTACTGGAAAGATGCAGGCGGTAGCATTTTCCTGAAAGAAAAATACATTCAAAATCCATCCTTAAGTACGTCCTGCATTTCTTGGTCAGTACCTAAGCTTCACAATCTCGTTGACTGTCTAAACTCTTTAATTTAAAAAGGGTTTGCGCCCTACAGTAGAATAAAATTAGTATTGGAACCTCACTCAAGTGAGCGCACACAATCCGAAAGCGAACTCATTTGTTTTTAAAGTAAATCATCACGGATTTATAACGAGACACCGTTCAAATTTCGAAGTGATGTTACTGGGTTATTGGTTGATAAGTCAGCAATTTATTAAGCGGCTAATTTAGGAGAGGTCATTTGCAACCAAATGACCCCTTATGCAAATGTCAACCATTTTCGAGTAATTTAACATTTTATATTTTTATTTCATTCATTTTAAAATATAAAATGTCAAATTACTCGAAAATGGTTGACATTTTTATATGAGTCATAAGGGTCATTTGGTTGCAAATTACCTCTGTTGCATCCCCATAATTGATTGCCGACATTATTATTGACAATAACCCTGTAAAGCCTAACTAACCATGAAGGTTTTCTGTTTGTATTGGACCTGTTTGCGTAAAAATCACCAATTTAAACAAGGTCGGGTCGACCGCACAACGTTCTATAAGTTACAAAATAGAAATGGTAATGTAAACCCATTGACCAAAGGGTGAGAATTGCTACTAAAAAGGACCAAAACCTTTTTGTGGATATTTTAGACGAAAAATATGAGGTTTTTTCCGGGTATTTGCAATCTTTTTCCTTATGATGTCAGCAGATCTCTCTTATTTGATTTATTTTAGGTGTTTGTGTTTGTTATAACTAAGCCTCGTTCTTATGACCAGATTTATGAACGGAAAACGAAGCTAATGACGTATGTAAGGATCGTAGTAGCTGGCGTTCTGTAGTTTCTACTTACCCCATAGGAAAAAGCGTGAGTCTATGTATGTATGTGTATTTTAATAAAAATGTTTTTTCTTGTTACAGGTAAGTTTGGACACAGTTACTTTCCGGTATCATAAGGTAATTTATGATAAATAAGAAAAAAAAGTTTAAATAAAAGTACATTTTTTATATCAGGATATTGGCCTACAATTTTAAAATCTCCTTATCAAAGACGTGACGTCACACAAATCCTGGATCGCGCAATGAGGCTAAGCGTAAGCTGAGACGCGCAGGTGACGCAGCAGAGCACAGTACAGATTCTGCAAAATCTGTAATGTCAAGCGAGGCAGACATAGGGGAGCGACCGTATGCTCCAAATGCATCTACACATAGACATTCGTCCTAGCTAGTACAAACAACAGATGGCTGTGCTTCCTTACCGGTGTCTCAGCAAAAAAACAAGTGAAGACCTGCACGCATCGCGGAAAATCTGTGCCGGCTCTCAACGAGACGCAGAGCAGAACAGATACATGTCTGCATCGAACGTACCCACGCCACAGCATACGCAGCTGATGCATTACAAAAACTGCTCTGCCCTACGCTGCGTGGACCTGCGTCACCCGCGGCTCAGCATACGCTTAACCTTAGAGTTTACCTCGCGAACAGTATATATATTACTTTCCCGACATCAGTCATTAGGAAGTTGCCCGCCAGACACGACACCCGTCTGGTCGGAGGATCCCCCTTTTCTACAATGGACGAGTGAACTTTACAGCCTGTTCCTCATCCCATTAAAGATTTTATGTAGCGATTTAATATCATTCAAACAATGAAAAGTAAGAATAATAACACTGATATAAATAAAAAAAGAAGTGCGCTTTTATAATTAAATTACCTGCAAATTTAATTAAATTAAATTTAAAAATTAAATTAATTAATAATGTTTTATTTTATTTTTTTATTTACTTTGTTCGTGGAAAAATCCTTTTTCGTTGACTTGCAAAAAATCGTTTTGTTTCAAAGAAAATAACTGTTATAATCAACGTGCAAAATAAATAAAACACAAAACCATCTCTATTCAAGAAACTTCTCAAACCGGCTAAGGATAAATAAAAAGAAAATATTATTTCAGAAAACGCTGTGACCTATTCATACCAATAAAAAGCAAAGCGAGACGATTCAGTAAAGATTTCAGACGTAATTAGGGCCTGCAAATAAAGTGTTGGCCTCGCTAAAATTCGGAGGCCGGTCCTCCAATTATAAAAGCTATAAAAACAAAATTAAGACTAACGGAATTCGGAGAAATAACCGAATTTGGAGAAATATATAACGGAATTAGGAGAAAATATTTTGGAGGCTTTTTCAGAGTAACATTTGTATGTATTTCGGTTTTTATTGCGTAAAAGGGTGACTGGGTTGACTCTTTCATTTATGGGTGTAGTTAATAAATTTTGTTGGTGACAGATGGTCGTTAAATTATCGAATTATCAACTGGATTCTCAATAGCCAATTAATCACATATTCACTGTAGAAAAGGTATATTTTTAGACGTCTATTAGCATACCTTTTTAGGCCATTAGTTTGTATCATACGTGTAAAATATTAAAAACAAATAAGTTCGCTCTCGAATTGTATTCAAAGTGAACTTTACATAATAGCACTACAGTCTAAGTACAAATATCTTTTGACAGTCAAATATCATGTTTTCAGAATTGTACTTGACTTAAATCTACCCTCAACAGCTCACATAATAATAAGTACCTAGTCGACCAAGCTCTGCTCGGATGAAAATAGAGAATGCTCATTTAATAGTATAAATAATTCTATGCTGCCATGATAGTAGGTACTTACTAATTCCATGCTGCGATGATAGTAGGTACTTACTAATTCCATGCTGCCATATAATGACATTCTTGAGACATCTTGTTCTAAAATTTGGGTAACTGACCTCTGCTCAGGTGAAAATACGGAGAAAACGAGTTTTACCAGATAAGAGGCCTCGCTAGACCGATGTTTCGCCCCTGTAAACCATTATAGTGCAATTTTCATCGAAGTCGTTGGAGCCGTTTTCCAGAACGTGATTACAAAAATATATAAACATACAAATATTGCTCGTTCAATAGTATAGGATAATAGAAGCCTGTTATTGTCCCACTGCAGGGCAAAAGGGTCTTGTCATACAGAAAGAGCACGAGCATTCTTCTTTTCGTGTGGTGAGTGACTAACCTGGTGTCAGAGTTTTAAATCCGCCCATGGGCATCTGACTTGGCTTCACATGGCGTCGAGAAATATCTCTCAGGCATGCCGGTTTTTGGCTTGGGCGGAGCACCGCCGTGTCCTCACGGAGGCGATCGGCGGCGGCGATCTCTCGCGTCCGGCCCTGGTTCAGGCCATGGTTCGGAGCGAGAGTGCATGGGAGGCCGTCACCTCCTTCTGCGAAGCAGTTATGTTCGCGAAGGAGGAGGCGGAGCGCGCGAGGGAGGTGCAAGCTGCACGCGCTCGCGGCCCTAGTCACCGCAGGAGACGCCCCGGGCGTCGGGAGTCGAGAGCCGACTTCCGGCCACCGTAGGCGCGGGCTTGCGGACGGTGAGCAATGGGACAGCTCGCCGTCCGACAGGCCCGTGTCGACGGCGCGTTGTGTTCCACGCGCGCCTCAAAGAGATGTCAGCACCAACCGACACCAGACCAATGCCTGCTGGGGTTGCCGGGTTTGTCCGAAAGGGATATCGCGGCCCCGGCACACAGGCAACGGAAGGAACACGGGTGGGTTTTAGTCAGTAAAAGTCTGACACACCCTCTCGCTCTGCCCAGAGCGGGATAAGTCATTTGATGATTACAGATACTGAAAAAAAAAAAAAAAGGCTTGCCGGTTTTCTCACGATGTTTTCCTTCAAGCAAGTGATAATTATATAATACGCACATGAATCGGAAAAGTCAGTGGTGCGTGCCTTGGGTTCGAACTCGAGACCTGTGACTTGGCATTCCATTGGTTCCACGGGTCCACTGGTCACACCACTAAGCTACAATAATTGATCACCACGCTTACTCAAGACGGGTTGGCGATTTTAGACTTATATTAACTATAAGTCCAGGTTTCCCCACGATGTTTTTCCTTCACCGATGTCAGTAATGTCCAAGATAAACTCAGACTGTAAGTTATTAATTTTTAAACGAGTCTTTTTCTATTTTTGCGTCTTACAGAAGTCACTTTTAATAAAGATAAGATTACAAAACCGTCTCTACCCAGAAAAAGAATAAAACTTTAAAATAAATAAAAAGTTAAAAACCAAATACATTTTCTCCTCAAGATAAATATGTAAATACGTACCGAAACGTTCTCTACAATAGAGATTGGAACAAATTGAAACGACTCTTCAAACGACTATTGAAAGTAGAGCTCTCTTAAATGTTCTCGTTAAAACTCTGGGTGCCTTTTTAAAAGCTCGCCGCTTGCTGTGACCATGATTTGAGTTTTAAATTTAATTCAATTCAGATTTTAAATTTTAAACTTCGGTTTTTCGACATTGGTTTTTTAAAAGACTGAGTTTATTTTGGATTCGTGAGATATTGTTTTTTTTTAACATGGAGAATTTTTTGCAAGCTTCGTGTTTAAAGTTTTGTTTTGTAAAAACATTTTGATAGGTTTTCTAAGAACGTCTTTGAGGTAAATAAAAAACCTTTTGATAATGCCTGAAAATACTGTTTGACATGCGTTTGACAACAAAATAATTTTAAAAGTTGAAATAATTGTAACGCTATTAAAGTGATTTATTATTCTAAATTCTTCTTCATTAAAAAAAAAAACATTTTAAGGTTAAAAAATCTAGTCAGGTCATAATATTATTGTATAATAGCTGCACCCTACGGTTTCAAGTCTTGGCCGTGGGAATATCGGGATAAAAATCCTTTCAGTCGTTTAAGCGTGAAATTGTAACAAAAAAATCAAATATTTTTATTTTTACTATGTTACTTTAGAAGAAACATCGTATTGTCTTTCAGAAAAGACAATACATTTATTATTAGCCCCGAAACACGCAACATAAGGCAATTAATTACATCCCCGAAATCATTTAACGAACACGACACAATCTCTTCTAATCAAGTCAAGTAATAAAATAACACTAGCGCACTATTTTTCCACCTACACTAACAATATTAACTTGGCAGTCCATTGAAGTGGAGTGTGATGTTTGATGTGGAGAAAGTGAACGACCACAAAAATTCAAAAGTCATTTATTCAAACTAGGCTGAGAATCAGCACTTTTCGAACATCAAAATTACATAAGACAGTCCCCCAAAACGCCCACCCTTCACCACTTCCTAGTGCGTTAACTGGGAAGAAGAAGTGGCGCAACAAACTCCCCAGTAGCACAGCTGTCTGTTCAGTTAGAAAAAAATGACACGGAAACTTAATCCGGACTCGTGTACTCGATTTCTGTAGCACTAAACCCACAACTATATTATAATTAACCGCCGCGACTTACGGGCGCTTTACTTTGTGTAAATTATTGCTTCACCACTTCCCTCTGAACGGAGATAGAACATCGTGAGGAAACCGGCATGTACACACGGCTACACATCAAGCTATACATTTCCAGTTTATGCTGATCTCGCATTATATAGGATTTCCGTACAATGCGAGGTCAGCTTATACTGGAAATGTATAGCTTGATGTGTAGCCGTGTGTACTAGAACCAAGAACTTCGAAGACATGTGAGATCTACCAACCCGCACTGGGCCCGCGTGGCGGATTACGGCCCACTCCCTCTCACAAAGAGGAGGCCTGTGTCCTAGCAGTGGGAACATTAAAAGCTGATTATGCTTATATGTTTTATTTTCCACGATATACGAGTACGTATTCTGAGAACCTATTTCAACAGGCTATCAGAAAAATTTACAGCTCTGTTAACAAAAAGAAATACGTCGTAAGCTGTAGTAACAGGGTTCTGTTGACATGCTTTAGGTAGAAACCCAAAAAATGGAATTTTATTTATTTATTTTATTAGGTTCACCAACAATTGATTACACTGAAACAAACACATAATACATTCAAAAACGTAAAATAACAGTACATCAGTTACTTATAGGTAAACCCACATGCATAAAACAATGAATCATACAAATAAGCTAACTTACTTAGTAATAAGCGCTAATAAAGAAAATTTGGTAACATCGATAAAAAGTAAAAATATTATAAAATATATAAATACTAAAAAGGTTGAAATATTATAAAATTGGTGAGGGTAAAATTGACATTCTTCGACATTGGTAAAACTGATAAGAATTGCATAAAAATAAAATGGTAACAATTGATATAAATTGATACATTTTTATTTTTTTTAGACATTGCCCCACACTAGGAATTTCTTCCTGTATCGTGGGTGCGTCTACAAACATAGAAACTCACATACACTAACACCCAGACCCGGAACAACTACCTGCAGATCATACAAATATTTGTTCCGTGCGGGGATCGAACCCACGACACGTTGCGCAGTAGTCGATCGCTCAGTCACTGCGCCAACCGTGTCGTCAAATTGATAAAAAATTATAAACAAAAAATTCATACATTACATTAATACATTAACAACAATAAGTAAATACATAAAAAATATTAATATTGATATTGGCACACAGAGACAAAATTTAGATGAATGAAATATTAGTAAAAATGATCAACATTTTTTTTTTAAATTGATTGAATTAAATTAAGTTAAAGTGCCTAAGTCTCTTATTGTAACAACGTATTTTTTTGGCAACACCATTGGAAAATGCGAGGTGCCAAGTGAAGCCTTTCTGGACACGTTCAAGTCGCAATGAATGCGTTGCGTAATGAGGACGCCAAACTACACTATTATATTCCAGGATGCTGCGAATGAGACAATTATATGGTAGAATTTTCGTTCTATTGTGCCGAAAGGTTTTGCAATTTCTTAGGACGAAGCCTAACATTTTCGAAGCTCTTTTTATAATACTATCGAGTTGTGGCTTGAAAGTTAACTTCCTGTCAAACAGTACACCAAGGTCCTTAATTGTTTCCACTTCCTTAATTTTTTCACCAGTTATATGATAACTGCTTCCTATTGGGATGTTCCTTCTTGTGAATTTAATCTTCGATTAGAAATAAAGAAAATGAAAGAAAATACGTTTATTTGCGGTAAACATGACGCAAATAAAGAACACGAAACCAAAAAAAGAACAAGTTGGGGGAAAATATGCGTCACATCAACGCAAAACGGCCATCGCTCAGCATTATGCTGCGACCCTATGCGAGACAGAGAACAGAGACCCAGCGCTGATGTTCAACGACAGCCGGCGTTGACGTTTGACGTCGACCGGTGCAGCATATAATGAAATATAATTATTAAGTATAAGGAGGTACAGTTTTTACTACAACAAAGCTGTTTTCATAGCTCTGTACTTCTCTGTTATAATGAACAGACAGCCTTAGTATAACTTACCACGTCATATTCTTTATCTCCGAACAAAATTACTACTAGTAATAAAATCTAATAAACGACTGAGTTTCCCAAACTAGTTTCCTAGAGTTATTCCTTATGACAATATTCATACGTGTTATGTCCGAGCATAATCATAACTCATTGTCGTCCTAGGGTATCATAATGCCAAATGATTATTACAATGGAAGATCTTGAAGTCTTGGAGACATATTTTTTATTATTTACTTATGTGAGAAATTGTGATACCAGTCTGTTACTATTCCACTGCAGGGCAAAGGCCTCCTCTCATACAGAGAAGGCACGAGCATTGATCACCACGCTTGCTCAAGACGGGTTGGTGATTTCAGACCAATATAAGTCCAGATCTCCTCACGATGTTTTCCTTTACCGATGTCAGTAATGTCCAACATAAACTTAGAAAGTACATATGAATTGAAAAATTCACATTGATACTTGCCCGGGTTTGAACCCACAACCTCGACATGAGAGGTGACGCCTTCACCACTGGGCCATCACGACATTATTATATTGCGAGATATAATTATGTAAAAATACTTATATGAGAAATACTTATGTGACAAATAGTTATGTGAGAAATAGTTATGTTAAAAATACTTATATGAGAAATACTTATGTGAGAAATACTTATGTGAGAAATACTTATGTGAGAAATAGTTATGTGACAAATAGTTATGTGAGAAATAGTTATGTGAGAAATACTTATATGACAAATACTTATGTGAGAAATACTTATGTGAGAAATACTTGTGTGAGAAATACTTATATGAGAAATACTTATGTGAGTAATACTTATGTGAGAAATACTTATGTGAGAAATACTTATGTGCATTGATTACGGTTTTATTCGGTTTTAGTTTGGGTTTTCTCGACAAGTTTTTGGTTGGATTTTGTGTTACGCTGACGTCGGTCGCGTACCGTCGCGTCGGTCACGCGTACCCAGACGCTGACGATAAATGGACGTGTACTCGTATAGTGTAGCACCGACGACGGTCAGCGAGTGCGAGTCCCTTTATAAATCGGTACGTGACCAATGTCAGCAGTGGCACTGGCCATATCAGTCGAGCACTAAATCCAGCCGTAGACTAAACATAGCTATCAAATTGTGGTAGTATTGTGGTGTTATGCGTTTGTGTGTTATTATGTTAGCAGGATTTTTATTAGATTGAAGAATATTCTGTATTGTACACCAATAGATTAATAGAGCTCTTGTACAAATAAGTGTACAACGGCGGTACATTTAGAGCTAAGACAGGTCTTATTCGATTTGGTCAAATTATAATATAGTGAGCTTATCAATTACTAGTTTTGATACCAACAAAAATATATGCAACGTGGTCTTTTTGACATCCCGTAATTCAAATAAGACCATGCCAAGGAATCAACGGGCATACTTTTTTTTTTTCATCTTTCTTGCAGACTAATTCGAAAAAGTCACGATTATTTATGTAAAACATCCTTACGTGAAATACAAAAATAAACCATTTAATTCAGACAATTTGTGTCCATAAAAAAAATATGTTTGACAACGTCGTATTTTCTTAGCTTAAAATTATGAATGATTGGTTTGAATGAAAATTATTTACTCATACTTATCAATGAAACTTAGATACACACAACGAGAGTCTAATGTTATGTTATCTTTAAAACTATGTATTTTTGGAACACTTGTATTACGACTTTTTGTATTATTTTTTATTTATAGCATACTCGTGTAACCTTTTTGTTATGAGACATCAAAAGGAGCACGTGTTATAAAGGTTTTAAAATTCGAAAAGACATTTGCAATTTCTAAAATGAGAAATGCATCAAAATGGTAAATATTGCAAGGTACAATAATTTAAATCCATTATAATTCCAATAAAATAATTCAAATATCTAAATCACCACCTCAGATATTCCTCGGAATAATATTCTGTCCGCGATGATGATAAATCAATGTCACCCCACTACTTGCGGGTGAAATTAAATTCTTTTCCCAACACGACTCAACGTAATGTAAAAATACTTCGGAATCATATTTATACGTTAAAAGAGATCTTTTTCGGTAAAATGTTTATGCTTTCTCGGTAAAATGTTTGTGGTTTTTTGGTAAATTTGTGTGTAAATTGTAAGGGTTTTATTTTGCTGATCGAGATAATTATCTTTTTTGGGATGATATGGCCTCTTTCACAGTTAAACGAGCAGAAAGAAAAAAACAGGATTTTTTATATCGGTCCAGTAGTTTAAGAGTTAATTCATTAGAAACAAAAATACATATATTTTCTCTTTATAATGTAGTGTAGATGTATTAACCATAAAATATTGATATTTGGTTAGCTTAAGAGCGCTTATCCTAAAAGTCGGCGAGGTCGAAAATAGCTGTCAAATATTTACCTGTTTTGATTAATTTGGCAATATTACTGTATGGAAATATTAAATGTGGCTAACTAGTGAACTAAAATATTGATTATGAAATGCAATTATTAATACAGTAACACCGAATATTTAGATTTAGATGTAAAAAATATATTTTGAAAGTTTCCAAATGCCTTTTTTACACCTAAAACGATTATAACATCAAATTCAGTGCTATAATTGCAATTCATTATTAATATTCTAGTTTGCTAGTGAACCACATTTCATATTTCCATACTATATATTGCCGAATTAATCAAAACAGCGAATTAATTGACATCTATTTGCGACGTTGCCCACTTTCAGAATAAAAGCTCTTAAAATTATATAAAAATGTTTCAACATTCGGTCAAACCTATTGAGGTTTTTGTAATGTTTCTGTTTATATTTGGTTTTGTTCCTTAATAAATAAAATTATCTAAAAATGGGAGGCAGCGTCCTTCTAGTGACAAAAAAATAGAATAGTTATGCTACCGCCAGTCAAGTATGGTGATTATGACAGCCGTTTGGCTTTAAAATATAAAACTCATTGAAAAGCAACTGTTCAGTAGCACATTGAAGAAAATTTCCTTTAAAATCTTTTTTAATAGAAAATTTTCCAACCAATTCTATCAGGCAAGCCTTATAAAATATCAACCAATTTAACAGCAATTCCAACTAAGCGAGTTCACAGCTCGACACGTGTCAACATACGGTTTTCAATATATTTTGCGCTTTCTCATTTTATTCTACGGCTTCACTGACTTAAGTAAAGAAAAATGTCGTGCAGTGCTAATGTGTAAAGTTCACTTGGAACCTCACTCAAGTGAGCGCACACAATTCGAAAGCGAACTCATTTGTTTTTAAAGTAATTCATCGCGGATTTAGGAGACAACGTTCGAATTTCGAAGCGATGTTCAAAATTCGATGCAGCTCGACTTCTTCGGTAGTCTGCTTTTCCTAGCAAGATATGAGCAAGCGCAGCGACCATAGCTCGTCACTTCTCTGTACGAGAAGAGTGTAATACCTATGTGGAGCCTTTTTGGCCTCGCACAGGTCGTTATTATTCTTTTAGTTTTTAAATGCTGCTTTTATGTTTTTTTATATTTTTATTTTTTTATTATTATTTCCTGTGCGTGTCCCAAATAAACTATTTTTCTTACTTTCTTTTTTTAATAAAGAAGTATTTTTCACGCATTGAGTTCATTCACAATCTATGAGGGGGTGAAAGTATTAAGGGACCAACTCTGAAATAGCCAAAGACAGCATTACAGCTCCATTCACTATAGCTGCAATAGCAGATAATATTAAAGATATCTCTGAGTTGGTCACATAGAAAAAGTTGTTCATATTATTCATGACTAGCTGCGCCACGCGGTTTCCTCCGTATAAGTCTCGATTCCATGGTAAAATCGAGATAAAAAGTATCTTATGTCCTAACCCAGGTCATGGTCTACCCATGTACCAAATTTCATTCAAAGCAGATCAGCCGTTTTAGCGTTAAAGCGTAACAAACAAACAAAATAAACAAAAAATAAACAAACATAAAGGCAATACGTCGTCTTTATCAAAAGAGGTTTTATTGTCTCTTAAGCGTGGGATTGCGGGCTAGGAGATGTAATTAAATGAAACACAATAATATTCTGAATAATCATATATCTCTGATCACATTAGGGAATGAACAATAATGTAAACGATATTTCCCCGAGTACGTAAGACGCGAGCGCACATCAATCAACTCACTGCACTGCAAGGGTAGTCTAGTCACCAATCACCATGATCACCATTATCTCAGTCGCCATAACACAGTCATTATTAATTAATCAATGCCAACTTCGATCCAAATTTGCGATCCTTACTTCTGACAGGGGGCTGCGTCCGCCTGTAAAAATCGTTCAAAAATCAACTCCGTAAGTTAAGCGTCGTAAAACCTTTAGACGCGCCGTCAAACAAATAAACAAACAAATAAACAACCAAAAACAAATAAACAAACAAACAAATAGACAAACAAACTGACTTTCGCATTTATAATATTAGTTAAGATTACTTTCACCCCCTTCTTAGCGTGTCAATCGCAATCTAAATAGACTCGGCCCAGAATTAGGCAACGGGATTTTTCACCCCCCGAAAGATTGATATACAAATCAAAGTCAGCTTGTATTTATGTCGTAGGATGATTTGATAATTCGAATTTTCGCGAAAACCCTAGAGATATTGCGAAAACATGGATAATAGGGATGATGACAAAACATTTTTTTTTAGTCCGTCTTTGAGATTATAAAAAAATATTGGACACGTATTTTTTCTTTTTTTACGTAATGTAACGATTACGGCGCTACATTGAGGTAAAATGTGCCATGACGTCACGAGTATGTAGATTTTATACATACTAGTGACGTAGCGACCCCCACTCCCCAACTTAAACTGCGTTTTATTCAAGTAATTTTTTATTAATATGATAAAGCAAAAAATACGTATCTAATATTTTATTATTATCTGACTGACGAACTAATTAGATATTTTTGTTTTTACCCAGGCATCATCCCTATTAGACAATGGTGAACGAGCAACTTGGAAACTGCTGCGGCACCGCTCGCTCACCGTAGTTCACAGTTCTAACCTAACCTAACCTATTTCACCCAGTTCTAAATGATGAATCATGCAATCTGCTGCAGAAATGTGTTCACCATTGTCCAATTATCGAGTAGCAGGCAGATTGTATGATTCGTCATATTGAACTGGGTGAAATAGGTTAAGTTAGGTTAGAACTCTGACCAACATGGCGCGCGTGCCGAGCGAGCGCTACTTCCAAGTTGCTCGCAGAAATGTTACGCCATTGTATACGTGTTTTCGCAATATCCCTAGGGTATTCGCGAAAATTCGAATTATCAAATCATCCTACGAAAAGTATTTTACATTTAAAAACCAAACACTATTACATAATAAAAAGTCAAACTACACAACTAGGCACTTAACTAAGATTAATTCCCGCATTATGACTGTCACAACTCCTTTCAAGTTTACTGAAGCAATATCAACATTATTTTAGAACAATAGCCATTCTTACAGTGTAATGAAACCCATGTAATGTTTGAGTATTCATTATTAATTTAATGTTGGTAACTTTGCCTTTGTTTCATACTGAGACCCCGCTGTGCCTCGGAAAGCATATTTGGCATTATTGTCCCGGCTGTCATTCGTCTGTCATCTTTGACAGTCGTTTCGTGTAGTCAGAAGCTCGAAAGTAATCTGTCAGTCCCGGCTGCCATTCGTTGATCACAGACAACAGCCGGAAAGTCTGTCAACCTGTCTTACCAATGGTAATCAGTAACTGGATTGGTGTTGAGGTCAGATAGGCAGTCGCTTTATGTAAATTTCAAATACAATACAAAATAAAGGTGTTGGTTATAATTATGAGGTATTATTGAATATAATCCTTTTTTACGTATTCAGCTACATTCGGTTAGACTGAAAGCCGAACCTAACGCAGTCGAGAGAAGTCTAGGCAGATGATGAACTACTGAGCACTGTTTTTATTTTGAGTTTCTTTCAAATAAATCAGTGATTTCAGGTTTGTGGTAGAACGGACTTGTGGCAAAAAATGGTGCGTAGTTTGATAGATTTGGAGGTTAAGCTGCACTTGCCGCGGGCGATCGATGGATGAGTGACTATTTTCTTCAATTATTTAGGTGTAGTTTTAATCAAACAAAAACCTTCGGTAGTGGGATTTACTGGCTATATTCAATGGACAGATTGATTACATTATAACAAACAATCATTTTCATGCCCGTTTTCGCTCATCGTTCATCTACCGAAAATATTATTCCTCCGGAAGGTAACTTTACCCTGAACCGCAGAGATCTTTGTTTAACGTTAAATTCCGGAAAACTAAGGGTAGACCCACAAAAGGTTATGGACATATAAATTCCTGGACGTATTGTTTTGTACAATATATCTAGAAGACCATAATCGCTCGTACATTGTAACAACGAATCAATTATCACGCCTCCCTCCCTTTAAGACCTAGGCCAAATATTTTTTGATATTCGGATATCTCATGACCTACTGAACTACTATAGGTAATAATAAATATATGTATTATAATAATATTATAAATGTGAAAGTTTGTATATTTGGATGTTTGTTACTCAATCATGCAAAAACGGCTCAACGGATTTAGATGAAATTTGGCACACAGATAGTTTATAACCTGGATTAGCACAGGATACTTTTTATTCTGGTATTAAATTCCCGTGGGATAATTACCCATATACACGAAAGCGAAAGCTAGTAAAAAATATGAATAATAAATCTCGACTAATTAAAAAGTTTTGCATTATGGACCCTGTCGGGAACAGCAGAATTTTTAATTTGTAGGAGAGAGGAAGATCGCTTTGTTACGTGATAATTAAAAGTACTGAAACTACAATTATCACACGTGGCAGAGAAGCCGATTGGTGCAATTTGCGCTTTTTATTTTCTAACGTAACGATTTTATCGTGGACATCCACGGCAATTGCGGTAACACAGGGAAGTAAAATGTATTTAAATATAAATGAAGAAAATCTAAATTTTCGTCAACGATAAAGTCTTATCGTGCACGTACATATTTCCATACATTTTATGAACGAGGACGCTTTACCTAAGATAAGAGAAAAAGTCCTCTGTTGTTTTTGCAATATTTTCATTTAAGAAAGTTTTCAAAAAAATTAGATTGGTTTGTTCTGATATATTAATAAATTAAAACACTTTCGGCTATAGCACCCTTAGAGGAGCTGGTGGCTAAGTAATAACAGCCGCAGCAGCAGGTTAAGCTACGCTTTCCGGGGTTGGTCTGTGGATGGATGACCATCTTTACATACCGAGACTCCTCCGTGTCTCGGAAAGCACGTTAAGCCGTTGGTCCCGACTGTCATTCTTGGATCTTTGACAGTCGTTGTCGTCAGAAGCCCGAAAGTCTGACAACCAGTCTTACGAAGGGGTATCGTATTACCCAGTTACTGGGTTGTGAAGGTCAGATAGGCAGTCGCTCCATGTAAAATACTGGTATTCAGCAGCATCCGGTTAGACTGGAAGCCGACCCCAACATATTTGGGAAAAGACTAGGTAGATTGATTGATTTGACATTAATAAAATAAAAATAATATCATCAATAATATCTAAAAGTGTTAACAAACTAAAACATGGCATTTATAAATCCTCCGCATCGCTGTCGACTGGTAATGACCCAAGAGACTGGCGGTATTGCCACGTTGTATGGCAATGCTTAGCCTCTGGCCAAGGTAAAAAAAAGCCAGCCCTTGGGTCAGCCGTTTGGAGATTTAATTGAAAGATTTCTTGAATCAAAATACTTCAAAAATAACACTACCCATCTTCACCAAGCTTCCTTAGTTAAAATATTTATCACTTAAGTTTTTTTTTTTTATTTTTTTTTTTTATTGTTTATTAATTAAGGAATAAAATAAAATATAAACAGAAACATCACAAAAACCTCAATAGGTTTGTCCGGATGTTGAAACACTTTTAAGCGATCTTAATACTAACGAAATATATAATTTATGGTAAAAAACATAGTTTATAAGACATTGTGAGGTAGTTTATAATAATAACTAAAAAGGCACAAAAACGACGACGGTGCGGGTCAGACAGCCCGTCGATGCTAATTACAAATTGAATGAAATTTAACCTGTTTAAATTTCATTCAATTTGTAATTAACAAATTAAAACATGGCATTTATAAATCCTCCGCATCGCTGTCAACTGGTAATGACCCAAGAGACTGGCGGTATTACCACGTTGTATGGCAATGCTTAGCCTCTGGCCAAGGTAAAAAAAAGCCAGCGGTTGGGTCAGCCGTTTGGAGATTTAATTGAAAGATTTTTTGAATCTAAATACTTCAAAAATAACACTACCCATCTTCACCAAGCTTCCTTAGTTAAAATATTTATCACTTAAGTTATCATAGCATGTAAAATTCT
Organism: Agrochola lota; assembly: GCA_947364205.1. Lineage (NCBI taxonomy): Eukaryota > Metazoa > Arthropoda > Insecta > Lepidoptera > Noctuidae > Agrochola > Agrochola lota. The sequence goes on along the minus strand of OX376246.1, from coordinate 6,889,183 downwards.
CAAACTAACCACATAAAAATGCTTCAGAAATTCTTAGGTTGTGACTTGCGTCATACTGAGAGCGGGCGATAATTGGTAGCGAATTTATTTATTTATTAAAAAATTTAAGGAAAGAAGTGTTCTTTGGGGCTCGTTTAAGAAGAAAGTACCTGGGCGACCGAGCTTTACTCTGGTGAAACGCTCATTTAATAGTATAGGATATATGTTAGTTCATACAAATTCCATGTATAAGTACATACTTATACCATGCTGCCATGGTAATAGGTACTTACAAATTCCATGCTGCCATGTCATTATTCTGAGGTAGTCATCTTGTTCTAAACTTTGGGCGACCGAGCTCTGCTCGGGTGAAAATACGGAGAAAACGAATTTTCCCAGATATGAGACCTTTTTGCAACTTTCATCGAAATCGTTAGAGCCGTTTTCCAGAACGTGATTACAAATACATATATATATATATATATATATTTATAAATATTGCTCATTTAATACTATGAGATAAACATAAAAACGCTATAAAAACAGCCACTATTACCAATCAACTCAGCCTCAGCAGTGATAGCCTAGTGGTGTGACCGTCGAACTGCGAAGTCATAGCTCAGCTCTCAAGTTCGAACCCAAGCCACGCACCTCTGACTTTTCGGATTCATTTGCGTACTATGTAATTATCACTTGCTTCAAAAAACAGCAAAGGAAAACATCGTGAGGAAGCGGTATGCCTTTTTTTTTTTTTTTTTTAGGATGGGAAATCATCAAATGACTTCTCCCGCTCTGGGCAGAGCGAGAGGGTGTGTCAGACTTTTACTGACTAAAACCCACCCGTGTTCCTTCCGTTGCCTGTGTGCCGGGGCCGCGTTATCCCTTTCGGACAAACCCGCAACCCCAGCAGGCATTGGTCTTTCGACCCCGTCGGTTGGTGCTGACATCTCTTTGAGGCGCGCGTGGAACACAACGCGCCGTCGACACGGGCCTGGTCCTTATCGGACGGCGAGCTAGGAAGCGGTATGCCTGGGAAATATTTTTCGACGGCATGTGAAGCCAAGTCAGTAGCCCATGGGCGGCATAAAAACTCTCACATCAGGTTAGTCACTAACCACATGAAAAACAAGGATACAAAGATCGCAGTCAACTGCCGGATACCTTTCTTTGTGACATAACACCCGCTATTTCATCTTACGTATCCATTCTATCCCAGGCGCTTTTTCAAGGTCGACGGTCCACCGATCTAGGGGCCGGCCATGCTACTTTTGCCGATTCGCTGTCTTCGATCAAGGACTGGTTTGCTCCAATGGCTATAGGTTCTTCGACAAACATGATCGACACACTACCATTTCGGTTTGTTACTGCAAACTATGTCAAAGTCAATGTCAAATAATTTCTTTCAATTATGCACGTATAAGGCACTTTTGAACGTCAACATTTACAAAAAAATTTAATTGATTCTAGTCGCCCCTTCCAAAATTTAGTTTTCGTATGGAGTAGAATGTGCAAAAAACTCCACTGTTACTCTTTTAAAATATTTTACAATATTTTGTTTAAATCTATACATATAAAATGCTTTGTCCTGAATGACTGACTGACGGATTAACACACAGCCTAAACCGCTGATCGTGGAGACCTGAAACTTGGGTGTGTTCTTTGTATGACGTAGGCATCCGATAAGAAAGGATTTTCTAAATTTCTACCCCTAAGGATGTGAAAAAGGGGGGCAAAGTTTGTATGGGACAACGTGATTCCTTGGTCCAATGTACTTCAAATTTTGCATAAACATTTTTTAACGGAATTGATGGAAGACATGTTTCGTATTTTATTGAAATTCATCCCCTAACTGGATTAAATAGGGGTAGAAAGTTATTTTGGGAGTGATTTGCTTTGAAGTTGATATCAATACTCCTTAGTGCTTTTGATTTAAATTACATTTTATTTTGACACATGTTTGAAAACTCAATCCGATTTTATTCAAAAAAGGTTGAACTCATATTTAAGCTTGGTCTAATGCAGCAATGGTCCTATTAGAACCATTTTCTACTTCTACGCGGACGAAGTCGCGGGCAAATTTAGTTAATTATATAATTAAATATGTCGGTAACGCCACTTTTTTCCCGATATTTATTTATAAATTCTTGAATAATTACGGTATTATTGTTTCCATCACATCGCTCAGCTCATCAGATCGTTTTGCTTCCGCTACTCTCAGACCGCAGCTTTAGTCCGTGTAAAGCGTCGAACAAAATGCCTCAAGTTCCTGACTCGTCTACAAAAATATTTCAAGAACTGTTTACGAAGAAAACTTAGTAAAGTTCCCTTTGTGAAGCAAAGTCGGTTCTGAATAAGTTAAATTGGTAATAAGTTACGAATAACAGTGTTGAATACTGGATCTTTAGATGTATATTTTTAGGAAATTGAAGAAAAATTGGTGTTTTTCTTTGGCCTGTAATAATCGAACCTTAAATAATTTCCATTTAGCTTTCCTAAAATTATTATTGAACACTAATAGTATATAAATTATACGTATCTGCTCGGTTTGGTTGGTGGTAGGACTTGTTCTAAGTCCGCCTGGCTAGCTACCACCATCTTATCTAAGTCTATCGCCATAACAACAATGTTAACAGCATGAGTGTTTCGGCAGTTTGAGGTAAGATAGCCATTTCCTCTATGGTTGAGGATTCCGGGTGAAGCTCGCTTCCACCTTCGGCCTGATCATCGCATACCATCAGTTGAGATGCAGGCCAAAAACTTCCCCGTTGTGGTTAAAAAAAAAATGAATGCGCTTCTTTTTGTGAACCTTTAATAATTGCTATTTTGGGGTCTTAAAAATACAAAACAGCCAAATAACTGCGACGAACTTGGATGTAGCCAACGCGGTTGGTCACAGTTCTAATTTAACCTAACCAGTTTGATTGGGGTATCCCTAGCTTAGTTACCAACTGTAACAAAAGACAAGAAACATAAAAAGGGCTCCATTATTTAAAAAGTGTGCATAATTAGAAGCCCAAAAAGTTTTTAGAGTTTTCATTCATTTAAAAAGTGTACGTCATTAGAAGGTTAATAATTTTTTTAGAGGATCAGCCAAATATTGCCCTTTTTCTTTCTTTAGTAGAGTTGAAAACTGGCATTATTTCATAATGATTGGTTTATGAACGTTTATTAAACATTGTAGTGTTTTACTCTGAACATGGCTTAGAAATTCGAACAGTGTCTCGTTGTGAATCCGCGATGATTTAATTTAAAAACAAATGAGTACATTTTCTAATTGTGACACATGGGTGAGGTTCCAAGTGGACTTTATTTATGTGTCGGAAATACGTTACTGAGTTGACTAATCGGGACGCCAGTGACGCCTAGCGGCGTTCGACGGAGTCTCCAACATAATGCTCGGACCGGCCGGAGCTAAGCAGGTTGGAGGGTGGCGGTCAAGCAGTGAAAGCATTTAGAAACTGTCTCGCATTCCGAATAGTGGTATCGTGTACCTACAGTGTGTGAATTGCTATTGTGATTAATTTGATACTCGTAGTAATTTATAATTTGATCTGAACTGTAGACGGTTTTTCTTTTGCACAATAACCAACACTACCCACTGTACGCCCACAGTAGTTAAAATATGGTTAATAATAAGGAAAGAGACACATACCCTCTCCCTTAAATGGAATTATTTTAGACCGTGGTTAAACTTTACCCTATCTAAGTCATGATTCAAAGTCACATAACAATACTAACTTTTTTTTTTTTTTTTCTGATGGGAAATCATCAAATGACTTCTCCCGCTCTGGGCAGAGCGAGAGGGTGTGTCAGACTTTTACTGACTAAAACCCACCCGTGTTCCTTCCGTTGCCTGTGTGCCGGGGCCGCGTTATCCCTTTCGGACAAACCCGCAACCCCAGCAGGAACAATACTAACTTAATTTCAACATAGAACTGCACTTACAGTATTTAATTAAGTGAACCTGTAACTCAGTTACTGCGATACTGCGGTTAAACCAGGTGGCAGAGAGTTATAAATAACCACAGTTAAGCCCCTACCGGCTAAAACAGACGGTTTCAACGATTTGAATATGGCTTTGGGCACACGAATTGTAGGAATATAATTTATTTAATTGTGTTTGATGTGGTAAAATTAAAATAATTATAGTAAATAAGATATTTGAGGGAACTTAATCCTCACTTCTTGTGATACCTCTGTCTCTGTGTCTGTTAATGAAAAAATAAGATAAGATAAAATTTATTTGAACATTGTTACAATTATTACTTTAAAATTAGTACATAATAATTATAAATGTAACTATTGGTGACATTCATTATGTTACAGCGGTGGTCCCCAAATTAGGCGGTGCCTGCATCTTGGGGACCTGAGTTGTGATACATAATTCTATTTTGTACTAATGTTGGCAATAGGTAATTAATTTCAAACAATTATAAAAAAAACTAAATTATTTGAATGAGATCAAAAATAAAGCATAAAATTAGTTTTATACAAAATATAAAGCTAAAATTGTATTAAACAAAATAGGAATTTAACTTGTCTCAATCAAGGCTAACACTAATAAAAAATAATACACAATCATAAAAAAAATGTGGGTGTATGTGAGTGTGGAGTGTAGTGATTAGGTGTGTGGGTGTGTCTGACGTATTAGTGAGATTCCGAGTCTGACTTATGTTATGAGAAAGCTTTCGGATTCGTCGTATGACAGACTTAAGAGCCATTTTTTATCACTTTTTTACATGCACAGAAGGTGAGATCTTTTAAGTCAGAAGGCAAGATACTGGTGACCTGCTTATACAGCGTGGAGCTTTAATGGTGACATTAATTTAACACACGTATACGGATTAGCCTTTTCTTTTTATGAAAATATTTTAATTTAATTTAACGTTATTATTTATTGATTTATTTATAATTTTCAAAAATAGCATCTTGGAGCAACCTGCACTTAACAACTCTAGCGCAGAGGTAATTTACCGGGTTCTCGGATCATAACCTCGCATCAATGAAAATAAAAGAATAACATGCAAATAGAAGGCGAATTGAAGAAAAGGGAGAGCCCGTCGGCGTGTGTATGAAAATTTAAATTTTTCAGTTAACGTTAAATTATATTTTTATGATTACTGGCCACTAGCCCTACCCGGGTGTTAAATTAATGTCGCCATTGTAGCGGCACGTTGTATATAAAAGTGTGTAAAAAAATAATTACCCCGTATTGTCCCAATGCAGAGCAGAGGCTTCCCTTTCCTTTTTTCACTTGACTCGATCGTAAGTTAATATGGACCAGTCCTTTCTATAAGCGTTAAGTTCTGTTATTGACCTGTGTCTGGTAATGATCATAAAAATATGTAACTGTTACCATGGATTCTGCTAAATAACTGACGATAATTTTCAACGCCCCATGCGTTGAAAATTATCGTCGGTTATTTAAAAATAAAATAGCTCTTTCATAGAAAAGTGCAATACCTACGCGGTCAAAATGTATGGAACAGCAGTTTTTTTTAAAATAACCGACGTAAAATTTGAACGCAGGGGGTTCAGAATGATGTACTGAATCCATGGTAACAGCCGTCGCGTTGATGTCTCAGACACCCTGTATAACTCAGGAACAAAAAATCATAACCCTTATCTGTTTGCTGTTTGCCGTAGTCGGTTAAAAATAAATCTCATTTAGGTACGTTTTTCATTTTATTCCGAGGACTATGTAGTTTCGAGTCACTGTGGCAGCTAAGCCAACCGGGGTTGGGTTGGGGTCGGGAGCTAAATACCAGTATTTTATATGGAGCGACTGCCTATCTGACCTTCACAACCCAGTTACCGAATAACACGATACCCCTTGGTAAGATTGGCTGTCAGACTTTCGGGCTTCTGACTACCCGTAACGACTGCCAAATATCTACGAATGACAGCCGGGACCAACGGCTTACCATGCGTCCCGAGGCACGGAAACCAGTGTAGTAATATAATCAACTTAAATACAGGATCAAGAGCATTCTGCACTACAAAGAAGAATACAAATCGTTCGCTCCGCAATATCAGTTGAATAAAAAGTGACTTTTGCTACGACACAATAAAGTGCAATTCTGGTCGCACAACGCTAATTACCTACGGTTATATTCACCTAGACGATGCCTCTCTTTCTATCGCGTAACTCTAATATCTTCTGACTACGTTACGCTCACTGAATTGGCACGACAAGACGAGCTTGCCACGTACTTGTAGCTTCATATTTAAAATGCGGAGTGAACCATTTGTATTCATTTGTGACACTCCCCATAACAAATCTCTTAAACTGTGTGTGCTAGGGGTGGATATATACGAGTATCATCTCGCACCAAGAGAAAAAACAGCCATGATTTTAATCACCATCCACAAATTAATTGGCGTTTTAATTGATTTTACGAGCCACAGTTGAGCACCTGTCACTGACAGGTTAGCGTCAAGTAAAATGAATTGCCCTACGTCCATATTATTATGGTTATAAGGGGTTTTAATTTTATTAAGGTGGATATATTGGGACTACATAAATAAGGATTAAAATTGCCTGCACGAATGGCGATACTTATATGAGGAACAGGGGGTAAAGTTCTCTCTCCCACTGATCCTCCATAGAGAAGGAAGGATCCTCTAACCAGATGAGTATCGTGTCTGGTGGGCTACAGACGATTGATGTTGGGACGTTGTATGAATACTCGTCGCGCGGTAAACTTCGCTTGCGCGATGCAGGATTTTGTGACGTCAGTGTGATGCGTAGCTCGCATGTGGCGTTGTAGATGCCGCCACATACTTAAATCTACGTCCCCACTTTGGGCGGTCAGCTTCTGTACGACTTTACTGCCTGGTAAGTTTCTGTTATTCTCATATAGCTCGTACAGCGATAAAGAAATCCTGCACATTTTGTTAGACCTAGAAATTATACCTAGGAGTTAAAGGTTCGATTTCTAGGTCGAAAAAAATCTTATTGAGTCGGGTATTAGAAACAAGCCGCTTAACATAATTTCAATAACAATTTGAATGTGTTTGAAGGATATTGCTAATCCATTGTTTCTTAAGTTCGAAAAATGTTTCAAAACGCAATGAATGTTGTTGAACTGTCAAAATGAAAGTCATTGCTACTATATTTGTGTCTTACGTAATTATTCCGCAGATCGCCAAGACAAATGACAATGGTTTTCGAAGCGTTTCGAATTTCAAGTACATTGAGATACGCTTTTCGGTACTTTATGCCAGTTCCGTAAATTTTTGACTTTGCCATCACCGATAACTATCCCTGATAGAATGACACCTTGTCTAGGCTATCTAGTATTTGACCGAAGTCCTTGCAATATTAATCTCGTGTAATCCTTTGTAATTAGTTTATCAAATTGCCTACAACAATCTTGATACGAGTGGACCATTTAAAATGCTTTCAGAAACTGAACTTACTAACAATCTTAATCAATAGCAAATGTATAATTATTATACGTATTTTTCGTTCGGTATCCTTTAAAAGGCGCCCGGGCTTTGGGGATAAGACCGAGAAGTGTGGGATTCTTACCTCACTAAAACCACCCTGGTGATTATCATCTCACACCGGAGATGCAATATCCGGCATACATCGCGTAATTAACGCTATGTGCTCCGCATCTAGGGGCTCTTCGTACGGCCTGATAGCAGGACCCATTGCACCAACGCAAGCGACTGAGTTGTTATGAAGGCCTGACCTACCTGCGGCCTACCGCCGCGAGCTCTTGCTGAGCCTGTGCTGATAAGCCCCCACGTGCTACCGACGCTCACTACCTGTGGTTTTACAAAGGCCATCCGGTCATATACACACACTTTCACACTGACACTGACACCTCTACACACCGCACTACACACACACACACCCCCACCCCAGTTTTGTACCCACACTCACAAGTACAACCCATTAAGCTATAATAATTATAATTTACGTCACGACATTCACGTTGGCAGGATCTCCCTGTAATGCTCCATGTTTGAAGACTGACTCCCATACCTAAAGCAAAAAAAAAAAAAAACTCATTTGTACATTTTACTTTTACCCTGTCAAAAGATCGATCCGAAACGCCACACCACACATTCTCTGGGGAGAATGTAAAGGGGCTACTCCGAAATCTAAGTGTTCAGGGCAGCTCGTGACACCATCCACGTACGTACTTTTTGGTCTGAAGATGCCTGTTCACCTTTAAGACGAACTTTTTCGTAAACATTATATTAGTATCGTCCCGACAGCTTTCTAAAATAATTATTGCAAATTAATAACAATTATTGTTATTTATTCATTAGTTATATAATCAAAAACCATACATTTTAAGCAAGGTAATTCACCAACAAACAAAAATTAATTGGTATTTCTGCGTTGATTAATATAAGACTGAGGGCTGAGAGACGATAGCGATTTTAAGTGGGGCGACGGCGGAAGCGGCGCGAGAGCGGAGACAGTTCCACACAAAACTAAGCATTTGAACGCATCACTGTCGTGCCGCTGTTTTTTTTTTTGTGGGTGTCATATTATTAAATAACTTCTCCCGCTCTGGGCGGAGCGGGAGGGCGTGTCAGAATCATACTGACTAAAACCCACCCGAATTCCTTCAGTTGCCTGTACATTGCCAGGGGCCATGGTATTCCTTTCGGACTTTCCCACGACCCCGGCAGGCATCGGTCTTGACGGACCCCGTCAGTTGTGCTGACATCTCTTTGAGACGCGCGTAGAACACAACGCGCCGTACCTAAGCCCTAACCTCAAATGTTAATCCTAAATTACCTGAATTCTACAAATCCGCTTTCCGCTACCGCGCCCACTAAATTCACAACCTAATTTTAATTATCCTTTGTATAATTTCCTAGGTATTACCAGCTTCATCCTTATAATCCTATCGTTTGCCATCGAGTCCCTTGTATCTTCTGTCTCATTTTAACTCGGTTTGTCTCTTTCTTTCTTGAAGTTTTGAGGTAAGTAGGCCACGAGGGTAAACTTGTGAACATGGTAGGAATTGAGTAGGTATGTTTGACTGGGTATTAGCATATTTGAAATGATGGTGCAGTTACTGCAAATTTAAGTACTGTTCCTATAAATTTACGGATTCGTGGGTATTTCGGCTCGTCATTCAATTCTTGCCAACATTTCATCATTTATACTCAATCAAAATTTAAAATACTGGTACTCAACTGCATCCGGTTAGACTGGAAGCTGATCCGATAGTTAGAAAGAAAGAAAGTAAATTGTTTATTCTGCACAAACTACATGCACATTACAAAAAAAAAATACAAAATGTACAAATTAGCCATAACTCTCGTATTCTTATTTTCGTGTGGTTAGTGACTAACCTGGTGTCAGAGTTTTAAAGCCGCCTATGGGCCTCTGGCTCCACATGCCGTCGAGAAATATCTCTCAGGCATGACGGTTTCGTCACGATGTTTTCCTTCACCGTTTTTGAAGCAAGTGTTAAGGACAAGGGTGGGACATCGACGCGAAAACTATCACCATGGATTCTGTACGTAGTTCCGACCCTCATGTTGAAATGAAAAATTTAGGATATTTAAAAAAAATACTGCTTTTTCATAGAGAAGTGTCCTACCTACCTACGCGGTCAAAATGTATGGAATAGCTGTTTTTTTTTTTAATAACCGACGAAAAATTTCACCATGGGCGGTGTTCAGAATCGTGTACTGAATCCATTGTAAAAGTTTTCGCGTCGATGTTCCTGCCACCCTATATAATACGCACATGATTCCGAAACGTCATGGGTGCGTGCCTTGGGTTCGAACTCGAGACCTATGACTAGGCAGTCCGACGGTCAGACCACTAGGCTATCATTGCATATGCAGCCTCGTATTCAATATTTAATAGTTTGATAAAATTTGTTCATTGCTTGATGTCAGGGCCAGAGACCAAAGACAATTTATATTGCGTATTGCGTAATGTGTTGCGACACTAACATAAAAAAATAGTTGTGAAAAGGATATACAGATGGTGATTTCATTATCGCCATAATTCAGTTACCGTATCCAATAATATCCTGCCCTGTCTAATTGAATCCTGATGATTCCAAAATTGCTATATACAGGGTGGCAGGGACATCGACGCGAAGCCGGTTACCATGGATTCAGTACATGATTCTGAACCCCCCTGCATAGAAATTTTTCGTCGGTTATAAAAAAAAAATTGCTGTTCGTTCACATTTTGACCGCGTAGGTATTGCACTTTTCTATGAAACAGCAGATTTTTTTTTTGTGTCCCTGACACCCCGTGTACAATCACCACACATATTAAAAATCACCACGCTTATTAATAATCACCACGCTTATTAATAATCACCACGCTTATTAATAACCACCACGCTTATTAATCATATTAATGACTAGACTATCTTCGCGATAGCCTAGTGGTGTGACCGTTGGACTGGCAAGTCAAAAATAACTCTGACACCGGGTTTGTCTCTAACCAAATAAAAAAAAAACGTTATTATATTGCTCATAAGATTGAAAACAGAATAGTCCAGTATTCAAATTAAGTGGGGAATTAAGTAGTCACACTTTTTCAAAGTTATTCTATGTTGTTCCACCGTTGGGCAATCATCTTCTCTTACTTTTCTAAGTCTCTTTATATTTTACCTTACCTTACCGGCCAGGTGGTCAGGAACGATTCGAAATTATCACACCAGTGTCGACAATTAGGCCCTAGTACAGACGCCGTCTTGTACGCTGCGTTTAGGACGCTCAATAAAATTATATGAATTTTTATGTAACGAATTACACGACGCTCGCCCTTGGACGGCAGTGCTTGATGTAATTCGTTACCTATAAATTCATATAATTTACTAGAAAAAACCAACACGTAGCAAAGCAATCAAAATAGCTCGTACAAACAATAATCTTTTTATTACCTTTTTGTCCCCAAATATAATAAAAAACTTCAAACATCAATTTCGAACGTTTGGTTACACTTTCTAATCTTATAAAAGTCTGAAAACCTATAAAAACTTGCCAATCCCTTATACATTTATATTACGAAAATGTATGGAAACGGGAAAAACATTTCAAGAAACCAATCTCAGACAAATATAAACCCTATGTTCTCAAAAATAAAGAGTATTTCTCAATAACAAAAACACGGTTATTAGTCTTTACAATTTTATGCTTAATGGGAACCTTACGACCATTATATTTAGGTGCATTTTTCAATGACTTCAAGGTCACATTCAATCTATAGAATGCTCATTGAGAAGTTATGTAATAATCATCGTTCACAGCTTTCAGTTTAACATTAACCATAACTCGCTATAAATAAAGTGTATTTTCCATTACCGTTAATTCCACTTTCAGTTTTCAAACCAAATTATGAACTTTATTACTATGGTGGTAAGATGTGTTTTCCGATGTTGTCCGATTCTCTTTATGTTTGCATGGCAATCATGAAGAGTAAGGACACATCAAATGTATACCTACTGCGTTCGCACTTTATTTGGCAACCTTGTAAACAAACACGAGTTTTAGGAAAAACAACCGTGATACCTACACATAAGGTTCAGTTTGTTGGTTTATTTTTTAAGACTTTTTCAACAGTAATAGTCAGTATAAAATCAACTTTATTTACACTAGCATAAAGTTGGTGTTTGTTTAAGTGGAAATAACATCAATCGGACATAAGGTTATAAATAGACTTTAGGTAGTACTTTTACCATTCAATGCTGCTTGAGAGGGTTATTAAGGGATTACCTGTCTCATGAGGTTTAAGAGTTACCCTATACCTATTGACAAAGTTTAGCGGTCTGGTAAAACCTTTTGATTTCCAATACTTGATATTACTTATAAGAGAAATGTATTTGTTATTCATGACCCGTAATGGCTAATTAATACCTTGTAACAAACTTGCCGTGAAGAAGCCAAATAAGCCAATATCCTGTAGAACAGTACAGTCTGATTCAAAAGTATCGTATGAAAATGTAAACAAATGGGTGAGAAAATGTTTCGGTGGATGACAAATATGTAGTGCAACTTATAAATTGGGTGCTTTAACCCGAAAATCTAATTTAAAATCACCGTAAAGATGTTTTTCGTTTGGCTATTGGGAATAATTTTATAAGTAACGTAATTTTTTTAACCGACTTCTAAAAGGAGGAGGTTATCAATTCGGAAGTGTATATATATATAAAATGTCGCATATACGTTACTGAGTTGACTAATCGGGACGCCGCCTAGTGGTGGCGCTCAACAGAGTCTACACGATAACGCTCGGATCGGCCGCCGGCCGGGGCTCAGCAGAGCAGAAGCAGACTTCGTGGATGGCAGTCAAGCGGAGAAGACGTTGGGAACTGTCACGCGTTTCGAATAGTTGTGTCGTGTACCTACAGTGTGTGAAATGCTAGTGTGATCAATGTGATCGTAAATTATAATTTGATCTGAACTGCAACGGTTTTTCTATTGCGCAATAACCAACACTACCCATTAGGACGCCCACAGTGCAGCTCGCCGTCCGATAAGGACCAGGCCCGTGTCGACGGCGCGTTGTGTTCCACGCGCGCCTCAAAGAGATGTCAGCACCAACCGACGGGGTCGAAAGACCAATGCCTGCTGGGGTTGCGGGTTTGTCCGAAAGGGATATCGCGGCCCCGGCACACAGGCAACGGAAGGAACACGGGTGGGTTTTAGTCAGTAAAAGTCTGACACACCCTCTCGCTCTGCCCAGAGCGGGAGAAGTCATTTGATGATTTCCCATCCTGAAAAAAAAAAAAAAAAAAAAAAGGACGCCCACGGTAGTTAAAATATGCCTGATAACGAGGGAGACACATACCAGCCTCCGACATATTTTTTATTTTTTATAAAACATAATGTATTTTAACTCTGTCACATATAGACGGATTTGCAAAATTGTGTACTACCAGGAGAACTCCTCAACGATTAACGTCCCTGCATCGGGAAAAGCAATATTTTGTAAAAGGTGATGAGCAGTTGACATTAGGCTATTGTTACTTAGATACAATACAAACTGACTCACTTAAAATCAAGAAATAAATACTTTTTTACCAAAAAAACAACCGCCCTTTTTTTTTGTAAACAAGTTTTTTTGTCGATGATTTTCAAATGTTATTCAAACAATAATTGTTGAACAGTGGTGAGTTATATGGGTGCAAAATTCTTTATACAGACGAATGTGTTACAAATTCCCTTAAGTGAGTGATTGCGTAAAAAATAACCGAAATAGGATTTGTTTACACTTACATCAGATATTTTTGGAACAGACTTTAGATTAAACTGGCAAGGATTGTTAAATGTGGCATGAAGGAAGCCTTTACTCATCAATAAGTTTTATGCCTTAAAACCTACGAATAAGCATTAATTGTTGATAAATTTCGTATAAACACCCAACAATATATTATATAAACGTCCGTCGCTTCCAAACTGTATTTGCGTAGCATTATTTGGCTACGTCGTAGCACATAGCTACGGCGTAGTACGCGCTTAGTTATGGCGCGTAGCGCTAGTTCGCTTTGGGGCGTTCGTGCTACACCCTTGTTCGGGTGATCCGGCACGTTTCAGCATAGCCATGCGGCAAAATATACTTTGCACGTAACCTAGAGAGAAGCCTGTTTGTAGAAGAGCCTGTTTTGATTAATTTGGCAATATTACTGTATGGAATTAAGAGATGTGTAAAATTTTGATTATGAAAATGCAATAATTAATATCGTAAGACCGAATATTTAGTTTTAGATGAAAAAAAAAAGTATTAGGAAACTTTCCAAACGCCGTTTTTAGGGTTCCGTAGTAATTAATAAAAATAAAATAAAAATAAAAATGTTTATTTCTTCACTTAAGTAAATAACTATGTTAGGTTTGGAGTCACCTTTTAAGCATAGATTTGCTTGGTGGTTCCGCTCCTCCAGTTTACAATAATTCTACAAATGTGTGAGAAATAAGCCAAAAGATTCATTTAAAATTAATTAAGATTTTTACGTAGTAAACAAGGAACCCTTATAGTTTCGCCATGTCCATCTGTCTGTCTGTCCGCGGCTTAGCTCAGAGGCGGTTAGTACTAGAAAGCTGTAATTTGGCATATGTGTACGAGTACATATTAATCATGCCGACAAAGTGGTAAAATAAAATCAAGAAAAATATGTTTTTTTTGGGTACCTCCCCTACACGTAAAGTGGGGATGTTTTTTTTTTTCCTCATCTACCCCATGTTGTGGGATATCGTTAGAAAGGTCTTTCAAAAATATTGCGAGTTTGTGCAAACCATTTTTGGATTCAGGGATCCGTTTGCGAAATATTAAGCTTTTAACAAAAAAAAATTTTAGAATTAAGTGTCCGCCCCCCCCCCTTCTAGCTAAATGGTTGTACTTGGACTTGTGAAAAATTTCACAGCAGTAGGATAATAACGAAATTAAAAGGAAAACTATGAGAGCTAAGTAGGCTGTACAGGTTAACGAGAAATAATCAACCAACTTAAATTTGCAGTTTGAAAAATATGATCTCCCATACATTCCATAAGGGAAAACACGGTTTTCAACTACAATGTTAAGTTTAAACAGCAACGGTAATGTTTTCCCATTGTTTGTCTTATTTGTGTTAGTATATTCGTGTATTAATGTGTATTTATCTGTTCTTGTATTTATTTATATTGTATTATATATATAGGTTAATAGGTATATGTATATTAAAATAAATATTTATTCCACAATTTTCGTTATTGCACCTACCACTGTTTATCTCTGCATCACCCAAAGGTTGACTGGTAGAAAATGCCTATGGCATTAAGTCCGCCTATGTACATTTGTGTGTAAAGTGTTAAATAAATAAATAAATAAGTTTGTTCTTGGGATAAATTCATCCCAACTACGGAATCCTTCATTGTGCGTGGTCTGACACGCACAATGAATTGGCCGGTTTTAACACCTAATACGGTTACAACATAAAATTCAGTGTTATAATTGCAATTCATTGTTAATATTCTAGTTTGCTAGCTAGCAACATTTTTTTATTTCCAATCAGTAATATTGCCAAATTAATCAAAACAGCGAAATATTTGACATCTATTTGCGACGTTGCCAACTTTCAGAAATAACGCTCTTAAACATCACTGGCAAAATGTGAGTGTACATACTAAGGTAGACCTGTGTTATGGTTAGTCACTTTTTCTAGGCATAAACAAACATCAATCTATCATTCTATCCAAATGTTCCACACACGCCAGCTATGCATGTTCGTATGTTTGCACTGTCAGCCATACATCACCGTCAGAAGACGTGGCACTGCCCTAAATTAACCTAACTGACCTACATTCAAATATATACAAACATTCTCTAAACATCACTTCGATATTCGAACGCTGTCTCGTTGTGAATCCGCGATGTTTTACTTTAAGAACAAATGAGTTCGCTTTCGAATTGTGTGCGCTCACTTGAGTGAGGTTCCAAGTGAACTTTATAGAATATCACAGTGGCTTTTTTGTAATTTACATAATCATAATCATTTCTTTATTTGTGTAGTGAATACAGTTCTTAAATTAAAGATATAGGTCGCTATGTTATGCCAAGAGGCGTACAAATATGGTTGCATGCGAAATAGGAACAATAAAATAATGTCATGCATATATAAATAATCATAAATTACAATTAGTCACAATATTCAATTAAAAATTGTTTCTCCAGTCAAATAAATAAATAAGTCTACATTAATTTGTCATTCAGAAATTCATCAGTCGTATAATAACATTTTTCAATTAATAATAGTTTTTTTTATTTGTTTATTGTGTTACATTCAAATTTTTTATGACATTTGGTAATTTATTGTAAATGCGTGGTGCCATGCCTAAAACGCTCTCTCTCACTAAGGCAGTCTTACAACGCTGATTGCTGAAAGAGTTTGCGTATTGGCTACTAATCGCAACATCTCGTAACGTTGACTTTTTTTCGAATAATACAAAATACGTTATAAACAATACACGTTTTGATTATTATACATAGGAAGATTTTTATCATTTTATTGATTAAGTAGATAATTATTTATATATCTGATTAAGTAGATATCAGAGACACAGACTGCCTCCTTCATCTAGTGGTCACAACCACTACTACTGAGCATGAGGTCTTCGGTTCGATTTCCAGGTCGCGCAAAGTGTTATTGAGTTTTTCCATTAGAAATTTCTCAGTGGCAGCCCGGAGTCTTGATTTGTGCCCGGTTGATGGCAATAGGCTCGCACCTAATTACACGGGACTTAAACGTAACTGATGAAATGTGGGTGTGTACTATAGGAACCCGTCTGCTCAACCCTTCGGGGAAGAACAAGGCGTGATGTTATGGTATATTTATAAAAACCTTTTTGATTTTGATACAAGAAAACACTCCAGTCTTCCTAAGTCCGACCCAAATTAAACGAACAGTTGTTATCCCGGGTACTCAGAGCACAAAACTTCTTTCGCTAAAGGCCAGTTTTATACCCTAAGTGGGTACATTTACAAAAAAGTTCATAAACATATAAAAAATATAGATTTAAATTCACGCACATTAAAAAAAAAACATTAACAGAGTGGCTACTACAGAAAGACTAAACATATACGGAGTCTTGACTCACTTACATCGCCTCAATGAAAAAAAAACGCACACTCACAAACATATTCACACATACATCCGTGTGGATGTATGTGTGAATATGTTTGTGAGTGTGCGTTTTTTTGAATGAATATAGGGTGAACGTGTGTACGTTCACCCTATATTCATTCACACATACAAACCCACAACAAGCACATAACACATCACACCACTACACATCCCCTCCACATGTTACTCGTACACGCACCACTATTACTGCTGTCAAGTTTAAACGGTAGATCGAGACTGTCCACTGTTGTATAAAAATGGTGAATTCATAAGCTAGACACTGTCTCTTAAAATACAGGTTAGCCTAGTTTAAGATGCAGGGTTACATAAAATTATGTACCTACAGAAATTTTTGCAGCACACTGTAATGCCTAGAATAAGTCTACCCACTAGTTATATCTACTTGTGTACATTTCTGTAACTATTTTGGTAAATAAACTTTATTATTTTTTCTTTTGTTTCATTTTGTACATATAAATTATATTTTTAAATATTGGAATAAAATAATATAAAAACATTTAAAAAAATAAAAAATAGCCACCGGTATCGGGAACAGGGTCCAAGCTACCGGCGGTCAGGGCTGCAGAGAGAGGAACCTCCTGACAATGCGAGCCGTGTCTAGAAGTACCGCTTTCTGAATCAAGCCCTTGTTCATAACTCATTTGTTGGGCTTGGTATAACCTTTTATAACAAGCTACCCTCTTCTTTGCTAGATTTGCCTTTTGATGCGTTTAAAACGAAAGTAAAATCCAAGCTTTGTTCAAAGGCATACTATTCTATAAACGACTACTTAAATGATAAGAATAGTTGGTCGCTGTGATTAACTCAAGACAATGTTTATGTTCTTTCTCCAGATTACCTACTGACAAGTTATATGAGTTTATATAATTGTATTTTTTTTTTATTTTTTTATTTGACTTTATAAGTCAAGCTATTTTTAATTTTATTTCATTTTATTGTTGACATAATCTACTCATTACAATGTTTTTTCTAATGAGTTGTATTGCAATATGTGGTTAGCTAGTGACCTCGACAATTGATCATATTAGTTATTGTTATTAGTAATTAACTGTTTGTTTTATTTATTTTATCTCGATGGTCCTAGTTTATCATTTATAACTTCCAGTTACAACTATATGTAAGCGGGCACGCCCTTTATGCCTGGAGGCTTTTATTTAGATAAGTTCTGTGTACGTTTAGTTTTTATTTCTGCCTGAGTATAGTTCTCGATGATGTTGTGTGGTATATTGGCGTGTGCTAGCTAACATATGGCTAATAATTTAAATTATGTTTTGTGTTGCGTAATCTAAATTATCTAAATTATTTTGAATACTATTATATAGAATCTTATTTTTTTGTTCTTCTAACTGAACAGACAGCTGTGCTGCTGGGGAGTTTGTTGCGCCACTTCTTCTTCCCAGCTAATGCACTAGGAAGTGGTGAAGGGTGGGCATTTTGGGGGACTGTCTTATGTAATTTTGACGTTCGAAAAGTGCTGATTCTCAGCCTAGTTTGAATAAATGACTTTTGAATTTGAATTTTTTGAATTTGATCCAGCTGCCCAACCAGAGCCTCCTCAGGTGTTGGTCGAGGCTCTTGGCTATTAGGCCATTGGCTGTCACGACTATCGGCACAATGATCGCTGAGTCCACATCCCACATGTCGACAACCTCGCGAGCCAAGTCAAGATACTTGATTTGTTTATCTTTCTCGGCTTTCACGAGGTTCCCGTCATGCGGAACTGTTATATCAATAATCATTAATGATACGTAGTTTTCTAACACCATAATACTGATCTCACTTTATAATTTCACGCTGTATAAACACATTATAGTTAAAAGTTATAACCTATTTACATATTTTACACATTTTGGAACAAAGTGTCAGTTAACTGCAAAAACTTGTACAAAGTTAAATTGTTATGTGCCAAAGTTAAAACATTAGCAAATTATCTTTTCTCATCGGTGGCAGCTGTAATATAAATATTAGAATCAAGTTTTTTGTCGCGCCACTTCTTCTTCCCAGCTAACGCACTAGGAAGTTGTGAAGGGTGGGCTTTTTTGGGGGACTGTCTTATGTATTTTTGAAATTCGAAAAGTGCTGATTCTCAGCCTAGTTTGAATAAATGACTTTTGAATTTTGAATTTAGACATAATACTTACACCGAGATCTATATCATCATCATAATAATAAAGCTGAAGAGTTTTTTGTTTGTGTGTGTTTGTTTGAACGCGCTAATCTCTGGAACTGCCAGTCGGATATGAATTAATCTTATGCATTTGATAGCCCATTTCTTGAGGAAGGCTATAGGCTATTTAACACCACGCTAGGGCCAGCGAAAACGAAGTAATAGCGCGGGTAGGCTATGGGATGCGATGGGGTGGCTGGGGGGAAAAAGAAACTACGCAGATGAAGGCGCGGGCAGAAGCTTGTGTTATAATAATATCAGCCTGTTTTTATACTCCCTCTGTTAAAATTGCGTCATGTTCGTGAACGGGCGCCGTCAGTGGGAACTGGTCATCTCTTAGCTACCACGGCTTATTTGAATTTATTTTAATTTTTGAATTGTTTTTGTTTTTTATATTTTTATTACGGACGCTTTTAACGTGCATGTCTTTCTAAATTGTTCTCACATGTATAATTACAACATGAATTATGTTACCAATATTTTGTAAAAATATTCGGATTTAAAGAGTGTCCGTGGAGTTTCTCGCCCGTTCTTCTCCATAGGAACCTACTACGCGTTGGAATGGGCAACTAGCTTCAAACTTTCTGACTGACCGACCCTTTGACAATTCAAAATCACCTGTAATAGGTTTATTTGAAATAAATGCTTTGAGTTGAGTTGACAAATTTAGATACTGGTATTTAGCTACATTAGGAGCTCGTGGCTAAGTAATAACAGCCGCACGGTTCGATCCAACAGGATAAGCTACGCTTGCCGGGTTTGGTCTGTGGATGAGTGACCATCTTAACATACCGAGACTCCTCCGTGCCTCGGAAAGAACGTTTAGCCGTTGGTCCGGGCTGTCTTTCGTGGATCTTTGACAGTCGTTTCGGGTCGTCAGAGGCCTGAAAGTCTGACAACCAGTCTTACGAAGGGGTATCGTATTACTCAGTCACTGGGTTGTGGAGGTCAGATAGGCAGTCGCTCCATGTAAAATACGGTATTCAGCTGCATCCGGTTAGACTGGAAACCGACCCCAACATAGTTGGGAAAAGTCTAGGCAGATTGATTGACTGGTATTCGGCTGCATTCGGCTAGACTTGTAGCTGACCTCAACATATTTGGGAAAGGGATGAGCCTGTCTTGCTGCCGGGCAATATACAACCCGACACGACCTCGAAGTTGCAAAATAATTAAGAAAATTTGAATTACGTGGGCTATCTTTGCGGATCCACCTTAAACAGAGAAGGAGCAGGCTTGATTACTCCGTGTGTATGTATTATGATGACTAAACATAAAATTTCTAATGCTTCCATAAATCGTAGTAATGAAGAATGAGGAGAATTAATGAAGAAAATAATGAAGTTATGGAGCCTATGTCTGTGAGAGAAGGAGAGAGAGAGAAAGAGAGGGAAATAGAGAGAGAGTAAGAGAGAGAGATAAATAGTGAGTGAGAAAGAGATGAAGATAGAGAGGGAGAGAAAGGGAGAAAGAGAGGGAGAAAGAGAGGGAGAAAGAGAGGGAGAAAGAGAGGAAGAAAGAGAGGGAGAAAGAGAGGGAGAAAGAGAGGGAGAAAGAGAGGGAGAGAGAGAGCGGGAGAGAGAAAGAGAGAGAAAGACAAGGAGAGAGAGAAAGAGAGGGAGAAAGGCGAAGAAAGAGATGAAGAGAGAGAACGAGAGGGAGGGAGAAAGAGATGAAGAGAGAGTACGAGTGGTGTTCATTGTGGGATATGTTGGGATTCATTCATTCATCCATAAATTATAAATCTCACTGCTACTGTGATGAACAGTAGTCTACGTTTCCCGATAACTGTAACCAATACTAGTAGTAGTGTTGAATTTTAATTTAATATGTTATCAAAAATAATAATATTAAGTCTAACGAATTTTCTTTTCGTTTTTTTTTAAGTCTTTTAACTTTTATCACGTCATTTAAATACTTACCTTTATTGTATTCTATTTTATTAGTTTTGTTACCTTATGTGCGAATATTTTGTTGTGATTTTGTTGACATTACCAATTCGCATTGGGTCCGTATGGTAGGTTACAACCTCTCACAGAGAGGAGTTCAAAGTCCCAACAGTGAGAACATTGTAGCCTAATATAATATGGCTTATCATGACAACCAAGACGTTTTCAAATAACAAGTGCTTAGCAGTAGCCGATTCAAGGTTATTAAAGTGTGCATCTTCTTTGAGTGGCAACAACATAACTAGATACAAATCTTCTTAATCAAAAAATCATCTATTCTTTTACTGACAACAACAAGACAACACACAGCCTAAATCGCTGGCTCTAGAAGCATCATTTTGCATAAGAATTACAAGTATAATAAAAGAGAGCCCAAAGGAAGGGTTTTTGAAAATTCACCCCCTATATGGGTTCAATTGGGGATGAGAGTCTGTAATTTTTGAAAATGGGAAATCCCATCGGGCACGACTTGTGTACTTAATCAAATCTAAAATTCATTCACTGACAGACAACGCACAGCATAAACCGCTAAGCTTAGAAACATATAATTTTGCACAAGAGTTCCTTCAATTCCAATTTGGAATCGCCTTTATTAGCAATCCTTAAAACTAGTTTTACAATTTATTTAAATTCAAGTTTTAGACATCATAATTCTTCAGACTGCATTGCTCTTTAGCATAGGCCTCCCCGAGGCTTTTCCATAGCTCATAGTCGTTAGTTTTTCTCCTCCATATCCCTCCCGCAGTAGTTCTCAAATCGTGTTCCCATCTTTGAAATGGTCTTCCTCTTTAACCAATCACCAATTACCAATTCACCAATGTTTTATATTTTATTTTATTTAGGTATATAAAATGTCTGCTACGTTTATTTTTCTTATAATAAGATTGAGATTTACTTTGTCTTTTTTCTTTATATTTCGAGTTCCTTATAGAGGGTAAAATAAAATTACCTAGCAAAACTCCACACATGCGGTGGGTATGAATCACCTAGGAGTTCTCTAATACAAGTGCCTTGATAAATTACATGTGTGCACTATCCTCAACCGAATAATTTTCTTAGCATCGAGTGATGCTCAACTGGTAACAAAACTTATAACTCTATTTAGTTCAAGACACTAGCAACATGATTCCCGAGTTTCTCAGATCCAATCAATACGAGATTGAAATAGTTTATTAGTCAATTAAGTATGAATAGTTCTATAAGCTCATTGATTAAGGATACGCATCAATGGGAGTATATATGTCTGATTTAATTGATTTCTCTTGTGGTTTGGACGAGACGTATCTTGGTGAGCAGTTCGTGTTTTTGAGAATGGTAGTTGTAGATATATCCACGTAATCTACAAATATGTTCCAATGTTTTCCTACTTTTCGCTTTTCGCTTTTGTTCCACTACTTGCTACGTGACTGCCCCGTTGGTCTCGTGTTTGCAAGCGCGACTGCTGAGCGTGGGGTCCTGGGTTCGATTCCCGGGTCGGGCAAAGTGTTATTGGGTTTTTCTATTAGGTTTTTTTTTTTATAGCCCGGAGTTCGGAAGTTGGTGGTGTCATACCCCCGTAAAGCACGTTCCGCCACAAGTAATTTTTTGGGGTCTAGGTATATGCCGGTTTCCTCATGATATTTTCCTTCACCGTTTTGAGAGCAGTGGTGATGAAATTATTTACACAAAGTAAATCGCTTGCTTGGGTTCAATCCCATGACCTACCCGGTCAAGCAAGCAAGCGCTTCAGTCGGAGTAAAAAGAAAATATATACAAATAAACATCTCAAAAGCAATAAGAAAAATAGTAATACACCTTTTAACTAAGAAAAAAGTGAAGAATCCCACTGGTGGATAACAGTCAAGACAACATCTAACGACCACAACAGGAGGTTCTACTACCTAAAGTCCAACTCCCTAACTTCGGTCGTAATTACGGGCGTTTCCTACTCTATATTACTGACGGACATATCATTAGTTCAGGGCCAGAACGAAGAATTAATGACAACACGATTTCATTCATTCATTTCAACAGTTGTCCCTAGTACTTGGCTCATATCTTCGTTGATGTACTTAGAGAGTAGACCCCTGGGGGTCTACTCTCTAAGTACATCAACCACACGAAAAGAAGAAGACTCGTGACGGGGCTGGCCCCGTCAAGAGTCTTCTTCTTTTCGTTCGTTCGGTTGGTGACTAAGCTGGTGCCAGAGTTTTAAAAACACCCATGGACCTCTAACTTGGCTTCACATGCCGTCGAGAAATATCTCTCAGGCATGCCGGTTTCCTGCCGCGGTTGCGAGTTTGAGTTCCGGAAGGGATATCGCGGCCCCGGCACACAGGCAACGGAAGGAACACGGGTGGGTTTTAGTCAGTAAAAGTCTGACACGCCCTCCCGCTCCGCCCAGAGCGGGAGAAGTTATTTGATAATTTCCCACCCTCAAAAAAAAAAAAAAAAGGCATGCACAATGTTTTCCTTCACCGTTTTTTGAAGCAAGTGATAATTATACAAAACGGACATGAATCCTGAAAGTCAGGTTCCTTGGGTTCCAACTCGAGACCTATGACTTGGCAGTCTGACGGTCACACCACTAGGCTATCACTGCTTCGTGAAGAGAGTAGTGACTAAGAAAATATAACCCACTAAAAAGTTCGAAAGTAAACGCTCAATACTTTCCTCTTCCATCTAAATAATACAGACAGTAACTGCAGCTATCCATACACAAGAAATACGCAAAACATTTTCAATAAAAAAAAGATATGTCTGAATTTCAATTTCCAGTTCAAAAGAAACTAAGTACATTATCCTAACTTGTAAGTAACATAAGTTTAAGTTAACCGTGTGAGCGTGTACTGTAAACATTGTTTGAACTCTTTACAAAAGGAAAACTTTTGTGGGACTCAACTATGAGACTACAGACATTATGCAGGAAAATTATAGAAGTCTCAGAGTTAGAGGATCGTTGTCAAAACACAGCGGAAACTTACACTTAGCACTTACAGTTTATATGTGATACAAAATTTGATTCTGAAATCGAATACCATGATCTTCAATATGCAGACGTTCCACTAAAAATCGGTCCTGCCTAAATTGGAGCAAATAATGACCGTAGCCTATAATGTTTTCGGTGAGAGGAAGTGGGCCGTAATCTACCACGCGGGCCCAGTGCGGGTTGGTAGATGTCACTTGTCTTCGATTTGTTGGTTCTAGGACATGCTGGTTTCCTCACGATGTTTTCCTTCACCGTTTTGACAGCAGTGGTAATAATGAAATTATTTACACAAAATAAAGCACCTGGGTTCAACAAACCCACGACCTAACTCGTAAGTTCCAGCCCGTACCATTAGGTGGCCGCAACGTACTAATAGCAGGTTTTGTAATAATGACCAATCCCGGCCCATATGATAGTCGTAGGTAAGCCGTTTTCTGTCTGTATAAAAATCGCCACCAAAAAAAGCATAACAAAGTTCAAAATCCATTGCACGTAAATAAAAAAAAACCTTTTTACAGGTCACTCTTAAATCAACTTACAGCCAGTGATACACTAAGCAGTGATAGTCTAGTGGTGTGACCGTCGGACTACCAAGTCATAGGTCTCGAGTTCGAACCCGAGGCATACACCTCTGACTTTTCGAATTCATGTGCGTATTGTATAATTATCACTTGCTTCAAAAACGGTGAAGGAAAACATCGTGAGGAAACCGGCATGCCTGAGAGATATTTCTCGGCGGCATGTCAGAGGCCCATTGGCGGCTTTAAAACTCTGAAACCAGGTTAGACACTAACCTCACGAAAAGAAGAATCAACTTTGAATACATAACGCTAAAGTAAATATTTGAGTAAATGACAACAGAATTTTAACTATTTGAGATTATGAATTCATATTTAGCATCTTCCTGGGTAAAATACAAATGTCAATCACCAATAAAAAAATGCAAAATAAATGACAGCTATCATTACGATGGTCAAATACAAAGGCTTAGTAAAATGAAGCTTCTGTATTCAACTATTTAGTGGCACTACGCCACGGGGTATGTAGAGTACGCCATACGAAAATACGCTCTGTGGGGAATCGCCACGAATTTCACGTGAAATACGAGTTTCATTTCAGTAGTAACAGTTGTGGTTTTGGGCAGTGCAAAATGAGCAGATGAGGTATAATTAGACAGTCTGTGGTTTTGGGCAGTGCAAAATGAGCAGATGAGGTATAATTAGACAGTCTGTATTCACACCTGAGGATTAAATGGCGAGTGTTAGTTATGTAATTGAATTTAAAAATATGTAAATAATGTCAACGGGAATTTAAAGTTTTGATTTATTTACTAGTATCAAAATATGTGTTCAGTGTGGTGCCGGTCGTAAATAATAGTTCCATGCCATTTCTTCCCGTGGGTGTCGTAAAAGGCGACTAAGGGACTCAAGAGAATGGCAGCAGCGTTCTCTATGCATTTTAACACCATACTGCAATCGCCAACCCGCCTGCCAAGCGTGGCGATTATGGTAAACCCCCCATTTGGCCTATGTTCAGCAGTAGACGTCTTTCGGCTGAAACGATGAACGATCAAAATTTGTTGCATTTAAATGGCCGTATCTTATTAATGCGTTCACTTAGAAGCTTGATTTAGAATTAATTTTAACTTGATCGCTCCACGCGTTCCAGAGAAAAAATCTTGACAGACAGACAGACGAAAATCGAAGACATTAATTAATTTTGTAATATCTTTATTTAATATCGGTACAATGAACAAAAATGTACTTATCCCCATTAACTCATTATAAGTAAGACACTTTATGAGGCTAGCGATTCATTCCTTTGAAAGGAATGAATCGCTAGCCTCATAAAGCTTTTAGGGATATTTTTATAACTGTTAAGAACTTAAACATAAATTAACACACAATAATCATGGGTACATGATGACAGTGACGCAAATTATTTAGCTAGTTATAATTTACTGATTGCATGTAGGTAGGACAAGAATAGCGGCTAAGGAGGAGCTCGTGGCTAAGTAATAACAGCTACATGGGTCGATCCATCAGGTTAAGCTACGGTTGCCGTGATTGGTCCGTGGATGGGTGACGATCTTTACATACCGAGACTCCTCCGTGCCTCGGAAAGTACATTAAGCCGTTGGTCTCGGCTGTCATTCGTGGATCTTTGACACTTGACAGTCATTACGGGTCGTCAGAAGCACGGAAGTCTGACAACTAGTCTTACCAAAGGGTATCGTAGTACTCAATTACTGGGTTGTGGAGGTCAGATAGGCAGTCACTCCATGTAAAATAGTGGTATTCAGCTGCATCCAGTTAGACTGGAAGCCGACCCCAACATACATGGGAAAAGCCTAGCCAGATTGATGTAGGTATGACAAGAAAAAATCAACCGTGCGACCAGTCAATGATCAGTGGACGACGAAGTGATCCTATAAGAATTCCGTTTTTGAGATACGGAACCCTAAAAATCTGTTGAAAAAATTCTACCATACGGAACCCTAAAAACAAAAACCTGTTGAATAAATTCTTCCATTACCTACTTAATTTTACTTTTTCTTCTGTCACTCACTTTTGCCTTTTTATCGTGACATAACAACTAGTCTCAACAAACATTTGCCTACCAGTACTTCTGCCCATCCCTTTCAATATATCCATGACGACAATACACTCGAGTGCTCACAAAACAAAACGGTATGCTATTGACAGTGGATTTGACCCAGTTTCGGACAAAGACCGACGAATGCCAGCTCTGTATGCATTATTGGAGGAATTTGTAAATAGCAGACAGTATTTAGGTTTGAAACTGAACAAATATTAGTCTAATTTTGCTAGTACCTTCTGAGAAATACACACACAATCACTATTCATCACAATATGGATATCATACTAAAATACGACAGATATAAATAACAATTAAAAATGCGGCCAAGTGCGAGTCGGACTCGCCCGTGAAGGGTTCCGCAGCAGCAAATAACATAATATAAAAGTTCTTGTAGTTCATTGTATGTAACTTTGATCAATGTTTTAATAATAGTGTTTTTATTTTTGATTAAGTTATTTGAATGAAAGGTAAATTGCAGTTTACGATTTATAACGTATTATAAAAAAACTACTTACTAGATCTCGTTCAAACCAATTTTCGGTGGAAGTTTACATGGTAATGTACATCATATATTTTTTTTAGTTTTATCATTCTCTTATTTTAGAAGTTACAGGGACACACACACACACACACAAATTTTACTACTTTGGAAGTGTCTCTCGCGCAAACTATTCAGTTTAGATTTTTTTTTATCAGAAACCGCAACGTCATTTTTGAAGACCTATCCATAGATTATATATATATAGAAACACGTATGGGTTTGACGAAAAAAAAATTTAGAATTTCAGTTCTAAGTATGGGGAACCCCCAAAATGTATTGGTTTTTTTTCTATTTTTGTGTGAAAATCTTAATGCGGTCCACAGAATACATCTACTTACCAAGTTTCAACAGTATAGTTCTTTTAGTTTCGGAAAAAAGTGGCTGTGACATACGGACGGACAGACAGACGTGACGAATCCATAAGGGTTCCGTTTTATGCCATTTGGCTAAGGAACCCTAAAAACGTTATAAAAACTAGAACTCAACTACGACAAAAAAGTCAACTAAAAAGGTATATACAAGATACATCTCAGACTAAAATAAAAAATCCGGAGTCACACATAAATCAAACAGATTACGTGTGACTAAAAATTATTGTTCGGGACTTTATGGTCTCTAGAGGACGCCATATTTAATTTAATATGACGTTGCATAGCTTTTAAACAGCGGACGATCAAGACGCTTCCAAAAATATCTCATTGTCAAATTATGACAAGTAATTTAGAAGTTATGAGGCAACAGGTGAACATACATACAAACCGGTCAAAATCAAAACCCTCATTTTTGCTTCGCCATAGTTGGGTAATGATAATTAGGTACTTTGCCGTTTGTTGGGAGAGATCAAAACAATACTCGCAGTGGTCGTAAAAGGTTCAGTATAATTTAAGTTCTAAACATGTTTTATAGTTTTTATAAAGAAAATCGTGAGCGCGACTAAAATTCATGTAAGTGTGTAAAGATGGCCGCCGCCGGACGAGCCGCCGCACTGCGTTCCATCGCCGTCTGCATACAATGAGTAGCGCTGAAAACCAGCGCTGGGACTCTGTCTCGCATAGGGTCGCAGCATTATGCTGAGCGATGGCCGTTTTGCGTGGATGTGACGCATATTTTTCCGTAAATTGTTTATTTTCGTGTTCTGTTCTTACCTTGCGTCATGTGTACCGCAAATAAACGTATTTTACTTCTTTTCTTCTTGTTTCTAGATCTTGAGCATAACATCAAAATGTTCCAGCTCTGTTGCAAACACCGTTGGTACCGGCTGTCACGCGTAGATCTTCAACAGTCGTTATGAGTAATCAGAAGCCCGAAAGTCTGACAACCAGTCTTACCAAGGGGCAGTGCCGTAACTAGGGCGGTGCCCAGGCACAGGACGCATACCCTGAAGGGGCGCAGAAAATACCAAGTTGGAGTTGGAGGCAAAATATAAACGTAGGGCGCCAAAATTGTCGAACTCGCTCCGCTCGCTCTAATAATCAAGGATTTCGCAATGAGATAAGCGTGTTAATTAAATCTAAATAGATACGTTGATTGTCTTTATTGCCTTTAAGGTTTATCTCCATTAACGAGTAATGGTGTCATTTGTGTATTGTATTACTTATGGCAAATATTTTCTTACTTAAGTTATTCATACTTATTCAATGTTCTATCAAATACCTAAAGGTAAAATACATTTTTTGGATGACATATTTATTTAAGTACATAAAGTTAGCTTTTAATCCCAGTATTTTGACAATTCAAATCTTTGTTGTTTGTTTTTTCAATTTGGAATTTCTTTGCACCTATCCTAGTATCCCTAGTATATTAGTATCTGGGAACTTTAGACTTTGACCATATTATTGTCAAGCCGGCTAAGAAGAGCATCTTTTAAGGGCGCATTTAAAGAAGCTCGCACTGGCATAAAAGGCCAGTTACAGCACTGCCAAGGGGTATCGTGTTACCCAGCAACTGGATCAGCAGGTTAGATAGACAGTCGCTCCATGTAAAATACTGGTATTCAACTGCATCCGGTAGGACTGGTAGCCGACCCCAATATTGTTGAGAAAAAGCTACGCAGATGATGAGAACTAGTAGCTCTTTATGAAGGACCTTGTTTGGGGAAGACCTACCAACATTCTAAGTTAATACTTTCGACTCCACCCATCTTTCATAGAGCTCATACGCCATGCCGCCACACGTATTGTAAGTTGAGTCCAAGAGGTTACCAGCATTACGTTTGCGCTAAAGTTAATCCTCGAGGAGTGTCACCGGCATTAGATTTGAAATCTTGTTAAAATGTTCAACCGATTTTATTTACTTTTTTTATTTTTTTTGAGCTGGTATAGCCTAGTGGTGTGACTGTCAGACTGCCAAGTCATAGGTCTAGAGATCGAACCCAAGGCTCGCACGTCTGACTTTCCGGAATCATGTGCGTATTGTATAATTATCACTTGCTTCAAAAAACGGTGAAGGAAAACAATGTGAGGAAACCGGTATGCCTGAGAGATATTTCTCGAGAGAATGTGAAGCCAAGTCAGAGGCCCATGGCGGCTTTAAAACTCTGACACCAGGTTAGTCACTAACCACATGAAAATAAGAAGATGCCGAATTCACAAAGAAAATCCAATATTTAATATGAGCCCTCCGCGAGGGCTCCCGGCATCCCATATGCGACTTAAGTGAACCCTCCAGGATGACATTTGTTTTTTTTTTTTTTTTTTTTTTACTTGTATAATTAATTTCGTATTTCAGACATACAAAAACATAATTAGTTTTTTGCAACAAAATGAATACTGTATCTCAACACGAATGCCTAATTTACTTCTGACTTATGAAGCTACTAAAGCAACAGTAAAGAATTCGAGATTTGAAATTGAAAGACTCACCCATTGGATCAGATGTTTCACATCGGAGGCTGTAAAAATCAATGGCGGGTGAAACAAGAATGGAAAAGGAGTTCTAAAAGCATTTGGAATTACGTATATTTCTTTGTATTGGTACTGTATTGGTATAATATGATATAACAAACAAAATTGATGGAAAAAGATGCTATTTTGTAAAGTTCACTTGGAATCTCACCTCACACAAGTGAGCGCACACAATTCGAAAGCAAACTCATTTGTTTTTAAGTAAATCACAACGAGACACCGTTCGATTTTCAAATTTTGTAATGAACTAAAAATATTACTTTTTTTTCTGATATCGTTTGAATTTGGAAGAGTTTATGAAACTCAAAAAAATAAAACCAATCAGTTTCTCTTGTTTTTAAAAGATTTGAAATAACCCAATTTGATTGGTGACTTCCCCACATCGAAATCGTAAAACGTCTTTGGCTGATCATAGACAACAACATAATGCAATTTGAACAACCTGTAACCAACTATCCGTTGTTTATCGTTCCCCCATGAATGTCAAGCAGACGAGGGTCCCAATGACCCGCGCTTGTGACCCGCAATTTGTCAATGTCCGTGAACATGTTGAAGTGACCCGCTGGGAGATTGCTCTTGGGCGGCAATTCTTTGAAAACAACTACATTGGTTTATAATTACGTTATACCTATTTACTTAAAATATAGATCTTGCTCAATATGAGCGAGATCTAGGAATGTCCCATGGCAGTTAATTTTTTTTTGTCATACAGAACGACTTTAACACCACGCTTGATTACTGCCTGTTTGATTTTTTGATATGTAACATCTTTCTTCTCGATTTCCTGCAATATGTGGGAGTGATTTCGTGAAAGGGACGGAAGTGTGTAAAAGGAAGCCAGGTAAGCGCGCGCTATTTGATTTGACCAATAGGCGTGCGCGGTGCCAGAGTTGGCCTTCAGAAAGTACCAACCCATTTTCCGAGAGGTTGGATCATATGCGACTACTGTATGGCTCGCTCGTTTTTTTCTTGCCTATTCCCAACTATGTTGGGGTTGGCTTCCAGTCTAACCAGATGCAGCTGAATACCAGAATTTCACATGGAGCGACTGCCTATCTGACCTCCACAACCCAGTAACTGGGTAATACGATACACCTTGATAAGACTGGTTGTCAGAATTTCCGACTTCTGACGACCCGTAACGACTGTCAAAGCTCCATAAATGACAGCCGGGAACAGCGGCTTAACGTGCTTTCCGAGGCATGGAGGAGTCTCGGTATGTTAAGATGGTCACCCATCCACGGACCAACCCCGACACGCGTAGCTTAACCTGATAGATCGACGAGGGGCGGCTGTTATTACTTATCCACGAGCTACTCAACATACATATTTTAACATACATTACTTAATATAAATCCGCGCGATCCGTGCTCCGGACTGTGGTAGCGGGCGGAGGGCGTTTAGCGATTCATAAAGGCTAGCTACTGAGTGCGGTTAGGCAAGAAATTTAAATTTCAATGAAAAACAACCGTTTTTTTGCTGGGTCTGACAGACCCTACCAGGCATTCTTTTATACCAACTAAGTACCACGATAACCACAGTTCCAAAAACAAGTATCACAACTCAAACACGATATAATCATACCAAAAAACTGCGAAGCAAAACATCGCCTCTCCTTCCCTAAACAAAGTTATGAAGTTTATGATACAAGCACTCCCTCGTTGTTTGAGGGTGGGGCCCATTAACATTTCTTACCATTCCGTCAAGGTAGGGACAATATTGGCGAATTGAGGAAGAAAATACTTACCTTTTGACAAACATTTCAAAAGGAATCGCATCAACAGGAAGTGGTGAAGCATACCACTAAATATAGTGGTATTGTTGATGAGTACTACAAGAGAGAAAACACTCTTGTTTAAGAGTCTATAATACCTCAAATTGCTTAGCTTAATCCTGTTTTATCTAAAATACTGTAGCAATAATTTTGAAATAAATATTGTGGTAAAGTTGAGGATTTAATGTTAGACGAAAACATGAAATATGGTTGCATATTTCGACAGAAAAATTATCTTAACCGAGCTATAAACCGCTGGTGTTAAAGAAACACTTCAAAAGGTCATGAAACTTTGCATAATAACTGAACTAACTATAAAGCAGATACTATTTTATTTATTATTTCTTTTCGCTGTGAAAAGAAACTACCTAAACTATTCCCACCTTGAAGGCTTCTCCCCGCCATTCAGTCTCGCTCTCACTCAATCCGCGAGCAGTATCGTGCGAGTGAGATAAGGAGTGAATTAGAGCTGAGCTATTATGGACTCTTAAACTAACTTTTCTACTATTCTAACTATTGCTCTATATTTTTTTATTTATCAGGTAGACAGTGTGTGTGAACCTTATTCTCTAAACAACACTGCGAAATACGAACGGTGTGAATCCTCGATGATTTTTAAATACAAATGAGTTTGATTTTGTGTGCGCTCACTTAAGGCGACGATAACTGACTTTATACTGAAGATCACGTCTAAACGAGTTGTGTTAATGATTTGGAAAAAATATTATGTTAAATTAGAGCATTTTTTTAATAACTTAATATATGAATATTTTGGATTATGTTTATATTACATAGTGAAATTAATTTGTAAAGTTATATCTAAGGCGGATAAAAAACTGAGAATCACACAAAATCTATGAAACGTATTTTTCTGAGACCTTCACTATTTTAAAGATAATTTAATTATTAATCTTTTAGTATGCGTATTTTATTAAAATACCTTTTGTTTAATAATGCGTCTAATTTGGGACAGCTCTCCTTGATGGGCGAGTCCTATTAGTGTCTGGACATGCGACGCGTTGCGTGAGCTCAGTACAGAACACGCAAGCTAACCACTCAAGGTCACTGGCATATATCTGCGTCTTCAGTGATTTGGAACTTTACAGATTAGCACCATAGGTTTTATTTGATAAGGTGGTGTAATTTTATTACCAGCATCACAATGTACTTCTTTCCCCTACCATATAAACCCCGTGAACTAACAATAACATTAATCTTCATAGCTTCTCGCCCCAATGGTTAAAAACTACCATAGTAAATTCTAATCCTCCGTAATAAACCCTTGGGGTTTATGGTCTATCCAACTATGTGCGTGGGTGGAGAATGCGATATCGTTTGGATGTTTCCCATCCACTTTAGAAATCGGCTTGTGTTATTCGATCCCTATAATATCTTCTTCCCCACTTATGTATACATAAGATATTGCCAGAATAGGTAATGCCGTAGCGAAAATATTAGCCAATTACCGAGATTTATAGTGGGTCTGAGAACTTGGAGCAGTGGTGGGCCAGTGGTAACGGCCTCGACTTACGAGGAGAGGTACCGGAGGGAAGAGAGGTCTTGGATTCGACGATAACATTGTAGTTGAAAAACATGTTCTCCCATACATCGGTGTACGACACGGTCAATTCTCCAACTGCAAATGTAAGTTTGTATTAGATTATTTTTTTCTAAGTGGTAAAACTACAAATTAACGATTTTCGAACTTTTTCCCATACTTGTGCTATGAGACCTTGCTTCCTGCCAAATTTCATCATTCTAGTTCAACGGGAAGTACCCTAAAGGTTTTGATTTATTTACGAGTATCAAATTATGTCGCATAAATGGCCGTATTTTTTTATTGCGTTGACTTAGAACCTTGATATTTTTAGAGCTCCAAGGGACCGTAGACCTACGTATTTGATAATTACAACTTGATACCTCTATGCGTTCCTGAGAAAAAGGGTCTTGACAGACTGAAACACAGACAGACGGACAACGAAGTGGACCTATAAGGGTTCCATTTCGTCCTTTTGAGGTACGGAACCCTAAAAATGATATATTTAGACGTGTAAAAGTGATTCCGATATCCCATTTACAGAATAAACAATTTCATTTCATTTTATTTATATACCGTGACGTGAACATTCATAAAAAAAATACGAGCATATCGAAAATCAATCTGCCTAGCCTTTTCCCAACTATGTTGGGGACGGCTTCAAGTCTAACCGGGTGCAGCTGAGTACCAGTATTTTACAGTCAAAGTCAAAGTCAAATCATTTATTTCAAATAGGCACTTTTGGACGTCAAAGTTACATGGAGCGACTGCCTATCTGACCTCCACAACCCAGTAACTAAGTAACACCCCTTGTAAGACTGTTTGTCAGACTTTCGGGCTTATGAAATTTTTTTAATTGCTCCTTTAGGTTTTATGTTGAGTTTAAAAAAAATAATGTTTAGTAGTCATTGAATACTATATGAAATAGGCTGCTTTTGTAAGCAGTACGACTAAAATGTCACAGTGTACATATATTACATGTCGTTACTTCATAAAGTCCAATACAAAATCTGCCAAAAAGCCACGACTTAATCATAGTCGACTGTCGTAAAATATAATATTTACGAATGAAAACACTCGTTTTAATAAACGCTAAATACCGCCGCTTCGAAAAAGCTCCAAGTTTGTTTTGTGTTCTTACTTACCTAACTATGTAGGCGTGTCTATTACAATCATTCAAGATATTTTTCAGCTTTCACACGATGACGTAACGACCATTGAGAATACGGGAGGTTTTCTTATAAATGTTGCAGCGTTTGACGCTAAGACTTGCGTAAATATCTTCATTAGGTAGAAGACTGGGAGGTAACTATCAGGAAATAGAAAAAAAACTATTTTAGTAGGGTATCAACAACTCTGAGTTAATTAATCAAGCTTAGACTAAACCATAGCATAATAATTAGCCTATAATGTTCCCACTAGTGGGACACAGGCCTCCTCTCTGTGAGAGGGAGTGGGCCCAGTGCGAGTTGATGTCACATGTCTACGAAATTTTTGGTTCTAGGACATGCCGGTTTCCTCACGATGTTTTCCTTCACCGTTTTGAGAGCAGTGGTGATGAAATAATTTACACAAAGTAAGGCGCCTGTTAGGGTTCGAACCTAG
Organism: Agrochola lota; assembly: GCA_947364205.1. Classification (NCBI taxonomy): domain Eukaryota; kingdom Metazoa; phylum Arthropoda; class Insecta; order Lepidoptera; family Noctuidae; genus Agrochola; species Agrochola lota. Next base: position 6,854,540 of record OX376246.1, on the reverse strand, counting down.
TATAGTCAAGCTTAAATATTTTTTACACTTAAAAACTTTTTGACGTAAATGGGTTGTGGAGGTCAGATATAGACAGCTGCTCCATGTAAATTATTCAGCTGCATCCGGTTACACTGGAAGCTTTATTTATTTATTTATTTAAAAAACCAACTTATACTAACAGTTTGCACCACACATACAAGTTATAGGTCAATATCTATTAGTAATTACACATACAATCATAAAATTAAAATTAGATTAGATTACATTAAAGTAGTCAAAATACGAGTATGTTGAAATGAAATTAGTCAAGATCAGGGAACAATTAGATAAAAGTATGTAGACAAAATTAGATAAGATTAGATATAATTGGGATAAAAATTGGAATAAAAATTATTAGCATAAAAATTGGAATACAATTATTAGGATAAAAATTGGAATGTTATTATTACGATAAAAATTCGAATAAAATTATTAGGATAAAAATTGGAATAAAATTATTAATAACAAATTAATTTATTCACTCCAAGGAGATTGTAAGGAGCTGACTACAACATAGGGGTACGGCGAGGTAATGATGAATCAAGCTTAGACTAAGTTTCAATCTAAAAGGAGCATCAAACATTCTTCACTGTTTAAAAATGGATCATCCAATGATCCGATTTTCTTAAAATCTTCTCAGTGGATGAAAATTAAAAGAAAACTAACTAAATGAATGCATATAAAAAAATTAAAAAAAATAGTTTATTCTGCACAAACAAAACGCACATATAAAGATAAAAACAGAAAATACACATTTAGGTTTAAAGAAACTTTATTCTCAATAAAAACAATTACATGTCACTTACTTGAGAACAATAACTAACACATAAAAAAAAAAACAAATTTAGGCTCGACAACATCCATGAACAGAAATACTAATTAAACTTAAAATTAAAACTAAAACCTGTCCCATCCAAAGCATTCATTTTTCAAATAATATTTGATTTGCAATCAGGCAATGGCTCAGCTGGGTTTTGAATGCATTAAATGAGTGCAGGTTCCTTATGCGTGATGGTATTTTGTTGTATAGCTGTGCTCCCTCAAATGTAAGCATTTTTTTACCATAGTTGGTCCTAGTTTTTGGTAAAACCAATAAACTTGCTCGCCGAGTGCTTCGTTGACTAACTTGTTTGTGTTGGGTAAGTGTGATATTTGAGTGGATGGTGATGACACATTTACAAAAGTAGCCAAAAGCCTCGTGTTCATCCAATAAATAAAAATATAAAAAGTAAAACAATTTTTTTCATTGGTTGCTGTCAAGGCCACGGACCAAAAATAAAAAAAAGACGTACATAGACATATCAAAAAGCTGCTTCAATTTAACTACTGTTTGTTAATTTATCAAATAACTTCTCCCGCTCTGGGCAGAACGGGAGGGCGTGTCGGACTCTAACTGACTAAAACCCACCCGTATTCCTTCAGTGTTGTCTGTACGTTGCCAGGGGTCACGGTATCCCTTTCGGACTTTCCCGCAACCAATGGGGTTGCGGGAAAAGCATCGGTCAAAAAAGAATTACACCTGCCTCTCCATTTTATCAAAATAACAGTATTACATCCAATACATGTTACATGTGTAGGTACCAGGAGCCCATATACGCTAGAAGTGTTCAGATAATCCTATATCTCCAATTAGTCCCCTACGCAGGCAAGCGTATGAACCAATGGGAAGGTCAGTAAATTGACAAATTCAATGTGCCTGGAGGCGTGTCAAGGGATATTGAACTTGATGGAACCCTTACCTGGAATTTCTAGAAAAATCACATTTGTAATGGATTCTGTGAAATCAGGGTCTTGGATCCATTATAATGAATGACAGGTGGAAAAGTAAAGCAAAAAAGAGGTTTTTGAAATCCCAACTATAATATTATTATAAATGCGAAAGTGAGTTTCTTTGTTTGTTGCGCTTTCACTCTAAAACGGCTGAACAGATTTGGATGAAATTTGGCACACGGGTAGACCATGACCTCGAATAGGACATAGGATACGTTTTATCCCGATAGTATGTTCCCGTGGGATAATTTCAGACATGCACGCGGGCGAAGCCGCTAGCAAAAGCTAGTGAGTTGATAAAATCAAATAATTTATTTTACAGATCATAATTTTCAATTTGTTACATATCCATTCTAAACACTAGTGTTAGTACAGACATTTGGCAAATTTTGGTAATAATATTTTAAATTATTATCATGAATAAAATAATTATTAATATTATTATTTTATGATTTATATTTCATTGATACAAAAATAAATACCCAGAAGATATAGAATATAGGAAGTACCCAGAGATATTAGTTCTTCCAAGGACCAATGTCGTAAATTTTTGGGTAAAAAAACCGCATTAGAATTTAATTTAAAAACCTAGAACTTTAAAACGTTAGATTTCATGCCATCATGATTTTTCGTCGTTGCCGACAAACATTTTTTTATTACAAATAATGTTAAAGTGGATGAAAAAGAGCGTCATCATCCTACTAAAATTTTAAACGAGAAAGTTTGTGAGGATAGATTGGATGGAAACAAATTAAACACCCATCCATCCAGATGGGTGTTTAATTTGTTACTCTTTCACGAAAAAACTACTGAACGGACTTGGATGAAATTTGGCACACATATAGTTTATAACCTGTATTAACATATAGGATGGGGACTTTTTATCCCGATATTCCCACGGAATCGAGACTTATGCGGGTGAAACCGCGGGGTGCTGCTAGTTTTTTTATAACTGGCTGAACGAATTTTACGCAGACCGAATCTCTTCAACTTTTTTCGTGGGTAACTCAATTTTCTGGAGTCAACGTATTATTGGTCTACATCCTGTCTATCTAGTTAATCTACTTAACCTTTTTTATCTTAAATTTGAGCAAATGGGACAATCTAGTCAAGAAAATAGATCGTTTTTTTAGGTAGAGGAATTAAAATTGACGAGCAGTAGGAGTAAGTGGTGCCGTAATGAATAGTACCATCCCATTTCTTCCCGTGGGTGTCGTAAAAGGTGACTAAGGGACTTATTAGAGAATGGGCAGCAGCGTCCTCTATGTATTTTAACACCTTACTGCGATCGCCAACCCGCCTGCCAAGCGTGGCGATTATGGCAACCCCCCCCCCCCCTTTGGGGGAGGCCTATGTTCAGCAGGGGACGTCTTTCGGTTGAAACGATGATGACGATGAGGAGTAAGTAGGAGATTCTAAGTTTATCCTTGACATTACTGACATCGGTGTAGGAAAACTTCGTGAGGAAACATGGACTTATCTTTTTCTTCTTAAACAATGTCACCCATGGGCTTGTGCCCACCCGTATTTTTCTGAATAATCATGTTTTTTTTTTTTGAAAATTGACTTTAAAAAGGGGTCTATTTTTAATATTTTTCATGTTATTTATTTTTTATTTTTTTTAGTAGCGTTTGCCATATCTCCTATGTTATTGGCTCGATTTGGATTCTGTTTATTATATTTCTAAAAGCTTATGAATTATTTTACAAGATCAACTAATAATTTTTAAATAAAATTTGTCGACTATGAAAAAAAAAACAGAGGTGATGACATTTATTTCTTTCTAAAAAAACAAGTATTTATTTTATAAAACACAAGTAAGTCCATAAAATCATAGAGAAATTGAAAAAAAAAAAGAAGAAAGATAGACCTTTTAAAGTTAATTTTCGAAAAAAAAACATGAATATTCAGAAAAATGCGGACGGGCACATGCCCATGGGCGACGTGTTTTTTAAGTCGCTTTTTAAGTTTATTTTCGATAATTTCTCATGAATATTCAGAAAAATACGGGCGGGCACATGCCCATGGGCGACATTGTATATAAAAATCAATTGATTGTGTTAGTCTCGCAAAAACTCGCTAGCTCGACCGATTTTTTTTTATTTTTTTTTCGTTTTGTTCGCCTCAATAATGGGTTAAATAAGGGGTGGTAATAAGGGACAAATTAGTAAGATCCACAATCCATGTGCACCGGGTCATCAAGTAATTAATATAAGTCAACCCGGGTCAACCCGTCTTGAGCAGGCGTGGTGATCAATGCTCAAGCTTTATCTGTATGAGAAGAGGCCGGTGCCCTGCAGTGAGACAGCAATAGGCTGGTATAATATTAATTGTATTATTTTTAAGAAGGGTGTAGGTACAAATTATGAAACTCAAAATGTACTTAAACTTGTGTTAAAAAAAAAACAAAAAGTCTGTGGCGGCATCTACAGCGCCGTTGTTTACCAGACGAATTCATTAGCCCATGAAACAATGGGTTATAAATATCCTTCAAAACTCTCGTATTGTGATTGAAAGTGTGTTACGCAATTAGGGTGATAAAAAACTACATAAAATATTCATACGAGAATTATACAGCTTTATGGTAAACAAAACCTCTTGCAAAAAAAACCAAAGCATCTTCACAAACAACCTAATAATGTATTAAATACGCCGTTCGTCACGAGAGGACCGGATGACGGAAAGAGCCGAGCGGCTCCCGAAGTTAACCGAAACAAAATCAATATAAATACACGTTCGTAACTTGTAGACTTTGTGTCTGTTTGTTACGTAGGGATGTGGTTGTGACATGGTTGGGTAACAGGTTTGGTTGGGCAACCAGATTGGGTGTAGAAATGTATTTTTTATTTTTATTTAAGTGGTTTCAATAATAATAAATAAAAAAAACTGTGGAATTATTTTACTGGTTGAGAAGCTTATGGCTAAGTATCAACAGCCCCACGGGTCAATCCATCATGTTAAGCTACGCTTGCCGGGGTTGGTCTGCGGATGGGTGACCATCTTTATATACGGAGACTCGTCCGTGCATCGAAAAGTAAGTTAAGCCGTTAGCCGTAGTCAAAACGGGTCCAGTCTTACCAAGGAGTATCGTATTACCCAGGTTATGGGTTGTGGAGGTCAGATAGGCAGTCGCTCCATGTAAAATACTGGTATTCAGCTGCATCCGGTTAGACCGGAAGCCGACCCCAATATAGTTGGGAAAAGGCTAGGCAGATTGATTATTTATTTAACTGGTTTGTAAAGCACTACTGGCCGCAGGGTAAAATTTGGCAATAATTTTAACGGTCTTAGATTTTTCTGCGGATCTAGGTTTTTGAGATAACATCACACAAACGATACAAAAAACTTTAGAATAAGGCATTTTCACTGTAAAAAACAAAACATAAAAACATTATCATGTTAGAGCTCTTTGTGAAGCAGAAACATTATTTTTGTATTTGCCATTCCCCGGATGCTTTTTCGAGATATTGCGACTATTTTAACTACTTTAATTATTTAACCGTCTATGTGCTGAAGTGGTTCGACAACCTGTTTCAGACCCCGGGTTCAATCCTCAGTGGGGGCAAAAGTTTCTGCTCGATTTGGTTGGTGGTAGGGCTTTCAGAGCGATGGCATATGTCTGTCTTCTAAGGTGCCACAGTAACCATTATTATCTTTCAGAATTTGATTAAAAAAATACTGTTATTTCCGAAACTTTTTTGACCGGTATTATATTAATCGTTATCCAATCAAATGTGTTAATTAAATAAGCATTTAATTTAGATTAAAATATGCCATCATATCATTTAAATGAATAGTTTAAAAGATATCACAGATTCAAAATTACGCGTAACAATAATTATGGTTGACGGCTACGCGGGTGCAGCGGTAGGAGTCATGACCTTTTCCCTGGCTATTAGGTATGTAATCCCGGTAGTACGTTCCCGTGGAATATTCGAAGTCGCGGGCAAAAGCTAGTATTAAATAATTTATAACAAAGTAAACACATGTATCTATAATGTCGTTCACCGTTCAAAAGGTTTTAGTTATTAACGATCTTACAAGCTGACAGACTAACTTGGACTCCAGACTAACAGAAATTGGATTGATTTATGCTTTTAGTGAAGTAAATTATAATGTTGAACGTGGCAATTAGTTAGTAGCATTATTTCTGTGTAATGGTAAGTAAACACAGAGAGATCCACAAGACAACCAGGGTAACCGACATAGCCCGAAGAATTGCCAAATTTAAGTGGCAATGGGCAGGGCACATAGCTCGCAGAACAGATGGCCGATGGGGCCGAAAGGTTCTGGAGTGGCGACCGCGTACCATAACATCGCATCAATTAAATTAAAACGAATAACGTGCAAAGAGTAGGCGAATTGAAGGAAAGAGAGAAAGGATCCTTTTTTGGCGAGGATTACAAAAATTAAATTTACGAATAATTATAACTTACTAGTGGTCGTTCAGAGGTCGAAATTCGACCATAATTCATTTAAATTTTAAGTTTTATAGTTAATTCCATGCTACCATGTCATGATTCAAAGGTTGTATTTTTGTTGTTAATGTAATTTATTTCTAATGTATATTATATAAAAATATTAGCTTTCTGCACTCCTTCTCCATATAAACTTTAACTGTGCCAAATTTCATACTCCTCCATCCGCGTAATTTTCGTAAAAAGGGGTACAAAGTTTTTGCTTCACGTATTAATATTATAATTTATTATAATTTTTATGATTACTGAGCAGTAGCCCTACCCGAGTGTTAAATTAATGTCGCCATTGTAGTGACACGTTGTTTGAAGTCTCTAGTCAGAATTAAGTCTGCCTTTTATCATAAAGTGAAACTTATGAGCAGTTTGGGAGTTGAAAAGAGTTTTGTTAGGGTGAAATTACACTGGCGTCGCTACGATTTTTCTACCATAGTCGGCTTAAACGTAGGTTCTCGGTACTTCTAACAGACAAGAAAAGCAGTAAATTCTCAGATATTGCCTCATAGCATAATTAGCTTATAATATTCCCACTGCTGAGATACCGGCCTCCGCTCGGAGTGAGGTAGTGGGCCGAAATTCACCACGCAGACCCAGTGCGGGTTAGTAGATGTCACATGTAATCCATTTTCTGGTTCTAGGTCATGCTGATTTGCTCACAAAATTTTCCTTCACCGTTTGAGAGTAGCGATGATGAAATTATTTACACAAAGTAAAGCGCCTGTCTGGGGTGAAACCCACGATCTACAACTCGTAAGTCACGGTCGTTACCACTAGGTCACCACTGCTCTGGTCTCCCATTATATAGAGTAGTCTTTAAAAGTTAGAATTAAGACTGCATTTTATCACAAAGTGGAACTCATGAGCAGTTTGGGAGTTGAAAACAGTTTTGTTAGGGTGAAAACACAGTTGCGACGCTACGATTATTCATGTTTAACATCTTTCCTCTCGCTTTCCTGCAATCTGTGGGAGTGATTTCGTGAAAAGGGACGGAAGTATGTAACAGCCGGGGAAGCGCGCACTATTTGATTTGACTAATGAGCGCGCGCGGTGCTAGACTCGATCGTCAGATGGTACCAACCCATTTTCCGTGAGGTTGGTATTGTCAACCAAGATATCAGATGTTCCATGATGATGTCCCAAGACACGCACCTCTGACTTTTCGGATTCATGTGCGTATTGTATAATTATCACTTGCTTCAAAACAGTGAAGGAAAACGTCGTTAGGAAACCGTATGCCTGAGAGATATTTCTCGACGGCATATGAAGCCAAGTTAGAGGCCCATTGGCGGCTGTAAAACTTTGACACCAGGTTAGTCACTAACCTCACGAAAAGAAGAAGCGACTGCTGTAAGGCTCTCTTGTGTCTTTTATGTATATTTTGTTGGTTTAAACGTAGGTTCTCGGAACTTCTAACAGACGAGAAACTCTTTCGAAATATGCAGTAATTTCTCGTATCTCGCCTTGCCAAAACTAATTTTGAGACACTGCACCAGAAAAGTAGCTAAATTTCTTCACTCCTTCTTTGCTAGTTTTAGCGTGGTTGTTTCAGGAAGTATTCCATTCAATGGATTTAGCGTATACCAAGGGTTCCCAAACTTCTTCAGTTCACGGCGCCCTTCAGGTTTAAAGTTTTGTCTCGGCGCTCCAGGTACAATTATCAAAAGCAAAAACATCCACAATCTATAAAGGTGAGTTTTTATAATATGTATTTGTATTGACATGCAAAAACCTAAGGCTGGTGTCGCAAGAGAGTTCAATGAAAATCGGAGTACCTCACGGCGACCCTCTACGGCGCCTCAGGGCGTCGCGGCGCACGCTTTGTGAACCCCTGGCGTATACAATTGATTAAAGACGCTGTTGAGTTTCTATTGTCCTAATTGTGCTTTTGTCAATAACTTTTGGGGTAAGTACAGTTAATAGCGTTTATACAGAAAGTGGCCAACATTGCAAATGGCTGTCAAATATTTCGCTGTTTTGATTAATTTGACAATATTACTGTATGGAAATAAGAAATATGGCTCACTAGTGAACTAGGATATTAATAATGAATTGCAATTATAACACTGAATTTGATGTTCTAACCGTTTAGGCGTAAAAAAAGTATTTGGAAAGTTTCCATTTTTTTTTTTAATAACTATATTCGGTGTTACAATATTAATTATTGCATTTCATGATCAATATTTTACTTCACTAGTTAGCCACATTTCATATTTCCATACAAGTAATATTGCCAAATTAATCAAAACAGCGAAATATTTGACAGCTATTTGCGACGTTGCCCACTTTCAGAATGCACGCTCTTAAGTCGTGTCGCTTATATGAACCTATCCTTACAAAGGCAGCGAAGTAATATTTTTTATGAGACAAAGCCCTGTCTTGTTTAAAAAAGTGTAAGAGATGGGCCCTGAAAAGAGCGAACAAAGTTTCTTTTTATATTTCGAGATCAACTTTTTTACAAAGAAAACATGTTATTGTCTACACCTTGCCGGTTGTTTGATAATAAATCTAGCTGGAATGGACGGTTCTTAATGAGTTCGAAAACAATCGTTCACAATTATTGTCAGGCACCCAACTGAATTCCAGTGACAGGCGACAATCTGTGAATTATTTTTTATTAAAACATAATAATAAATGTAATCACGGTTCCGGATGACGGGAACCTCGTGAAAGCAGAGAAAGATAAACAAATCAAGTATCTTGACTTGGCTCGCGAGGTTGTCGACATGTGGGATGTGGACTCAGCGATCATTGTGCCGATAGTCGTATCAGCCAATGGTTTAATTGCCAAGAGCCTCGACCAACACCTAAGGAGGCTCTCGTTGGGCAGCTGGATCAAGGGCTTGATTCAGAGAGCGGTACTCTTGGACACGGCTCGCATTGTCAGGAGGTTCCTCTCTCTGGAGCCCTGACCACCAGTAGCTTGGACCCTGTTCCTGACACCGGTGGGCTACTATTTTTTTATATTTTTAAATGTTTTTATATTCTTTTATTCTAATATTTAAAAATATAATTTATATGTATATAGTTGAATAAAAGAAATAATAATGTAATAAAAAAATTGTACCTATTTTTTCTGACAATTGTGTCTCATTGGTGCCGATTCTCAGTTATGTTATTTAGGGCTAGATTGATTTTAGAAAATTGAAACTGTCTTCATTGATTTTTTTCAGAGTGTAGTTGAACCTAACTGAACAAAAAAAAACATAAAAGTTAGATAACCTTATTTACGTAAAATATATTATTCAATGTCTATTTAACGCATCAAAATTCAGTTCATTAAAATAAATAACCTGATTTTTTTATACTTTTGGCATTCTTCCTTGTTATTTGATTAAAGTAGGTAAAACAAGAGATATGGAAAATTTTAAGTAATGATCGAGCCCCTATGAAAAACGGCGTTTTTCATAAATACACCGACTATAATGACGATCTGTTCGGCACCTACAATATTTGCAACTGAACAGCACATTTGCCTGCGTGCATTTCCATAAATGCATGTATCGCAACTTTTACCAGTTATTACGTGTTCGAATATATGCCGTGACATTTGAATTACAGTTTTGCTAGAACATACGTTGTTCAGACCATGGTAAAAAAAAAAAAAAACTAAACTAGGCGTTCTCAAGTTAGTCGTATGTTGCTCAAACGTGTTCAAACATTAACCGTAACATCAAAGTACTCATCGCGGTAGCGATATGGCATTCAAAAGCGTTTTGAGAAGTGCACCTACAATGAAAAGAAATATATGATATTGGAATCAGTTTTACACGTCATATTAAAAAATATAAAAAAATTGCTAAACGAGTTCGGCGTTTCCTATCTGACTACTCTGAGAAGAAAGGCCGAAACAAACTCAGAGGTCGCAGTCTCTTTTAAAGTCCAGACTTAATCTTAGTCAGGCTATATGAGAACCATGTAGATTAGTGTCTGAAATGGTCTTTTGAGAAAAGAACCACACAGATTTGAGTGGACCTGTCCAGTCAGTGCAAGCATTTGTCAGTAATCGTGAGCTCAACTCGATGAATAAACGAAAGGATAAGAAAGGAAAGGAAGGATAAAGGAAGGACCAAAGAAAGGATAAACGCGGATAGAGTGCGAGCACGAGGATTTATGCAGCCTACCCATTACCCGGCCGCATATTTGAAAAATAATAAAAAATCAAATCAAATCTTTTTATTGTGGGCATACAGACAGATGTTAGATAAATTACAGTTCCATTACGTCCTGCCTAATAGGCATACAATAATTACGTCAACATGCAGTATAAAAAAATTCTTACGTACTTACTTACTTTAGAAAACAAATCTTACAAAATAACAATTAGGTGTATGGTGACAGATTGTAGTAGGTACTAATTATTAAGAAAATTTTGGTACGTATAGAAAGCTTTGTCAATTAAAAAAAAAAAACTATTAATTCATTCTCTTATTCATTTTGTATGTTTTCATTTATTTTTTCTGTTTTTTTTTTATGTTTCGCCATTTATTTTTTATATCTTTTTATTTTATTTAGTATTCAATATAGCCTTTAAACCATATTATTTCGTATCATTATCGGAAACCCAAAACCAAACCATAACCAGTCTAATATAACACCAAATCAACCAATATCAACCAACAGTGCTAAATCACGCAGGCACAAAATTTTATACTATCCCTTACATAACAGGCACATCCCACATTTTCCCAACCATCAGACCCATTTTTCACTTTACAAAAACATATTGTACATAAAACACCCTTTTTAAAACAACAGTACCCACAAATATGTCTATCAGTATGCTAAAATACAGTAATAAATTATCTGGTCCGTCACACGGCTTGTCTGTTTAATCGATCCTGTGGTGAGTGTTATGTGGAGCTGTTTAGTCACACATAATCCCATATGTAGACTCTATAAAACAGATAAGTAACTAGGCAGGTAACTACAATTTCGTATTAAACCGTTTTTGCTAGTAATAGTGCTGCTCTGTAAAGTTCACTTGGAACCTCACTGAAGTGAGCGCACACAATTCGAAAGCGAACTCATTTGTTTTTAAAGTAAATTATCGTGGGTTCACAACGAGACAGCGGCATCGTTCGAATTTCAAAGTTTGTAATGAACTAATAATAACAATTTTTTTTTGTACCCCATTTTGTCCCACTGCAAAAGGGCAAAATATTACTTAGTAAAATCAGTCTATAAAGTTCCCACCGCTGAACCCCTCTGTGAGTGGGAGTGGGCTGTAATTTACCGCGCGAGCCCAGTGCGGGTTAGTAGATGTCACATGTCTTCGAATTTTTGCTTCTAAGACATGCCGGTTTCCAACGAGACACCGTTCGAATTTTAAAGTTCGTAATGAACTAAAAATATGCCTTTTTTTTTTACTCAAACTGCCTGGCAAATGGCAAAATATTACTTTTTTTATAAACTAATTTAAAGTAAGTGGAATCATCAGAAATTTTCTTGAATTTCACACTATCAAAACCACAGTATAATAAAGACAATCTTTACAATTTTCTTACGTAGCTATAAACGTAACTCCGTCTCACCGGATCCAATGGGTATCGATTACTTAATCCTGCGTAAGCAGTGTCTTCAGCTCGGTTGACATTGAGACACTGATTAATCCTAGATAAAGCTTAGTTCTACGACAGTTTACCTATATTAACTCCGCAGTGCTACCAGCATAGCAGCTTTTTATCCTAATAATATACTAGTTTCTAACCACGACTTCGTCCGTGTGAGATTTTTTGTTTTTAGAGCGTTTATTCTGAAAGTGGGAAACGTCGCAAATAGATGTCAAATATTTCGCTGTTTTGATTAATTTGGCAACATTACTGTATGGAAATATGGAATGTGACTAACTAGCGAACTAGAATATTAATAATGAATTGTAATTATAACACTGAATTTGAAGTTGTGACCGTTTTAGGTGTAAAAAAGGTATTTAGAAAGTTTCCCAATACTTTTTTTACATCTAAAACTAAATATTCGGTGTTACGATATTAATTATTGTATTTCTTAATCAATATTTTAGTTCAATAGTTAGCCAAATTTCATATTTCTGTACAGTAATATTGCCAAATTAATCAAAATAGGTAAATATTTGACAGCTATTTACGACGTTGCCAACTTTTAGGATAAGCACTCTAAACATAAAATGTTATCCAATGAGACTCGGCAATACGGTCTGTAGCTTCCCATTAAAGGCTTGTGCAGACCAGCGTGACTTGTCGCGCGACGCGACACGAACAATACAATTTCTAAGAAAACTTCACAGTATAACAATAACCGGTGTCGCGTCGCGCGACAAGTCGCGCTGGTCTGCACAAGCCTTAAAGGCTTGTACAGACTGGCGCGACGACGCGACCCCGATAATTGTTTTCCGTGAAGTATTCTTAGAAATTGTTTTATTAGAGTCGTGTAAATTTGTCATAAATCTTTATTTGTTCCAATAAAGATTTATGATTAAAAAAAAAAAAACTTTTTTCCAATTGATGTTATTTCTGCTTAAACAAACATCAGCTTTATGCAAGTGTAAATTAAGTTGACTGACTAGTACTGTTGAAAGAAAAAGTCATAAAAAAGATGAAGTTGTAACGCAAACTGAACCGAATAGAACCAAGCATTACTGTTGTTTTTCTAAAAACTCGTGTTTGTTTACATGTTTGGTAAATAAATTGCGAATGCAGATTACATATAAACTCACAAATTTTACTGCTGGTGGAGCGCCTGGGGGTTTTGGCCTCGGATTTTTGTTACAGTGAATGAATATTTAAAATCGATGTGGGATTTGGTTTTTATACCATAAATTGCAATGTTTATCAATTTTTTTTTTGTGCTTTTTATTTTTAGAATTGAAAGTACCTACTTTTTCGGTCGATTCAGTAGGTTATTCAAGAAAAGTGCGACCGGGGGCCAGCTTCCTCAATTATTAAGATAGATAAATGAAAATGATATTAATAGATGCGTTACTGAAATGGCCACAATATTTTTTTATTAAGAAAAAAACAATTATTATATGGTTTCTCCGAACGGGGTAAACATCGACCCTTAATTATAATCCTATCGAAACCAGAATGGTATCATTTTAAATGCCTTTAAATTCTCTAGGATTATATATTTTTACTTTTGGATATGTGACGGCATAGAATAGAATAGAATTTATTTTGCAAATATGGGTAGTACATAATAGTTCTTAAGATTACATTTAGTTCAGCCACATTTTACCAATCGGCATGCAAACATTTGAAATTATTTATATCACTATTATAACACTTATTTAGATCAATTTATAAATTACTATTATAACATTTTAAATCATTAACTTAATTAAAATTATATGTTTGTATAAAATAGAAAATATAAATTAGTATCATTAGATTATATATCATGTCATTACTATTACAAATATAACACAACACATACACATGCACACACACATCACACACATCACATACACACACACACACATCACACAACACACACATCACATAAACACACACACAACACACACACTACAACACACTACACACATCACATCATCATCATCATTTTGATTACATCATTTAAAAATGTCAGAAATCAAAATGTCAATAATCAAAAATGTCATACATCAAAACTAAAAAAAAAATCGAGATGTCACAAAATAACAAATATTTTTTCCGATAGGAAATCAGCTACACTGTAGTACGTTTTATCTACCAAAAAGTTCCGTAATCTAATCTTAAATTGTGCTGTATTTAAACATTTCCAACTACTCGGTAATCTATTGTACTCGTAAATAACTGGTAAATAACTCGATATGCATAGAAGTTAGGATTAAATCATATTAATAGCTATTTACACTAGGTACTAAATATAATAACTAACTATACAAATAGATAAAAAAAAAAAAACAAAAAGACACTTAGGCGTCGAAGTATTCGTCCGCATCGCTGTCAGCTGGAAACGTACCCAGAAGACTGGCAGCATTGCCACGTTGAATAGCAATGCTAATTCTTTGGCCAAAGAACGAGCCAGCCCTCTGGTCACGTGAAGTGTCGACCAGTCGGCGAGAAATTTCCTTAAAAAGGACACGCGCACTCGGACCCCACGGCCCGAGCGTTACGACCCCAAACGGCTCAAAACTGTAGTTACCCGCAAGGTTACAGTATTTGCGCCGCTTGAGGGTCTCAGCAGCCGCTGCAGCGGCGCCAGCACAGCCCGCCGTGCTAGGAACATGAGATGGTGCAAGGGTGTCGACACATGTCGCGTCCCACACCAGAGGCCTACCCACCTTCCAAGGCAACAACGTCATGCCGTCTGGTCTCTTCCCATCGTCACGTACCAAGCCGTTTGGTTCTAATACCGCTGGTACGCCGGCGGTGACAAGGGCTCGACGAATAATATCGTTGATGCTGGCGTGCCGTGCAATGCGACCTGCGCTCCTGTAACAGGACAGGCCATGGTGCCCGAGACTGTCAACAGCTTCACCGCAGAGACATCGATGCGGAGCAACACAAGGTGCGCCCAAGCGGAGACACGTAGTGAGCCGAAACGATGAGTCATCCATCATGGTGCCTATGGTGGATGACGGGAGCGCCTGAAGCCACAAGCCTGACTCCCACTCTCCCACAGCTAGCAGACGGGCACGCTCAACAGTATTAGGTGACGTGTTTACCAGGGAATTCCGTATAATACTGCAGAGCGGCACGTCCCACTGTCTCTGGGATGACGGGTTGTCAGGCAAATCCGTATTGGGACAAGCCATTTTCCAAGCGTTCAACGCATCGGTCAAACACGGTACCTCAAAATCTACCAGTGTGGAAGATAAAATATTCCTGGTTAATTTATCGGTACTGTGGACCGAGGAGAGGAAGGCCGGTAAACTTATGCTTGAAATTTTGCGGACACCAAGACCACCCAGGCGAATGGGAAGTGTGGCTTGCTGCCACGCTCGGTCGTCCAGGGCCACATTTAAGATTGAGGTTAAAGTATTTCTAATAATTTGGTCCACTTTTTCTAAAAGTTGTGGATGCTTCCACAGATGGGAGGAACGAAGGCTATACGTGAATTTTGGTCCAAAGCAACAGTACCGAATGAGTGTGAAGGCCGAATGAATATTAATTTGGAAAAGTCTTTTCGAGACATCGTTGAAATTTTGTATTTTCTGCTCAATAAACGTTGGAAAGGATTCGTCAAAAATTGGGGATCCCAGGAGGTGCAGAGAGTTTCTTTCTGTAATTTTGATGTTTGGTGCTATAGTATAAAATTTTGCTATGGTAGTCTGTCTGTCAGTGGTTTGGGGAAGAAAAATTTCGCATTTTGATAGGTTAAGGTCTAGGCCAATGGAACTGAATTTTTCTTTTAAAAATGTAAAATCTTTTAAGACTGTGTCTACATCACCTCCTAGGGTTCCGTCATCCAAATACCATACGTTGAATTCCGAATTTAGCTGTCGAATAATTGGATTTATTGCCAAACTAAAAATGACTGGCCCAAGGGGGTCACCCTGTTGACATCCGACGGCTGATTCCAAAAGGTTGTCTATATAGAGTAATTTAGAGTGGTGCCTGTAGCATTGATAAAGAAAACTGTAAATTTTGGGTATTTCTTTTTGAACTTCTGTCAACAGGGTGTCCCTGTTTACGGAATTGAAAGCGTTCTTAATGTCAACCTTTAGGATGACCTCACCTCTACCGCTATTGAGGTAAGTGGATAATGCGTGTACCGCAGCCTCACAGCCCCCTTTAGACCCAAAGCCTAGCTGTAGGGGCTGGAATTTGCTGGCCAGTGTTTCACTGTAGAAAGCGCAGCAAATTTTGGCTGCGGTACGACGGTAAGTGGACCCTACGGCAATGGGACGAATACCGCCATCCTTCTTGCGCAGGGCACATAGGTTTGCCCCATACAAAATATCAATGACGGCTTCGTTCACATTGCCGGAGAGCATGAGATTGATGAGGGCCGTCAGCTCCTTCAAAAGGGACTCACCAGCCTCCCCGGCGCCTGAACACATTAAGTCCTTCAGATGTTGTGGTGTCAGGCCGTCGAGGCCGCCGGCGGAGCCACTTCGAAAGGAGCACACGGCCGCACGTACTTGTTGAGCTGTAATTTCAAGTGTGTTGGATTCCGGATCGGGTGGGTTAGGGAAGGAGAGGTCATCTGCCGGGGCTGGGTGTTTGCACTCCAGAGCTATAAGTGTCTCTGGGGAGTACGGCGCAACCACATCGCTACTAAAAATGATCCTAGCGGCACCTCTGATATCACCCTCGCCTAGTTTAGACTCCACATGGTGCAATAAACCTCTTTGGGGGAGGCGTGCTGTTAATTTGGGGTCAAAACTTTGGGCTGAAATGTTACAGTTGTCCTTTATTTGTGCTGTTAATGTTTTTTTATTAGCCAAATTTTTTTGCACATGTAGAATTCTAAACGGGAAGGTGAGCAATTGCTCCCAAGCACTTTGGGAGTTCTCTCTGGCGGCGAGACGGATACAACGCGCTAAACTTGAAGCCACGGATGGTCTCGCGCCACTAGGAACTCTCTTTAAAACAGGAGTAGAATTTTTTAATTTTGCCAGTGTTTTCCAAAAGGGTTGAGCGGGTGAATTAGGTGTTAGGGATAATGTCGGGCAGGATGAAGGTACATTGTGGGGTTTGTGTTTCTTACCCAAATGTACCTTCAAGCCTCGCTCACCCTTAAAAAACCGTGCTTGGGGGGACATCCAGCGATGTGGCAGGTTGACAGGCGCTTCGTATGGCGTCACTACTGTCGTCATTGTACAACATAAATAAAAAGCAAAGACTACTTACAATTTTTCCTTATAAATAAAACACAATTAAACTATACAATCTTGATAAAATAACAAATATGACATATAAAAAGAAAAGCTTGAATTCTGCACGATGACAGCGGCGCAGTCGCGCTGGCGGTCTGAGGCGCCGCGCCGCCGCTGTATGTCATTGTGGCGCAGCCCTGGCAACCGTTGCCGTGACACAGCGTCGTTTTGCACTTATAAATTTGTTTAGTGTATATTTATTGCACTGATTAAGGAGTATTGCAGGTTTGCACTTTCACTGGGTTCAAAGATTATATTCTATTCTAATGTAATGCTGCCATGTCCATAATCGCTCACAGCGCTGACATGAATAATTCGCGTACCGATTTAGATACTACGATTATGACCAGTGATCGGAGTAGGTAGATTGATTTTTAGTACTTGTATCATAAATGCACACAGAAAGAATAACCTGGATAAGCCATTTTTCCGGAAAGTAATTCCGGTATTTCCGGATTCAATTAAATATTGTTAATGTTGGTAGTGATATTATTACTAGTGGTATTATTATTAGTGGTAGTCGTAGGGTTTTGTCAAATCGTGACAAAAAAAAAAATAGGAAGAATAATAAAGAATAAAATTGCTCATTTTATTACAATTCCTACCTTTTTTTTGAGGATGGCAAATCATCAAATGACTCCTTCCACTCTGGCAGAATACAATTCCTACATAAGTTCCGGTTTTTTTTTAATAATCCACCAATTCCGGAGGAATGTCCATAGTAATATATACGTTTCGGATCAATGACCCCAGTTCAATCTACCTACTCCGATCATTGATTATGACGTATATTATTATATTATATACAGTGGTTATCACTCAGGGTCTCTGCGTGGGTAAAAGAAAGCGGACATAAAAGTCTCAGTATGTAATTATGTATATTAATAGAACTTTTTATCGTCCATGAGATGTGATGTCACCCTGAATAACTAATAAATTCCATGCAAGAAACGCTCTTACGCTTTAAAGTGGTTCGACATGATAATTGACATAACTTGCAGAATTTTTTTTTATTTGATTTTTTTTTGTTTTTTTTTTATTAATTTGCTAATTTGCATCTACATCGCCTCATGCTAACTACGCATCAAAGACATGACGTCACACAACATCCTGACGTCACTCAAATCCTGCATCGCGCAATTAGAGTTTACCGCGCGTTGTACATATATACAACCTTTGGGCAGTTGCCCGCCAGACACGACACCCGTCTGGTCGGAAGATCCTCCCTTTTCTATGGTGGATGAGTGAACTTTACACCCTGTTCCTCATGCCACTACAGATATCTCTTTTCGTTTTTGAGCAGTTTAAGATTCTTTGAAAAAAGTTCCAAAAGAAACGGTAAAAAATTGGCGTCTTATTTAAAATTAAAAATAAGAAAGCATTTTACAAACATTTGCAATATTGTGGCCCTTCTAATAACGCATCATTTGATAGTATTTTCATTTCTTTCATATTTCTATAATTGAGGATGCTACCCTAAAACGGGAAGCGATAGAAATAGCATTTTCAATGCTAATCCAATCGAAACCAGAATGGTATCATTTTGAAGCCCTTTGAATTCACCGTTTTTGAGAAATTAAGATTCTTTGAAAAAAGTCCCAAAATAAGCGGTAATTTTTTTTGTTGTTTTTTAATTTAAAAAAATATATAAACATACTCACAAAAATGCAGTATTGCAGCCCTTTCAGTAACGCTTCTTTTGATATCATTTTTATGTGACCCAACACGGACGTTTAAAGTAAATAAATGAATTTTCAAAATGGAGGTCACTTTTCGAGGGGGCAAATTAGAAAATTAAAAATAAAAGGGTTGCAAACTTGTATTGTGTGACATATCAAATGGAAGGGCTATTTGTGAAAATCTCAAATATTTTAATTTTTAATTTTTATATAAATACTTTTAATGATATTTAAGAAAATAGATGAAAATCTCCGAAACTACTGAGACTATTTTCGGTTCTTTACTCAGTATCGGTATCGGTATCGTATTACCCAGTAAGTGGGTTGTGGAGGTCAGATAGGCAGTCGCTCCATGTAAAATACTGGTATTCAGCTGCGTCCGGTTCGACTGGAAGCCGACCCCAACATAGTTGGGAAAAGGCTAGGCAGATTGATTTTTGGTTCTTTACTCGTAGATTACCGGCAAACTCATAGATTACAGGCAAACCTGTCGACGTCTTATTTGAATGCCGAATTGGTTGTTTTTTAAGTTTGATTACGCAACTCATTTTTGAGTAAATAGGCAATTGCTTCATATTTTACAATAAATGACAAGCGTTGTATCATCGCGCTTCACTTTCTTTTCTATGCAGTTTGACAGTGACCGGCTAAATGGATTTGGATGAAATTTGACACACAGGTAGACCATGACCTGGATTAGAAGTAGCATGTTACTGTGGAATCATTTTTTACCGCCGCACGGGAGAAGCCGCGGGCAAAAGCACGTGGATTACATAATCCACAGTAAGCAGTGTTGTTGTAATTGATATTGAGACACTGATTAATCCTAGGTAAAGCTCAGTTCTGCTCGTACTCTGTGGAACTGCAGTGAAGTTTTAGCTGTAGAATAGAACTTGAATTATGTGTTCTGTTTTTGAATGAGTAGTAAGAACCGGCCAAGTGCGAGTCGAACTCGCACGTGCAGTTTTCCGTACCACGGTACAATATTTAGCAAAAAAATCTTTAATCTTTAACTTTATACAATTTTATTGTTCACTTTGTGTATTTCTATTATCCGGTGAACTGTCAAGTTGCCTTTGGAAGTTGATAAAAATTCTATGGTCTCGCTTAGTGACAGTTAAACTCTTGTGGGAAATATTTATAGTGATCCTTTAAAAACTTATTGAACTTCTAATGATGTACTTAAAAAAAACGAATGAACCTCAAAAAAATGTTTTGGATTTTAATAATGCACTTTTTAAAATTATTAACTCTCTTTTTACTTTCTGGGCTTTGCTCACAGTTGGTCGCAGTAACTAAGCTAGGATCACCGATCAAACGGGTTAGATTAGGTTGGAAATGTGCCAAACGCGCGCGAGCCGAGCGAGCGAAGCGAGCGGGGCCGCGGCCAGCGCTCATCCGACTTTTTCGCAGTTACTTGGCTATTTAGTATTTTAAGATCATCAAAATAAGTATTATTTGAGTATTCATTATATTAGAGTGTTTAATAATATTTTTAGGAGCCCAAAATGGAAATTATTTGAGGTTCCATTATAATGCATGCCATATAATAATTTATATGTTTGAATTAATTTCAACACTAAATTCCATCAATGCATGCCACATTTAGCACACTCGAGACTGATTAACGGTTTATTGAATTGTCCGTTCACAAATTTATGACACTTCAGCTCAATATGGCCGCCTGCATTTGATTGGTCTATTGACTGATCTAATAATTTATGATTTAGGTAATTATACGTATAACCGAGTATTATTAGAGTGAGATAACGCATTAGAATTATGACCTTGTGAAGACAGGCATACGCTGGATCTGAGAAGCACATAACTGGCTGAAGTGCTGACGGGGATTGTGCTGCTGGGGAGTTTGTTGCGCCACTTCTTCTTCCCAGCTAAAGCACTAGGAAGTGGTGAAGGGCGGGCGTTTCTGGGGGACTGTCTTATTTAATTTTGATGTTCGAAAAGTGCTGATTCTCAGCTTATTTTGAATAAATGAACTAATGTCCCACTAGTGGTGTGACCGTTGGACTGCCAAGTCATAGGTCTCGAGTTCGAACCCAAGACACGCACTTCTGACTTTTCGGATTCACGTGCGTATTGTATAATTATCGCTTGCTTCAAAAACGGTGAAGGAAAACATCGTGAGGGAACCGGCGGACCGAAATGCCTGAGAGATATTTCTCGACGGCATGTGAAGCCAAGTCAGAGGCCCATGCCAAAAACTCTGACACCAGGTTAGTCACTAACCACACGAAATGAAGAAGAAGAAGACCGTGGTATGAAGAATTCGCAAGTACCTAGTTCATACGTATAGAGGGCCTAGATAAAATGGCAAGCTCAAAAATTAAAATTCAGAAGTCATTTATTCAAACTAGGCATCAGCTATGAGAATCAGCACTTTTCGAACGTCAAAATTACATAAGACAGTCCCCCGAAAACGCCCACCCTTCACCACTTCCTAGTGCTTTAGCTGGGAAGAAGTGGCGCAACAAACTCCCCAGCAGCACAGCTGTCTTTTCAATTGGAAAAACTTGATAATAGTACTTATGCTAAAATAATTTACATTACTACATATTGCAATATAACTCATAAAATAAAAAGCTATCAGCGATAATGAAGATGAAAAGGCTACGTGGGTCTTGCAAGGCAAGGCCACGTTCACTGCGCGATTCATTTCTTTGCCAGCCACGCATTCGTGGACGATCCCTCGTACATTTTCATACAAAGCGAAGCTAAGCACAGTATTTTTGTCTCACGAAGCGCCGCGCGCTTTACTTGTGGTTACCAAACACGCTGTGAATGTGTGAGCGCCAGAACTTTCACCGTCCGAAACAATGATGGAGTCGAAAGTGTGTGTTTGTGCTGCGTGTGTGTGTTATGTGCTGACGCTACTCATTTTCACGCACACATTCATAGCCTGTTCGTCCAATTGGTTACCACAAGTAAAGCGAGTGTCGCTTCGTGAGATAAATAGGTATACTAGATGTGCGTAGCGTAACCGTGGGCTGCCGTGGAGCGCCTTTACCTTTGTGCCAGTTTCATTGCATTAAGATGTTATACAAAATGTGGCTGTACTATTTGGATCTCTAAATAATCCATCTAATAAAAGCATGATGTTATGTTTGAAATTCTTTTTTAAAACCGCTTTTCTACTGACCACACTTTCAAGTATATGACAAATAGCTCGTCATCTATATTCGAAAGGCAGTAAGTATTCGCATACATTCTTTACTTGCTATAGTTTCAGTAAAATATTCATATCTAGTTGAAATAAATCATGACGAGGAATTGATAAAATAAATTGAAGAGAAAAATTCGTGGTAAGTTGAATATAAATGTTTTACTGGTTTGGTAAAAGTGACTGAGAAATTAAATACTTAAGTATTTGTTTCAACAGTAATAAAATTCTTCTTCATAACATTACGCCTGAATTCCTCGATGGGAAAGGCAGAGAGGGGAATTATGGGAGCAGTTTTCATTGTAGCTATCGCAGTATGGTGGTTGAAGCCGTGATATAGTTATATCCCTAGGGATATAGCTATATACCGTAAAATAGTTATATGAAAGCTCAAGTTCATAACTGTTGGAGTGCATTTCGACGTAGATCTCGCTCGGCTCGCGCGTATTCGGTTTCAGTTATAACCTAACCTAACTATTTGGTAATAGTGCCCTAATAGTTATATTACGTGACCATGCTCGTAACATAGTTATATTCCTAGTAGGACAGTTATGAACCGCTTTCTCTTTTTTTTCTTTCTTTATTAAGGTATATAGCTATAACCCTAGGGGTATTACCATTATCATCATTATTATATCACGGCTTCAACCATCTTACTGCGACATGTACACATTTCGCCAGTTATATACAAATAAATCCAAGGTAAAGTTTGTTCTTGAAGAGCAGTGGTGGCCAGTAGAAATGGCCGCGACTTACGAGTCGTAGCCTCGAACCCAGGTGATTGCTAGACCAGAGAGACAGGCAGTTTGGTCTTGCACAGGAGGTTTCTTAGGCCCTCATCTCATCATCATTTACTCGTAAATATTCATCTAAGGAGTAGTTAAGTACGTAGGGACTTGTAGAATGCATTTTTTAGCTTGGATGTTGGTATGCTTAGCCTAGATCGGTGCCTAAGTGTGTACTGTGATTGGATGTCTTCGCGTTTTGTGTAGAACTCTTGATGCTTACGGACAAATTTACATATTTCTAGAATGTAAATACAGGGGAGGGTTCGAAACGGGACGGGGACGGGGTCGAAAGACCAATGCCTGCTGGGGTTGCGGGTTTGTCCGAAAGGGATAACGCGGCCCCGGCACACAGGCAACGGAAGGAACACGGGTGGGTTTTAGTCAGTAAAAGTCTGACACACCCTCTCGCTCTGCCCAGAGCGGGAGAAGTCATTTGATGATTTCCGATCCAAAAAAAAAAAAAAAAAAGGGGAGGGTTACAATATTATGTTTCTTAATGGCATGTGATTGGAAAGGCTTATGTCTAGCAGTGGACTGCTGTAGTCTGATAGTGAAGAATCCCACCTCCCCGGACTTATCACGGAAGGTCAGGAGTCTTTAAAAGTTTCCACCCCGAAAATGAAAAGGTGTTATGTACCGAAAAGTATAATTTCCTACTCAATTACCGGATCATTCCTATAAGTTACGAATGGTAACGTATTTTAACGTATTTCGGTGTTTTCCGGCGTCAGATATACATATTTCACGGGTCATACCAACTGATAGCTGAGGCAACAACTCATGACGCCTTTATACGTCCGCTCTGTGATTTATATTACAAATGTTTCTGTTATTTTGTTTTTATTTTCTGAGGTTGTTGATTTATTAATAGCTAAGTATGAAAAGAAGGGCACAGATTTTTTTGGAGAAAACAACTCGTTAGTTTCTGGCTTACAATAGGGATGCTGACTGAATAAAAAAAATAAAAAAAAACTACTTAGACCGTCAGTCAGATAATAAAAAAATTATTAGACACGTATTTTTTACTTTTTCATATTTAATAAAAATGATTTAGATAAAACGCATTAAAGTTGGAGAGTGGGGGCTCGCTACGTCACAATTCAGTATAAAATCTACCGGAGAGTAACGTCATGCCACATTTAAACTCAATGTATAGCTGTAATCTTTTGATGAGGCAAAAAAAAAAATATTGTCAACTTCCATATTGAAGTATAGAGGTAAGTATGAGGAATAGCGTGTAAAGTTTCTCATTCTCCATAGAAAAGGGAAGATCCTCCAACTAGACGGGGGTTGTGTCTGTGGGCTTCAACCCAACGATCAATCGTACACACCCAACACCCAACATCAAGTCAAAAGTGCCTGTAAATGGTTTAATTGAAATAAATTCTTAGAGTTTGAGTTTGACCTACCTGCGTGGTGATACTTAGGAATATCTATACCTACATACATACAAATAAATGAAATTTAAGACTCTGTTTGTAATGTCAAAATAACAGCTTTTCACTAAGTGCATAAGAAAGTATTATATACTCATACAAACAATTTTTATTTTTTTTGTTTATCTGTCTGTTTTGTTACGGCTAATCTCCGAAACGGCCGGACCGATTTTGACGGGACTTTCACTAGCAGATAGCTGATGTTATAAGGAGTAACTAAGGTACGACATTTATTTTTAAAAAAGAATTCGGGTCCACGCGGACGAAGCCGCGCGCAGCAGCAAGTTTTTGTATAAAACTGCTTCATACGCAAAATCTACCTGTTTCGACTATAGGCATGAAAAATATATCTGCACGTGAACAGATAACCTCATTCACAATATCAACGCATGACTCCTATAAATGTCCGTCGAATGATTTGTATTTTGGTTTGGTGTTTACTTTTTATGTGAATTTAAAATAGTTTGTGCTTTTATCATTTATTTTGACTATGGGCAGTTTGGTACAGGTCAAAATGAAAATCTAGTTTTCATTTTTTCTACGACTCCACTTAATGACAGTGACAATCTGCCATTTTGGTTTTTCTATATCATTTTATACCTGTGCAGTGTCACTCGTGAATCAAGACGGATTTAATTATACCTACCTCATGATCTTAAATCCGTTTGCTCGTTTAGTAACTATCCACATGCATAGCAACATGCATGGTAAACACCCTCGTTTTGAAATTCGCTGCAGTCGGGTACAATACGACACAAACTAGATGTAGATTCGGCAAAATTCGTAAAACCGATCACCAACCGAATTGAGTGCGAATCTTTATTACTGCTTTAGATGAAAAAGATCATTTACGAAAACGCAATAACTTGTTAAGTCATATAACCAAATACATTCGTAAAATTGAAATGAATGAATGATTATTTTCAAATGTATGCTACGTCTTAGTTGTGTCGTACTGTAAATAGATGCAATGTGTGTTCAACATTATTTTTACTGTCACTATTGCTAACATTTCCATATTCTGACCCAGAAATTCTGATATATACCCATAAGATATAAAGGTAACATTTCATCAACGCAATAAAAACGTCAGCCAGGGATTTGTATTCGCAACGTCGTCGCTGTTACGCAACCGTCGAAACAAACCATTATTAAAAAAAAAAAAAAATACAAAAGCATTTTTTCCAATTAGTATAATGTTTGTGTTTTCCCAATTTGAGGTATGTGTTAATTAAAAACGGGGTAGACAAAAAACGTCTATTTTTGTACACAAAGGCAAATCAGAAAATATGATAATGAAATTGTTAAAAAAGAGTTAACATCGAGTATTTTATTTTGCTATCTACCTACACAGGAATCTATTAGAATTTGCTACGCTATCTGAGAAACTATTTTATTGGGCTATATTTTCTAGCTTAGATTTTTTTTTGTTTTTGTTTTGTTTGATACCCAGTTATAAACCTTAATTACAATATACAAGCAAAACTAAGACTAAAATATATATCTATGTACAAGTATATTATAATTATAAATCTTTAAAAAAAGGGTCACAGTTCATTGGGCTTCAAAAAATTCGTCCACATCGCTGTCAATGGGAAAGTTCCTAAAAGGCAGCCTTTTAGGCACTTTCCCATTGACAGCGAGCATTGCATCAATCATCATCTTGAAAAAAAAGTTAAAAATCTAAGTCTAATTCATCATCTCCTGGCTTTCTTAACTCTTTTGGGGTCAGCTTCCAGTTTAACCAGATGCAGCTGAATACCAGTATTTTACACGGAGCGACTACACTGGTCTCCATAACCAAGTTACTGGGTAACACGATACCCTTTGGTAAGACTGGTTTTCAGACTTTCTGGGTTGTGGCTAGATCTAATTGTACAATATAGCATGTTTATTATACAATATAGTAATTATATATATAACAATGTGCTGCTTGGGATGGCACCTAAGTTTTCACGGAATGGATAAGATTTCTACGGAAAAGACCGGCTGGAATCAGATTTTGCCGTCCCACCTCTACCATTGTCACTTAAAACAACGCCTAACTTAGCCCAGATGACAGGAAAACTTAGTCAATATTTCATAACCAAAGCCAAACTCTAACTGCTATTGTAAATTAGATGAAATTATCTTTGAGAAACAGGTAATAACGACAAAAGGAAATAGTGGTGAACGTTAATCCGATTCGGATATCTACACCACTGGATTATCCGAATTCCCGAGAACCGAAACGGATTTATGCTTAGCTTTTCTGGATTTAGAGATTTTTGTACCGTGTAAATGTTTTAGGTAAAATACCTAATGTATATAAAATACGTTAGCTATTTTACGATGTACGAAAGAAGGTTCTTGACGTTGTAATTTTAGTTTGAGGTTTGCGCATTGCGTCTTTTTGCGTAGGTGATTGCGTCGTGAATTTTGACAACGTTTTGGTCGTAAACTGCGTAAAGTTCAGTAACAATTTATGGGTTGCACATAAATTAAAGAGGTCAATCGTCGAATCTGACTCGGCTGGGCAGCGTTCGGGAAGCTACGCAATATCTTCTCATCCCACATACCGCCGTGTCTCAAGACGAAAGTCTTTGAACAGTGCGTGCGTGCGCGTCCAGTGATGACTTATGGCACAGAAACGTGGTCGCTAATAATGGGCTTTACCAGAAGGCTAAAAGTCACCCAAAGGGCTATGGAGAGGGCTATGCTTGGAGTTTCCCTGCGTGATCGAATCAGAAATGAAGAGATCCGCAGGAGAACCAAGGTAACCGACATAGCCCGAAGAATTATCAAACTTAAGTGAAAATTTGCAGGGCCCATTGCTTTTAGACTGATGGCCGATGGGGCCGAAAGGTTCTGGATTGGCGACCGTATACCGGAAGACGAAGCGTTGGAAGGCCTCCCACAAGATAGACCGATGACCTAGTAAAGGCCGCAGGAATCTGCTGGATGCGGGTAGCACAGAATCGGTCGAAGTGGCGATGCTTGGGGGAGGCCTATGTTCAGCAGTGGACGTCTTTTGGCTGAAACGATGATGATGATGATGACATAAATTCCAGTTTATTTTAAATGAAAAACGCATGATTTGTTAACTGCATTGTATCTTGTATCATAAAACATAAAATCACGCTTGTTTTGCCCGAAGGATTAGGCGCCCGAGGTATACTTAAAGTACACCCACATTTCGCCAGTTATGTTTAAGTTCCATGTAACAGAAGATGAGCCTATTGCCATCAACTAGGCGCAAATCCAGACTACGGGTTGCTACTTAGAAATTCCAGATAGTTAAATACCCAATAACACTTTGCCCAACCCGAGAATTGAACCCACCCACTAGACCAACGAACCAGCCTATTTTTAAACCTCTCCCATAAATGTAAATCACGATAGATAAGATTTGGTAAGATATTGAGAAGTATAATCACGAAAGTCTCTGGAATAGACACTATCAACCCAGCTTAGATTTCTCATTACACAAACGAGACCACATTCCTCAGATCAGTATCCGACTTCAACGGATACAATTCCCGTCACAGACATTACTTTAAATCCTAGTAAATCTGAACATCCTATTTTAGCGTCCATATCCGCATTTCGAAGTCGATATCCGCGGCTTTGGAAGCTTAATCCGCAAAACACATCACTATTGCTAACAATACAAGATAATCGCGTTAACGAGTGTTGGTTCCTATAGGGAGGGGAGGGAGGGAGAAAGCAGTTATTTCCTCGTCGGGTTTTATAGTTCCTCTTTTGTTTTGAGAGATAGATTGTTGTTGTTTACGTAATTTAGAAATTGTTCACGCGGATTTAGTGTCTCGTTTGGTTTCGGATACAAATCGTTTTGTTTACACTACTTATCGGACTTTATAAGGCCGTCTTGATTAAGGTTTCCATTGAAAGTAAATATCATTGAATATCACAAGGGTTTTTATGAAAGAAAGTAGTTGGGATGAATTTATCCCAAGAACAAACTTAACATTGTAGTTGAAAAACAAGTTCTCCCATACATTACAACTGGAAATGTAAGAACAGTCATGAAATAGTGTTATTTGCAGTACGTCACTTATATTTAACTTATTTATTTTAGCGACAATAGACAGTTATTGACGATGTAAATAATGCTCTCTCTAAAATAGTGCATTGGTTTAGTGTTAATAATTTACTTAACTTTCATAATATAGTCAATCTGCCTAGCCTTTTCCCAACTATATTGGGAGCGGCTTCCAGTCTAACCAGGTGCAGCTGAATACCAGTATTTTACATGGAGCGACTGCCTATCTGACCTCCACAACCCAGTAACTGGATAATACGATACCCCTTGGTAATACTGGTTGTCAGACTTTCGGGCTTCTGACGATCCGTGACGACTGTCAAAGATCCACGAATGATAGCCGGGACCAACGGCTTAACTTGCTTTCCGAGGCACGAAGGAGTCTCGGTATGTAAAGATGGTCACCCATCGACAGACCAACCCCTGCAAGCGTAGCTTAACCTGATGGATCGACCCGTGTGGCAGTTATTACTTAGCCACAAGGTCCATTTTGATGATATTACATAATAATTAAAATGTCAAGTTTTATGGTTTTAATTATAAAACTTTTATGTCAAAGTTCCAATCGTGATTTCACGAGAACATCGCTTTTGACTTTTGCTGAGTATTACATACCTATTAGTGCTCGGGATGGTACCTACCTACATTCTAGAGTCATCAAACTATGTTGGGGTAAGCTTCCATTAGTTGCGATTGAATACCTATCAGACAGTATTTCATTCGAAGCGTTTGACATCAGAACTCCACAACCCAATTAGGTACTTATTAGGAAATACCAACGAAACGGCCGTCACAAGTATATATATGTATATATACATACCCAGGCAGGCGCTTTACTTTGTGTCAATAAGGACGGTAAAAAAAAAACGAATTAGTCCGTCAGTCAGAGAATAAAAAAATATTAGACACGTATTTTTTGCTTTATCATATTAATAATTTTTTTTTTAGATAAAACGCATTTTAAGTTGGGGAGTGAGGGTCGCTTCGTCACAAGTAAGTATAAAATCTACATACTCGTGACGTCATGGCACATTTTAACTCCTTGTATCGCCGCAATCTTTAGATTACGTAAAAAAGAAAAAATACGTGTCCAATATTTTTTAATAATCTCCATCACGGACTAAAAACAAAATTTTAGTCATCATCCCTATTGTCAATTATCTTATCACCACTGCTCTCATAACGATGAAGGAAAACATCGTGAAGAAACCGGCATGTCCTAGAACCAAAACTTCGAATACATGTGACATCGCACTGGGCCGGCAGAGTGGTGGATTACGGCCCACTCCCTTTCACTGAGAGGAGGCCTGAGTCCCAGCAGTGGGAACGTTAAAGGCTAATTATGAAGAAAATATACCAATGCTGGAACAGCTTACTCGAAACGGCCGTCATAGTGTAAAGCATTTTCTACACCAAAACTACGAGGTATACTGCTTGTGCAATTTAGTTTCCACACAAATCATCACAATTCATTTGTACTTATCCCAATTTATTTGGGGTCAGCGTAACATAATATCTTTTTCTTTCATAGTTCTTTGTATGTCATCATCTCGGTAGTCACCCCATTCTAACCATATCATCTTTCACAACATTTAGTTTCCAAACGTTTAAACAAATATGTCTTTTTGGAAAAACAACTTTAATACACGATAGTTTACGATATACACGAGCAGCCTGTGGGTTATACTCAAAGGGCATACAGCGCTCTGCGGGTACAATACAATAACGTCTTCAGGATGTTGTTGCGGTTGCCGCAGTGCGTCCGCTATGTTTGCCGAAGCGCGTACGGATGACTTTTACGCAATAAGACGCAAGCGTGTGGCGTCACTGTTGGGCAGAGTGCGAGGCAGCAGCAACAGCATTCTGAGGATGGTTGCAAGTAAATATCAGTGTCCGATACACTCGTTCTGGGTAAGCATTGTGGTTGGGACGGTAAAATAAAATGTTTTTGTTTTAGTTGTTATTTATATTTAAATTCTTTACCAACTAAAATAGTTTATAAGCTCCTGTTGTTACTAACCATAATGGATCATGTTATCTGACAAATAAAATAAATAACAAATAATAATAAATACCCACAAAAAAGTTCAGGTTGCACTGCAACTTAAAGAAAAAAGAATTTTATTAAGACTTCTCATTCTGAAATCAACTTAATTTACAATAACGCCTCGTATACTCGTTTTAGAGGAGAAAACTTCAATTGGAAACAAGAATTTGAATGTACTTTAGATATAACGTTTGACAATTGAGACTGACAGTTTGATTTGCCCTCCGAAGCAGGATGATTTCAGATCTTTGATAATGGTCAGACTGTTTCCATTATCAAACCAAGGTCACCAAGGTCTTACCAAGAGGGAACCGTATTAACCAGTTACTGGGTTATGGAGGTCAGATAGGCAGTCGCTCCATGTAAAATACTGGTATTCAGCTGCATCCTGTTAGACTGGAAGCCGACCCCAATATAGTTGGGAAAAGGCTAGCAGATTGATTGATAATGATCAGACTGTTAATCTGTATGTTAAAATATTTAGTTAGTTACTTTTGTAAGTTGTTTATTTATTGTTATATAATAACTTTACTAATGATGATACTGGATTTTGGAGGTCAGATAGGCGGTCGCTCCATGTAAAATACTGGTTTTCAGCTGCATCCGGATAGACTGGAAGTTGAACACAAACATAATTGGGAATGGTTAGCTAGTTGATGATGAACATAGTGAATCAAATATCGCATGTTGTAACAATAGCAAAATCAGTCTATAATGTTCCCACTGTTGGGACCCAGGCCTCCTCTCTGTGAGAGGGAGTGGGCCGTAATCCACCACGCGGGCCCAGTGCGGGTTGGTAGATGTCACATGTCTTCGCGTATCTGGTTCTAGGACATGCCGGTTTCCTCACGATGTTTTCCTTCACCGTTTTGAGAGCAGTGTCGTTGAAATTATTTACACAATTTAAAGCGCCTGCCAGGTAATAATTTTCTCCACGACTCTTCGAGAAAGCCCACGGCTCAACTTTTCATCTTTGTAGGCCAATATATAATTGACAAAGCTACCTAAACACAAAATTATGGAGAACAGTGTCGATGCCAAGTAATTTCCATTTATCAATAGTCAATCAAATATTATCAGTTTGACAACCACTAAATTATCACATATTTTATGTGAAAATTACATATCGTTTCATTATTTGGGTGTAATAAAATGTAAATGCAATGTCAATATTTCGTTTTAATTCCGCCATAAGCTAAATCCAGGCTTGCAGAATGCAGCACCGCTCGGGCCTGCAAAATTTATATGCATAAGTAGAAGGTGCGATAAATCTAATGCAACACGCTACCCAAACCTATACTCGATACGAAATTTCATCCCTCCATGCGACATCCTCATATAGTTTTTCGCGGAGTTAAATGGAGATATTGACACTGCATAACATAGTTGATTGATTCAGATGTTGCGGAAATCCATTATAAAATACAAACTTGCTAAACTTGCTTTGCTTTGCTTGCTTGACGTGTCCACACGTCGAGTCCGGGTTCACAACAAGTCAATCACCATCCTGAGGATGCCTCGTCGAGAGGTGAAACACGTGTCGATTTCTTACAGGGTTCTTTATGACTCTTTAAGAACAGTTAGGCGGATTACGTTACTAAATATACGTCGTCTATTGTATTTTTTTACTGCATAACATTCTATTGTCATGGATTTTCATAAGGAAACGCCTTTTTTTTCTTTTGAGTGGGTAATTATCAAATAACTTCTCCCGCTCTAGCGGGAGGCCGTGACAAACTCTTAATGACGAAAACCCACCCATGTACCTTCAGTGTTGCCAGGGGCCACGGTATCCTTTTCGGACTTTTCCGCGAACAAGGTAACGCCTGATTCTACAGGTAATCTTATTCGGTTGTAAGTTAGAAAAGCTCTTTAGAAAAGGGAGGGTCGTCCGGCCAGATGGATGTCGTGTCTGGCGGGCAACTGCCCAACGATTGATGTCGGGGAAGTTCTATCTATGCTGTCCACGCGGTAAGCTGTAATTGCGCGATGCAGGATGAATAATTCGCGTGCGGCAATGTAGGTGCCACATGTCTGGTAGGCAACTGCCCAACGATTGATGTCGGAATTTTGTATATATGCTGGTCGCACGGTAAAATCTGCTTGCGCGATGTAGGATTTTGCGTGACGTCAGTGACATGTAGTTCACATGTGGCGATGATAGATATCACCACATTTTGTTCCAGACTTTCTTTTGAACGACACAACAACCCATTTCATAAAACCTTTCCCAAGAAACCAACAGCTCATTTAATAACTTCTGAACGTTTTAATATCTTCGAGAATAGCCTCTCGAGACCATAATTAAGCTAACGACTCGACCGGAATTGACGCCATCTTGCGGCGCGCCGCGTAAACACTCATTTCCGGGCCCAACTGACAATAGACTTAATTCTTTGGATTTTTTTTATTGTTTTTGAACTTGGAACTTATATTTAATGGGCTGAAAGTTAATTAGTGCTTTAGGGAATGATTTAATTAGGTTTTAGGATTCCTTGGAGGTAGGTGAAGTTTTCATTGTTTTTATAGGGATGATGACAATTTTTTTTTACTTTTTTCTTTTTTTACGTAATCTAAAGATTACGGCGATACATTGAGGTAAAATGTGACATGACGTCACGAGTATGTAGATTTTATACATACTAGTGACGTAGCGACCCCCACTCCCAACCTAAAATGCGTTTTATCTAAGTATTTTTTTATTAATATGATAAAGCAAAAAATACGTGTCTAATATTTTTTTTATTATCTGACTGACGGATTAATTAGATTTTTTTTTTTTTTACCCAGGCATCATCCCTAGTACTTCTGCTAAACATTAGGACTTCAACATACATGAAGTCAGAAACTACAGAACGCCAGCTGCTGCGATCCTTACATACTACTTTTACTCCGTTTACGTTCATACATCTGGTCATACAGGCATGCCAGTTGCAAGTTCCACGCACCTGACCTTTCTGAAAAACATCACCAATAAGGTTACATTATTATTTTCCTTTTAGGGCGTGGTTCCGGCGTTTCAACTTACATCAGCCTTGTTACCATTGCCAGTCGAAAAAGGGCAGGGTTGGATTCATCGATAACAGTGACTAAAACTCTCTTTTACTCACTGAGTGATTAACAACATTTTGACTTTGGAACAAGTATATTTATCCCTGTTCCGTGCGGACGTAAGGAATAGTGCCGTCCCATTTCTTCTCGTGGGTGTCGTAAAAGGCGACTAAGGGATTTACTACAGAATGGGCAGCAGCGTTCTCTATGCATTTTAAGACCATACTGCGATCGCTAACCCGCCTGCCAAGCGTGGCGATTATGGCAAACCCCTCATTTGGGGGAGGCCTATGTCCAGCAGTGGACGTCTTTTGGCTGAAACGATGATGATGATGATATTTAATCCTTTGTTCACCTGGACAATATAGTTAATATAAGTCTGAAATCGCCAACCCGTCTTGAGCAAGCGTGGTGATCAATGCTCGTGCCTTCTCTGTTTGAGAAGAGGCCTTTGCCCTGCAGTGGGACAGTAACAGGCTGGTATATATATATATATTAAAATGTGACAAAAATAAATATTATACTACTATTTATTTTCTCGCAGTCAATGGTAAAAAGTATAGTAAACAAATCGTGAAAAAAAAAATCATCTCGGTCCTTGTATCCCTCGCTCCGATCAGGATTCAATGTAGTGCCTCGAATTAAATTCCATTTTTTACCCTTGTTGTTATAATCTACCATTGTTAGTCGCCTTTCATTCGTCCTCTAAAAGTGACCAAATCATCTAACTCTTTTCAATTATTGTCACTACATCATTCGACCGCAGTCCCCGGTTGATGGCAATTGGTCCGTCTGACTTATACAAACAGCTTACTTTCAAAATCATCATTCTCGCCTTAACCCAATTATTTGAGGTCGATGTAAAATGTCTTTTTCGTCCCTATTTCTCTATTAGTCATCATCTCAGTAGTCACCCCCCTATCTAGCCACATCATAGTTCATACAGTCCATCCAGCGTTTCTTGAGCATCTAAACTTTGATTATGGATGTGGCTTTATGAGTAGGTGTAGGTAGGTGTAGGGAGTGACTCATATTCATACTCAAAACTTTCCACACGATATTTTCCTCATTACCTTGCTAAATGTATGTGGGTAAGTAAACATCTGCCTATCCCCAGTCATGATGTTATGTTTTATTATTTAAGTACCTAATCAATGAAAAATAAAACCACAAACTTTATTCACGCAACATTAAACCCACGTCAATACCTAGCCACCAAAACCGCACATCTATATCTGTATAGCACGGATTAATGCGCACTACAGATGCCTCAAATGGGCGGCAACCACAACGGCCTCCTCTGAATCTGTAATTACTCTGTGTTCCATTTGGATTGGCAGAGTAGGGGCTCGCTTTAGCCTGCGTTTCAGCGTATTGTAGACGTTTAGACGATTATCTTGGATGCGTTTAAAATGGAAGTAACTTTTAGGCCCGGACTCCGCCAAAGCAGAGACGAGATGAGAGGAGAGGAGATGTGTTTTAAACAACCAATAGAATTTCGATATTCACACATCTCGTCTCCAGTCAGCTTCAGTGGATACCACTAAGCGGAAATGTATCATATTTGTATTGCGCGATCGAAGCGGAGATTGAGCTGTGCCTCGCAAGCTGGTGACGACAGTGCGCGGCGTGTAATGAGCGGTCAATCCATCGCTCGCCACACGCAGCTCAGTTCCGTTGTAGCCAGCACATATATCTGCTCCAGTCTAGCCAGTACGTATCTCCGCATAGCTTCGGTGAATACACCCTAGCTGAAAAACATCTCTTCTCGTCTCTGCTTCGGAAATCTCCGCACATCTTCGGACATCTCCGGTGGAGTCCGGGCCTCATGTGGAGTGGTTGGTAATGTGGTATTTTAATGTGTTTGGAAATGTCACTTGTGGAGGCTATGTATGTGGATTAATAACCACGGTAAACAACCGAAATTATCCTGCTTCGGAGAGTAAAAAAACAGGTGAGAGGTGAGGTTA
Organism: Agrochola lota; assembly: GCA_947364205.1. Classification (NCBI taxonomy): domain Eukaryota; kingdom Metazoa; phylum Arthropoda; class Insecta; order Lepidoptera; family Noctuidae; genus Agrochola; species Agrochola lota. The sequence continues at coordinate 6,819,282 of OX376246.1, read as the reverse complement.
AACAACCGGTTCGAACGGATTTCCTTTCCCTTTTGCAGAATAGGCAAAAAAAAAAAAAAAAACAACATTTTTTTATTTCACACACACGACATGGGCACTTATGAACCTTCAGAAGCTATGAAGAAGAGCCGGCAAGAAACTCCACGGTTACTCTTTTAAAAATAATTCGCCTTTACAATATTGTCAAATAACAGTATTAATAGGTATGGGAGGACAGTGTAGGTCTTTCAACAAGTACCAGGTACTTAACAAAATAGAAGGTGGTCAATAAATCTACAGTCCACTAAGCATACAGCGTTCTCACATTCACAAAATAGAAAATAATCTAGGTATTTAAAATATAACTAAATTAATAAAAATAAAAACCGGCCATGTGCGTGTCGGACCACGCACAATGAAGGGTTCCGTAGTTGGGATGAATTTATCGCAAGAACAAACTTAACATTCTACTTGAATAACATGTTCCCCCATACATTCCAACTTTGTTTCAAATTCAAAATATTTTATTTCACATAAACCTACAAGGGCATTTATGAAATGTCAGAAGCTAGGTGCACGATTCCAATTGGTCGTTTCTTATGGAGAAGAGCCGGCAAGAAACTCCACGGTTAGTTACTCTTTTAAAAGTAAATGATTTTTACAATGTTTTCAAATTACAGTGTTAAGAAGTATGTGAGGTCAGTGTAGGTCTTTCAACAAGTACCAGGTACTTAACAAAATAGAAGGTGGTCAAAAAATCTACAGTCCACTTAGTCCTACAGCGTTCTCACATTCACAAAATAGAAAAGAATCTTTATAAAATATAAATAAATTGATAAAAATAAAAACTTTTTTTAAACGAAATGACATGATTGCTATTAAAACTGTAACAAATCTGAATAGTTATTATGTACACAAAAGCCACTAATAAAGTGTTGAAATTAAATTGTAGGTATATAATGTCAAATATTAGGATTATTATAAATGTCCAAAAAAAAATGAGAGGTATCCGAAGAAAGTGTAACATTTTGACCGTGCGTTCAGAGTGAACGTGCGATAAGGCACTTCGGTCCAAAAACCAGTCAATCGTAGGAACCATTTAAATATAACTAGTGATCGCCCAGTGGTCGAAATTCGACAATAATTCATTAAAAATCTTAAGTTTGATAGGATAGTATATACTAATTTCATCTATCTATATCTATATGATAAAAATGAATCGCTAAATGTGTTGGTAAGCGCAAAACTCGAGAACGGCTGGACCAATTTCGCTAATTCTTTTTTTGTTGTGTTTGTTATTGTAAGGAGAAGGTTTTTAGGAAAAAAAAAGAAGAAAATTGCGCAGAAAAAAAACGTTTGATGAATGTGTATTTAGCAGAGTAATAGGTTCGTAGGTATGTAGATAGGTAGGTAGGATAGGTAGGGTAGGTAGGTAGGTAGGTAGGCAGGTAGGCAGGTAGGGTAGGGTAGGTAGGGTAGGGTAGGTAGGGTGGGGTAGGTAAGGTAGGTAGGTAGGGAGGGTAAGTAGTAGATAAGTACATAGTGCTATCCGAGCGAAGCCGGAGCGGGGCAGCTAGTAATATAATAAACGCGAAACTTTGTGATTATGGATGGATGTATGGATGTTTGATACTCTTTCACCCAAAAACTACTGAACGAATTTGGATGAAATTTGGCACACAGATAGTTTATAACCTTTTTTTTTTTTTTTTCAGGATGGGAAATCATCAAATGACTTCTCCCGCTCTGGGCAGAGCGAGAGGGTGTGTCAGACTTTTACTGACTAAAACCCACCCGTGTTCCTTCCGTTGCCTGTGTGCCGGGGCCGCGATATCCCTTTCGGACAAACCCGCAACCCCAGCAGGCATTGGTCTTTCGATCCCGTCGGTTGGTGCTGACATCTCTTTGAGGCGCGCGTGGAACACAACGCGCCGTCGACACGGGCCTGGTCCTTATCGGACGGTGAGCTGCCCATTGCTCACCGTCCGCAAGCCCGCGCCTACGGTGGCCGGAAGTCGGCTCTCGACTCCCGACGCCCGGGGCGTCTCCTGCGGCGACTAGGGCCGCGAGGGCGTGCAGCTTGCATCTCCCTCGCGCGCTCCGCCTCCTACTTTGCGAGCATAACTGCTTCGCAGAAGGAGGTGACGGCCTCCCATGCACTCTCGCTCCGAACCATGGCCTGAACCAGGGCCGGACGCGAGAGATCGCCGCCGCCGATCGCCTCCAGGCGATCCACACAGTGGTGACACCCGGGCGTTTCCTCCCGCCTTACGCGGAACAGGAACCTCCCGAAACAACCGTGTCCGGTGAGGACCTGCGTCAGGCGGAAGGTGAGGACGCCATGGCGCCTCTCAAGCCACTCCTCAAAGAGGGGACTTATCACCGCAATTGTGGCATGCCCAGCGCTGGGTTGCGACAATCGCACACTCCATGCCGCCATAAGATCCCGCCCGAGCTCTGTCCGCTGTGCCGTGATTTCTCGCGGCAGCGGAGTTACACCCCGGCGTTTCGCCTCCTCGCGCAACTCCCATATGTGCGCGAGGACTTTCGCCTCCAGATCCCATGGCGGTAGTCGGGCAAGGAGGCTCGCAGCCTCACGGGAGACCATGCGGTATCCCCGGACCAGCCTGATGGCCATGACCCTTTGGGACGCGTTCAACCGCCGGGCCGGTCGCAGCCTCAATGAACGCGCCCACACCGGTGCCCCGTAAAGGGCCATGGACCGCACGACCCCCGCGTAAAGCCTCCGGCAGGAGGCGTTTGGGCCCCCAGGTTGGGCAGGAGCCGCTTCAAAGCAGCCCCAGCCCTATCCAGTTTGGGAGCCAAACGTCGGAAGTGCTCGACGAAGTTCCACCGGCTGTCGAGGACGAGTCCCAGGTACTTCATCGTCGACTCGACACCGATGTGAACCCCTCCCGCCGTAATCTGGGAACCCGACAGGATAGTTTATAACCTGGATTAACACATAAGATACTTTTTATTTCGATATTCCCACAAGATCGAAATTTATGCGGGTGAAACCGCGGGGCGCTGCTAGTAGTACATACCAATTCCATGCCTCTAGCCTTTTTATCTTCTTTAAATTTTATGCTAGCCATTTCCAAACCATGTTGGGGTCGGCTTCCAGTATAACCAGATGCATCTGAATACCAGTATTTTAAATTTACATGAAGCGACTGCCTGACTGACCTCCAGAACACAGCACAGCACTGGAATACAAAACTCTGTTGATTTAGTTCCCAAGGGCATTTTAGACTTCTTGTAATTATCTTGTAGTACCTTACAGATGTAGGTAGTAAAAGTTTTGTTTACTGTGTCAAATGCCTACTAATGCACAGCCCATATTTAGATCCCTATAGAAACCAGAGGATAATTTCGTAAGTTTTGAAAACGGCTTTGCCTAGGCTTTTCTATTCCCTAGGTCCAAAAGTTAAACTTTATGTCATACATAAAATTTTACGGGTAAATCCGATTTTCCAATAAAATTAAACTGAGTGTATAAGCCAAGGACGAATCTATTGGAATTTGGGACTAAGTCCCTTTGCTCAAATTGGGTCTATAATACGCCGGTTGGTCCTCAGGCGTCAGCTTGGCCTAGGACTAATTAGTACGATTGGGGTTCGGGATTGGACGGCATCACATATTACATATACATAAAACTCAAAGATAATCGTAATTTCTTCAAGTTTTACTTGAAAATAATCATGTTATACCACATTTACATCCGACACATCACAGTCGCAGGTCCAGTTGAAAACCAGCCTGCTTACCAGCTAGCAACCTTATAGTGGTCCTGCCGGGGTCACGGGAAAGTCCGAAAGGGACACCGTGGCTCCTGGCAACGTACGGGCAACTGAAGGAACACGGGTGGGTTTAAGTCAGTAAGTGTCTGACACGCCCTCCCGCTCCGCCCAGAGGGGGAGAAGTTATTTGACAGTTTCCCAACCTAAAAAAAAGACACTTTTAGTGGTCTGGCATTTTTGCTGAACTGGGCCTTTTTGGCGCAGCTGTGAAGCACACTCCCCTTCAAATTTCTGCTTACAGTTTTTATTTGATTTTAATATATATATTTTTTTTTTTTAATTATCTGCTGTGTGATTATATTGTGTGGTTTAGTCTGTGTTAAATAAATGTATTTTCTTTCTTTTTCTTTATTTAAGTGCAGTGATGAACTCATCTTAACATACAAAGTGCCGGCGCTAAGTAAGAGCTAAAAATAACACCCTTTGTTCTTAAAATATTATGTGTCTGCTCCCCGGATCCGACCTACAGAATTTTTAAGAACACACTAACATTCTTGGATCTGGTAAAACCACCCTTATTGTTTCAATTATAAGGTTGGTGTGAGATGTAAATGTAAAGTTGCATTTCAAAACCATGTTTCATCTCTGTATGGTTCCATAAATTGTTAGTAAATGCCAAAAATAGAAGAATTTCGCTCATAAACAACAGACATTTAGCTTACGAGGAAAATTCTTGGTTACATATTCATTTTCAGGCATTTTCTCGGAAGTCGAAACAATTTTTGAGTTGCGTCAAAGAAGGTAATGTCAATTGAAGTAGGTAACGCTTTCACGATTTCTGGGAACTTGAAACTTCAAACTTTCCAATCCAATTATTTATTATTCAGATTGTAAAAAGGTTGAAAATATAATGAGGTGGTATTTGAATGGTATATAAAAACTCCTAGGAATACATACAGTGGTGCGTTAACGAGGCCTATCCTGCATGTCGATTCTGTAAAAATATCACCGTGAAAACTTGCGTGGAGTGAGCTGTCAGTGAAAACTCACTGATGCTAGGGATTGACCAAGCATTACATTTACAATCGTAATCGAGATTTAAATTATATTTTTTATGCTAATTCTATTGGACATTTTTTATTAAGTATTCTAAAGCTAGTATCTAAATGTCTAAACATTACATTATATACCCCCCTATATAGTAATGTTTAGTAAAATAACAAAGCAGATATCCAATCAGAAACTCAATTTTGTTTTATTCTATTTTGTTCCTAGACTAGTCCCTTAATATATATTATAGCCTGAGGCGCGGCGCGTTACGCACGTAGGTACCTACCAACAATAAATAAAATAGAACGTACCTACATAGGTACTTACACGTTGCTGCTACTTAAGTACTAAAGAAAATGCTCATCGACATAGTTTGTTATTATGAACCCATTGTTAACTTATATTATAAACGCAATCGAGTGTTAATAGTGTGTAATTTAACCCCACACAAACTATGTGGGAACCTACCTAAACGATGTTAGTAGTCATATAGATAAAAAGATGTGTATATTATTTGTACCTACCTACCGAATATTTTATTGGAGATAACCTACCTACGCATTGAATAAAATCATATTCATCAAATCATTACAAAATTCTTAAGTTCAACAGCTGACACTCTTGCAGCGCGCGCACACCGAATCACTTCACCACGTTGAAGCGGTAAGAATCGCGCTTGCGCGCTAGGTAGACACTATCACATTGAGATTTTTTTTACTTACTACGTACCTACATACTTATTTAACTTGTAACGCGTCACGTACTTGCGTACTAAATACCAACGTCCAATAAGTACCTACAATGTTTTATTCATCATCATCATATATAACCCAAGTAAAACTGACACGTGTAGCGCGCGCACATCACATCACCGAAGTGTTGTCGCCGAGGAAATAACACGCGTTACCATGGTGACCACCCGCGTGATCACTTCACCCGATTCTCAAAGAATCGGATGAAGTGATCACTTCGCGCAGGCGCGCCGCTGAGGAAATAACACGCGTTACCATGGTGACCACACGCGTGATCACTTCACCCGATTCTTAAAGAATCGGATGAAGTGATCAAGCCGCGCAGGCGCTGTTACGCACTTTGTTTTTTTGGTGCTTATTGCTGTACTTATTGGTACCTACTTATTAAATTTTATTTTATATATGTTCTGACTGCACATGCGTGACGCGTTACATACCTACAGGTTAAATAAGTAGTATGTAACTAGTTCATTAAAAAAAAACTAGTTTAATTATTGAAAAGAAAATGTATCTAGGCAATAAACTGACTTTTTAAATGTACAAAACGGTATGATTTAGACATTGAATTATCTAAAAGTATTGAAATAAATAGGTACTCATTATTGACTCTGAATACGTATAGGCTTATGGACATGGCCGTCAAAGAGGGGAAAAAAAAAAAAGTGCGTAACAGCGCGCCTGCGCGGCGTGATCACTTCATCCGATTCTTTAAGAATCGGTTGAAGTGATCTCGCGGGTGGTCACCGTGGTAAGGCGTGTTATTTCCTCGGCGACAACACTTCGGTGATGTGATGTGCGCGCGCTACAAGTGTCAGTTTTACTTGGGTTATATATAATGATGATGAATAAAACATTGTATCTAGGTACTTATTGGACGTTGGTATTTAGTACGCAAGTACGTGACGCGTTACAAGTTGAATAAGTATGTAGGTACGTAGTAAGTAAAAAAAACCTCAATGTGATAGTGTCTACCTAGCGCGCAAGCGCAATTCTTACCGCTTCAACGTGATGAAGTGATTCGGTGTGCGCGCGCTGCAAGAGTGCCAGCTGTTGAACTTAAGAAGGATTTGATGAATATGATTTTATTCAACGCGTAGGTAGGTTATCTCCAATAAAATATTCGGTAGGTAGGTACAAATAATATACACATCTTTTTATCTATATGACTACTTACATCGTTTAGGTAGGTTCCCACATAGTTTGTGTGGGGTTAAATTACACACTATTAACACTCGATTGCGTTTATAATATAAGTTAACAATGGGTTCATAATAACAAACTATGTCGATGAGCATTTTCTTTAGTACTTAAGTAGCAGCAACGTTTAGATACCTATGTAGGTACGTTCTATTTTATTTATTGTTGTTGGTAGGTACCTACGTACGTAACGCGTCGCGCCTCAGGCTATTTATATTAAGGGACTAGTCTAGGAACAAAATATAATAAAACAAAATTGAGTTTCTGATTGGATATCTGTTTTGCTATTTTATTAAAAGCCCCCCTATATAATAATGTTTAGACATTTAAATACTAGCTTTAGAATACTTAATATAAAATTATCAATAGAATTAACATAAAAATATAATTTAAATCTCGATTACGTTTGTAAATGTAATGCTTGGTCATCCCTAGTATCGGGTGGGGTGACACTGACAGCTCACTGCACGAACACTTCCCCTAAGTTTTCACGGTGAGATGGTTACAGAATAGCACGGCTGCACTGGACTGGTTATAAGTGGATTATGATGAGGTAACTCCTAGATTTATCCATACAGCTCAACTTGGGAGATTTTGCTGCCATAACGGTCTTTAAGGAGATTCTTTTTTTGAACGTTTTATGTTTTTAGGGTTCCGTAGCCAAATGGCAAAAAACGGAACCCTTATGGATTCGTCGTGTATGTCTGTCCGTTGGTATGTCACAGCCACTTTTTTCCGAAACTATAAGAACTATACTGGTGAAACTTGGTAAGTAGATGTATTCTGTGAACCGCATTAAGATTTTCACACAAAAATAGAAAAAAAAACAATTAATTTTGGGGCTTCCCCATACTTAGATCTCAAACTCGAAATATTTTTTTCATTAAACCCATACGTGTGAGATATCTATGGATAGGTCTTCCAAAAATGACATTGAGGTTTCTTTTTTATTTTGTATTTTGTGTTTCACGAACTGTGTCCAAATAAAAATTATTTTTTCTTTTCTTTCTTTCTTTCTAATATTTTTTTTTCTAAACTGAATAGTTTGCGCGAGAGACACTTCCAAAGTGGTAAAATGTGTGCCCCCCTGTAACTTCTAAAATAAGAGAATGATAAAACTAAAAAAAGATATATGTAAACTTCCAAAATAAAAATTGGTTTGAACGAGATCTAGTAAGTAGTTTTTTTTTTAATACGTCATAAATCGTAAATCGCAATTTACCTTTCATTCAATCAACTCAAAAAAATAAAAATAAACATTTTATTTCAAAGTTACAACGAACTAGAACTTTTATATTATGTTACTTGCTGCATCATTATCCCTTCATGGGTGAGTCCGACTCGCACTTGGCTGATGTTTTTTTGTTAAAACGCTTCTTGGTTCTATAACTATGTTTATACCTTTAAGAAACTTTGTCAAGAGAGAAAATAAAGATTTATTATTATTATATTAAATCAATCTACCTAGCCTTTTCCCGACTATTTTGGGGTCAGCTTCCAGTCTAACCGGATGCAGCTGAATACCGTATTTTACATGGACCGACTGCCTATCTGACGTCCACAACACTGTAAAGGCTTGTGCAGACCAGCGCGACTTGTCGCGCGACGCGACACCGGTTATTGTTATACTGTGAAGTTTTCTTAGAAATTGTATTGTTCGTGTCGCGTCGCGCGACAAGTCGCGCTGGTCTGCACAAGCCTTAACTGGGTAATACACCCCAGCACCCCTTGGTAAGAATTGTTGTCAAACTTTCTGGCTTCTGACGACCCGTAACGACTGTCAAAGATCCACGAATGACAGCCGGGACCAATGGATTAACGTGCTTTCCGAAGCACGGAGGAGTCTCGGTATGTTAAGAAGGTCACCCATCCACAGACCAACCCCGGCAAGCGTAGCTTAACCTGATGGATCGAACCGTGTGGCTGTTATTATTTAGCCACGAGGTCTTCATTATTATTATATTATTAGGTATTTAATTTCAGTACCATAAACTACACCAGTTCACGAGACCTCGTTCTTGAACGAAACCTCAGTTATAAAGTTACCCTTTATTGAAAAGATTGATAGATAGATCAAATAAAATTTAGTGCACGCAAAAGACTCAAAAAAGCACGATTAAATGATAACAAATTACACACGATCATCTACATATTCGAACGATTACAAGATTATCAACCTTCGTGTATATTTCAGTATCTAGAAGGTCTTAACCTCTCCCGAAGAAATATTAACGCATCCCAATGATCCGATAAGCCCTGAAAACAAGGAAATTGGTTGACCTTGACCTGAAAATCCAAAATCACGTTCTCCAAATAATATTCAAACCACCCTAGCTTCGCCATTTTCCTCACAAAAGTAATATCTCCTGTAAACTCAGCAGGAATCCTCCCAATAACTGGTAGACAGCATTAATTCTGTCCACGAAGTCTATTTGGCGTGAAACACAACCTTTTCTGACAAACCTGCGTGTGTTACGTACTTAATATGATGAGAGATACATTGTAAAAACGCGGAAAAAATTGTAAGATGTATTTGGCAGATTTGTAAAAGTTTTTTTGGCATTCTGGCACAGATGATTCACTCCGCATTTTAGGTACGCGGCGGACACTTTTTGTTGAGCCAATTCAGATAATAGAACATAAGAGTTACGCGATAGAATGAGAGGCAACTTCTAGGTGAATATAACAGTAGGTAATTAGCGCTGTGCGACCTGAATTGCATTTTATTGTGTCGTAGCAAGAGTCGCTTTTTATTTAAATGGCTGTATTAATCTGTGATATTGGTGGAAAAGAAGAAACTAGTGCTATTCTGTCAAGTTCAGTTAGAACATTACTCAACTGAGCGCACACGATTTTAAAGCGCACTCATTTGTTTACAATGAATTTGCTCGAAAATAGCGTTTTCCAAGCAGTCAATTTGTGCGGAAAGTGTCACTTTTTTTCACTAGTGCTTTTTACTTTTCTGTTTTATTTTTTATTTTTGAGGCCGTCTTCAGCCCGTCTCGTCTCAGAGATTTTATTAGATGAGACTTTTGTTTCACAAATTTGTATTTACAAATCAGATGATGATGATGACGATGGCGATGATTATGACGATGGTCAAAATCAAAAAGTCAAAAACAAAGTTTGACAAAGTTTTAGTCGAAGTCGAAGTCAAAGTCGAAGTCGAAGTCGAAGTCGAAGTCGAAGTCGAAGTCGAAGTCGAAGTCGAAGTCGAAGTCGAAGTCGAAGTCGAAGTCATTTATATACGTCGCCGTATGTTAGATGTTACACATCGCAGGTGACTGCCGTAAGGCTCGCTCGTTTTTTTTTTTTTGTCCTCTCACAATGCATAGTAAAACGTTGTATGATACACGTGCGTAAGATGATTTCCGACGAGTGGCAATTTTAAATCGACACGAGTCGGAAATCATCTACCTTCCGCACTTATAGCATAAATAACTATTTCAGTTTTGTTTTTGTTTTTCGCGGTTTCACAACAATACACCATTCGAATTTCGAAGTGATGTTTAAAGGATGCTACAGAGAAATAAATGATGATGAGATGTCATGATGATGATGTTGATAGACTTGAGCATTCGCCGTTTCTAAATTTGTCGAACTAAACAACGAACAGGGCTTAGCATAGAGCCAAACATCGCTAAGAACGTTATCACGATCATTCTAGCGAACGCTCTAGTAATACCCGTGAAAAAAATATTTTTCACGAAGTTGGAAACGGAGTAATGACAGAATGGCTCGGCTCGGCAAAAAGCTCGAAGCAAATTTACTGTCCTTTCGTTAGAATGCTCATTGCAAGTAAATGCTCAAGTCCGTTCTTAGCGCATCGATGGTCAAATATGTTTGGCCCAAAGCTAGACTTCTTGAAAAGAATGAATGCTGTAGCTTACTTAATTATTTGGCGACAAAAATGTAGTAGGTATTTTTTGGGACGATATTAGTACGAAGCTTTTTTCTGCCAATTCCAAGGGTAACCCCGTCTTGTTTCTCTTCCGTGTGGTTAGTGACTAAACTGGTGCCTCTGAATTGGCTTCACATGCCGTCGAGATATCTCTCAGGCATGCCGGTTTCCTCACGATGTTTTCCTTCACGGTTTTTGAAGCAAGTGATAAGTTTACAATACGTACAAGAATGCGGAAAGTTAGAGCGTGTCTTGGGTTTGAGTTCGAGACCTATGACTTGGCAGTCCGACGGTCACACCACTAAGTTATCATTGCTATAAAAACCCGTGAAAAAAGCTCACAACATTTTTGAACTTTGTCCCTAAAACGCTTTACGTATTGTGTAACATTTATTTCAGGTTTTCAGCAATGAAAATGTAACCGCTCGTGATTATAACCACAATTAACCGACTTGCTGCGAATACATAATGTATTTGAAAGCTAAATGCCCTCAGCTCCACAAAATGTGATAAAAATTTTAAACCTTTTTTTTAAAATACCTCATAACTCCTACACATTCATTAATTAAGCATTCACACAACACAGATAACTTCTACAAAAATATAAAAAATTGTTAGCAAAAATCAGAAAAGTGTAAACAAAAATAAACAATGGTGGAAAACTTTTTTACAAAAAGCGCTCTGAATACCGTGAAGTGGGCTTAATCGGAAATCGTCGCTTGTTACCGGAAACCGACAATCACCCCCTTTCCCCCACCGCTGGCCACCCTGTTTCCGGTTCAGATAACTCGCCCCTTTGTGCTCATATTTTCTGCGTTCATACAAATAATATGTGTGATGGGAATTTTTAATAATGACGCAAAAAATACTTGAGACTAGTTTGTTGTGCTATTCTGAAAAGTTTACTTGGAACCTTACTGAAGTGAGCGCACACAATTCGAAAGCGAACTCATTTGTTTTTTTAAAGTAAATCATTGCGGATTCACAACGAATTTTGAAGTTATTCAGGGAAAAACACGACTATTTACTTGGCGGAATTAAGTATTGTGAAATTATCAGTTTATCAGCCTGGAGTCTTAAAGGCAGTAGACTTGTCTCTTTTTACATATGGGAGTTACACTTATCGAAGACAAGTCGAACTGTGTTCGTTTTCGGTTTGCAGATTTTGGTTCAAATGACGAACCAAATATTCCGTGCTCGATGTTCGTGAGTACACTTAGGTACCTCTGCCTACTCTTTCGGGAAACACTGGGGTGGTATTGCGTATACCTTCATAACAATCACGTTGTTTATTACTCTATTTTGCAACCTTACAAGAAGAAAAAATGTCCACAAAAAAATTCTAAAGTGCCAGTAACAAAAAAAAAACATGTCCGCCTCATTTGCGTAGTCAGGTAGACGCAATATTTCATCGCTAAATCGAGAGTGTGTACTTTACCTTAATTGTTTCGCTCGTTAGTGGCATTTATTTACATTCAGAGTATTTAGGAAAGCGACACAGGGCGACTGTTTATTTCCCGGATAATGGCGCTAATATTATACACTATTAGTTAATATGTGCTGTTATTTTATTATGAGTGTTAAGATAATTAAGAATAATAGTGTAACCGTGACTTTTCATGGAGATAAGGAACAAGGTGCGCGTGGTTAATGCTGGGACTACACTGTCGCGCTATCGTGGTCCTCGCGCGCTCTCTCTCGCACACCGCTCGACGTCTCGCTGTAGTTCACGATAACTCGACTATGTAGCCCCAGCATAAGTAACAGGTGCATGGGTCGAAACGTTTGCTGAGGGTAACTTAGAAGACACGGCCATTCTTAGATCTTTGACAGTCGTTAGTCGTTTAGTCAGACGCCCGAATTTCTGACGACCAGTCTTCAACAAGGGGTAGCGTGTGACCTAGTTATTGAGTTATGAAAGTCAGATCAGTTAGATTGGAAACCGACCCCAATACAGTGTGGCAGGGACATCGACGCGACAACTGTTACCATGGATTCAGTACATGAATCTGAAACCCCCCTGTGTTGAAAATTTTTGTCGGCAATTTTTTTTAATCAGCTTTAGTAGCTAATTTTTTTTTAAATAACCGACGAAAAATTTCAACTTGTGGAGTTTTTTTTTTTGGGGTGGGAAATTATCAAATAACTTCTCCCGCTCTGGGCGAACCGGGAGGGCGTGTCAAACTATTACTGACTAGAACCCACCCGTGTTCCTTCGGTTGCCTGTATGTTGCCACGGCCACGGTATTCCTTTCAGACTTTCCCGCGACCCCGGCAGGCATCGGCCCTAGCAGACCTCGTCAGTTGGCGCGCTCTTTGAGGCGCGCATGGAACACAACGTGCCGTCGACCCGGGCCTGCTATATAATTACGCAACACATTTTCGATTTGCAATTGAGTAAAATTGGTTTCGTTTGACTAGAATTGCTTTCAAAAGTTGTAAATTGAAAGCAATTCTAGTCAAACGAAACCAATTTGACTCAATTGCAAATCGAAAATGTGTTGCGTAATTAGATAGCTGGTCCTTATCGGGTAGCGAGCTACCCATTGCTCACCGTCCGCAGGCCCGCGCCTACGGTGGCCGGGAATCGGCGTGGTATTCCCGACATCCACGGCGTCTCCTGCGGCGGATAAGGCGAGAGGGCGCGAAATTTGCCTCTCCTCTATACATACATATTTGTACATAGATATACAATTCACAAGTTACATAGTTTTCACTTCTATCGGCAATCCCCAAAGACTGCCCAAAATAATGTTTTTTTGTACTACTTTTGAGATCCATTGAAATCTTACAGTATTTATATTTAGTTTACTATACCAGAAAACACACATATAAAATCACGCCCGTATACCCAAAAGGGTAAGGCAGAGGTATACCTATAGTACACCCACATTTCGCCAGTTATGTTTAAGTCCCATGTAATAGGGGACGAAACTATTGCTATCAACTAGGCACAAATCTAGACTTCGGGCTATGACAAATTCGACATGGAAAAGAACCAATAACGCTTCACGACTTGTCATGCTCAGTAGTAGCGCTAAACCAGCAAACTCATGCATTTTGCTGAGCAATGACCTGTTCTTGCACAGAGGTGACGTACGGCGTATTTATTCTTATTATCATTGTTTTTTGTTAGTTACAAAAGTAGTTATTTATCCACTCTGCAATCGTCATTTTGTTTTCATTGTTTGTTTATTGTCATTTGCCAGAGTCGTAACACAGAGTAATTACGCAATGTAAATTGTCTTTGGTCCCTGGCCCTGACATCAAGCAAATTGTTAAACTTTTATTGCTTGAACACGAGGCTTTTGCCTACTTTGTTTGTGTGTTTTTTATGTATTTTTTTTGTAATGTGCGTTTTGTTTTTGCAGAATTAATGATTTTTTTTTCTTTTCTTTTCTATACCAGTAAAATAGGCTTGTAGGCATCTACATTGCCACATGCGAACTACGCATCAAAGATCTGACGTCAGACAAATCCTGCATCGCGCAATTTGAGTTTACCGCGCGAATACCATAATATTATATTATACCTACCCCGAAATCAATCGTTTGGCAATTGCCCGCCAGACACGACACCCGTCTAGTCGGAGGATCCTCTCTTTTCTATAGAGGATGAGTGAACTTTACACCCTGTTCCTCATACCTCTAAAGGCTCGTTTGACCACTATGTCACCTGATGGTAAGCGATGATGTGGCCGACGGTGGAGCAGTAACTTAGACGAGTCTAGAAGTAAACTATTCACCCGAGAGATGAAGACTCTCAGGCTATATCTATCATGACACTGACTTATTTTATTAGTCCTTAATAGACCTCCAGACCGATTTTCGGCCAGGGTGACCAAACTCAAACTTAAGCTATAACACACTATACAATTTCAAACTATTATAAAAAATAAGGCAAACTCTCTAAATAACAATGTCAGAAAAACCTAAAAGACTCAAACACAAAAACTCTAACTTCTAAACTGAAACTCTAAAACTCAAACTCAAAACCCAAACTCAAAAACTCAACTCAAACCATTTATTACAATTAAACTATTTACATGTTCTTTGGAATTCTCAATGAGTCGTGTAAGCAGATATATGAAGCTAGTTGCTCATTCCAAAGCTTATTAGGTAGGCAGAGAAGAACGGGCTAGAAACTGCACGGACAATATTTTAAATTATATTGTTATAAAAATATAAGTTACATCATTAATGTTGAATTTATAATTATATGTAAGAATAATGTAAAAAAGACGGACACGTTAAAGGCATTCAGAGTACAGCAAACAAAAAAAAAAAAAACGAACAGTAGTCATTAAACCGGGAGATATTGCACAAGTGTGTGCGCAGACAAAGCTGCACTCTCTCTTCCCTCACTCCCGTACTCCGATGAGACGGCAATCCAACACGACCGGAGAGATAACAGCCGTAGGACCAACGGCTTAACGTGCTTGAAGAGGCACGGGGGTATCACACCGCCAACTTCTACACTCCGGGCTGCTAGCCCACGTTTGCACGGACGTAAAAATATCGCGGCGGGATTTTATCACGCACTGGATTTTCAATTCGCGGTCTTGAGCCGAGCCTTGAGCATCCAACGCGCTGGGACGAAAGCGCGTTGAAAAAATACGCTCTTGGATTTTCAACTCTCGGCGCTAAGCCAAGAGTTGAAAATCCAGTGCATGAAAAAAAACCGCCGCGGGAAAAAGTCGCACCTGGGCTTACTGAAAAATCATGGAAAAGCCCAATATCACTGCCCGACCTAGAAATCGTACCCAGGGTCCCAAGCTCAGCAATCACGAGACCAACAGGGCCGTCAATTAGTCCTTACTAGTCTTACGAATCCTAAAGTCCTTTTATGAGGACAATGAGGTCATTGTGACCAGCTGTAGGCCAATATACCATTTTTATGAATCCTAAAACAATTATTGTGGTGCTCTTGCCATTCATAGCGCTCGCCATTTGCTAACTTTATGGTCTATGACACTAAAAGCTGACCGCAATGATACCTTAACAAAACATGCTGTTTTTATATTTATTATTTAATAAATGGATGTAATTTCGAACGAAATTGTTGTTTTATTTTGGTACTAGAAAATAAGGGATCGTAAATGCGTTAAAAACTATTTTTATCTGGGAAAATTCGTTTACTCCGTATTTTCACCCGAACAGAGCTCGGTCGACAAGGTAAAAATTTAATAAAAAAATAAATTAAAAAATAAATCTTTGTCGTACAGAAACACTGAAAACTGCCATTCCATAAACAAGACATCAATCATCAAGCATTACTGTCAGACAATTATAGCTCTTGTTACTCATAAGATGCTATACGAAGGCAGGATTTTACAAGAGGATTATCATCTGCAAATGAGTGGTGTGCGCGAAATATTGTAATACAGACGGAGGCCCTGAACGGGAAATCTGCAAAGCGTTTCGTAAAGAAATTCCATTGATAAATGGTGGATTTACTTTGGAAAAATACTATATAGAGGCCCAGTGGTAACGGCCACGACTTACGAGTCCTCGGTCGTAGACTCAAACCCGGACAGACGCTTTACTTTGTGTAAATTATTTTATCACCACTGCTCTCAAAACGGTGAAGGAAAACATCGTGAGGAAAATAGCATGTCCTAGAACCAAAAATTCGAAGACATGTGACATCTGCCAACCCGCCCTGGGCCCGAGTGGTGGATTATAGCCAACTCCCTGTCATCGAGAGGAGGCCTATGTCTCAGTAGTGGGAACAATATAATTATGATGATTATGCTTCTCCAGCGGTGATCGGGTATATGCTGGGGAAAATAAACCTAAATTAATTTTGTGAAAGAAAAATATTTCATACTAATAATATTTTGTTTTTATTGTTTCAGGTAAGTTTGAAAACCATCTTTTTTCTGTAACACGTAAGTTGAATTATCAAAATAACTTTTTTTTTTAACTTCAGGAGACACTTGCACTAAAAGATAAAAATTTAATCTATTTTATCGATAACCTCGCTTGAAGCAAGTTTTAATACACGTCTGCCCAAAAAAAGGATATTTAAGAACGTATCTTTTTGTACTAACAAGTCGCAAGAAGAAACAGACAACATTAAAGGAGCTGCCAAAGTTTCTAATAAACTTCAGCGTTTTCTGAGGTATGAAAGTGTCGGTTCCATCTGTTTTGACAGCTCTTTTCTGTCATATCTTTCTCCATTTATTTATATAATAAAACTTTATGCACAAGTAAAAATAAAATACCGTACAAAGGCGGACTTAATGCCTGGGGAATTTTCTACTAGTCAACCTTAGGGTGGTGCAGAGGCAAAACATGGCAGGTGCAACATAAGGGATCGATAACACGAAATTAACTATAAAATACAAGGATAAATATTAACATACATACATAGTATTAACAAAATAACTTTGTCAGGAGAAATAACGATCGATAGAGGAGAAATAACGATCAGTAGGGGAGAAAATTTATCTGCTAGCAAAGAATAGAACTATTTATTGAGCATAGGCCTATTATTTTCCCTAAACTGACGATACAATCGTCTGTGTGTCTCGTGAAGAAATCGTCAAGAGGATTTAAGCCTGCTACCTGAAATGGAGCTCCGATTATCCGGCTTGAATTTACATGTGATTTAAATAGATCCGAGGAAAGATACGTTGATTGTTCTCTTAATTTATTTATTGGTCTGGAAAAGTATTAAAAGTGTGTGTAGAACTGAGTAACGCAAGATACCCTATTAAGATAGAATAATAAAACATTCTTACGACAACAAGGGATTTCGCGCACCAGACGACCACGGCTCCGTCCAATCGTAGCCGTCTAGTGGCATAGTGGTATTGTATGGTATGCGGCTAGTTGGCCGTTGCCACCAAGTCTGCGATTCGTATTGGTTTCTATAGTTTACCTGGTCGCTGTCGGGGTTGTGGCTGTTTAGTGTGCGAGGTCCACTTTGTGCAGTTTTTTACACGACTGACATGAAAGACAGTGTTATGCTTTTTACGTGTGCAAGAGATAAATATACAAACTTTTTGTGAACGACCTCGTCCATAACATTAGTAAGGACACTACCACTATACGTAGATACTTGATTATGCCACCAAACAGTGCAGATGATGACGTGTTTCAATTCGAACAGTGCGGATGCCGGTGTAATCACAGTAACACAAGATATTTCAGTTTTTAACTTAACAAACAACTATGCTGCTGGGGAGTTTGTTGCTCTCACCTAAAATACTACGAAGTGGTAAAGGGCGGGCGTTTTGGGGGACTGTCTTATGTAATTTTGACGTGCAAAAAGCGCTGATTCTCAGCCTAATTTTGATAAATGACTTTTTATTTTGATTTTAAATGGCACGGCAATACATCAACGATGCCTGTCATAGGCATTGCCAATGTATTTAGGCGAGGGTAGACAGTAACCATAAAGTGAATCGTCTGCTGGTTTACTATCCAACGGCATAACAATATACCTAAAGTTTTCTATCAATCATCATAATGTTGGGTTACTTTAAACATTTATATTTTTTTTTTTTTTGCGTTGCGTAATGTAAATTATTTTACATAGCAATTTTTTTTTTTCTAAATGAACAGACAGCTGTGCTGAGTTTGTTGCGCCACTTCTTCTTCCCAGCTAAAGCACTAGGAAGTGGTGAAGGGCGGGCGTTTTGGGGGACTGTCGTATGTAATTTTGACGCTCGAAAAGTGCTGATTCTCAGCCTAGTTTGAATAAATGACTTTTGATTTTGAATTTTCTTAAATATTTTTTGTCTAGATTCTGTGTTATTTGAGGAAGTAGATCAAAATTACTGCTGCCAACCTATTTGACATTCAATTTCCATAATACCCACAGGTTAACAAACTAGGTAGTTCAATCTCTACTCAGACATAACAAAATTAAATCATAATTTTAATTAAATCCTTAACAAAAACAAACTCATACGCTCCATTGTTAGAACTTCAGAAGTTCTGACCTTTTTGACTTCAGGCCTTTTTCAAAGCTTTTCAAATGAAAGGACGCTGTAACTCGCAAGTACTTGAAATAAATGAGAAGTTAATTGTGTAAGTGATTATTAAAAGTGGGGTTTTTTAATAATACAGGTTGGATGAAAACCGAAATAAAGACTGGACATTCGGACGGTGAGAACATGTTTTTATGTTCGGAATAAGAGATTTTTACGGGTGAGAGAGTTGAAAGCGAAGTTCTTGACATATTTTACTTTTTTATTTTTTTATTAATTATAATATAATAACCAGGGCAGCTTGTGGCGACCTGTTGGGTAGTAGCAACTCCACAGACCCTATCTCCCAGGCGAAATCTTGTTCCTCATCTCTGGCTTGCCTTTATTGGCCAGCTTTTTTTTTTTTTTTGGGGGTGGGAAATTATGAAATAACTCCTCCCGCTCTGGGCGGCGCGGGACGGCGAGTCAGACTCTTACTGACTAAAACCCACTCGTGTTCCTTCAGTTGCCTGTACGTCACCAGGGGCCACGGTATACCTTTCGGACTTTCCCGCAACCCCGGCAGGCATCGGTCCTAGCAGACCCCTTCCGTTGTGCTGACATCTCTTTGAGGCGCGCGTGGAACAAAACGCGCCGTCGACCCGAGCCTGGTCTTTATCGGACGGCGAGCTACCCTTCCATCATGCCCTAAATACACAATAACAAAATACACACTGCTATGGATTACATGTGGGCCATAAACCTGAACAGACTCTTCGCATCATCATTATTATCGCATCTTTCAACGTTTGTACAAACAATTCTGTTTATACTACTATGTTCAACCTGTGGCTATGTATTATTTTTAGATAAATAAACATTATTATTTATTCGTTTGGTTGAGACAGAATTCTATGGAATTTGCCTAAATCAAGCCGTATCAACCTCAAGACTCCAATTATATATCATTTCTATCAGACTCGTATCAAACATGGTCCACAAATAAGTGGAAAAAAAAAAACAAAAAAATTGGTGCATTTGTCACAAAAACACGTGCACACAAAAAGACAAGAGTAATCAAAAAAACAAAATAGATCTAAGTATATAAATATGAAATCACGAGCATAAAACAGGAATAGTCGGCAGCTGCACGTCGTAACTATGACAAGAAGGCTACCACTCAGCATGATGCTGTGCTATGGGGACCCACAGCACAGCGCTAATTTTCAGTGGTCACCCGAAAAGGACGTATGGAGATCAAGTCAGGTTCAGTGATTTGTACATAATAAATAGGTACCTAACAAAATAAAATAAACAGTACTTAAACTATAATACAAATATAAGTCAACTAATGCCCGGTTTCTGAGTTCCCCAGATAAATTCTCAATAGCTATTGATTCATTAAAGTTAAGCTTAAGATAAACTACGGTTAACTGTCACTGCCTTTCTGAATACGCAACAGACCATTCAATAACTATGGAACCGATAACTAGTTCCTTAGTTGCCGCTAGATGGCTCTGGATAGAAGATCGCGTCTAAAATTCATTTCTTGAGATTGTTTTAGTAAAAAAAAGATGTTATGTCGTTATTTATGGGCGGATATTTGACATTGTCATTTTTTCTTCTTCTCTAGTTTCACTTCATTGTTTTTGTTTCGCATATAGTATTATAATTATTTGCTTTGCCGTTACATTTTAAGTTACTTGAGTCTATTTATCTTTCCAATTGTTTGTGCTTTATCCATTATTTAGATAACATAATGGAATGAAAGTAGCGTAGAATCGTAATGCGATAAAAATGTATTCCAAAACAGACGATAAATATTTGCAATGCGTAACGGGAGTTAGAGCAGGGCTGATAAAATCACATAAGTGTATCACAGTGTTCTTAACAAAGCGATGTCTCATATTAAATTTTACTGATATATTAAAAATAAACTACAGTACTTCCGAATCAGACTCGGATGGACTGCTCGTATTCATTATACTATCACTAATTGTATTCTCTTTTTAATGGTGTTTAATATGTATTTAGCCGTCACTGGAAATTTAATTCAATAATATACGCTAGTATAACCTAAAAGTTGATGGTAGTCTATGAAATGAAACTTCAAATATAGTTATCGAACCGATAAACGGCACACATTGGTCAGTTAAGTTAACCTAAGTTTAAACGGAGTTTATCTTACATTGCGGTGTTCGGAAACGCATTTATCGAGTTATCGAACCAATAGCGCTAACGAAAAGATAAACCACCGTTAAAAGTGACTCAGAAACCGGGCATAAGTAAGTGATGTAAGTTTTTCATTTCTGACTTGTAAGCTGATGGAGAGATGGGAGAAAGGTAGATCAGTCAAGTATCGTCATCATTTGAGTCGAAAGACGTCCACTGCTGGACTTAGGCCTCCCCTCAAGCGCCGCCACTTCGACCGGTTTTGTGCCTCCCGCATCCAGCGGATTCCTGCGGTCTTTACAAGGGCATCGGTATCAGTCAGGTATAATTAAATTCCTTTTTAGAGCTTATTGTACCTCATTTTACACGTGCAGCCTGTGGGTGAATCACACCCAAAAAACATACGAAGCCCTCCGCGTCCAATATAACAACGCTTTCAGAGCGCTTGCAGAGGCTGCCGCGACACTAGTGCCTTGGGCATGTTTGCCGAAGCTAGCGTCAACTGGTTCTATGCAACGATGCGTAAGCGATGCGCGTCTCTGGTGCGCAGGGTGCGCGGCAGCCCCAACAGCATGCTGCTGATGATAGCTGCCAGGCTCGACTGTCCTTACATACGACGCTGCAGTGACTTGCACGTCACCTGCAGTCATCGGCCATTAATGTTATAGTGTAAATGTTGAATGTACTGTGTTATTTGTATTGTATTTTAATGTAATGTATTGTTTGGTGTATTGAATATTGTATGAGTCAGTGTAACTCGAATGAATAAATGAATAATAATAAGGTAAAGAGAAGCAGGAAAGATACTTTGAAAATTCTTAGATTTTTCCTAACGTACATAATGTTTTCATAGATATATTGACAAGGTACCGTCATGATGTTAATATCTTTAAACAGTTCCCTTAGAGAATCGCGTCTGCGGAGGCCATATATTGCTCTGATGGCTCTTTTCTGCAGAATAAAAATAGAGTCGATATCTGCAGCCCGTCCCAATTCAATTCCACATTCGATAGGATTTTTGATGGTCAAAGTAAGAAATAAGTAAGTTAGTCGTTTAAAATTTAGCACAGATTTATCCTATTTGACAGAATGATTAGTAACAGGTCATGATGAAGTGTTTGAGTAATTATCTGTTTTGAAAACTTTTAGTGAGGTGTGAAAGAAAAAGAAAAGAGTACGATCAGTGCGTCCTTTTGGGACTCTGGTCTAAGCCTTCAAAGCGAAACCACTGACGTATACCACACTGGATATTAATAAACATATATAATTAATTCAAATAGAAATACGTTACTCGAATTCAAGTGAATTCGAGTAAATAAGAGATAGGTATTCTGGTAGAGGAGCTCGTGGCTAAGTAATAAGAGCCGCACGGTTCGATCCATCAGGTTAAACTACGCTTGCCAAGGTTGGTCTATGGATGGGTGACCATCGTAACATACCGAGACTCCTCCGTGCCGCGGAAAGCACGTTAAGCCGTTGGTCCTGGCTGTCATTCGGGGATCTTTGCCAGTCGTTTCGGGTCGTCAGAAGCCCGAAAGTCTGACAACCAGTCTTACCAAGGGGTATCGTATTACCCAGTTAATGGGTTGTGGAGGTCAGATAGGCAGTCGCTCCATGTAAAATACAGTATTCACCTGCATCCGGTTAGACTGGAAACCGAACACTATATAGTTGGGAAAAGGCTAGGCAGTTTGAAGAGATAGGTATTCTGATAAGGAATAGAGTGTTCTCTACTGATCCCAAATATTTAAAAGACTTAACATAGCATACATCACGCTTTGTTTCCTCAAAGGGTTGGGCAGAGGTGCACCTATGGTAAACCCACATTTCTCTAGTTATGTTTAAGTCCCATGTAATAGGGGGCGAGCCTATTGCCATCAACCAGCCACAAAACCAGACTCCGGGCTGCTACTGAGCAATACCGGATGGAAAAATCCAATAACACTTTACTCTTCATAGGAATCGAACCCAGCACCTCATGCTCAGCAGAAACACCCCCAAATGTTAAGGAGAATCAAAAAAAAAAAAAACTCATATATCAAAAGAATCAATTAATCAAAAAAAAAAACAATCAAACTTACATAATATTAACATGGTAAAATCATTTTAGTCTCACTATATTCAACATATCAAACGTGCAAATATTTTTAGTGCATGCTTTAATAATTATCATGAAATTACATTAATGTCATTAGTCATACACATCACCATACAGGCCTGCCATAAAATATTCCTGGTAGATTAATTACGTTCCATTTATCAAACTTGAGAGATATCAATAAACTTAAGGGTCTACCTTCCACCATTTCCTTAATCATTAATGCTTTGCCGATTATCCTCCATCTGTTACATGCCACTAAGAGGTTCTCTAATGACCTATAGTGACAAATACTGCAAGATCAGTCAACCTCGTTAGAGGTGCCCTCACGACTCACGAGTGTCGGACCCTCTATTTGTCCTTGTACCAGTAAGCGATCCATTGTCGATGGTAACGATGTATTTACTTGTATGTCTTGTTGATATAGCACCTTTGAAGATACACAAGGAAATCCAGTAGTTATGCTGTTCACAAATAGCAAAGAAGTATATATATCAAATAATTTAATTTAATGTTTTGTATTGCGTAATGAACATTATTTTGCATAAGTACTATTGTATAGAATCAAGTTTTTCTAACTGAACAGACAGCTGTGCTGCTAGGGAGTTGGTTGCGCCACTTCTTCTTTCCAGCTAAAGCACTCGGAAGTTGTGAAGGGCGGACGTTTTTGGGGGACTGTCTTATGGTATTTTGACGTTCGAAAAGTGCTGATTCTCAGCTTATTTTGAATAAATGACTTTTGGATTGAATTTTGTACCTGGGTGACCGAGCTCTGGTATAGTGAAAATAGAGAATGCTCAATTAATAGGATAGGGATAGTTCATACTAATTCCATGAATAGTACTTACTAATTCCATGATGCCATGATAGTAAGTACTCACTAATTTCATGCTGCTATGTCATTATTCTAAGGTAGCCATCGTGTTGTAAACTTTGGGCAACCGAGCTCTGGTCGGATGAAAATATGGAGAAAACGGACTTCGCCTCCGTAAACCCCTATAATGCAACTTTCATCGAAATCGTTAGAGCCGTTTTCGAGAACATTGTTTATATATACAAATATTGCACATTTAATAGCATAGGATAATCTACCAGGGATATTTTCTTTCAAGCCAAAAAACATCAACTATTTTTGATACACAACATAATATAACACCTGTATTTCTTGAAGGGTTGGACAGAGGTGTTTTAGTACACCCACATTTTGCCAGTTATGTTTAAGTCCCATGTAATTGGGGGCCAGCTTATTGCCAACAACCGAGCACTCTACACTGATATTTCAAATTCAAAAGTTTTTTTCAAAATTTTGTCTCTGAATCATAAAGACCAACTATTTATATGGACCAACTATGCGGGCTATGAGCGCCCTACGGGTCCAATATAATAACTAGTTCAGGATTTTGATGGGGCTGCCCCGTTTCTGCAGTGCATCAGCTATGTTTGCACAAGCACACGTCGATGGCTTCCATGCCATTGTCAGACAGAAATCTGCCTCCTTGCTTCGCATAGTGCAGGAAAGCTCCAACTCCATCCTGAAGACCATAGCAGGGAAGCGCGATTCTCCTTTGTTAGGTGATGTTGTTCGAACAACAGCCTTATTCCATAATAGATAATAAGTTTACTAACATAGATATATGTTGTTATCTTTTTGTTTACTAAACTTATGGATGTTGCTTATTCGCAGTAAACATGATTTTATTTTATTTTATTTTATTTATAAAGGGTTTTAAAAATTAAATTGTCAAAACAATTTGTATGAAACTAGTACAGGAAGGTAACTTTTAAGCTAATGAGATACTTTTTATCCCAGAACATTAATTATGCTTGAGTTTCCAGCCACTGCCAATCACAGGTATCTGATAAATATTTAATACTTATATTTAGAAAAAACCTCAACGCAGAAAAGAAAAGCATACATTTAAAAAGTCAAAAACTGCTATAATTTTTTCAAGAGTGAAGTGGACTGTATTTTTCAATAAAAGATTTCTTCTATTCTTCTTATTTATTTCGAAGTTGTTTTCTTCTCGAGAGCTGGGAACCGACTGTGTCCCTATGGCCCAATGGCCCGCCTTTTATACAAAATTGCTTAAGCCTACGTTACCTTAACGAGGCCTCTGATTTTTGAGACCATTCTGGTTACAATTTTCGCTATGGTCCTGCTCTTTGTAGCTCTGTTTTTAATAGTTCCCTAAGTCGGATTACCCTCAAACTTATACAAAACATAGCTCTTATATTCCTCTGTCATAACACATAACAATATACAATGTATCTCTATGTACTAAAAAGTTTCTAGAACATAAATGCTTAAAATATCTCTGTTGAACATTTTCACTATACAAATTTGTTATTATCTTTAAAACCCGTGGACCGATTTACAGAATTGGAACGCAGCAAGTAGTTTTGAACCTAGTCCTCTTATTTGACACTAAGATCCTGAGGATATCTTTACATATAAAAAACCTCATTTCAAATCTACGTAAATATACTAACATTTTTCTTTATACATTAAAATCACGAGAAATGCTACGTTGTTGGTCTTATAAGATTCACATAAGATTCCTTATACTAATTTTACTAAGTAGAAACTAATTAGAACACAATTAAAACCTCTTAAATCTAATTAGAAACTAAAAAACTCACTTCACAAGGGTGAAAGGTCCACCGAGCTCCCGCCGCTACTTGTGCTACGGTGCACAGATAGGGTCTCGGTTTTCATACTTTGACTAACCACTTTTATGTATTGAAGATCGTTCATCATCACACCGGCACACAACTTTGTCTTTTTCACGAATAGGTTACACATGCTCGGCGTCCATTACATTTCTCCCCCCGGCGCAGCTCGCGTAGCCTCTTCAATCTTCATCACGACGACGAGCTTGCTCACGGGGCGCCGGAAGGTCCCGGTTCTGGTTCGCACCTCGACGACCCTGATGCCGCCGTCTGGTCCGCAGTGTGTGCGCTCGACGACTCCCATCGGCCAGGTGTTCCTGGGCAGCGTGTTGTCGACCACGAGGACCACGTCGCCAGCTTGTATCGGTCGCACGTCGTTTTGTGGCTCGCCGCGAGGTACCAGAGTGGGAAGGTACTCGCGTAGCCAGCGTCGCCAGAAGTGGTCAGCGAGCGCTTGACTAGCTCGCCAGGTTCTTCTGTCGGCCTCGTCACAAGGCCCCGTCGTTGGCAGCCCATCTGATGACCCCAACAGGAAGTGGTTGGGGGTCAGGGCTTCAGGATCGCTGGGGTTCACGCTGACGTGGGTCAGCGGTCTTGCGTTGATGGAGAACTCGGCTTCTGTTAATAGAGTTCTCAGTACTTCTTCTGCAGGTACCTTCTCTCGGAGAGTGACGCTGAGAGCTGTCTTCACGGAGCGATTCATTCGCTCCCACGCGCCGCCTTGATTGGGCGCGCCCGGAGGTATGAAGCGCCACTCCATTCGATGCAGCAGCCCCTCGTCTCGCAGGGCAGGCATCCACTCGGTGTAGGCGTTGCGAAGCTCTTGATGCGCCCCACGGAAGTTAGTCGCGTTGTCGGAGTACATCAGTCTTGGCCAGCCTCTGCGCGCAGCCATACGCCTCAGCGCCATGATTGCTGAGTCAGTGGAGAGCGATGTGACGAGCTCGATGTGCACGGTGCGGGAAGTGAGGCACGTGAAAAGTGCGCCCCACCTCTTCTCTCGGCGGCGCCCCACCTTGACCATCATTGGCCCGAAGTAGTCCACCCCGCAATTGGTAAACGGGCGGTGGAACGGGTCGAGGCGGGCGTGTGGCAGGTCCCCTGTAGCTGGTGGCTGCGGCGTCGCTCGGCGTCTTTGACAAAAGGCGCAGTTCTTCTCTACGGCGCGTACCGTGGGTCGTAAGTGTATAACCCAGTACCGCTGCCGTAGGTCGTTCGTCACGCGTTCTCTGTTGGTGTGTAGTTCCGGAGGCACGTCGCGTAACACCGTCTTGTCGCTGGAGCTCCATCCTCGTAGCGTGAATCCAGCATGTGCGTGTACCGCTCTTGTCTCCTCGACCGTCTTCCAAGCTTCCTCGGCATTTTCGTAGCTGGCCACTAGGTCATCCATGTAATGGCTCCTCTTGATTGCTGCCAGCGCGCGCGGACACCCGTGCCCGTACACATCCGCGTTGTAGTTCCGAACATGGTGGGCCATGTAGGGGGAACTTGCGGCGCCGAAGATCATGCTGGTCATCTTGTATTTCTTCGGAGGCTCTTCTCGTTCGTTGCCTCTCCACAGGAACTGCTGCGCTGGTTGATCTTCCAGCCTTATCTTGATCCTCAGGAACATCTTCTGCACGTCCGCTGTGATCGCTACCGTCTTCTCTCGGAATCGGAAGAGGATTCCTGGCAGCGACAGTAGTAGGTCGGGTCCTTCCAGCAGTTCGTCGTTCAGACACACGCCGTTGCTCTTTGCTGCCGCGTCGAACACCAGCCTGTGCTTGCCGGGTTTATTTGGGTTCTGCACGGCAAAGTGTGGCAGATACCAGCAGATGGCGCTCTTCTCTTCGGATCCGTCGCACAGCGTCGCGTACCCCTTGTCCAGCAGGTTGGTGATCTGCTTGGAGTACTCGACCGCGAACTCTGCATCTGCGTCCATCTTCTGCTCAATCTTCTTCAGCCGACGAAATGCTTGCCCGTAGCTCGGCGGCATGGTGACGTTGTCCCGTCGCCATGGCAGTCCCACTTCGTACCCGGTGTCAGTCTTCTTTGTGGTTGTTCCAACTATCTCGATGGCCCGTAGATCCGCCTCCTTGATTCTCGGCTTCCCCTGTATGCCGAGTGAGTCGATCTTGAAGTGGCCTTCGACTAAGTCATGAAGTTCCTGGCTGCATGTTCCCGTCGCTCGGTCGGACTCGTAGACATGCAGCACGTTACCTTCTTGATAGATGGCGTTGCGTGGCGCTGTTCCGTGCACCACCCATCCTAGCTGTGTTTTTGATGCAGCTGGTTGATCAGGGCCGCCGACTCGGAGCTCGCGGGACACGATGCACTCCCAGTGGTCTGTTCCCACTAGAAGCCCGGGGCGCGCCTTCTCGTAGCACACCTCTTCTGATGCCAGGTCCCGTAGGTGCTCGTTGTCCAACAGCGTGTCCGGAATAGACTGCTGGTGCAGCCGAAGATTCTTCATTGTCCTCGCTCTGACCTTGTAGCTGTTGTCATTCTTCAGGCCTCTGATCCGTATGTTCACCAGCTGACTCTCCATCTCTTGCTGCGACATGTTGACCCCGTTCAGATGAAGTGGTTGTGACGGTCCCTCTGCTCCGATGCTCTCTGCCAGGTCCTTGTCGACGAGGGTGATGGTAGCTCCTTCATCCAGGAGGGCGTATGTCCTTGCCTCCCCCCGTGGTCCGGATACGACGATAGGGCACATCTTTAGTAGGACTGCTCTTGGTCCGGCAGCTAGGCGTGGTGCCACTGACATGACCGCTTCTTCCTTTGGTGGTTCTGCTGGCCTCGGGTCTTCTCTCTTCGCTTGATGGAGGGTCGCATGATGTGGTCGGCTGCACTGGTCCACACCGCATGATTTGGCTTTGCAGCTCATGCGCCTGTGTTGCTTCTGGGCGCACTTGAAGCATATCCCCTTTTCTTTTAAGAACCTCCAGCGTTCTTCTATCGCCAGTGCCTTGTACTTGGGACACTGTGTCAGGATGTGAGCTTGTTCACATTTAGGACACTTATCCTTTTGTTCTTCCGCTCCTGCAGTAGTGTTGAACACGCTGGCTTTCCTTTTCAACATTATAGTTGGCCGAGTTTCCTTTTTCTGGCTTGCAGCGCATGTAGCTGGAGCGTATGTGTACCGCAACGCTCTGTCCGCTTCGCGTATCAGGAAACGAGACATGACGACAATCTCCGGGTCCGCTGTTCCTTCATGATCGTAGGCGTAGTCGCACCATCGGGATCGGAGATGCGGGCTCAGCTTTTCCAACACTTCTCTTGTCATCAGGGGGTTGAATAGGTATCCTCTTCGGTCGATCGTCTTCAGCACGCAGATGATGTTCTGCAGCTTGATCGCGAAGCTGTTCAGTTCGGCAGCTGATGTACCCGGTTTCGGCAGCTTCTTGAGGTCTTCCAGCGCCTTGTCGATGATCACTTCCGGTCTCCCGAAGCACTGCTCGAGGGTCTTCATTACGATGTCCGGATCGGTGGCCGTATGCAGGAGGGCGGCCACGGCGTCTCTTGCTTCTCCCTTGAGACAGCTCCTCAGTCGCTGGATGTTCTCTGCTGCTGATATCTGGTACATGCTGGTCGTATCTCGTACTGCTGCCTTGAACGGCAACCACTCGTTGGCTGCTCCGGAGAAGGTCGGCAGGTCCATGTGTCGAGGCCTGGGCCTCGCCATCTTTTCTAATGTGGCTGCCAGGTGCTCGATGCTGCTTCTGTTCCTTGTCGGAGTCGGTGATCTTGCACGTTGAACCTCGAATCGCAGCTGCTTCTGTTCTTCGCGGGTTCCTTCTTCACCCCGTGCCTCCTCCCCCCGTGTGCTGAGGGGGTTTGTTCTCAGCCACTCGTCCACCTTCTGATGTGGCTCTTCACGGGGAGGGCTGGGTCCTTCTTCGTGCACGCTCTCATCGTCGTTGATAGCTGATACCTCCACGGCTAATCGCTTCTTGACTAGGTCCGCTTCCAGCTCCAACTCCCTTCTTCTTATGGTAGCCAGTTTCTCTGCTGCTTCCAGTTCCGCTATCCGTAGCCGCGTGGTTACACTTGTCGTCGATCGTTGTGACCTAACCGATCTGCTTGGTGATCCCAGTCTTCGTTGAACCGCAGCTGTTGTTCCTTGAATCCCGGAAGGTCCTGCTGTGCTGGTG
This sequence comes from Agrochola lota, assembly GCA_947364205.1. Classification (NCBI taxonomy): domain Eukaryota; kingdom Metazoa; phylum Arthropoda; class Insecta; order Lepidoptera; family Noctuidae; genus Agrochola; species Agrochola lota. Next base: position 6,789,669 of record OX376246.1, on the reverse strand, counting down.
TCTGCTGGCTTGGAGAAAGGTGACGCCGGCGGGTCCAGTGAGACTCTTCTTAGACGTTCTCGCTCTATCAGCTCCGTTTCCCTGCGTCGCGCCTCTTGCTGCAACTGGATGCGTCGCTGTTCTTCTATCTCCGCTGCGTCCCCTTGGCTCCTTGTGACCACCATCTTCTAGTCAAGTCTTTTGAGACTTTTCTTCAGGAATCTTCTGGTTTTTCAGGTGTCTTCGGATCTTGAAAGATCCCGACTTTTTTCAGTTTTCGGTTCGGTTCGGGTCGGCACGTTCGGTTCGGGTCGGCAATTGTTCGATTCGGCTTTGGGTCAGCGGCTTTCCGGCTCGGCTCGGTCGATCCTCTCCTGTTCGGGTCGGCACGTTCCGGCACGGCTTCAGTCGGCAACTCTTCGGGTCGGCTTCGGGTCGGCGGCTTTCCGGCTCGGCTCGGTCGATCCTCTCCTGTTCGGGTCGGCACGTTCCGGCACGGCTTCAGTCGGCAACTCTTCGGGTCGGCTTCGGGTCGGCGGCTTTCCGGCTCGGCTCGGTCGATCCTCTTCGTTCGGGTCGGCACGGTCCGGCACGGCTTCAGTCGGCAACTCTTCGGGTCGGCTTCGGGTCGGCGGCTTTCCGGCTCGGCTCGGTCGATCCTCTCCTGTTCGGGTCGGCACGTTCCGGCACGGCTTCAGTCGGCAACTCTTCGGCTTCAGGTCAGCGGCTTTTCGGCTCGGCTCGGTCGATCCTCTTCGTTCGGGTCGGCACGTTCCGGCACGGCTTCAGTCGGCAACTCTTCGGTTTGGCTTCGTGTCAGCGGCTTTCCGGCTCGGCTCGGTCGATCCTCTTCGTTCGGGTCGGCACGGTCCGGCACGGCTTCAGTCGGCAACTCTTCGGCTCGGCTTCGGGTCAGCGGCTTTCCGGCTCGGCTCGGTCGATCCTCTCCTATTCGGGTCGGCACGGTCCGGCACGGCTTCAGTCGGCAACTCTTCGGCTCGGCTTCGGGTCGGCGGCTTTCCGGCTCGGCTCGGTCGATCCTCTTCTGTTCGGGTCGGCACGGTCCGGCACGGCTTCAGTCGGCAACTCTTCGGCTTTGTGACGTCCGTTCGGTGACGTCCGGTTTGTGACGTCCGTTCGGTGACGTCCGGTTTGTGACGTCCGGTTTGTGACGTCCGGTTTGTGACGTCCGGTTTGTGACGTCCGGTTTGTGACGTCCGGTTTGTGACGTCCGGTTTGTGACGTCCGGTATGTGACGTCCGGTATGTGACGTCCGGTATGTGACGTCCGGTTTGTGACGTCCGGTATGTGACGTCCTGCTTGGTGGCGTCGGTTCGGTGACGCCGGCTTGGTGACGTCGGTTCGGTGACGTCCGCTTGACTGACGGTTCCGTTTTTCGCTCTTGCTGCGGATTCTTTGTTGATTCTTCCTCGCAGCTTGGTGGACCAGGATCCTGTGGCGGGTTTCTTCGTTCTTGATATCCGCCGCTCGATGGACCAGACTGAAGTGGACTGTATTTTTCAATAAAAGATTTCTTCTATTCTTCTTATTTATTTCGAAGTTGTTTTCTTCTCGAGAGCTGGGAACCGACTGTGTCCCTATGGCCCAATGGCCCGCCTTTTATACAAAATTGCTTAAGCCTACGTTACCTTAACGAGGCCTCTGATTTTTGAGACCATTCTGGTTACAATTTTCGCTATGGTCCTGCTCTTTGTAGCTCTGTTTTTAATAGTTCCCTAAGTCGGATTACCCTCAAACTTATACAAAACATAGCTCTTATATTCCTCTGTCATAACACATAACAATATACAATGTATCTCTATGTACTAAAAAGTTTCTAGAACATAAATGCTTAAAATATCTCTGTTGAACATTTTCACTATACAAATTTGTTATTATCTTTAAAACCCGTGGACCGATTTACAGAATTGGAACGCAGCAAGTAGTTTTGAACCTAGTCCTCTTATTTGACACTAAGATCCTGAGGATATCTTTACATATAAAAAACCTCATTTCAAATCTACGTAAATATACTAACATTTTTCTTTATACATTAAAATCACGAGAAATGCTACGTTGTTGGTCTTATAAGATTCACATAAGATTCCTTATACTAATTTTACTAAGTAGAAACTAATTAGAACACAATTAAAACCTCTTAAATCTAATTAGAAACTAAAAAACTCACTTCACAAGGGTGAAAGGTCCACCGAGCTCCCGCCGCTACTTGTGCTACGGTGCACAGATAGGGTCTCGGTTTTCATACTTTGACTAACCACTTTTATGTATTGAAGATCGTTCATCATCACACCGGCACACAACTTTGTCTTTTTCACGAATAGGTTACACATGCTCGGCGTCCATTACAAAGAGTGTACTAGTGTGCTGGATATCCTGGCTGCAGCATCAAACCAAAAATTCCATAATCTTGCATAGATAACATACATGGGTGTTTGAAATTTTTGGTCACACATGTTTGAAAGTAAAGTAAATACCCATTATGAGTCTAAGATCCCTACCGCAGCTAACACAAAAGATCTAATGACCTTGAAACGACTGTACGGATTTTGATAAAACATATCTAAGAACCTTCGCTTGAAAACCTGCTTTCAAATAAAACAAACCGCATTCAAATCGGTTGACCCGTTTAAGAACGACGGTGTCACAGACAGACACACACATAGCGGTCAAACTTATAACACCCCTCTTTTTGCGTGGGGGTTACAAAAAAAAAAAGTTTATTTACAACTCAACAATAAATAAATTCCATTCAACTATAAAAACCTCTAAAATACACACCTTTAGAAAACCATAAGTTACATCCCTAACATAAACATAACATAACATAAGTTACGTTACCCCTCGAACTTCACTAAGTAAGTTATCACAACATTACGCCTGCAATTCCCGAAGGTATGGGCAGAGTTGTAGCTATAGTACACCCATGATTCGCGATTTATGTTCAAGTCCCATGTAATAGGGGACGAGCCTATTCAGGGGCAAAAACTCCAGACTCCACGCTTCTACTGAGACCACCGCAGGCGCGAGCTTGCGGACGGTGAGTAATGGGTAGCTCGCCGTCCGATAAGGACCAGGTCCGGGTCGACGGCGCGTCGTGTTCCACAGTCGCCTCAAAGAGATGTCAGCAAGCACAACTGATGGGGTCTGCTAAGACCGATGCCTGCCGGAGTCACGGGAAAGTCCGAAACGGATACCGTGGCCCCTGGCAACGTAATGGCAACTGAAGGAACACGGCTGGGTTTTAGTAAGTAAGAGTCTGAAAAGCTCTCAAGTTATTTGATAACTTCCAACCCAAAAAAAACAAAAAAGGCTTCTACCGAGAAGATCTAGATAGAAGAACTCAATATCACTTTGCCCGACCAGGGAATTGAACCTAGAACCTCATGCTCAGCAGTAGCGCTTGTAAGCACTAGTACAGTGGTTCCTAACCTTTTCCATATTATTACCCCTGTACCCAATTAGGAAACCTGATTTTACCCCGATGTTAAAATGTAATCAATAGAGAAATTGACAAAAAAAAAAAAAAAAAAACCGCCCGGTAGATTATTAAAAACTTTTGGACACGTATTTTTTCTTTTTTTACGTGACCATAAGATTACGGCAATACATTGAGTAGGCAATGCGATAAAATGTGGCATGACGTCACTAACAGGTAGATTTTATACTGACTTGTGACGTAGCGAGCCCCCACTCCCCAACTTTAATGCGTTTTATCTGAACCATTTTTTATTAATTTGATAAAGCAAAAAATACATGTCTAATATTTTTTTATTATCTGACTGACGGACTAATTACTTTTTTTTTTTCCCCAGTCAACAATCCCTATACAAACGATACAAGCAAATACAAATTGATATCTTTATTAATCACAAATTGCCTCTGAAAAAGTCTTACAACTTTAACATATTTTATATACACACAATGAATTAAGTAAAATTAGTTAGTGTGATGGTTGGCATTGTTTTGCATTCATAAGTTTTTTTTTAGATGCTGGGACGGCATGCAGCTAGAAAGAGATGCCACGTGCTGAAGTGCGGTACTTACTGCGCGTAGATCTATATTTTTTATTTTTAGCTTGGTATTTTATTAGATTAGGTCTTAATTTTAGGTTCTTTGTTACAGAACACCACCCTCAGAATAGTTGATTTACCCCCAGGTTCGAAACCAATACACTAGAACAACAAGGCAAGGAAATACACACCTTCATAATAAGTTAAGTTACATCCCTAACAACATAAACATAACATAAGTTACACTATCCCTTGACGTACACTAAGTAAGTTAACACAAACAGCCACTCACAAGCTTACTAACGTGAACAAACTAGTAACTCTTCCCGTCTTCACCTATTAGACAAGCTGTTTAATAAAACTGTCTTACTTTACCGGCTTAGTAAAGTAAAAGGCGGTAAAAGTTTTGGTAAAGTCTTTATAAGTTAACATTGTGCTTGTACTCCGTAAAACTGGAAGAGGTGTATTATGAGTAAATTTTAGTAACTTGTGGTGGATCCACAGTTGCAGCCCGCGAAATTAAAATTTTCCTACGTTTTTTGCATTTTGCAGGTTAGTTTTAGGTGGTATCTTGGTCAAAATATGGTTCGCGACTATAACAGATATGTATTTACAGAATTATTATTATATTATATTAATAGGTGAGCCAAAATTATGTACCCCTTTTTACGAAAATTATGCGGACGGAGGAGTTTGAAATTTGGCACAGTTAAAGTTTATATGGAGAAGGAGTGCAGAAAGCTTAATATTTTTATACTATACATTAGAAATAAATTAAATTTAAAAAAAAAACATTACACACACTACCATGCGTTTGACACTAGATTCATGACATTTAAATGAATTATGGTCGAATTTCGACCTCTGGGCGACGGAAATCTATCTTAGGGAGACGTAATAAATTATTACTAGTGGTAATAATTATTACGTCTCTCTAAGATAGATTTGTTCCATATGAACAAATATCTTATGGAACAAATAATTCAGCTCATGATGATCCATGTGCCAAATTTAATCCAAATTTGTTCAGCCGTTTTAGCGTGAACGCGTAACAAACAAACAAACAAATACACTCACTTGCGTATTTATATATAGGATACTCTCTAGAATTCTAGCAGTCACTCCATGTAAAATACTCAGTTACTTCCGGTTAGACTGGAAGCAAACCCTAATATAGTTTGGAAAAGCTTAGACAGATGATGAAGTTAAGTAACAATGGAATCCGAGATGTGTAGTTACTACTGAAGGTAAAGTGAATAAAATTAATCTCAAAGGTTTAAAATCAACTAGAACATGAAAAATAATCAAAAATTATCTTTCAAACAAAACTTGTAGGTAAGTAATTGAATTATTTATCAAAAGAAGTTGCAAACTCAATTAATATATTAAAACTTGGTAACAAGATGTCAAAGTTTCATGAAAGTTCTTTAATGAAAACATGTAGGTAGGTATTTTATATTTATTGCTACAATTTAACTTCTGTCCACAAAACGGAGGGGCTCGTGGCTAAGTTATAACAGCCGCACAGGTCGATCGATCAGGTTAACCTACTCTTGCCGAGGTTGGTCCGTGGATAGGTGACCATCTTTACTTACCAAGACCCCTTCGTGCGTTGGAATGCCGTCGGTCCTAGCTGTCATTCGTGTATCTATGGCAGGCGTTACGGTTATAAAAATTAATCCATTTGTCAAATGAAAAACATACTTTAGGTAATTTTAATTTAGAAATTCGGGTACCGGTAGGCACCGAGTGTATCCTTGAGGTATCTTTCAAGCCCCACTGTATCCTTAAGGTAAACGGCGGTACACGCGGATTAAATCTCTATTTTTACTATATAAATAAGGGCTAAAATGGTCTGTGGGAAGTTTCTCTCTGGCTGGACGGATATTCTCGTCAAATAGACCTAAAATAAAAATAAAATTACAGGTAACACCAAAAAATTCTGAAAAATGTCGATAGTGACGTAAAGGGCACGTCAATGTCAAACCGCGGGGCTTTCTTTTTTTGCGGCTGATATCGGTTAAGTATTAATTGAAATACTCAAATCAAAACACTCAACTTGTAAGTTGCACTACATACTAGCACTCGTATGGTACGTTTTTTAATCTATTTTTTTACATTTTCATACGATACTTTTGGAATGGAACGGACATTAGAAAAATAATAATTATTATTATATTAATACGTGAAGCAAACACTTTGTACCCCTTTTTACGAAAATTACGCGGACGGAGGAGTATGAAATTTGGCACAGTTAAAGTTTATATGGAAAAGTAGTGCAGAAAGCATTTTTTTTAACATATTATACATTAGAAATAAATTAAATTAATAAAAAAAAACATTACACACACTACCAAGCGTTTGACACAAGATAGCTACCTTAGAATCATGACATTTAAATGAATTATGGTCGAATTTCGACCTCTGGGCGACCACTAGTAATATAAATAATAATTCGAAAAATACAAAAAGGTATGGTGTTGGTATTTCTCCGAACAAGCCGAAGTGTTACGCCATACGCTAGTCTCTTGAGTAACAAAGTCATTACCCGCACTATTTCCGAGGTGCACGACAGCACGTGACTACTACGTGCCCCATCTTCCCAAGGGAAGTGGACGTGACAGTTCACAACAGGTGGGCTATTTGCTGGTTACGTTAAAAGTAATAGAAATATATTGTAAGAGGAAAATTAAAGGAAAAACAAATAAATACAAGAAATCCGAAGAATGATGAAACACGAAGTTTGTCGTGGTACATTAAAAAAATATTTGTAATGTACGAATGTAACTTTCTCAAAATACATAATAGGAAAGTCATTCGGTGCTCAAAAAGGGGGTTACCTGGCAATTCTGGGAGTGGAATTAGATGTGGATTAGATATACTGGAAATACCACAAAAAAATGCGCCACTTATTCTGCCTCGTGGTGTAAAAATTTGTTATTTGGCCAAAATGTGTGTGGAGTAAACTTTTCTGCGCCCGTACGCTAAAACTACAATTTTTTTCAAAAAAAGAAAGTCGTAAACTACGCAATTTTTCTTTAGTTGAATTTATTTCATAGCTGAGGGGCAATTCGCATAATGTTTAATAACGTTCGCATTCGCACCTCATCCGCAATCTGTCAAAAATACAATCAATTTACCAACATTTTTGACTAGTTTGACAGATTGCGACTTGAATATGAACGTTTCTTAAGTACGAGAATTGGCCTTCTGTAGTCAACGTAAAATGAATCGGAAAGGATTGTCGAAAACGTGTTTTTGAGCGCCATTTTTCCAATATGGCGGAGCGAGCGGCAAAGAGCGGAAAATTCACAAAGAGGACGTCGAAATGAATAAAAATCACCAATTTCACAAAATCATGGAAAACTTTCCAGGTAAGACTATCAATAAATTACTGAACTAAAAGTTGTACCTACTTTCTATCTTGACTAACGAAAAGAAAGCGGGAGGAGCATGTCGTGCTGTACTATATAAAAGTCACTTGGAACGTCACTCAAGTGAGCGCACACAATTCAAAAGCAAACTCATTTGTTTTTAAAGTAAATCATCGCGGATTCACAACGAGACACCGTTCGAATTTCGAAGTGATATTTAGAGAAGTTTTACTGGACTTATGGCAGTCGGAAATCACCAACCCGCAATGAGTAAGCGAGGTAATCAGTGTAACCCAAGGCATAATTTATGTATTGTATTGTATAATTATCACTTGCTTCAAAAACGGTGAGGGAAAATATCGTGAGGCATGCCGGAGAGATATTTCTCGACGACATTTGAAGCCAAGTCAGAGACCCATGGACGGTATATTCAATTTTTTGTAAAATTGACGTTCATAAGTACCTTTTATGTGCCTAATTGACTGGGTGTATGTGAGTTTCTATGTTTGTAAACGCACCCACGATACAGGAAGAAATTCTTAGGGTGGGGCAAAGTTTTTATAAAAAAAAAAATGAAATAAATTGTTTGACATTGACTTTATAAAAGCTCCGATAATTCTCGATTTCTTTGTATGAGAATGTTCTCATATAAAAGAGAGCTTTTGTTTTGATAATTACAAGGTCTTTTCCCTGCAGGGAGACCGAAACAGTCTGATAATATTAAGAGGAAAACAAACCAAATCAAACTGACGGCATATCGAGTAATTATATTAATGGAATGAACAAGTAAAACAATAGGTTTTCCTCAAACCACTCTGTTGTCAATTTAATTTGGAAAAGCTTTTCGACAAAAATAATAAATTAAGGGCGGCTGCTGCAGGTGCGGAAAACCTCAAACGGCGCAAATATAACAACCTTATTGGTAGCTATATTTTTGAGCCGTTTGGGGTTGAAACACTAGGGCCGTGGGGTCCGAGTGCTCATCGAGTATTTCGGGACATCGCCAAGCGGTTGGTCGACTCTTCACGTGACCAGAGGGCTGGCCATTTTTTAGGTCAAAGAATCAGCATTGCCATCCAACGTGGCAATGCTGCCAGCCTTTTGGGCACTTTTCCAACTGACAGCGATGAGGATGAATTTTTTGATGCCCAATGAGCTCTTCCTTGATTTTATTTTAATTTTTATTTCCTCTGTATACTTGTACATAATTTATATATTTTAGTGTTAGATGTATATTATATTTAAGATTGTATATTAAAAATATTGAATAAAAAAAAATTAAAAAAAAATTAAAAAAAATTAAATATACGTAAGTTACTGTTAATGCCATTGTTTCAATAGAAAATATTAAATCATTTTATTGAATAAAAGGAATAAATACATCAACGGTTTAGTATTCATTTTGAGAAACAAAATTTATTTTTAAAAACATAAGTGAATAAAAAATATTATTATCTAAACTAATATTATAAAGAGAAACGATTTAATTTTTTGTATGTTTGTTTGTTTGTTATGAATAAACTCAAAAATTACTGGACTAATTTTAAAAATTCTTTCACCAGTTTTCTTCTTTTCGTGTGGTAAGTGACTAACCTGGTGTCAGAGTTTTAAAGCCGCCCATGGGCCTCTGACTTGGCTTCACATGCCGTCGAGAAATATCTGTCAGGCATGCCGGTTTCCTCACGATGTTTTCCTTCACCGTTTTTGAAGCAAGTGATAATTACACAATACGCACATGAATCCGAAAAGTCGGAGGTGCGTGCCTTGGAACTCGAAACCTATGACTTGGCAGTCCGACGGTCACACCACTAGGCTATCACTGCTATAATACTAATACTAAATAGTATTAAAGAGGTAAAAGTAGTAGAGTTTGTTTGCTTGTGTATTTAGGGGGTAATCTCCGAAACTATCAGTCGGAATTGAAAAATATCTATTTGCATTAGATAGCCCAATTCTTGAGGAAGGTTATAGGCTTTATAACATCACGCTACGACCTCTAGGAGCCGAGCAAAAGTCAGAAAGACCGCAAGCGAAATCGAAGTAATAGCGCGGGCGGGGGATGACATGCGATGCGGTGCGATAAGTCGCTGTCAGAAGCTAGTTCATTATAAGTAGGAAGTGTCTTCAAAACCTTGTCGGTTCAGTGGTAGGCAGCTGATATAAAAAAGCCATTTCGTCAGTAGGAAAATGTCGTGAGGTAAGTTTTGAGTATGAATGTGGATGGCTATAAGAGTAGGGGAAGACCAAAGAAACGACGGATGGACTGTGTGGAAGATGATATGGATAGAAAGGGGATGACTACCGAGATGACGACTAATAGAGAAGTATGGAAGAAAGGGACAGGTTGACCCAAATAATGGCAAGAGAATAAGGATTTGTGCATGTGAAATTTTAAAACTGCAATAATTTAATGGGTCAATCGTTTATCCTTGTAAGAAACAGGGTCGATTGACATCAAAAAAGTTTTTTTTTTTTTTTTTTTTTTCAAAATCTGTGAATGGAGATCAAAATGTCTCAAAAAGTTAAGGACAGTGTCCTAAGACTGTTTTCTTGTTGCTACATCCGTTAAGGTAGCTGCTCTTACTACCCCATATCAAATATCCACCCGGTATACATTTTTGGGATGTGCTTTTTTTTTACTTTATGTCTCCTCTAGGGCCGTATTCAGCGGACGATCAAGACGCTTCCAACGATACCTCATTTGTCAAATAATAGTGAGTAGTTAGGAAGTTACGAAGGTAACAGATGAACATACATATATCCCGGTCAAAATCATAACCCTCTTTTTGCTTCGCCGTAGTCGGGTAAAAATATATAAATATCGATGTTTTGTCAAGTGGTGGAGGGTCGATAGTTTCCTTATAAATTGACGGGGTTTAAAGGGTTTATAAAAGCTCCGATTTTTTTTTTAAATATACTCAAAATATGCTTTAAATACTAATTTTCCGACAACTTTTATGCGAATGCAAAGAGCAAAGATGCAAGAAACGAACAAATTTTTCCCCCAAATTGTTTATTTTCGTCTTTTGTTCTTATCTTGCGTCATGTGTACCGCAAATAAACGTATTTTCTTTCTTTCTTTCTTCCAACGAATAAAATACTGAAAATTCCGAAAAACCAATACAGCATATTTTGCTTACGTAATATTTTTCCACCAGCTTAAATTGCGTTTTAAACGAAAACTACAGTTAGTCATTTTCATCCCAAAACCCGGATTAGAAAATGGTAAAAAAAATTCTGCTAGCAACTTAGAAGTAGCGCTCGCCGGCCGCTGCCGCGGCACCGCTCGCTTCGATCGCTCGGCTCGCGCATGTTTGGTCACAGTCCTAACCTAACCTAACCTATTTCACCCACTTTTTCTACACCAGAAAACAACTACCGGTAGGTAGATATTTTCATTAAAATTGAGAGTTAAAAAAGTTATTCCTTATCTAATAATAGAAATTACTTAAGCTGGTTTCTATGGAGCTTAAGAAAACGATTAGCAGAACATATGTTTTAGGAAACTTTTTTCGGAAGTTTGGTATTTTTTTTGGTCATTAATTTTAACATAGCTTAGATACTCGTAGTATTACAGTCAACCGCAGATCGCTGGAAGTTAATTTGTTTTTCGGAAGCTTTATTATTTCCCTTATTTTGTTCTTTTAACTAATTTTATTTCCAAACAGTTTTTCTGATTGCAATAAGTTGCGATCAAAACTCGATGTTAGCAATAAGACCGGTCAATCGCACTGTAAACATCTCTGCAAAAAAATGCTTTGACATAGATCTCTAGCTTCCAATAAAGAGAATTCAATATTCCATTCTATTTTCTCTCAGACGATATCCATTCCATCTTCCGCTAGCAAGTCTTAAATCTACAGCAACTTCAAAAGCATGAAACTAGGTGGCCACAGAATAGATAGATACAGAAGGTCGGCTACATACAACGGGCGAAAACGCACGCATACATAGACACGCTTCACGTACAGCAAGTGTAATTGGCATTTGATTGAAATAAGTCTTGGTTAAACGGAGAGTAAGAGAGAGACAAAGAGAGAAAGAGAGAGAGAAAGATAGTGAGAAAAAGAGAAAGAAAGATAGAGGGAGAAAGATAATAAGAGAGAGTAAGAGAGAGAAATAGAGAGAGAGTTGCTGTCTGCTGATCTGACAGTAGACAGCTACTGCGTCTATATACTCGCATGGCAGTACCTCGGCTCGGATCCATGGGTCGCACGATTATAGTAGCTGCCATGACATGGACCAATAGCTACTGCTCGATAAACTAGAACTGCTGCATTATGATATGGCGGGGACTGTAAGTGGTGAGTAAAATCCAAAAAAAATGTAGTAACTCTGATGCAACCTATTGACAGACTCACTTGACAGTAACACGCATGATGCGGTCACACAGTGTGAGTACCTCCATTGTAGTAATTGCATGGGCCAGCTCACAGGCTAGCTCGCACTGTGTAACCGAACCCATATTTTTGAGATCTCTTTATGTACGCGTCGTATGTGTGCGTGCGTCTGTCTTTGCTCATGGTATGAACCTGACCTTCTGCAAAACTATCTATTCTGTGGTATAGCGAACACGAAGTACAGTCACACACAAAGTCAAAGTAGGTCAACTGTGGTACACTCATTATGCGAGACGATGTTGCTGTTTTTAATTTTCTAGACTAAGATATTTTTATGCTTGCTTCGATTTTTTACTTGGCTGTACTTTCTGTTTGTAAGTGAATAAAGGATGTGTTTTTTTCTGCTTCGTAGGTTGGGATGTTTTGTAAAGTTGAGTAGCTTGTGCTGCAGTAAAATATTAGATGGGTGTCTGAAGGGTATTAAACAATTACTGTTTTTAGGCAGTTGTATTTTAGATTAAAAATCTACAGTCTTTGGTAATAAAACATCACGCCAATTCCTTGACGGGGTAGGCATAGGTGTACCCAATACCCATAGTACATCAGTATTTCGCTAGTTATGGTTCCTATCACATGGGAGCTCGTGGCCAAGTAATAACAGCTACACGATCCATTAGGCTAAGCTACGCTTGCTGGGGTTGGTCCGTGGATGGGTTACCATCTTTACATACTGAGACTCCTCCGTGCCTTGGAAAGCAGGTTAAGCCGTTGGTCCCGGCTGTCATTCGTGAATCTTTGACAGTCCTTACGGGTTCTCAGAAGCCCGAAAGTCTGACAACCAGTCTTATCAAGGGGTATCGTATTGGGTTTTGCAGGTCAGATGGACAGTCGCTCCAAATAAAATACTGGCATTCAGCTGCATCCGGTTAGACTGGAAGCCGACACCATCATAGTTGGAAAAAAGCTAGGCAGATTGAGATTCGGTCCTATCACATGAGACACGGACACGTCCTATGCCATCACACACCACTGTTAAACACAGGTTTGTGTGGTGTGTTTAACCAAATGTCTGTTTTTTTGTTCTTATTCCGATTATTAAAAAAAAACCCACTTCAGGCTGTTACTGAGAAGTTCTTCATGGAAAATCCAGTATCACGTTGCCCAACCTGGGAATCGAATCCATGACACTCGTTTATGACCATTTGACCAAACAGGCAGTTGAAGTTAACTCAGAAGTCGAGAAATCTTCAATAACGTTTGTTAATAAACCCAACTAAAATAGTTTACTAAGAAATCTTTGTAAAGCAGTGACAATATCTGTAGTTAACAAGTTAACTGAGTAGTAACTGCGTACCAACGCAACACTGAATAATAATGTGAAGCTTGTCGGGAAACGGACATGTTTGAACTTATAATAAACTTAGTTAGGGAATGTCTGTGTTGGAGTTTAAACCTTTAATTGTTTGCGGAAGTTAATCCTAGTGACAGAGATTAATTATTTGAACTTAGGGAATTTTGAATTATTCTGCCCACTAAGCACCGTTTCCATAACGCCTGGGGGTGCCCGAGCCCCCCAATGGTATTATCAGCACGGCTGAGCCCCCCAATATTTCACTAGGATTTATAGCTGCAGTTTAAACACACTGTATATGTAATAGCAAGAACTAAACATAAAGTTTTTTTTTTGTTCTGCATAAACAAAGTGCTTTTGTTTATGCAGAATAATAAAAAAACTTTTTGTTTATATATAATTATATAGTTTTTTTTTTCCAAAATAAAAAAAACACACAAACAAAATAACCAAAAGCCTCGTGTTCAAGCAATAAAAGTTTGTAATTTTTTTCCATTGCTTAATGAAAGGGCCAGGGACTAAAGCGGTAAAGACAATTTACATTGAGTAATGACTGTGTGTTGTGTTGGCAAATGACAACAAACAAACAATCAAAAGAAAAACAAAATGCCGATTGCAGAGCGGAAAAATAACTACTTTTGTAACAAACAAAGAACAATTTAGCCGTGTGTCTCATCTGATCAAGAACAGTTCATAGCTCAGCAAAATGCTGTGACTTCGGACGAACCTATCGTCAACAGCGCTGATTTTCAGCAACTACCTCTCGAATGATAATAGTTTCCGAACCGAGAATATATTTGCTGCTTTTTAAACCTTAACATTGAATATTCTGGCCTGCAGAGTGGATCCTTGTCGCCATGACTAGTATATCTGTTCGCAGCTCTAGAGCGAAGAAAACCTTATACAACACGAATGTCCATTTAATTAAATGGAAGAAACCTTTCAAAGAATAGAAAATTATTTTTGTTTTAAAGCCATACAAAAAACTGTACGGCCAAATGAAGTATCTGGGGAATTAAAGTACCTACTGAGTCAGTTATTATTCTACTCAAATACTCTGAGTAACAGAATACTGACAGTCTGACATCTACTTTAAATAAAATTAGGTTAGGTTTGAATTCCGTTGTATTTATTCAGCTTCAAAGGGAGTTTTCCATAATGATCAAGCTTGGCAGACGGGTTAAAGACTAGATTTGTTTATGTTATCCTAACTACCATACATAACATAATGCGAACCTGATTAATACAAAAGTGAGCTTGTTTGTTTGTTTGTGAAGCTAAAATGGCAGGACAGATTTGGATGAAATTTGGCACATAGGTAGACCATGAACTGGAGAAGGACATAAGACACATTTTATCCCGATATTCTCACGGGATCGAGACTTATGCGGGTGAAACCGCGGGGCGCTAATAGTCTTTTATATTATAAATGTGAAAGTGAGTTTGTTTGTTTGTTACACTTTCACGCTAAAACGGGTGAACAGATTTGGATGAAATTTGGCACATGGGTGGACCATGACCTGGGTTACGACATAGAATATATTTATCCCGATATTCTTACGGGATCAAAGCTTATGCGGGTGAAACGTGGGGCACGGATAGAAAAGTAATAAACAAGCAGGTTGTCCACCTGGGTCCTATTCAATAATTGACATAACATTCTGACGAATGTTTGTAAATATGTGAGCACCATGTATCTATCACAGAAGGAAGAAGAGTGGGGCGCGTCTTCGTGGATGGCACTATCTATACCTAATCTGCGTGCGCAATTTATTTGCCAAACATGTAAACAAACACGAGTTTTCCACTTAGACAAACATCAACTTTAAGCAAGTGTAAATAAAGTTGATTTTACACCGACTAGTATTGTTGAAAATTCATAAACAAATATGAAGTGATAGCGCAAACTGAACCTTATGTGAAGACATTACAGTTGTTTCTTCTAAAACCGGTGTTTGTTTACATATTTGGGAAATGAATTGCGAACGCAGATTACCTTCGTGGATGGCACTATCTATGGTACCTAAAGTTTTACTACTAGGAAACTTCTAATAAATAAAAGCTCAGATCTAAAACCTTACTTCCTCAATAAAAAAAACCTCTCAAAAGTAACTAAATTAAATACGAAAGGCTAATAAAAGACAGCCATAAAGCCGGGCATTTAAGAACACGTGGTCTTGAACTAGCCTATAATTCGGTTACGATTCGGTTCCGGGGCCGGTTAGCCGCCATCTTGGATCCGGTCCGGCCCTCATATCCGTTGAGACGGGATGTGATGTAATAATCGAGTGGATGAGATTTTACGTTTATCTTTTTTTTTAAATAAAAATGTAGGTATAAAAAGCTAATGATTTTGTTTTGGTTTGTACAATGTTTTGACAAAAGTATTTTCGTACCTAATAACTAAATAAATTGTAAAAAACCGCCTCTGTGGTGTACTAGTTAGACCACCTGTCTCAGACCCAGAGGTCACGGTTTCGATTCCCAGTGGGAGTAATATTTCTGCTTGGGTTGGTGGTAGGGCTATTTCTAAGTCCGCCTGGCCAGCCACCACCATTTTATCTAAGTCTGTCGCTATAACACACCACGCCATCTTGTTGTTTCATTTCGGCAGTAAGAGGTAAGATAGCCAGTTCCTCTGTGGTTGAGGATTCCGTGTGAAGCTCACTTCCACCTTCGGCCTGATAATCACTTACCATCAGGTGAGATGCAGAACAAGAGCTTCACCGTTGTGGAAGACAGAAATTAAATTAAACAAGACAAAGTAGTTTTTGCAAGTAATTATAAATCATACATAGATTGTGGGTTCAAAACCTGCCATACAATACGATTCTCTGAATGTTTTATCGTATTCCACTGACTTGACGGTGAAAATATTGAAAAAAACCTAGATTTACGTTACTTAGAACTGATTTTTCCAACGCCAGATCAAACTTAAATCGTTCCATCATGCATGCATTTTTTATAAGCTATTTTGAAACGTGAAACTATCAGTTAAACGAAAAAATACAAACATAAAAATTCAAAAGTCATTTTTATTCAAACTAGGCTGAGAATCAGCACTTTCTGAACGTCAAAATTACATAAGACAGTCCCCAAAAACGCCCACCTTTCACCACTTCCTAGTGCATTAGCTGGGAAGAAGAAGTGTTGAAAGTTATGAAACTAATATTCCGCAATTAGTTTCGTAATGTAAATTCGGTTTTTAAGGCTTAACGATTCTCCATTTTTATTCATATTTTTTTTTGTATCGCACATTATTTTTATCAGTTTGTCCTTAACATCACAAAGCGTACAAAAACGGAACTTCTGCCGTTATCTACTTTACAAGCCCACCTCGCTACGTAACACAAAAGATAATGCAAAAGGATTACATAGCCTAGCTACGTAAGTCAATCACAATATGAAAGAGTTTAAAAGAAATTGCTAATCTATTGCTTCCTAAGCTTGATAAATACGTCCGCTCAACAATATAAATGAGGCAATGTATGTTGTTGAATTGTCTAAATGAAAGGTATTGGTATCGTCTGTGTGTTACGCAATTACCACGCTGTATAAGCCATACTGGAAGTAAGTGTTTCATTTTGTGCAAGGGATACAGAAGTCATGCTAAGATTGACTTTTTAATACTTTAAGCAAAGCGATTCTTTGCTTATATCCATATTGTTTTGATGTGTAACACCTTTTCTCTTGCTTTCCTGCAATCAAAATCGAAATCTAAATTATCAAATCTGTGGGAGTGATTTCGTGAAAAGGGACGGAAGTGTGTCACAGGAAACCGGGGAAGCGCGCGCTATTTGATTTGACCAATGAGCGCGCACGGTGTTAGAGTTGGCTGTCAGAAAAGACCTTGACGAGGCCCCGCCCCTTTAATATTGCTTATTACCAAGGTAAGATGTCAGATGTTACACATCATATAGGACTACTGTAAGGGTCGCTCGTTTTTTTTTAAATATATCGCACATTATTTTAATCAGTTTGTCCTTAACATCACAAAACGTACAAAAACGGAACTTCTGCCGTTATCTACTTTACGAGCCCACCTCGCTACGTAACAGAAACGATAGGGCACAAGGATTATGTTGATGTGATCCTGTGGAAGCTATCAATTCTCGCTTAGCGCTAGCTATTGATCGCTTTTGGTAGTAAAGTAATATAGCTGATAAAGATGCGGTTTCAAGGTAGATGGTCTTTTTCTTTTGGATTAAAGATCGATGATACGCGTGGTGATCAGTGACTGTGGCAATATTCGTACTGTACAAATAAGGGGCTCATAATTTAATTTGCTTCAAAGAGATGTCAGTACAACTGACGGGGTCCGTTAGGACCGATGCCTGCCGGGGTCGAGGGAAAGTCCGAAAGGGATACCGTGGCCCCTGGCAACGTACAGGCAATTGAAGGAACATGGGTGGGTTTTAGTCAGTAAGAGTCAGACACGACACTCCGCCCAGAGCGCGAAATGTTATTTGATAATTTCCCACCCAAAAAAAAGGGTTTTATAATTTCACGTGAATGTTTTAACCTGTATATAATGAGATATTAGAATTTTATCTTTGAAAGTCTGGTTGCAGGAGATTATAAATATTTAAGAGCGTTCATCCAAAAAGTTGGCAACGTCGCAATTAGCTGCCAAATATTTACCTGTTTTGATTAATTTAGCAATATTACTATTAATATAATATTAATATTAAATAAGAAATCTGGCAAACTATTGAACTATAATATTGATAATGAATTGCAATTATAATACTGAATTTGATGTTGTAACAGTTTTAGGTGTAAAAAAGGCATTTGGAAACTTTCCAAATGCCTTTTTTCCAATTACTTGACTTTGTAATGATGACTTTTGAATTTTATAAAATTTCATCCAAATCCTGCCGTTTTTGCGTGGTTGAGTAACAAAAATCCAAACATACAAACTTTCACATTTAATTAATATATTTAAGATAAAACAATAACAATTCGAATATTCCTTACTGAAAATGGTATTTACTTTTTTCTACCGATAGGTTAAAAAATATTTTACCTACAATAAAATCTTCGCATAGCAATTATCATAGCTTTTAATACTCACATATCTTTATATCCATATCTACACACTCTAGAGAAGGGGGGAAAGGGGAGCATTATCATCCCATCTTGTAAGAGTTATGAGGAAACTAGCGGGGTGAAACGTTGATAAGAGCCTTTTTTTGTGACGCGAATTCTGATATGCGGCTTTTAATGGTGTTAGGTGATTGTAGCCCGCGATTTTGTATAAAGGAAAAACTGTGTCAAAGTAAAATTTTTAAGTGTACTAGGAGCACATGACCATCTGCCTAGGCTTTTCCCAACTGTGCTGGGGTCGACTTCCTTCACCAGATGCTGCTGAATACCAGTATTTTACATGGAGCGACTGCCTGTCTGAACTGCACAACCCAGTTACTGGGTACGAGGAGCATGTAGAGATGTAAATGCCAAGCGAACATTTTCCTGCTGGGGTTGCGGGTTTGTCCGAAAGGGATATCGCGGCCCCGGCACACAGGCAACGGAAGGAACACAGGTAGGTTTTAGTCAGTAAAAGTCTGTTACGCCCTCTCGCTCCGCCCAGAGCGGGAGAAGTCATTTGATGATTTCCCATCATCAAAAAACAAAAAAAAAAGCGAACATTTTGTTCAGATTAAATGTATGCTGTTCTGCTGATGTCAAAAACAGAAAACATCTGTTTTCATAACAACGAGGAAACGACTGCTCGCTCACTGTGACGTCGTTTTCACTGAAAGAATGAGCGAGATTCGTTCGCCGAGTCCAGCCGATCAGCAGTGAACAAACATATTTTCATTTACCGCGTGAACAAACGCTTGCTCGCTCAGAACTGTTCAGAACGCAGCTTAGTAGGTGGTCAGCCTATTGTCATTTAGCACACACAAAAATTCCAACCCCGAACTGCTAAAGGGAATTTCCAAAAAAAAAAAAAACTCCGTGATTAGCGAACCTAGCACTCCATGTCCTAGGCCACTAGGTTTACCCAGTAACTGTTACCCGTTCTGGTGGTCAGGTAAGCTGTTGGTCCGTGTAAAATGCTGGTATTCAGTAGCATCTGGTTATACTGAAAGCTGACCCCAACGTAGTTGGGAAAAAGGCTAGGCGAGCTTAGGATAATACTAGTAAGCTCGATTTTCGAACTAGGAGTACTGAAATTAAGAACCTCTATTATAAACTATGCAGTCATTAAATAACTTAGTGCATCTTTTCATTCTTTTAGCTTTTACTAACATTGTTTTAAGACTTTATGAGCAGACTAAGTAGATGTAAGTATCTTTTAAACTTACTTTGTTACTTTGTATATAATAGGATACTATCTTTTCTTTATAATAATAAGTTTAGCTTCTTTTTTTATTTTTCAAGTGAAAACTTCTTTAAGCGCGTTGAGAGATTTTTTGGTAGGAGCTAAACTTATCGATTCGCGTCCAGCTGTATAGGTCCCCACCTATAGAAGCGCATTTAAGCAGCAATGACGA
Source organism: Agrochola lota (assembly GCA_947364205.1). Lineage (NCBI taxonomy): Eukaryota > Metazoa > Arthropoda > Insecta > Lepidoptera > Noctuidae > Agrochola > Agrochola lota. The sequence continues at coordinate 6,770,094 of OX376246.1, read as the reverse complement.
ATGAGCGGCGAGATTCCGTGAGCGTTGACGAATCAGCGGACTGCAGTGCCCCGCGTCTGTCAGCACAGTGGTCTTAGTCAAAGTATAGCAGTAAGTTTAAAGCTCGCCAGTACGTGCTTTTTTACGAGAATTTTATTGAAAACTAAGTATTTTGTGTGTAATCGACGGTAAGTGGATAAATATTCATATAAAAAAAGTAAACAGCCCATCATGTTTTGATTAATAAATAAACTACATAATTATATGAAAATGTTTATAATTATCGCTCGGATTGCCAATAGATGTGAAAACCAGAGTAATGTTAATAATTTCAATTTACAAATCAATTATTTTGTGCCACGAACTATCTTTTTTTTTGGCCTCCTACCTTTTCACTTTCTCGCACAGGTCTGGTGAAGCCAGCCTAACCAGTTTCGATTATCATCAGATCATCATTTCAGCCGAAAGACGTCCACTGCTGGACATAGGCCTCCCCCAAGCGTCACGACATAGACCCGTTCTGTGCTTCTCACATCTAGCGGATTCTTGCGAAGCCTTCCAGACTGGGCCTTCCAATAAGCGGTTGCCACACCAGAACCCAACGGCCATCAGTTCTGCAGCCAATGTGCCACAAAACAATGATCATAAACACGACATCCAAAATCCCCACAAAAAGCCGCATTTAAGATGGAGGCTTTAAAAAGCTAAAAGAGAGGGCTCCGCACTACTCGATACACTCTTAAGTACCATTTAGTGACACTTGAGACCGGCTTTCTTACTTTCAAACACTTTGTTGGAAACCCACTTTACATGGTTATGCGGTAAATATTTGTTCTGTATTTCGATACGTAATATGGACACATTGTCTCGACATCTTTTTGCAGAAAAAAAAAAAAAAAAATGTCTTGTAAACTCGAACTATTTTAGCATAGTTTATTTTAGTTTATAACATAATGATAACTTAAGGCGAAAGCGTCAGGGTAGTCCGCGAAATTCAAATTTCCTTACCTTTTTTGCAATTTGCTTAACAGTAGGTATCAGGTTGTCATGTTGAACTAAATATGTATGATTCGCGGCCGTATCAAATTTTTCAGTATATAATTATAATCATAGAAATCATCAATACAACTCTTTATGTTAATAAAGAGTTGTTGTTGTTGTTGTTGTCTTTTTGTTGTTTTGTTTCCTATTGTATGACTATTTCATGAAATCCGGACATTTGAGGTTTATGCTAACTTAGATTATAATTCTGTAAAACCATATTTATGACGGTCGCGAATCATATTTTAATCAACATACAACCTGACACTGACCTGCAAATTGCAAAAAACGTAAGGAATTTTGATTTTCGCGGGCTACCTTAGCTCATCCCCCTTAATGACTAACAATATTATACCTACTTCTAACAGTAACTTCAAACAATGCCGTTCCGATACTCGTTGCAAGGAACCTTTATACGTATGCAACCAGTGTTCCTCAGTCTAAGTGAATACCTAATTTTATTTTATATTTGAGAAATAAATGCCTTAAACTTTTTATGGCGGAAATTGTTGATAAGTTTGCTGATTAGATTTTTTCTTTTAATTTACAACCCAAGCCGCGGGAAAGCGCTTTTGGGGTCGCGGGAAACTTCGAAAGGGATACCGTGGCCCCTGGCAACGTACAGGCAACTGAAAAACGGGAGGGTTTTAGTCAGTAAGAGTCTGACACGCCCTCCCGCTCCGCCCAGAGAGGGAGAAGTTATTTGATAATTTCCCACCTAAAAAAAAAGCCGCGTCTTAGCTAATTTTATTTAAATACAATGAAGGTTTTCTTGAAAATTCACGCCATCAATTACGGGCTTTGACAATCTTCCATTTCGACAATGAAAATAAATTAAATGATGACGTTCATCATTCGTTAATACTTCAGTCACGACTAATGAAAATATTGGCGCTTTAATACTTTTGACAGGTGCCCGGACCTGACGTCTCAGTCCTGCCACCTAATGAACGTCATTTCAGAAAATCTTCATTCCCTTCCTCCTTTTGCTCAACGTAAACAATTTATTTTTCTGAACAATATTTTGTAATGCCAACGACATTTTAATTCGGTACGTGACTCTTCTCTCCGTGACGTCATTAACATAAAAAGTAAACATATTTCAGTCATTTCTTGAGAGCAACATTCACAAATTGGATTGTCAAAGAAGATTTTGTTTTTTGAAGTGGAAGTAAATAGTTTTCTTTAGGTTAAAGGAATATTGTTAAATAAGTCGAAATTATTGGCAGAAATTGAGTGGAAAAATTCGTTTTAACTATCTATACCCGCTAGCTACCCGGCCCGGCTTCGCACGGGTATCACTAAGTACTTATCTACGGTGCACTTACCTACCTATATCTACCTACCTACCTTCCTACCTACCTACCTACCTACCTACGCACCTACCTACCTACCTATACCTGGCTACTTACGTACATAACTATTTTTTTTAATTTTTTTTTTATAATTATTCCGGAGAGACAAATCCAACAAATAAAAGATCATAAAAATTGGCAGTTTTTGAGTTATAAATGGTGGAACTAACTCGACTTTTTTTATATGTCGGAAATACATTACTGAGTTGGCTAATCAGGACGCCAGCGCTGCCTAGCGACACTCGACGCAATCTACAACATAACGCTCGGACCAGCCGGAGCTGTGCAGACTTCATGGGTGGCAGTCAAGCTCTGAAGATGTTTAGAAACTGTCGTGCATTCCGAATAGTTTTTTCATGTACCTACAGTGTATGTATTGCTAGTGTGATTAATTTGATCGTGAATTATAATTTGATCTGAACTGCAAACAGTTTTTCAATTGCGCAATAACCAACACTACCCACAGTACGTCCACAGTAGTTAAAATATGCCTGATAATAACGAAAGAGCCACTTACCACTTACCACTTGCCACTTATCCTCCTCTGTCACATAGATATAGTTATATTATAAAGAGAGAGAGCGAATTTTGTGAGTTTGATTTCATGTGGAGGGTAATCTCCGGACTCACAGCTATTTAAAAATTCTTTCACCATTTGAAAGATACATTATTCCAGATGGACATAGGCTATACATATATATTATTTAAATATATACAAAAATAAGCACATAATAATACTAATGAAATACTATCTTGAAATCATGCAAGCCTGGTACTTTACTGCTCAGAACTTGTGAACAACGTGTCGTGAACAGAATTCCGTCTTCACATGTAAATTGCGAAGCCGGCGCGGGTTGCTAGTGGCATAATCTATGTATGTGATGAATTCATATGTACTTTCTGAGTTTATCTTTGACATTACTGAAATCGGTGAAGGAAAACCTTAAGAGGGTTTATCCTAAAAGTTGGCAACGTCGCAAATAACTGTCAAATATTTACCTGTTTTTATTCTTATAGCAATATTACTTGTGGAAATAAAAAATGTGGCTAAACAGCGAACTAGAATATTGATTATGAATTGCAATTATAACATTGAATTTGATGTTGTACCCATTTTAGGTGTACAGAATGCATTTGGAAAGTTTGCAAATAGTTTTTTTGATATTGGGGATATGTTAATTATTGCATTTCAGAAACAATATTCTAGTTCGCTAGTTAGCCACATTTTGTATTCCCACACAGTAATATTGCTAAATTAATCGAAACAGTGAAATATTTGACATGTATTTGCGACGTTGCCGACCTTCAGAATAAACACTCTTAACACAACCAACTATTTACACTAGGTACTAAATTAAATCCTTCCATTGCCTGTGTGCCGGGGCCGCGATATCCCTTTCGGACAAACCCGCAACCCCAGCAGGCATCGGTCTTTCGACCCCGTCGGTTGGTGCTGACATCTCTTTGAGGCGCGCCGTCGACACGGGCCTGGTCCTTATCGGACGGCGAGCTGCCCATTGCTCACCGTCCGCAAGCCCGCGCCTACGGTGGCCGGAAGTCGGCTCTCGACTCCCGACGCCCGGGGCGTCTCCTGCGGCGACTAGGGCCGCGAGGGCGTGCAGCTTGCATCTCCCTCGCGCGCTCCGCCTCCTCTTTCGCGAACATAACTGCTTCGCAGAAGGAGGTGACGGCCTCCCATGCACTCTCGCTCTGAACCATGGCCTGAACCAGGACCGGACGCGAAAGATCGCCGCCGCCGATCACCGCCGTGTCCTCACGGAGGTGATCGGCGGCGGCGATCTTTCGCGTCCGCCGTTTCGCTCCGCCCAAGCCGGGCAGACCTCCACCGTGTCGTGTCCTCCGGGCGATCCACACAGTGGTGACACCTGGGCGTTTCCTCCCGCCTTACGCGGAACAGGAACCTCCCGAAACAACCGTGTCCGGTGAGGACCTGCGTCAGGCGGAAGGTGAGGACGCCATGGCACCTCTCAAGCCACTCCTCAAAGAGGGGACTTATCGCCGCAATTGTGGCGTACCCAAGAATAAACACTCTTAACGTAATGTTGTTGTTTTTTTTTTCGCAATTTCTGTGGTGGTCCCATAGTGAAAGTTGTTCATAATGATGAGTACAATGACCCCTTAAGAGGTTTAGGGAAAACAAAAACTGAGCTTGTATATTAACTATATAAAACACAAAAAAAAAACTACTTAGGTCCGTTTACTAGACGTTAGACTTTGAAACCATCCAACCAATGTGCGCTAGATTGGTTTCGTTTGAAAGGAAATAATGCGAAGATGATTTTAGACCACTAAAGAAACGCCTTTTTTTTGGGAATTATTAAATAACTTCTCCCGCTCTGCACTGAGCGGGAGGCCGTGTCAGACTTTTACTGACTAAAGCCCACCCGTGTTCCTTCCGTTGCCTGTGTGCCGGGGCCACGATACCCCTTTCGGACAACTCGCAACCCCGGCAGGACATTGTTGACATAAGACTGAAATCGCAAACCTGTCTTGAGCAAGCGTGGTGATCAATGCTTCATGGAGATATGAAGCTGTATGAGAAGACGCCTTTGCCCTGCAGTGATGTGTTTGGACAGTAACAGGCTGGTACTAATATAATAAAGGTACAAGAGATTTTTGATTAGTTTCCAATATGGGCCTTATGATACCTAAAAGAAAGATAAGAAAAAAAGAAGAGAAAGAAAGAAAAGAAAGAAAATAAAATAAAGAACATAAAAAGGAAAGTAAAGAAAGAAAGGAAAGAAAAGAAAGAAAATTTGTTTATTTTCAATCATCATTTCAGCCGTCCACTTCTAGATATAGGCCTCGCCTAAGCATCGCCACTTCGACCTCATCATGTTTAGATATTGATACCCATCGCGTCTGCGGCGCTTAGCTAGCTAATTTTAGTTAACCCAAACCCAGGATTTATAAAAAAAAAAATAACTAGAGTGATAGCCTAGTGGTGTGACCGTCGGACTGCCAAGTCATAGGCGAACCAAGACCAAGACGATCCCAAGTCACGCACTGTAGAACTTCAAAGTATTTTACCTTTTAAGGAGAGTATAAAAAACTTTGACACCAGGTCTAACCATACGAAAACAAGAAGAAGAAGGAGTCCCTAGGAGCTAAACACAAGTTTTTATTGCCTAAAAGTAAATTATCCACTGCAATAAACCGAAAAATATATGACATTCTTCAGTATAAGTGTAGGCTAGTTAGATTTTGTATTGAAATCATATAATACAACGAATTTGATACGTTAAAAAAAATCGCGAAGATTTAACGATTAAAATCCATATAACATGCATGCAATCACTCTGATTTTTTGTCAGATTATTCTACAAGCAACATAATAAAGTATAATTTTTTAGTCCAATCAATAGATTTTTTTTAATGGATAATTGCTTCATATTTTGAAATAAATGTGTCATCGCACTTCTCTTTCTTATTGACCGCGCTTTAACTGTTGTCAGCCTCTTAAGGCATGAATTTTCTGACTCCTCACATTTGGCCAATAAATTAGTTGACCTAGGTACCATTCTAATCTGCAACCTCAATCGCTCCAGCCCAGTCTAGCCTATTGTTTGTGTAATAAATTACAAAACCCTTTTCTTTAGCCGACTTTTATAAATAGTTAGGGATGACAGGTTGACATACTCGTTTAGCTAGGCCACAGATGAATTATACAGATGGACTCTGCATTTTAGGTATGAAGCTACAAGTAGGTACGCGGTAGGCTCGACTTGTCGAATTCAGTGGGCGTAACGTAGACAGAAGATATAAGAGTTACGTGATAGAAAGAGAGGTAACTTCTAGGTGAATATAACTGTCGGTAATTAGCGCTGTGCGACCTGAATTGAAATTTATTGTATCGAGACAAGAGTCGCTTTTTATTTAAATTATTTTGCGGAGGGAACCATCTGTTGTGATCTGTGGCTAGGATAAGCTAATTCTACCGATTTTTATGTTGATATTTTCAGTGGGAAATTCTTGTTTATTATACAAAAATATAATATAACATCACGCCTGTTTTCGGCGAAGGGTTAAGCAGAGAAACCTCTAGTATACCCACACTTCAACCATTAAGTTTCCTTGTGATAGGGGGTGACCCGATTGCCACAGTATTAACAAGTCACATTATTATGTCTTCGTAGAAAACGATCGAAATGACGCGCTTCGAAATCTCAGTGTATATCAGTACGCAACAGTCTCGAGTGCGCGGTAGTTACGCTCTGACGCGGAAGGTTTATCTACCGAGTGGCCGTTGCTAAATATTTCAAGGTCACGGCCATTATACTATGTTATTGCCATCAACCATGCACAAATTTTAATCCAGACTTCGGGCTGTTACTGAGAAATTCCTGACGAAAAAACCCAATAAGACTTCGTCCAGACTGATCTTGTCTATTGTTCTAATACTATATGGTTGGCGAAGGGAGGTACCGCAGCTCTAGAAGATTACCCAGCTTAGACGGAGCTTTACAGGTATGAGGAACAGGGTGTAAAGTTCACTCATCCTCTATAGAAAAGGGAGGATCCTCCGACCAGATGGGTGTCGTGTCTGGCGGGCAACTGCCCAACGATTGATGTCGGGGAAGTTATATATATGCTGTTCGCGCGGTACATTCTAATAACGCACTGCAGGATTTTATGTGACGTCAGGTCTTTGCTGCGTAGTTCGCATGTGGCGATGTAGATGCCGCCACAGAGCAAACTTGTGACTATGCAAAATGTGATTACGTAAAACATTCTTCTTTTGCAAAGAGGTGGCGATCATGAAGTAGCCTAAGGATATAATTATTTGTGTAAAGCATGAATCAACGCTACATTCTTCCTTTTAAAATAATGATCTCGTAAAAAATTCAGTTAGATATAAATTGCTGATTAGTTTTCCTAATACTACTCGTATTAAACGAGCAATATTTGTGTATATATATTTGTAATCACGTTCTCGAAAACGGCTCTAACGATTTTAATGAAAGTTGCAATAAAGGGGTTTACGGGGCCGAAAAATCGATCTAGCTAGGGAAAATTAGTTTTTCCCGTATTTTCACCCGAGCAGAGCTTTGTCGCCCAAAGTTTTGAACAAGAATAATGACAAATGACACCTTAGAGTAATGACATGGCAGCATGGAACTAGTAAGTACTATCATGGCAGCATGGAATTAGTATGAACTTTCCTATACTATTAAATGAGCATTCTCTTTTCACCAGAGCAGAGCTCGGTCCCCAGCTACTTGTAATTAAATATTAATCTGGTTGTTTTTAATGAACGATAGAAAAAAACAAGCCTAAAGGCAATCTATTTAGTTAAGATTTAAATAATTTTACAATCTTTTGGATACATTTTATCACCAATTTTGAGGGACAAGTAGTAAATAAAAAGACTAACGGCTTACTTAACATCAGCACATTTTAAAACTAAGTTGCATTATTTTTACTGACCATCCAATTTAACGATTATTTCAGTACGATACGAGTTATTAGGTATCGGTAATTTCACTATCCTTTTTATGGGATGAACCTATTCCAATAAGGGGAATGTTCTTGAGCTGATTAAAACCGACACTGAATTAAATTTAATCATGTGATACCTAGCAAGTACTGATATGATTTGAATGAGATTTTTGAGTTAATCTTAAGACATCAGTGAGTTACGATGTTGAAAAGCATCGACTAGAAAACTTCACACAATCTCAAATTATCAAAACGCAGCTCGCAGTAAGAAAGCGTAATTCAATGCAATTGAAAAAATAAATTCAGTGATAAATTTTGTTAATTAAATAAATTTAATTTTGAACATTTTAATTTTATCGACTAACATGACTTTTTACTGTATTTTGTTTGACATTTTAATAGTATTTTCTTGAAATTTTGACATTGGAATTGTATTTTAACATTTGAAATGTATTTTGACATTTAAGTAGTATTTTGACATTCGATCTTTGTGATCAATTGATCTAAAAATAAAAAAAATAAACATTAAATTCAGACCATTTTGGTTTATAAAACAAAAATGATCTCGTCGCATTTTTTTAGCTCCAAATATGAATGTTTGGTTTGAATGAAAAAGATTCACTCGTACTTATCAATGAAATTTTCGCGCACATTAGATATGGCGGGCCGCACTGCACCGCCACATACAACAATAATAACTTAAAACCATTTAAAAATATGTCCAATTAACTAAATGAAACACGTCATAGAATTTCGCGGCGCCAACCCGACTCATAGTTAACTGAAGTTCTGAACCGATTTCGATACAAATTGGCAATAAAGCAAATTCATTATGTAGTCTTTAAGATGGGTGCTGAGAAAGGGGTGGCTGATACTTACTGCATAGCCTGGGGCCTTGGGCGGCCAAGACCAAACCAAATCCACGACTGTACTTCCTACCTATTTCAGGCGGCTTAAACGGCCGCTTTGGCAGAATCATAATATGATAATATTATGAATCACACAAACTGTCACAAACTGATAATTCATAATATTATCTGCATTCAATTCATATTACGCAATTCATCTGTTTGACAGTTTCTTATTATAATTAAATAACATTTAAACCGCAAAAATAAAAAAATAAAAATCTTATTTGATTCATAAAAACTTTAAAGAAAAATGATCCGGTAATATTACGGTCTTCATTTTTTTTTCATGCAACCATATTTACACCAAATCTGATTCTTATATGAATTGTATTATGATTTATCTAAAATATGTGTCACCACAGAGGAATTGCTGGGAATTCATAAAATGAATTGCTTTTACAGGAATTGCTAAATGTGGCCGTTTTAGGCCCCCTTTTTTTTTTTTTTGAGGGTTGGAAATCATCATAGACTTCTCCCGCTCTGGGCAGAGCGAGAGGGTGTGTCAGACTTTTACTGACTAAAACCCACCCATGTTCCTTCCGTTGCCTGTGTGTGGGGGCCGCGATATCCCTTTCGGACAAACCCGGTTTTAGGCCCCTTTATTTTTTTTTTTTGTTTTTTTTTATTTTTTTTCAGGATGGGAAATCATCAAATGACTTCTCCCGCTCTGGGCAGAGCGAGAGGGTGTGTCAGACTTTTACTAACTAAAACCCACCCGTGTTCCTTCCGTTGCCTGTGTGCCGGGGCCGCGATATCCCTTTCGGACAAACCCGCAACCCCAGCAGGCATTGGTCTTTCAACCCCGTCGGTTGGTGCTGACATCTCTTTGAGGCGCGCGTGGAATACAACGCGCCGTCGATACGGGCCTGGTCCTTATCGGACGGCGAGCTGGGTTTTAGGCCCCCTGACCTCTACTTTAAAAAATCTCTATTAATTTAAATAGCAAAACAAAAGAGAGTCCACTTTAAAATAACATCCAACTTAACCTAACATTTCTCTACGTAGAGACGCTTTGTTATAACTTGTTCAGGAAATGTAGAGACTGTGGAAACTTTGAAACATGTTTGCTAGAGAAATAAGTTTAAACCGCGTTATCTCTGTGAACTTCTAGATTTTCATCGTTGGTTTGTTCTCTATGTAGAGTTTAAAGTTTGTCTGTCTGTAGTTTAATGAAAATGTCTACGTGGTGTTTGCTAATAAAGTTAATTTAACAGGTCGGGCAAAAGTAATCACCCTATTGGAAGACGCTATAACTTTAGAACCTGACTGCAAAATCACATAACTAAAAAGAGAAAAACAAGCATTGAACTTGAAAGATCATGGTAGCTGAGAGTATGTCATGCTCACTTAAATGTCTCGCTGATGGTGGCGAGTGTGTTGGATCATTCGGATCCCTACAAAATGGTTGAGCTGAATGGTGCTAATCCATGCGTCATGTTCGTGAACGGGCGCCGTCAGTTGTGACTGGTCATCTCTTATCTGCCATGGCTTATTTTTAATCTTATATTTTGAATTGTTTTGATTATTTTTTTGTACATTGTTCTCACATATAGAAGCAACAAGAATAATGTACCCAGGATTTTGTAATTTTCTAAAAGAGTGTCCTTGGAGTTTCTTGCCCGTTCTTCTCCATAAAGATCTACGTTTTGGAATGGGCAACTAGCTTCAACTTTCTGACTAACTGACCGACTATTTGACAATTCAAAATGGTTTAATTGAAATAAATGCTTTGAGTTTGAGTTAGAGTTTGTTTTTTTTTTTTTAAACGTTTCCCTCCCTTTTTTGTATTTGTAGATGCAGAATATAAATGTTATATACTCTGACTATGTCATTCCCACAATTAAGACAAATCTAACGACACCTCATTTGTCAAAATCTATCAAGCCGTTTAGACCACAGAGCGTGCCAAAGAGAATAGACATACATACACAGATACTGTCGAAAAACATTACCCTCCTTCTGGGGCAGTTGGGTAATAAAGTACTATTAAAATACAAAGTAAGTTGAAAAGGAAACTTATTTCTACTTAGTCTGCTCTAAGACTTAAAGTAATTTTGTAGTAAAAGCTAAAAGAATGGAAACTAAGTTGATTAACTAAGTTATTTAATTACTGCAAAGTTTATAAAAGGTATTTTTAAGTTCACAGGCATTATCAGGAAACTGGCTTGTTCTTTAGACAGGGCAAATATATAAACTCAATAAATCTTCTTAGCCTTTTCCCAATTATATTAAGGTCAGCTTCCACTCAAACCGGACGCACCTGAATACCAGTATTTTTCTAGGAGTGTCTGCCTTTCTGACCTCCACAACCCAGTTACTTGGTAACACGATACCCCTTGGTAAACTGGTTGCCAGACTTGGGTTTCTTACTACCAGTAACGACTGTCAAAGATCTATGAATGACAGCCCCGACCAACCGTTTAACGTGCTTTCCGAGGCACGTGCCATCCACGGACCGGCCTCGGCAAGTATAGCTTAACCTTCGATCGACCTGTGAGGCTTTTTAGCCACCAGCACCTGAAATACAAACTATGGGCTTAGTATCTACCTCTTTTAAACCGCAACGTTACCTTATCACATTACTAGTTGTGCCCTACGGTTTCACCCGCATAAGCCTCGATCCCGTGAGAATATCGGAATAAAAAGTATCCTATGTCCTAACCCCGGTCATGGTCTACCCAAGAGCCAAATTTCATCCAAATCCGTTGAGCCGTTTTAACGTGAAAGCGTAACAAATAAACTAAGTTACTTGCGCATTATACTAAAGTTAAGATTCCTATTAATAAAGGTAAAACAGATTAAGATTAATAGTCGACCAGTAAAGTTAAATCTTGCATAATTAACGACCCATCATTCCTCACGATTTAACGCGAAAAACCACTGAACCACAGGTAGGGACAGTTAGTCTCATAAAGATGTATACATCGACAAGAAGTCAGTATTTTGACTGTCTACAGTCTGTGGTACAGTTTGTGGTCAAATTCAAAGCATCTATTTCAATTAAACCATTAACAGGCACTTTTGAACTGTCAAATAGTCGCGTCAGTTAGGCAGAAAGTTGAAGCTAGTGGTCCATTCCAAAACGTAGATCTCTGTGGAGAAGAACGGGCTAGAAACTCCAAGGACACTCTTTTATATACAGGATATTACAAAATCCTGTGTACCTACATTATTCTTGTTGCTTCTATTTATGTAAGAACAATGTAAAAAAAAAAAAAACAAAAACGATTCAAAATATAAGATTAAAAATAAGCCCTGGCAGATAAGAGATGACCAGTCTAAACTGACGGCGCTCGTTCACGAACATGACACCCCATGATACCGCTTGGTTATCAGACTTTCGGGCTTCTGACTACCTACCCGTAACGACTATCAAAGATCTACGAATGGCAGCCAGGACCAGCGTATTATGAAAGAAAGTAAGAAAAAAAAAAAACGTTTATATGCGGTACACATGACGCAATCAAAGAACAAAACTCGAAAATAACAAAAAAAAAAAAAAAAAAACAGCCTGTTACTGTCCCACTGCAGGGCAAAGGCCTCTTCTCATACAGAGAAGGCACGAGCATTAGACACCACGCTTGTTCAAGACGGGTTGGCGATTTCAGACTTATATCAACTATAGTCCAGGTTTCCTCACGATGTTTTCCTTCACCGATGTCAGTAATGTCCAAGATAAACTCAGAAAGTACACATGAATTGAAAAAGTCACACTGGTACTTGCCCGAATTTGAACCCACAACCTCGTGCATGAGAGGCGACGCCTTAACCACTGGGCCATTTTGGGGGAAAATATGCGTCACATCCACGCAAAACGGCCATCGCTTAGCATAATGCTGCGACTCTATGCGAGACTGAGCCCCAGCACTGGTTTTTAGCGATAGCTGGGAACATGCTTTCCGAGACACGGTTTAGCCTCGATATGTAATGAATAGTCACCCATCCACGAACCAACAGCTTTACCTTCGATCGACCAAGCCATATTTATTATGGGTAAAACACATTAGGATTAATGGTCGACCCATAAAGTTAAATCTTGCAATTAACAACCCATTCTTCTACACGATTTGACGCGAATAACAATCGATACCACCCACACATGTAGGGACAGTCAGCAAAAAGATTTATACATCGACAAGAATTTGTATTTTGATTACCTACAATCTGTGTTCCATATACATATAAAATGCTTTGTCCTGAATGACTGACTGACTGACGGATCAACGCACAGCCTAAACCGCTGATCGTAGAGACCTGAAACTTAGAGTGTGTTCTTTGTATGACGTAGGCATCCGATAAGGAAGGATTTTCCGAAATTCTACCCCTAAGGGGTGAAAAAGAAAGGCAAAGTTTATATGGGACAACGTGATTCCTTGAGTTAAACTTGAAACTTGGCACAAAAAGTACTAGGCTTGCATGGATTCCGGATAGTATTTCAATCATAAGACGTTGTGCACAATTACTAAGCAGTAACCTAACGAAAAGTACTAGGCTTGCATGAATTCACGATAGTATTCAATCATTATGTTATGCTACTAATAGTATTTGGATGAAGCAGGCAGATAGTTTATAACCTGGATTAACACAAAGGATACTTTTTATTCCGGTAGTACGTTTCCATGAGATAATTTCCGACTGCCACGCGAGCTAAGCCGCGGGAAAAACCTAGTTACTGTATAAATACCTATGTCTTTCGAAATAAGTACCCAAAAGTTGACATTAGGCCCGCAGGCAGCATTTTTTTAACTCGAAAATGGCTCGACCGATTTGAATATTTTCTTTTTTGTTTTTATTCCCCTCAATACTGAGGTGGTTTAGGAAAAAAGAAAATTTGAAAAAAACCCCAAGATAACAGCGGAAAAATCGAAATTTTAACCAAACGTAACTCAAACTGTACACGATGCGGCCAATATTATCGATCTCACGTGGTACAAAGTTCATCGGGACAGCAGATTAAAAAAAAAATAACCGACGAACAATTTCAACGCAGGGTTGTTCAGAATCATGTACTGAATCCATGGTATCAGTTTTCGCGTCGATGTCCCTGCCACCCTGTATATATTTGGAATCACGGGGGTGAAAAATCGATCTAGTTAGGTCTCGTATCTGCGAAAATTAATTTTCTCCGTATTTTCACCCGAGCAGAGCTAAGTTGCCCAAAGTTTAGTACCAGATGGCTACCTTAGAATTGGCAGTGGCAGCATGGAATGTGTTAGTAACTACTATCATGGCAGCATGGAATTAGTATGAACTTTCATATACTATTCAATGAGCATTCTCTATTTTCACCAGAGCAGAGCTCGATCGCCCAGGTACTGTTGTTAAATATTAAATGAACTCTTGTCGATGTATTCATTTTTTTTTTATCTGACTGTACGTGTAGAATCCTTACGTTTAAGGCAAAAATTTGACATGGACAACGCCTTTAATTCACTGCAATAAGGGCTGTTTTCGTAGTTCAATTTTACAAATAACGTACTGTACTGACCGTACTGTACCGTACTGTACTGTGTTGACTGTACTAATAATAATAATAATAATATGGCAACACTGTGTCAACAGAACATCTCGTCCACGTAGTTTTATCAACTATAATAATTTTGACGCATTTTTACAAGAGTTTTTCCATACAAAGTAAACCTGAAACCGGAAAACCATAAAAATAATAATAAAAAGGTCATAATTCACCACCAAAATGCAATAGAATTTTATTAAAAACTGCCGAATCGGAGGTGACATGACAGCCCATGTCACCTCCGATAAAACAACAATGAACAGAAAATAAAAATGAAAATAATATGTTGACAAGATCTGCCGCACGCCTAGCACGCCCACCACCTCCGGACTCTTCGCTCAGCTCCGCCTCGCCGCCGCCGGTACCCAGCCTCACTGTGAGCGCTGTGACGACACTGGCTGCGGTAGTTGCGTCGAGCTCGAGCGACGAGTATTTCTCCCCGCCCACGACGCCACCACCTGCTCGCCGACGGAGAGAACGCCGGCCGCCGGACGGCTTAGGACCTCGAGGCCCACCGGCCTCTGATAGGGTCCCAGCTCCCGGCGGAAGTGTGCAGCGCATGAGATGGACACGATCCATTAACGAAAACGTCATGCGCTCATACTATGGGGCTACAGAGGGGGGAAACAACCTGACCGCGTACCGTGTCCGGATGCTCTCTCTTTTTCAGGTGCTTGAGCCAGCTGTCAACGTTTCGGCACAACGACTGTCGGATCAGGTGCGAGTCATCCAGCGTAATCATATGTTGGATAACGCTGTACTTGATCGCCTGCGAAATGAAATGCAGAGTAGCCCTATCATCGCTCCCCCGCCGCGGAGTGTTATTGTAGTGCCATCACAGGTCACTACAATTCAAGCTGACGAGAGGATTGATGACAGGGCTACAAACGTAAGTACCCAGTGCAATGAGGAACTGAGGAGTGCTTTGGAGGGTGCAATTCTGGAATATCGGTTCATGTCGCCCGAACTTAGACCACGTTTACCTCGTTTGCCCATGCATAACAAAAATAGAGCACTGATAGCGGTTCTGGATTCGCAGTTGTCAAACTATTTTGATGACTGCGAAGACCTCACTGATACTCATTCAATTCTGTACTGCGCGGCTGTAGCAGCATGTCGTGTAGCTCACGTCAAATTTGCTGATGCCTCTAGAGCTACACGACCGAAACCTGCTGTACCAGCTTGGCAGTGCAGGATTGAGCGCCGTATTGGTGGGGCCAGAGCGCTCATCGGCAAACTAATCTGCTTCAGGGAGGGCAATACTCGCCCCAGAGTGATGCGCTTTGTGAGACGGGCGTTCTTAGGGACTGATATCAGCCCTCAGGACTATATGGCCCGTGTCACAGAGCGCATCGACTTCCTGAAGCAGAAAGTGTATGCATGGGCGAACCGTATTCGTAGGTATAAGCGGCGAGTAGAGCGATACACTCAGAATCGCACCTTCCAGAGTGATGAAAGGTGGGTTTATAGGGCTTGGGAGCGACCGGACCAAGGTGAGACTGACACGCGTCTACCGGATGATGTTGCCATGTGCTCTTTCTGGCGCAGCATCTGGTCGGTGCCTGTCAGTCACACCGAAGGTGATTGGACTCGGGAAGTCGAGCGAGCCTGCGATCCAATACCAGAAATGGGGGCTATTACCATCTGCCCCCAAGATGTAGCTCGTGCAGTTCGTCCGTTGCCTAACTGGAAATCTCCAGGGCCGGACGGGCTGCACAACTTCTGGATAAAATGGTTTATAAGGTCGCACGCTCGCTTGGCGGCTCAGTACCAGACTGCATTGGAGTCTGGTTCGCTACCCCAGTTCTTAACGACAGGAGTTACCCACCTGCTCCATAAATCTGGTAGCACTGCGGAACCCAAAAATTATAGGCCGATCACATGTTTACCGACGGTCTATAAAGTTCTTACATCTATTTTGAGAGCTAAAATTAACAAACATATAGACACTAACTCCATCATGTCTGCCTCTCAAAATGGATGTAGGAACGGATCCCGCGGTACTAAGGAGCTACTCCTCATTGATATGGCCATTAGCCAACAGGTTCGTCGTTCCCGAAAGGATCTTTCGACATGTTGGATAGATTATAAGAAGGCCTATGACTCGGTGCCACATACATGGCTCATGAGGGTGCTGGAGTTGTATAAAGTAGATGCAACTCTGCGCACCTTCCTGATGTCGTGTATGGGGCAATGGAGGACGGTCCTTCGCTATCCAGGATGTCGAAATATCCAGAGGAATAGCGAACCGATAAGGATCGAGCGAGGCATATTTCAGGGCGATAGTTTGAGTCCGCTTTGGTTCTGTTTAGCCCTGAATCCTCTAAGCACACTGCTGGAGAATTCAGGTCTAGGCTATCGGCTGAGGAGAGGTGGTCAGGTTATATCTCACCTCCTCTACATGGATGACCTTAAACTCTTTGCCCCCAACAATTTGCAACTGATGGAGCTACTGAAAGTAACTGAAACTTTCAGTAGCGCCATCAGGATGGAATTTGGTGTGGACAAATGTGCGGTCATGCATGTAAAGCGAGGGGAGATTATGGAATCCGTGGGAACACAGCTCGCGGATTCCATAAACCTTAGAGCCCTCTCCGCATCCGAAACCTATAAGTATTTGGGTATGTCGGAAGCGTTGGGCATCAATGTTACTGACATGAAGCAATCATTGAAGGAGCGCTTCTTTGGCCGCCTGAAGAAAGTATTTAATAGTTTTCTATCAGGCGGAAATAAGGTGCGCGCCTTCAATGGTTGGGTCATGCCGGTTTTGATGTACTCTTTCGGTATACTCAAATGGACTCAGACCGAACTCGACGCTCTGGATAGGAGGGTCCGTACGCTGCTGACTGCATATCGAATGCACCACCCACGGTCATCGGTAATGAGACTGTATATCCCGCGAAAGTGTGGAGGTCGAGGTTTTTTAAACGCTAAGACCCTCCACAATCGCGAGATATGCAGTCTCAGGGAATATTTCCTAGAAGCCGACGTGGGGATGCATCGAGATGTGGTCGCTGTGGACAAGGGCCTCACCCCGCTCTCCTTGGCTAAAGAGAACTGGCGCAAGCCTGTAGTGCTTGACACTAACGATCGCAAGGAGGTATGGCAGAGTAAGGAGCTTCACGGACGCTTTTTCCGGGCCCTACATGGACCCGATGTAGATTTTCTAGCGTCCGTAGCCTGGCTGCGTTTTGGTGACCTCTTTGGGGAAACCGAAGGTTTTGTCTGTGCAATTATGGACGAAGTTATCATGACGAACAATTACCGTAGATTTATTGTGAAAGACGGCACGGTTGACATCTGTCGGGCATGCCACCGTCCGGGAGAATCAATCCGACACATTATCTCCGGTTGTTCTCGTCTAGCTAACGAAGAGTACTTGCATAGACACAACCTTGTAGCCAGGATTATCCACCAGCAACTTGCTCTGAAGTACAGTCTTGTGGAATCTGAAGTGCCGTACTATAGGTATGCGCCCGACCCAGTTCTCGAAAATGGAAATATCACTTTGTACTGGGATCGATCCATCATCACTGACAGGACTATTGTTGCCAATAAACCTGATATAGTGGTGGTGGATCGAGTAGAGCGGCGCACAATGATTATTGACATCACGGTCCCGCATGACGGGAACCTCGTGAAAGCCGAGAAAGATAAACAAATCAAGTATCTTGACTTGGCTCGCGAGGTTGTCGACATGTGGGATGTGGACTCAGCGATCATTGTGCCGATAGTCGTATCAGCCAATGGTTTAATTGCCAAGAGCCTCGACCAACACCTAAGGAGGCTCTCGTTGGGCAGCTGGATCAAGGGCTTGATTCAGAAAGCGGTACTTCTGGACACCGCTCGCATTGTTAGGAGGTTCCTCTCTCTGGAGCCCTGACCGCCGGTAGCTTGGACCCTGTTCCCGATACCGGTGGGCTACTATTTTTTATATTTTTAAATGTTTTAATTTTTTATATTCTAATATTTAAAAATATAATTTATAAGTATTTAAAATGGAATAAAGGAAAATAATAATAATATTTATTCAAAACTTACAAGGTATAAAAATTAGTACAGTTTTGCTTAAATGTAAATTATATTCCTATGACTTACGTGCCTGAACTAGGTAATCCTGTGTTTCAGGCGAGAGGAGCTAAAATAGACTTATAAAATAAATAAATAAACAACAGGTTGACAATAGATCACTAATTACATGTTAAGGAGCTTAACTCTTAGTTTCTAAATTTGATATAAGTACTTATACTTAACGTAGGTGACATTTTTCACTTTAGCACAGTTAGTAAATTCTCTGTATCTTCGTAAGACATACTTTGGAGAGCATCCTTGAGAATTCTCTTACAATTTGTGTAGTTCAGGGAATAAATGTTTGCTTTCGAGTTTAGTCTATTATAGAGTAGAGGACCGAGATATAGGTAAAATTTGGATACAAAAGCATGTTTTGTTGTATTTTGTGGACAAACTATATCTTTACGTCTTTTATTAGTATATGCAGTGCTGTAGGGCAGAGCTCTGTGTTGTTTTAATACAATACCCATTATAAATAGCTGTCGAACTGTTAATACTTCACAAGATTTGTATAGGAGGTTAGTAGGGAAAAGGAAAGGGCGGAAAGTAGACACTTTGAGAATCGCCCTTTGAGCTCTCTCGATGGTTAGTAACATTGTTTTACCCGCTCCACCCCATGTGGTAATACAGTAGGTTAATATTGATTGACATAGAGCAAAGTAAACTTGTCTAACTAGTTTTGGGTCAGCAATATAGCGTAACTTTTTAAAAACAAATATCAACTTGCGAATTCTATTATTTAAAGCTTGTATATGTTGTTTGAACGAAAGTGTTTCATCTATTATAACACCAAGGTATTTTGTTGTATTTGTCATTGTAATATTGGGACAAACACATTGGTTATCTGTAGGAATTGTGCAATAATGAGCATATAATGTCGAGGTAGTGCTTGTTGATGTTTGCTTGCGCATCGAAAACTTAATGTAATTTGTCTTATTTGCATTTAGTGTTAGTGAATTGAGTTGAAGCCATTTATTAACAATATTGAACCCCTGTTGCGCAAGTTTGTAGACATTTTTTTCTGAGTCAGCTGAAAATAGAAGGGCAGTGTCATCAGCATAAGAAACAATTTCACCGTGATCTAGATTTAGGTTACAAAGATCGTTTATGTAGATCAAAAATAGTGTAGGCCCTAAAATACTTCCTTGGGGAACTCCGAAGGACGTGTTTTTTTTACTATCGCTGAGAACATTACCAATCCTTACACATTGGGTACGGTCTTCTAGATAGCTCTTAAATAGTTTCAGCTGGGTGCCTCTGATACCTATGGCTTCAAGCTTGTGCAACAGAATAGGAATAGAAACCGTATCAAAAGCTTTGGCGAGGTCTAGGAAGATTCCTACTGTGTGGTTACCATTATCAAGTTCTTGAGCTAGATAATCAGTCAGATGGTGCACGGCATCGTCTGTTGACATTTTAGGCCTAAATCCAAACTGCCGTTTAGATAAAATTGATTTATCCTCCAAGTATTTGTAAAGCCTTTTATTCATAATTTTTTCTAATATTTTAGACATAGTAGGCAGTAAGGAAATAGGTCTATAATTTGTTACTTGATCTTTACTGCCTGATTTGTAAACAGGGACAACAACAGCTTTTTTTAGGCAGTCGGGAAAAAGACCTAAAGATAAACATTTTTGGAAAATATAAGTTAGTGGCGGTCCCAAAATGTGCTTGAACTGTTTAATAATTCTATTTGATATGTTATCCCAGCCAACTGCACAGTCGTCCTTCAAATTCATAATTATCGTTTCTACCTCAGTCTCGTCAGTGTCTTGCAACACAAAGGATGATAAAATAGTGTTACACGAAAATGGTGCGCTTATTAGATATTGTGATTGGCCCTGAACTTTTTCAGCCAAACATTTACCAACATTAACAAAGAAATTATTCGCAATGTTGGCAGATGCTAACTGTGATGAGTGTGCTTGTAATAAACCTGAAGATGACTGATTTAGTTTTGAGTTATACGTTACACTTTTAATAAAATTCCAGATTTTTTTACTATTTGTACCAGCTTTCTCTAGTGCAATTTTATCATAGTTGATTTTTACATTTCTTAGAAGATTATTACAGAAGTTACGATATCGCTTATACGACAGTTGCACAATTAAGTTGTCTGGATTAGATTTAGCTTTCATATGCAGTTTATCTCTATTTTTCATACAGCGAATAAGTCCTGTCGTGATCCATGGTTTTATGTTGTAGTTTTTGTTATTTCGCCGAGATATGACCGTGTTCTTCTGAATTGCGTGTTGTACATTTTTGATTAGGTACAACATACAAAACTGCGGATCAGCGGAATCTTAGACTGGGTCGAAGTCGATATTGCGTAAGTCTTCTTCAAGTTTATTTACAATTAAACTAGAAATTGTACGAGTGACTACTTTAGGTAATTTATAATTTAAAATAAGTAGGGTAGCATTATGGTCGGTTATTGTTGAATTAATTACAAGGGCAAGTGCAGGGAAATTTGACTTGAGCATAATATGGTCCAAACAGGAGCCACTTTGATGTGTAGGAAGTGTGTGAGCAGGAAGCAAACCATGGAAGGCGCATAGGTTAAGGTATTCCTCTTTGGATTCGTCAGAATTTTCTGGAAGAATATTGATATTAATATCTCCAATTAAAATAGTATTTTTGAAAGACGATAGGTTCTGCAAGGTGTTGTTTAGAGAGTCAGTGAAATTATTTATATTTCTAAAAGAGGGGGGTCGATATAAGGCAAGTATCGCTAATTCTGACCCAATTGTAATTAACAATCTGTTACAGTCGTGCATATTTGGTTCCTCGACAGACACATTGAGATGATTTCTTGCATAAACTATCACCCCATCGTTCTGATTGTAATTTGTGTTACTTTTATATACATTATATCCCGGAATAAGTGGAATATTATATTGTTTGGAAAGCCAACATTCGGTTAATACAATGACGTCACAGTTTATATCTAAACGTTGTAGAAATACGGTAAAATTGTCGAAATTTTTAAAAATACTGCGAATATTTTGGGTTAGTATGGTAAGTGGACTAGTGTAGGAAGAGAGATATTGTTTACAGTGTTCAACGTCACAAACGTGGGATTCAGATACAGAGAAATTATCTATGTCATTAATTAAATTATTAATCATAATTATAAAAAAATAAAAATATAAAACAATAACAAGGGCTAAAAAAATATGTGATTAACGGCGCTCTTAGGCGCCTCCATAATCAACAGAATTGATGTACCTTTTTTCAGCCATTATTTTCGCTGGGCAGTCAGAAGCACTTGTCTTGTGATTGCTCGGCTTTTTGAAGTGCAAGCAAGTAGCACATTTTGGTTCCTCAGCCTTCTTTGTGCATTCTTGAATGGAGTGACCCTGATCACCACAGTGGCCACAGGTAATGGTGGTCTCCCGACATGATTTGGCCGCATGTCCGTACTGCTGGCACTTATAACAGCGTGTGACTAGAGTAAAGTCTCTCACAGGGCATGACGACCAGTTTACAAACACTCTGTCTTTTGATATTAGGGCTTTACGTATGTCAGCAGATACTTCAATTATATAATTACAGGTCTCAGCGTCCTTCTTACCTGACTTATGGCTTAACTTAATGGAGGTCAAGAAGGTCTCGAGGCTACAATCCTGAAGGGTCTCTGCTAGATTCTGGTGGAATAAACAAGTAAAAACTTCATTCTCTTGCATGGATGAGGGCACTCCGAGAACTACTATTCTTGGCTTCCTTTTTGGGGGTTCGTCTATTGTGAGGCCTGAATTTGATAGCTGCATTGATTTTTTCACCTTCTCAATATCGTCCTTTGATTCAGTGCTAATAATGATGCCGCCATTTTTCGTCTTACGTAGTCCTCTTACCTGAAGCTTCATTTGCTCGGGGCATATAATTTTTTGGACAAGTATTTTAGTCTCCTCACTCGACTTCAGTTTGTCGTTTGGGTATATGGCCACTGAGCTTAAATTTATCGGCTGTATAAAATTGTTGGTACCTTTTTTCACCATCTCAGCGAAGGAACTTTCCGTTACCGGTTTCATTGAAGCTCCGATTGACAGCTTAAGGGCTTGCAGTTGCTGCGACAGATCAATTTGATCTTCGAGTGTTTGGACGGTGGAGTGGGCCCGGACGGCTCTCATCTTAAGGGACTGGTACTGAACGGCCATCTGCGATGTGCCGTGACTAACTTTCCGACATAGGGCACTTACACGCAGTTTTTGCTCCATGTTTAATTTGCCGTCTGTTACAATAGAGCACACTTCATTAAGGCACTGCTCAATGGACGACATCCAGTTCTGGATTTCCGGCGTAGGTATCACTTCCATCGTGACATCTTCTCTTTGGCTGGGTGGTTGAGGGTGAGGTGTGGGTGCGGGCCCGGGTGAAGGTGTAGGTGCAGGTGCGGGCACAGGTGTAGGAGGTGGGCTCCGGGCACATCTGCCCCCCCTGCTGAAGGGACTGGTATCCATTGTGATACAAGTAAGTTATTAACTCGTTAATCACTTACACATTTTCACGGAAACGACTTACACATGTTATGCTTACGTATGACACAGTTTGCTTTACTACCGGCTATTTGGTAAAACTAGGTCACGATTCAGCAAGTAATTATTTATTTATATTAGTAAATGTTCGACACGTCTGTTCACAACAAAGTGCTAATATGAATCTCAGCAAACAACCTACATTGTTGGGTATTTTTTACGAGCAAAGTTTACCGATTTTTGCCGGATATAAAATTTATTGATACCCATCGGTTTTGATAACTGTTGGAGTCATTACTAACTTTTATAGGGGTCTACAGTCTACAAGACCTCTTCTGGTTCAGTAGATTAATAATATAAGAATAACTGAATGGCATTAAAGTTTTCTCAGTAGTAACCCAGAGTTGGATATTATGCCAAATTACACGGAATATGGATGTTCCAAGCTCCAATGGCCTCTTTTTTTTTGGATATGAAATTATCAAATAACTTCTCCCGCTCTGGGCGGAGCGGGAGGGCGTGTCAGACTCTTACTGACTAAAACACACCCGTGTTCCTTCAGTTGCCAGGGGCCACGGTATTCCTTTCGGACTTTCCCGCGACCCCGGCAGGCATCGGTCCTAGCGGACCCCTTCCGTTGTGCTGACATCTCTTTGAGGCGCGCGTGGAACACAACGCGCAGTCGACCCGGGCCTAGTCCTTATCGGAAGGCAGCTACCCATTGCTCACCGTCCGCAAGCCCGCGCCTACGGTGGCCGGGAATCGGCCTGCGATTCCCGACGCCTAGGGTTTCTTTAGTCCTGCCGGGGTTGCGAGTTTGTCCGAAAGGGATATCGTGGCCCCGTCACACAGGCAACGGAAGGAACACGAGTGGATTTTAGCCAGTAAAAGTCTGACACGGCCTCCCGCTCAGTGTAGAGCGGGAGAAGTTATTTAATAATTCCCAAAAAAAGGCGTTTCTTTAGTGGCCTTAAATCATCTTCGCATTATTTCCTTTCAAACGAAACCAATCTAGCGCACATTGGTTGGATGGTTTCAAAGTCTAACGTCTAGTAAACGGACCTAAGTAGTTTTTTTTGTGTGTTTTATATAGTTAATATACAAGCTCAGTTTTTGTTTTCCCTAAACCTCTTAAGGGGTCATTGTACTCATCATTATGAACAACTTTCACTATGGGACCAACACAGAAATCGCGAAAAAAAAATCTGCTGTTCCCTACATTTCTGTTCGCATAGCTCGTCGAAATGTAGGGAGAAGCTGATTTTTTTTCGCGATTTCTGCGGTGGTCCCATAGTGAAAGTTGTTCATAATGACGAGTACAAAACAAAAACTAAGGTTGTATAGATTACCTAAACCTTCAGAGAAAACAGAAGTAAACCCCAAGGTCAAATTTTCTGAACACCACAGCACGTTCTAAGTATGATGCAAAATACTAATTTTATTTACGTATATATCTTGGTCGATAAAGAAACAACATGACTTACACATACGGAAGGAAAGAATCGAGATCATTTTCCTCCAAAAAAATCTATAAAATATTCAAATAAAATAAAATGCAAGCACAGTACATATCATTCGGTTCTCGTTTCTCGATAAATGGTAAATAGGTAATTTGCATTCCTTGGGTAAAAACAACATAACATTTTTTGTTGGTTTTGATAGAGTTGACGTTTTTTGTATAAAGAAACACCTAATATTTTCTGCTAGTGAATAAAGGCTTGTGCAGACTAGCGCGACTTGTCGCGCGACACGACACGAACAATACAATTTCTAAGAAAACTTCACAGTATAACAATAACCGGTGGCGCTGGTCTGCACAAGCCTTAATGCAGTAGCAACTGCTCTTTGTTATAGTTTTTAACACCTTTTTGTCTTAATGTTTTGCCCGTGCTTACTCATAGGAATATCTCTTAAAGATTTAAATAATATTTTGTTACACTTGACAAATATTAAATAACAACACAATAACACTTAATCATACAGGGTGGCAGGGACATCCACACGAAAACTGATACCAAGGATTTGGTACATGATTCTTCTTTCTATTTAAGTCGGTTATTTAAAAAAAAATCTGTTGTTCCATACATTGTGACCGCGTAGGTCTTGCACTTTTCTATGGCACAGCAGATTTTTTTTTTATAACCGACGAATAATTTAAACTGAGGGGGTTGCAGAATCATGTACTATCCGTGGTATCAGTTTTCGCGTCAATGTTCCATTGACTTTTGTTCATGTTTTTTTTTTTTTTGAGTTTGGGAAATCATCAAATGACTTCTCCCGCTCTGGGCGGAGCGAGAGGGCGAGTCAGACTTTTACTGACTAAAACCCCACCCGTGTTCCTTCCGTTGCCCGTGTGCCGGGGCCGCGATAACCCTTTCGGACAAACCAATGTCAATGTTCCCTCTGCCACCATGTTTAAGAGTTGTTCAAAAATTAACTTTAGAAACTTTAAGAGCTTCTTTAGACCATCGAACTGAATAAACTTTCTGGGTACCAATTTTAAATCTACTAAACTACTATTAACTACTAAAGTTTAATTAATACCTACTGTTCTAAACTGTATGGGACAGCTGTTTTTTTTTTCGCGATTTCAAAGTAAGTCCTATAGTAAAAGTAATTCAGTTTAATGGTCTAAAACACCTCTTAAAGTTTCTAAAGTAATTTTTTTAACACCTTATATATTTACTTGGCGGCTCTGGAGAGAGAGAGAGGTGGAATGAGAGTAGGGAAGCCTTTGCCCAGCAGTAGGATAATAATGGCTAACAAAAAAAACGAAACAAGGAATAAATAGTCATATAAAGGAAAAAAATAAAGTGAAGAGCTCATTGGGCATCAAAAAATTATTTCCCATCGCTGTCAGTGGGAAAAATGCCCAAAAGGCTGGCAGCGTTGCCACGTTGAATGGCAATGCTAATTCTTTGACCAAAAAGGCCAGCCCTCGTCTTGTGAAGAGTCGACCCACTGCTTGGCGATGTCCCGATTACTCGATGAGCACTAGGAGACCACGGCCATAGTGTAAAATTTGCAAAAGTGTTTTTTTTTCTACTATTAACAATTCCATTGGTGATCACTCATCATTTTGTTGTTACTTTGTACTTCATCTAACAATATTATTCCATTTTCAACTTATGTTTCTGTGGTGACATCTACATCGCCACATGCGAACTACGCATCAAAGACCTGACGTCACACAAAATCCTAACGTCACGCATCGCGCAATTAAATTTTACCGCGCGAACTGCATTATATAACTTCCCCGACATCAATCGTTGGGCAGTTGCCCGCCAGACACGACACCCGTCTGGTTGGAGGATCCTTCCTTTTCTAAAGAGGATGGGTGAACTTTACACCCTGTTCCTCATACCTCTAAATATCTATTTGTTAGTTACATTATCACAGACGTGTGTAATCTAAATAAAACTACGTTTATCTTATCTATTTTTAGGTGTAACATCTTT
This sequence comes from Agrochola lota, assembly GCA_947364205.1. Taxonomy (NCBI): domain Eukaryota; kingdom Metazoa; phylum Arthropoda; class Insecta; order Lepidoptera; family Noctuidae; genus Agrochola; species Agrochola lota. The sequence continues at coordinate 6,743,829 of OX376246.1, read as the reverse complement.
CCTCTCGCTTTTCGGCAATCTGTGGGAAAGATTTCGTGAAAAGGGACGGAAGTGTGTAACAGGAAGCTGGGGAAGCGCGCGCTATTTGATTTGACCAAGGACCGCGCGTGGTGCTAGAGTTGGCCGTCAAGAACGACCTTCACAAGGTGACCCCTTTAATGTTGCTTATTACCAAGGTGAAATGTGAGATGTTATATATCTTAAGCGACTACCGTAAGGCTCACTCGTTTTTTTTTTGTTTAGCATATACTGTCCCACTGGTAGCCAAAGGCCTCCCCCAAGTCCTTCCAGGAACTTTTTTCCTGCGCCACCTCGAACCAAGTTTATCTTAGATACCTAAAAATATTCAAAGCCCCTAAAATTCTGAAAACCGCAGACTGTCTTTTTAACAACCTACAATCTTCCTTTTTTAGCACCCTAAAGACCCAAGGCTAGGCTTGTGAAGCCAAACATTCTCTTTTTAAACCGGTTTATGGCCCCTAAACGGTTCGGTTCGGTTTACGACAGTAACGTTACAGGGAGTAGGTAACCGGGATTTATTTGTCCGAGATGTAGTATATGTAAGAATGTTAGATACTTAGATAGTGGTTTAGAGAGAAAGTTTAGGTAGGTACAGTCAGCAACAAAAATCGATCAATACTGTTACTTTTTTATCATCTAAATTGTTACAAAATGATTCGTTACGTCATTTTTTTTAGCATTTCATTTAATAGTAAAGATAGGAATGTTACTTATACAGGATGGCAGGGACATCGACGCGAAAACTGTTACCATGGGTCCAGTACATGATTCTGAACACACCTGCGTTGAAATTTATCGTCGGTATTTTTTTTTTTATCAGCTATTCCATACGTTTTGACCGCGTATGTAAAATAATTGTCAAATATTTACCTGTTTTGATTGATTTCGCAATATTACTGTATGGAAATAAGAAATATGGCTAACTAGTGAACTAAAATATTGATTATGAAATGCAATAAGTAGTATCGTAATATCAAATATTTGGTTTAAGATGTAGAAAAAGTATTTTGAAATTTTCCAAATGCATGTTACACCTAAAATAAACGCTCTTAAAAGAGTTTATTCTGAAATGAATCGCATGAATTTCCGTACATTAATATTGCTAAATTACTCAAAACAGTTTATCCAAATCCAATCCAATCCAATCCAGTTCCAATTTGTATCCCAATTTTTATCCTAATAATTTTATTCCAATCTTTATCCTAATAATTGTATTCCAATTTTTATGCTAATAATTTTTATTCCAATTTTTTATCCCAATTATATCTAATCTTATCTAATTTTGTCTACATATTTTTATCTAATTTTTGCCTGATCTTGACTAATTTCATTTCAACATACTCGTATTTTGTCTACTTTTATGTAATCTAATCTAATTTTAATTGTATGATTGTATGTGTAATTACTAATAGATAATGACCTATAACTTGTACGTGTGGTGCAAACTGTTAGTATAAGTTGGTTTTTTAAATAAATAAATATTTGACAGGTATCTGCGACGTTGCCAACTTTTAGGATAAGCTGTCTTAATACTAAATACACGAACTTATGAAGAAACGCAAGTACTCGTAAGTAATCTAATAAGTAGTAGATGCACAAAAACCATTTTTTTGTGGGTAACAAGAAAAAGTGAGTGTAGTATTACAATGAGTCAATAGCAATTACACTTTGTTAGTAGCATGGTCTAATAAAACAAGGTCTGGCATTCCGGGACGAACACATGCTTACGTCACTATCCAGTTGCCACTCTATTGCGACAAAACATGATTAAGGAAAGATTTTACGAAACCAAAGCTTTTAAATTGTCGTTTCGTGTGTCTAATCAAACGAAACAATTCAATTTAAACATAAACCAATGTAATTGTTAATTAAACCTCATTGTTTTATCGGATTCGCACAGGTAATAAAGGTGGTTGCGGAATTATTATTACAAACTTCTGGTAACACAGATGTGATGACGTAGACTTGTGTCGCCCACGTGACCACTGTGTTTCGGAATGCCATACCTGGCGAAGTATATTATTATACCATGGTTAGTAGCAAGCTGACATTTTTTTATTTATTTATTAACGTTTACCCAAATGTACTTTCTTTGATATTGTTCGTCGAGCCGTTGAGCTCTTTAAGTTCTGAGTTCAGCTACACAATCACTGACAAATCCGTGCACTGACTGGACAGGTCCATTCAAATCTGTATGGTTATTTCCTCTAAAGACCATTTGAGACACAAATCTACATTGTCCTCAAATGATCTGACCAATATTATTTCTGGGTTTTATATACCTACCCATTGACATTAATGAATTGTATGTATACAATGACATGAATATTGATTAAAAATAACACAGTCCTCTTTATGAAAAAGAATCTTTAAAATATCTCTGAAAATAAATCTTCATAAATTCCAATGAAATGTTAGTGTTGAAAATAGTCTCACAAATTCTCAAATTCCAATACACGTTCTTTTATAGTTTTAAAATGGCGAACGAAACGATACGAAACAAAGGAGTTACGTCTGTCGAAACAGAGCGAGAGGGAAAAAATTCCAAATTCAAAACGAGGAGCCACTTATCATTGTCGAACAATCGCTGGACGGCGGAAATATGTTTAGGTTACGCTTTGTTAAGTATGTGACGTATAAGGTTGTTACATTGAATTAAATTTGTTTTTAAATTGTTATAATATTTTTTGAAGAAATGATTGCGTCGTGTGTGGTTCCCGATTATTGAATTCCTACATAATTTTGATCCCAGATATTATTTTGCCTCACTGATTTTGTAATTAGGATCTGCAGAAGCTGAGAGTCTGATCATTACAAAATCCTGCGATTATAAATCCACTTGACGAATTTAGTGTTGTTATTTTTTTTACACTCATTCCAATGGCTCTTAATCAGTGATTATCGGTATGTTTATTAGTAATCGTTTACTGTCAGGTTAGTTAATTAGCCTACTCATACACAATCATTCAATAAATCTGCCCAGCCTTTTCCCAACTATATTGGGGTCAGCTTCCAGTCTAACCGGATGCAGCTGGATACCAGTATTTTACAGGGAGCGACTGCCTATCTGACCTCCACAACCCAGTAACTGGGTAATACGATACCCCTTGGTAAAACTAGTTGTTAGACTTTCGGGTTTCTGACGACCCGTAACGACTGTCAAAGATCCACAAATGACAGCCTGGGCCAACAGCTTAACATACTATCCGAGGCACGGAGGAGACTCGGTATGTAAAGATAGTCACCCATCCACAGACCAACCCCGGTAAGCGTGGCTTAACCTGATGGATAGACCCGTGCGGCAGTTATAACTTAGCCACGAGCTCCTCTACACACAACACATACACAATCATTGTAATAATAATTTAATGTGTCATTTAAAAAACAGGCAACCAAAAAAACCATCCTAATTTAAATTTTGGCTACAAAATCAGCAGTATGATTGCCACAACAGCCATATTGCCTTGTCTTAAACAAAAATTAAAATAAACCTACCTACATAATTAAATTGCTACTCATGTAACACACCCACCCTCAGCAGATCGACGACGCTCCGTTAATGCACTGAGCGTAAACCCTCATTAGTATCGAGCTTTATAATTAAGTTATTAGCTGTCGGTACACGTTAATTACGATATTATCTCATGCAGATAGCGGCAAATGACGTAAAATGTTACGTAGAACGTAATATTTTATGTTATGTATTATTTTGTAATAGTATAAAGTTATGATAAGTTTTCAGAACGAGTGCCTAAAAGTAATCGGTTCGGTTTGTTATTGATTTATTTTTGGTCGATTATATTATCATTGATGACCGTGGTGGCAAGTGTCCAAAGGATTGCAACTGCCAATCTGTGTAACTGTTGTTTTATCTGACAGAATAGAAGGGAGAAGAAATGAAGTAAGAAGCATCCTCTCTCTTGATTTATAGTTAAATAATCTTATTATATTTAACATTTAATTTGCAAGGATAAGTAGCCTAAATTCTATGTTTTGTATACCAAATCACGCCAATGTTTCCCAAAGTACCTATCAAAATATATAAGACATTTGTTTTACAAGATTCAACCCATGGAATTCAAAGTTTTTTTTTTTTTTTTTAAACGTTGCCCCACACTAAGAATTTCTTCCTGTATCGTGGGTGCGTTTACAAACATAGAAACTCACATACACTAACACCCAGACCCGGAACAACTACTTGCAGATCATACACAACAATAATAAACGTTTTTTATTATTATTATATATTATACAAATATTTGTTCCGTGCGGGGATCGAACCCGCGACACGTTGCGCAGCAGTCGGTCGCTCAGCCACTGCGCCAACCGTGTCGTCGTGTCGTCTTTGGCATTCACCCAATTTATCTCAGTTCACTGTTGGGCTAAACTCTCCCAAGTTTGTGCCATAATTCCTAGTTCTCCGCTTCACCCAAACAGTTAACTAAAACAGATTGTGCTAGTTTTTAACTACGGCTATTCTTATTATTTATCGTTCTATTCTATCTGCCTTCCTACGCTTAACTAAGAGAAAAAATAGTTTTTTTTTTTTTTTAATGCGTGCTTTTTTTTCTCATTTCATATTTAGGGTTATTGTAATTACATGTGTATTACATACATACTTATATACAAGTGATTTCAGACACATGCATGTCAAAAGTATCTACATACACAAAAATGTACTGACATGTCATACATGGCATATAGTATTATGTAACAATGTTACTCTTTGCCTACAATCATTGGCCGTCTAATATAATTGGTTAGAACCGGCCAAAATGCACCCGTCTGTACATCCAACCTACGTATCACAGCGCAACGTAAGCTAGGAATGTCATCAATGCATCGGTACCTTCAGTTCGGAATACAAACTCGACGAACAAACAATCTGACGATTTGAATTCTGGGAACGTTCGAAATACTGGCAGCCGGTACCATGGAGTTTTAAGTCGGCTTACTTGGGGCTGTTTCATCTTCCTTGGTTTTAAAGTTCCCTCGACATGATGACAGATAATTCGAAACTAATTCTGTTCCATTTTTGAATTCATTCAGTGAGTAAGTAGTGGATATTCGGACTTGGATCGTGAAACGTGATTTTGAATATTGTTAAAAAAAAAATGTTTTTTTGTGGCATTGTAAGAAAATTGTGTGTACTAGGGAGATCTTATATGCGATTCGAAAATCACCATCTAAATGTACACTAATGTTATTAAAAGGTAAAGTTTGTAAGTTTGGATGAGGAGGTAATCTCCGAAACTACTATTCCGATTTCAAAAATTCTTTCACTATTCCAAAGTTACACCATTGCCGAGTGGTAGGATATATTGTATGGTATAGTTGGCTTCCATGTGGACGGAGTCGTGGGTAAAAGCTGGTGCTTGAAAGGATCGTCGCACGTTATAACCAGTGATCGGAGTAGGTAGATTGAACTGGGGTCATTGATCCGAAACGTATATATTACTATGGACATTCCTCCGGAATTGGTGGATTATTAAAAAAAAACCGGAACTTATGTAGGAATTGTATTCTGCCAGAGTGGAAGGAGTCATTTGATGATTTGCCATCCTCAAAAAAAAGGTAGGAATTGTAATAAAATGAGCAATTTTATTCTTTATTATTCTTCCTATTTTTTTTTTTTTGTCACGATTTGACAAAACCCAACGACCAATCAGAACAAAGGATCATGGGTGGTACAATAACCGGTTATCAGAACAATGCGTACGCCCGCCGACGACTCCGAATCCGGAAATACCGGAATTACTTTCCGGAAAAATGGCTTATCCATGTTATTCTTTCTGTGTGCATTTATGATACAAGTACTAAAAATCAATCTACCTACTCCGATCACTGGTTATAACAGACAGGGCAGACGCTGATGTATTTTTAACAGAATCTTAATACGATTCTGTATAAGATTTTGTACTCTTTTTTAGGGTTCCTTAGTAAACAAGGAAGCCTTATAGCTTCGCCATGTCCATCTGTCTGTCTGTCTGTCTGTCCGCGGCTTAGCTCAGAGACGGTCAGTACTAGAAAGCTGTAATTTGGCATGGGTTTGCATATTAATCATGCTGAAAAAGTGGTAAAATAAAATCATGAAAAATAAAGTGGAGATCTTTTTTTTCTTTCTCGTCTTTCTTACTACTCAATTACCGAAGCATTCCTACATGTTACGAATGGTAATGTATTTCGGTGTTTACCTACTGCAGTAGGCTGATGATCGTGATGAATCTTTTTACGACACCTAGTAGCGCGTTCATAAACTCAAAATTTGCTTCAAAATTGGGAATCTACCGAATCAAAAGTGAGTTTCAATAGTTCCACCAGTCTATTCCTATTCCGTGGACTGCAATATACGGAAGTTTGAGCCACGAAACGAAAATCAACCGCAGAGATACTAGATACCTGGTTTTATTGGAAACTGACACTAGGAGTTGATTCTGTTGTGCATACACCAGCACGCGTAGCATGACCACCGTAGAAACGAGTTTTATCGACGGAAGAATAGACAAAATGACAGATTGTGATTGTTTAACTGTCATTTTGTCTACTCTTCCGTCGACAAAACTCGTTTCTACGGTGGTCATGCTACGCGTGCTGGCTGAAACAAAAAAGGTGCTAGCTTTACCCGACTACGGTGAAACAAAGAGGAGGGTTATGATTTTGACCGGTATTTATGTATGTAGGTAGTATTTATGTTCATCTACTCCCTTCTAAACTAGTGATCATAATTTGGCAAATGAGGTATCGTTGGAAGCGTCTTGATCCTCCGCTAGTTATAGACTATGTGATGTCACATAGAAATAGTATATGGTGCAAGGATTTTTTTTTAAACCATGTCGAGTATTAAATGAAAGCGCTTAATTATCACATTTTAAAAATATAATTATATATTGTAAATTTAATTTAATAAAATAATGTATGGCAAGTCAAATTGTCTTCAAGTGATATCTTGACGTTAATGAGGATCTGTACTGCCATTTTATCACGATAGGTGGCGCATCGTCGACATGGCCATTGAAAGCTGTCAATTCCATACATTTTGTAACCTATAATTCAGTAAATTTAAATTTTCTCGTAATATGCTTATGTGTGCTGTACCAGAATAAACTAAACTACTAACCCCGGTGTTCATTTATTTCCTAAAGATACTACAATAAAAACAAGTGGGAAATTAAAAGAGTACAACTAAAAGTAACTTTGAATAAGTTGATTGGCAAATTTCGACAATAAAAAAAAAAAATCGTTTTTGAGTTCTGGTGGAGCTATTAACGTCTTGGTAAAGTTCTACAGCAGGAACGTCAATGCTTGTCTTTCAGAAGCTTGAGGGCTTTGATTGCCGATATTAAAATTTCGTTCATAGGTAACCTAAAAAATAAAGGATACCATTTATAATTAAAGTAATGTTCTCTCAATTTTTGTAAATTTTTTCACCATAAGTCAAGTGAGAATTAACACGTTACAACTAAAAAATTATCCAAATCCAGAGCCTAGCACTGATGAAAAATAAACCTAACATAAAAATTTAAGAATACCATTTATAATTAAAGTAGTGTTCTCTCAATTTTTGTAAATTTTCCTACCATGAGAAAAGTAAGAATTAACACGTTACAATAAAAAAATTATCCAAATCTAGAGCCTATCACTGTAGAAAAATATTTTATTAGATAGAAGTCCACTTCTCAATATGAGCTGATTTCTTTCCAGTAATCCTTGCTTCTTGTTTGTTTAGTTCGTCTTTCAATTCTTTACGCTTCCAGGAACAATACACGTTAGCAATAACGATGGTGGATCGGTTTCAACACAAAAAATAACAAAAAACACTGATGTAAACAAAGCGAAAATAATTTGACAGCGGCCATCCCGCCGCTGGCGACATCTGCGTTGAGCTTTGCGCGTGGATCCCCATTAGTTACCTACCGACCTGTTTTAACATCTACAGTTTTTTTTTAACATCTTCCTGGAAGATCTTGGCATGCATCTCACTTGATGGTAAGTGATGATCAGGTCGAAGGTGGGAGTGAGCTTCACCTGGAAACCTCAAACACACAGGAACTGGGTATCTTACCTCTAACTGCCGAAACACAACAACGCTGTTAACATTGTTGTTATGGCGACAGACTTAGATAAGACGGTGGTAGCTAGCCAGGCGGACTTAGAACAAGCCCTACCACCAACCAAACCGAGCAGAAAATTTTGCCCCCACTGGAACCTAACCACCTCTGAGTCTGAGACAGGTGATCTAACCACTAGACCACACAGGTGGTGGATAAGTTCCGGTCAACTTATCGAGCAGATAATTTTATTCAAATTATGTTCCGTTTTAATTAATTAATCTTTTTTTTAAAAGGAAGTGTATAGAGTTCCGCTTGTGGCATAATAGTGGCGCTGCCTCAGCCCAGCTAAAGTGCCGTAAGCATTGCATTGTCATTGTTACTGTCACTTGTTATTTTATTTCATTGTTGAGGTTAGTTCGCCGCCCTTTGTATTGATTGATCGTATTTGTTTTAGATAATTATATCTTAGTCACTACAATGACTGACTTTACGAAAAATTATGTAACAAATGAAAATGGATGAAAGGTAGGTTAGGTTAGAACTGGGATCACACAGCTGGCCAGGGTCCGTGTAGGCACAAGAGAATGTAATATTTTGGGAATGTGATGTTTTACAGCGAACTAGCCTCAACAATCAAACAAAATAACAAGTGGCAGTGACTCAGTGATAGTAACTCAGTGATAGTGACTCAGTGACAGTGACTCAGTGACAGTGACTCAGAGACAGTGACTCGGTGACAGTGACTCAGTTACAGTGACTCGGTTACAGTGACTCGGTGACAGTGACTCAGTGACAGTGACTCAGCGACAGTGACACAGTGACAGTGACACTGCAATGCTTACGGCACTTGAGCCGGGCCGAGGCAGCGCCAATATTATATTATATTATGCACTGCCAATTTATAATTATCAGTCAGCCATACGTAGGTATGGTTATCCGGAGACTGATATGGTGTTAGAGGTTCCATTGACTATAAAAGTCACTACGTATTTAAGTATGTACGTAAGTTCTAGATGCCAAAATATCTAAAACAACCGATTTATAACCACAGCGAGTTTCCCAGTAAATAGTCTATCTCAGATTCGATCTCTAAATTAGATAACTCAGAGTTGCGTCTGGCAGCACCGACTGAGTTTGGACCGCTTTATTGGTATCGGACAGTTTGAATAGTAGCTATAATACCTAGTTAGGTAGGTTGGTAGATTTAAATGGTAGTTTGAAATTGTATGTTGCTAGTTACAAATTGAGTTTAGAAGGATTTCAGGTTGAGTTGACCGCGTGTGCTTGAATCGAGAATGAAATAAAGTAGGAAATACAGGCTTACTGTACGGTACAGTGAGCCTATTTTAGGGTTCCGTACCTCAAAAGGAAAAAGGGAACCCTTATAGAATCACTTCGTTGTCCGTCCGTCAGTCTGTCAAGACCCTTTTTCCCACTAACGCGTGGAGCTATCAAGTTGAAATTAATATCACATACGTAGATCTATAATCGCTTAAAGCTCTATAAAAATCAAGCTTCATAAACAACGCAATAAGAAAATACGGCCATGAATGCGATTTATTTTGAGTATATCAGAGTATGGTAGACCATGTTTTTCAACTACAATGCTAAGTTTGTTTTTGCGAAATTCATCCCAACTATGGAACCCTTCATTATGCGTGGTCCGAGATGCACTTGGCCGGTTTTTTTTTCCCGGTCCGCCTGCTACGGATCGGGAGACTGGTTTCGATCTCCTTTTCTCTTTCCGCAACCTCGTTCTGCGCAATGACGGTTTCACAGAAGGAGAGACCATCGAACGAGCGACAGCCGCAGCGACAGGTCGGCTCCAACCTCTGATACGAGGGCACGCGCGGTTTCTCCCGAAGCGGTACACTCTGCTAGTGTATGCTGCGCCGTGTCCTCCCTTTAGTGGATGCAGTTCGGCTCCCTGTTTATATGATACAGTACTTCCCGAAGCAGCCATGCCCCTAGACCACCTGCTTCGCTCGAAACGGTACAGTGAGCCTAGCCTTCCAAAGATACCTCGTTTACCAAAATACGACGAGTATTTTAGGAGTTATGAGAGATGAACATACATTCGTAGCCTGTTAAAATCATAACTCTGTTTTGCCGTATTTGGATAAAAATGTATTAAACTAATGTAGGTAGATTTTAGGCATTAACCGTCGAAAACACCAGCTTCCGGACCTCAATAGCATGATAAGCCAAAACATAATATAATTACAAATCCAAACGTATCATCCACCATTTTCGAACACTTAACCTGATTTTCGCTTCGGTCGTCTTCGTGGTAATTCGGGCCCAATCGAGTTTCATGGCCGTCCGTTTAGGTATGCGAGTATTCGAATAATAACCGTTGAGATATACAGAATGCATTCCGGAATATCTGATGCCGGAACTCCGGTATACAGCGGAATAAATATCGGTTTGAGTATGTAAGTATTGGTGATCAATATTTGACGGAAATGGCTGAAAATGTCAATTTATTTTATATGTTGTAATTTCCGTGGCAAGCTTTTCTCCATTGAAGCCTTGTCAATGAGTTTTTTTTTCAGTATTAGGTATGTATGGTCTCATCCCCGTACGGTTTATTACCCGGTGCGGTGAGAGGGAGTGGATGGCTCCCATTACATTTTTAACGCAAATTCACGATTTTTGACGCTGTATTTTTCAGCAGCAGAAATATAATTTAATTATTTGATTATGAATAACGATAGTGCCATTCTTTTTCTTGTAAGTTGGAGTTACCTATTATAATTTTTCTTTTCGTCTACCTAAGTTACTATATAAATTTTACGAACTCAGTTTATGAGAAAAACCATCGGCGATGGAATTTTGGCGCTCAAATTCACATTGTTTCATTAAATTCTGATTAAAGCTAAAATGACTAAAAAGATAAGTTGAATGTTTTCCTTTTTTAGTGGAGTTCCGGAATTTCTTTAAATTCCACGAGTTTTCACGGAAAAAACCAATAAATGTCTTGACCGTCCATTATATTCCAAATAAACACAATTTTATCAAATAAACTAACATGATATAAAACTTCTATTTACAATTACTACATTTCATTCGTTTTCCTTTCTCAATATAATAAGACAAAATTACAATAAATAAAATTTAAGTACTATATATTCCGGGTCAATTAGGTAAATTCGCGAAAAGAATGTGTAACTAACGACAAAATTTTTGGGTCTAAATATTGATTGCAGTTTAAATTGGAAAACACACATTGAGAATTTATGCTTAAAATTAAATCAACAATCGTATGCTTTACATATGCTTTCCAAAATGGCCGATATATCGACTGTAGTGTCTGCATACCATGGTTATGTGGGATCCATAATAAGATATGGAATAATATTTTGGGGACATTCTGTATATAAGGATGATGCTTTTAAGGCCCAGAAAAGATGTGTCCGATCAATATGTAAACTTAGACAAACAGATAGTTGTAAAGAATATTTTAAATATCTCAAACTACTGACACTTGCATGCATATACATTTATGAAATTATTAATTTTGTAAGATCAACCATTACTTCCTTTGAAAAATATAAAAGTAAACGACACAGTAATAAAATTTGTTGTCCTAATAATAAAACCACTCTTTTAAATAACAGCATATTTTGCATGGCTCCTGGTGTATACAATCACCTACCTAAATATTTAATTGAGGCATCATCGCCTGTTATGTTTAAAAAAAAACTAAAAAGGTTTTTGATAAATAAAGCATATTACAGTGTATCTGCATGTTTGCAGGATAAACTATAGGATTTATTTTTTATTAAGTACTTTATGTTTAAACGAGTTTAAGTGATCTCATTCTTAATTTTATTAATTCTGTGTTTTTCTTTTTACGTACTTTGCATACCGAAAGGTAAAATATGGTGATACTAAGACTGTGATATATAATTATTACATGAATGTAAAACATCTGCACACTGTTTACCCATATTTGCAAATAAATGATTTTGAATTTGAATTTAACTCTAACTTACAAGAAAGAGAATGGTAGGTACTATCGTTATTCGATGGTGGTATCGGATGGATGGATGGATAGACGTTTGTTACTCTTTGTAAGTAACAAACACCTATCCATCCATCCATCCAACCTCATTTACTTTAGGCGCAGAACGCCTAATTCTCAAAATGGTAATAACTTTAAAAGACAAAATATGACGCATTTCCACCTGAAAATATACAGATATTCCTAAATAAAATCTAATCCTAGTAATACTATTTACTTCGAAAAAATAATATTTTTAAAGAACAAAATGTGTTTCCAGTTGCCTTAGACAGAAAGCCGTTGTCATACCGAGGCGTAAATCAGCTACGTTTATCCGGAGCGCGGGAAAAATCTATTCATTACAGTGACATCTTTTGAAACTCAAAGTAAAAAATCGACATTACTTTTCTTCTTCAACTTGTATATCGTTTTTGAAGCCCTTTTTGACATTTCCTTCTTCGACTATTGATGTCACAGAACGTCGAAATCCATAGTTTTCATTTAGCTAACGATGATCATCGGAAAACATAAAAAAATACACGTCATTTTAATAATATTATTAGAAAATGACATGAGTCTGTTCATTCATAAATAATATTAATCTCTATTGTATTGTCATGCCATGCATTAATCTCTATTGTATTGTCTCTCTCAGTCTCAAATTTCATGAGAATTATGATAGACCTAAATAAATTAATAATTACAAAATTTTGAATTATTTTCGGTCAAGGTAATTGAAACAAAAATGACTGTAACAATATTTTTTTAATACTGTAACATAAATTTTATTTCTGTAACTTTGAGTAAGTAGTACCAATTTTTTTCTCCCATATCCCAATGTATTTGTGGTCAGCGCAACATGTTCCTTTCCTCCATACTTCTCTATTTGTCGTCACCTCGGTAGTCACTCCCTTTCTATCCATATCATCTCACACAGTCCATCCATCGTTTCTTTTTTGGCGGCATGAGGAACAGGGTGTAAAGTTCACTCATCCACCATAGAAAAGGGAGGATCCTCCGACCAGACGGGTGTGATGTCTGGCGGGCAACTGCCCAGAGGATGAAGTCGGGAAGCTTGTATATATGTTTATCGCGCGGTAAACTATAATTGCGCGATGCAGGATTTGTGTGACGTCAGGATGTTGTGTGACGTCAGGTCTTTGATGCGTAGTTTGCATGTAGCGATGTAGATGCCGCTACACTTTGGTCTTCCCCTACTCATATAGCCATCCGCATTCATACTCAAAACTTTCCTCACGACATTTCCCTCATTACTCCGCATCACACGCCACGAAAGTTACATTCCTTAATATGTGTTTGTATTAAACAAACACTTTTCCACGTCAATAATATATTATAAGCGAAAACTTTAAAGTTTTCTATTAATAAGTACGAACATAATCTAATAAAAATTTACCTATTTCAAAATAAATTGTCACCCAATCTTCACGGCTTCACCGACCCCAAAATAAAATTTCCTTTTACAAAAATCCGTAGGAGCGAAACTGCAAAATCATCGGAAACCGGTGAGGCTCACAAAATGTCGGTGTTTCAGTGAATGGAACGAATATTAGGTGATAGTTGGACTCCTCCTGCCACAGAATAGTACAGTACAGAAGGTCGGCTCCATAAGACAAGGGAAAACAGGCGCACGCACACATAGACGCGTACTGTCGATCGGGATTTGTGGGTTCTTTTGTAATGAAAACATTTCGGTTGCTACTACACAAAATAAATTAAATTAAAAAACTAACGAAATATTACAATAAAAATATGTATGTTGGTTGACTGTATCGCAGTGCATAGCGAGCAGTTTTATATAGCACATTAAAGCAAAATAAGTAATAATTTGATGTTCAGTAACAGAACGTACGGCGATCTCAAATAAATAATAATAAAATTAATAATAACCCCACCACCACACTGTCTGTACGTTGATGTCTGAAGGGACTTGCGCGCTCCTATGAACTCTAGAGCTGTGCCGTTAGAGTTTACTTTGCCGAAACAAGTCTAGGGCCCTCACCCTGAACCTGTTTTAACCAGATCAAGAGAGATACATAAACCCCCAGGGCAGCATGTCACTAGCTGGCAGTGGCGACTCCATGAACCCTATCTCCCGGGACAATTCTTGTTCCTCATTTCTGGCTTGCTTTTATTAACCGGCTGGAGTGAACACTGACGAGGTACAGAGCTCCCACCTCTTTATTTCCTTTATTGGTCTGCTTGAGTGGAGATTCCCACTCGCTGTACGTGTAGCGTGTCTTATGTGTGCTTGCGTTCTCTCTAGTTGTATGGAGCTGACCTTCTGTCCCTATCTACTCTGTGATCCTGTGCTTCGGAAATAGGTCAGGGATATTCCGGTAAAGTCTTTTTGTGACGTCAAAATAGAATTACTTGGGCTACGAAGATAGTTTCGAGCTGGATTAAAAGTTTTTCTTGAAATGCTTGTCTAAGTTACAGTTTTGTATTAGTTTTATAGTTATTTGCCTAATTTGGGTTACTAAGACACTTAGGGTGACTTTCCACCAGAGATATGCTATGCCATTTTGTTATGGATGTGTTTGATATCCACCAATCATATTTCATTAGTCCACATTTCATGGGGTGGCAACGGTTTCAACTAAGCAATTTTTCGAACGAAGTTCTTTAACGCGGCGAACTTTCAGCAATCGTCACGCTAAAAAGTGTTGATCGACTGTCTTCTTCTAATTCAAAAAGAAAGAAAGAGAGAGAGAGAGAGCACGCTAGCAGAAAAAAACAAAAGAAAAGAGTAAAGTGATTACAGTGTCGTGGGATAAAATTGTACACATCGGCTCGAGTACACTGCATGCATGAGAGAGAGAGAAAAAGTGTGAATTTGGTCAAAATGAAAATCTAAAATGGCGGATGCCAAAAATTTCAAATTTTCGTCATGGTTATAGTTTTCATAGTTTTCGAGGGTGCTAAAGCTGGTATTCAGGTCAAAATGTAAATCCAAGAAAGCGGTTGTGATTTTTTTTTGTCATGGTTGTTTGTTTTTATAGTTTTCGAGAGTGCTAAAGCCGATAGTAACATTAAAATGTAAATCCAAGTTCTCAAGTAAGCGAATTTGTATTCTTTATTGAGAATTCATTCTTTAAACCTAACCTAAACCTAGATGGCGGCTGCAAAAAAATTGTTCTTGTTTTAACTCATACGTGAGAAGGAACTTCGTTCCTGACGGGGATCCCCCGACCGCACACGTTTTTTTTTATATGGAATGATGCGTGCTATGGATGGGAGCTATAGATGAGCGAGTGGTGTCGCTATGTGCAGAACAGCAGCAGCCGCTCCCTGTGCCTTCTTTATTATCGATGCATCGCATAGCTCGAGCTGCGCGTCTTCCTCGCACAGCTACCTCGCGGCGGTGCATCTTAATAGCAAATCTTACTCTCTCCGCTACATAGCTTAACGTTAGTTGAAACGATCACATAGTTTCGTAGCTTAGCACTCAAATCCTTGCAGCATAGCTGCATAGCACATCTCTGGTGGTAAAGCACCCTTACATCCAGTTTCTAGAACGAAAATGATCGACGCGTTAAAATTAAACTTAAGTCAAGTGATATGATTGATTATTGATAAATCATTCAACCAATCACAGCAGGTTACGCGCGCTTGATAATTTGTGAGCAAATTTTTGTGTTGATTTTCGTTCCAAAAACCGGGCGTTAATTATAGCGTCCGTTTGTCAGTCAAATGTGATTTTAAACAATTTCTTAAGTTCTGCTTTTTGAGACATATTTGTCGATGGCATGTGAAGCCAAGTCAGAGGCCAATGGACCGGTATAAAAACTCTGACACCGGGCTAGTCACTCATGATCAGCCTTTAATGTTCCCACTACTGGGACACAGGCCTCCTCTCTGCGAGAGGGAGTGGGCCGTAATTCACCACCCGGGCCCGGTGCGGGTTGCTAGATATCACAATGTCTTCGGAGTTTTTGGTTCTCGGACATGCCCGTTTCCTCACGATGTTTTCCTTCACCGTTTTTCAACCGGTTAGTCACTAACCACACTAAAAAGAAAGAAAGAAAGAAAGAAAGCCACACTGACACAAATCCGGATGCGTCGGATGAGGGACGCGTGTCGATTGTTTTAATGATGAGGAAGTCACGCGACTAATCGCGGCAGTTTGAACACCTCCATACAAGTTAGGTGACTCATTCTGTGCGAGCGAATTTCGTTACGCATCCCGCGCGGAATTCACTTAAGTTTGGCCAGAGCTTTAGAGTTCAGTTTCTCGGCTTCACAGTACAATTTATAGCATCCAATTTATTCTATCCGATTGTCTGTCACAGGTGATTTGTCTTTGAAACTACAATAAAAGAGGTAATTTTCTAAGTGCGGATTACACATCTAAACGCGTTCAAGAGCTGGCAGTGCACAATATTCCATAACAATTTTGACACTGACAGCTCTTCAACACGTTTGAATGCTGATCCCGTTCGGTTTTATTAGTGAAATCATCATATTGGGTTTTTCCATGCAGAGATTTCTCAGCAGCTCGGAGTTCGGATTTGTCCCCGGTTGATAGCAATAGGCTCGCCTCATATTACATGGAATTTAAACATAACTGGCGAAATGTGGGTGTACTATACTGCCCTGTTAAGCCGAAAGATACGCCCTTTTAGTTTTTTAATACCATTCAATAGCTATAACAATTTCGCATCTAATGATATTAGCCAAATACCGATATCTAACTTAAAACATTAAAAAAAAACACTTAAAAGTTTTTTTATATCCTTAAAGGTTCCTTAAATTACAATTTACAAAGAGTAAATTTTCTCAAAAGTTACTCCGATTGAGTCACCGACTTTCGACTTAGCAGAACAGTATAGGGTAGACCTCTTCCTCACTCTTCGCGGATAACAGACGTCATGTTATGATAAGTAGAGATACTTGAAAAAAAAAAGAATTTACTGACATATCTTGTCCCCTAAAAGTTGTTCCATAAACAAATTAATAAGGTCAAACCCATGCATAAACTGCCTCTGGATAGATTGCTTGTCCCAGCTTTTTCTGTCGGGCACTCTTACAGCGGATATGACAGGCCCCTTATTGTCATGCATTGCATTACGGACATAGTGCTGGCTCTTATTTATATGTGGGTAAGAATGGGATAAGATCATTTATATGTCCAAAGCATGAGTATACACACACATGACATGCAAGATTAATATCTTGCATGTCATATTATTTTACTATTTTAGTTTTGTGATTTGATGGTAACATCAAATTTTAAAGTTAATTGACACAGGCGTGACAATGCGGAAATCCATTATAAAATAAAATAGACGACGTATATCTAGTAACCTAATCCGCTTAACTATTCTTAAAGAGTCATATAGAACCTTCGAAGAAATTGACACGTGTTTCACCTCTCAACGAGGCATCCTCAGGATGACGATTGACTTCGTTATCCTGATGATGCCTCGTTGTCTATTGTATTTAATCAAATTATATCACAAAAATAAAATAGGTACAGGTAGTACAAATTTTTTTTGGAAAGAGTTAGTTCAAGTATTCTTCTGACAAAAGAATCTTAGAACCAACATTCCAATACTCAATATATACTCAATACGTTTATTGCATTCCACAATGTGAACTTAGGTGGTAGGTACATAAAGACATACATTAGTTTTTTTTTCCATGGTTATCGTGAAAAGACCATTGGTCAAATACCAAATGGGTCCTCCAAGAAGCCTAATATTCAGCAGTTTTTTTATTATTTTTTATTAGGGACTTTTATAACCGTAATGCGTATGGCAGTTCCATCATACCCTAAATAAATAATAACAAAATACACACTGGGATTACATTTGGGCCAAAAACATGAACAGACTAATTCATCAGTTGGTGATAACGTGAAACTGGTTGAAACGTTTTTAAAATATCTGTGTTATCATCACAAAAAAATACTGTGCTAAATGAATAGGCTAAAGGACAACTACTTATTTATTGAAGACTTGACACCAGTAAAAAAATCATTCTACCAATTTGATTCATCTAACCTTGAGCCTCACAGTCCTAGTAACGTGCCAATACCTTTACAAATACTACATCTAGTTAAGACGGTGCAGCAGAAGTTACTAGAATCACCAAAAAGGATGGATGCGAGTGACACTGGCTGGTAACAGTCACTCTGGCAGAGCGTCGCATCAATGGCTGATGATAGGGAGGCTGACGTACCAAGTCCACAACGAACTACTATATTCTAGCACAATCTTGATGATATAGTCCTCCAGACCGTAATTCGGCCATGGCGGCCAATCTCAACGGAGACTAGCCTTCGGCGCGGGAGATATTATAGTGCACAAGTGTGTGCGCAGACACAGGTGCAGTTTCTCTTCCCTCACTCTCATAGTCCGATGGGATACCTCATAGTCCGACACGACCGGAGAGAGATCAGGCGTAGGACCAACGGCTCAACGTGCTTTCCGAGGCACGGGGGTATCACACCCCTAACTTCCAAACTCCGAGAAGTTACTAAAAAATTCTTAATGGAAAAACCCAATAACACTTTTCCCAACCCGGGAATCGAATCTAGGACCCCGCGCTCAGCACACGAGCTTACGACTACGAAACCAACGTGGCATTCCTGATATTGAAACTGCTGAACAACTAATTCGATGACCATTTGTGGTAAAGGCTATCTTGCGCCGTTAAATATACAAAAAAACTCGAAAAAAAATAGCCACAATAAATCTTCCAAAAAGACCCAACAGTATCAGATAACGACACTGTCTCCCAACCATTTTATAACAATATTGTACACCCTTCAATATTGTAGGAGACTTCATAAAACGCGTCGATGCTCGCAGACAATATCGGTAAAGACATATATCAGTCAACGTTTAAACACTGGACAATGGGTCACAAAATAAATGAAACAGAAGGATCGCGTCCATACAACGCGACAAAAGAGGCACACGCACACATAGACTAACCAACATAACCCGAAGAATTGCCAAACTTAAGTGGCAGAGGGCAAGGCACATTGCTCGCAGAACAGATACTCGTAGCTGATGGGCCGAAATGTTCTGGAGTGGCGACCGCGTACCGAAAGACGTAGCATTGGAAGGCCAAATAGGTAGACCGATGACCTGTTGAAGGCCGCAGGAATCCGCTGGATTTGAGAAGCACAGAACCGATCGCAGTGCCGATGCTAGAGGAGGCCTATGCCCAGCAGTGGACGTGATGATGAGACATAGATTCGTACGTACGGCGATCTCAAACAAATGCCGATCGCGGGTGCGCTCGCACTCGCTGTACGTGATGCGTGTCTATGTGTGCGTGCGTTTTCGTTCATTGTATAGAGCTGACCTTCTGTACCCAACTATTCTGTGACTCTGGGTTCCCGGACGTACAAATGCTGTATATTTACGATAAAAATCTTTTGTTAGGTGACGTGTAAAAGATATCGTTCGTATGTATTTTTTGTAGCTTCTTAGCCAGAGAAAGAATTTCTAGCACGTTCTTCTCCATAGAAACCTTCTACGCTTTGGAATGGGCAAGTAGCTTCATCTTTGGCTGACCGACCCCTTGACGATTCAAAAGTGCCTGTGATTGGTTTAATTGAAATAAATACTTTGAGTTTGAGTTGGGTAGGGGGCTTGTGGTTAGGACGCAGATATATGCCAGTAACCTTGAGTGGTTAGCTTGCGTGTTCTGTACTGAGCTCACGCAACGCGTCATACGTCCAGTCCAGGACTCGCCCATCAAGGAGCGCTGTCCCAAATTATACGCAATATTAATTTATTATACATAAAACAAAAGGTGTTTTAATAAAACGCGTATACTAAAAGATCAATCTACCTATTAAATTATCTTTAAAATGGTGAAGGCTTAAAATACGCTTGATTGATTTTGCGTGATTCTCAGTTTTTTATCCGCGTTAGACATCACTTTACAAATTAATTTCACTATGTAATATAAGTAATCTAAAATATTCATAATTTAAGAATTGTCAAACTTAAGTGGCCGTGGGCAGGGCACGTTGTTCGCAGAACAGATGGCCAATGGGGCCGAAAGGTTCTGGAGTGGCGACCGCGTACTTTGGTACGCTACGTCTTTTGAGACGTACCGTTGGCAGGCCACCCACAAGTTGGACTGATGATCTTGTGAAGGCTGCAGGAATCCGCTGAATGCGGGAAGCATAGAACCGATTGAAGTAGCTGTCCTTGGGGGAGCCCCATGTCCAGCAGTGGACTTCATTCGGCTGAAAGATGAAGGAAAGCGTCGATAAATCAAGGCTCATTTTTCTGGAATCGTTCGCAGTAAAATCGTTCCTTCTCTAAGTAAAAAAGTGCCTTCTTAGCCCCGCAGTGCACCAAAATACCGTGGTTTAATCTGCCTAGCCTTTTCCCAACTATGTCGGGAATCGGCTGAAGGGATCCCTTCATCCATCACAATTAAAATGAGCTATCTTCATTAAAGTATGGGAGGCAGTATTTTATTAAGGTTCCGTACCTCAAAACGGAATCCTTATAGAATCACTTCGTTATCCATCTGTCCGGCCGTCTTTCTGTCCGTCACTCTGTCAAAACCCATTTCAGAGGAGCGCATGGAAGTATCAAAATAAAATTAATATCAAATACGTAGGTAAAAAAATAAGCTTCTAAGTCAACGCAAGAAAAAAATGCGGCCATTTATGCGACATATTTTGAAACTCGCAAATTAAATCAAAACATACTTCCTGTTGACCTAGAACATGAGTAAGGTCTCACACTACATATATACGAAAAAGTCTAGTAGTAAGGATGAACTCGAAGTTCGCTTCAAAGATCCAGATCCAAAAGCTAAATTCTATTCAATGGAGTGTGAGAGTGTAGCGGCATCTTCATCGCTACATGCAAACTACGCATCAAAGACCTGACGTCACACAACATCAGAGTTTACCGCGCAATAAACATATATACAAGCTTCCCGACTTCAACCTCTGGGCAGTTGCCCGCCAGACACGACACCCGTCTGGTCGGAGGATCCTCCCTTTTCTATGGTGGATGAGTGAACTTTACACCCTGTTCCTCATGCCCCTAAAAGAGAGCCATGTGTTGCGTTATACTATTTAGACAACCGCTATTATAGATGCAGAGTAATAGAAGTCAACAAAGAAACACTGTCATTCAATATATTGCTTAATGGTAATGAAGAAGTTTCTACCTTTGCAAGAATGAGAAAAAGTGTTCCACTCCACCAGATACCAAAACAAGCACAAAAATTAATCATATACGTCCCCTGGAAAAAAGTGGGCTAGACATAGGACTACATACATAAATCAGTTGTTGAAAAACAAGTTTATGTGAAAGTCTGCCTGCGCACTCTAGCCGACGGTAGGGAAGAGCATCGAGGGGGATTCCTCTATCCGCCAGCGCACACTGACAAGAAAAATCCTCTGCAATATCGCGAGCGTCCGCCAGCTTACCGGAGCATCCGCCGGTATGCCATGGCATGCGGCGGTATGCTGCAAGGTCGATCATCGAGCTTTATATATTTTTTTTTTCTATTGGATAAGTAGACCTGGCTGACTCCAGCGCATAAAGGAGCATATCGGCGCATGCCGCCATATACCTGGTTTGGTTTCCTCCAGCGTGCTCTCCAGAGAAAACTACACTGCTCCAAGGTCGATCACCGAGCATTGAAATATATACCTTATTTCGATTGAATAAGTATTAAATTCAATTGATAAATTCAAAATCCTCTGCCGTTCCGTCCGCCAGTCAGCGCAGGCTCTAATGAAAATGACAACGACCACGGTCAAAATTCAAAATTGAAAAGTCATTCAAACTAGGCTGAGAATCAGCACTTTTCGAACGTCAAAATTACATAAGACAGTACCCCAAAACGCCCACCCTTCACCACTTCCTAGTGCATTAGCTGGGAAGAAGAAGTGGCGCAACAAACTCCCCAGCAGCACAGCTGTCTGTTCAGTTAGAAGAACAAAAAAATAAGATTCTATATAATAGTATTCAAAATAATTTAGATTACGCAACACAAAACATAATTTAAATTATTAGCCATATGTTAGCTAGCACACGCCAATATACCACACAAAATCATTGAGAACTATACTCAGGCCGAAATAAAAACTAAACGTAAACAGAACTTAATATCTAAATAAAAGCCTACAGGCATAAAGGGCGTGCCCGCTTACATATAGTTGTAACTGGAAGTTATAAATGATAAACTAGGACCATCGAGATAAAATAAATAAAACAAACAGTTAATTACTAATAACAATAACTAATATGATCAATTGTCGAGGTCACTTAGCTAACCACATATTGCAATACAACTCATTAGAAAAAACATTGTAATGAGTAGATTATGTCAACAATAAATTGAAATACTCGTAAAATTAAAAATAGCATGACTTATAAAGTCAAATAAAAAAATAAAAAAATACAATTATATAAACTCATATAACTTGTCAGTAGGTAATCTGGAGAAAGAACATAAACATTGTCTTGAGTTAATCACAGCGACCAACTATTCTTATCATTTAAGTAGTCGTTTATAGAATAGTATGCCTTTGAACAAAGCTTGGATTTTACTTTCGTTTTAAACGCATCAAAAGGCAAATCTAGCAAAGAAGAGGGTAGCTTGTTATAAAAGGTTATACGAAGCCCAACAAATGAGTTATGAACCTTATGAAGCCGATGAAAGGGAGCTCGTAGTTTGTCCTTATTTCTAGTGTTAACATTGTGAAAATCACTGTTTTTAGTGTATAAGTGTATATTTTGCCTAATATATAAGATGTTGGCGAAGATGAATTGAGACGCCACCGTGAGGAGACCAATTTTTTTGAAAAAATCTCTCAGAGAAACTCTGGCACCTAGCTGGTAAACGGTATTGTACCTATAGAAAGAAAATACGATAAACTATGCATAAATGATCATTTAGTAGACTTTAAAATAGCGGAATACATTAGGGTGTCCCAAAACAAAAGGAATTTTTTTTTTTTCGCGAATTCAAATACGCATACCCTCTATTTTTATTCCGTTTGACTTCATTGACTCAAATAATAAATATTATTGCGATTGGACAATGATAACCCGTGCCGACTTGATGCCAAACTTTTGACATGAAAATTTGTAGTGACTTACTATAGGAGGAATTAAGAATTTAATTTTTATTACTTGATTAAAACTCTCACCCGAATAGTATATTATTTACATTTACATTAAAAAATAATATTATTGTTCAAATTTTCTTTTGAACGTTTGTTTTTACAGTCAGGCAAAATTTTCCGGCGTTCTTGTACGCAACGTAATAAGAATTGTTTTTGTTCCTCCTCAACTGTGATTAATCCATGAAAGTCTTGCATCAACTTAACCGCTCTTTCAGCTACATCGTTTACTACCCTCAGTGCTGAAACTTTCTTTCTAGCTTCTTGAAACGAACTAAATTAGGACATTCATGTAGAAAACTGTCTTCAATATTAAGGCGATTGAACAAGGACTTGCTTTTTACTGCAATGAAGTCAGAGATGTTTTTTTCTGAAACAAAATAAGAAAAGAGTGTAAAAAAATAAACTTTTACAGAAAACGAAGGTAAAAACTTCTGTATCGATTAATGCGAATGCTCTTTAACAAACTTACCATACGATGAACAGCAAAGTTCCTCTTTGGTTAAATTATCAACCATTTTAACTTTAGTTTCTTGGTCGACATCATCGTCCAACAGTGATAATATAGAAACTTCGTCAGTTAAATACCACAAATGCTGAGCTATCTTCTGCAAGGCTGCTTTTGAGATCGTCTTATCAGTTTTCTCATAAGACTTCATTGATATCAAAAAGCACAAATCTTGGTAAGGTGCTTTTATTGCTGAAGTGCATTTAGTTACCAGTTAGTTTTTTGTGCATTTTTTTGCAAGTCCCTCCAAACTTGATATAAGTTTACAAGTTTCTTCACACAATTAGGCAAAGATTTAGTAGGAATATGCGCCTTTTCCCAATAGATAATACACTCGCGAATAGTAAGATTCGCGCTTTCATTGGCAGTTAAATTCACTCCATAGATATTGTAAAATAAAACTGCTAGAACTTGCCCATTAGGCGGAAGTTTTGAACCCGTTATTTGATGCTTTACGTCACCTATTAAAAATAAACCCCTTTTAGAACTGCGTAATTCCACTGACATGTTGACTGATTGAAAACAATGCGTGTTCCATAAACAAATAACAAGTAATCACAAGCACATCGACACGTTAGGCCGCGTCAGCCTTAGAGAGCAAGTACTGACACGTATCAATGTAAGTCGGCACGGGTTACCGTGGGCCTACCTTCTTAAAATGTTATTTATAATTGTTTTGACTTAAAAGTACAAAAAAATTGCGGGTATGCGTAAAAAAAAAACGACTTTGATTTTTTTGGGACACTCTAGAGTACATATTATGGCAGCAAACCCCTAGTCAGGAAATACGCCCCAATTGAAAGATCTAAAGACAAAATAAAAGAGGGTGAATCAGATTCTAGCCCGGATTACATAGTGGTTGAAGATGCAAACACTACGTATACAGCTGAGCAGCATCTCAAGATTCATCAGACATTATCTCTTTAAAGGGAGCAGTCTTGAAGTAAATTAGTAGAAGAATAATCCTTGATGGGAAGTATACACATACCCAAGAAATACAGAGGAGGAATTGTCGTGTAATATCACATTAATTGTCGATATCAATACATTAGAACTTAGTTTATTGTTTGATAATGATATCACTAGAGTTTGAAGAAGCAGACACTACAACTGAGTTGCCTACATCTCAAGATTCATCTGATATTATCTCTTTAAAGGGAGCAGTCTGGAGTAAATTACTAGAAGAAGAACGATTATCGCTTGATGGAAACTATATATCACGTACCCAAGAAATACAGAGGACGAAATCTCGTGTAATATCACATTAATTGTTGATATCAATACATTAGAACTTGGTAATTTTTTTGATGATGATACCTCTAGAGTTTATGATCAAATGTTTGAAGAACTGCAGACTACACGGAGCGACTACCTACCTGACCTCCACAACCCAGTTACAGTAACCCGATACCCCTTCGTAAGACTGGTTGTCAGACTTTTGGCCTTCTGACTATTCGTAACGACTGTCAAAGAACTACGAATGATAGCCGGGACCAACAGCTTAACGTGCTTTCCGAAGCACGGAGGGGTCTCGGTATGTAATGGATGGTCACTAACTGACCACAACCCATCCACTAACTGACCGCGACAAGCATAGTTTAAACTTCGATCAACCCGTGCTGTTACGAGTCCTACCAAAACATCCCTTCTTTTTTTGTTTTTGGTTGGGAAATTATCAAATAACTTCTCCCGTTCCGGGTGGAGCGGAAGGGCGTGTCAGACTCTTACTGACTAAAACCCATCCGTGTTCCTTCAGTTGCCAGGGTGATATATATGACGCTAGCGCGCGCGACACGCTCGCCGCGCGCATCCCCACCCAGTAATAAACCAGTGTTCAAGCAAGACGGTCGTTTCATTTCTCTTCCCGCTCTCCATACATATCATTGGCGACGAGGTATACGAACGAGTCCCTACGCGTAGATAAAATGAACGCGTTTCTCGGAAATCTGTCTTCATTTGACCATAAAACCAGTGAATGGCAAATATTTAAGGGTAAATTAACGCAGTTTTTGAAGATTAACGGCGTTAATGACGATGTGAAAAGTGGGATATTACTGTGTCATCTTACGGAGGAGACGTATCGTCTAGTACTTAACCTAGCATTTCCAAAGGAGTTGGAAACGCTGAGTTTTATAGACTTGGTTGGATTACTCGACAGCCATTTCAAGCCCAAAAAGTGCTCATTTGTGGACAAGGCGAAGTTTTTTGGTGCCAGCAGAACAACAGGCGAAACCGTTGGAGAATGGGCGGCGCGATTAAGAGGTTTGGCAACTTATTGCGACTTCGGCACCGCTCTAGAAACGAATTTGAGAGATCGTTTCGTCCTCGGCCTGAGTGCAGGTCCAGAACGCGACAAGTTGTTCGAGCAGAACCCGTCGACGCTCACGTTGTCGCGGGCTATTGAAATGGCGGAGCAGGCAGCGCGTGCCAAGGAGGCAAAAGCCTTGTTAGGCAGCAGCTCGGGGGCTATTTCCATCAAGGAGGAACCAGTATTCCGCGCGAAGTTCCAGGGTCAAGTTAGCCGTGGACGTGGCGCAGGTGGTGCTGATGCAGCAAACCGCCGCGATAGCGATCGTTGCGAGGTTTGCGGCATGAAAAATCATAGTGTGGAAAAGTGTCGTTATAAGGGTTATACGTGTCAAAAGTGCGGTGTAAAAGGCCATTTAAAAAAAGTATGTGGTAATTCAAAAAACACGCGTGTTTATCATGTTGACTCAAATGACGGAAGCAGTGGTAACCAGCCCCAGGACAAGGGTTGTGAGGAGTGCCAGAATTTTAACATAAGGTACGCGGCTGATAAGCCTATTGAAATCGAATTAGTTTTAGGTGACCAATTTATTAAAATGGAACTAGATTCAGGATCGGGCAGCACTGTTATTTCAGATAATTTTTATTTCAAAAAGTTTTCGCAATATCAGCTACAAAATTGCAATGTAAAAATGTGCTTGTACAATGGACATAAAATCTCTCCACTAGGATTTTTCACTATTAGAGCAAAATTTAATAATTTACAAAGAAATATTAAAATTTTCGTAGTTCAGAATGGAGGTCCCCCATTGTTAGGTAGAGATTTCATGTCCGCTTTTAATTTAATAATAACAACTAACATTAACTCTATAGTAAGTAGCGATAATGATGTACTGGAATTGCTTGGAAAATATCCTGATCTATGGCGAGATGAGTTGGGTTCATTTAATAAATTCAAAGTTACCCTACAATTAAAAGAAAACTCTGTTCCGAAGTTTTTCAAGCCACGAACTGTACCTTTTGCCCTAAGAGATAAGGTCGAACAAGAAATAGACCGATTAGTAGGTTTAGGTATTTTGGTTTCGATTAATCACGCGAAATACGCCACTCCAATAGTACCGGTGTTAAAGGAAAACGGTCAAGTCAGAATCGCGGGAGACTTTTCGGTAACACTCAATAAAGACCTGGTAATTGAGAAATACCCCTTACCCAGGATTGAAGAGGTTTTTGCTAAGATTGGAGGAGGCGAGTTATACAGTAAAATCGATTTAAAAAATGCATACAATCAATTTATATTGGAAGAGTCATCACAGGAATTAACAGCAATAAATACCCATAAGGGTCTTTACAAATATACACGTCTAGTTTACGGTCTAGCTAACGCACCCGCTATTTTTCAAAAGTCCATGGAAACACTTTTAGCTGGAATAGACGGGGTCAGTGTCTGGCTCGATGACATATGTATTACAGGTCCCGATAGAAACTCACACATTAAAAGGCTAACGGAAGTTTTAGGTAGATTAAGCGATGCCGGTCTACGTCTTCAAAATGACAAATGGCAATTTTTCAAACAAAGTGTACTTTACTTGGGCTACGTGATTAGTAAAGAAGGACTTATGACTAGTTCTGAAAAAGTCAAGGCAATATTAAGCGCTCCCGAGCCGACCAACGTCACCGAAGTTAAAAGATTCTTAGGCGTTGTTAATTATTATAGGAATTTTATTCCTAACGCTTCGTCAGTACTCAGTCCGCTACATGAACTACTACGGAGCGATGTGCCCTGGGAGTGGGGTGATAGGCAGAGGCAAGCTATGGTGGCAGTGCGCCGTGAAGTAGCCTCGGAGCGTGTACTGGCGCACTTCGAGCCGACGGCGCAGCTTGTGCTCACCGTGGACGCGGGGCCGAGCGGCCTCGGCGCCGTGCTCTCGCAGCGCGGGCACGATGACGCTCACGAGCGACCGCTCGCGTATGCATCTCGCTCGCTTACCGCTAGCGAGCGAAACTATAGTCAGATACAGAAGGAGGCGACCGCTATCATATTTGGTGTGAAAAGGTTCCATCAGTATCTGTACGGTCGCAGTGAACCTTTCATTTTAAAAACTGATCGTAGGCCTTTGGTTTCCATTTTCAATAACAAGACGGGTATACCGGTAACGACAGCTCTAAGACTGCAGAGATATGCTATTACATTGTCGGCTTATAATTATGTAGTACATTATATATCCGGTGATAATAATTTAGTAGCAGATTATTTTTCCCGCGCGCCTTTAAAATGCTCAAACAAGTCGGAAGAGACCGATAATAATGTAGATGTAGATACCTATTACGCGCTCAAGTTTTTGAATGAAGCGTCGCCCGCTACCACGACACGCGACATAACGCAGGCAACTGAGAGCGTTACCGTGATCCAAACTGTCATAAGGTACATGCAAAAAGGATGGCCTCGTAAAATAATTTGTAAGTCGGTTTACCCTTATTTTCAGTGCAAGTCCGATTTGCAGTACGAAAAAGGTTGCCTTTTTAGGGGTCATAGAATAGTTATTCAGTCTATACTTAGAGATAAAATGCTACGTGAATTGCACGATACTCATTTAGGTATAATTAAAACGAAAAGTAATGCACGAAGTAGGATGTGGTGGCCCGGCATCGACGGCGACATCGAGCGTTGGATAGGGTCCTGTGGCACGTGCGCAAGCGTGCGGCCCGCGCCCCCGCGCGACCCCCCCTCGCCCTGGCCCGCCGCCGCCGCCGCCTGGCAGCGCGTGCACATCGATTATATGACGGTAGGGCAGAGGGTATATCTCGTGGTTGTAGATTATTTCAGTAAATGGGTAGAATGTCTACATATGCATAATGGAACTTCAACTAAGGCTCTGATAACTAAACTCAAGGGAATATTTTCAACTTTTGGTATACCGAATTTGTTGGTATCAGATAAATTCCGATAAGTTCAAGAAATTTTGCTCTGCTAATGGTATCAAATACATGACGACGCCCATTTATCATCCGCCCAGTAATGGTCAAGCCGAAAATTCGGTAAGAACCTGTAAAAAAATGCTAAAATGTATTTTAAAAGATAATTTACCGCTGTATGAAATCAATGAATTGTTGTTAGGCTATTTATTTAATTATAGAAATACCGTGCATTGTACCACTGGGGAAAACGCCAGCAAAGTTAATGTTTGGTAGAAATCTACGATCTCGTCTCGATTTAGTTGTACCTTCAAGCGATGCTACGCACGTTGATACTTCGGCGGAGCCCGGGAAAAGACAATTTATGACTGACGATGTGGTTTGGACAGGTACGAAAAGAAACATGGCAGTTAGGCATAATAAAACATAGAATAGGGAATAAAATGTACAAAATTTATATTAAGGACTTAGATCATTACTGTATAAGGCATGTAGATCAGTTACTGAAGTATACAGGAAGTAATCAGCCCACAGAGATAACAGATATTAAGGTGCCACATCAACAACAGTCACCCGACATTCCCGGTACCACTAGTACAAGTCAAAATATAGCATCACCAACAGTACATAGCGAGCAATTGGCTACGAGTTCACCCGTGGCGACAGAAACTAATGTCGAACTTGTAGTGCCAAATGTGGAATGTGTCGCAAATGATGTTGATGGGGCGGAATGGGGCGACTGTGTAGCGATTGAGAGTGACGGAGGGGCCGCTCATAATGTAGCATCGCCGCCGTCACCGGCAGTGCAACCCGAGGTACTAGTGTCCGAGGGCAATCAAATCCAAAGTACAGGGGAGTGCAATGTGAACGTACCGCGCGTACCTTCACCCACACTCTCGCGACAAAAGCGCAATAGGAAGGTGGTAGATTATAAGAAATACTTTTAACGGTTTTGTTATGTCTTCTGATCAGTTTTTGTATTATAATTAGTATTAATAGGTACCTATATATATTGTCACCAGGTTTCAAAATCTAAGTGTGAGGAATATATGACGCTAGCGCGCGCGACACGCTCGCCGCGCGCATCCCCACCCAGTAATAAACCAGTGTTCAAGCAAGACGGTCGTTTCATTTCTCTTCCCGCTCTCCATACATATCACAGGGGCTACGGTATCCCTTTCGGACGTTCCCGCGACCCCGGCAGGCAACGGTCCTAGCGGACCCCTTCCGTTGTGCTGACATCTCTTTGAAACGCGCGTGGAACACATCGCGCCATCAACCCGGGCCTGGTCCTTATCGGACGGCGAGCTACCCATTGCTCACCGTCCGCAAACCCGCACCTACGATGGCCGGGAATCGGCCTGCGATTCCCTACGTCCAGGGCTTCTCCTGCGGTGGTTAGGGGCGTGAGGGCGCAAAATTGCGAAATTTTCCTCTCCCTCACGCGTTCCGCCTCCTCGTTCGCGAGTATTACTGCTTCGCAGAGAGAGGTGCCGGCTTCCCACTCCCTCTCGCTCCGTACCATGGCCTGGACCAGGGCCGGACGCGAAAGAGCACTGCCGCCGATCGCCTCCGCAAGGACACGACGTTGCCTCGCCCAAGCCGGGCAGACCTCCACCGTGTCCTCCGGGCGTTTCCTCCAGCCTTATACGGAACAGGAACCTCCCGAAACAACCGTGTCCAGTGAGGACCTGCGTCAGGCGGAAGGTGAGGACGCCGTGGCGCCTCTCTAGCCACTCCTCAAAGAGGGGACTTATCGCCGCAACTGTGGCGTGCCCATACCAAAATACCCTGGTTAGTTAATTGTCCATTAACTTTAATCAACATGTTGTGAATCACTAAGCCCTTTTACGACATCCAAAATGAATGCTAAGCAGTAAGAAAGCCATTTTCAACCGGAATCAACGCCACGTTGATCCAAACACCACAGACCTTATTTTGCATAAGAATATTCCAAGCATTTCAAAACCTAGCGGAAGAAATATTAAACAAATGCTTAAAAGCACTCAACAGTTTCAAGGAATTCTTAGATAGAATAAAGAAACATTTTATTTTGTTGCTTATTTTATAAGACAGTCACTGAAATTCTGAAGAAGGTACTGAAAAACAGGGATTTTCCGACGAGGTAAGTAATATTAACATTCATAGTTATTGTATGTAATACATCTCATTTCGACATTTTCGGGGTTCGGGGCTGAATAATAACAGCCACACGGGTCGATCTTCAAGGTTAAGCAACGCTTGCCGGGATCGGTCCGTGGATGGGTGACCATCCATTACATACCGAGACGTCTCCGTGCCTCGGAAATCACGTTAAGCCGTTGGTCCCGGCTGTCATTTGTACATCTTTGACAGTCGTTACAGTCAGAAGCCCGAAAGTCTGACAACCAAGTTTTACCAACAGGCCGGGGAAATTAGGTTTCAACCCTGCACTAAATTCTAACAGCGATTTTTTTTCCTGAATCGTGTTTTTGAACTTAGCTCTTCAAATAATACAAAAAAATTAAACATTTTCCAGGACTGCATCAACGTAAAAAAAAACAAAAACGCATTTATGAGAATAAAAATTGAGGCAAAATGGTTAACAGGAAAATTTTGATTATAATATGTAAAAAATTCTAAAACTAATATACTATTTCAGAATTAAACATTTTCATCCACGGAAATTTCCATAAAAATAAAATTATGATTTTATTTTATTGTACTTCAAGCAAAAATATTAACAGCAGTTTTTTTGCATTAAATTACTTAATTAAATATTTTAATACGCTATTCAACAACATTAAACATATTGTACTAGCGCAAGATATAAATAAAAGTTTTTTTTGCAACAACGGTTCAGGCAAAAATGTAACAGAGATAAATTTAGTTTAACTTTTATTTATAGGGTATATCCGACCTAATTACAAGAAAATTAAACACATTAAAGCAAAATGTTATATACCTATATTAAAATAATAAAATACTTTAATTTGTTTAATTTCCTTGTAATTAAGTGAGATAGAGCCTATAAATAAAAGTTAAACTAAATTTAAGTCTGTTACATTTTTGCCTGAACCGCTATTGCAAAAAAACTGACTGTGATACCTAATCTCTTCGACAAACATTCCATACAAACATATCTGTTAATATATTTTTCTACCATGTAAAATTGAAATTAGATTTTTTCTTTATAAAAACGTACACGCGGGGGTGAACTTTTCGCGGTATACAGTTTAATATACTCCCTTGACCATACCCTACACGTTAAATGAAAAAAATCGCTGTTTTAAATTAATGCAAAGTTAGCCTAAATTTTGGCGTAACTTCCCCGGGCTACAAGGGATATCGTGTTACCCAGTAACTGGGTTATGGAAGTCCGACAGGCAGTCGCTCCATGTAAAATATTGATAATCAGCTGCATCCGGTTAGACTGGAAGCCGCCTCCAACTTTGAGGGAAAAGGCTCTGAAGACCTCATTTAAAATTAAAACAATTTTTATGTTTTAATTTTCATGGTGTGTCCTTACGTCATTTACCGTGCACAAATGCAAGCGCCAAACTGAGTCTGAAAATGTATTAGATATGTTGTAATAGAAGAATCAGATTACAGTGCCCGATCCAGCCAAAGAAGTCAAGTAAGCATTGCTGCGTTCCGATTCGAAGGGCATGGGTACTCGTGTGTTACATGAGACATTTCAGATTTAAGACGCAGATATATGCCAGTGACCTTGAGTGGTTAGCTTGCGTGTTCTGTTCTGTACTGAGCTCACGCAAGGCTTCGTACGTCCAGTCAGTAAGAGGACTCGACCATCAAAGAGCGCTGTCCCCAATTTGACGCATTATTAATTTATTATACATAAAACAAAAGGTATTTTAATAAAACAC
Source organism: Agrochola lota (assembly GCA_947364205.1). NCBI lineage: Eukaryota > Metazoa > Arthropoda > Insecta > Lepidoptera > Noctuidae > Agrochola > Agrochola lota. Next base: position 6,711,074 of record OX376246.1, on the reverse strand, counting down.
GAATACTAAAAGATCAATAATTAAATTATCTTTGAAATGGTGAAGGGTTCAGAAAAATACGCTTGATAGATTTTGCGTGATTCTCAGTTTTTTATCCGCCTTAGACATAACTTTACAAATTAATTTCACTATGTAATATAAACATAATCTAAAATATTCCTACATTAAGTGATTAAAAAAATGCTCTAATCGTGATCGTGATCGTGATCTTTAGTATTAAATCATTAAAAGTCGGTTATCGTCGCCTTAACTCTGCTATGGCAACGCATTTTTTCTTTTCCGTCTGGTTAGTGACTAGCCTGGTCTAAGAGCTTTTATGCCGCCAGTGGGCCTCTGACTTGGCTTCACATGCCGACAAAAAATATCTCTCAGGGATGGTTTCCTCACGATGTTTTCCTTCAACGTTTTTTGAAGCAAGTGATAATTATACAATACGTACATGAATCCGAAAAGTCAGAGTTGCTCGCCATGGGTTCGAACTCGAGACCTATGACTTGGCAGTCCGACGGTCACACCACTAGGCTATGACAGCTGTTGCAACGCATTTGCAATGCCTCTGGGATTGCATACGTCCATAATAGGACCACTTACCATCCAACAGCATTATGGATGTTGGCAGAGGAAAAAAACAAATTAAAAAAATCCGTCAGTCAAATAATAAAAAATACGTCACAAGTCAGTATAAAATCTACTGGGCAGTGACGTCATGCCACATGTTAACGTATTGCTTACTCAATGTATTGCCGTAATCTTTTGATTACAGAAAAAATACGTATCTATTATTTTTTGACAAACTAAATGACGGACAATTTTAATTTTATCTGCATCATTATTTTAACAGGCCTACAACCAGCAGTGAACGTCTTTCAGCTGAAATGATGCTAGCTAATACACACATGTGGCGGCATCTATAACGCCACATGCGAACAACGCATTACACTGACGTCACGCAAAGTCCTGCATCGCGCAAGCAAAGTTTACCGCACGACGAGTATATATACAACGACCCGACATCAATCATCGGGCACTGCCCACCAGATACGACACTCGTCAGCACGCTTAGCATGACCATAAAAGACACGGGTTTTGTCGACGGAAGAATAGACAAAATGACAGATAAACAATTACAATCTGCCATTTTGTCTATTCTTCCGTCGACAAAACCGGTTTCTGTGGTTGTCATGCTACGCGTGGTCGGAGGATCCTCCCTTTTCTATAAATGATTATTGAACTTTCCACCCTGTTCCTACATCTATCCACACATATCGTCGACCGTAGGTTCAATTGAGGTAAGGGACGAAATACGATTTTTCAGGAGAGGCCGACAAAGTTTTTTTTCGGACTAAATCACCCATAACTTTTTTTGTTATTAACCTTTTTCGGATCTGATTTCACACATAATCTTGTATTTTAGTGCTCTATCTACCTGTGTAACTTTATTTAAATAAGTTACCTATTTAAGAAAATAGATGTCCCTTACACCAACGTATTTTAGTAGTAATGTCCCTTACTGACCAAGAATCTCGTAGTCCCGTCCCTTACATTAAATTGACCTCTACGTTGGATCCAATCTATTAAAGAAACAGCCGTTCGATTCTGTAAAAATATCACCGTGAAACTTAGGTGAAGTGAGCTATCAATAGTGTTAATCCCTAGCATCCTGCCGGTCGATTCTGTGGCAGTGACAGCTCACTTCACGCTCACTTCACCTAAGCTTCACGTTAATATTTTTACAGTTGTGTAAAGCACTTGTTGAAAAAACTTATGAAAAAAATACAGTGTAAAGAGATTGTTGACAGAAAATGAAGTACACATTTTTGACGTACTGAGTAATCCGTAATGGTAATTCGTTGATTGGGAAGACCCTTACCTTATTTGAAGTGGATTGGCGGCGGTAATTACACCATTTCAAGTTGCTATATTGCATAGTTTTTCAGATATATTGTTATGTGGCTGATTCGAAATTTGGATCCAAAAAATCTGTAGGGTAAGGGACATTTTTCTTAAGCTAGAATTTTTTTATATATACCATTCGAAAGAGCAAAAAACTCTGAACTAAACTGTATACTCAACTCATTTTAGGTATTTTGTCCCTTACCTCAATTGAACCTACGGTCGACGATATATAAACTCACACCTTGATCCCATAGAGGTAGGTAGAAACTACAAAACGCAATTTCCTACGATCCTTATACAGCGAGTTTCAGAAAGATCTGGTCATATTTAAGGGTGTCATTTATACCATCAAACTGAAAAAAATTTTCAATGGGACCAACATCGTAATGATAATCTGATGACTGATGTTCCATCTTACGAAAATGATGAAAATATAATCAGCAAATCCCATACAAAAGATGGATTGGCTTATCCTTTAAGAGTCTATAATACCTCACATTGTTTAGCATGATCCTTCGTTATAATTATCGAAACTACTGCAGCATTAATTTTGAAATAAATATATGGTGAATTTGAGGATTATTTTTAAATACTATGTGTCACGAAAACACGATTCCATAAAATTTTCTCTATAGAAAAAATTAAACAATAAACTGGTATTCAATAGTACTTCAAGTTATACCATTAAATTTGCATGATAACTGAACTAGGAATAAAGCAAACACTATTTGTTTTTTTTAGGGTTCCGTACCTCAAAAGGAAAAAACGTTACCTTTATTTTATGGTTCCGTACCTCAAAAGGCAAAAACGGAACCCTTATAAGATCACTCGTGTGTCTGTCTATCTCTCCGTCTGTCACAGCCAATTTGCTCCGAAACTAATTGACCGATTAAGTTGAAATTTGGTACACATATGTATTTCTGTGACCCAAGCACGAACGTTTAACATAAATAAATGAATTTTGAATATCGGGGTCACTTTTCGGGCGAAATAAGAAAATTAAAAAAAAAGGTACGATTTGTACCGTGTGACATATTAAATGAAAGGGCTTATTACGAGAATCTCAAATACATTTTTTTAATCATTTTAAAATAAACACTTTTAAAGATATTTAAGAAAATTGATGAACATTGACCATTCCCCCCCCCACTTATCTCCGAAACCACTGATCCTAAAATTTTTTTAAAATACAGATTTTAGTTCTATGCTTATAGATTACAGGAAAACTTATAAGAAGTCTATGGTCTTAAAATAACATTGTAAATAACTCAATATTGTGCGTACAAACTTACATTTGCAGTTGGAATATCTGGGCGAACATGTTTTTCAGCTACAATGTTAAGTTTGTTCTTGGGATACATTTTATTCATCCCAACTACGGAACCCTTCATTGTACGTGGTCCAACACGCACTTGTTTTTTAAGTACCATTATTTTTGCACTAAAAAGTTATTACCTAAACTATTGTTGCCTTGGAGGCTTCTCCCCGCCACTCAGTCCGCAAGCAGTATCGTGCGAGCGACATAACGAGTGAATTTGAGCGGTATTATGGACTCTTAACATAACCAAATCTCACCATAAAAAGTCTAATAAGTAGTTGATTTCGTTAAAAGGAAATAGTGTAATTTATATGAAGGATATTCGACTCAGACGTCAAAGTCCTCCAGTAAGGATATTACAATCGTATATCCAATTCTAGTTTATTCTCCGGTTGTGTAAGCGTATTAGGTCTTGATAGAAAAATATCTGCCCAGGCTTTTCCTAACTGCGTTAAGGTCGGATACTAGTTTTACTATATTCGCCTGAATATCAATATTTTTAACCCCTGGCGGAAGCAGAGATAAGTTTAACATGTGTATCTGTGTATCTGTCTGTGGCAACGTAGCTCATAAACAACTGAACCGATTAAGGTTTATTTTGTTTTGTTCTACAAGGAGTTTTAGCTTGCACCAACTTTACTCCAGAATTCAGACAGAAAAAGTTAAAAAAAAAAAAAAATCACACTGGGTAATATTAATTAGGTACTTATTTTTTTATTTTTGTTCTATATTACTTAAGTAATAAAAATCGTTCAAGTTTTTTTTTTCAAAACTCAAACTCGAAGCTTTTATTTCATTTAAAATATTTACAGGCACTTTTGAACTGTCAAGGAATCGGGCAGTCAAATATATGAAGCTAGTTGCCCATTCCAAAGCGTAGTAGGTACCTATGGAGAAGAACGGGCAAGAAACTCCTTGGATACTCTTTTAAATAAATTGTTACAAAATATTGGTTACATCATTCATGTTGAAATTAAACATGTGGGAACAATGTAGAAAGACGTGCACGTTAGAAGCATCCGTAATAAAAATATAAAACAAAGAACAATTCAAAAATTTAAATCAGCCATGGCAGCTAAGAGTTGACCAGTCCCAACTGACGGCGCCCGTTCACGAACATGACGCATGGATTAGCACCATTCAGCCATTCATTTTACCTATTTCATAATTTTTTAAATATTTTTTTGCTAGTAATCGTCTACCATACCGGACTGCGATAATAATTTATTTTTTAAACAGCTTAAACGCATGTAACATGTATTCATTAAAATCCGGTTCAAGACCCAGTTTTCAACTGTAAATACACCACCCGTGAAAATGCTCAAAGAGAAAACGCGCTCAAAATTGGGGTTCTTCAAATATGAACCTCATTGACACCATGCACATACCTACTTGGGCTCAGATATTTGACTAACCTCACAGAAAAACTACCAACGAGGTTGTATTCCACCGAGTTCCATTATCCGACACTGTAGGGGTTTGAACAAATAACTATTCTGGTTTTTTATAATGGTTGGTAGTATTTTTTTACTGCAAAACATTGTGTTCATTTGACCATTTTCTCATTTCTTTGCTTCAAGAGAAACATCAGAAAAAAAAAACAAAAGCCGCATTTCTAACGAACCCGAGAAACGTGCTGCAGAACTTTCAGCTTTTTTAAAACAAAGATTTTTATCAAAAGAAAATTCCAAATTGTGCCATAACCGAGACTCGGGTGAAAGCGGCCACAAATATAGCCCGGGATCGTTGGAATTCATAGCCCGTTTCCCGAGGGAGGGCAATGTCAAAGTCTCTTTATAAATGCCGTTGGAAAAGTCGAAATATTCCGGTACGAAATTACCTAAACGTGTCTTTAGGTATATTTCAACTGTGAGTCACCTCTGGTGGCAGAATTTGGAACTACCAGAGTTTGAAATAGCGCCATCTGTTGCTCTTATGAAGCAACTGTTGGTTGAGTGATGGAAGGATGACGCACTTCAGTGTTTGACATGAATATTCACTAGATGGCGGTTCTTTGCAACAAACTATTTAGTTCTCCAACCATCCGTAAGATGTCACTGCTAGTACTTGGTAACTTTATGTCTTAATTCGTCAAGTAATTGACAGATGGCGTTGTATACAGCTTCTTGAACCTATGCAACAATTTTCTGGGTATATACGCTTGTCCTTGTACTTCGCACAATGTTTTCCCGCTAGTTAGTTAGTAGCTAGTTTCTTTTAACTCCCGCTAGATGGCAGCATTGGGAGCTTGGAGTTGACAAAGCAAATTTAACAACCAGCGCTTTTCTTTCTGTATTTTTCCGTCAGTTTTCTTTTAATAAACGACGATAGATAGCAGCGATTAAAGCCGAGTCTGCTACAAATTGGAAACACGCTGTTTCCGTATCGCCCGTTCAATATTATTTATTGGTATTTTGTATTGCAATATCTTTAAAGAAAACACTTCAAGTAAAATTGGTTCACCTTTTCCTACCTTTCCGATATTAGTTTTCAATGCCTTTTTGTTCTGATAACAAATCGATCGGAGCTTGCCCCTATTTTACTAGTCAAGATAACAAAACGTCACGCCTTATTTCCCCGAAGGGCTCGGCAGAGATGTAGATGAATTCCTACTTATATTAAACGCGCAGGTTATGTTTAAGTACCATGTAATGGGACCATTTACTAGTAAGGGTTTTGAAAACCCTCCCTTGAATATTTGGCCATTGTAGCTGATTGATGGATTTTGTCAGTCTTACCAAGGGGTATCGTTTTACCCAGTACCTAACTGGTGTGGAGGTCAGATAGGCAGCCCCATCTATACCAATATTATAAAGAGGTAATTTTTTAGGGTCCCGTACCTCAAAAGGAAAAAACGTAACCTTTATTAGGGTTTCGTACCTCAAAAGGAAAAAGCGGAACCCATATAGGATCACTCGTGTGTCTGTCTTTCCGTCTGTCACAGCCAATTTGCTCCGAATCTAATGGACCGATTTAGTTGAAATTTGGTACACATATGTACCTATTTATGTGACCCAAACACGGACCTGTAACGTAAATAAATGTATTTTGAATTTTGGGGTTACTTTTGGAGGGCAAATTAGAAAATAAAAATAAAAAGTTTTCCAAACTGAACCGTGTGACATATCAAATGAAAGGACTTATTGCGAGGATCTCAATTTTTTTTTTATAGATTTATACTAAATACTTTTAAAAAAATTGATGAAAATTTACCATTCCTCCCCTTTACCTTCGAAACTATTGAGCCAATTTTTTGAAAAAAATGCAGAGAATGGTTCTTTACTCACATTACAGGAAAACCTATAAGAAGTCTATGGTCTTAAAATAACATAATAAATCTCTCAATATTGTTGTTGTAATGTTAAGTTTGTTCTTGGGATTAATTCATCTCAACTACGGAACCCTTCATTGTGCGTGGTTCGACACGCACTTGGCCAGTTTTTTGTTTGTTTGCAAGTTATATGTAAAAATATTTGTTAAATATTTGCAGCTGCATACGGTTAGACTGGAAGCTGACCCCAACATAGTTGGAAAAAGGCAGATTATAATGGTTTATGGTTCAGACCTTGCTTAACAAGCGGCTGTTTTATTTTGCACTGTAAACATCCACTGGTGCTCCTAGAGCTATAACGGTTTTAAGTCCGTTCATGGGGACTGTCATAATCACCATACTTGGTAAAGAGATTGGTGATCGCAACATGCATCTTGTTAACATAATCGTTTTTACAAAAAGTTTCTATCGTGTTACCCAGTAACTGGGTTGTGCAGGTCAGATAGGCAGTTGGTCCGTGTAAAATACTGATATAGGGATGTTGACTGGAACAAAAAACAAAATTCTATTTAGTCCGTCAGTCAGATAATAAAAAAATAATAGACACGTATTTTTTGCTTTAACATATTAATAAAACCGACCAAGTGCATGTTGGACCACGCACAATGAAGGGTTCCGTAGTTGGGATGAATTTATCCCAAGAACAAACTTAGCATTGCACGTCATGCTACATTTTAACTCGATGTATAGCCATAATATTTTGATTACGTAAAAAATGAAAAAAATTGAGGCCAATATTTTTTAATAATATAAATGACGGACAAAAAATATTTTTTTGTCAACATCCCTATTCCAATTATTCCAGTAATTGTAGTAACCACCACACTTAGGTATGTTACTGCAGTATACAGTTGGTATTGATAGATAAGAGGATCCGTCGCCTTTCATCCGGAATTCGCAACAATTTATTTACTTTCAAAAAACATGTCTACGAAAACAAACAACAATAAATATGGAAATATTGTTTCAAAAAAATTAGGTCACGAATTCACGATAAATATCTAATAAATCTTCGCGATCGCGACCAATTTCCTTAGAGGTTGGTGCCAAAAGGTGGCAATATTATTGAAATAATGGCGACTATTATAATACGGTAAGTACCTAATAATGACCCTTGCGAAATTGTATAGATACTCCTAAAAGCATAAAAACTCTTTGCAAGAGTTGCCTTCGTAGTGTCATTCTCTAAACATCAATTCGAAATTCGAACGCTGTCTCGTTGTGAATCCGCGATGATTTATTTTAAAAACAAATGAGTTCGCTTTCGAATTGTGTGCGCTCACTCAAAATAGCACGATACTATAATTATGTCGTCAACCAGTACATTCACACACATTAAAAAATGTATGTCATATTATTAAATTTTTTAACATTTAACATTAAATTTCAAGCCCTTAATTACTCCAATTAATAACCACAATACTTTACCGTAGCATGTAGGTATGTTTTTAAATATAATTAATTAACAAGGAACACAAAAGTTTTGTAACAGGAAATTGCCAGTTAAAAGTAAATTGGTGTATTACGGCTGTTAAAATGACCACTCCATATTTTGTACGGGACTTTTTACGACCCATTTTGTGTGATGTTATTTTGTTTTTAAGTTTTATTTCTTTTGTTTTATTGCATTACGTCGGTCGTAGCAGGGGCTTGTGGCTAAATACACGGGTAGGTCGAAAATTAAGCTACGCTAACCGCGGTCAGTTCGTTTTGGGTGGTGGGATCTTTACATATCGAGACCCCTCCGTGCTTCAGAAAACACGTTAAGCCGTTGATTCCGGCTGTCATTCTTGGATCTTTGGCAGTCATTACGGGTTGTCAGAAGCCCGAAAGTCTGACAACCAGTCTTACCAAGAGGTACCGTGTTACCCATTAACTGGGTTGTGGAGGTCAGATGGGTAGTCGCCTCATGTAAAAGACTGGTATCAGCTGCATCCGGTTAGACTGGAAGCCGACCCCAATATAGTTGGGAAAAGGCTAGGCCATGATGACTTTTGTCATAGTATGGTATTTCAGGCCATTCATAACTTTATTGTATAAATACCTACATATTTATTTGATATTGAATATTGTACTAATAATTATACCTTTTCTTTATTTCAGGTAAGTTAAATTGAAGTCTATTATTGAAGAGTATTCTGCGTACTGGAATCATCGTGTAACAAGTAAGACGAGAATAATTTATAACTTCTCTACTTTATAACCGACTTCCAAAAAGAAGGATCGTTCGTCGCGTGTTTTTTTTTTTTTTATGTATGTCCGCCGATTTCTCCGTCAATTGTGGACCGATTTTGAAAATTCTTTTTTTTGTATGAAAGGGTATGCTCCCGAATTGGTCCTATATAAATTTTATTAACTTTGCTTGGGTAGTTTTTGGGTAAGCTTCAATAATACGTATTTTTTTCCCACTTAGTACATGTGGATGATACGATGATAACTTCCTGTGACTGTTATTTACATAGCAGGTAGTGGTATTCGAATTTATGTGGGGTAGGTACCACAACTATAAATTAATAAATTAAAAGTTTTTACAAAAAAAAAAAAAAACAATATGTCATTTAAGTTCGCTTCCTTTGCAAGAGGCCCTTAAGATGCCTAAGTACATAGACACTGGATAAAAACGAGCGAGCCTTGAAGTTGTCGCATATGATGTGCAACATCTGACATCTCACTTTGGTAATAAACAACATTACGGTAATTAGGAACATTAAAGGGGCAAGGCCTCGTCAAGGTCGTTTCTGACGACGAACTCTAGCATCGAGCGACTTGGTCAAATCAAATAATGCGCGGTTCCCCGACTTCCTGTTACATATTTCTGTCTCTTTTCACGAAATTACTCCCACAGATTTGATTATTTCGATTTTGTTTTTGATTTTGATCACAGGAAAGATGTAACACATCAAAAAGCGTTTCTGCAATTCAACCCTAGAGCAGTTTGAAGCTCATTAACATCAAACGATTTAGTTGCTCCGTATTGAATTCGAAACAAAATTAAAAGCTATCGAAACTTTACTCAAACGATATAAGCTATTGTTTTTACTTACAATCTATACAAATAAATAAAATTGAAGTCTCTGTTTGTAATGTCAAAATAACAGCTTTTTACTAAATGCATATGAAACTATAAACGGTACTTAATAAAAAATAAAAAAATGTCTCTCTGTCTGTTTTTTTCCGGCTAATCTCCGAAACGGCTAGACCGATTTTGACAGGACTTTCACTGGCAGATAACTGATGCTATAAAGTATAACTTTTATTTGAGAAAATATCTTAGGGACCACGCGGGCGAAGCCCTCGGCAGCAGCTAGTCATCACACTAAAAAATTGCTCCATGTAATTCTAGATAGAATTCGACATATAAACAATAAAACTGCATTAATAAAATAAATAAAATTACGAGGAAATATCGAGAAACGCCGCCTATAACAGTTTTATCAACCACTATTTATATAACCCCGTCATTTCGAAGGGCGGTCATCCCCTGGGAAATTATCTTTTATACATGGCAGTCATCATATTTAACAGCTATTATTTACTGACACTATTATTTTATAAGCTGGCCCCTACTGACACTGGTATACTTACATAGCTTTACGCCTATAGTTCTCAATAATAGGAATGAAGACAAAAAAATTTTTTAGTCCGTCATGGAGTTTATAAAAAAATATTAGACACGTATTTTTTCTTTTTTTACGTAATCTACCGATTACGGCGATACATTGAGTTAAAATGTGCCGTGACGTCACGAGTATGTAGATTTTATACTTACTTGTGACGTAGCGACCCCCAGTCCCCAACTTAAAATGCGTTTTATCTAAGTATTTTTTTGTTAATATGATAAAGCAAAAAATACGTGTCTAATATTTTTTTATTATCTGACAGACGGACTAATTAGAATTTCTTTATTTTTACCCAGGCATCATCCCTATTTAAAGGCATTGATAGCGTAGTGGTTTGACCGTCGGACTGCCAAGTCTTAGGTCTCGAGTTCGAACCCAAGGCACGCACCTCTAACTTTTCGGATTGTTGTTGTTGATTGATGTGCGTATTGTAAAATTATCACTTGCTTCAAAAACGGTGAAGGAAAACGTCGTGAGGAAACCAGCATGCCTGAGAGATATTTCTCGACGGCATGTGAAGCCAAGTCAGAGGCCCATGGGCAACTAACCACACGAAAAAAAGAAGAAGAATTCATAATGTAACACTGAATATTTGGAACTTTCCAAATGCATTTTTTACACCTCAAACTTATACAACGCCTAATTCAGTGTTAGTATTACAATTCACTATAAATATTTGAGTGCGCTTTATAACAATATTCCAAAATTTCTTCACAAAAATTTCTGTATAAAATTTGAAAGCTACAATTTTAGATTTAACGATCTCTACCTTCAAAAGAGTAACAGGCCAGCTTATAATGGTTTATTTACCCCTGACGTGCTGGCTTCTGTACTACAATTTTCTTTTTTTCTTTTTTAGGGTTCCGTACCCCAAAAAGAAAAACGGACCCGGGCGTTTCCTCCCGCTTTATTCGGAACAGGAACCTCCCGAAACAACCGTGTCTGGTGAGGATCTGCGTCAGGCGGAAGGTGAGGACGCCATGGCGCCTCTCAAGCCACTCCTCAAAGAGGGGACTTATCGCCGCAATTGTGGCGTGCCCAATGTAAAGTCCACTTGGAACCTCACTCAAGTGAGCGCTCACAATTCGAAAGCGAAGTCATTTGTTTTTAAACATAAATTATCGCGAATTTACAACGATACACCCATTTAAATTACGAAATTATGTTTAGAGAATGACACGACGTAATATATATAGCGTCATATAGGTTGGCTAACCAATCAGGTAGACCTCAGCCTAGATTAGCTGACCACATATTACGTAGTTCTGAGACACTGGTTACTAAAAAAATATACATGGGAGGATTGAGGGCTCGTGGCTAAATAATAACAGCCCCACGGGTCGATCGATCAGGTTAAGCTACGCTTGCCACGCTTGGTTCGTGGATGGGTGACCATATTTACATACCAAAACCCCTCAGTGCGTCGGAAAGAACCTGAAACCGTTGGTCCCGGCTGCCATTTCTGGATCTTTGACAATGGTTACGGGTCACCAGGATAACTAGTCTTACCAAGGGGTATCGTAGGTATTACTCAGTTACTGGGTTGTGGAGGTCAGATAGGCAGTAGCTGCATGTAAAATATGGTATTGACCTGCATCCGGTTAGACTGGAAGTCAACCTCAACATAATTGAGAAAAGGCTTAAGCAATGAATGATGACGCTGCTTGGGTTATTTAGGAACTGCATAGAACTTTGATAAATGTTAAATAATAGATACAATATGTATTTATTGCAAAAATTTATTAAAGACTAAGTAAAATATCGCATGGAATCCAGAATGAAATAGTCTGCAATTAAAATAAATAATGGGTCAGGTCTAATAACAAAGATTACAGAAAATATAAGCTCTATTTCTTTCATCAGCCAATGAAAATACGACTATTTTCCTATGAGTATAGCAAAACCAGGAAAATTGTACGATGAGAAAAATAGACAATAGTCTGGCAAAACAAAAGAAAAGAAAAGCATTATTATTCTGTCTTATCGTATGTGTGGTAGGAAAATTGATTAACCGACTTCAAAAGGAGAGATTCCGTCAATTAATCAAATGCTATTGATGAATTAGGAAATCTGACTGATTCATTAGTAGTCTCATTAAGTAATTCGTAATTCAGGCTTAGAGAGTAACGGGAACTAGCTGCTCTGGAAACACTGACATTTTTAAAGCATCACCAGCATAATTATAAGTATTGATTAATATTCAGCCTCATCAGTAGTGTTATTCTCTAAACATCATTTCGAAATTCGAACGATGTCTCGTTGTGAATCCGAGATGATTTTAAAAACAAATGAGTTTGTTTTCAGATTGTGTGCGCTCACTTGAGGTTCCAACTGAACTTTACAGAATAGTACCTACTACTAAACTTGACATCTATTCCATTGATTGTCTAAGATAATTGTATTCTCTTGTCTCACATGTTGTATAGATATATGTGAGAAGTTAATTGGAGCAGGTTAACTTGCTCAGTCAACCGTAGCTCGCTATGATTGTCTGTTAGCTCAGCCAACAAGCGCCAACTGTTCTGATGAGTGATGTTATCAAGATTTTGATGAAGGATCTGTATTTATGATATTAAGGGAATAAGTTATGATTTCCAATCTACCCAGTAGTGCTATTCTATAAATTTCACTTGGAACCTCACTTAAGTGAGCGTATACAATTCGAAAGTGAACTCATTTGTTTTTAAAGTAAATATTCGCGGCGTAACACACCGTTTGAATTTCGAAGTGATGTTTAGAGAATTACAACAATATAACTGTCCTTTCATGGATGTCAATGGCGCAAACGGTAAAGACATTTAGAAAAGGTGTCAATTTTTATCTTTTAGGTATCTTACAACAAAGCGAAAAGGATCTCCAATTGCAAGCTTCCTTTACTCTGTGCCTTTACGAAATATTTTATACAAGGTCGTGTTACAAACGGCGGAATTAAAACGAGTAAAAATTCAAAAGGTTCACAAATAACTTTCTTTTGAAATATAACCCGTAGGTCAAATTTGATCATTTTTACGGTATTTTTTTCATGATCTTCGTTTTACCGTCGACTTTGAAGAAATTGGTTCTGCCTAGGTAGTAACTTAGACTGTTGCTGGGTCACTTTATACATATGTAATTATTTTTTTATTTTTGAGGAAAATTATTCATTTACACTAAGAATTTTTCCTGAAGCTATCGAGGGTGCATTTACAACATATAAAATCAAACATACACAAATGGATACCCTGTAGAATTATTCTCTAAGTCGCGGGATATACACAAGTCGCGAGGGCGCGGGCGTGGCGACGGTGAGGCGCGGGCGTTGCGCCGCCCGTTTAATATTTTATACAAAAAGTATAGGAACGACAACGCGCGGAACATACACAAGAGCCATGGCGCGGGCGAGGCAGCGCACTGTGGATCGAAAAATGGCTCTCGAAGACATTGGAGCTTACATTTTTAAGTGTAGATTTTTTGCTTGAAATGGCTTCTAATAGCCAATATTATGCATAAATATATCCTAAGATACAACAATCTGGTAGGCAAATTAGCAACTTACATTTTTTGCAAAAAAAAAATTAAAAAATGGAGCTAATTGGTACTTGGCCGTTATATCCTTGCACACGGTGATGTAACTATTTATTTATGTTTTTTTTTACATAATTAATTTTTCAGATCAGGTGCGTGTTAAAAATAAAAAAAAACGCACTAAATCTTGTTATATTTCGTTTTTTTTTTTGTCATGTTTAGATGTCGATACCCATTACGTCTGCGGAGTTTCACTAGCTATTTTAATTTGACCCTGTTTATACAAACAAACGCAACATAACATAACTTCCATGCATTCTAAGCAACTTGCAACTGAGTGAAAGTTTCACCAAAACCAGTGTAGCGGTTTTCACGTTTTGCACAAACAAACAAACCAAGTTTTTGATGTGGCGGTCAAACAATCTCAAACTTAGTACTTACCTATGTGTATTTAGCGACACAATTAGCATATGGTAAAAGAGGAGCGCGTGGCTAAATAATAACAGTGGTACGGTCGATCCATCGAGTTAAGCTACGCTTGCCGAGGTTGGTCCGTGGATGGGTGACCATATTTAAATACCGAGACTCCTCCGTGCCTTGGAAACCGCGTTAAGCCGTTGATCCCGGCTGTCATTCGTGGATCTTTGACATGTGTGACAGGTGTGACAACCAGTCTTATCAAGGGGGGGTAATACACAATATTATTTTAAGTTATCTTTATTCTTCTCTCTTTATCTGTTTTTTTTTGTGTTATGTGAATATTGTGTGCCCTAACCTGAGTCAAATAAATTTATTTTCTTTCTTCTTTTCTTGCTACCCAGTTACTGGTTAGTGGAGGTCAGATATAAAGTCGATCCATGTAAAATAGTATGGTAATCAGCTGCATCCGGTTAGACTTGAAGCCGACTCCAACATAGTTGGGAAAAGGCAAGACAAATTGTTTGACTTGCAATATTATGGTAGGGGGTTATTTTTACCTAATTTAATACCAATAATGAAGTGCACTTGCGACCCGGTTGTTGGTCGCAAACTCTACTGCAGAGCCAGGTGGTGTCCTGGGTCCAATTCGTAGATCGGGAAAAGTGAAAATGTGTTTGTTTAAATCCCAGTAGCAAAAAGCGGGGTAATAGGGACGATGCTAGGGTAAAAAAAAAAAGCTAATAAGTCCGTCAGTCAGATAATAAAAAAATATTATACACGTATTTTTTGCTTTATCATATTAATAAAAAAATTACTTAGATAAAACCCATTTTAGTTTGGGGAGTGGGGGTCGATACGCCACTAGTACGTATAAAATCTACATACTCGTGACGTCATGGCACATTTTACCTCAATGTATCGCCGTAATCTTTAGATTACGTAAAAAAAGAAAAAATACGTGTCCAATATTTTTTTACAATCTCAAAGACGGACTAAAAAAAATTGTTTGTCATCATCCCTACTGAGGAACACACTTGCGATGGCAAGGTCATTATTTTGAAAATTACACAACATTCATTGCATTATTTATGTTGTTGAGCAGACGGATTAAAAAAAAAATGCAGCAATGAATAAGGTTTTTTTTTTACCACGACGGCCAGTGTCTTGGCCTGCATCTCACCTGATGATAAGTGATGATCATGCCGATGGTGGAAGCGAGCTTCACCCGGGACCCTCAACCACACAAGAACTGGCTATCTTACCTCTAACTGCCGAAACACAACAATGCTGTTAACATTGTTATTATGAAGACAGACTTAGATAAGATGATGGTACCTAGCCAGGCGGACTTAGAACAAGCCCTACCAACAACCAAACCGAACAGAAAACTTTGCCCCCACTGGGAATCAAACCCGGGACCTCTGGGTCTGAGTCAGGTGGTTTAACCACTAGATAACAGAGGCGGTAAATTTCCCTCAAAATCATGTTTTCTATCTAACAAATGCTACCCTTATAAAAACTCGTTAGTTTAAATATGAAGTCAATCAGCAATAAAGCTTTATAAGCTTGATAAATTATGTTAATCATACAATCCTTTTGGCTACATTACATTATATACATGTATAGACCAAATCTTACATAACCCATGCAAGGCTTGAACGCTTTCACCAATATGCGACCCCGTAATTCCGGCACGACTGAACTCAATTTATCACTGTCCCAAACTCCGGCCGGTCCTAATCTGTAGTCCGATCCTAAGAGGCGCTCTTAAGTGCACTTTGTTAATTTGACAGCTCTCCCCAGTCATTGTCTGTTAACCAGGGAAGACAATAATTGACAGGTGATTTGGTTATTTTTTTAAAAGTTTGAGGAGCAAAGAGGTGGAAATATTTAAAAAAAAAACTTGTTTTAGGAATATTAGATAGATTGATAAAAACAATCTTGAGTGCAAACAAAAGACACACATAAGCACCATTCAATAATAAAAATTTACATGAATTTATAAAAACAAGATGCCAATACACAAAAAAGAAAAAAAAAAAATTGTGTTTAATGAAATGGAGTGACTGATGAATGGAGAGCAGTAACGCATTAACATAATATATACTTTTCAACATAAAGCACCCCTTATGACCTCTCTGTGGATTCTCTAAACATCACATCGAAATTCGAACGGTGTCTCGTTGTGAATCCGCGATGATTTACTTTAAAAACAAATGAGTTCGCTTTCGAATTGTGTGCGCTCACTTGAGTGAGATTCCAAGTGAACTTTGCAGAAGAATAACACTAGGTACTTACCTAGTTTTTTTTTACTAAAAACTTACTTGCAAAGCGACTTTCTTGTAGATTCCAATACTTACCCCGCTGAAACGTAACAGGATACTCCAATAAGTATACTTCTCAAACAGATAACTGAATAAATAACATTTATAACCCCTAAGTTTCACACGCAATAACACACAACCTGTAATATCGAGCATAGAGGAATTTACGATCGAATACTGATGTTGTTTTATTTTTTTGCTCTGATGGCTGGCTATAGATTTTCTTTTGTTACAAATATTAGGTTGTGTGCTACTTTTGTTTCCTATAGAAATCCTGTTATTTTTATACGAAAATAGAATATTGTGAGATAATGTTAAAGGCTTTACGTTATCTTTAAGTGACGAACTTATAAAGAAATATATGAAGAAAATAAATAAATTATTGATTTTATTTTTTATTTGAACACAATATTATACAGGAGTAAAAAAAAGTGAAAAGTGCGCAATCACACTGAATTAATTGTATTTTTTTTGGAAAATCGTCTACTTTTACAATGTTTGTATGTGAGCACCATGTATGTATCACATCATTAATTTATCTGTCGTTGCTTCATTTAAAATTATTTTTACCTATTTTGGTATAGAAATTTTATTCTAGGTCTGGTCTGGTCTGGTCTTCACATATAATTAATGTACCTATACAAAATATTTTAAAACAGTAACGGTGGAGTTTCTTGCCCATTCTTCTCCATACGAAAATTACCGTTTGGAAGGGGCGACTAGAATCAATACAATGTTTTTGTAAATTTTGACGTTCAAAAGTGTCTTAAAAGGGCCTATTTGAAATAAATCGATACACAAATAAAAGAAAAAATAAGTATATATAAGAAAAAATAAAAGAAAAAAGATATACAAATAAAAGAAAAAATAAGTGTGCCTCACGGCTACGCTAAAAAGGCCCAGTTCTGCAAAAAAGTCAGATAATTATAATATGTGCCTGGAGTGCGAGGTCACAAATGTAAATCAGTAGGTACCCTAATTACGTAATACACAATCAATCAGAATCTGAATCGTTTTGAAACGGATTGCTAATCCATTGCTTCAAAAGTTAGAAAAAAATATCTACTCAACAACGTAACTAACGCAATTAATGTTGTTGAACTGTCAAAATTAAACAGACTAGTTTTAATCGTTAACGAAAATATGTTACGTAATTAGATAGCTATTTTATATCGTAACGTAACCCAACTGCTGGAACACAGCCCTCCTCTCTGTAATCGCGCCCACGCGGCCCAGTGCGGTGGGTGGATGTCGCATGACTTCGAATTTTTGGTTCTAGGACATGCCGGTTTCCTCACGATGTTTTTCTTCACCGTTTTGAGAGCAGTGGTGATGAAATTAAATATACAAAGTAAGTGCCTGCCTGGGTTTGAACTCAAGCGGGGCCGATACCACTGCTTCCATCCTGTCCATATTAAGTAGTTTAAATTTGGAAACGCAGTTGAAGCTTATAAAAAAAACATTTGCATATAAAAAAAAACCTACACCTTACTATCTTTTTTTCTAAATTCTCAGCTGCGCTTACACAAGTATTTTTCCAGCAATTATTGCCTGCGACAATATTGTTGGAAGTGCTGGAGTAATAGGGGTGGTGACAATACTTTTTTTTTTTCGTCCATCATGGAGATTATTAAGAAATATTGGACACGTATTTTTTATTTTTTTACGTAATCTAACGATACATTGAATTAAAATGTGCCATGACGTCACGAGTATGTAGATTTTATACTTACTTGTGAGGTAGCGACCCCCACTTCCTTTTATCTAAGTTTTTTTTTTTTAATACAATAGACGACGTATATTTAGTAACCTAATCCGTGTGAACACCGCTCTCGACACTTGACGTGTCCACACGTCAGGTCCGGGTTTGCAACAAGTCAATCGCCATCCTGAGGATGCCTCGTTGAGAGGTAAAACACACGTCGATTTCTTACAGGGTTCTTTATGACTCTTTAAGACCAGTTACGCGGATTAGGTTACTAAATATAGTACATCGCTTATTGTATTTTATAATGGATTTCCGCAAAGTCACACCTGAATAAATTAACGAAGTAATTTTGTATTAGTATGATAAAGCAAAAAATACGTGTCTAATATTTTTTTATGATTTGACTAAGGGACTAATTAGAATTTATTTTTTATTTACCCAGGCATCATCCCTATTACTGGAGCTATAGAAAGAAAAAAAAAATCGCAAAAACACGTGCATACTATACATTAATCCAATCCAAGTTCTATCTTTTGAAAACAAAAAAATACAGGTATTATAAAAATGTTTGTAAAAAATATTTATCATACCCTAAAGAGCTGTTACATTTATTTTATTCTTGAAAATATTGTAAAGTTTTTTTTTACAAAAAATGATTAATTCGGTACTAAATTGTCTAGGTAGAATAAATTCGGGAGGAACATTGTATTTTATTAGCCTGGGGCTGAATTAAATTAAATTTATAGGACGATTATAGCTTTATTTCATTCGACACATAACATGACGCCTGCTATCTCCGAAGAGTAAGGCAGAGGTGTACCATCAAAGGAGGTTCATATTTGACCAGTTTCAAAACAAAATCCCGTGAACAGGATGACCACATCTGTTACTGGCCCGTTTCTATAGTCGCCGAGCGCTGCAAGCAAGAATAGTCCTTACGGTGGTTAGATATGAACTTCCTCGATAGTACCTATAGCACACACACACATTTAGCCAGTTACCTATGTTGAAGTCACATGTAAGAGGGGGCGAGCTTATTGCCATCAACCGGGCAAAAATTCAGACTCCGCGATGCTACTGAGATATTCCAGATGGAAAAATCCGGCCAAGTGCGTGTCGGACCACACACAAGGAAGGGTTCCGTAGTTGGAATGAATTTATCTCAAGAACAAACTTAACATTGTGGTTGAAAAACATGTTCTCCCATAACATGTTTTTTAAGTTGGCCGATTATTACTCGTTAACCATTACAGCCTTCTTAGCTGTGATAGTTTTCCTTTTAACTTCGTTATATATACTACTGCTGTGAATTATTTCACAAATCCAAGTACAACCATTTAGCTGGCATGGGGGGAACACTTGACTGTAAAAAAATAGCATTTTAAAGCTTAATATTTCGCAAAGGGATCCCTGAGATGAAAAATGTTTTACACACAGCCACAATATTTTTGAACGTCCTTTCCAACGACAGCCCCACACCATAGGATAGACGAGAAGAAAAAAAACATCCCCATTTTACGTGTAGGGGAGGTACCCTTTTTCTTTTTTGATTTTATTTTACCACTTTGTCGGCGTGATTAATATGTTTACCCATGCCAAATTACAGCTTTCTAGTAGATACTAACAGTCTCTCAGCTAAGCCGCGGACAGACAGACAAACAGACGAACATGGCGAAACTATAAGGGTTCCTTGTTTACTCTAAAGACCCAATAACACTGCCCGACCTTTTTTTTTTTTTTTTTTTCAGGATGGGAAATCATCAAATGACTTCTATCGCTCTGGGCAGAGCGAGAGGGTGTGTCAGACTTTTACTGACTAAAACCCACCCGTGTTCCTTCCGTTGCCTGTGTGCCGGGGCCGCGATATCCCTTTCGGACAAACCCGCAACCCCAGCAGGCATTGGTCTTTCGACCCCGTCGGTTGGTGGTGACATCTCTTTGAGGCGCGCGTGGAACACAACGCGCCGTTGACACGGGCCTGGTCCTTATCGGACGGCGAGCTGCCCATTGCTCACCGTCCGTAAGCCCGCGCCTACGGTGGCCGGAAGTCGGCTCTCGACTCCCGACGCCCGGGGCGTCTCCTTCGGCGACTAGGGCCGCGAGGGCGTGCAGCTTGCATCTCCCTCGCGCGCTCCGCCTCCTCCTTCGCGAGCATAACTGCTTCGCAGAAGGAGGTGACGGCCTCCCATGCACTCTCGCTCTGAACCATGGCCTGAACCAGGGCCGGACGCGAGAGATCGCCGCCGCCGATCGCCTCCGTGAGGACACGGCGGTGCTCCGCCCAAGCCGGGCAGACCTCCACCGTATGCTCCACCGTGTCCTCCGGTCGATCCACACAGTGGTGACACCCGGGCGTTTCTTCCCGCCTTACGCGGAACAGGAACCTCCCGAAACAAACACTGCCCGACCTGGGAATCGAACCCAGGACCTCATGCTCAGCAGTAGCGTTTGTAACCACTAAACCAACGAGGCTATTTTATACATATATCACGGTCTTTGTTTTAAATTATTACTGTCCAGAGACTAATTGAATCATTTTATAATTAGACTATTTTTCGAATAAAAAATAAATAAAAAATTGAGCTACTTGCTTACTTACAATTGTAAATTTATCGAATCGATTTTAATGCGTTTTATGAATTTATCAATTAATGAAGTACTTCAGTAAAATAGTAAAAAAAATTACTTAAAATTTTAACACAATGTACCCATTAAAAATATAATAAAAGAAAAACCTCCTTTACATAACAGAAAGAAAAGCAGCCAAAAAACCACAACACAATATTAAAATTGCTTTATTTTTAACAATAAAAAAACCACTTTGAAAGCACCAATTTCGAATAATAACCGCGCGAGAAGGACAGACTTACACGTTTTCTACAAAGTACAAGCGAGAGTGGCATAACTGTATCATCAATCGATCAGGTTGCCATGGTAACGGTACAGCTTACAACACAAGTTTGACACGAAACACAGTCGGTAGCAAATGTTTTACAGACGAAATCTTAAAGGTAGGTTGTATAGTAATCGGGGTGATTAATAGCACTCGGATTTGAGCATGGCTTCACCCGTATCTTCCCAGAAATATGACAATACTTAATATTTTACTTGAAATATAACTTCAGTGATAATTTAGGAAATAAATGTCATTATTTAATGGACATTTGTGCTTGTCATTTTTGGGGAGGGACCGGTCACTCAGAAGGCTAAAAGTCACCCAAAGGGCAATGGAGAGGGCTATGCTTGGAGTTTCCTTACGTGATCGAATCAGAAATGAAGAGATCCGTAGGAGAACCAAGGTAACCGACATAGCCCGAAGAATTGCTAAACTTAAGTGGCAATGGGCAGGGCATATTGCTCGCAGAACTGATGGCTGATGGTTCTGGAGTGCCGACCGCGTACTTGAAGGCATCCCACAAGATGGCCCGATGACCTTGTGAACGCCGCAGGAATCCGCTGGATGTGAGAAGCTCCGAACCGATCGAAGTGGCTGTGCTTGGCGGATCCCTATGTCCAGTAGTAGACGTCGTTCGACTGAATTGATGATGATGCTGAATGGAAATTGAGTTTTTTATTTTTTATTTTTTTATTCCTGTATTAATAAGAACTAACGTTCTTAGTAATTGATTACAATCTAGCCTAATAGACTAATAAGTAATTTGATTCTAACTTAATATTTTACGAGACAAATTATGTTATAACTAAGAATAATGTTCATTTTGTTTGGCAATTTTGTGCACTTTTCTGATAATTGATAAAACACTTTGTTCATGTGTCACATGTATAGCACAGGATTGTTATTATTTATTATTAATTCACTATTTACACACTACACTAACTCAAATGGTTTAGTTCTCTTTAGCCTACGCACTATGTCTGTGTTGTCTGGCAGCTGTTTTGCCTCGATATTCACATGCCGGTGGAGTCTGCGTTCGTAGGCTTCAGCAAATTTTTAAATGATGGTGGTGACGAATTCCATTTTAAGGTCACGGTGGAGGTCGTCATTTCTAATGTACCATGGCGCATTTACAGCGTCCCTGAGTCCTTTGTTTTAGAATTGTTGAATTATTTTGACGTTGCTTTGTTTAGTACAGCCCCAAAGTTGGATGCCATACGTCCAGCTTGGCATAAGAATATGCTTGTATAATATAATTTTGTTATGTATTGATAGGCAGGATTTCCTTCCGAGTAACCAATACATACTTTTAGAACGTATTTCGAGTTCCTGTCTTTTCTTTTTGACGTGAGATTTCCAACGCAGTTTGGCGTCAAGAGTTATGCCAAGGTATTTGGCTGTATTAGCATAAGGCACTTGCATGTCATTTATATAGATTGGGTGGTAATCACAGTATTTATTAGAGAAGTCAATATGAATTGATTTTGATTCATTCAGTTTGATCTCCCACTTTTGTGTCCAGTCATAAACTTTGTTCACAGCTAGTTGAACTTTTTGGACTGCTTCTTTGTGGCTTGATCCGGTAGCCATAATAGCAGTGTCATCTGCAAAGGTCGCAATGGTGTTGTTTTCCAGCTCTGGGATATCGCATGTGTATAGTAAGTACAGAATTGGGCCTCACACACTTCCTTGTGGTACCCCAGCTTTTATAGTTTTTAGCTCGGAATATGAATCCTCTTGCCTTATTCTAAACAGTTTTACTTAATTGAGATTTGAGGATAAAAATTATTCGAGATGGATTTTTATCGTGATTAGCTAGCAGATAGCCCAACTCGTACAGGCAATTGAAGAAACACGGGTGAGTTTTAGGCAGTAAGAGTCTGACACCCTCCCGCTGCGCCGAGAGCGGGAGGAGTTATTTGATATTTTTCAAACCAAAAAAAAAGGACCCTGGCCAAGCCAAGAATGCATACAGATATATTTTCTGTAGTATCACGCACTAAAATAATCATGTGCAAAAAGTGACTGTTTTCGTTCGGGGGCCTTGTGCGTGTGAAGCACACGTGATAAACCGCACTACGGAAACTTGATTCTTAGTACCGAAATAACAGATCTGTTTGTAGACACAGAGTTATGAGTTATGAGTTATGATAGAGATATGTTAAGTACTTTCTAAGTTAAACTAACTGTCACTTTAACTAATGTTTAGCTTTCATGGAAATGTTTTCATACATTTATAACTAGCTTCTCTGCCCGCGACATAAGCGTGAAATTTCGACCCACCGCATCGCATCGCCTGCCCGAGCTATTTACTTCGTTGTAGCTTTGCGTTCATTCTGATTTATTTTTTATTTTTGCTCGGCTCCTAAAGGTCTTAGCGTGATGTAAAACAGCCTATATTCTGCCTTAAATTGGGTTATCAAATGTAAAAAGAATTTTTCAAATCGGACTGGTAGTTCCAGAGATGAGCGCGTTCAAAAAAAATAAACAAACAAACTCTTCAGCTTTATTATTTACTAAAGTGATAATGTAGCATTCTACTGGTGAACTTTTTTTTTTAGGAGCTTGTGGCTAAGTAATAGGAGTTAAGCTATGCTTGCCGTGGTTGCTCCGTGGATGGGTGACCATCTTTACGTACCGAGACTCCTCCGTGCCTCGGAAAGCACGCCGTTGGTCCCGGCTGTCATTCGTGTATCTTTGACAGTCGTTACGGGTCGTCAAAAGCCCGAAAGTCTGACAACCTGTCTTACCAAGGGGTATCGTATTACCCAGTTACTGGGTTGCGAGATAGGCAGTCGCTCCATGTAAAATACGGGTATTCAGCTGCATCCGGTTAGACTGGAAGCCGACCCCAACGTAGTTGGGAAAAGGCTAGGCAGATTGATTTCGGTGAAAGAATTATTTAATCGGTCCAAAAACAGACTTTTTCTCAAGTGATAAGTAACAACACCACCAGCAGAAGTAGAAATCAAAATAAAAACACATTTTTATTTATACAAGGTTAAGGCCGTGCGCACTTTGGACGCGTTTTCGTAACAATTTTACTCGTGCGAACTCACACGAACACGCACGAACGATCCCGACCTTCCAAGTACTGAAGGAGCGCGCAGACTGAGTGCGAGTTAGGCGTACGTACCTATAGTTCCCACCAGGGATGTTGCGGATATCCGAATCCGCAACTGCGGAGCTTCCGCATTGGTTTGGAAATCTGCATCCGCATACGCATCCGCATCCGCATCCGCATCCGCATCCGCATCCGCATCCGCATCCGCATCTGCATCCGCATCCGCATCCGCAATAATTAATGCGAATGTTCATGCGGATGCAGATGTAGCACAGTTCGCGACAAGAAGAAAATAGGAGGGGCCGGCGACTGGCACGTGCCGTACGCACGTGCTCATTGACCAATAGGAGCGAAGATTTCGTCGGATGATAGGATTCGGCGCGTTTGTTATTGTTTATCGTAAATCAGACATAACGTGTTTAGTTGTGCTTATTGCAAAAATATTTCAGTTTTAGAATGTTATTGTGAAATTATGAATAACCAGTGAGCATTGTGTGTTAAGCCAGATTTCTGCAGTTGATAGATATTTAAAACGTGAATTTACAATGCCGCCACCGGCGCAAAGTGACCTTTGGAAAAAATATCTAAAGCTCCGCATCCGCATCCGCATCCGCGGACGTAAGCCTTCAAATATACGCATCCGCAACATCCCTGGTGCGAACACATACGAACACGCCCGAACGATCCCGACCTTCCAAGAACTAAGGGAGCGTGCAGACTGAGTGCGAGTTAGGTTTACGTATACGTTCCAACTTCCGAAAACAATATGAACTTGTTGGGATTTTTCGAGCGTTCAATGCGATATAACCGGAGCACTACCGACGAAGAAAAACGTATTTGTCAATCAATTGGTACGACTGCGATCATCCGTGTACTTACGATACAAATTCGTGTCCAAAGTGCGTGCGGCCATATTTTATTTTGTCGGGTTAGCTATCGATACCCATCACGTTCAGGTGTATTACAAGTTACCTAATTCACTTATGAAACTTCCCATCCCCATGTTCAAGAAAAAGCTGACAAGCTGGCTATTAGATAATTGCTTTTATGACATTGACGAATATATGGAATATTGTAAAAATCAAAATGACATGGATGGACTTCATTTTGACATTTTATAGTAACGATTACCTAATTATAAAAACACAAATTCATTGGACTTATTGTAAATCACAAATCTTAAAATTAATATTGTAGTTAGTTAAGAACGACAATTGAATATTTGTACCGATTCGAGAGAAGACGAAGATTAATACCTGACAGATGGGACACTCCGCAAAATCATTTAAATAAAAAGCTATTATTGTATCGACACAATAAAGTGCAATTCAGGTCGCACAGCGCTAATCACCTACAGCTATATTCACCTAGAAGTTGCCTCTCTTTCCATCGCGTGACTCTTATCTTCTGACTACGTTACACTCACTGAATTGGCCCAACAAGTCGGGCTCGCTACGTACTTTTAGCTTCATACCTATATTGCGGCGTTTCGCATCTATATTCATCTGTGGAGAAGATGTGTATTGCTATTAGTTATCTATTAAAACTTCTTCAAAACTAGCTTAATTCGAAGTTATCAAAGACTTTGAAAGACAACTTTTGGTAGAAACGGCTGACAATTAGTTACCTTTTGTAAAAGTTGGGAGATTTCGAAACTTCTGGAAACAATTTTAAGTTGGAATTAAACGCTTATTTATATTTCGATTTTAATGGCGATGAACAGTCTTCGTTAAGGACAAAGAAATTGTGAGATATTTTAGTAAGTTCATAATCAGTGGCTTAATTTTAATTACCAAACTGTTAAAAGTGAAGTGAAGGAGAACATCGTAAAAAATCCTGTAGTACTGTTCCCCCTGAATCTCACTCAAGTGAGCGCACACAATTCGAAAACGAACTCATTTGTTTTTAAAGTAAATCATCGCGGATTCACAACGAGACACCGTTCGAATTTCGAAGTGATGTTTAAAGTATGATAAAACCCGATTTTTATAACTGCACCTGTCAATGTCATAATTTTACATGGCAGTGTTTTAGGTTCAATTACTACCAATAACAACTTAACGAATAATATGGCAGAACTGTGCAGATGACACGAGTTCTGTAGACCGTACTAAGAGGCTTCGGGGCACTGAGGAGGTAACCGGGCGGTTGAATTGAATTCTAACAAACTATGACTTTGACAGCTCCAAGCTCACAGTTATCGAGTTACATTTCTGGTCTCAATGGTTGAAATCATAAACTTATAGAAAAGACTGAGCGTTCCGTATTTAAAAAGACGAAGCGAATATGCAGCCAGTAGTTGTTCTAGATCTGTCTTTCTAGAATTCTGATTTTGAATATACTATTGAATTCGGCAATTCGTCAAAATTGACTATGGTTGTCTTGTATGGTTGATTGTTTATGGTTGAAATAGCGAACACGCAGTGAGCAAGCGTGATGAACAATGATCGTACCTTCTGTTTTAGCCATCCTTTACCCTTTAATGGGATTATAACAGGTTGATATTATTATATACAAATCTTCCCAGGCATAAAATTAGGCACAAATCGCTTAAGAGTATTATCTTGGGACACATTTTGGTACACCGTCAATTTTCAAGCCGATCGGCTTATATGAAAGTAGGTGCGAATTTGGGTATAAAATATTTTGATCGTGTAGTAAAATGTTATCTCAAATAGGTGTCGATTTATTATCAATTTGAGGAGGTTTAAAATTGATGGGATTTGAGCTATAATGTGGTGACTATAGGTGAGGTTTTAGACTGCAGTTTTATTCTTTAAAAACCTTACTTCGGAATTCGAACGGTGTCTCATTGTGAATCCGCGATGATTTTACTTTAAAAACAAATGAGGTGAGCAGTGAACTTTACAGATTAGCTGTACAGGGCTAATTTCTAAACTTTGGGTAAGATGTCGATGGTGCCATGACCTCAAATCCTAAAATAAAATATCTCCTTTTATTCAGCCAATTTTCAGGCTTACCAAGCTTTCTATAAATTCTAGTTAGCTTACATATTTCATCAATAAAGTAATATCCGCCAGCCAAGATCAAAAATACCTATCTTGAACTTTAAGAATCAAAGCTTCATATGTGGGACAGCAAATAGATTTAGAAATGTCCACAAAAAATATCTTACGTGGTCTAAAATATTCGTAAAATATCTGCTTGAGACATGAACATAAGAGGCTTTCACCGAAAGATTGTGAGAGCCATTCGTTTATAACCTGTCGGTATTATTATCGGAAGATTATAAACTGTCGAGAAATTATGAACTGGGTGAAATGGGTTAGGGTAGGTTAGCGCGCGAGCCGAGCGACCGAAGCGAGCGGTGCCGCGGCAACGGCCGGCGCGCGCTTGTCCCATGTTGCTCGCAGCTAGGCAGGCTAGTGTTAACGTAAGGTGCGTTACGATACAAGCAAGTTTGACACCAGTTCACAATTTGTCGGTTTCCCATGTCTAGATTATAAATTGTTAATGGTTTGTTCACAATTTTTAATCAGACAGTTTATAATCTAAGGGAAATAATACCGACTGGGTATACCGATAGAATATAAACTAAAGAAGTTCATAAATATACGGTGACATGGCTAAGTTATTTCTGCAAATACCTTGGTACCTTAAATATTTTCATTTTATATGGCTTCACAAATCAATCAATGATCTGCCTAGCCTTTTCCCAACTATGTTGGGGTCGGCTTCCTGTCTATCCAGATGCAGCTTAATACCAGTATTTTACATGGAGCGAGTGCATAACTGACCTCAACAAACCATTTACTGCACGATACCCCTTTATAAGATTGTTTGTTAGACTTTTGAGCTTCTTCGTAACGACTGTCAAAGATCTACGAATGACAGCCGAGACCAACGGCTTAACGTGCTTTCCGAGGCACGGAGAAGTCTCTGTATGTAAAGATGGTCACCCATCCACAGACCAACCCCAGCAAGCGTAGCTTTACTTTCGATCAAACCGTGAAGCTGTAATCATTTAGCCTCAAGCCCCGTACAAATAAGGCTTCACAAATAACGTGTTGATAACCTTGATTAGGTACTTTGTTATTGTATGAATGGAAAGTTTCCAATGTGCGTCATATAGAACATGATTGTATTTGCTTTATGTTGAAAGTGGAAGTACAGAGCAATATTATTTACATATTTTTTTAATTTATACCAACATACGTATAATATAAAAGAAAGTCACTTTTCATATCTGGCTGTGTGATCGCTTGGATCTTCTAAGTGGCACAAGGAATTTTGATGCTGTTTTTGCCACCATTTAGAGCTTACATCCTGTAATATTAAATTAACAATATTTGTATATATATTTGTAACCACGTTTTCGAAAACGGCGAGGAGCTCGTGGCAAGGTAATAACAGCCGAACGTGTCGAACTATCAGGCAACTTAAGCTACGCTTGCCAGGGTTGCTCTGTGGATGGGTAACCATCTTTACATACCGAGACTCCTCCGTGCCTCGGAAAGCATGTGAAGCCGTTGGTCCCGGCTGTCATTCATGGATCTTTAACAGTCTTTGCGGGTCGTCAGAAGTCCGAAAGTTTGACAACCAGTGTTACCAAGGCGTATCGGGGCCTTTCGAGCCTCACGTAATTAATCATATATTTAAGAAAAAAAAACATTCCATAAATTGTTTGTAAAAAGTACTTATAACTAAGTTAGTAATTATTAATTATACATAATTATGTTTATTATTTACAATTCCACTATTTTGTATTATATAGGGCACCTTTAGATCCGTGAACGGTGTTCCAGGGCCTCACAACCGGGCAATCAGCCCTTCCCAAAATGGTATTCAAAAGGCTGGTTGAGCTGTCTCGCACGCGGTGCATCAGGGAGGCCGCCACTCTTTTTCTTAATGGACGATGCGTTGCGATTCCAGTCACTAAGCTGAAATGTCTCATGTACTTGTAGTACACTCATCATCATTAGCCTACAGCAGCCCACTGATAGACAAAGGTCACTCCTATAACTATTGCAAGGGTCGTTCATAAATCACGTGAGACTCGAAATGAGGGGTTCGGAAAAAATCACGAAATATCAGAAGCGAGGAGGGATAGTGAGATATCAGGTGTATTTCTTTTTTCGTTTAACGCGCATTTTTACCGAAAAACGGCCCCCGAAATAAAATATTATTCTTTCTTTCATCCTATTTAAAAATACAATATTCTGTATTTTTTTAAGATAATTTGCTCCAAAAAATACACGTGACTTTGGAACGGGGGGGAGAGGTTAGTGTAAAACCTCACCACGTATCACCAAGGGGAAGGGGGGGGTTTAAAAAGTTGCTAAAAACATCTGATTAATGGACGACTTATACTCTTCAAAGAGGAACACAGCAACGGTGCTTGGCTGTAGAAATAGATCTGACATTTACGGCAACCTTGTTAGGGGCTCGTGAATAAATGATGAAAGCCGCACAGGTCTATCAAAAACTAACCGTTAAGATACGCTTGCCGCGGTCTATTCATAGATGGATGACCCTTCCGTCTCTCGGCAAGCACATTAAGCCTTTGAACCCAGCTGTCATTCGTAGATCTTTGACAGTCGTTACGGGGTAGTCGGAAGCCCGAAAGTCTGACAACCAGTCTTACTAAGGGGTATCGCGTTACCCAGTAACTGGGATGTGGAGCTGGGACTGAATTACCCAAAAACTAAGGTACCTTTAAATTTCAGTATGACGTCATACAATTAAATAAGGGTTGCCAAAATATTTCGATAGTGTTATTTTTTTCAGTAGCGGAATTTTGAGGGTGGAAATGCACACCGCTTTATTTCGGAAGAAGTACTAGAACCTTTATAAATGTACCTAAACCTTCATAAATAGGGGTTTTCTTTGAAGCACCGCCTCGCCACTTTGTCTGTCGTTCACTTGCTGATTGTTGCACTCAGTAATTTCTAACGTGTTCAACCCCCCCGCGCACCCGCGCCGCGCCGTCTCACATGTTTTTCGGTACTGAAATCGTGTAAAGGTTAAATAACGGTTTAATGGTATAGCTCAACCCTTATTTTAAACCTGTGCCGGTATATTTTTGAGGTATCTTAACCTTTAACCGTAACCGCTTTCAGTCCCTGATGTGGAGGTCTGAGGCAGTCGCTCCATGTAAAATACTGGTATTCAGCTGGATCCGGTTACAATGGAAGCCGATCTCATCGGAGTCGGGAAAAGGCTAAACAGATTGATTTACGGCAATCCCGAATTTAGTGAAAAGTTATGATAACTTTCACAAACACGTGTAAATTCCAACGAAAGCAAGTAAAATAAATAAATAATTCCTTAAAGCAAATCACCCTCTATTGACACAAAAGGTATTTGGAATAAGGGCTGCTCATTATTCAAAGTTTCTTTGAAAATTTTATCATAGCTTGAAAATGGCAATATTGTTTAAAGACTTTCAAAGAAACAATAATTTCTATCATCACGCCTGTTTTCAGCGAGTGGAAAAGCAGTGTATACTATCTACAGTACACAAAAGATAATATTGGGTGCGATATTGGAAAAATATTGAAGGACAGACCGAAATATAAACAATGCTAGAAAAGAATTGATGGAGACACAATCGAATCTTGATTAAATGGTTCTTATTATTTTCTGATAAAACATTTTATTTTGTTTGAGGTCCTGATGATTGACTAAGTTTTTTATAAACGAGAATTCGTTGCGAAATAAGTAAATAGAGTAAGTAAATTAATAATAGTAAAATATAGATTGCCTTGTCTTTTTCAAAATGTGGACATACATCATAATGATCTTCCTGTCCTTGTTTCATGTTACGTGGGGTTGGCGCAACACGTTTTTCTTTTTCCACTCTCCCCTGTCAACCGTCACGCTGGCATTCACTTCCTTCTCCTCTTTCATAATATTATTCCTCACACAATCCATCAATTTTTTCTTAGGCCTTCCTCTCCCGCTCCATCCATCAACATTTATATTCATCACTCTTTAGTCACATGCGTTTCCTCTCTCCTCATCACATGCCCATACCAGGCCAAACTATTTCCACAGGAGACGCCCCAGGCGTCGGGAGTCGCAAGCCGACTTCCGGCCACCGTAGGTGCGGGCTTGCGGACGGTGAGCGATGGGTAGCTCGCCGTCCGATAAGGACCAAGCCAGGGACGACGGCGTGTTGTGTTCCACGCGCGCCTCAAAGAGATGTCAGCACCAACTGACGGGGTCCGTAAGGGCCAATGCCTGCCAGGGTTGCGAGTCTGTCCGAAAGGGATATCGCGGCCCCGGCACACAGGCAATGAAAGGAACACGGGTGGGTTTTAGTCAGTAAAAGACTGACTCACCCTTCCGCTCCGCCCATTGATAATTTCCCACACTCAAAAAAAAAAAAAAAAGTTCAAACGATTTCCTTTTCTGTCACTGGCGCAACTTTTAAACTTCCCCTTATGTACTCATCTCTTACTTTATCCAGTTTCGTCACTCCACACCATCTCAACATTCTCATCTCCGTTTCATTCAATCTTTTTTCATCCGTCTTCTTCACGACCATACAGAACGACAGGCCTTATCACGGACTTGTAGATTTTCCCCTTTAACTTGAGGGGCATCCGTGGGTCACAAGTTGTTCCTGTGACCTGTCGCCATTTTATTCATCCTGAGTTGATCCGGCGCATAAAAGGACATACAGTGACCTTATTGGTGATGTTTCAGAAAGGTCAGATGCGTGGTACTCGCGACTGGCGTGCGTGTATGACCAAATGTATGAGCAAAAGTAGTATGTAAGGATCGCTTTCTGTATTTTCTGTCTACCTCCATGTGAAGAAAGCGTGAGCTTATTTGTAATGGTGTAAAAAAATAAAAAAATAACTGGTATACTTATAGTATGCAAATGAGCCAAGTTTCTTGAAAATCAAAAAACAATAGAATGCGTTTATTTTCAATCGATGTTCCATTAAGAGCGTTTATCCTAAAAGTTGGCAACGTCGCAAATAGCTGTCAAATATTTTCCTTTTATATTCAATCGATGTTCCATTAAGAACGTTTATCCCAAAAGTTGGCAACGTCGCATACAGTAATATGAAACGTGGCTAACTGGTGAACTAAAATATTGATGAAGAGATTCAATAATTAATATCGTAACACCGAATATTTCGTTTAAGATGTAAAAAAAAGTATTTGGAAACTTTCCAAATGCCTGTTTAACACCTAAAACCACACATAATTACAACATTAAATTCAGTGTTATAATTGCAATTCATTATTAATATTCTAGTTCGCTAGTTAGCCACATTTCTTATTTCCATGCAGTAATATTGCCAAATTATTCAAAACAGTGGAAAATATGACATCTATTTGCGACGTTGCCCACTTTCAGAATAAACGCTCTTAACCAAATTCCAAAGTGGCCCAAAGCTTTTTGATAAGAATCAAAGTCGTATAAAATTCGTTTCCACCGTAATGACAGCAGGTACCTACCTATCTACTATAAAACCAACTATTTACAAAAGAATCGTTGGAAATGAGCGCTAATGAGAATCTGACTGCTTCGAACAAAAGCGGCCAAGATAGCTAAGATAGATCTACAAGTCTAAAGACTGAACCATAGAAGAAGAAAACACTCATAGAAAGTAAGTACCTAATACCGAAAAAAAAAAAGTTTTTTGTGTCTCAAACGGTTACTTTTACAAAATTGAATGAAACAGCCCCAGTAAGTAATTAAATAATACTTGTGTTGGGATTGTCTCGCTCCTTACCTTAATTGATAGTTAACAATATTGAGACTGTATAAAATTAAAAGTAAGAAATGATTTTAAATTTTAAGAACAAAGAGAAACAATGACTTATAAATACCTTATAAAGTAATTGGCAGCTGTGTGTAGTATGTTATTGTGAGTATGTGTGACTATAGTAGTGTGTGGGTGAGCGTGGGTTTGTGTGTGTGTGACTGTGTTTGTGTGTGTTTGTTAGTGTGTGTTTATGTGTGAGTTTACGTGTTTGCTGATAGTGTCATTCTGATCGAAGTTGAAAAATACCACTATGTAATTACAAGGTATAACATATTGATAAAGAAGATAAGTTTTCATGTAAGTCTGGTTAGAATATCGAAAAAGTTAAAAAAACTACGTTTGCGCGGCAGTACTGCGCGGTACATCCGAGACACGCCTCGCACTTCAGTTGACAATATCTATCTGCCTAGCCTTTAATGCGTCCACAGAAATACGTCCAGACACAATTAGTGACGAATTTTTCCTTGAAATGTTTGTGCGCGGCAGGTAGACAGCAGCGTTCGCGCGCGGCAGTCGTCCAAACACAGCGCGGCAGGCCGTAAGTGGCAGCGGCGCACGATTGCTGCTCAATGTTTGGACACACCTTTACAGTTTCCATTCTGTACATTTCTTATTCTATGGCCCAAACAAAATAAATTAAATAGACTATCTGTCTTTAGGCTGTCAGACCGTATTCAACAAGTAGTTGTAATATATAAGTTAAAGTTCACTTGTTGATCTTTGTAACGGATACTGAAAGAAAATATTAACTGGTGCTTAGCTTACAAGTTGTAAGGGTGTTTTTCTGGATGATTCTGGCGTCTTGCCGGCTTCTCATAGTACCATAAATTATCTGTCTTCTATACGTCTTTCTACATTGTTCTCACATGTATAACTTCAACATGAATGATGTATCCAATATTTGTGAAATATTTTTTATTTAAAAGAGTGTCCGTGGAGTTTCTTGCCGATTCTTCTCTATAGGTATCTACTACGCTTTGGAATAGGCAACTATAGCTTCATATATCTGACTGACCAACTCCTTTATAGGTCAAAAGTGACTGTAAATGGTTTAATTGAAATAAATGCTTTGAGTTTGAGTTTGACTTTGAATTCTCATCAGTCAATCGAAGCAGTATTTAGGAGAAAGAAAAATTTATAACAGAAAACTGGAACTAATACCTCGAACTGTTTCGCAAGTGCTACTGTGACCTGATGAGGTCTTGGGTTCAAATCCCAGGTCGGGCAATGTGTTACTGGGTTTTTTCATCAGGAATTTCTCAGTAGCAGTCAGGATTCGTACCCAGTTGAGGGCTGTAGGCTCGCCCCCTGCCACTGGCTCGTCGCCATGCGTACATGGGACTTAAACGTAACTGGCGAAATGTGGGTGTAATATAGGTACATCTCTGCCTAACCAATGTAAAACTGTGCTGTAGAATACCTACATAATTTAAGTTGCGGGTAGGTATACTTACATAATTTCACTCTGCGCATAACACTTTGTCTCAACACTAATTTATCTCGACGTCCGTATGTCACTGCAGGGATCTAGCAGAATATGAGCGTCAGGTAATATTTGCCAGACACATGCTGAGCTGGACTCCCATTGCAATTGCATGCAACCTTGAGACACACACCGCACCTTTTATATTTTAATTGAAATATGTCATAAAGTCACTCCGTTTCTTTAAATACCAATATTTTTTCTTTTTTGTATGTGGAGCTTGTTGCTAAGTAATAACAGCCGAACGGGTCGATCCATCAGGTTAAGCTACGCTTGCCGGGGTTGGTCTGTGGATGGGTGACTATCTTTACATACCGAGACTCCTCCGTGCCTCGGAAACCACGTTAAGTCGTTGGTCCCGGATGTCATTCATGGATCTTTGACAGTCGTTACGGGTCATCAGAAGCCCGAAAGTCTGACAACCAGTCTTACCAAGGGATATCATATTACCCAGTTACTGGGTTGTGGAGGTCAGATAGGCAGTCGCTCTATGTAAAATACTGGTATTCAGCTGCATCCTGTTAGACTGAAAGCCGACCCCAATATAGTTGGGAAAAGGCTAGGCAGATTGATAATTTTTTTCTTTTTTGTATATTGGCATCTTGATTTTATATTATATTCATTTAAGTTCGTATGTGTATCTTTTGTGTGCTCTAAATATTTATTTATCTAACTATCTACCTGTCCCTTGCAAGCATTAGTTTCAAAATAACATTACACCTGTAGTCCCCATGCAGGTGTAATATAATTTTGGATATTATTTTTGCTTAAGCAGTAGGTAGACGATGAAATATTATGTTGACCACTTGGATGATGGGAAGTTATAATTTTATTGTGTATGTCGAAAATACCGCAGTGTCTCAAGACGAAAATCTTTGACCCGTGCGTGTTGCCAGTGATGACCTATGGCACTGAAACGTGGTCGCTCACAATGGGGCTTATCAGAAGGCTAAAAGTCACCCCAACGGCAAAGGAGAGGGCTATGCTTGGAGTTTCCCTGCGTGATCGAATCAGAAATGAAGAAATCCGCAGGAGAACCAAGGTAACCGACATAGACCGAAGAACTGCCAAGCTTTAGTGGCAATGGGCAGGACACATTGATCGCATTACAGATGGCCGATGGGGCCGAAAGGTTCTGGAGTGGCGACCGCGTACCGGAAGACGTAGCGTTGGAAGATGGACCGATAACCTTGTGAAGGCTGCAGAAATCCGCTGGATTTGGGATGCACAGAATCGGTCGAAGTGGCGGTGCTTGGGGGAGGCCTATGTTCAGCAGTGGATGTCGATGATTTGATGTTGAATGTTGAAAATAACAATAATCAATTATACGTATACCCAGTACAAAGAAAGACTATCATAAGCTAGGAAGGCGCGAACAGTGTGAAGATTGTAAACATTTCTTGGCAACAAGCCCAGTAATTGTTTAGCTGAGCCAAATCCCTTATTTCCCAAGCCGATTTAATGTTGGTCCTTTCTTCTTACTTTTGTTGCTCGTTCAACAAGTGCTACTAAAAGGCAACATAATTTTATGTGACACGGTTAGACGCAGGCTTTTATAGTTCAAAGTCAAATCATTTATTAGAAATAGGCACATGTTGATTCTAGTTGATTGTAGTTGGCTCTAGTTGATTCTAGTTGATTCTAGTTGGCTCTAGTTGATTCTAGTTGGCTCAAGTTGATTCTAGTTCATTCTAGCTGATTCTAGTTGATTCTAGTTGATTCTAGTTGATTATAGTTGATTTTAGTTGATTATAGTTGATTCTATTTGATTCTAGTTGATTCTAGTTGATTCTAAGTTATTCTAGTTGATTCTAGTTGATTCTAGTTGATTCTAGTTGATTCTAGTTGATTCTAGTTGATTCTAGCTGATTCTAACTGATTCTAGTTGATTCTAGTTGATTCTAGTTGACTCTAGTTGATTCTAGTTGACTCTAGTTGATTCAAGTTTATTCTAATCATTACTGAACCTGAAGTTCTAAAATTCAGGCCCAGGCTTAGTTTGGGAGTTTGCATCAGGTTTTGACAATACATTAATATTAGAATATGATTTCCGAACTGTTCTTTTCTTTTTTGGTACTACCACTGGGAAGCTCTTGAGCTGCATCTCACCAGGTGGTCAGTGATAATTAGGCCGAAGTTGAAAGCGAGCTTCACCCGGAATACTCAACCACAGAGGAACTAGCAATCTTACCTCTAACTGCCGAAACAGAACAATGTTGTTGTCTGTTACATCGTGTGAACTCGTGCGTTGATCGTTTTCAATTAAGAGACGGGGTAAGTGTACTCATTTCAAGTTATCAATTTTATCGTAGAAGATAACTGCTTTAAACAATGATATCTATCCAAAATGTAACAGCAAGAATACAAAGGAGGTTATAACTCATTACAAAAGAGAAACAACTGGCCGTTATTATAATTAAGTGTCACAGACTACCTTGAAAGTTTGTTTCAAAGCGGTTTGCTTGAAGGACAAACATAATTTTATTGTTTACGTTGTTGGAAAACAACATGGTTGCCACTGTTTTCAGAGCCTCTAGAACGAACGCAAGTCGTTCTTCTTTTCGAGCAGATGGTAAAACTTGTATTATGTTGAACGAGTTTGAGAAACGGCGTTGGCAGCATTGACGGCGTTGACGCATTTGGCAGTCACGGCATCAGTGGCAATTTTTAGGTCCTCAGAAGAGCCGGTCAGTCACCGTTTGGCCATATCATTAATATAGGCTTGCCGCGGCTCGCGCGCGGTTGATCACAGTTCTAACCTAACCTAACCCATTTGGTCGGGGTGCCACAAGCGGAGCGAAGCGAGTGGTGTCGCGGCAGCGGCCAGTATGCGCTACTTCCAAGTTGGTCGCTTTCCTTAACGTAATATTTGGAAATCGAATAAAAGTCCATGCGCTTTTATTGCATGGTCACCCTACGTCGTTTGATTTGTTGTGTGCCACCGCCATGATGCACAACAAAAACAAAGCGACATCAACGCCTCTACCGGTGGATAATCTAACAATTTTACGATATGGTCACTAATGTTTAGCCACATCATGAAGTAATCGTGCGTTTAACTGTTCATCGTCAAACGTTGAGTATTCAAACAGCATGAAGTGACCAGCGGTCGATGTTCTATTTCATGAAATGATCGACCACTTCAAGTGATGATCAGTCCTAAGATCTGGCCATGACATGGACACTCCAGCATGTCATGGTTTGGTTGGCGCGTTGAAAGGTAACGTAAATTCGAACCATTTTATAATCGACAATACAGTTCTATCCTATGGCATTTCGGTAAAATTTTTGCGACAAGCACAATTTAATATCACCCATGGTTAAGAATAAAAAGTCTTAAAACTAAGTAAATATTTATTTATTCAGGATCTCCAACAAAAGAGGTACACAATACATGTATTAAGTAGGTGTACTCCTGCACGTATGGGAGACCATAGCATGCACAATAAAGATAAAAACTAAGCTAAGTTAAAACATTAATAACACTGGTAAACAAAATTAAACTTTTTTGTTTGTTTTAAGAAGTTTCTAAACTGTTTCTTAGTAATTTGAGTTCGCTGATTTCATATCTAACCTCAGTTTTTTTTCTAGCAGCTCTACTTTTTGGCATACAGGTACTTCTTAAATTTTCGTTACGCGGCTTACTAATAAAAAAAACTAGTGCAAAAATTGTCTACATTAAGAAGAACTTGCTTAAATGATCCAAATAGATTTTTGTGCTGTTTGTGGTGAATATATCTTTCGAGAATGTCGTTTATGTGCGTTTGACTTTACACACATTAAATCTTTGAGAAAATATAACATTTAGTGATACATAAATTAAATTAAATGTAATAAACACTTATTATAGTTGGATAGAGACTCGCAGATATTTAAGTTCGTAGTTTTATATAGTATTGTAGTGTAGCATATGAAACGATATGAACGCACGCAACGAATGTGAAACGAGTATTTTTAATTTTAAAATGGTTCACATTTATTTACTTTACGATTACGTGGCGCGTTCGCGCTAGACCCAAATAGTGTGGGTTGATGTGGAAGCTATAGGATACCATGTACCTACCTACAGACTATCGAATGTAATAATGTTAATAATAGGCATCGATTTAATAAAAGCCAGCCTTTTGGGCACTTTTCCAACTGACAGCGATGAGGATGAATTTTTTGATGCCCAATGAGCTCTTCCTTAATTTTATTTTTATTTTTTATTTCCTCTGTATACTTGTACATAATTTATATATTTTAGTGTTAGATGTATATTTTAGATTATATTTATATTACATAGTGTAATTATGTAATTTGTAAAATTATGTCTAACGCGAATAAAAAACATAGTTTGTGATAGATACATGGTTCTCAAATATTTACAAACATTGTAAAAGTAGACGATTTTCCAAAAAAATCACAATGAATAAATCAGTGTGTGAGGATGTAATCACAGAATGTAAAATCAATGTCATATAATAAAATATAATAATTTATACAACTTAAAAAAAAAAAAAAAAAACATTATAATATAGTGACACTTAATATTTAGTTTTAGGTATAAAAAGCACTTGGAAACCTTCCAAATGTGTTCTACACCTAAAATTGTTACAACACCTAATCCAGTGTATATACAAATATTATTAAATCATATTAATAACTATTTAAACTAGGTACTAAATATAATGACTAACTATACAAATAGATACAAAAACAAAAGGATACTTAGGCGTCGAAGCATTCGTCCGCATCGCTGTCATCCAGTGTTGCAATTCATAATCAATATTTTAGCGCAACACAGAGCGATATTTCATAATTTCATGTACCTAGTAATTTAGAGATAGAGATGATCTGAACAAGATTATGTCTGGATTTTAAAAGAGACTGTGATCTCTGAATTTGTTTCGGCCTTTCTTCTCAAAGTAGTCAGATAGGAAACGAACTCATCTAGTTTTTGAAATAGGATTGAGGTGTAAAATTCAATACAATCATTTACCAATTAGAGTGTAGCGAAAAAAAGAGTATACTTACCTACCTAAAAGAACTGTACCTAAAAGAGTATACTTAATCAAAACAGCGACATATTTGACAGCTATTTGCGGCGTTGAAAACTTTCAGAATACACAGCCATTTCCACACTTTTTTCCGATTAAAAACTATCATCTATCACGCCATCTTTCCTACTAGATCACTGTCAAAAAAACTATCCCGTTTTGACGTTTCACCTGTCAAACTCAAAGAGAAAATAACGGTTTATCGAACAAATAGTTTCGTCGAAACCATTTGATGGATGTGACAGACTGACAGTTATACTGAAGCTTTCTGTTTAATGGCCGTCGCTGGAGCAAAAGTTTTTATTTTCACGTGGAATTGAGGATACAAAACTACTCTGGTACTTCTTGACAGACCTACACTGTCCTCCCATACCTATCAATCTGCCTAGTCTATTCCCAACTATGTTGGGAGTAGACTAGGCAGATGGAGTTTCTGGCTGGATGGAGGGCCGTGGAGTTTCTTGCCGGCTCTTCTCCATAGGAAACGACTAATTAGAACCGTGCACCTGCTTCTGACGTTTCATAAGTGCCCATGTAAGTTTACGTGAAATATTTTTTTTTTAATTTAAAACCATTGAAAATCTTATAAAAATATTAGCTATTGAATTGCAATTATAACACTGAATTTGACAGTTAATTAATTCAGGCGTGACTTTGCGGAAAACCGTTATAAAATACAATAGACGGTGTTTATTTAGTAACCAAATCCGCTTAACTTTTCTTAAAGAGTCATAAAGAACCCTGTAAGAAATCGACACGTGTTTCACCTCTCGACGAGGCATCCTCAGGATGACGATTGACTTGTTGCGAACCCGGACGCGATGTGTGGACAGTTCAATCCTCTCGTCTTTCATAATCAATATTTTGGTTCACTTGTTGGCTATATTTCTTATTTTGCATACAGTAATATTGCCAAATTAATAAAAAAAGCGAAATATTTGACAGCTATTTGCGACAATGTTCACTTTCAGAACGCACGCTCTAAAAGTCAAAAGCAGAGAACTTCACATTTTCATAGCACTTCTAAATCAATACGCATCTTGCATTCTCTTTGTTTCTAAACTCCAATACTTCTGCTCGTGCAGTACCATATTTATACTTTCCGTACGTTTGCAAAATAAAAGAAAACAGACCATGCGCGAGTCGCTCTCGCACACGAAGGTTTCCGTACCACTTTTTTTTAAACCAACCCGCACTCGGTCGCGTGGTGGATTACAGCCCACTCCCTCTCACAGAGAGGAGGCCTGTATCCCTGTAGTGGGAACATTATAGACTGATTAAGTTATGTATGTTATGTTTTTTTTTTTTACGAAAAAGACGCTTTTTGTATGACCCCCTTATTTTTTTTTACTTCGTTTTATATTTATTCTTTGTTGTTATAGCGGCCATAGTAGTGAAACTGTAAACTTTGTGAAAATTTCAAGTGTCAACCTATTACGGATAGCGGGGCCGTAGTTATAGGGTCCTTTGGGTACGGAACCCAAAAAGAAGAAAAATGTTCTAACAGATACCATAACTATTTGCCGTGGAGTAAAACTTTTTAATGGCAAGTGGGAGTGCTTATCACAGTTTTTTTACTCAGCTTCTATTGCAAAGACCTGGCTATGTTTTCGCTCATAATTTTGTAGGTATGTGTGTTTGTAATATTGTTCATGACCTCGTTACGGCAAAAAAAGTAAAAAAAAACAATATGGCGACCATTAGCGGATGTTATTTTGTCGTTAGTGTATTTATTTTCAAGTTGTACATGGATGTGTGTAGGTATAACTTTGTGGTTCAATCATTGGCAGTAGAAATGAAAAAGATAAACTTTACATTTCGAAATTCGAACGGTGTCTTGTTATGAATCCGCGATGATTAATTTTAAAAACAAATGAGTTCGCTTTCGAATTGTGTGCGCTCACTTGAGTGAGGTTCCAAGTGAACTTTACAGAACAGCACTATTACAGTTTTATGAAGTAGAATTTTATGTTAATTATGTTGGTATCAATGACATATGCAGCCTTACAAGTGCTGAGGCAATGAAGCGTTGTCGATTTATTTTTCATACCCTTTAATAAAGTTTCTATCATTGTCAAAGGTGTTCATAAGTCTTCATGATTTATAATAAGCTCTTTCATTTTGTCATAAATCAAGTCAAGATATTGGGTCAGTTTTCTAAAAAAGTGACACAATAATCTTGCCTGTTTAATTCTCCAAAGGGTGTTGTAACACTCACATTTAGACAGATCACAGGTAATTCCTTTTTTAGAAGGGGAAGGCTTTTTGTCAATAAATGGGTACAAATCCAGACTGCTTTTTTTTTTGTTTGGGAAATTATCAATTATCAATAACTTTTCCCGCTCTGGGCCTGAGCGGAAGGGTGTGTCAGAATTTTACTGACTAAAACCCACCCGTGTTCCTTCCGTTGCCTGTGTGCCGGGGCCGCGATATCCCTTTCGGACAAACTCGCAACCCTGGCAGGAGACACCAGACTGCTGACAATGAATTTCATAATGAAAAAAGCTTTTTTCCCGACTTAGATAAAACCCAGAACTGCATGCTCAGCAGTCGTGGTGGAGACCACTAAACCAATGACGTATGCTAATATACTGACTGTCCAATAATAACCCTAGACTTCTTCTTTTCAATCTCTCTCTCACTGCTGAGAATCGTGACTCTGTATCAAATTATTGTCAACGGTTTTTTTCCACCTGTTACCATTCCATCAGTGGCCTGGTGGAGTGCGGCGCTGATAGGTATCATCAAATGCTCGGATATTTGAACCGACCCCCTTTTTGGGCTTCGGCCTCTAGGGCTTGAGCCCTCTTTTTTTTCAGTCACCATTCGAAGTTCCATGTTGTTGGTACCTCTGTGACCAATGTGGTAGAAGTATCTATTATAAGACTAAATGATACTATATGAGCTCATATAATTGTTTGGATTATTTTATTTCACTGTAACTGAATTTGTTTTAATTTTGTTTACATTTATTGTTGACATAATCTTCTTATTAAAATGTTTTTATTTTATGAGTTTAGTTGCAATTTGTGGTAATGTAAATAATTTTTGCATAAGTACTATTACATATAATCAAGTTTTCTCAACTGAACAGACAGGTGTGCTGCTGGGGAGTTTGCTGCGCCACTTCTTTTTCCCAGCTTAAGCACTAGGAAGGGTGGGCGTTTTTGTGGGACTGTCTTATGTAATTTTGACGTTCGAAAAGTGCTGATTCTGAGCCTAGTTTGAATAAATGTATTTTGAATTTGTTTTTGTTTCTCACGACACGTTGCAGGCAGGTTGAAGACAGTTGTTGTGCTTTCTCTATTTTTAGTTGTTTCAGGATCGAGATATTTGTTCTGTGGGCTATCCATGGTATCTTTCATAGGCGGCGCCAGCACCACATTTCGAA
Source organism: Agrochola lota (assembly GCA_947364205.1). Taxonomy (NCBI): domain Eukaryota; kingdom Metazoa; phylum Arthropoda; class Insecta; order Lepidoptera; family Noctuidae; genus Agrochola; species Agrochola lota. Next base: position 6,668,333 of record OX376246.1, on the reverse strand, counting down.
AGCATTTCTTCGCCTATCGATACACTTGATCGTCCAAGTCTCTGCCCCGTATCGAAAGATGGAGAAGACAAGTGTGCGGACCAGGTGTTTCTTTGTCCAATTGGTGATATTTTTGTCAAGACTACTTTAGAGGAAAATATTATTAAAGTCTTACGTCAATCAATCTGCCTATTTTCCCAACTATGTTGGGTTCGGCTTCCAGTCTAACCGGATGCAGTTGAATACCAATATTTTACATGGTGCAACTGCATATCTATGCAACCTCCACAATGCAGTTACCCGGTAACACAATACCTCTTGGTAACACTGGTTGTCTGCCTTTCGGGCTAACCGTAACGACTATCAAAGATCCAAGAATGACAGCTGAGAGCAACGACTTAACGTGTATAAAGTCTTACGTACCTATGTATAAAGGAAGCCAATAATTTGGTCTATAAAGACCACACAGCGGGATGATCTGGGATAATGCATCTAAATTAAAATCGAACTAACATTTTGAAATGAAGATCGGTGTGTTTTGGAACGGAGTTCTTGAACGCGACTTGCGGTAGAAGTACACTGGCAGAAATAGTGAGGTAACGAAAAAGTGTTATTGTTGACTCCCATTTGAAACTTGAGACCACACTAGATCTGAGCTCTGAGTTTACATAATCATTACACAGTGCAAAGAATTTCGTTCTACCACCCGACTTTTTTTTGTACTGGTATTGTATAGTATTATGGTACCTGAGTCCCTAGTGTTATTCTCTAAACACCACTTCGAAATTCGAACAGTGTCTCGTTGTGAATCCGCGACGATTTACTTTAAAAACAAATGAGTTCGCTTTCGAATTGTGTGCGCTCACTTGAGTGAGGTTCCAAGTAAACTTTACAGAAAAGCACTACATTTAACCTCAATAAATATACAATTGTTTACCGAAAAGATTTCAACGGAACATGTTCAATACATAGTCATTTAATTACGAAAGTCTGAAATAAAAATAAGAACTAATTGGAATAACGTTTCAGGAAAATCGGATGATAAATAAAAATCAAATAAAAAGACACGTAAAATGAAACACGTAACTCGGGTAACACGTGTTTCAATGGAAACAAGTATTAAAGGAGGATTAAGTATTTGTAGTTTAATCAAAATATTGAAGGATTTCGAACAAGCTTTTTGAGCACAAAATTATAATTAAGAAGCTGGCAGTATCATCACACAGTTAATATTTTCCCATTGCTTGTCTTATGTGCTTTAGTATATTCATGTATTTCTGTGTATTTATTTTTACTTGTACATATTTATATGTCAATCAATCTGCCTCGCTTTTCCCAATTTTATTGTTATTGAGTTTTTCTATCTAGAATTTCTCCTGTAGTAGTTTGGATTTGTGCCCGGTTGATGGCAATAGGCTCGCCCTCTATTACATGGGACTTAAATATAACGGGCAAAATATGGGTGTACTATAGGTACATCTCTGCCCTACCCTTCGGGGAAACAATGCGTGATGATATGACATATATACATTACATATAAATATGAGGAGCTCGTGGCTAAGTAATAACAGCTGCATGGGTAGATCCATCAGGTTAAACTACGCCTGCCGGGGTTGGTCCGTGGATGAGTGACCATCTTTAAATACCGAGACTCCTCCGTGCCTCGGAAAGCACGTTAAGCCGTTGGTCCGGGCTGTCATTCCTGGATCTTTGACAGTCGTTACGGGGTCGTCAGAAGCCCTAAAGTCTGACAACCAGTCTTACCAAGGGGTATTGTATTACCCAGTTACTGCGTTCTTGAGGTCTGGTAGGCAGTCGCTCCATGTAAAATACTGGTATTCAGCAGCATCCGGTTAGACTGGAAGCCGACCCCAACATAGTTGGGAAAAGGCTAGGTAAATTGATTCTTTCTACGCCACCTCACTATCACCTCCTCGCACAAAATAATAAAAGCGACCATCTTATTAACAAAACATTTCACCAACTATCTTACATAACAGACAAATAAAAGACCCGTATAATATGGCCACGAAAAATACACAAAACCAACTGTAGCTTCGCATACCTGCCAACTTTTCTATAAAACCGGGATAACCGATTTTATCTGGCCCCTCATTTTGTACCAGAACTGCCCGGAAAACTCTACGATTGTTCGTACTAAGAGAGGGGTCAGAGGTCTTGTGTACTGGTCATTGTCTATACAATTTTGTAAGGCACATGCGCAGAGTTCCCCCGTAAGGCCAGTTGCTGTAAGCCGGTTCTACAGCCCGAACGCATATCGCTGTGCCCGGGAACAACAAAAAAAAAATATTGAGAGAGAAAATATTCGTGAGTGAAAAAAATACTGAAAGTGTTAGTCAATATTTTTTTTTTATTTTGTTATGTTTTTAAGTGTTATGTTTTTTGTGTAAGTGGGTTAATGCACCTGTTGACTACGGCGTAGCTGCGTAGGTGTATAGCGTACTACGGGGTGAAAAGTAGTAACAGTTTCGTAGCGGTGTAGCGGTGCAGGCTTAAGCGCCGTTGAAGGCTCTTTATGTGGAAAATAAAGGTGTTTAAAAGTACATAGGTAGGGATTATTTTGTTGCACTTTTTCAGGCGTAATGTGGTCATATTTTTGTCACAAAAAAAAGGAGTATTAACACCTTTATTGTTCTTAGAAAACTTATTGTGGGTATGAATTGATTCATTTATGTTAATAATGGAAGAAAGACTAGCTCAAATAACCTACAAGTTGTTTTAAGAAAAGATGACATCTAACTTCCTTATTAATACCAACATATTTTGCCGTTTTATCATAGTCGAAAGTAGGTTTAAAAATAAAACAAATTATACCTTGACTTGACAACTTCCTCCTTTTTTTCGGCAGTTAAAAAAGAACTTGGATATAGTTTTGAATCCTTTATATTATATTACGTTTTGATTGATATTTTTATGTGTGTGCTTTTAAATATCTAAAACGCAACTAAAGCGTAATTACTTACTAGGTATATTAACTTCACCCAAGCTTTGCCAATGTTCAGGTATAATCAAAATAATTACTGTTTTAATTTATGTTCGTGACTTTATGAACATAAATTAAATGCATTACCTATGACGTGCATGCAATAATAACAACATAAATAACATTAAAAACGTGTTCACATTTAACGTAAAAAAAAACCATATCATTTATATAAAAAAACGGTCCTCAAATAAAAATTGCCATTTTATTTAAAAAAATACGCATTTTTGAGCATTTAAAATTTTGTGGAAGACACCACATTTACGTAGCTAAACAGTGTCCATGGAGTTTCTTGCCCGTTCTTGTCCATAGGACCATTGAAATGGGTAACTAGCTTCACATTTCTGACCGAACCCCGACAAATCAAAAGAACCTGTTGGAAAGAAAATTGAAAGAAGGAAAGAAAGAAAATCGCTTTATTTGACTCAGAAACATGCAAACAAAAATATAAGAGTAATTAAAAAATTAAACAATATAATTATTATGTATATAATCACGAGCTTAAAAAATAAATAGTCAGCAGCTGCACGTCATGACTGTGACAAGAAGACCTACTCAGCATGATGCTGTGCTATGGGACACCCACAGCACAGCGCTGATTTTAAGTGGTCACTCGAAAAAGACATACGGATACCAGGTCAGGTTCAGTAAAGTGAAATTGGTTCAATTAAAATAAACGCTTTGAGTTTATGGCTATTTTCTAAAGTGATCTGAGGCACTGTGTATTTAAACATTTTTAATAATGTTAAAAATAATTCTAATTTGACTTCATGACTTAATTGTACCATAATGATTATATAATATTTATGAATTTCTGACTGAAGCACTTATTTTGACATAATTTTTTTATGAATTAGTTTTTATTTACTGTTGACATTTTAAAATGTGTTATTGTTTGCTAAATTCACTTTAAATTAATTATTAACAATAATTACTATTTATATTTGCACGCCATAGGATATGGCAAACATGTCAGAACCTGTTTTTTTTTAAATGTTATCTATAATGTTTGGGAAAATAAATATAGCTTATCTTATCTTAACTTATCAGTAACTTAAATTACCATGCCAGTTAGTGTAAGTTAAATAATACAATATTTCCCACAAGTAAACCTCACTACCTACAAAAAATATCGAATATCATAACCGTAACAAACAAACATTGTTATAACCACATTATTAATAGTTACATAAGCTCATTAATAGTTAGTAATAGTTTCGTCATTCGTAATTGTGACATATCACGTCAAAGACAATGTATGTTCTAGCTTATTGACGTTCGATGAAGAAAAAAACAGCACATCACATGAATCATGAACATCACTTCGAAATTCGAACGCTGTCTCGTTGTGAATCCGTGATGATTTACTTTAAAAACAGATGAGTTTGCTTTCGAATTGTGTGCGCTCATTTGAGTGTGGTACAGAATAGTAGGTATTATTGAAGTTAGTATAAGGTCTGAAACCGCTTACGCGCAAGCAAGTATGGTGATCAATGCTCGTTCTCTGTTTAAAAAGACTTCTATGCCATAAATAGCAAACAATTACAGACTTCTATTATTATGATGCAATTGAAAATCTGCTCTATGATAATAACAATAAACATCATTCTACTCTACGTTCGATTTTCTTCGTTTTCAGTGGAATATTTTCCTGAAGCGAATTAAAATTTCATTCGTTTTCTACATTGGAATGCTTTGAAGGTTTCCTTTACAAAATAGTTTATTGGAGAGAAAAAAAATAATGATATTGATTAATTAATTATAGTATTTAGCATATTATAACATAACATTACGCTTGTATTCCCGAAGGGTTAGGCAGAGATGTAGCTATAATATACCCACATTTCACCAGTTATGTTTAAGTCCCATGTAATAGTGGGCGAGTCTTTTGCCATCATCTGGGCACTAATCCAAACTCCGGACTACCCAGAAATACCCGGAAATTCCAGATGGAAAAAAAACAATAAAATTTGCCCTACCCGGGAATGGAACTCAGGACCTCATGTTCAGTAATAGCGGCGACCACTAAAATAAAATATTTTTTTTTTTTTTTTTTTTATCTGCTTTGTATTATATTGTGTGTTTTAGTCTGTGCTAAATAAATGTATTTTCTTTCTTTCTTTTTAAACCAACGAGGCAAACATCTTTAACATAAACTTTTTCAGACAATAATGTTCCCACTGTTGGGACACAGGCCTCCTCTCTTCGAGAGAGAGTGGGCTGTAATCTACCACGCGGGCCCAGTGCGGGTTGGTAGATGTCACATGTATTCGAATGTTTGATTCTAGGACATGCCGATTTGCTCACAATGTTTTCCTTCTCCTGAAAGAAATTATTTACACAATGTAAAACGCCTGCCTGGGTTCGAACCTACGCCCTAGAACTTGTAAGTTGCTCACTGCTCTCAACTGAAAAAAACTGGTGAAGTTATAATTTTATAATTTTTCATGTTTATATTATCTAAACTTATATTATAGAGAAAAAAGATTTGATTTTTTGTAAGTTTCTTTGTAATGAATAAACTCAAAAACGACTGGACCGATTTTAAAAATTCTTCCACCAGTAGAATGCATATCACTGAGTAACATAGGTTATAATTTATAAAGATATCACGCGGTGACGCCACTGGCGGAAGCTAGTTTAAACAACATTAATATTAAACATACGTAATAGGTATGATGCCTAAAAAATGAAATTCTAATTAGTCCGTCAGTCAGATAATAAAAAAATATTAGACACGTATTTTTTGCTTTATCATATTAATCAAAAATCACTTAGATAAAACGCATTTTAAGTTGGGGAGTGGGGGTCGCTACGTCACTAGTATGTATAAAATCTACATACTCGTGACTTCATGGCACATTTTACCTCAATTTATCGCCGTAATCTTTAAATTACGGAAAAATTAAAAAATTCGTGTCCAATATTTTTTTACAATCTCAAAGACGGACAAAAAAATTTTTTTTTTTCCCCATACCTAAAAACAAACTTATACAAAAACCATACAAAAATCTAATCTTTTTTCTATAAGTTTAGGTACATATATCGATGTTTGTCAATAAGCAGGGGCGGGTCGCTAATTTATAATTATCGACGATGACTACCATAATATCAGGCGGTCAAGTCTACTAATTTACAAACGTTGCTCAATGGTCTCTCTAATAAAAGTTTTTGATCAATTTATTACACACACACATTCAATCTAACTAGCTAGCCTTTTCTCAACTATGTTGAGGTCGGCTTCCAGTCTAATCGGATGCAGCTGATTACCGTATTTTACATGGAGCGACCTCCACAACCCAGTAACTGAGTACTACGATACCCCTTAGTAATACTGGTTGTCAGGCTTTCGGGCTTCTTCTCGTAACAACTGTCAAAGATCCACGAAAGACAGCCGGGATCAACGGCTTAACGTGCTTTCCGAGGCACGGAGGAGTCTCGGTATGTTAAGACCGTCACCCATTCACAGACCAACCCTGGCAAGCGTAGCTTATCCTGATGGATCGAATCGTGCGGCTGTTATTACTTAGCCACGAGCTCTTCCAATTTACACACACATTCTCATAAGAAAAAGGAGTGAGACCTTTTTCCCACGGAGGTGGGCAGACACTACAGAACGCCACCAGGTATGATCCTAACAAAATTCTTTTGACAGATTGCCATACAAAATCTGCCAAAAACTCACAATGGCCAGACCATTGCCAAGTTTGTACATTAATAGACTTATGCCCCAGGTTAAAGCCAAGTCAAAGGAAACTGTCCACCGCATGCGAGTAGCACATGCTCGGCATAACCGTACTAGACCGAGTGCGTAACACCGAAATCCGTCGTCGGTCGAAAGTCTACGACGTCGAAGACAGGGCGATGTGCCTCAAGTGGAGTTGGGGATGACATCTAGTCAGACGCGGACATGGCCGATGGAGTAAAGCTGTGACCGAATGGTGGCCAAGGTTAGGCAAAAGAAACCAGGGCCGTCCAAAAGCGCGTTGGGTTGATGATATCGTTAAAGTCGTGGGAAGCACCTGGATGAGAGACGCACGGAACCGGGAAGTATCATGGAAAGTGATGATGAAAATCGGAAAATGGTCTGAAATGCTGATGATGCCCCAGGCCGCCTGCTTTCTAGCCAAAATGTATTTTACAAGTAACCAACGCGATATTTTTTATATTTCTTTATAAAAAATGTTGTTTATTTGCATAACATGCCTTTAAATTACTCTCAGACATATTAAACACAGGATCCTAGATACTAAATAAAAGATATTTCAGTCTAGCCCACAAAAATATAAAGAGCAAAAAAGGTTTTTTTTACAAACGGTAAAATACTACTTACTTACTAAAAACGAAGCTCGTCGTTGTTCCTTACTAAAAATAAAAGCCGGCAAAGAGCGTGTCGGACCACGCACAATAAAGGGGTTCGTAATTGGGATGAATTTCGAGGAGGACGACGAGGAGCTCGTGGCTAAGTAACAACAGCCGCACTGGTCGATACATCGCTTGTCGGGGTTGGTCAGTGGATGGGTGACCATCTTTACATACCGAGAATCCTCCGTGCCTCGGAAAGCACGTTAAGCCGTTGCTCCCGGCTGTCATTCGTGGATCTTTGACAGTCGTTACGAGTCGTCAGAAGCCCGAAAGTCTGACACCAGTCTTATTAAGGGGTATCGTATAACCCAGTTACTGGGTTGTGGAGGTCAGATAGGCAGTCGCTCCATGTAAAATACTGGTATTCAGCTGCATCCGGTTAGACTGGAAGCCGACCCCAACATACTTGGGAAAAGGCTAGGCAGATTGATTGTAATTGGGATGAATTTATCCCAAGAACAAACTGAACATTGTAGTTGAAAGACATGTTCTCCCATACGGAATGTATGGGAGAACATGTTTTTCAAACTGTAAATTTAACTTGATCGATTATTACTCTTTAACATGAAAGCCTACTTAGTTATGATACTGATCCTTTTATTTTCGTTATAAATGCTACTGCTGTGTTTTTTTTCATAAATCCAAGTACAACCGTTCAGCTGGCAGCGGGGGCGGGCACTATACTTTAACAAAAATTAGCACTTTAAAGTTTACTATTTCGCAAACGGATCCCTAATTCCAAAATGGCTTTGCACACCCACAATATTTTTAAACAACTTTTCTAACAACACCCCTCACACCATAGGATAGACGAGAAAAAAAAAATACCCCGCTTTACGTATATGGGAGGTAAGGTAAAAAAAAACAAAATGTGTTTTTACGAGTATTTTACCACATTTTCGGCGTGATTAATATGTATACCCATGCCAAACTACAGCTTTCTAGTAATAACCGTCTCCGAGCTAAGCTACGAACAGACAGACAGACAGACAGACAGACGGACATGGCGAAACTATAAGGGTTCCTTGTTTACTACGGAATATTTAACACATTTTTATTTAAATAAACACTTTAAAAAAACCAAAATAAAAACACGTTTCTTGAATGGAGGACCCTATTTAATTTGTAACTTTTTTTTTTGTTTTTTGTTATAGCGGCTGTAGACATACAGTCTGTGAAAATTTCAAGTGTCTACCTATTACGATTCAAGAGATACAGCCCTGCGACAGATGGATGGACGGATAGCAGAACCTTAGTAATAGGGACTCCTTGGTACCCGTGTTTATGGAACCCTGAAACGAGGTTTATAGCAATTTTATATTTGAAATTTGTTTTTCCTTGTGTAGAATTTTCAGTAAGGAATTAATTATTTTAATCGGAATAGCCTTGAAAAAAGCAACAAAAGGTATTCTTTAAAAAAGTTTATTAAAATGTGACCTTTATCTCGCCTTTTGACTTTATTAACCAACTTTGATACAGGAGATGGTTCTCAATTCTTTTTTTGTAGGTATCCAATTACGCCGTATCTCTGGCATATTTAATAGATTGTTATTTTTTTTCTTGATTTTAAGAGGTTTTCTTTAGACGAGTACCAGTGATTCAAAAGAGCATGAAAACACTTTAATTTATTTATTTTGCAAATCAACACCTACAAATTCTTCATGGAACTGCCCTTGAGAATAAGGCTCATTCAAAATAATAATTAAAATTACTGCTATTTAGTAAAGTTCACTTGGAATCTCACTCAAGTGAGCGCACACAATTCGAAAGCTAACTCATTTGTTTTTAAAGTAAATCATCGCGGATTCACAACGCGACACTGTTCGAATTGCGAAGTGATGTTTATAGAACACTACACTTGCTTGTTAACGCGTCCATTTTGTTTTTCACCTTATAAGTTTTCTGAACCAGAATTGGAGCAACATGATGTATCATGGACCCGTTTGAAAATATTTATGTTTCTCAAATTGTATTGAATATCTAACACATATCTAATTTTCTTCAAGTTATACATACAAGAACATATGGGGAATGCGTTCTATGGGTTGTTCAAAGGAAATAATGATTTCACGCACCTTTAGGCCTTCCGCATCCAACTTTTGCCTGCCCCTTTGACCAGGCCGTCGGTCCTTCTGGCTAATGGCCTGCCTACTCTCCTATGGCCAGTTCTATGTCAATCAATCTGCCTAGCCTTTTCCCAACTATGTTGGGGTCGGCTTCCAGTATAACCGGAATACCAGTATTTTACATCGAGCGACTGCCTATCTGACCTCCACAACCCAGTAATTGGGTAAAACGGTACTCCTTCGTAAGACAGGTTGTCAGACTTTCAGGCTTCTGACGACCCGAAACGACAGTCAAAGATCCACAAATGACAGCCGGAACCAACGGCTTATCGTGCTTTCTGAGGCACGGAGGAGTCTCGGTATGTAAAGATAATCACCTATCCACGGACCAACCCCGGCAAGGCAGTGCGAGTTGGGAGATGTCACATGTCTTCGAAGTTTTGGTTCTAAGACATGCCGGTTTCGTCACTGCTCTGCGACTGCATGGTTTTTACGACTTTAAAAACGTTGAGATATAGTTATTATAATATGTTTATTACTCGTATGTTAACCTTTACACATAAATCTTTTGGAATAGATTCTATACTTCAATGTTGGTGACAACCGCATCAACATCCGTCGCAGCTTAGAAGAACTACGCGGTCACACAGATAGACACGAAAAGCGACATTAAATAATAATATTATCCTATACTATTAAATGAGCAATATTTGTATATACATATTAGTAATTACGTTCTCGAAAACGGCTCTAACGATTTCGATGAAAATTGCAATAAAGGGGTTTACGGGGGCGAAAAATCGATATAGCTAGGTCTCATATCTGGGAAAATTCATTTTCTCCGTATTTTCACCCGAGCAGAGCTCGGTCGCCCAAAGTTTAGAACAAGATGGCTACCGTGGCAGCATGGAATTAGTATGTACTACACATGGAATTAGTATGAACTATCCTATACGATTAAAAGAGCATTCTCTATTTTCACTCGAGCAGAGCTCGGTCGCCCAGCTAGTGTTTATATATAATATAATTAGATAGATTTATATAACTGGCAAATTCTAAATATGACCTACATATTTCTGCCAGCTACTTACCTCTCTGAAAAATAGCCGTGACATTATGCGGTAGACAAAACATTCATTGTTCCATACAAATGCCGGGAATGAACATCTTGGAGTTTCCTTCAAAACGTGTTGGATTAAAACTTCAGTGTTAATCCCTTCCGGGGTTAAGCAGAACTCTTTAGCAAGGTATTCATTTGAGAAGAAATTATATAAATAATATTATCTTTCTTAACTAGCTGTGGTCGTGGTTCCGCTTGCGTGTGCTATTTATTTTGCCGGGAAACGTGCACTTTTCACTTTTAATCATTTTTAGAATAGGTAGGTAAAAGGTTTATGAACATACCTACCAAATAGAGGTACAGACACATAGACCGCTATCTTTAAACGAAACTTAGCAAGTGCTTTGACTTAGACATGTTTCCGTCTCTATCTTGCACTTATAGTTTGACAGTTGTACGACAATGACAGAAATTAGGCTGAGAGCAGACAGTCGCGAAGATGTGACACTAGTGTAACAACTTCTATGAAAACTTCACGGAAGTTGTTCTACTGGTGTCGCGTCGTGCCTGTCTGCGGGACCCTTAACGCTTAGCCAAAGTACGTGATAATTAATATTTTACAGTTTTATATTACAGTTTATGTACCTATATAAGAATGACTGGCCAAAAACCTAGCCAGCGAGATTTGGCTACATTTACTGAAAACTTACTTGACTTACTTAACTGTGTTACGATTAAAGCAGGCAACGTCGCAAATAGCTGTCAAATATTTACCTGTTTTGATTATTTTGGCAATATTACTGTATCAAAATATGAAATGTGGCTAACTAGTGAACTAAAATATTGATTATGAAATGCAATAATTAATATCGTAACACCGAATATTTAGTTTTAAATGTAAAATCCTTTTTTACACCTAAAATGTTTACAACATCAAATTCAGTGTTATAAATGCAATTCATTATGAATATTCTAGTTCGCTAGTTAGCCACATTTCCTATTTCCATAAAGTAATATTGCAAAATTAATCAACACAGCGAAATATTTGACATCTATTCGCGACGTTGCCCATTTTCAGAATAAACGCTCATAACCTGTGATAGAACCGAATATTATTTTATCCCATTCAATGCCTTTTCACAGCAAACAATTGAACCTTTACAATAATATAACCGTAATAACAACAAAGGCAGTTAGAGAAAAATATAGATCATTTTTATATCTCGGCAAAATAAATGTTTCCACAGACCATAGCTAATACAACAATACATCCTCACACGGCTTGTTTGAGATCAATAGAGATAGGCCAACTGTCAATGCTACCACAGACTATGCAGAAGGTCAACTCCGTACAATAAAGCTCAACCACACACAAGGTGGGTGCGAGTCGGGCGCGGGTTGGCTCGGCAGTACGGCGTGCTTGTATACACCATGACATTTTAGTCATCTTGCAAAGAGAGCAATTAAATAATTGTTGCAACATATCAATATTTTTTACGAATGTTTAGTAGTCATTGGATACATGAAGTAGGCTGCTTTTGTAATATGACTAAATGTCACGGTTTATATTGTAATTTCTTGTATTTTATGGGTGTCAGCACACGAAACGCGCGCGCGGGTCGGTTTTACTCTTTTTTTTGCTAAGATTTATGTCATTGTGACATTCACAGAGTCTCCATGGAGCATTCTTGCCCGTTGTTCTCCATAGGAACCTACTACGCTTTTTAATGGGCAATCAGCTTCAGCTTTCTGACTGAGCGACCCCTTGACGATTTAAAAGTACCTGTAATTGGTTTATTTGAAATAAATGCTTTGAGTTTGTGTCTGATCAATCAGTTAGTTACAGGCATGGGTCGGTGGGTCGTCTTAGGGTGGGTTTTTTTGCAAATGGACCATGCCATTCATTTTATAAAGATGTAACTAAGAGTATTTTTGAATGGATTTTTTTTCGCATACAGATAAACTATGACCCGTACTCTAATTGCGTAATACAGATCAATCAGAATCTAAATCGTTTTGAAATAGATTGCTAATCACTTGCATCATAAGTTCGAAAAAAAAATCTGCTCCAAAACGTAAATAACGCAATCAATCAATAATTTATTTCAGAAATCATCATATTCTATTAGTATTAGAACTTAGAAAAATATGTTAGTAAAATTAACATCAAAAACAATATTATAATAACAACATTTTTTTTTATTAAGATCAAAATTAAATTAAATTACAATCAAAACAAAATTAAATAAGAATCTAAACAAAATTAAATAAACATTAAATTAAAATTAAAACAAAAACAAAATTATGTCAAAATTTTAATCAAAATTAAATTAAAACATGACCAAAACTAATCTTCTCCACCAACATCAATTTAAATATCTCTCCTCAGCACCCGGCCCGCAGCTATGTCTACGGGACCAGTGCATCAGAAAAGGGCAGTCTGGCCTCTGAACAATAAATAACCTTCAGGATGCTATTGGAGCCTCCACGCATCCTATGCATTAGAGATGCCGTTCTTTTGTGCATGATAGCCTCAAAACTATCTATGCCTGCCTCGGCAAACATTCCCGACGCAGTACAGAACCGGGGAAGCCCCAGCAACACCCGAAAAGCATTATTGTACTGAACACGGAGGGCGCTATACCTAGGCTCTCTGCGTATACCTGACCCACAGGCTGCAGGTGTAAAACGTCTGGCAGTATGTATGCGGCAATGAATTTTGTTGAACTGTCAAAATGAAACAGATTAGTAGTAATGGTTTACGGAAATATGTTACGTAATTAGATAGCTTTAGGATACTTTTTATCCGGGTACATGTAGAAGTTTCCCTAAGATGCTAATAAAACCGAGAGGAATAGCTAGTTTTAAGAAAAGCAATCTTCTTTTCAATGTAGGTATTCCAGCTTTAGTTTTTGAATTGGCGAAGGAATCTTACAAGTAAAGCACTGTGTAATTCTTTTGTTTTGTGGTTTATCCCTCGGATATGTTGAAGATAGTTTTTCCATTTCTTTCAGTAAATTATAATGGTGCATTCTTTCGCCCGTGGCGAGTTTCTTATGTTTTTCAACTGTTTGCAAAAGCTGCAGGAATGTAAAGAAGATTTTTCATAATATCGTTCGTATCTCATTTCATATTATCTTCTTTGACTGCCTTTGTTTCTACAGTAGCGTGGAATCCTGGGTTCAATCCTCGGGTAGATACTTATTAGTCGCTGCCCGGTGTCTGGTGACAATTAGGCTCACCCATTATTAGTTAAGACTTAAGGCTCCTACACACAATGCCGCCAGCACTTCCTTTGTCACTGTGCAAGCAGCGGTGCGCCCGGCTTGCCGCACAAAGGGGCCACCGAATAAAGGAGTGCCGCTCGGCAAAAACCGGCGTCGGCTGTCTGAAGTAGCCTTAAAGGCTTCTACACACTGTGCCACATTAATAAACACTGAAACATTATTAATTAAGCATAGCTGGCGAAATGTGAGTGTATTATATATCTCTGCTTTCCCCTTCGAGAAATATAATCGTGATGTTATGTTAGCGTTATTTCTTCGCTGTATTTTCTTCTTTCTTAATAAAACCTTGTCAAAACTTTAAATAACAAGTTGCCACGCTGAAAATATACAATATAAAGTTATATTAAAATTACCTAGTGACGATTCCACCTGAAGAATTTCATTTAATAAGGAAAAACAAAACTTTTTAATTAATTTATGGGAGCCGCGTCACAGAAGGGCGAATTTATAATTGTGAAGCGCTCGAGCGACGCACGCGAATATTTTTTGTATGACATCGAGCTTGTATTCCCCCAAGGTGTAGGCAGAACTTTATTTGTTTAGCACACCCACATTTCGCTAGTTTAAGTCCCATGTAATAGGTGGCGAGCTTATTGCCACTACTTATACTTCTGCTTACCTCAAAATCGTAGTGACTTCACAAACAATTCGTATCTAAACTCAACCTCTTTCCCTTCCATTTACACTCATACACACACACCACACCTACATCACAAAACAGATACACACCACACCTACATCATAAAACAGATACACATCACGCCTACATCACAAAACAGATATACACGACGCCTACATCACAAAACAGATACACACGCACACCTCATCTACGTCACAGAACACACATACTAACACTTCACACACTTAGTAAGTAAATATAAGTTAACATACGTTTGCACCGGTCATAAGCAGTCTCTATTAAAAAATATCTGTGCTCCTTCTGTGGGACAATATAATCAAATTCCAACCTCAAAAAAAAAAAAAGCCTATCAACAAGTACCAGGTACTTAGCAAAATATAAAATGGTCCACAGATCTTCAGTCTGATAAGCCTACAACGTTCGCACATTCACAAAATTTAAAAGAAAATAATCTATGAGTAGAAAAATAAAATAATAAAAATAAAGACAAACCAAATATTTACCGAGTTACTGTACTTTGTATGCATACTCGTGGCTAAGTAATAACTACAAAATAATAACAGCTGCACGGATCGATCTATCAGGTTATCGTTTCTATCAGGTCTACGCTTGCCGCGGTTGGTTCGTGGATGGGTGACCATCTTAACATACCGAGACCCCTCCGTGCCTCGGAAAGCACGTTAAGCCGTTGGTTCCGGCTGTCATTTAGATCTTTGACTGTCGTTACGGGTCGTCAGAGATGCTCGAAAGTTTGACAGCCAGTCTTACCAAGGGGTATCTTATTACTCAGGCAGTCGCTCCATGGAAAATACTGGTATTCAGCTGTATCCGGCTAGACTGGAAGCCAACCCCAATATAGTTGGGACAAGGCTAGGCAGATTTATTGTACTTTGTATGCATAGATAGATAGATATTTTATTTTCATACCGCAGCCAAAATAAGTGGCACGAATTCCGCCGGCGTTTTCTGAAACTGTAACATAATATCATAATTCTCTTGAAGATCCGTCTCATGAAATATTTTTCCGATATTCGATAAAATATTTGGATTAAGAGGATTACCCACTCTTTTTCTGACACGATATTTTCTTATCTTAGATAAGTCTTTACGTCTATTGTGTACTACATAAGGGAATTTGGAAATTTATTTTATATTTTTCCGTGTGATGGCGTCATTTTTGTAAAGAGGGTTTTGTTGTTTGTGTTATTGTTTGTTAGGATGCTATAACTAGTCTTTTTTTTTTGAGGGTGGGAAAATATCAAATAACTTCTGCCGCTCAGGGCGGATCGGGAGGGCGTTTCAGAATTTTACTGACTAAAACCCAGCTGTGTTCCTTCCGTTGCCTGTGTGCCGGGGCCGCGATATCCCTTTCGGACAAACCCGCAACCCTGGAAGGATGCTATAACTAGCCCGACCCCAACATCTCAACTATGTTGGGGTCGGCTTCCAGTCTAATCGGATGCAGCTGAATACCAGTATTTTCCATGGAGCCACTGCCTGGGTAATAAGTTACCCCTTGGTAAGACTGGTTGTCAGATTTTGTGGCTTCTGACGACCCGTAACGACTGTCAAAGATCTACGAATGACAGCCGGAACCAACGGCTTAACGTGCTTTTCTAGACACGGAGGGTCTCAATGTGTAATGGACGATCACCCATCCACGGTATGACCACGGCAAGCATAGCTCGCCCTTTGATTGAACCGTGTAGCATTCTTGAGAGATTGTTTTAGATATGGGTTTAAAAAACTGTACCAAACTCTGTGTTCCCGAACTTTTCTTGATCAGTTTTTTATCAACACTGTTCTATTTCTACAACATAAATTTAAAAGACAGACTCAGTTTCAGTCTTTATTGTTCCCACTGCTGGGTCATAGGCCTCCTCTCTTCGAGAGGGCACTTGGGCTGTAATTTATCTCGCTCGCCTAGTGCGGTTTGGTAGATGTCACATGTCTTCGAATTTTTGGTTTTAGGATATGCCGGTTTCCTCACGATGTTTTCCTTCACCGTTTTGAGAGCAGTGGTGATGAAATTATTTACACAAAGTAAGGCGCAGGCGCCTGGGTTCCAATCAACGACATTCAACTCCTAAGTCGGGGCCACTGCAGTTGCGCACTGCATCCGATTAGAATAGTTGTATGGGAGTGGCGCACTAGATCCGAATTCTGTCCATCCGAATTAAGAACATTCCCAATTCGGATTGAATTTGGATCAGATGCAGTGCGAAAACACTGTTAGTGTTACAGATGTCAGTAACCACTTTTCATTAGCTAGGCCTTTTTTTGCCAACAATAAAACAAAAACATTACCCCTCTTCTGGGGTAGTTTTGTAAAAATATAAAAGTCTTTGCAGTGATGAGTACGATTCCCAGGTAGAACATTGAAACGTTCGGTTTTATGTAACACTATTAGGTTCAATAAAATCCTTTTCGATAAATTGGAAAGGTTTACCTAAGGGTATGATTTCAGACCAACCGTTGCCTACTTTTATTCGTAGTAGGCAGTTAACTTAGGTTAGCCTCCAAAGATTTCAAGAAAATTGTTTTATGATACCTATTTGTCGATGAAACCTTGAAAAACTTTGGAAGCATACGCTTTGCGCATTGTTAAGCTTTTGGAAAACTTCGTCACTTCGTCGCTTACCCTAAAAACTTGGAATACTAAACGCGATGACACAAAGGCGTTGCTAATGCATTGCGTGGGCGAAGCGACGCCTGAACGGTGACGCTCCGTAATTCTAAATATAAATCTGAGCGTCATGTCACACATCATCGTCATCATCATTTCAACCGAAAGGCGTCCACTGCTGGACATAGACCTCCCATAAATGGGAGGGGTTTACCATAATCGCCACGCTTGGCAGGTGGGTTGGCGATCGCAGTATGGCATTAAAATGCGTAGAGAACGCTGCTGCCCATTCTCTAGTGAGTTCCTTAGTCGCCTTTTACGACACCCATGGGAAGAAATAGGGTAGTGCTATTCTTTACGTCCGGCACCACACGGAACCTTTACGTCAAGCCACACGGTTTGTTGAAACTACGTGCGGCAACCAAACGCGTGCGCGTCGGACAAGTGGCCAGAGATACGAAGCGGGGTGAGCTGCTGCAGTGAGACGAACGGAACGACGAACAGAGCGCAGTGCCTCTTACTTCTCCTACACCTCCACAGATATTCAAAAATTTTTTTTTTTTTATGTTAGATGAGGCAGTACCTACACCGACGCTGCAACGTTGAGATAACCCACGTTGCGTTGCAACATCGATCGTAGCGCTCGTGTATCACAGTACTGCGACGCCGCAACGCATTGGCAGCGGCTGTGTGGCATCACTCTAAGGTCTTCAACCAGTGCGTCCTGCACGTTATGACATACGGTGCCGAAACTTGTAAACTGACAGTCGGGCTGGACCTCGAATTCAAGGTCGCTCAGCGCGCTATGGAGCGGGCTATGCTCGGAGTGTCTTTGAAGGTTAAAATCAGAAATGAAATTATCCGGAAAAGAACTGGAGCTACCGACATAGCGTGCAGAGTAAGCAACCTGAAGCGGCATGGGCTGCCCATGTTTGTCGAAGGACCGATGGCCGGTGGAGCAGACGAGTCCTTGAGTGGAGACCGCATATCGGCAAGCGTAGTGTGTGACGCCCGCCAGTGACGATGGAGCGATGACCTTAAAAATGTGTCTGAGACAGATTGGATGTGGAAGGCGAAGGACAGGGTGTTGTGGTGCAGCCTGGGAGAGGCCTATGTCCAGCAGTGGACTGCGATAGGCTGAGTTGATTTAATTGACGCAACTTACCTGCGTAGTTTTGTCACAGGTGAATACAGATGGGTCACTCCGCATTTTAGGTATGAAGCTACAAGTAGGTATGTGGCGGTATCGAGAAGATAAAGGAGCTCGTGGCTAAGTAATGACAGCTGCACGGGTCGATCCATCAGGTTATGCTACGCTTGCTAGGGTTGGTCCGTGGTGACCATCTTTACACACCGAGACTCCTCCGTGCCTCGGAAAGCACGTTAAGCCGTTAGTCCCGGCTGTCATTCGTGGATCTTTGACAGTCATTACGGGTCGTCAGAAGCCCGAAAGCCTGACAACCAGTCTTATCAAGATTGTGTTACCCAGTAGCTGGGTTGTGGATGTAAGATAGGTAGTCGCCCCAAGTAAAATACTGATACTCAGCTGCATCCGGTTAGACTGGAAGCAGATTGATTGATTGAACGTAGTCAGAAGATATAAGAGTTACGCGATAGAAAGAGAGGCAACTTTTAGGTGAATATATCTGAAGGTAATTAGCGCCGTGCGACCTGAATTGCACTTTATTGTGTGGTAGCAAGAGTCACTTTTTATTTAGAGTGAACCATCTGCGTTTATCTGTGGTTTTGTGCAAGTTACAGGGATGTGTGAAAAAAAACTACTAGTGTTTGAATTTTGTCTCGTTTTTGCCATAATTCACAGACATTCAATTTTAATGTTCCCAAATGATTTCAGCAAGAATTTTGCGGTTTTCTAAATGAAGCTTATATTCCCGAAACGCGAACGCGTATTTTAGAGTTGTGGCTTAACACAAACCGAAAATCGGTTAGACGATTATTTTATTTAGAGAAACAGTTATTTTCGATCTCGTTTTGCGTTGTCTGTTAGGATTATTATATTTTTTGATATAACAGCGAGTTTTTCGTGAGGGAGAGGTAAATTTCGCGCCCCTAGCCGCCGTAGGAGACGCCCTGGGCGTCGGGAATCGCAGGACGATTGCCGGCCACCGTAGGCGTGGGCTTGCGGACGGCGAGCAATGGGTAGCTCGCCGTCTGATAAGGGCTGGCCCGGGTCGACGGCGCGCTGTAGTAACTCTGCTATCAGCATTTTGTTTTTGTGATGTTTTTGTTGACATTTGGTAATGTTGCAAGAGTATTACGCAATAATGTCTTTGGTCCGTGGCCATGACAGCAACCAATGAAAAATATTGTTTTCTTTTTATATTTTTATTTATTGGATGAACACGAGGCTTTTGGCTACTTTTGTAAATGTGTATTTTATGTGTTTTTATCTTTATATGTGCGTTTTGTTTGTGCAGAATAAACAATTTTTCTTTCTTTTCTTTCTTTCTTTCTGTGTTCCACGCGTGCCTCAATGAGATGTCAGCACAACTGACGGGGTCCCCTAGGACCGATGCCTGCCGGGATCGCGGGAAAGTCAGAAAGGAATACCGTGGCCCCGGGCAACGGACAGGCAACTGAAAGAACACGGGTGGGTTTTTAGCGGGAAAAGCTATTTGAATTTACAAACCAAATAAAATAAAATAAAATTGTGTACCTATAGTACACCCACATTTCACTAGTTACAAGAGATTTTCTTTTTTCTTTTTTTCTTTCTTTAAATAAATATTCGTTATGCCAGACACACTGACCTGCAAATTGCAAAAAACTTAAAAAAAAAATGAATTTTGCGGGCTACCGCTGCGGTTCCTCCCTATGCTCAATTCATGTCTACCATTTCATAAGTAAGTAGTTTATTTATTTATATCTAACTTTAAGACGCAGATAGATATATTGCCAATGACTTTGAGTAGTTAGCTTGCGTGTTCTGTACTGAGCTCACGCAACGCGTCGTACGTCCAGCCAGTAATAGGACTCGCCCATCAAGGGCGCTATCCCAAATAAATTGCGGATAGCGCCCATGGTGGCGTGCGGCGTTGTTCGGAATCATGACTTAAGACGCGGTGGTAGAGCAGTGAAATTATTTGCACAAATTTCCTGTCTGGGTTCGACCCCACGGCCTACAACTCATACCGTTACCCCTGGGCCACTGCTGCTCTCTATTGACATGACACATACAAAACCTGTCAGTAGGTAAACATAATTGCTTTTAAAAGGTTTTTTTATATCTTACATAATCATACCTTTAAGGACGATGTTACTAACCCTATTTGAATCTTCGGTCAAAGTAAAGAAATTGAAATTGAATTATCTTGTCAGTGCTCTGTGTAGCTGTTTTCAAATTGAACGTTTTATTTGTCCAGTTTCTGCTTACAAAGTATGTTTCTACTAGTTTCTGGAAAGTTCTGTTATTCCGCGAACGCGAACATTTTCGTCGATGTAGGTAGAAGTTTCGATTTAAATCTAGTGTTTATACTGCAAGTTTCTAGTTTGCCAATAATCGTACGTTATGTTCAGATTCAAAACCTGACGGTTGACGAATTGGTGTTTTATAATGTAAGCTTTTGCCCGCAGCTTCGCCCGCGTGGCTGTCGCAAAAATCCCACGGGAACGTACTACCGGTATTACATACCTAATAGCACGAGGAAAAGGTCATTGACTCCTACCGTTGCGCTCGCGTAGCCATCAACCATAATTATGTTGCTAGGCGTAATTTTGAATCTGTGATATATTTTAAACTATTCATTTAAATGATATGATGTCGGGCATATTTTAAACTAAATTAAATGCCCAATTTAAATAACATATTTTATTGGATAAGGATTAATATAATACCGGTCAAAATAGCTTCGGAAATAACAATGAAATTTTTATCAAATTCTGAAAGATAATAATGGTGACTGTGGGTCATCCTTAGAATATAGACATATGCCATCGCGGATTTTTTTATTGAACTTTTTAATTTTTTGAATTGTCAAGGTATCGGTCAGTCAGAAATATGAAGCTAGTTGCCCATTCCAAAGCGTAGTAGGTACCTATGGAGAAGAACGGGCAAGAAACTCCACGGACACTCTTTTAAATCAATTGTTACAAAATATTTGTTACATCATTCATGTTGAAATTAAACATGTGAGAACAATGTAGAAAGACGTGCACGTTAGAAGCGTCCGTAATAAAAAGATAAAACAAGGAACAATTCAAAAATTTAAATCAGCCAAGGCAGCTAAGAGTTGACCAGTCCCAACTGACGGCGCCCGTTCACGAACATGACGCATGGATTAGCACCATTCAGCTCAACCATTTTGAAGGGAGCTTAATGATCCAACACACGCGCCACCATCAGCGAGATATCTGAGTGAGCATGAACAGCCGCCAGGGCACATTCAAGTCAATAAAAGACGTATTAAGGCTTGTGCAGACCAGCGCGACATGTCGCGCGACGCGACGCCGGTTATTGTTATACTGTGAAGTTTTCTTAGAAATTGTATTGTTCGTGTCGCGTCGCGCGACAAATCGCGCTGGTCTGCACAAGCCTTTACCCGGTAAATGTTAGCTCACAGCTGTTTTGTATCTTATACGATTTACGCGGCGCACGCCAGTAAAGCTCGGCATATTTTTTTCCAACATCTTCGACAATAACTGTCATATTTCAGCCAATTTACACAAAACCTTAATGAATTATATACTAAAACCTTCCGCAAGAATCACTCCGTCCATTGTTGAAAACCGTTTGAAAATCCGTTCGGTAGTTTTTGAGTTTATCGCGTTCAGACAGACAGACAGACGCGGCGTTGGACTTTTTTATAAAATATGTAAAGACTAGCTTTTGCCCGCGACTTCGCCTGAGCTTGTGAATAGCAATCTTGCGCGGGCAGAGCACATTAAATTGTTAACTTTGTGTAGTGTTTGAGTCACCCAGATAGGTACAGGCTAAGCTTTGTTTGGGACTACCGATCAGTGTGTCAGTACCTACAGCTTCCTACCTCTGTTGACCCCATAACCACCAACCTTCGAATTTCGGCTTGCGGTTGCGGTTCACGCTGCTCTATATTTCATCTCTTCGAATTTGAACCATCGACTGGCACATAACTAATACAGAAGTGCTATTCTGTAAAGTTCACTCAAGTGAGCGCACACAATTCGAAAGCGAACTCATTTGTTTTTAAAATAAATCATCGCGGATTCACAACGAGACAGCGTTCGAATTTCGAAGTGATGTTTATAACATCTCTCAACATCACTTCGAAATTCAAACGATGCTTACGTTATCTCTTAATTCTTTTCAACTAAAGTTTTCTAAGAAAGCGACTGTCCAAACACAGAGCTTTTTTGACAACTTAAAGTCAAATAGTGGTGAAAATGATATATTTTCTCGACGGCCGTTATAATATGACGGAACCGCTTTCCTAGGAAACCAAAGCTTTGCAATTCGGCCGTCAAAATAATGCGTTCCAGACACCTGTCAGTTGGACAATTTCGAATAGTAGTAACAGGGCTGTCTCGTTGATCTTGATCAGTAGCTCATAAGAGCTACTGATCTCAGGTCGGGCAAAGAGTTACTGGCTTTTTTCATCAGGAATTTCTCAATAGCAGCCCTGAATCTGGATTTGTGCCCGGTTGATGGCAATAGGCTCGACCCCTATTACATGGGACTTAAACATAACAATGGTAAGTTGGTAACCCGCATTTCATGTGGGTGTATAGGTACATCTCTGCCTAAACGTTCGGGAATTACAGGCGTCATATTATGTAAGTAGTAATAAGGATCAAATTCGCAATACACATATTATTCGAGCGAGAATGCATTCTTGACACATGTCAGTTTCATGCACGACTCGACGGCCGGACTTTACTAAAGCAAACCTCAATAAATCTCTTTCTACCCGCAAACAGAATAAATAAATGTATTAAACATCTGTAGCTCATGTGTCGTTTTTCCACGTGGTGACAAATTAACATCGTAATCAAAACGACAGTGTTGGGTGAAAAGTAATAAATAAACTTCAGAAAACATCTGATACGGCCCGTTTATTCCAACATCCTGTACCCAATGAATTATTGATAAGGGATACAGTGAAAGCCTTTTAAAAACTGCCTTCTGACGTCATCAAATATTTAAAAGGGAAAAGAGATTTTAAATCGGGAATAAGGATTTTTTTTAAATGGCTTGAAATTATTTTGTGGTGTTGATAGGATTCGAACTTAACTGCTTTAATTGTTTTTGATAAACCAGAGACACTCAATTAATGAGGAATTAATTTAAAATTAACTGATACAGTGCGTGCTACTAAAGATGAGACTTGACATACCACGTGATTTGACTTGCGTAGTAGACGATTTATAGGTCTCTTTAGCGGTATGAGGTCTGCGCCGGGGCGTCATCGGGGCACGGAAAGAACGCAGGAGGCGCGGTCAAGTCTCTTCTTTTGTGGCGTGTATTGTACTTATGATTATTTAAAACTCCGGGATTTTTTTAAATTACGTAATTAATTCTTTTACCAACCTATTACTGTCCCACTGCAGGGCAAATGCCTCTTCTCATACAGTGAAGGCATGAGCATTGATCACCACACTTGTTCAAGGCACGCTAGCGATTTCAGACTTATATAAAATTAAGGTCAAAAAAATTACTAAAATATTAAACATTTAACATAATGATAACCATGTTATTCTTTGATTAAGAATTGATTTCGATGAAAGTTACAATATAGGGGTTTACGGGGCGAAGAATCGATCTAGCTAAGTCTCATATCTGGGAAAATTCGTTTTCTCCATAGTATCACCCGAGCAGAGCCGAGCAGAGCTCGGTCGCCCAAAGTTTAGAACAAGATGGCTACCTTAGAATAATTGACATTTGACAATTCGCAATAATTGACAGCATGGAAGTAGTAAGTACACTACTATCATGGCCGCATAGAATTAGTAAGTACCTAATAACACGGCAGCATGGAATTAGAATGTACGTAGACATGGAATTAGTATGAACTATCCTATACTATTAAATGAGCATTCTCTATTTTCACCAGAGCAGAGCTCGGTCGCCCAGGATCTGAATCATGATTTGAATTTAAATTCAGCAAAATGTATATAATAGAACTGAATATTTGTATACGTGTTATTTTACTCTGCAGGGCAGCAGTAACGGATACTAAAATTTTATGTTTAGCCCCTTGTAATCCAATAATACATTGGAATAAAACATTGAACATGGCACTCTGTTTGAATGAAATATCAGATGAATTTGAGCTCATGTAAGGCAATCAAAATAAATTGATACCTTTGTTATCCTAATTGATTGATAATGCCACTGGTTATGCTATAATAATCGTGAGAGATATATTTTTGTCGATGGGTATAAAAAAATCATAAAACTTAAAACAATGATATAACACTGTTTTTTTTTTAAATTTTCAAATTCATTGTAGAATCAAAAATTTTAAATTCTATTTAAAAAAAATCTAAGAAAACTTTGTCTGTGTCGTGTCGCGTGACCAGTCGCGCCTATCTGCATGAGCCTTTATTTGTAAATAAAAATTATTAATTAAAATATACAGCGTGGCGCTTTAATGGCGACATTAATTTAACACACATATACGGATTAGCCTTTTCTTTTTATGAAGATATTTTAATTTAATTTAACGTTATTATTTATTGATTTATTAACAATTTTCAAAAATAGCATCTTGGAGCTACCTGTAGCTCAGAGGTCATTTACCGGGGTCTCGGATCATAACCTCGCATCAATGAAAATAAAACGAATTACATGCAAAGAGACGGCGAGTTGCAGGAAAGGGAGAGCCCTGTGTCGGCGAGCGTTTGAAAATTTTAATTTTTCAGTTAATGACTTTTTTTTAAGTTATATTTTTATGATTACCGGCCACTAGCCCTAACCATGTGTTAAATTAATGTCGCCATTGTAGCGGCACGTTGTATATGCTTTCACAGCAGGCCACAAAGCAACACGTCATACTCATAGCTACAGTTTTTTTTTTTTTTTTTTTTTGGCACAATTACTTTGCTCAATGGGTTTCAGCTATTTAATTTCAGAAAAACGTTAAGCCTTCTTTGCAATGCTTTCCTTCAGCGTAATTCAGTGAGTTCACATTAGTTTAAAATACGCAATCGTTAGCGCAATATTCTAAATAACACCACTTCGAAATTCGAACGCTGTCTCGTTGTGAATCCGCGATGAATTACTTTAAAAACAAATGAGTTCGCTTCCTAATTGTGTGCGCTCACTTGAGTGAACTTTACAAAATAGCTCTACTGAACTTCACCTTAGTTTTAGTCCTCTAAAAGACCGTTACCACGTGAAAAAAGAAGTATAATTTATTAAATCCTTGTTATCTATTTAAAGAAGCTGTGACAGATTATTCATGTAAATGATTATTAATGAGTGTCTCTTAAGATTATGAGATCTAACCATCTTGTAAATGAAATCACCTGGCGAGGCGTGGGTGATATTAATGTGACCTGACGGAAGGTTGTGTATCATTAACGTTATAGAGAGCTTGAAAATAGGGTACAAATGGAGGTAAAGTTTTCATAAAAAATATAGAGAGAAACGGGCTATTCTGCATCTAAATTGGATAAAACTCTTGTCAGAGTGACAGTTATCGTGGACTATTCATATATTTTAAAACGTCCGTTGTGTTAATACCCGTCGACAAGTTTCACGCTACGTGCAACGTTTTATTTTTTATCTCCCAGTATTATTTTTCACACGTTGCCTACTTCATATCACATTCCCAGACAATTGTCAACATCAGCACCATTTCCATAAATAAAAATAGAATAAAATCCCTTTTCGTCATTAGCATTGCAGTTCTCTTGATGCTCATACACAGGAGCGGCACGCGACAACGGCAGACGCGTCTGTCGACGAGTGATTACGGCTGCCGTCGACGTGTGTCGGATGTTGCAGTTGCCTCTGCCGTTGAAGCGGGCAGCTCATGTTTATGAGCACTTAGTTGTTCTAATTTTGAATAGTCTGTTCGTTTTACATCGTTCCCTTAAGCTAAGCGTACATAGATTCTAATTTCGAATTTGAAATTGAACTGTTTCCACTCCAGTGCAGAGGGTCACACACATTTGGGCCGAGCACGCCACAACGCAACGCATTGCAAAAATCCTACTAAATCACTTTTATAAATAAAAGAATACGCCTGGCGTGCGATCCACCAGTGCGTTGCGCGACGGCCCGGTGCGACCCGCTTGTTGTGTGCTATGGTTCATTTGATATAAAATGTACTTATTAAAACTATGCAGGAGCATTTTTGCAATATGTCGCGATGCGCCGAAATGTGCGCGACCCTTTATAGGTATTTGAGGCTTTTTTAAGGCACATTTGTATGCAATAGGTGTAGACAATTTATGCAGGTACGAGTGATGGCTTTACGGGCATTGGTCATACAAAAATCTGTAGTGAGATAGATGTAGCAGAAAAAATATTAAACCTGAGATAGTGGTTAAATAATAACTGCTGAAAATAATGTGCGGGAGTTTTTCTTTCTTTCTTTGTTTTGTGGCGGCATCTACATCACCACATGCGAACAACGCATCAAAGACGTCACACAAAATCCTGATGTCACACAAATCCTGCATCGCGCAGACAGAGTTACCGCGTGATCAACATATATACATAAGTTTCCGACATCAATCGTTGGGCAGTTGCCCGCCAGACACGACACCCGTCTGGTCGGAGGATCCTCCCTTTTCTAGTGAGGATGAGTGAACTTTACACCCTGTTCCTCATATCTCTAAAGTGTCTTCCAAACTTTAACGCCTTTAAGATTCGGGGCAAATGAATAACAAGTATTTGTGTTGAGTTTCGAAAAAACTAATTTATGAAAAGAAAGTCAAACAGGTGCAGTGACCTAAAAGTCATATTATTTGTTTTTAATGAGTTACCTAATGAAAAGTTATCATTTGAGGTATTTTGAGGAGTGAATTTGAAAATTATTCTACGTAATTTAAAAGTTTGTTTAACCATTTCGATTTACAGAATTAACCATTATCTAAAATTAAAGTGTCGAAAGAAGAAAACAAGTGAAGTGCACCAAGTGATTAGCTAATACCCTAGTTTTTATCATTTTTTTTGTGCCTAAAATAATGTAAGATCTTAATAGTGCTAAATGTCTGAGGGGCCGTCTCGTCTACCGTCGGCGCTAACCCCAAAATGCAAGCCGCACGAGATGTGGGCTGCTATGACGAGGTCCATTGAAATACTGGTCGCTTTCTTCGAATATTATGCGCAGAGGTAAGATTAGTGTTAAGTTTTTCTGGTAAAATACTGAAAATACATACATTATTCTCCTTAAACAATGTTCTTGCCGATATGCGTGCATGTGCCGCATATTTTCCCCAAATTTTTTATTTTTGTGTTTTATTCTTACCTTGCGTCATGTTTACCGTAACTAAACGTATTTTCTTTATTTTCTTTCTGCTGGGATTCAGGCCTCCTTTTTGTGTGAGGCAGCGGGTTGTAAGTGTTATAACGTATAGTGGAAAAAACTAAGGGATCAAAAAAAATACCAAATTGAGGTTTTTAAAGTGGCTGTATTGCCCTTAAAAATGGTAGTACTGGAATAAGATAAAAAAATTCATCGTAAGATCTCTAAACTAGAAATTTCGAGCTTAAAAATCCTTTTTTTTATTCCAGTACGACCATTTTTAAGGGGATATTTTTTTTGATCCCTTAATTTTTTCCGCTAGTGTATAATGGTTGTAATTGTAATTCACCACACGGGTCACAATAATTAAAATATGTACATATTAGGGATCATTCAATCTGCCTAGCCTTTTACCAACTATGTTGGGGTCGACTTCCAGTCTAAGCAGATGCAGCTGAAAACCAGTATTTTACATGGAGCGACTGCCTATCTGGCCTCGGTATGACTGGTTGTCAGACTTTCGGACTTCTGACGACCCGTAACGACTGTCAAAGATCCACAAATGACAGTCGGGACCAACGGATTAACGTGCTTTCCGAGGCACGGAGGAGTCTCGGTTATTATTATACTTAGCCACGAGCTCTAAGATGTGGCATGACGTCACTCTCCGGTAGATTTTATGTTGAATTGTGACGTAGCAAGCCCCCACTCCCGAACTTAAATGCGTTTTATCTTAATATTTTTTTATTAATATGATATAGTAAAAAATACGTGTCTAATATTTTTTTATTATCTGATTGACGGACTTAATAGGTTATTTTTGCCCAGTCAAAATCCCTAATGTCTTTGAATTTTAAAGTGCTCTGAATATTTTATTAACAAATAAGTTTAAGTTTTACGTTACGTTTACGTCACACGTTAGCCCTAGTGCTCTGAACCTAAAAAAATATATCAACATCCCTTAAATCACTTAACCTCACCCTTACGTTTCAACTTACCCCATTAAAGACACATTTAAACCCACCACACAGCCAGACAGAAGACAGATCTAATTTAAACACCCTTCAGATAAACACGGTCATAATTCCACAGAAGTTGTTATTATCTTCGTAGCAAGCGAATAAACATCGTACTGTCGAGAATAAACAGACTTTTAGCTACATTGTTTTAAGACGAAGCTTTACCTGTGGAGTCAGGTTTACACAAGGAGTGCAAAGTGTGTTTAAAGGATTTATAACAAAATAAAGAACAGACTTTTCATAACACTTTAAAAAAAAATGTCTTAGAAAAACTGTATTCTCTAAACATCGCTTCGAAATTCGAACGGTATTTTGTTTTGAATCCGCGATGATTTACTTTAAAAACAAATGAGTTCGCTTTCGAATTTTGTGCGCTCACTTAAGTGAGGTTCCAAGTGAACTTTACAGGATAATACTACCTACTGGATATTGTGAATCATATTTTTCTTCTAAAGATGACATAATGTGGTAGACTTTTCTGTTTAGGGAAACCGAAATCACTTACATGGCTAAGTGTTGACCAGTGAACATTTACGCCCGGGTAAAGTACTAAAACTACTAATCTTAACAAAAGATATCGTGTTAACTGTATTATGGCGGTCAGATAGGCAACCGCACCATGTAAAGTACTGGTATTCAGCTGCATCCGGTTAAACTGGAAGCCGACCCTGTAATAAAACAACTATTCTGCAATATGGGCCTATGTTTGCTCAGCTCATACTTGTTAAACGTTCCTCTTAGTGATGTTCTATACTTGTGACATTACTGTTTTATGCAGCCGCGCGTCTAACCTTCACGACCCGTAGGGAAATCAGTTACGCAATATGCTATACAGGTGTGGTAGGTAGGTACCTATAAATCCTTTTGACATTTTTTACGACGATTATGGAATCATTGGGAGTGACATTTTCGATAGTCAAACGTCATATATGAGTAAATAAATAAAACAAAAAAAGTAAAGTAAATTGTTTGGTTAGTTTACTTAGATTAATAGCGATGATGACAAATTTTTTTTTTAGTCCGTCTGCGATTATAAAAAAATATTGGATAAGATTTTTTTCTTTTTTTACGTAATCTAAAGATTACGGCGACACATTGAGGTAAAATGTGCCATGACGTCACGAGTATGTAGATTTGATACATACTAGTGACGTAGCGACCCCCACTCCCCAACATAAAATGTGTTTTATCTAATAAATTTTTAATTAATATGATATAGTAAAAAATACGAGTCTAATATTTTATTATTATTTGACTAACGGACTAAATATATATTTTTTTTTTTTACCCACGCATCATTCCAATTGTTAGTTTTATTAATTTCTATGTAATATCTGTTTACCAATGTGACTTTTTCAATTCATAGGTACTTTCTGAGTTTATCTTGGACATTACTGACATCGGTGAAGGAAAACACCGTAAGGAAACCTGGACTTATATTTAATACTAGCTTCTGCCCGCGACTCCATTCGCGTGGAAGTCGTAAGACACCACAATATACTACAATAACAGCCACATTTTTATAAAACTTCCCTGTATACTACGTTTGTAGTTTTGTTCTCAGCAGCCAAAATATACAGGGAGTCAGGACTGGTGACTTGGGAGCAAGCGACGTACAGTTGTCCGTGTGAGAAGCAGCTTCAGTGCGGCCCCAGTGACTTATTGATAATCTTATAAGTCTGAAATCGCCAACCCGTCTTGAGCAAGCGTGGTGATCAATACTCGTGCCTTTTCTGTATGAGAAGAGATTGAATTTGGGATTATTCGTTTTGCTAAGTAATTTAGTAGAAGTTCTTTGTTTAAAAAATGTATAGCTTCTCGTGACGGGGATTTAGTACAGATTTTTCTTCTTTTCGTGTGGTTAGTGACTAACCTGGTGTCAGAGTTTTAAAGCCACCCATGGGCCTCTGACTTGGCTTGACATGCCGTCGATATATATCTCTCAGGCATGCCGATTTCCTAACGATGTTTTCCTTCACCGTTTTTGAAGCAAGCGATAATTACACAATACGCACATGAATCCGAAAGGTCAGTGATGCGTGCCTTGGGCTCGAACTTGAGACCTATGACTTCACAGTCTGACGGTCACACCACTAGGCTATCACTGCCTACTTAATTTTTTTATGACATGTAGGAGTATCTCACGTTAAATAGCATCTGATGAAAACAAAACCACCCACCACCAGCTCACACCTGCCGGTTTACCCTAATAAACTCAAATACATCACGCCTGTAATCTCCAAAGGGAAAGGCAGAGGTTTACCTAGTACACCCACACTTCGCAAGTAATGTTTAAATTCTATGTAATAGGAGGCGAATAGTGATGATGCCTGGGTAAAAAAAATGAAATTCTAATTATTCCGTCAGTCAGATAATAAAAAAATATTAGACACGTATTTTTTGCTTTATTATATTAATACAAAATTACTTAGATAAAAGGCATTTTAAGTTGGGGAGTGGGGGTCGCCACGTCACTAGTATGTATAAAATCTACATACTCGTGACGTCATGGCACATTTTACCTCAATGTATCGCAGTAATCTTTAGATTACGTAAAAAAAGAAAAAATACGTGTCCAATATTTTTTTATAATCTCAAAGACGGACAAAAAATTTTTTTTTGTTATCATCCCTATTGCCATCAACGGGGCATAAACCCAGACTCCGAGCTACTGAGAAATTCCCCCTCACCCCTAAAATAAAATGGCTAAATGAAGAAAGACCAATTATTTTTAACAGTTATATACAATTAAACACAAGTCTGTGTTCTTACAAGAAAACCCATTTAGAAAACAGACTGAAAATTCATAACCCACTTATTATGAAACACTACCACATAATAACAAAATAATAAGTACTATTATATTTCCACTGAACAAAACCATTATGCAATAAGCTCCTTTTTAAAACCTGATTTATGGGTTAACTTACAAACTAGTCTTAAAGTCCAGTTCAGAAGTCAGGCCGCAGACTGGAAACTCCGTCCGTGTGAAAAATCCATTAAATGGATTCGGGATATAGCAGAATAAGGCCGCATGTCCATTGTAGCTGAGAATCGGATTCCATAAATTTCACGTCTCCGCTCCGCTCCGCTTCAGTGGACATGGACATGGTTACAGTGGAGCGGAGATTGGAGTAATGGCAATGGTCAGTATTTTTTTTTATATAATCAAAATTGATCGTCGACGTCTGTCGAAGCGAATCGTATAACACTACTTGCAATGTCAACAACAGTGTGTCAAACCAGCGCTGGGGCTCTGTCTCGCATAGGGTCGCAGCTTTATGCTGAGCGATGGCCGTTTTGCGTGGATGTGACGCATGTTTTCCCCCAAACTGTTTATTTTTGTGTTTTGTTCTTACCTTGCGTCATGTGTACCGCAAATAAACGTATTTTCTTTCTTTTCTTTTTCTTTCTTTCTTTCTTTCTAAGTTTAACTTATAATATCATCAATATACACCAAGTGGATTACAAAACGTATTATTGAAGCTAACCTAAAACTCCCCAAAAAAAGAAAATAATATTTATCTGCAGTCATCTTGCAAACGTTTTCTACCAATTTTTTATTTATTTAAATCAGCCCACTAATCACGGTAAAAATGGTATACGTCGACGAAAAAAAAAATGAAACAAAAAATCATCAATCATCAGGATCCTATTTAATAAAGCTGATAATGCGACATATTTGTCAAAAAATTACAAAATTGTCAAATAATAAAGCAGAAAACTGAAAAAAAAATAGAGTAATATTGTGGATGTAACAACGTCTCCTGTCTGTTTTTATTCGACTACGGTGTAGCAAAAAGGAGGGTTATGATTTTGACCGGTATATATGTATGTATGTTCATCTGTTCCCTCATAGCTTCTAAACTACTGATCATAAATTAACAAATGAGGTATTGTTGGAAGCATATTGATTGTCTGCTGGTTATAGGCTATGTGCCGTCACGTTGAATTAAATATGGCGCCCCCTGGAGGACATAAAGTCATGTCCAATTTTTTTTTTTAATTTAAACTTCCCGTTTTGGGTACTTATCAAATGAAAGGGTTTAATTAGGACATTTCAAATATAAATATATTATAACCCAAAATAATTTACATAAAAATAAAAGTTCTAAAAACCAAAACCCAACTAAAATCTAAAGTTACACGTAATCTGTTCGATTTATGACAGGTGTGACTCCGGATTTTTAATGTGTCTGTCTGTGATATCTTTTTATAACTTTTATTTTTTATTAGATAGGCCTCAGATCAGCCCGACAATGAGCATGGCCAGTTTTGACTTTACAGTCTATGTGTGTGTTCTGCCATAAACGGCAGTTTAAACTTTCAACGGCAGCACGTATTCCGCTCCCGTTCACCACACGATCACCTTTTCGCTCTTGCGCCGTGCTTTCACATCGCTCCGCTCCAGTGGACAGCCAGCCTAAGCCCGCCATATTGGTCAGCGTTTCCATTTTAGAATCAGTCGTGCAGACTTTTGGTATGAATAAAGTTATACCCTTTTTCTTATTGAATGGATTGGAAATGGCGAATATTTTATTTATCAGATTGTATTTAGATCGTCTGGTTTTCGTTTGGTTCTCAGCAAAGACAAGCAGTGTTTTATGAGTGTAGGAAATCTTAAGTGTAACTACTTAAGTTTTTTGTTATGTAGCCTAGGCATCTTTTAAGTCACCCTAGGAAGTCATCGAGCTGCTTAACCGGGCTATCCCATGGTGCCTTAATAAATTAAGGCCTTCAGCCAGGGCATAAACTTATCAACTAAGCGACCACACGCTAAAGATACCCCATGTGGGGAAAGTGTTGTCCAAGATTAACTTAGTAAATGATTAATGGTATTTATTTCTGTAAATTACACAACACTGTAATAAAAAGACATGCAATAGACATGCATAGCCTAATGGTGTGACTGTCAGACTGCCAACTCATAGTTCTTCCTCTGAATTTTCGGATTCATGTGCGTATTGTATAATTATCACTTGCTTCAAGAACGTTGAAGGAAAACATCGTGAGGAAACCGGCATGCCTTAGAGATATTTCTCGGCGGCATATAAAACCAAGTCAGAGGCCCATGGGCGACTTTAAAACTGACACCAGGTTAGTCACTAACCTCACGATGTCATAGCCTCTTTGAAAGCCCAGACATAATTTTAGTCAGGCCATATGAGGACCATGTACATTAGTGTCTGACATGGTCTTTTGAGGAACGAACCGCACAGATTTGAGTGGACCTGTAGGTACATTCAGTGATTATGCAAATGAAAAATTCGAACCGATAGCTAAAGCTGCCGTAGTATGTTTTGAAAGCTCACTTATACGTAACAAATTGGAAATATTTTCACATCTAAATCCTTTTCTAAATTTTGACACAGACAGATTTGAAATGTAAGAAACAAATCGATAAAACTCGATGTCGAGAAATCTGCGATTTCTGCTAGCAATGTCATTTGTTTTTGTCTGCTCACCAAAACGCTTCGTGCCTTGAAGACAAAGTTAAACCATCGCCGTCGGTCCCGGTTGTCATACGAATATCTCGTTACGGATATTCCGAAAGTATGCTGAACATTGTAAGACCATCTTTGCATTGTATAAATTCAATCTCCTTTGTATTGTAATTGCATAGCACAGGTGTGGGTACTATGTAATATAGAGCTACTATTTGCCGGGTAATATGTCTTTCATTGACTTGAATGTGCCCTGGCGGCTGTGAGTATGTCATGCTCACTCAGATGTCTCGCTGATGGTGGTGTGTGTGTCATTTAGCTCCCTTCAAAATAGTTGAGCTGAATGGTGCCGATCCATGCGTCATGTTCGTGAACGAGTGCCGTTAGTTGGGACTGGTCATCCCTTAGCTGCCGTGGTTTATTTTAATTTTTGAATTGTTCTTTGTGTTTAACTTTTCATTACGGACGCTTTTAACGTACACGTCTTTATACATTGTTCTCACATGTATAATTTCAACATGAGTGATGTAACCAATATTTTATATTTTTTTTATTTTATTTAAAAGTGGAATTTCTTGTCCCTTCTTCTCCATAGATATCTACTACGCTTTGGAATGGGCAACTAGCTTCATATTTTTGACTGACCGACACCTTGACAATTCAAAAGTACCTATGGTTTAATTGAAATAAATGCTTTGAGTTTGAGTTTGACATCTCTGTTATTCTGTAAAGTTCACTTGGAACCTCACTCAAGTGAGCGCACAATTCGGAAGCGAACTCATTTGTTTTTAAAATAAATCATCGCGGATTAACAACGAGACACCTTTCGAATTTCGAACTGATATTCAGAGAATAGCATTTTCGTCTTGATATATAATTCGAGTATGACCCGGCGAAGTAATTGGGTTGTGGCAGTCCGATAACATTTGTCAAGTACTTGTAAATTATTGCAGATTGTGCGACATTGTGAGATTGAAAGACGACCAAAACCCAGAACTTGGAAAAACTAGACAAATGGACATCATTCGTTTCAGCTCACATGCTCGAACAAAACATAAACTTGAATTATGACACTGTCGGGAGCAAAGTTTTGCTCGTTTTTGTACTGCATAATTGTTAGAATTGCAGGTTGTAAAAACCTGCAGGTCTTGGTATATAATAAATTAACTGTCCAGAGTGGACAGTAGACCTCACATAAGTGGTAATAAAAACCAACATAACCTGGTCTCTTATTCTATTCAAAATCCGTTCTACGCAAGGCCAGGTCCAAGTCAATCCAATTTATTCAGTAACAATTCACATAGCATTACAATATAATCCAACATGAAACATAAGTATAAGATTAACAAATTAATAAGAATATAGAATGCAATTCAGTTTAAACTAATCAATGTGTTGAACCACTGAATGCGGTCCTTAAGGTGAAAACGACAGGGTAGCCCGCGAAATTCAAATTTTCTTACGTTTTTTGCAATTTGCAGATGAGGTTGTATGTTGATTAAATATGATTAAGATATAATATGTTTATGGTTATGACTGCATACGCACAATGTTTTGCGTGCGTTTCATTGCGTGCTACCGTAATCGGCGAATTTTCCCACCAAAAATAAAAGCCGTTTCCAAACGAATATTTTTGCACAAAGTTGCTTGGTTTTATGTAAAGAATCCATAGATGACAGCTTCGTGATGGGTCTTTTTACAGCCTATTGGTGATTCGCCCAACCATCACCATCGCCATATTTAAATAACGAAACTCCTTCGTGCCTCGGAAAGCACGTTAAGCCGTTGTCCCGGCTGTCATTCGTGGATCTTTGACAGTCGTTACAGGTCGTCAGAAGCCCGAAAGTCTGACAACGAGTCTTATCAAGGGGTATCGTATTACCCAGTTACTGGGTTGTGGAGGTCTGATACGCAGTCGCTCCATGTATAATACTGGTATTCAGCTGCATCTGCTGGTTAAAGTGGCAGCCAAATCCAACATAGTTGGGAAAAGGCTAGACAGATCGATTGGTGATTCGCCCGAATTTAAGGCTTGTGCAGACCAGCGCGACTTGTCGCGCGACGTGACACCGGTTATTGTTATACTGTGAAGTTTTCTTAGATATTGTATTGTTCGTGTCGCGTCGCGCGACAAGTCGCGCTGGTCTGCACAAGCCTTTACTCGACCGAAATGGGCTAATCGACATTTTTAAATAATATAATTTTTTCTTGAGGCGATTCGCAAGAAGTTAATTTATTTGTTGGCGAATAGACATCCGGAGTTGTCGATAAGCCTATAAATTAACATTGCGCGAATCGCCTTAAGGAAAAATATTCATTTTTTAACTTCCTGTATAAGCCACATATTATCATGTACTCATTTGTATGTATGGTGGTATCTATAATTGATACCTACCACTGTTCTCAACCCTGGTTATAATATTTATGATAGGCCCTTATACCGAGGGAGATAAACGATCCTATTATAGCTTAACGTGTGTGCTACATAAGGATTGGTGGGATGGTAAGCTAGTTGGTGGATTTTATTTATATCGTAATATTTTTTTTAGATTTATTTATTTATAATAATATCCAAGGGAAACTTACACAGCCTCTTTATTTCAACAAACAGCTTGTATAACAATTAATTGGCTATTACTAACTGTTTATTTAAGAGGCTGACAACAGCTAAAGCGCAGTCACTGTCGCACTGCATAGAAAAGAGAGAGAAGCTGGTTTGTGCGTGCGCGTGTTTTGTATTTTGACATAATATTTTTTTTATTTGCCTTCTTTTTTACTTAATTTATTAATGTTTGCATGCCTAATCTAAGGTAGATTGTACATGGATTACAATTGTTTTTAATACCTTATGCTACGTACCTACAAACTATGCAAATAAATAAACTTTACTTTACTTTACTTTCACAACGCTGGTAATTTATTACAAAATATGAAGCAATTATCTATTTACAAAAAAATTGTTGTTTTTTTTTTTAACTCTATTACTTTACTAAATTGCTTGTAAAATAATCTGACAAAAATCAGAATGATTGCATGTGTTATAATATGATTTTATTCCTTAAAATAAATTTTTGAAGGTATATTCGTGATTTTTTCTATCGTATCAAATTAGTTGTATTATGTTTTAAACACACTATCTAACTAGCACACATCCTGAAGAATATCATATATTTTTCTGGTCCTGGTTACTGCAGGGATCTTAAGATGTCCATTCTTCATATCATTTAGCAGTCACATAGTAGTTAAATATTCCATACAAAATGTTTCTCATGCTACCCATCCGTGAGTCTCAGAGGGTCAAAATGATCCATCGCCGCAGAACCCTAATGCGGCACAGAATCTATTTTTCACAAGATTACATAAGGCGCGATAACTTCACAGGCGGCCGGGTTCCGTACAATAAGGTATTACAAATGTTAGTGCTATTTGTCTTTTACTAAGGTAAGAAGGTTTTGTTTTACTGTAGACCTTTTTTGTGGTCCCTTGTCGGTAAAAAGAATAGGTAGTGAAGATTTGTATATTTTACAAAAGTAATCATTTATATCGCTTTGTATGTGATCGATGACTATCTCACATGTAGCCAATCGGTAAAGTTCGGTTTGAACCTCACTCAAGTGAGCGCACACAATTCGAAAGCGAACTCATTTGTTTTTAAAGTATTAAAAACAAATGAGTTCGCTTTCGAATCATCGCGGATTCACAACGTGTCTCGTTGTGAATCCGCGCGTTCGAATTTCGATTTTTGAATTTTGACAATAATTTTGGTTTTTTGAACTTTAAGTATAAGACAAGTGAAATTACATTAAAATTTAAAAAAAAACTCGATACAATCATTTCCTCATTTCTCTTTCTTAGTCCATCACCAGACCCTGTTCATCATCTATCTATAACCTATTCATTGAGACCATTCCAATGAGCCCAAACACGATACCTGTGCTGTAAGTTGGTAAGGGAGTTAGGTATTCTTCAAATTCCAGGTGATGCATCAGTTCAAGGTTACTATGTTCTTCTAATATCATTAAATTGACAGATACCAAATATCAAATCAATCAGACCTGTGCAAGACGCTCACATCCATTCATCAACTAGAAAAGAGCTGATAATCTTCAAACGGCAGAACCGATTCTGATATAACATATCTAAGAACCATCGCTAGAAAACCTGCTTACAAATAATAAAACCGCATTCAAATCAGTTCACCCGGTGTCACAGGCAGACACACAGACACACACACATAGCGGTCAAACTTATAACAGACTCTTTTCGCGTCGGGGGTTAAAAATAAACCTCTACATTCTACTCATTCCCGATTTTTATCATCCAATCTAAGTTAACTTACTCCAAAGTTAAAACAACGCACAAAACCCATTACCTACATTTTATCTAAAGAAGGTATAATATTTAGATAAGATCACACTTAAACGTTTGCTCGTAAACCGTTAACGTATATAGTCTTTTAACGACCGATATTATCTTTTGGGGTAGTAGGATTACCGGTTTTGATAAAAAGATTAGCCGTATAAAAACCGCTTTTATTTGAGAGGACCCTGTTGAGTAGTTGTTTATGCTGCACGAGTCATAACCAGCCTATAGGTTTCCCGCTATTGGGACACAAGCCCACTGTGAGAGGGAGCGGGCTGTAATCCACCACGCGGGCCCAGTGCGGGTTGGTGGATGTCACATGACTTCGAATTTTCGGTTCTAGGACATGCCGGTTTTTTCACGATGTTTTCCTTCACCGTATTGAGAGCAGTGGTAATGAAATAAATTACACAAAGTAAAGCGCCTGCCTGGGTTTGAACCCATGACCTATAAACTCGTAAGTCGAGGCCGATACCACTGGGGTACCACTGCTCACTAAAAGTGCCCACTACACGAGTAAAAGAGCAAAGGACATCATTCATTTCGACCCAAAAATTTAAATGCCAGTAACAAAAAAAAAAAAAAATCTTATGTAAAATAAATTCTAGAACATTTTTTAATATTACAACGAAAGTTAACCTCCTTGCTGCTATTTGAGTTTGAAAGTAAGTACCAAAAATCATATTTTTGCCAACTATATTTTGGACATTCGTTTAAAGACGCAAACATTTATTGCCTAATTGTAGATAGGTATCTGTATGTATTTTACTGTGTGTACATAAATAATAAAATAAATAAATAAATAGGTTGTTTCTCGTTTGCTCGAAACATTTTAAGTCAACATAAGATTTTTAGTATTTTCAAACTAAAATAGCAGCAGAAGGGTTAATTGTACACTCTCATTTTCATAGTAAAAAATGTTGAGGGTGTTATTTTCCATGATAAATCCGTGTTTTTTTTTTTACTTTGGTTTTTGGGTACAAAATGTTCGAAACTTGAATGATGTCCTTTAGCGACATGTGTGAGATTCTCTCAGGCGCTTGAAATTGGTTTTTAATTTGAATAATCTTGACTGTTTAAGATTTCAAATCTTAGTAGGAAAGCATTTATTTGAGAAGGGCAACATACTAGCAAAACAAATAAAAGACGCAAATTTACATAAAATTTTAATGGCTATTAAGATTTTCTCATCACCTTTCAGATGGCTTGCTTGTTTCCTCTAAGGGCTTTACATAGTCATTCGTTCGACCTCGGGAAAAAACTATAAAGTTTACTGTGACTTTAATTCATTACCATCCTTCAAACTGAAACACAGCAATACTGAGCCGAGAATTCTACTATTCCAATATTTCTATTCGATAAAGAATTCTACTTTCCTACTACTTCGATTCCAAGTCGCAATACACGGAAACTGTATGACGTAAGCTACTTTTCCAAGATGGCGGGTACCAGGAAATAGAAACGTCAAATGGTCGCGCCGAAGCGGGAATGTTTTTAATTAAGTTGATTCAATGTATGTATAGTCCTGAATGGTTGCAGGTGTGTGGTAGATTGGTTTTACCTGACTACGTATAAGGAAGGGTAATGAGTTTTTGTTAAGATGGTTATTATAATTTATAAATATGTATAGTGTGAAATGTTCGGCTCCTATTATGTGAGTCTTTTACAAAACTGGCAAAATATAGTGCCTTTACATATTTACCTAATCGTTCGGGGAATCGTGACGATATATAATTTGCGACACAAGCTCAATGGTTATTAATCAATGTTATACATTTTCCAATTCACATATTATAAATAAAATAAATAAATCGTTTTCGACGAAACGTGAATATAAAAATCAAACATCGACATGTTTGATTTTTATATTCACGTTTCGTCGAAAACCATTCAATCGAAAACCATTCAATCAAAACAGGTACGTGAATGACGTATGAGGTCAAACTACATGAAATTTACGTAATAAAAACCAGCCAAGTGCGTGTCGGACCACGCACAATGAAGGGTTCCGTACTTGGAATTAATTTATCCCAAGAACAAACTTAACATTGTAGTTGAAAAACATGTTCTCCCATACGAAATGTATGGGAGATCATGTTTTTCAAACCGCAAATTTAAGTTGGTTGATTACTATTCCTTAACCTGTACAGCCTACTTAGCTCTGATAATTTTCCTTTTAATTTTGTTATATATACTACTGCTGTGATTTTTTTTACAAATCCAAGTACAAGCCTTTAGCTGGCAGGGACTCTAACAAAAAAATTCAGGTAAAAGCTTAATATTTCGCAAACGGATGCCTGAATCCCAAAAAAGTTTTAACAAACTCACAATATTTTTGAACGACCTTTCTAACGATTTGCCACAACATGGGGTAGACGAGAAAAAATTAAAATATCCCCATTTTATGTGCAGGGGAAGTACCCTAAAAAAATATATTTTACTTGATTTTATTTTTTCACTTTGTCGACATGATTAATATGTATCCATATGCCAAATTACAGCTTTCTAGTACTAACCGTCTCTGAGCTAAGCCGCGGACAGACAGGCCGATAGACAGACAGACGGCATGGCGAAACTATAAGGGTTCCTTGTTTACTACGGAACCCTAAAAACTGAGATAATGTCATAAATTGATGTAACAAATAGCGTCATTAACGAATTGTCATGGTGAACCGAACAATTCAGTAATTTCGGCTCGTTTGATCCAAATTGGGCTAATTACGTCAATTATACTCCATTCTCCCAGCTGCGTGAGGCTTGTTAGTATTATTTATTATAAGGTAGGTATTCATACTGTAAGGCATTGTATAGAAATTGTTCACATTGGGGAGTGGATTCTTTTGATAAGATGTCAAAGACTATAAGTAGGCACGCAGGACATACCAATGTATCCTTTGATATTACATATTAAGCATTGCATCATAACATTAATTACTTCATGCGCCATGATATAATTAATACGTAACCAGCACCATAATATCCAATATGTCAAAACGTCAAACAAATAGTTTTTATCAAATCAAATCAAATTATTTTATTTACAGATCATACAATCCAATTTGTTAGTTACATACACATCTTAAACACTAGTGTTAGTACATAATAATATTTGGCGAATTTAGGTCACAATATAATTACTAGCAATGTCAAAACCATTAACAATAATGTCAAAATCACAACCATAACGTCAAAATCACCATTAATAATATTGTCAAAATTATCATCAATAATAATCTCAAAATCATAACTATAATGTCAAAATCACCGTCAATAATGTCAAAATCACTAATCAGACAATAACCAAATATGCAATAATTAACAATAACATTACTTCAAGGCACGATTTGAAGGTAATACCTGTGTGCTGGTCCAGTGCCTGAGTGTTATGCCTTCCA
Organism: Agrochola lota; assembly: GCA_947364205.1. Classification (NCBI taxonomy): domain Eukaryota; kingdom Metazoa; phylum Arthropoda; class Insecta; order Lepidoptera; family Noctuidae; genus Agrochola; species Agrochola lota. Next base: position 6,626,674 of record OX376246.1, on the reverse strand, counting down.
TCCTATCAGCCACAGTGACCAAGAGGCTGTTGTGTGGCTGTTGTGTTTTATGACAGCTGCGCGCACAGACTGCTTTAAGTCTGCGGCGCGTGAGTCGCCGACGGTACGAAATGTTACCATTTTAAATATTATATTTTATATAAACTAAGTATTGTATTTATTCATTTAAATTTTGTCTTATTTTGTTATTTCACTATATGCTGCACCAGTTGACGTCACCACGTCAACGCCGGCTGTCGTGAGAACCAGCGCTGGGGCTTGGGGCTCTGTCTCGCACAGGGTCGCAGCAATATGCTCAGCTATGGCCGTTTTGCGTGGATGTGACGCATATTCTCCCCCATATTGTTAATTTTCTTGTTTTGTTCATAACTTGCGTCATGTGTACTGCAAATAAACGTATTTGCTTTCTTTTTTTTTTACATGATATTATTTGTTTCCCATCGTTTGTGGAACAGAACCACATTTACACCTGAACAGATTTTCCTTGCTTCGGCCAACCCGGGTTTGGAGTCTGTTAGACATCCAGGTTACCCAAGGCAACTCCGTATTCTAAATTGTTTGTCAAAAACTCACAAGATTTTTTGGGCCTTAGTTCAGCCTGGGTTAGACTGTCAAACCCACCGCGTGATGCATTCATAAGCATAACCATAATAAGCCTATTATTTTCCCACTGTTGGGACACAGGCCACCTCTCTGTAAGAGGGAGTGGGCTGTAATCCACCATGCGGGCATAGATTAGTAGGTCAAATCTGAAATAAACACGTTATTAGTAAAAACCCTGTCAACAAATTAGTCAATTTGTACTTCATCCACTGTTTTAATATTGAATTAAATAAAATACACTTTACCTATAAATCATTCATTTATTTCCCCCTAGTTTACACTAGAAAACTTTACACCTCGACCCCTTGCCACCACAAAAATAAATTCAATAAAGACACATTTTCTATGCTGGCAAACTATTTTCCTTCTAACCTCTATTGACAACCTTTCACCATAAATTAATAGTGAGGGACGTTCAATGTTATCGATATTCGATGCGGTGACCCGTAGAAAATGACGTTAGCTAGAGGGGTGACAGGGTCTTATAAATTATCGGTAAACAAACGTTATGACGTGGTTTGTCGGTCGTACGAAGACTTATTTCGGAAGTAGTGTAACTTTTTTAGTTTGAACTTTTACTGCCAGCGCCAGACATACGAGTACCATCAAATGTACAAGTACATAGCATAACATAACGCTCGTTTTCCCTGAAGTGTAAGGCAGCTTTGTACCTTTAGTACACCCCCATTTCGCCAGTTATATTTAAGTCCCTGGTAATATGGAGCGAGACATAGCATAGTAGCCTAGTGTTGTGACCGTCAGACTGCCAAGTCATAGATCTCGAATTCAAACCCAAGGCACGCACTTCTGAATTTTCGGATTCATGTGCGTATTGTATAATTATCATTTGCTTCAAAAACGGTGAAGGAAAACATCGTGAGGAAACCGGCATGCCTGAGAGATATTTCTCGATGGCATGTGAAACCAAGTCAGAGGCCCATGGACGGCTTTAAAACTCTAACACCAGGTTACTTACTAACCACACGAAAAGAAAAACAAGAAGGGCCTATGCTATCAACCGGGCACTAATCCAGACTCCGGGCTGCTACTGAGAAATTCCAGATGGATAAACACAATAACACTTCGCCCGACCTGGGAATTGAAACCTCATGCTCAGCAGTGGCGCTTCCAACCACTAAACTAACGAGGTAGTTATACACAAGTACCTACCTATAAAATCTCTATGTGCCTCTCGGGTATTCGAGCTTGTATGCTAAGTTTGAACACACATTTTGCACTGTGTCATCCCCGTGTATCGAAGTTTTCGTTTATCGAAGTTTCAAAAAAGAGTTATCTTTTATGTTCCGGTGCTGTAAGCACTATGTTCCCAGTCACAGCTATCCACGTACTTACCTATGTGACTTTTTAATTCAATATATTTTATTTCATATAAACTTACATGGGCACTTGTAAAAAGTCAGAAGCTACGTGAATGGTTTTAATTGGTCGTTTCCTATGGAGAAGAGCCGACAAGAAAATCAACGGGTACTCTTTAAAAAAAAATTGTTTTCTAAAACTACCCTCTTAGGTCCAACTCTAATCAAAATGGTCTTTATATGGCCTGACCAAGATTATGTCTGGACTTTAAAAGAGACTGCGACGTCTGAGTTTGTTTTGACCTTTCTTCTCAGAGTAGTCAGATAGGAACCGATAGGATCACTGCTATACCTTGCAGTGAAACAATATATTTAATTTTCAAGAAATTACCTCAAAACCAAAACTACGAAAATGGGACCTTTTCCTAGATAGTCCTTAAGATAACACAAAGGTCTAATGAAGACATTACTATGATAATTCCGAATGTTTCCATAATTCTGTCGACTAAGGAAAATTTAATAAAATCGGGGCCTATGATCCCTGAAATTATATAGTAATGCTGCAGATTGGGTATCTAGACCGCTTTTAGTCCCTTAAGACCTTAGATACACCTTATTAAAAATATGGACAACACTTCTGTGTTGTCGATATTTTATATAGGTATCAACATTTTTGCTTGTCAGAGAATTTTGATTTCGAGAGTCCAGAGCTGGCAAATTTGGATTCAATATTTGAATATTATTTATTTAATTATTAAGCGCGAAGGAGCTCGTGGCTAAGGAATAACAGGCGCATGGGTCGATCCATCAGGTTAAGCTACGCTTGCCAGGGTTGGGACGTGGTTTGGTGACCATCTTAACATATCGAGACTCCTCCGTGCCTCGGAAAGCACGTTAAGCCGTTGGTCCCGGCTGTCATTCGTACATCTTTGAAAGTCGTTAAGAGTCGTCAGAAGCCCGAAAGTCTGACACCAGTCTTACCAAGGGGTATCGTATTACCCAGTTACTGGGTTGTGGAGGTCAGATAGGCAGTAGCTCCATATAAAATACTGGTATTCAGCTGCATCCGGTTAGACTGGAAGCCGACCCCAATATAGTTGGGAAAAGGCTAGGCAGATTGAGACCCGCACGGGTCGCCCGTACACGGGAGTCCCGTGCGGGTAGCGCCCGCAGTGCTCTGAAATGAGGGAGTAGAACGATTTGTTGTCCGGGCTCTACCCGGAGCGGGTTGCGTACGGACCATCCGCGCCACAGTAAAACAATGTTTTAGCGCCTCACTTGTGTCTCCGTTCCGGGAACCCGTACGGGTCACGCACCTTAGTACCTGGTCGACCGGGCTCTGGTCGGGTGAAAATAGATAAACATACTCGTATCATCCGGGTATACCAACGTTGTATCACATTCCCGAGGCTGTAAAAATAGAGAAAACGAATTTTCCCAGATATGAAACCTAGCGAGATTGATTTTTCGTCCCCGTAAACCCCTACATTGCAACTTTCATCGAAATCGTTAGAGCCGTTTTCGAGAACGTGATTACAAATATTAATATATAGATATACAAATCTGCCTAGCCTTTTCCCAACTATGTTGGGGTCGGCTTCCAGTCTAACCGGATACAGCTGAATACCAGTATTTTACATGGAGTGACTGCCTGTCTGACCTCTACAACCCAGTAACTGGGTATTAAGATACCCCTTGGTAAGACTGGTTGCCAGACTTACGGGCTTCTGACGACCCGTAACAACTGTCAAAGAAACACGAATGACAGCCGGGACCAACGGCTTAACGTACTTTCTGAGGCACGGAGGAGTCTCGGTATGTAAAGATAATCATCCATGCACAGACCAACCCCGGCAAGCGTAGCTTAACCTGATGGATCGACCCGTGCGGCAGTTATTACTTAGCCACGAGCTCCTCGATCGAGATATAATTATATGTATTTATAAATATTGCTTATTTAATAGTATAGGATATTGCAATGAATTAAAACCATATTTTTTACTAAAATAAATGGCAATATGTGTTCTGAGTAACTAGTTAATATTTTACCTTCATTGATTGACCGACATACAGTCATCCTATAACTTGAATTCTATTAATGTCTTTTACTATGCACCAATTACGGAACCCTAAAACAATATACCAACCAATATTTTTAACAAATTTTTTTAGGCAACTTTCGGACGGGTGGCGCGCAATGGTTAAAAAAATAACTTTATTCTTTTAATGTGAGCACTAAAGAAACGATCGACACTTTTATCGTCTAAAAAATTCAAAAGCCTTTAACATAATGAATCTCTATCCATCAGAAAATCCAATGACCTAAAAAAATCGACGACTATCTTAGAAAAATTTGTCATTAATCATGTCTCTAATATTTTTACAAGATTCCTAATAGCCCTAAAGTATCCGTTAAATAAAAAAATTAAGTCTTATAAATCTTCTGTAATACTGAGCTGGCCTTAATTTGTTGAAAACTAAGCTGTAACAAATGTTCTCGATTTAGCGTAAGGCTATGCACAGACGAGACTCTGTTTAGAGTCTACAGACAATCGCTTCAAAATTCGAACAGTGTCTCGTACAACCGACTTCCAAAAAAAACACTAAAAAGTGAGAAATAACTTCGGAAGTCGGTGCCTTTGATTATGTATTTTCGTTTACTTCCGAATTTAAAATTATTTTTCTCTTTGTAGTTTTTTATGGTAGTTGGGTGTTTTTTTTTAGTAAGTAAAAATGTTTTTATTTTTCATATTTCAGTTGTGGTATCTACCCTACGCAAATTCAAATACCTGCTATGTAAATTACAGTGACAGGAAGTTATTATAACATCATCCACATAGATTAAGTGGGAGAAATACGTACAATTGAAGCTTACAGAAAACCAATCCAAACAAAGTTAATAGAAAAAATCATGGGACCACCTTGGAAGAATCCCTTTTTAAACAAAAAAGAATTTTCTAAATTGGTCGAGCCGTCCTCGAGTAATCGAGGAAAATATACACAAAAAAATAAAAATTATTTCCGACGAATTGAGAACTCCTCCGTTTTTTAGAAGGCCATCGATTTGCCTGACTGGCTAATATTTTGATAATATTCGTGATAAAAGAAGAGAAGAAGTAGTAGACGCGCAGTTTATAATAATAATAATATGTTTATTATATATTTATAAATAATAATAAAAATAATAATATCAGCCTGTTACTGTCCCACTGCAGGGCAAAGGCCTCTTCTCATACAGAGAAGGCACGAGCATTGATCACCACGCTTGCTCAAGACGGAAATAATAATAACTTTAATAAATATTTTCAATATTTCGTGAGAACCCCGCATGCATGTATTAATAATTTCATACAATTTTACTAGTTGAATTTAAATGTACATTAGCTAGACATCATTGACCTACTCATACCTGAACTTAGTCGCTGAAAATCACCACTATGCAATCGTGGCCTATGCCCTGAAGAATTCTCTAAAAATGACTTTGAAATTCGAACGCGGTCTCGTTGTGAATCCGCGATGATTTGTTTTAAAAACAAATGAGTTTGCTTTCGAATTGTGTGCGCTCACTTGAGTGAGGTTCCAAGTGAACTTTACAGAATAGCACTAAGGACAAGATAACAAATGTCTCATAGTTTGCGTGGGGGCTCTGCAATCACTCTGAATGTTGGTTCGATGATTCCACACTTAGCAAGATTGTTTTTGTAGCGACGACATACGTGCAAACAACTTCATACTTAATTACTTTCTTTTAAAGTCGGTTTCAGTATGATTTGCACTTTGTTTTTTATCGGTTTTTAACAATTCGTGGGTGGATTTACAGATAGATATTTAAAACTATCCGTACGACGCTTAATACATTATTTCGTGCGAGATGAGAACCTACGACCACGACCCGTAGAGTAGTCGAAAAAAGTAATTAGTAGTTATATTTTATAATAACTTTTATAAATTACATTTGCATTCGTATTGTTTACATTTATAAATGAAATAAATAATAATACCAGCCTGTTACTGTCCCACTGCAGGGCCAAAAGCCTCTTCTCATACAGAGAAGGCACGAGCATTGATCACCACGCTTGCTCAAGACGGGTTGATGATTTCAGACTTATATTAACTACAAGTCCAGGTTTCCTCACGATGTTTTCCTTCACCGATGTCAGTAATGTCAGTAACTCAGAAAGTACATATGAATTGAAAAAGTCACATTGGTACTTGCCCGGATTTGAACCCACAACCTCGTACATGAGAGGCGAGGCCTGAACCACTGGGCCATCACGACATTTTCTAAATATTTTTATAAAAATCCTTCACACTATGCGTGCCGTGTCCAGGACTACTGCTTTCTGAATCAAGCCCTTGACAGAGCCGCGCAATGAAAGCCTCCTGAGGTATTTTCGGCGCTGCGAACTTTATTAGTGGGTACTGTCTCTATAAACCGGTGATTCCAGGCTCTGTGGCATTCCACGTGAATTACAAACGTGAACTTTATGAATGAGTTGTAATGTAACTGAGGGGATTTCAATACAAACATGTTTTTATATTTTCAATATATGTAAAAGTGCTTGTTCGACCTTAAAGATTATTTTTCTTGAGAACTTTCCTTATAAAGAATTTTATCGCTGGTTAGTTTTATGCTAAGTATTGGTTTTTGGGGCAGTAAAAATGGCCACAATCTCAAGTAGTTTACGTAAGGGTCACTTTAGCTGCTTCAGTGTTTAAAAGGGCAATATTATATGGTTCAACGATAATGATTCACTTTGATCGAAAGAAGCAGAAATGAAATGATTCACATTTATGCTAACAGGGCTCATTTTTTTTTACTTCATTCAAATTGAAGGGTCTAAGGTCCGTATTACAGAACCTTCCTCAAGTCCAGTTTGATCTTTAATCAGTCGATCACTGTTTAAGTATAGAATCAGTACTTGCGCATCAGTCTCATTCCAGAACGGTAATCAAACTATACTCATTACTCAGATAAATCAAGACCCAGCGTCAAGCAGAGGTGTGTACCTATTGTCTATGCATATCCATCGGATAACGTACTTAATAAAAATTCTAACGGATTTCAAGAATATTGTTGAAAATAAAAAAAACTGCGAGAATGACGCTAAAGTGTAATCATTCAAAAAAACATCAATATTTACAAACTCAACAACGCAGATTGAACAGAACAAAAATTGACATGAATATCTATGCTCATGCGCGGTCTCGACCACACTTGGGTGATTACAGATCCAATCACTGCTTGGGTTCGTTTCGTGAACTGAGTAGGTAACGACCTAAAATAGAGCCAAACTCAGCTGAACTATAATCAATAAATCTGTGCTTGAGGAACGTTCTAAAATTAAAACTCGATTCAAAACTAGTTTTAAACAGATATCCATGCTTGAGTTTCCTTCTGTAATACGGACCTAAGTGACTAAGTGTTATTCCTATATCCATCCATCAGAGTAATCCGTATGATTCGCGGTGGTAACAATTATGTATTTACAAAATTATAAAAACCTTTTTTTTTCGTGTGTTTCGTGCCTAACCTGGTGAGATGTAAAAAAGTACTTGGAAACTTTCCAAATGCCTTTTTTATACCTAAAACGGTTACAACATCAAATTCAGTGTTAAAATTGCAATTCATTATTAATATTCTAGTTTACTAGTTAGCCATATTTCTTATTTCCATACAGTTTTATTGCCAAATTAATCATAACAGCGAAATTTTTGACAGCTATTTGCAACTTCGCCAACTTTAGAACGTGTACATTCTAATGTCAAACTCAATCTGTCAAATATACCTCTAATTTTTATACTAATGTTTGTTAAATTTTTGTCATTGATTGTCGTTAACATGAGATGAAGACTAGATTTTGAACGTTTTTAATTAAGGGAATTGGCCTTCAGATGGCGTTTAGTCCATACAGTAATATTGCACAAATTAATAAAAAAATTGAATTATTTGACATCTATTTGCGACGTTGCCCACTTTCAGAATAAATACTCTTTTATTATTATTATTGGGTTTTTCTCATTAAGAACCCATAACCACTCAACCGTCGATTTGCGTTTAGAAGTTGATAGCAATAAAAATTCTAGTGTCTCGTTAGTGACAGTTAAGCTCTTATTCTGACCGGTTAAAAGCAAATGGGCTCCCTTATTACTCGAGACAAACGTAAGGTAGGACAACCTCAGGCTAGGTGGAGCGGCGATCTTCGCAGGGTGGCTGGCAGCAGCTGGATGAGAGTTGCCGAGAATCGAGCTGAATGGCGTGCGATTGGAGAGGCCTATGTCCAGCAGTGGACAGCTATAGGCTGAGGATGATGATGAGGACTACACGAGACGTAACAACAACTGATGGTGAAATGATAAGCGACACACCCCTTCGGAAAATACAAGCATATTAGCGTGGATTTACTAATAATAAGCATACAATATATTGTCATCATTTACATTGGCATAACGAAATTCAGAATAATGATCATTACGCAAACTATTTATTAGGCATAAATGTTTTACCATAATATTTATTGCCTTATATACTGTTGGTATAATAATAATGACGCATAATTTTATAAAGCACTAGCTTCTGCCCGCGACTTCGTTCGCGTGGAAGTCGTAAGACCAAAATATACTACAATAACAGCCATATTTTAATAAATGTTCCCTGTATACTACGTTTGTAGTTTCGTTCTCAGCAGCCAAAATATACAGAGAGTCAGGACTGGTGACTCGGGAGCAAGCGACGTACAGTTGTCCGTGTGAGAAGCAGCTTGTCCTGAGGTCGACACCCGCAGCCTTCAGCCTTCAGTGTCGGCCCCTATGACTTGTTGATAATCATCGCAAAGCATACGCTCACAGGGAACTGCACGCGCTAAAACTGGTAATTGTCGGGATTTAGTGGTATACGCGGTATAAACACTGTCTCGCCAATGCCATAACCTGTCAGAATTTTCGCCTCGATGACGTTTCTCTGCAAAGACACGACTTTGAGCCGGGTTCCATTACACAGCTTCAGCGGAGTTAAGTTCCAAAGGAGCATAATCGGGACATCGACCTTCAGCTGGTTGATGTGCGCCGGAAGTCCACATGCCTCAAAAAATTCAGAAATTCTACGGGGGAATGGGTGGCATCATCTACCTTCACACCAGTATTAATAAGGGTGTATATCACTTTGGTCCCTTCAATTTGCAAAAGAATACTGTGGTTGAACGCTGCAAGTTGGTCATTTTCGGCGTTAAAATGGAAACACGCCCAAAAATTATTTTGTTAAGGTATTCGACTGATGTCCCCGTACACCAGACAAATCAGATCTTTTAAAGTGGGAACTACTCTACCAAGCGTCTCTGGTAGGGCCACCTGGCCGCTCTCCTTTGGTAGAGGGCATTCACCAACTTTTAGAAGAACATCGGAGAATTCTTGAGAAACTTGAATTCCCGCCAAGCTGAGCTCGCATGTTGTGATAGTTTAGCGCAGTCTATGAACTCTCGACCATAGAGTCGACTTTTTAACGAAGCAATAAACTTGTAAAGCATAATGTTATAAACGCATTATGATATTTACACATAATGTTCTTTGGAATAACAATAATAAACAAATAAATATTATGCCTTAAAAATTAATGGATCACCAAATTTTGCCAAATAAAAATTTGACCAAATGACAGTTATGCTAACCTATGCCAAAGTATTATTATGCTAATAAAAGTTATGCAAAAACGTTATGCTAAACAATATTATGCCTTAAAATTGTATGTCAAGAGCGGGATTACCGATGTTATGTTATGTAAAGCCGAGTACATTTTCTTACACATTATTGTAACCACAACAAACACTATTTCTAATTCGGGAATCATAGATTCATAGATTCGATTCGATCGTATATTAATTTACTAAACCAGGCCACCCCCGTGTCGTTGAATAAATTATAAGAGTGACCTGTTATTAATATTGGATTAGACAGTATTCTACTGATGGAATTTTTGTAGCGGTACTCGACCGACCCCGACACAAACGAGCCCTTGACAAGAGTCGTTTAATGAAAGGCTTATTTAGTTTTAACGAGTAATTATTATTGCATCAAATCAATGTAATTATAACATCCTAGGCAGTGTTCTATTTCGCGCGAATACGCGATCATCGTGTGCATACAAGGGTAACACTGAAACTTTTTACAACTGGCCGGTTAGAAACAAATCCAATGAAAAATTAATTTAAATTTCGAATTTAGAACTCTTTGGTAACCTGATGATGTATTGAATTCAAATACACGAAAATAACAAGTTGGGGGGGAAATATGCGTCACATCTACGCAAAACGGCGATCGCTCAGCATAATGCTGCGACTTATGCGACACAGAGCACCAGCGCTGGTTTTCAGCGACAACCGGCGTTGACGTTATGACGTCAACCAGTGTAGCATATAATGAAATAAAATGATTACAATACTTTTACTACAACTTCTTCTTGAAGTCTAAAGTTGACAACTTATCAACATAACCTTTAGTTTTGAAGGTGTCAATCGTGTCTATGTACATCAGTAAACACTTTCCAGCAATCTGAATTTCAGTGACTCCCAATCAGTACCGAATTAAAATGAATGCATACTATGAATAGTTAAAATTCTGCTGACATTTAGAGTGCTTTTGTAGCTGTTATAATTTATACAATATTTTGCATTTAAATCCGATACGCGGATGAAATCGTAATGAGAACAAATGAAAACGGTCAAGTTATAAACAATAATAGTTAAGCAAAAAATTACCCTGACTTACAAGTTTTAGATCTTTTTTTTTTTTTTTTTTTCATAATGGGAAATCATCAAATGACTTCTCCCGCTCTGGGCAGAGCGAGAGGGTGTGTCAGACTTTTACTGACTAAAACCCACCCGTGTTCCTTCCGTTGCCTGTGTGCCGGGGCCGCGTTATCCCTTTCGGACAAACCCGCAACCCCAGCAGGCATTGGTCTTTCGACCCCGTCGGTTGGTGCTGACATCTCTTTGAGGCGCGCGTGGAACACAACGCGCCGTCGACACGGGCCTGGTCCTTATCGGACGGCGAGCTGCCCATTGCTCACCGTCCGCAAGCCCGCGCCTACGGTGGCTGGAAGTCGGCAAGTTTTAGGTCTTGAGTTTGAATCCAGGTTTTTTTACTTTGTGTAAATAATTTCATCACCACAGTTCTCAAAACGGTGAAGGAAAACATCGTGAGGAAACCGGCATGTCCTAAAACCAAAAATTCGATAACATGTGACGTCTATCAACCCGCACTGGGCCCGCGTGATACATTACAGCTCACTCCCTCTCGTAGAGAGGAGGTTTGTGTCCCAACAGTGGGGATATTATTTCGTGATTATGATGAAGAAAAATTGTTATTGATACACCATAATGATGTAATGCTTTCTTCAAAGTTCACTCAGAACCTCACTCAAGTGAGCGCAAGCAATTCGAAAGCGAACTCATTTGTTTATTAATAAATCATCGAAGATTTACAACGAGATACCGTTCGAATTTCGAAGTGTTGTTTGGAGAATTCTTCAGGGCTTCTTCTCATCCAGAGAAGGAACGAGAATTGATCACCACGCTTGCCCATTGGGTGCTGGCGATTTCCTTCCCCCGAGATCAGTGGTGGTTTTGATCAACTTCTTCTGCTTCCAATGATGTATACATTATGTTGTTAGACTTAGAAACAATATAATGAGGCTTGTGACTAAGGGGCTTGTGGCTTAGCCGCAGTTCATCGATCAGGTTAAGCTACGCTTGACGCGGTTGGTCCGTGAATGGGTGACCATCTTTACATACCTAGACCCCTCCGTGCCTCGGAAAGCAAATTAAGCCGTTGGTCCCGGCTGATATTCGTTGATCTTTGACAGTCGTTACAAGTCGTCAGAAGCTGAAAAGTCTGAGAACCAGTCTTACCAAGGGGTGTCGTATTAGCCAGTAACTGGGTTGTGGAGGTTAGATAGGCAGTTGGTTCATATAAAATACTGGTACTCAGATGCATCCGGTTAGACTGGAAGCTGACCTCAATATAGTAGCGAAAACGCTAGGTAGATGATGATGATGATGATGATGAAGATATATATCGTTCTTACGAAATCAATGTAATAATTACCCATATTTGCAAAGTATTATATTATGATTTATGATTTTTTTTAAATACAGTCGTTAAATTATTTCTCTCTGCTCCATAACAACTATATCATAGATCAGTTATTCAGGCTCAGAATAAATCAAATTCAAAAATCATTTATTCAAAATAGGCTGAGAATCAGCACTTTTCGAACGTCAAAATTACATAAGACAGTCCCCCATAAACGCCCACCCTTCACCACTTCCTATTGCTTAGCTTGGAAGAAGAAGTGAGGCAACAAACTCCTCAGCAGCATAGCTAAAAAAACTTGATTCGAATAGTACTTATGCAAAATAATGTACATTATGCAATATAAAACATTAAATTAAATTATTTGTTATAAATGTCAGCTAGCACACAGCATAGCAACAAAAAAAACATCGAAATCTATACTCAAGCGAAATTAAAAAGTAAACAGAACTTACCCGAATGAAAGCCACCAGGCATAAAGGGCGTGACTGCTTACATATAGCTATTAAAGCTGTAACTAGAAGTCACAAATGATAAACTAGGACCATCGAAGTAAAAATAAATAAACAGTTAATTACTAATAACAATCACAAAACCATGGCCAGCAAGACGACCAGTCACCACAAACAGCATCCGTTCACGAACATAACGCAAAGATCAGCCTGCCATTTGCCACCTCGCCATATTTGAGGAAAGGAGGCAACCCGACCCCCGACGCTACCGCAAGCAGTGACATCTAAGGGAGCATGACGAACTCGCTGCCGGTTGCTCAGGCAAGAATAATATGCTACATTTTCGAGGTCGCTAGCTAACCACATATCGCAATACAACTGATTTAAAAAAACAGTTATGAGTAAGGTCAATGATAAGTGAAAATAAAATTTAATAAAACACTTGTTTCTTGCTTGGGGGGGGGGGGGGGGGTACACTGGAGTAGCTTAATTATTCTCAAGCCTTTTGGTCGTCTAAGTAATCTTTAACTTTATAGAAACCTTTTTGACATAGTTTCTGCTTAATAAATGATTTAAATTTATTGAGGCTCAGTTCTTTAGCATGGGACTTTGTTGTAAAAACGTATACTTTGGCACTTAAATGAATTACTAATTTTTTGGAGCCTGTCCTGGGCACAATAAATAAATCTTTGTTTCGAGTATTTATGCTATGAAAGTCGTTGTGCATAGAATATAGATTAATATTCTTTTTTACATAAATCAGGTTCTCATATACATATTGAGATGCGACTGTCATTATGTTTATTTCCTTAAATTTATCCCTCAGTGAATGCCTACAACTTAAGTTATATATCGCTCGAATGGCTCGTTTCTGCAGCACAAATATAACCTGAATGTCGGCTCTATTTCCCCACAACAAAATGCCGAACGACATTACACTATGGAATGAATGAGCTGATTGAAAATAATATTTTTAGCTAGTCAGCGTGATGTTGGCGAGCCTGAGTACTCGGAGTAGGCCGGACATTGTTTAAATAGATCCACTCGTGGAAGCTATTTGAATGCACCCGATTTATCCATACTAACATAATAGCTCACACTATTTATATTATGAACTATTTCACAATCTTTCAAATTAGCCATTAACGACCATGGTGATCAAAGCTCGTATACAAGGTGTTCCTTTTGACATCCCATAACTCTAGGGTATTAATGAGACCATGTCAAAGAATCTACTGGCATATGACTGGGGTTCAGAACCATGTTTTGAATCTATGGCAACAGTTTTCGCATCGATGTGCCTGACGCCCTGTATATATAGATGAAAAGCAACCTTTTACCCTGCAGTGTAACAATTACAGGCTATAATATGCCAATTAATAGTCATTAGTCACGTTCACAAAGCACAAATTTGGCTCTAATTCAGGGCAGTAATCGACGCCTCCCAATTACTAATGTATTAGCAGAGTATTCAGATTTCTGCTAATTATCCTGCCTGGGAATACTCTCTGTTACTGCCCCGAAATAGTTGAAAATAAGTATTTACTGCTATAGTAGAATTACGGTCTGACTGACTTTTAGAACCACAATAGGGAATTCTATTCAAGGTTGAAGAAAGAACTGTAAAGACGAAATTATATATTGAAAACCGTTTTCTCTAAGGACTATGGTGTCCAATTTCCGATCTACTAAATATGACCGGAGTTAAAGACAAAGCTTGCAGAGTAAGCAAGCTGAAGTGGCAGTGGGCTGTCCATGTTTGTCGAAGTACCGATGGCCGGTGGAGCAGACGAGTCCTGGAGTGGCGCCGCGTAAGCGCAAGCGTAGTGTGGGATGCCCCCCAGCTTTACCGGACCGACGACCTTAAAATGTGGCTGGGATAGACTGGATACAGAAGTCGGAGAACTGGGTGATGTGGCGCAGCCAGAGAGAGGCTTATGGCCTGCAGTGGATTGCGATAGGCCGGGTTGATTGATTGAAATACGCCTATCTATTTCGTTCGGTTGATGGGCCCGATATTCCTTGTAAACACAGAACTATATAATTTGTATTCAACCATAGGACACGCACCTGCTGCCATTCTACTTTTCTCAAAAAGTCCTACAAAACTTTTGTTTATGAGATGGATAAAAGCTCATCATGATTTTGAATGATAAAAAGAGCGATGATAATCAAATTTGATAAGGATAAGGGAATAGGAATATTCTTTTGGTCGGTGGCGGCGTCTACATTGCCACATGCGAACTACGCATCATAGACCGGACGTCACACAAAACCCTGACGTCACACAAATCCTGCATCGCGCAATTAGAGTTTACTGCGCGAACTGCGTATACATAACTTTCCCGACATCAATCACCAGGGCAGTTGTCCGTCAGACACGACAAAAAGTCTGGTCGGAGGATCCTCCCTTTTCTATGGTGGATGAGTGAATTTTACACCCTGTTCCTCATGCCACCAAAAGGTCTTCCACCAAAAGAAAAGATGTGGATGGAATGTGTGAAAGATGATCGAAAGAAAAGGTAGTGATACCGTGACGGCGGATGGGGAGAATGGCATACTGAGAAAAATCCACAGAACTCATAGTCACAAAACCTTCCTGCAAATTAAAAATTACTTTATTTCATTAAGGCACTTAAAAATCAGAGGATAATCAATAATTTTTACAGCTTAAAATAATTTATTGACGGGAAACATGTATGTAGGGTATGTAGGTATGCTCTAAGTCTTTTAAATAACAACTTTATATACCATGTTTTATTCAAATAAATATTATTTCTGTATATATTTCTTAATTGTAATTCTGTCGAATAGTATCAGAATGGTATTATTTTGAAGCCCTTAAAATTTACCAGGACCATTTTTTTTTCCTATATCTCTGTTCGTTTTTGAGAAGTTTAAGATTCTTTGAAAAAAGTCCCAAAAGAAACGGTAAAAAATTGGTGCTTTTTTATTAAAAGAAATACATAGACATTAAAAAAAAAAGTAGTGTTGTAGCCCTTTTAGTAACGCATCTTTTGATACCATGTTCATTTCTCTATCTTAATAATTGAGGACGCTAGCCTCCGGTTTTTTTTAAACGAGTGGTTGAAGCGTTTTCAATGCTAAAACAAGTTGAGTCGACACTACGTAACATGGTACCAGGTCAGGCACAAGAAGATTATATTCCGACTGAAAAATACATCCTTTTTATTGAAAACCGCAAAAGCAATTTCACTGCGCATTCAGAAGATTTCACGATACATATCTTTCAAAGCTCTTTGCTCGGTGACATTGGATGCAGCGAGCGCAGATACTGCAAAACATATTTGTACAGACGCAGTCTGCACTGTATATGTGTTGCAAACCAACAGAATTCAAGGCTAACCTGTATACCGCAAAGGGTTTATTTCGGGTAATGAAAAAACCCAGTAAATATTTTGACCAACCTGAGAATAAAATCTAGCACACCATACTTAGCTGTCAGGATGACAACTAGCGGGCCCTCAGACCAACGGGCGCTGTCAACAGTGACCTGAGAGGTGAAGTTTGATTGTAGTTTATTGTAAATTGCATAGAGCGGAGTATTGTTCGATGACATATCGAATTGTATTGTTATGTTGTGTCTTGGTTTTTTATTGAGTCTGACCAGCGGGTCTATCACGAACGCGCTAAGTTAAATTGAAAATACTCTTTTCGTAGATAGTATTTACCTACTGACCGTTCACTATAACTTGTACCTTGTCGTCACCGTTGGCTCGTCAAACTTAGTTTCAATGCCAACAGAGTTCAAAATAGCGACTGACAGAACAGTGCAATCAATCGCGTCACGACATAAGTTATAATGAACTCACTTCAGTAGTTTTAAGACTTTATTAATACTGGATATTAGGTTCTAATTTGCCGGGGTTGCGGGAAAGTCCGAAAGGGATACCGTGGCCCCTGGCAATGTACTGGCAACTGAAGGAACACGAGTGGGTTTTAGTCAGTAAGAGTCTGACACGACCTCCCGCTCCGCCCAGACCGGGAGAAATTATTTGATAATTCCAAAACATTAAAAAAAGGGGTTCAAATTTCGTACGATTGTACATTACGTTTACGTCATACCTTCCTCTAGAAGAGAGGAGGCCTGTGTCCCAGCAGTGGGAAAATTATAGGCTGATTCTGCTTACGTCGCGCTAAGGCCTCAGTAGACCAATGCAGCAGTCAAAAAGAAAGCGACACTAAAAACTACGTTAAAATACTTTGTTAATTAAAAATATGAACACACACCTTTTTTCAATTTTCATTACCATTTCAAAATCTTTAACCAAATTTTTTCTACCTCAATCTTTCAATATTACCAACAAAAAAGAAACAAAGAAAAGAAAAAAGAAATTTGTATATTCTTCACAAACAAAACGCACATTACAATAAAAAAAGAAAAAATACACATACAAAGTAGCCGAAAACCTCGTATTCAATCCATCAAAGTTTGACAATTTTGTTCATTACTTGATGTCAAGCCAGGGACCAAAAACAATGTACATTGCGTATTAGGGTCAGTTCACACAGAGACGTGACACGACGCGACGATGCTGGAAGAGGCCAGTGGTTTCGTGCTGCGCAACGCGGCGCCGCGAGACGCAGCGCGACGTCGCGAGGTGCATTGTGAAGTCGCTGGCAGCCCCACCGCCACGCCTCGCTGCTTCGTGATATGTCGCGCTACGCCGCGAGGCATCACGAGGCGCAGCGCGGATCAGCGCGACGCCGCGAGCCATTTTCCAATAATCAATAATCAATAATCAATAATGTGTACCTTTTCGAATACTTAATAAAGTTATATTTTGACCCACTATCTTAAAAAGTGCGCGCAGCGTCGCTTCGCGTCACGTCTTGGTGTAAACTGATCCTTACTGTTGCGACATTGGGAAATTACAACGAACAAACAATTAAAACAAAATCATCACAAGAGCTTTTGCTCGTAACCTCTCCCGCGTGAAGTTCGGAAATGTATCCACAGGAACGTACTACCGGGATTAAAACTATCCCAGGTCCTAACCCAGGCCACGGTCTACCTGTGTGCCAAATTTAATCGAAATCCAGTCCACCTCCACTTTTGCATTTACTCGTATGATATTACGTATGTCGGAAATACGTTACTGAGTTGACTAATCGGGACGCTAGCGGCGCTCGACAGAGTCTACGATATACCGCTCGGACCGGCTGGCGCTAAGCAGAGTTCGTCGGTGACGGTCAAGCAGTGAACCAGTTTAGAAAGTATCGCGCGTTCCGAATAGTTGTGTCGTGTACCTATTACAGTGTGTAAATTTCTAGTGTGATTAATTTGATCTGAACTGCAAACGATTTTACTATTGCACAATAACTACAGTACGCCCACTGTATTTAATAAATGGCTAATGATAACGAAAGAGACACATGCCCTTCATCATGTTTGTAATGAATACAAGCATGCAGCGGTGAGAAACATATCTGTGCAGACACGGTACGAGCGCACATTATGTCGTGTTACAAACCACCTGCATTCAGTGTGGCTTTAGTGTGATATTATATTTATCACAGTACACCTGCTGCTAACGTAGACATTGCATTTGGCAGCTGTGCCATTTCTACAAACAAAATTCGAGAGCTGAAAAACAATTTTCTGCTGCATTTTCAATTAAACTTCGGTTGCTCTTTCCTCTTTTAATGAATTTCTCTAGTCGACATAATAACCTTCAAACTTCTTGTTTGAATAATAAATAGTTCACTACTTCCATTCCTCTTTTTTACTGCTACGCTCTTGATCTCACCTGATGGTAAGTGATGATTAAAATTTAGGACTTGTGTATTGTATTTATTCATTTTATCTTTTGTTATTTTTCTCTGCTGCACCGGTTGACGTCATAACGTCAACGCCGGCTGTCGCTGAAAACCAGCGCTGGGGCTCTGTCTCGCATAGGGTCGCAGCTTTATGCTGAGCGATGGCCGTTTTGCGTGGATGTGACGCATGTTTTCCCCCAAACTGTTTATTTTCGTGTTTTCTTCTTACCTTGCGTCATGTGTACCGCAAATAAACGTATTTTCTTTCTTTTCTTTCTTTTCTTTCTATGATCAGGCTGAAGGTGGAAGCGAGCTTCACCCGGAACCCTCAACCATAGAGGAACTGGCTATCTTACCTCAAACTGCCGAAACACAATAATTAACATTCATTGACATTGTTGTCATGGCGACAGAATTTAAGATGGTGGTAGCTAGCCAGGCGGACTTGGAACGAGCCCTACCACCAAGCAAACTAAACAGAAAATGTTGCTCCCATTGGCAATGTTTTGATTGATTGTCGCATTGTCCGGCCCTTATCCGGCGTCGGCGCAATGTCTTTTTCTTGCACACTTCTCTATTAGTCATCATCTCGGTAGTCACCACCTTTCTATCTTCGCGACATTTTGTTTGAAACTAGTGAAGTAGCCAAGTGGTCTAAATTCGACCATAATTCATTTAAATTTTAAGTTGTATAGTACATACTACTCGTAATTCCATGCCGCCATGATAGTACATACTACACGCACAATGGTCCACTGAAGTACTAAGAGCGGAAATAAAACCCCATAGCATAGAACATAGATAGTAGATACTAATTCCACGCTGACATGATAGTACATACTAATTCCACGCTGCCACATTCTGTCATCTTGTGTGTCAAACACGTGTTTAATGTTTTATGTAACGTTTTTTTATGTTTTTTATTTATTTATTATGCATATTATATAAAAATATTAGCTTTCTGCACTCCTTCTCCATATACACGTTAACTGTGCCAAATTTCATACTCCTCCTCCAAAGTTTTTGCCTCAGCTTGCGGCATAATAGTGATGTCATCAAGACAGCCATTTAAACTGCCGTAAGCATTGCATTGTCACTTGTTGTTTTGGTTGAGTGTTGAGGTTAGTTTGCTGACTTTTGATTTGTATTTGTTTAACTACTTATGTGATATATTGCAAAAGACACTACAATTACTGAATTGCGAGCAACTTGAAAGTAGCGCTCGACGGCCGTTCCCGCGGCACCACTCACTTCGTTCGCTCGACTCGCGCGCGGTTGGTCACGGTTCAACCTACTTATAGATAAGCAATATAGGTAAACAGTAACATCCTACTCTTCCTTCTCTCATATCCATCGACATTCACCCACATGGTATACAATATTCCATTAAATATTAACTAACAACTTCAATCGACACTTTCAAGGCTGAGCTTCACAATGTGTACCCATTTTTGAAACGGGATTTTTCTCGTGAATAAATAAAAATAAAGTGTGCCAAACTAATAATATTATTTTTTTATCTTTTCAGGTAAGTTTCACGGCCTTCTTGAGTTGGGTAAGACAAAACAGTGCCAAGATGTCCTTCATAACACATTCATGTCAATTCAGCGTGAATTATTTACTAAAACGCCGATCTCGGACCTTTTATGATCTAGATTCTAGGTATCCAGTGATATTTAAAAGACATTGGTATTATTTATCTCTCAATTGTTGGGCCCTAGTCTTTTAGGGTCCGTGTAGGATTTATGATGTAATTGAATAATAAAATCCCATCAAAAACATAATAAGTAAAACACGCAACTCTCGCAACGCAGTTCTTCTACTGCAAAAAATTGTGAAATCTCATGCAAAACCAAGTCGGTTAATTTATTCGGTATCTATCTATGGGAGCATATATCCAACAACGTTGTCATAAATTGTTATTTAATTAGTTAATTAACACATTTTATAGTGACTAATCTTTATCTCTTCAAAAAATATCCACAATGTAGTTATAGGGGTCGAAAATGTCCTGAAGAGCTTCAAGAAGACGATGATACGGGAGTGCATTTGTTTGATTGTTTTTGCTCGACGTGGCGGGGCACTGTTGCATGCCCCACAATAATTTAATAATGATATTTTTTTAGTTTTCTATAGTGCATAGTTGTACAAAAATCAAACAGATTCTATTAGAGCGTCGTTGGACGCGCACATACATACATTATTTTATGACATTAATCATATTTTTTTATTGAAGTGAAAACTTCTTTAGCATCGTTGTGATTTGAAAGTCGATGAAACGAAAAAGCTACAGTAAAAAGAGACGGACACATAAATTCATAAGATTTAACGGGGGAGAAAATGAGATAGGAAGCATTAAACAGTGTTTCTTATATTCGTGGTTCTCTTTATGCTCTGCTTCGTACCCCCTCCACTCGTGTTTACCAAGGCATAGTGGATTTGCTTGGGCCTCAGCGTTGTACGTTTGTTAATACGCGTCTGTGCGCGCATGCGTAGTACAAAACTTGAGAAAAGGCATCACAACAACCGTGGTGAAATTTTTGAAGGTTTCACTTCTACCACGTGTGGATTGCACACATGTTTTTTTTTAGCCTAGTTTGTGTCCTTCTGCTGGGCATGATCCCTTTGCCCAGCAGAAGGACACAAACTGGGCTCGCTTCCAAATCTCTCTGTTTTGTGCGAGTTAGAGACCATGTTGGTCCTGCAAATAGGATTAGATCGCCGCGGTCTACCTCGACGGCGATCTCCTCGTTTAGGTGTCCAGTGTGTGACGATCTTTGCCCATCTCTCCGGGTGCATTTGTGCATTCATAATTAATATAAATAAATAAATTAAAGTCCCTTATTTAATGTCATCAATGGTTAAGATTCATTTTCTTTGGATTTATTTTATAACCTAAGTACAGTATACATAGATGGTTCCATTAGAAAAGCTGGTTTTTCATGGCTAACGCACAGTAGAATGAAATAAAATCCCGAAATAAACCAAATCATATTCATAACTAATCTTTATCTTATCGTACCTAAGGAAAATATCGAGGAAAACACGAAGTTCACAATAAATTGTAATCACGTTTGTTATGTTTTGGCGACATATCTCACGACTTATGGTGACGTGTTTCGCGTTACCATGAAATATGAGAGATACGTGGTAAACTCAGGTGTCAAAAAATATATTTTATAAAGCCTCAGTTTCTTAAACCTACCAGTTTCTTAAACAGGATTTCTAAAGTGATTGAAGTGATTAGCTTTAACTTTTTAACTGACAAACTTCTTGATAACCTGGACTTGCGGGCTAAGTAGTAACAGGCGCACGGGTCGATCGTTCAGGTTAAGCAACGCTTGCCGCGGTTCGTCTGTGGATGGGTGATCATCTTTACATACCAAGACCCCTCCGTGCGTCGGAAACCACGTTAAGCCGTTAGACCCGACTGTCATTCGTAGATCTTTGACAGGTGTTACGGTGTTATCAGAAGCCCGAAACTCTGACAACCAGTCTTACCAAGGGGTATCGTATTACCCAGTTACTGGGTTGTGGAGGTCAGATATGCAGTCGCTCCATGTAAAATACTGGTATTCAGCTGCATCCGGCTAGTCTGGAAGCAGACTCCAACATAGTTGGGAAAAGGCTAGGCAGATTTATTGATTCTGATCCATACAAGATAACAGGTCTGACCATTGTTTCATATACAAGTATCTGCCCCTTAAGTCAAAGGGGAATGCGGGAGTCATAGATTGTTTCCGTGACCTGCCGCCATTTCATCCATCTTGATAATTCAACAATGCTTGTAAATGTCGTTGGTTTAATTAAATTAACATACAAAAATAAACTCACGCGTTTTTCCCATAGGGGTAAGCAGAACCTATAGAACGCCACCTGCTCCTTACACACTCCTTTTAGAATTAGACTTTCTTTATTTTGCATTAAATATGGTACATAATAGGTCTTAACTGAAATATAAAAAGTTCAACTTATTTTGCTTACTTACTATTTCAGCATGCAAAAAATACCTTATTTGATGTGATGTACTTACAACTAAGTACCAGTATTTTACATGGAGCGACTGCCTATCTGACCTCCACAACCCAGTAACTGGGTAACACGATACCCCTTGGTAAGAGTGGTTGTCAGACTTTCGGGCTTCTGACGACCCGTAACGACTATCAAAAATCCACGAATGACAGCCGCGACCAACGGCTTAACGTGCTTTCCGAGGCACGGAGGAGTCTCGATGTGTAAAGATGGTCGCTCATCCAGGGACCAACCCCGGCAAGCGTAACTTAACCTGATGGATCGATCCGTGCGGCTTTTATAACTTACCCACGAGCTCCTTGCATAAATCATCATAAATCGAAATGAAATGCTTTGAATTGGTCAATAGGATGATCAAAAGCGTCTATCATTCGCTCCCATCACAAATTTACCGTAGCGTAGCGTTATTGGCAATTTTAACTTTCACTTTTCATTGTAGCCATCATTTAGATACCCCATGTTCCGTTGTAAACTTTTTTATTTCCTGACTGACCTTGACCCAATTTTACACTGCACTTACCCACGCCGTGAACAGCAAACTCAGCCTTCTTTTTTGTTTTACCACATCTGGTAAAGACACCTCATGTTCTGTTATAAACTTTTTATTTCCTGACTGACATTGACCCAATTTTACACCGCACTAACCCTCCCAATGCCGTAAAAAACAAACACAGCATTATTAAATACTGGTATTCAGATAAATCCGGCTAGACTGGAAGCCGATCCCAACATAGTTGGAAAAAGGCTAGGCAGATTGATCTTTCACACAGTCCATCCATCGTTTTTGAAAGGAGAAAAACAAACTGTCACACCCAAACCCTTCCATTTCTCTAATCGGGTATAAACGACCGGGTTTTTCCTTCCCCATCAAATCGACAGTCCATTCCGTTCGGAATGATCTAAATGATGACTCTCTTAGTCCGCTTCATTAATCAAATTAACGCTCTGGTAATGACTAAGCTTTTTGCGGACATTCGGTGAAAATGGACTGTCTAAAATGTCTGAGCAAGGCTGCTGTACATTGAAGCTGAGCGAGGAAGCAGGGCAATGCAAAACTAGGATAACATTAACAAGAAGAATTACACAAAATAATTCTTATCTCAGGTGCTGCTTTAGTAGTCATAGCTACTGCGTAGCGGGTTTTATTCCTAACATCAGCTTTAGCCTGCAACTTCGCCCGCGACTTCGCCATCTTTGAGTTTGGAAATTATCCCACGGGAACTACCGGAATATAAAGTATTCTAGGTCCTAACCCAAGTCAAAGTCTATCCGTGTGCCAAATTTCATCACAATGTGAATAGATAACAGACTGACAGACGGGCAGAGTTACTTTTGCATATAATATTAGAATGGATTTGAAACGCGGGAGGCTCTTCGCTTTGCCGCTTTTGCACCACGGCGTTCGTACCGCTTCGCTCCTGTGAGCCAGTGTTACTCAGCTATAAGACTACGCTACTTCGCTCCCCTCAAAGGGACAGGCAGATTTGGCAATGCAATGAAGTAACAAAGTGAGAAAGTGTGCGGACTGCCGGCGGCGGATAGTTGTGATCATGTTGAACACTATAATGTAACAATATAATTTAAAAGTGTGCATGGCATTTCTTGCTCGTTCTTCTCCCTTTGTACCTATTACGCTTCGGAACGGGCAACTAACTTCATAATGTATTTCTGACTGATCGACTGCTTGACCATTCAAAAGTGCCTGTAAATGGTTTGATTGTTTTTTTTTTTTTTTTCTTTATTTACACTTCAAAGTCACAATCATCTGTGTAGTCACACGCATCTTGTAATAGTAGTTCCTGTATCACAAGAGCCAGAAATAAATGCTTTGAGTTGAGTTGATTTGCATATAACTAATCTCCACTTGGCTGCAGTTATAATCATTAAAGCAGAGTCGAAAGTGAGCGTGATTTTTGTGGAATTATATTGATTCATATTTTCCTAGCTTCGCATCACTTCGCTCCTCTCTGCACTAATAGACAGGCCTAAAGTAACCGACAAAGTAAACGGGTTGGGATTAATTATTACAATTGATTCCAGTGATAAATGACTATCGGTGAAGGTTTAATCCAATTTTGTAATAGAATTATACGTATTTGTTTCAATTGGTTTTCGTTAATAAATTGAGTTATGAATTTTCAGTTAGTTTCAAGAATGTACTTAATTTTGTAAATCTACAAAGGGTTCTGAATTTCTTGGTATCTGTCTTTTCAATTTTCTTGGCAAACACTTTGAATTTATTCCTTTATTTAAATTCAAAACTTAACTTAGAAAAATCGGATTGTGTTACGTAATTTTCAAGAAAGTTATTTTTAGCACTAGGCTAGGCATGGTTGGTTCAATTAGTTTGGTTTAAATTCAAAGTTTGTAAATATTCGAATCTGCATTTTTAGGCCAGGTATTAATAATTTTGAGCCGTTTTTGGAATGAAACTCGAAGTCAACATAGAATATTACTTTAAACCTAAATACTGGTGAACTGGTGAACTAAACTAAACTGAATCATTTTTTTAAGTACTAATAGTTTGTAGTTGAGTTTTTTAACAGTATCACACGAGTATTTTAATACCTAGTTATGTGCAGTTTCATACACTACTTTATCTACTCTCATACATTGGGATTGAACCTACTAAATAAAATATCAAAGTTATCAAGAATACGAAATTCCCACAAAATTCATTACAACTTCACATGGCGCCTGCACCCAGCACATCACCGCGCATGCACTAGAGCGGTGCTGCTGTCTCCGCTAAAGTTCCATTACAAAATTCGGTAGAAGTTTTTTGGTGATATTAACTTCTTGGATTTGCCCAGTATCGTAATAGTTTTTTTTCTTTTTTATAGCACTTTCTTTCTCACTTCTTTTTTTAGAGAAAAAGTGTTATAATACTCGTATGATTCAATTTTTAAATTTCGGTATTGTGTTTATAAAGTATGTTAATGTAAACTCTTTTTGAAGTTGTATAATTTGAATATTACGATATGAGAGTAGATGAAAATGTATAAAGAGCACAAAAGTACTACTTATTTCTTGTTCCAAAATGTGCTCTAATTTTGGTCCGAGGTCAAGCTTTTCAGCCAGTTTTCGTATTTCTAGCTTTATCTTCACTAATATGTAATAAAAAGTGAAAATCTTTGTATTTTTTTTTTGTAATGAATAAACTCAGAAAATACTGAACCTTTAAAAAAAATCACCTATACAATGCTATTATTATCTCGAAATCACGAGGGCAAATCCGCTGACGGAAGCTAGTTCCGAGAAAGTTAGAACAAGTCGAAATAAAGTTCGAAATTAAAAAATTGCTCGATGGTTTAAAACTAGGTATAAAGATAAATTTTGTTTCGTAATAAGGCCGAAACTGCCTCCCAGATGACTTTTGAAATTGTATCACAGCCGGTTCACTGAAGTTCAGGTTCAGCCTAACAGTCGTTACTGTTAGGCTGAATGTCCACTGGAATGGAGAAGAGAGGAGAGGAGCGGAGCTGTGCCAATAGAATGTAAACTCTGGAACGGAGTTCAGATGCAACTTACCTTTATTTTCCATGGAGCTAGTGATAGCCTAGTGGTGTGACCGTCGGACCAAGTCATAGGTCTCGAGCTCGAACCCAAGGCACATCTGACTTTTCGGATTCATGTGCGTGTTGTTTATTTATCACTTGCTTCAAAAACGGTGAAGGAAAACATTGTGAGGAAAGGCATGCCTGAGAGATATTTCTCGACGGCATGTGAAGCCAAGTTAGAGGCCCATGGACGGCTTTAAAACTCTGACCCCAGGTTAGTCACTAATCACATGAAAAGAAGAAGCAGATTGCCATACAACGTGGCAATGCTTCCAGTCTCTTGGGTACATTACCAGTCGACAGCGATGCGGAGGATTTTTTCGATGCTATATTTTAGTTGTTAATAGTTTAAGGGCCGATTTTTCAATCCTCAGTTAAATCGTTGAATACTTATCTAGCGTATACAATTATCTGGCTGTGTATCAGGCGAATAAATATTTTCAATTTTTCAATCGTATAATAACTGAAGAATAGTTATCCGTGGTCTTTCTTAACCAACTTCACACTATCATGTGCAAGCGAGGTGCACAGATACAGTATTCAACGTGTTAGACAAGAATAGAAACAAAACGTATGTTGGACATTTTGACGAGATTTCTTATCTTTTGTTTAGATCCACAGATGGTCAGCAATAATGGCGACCTTTTTTTTTGTTATTTTTCGTACCCATCTTGATAGAAGTGGGTATGTGTTTAGTTAAAAAGGATCAGTAACAAACAAATTTTCTCTGTGTTAACGATGTTTTCGACTCGGTACTAAAAGTTGAGCCTAGTGGTTTTAAATAGTTAAATTCATGTCGCCCCGAAAATGTAAGTAAAGTGATATTTAAAGATATTGAAAAAAAACTATCATCATTTGAATAAAAAACATCAATTTTTTCATCAACACAAGAGCACGAAAACACGCTTATGCAAAGCAAATTAAAACCTTGGGGTTTTAATTTGCTTTGCATAAGCGTGTTTGACAAAACAAATGTCAAAACATTAAAGGGACAGTTAACTTTATTCCTCAGTTATGGGCTTTAACCGTCCGGTACTGACTATCAGACTGTTGAAAAATCCAGAATCAAGCTATCTATGGAATAAACGCTATTCGATTCTTTATCTGAGGATTGAAAAATCGGCCCTAAGTTAGGTTAGGATATTATATTTTAACCGACTGTTGTTCCTAGCGTATGTATGTTTTTTTTATGTAAGTCCGTTGATTTCTCCGTCAATTGTGGACCGATTATGAAAATTCTTTTTTTGTATGAAAGGGTATGCTCTCAAGTTGGTCCCATATAAATTTTATTAACTTTACTTGGTGATAGTTTTTGACTAAGCTTCAATAATACGTATTTTTCCGACTTACTGTATGTTGATGGTAATTATGATGATAACTTCCTGTCACTGTTATTTACATAGCAGGTAGTGGTATTCGAATTTGTGTGGGGTAGGTACCACAACTAAAAAGTGAAGAATTAAAACGTTTTACAAAAAAAAAACAAGCAACTTAAAAAAAAAACTCTACAAAGTGAAAAATAACTTTAATTTCGGAAGTCGGTGACAAAAAACGAAACTTTTTTTGAAGTCGGTTGTTTTTTTTTGTAAAAGGTTTTTTGTAAAACGTTTTTTGTAAAAGTTTTTTTCATTAATGTATTTTTATCACTTGGCTTCTTAGATTCTAAAAAACTTTCTTGTTATTTGCAATAATGCAAAGAGTAGATTTGAACCTATATCCTTTCGATACTGTTACTTCTCGAATACTCCGATACCTTAAGCTCCGTCATCGGCTATAAAATAATACTGTTATGTGAAGCCGCTGTAGCCGATATCGGCTATATAATGAAGTTTAGCCTAACGGCTCTGATCGGCTTTCATTATTATTTCGTTACCTAGATGTTGGGTTGCTTGGTAATTAAGGGTAGGCTTTTGGTAGATAGGCTTAGAGCTTGTCCAGATGACGCGATTTACGCGCGAGTCGAATCGCGCGATTGTGAGGTACTAGTAGTTCATACATTCCGTCCACATGCAGTCACGCGTTATGCTACTCCCATGCCAGTCGGTCTCTCGACTCGTATAATTGGCGCGCTTTCTACGCGCGATTCGAGATACTAGGGACGCCGTTGTTCCATCCAGTACATGCGCGATAGTTGGCGCAGGGGACGTATTTAGAATATTGTTAGAGCCAACAAGAAGTGTAAAACTTATTTTACAATGCATTTGCTCGAAAAGAGCCTTTTCCAAGCAGTCAATTTGTGCGGAAAGTGTCACTTTTTCCACTCGTGCTTTTTACTTTTCTGTTTTTTTTTTAATTTTTGAGGCCGTCGCGTCGTCAGCCCGTCACGTCTCAGAGATTTTATTATTTGAGAAAAGTTTTTCACAAATTAGTATTTACAAATGGAATGATGATGATGACGATGGCGATGATTATGACGATGGTTAAAACAAAAAGTCGATGTCAAAGTCAAAGTCGAAGTCGAAGTCGAAGTCGAAGTCGAAGTGGAAGTCGAAGTCGAAGTCGAAGTCGAAGTCTATGGCGAAGTCGACGAAGTCGAAGTAAAAATCAAAGTCAGTCATCAATTAATTTTGTTTTTATCATTTATATACGTCGTAGTATGTTAGATGTTACACATCACAGGCGACTGCCGTAAGGCTCACTCGTTTTTTTTTTTTATTTCCTCGTACAATGCATAGTAAAACGTTGTATGATACACGTGCGTAAGATGATTTCCGACTCGTGTCGACTTATACACTCGCTCACTTCGCTCGCTCGTGAATAAAAATGCCACTCGTCGGAAATCACCTACCTTCCGCACTAATAGCATAAATAACTATTAAAATTTTATTCAATGCTTCTTTATTTTAAATATTTTACATTTTCTTTTGTTTTTTACTTAAATATTTGCTTGTCCGAAACCATGTTGCTGACTACCCAAACCATCCCAGAACAGTCGTGCGTTAATAGTGCCCGTAAAACGCGCCATCTGGTCGCAGTGCAAATTCTTATTCAACTCGCGCGTAAATTGCGTCATCTGTACAAGCTCTTAGGATGAAAATGTCGAGTTTTCATTTGTTTTAGAACGTTTTTCGAGTCGTTTTTTGTTTGTCATACATAGCAATTCTATTCATCAATCTGCCTAACC
Source organism: Agrochola lota (assembly GCA_947364205.1). Taxonomy (NCBI): domain Eukaryota; kingdom Metazoa; phylum Arthropoda; class Insecta; order Lepidoptera; family Noctuidae; genus Agrochola; species Agrochola lota. The sequence goes on along the minus strand of OX376246.1, from coordinate 6,597,720 downwards.
TTTTCCCAACTGTGTTGGGGTCGGCTTCTAGTCTAACCGGATGCAGCTGAATACCAGTATTTTACATGGAGCGACTGCCTATCTGACCTCCACAACCCAGTTACTGGGTAATACGTTACCCTTTGGTAAGACTGGTTGTCACACTTTCGGGCTTCTGACGACCCGTAACGACTGTCAAAGATCCACGAAAGACCAATGGCTTATAGCGCGCTTTCCGAGGCAAGGAAGAGTCTTGGTTTGTAAAGATGGTCACCCATCCACAGACCAACCGCGGCAAGTGTAGCTTAACCTGATCGATCGACCCGTGCAGCTGTTATTTCTTAGCCACAGCACTTTCTAGCAATTCCATTATTCGAGTTAATTACTAACGGTGATAATTTGGCGTTTGATGTGTCGAACGCAATTAGATGATAGGTCTTCTTAGTAACTAGGGTTGTTGTCAAATGCGGCTTCTCTTACTAACGTGGGTTGATTGTCGTTGACTTAGTTCTTAGTCGTTGATAATATGGGATTTCATTGTATTGCCAAGAGGTACTAGTACGAACGCTTGACGTAAACGAAACGCAAATTAGAATGTATTTAATCTATTTTAAATTTAAAAAAACGTTCGAATTTACGTCAACTATCCTAAAGCATTTTGGTTTTTTTTTTGTGACATGCATAACTATCACACAGATAAATTAGTACATGGGCGAACGAGCTCTGCTCTGATGAAAATAGAGTAAAGAGTTCATACTTATTCCATACTAATTCCATGCTGCCATGTCATTATTTTAAGGTAGCCATCTTGTTCTAAACTTTGGGCGACCGAGCTCTGCTCGGGTGTAAATACGGAGAAAACGAATTTTCTCAGATATGAGACCTAGCTAGATCGATTTTTCACCCCCGTAAACCCCTATATTGCAACTTTCATCGAAATTGTTAGAGCCGTTTTCGAGAACGTTATAGCATATACATAGGTATATATATATGTAAATACAAATATTGGTCGTTTAATAGTATAAGATGTGTGAAACGATTTTTTTTTATTTTGAAATCGTTCGAATTGACGCATTACGTTTACTCCGCGCGTTTGCACCAAATTGTCAAAAATATTCAATCCTCCATTAGTTTTGCAAAACGCTTTTCAATACAAGTCCCGAATTCGACTTCGATGTCTTCATTTGCATCGGGTAATAGGACTCACCTTTTTGTCGATTTGGCGAATGTCTGTGTGAACAATAACACACCTCCATCTACTCCCTTTAAAATACAAAACTCAAACTCATGTATGTCATCTCAGTAGCGAAGCTACAAATTCAATTGGATAAACCGAAAAAAAAATGTTCTTACGATTAATACTGTATTCTGACACATAACGTGCGGCTTATTGGAGCTAGTGTCGGCGAAATTCTTAGTTGAGACAAAAAAATTAACTGCGTTCGCGATTTAGTATACCTAGACTCTGTAGTCTACACTAAATCGCGAACGCAGTTTTTTTTTTGTACGCGTTTTTCTAATGTTTTTTTATCTTCAATTTCACTTTCAATTTCAAATAGCCTTTATTAGCAATCTGAAAAACTAGTTTTACAATTTATTTCAATTAAAGGTTTAGACTTCAGAATTCTGCAGACTGCTTTGCTCTTTAGCATAGGCCTCCGCCAGGCTTTTCCATAGCTCACGTTCGTGAGTTTTTCTCCTCCTTGTTTTTATCTTATGATGTATTAAATACCTGTAATGTGACTATATTATTTAGTATTAATAGTAAACTCAAGTTTTTCCGACGGTAAGCCAGTAGGAATGGTGTTGTATGAAGCTGCCGCAGTCAGATCAAACATAATTTAGCACACAGCAAAGTCCCCGTGAAATTACGCGTCAGATAAAGGTTATATTCATCTAAATTTACCGGTATGTACCTTTAATCTGAGGTACCTCTTTAGTTACCTGAAATAATATTCTAGGGCCTCATTATTTAAAGATAACGGGTTATGGATTTTTTTTAAATTACTTTTATTTACATAAAGGTAAGAAAAGCAATTTTATATTTAAGTCCCTGAAGGAAACTACACATTAATGCGATAGTGAAATTATAATATCATTAAACATAAGCTTTTGCCAGCGGTTTCGCCCGCGTGTAGGTCGGAAACTATCCCAAGGAAACGTGCTACTAGGATTAAAAGTAATATATGTCCTAACCCAGGTCATGGACTACCCATGTGCCAAATTTCATCTAAATCCGTTCAGCCGTTTTAGCGTGAAAGCGTAACACTCACTTTCGCATTTATAATATTAGCTGCGCTTCGCGGTTTCACCCACATAAGTCTCAATTCCGTAGGAATATCGGGATAAAAAGTATTTGATTTTCTAACCTAGATTATGGACTACCCATGTACTAAATTTCATACAAATCCGTTTAACCGTTTTAGCGTGAAAGCGTAACACTCACTTTCGCATTTATAATATTAGCTGCGCTTCGCGGCTTCACCCACATAAGTCTCAATCCCGTGGGAATATCGGGATAAAAAGTATTCTATGTTCTAACCTAGATTATGGACTACCCATGTACCAAATTTTATACAAATCCGTTTAACCGTTTTAGCGTGAAAGCGTAACAAACAAACAAGCAAAATTCCCTGCTGCATTTATAATGTTAGTATAAACCAAGCACTTGTGAATTGTCAAGGTTTCAGTCAGTCAGAAAGATAAAGCTAGTAATAAGCTTCGTAGCATGACCTACTAAAATACTCAGCAACATTACAAAAGTTGAATCTTCCCTTAATATTTTTTTAAACAACATCTACCACCCAAGGCAGCTTCACACTCACAGTGTAATGAAGATACAAAGATTTAAATCGTTAGATTTGCCCTCACTGTACCGAAAAAATGATCATACTGAGAAGAGTGAGCTCACACATCCTGCATTGAACGATACATACGAGTGAGCGACAAATTTAAATGTCACAGTAAACAAAATAGAAAACTGGCCATCTTTGGACGCAGTCAGGCTAGTCTAACGATTTAAATCTTCGTGAAAATATAAAAAGTTTGCAAGATAATAGCTAAAGTTAGGAACAAGCAAATATTCAAGGCTATGAAAATGAATGAATTTTTTGTAAGCAAAATATGTTGATTTTCTCATCTACCTACCGGTATGAATTTTGTTCGTAAAATGGATTCTGTTTAATTTCAACAATCAAGCTGATGGTCAAAGTTTACGAAAAATAGCCCCTATAATATCCCCCCTTCCTTAAATATTTATACTGGACTGGGAAATAGTTATGTAACCAACTTTCTGACAAAGTCACGGCACATAATCAGCGTGGGTATAATGTTCCCACAGCTGGGACTCAGGCCGCCTCTCTGTGAGATGGAGTGGGCCGTAATCCAACACGCGGTGTGTGACTTGGCGGATGGCACAAGTCTTTAAAATTTTTGGTTCTAGGACATGCTGATTTCCTCACGATGTTTTCCTTCACCGTTTTAAGAGCAATAACTGTGGTTAAATAAATTGCACAAAGTAAATTTCCTGCCATAGTTCAAACCCTCGATCGTCAACTTGTTAGTTACAATGGGTTATTAATAATTGCTCTCTTGTCTCTGTGTCAACAAAAATAGAATGTTGTGATGGATGAAATATTATCCCTCAGTGATCTGTAATTAGGCGCTCTATGTAAAATACTGGTTAGCTGCAAAGTCAAACAATTTATTTCAATTAGGCACATAAAAGGCACTTATGAACGTCAAGTTTACAAAAAATAGAATTGATTCTAGTCGCCCCTTCCAAAAGGTAGTTTTCGTATGGAGAAGAATGGGCAAGAAACTCCACCGTTACTCTTTTAAAATGTTTTTACAATATTTATTAGCTGCATCCGGTTAGACTGGAAGCCTACCCCAACATAGTTGGGAAAATGCTAGGCAAACGATGAGAAATCTGTAATATCCAATCAATCTGTAATAACCAATCAATCTGTAACAACCAATCAATCTGTTATAACCAATCAATCTGTAATAACCAATCAATCTGTAATAACCAATCAATCTGTAACAACCAATCAATCTGTTATAACCAATCAATCTGTAATAACCAATCAATCTGTAATAACCAATCAATCTGTAATAACCAATCAATCTGCCTAACCTTATCCCAACTACTTGTCACTTGTCCCTACTTATAGGTTCATTAGAATCAATAATATAGAATCTTTTTTTTTTGTTGTTCTTCTAACTGAACAGTCAGCTGTGCTGCTGGGCAGTTTGTTGCGCCACTTCTTCTTCCCAGCTAATGCACTAGGAAGTGGTGAAGGGTGGGCGTTTTGGGGGACTGTCTTATGTAATTGACGTTCGAAAAGTGCTGATTCTCAGCCTAGTTTGAATAAATGACTTTTGAATTTTCAATTTTTGAATTTAGAAAACCAGCGTCAGACAGCATCTGCCTGGCATTAGAAATGAACCTTTTTGGCGCAGCCGTGAGGCACACACTATTATTGTTAAAATATTATTTTCACTTTTTTTTTTGTTTTGTATTTTGTGTTTCACGAATTGTGTCCAAATAAACATTATTCTTTCTTCTTTCTCTTCTTTCAACTATGTTGGGGTTGGCTTCCAGTTTAACCGGGTGTAGCTGAATACCGTATTTTACAGGGAGCGACTGCCTATCTGACCTCCACAACCCAATAACCGGGTAATACGATACCTCTTGGTAAGACTGGTTGTCAGACTTTCGGGCTTCTGACGACCGTAACGACTGTCAAAGATCCTAATGAAATACAAAGGGTAGCCAATCCTGCTCCTGAAGCCACAACCAACTATGTATCATAAAAAACCTATGATGATCCCACTGCTGGGACTCAGGCCTCCTCTCTATGAGAGGGAGAGGGCCGTAATCCACCGCGCGAGCCCAATGCGGGTTGGAAGATGTCACAGGTCTTCTAATTTTTGATCCTAGGACATGCCGGTTTCCTCACGATGTTTTCCTTCACCGTTTTGAGAGCAGTGGTGATGAAATAATTTACACAAAGTAAAGCACCGGTGTAGGTTCGAACCTATGACCTAAAAATTTTAAGTCGCGGCCGTTACCACTAGGCCACCACTGCCCCAACTATGTATTGAATCTCCTTGATCACAAAAGTCTTTAATTCTAAAACAGAGTTCAAACACCCAACTCAATTGCGCCAGTCAACAAAATTAAACTTTTTACATTCCGAGCGAAGCAATTGAAAATTGGAAAGTACTCAAACCGTTTTCTAGCGCTCAATAGTGCAATAAAATCATGGAAACTAGTTTCCAAACTCAAATCTCTCGTTCGGCGTTCAATGCTTTGTAGGAACTGAACGAAAGTCACTGAACAATTTCTGTGATTTCCAATCGAATAGACAATTGAATGAGTCGGTGAAATGGTTTGATAAATGTTGACGCTTCGTTGTGACTTCTAATGAATGACGTAAGAAGGGCCGCCATTTTGTTTTTGTACAGCTTTGTTCATTTGTTTTCGCTGTTTCTGTAACTCGCTTTCTTTTTTGCAAATAGGTACTTATGGCAGTGTAACAAATAATATGAAGTCTTTTCGATAACTTATTAAACGGTATTGATTAAGCTTTGATTTCTACTAAGGTACTTACTGTTAATGTTAGCCTGTTCAGATGTGCATCATCATTAATGATGTAACTAATATTTTGTAACAATATCATTTAAAAGAGTGTTTATGGAGTTTCTTGCCCGTTTTTCTTCATCCGTACCTTCTACGCTTTGGAATGGGCAACTCGCTTCATCTTTCTGAAATCTGAATGACCGACTTCGTGATCATGCAAAAGTGCCTGTCAATGGTTTAATTGACATAAATGCTTTGAGTTTGAGTTTTGAGCCATCCCACTGCTAGCCAAAGGTTACCTACCAATTATTTTATTAGATTACACGTCTTCTATCCATTAGTAACTTCCACAGATATCCATAGAAACTGCTGTATAAAGATATAGTTTTCCGTACTTAAAAATCGTAATTAAAAAGAAGTTATTTTGATTTATGATTTTATTACTAGTTGTTTTTTTTTTAACTTATTTAATTAATAACCTTTATAAAGGTACTCAAAATTAAATACTATTAACTTTTAATAATTTTAAAAGTTAATCGTATTTAATTTTGAGTGAGAAGAAGATGTTGGCAGCACTGGTGTCGCGCTATTGTTGTTCCGTTGCGAACTTCCGGAGCAATGGTCGATACTTGCCAAACGAAGATCGGAATGAGTGATCGGCAGTTGGTTTTTGGATACAGTGCGAGTGACATCTCCAGAATAGTCATAAAATAGTGTGTAACCTGTGTCGACACCCTTGCGCCATCCCATCTTCCTAGCACGGCGGGCTGTGCTGGGGCGGCTGCTGCAGGTGCAGAAAACCTCAAACGGCGCGAATATAATAACCTCATTGGAAGCTTTATTTTTGAGCCGTTTGGGGTCGAAACACTGCGGCCGTGGGGTCCGAGTGCTCATCGAGTATTTCGGGACATCGCCAAGCGGTTGGTCGAATCTTCATGTGAACAGAAGGCTGGCCAATTTTTAGGTCAAAGAATCAGCATTGCCATCCAACGTGGCAATGCTGCCAGCTTTTGGGCACTTTTCCCAGTGACAGCGATGCGGACGAATCTTTTGATGCCCAATGAGCTCTTCCTTTATTCTGTTTTCTTTTTTCCTCTGTTTATTTGTACATAATTTATATATTTTAGTGTTAGATGGATATTATAATAATGTTTAAATAAAAAAAAGTGTGGAACTTATATTTGAGACTAGAAAATAAATATATACCTAATTATTGTATACCAGTGCAGTTTGATTAGAGAACCGTAACTTACGAACATTTACACTCAAAATTCTCATCACTAAAATTATCTGTGAATCATTAACAAAACGCGAATGAGATCTTCCGACCTCTAATCGGATAAAACTAAAACGAATTTCACCTGAACGTTATTATCCCTTATTAAATTGCTGAGCCCCATTATTTAAACCTCTGACTAAGGGAATGGTTAAGTACAGAAGGTCAGCTCCATACAACGAGTAGAAACGCAAGCGCACATAGATACGCTTCACTTACAGCGAGTGCAAGTGCACTCGCGACCGGCATTTGTTTGAGATCGCCGTACGTACAATGTCACACGTTCCAGGCCCACGTGGTAGATTACAGCCCACTCCCTCTTGAAGAGGAAGCCTGTGTCCCAGCAGTGGGAACATTTTAGGTTGATTATGCCGTACGTATGTTACGTGCGTACATTACGTACGGTACGTACGTACTTACGTCTGAGAGCGTTCGCCAAAAAAGTAAGTTGGGAGTTTGGGTGTCTCATTTCTTACGAAATTTATAGGAAACGCTTTTTGCGATTTCTGACTTTTCTAGTACTCAAACTCGTTGTTCCAATAAAGTTTTTGATCCTTGAAACAGGATCGATTGGCATCCAAAAAGGTGTTTGTGAAAATTTTCTTTGTCACTGTACTGTGTGTTTTCAAAATTTGTCAATGGGGATCAAAATTTTTCAAAAAATAATTAAGTGTCCCTAAGATCGTTTTTCTGTAACTACAATGGTTAACATACCTATCCTTACCGCCCTGTCTCAAAACCCCTGTTTAGAGCCAACTTACTGTACCTATCTATTTTGTGCTAAGGAGCATGAGCAGAAATAATTAATTAAGATAGCCTCGACCCTTTCTCCCTTCCAAATCGGAGTTTCTGGGCCAAAATTGCGAAACTTAAGCCGTTTTGCAACTACAACTTGGAATGACTTTGGATGAAGACTGATTGTGTTTGGGTGCCATCAATGGTATTAAAAAGCAATTGGATATAGGTCAGTTCAGGTAAAGAGAAATCTGCACCCCAAGTGAGTAACATACTTTCAATAAAAATCCGACGAATTTCTTTGTTTGAAAAGTTTGTCTTTTCAACTACGGAAATCACGCAATGAAGTTTTTTGGCACAACTTGAAGACAACGAAACGAAAGTTCAAGCTGGTTGAACGATAAAGCTGTGAAATGAGAAAATCAGTAACATCTATATTATTCTTATTTATTGTAGAATTAGTACTGATTTTCTGTAGAGCTTACTACTCTCTTTACTCAAATGAGCGCACACAATTCGAAAGCGAACTCATTTGTTTTTAAAGTAAATCATCGCGGATTCACAACGAGACAGCGTTCGAATTTCGAAGTGATGTTTAGAGAATATCTTCAGATAACTAGGTTACTAGGCTAGTCTTAAATTTAATAATTTAGGTAAAACACTAAATTCAAATTAGGCCAAAGGGCGATGCAGCCTAGCGTGCTTAGTGTGAAATTCAGTGAATCTGAAATATTAATGACATTATGATAAACACATTGAACTTTGAAGACGTTAAGTCCAGGTAGGCTATAAGTTTTTATAGTAAATTTGTAATTAGTAAGGCCCATCGTCCAAGTCGCTAATCAAAAGTATCCAGTAACAAACTCAAATCACCAATGAAAAGTCAGAATGTTACAGCACTAGTGTTTCAATGGCGGGCCGTACACGACGCAACCAATCACAAACTAGTTAATAGTTGTTAGTAAGTAAGTTAGTTAGTTAAGTTTCTGGCGGTGGACAGGTGCCTTAAGAGCCCATACTACCTCAACTCAAATTCACTTTTTATCCTGTTCGCACCATACTGGTCGCGGACTGAGTGAGAGCGAGACCGAGTGGGTACTGGTGGCTCCAAGGCGCCGATAATATAGGTAATGTCTTTTTAGGGTGAAAAACAGGGTAATATATATTTTTTTAAACTTAATAGATAATTGATTTATATTTAATTCAGGTCTTATACGAAGTTTCATGATCAAATTTGAAGTATTTTTTTTAACCAGCGTTTTATTGTTCGGTTGGTACCTATGGATTTTTTTTCGGTAGAGAAATTTTATGGAATCGAGTTTTCGTCAAACATTCGTCAATTTATTTCAAAATGAATCCTGCAGTATTTTCGATATAACGGAGGAGCTAAGCAATTCGAGGTATTAGAGACTCTTAATGGTTCGTCATTGTAACACGATAAAAACGGCAGTATTTCATGTCGTAAATAGCTATAAATGGTTCCATATAAAACTACCCCGTCCCTATACCCTATATTAAAGAGTATAAAATATGAAAACCTCACAGTTCTGCGTAGTTTTAGCTGAAACGTCTTCCGGAGACGGGTCTCGAACCCACACACCCTTATTTAAAATGTAACAATAGGGTAAGGGGTTGCGAACTTTTACAATGTAACAATGAAATGGATATAGCAGAGAGGGATATTTTCACATGTTAATCCTTAGGCCGTTTCCTCATTGGTCGGTGCGGTTTCGTTTCGGTATACTATGCTCGGCAGTGTTGCCAGCTGGGTCTTGTCAAAAGTTACCTGAAATGGATAAAAAAGTAACCTTTTAGTGTGAAAAATAACCTTTCTTTCATATTTTTTTCTAGCAGTATGATTCAATGTTCAAAGACAGTTGTTAGTTGTAATAACTTACAGAAATATGAATAATTTTTTCCATTTATGTTAAATTTGTGATGGGAGCGAACGATAGACGCTTTTGACCATCTTATTGACCAATTCAAAGCATTTCATTTCGATTTATGATGATTTATGCAAGGAGCTCGTGGGTAAGTTATAACAGCCGCACTGGTCGATCCATCAGGTTAAGCTACGCTTGCCGGGGTTGGTCAGTGGATGGGTGACCATCTTTACATACCGAGAATCTTCCGTGCCTTTTCCTTTAGCCTTTTCCCAACCATGTTGGGTTCAGCTTTCGGTCTAACCGGATGCAGCTGAGTACCGGTAATTTATATGGAGCGACTGCCTATCTGACTTCCACAAATCAGTTACTGGGTAACACAATACTCCCTCGTGAGACTGGTTGTCAGACTTTCAGGCTTCTGACGACCCGTAACGACTGTCAAAGATCCAGGAATGACAGCCGGAACCAACGGCTTAACGTGCTTTCCGAGGCACGGAGTCTCAGTATGTAAAGATGGTCACCCATCCACGGACCAACCCCGGCAAGCGTAGCTTAACCTGATGGATCGACCCGTGCGGCTGTTATTACTTAGCCACGAGCTCCTTGGTAGTATTTTGATAACATAAAAAATAAAAAAGATGTGTCTAATATTTTTTAATAACATATATGACGGACAAAAAAAAATTGTCAACATCCTTGAATGAGCCAAACGGAGACATGAAAACCGATGAAACACCAGATGTAGCGGCATCTACATCGCTACATGCGAACTATGCATCAAAGACCTGACGTCACACAACATCCTGACGTCACACAAATCCTGCATCGCGCAATTAGAGTTTACCGCGCGATAAACATATATACAAGCTTCCCGACTTCAACCTCTGGGCAGTTGCCCGCCAGACACGACACCCGTCTGGTCGGAGGATCCTCCCTTTTCTATGGTGGATGAGTGAACTTTACACCCTGTTCCTTATGCCCCCAAACAGGCACCAACTAGTGTTTTCTTCCTACTTATATTTTCTTATTTTCTATAGGTAACCTTTTCTTAGTTCTTTTGGCTCAGAATTATCCCAATCATTGCATCGCCTCGAAATCTTACTTTAGTCCTAATTCAATATAACCCTATATTTATACTCACAAATTCTTAGTAACACGGGTCTACATACTCCATTTACTATACATGAAGCAACTGTTGCGATCCCCAAAGTAATAACAACGTCATTACATTGTGTCTCATACTAACAACAAGAATATAACAATGTCATTACGTTCTGTCTCCGTCTAACACTTGGAGTAATGGAATTCCTTAAGTGTACTCTTTGCGAAAGTTTTCTTTTCCATTTGACGTTTTTCGAGAAGGCTTATTGAATATTAAAAAGACGTTTGACTTGGTCTTCTCGTATCAACGCAAAATATTATGAGACTAAAGAAATAAACATATCAATCAAATCAACTCAGTCCACTACTGGACATTAGGCATCTCCTTGACTGCGAGCTGCGCCACAACACCCTGTCCTCCGCCATCATCAGCATCCAGTCTATCTCAGCCACCTTTTCAAGGTCGTCGTCTATCTAGCTGGGGAGCGTCCCACACTAAGCTTGCTGCTACGCAGTCTCCACTCCAAGAATCGTCTGCGGCACCGGCCATTGGTCCTTCGACAACATGTCCAGCACACTGCAACTTCAGCTTGCTTATTCTGCAAGCTATGTCGGTAACTTCGCTTCTTTTCTGGATAATTTAATTTCTGATTTTATCCTTCAACTAAACTTTCAACATAATAGCCCGTTCCATAGCGCACTGAGCGACCATGTATTTGTCGATCAGCCCAAATGTCACTGTCCACGTTTTGGCACCGTACGTCATAAAGGGCAGGATGCACTGGTTGATGACCTTAGTCTTGAAATAAGCTTATATTTGAAGACTGGACTGACATGCCGTGGTAAAAATCTTGAGAAAAGATACAGACAACTGTTTCTCATACCTCTATTAAGCTTCTTGTCATAGAGAGAACTGTTCCTCATACCTCTATAAAGCCTCTTGTCATACAGAGAACTGTTCCTCATACCTCTATAAAGCCTCTTGTCATACAGAGAACTGTTCCTCATACCTCTATAAAGGCTCTTGTCATACAGATAATAGTTTCCCATACATCTATAAAGCTTCTTGTCATACAGAGAACTATTACTATTATTATCTAACTATTCAATGGAATAGTTAGATAGTTTTATAGAGGTATGAGGAACAAAAAGGTCTATTTGGCCATTGCCAAATAGACCTTTTTGTTTTTTGAAGTGATATGTGTGTATGTGTGTAAGTGATATTCAACCTTAGGGTGGAAAAGCAATAACGAAGTTGATTATACCTTTAATAAAACTTTGTGATTGACTGAACACACAGCCTAAACTTCACGAAAAAGTGAATATTTAAAGGGAAATATTTAACTGAACCTCTAAAAACTTATTGAACTTCTAATTATGGACCCTTTTTTAATTTAATGTAAACTTCTGAATCTTTTTCCGCTTCTAATGATGCGCACTTTTTTTATCAATTGAGCTTCTTTTAAGTTTCTGGCTTTTTCTCAAATTTGGTCCCAGTAACTAAGCTAGGTTACCCCGACCAAACAGGTTAGGATAGGTTGAAACTGCGACCAACCACGGGCGAGCCGAATTGCTCGAAGTTACTAAGCTAGGACATCCCGATCAAATGGGTTAGGTTAGGGTACGGTAGTAGTTAAAAATAAAAGTACTGTGTCCAACAGCGAGCGAGCCGAGCGAGCGAAGCGAGCGGTGTCGCGACAGCGACCGGCGAGCTTTACATGAAAGTTGGTCGCGGCTATTCGGCTATTTAGTAGATATTTTGAGGCACAATCATTAAATTAGAGTGTCCATTAATATTTTTAGGGTTTTGATTAAATAGATGCCATATAAAGAGCTTAAAGAAAATTTAAATTTACCTCTGTCTGAAAATTCTGTTCCTATTTTCAGTTTCAATAGTTTTAATCCACTAAATACACAAACTAAAGCTCACCAAGTTAATTGAACACAAACTACCTACAATGGTACTTAGACCCCACTATCTAGTGCCATTCGTAGGTACTTCAAACCCAATCTTGTTAAGTGTATACAAATATAGTGATACGCTGTAACCTATGTGAACTGCCTATTAGGTACGTACCTACTATGGAACTACTGCTTGTTTTGTGTTTCTATATGTTACTGGTCGTTACTTGGAAAATTTACGAGTCGTTATTGAGTTGATGTCACTTGATGGATTTACTTGCATCGTACATTGAACTCATTAGTTTTCCGACTATAGAAAAACGCCCATTATAGCAGCACGGCTTCGACACGGCAAATAACTTGTCATTCAAGTTAGGATTTCAAGTCAAATGCATTAAAGTCTATTTTACGGTGGCTATGCAGAATACTCACACGTCACGCCAACAGCACGCTTCAAGCGAGGAGCCCGCTCCCCGGGCGTCGCCGTCCGCGCGGTTAGGCCTCGCCGGCCGCGCGGTGACCGCTCGCAATATGAATGAACAACAAGCTGGCACCTCACCAGTGGCGTGCCGGAGCGAGTGGTCGCCTTGCTGACGGCGCGTTGGCAACTAGCGGTCGTCTTGCTTCGGCGCGTTGGCGACTAGATTTTTCGAGGCGGTGCCGGGGCGTTACTGCGCTGGAGTGGTGCTGTTATATTGGGTGATGAGCTTATGACTGCTAATATTTTGAATGCAAATGACACTTCTAAAAGGTGACACGTGCCATGCAGAAAAAGCACGTGTTTGAAACTGCTTTACCGCTTAAAAGTGGTAACAATTTGGTATTGACCGGACTTTTATGTTGTAGCAGTAAAAGTGCTTTTCGTGGTTCAAGTGTTATCAATCACAGACGTGCGCTTGACTGTTACTTATGCCATAATATTTTATAATTCTTGGCAAAAAAATATTCTTTCCAAATCTACCTGTAGGTATCTTAAAAGCCACATAAAATGTAATGCTAAGAGATTTTTACTAGGCAGTAAATAAGAAAATAAACTCAAATGAATGTAACTTTTACTTCAAATTCTTTTAGTTAGCCCGTATGAGAAGTTATTTTCTTTTTACTTCAACGAATTTATTAGTCTTTTTCGCAATAATGTTAAAAGCCCAAGGGTATAAATATAATATGACTGAAGAAATATTTTTAGATTTATTTTTAGTAGAGCAGGTAAAAGAACGTATACCTATTTATTTAAAGGTGCTCGAGGAGCTTGTGGTCAAGTTATACAAGCCGCACGGTCGATCCATCAGGTTACGGTACGCTTGCCAGGGTTAGTACGCGGACGGGTGACCATCTTTACATACCGAGACTCATCCGTGTCTCGGGAAACACGTAAAGCAGTTGGTCTCGGCTGTCATTCGTGGATCTTTGACCTGCGTTACGCGACGTCAGAACCCCGAAAGTCTGAAAACCAGTCTTAACAAAAGTTATCGCATTTAATTACACAGTTAATGGGTTATGGAAGTCTGATAGACAGTCGAGTCGAAAATACTGGTATTCAGCTGCATCCGGTTAGCCTGGAAGCCAACCCAACATAGTTGGGAAAAGGCTAGGCAGATACGCTTTTACAACAAACTTCCCATTGACATTCGAAACTTACCCATTAAACGATTTAAAATTTGTATTAAAACCAAACTTTGTAAAAAAGGGTACTATAAAATTTCAGATTATTTAGAAGATAAAAAAGCTTGGGATTGAGCTGCTCGCTCTGCTAAACCTTGTGATAAAACCATAAAACTTGACATTAGAATTATTTAGTAAAATCATTAAAATATACCAGTTTTATTTAAACATTAAAACAAAATGACATGATTACTTTGTAAAGTATAATATTATTTTAATTACCTATTGTGAATGTGAGGACTATGTGGATATTTTTTTTAATTTAATTTTTTTTTTCTCATTACTCCTTTTTTATCCTCTCTCAGTTAGTTTTAATGATGGTCTGGCAGTTTGAGTAGTTTATGCGGCCTACCCAAATGTCCTTTCTTTGGTATTGTTCGTCGAGTTGAGCTCCTTTTGTTCTGAGTTGAGCTCCACGATTACTGACAAATGCTTGCACTGACTGGACAGGTCCACTCAAATCTGTGTGGTTCTTTTCTCAAAAGACCATTTCAGACATGAATCTACATGGTCCTCATATGGCTTGACCAAGATTATGTCTGGACTTTAAAAGAGACTGTGACCTCTGAGTTTGTTTCGGCCTTTCTTCTCAGAGTAGTCGGATAGGAAACGCCGAACTCATCTAGCAAAATTTAATATATTTTTAATATGACGTGTAAAAGTGATTCCTATATCCTATTTACAGAATAAACAATTTCATTTCATTTCATTTCATTTCATTTCATTTCATTGAGTCCCTAGCATATACGTGACGTACATGGAAAGTACTGAACGGAAAAGATGTAATTAGGCTCTTCAACTTTATGGCTAAAGTTAGCAATGCATCGGCATACCTCTTGCCAGAGCAGTAACCATTTTCGATTGATTATGATATAATAAAATACTATAGGCGTAGATATATTTAGTAACCTATTCCGCTTAACTATTCTTAAAGAGTCATAAAAAACCCTGTAAGAAATCGACACGTGTTTCCCTCTCAACGAGGCATCCTTAGGATGACCATTGACTAGTCGCGAACCTGAACACGACGTGCTCTGCGTCCGGCGCTCGACGTGGCAACATGCCATGTTCGGGTATAGTTAAGCGAAATAGGTTACTAAATAATACCTAAGTGTATAGTATTTTATAATGGATTTCCGCAAGGTCACGCCTGAATCAATTAACTACTATAATATAATAATTATACCAGCCTATTAGTGTCGCACTGCAAGGCAATGGCAAGAGGCAGTGGGACATCATCATACAGAGAAGATGATAAATTAAATTCATTTCAAATATTTTTTTATTAATTAATTCCAGCCTATATCTCCACCGCCAGATAAGTTTAATTACACTATACATATTAAATTACTGCCTCGTTGATCTAGTGGTCGCAAGCGCTACTGCTGAGCATGAGGTCCTGGGTTCGATTCCCGGGTCGGGCAAAGTATTATTGGGTTTTTCTATCTGGAATTTCTCAGTAGCAGCCCGGAGTCTAGATTTGTGCCCGGTTGATGTCAATAGGCTCGCCCCCTATTACATGGGACTTAAACATAACTGGCGAAATGTGGGTGTACCTGCTAAAAGTACACCTCTGCCCAAGCCTTCGCGGAGACAAGGCGTGATGTTAGTGTTAAATAATTTAATATTTATATTGTAAATATTAAATTACAATATAAATATTAAATTACTTTACAAATATTAAATTACAATATAAATATTAAATTACACTATAAATATTAAATTATATTTATAGTGTTTCTTTTTTTAATTTACCTCCTATCTGGACATTGTCAAACATGCTTTGACTGAGATTTTTTTTAAGGACACAGTAATATCCAAGTTCCTTGAATATCAATAAAAAGTAATAACCCATATCCACTACATAGCTAAGTAAAAACCCCCATTTTCATCCTGAAATAATCTTATAATCGCCTGTTAAGAAACCCATAAAAAGTAAAAGGGGTTCTTTTCCCCCAAGTGAAAAAACTTTTACACACCTACATAGCAGGCAAATTACACTTCCATTCAAAATTATAGGTACGGTAAAACGGAGCAAAATTAGAAAAAATCTTATACATATCTACATGGCAGGTACATTACACTTCCTTTCAAAATTACCGGTACAGTAGAAAAGAACCAAGTAAAAAAGCTTATAAATACCTATATAGCAGACAGATTACACTTCCTTTCGAAATAACAGGTACCTACCTACAGTAAAATGGGGGTCAACAATAAGAGACGAAGCTGCGCCGTATTCTAAGGGAATGTTCCATAATATTTAGTACAATTGAGGACAAAATAATTGGGTTATCTTTGTGAAGACTTTTGAAGTGAGTGTTCGCCCCACAGTTCGCCCCACTTTAAAGTACACGTTTCAATATCAAAGTGAATGGAAAATGAGGTGTTAATAGTGTTGCTAGTGAAGTGGGACTTTTTCTGCGGTCATTTGAGCTTCATAAGGCCTTATTTGATGAAGTACTGCCTTGTTAGGCCTACAGGCGGGTACGCACGAACAAATAAGAACATGGTGAACACGAACATCAAACACTTTGTTCGTCAAAAATGTTCGTGGCGATCCAATTTCGAATCCATGAGAGTCCTATTACTGCCTGGACGTACGATGCATTGCGTGAGCTCAATACAGAACACGCAAGCTAAACATTCAAGGTCACTGGCATATATCTGCGTCTTAAGCGCTAGCCACACGGGGAACGAAGCTAAGTTCGTTTAAATTCGCTCATGCAGCTGCCGCGTCTATTCAAACTTCGGTTCATAGTTCGAACCGAAGTATGCAAACACGCGGTAGCTACATGAGCCATGGTAAACAAACTTGGCTCAGTGTGGCCTGCGCTTTACACCCGTGACATCTGTCAGTGAAAGCAGTAAGTAAAAAAACCGGAAACTTAGATGTTTTTTCTGCTATTCATTGTCCGAGTCAGACCTGTCAAGAGCAGGGTAAAACACGTGCATTCAAGATTGCTGTGTGGGTGTGTGTTTATGCTGTGCACATGCTTCTTGCACAGGGTTGCTTTTATACTTGATATATTATCTTGAACTTCATACTACATTTGTCCAGATTAAAATATTTTTATTTATTTCTTTCATTTAGGCGTTTGTGATAAATTTTATAGAATTAAGCGTTTAGCCTTTGTTTTCTTGAAACCGTTACAGTTCCGTGCTTGGCTATTTTTCTGACTTTCACTTGCTTAACTGCCCCGTTGGCCTCGTGGTCGCAAGCGCGACTGCTGAACGCGGGGTCCTGGGTTAGATTCTCGGGACGGGCAAAGTGTTATTGGATTTTTTTATTAAGAATTTCGTAGTACCAGCCCGGAGTTTAGAAATTGGCGGTGTGATACCCCCGTGTCACGGAAAGCACGTTAAGCCGTTGGTCCTGCGCCTGATCTGTTTCCGATCGAGTCGGAGTTGGATTGCCGTCTCCTCGTGAGGAAAGAGAGGTGTACCTATCAGTGTCTGCGCGCACACTTGTGCACCATAATATCTCCCGCGCCGAAGGCTGGTCTCCGTTGAGATTGGCGCCGTGGTTCTTCGAAAAAATTCGGTCTTCAGGACTATTATTATTATCGTGCCTTCAATTTTGTAGAGACAGGGGAGGGAAGTCTTCTCCAAGCTTAATTAGTCATTATGCATGCTCTGCAAGGTCAGCCTTATTTTATCCAAGTAAAGCAGATAATAGAGATGATACCTGGATAAAAAAAAACTATTTAATCCGTCAGTCAGATAATAAAAGAATATTAGACACGTATTTTTTGCATTATCATATTAATAAAAAATACTTAGATAAAACGCATTAAAGCTGGGGAGTGGGGGACGCTACGTCACAAGTAAGTATAAAATCTACATACTCATGACTTCACGGCACATTTTAACTCAATGTGTTGCCGTAAGTGTATAAAGTAATATACCTGACAGACAAAAAACTAATTTTTAGTCATCATCCCTATTAGGCAAAGACAATTCTATTGCTATATGAAAATTGGTTGACCGGAAAAGCTGTGAAAGTATAAAATCTGTATTAATTCTTCATTAATTGTAAAATCACTCACAACCTAAATTCACTCGGAACCTCACTCAAGTGAGCGCACACAATTCGAAAGCGAACTCATTTGTTTTTAAAGTAAATCATCGCGGATTCAGAACGAGCCACTGTTCGAATTTCGAAGTTATGTTTAGAGAAGTACAACTAGGAAGCGAGGCAGTGTTGGTTTGGTAGTCAAACAAGATTATATTTCAGTTAATGACCGTCACAATGTTAATTATGGCGTTGTTCCCACTCAATAGTCATTAGGGCTAATGTTCAATTACAGTGACCAAATTACGTCATTCCCACCATTTACTGACTTTGATGACTCTGAAGTGGGAAAGTGGATCAAATAGCGAACATTTTACTAATGTTATTTATTTTCTACTAGCTTCTACCAGCAACTGAGTCCGCGTGATTTTTATTTCTTTTTCCTCAGCTTTTGAGTGTCGTAGCGTTATGTTTTAAATAGCCTGTAACCTTCCTCACGAATTGGGCTATCAATGCAAAAATATATTTTTGAAAAAAAAAAAAAACCGGCCAAGTGCGTGTCGGACCACGCACAATGAAGGGTTCCGTAGTTGGAATGAATTTATCCCAAGAACAAAATCAACTTTGTAGTTGAAAAACATGTTCTTCCATACATTCCCCAACTACAAATATTTATAATCGCAAAGTTTTTTTTTTTTATGAATTCTATACCTTTGGCATAAAGATGACATTAAAAGCAAAAAAGTGGTTACAATACCAACTGTTTACTGCAGCTGCCATTATTTTGTCATGCCACCAACGCGATGGAAGTCAAAATCTGTTGAACGGACTGTAAAAAAGGTTTATTTAAATGGCTAATCTCATTTTAAATGGACTATAGATAGGGATGCTCCATCGTCGAAGCCTAATAACTTGGGTATTGGTTTTAATGTATGCCTTTTGCCGGGAATGTTAATGACGCGGATTATTGAGAGGATGCTGCTTGACGTTTTCCCTAATGACTTACAATTCTAGAGTCTCTAGTCTTCGAGATATAACCTGAACTACACTGCTTCTATTAACTACGCCATTTCTTACAGAGTAATGAAACAACAGAGATATCATTTAGTTCTCGGAATTACGTCGTTTCCTTTCCTAGTTATAATGATATCTCCGTCCCTCTCATTAAGCTGGTCACGCACGTACACTTACTTTTTTATTATAACTGATTTCTCCGAGATTGTGTGTGCAATACGTTTTTCTTTAATTGTATTTGATTCAATTCCATATTAGAAATAGGGATAGGATTTTTTTATTTTTTTTACTAGCCTACACTGCTAATTAATACTTTAGCCAATAATAAAAAAAGAAAATGTCCGGGTGATCGACACCGACACTGCCGCGTTTGATCGTGACAATATGTAGGATGAAACACAAAAAATCATATTTTTCAGGTTAATGTTAAAAAGATATTAATAAATAAAAAAAGGAAATAATAATAGTTTTTTTTTTTTATATTTAAAAATGAAAATTATATGTATACGGGTGTCCGGGACATCGACGCGAAGGCGGTTACCATGGATTCAGTACATGATTCTGAACCCCCCTGCGTTGAAATTTTTTGTCGGTTATTAAAAAAAAAAAACAGCTGCTCCATACATTTGAAGCGCGTAGGTATTGCAAATATATGGATACTCAAATAAAATAAAATAAAAAATAAAATATATGGTATACTCAAAAGTCTATTTACTCAAAAAACAAGGCATTGTAGTACTCGTTAAAAAAATACAGTTTTACAAAATAAGTACTACATCTACAAACGTGTGGGTTAGCACATAGTTTACGTATATTCATTAGCATGTTAGATTCAAGTTATTTATATACTTCAACACCTAAGTGTCTTTTTGTTTTTGTATTTATTTCTAGTTAGTCAGTCATTTAATTTAGTACCGAGTGTAAAAAGTTAGTCGGTAAAAAATTGCAGAAAAAATCTTTTTACAAAAAGAAAACAACTTCCAAAAAAACACTACAAAGTGACAGTTGTCTTTCTTTAGAATAGAGTAGAATAGAACAGTTCTTTATTTGCACAGAAAGTAGGTACAAGTTACAGATGTTAAGGTTAAAATGATCCTTATACTAACTACCTTAACTAAAGCATGCAAACAGTTTATTTAATATAAATATTATTAACAAATTCAATCAAATCAGTATAAGTTTACCATGTCAAGATGAAAATCGGAAAAGAAAAAATACAAAATTGAAGTTTAATAAAATGGGATTATAAATTTGTCAAGTTCGATTTATTTTTAATTTAAATGTATTGAACATTTAAATTTAAAATAAATGATTTAGTAAAAGTCAGGAGTCCAGAGATGTCATATTATTTTTTTTTTTTTTTTTACTTTTTTTAAATTTTTAGTTTTGGTACAGCTACCTCACACAAATTCGAATACCACTACCTACTATGTAAATAATAGTGACAGGAACTTATCATAATATCATCCACATAGAATAAGTGGGAAAAATACTTATTATTGAAGCTTACTCAAAAAGAGTCAAAGAGAGAAAGATAGAAAGAGAGAGAGAAAGAGAGAGAGAGAAAGAGGGAGAGTAAGTGAGAAGGCGAGAAAAAGGGAGAGAAAGAGAGAGCTAGATAGAAAGAGAGAGAGAAAGAGATAGATAGAAAGAGAGAGAGAGAAAGATGGAGAGTAATAGAGAGAAAGAGAAAGAGAGGTGAAAAAGAGACAGAGAGAGAAAGAGAGCGAAAGAAAGAGAGAAAGAGGTGGAGAGCGAGAAAGCGAGAGGGAGAGAGAGAGAGAGAGAGGTGAGTATGGTGACAAGATCCCCTGAAAACACAATTTTACTTCATTTGACAGTGTTTTATAACACGGTTGACCGTCCGCGGTGGTTAACTTTAGCGCAAACCTAATTCCGGTAACACTCCCGGAGGGCTCACTTCCAATAAGTATGGCGACATGGAGCACGAGTTCTATGAAAAGTGGGTGGAGTCGAAAGTGTTAAAGGCGCTCCCTCAGCGAAGCATTCGCCTGTAATGTAACAATCCAATTTTCAAAATCGGCCCGCAATTGACGGAAAAATCGAAGGAAATAAATAAAAATATAAACATACGCGACGAACATATAACCTCCTTATTTTTGGCAGTCGGTTTAAAATTAAACAAAAATGCGCATGCATAAACGTTTTCGGCATCGTCAAACATAATTCATTATCTTCATATAACTTCATCTTGAGTTACGATTTTTGGTACCTTAGCATATTTTTGATACAGGCATTTTTGACGTTGTCACGCCAAGAAAGTACCTATTTAGCAAAATACTTTAACACACACACACAACCATCAAGTAATTATAGTCCTCCTGACCGAATTTCGGACATGGCGACCAATCTTAGCAGAGACTAGCCATCGCGCAGAAGACATTATAATAGTTCACAAGCGTGTGCGCAAACGCGCGTTGAACCGTTTAGCTCCCTTCAAAATGGTTGCGCTGAATGGTGCTGATCCATGCGTCATGTTATTGAACGGGTGCCGTCAGTAGGGACTGGTCATCTCTTAGCTGCCACTGATAATTTTAATTTTTAAATGGTTTTTAATATTTTGTTACGGACACTTTTAACGTGCACCTCTTTCTACATTGTTCTCACATGTATAATTTCAACATGAATGATGTCCCCAATATTTTGATTTAAAAGTGTGTCCGTGGAGATTCTTGCCCGATTTTCTCCATAGGGATGATGACTAAAATTGTTTTTAGTCCATCATGGAGATTATAAAATAATATTGGACACGTATTTTTTCTTCTTTTATATAATCTAAAGATTGCGGCGATACATTGTGTTAAAATGTGCCATGACGTCACGAGTATGGAGATTTTATACTTATATACTTGTGACCTATCGACCCCCACTCCCCAACTTAAAATCCGTTTTATCTAAGTATTTTTTTATTATATGATAAAGCAAAAAATACATGTCTAATATTTTTTTATTATCTGACTGACGGACTAATTAGAATTTCTAATTTCCCAGGCATTGTTTTTTTTTTTTTTCAGGGTGGGAAATCATCAAATGACTTCTCCCGCTCTGGGCAGAGCGAGAGGGTGTGTCAGACTTTTACTGACTAAAACCCACCCGTGTTCCTTCCGTTGCCTGTGTGCCGGGGCCGCGATATCCCTTTCAGACAAACCCGCAACCCCAGCAGGTACCCAGGCATCATCCCTATTCAAAAGTGCCTGTAATTGGTTTATTTGAAATAATGCTTTGAGTTTGAGTTTGAACAGGTGGTCATCAAGTAGTAACTAAACAAAAACCATATCAAGTAACTCAACCCATCCAATGTCACATCCAACAACTAATAAATTGTAGTTCCACAAAGCTAAAGGCAACACTTTGTAGAACAGAACTCCGCTTCCAACTTCATACTCTCAAAGTATCTCTGGATCTGTAACCCACTGGCATCACGGCAAGGGATAAAAATGCGATGAATAAGAATATAACTTAGTAATATGACAATAAAATTGAAATTTCAATGACACGGCATGCCTAAGCATACCGCAACTTATTTAGAGTATTATATGTTCATAGAAAATGGCGCCCGCCCTTCGAAATCTCAGTGTATATCAGTACCCAACAAAATCGAATGAGCGGCAGTTACGCACGGATGCGGAAGGTTTATTTACCGAGCGGCCATAGGTAATTATTCCAAGGTCACCGATATATAATACTGTTACTTATTTATACTGTGGCTTTGTTTTAGTACCTACAATGATTAATTTATCATTAAAGTTTCAATTCTAAAAATCCCTTCCCGTGACGTTCCGCCAGTGGGCGCAGGGCCTCAGACGACCGGACGCTGTCTTTTTAACAACATGGCGGCAGGAAGCTTCGAGGCGGCCATTTTCTTGTCCCATCTTTTTTAAATGTTCTCGGTACGTTGAACAACAGAAGAGTGGCTACCGGTCCAGTGAAGCGCAATAATTTGAGCCTCGTGATGTGGAGACCTCAGTTATTAAGTGCCTAGTTTTTTAGACTTAGTAACAGTGTTTTATGATATTGAGATCAGAAGGGTGGAGGATGCCCTAAATGGGTTGTCAAGCATGGATAATTACGGCAACTTTTTTTTTGTTTCTTTATTTTTTTTGTCATTAGGAGGTAAAAGTTTACGGGGAGATTTCAATAAGGCGGATAGTACCTTATGGCAGTCTAGCTATTTATAGATACCTTCGATACCTTCTGCCCGCGACTTCGTGCGCGATCCTACAATAACCTACCTCAAGAATTGGGTACCAACCCAATGAAAACATATTTTTTTAAATCCAACTGGTTGTTCTGGAGAATACCATGCAAACTTATAAACAAACACACACCTCTTTATAATATTATTAAGTATAGATATACATAGAATACTCTTTATGTATCATGAGGGGCTCGTGGCTAACTGATAACAACCACACGGGTCGATCGAAGGTTAAGCCACGCTTGGCGCGGTCGGTTCGGGGATGGGTGACCATCCATTACTTATCAAAACCCCTCCGTGCCTCGAATAGTACGTTAAGCCGTTGGTCTCGGCTGTCATTTGTAGATCTTTGACAGTCGTTACGGGTCGTCAGAAACCCAAAAGCCAGTCAGACAATACCCCTTGGTTACCAAGCTCACCCAGTTAATTGGTAAAACCTGTCTAACCCAGTTACTGGGTAACACGATACCCGTGTTACCCAGTAACTGGGTTGTGGATGTCAGATAGGCAGTCGGTCCATGTAAAATACGGGTATTCAGCTGCATCCGGTTAGACTGGTTTTACCTACTACTCGTAATCATTTATTTGTCAGAATATGGTACATTATAATTGTCTTTAGATTAGTCAATGGCATCATCACATTCTGCCAAGTGTAGCGTGCAAAAATTACATACATTTATTACAGGATTGAGATTGTTAATTGACTCAGGCGTGACTTTGCGGGAATCCATTATAAAATACAATAGACGACGTATATTTAGTAACACAATCCGCTTAACTGTTACACGACGTTTTGCCACGTCAAGCGCCGAACGCAGTGCGTTCGACGTTTGACGTGGCAACACCTCGTGTCCGAGTTCGCAACAAGTCAATCGTCATCCTGAGGATGCTTCGTTGAGAGGTGAAACACGTGTCGATTATAGGGTTCTTTATGACTCTATAGCAATAGGTTACTAAATATACGTCATCTGTTGTATTTTTTAGGATAGAGATTATTAGGTTAGTAATAACATTGTTGGTTGCATAATTACGAATTAAAATTACAATTTGAGATAATAATATCATAAACACACAATTTATTTAGGATGTCTCAGTATCTTTTTAATGTCAGAGTATCAAAGAGTAGATGTCAAAGTATCATTCAAATAATCGTGTAAATTATAATAACATGAATTATAAAGCATGTCTTTAAGTTTCTTTTTAAATCCGTTTAAATTTAACTCTTTAATTGATTTGGATTTTTGTTATAAAGTTGCGGGGCTATACAGAAAATGCTTTTCCACGTTGTCACAGGCTGTTTTGACTCTCTGTTTACAGATAGTCGAACTTGGTCCGAGTTAGACAGCTGATTATGGTTCGCTCCGTACAAAATCTGTTCGTCTAGAGAGTAGTCTGCCGAGAATTGTTAGTATTAAGACGAACTTTTCGGTTCATAGGAAATTCGATCACATGTTAACATTGTTACTGCACACCAAACACAAAAACAACGGTGATAAAATGGATGGTCTTATTACAATCGGCGATTTCTGCCAGTTGATCTTAACCCATACAGTCTGTCATAGTCCATATCTAAACATCGCCTTATCCCTAGTTCATGCATTTAATTTATTTTATTCCCAATTTTTTACCTCTTCACCTTAATCTTTCCCCATTATTACCCTTGACTCCACAGATGCTTTTTTCACATTAATGATTTTTCAGCCTAAGGCCGAGTCCTATTAAAAGCGATCGTCGCATGAATACACGACTGTCGTGCTCATTATGTCACTTTTTGTTCGGTGAACCCGAAAATGTGACATTATGAGCGCCACGATCGTGTATTCGCACGTCGGTCGCTCTCAAGTAGGACGAGGGGTAAGCAAAACAATGTCTTAATAAGCAACAGTTTCTCAAGCCGTGTTTGGCTTACAAAATTGTATTATCCCACGCCTCGTAATACTTTATCGGCAAGCGTCAAATGTACGGGAGTGCAGCCTGGGGCGCGGACCGAGTACGTGACAGTTTTTGTAAAATTTTTCCTCGACGTTTTTAATCATTTTGAGCCGCTATAGAGATGGGGAATCAATCTGGGGAATAAGGTTGCGGTTATCGTGGTGACCGTTAGTAACAGTGTGGCATCTACACCGCCACATACGAACGTCTTCTTCTTTTCGTGTGGTTAGTGACTAACCTGGTGTCAGAGTTTTAAAGCCGCTGGGCCTCTGACTTGGCTTCACATGCCGTCAAGAAATATCTCTCAGGCATGCCGGTTTCCTCACGATGTTTTCCTTCACCATTTTTGAAACAAGTGATAATTATACAATACGCACATGAATCCGAAAAGTCAGGCGTGCCTTACTTACATGCGAACTACGCATCAAAGACCTGACGTCACACAAATCCTGCATCGCGCAATTAAAGTTAACCGCGCGAACGACATATATAAAGACTATCCGACATCATCCATCGGGCAGTTGTCCGCCAGACATGACACTCGTCTGGTCGGAGGATCCACCCTCTTTTCTGAACATTTACACCCTGTTCCTCAAAGCTCTAAAACAGGAAGGGACGGGACATGTGTTGGTTGTCATAAAATGGAGAAGAAAGCATCTATGAAAATCTAAATGGCAGGCATAGAAGAAAAGTAGAAGCTTGAGAGTGTGAAGATCTTAAAAATATATAAAAATTTGTTTATTTTTTAAATATCTGATGGGAGTTCATCACTATGGTCGCTAAATCTCATCGTCCTCGTACCGCTCCGTGTAAAATACTATTATTTATTCAGATATAGTTACAGTCTTACCAAGGCGTATCGGGTTAATGGATGTAACAGGGTTGTAGGGGCCAGATAGGCAGTCGCTTCATGTCAAATTCTGTTATTCCGCTGTATCTGGTTACACTGGAAGCCGACTCAAACATAGGAAAAGGCTAGGGAAGTTGTTTTCCTTTTCCTAAGCCGTATCGTCCCATCGCTGGGCAGAGGTCTCTACCACAGCTTTCCGCTCTTCCCTGTGTGTTGCGGCCAATCTTCCATAAATGCCTCTAAGTCATGCTGAGATAGGAGCTTTTTGACCTCGTACAGGACTTCCTTCTTTAAATATTAATGTTACTTTGTTTTTGTTGTTTTTTTTTTATTTATGTTATGTGTTTTTTTAGTATGTGTGATTTCCTGTGCGAGTCTCAATAAATAATTTTTCTTCTTCTTCTTTTTAAGTCATCTTTCAACGTTTCCTAAGTCTCCCTCGGCGATGACGTCAGTTTTCTGGTTACCACTGCGTGGTGAGGCAGATGATAAGTATGTAAAATTAATTGAATTGGATGCATACTTTGCCGACTGGCTCAGGTTTACATCACTATGTAAGTATTACATACTCGACAGAAGTAGGACCTTTATTTAAGCCCTAAAATAACGAACTGATTCTAAAACGCATATTATTCCAGTACCTACTGTGCAAATACTAAGAGCAGAATATTATTATATACTTAAGGCCATACTTCAGAGAAATTTGAATCTCCTATTCCATTTCGAAAAGCTTACTACAGTGGAGGGGAATTGTACCGACACCTTAAGTTTGGCATTCAATTTGGGGAAAATTCAATTTATATTTTCGATTCATTGGCTAAAACAGGAAAGTACGCAAA
Source organism: Agrochola lota (assembly GCA_947364205.1). NCBI lineage: Eukaryota > Metazoa > Arthropoda > Insecta > Lepidoptera > Noctuidae > Agrochola > Agrochola lota. Next base: position 6,570,726 of record OX376246.1, on the reverse strand, counting down.
ATATATTTCGAGAGGCAGAAAACTTTATACATTTTGAAGAACACTTTTTGATTTTGACTGTGTATTTTTTATTGCGAAAAAAAAAACTCTTTTTAACGATACAATCAATCTGCCTAGCCTTTTCCCAACTACGTTGGGGTCGGCTGCCAGTCTAACCGGATGCAGCTGAGTACCAGTATTTTACATGGAGCGACTGCCTATCTGACCTCCACCCACAACCCAGTTACTGAGTAACACAATACCCCTTGGTAAGACTGGTAGGCAGACTTTTGGGCTTCTGACGACCCATAACAACTGTCAAAGATCCACGAATGACAGCCGGGACCAACGGCTTAACGTGCTTTCCAAGGCACGGAGGAGTCTCGGTATGTAAAGATGGTCACCCATCCATGGACCAACCTCGGCTACCGTTGCTTAACCTGATGGATCGACCCGTGCGGCTGTTATTACTTAGCCACGAAAAAAATTCCTGGCAAGAAATAAATATTATTTGCTAGAATGGTCATTTTAACATGAGACACACTCAGATAAATAAATGTTTATTATGTAGAAATATTTGGTCCAAAATAAATGTTTTTTTTTTTTCAATATTCAAATAACTGAAGCTTTTCTATCGAAAATATGTCAAACCGCCATATTTATTCTTCAGTTAAGAGTTAGACGATTGCAAAATTGGTTTCTTTAGAAAGGTGTGTGTGTCTATGACCAGGATGTATAAACTTAAACGAAGCAAAATAAGTTTGTAAGGATCATAGCCACTAAACTACTGAGGGGCTAAAACGGCCACATTAAGCAATTCGTCTAAAAGCAACACATTTTCTGAATTCCCAGCAATTCCTCTATGGTGACACATCATTTAGCTGAATCATATTCAATTCAATTCATAACAGAATCATATTTGGTGTTAATATTGTAGCATGAAAAAAATGAACTCCGTACCGAATAATGTTTCTTTGAACTAAATGTTTTTTTTTTTTTTTTACAGTATAAAATGTTATTCCATTACATTATAAAACTGTCAAACAGTTGAATTGCGTAATATGAATTGAACGCAGATAATATTATGAATATTGTCAGTTTGTGACAGTTTGTGTGATGCATAATATAATCATATTATGATTCTGCCAAAGCGGCCGTTTTAAGACCCCAGAACACCACCTGCGTTCTGTAGTTTCCGCCTTCCCCCATTACAAGAAGGCGTGAAGTATGTACCATTTAAGAAGTTCATATCAAACCACCCACCGTAAGGACTATTCTTGCTTGCAGCGCTCGGCGGCTTTAGAACCGGTCCGGTAACAGATGTGGTCATCGTGTTCACGGGATTTTGTTTTGAAACTGGTTAGATATGAACTTTTTTGATATTATATAATATGTAGTAATCAATTTCAAGACAAAATCTCCATAGAATATATGAAAGTTCAAACAGAATATTGCTAAAACATAGTCCTCCTGTGTATTTCAGCACTTTCCAACAACTATTGAGCAATAAAGAGTACTTTAATAACCACCCAACAACTTTTTAATTGGTTCTGGCTTCAAGCTGATAACTTTCAGCGCTTCAAAACTAAGATGGTTGCTACAAACTTGCGGCAATTTGCCAGCACTTAGTGTCAATTTTACCAATGAAACTGAACGCGATCAGCACATAAACCACGTTTAAGAGCTGTCAGTGTCATTATTTCCTTTGGAATTTTGACACTGACAGCTTTTGAACTCGTTTTAGATGTGCTGATGCGTTCAATTGTCAATTGTGTCAATTTTATCAATGAAACTGGACACGATCAGAACATTTAAATTGCGTTCAAGAGCTGTCAGCTGTGATCCATATTTCAAATCAATCTACTTAGCCTTTTCCCAACTATGTTAGGGTCGGCTTCCAGTTTAACCGGTTGCAGCTGAATACCTGTATTTTACATGGAGCGACTGTCTATCTGACCTCCACAACCCAGTTACTGGGTAACCCGATACCCTTGGTAAGACTCGGGCTTCTGACTACCCGTACCGGCTGTCAAAGATCTACTAATGACAGGCGGGACCAACGGCTTAACGTGGTTTCTGAGGCACGGAGGGCTCTCGATATGTAATGGATGGTTACCCATCCACGGACCAACCGTGGCAAGCGTAGCTTAACCTTTGTTCGACCCGTGTGGCTGTTATTATTTCGCCATGAGTCCCTCTCATTAGAAACACAATAATCCATATTAAACCTAGTCCAATTACCTAAAAATTTTTAACAAAAAAACACGACTTCACAGAAAATGTTTTTCCACTGTCAATCAATTTCACCCCTGGGATCCCTTATATAATTAATTTAACTACATTTTGACTAACAAACAGCCTTAAAATGATATTAGCACAATATAGGTACATTTACATAAGAAATAAATTATTTTAAATGGTACCCATTAATTTTGTCCTCTAGAGTAAATGGTGCTCTTTGTAAAATTAAAAAGAAATGGTGCGTTTTAAAAGCGAGAGGAGACAACGGATGTGCGTGTGCGTGGCGTGAGCGTGATGGATGTGTGGCGATTGCGGGGCGTTTGTTAAACGACTTTTTGTCAGATGATTTACGTTAATGTAGGAGACTCACTGAGATTCGCTGCTTTATAGGCGCTAGGTGGTGAACTTTCCCGAAGTTATACTTCGGGAAAGTTCGGAAAGATTCGTTTTCATTCGGAACTTTTTATATCTTTAGGTCAAGGTAGTAATGGAACGCTGATAGAGCAGATTGTCATTTATTTTGAGCACTCTTTTGTCTTTTTATTTTTTTTGGCTTGCTGTGATGATTTTTCTTGAATGCCTACGTATTCCTAGATAAATGGCAACAGGCTTGCCCCCTGCTATATGCTACCTAAAACATACGGGGTCAAATAAAATTTGCCAGCGAAACTCAGCAGATGTGATGGGTATCGATATCTACATGTCTCAGTAAGATGGTTATAGCCGTGATATAGTTAAATCCCCAGGGATATAGCTATATACCGTAATATAGTTATATGAAAGCGGTTCGGGCTCACTGCGGGTTGGTAAATGTCACATATCTTCCAATTTTTGGTTCTAGAACATGCCGGTTTCCTCACAATGTTTTCCTTCACCGTTTGAGAGCAGTGGTGATGAAATTATTTACATAAAGTAAAACGCCTGTCTAGATTCAAATCCATGACCTACAACTCATAAGACGGGGCCGTTACCACTGGACCACCACTGCTTCTTGCACTGTCTTCATCTCACCTGATGATAATTGATGTTCAGGCCAAATTCGGAAGCTAATTTCACCTGGAATCCTCAACCACAGAGGAACTGGTTATCTTACCTCTAACTGCCGAAACACAACAAACTGTTAACATAGTTGTTATGGCGACAGACTTAGGTAAGATGGTGGTAGCTAGCCAGACAGACTTAGAACAAGCTTTACCACCAATCAAACCGAGCTGAAATTTAGTCTCCGCTGGGAATTGACAACAGGACCTCTGGGTCTGAGACAAGTGGTCTGACTACAAAACCACAGAGGCGGTTTAGTTCTTACGGAATTACATATTTTTTTTACTCTGGCAACTTAATAATACCTACGTGTTTCTGGCAACCCCTTTCATCTCTCATTTATCACTCCACAATAGGGCGCTGAAGTTAATTTCCAAACTGCCTTTAAACAGAATTTATATGACATTTTGAGTTAAAACTAGACTTTAATTAGTATTCAGTCTAATTAACTGACTAGCTAAGAAAGCTATCACATTGAAATATATTAGTAAATAGTTGTTTTAAGTGTAACTTACAGCTGAAATTTGGTAAAGCGAATTTTTGGCCATATGGGGTCCTGAAATTACGGTCTAACTCGAGTTTCCTATGGGCCGGACTCTACTAAAGCGGATATGTGCGGACATGTCCGAAGCGGAGACGTAAAGAAATGATTTTTAGCTAGGATGTAGCTGTAACAACGAAGCTGTGGGGAGATGTGTACTGGCCAGACTGGAGATGAGATGTGTGTTGGCTAGAGCAGAACTGAACTGCGTGCGGCGAGCGTTGGATGTTGTGATGAACGTACATCGTAATTTTTTTCGAAAAACGACATTTTTTTTCAATTGGGAATTTTACCGGTTTTATTACATGCGGCGCGGGCGGCCGTCGCGTCGTTTAAAGGGGGGATTTTTCATGAATTTGGGGTAATTTTTCTACTAAAAATGTTATTTTTAAATAGCAATAACTTTTTTATTACTTTTAGGTCACTTTATTGCAGTACCTACATATGCGCCCCGTATGTCCGGATCGGACAGGGTTTTTTTTACATATTGTATAACAGTACCGCTTTCTTAGGCAACTCAAGCTCTAGTGATCAAGTTCTGCCGTACGGGTATCTGTTTTGATTCCGACATACAGAACTAATATTTGTATTCTGAGAATGTTGTTCCTTATGTAGGTGTTTATGTGAACTGCGTTAGTAAGATTAGTGGCCGGAAACACATCCACAACAAACAATAACAACGCACCATGGTATAATAATATACTTCGCCAGGTATAGCATTCCGAGACACAGTGGGTGACACAAGTCTACGTCATCACATCTGTGTTACCAGACGTTTGTAATAATAACTCCCCAACCATCTTTATTACTTAGGCGAATCTGATAAGACAATGAGGTTTTGATTAACAATTACTTGAATTACGATTTGTATCGTTTGATTAGACAAACGAAACGGCAATTTAAATGCTTTGTATATATATTTTTAACAGAATAGTGACTAAAAATATTTCCTTCATTCGTGTTTTGATGCAATAAAGTGGCTATTGGATAGTGACGTAAGCATGTGTCACTCCCGGAATGCCAGATCTTATTTTTTTAGATCATTCAACGCACCAATTGTTAGTGTTTGTCAACATAAATAAAAATTGCTTTAATGTGTTTGTGAAATTATCTAACCATACCTTCATTTCAGACAGACATACAAACAAACAAATTAGAATAAAATAGAATACTCTTTATAATGTACGCCATACAATTACAGACAGACAAACAACAAACAACACACTGGTTAGACAAACAGTTCAACAGACAGACAAACTAAACTAAAGACTAGACTAAATCCACAGGTTATTACTGATGTATGGTTGAATGTATTTTTAATTAAGTATCTCATAAAGAGCTTTTATTTTTAAAGTTGGCAACGTCGTAGAATATTAATAATGAATTGCAATTATAACACTGAATTTAACTTTGTAACCGTTTTAGGTTTAAAAAGGGCATTTGGAAAGTTTCCAAATAGTTTTTTACATCAAAACTGTCACTGTTGCCCACTTTCAGTATAAACGCTTTTGAGAGTGGGCAACAACGTCGCAAAAAGATTTTAAATATAATAATTAATATACTCGTACTAACCCCGAAAATTTAGTTTTAGATGTAAAAAAAATATTTGGAAACTTTCCAAATGCCTTTTTTACACCTAAAACATACAACATCAAATTCATTATTATAATTGCAATTCATTATTAATATTCTAGTTCGGTAGTTAGCCACATTTCTCATTTCCATACAGGAATATTGCCAAATTAGTCAAAGTAGATAGATGTTTGACAGCTACTTGCGACGTTGACAACTTTTAGGATAAACGCTTTTAAACAAAAATTTTAAGGTGAGAGGGTAGAATTGTAGTTTCAACTAGATAATAGTTTCGTCGTCAAGTTGACGAAACTGTTAAACAAAGGGGGTTATGTTTGTCTATTTTAATTAAGTATAATAGTAGTTATTGTGGGTTATAAAACCTTTGTTGTTATTTGTATCTTCATAAAACATTAGGTACTAATTATTTAGTAGTGGTAATGAATATCATAATGTATAAATGGAACTATACTCCATAGGTAGTTAAATAAAAGTAAACAAAAAAAAACGCGTGACGAGACAGCTGTCAAGTAACCGACTAAACGTAATGCCTGTCACTTCAGTTGTCATGCTACGTCACATTTGTACTCTTCAATTTAGTAACGTTATAATTCGTTGATGTTTAGAGTTTGGGCTCTTTACAAAATATTACATTATTATTATTATAAATCTAACTAAAAAAATGTGCCCAAGCAATTACACCTAAGAAGAGTGGTTTAAGAATAAATGATAAAGTACAACATTCATTAATAAAAGCCGAAACTATTGTAAAAATCGAATATAAATTTAATTTGATTTTAAACAAGAAAGAGCAAACATCTATTAAAAACCGTTTTTATGATTTGTTTACCTTTATTAAACTACCTAAACCTATGGAGTATAACTGGTCCTTTGTGATTTTCTGAACTACACAATGGATTTTAATACGGTTTTCACCATAATTTAGAGATTTTTTTCCGGAATGCTTATATATAGTATAATACACTGCCTAGACTGCCTAGCTTTTTCCCAACTATGTTGCGGTCGGCTTCCAGTCTAACCGGATGCAGCTGAATACCAGTATTTGACATGGGGCGACTTCCTATCTGACCGCCACAACCTAGTAACTGGGTAATACGATACCCCTTGGTTAGGCTGCTTGTCAGACTTTCGGGCTACTGGCGACCCGTAATGACTGTCAAAAATCCACAAAACATATTTTTGGATAAAAAACAAGCCAGTGACATAAAAGGCACTGCTAATTAACAATCCCGTGCAGGTTTTAAATGTCCAAACATTTCCGTATTCGCGCCAATCAACACTGAAAAAACAAAAACATACCACCAATGTTTTTCACCCCTGTTTCACGCCGATAGCTGAAAAATTACAACCAACAATAGTTTTTTGAGGGTTGAAATTCAAAATAAACAAGGGTTGAAAGCTGAAACGTTCAGTAATATTGGAGGCACAAAGGGGTGGCTTTTGTGACATCGCTGTGCCGTCCCTTTGGGGTGAGTTTCAGTTGAAATTACTGAAATGTTTTTTTGTTTTGTTTTTTTTACGCTGCATATTCTGGGGTTCGATAGCTGCATGTTTTTGATAACTCGTTGCTTATGACATATTTTTTTACTATTAAACCTCAGACGTTGAAATAACATCGTAGTAATAAACCATGTTTGAAATTAAATTATGATATTTAAAAATACAATTATAATACTCTCAACTGCCTCTTTGATCCAGTGTTTTGTCTGGTTTATTGGCGTATGCTAGCTAAAATATGGCTAATAATTTAAATTATGTTTTGTGTTGCGTAATGTAAATTATTTTGAATACTATTATATACAATCTTTTTTTTTTTTGTTCTTCTAACTGAACAGACAGCTGTGCTGCTGGGGAGTTTGTTGCGCCACTTCTTCTTCCCAGCTAATGCACTAGGAAGTGGTGAAGGGTGGGCGTTTTGGAGGACTGTCTTATGTAATTGACGTTCGAAAAGTGCTGATTCTCAGCCTAGTTTGAATAAATGACTTTTGAATTTGAATTTGTTTGCAAGTGCTACTGCTGAGCTTGAGGTTCTGGGCTCGGTTAACGGGTCGGGCAAAGTGTTATTAGGATTTTTCATCTGGAATTTCTCAGTAGCAGCCCGGAGTCTGGATTTGTACCCAGTTTATGGCAATATTTTCGCCCCCTATTACATGGGACTTTTGGAGGATAATTAGAGGATTATATCTAAGATCAGAATGCTTAGAAACATGCTGGTCCTGATACATAGGACAATTTAGAGTCTAGACAAAATCAAATTGCTTGCTAATTTAATTGTAGAATTTAGATTTATTGTTTAGGAATATTGTAGATATATTTACAATGTTTTTAAATATGCGAGCACCATGTATAATATCACAAAATTAATTTATCTGTCGTTGCTTCATTTTTATTTATTTTTACTTACTATGGTAAAGTAGTCTAATTCCAGGTGCATCGTCTTAACATATAATTAAATTATACAAAATATTGTTAAACATTTTATAAGAGTAACGCTGGAGTTTCTTGCCCATTCTTCTCCATACATTTTGGAAGGGGCGACTAGAATCAATTTTATTATTTTTTGGAAATTTTGACGTTCAAAAGTGCCTTTTAAGTGCTTAATTGAAATAAATCATTTGACTTTGTCATATACATAACTGGCGGGTGTTCTATAGGTCCACCTCTGCCTAACCCTTCGACAACACAAGCGTGATGTTATGATGTTATGTTATTAAAATAGTAAATGAATTCTTCATTTCAACCCTTTCTTAAATGAAGAATTCATTGAAGGCATTAAGTCTTGATGCAAGATATTTAAATAACATTCAATTTAGTTTTAGAGTAAAATAAATATTCAACATAAATAATTGAGACTCATTGAGTAGCAGTCTATGTAGATGATTTTCACTACGAATTCTAATGAGTCTTAGAGGGTTCTTAAACTTTAGACCTTGAAGTTCTGTTATAAGATTAGTTTAAATGCCTAACGTTCTTAAACCACAGGGTTTTATGCATCCACATAATTATCACTTTTCTGACCTTGTCCCAAGTCACTTGGGGTCAAAGCAACACGTTTTTCATTTCTATTCTCGATAGTTAATTGACTCAGGCGTAACTTTGCGGAAATCCATTATGAAATAAAATAGACAACATTATATTTAGTAACCTAATCCACTTAACTGTTCTTAAAGAGTCATAAAGAACCCTGTAAGAAAGCGACACGTGTTTCAGTTCTCAACGAGGCATCCTCCGTATGACGATTGACTTGTTGCGAACCCGGACCCGAAGTGTTGACACGTCAAGCGTCGAGAGCAGAGTCAGCCACTTCGCCCGACAACCCTAATTATATGGGATTACTGCTCGGCCCACCTCGGCTAGGATCGTAAAGCAGTATCAGCGCGATAAGGGGCTGCGAACAATCGCAACAAAGGTGACCTTCGGTGACCTACGTCGTCTATTGTATTTTACTTCTATTCTCACCTGTCAACCGTCACGCTGTCATTTACTGCCTATTCTTTAATTTCCTAAATGACATCATGCATCGCCGTCATCATACCATCGAAATTGCAAAACCAGACTCGCAAGTGTATAGCCTACCTTATTCTAACCCTCTCTCCGAAATGGTAAGATCGGCAAACACTCTGACAGGTGTCATAAATAACCGAATTTCGAGGGTAAATTAATCAATTTGAATCTTAGGATTATCGCATGGCTGGCTGTTAACGGGCTAGCAGATAGCTGACTGATTAATGACTAGTTTTAGCTAAATTGGTGGCCTAAACGTTGGATTAGCTAAACGGTAAAGGAAAACATCGTGAGGAACCGGCATGTCCTGGAACCAAAAATTCGAAGACATGTGACATCTACCAACCCGCACTAGGCCCGCGTGGTGGATTACAGCCCACTCCCTCTCACAGGGAGTAGGCGTGTGTCCCAGCAGTGGGAAAATTATAGATTAATAATGCTACAAAACCCTAAACCAATTCATAGCTAATATTTAAACTACTACTCAAATGATCACCCCATTTCTCTTCTAAAATTAACCCCTTTAATCCCACGTTCCAACCCCGGTCCATTTAATAACATTAATTTAAATATCTCGTTACGTAGGTACAAAAGGCCTCGACGATTACCTACTGAGGTACTTAGCTCGACGAGTGTGATATGATAATGGGGCCCAAATGACATGTAGGCTGGAAAGTAGGGTAGCTCTGAAATGGAGTATTTAAATATATATTTTGTACATGGCAGCTTTATTTCTTTTTTGGGGCATTAAAAGAGTCTGCATAATAATGCTTTAAGGAGGTACGTCTGGCGCAAAGTAGGCAGTAGCTAAGCTATTAATTTGTATCTTGCTGGATGACAAAAGTTACGGGTAACCTGATCGTAAGATTATAAAATAAAATAAAAAAACAATAGAAGACGTATATTTATTAATATAATTCGCTTAACTGTTCTTAAAGAGTTATAAAGAACCCTGTAAGAAATCGGCACGTGTTTCAGCTCTCAACGAGGCATCCTCATGATGACGATTGACTTGTCGCGAACCCAGACACGAGGTGTTGCAACGTCAAGCACCGAACGCAGTGAATGATAATGTACTGAATGATGAGAAATGGTGGTGGTGGTAAGATCAGACCACCTAATGAGAGAAGCAAATTGTGAGATCAGAAGCATCCACCATCTCTCGACTTCGTTAAACCTCAGAAGCATTTGCCTCCCGGGCGTGATTTGCAGTGACCTATAAGTAAAGCTCTCAATCGATTGCGTACCCAAGTAGACCGCTACGGACACAATTTGTCGAAGAGGGGATCACTGACCCATCCAACACGCAGTGCGAGTGCGGTGCTTGTGATCAGACCATGCCCCTCTTGCTGGAGTGTCCTAAGTGCCCGTTCACTTGCACCTCGGAAGACCTAAAGAATTGCACTGATGCCGCAATCAACCAGGCCACCTACTGGGCTCATACAATATAAAATATTTTTATTTTTTTTTAATTACGACGTGGAAGAGTACCATCGATATGAAAAGAAGAAGAAGATCCGAATATTATCCACTGCTCAGAGATGATACTGAATGGTCTCATGTACCTAATAGGGTATGGTTGCCTGCACGGACAACCATACCGCGGGAGCAGAAATAGTTAAACATACTACCACTAAAGATGTTTCACAAAGAGTAATTTTATAATAAGTACCTCTTAAAAAGCAACAGGAGTATGCAAGGATCGTAGCAGGTTCGTTGCCTACCATCATGGACAGAATGCGTGTGTTTATGTATGTAGTACCACTGAAATTCTATTAACAAAAAATTTTAAGCATTTTCTAACCGACAAGATTAGGTAGAACATAAGTAACCATCTCGTCTTATATAATATTTATAACACAATCTAGCCGTGACAAGATTTCGTCACCCAAGTTTCATATGAAGCGTGAAAAACAAATTTTAGGGTCCTAAATTTTTTATTCTAGGTCTAGGTAGAAACTTTTATAAGGCATCGTTCACACTATAAGTGAAGCGACACATTAGCCGAAAATACAAAAACTCGCCAAAGGTAAGGCAGAGGTGTACCTAGTACACCCACATTACGCCAGTTATGTTTAAGTCCTATGTAATAGGAGGTGAGCAATTCCTCATGGAAACACCCAATAACAGTTTACCCGACCTAGTAATCGAACCTCATGCTCCGCAATAACGCTTGCAATCAATAAACAAATGAAAGGTAAAGGAATTCGGCGTGGTTACTTTTATGATAAAAATTACGCGACGTAATTTCGGCCAATTCAATTTATTTTCAGTAACAATCTACATTGTGTTGGAAATTCATGCAACATGAAACATACACAAATATTACAAAATAACGATGTACAAATATAAAAAAAAAAAAAAACTTGCAATTCAATTTAAACTACGACATATTATTTAGACAAAAAAAAAGTATGTAAAATAGCATGCAGACATAAATTATGAAACAATATGTCAAACAAAATAAGAAATTAGAAGCAATAAACGCAAACAATAATCAAAAAATTAAATTTAAACACAATAAAACCCATAGATAAATAATGACACATGAGAATAGGACTACCTATTTATCATCTAATGAATAGAGGCATTCTTCCAACAGCCCGCGTAGCATGACGCTTTCTATTTCTACGAAGAATAGACATAGCTTTTTCTATACAAAGTGACATTTCGTTTCTCCATTTTGACATCGCACCGTAGAAATCTTTCCACAAACTGTCATTTTGTCCTTCATTTCTAACAATCTTTGTCTAGGTCCTTTTTTATGTAGACTATTTCAGAAGAAAGTTTTCTACCCCAAACTGTCAAAATCACACTGAGAACTGACAGTTGTCTAAAGTAGTGATTTTGACTTTGATTTTCTACTCGACGGCCGCAAAGTATAAACGGTTATCTACAAAATCTTAAAATCATGATTTTACAGAAGAACGTTTTGAATGCAAAATTGTGATAATTAATAGAAGAACAAAGCTATCTTCTCCTATTTTACATCATTTAGTTATTAGGGCTATACCAAAGAAATGGTTAAGGTCAATATTACTGTAATATTTTTCCAAAACACGGGACTTCGTCATTTGAAGAAAAATTGTTGTAGTTGTCTTTATATATGTAAAAATAGAGAATCAAACAGAAAAACTCTTATGACAAAACAAAGAGTTCTGAGTCGAATTATGTCAAAGAGTGAATTTCGTAAAAAGTGCAGTTGACTCTTTCTACTTTGCTGCCGTCGTACTGTCTACACGGAACGTCATTTTTGTCTACTCTTCCGTCGACAAAACGGTGCTCATGCTACGCGTGCAGGAATGCCTTGAGCCTTGTCTTGAATGAGCCTGTGTACAGTATGCTTTTTAATTCAAGCGGCAATTTATTAAATGGTCTGTGTCATAGGTCATTTTAAAAGTATATCAGACGTAAGTATTCCGAATAAACCACTTTCCGTCGCGTATTTTTCGTAGATATACGTATATGAGCACTTATACAAAACCAGACTAAGATAGAACAAGTACAAGAGCCTATAATGTTCCCAATGTTGGGACACATGCCTGCATGCACGAGCCTAACTCTCGGTGAGACGGAGTGGGCCGTAATCCAACACGCGGGTCCAGTACGGGTTGGGCACGTCACAATTGTGGCGATAAGTCCCCTCTTTGAGGAGTGGCTTGAGAGGCGCCACGGCGTCCTCACCTTCCGCCTAACGCAGGTCCTCACCGGACACGGCTGTTTCGGGAGTGACACGGTGGAGCATACGCTGGAGGTCTGCCCGGCTTGGGTGGAGCACCGCCGCGTCCTCACGGAGGCTATCGGCGGAGGCGATTCGTTCAGGCCATGGTCCGGAGCGAGAGTGCATGGGACGCCGTCACTTCCTTCTGCGAAGCAGTAATACTCGCGAAGGAGGAGGCGGAGCGCGCGAGGGAGAGGCAAGATTCGCGCCCTCGCGCCCCTAGTCGCCGCAGGAGACGCCCCGGGCGTCGGGAGTCGCGAGCCGACTTCCGGCCACCGTAGGCGCGGGCTTGCGGACGGTGAGCAATGGGTAGCTCGCCGTCCGATTAGGACCAGGCCCGGGTCGACGGCGCGTTGTGTTCCACGCGCGCCTCCAAGAGATGTCAGCATCAACTGACGGAGTCCGTAAGGGCCAATGCCTGCCAGGGTTGCGAGTTTGTCCGAAAGGGATATCGCGGCCCCGGCACACAGGCAACGGAAGGAACACGGGTGAGTTTTACTCAGTAAAAATCTGACACACCCTCCCGCTCCGCCCAGAGCGGGAGAAGTTATTTGATAATTTCCCACCATCAAAAAAAAAAAAAACGGCACGGGTTGGAGCAAAATTCTAGTCATATTCTTAATATTTTATTATGAATAGGCCAACGTAAGAATGTTTTGTCCGTGTTTACACAAAAATAATTTGGTAGAGTGGGGATAGAATATGCATTCGCTCGGTCGGCCTAAAGTTTAAACCGACCTTTATGTTACGTGCTTCAAAATTTGTACGGCACATGACTTTGAAATAGTTTTGTCACATTCTGCTTTAAGCGATGTCGTTTAGCGTAAAATTGGTAATTTTGTAGATACAGATAGACATACCTCTGCTGATTGTGAAACGCATGTGTCTAAAAGACGGATGAATATGAATGTTGATGGATAGAGAGCGAGAGGAAGACCAAAGAAAAGATGAATGAATTCTGTGAGGAACGACATAAAAAAAAAAAGTTTATATATACAAAAACCTTCAACAATGCTTACAGACTAGGTCACATGATTTCAGTCAATAAAGTTCATACAGATAGGGTAAACCCTGACTCCCAAACTAGGAGATCCTATGACTTAAGAGTCAGTGTTCTGCTGTCACTATGATACCAAAAACCTTTCCTCAAAAGTGTGTTATATTGGTATGCAAAAATCATGGCAAAAAACTAGTTCGAAAGTACAATGAAATTATTTGAAAAGATTAAACAGGAGTAAGGAATTTATTAAACGTAGTTGTAGTGTGAGTGTGCATATGTAATTGTGTGTGTGGACGTGGAGGTGTGTATGTGAGAGTGAGCTTGTTGTGTATGAGGGAGTGTAGGTTTGCGTGTATGTAAGTGAAGGGAGTGAATGATAGTGTGACAGTTGACAGGGGAGAATGAAAGACGAAAAAGTGGTGCGCCAACCCCACGTAACGTAGTCCAAGGGAGGAAAGATGACGAGATAGACATAACTCCTACAGTTAGTAAGGTCCCCTAATAAGAACGTTTTCCTGTAGCTTATTTAATAGGTACGTCGACAAAAAAAATATTCTTTGTCCACCAGGTAGATTATTATAAAATATTGGACATGTATTTTTTTTCTTTTTTTGCGTACTTAATCAAAAGATTACGGCAATACATTGAGTAGGCAATGCGTTAAGTGTAGCATGACGTCACTGGCCCGTAGATTTTAGACTGACTTGTGACGTAGCGAGCCCTCACTTCCCAACTTTAATGCGTTTTTTATTAATTTGATAAAGCAAAAAATACGTGTCTTATATTTTTTTATTATCTGACTGACGGACTTAATCCTTTCTTTTTTCCCCAGTCAACATCCCTATTAAGACGACACTAAGCGACGCTTAATGATTTTATATTGAAGATCACGTCTAAAGGAGAAGTGTTAATGATTTGGAAAAATATGTTACATAAGACCATTTTTTTAATAACTTAATATATGAATATTTTAGAATACTTTCATATTAAATAGTGTAATTAATTTGTAAAGATATGTCTAACGCGGATAAAAAACTGAGAATCATGCAAAAACTATCAAATGTATTTTTCTGAAACTTTCACCGTTTTTAAGTTAGTTTAATTATTTATCTTTTAGTATACGTGTTTTATTAAAATACATTTTGATTTATTTATAATAAATTAATAATGCGTCTAGTTTGGGACAGCGCTCTTTGATGGGCGAGTCCTATTGCTGGTTGGACGTACGCTGTGTTACGTGAGCTCAGTACAGAACACGCAAGCTAACCACTCAAGGCCGCTGGCATATACCGTCGTCATCTTAAGGAAATTGTCCTTACTGCCTTATTTCAAACCATCCTGACTGTTCGTGTCGTTGCGAGGAAGTCGTGATCTATTGCCTAGCCTTTTCCCAAATATATTGAGATCAGCTTCCAGTCTTACCGAATGCAGCTGAATACCAGTATTTTACATGGAGCGACTGCCTATCTGACCTCCACAACCCAGTGTTACTGGGTAACACAATACCCCGTGGTACGACTGGATGTCAGACTTTCGGGCTTCTGACGACCTGTGAAAAGTAAGTTTTTGTATTAAAACCATAATTTTAAGAGAACGACCTGCGTACATCATAACCTCATTTTGGTTTCGACTTAATTTACGCCCAGTTTAGCTTTTTCTTTGTAACGGCAATTTATTACTTTCAATCGGGATTTTTTAATTAAAAATCTGTTTACAGTGATGATGTAACTTGTCTGTTTTATAAATATTTGTTTGAATAATGATTCATTTGAAATTCAGAGTTTATTTTTGTTGTTGTGTTTACTAATCGGCTCGTTTGATTTAGCGTGGTGATCAATACTCGTTCATTATCTGTATGAGAAGCGTAATTAGTCTATAATAATTAAAATACAAAAATAATATTTCAGACCTAGGGATCCTTATACTGTTACTATGAACTTAGCCTATGTTAGTATAAGGCGTGGGAAGCCGTCACCTCCTTCTGCGAAGCAGTAAAGGCTTGTGCAGACCAGCGCGACTTGTCGCGCGACGCGACACCGGTTATTGTTATACTGTGAAGTTTTCTTAGAAATTGTATTGTTCGTGTCGCGTCGCGCGACAAGTCGCGCTGGTCTGCACAAGCCTTAATGCTCGCGAAGGAGGAGAAGGAGCGCGTGAGGGAGAGGCAAATGTCGCGCCCTCACGCCCCTAGCCGCCGCAGGAGACGCCCTGGGCGTCGGGAATCGCAGGCCGATTCCCGGCCACCGAGCAATGGGTAGCTCGCCGTCCGATAAAGACCAGGCCCGGGTCAGCGCGGTGTGTTCCACGCGCGCCTCAAAGAGATGTCAGCACAACGGAAGGGGTCCGCTAGGACCGATGCCTGCTGGGGCCGCGAGAAAGTCCGAAAGTGATACCTTGGCCCTTGGCAATGTACAGGCAACTGAAGGAACACGGGTGGGTTATAGTCAGTAAGAGTCTGACATGCCCTCCCGCTCCGCCCAGAGTGGGAGAAGTTATTTGATAATTTCCCACAAAATTTTTCAAAAAAAAAGCCTATGTTAGTATAATGAAAACTACCCTAGACCTAAAACAACTAATACCTCAAAATAGATACTAATTTTAATATTTACATTTTCAGGGATAAAGAAAATAATATGAAACACCAAGATATTTCGTCATTCATTTATATTTCTTTGCCAATATCAAATCCAATATTCTACACTATACCATCACATCTCCTGTTCTCCACAAAATATCACTATTTATTTAGTATTCGACAATAAAACTAATAGGTTACCTTAATTTACAGTAGATCTCCAACAAATATATGTCAATCTATCTTTTAACCGACTCAGCCACTAGAAACATCGTACCGCTGCGCACGCCCGAACCAGTAGGCCGTTGGTGCGCCATTTTGACGTATCGAATCTTTCGATGTAGCCAGTACAATACCTACCAATTTTGTATAAATAAATTGAAACCTAACATTAGTAAACTTAATAACCAAAAAAATACAATAATTATACATTTACTGGCTACATGAACATGCGCACGCACATGTCTGCCAGCCCAGAGCCTGATAAATAGTCCATCAACCTTGTAGCTAAAATACTGTTAGAGCTTCCCTCTGAATCGCCGCAACATCGATGCAACCCGTTTGCGCATTATGGCATGAAAGTCGTCTATTCAAAACCGAGGCAGCCCCAACAATATCCTCAGTACATTATTATACTGCATGCGTAGAGCAATTTAAGCCTTCTGCTTATACCTAACCCACAAGCTGCACGAGTAAAACAACTGGCAGTAGGCTCTGACGAGCGTCAGTTTTACATCGTCAGTGCACCGCGCAAACCTGCGGGCAAGCATATTGCATCGGGGCTCCCAACGCCCTGCGCTTCCTATCTATACCTTGGTCATCTGTGAGAGAACCCAGGACCACATGACCGAGGTATTTTTGGTTCCCACTGCTGGGATACAGGCCTCCTCTCTGTGAGAGGGAGTGGGCCGCCACCACGCAGGCCCACCCAGTGCGGATTTGATAGATGTTGTTTTAGCGATTTTGTCATCAAAAAGTAACAGTTTGCTATCTAACAGCTTATTTTGTGCTAGAGCTTCTATATTTACACCGTAAAGCTTAATTAAAGCTTCGCAATAAACACCTAAAACCGCTAATTTAAATGCGTCTGTCAAGCGTACTCAATTTCATTTGGCTCTAGAATTACGTCGCTCTGACGCCTAAATTATCTAACGAGCTGGTAGCTTGACTAAGTAGATTTTAACTTAGGCTATTTCGAGTTCGGGCTTTAAATTTTAAGGTGGCTGTATGTTAGTGAGACATCAAGAGGCTTAGCAGCAAATTTTGTTGACTATTGTAAAAAAAATAGGAAAATCGTCTACTTTTACAATGTTTGTAAATATGTGAGCACCATGTATCTATCACATAATTAATTTATCTGTAGTTGCTTCATTTAAAATTATTTTTACCTATTGTGTTATAGTTATTTTATTCTAGGTGCATCTTCTGCACATATATTATTATATAATTAATGTACCTATATAAAATATTGTAAAACATTTTAAAAGAGTGACGGTGGAGTTTCTTACCCACTCTTCTCCATACGAAAACTACCTTTTGGAAGGGGCTACTAGAATCAATTTTATTTTTTTGTAAATTTTTACGTTCAAAAGTACCTTATAAGCGCCTATTTGCAATAAATGATTTGACTTTGACTTTGTTATGTTTAAATCGTGATCATTTTGTCAGTGTAGTTATTGTAGGTCGATAAAAGTGATATTTAAGCAGGCTCATATTTTCCATGGATATTTCTACTTCTACTTTTACAAAGTAGTACAATACATATAGTGTAAAAAGTTTATGTTTGATGGCTTAAGTAAGCTCAAACATATTCGTTATGAAAACTTAGGTTAACTTTTTCGGTCGCGAATCATGTTTTAATCAACAGACAACCTGACACAGAACTTCAAATTGCAAAAAACGTAAGATAATTTGAATTTCGCGAGGTACCATGTCGCAACCCCCTCAATCTTTAGCTATAATAAATCCAAATTCAAATTCAAAAGTCATTTATTCAAACTAGGTTGAGAAACAGAACTTTTCGAACGTCAAAATTACATAAGACAGTACGCCAAAAACGCCCGCCCTTCTCCACTTCCTAGTGCTTAGCTGGGAAGAAGAAGTGGCGCAAAAAACTCTCCAGCAGCACAGCTGACTGATCAGTTACAAAAACTTAATTCTATACAATAGTACTTATGCAAAATAATTTACATTACGCAACACAAAACATTAAATTAAATTATTTGTTATTATGTCAGCTGGCAAACGCTAATATACCAACAAATAAAATTTTAGTTTAAAAGAAACTAAACAACACGCTTTTTACACGAACTAAAAATGATAAAATAATTTATTGACTTGTATCCAATGATTAAATCAAAAAGCGTGGAGCGCTTTTTAGTGGTGTATACTTTAAATTTATGGATACAAGTCAATTTGTTACTCGAGGGGTTTACTAGTAGCCGTTGAAGAGTTCCACTATCCACCTCCTGGCTCCATCATCAGACCCTCGACAACAAATGCAACTTATTGAACTCGTCAAACCGAGTCATATGAGGGCTCATATGACTCGGTTTGACGAGTTCAATAAGTTGCATTTAGATAAGTTGAGTTAGATATCACGATTATGACAGCTAAGGGCTGTCATCAATTCGGAACGCCCGTGAACGTTCTCACGGTGCTCGCTCAACGTCAAAGCTTGCATATCATATTTCTTTGTGTTTATACTACACATTTCTTCTTCTTCGTTGGTTAGGTGGCCACGGTAGCCAGAAGCACAATTTCGAAGATGCCACGTTTGTCTAAAGTTATGATGCGACAAAATGAATGTGAAAAATGTGTCAAAATGATGAAACTCGAGGGGTTTACTAGTAGCCACTGAAGAGTTCCACTATCCACCTCCTGGCTCCATCACCAGACCCTCGACACCAAATGCAATATATTGGACTAGTTAAACCGAATCTTATGAGCCCAAACTCGAGGGGTTTACTGGAAGTCGCTGAAGAGTTCAACTATCCACCTCCTGGCTCCATCATCAGATCAGTTCGACAGTACCATATTATTGTATTGTCATCAGAACTACATACAGCTGCCAATTTTTATTACGCTACGACCCTTGGAAGATGGTTAAATTAGTTACCTTAGATTCCATTACATACAGGTCGACCTAATAAAAGCGTGTTAAAAACATCGAAATCTATATTTATAATAATAATAATACCAGCCTGTTACTGTCCCACTGCAGGGCAAAGGCCTCTTCTCATTTAGAGAAGGCACGAGCATTGATCACCACGCTTGCTCAAGACGGGTTGGTGATTTCAGAATTACGAGTATATTAACTATAAGTCCAGGTTTCCTCACGATGTTTTTCTTCTTCTCCACCGATGTCAGTAATGTCCAAGATAAACTCAGAAAGTACATATGAATTGAAAAAGTCACATTGGTACTTGCCCGGATTTGAACCCTCAACCTCGTGCATGAGAGGCGACGCCTTAACCACTGGGCCATCACGACTTACTTACTTATAATATATATTTTATTATTCACAAAAAATAAACTTTGATAGTAAGTAGTTAGACAGAGTGGTGTTATACAAAAGGTAGGTAATGAGGTCAAAAGTCCAATAAGAGTAGGAACCCTGACCCCCAAACTAGGAAAATCCTCTATCTTGGGCGGCAGGAAAAATAAAAATATCATCATAATTTTTCACTTCACGACAAAGATTTTAACCTAAGATTTCTTATCACTTTCTTTTCTTGTTTGGAGAAAAAAGAAATCCCAAAATGTCAAGTACCTAATTTAAACTTCCCTTTAACTACACTACCATACCTCTACCCTGTCGTATTAAATCCTACCCTAACGGGTACTTACACTTAGATAGGTACTTGTGATGGGATATCTTAGTCGGAGTCATATTTTGAAACTTAATCCCACTTAGGAGAGCTCTGAACCGAATAAATTGTTGTTTTAGTAAATAAAGCGTCGAGAGCACTTGGTTTCATAATGAGAGCCTCAGCATCTTTCCGATCAATACAACCGATCAAAGTCTTATATTGTTCGTTCGTACGCAGCCACCTTGAGTATGCATCACAAGTCTGGAACCCCTCAGTACGGGATCTACATGTCTCGTATTGAAGGCATTCAGAGAAAATTTCTAAAGTACCTAGATTATAGGGCGAAACAAGTATCTGTTGATGACAATCACCGATGTAGAAGGTACCATTTTCTGCCGCTTGACCATAGTCGTCATATTAATGATATATGTTACTTGTTTAATATCGCAAATGGTTCACTTGACTGTCCTGAACTTGTTTCAAAATTAATGATACGCACTAATCAGATGGGGCTGCGACAACGACCACTTCTACATGTACCCTATGCAAACACTAATTATAGGCGTAATGCATACTTCCTTAGAGCCAGTCGCAGTGTTAACGAAATTTGTTGTGAACAAGGCATTGATCTTTTCTGCACCAATGCAAGCACACTAAGGAAGCTCTCAGCAAAGACATTTTTTGTACAGGAAGCACCCGCATGCACTTGAACCGTTTGTTGTGCGCTTAAAATTTTAACAGATTGGCTTAAGATTAAACAGAATTATTGTTTGAATAGAATAGAAATAATTTATTTTGCTTATAATGTAGGTATACAGATGAGATGTAACTGAGACTATGAGACTCCCTCATGGTCTAGGTTAAGTCTTATCTGTCATTCTGTATTTATCTGTGGGGGCTTGTAATTTGCAATTTAGTTAAATATGATTGTTACTATAATTTTATTAGTCTGTAAGCCTTCCAAAAACAAATAAAATAAAATTAAGGTGTAATTATTAGTTAACAGAAACTTGGTCTTATGTAATATCTTTTAAACTGGTAATAGAGAAGTCTACCTCGTTGGTTAACGGCCGCACCCAATAACCTAATATATCACCAGTTTTGGCATACTGGAGATAGAAAAGCTTGTCTATCTATGGTTTGAACGTCTCAATAATCTGTCAGAGATTAAGGAATTGTGGGACGACATTCAATGACACATAGAATTATACTGTCTACCATCAATAGCGATCTGTCTTTTACTGATATTGGGTTCGGCCGTCAGAGTGTTTGCATGACTGCTGAAATTGGGTCTAAATAAAAATAAAAATAAATGTTATTTCTTTTTTATTTATGATATTTTTTTATTTTCTCAATTCAATTCAATTCAAAATATTTTGTTTCACATAAACCTACAAGGGCAATTATGAAACGTCAGAAGCTAGGTGCACGGTTCCAATTGGTCGTTTCCTATAGAGAAACTCTTTTAAAAGTAAATGGGTTTTTAAAATGTTGTTTTAATTATCGGAATTCAGATTTATTTTGTTTGATTTATATGTTTATTCAAATTAACAAAAACGTAATGATTGAACCTTTTCCTTCATCCTACCTTTTTAGATTTATTTTATAGCTTTCTGAGGAAAATGAATCAGACTAAGCCACTTTTAGCAAAAATATACAACAGTTTAACTGTTATTGGGTTTGGGTTTTTTTTTGTAGCAGCCCGAAGTCTGGATTGTGACTTGAACGTGGCAATATATACCATGAACCGCCATGAGAACGAATGAATCCATACTGGAGGAACTCACCATCACCATGCGGTTCTCTGCAATATGCCAGGAGCGTGCCCTCAGCTTTGTCGGACATATGCGTTCACCTAAGCATGGTCAGGAAAGGCTTATGTTACTAGGCCGGGTGGAAAGTAAACGCGCTCAAGGCAGAGCACCGGTGAGATGGTCAGACGCGATCAAGAAGGCTGTTCGAGGCAGCATTTACCAAGCGGTCCACACTGCAAAAGACAAAGCTCGCAGTATGTTTTTGTCACAATAGCTTGGAGACGCTTCGTACGTGCCGGGTGGAAAGTAAACGCGCTCAAGGCAGAGCACCGGTGAGATGGTCAGACGCGATCAAGAAGGCTGTTCGAGGCAGCATTTACCAAGCGGTCCACACTGCAAAAGACAAAGCTCGCAGTATGTTTTTGTCACAATAGCTTGGAGACGCTTCGTATGTGGGTGGACACGATCGTCAGCATTGAGGGATTGACGAAGAAGAAGACGTGGCAATAGACTCATCCCCTATTACATGGGACTTAAACATAACTGGCCAAATGTGCGTCTCATACACTCCTGCCTAACCACTCGAGTAAAACAGGCGTAATGTTATGTTAATCTTAATAGTTTTCATCGCTAAATATGGTCTAGAAAACGTGTGCAGAAACGTGCTGATTACTGCATTGGGACGTTTTCAGAACAGCACTTTTAGAATTCTAAACTTAACATTTTGTAATTCCCAAGATTATTTTGTAAACCATCGATTTAGTATAAGTAATAGTCGAGGTCTCTGTTAAATATCGTCTGGGAAAGTATCGTATTTGGCCTATAACGTTCCCACTGCTGGGTCTCGGGCCTTCTCTCTTTGAGAGGAAGGGGGCTGTAATCTACTACGCGAGCCCAGTGCGGGTAGATGTCACATGTCTTTGAATTTTTGGTTCTAGAACATGCCGGTTTCGTCACGATGTTTTCCTTCACCGTTTACCTAATCCAATGTCTAGGCCACCAATTTAGATAAAACTAGTCATTAATCAGTCAGCTATATGCAAGCCCGTTGATAGCCAGCCTTGCGATAATCCTAAGTTTCAAATTTATTAATTTACCCTCGAATTTCGGTTATTTATGACACCTGTCAGAATGTTTGCTGATCTTACCCCTTCGAGTAGGAGTTGGTTAGATTAAGGTGGGTGCAATTATAATTATAATTCCTTAAACTTCCATAGCATAATCAGTTCCCACTGCTGGGACACAGGCCTCCTCTCGGTGAGAGGGCCGTAATACACCACGCGAGCCCAGTGCACATGGATGTCACATGTCTTCGAATTTTTGGTTCTATGACATGCCGGTTTCCTCACGATGTTTTCCTTCACCGTTTTGAGAGCAGTGGTGATGAAATTATTTACACAAAGTAAAGCGCCTGTCTGGGTTCGAACCCATGACTCGTAAGTCGGGGCCGTTACCACTAGGCCACCACTGCTCAAAGTAGTAGAAAGGTCGCTGTTTTTGTGTCGCCAAGTAGAATCACTGTGTTCTAGTTTAAAAACTTTCATTGAAATTCCGAGCATATTTAACTTTATCTCTAAAGTTAGCAACATATTAGCAAACCCCTGGGTATGAAAGATGTCAACAGACAGCGGTAGCTCCAATCCCTAATAGACCTAAAGCCTTGTACTGCTATTCTGTGAAGTTCACTTGGCACCTCACTCAAGTGAGCGCACACAATTCGAAAGCGAACTCATTTGTTTTTAAAATTAATCATTGCGGATTCAGAACGAGACACTGTTCGAATTTCGAAGTGGTGTTTAGTTGATGATTTGTGATGTTTAGAGAGGGGCCCGTGGCGAAGTAAGCACAGCCGCACGGGTCGATTGATCAGGTAAAACTACGCTTGCCGCGGACGGTTCGTGGATGGGTGACCATCTTTACATACCCAGACCCCTCCGTTCCTCGGAAAGTACAACCTCTGAAAGTACAAGACCACACAACGCCAGGGTCCGTTTAGGCACAAGATAATGTAATATTTTGGGAATGTGGTGTCTTACAGCGAACTAACCTCAACAATCAAACAAAATAAGAAGTGACAGTGACAATGCGATGCTTACGGCACTTTAGCCGGGCCTAAGCAGCGCTACTATAATGCCGCTAGCGGCACTTTATCCGATAGGAGTAGAGTGCCGCTATATATATATATTACTGCCTTTTTTAACTTAACACAATATAGTTTGACGCTTGTATTTCCCGAATAGATAGCTTGATTTGTTTTTAGTACCTACGCCAGAACGCCAGATATTTTTAAGACCCGTGATATCGTGAAGCTATTGACTTATTAAACCTATTGAGATCGCATACCGTGATATGGCCGCCTATTATGTTTTGTAGTGTTTAATTTTTATTGACCATATTCAATAAAGTATCAATCAATCTGCCTAGCCTTTTCCCAACTACGTTGGGGTCGGCTTCCAGTCTAACTGGATGCAGCTGAGTCCACAACCCAGTTACTGGGTAACACAATACCCCTTGGTAAGACTGGTTGTCAGACTTTCGGGCTACTGACTACCCGTAACGATTGTCAAAGATCCACGAATGACAGCCGGCACCAACGGCTTAACGTGCTTTCCAAGGCACGGAGGAGTCTCGGTACATAAAGATGGTCACCTATCCACAGACCAACCCCGGCAAGCGTAGCGACCCGTGCGGCTGCTATTACTTAGCCACGAGTTCAGGACTTTATCATGAATAAATCAAATAAATACCATTAAATTATCTCCGTGTTGATTGGTAGACACATAACTCCATTTAATTTGTTTAATCAACTTAAATTACAAATGTTTACTTTAACCGTCGGTTTGCGAGCTCCTAAACAACCTTTGGAACTTTTGTCCTTTTAATTAGTTAACCTAATGTCACTGCTAACCTTCAGGAGATGAGAAAATTAAAGTAAAGTTTTACAGTTTTCACTGATTGCCGTTTTGTTTTTATTAATGGGCGATAAATAAAAGACTCTTTCTTTAACTTTTTACTTTATTGCAAGGGCTACCTATCTTTAGTACTCAATGAACAAATAATACAATACCTACTTTATCTCTCACACTGATTTATTTCAAGAAAATTGTATACTTCTACATTGTTTGTAAATATGTGAGCACCGTTAATCTATCACATAATTAATTTATCTGTGATTGCTTCATTTTTAATTCTTTTTACCTATTGTGGTAAAGTGATTGTATTCTAGCAGCATCGGCTTTACATATAAATTATATCATAAACTTAAACAAAACATGATGTACGATTCCAATGGGGATCCACGCGCAAAGCTCAACGCAGATGTCGCCAGCGGCGGGATGGCCGCTGTCAAATCATTTTCGCTTTGTTTACATCAATGATTTTTGTTATTTTTTGTGTTGAAACCGATCCAGCATCGTTATTGCTAACATGTATTGTTCCTGGAAGCGTAAAGAATTGAAAGACGAACTAAACAAACGAGAAGCAAGGATTACTGGAAATAAATCAGATCTTATTGAGAAGTAGACTTTTATCTAATAAAATATTTTTCATCAGTGCTAGGCTTTAGATTTGGATATTTTTTTTGTTTTAACGTGTTATTTCTTACTTGACTCATAGTAGGAAAATGTACGAAAATTGAGAGAACACTACTTTAATTAAAAATGGTAATCTTTAATTTTTAGGTTAGGTTTATTTTTCATCAGTGCTAGGCTCTAGATTTGGATATTTTTTTAGTTGTAATGTGTTAATTCTCACTTGACTCATGGTAGGAAAATTTACAAAAAATTTAACAACAACACAATAACAACATTACTTTAATTATAAATGGTATCCTTTATTTTTTAGGTTACCTATGACCGAAATTTTAATTTCGGCAATCAAAGCCCTCAAGCTTCTGAAAGACAAGCACTTGACGTTCTTGCTGTAGAACTTTATCAAGACGTTAATAGCTCCACCAGAACTCCACCACATTGTCGAAGTTTACCAATCAACATAGTCAAAGTTACTTTTAGTTGTACTCTTTTAGTTTCCCACTTTTTTTTAGCGTAGTATCTTTAGGAAATTAATGAACACCGAGGTTAGTAGTTTAGTACATCCTGGTACACCACACTTAAGCATACTACGAGAAAATTTAAATTTACTGAATGATAGGTTACGAAATGTATTGAATTGACAGCTTTCAATGGCCATGTCGACGATGCGCCACCTATCGTGATAAAATGGCAGTACAGATCCTCATTGGTCGTTTCAAATCAAAGTCAGCCTGTATAAAAATACGTTAAATATACACGAGTTTACATATTTGACCGAGTGTTCGACATATTTGCCTACAAAAAAGAATTGCTGTGCGTTAAAATCGCCGTCGTATTTTTAGCATACTGTTGTACATTTTTTCGTACGTGACTGTACGTGAAAATGTGATGATCACGTATGACATTTCCAACTGTAAAAGGTGAAATTATTGAAAGTATTGTGCACCCAAAACATAAAAGAAATCCAATTTTTCTCTACAAAGAAACATGAAATGAGACGCTATGAAAGGTACTCCACTTCAACCCCTTTTAAAACACAAATGGAGATTTTAATACAAAATTATATGAAACGAGGTGTTTTGACGTGAAGTAGAGCATTTTCCCTTCTACTTGATATTTTCTGTCATATGTATGCAAATAAAAAAATGCGTTAAGTATATTGTTATGTTTACAGCTCTTTTACTAGCAGAAAACATATTATGCAGATACTCCAAATGCTTTTTACATGTATTGTAGTCCCTACAATGGTCTGGTGCCCGGTAAATGGCAATAGGCTCTCTCCCTATTACGTGGGACTGTAACATAACAAGCAAAATATGAGTGTTATGTTCAATAGGGATGTTGACTGGAGAATAAAAAACTATTTAGTCCGTCAGTCAGATAATAAAAAAATATTAGACACGTATTTTTTGCTTTATGATATTAATAAAAAATGGTTTAGACAAAACGCATTAAAGTTGGGGAGTGGGGGATCGCTACGTCACAAGTCAGTATAAAATCTACCGGAGAGTGACGTCATGACACATTTTAACTTAATGTATTGCCGTAATTTTTAGATTACGTAAAAAAGAAAAAATACGTGTCGAATGTTTTTTAATAATCTATCTGATGGACAAAACATTTTTTTTATTAACATCCCTATTTTACACCTGTGCCTTACCCTGCAGAGAATACTAGCGTGATATTATGGTAACCCAACATATTGGTCTAATCTCTGGGTATTCAAAAGTTATTAAATAATCTCTGATATAAAAATAATCCTCTTCTGACAACCCGTTACATTTTTACGACTGTTAATTAATATCTACGAATGACAGTCGGGACCACAGAACAGAAAAAAACAGGTCGGGGCCAACGGCTTAGCGTGCTTTTTTAGGTACGGTTGTATCTCGGTACTAAAATGGATGGTCACCCATCCACGGGGTAACTGCGGCAAGTGTAGCTTAACTATTAGCCATGAGCCCCACGACACTTAAACACCGTATCTTCACTGAGAATATTTTTAGAAACGGGGTGGAATCTTAAATGTCCTCCGTCCTGGGGAGTCTGTCAGACTTCTCCTGTCTAAAACCATCCCGTGTTTCCTCACACATTTGCACCGGGGGCTACGTGGCACTCAGGCACTCTTCAATGAAGCCGCAGATGTTGTTTGCTCACGATTCAAACCTCACCTAACCCATTGGTATTCTAGATTAGTTACTGCCACTAACTGTGAGAAAGGACAGAAAATAAAAAAAAGGCTCAATGATTAAAAATTGTATCCATCATCAGAAGAACAAGAAGTATTTAGAGGTTCATTCATTTATGCATCACAGTATGGGGAGGTGCAGCTAAGACTAGGTTTCTCAAGTTGGAGCGAGGACAAAGAGCAGTCCTAACCGGAATGGCAGCGACCGGCAGCGACGCGGCGAGCACTTTCAGTGTGAAATAATTTTAAACTTTATATACATACTTAAAAGACCAGTATCGCTTGAAAAACTTGTAAAGGTCGCGAGGCCGCCCGCGGTGACGCAGGCGGCCGCGCGTATGTAATGTAGAAACTAAACTAGCCAAGAGGAGACTAGGCGCGTGGGATCTGGCCCTTAAGGTGATGTTAAAGAATCACTTCAGGTATCCTACTTCACAATTATACGAGTACAAAGATGTAAGAGTACTGACTGTAAGGCAGCTGTTTGTGCTTCGATCGGTACTCTAAAAGCACACCAAGGTCACCCCACCTGACCCAACACGACGTAGGAAAAAGCCTTTTCGTCTCACGGAAACCCACAAGATCGCTTTTGCTAGACGTCAACATTATGTTCTTAGCTCACATTAATACACAAAAATTTATAATAAAGCAAATATTATTGAATTGGATGGTTACAGGGTAAAAGCTAAAATAGAGGAGTGGATAACTGATCAAGAGTATGAAGCTGTTGAAGATTTACTAACCTGGATCTGTCAATTCTATTACATAGTTTTCCATCTTCCCTACGGCAGCAGCCCACACGCGTACACTCAACACTTCCCACATAATTAAGCACATAACACGCCACGATACGCCACACACACAACATACATAAATACATACATCAGCAACCACTAACATACACATCTATACTTACACTACACAATTTTTCTTTTTCTTTTCACTAGTACATAACCTTATCTTTGACAATATTTCATTCTAAATTTACTTGTATGCTCACAATAATCGCTCGACCTTTGAATGTAACGCGAAGACACTGTCGCCCAAGATACAGGATTTTCCTAATTTGGGGGGCAGGGTACCCTAGGTACTCTTATTGGACTTTTGACCTCATTACCTACCTTTTGTATAACACCATTCTGTCTAACTACTTATTGTCAAAGTTTGTTTTTTTTGTGAATAAAAATATATTATTAAAAAAACCGGCCAAGTGCGTGTCGGACCACGCACAGTGAAGGGTTCCGTAGTTGGGATGAATTTATCCCAAGAACAAACGTAACATTGTAGTTAAAAAACATGTTCTCCCATACGGAATGTATGGGAGATCATGTTTTTCAAACCGCAAATTTAAGTTGGTTGATTACTCGTTAACCTGTACAGCCTACTTAGCTCTGATAGTTTTCCTTTTAATTTCGTTAATCGTGAATTTTTTCACAAATCCAAGTACAACCATTTATCTGGCAGGGAGGGACACTTGACTCTAACAAAAAAAATCAGTTAATAGCTTAATATTTCGCAAACGGATGCCTGAATCCAAAAACGATTTTTACAAACTTACAATATTTTTGAACGACCTTTCTAACGATATCCCGCAACACGGGGTAGACGAGGAAAAAAAAAACATCCACACTACGTGTACCCTAAAAAAAATATTTTTCTAGATTTTATTCTACCACTTTGTCGGCATGATTAATATGTATATATATGCTAAATTACAGCTTTCTAGTACTAACCGTCTCTGAGCTAAGCCGCGGACAGACAGACGGACAGACGGACATAGTGAAACTATAAGGGTTCCTTGTTGACTACGGAACCCTAAAAAGGGTCCATCATTAGAAGGTCAGTAAGTTTTTAGAGAATCAGTTAAATATTTCCCATTGTATTATATCTACCTAAAAATAGAACTTACATCTACCCACATTCTATACCTGAGTTTGCGACCCAATTACAGATTATCCCCGTGCCCACAGTTCACGTTACCTCAACAATGAAAATTTCATTATTTTGCGGACGCTACTTATACTTAATTGGAACTTTAATATGGGTAGTATTAATATAAGCTGGATTACATGAGGTTGACAAAGGATAAAAAAGATTAATTAGAAAGTTTTAGTAATTAACAAGGACAAAGTTTTAATCCTCTAACTGATTGGATATATAATAATAATTAGAAGCCAAGTCAGAGTCCCATGGGCGGCTTTAAAACTCTGACACCAGGTTAGTCAACCACACGAAAAGAAGAAGATACTTAGGTATAATTCCTTTATTTGCAGAAACAAAATTATTGTAACACCATTATGTACCATATTCTAGCAAATAAATATTTTTGATTTGATTTGATTTGATTTGTCAGGCAACAAAAGCCCAAAGATAAAATACACAAAATATTCTTACAAAATAATATACTAATACTTACATAATTATTAAAAACATTTATCTATTAATAACTAAGTAGTATGTTGGGTCGGCGACGTATTGCGCTGAGTCGAGTATATAATATTTATATTACTAGCTGCACCATAACTCTCGATCCCGTAAGAATATCGCAATAAAAAGCATCTTATGTCCTAACCCAGGTCATGGTCTACCCATGTGCCAAATTTCATCCAAATCCGTTCAGCAGTTTTAGCGTGAAAGCGTAACAAACAAACTCACTTTCGCATTTATAATGTTATATTAGTTTAGAAGTTTAGACAAACAAAAAAATACGAATCTTTTTTCTTTATAATTTGACAAACTTACGGACCTGATTTTAGAACGATTATGACAGCTGTCAACTTGACGTAACCCCGAGTACTAGGAACGCGGCGCCATGTCAGAAAGAAAGATCGAAAAGATGGATCGAAGCCGGCATTGTTGAATAATGTCGGTGATATGGCGCCTGTGATATTGGTGATCATAGTGATTGGTGACTAGACTACCCTTGCAGTGCAGTGAGTTGATTGATGTGCGCTCGCGTCTTACGTACTCGGTGAAATATCGTTTACATTATTGTTCATTCCCTAATGTGATCAGATATAAGTGATGATTTTGAATATTATTGTGTTTCATTTAATTACATCTCCTAGCCCGCAAACCCACGCATAAAAGACAATAAGACCTCTTCTATTAAAAACTACGTATTGCCTTTATATTAAAGGTAAACAATAGCAACTCATAAATTGTAAAAATTATATTCCATTTGTCTAATGTTTATGTTAAGCCAAATATAAGCCCTACACTCAAGTTAGATTGTAGGCAATCTAACTTGACTAGACCCAGGTAATCTAGACATATAAACTACTATACTCACTAGATATTTAGGGGCCTAGGTACTGTAATCCCAATATACATTTCACCTGTGAAACCCTTGTTTCGTAACTTTAGTAATTTTACAGTTATTATTTGGTTACGTGTGTATTAATTTGAGAACGTATAGGTATGCATAAGTATACTCAGCCTAGCCTAGTGATAGCCTAGTGGTGTGACCGTCAGACTGCCAAGTCATAGGTCTCGAGTGCGAACCCAAAGCACGCACCTCGGACTTTTCGGATTCATGTGCATATTGTATAATTATCAATTGCTTCAAAAACGGTGAAGGAAAACATCGTGAGGAAACCAGCATGCCTTTTTTTTTTTTTGATGCTGGGGAATTATCAAATAACTTCTCCCGCTCTGGGTGGAGCGGGAGGACGTGTCAGACTTTTACTGACTAAAACCCACCCGTGTTCCTTCTGGTGCCTGTGTGCCGGGGCCGCGATATCCCTTTTGGACAGACTCGCAACCCTGGCAGGCATTGGCCTTTACGGACCCCGTCAGTTGGTGCTGACATCTCTTTGAGGCGCGCGTGGAACACAACGCGCCGTCGACCCAAAACCAGCATGCCTGAGAGATATTTCTCGACGGCATGTGAAGCCAAGTTAGAGGCCTATGGGCGGCTTTAAAACTCTGACACCAGGTTAGTCACTAACCACATGAAAAGAAGATAAGCCAAAATGTTCCCAGTGGTGGGACACAGGCGTCCTCTGTGTAAGAAGGAGTGGGACGTAATCCACCACGCGGGCCTAGTGTTCTATGTGCTATAATACCAACACCCCCTTTTAAACCGGAACACAGGAATTCATCTTCGAAGTAGTAATTTCTTTCACAAAGAGTTCTATTAGGTAAAGGAATACTTTGAATTGGCTCCACAAAAATTGTTTCCACTGCTAGGACACAGACCTCCTCTCTGTGAGTGGGCTGTAATCCACCACGCGGGCCCAGTGCTTGTTGGTAGATTTCACTATGTCTTCGAATTTTTGGTTCTAGGATATGCCGGGTTCGTCACGATGTTTTTCCGTCACCATTTTATTAATACAAACTTACAAACAAAAAAATGTTACCCTTTATAATATTAATTAATTATTAATGAATTATTAGTATATTAGTATTAGTATATTTGTATTAGTATTAGTATATTACTATTAGTCGAAGTATAGAAGAGAATCTCACCAAAAAAAACGATTACCTATTACAAAATAAACACACCTGACCTTGCTAGCAAAAACAAGAAGTTACCTAATACCAAGATTCTCCTTCTACAAACAAAAAACATATATATTATACATTTCTTAGGAAAACTAAGTTCACAAAGTTAATAACTAAAACTAAGTATCGCTCGTTAACGAAAGTGAAATGAAAAGTTTCGCACTCAGATCGTTTGCTTGGCTTCAAGTCTCCAACTTACGTTATTCAGAATTAGTTTCAATGTTCTTAACACCTTTAAAACCTCATGTCGTTCCTAAGTTAAATCCAAGTTTACATACTACATTTTCTCTTAAGATAACTTGAGAGAAAACGTATTATGTAAACTTGCACTTAACTGTCTGCGGTCCTAGCAAGAACGCGCGGAGTAAACGTTATGAAAAAAAAACTTTTTCCAAAAAAAAAACAACCGACTTTCAAAAAAAAACACTACAAAGTGAAAAATAACTTTAATTTTGGGGTCTTTGGTTTTTAATTTTCACCTTTTTGAAGCTGTCACCTCACCGGTGGCGTGGCGGCAGCGGGCGATCGCCTTGCTGACGGCGCGTTGGCGACTAGCGGTCGCCTTGCTTACGGCGCGTTGGCGACTAGTGGTTGCCTTGCTTACGGCGCGTTGGCGACTATCGGTCGCCTTGCTTACGGCGCGTTGGCGTATATCGGTCGCCTTGCTTACGGCGCGTTGGCGTATATCGGTCGCCTTGCTTACGGCGCGTTGGCGTATATCGGTCGCCTTGCTTACGGTGCGTTAGCGACTAACGGTCGCCTTGCTTACGGCGCGTTGACGACTAGATTTTTCGAGGCGGTGCTAGGGCATTACTGCGCTGGAGCGGTGCTGTTAATGGGCGATGAACCCTAATCACACAAAGCGTAGCTCAGTACACTTGCGTATCTTAGCCGTGGGCTGCTGTGGAGTGGCGCCTTCATGAAGGCTATTTTAATGCATCCCATTTTGCACCTCTTCAAGTAGAGCGATGAGAAACCATTTTACTCTTTGCAATGAGAGTAACTTTTTACGTTGCTATATAAAAGATAATTTGGAGCAACCTGAAGCTTTAAACTGAAAGGTTAAAGTTGTAAATACACTTTATAAGGGAACATTAAATGTTTTTTGTGATGTTGGTACTTATAAACAAAAATGAAGCTGTTGTACCGATACATCAGTTTTCTTTTGCTGTTCGAATTATTAAGAGCATCTGCCTAGCCTTTTCCCAACTGTGTTGGGGTCGGCTTCCAGTCTAACCGGATGCAGCTGAATACCAGTATTAAAAATGTTTATTTCATTTTTTTACATGGTGCACCTGCCTGTCTGACCTCAACAAACCAGTAACTGGATAATAAGATACCGCTTGGTAAGACTGGTTGTCAGATTTTCGGTTTTCCGACGACCCGTAACGACTGTCAAAGATCAACAAATGACAGCAAAGACGTACGGCTTAACGTGCTTTCCGAGGTTCGGTGGAGTCTCAGTATGTAAAGATGAAATGATATGGATCAATGATGATGTGTGGAATGTATGTATGTATGTTTTTGTTTTTTATGTATGTATGATATTGGATTAAGAGCGTTTATCCTAAAAGTTGTCAACGTCGCAAATAGCTGTCAAAAATTTACCTATTTTGATTAATTTGGCAATATTACTGTATGGAAATAAGAAATTTGGCTAACTAGCGAACTAGAATATTAATAATGAATTTCAATTTTAACATTCATTTTGATGTTGTACCCGCTTTAGGTTGTAAAAAAGGCATTTGGAAAGTTTCCAAATGTTTTTTTGTACATCTAAAACTAAATATTCTGTGTTACGATAGTAATTATTGCATTTCATAATCAATATTCTAGTTCGCTAGTTAGCCACATTTCTTATTTACATACAGTAATATTACCAAATTAATTAAAACTGTGAAATATTTGACATCTGTTTGTGACGTTGCCACACACCACTCAGAATGAACGCTCTTAATACTTTTCTTTATAATTAGAATGAATACAAGCAATATATTCTAACAATTTTTTTCTGGAATTTCTAATTGAATGGACAAACTAAGAAAAGGTTTAGAATGTAAAACGTTCCAATTGAATTAATATTCTACATATAAATGGCAATATCTCACACAAACTATGTCGGCAAATTCTTTTCCATATAATTTCATTTCTGATTTTATCCTTCAAAGAAACGCCGAGCATAGCCCGCTCCAAAGCGTGCTGAGCGACATTAAAATGGACCAGCCGAATCGAGTATCCTCGGCTCGGCTCCGTGTCGTATATTAAGTAAATAGGTTCTGACAGATATCTCTTGTCATTGGAATAATAGTTTATCTGTACTTAATAAAACCAGTCTTGGTCAACCCGTCTTTCATTTACAACATGGTGACAGCGGTGCTGAATAATTAATTTAAATTAACACCCATTAATCCCGGTTTAAGCTCAAAAAGACAATAAAAGTGATAGTGATTATTGTAAGCAACTGAAAAGAATGGAACACGCACGGCCTCCGGCGGAATTGTGTCTGGAAGGTGGGCCGGCTAGTCGGGCCGAAGCGTGGCAAAAATGGCTGAAGCAATTCAACGTGTTTCTAAAAGCGTCTGGTGTCCACAAAGAAACGACTGATGTCAAAGCAAGTTTATTGGTGAATTTAGTCGGATCGGAGGGGTACGACGTGTATACAACTTTTAAATTCACCAAAGACGAAAACAAAGAATGCCTTGATACGCTCGTGCTCAAATACAATGAACATTTTGGAACGAAACAAAACACTACGATGGCTCGATTCAAGTTTTTCACAAGAAACCAGGAAGAAGGTGAATCTATAGACGACTATGTAACGGCCCTTAAACTTCTCACTCAGCGATGCGAGTTCGAGCATCTAGAAGAGGGCCTGGTGCGAGACAGGATCGTGTGTGGGGTTCGAGACAGCAAGCTGCGCGATCGACTACTCCGGGCAGACGATCTCACTCTGGCAAAAGCAGT
This sequence comes from Agrochola lota, assembly GCA_947364205.1. Lineage (NCBI taxonomy): Eukaryota > Metazoa > Arthropoda > Insecta > Lepidoptera > Noctuidae > Agrochola > Agrochola lota. Next base: position 6,535,777 of record OX376246.1, on the reverse strand, counting down.
AAAAGTCTGTCAAGCTAACGAGATGTCCACGGAGGAACAGATGCAGATAGAGGGCTCCAAGACTCAGATGGTAGCAGTGGACGCGATGTACGCGCGTGGTGCGTACCGCGCGGGCACGAGCAGGGTAGCAGCGCGAGCCGGCGCCGGCGCGGCGGTAACGACCTGGCGAGGACGCAGCCGCGGGGCCGGTGCGTGCCAGCCGCAGCGTGGTGCGGCGGCCGGAATGGGTGGCGCGCCCGCTCAGCAAGGTGTGCCTGGAAAAGTGTTATGTGATGCGTGTGGTATAGGTAGTTGTGATAGCTATAAATGCGCGGCTAAAAATGCAATGTGCTTCTGGTGCAATGAAAGAGGACATTTTAAGAACATGTGTCCGAAATTGCGTAGGCGAGTGTTACAAATCAACGCCGGTGTCAAGCCTGACGCTGACGTGATTGGCAGTGAGGATGACGACGGGTTGTACTATATTTCTTTGCTATCGGGGAAGATGGATCGTAAGGACTCTAAATGGTATGAAACTTTGATTTTTAAATGTACCGGGGCAACTGAAAGTTTTAAGTTAGATTCTGGATCAGATTTAAATGTAATTTCACTTAGAACATTTCAGGGACTAGGGCTGCCAAACGAAATTATAAGTTCAGATAACACGAGGGCACAATCATTTTGTGGCAATTATATACCGATAGCTGGTTATTGTTATCTAAAATGTACTTATAAAAACATTGAGTATACGTTACGTTTCATTATTGCCGACTTCGATTGCCAAAGTGTGTTAGGTAGATATGCTTGTGAAGAGCTGGGAATGGTGAAACGTATATTGTCCCTCAACCTAGATTCCTATGCAGACTTGTTTCAAGGTTTAGGTAAATTACCCGGTAAATATACCATTGTAATAGATCAGTGCGCCCAGCCGTCAATCTGTCCAGTTAGAAAAATACCCATAGGTGTTCGTGACAAGTTATCGCAAGAATTGGTGCGCATGGAGAAAATGGGAGTGATCCGTAAGGTGGCTCACCCGACACAATGGGTGAACGGTATCGTAGTAGCGGCTAAGAAGGACGGCACCATCCGCGTGTGCCTCGACCCGCGGCCGCTGAACCGCGTCGTGCGGCGTGCGCACTACCCACTGCCGACGCTGACGGAGATCGCAACTAAGCTCCAGGGGGCCCAATATTTTAGTAAATTAGATGCTCGTTGTGGGTTCTGGATGGTAGAAATTGACGATGCCAGTGCTGACCTTTGTACCTTCGGGACGCCGTTCGGTAGATACCAATTTTTGCGTTTACCGTATGGAATCAACTGCGCTTCAGAGGTTTTCCATCATAAAATTCGACAGATACTTGAAGACCTGGAGGGAGTCGACTCATTCATCGATGACGTGATCTGCTGGGGCTCCAGCAAAGTCCAGCACGATGAGCGTCTGAAGCGATTGCTAGATAGGGCGCGAGAAGCAGGTATAAAATTTAATGAAGCTAAATGTGAGTTTCAAGTGAGACAGGTGAGTTACTTAGGCCACGTTTTTAGCGCGGAGGGCATGGCCATAGATAGAAACAAAATAAAAGCGATAGAGGAAATGCCAGCTCCGGAAGACAGGCCAGCGCTTGAGAGATTTTTGGGCATGATAAATTACCTATCCAAATTTATTCCCAATTATTCAGAGATAGCACTTCCTCTCCGCAATCTCTTGAAAAAAGATAGCGAGTGGGTATGGGACTCGCCGCAGGAGTCGGCAGCGGCGCAGTTGAAGCGCGCGGTATGCGCGGCACCCGTGCTGGCGCTGTACTCGGCGCGCGAGCCCGTGCTGCTGTCGGTGGACGCGAGCGCTCGCGCGCTGGGCGCCGTGCTGTTGCAAGGGGGCCGCCCGATCGAATTCGCCTCCGCCACGCTCACTGACACCCAGACCAGGTATGCGCAGATAGAGAAGGAACTGCTCGCGATTGTCTACGCTCTCGAACGGTTTCATCAGTACGTCTATGGACGCCATGACGTCACTGTGGAATCCGATCATAAGCCGTTGGAGGCGTTGTTTAAAAAACCGCTAGATTCAATCCCCACGCGTCTCCAACGCATGATGCTACGCATACAAGGCTATGATTTTACCGTCATATATAAGCCAGGAAAGTACATGTACGTGGCAGACGCTTTATCGCGAGCGGCATTACCCGAACTTATGTCAGAAAAAGTATGTGAGGAAGTAGAAGAACAATCGTGTTTTCTGATAGAAAACATACGTTTCAGTGCCAACAAAATAAAACTTATAAAAAACGCCATGAAAGATGATATAGAATGTCAATTGCTTATAAAATATATACAAGGAGGATGGCCGCTGAATAAATATTCAGTTGACGAACGAGTGAGAGGTCAGTGGTCGTATAGAGGTAGCTTTGGTTTCATCGATGGAATCATATTTAGAGATAATCTAGTTTATATACCGAAAAGTGTTCGGTCGGAAATGCTGAGTAGGTTACACGACGGCCACATGGGCATAGACAGGTGTAAGCGTCACGCTCGCGAGGTGATGTTCTGGCCGGGCATGTCACGTGACGTGGAGGAGATGGTGCGCCGGTGTCATGCATGCGTCGAGCGTGCGCACCACCCTGCACGAGAGCCACTTATGCCACATCACATACCGCCCTTGCCGTGGGCCAAAGTGGGCTCAGACATTTTTCAGTATGCAGGAAAGTATTTTTTAATACTAGTAGACTACTTTTCTAATTTCATAGAAGTAAATCCGTTAACAAACATTGGCACGAAGGCGGTAGTGACTGCCATGCGAGATCAATTCGCGAGACACGGGATCCCGCAGGAGTTGGTGTCTGATAACGGTCCGGCTTACGCATCAAAAGAGTTTGATAACTTTTGCTCAGAGTGGGACATTGAGCACACAACTAGTTCGCCAAACTATGCTCAATCAAATGGGCAAAGTGAAAGGAGTGTTCAGATAATTAAAAATATTTTGATCAAGTCCATAAATTCGGGGACAGACTTCTACTTAGGGCTATTAAACTATCGAGCTACGCCACGTAATGGAATCAGTTCACCTTCGGAACTATTAATGGGGCGGCGACTCAATACTAGGTTACCGTCGCACGCTGAAAAGTTAAAGCCAAGTCGAAATAATGAGACTGATTACAAAGAGATGTTACGTAAACAGCAGGCCGATAAGACGTATTATGATAGGCGAGCGAAACCGCTACCAATGTTATCGACCGGTCAAACTGTGCTTGTTACTGACGACGGCAAACGCAAATCTGCACGAATTGTAGGCCGCGCGGCTCAGCCTCGTTCTTATTTTGTCGTAGACAATACGGGTAGGCGATTCAGGCGAAACCGACGGCATCTTCTTACGCTGCCAACCGATGGCAATGTAACCCCCGGCTCATCTCATGAACAGATGAGCGATGATGAGATTTGGAGTAGTCCCAAAAGCGGTAGCGATGACAGCCCCGGGACAAGCGATGATTGTGTCACTCCCATTCCACCACAAGGCTCGCCAATTCAGCGCATTCGCAGACCGGCGGCAATACTAGCACGACAAAAAATTGAAAGCTATTTACTAAAAAAATAAATAATCTTAGGGATCACTATACAATAATAATAATAAAATATCTACCTATGTTCACCTAAATTTGCACTAAGATATATTAGATATGTTATGTAATGTGTGTTAAGTTATGATAAAAAAAAAAAAAAAAAAAAAAAAAAGAGGTCATGTCGTATATTAAGTAAATAGGTTCTGACAGATATCTCTTGTCATTGGAATAATAGTTTATCTGTACTTAATAAAACCAGTCTTGGTCAACCCGTCTTTCATTTACAACACTCCGTAAGCCATGACAGGCAGGACGCACCGATTGAATACCTTCGTCTTTAGGCTATGTGAAATACGCGATGAGAAGACTCGACGAGGCTTCCCAAACGCTGCCCGGCCCAGCTGAATTCTTTTGTTACCCTCCCTCTGAAAGTTGGTCTTACCAAATTGCAGAGTCTGCCCGAAGTAAACGTATTCTCGAACAACCTTGAGAGCACCGCCATTACTACTCAAAAATTAAAAACAAAAAATACCAAAAGTCATTTATTCAAACTAGGCTGAGAATCAGCACTTTTCGAACGTCAAAATTACATAAGACAGTCCCCCAAAACGCCCACCCTTCACCACTTCCGAATGCGTTAGCTGGGAAGAAGAAGTGACGCAACAAACTCCCCAGTAGCACAGCTGTCTGTTCAGTTAGAAAAAGAAACTGTATTTAAAATCTCTGAATTTCAATGAAAATCCTTTCTACAGAGAACTGACATGAAATTATGAAAATCACCACATTTGGCAAACCGATTGGTGATCATAGATCCTCGTGAAATAATCCCAAATCGCTTTTTGAAACACCGTCGGGTGGTGCAGGTATGATCCAAAATTGTTTTCCTACCAAGAAAGTGATTACTTGACCTTTAAAACCTACCTCAACCCATTCCAGTATGCCTTCAAGGCAAAATTATAAATAAATAACGTAAAGATACCATGTTCTGAAAACGCTGACATTTAAACGACCCTTGTCATGTTAAATGTGATGACGTGTAACAAACCCTTAAAAATATCTTACTACATATGCTGTCACGACAATTTTGTGAAAATAGCTTTTTGATGCGGGGTTTTAGGGTGCCGTAGTTATATAGCAAAAACGAAACTTTCGTAATTTCGTCTGTCCGTCTGTCTGGATGTGTCCATGGAGTTTCTTACCAGTTTGCGTGTACTAGCTGACATATAGCAAATAGCAAATAATTTAGTTTAATGTTTTGTTTTGCATAATGTGAATTATTTTGCATAGTACTATTGTATAGAATCAAGTTTTTCTAACTGAACAGACAGCTGAGCTGTTGGGGAGTTTGTTGCGCCACTTCTTCTTCCCAGCTAAAGCACTAGGAAGTGGTGAAGGGTGGGCGTTTTTTCGGGGGACTGTCTTCTGTAATTTTGACGTTCGAAAAGTGCTGATTCTCAGCCTAGTTTGAACAAATGACTTTTGAATTTGAATATGAATTTGAATTCTTCTCCATAGGAACCTACTACGCCTAGGAATGGGCAACTAGCTTCATCTTTTTGACTTACTCCTTGACAATTCAAAAGTGTCTGTGATGGATTTAATTGAAATAAATAATTTGAGTTTGTAAATACACTCATGTTATTCAGAGACTATATATTAGCAAGATATCGATGAAAATTGGAAAGAAGATGCACTGCAAAATAATGGTGTAGTAAAACTACGAAAACAATAATTAAGAGATACCGTGGCCCCTTTTTTTTTTTCAGGATGGGAAATCATCAAATGACTTCTCCCGCTCTGGGCAGAGCGAGAGGGTGTGTCAGACTTTTACTGACTAAAACCCACCCGTGTTCCTTCCGTTGCCTGTGTGCCGGGGCCGCGATATCCCTTTCGGACAAACCCGCAACCCCAGCAGGCATTGGTCTTTCGACCCCGTCGGTTGGTGCTGACATCTCTTTGAGGCGCGCGTGGAACACAACGCGCCGTCGACACGGGCCTGGTGCTTATCGGACGGCGAGCTGCCCATTGCTCACCGTCCGCAAGCCTGCGCCTACGGTGGCCGGAAGTCGGCTCTCGACTCCCGACGCCCGGGGCGTCTCATGCGGCGACTAGGGCCGCGAGGGCGTGCTGCTTGCATCTCCCTCGCGCGCTCCGCCTCCTCCTTCGCGAGCATAACTGCTTCGCAGAAGGAGCTGACGGCTTCCCATGCACTCTCGCTCCGAACCATGGCCTCGCCGCCGCCGATCGCCTCCGGGAGGACACGGAGGTGCTCCGCCCAAGCCGGGCAGACCTCCACCGTATGCTCCACCGTTTCCTCCGGGCGATCCACACAGTGGTGACACCCGGGATATCGTGGCCCCTGGCAAAAAAGGAAACTGAAGGAACACAGGTGGGTTTTAGTCAGTAAGAGTCTGACAGGTAACTGAAGGATAAAAAAATCAATGCATATAATATACATGTGGTAGGTATATATATATAAAATGATTATCATGTTTGTAAGTGACTTTGCTATTTAAATCAATAGTTTTTTAAAGGTTATGAGATATTTTTGGTTACAACCCCAGAAATAACTTAGTTTTTGTTAGTTTTTTAGAGAAATATTATGAAATGCAAACTACTTTAAAAAGCGCAAAAATACTGTGCATGCGTAAATATTGATTCTGAATAGCTACGGAACCCTTCACTTTACGTGGTCCGACACGCACTTGGATGGTTTTTTTTTAATACAGGAGGATGATAAATAGTACCTATCTATGAAATATATTTCACTAGGTTCCTAACCTAGTGAAATATATTTCAACGGACATACACAACTAGTTTAGTTTTTTTACTTCACTAACAGTGTCTGCCCAAATTGAGTGTTGTAATAATTTAAAGAAAGGTTATCTACTAACGAATCTACTAAAGAAGACTTACAAAACCTGGGGCTACTTTACAAAAGCAAGTTTTTAAATGGCTTGACAAGTATTCAATAGTACACAATAATTCTTTTTTTTTTCATCGTGAGAGGTTTGAAAACTTAATTTACAACGCGTGAGACATTGCACACAAGTTGCATCAAATGTACTATTTTTTTCGTTTTACGGCAGCCTCAGTGTATAAGAGAGCAGTGGTAGCCCAGTGGTAACGGCCCGGACTTACGAGTTGTAGGTCGTGGATTCGAACTCAGCCAGGCCTTTTACCTTGTGTAAATTATTTAATTACCACTGCTCACAAAACGGTGAAGGAAAACATCTTGAGTAAACAGAACCAAAATTTGAACACATGTGACATCTACCAACCCGCACTGGGCCCGCGTGGTAGATTATAGCCCATTCCCATTCGAAGAGAGGAGGCCTGTGTCCCAACAGTGGGAACATTAAAAGACGATTATTTTACACCTCTGTCGACCCATTTCGGGGATTAGGTATTTACCCCAGCTTAGTTACAGCGATCAACTGTGAGAACTTGCTAGGAAATTGAAAAGAGGCCAAATTATAAAAAAATATTTTTAGAGGTTTATAAATAAATAAAATAAAAAAAACATCACAATTTTTTTTTGTCAATGAATTTTTAAGATATAATTTATTTCTCAGTATATGGTACATTAAGATCTTAATATTAATAAAAAGCGCATATACTAACATTGCCAGTGTAGAAATATTAAAATTAAAATAAAAGTGCTATTAATATCCCCATTAGTAATTATTAATTAGTTATTAGTGAAATGAAAATAGGTATATATAAATTTTTCTTATTATTTATTTACGAATTAAATGTTAAAAAAAATCAATTATAGCGAATTTGTTGAATTTTTCCATTTTTAAACAACCTCGTTATAAATAATCTTCTTCCGCCCAGCAACACCATAGCATAACAAATTCTACTTTAAGTCCCCTATTATTTTTAATCCAAATAATAATCATTTAAAAAACGCCTTACGTAAGGTAAAAGGCACAATAATTATCAGACTCCGTAACTAACATTTTTCCTCAAGACATTTAATTAAGGGGAGCTCCAATTTGCTATAGGTAGTAATTTAATTTATGAATTTAATTAAGCTAATTAAAGATAATAAGTGCTGTAATAATGAAGGGAATGAAACAGGTGAGATAAGACGGTTTTATCTATGCTAACAACACATTTTTCAATTTAGAACACACGAATAGAACAACAATTTTTGCTTGTGTTAAAATAGGTTTACAGCACATTTTGACAACTTTGAATAATGCCCCGGCCGCATCTGCGACTATCGTGACAGAGCAATGAGTGCCGAAGCTTCGTATGTTTTGCTCGCTAAAAAGTGATCGCGCTAATGCGATGGTCTCATTAGCGGCTTCATAATTTTAACGAACTATCGAGCAATAATCCAAGATGGCTCTCCATTATTTCAACAGAGCGTTTACGCAGTCCGGAAACAATAGTCGAAATGACCAACGCTAGTCCGACGACGCGCCACTCTTATTATGTACCACCACCCGGGCGATAAGTGCTACGCAGCCCGAACTATCGCGACGATAACCGTTATAGGTAGATCACATCTGCGTGTATCGTATCACTGTGCGAAGCTTCGTCACGATAGACGCAGTTGCGGCCCCAGCAGAGACTGTTTTGTTGCGAATGTGTGCGCCATCATTGCTTTCATAGAGTAATTGTTTATGCTCTGCAATAGAGTCTGACTTAGTCTTTGGTCTTCTCACAGTTTCAAGTCGTTGAATTTCCGAATTAAGACGAGATGAGTTTAAAAAGGTTTGTAAAATTATTGTTATACTAGCTGCGCCCCGCAGTTTCACCAGCATAAGTCTCGATCCCGATAGAATATCGGAATAAAAAATATTTTATGTCCTAACCTAGATTTAGGCCTATCCGTGTGCCAAATTTCATCCAAATTCGTTTAGCCGTTTTAGCGTGAAACCGCAACATAAAAAACAAACTCACTTTCGCATTTATAATATTACTAGCAGCGCCTCGCGGTTTCACCCGCATAAAGTCTCGATACCGTAAAATATCGGGATAAAAGGTACCCTATTTCCTTTTCCAGGTGATGGTCTACCCAAGTGCCAAATTTCATCCAAATCCGTTCAGCCATTTTAGCGTGAAAGCGTAATAAACAAACAAGCAAACTCACTTTAGCATTTATAATATTAATGTAGTTAGGATTAGGATTCATTTTATAATCCCCTAGGAGGATTTATATTATGTCCAAAGGTGTGTGGCATCACAGCGAGCCCTATCAGAATACCAGCGCTAGGAATTTATTTTTTAATTACTGTAGCAGTATGCTGTTAGAAGAATCTTTTCGGCCTCGCGCAGGTGGTTTCTGTTTTTTTTTTTGTTTTCGTTTGTTCGAAAAAATATGTATATTGTTAGTTTTAAATGCTCCATTATTTTTATTGTATTTCCTGTGCGTGTCCGAAATACATTTTTCTTTGTTTCTTTTCTTTGTTTTATTAGTATCACCACCCATGGTACCTAGGCTGCATGTATTCTAATGCAAACTTCCACGAGGCATCCTCAGAAGGGTTGCAACACTAAAACTCATACAACACAAAAGAAATACAAGACATAACAAGGCTGTATATGGAAGTTTCCATTTCCGTGTTCTGCCGATCAAAGTTGTGACAATAGACAGCATGTACCTATTGTGTCTATTTCAAGAGCGAAGCCATCTTTGTGTAGGCAGCTATGAAGCTAGGAACGATAGCTTTTGAATTGCCCTGTTTATATAATGGGTTCCTATATATTACCTATCGTTGCTGGTACTTTTAGTCGGTGTTTTTTTTTTTTTCAAACCGTGACTATAGTCGCCGGCACGTATGCGATTGTAGATGGATTTGCGGCGATTATTCGCAAAAGAGTTTTATCCCTAATGCGCCGCATACGAGGCAGTTCCAACAGCTACATTCAGCTGTTCGCATGTAGGATGGATCTGGATCTGGATTGCCCAATATTGCGGTACTGGACCAGGCTGCATGTTGAGCATTCCCGATCCAAACCTAAATTTAGACTCAGGTGAAACATATAGTGTATTTTAATCTTTTTTTTATTTATAATGTATATAATTGTAATTTATAATGTTTTTATTGATGACTTTTGTATATTTAATATTTATCTAATTGTAATATTTTAATTAATTCTTCATCTATCTTTAATATTTATTTCACATGTATAATTAAGGACTAGTTCTGAAATAAAATGAATTTTATTTAATTGAATTGTAACTTGGCAAGAATCGTAGATGCGTAGAATTCGTTTTCGCTTGTTTTTGTTATCAGATATGTTCAAAAATAAAAAATAAATATGACAGTTACCATAGAATAATGACATGCAATAAAAGTGTTTTTTTGTTGTTGCACTAATTGTACATGCGCAAAGTTACTGCTAATACACCAAAACCTTGCCAAGTTACGTGCCTGTAGTGTGTTTTCAGATAACCGATTTAGTATTTTTGGGAATGTAATTATGATAAAGTATATACCTAATGTTTATTACTCTTTAGCATACCAGTCTCATTTCACCAATTATGTTTAAGTCCCATGTAATAGGGGGCGAGCCTATTGCCATCAACTGGGCACAAACCCAGACTCCGGGCTGCTATTGAGAAATTGCCCTGACAAGAACCCCTTTGTACACGACACGGTTTCTTTACAGTACGGTGTAGAAGCCCTGCCTTAGAAAAAACGTTTTTGTCAACAAGCTTCCATAGTGATCCATACAAATGCTTGCACTGACTGGACAAGTCCACACAAATCTACGTGGTTCTTCCCTCAAGAGACAATTTCAGACACTAATCTACATGGTCCTCACATGGCTTGACCAAGATTATGTCTGGACTTTAAAATAAAAGAGAGTGTGAGTGACCTCTGAGATTGATTCGGCCTTTTTTCTCTGAGTAATCAGATAAGAAACGCCGACCTCATCTAGCCTATTTTTTATATTTTTAATATGACGTGTAAAAGTGATTCCGATAATAAATTTACCGAATAAACAATTTAATTTAATTTCATACAACACTGACGATCGTTACTATTTAGTGGCATGAGGAACAGGGTGTAAACTTCACTCATCCCTCATAGAAAAGGGAGGATCCTCCAACCAGATGGGTGTCGTGTCTGGCGGGCAACTTCCCAGAGGTTGAAGACGGGAGCTTTTATATATGCCCATCGCGCGGTAAACTCTAACTGCGCGATGCAGGATTTGTGTGACGTCAGGATGTTGTGTGACGTCAGGTCTTTGATACGTAGTTCGCATGTAGTGATATAGATGCCGCCAGACCTACACACAGCGAATAAACCACGCCGTAGAAATAAATGTGTCTGTGAACAAGCTTCCATAGTGAACCTGGTGATTCATAAAATACTGACGACCGTGCCTACTGACGGCAAATAAGCTGTAGTTTTTCACGGCAAGAAAAACGTGTATGAACAAAGGTCCTAACAGTAGGTAGTATATTTTTGCTTGGTCTGATTAATTTAAGATAATTAATTGACTCAGGCGTGACTTAACGGAAATCCAGTATAAAATACAATAGACGGCTTATATTTTAGTAACCTAATCCGCTTAAGGGGGATGCGCTAAGGTACCTCGCAAAATTCAAATTTTCTAAGTTTTTTGCAATTTGCAGGTCAGTGTCAGGTTGTATGTTAATTAAAATATGATTCGCGACCGTAACAAACATGGCTTTACATAATTATAATCATTAGAATCAGGAATACAACTCCATAAGTAAGTACAAACGTCAAATGTCATGATTTCATGAAATAGTCATTTAATGGAGTTATATGAACTTAGAGAGTTGTATTGATCATTTTTATGATTACAATTCTATAAATATACATTTGATACGGCCGCGAATCATATTTAAATCAACATACAACATGATACTGACCTAAAAATTGCAAAAACGTAACAAAATTTGAATTTCGCGGGCTACCTTGACGCTTTCGCCTTAACGTTGATTAATTTATTTTCGAAAGCCATAAAATAAATAAATCAAAAAGGGTAGGATAAAGGAAAAGGTTTAATCATTATGTTTTTATGAATTTGAATAAACAGATAAATCAAACATAATTAAAATACAAATCTGAATTCCGATACTTAAAAATAAGTCAAAAAGTTTTGAAAAATTAATAAAAGTCTTTATTGGACCCAGACGGCGGGATTCAATATTTAAATATAAAACTGCACACACGATTTTAAACTCTAAGTCTCAAGTATAAGGTCGATTTTAAGTTGAATCTTGATCCTTGTTTTACCCAGATTGCGCCCAAAGGATTTGAAAATCCTGACAAGCGATTTTAAACATCAAATCTAGCGAGGTAAAGCTTCTTTCAGCTTGAATATTTTTTTAATATAAAATAAATGGGCTTTTGATATTAAATGAAAACAATGTTCTTTGCTTTTTCTAAGTGTTTGTGGGACACAATATTTTAGCGCGAAAAGAAAGACATTCTGACTTTTTTATTGGATTTTAAAAGATTCTGTGATCTTTTATTAACTTTGCGCTGACGAAAATTTCTTTTTTCAAAGATAACTGGATTAAAGCACTGAGCTTAATTTTATTAATATTTTGCCTTTAAGTTCTCATGGTAAGTATACACTAGAGCATTATTTTTGTCGAGTATTTTCATGTAATGTAATGTTCTGGCACAATTCAAGCAAAAGCTCAATTTAATAAAAATAATAATAACTTTAATTTCGGAAGTCGGTGGCAAAAAACGAAAATTTAAAACCAAAAACACCGACTTCCGAAATTAAAGTTATTTTTCACTTTGTAGTGGTTTTTTTTCGAAAGTCAGTTATTTTTTTTTGTAAAAAGTTTTATTTGATACCTACACAAATTCGAATACCACTACCTGCTATGTAAATTACAGTGACAGGAAGTTATCATCATATCATCCAAATACAATACTAAGTGGGAAAAATACGTATTATTGAAGCTTACTCAAAAACTATCCAAGCAAAGTTAATAACATTTCTACAGGACCAACTTGGAAGCATATGCCTCCAATGCCTGCCCTATGCTTCCAAGTTGGTCCCGTAGAAATATTATACAAAAAAAAAAAAATCTAAATCGGTTTACAATTGACGAATAAATCAGTGGACATACAAAAAAAAACAATTTATTGTAATGTAACGTTCCTGCGAATACTCGACGCTGCGTTCGACGCAATGCTAACCGCGAGTGAGCATTTACCTGTAACATTTCAATCTACCCTGCGTTCATTGTTACGAGACCTGCCCTCGGCCTGCGCACCTCACTACGCGTCACCCGCGCTCGTGCCCTTGCTCGATAAAATGTTACACCAATACGTTCGTTCGTTTTTTAAATCAGGTTGTAACAAACCTTCGAGCGTCGTGTTCGAAGTGCGGTTCGATAAAATGTAACAACGGCGAATGCTCGATGTACTGTTTTACAAGTAAATCATCCAATCTATTATCACCATTATAATAATACCTTTAAATTTCAGACTAAGAGCAAGATTTTGCCCCTGATTTGGCCTCTGGCACAAACTAGCAAGCAAGCAATAGACAAAATTTGTCAAACTTTTCTAGATGTTTTGAATATTGAATACGAGGCTTTTGGCTAATTTGTAAAGGTGTATAATATGTCGTCTTTTTTTTTGGATTGTGCGGTTAGTTTGTACAGCATAAACAAATTTTCTTTATTTTTTATATGTAATTCTCCATTTGCCGTTAACTGACTACCACAAAACACTTTTCATCCTGATATTATGTTTATTATTGTAGCAATACGCAGCCGAAATGTATGAAACAATTTTTTGCCGGTGTCACAACGATACCATAGAGTACTACAGACACTAAAGGCATAGACAAGTAACTAAGGCTACGTCGGGTGCAGACACGCGATTTTTTATTTTTTATTTTTTTCATAAACTTTTTTTTACTAATTATCTGTATCTATCTATCCGTGACAACACTGCGGGCCCTATCAGAATACCAGCGCTGCGACATTTATTATTAAATGTCGCAGCATCATGCTGAGATTTTGCCTTTTAGCCTCGCACTGGAGTTTCCGCTTTTATTTAAATTTTACTTCATTTTTATTGTTTTTTATTTATGTTTCAATTATGTGTTTTAGTTTAATTTAAGATCTCCTGTACTTGTCTCAATAAATTTTTTTTCTTTCTTTCTTTCTTTTTCTTTAAAATTACTATTTATTACTAGAACTAGCTGCTTCCCGTGGTTTCGCCCGCGTGTACCGAAATTATTTTTCTAAAGTAAAAAGTAGCTTAAGTTACTCCTTCCATACCTTTATAACATCAGCTATCTGCCAATGAAAGTCCCGTTAAAATCGGTCCAGCGGTTTCGAAGAGTAGTTTATTCATAATCCATTCTGCTTAACTGTTCTTAAAGAGTCATAAAGAACCCTATAAGAAATCGACACGTGTTTCATTCACCTCTCAACGAGGCATCCTCTGGATGACGATTGACTTGTTGCTGTTATAAATAGGGTTGTCGGGCGAAATGGCTCACTCTGCTCTCGACGCTTGACTTGTCAGCACGTCGGGTCCGGGTTTGCAACACGTCAATCGTGCCTAGTTTGCCTTAGGGATAATCCGCCTCTGGTCCTAATCCAGGTTATGATCCATCCATGTAACAAATAAACTCGTGTTAGGACTCGACAACAGTGTTATTCATTCGAATAACACTTTTGTCTCAGTATAGCCGAGGTATTACTCAGTATAGCTGGCTATTCATTCGCTAGACTACCTCGTCAGTTCCTGTATCTTCCCGGATGTGTGCCACAGCATCTGTCTCCATAACGCCACAAGCTAAGGGAATATGTAATGTTTCGCTTTTGAACGATGCAATACGTCCTGTATTTACATGGAATAGTGAATGCTCTGAAGAGCGGGTTATTTGGGGTTTACTTAGGCTGTACGATGTTATTGTTTTCAAAGTCAAACAATTTATTTCAATTAGGCACATAAAAGGCACTTTTGAACGCCAATTTTACAAAAAATAGAATTGATTCTAGTCGCCCCTTCTAAAAGGTAGTTTTGGTATGGAGAAAAATGGGCAAGAAACTCCACCGTTACTCTTTTAAAATGTTTTACAATATTTTGTATATGTAGGTACATTAGTTATATAATTATATGTGAAGACGATGTACATACCTAAAAATAAAAAAATAAATTACTATAACACAATAGGTAAAAATAATTTAAAAAAAAAGCAACAACAGATAAATTAATTACTTATGAGATAGATAAATAGTTCTTACAAAATTGTAAAAGTAAACGATTTTCCTAAAATTTTACAATTCAGTCAAAGTCAGTGTGTGAGGAAGTAATCACAGAATGTAAAAAAATCAATATCATATAATAAAATATAATAATTTATACAACTTAATTAAATTAGCAACCAGTTTCATTTTGTCTAGATTCTAGATTATCCTATGCAGCAGGATCAGTTCGACCAATTCGATTAACTATGGTTATCTTGATGGAAATGAGCATGAGTTTAATTTTTTTTTGTTTTTTTTATTGAGTTATGGCCCATAACGAGCTCGATATCGCCTGATGGAAAGCGAGGGATGAGGTCGATGGTGGAACGCCCAAGCCTGGTGACGGAGGTTGCTGTCGGGTTTCTGTCATATAGGATGTAGGCTGTTGCTGTGTAATATTTTTTTTCTTTGCCTCTAATACCGGCAACGCTTTGGCAAATCCCAACTTTTTGGGTCATGACTTTCTTTTTATGTGTCAAATCTTTTCTCTCACTCTCCTGCAATAAAAATATAAATAATAACATCTGTGGGAGTGATTTCGTGAAAAGGAACGGAAGTGTGTAACAGGAAGTCGGTGAAGCACGCGCTTATCACCAAGGTGAGATGTCACATGTTACACATCATAGCTACTGAAAGGCTCATCATCATGATCATTTCAGCCGAAAGACGTCCACTGCTGGACATAGGCCTCCCCACAATTAGGGGGTTTGCCATAATCGCCACGCTTGGCAGGCGGGTTGACGATCGCAGTATGGTGTTAAAATGCATAGAGAACGCTGCTGCCCATTCTCTAGTAAGTCCTTTAGTCGCCCTTTACGACACCCATGGGAAGAAATGGGATGCTACTATTCTTTACGTCCGACACCACACGGAACGAAACTGAACTGAAAGGCTCGCTCGTTTTTTATTCTATCACATAAAAATGTGTAATGTAGTAGGTACAAATACATAAGGGTGAAAGGGTCATATTTAATGACCCTCTCACAAAATTATAAAGGCAGTACAAAATTATAACTCCAACATTACCATAAATTTTCCAACAGATCTGCAAAACCATTAATATATTCGTATCCTAAGTAAGCCCACGTTTTGGCTATAAACCCCTTTGAGCCAGCCCTGATGTCCCTTTGGCAATAATAGAACCAAAATAAAGGCCATCAGATGAACCTTCGACCGTTTATAGCCATTTTTATTTGTTTGTTATTGGCTGTCTGTTCCTATTGGGGCCTATTTGTAGGTTTTATGGACTGTAAGAGCCTCATTCGGAATCTGGATTTAGAAATCTTCGATGAGACGAATCGATTAATTTTCGTGTCGTTTTTTAAACTGCTCGGGCTAAACGATAACAGACAGGTCAATTGCAGGTTAAGTTACGCTTGCCGCGGTCAGTTCGTGGATGGATGATCTTCCATTATATATGGAGACCCCTCCGTGTCTGGGAAAGCACGCTAAGCAGTTGGTCCCGGCGGTCATTTGTACATCTTAGAAGCCTAAAAGTCTAACAACCAGTCTTACCAAGGGGTATTGTGTTACCCAGTAACTGTGTTTTGCAGGTCAGATAGGCAGTCGCTCCGTGTATAATACTGGTATTCAGCTGCATCCGGTTAGACTGAAAGCCGATCTCAAGATAGTTGGGAAAAAATTTGGCAGATTGATGTATCGTTTTTAAAACTGCTTCGATCGTCCTAGTATTTTTACTAAATCGGTATTTCACAAGTGGTGATGAGCTAAATAAAGTCAAATTAGTGATCAGTGATGCTATTTTTTAAAGTTCACTCGGAACCTCACTCAAGTGAGCGAACACAATTCGAAAGCAAACTTAATAAAAATGTTTACTGCCATAATAAAAAAAATACAATATTGAGGGTTTTCTGAACTGACTAGTTCACTAGGTGGCAGCTCTGAGACGTCAAGTCCGGGCACCTGTCAAAAGTGTCAAAGCGCCTGTATTATTTTGTTTAGTCACGACTGAATGAAATGAAAGATGAACGTCATCATATGCAGGGTGGTGGATGGTAATAGTTTTCACGTCGATGTCCCTGCAGCCCTGTATTTTGTATTCATTGTGGAAATTGTAGCGTAGCGTCAACTGAATTAGTCTTTTGGACAAATTGAAATTTTTACTGAACTTTCACTGAACTTAACTAACTCTCTTAAACGACGAATGAACATAATATTACCCAATCAGAAACAACATGTACCATTTGCAAAGTTATCATCCAATCAGCCAATACCTGCAATGAAGCTACTTAACTTGAATTCCTACTTACCCCCTTCGGGAATAAGCTTGCAGATAACTGTGGTACTTCATCAGAAGTTATATAACTCAATACCTGACTATGACTGCTTTGGAGTTTTGTTGAGACTCAGTACATATAACGCCAAGGATTTAGATAGAGCGTTTAGCGGAAACGCTTCGAATGTTAAACGCTTTCCCACAAACAGGCCTCGCGCCGTCGCACTGTGGATCGAAAAAAGGCTCTCGAAGACATTGGATCTTACAACGCGTTGCGTGAGCTCAGTACAGAACACGCAAGTTAATTGTAAAATTTTATGGCACCTCTTTAGATCATGAGCTATCCGAATATCAAATAATATTTGGCCTAGGTCTTTGAAGGCGTAAAAATTGATTCACTGTTACAATGTATAAACGATATGTTGGTCTTTACAAGGTAAGCCTTCATCACCCTATAGGGTTGTCTCTTATGAGCTACATATTAAGACGCAGATATATGCCAGTGGCCTTGAGTGGTTAATAAGTCAGTGTGTGAGGAAGTAATCAAAGAATGTAAAATCAATGTCATATAATATAAAATTATACAATTAAATTAGCAACCAGTTAGATTTTGTCTATATTCTAGATTATCCTATGGAGCTGGACCAGCATGTTTCCAAGCATTCTTATCTTGGATATAATCCTCTAATTTGTAATAAATGCTTGTTAACAAAGTGTACTTTTAATATGAGTTCAAAACTTTATTTCATTTAATTGCAATATATCACAAGGTATTTTGTTGTAACATTTAACACAGCACATTACAACGAAACTTGAAAAGATCCCCTCTACCTTTTTTTTTTTGAGGGTGGGAAATTATCAAATAACTTCTCCCGCTCTGGCCGGAGCGGGAGGGTGTGTCAGACTTTTACTGACTAAAACCCACCCGTGTTCCTTCCGTTGCCTGTGTGCCGGGGCCGCGATATCCCTTTCGGACAAACTCGCAACCCCGGCAGGCATTGATCCTTACGGACCCCGTCAGTTGGTGCTGACATCTCTTTGAGGCGCGCGTGGAACACAACGCGCCGTCGACCCGGGCCTGGTCCTAATCGGACGGCGAACTACCCTCCCCTCTTGTACCTAATGTTTCATCTTATTCCTGTCATCCATGGCCTTTGTGCATTCATAAAAAACTCCGTAACTGAGTTATTCTCGTATATTTCGTGCGTTCGACTTTAAAGAAGATAAATTCGCTACATCACTTAATCGCTTCACTCGTCGCAGTTCTAAATCCGTAGCTTTAAACTATATTGGTGGTACGCGACTAAATTTTATGACATGTACGTGTTCAGACTAGTCTCTTTGTCATATACTAGCTGATATTCTTGATTCTGAATGAATTGTTAGAAATCGAATAAGTTTTGTTTAGAGCTTTTTTTAACCCCTGACGCAAAAAGAGGGGTGTTATAAGTTTGACCTCTTTGTGTGTGTGTCTGTCTGTGGCACCGTAGCTCTTTAACAGGTGAACCGATTTGTCTGCGTTTTTTTAAAATTTGAAAGCAGGTTTTCTAGCGATGGTTCTTGTTTTATCAAAATCGGTTCAGCTGTTTGAATATTATCTGCTCTTTTCTAGTTGATGAATGTATGTGAGCGTCTTCCACAGATCTGATCCATTTAAAATTTAAATTAATTTTTTTTTTTTTTTTTTTGGTATTCTGTTATTTCAATGATATTAGTAGAACATAGTAACCTTGAACTGATGCTGCAGCATCACCTGGAATTTGCAGGATACCCAACTCCCTTACCAACTTACAGCACAGGTATCGTGTTTGGGCTCATTGGAATGGTCTCAATGAATAAGTTATAGATAGATGATGAACAGGGGCTGGTGATGGAGTAAGTAAGAGAAATGAGGAAATGTATGTGTCGGGGTTTTTTTAAATTTTAATATAACTTCACTTGTATTTTTTATTTATTTTGCAGCTTTAGCAAGAATGTATGGATAAACGGATCGTCATTTCCATACATTTGTCAACAAATTCATATTATTTTCATTTACGTTTTTGGATTCATATACTACTTTGAAATATTTAATCGAACCTCAATCAATTTCCATTTTGCACTCCTAAAAATATTATTAAACACTAATACAATGATTGCGCTTGTGCCCTAAAAGTACTAAATAGCCAAATAACTCTGACCAAGTTGGAAGTAGAGCTCGGTCGGCTCGTGCGCGGTTGGTCACAGTTACAACCCAACCTAACCCGATTCGTCGGGGTACCCTAGCTTAGTTACTGGGAACAACTGTGAAAGAAGGCAAAAAAAAATTAAAAAGAGGCTCAATTATTTAACAAAATGTGCATGATTTATTGTGTGAATAGAGCGCGCCAAACATTTTTTTGACGCACTCTTATGTATTTCCCCTTTGAAAGAGGTTCAGAGACTATTTTATGGAGGGTTAAGTACAAACTTTTTACTTTTATGCAGCAACAGGGTCGCCCCCCATTGGATTACATAACTTATCTGACAAAAGATACTAATTACGGACTTACTTACTCAATCCTATAGTAGTGTGTGTAAGAGAGGATCATTCCTCTCTTACACAACATAGGACTTCCTCATGAAAGTCCTATGTTATTTCGACATCTACAATCCTAAACGAATTGTGTACTTACCCTAAAAAATCAGTTATCGTAATTGGAACAAACGTTGGATGTAGACAATTGACATTTATCACTTGGACAAATAACTGCCGAAACAAACATGGACCCTAAGTCCTGGGAAATCCTTTTTGTCCTAAAAGCCGCAGGCTCGCTATTGGCTAATAAATCAAATGCCCTAAGGGCTACATTTTGGAAACAGCTGACGATTCTGTTGAACTTAATGTTTTGCTAGGTGACGCGTTTGTAGAATTAATAGCAGTAATAATAATAAATACACTACCCATTGCCAGCGAATTCGTCTGCGTGTTTTTTGTATTTCATAATTTTATTATACAAATATTATTTATTTATTTATTTATTTATTTTATTTATTTTATTTATTTTATTTATTTTATTTATTTTATTTATTTTATTTATTTTATTTATTTTATTTATTTTATTTATTTTATAATTTTACTTTTTTTTTATTGTGTTTGGGTGACTTACAGCTATCAATACAGAAGTAACAGTGAGGTAATTCACTAAGCCACTTATTATACGCCTCACACCTCACAGGTACACCTCTGCCTAACCTCTCGGGGAATATAGGTGGAATGTTATGTATGTATGTTTAATACAAATATCAAAGAAGACCAGTAGCTTTGTCAATAAGATACCTATGGACATTTAAAGCACCAAGGAACTCCCACTATTCAAATATAAATTGC
Source organism: Agrochola lota (assembly GCA_947364205.1). Taxonomy (NCBI): domain Eukaryota; kingdom Metazoa; phylum Arthropoda; class Insecta; order Lepidoptera; family Noctuidae; genus Agrochola; species Agrochola lota. Next base: position 6,515,432 of record OX376246.1, on the reverse strand, counting down.
GTAATTTTTTTATTGACAAAGCTTACTACACGATCCAAGATTTTCTTAATAATTAGTACCTACTACGAGTACAATCTGTCACTATACACCTAATTGTTATTTTGTAAGAATTGTTTTATATGTGATATCTAAGAATTGTTTTATACTGCATGTTGACATAATTATTCAAACAGTAATATTGCCAAATTAATCAAAATAGGTAAATATTTGACAGCTAATTGCGACGTTGGCAACTTTTGGAATAAGCGCTCTTAATTAAAACGTGTAGTATATTTAAGAAAGCACCTGTGGGTTGCTGTAAAATATGATGGAAAATCAAAACACATTATTTTTACCCACGACGAGGGTGTATACGATAAGGGGTGAGAGGTGAGCAACAAACAAATGTTCCCATTTATCTCCAAAATAGTTTGACCAATTATGATACGGTTTTCTGTAAAAGGTTTGTTAGATTTCTAACTTTTGATAACCTATACTTCCCTAATTAATCCATACGAATCCATACTAATCCATACTAATCCATACTAATCCATACTAATCCATACTAATCCATACTAATCCATACTAATCCATACTAATCCATACTAATCCATACTAATCCATACTAATCCATACTAATCCATACTAATCCATACTAATCCATACTAATCCATACTAATCCATACTAATCCATACTAATCCATACTAATTTTATATTTATTCACACTAATCCATACTAATTTTATATTTATTCACACTAATCCATACTTAATAATATAAATATGAAAGTAAGTCTGTCTGTTTGTCTGTTACGTTTTTTCGCCTAAGCCACTGAACCGATCATTATGGAATTTTACAGATAGGTAGCTTGGGATGTTGTAACCGTTTTAGGTGTCAAAAAGGCATTTGGAAAGTTTACAAATACTTTATTTACATCTAAAACTAAATATTCGGTGTTACGATATTAATTATTGCATTTCATAATCAATATTTTAGTTCACCAGTTAGCCATATTTCATATTTCCATACAGTGATATTGCCAAATTAATTAAAACAGCGAAATATATGACATCTTTTTGCGACGTTGCCCACTTTCAGAGTGCACGCTTTTCCTCGATTTTTTCCTTAACCAGCTGGTACTTACATCTTTGTTATCTCTAATACAGGTAACATTTTTACGGTTCTTGGATCCTAATGGATAAATACTATTAATAGAATCTATTGCTGTATTCAATCTTGATTTTACTTCTGTATACACTTTAGAGAAAGCACTAAGCACTTTGGTAGAGACGAGCTTCTGTCCAAGACTTCCGTCCCCGTGGAAGTCAACTATACCATAAAAAATAAAGATGCCTTTCCATGCTTGCCAAGGCTCGGCAAGCGTCCACAAGTTCAAGCGTGTAAAGAGGGCACTTGGCTTGGCTTGCGTGAGCTTGTGGACGCTTGTCTCCGTTCCGGTCTAGTGTCGGTTTTTGGACACAGATCAAAGGGTGGTGCGGCAAGCGCTTGCGACGCATTCACACGTTGGTGCGCGTTTAGTAGCCATTGTGATCTCGTGACGAGCGCATGTTTAGTTATTTGTTTAAAATGAGTGGCTGGACGAACGAAGAGAGTTTATCGTTTCTGGAATTTTACCAGAGCGAATCGTCTATCTGGAACCCCAAAGACGTTAATCATAAAGATAAAAGAAAGTCGCAGATACTTTGAGTCGTCATGCCTAGTTAACGAGAAAGCCAGTAAAAGAATTAAAAGCCAAAAAATAAAAATTGATGACAAGTTTTCGCAAGGTATAATTAAACCAAACGCAATAGCCGATACAAGTTCAGTGTCCGCCATGCTTGGGTGTATGTAGCACACTGACGCATTCACAAGCATGAAAACGACTTCCAAATGTCAAGCGAGATTTGTGGACGCTTGGGCCTTGAAGACGTTTGCCAAGGCTTGGCAAGCATGTAAAGCCGTAATATTATCTAATTGCACTGGGCAAATAGTGTAGCTTCCTATCTGTGTAAACCTGGCAATACACGTTGGACAAGCCTCAGCCAACGCGAGCGTAGGCAAATTGATACAAGACGAGAACTACGTCTACATGTTGTTCAAGTTCGAAACAGGCCAATGCCAACTGCCAATGTTCACGAGTTTCTGTGGAGCTATCCACATGTTGGCAGTAATTGCCGAGTGTAGGCGAGCGCCTTTAATCGAGTAGAAAAACCGACCCTGTTCCGAAGTCAGATCCCGAATGGTGGCTAGGCAAACGTCAAACGAAGCGTATACTCGTTGGCCCTCTCCTGCACTCGGCCAGCTAGGCGAGCATTGACGAGCAATGGCTAGGCTAGACAAATGGGCTGTCTATACGTTGGTACTTGCCTTCGTTCGACGAGCTATGACTAACATGTATTGCCGGCTTAATTTTTTTTAAATCTGAAAAGTACTTCCTGGTATTACCTCTTACAAAGCACAAAAACAGTTTTACCTCTTTAAAATATTAGTGTTTATCCGCCTTCAAAAAGGAGGAGATTCTCAATTCCACTGTGTTTTTTTTTTGTGGTTGTTACGCGATTGCTCCGCCAATTATGAAATGATTTTGATGATTATTTTTTTGTTTGGTAGGACATACTTCAGAGGTGGTCCCATATACATTTTGTTAACTTTTCTTTGGTACTTTTTGAGTTAGCTTCAATAATACGTATTTTTTTCACTAATTCTATATGCATGATGTTATAAGTTCCTGTCACTGTTATTTACATAGCAGGTAGCTGGTATTTGAATTTGTGTGGGGCCTACCCCACACCACCACTAAAACCACAACTAAAAAGTGTAAAATAAAACTTTAAACTTTGAAAAATTACCAAATTAAAAAAAAATACGAAAAAGGGCAAAATAACTTTAATTTCGGAAGTCGGTGGTAAAAAACGAAAATACAGAACCAAAGACACCGACTTCTGAAATTAAAGTTATTTTGCCATTTATTGTGTTTTTTTTTTAAGTCTGTTTTGTGTTAAGTCTGTTCTGATTTTTTTTATGTAGAACAAATCAGCTAATGTCCACCTCTAAACATCACTTCGAAATTCGAACGGCGTCTCGTTGTGAATCCGCAATGATTTAATTTAAAAACAAATGAGTTTGCTTTAGAATTGTGTGCGCTCACTTGTGTGAGGTGCCAAGTGAACTTTACAGAATAGCTCTGCTATTATAAACCTCTCAAGAGACAGCGCCTTCATAATTATGAATCCTTGATAATCCTTTGTAATTTATACACTGTTATTAATCATGTATTTCTCTTTGTTTCATGTCCCGTCTTTTGGAAACCACAGAGCCCAGCTTGAGTAAGTATTCTCCTAATTATTCGCATTAATTATTACCTACAACAACAATATTCATAAGCGCATTTATCGTAACTATTCAACTCGTTAAAATACAACACGTAGCTAGACAAGGATCCAACACGGCAGTCTGGACCCCCTATCCGAACCGTCAACCAAATGTGGTGGCTATAGGAGTTCACCCCCACACAAGAGGAATACTGGTGGACCTCGACACTGCAGGCAGTCAAAGAAAGCTATGCCATCCTCGGATAGTATTCCGACCAGGCGTTTATTACGCCTGGACAGAAACAGTCTGCGCCTGGTGACGGAGACCATCACGGGACACTTCGCGCTAAACAAACACTTCCACACAATAGTCATAACGGACAGTCCTCTGTGCAGGGCGTGCATGGAGGCTAAGAAGACCGTTGCACACGTGCTCTTTGAATGCATGGGCGGCACCCAGATTACAACAGAAATCCTCGGGTCACCTAGATCTTACACAGATGTTCTGAACAGACCAGGAGACTTAATTATCTTCTGGAGGGAGGTGGGCTGGTTGGAATAACCACCGGCCTAACGGATAACGGCCGCTATAACCGACGCACAATGGTACACCTTGTAACGTAACGTTTACCTCCATGGAGGAAAACGTAGGTCACAAATTAAATTATAATAAAAAAGGTATTAAAATTAAAAATTAAAATTAGCAAAGGTAAAGGTAAGTTCAGGACACAGGACAGGCTCGGGCTAGGCGGGAGGCAGGAACAGGCAGGCAGTCGGACAGGTGGGCAGGTAGGTAGGTAGGTAGGCAGGCAGGCAGCAGGCAGCGTGGAGGAGGCTGGGCTGAGGATTATCCACCCTGGAGATCCACCTCACCCTGTGGAACGGAGAGGAGGTTGTGAGAGTTTGAAGATGTCGGAGGCGCTTGAAGGCGCCTCACCTAGCGAGAAGACCGCCATAGGTGATGACGGAGGACTCTCTCGGCGAGTAACGTAGTCTAGCGTCGGAGGCCTTTGTGTGCGTGTACTCGTGGCGTCCTACGCCACGTGATTATAGTTCGTCTGGAGTGAGCAACTCCTACAGGGCTAGGCAGGAGTGCCGGGCGAATGATACACAGTATTACACAGTATTAGAATGTTTATTGTTATAATCCACTCAGGGTCGATAGTTTAAATTACACAGTACGGTTAGAACACTGGCGCACGCTAGTTATGCTAGTTACATGAGACTAATATTCGAGGAGCTAACTGTTCAAAAAATAAGACTTAAGGGCAGAAAAACAGCAACTCCGTCTCAAGCTAAAAATACGACTCTCCGAAGCTAAGACAAAACTAGACTGAAAAATTTGAAGGCCGTTTTTATTGTTCTGTGTCATAATTTAAACATTTAAAAACATATTATTTATTTTTTAATTTAGATATGACCAGAACTAATAAAAACGGCTTACAGAGGAGAAATCTTAGATCTGCCGGGCTTATTGCGAAGGTTCAGTGTGTACACCCACTTTATGAGAGAAGATACTACTAGTAGATATTACTACTACGAAGGTACTTATGTATGGTGTGTTCTGTCTATAGTTTAGAAAAGTAAATTACGACAGTTGACAGTTTAAGATGAAAACGTCAGAATATAAATATTCTAAAGTTTTTACAAAAAGGGAAAGTTAATAATATAAAATCGATTTGGATGCTAAAACAATCAAGAGATAATTAAAAGTATGCTTTACAGAGGTAAACAATGTTACAGAATATAAAAGTGAGTAGAGTACATGTGTCATAGAATACCAAAAGGTGGTTTGTTTAGTATAATAACTTAATAAAAGATTAAAGATCGTGGTTCTGCACGGCAGCCCCAAACAAACCACTTAACATAGAATATAGAGAGAGGGGTGTGGTGAGTGTGGTTACAGACCATCAAACAAAACCACTTTTTCCATGAGAACAACACCATAATGGGTCGACTAGGTACGTGGGACACACTGAAAGTTCTTAGAAAATAAAAAGCTGAATGAAGTATTAAATTGCCTTTACCGTTTTTCGAAATACTCTCCAATCCTTTCTAACCAACGTTGCATTCGATGAAACCACTAAGTTCTAGCGTCTCAGCGTCCACGCCTCTTTACGACGTTTTTGGTCTTCGTTCAAATTATGGAGTGTCCATCTAGTACATAGTTTCCTGACGCTTAAATACTCATGGAAGATTTCTTACACCTAACTCATACCAATGCATAAGCTTGCCCGAATCTGTTGTTAGGTCACTCTCTTATCAGCCTCTATCATGCGCCGCACAGTAATGATGTTATCGTCAGTTGTCGCCGTCGCAGGACGCCTCACGCAGGTCATCAGTAAGATTCCACGCCTAAACTCTTTGAACCAGTTGTAAACATTGACACGGGTTGGGGCTGCATCATGAAACGCTAATCGAAGTCTATCATAACTCTGTTGTTGACTAAGACTACAACGAAAGTCATAGATTCTAGAGTTAAATTCATTTTGACGCGCTACACGCACTTTTCAAATTGCCGCCATTTTAAAGGAATAAATGACAGATGAATTCAATATAAATCATCAGGTTCCCAGAGTTCTAAATTCGAAATTTAAATAACTTTTTCATTGGATTTGTTTCTAACCAGCCAGTTCTAAAAACTTTCAGTGTTACCCTTGTATAAAAGTTTGGTATGGGTCAGTTGATACTTTTATGGCGATTACGATATTGGTCCTGTTGTGATATTTGGAGTGAGTCGGATGTGGTACAGCGCCGGGTTGAGGCTAACTGCTGGCGTCGACCAGGAGAGAGCTGAAGGGCTCTGCTTGTGGACCGGCAGAAAGGGCAGTGTGCTGTGCCAAGGATACTGATGAGGCTGAGGGTGATGAATAGGTATGCGGGTCCGCTACATGATGGTGATCAGGATACCCGTTGAAGCCGTTGGTGCTGGCTGGCTGTGTGTCTCGGCGCTCGAAAGCTTGAGAAAGTGATGATGAGGCTGTGCTGACGTTCATGTTCGGGGTCACCATTATAGGGATATGAGGATCAGGGTATAAAGTTCACTCATCCTCCATAGAAAAGGGAGGATACTCCGACCAGACCAGTGTCGTGTCTGGTGAGGTACTGCCCGACGATTGATGTCGTTACGTTATGTATACAGGTCACGCGGTAAACCCTGCTTGCGCGATGCAGGATTTGTGCGTGACGTCAGTGTGATGCGAAGTTCGTGCGTGTGGTGATGTAGATGCCTCCACAGTAATATGGATGGTCTGTAGTGAGGTACCATACCCATAAAATAGGACCACGTAAGTATTTCTATTACACGTACTGTGTATATGCAAATATTAAGCCCCTAACGCGGGACATACACAAGCAACGAGAGGCGCGGGCGGGGCGCGGGTTGTCGAAGATGTGGCGTTCGTTTCATATTTCATACAAAATGTACAGGAACGATGTGGCGCGGAACAAACACAAGAGACGTGGAGCGGGCGAGGCGACGCGGCGACGGTGCGGCGCGGGCGTTGTGTGTTTGAAACGGTTGGCACAACGCCCGTGCCACACCGTCGCCACGCCCGCGCCACTCGCCATTTGTGTAAATCCAGCGCCTTAGATCTATACCTAGTAATATTTAGTTCGTTTCATAGTTCTACATCGACTTTGAACAGGATTGACATATACTTTTCGGTAGCTTATGTCAGTTCAATACATTTTTAGGTTATTCATCTTCATTATCACTGATAGAATGTCACTTAGTCTAGGCTCTTAGATGTGAGTAGTTGTCTAACCAATGTTATAAAGGCTAAACTCGTTTTCGCTAACAGTAGGGAACACCATGAGCACTGTTGGATTTTCAACGCTTGACTCACTGCCGAAAGGTGAAAATCCTACGTGCAATAGTTTATGCATTTAAGTGTCGCCTAGTGTTACTGAGAACGAGCTTTACTTTTATAACTCACATAGATCCTAGGAACTTGGTCCACCAATAACTGTTTAAGTACACTGGTTTCATGCTAAAGTGTGATGCAACAGTGCAACAATCACTTACAGTCATAAGTCATATTTTAGGTCTACGTCAAAAAATAACGAATGGCATAATTACGAGTACTAAAGCGTACTCTTTCTAACACACAGCATATATCGAAAAGAGAAATGAAAAAAAAAATATTGCGTTGCATTGTTTGTCTTTTAATGCCTCCTATGTTAGTTATAGGTCTGTGCAAAATATAAATGACATATGACAATGACCAGAGACAATGACTATGAAAGATAAAGAAGGTGCTGCCATTACATAGTTTTAAGACTGGACATTAATCAAGTATTAAATATCATGTTCATTACAGTCTAGTTATTATTCAATACGCTTTAAATACAGTTTTAATAATGTATATTCTCAAAATACTAGTGAAATCATCATAATTCTTATATATATCCCAATTCCCATTATATTTCCAAATCTGGCAACATAAAATATCTCCCCGAATACTTGAATCAAAATAATAATCTTTTAAATTGAAATAATTCCTCCCATGTTTTGCCAAGTAACGAAAGCTGTGCAATGGTGTGATTTCAAATATTATCAGTTATTTTTTCAATATAATTTAGGAGCTCGTGGCTAAGTAATAACAGCCGCACGGATCGATCCATCAGGTTAAGCTACGCTTGCCGGAGTTGGTCCGTGGTTGGGTAACCATCTTTATATACCAATACTCCTTCGTGCCTCGAAAAGCACGTTAAGCTGTTGGTCCCAGCTGTCATTCGTGAATCTTCGTTCTTCGTATCGTTACGGGTCGTCAGAAGCCCGAAAATCGGTCAACCAGTCTTAACAAGGGGTATCGTACTACCCAGTTACTGGGTTGTGGAACTCAGATAGGCGGTCGCTCCATGTAAAATACTGGTATTCAGCTGCATCCGGTTAAACTGGAAGCCGACCCCAACATAATTGGGAAATGGCTAGGCAGATTGATTGATTTTTAAATATAATTATCTCTTTGTCTGTGCTAGCACTGCTAGGCCAGACTTTATCCATGCCTTTTGCAGACAAACAAAAAGACCAAACTGTGCAACAACTTAATCCCTGGCTAACCCTTAAACGTCACCTCTCAAAAGGCAAAATTATAACTCCCAAAAGTTAGTCTAAAATAGTCTCGTCGGACATTACTTAATGAGTCTAATTCATCACATATTCGCTAAAAGCCTTTATGACACCTTTGGGAGGTTGACATGGAAATTAGCTTAGTCATGTTATGGTAAAAGCTATGATACGTTTATCATAGCTTTTACCATTACCATACCGTTTGTCACTTTTATTTTTATGTTATTTTGTAGAGCAGGGTTATTTTCGCTCATTTTTTTTCGGTAAAAAATACATATATTTAATCGAGTCTTTAATAATTCCCATTTTTATCTAAACAAGATAAAACAAAAAACAAATTATTTGATGATGCTTTTTGTAGAGGATTTTATACTAAATAGCCAAGTAATTGTGACTCTTGGATGTTGTTTGGTCACAGTTCTAACCTTACCAAACCCATTTGGTCGTTAAAAAGAGGCTCAATTATTTAAAAAAGGGTGCAACTTTTGAAGCACAAAGAGTTTTAAGAGGTTCTGTTAATGTTTCCTATTAAAAACTAAGGTTAGGTAAATGTAATGTTATTTACGATTTTTTAACTATAATAACTAAGTATTTTGAGAACCAAAATCATCCTCATTAAATTAGCTATAATATAATAAAATGATAACACTACAATAATCGGAATTGGGTGAAAATAAACTGGTTTGCATAACTTGACTGTAACCTACTTAGATGGATGAATGCATAATAGTACATTATGATACGAGTGTGCTGTCATTACCCAAAAGGCGGCATTAGCGCGCGAGCCACAGGCGAGCGCGATAATTTAGCCGAGTGGGTAATGATCAATGCACACGCGTTTCATACACCGTTTTTCAAAAAACTTGCGAGGAAAAAAATAGACTTGTTGTAACAGTTACAGTTACAGTACAATAGTTTAATTAAAAGATAAGAAACACGCACAGGATGTTAAAGTGGGTGTGTTAATACGTGTATCCTAATTAGTGCGTATTTAATCAGTGACACGTAGATATCGCGTTCAATTCCCAGGCAAGTCCAATGTTATTGTTTTTAGCGAGTCGCAACCAAATCCTGATTAGTTATTTTATTTTATTTTATTAATTTTAGGAAAACTTACAGCTAATACATTTTAATATCTAGTACAACGTATAAACGATGGCCAATTACAAGCTTCCACTAACGATCAGTGTAACATTAACAAATACGCGAAAACAGCGACGTAAGAGATACGCAAATGAATTATCTCACGCTCAAAAAAAAAACAGGAATATTGAGAGAAAAATAATAAAAATAATGGTTATACATCAAAAAAACAATTGTTCAAACTTTTCTTTACTTCCTTAACGCTACTAGTAAATAAATCTAAATCAATCTCGACATCCTGACACACCATGTTAAAAGTACGACAAGCTCTTATCACGTACGAGTTCTGTCTGTAGATAGCTGTGACTTGAGGCACATGGAGAAGACGTGGACTCCGATGAAATACACTCGGTACACGAAGCCCGTTCTTGCCTATCAACTCAGGAACGTCAGTAGATCCGTTCATAACGCTAAATAAGAAAGCAAGATCTGAAATTTTCCTTCGCTCGTGTAGAGGCAGAATATGATTTTTTTTACACCGACTTATACAATTCGGGAGATAGGTATTTGAGCGATATTGAGTATACTTCAAAATCGCCCTTGTATACCTTCCAGTCGATTAATGTATACATTATAATTTGGATTCCAAACCTGAGAAGCATATTCAAGGTGGCTACGGACAAACGCACAATATAGAATTTTCATTGTTTTGACATTCTTAAAATCTGAAGAAACCCTAAAAATAAAACCCAAGGCTTTAGAAGCCCGGTTAACTATGTTATGAATATGTGCATCAAACAGAAGCTTAGAGTCATCAGTTCTCTGTGCCATTGCAGCACTAGTCCGATAATATAAAGTAAAAAGCACGCGTTTTTAATACACTGAATTATGACCCTAAAAACGGTTCAATAAGAGCTACTTTACGAGCAAGTGTGTTGAAAAATAATTTCCAGGAGCTGTAACAGAAAATATTTTTAGGTTTAACGAAAACTACACTAATCTAAAACCTTGCATAATATTTTCGTCATCACCAGTTTCAGTTTTCCCTATTTAGGCCTCCGTCCCCAAAGCATGCCAAAAGGAACCCTATTACTAAGCTTCCGCTGTCCGTCCGTCTGTCTGCCAGCGGGCTGTATCTCATGAACCGTAATAGGAAGACAGTTGAAATGTTCACAGATTGTGTATTTGTATTGCCGCTCTACCAACAAATAAAAATTAAATAATGTTAATAATTAAAGGAACATAAGGGATTACAAGAAACGTGCTTTTTTCGGCGTCTTTTGCTAAAAATCGTACGATGGTACGGAACCCATCAGTGTAAGAGTCCTTCTCGCACTTTCTTGTATTGAAATACTCGGTCCTTTTGTATTGAAATGCACTGCGCTGCGGCCCATTGCGGCTGTAATAAATGTTTGCTTGCCTTGAGAATCGGTCATATTCACATAACAAATTTTAAAAGTCCATAATACCTCATTTGTTAGCCTACATTGTGTCCCACTGCTGGGCTACGGCCTCCCCTTTTGTCTTCCGAACGTCTCTGTCTTCAGTGATCTCGAGCCATGTTGGCTCTTCATCATCATCTTCGGCAGCCTTGTTGCACCCACTGCTGAGTAAATACACACCGAGACGTGACGCGACACGACGATGCTTGAAGAGGCCAGTGGTTACGCGCTTCGCAGTGCGTCGCCGCGAGAAGCATCGAGACGTCGCAAGGCGCATCGTGAAGTCGTTGGCGGCGCCACCGCTTTTTTTTTGGGTAGGAAATTATCAAATAACTTCTCCCGCTCTAGGCGGAGCGCGAGGGCGTGTCAGACTCTTACTGAGTAAAACCCACCCGTGTTCCTTCAGTTGCCTGTACGTTGCCAGCGGCCACGGTATCCCTTTCGGCCACCCCTCGCTTCACAGCGAGACACAGCGCGGCGCAGCGGAACGTGTTTACGCTCGCCGCGAGCTCCCGCTCCGCTAGCTAGTAGAGACAAGTCGAGAGCTTCAGAGTGCGCCTCGCGCCGTCGCGCTGCGTCACGCGGCTTCGCGAATCGAAAATCGCGCTGCTCTTGTACGCCGCGCCTACCGGCGAATCACAGCTGCGTCGTGATGAGTCGCGCTGCGCCGCGAGACATCTCGAGGTGCAGCGGATTTTCGAATTATCTCAATTAAATGTGTAACTTTTTGTGTAGTAGGTAAATAAAATTATAATTTGTATCACTATTTTAAAAAAGTGCGCGTAGCGTCGCGTCGTGTCACGTCTCGATGTGAACTGACCCTAAGCCTCCTCCATTTTGAGCCATGCTTCCCAGTACGCTTAGCATGACCACAATAGAAACGAGTTTTGTCGACGGAAGAATAGACAAAGTGACAGATAAACAATCACAATCTGTCATTTTGTCTATTATTCCGTAGACGCAAAAACGAGCTGTTCGAGCTATTTACCAGCTAGGTGCCAGAGTTTCTCTGAGAGATTTTTTCAAAGATATTGGTATCCTCACGGTGGCGTCCCAATTCATCTTCGCCAACATCTTATATATTAGGCAAAATATACACTTATACACTAAAAACAGTGATTTTCACAATGTTAACACTAGAAATAAGGACAAACTACGAGCTCCCTTTCACCGGCTTCATAAGGTTCATAACTCATTTGTTGGGCTTGGTATAACCTTTTATAACAAGCTACCCTCTTCTTTGCTAGATTTGCCTTTTGATGCGTTTAAAACGAAAGTAAAATCCAAGCTTTGTTCAAAGGCATACTATTCTATAAACGACTACTTAAATGATAAGAATAGTTGGTCGCTGTGATTAACTCAAGACAATGTTTATGTTCTTTCTCCAGATTACCTACTGACAAGTTATATGAGTTTATATAATTGTATTTTTTTTTATTTTTTTATTCGACTTTATAAGTCAAGCTATTTTTAATTTTATTTCAATTTATTGTTGACATAATCTACTCATTACAATGTTTTTTCTAATGAGTTGTATTGCAATATGTGGTTAGCTAGTGACCTCGACAATTGATCATATTAGTTATTGTTATTAGTAATTAACTGTTTGTTTTATTTATTTTATCTCGATGGTCCTAGTTTATCATTTATAACTTCCAGTTACAACTATATGTAAGCGGGCACGCCCTTTATGCCTGGAGGCTTTTATTTAGATAAGTTCTGTTTACGTTTAGTTTTTATTTCTGCCTGAGTATAGTTCTCGATGATGTTGTGTGGTATATTGGCGTGTGCTAGCTAACATATGGCTAATAATTTAAATTATGTTTTGTGTTGCGTAATCTAAATTATCTAAATTATTTTGAATACTATTATATAGAATCTTATTTTTTTGTTCTTCTAACTGAACAGACAGCTGTGCTGCTGGGGAGTTTGTTGCGCCACTTCTTCTTCCCAGCTAATGCACTAGGAAGTGGTGAAGGGTGGGCGTTTTGGGGGACTGTCTTATGTAATTTTGACGTTCGAAAAGTGCTGATTCTCAGCCTAGTTTGAATAAATGACTTTTGAATTTTGAATTTTGAATTTTGAAGACAAAACCCGTAGAAAACCCGTTTCTACGGTTGTCATGCTACGCCTACTGGCTCATGTTGGCTCTTAGTACAAATAAATAAACAATCAATACCAATAGCTAAAATGCCTGTATCGGAATGTTTCACTGTGATTTTACCCCGAAGTTAATTCGATTTGTTTGTGTATCGGCAAAATAACAAGCGTAGAATAACTGGACCATATTCGGGAATATATATTTTGTGATTGGCTACCAGTTTATTTAGCGACAGTATTTCATATAATTATAAAAACAGCATGACATTTATCGGACTTCTGGAACCAAACAATTTCAAAAATACTGTTGAATCAGTTTTGGGTCTTACTGAGCTTTACTGACTTGGCTTTTCTTCTTGGTATTCACTGTACATTCAGCTATTAGAGTTGCAGTAAGTTGTTCAGAAAAGACTCTGGGAAAAATATATCTAGACATTAACACTATATCCAGATAAAAATGTACTCAGAAAGAGAGAAAGTATCTTCGTTGAACGCAAACGCAAGACTATCAAAAGATATAGAAAAGATAAGAAGGTATATCGGATTCACCTATAATGCATAGCTACACGAGCTTACCCGACTGCCGACTACTTAGAGTATCCTAGTCAATATTGCGAGACCTACATTTATTAGGCGATTTACATATTTTACATACTACTCGTACTACAGCTTTTGCCCGCAGCTTTGCCAGCGTGGAGGTTGAAAAAAACCTATAAAAACCTTTCCTTGAAAAAATAAACATTTAATGTCAACTTTCATGATGATCGGTCAAACGGTGTTGGAGTTAATCTCTTAAATACCAACATCCATTTTTATTTATGTAATACTTGCTTTACCCGGCCCGGCTTCGCACAGATAGCACTAAATACTTATCTACGGCGCACCTACCTACCGACCTAGCTACTTACCTACCCGCCGACCTACCTACCTACCTACAAACCTTATCCTGAGAATAATGAACACGACAAAAAAGTAAGTCCAATTTAGTGCAGATGTTAGGAAGTTATGCGCGTACATACATTTTGGCGATTAAGTTTTATACATAATAAATATAGATTATCAACCTTCCCAAATTATCATAATTTACGTTTAAACCCCCTTCTTTACAGGACAACCTCAATAAGCTCTCCCCAAGCGAAATCACCAGCTGGTAGCAGCGCTGGAGCGGCTGCAAGCGCATCGACAGCACCTGGAGAGAGGACGCCAACAGCCCACAACAAACAGCTGCAAAATGTCAAGGGACAGGACCATCCGCCGCATCCATCTGTAAGTAGAAGTTCTGCTCTTTAAAAGGGGAGTTTGTGGGATAGAAAAGGGGAGTTTGTGAGATTTGAATAGGTAGTTATTGGGATTGAAATGGGGAGTTTATGGGATTGAAAATGGGAGTTTGTGGGATAGAAAATGGGAGTTTGTGGGATAGAAAGAGGGAGTTTGTGGGATAGAAATGGGGAGTTTGTGGGATTTTAAAGGGAGAATTGATGTTGTAGGTAGTCAATGTTGATGATGATTGTGTAGTTATGAAGTGTGATTGTTGTGTTGTAGTTTTTATTGATAATAAAAATAATGAATTTTTATTTAGGGGAAATGGAAGAGAATGTATGTTCAGAGAAGATGTAGGGACACAGGCATCTTTGAGTATGTAGGAAAGTGGGAGTAGGATGATCCTTAGGTAGATCTGAATGTTGAAAAGAACTATTTAGAAGATGAATTTAATCCTAAACTATTATGAATCAACACTTCATTAGAGAACGATATTAATATAAGTCTGGATATACTTAGAAGGTATACAAGGAGGGGAAGCAAATAAAATTATGATTATTAGCACAGAACGAAACAGAGCTTTATTAGATGTCAAAGTAAAATAAATACAAAAATTCCTAAAGAATATTATGAGTCGGTATGTTTAATAAGAGAAACTTAAATTAAACGTCAATTACCTATGTATTTGATAAAGTAAGAGTACTCAAATTAGGGAAGATACAAAACATATATAAATTTAGATACGATATATTAACAGAAGGATACATTGTTCCACTTACGTGTGGTTTGGATACAACACTTCACCCTGACGTTTACGGAAACCTTCTCAATTATTCATGATGCTGTGAAGGCTCTTCGTTCACAATATTTTCTTTAAACTGAATGACAGGAATAATTATAATATCGTTGTGGGAAAAGTTACGATTTAGATTTCGAAATTGATTGAATTAGACTAATCAGAGTTTTATTTTAATATACCTACTGATCTAAAAAACGCACCAATATAAAAGGTTACCTATTCAAATTGAGAAATGAAAACAAATAAGAGACTTGGAAAACGAATCCTAAAAAATAAATGAATGTGTTTAGTTATAAATGAGCTGTATTATCCAAATGACGGTTTTCTGAAATGACGTTCATTAGACGTCAGCTCTGGGTACATGTCAATAGTGTCAAAGCGCCTATATTTTCTTTAGTCGTGGCTGAATGATTAACGAATGAATGAAACGAACGTCATCTTTATTTATATTCATTGTCGAAATGGAAGATCTCTTGTCAAAGTGGTGCCAACTGTTGGCGTGATTTTTTGTGAATTAATTTTCATTCAGTATTTTTTTCTGACAGTACAGTTAATACAATTTTAGTACAAGGTTTAGAACATTAGAAGCCAGAATTTGAATAAGATTGAAACCAAAGCAATGAAAAATATTCTTAAACATTTTAAGGCAAGTCTCTTCAAAATTTGAAAGGCACAGAAGTTTATTAGGTACTTAAAATAATCTAAGTAGCTAAACAAGGGGATATTCTATATAGGTTTAATATTATAGATAATTGAACGGATAAAATCATTATGATGTAGTAAAGACGATAAGGAGGCTTCTGAGTAAGCATTCAATGATAGAAATATTGTTACGTTAAAAAGAAAGAAAATGGTTAAACCAAAGATTTAAATCGTAGATTCGCCCTGCCGCGTCAAAAGATGGTCACGTTTCTCGTTCGTTTTGACACCTCTGAATTCTGATACATACAATGTGGTTTGACTTGATTGTCATGGAAACGCCATTATTATGGTGTGAGCTCACCCTTCTCAGTATGGACACTTTTTCGTGCGACATAGTACGATGAGGGCGAATTTAACAATTTAAATATTTGGGTTATACAGAAAAAAAATGTTATAAAAAGTTTAAACACAAAAAAGTTTCATTAAAAGAAATGTTTTGTTGTTTGAAAACGATGTATGTACATTGAATTGGATTATAGCCACCGAATGAAAGGGTTGGTTACCAAAAGTTTTACCTAAAGCCTTATTGGAAAACTGTAACATTGATTCAAGTTAGTAAATAGTTGGAACATTACAAACTAAAGTACCGGCGGCGCAAACTGTGCGTATTGTCGCTGCATGTAGACACATAGCTGTCGTTGTGTTACGACACACGTCGTGCAGGAAGCGATTATTTTCTTTGCTTATTCGAAAGAGACGGCCGTGTTGTTCGTCTTGTTAGTGAATATGGGACCGCTAGTTGCACTTTCTTGGTACTTAAAATGTGAAGGCGGTGCGCATCCGACTGTCGTCGGGTGTGCGCGTGCACTGTGCGTCTAGTAGCTGAGACAAGTTGCGAGAGCGTGCGACTCCCATAGCCTGTCGTTGCGAATCCGCAAATCAGCGCCCAGTGAGCGGAGCTTTGAACAAAATATATGAAAATTGTCGACTGCAGCTTGTCGTTGCTTCCAGTCGCCGAACTGTCGCAGTCGCATATCAAAGTATTAATACACATAGAAAGTAATTGGAACAATGAAAATGTATACCTACCCGATTTTCAATTGATTTGAACTGAACAATATTTAGGTAAGCATTGAATACAAAGGAATGCTTTCCCGAGTGGATGGGTAAGCATCTTTACATACCGAGACCCCTCCGTACCTCGGAAAGCACGTAAGCCATTGGTCCCGGATGTCACTATTGTATCGTTTTACCCAGCAACTGGAGGTCAGATAGGCAGTCGCTCCATGTAAAATGCTAGTGTTCAGCTACATCCAGTTAGACTGGAAGCCGACCCTAACAGTTGGGAAAAAGCTAGGTAAACTGATTGAGAATAAATAGGACTAGTATGTAAATGGTATTGGAAAAAGACTCAGCTGAAATCAATCAACCAATTTCGAAATGGGATTACGGTAGGTTATTTGGAAAATAATTAAATTGGAAAATGAATTCTAAACGATGAATTCAGATAAAAAGTTAGCAAGCCATTTTGAATGGAGCAGTAGGTAATAAGCAAAGATTTTTGGTTTTTAAGTAATAGATTATTCAGGCTTCTTTAAGAAAATAAAACAAAACAGACATTATTTATGTAGAAAGAAAGAGTGAAGAATGAGAGAAATTAATATTTACACTTTTCACAAAAGAATAAAAAATATTTGATTAATTATATGTCTAGATAGAGTGTCGCGCTGCAAAAGAACTAAAACAAACAAACCAACTTTGTTAAGCTGGTGTGTGTGACAGCTACGTCTTACACTCGCGACACGTCCTTGTGCTGTCATCGTCCTTTTCTAGCATGCGTGCATTTAGCGGCCAACTGTTGGACACTATTTTTTTCGACGAACTCTTAGCTTTGACTATCTATCTAGACATAATTATATTTTTGGAAAAAATTAAAACACTCAATAATTTAATTAGGTCCACAGTAAGTAACTGACCAGAGATGTTAATACTAATTATGTGTGTTTATAATTAATTATAATTATGTTTTTAGTCAATGTTCGATGTTACTGGCTGCTCTTATAATTAAATTGGTTGTTTATTATACTTAGTACTATAGATATTTCCTCTAGGTGTTTCAGAAATATATATCTTACTGTTATCTATTTAATGTGTGTCTATAATTGTTCAGTTTTTGTGGTCAGTCACAGTTCGTAAACATTGGTTTGCGTTGCGTTTAACAATGACATGCGACTACCCAAAGATTTAAATCGTAGATTTGCCCAGTCGCGTCAAAAGATGGGCGCGTTTCTGTTTCGTTTTTACACCTGTGACACACATGATGTCGCAGAGACTTGACTTGATTGTCATGAAATGCCATTGTTATTTTATGAGCTTGCTCTTCTCAATACACACTTTTTCGTGCGACTTAGTACGATGAGGGCAAATCTATGATTTAAATCTATGTGTCTATACCTATTTTTATCATAAGTTCTACAAGGAAATTAAATGGAGACTGTTTCATAAAATTAATTAGTCGTATTTTTTATTTTAATGAATATTTTTGTTAGAAAAACAAAATTCACAATCACTAACTCGAATAATTATAAACTAGAAAAGGTGGTATTTTCTCACCCCAATTCCGTAACACACTGTCTTTCTCAATCGGAAGGATTTTGAAGTAAATTCCTAATCCATTTCTTCATAAATGTTTGACAAATTCGTCGACAACGTAAATAACGCAATGAATGTTGTCGAATAGTCAAAATGCAAGACATAACAATTCTTTGTGTATAAAGAATATCCCACCGGTCTTTTTCTTGAAACTATTTAATTTTCCTTCGAATGAAAAGTTTCCACTTTTCAATTAAACTTTTCCTCGAAACATGTTTGACTTACTGATTAAAAAATCGCATTGGTCAATATACATAGAGTCCTGAGCTTATTCTTTAATTAAACAGACTGATTGCTTAACTGAAGAACTGAATAAAAGTTGCATTTTTCATTTGTTTTCAAATGTGGGGCGAATCAGGACTCTCAATTTATGTGGGACGAATTTTGTGAGGCGAACGCGGAACAAATCCCTTTAAAATACTGTGACTGACTGCAAAAACATAGATGTCTCTATACAAAAAAAAAACTGTAAGGCTTTTCCTTATATTGTGTGTTTCGTTAAAAAAGAGGATAGTTCGGAAACTTATACTTATCAAACTTTCTTTTACCATCTTTATACGACTTTCTTTTACTACTTTATTACGACATGTATAGCACTCTTATCGCTTCAATAGTTTTTAAACACTAAACATTATTACCTAATACTTATCTTATTTTCACATTAATGAATTCTTAAATTTTCTTAGTCATGAATTCGTGTAAATTTATTTAACGTAAGAAAATTAATGTATATTATGTCAACTACATTATTATAAAACTAAACATTTACACAAGGTACTGAATTAACTACAACCATATTCATTAAAACAATAAAAAGTACACTTTGGCGTCAAAGTAACTACTCCTCAGTCCTCCTCATCGATATCATTACTAATTCTTAAATTAAAATATTCTATAAACAATTCAAAATAAAAATAATTAATACATTTTGCAACACTTACATCAAATTCCTAAACGATGCCAGTAACCCTTAAAGAGTTTCCCCATGCGGGGATGCTGGCTGCAGCATTCAGTCATCTCTACCAAAAAAATATTGTGATTTAAAGCCGCATTCATGTAGAACGCTGGTAAGCACAGGCAGTTTTCATACTGTTTATCAAATCAGCGCGACCCGTCGGCGATAAGCGCCAACAAGTTCCTAGCTGATGAGTCGGTACCACTACGCATATCGGCGTCGGATACCAGCATTCTACATGAATGTGGCGTGAGATAAGATTGTTATTCTCTAAGCATCACTTCCAAATTCAAACAGTGTCTCGATGATTTACTTTATAAAAACAATGAGCTCGTTTTCAAATTGTGTACGCTCACTTGAGTGAGTTTCCAAGTGAACTTTTTAATGTTTAGATATATAATTTATTTTGCAAAGCTTTACAGAATAGCACCAACTGTAGATTTTCCTCAGTTGGCAAGCTAGCATTCAAATGCTTGTTCTCATAATAAGAATTATCAAAGGTGTGTCTCAGAACAGTAACAGTTGCAATCTTACCCCTTTTCCTTGAATGCATGCCTCACTGAACAATGAAGCCTTTCAGCACAACAGAGGAAGTGTCAATCTCATGTCAAACTGACATGCTCGCAATAGAACCAATTCGCAAATCGCTGTCAAAAATGACAGCTGGTCTTTCTTTTGTTTTTGCTCCGAGAAAAGGTGAACACAGTCAGTTCTTTGGCACTGGACTGGAATTGCTATTCTGTAAAGTTCAATTGGAACCCCACTCAAGTGAGCGCATACAATTCGAAAGCGAATTGTTTTGTTTTTAAAGTAAATCATCGCGGATTCACTACTAGGTACCGTTTGAATTTAGAAGTAATGTTTAGATACTTCTTTTGACATAAATGTTACTGATTCTCAGCTCAAGATTGTCAGCTTGAAATTCGACTCGGAACGTTTTCACTATATCTGTATTGTATATAAGTTTAACAGTATACACCTTTATTAGCTCCTTTAAACCGAGACACGTACGAGACGAAATAAATAATTCATTTCAAGTAATAAAGTCTACTCTTACCCGACACAGGTGGTGCCAAACAGTCGGATGTGTTTTGTTTTTAGGGGTATCTTTATCTTGGGAGGCGTAGTGAATTTATATAAGAAGGGATATTGGTAGTAAATAACATTAAATTACGTCTGTTTGCTTGAAGGAAAGATATATTTACATTTCGAAATTCCATATATTATGAGGCTAGCCTATGGTGGCTAACGAAACTGTGTTGGCCTAGCGGTACCGCCCCTTTATTATTTTTTTTGAGTGGGTAATTATCAAATAACTTCTCCCGCTCCGCCCAGAGCGTGTCAGATTCTTACTGACTAAAACCCACCCATGTTCCTTCAGTTGCCTGTACGTTGCCAGGGGCCACGGTATCCCTTTCGGACTTTCCCGCGACCCCGGCAGGCATCGGTCTTAGCAGACCCCGTCAGTTGCGCTGACATCTCTTTGAGGCGCGCGTGGACACAACGCGCCGGCGACCAGAGAGCAGTGGTGGTCCAGTGATAACGGCATACTTACGAGGTTGTAGGTCGTATATTCGAACCCAGCCAGGCGCTTTACATTGTGTAAATAATTTCATCACCACTGCTCTCAAAATGGTGAAGTAAAACATCGTGAGGAAACCGGCTTGTTCTAGAACCAAAAATTCGAAGACATTTGACATCTACCAACCCGCACTGGGCCCGCGTGGGAGATTACAGCCCACTCCCTCTTGAAGAGAGGAGGCCAGGGTCCCAGCGGTGGGAATATTATAGGCTAATTGTGGACACAAACCCAGCTACATATATTCCGGGCTACTTCTAAGAATTTATTTGTTACGGTTCCGTAGTAAACAAAGAACCTTTATAGTTTTGCCATGCCCATCTGTCTGTCTGGGGCTTAGCTCAGAGACGGTTAGTACTAGAAAGCTGTAATTTGGCATGGGTATACGTATTCATATTAATCACACTGACAAATTGGTAAAATATAATCAAGTAAAAATTAATGTTTTTTCTCGTCTCTCCTATGTTGTGGGGTGTCGTTGGAAAGGTTGTTCAAAAATATTGTGGATGTGTTAAAATCATTTTGCAATCCGTTTGCGAAATATTAAGCTTTAAAGTGCAAATTTTTGTTAGAGTCATGTGTCCCCCCCCCCCTGCCAGCTAAATGGTTGTACTTGGAATTGTGAAAAAAATCACAGCATTAGTACATATAACGAAGTTAAAAGGAAAACTATCACAGCTAAGTAGACTTTACAGGTTAATGAGTAATAATCGACCAACTTAAATTTGCAGTTTGAAAATCTCCCGTACATTCTGTATGGGAGAAAATGCTTTTCAACTACAATGTTAAGTTTGTTCTTGGGATAAATTCATCCCAACGACGGAACCCTTCATTGTACGTGGTATGTACACGCACTTGGCAGTTTTTATTTTTTCTTATAAAACACAAGCCTATTAAAACAGTTTGGTTTTACCTACATAACGAAAACCTCTAAGGGTTCTGTGTGCTGGCGACCTGTTCATTTACATTTTACAAAAATGTTAATTACTATTAAAATACTTTTATAATGATGATACTCGTAATAATTTATACGTACATAAATACATACATTGGGAGAAATTTTATGTGAGGAAACGTTTTGATTAGTCCTTATAACTTATAACTACGAACTTGTTTTCTATAACGTTTGCAAGTCTTCTGGAAGTTTATTGAGGAAAAAGGGTAGTAAAATCTTAATGGATTAACCCAATTCAACCTTTCTCGCCTTGGGAAACAAACTCATTACCTCTCAGATTAGCAGTATCGTTTATTAACCTTGGCCAAAGCCAAGTTAGGTTAAGACGAAAGCGTCAAGGTAGCCTGCGAAATTCAAATTTTCTTACGTTTTTTGCAATTTGCAGGTCAGTATCATGTTGTATGTTGATTTAAATATGATTTGTTTTATTTATAGAATTATAATCATAAAAATTATCAATACCTACAACTCTTTAAGTGCAAATAATCGCATTGAACTACTATTGACTATTTCATGAAATCATGACATTTGACGATTGTGCTTACTTATGGAGTTGTATTGCTGATTGTAATGATTATTATTGTGTAAAGCTATATTTGTTACGGTCGAAAATCATATTTTAATCAACATAAAACCTCACACTGACCTGCAAAATGTAAAAAACTAAAGAAAATTTAAATTTCGCGGGCTACCTTAGCGCATACCCCTTAACCAGTTTCGACCAAATTCGGTTCCCTACAAAATGGTTGAGCTGAATGGTGCTGATCCACGCGTCATGTTCGTGAAAGGGCGCCGTCAGTTGAAACTGTCATCTCTCAGATAAGAGATCAGTCTTTTTTTTTTTTTTTGTTTTTCTTTTATATTGTTCTCACATATACAAGCAACATGTACAATAGAATCTACGTACAACAAAATCTACCTAATATTAGTGCTGCGCTTTATTTAACTAGTACTATTTAAAATTGTAGATTATTCTTATGTGATTATGTTGCCGTGTGATGGCCAAGTCAATCTATTTATTAAAGAAATAAAGATGACAAATAGATAGGATGAATAAATTAACAGACTTGGTTTTACATTGGATCTCAAATCATTCTGGGTTAGAAGAACTGTGTTGCAAGACTTGCATTTTTTTACATGTTATGTTTTTGATGGGATATAATATAACATTCTTCGGGTAAAATAAATTGAAAAATCAGTCCAGTAGTTTTTGAGTTTATTAATTACAAACAAAAATATTATTTTTTTATCAGTATGATAATAATTAATCAAATAAAAATATTTATTGCAGACCACATGATCCATAAAAAACACGATAAAAAAAAATAACATACAAATTAAAAATAACAAAATTATAATCAGACTTCAATCAGAATAAAATACTACAATATACAAAATAAAATATAATAAATATACAATAATATTAGTGTAGATAAGATAAAGCACGAAATACAAAATTAACTGTAGCCATTCTGAAATATAGTACTGCAGCTACTAACTGAAACTTATAATTAACAAAAGAAGTGTATTATAATTTAAACAACAAAGTTTACAGTAAAAGAACAACAATGTAACAGTTATATGCTACTGGTCCAGACTATTTTAGAACTAAAACTAACTATGAACAAGCGCGCACTAGGGTTTAACTCATTTCAACATTATTTCAGCTCTATCAGTGAGAATAAATTCATTTATATTTACTGTTTACTAACTAAGATTCTGTTTATAGAACTGTTTACTATCAGAAGATATAATAGTTATGCAATAGAAAGAGAGGCAACTTCTAGGTAAATATAACTGTAGGTAATTAGCGCTGTGCGACCTGAATTGCACTGGAAATAAGGGAAAAAATTACTCGATAAGAGGTAACTTTGCGAATTTATTCCATCAAGCCAGCCATATCAAATCGTGTTTCCATCTCATATAGTGCCTAGTATACGAGTATATCCCCAATAATACAAGTATATTTCCTAACATTTAAATTTAATTGTTTACTACTAATTCAAAAACGGGGGAGCTCGTGGCTAAGTAAAAACAGCCGCAAGGGTCAATCCATCAGGTTAAGCTACGCTTGCCGGGGTTGACCTGATGATAATGGGTGACGACCATCTTTACATACCGAGACCCCTCCGTGCCTCGGAAACCACGTTAAGCCGTTGGTCCCGGTGGTCATTCGTCGATCTTTGAACTGTCTTTGATCTTTGTAACGACTGCGTTGCGGGTGGTCAGAAGCCCGAAAGTCTGACAACCAGTCTTACCAAGGGGTATCGTATTACCCAGTTACTGGGTTGTGGAGGTCAGATAAGCAGGTATTGAGCTGCATCCGGTTCGACTAGAAGCCGACCCCAACATAGTTGGGAAAAGGCATATTCACAACTATTTCAAAAACGGGTTATAAAAACGTGTTTGTGTGTATAAAAAGTTCGGTACCCCCTTAACAGGTAAAGATAATTTACTCACTCTTTTAATTAAAACCACGAATTTCACATAAATAACCGGAACTATGCACTTATGAAAGTTCATTAGTAAAATCAACTGTAACCGAGAACTGCATACCAAGTGACGTCATATTAATTTATATCTCGTTAATTATACCGAATTTACTTCGTGGAAATGCAAGAGAATTTCCTGAAATGTACATTATACTCGTATGTTGCTTTGATGAGATGATTTTGCTAAAGCCATATTTTTACCACATAGTTAGTACAGTACTGTCTCGTTGGTTTAGTGGTCACAAACGCTACTGCTGAGCATGAAGTCCTGGGTTAGATTCCCAGTTCGGGCAAAGTGTTATTGGGTTTACCTATCAGGAATTCTTCAGTAGTAGCCTGGGGTTTGGATTTGTGCCCGGTTGATGGCAATAGGCTCGCCCTCTATTACATGGGGCTTAAACATAACTGGTGAAATGTGGGTGTCCTATAGGTACACTTCTGCCTAATCCTTCGGGGATAACAGGCGTGATGTTATGTTATGTTAACATTAGTACAATATTTCATGTTAAGGGTACGCTAGTCGGTCATTCTTCCATACAAACGTAGTATGGTGATTACTCGTCTGTTTGACGGTGAACGTTCAAAACTAAAAATTATATTAATCTGTCTTGTCAGTATATAGCCTAGAATTGGTAAAAATATTGATTTGGAAGTTATGAGCGTCGAAACTTCCATATTTCAACATTAATTTTAATTCGTCTTTCGGCGTAAATAAATAACTTATGTAGTAAAAAAAATTGCTAAATAGATAGATATCCGCCCAGAGGATAGATACTCGTATTATGGACGTACCTTTAAGACAGTTCCGCCTACAGTGTGTCATTTCTAATAAATCGCACGTGCTACCAAGTCGACGTAATCTCTTACCTTCTATCAAGTTTGAAACTTCAAGTTAAATTAAATTTGCATACTTCATCTCCTGTATTACGTAATGTTAGAGCGGGATGGATAAAGATTTGTATGTAAGTTTGTAATTATACAGGGTGATTCATTGAGATGGGTCAGTGTGTGAGTCTGACGTAGATAAAGTTTTAAAGAACCATGTTGTCGATTTTATAATATAACGAAGGCATTTCGCTCTCCCCGTTATCAGATTGGTTGGCCAGGTTGTATGGGAAAACGAAATAAAATTCAAAGCGCTTGGTATGCTACAAGCGTCTATAAAGGCGCTACAGTTCAACAATTACAAAAATATCACGAAACTAGGGGGATGCAATCAGATTTAGGAAACGCAGTGAATTCTATATAGGATGGCAAAGGGAAGTCTCTCGCAAGGGCGTCTGGACCAAAAAGTATGTTCCGGCCGCTCGGACGTCTCACCTTCTCATTCATAAATAAAAATAAAAAACAAATGTCAACCGACATTTGTCAGCCGTCAACCCAGTGTTGCCGCTTTCAACCCAGTGTTGCCACTTCCTGTATTGACCTCACCCAAGTAGGTCCTCTACTTGACGTTTCCGGATCAGTGTTGACGCTCCGAAATATACATAATCTGCGTTCGAAATTTAATCAGCAACATGTAAACAAATATGTGATTTTAGAAAAACAACTTTAATACCCAACAAAATTTTCAATATTAGTAGTCATTCTGAAATCAATGAATTTTTATATTCCCATAAATTTTGATATTCGTTTAAATGGAAATAACATTAACATCAATTGGAAACAAGAATTTGAATAGACTTTAGTTGATTAACTATTGGAACGCACAATTTTTTGAGAGTTATGGTGGCCAAGTCGAAACGGCTGCGACTTACTAGTTGTAACTCGTAGGATCAAACTCAGACAGACACTTTACTTTTTGTGTAAAATATTTCATCACCGCTGCTCTCAAAACAGTGGTGGAATGTTAGGAAACCGACATGTCCTACAATCGATAATCCAAAGACATGTGACATCTACCAACACGCACTGGGCCCGCGTGGTTACAGCCCACTCTCTCTCACAGAGAGGACATCACAACAGTGGACTGGGCATGCTACAAACAATTAAAAATGTAATAGTTGTAAGTTGTATAATATTTTGATCACCCAGACGAAGGGCAACCAGTCGGTCAATTCTGTAAAAATATTAACGTGAAGCTTAGGTGAAGTGAGCTGTCACTGCCACAGAATCGACCGGCAGGATGCTAGGGATTCACACTATTGACAGCTCACTTCACCTAAGTTTCACGGTGATATTTTTACAGAATCGAACGGCTAGGCCGGTTTTAAGGCAGGGCAACAGGGGCTATGGCCCCGGGCCTCCACAATTTGATTTAAAAAAAAGTTTAGTTGGTCCAATAGGTACGCAAAATTTACCGTTTTGTATAATAACGATTATCAAAAAGATCAATATAAGGAAATCTTCTATTAGCAAATACTCGAAAATTCATAGCTACATTTCCAAATGTTGAAATTAGGTTGAGAATGTATTTGCTCATTTTCGAAGATGAAATTATAAAAAATAGACTTCGGACTACAATGACACAGAACCGCCTATGAAAGTTAGTCTCCCTACTTAGTATTGAAAGTGATTTACTCCGAGAACTGGATTTCACCGAAATTATCAATGATTTTTCGACGAAAAAAGCTCGCTAAGTTCCATTCACCTAACATTTATCTTTTTTTCTTTGTATATTTTTAGTACCGATTATGTATAAATGATTGAAAACTATGTTTTTTTTCGTCCGGTCAAAAAAAATATCGGTGGCTCCACTTCTTGGTTGCCCCATGGCCTCCACACCTTTAAATCCTGCCCTGAGGGCAACCATGACGATTTCCCCTCAAAACCATATCTTATATCATATCTAAAACTGCCAACAACACAAAAGGCACTTACAAGAATCTCTTACAAAACCCAATTGATTTAAAACAGAATGTATTACCATAATATTTCCGTTATTCACGAACTAAATCAGTTTGAAAAACACTGAGAAAAGATGGAGGCGAACGGCGATATTCAATTGTCATGAATAATGGAGAAGCTTGTACATTCATAGCCAGTGGCAAGAATATAGGGCTCTGTAATATGGTGGGAGAAAAAGTTGTGCGGGGGTATGAATTTTATAGAGCGCTTATAGTATTTTAGTACGTTTACTAAAGTAATACCTAGAAAGTATCGTAATATTAAACCATGGATTACGCCAGGACTTGTTCGCTGTATTAGAAATAGAGACAAACTTCACCAAAAATCGAAAAACGCACCGGATAATGAACTACTATCAACTACTTACAAACGTTATAGGAATTTCTGTAATAATCTGTTGAAAAAGCTTAAAAACCAATATGATCAAAGTCAACTTCAGAAAGCAGGTAAAAACAGTAAACTTATATGGAAATTCATAAAAACTAACACTTTTAGGTCCAAAAATCCCGAAACGACGCTTGATCTTTTATCTTCTGAGCTAAACCCTATCGAAGCGGCAAATACAGTTAACAACTTCTTCATTAACGTAGGAAAAAACTTAGCAGAAAAAAACCTATTATCTAATAGATGTTTTTCCATTCAAAGCCAAACTAAGACATATGCAGCACGAAACTCTTTCGTCTTATTAGATACTGATGTTAATGAGGTTGTAAGTATAATAAATGGATTAAAGGAAATGTGTGCCGTAGGATGTGACGATATACCTAATAGCATACTCAAAAGATTTAAATACGTCATTGCCCCTCCTTTGACTCACATTTTTCAGTTATGTTTAACAAAAGGACTATTTCCTAAATTGCTTAAAAAAGCCGTAGTCACCCCCGTGTTTAAAGCTGGAGACAAAAATTGTTTAAATAACTACAGACCAATTTCAGTTTTAACAGGCCTCTCCAAGATTCTGGAAAAAATTATAAACAGCAGATTAGTAAACTATCTTGAAAGTAGTAAATTACTCTCTGATCATCAATTTGGTTTTAGGCCTAAAAGATCAACAAGACAAGCTGTTCACCATCTGACAAATTTTATAAGCACAAACTTGGATAACGGCATGCATACCATAGGGATATTTTTAGACCTTGCCAAGGCTTTTGACACAATTTCTTGTACTTTGCTTTTATACAAGCTGGAAATTCTGGGAATACGGGGAATACAATTGCAACTATTATCTGATTACCTTACCGACCGCCATCAGTGTGTAAAAATAGGCCAATGGATGAGTTCTGAACTTAAGAATAGCTGTTATGGAATCCCACAAGGCAGTATTTTGGGTCCTACTTTGTTTTTAATCTATATAAATGACCTGTGCAATTTGACACTCCAAAAGGGTGTAATTATGTCATATGCGGATGACACAGCTCTACTGTTTGCAGCTGAATCAAAGGCCGAGGTCTATGAGGTAGCACAGAATGGCTTTAATACTGTGTCAAATTGGCTTCATAAAAATCTCTTAACTTTAAATACAGATAAAACCAAGTACCTATTATTTACAATGAGAAACACTAATCCAACGCTTACTAATCTAAACATTCAAGCGCATAACAATTGTAATATACATTATGCTGACATTGCATGCACTTGTCCCACTTTAGCTAAAACCGATCATATCAAATATCTAGGCGTCACGATTGACACAAACCTGAATTTCCGCAAACACATCGATGTATTATGCACCAGGGTACGTAAACTAATATACATTTTTAAAAATTTACGTAACATTGCCGACTTTAAATTAATTAGGCAGATTTATTTGGCGTTGTGTCAATCTATTATTACCTACTGCATAACCTCCTGGGGTGGGGCCGCTAAATCAATTTTACTCCACCTAGAACGCGCCCAAAGAGCAGTTTTAAAGGTTGCCACTTTTCGCCCATTTAGATTTCCTACACACCAGCTTTATATGGCATGTAAGGTGCTAACAGTACGTCAAATATTTGTTTTGAATGTAGTTTTATTCCAACACACTGAACTCTATTTTAACCCCGTACCTTCAGATAAGAGAAGAAAAGATTTGGTTTGTACTAACTCCCAGACTAAACATGCTTTTGCTAATCGATTTTATTTATTTTTAGGGCCCTACTTGTATAACCAGCTTAACAGAGTGCTAAAGATTTATAGTTTAAGTTATAATAGGTGTAACTTACTAGTACAAGAATATTTGTCAAAACTCAATTACGCAGACACGGAAAAACTACTAGAAATTTTAAAATAATATCTCTATCTATCTACTCTATATTAAGTCTCTTCTTTTACCTAATTAATAACAGTGTCCAGTTTATCTACTTTAATATTATTTGTTAATTTATTTAAACATAATATATCTTAAATAATCTAGTCTTAAAAAAATATACCCAAATAAATAGTTACTCTTTAAGTCATTGAAAATATCATGTCTTCTTTTAATTTAGCTTAGTAATAAACCTATTGTTGTCTTCTTTTTAAATGTTTGATGTAAATTGATGGCCTGAAACACAGGTTTTTCATAAACCTAGATCAGGCAGGTCTACATTACAGTTAGAATTTAATTTTCCTCGATTGTAATTAATCTATATCATAATTTTACTTTATACTTATACTTGAATAAAATTTTATTATTTTTTTTTTTTTTTTATACTTTTACGTATCTCGGCGTTGCGCCGGATTTATGGGGTATTACGGGCCGAAGCCAAGTGCTACCCCTGGAAATTGGTTAAATTATGATGATGGTGTATTCGGATTATGTGATGGTGAGCGTGTCTGTCCATGAGACTGTGTTTGTGTGGTGGTTGCTGCACTCGTGTGTGAGGTGATGATTGATGTATCGTTGTCATTTTGCAGAAATTTTCTGACAATCCTGCAGGTATTCAAAATTGAAGCTTTCTGAAGAGTCTGATATGTGTAGGGTGGTAAATCGAGTGTTTTTAAAGACTGGTGGAGCTGTTTAGGTATTACACCTGTTGTTGACAAGACTATAGGAACTATGGTAACGTTGCTAAGCCGCCACATTCTGCTGATTTCTATTTTCAGATCTATATATTTTGAGAGTTTTTCTGCTATAGTATTCTGTAGGTTGTGTGTATTAGGAACGGCTATGTCTATGATTTGTGCAGTTTTGTTATTTTTATCTACTAACGTGATGTCCGGTCTATTGTAGTGCGTTGTTTTGTCGGTGAGGATAGCTCGGTCAAAGTACAGTTTGTGAGTGGAGTTTTCGAGAACCGTTTCAGGTTGATATTTATAATAAGCTATGGGTGGTGTGGGAATTAATTTATATTTTATTGCTAATTTTTGGTGGATTATATTCGCTATCTGATCATGTCTGTGTTTGTAATCAGTTATTATTATTTTACGAGGTTGCGCGTTCAAATCCAGGCAAGTACCAATGTGACTTTTTCAATTCATATCCTTTATTATTGCATAATGTACACTCAGTTACAGGCTAGGCTAAAACTTATGAGTACATGACCCTGTTAGGGCGCAGCAAGTATTATTACATTTAATTTACATCTAGGCTAAATACATATTTGGAAGTTAAAATTATATTGCATACCTACTAAATACCAATAACACAACATTAATTATTATTACAACTAATGTATAATCTCTTTGTAAACATATTTAATTTAATTTATATTATTTTATACATTTGAAATTATATTATAGTAACATTAATAAAATCATTCTATATATAGATAAATAACATTTGTGCTTTATTTTAGCTTCTTATCTTCCATAAACTCGTTTGTACATATGTACTTTCTGAGTTTATCTTGGACATTCCTGACATCGGTGAAGGAAAACATCGTGAGGAAACCTGAACTTATAGTTAATATAAGTCTGAAATCGCCAACCCGTCTTGAGCATGCGTGGTGTCTAATGCTCGTGCCTTCTCTGTATGAGAAGAGGCCTTTGCCCTGCAGTGGGACAGTAACAGGCTGGTATTATTATTTTATTATAGTATTTTACCAGAATTATGGATTAGCAGTGCGTTAATTGATAAAAATATCGTAAACATAATTATTGATTTGATTTAAAAATTATACATGGAACCTATTATTCATTCCATAGTAATTGTGGTAGGACCTCATGGCTAAGTAATAACAGCCGCACGGGTCGATCCATCAGGTTAAGCTACGCTTGCCGGGGTTGGTCTGTGGATGGGTGACCAGCTTTACATACCGAGACATCTCCGTGCCTCGGAAAGCACGTTAAACCGTTGGTCCCGGCTGTCATTCGTGTATTTATGACAGTCGTTACGGGTCGTCATAAGCCCGAAAGAAACCAGTCTTATCAAGGGGTATCGTATTACCCTGTTACAGGCAGTCGCTCCATGTAAAATACTGGTATTCAGCTGCATCCGGTTAGACTCGAAACCGACCCCAACATAGTTGGAAAAAGTCTAGGCAGATTGATTTTGGTAATTGTGGTAACCGACAGCGTAGAAGACAATCGATCCATCGTCAATATTGAAGGTGATATTTTGTTGCTACTCCTAAATGATGTCTGATTGTTAACCTAATCGTGACTTTTCAGACAGCGCGTGTCTGTATGCCTGTCTGTCTGTCTGTCCGTCTATCACAGCCAATTTGCTCCAAATCTAATTGACCTATTAAACTGAGGTATACATATGAAAAAAACAACACTACACTCCATAGACAGTTGTCGTCATAATTTCCTTGAAATTCCCTAGAAATATTAAGAATTCACGTCATTTACAACTGCATTAAGTATATATATATATATATATATATATATATATAAGCTTGTTGGATATCAATGTTGTTGGTATTCAAGATTGTTTATGACACGACTGCTTATTACCTACAGCAGAAAAGAAAGAGAGGGAATATTCGACCGGAAAATTCGATAAACATTTTTTTAGTCCTTGTCTTATTTATACTTTGAGGTTAAACCAGTGGGGACAATAAAAGGACTTGATAATACAGGAATGGTAAGCACTTTCCTCAGTAGCTATATTGTCATCCTTATTTTGTTGTACACTTGTTCAAGGTTAATAATATTATTTATTTAACGTTTATAACTTATAGCCAAAGTATGTATATGTCGTGGCCAGATCTTAAAACTGATCATTTCATAAAATGAACATCGACCACTGGTCACACCATGATGTGGCCTGGCCAAATGATTGAATACTAAACGTTTAACGATATGAATAGTTAAAGCACGATAGTTAAATACTTCATGATGTGGCCAAACACTAGTGATCATATTGTAAAATAGTTAGATTATACGACGGTAGAGGCGTTGATGTCGCTTTGTTTCTGTTGTGCATCATGGCGGCGGCATACAACAAATTAAACAAATAGGGTGCCACGCAAAAAAAGTCGATGGTCTTTTATTAGATTTCCAATTATGATATTATGGAAAGCGATCAACTTCGAAGTAGCGCTCGCCGGTAACTTCCGCGGCGTTAAATGCAACATAGCCTTAAAAATTTGGATTTAAAATTAAAAATTCACGCCAATTATGTGGCACCCCGACAAAATGGGTTAGGTTAGGTTAGAACTGTGGCCAACCGCGACCGAGCTGAGCGACCGAAGCGAGCGGTGCCGCGGCAACGGCGACGAGCGCTACTTCAAAATTGGTCGCAGTTACTTGGCTATTTTTATTTCACCTTACAATGGTGTGGATACCCTAAATTAATGATATGGCCAAACGTCAACTGACATATCATTAAGCGCGTTGACGTTTAAACGATATGGCCAATGTTAGCTGGCCATTTCATGAAATGATCAATTCTAAGATCTGGTCACGACATATATAGCACCATTTCTTGGGCACCAGCTTTTCAAGAATGGCATATACCGTGTTGTATAGATGATTATGATTAAAGTTGGTGATGATGGGCAAGGTAGAAGGGAAAAGACCTCCCGGCCGGCCACCTAACCACTAGTCAGACCAAGTAACCGTCCTCCCTGGCCTCTCTGTTACGACCGCCCTGAGAGAAGCCGAGAACCGAAGGAAGCCGAAGAACATCATACATAAAGCTATGAAGGCCTTTCAGGGACACGACCCTTCAGTAATGAAGAAGCTCGCGACCAAGAACAGATAAATTAGCGAGTTATCATGGTTGGTATCAACGCTGACTGCCGACTTTTCAGGAGACCGTAACCCGCCAAAATTCCATTGCTAGGTATCGTACTGAGTGTCTATTTATGTGGGATTTTCAGAAAAAAAGAAAAATAAAAAGCCACATTTTTTTTGCAATGGGGAATTTTACCGGGTTAGTACATGGGGCGCGGGCGAATGTCGTTTAGCGTAGTGTCTACAAGCCATAACTTATGACCATGTTGTTTTTTTTTTGTAATTTATAGAGTAATTTTGGTACGTACATGGGGCGCGGGCGAATGTCGTTTATCGTAGTGTCTACAAGCCATAAATGGTACAATGGTACTGAAAATATGAATTTTAAATAACAATAATATTTTTATTTTCAACAATAATTAAAAAATAAATACTTTTTGGTAATGATATTGCTTAGCCTGTTCCAGATCGGACAGGTTTCTTGTTTAAATATTGTATACAAACTATCTTAACAATTTTCTTTCTTTTTTTTTACTCCTTTTTTTTATTGGTTGAATACAAGGCCTTTGGCTACTTTTGTATGTATGTATTTTATGTCTTTTTGCATTTATATGTGCGTTTTGTTTGTGCAGAATAAAAAAAAATTCTTTCTTTCTTTTTCTTTAACTTTTGTTATTTGTTTTAAACCGTCTTATTTAAAAAAAGAAGGAAATAAATAATACCGACACGAGGAAAGAAAACACAGAATTCTCGTTAGAGCCTTTACATAATCTAAAAATAAAATCGTCTTGTTTGGTACGCAATCAGTGTCTCATTCTGTTTACCCCTCTAATTTACTAAATAAACCTACAGCTTTATCCCCAAATCCGAAATAGGTTTGGTTCCCTAACAGAATTACATCAATTTATATAAACCGCCCAAGTGCGTGTCGGACCACGCACAATAAAGGGTTCTGTAGTTGGGATGAATTTATCCCAAGAACAAACTTAACGTTTTAGTTGAAAAACGTGTTCTCCCATACATTCCAACTGCAAATGTAAGTTTGTTCGCACAATATTGAGAGATTTACCATTTTATTTTAAGACGATATACTTCTTATAAAGTTTCCTGTAAGCTATGAGTAAAGAACCATTCTCAGTATTTTTTCCAAAATTTTAGGTTCAGTCATTTCGGAGATAAAGAGAATGGTCAATGTTCATCAATTTTCTTAAATATCTTTAAAAGTATTGTAAAAAAATTGAGATATTCACAACAGCCCGAAAAGCCCCATAATCAAAATTAATTTATTTATGTTACACGTCCGTATTTGAGTCACAGAAATTCATGTGTACCAAATTTGAACTAAATTGGTC
This sequence comes from Agrochola lota, assembly GCA_947364205.1. Lineage (NCBI taxonomy): Eukaryota > Metazoa > Arthropoda > Insecta > Lepidoptera > Noctuidae > Agrochola > Agrochola lota. The sequence continues at coordinate 6,480,829 of OX376246.1, read as the reverse complement.
CTGTAGATTTTGTGCAAATTGGCAGTGACAGATGGACAGCCAGACAGACAGACACGAGTACTCCTATAAGGGTTCCGTTTCTTCTTTTAGGTACGGAACCCTAAAAAGGAATTAAGAGTAGTGGTGGCTCAGTGGTAATAGCCCTGACTAGCAAGTTTTAGGTCCTGTGTTCTGTGAACACAGACAGGCGCTTTACTTTGTGTAAATTATTTAATCACCACTGCTCTCAAAACGGTGAAGGAAAACATCGTGAGGAAACCGGCATGTCGTAGAACCAAAATTTCAAGGACATGTGACATCTACCAACGGGGGCCTACAGCGGGTTGGTCGATTTCATCTACCAACCCGCTGTAGGTCCGCGTGGTAGATTACAGCCCACTCCCTCTCGAAGAGAAGAGGCCTGTGTCCCAGCAGTGGGAATATTATAGCCTAATTATGCTATGCATATAAAAGGTCTCGTTAAGCATAATTGTCAATGATTTTATACTACCGACTCGTTGCCTCGTTGGTCCTTTGGTAGCAAGCACTACTGCTAAGAATGGGGCTCTGGGTTCAATCCCTAGGGTAATCTGCTATTGGTTTTTTCTACCAGAAATTTGTCAGTAACAGTCCTGAGTCTGGATTTGTGTTTCGTTGATGGCAATAGGCTCGCCCCCTATTACATGGGACTTAAGAGCGTTTATTCTGAAGGTGGCCAATGTCGCAAATAGATGTCTAATATTTCATTGTTTTGATTAATTTTGTAATTTTACTGTGTGGAAATATAAAATGTGGCTAACTAGCGAACTAGAATATTGATTATGAAATGCAATAATTAATATCGTAACACCGAATGTTTAGTTTTAGATGTAAAAAAACTATTTGGAAACTTTCGAAATGCGTTTTTTACACCTAACATAGGTACAACATCAAATTCAATGTTATAATTGCAATTCATTATTAATATTCTAGTTCGCTAGTTAGCCACATTTCTTCTTTCTATTCTTAATATTGCCATAAGAATCAAAACAGGTAAATATTTGACAGTTATTTGCGACGTTGCCAACTTTTAGGATAAACCCTCTTAAACATAACTGGCAAAATGTGGGTGTACTATAGATACACTACACTTCTGCCTATATTTTCGAGAAATACTGGCGTGACGGTATTTGTGTTGTGTCTTTTTCAATTAAGACCAGGCACTTGAAACACAATTTCCACGTAAGCTCCGCCCCTTTACACCCAGCCACTCCACTATGTTCTAAACGCTAATACATCAGTAATAAAGTTGAATACCGCGTGCGCTCTTTGATCCTGTTCGAGCATGGAACTAAATGGCGTAAGTCTCAATTCTTATTTCGTTTATAACTAAAGTAAAAATTGATTTAGAGAAAAATATCTTGTGACCGGATAATAAACTATATTTTCTTACTGTGAATACTTATTTTGGACATAAAAGCCGAGTAATCTTCATTACATTTGAATAATCTTTAAAAAATACATGATTTTCGAATAAAAAATGAATCGAGTGAAAATGTTACAATTACGTAACTGTCTTGTATATGGAAAGAAAAAGATCCAATAAATCATATACTAAAGTTCCATTTTGATTGTATGCGTGAATGTTTCAGAATATTAATCCAAATTAATGTACAATTTAGGGAGCCCCCTCTTAATATTATCATTTGGGCCAGCCGAGGAGCTCGTGGCTAAGTAATAACAGCCGCTCGTGCCGATCCATCAGGTTAAACTACGCTTGCCGGAGTTGGTCCGTGGATGGGTGACCATCTTTTTATACCGAGACTCCTCCGTGACTCTTGGTCCCGGCTGTCATTCGTGGATCTTTGACAGTCGTTACGGGTCGTCAGAAGCCCGAAAGCCTGACCACCAGTCTTACCAAGGGGTATCGTATTACCCAATTACTGGGTTGTGGAGGTCAGATAGGCAGTCGCTCCATGTAAAATACAGGTATTCAGCTGCATCCGGTTAGACTGGAAGCCGACCCCAACATAGTTGAGATAAGGCTAGGCAGATTGACATCTTTTATACTTACAACATTTAATGCAAATAAACCATTTTGATTGCGATTTTGCGTCTGATTAATGGGAATTCATGTGGTCTTGCAGTGTACAAAATTGGACTTCAACATAACTGGCGTAAAGTGGGTGTACTAAACATCTCTGCCTATATTTTCGAGGCTACAGAGTGATATTACATTGAATAGCAAAATACAAAATACATTCGTACTAATCAGAGTCTCTAACAGAATTACATTAAATGATATAAGAGTCCTCGTTACGCGGAATTGGCAATGATTCGGTACTAAAATTACTTGTTTCATTACATGAGAGTGAGCTTTGAATTATTCATTTTGTACATGTAAGTTTGATCCAAGCGATGAGTTTTAGCGGGTAGGTATCAAGTCAATTTTGGTCACCAAACCGCAGTGCTCTGATTTGAAAGGTGATATTCCAATTCTGAGAGTTGCACCGAGAGGCATGGAGCGTTCCATGCTTGACACTAAATAATAGATCGACTTCCAAACGTCCACACCCGAAGACGTACGAAGGTCTTTGATATCGGAAAACGAATTATGGAACTCAAATGAAGTGAGGCAGGACACCAGGCAAGGCGCAGTGGTGACAGGTGAAATAAGGCAGTCAGTGAGTGGCGTCCAAGGACTGGAAGAGATGTCGGTTTTCCTGTGACGAGATGGGTGGACTACATTGTTGCCGTCGCGGGCAAAACCTGGATGAGACTGGCACAAGAGCGTGGGGATTGGCACAAGAAAAGAGAGGTCTATGCTCAGCAGTGGGTGTTGGGCTGTGCATCATGATGATGATTCCGAGGGTACTATCTCGATAGAAAGCGATCGTCGCGCAAATAAGCGATCATTTGTTTGTGAGCCAGAACAAATGTTAGGACACCTGGAGTTTGGCAACTCATCGGTAATCTTGGTTTTATGGCACTTTTTTGAAGTATGTTAGGGTCGGAATCCATGTGCCACAAAGTGGAACGATTGCCGTATGTAAGACAGAAGGACAATTCTGCACATTCTGACATAATACTTAAAAGTCTCCTTTTATAAAATTCAGAAGTTAAAAAAAAACTCGCCAAGCATTCGAGGAGTTTTCGATTTTTTTGTCTTTTGTTTTGTTTTAGATTTTCTCTTTTTTTATGGTTATGCAGACCTCCTCTCTTCTAAGGTTGGTTAAAAATATAAAAGCGTTATTAATTATTTGAATATTGTGTGCCATAACCTCAATAATAACAAACACACAACAACATAAACAAACACACAACATCAGGATGGCAACCAGTCGGTTATCTTTCAAAGTGAAGGCACGTGAACATATTCGTAAAAAGTTGGCAGAATCATCCCAGCGCTAATTTGCTGGATTTGTTTTCTCCTCTACCTATCGTTATTTTTCTCCTGACAAAGTTTATTCGGTTTATATGTATGTATCTATGTATTAGTATGTATTAATTTACAAGTTATCTATCCTTTATGTTGCACCTGCCATGTTTTGTCTCTGCATCACCCTAACGTTGACTGGTAGTAAATACCTCAGGTATTAAGTCCGCCTTTGTACAGTTTTTTGCTTATGCATGAAGTTTTAATAAATAAATAAATAATCTTAATCACAGTGGCGTTGATTGCTGATGACATCTTAATGACAGGAAGGATATCGGTTATAATAGTTTCTGTAATATACCCACTTGTGACGCGTTATATCAAAACTTATTTTGGTGTAACCCGCTGCCTCTTTTAGTTTGGACCATCCCCAACATAGGTTCAAACTAATTAGTCTGGACCTGTGCACCAGACCAAAATGGCTTGGAATACTTTATTAGGGCCTAACGGTTCGGGATGATACTCTTCATTAAGGTTTTCATTAAGACATGTATTCATAATTTGCAACATGGCGCTTGAGAAATGTAAATATTCCCAAAAGAGGTGTCAAAATGTGACCTTCAAATGAACTTTGTTTTATTGTAACTGTTTTACTCGCTTCTTAAGAGTCTATAATACCTCAAATTGCGTAGCATGATCCTCCGTTATATCGAAATTACTGCAGCATTAATTTTGAAATAAATACAGGGTGGCAGGGTCATCGACGTGGAAACGGTCACCATGGATTCAGTGCATGATTCTGCGTTGAAATTTTTCGTCCTATTAAAAAACATTTTGTTCTTTATTCCATACATTTTGACGGCGTATTATGGCACTTTTATATGAAACAGCAGATTTTTTTTAAATAACCGACGAAATATGAGTCACCCTTTTTTTTTTTTTTGAGGATGGGGAATCATCAAATGACTTCTCCCGCTCCGGGCACAGCGAGAGGGTGTGTCAGACTTTCACTGACTAAAACCCACCCGTGTTCCTTCCGTTGCCTGTGTGCTGGGGCCGCGATATCCCTTTCGGACAAACCCGCAACCCCAGCAGGAAATATGAGTCTCCTTAGGTGATACGGAGAAGTAAACGCCCATAACTTCAGTCAAAACTACGGATCTCGTGCCTGGGGTGTCTGTAGACCCCCTGGTTAGATGAAAAACCAACCACAATTTAGTTAGGAAAAGGCAAGAAGAATGACGACGATGTTAATAAAATAACATGTCAAGGAAAGTAATGTAGGCTTGAATTAATAAAAATCTAGTTTTTTCTTTCTCAAACTTAAGCTCTCAAAGTAAGATTCCGTCGATACTAAGTCGTCTGGGGAATTTAAACCTAAATAAATCAAGAGCATAAGACGAAAATCAAAGAAACCCTGTAATAAAATCTACTGATTGCGACCAAAAGCGTAATAGTATTTGAATTCCAAGAATAAAATAAATGTAAAACAAGAACCTAAGTTTTGATTTTCATCTTGTTTTCGAGTCGATATTAATATACCTAACATATTATGTCTCATGAGTTGAGCACAGTACAAAGTATAATATACTATGAAGCTTCTGCCCGCAGACTTTAGAAGTCGTAAGATACACAAAAAACAAAAACAACAGCCACAATTTTATAAAACTCCGCCGGCGTTTTTAAAAAACCCACCGCGTCGCATCGCATCTCCCGCCCGCGGTATTACTTCGTTTTCGCTTAGCGTTTTTTCTGACTTTTATTCTTTTTGCTTGGCTCCTTAGGATCGTAGTGTGGTGATAAATAGCTGATAATGTTCCTCAAGAATTGGGCTATTAAATGCAAAATATTTTTTCAAATCCGACTGGCAGTTCTTGAGATTAGTGCGTTCAAACAAAAATACAAACTCTTCACCTTTTTTATATCACTAGCTGATGCCGGCCGCGTCCGCGTGGACCGTAATTATTTTTCTAAAATAAAAGTAGCTTAAGTTACTCCTTATATCATCAGCTATCTGCCAGTGACAGTCCCGTCAAAATCGGTCCACCCGTTTCGGAGATTACCCGGAACAAACAGACAGACAAAAAAAAATTTATTTATTTTTTGTTATAAGTACCGTATATACTTTCATATGCATTTATAAAAATACTGTTATTTCGATATTACAAACAGTAACTTCAATTAAATTTAATCGTATGTATAAAAAAGAAAATTGTTTCATAAACAAGTGTTACTTATAATATTTAGGTATGATACAGGATCCGGCACTAAGATACCCTTTTTTTTTTTTGAGGATGGGAAATCATCAAATGACTTCTCCCGCTCTGGGCAGAGCGAGAGGGTGTGTCAGACTTTTACTGACTAAAACCCACCCGTGTTCCTTCCGTTGCCTGTGTGCCGGGGCCGCGATATCCCTTTCGGACAAACCCGCAACCCCAGCAGGCATTGGTCTTTCGACCCCGTCGGTTGGTGCTGACATCTCTTTGAGGCGCGCGTGGAACACAACGCGCCGTCGACACGGGCCTGGTCCTTATCGGATGGCGAGCTGCCCATTGCTCACCGTCCGCAGGCCCGCGCCTACGGTGGCCGGAAGTCGGCTCGCGACTCCCGACGCCCGGGTACTTGTTGACAGGCCTAAGCTGTCCTCTCCTAACTATTAACACTGTAATTTGAAAACATAGTAAAACCCATTTATTTTTAAAAGAGTAACCGTGGAGGTTGTTGGCGGCTCTTTTCCATAGGAAACGACAAATTTTAACCGTGCACCTAGCTTCTGACGTTTCATAAGTACCCATGTAGCTTTATGTGAAATACAGTCGAACCTGGATAAACGAGAGTTCAAGGGACCGAGACCTATTTTTCACTTATAGAGGTTTCTCACTAACTCGAGCTTCTAGCTAATAGAGGTACAGGTGTGGCCTTTCTCATTAATAGGGGCTGAGGCTGGTTGGGAAAGGTTGAGAGGAACAAAAACAATGTTAGTTCCACGAAATTTAAGAATGATTAGTAAATAACAGATGATAAATTACGCCCGACTGTCGCTTATAGAGGTACAGGCAAGTAGCAGTCTCAGTTATAGAGTGTCCACGAGTGAAAAACGATTAACTCTTAAAGAGGTTTCGTTTTCTTATTTATAGAGGTTTTAGAGAGTTAAATTACGGGACATGGCAATTATTCTCATATACTATAGAGTTTTCTCGCTTACCCAGTTCTCACTGTCAAATTCAAATTATTTTATTTACAGATCATACAATTCAATTTGTTAGTTACATACACATCTTAAACACTGGTTTTATACATAATAATAATATTTGTCAAATTTTGGTCATAATTACAAGCAATGTCAAAACCATCAATAATAATGTCAAAAACACAACCATAATGTCAAAATCATCATCAATAACAATGTCAAAGGTTTGACTAAGGTTTGACTGTAAAATATTTTGATATTTATTTAGATTTTTGTGAAGAAGCTGGTTACCACCATACATATACATATACTGATTTGAAGGGTATTTACCGGTGTAATTATAACAGGCGCATGAGACATTTCAATTTCCTCTCTGGAATGACAATTCACCTGCGATGCTACTACGTTGTATCCATACTAATATTATAAATGTGGAAGTAACTCTGCCTGTGTAAAATGTAAAGCCCCCAGTACACGTTGGGCGAGCCTGTAGCTCGGCCAACGTTTAGTGGACCTTTTTGCGTGATTTGCCGTTTGATTTGCGTTAAACAGAACCGTAGTTTGGAAGTTGACGGTGTGAAACCCCCGTGCCTCGGAAAGCACGTTAAGCCGTTGGTCCTGCGCCTGATCTCTCTCTGGTCGTGTCGGATTTGGATCTCCTGGGGAGTTTGTTGCGCCACTTCTTCTTTCCAGCTATCGCACTAGGAAGTGGTGAGGGGTGGGCGTTTTGGGGGACTGTTTTATATAATTTTGAAGTTCGAAAAGTGCTGATTCTCAGCCTAGTCTTAATAAATGACATTTGAATTTGAGTTCTTCTCCATAGAAACCTACTACGGTTAGGAATGGGCAACTAGCTTCATCTTTCTGACGGACTCCATGACAATTCAAAAGTGTCTGTGATTGATTTAATTGAAATAAATGCTTTGAGTTTGAGTTGTAACACACTCATTTTATTAGCACGATATCGAAGAAAATTTGAAAGAATATGTATTCTGTGCACTGCAAAATAATGGTGTAGTCTACGCAAGCAAGTATTAAGGGATACCGTGGCCCCTGGCAACAAAGGCAACTGAAGGAACACGGGGGGTCTGACACAATTCAACTGAATTATTTTTATTATTTTTTCAAATTTTCTGAATTGTATTTTGAATTGTCATCCCATCGGACTATGAGAGAGAGTGAGAGAAGAGAGAGTGTATCTGTGTCTGTGCACACATTTGTGCACTACAATATGTTCCGCGCCGAAGGCTGGTCTCCGTTGAGATTGGCCGCTATGGCTGAAATACGGTCTGGAGGACTGTATATTGCGTTGGCCGAGCGCGCTCACGCAAGAAGGCCCAGTACACGTTGGCCGAGCGCGCTCACGTAAGAAGGCCCAGTACACGTTGGCCGAGCACGCTCACGCAAAAAGGCCCAGTACACGTTGGCCGAGCGACGGGCTCGCCAAGCGTGTACTGGGGACTTTACGCCTGAACGGATTTCGATGTTTGCCACACATCGGAATCCGATTTGGTTTGGAAGTAGACCTGGGTTAGGACATATTATAATTTTTAACCCGGTAGCATTTTCCCGTGGAATAATTTCCGACCTTCATACGGCGGTGTTTTATCTCTGGTTTGAACAATGGAACAAAGTGCTATTCTACACGGCAATAGAATCTACATACAACAAAATCTACCTAATATTTGCGCTCTCAGCGCTTTATTTATGTTTGTTTAGGAATAAATTTGGCCCGCTAGCGCTATGTTCAATTAGAACTATTTAAAATAGTAGATTATTCTTATGTGATTATGTTGCCGATGTCCAAGTCATTTTAAAGACTAAGGCAATGTGTAAATACAATATAGAAAGGGATAATAATAAAAAATACATAGAGAAAGCAGACAATAAATGTAAAGCTACATGGAAAATAATAAATAATAAACTTAAACAGAACAATGCTAGTAATGAAATTAAAGACATTTTGGATGGGGAAAATATATTAAAAGAAGGTGATGATATTGCAACATACTTTAACAATGACTTTATCAACATTGCTAAAAAGGGAAACGCCCAAAATCCTAAAAATAAACATGTTTGTAATAAAACGGTGGGGAACTCAATTTATCTAGAACCAGCTACTTGTATGGAAATATTTATGACAGCTATGAAATTACGAAATACCAGCTCAGTCGGATATGACAATATTTGTACAAATATGATCAAACAAAATTTATTAACTTTAACAAAACCCTTGACTTACATAATTATTTATCTTTGGAAAAGGGTATATTCCCCGACAGTTTAAAATTGTCTGTTGTAAAACCCCTTCACAAGAAAGGACCTAGATCTGAGGCAAATAATTATAGACCAATTACTTTGGTTCCCATATTTTCAAAAATATTTGAGAAAGTAATGAGCAAAAGGCTTATTTTCTTAGAGAAATATGACGTATTATTAACAGAACGGTTTCATTAAGCAAAAATCTACAACGTTGGCATTTTTTATACTAGTTAAAGAAATTATGGATGCTATCAATAAAAAAGAAATCCCAGTAGCAGTATTTTTGGATATGAGTAAGGCGTTTGACATGGTTGGTCAGGACGTCAATACGATGGTAAATCCGTTTGGGGTCGAAACACTCGGGTCATGGGGCCTCTCTCGCTAAAAAAAGCCAAAAACGTTTATTGCGAACCAAGTGCTTCTCGCCGACTGGTCGACACTTCGCGTGACCAGAGGGCAACCTTGGCCAAAGAATTAGCAATGACATTCAACGTGTGTCGATTTTATAAAATCATCAAATACAAGGTTTCAAAGTATTCCTAAGTATAGCAAGGGTTTATATTCATTTGTCGTCCCTACATGGTATTAATTTACACTCTTCTTCTTTTCTTGTGGTTAGTGAATAACCTGTACCCTAATTACGTAATACACGATCAATCAGAACCTGAATCGTTTTGAAACAGATTGCTAATCCATTGCTATAAAAGTTCGAAAAAATATCTGCTCATCAACGAAAAAACCCCAATGAATGTTGTTGAACTGTCAAAATGAAACAGATTAGTCGTAATCGTTTACGGAAATGTGTTGCGTAATTAGATAGCTGGTGTCAGAGTTTTAAAGCCCTTGGGCCTCTGACTTGGCTTCACATGCCGTCGAGAAATATCTCTCAGGCATGCCCGTTTCCTCACGATGTTTTCCTTCACCGTTTTTGAAGCAAGTGATAATTATACAATAAGCACATGAATCCGAAAAGTCAGAGGTGCGTGCCTTGGGTTCGAACTCGAGAACTATGACTTGGCAGTATTACACTTAACTAGACTAATATTATAATGAGTGAAGATTTGTAGTTTAGTTTGTAATTAATAAACTCAAAAACTACTGGACCGATTTTAAAAATTCTTCCACCAGTAGAATTCTATATTATCACTGAGTAACATAGGCTTTAATTTATAAAGATATGCGAGCGAAGCCGCTGACGGAAGCTAGTAACAAATAAATTGGTGCGATACTTCCATTGATCAATGTAACCAAAACCAGCATCAAATAAAAAACTTTCCCTACATAATTCAATTCGTTTTCCCCACATTTTCTTTTTGAACTGATTCAGCAGAAAATCCATGAAGTATTTGCATTGAACCGTTCCCTCTAAGTATTCAACTTAGTTACGTGTTGCGTAACTCAAAGGAAGCGGCCAAGTGCGAGTCGGACTCGTAAACGACGGGTTCGATACACTACGATACGATAGAAAACGCAATAACTTGTAAAGTCATATAACCAAATACATTCGTAAAATTGTAATGAATGATTGAAAATATTCAAATTTATGCTAAATCTAAGTTGTGTCGTACATTTTCGTAAACGATTACGACTAATCTGTTTCATTTTGACAGTTCAACAACATTCATTGCGTTATTTACGTTGCAGAGCAGACTTTTTTTCGAACATACGAAGCGATGGATTAGCAATCAGTACAAATACAGCTTTAATTTTGAATTTTATTTTATTTTTGTTTCGCACGGGTCGATCGAAGAGTAAGCTGAGCTTGCCGCGATCATGTTAATTAAGATGCATCTGGTTAGACTGGAAGCCGACCCCAACATAGTTGGGAAAAGGCTAGATAGATTCATTCATTCTGTTATAGCGGCCATAGTCAGTATACACTCTTTGAAAATTTCAAGTTTCTACCTATTTCAGTTCCTAAATGTTAGGAATATCGTATAATTTTACAATGTTAGTAAATATGTGAGCACCATGTATCTATCACATAATTAATTTATCTGTAATTGCTTAATTTTTCATTCTTTTTTACCTATCGTGGTATAGTAATCTTATTCTAGGTGCATCGTCTTCACATATAATTATATAATTAATGTATACAAAATATTGTAAAAACATTTTAAAAGAGTAACGGTGGAGTTTCTTGCCCATTCTTCTCCATACGAAAACTACCTTTTGGAAGGGGCGACTAGAATCAATTCTATTTTTTGTAAAATTGACGTTCAAAAGTGCCTTTTATGTGCCTAATTGAAATAAATTGTTTGACTTTGACTTTGAAAGATACAGCCCTGTGACAGACGGACGGACATTGGAGCCTTAGTAATAGGGCCCGTTGGTTGGTTACGGAACCCAAAAAGAAAAAAAAACCTGGTATACTTGAGATTCCATTCGTTCGGAAGAGTAAAGAAACTATTTAGGAGGAATCGTTCGTGCATAACTAACTAAATAATAAAATCGTAAATGTACCCTTTTTTATAGTTGAAGGAATTTTTCATAGCGTAGCTATTAGTTATTTACAGAATAACCCTTTTACAGGTCGATTAAAAAGGAAATGAAGGAAATTTCTCGCCGTCTGGTCGACATTTCACATGATCAGTAGGGTAACTGCGTAGCACACATAAAATGACAATTGATCGCAATGGGTTTCATTTTGACAGTTCACCCACGTTCATTCCGTTATTTACGCTGTTGAGGAAGCGAATTTTTCAAAATTAAAAATATTTTATTTCACATAAACCTACAAGTGAAACTTATGAAACGTCAGAAGCTAGGTGCACGGTTCCAATTAGTCGTTTCCTATGCAGAAAAGCCGCCAAGAAACTCCACGGTTACTCTTTTAAAATTAAATGTGTTTTCAAATTACAGTGTTAAAAAGTATGAGAGGACAGTGTATGCCTATCAACAAGTACCAGGTACTTAGCAAAATATAAAATGGTCCACAGATCTACAGTCTGTTAAGCCTACAACGTTCTCACATTCACAAAATTTAAAAGTAAAGAATCTATATAAAATATTTTTTTTAAATAAAGACCTATTTAAACAAAATCAAAAACTGTCAAGCAATGAATTAGCAATGTCCTTAAAAACTCCGGATTCTGATTGAAACTGCGATACGCAATTAAGGTGCAGAGCAGGCTGGCTTGTTCTTTAGCCAAAGGATTAGCATTGCCATTCAACGTGGCAATGCTGCCAGTCTTCTGGGCACGTTTCTGGATGACAGCGATGCGGACGAATACTTCGACGCCTGTGTCCTTTTTCCTGTTTATGTGTAAAGTTAGTAATTCAAAAGGAAAAGACAGTATAAAGTTTTATAACCTTAGGGAGCTTAAAATGTTGTTTTATGAGCAATCTTTTTCAGTGCAGATGAAATTATAATATTTTTAGATCAACTTAATAAGTCGATTTTTAGATGCAACTATAATTTTCGTTTACTGAAACTTGCTACGTAATTTAAGTACCGATGTCTTATTAATGATTATTATAGAATTTTATGTTTACTTAATAACAAGATCATTTCAAATTAACAATAGAATGCATTCATCAAAACTGTCTTTATGACAACAAATCATAATAACTTTATCTATCACACAACTATAAATAAAAGATAATACTTATAACATCCACATCAATGCTACTAAGGATCAAATTAGGATATCACGCCAAAACAACATCTGACGTAAATGCAGATCAAACAATCTTGATCCATCACGATTTTATGCAGTCACGCACTACGACTACACAAATGTAGAACTCTAACTAAAAATAGTATCTTTTTTCGTAAAAAAAGAAATATAATTGTATCTTTTTTTAGTATAAAGTGTTAAATATTTTTTTGTAAAAAGTGTAATTTTTTAGCTAAGTGTTTCCGAACTGTCCTTTTTTTCAACTGTGCTCCTTGTTTTTGGTTTTTTTACATTTTATTTTCGGTGGAGTTTTTTCTAAACTATGAATTCTCTTTCCATGCTTTCTCCTTCAAACATGGTAGGTAGAAGAGGTTGTATATGAAAGAAATAGAGAATTTTAAGAAAAAAACAGCGAAACGCTTTTGGAGATTCGCTTTTATTCACTTTTTTTTTCAATATTATTAAGATGCTTAAAATTTTTCAGTGAGCCCGCTTGGTTTCAGCTGAAAAGCTTAAACATTTTGTAAATATTTGCTGCGCAAAAAGACACAAAAACATAGCTTTTAAAAATAATTTTATAGCAAAAACACAAAATTTTAACTTATTTTCTAAATCCCACACGAGAAGTGGAGTAGCATTTTTATTAAAAACTCACAAACAATAAGTTAAACCAAATTTTGTTATTGAATTTCACGGTTTTTTCACGATAAATCAATTTTAGATATAGAAAAGTAGTTAATAGGACAATAGACTAGCTTAGCACTTACCACCCAAAATAAATTATTTCAATTTTATACTTAGAACTTTTGTAAAATAGCTACACAAATAATATAGTGTGAGATTTCAAAAAGATAAACTTTTTTCTAATAAAAGATAATACGTCAGGCATTTTCTTTTATTTAATTATTATTTTTGCAATCTCGCATTATTTTATGAATTTTAAATTAATCATATTCAATTTTGAACTAAATAGTATAATGCTATAGCATAAAAATCCTTTCAGCTATCAATACTTTTATAAAATCCATAAAATATGAAAACTACTGTAGAATTAGATCAAAATAGCCTAGAATAGCAATAGTTTTAATTGCTTTTATTGCAAAATATTTCATACAGTGCATTTTAAAGGTCGTTTCGAAAGATTTTTAACTCTTAATCTTTTTAAAAATCATCTCTAAATAACCCCTGTAGTATCTGATAAAATCATTTTAGATGAAAACTAAAAAAGGTTTGTAAAGTAATTAAAACAGTTATTTCTTAATAGAACAGAGAAACCATTTTTGTGAATTATATCCCAAAAATCTTGCATGAACCGACCCTTTGATTTCTGTGACGTCGACCCGAAAATAATATAACAACAATTAAAAGTATGATTTTTTTCTTTGGGTATTTATTTATATTTAACCTACCGACCGGTAGTAACCTACTTCATGTTTATTTTATGAATAAGAAAGAAATCACTCTTTTAATTTATTTCATAAGTACCTAATTATATAAAAAACAAGACCTGCAATATTTTACTTTGCACGTTAAGTGGAAAGAATTTTGATAAAAACACAAAATATAACTTTGACAGTTCACTAAACGTTTTTATGTTTAAGTAATTAATGAGCCAACTTATTCGAAGCTATTTCTTCTTATTTTGTGTGGCCATTCCGAGAATAACTCAAGTGTTTAAGACACTAAGGTTTTAAACCTTTATTTTGTTTAGAATTTCAATTATATTCCCTCACCTGGCGAGCACCGAAACGTCAAATGGTCATATTGACAGATCCGTTGTATATCTCATACCAGCAGAAGGGTTAAAAACAATTACAAAAAGTTTTTATCAAAATTCTGTCACACAGTCCGCTTCAAGACGGCGCCAAGCCACACAAACGCTTTAAGTGTCTGATTTGTGCTGACAGATGGCGTTTCTGCAGAACCGCTCCATCTCGCTGGTGGACATGTACATCGACAACTCCGAACCGTCGGAGAATGTCGGCCAGATCCACTTCAGCCTGGAGTACGACTTCCAGAACACTACTTTGATATTGAGAATCATCCAGGTAAGTCAAAATTAACCAGACGTTTGATTAGCACTAGGTTTTTCTTCAATTTGATTACCTATTTTGGATAAGTCATTCCATTTCAGGTTAGTTTGTACGTCCTTAGCTATCAAACAGTGAAATTGCGTATTGATAAGATGAGTACCACTGTAGTTCCATCTGATGATAAGCGAAAGAAAAGTCTAAGGAAAGAACACATACTCCTTTGTCCCTATGATGTTAATTGCAACTCTACATCCCCGTAATCTTCACCATGTATTTTCATTTGAATGAAACAATTAACTCTAATCCAATTAAATACCTACATCATTAACCCGGATGCATGTTTTTTTTTCTCGATGAATTGCAAAAACAAATCGGTCCTACTTCAACACTAGTCTTTCTCATTTTTACTCATATAAATATCTTGCTTTGAAAACCTTTTACCGCAAAACAAAATTCGAACACGAGGATCAAAAGGGCTTTAGTATATTCAATTATTGAACTCTTTCCAAAATCTTATTGCTAATAACTAAGAACAACACTTATAAAACTCCTAAGTTTGACTTATAAACAAATATATTTATTTTATTTCTTCATAATGCTACTTCTTATTTTCATAAAGTTTGTCTGTTGATTTCTTAAACAAATAACAATCATATATAGTCTATTGTACCATCACGAATGTCTATGGTAATTGTATATACAAATATACTTTGTATGGAAAAATCTATTGTACTTGTGTTTACTATAGATTTTCATGGTTAGCTTGTGTCCACTGTTTGGCACGGCCTCTTCCTCTTTGTCAAGTCATCTTGGATCTAAGTCAGTTTTGTCTATTTTGACATAACCAGGTTCAATCCCATTATATTCTTATTTCTGTTTATTGATACTCAGCCTACTGAAGAAAAAGGCATGACTTCAGTAAGTTAGCTTTTAGAACAAATTCCGTTGTGTAGATCGTCGTCCCTGTCATTAAAACCTGAGTGAAAGGCTCTTTTCTCTCTTTTTAGAAGGTCTCGTGGCTAACTAATAACATCCGCACGGGTCGATCGAAGGTTAAACTACGCTTGCCGCGGTCGGTTCGTGGATCAGTGACCATCCATCACATATCGAGACCCCTCCATGAGTCGGAAAATACGTTAAGCCGTTGGTCCCGACTGTCATTTATAGATCTTTGACAGTCGTTACGAATAGTTAGAAGCCCAAAAGTCTGACAACCAGTCTTACCGAAAGGTATCGTGTTACCCAGTAACTGGGTTGTGGAGGTCAGATAAGCAGTCGCTCCATGTAAATACTGGTATTCAGCTGCATCCGGTAGACAGGAAACCGATCTCAATGAGTCATATTATCGCAGACTGTAATAAGTACAGTTCCACACAAGATCTACTCTCAAACCGAGCCAAAGCATTTATTAAAATGAAACCATTTGCCATTTTTTTTACTTTTCAATTGTCAAAGAGTCAGTTAGTTAGGAAGCGGAAGCTAGTTTCCCGTTCTAAAGCGTAGATTCCTCAGAACACCAAGGACGCTCGTTTAAATCAAGTAACTACGAAATCCAAGTACCACAAATTATCTCACCACTATCCTTTTCTTCCAGGGAAAAGAACTACCAGCCAAGGACTTAAGCGGCACCTCAGACCCCTACGTGCGGGTGACCCTCCTCCCAGACAAGAAGCACCGGCTGGAGACGAAGATCAAGAGACGTACTCTCAACCCTCGGTGGAACGAGACCTTCTACTTCGAAGGCTTCCCGATACAGAAGCTTCAGAGTCGGGTAAGATTATGAAATATTTATTAATGAAGTTTGCAGGACGTACAGAAAGCCGCATGTCAGTGGTAACCAAACTAGTATAAGCTGGCCTCGTATTTTGTTGAAAACTAGTGCTTAGTGCTTAGCAGTAAGTACTTTATCTACGGCGCACCTACCTACATAGCCTACGCTACCTACCTTACCTATCTACCCTACCTACCTTACCTACATACCTACTACTTACACCTACCTACACCTCCCTACCTACCTACATACCTTCCTATCTACCTACCTATCGTACCTACTTATCTACTTGCATACCTACCTACCCTACCATCACCTACCTATCCTAAGAATCTTCTCCTGATAATAACAAACACAACAAAAAAATAATTTGCGAAATTGGTCCAGCCGTTCACGCGTGATGCCTTGACCAAGGGAATCGGGATTCATTTTTATATAAACGTCCATATAGATAGAAGATACACTAGGCCACCTCAAGGTCAAAGTGCTACCACTAACGTGTGGTCGACTTACCTATCTACAGTCTACACTCCATTGTAGGGGTTCCTGTCTGTGAAGTAAATCAAGTTGAAAGTATCACACAAATTCTATTCGGTTTCCGAATTTATTTGATGGATTAGTACCTATTCAAATTCGGTCTCTGGATTTCTTTCCTAATTTTTATCTTGGAACCTAGCGACCCGTCCCGGCTTCGTACTGTTGCAATTTAGATGTGAAGACGGATTTTGTTCACGACACGTTGTGCACAAGTTCTGAGCAGAAACTTAACAAGAAGTACTAGGCTTGTATGAATTCAAGATAGTATTTCATTAGTATTATTAAGTACTGCTTTCTGTATTATTTACATATTATATCGGCTGATTTTTTTTACCGTGTCGAGAATAATATGGTGTGTTGTGTAAGTGGAACAGAAGCCATATCCGGGAATATTGTAGCATTGACCACGCGGGTGGGCGGGGATGCGCGAGCGGCTTGTGCGCCTGCGAAAGGTTATGAAAGAGGCTGACGGCAAGTGCGGCAACTACCTATCAGCCGCTAAGGAAAGCTACGAATTCATTGATAAATTCAGCTCATTTAGTAGAGTGCGCATGATTTGAATTTCGATATTTATTTGTTTGAAAAATAAAAACTGTGCCATAGGCTTCTACTCCGTTCACCTATTATACCCTATTTTTTAGAGATGGTAAAAAAAGTCATGCGGTACAGCCTATTCCTATCTGGAATAACGTATCTTTCAAATGGTGAAAGAATTTTTCAAATATGAGCTGTGGTTCCGGAGATTACCCTCCACATATTATACACAAACTCACAAAATTCGCTCTCTCTCTCAATTAAAAGTATACATTTAATCCATGTTTTTTTATCAAAAAGTTTGTAATAAATACAATATTTAAACAAATTGATATGCACGGCTTCTACTGATACCAGTGCTGATCGAAACTCAAAGAATAATTTATTATGAAATAAATCCAAAAAAAACATGATTTTGCTTTCTGATCTGAACGAATAAAAACAGATTGCCTTTTCAAAGTCAAATAATTTAATTCAAATAAGCAATTTTTTAACGTCAAAAACAAGAAAACAGAATTGATTCTAGTCTCCCCTTCCAAAAGGTAGTTTCGTATGGAAAAGAATTCGCAAAAAACTCAAATATTACTTAATACTCCAATGTTCTTTGGCCAAAGAATTAGCATTGCCATTCAACGTGGCAATGCTGCCAGTCTTCTGGGCACGTTTCCGGATGACAGCGATGCGGACGAATACTTCGACGCCTAAGTGTCCTTTTGTTTTTTGTATCTACGAGTATTTGTCTAGTTAGTTATTGTATTTAGTACCTAGTGTAAATAGTTATTAATATAATTTAATAGATGTATATGTCTATACAGTCAAATAAAAAACTATCTTTTAAAATATTTTATAATATTCGTAAAACTTCGTGACGTGCAGACGTTACTCACCAATTTACTATTGATGCTCATGTTTCCAGTCTAGCTTCAGTATTGCATGACAAAACGTTTGAATATCCATAATACTGCCGACAAGGAAAAGACTAGATATCAACTATTTTTTCGCTCAAGAAACGTACAAAAGATTGTAGGTCCTGTGTATGTAAAAGACATACACAATATTAATGGTTGATCGCTGACTGTTTCACACCGCCAGTGACAAGAGTTTTCAAAGAGAGTACTCGTTCAGCGACAAACGCTTTCAAAGAGAGTACTCGTTCAGTGATCAGAGCTATTAAAAAGAGTACTCACTCAGCGACAAGAGCTATTAAAGAGAGTACTCGCTCAGCGACAAGAGCTATTAAAGAGAGTACTCGCTCAGCGACAAGAGCTATTAAAGAGAGTACTCGCTCTGCAATAAGAGCTTTTAGAGAGAGTACTCGCTCAGCAACAAGAGCTATCAAAGAGAGTACTCGCTCATCGACGCTTACTTGGCGGGCAGAACACTCGCTGAGACACTCACGCTTGATAAGCGTACCAGCGAGTAATCGCTCGTCGCCGTCGCACACTCGCTGCTCGCCAACTCGTTTTTAGTTGCTCTACTCGATTCTCGGTAATTGCCCGCGCTGCTGTGGAACAGGTACATTGACATGACTACATAGAAAATAATTAAAATGCCAATGAACGGTAGAATGGCGAGCCCCTAACTCCAAATTGATATAAATTGACATTTGGCGCTGTGCGTGACGACGACTCGTGAACCTCTGGAGAATACTAATAGCCGCTTCTTAGTTAACGTGTTTTAATTAAATTAGAATGGTTTATTTTTTTTTGTATTCGGGAATTTACATAATAATGGAAAGTGCGTCAACTTACAATGCTGTGCGATGCTTTTCTCTGCTGTTAGTAGTTCAAGCTGTAGATCTTGAAATTATTGGTTCGTCCACTAAGTATTCCTAAGTTGTAGTTTAAATTAAAAATCAAAAGTCATTTATAAAAATTAGGCTGAGAATCAGCACTTTTTGAGTGCTTTAGCTGGGAAGATGAAGTGGTGCAACAAACTCGCCAGCAGCACAGCTCTCTGTTAAGAGCGTTCATTCTAGTTGGCAACGTCGCAAATAGCTGTCAAATATTTACCTGTTTAGATTAATTTGGCAATTACTGTATGGAAATATGAAATATCGCTAACTAGTAAACTAGAAAATGAATAATGAATTGCAATAATTGTAACACTGAATTTGATGTTGTAACCGTTTTAAGTGTAAAATATGCATTTGGAAAGTTTCCAAAAACTTTTTTTACATCTAAAACGAAATATTCGGTGTTACTTTATTAATTCCTGTATTTCATAATCAATATTGTGTTGTTCACAAGTTAGCTATATTTCTTATCTCCTTACAGCTTAATTGCCAGTTAAATTAAAAACTTTTTGAGAGGTATTTGCGACGTTGCGCACTTTCTGTATAAACCAAAGATTTAAATCTTAGATGTGCCCTCACCGTACTAGGTCGCGCGAAAACGTGTCCACACTGAGAAGAGTGACCTCGCACAATAATAATGGCGTTTCCATGACAATCAAGTCAAGTGTCTGCGATATTGTGTGTCAGAGGTGTCATAACGAAACAGAAACGCGACCATCTTTTAACGCGGCACGGCGAATCTACGATTGAAATCTTTGGTAAAAACGCTCTTAAGCTGTAGATCTTGAAATGATTGGTTCGTTCATTAAGGATTCCAAAGTTGATGTCCTTGCCGAATCGAACATGAATCAAAAGAGTCCTCTAAAAGCCGTTCACAAATCCAATACCCGAAAATTTTATTGGTTTAAATCAAATTGACGGCCACCATTCTTCCGGCAGCTATTTGCTGGGGTAAGGCAAATTAGTAATTGAAAATGTATTATTTTCTATTCGAAAATCTGTCGGATGGTTGTGAATAGCTAGTTTGAGTCAATTTATAGTTTCAAAGCCGTGTGTCCAATGGGATTTCCTATCTCGCAGAAATGACGAACTTCCATACAAACTGTCATCCCCTATTTAAACTATTTGGGGTGTAAATGTTATGTCCTACTGCTGCGTTGCTTTATTTTGACACCGAGATCGCATTCCTCATCTGTTATGCATATTTGCGACCACGGTAATTATTACTGTTACTGGTGGATTGAAAAGTTATATGTTTTGTATCTCGTTAATATCATTTGCATACAAAATGAAATGTTATTCGCAAATTAATTATTTGTTTAACTACCTGCTTAGTTTGTGTGTCCAAGTTCATATCCTACTAATATTATAAACGCGAAAGTTTGTGAGGATGGATGTATGAATGTTTGTTAATCTTTCACGCAATAGTTTATAACCTGGATTGATACATAGAATACTTCTTGTCCCGATATTCTCACGGGATTGAGACTTATGCGGGTGAAACCGCGGGGCACAGCTAGTCATACTATATTTTAAGTTCTAAAAATGTTCTCAAGTAAGTGAAAACCTTGTAATTTCTTTAACCATAAATGTTTTAAATACTTTTAAAGTGTTTGCTCATCTTCGTTAAATAAAGAAATGATGTGCAAAATCTAATTCTTATAGACCCAGGAGTTTAGGGTATACGTCGTCTGTCAGTGTTTGAATGATTTTAAGATTTTTATTAAGTCGTTTCTTTTATCTTTTGCAGGTACTTCATCTCCACGTCTTTGACTACGACCGGTTCTCGAGGGATGACTCCATTGGAGAAGTGTTCCTGCCACTATGCCAGGTAGTGTACCTTTATATTTGTTGTCATCTGTCTCTTCTTCGACCTTCTTTTCGCGTATCGACTCGATTCGTATTCAATTTTCCTTTTTATTCGACTTCAAAAAAGGTTGAAATTATACGTGCGCCTGTATGTATTTCTTCATTTTTGTAATATATTTCTTATTTTTTTTTATGTATTTTTTATTTTTTTAAATGTATTTCTTCGATATTTTCGTCAATTGTCGACCGATTTTGAAAATTCTTTTTTCATTTGCTAGAAGAAACTTGCGCGGTCGGTCTATATAAATTGTATTATCTTTGCTTCAGTAGTTTTTGAGTTAACCTCGATAATACATATTTAATCCAATTTGTGTATCTCGATGATGATAAAATACTTCCCGTCACTGTTGTGTACATAGCAAGTAGTGGAATATGAATTGATGTGAGGTAAGTACCATAACTCAAAGTGAAAAATAAAAAACCTTTTTACAAGAAATAGCAACCGATTCTCTTATAAAGGCACGACTTATGAAAATACTCGAGACTTAAAACATGAATAAAAACAACTCAACCAACTCAAAACAAATCTTGGTGGGATTAAGCGCTTGATGAATTGTCAACAGAAGCTGTAAAGAATCCTCGTGAAATGACATAAATTTAAATAATAAAAAAAGTAATTAACCGAAGTTAATGGAATTTTTTAGAAGAATAGAGAACAGTGGTGGCTCAGTGGTAACGGCCCCGACTGACGAGTTGTAGGTCGTGGGTTTAAACCCAGGCAGGCGCTTTACTCTGTGTAAATAATTTCATCACCACTGCTCTCAAAACGGTGAAGGAAAACATCGTGAGGAAACCGGCATGTCCTAGAACCAAAAACTCGAAGACATGTGACATCTACCAACCCGCACTGGGCCCGCGTGGTGGATTAAGGCCCTCTCCCTCCCACAGAGAGGAGGTCTGTGTCCCAGTAGTGGGAAAATTATAGGCTGATAATGCAAATAATTTTTTGTGGACCCAATTTGAAGCGGATTCCTTTATCTAACTGTGCGTTTGCAATGGCGAAAAATTTACAACAAAACATGTTGGAATCTCTATGTTCTGACAATTTTCCATACAATGTTTGACAGGAACTAGAGATTTCTACATGTAATAGAAATCTTTGTATAAGAGATTACTACTTCGAAGATGAATAGGGATGATGCCTGGGTAAAAAAAAAAACCAATTAGTTCGTCAGTCAGATAAAAAAAAATTACTTATTAGACACGTATTTTTTGCTTCATCTAATTTAAAAAAAATAATAATTATAAAAACGCATTTTAAGTTGGGAGGGGTCCCCAACTTATAATGCGTTTTATCTATGTAATTTTTATTGATTAAGTTGGGGAGGGGGACTGCTGCGTCACAAGTAAGTATAAAATCTACATACTCGTGACGTCATGGCACATTTTAACTCAATGTATCGCCGTAATCTTTAGATGACGTAAAAAAAGAAAAAATACGTGTCCAATATTTTTTAATAAAAAAAAAATTTTAGTCTCTGTAAAAGTCATAATTAAATCAGGTGACTATTGAAGTCCTTTTAGTAACTCTTCTAAAGTCACCGGTCTTTACTCTCACTGAAGATACCATCAAGACCCTTGATTAAAGATTAACGGGGATCCTTTTTAATGGAACAATAAAAACAAATCTAATGTCTTCCTCGAAGACTTAATTGTAAGGAACGAACCTTCTTCTGTCCCTTGCAATAACAATTAACGTCTACTGAAGTAGCTCGTAAAGAATTCTTTAGTCCCTTTGAAGATAGTTTTAACCTAGTTAGGTGCTACCGAAGTCGTTTTTAGGGTTCCGTACCCGAAGACTGCCAACGCACGGAGATGTCAGCACAACTGAAGGGGTCTGCTAGAACCGATGCCTGCCGGGGTCGCGGGAAAGTCCGAAAAGGATACCGTGGCCTCTGGCAACGTACAGGCAACTGAAGGAATACGGGTGGGTTTTAGTCAGTAAGAGTCTGACACGCCCTCCGCTCCGCCCAGCGCGAGAGAAGTTATTTGATAATTTCCCACCTAAAAAAAAAGGCTGCCAACGCACCAACAATCTTGCGGAGCTTCTTGCCGCTTCTCCATAGAAAACGACCAATTGGAACCGTGCACCTAGCTTAAAAAATTAGCTTGTAATGAAATATTTTAAATTTTGAACGGGGGTCCCGATTACTAAGGCTCCGCTGTCCGTTCGTCCGTCCGTCTGTCACTGGGTTGTATCTTATCCCTATATCTGCAAATAATAAAAATAAAATAAAGTTTAAAAAAAATGTTTGCGAGGCTAACATGGCCTGAAATCGTATAAAACAGAGAGATTTGGAAAGGAAAAATCCTTACATAAAAACAAGAAAAGCCTTTGCCCAGCGGAGGGACACAATATAGGCTAATAAAAAATCAAAATCTGCCTAGCCTCATCCCGACTATATATTGGGGTCAGCTGCCAGTCTAACCGGATGCAGCTGAATACCAGTATTTTACATGGAGCGACTGCCTATCTGACCTCCACAACCCAGTAACTGGGTAATACGATACCCCTTGGTAAGACTGGTTGTCAGACTTTCGGGCTTCTGACCACCCGCAACGCAGTCGTTACAAAGATCAAAGATAGTTCAAAGATCCACGAATGATAGCCGGGACCAACGGCTTAACGTGCTTTCCGAGGCACGGAGGAGTCCCGGTATGTAAAGATGGTCACCCATCCACAGACCAACCCCGGCAAGCGTAGCTTAACCTGATGGATCGATCCGTGTGGCAGTTATTACTTAGCCACGAGCTCCTCCTAATAAAAAAAACAAGAAAACAAAATCGGGCTAATAAAAATTATAAAGTTAAAATAAAGGGCGTCGACAAGAAACGTGTTTAAGAAGTATGTAGTGTTAAATATCGTATGGTTGCGCGAAACCCTGCGTCTGCTACTCCAACTTGTACTTGGCCGCTTTTTACCTAACTACTTAGTATTCTTTCGACATAAAACTCAATAGCTAAAGTATTCAAAAATTCTAAAATACATCAGTCGTATTACCTTTTTCGTGTCTTAGAAAAAAACCTTTTACGTCTCGTCTCGTCTTGTAAAAACAAAGTCTGGGAACATTAAAATGATTACATATTTACATACTACTTTTGCGTGTGACCCGCGAGCATTAAGTTTTCATATGATATTATCTCTTACTTAGGGATCGCGGTCGCTAGTACTACACCATTCCATGAAGGAATTTCTCCGTAGCAACCCGAAATCTGAATTTATGCGACAATGAGCCTATTGCCATAAAACGCGCACAAATTCAAATTCCGGCCCCCTATTACATGGGACTTAAACATAACTGGCGAAATGTGGGTGTACTATAGGTACAGTTCTGCCTAACCCTTCGGGAATTATTGGCGTGATGGCGTATTTAATTCTACCATGTTCATTCTGCTATGTTGCTTGTAGAATAATCTGACAAAAATGGTATTATTTATTTATTTATTTATTTATTTATTTATTTATTTATTTATTTATTTATTTATTTATTTATTTATTTATTCATTTATTTAATATTTATTTATTTGCGAACATGATAAACAGTAGGTAAGTAGTTAGTAGGCATGCATTAAAATCTCATGATACAGTATTAAGACATGCACGTTGTAAGGGCACTGCATACCTATGTTTCATATCAAATGATTAAATTACATAATATAATATTGATTCTAATTATTACAATACATTACATTTTAATAAACATTAGTTATTTAATTATAAATATGGTTTTAAATCGTTAAAATAACTTTTTTGAGGTATCGTCGCGATTTTTTTCTTTCGTATCAAATTAGTCATATAATGTTTTCAACACACTATCTAACTAGCACATATCCTGAAGAATATCATATATTCATTAAGAGGACTACAGGAGCTAAATGTAAGTTAAATCATTATTCACATTTTGTATTAAGGTCATTTCAAGATTTTTAAAACATGTACCAAATGCTAAGTTTATACATGACATGTGCAAAATATTCAAATGTTAATAATGTTTCACGAGTATCCAAAAATACCTACTCTTTTGTCTTTTGTGATCATCATGAAAATGAACATTGTTTATGTTACATAAAATTAGGTACTTACCATTATAAATGTATAAGAAAAATTATTTATAAAATTGCCTTTCTTACCTTTATGTAAATAAACGTAATTTATAAAAAGCTATTACCCGTTATCTTTAAAAAATGAGGCCCTAGAATATTATTACTGGTATTTCAAGTAACTGAACTTACCTAACTGAAGATACCTCAGATAAAAAGTATATATCTACCGGTAAATTCAGGTAAATATTACCGGTACCTGAAGTTTAATTTCACGGGGTGTTTGGTTTGCGCTAAATCGTGTTTTATATGTACATAGATTGTCATGTTAATATAAAATATTGTAGGAAACTAATTTATGTCCGCGTCTTCCACCCGCGTGAAAGGCAACTACAATAAAAACATAATTTTCTTATGGCACTCTGGAATAGTATAACTTTCTATCACTGAAAGATTTATTATAATTGGATCAGTAATAGATCAGTTTAATATGATCCATAGTTTAGCCTAATCATTATTTAATACTCCCACTGCTAGGACACATGGCCACAATAGAAACGTGTTTTGTCGACGGAAGAATATACAAAATGAAAACAATCACAATCTGTCATTTTGTCTATTCTTCCGTCGACAAAACGCGTAGAAAACCTATTTCTATGGCAGTCATGCGACGCGTGCAGTTGGGCTGTAATCTACCACGCGGGCCCAGTGCGGATTGGTAGATGTCACATGTCTTTGTGTTTTGGTTCTAAGACATGTTCGTTTCCTCACGATGTTTTCCTTCAACGTTTTGAGAGCTGCTGGTTTGAATCCACGACCTACAAACCCGTAAGTCGGGAACGTTACCACTGGGCCACCACTGCTCGCAGAGGTTACCAACAAATAATTTTATGTCATTATAATATTATTTAAGAGGGTTAGATAAAATGTTATAGGAGAAAAGCAGATGAACCTACCGCGATTTAACGTTCTGTTATTTTGGAACAGGTTTCGGGAACTGTTATTGCAAGAAGTAACAGGAACAGCTGGGTAATTGCGTTACACGCATAAAATGACAACTGATCGCAATGGATTTCATTTTGACAGTTCCCACGTCTATTGCGTTATTATTTTTCAAACCTATGCACCAATGGATTAGCAATATCCTACAAAACTCTCGGAATTTGATTCAAAATGTGTTACACTATTACAGTTCTGGTGTAACTGTACTAACAGAATTCCAATTTTACCTAGTAAATAATAAGAATAATTAAAAGTTCAAGAAATAATATTCGAATGCGTTGATTCCTGGAACTCACACTAGGATGCCCTGTGTCGCGAGATCCAGGCTCCTACGTTCCGTTTACATTTATTGCTATACATTTCCATGTATAACAGTAAATGTAGATACATTTCAATAAATTTCTTAATTTCATAAAATCTACTAGAAAAGGAATATACAATAAAAACTAATACACAAAGAAAACGGTAGTATCAAGTATAGTATGTATGTTGTGTGACATTGTGATGGTGTGTATGTAGGTATTAGGATATTTCTTGTACTAACAATATCCGATACCTCTCAATGATCCGATTTCTCTAATTTTAGGATATTGCCAATACTTTATAAGTAACAGTAACAGGTTGGTAATATAAAGGCTACGTTTTCTTTATTATACGTTAGAGCAATATATCAGTAACACTTGATTTTGGTTTACTAATGATAAGCATAAAATATATTATCATAATTTACATTGGCATAATGAAAATCGGCATAATGATCATAACGCATAATATTATTAGGCATTAATGTTTATTGCCATAAATACTGTTGGTATAATAATAATGAAAATGAATGCATAAACGCATAATGATATTTACACATGTTCTTTGAAACAAAAATAATAAACCCTAATATAACTCATATAAAAACAGACATGTTCGCGGCTCAGGGGTTGAGCCGCCCCCGCCGCACCTTAACCTAATCCAATAGAGTAATTCCGAAATTATAATAAATAATGTTTATATTTATGGCAAATAACGAATAAATATTATGCCTTAAAAAATTATGCAACTCCAAATTATGCCAAAACAAATTAGACCAAATGACAGTTACGCTGACCTTTGCATTATGCCACAGTATTATGATGCTAACTAAAGTTATGCGAAAACGTTATGCCAAACAATATTATTCCTTAAATTTTTATGCCAAAAGGGGGAATCCCGTTGATTTTTACTACCGAAGCAAGATAAAGCTACCTAACATAAACATGACGCCTGGAATCCCCGAAGGGTTAGGCAGAGATGTACCTATAGTACACCCGCATTTCGCCAGTTATGTTTAAGTCCCATGTAACATGGGGCGTCTTTTGCCATCAACAGCGCACAAATCCAGCCTCCGGGTTGCTACAGAAAAAATCCAGATGGAAAAACCCAGTAACACTTTGCCCGACCTGGGAATCGAACCCAAGGCCTCATGCTCAGCAGTAGCACTTACCACCGCTAGACCAACGAGACAGTCCTGTTACACCATTTTTATTACTTAATACAATAATTTTTTTAAAATACTTTTTTAAATGATATTTCAAATATCGTTTTTTTTTTCTTTATTTATCCATCACTGCCTTATCAGAACGCCAGCGCTGCGACACTTATTTTTAAATGTTGCAGCATCATGCTGAGATAGAAGCCTTTTGGCGTATTACAGGACTTTCTGCATTTATTCCTTTTGAACATTGAATACGAGGGTTTTGGCTTATTTGTCAATGTGTATTTACGTAATATTTTTTGTAATGTGCATTTAGTTTAAGCAGAATAAACAATTATTTTTCCTTTTTTTTTTCTTTCTTTTTTTTTCATTTTGCATTGTTTTTGTTTTTTTTTATTTATTTATGTTTAGTTAAGTAGTTGTTTTATGATAAGTTTTATTTGTGATCTTCTGTGAGATTCCCAATAAATAATTTTTCTTTATTTCCTTCATAAATACATGCTCCCTTATCCGTCATAAAAAAGATCACATCACCGAGAAAAATTCCGTAGAATTACACAGAAAATTAGCAACAATTGTGTTCAATACAAGGTCCGTAATTTACTAAAGGGATGAACGCTAAGGAAAACATACGTTTATTTGTGGACCAATTTATGTAGTAGCAAAGTGTATTTCTACGTAATATACTGAGCATTCCGCGCCGGAGTAACTTATTGCTCGTTTTCAGATATAAGGAGGTCTGCAATACCAGAGACAAGGCTTAACGTTTCATGTTCTACCTGTTATTATATAGTACAGTCAAAGATATTAATTTAAGTCTAAATAGGCAGTCAAAATTGTGAAAAAAATAACACTATAAAGTGAAAAATTACTTAATTTCGGAAGACGGTGTCTTTGATTTAGAATTTTCGTTTTGCCACCGACTTCCGAAATAAAGTTATTTTTCACTTTGTAATATTTCTTTTGGAGGAGCTCGTAATCGATCTACCTAGCCTTTTCCTAACTATATTGGGGTCGGCTTCCAGTCTAACCGGGTGCAGCTGAATACCAGTATTTTACATGGAGCGACTGCCTATCTGACCTCCACAACCCATTAACTGGGTAATACGATACCCTTGGTAGCTGTTTTTTGACGTGGAAACGTCCTTTCGCTCGGAGTACTGGTAGTAACTTCAATATATCTGACCGGTAAAAACATGTAAGATTTCAATGGCTAATAACTGCAAGACTTTTAATGCTAGAGTAATGGTTGAGCACGCAAAAGATAGGTCATATTTATAACAATTTTGAGGCAGGATATAATTTGCCTATAACGTCACATCGCGAGGGCAGGCGCATGCGCGCGACCTTTTTTTTTCACTATATGTCAAAATTCCAAGTCGAGTATCTAGAAGCTAAAACAGTGATTCTGGTGTCGTTGCCGAGAATGTACAAAGTACTACCAGGATGTAAAGAAATTCAACAAAAATATTTCGCTAAATAGTGTTAAAAATGCATATGAAGTTGACAATAGCAAAATAATTTCATATAAAAATTTATTTCGGCCGTAAATCTACTCAGAAATTTCAAAAATCCCTATCGAAGAAAACTTGCATCATAACGAATACAATGAACTTAAAAAAATGTAGAGCCGAGCAAATAAACAGCAGCGGCAGTATCAAAAACCGTAAGAAAATCTGTTGATGTCTCATACCGGCCGTAAATCTGCTCAACTGACAAATATCACAATCGATGAAAGTTTGCATCATTGGGAATGTAATAAACATATTTTTGTGTAATTCGTTGTAAATATTAAATTAACATCGTCAAAGAAATTTATTACTATTCTACAACACGTTTTCACGAAACTCTGCAGCGCGGGCTCGTACTACGCCTGACTCATTTTTTATGTTATTCTTGTTGTGTCCCACAGCTTGGCAAAGGCCTCTCATTTGTCGTTTCATACCTCTCTTTTTGTGTGATCTCTGGCCATGTTGTGACGCACTATTTAAGAGGGCGCTCAATGGTCCACTAATTTAAACCACTCCTTTAAAAAAATATTATCTTATGACCGAGAAGGAATTATGAATAACGGCTAGTAAAGACCCTCGGTAAGTGAAGAATTCTAGAATTCTAGAAGTCTAGAATTTTCTAACACCTTTTATAAAGTTTCATATTGAAACACGATCAAAAAGAATGTGAATGAATTTATTACACACTTACCGAGGGTCCTTACTAGCCGTTATTGTTAATTCCTTCTCAGTAACGAGATATTATTTTTATAAAGCAGTGGCGCTAGTGTACCGTTGGGCGCCCTCTTAATTAAAATATAAACGTACCTTAAAATATTCCAGAGAAACTGGGCAATCAATTTAAAATCTATTGGATACCCAAATGAGTCTGTCATTCATTCGTTAATGGAATGGTCGGAAACAAATGAATTCAATCATGCTAGTTTGATAGGATATGTTCATTCATTTAGTTCGGTCTATTTAGATAGTTATTGGGTTGAAAAATGTTGTAAATTGAGTTGATAAATGTTATTAAAGGAATTAAATACCGTATTCATGAGGGGTGCTGAGGGGTGCATGGTGAGGTCAGATAAGCTTTCGCTCCATGTAAAATACTTGTATTCAGCTGCGTCCGGTTAGACTGCAAACTGACCTCAACATAGTTGGGAAAAAGCTAGGCAGATTGATTCGTGAAGGGTGTTATACATCGGACGGTGAGCAATGGGTAATTCGCCGTCCGATAAGGACCAGGCCCGGGTCGACGGCGCGTTGTGTTCCACGCGCGCCTCAAAGAGATGTCAGCATCAACTGACGGGGTCCGTAAGGGCCAATGCCTGCCAGGGTTGCGAGTTTGGCCGAAAGGGATATCGCGGCCCCGGCACACAGGCAACGGAAGGAACACGGGTGGATTTCAGTCAGTTTGACACAATTTTTTTCTGACAATTTTTAATCGCGATTAAAAAGGTGTGGGATAAAAGAAGTTGTCATGAACTAAATAAAATTCACACCAACATCTCGACTTCACATGCAAAAATAGTACTGTATTTATTTTTTCATTTGCTTATATCTCGAAAATGGTGTGTCCTATCGCAAAAATAATGAAAATTTCGACCGAAAATTATAGAAAATTAAACACATTAAAACAAAATCCATACACATTCATAAAAAAAAAATTGCTGTAATTTGTTTAATTTTCTTGTAATTAAGTGAGATAGAGCCTATAAATAAAAGTTAAACTAAATTTAATTCTGTTACATTTTTGCCTGAACCGTTATTGCAAAAAATATTTTATTAATATCTTGCGCTAGTACAATATATTTAATTTCGTTGAATAGCATATTAAAATATTTAATTAAGTAATTTAATTCAAACAAACTGATGATAATATTTTTGCTTGAAGTACAATAAAAAAAAAAAGATATATATTTTTTATGGAAATTTCCGTGGACGAAAATGTTAATTTTTTTGACCTACTTGTGATACCTAATCTCTTCGACAAACACTACATACAATCATATCTGTTAATATTTTTCTAACACGTAAAATTGAAATTAGATGTTTTCTTAAAAAAAACGTACACGCGGGGGTGAACTTTTCGCGGTATACAGTTTAACATACTTCCTTGACCATACCCTACACGTTAAATGAAAAAAATCGCTGTTTTAAATGAATGCAAAGTTAGCCTAACATTTGGCGTAACTTCCCCGGGCTATTGACATCTACCCTCGCTGAACCATGTCTGGGTTGGGGGTAGGCACAATTTGAGCTAAGCCGAACGGCTTTTTCCCGAACATAATTATGTCAACATTTATTCGATATTGTGTGTGTATGGTCTGTTCCAAAAGTATCTGATGAAAATGTAAACAAATGGATCAGAAAACGTTCCTGTAGATGCCAGCTAGTTAGTTGTAGTGCCACTTATAAACTGAGTGTTTTCATTTAATCATTCATTAAACCCGAAATTCTAATTTGAAATCACTTTCAAGATGATTCTCATTTGACGATTGAATTATTTCATAGCCTCCGTTTTCGTTGATGGTTTTTCAATTACATTTAGTAGTATTATTCAAACAATAATACAGATGAATGTGTTACTAATTCCGCTCAGTGATTGATTGCCTGGAACAGGGTTTGTTTTCACTTTCATCAGATAATTTTGGAGCAGACTATAGCACCTCTGGCAACCAGCAACAATATGTTGCAGTAGGCAGTCCTAAGCAACTTATTTTTTTTAAAGAAGTTCTTTGTGACGATTTCGACCAATTTACTCCTACTTCTAGTAAACTGGTCGAAATCGTCACGTAACAAAAAAGCGTTATGCCCGAAAAAGTCACTTTGAAGTGTCAATAGTTTTTGTTATTTAATACGGAGCCCATACTAGATGGCTACAAACATGAGAATATTCAAAAGTCATTTATTCAAACTAGGCTGAGAATCAGCACTTTTCGAACGTCAAAATTACATAAGACAGTCCCCCAAAACACCCACCCTTCACCACTTCCTAATGCGGTAGCTGGGAAGAAGAAGTGGCGCAACAAACTCCCCAGCAGCACAGCTGTCTGTTCAGTAAGAAAAAAAAATCTATATAATAGTATGCAAAATAATTTACATTACGCAACACAAAACATAATTTAAATTATTAGCCAATGCCAGCTAGCACACGGATGGTTCTGTATTAATACATAGGTAATATACAGCGCAAGGAACTTCATTCCATCCGGGTGACCCACGACACCTCTCGACTTTTTGTTTTATGACAGAGGTTCTTTAAACAAATAAATTAACTGAACACTGACACAATGTTCCGTTTCAAACAAGAATGTGATAAATTATCCGGTGGTTAGGGTAGGACAAGAACTATTCCATAAGTTGGTACACGGAAAACTAATGGGTTTTTCAGAGCGCAATATGTTTGACCCACATTCCGGGCCTTGGGTAACTTGGCAAGCAGTGTGGGGCGCATCTGTCATGAGAAAACTTTTTATTAAAAAAAAAATAACCGACTTCCAAAAAAAAAACTACAATGGTAAAAATAACTTTAATTTCGGAAGTCGGTGTCTTTGGTTTTGAATTTTTTACCACCGACTTCCGAAATGAAAGTATTTTTTTTTATTGTAAAAAGTTTTTATTTCACTTTTTAACTGCCTGCTATGTAAATAACAGTAACAGGAAGTTATCATCATATCATCTACATATAATAAAAAAAAAAAAAAAAAAAAACTATAAATATATATACATAGTGGGAAAAATAACTATTATTGAAGCTAACTCAAAAACTATGCAAGCAAAGTTACTAGGTACTATTTATATGGAACCAACTTGAGAGCATACCCTTTCAAACAACAAAATAAGGCTGGTCTCCGCTGAGATTGGTCGCCAGGGCCGAAATTCGGTCTAAAGGACTATTACCCACGAATTCTGTACATCAGTAATAATAAAGTAAGTAATATTCGCAAATAAAATTGCAGGGAAGCAAATTTTATTTTTGGCGTGATAAATCGCAGTTTGCAGCGCGCAATGTAACGTGTGCAAAACTTTGTGCTTTTGAATGCTTCCAACCGTGCAGGAGTTATGAGGGTATTAAAAGTTAAGGTGCGTCCCCGAGCAAAACGACACGTTAGCCGTTTTTGTGAAGTTTCTCGGAACTATCTAAAGAAATATCAACAAGTTTTTCTACATAATCTTGATTCCATAATGGTTTTAATATTTTTTTTTTATGTGTAAATTTGTCCTCTCGCTTTCCCGAAATCTGTGAAGTGGGAAATCTGTGGGAGTGATTTCGTAAAAAGGGACAGAGGTGTATCGAAGGAAGCCGGGGAAGAGCGCGCTATTTGACTTGACCGCGCGCGGTGCTAGCGTTGTCCTTGACGAGGTCCCGCCCCTTTAACGTTACTTATTACCAAGGTGAGATGTCAGATGTTGCCCATCACATGCAACTACTGTAAGGCTCGCTCGTTTTTAGTGTTCCGTAGTAAACAAGGAACCCTTATAGTTGCGCCATTTCCGTCTGTCTGTCCGCGGCTTAGCCGAGAGACGGTAAGTACTAGAAAGCTGTAATTTGGCATGAGTATACATACTAATCACGCCGGACAAAATGGTAAGATAAAATCAAGAAAAATATATATTTTTTTATTTAAAAAATTTTTTTTTTAGGGTGCTCCCCTACACGTAAAATGCGGATGTTTGTGTTTTTTTTCATCTATCCCATAGTGTGGGATATCGTTGGAAAGGTTGTTCACAAATATTGTGGGTGTGTGAAAATCATTTTTCAATTCAGGAATCCGTTTGCGAAATATTAAGTTTTAAAGTGCAAATTTTTGTTATAGTCAAGTGTCCTCACCCAATCAATCTACCTAGCCTTTTCCCAACTATGTTGGGGTCGGCTTCCAGTCTAACCGGATGCAGCTGAATACCAGTATTTTACATGGAGCGACCGCCTATCTGACCTCCACAACCCAGTAACTGGGTAATACGATACCCCTTGGTAAGACTGGTGTCAGACTTTCGCGCTTCTGACGACTCGTAACGACTGTCAAAGATCCACGAATAACAGCCGGGACCAACGCCTTAACGTGCTTTCCGAGGCACGGAGGATTCTCGGTATGTAAAGATGGTCACCCATCCACTGACCAACCCCGGCAAGCGTAGCTTAACCTGATGGATCGACCAGTGCGGCTGTTGTTACTTAGCCACGAGCTCCTCTGTGTCCTCAAGTGTCCTCACCCCCTGCCAGCTAAATAGTTGTACTTGGATTTGTGAAAAAACCGCAGCAGTAATTTATATAACGAAGTTAAAAGGAAAACTATCGCTTTACAGGTTAACGAGTAATAATTGACCAACTAAAATTTGCAGTTTGAAAAACATGATCTCCCATACATTCCGTATGGGAGAACCTGTTTTTCAACTACAATGTTAAGTTTGTTCTTGGGATAGATTCATCCCAACTACGTAACCCTCCATTGTGCGTGGTCCGACACGCACTTGGCCGGTTTTTTTTTATGAGTAAAATAATGTTTAATTAATTTCCATAAAACGAAACCACAGTAATGGGAAATAATTATTGATAACATGCTTTTCCTTCACATTGACGGGGTATGAATTTCGGCTTCTTCAAGCGTGTTTTTACACCTTTTACAGGGTGGCAGGGACATCGACGCGAAAACTGATACCATGGATTCAGAACATGATTCTGAATCCCCCTGCGTTGAAATTTTTCGTCGGTTATTAAAAAAAAAATCTGCTGTTTCATAGAAAAGTTCAATACCTACGCGGTCAAAATGTAAGGAACAGCTGATTTTTTAAAAATAAGTGACGAAAAATGTTAACGCAGTAGTCATCAAAATCATGTACTGAATCCATGGTATCAGTTTTCGCGTCGATGTCCCGCCACCCTGTATATGAGGTGAGCCTACTGCAATAAATCGGGCACAAATCCAAACCTCTTAAGATACTAAAGATATGTTAACTTATCTATTAAAACAAATCGCAAAAAACCTTTTCATACCAACTTGTTGTTCCATCAGTTAACATTTGTACTAAAACAAAATGGCGGGCATTCTCCACCCCTCACGAGCTGCCTCGGGGTATCAAACATTTTCTTTTAGCTGAAGCAAAATAGGCAGTTAAGGCATATTTGGGGAAAGTTACCTAACTTTTTGAAAGATAAGGTATCACATGAATATTTTGTTGTTACGATGGGTTACGCTATTTTTTTTTTCTGGTGACATAAGCCGTTTTCCTGAAAGGATTTCCGAATCAATCTGCCTAGCCTTTTCCCAACTATGTTGAGGTCGGCTTCCAGTCTAAGCTGAATACCAGTATTTTATATGGAGCGACTGCTTATCTGACCTACACACCTCACTGGGTAACACGATACCCCTTGGTAAGACTGGTTGTCAGACTTTCGGGCTTCTGACGACCCGTAACGACTGTGAAAGAACCACGAATTACAGCCGGGACCAACGGCTTAACGTGCTTTCCGAGGCACGGAGGAGTCTCGGTATGTAATAGTCACCCATCCACGGACCAACCCCAGCAAGCAAACCTTTAACCTGATGGATCGACCCGTGCGGCTGTTATTACTTAGCCCGAAGGGATTTCCCATCGGCAAAAATTACAAAATGTTCAAATTTAGGGGACATTTTTTCAAAAGTTCTCCCTTAGAGCTTACCTACTGAAATAAGGAACACTGGTGCAAAATGTCATGCATCTAGGTCATTGGTCTCGAGTTCGACCCCAAGGCACGTACCTCTGACTCGTCCGATTCATGTGCGTATTATAAAAAATATCACTTGCGTCAAAAACGGTGAAGGAAAACATCGTGAGGAAACCAGCATGCCTGAGAGATATTTCTCGACGGATTGTGAAGCCAAGTCAGAGGCCCGTGGGAGGCTTTAAAACTCTGACACCAGGTTAGTCACTAACCACACGAAAATAAGAAGAAGACCCAGTGGTTTCAGCTGTGCAATCTGTCAATGACTGAAAATCCTACTTTCTTACGTGTTTAGCTATTTGCAGATCAGTGTCCGGTTGTATGTTGATTAAAATATGATTTAACTATCAATTTCGGTTTGTTAGTGTCACCACGACATTGATGACAGGCGACGTCGCGTAAAGACGTAAGCCAGAAAATCTGACAATGTTTTTAGTATTCCCATCCATCCAGAAGTTATCTTGAATAAATCGCCTTGAGCAATAATCCCAGTTATTTACATTTTCTTAACATAAAAGGAGTCTTATAGTGCCTAATGATATTGTGGAAGTCTGATTAACACAGTTTATTCATGAGAGTCAAAATGGCGTGTGTACCATAGTGAAGGGTCTTGTCACACTCTGTATAACTATATCAATATATCATGATAATTATCGTGTGTTCTTATACTAAAGACACGGTTGTTTTATTTCTCAAGAACTATCCCACTGATCAAGTGTGAGTTTCTATTTACTAGAGGTACTTTTTAGGTACAATTTTTTTCTGTAATTACTTTTTATGAGTAATAGTAAAATGTGTAATAGTAATAATAAAATATTATAGAACACCCGCCATCTTGATGTCAATATGGCGGGTGTGCCTTAATTTCGAAATAATTTCGTTCTGAAGGAGGTACAGATTTTTTAGAGCTAGGTACAAAATAGTATGTTTTAGGTACATTTTTTTGGTAATTGGTATAATTTAATTCGCTATGGTACACCCGCCATTTTGACTCTTATGTTTATCCCATGTATAATACTTTTATAACGTACTTGTGTACAACTTACCGAAGGTCGACGCCAACAGAGTTGAGAAAAGAAACCGAATGGACCGCGGGCCATTCGACGGTAAACAAAAATCGTCTCCGTTCCAAAGGACCAGTGATAAAATGATTTCAAATTAATTTGAAGGGTCAGTCGCATACATTGTGATAATCGCATAGTTTATAAATTTTGATGATTTATTTGTTAAAAAAAAACTGATTTGTAGAAGACCATTAGTTGCTTAAAGATCAATATGCCTACCCTTTTCCCAACTATGTAGGGGTCGGGTTCCAGTCTAACCGGATGCAGCTGAATACCAGTATTTTACATGGACCGACTGCTGACAGGCAGTCGCCTGACTGACCTCCACAATCTAGTCACGGGGTAACACGGTACCCCTTTGGTAAGGCTGGTTGTCAGCTGGTGTCAGCCATTACCACTGGACAAACACTGCTCCCAGTACTCGCAGTACGGCACAATTTTTTTTTCCAAGCCCCACCAACCAATGCACCAATCAAGACGCGACCTCTACCGCATCAGCAACACAACTAACCATTCCTTCTGCGTTTTCCAGGTGGACCTGAGCGAGAAGCCCTCATTCTGGAAGGCTCTGAAGCCGCCAGCTAAAGACAAGTGCGGTGAGCTGCTGACCTCACTGTGTTATCATCCCAGCAACAGTGTGCTTACCCTGACTCTGCTGAAGGCACGGAATCTGAAGGCTAAAGACATAAATGGGAAATCAGGTACGTCTTATTGCAATAATTCAAGTCAGGCTATCTTATGCATCCTTTTTTTTTATGGTGGGAAATTATCAAATAACTTGAGGAGGTGGAGGTGGAGAGCGTGTCAGACTTTTACTGAATAAAACCCACCCGTGTTCCTTCAGTTGCCTGTGCGTTGCCCTTTCGGACTTTCTCGCGACCCCGGCAGGCATCGGTCCTAGCAGACCCCTTCAGTTGTGCTGAGACCTCTTTGAGGCGCGCGTGGAACACAACATGCCGTCGTCCCGGGCCTTGTCCTTATCGGACGGCGAGCTACCCATTGCTCACCGACAGCAAGCCCGCGCCTACGGTGGCTGGAAATTGGTAACCACTTACCATCAAGAGAGGCACTATCTTATTAGCCACAAAAAAGCATAAGCATAAAATAGCACAATCGGCATAAAATGTTCCCACTTATTCCCATAAGTCACAGGTATCTTCTTTCTGTGAGTGGGAGTGGGCCGTAATCCACTACGCGGGCCCAGTACGGGTTGGTAGATGTCACACGTCTTCGAATTTTTGCTTCTAGGACATGCACTGTTTCGTCACGATGATTTCCGTGAAGGAAATCATCGTCAATCATAGTTTTGAGAGCAATGGTGATGAAATTATTTACACAAAGTAAAGCGCCTGTCTGGGTTCGAATCTACGACCTACAACTCTTAAGTCATGGACGTTACCCCTGGGCCACACTGCACTAGCTTATTAACTACAAAATAACAAATAAAATATACTCGAGTCACTCAATGTTTGAAAATCTAAATAATTATCGCAATTTGCAGTCTAATAGTGACTCACTTCAGGCGATATCTTCTCCCTATAAAATTCAACCATAATCTTCAACAAATAATAACAAGCAAACTCACAGAAAACTCCCATAATCTCTTCCCAACCGCAAACCTCTGAAATTGAAACATTTTTCAAATTCAACTTATTAAATTGAAGAAGCCACTTTTTATTAACTTGACTAATTCGCCCTTCCCATGAACATAAATCAAGATACGGGTCTAAGGAGTCCCAATTATGGGCCGGTTCCATTTTCAACGGTAACTCGAGACGAGAAAATATTGCGCGAACGTTTTTTTTTTCTGAATTATCCAATGGTCGCTTGAAGCAGGGGTGTGCTGAGTATGAAAAATGTTCCGTTTTGTTCAAAAGCGAAAGTTTTACGGAAAATTAAATCTTTTCGCAGTGAAACTTCGATTCGATAATTGGACGACAATAATTGAGAGTGAAATTTCAAGGACGTGTCACGTTTTGGCACATTTCGTTACATGAGAGAGAAGAAAGATATATCTAACTCTCTCACACGAAATCTCTCTTATTCTTTATTTATTTGGGTTCCGCACCCGAAGTGGGCCAAACAGAACCCTATTTCTAAGCCTCTGCTGTCCGTCCGTCCGTCTTTCTGTCAGCATGCTGTATCTCATAACCTGTAATAGGTAGACAGTTGAAATTTTCACAGATTGTGTTTCAAAAAAATAAAAATAATATATATATATATAATAAAGGACCTCCTTTAATAAAATATATATTATAAAGGACCTCCTTTAATAAAATTTATATTATAAAGGACCTCCTTTAATAAAATATATATTATAAAGGACCTCCTTTAATAAAATATATATTATAAAGGACCTCCTTTAATGTTTCACTTTATTTTATTTTATATAGTCTTTCTAGATTGTTCTCACATGTATAATTTCAACATGAGTGATATAACCAACATTTTGTAACTATTTTATTTATCTATAAGAGTGTCCGTGGAGTTTCTTGCCCGTTCTTCTCCATAGGTACCTACTACGCTTTGGAACGGGCAACTAGGTTCATATTTCTGACTGACCGACCCCTTGACAATTCAGAAGTGCCTGTAAATGGTTTAATTTAAATAAATGCTTTGAGTTGAGTTGAGTTGATATACGAGAGTGTAGTTTTTATGATAAATGTTGCTAAACACATGAGAAATTCTTGTTTGAAAATCGAACTAACTTCAGTTATCGTCTTCTTCTTTTCGTGTGGTTAGTGACTAACCTGGTGTCAGAGTTTTAAAGCCACCCATGGGCTTCTGACTTGGCTTCACATGCCGTCGAGAAATATCTCTCAGTCATACCGATTTCCTCACGATGTTTTCCTTCACAGTTTTTGAAGCAAGTGATAATTATATAATACGCACATGAATCCGAAAAGTCAGAGGTGCGTACCTTTAATCATATGACGCATATATGAACAAACAAAATCGAATCAACTGATTCGATTTTGAAGTGCGAAATTCGATTACTGATTCCTTAAAGCTAAACGCACATCACAGCCACATCAGCAACGCAATTTCGTTACACATTTTCAATCACAATCTGAATGATTTTGAAGTCAAAATCAAAATCAAAGAAAATTATTTCAATTAGGCACATAAAAGGCACACGTCAATTTTACAAAAAAAATAATTGATTCTAGTCACCCCTTCCAAAAGGTAGTTTTCATATGAAGAAGAATGGGCAAGAAACTCCACCGTTACTCTTTTAAAAGGTTTTTACATTAATTATATAATTATATGTGAAGACGATGCATCTAGAATAAAACTGAAGCAATGACAGATACATTAATTACATATGTGATAGATACATGGTGCTCACATATTTACAAACATTGTAAAATTATAAGATATAAATATATAAATGGAAGGAATATCCTTCCATGTTAGGAATATCGTATAATTTTCTCGCTAATCCAAAACAAGGATATTGCTACTTGCAAAAGGCATAGACAAGTAACTGATGTTACGTCGGGTGCAGACACGCGGACTACATATATTTTACTTTTTAATGTATTAATACACACACTTATTTTGTTTTTATTTTATTTTATTTAGTATTTATTTCTGTATCTATCCATGCGTAACATCACTGCGGGCCATATCAGAATACCAGCGCTGCGACATTTATTTTTAAATATCGCAGCATCATGCTGAAATAGGAGCCTTTTAGCCTCGTACAGAAGTTTCTGTTTTTTTTTTATTTTACTTTGTTTAAAAAAAAAGTGATTTCCTGTGCGAGTCGCAATAAATACATTTTCTTTCTTTCTTTAATTTTGTTCGAAAAATTTGTACGCTCTGCAACGTATCCGCTCAACTGTCGATTTGTCTTTAGTAGACGATAATTTAGGGGTATGAGGAACAGGGTGTAAAGTTCACTCATCCCCCATAGAAAAGGGAGGATCCTCCGATCAGACAGAGGTTGAAGTGGGGAGAATGTATATATGTCCATCGCGCGGTGAACTCTAATTGCGCGATGCAGGATTTGTGTGACGTCAGGGTGTTGTGTGACGTCAGGTCTTTGATGCGTAATTCGCATGTGGCGATTGTAGGTACCGCCACAATAACAATAAAAATCTATTGTGTCTCGTTAGTGACAGTTGAGCTCATAACACAATGAATGATAATGAACTGTAAAAAATGAAAACCATTGCCACTTACTGTTATTGTGTTACACAATTACCACGCAGGTTGCATTTCAATACAAATGAGCACGGTGCGGCTCGCCAGTAGTGTACAATGTTTAGCAGTGGCGGATTTGCCCTAAGACCCAGTAGACTCGGGCCTAAGGCGGCCAGATATTAGGGGCGGCCTATCGTGACAAAAAAATCACTGGTGATAACAAGAAATATCTTAAAGTATACGTATATATTCTAAATGCACATTATGGCTGACCGCACTACACCGCATCATACAACAATAATAACTTAAAACCATTTAAAAACATGTCCAAATAACTAATTGAAACGCGTCATAAAATGTCGCGGCTTCAACCCGACTCATAGTTAACTAAATTTCTGAACCAATTTCGATAAAAGTTGGCAATGAAGTAAATTCATTATGTAGTCTATATGATGGGTGCTGAGAAAGGGGCAGCTGATACTTACTACATGGCCTGGGGCCTGGGGCGATCAAGATGGCGCCACTGATGGTTAGTACAAAGTGTATGAAAGTGTTAGAGGGGGATTATTGCAATGCCGCCTCTTTGATCTAGTGGTTAGACCACCTGTCCCACACCCAGAGGTCCCGGGTCCGATTCCCAGTGGTGGCAAAATTTTCTGCTTGGTTTGGTTGGTGGTAGGGATTATTCTAAGTCGGCCTGGCTAGCTAGCACTATCTGATCTAAGTCTATCGCCATAACAACAATGTTAACAGCATTGTTGTGTTTAGGCTGCTAGAGGTAAGATAACTAGTTCTGTGGTTGAGGATTCCGGGTGAAGCTCACTTCCACCTTCAGCCTGATCATCGCTTACCATCAGGTGGGATGCAGGCTAAGAACTGCGCCGTTGTGGTTAAAAAAAATGCGGAGAGTCCGTGCAAATGTGCATCAACCATTAAAAAAACGCCTAGAAAATTCAAATAGCAATGAATTGCAAAACCTTAAAAACTGCAATAGCAGTAAATTGCTAACAAGCAAATTCTACCTCAACACATACCTACGTGTTACCTAATTTGTAACCAACTACGTAAATTCCCAACCCAACTCATTAATTAAACCGCACTTAAACATTTTTAAACCGTCCGGAATTTTAACGTAACATCAAGAATTTGTTCCGGAATTTCAACATACTTCGGACAACCCTTAACTTAAGGCGAATGAATTTTATTCCTCGAGAATTTCCACGAGAAAATGTCTAGTAGATTACCGTCTGGTTCATTAATATTTTTATTATTAAAGGTGCTCTACTTTTATAGGCGTCATATTTTTAGTATAAGAACTTGTTTTTTTACGATGATTGACAGACTGACTTTATGTCGTTTCTTTATTATTTTTGAGCCGTCTATAACTTTAAGTGTAGGTAACTTATGAACCGTCTATAACTTTAAATGTAGGTAATTTTTGAACCGTCTATAACTTTAAGTGTAGGTAATTTTTGAACCGTCTATAACTTTAAGTGTAGGTCATCTTTTTAGTTTAGTGGTCGCAAGATAAACTGATGAATGTGAAGTCCTGGATTAGATTCTCATGTCGGGCAAAAAGTTATTGTGTTTTTCAATCAGGAAATTATCAGTAGCAGCCCTGAGTTTGCATTTGTGCCCAGTTGAAGGCAATTAGGCTCCCCTTTTACATGGGATTTGAGCATAACTGGCGAATTATGGGGTTTTATCAAAAAAGTTCTTATCTAACCACCGTAAGGACTATTCTTGCTTGCAGCGCTCGGCGGCTATAGCACCGGGCAAGTAACAGATGTAGTCATCATGTTCACGGGATTTTGTTTTGAAACTGGTTAAATATGAACTTCTTTGATAGTACACCTCTGCCTAACCCTTCGGGAATTGTCCGGGAGTTTTTTGCCCGTTCTTCTCCATAGGTACCTACTACGCTTTGGAATGGGCAACTAGCTTCATATTTCTGACTGACCGATTCCTTGACAATTCAAAAGTGTCTGTAAATGGTCTAATTGAAATAAATGCTTTGAGTTTGAGTTTGATTGCAGGGGTGATGTTATGGGATGTAGGTCGAGCAAAGATGTATTGGGATTTTAATAAAACCTCAGTATCAGCCCGGAATGGATTATGGCAATAGGATCGTCCTATTACATGGGACTTAAACATGACACGTGCTATATATAGCTCTAGTGGCAATCATGTCATTTTGTTTAAATAGGTATTTATTTTTATTATTTTATTTATCTTTTATATAGATTCTTTTCT
Organism: Agrochola lota; assembly: GCA_947364205.1. Lineage (NCBI taxonomy): Eukaryota > Metazoa > Arthropoda > Insecta > Lepidoptera > Noctuidae > Agrochola > Agrochola lota. The sequence continues at coordinate 6,437,708 of OX376246.1, read as the reverse complement.
TAAAAATTTTGTGAATGTGAGAACGTTTTAGGCTTAACAGTCTGTAGATCTGTGGGCCATTTTATATTTTGCTAAGTACCTGGTACTTGTTGATAGGCCTACACTGTCCTCTCATACTTTTTAACACTGTCATTTGAAAACATTGTAAAAACCATTTACTTTTAAAAGAGTAACCGTGGAGTTTCTTGCCGGCTCTTCTCCATAGGAAACGACCAATTGGAACCGTGCACCTAGCTTCTGACGTTTCATAAGTGCCCATGTAGGTTCATGTCAAATAAAATATTTTGAATTTGAATTTTAATAGTCTATAGGTTGCAGCTGACAATCAGCGTTAGATGTCAGTACGAAAACGAAATCACGTGTTGCCATGTGACATTATGTCATGCTGGTGCAGTTTTGTAGTATTTTTGTAATTATAAGTTACTAGCTTCACCCGCATACGTCTCGATCCGGTTCGAATACCGGGATAAAAGGTACGTCCAACGGCCTAACCCAGATCATGGTCTACCCATGTGCCAAATTTGATTCAAATCCATTCAGCCGTTTTAGCGTGAAAGCGTAACTAACAAACAAACTCACTTTCGCATTTACGTATATAACATATATTTGAATTCGCATTTATGATATTTATTTTATAAACTGACTAGACAGCTGTGCTGCTGGGGAGTTTGTTGCGCCACTCCTTCTTCCCAGCTAACGCACTAGGAAGTGGTAAAGGGTGGGCGTTTTGGGGGACTGTCTTATGTAATTTTGACGTTCGAAAAGTGCTGATTGTCAGCCTAGTTTGGATAAATAACTTTTGAATTTGAATTTAATAATATACTAGCACCCGCCTCGGCTTTGCACGGGTAGCAAAGCACATAAATGCCTACATTTTTTTTCTGTCGTAGAGTCATATCAGCCTGTTGCGTCGAGCATGTGGGTTAGATTAAAATATAACTGATGTTCATCCTACTCGGAGTATATTACATCTTCATATTTCAGCCAATTTACACAAAACCTAAATGAATTGAAAACACCTAAACCGTCGTCGTTTTAGTCGTCGAGAAATATCTCTCAGGCATGTTTCTTCACGATGTTTCCCTTCACCGTTTTTTAAGCAAGTGATAATACAATACACAAATAAATCCGAAAAATCAGAGGTGCGTGGCTTGGGTCCGAACTCGAGATCTTTGACTTGGCAGTCCAACGGTCACACCACTAGGCTATCACTGCTCTTACCTATAACCAGTATAACATTACCCCTGTATTACCTTCGGGTAATACACGGGTAATGTTACTTTTTCTCCATATTTTTTTCTCAACCAACTAATCTCTTAATTACAGATCCCTACGTGAAAGTCTGGCTGCAGTTCGGCGACAAACGCATAGAGAAGCGCAAGACGGCCATCTTCAAATGTACTTTGAACCCGGTCTTCAATGACTCCTTCTCCTTCAATGTACCCTGGGAGAAGATCAGGGAATGTTCCCTGGATGTCCAGGTCATGGACTTCGACAATATTGGCAGGAATGAGCTGATCGGCAGAATATTACTGGCTGGTGAGTTCATTCTACCTAATTGTTTTTATTATGCTTTAAGAACGTTTATTCTGAAAGTTGGCAACGTCGCAAATAGTTGTCAAAAATTTACCTGTTTTTAATAATTTGCCAATATTACTGGATGGAATTATGAAAATATGGCTAACTAGGGAACTAGAATATTAATAATGATTTACAATTATAGCATTGAATTTTGATGTTGTACCCGTTTTAGGTGTAAAAAAGGCATTTGGAAAGTTTCCAAATCCTTTTTTTAAGTACATGTAAAACTAAATATTCGGTGTTACGATATTAGTTATTGCATTTCACAATCAATATTCTAGTTCGCTAGTTAGCCACATTTCTTATTTTCATACAATATTATTGCCAAATGAATCAAAACAACGAAATATTTGACATCTATTTGCGACGTTGCCCATTTTCAGAATTAACGCTCTTAACGCTATTTTTACATGTTAGCCCATGCAATTTTTTTTTTTTTTTTAATATAATTATATACTCAAAAGCCTTTCTTTAAAAAAAAAAAGAAGAAAAATGGTAACTTTTTTTTTGTTATTTCTTTTTTTTTTTCTTTTTTCTTTGCCCAGTCACACTTTTCATTCCTAATAACTTTGTAAATAATCAAACCTAAAAATTTACTTCATATTTTATCACAAATATACAGGGTGGCAGGGACATCGACGCGAATACTGTTACCATGGATTCAGTACATGAACCTGGTTCGCATTGAAATTTTTTGTCGGTTATAAGATCAGCTGTGTCATAGAAAAGTGCAATACATACCCGGTCAAAATGTATGGAACAGCAGATTTTTTTAAAATAACTATTCATAACCACCATTAGATTCATGTACTGAATACATGGTAACAGTATTCGCGTCGATGTCTCTGCCACCCTATAAATATATTTAATCATTATAAATTAATATATTTAAAAAAATACAGACCAAAATAAAACGGATGATTTTTCCGAGGCCACAATCCGGTCAATCAAACGTCTCTAGGGCCATTCAGAATACTTATGCTGTAACACCGTTGGGATCACTGATTGGTTAAGCTTACCTGCCTTTGGTTGCCATATTAAATATCAATAAGAGAGAGTATTAAGATGAAATCGATTCAAAGTCGTATTAGAAAAAACTTTATTTGTACCTTTTTTTTTTTACTGGAAAGGCGACACCTAGTACTTTATAAATGAAAGCCACTTTCACTGACATTTTTCGAAAACAATGAAAAAAAAATCGTCTTAGTTAATTGCAAATTTTTCACCTATCTACGTTTCTTTTTTTTTTCTTTGTCAATTTAGTCAGTAAATAATCCGCCATCTTGTATTTTCCAGGGAAAAACGGCTCCGGTGCAACAGAAACGAAACACTGGCAAGACATGATCACGAAACCGAGGCAGACCATCGTGCAATGGCATCGTCTGAAGCCCGAGTGAACGGCATTTAACAAAAAAACAAAAAAAAATTACAAAAAACGTCATAAGACTGAACGGTTAACAAAATTTAATGGCACACCAATCTCTCTGAGCTGTCCTTGTATTGGCGTTGTGTATATCTTTTATCTTTTTTTATTAAAAAAGATTCCATCTTTTTTTTGTCTGTGATGCAGCCAATACTGGTCGGGTTTTTTTCTAACTCACTTGGAATGTTTAGATTATTTATTACAATGTCGAAACATTTTATTAATTTTAAAAATGATTGGATAATATGATTTCTAAAAAAGTCATACTTTAAATAATGCAATTGTCTTTTCTATTTACTTTGTTTATTATAAACACAGCAAGATTAAGTTTTGCAAAGCACTTTTTTTTTTCAATTTTCTCCTTAATCTAAGCACACGCTACTTCTCGAATCTTGACTATGTTTAAAAGAAAAATATTAAAATGATCTAAAATTAAAATCAAAATTGGTGATATTTCTAAAAAAAGAAAAATCAAAGTGTTGAACATTAACTTTTCCTAAAATGAAACTAACTTGAAATGCTGTTACAAGAATTTATCCTAAGCTTGATTTGTAAAACTATTTCCATCTTTTTTTTAAATAGTCGATTTATTTATTTTTTTAATCAAATTTTTAGTGCTTTTCGATTTTTTGTGAAATATGTTTCTTTTTATAACTTTTTTTGAATAAAAGTATCTTAAAATCTATGACACAGCATTTCTAGCTAGTTTTGAGTCTTCATGCTATATTGACGTTTTACTTAATAAGTAATGGTTGGATGATGAATGTTAAGAATTTTAATAAAAAATATTGTTAGAATTATAAAATTAATTGTTAATAATGTAGTAATTATTACGAAAAGTCGGTTCACATCGCACAAAGAAGAGTAGATTTTTTTTTTATTGTTATTTCTTTTTATATTTATTTTTTATAATATTGATACGTAATATTCAATGTTTGTCATATAGGAAAGAATTTGCTTTTGAATTGCTCAATTAAGAGTCAACAAAAAAAAAGTTAAAACATTTATGTATTTTTTTTTTTTGTATTAAATTGTAATCAATTCATCAGAGTAAATACCAAACTGCCAAATTGTTACCTTTGAAAAAAAAAACAGTAAAATAACATCTAAACGCGATTTTTGAGAAAAAATGTGTCAAAAAGTTTGCTTTCTGTATTGAAGATGCTTGAAGTAAGTACCGACATTCTAAATTAATTGTTAAAAATTAAGGAAGAGTTGCAAGTATATGAGGCTGGTCAATTTTAGGTGAGAATTTAAAACGAGATGTAAGAAATGCCCAAAGTTGCAAGCCGTTCTTTAAAAATCATCAGCAACTTTTGGATATAGCTTCGTTTGATAGGTAGCAACTTTTTTGTTAAATATATAAAAAGTATATATATATATTATATATAAAATAGTATCGAAATGCTTGTTGTTACATGTTAAAGCTTACATTCCGTAATAGTAGTTCGAATCGATGTTAAAACGTATTGAGAAAAAAAATTATCATCAGAATCCAAAAATATTGTATACATTTATAAAAGTTTTATAGAAATTAGCGTATTTATAGGTGTACCACGTAGCTTGTTGTTATAGATGTTAGACAGTTCAATGTTCATAATAATTAGTTGCAAGAAACAAGATCTGTTGAAAAAGGGAAATAAAAAATAAACTTTTACTAATTTTACTTAAACAAATCCTCTAACTGAGCTTCAAAAACCGATTTTAGTGGAAAAATTTCAAGAAAACATAAATATTAAGACGTAATTAAATAGATTTAGAGATTAAAAATAAATCAGACGGTTAGCGACACCGATACTTAAGGAAACGACTATATTAGTCACTTTTACTTGTAAATAAGCTGAATTGCGTCAGTAGACTCGGTAAAAAATACTGGTTCCTTATAAGTAATAGGAATTTGCCGTTGAAAAATCTTTCGACATAAGTATCGATGTAACTGGCCCAGAATTGACACTAGTAACATGACATACATCAATCCTCTGACTTAACTTTGCAAATCAATGCCACTTATTAAAATGTGCCAGTAAAAATAATTCAATAGAAAAAAAAACTTAAAAAAATCCTAAAAATCAGTCGGTTCGTTGTTTAGTAAAATAGCTGAGAACTATATTTTTTACTCTCGTGTTTATGCGAAGATAAATGTCTATTTTAATGGGGTAAAAAAACCTCGGTAACGCTTTTTCAATTATTTTTGCTATGCATTTTTATATATTATGTTGATTTGACTAAATGTACGCTAACGCTTATTAGTTAGGTGACCACTAAATCCTTTTTCTCGACATGATTCCTTTTTTTACCAAAAAGTTACCTCTAATGGTACTTAGTGCTAAACAATTGCAGTTCTACTGACCCCATTTAAAAAAACGAACGTTCAGAAAATCGAAATTCTCGAGAAATAGAACAACGATTAATTTCAGCTCTTTTTTTAAAACCAAAGCATATCCAGGTATCGGTAGGGAAGTAAAAATTAAAAAAAAAATATTGTAAGTATAAAAGAAAGGTCAAAATGAGAGGAATTATTCTAATAAATGTACATAAAATAGGAAAATTGTATTGATTGTCGTCATGCAAAGTTTGAGCTAATAACGAAACGTATTTCATTAAAATATACATAAAATATTTAAAGAAATATTTTTGCATCTTCCGATTACTACCTCTTTTTTGCTTGATATATTTTTACTGTTGAGTAGCAGAATATTTTTCAATTCTAATAATTACGAAAAAATATTTTTCCATAAAAAATACTGCGATTATATTTTTAATGAATACGCCAGTTGATTGACATAAATTAATAACATTTCTAATTAATATAAATTCAATCGATCAAATAATTATTGTTACACTTCTTGGTAAAATTCTAAAATATTCTAAGCAAATTATATTATTATAATATTTGTGTCAAACAATTGGTTTATTCCGCCTATATCTAAGCTTTTCGATTTCAAAATCATTGTGATGTACAATTATAACATATCAATCATTTTTTATTTTCAAAGCCTTGAAGGAATATATATTTTGGTGAAATGTTCTAAAAAAAAACTACTTAGATTAACACTGCGCACATATAAATTATTTTTTATCTATATACAGGAATCCTCAAATTATAATCTCTCGTAAAATTATGAGAATCACAAATTTCTAATCTTGTTACCATTTTTTTTAACAAACAATTCATTTCTGAATTCTATGTTTACGAAAAATTGCAGAATGTTGCAAATCGAGATGAAAAATGGACGATTTTTTTGTAATATTAGTTAAGTTTTGTAGAAGTTACCACCAAATTGGTGACGCACGCATTTATTTTTAATCATATAACATTAATATATTTGAATGTTATCATGTAATCGCAAATAACATAGTATTGTGGCCGAGAAAATGAGTTACATTGCAAAATATGTAATATTTCGCGCGCTTTTGTCATCCGCCATATTAAAATTTATCGTGACGCTTCGGGTTCGGTTTGTAAAAGTTCGGCTCAAACGATGTAACTTATAATCGCGGTCTGTGTCTATTCTGTGCAATATAAATGTTATAAAATTAGGAAAAATGTGATTTTAAAAATATAGTTGATTATATTTTATCGTATAGTTAAAAAAATAATAACGTTTTAAAATATTTATGTAATATCATGTAATGTTAAGGAATCAGTGTTTAGATTAGATGAAGAAGTTAAAAATGTATTTATAGACTGTTACGTTTAAAAAATAAGGATGTATTCGCTTCGAAAACATTTTTTTATTTCTTTATTTTTTTTAATGCGTAGATGTCATTGTTGTGTATTATTTTTTGTCTTTTTTATGTTTATCATGATTAATTAAGGTTTTTAGGTGTACGGTTCATTAAATTTATTATATTATACACGTATTATAAAGTGTTGACAATCATTAATGTATTGTGTATTTATTAATTGTAATTAAATTCATTATTCCCGAATAAAATATTGAGTTAATTACTGGTGGTACTCATTTGGATTTCTAATCAATACGAAATATCTAACTGGTGGACATATTAATTGTAATTAAATTCATAATTTTTGTTTTATTTCGTATTTTACATATACATTTTATGTACAATGTACAATCTAACAACAACACTAAATTAATTGACTAACTATACAAATCCTATTAAACGAGCAATATTTGTATATACATATATGTTGGAGCGCCGGGCTCACAATAATTGTCAGAAGGGTAATTATCGATTAAATCGTTCATTATTTAAATGTCTGTCTACTTCGCGGGCAAAGGAAACGCGCGGGGTAAATATAATCACTAATTTCTTAAATTAATTAGAAGTGCGTAACGAGTCCGCAGGTCGCGCTCAATCGATCTCGTGGTTCGAATGGAACTCAGTGCCTAATCCAGGCACCTCTGATGGTAAACTCTTGTCGTCTTAAAACGTTACCACGAGAAAGCCCGCGAAGTGAATGCGCGAAGTGTCGACCACACGGCGAGAAATTTCCTTAAAAAGGAGACGCGCACTCGGGCCCCATGACCCGAGCGTTTCGACCCCAAACAGCTCAAAACTGTAGTTAGCCATAAGGTCACAGTATTTACGCCGCTTGAGGATCTCTGCAGCCGCAGCAGTGGCGCCAACACAGCCCGCCATGCTAAGAACATGGAATGGCGCAATGGTGTCGACACAGGTTGCGGCCCACACCAGTTAGTTTTATTTTATTAAATTTTGTAAGTCGTCTTATCTTCCTTTTATAACGCGAAACAATTTCTAACCGCTCCCGCCAAAACCCGCGCGCTTCTGGCGCGGAAACGCCTCTCGTTCCTTCTCGGCCAATAAGGGCAAGTCGAAGCTTCTAGAACATTTTTTTTTTGTTTTGCATCTCGAAAGTCAACCTAGGTTATCGGCTGCTTAACCGGACTTTCATGTGGGTGCCTCAATAAATTAAGCCCTCCAGCCAGGGCAAAAAACTAAGCGACTACACGCTAAGGACACCCCCTATGGGGTCGGACCTCCGTTTAGGGCTGGGGAGAACAGCAAGGGACAGGCTGGATAGGATTCAAGCTTCTAGAACATTCTAGAAGCTTTCTTATAAACAGACGAGGCGGACCTTTCTTTTGACATTAGCCATCTGGCGTCCATCTACTCAGCTGCGTACCGTATTCTTTATCATAATTAACGAAACTTCCATCTTCGCCCTAAACCCTATTGTTTTTGTATACAATATGTAAAAAAAACCTGCGGTTTCATAGAAAAGTGCTTTACCTACGGGTTCAAAATGTATGGAACAGCAGATTTTTTTCTAATAACCTGCCGTGCTGGTTTATATACTGAATCCATGGTAACAATTTTCGCGTCGATGTCCCTGCCAATCTGTATATTACTAGGAATAAAGTACTTAGTGTGTATGTCTGAATTTCTTATATCTTGATTATTGTGAGATAATACTTACTATGGCCTTAGTTATTTTTTTGCCTATACTGTCCCACGATTGATCAAAGGCTTCCCCCAAATCCTTCCAGGACCTTTTTTCCCGTAACATTTCGAAACAGCCCTTGCGGTACACGTCCACGTCCGATACATATCTCGTCTTATTATTTTCTAGATATTTTATTTCAAGTCCAAAAATGACAGCAATGTCAGTAAACTCAGGAATGGATGAAGGGAAAAATAAAAACCAGAATGTAGAAATTTTATATTTTTTATTGAATAACTTTTCTATTTATATTTATGTTATCAATATCACAAAACATTATAATTAGGTAGGTATTCAAGTAAAAAAGCCGATAACTTCTAAAAACAAAACACATTGTTGGAAAAATTTACAAAAATCTTTTTTTTTTTTATTGAACATGTTTTTTTGCGTTAAAACGCCTATTTCACAAAAAAATATTAAAAAAGTTTATTTTGTTTTTTCTAAATTTGCCCAGCAGTGTAAAATCACAAACAGCGTTCCATACATTTTTGTGTCAACAAACGCTTTCTATTGTCGCACGATGACTAAACCAACTGTTATCAGATTCATTTGTAAAGTTAATAAAGAACAGGAAATAGAAATCTACTTTTGAACTCTTTTGTGACTCGGTCACAACAAAAACGTGCTTACAAACCACGAAAATATGTTCTGCATGACTGATTTACTAAAAACTGATAAAAATCAAGGATCATTTAGTTAGATTTTTACCGACACGGCAAGAAAAAAGTAGCATTTTCACATAAAAATAAACGTAAAATCATAAATTTAATTAACATTTTCGTGATCAAAACTTATTCCAGTCAAACAGAACGGTTATAAAAAATTTGGTATATTTAAGGAATATTTTGAGACCAATTTCATACGTTTTATCGAAAACGTATCCCGGGCATTTTACTTTCCCATCTCTATAAAAATAACAAGCCAATGAGATTCCAGCATTTGAATTATTGCTTGATACTTGACCAATCACGTTGCGTTATTATCCAAGACGCTAGTGTTGTCTGTTAATGTAAAATGCCCTGACTTCTGGTAACTTCTTAAGACTTCTTAGCTTCTTCCTCTTTCTTCTCCGCTTCTGGGGCAGGAGTGGGGAGTTCAGGGTACTCCAGTTTGACACCTTCTTCGCAAGTGAAGATCGGACAGCAGCCGGGGAATGGCGCGGTCTTGTTGGTCTTGTCTGCAAATGGAGAAGAATATGAATAGAAGAATATAAATATAATTGTTTTTTGTTCTGGGATGTAATTGGTAGTTTATGAAACTATTGCATAATGAGGGATATTAAAATACGAGTGTTTGTTTTTAATAGTATCACACGAGTGTTTTAATACCTAGTTATGTGCACTTTCATACACTACTTTATCTACTCTCATACGTTGGGATTGAATCTACTAAATAAAAGATCAAGATTCCCACAAAATTCAGTACAACTTCACGTATGAATGGCGCCTGCACCCAGCACATCACCGCGCATGCGCTAGAGTGGTGCTGCTATCCCCCATAACGTTCCATTACAAAAGTTGATGGAAACTCGTTGGTGATATTTACTTCTTGGATTTGCCCAGTATCGTATAAGAAAAAAAATGTTTTATGGTATTCTTTTGTTAGACAAAAAGTGTTATAATATGATTCAATTTTAAAATTTCGGTACTGTGTTTATAAACCAACCAATGTTTTTAAACCAACATTTGTCCCTCCTGTAAAGCTAAATGGATCACTTTTGCAGAGAGTTGCCCACTTTAAATATTTAGGCCACATTGTTACTGAAGAATTAAAAGACGACTTGGATATGGAAAGAGAGCGCAGGGCACTGGCTGTGAGGGGAAATATGATATGCAGAAAGTTTCATGGTTGTTCAGTTCCCGTTAAACTAACTCTTTTTAAGGCCTACTGCCAAACATTTTACACCAGCAGCCTTTGGGATAACCATACCCTAAAAGCAAACACTGCCCTGCGCATTCAATACAACAATGCCTTCAGGGCGCTGTTAAGGCTTCCGCCTTACTGTAGTGCATCAGGTATGTTCGCTGATGCGCACACTGACGACTATGCGATAATGCGGAAGAAAGTTGCTTCAGTAATATCCCGAGTGAGGGGAAGCAGCAACAGCATTCTGAGGGTGTTTGCAGAGAGGCTGGATGGGCCTACATTGGGGAGGTTTACCAAGCTACATGTTGGCAACAAAGCTTGTTAAACCTTCCTGTGATTGTGATTATTTTTATGTTCCTGCATGTTACTAATATAGTTTTTAGGTAAGATGTAATACTAACACCCTATGGGCCTTGATGCCTGATATTTTTTTTTTTTTTTTTAAAGTTTGTCAATATAAACTCGTTTTGAAGTAAGTTACATATAATTCGTAATTTAAAATCATAATATCGTAATATTCGAATTATAAACTTACTATTACGATATCAGAGAAGATCCTTTATCTACTCTCTTACCGTAATATTAAAACAGTAGAATCATAAATATTATGTATTACACTTTTCTCTAACAAATAATGCTATAAAACAATTTTTTTTCACCCGAGCAGGGCTCGGTCGACCACGTACTATCGAACACACAGTTGAACCTCCTCATAATGTCCAACACACCGAAATCCACCACACAGGCCCAGTGCGGGTTGGTGGATACCAAATATTGTTTTGTTCTCTAGTGCATGAAGTGGGCAGTTTTCTCACAATGTTATCCTTAATCGTTTTTAGAGCATTGGTGATTAATACACGGCTGTCTCACCGTAGCGTAATAGGCTTATGCCTTCCTGGCTAACGAGCCTACAACTTACAACTCGAAAATCCAGGTCGCTATCACTTGGCCATCACTGATTAGCAGTGATCGGAGTAGGTAGATTGATTTTTAGTACTTGTATCATAAATGCACACAGAAAGAATAACATGGATAAGCCATTTTTCCGGAAAGTAATTCCGGTATTTCCGGATTCAATTAAATATTGTTAATGTTGGTAGTGATATTATTACTACTCAATTCAAAATTTAAAGGAAGGTATCAAAACTAAATTAATTCATTATTTATCTGTTGAATAATAAAAACAATCGAATTCCGATCGAAGCTTTAATATTTATTTTTTATTTTTAGCCTAGGATAGCTAGATAGCTAGATCTTTTATAGATAGATATAAATTGTTGCACTTAAATTTAAATATTTTCCTACATAAGTTCCGATTTTTTTTAAATAATTCACCAATTCCGGAGGAATGTCCATAGTAATATATACGTTTCGGATCAATGACCCCAGTTCAATCTACCTACTCCGATCACTGCTGATTAGTTAACCATCCCCATTTTATTAACGAAGATTCATCGTCACTTACCAGTGTCAAGTTTGCACTTAGGGTTAGCCAACGGTAGTGGACCGCAGTCCTCAACCAGCTCCAACAGCCTAGGGGGCTGATCTTCGCTGACGACGCACGTGCTGCGGCCACAGAAGGGAGCTAAGTCCCAGGTGTTGCCGGGCTCGACGGTCGCACAGCGGGTGGACGCGAAGCACATTCCGGGGAAGTCTGTAAAGATGAAAGGGTTTTTTTAGAGTTTTGTCGACTCGTAAGTTTTCTGTTCGAAAGTGGAATTTTTGGTCGAAATGTAAAATTTTTTTGGTCGGTAACTTAGTGTATTGGCAATATCTTTTGTCTGAAAAGGGCTTAAAACTGTTTTTATTATAAAATGGGAAAAGTATTTTCACTGTTTTGTTTTGGAATCAGGCCTTGATGTTATGACATTGATCAAGTATTTTGATTTTTATAAACTTTTTATGAAGATTGTATGTGTAACTAAAGTTGCAAACATGTAAAAAAACTCCTATCCGAGGCTGGGGCTGTACAACTGCTAAATATCGTACTGAGAGTTTATTTATGTGGAAATTTTCTGGAAAAATTAAAAAAAAAAAAGGTAGGTTAGGTTTCAATGGTGAATTTTTACATGGAGCACGAAAATTGCGTGGGGCACTGCCCTTTTGAAAATTTTCAAATTTTTATATATCTAATTTCGTATAATGAATATAAATGTGAATTTTAAATAGCAATAACTTTTTTTTTTCAATAATATTTTTTTGGACTTTTTGGTGATGTTTTTGCAGTACCTATGTGCCCCCTTCGGCGACAGGGTTTTTTTTACATATTTTATAGTTCAGTTAATAGTCGTTTGTGAGTACATAATTATATACCTTTTGATACCTAACCGTACGCATGTTGAAATTACCAAATATTTACAAGCAAATTCATGATACTAAGAAAACGCTTATGTAAGAGGTAAACCGCCTATTTGATGTATACCGGATATTTTTTATTTATCATTCGCACAGTCATCAAACATTGACATGAGTATTACGCCATCGAAACATACCTCAACAACCACAAACATTTGAACCATGTACCAGCTCGTAAGAGGCTACTTTCTAACACTTGCACTAGAGAGCTATGATTTCTAAATGTAATGAGTTTTGTCTTTAATACCTAAGAAATATCTTCTAAGTCCATGTATGTCTTGAGAATTTGATAGGCAATGATAATTGAAATCTATGAACTACTAAAAGTTTAATATCTTGCTTCTTTTTCGTATGGTTAGTGACTAACCTGGTGTCAGAGTTTAAAAGCCGTCCATGGGCCTCTGACTTGGCTCCACACGCCGTCGAGAAATATCTCTCAGTCATGCCAGTTTCCTCACGATGTTTTCCTTCACCGTTTTTGAAGCAAGTGATAATTGTACAATACGCACATGAATCCGAAAAGTCAGAGGTGCGTTCATTTTTTTTTTTTTTTTTCATGATGGGAAATCATCAAATGACTTCTCCCGCTCTGGGCAGAGCGAGAGGGTGTGTCAGACTTTTACTGACTAAAACCCACCCGTGTTCCTTCCATTGCCTGTGTGCCGGGGCCGCGATATCTCTTTCGGACAAACCCGCAACCCCAGCAGGAGGTGCGTGCCTTAGGTTCGAAACTTGGCAGTCCGACAGTCACATCACTAGGCTATCACTGCTGTTATTATTTATATAGATAAATAGATAGATTTTGCTTGCTTTGATTATTTATATTTATGTAGATAATGTCGCGTTGCGAATGAATTCTAAAACAAACAAGCCATCTTTGTTATACTGTTGTGTGTGACAGCTACGGCGTACACTCGCGCCACGTCATTATGCTGTCATCGTCCTTTTCTAGTGTGCGTGCATTTAGGGGCTAACAGTTGACACTATTTTTTCCACCGAATTCAAAAATTCAAAATTCAAACTAAGCTGAAAATCAGCACCTTTCGAAAGTCAAAATTACATAAGACAGTCCCCCAAAAACGCCCGCTCTTCAGCACTTCCCAGTAGCTGGGAAGAAGTGACGCAACAAACTCCCCAGCAGCACAGCTGTCTGTTCAGTTGTCAAATTAATCAAAACAGGTAAATATTTGACAGCTATTTGCGACGTTGCCAATTGCTATAGAGTAAAAGCGGATCATTGAAAATATACAAGAAAGCACTGTCTGTTGCAAAACTGAAGATATTTGTTATCATGAGGTCAAGAGCAAGACGTTTCTTATCTCTTATTTGAGATAATGCAATAACAAGGAATGTTGTAACAAACAGTGAGGCTATTTACAGTTTTTATATACCTTGCTTAGGTAACCTAATTGGAGTCTGCTTCCAATCGAACCCTACATTTTTTTACATAGATTGTCGCTCCTTTATCGAGGACCTCGTGGCTAAGTAATAATAGCCGCAGGGTCGAACCATCAGGTTAAGCTACGCTTGCCGGGGTTGGTCCCGTGAATGGGTGACCATATTTACATACAGAGACTCCTCCGTGCCTCGGAAAGCACTTTAAGCTATTGGTCCTGGCTGTCATTCGTGAATCTTTGGCAGTCGTTATGGGCCCGAAAGTCTGACAACCAATCTTACCAAGGGGTATCGTATCACCCAGTTACTGGGTTGTGGAGGTCAGATAGGCAAGTTCAAGTAAAGTATTGGTATTCAGCTGCATGCGGTTAGTCTGGAAGCCGACCCCAACAAAGTTGAGAACAGGGTAGGCCGATTTTTTGTCTCTAAGATGAGACTCCGACCATATTTTGAATGTTTTTAACTACAGGAATTGGCCTTCAGCTCTTCAATGATTGTTATACACATGACAGAATGGTTTCGAGATTTTTGCCTGTTTGAATTTGAATATCATTGGAGACTCTGAAGGAGAATACTTTTTGGTGGGAAAGCATCATGCACTTTGACGATACAGTGACCAAATTAGTGAAGTTCTTCAGAAATCGAGATCTTTACCTGTTTAAAATTGAATATTAGAACGTCATTGGAGACTCTGAACGAGAATACTTTTTGGTGGGAAAGTAGGATCATGTACTTTGACGATACAGTGACCAAATTAGTGAAGTTTAGAAAGGTCAGGTGTGTAGTACTCACAACTGACGTGCGTGTATGACCAGATGTATGAAAGTAAACGAGGAAAAAGAATATGTATGGATCGTCGCAGGTGGCATTTTGTATAAATTATTAATTATTCTCTGCTAGTTTATGTATGTAAAAATAACAGCATTGTTTTTTCATAATCACACACCAAAACTAGGTAAGCATATAAAAATTCACTTCGCGATTTCAATGCCATTCACACAAGCAAACAAAAATGCGAAAACCGCTATTCATTTGTTTCAATTTGTATGGAAAATTCACAGGCGCCCGCCATTTTTGTGGTAACCAACAATTTGGTGTTTTGTAAAATTCCTCGCGTATATGGATCAGGGTCAATGCGTGAGAATGTATGTCTGTGTATTGTATTGTATGTACAATGTGTTGTGAAAGGCTTGGTACACATGGAAACATTTGTTAACGGTATCCTGGATGCTCGTCTAAATACCTATTTAGGATTATTGTCGCAGCCTAAATGAGTTTAATTCTGCCAAAACCATCCAACACGTATAAAAAAATTTCTTCCGTTTTTTACTTCTTCTCCTGTTCGATTCGATGGGAAAGGTAAAAATATTATATTATGTTAGACGAGTATTTTAGTATTAGTATTTTCTACTACACTATAGTATTTATTTTTGCGTTTTTGACTGTCAAATCTAGTTGAGTAGGTACCTTCAAAAAATAATAACTAAAATGTTATCTGTTCAGTTCTGCACCCTAATTGTGTCACAAATGATCAATCACAATCTGTCAATCATTTTGACAGTTCAACAACATTCGCAATATCCTTGTAAATGAATTAGCAATATCCTTCTAAATGATTCAGATTCTGATTGATCTTTTGTGACGCAATTAGGATGTTGATTGATTGGCCAACAAAGCAACATTAATGTTGTCATGATATCAAATTAGACGATATGTTCATTAAATTGGACATGAGTTTTAGAAATCTGACATCATTGTCAATTTCCATAGAAATATTTGCATAACAGTCTTTGAGGCCCTAACATGTTACTATGTTGAAATTTTTCACGCATCGCTCAGGACAAAATCTTAAAATAGACAAATGACATTCTAGGTCATTCGAATTTTAAAAGAATAATCTAAATGTTGTCCGTTTCCTTATTAAGTGAACGGTCTTTTGTCTCATATTTTCATACAAGTCTTTGTCATTTTGTGACTGTGCGTCATTTTAGATGGGTTGAATGTGGTCCTACTGTCATCGTTCTAAGTGATTTGGGAAACATATTTTTTTTTGTTTATTTACCTTTTTGATGTGTAACATCTTTCCTCTTGCTTTCCTACAGTCTGTGGGAGTGATTTCGTGAGAAGGGACGGATGTGTGGAACATTAAGCCGGGCAAGCGCGCGCTATGTGAACTGACCAATGAGCGCGAGCGGTGCTAAAGTTCGCAGTCAGATGGTACCAACCCTTTTACCGAGAGGTTGGTACTGTCAGTCAACATGTCAGATATAACACATTATATGCGACTACTGTAAGGCTCTCTCGTTTTTTATTGTGAATGTGTCATAAAATTAAAGTTGTTAATTAGTATACCTACAGCCCACCCAAAAAAAAAAGTTTTTTTTTTTCTCTTTCTTAAAATGTTACATGTGAAAATCCAAAATATTACGTTATTATTAAATATTATCAGTTTTTTTTATCGATACCAATTTTTTTTGTCTCTGGTAACTTTTTACTAATTTTTTTTTCGATGTTTTTTTAATGGCCAATTCTAGATCTACCTATACCATAAAATGATTACCAGTGATATTAATGTGTAAGCTTGCATTTAGTGCAGACGGAAGGCACTAAGAAATAAGTGAAAGTATCTCAGACATCTAGATTGTCTATGTGGGACGAAGTAGGGCTGCCTCATCAAGAACCAGACCTATTGCAATGCAACACAGTGCTAAACTGCTTAACCACAATTAATTATAGGTAACTAGACGACAGATATTTCAATACTATAGGATGACAGTAATGTTATTCTGTAAAGTTCACTTGGAACCTCACTCAAGTGAGCGCACACAATTCGAAAGCGATCTCATTTGTTTTTAAAGTAAATCATCGCGGATTCACAACGAGACTACGTTCGAATTTCGAAATTATGTGTAGAGACTTATTGTGATGCAAAATTACTTTAAAAAAATGTAACCATTACTCAATAAAACAATTGAACCACGTTCAAAATGGTGGCTGGGCAGGCTGGATGACGGAGGCAGAAAACCGGGTGTTGTGGCGCAACTTAAGAGAGGCTTATGCCCAATTGAGGGCTAAGTGATCTTCCATCCATCAACATTTTATATTCATCACTTTTTTTGGCACAAGCGTTGCATCTTATGTGAAAATTATTACTGAGAATAATAGCTAATTAACCTATAATTGGCGACTATGGAAGCCCGAGACTATTTTTATACTTTAGCTATCATATTTACGTAAAGCTGTTGGTAAATCTTTATTAATAAACGAATTTCTACCCTCAACTTCGTCCGCATAAAGTTTCTTGTTTTAACATAACATATATCCTATGACACTCGGCAATACTTTAGCTTCCCCATTAGTGAAAGAATTTTTGGGAACGGATCAGTAGTTCTTAAGATTATCCCCTACATACAAACTCACAAATTTTACCTCTTTATAATAATATTAGTATAGATTTTGATAGTATAGATAAGTATATATAAATAAATAATATTAAACCCCATCTTCACTGAAACTACTTTATATTCATGTCACACGTCAAAAATCCAACATGGCGGACACATGACGTTTTTTCTCCGACGTGACAACCCTGTCTCTGTCTGTACCAGTTAATCCGACGATGGATTAACTTTTGCAATCGTTGCGTAACTTTGTCGACTCGTGGTACATTTTTAGTATCCTTTTTTGAGAAGCCTATTGCAATATGCATTACAACATTATGTGCCAGACAGACTGTGTAATAGTAACATAACATCACGCCTTGTTTCTTGGAAGAGGACGGCAGAGGGGTACTCATAGTTGGTCCACCCATATCTCGCCAGTTATTATAATAGGGGGCGAAATTATTGCCATCAACCGGGCACAAATCCTACTCCGGGCTGCTACTGAGAAATTTCTAATGTTAAAACCCAATAAGACTTTGCCTAACCTGGGAATCGAACCCAGGACCTCTTGCTCAGCAGTAGCGTTTGCGACCAATATGGACTTGAATATGAATTTATAGACCACGGCAACGATTCAAGATCGGCGGAACTTCGAACTTTGATTTTGAAATTGTAACTTTTTTATTTTGAAGAATGTCTTTTAACATGGCCTTTTGCCAAACAAAAAGATAGCCAGCAATAAAAATGTAGAAAACATGGGCCATCCCTTTTAATAGCTAAATTTGTAAATTGATCCGCCAGTAATTGTAGATAATAACGTGAATAAGTGAAGTCTTAAATCGTCTGCCTTCAAAACCGCAAGAAAACCGCAAATTGCGACCGCAAGACTTCACTTTTAACTCCACCACTGAATTCCTCAACATGTATATTAATGTGCATACAAGTGCCCAATTATAAATGTATAATTAAAAGTAATAGTGAGCTTTTCCAACCGTAACCGTCTCATGTATAATATTTGTTCGGTGACTGTAGTTGACTTCTATCATATAACACGTGAACATACATAACTGGCGACATAATTATCTCATAACCATTTGTCATTTGACATAATGTCAAATGTCGATTCTGGAACAACCACTTTCGGATTTCCGCTTATTCCGTTCCAAGTTACATAAAGATTATTTCCTTAATTCTCAATAGGTTACTGCGGTTTTAAAAGCTAGTAACAGTGAAAGGCAGGAAGGTTTAGTCGCGACAATCGCTGCTAAATGTCATTTTAGATCGGATTTATTTCCTTGGAGAAAGTGAGCATGACCTAGGTTTTGTAGTTGTTCAAGCGAAACATGCATTGGATCGTGGTGAACAAGCCTGGTTTAATGGATTTCAGGTGCAACGCTATTCTGTAAAGTTCACTTGGAACCTCACTCAAGTGAGAGCACACAAAAGTGAATCATCGCGGATTTCCAATAAGACAAAACGTTCGAAATTCAAATTGTTGTTTATAGAATTAAAAAAATAAAACAGCTTGCACGAAACGTAACAATTAAAATATCGCATTCATTTTTTGTAAACGGAACTCATTCTATTTTTAAACCGGACAGCTGGTTGACACCTGTCACCACTCACCGCCGAATAAAAAACAAAATGTCAATTGAAATGTCACTTCCTTTGTTACTTAACCCGCTTTTGCCTTGGCCTTGCTCGAATTTAATTAAGTAGCAAACAGTGCAAGTTGCATTTGGATTAAATGTCATCCCTTCTAATTCTAAATGGTAAGGTTAGTAATAGTAAATTGATATTGATACATAATTATATGTGTAGGATACTTTTTATCCCGGTAAATGGTCCATACAGACGAAATCGTGGGCAGAAGCTAGTAGAGATATAATTTTTCCTCAAGTCTTTCTACACACGTTCTCTTACAAAATACAGACCTCAAAGTCTTTACGTAATTCACAACGTGATGCTTCACGGATAGTTTTTAAATCTCTTTTGTAAATAACAGTATCTTAATCCCATTGTAATTCTAATGGCGACAGGTGACATCATTTTAGTGCGTGTCCATTCAACGGTTAAAAAGTTACGCAAAAAAATGTTCTTGGTCTTTCGAGACGCAGCAGCGTAAAAGATTAAGCTGAGCTGTTGAAGAGTTGAGTAAAAGATTGGTAGTTTTTGGTGATTCGACAGGTTTATTTTTCAATAGGCTCGCCAGTCGCCCCCGAGGAAATAAGGACGTAAAAAAAAATTGTCAATCTGCCTAGCTTTTTTCCCAACTATATTGGGGTCGGTTTCCAGTCTAACCGGGTGCAGCTAAATACCCGTTACTTTACATGGAGTGACTGGCTATCTGACCTCCACAACCCAGTAACAGGGTAAAACGATACCCCTTGGTAAGACTGGTTGTCAGAATTTAGCGCTTCTGACGACCCGTAACGACTGTCAAAGATCAATGGATGACAGCCGGGACCAACGGCTGAACGTGCTTTCCGAAGC
Source organism: Agrochola lota (assembly GCA_947364205.1). Taxonomy (NCBI): domain Eukaryota; kingdom Metazoa; phylum Arthropoda; class Insecta; order Lepidoptera; family Noctuidae; genus Agrochola; species Agrochola lota. Next base: position 6,417,781 of record OX376246.1, on the reverse strand, counting down.
ACGGAGGAGTCTCGGTTTGTAAAGATGGTCACGCATCCACGGACAAACCTTGGCAAGCGTAGCTTAACCTGATGGATCGACCCGTGCGGCTGTTATTACTTAGCCAGGAGCTCCTCATAGGACGAAAACATAACTGGTGAAATGTGGGTGTACCTATAAAGTCACCTGTGCCTAACCCTTCGAGAACTACCAGGTGACATGTTTTGTTATTAATAATATTCTGTAGCCTGGTGATAAAGTTTAATAAGCTGACCTCGTTAATACAAGCTGCATATTTTAAGTACATCAAGAGCAGAGCCCTAGCAAAATTCTAGATACTTTCAAGGTCTAAGCCGTTCACTTTTGAATGATTTTGTTTATTATGAGTCAACGTGTTTTTATTATCATTACGCCTCTTACGTCTTAAGGTCACCAGGAAATGAGCTGGAGTTAAATAATGAAACTGTGTCGTTACACTTCCAGGAAAGTGGAAAAAATGGTGTAAAAGACACGAATTGATTTTAACGCGTTTTTAAAAGTAATTATTTTTTTGTGCTATTCTGTTTTTTTTTTATAATCTCAAACTCGAAACGAAATATGTCGCAGTGAGATGGTTATAGCTGTGATATAGTAATATCCCTAGGGATATAGCTAAATACCGTAATATATTTATATGAAAGCGGTTCATTCACATCGTTCACTGTCGGAATGCCCTAATTTTGTTACTGCGACCAATTTCGATGTAGCACTCGCTCGGCTCGCGCGAAGTTGGTCACAGTTCTAACTTGACCAAACCGATTTGGTCCGAGTGCCCTAATTATTAAATTACTAGATCGTGCTCGTATCATAGTTATATTCCTAGTAAGACAGTTAAAAAGCCACCTACTCCAAAGCATTTATTTCAATTAAACCATTTACAAGTACTTTTGAATTGTCAAGGAGTCGGTCAGTCAGAAGTATGAAGCTAGTTGCCCATTCTAAAGCGTATTATGTTCCTATGGAGAAGAACGGACATGAAACTCCACGGAAACTCTTTTAAATCATATTGTTACAAAAAATACCAGTTCGAGTGGAAAATTTAATTTAAAGAAGCGTCAAATTAGTTTCTTACGTATTCATTTGTTTATTTATTTAGCTGTTACTTAAGTTTTTATTGCCATGTCATTTTTATTGTCATCTGATATTATTATAATAGTAACTATAATATTTTCAAAACTATCTACGATAAAAGATTACCGATCTTAGCTTGCATGGATGACTTAAGAGCGTGCGTTCTAAAAGTGGGCAATGTCGCAAATAGATGTCAAATATTTCGCTGTTTTGAGTAATACTTTATGGAAATATGAAATATGGCTAATTAATGAATTAAAATATTGATTATGACATGCAATAATTAATATCGTAACACCGAATATTTAGTTTTACGTAAACAAAGTTTTTGGGAACTTTCCAAACGCATGTTTACACCTAAAACGGTTACAACATCAAATTCAGTGGTATAATTGCAATTCATTATTAATATTCTAGCTATATTTCTTATTTCCATACTAATATTGCCAAATTAATCAAAATATTTGACAGTTAAGTGCGACGTCGCCAACTTTTAGAATAAACGCTTTTAAAAAAACACATACAATAAATATAGAGATACCTCATATTAAATTCACTGTTATAGTCAGTTATTTTAATAATTCAAACTCATAAATAATGTTATCTGTGCAAAACAGTTACTTTTAAACAAAAACAGAATTAACATTTTGGTACATGAAAACTTTAAAATTACATATATAATTATAGTTATAAAATTAAATAATACCTCACTCAGGTCATGTAACTCGTTATAAAAGAAACAAAAAGATAAATTTCGCGTTTCGCTTCGCAACCAGTTTTGGTGCATAAAAAAAGTCCATGCATTTTAGGGTTATCAATTTTATGTAAGTTTTTTTATAAATTATTTTTGTGTCGATCAAACTGCTATAAATAAAGGAACGTGGAATTTATATTGTTTTTGTCTTATTATAAAAAACTGAAAGCAGGCCGGGTTTGCCTCACTAAGTTTTCCGACTAAACTTGAGTTTGTTAGTTGATAACTTTGTTGATATTTGATGTTGAACTGAATTACTGGAAACTATTATCACTAAGATTTGATGATTTTCATGAAGGTATTTCAAAAACTTTGAACGACAACCCTAGTTTAAGGTCACCGCCCTATTTTTAAAAGGTCCGTCATTTCAACAGAAACAATAAACAAGTTACAATCATCGCCATTCGGTTTTCGAAAAACCAACCATATTGAATTTCTTTCATAACAATGAACTTTTGAAAATGGAATCATTCGTCAACATTTTTCTCGGCTTTAGTAAAAGTGTGACCAATACCGGCCTTTGTCCGAAATCCATAGACAATGGAAAATAATTTTGATGTTTTTAAATAAGCGTGATACTAACTTTCCAGTCTAGACAAATATTGAGAAAGAAAGTGCGACTACTGAAGATGAAGCTGTTTTGTCAACAACCTTTCACAAATAATCGTTCAGCTTTTTATTAATACTTTCACAAATTGACAATCTATCATGTGTATACAAGTAAGAACTTGTAATCATAGAAAATATTTGTAGACGAAATCGATGACTTAACAATTATATCAAAATATAATACTTCTATTCCTTCTGTGCGTTGGTGATAACTCCAGGTTTCTTCACGATGTTTTTCAACCATTTATAGAGCTTGGTAGGTCCCATAACAAGGTACACCATTAGCATTTGTTTAAATCTACGAGCGATATAAATTCCTATGTATTAAAAAGTATTTTTATTTTATATAAAAGTTATTAAAAAATATATAAAACTTAAATGTATACGTATTTATATGTCTTGTAACATTCTAATTCTCTTAATTTATTTATTTTAATAAAGCCATAAAAATAATAATTTAATGACACCCGCATCATAAAAGTAATTTGATTCCATTAGTTCAATCAACCGACGAATTTTTATGTTTTTTTTTTAATGAAGTTTAATGAAGATTTGTTTACTCATCTTCCTTTTTGTTTTTATCTTTCAGTGGAGTCAAGACTGCTGTCAACCTTGTTGACTGGCAGGTCTTTTAACACGAGAAAAGATACGCTGCCCGTTCCTCTCCATAGTACTACGTTTTGGAACGGACAACTAGTTTCAACGTTCTAGCTGACCAATCGGCCAGCCAACCAATTACAGGCACTTTTGAATTGTCAAGGAATCCCTTGACAATTCAAAAGTGCCTGTTATTGATTTAATTGAAATAAATGCTTTGAGTTATTTAACTGAAACCCGCTTTACATGAAACTTCAACAACTGACAGAATACGGATGTGCCATACACCTGTGCCTATCTCCGCGGGCGAAACAGGCGTGATGTTATATTACGAAAAGGCATTCCTGAAGACATTTACTATATCATAAATACTAGTTTATCGCCTAGATCGCGGCATACGGAAGACTATATAAATGAAAGTGGATTGCGCTAGCGCAGTGAAATCGCAAACATTAGAAGCAATGAGCTAGGAATACAGCACAATTATCTTACAAATAACATTTCAGTCCATAACTATTAGTTAATCAGTTTTAGTGTAGTTAATGGGTAGACATCTTCTTTTCAACCGACAGAAGGAGTATATGCTTTGAAAGAGTATTTTATTTGTCACTAGCTGCACCTCGTTGTTTAACCCGCATAAAGCTAAGCGTATAGCTGAGACGCATGTGACGCAGGTCCACGCAGCCCAGAGCAGATTTTGTAATGCATGAACGTACCGAGAGCTGCGTACGCTGCGGCGCAGGCACGTGTGACACAGACATGTGTCTGTCCTGCTCTGCGTCTCGTTGTAGAGCTGGCACAGATTTCTGCGCGACGCGTGCAGGTTGTCACTTGTTTTTTTACCACGGATTCATAATTTTGTTTGAATGACAGATTGTTTGTACTAGCTAAGACGAGAATGGGTCTGTGTAACTGCGTCGCAGCATGCGCTCGCGGCCCATGTCTGTCTCTCCTGCCCTACCCTGCAAAATCTGTACTGTGCTGTACTACGCCACTTGCGTCTCAGCATACGCTTAGCCAAAGTCTCGATCCCGTGTAAAGATCAGGATAAAAAGTATCTTATATCCTAACCCAGGTCATGGTTTACCCACGTGCCAAATTTCATCCAAATCTGTTCAGCCGTTTTAGTGTGAAAGCGTAACAAACAAACAAACTTTGACGACACGGTTGGCGCAGTGGCTGAGCGATCGACTGCCGCGCAACGTGTCGCGGGTTCGATCCCCGCACGGAACAAATATTTGTATGATCTGCAAGTAGTTGTTCCGGGTCTGGGTGTTAGTGTATGTGAGTTTCTATGTTTGTAAACGCACCCACGATACAAGAAGGAATTCTTAGTGTGGGGCAAAAAAAAAACTCACTTTCGTATTTATATTTGTCTATCCACTATCGCCACAAAATAACAGGTTAAAGAATTATTTGATCTGATCTGTAAAAGAGAACGCCATGGTCGGTCAGCTATGGCTAACAAAACGAACCTTAGGTTAACTAAATCACTAGTGATTTAACTAAATCCTGACACTAACCACCTGTCATCAAAAGTTAGACGTTTAGGGAAGTTTTTTTTTTTTCGACTTCAGGTGTTGTCGTGGTAAAAATATTAGCCTGCCAGCGTAGTATTGCGCCGGAATCTGAAATACCTAAAACAGAAGGATTGGTCCTAACTATGTTCTCTTCCCATTCGAAAAAAGTCACTAGGTACTTTACTATGTAAAACTAATATTATCAGAAAAATAAACACAAAAATTCAAGCAAACTCAAATACCAATGCCTCATAAACGCAATCTACTAATCGCCATCCGACCAGCAAACATTACCGACAGAACACATTACAAAACATCCGACAAATTGCGACAAAATTCTATTATGAGGTTAACAACAGGAATCCTGCTTACGACACTTCCCTTCAGCATAATGATATTACTTTACTATGCAATGATAGCCGAACGGCAATTGAGAAATTAAAGGAGGTGTCATTAGCATTCGCTTGAAACCTCACTCAAAGCGAACTCATTTGTTTTTAAAGTAAATCTTCGCGGATTCACAACGAGAAACCGTTCGAATTTCGAAGTGATGTTTAGAGGTTGCCATTAAGTATGTAGAAAGATGAAACTAGATATTAAATTATCTCATAATGCCAGGAAAGCTTGTTATGCTCTAATAACGACGTTGAATGATCTGATAATATCATACTGCGATAGTATCAGCTTGCCAAACGTTGTGATTATGGCAACACTGGTAACGATGGTTGGGACACAGTACTGACAATAGCATTTTTTTGCAATTAGAGTATGCAAGTATTCAAATAATACCTAAATCTTCCTTTTCATATGCGTCCTCACATCCATTAGCATTATAATTTACAATCAGTTGATAATAATCTAGAGTGGCTGTAGACGCTCCCACGTGGCCACATAATCTTATATACCTATGATGATTTTATGTTCCTATGATTTTTTTTGTAACCACAAGACATATTACCTAACTTCAAAGTTAGAAAATAATAACATTCCTCAACTAAGCACAGGTATCTCCATATCACAATTACCTACCGATGAAACCGAATTTTCAATAGTTTATATATTATTATCATTACTGGAAGTTTGCTTTTCAACGTATAGCTTATTTACTACCTCTGAATTAGTTCCGTAAATTTTACTTACAATAGACTCATACACATTCTGCTCTAGTTTTATTTATTTATCTGAAAACTTTGAAACACATCATGAGGATTCCAATAAATTAAGCTTCATCCTTCATATACTTTAAAGATAATATTATCATTCGATACTAAACCTTTCAATTTAAATCGTGACTTAATCATAAACTCGTTAGGCAAGACCTGAATTAGATCAAATTATAGATTAATAAGCCACAATCTGTTATTGGCGTGGTTGATCTAGATTTGAAATGTCAATTCAGAGTTCAGAACGATACTAACGATTAAGTCGAAGTGGATAGGGCTTAGACACATGAAATAAGGATTAAACTAAATACAGGAGAAAGCAATAAAAGAGTTATGACGATTATAATGGAAATAAAACTTATGAATGTAAATAAGCTGCTTAAAAGAATTAAAGATGAGGCTGATGTTACGTTTACAGAAGACAACAAAATAGGAAAGTATATCGAGAAAATTTGGAGAAGACAAAGTATAGATAAACAGACTGATTTATTAAGCAAGTCAGGAGATTTTGATCGAGTGATAGAAGGATAGATTATAACAAAAGAGTAGTTTATACTTAAATGAAGATGATAGTTATGATAATTGCTAACCTTACGATAATATTTTGTCTGTAGGATTCAGAGATTAAAATGACAGTCGCTTTATGCAAAAGCAGCACCTTGAGGATGAAGTTACTTTTACAAAACTAGACTAAAATATTTGTAAAAAGGCTCCATGATGATGAAGACATAGAAGATAATTTGAAGATTGAAGCACTCCCTCACCGGGAGCGTTCGCCTGTAAAGTAAGAATCCAAGATTCGATTTTGAGCATTACCAAATTACCATTACCTCGGTTCTCCTCACTCGCTGATGTAATGCTGTGAACTGTGGACATTAAAGGCGAATGCTCCCGATGACGATGAGGGAGCGCCTTAACAGACAATTGAATGATTATTATCCTGCCCCATTTCTTCTTAGTTCAGACTAAGAGCTGATGCATTTCTTTTTCTATCATTCTTTCTGCAGAAGTTTTAGTATTTTCTTCCTTTCTAGTTTTATATTCTTTAAAATCTTTAATTCTTGACTAAATAATAGTGTCACGGTCAAGATGCTTATTATTATTAACTTTTTGCCATTCCGGTTAAGCCTCAAAGCTTTTCTCATACTCCTTGACCTAGTGACTTTATTTTTATGTAATTATGTTGTTTATGTTATTTAACCTTTATTATTATTTTGGTATCTTTTTATTTCCTCTTTTTGTTTTAAAATTTTATGTAAGGTTTTTATTTTTGTAATTATATCGTCAAGGAGATTTGGGTTATTTCCTGTTTTTTTTATGTATCTTTATTTTTGGCAAAATTTTGTCAAGTTCCTTCCTATCTTTATCATGGTCTTAGTAATGTTTTCGTACCAAAACATTCTGCGTATTTACATATTACCAATACTACGTTCACCTATTCTGAGACTTGGAATACAAACAGAGCCCTAGAGCATATTTTCCATTATATCTTGAAATTTGGCAATTTAATTACATCGTAGAATCTGGATGAGACTGACACTGACACTCACAGTGTGGGGATTGGCTCAAGCTAAGAGGGGAATATGCCCCACAATGGATGGAATTAGGTTGTGGATACAGATGACGAAATAACATTGTTAATTACATGTAATGCCTGGCACGCTGTATAAAATCAACCTGTAGCAGACTGACAGACGCCCCAACACGAGTAATTCAACATGTTACACCAAAAAGTGTTTATTTTTTAAATCAGGAACTGTGATTTACACGCAATATAACAATAAACTGGTTTAAAAACCAGACTGTTCGTCAATTTCACTGTTAAATCACTTTCTGTGACTGCTGTGATTATTAGGGCTGGCAGTATATTTTTTCTTTAAACTAATGTTGGTTAGGTTCCACTTCGTCTCACAGCGAGGAGGCCTGTGTCCCAGTAGTGGGATCGATATAGACAGATTATGCGTTAATATTTTTTTTACAAAATAAATATTTTATATATCTGTTGTAAAATCTCATGGCAAGTGATTTATTTGGATGTTCATATTTTTGATCAACCAATCACAGCATGACAGTTTATTTAACCAAATTTTTGTGTTGGCTGGGTTTAGTAACTGACTGTTAAAGGGACACATTACAACAACATTCAGAAAAAAAAAAATACTGTCAAATAAAAAAAAAATCTTATAAATTATTTTTTAAGATTCGAAATTTCGAACATATTCATTCGTAGTTCTGTGTGTTGGCAGCCCTGTCTTACCAACTGGGCCGTTACCGCCATCTGTTGCGTCATCGTGACACTTTTTTCACTCCAAATACACACGCAACTATAAAACTAGACGATTGACTAATTTACGTAGTTTTATGAATTAAAATGATTATGTTTTCGTAATATAAAATGGAAAAATACATGCTGTAATGATTTATAATGATATACGTTATGTTTAGGAGATTATTATCGTGTATTAGTAATTATATGAGAATAAATTTTAAACCGATATCCGTAACTAAAAAAAAACAATATAATCATAAAGTTTAATATTAAATTATTTAAAAAATAAAGAACTTTTTGTGATAGTGGTAATAAATATTTTTTTGGATTTTTTCATGCAAATCTTACACAGCAAAAATATAATTCATTTAACAATAAAAAAAAATCTAATAATATTATGATCGATTATTCGACATGCCCAACATAGTACCCATACCCATAATAGTAATATTATAACAGGAGATTTTCAGTGGAAAAATCCTAAGACCAAAATACAAAAACAGTTCAATGAGAATATTATACTTAATAACCTACTAGGATTACAATAGAAGCAGGTACAACTTTGTTTAGTTTTAAAATTTTACTATTATGAAAATATTTCTCTTTGTTCAAAGGAACTACTGAAGTCACTTATTCAAAGATTAGCAAATGAACATTAGGTAGGACATAATATATTAGTAAATTATTATTTACCGTCATATTTATAAATTACATCTAAGGGTATTCCCAATTCTCATACTCGTAATTCTAATTTACTGCCAATTTTTTGGCACATTTATGTTTTTTTTTTTGTAAAAGAAAATCGTTACCAATAAGTAGGTACAATTAAATTACGAGAAATTATAATAAAAAGAATATTTTTTACCAAATTATTAAAAAAGAAAAAAAATATATATAAAAGACTTTTTTTTTCCTACTGTCCAAATAACTTGAAAAACCCTAGTATAATTTACACAACCGGCCTACCTACTTATATTTACTGGGCAGCAAATTAAGTAATAATGACTTAATCGCTGTTACGGATTACCGACTTAAAACAAGTTGACCGTAACTTAGCGTTCAACTTTTACTATTTACTAGAATGTTCGGCAGTAGCGAATTATTTGGCTCAACTCTTCCAACAAAATATATATTTTACCTTTCACATACTGAAGTACCAGCTTTTAAAGAGAAGTTTAATTTCAAAAATTTTATGTGAAACAACATGCACGACTTTTATGATCGTAAATTCCGTGAAAAAAAAGTTTTTTTTTAAATTTTATTTAAGTAAAATGTCTCATTATTCATGATTAAATTCAAGGGTAAATTTTTCTCTGTCACTGTGTTTGTGTGATTATCTTTGTACTTATTTAGCCCAAATTTTTAAACAGGCACTGATTCCAACACATACAGACTGCTTTTTTATTTTAACATTTAAACTCTTATTTCTTTACAGGCACACACAGGACTTTTGTACGTCCTCCCAATTTAAAAAAATGATTTTAATAAGCACTGACCTCTTAACACATCAGCCGGGATCAGTCTCTTGTACGTCGTCGGCCTTTCATCCTCCTTGTTCTCTTCAGCTGCGAAAGCGAGGGCGAGAACGGCGAACGCGACGAAATATTTCATTTTGAACAACAACACCTTACGAATGCCGACTCAATATAAAAAAATATTTAAAAAGGGAACGATTTAATTTCGCACGCTTTTTTGACAGTTACGTGTCAACGCCGCACCAAGACTGAGTCAAAGGTTTGAGTTTCCCGCCTTTTTATGCCAACTGATAGGCGGGGAGTGAGCGGCTAAGATGGCTGGCAATTTTTTTTTTCTCATACGTCTCAGGGTTGGCTTTTGTTGTGAAATTTTATTATTTTTTATGATGTTATCAGTTTTTTGAGACGGCTACCTAACTCCTTATTGGTGTAGGAAGATATCCTGATTTAGATATTGCAAGCTGCAACGGCATGAGTCACACTTCCATTGCCTTTTATAAGTTGGTTGACATTCTTTTTCCTTATGATTTTAGGCTGTACAATTTAAATACTTTTGCATACTGGGGAATTTTATAACAACAACGAATTACTGTAATATTATGGCCACCTAAACTGACCTCAAGCCTGGTTGTTATGTTTATACAGAGTGGTACTTTTTCGCAAATAGGGTCGACTCGGAACATTTTCAAAAAAAGTTTTTTTTAATTGTTTCAGGATTCCTTTGACCATTTTATTGTATTATCGTAGTTTTGGTTTTCGCCTTTCTTCTTCTTTTCGTGTGGTTAATGACTAACCTGGTGTCAGAGTTTTAAAACCACCCATGGGCCTCCGACTTGGCTTCACATGCCTACGAGATATATCTCTCAGGCTCGCCGGTTTCCTCACGATGTTTTCCTTCACCTTTTTTGAAGCAAGTGATAATTATACATACAATACGCACATGAATCCGAAAAGTCAGAGGTGCCTGACTTGGTTTCGGACTCGAGACCTATGACTTGGCAGTCCGACGATCACACCACTAGGCTATCAATGCTCCGGGTTTTTGCCCTGAAGTCCGGACTAAATTTTTTTTTTTCCATTTTATCGTTTTCTACAAGACAAGGAATGAATCCGTAAAATACCTGGAAGTACACTCCTACGCAAGTTGTGTTATTAAACTGAATAAACCTGAATACCTATTAGTGTAAACTCTGGTCGACCACTATAATAAATTCTAATCAGCTATTACATGAGTCAGAATACAGTCATACACAATCCCTGTTTGAAAAGTGGTCTCTTCTAGTACATACTTCTTGTCTTTCTGTCTGTCTGTCTGTTGCTTTTTCACGCCAAAACCTCTGAACCGATCGTTATGGAAAGCCAGTGACCAAAAATGGTGCAATTTTTTTTTCGCGGCCGTCGTTCTAACATTATTAATTAGATACAGAATAATAATTATGACGAACAAAAGTTAATATGCGGAAACATAACCTAACATTAGTCTGAACTAAGTAGAAGAGTAACCGAGTTACATAAAAATTCTAGTTCAAATACATCATCCAGGACTGAATTTGTAGAAAAATCGTTTATCTATTCACCGTTTTCTAAAAATTCGAATGTTTTTTTTTTTTTTTTTTTGTACACAGGTGATGAGTGACATTAGGCTATTGTAACTTAGATAAATTACAAACTGACCCACTTTTTTCTTACAAAAAGAAAGATATAAAACCTTTTTTACAAAAAAAAAAAACAAATGACTTCCAAAAAAACAACAGTTATTTTTCGCTTTGTAGTGTTTTTTTGCCAGTCGGTTGTTTTTTTTTTTGTAAAAAAAGTTTTTTTGTGATTGGTTTTTCTATTACCGACCAATATGTCATGTATGGCCGCGGTATCAAACCAAATGCGACACTTTCCATAGTGATTTGCTCATTGTCCTTTGACAGATAGATACCTTGGAACCTGGAGAAGGTCATAGGCTACTTTTTATCTCACTACGGCGAAACAAAAAGGAGGGTTATGATTTTGACCGGTATGTATGTATGTATGTTCATCTGTTCCCTCATAACTTCTAAACTACCTATCGTAATTTGACAAATGAGGTATCGTTGGAAGCGTCTTGATCGTCCGCTAGTTATAGGCTACATGCCAGTACATTAAATATGGTGCCCTCTAGGGATATAAAGCCATGAAATAAAAAAAATAAAAACTATGATGCCATTTTAGGTATCAAATAAAAATAAGGCTTAATTAGCACATTTTAAAATTATTATATTTTTACCCTAAAATAATAAAAATAAAAGTTATAAAAATAAAAACATAACTACGACTAACACGCCAATTAAAAAGGTGTAAACAAGACATCCCAGACAGACAAATTAAAAATCCAGAGTTAATAAATCGTCGTGTTAATAAATTGAACAGATTCAGTGAGACTCCGGATTTAAAAAAAAAAAAAAAATAATAATTATTATCAGGCATCAAGGCCCATAGGGTGGCATTTTAAATTTGTTTTTGTCGTAGTTGGGTTTTAGTATTTAAAACTTTTATTTTTATCACCCTGTTATATTTGTATTTATTTAAATACAAAATTCACGCAGACGAATTTGCGGGCAATCGATAATATTGCATAACTACTTTTTTTTAGTTATACACGCCATTTTAATTCAACTGTTTTGTCATGCGATTTGGCATGCGTGTATTAATATTTTTTGATCTTGGAAACCATTAAAATTACAAAACGAACAAACTATTCTTCAGGAAAGTTTTAGTACGTTTTTCCTTTAGTATACTCTCAGTAGCAGCAGGGAGTCTAAATGTGTGTCCATTTAATGATAATAGCCGCGTAAACCTCCATTTTATATAGGACTAGCTAACCGGACCTGTTCCCTATATTCAGGTATTCGGTATTCAGGTCTATTACCCCAGTTTCCCATCTTCAAGGATTACGCAGAACGAACGAAGAAACGGAACCGCGTCTAAACATTATCAGAAACTCAAGGATTTCTAGAAAAAACAAAAGCAGAATGATTTAATTGTGTTTTTTTTCCTGTTTCCTAGAACTCGATCACAGCGCCACCTACCGGGTCCAATTGTGAATCTAAACCACCCACTCAAAGACACACAAAAAATCGGTCCAGCCGTTCAGTAGGAGTTCAGTGACATACAGACGTAGAGAAGAATTATAATATACAGGATGGCATCCCGGACATCGACACGAAACAATTCGATACGAACCAACGAAAAATTTCAACCTAGGGGCGTTCAGAATCATGTGCCGAATCCATTGTATCAGGTTTCACGTCGATGTTCCTGCCAACCTGTATATGTCGCAGTAAGATGGTAACAGCCGTGATATAGTTATATCCCTAGCGATATAGTTATATACCGTAATATAGTTATATGAAAGCGGTTCATAACTATCGGAGTGCCCAATTTTTTTTAAGTCGACAGATTTCGTAGTTTGTCACAGTTCTAACCTAACTTATTTGGTAGGAGTGTTCTAATAGTTATATTACTAGATCGTGCTCGTATCATAGTTATATTCCTAGTAAGACAGTTATGAACCACTTTCAATCAATCTGCCTAGCCTTTTCCCAACTATATTGGGGTCAGCTTCCAGTCTAACCGGATGCAGTTGAATACCAGTATTTTAAATGGAGCGACTGCCTATCTGACCTACACAACCCAGTAACTGGGTAATACGATACCCCTTGGTAAGACTGGTTGTCAGACTTTCGGGCTGCACTGTCAAAGATCCATGAATGACAGCCGGGACCAACGGCTTAACGTGCTTTCCGAGGCACGGAGGAGTCTGGGTATGTAAAGATGGTCACCCATCCACAGACCAACCACGGCAAGCATAGCTTAACTTGATGGATCGATCCGTGCGGCAGTTATTACTTAGCCACGAACTCCTAGATAAGAACCGCTTTCATATCCCAATATTACGTTAATATACCTTCTGCAAAACTACCATTTACTGGGTATGTCTCTTCATTGACTTGAATGAGCCCTGGCGGCTGAGAGTATGTCATGCTCACTCAGATGTCTCGCGGATAGTGGCGGGTGTGTTAGTTCATTAAGTTCCCTTCAAAAAGGTTGAGCTGAATGGTGCTGATCCATGCGTCATCTTCGTGAACGGGCGCCGTCATTAGGGACTGGTCATCTCTTAGCTGGCATGGCTTATTTTAATTTATGAGATGTTTTTATCTTTTTATTACGGAAGCTTTTAACGTGCACGTCTTTCTACATTGTTCTCACATGTATAATTTCAACACGAATGATGTAACCAAATGTTGTACCAATATTTTGATTTAAAAAAGTGTCCGTGGAGTTTCTTGCCCGTTCTTCTCCATAGGATCCTACTACGCTTTGGAATGGGCAACTAGCTTCATTTTTCTGACTGACCGACCATTTGACAATTCAAAAGTGCCTGTAATTGGTTTATTTGAAATAAATGCTTTGAGTTTTTGAGTTTTATAGCTATATCCCTAGGAATATAACTATTTCACGGCTATAATCATCTTACTGCGACATATATAAAGATCAACACAACTGGAAAAATGTGCCTACCCCGTAAGAAATGCAGATGTGGTATTATGTAATGTGAGTAAACCTGATTTATTAACATGGCTTCTAAGGCTTGTACCGACCTTGTTTGGGATTAGGCGTAAAGACCTATACATGAAGCACTTTCGCTTGTAGATCTATTTGTATACAAAACAATTCAAGGACTGCACGCGAAAGGCAGACAACACAATTGGTTAAGATTGGAGAAGATTACATCCATACTCTATAGCAGGGGTTCCCAAAGTGTTGTTATATTGGCGTGTGCTAGCTGACACATGGCTAATAATTTAAATTATGTTTTGTGTTGCGTATGTAAATTATTTTGCTTATTATTTTATAGAATCTTTTTTTTTGTAACGGAACAGACAGCTGTGCTGCTGAGGAGTTTGTTGCGACACTTCTTCTTCCCAGCTAACCCACTAGGAAGTGTTGAAGGGTGGGCGAAATGGAGACTGTCTTATGTTATGTTGACGTTCGAAAAGTGCTGATTCTCAGCCTAGTTTGAATAAATGACTTTTGAATTTTGTGCACCGCGGCGCACTGTGGATCGAAAAAAGGCTGTCGAAGAAATAGAAGCTTACCTTTTTAAGTGTCGGCCAATATTATGCATAAATATATCATAGGATACAATCAGGTAGGTAAATTAGTAACTTATATTTTTTTTGCAAAAAAAATATATGGGGCTACTGCTTATATCTCCAGAACGGAGTGAATAACCGTTATATCCTGGCACACGGTGATGTAACTATTTCATTATGATTTTTTGACATACGTCATATAACGACACCTAATCTGCAAAAACCAAGTAAGTCAAAATAATATAAGTCGCTAATTTGCCTACCTGATTGTATCCTATGATATATTTATGCATAATATTGGCTATTAGAAGCCATTTCAAGCAAAAAACCGATACTTTAACATTTTAGTTCCAATTCCTTCGACAGCCTTTTTTCGATCCACATTGCGCCGGGAGGCGATCCTGTTTACCGCCCGGAAAGAAAACTTAGGTATTCGCGGGTACAAAATAAAAGCTCAAAGAATTCTCATTCTCTTTGCAACCTCTTATTTATGTGAAGCCGGATTTTCAGCTGTAATAAAGAGCAAATATCACTCAAAGATTAATGTGGAATAAGAAATGATAGCAGCGGTGTCAAGCCTTGAATAAATGTGTGGACATCACCAAGCTTACGCCTCACATTGACTAAGCTGCCATTGTATTTTATTTCCTATGTTTCTTAAATAATAAATGTATTCTTGTGTCAATGTAAATATAAAAACTCAGCTTCATATCGTGGATGTTTTAATTTTTGTGCCTATCTACCCAATTTCGACTTAAAAGGGAGCCGAGACAAAATACTAAACCTACAAGTGCGCCGCGAACTGTAAAAGTTTAAAAAAAAGTTTGGGAACCCCTGCTCTATAGTAAACTAGCTATTGCTTGCGATTTTGTTCGCATACAAACTTCAAATCCACGTTGACAATTATTATTGTGGAGTTTCGACAAATTGTTTATCGTACACCTCGACACTCTTCTAAGAACAAAGTAATCGGTGAGGGAAAACATCGAGGGAGGAAACCTTTTATTTTTTTCCATGGGGAAATTCTCTTGGATGGATATAGAAAAGTCAAAAATCTTTTTTTTTTTCATGTATGCTCATAAGAGGCACTTTTGAACATCAAAATTTACAAAAAATAAATAAATTGATTCTAGTCACCCTTACCAAAAGGAGGTTTTCGTATGAAGAAGAATGGGCAAGAAACTCCACCGTTACTCTTTTAAAATGTCTTACAATATTTTTTAAACAATAATTATATAATTAAAGACGATGAACCTGGAATAAGATTACCTACTATACCACAATAGGTAAAAATAATAAAAAATATTATATTAGCAATGACAGATAAATTAATTATGCGATTTAGACATGGTGCTCATATATTTAAAAACATTGTAAAAGTATACAATATTCCTAAAATAGTTAGTAAAATAGTATTTTCATTTTAACACGTAATACTAATAAGTCAGTGTGTGAGTTCAAGTAATCACAGAATGTAAAATCAATGTTAATAAAAGAATAAATTATACAATTAAATTAGCAACCAGATTTATTTTGTCTAGAAATATACGAACTCCTTCCGACTACAACCCCACTTTTCTCTTTGTCTGCTGTATTTATACATCCGCCGCATCCCCGACTGGCATCGTGAGGAAACCTGGGTTTATAATTACTAGTACCTGGGCGACCAAGCTCTGCTCTGGTGCAAGAATCTATGCTCTAGAGAATGCTCATTTAGGAAAGTTCATACTAATTCCATGTGTAGTACATACTAATTCCATGCTGCCATGATAGTGGGTGCTTACTAATTCCATGCTGCCATGTCATTATTCTAAGGTAGCCATCTTGTTCTAAACTTTGTTTTAAAACGAATTTTCCGAGGTAGCGATGTTAAATAAAGATATTTGAAAATGAAATGAATGAATAACTCAAAATTTATACGGCGGAAATTCAGGTCGGGTTGGTTTTGACTCACCAAGAAAAAGTGTTGTATTGTAATCCAATGTAAATAAAAAAAGACAAAAAAAAAAAAAAAAAATTACATAAAAAAAAGAAGATAAAGAAAAAAAGATAAAAACAAAGAAATAAAGATAAAGAAAATAAAAAACGACGGTGTGATAAAGTACATAGTAAGCAATAGCAAGCTATCTATTAATATGAATAAAGACCTTCATAATTAATATCAAGTTACCCTAAAAGGATATGGCAACAATCTAGAGCAAAATGTTCCTGAAATATTTTGTCTCTACTTCCTTATAATTAACTACTTAGATATTTGCTACTAAAAATTTCCTGATGGAAAAAAAAAAAATTGTCCGACTCGGGGATCGATCGAACTCAAACTCAAACTCAAACTCAAAGCATTTATTTCAAATAAACCAATTACAGGTACTTTTGAATTGTCAAGGGGTCGGTCAGTCAGAAATATGAAGCTAGTTGCCCATTCCAACGCGTAGTAGGTTCCTATGGAGAAGAACGGGCAAGAAACTCCACGGACACTCTTTTCAATCAGAATATTTTCACAAAATATTGGTTACATCGAGGTATGCCAAACTCTTTTGCTTACTGTATTCCAGATGAGTTAATTCGGTTTATCGGTATATAGACAACTCCAGAAATCGGTTCGCCAACAAATAAATTAACATCGAGAGAACAGCCACAAAAAAAAAAATGTGTTCATTCACCCGTTTCAGGCGAGTAAATTCGAACGAATCACCAATTAGCCGTTCATTCATGCTGCTTTATATATTTTTATCATGAAATGGTCCTTGTTTTTATTTTAATATGAATTGCTCTGAACGACAGGCCGCGTGACCGTCTCCCCTTTATTGTAACGTCCCTGACGAAGAATACGTCATTCAGTGGGAGACGTTATATACCTCAGTTATATACTGAAGGTCTTTAAAAGCGTGTTTTGTTTTAGAGATACTTAAATACAATGAGTATACACTAGACCAGGGATGGCGTACCAATGGCACGTGTGCCATTGTTGGCACGTAACAAATTTAGGCACGGCATCCTTTCAGAATCCTAAGCCATTTGGTTTGCAACAGCATAATACAGACTAACATTTTATTCTTTAATTTAAATAAATATAAAACGGTTGATATTAAAATTACTGTATATTGGTATTATTGTGAAAGTACTTATGTAAATATTTTTCCAAGAGACACTACGTCTAGATTGTTTGTTGGTACGTCATGGCAACATACAATATTTATTTGGAAAAAATAGCACATATCTGCAAGCCATGTACCCATGTGTCATGTCTCATGGGGGCAGACAGAAACTAGAGAACGCCTGCTACTCATTCTTGATACTCCGTATTGCTTCAACCACGGTCATAAACAAGTCTGCTCATACTGCGAAATGTGGATGTTTTTTTCTGCCTTTTCGGGGAGTTCAGTCATAACTAAGGGTGTCATATTACCCAGTAACTGGGTTGTGGAGGTCACATAGACAATCGCTCCATGTAAAATACTGGTATTTGGTTAGACTGGAAGCCGGCCCCAACATAGTTTGGAAAAGGCTAGGCTGTAGATGAATTCGGGAAATACTGGCGCTGTATTTTATTGTCTATTAAGAGAGGAACTTTAAAGTTGAACAGACTTGATTTTGGCATATACCAGAAAATTCTTTATCAACCAAATGGTGTTGATGCGAAGAGTCTGTTCAGGGTCATCACACAAATATAATCTAGCAGTAGCAATTTGTATTTAGGGTATGGTGGGAGTGTCATGTGTGTGCAAAAACTTTGTACCCCTTTTTACGAAAACTTCGCGGACGGAGGAGTATGAAATTTGGCACAGTTAAAGTTTTTATGGAGAAGGATTGCAGAAAGCTAATATTTTTATATAATATACATTAGAAATAAATTAAATTAATAAAAAAAACATTACACACACTACCATGCGTTTGACACAAGATGGCTGGCTACCTTAGAATCATGACATGGCAGCATGGAATTAGTTTGTACTATACAACTTAAAATTTAAATGAATTATGGTCGAATTTCGACCTCTGGGCGACCACTAGTGCTTATAAATGTCCCTAGTAAAGTAGAAAAAAAAATTGTAACTTTATCCTCTCATAACTAAACCAATTCGGACTTAGAATGTAAAGTGATCTAATAATTTACACGTATTTAACCTTGAGGACTTGATCTAGAGTTGTAGACTAATGCGCCTACGCTTATTACCTGGTTCGAAACGTGTCTTTGTGCCGTTGCTTATGTAATTGATATGTACTGCTTTATTTATTAACGTTGACCTTTGATAATGAAGTTGAGAGCCAAAGAGCCACAAATTAGTCCACAAATGCAAGGTCGCTCAGCCTGCTGAGCGGGCTATGCTCGGAGTTTCTTTGAAGGATCAGAAATGAAATTATCTGAAAAAAGAACCGGAGTTACTGACATAACTTGCAGAGTAAGCAAGCTGAAGTGGCAGTGAGCTGGTCATGTTTGTCGAAGGACCGATGGTCGGTGGAGCAGACGAGTCCTGGAGTGGAAACCGCGTATCAGCAAACGTAGTGTGAGACGCCCTCCAGTTAGATGGACTGACCACCTTAACCAGGTAGATGGGACAGAATGGATGCGGAAGGCGGAGGACAGGGTATTGTGACTGCAGGTTGGGAGAGGCCTATGTCCAGCAGCGGACTGCGATAGCCTGAGCCAAAGATCAGTAGCTAGCCAATGTGACGAAAGAGGTTTACGTGGTGGAGATAATTTGTCAACATCTTCTTTTCGTGTGGTTAATAACAAACCTGGTGTCAGAGGTTTAAAGCCGCCTATAGGCCTCTGACTTGGCTTCACACGCCGTCGAGAAATATCTCTCAGGCATGCCGGTTTCCTCACGATGCTTTCAATCACCGTTTTTTAATCAAGTGATAATTATACAATACGCACATGAATCCGAAAAGTCAGAGGTGCGTGCCTTGGGTTCGAACTCGAGACCTATGACTTGGCAGTCCGACTGTCATACCACTAGGCTATTACACCTCTATTTCTGCTCTGTCAACATAAAAAGTATATTTCTATAAAATACGAGAAAGGGGTAGGTAGGTTTATGGTCACAAAATTCCCTTGGGAGTAGCGCAGTACTCTCCAGGCTCAGCCTGGTGTGACGATGACCCCAACGGGTGTGCCACGCTGCAAACGCCAGGCATGGTGACTGTTGGCGGATGGTCGCGCTAAACCCGTAGACAGCTCGACGCGGCCGCGTGGGTAAAATATGTACCCGACACGGAGCTCGATGTATACCTGATTTCCCGGAAGGTAGTGGCTCGGAACCCAGCGGTCGGATGACAACGATAAATTTCGATTAAACTTCGGTGATAACAATTCGGAACTTTGGAGATCAGTGTGCTGTAGGTTATTTGAAGTCCAGCTTCTGGATTGACAAAGCATCTGCGATGCCTCTGGTCGATGTCCTTAGCCAGCGGTGACCTTGTTTGCCATTCAACAAAAAATACAGGGTCATATTGAATTACCTAGCGAAACTCCACAGACATGATGGGGATCAATATCTAAACATGATCAAACAAAAAAGGAAATTCATTTGTTTTTTTTTCTTGGGTCATCAAACGCACTATGTTTAGTCATAGTTTTCTTTGTATAAACTTCACTGACGATCATTTTTATTAGGGTTCCGTACCTCAAAAGGACAAAACGGAATCCTTATTGAATCACTCGTGTGTCCGTCTGTCTGTCTTCCCGTCTGTCACAGCCAATTTGCTCCGAATCTAATGGACCGTTTATGTTGAAATTCGGTACATATATGTATTTCTGTGAATGACCAAATAATAAATAATTATAATTATAATTATCCTAAACATGGACGTGTAACGTAAATAAATAAGTTTTAAATATGGGGGTGTCTTTTGTGGGGCAAATAAAGAAACAAAAAAAAAACTTTTGCAAACTGTACCGTGTCATATCTAAACATACCAAATAAAAAGGCTTGTCGCGCGGATCTCAAATATATTTTTCTCATAATTTTGAAATTAATACTTTTAAAGATATTAAAATTCCCCCCTAAGCCTAATATTTTGAAAAAAAAATACAGATAATGGTTCTTTACTCATAGATAACAGAAACACCTATAAGATGTCTATGGTCTTAAAATAACATCGTAAATCTCTCAATATTGTGCGTACAAAATTACATTTGCAGTTGGGAATAAATGGGAGAACATGTTTTAAAACAATAATGGCAAGTTTGTTCTTGGGATAAATTCATCCCAAGTACGGAACCCTTCATTGTGCGTGGTCCGACACGCAGTTGGCCGGTTTCATTTTATTTCTTGATGTCGTAAACTAGATTGTTACTAGCCAGTCATAGCAACAATTTACTGCCTTTCTAGATTGAGCTCGTTATTATCGACGTCTAAGCGATTATTGATGACACGGTGAAAGTTCACTGCAGTTCGGAATAGTGATCGTCTTGTAATGTCTTCAATATTTAGCTAACTGTATTTCTCCACTTTGCTTAGAATATAATTGAATCTTATCTACTCTCACAGCGTAATATTCGAATTATAAACTTCAAAACGAGTTTATATTGACATACTTTATAAACACAATACCGAA
Organism: Agrochola lota; assembly: GCA_947364205.1. Taxonomy (NCBI): domain Eukaryota; kingdom Metazoa; phylum Arthropoda; class Insecta; order Lepidoptera; family Noctuidae; genus Agrochola; species Agrochola lota. The sequence goes on along the minus strand of OX376246.1, from coordinate 6,396,615 downwards.
ATTTAAAAATAGAATCATATTAAATATAATAACATTTTCTCTAACAAAATAATGCTTTATAATTTTTTTTTTATTACGACACAGGGCAAATCCAAGAAGTTAATATCACCAAGGAGTTTCCATCAACTTTTGTAATGGAACGTTAGCGGGGGACAGCAGCATCGCTCTAGCGCATGCGCAGTGATGTGCTGGTGCAGGCGCCATTCATACGTGAAGTTGTACTGAATGTCATGGGATTTTTTTATTCTTGATCTTTAACTCTGATTACTTTTTACTCTTATTTAGTAGGTTCACACCAAATGTATGAGAGTAGATAAAGTAGTGTATGAAACTGCACATAACTAGGTATTAAAACACTCGTATTTTAATACACCTCATTATGCAACAGTTTCATAAACTACTATTACGGAATAAAGATTTAACCCAAAGATATGAATAACGGAGGGGTATGTCTCTTTCGTTATAATCAGTCATATTTTAACTACTGTGGGCGTACTGTGAGTAGTGTTGATTATTGCGCAATAGAAAACCGTTCAGATCTAATTACTTATAAGTAATTCACGATCAAATTAATCACACTAGCAATTCACACACTGTAGGTACACGACACAACTATTCGGAATGCGCGACAGTTTCTACGTTCGTCTTCACTGCTTGACTGCCACCCATGAACTCTGCTTATCCCCGGTCGAGCGTTATGTTGCGTACTCTGTCGAACGCCGCTAGGCGGCGCTGGCGTCTCGTTGAATCAACTTGGTAACGTATTTCCGACATAAATATGTCTAGATAGACAGTCAAAGCTGTAAACTCGTCGAACGAAATAGCATCCAACTGTTAGCCGCTAAATGCACCCACACTAGATAAAGACTTTGACAGCACAAGGACGTGTCGCAAGTGTAAAGGCTTGTGCAGACCAGCGCGACCTGTCGCGCGACGCGACACCGGTTATTGTTATACTGTGAAGTTTTCTTAGAAATTGTGTTGTTCGTGTCGCGTCGCGCGACAAGACGCGCTGGTCTGCACAAGCCTTAAAACGTAGCTGTCACACACACCAGCATAATAAAGTTGGTTGGTTTGTTTTAGTTCTTTTGCAGCGCGAAACTCTATCTAGACAAATAAATAATCAAATACTTAACCATACAATCTGCCTATAGTCTTTTCCCAACTATGTTGGGGTTGGCTTCCAGTCTAACCGAATGCCAATACTTCACACGGAGAGACTGCCTTTTTTTTTAGTAACGTGGTCGAAATCCTCATGAATGTCTTCCGTCCTAGGGTTGACGTGTCTACTGACTAAAACCACCCCGTGTTCCCTCGCACACTTACATTGGGGGTTACGGGGGCACTTAAGCACTCTTCAACGCAGCCCACGACTGGTGCCAGCCCGCCTCTGCGGGCTCCGTCTGGTCAAGCGGGAGGAGTGCGGTGTTTGACTCCCCCAGCACCGTCTAAGATGGGTACGGCGCGCGGCGCGGGCGTGGCTCCTCCCAGGCTGCGCACTCTGCAAGCGTATACCACGCCGCGTCCTCCCAACAGTGGACGGAAGGTCTGCCTGTCCAAACTCCACAACCCAGTACTGGATAGCCCGATACCCCTTGGTAAGACTTTTTGCCAGACTTTCGGACTTCTGACTACCTGTAACTACTGTAAAAAATTTACGATTGACAGCAAAGAACGCAGACATGGAGCCACCCATCCACAGATCGACCGCGGCAAGCGTATCTTAAGGTGGCAATAACCGACTTTTAATGATATTATACTGAAGATCACGTCTAGAGTAATGTTAATGATTTGGATAAAAGATATGTTACATAGTGTAATTAATTTGTAAAGTTATTTCTAACGCGGATAAAAAACTGAGAATCACGTAAAATCTATCAAGCGTATTTTTCTGAAACCTTCACCATTTTAAAGATAATTAAATTATTGATATTTTAGTATACGTGTTTTATTAAAACACCTTTTGTTTTATGTATAATAAATTAATAATGCGTCTAATTTGGGACAGCGCTCCTTGATGGGCGAGTCCTATTACTGGCTGGACGTACGACGCGTTGCGTGAGCTCAGTACAGAACATGCAAGCTAACCACTCAAGGCTACTGGCATTTAATGGCGTCTTAATCTTGTTCGGTTCATAATTGTGGCTGATAGCTTACACTTAGCCACGAGCCTCTCTAGCTGAATTGGCTAGGTAGTTTGTAGCGCGACATCGTCTTCCCAGCTAAAGGAAGTAGTGAAGGGCGGGCCTTTTGTGGGGACTGTCTTATGTAATTTTGACGTTCAATAAGTGCTGATTGTTAGCCTGGTTTGAATTAATGATTGATTCTCATTTTGAAACCAATCTTTGTTTCGAATCAAAATTTACCCCCAACCCGTTTCTCAAAAGCCAATTGCTCAGCAACAGAGCCAGATTAACTGATTGACCTATCACGATCATCAACGTCCTTACAATCAATCAACAATGTAAGTATCAATTTACAAATCATTCTTGTCACCCATCCGATCTGTAACCGGTTTGCAGATTGCTTAACTTACGCGTTCTGCCTACGAAATTGAGTCACAGACTTGCGAGTTGCGACCTACTTGGTCGAAATCTTTAATACATGATCTTATTTACTTGAGACATCTTTACGATATACAGTGTGAAATTTAATTCATGCGACACGTCTTAAAGGGTCGTTTTACTCATCATTATGGGACCAACACTGAAAACGCGAAAAAAAACAGCTGTTTCCTACATTTTGACGAGCTATGCGAACATAAGGCCAATCGTTTGCTGAGACGCAGGTGACGTAGCACAGTTCAGTACAGATTTTGCAGGGTAGGGCAGGAGAGGCAGATTTAGGCCGCGAGCGTATGCTCGAACGTAGCTACACAGACACATCGCGTCCTAGCTAGTACAAACAACGGCTGTGCTGCATTACCTGCGTCTCACCAAAAAAAACAAGTGAACACCTGCACGCGTGGCGCAGAAATCTGTGCAGGCTCTATAACAAGACGCAGAGCAGAACAGACACATGTCGCACGTACCTACGCTGCAGCGTACGTAGTCAGCACATTCATGCGTTACAAAAAATGCTCTGCCGTGCGCTGCGTGAACCTGCGTCACCTGCGTCTCAGCATACGCTTAGCCTAAATGTAGGGAACAGCTTCTTTTTTTTTAAACAGACTTTTTGGCCCCGCCCTCAAACCCTGTTATGTTTGTGACGAGTCAATTCGATTGTTTGGACGATAGAAAAGTTACCTACGCGGTCAAAATGTATGGAACAGCTGATTTTTTTTAAAATAACCGACGAAAAATTTCAACGCAGGGGGGTTCAGAATCATGTACTGAATCCATGGAAAACTATTTTCGCGTCGATGTCCGGATGCCACCCTGTATAGTAATCATCACATTTTAATTGCTTCATTTATGTTTTATTGAAAGAAAGAAAGAAAGAAATCATCTAGTCTAGTGGTCGCAAGTATGGCTGCTATTCGTGGGGTACTGGCTGCGTTTTCCGGATCGGGCAACCTAATATTAAGCCATTCCCATTAGAGAAAGTCGTAATATCGAACGATTCACGCCCGATTAATGGCAATTGACTCGCTCTTAATTACATGGGACTTGGTGGACACTTACAAACGGCAATTCGATTCACAACAACTTCTGCTGACCATGTAAAACAAAAGAAGTCGTAATCATAAAAACCCGACCTGCATGTCAACCGTACCATGACACTTTCATTCATTCGTTCAATCGATTGCTTCATAGCGTCATTCATTGTCATTCATTGACCCCTTTGGGAAAATTTTAACAAAAGTTTATTGATGTAAGTTTTTTTTTCATTATTCTATTGTTTTAAATAAGTTAAAATCTGTAAGTAGCTAGCTAATTGACACATTGAGGTACCTTCACACGGCTACATGTCAGGTTATAGCCTGTATGAGCCAGTGTAAGCTGACCTTTCGTTGTACGGAAATCCTATACAATGCGAGATCAGCTTCTACTGGAAAAGTATAGTTTGATATATAGCCGTGTGTACCTAGGTTTTGTTTTGGTTGAGAAATATCACATTCATCATTCTCCTGAACTTTTTTTTTACTTATAGGTACTGTACTGTCGGTACAAGGTAACCGACATAGTCCGAAGAATTGCCAAACTTAAGTGGCAATGAGCAGGGCCACATTGCTCGCAGAACAGATGGCCGATGGGGCCGAAAGGTTCTGCAGTGGCGACCGCGTACCGGAAGACGAAGCGTTGGAAGGCCTCCCACAAGATAGACCGATGACCTTGTGAAGGCCACAGGAATCCGCTGGATGCTGGAAGCACAGAATCGGTCGAAGTGGCTGTGCTTCGAGGAGGCCTATGTACAGCAGTGGAAGTCTTTCGGCTGAAATGATGATGATAATAATAGGTACTGTCCCACTAGCAAAGGCAAAGACCTCCTCCAACTCCTTCCAGCACGCCACATAACACATGACAACCACAGAAACAGGTTTTCTACGGGTTTTGTCGACGGAAGAGTAGACCAAATAACAGATTGTGATTGTTTATCTGTCATTTTGTCTACTCTTCCGTCGACCAAAACAGTTTCTATTGTGGTCATATTAAGCGTGTTGGAACTCTTTTCCCGCGCCAACTTGAACTAGCCCTCGTGGTTCGCTACCAAACGATCAATAACAATCTAAATCATTTTTGAAGAATATTGCTAATCCATTGCTTCATATGTTCGAAAAATTTGTTTGCTCAGCAACATAAACTTAATGAATGTTGTTGGACTGTCAAAATGAAACAGATTGTGATTCAATTCAATTCAATTTATTCAGTAACAATCTAGTACATTGTGTTCGAAATAATCCAACATGAAACATAATTATACATAGATATTACAAAATGACGATGTACGAATATTATTATCAAAAAAACATGCAGTTCAATTAAAATTACGAAATATTATTTAGATAAAAATCATAAATTATAAAACCATAATTATGTTAAACAAAATTAAAAATCAGAAGCAGGCATGGGTGACCATCTTTACATACCAAGACTCCTCCGTGCCTCGGAAAGCACGTTATGCTGTTGGTCCCAGCTGTCATTTATTGATCTTTGACAGTTGTTACGGGTCGTCAGAAGATAGATAGATAGAATATTCTTTATTATGCACACCATACAAATTACAGAAATAAATTTAGTAATTTTACATAGGGTGACACAATGGACGGTCTTATCGCTAAAAGCGATCTTTTACAGACAACCTTTGGATGGATTAAAGGGAGAAGGAGAGATAATACTGCAGGTAGTCAGTGGTGTACCATTTACATACACAATAAATACATAAAGAATAAACTTAACCACATAAATATATACATATATATTCATAGATATAAAAACATGAAACAAGAATAAGGAACTATATGTAATGATGATATTTAAGGAAAGAGGAAGTGTTTTTTCACCAGAATTTTAAAAGTGGACAAAGATTGAGCACGCCTTATCGACACGGGCAAGGCATTCCATAACCGTACTGCTTGAACTGTAAAAAAATTGTCATAAAAGTTGGTGGAATGCATCGGCATCTCTAGTCTCAAGCCCGAAAGTCTGACAACCAGTCTACCAAGGGGTATCGTGTCACCCAGTATCTGGGTTGTGGAGATCAGATAGATAGTCGCTCCATGTAAAATACTGGTATTCAGCTGCATCCTGTTAGACTGGAAGCCAACCCCAACATATGTAGTTAGGAAAAGGCTAGGTAGATGATGACTTCCTAGGTGGCCACCCTGTACCTACTTCAAGTTGACATGATATTATTGTTTTTTTACATTGTTATTCCGTTTAACATGTATATTCAAATACCGTATCAATGAAATACAAAAGCCGCATTCTTTCAACTTAGGTAAGTAAGCTGGAACATTTAAATTGTAAATGAAATTTTGTTTTGGGCCTATTTGGCGCAGCCGTAAGGCACACAATATATTTTTTTTAAAGTTATCTTTATTTTTTCAATTTTTTTTTGTTTTTGTGTGAATATTGTGTGCCTTAATCTGAGACAAACAAATTTATTTTCTTTCTTTCTATAAAGCAAAACTATTTTACTGTTGTCATTTAGACACGTTCATGTAGAGTCGGCCGCCTATCAATGTTCACCTTGAGCTGGCCTAGCGTAGTACGGAATTACAATAGAAAAAAAAAACAATAATCAGTCCCTGAATAATTTCGTCAATTGTGAACAGATTTTGAAAATTATTTTTCATTTGGTAGCGAAAGCTTGCGCGGTGGTCTCATTTAAATTGTATTAACTTTTCTCGGGTAGTTTTTGAGTAAGCTTCAATAATGCATAAAAAAACAGTACAAAGTGAAAAGCAACTTTAATTTCTGAAGTCGGTGGCATAAGAACGAAAAATTCAAAACCAAAGACACCGACTTCCGAAATTAAAGCTATTTTTCGCTTTGTAGTGTTTTTTTTTTTTGTAGTCGGTATTTTTTTTTCCCGATTGGCACTGCTTATAATCCAATTATTAATGACTACAGAAGCGTGTCGATTTCAAAATCGTCATATACCTAAACGTCTGTGCGCACGCGATGTAGGTATATGATTATTTCGGAACACATACGCAATTTGTAACGTCCTTCCCTGCGATCATGTTAACGGTGAAGATGACGGCAATTTGTGATATACTATGTGTAGGTATCTATTTTATGTATTTTCTGGCATAACTTGCTATTTCCACAAGGTTGGTAATCAGAAACTAGTAAGCAGTGTTATTCTGTAAAGTTCACTTGGAACCTCACTCAAGTGAGTGCACACAATTCGAAAGCGAACTCATTTGTTTTTAAAGTAAACCATTGCGGATTCACAACGTTCGAATTTCGAAGCTTTTTTTAAACGACTTCCAAAGGGAGGAGTAAAAGAGGAGGAGGAGGTGTTAAAGAAATTGCATGCCATAGCTTCAGCGGGGTGTACTATGCCAAATCGAATGCCAAATAATCGAATATCAATTGATCGACCACTATAAATCGAACATCTAAATACTCGAACGTTCATAAAATCGAATGGTTAATTAATCGAACATTCAATATATCGTACACTCAATACATCGAGTGTTCAAAATATCGAATGTTTGTTTGATCGAGCGTTCAACGCATGTGAGTTCAGAGCCGATAAAGGAACCCGTAAAAAAGAAAAAATAAATACCTTTAAAAAAGGTTTTTAAAAAAACCGAAAATTATCTTAAGATGAACTTAATGTTACCTACTAATTAAATAGCAATCGTTTAGAATTTATTTAAAAAAATGCATAAAATTAATTTTTATTTTGTTTAAATGCTAATTAATAATTTCCTAGAGTTACCTACCTGACAACGCGTTCGATAGTAGGTAAGTAATTAAAACATTTAAACAAATAAAATCATTTTAATTTTAAACGATTGCTGTTTTAATTTAGTAGGTACTAAATTAGGTTTATCTTGTAATACTTTTTTTTTCTGGGTTCGTCTATCGATACTGAACCTACCCCTAAGCTAACGCACGCAATTTCTTTAACAGCCTCTTTATGTTTTTTTTTTCTTCGGGCGTAACTCCTTTATATATATAGACGGATCTGCAAAATTCTTTTTTGTTTGAAAAGGTGGTCCTATTGTGATAAGGTTTTGTAGGTATAAAGACATGTATTTTGTGTTATTTATTTTTAATTCTAAGACGTGTAATTTATTTTTTTGTTATTAATTTATTATTTCATGACATCTTTAATGTAATTTGTATTTATTGTCATTGTATGTGTTTTAATTATTTTAAATTCTATGACGTGTAATTAATTATTTTGAATCTATTTTATTATTAATGATATCTTTTTTGTTATTATTATTTAAAATGTGTAAATTCAGATACAAATAATTGTTCATGAATAAATGACTATGACTATGACTATGACTATGGTCACGATCAGATGATGGTATCCTGGAGAAATCGAGGGAAGTCTCCAAATATTATAGGCAAACCATTAGCCATTAATTTGGGTATTTTTTATGGTAACTCGTGCAGTCGAACTGATGATGAAGACCACAGATGGCCACCGGAACTACTCAAGTATTTCACGAGCTGCAATTCGATTACTTTAATATGGTTGCCAAGCAATTTACGCTCGTCACAATGTATATGGAGAAGTAGAATTGATGGTGAAATACCAGGAGAACTCCCCAACGATTAGCGTCCCTGCATCGGGTAAAGCAATATTTTGCAAAAGGTGATGAGCAGTTGATATTGTAACTTAGATACATTACAAACCGACTTAATAAAAAGCGAGAAAAAACACTTTTACAAAAAAAAACAACCAACTTCCAAAAAAACACTACAAAGTGAAAAAAATCGGAAGTCGGTGGCAAATAACGAAAATACAAAACCAAAGACACCGACTTCCGAAATTTAAGTTATTTTTCATTTTGTAGTGTTTATTGGAAGCTAGTTGTTTTTTTTTTTTGTAAAAAAGTTTTTATCTATATATTCTTTATTATTTTGTGAATGTGACAACATCGTAGGCCTAGTAGACTGTAGATTTGTTGACCATTTTCTGTTTTGTTAAGTTCAGGTACTTGTTGAAATGCCTACGCCGTCCATACCTATCAACACTGTTATTTGGAAATATTGTAAAAGCCAAATATTTTTAAAAGAATAACAGTGGAGTTTCTTGCCGGCTCTTCTCCACTGGAAGCGACCAATTGTGGGTTTAGGTGAAATAAAATATTTTGATTTTTGAACAAATACATTGGTAGGAAGGTATACCTTTGTAAATGATGGCTTATTATAGCTTGCTCTTTACATAGAAGCTAATAAAATCCAATCGATTTGTAGCTATCTTAGTTAGTAGGTTAAACGGGTATATTACGCTACACTAAATCAGGGCCTTGAATTAAGGGACCACTAAGGGAGCACAACCTAATTATGACCCTTACTCTTATTACACGTCTCCTCTTATCAAGGGGTTTAAGTACCCTGATTCAGTGTAGTGTATGACCCGCATTAAAACTTAGGTTTAGGTTAGCTTTACCCAAAAAATAATTATTGTACAAGTGTCTAGTTTTTGTAAAACACCCGACTGACTTAATGTTTTAGTTTTGAGAGCGTTTCTTCTGAAAGTGGGCAACGTCGCAAATAGATGACAAATATTTCATTGTTTTGATTAATTTGGCAATATTACTGTGTGGAAATAACTAGCGAACTAGAATATTAATAGTGAATTGCAATTATAACATTGAATTTGATGTTGTAACCGTTTTAAGTGTAAAAAAGGCATTTTTTTTACATCTAAAACTAAATATTCGGTGTAAAGATATTATTATTGCGTTTCATAATCAATATTTTAGTTCGCTAGTTAGCCACATTTCATATTTGTATCCAGTATTATTTCCAAATTAATCAAAACAGGTAATTTTTTGACAGCTATTTGCGTCGTTGCCAATTTTTAGGATAAACGCTCTTAATAATCTCATTGTAAATGCATTATTGTGAGATGAGATTAATGTTGCAGGAATGATACAGCTGGCATTTTTCTGGATTGTATAACTTTGTTCATCTCTAACCTCAAAATGGTAGTGGGCCGTCAAACGATGGCCGCTAAGCCACAGATGAGTATTTTAATGAAGAGTGTGTACTCGTACTCCAGCTAGATGGACTGACCCACAACGGCATCTATTCGATACGAACAACTAAAACTAAAATAAAATAGTACTAAAATTGTACATGAAAACTAAAAAAATGATAAAATAATTAAATTTATTTATTTAATTTATTTATCATCATCATACATCTACCCTTACAGCTAACCAATGCGGTAAATGTGCCGTAATTAATACTTTAACATAATTGTTCCTTATAACTAATACCTATAACTCATTACAAACAAAGCATTCCTTGTGAATTCACTCAGAGAACAACAGAATAGGTCTGTCTCACTCGCTATGAGGTTGAGCGTGCGGAGTGCACGTGTCAGCGGCGCCTCCTTCAGAAGGTTGGTCCTAGCACGCGGTTCCACCAGCAGTCGTATCTGCCGTCGTCGCCACACGACAAATCCAATGATTAAATAAATTTAAAGTATACACCACTAAAAAGCGCTCCACGCTTTTTGATTTAATCATTGGATACAAGTCAATTGAATTATTTTATCATTTTAGTTCGTGTAAAAAGCGTGTTGTTTAGTTTTTTTCAAACTACAATTTTATTTTTTACTTTTTCGTCAAGTTTATTCTTCATTTAGTTAATAACTCTAAAGTCAACGAAGCTATGACGGTTTACTAGTAGCCACTGAAGAGTTTCAGGATCCACCTCGTGGCTCCATCATCAGACCCTCGACACCAAGTGCAATAAACTCGTCGAACCGAAACACATGAGTCTGAACTCGAGGAGTTTACTAGAAGTCGCTGAAGAGTTCCACTATCCACCTCCTGGCTCCATCATCAGATCAGTTCCAAGATACAAAATTATTGTATTTTCATCGGTTTTTGATACGTGTGCAAATTTTCAAGATATTCGAACGTCTTGAAGTTGGTGAAAATTACGTTGAAAGATTACATTACATAGTTAGTAACATACAGGTCGACCTAATAAAAGCGTGTTAAAAATAGTCAGAATTTACCATCCATCTTACTCTGTTGCTACATACAAACTTCTTTTATCCGTCTTCTTCACGGCCCAGTTTTATGTGACTATCTGTCATTTGCTCCTATTTAATAACAATAGAACATTATGATACAAGTGTGCTGTGTTGGTCATTACCCACAAGGCGGTATTATTCGCGCGAGCCACAATCCAGTACGAGGTTTTATCACGAAGTTGAGAATTTTACCCTGAAATTATAATCATGAATGGAATAACGCTGAAATAATAATAATTCTCACATTACACAAAAATGTATCAAAAGCCTCACGCTTATAAGTGAAGGACAAATCTAATTAATGTGGAAAAAGCCTTCAAAGTGTATTATGAAACTAGAGCTAAATAGTGACGTATCTGCCCCAGTTAAATGGTGTTACTAAATAACGTTCTTACTGTGAAGACAATGGTTTATAATGTTTATGTTGATAGGGTACCCAAGTACGTGGTTTTTGCAAGATATTTGTGTTAATTTTGACCGTTAAACTAGTCTTCTTCACTTGTATAGAGACAGTAAGGATAGCTGATGCCATGGGTAATAAGCTGGTATTTTAATGGACTAGTGGGCTTTTATCTCTATAAATTATCACCGATACTTAAAGGGCTGTGTTTACTTTCTATACAGACGAGTTCCTTCGAAGGGATTTCTCGTTACAATTACAGATCATCAAGATTCGATCTGTATTTAAATTATAAATACCGAGTATTTAACACAAAAATGCTATATTATACAAACAACTAAATCCTACAATCAAATGGACGACCTTATCACTAAAATCGAATTTGTAGCACAAACTTAAAAAATTTCAATTATATCATTATCAACTACTGAGAAAAACAAGAGTTTTGTAGTGTCCCTGAAAAGGGTAAGATTTCTGAGGGGACGGCGCGTACGCAGTCCCCACTAACAAAAATTACGCATCCGAGTTATCCACATTAGGGATAATCGCAGGGGTCAACCCAACCGCAGTGCAATGGGAAGGCCTCGCCCTGGGGGAACCGCCTTCATGATCACGGTATCCCCTATGCCAGGTAAGTATGATTTTGGTACAATAACGCGCGAAGGTCATTCAACAGCGGAGAATCTCGACACCGCGATTCAGAAACGTGACGTAAATGTAAAGCGCCATCTAGTTTGAGATTCGGAACTAAATTGAGCGGCTTTCGATACTACCGGAGAATATTAGAATGTATACTACATAGCTATTATTACCAGAAATACAATTATTTATTATCAATATATGTTGAGTATACAAAAATAAAACCTAGTTGAATGGCGCAATCTAAGACAACCATAGTATTTCGCCAGACTAAAAAAAAACTAGAGACACTGAACGGGATACTGGCTGCTATAATAAAAACTAATATTTAAAAAAACTAGTAGAATATTCAAGTAATCAATATTTATAGTAAGTGCACTATAAGTACTAAATCCAAAGTAAAAGTATTGAAAATATTGTTATAGGCAAACCCGTTTAACACAAATGATTAGGGTCTAAAAAACACATGGAGAGCCACAAAAAAAAAAAAATACAATAAAGCAAAAATCTGTACTTGGGGATTATTATACAATGAGGAGTGACTTTGAATATATATTATGTAAGTTAAAACTTCCCACAATAACAACTTAATGATCTCCTAATGAAATTAAATTAAATTAAATTGTTTATTCTGTAAATAGGATATCGGAATCACTTTTACACGTCATATAAAAAATAAGCTAGGTGAGGTCGGTGTTTCCTACCTGACTACTCTGAGAAGAAAGGCCGAAACAAACTCAGAGGTCGCAGTCTCTTTTAAAGTCCAGACATAATCTTGGTCAAGCCATGTGAGGACCATGTAGATTAGTGTCTGAAATGGTCTTTTGAGGAAAGAACCACACAGATTCGAGTGGACCTGTCCAGTCAGTGCAAGCATTTGTCAGTAATCGTGGAGCTCAAATCAGAACTTAAGGAGCTCAACTCGTCGAACAATACCAAAGAAAGGATATTCGGGTAGGCCGCATCAACTATTCAAACTGCCAGACCATCATTAAAACTAACTGAGAAAGAAAAAAAAAGGAAAAAAAAAACAGAGCTACCTCTCTCCGACCCTTTTGCTGTGCCCTACAGGGTCCTTAATTTTCTGAATTATATAGTTAACACCTTACTACAAATTGTGGTAAAGCAATAAGGATATTGAGTATTGATTTAGACATACATTTATGAGTACAAGTATGACAACTTACATAGATAGAGCATGGACACTGTGATGCAGAGGAATAAGGAGCATGTCACAAGACAAAGTGTTAAACGTAATTATAAATGAAGATGGCTACAAGAAAAAAAAAACGTTTTACAAAAAAAAAACAACAGACTTAACAAAAAAAACACTACAAAGTGAAAAATTGCTTTAATTTCGGAAGTCGGTGTCTTTGGTTTAGAATTTTCGTTTCTGGCCACCGACTTCACTTCGTAGCGTTTTTTTTAAGTAGGTTGTTTTTTTTTCACTTTTTTGTTGTGGTACCTACCCCACACAAATTCGAATACCAGTGCCTGCTGTACAAATAACAGTGACAGGAACTTGTCAAATCATCCATGTAGACTAAGTGGGAAAAATACGTTGAAGCTTACTCAAAAACTATACAAGCAAAGTCAATAAAAATTATATGGGACTCTACTTGGGAGAATACCCTTTCATACAAAAAAATAATTTTCAAAATTGGTCCACAATTGATGGAGAAATCGACGGACATAACATATAACATCCTCCTTTTTGGAAGTCGGTTAAAAAAGACCTACGACAAGATTGATGGATTATGTGAAAGATGATAATGGCTGAAATAAAGTTAATTCTGAGATGAAGATTAGAGATGTTAGTAAATATAGAAGAAAAAGACTTGCTGCTCTGACCACAAAGAAATTAGGATAAGGACAGATCCAGTAACTGGGTAGAGGACGTCTGATAGACATTCGCTTCATGTGAAATACTGATATTCAGCTGCATCCGGTTAGACTGGAAACCGACCCCAACATAGTTGTGAAAGTCTGGGCAGATGATGATGATGTTGATGGAATAAGAGTAAAGGAATCTCACTATAATATACAATGTTGCCCATGGGCATGTGGCCGCCCGAATTTTTCTGAATATTCATGACAAATTATCGAAAATTAATTTTAAAAGGTTCATCTTTTCTTTTTTTTTTTAATTTTTTCTTATTAGGTATTATTTTTTTTTTTTTTCAATATCCTGCTATGATTTTATAGACTTACTGTTATTTATGTTTTTTTTTTTTAATACTGTTTTTTTTTTAAAATGTGTGCACCTCCTTTTTTTTACATAGTCGAAAAAATGTATTAAAAAATATTAGTTAATCCGATAAAATGACTCATAAGCTTTTAGAAATAATAAACGAAATCCAAATCGAGCCAATAACATAGGAGATTATGTCAAACGCTAATAAAAAAAATAAAAAATTGAAAAACATGAAAAAATAATAAAGATAGGCCCCCTTTTAAAGTTAATTTTCGTTATTTTTTCATGAATATTCAGAAAAATACGGGCGGTCACATGCCTATGGGCGACATTGAATACGGGAAAAACAAATATATAATGGTTTTTTTTTATGGTAACCCTATCAATGTTGTTCTGCTATATGGTTTACCAAGTCGTTGATTATCATCATATTGCGAATATAACACCATGAAGTTACTACGTAATGATTAATTGTTTATCTTTACGCCTTGCTTGGTTTACGGGTTAAGAAAAGTTACAAGTTCCATGTGGTTTGCAATTTAAAGGTACTTAAGTAACATACAGTTGCAGAGCAGGAAGAGATAGTTAGATATCTATGTTGGTTAGTTGGTACATTTTAGTACATTTTACCTTCTTGGTTGCCTTGTGTTGAAGTAAAAATTTCGTTCCATTTTTAAATAACGCGACAGATGAGTGAGAGATGAGTTTTCATAGTAATTTATTTGACCGCTAAACACGACACTTATGGATTTTCATACAAACATTGCCGGCCGGACGCCCGCATGTATTCGGCCAGTACAGCAATTTCGATTTAGCTCGAAGAAGGTTGTCAAAATAATGCTCGAATTTCCAAGTATGTTTGAGAAAAACAAGTAATTGAGAAACTTGTAACTGGTAAGTTTCAAACAAGGGGCGGAGGCGAACATTTCGGAAAAAAAACTAAGTAGTTGTAGATGGCACATACCGAAAACTTTAATTGAAAATTCGATCGCTTTCTCACCTCTAAACGTAGCATTTCAGCCCACCTCCCAATACTTAACCAGTCGTAATATTATTACTCATTGGTGACACATATTCCTATCCGGTAACACCCAAACAGGTTCAACTGGTTTGCTGCTGATGTAACGTTGAAACTTACTGACTGCTCCGGACCTACAGACGGTACTAAGGGTTACTAATGGTAGATTATACTCGTATGTGGTTAGTGTTGGGTGTTGGATATAATATGAAATTGCCATTTCAACGAACTGGCCACTTTTAATTAAAATTAAACCTGCATGGTGTGAGATTCTAAAGTAAAACTTTTTTCGCAACTTAACAACAACATTCTAAATTAGAAAATGCAACATTCGACTGTTTGTCTTTCAATTGTTTTTTCATTCAACTTCTAAAGTAAAGATGGATATATTGAAAATTAGAATAATTTTTTAATACGAGTTCGAATTTGGAACTAACGCAGCAGAAGCAGCTCGCAATATCAATTTTGTGTTCGGAGAATATATGGCTAATGAATGCACCGTGCGTTTTTGGTTTAATCGCTTTTGTAGAAACTTCGACTTGGGGAATCCCGAGGAAGACCAGCCACCACAGTAGAGTCCAGGTCCTCACAATTCTACCACAAAGGCATAAATGGCCTTCCCATGACATGGCAGAAATGTAAAAGAAAGAAAAATGCGTTTATTGGCATTACAAAAAATACACCTTAAAACTATAAAAACAGAAAACAAATTATTATAATGCCAAAAGGGCCTCAGCTCAGCATAAGAATAGTTAGCTTAAGAAGTTAGCGATATTAATATCCTAGTACACAAGTTAGCGATATTTCCATACAGTAATATTGCCAAATTAATCAAAACAGGTAAATATTTGACAGCTATTTGCGACTTTGCCAACTTTTAGAATGAAACCACTTAATGAAAAATAATATTCTAACATAAACAATGTAAAAGATCCAAGTAGTAGTAGTCCTAGGAATCACGCTAGACGAGAAATTACAATGGGGACCTCATATAACAATTCTTGCGGGGCGGCTAAGCTCGGTCGCTTATGCTGTTAGAAAGATACGACAGTTAACAGATGTAGAAACCGCGCGTCTGGTCTATTTTAGCTACTTCCACAGTATTATGTCGTATGGCATTTTACTGTGGGGTCGGGCTGCTGACATTGAATCCATCTTTATTTTACAAAAGAGAGCTGTCAGAGCCATTTATAATCTACATCGTCGCGAATCTCTCAGGGAACTATTTAAAAAGATTAATATTATGACGGTACCTTGCCAATCCATTTATGAAAATATTATGTATGTAAGAAAAAATCTACATATCTTTAATAAAATAAGTGATAGACATAATTTTAATACTAGAAATAAAGATAAAATAGATCAACCATTTTTCAGATTATCTAAAGTACATACATCTTTTATGGGGTACAGTGTTAAATGTTACAATAAAATACCTTGTGATATATTACAATTAAATGAAAGAAAATTTAAAACTCATATTAAAAGTACACTCTGTAAACAAGCATATTACAAATTAGAGGATTATATCCAAGATAAGAATGCTTGGAAACATGCTGGTCCTGCTCCATAGGACAATTTAGAGTCTAGACAAAATCAAACTGGTTGCTTATTTAATTATGTATTTGTTATTTTTTATAACACTGATTTTACATTCTGTGATTTCTTGAACTCACACACTGACTTATTAGTATTACTTGTTAAAATGTTAGGAATATCGTATAATTTTACAATGTTTGTAAATATGTGAGCACCATGTATCTATCACATATTTAATTTATCTGTAATTGCTTTATTTTTCATTCTTTTTTACCTATCGCGGTATAGTAATCTTATTCTAGATGCATCGTCTTCCCATATAATTATATAATTAATGTATGCAAAATATTGTAAAAACATTTTAAAAGAGTAACGGTGGAGTTTCTTGCCCATTCTTCTCCATACGAAAACTACCTTTTGGAAGGGGCGACTAGAATCAGTTCTATTTTTTGTAAACTTGACGTTCATAGGTGCCTTTTATGTGCCTAATTGAAATAAATTGTTTGACTTTGACTTTGAAAGTAGTAACATAATGTACTCGTATGTAGAAAAGAAGGTTGTAAAGAAACGTCATTCATGTTCTGATATCGCGAACATACAGTGGACAAGCATGTAGATCAATGCTCTCGCCGCCTCTGTATGAGAGCAAAGAGGCCTTTGCCCCTGCGCTGCGGCAGAACAATTACACACACATATAAATATTAGTTAAACATTATTTTTACATTATTACAAAATGTCCTCTCACTGAACCTGAAAACACAAACAATTGATATCGAAACCTATTATACTGCACAATAGAGTAAGTCATTGTCCTCTATAAGCCACGGAAATGTTAGTACTGACGTGTCCAAAACTTTCAGGGCACTAGGCTGTGAATTAGTCACGATAGCATAACTGCTATAGGCTGATTTCACGGGAATTTCGCGAACTGCTTAAGTTGCACTAGTCGACGGCTCGAACTCGTTGGTGGGCTTGGCTAATATACAATGTCGCCCATGGGCATGTGACCGCCCGTATTTTTCTGAATATTCATGAAAAATTATCGAAAATTAACTTTAAAAGGGGGGGTCTATCTTTAATATTTTTCATGTTATTCAATTTTTTATGTTTTTAGTAGCGTTTGCCATATCTTCTATGTTATTGGCTCGATTTGTATTCTGTTTATTATTTCTAATATTAGTAAAATTTGTCGACTATGAAAAAAAAAACGGAGGTGAAGATTTTTTTTCTCCAAAAAAACAGTATTTATTTTAAAAAACATAAGTGAAATTATGTTAATTATACATAAAATTATAGCGGGATACTGAAAAAAATAAAAATAAGAAAAGATGAAAAAAAAACAATTAAAGATAGACCCCCCTTTTTAAGTTTATTATCGATAATTTGTCATGAATATTCAGAAAAATACGGGCGGTCACATGCCCATGGGCGACATTGTATATGCATGCTATTTCGTTTATTTATTTATTTAGTGAAATAGACGATGATTTATAAATAAAAAATTTAAAAAAAATGTCGCAGATTATTTATGAAAGTAAGTTGGTTGTGTTTTCCTAAAGAGCATTTTTTAACACCGTAGAGTCTTTTCATGACAGCCATCACTGCGGCCGTTATGTGGCGGCCACCGGTCATTTAATAAAACAATAGATTTAGTGTTAGTGTTAACGGTCATAACAGGATGCTGTCTATTTTATTGGGTGACTAACCATCTACGCAATCATCGAGTATAGTAAACAATCGATCGCTAGTGAACGGCTCATTTGCTGCGTATGGACCGGAATGAGCGAAAGTGAGAGCCCTGATCTGTGCATGCGCAATACATTACTCGTAGCTAAGCTATGAGTTGGTCTGCATAATTTCTAGTACCATTACAGAAAGATTGGTGTCGAAACCAGACTAATGAGGATACAAGGTGATACAGTACAAAACAAATAAATACTATTCGATATTCGAACGGTGTCTCGCTCGCTTCGCTTTCGAATTGTGTGCGCTCACTTCAGTGAGGTTCCAAGTGAACTTTACATAATGATAGAATAGAGGTTTTATTCTTTGTTAAAATTACACAGCTGTTTTAATATTGATATCCAAAATATATTTTACACGGCGCGTTAATCTAGGTATTTCAAAATGGTCGCGATATCGCAACGAGATACGAATAGATTGGAAGTTATATCGCCATACCAAAGATGACGGAAACCGTCAGGTATTAACTATGCCACTTGCTATTAATTCCACTAGCTTGCTAATGAGAATACAGTAGTGCTATTTTGTAAAGTTCACTTGGAACCTCACTCAAGTGAGCGCACACAATTCGAAAGAGAACTCATTTGTTTTTAAAGTAAATCATCGCGGATTCAGAACGAGACACCGTTCGAATTTTGAAGTGTTGTTTTTTTATATCTGTAGAGATCCTTGTAAAAAGGTTTGTTTTAGTAAACATGTTAGGGTTCGTTGAGAAAATATCACGTTTGACGACGGAAAGGAGGGTAATGTGTTTATCAGCTTATATTGTATATATGTTTTCCGCTGGATGCGAGAAGTACGGAACCGGTCGAAGTGACGGTGCTTTCGGGAGGCCTATGTCCAGCAATGGACGTCTTTCGGCTGAATGAATGAAAAATGAAATTCAGTACCACTTGACATAGTTCGTTGATTTTTTTTCCTTTTTTCACAATATGGTGTGGTTGTCGCTACATTGAATTTTGATTACTGTCCTGTCTTTATTTATGAAATGAAGTGGCATTTCATAAATAACTTCTCAGTGACGTCATTCGCCGGTAAATTACAGACGCTATGTGGCGGCCACTGCTCTTTTAGGAAACAGTAGTGTTCTTCATTTTCGTGTGGTTAGTGACTAACCTGGTGTCAGAGTTCTTATGCCGCCCGTGGGCCTTTGACTTTTCTTCACATGCCGTCGAGAAATATCTCTCAGGCATGCTGGCTTCCTCACGATGTTTTCCTGCACCGTTTTTGAAGCAGGTGATAATTAATTATACAATGGGGCAACTAGCTTCATCTTTCTGACTGACCGACCCCTTGACAATTCAAAAGTGCCTGAAATTGGTTTATTTGAAATAAATGGTTTGAGTTTGAGTTTGGACATGAATCAGAAAAGTCAGAGGTCGGTCACACAAATAGGCTATCATTGCTGTACTAGCTACTATACTGCTAGCTTTAAAACGTGGACTTTCAAGCGACAGAACGTGAGATCTTATGAACGATCTACGTACTTACTTTCGACCCACTTTTAACACAAACATAAACAAGAATACCTTCTTGGAGAAACCAATAATGAAGAAATGCAAGTCTACCTAAAAAAAATTATTAAAAAACGTGCTCTCTATAAACAAAACGAAACATTATCCTGAGGATAATGCAGGTAAGATAGGATACTACGTAATTTTATTTTATTTTTTATAGATACTTAGAGTATATAACACTGGAGAAGCCTTACGAACACTGACCCCCCGACCCTTGCTCGAAGATGCGCCAGCCCGCGTCGATGCTGAGCCTGTAGCTTTAAATTCCCCGATTAATAATAATGAAATACTTTTGATCCAGCCTGTCCCTCTTGCTGTCCTCCCCCCAGCGAACGCCCTAAGCCGAGGTTCGTACCCCACAGGGGGTGCCCTTAGCGAGCGTTCGCCTAGTTTTAATTAGCATAGTTTTGCCCCTGGCTGGAGGTAGAAGCTTAAGGCAGCCACAGGATTGACCGGTTAAGTAGTCATGACCTCAGAGGTCAGCAACGAGATGCCCAATAGAAAAAAAAAAAAAATTTACGAACACTGCCCCTCTGTAAAAGAAACGAGAACAAATGTTCTAGTGCGTTCATAAAAACTACTTTCAAATCGATTCTAACGCACTTCGTAAATCGTTTTAAAGGCGCGCAGAGCTCCGTGAAAATGCTTAGCAGTCCTGTTAAATTCTGTAAAAAAGCATTCAAATCCGTCAAACTTACGTAAAGAACTGAATAACCTTCCATATGGTAATATTTTTTTATAATATTTAGTCATGAAATTTATTGATATTCAAAATCCTAATCTCATAATACATTTAGATTTTACATTCGATTCAACCATGATTCAACATATTCGTAAAAAACATGGCATGAATCGAGTATTTTCCTTACATTGCTTCTGTGACGTCACTGAGTCTCACTACATCTCGTTTTTATGTTCATAAAGATCAAAATACTTTTCGTGTGCATTACGAAAATATACGTCAAATCAGTAAAATTTACATGCACTTGACGTGCGACTTTGTCGTTTAGTAAAAATGATAGCGAGACTACCGTAGGGTTACTGGCGTGGGCCTGCGGACGGTGAGCAATGGGCAGCTCGCCGTCCGATAAGGACCAGGCCCGTGTCGACGGCGCGTTGTGTTCCACGCGCGCCTCAAAGAGATGTCAGCACCAACCGACGGGGTCGAAACACCAATGCCTGCTGGGGTTGCGGGTTTGTCCGAAAGGGATAACGCGGCCCCGGCACACAGGCAACGGAAGGAACACGGGTGGGTTTTAGTCAGTAAAAGTCTGACACACCCTCTCGCTCTGCCCAGAGCGGGAGAAGTCATTTGATGATTTTCCACCCTCAAAAAGAAAAAAAAAAAGGGTTACTGGCGTAATATGTGTTTTTCAATGGAGTTTTCTTTAAAACATTAAGAGTAATCGTATCGTTCGTTTGAAAAGCAGTTTTATAAATAAAAGTATTATTAAATACGAGTAATACTTTTATTTATAAAAGACGGCAATTTGATTTGGCACATAAGTTGTTTTATTCCGAGCGCACACACATTATTGCCATCCTTTCTTTTGCGTATCAAAAGTAATGTCATCACTCTCGTTCATTCATAAAGGCTTGTGCTGACCAGCGCGACTTGTCGCGCGACGCGACACCGGTTATTGTTATACTGTGAAGTTTTCTTAGAAATTGTATTATTCGTGTCGCGTCGCGCCGTCGCGTCGCGCTAGTCTGCACAAGCCTTAAAACAGTCGCCCGGTGGGCTCATCGACGATGATTTTTTGTCATTATTTTTGAAAATCGGTATGATGTCTACGTGATTTAAATAATTATGTTTACATAAAAGGTTAGTAGTTTACGTTTACGTT
The DNA here is from genome assembly GCA_947364205.1 of Agrochola lota. Taxonomy (NCBI): domain Eukaryota; kingdom Metazoa; phylum Arthropoda; class Insecta; order Lepidoptera; family Noctuidae; genus Agrochola; species Agrochola lota. The sequence continues at coordinate 6,375,089 of OX376246.1, read as the reverse complement.
ACGCCTTGATACCCAAAAAAATACAAAAATAGATGAAAGTTTGCAATTTTATTTTGTATCGAGAAAATTTCAGTATATCGTGTATTCATTTTTCAGGATACTAGGCCATATAGTCAAAAAACATACACCAAAATATTGAATCCCTATTCCATAATTTAATACGGTGCACGATAAAGAAAAAGTTTTTTTTTTTTCTATATATCACCTTAAAGAAGTGATGCATGCATGCTTCAGCCAATCCGAAAATCAGAAGTTCGTGAACTGTCGCGCGTCATTCGGCCTACTTCGTAAAGCTCGGCAATATCAGGTGACGTTCGGATAACCTCGTGGTGAATTGGGTCCGCTAGTGGTTTCACTCAGCTGCTAACTTAAACAGACGACTTTTTTGTTTTGAAGTTGTGAAGCGAGATTATGTTGTATTTTTTCTTCACGCGCATAAATTTAATAGAAACACGGAAAACGGCGTTTCCTACTCACAATGACGCATAAAAAACGAGTTCACTGCAATACTGCCGCTCGTTTTAATAAACTTAATTATAATAGGCAGCACTAAAGTATGCGTGTATGTTTGTTAGTTTAGGCATAGGGATAGGCAGGAACAGGGGCGTAGCTACCGCCGTATCGGCCGTATCGATGATATGGGGCCCCCAAGCTACAGGGGCCACCAGGTGTGTAAGCAAAAATTCGTACAATATTATCCAAAATCTCAGACTCTTGTTGATATCGAGCCCGTACTGAATGATTTGTGTATGGCTTACTAAGGCTTCAAGCTAAATTATTATTACATATATTATTATTAAAAAATATTAAAAGTGCATGTAAATTAATTAAGGTCAAAGAAATACGAGATACGAGATTTATTACTTAGCTAGTAAACAAAATTCAAAACAAAGCTAATTATTAATTTAAATAGAATTGTTGCATTTTTTTTTTTTTTTTTTTTCAAAAAAGTCAAAGTCAAATTTCAAAGTTAATAAATTACTGTAAGATGTGTTGCATGGAATAAAAGGCTTTTTTATTTTATTTATTATTTATTAAGGCTTCAAGCTAAAGGCACCGTCCAACTCTCAAGCTCTTATATTTATAGAGTAAGATCACAGAAAATCTAACCTCCGAGTCCGAATGCTTCAATTTTCGAGCTCGCTTCGCTCGCTCTTACATTCTCTTAGTTAAATGACAATGAAATCTTCACCAATCAGAAAAAAAAGAATCAGATGTTCAGAATGATTAAATTGTCGAGCCTGCTTCACTCGCTCTTCAATGAACACTTAAAACATTTGAGTTAGCTTTCTAACTCGCCTCGCTCGCTCTTGGATTCTCTTAGTAACTTCACAATGTCGACTCACGATACTATTTTATTAATAAAAAAATAATAAAAAACTCATTTTGTTTGCTACAGTGAGATAAAAAGAGCCCCGAACATATTTTTATACAAGACCCCTTTTCTACTAGCTACGCCACTGGGCAGTAACTATAAAACGCCACCTGCTATGGTCCATACAAACACCTCTTGCTTCGATTAAGTTCATGCGACCAAACCATTTAAACATACTCTTTCCGATTATTGTCACTACATCTTCTTTTAAACCACGTCGTTGCCTTATCACATTATTCCTCAACCTTTCAACCTATCATTCATAGATCAAAAAAACACAAAAAAAGCAGGTGTACATCATTCTACACGTGCAGCCTGTGGGTCGACTATACTCAAAGTCTTACAGCGCCCTCCGAGTCCAATTCAATAATGCGTTCAGGGTGCTGCGATTCTGTAGTGCATCATCCCTATTTGCTGAACATCGCGTAGACAGAGATGCGCAAAAGGTGGGCATCCCTGGTGCGTAGAGTACGTGGCAGCACCAGCAGCATCCTTAGCATGATCGCTAGTCGGCTGGGCTGTAGTTACATCAATCATAGTGTATAGTATGTAATCAAGTAGTGAGTGTTGAGTTTACTTTCTTTTATATGTTTTTTTGTGGGTAGTTTTAAGTATTACTAACACTAGTCTATAAAAACATTGTTACCAACATTTTCATTTATTTTATAGTTACACCAGACTTGCTTCGAAAGGAACGCATTTATCCTTTTTTCATGCCATTTATTCAATCACTCCAAAACGGCTGAACATTAAAAAAAACATCCAGCAAAAGGATGGTACCCAAAAAACGGCATCACTTCGAAATTCGAACGCTGTCTCGCTGTGAGTCCGCGATGGTTTACTTTAAAAACAAATGAGTTCGCTTTCGAATTGTGTGCGCTCACTTGAGTGAGGTTCCAAGTAAACTTTATAGAAATAGCACTGTTCTTACAGGCGAAGACGCTAGTACAACTAGAGCGAATATAGTTTAACATTTAGCAAGAGATTAGCACAGAGTTCCCACCATGCAATATTTTTTATAGTTTTGCACATGCAAAGACAATTCAGTGAATATCTCGTAATGTTGGAAAAAGCTGTTAATTTTCGTTTGTTGTACAGTTTAGCAACATTACTTGTTGCTCTAGATTTGATTAGGGTTCCGTATAGCATCTACATAATTATCTGTACAATATACAACAAAGAGTAATTTTGCAATATGTATTGTCTTGATGTGACCATTAAATTGTCCCTAACATCAAGCAATCGACACCATTATCAAATCTTTTAACTTTTATTTGTTAAATACGAGGCTTTTGGCACAGTATAAATAAGCAACAGTATTACCTCTTCATGGAAAACCGGCCGGGATGATGCGCTTCGAAATCTCAGTGTAAATTTATCATTACGCAACGTTACGTTAGCAGTTACGTTTTTTTTTATTTTATTTGAATGGTATATCGCAGGTCAATCTAGGAGGTTGTCGGCTGCTTAACCGGACTTTCCTGCGGCTGCCTCAATAAATTAAGGCCTCCAGCCGGGGCATAAAACTAAGAAGCTAAGCCTTCACGCTAAGGCCACCCTGTGGGGTATGAACCTCGGCTTAAGGCGTCGTTGGACAGCAAGGGACATGCTAGATCGGATTAAGCGGCAGAAACGCACGGACGCGGCAGGTTTATCTACCGAGCGGCCGCAGGTAATTATTTCTAGGTCAGTGCCGAGACGTCATACTGTTACATTATTATACTGTGATTTTGGCTGCTTTGTATTAGTGTCTGTATGTTGTCTTTTTGCTATAACAGTCTTGTGTGCCCCAAGGCTGAACCAATTGGGCCCAGATCAGCATAAATGTCAGACAAATAGTGTGTGCCGCTGGTTTTCAACTGAACCTTACCTTCTAGTACTCCAGAACATATCAATCTCATCGGTCATCCGCTCTGCGAGCAATGTGGCGCCTCTTTACACTAAAGTTTGGCAATTTTTATATTTTATACCATTTTGAAATTTGAAAAGTTATGACAAAAAGCGGGAGACTTGCAAAACAGTCCGAACATTTTATATTTTAAACTTTTTTTTCAGAACTCGTAATTTTTTTTATTTTCTAAGTCATTTGTCCGGATTTTTCAACTTAAGGCGGGGTTACCCGGAAAAACGTCGTTTTGTATTGATTTTTATTCGTAGATAACACGGATTAAAATTTTGAAAAAAACTTATTACATATTTCACACTTCGATCTAGGTATTTCGGCCGTCCGATACACGATTACGTGCACTTTACTGGATCCAATTAAATCGCAAAGACACGTCTAAATTATGTTCTAATTATTATTTTATTTGAGTTATATTAGGCTTTGAATAATAAAGCTTATATCATAATAAAGGTCGTAAAAAATGTGATATAAATCGGCCAACATAATGTGAAATTTGAAAATACTTATACCACTAATTCCAAAATCAAGCGTTTTCATCTTTTCATGCGCTCGCCCCGTATCATTTAGTCATAGTTACTTTACTCTTTGGTCCCGAGCGGGACGTCTTGGAGGTCGGACGTATGCCAATTTTTGTGAAAATACGCTCTCTCTGCCGTTGTTAAAAAAAAACAATATAAGTAGAACACCTTAGTTATGAAATTGCGATAGCTCAGAAAAAATATCTCTTAATTATATTATAGTTTTAATTCATAATATTGTTTTCGAAAGTTTGATTATTTCTATGTGATATGATGACGTTTAATTGTCATCTTACAATAGCGATAGACACATTACAAATTTATCGATACAATTATAGTAAGTGCGAGTCGTATATAATTGTTATATCTTCGCGGTCGTGAAGAAGAATAAAACACATTTTTCTTAAGAGTTTTTAATTAGATTCATCCATGTTACTTTCTATATTCACTCTCCATCGAACTGTCTTTGCTACTATCGTATATTACATTAATAAATACATAAAATACAATGTGTCCGGTTGTCGGTTGTACCTATATTATTTAAAACAACTTTGATTGAATTGTTGTTTCAAACAAAAGTGCTACCTATACTAACACGACCAAATGTATGGATTTTTTTTATTGAATCCGTGATTTTATCGTATTGGCTCAGTGTGAACAACTACGTATATGTATACGAAAAAAAAATCGTTCTAAAATGTCGATGTCCTAAAATAATAGATTCGATAAATTATAGCTGTAGCAGTAGGTACGTCCCTTGACAATAAAGTACGGCAATTGTTACTTCATATGTAGCTGTTAATATTTACGGATCTTCATGAGCGGTGGGAAACACCCAAAACAATAGAATATGGTCACAGAATAAGCGAAACAGTTAGACAAATTTTAGCCCATTCTAATGAATAAAAATCTCTAATTAAGGATTTCTTTTAAATTCTGTCACTGGGGTTAAATAGGGGATGAAATAGATTAGATATTATAGATTTTTATTTTGTATAGATTTTATATGGAATTTTGCAATTTTTTCTTAAATTCACTTAATTGATTTAAAAAAATGTGGCTAAGTGCGAGTCGGACTCGCCCATGAAGGGTTCCGTTCTAATATTTAACTACTTACTAGATCTCGTTCAAACCAATTTTCGGTGGAAGTTTACATGGTAATGTACATCATATAATATTTTTTTAGTTTTATCATTCTCTTATTTTAGAAGTTACAGGGACATACATTTTACCACTTTGGAAGTGTCTCTCGCGCAAACTATTACGTTTAGACAAAAATTATAGATATCCATAGATACACGTATGGGTTTGATGATTTTTTTTCGAGTTTCAGTTCTAAGTATGGGGAACCCCCAAAATTTATTGTTTTTTTTCTATTTTTGTGTGAAAATCTTAATGCGGATAATTCTTATAGTTTCGGAAAAAAGTGGCTGTGACATACGGACCGACAGACAGACATGGCGAATCCATAAGGGTTCCGTTATTTGCCATTTGGCTACGGAACCCTAAAAATCACTGTCAGACAACGTACAACCTGCACTGCTGGGTCTAGAAGCATGCAATTTTGCACAAGAGTTCCTTTTATAACGAACGAAATTACAACTTTGGTATTTTCTATCAAAATTACGTTTTGCGTGACTTTTGAACCATTGCAATACCCAACCCAGTAGAACCATTGCAATTTTATACTTTCACCTTACTACCGCAAAGCCACTGGTTGGTGGCTTGATACACTAACTGAGTCTTACATATTATTCCCGACTACCCCGGCTATTACTAAAAAAATCCCGTGTACAGTTTGTACACTGGATTTATCATTAACAGTCACATAACCAAAGATATTTATTTTTATTAAAACCATAGATGGCAGAAAAGGCCTAAACTTCATGTTTTTCTTTGTACGTTCTACGAACTATCCCATAACACTATATCAAAATGTAAAAATTTTGTTTCTTTAATTAATAAAACGAATTGATTGTTACAACACAGCACATTAGCCGATAACGACACCGAACCGACATCGTCACGATATCGCCGGTCAGATGATCGGATACGTTTAGTGCCTACCAAACGGTTTTATATTATGTTGTTTTTGTCACCTATATCGTCGCAGACAGCGACCGACGCCGATATCGGCACGATATCTACCGGCGAAGACACAGTGCGGTGAGAGTAGCGGCACTCTTTCATTTGAACACACTTTTTTGCACCGACTTCGAGACGTCGATACTTAGTCGGTAGATACTGTGGCTGTTTGGTACATCGCGATGGTCATCGATATTCACCAATATCATCGGTCCGATAGTAATAATATCGGTATCGAATCGATGTCAGTATCGCTGCCGACATATCGGTATCGGGTTGGTTTCGTTATCTGTTATTAATGGGAAAACGCCCATCAGGTACACAGGCCATTTTAAGTAATCGTTTTAGTTCACTACACCGGAGGTCCCATAAAATGAAAACTTATGGAAAAAAATCGAACTTAAGAAAAACTAGTTCAGTTGATCAACTGCAAATATTTTATGCTGTGGCATGGATTTTCCGCGAAATGGTCGGCAGTGCATCGTTAATAAATACGTCGCTCTGTAATTGGGGGAGGCGGAGGTAGCGTTTGAAAGGCCCACCGGCCCGGAAAACCTAGCCGTGTATTCCCTTAAGTTGAAAAGTAGAAACCAAAATTTAGTATGGTAGTAATCCTACTCCTAAACTCAATCGAATTGCCTGCCTTTTCCCAACTACGTATGTTGTGGTTGGCTTCCAATCTAACCAGGAGCAGCTGAATACCAGTATTTTACATGCAGCGACTGTTACTGGGTAACACGATACTCCTTGTTAAGACTGGTTGTTACTGATAGACTTGGGCTTCTGAATAACCGTCAAAAATCCCTACTCCTAAAAGACTGGATAAATTAAGAGTCCATAATACCTCAACTCAAATGCACGCCTATCTCGCTCGCAAGATACTGCTCGCGGACTGAGTGAGAGCGAGACTGAGCTGCAGGGAGAAGGCGCCAATATTTTAGGTAATTTCTTTTAAATTAATGGTAATTCATAAATATTATAAACATGCATCTTAGTATCTGCTTTATTTATAGTTAGTTCTGTTATTATGCAAAGTTTCATGATTTAATTAGAAGTATTTTTTGAATTCCTGCGGTTTATTGTTCGTATTTGGAGGTAACTTTTGATTATTTTTTATCGAGAAAATTTTATGGAATCGTGTTTTAGTCAAGCACAGTACTTAACATTAATCCTCAACTTTACCATATATTTATTTCAAAATTAATGCTGCAGTATTTTCGATATAACGGAGGATCATGCGAAGCAAATTAAGGTTTTATAGACTCTTAAAATTCGATTCACATTCGACTAGACTTTCAGCATTACTATTGCAAAGAGACATAATTATACTTGCTCAATTTACTATTCATTGCAAAGGTCAGATAACAAATGCAATTTATTTGCGGTATATCTGAATTTTATATCTATTGAACTAGCGGCACGCGGCACCCCGCGAATTTACCCACATAAAGGCTTGTGCAGACCAGCGCGATTTGTCGCGCGACGCGACACGAACAATACAATTTCTAAGAAAACTTCACAGTATAACAATAACCGGCGTCGCGTCGCGCGACATGTGGCGCTGGTCTGCACAAGCCTTAATTCTCGATCACGTGGGAATATCGGGATAAAAAGTATTATTTTCATCCAAATCCGTTCAGACATTTTAGCGTGAAAGCGTAAGAAACAAACGTACAAAAAACCAAATATTTTTTCTTAAACATTGTATTATTTGAGAAAGTTTTTAAAGGTAGGTATTATTAATGTAATAAAGTGAATATCATTAGAAGGTCAACATGATCAGTTAAATATTTCTCAAACTTAAATACCTGCCTAATTTCAATGTAAATATTAATTAAATCACCATCTCAGTATTAATTAAGATCAATCTCAAACGGCCGAGCGATAAAAAACAGGTACGCTCAACAGCTAAAGTAACACTTAAACCACAAAAACACCCTTATTGGTACGAAATACAGTCGAGGGGTTCGTGACTAAATAATAACAGCCACACAGGTTAATCGAAGGTTAAGCTACCCTTGCCGCGGTCGGTACATCCATTTCATATCGGGAGTCCTCCGTGTCTTGGAAAGCACGTTAAGCCAGGTCCCGGCTGCGTAATGCCAGAGTCTATAACATATTACCACAGACACGGGTTGCTCTGTGCTGGTAGGTAGTTTGCTTTAATGAATGAAGAACATAGTGTATGCACTATGCTCTTCATTCATGTAAGAAAAAATATAAAAATATATTTCAACACAGACATTGTCTGTGTTGAAATACATTTTACTTTAGAATATTGGAGCAAAATACATACGAGTATATACACCCACAATGATTTTTTAGTCAAGCTGCGGAGGTTATTGCAATGTTACTCCTACTGTTATTAGGATAACTTAGGATGCAAGAGCGAGCGAAGCGAGCTCGGAACTTGGGCCACCACGACTCGGACAGGTTAGGTTCGAGCGAACGAAGACCCCGCTATTCCCTTCGTGGTATTTTTTTAAAACCATTCAGAAATAGGAGCCCCGCTATCGTGTTACCCAGTAACTGGATTGTGGAGTCAGATCCTAGGCAGTCACTCCATATAAAATACTGGTATTCAGCTACATCCGGTTAGACTGGAAGCTGACCCCAACATGGTTGGGATAAGACTCTATAAAGGTGCTATCAAAGTTAAGTACCGTGGATGTGCGATTGTCTGTACATGCATCTTGTAATTACCAAGTACTGCCCACAATTTGTTAATTACTACAATTTACGTCCTAAATAAGATAATGAGTACTAAAAACATTAATTATAGGAAGCAACTTAATTCATGTACTGATAGCCATAATTAACCTAATCATGTAACTTAGATATGTATCTTTTACTCAACATAACATAACATGAAACTCGTATTTCCCGAAGGGTTAGGCAGAGATGCATCTATGCTACACCCTAATTTCGCCAGTTATGTTTAAGTCCCATGTAATAGGGGGCGAGCCTATTGAAAAAATAAAAACTAGACCCAGGGCTGTTACTAAAAGTGCAATACCTACGCGGTCAAAATGTATGGAACAGCAATTTTTTTTTTTAATAACCGACGATACATTTTAACGCAGGGGGGTTCAGAATCGTGTACTGAATCCATGGTAACATTTTTCGCGTCGATGTCCCTGCCATCCTGTATATTTTCCACGCGCGCCTCAAAGAGATGTCAGCACCAACTGACGGGGTCGAAAGACCAATGCCTGCTGGGGTTGCGGGTTTATCCGAAAGGGATATCGCGGCCCCGGCACACAGTCAACGGAAGGAACATGGGTGGGTTTTAGTCAGTAAAAGTCTGACACACCCTCTCGCTCTGCCCGGGAGAAGTCATTTGATGATTTTCCACCCTCAAAAAAAAAAAAACCCTGTATACATGTTTCAAAAACATTTTTATTCAGTAAATGCATATTTTTGCTACTATGAACGTTTAATAACAGGTTTTTTTTGTCTCATAACCATTTTTACACTCTAAATTAAGGTTACAAAATATCTTTCATTCAACCTTTAAAAGGACCATCTCGTCATTTTGTATTGAAATAAAAATATAGTGGTTTCGTCTACTATATTTTTCTTTAGAAACATAGTATTTAGGCCTCTAATATATTTTATGTAGTAGGGTTGTCAACCCTAACCCCTAGCGTTGAAATATTTGTCGGTAATTTTTTTTGTCGTCTCTTTCAAATATGCAATACTTAACTGTCAAAATGTATATCGATATCCCTGCCACCCTGTAAAGGCAGATTATGTGTGTGGACACAAATCCAGACTCCGAAATGCTACTGAGAAAATTCCAATGACATTTTACCCGATCTGGGAGCCCCATGCTCGGCAGTCAGCCTTGCGAACACTAAATCAACGATCTAAAAAAACACAAAAGAAGTATCAAATACATGCTTATTGTTATGTTCATGAAGGTGACATAAAGTAACAAAAAAAGTTCAGATTTTTTGCTATGATTTTAACTAGATTATTGTGGAAACATACAGAGCGGTAGAATGGACGGGCCGGTAGGTTTCGGTATCTGCCTGCCTTTTTTACCGATTTCTAAAAGGGAGGTTTTAGTTTTTGAGTTATCTTCAAAAAGTTCTTGTCACTGTTATTTACATAGTAGGTTGTGGTATTCGAAATTGTGTGGAAAACTTTTCACAAAAAAAAAAAACCACAGACTTCCAAAAAAAACAACTTTTATATTGGAAGTCGGTGGCAAAAAAGAAAATTCAAAACCAAAAAACCGACTTCAGAAATTAAATTATTTTTTCACTTTGTAGTGTTTTTTTGGAAGTCAGTTGTTTTTTTTTTTTTGTAAAAATTGTTTTCTCAACTATGTTGGGGCGACTTCCAGTGTAACTGGATGCAGCTGAATACCGTATATTACATGGAGCAACTGCCTATCTGACCTCCACAATCAAGTTACTGGGTAATACGATACCCCTAGGTAAGACTGGTTGTCAGACTTTCGGGCTTCTGACTATCAAAGAATTACAAAATGACAGTCGGGATCAACGGCTTAACGTGCTATCCGAGGCACGGAGGATTCTCGGTATGTGAAGATGGTCACCCATCCACTGACCAACCCCGGCAAGCGTAGCTTAACCTGATGGATCGACCAGTGCGGCTGTTGTTACTTAGCCACGAGCTCCTCCTGTACTGTAATCTAGAGATCATAAGGAACAAATTAACATGCGTTTCATTAATAGACGCCACAATCTTTGGGGAGCCTAATCGCCAAACAAAAAAAACGATCTCCTTTAAGGCGCGGTGCTACCTCAATATTCTCAAAAAAACTGGTTTCTTGGATAGTCGAGAATGACGTAACGCAATGAAAATATACGACGCAAAAATACAGCGGACAGAGAAGGGGTTCAAGATTTTTTTTTACCGAATAGAATAGTAGAAAATAGTTTGATATTTCCAATAAAAAATACTTCACAAAAATAAACTTTGGGCTCGAACATCTCCGTCCAGCGATAACAACATTTTTTTTTTAAGAGTTCAATAGAATAAGCATTATTTTATAACTTTAACCAGACAATTATTTAATTTAATGTGTATATTCTGAATAATCCAAAATAAAACCCGTAAAATAAATGCCCATTCGCAGCTTACTCACATCGTCAACCCAAATATTTATTCGATTTTCAACCTTATTTAATGCTCTGTAATTGTGAAAATAGATATTGCGGTCATACTTTAGTCGTCGGGCTACCGTATAGCGCGCAGACGAAGTTGTGTGAGTGCAGCTGTAGCGTTTAAAATCGTAGTCAGTCCGCGCCTTAAGTAAAGTACAACGTATGACAATACTGTCGGACGTAAAAGAGGGAAAAGGAGTATGTAATGATCGTATCAGATGGCGTCCTGTAGTTTCTGCCTACCCCATGGGAAGATGGCGAGAGTTTATGTATGTATGTATGTATTTAAGCAGAGTTGACGCTAAAGTTGCTCGATTTTATGATCAAATTATGCGACAAACCGCAATCCATGTAAAATTTATCAACATAACAAAGATTTGTGTGCATGATACATGCACAACTTCATTAAAAATATCATAAAACGAAGATTAAGCCGACGATAACCGACTTTTAACGATTTTATACTGAAGATCATGTCTAAACGAGTAGTGTTAATGATTTGGAAAAAATATAATGCATGAGGCACGAGGCATCCTCAGGATGACGATTGACTTGTTGCGAACCCGGACCCGACGTGTTGACACGTCAAGCGTCGAGAGAAGTGCACTTTTTTTTTTTTGAGTATGGGAAATCATCAAATGACTTCTCCCGCTCTGGTCAGAGCGAGAGGGTGTGTCAGACTTTTACTGACTAAAACCCACCCGTGTTCCTTCCGTTGCATGTGTGCCGGGGCCGCGATATCCCTTTCGGACAAACCCGCAACCCCAGCAGAGAGCAGTGCACTGCTCTTGTATTTTAACAGTAATTTCCTTACCTTGTAAACAAATCGTCCCCCACATTTGGCACGCAAAGCAATTATTTTATTTCACAACTGTAAATCGTCTACAGATTAAATTCACGCCTTCTTACCTATTACATAGTGAATTATATGCAATTGTATATACTTTCAGATTCGATGCACTCAAGTAATGGTTGTGAACAAAGAGATAATTGGGTTTGTATGTTGTTTTTGTACTAAATATTTGGTAGCACATGTGTGAGCACTATGTACCTACTTTAAAGCTACCATTTACTGGGTACGTCTTTCATTGACTTGAATCAGCCCTTGCGGCTGAGAGTATGTCATGCTCACTCAAATGTCTCGCTGGTGGTGGCGTGTGTGTTGGATCATTAAGTTCCCTTCAAAATAGTTGAGCTGAACGGTGCTAATCCATGCGTCATGTTCGTGAACGCGTGCCGTCAGTGGGGACTGGTCATCTCTTAGCTGCTACGGCTTATTTGAATTTTTGAATTGTTTTTGTTTTATTGTTTTATTACGGACGCTTTTAACCTCCACGTCTCTCTACATTGTTCTCACATGTATAATTACAATATGAATGATGAAACCAATATTTTGTAACAATATTCTGATTTAAAAGAGTGTCCGTGGAGTTTCTTGCCCGTTCTTCTCCATAGGAACCTACTACGCGTTGGAATGGGCAACTAGCTTCATATTTCTGACTGACCGAACCCTTGACAATTAAAAAGTGCCTGTAATTGGTTTATTGGAAATAAATGCTTTGAGTTTGAGTTTGAGCTTCAATGGTTAATAAGAGCGAGATTCATGAGAGATAATGTGGCTAGAAAGGGAGTAACTGCCGAGATGCCGTCTAATAGAGAAGTATGGAAGAAAGGAACATGTTACGCCGACAAGAAATAAATTGGGATATGGACAGACATGGGCAATAATTTATTTACTAAATTCTTGGTAAGACATAACATAACATCACGCCATGACCCCCGAAGGCTTAGCCAGAGTTGCACCCATACTACATCCACTTTTCGCCAGTAATGTTTAAGTCCCATGTAATACAAGGCGAGCCTATGCCTACTATATTATGCTGCACCGGTTGACGTCATAACGTCAACGCCGGCTGTCGCTGAAAACCAGTGCTGGGGCTCTGTCTCGCATAGGGTCGCAGCATTATGCTGAGCGATGGCCGTTTTGACGCATATTTTCCCCCAAATTGTTTACTCTCGTGTTTTGTTCTTTCCTTGCGTCGTGTGTAGCGCAAATAAACGTATTTTCTTTATTTCTTCTTTTTAGCCTATCGCCATCAACCGGGCACAAATTCTGACGCCGGGCTGCTACTGAGAAATACCAGATAGAAAAATCCAATGACACTGCCCAACCTGGGAATCGAACCCAGGACTTTCATCATTAGCGCTTGCGATCACTAGACCCACTAGACAGCGAGGCTGAGGTCCTTGGTAAGATACTAATTATACGTATTAAAGACGCAGATATATGCCAGTGGCCTTGAGTGGTTAGCTTGCGTGTTCTGTACTGGGCTCACGCAACGCGTCGTACGTCGAGCCAGTAATAGGACTCGCCCATCAAGGAGCGGTGTCCCAAATTAGACGCATTATTAATTTATTATACATAAAACAAAAGGTATTCTAAGGAACAACGTATAGTAAAAGATCAATAATTAAATTATTTTTAAAATGGTGAAGGTTTCAGAAAAATACGCTTGATAGATTTTGCGTGATTCTCAGTTTTTTATCCGCGTAGACATTACAAATTAATTTCACTATGTATTAAAAACATAATCTAAAATACTCCTATATTAAGTTATTAAGAAAATGCTCTTATTTAACATATATTTTTTCCAGATTATTAACACTACTCGTTTAGACGTGATCTTCAGTATAAAATCATTTAAAGTCGATTATGGAACTTCAAATGTCATGATGGCCCAGTGGTTAAGGCCTTGCCTCTCATGTACGAGGTTGTGGGTTCAAATCTGGGCAAGTACCAATGTGACTTTTTCAATTCATATGTACTTTCTGAGTTTATCTTGGACATTACTGACATCGGTGAAGGAAAAACACCGTGAGGAAACCTGGACTTGTAGTTAATATAAGTCTGCAATCGCCAACCCGTCTTGAGCAAGCGTGGTGATCAATGCTCGTGCCTTCTTTGTATGAGAAGAGGCCTTTGCCCTGCAGTGGGACAATAATAGGCTGATATTATTATATTATTATTATTATGGAACTTCGTTAAAAAAAATCTGTCGCAGCAGAGACGCCCACAAAATCTCCCCGTACATTTTCAAACACAAAGGCTATCAAAAATATACGCCACAGACCTTAAACACGGCTTGCGACCACATTATACACATGACCCTTGTTTTGAGGTCACTAATTATATTGTTCACAATACATGGGTGTTCCGGTAAACGAGGCCTCTTTTGTTTTACATAGTTTGTTTTGGCAGAAAAAAACTCTTTTAGGAAAATGGTTGCGTGTGACAATGTGGGTGGAATTCCGTGAATAGCGAGGTCTTTGTCATGTGATTGTTACATACAATCACACACAACGCCCTGTTCTCATAGGGGTAGGCAGAGACTATTACATACACATAGATACTCCTTTTGTCCTCGTTTATTTTCATACATCTGGTCATACACGCAGGCTGGTTGCCAGAACTACGCACCTGACCTTTCTGAAGAACATCACTAATAAGGTGAGGTGAGGTTTATTGTGCTACATAACATAATATCACTTAGCTCGTGGCTGACTAAGTAATAACAGCCGCACGGTTTGGTCCGTGGATGGGTGACCATCTTTACATACCGAGACTCCTCCGTGCCTCGGAAAGTACGTTAAGCCGTTGGACCCGGCTGTCATTCTTGGATCTTTGATAGTCGTTACGAGTCGTCAGAAGCCCGAAAGTGTGACACTAGTCTTACCAAGGGGTATCGTATTACCCAGTTACTGGATTGTGGAGGTCAGATAGGCAGTCGCTTCATGTAAAATACTGGTATTCAGCTGCATCCAGTTAGACTGGAAGCCAACCCCAGCATAGTTGGGAAAAGGCAGATTTATTTGAACATAATATCACGCCTGTATTCCTGTAAAGGTAAGGCAGACATATACCTATAGTACACCCACATTTCGCCAGTTATGTTTAAGTCCCATGTAATAGGGGGCGAGCCTATTGACATAAACCGGGCACAAATCCAGACTCCGGGCTGCTACTGAGAAACTCTTTACGGGATAACACAATAACACTTTCCCGATCTGGGAATCGGAGCCAAGACCTCTAGTTCGCTAGTTATTTGGTGGCAAAAAAGCAGACTGTAAAAGTAAGTAGAGCTCTTTGTGAAGAAGTTAATCCAATTATTTTTTTTGCCTGTAGATCTTGGTGTGGTAGTACTCACCAAGATCTACAGCCAAGCGACGTGAGACATGGTTGTAATGTTCACACTGCTAGGACACAAGCCTCCTCTCGCTGAGAGGGAGTGGGCGTCTTCATCTTGGGTCCACGAGGGTTACAGAAGGTGTTCTCATCAATAGTGTGTTATCTGCCGAGCTGACGACCGGCTACTGTGGACACGGTGGCAGTGGACACTTCCAACAATCTTTAGAGATGTTTGTTTTGCTGCTGTGGATTAAAACCTGTTGGATTCTAGAGAATTTAGAAAAGACGTTGCCATGCTTTAACGGAGAGGGAGTGGGCTGTAATCCACCACGCGGGCCCAGTGCGGGTTGTTAGATGTCACATGCCTTCGAATTTTTGGTTCTAAGACATACTGGTTTCCTCACGATGTTTTCCTTCGCCGTTTTGAGAGCAGTGGTGATGAAATAATTTACACAAAGTAAAACGTCTGTCTGGGTTCCAACTCGTCACGAGGTTAACATCAAGTCACGGCTGCCCGGCTGTTACCACTGGGCCACCAGTGCTCTCCTGAAGGCATGTCATCATCTGCCCAGTCATTTCCTAACTATTTTAGGGTCGGCTTCCAGTCTAACCGGATGCAGCTGAATACCAGTATTTTACATGGAGCGACTGCCTATCTGACCTCCACAACCTAGTTACTAGGTAACACTTTACCCCTTGGTAAGACTGGTTGTCAGACTTTTGGGCTTCTAACTACCCGGAACGACTGTCAAAGATCTACAAATGACAGCCGGGACCAACGCCTTAACGTGCTTTCCGAGGCACGGAGGGGTCTTGGTATGTAAAGATTCACGAACCAACCGCGGCAAGCGTAGCTTAATCTGACCGATCGACACGTGCGGCTGTTATTACTTAGCCACAAGCCCCTGCAAGCATGTGTGCCGGTGAAATTACAAGCATATGAGAAATTTCAGCAGCGCACCTCTTACTTACTAGCCACTCACCTCCTGATAAACACCAATGCCATCACTTCAAAATGAGGTGTCTCGTTGTGAATCCGTGATGATTTACTCGTACTTTAAAAAGAAATGAGTTCGCTTTCGAATGCGTGTGCGCTCAATTGAATAAGGTTCCAAGTGAACTTTACAGAACCTGAATGCGTTGTACATTCTCTAACCAGATGAAAAATCTTGAGCATTTATATTGAAATTCGAAAGCACCTGAGAATCGCGTGTCAAAACTGACATTTATACCGTTAAATTATTCAAATTGATCTTAAAACTGTTACATTTTGTTGCATAATAATAATTAATTTGAGCAATTTCATAGATTTATGATCTGTAACGAATAGTGCGGAAGAAACTGGCTTCTGTCTGTATTAATTAATTTTCTAGTTTCAAATATGAAATTAAAAGTGACTTTTTGGTCTATAAGTGATCGCGAGCAAGACTGCTGAGCTTTGGGGTCCTTGCTGAGTTCAATCTAACTAACTGACGCGACTATTTGACAATTCAAAAGTGCCTGTAAATGGTTTAATTGAAATAAATGCTTTGAGTTTGAGTTTGAGAATCCCCAGGACTATTTTAGAGGTATGAGGAACAAGTTCCTCATCCTCCAAAGAAAAGGGAGGTTCCTCCGACCAGAAGGTTGTTGCATGTGGTACGCTACCCGAAGGTTGTTGACGGGTGTCTGCATATTATGTTTTTGAGTTTATTATAATGGTAAATGACTTACCGGAAGTCATCAGACATGGGACTTGTTTATTGTTTGCAGATGACCTGAAATTGCTGCTCGAGGTAAGGGATCACTCGGATTGTGACCGCCTGCAGGACGATATCAATCGAGTGGTCGAGTGGAGCATCGCCAACAAGCTTCATTTTAATGTAGCCAAATGCTCAGTGATGTCTTTCACTCGAGCCCGGACTCCTTTGTATTATCAATACAAGGTAGAGGATGCGCCGATGCAACGAGTGTCTCAGGTGCGAGACTTAGGGCTAATTTTCAGCCAGGAATTAACCTTCCGTGAGCATATCAATAAGATATGTAAGAAGGCATACAGAAACCTAGGTTTCGTACTTAGGCAGGCTCGGCGGTTTACCAACATCACGACACTCAAGGTGCTGTATGACGCACTAGTCAGGAGTCACCTTGAACATAGTGCAGTCATATGGGCTCCTCATGAGGCGAAGTATAGTGTCATGTTGGAACGTGTCCAAAATAAGTTCACAAGACACTTATATTTCAAGCTGTATGGGGTATATCCATTTTACCCATTGATGTACCCTACACTGTTTGTACTGGGTATGGTAGGGTACAATGCGTTAAAGGTGCGACGGGACTTTGCACTCGCAGCGTATGTAGTGAAACTACTGCGTGGCGGGGCGCATAACCCGGGAGTGCTGCGGCACCTGGAACTTTGCGTGCCAGACCGGTACGTGTGGAGGCGGCGACGCCCGGCCCTGCTTGCGGTGCCTGCAGCCAGAACCAACCTACTGGCGAGCACTCCTCTCACTAAAGCCATGCGGGTGGTGAACGAGGTTCACGAGAGGGTTGATGTATTGTAGTGCAACTTGAGTGAATTCGCAAAAGTTACATTATTTATAATATGTTATTTAGATATAGGTTAGGATTAAGGATATAATATGTAATTTTATAGGATGTAGATTAAGGATTTTAAATGTACTTAAAAAGGCCACTCTATCGCATTGGATCGCAGATCTGTAATGGTAGTTGTAGGTAAGATTTGCGTAAATAAATAAATAAATGTTTATCCCGTGGATCACTCTGCTTTGTGGTCATCACATCATCTGATGAATTTGCATGATGTCAGGTGCTAAGCGTTGTTCATATGTGGCGTTGAGTTTCTCAGTCCGGAGTCTGAATTGTGCCCGGTTGATGGCAATAGGCTCGCCCAAAATTACATACATTATTAGGTCTTATAGAAAAACTGGCGAAATGGTTTCCTAGACACCTCTGAGACCCCCATTTGAGAAGACAGCCATGAAGTTATGTTATGTTATCAAATCTGTCAATTTCAAATTGCGATTCAAATTTGAATGCCGTTCTAGAATGACCTTTTTACGATGGACTTACCGCGTTTATTTATGACATAATATAAAACTAAAAATACATAAAAACTGCATTATTCGTGTTTTACATAATCAGCAGATCATAAAAAGGCCCATAAACAAGTTTTTACATAATGCGACAGTTTAAGAGCAAATTTTATTTACTTATTCATGTATCTGTTGCTCTCGATACATAGATTTAATTTATTGTTTAAATATTTAAAATAAAGGGTCAGTTCACACCGATACGTAACGCGAAGCGACGCTGATACTAAATATAACTTTATTTACTACACAAAAAGATACATATTTAATTGAGATAATTCCAAAATGGGGCAACGCTAGCGAGGCTTCGCGTTGCCACCGACTTCACAATGCGCCTCGCGACGTCGCTATAATTCTTCTCGTCAAGCTGCGCAGCGCGAAACCACTGGAAAATACGTTAAATAAAATATGACAAACACTAAAGCCCCGTAGGCCCGAATTACAGAACCTCACTCAAACCTCAACGCACGACGCATTACTTTAAACTAGTTTCAACCAATCAAAATGCTGACCAGCGCGACGCGACGGCGCAACGCGACTCAAACAATACAATTTCTAAGAAAACTTCACAATAACCGGTGTCGCGTCGCGCTAATCTACACTCTGCATTAAACTCTCTCTGAGTTTTAAATAATGCTTGAGTTTTGAGTGAGTTTCTGTTGTAATATGGGCCTAAAAGTCACAATCTTACAATTTATGTACTTATTACAAAGATCTGATCCTAACTCCTAAACTAGGTCTGTGTTTTTGGGGCGTCAGTGTTCAGCCATGGGATTTGTTAGCATACAGCATTTTTTGTGAGCACAACCATATCACACAATATGCTCAAAAATTACCTACACACGTTTCTTCTGGCAGAAAACACAAGGTTTTAAGTTTTTTTCCTTATGTCTCAATGATATTTTATGTACAAAATATGAGTCACATAGTTACTCGGAACTTCTTGCAAGTCAAAATATGATTTTCGGTCGTTTACGTAATATTTACCTACCTACATATATATGGGCTGGTGCCCGTCATTATCAGAATCGGCCATGTCTTCAATAAGTGGTAATGTGGGTAGGAACCAACAAAGAATCACTTGAGTCACAATCAAAGTTGTTTAATCGCACAAAATATGTTCCTTACAGAATTTCACTAAAATCTATTCACTAATAATTAGGAAATCACTAAATCAATCGGTTTTAATTATTGTTTAAACAAAAAAGGGATAAGATTACGCGGAACAAAAGCGATTCGTCGGATACGTGGTGCGCTTGTGTTGACGTCGGTCAAAACTGACGTTCAATATGGCCGCGCTGACCATCGCTTCGACGCTCCGCCAGACTGACAGTTGTCAAATCTCGTTCCGACGTATCTCAACAGATGGCGCTAGCAATGCGCCGTCACGGCCGGACTGACTTTCGACCGTCCTCGGGCGGATCAGATTGCAGTCCTGTAACAATCACACAATCAATCGAACGAGTGTCAGTAAATCTACCCGCTCGCCCAACCTGACAAACTATGACTGCTAAACATAACATTACTCTCATACTGACTGTAAATGTCTCAGAATAAAAGAAAGCGTGTGTCCCTTCGACCATTTATAGACCGGACGGCACCTTTCTCTAAACAGTTAACACGCAATGCACTCAAAACTCGATCAGCATGTCCTATCAACCAACCCTCAGGTCTGGCCCGGACGATACCGTCGTGTTGCGATCAACTTTCCACACAATATTAACCTGGACTGGACGGGTGTGTCCTTTCGACCAGCCACTCGTGCATGGCCCGGACGACACTGTCCCTTCGACCAGTGAACACTTAAGGTTGGACCGGATGAATGTGTCCCCTCGACCAGCCGCTATCAGCTGCATGGCCCGGACGACATTATCCCTTCGACCACCTTCACGTTATTCGATAACTGCTCCCAACGTCCCAACATAGTCAACATAGCAAATAATGATTAGAGATTACACATACCTATAAGTTATGGACTGTCTTGCTCTGCGTGAAATTGGACTTCATGCTCAATGATTTCATGATCTGAGATGTTACTAAGGGTATCAGACTCTGCTGTAAGTGTGTCTGATCCTGCGGAAAGGGTATCGGAGCTTGCTGTTAATGTTTCAGAACTACTTAGTCTGTCGAGGTGACCGTTATTGAGTTCAACGTTTTCCGGCGCCGTCATGGCCTCCTCCTCAATCATCAAACTAGTAGATATTTCAACTAACCCGTCATGGCCCCGAGGTACTGCACGCAAGTTCTCATGCGCGTATTTAAAAGTACGATGTGAACCAATTATGCTTTTTAACTCGTAACGGTCATTGTCTAATACTGCGGTTATTACATAAGGACCCCTAAACTTCCTATCTAATTTGGTTTGGTTTCGTTCGCTACTTTTGATAAATACGAAATCGCCTTTAGAAAACGGCTTGATGGTGGCTCGACCTTGGTTAAATCGTATAGTATCGGATGCGGCTGCCCTTTGTATGTTATTAGACGCATCTTGCCTAGCTGAGTCAAGGTCGATTCGTTGTTCTTGTTCTGGATCTGGACTGGAAGACCTAATTTTCGACATACCTAGCGATTGGGAACGGATACCGAACATGAGTTCTGTTGGCGTAAATTTGGTGACTGTAGACTTAGTACTATTAAGCGCTAACTGAACATTTCCTAACTCGTCACGCCACGCTTTATTGGGATCGTTCTCGATAATCGTTAGCAAACTTTTCAAGGTGCGCATCACGCGTTCTACTTGTCCGTTTGCCCTGCTGGACCCCGTTGCTATAAAATGCAGCTTAATATTATATTCTGAACAAAAGTGCTTAAAATCCTGGCTAATGTAACACCTGCCCTGATCGGCTATAATGCGCTTAGGTGCTCCAAAAAGGCAAACGGCATTTTTAAGGGCTTGGACTGCACTGGCTGCGTCCAATGAAGAGGTATGCTCTAATAACACGTATTTAGTGAACGCGTCAATAATTACCGAACAATATTCCTTACGGTCACTCTTTCCACTTAGTTTCCCGGTGAAGTCTATATGAATCGTGTGCCACGGTACCGCAACTTTTGGAATGGAATGTAGCTGCATAGGCTGAGCACCTGAGGGACCTTTTGATGCCTTGCAGACAATGCAAGAGTCAATAAATTTCCTAACGCACTTGGACATCTGAGGGAACCAGTACTGTTCATACAGTTTGTCCAGTGTTTTATCATTACCCACATGTTGTAATTCATTATGAACGTGATTGATCAAGGTCCATACTAAGGAACGAGGGACAACTGGCAGCCATGAAATGATCTTGTTTCTTACAACCTTCCTATAAAGAATGCCATCCCTAACGTCATATGTTTGACCAACCGTTTCAGGAAAATCGTTATTATTATGCTTGTTGATCAAGTCTTGGATCTCTGCATCACGTTTTTGTTCTACAGAAAGCCAAACCTGATGCAATTCTACAAAATGTATTGTCTTGGCTGTGGGTTTTGAAGAAACTTGCAATGTGGAAGCTAAGCTATTGGGGTCTGGCAAGGGATTTCTAGAGAGGTAATCCGCGTGTTCCATACCACGACCTTCGCGATATACGATGTCGAAATCGTAGGCTTGTAAAAACGCCCACCAGCGATGAACACGTGGGGTTAGATCAGTTTTAGATTTCGATGCTTTCAGTGAGTTGCAGTCCGTGAAAACCTTGAAACGTCGGCCGTATAAATAATGCCGAAAGTGTTCTACCGCTCGTACGACTGCCAGTGTTTCTAGTTCGTACGAATGGTAGCGGGACTCTACTTCAGATGTACGTCGGCTAAAGTATTCTATAACATGAGGCAGGTCTTTCTTTTTTTGCATTAGGATTGCCCCATAGCCTTCGGAGCTGGCGTCGCAATGCAACTCAACGGGTAAGTCCGGGTTAAAAATCATCAGAACTGGTTCGGAGGTAAGTATCTCTATAACGGTATTACGGATCTTTTCATGTTTCTCTTCCCATTTTACAGGACCTTTCAGTTTTGTTAAGGGATACAACGGGCCAACAATGTTTGTAAATCCAGGGATGAATTTTCGGAAATATGACGCAAGACCTAAAAATTGACGTACTTGCGTCGCAGTTTTAGGCTGAGGAGAGTCTATTAGAGCCTGTATCTTGCGCGAGTTTGGTCCCACCTCTCCGCACTGGAGAGAATAACCCAAGAAATCAATTTTCTTTTTCATAAACTTACATTTTTTAAGGTTTAATGAGAAACCAGCGGTAGAGAGAGCATTTAAGGTTTCATTTAGACGTTTAAGACCCTCGGTTATGTCATCAGAATAGCACAATACGTCGTCCATGTAAATCAAAGGCTTATCCTTCAGCTGATGGACAGCCCTTGTGATGCAGCGTTGATAAACTGAAGGGGCATTGCGTAACCCGAAGGGCATCGCGAGATATTCGTACTGCCCCTCGGGTGTGACAAACGCTGTCTTTTCTACTGAGTCATGGTGTATAACAATTTGATGAAATCCTGATGCCATATCTAAGGATGTGAAATAATGGGCACCACTGAGCTGATCTATTTGTTCCTCAATACGAGGGAGGGGGTAGTGTTCAGGTCGTGTATTTGAGTTAAGCTCCCGATAATCGACACACATTCTCTCGGTGTTATCTTTTTTCTTCACCAAGAGAATTGGACTGGCGAATGGTGATGAGCTTTCCCGAATTACACCCGCATCGAGGAGCTCTTGAACCTTTTCCCTAACAATTTGCTTTTCAATTGGTGCTAACCTATATGGGCGTCTTTGTACAGTTTTATGTGGGTCTACTAAAACAATTTCCAACTCTCCACTGTTCACGCGCCTATGGGGAACACCTTCTACGAAGCAGCTAGCATATTGGTTCAATAGTTTAATAAGGGCGTCTCTATCATCACCTGTCAAATCCGTATCTATCTGGGTAAAGTCTGGCTGGGTAGCAATCAACTCACAAACATTAGCTTGTTCCTTCAAGTGAAATGTTAAGTTATCATTATTAATTTTGACGCTCACACCTTTTTCTAAAATGTCCCTACCTATTATAACAGGGTCTATAAGACAAGAGTCTGGTACTACATGAAATGTCAAGATTTGTAAAATTTCTCCAAGATTTACCTCACTCACAATTTGTGACGTACATTTTATTTCATCGCCGCCAATGCCTGTAAGATACACGAGATTATTGTGCACAGTACCTGGGAACTTACTAGAAAAGCTTTCTTTTATCAAAGAGCAAGACGATCCGCTATCAAATAAAAAGGAGACTGGCTCACCAGATGACGTCCTCAAGGTACCCATCGACAACCGTTTCTCGCAGAGATTGACCTCTTTCCTTGCAGCAGCTCCACCACCTTTCCCCTTTTCTTGACAATTCGTTGCTATGTGTCCTGGATTACCGCAACTATAGCAGGTTACAGTCGAAGTCTTCTCGGGAGCACGTGCGGCAGTTGAGGGATCTTGCTGTTTAGTCTTCACAGAAGAATCTTCTCGTCGCTTTCTACAGTCGGCTTGCCGATGTCCAGGGATTCCACACCAATGACATTTACCGGGAAATCTTGCGTCCGCAATTCTAGGTCGCTTGAAATCAGGTTCTTGGATTTCAGTAACCTCCGATCTTCGCTTTAGTGAAATGCCACTCAAGATTCTAAATAGCTGAGCTTTGGTAGTGACAGCATGTGCATTTAACTCGCGGCGTATCAAACCATCCTTCTGACATAAGACCGATATGACAAATCCGGTTATAACATCTTCTGGCATTCGGGTCTTAGGTATAGATTCGATCATATTCCACAAGCGTAGGCCAGTTTCTGATGCGGTTTCCTTTGCTCCAATTTGAAACCTTAATACTTCATCAAAGTAGTCTTGAAATAATTTCGGTCTACAAAATCTGGCCAATAAACTTTGTTTTACAGCCTCCCATGTAAGCTCATTCAAATTTAACTTGGTCAAGCAAGAGGCTGCGCGGCCTTTTAGTGCATCAGTAAGAGCGAGAAGCAAGTCCACACCTTTTAGATGTCTACTCATGACTATAAGTTCTGTAATCTTGCACCAACCTTCTATATCCGCGTCGGCATCTTCTGGATTAAACTGTACGAGCTGCACTGCACTGGACTGGGCGCTAGCACTTGCCACTGGCGGTTGCGACGTTGCTAATATACGAGTAAGAAGGGTTTCCATATTACTCAACAACCGCAAGGCGCTATTTTCGTCAGGCGGTCGTTTTTCCTCGGTCGGTAGCACATGGGATCCCACTTCTGATATGGGCTGGTGCCCGTCATTATCAGAATCGGCCATGTCTTCAATAAGTGGTAATGTGGGTAGGAACCAACAAAGAATCACTTGAGTCACAATCAAAGTTGTTTAATCGCACAAAATATGTTCCTTACAGAATTTCACTAAAATCTATTCACTAATAATTAGGAAATCACTAAATCAATCGGTTTTATTATTGTTTAAACAAAAAAGGGATAAGATTACGCGGAACAAAAGCGATTCGTCGGATACGTGGTGCGCTTGTGTTGACGTCGGTCAAAACTGACGTTCAATATGGCCGCGCTGACCATCGCTTCGACGCTCCGCCAGACTGACAGTTGTCAAATCTCGTTCCGACGTATCTCAACAGATGGCGCTAGCAATGCGCCGTCATATATTAATTCAATGACAGCAAGCTTGTTAACAAATGTTAAGGTCCTAAGTTGAATATCCGGCTCAGGTAAAATGACTGAAAGGGCTAACAACACCTTTAAGATTGTCTTAATATGATCAAGACCTGAATACCTAACTTACCTGAGTTTTGAAAAGTGAAATTATATTAAAATTTAAAAAACCCCGACACAAACATTTCCTCATTTCTCTTTCCTACTCCATCACCAGACCCTGCTCATCATTTATCATCATTTCAGTCGAAAGACGTCCACTGCTGGACATAGGCCTCCCCCAAATAGGGGGGTTTGCCATAATCGCCACGCTTGGCAGGAGAACGCTGCTGCCCTTCTCTAGTGAGTCCCTTAGTCGCCTTTTACGACACCCACGGGAAGAAATGGGAAGGTACTATTCTTTACGTCCGGCACCACACGGAACCCCTGACCATGGAAACCCTGTTCATCTATCTATAAATTAACATAATACCTGTGCTGTAAGTTGGTAACGGAGTTCGGTAACCTGCAGCATCAGTTCATGGTGGTCCAGTGGCTACCACTGGACCACCGGCCACCGACCACTGGCCGTGACTTACGAGTTTCGAACCCTGACAGGCGCTTTATAATATAATAATATCAACCTGTTACTGTCCCACTGCAGGGCAAAGGCCTCTTCTCATACAGAGAAGGCACGAGCATTGATCACCACGCTTGCTCAAGACTGGTTGGTAATTTCAGACTTATATTAACTATAAGTCCAGGTTTCCTCACGATGTTTTCCTTCACCGATGTCAGTAATGTCCAAGACAAACTCAGAAAGTACATATGAATTGAAAAAGTCACATTGGTACTTGCCCGGATTTGCACCCACAACCTCGTGCATGAGAGGCGAGGCCTTAACCACTGGGCCATCACGACACACTTTTTTTACATTTTACACAGGCGCTTTACTTTGTGTAAATTATTTCATCACCACTGCTCTCAAAACGGTAAAGGAAAACATCGTGAAGAAACCAGCATGTCCTAGAACCAAAAATTCGAAGACATGTGACATCTACCAACCCGCACTGGGCCCGCGTGGTGGTACGGCCCACTCCCTCTCACAGAGAGGAGGCCTGTTGTTGGAGGCTGATTATGCAGCAACATATCGCGAATCATTAACACCTACAACATTACAAGTAGGTAGGTACATTATGTAAACCAGATAATTAAGTCATCTACCTAATTACATTATGAACCGGTTTTCCATTATTTATGTTCAACTGTCATTTTGTAAACGCATGTTATGTTTGGACAATAACTTATAGGCTACTTACTAGCTTTTGCCAGCGGCTTCAACCTCGTGGAGGTCTGAAATAATTCCACGGGAATGTACTACCAGGATAAAAAGTATCCTATAGACTATGGTCATGGTCTATCCGTGTGCCATTTCATGGAAATCCGTTCAGCCGTTATGGCTTGAAAAGGTTACAGACAGGCAGACAGAGATATGTTTCTAATTTTTTAACCGACTTCCAAAAAGGAGGAGGTTATATGCCCCTATGTTTTTTTTTTGTTTGTCCGCCGATTTCCCCGTCAATTGTGGACCGATTTAGAAAAAAAAAAATTTGTATGAAAGGGAATGCTCCCAAGTTGGTCTCATATAAATTTTATTAACTTTGCTTGGATAGTTTTTGAGTAAGCTTCAATAATACGTATTTTTTTCCCACTTAGTATACGTTGATGATATGATGATAACTTCCTGTCACTGTTATTTACATAGCAGGTAGTGGTATTCGAATTTGAGTGGGGTAGGTACCACAACTAAGAAGAGAACAATAAAAACTTTAAAAAAAAAAAAACAACCGACTTCAAAAAACAAAAACACAAGTCGGCGGTAAAAGGGTTGTTGTTTTGCAGGTTTTTTTTTTGTAATAAGTTTTTTTAGTATACGCTGGTACAGGTATGAACTACCTGCTGCCCGCGTGGACCCAAATTCTATGTCTAAAATAAAAGTTACTCCTTGAAACATCAGCTATCCGCCAGTGAAACTCCCGTCAAAATCTGTCCAACCGTTTCGGAGATTAGCCGGAACAAACAAACGGACATTTTTTTTTATAATTGTTTTATTTTGCTAAGAGTACCATACATATATACTTTCATATTATGCATTTAGTAAAAGCTGTTATTTTGACATTACAAACAGACTGCAATTTTGTGTATTTGTATGTATGTCATAGTTTGTAAAGAAACCACGATGTTGCAAAATTTAGGTTATATTTTGGAAGTGGAGTGACCGACAGACAGACAGACAACGGACAGTCTAAACTTATGAAGATATATAGTAACATAACATAACACACACTTGTATTGGCAATGTATCGAGGGCTATGCTTGGAGTTTCCATACGTGATTGAATCACAAACGAAGAGATCCGGAGGAGCACGGAGGTAACCGACATAGCACGAAGAATTGCTCAACTTAATACGACGATAGCCGACTTTTAATGATTTTATACTGAAGATCACGTCTAAACGAGTAATGTTCGAGAAATTTTATGTTAAATTAGAGCATTTTTTTAATAACTTATTAGATAAATATTTTAGATTATGTTATATTACATAGTGAAATTTATTTGTAAAGTTATGTCTAAAGCGGTTAAAAAACTGAGAATCACGCAAAATCTATAAAGCGTATTTTTCTGAAACTTTCACTGTTTTAAAGATAATCTAATTATTGATATTTTTGTATACGTGTTTTATTAAAATACCTTTTCTTTTATCTATATATGTACGAATATATAAAAGAAAGTCGTGTTAGTTACACTAGTTATAACTCAAGAACGGCTGAACCGATTTGGCTGAAAATTGGTGGAGAGGTAGCTTAGATCTAGTTTTTAGTGGGGTAGGTAGGGTAGGTAGGGTAGGTAGGGTAGGTAGGGTAGGTAGGGTAGGTAGGGTAGGTAGGGTAGGTAGGGTAGGTAGGGTAGGTAGGGTAGGTAGGGTAGGTAGGGTAGGTAGGGTAGGTAGGGTAGGTAGGGTAGGTAGGGTAGGTAGGGTAGGTAGGGTAGGTAGGGTAGGTAGGGTAGGTAGGGTAGGTAGGGTAGGTAGGGTAGGTAGGGTAGGTTGGGTAGGTAGGGTAGGTAGGGTAGGTTGGGTAGGTAGGGTAGGTAGGGTAGGTAGGGTAGGTAGGGTAGGTAGGGTAGGTAGGGTAGGTAGGGTAGGTAGGGTAGGTAGGGTAGGTAGGGTAGGTAGGGTAGGTAGGGTAGGTAGGGTAGGTAGGGTAGGTAGGGTAGGTGCGCCGTAGATAAGTACTTAGTGCTATCCGAGCGGCCGGGGCGGGTAGCTAGTGTATAATAAATTAATAATGTGTCTAATTTGGGACAGCGCTCCTGGATGGGCGAGTCCTATTACTGGCTGGACGTACGACGCGTTGCCTGAGCTCAGTACAGAACACGCAAGCTAACCAGCCAAGGTCACTGGCATATATCTGCACATTGCTCGCAGAACAGATGGCCGATGGGGCCGTAAGGTTCTGGAGTGGCAACCGCGTATCGGAAGATGTAGCGTTGGAAGGCCTCCCACAAGATGGACCGATGATCTTGTGAAGGCCGCAGGAAACCGCGGGATGCGGGAAGCACAGAACCGGTCGAAGTGGCGTTGCTTGGGGGAGGCCTATGTTCAGCAGTGGACGTCTTTCGACTGAAATGATGTTGATGATGTATTTCCCAAAGGGGAAGGAAACCGTTATGGCACTTTGCCCGACCTGGGTATCCAATCAGGACCCCAGGACCCCAAACATGGGCGTACCCGGGGGGGGGGGCAGCTGCAGCTGCTGGATTTTGTATGCCTGAGTACTTTTTTTTTTTCGGGGGGAAACCTTCAAAAGGCGCCCGGGCTCTGGCGAAAAGACCGGGGAGTGTGGGATTCCTACCTCACAAAAACCACCCCGGTGGTCACCATCTACACATGGAAGGGGCACCGTTACCTCTCAAAAGACCAATCCGGAACCCCCTCTGTGCAGCGCCTGTTAGAGCACATCTCTGGGGAGACGTCAAGGCGGTTGCCTCCCCGACGCCTTCTCCTAAGAGCGAGATCACTCCTCTCACGATCCCGCTCGGCAGCCTCCTTCTGAACCATCACGGTCTCACAGCAGGAGACCATTTCTCATGCCTGAGAACCACAGTCACGTTAAGAATTACTTTGCAAATTACAATAATTATATTATGCATTAATTTTAGAAAAAACCGCGCTGCGCGGCTATACGGCTACAATTGAATGGTTATTCAGTACACTCAGACGCGTAAAAACATAGCTGAGATCAACAATGGTCAAAGACAGGTTAAATGGGCTTTGCTCTGTCAGACTTTGATCAGTGTTCTGTTGTATATGATTCTCGATCATAACAAATATGTATTTACAGAATTGTAGGTGGGTAATCATTAGAATCATTACTTAATACATCTCTCTAAGTTAGATTTGTTCCATTGAATGACTGTTGCATAAAATCATGACATTTCAGAACTTAGAGAGATGTATTAATGATTCTAAAGATTCCGTAGGCCAAAAGCTGGGTACTCCCATGACCCCAAACTTGAGATCAAAATCCCAAACGATACAAGCAAAGTCAGGGGCAATAGCTAGTACAAATAAACGACTCTTTAAGACAGGGAAGTAGTTAAGTACTTACAATTCCTTCGCCGTGACCTCTCAGGAACCTCTTACAATTCCTAGTACTAATCTATGGGCTAATTAGCATATTTATTACTTACCCTTTATTATTCTTGGTTAATTTATGATCGGTTCCTATAAATAATAAAACCGGCAAAGTGCGTGTCGGACCACGCACAATGAAGGGTTCCGTAGTTGGGATGAATTTACCTGGAATCATAGGTAAAGGTTTTAGGTTATTCTTTATGTCGAGCAGACGAATTTTCATAAGAAATTTTACTTTTGAATAAGTATTTAACGCAATGACCGCGTAAAATGGTCCACTTGAACACAACTTGACGGACTAAGTGCGAAAACCAATGCCGATAATATAGATTCTGTCTAAAAAAAAAAAAAAAAGAAATTGCGTTAAACATGACGCAAAGAAAGAACACAAAATAAAAAAAGAAACAAGTTGAGGGAAAATATGCGTCACATCCACGCAAAACGGCCATCGCTCAGCATAATGCTGCGACCCTGTGCGAGACAGAGCCACAGCGCTGGTTTTCAGCGACAGCCGGCGTTGACGTTACGACGTCGACCGGTGCAGCATACAATGAGATATAATCTATGATATAAAAGTATAATAAAAATCAATCTGCCTAGCTTTTTCCAACTATATTGGGGTCGGCTTCCAGTCTAACCAGATGAATACATGCATTTTACATGGAGCGACTCCCTATCTGACCTCCACAACCCAGTAACCAGGTAACACGATACCCCTTGGTAAGACTGGTTGTCAGACTTTCAGGCTTCTGACGACCCGTAACGACTGTCAAAGATCCACAAATGACAGCCGGGACCAACGGCTTAACGTGTCTAACGAGTCTCGGTATGTATAGATGGTCACCCATCCACAGACCAACCCTGGCAAGCGTAGCTTAACCTGATGGTTCGACCCGTTCGAATGTTATTACTGTGCCACGAGCTCCTAAAAAATGAAATGAAATTGTTTATTCTGTAAATTGATATGAGTATATACCTCTGCATACGTCTTCGAGGATTACACTGTTACAGGCTATTATGTAACTTAGCAAACAGACCTGTTGGGACGGTCCGCCTTCGTAGACTATCGTCATATTATCGTCCCACGTTTTGTGTCGGATGACGTCAGTGCAACTTTCTCTGTCGTGAGCGGACGCCGCGCGCCGTGACTCACTGTGTTGGGTTCTGAAACAAGCGACTTTAGTTTTGCTAACTAAATTAAAGTATCTATACTTAATTTTAATCCAGGCAGACACATTACTTTGTTTAAATTATTCCATCAACGCTGCTCTCAAAACGGTAATTCATCGTGTGGAAACAGGCGTCCTTTTTTTTTTGAGGGTGGCAAATTATCAAATAACGTCTCCCGCTCTGGCCGAAGTGGGAGGGCGTGTCAGACTCTTACTGACTAGAACCCACCTGTGTTCCTTCAGTTGCCTGTATATTGCAAGGGGCCACGGTATCCCTTTCGGACTTTCCCGCGACCCCGGCAGGCATCACTCCTAGCGGACCCCTTCTGTTGTGCTGACATCTCTTTGAGGCGCGTGTGGAACACAACGCGCCGTGGACCTGGGCCTGGTCCTTATCGGACGACGAGCTACCCATTGCTCACCGTCCGCAAGCCCACGCCTACGGTGGCCGGGAATCGGTCTGCGATTCCCGACGCCCAAGGCGTCTCTTGCGGTGGCTAGGAGCGTGAGAGAGCGACATTTGCCTCTCCCTCACGCGCTCCGTCTCCTCCTTCGCGAGCATTAGTGCTTCGCAGGAGGCGACGGCTTCCCACGCCCTCTCGCTCCGTATCATGGCCTGGACCAGGGCGGGACGCGAGCGATCACTGCCGCCGATCGCCTCCACAAGGACACGGCGATGCCAAAGCCGGGCAGACCTCCACCGTATGCAACCGGCATGTCCTAGAACCATACATTTTAAGACATTTGACCCGTCCCTGCAGTGGGAACGACATATGCTGTTTATGCTATACTAAATTAGAGTTCTTTACAAAGCGAATAAATAACTTTTAAGCAAGCAGCACCATCGTCAAACCCTTCATTACCAAGTGAGCCAATGGAGGGAGTTTCTAATATACACACTATGCACTTCTTAGCCCTGAAACTTGCACGAAATTCGTTCACTTTTGTATACAAAATGAAAGAGAGTAGGTAAGCCAATGAGCTTGCTTGGTACCAGGGGCTACTGAATCGTGGAGATTTCAGTTAGGTACCACATACCTACCGTATTCATGGTTGGAGGAGCAGTAACTTCATAAAACTACAAACCTACAGAGTAGCAGTAGAACATATTTATAAAACGTGTGTGTGTGTGTCAGCTCCGACGCACGACTAGAGTTGTCTTTGAATATGCAATAGACAAAGAGGGTAAATAAAAGCATCTCTCAAAAAAATAATCCTCCCACCAACCTCCTCTCTATGATGCCGGCTACAGATTGGTGACACGTAACATGAATTGTAACAGGTTGAAAAAAAATCATCTAGTTATCGTATGTTGCATTTCATAAATTTGGACGGCTCATATCTGTTACATATTTTCATGTTACGGCTCACCAAACAGCGTGGGAAAGAGATCATGAGAGCGGACCGTAATCTACCGCTAACCCAGTGTGAGATGGCGCTGTGACTTTAAAAAATAATGTACAAACTCAATCGCCAAATTCAGAGCCCCACACAAAACGCAGCCAGCCAGTCTCGCTTCTCGCAACACGACGATAAAATCCTCAATATTTGGCAGTGTACGATAAATTCAGTTTCTACAAAAACGCCTTGTATTACGTGCAACATGACACGGTCATTATTTTGGCATCTTATGACATTATTTTTGTTTGTGTTGTCATGTCATTGTATACTTTCGATTTCAGAGAAAATATAAATTAGGTGGATACTGAAGATGTATTAATAATGGTTGGAGAGCATAACAATTAAACATTCAAAATATTTTATTTCACATAAACTTACATGGGCACTTATGGAACGTCAGAAGCTAGGTGCACGGTTCCAATTGGTCGATATTGGTTGATAGCAGTGATAGCCTAATGGTATGACAGTCGGACTGCCAAGTCATAGGTCTCGAGTTCGAACACAAGGCACGCACCTCTGACTTTTCAGATTCATGTGCATATTATATAATTATCACTTGCTTTAAAAACTGTGAAGGAAAACATCGTGAGGAAACCGGCATGCCTGAGATATATTTCTCGACGGCATGTGAAGCTAAGTCAGAGGCCCATGGGTGGCTTTAAAACTCTGACACCAGGTTAGTCACTAACCACACGAAAAGAAGAAGATTGGTCGATGGAAAAGAGCCAGAAAGAAACTCCACGTTACTCTTTAAAAAATTATTGGCCTTTACAATATTTTCAAATAACAGTCTTAATAGGTATGGGAGGACAGTGTAGGTCTTTCAACAAGGACCAGGTATCAATCCGCCTAGCCTTTTCCCAACAATATTGGGGTCGGCTTCCAATCTAACCGGATGCAGCTGAATACCAGTATTTTACATGGAACGACTGCCTATCTGACCTCCACAACCCAATAACCGGGTAATACGATACCCCTTGGTAAGACTGGATGTCAGACTTTCGGGCTTCTGACGTACCCGTAACGACTGTCAAAGATCCATGAATGACAGCTGAGACTAACGGCTTAACATGCTTTTCGAGGCACGGAGGTCTCGGTATGTAAAGATGGTCACACATCCACAGACCAACCCCGGCAAGCGTAGTTTTACCTGATGGATCGACCCGTGCGGCAGTTATTACTTAGCCACGAGCTCCTCCTAAAATGCAACAAGTATCAAGTATAATACTTATACTGAAGACTGAGGGTAAGCGCGGATCCACCATTGTGGGCACTGTGGGCATGCCCACAACCCTGATTGAGCTCGACAGACTGATGTTCACACTCATTGTTTACGAGCACATAACCTTACCAAAGGAGACTTGGCCAAAGGACATTTTTTTTTTTTCAATGGACTTATAGCAATATGGTTTTGATATTTAAGGTATCGATCGTGAGCGACTGCAAATCCAGCGTGACCACAACTTTTTAAGAGGGTTGTTTCCGCTCCTGACTGAGGGAACGCCCAGATTTAACCAGATTCGGACTAGAATAATGAAGAAGTAACAAGCAAATATTGCAGCACCTATAGCAGTGGTAGCCTAGTGGTGTGACCGTCAGACTGCCAAGTCATAGGTCTCGAGCTTGAACCCAAGGCACGCACCTCTGACTTTTTGGATTCATGTGGGTATTATATAATTATCACTTGCTTCAAAAACGGTGAAGGAAAACATCGTGACGAAACCGGCGAGCCTGAGAGATATTTCTCGACGGCATGTGAAGCCAAGTCTGAGGCCAATGGACGGCTTTAAAACTCTGACACCAGCACCAACCACACTAAAAGAAGAATAGGAAGTGTCTGTCATATTTTAACATATTTCCTAGTGACAATTAAAGTTTTTTTTTTTAATTATATTGAGGGTTGGATATATTCTATTGAGGGGCTCGTGGCTAAATTATAACAGCCAAACGAGTCGAACGAAGGTTAAGCTACGCCTGCCGCGGTCGGCTTGTGGATGGCTAACCATTATCATCATTACATATTATCGAAACCCCTTCCTGCCTCGGAAGCAGTTGGTCCCGGGTCCGTAACTTAACTTCGAGAGTCGTTACGGGTCGTCAGAAGCCCGAAATTCGTACAACCAGTCTTAGCAAGGGGTACCGTGTCAAGGCTTGTGCAGACCAGCGCGACTTGTCGCGCGACGCGACTCAAACAATACAATTTCTAAGAAAACTGTACGGTAAAATAATAACCGGCTTCGCGTCTCGCGACAAGTACACAAGCCTTTACCCAGTAACTGGAATTTGGAAGTCAGATAGGCAGTAGGCCATGTAAAATACTTGTATTCCGATGCATCTGGTTAGCCTGGAAGCCGACCCCAACATAGTTGGGGAAATGCTAGGTTGAATAGATAATGGTGTTTGAAGAACATATATTTATCACTTGCCGTTAGAGGCCCTTGGCGGCTCTAATTTAGTCACTAACCATACGAAAAGAAGAAGATCCTGGTTTTCAAAATTTGGGGATTACACCCTTCGCTAGGCCTGCTCAAGGTCAAAGTGTTACCACTGAAGTGCGGTTGACTGCACTACCAGCTACTAAAGTACACTAATTTCATTTTCCATTATACTCAACAAAATAACTACGAATACCTATGATTCATGATCTAGCTAGCGGGGTAATCATTATATTTGGACAAACCATGTTTTTTTGTCTAAAATCTTCACGCTCTATGCGTTTAGGTGACGAGTAGTTTAATAACAGCCTTGGCACAGTTAAGTACTCTACTGTGAAAATTACTATTATTACGATTTCGTTATAAGTAGGATATTATTATTTGTATGTTTATATTACCAGCCTATTATTGACCCACTGCAGGGCAAAGGCCTCTTATCATACAGAGAAGGCACGAGCATTAATCAACACGCTTGCTCAAGACGGGTTAGTGATTTCAAACTTATATTAACTGTAAGTCCAGGTTTCTTCACGGTGTTTTTCCTTCACTGATTTCAGTAATGTCCAAAATAAAATCAGAAAGCAGGTACATGTGAATTGAAAAAAGGATTTTGGTGCTTTTCCCAAATAATTTAAATAAAAACCGGCCAAGTGCGTGTCGGACCACGCACAATGAAAGGTTCCGTAGTTGGGATGAATTTATCCCAAGAACAAACTTAACATTGTAGTTGAAAAACGTGTTCTCCCATACGGAATGTATGGGAGCTCATGTTTTTCAAACCGCAATTTTAAGTTGATTGATTATTTCTCGTTAACCTATACAGGCTCCTTAGCTCTCATAGTTTTCCTTTTAATTTCGTACTACTGCTGTGAATTTTTTCACAAGTCCAAGTACAACCATTTAGCTAGAAGGGGGGAGAGGACACTTGACTCTAACAAAAAAAAACAGTTATTTCGCAAACGGATCCCTGAATCCAAAAATGGTTTCGCCAAACTCACAATATTTTTGAAAGACCTTTCTAACGATACCCCACTAGATACATGTGATAGATGAGGAAAAAAATTAAACATCCCCACTTTACGTGTAGGGGAGGTACCTTAAAAAAATTGTTTCTTGATTTTATTTTACCACTTTGTCGGCATGATTAATATGTATCCATATGCCAAATTACAGCTTTCTAGTACTAACCGTCTCTGAGCTAAGCCGTGGACAGAGAGACGGACAGACAGGCAGACAGACAGACGGACATGGCGAAACTATAAGGGTTCCTTGTTTACTACGGAACCCTAAAGAGTAAGTTCTAAAACTAACTAACCCGACTACTGAAAAATAGTCGGGTTTTCCCAACTACAGCATGCATAGCATGACCACTGTAGAAACGAATTTTGTCGACGGAAGAATAGACAAAATGATAGATTGTGATTGATTAACTGTCACTTTGTCTATTCTTCCGTCGACAAAACTCGTTTCTACGGTGGTCATGCAACGCGTGCTGTTGGGGCCCACCCCAACAGTAGTTGACTTCAATCTCTTAGTATTATATAATTGCATAGCACATGTGTGAGCACTATGTCCCTACTTTACAGTTACCATTTACTGGGTACGTCTTTCATTGACTTGAGTTTGCCCTGGCGGTTGTGAGTATGTCATGCTCACTCAAATGTCTCGCTGGTGGTGGCGTGTGTGTTGGATCGTTAAGTTCCCTTCAAAATGGTTGAGCTAAATGGTGCTGATGCATGCGTCATGTTCGTGAACGAGCGCCGTCAGTGGGGACTGGTCATCTCTTAGCTGCCACGGCTTATTTGAATTTATTTTAATTTTTTAATTGTTTTTGATTTTATTTTTATTACTGACGCTTTTAACGTGCACGTCTTTTTACATTGTTCTCACATGTATAATTACAAAAATAGATGATGTAACCAATATTTTGTGAAAATATTCTGATTGAAAAGAGTGTCCGTGGAGTTTCTTGCCCGTTCTTCTCCATAGGAACCTACTACGCGTTGGAATGGGCAACTAGCTTCATATTTCTGACTGACCGACCCCTTGACAATTCAAAAGTACCTGTAATTGGTTTATTTGAAATAAATGCTTTGAGTTTGAGTTTGAGTTTGAGTTGGGTAAACCCGACTCCAGTTCCAGTCCCAGTCTTACCAATAACCGGATGCAGCTGAATACCAGTATTTTACATGGAGCGACTGCCTATCTGACCTCCACAACTCTGAACCCAGTTACTGGGTAATACGGTACCCATTTGTACTCGTCCGTCAAAGATCTACGAATAAAAGCTTTCCGAAGTACGGAGAGGTCTCAGTAAGTATGTATGTAATGGTTGATCACCCATCCACGAAAATACCTCGCCATACGTTGCTTAACCTTGCAGATGCCTCTAGCCCCATATCCATACTTTTTTTAAACGTGAAATGAAGATGTTACTCAATCTATACTAATATCACAAAAACTTTTAACAAAAAAAAAATAGAACCGACTGCAAAAAAAAAACACAAAATAGTGGAAAATATGTTTAATTTTAGAAGTCCGTGTCCTTGGTTCTGTTTTTTCGTTTTTTGCCTTCGACTTCCGAAATTAAAATAATTTTGCACTTTTTTTTTTAAACGGTTCAATTTTTTTTGTAAAAATTTTGTTTTTTTTAACTTTTTTGTTGTGGTACTTACCCCACACAAATTCGAATACCACTACCTGCTATAATTAAATAACAGTGACAGGAACTATAACAACATCCATATAAACTAATTGGGAAAAATACGTATTATTGAAGCTAACTCAAAAACTACCCAAGCAAAGTTAATACAATTTATATGGGACCCCTTCTGAAGTATGATCTACCAAACAAAAAAAGAATCATCAAAATCATTTCATAATAGGCGGAGTAAAAAAAAAAAAAATTGTGTCTTTGTATAGGCGGATATCTTCAGAACTGCTGATCCGTTTCTGTAAATTCTTTCACTAATGGAAAGCTTATTACCGTATATTATGTTAAAACAAAAAAAAAAACACGAAACATACGAGGACGTAGCCGCGGGCTGAAGTTATTCACATAACAAGTGCGTGTCGGACCACGCACAATGAAGGGTTCCGTATTAGGGATGAATTTATCCCAAGAACAAACTTAGTTGAAAAACATGTTCTCCCAGACGGAATGTATGGGAGATCATGTTTTTCAAACCGCAAATTTAAGTTGGTTGTTTATTACGCGGTAACCTGTAGATACAGCCTACTTAGCTCTCATAGTTTTTCTTTTAATTTCGTTATATATACTAATGCTGTGAATTTTTTCACAACTCCAAGTATAATCATTTAGCTAGAAGGGGGGGGGGGGACACTAGACTCTAATAAAAAAATTCAGTTAAAAGCTTAATATTTCGCAAACGGATCCCTGAATCCAAAAATGGTTTAAACAAACCCACAATATTTTTGAAAGACCTTTCTAACAATACCCCATAACATGGGGTAGATGAGGAAAAAAAAAACATCCCCCCTTTACGTGTAGGGGAGGTACCCGATTTTTTTTTTCTTGATTTTATTTTACCAGTTTGTCGACATGATTCATATGTATACATATGCCAAATTACAGCTTTCTACCACTAACCGTCTCTGAGCTAAGCCGCAGACAGACAGTCGGACATGGCGAAACTATAAGG
This sequence comes from Agrochola lota, assembly GCA_947364205.1. NCBI lineage: Eukaryota > Metazoa > Arthropoda > Insecta > Lepidoptera > Noctuidae > Agrochola > Agrochola lota. Next base: position 6,336,804 of record OX376246.1, on the reverse strand, counting down.
ATTCCTTGTTTACTACGGAACCCTAAAACCGGCAGATTACAAGGTGTGAGTTTATGTATGAATAGGAATAAAGTAGAATCCCAAGGATGGAACGGTGCCGATGTTAAAAGGGAAGCCGTTCTTAACACTAATATTAACATAATTAGGAAAAACTAAAATTTTGTCAGCCTAGAGTAATTTAGGAACAGTCACAAAGGTCTGTTGTCCCTGCTTGAAATAAAGAAATAAACCCTCCTTTGCATCGCGCAGTTGGTTAAAAAGTAGTACCTACAAGTTTACCTGTCGATAAAATAACTATTTCTAATCCTTAGTTTGTATTCATAGAATAATCATAACATTAATTCAAAGGAACTGTATACAGTACGCAATATCGGTAGTACGATTTTATTAGCAACTACTTTTGCAATTCTAATTAGTCAATAGCAATGATTACGTAAGATGAAACAGGAATTAACGGCTAACAATTTACATAATAATAATATTTACGAATGCGAAATATGCGAATTTAAAACGAAAGTGCATTTAAACAATTTGTAACATTAGCAACTTTTTATATTTAAAATACTGTACATTTACATATTACTTTGAATACGCTTCCTACTTTATAAAAATTAAATTAAATCATAAATTTTGATCAAAATTTGTTATAACGCCATCTATACTGAATATTAGAAAGCTTAACAAAAAACTGTCCCAACGCGGTTTAGTAATCTGTTAACAGATGGCGGAACAAGCGACACAATGCTACCAACATTACGATACAAACTGACGCATATTCGTTCAAAAATTACATGTTCGGTTCAAAATTAATTTCTCAGTATTGATTGTATTTCGTACCTAGTGTTAATAGTTTGTAAATAATTTATTACTACCACTTGTTAATAATAATAAAAACCAAATTGAAGTGTCTATTTTGTAATGTCAAAAAAAAAAAAAAAGTAATTGTGTGTTTAAAGTTTTTCCAAATTCCCAGTGGTTAGTGTCTACTACTACTATAATACTACTCGAATGGCTATTGTGGTTACCCAATGACATGGCTTTTTCGTGCTCAATTTCAGAACAAATTTCTCAGTAACTTCAAAATTCAAACCATCATTAGATAACATTCGTGAAAAATAGTCAAATATAAGCGAATAGAGTAACTTCACATTCAACCAAACACGAATAGCATTGTGAAGTGCCATCATAAGAAATAAATACACGAACACTAGTATCCGCCGCCCGGTTGTCGGTTTTTGGTCACTTAACAAAGGATTGCGAATGAACCGAATACGTTCGTTTACCTTCGACACATGGCTTGCTCAGTAGAGTGCAGTATTTTATGTACCTACGCATAGCATGTATTGGTAATGAACACAAAGGAATAATAAGTCGCTGCTGCAGTCAACACGTCCATCTTTGCGTTCAAATTAGCAAAAATATATTGTTGAATAATCGGCATATTCACTGTTCATGACGGTGTGTGAATGGTGTGTTCGAGTTATTCGGACTTCTACACGGTAAAGCCGAATAAAACACAGTAAAAAACGCGAATACCGAATAGCGATATACCACAATTAGAATAATTCTCGTACATCGTTTAGTTTTCTGTTTATTCTATCCATGTTAAAATATTTCCTTTTATTTATTTTCTTATTATTGGACACCCTAGAAGTACGTGATAGAAATAATTTGACCACTTATAACAACAATATTAAATAAATAAAACAGTTTTCGTAGATAAAGAATGAGCAAAGTTTTATTGTAATCATTTTGACAGGCATAAAAAACTTTAAGAACGAAGTTTTCCACAGTTTGACATTGACAGCTCCAGTCTTCGTCAGACAGTTTGGTATTTTTGGTAGCATTGTGCCGCGCCGCGTTTACTCAACGACGCGATACGGTCGGTCATCGTCACTCACGGAACCAATTATAATTTACAAGTTGTTTTGAATTGTAGTGTACGTGTGCAATAATAATAAAACAAAAATAGATTACTTTTAAAACTTTAAACAGTGTTGCAGTGCTATTGTGTTGTCAAAGTGTTAATATTACTTTTTTGTTTTGTGTTTCAAAATAGTGAAGTGAATCAAGATGAGTAATTTCACAAAGTTTATCAAAACTACGCCAATCACGGATGACTACGAGATCTCCAATACAGTACTCGGCCTTGGTATCAATGGAAAGGTAAGTTTTCAATTGGAAAGTTATTTTATTTTACTTTTTTTAAACTGTTATAATGTTGTTTACATAATGACGTCACGTTTTAAAATTAACCTGTACCCGTAAATACCTTTATCTCATCACGCCGGAATGACAAAATAATTATAATTAGCTCTGGTTTTTAAATCTTCGCATCGCGAGGTTTGCGTCATATTGAAATGTTTTTTTTACATCCTCTTGTTTTAAAACTTCGCGGAATAAGAGTGTATGATGTTGAATGAATAACAAACGTACCTACACATTCAAAGTACTTAAGAATAAACGTTTATAGGTATCTTCACCTGTTTAAGACCTACGCGGCAATCGGAACACGTCTATGGTTTAAATAGTTTTAAAATTCGCTGTGTAATTTGTAGTCTTGAGCAAAGGTCTTGAGCTTGTACAGCCTCTTATTATCAAATTTACCTAAAAAAAATGTGAGGTAAAAACATTGTGTAAATATTGCACAATTATTGCCATTGGGAATGTACAGTCAATACTGATAAATTCTTGAACTAGATCTGATGACAAATAAATAAAACTCAGGGATTTCCTAATGAAGAAATCAGGTTTTTCCTAATTGTAGAAAACTTTTGTGTTTAAACCCAAGAAAGTTTGGTGCCTGTTTGTTGTGTAAGAATGTGCTTACTCAAATGTGAACTCATTTCCTTTTCTGTTTATTGATAATGTGAAAAAAAAAGCCTTGAAACATTAAACTTGTTAACACACTGCAATTTGGTTTTTAGATAGAGAAAGAAATTGCACATTGCATTTTTGAAAATTCCTAATTTAGCTTCAAAGAGTCCATAACTTTTTATTGAGTAGCCCATGAGATAATAAAAAAAAAGTATAATAACTTTTTATGGATCCCTTATTACAAGTAGTAGGTATTCCAATAAAACTACATCAGAGTCTATTTATGTTAAATTGCTCATAATAAAGTTATTGAACTCAATATTCTATGTTATAGGGTTTGGTTTCCGCACTTAGTCCATCAGGTGGACCATTGTGCATGGGCCATTGCGGCCAGTGGTTATTCCAACCAGCCCACCTCCCTCCAGAAGCGAATTAAAGCTCCTGGTCTGTTTAGAACGTCTGTGAAAGATCTGGGTGACCCGAGGGTTGTTGTTCTATTGAACTCAATAATATCATCTCTTTTACTCAAACAATTAACTAGTTATGTGTTTCTAGTATTTCATTTACTGCTTAGCAGTCAATTTGTCTGAGAACAGAACAATGTAATTAACACTTTAGTCATTTCACACTCAATTTAAATATGTTTAATGTTTCTTTGATGACTGTACTTACTCTGTTATTTTTATGAATGAAATATACTGTACAACTTACTAAAAAACAATCTGAACCATTTTGTACAGCCCATTTCGGTGTGGGGATTACTGACCCATTCAATACCCGGTGCGAGTGTGGTGCTTCTGATCAGACCATGTCCCACTTGCTGGAGTGTCCTAAGTGCCTGTTCACTTGCACATGTAATGACTAAAGAATGCCACTGATGCCGCAATCAACGTGGCCTCCTACTCGGCTCAAACAATATAAAATTTAATAATCTTCAACCAAAGTACCATTGACACAAAACAAAGGAGCCTATTTCTGCCTCCAATTAGCATTGCTGTGTTCTGATATAAAGGGTGATAGGGGTGGATTACCTTATAATAAGAGACATAAAAAACGCTGGATTGGCAGCACATCGGTGATGTATCTGGTATTGAAGATAACCTGAGGCGCGTGGTTACTTTCCAATCAGGCCGAGTGCCTGCTTAATTGTGATTAGTGGCAAAAAATACTATTAACTACTAAATATCCTAATACATAGACAGAAAAAGGTGCCAAAAAAAATTATGTCATGCCACATATTGTAAAGTCATTTAGGATATCATAAAAGAAGCAAAGTATAATAATAAAACTATCAATTTAAAATTTGAAAGTCATGCTTGAGTAGCATTAAATTATTACTATTTCCAACAAAATGTGTGTGAATTTCTCAGTAGCAGCGTAGTCTGGATTTGTGCCCGGTTGATGGCAATAGGCTCGCCCCCTATGACATGGGACTTAAATATAACGGGTGTACTAATAGCTACCTCTGCCTAACATTTGGGCAATTACAGTTATGACGTTATGTTAAGTTGTGTAAAGGTGTGTGTTAATCCACCATTGCTTAAGCCACAAATACCTACCTATTAATTAGTTATTTGCGATAATAAAAGCTTACTTATTACTTTTAACAGTGTTTACTTCCTATTAAAAGTAGTTACTATTCAGCTGTCAGTTATCTACAAAACCATAATATTACATCATTTATTTTGTAAGTATACATGAAGCAGATTTTTTTTTGTTTTTAACCGACTTTTAAAAGGAGGAGGTTATCAATTGGATTGTGTCATAGTTATGTTCATAGTGTGACAAACTGGGGACGATATGACAGCCCAGGATGCGGCAGACATATAGTGGCGGCATGAAAAATTTTACCATCCCACCTTTTTCCTTACCTTGTCTTCCTTTGAACTGTTGACAGTTCCCAGTCAGAAAAATAGGATGTGTAGCCGTTTCATTCCTTGACTGCATTAATTTATACGGGAAAAGGTTAAAAATTATCTCCTCTGGATTACTTATTCATAAAAAATTGTAAGTATGAGTAGGTATTTAAATGCTTATCTAATATTATTCAGTCCTAAATTATTTTGAAAGTATTGCATTAATTACAAAATGTTCTTATCTCTTTCAAAAGATTAAAAATAATATGTAAATACTTATGTCTTAATTGTTTCTTTGAAAACATAGGTAGGTAGGTACTTAATTACAAACTAAAGTTAAGTTTATTGCAATAGACTCACCCCCATTTCTTGGTAAGTACAAACTAATGTAACATGATACTGGTGCCGATTCTGTTGTCACAAATGCCTCTAAACTAGACTAAAAATCACTTCAATTTAGTTTATTCCCGTCAAAAGACGATTTCCTACTCTGAAATAGACTAAAGTGACACAACTTAACTATATTTTAGTTTGACAGCACTAAGATAGTACTGAGTTTTTAGTTTAGTGAAAATGGCAATTTTGCTATTCTGAATTTGACATTTTTCACCTAAAATTATGAATGAGAACAAAAAATCCTGATTTTTTTTAATCGCGATTAAGAAGGTGTGGGTGGCATAAAATATGTTGTCATGAACTAAAAAATTCACACCAATATCTCGACTTCACGTGAACAGAACTGTATTTATTTTTTCTTTTGCATATATCTCGAAAATGGTGCGTCCTATCGCAAATAATGAAAATTTCGACCCCCTTTATAAAACCCATAAACCCCAAAACCTGAACATGTAGGTAATATTTTTTCATGTTTTCCATATAAAAAGTGAAAAATTCCATATAAAACACGTCGAGGCGGCACACCATGCGCGCCTCCGGGTCTAAAAAAAAATTACGGGTTAGGGCAAACCATGGGTACCACGTGGATTCGCGATTGTCAAATTCTATTTAGTTTTGTCAAAATTCTATTTTAGTTTAGAGAATTTTATTTGCAGAATAGCTCTAAGATTCTCATAGTAAGGAATTTTAGTGATAGTTTATTTAGTTTAGTTCGGTGTCCAAGAGAATCGGCACCAATGCCTATCGCTTTATGGAATACATGCGTAACGTAAGAAGAGAATCATAAATCTGCGGGTTTGTCCGAAAGGGATATCGCGGCCCCGGCACACAGGCAACGGAAGGAACACGGGTGGGTTTTAGTCAGTAAAAGTCTGACACGCCCTCTCGCTCCGCCCAGAGCGGGAGAAGTCATTTGATGATTTCGCATCCTCAAAAAAAAAAAAATGACTCATAAACAGAGATACCATAATTATTCATAACAAAACACGTGCCAAGTATCTTAGGCGTAGCCAGCACTGAGAATATTCGCACGAATTTTATTCGCACTGTTTATATTCAGTGTATGGCATTGCAACGAGCGCGAATTTTAAATCGCCAGCGCGTGAAGATACATAAGATACCATGTGTTACAGAATAGCGATAAAAATTTCGCGCGATAATCGCAGTGCGGGCTATGACTTTGTCTTATTTAAACAATAACAAACAAAAAAGACGTTACACAATATTAGCAATGACTCAGACCCGGTTCAGCTGACTGCGAAATATTAATTCTTAGGCACCTGTCCCACAGCCGAAGAAGCGACTAACTATCAACGATTTTCTCGCTCAAGAAACGTACAAAAGATTGTAAGTCCCGTGTAAAACAGATACATAATTAGAAAAGCAAGAAAGAAAAAGTATTTATTGGGACTCGCACAGGAGATTTCACAAATTAATCTTAACACACTTTAAGCTAAAATAGTTAATTAATAGTTGATCGCTGACTTCACACCGCCGCCGGTGAGTACTTATTTGTCGCAGCGACAAGACCTGTCAAAGAGAAAACTTGCTCAGCGACGGTCGTTTGGCGGGCAGAACACTCGCTGACAGACTCACGCTTGGTACGCACGCATATAGTTCGATTCAAAGTTAATGGCGGCTCGGAAGTTAGCTGCTCGCTGCGCAGTACCGCACCCCTCCATCCCACTGACACGTGAATTTGTTACTGCGCAGCGACTCGCCCCATGTTCAGAGCCGCCATTAAGTTTGAATCGGGCTGTACCAGCGCGTAATCGCTCATCGCCGCCGCCGTCGCGCACTCTCTTCTCGATAATCGCTGGCTGTAGGACAGGTGCCTTAGAGTGAGGTCATACATGGCAGAGTCTAGTTTTGTGGAAATGTTACTTCATTGTCATTAACAGTGATCGGAGTAGGTAGATTGATTTTTAGTACTTGTATCATAAATGCACACAGAAAGAATAACATGGATAAGCCATTTTTCCGGAAAGTAATTCCGGTATTTCCGGATTCAATTAAATATTGTTAATGTTGGTAGTGATATTATTACTACTCAATTCAAAATTGAAAGGAAGGTATCAAAACTAAATTAATTCATTATTTATCTGTTGAATAATAAAAACAATCGAATTCCGATCGAAGCTTTAATATTTATTTTTTATTTTTAGCCTAGGATAGCTAGATAGCTAGATCTTTTATAGATAGATATAAATTGTTGCACTTAAATTTAAATATTTTCCTACATAAGTTCCGGTTTTTTTTTAATAATCCACCAATTCCGGAGGAATGTCCATAGTAATATATACGTTTCGGATCAATGACCCCAGTTCAACCTACCTACTCCGATCACTGGTCATTAATCTTGTTTTTTTTTAAATTCCGTAGCGGCGGGGAATTTTTTAAAATTATTTCGAAATTTAGTTACGACATATCGGACTCCTTACACGAATATTGATCAGTAACGTTTTTTATTATTCGTGTTTTTCGCCGGGAATTCCCATACCATTTGGCAAGATACTTGATTACTTACTTCATTAATGCTCCTGCCCTTATCCCAATTAATTTGTGGTCGACGTAACAGTCCCTTTTTTCCATACTTCTCTATTCTCAGTAGTCACCCCCTTTCTATCCATATCATCTTCCACACAGTCCATCCATCGTTTCTTTGGTCTTCCCCTACTCTTATAGCCATCGACATTCATACTCAAAACTTTCCTCACGACATTTTCCTCATTCCATCACATGCTGTTATAGGGTTGCCATCTCTTGTTAGTTAAACTTCGGGAGAGAAAAAAAACTGCGATTTTTATAGCTTTTTATTTTATTTTGAACTTATTTTCCCAGACTTCAAAATATTTGGTCTTCAACTAACAAATTTACAAAACTCTTTGCAGTCCAATTTTAAGTTTGAGAAATGTGTGGATTTCTTTCTGTCTTGACATGTTCTTCATTTAAACGACCGATTTCCGCATTTTTTTTCATACACCGGTGCCACTTTCAGACTTCCTCTTAAGTACCCTTTTCTTATTCTATACATTCGTGTAAGACCACACTTGATTACTTATACATACATAGTTCCAAAATATTCCAAATACCAAAAGAAAGTAATACATTTATTATAAGTACTTAGAAGTCAAACTCTCACCAAAAACCAGTCAGAAGACTGGTTGAATTAAACATACTCACGCGATCCAAAAACTCCGAAAGTGTAAAATAGCTTCGGGGAGTCAAATCTGATCTGGATCTGCTATCTAATTACGCAACACATTTTCGATTTGCAATTGAGTCAAATTGGTTTCGTTTGACTAGAATTGCTTTCAATTTACAACTTTTGAAAGCAATTCTAGTCAAACGAAACCAATTTGACTCAATTGCAAATCGAAAATGTGTTGCGTAATTAGATAGCTGATTTATATCTCATTGTATGCTGCACCGGTTGACGTCTTATCGTCAACGCTGGCTGTCGCTGAAAACAGCGTTGGGGCTCTGTTTCGCATAAGGGTCGCACCTTTCTGCTGAGCGATGGCCGTTTTGTGTGGATGTGACGCATATTTTCCCCCAACTTGTAATTTTTTTGTTTTGTGTTCTTTCTTTGCGTCATGTTTACCGCAAATAAACGTACCTATTCTCTTTCTTTTTTTCTTTTTCTTTCATTCAAAAATCTGTAGGGGTTGGCTTCCAGTCTAACCGGATGCAGCTGAATACCAGTATTTTACATGGAGCGACTCCCTATCTGACCTACACTGGTTGTCAGACTTTTGAGCTTCGGACTAACCCGTAACGACTGTCAAAGATTACGAATGCCAGCCGGGACCAAGGGCTTATCGTACTTTCCGACGCTCGGATGGGTCCATCCATAGCGATATGTAATGGATTGACTGATTTTATTTTTTATTTTGACCTTCAAAGTGCCTGTTTGAAATAAATTATTTGACTTTGACTTTAGACCGATCCGTGCCCGGTCACCCATCCTGCCATCCACGAACAAACCGCGGCAAGCGTAGCATAATCTTCGATCGACCCGTGCGACTGTTATTATTTTGCCACGAGCCCCTATAGCTTCGGGGAGTACCTATGAGGGTGGTATTAAACCCACATGAATTACATCGATCGATGGCATTATACATTCAAATCCGACAAGCGTCGACCGTTTGTTATTTTTTTTCTATCTTTTATAGTTTTGCTTCTATACGAAGATTCGTTTCTTTTCCTGTACAAACGTAGGTGACGCAACTACAAATGATACCTCGCATTTCCACATCTGGACTTCAACCACTGCTGGGCATAGGCTCAGTATAAATAAGTAACAGTATTCTATCTTCATGGAAAACGGCCGAAACGAGCGCTTCGATATCTCAGTGTATATCAGTACGCAACAGCATTGAGTGCGCGGCAGTTATGCACGGACGCGGAAGGTTTATCAGATAGGAAACGCCGACCTCAACTAGTTTAAAAAAATATGATTGACGTGTAAAAGTGTTTTGTCCAAACCCACTTACAGAAATAAAATCATTTATCATTTACCGCGGTCGTAGGTAATTATTTCGAAGTTACTGCCGAGATAATACTGATACTTTATTATACTGAGGCACAGGCCTCTCATTTCTTATGCCACTCTCCACGCTCCTGTGCTAGTATACATTTCGCACTAATTACATAAAATTAGAATAATCAAATCAAAGAGATTATTAAATTGTGGAGACGACGCGACGCGGCGACGCTAAGACGGTGAATTTCGTAAATAAAATATTATTTAATTCTGGCGCTAAGTACAGCAATATCAATATGATACGTTTTTCCGTGTCCCATCAAATCTATCTTTGATAGCTTATCTTTGAATTACGATTAAACGATCGATAAACGTTATTATATCGGTATCTGTAATGGGTACCTACAACGTTGCTTTTTGTCAATTTACGTAATTTTAAATAATCTTGCAAGGTCCAAACCAGGAAATACCACATATAATTTCTTTAGTGTTACTTTTATGGCGCACTTTGTGCTTTTTCTGAACAGTGAACGAAACCGTTAGTGTCGGGTCGGTGACGCTGAATCGGGTATACTCGGCTCCAGTCGGTTGGTGTCGCAGAATCGCGTTATAGCCTCGTCTAGACTGGCGCGACGCAACTCTAACAAAACAATTTCTAAGAAAACTCCACGGTTGAACAATTATCGGTGTCGCGTCGCGGCAGTCGGCGAGAGGCTTAACTCTTCCTAAGTTTATACTACAAGTGGATACTTCTATCATGTGGTTATAATTTTATCCATTGGTACTATCCTACTATTCCTACTGCTGCCCAAATACCTTGGCCACGTGCTTCCAGGTAATATTTTTCTATACCATCTCGAACGAGCTCGTGAGTAGTTTGACGTAGTTTGTCAACCTGCCTAACAGTGTATTTACCTGACTGTATATGCAACTGACATGACCGGCCCAGTCCTGCGGGGTAATTACGTAACACCTCTGACCAAATAAAAAAACCAAGACATAGCGCTGTCAACAGTGACGTGAGGCCGGTTTCGTGAACATGTGTGCACTTAGTGAGGTGTAGTTTGATTGTAAATGTGTGCGTGTGAGCGCGTGTATGCACAGAGCAGCGGTGTAGTTTTGGCATGCTTCACTGTAATGATTGCAGCGCTATTTCTTGGTTTTTTATTTGGTCTGAGCAATGGGTTCCATTTTGACAGTTAACCCACGTTCATTGCATTATTTACGTTGTTGAGCAGACCTATTTGTCAAACATATGAAGCAATAGATTAGCAATTGACGACACGGTTGGCGCAGTGGCTGAGCGATCGACTGCTGTGTAACGTGTCGCAGGTTCGATCCCCGCACGGAACAAATATTTGTATGATCTGCAAGTAGTTGTTCCGGGTCTGGGTGTTAGTGTATGTGAATTTCTATGTTTGTAAACGCACCCACGATACAAGAAGAAATTCTTAGTGTGGGGCAACGTTGAGAAAATATTGACAGTATTTTCAGAAAAAATTAAATGGGCACACGTCGATGTAATTGTCCTATTGCAGTCAAAATCCCGCCTACAGACCACAGACTAAAAAACCAAGACAGAGCGCTGCGAACAATACAGTGAACACACATGCACACATTAACAACATTTCACAATGACTTGACGTTACAATCAAACTACACCACACAAAGTGCACACGTTTACGAAACTGGCTTCACTTCGCTGTTGATAGTGCTCCGTCTTGGTTTTTTATTAGGGTTCCGTAGTAAACAAGGAATAGAAAAAGTATAGTTATAAAATCTGGAAAAGTATAGTTTCCCATGTCCGTCTGTCTGTCTGTCGGTCTGTCTGTCTGTCCGTCTGTCTGTCCGCGGCTTAGCTCAGAGACGGTTAGTACTAGAAAGCTGTAATGTATGTATACATGGCATATGTATACATATTAATCATGCCGACAAAGTGGTAAAATAAAATCAAGAAAAACATTTTTTTTTAGGGTACCTCCCCTACACGTAAAGTAGGGAGGTTTTTTTTTTCCTCATCTACCCCATGTTGTGGAATATCGTTGGAAAGGTCTGTCAAAAATATTGTGAGTTTGTCTAGGCCATTTTTTGATTCAGGGATCCGTTTGCGAAATATTAAGCTTTTAACTGAAAATTTTTGTTAGAGGCAAGTGTCCCCACCCCTTCTAGCTAAATGGTTGTACTTGGACTTGTGAAAAAATTCACAGCAGTAGTATATATAGCGAAATTAAAAGGAAAACTATCAGTGCTAAGTAGGCTGTACAGGTTAACGAGTAATAATCGACCAACTTAAATTTGCGGTTTGAAAAACATGATCTCCCATACGTTCCATATGGGAGAACATGTTTTTCAACTACAATGTTAAGTTTGTTCTTGGGATAAATTCATCCCAACTACGGAACCCTTCATTGTGCGTGGTCCGACACGCACTTGTTTGGTCTGAGCTACATACAAAGAAAACGCTTGCGTACTGCGTAGGTACGCAATTTTCCTCGACGACATTCTTCTTCCCGTAACTTGTGGTCTCACTATATCCTACCCAAAAGATCACAATCGGCAGTTTCGCTATAATAATGAGCCCATTATAAAAACCGAACAGTTTTCCTCAATCGACTTCTGTGTTGTGCAAAACATTGTAATGATTAATTACGTGGCGTCGACTTCCTTAAATAGTGTAGATAAATAAGGACCCGCCAAAGGTATAATTATTTAGGTCGTCTGGATTCTTATACCCATGCCTTTTTCATTCAAAAGCATGGAATCAATATGTGACGTCCACCTAACTGCATTTGGTCTAGGTATGGGCGTTATTACATGTCACTAGTTACAATAACTGGTTACGGCATGTAGCCGAAAAGCTAGTTTCGAGTGAAATTGTAAACACGTTATTTTGTAAGTAGTTACAATTCGGTTACTGCATGGAAAATGTAGCTACTTACAAAATAACAGTACTAAACCTGAATAAACTATGAAGAAAAGTTTATTTGTTAGTATTACGTTAATGATGTGTAACTGCATAAATGTAGCTACAAAAACTTATTCGTTCCAAAAACTTAATGCTTGTAAAGTATTACTTAAAAAGTAATCATCTATATTTTCGTTTCGCAAACAACTGTAACACTTCGTGTTTAATCACCGAATAGAATTTGAAAAAATACTAGTTACTAAGATCACTCATTTTCAAAACAAGTGACGCTGACGCCTTCGAAGTCACTAGTTACGTTACGTTTCGCGAAAATCACATAACGACCCACCCCTAATTTTACCAGCGATGTCGCTACTTCGTCGTCGCGTCATCTTGTTCTCGTCCCGTTCACGGTGCGGTGGACAAACGGCCTTATAGTATGCTCTTAACCTTTTGTATGCCGTAATTACAGAATCAATTAAATAATCATTGTGTCTCGCGTGGATCTATACGAAGGGTTAATATACATAACTTACCTATAGTCATTACATATCATGAGTTCGCTTAAATCTTACGTCAATGACCTAAAAGTCACATTACGTGCGCTCGTGATTTAACCCACTTTCTACTTCCTTTATTATAGCCAAGAAATCAATCTGCCTAGCCTTTTCCCAACTATGTTGAGGTCGGCTTCCAGTCTAACCGGATGCAGTTGAATACCAGTATTTTACGTGGAGCGACTGCTTATCTGACCTCCACAACCTAGCTACTGGGTAACACGATACCCCTTGGTAAGACTGGTTGTCAGACTTTCGGGCTTCTGACGACCCGTAACGACTGTCAAAGATCCACGAATTACAGCCGGGACCAACGGCTTAACGTGCTTTCCGAGGCACGGAGGAGTCTCGGTATGTAAAGATGGTCACCCATTCACGGACTAACCCCGGCAAGCGTAGCTTAACCTGATGGATCAACCCGTGCGGATGTTACTTCTAAGCCACGAGCTCCTCTTCCACTCACTCACTTCGTTATTATAGCCAAGCAAAAGGGATGATGCCTAGGTAAAAAAAAAAATCTAATTAGTCCGTCAGTCAGATAATAAAAAAATATTAGACACGTATTTTTTGTTTTATCATATTAATAAAAAAATACTTAGATAAAACGCATTTTAAGTTGGGGAGTGGGGGTCGATACGTCACTAGTACGTATAAAATCTACATACTCGTGACGTCAGGGCACATTTTACTTCAATGTATCGCCGTAATCTTTAGATTACGTAAAAAAAGAAAAAATACGTGTCAATATTTTTTAAAATCTCAAAGACGGAGTAAAAATTTTTTTTGTCATCATCCCTATTCTAACATAGAATCAACTAGTTTTGCAATTGAACTCATCTTTGAGCATTGTTTTCTTATCAAAAGATACTCTAGATAAGAACGCAATACAACTCTTACACATTATTGCGTAAAATTTGCGATGATATTGCAGAAAGTTGACAAATATCAGTCATCGTAATTTTATCATAAATGTCGTTAAATTATTCACGTATGCCTGAAATAGCACAGTCAGCGCCGTCAATAATTCATTATGATTATATCTGACATTATCCAAATAATCTTTAGTTTAAAACTTGACATTCATATATCTTGTCTAGGGCACTCCCTTTTTTTTGTGGGAAATTATCAAATAATTTCTCCCGCTCTGGCCGGAGCGGGACGGGCGTGTTGGACTTACTGACTAAAACCCACCCGTGTTCCTTCAGTGTTGCCTGTACGTTGCCAGGGTATCCCTTTCGGACTTTCCCGCGACCCCGGCAGGCATCGGTCCTAGCAGACCCCTTCCGTTATGCTGACATCTCTTGACTCCCTAATGAACTTTTTCATACGCTAAGATAGCGCTATAGAATTTTAAGCTGTTAATTATTCTCCCCTTATCCCAATTTATATAATATTTATGGTCAGCGGAACATGTCTGTTTCTTCCATACTTCTCTATTATCCGTCATCTCGGTAGTCACCTCCTTTCTATCCATATCATCTTCCACACAGTCCATCCATCGTTTCTTTGGTCTTCCCCTACTCTTGTAGCCATCGACATTCATACTCTAAACTTTCCTCACGACATTTTCCTCATTCCATCACATGCTGGGTGCAGGGTTGCCACCTCGTTTTTTTTTTTTTTTTCAGGAAGGGAAATCATCAAATGACTTCTCCCGCTCTGGGCAGAGCGAGAGGGTTTGTCAGACTTTTACTGACTAAAACCCACCCGTGTTCCTTCCGTTGCCTGTGTGCCGGGGCCGCGATATCCCTTTCGGACAAACCCGCAACCCCAGCAGAGGGTTGCCACCTCTTGTTAGTCAAAATCCGGGAGAGAAAAATAACTTTTTATATTATTTTTAACTTGTTTTTCCATTAAACAGACTTCAAAATATTTGGTCTTCAACTAACAAATTAACAAAACTCTTGGCAGTCCAATTTTAAGATTGAAAATGTGTGGATTTCTTTCTATCTTGACATGTTCTTCATTTAAACGGTTTCTTTTGTCCATTTATCGAATACCATACTAAAACGCTCGCAGGCGGCGTTTGATACAGGTGTAGACAAAAAGTAGTTTCTAGCGTCGCAAGTTCGCGACAGCATTGGCCAGTAGCGCGTACGATTTTCGCCAGTGCGCGGGAGAATTTTGTTTATATGAGATTCCTTCCGGGAGCCGGGAGATTTAAATTTCTTAGTTACCACAACTGATTTCCACACAATTTGAAGCTCGTTATTTTGAAAGTGGGTGTATCATATGCCCCGTTTTGCTTCTAAACGAAATATTATTTCTTCTTTGCCCCAAAAAACTTGGAGAAAGTCTTGAGGTGCATAACGTTAATGATATGTGACGTCATTTATCCTCATTTTCGGGGAAGTCCAATCACCATTAGATAACTTCGATTTCACTGGTGACAAATGTTGTTGTTTGTCTTGGACTTTGAAATATGACGAATAACGCCCGGTGAGTCATTAAACATATTTTTGACACATCCAAAGTCATTTTGTGTGTCGACTGATGGCGGACTCGTTAGGTAGGTATGTGGCGTCATTCGACTTTTAATTCTATAGGTCGTTCACCTCTTGATATTTTCTTCTGCATTCAAAGGTTGGAACGTCTTTCATTGTTTTATTACCTAAATAAAGTTAAGATGATTTTGATAATGACCTGAGCGTAATAGGGTTGTCGAAAAAAAAATTTGTCTGTCAGTCAGATAATAAAAAAATATTAGACACGTATTTTTTGCTATACCATATTAATAAAAAATGGTTTAGATAAAACGCAGTAAAGTTGGGGAGTGGGGGCTCGCTACGTCACAAGGTGGTTTAAAATTTACCGGGGAGTGACGTCGTGCCACATTTTAACGTTTATCTGTCATTTTGTCTATTTTTCCGTTGACAAAACCCGTTTCTATCGTGGTCATGCTAATTGTGCTGGAGGGGTTCCGTACCGTACGTATTAAGGCATGTGCAGACCAGCGCGACTTGTCGCGCGACGCGACGCCGGTTATTGTTAAACCGTACAGTTTTCTTAGAAATTGCATTGTTTGAGTCGCGTCGCGCGTCCAGTCGCGCTGGTCTGCACGAGCCTTTAAGATCTAACAAAAAACGCCGAACAAAAACACGGTTCGTGTATGAGGACTCCTTTTTATATTTGTTGTTATAGCATCAATAGAAATACACAATCTGTGAAAATTTTAACCGTCTACCTTACGGTTCGTGAGATACAGCCCGCTGACAGACAGTCGGCCGGACGGACAGCGGAGGCTTAGTAATAAAGGAGTACCTATTGATTGGCCTAAAAATAACAATCAATATTCCATTGAAGCAATTTTAAACTTTGAGAGAAATATGAATATTTATCAGTAAACTGTCCAACTATCTAAACGCTGTAAACAAAGTTTTAAATAACCTTTCTTAGCAAGATCAATCAATCTTTGTTACAATCATAATAATTTGCAGACGCTTGTTTGAAAATACAGATTCAGTCTTAATGCGGTTTCCCACGGTGCCTGATATTACGGACGGCCGCGGATAGCTCGCACCGACGCACCATGGGAAGAGTATCGTCTGTGGTAGCGCAGAGATGTCCATCGCGGTGCGTCCGATACGAGGTCAGTCGGTAACTTTAAAGGTGCGGTGCGTACTTCTCTTTAGCATTACGGAATGATAAAATGGATCCAATCGCAACGGGCTGGTCTGCGTCCTTCCGCAATATCACGGACTGTGGGAAGCCGCCTTTATGTCGGAATCTTCTCAAAAGCTAAATAGATATTATGAATTATGGATAGCTAACAATTAAAGGTCAAAGAGAAAATTACCATGAACTGGCGTATTTGTGAAAATATTCGCGTTATTTGGCTAATATAAAATCAATTTTATTCCAAGGGTACAGGGTATATTTTCTATTACCTAAGTAACCGTTCCTAGTCCCATTAGTTTCGGCTCTGCGTTGATTTGTCAGTCAGACAGTCAGTTTCCCCTTTATAGATTTAGGATGATCATTTTTATGACAGTAATGTACTAACTCAGCAGACAATCAATCAATGTACAGTTTAGGGAACATCTGTACTCTGCATGCCATACAAATGTGGGGTCAGTCACCGGTTCATTCAACTGGATAGTCCCAACACCACATGTGGTAGTCGTGACCAGTCGACACAACTGCTCATTGTTGAAGTGAGTTCATCTCGATTCCTATTGAAGTGAGGTATCATGTATAACTAAGTTTTAAAAAAAAATCGTTTCTTGTATGCGGACTTTTCCTTTCCTTTCTGACTTAAAAAAGGAGGGGGTGCAACTGTATTTTTTTTTGTGTTTTTGTAAAATGATTACTCCGCCAATTATGAATTGAGTTTGATGATTATTTTTTTGTTTGGTAGGTTATACTTTAGAGGTGGTCCCATATTTTTTTATTAACTTTGCTTGGGTAGTTTTTGAGTTGGCTTCAATAATACGTATTTTTCCCACTAAGGCCCGTATTAATAAACGTTACTCAGCCCAAGAGCTCGCACTTGATACCAATCTTGAGGTCTCGACCGTATTAATAAACATAAGAATTGATGTACTCAAGTTACGGCATGGGTTTACGTTATCAGCCGAGTGATGGACTGATTAATAAACGAAACTCGACACTTAAGTATACAATAGGTGAGTGTACTCAACATGCTAAAACCTGAGTGTAGGCAGTACGTGACTTGAGGTCGTGATTAGTAGCGCGAAACATGAATTTTGAAAATATTTTGGGTGAAATTAATTATTACGATCAAATAGAGTACTATGACGTTATTTTATGGCCATTGCGATATCGTTTAGCAAAAATATAAATAAGGGCGACCTCATCTTTTTGAGTTAAAAAGTGTTTTTTTTTAAACGATTCAGATTTTATCAAGTCAGTTTTGTATACAGTAACATTAATTAAAAGACTCATTCGTGGAATACAGTAATAGAGATCTTTCAATTTCCCCAGTTATAGTCGTCCTATTATCTTTAAGGGTATATGCAACAGCATCATTTCAGGTAGGTAACTACCTATATAAATATTGTAAGTACATTTATATGTATAAGTATCATTTATTTAATTACTATTTATATATAGATGTAACACATAAAGACATTAAATCTGCCTATGTTGTCCGCCACTTATTTAGTTGCATAAAGTTTAATAAATAAAGTTTAAAAGTAGGTAAGTACCTTATAAATCCAATTAATCTAATATTATTAGAAACAAACCCAATATATTCATATGAAAAAGTAATCTACTAAATTTATATTTCATCCTTTTTTTGAGACTCGTCCTTGACCCTCCAGACGCTTTATTGCGTTATGTTATTTGTACCTGCTAAGTTGAGTAGTAAGCATTTCTGTCATATTGAGAAATAATTATCAACATTTTTTACAATTTAAGGTTTTTTTGGGTAGACAACAACTTTATAACGTGATACAGCGCTATTCATAATTTTTTTAACAAAATAAAAGTGTTTCAATAAATCTTACGACATAACAATAACGAAACGTGATGAATGTTATTGTAAACTTCGGTCAATGTGTGTGTAATCGTTCACGAGATCGGCATCAAGTACAGCGCATTGAGGAGCTGATCTTGGTAACTGAGATACTGTACTCATGTGTTTATTAATTAGCAATGATCTTGAGATGCTTATATCGTAATAATGGCGTATCAAATGATAGCGCACTTAAGTACGTTGTTGAGGGACGTTTATTAATACGGGCCTTAGTCTAAGCGGATGATGTTATAATAAGTTCCTGTCACTGTTATTTACATAGGTAGTGGTATTCGAATTTATGTGGGGTAGATACCACAACAAAAAAAAAAAAAAATGAAAACTTTATACAAAAAAAAAACTACAAAATTAAAGTTATTTTTCACTTTGTAGTGTTTTTTTTTTTGGAAGTCGGTTGTTTATTTTCTATGTAATTTTTTTATTATTATTTGTTGTTAGCGGTCATAGTAGAACACACTCTACAAGTGCCTACCTATTACGGTTCAAAAGATACCCTTTGACAGAATGACGGACAGCGGAGCTCAGGACCTCACGCTCAGCATCCGCACTCTCTCATTAGACCGACGATTAGGCAGTCATAATTTATCACCCAAAATTGTTTTTTCTCTGCCAAAAAGCGCCCAAAAACTGCTCATATTTGCAAACTCACTTCGCATGGTTAAGCACTCGATCAGCGTAACATTGATCTCTCATTTACTGTTACATGCTCTTGCTCGTTGAACCGCAGTGCCCTACATTTATCATCACGAATATGACCTCAGTGAACAGTCACAGTTCATCTCTCACTTATCGTTACAAAACATCCTGTGGGCTAGAAAGAGTACCCTATACTTTTGTCCCCTTTAGCTCAATTTCGGCTGGTCACCAGCACGCGTAGCATGACAACCATAGAAACGGGCTTTCTACTGGTTTGTCGACGGAAGAATAGATAAAATGACATTGTGATTGTCTATTCTTCCGTCGACAAAACCCGTTTCTATTGTGTTCGTGGTAAGCTTGCAGAAGTATAAAGAGGGAGTCTGAAAGGGGCAGCGGTGAGTTAAAAATTGTGTGGAAATCGATTGTTATGTTATGTGATGCGAAGGAATAAGAAAAATGTCGGGAGTATGAATGCGGATGGCTACAAGAGTAGGGGAAGACCAAAGAAACGATGGATGGACTGTGTGGAAGATGATATGGCTAGAAGAAGAGAGAAGTATGGGAGACGAAGACATGTTACGTCAACCCCCAATAAGGATTATCCAAGAAAATTACGACACTTACAAACAAATACAATCTTAGTATTGGGAGCCGGTGGGAATCCCAGGCCGATTCCCGGCCACCGTAGGCGCGGGCTTGCGGACGGTGAGCAATGGGTAGCTCGCCGTCCGATAAGGAAGGTGCGTCGTGTTCCATGCGCGCCTCAAAGGCATTTCAGCACAACTGACGGGGTCCGCTAGGACCGATGCCTGTCAGGGTCGCGGGAAAGTCCGAAACGGATACCGTGGCCCCTGGAAACTGAAGGAACACGGGTGGGTTTTAGTCAGTAAGAGTCTGGCACGCCAGCTCCGCCCAGAGCGGGAGAAGTTATTTGATAATTTCCCACCCAAAAAAAACGACCTATGTTTTAGTTTATCGCACTGTGAATATGACGTCAATTCATATACACACAGTACATTGACATCAATAATATTTCCACGGTAAAGTAATACTTTTCCTTACTTGTACGCCTTATCTCGGTATGGAATCTGAGTTTGTTATGAACTAGTTTAGAATCTGTAATTTGTAAACAGAATACTGATTTATGGGACAATGCCAAGGTTCTCACAATTTTTATAGACTAGACTGATGTCATGTTTTATGATTGTCCTATTTTACATGTGATCTAATACCGTCATCGACTGTGTTGTAATTTCTGGAAGTTTCACCGTATCCTCTTGGGAACAGAGGCCGTACGGGCATTACTTTAAATAACCATCATTATCTAAGTAGGCTTAAGAGCGTGCATTCTGAATTCTGAAAGTGGGCAACGTCGCAAATAGATGTCATATATTTCGCTGTTTTAATTATTTGGCAATATCACTGTATGGAAATTGGAAATATGAAATATGGCTAACTAGTGAACTAAAATATTAATTATGATTCAGGTTGTCTGAATCATTTTGAAGGATATTGCTAATCCATTGCTTCATTATGTTCGAATTTGTCTGTCAACAACGTAAATAACGCAGTGAATGTTGATGAACTGTCAAAATGAATCAGATTGTGATTGATCGTGTATTACACAATGGGGATCCACGCGCAAAGCTCAACGCAGATGTCGCCAGCGGCGGGATGGCCGCTGTCAAATCATTTTCGCTTTGTTTACATCAATGATTTTTGTTATTTTTTGTGTTGAAACCGATCCAGCATCGTTATTGCTAACATGTATTGTTCCTGGAAGCGCAAAGAATTGAAAACTAAACAAACGAGAAGCAAGGATTACTGGAAAGAATTCAGATCTTATTGAGAAGTAGACTTTTATCTAATAAAATATTTTTCATCAGTGCTAGGCTTTAGATTTGGATATTTTTTTTGTTTTAACGTGTTAATTCTTACTTGACTCATAGTAGGAAAATTTACGAAAATTGAGAGAACACTACTTTAATTAAAAATGGTATTCTTAAATTTTTAGATTAGGTTTATTTTTCATCAGTGCTAGGCTCTGGATTTGGATAATTTTTTAGTTGTAACATGTTAATTTTCAATTTTTTCAAAAATTGAGACAACATTACTTTCATTATAAATGGTATCCTTTATTTTTTTAGGTTACCTATGACCGAAATTTTAATTTCGGCAATCAAAGCCCTCAAGCTTCTGAAAGACAAGCACTTGAAGTTCTTGCTGTAGAACTTTATCAAGACGTTAATAGCTCCACCAGAACTCCACCACATTGTCGAAGTTTACCAATCAACATAGTCAAAGTTACTTTTAGTTGTACTCTTTTAGTTTCCCACTTTTTTTTAGCGTAGTATCTTTAGGAAATTAATGAACACCGGGGTTAGTAGTTTAGTACATCCTGGTACAGCACACTTAAGTATATTACGAGAAAATTTAAATTTACTGAATGATAGGTTACAAAATGTATGGAATTGACAGCTTTCAATGGCCATGTCGACGATGCGCCACCTATCGTGATAAAATGGCAGTACAGATCTTCATTAGGCTGCAGCACCGATAATGCGTAACACGGTTTCAATCACAATCCGAGGGCTTTGAAGAATATTGTTAATCTATTGCTTCATAGGTTTGAAAAATAGGTCTGCTCAACAACGTAAATAACGCAATGAACGTGGGTGAACTGTCAAAATGAAAGACATTGCGATCAATTGTGATTTTATGCGTGTTACTGCGTGGGGTAATTCCCCGCAGATCTTTATTGACCCCAGCATAAGGTAGAACTTCAAAGTATCCTGCTGGCCAATACAAATTAATATTTTTGTAGGTAATTATTGGTTCGCGTGCGAAACGCGAGCATATAACTACTTAAGTTTTAATCAGTCCTAGGAAAGTTGGTAGCTAATTGTTAGTAGGTAACAAATGAGGGCGTTTAGGGAGGGGAAAGGGGGTCGAGCTGAATCTCACCAGATCTCACGTGGGGGAGAGGAGTGGGTCTCGAAAAATATCTCGTAATTCTTTTTTCCGCAAGAAACAGTGTCATATTACGAGAAAAGTAGGTTAAAATAAGTAAAAACATGTTTATTTCACTAAAATATGGCCAAATCTTAGACAAAAACGAGATGGTAACTAGTCTTAAATAAAAAATTATTCATCAAATTATTTTATTTAAATAAATCCCACGCAATCAAGCACAGATTAATATAGTTACACAAAAAATACGCATTTTGTGAAGTCTCACGTGAGGGTGGGAGGAGACTGTCGAGCCAAATCTCACGACATCTCACCGAAGGGTGAGGGGGGGCGAAAAATCGCTAAAATCGCCTCACTCAATTTACCAAAGTCCCCTTAGCGACTGGCTTGTGTTGTGTGAAAAACATTGTTGTTCTCACTCATTATCAGTACGTCTCGAAAGTGGGGTAGCGTGGGTAGACTCATTGCCTGTCCATATCTCGTTTCGTATGTACTTACTTTTTTGCTGAAGTAATTAATTTTGCACGTGTGTCTTTGAAGCTAGTGTTTCGTGTAACATGACTAAAATAACTCTCATTACTTTGGTGGTCCTACTGAGAAGATTTAAAGGCAATTCAAATTAGGCCTTGTAGCGTTCGTATTTAAACTAAGATAATGAGTAGGTCTCAGGTACCAAAAATGTTACCGAGCTTCGATTCCGACTCCGAAAGGTCGGAACTCCGATTAATATAAAACTCCGACTTCGGTTCCGATAAATTTGAATCTGAGTTATAACGAAGATCGAAACGCAGCGATGCACGAGACTAAAGTGCGTACAAACAACTTTTATCTTGTTGCCCGGGTAATATTTATAATTTATACACGCTCGCGTTCGTAGTCTCAGTGTATTGTTTTGACGACGCGTCATGTTAATTTGTTAAAGAGTGGTGTATTCAGTAGTTCAATCGTTATGATAAGTTAATATCAATATGAAGCCAAGTTAATATCAAAGAAAGTGTTAAGTAATGGAACATCTTTCTTTTACATCCTGCTCTGATTCCGGTTCCAACTCCGACTCCGGTTCCGACTCCCATCAATCAATTTTAAAATCTCCGGCTCCGGTTCCGGCAAAACAACCTTCATAACATCTCTACTCTGTACCTACAATTTGTAATCTATAGGTTAGGCAGGAGCATCGACGCGTTCTACCGAAGATCCTGGAGCTGTTTATTATTTCTAAAAGCTTATGACTTATTTTATCGGATTAACTAACATTTTTTACTAAAATTTGTTGACTATGAGAAAAAAACAGAGGTCAAGACATTATTAAAAAAAAAAAACAGTTTTTATTTAAAAAACACAAGTGTAAGTCCATAAAATTTTACCTAACGGATCCTCCGACCAGACGGGTGTCGTGTCTGGTGGACAACTGCCCAGAGGTTGAAGTTGGGAGATTGTAATGTCCATCGCGCGGTAAACTCTAATTGCGCGATGCAGGATTTGTGTGACGTCAGGTCTTAGATGCGTAGTTCGCATGTGGCGATTGTAGATGCCGTCACAAAATCATAGGGGAATATTGAAAAAAAAATATAAGAAAAAAAAATTAAAAGTAAAGATAGACCCCCCCTTTTTAAGTTAATTTTCGATCATTTGTCATGAATATTGAGAAAAATACGGGCGGGGCACATGCCCATGGGCGACATTGTATAAAAAGTACAGAATCGTTTCGAAACAGATTGCTAATCCATTGCTTCATAAGTTCGTAAAAAAAAACTAAGTAAATAACGCAATCATTGTTGTTGAACTGTCAAAATGAAATAGATTAGTCTTAATTAGGTACGAAAATTTGTTGCGTAATTAGATAGAACCTGCTGACTGGCCAATCATTTCATAGCTCATCATGTCTCGACCGATAACAGAAAAGAAATTATCAGATCTAGCGTGAATTCTGCTCCAAAAGCTGTACTTTTTAAGTCTTTAATAACTTAAATTGCCCAGCATGATCCTCCGTTTATCGAAAATACTGCAGCATTAATTTTGAAATAAATATGTGGTAATGTTGAGGATTAATACTAAGCAGTATTGTTTGACGAAAACACGACTCCATAAAATTTTCTCGATAGAAAAGAAAATCCAAAGTACTGCTGGTATTCAAAAAATACTTCAAATTAGATCATGAAGCTTTGCATAATTGGAACTAACTATAAAACAGATAAGGACTATGTTTTTTTATTACTTATCAGTTATCACTATTACCGCCGTAAAAAAAAATAACCTAAACTATTGGCGCCTTGGAGCCTTCTCCCCGCCGCTCAGTCTCGCTCTCACTTGTCCGTAAGCAGTATCGTGCGAGCGAGATAGGGAGTGATGAATTTAAGCTGAAGTATTATGTATGGACTCTTATTATTAAATACTAAACGGTCGTTTTGCATGACGTAAACACAATACAGTTTAATACTGCCATGAGGAAAAAATACTAACAAAATGGTCTCGCAATTTGGATTAGCAATAACCGAATACAATCGGTCTATAACTACTAAAAAGTAAGGTATTTGAACACAATAAGTTATTGTTAGGAGCCTTGAAGGTGTGTATTGAAGTATTTATTGCATCGTGTTTTGTAGATTATCATGTAAGTGGACATCATGCAAGACGTCATTATATGTGTACTTTACTTGTAGGATAGTTACTCTGGGACCTAGAATTTCGTTATTCACACATCTCGTCTCCACTCAGCTTTAGTGGATACCACTGAGCGGAGATGTATCATATTTGTTTGGCGCAATCGAACCGGAGATGTGAGCTGTGCCTCGCCGAGATTGAGTTGGGCGGCTGTGCAAAGCGGAGATATGAGCTGTGCCTCGCAAGCTGGCGACGGCGCACGGCGGAGACGAGAAGAGATGTGAGCGGCGGCGCTAGTTCCGCCGCTCAACCGGTCCGCCCGGTCTGTCTGTTCATGTCTAGCCAGTACGCATATCCGCACAGCATCGGTGGATACAGTCTAGTTGAAAAACATCTTTTCTCGGGGAGTCCGGGCCGCTCCGTGGTTTCCCAAAATGTCTCAGCCATGACTGTTTGTAAAGTAATACAGTATAGGAAGAGATTGAGAAAAGAACAAAACTTGACAAAGAGGGAATTGGACAGCACAAATGGGACATCTTGATGTAGTTAAGTAACAAAAAGAGGGTCGGCCCTCATTGGAGGACCGTACGGTACTCAAAACAAAACGCATCTGCTGAGGGCTTGAGAAGCCGATTGCAAGATAAAACAATCAGACAGACAGACAACGAAGTGATCCTACAAGGGTTCTTTTTTTTTCTTTTGAGGTACCGAACCCTTAAAATCTACTCGAGGAGTTTATTTTTATGCATTTAACTCACGGTTTTTTTAATTTCGTTAAAATTCAAAACTTTACACCCAATTTTAGCCATTGGCTCAGCTTCTGTGTATAATTTAGAGTTGATATTCAAATGACAGATTTCCCAAATAGAAATGACCTTTTGCTGATGAAAAACCAGTTCAAAGTAAGACCTTTTCCGAAGATAAAACAGGTCAAGCCTAACATTTTCTTAGGCAATAGGGTTCTTTAAGATGTGTCCCAAAAACACAGACTCTTTTCAAAGAAAAACAGGTTACCTTACCCGTGAGGTTTTACCTAGGTCACTTTAAATTAATCTTCTTTTGATCTTAACCCTTTCCTTCAAAATAAGATATTAAAATATCTACATCATACGCACCATTTTAGGGTTCCGTACCCAAAGGTTGCCAACTATTACTAAGGCTCCACTGTCTGTCACACATCTTTTAAACCGTGATAGGTAGAACACTTGAAATTTTCATAGTGTATAACTACTATGGCCGCTATAACAACAAATAATAAAAATAAAATAAAGTAAAAAATTAATAGGGGCAACCAAGAAACGCGTTTCTTTCAGCGTTTTTTTTTACTAAAGTGACTATTTAATCAAATATGTAGTGTTAAATATATATATATAATTTAAATTATGTTTTGTGTTGCGTAATGTAAATTATTGTGCATACTATTATATAGTTTTTTTTTTCTAACTGAACAGACAGCTGTTGCTAAAGCACTAGGATGTGGTGAAGGGTGGGCGTTTTTGGGGACTGTCTTATGTAACTTTGACTTTCGAAAACTGCTGATTCTCAGCCTAGTTTGAATAAATGACTTTTGAATTTAGAATTTGTACGGCACCCTTCATATGCAAGTCTGACTCGCACATGGCCGCTTTTCTATGATGTCCTAAATAAAACTGACCCTTTCTAATGAAAAAACAGTTCAACCGTAAAAAAAAAATGTGTTTACGACTTAGAAGTGATCTATCCCAATGTAAAATCAGTTTACCCGTGAAATATTAAATTTTTTGGATGGTAAGTTCCACCAAAAACATCTTTTGATCTTGAACCTTTCTTCCGAATTTAGTTTGAATACGCACCAGATTCTTTCTACGTAATAGCTACCTGACCTTTGTTATAGGAGGCTCTTGTCTATATTAACACCTATATCCAATATCAGGTATAATTAGAATTTTCCAAGAGACGGCTCCTGGAAAATTCCTCTCCTGGAAAATTCTTTAAGGTCATTTGGGGACGATTGGACTTTTAATGTCGTTCAAGCGCCGGGTGTTTTCCCATCTGGTTTTAATTGATGTCGCGTAGGCACACCAAAAATTATCGCACCAAAAATCGTTTATAAATAATTTCATTAAGAGTCTATAATACCTCAAATTGCTTAGCATGATCCGCCGTTATATAAAAAATACTGCAGCATTCATTTTTAAATAAATTTGATGTTCCAAGTTAAGTACTATGTTTGACGAAAACACGATTCCATAAAATTTTCTCGATAGAAAAAAATACAAAGTTGCCTCCAAACCGAACAATAAACCGCTAGTATTAAAGAAATACTTCAAATTAGATCATTGTTCCTTTGCATAATAACTTAACTGAATATAAAGCAGATACTAATACGTTTATGTTTTATAAATTTCCATTATTTTCACTGTAAAAATAAATTACCTAAACTATCGGCGCCTTGGAGCCACCAGCACCCCACTCAGACTTGGTCTCACTCAGTCCGCGAGCAGTAGGATGCGAGCGAGATACAAAGTGAATTGGGGCTGAGGTAATATTAAATTATCTAAACTATTGGTGCCATGGCGCCACTCAGTCTCGCTTTCACTCAGTCCGTGAGCAGTATGATGCGAGCGAGATAAAAAGTGAATTTGGGCCGAGGTAGTTTAAATTACCTAAACTCTCAGCGCCTTGGAGCCGCCAGCACCCCACTCAGTCCGCGAGCAGCATGGTGCAAGCAAGATAAAAAGTGAATTTGAGCTGAGGTAGTATGGGCTCTTAACGCTTACGATAAATTCTTAAGTTTCCAAAGCATTTTTGTGTGCTTAGAACGGCCATATTTTTTATTTTAGTCAGCAAAAGTCACACAGCTTTACTACCTTTTCCAGAAAGGAATCCATGATACATACATAAACTCTCGCTTTTAATCCATGAGGGGTAGGTAGAAACGTATATCCATGATGATAAGACGAAAATAAAGACGTTATGAAGTATCTCCCTAGATTCGCTATCTATTTGGCAATGCGACGAGAATCGTTTCTCGTGACGCATTGCCGAGTCATCGCAGGAAAACAAGACCTCGTGATTATCGATCCTGATTTGCACCAGGTTCACGAAATACAAAGTAATATAAATAAACATATCAGTCAATAACTATCAAATGATTCCCTGTACCCTGTAGTAAATGCCAATACATACCCGAATCAACATAAACAAGATTCGGGTGTAAACATCCGTAATGGGACCAGTGACCCTGACTTCATGCGGATGCTCTCGTGTATAACCCAGAACCCAATCACGGTACATCCTTTTTTATAATCTGCCAGGCCTCCTCATAGACAGGAGGCCTGAGTCCCAGCAAGACGAAATCCACCTCGTGGGTCCAGTTCAAGCTAGTGGATGTCACTTGACTTCTTGTCTTTATTCAGCTATTAAATTACGAACATGTTTTTATTTATGTATATATTTATGATTACGACTAATCTGTTTCATTTTGACAGTTCAACAACATTCATTGCGTTATTTACGTTGATCAGCAGATTCTTTTTTCAAAATTATGAAGCAATGGATTAGCAATTTGTTTCAAAACGATTCAGATCTGACTTGAATAAAAGCAAGAAGTAAATTTTCTCAAACATTATTTCGTATCCGCGCATTATTTGAGAAAAGTACTATTCAAGCCTTGGCCGCAATAATGGAGGCACGTATGAGACAATTTTTCACATTCGTCCATCGATGCCCCTTTTGCAGGCCGCGTAATGCACTATAGTATACAGCGGTAGTAGTAGTCGTAGTTCTGATACGCATATAAGAACTACAAAATAGCTTATGCCACTTCAAATATGGTCTAAAAAAATATTCGGGACCTATCAACCTACTTCACTCTCTTTTGACGTCAAATAATAAGCCAGACTGCGATTCCGGACGCGCTGAGCGTCAGGAATCGCAGGCCGATTCCCGGCCACCGTAGGCGCAGGCTTGCCGGTGTGCAATGGGTAGCTCGCCGTCCGATAAGGACCGGCCCGGGTCGACGGCGCGTTCTGTTACTTCCACGCGCGTCTCAAAGAGATGTCAGCACAACTGAAGGGGTGTGCTAGGACCGATGCCTGCCGGAGTCGCGGGAAAGTCCGAAAGGGATACCGTGGCCCCTGGCAACGTACAGGTAACACTGAAGGAACACGGGTGGGTTTTAGTCAGTAAGTCTAACACGCCCTTCCGCTCCGCCCAGAGCGGGATAAATTATTTGATAACTTCCATCCCAAAAAAAAAAAAGGAATCCAGACTCATTTAACGTAGCCGTCATATTTGTTTTTTGTTTACCTTAGAAGTCTATCTCGAGTCTTTTGACGTTGTACTAAGGTCCCCGTCACGAGAAGCTACAAATTTGATTAACAAAGAATTTCTACTAAGTTACGTAGCGAAACAAACAATCCCAAATTCAATCTACTCAAAGTAACATACGTGTAATACGAAACTAATGAGCAATTTCACTTGGTCGGGTTATATTTTAGCGATATAAATCGCTGTCGTCTAATGTTTTGTGGTACTGGTACTCAGTACCACAAAACATTACACGATACGGTACTAAATTGCTTGTTAGTTTTGTATTTTGTATTACACGTATGTTACTTTGAGTTGTTTGAATTTGGGAGTATTTGTTGTTGTTTGAATTGTCGCTACGTAACTTAGTATAAGTTCTTTGTTTAAAAAATTTATAGTTATGGATGTATAATTCTCGAGATTCATTTATTTATTTATATAACAATTGCTTACTGCACTTACAGTTAACACCAAAGCGCGCAGCAAGCCAACAACAACATTTAGGTAAAAAACTTCATGCAAACATTTAACATACATTTACTGCTATACATAAATATGTCAACATCGGGCTCCTGAGCAATCAGGGCGTTCAGCAGATTGATCGCCTTGGTTTTGGGACCATATCGAGCAGTGTGGGTACGCAATGGCGGAGCCGCGCACAGGCACCGCAAGCAGGCGATGGGAACTTTAGTTAGTACGTATCCGAAATGTCAAAAGAACTCCTACCGCTGCTGAGGAGAGCTAAGAATAAGCTATCTAATAGTAATAATATTTACCTACTCAAAATTCACCTCCGAAGACATCTTACTACACATAGAATAAACAAAGGAATATTGCGCTTCCAATAACAACTGAACTCAATTCATCAATAAGAAATTGTAGAACAACAGACAGTATTATTACAACCTGGTAAGCTCAAATTCTACAGAACTACGCAGAATTTTTATCAGCTAAGGCTAGGGGGCAGACTAAGCGAAAAAAACGCTATGAAAAGAGGCGCTCATTATTCCGCTGATCGTGGTAAGGTCTCAGAAACAATTCATTCTTCTTTTCGTGTGGTTAGCGACTACCAGAGTTTTAAAGCCGCACATGGGCCTCTGACTATGCTTCACATGCCGTCGAGAAATATCTCTCAGGCATGCCTGGTTTAGGCCCGTGTGGACGGCGCGTTGTGTTCCACGCGCGCCTCAAAGAGATGTCAGCACCAACCGACGGGGTCGAAAGACCAATGCCTGCTGGGGTTGCGGGTTTGTCCGAAAGGGATATCGCGGCCCCGGCACACAGGCAACGGAAGGAACACGGGTGGGTTTTAGTCAGTAAAAGTCTGACACACCCTCTCGCTCTGCCCAGAGCGGGAGAAGTCATTTGATGACTTCCCATCCTGAAAAAAAAAAGGCATGCCTGGTTTCCTCACTGTGTTAATTTTCATTAATCAGTAACTGGACTGGTTAATGAAAATTTTACCCAATAACTGGATTGTCCAACTCTAGTAATTTACAAATGCTGCAATTGTCTATCTGAATGCGTCAAAAAGTCACAATGGCAATGCTGTACCATTTGTGAATTAGTTGACTAAAGCCCCATATAGTCAGCCATAAAAGTACTGGTATTCATCTACTACCATCCGGAAATCTGGAAGCCGACTCCATTTCCGGAGAATTTGGATAAATGTTGTAGCAAATCTGAGGGCAAAACACGGGGTGGATTTCGCGCATGTAATTCTGCTCCACGGCAGAAGATTTATCTTGCAAGTGCCTTTATATCTGGGCGAAAAACTCTCTGCGACTTTGTCACGAACGTTCAGCGTTTTCCTTCCATATCTGTCCCTAGCCTAAAGGAAAATGAACACGTAAACACGTAGGTCTCGTAATAGAATTCCATGAAACATGATGCCTGTTCGTTCTGACGTTTATTACCCAGTTCTGGATGTACAGGATGTCAAACAACGACCGTGTCGGGTTTATTAATATAACTTTGTTTATTCTGTTAGGGATAATTTTGATGTTTTATTGGCTTTTTGTGAGGAGGTATTTTGATACCTAGCAGCGTCCTCTGAATACTTCCACGGAATACCTTCAAACTTTTAATCATTTTTTCTGTACGTAGGTAATTTTATTTTTTACATAACATCAGTACATTATGTCTGTACTCCCGGAAGAACAGGCAATGATGCGTGAGCTTTTTGCCAGTTATGTTTAAGTTCCGTGTAATTGGAAATTAAATTTAAAAAAATTGGTAACCGTGCCTCGAGGAGGAATATGTAGTTTTGCAATTGCAGTGGACGTCTTTTGACAGAGATGAGGATGAAGCCCGTCACAGACGTAGCTGTAATATTATATTAATACTAGCTGCCCGCCCGGCTTGGCACGGGTAACACTAAGTACTTATCTACGGCGCACCTACCTACCTACCCTACCTACTTACCCTACCCTACCTACCCTACCAACCCTACCTACCCTACCTACCCTACCTACCCTACCTACCCTACCTACCCTACCTACCCTACCTACCCTACCTACCCTACCTACCCTACCTACCCTACCTACCTACCCTGCCCTACCTACCTACCCTACCCTACCTACTTACCTACCCTACCCTACCCTACCTACTTACCCTACCTAACTACCTACCTACCCTACCTACCTACCCTACCTACCTACCCACCTACCCTACCTACCTACCCACCTACCCTACCTACCTTGCGTTTGAAATGAACGGCTAGACTGATGTTTTGACTGTTTTTTAAATTAATTTTTATTGATTGACATCAATTTTTATTACATATCATCCTATTCGGGACGAAGATAAATCCAAAAACACAAAAATCATAAAATCGCTCCAGCCGTTCTTGAGATATAAGTGGTGTAACTAGCACGACTTTCTTTTATATATACGAGTAGTATATAGATACTGTGCTATACACGATTAATTTTAAATCGTTCTGGAGCCGAAGCACAGTGACTCCAGACGATTAATAGGTACTATTAGCATTGTTATTGTTTTTTTAAGACATCTAATATAGAAGTTAGAAATTTATCACTTTTATTCTGTCATTCGAGTTAAATCTTAGTAGCGCTTTCACTATTTCATTCATAAACGCAAGATCGTACGCGATCCGCTCGGTGATGACGTAGCGCGGCACAGCTGTGCGTATGCGAGTCCGGCTGCAAGTAAGTACCTGCAACTAGGTATTTCATTTCTGGTACGATAGGTTGGTGTAAGTTCATTCACCTCGTTATCTCTCGTTTGTATCGGAAGCATGGCACGGTGTTTACTACTATCACATCTCCTCGTAAACGAGAGAAACTAATTGAAATTTCATTCACTACTCTCGCATCACGAAATCACTAGTACTCGTACCTTTTCAACTAGACACGACGAGTACGCTTGGGAGTTGTATTTAAGGTCTTGAATCGAGTGTCGACCAATCGAGCTAATAGGTACTTAATAAGCATACCTACCTACCATATTTATGATAAATAAAAAGAATATTGTTTATAATTGTTTTTATGCGACAATGCTTACAAAGGCAGGCAATGTAAACAGAAAAAATGAATCGTTTTATCTGTCCAATAGAGTTCATTATAAGATGGTGGTGCCCTTTTCTATGAAAATATTTGACCGAATTAAGACCTTATTTTTACACACCTAACCGCGGAATTCGGTTGTGCATCCTTTTGAAGTCCGGTCGGACACTTCTCAGAATAATTTTAGTAAACTGCGTACCTACTTACCTTGTACCTAGTTTGGTGAAATTTATATTTGTTACCGTTTACGGTTTAGAAATAAAGTCTGAATTAGCTTTTCGTATTTTTATTTGTGTACCTATTTATCTATTGCGTATGTGTTTTTATGCTGTCTGATCGATGAATGGATTTTTCAATGGGTACCGTTCGCAAGTGTTGCCGTTCGTCGATACGTTTTACACACATATGCATTGATCGCAGTTACTTCGAGTTCTCATTATTTCACAAAAAAAAACAATAAATTCGATTTTTTGTGTTTTTTTTTAATTGTAATTTATTGAAAATAATAGTCCCAATCGTTTCGAGTTCGATGATCGAGTTTATGGCTTTTCGTTCCAGAACGAGCTAAAATTAACCGTGTATATTATATTAAGCCACCACACACGGCAGCTATACTGTAACCAATATATATACAGATATTTTTGCCCTCATATCTTCTGCGGTTTAATATAAGTACCATAATGTATATCAATATATTATGGTATGGTAAGGTATGGTATCTTGCTATATCTATCCACATATTTTGGTGACATAATAGAATATATATTATAGCTCTGTCTAAGGTCGCTCGAAGATAACCTACTATGGAAAATATATCGTAATATGCATAGCTATGATGTCTGTGATGGTGATAAAACTACATAATACACTTGAGAGCAATAAAATCGCACACGTTGACTTTTTGTTGTTAAAGCAGTTTTTTTCATAAATGTGAATACATATTAAAATAAAACTTACACTATTTGAATGTTTACTTCAGTACCTTTCTAATGATATCAAATACAGTGTAAAAAAAGTACCCATAGGGAGTTTTAGGGCACAAAACCCAACATACGGATAAAATTACCCAATTTAGCTTAACAAAGAATAAAAATAAAACTCAAAATGCTTGATCAAATTGTTTTTTAATAAGGTGTATTCCCTCCCCTAGCCTTGATTACAGCTCTTAATCGGTTTTTCATGGACCGTATTAATTTCACCATGAAATCTTGTGGTATGGCGTTCCACTCCTCTTCAATGGCAAGTTGAAGCTCTTGGAGGCGCGTAGGAGCAGGGCTTCTTGCTCGAACTCTTCTTTTTAGCTCATCCCAGACATGCTCAATCGGATTGAGATCAGGACTACGAGCTGGCCACTCCATCGCGGTGATTCCAACATCTTCCATGTAGTCGCAAACTGTTCTAGCGACATGCGGTCTGGCGTTGTCGTGCATTAAGAGAAAATCTTCTCCCATAAGCCACGCAAGCGGCCTCACATGTTCTTCGAGCACTTCTTCGACGTATCGTGCAGCCGTCAAACTTCTCGATCTCGGGCCGGTATTCGCCGTAGTGATGAATACAATGTCAGTTTTAGTGTCCAACATTATGCCACCCCAAAACATACACGATCCACCTCCAAAAGCCACACGTTCGCTTATGCAGCATTGTGAAAATCGCTCTGATGACCTTCTGTAGACCCTAGAGCGTCCATCATGACCATGTAAAGTCATTCTGCACTCATCAGAGAACATAACAGCCCGCCATTGGTCATACGTCCAATTTAAATGTTCCCTAGCAAATTGTAGCCGGGCTTGTCGGTGAGCTGTGGTCAATTTGGGACCATTTGCTGGGCGATGTGAAGTCATTCCTGCTTCACCTAGTCTTCTTCGAACTGTCCACCGACTTATACTGACATTGCGAACTTCTCGAAGCTGTTGTCCCAGTTGAACCGCGTTCAGTTGCCGATTTCTCAAAGACCTTGTCACAAGAAAGCGGTCATCACGCTCTGATGTTGTGCGTCGCCGGCCAGATCCTGGTCGCCGAATGTAGCCACCGGTCTCTTGGAACCTCTGGTATACACGACGAACAGAGTAGCGGCTCAAATTTAGCCGTCGAGCAACTTCACTTTGGTTATGGCCTGCTTCGAGCAAGGCAATAACTTGAGCGGCTTCTGCGGGCGTGGTATCCATATTTTTCCAGTAAATCCGTATGCTTCCAGTAGAGATGTTATCACGTTGACCTTCGGTATGCAACTGAATAAAAATTCCTTTTTTTTTTTTTTTTTTATATAGGGCATCTCGTAGCTGACCTCTGAGGTCATGACTACTTAACCGGTCAATCCTGTGGTTGCCTTAAGCTTCTACACTTAAAGCCTCCAGCCAGGGGCAAAACTATGCTAATTAAAACTAGGCGAACGCTCGCTAAGGGCACCCCCTGTGGGGTACGAACCTCGGCTTAGGGCGTTCGCTGGGGGGAGGACAGCAAGAGGGACAGGCTGGATCAAGAGTATTTCATTATTATTAATCGGGGAATTTAAAGCTACAGGCTCAGCATCGACGCGGGCTGGCGCATCTTCGAGCAAGGGTCGGGGGGGAGTATCATTTACTCGGGAGGGTCGCGATCGCGGACCTCTGCGGCGAGGTCGGAAAGTGTGTCGGTGTGTGTGTTTTCTGACTGTACTGGTTTCCCTATTGCTCTCCTGGAGGAGGGTTATGGGGTCGTCTGGGTCGGAAAGGATTAGCCTCGGGCGGCGGATCTTACTGATTTTACTTGGGACATAACTAGCGGCCTCGACAACCAGAGGGTTGCGGTGGGTGGCGGCGGAATCAAAGAAACGCTTGGAATTGCGTTTGAGAAACTGGTGGATCGTGGGGAGTTTAAAATCGAGATGGAGGGTTTCGTTCCTACAGAACCAAGGGGCTCCCGTGGCCTTTCGAAGGAATCTGTTCTGCATCACCTGCAGTCTGTGAATTTGTCGGGGCTTAGCTTGGGCAAAGACGACGCCCGCATAGGTCATGATGGGGCGAATGCATGTGGTGTAGATTCGCAATTTGCACCTAAGTGACAATTTGCTACGTGCATTTAGCATGGAATGGAGTCTTCCGAGAGCGAAAGCGGCCCGCGCGCGGGCCTGCTTTATATGGTCTGCGAAAGTGAGTTTTTCGTCGAGGACCACACCTAGATACTTGGCTCGCTTCTCCCAAGGGATCGGCTTGCCGAGCATGGTGATGGGTCGGGGCAAGGGGGGTCTAAATCTTACGTGCGTTTTTGAAAATAAAACCGCTTGACTTTTGTC
Source organism: Agrochola lota (assembly GCA_947364205.1). Classification (NCBI taxonomy): domain Eukaryota; kingdom Metazoa; phylum Arthropoda; class Insecta; order Lepidoptera; family Noctuidae; genus Agrochola; species Agrochola lota. Next base: position 6,300,989 of record OX376246.1, on the reverse strand, counting down.
GGGATTTACTTCGATCCTCCATTTCCTAAACCAAGCGCCGAGTTTATCGACTGCGGTTTGGAGAATGCGAGCTATCGAATCGGGCCCAGCGCCCTTGTAGTAAATGGCCGTATCGTCTGCGAACAGAGCCAACTGCGCCTTTTTACTCTTCGGGATGTCGCTGGTGAATAGAGTGAATATGAGGGGGGCAAGCACAGAGCCCTGAGGGACGCCTGCGCGGATGGGACGGGGAGAGGATATTGCGCCTTCGATGCGATAGCGGAATGTGCGGTTCGACAAAAAGTCTCGTAAGATGAGCACGAGACGATCTGGCACGCCGAGTTGGTACAGCTTATATATTAAGCCGTTGTGCCAGACTTTGTCGAACGCTTTCGCTACATCGAAGAATACTGCACCGGTATACAAACCGCGCTGGAAGCCAGCGCTTATGTGTTCGATTATCCGGTGGGCCTGATGCACGCTAGAGTGCTGGGTGCGGAACCCAAACTGTTCGTTGGGGATGAGGCCCTTTGTCTCAGCGTAGTCTCTGAGACGCTTATAAATAAGCCTCTCGTAGACCTTGCCGAGGACTTTGAGCAAACTGATGGGGCGGTAACTCGAAGGCTCGGTTTTGGGTTTGCCGGGCTTCGGGATACCGATGACGGTGGCTTCTTTCCACATTTGTGGAAAGAAGTTGTTGCTTAAGGCACCATTGAAGATGGTAGTCAGTAGCATTATTAGGTGGGCAGGGAATAGCTGAATCACCCTATTAGTGATTCCATCTGAGCCGGGGGCTTTACGGATTTTCAGACCCTTGATGATGTCGTGCACTTCGTCTGGTGTGACGGGGGGCAGAGGACTTTCAGGGTCTTCAACGGGAGGGAGGGAGGTTCTACGTTCGACTTCAGCGTCGACCTCTAAGAGGTGAGCTTGGTCTACTGGTAGAGTGCTGGGTGAGCATTGTGCCTCTAGACTATCGGCTAGGCATTCAGCCTTGTCGATGTCGTCGAAGGCTATGGTCTTGTCGGGGCGGATTAGGGGTGGTGTGGACGCGATTTGCTGGGACTTGAGTTTCCTCTGAAGTTCCCAGAAGGCTAGGTGGGTTGGCTCTAGTTCGCTCAGCATCTTGTCCCAGCCCGTGTCACGCAGCTCCTGTATGCGTGTCTTTACAGATCTCTGTAAATAGCGCATATGGGCTTTGTTTGCGGCGCAGGGAAAGTTACTGTATGCACGAATGGCTGCGTTCTTCTCAGTCAATAGGTCACGCACATCGTCAGGTAGTTTCCAGCGGGGGTCTTCCCCCACTGGGACTTCCTTTGAGCAGTCGCTCACGACGGATTGTACGTGATCAGTGAGTGAGTCGATCGCGGCCGTTGTTGCTGCGATAGAGTGGAATTGGTCGGGGATGGAGTCCAATTGGGGGGACGTGTTGGATTTCAGCTGGGTGCTTACTTTCCTCCAGTCCGTTACCCTTTTGGTGGTCGGGGGGCGATTGGGGTCAGGGAGACCTATGCGGGGGTCGAGTTTTAGTATTACAGGACGGTGATCAGAGTGAAGCTCGTCCACCGTCTCTATTGAGTCTAGTCTTAGATTGACGTTCTTAAGGATCGCCAAGTCTAGTACGTCAGGGATATGGCCTACTGTATGGGGATAGTGGGTATAATTCATCGGAGCGATGATGTCGATATTAAGGGAGTTTGAGAGGTCGAACAAGTGTCGCCCTCTTATGGAGGATCTGGAACTATTCCAGGAGGGATGTTTGGCGTTGAGGTCGCCCGCTATGATAACGGAGTCGCTCAAGGCTAGTAGGGATGTGAGATCGTTAGCGAAGGGTTGAAAGTCCTCCGCACCTCTAGAGGGAGTTGCGTAGGCTGATACTAATATGATCGGCTGATGGCCTGTCATGCCTAGGCGGCAGACTGAGACTTCTAGTCGTGAAAGAGGAGGAGGGTCCATAGGGATGCAGTACAGATCCTTTTTATAATATATTAAAGTGCCTCCCTTGTGACAGTGAACCCTGTCATTGCGAACTACACGATAGTTGGCAATGCCGGGGTCACGATTACAGGGTTTAAGGAAGGTTTCCTGAATGAGAAGGATGTCAATTTGATGAGCGCGGAGGAAAACCGCGATCTCATCGCGTTGATTTTGGATGCCGTCGGCATTGAAAAAACCTAACGTGAGGGATCGGGGTTTGAACCTAGCTATGACGGTGTTAGACATTGGGGGTTCCTTGAGTGGCGGACGATATCAGGGCTTGCGTAATGTCGGGGTACGCATTGTATATAGCCTGGATCCTAACTATGTCGAGGGCATTTTGGGCGGCAATGAGTTCGCGACCCATTTGGTAAGCGCGAGGGGACAGGAACATCATGATTCCGGATTGGATCATGTTGTAGGGCGTGTTGGGGAGGGCCACGGGAGTGTTTGTGGGTTTGGGTTGGGAACGCGGTGCTACGGGAGCAGGTGCGGACCTGACTGGGGGCGCGGGGGCGCGAGTAAGGGACGCGGGGGCTCCCATAAGGGGCACGGGGGGGCCCATAAGGGGCACGGGGGTGCCCATAAGGGGCATGGGGGTGCCCATAAGGGGCGCGGGGCCGCGAGTACGGGGGTCCGTTTGGCGGGGGGTGGTGGTGGGTAGGGGAGGGGGTGGGGGTTGGAAGCGACCCAGGGCTGGGAAAGCCTGCTGGTGTTGGAGGTAATTCCACGGACTGGGCCTCTGGGGGCTCAGTCTCTGTGGCATTTGGGATGAAAGGAGAGTGTAGGTGGAGGGAGCTTCCCTCTGCTGGCGGGCGTCGAAACGCTTGGCCAGTTTGGGAGAAGAGGACTTGGGGGCTTTCGGGCAGCCGCGGTAGTTAGCCGGGTGACCTACTTGCCCGCATAGTACGCAACTGGGTGGGTCAGGGCATAGACTACGGTCCTTGGGACGGGTGCAGTCGGAAGTGCCATGCTCGCCCAGGCACTTGACGCACCTGGGTTTTGCGTGACAGTTCCTCTGCGAGTGACCGTATAATTGGCAATTGTGACATTGCCCTATGGCGCCATTTTTCCATGGCTTCTCTATTTGGAAGCCCGTGAGTGAACACAGGGACTTCAACTGAAAAATGGGGTGATGCCCCTCGACGGGAGAGCATACGACGAGTATCATGTCGTATGCTTCCCCGCGTTTTGCGCGGTGCATACGGTGGACTTCGTCAACCGGGACGTTTTGCGACTGAAGGTCGGCTAAGATGTCTGAGGGGGCAATTTCTTTGGGGATCCGTTTGATCACCACTCGGATTTGACGCTCCTCTGAGAGAGTGTACGTGTGGAATGACACACGTCGCTCTCTCAGGAGTTTAACTAATTCCCTATAGTCGTGGGAGGTAGGGGTTTGGACTTTTATACCCTGTTGGGTATTACGGGCGCTGGTGTATGCAATCCTTTGATCGCAACACCATTTGGATATTTCCGTCCACTTTCCCTTGTCCTGAATGAACATGGGTGGTGGCGGAGAGACCTTCTTAGGGTCAGAAGTAGGTGGGGTGGGGGCAACCTGCGAGGAGGGTGACGCGGTCGGGCGGGGGGTGAGGGAGGGGGTAACCTGCGAAGAGGTTGACGCGATCGGGATAAAAATTCCAATAAACTGACCTTTTTATACCTGCGGCTAAGGGTGCAAGTAGTGACAACGCAAACGCGTGAATTTGGGGAATTCGGTGTACGGTCGGTTTTTGTAAGTTACGTGAAGGTCAATGATTTTAATTTTATGTTTTTGTAAAGCTAAGCTTGTATGCTTTAATTTTGTCTAATGATTTTTACTCAATATCTTTCGATTTTAGAAAACAATCAGTAATAAACCAAATTACAAGGGGTGTGCGATTTTATTGCTCTCAAGTGTATATAGAATTCCTATGATCTAGGACTCTCAAACCGTCTTGCAGTTTAATCAATAAAACATTGCAAACTCCGTCCTCTTTCTCAGAAACACCTCGGTCTCACAGAAAAACCAAACGATCATTATTGAACAGGTACAAGTAGTACAAACGCTGAGATTTATGAAACAAAACAAATGTTTTGTTTTTAAAATTAGCAGTTTTCCCAAGCTAACAAAAGCATGACGTCAATGGATATGAGAAACCAATAAAGTTAACTGTGTTAATGTTATGATAGGTCATCATACGAATATTTTATTGCTAGTTATTGCATCGTCGTCGTTTTATGGCTAGTATGTATTTTTAACCCCGAACGCAAAAAGAGGGGTGTTATAAATTTGACCGCTATGTCTGTGTGTTTGTTTGTGGCACAGTAGCTCTTAAAAGGGTGAACGGATTTTGACATGGTTTTTTTTTGTTGAAAGCAGGTTTTCTAGCGATCGTTCTTAGACATGTTTTATGAAAATCGGTTCAGCCGTTTGAAGATTATAAGCTCTTTTATAGTTAATGAATCGATGTGAGCGTTTTCCACAGATCTGATCGATTTGAAATTTGGTATTCTGTTACTTCAATGATATTAGTATTATTATGAAGAACATAGTAACCTTGAACTGATGCTGCAGCATCACCTGGAATTTGCAGGATACCCAACTCCCTTACCAACTTACAGCACAGGTATCGTGTTTGGGCTCATGTCTCAATGAATAGGTTATAGATAGATGATGAACAGGGTCTGGTGATGGAGTAGGAAAGAGAAATGAGGAAATGGTTGTGTTTTGGGGTATTTTAGATTTTAATATAATTTCAGTTGTTATTCCATACATACCTTTCCATACCAATTAATTACATCTTCATACCGAGACCTCTTCCGTGCCGCGGAAAGTCCCGGCTGCTATTTGTAGATCTTTGACAGTCGTTACGGCTAGTCAGAAGCCCGAAAATCTGACAACCAGTCTTAGGGGTATCGTGTTACCTGGGTTGAAGAGGTCCGATAGGCAGTCGCTCCATGTAAAAAAAACAAAATACTGGTGTTGCTTCATTCGGTTAGACTGGAAACCGACACCAACAAAGTTGAGAAAAAGTTAGATGATGATCTATTTTTATTGCACTGCGTCGGTCAGACCAACTGATAGGTGCCAGCGGGAGAATTGAGTCCTGGCTCAGATCCTCGCTGGTCAAGAAAAGCGTTAGGTTTTTTCATTAGTGGTTTCTCAGAAGCAGCTCACGGGACTTCTGAGCACCCAGGTACGATTCCATGATAGAGTGATATTGTTTTTATCTGTATGGATTGTATGGAGATATGAATGGGCTAGCCTCAAATTATTGTCGGTTAATGGCAATAAGCTCGCCCCTTATTAACACTTTGTGAGACACAAAACTACACGCAATAACAATAAAACTTCTATTGTGTCTCGTTCAGTGTCCTTCAACCGATTATGTAGGACTAGTAACATAACTGATTTAACTCTGTTTTTTCCCCATGACTTAAGTCATTATTTTATTTATATTATTATAAAACACTGCTTCACAGCTGACAGTTAAAATAACATAATGTACCATTTCATTATGGTACATAATGTCATGTCACATCCTGTGTTACAACAATCGAACAATGCTCGCTTCTTTTAACAGCAACTTACAATAATATAAAACCTTTGTGGAGGAGCCTAAGGTACGAAAAAAGAAAAAGTTAAGAATCTTGGCAGATAAGATTAAAACTGCCATTATAGATCTTGACAATTACGTTGACGAAACGTTGATAATTGAAAGCATCTTGAAGTTTCATATTTTCTACTAATTACACATGAAATTATATCGTCAGGAATAGCTTGTAAATTAGATACTAGGCCTTTTTGGCAAACTTTATTAACTTTTAAAGGGCATGATAACTAGCTAAAGCGTATATTCTATTCTTGTCTTTTAAATGGCAACTCAACCATCTGTGTTAAGAAAAAACCCAACTTTTCTATAAACACATTGTTCTTACTGCTTTGTAATTGATTTTACGCAATCAACTGTGCCTTTAGTGGCGTATAATCCACGGTTGATTTCCGGCTAACTACCACTTAAAATGACTAGGGTTGGCTCTTGGCTCTGTCCTAGCGACCAAACTAAAGACGATGCACTTTCATTTCATGGATATCAGTCGTTACGGGCAGCCAGAAGCCCGAAAGACAGACAACCAGTCTTACCAACGGGTATCGTGTTACCTAGTTACTGGTTTGTGCAGGTCAGATAGGCAGTCGCTCCATGTGAAATACTGTCAGCTTCATTCTGAAAACTAGAAACCGACCCCAATATAGTTGGGAAAAAGCTAGGAAGATGATGATCGCGGGTATCTACTATCTAGTCATCCTTATATATTTATAAAATACATCGTCCGTTTGTATGCTTCTTACTTGATAATCGCTCATCCGATTTACGTGTGGTTTTTCTATGTGGCAAACTTAGATTGTGAAATATTTGGTCACGATACTTCAGTGTAGTACTTTTAGGATGCCCATGTTCAGGACAGGTCACTTCGATATTAATTACTACTAAACATCAGACCATTTATCATCATCAGTCCATAGCAGTGCACTGCTTTACATAGGCCTCTTCAATCGCATGCCATTCAACTTGATCCTCGGAGATCAGACTATTTTATCCGATATACTGCCAATAACCGTATTAACTGCCTCGTTGCTCTAGAACTGGCGAAATGTGGGTGTACTTATTGGTATACACCTCTGCACAGCCCTTCGGGGAAACGAGGCGTGATGTTATGTTATGTTACTGCCAATAATTATGACATCATAAAAATACCTTTAAATCCGGCTTCCCCCGACTTTTAAATTGATAACCCTATTTAGTAACATAACCTTTCATAAAAATAAGTTTAAAGCGCAAAATTAATTCGCGATCGAGTGGTTTTTACTCCGGCCTTCGCTCAAGGTTAAGTTTTTTACCTAAACTAGAGTCGTATGTTTACTTATAACATTTGTGTGTCTGGGTCGCTTTGTTAGGTTAAAGGTAGGTTATTTTAGTCGTCTTAGTAATAATTATTATACGACTTTTAAATTTTTTCGTACTCTAACATTCAGATGTATCTGGATGATATAATACTTGTGAGTCAATTGTGTCTGAATGAATTAAAACTGTTTTTGTATTGTGTCTTGAGAAATATTATATTTCTGCATAAGGAAATGAACTTCGTGTGAATGTACCATGCTTTAGAGCCTTTGTCTTATAGTAATCGTTAACTACCTCCTGGCTCTCAGCTCTGACGTAGATACATAGATTTTTCCTTTGTATAAAGCAACTTCATGTAGTGATGAGGTCTTTTCCCTGCAGTGGAACAGTAACAGGCTGGTATTATTATAAAGCAACTTTGAGTATTCACAGGTTTTCTCAGAAAAAACAAGGTTAGTAATGCACATCGTCTTCTCTGTCTAACTATCTCCACGAAACTCGTTATCCCTATTCTTAGCACGAGACCACACACGTTACCACATTAATATGCAGGTCTCATTGCCAAAATCATAAAACTTTTAATTGAGGTAACAGTATTAAATGTTATTGTTTTACTCTATGAAGGAAAACGTTGTTATTAAGTTCGCGTGTTGATGATAAAATCTATAATGTTTTGGATCGATGTCAGAATTCAAAATGTCTGATAAAATTCTGGCCTTGAAGGCTTAAAATAGAACAATTGTGATTACATGAAGTACACTAATATATTTAGATTACTTACTTCTTCAAAAAAGGGTTTTTCAAATTTTTTCATTTACGTAGTCACCTATCCGGTTAATTTGCATAGGTAATATCCCAATGATTTTTATATGTTGTTCAGCAACTTCGTGGTTATTTGTTGAGAAAATAAATGAATCATTTAGTATTATTACCTCTGTTAAACAAAGGTTTTCCCGGTATCGATTAGATGCAGTCTCTGGGAATGGGGAAAAATGGAAGAGAAAAATAAGTGGTTTGTTATAGCTCAATGATCTATTCTGAAAATATAGTGAAGACTATATTTAAGACTTAATGTCTGAAATCGCCAACACCTTGTGAGCAAGCGTGGTCAATTGGCCACCAAGCAATCGTATGGGCTCTACAGAGGAACAATAATAATCTCTTTTAATATACATATATATCACAATATAATATAATATGTTAAGACAAATATATTAGGGGTTTCGGGGCGAAGAAAAGATTTCGTAAATATTTCCTTGTGCGTTGCTCAGCTGACGGATGAGAGACTGAGGTTGTCCAAAAAAGGTGCGCGTCGTCTGTTTTTTCACGGCTTCTAGCACATTCTAGCTAGAAGCACCCTTTTTGGACGAGCGGATTGTGGCGGGAGCGGTTTGAAATATGTTCGCGTAATACTCTATTTTATATGTATAAAGGCACCTTTACGCTTCACATTTAAGCAGTCATTGCCGGGACCCCCCAAAAATAATCCCATGCCAGCCTTCTTCCTCTCTTCTACTTTGCTGTGCCCAACAGGGTCCACAATGATCATACCTTTGTAAAACCTATCACCTAAGTTCCCATTGTGGAATGTAAATAAATATATTGAGTATTAAGTACCATTAAAATCATCTAACCGAGGCGTCCCATCCTTAAGATCGACATTGGCTAGGTCAGTTGATTGAACTGTATCGTGTTATGGGATCATTATTTATAAATAGACGTTCGTTTCCCATAAATGCTTCAAAGTCAAAGCAATTTAGCTTGAGGCTAGAATTTGGGGAGACGGTAATGGGGTCCAATTAAATGGACTAAGTATGTCATTAAGGTCATGAGAAACGGTGCATACAAAAGGGGGTCGATTATAGGGCGATAGTCGAAATTATTGGCCTCATGAAACTGTCTCAAGATGTCTTTAAGTTTATGGGAAGCTGCTGCATAGAAAAGGGGCACGCTTATGGAGGTCATGGACATTTTTGGTCACATAAAATGGATAGAGGATCTGATTTAGGGTCATGGCAAGCCGTTAGATAGAAAAGGGGGACACCTCTGTGTCATTCGATTTGGATATTTAATATCCTGCTAGGTTTAAAAACTTAAATTGAATTGCCTCGGTCCTGTGCTATTCATTTCCAGATTCGAGCTGAGGTTTTTTCAATATTTCATGACCCGTTTCGGACGCCAAAACTGCTTGCCTTTAAAGGCTCCCCTAAAATAATAAGAAAAGGCAAGCAGTATTAGCTGTCTGAGATATTGACGGACATCAGTCTTAAAAAAGTAGACGAAAAAACCCGATAAGGAAATGTTAATGAACAAAAATGAAGGCTAAAATGATAATGAAAAGTAATCATTGATCCCTTGTCTTTATCTAGAGATACGATGTCAACTATCTACAAATTTGCTATTGCAGTGGCTATGACTAGATTATTTCTAAGTATTTCTACTTACGTTAGTATTCAATGGGGAAACCCGTGAGGCCCTGACCTGGTTTCTGATGTACGGAGAGATTTCAATATGTTGGGAGTTACGAACGCATACAATATATCTTAAACTCTACCTGTTTTTATTCAGGTGATGGCCAAATCTCGAAAACCAGTTCAATTTTAAACCACCATTTAGTGTCATGACATGAACATCTTGTAGTTTAAGTGTCGCTTGAGAATTTGGGGGAAGGCTTCTGAATGTTTGTACTTGATCCAAAAGTTGCCACTAATGCCAAATTAATGTATTTAACGGCGTCGTCTTTATTAGAAGAGCTTATGTAAGTAAATGATAATGTTCTAAATAATCCCAAAACTCTGATTAAATTAGGGAATGCACAACATGTCCCAAGAGTACGTGAGGCGCGAATCAAACAACTCACTGCACTGCAAACGGTAGTCACAACTATCACAGACATGACAGTCGTTCCATTCATCAATGCCGGCTTCGATCCATCTTCATGATCTTCCTTTTTTGGTGGGGGGCCGCCTCCTCAGTACTCGGGGTTACGTCAAGTTGACAGCTGTCATAATCGTTCTAAATATTTCGCTATGGAAAAGAAACGAAACATTAAAATGCAATCATTACAATGTATTTTGCTATGCAAATATTTTCACTAAGCGTCTTGCTAATATTTCTAGTACGAAAGTGTGTCATGTCAACACATATTTTCTTGGTCATCCTTGTATTCCACCCACCCATTCATAAAAAAGCCACAGACAGAGACAGCTAGACATTGCACCTGGTTCAGAAAAGGACAGATATAGAATAGTCATTCCCTGTTTTAAACTATTACTATTTCAGCTGCAGTTTTGTCCAATATATCCTGACATCCGAAGGTGACTCTTTATGTAAAGGAAAAATAAACAAATTCAGTACATTTTTTTAATTTAAATCCCTATCGAATTCGGTATTAGGTTTTTCCATCAGGATTTTCTCAGTAACCGCTCGGAGTGGCGAAATGTGGTGTATTACAGGTACACCTCTGCTTAACCCTTCGAGAATTACAGGCCTGATGTTATGTATATTATCGCCACGGATCAAGATAAATTGGTCCATATTACTATGAGTAATGACCACAATTTTCCACGTTCAATTCAATGTAACGGGATTTTATAGCTACTTTTGACGTCACAGATAACGTCATTCAGCTCGCGATATTCGCTTATAAGGCAAGGTTTACATTCCTTTTCGGGTTTTAAGAAACAAAGAATGCAATCGTGCAAGGATTTCGTAATTATTTGGAAATTGTATCACGATGAATTCGTTCACGGAATTTTATGCCTAGAAAGTTACTAACACAATATATTTAAAGCAAGCTGACAAATGTTAAGAACTGTTAAAAATAAATACAGAAGACAGATCAAATCCTTTGCAGAAAACGGAACACAATACTTTACAGAGGACTAATGCAAAAGATTTACGGGGTGCCAGGGACATCGACTAGAAAAATGATACCATGGATTCAGTACATGATTCTGAATCCCCCGGCGCGGCGTAGAAATGTTTTCGGTTATTTACAAGAAAAAACAGCTGTTCCATACATTTTGACTGCGTAGGTATTGCACTTTTCTATGAAACAGCTAATATTTTTTTGAATAACCGACGAAAAAATTTTACGCAGTTCCTGTTCCGTTATGAAATACTCGTCACCATGATCATTAGTCTGAACTCATACTGCTGGGTGTAGGCTTTCTTTCATTTCTACCGTTTGCGAGACAGTGCTTCTTTACCCAAACTATTGATTCCACCTGCTGAAGATAGCCCACCTAGACATGAGTGGCCTTGGATAACCTGGAAGTCTTTAAACAGACTCCGGACCCGAAGTTCGCCGAAGGAAGGACAATCTGTTCAGGTGGAGATTCTTATACGACTCGGCCTTGGAGTGTAAATGTGGTGCTGTTCCACAAACGATGGGACACTTAATGTCGCGTCCTGCGTGTTCTGTCAGCTGCAAGTGACAGGAACTGATGGACGCTAGTGTTCCGGTATGAGGAGTATTCATCATCATCATCGGACTGCAGCAGTCCACTTCTGGACATAATCCTCTCCAATCGTACGCCATTCAGCTCGATTCTCGGCAACTCTCGTCCAGCTGCTACCAGCCACCCTGTGAAGATCGTCACTCCACCTAGCGTCCTACATTACGTTGACGCTGAGGAGTATTGGTGCCAGAGAAATCACAGGCACTTTTTGCCTCTAAGATCGGCAACTTAGTAAATCTGTTTTGAATAACAGACACGGAAAAAATCAATCAATATCGCAAGCAGCGTTCAAAGAAGCATAAATTATCACATTCGCTCTATATGGCCGTTGTATACAAACTTGTTCTCGGAAAATTGGTATGATTCACGTGCTAATACATCATTTAGCGTGGGCAGTAAAATCAGCTGGCTTCCTGCCTCTTATCGATGTTTACTGCCTTGTTTCCAGGATTCTGATCTAAAATGGCTCTTATCGCCGTTTCCAGAAATGAAAAGAGTAACTATGGATTTCCTGCCTTCTTCTTCATAGGAAACGATCAATTTGGAACCGTGCACCTAACTCCTGACGTTACCTAAGTGCCCATGTAGGGTTATGTGAAATAAAATACTTTCAGTAGATAATGACATCCACGAAGACGCGCCCCGCTCCGTACTAAAGAACAGTTTACAGTATAGTAATCGCGGAGTGGGGCTCGTCTTCGTGGATGGCACTATCTGTATATAGTTTTGAGTATGAATGTGGATAAGAGTAGAAGAAGACCAAACGGGAGGGTGGTTGGATTCAGTGACGGATCCAGGGTTGTCGTTTGGGAGGGGCTTGACCGCGCTGACAGTAGGTTTATAGCAAAGTAAACACTAAAAAAAGCGAACAACATTTTATTTAGCTTAACGCATAATAAAATGGTTTCCGCCTCAGATTAATTTTCGCAAATTCCTCAATGACTTTGTTAGGTTGTGGACTACCGGAGATATCTCGGTGAATAAACTTGGCGGCCAAACCGAGTAGCAGAATGAGTGGCGCGCGGAATCAAAGTTTGTCACGTAAACAAAACATTTTATAGAAAAATAAACTTGAAAACATAATACCTATTAAGTCAAGCATAATTGCTGACAATTGTAGCTTAGGTAGTGTAATGCTTGCTAAAAACTTTAATAAAAATTATATCAGGTTCACTTTAACATTTGTCACAGAAGAACTCTAATGCTTTTGGGGGGGGGGGGGGGCTTGAGCCTCTGGACCGCTACTGGTTAGATTATGTGGAAGATGATACGGCTAGAAATGAGATGACGGCTAAATACATACATGGCAGAAGAAGACCATGCTGCGCCGACCATTAATCAATTAGGATAGGGACAGGTGGATTTTGATGTTAATGGATCTTCGGTTGGGTCCAAAATCCAGATAATCTGTCGCGACTTTAACGGAACGCATATAATTGCGCATGCCATATGTACCTCAAAGTACGTCATACTAAACAAAAGTAATTCTACGCAATCGCCTGCCATAAATAAACAAACAACTCAATTTGTCGATCAATCAGTCTATTAAAGTTTATTTATAAAATTGATCTAGGCGAACTGTCCGTAGTATAGTAACGGTCTGTAGTAGACGCATAAACAACTCTATTCATTGTCTATTATTAGTCGGTTACGTCTTTTTTATGTTTGTTTGTAACCACGGTCTCGTATATGCAAAAATACAAGAAGCTTTGTAGTGGAACCTCTTTATAAAGGATCTCATCCGGGGAGTAAGAAAGAAAGAAAAAAATGTACATATAAAAATAATAAGTACCCACTAGTTTAGTACTTACTTTCTACTCATCTTTTACCTCATAATGGTAGTACCTTAGTAACATATAAGGAAGTAGAAGTACTGCTACTTGGAAGATAATATTACTTTAGTGTGGGAAAGAGATGAAGCTCTACAGGACGAGCTCTCTTTTCCCCACTGAAGTAAGATTAAAATAATACTGCTTTAGAGGTGGTGCTAGGCCCTCAGCACTATTTCTATTGTCAAGCAGCGTTGCTGAGGTTCATGTTGGAAGGGAATTGGTGCCGGTGTCATTACGGAGAATATTGTGAATCTGCGAACGTTTAATGCAGAGATATTCATCAGAAACTGTCAATATGTTTGACTACCTCGTTCTACTAATCGCCAGAGAGATTGCTTCAATTTTCAAGTCGACCAGTGTTATTGGTTTTGTCCATTCAGATTTTTTCTGTAGCAGCCCGGAAGTCTGGCTTCGTGACAATAAGGTCGCCTCATAAATAATATGAGACTGAAATAAAACTCATATAGCATAATCAGCCTATACTGCTCACAAGTCTCATCTCTTGGAGAAGGAGTGGGCTGTAATCTACCAGGCCCAGTGCGGGTTGGTAGATGTCACATGTCTTCGAATTTTTGGTTCTATGACATACCGGATTCCTCACGATGTTTTTCCTTCACCGTTTAAGAACAGTGGTGATAAAATTATTTATACAAAGTAAAGCGCCTGTCTGGGTGTACTCTCAAGTCCGGGCAGTTACCACTAGGCCACCATTGCTCCGCTCTCAAAACTCATATAATAAGAGGAAATGTATTTGTAAAATTACAAACGCTTCACTCTAATCCTTCAGGAAAGTCGTCACGTCACGATCACGACACAAAATCATAAATTCGACTTAAAGGGCAAGCCCGCTAAAAGCCGTTGATAAAGGAATTACACCATATTAATGCAGTTAAACCCTATACATTGTGAGCTTGTTATCATGTGACGAGATCTTGTTTGCGCAGTGATAGCGTACTAGCGAAAACATAAGTTCACCGTTAAAGGCGCTTATCTGTAATGTACATATTAGAGTAACACATTGGTTACGATAGTGCCCATGATACGATGTTGTGGTACACATACGAGTACCAAAATCACGGAAGGTACTTGATTTGAGATGAAATCGCTAGGAAAGTGGGAAAGACGTGAACACCAAGATGACGGCTACAAAGCATTTGGAAGAAAAAGTCGTTACAAAAAATAGGGGCGGATAAGGACGATGATTTGGCCAGGGTTTGAAAAGAAACCACCAGATTTTTCGTGTGAAATATCACATGTTTTCAGTATTGAAAAGGTGGTGACGCCGAACCGACTGCTTACTAAAATTCAGCCACATTTTGCCCGTTTCCCGGGTAATAGTGAAGGCTATTGCCATCAACGGGGCACAAAGAAAGATTCCGGGATGCTACTGAGAATTTGATGTTGAAACCTAATAAAAGTTTTCCTGGTATGGGGCCCATAATGCGACTTTCTGACTACCAATAGGCTAAAGAGGCAGGAAATTCGTACAGAAAAAGCCTGTTAACACTGGAGGGCTTCAAATCCGAACCCAATATCGATTCAACAGACAAGGGAATCAAAAAATGTATGTGTCTGATAAATAATGCATACGATATGATTGCGAATCGGTGTCAGGAATACAGTATGCATCTAGAAGTAATAATAGCACTCACACGTTACATTATCTTACAATGGTACTCAGGATACAGTTCTTTGCGTGCATGCCTGAATGTTATCTCTTGCGAAATATTTGATCTTTGAATGATTCTATCATTGTAAAGGTGAATACTTTTGTGCGTATTATGCTACTCAAGACTGGTGGATGGAAAGGACGAAGAATTTGGTTTTCCCAACGGAAAATCAAGACCCCCCAATCAAACTTTGTCCATCCGTAGACCTCGTCCATCGCTTTGCATTAGCGGCTCTTAAAAAATCTTAAATGGGGTGTTATTTCTCGTGGAAGCTATAATTATAGACGATGTCGCTCAAGGATAATAGATATTTATAAGATAAGCATAATAGACATAAGGGAGCAATGATCTTCGCAGGATAGCTGATAGCAGCTGGACAAGTGTTGTCGACGATCGCAATAAATGGCGTGCGATTAGGGAGGCAGTGGACTGCTATTGACAAATGATTATGATGATGATTATACATAGTGGGGAATTTTGTTGTTACAGATTTAAACTTCTATTTAAAACCATACGTAGTATGCCATCCTGCTAATCATTCACACTTTACTGCTTCACACATACTCAATAACAGATCAGCAATACAAATTGTTCCTAACAACTTTATTTATTGTTTATTTACTAATCCTGTCATCTAGTTACAGCCACTATAATAATTCATTTATCACGCTCTTCTTGTATTGCGAAGGTTGCGACGTTTTGACGTATTGGAATTAATTGAATTATATGTCAACCGTTACGTGATTCCTCAGATATTATATCTTTTTTCTGTATTATTGGATTGAAACAAGACTACTTGATGATAAGCTGTCACCGTTGCCAATGGAGATCTGCAATACTAGAGGCAGCACAGATGTATGCAATCCAAGGGGTGAAGCTGTAATGTCTCATTAACCTGTAATTACGGGTGCACCCATACCAATCGAGCCAAACTATGTTCTGCTTGTCTTTTCGTTCTTCTTTGCTTTTAGGTCATCAGTTATTCGATAACGTTCTACCATTTCTCTTGCGCTATGTTACATAATATGACAAATTGTCAACCCACCCGAGTCTCCACGCTTTTCATTGTTGAGCTGTCAGATCCAGACGTATTGTGATAATGAGCGTGCGTCCGTTGTTAAATATGTTACGTTAAATAATTTCCATATATTTGTCCTGAGAGAAACGAGAATGACGTTGTTTTTCGGGTGGTAGTGACACATGCAGTTGACACCCTTTTCTAATGCGTTATAATTCTGAAGGACTACCCAACTACCCATTTAAAACCGTTGTCTGTAAGTCGGGCCCTATTCATAGATATCCACTCACCTGCCGATTTGCCTTTAGAGGTCGATAACAGTTCAAATTCTATTGTCTCGTTAGTGACAGTTAAACTTATATTAGACTTAGCCTAAATAGAATGGGCTTATTGAATTCGAACAGGTTACAGAAAATCGACTTTCGTGTCACTTCCCCCAGCTAGATGGAATGACGTCCTTAAAAAGGCATCTGGGACAGACTGGATGCGGAAGGCGGAGAAACGGGTGTTGTGCTGCAACTTGGAAGAGGCCTATGTCCAGCAGCACACTGAAATACTCAGTTGATTCATCATCATTATCATTTCAGCGGAAAGACGTCCACTGCTTGACATATTGCCTCCCCCAAGCGTCGCCACATCGACCGGTCCTGTGGTTCTCGCATCCAGCGGATTCTAACAATCTAATCAATTCAAAAGTCATGTACTCGAAACTAGTCTAAGAATCAGCACTTTTTGAACTTCAAATTTACTTAAGACAGTCCCCCAAAACGCCCACCCTTCACCACTTCTTAGTGCTGCGAAGAAAAAGTGGCGCAACAAACTACCTAGCAGTCCGTGGGTATTATAAGGTCTGTTCAGTTAGAAGAACTCACCGAGCTCATTTGGCTTCTAACGCTTTCACGCTAAAACGATTTGGATGAAATTTGGCACATAAGTAGACCATGACTTGGAGAAGAACATAGGCTTTTTCATCCTGGATCACAGACAAAGTCGCGGGCAACAGCTGGTTCAAAACAAATGAACCGTATAACCAACCGTTGACACTTGGTGTTTACACGAGAAAGTTGGCAACAGTCATTGTGTTGATATATCAATGGTAACTAGGATTGCCAGCACACCTTCTATTTATTTAAACTATGTCATGCCGTTGGCCGTTTAAACGATTTCGGGACATGATTCATCTGTATAGCATCCGGTAATTCCCGTGGGAGTAGTGATATGACGAAATGTTCGTACGACGCGAAGATAAGCTTGCATAGAAAATTAGAGATATCTCACAAAATAGACTCTTCTTCTGATGAAGGTTCGAAACTCTAGACTTGTCTTCTTTGTCTTTTCAATTTTGTCTACGGTAACTACATTGTTTTCTGTATTGCCCGAAGGGTTGGGCAGAGGTGCACCAATAGTATACCCTCTATCCAGACTTCGCAGACCCGGGAGTCCAACTCATGGTCACCAGTAGCCCTTGCGAGACCAAGGAAGCAGTTACTACATTAAACTGGTGAAATAATCCACATTATCGTCACCCTTGTGCTGTCTGCTATGGTATCCTAATTTATTTGGTGTCGGCGCAGTCCTTTTTTTTTCCTGGATTCTTCTCCCCGTTATCTCAGTAGTCACCCCCTTTTCTAGTTGTATCATCTTTCAAATGGTCCATCAACTGTTTCTTCGGGCTTCCCCTATTCTCATAGACCTTCAAATTTATACTCAAAATTTTCTTCAAATCTTCTACCTCAAAGGGGAACCAAACTCAAAGCTCAGAATCTCTTTGTAGATCAGACATTACGTACCTGCTGGGTGTAAAAAACACCCTTTACGAAGCCGTCGTCTACGCATTCGGGGTCACCAATTTAGAGGCATGAGGAATAGGGTGTAAAGTTCACTCATCCTCTTAAGAAAAGGGAGGATCGTCCGACCAGACGGGTGTCGTGTCTGGCGTGCAACTGCCCCACGATTGATGTCGGGGAAGTTATATATATGGTGTTCGCGCGGTAAAATCTAATTGCGCGATGCAGGATTTGTGTCGTCAGGTCTTTGATGCGTAGTTCGCATGTGGTGATGATGTAGATGCCGCCACATGTACATCAAACTAAGTACATAACTTTGTGGACAAAATAATTGCTAGGAATGGATTTTTATTTTTGGTGTGAAAATTCGCTGTATACGGTTGTATGCAACGCAGCGCACGCAAAACATTGTTCTTATGGGTGCATGCAACAGTACAGGGAAAGTGGGATTATACAGTAGTTATAGAATTTACAGCTAGTATTCGTAAAAAAAAATAAGCTGGAACTTTGTCCTTCAATATCACCGTAACTAGTAAGTTTTCAGGTATGGTTCCTGACGAAAAAAGTTATCATAATAACGGGAGGACCAAGTAATTCTCGGCGTCGTTAAGAGTGTTTGTATATGATTAGTAAGTCGACCTATCCAATACTAGATATACTTACAATCATCTCCCAAAATAAACTTTAACTTTTAATTGCCTACAAATACAAACTGTCTTAGTTACCAAAGTTCAATTCCAATTATTTACTTTCGAAGCTTGATTAGCGAGAATATTCCGAGGTTACTTTCCACACGAGGTCCCAATTCTCAGTAAAGGTCACAGTCGCAGATGTTACGTAATCCTTGACTCCTTACTGTCCTAACTAATTAAACAGAATAGGTACATCTGTGTAATTTGTGAGGAATCCTCCTAAATTTAGATTAAGGGATGAGGGAGCTGCTGGGGAGTTTGTTGCGCCACTTCTTCCCAGCTAAAGCACTAGGAAGTGGTGAAGGGCGGGCGTTTTTGGGAGACTGTCTTATGTAATTTAATGACCTGCACTCTAATTGCGTAACACACTTTTAATTACAATCACAGTGGTTTTGGTGGTCATCCATTGCTTCATATGTTCGAAAAATTAAACGTTCAGTGGCGTGTATAATTCCCTTTAATTAAATTAATTCAATTTGGTTATATAATAATAATACCAGCCTGTTACTGTCTCACTGCAGGGCAGAGGCCTCTTCTCATACAGAGAAGCCACGAGCATTGATCACCACGCTTGCTCAAGACGGGTTGGTGATTCCAGTCCAGGTTTCCTCACGATGTTTTCCTTCACCGATGTCAGTAATGTCCAAGATAAACTCAGAAAGTACCTACATACAAAGTCAATTTGGTTGAACAGTGTGTATTTGGTAAATTATGTAGTACTTAAATGGCGGTTATTTATTTCTGTAATTTTATTTAAAGCAATAAATAACCGGCATAAAAAATTAAAATTAGATAGGATCATTCCTAGTGCATAATAAGTCTATAATGTTCCCACTGCTGAGAACCAGGCCTCCTCTCTTCGAGAGGTGGTGGACCGCAATCCACCACGCGGGCTCAGCACGTATTGGTAGAAGTAGATACATAGATAAAACATTTATTCAGTGCATACCATACAATGATAACAAATTACATTAATAAATATAAAAACAAGATGCTAATATACAAAAAGAAAACATAAGTACCTACTTAAAGAGATGGAGTAACATTATGACATACTTTCTTTAAATCAAATAAGGAAAAAACAAGGTGCGGTGTGCGTCTCAAGGTTGCTCCAAATGGGAGTCCAGCTCAGCATGTGTCAGGCAAATATACCTCACGCTGATATTCTACTGGATCCCTGCAGTGACATACGGACGTCGAGCCGACGAGATAAATTGGTGCTGTGACAAAGTGTTAAGGCTTGTGCAGACCAGCGCGACACCGGTTATTGTTATACTGTGAAGTTTTCTTAGAAATTGTGTTGTTCGTGTCGCGTAGCGCGACAAGTCGCGCTGGTCTGCACAAGCGTTTATGCGCAGAGCTTCGATCAACAACTTGGTATTGTTGATCGAAGGCGCAGAGTGAAGAAAAAGTAAGCATACCTACCCGCAACTTAAACTATAATGTATTACATTATACAGCAAAGTTTTGCATTGGGAAACTTTCTTGTTCGTTAATGTGTTGATTGTATTGTTGATTACTTTATTATGTATATAGTCTTATGTATAATATTGAAATAAATAATCTTAATATAATTATAGTAGTCACAATGCAATGTCACAATTTCTTCGACTTTTTGGTTCTAAGACATGTCGGTTTCCTCGCGATGTTTTCCTTTACCATTTTGAGAGTTTTAGTCGTCTGCGAAGTATACCTACATCCTTATCCGTACTGACATTTTCATCTTACCTTTGAAGCCGAAAAGTTGTTTTTACTCCCAAGCAATGGGAGACTCGGCTCCGAAAACCAATCTAACCTAAAAATATCAGAATAGGGATGATGACTAAAACTTTTTTTTGTCCGTCATGGAGATTATAAAAAAAATATTGGACACGTATTTTTTCTTTTTTACGTAATCTAAAGATTACGGCGACACATTGAGTTAAAATGAGCCATGACGCCACGAGTATGTAGATTTTATACGTACTAGTGACGTAGCGACCCCCACTCCCCAATTTAAAATGCGTTTTATCTAAGTATTTTTTTATTAATACGATAAAGCAAAAAATACGTGTCTAATATTTTTTATTATCTGACTGACGGACTAATTAGAATTTATTTTTTTACCCAGGCATCATCCCTATTGCCAGTAGTCAGCAGTTTTTTGGGGTGAATGCAAAAACTCGCCCATATCGGGGTGAGTCCCAAAAAACTCGTCAAGCGTTTATGAACGATATCTCGTTCATAAACGCTTGATGAGGTCGTTTGGTGTCAGCACGTAGACCCTAGTTCGATCCTCAGTATGTAATTGGGTTTATTAAGTGGCAGCCCGGAACCCAAATGTATACTCATAGAATTTTACAGGCACTTTTGAAATATTAAGGCGACGATAACAGACTTTTAATGGTTTTATACTGAAGATCACGTCTAAACGAGTAGTGTTTATGATTTGGAAAAAATATATGTTAAATTAGAGCATTTTCTTAGTAACCTAATATATGAATATTTTAGATTATGTTTTATGACATAGTGAAATTAATTTGTAAAGTTATGTCTAACGCGGATAAAAAACTGAGAATCACGCAAAATCTATCAAGCCAATTTTTCTGAAACCTTCAACATTTTAAAGATAATTTAATTATTGATATTTTAGTATACGTGTTTTATTAAAATACCTTTTGTTTTATGTATAAAAAATTAATAATGCGTCTAATTTGGGACAGCGCTCCTTGATAGGCGAGACCTATTACTGGCTGGACGTACGACGCGTTGCGTGAGCTCAGTTATTTTTACGCTACAACTTTCAACATTTTTAATTACTTTTTGAATTGTATTAGTCATACTTAAAACAACTTAATCTACATCTGTATAAAGTCTATATTTCTTTTAGTGGAAATAATATGAATTTAAATAGACCAAAGGTATTGATATGACATCAAGAGAGAAAGAAAGAAAGAAAAATTATTTATTGAGACTCGCACAGGAAATCACACATACTAAAAACACACTTAACATAAATAAAAACATTCAAATTTAAAGAAGGAAGTCCTGTACGAGGCCAAAAGGCTCCTATCTCAGCATGATGCCGCGACACTTAAAATGTCGCAGCGCTGGTATTCTGATAGGGCCCGGTATTCTGACATCACAACATATCATGCAGTAACAATTGGTTAGTTTATTTCCTCTTAGCATTTTCCGCGTTTGTTTTTCTCGTTTATTCTCACCAGTCAATGTATGCAGTTGAATATTATAACAATATTATATCACAACTGTATTGTGACATGTCTAACTACCATACAATAGGGGCCGAGCTAATGGACAGGGCACAAATCACAATATTTTGATTTTATATGACTTTTCATAGAACAGAGTTCCTTGCTCGTTCTTCTCCATACCTACGAACCTACTACGCTTTGGAATGGACAACTAGCTTCATCTTTCTGACTGACAGACGCTTGACCTTGAGTGGTTAGCTTGCGTGTTCTGTACTGAGCTCACGCAACGCGTCGTACGTCCAGCCATTAAGAGGGCCCTTCCCGGTCCGTCTATCGTCAACGCGAGTATGGTCGAAAGGCTTGTTGTTTCATCGAGCGCAAGTGAGAACTGCTTACAAACAAGCGAGAACGCGATAACATTGTACGAAAAATTGTGTGTAAAAATTTGTATCAGGAAATACATGTTTTTGAGTAAAGTTTACAAGTTTATGAAAAAAATGTTTGATATTTAGAATTTCCATCACATGTGCGAGGTTTCTATGCAGATGTTTTCTTTACTTTTACCAATTATGAGTATATTATGACCGGCCAAAGTTCGGGTAAAATTTGTGCAAAAAAGCAGATTTTTGGAGGCTTATACTGAATTTGTTTCTCAATTTCTTTATTTTTTGCTTTAATAGAAACCTAGATATAGTGCACAAGATACAAATTAGTTTAAAAATTTCAAAGAATGATGTGTTACAACGCCATAATCACGTACGAGCGTTTGTATGAAAAGTATGACGAGTTGGCCGCTCTTAATAGGACTCGCCCATCAAGGAGCGCTGTCCCAAATAAGACGGATTATTAATTTATTACTTATACATAAAACAAAATGTATTTTAATAATAAAAAATGAATACTGAAAGATCAATCATTAAATTATCTTTATAATGGTGAAGGTTTCAGGAAAATACGCTTGATAAATTCTGCGTGATTCTCAGTTTTCTATCCGCGAGGAGCCTTTATTTTAGTCATCTCAGATTCTTTTGCTATGTCTGCCAACAACCAAATTACATCATTTACCAATCAACTGAAACTAGATTGATTAAATAATAGCAACACACACGCTGAATTAACACGTGGACACAAGACACGTGCCTCGACACGACACATGTACGAATTAACGTTGTTATTATGTAATCAGGGATAATTGATAGCCCCTTAATTGAGTTAAGCACTACTAATGACGATTCCATTTTGGCGTTCAAAGTTCGTATGTAATTTATTGCATTGATTTAGCTATCGTGAATTCGTGAAAATGGATTTGGAAACAAGCTAATGTTATACAATGTCGCCCATGGGCATGTGACCGCCCGTATTTTTCTGAATATTCATGAAAAATTATAGAAAATTAACTTTAAAAAAAATCTTTAATATTTTTCATGTTATTCAATGTTTTATGTTTTTAGTAGCGTTTGCCATATCTTCTATGTTATTGGCTCGATTTGTATTCTGTTTATTATTTCTAATAGCTTACGAGTTATTTTATCGGATTAACTAAACATTTTTAGTAAAATTTGTCGACTATGAAAAAAAAACGGAGGTGAAGATTTTTTTTTCCAAAAAAACAGTATTTATTTTAAAAAACATAAGTGAAATTATGTTAATTATACATAAAATTATAGCGGGACACTGAAAAAAAAAAAAAAAATAAAGATAGACCCCCCTTTTTAAGTCTATTATCGATAATTTGTCATGAATATTCAAAAAAATACGGGCGGTCACATCATGCCCATGGGCGACATTGTATATGTACGTATATGCTGTCGGTGTACGTACATACCTATTTATGAAAAAGTTTAAAACTAAATCGAAAAAGTAAAAAAAAATGGATTAATACGAGGCTTTTGGCTACTTTTGTATGTATATATTTAATGTCTTTTTGTCTTTATATGTGCGTTTTGTTTGTGCAGAATAAACAATTTCTTTTTCTTTTTCTTTTTAATATGCTGATTCTTAGCCTAGTTTGAATAATTGACTTAAATTTTGAATTTAATTACATCGGTTTTTAAATATATTTTTTTTCCGTCATATATATTATAAAAAAATATTGAACACGTATTTTTTCATTTTTAACGTAGTTACTTACTCAAAAGATTACGGGAATACATTGAGTTAAAATGTAGCATGAAGTCACTCTCCGGTAGATTTTATTTCGATTTGTGACGTAGCGAGCCTCCACTCCCTAACTTTAAGGCGAAAGCGTCAAGGTAGCCCGCGAAATAAAAATTTTCTTACGTTTTTTGCAATTGGCCGCAAATCTTATTTTAATCAACATAAAACCTAACCTGCAAAATATAAGAAACTAAAAATAATTTGAATTTCGCGGGCTATCTTAGCACATACTCCTTAATGCGTTTTATCTATAAGTAATCATTTTTTAAAGCACAAAATACGTGTCTTATATTTTTTTATTATCTGACTGACGGACTAAATAGCTTTTTTTTTCCCAGTCGACATCCCTATTTCCGGCTAGTTGGATAAGTTCACCTTCTATTACGTGGGATATAAAAAATTACTGGCAAAATGTAGGTGCAAACCACTTAGGGGGAAAGCAGCCGTGTTATTATAGCTATGAATGAAGTCTTATTGTCAGATATTTAGAATCCTAGATCTTCCGAATCTTAAGAGCGTTTATTATGAAGGTGGGCAACGTCGCAAATAGATGTCAAATTTTTCACTGTTTTGATTAAATTACTGTGTGGAAATAAAAAATGTGTCTAACTAGCGAATATTGATTATGAAATGCAATAATTAATATCGTAATCCCGAATGTTTACTTTTAGATGTAAAAAAACTATTTGGAAACTTTCCAAATGCGTTTTTTGCACCTAAAATGGGTACAACATCAAATTCAATGTTATAATTGCAATTCATTATTAATATTCTAGTTCACTAGTTAGCCACATTTCTTATTTCTATTCCGTAATATTGCTTTATGAATCAAAACAGGTAATTATTTGACAGTTATTTGCGACGTTGCCAACTTTTAGGATAAACCCTCTTAGAGTGTCGTCGTTTTTGTGACAAATATTGAGGTATTTATAAGTTATGATCTGATAGCAGCTCATTAAGCGTCATGGAGACGACGTGTCTCCGACCTACAAAAAGTTGGCGGGGCCTCCTGCCTTTTGTAACGGAGGTTTTGTAAGTCTTGGGTTCCTCATCTTTCCTTATACATTATAATTTTTTCAAACATATTTCTGAGTGCCAAAAATCGAGAGATTATTTCCCATCTCTCATTAAAACTCCTCCACTCTCTATCTTTTATATGTAAACTGAAATTTCAGTACAGTGCTTCTAATCTTCTTGTCGAGTAGTTGGTAAATTAATTAATTAATATAAATAATATGAATAGTTCCTTTATTACATTTTTTTCATATTAATTTCATTTTTATATATTTTTATTTAAAAAAAAATTTAAAAATATAAATATTATTATTTTGATTTTGCTAAATGAATTGGGGTCAAGTGTGCTTCCAGCAAGATACTTCCTTTTTGTTCACCATTAATTTAAATCCTTTGAAATACCCAACGACAACAAAAACAACTAAGATTTCCATTCATGGAAGCTTGAAGTCTTGTCTTTGCACCTCCCTGTATAAACATTTGCATAATATTATCTATGCGTAGACAGAAAATGCTAACGTTATCTATGTTTGCAACAAAGTAATATTTCTGCGTCATTTAGATAATATTATGCAGTGCTGTGTGCGATGTTTTCCGAGGCTTGTTAGTTCATGGAAATGATTTGAATAATTACGTGAGTTAAAACAGATTTGACCATATATTGTTATAACATACGTTGGCAAAGTGAATATTTTACTGATGTGTTTACATGTTTAGAAAAAAAAAATACTACATCCAGGCTTACCTGCTGTCCGCCTGACGCAGGTCCTCACCGGACACGGTTGTTTCGGGAGGTTCCTGTTCCGCGTAAGGCGGGAGGAAACGCCCGGGTGTCACCACTGTGTGGATCGCCTGGAGGACACGGTGGAGCATACGGTGGAGGTCTGCCCGGCTTGGGCGGAGCACCGCCGTGTCCTCACGGAGGCGATCGGCGGCGACGATCTCTCGCGTCCGGCCCTGGTTCAGGCCATGGTTCGGAGCGAGAGTGCATGGGAGGCCGTCACCTCCTTCTGCGAAGCAGTTATGCTCGCGAAGGAGGAGGCGGAGCGCGCGAGGGAGATGCAAGCTGCACGCCCTCGCGGCCCTAGTCGCCGCAGGAGACGCCCCGGGCGTCGGGAGTCCAGAGCCGACTTCCGGCCACCGTAGGCGCGGGCTTGCGGACGGTGAGCAATGGGCAGCTCGCCGTCCGATAAGGATCAGGCCCGTGTCGACGGCGCGTTGTGTTCCACGCGCGCCTCAAAGAGATGTCAGCACCAACCGACGGGGTCGAAAGACCAATGCCTGCTGGGGTTGCGGGTTTGCCCGAAAGGGATAACGCGGCCCCGGCACACAGGCAACGGAAGGAACACGGGTGGGTTTTAGTCAGTAAAAGTCTGACACACCCTCTCGCTCTGCCCAGAGCGGGAGAAGTCATTTGATGATTTACCATCCTCAAAAAAAAAAAAAAAGGCTTACCTGCTGCCGTATCTGTTACTGTATCGTGTGCTCAAGCCTCAACGCCTATGCAGGTAGTCTTCAAACATGTTAACAAATGTGTTTTTGGAAAAATTGCTTTGATTCCCACTCATAAAGTTCAGTTTGCGCTACAACTTGAAACATTGTTATGACTTTTTCTATAGTGTCATTCTGAAATCAACATAATTTACACAAGCGTTTAAAGCTGATATTCGTTTAAGTAGAACTGACATGAATTGGAAACAGATTTGATAAGACTTCACATAGTTTACGTTTCGGTGCGTAATAGACGATCAATCAGAATCTGAATCGTTTTGAAACAGATTGCTAATCCATTGACTAGTAAGTTCGAAAAAAAATCTGCTCAAAAACGTAAATAACGCAATGAATGTTGTTGAACTGTCAAAATGAAACAGATTAGTCTTAAGGCGCGGTGTTACCTCAATATTCACAAAAAACTGATTTCTTGGATAGTCGAGTATGACGTAACGCAATGAAAATATACGAAGCAAAAAATACAGTGAACAGAGAAGGGTTTAAAGTAAAATTTTAACCGAATAGAATAGTAGAAAATAGTTTAATATTCCCAATAAAAAATACTTCATAAAAATAAACTTTGGCGTCGTACATCTCCGTATTTTTAGTGATAACAACATTTTTTTTTAAGAGTTCAATAGAGTAAACATTATTTTATAACTTTAACCAGACAATTTTTTAATTTAATGTGTATATTCTGAATAATCTAAATAAAACCCGTAAAATAAATACCCATTCGCAGCTTACTCACATCGTCAACCCAAATATTTATTCGATTTTCAACCTTATTTAATGCTCTGTAATTGTGAAAATAGATATTGCGGTCATACTTTAGTCGTCGGGCTACGGTGTAGCGCGCTGAGAATAGTTGTGTGAGTGCAGCTGTAGCGTTTAAAATCGTAGTCAGTCCCGCCTTAATTATTTTACGAAAATATGTTACGTAATTAGATACCTAGTGAACGCGAAGACGCGGGAATCTCCTGGATACGAGAAGCTCAAAACCGGTTGAAGTGACGATGCTTAAGGGAGTCCTATGTCCAGCAATGGACGTCTTTCGGCTAAAATTCTGACAAAATAATCATTATTTTTAGTAACAGCCTTCCAATGTTACACCATAAAACATGAATTGCTTCCTTATTGCACAAGGAAACTGCACGGGAAATGATTTCATAACTCAACATCACAAATTAAACCTTTTTGTCCGTGTCGTCATCGGCCATGACAGTGTTGTCATTATTGTAACACGTCTTGTGCGTCATTGTGAAACGCAGTGTCAATAAACTGTTTAAATACGTCATCATCTCAAGGAACATATACTCACCTAGGGCGAGGTTATTCTTTATCATCAGCCTATGGGATCGACTTCAAGTCTAACCGGATGCAGCTGAATACCAGTATTTTATATGGAGCGACTGCCTATCTGACCTTCACAACCCAGTTACTCGGTAACACGATACCCTTGGTAAGACTGGTTGTTAGACTTTCGGGCTTCTGACGACCCGTAAGGATTTTCAAAGATCCACGAGATCGTCACATCATCCGTCAATCTTATCTGTGCTAATGCGACTGCCTTGGTTTTCATCCGAAGTAAATAAACACAACACACAACCAATCTTTGATAAAATAGATACTTCGCCTTCTTTGTCGTATCGATGATTCCATTTATTCTTATATTTTAAATAAACTTCATATCCAGAATTCGGCCAGTTCGACAGCATTGGCGCTGGCCTCGTAAAGATCTACCATAGGGGAGTTGTTGCACAGGGGGCACGAAAACAGGTTAGGCATCGTCTGTGATGTGGTCCCACAGTCCCACTTGTTGTCATCGGAGTAACCCAACCTGAACTTGTACCAACAGTGGCCCACCTGGCACCTGGCAACGTGAACTGGGGGCTTTACTCTTGCGCCACGGCATTGTGCTAGTGTGCGTGCATTTAGCGGCCAACAGTTTGGACGCTATTTCTTTCGACGAGTTCACAGCTTTGACTGTCTATCTGGATTCTAGACATATTTATTTATATCTTTGGTTTTTCATCACGAATTTCTCATCTCGAATTCTCGACTTCTAGCTTTTAAATACCAATATTTTGCACAGAAAGACTGC
Organism: Agrochola lota; assembly: GCA_947364205.1. NCBI lineage: Eukaryota > Metazoa > Arthropoda > Insecta > Lepidoptera > Noctuidae > Agrochola > Agrochola lota. The sequence continues at coordinate 6,272,725 of OX376246.1, read as the reverse complement.
CATCTGACCTTCAAAATAAAACGTTTATCATTGTCTATTCCACTCATTCACAATGTCCGGAAACATTCAAAAGCTTTTATAAAACACCCACTATTAACCAAATAAAAATAAAAACTATAGCAGCTGACAAGTGGCAAGACGAGACGTAATTATAATTTCAGCTCACAATTATCACATCACTCAATTTTTTTTTACAGAACTCGTGAAAAAGTTTTAGACGACACATTCTCTTATGTAGATGAGAAAGAAAGCTCAAATAATGTGTTACGATTTAGGTCAAGATTGACGCAGCGTACGTGCGCCAAAAATTTTGGCGTTGGCGTGTAATTTATGACCTTATGTAATAATGAGAGATGAGATCATTCCTTTACGGATTTCTTTAAGGCGTATCGTAATAGGTAGATAGTTGAAATTTTCACAACTGTTAAATCGTATTGTAAATCATTCTTAGTTCGGGCCCCAAACTAATCTTGTGTCTGTAAGTTTAAAGGAGTTGGTAAAGCCCATAACTATGACAGATACTATGGATTTCGTGACCTGAAGGTGTACTATCTAACACCTCCAGGTCCGCCTTCTGGTTAGTCATTCTGAAAGAAAGAAAGAAATAAAGAAAATACATTTATTTAACACAGACTAAAAGCACACAATTTATAAGTAAGTACAGCAGCAATAAAGCGTAAAATGCGATGTAAGAAATTAGCAGGGAAGTGCCTCATGGCTGCGCCAAAAAGGCCCAGTTCAGCAAAAATGCCAGACAACTATAAGTGCCTAACGCTGGTTTTCTGGACTGGACCTACCTGCCTGCCTAGGGACCAGCATCGCTACCGGACTCGACAGCGATATTGCTTATATCTGAATAGACCTTATTAACTCTGCAAACATTAATTACCTCAGCACGTAACTCAAGATCTTTTTCAGATAATTTAATTTCAATTGTGAACAAATTGCTTTAATTCACTTCTTAATTTGTTTTTTTTATTGATTTCAGGTCGTGGAATGCAAGGAGAAGACAACAGGTGCAAAGCGTGCATTGAAGGTTCTACACGACAACACTAAGGCACGTCGTGAAGTAGAGCTGCATTGGAGGGCAAGGGGATGCATTCATATTGTTCAGGTAAAGTTGGAAATAACCTAAAAGACGGTTTTGCACCAAGCGGGCTAGACAGCCAGAAACTTTGAACAGACTTACTTACATCCGGTTCAAATTTAATGGCGGCTCGGAACATGAGGCGTGTCGCTGCGCAGTAACGAATTCATGGGTCAACGGGGGTGAGGGGTGGGGTACTGCGCAGCTAGTAGCGCACTTCAGAGCCGCCATTAAGTTTGAATCGAACTGTACCAAGACTGCAACCAGACGGTCAGTTGACGTCAACTTGTTGACGCCATGGTAGCACATCCCTTTAAGGCGCGGATCCTGGACCCAATAATGTATTGTGAGATCGATGTGAACGTAATGATGAGCGTGGAAGAAATAAAGGGAAAACATGTTACTCAAAAATCGATTTTAGTTCATTACTTATTCCTTATTTGTCAAGCATTCTGACAAGGAACTTGATTGTTGAGCAGATTCACGGTTGCCCTACGTAAATTTGCCGTCTACGACGCAATGATACGCCCAAAGAATGAACGGCGACTTTAGTTAAATGGCTCATCAATCAAGTTTCTTGACTTTTCCGACAAAATACTATTTGTAACATGCATGGTCACTATATAAACAAAATAATACTTTTCATCACCATGCTTGAATGATAAAGTAAACGAAGTAGATCGAGCACCACGCCCACAAAATGATTGATTACCTCTAGGATTGATGAGAAAGCGAATAAACAAACTTATTTTTCTTGAAACTACCGAAAACATTGACTAAGAACAATGACTGGTCGAAAGTTAGGCGCATTAAAATACGTTAATGAATCAAAGTGTTTAATTAGGTAAGAAACTGCCTTGTTACCTACCAGTCGCTCCGTGCCTCGTAAAGCACTTTACGCCGTTGGTCCCCGGCTGTCATTCGTTGATCTTTGACAGTCGTTACGGGTCGCCAGCAGCCGAAAGTCTGACAACCAGTCTTACCAAGGGGTATTGTATTCAATACCCCTTGTTCAGACTGGTTGTTAGACTACTAATATAGTCTCAGTTCCCTCCACTTCAGCATTCACCGAGTCTTCTCGGTCATGAATGTGAAGTGGCAAGACGAGAGAAACAGGGATTCATTCAAATTGATTAAAAATGAGCTCCGGATCCATGTTAACTTAGAATTAGGATGTTTGAAGTCTTACAATTCTTTTAAAAACAATAAAAAGTTCTTAAGGAAGTATTACAAAACGTGCTAAAAATACCTTTAATAAAAATTAGTAAATGGTACTCTTTTTTAATAGAGTACAACTCTTTAAAATCACCCTCTCTGAAATCAGATATACGAGTACTCTATTTCTTCTAGAAAAAGTTGGTCCTATGTCCAGCAGTACACTTTTTTTAGGCTGAAACAGTGGCGAAGCTAGTCCTAAAAACCGGCCAAGTGCGTGTCGGACCACGCACAATGAACGGTTTCGTCTTCCGTAGTTAGGATTATTTTATACCAAAAACAAATTAAGGTTTAGTATTATTATTTTTATATTTGAGTTGATTGAATGAAAGGTAAATTGCGGTTAACGATTTATGACGTATTAAAAAAAAACTACTTACTAAATCTCGTTCAAACCAATTTTCGGTGGAAGTTTACATGGTAATGTACATCATATATTTTTTTTAGTTTTATCAGTCTCTTATTTTAGAAGTTACAGGGGGGGGGGGGGGACACATTTACCACTTTGGAAGTGTCTCTCGCGTAAACTATTCAGTTTAGAAAAAAAATATATTAGAAACCTCAATATCACACGTATGGGTGTGATGAAAAAAAATTTTTTGAGTTTCAGTTCTAAGTATGGGGAACCCCAAAAATGTATTGTTATCTTTTCTATTTTTGTGTGAAAATCTTAATGTGGCTCATAGAATACATCTACTTACCAAGTTTCAACATTATAGTTCTTATAGTTTCGGAAAAAAGTGGCTGTGACATACGGACGGACAGACATACAGACAGACATGACGAATCCATAAGGGTTCCGTTTTTTGCCATTTGGCTACGGAACCCTAAAAATGGGTTGGGGCCATTTTTATCCGACCCGGGTTTTGCTATTTACAAAATAAATAAACTAGCTGACTTGGAAGGTCAAGCTGTGAATCTTGTCACTAAGAGAATGCAATAGTGAGCGAAACTAGCTAGAAATTTGGACCATTCTGACTCGGATCCGATTTTATGAAAAAGTGAGCGAAGCGAGCCAGAAAATTCAAGCACCCTGACTTTGATAGGTTAGATTTTCTGTGTGATTTTATTTCTGCCATTTTTCATTAGGTTTTTACTCATAACGGGTCTTTTTTGTGGCTAATTTGAGGTTTTGGAAAATATTCTGCAATCTTTGCTTCCACACGTCATTCGGCGCTACAGGGTAGGCCCCGGTAGGTAGGGGGCCCATATCATTGATACGGCTTATATGGCGGTAGCTAAGCCCCTGGGCTGAAATGACGATGATGATGATGTTGCAAAGAGGTTTTACGTCAGTATGTTGAAGGCAGAAACATACTCAATGGGCCACCTACACATTTAATGCAGAACACTAGTAACAATCCAGATAAATCGCAGTATGACTCAACTCTGATACCTGATAAGACCGATAAAGCCGCGATTATGCATTAAATCTGCACTATCGATGTGGGCAGTCACTGATTAGAATGCAATTACGTACCTACCGCAGTTAAGCTTTATTACGCGGAAACCTACATTACTACTTATCCTTCAGAGGCGATTTTTCGCGCACTGGGTTTTCAACTCACTGGTTATGGCCGAGAGTTGAAAATCCAACAGTATGTATTTTTGACGCGCTGGGCTGCTCTCTGTTTGATTCTCAATGGTCGGGTCAACACCGAGAGTTGGAAATTCAGTGTGCCATAAAAACTACGCAGCTGTAAATATGGCAAAGCGAGTTATAGAAGAAATACCGGGTTAGTTTTCAATGACCCATGAATATGAACAACTTTCATTATGGAACCAACTCTGAAATCACAAAAAAAATATCAGCTGTTTCATACATTTTGTTGATACAGCTGATATTTTGGTGATACAGCTGATATTTTGGTGATACAGCTGATATTTCGGTGATACAGCTGATATTTTTCACCCCCGTATAACAGAGTTTGAGAATCGTTCCCACTGCTGGGACATAGGCCTCCTCTGTGTGAGAGAGACTGGGCTGTGATTATGATTGCCATCCGTCCGGGTTTCCTCGGATTTGTCCGAGTTTAGAAGAGGGCATCCGGGGAGCGTCCGGGCGGGGCTTCATTTGTGGTCCGGGTTTAAAAATTTAAAGTCTTGGGCCGCCCACGACACAGGCACTGTCCCCGCACGCCGCGGTCAACCGAATAAATAATTCTAACTGATTATTAAAACAATTTGTAACAAACTGTAATAAGATCCTGTTTTGTTAGGTACATTTAAAATGATGATAAAAGATGACTAAATTTAATTTTAAGGTCTGAAAATAAATAAAAAGGTGATTTATGCATTTTCAACTGTTCTTATTATACTGACTGTTTAGAAAAACCTGTTGACATGTCCGACTCTAAAATCCGGGGTTTTCACGCGTCTTGTCCTGGTTGCCAAATTTTAGAGGTGGCAACCCTAGCTGTAATCCACCACGCGAGCCCAGTGCGGGTTGGTAGATGTCACATGTCTTCGAATGTTTGGTTCTAGGACAAGCCGGTTTCCTCACGATGTTTTCTTTCACCGTTTCGAAGCAGTGGTGATGAGCCTGCCTGGGTTTGAACCCGTTACCACTGGGCCACCGCTGCTCTACTTTTGGCGCTTTACTTTGTGTAAATTATTTCATCATCACAGCTCTCAAAACTGTGAAGGAAAACATCGTGAGGAAACCGGCATGTCCTAGAACCAAACATTCGAAGACATGTGACATCTACCAACCCGCACTGGGTCCGTGTGGTGGATAACGGCCCACTCTCATACCACTCACTATAAGCTAATCATGCTTTTATTTAATTACACTGGGATCCCATTGTCACGTGCGAATCATTCAACAAACCATACTTGATATAATAATGTAACTGATAACATTATCTTAAGGTAATTTGCAACGTCATTTTGTGTAGAACTCGGCATTAGATAAGTTTTTACTGCAATATAATTCTCAAACTCATTTCAATTAAACCATTTACATGCAATCTTGAATTGTAAAGGAATCGCTCAGTTAGAAATATGAAGCTAGTTGCCCATTCCAAAGCGTAGTAGGTACCTATGGAGAAGAACGGGCAAGAAACTCCACGGGCACTCTCTTAAATAAATTGTTACAAAATATTGGTTAAATCATTCATGTTGAAATTAAACATGTGAGAACAATGTAGAAAGACGTGCACGTTAGAAGCGTCCGTAATAAAAAGATAAAACAAAGAACAATTCTAAAAATTTAATCAGCCAAGGCAGCTAAGAGTTGACCAGTCCCAACTGACGGCGCCAGTGCACGAACATGACGCATGGATTACCACCATTCAGCTCAACCATTTTGAAGGGAGGTAAATGATCCAACACACGCGCCACCATCAGCGAGACATCTGAGTGAGCATGACATACTCACAGCCGCCACACATTCAAGTCAAATATAACATATTCAGTCAAAAATTATGTTATAATTGGTTCACGGTATCGGTTTGCCCCCTAATTACGTTGGACTCGCCCTCGTGCCCTCTTCGTATTTAATTTCAAGTCGGTGCATGCCTCTTCTTCCGTGACCTCCACGATTACTGACAAATGCTTGCACTGACTGGACTGGTCCACTCAAATCTGTGTGGTGCTTTCCTCAAAAGACCATTTCAGATACTAATCTACATGGTTCTCTTATGGCCTGACCAGGATTATGTCTGGACTTTAAAAGAGACTGCGACCTCTGAGTTTGTTTCGGCCTTTCTTCTCAGAGTAGTCAGATAGGAAACACCGACCTCATCTAGCTTATTTTTAATATTTTTTCATATGGCTTGTAAAAGTGATTCCGATATCCTATTTACTGAATTTCATTTCATTTCTTTTTTTATGAAAAAATGCTGACTGCCTCGTCTGTCTAGCGTCGCATGGCACTGCTGCTGAGGAGTAGGTCTTGGGTTCGATGCCCGGGCGGTGTTTTTGAGGTATGAGGAACAGGGTGTAAAGTTCACTCAGCCTCCATAGAAAAGGGAGGATCCTCCGACTAGACGGGTGTCGTGTCTGATGGGCAACTGCCCGACGATTGATGTCAGGAAGTTATACTTAAAAAAAATGTCGTATGAATGGTCGACCCCATGTGTGATGATAATAAAATATTATTATAATGTTTAACAAAACTCTTTCTCAATTTTTCAGGTTATAGATGTGTATGAAAACTCTTACGGCGGCCGAGGATGTTTGCTAGTAGTCATGGAGTGCATGGACGGAGGAGAGCTGTTCCAAAGAATACAAGACAACAGAGAAGGCGCTTTCACTGAACGACAGGCTGCCGAGGTAAGGCATATAAGTTTTATTGAATCGATAAAAACATTTTAATATGATCATTAGGAATTAATTTCTGCAATTGTACATCTTAAATGAAACTTATACACGTATTTTTTTTATGGAATATGAAAAAGAAAAACGCCCTAAATAGGTTAAAATAAATAATACGAGTAAATAGGTATTGCCTGATCCTTGAAAAATGCCGAAAAAACGTCCAGAAGTAAAGTAAATAGTAGTAAGATCAGTGTATATCCAGACATTATTGTAGAATACGTGTTAAATGTACTAAACCTTTTGCGTTATCATTGAATGAATATGTGAGCCTAACAATGCATGCAATGTCTGGAATGACCTTTTGAAGAAACAGCCATTGACCAGCTATCTAATTACGCAACACATTTTCGATTTGCAATTGAGTCAAATTGGTTTCGTTTGACTAGAATTGCTTTCAATTTACAACTTTTGAAAGCAATTCTAGTCAAACGATACCAATTTGACTCAATTGCAAATCGAAAATGTGTTGCGTAATTAGATAGCTGGCCCGCATCCCAACAGGGTAGCTCTTGGCCTTCATCTCACCTGATGGTAAGTGATGATCAGGCCGAAGGTGGAAGCGAGCTTCATCTGGAATCCTCAACCACAGAGGAACTGGGTATCTTACCTCTAGCTGCCGAAACACAAAAAATGCTGTTAACATTGTTGTTATGGCGACAGACTTAGATAAGATGGTGGTAGCTAGGTAGGCGGACTTAGAACAAGCCCTACAACCCATCAAACCGAACAGAAAATTATGCCTCCATTGGTACTCGAACCTGGGACCTCTGGGTCTGAAATAGGTTGTCTTACTACACAACAGAGGCGGTTAAATATGACAGGCATGCATCAGTTATCGTGTAATCCAACCCCATTTTGGCGAACTAAACATGCTATTAAAACTATCTTAAAGTAAGCGATCTTTTGATTAGTATCGAATCCAAGACAAAACAAAAATACTTTAAAAAAGCAATTTAGTTTACTCCAAAATTATCGTCATATTGGATCACTCTCAGACCAAATAAAAAATCAAGGCATTGCGCAGCGAACAATACAGTGAAGCATGCCAAAACTAAACCCGGCTCTGTGCATACTCGCTCACACGCACACATTTACAACCATTTACAATCAAACTACACCTCACTAAATGTTTACGATTCGAGCCTCACGTCACTTGACAATGCTGTATTGTTTTTTTATTTGGTCTGTGTATTGGATCTACAATTAATATAAGTATTAATTTTTATTACAGATAATGCACTCAATCTGCGTCGCCGTCCGCCACCTCCACGACTCAAACATAGCCCACCGGGACATCAAGCCTGAGAACTTGCTCTACACGAGCACGCAACCGAACGGAGTACTGAAGCTGACAGACTTCGGCTTTGCTAAGGAGACCTTGACACCTGCTGATACACTGCAGACTCCTTGTTATACACCATATTATGTGGCGCCTGAGGTAAGATAGAAACAAGTGAAATTATAAAAAAAAAAAAAAAAACTCCATCACAAACATTTTCCATCACCAGACTGTTCATCGTCTATCTATAACCTTTTCATTGAGACCATTCCAATGAGCCCAAACACGATACCTGTGCTGTAAGTTGGTAAGGGAGTTGGGTATCCTGCAAATTTCAGGTGTTGCTGCAGCATCAGTTCAAGGTTACTATGTTCTACTAATATCATTGAAGTAACTGAATACCAAATTTCAAAGCGATCAGATCTATGGAAGACGCTCACATCCATTCACCAACTCAGAACAACAAAGGAAAGAGCTGATAATCTTCAAACGGCTGAACCTATTTTGATAAAACATATTTAAGAATCATAGCTAGAAAAATTGCTTTCGAATAAAAAAAACCGCATTCAAATCGGTTCACCCGTTTAAGAGCTACGGTGCCACAAAAAGGCACACACACATAACGGTCAAACTTATAACACCCCTCTTTTCGCGTCGGGCGTTAAATACAATACTGACTAGCTTTTACTCGCGGCTTCACTTCCGTGGTAGGCCCTGAAGCGTGCATTTTTCCGGGATAAAAAGTAGCCTATGCCATTTTCCGGCCCATAAACTATCTGAATGCCAAAAATCACGAGGCTCGGTTGCTCTGTTGTTGCGTGAGATAAGTACAAACCAACAAACATACCATAACGACATCTATACTAATGATAATGTGGATAATTAATCAGACATGACAATAGGAAATGTTAAAAGTGATGATAAATAAATAAAAAATGCATCTGACAATAGATAGATAGATAGATAGAATATTCTTTATTATGTACACCATAAAAAATACAGATATAAATGTAGACATTTTACATAGGGTGACACAATGGGCGGTTTTATCGCTCAAAGCGATCTTTTACAGACAACCTTTGGATGGACTAAAGGGAGAAGCAGAGACAATTCTCCAGGTAGTCAGTGGTGTACCATTTACATACACAATAAATACATACATTCATAAAGCATATACTTATCTATATATATATATATATATATATATACAATAATAAACATGAAACAAGATCAAGGAACTATATGTAATGATGATGTTTAAGGAGGGAGGAATATTTTTTGTACCAGAATTTTAATAGTTTTTATTTTGAAGTTTATCGGACGTTTAGACGATTGTTTTTGGTGGCCATCTTGGATTTTTATTAAGACCTTACTTTTGGTATCAGTACCTTGCGGGTTGTGTCGCCAGAAGCGTAACTGCAGCGATCCTGGGTCCTGGTTTCAACTCCTAGGTCGATGAAAGTGTTAGTGCACTTTTGAATTGAGATTTTTTTAGTAGCAGCCCAGAGTCTGCTGTGGCGGCATCTTCATCGTCACATACGAACTACGCATCAAAGACCCGACGTCACACAAATCCTGCATCGCGCAATTAGAGTTTACCGCGCGATCGACATTTACAGGGTGACAGGGACATCGTTATCAAAAGAAATATCATCTATTCCATACATTTTGACCGCGTAGGTACTGCAATTTTCTATTCAACAGCAGATTTTAAAAAAAAAACCGACAAAAAGTTTCAGCGCCGGAGATTTCCGAATCATGTACTAAATCCATGGTATCAATTTTCGCGTCGATGTCCCTGCCTCCCTGTATACAAGCTTCCGACTTCAACCATTGGGCAGTTGCCCGCCAGACACGACACCCGTCTGGTCGGAGGATCCTCCCTTTTCTAATGGATGAGTGAACTTTACACCCTGTTCCTCATACCCCTAAACTGGTATTATGGTAGCAGGCTAGCCACCATGGGACATGGGATTTAAACTAAACAAAACTGCCTAAATTAATGTTAGCACAGGAGTGATGTTATTTCATTGTCATTGAATTCCATTTTCTTTCATTCCAGGTCCTAGGTCCAGAGAAGTATGACAAATCCTGCGATATCTGGTCACTAGGAGTCGTGATGTACATCTTGCTGTGCGGTTTTCCACCATTCTACTCCAACCATGGCCTTGCTATATCTCCTGGCATGAAAAAGGTTAGGAAAGATTTTATATTCACACATTTTCATTACAGTCAAGGAACAAAGAAGTTAAGCATCTTTAGGTGAATGTTTAGTTGTTTGAAACTTATTTCTCTGACTGATATTCATTCTTAAAAATAAAAAATACACTTTTTTTCTTTTTCAAATACTTACTTAATTGTTTTATTATTATAAACAAACAAAATATTTGTTAAAAAATAATGAAAATTACTTCATCGCTGTGCCAGGAAACCATCCGTGTGGTGCCGGACGTAAAGAATAGTACCATCCCATTTCTTCCCGTGGGTGTCGTAAACACCATACTGCGATCGCCAACCCGCCTGCCAAGCGTGGCGATTATGGCAAACCCCCCCCCCATTTGGTGGAGGCCTATGTCCAGCATTGGACGTCTTTCGGCTGAAATGATGTGCCAGGAAACTATGGGTTATGGAGGGGTAATTTTTGTTAGTTTTGACGTTCAAAAGTGCTGATAACCTAACCTAAATAATTTTTTTAATGACTATAGCCTCGCTTTCTGTTACTTGGGCTTCAAAAGAATTGGCGAACACCAACATGAACAACATGTATTTATTTACTATACATCCCTTCCTACCTCTTTGTGGAATACATACAATCAATCTGCATAGCCTTTTCCCAACTATCTTGGGGTCGGCTTCCAGTCTAACCGGATGCAGCTGAATACCAGTATTTTACATGGAGCGACTGCCTATCTGACCTCCATAACCCAGTTACTGGGTAACACGATACCCCTTGATATGACTGTTTGTTAGATTTTCGGGCTTCTGACGACCCGTAACGGCTGTCAAAGATCCACGAATGACAGCTTAACGTGCTTTCCGAGACACGGAGGAGTCTCGGTATGTAAAGATGGTCACCCATCCGCGGACGAACCCTGGCAAGCGCATCTTAACCTGATGCATCGACCAGTGTGGTTGTTATTACTTAGCCACGACATCCTTTTTGGAATACGTACGTACCTAATTATTATTCAATAAACTAATTTGATTTGTACTCAATTTCCAGCGTATCAGACTAGGCCAGTACGATTTCCCAGAGCCCGAATGGTCCAATGTGTCGTCCGAAGCCAAGAATCTCATCCGTGGAATGCTCTCAGTTGACCCCGCTAAGAGATTGACCATACAGCAAGTAAGTAAAGATACACGTTTTATATACTTACACATTGACATTAATGAATTTTATATATACAATGACATAAATATTTACTTTTTAAAGAAACGAAATGAAATGAAATTGTTTATTCTGTAAATAGGATATCGGAATCACTTTTACACGTCATATAAAAAATATTAAAAATAAGCTAGATGAGGTCGGTGTTTCCTATCTGACTACTCTGAGAAGAAAGCCCGAAACAAACTCAGAGGTCGCAGTCTCTTTTAAAATCCAGACATAATCTTAGTCAAGCCATATGAGGACCATGTAGATTAGTGTCTGAAATGGTCTTTTGAGGAAAGAACCACACAGATTTGAGTGGACCTGTCCAGTCAGTGCAAGCATTTGTCAGTAATCGTGGGGCTCAACTCAGAACTTTAAAAGAAAAGAAGAAAAGTATTATATTGTAATTAATAAAATAAATAAATAATAGATAAATAATTAATTTTAATTATTCATTCCTTTTTATTTAATTTTCTCATTTAGTTTTTATCATGGTCTGACAGCCAAATGTCCTTTCTTTGGTATCGTTCGTCGAATCGTTGAGCTCCTTAAACTCTGGGTTGAGCTGCACGGTCACTGACAAATGCGTGCACTGACTGGACAGGTCCTCTCAATCTGTGTGGTTCTTTCCTCAAAAGACCATTTCAGACACCAATCTACATGATCTTCACATGATCTGACCAAGATTATGTCTGGACTTTAAAAGAGACTGTGACCTCTGAGTTTGTTTCGGCCTTTCTTCTCAGAGTAGTCAGATAGGAAACGCCGACCTCATCTAGTTTAAAAAAAATATGATTGACGTTTAAAAGTGTTTTGTCCAAACCCACTTACAGAAAGAAAAAAAAAAACATATTTTATTTGTGCCCGATTGATGGCAATAGGCTCGCCCCCTATTACCTGGTACTTAAGGCGACGATAACCGACTTTAAATAATTTTATACTGAAGATCACGTCTAAACGAGTAGTGTTAATGATTTGGAAAAAATATTTGTTAAATTAGAGCATTTTCGTAATAACTTAATCAATGAATATTTTAGATTATGTTTATATAACATAGTGAAATTAATTTGTAAAGTTATGTCTAACGCGGATAAAAAACTGAGAATCACGCAAAATCAATCAAGCGTATTTTTCTGAAACCTTCACCATTTTAAAGATAATTTAATTATTGTTTTTTTATACGTGTTTCATTAAAATACCTTTTGTTTTAATATGTATATTAAATTAATAATGCGTCTAATTTGGGACAGCGCTCCTTAGTAAGCGACTCCTATTACTGGCTGGGCGTACGACGCGTTGCGTGAGCTCAGCAAAGAACACACAAGCTAACCATTCAAGGTCACTGGCATATATCTGCGTCTTAAACATAATACAATGACTAAATTAAGCACAAATATTTATAACGTCTAATTTGACCTTAGAATGTACCTACGTTGTTGACTTTCAAACATCGTCTAATCATCTATTAATCCTAAAACAATTCTTCTTTCCAGGTTATGTCAAGCCCCTGGATCCGTCAGTTCACCCAAGTGCCCCAAACACCTCTATACACTCACACACTACTTCGCGAAAGCGGCGAAGTCTGGGCAGACGTACAGGACGAAATGACTCGGTCACTGGCTACCATGCGAGTCGACTACGATCAGGTGACGGCGAGTGTTTACACGTGTTTTTTATTAGTTTAGTAGCAAAAAAGCAGTTCTTGGCTAAGGTTTGCTAAAAAAATGGGGCTTATGGCTAAAAAAAGCGGGCTCGTGGCTATGTAAAGTGGGGTTCCAGGGTAAATAATGAGTCTCGTGACTAAAAAAGGGGGGGAAAGCGTGGAAGTATGCGCAGACGTACAGGACGAAATGAGTCGGTTACTGGCCGCCATGCGAGTCGACTACGATGTGGTGACGGCGAGTGTTTACGTAGTATTAGTATAGTAGTAAAAGAGGGGCTCGTGGCTACATAAAGTGGGGCTCATGGGTTAAAAATGCGGGGTTTGTGGCTAAGTAAAAGGCGACTCGTCGTTAAGTAAAAGGCGACTCGAAGTTAAGTAAAAGGGGGTCATCGTTAAGTAAAAGGAGGGTCGTGGTTAAGTAAAAGAGGGTCGTGGTTAAGTAAAACGGGGTCGTGGTTAAGTAAAAGGGGTCGTAGCTAAATAAAGACAGGTTCGTGGCTAAATAGAGAGGGGCTCCTAGCTATATCGTGGCCAAATAGTTACAGTCGCACGGGTCGACAGAGGCCATGGTGCGACTGTAGATTTTCTTTTTAACTGATTTTGATTTTCATTGTAAATAACTTTTTGTGTATAAAATACAGTGTTTTATATGTGTTCGTGTACTAAATTATGTAAATTAACCTGATATTTTGTGAGACCGGAAAGGTCTAGATTCGAAACCCTGGCAGTGGAGAGTTGTTGAGTTTGACAATTCTCAAAAAAAAAGTTATGATTCCAACTGTTATTTTTGTACCTTTAAATACCCTTCTATTCCCTTACGCACGGAACGTTGTATGGCCTATAAAATGTTCCGAGCCTATTTAGGAGATTTTCGTAGGAGAGCCAAGGCAACCGACATAGCCCGAAGAATTGCCAAACTTAAGTGGCAATGGGCAGGGCACATTGCTCGCAGAACAGATGGCCGATGGGGCCGAAAGGTTCTGGAGTGGCGACCGCGTAGCGGAAGACGAAGCGTTGGTAGGCCGGGCACAAGGTGGACCGATGATCTTGTGAATCCGCTGGATGCGGGAAGCACAGAACCGGTCGAAGTGGCGGTGCTTGGGGGAGGCCTATGTGCAGCAGTGGACGTCTTTCGGCTGAAATGATGATCACAATATCTGCCTATTTATACAAAACGTGAAATTAGATACCAAAATGTCCATAAAACAATAAACTAACCAACATAAATTTAATTTACAGGTACAAATCAAAGCGTTGGAACAGAGCAATAACTCCCTTCTGAACAAGAGAAGAAATAAAGTCGGTGCTTGATCTAAAAGCGGGAGCCGCTTGGAGACACGCCGCGAATATAAAAAATGAGGAGAAGTAGTGAAAGAACTTTGTATGTGATTTTATTTGCACTTTTTTGGTGTTAACGCCATCTAGTAGGCGTTGTTAGTAGTTTTGATGTTGTTTTTGGTATTTTCCAATAATCATAATGTATTTACCATCTCTAGGTGTACGTGGACAGAGTATGAGTAATAGGCGAGTCACTAAATATTAATAAAAAAATGTCAAGTAAGTACACACTATTTGCAGTCCAGTGGAATCGGCCGCGACTTACAAGATGTCGGTCGCTGGTTCAATCCCAGGCAGGCTATTTACAGTTCGCGTTAAATAACTTTGCCGCTCTGACTACGCAGTAGTCAATCTTACTTATAAAACAGTAGTGCGCATGCGCAACCTAACTTCAGAGCGGCAAAGTTATTTGATGCGAACTGTACTTCGTGTAAATTATTCCATCACCACTGCTCTTAAAACGGTGAAGGAAAACATCGTGAGGAATCCAGTATGTCCTAGAACCAAAAATTCGATGACATGTGACATCTACCAACCCGCACTGGGCCCGCGTGGTGGATTATGGCCCACTCCCTCTCACAGAGAGGAGGCCTGAGTCCCAACAGTGGGAACATAATAGGCTGACCAAGTGTAAAATTGGAAAATACCAAAAAGAATGTGTAATAATTTACATAAATAAATGTTTAGAATAAAATTATAATATGTAACAAAATTGTTGTCTAGTTAAAGCTGGTTAATATAATACCGCAAATCATAGATTCAGGAGTAAGAACCACAAATAATACTTTTGTTTAAAAAAAAAAAACTATATTTTCTATAGATTATTTTTTTACAATCACGTTCGAAATCACAATTATTTTTAATGTAATACTAAGCGATTAGAATAACTTAGTTTGTAAGATTATTTTATTATTTAGAGATATTTAATTTACCCTAGATTTTTAAAAGCCTGTAAAATCTAAATCAAATTTCATGTTGACTAAAATAACAAAATCTTTACCTGCCTGCCTTACTCCAACTAAGTTGGGGTCAGCTTCCAATCCAACCGGCTGAATACCAGTATTTCACATGGAGCGACAGCCTATCTGACCTCCACAACCCATGTTACGGGGTAACATGATATATTATTTTTATCGAACGCGCGCTTTACTTGTGGTAACTAAGGCCGCTTTCCGAATAAGAACGTAATCGCTCACAGCGCTGACATCAATAATTGGCGTTCCGAGTTAGATTTCACGATTATGACAGCTGAGGGCTGTCAACAATTCGGAACGCTCGTGAACGCTCTCACGGTGCTCGCTCAACGTCAAAACTTACATATCATAATTTCTTTGTGTTTAAACTACATATTTCTTCTTCTTCATTGGTTAGGTGGCCACGGTAGCCAGAAGCACAATTTCGAAGACGCCACGTTTGTCTAAAGTTATGATGCGACTCAAAACAAAACAGCACAACTGTCATCTTTGACAGCGCTCACGGTGATATTAGTAAAAGGCATGGTCGGTGTTATCGCAAGATGGCGCATATCATGACGTCATCTATGACGATTCACAATACATCGTTATCGCGCTAAGGCTTATTCGGTACGGTCGTTAGCCCTAACTCGGAATGCAGTTTAAGTGTACAAACACGCTGTAAATGGGTGCGTGTAAACGAGTAGCGTCAGCACATCACAAACATACTCCCGACTTGGCCATTGTCACTGACGGTACCGAGAGCTCCTGCGCATGCGCTCCATGCACATTCAGAGCGTGTTTTGATAACCACAAGTAAAACGCGCGTCGTTTTGTGAGATAAAACCGGTTGTCAGACTTTCGGGCTTTTGACTACCCAGTAACGACTGTCAAAGATGCTTGACGACACGGTTGGCGCAGTGGCTGAGCGATCGACTGCTGCGCAACGTGTCGCGGGTTCGATCCCCGCACGGAACAAATATTTGTATGATTTGCAAGTAGTTGTTCCGGGTCTGGGTGTTAGTGTATGTGAGTTTCCATGTTTGTAAACGCACCCACGATACAAGAAGAAATTCTTAGTGTGGGGCAACGTTTTAAAAAAAAAAAAAAAAAGATCTACAAATGACAGCCGCGACCAACAGCTTCTCGAGCTTTGTGACTGACATAATAGCAACCAAACGTTATAATAGATGTTTACATGATTTTTGACTACACACAATTGTATGTTGAATATTTAGGCTTTTTGAAAATGGTGGTTAAAATATAATTAAGGAATGTATTAATTATTGTAAATAAGATAAGGTATGTCTACTTAAAAACTGGTTTTAGATATTTACAGATATTAATCTTTGTATTAATTCATTCGTATCCATTTAAAGAAATGGTGTTTTGAGAATGAACCCATTTAAAGTATTGACCATTCTGAGATGTAACCCTTTTAAGAATTTACCATTTTGAAATTAATCAGTGTTGTGAATTGTTAAAATGTCTAAGTATTTTGAGAATTAGTCATTTGGCAAAATGTTATCCCCATTATTTATAATCGTTGCAGAGTTAAAAGAGACGTTTAAACATAAAAATGTATGTATGTATGGTTGGTTAGGCAGATTGACCTTAAAACTAACTTTAAGCAACGTTAATAAAAATGGGGGTAAATGTCTCAACGCGAAAGGCTCTCATACAAAGATACGACCATCTTCAACACATAAGATTACAAAACACAATATAGTATTTATAAATATCTAGGACCAAGTAGCAAACTACAGTGACCCAAAATATGGCACATCGAGTCTTAGAAAGAAGTTCGGCCTTGTATAGCGTCGTCCCTGTCACTCTTAACTGCGTGACAGTCTCTTTCTAAAGCTACGTTTTCCTAGAAGAGCGGTCGCCACTAACGGCCGCAGTGCCGACGTGGCAAAGATTTAAATCGTTAGATTCGCCCTACCGCGTCAAAAGATAGTCGCATTTCTGATTTGTTTTGACACCTCTGATACACAATGACGCAGTGGCTACAGTCGTTTGTCATTCAAACGCTTTTTAATAATGTTTAGACTCCTTCTTCTCAGTATGGACACTTTTTCTTGTGACTAAGTATGGTGAGGCAAATCTAGCGATTTAAATCTGGGTTTGACTTAATGTCAAATACACATGAAAATTTAAGATTTTCATGGCAGCCGTTGTAATATGATGGAACTGCTATCCTACGAAACCAAAGCTTTAAACTCGGTTGCCCGGGTACTGTTAATAAAAATGACATCACAATATGAAAACAATTAATGGCGGAGGCAGAACATTATGTTGTGCAAAAAGTTCTTAATGTAGTTGTAGTTATAATACGGCCGATGAACCATGGCCAGTCTGAAGCGCAGAACGCTGCACAATAACATTTTTTTGGAGTCAAATAGTGATTGAGTGGTGAGTGAGAGAACATGCGCAAATGTTCAGATAGCCATATTGTAGACGTACAAGAATATTTGGGCGCGTGGCTTAAATCGTAACTAAAGCCGCCATCTTGTTTTTCAATAAATTTATCAAAAAAAAAAATTGGCGCTCGAATGACGTTGAGGGGGGCGCTGTTGGTAAACATTTGTGACAGTGTTCTGAAAAAACAAGATGGCGGCGTTAGTTTCGATATTGGCGCCAAAAGAACTTTTGCAGTCTTAGTTTCAATACTAATACAGTTCAAAATGGTGACTGTCAGATCAATACTAACAATCACATGACTGCAAAAATTCACTGAATCACGGGTCAAGTTATAAGAACGCACTGTACCATCGAAGAACTTTATATCTATATATCGTAAGGGCTATTTCTGCTTGCAGCGCTCGGCGGCTATAAAACCGGGCCGGTAATAAATGTGGTCGAGTTCACGGGATTTGGTTTTCAAATCGCTTCGATATTAAGTTCTTCGATAGTAAATGCAATTTCTTTTATCGCTGCCATAACACAAAATCTTGCTACATTTTACATCATAGGCTTTTCGTTATCAAATAAGTCCAGCTTAGAACCGAAGTACACTTCCAACAAAAAGTCGCAAGTTTTGTAACGTTGAAAGACTTCACAAGTTCACAAGTTGTGATTAGAATTTATATTAGTTTTTAATAATTAAATGTTACTTAATCGCTTATTTAATAGAACTATAGGACATTACTAGAAATAACCGGTCGATGTGTGGAATAACTGATAATGATAACCTACTTATATTTTTTTTCTTATTTAAATTGACATGTTCCTTTAGCTTGTTGAGTTTTAACAGAAGGCCAATTCCCGTAGTTAAAAAAATCGACGAACTGCGAGTCTGGACTCGTACACGAAGGATTCCGTACCGTATTCAATTTCAAATAGCCTTTATTAGCAATCTTAAAAACTAGTTTTACAATTTATTGAAATTAAAGGTTAAAACATCAGAATTCTCCAGATTGCTTTGCTTTTTAGCATAGGCCTCCCCATACCTTTCCATAGCTCACGCTCGTGAGTTTTTCTCCTCCATATCCCTCCCGCAGTAGTTCTCAAATCGTCTTACCATCTTTGAAATCGTCTTCCTCTTTCCTTCTCTGATCGAGAAGGAGAAGATTGACCTAAAAAACATGTTTCTGACCTCTTTAATTTTTAACTTTATTTTATTATTTGTCGTAATAGCGGCAATTGAAACAAAATCTGTGAAAATTTCAACTGTCTATGCGGTTCATGAGATACAGCCCGCTGACAGACAGACAGACGGACGGACGTATAGCGGAGCCTTAGTAATAGGGTTCGATTTGGCACCTTTCGGGTACGGAACCCTAAAAACGTTCTAAATATTGTCGCAACCTCATATTAGCGACAGTCAATGTCAAAAATGTACGGAAATATGTGGTATTTTGAAAAATTTAGACACTATTCGTACTGCCTCGTAGGTCAGTGGTCGCAACCGCTATTGCTGGCCCCGAGATCCTGGTTTCGATTCTCGGGTCGGGCAAAGTGTTATTGGGTTTTTCCATCTGGAATTTCTCAGTAGCAGCCCGGAGTCTGGATTTGTGCCCGGTTGATGGCAATAGGCTCGCCCCCTATTACATGGGACTTAAACATAACTCGCGAAATGTGGGTGTAGTATAAACCTCTAACAAACTCGCAGGCAGTTATGTAGAATAGGAATGTTCTTATTTTCTTAAAAATACGAGAATTGCCTGCTAAATAGTTCTTTCCCAAAGTTATTCAATATGTTGGGTCCGTAATAACTTTTCTTTGACAATATTTTTAAGAAGGAGGCTATTATGTTTGTCATATTGACAAAAATCTAGTCTTTAACATCTAATGAAGGTTGCATCACAGACATTTTTAATTTAGTTTTATAAGATATTTTTGTTTTTCAAGAACATATAAGTGCTTGAATCATTCCAGTTTATGTTATTAACATTTCAAACAACAATAATAAAAAATATGTTATGCATGATATTACGGACCCTATTAACTTAAAATTAAGACTCGCTTTGGAAAAGACATTTAAATAAGTTCATAGGACGATACGGTTCGATTCTACGATTCGCACTTAACACAACACTAACAGATTAATATTAAAAAACAACATTTTTCATTTTTTAAATTAATTGTTTATCAAATTGTCACACTACGCCAATTTACCGTGTTATAGTAATTTCATACAATTGTCAAAGAATGACAATTTAAGTTTGTTGGTTGGTTGGTGGGTGGTTGGTCGGTTGGTTGGTGGTTGGTTGGTTGGTGGATTGGTAATTTGCTAAATAATTTATTTCCTTGACTTTTTATTCGATTTTAATTTTATTGTTTTGAAAAATCTTTGTATCACAATCTCAACAAATATTGTAGGAGATAAATTAGTCCATGCAAACTTAATAAAATTGTGCCAGGAGTAGGTTCACGTTAGCAAATATCAGACGCTTCACTTTTTGTTCATTTTTCTTTCATTCGGCATTTTTCATTTGGAGTAAAGTGAATTAATTATGAAACCGATTCAACGATGTTGGATTTCACACTCGTCTACCGAATGATCTAAAAATGAAATGAAGTAAAACAGATGAACGGTCATTCCTATGTTATTTTGTCAGTATCGTGTGACCGTGGAATGGAACAAAAATGAGCATTCATTTGAGGCGTTTGATATCAGCCGATGTATTCTGTAAAAATCTCGGTGGAGTGATTCAACCTGATGCTGGGGCGGTGGCGGATCCAGGGCTAAGGGGCTACCCCAAAAGCAATTGCTGAGATTTTTACAAAATATTAAGCTTCTTTATCTTATCTTATTCTTTAGTCTTCTTACTCTAGTAAACTGTCAATTTCTATATAAAATCTAAATGTCACATTGTGCGGTGCTGTCACAAATGTATTGTGTACCTTAGTATATAAAAAAAGAATATTGAAATATTATAATATCGAGTGATTTATGCTAATATGTAAAAAATAAATAAGGCTGTACCCATTTTTTTGTTTTATTTATTTTATTATTTATGTACACACAGTAAAATACATAGAGATACGACATAATTATAATTTGAGTACAAAGGTACTGCTTATTTCTTAAGAAATTTCTTCCAGCAGACCTGCGAAAGGAGAAATGAGAAAGAAATGTAGACAATAGTGTGTGAGAACAAAAAGAGAAAAATATGAATTTGCGAAGTCTTATACTAAAACATACCAAATATACCTACACGTATAACGTAATAAATTAACATATACTTAAATAAATACATAAGCTTAAATAAATAAACATACATATTATAGGTATATAAATACTCACAGTAGAGAGGAAAGATAATGCTCTTTTACTCGATATTTAAATTGTGAAACAGTTTTTAAATCACGAATGCTAGGCGGAAGTGAGTTCCACAGTCTTACTGCGTGCACAGAGAAGGAATAAGAATAGTAGCTTGTCTTATGAGGATGAGATTTAAGGAGGGATCTAAGGTGTGATCTACACGGAGCGTCGCTAGGGCGAGCGTAAGAAAAACGCTCACGCAGGTAGGAAGGATAAGACGGGTTGTGTAAGATGTTGAAAACGAGACATAAAATCCGAGTGTTCCTGCGAAGGCGGATTGGGAGCCACTTGAGTTCCTTGCGAAGGTGAGAAACATGGTTATACTTTCGTAGACCGAAAACAAAGCGAATGCACAAGTTTTGCAAGCGCTCAAGCTTATTTAATAGCTCCTCAGCTCTTTTTAATGATATCCTGCACCCTATTTTTTGTAATTTATACTCTTGTTGTTTTTTTATGGATAAACAGTAATCCAGCTTTTCAGTTTTTCGCAAATATCTCAAAAACGAAGACTTCCTAGGCCAAAAATAATGACATTCTGATCTCCCCTTTGTATAACACCCCCTGGGATTTTGTCTCCTGATTACTGGATGACATTTAATTGACCTTCTTCTTTTCATGTGGTTTGTGACTAACCTGGTGTCAGAGTTTTAAAACCGCCCATGGGCCTCTGACTTGGCTTCACATGCCGTCAAGAAATATCTCTCAGGTATCGGTTTCCTCACGATGTTTTCCTTCACCGTTTTTGAAGCAATTGATAATTACACAATGCGAATCCGAAAACTCAGACCTTGAGTCAGAATTGACCTTGAACATGACCTTTCTCTAAAAGTAAAATGTCATGAGAATGTCTAAAACGTTTATTCCACTGGCTGAATTTCTAAACTCATAAGTAAGTAACTAAATTCATAAGTTCATATTTACCCTATTGAATCACTCTTTAATGTAATCATGACAATTGCTGATTCTAATAATTATAATTCTGTAAAACCACATTTGTTACGATCGCGAATCATATTTTTAGTCAACATACAACCTGACACTGACCTGCAAATTGCAAAAAAACGTAAGAAAAATTTAATTTCGCGGGCTGCCTTGGCGCATCCCCCTTAAAGGAGCGTATCTGTTTAGGCGTCGGGAAAGCTGGTGAGTTGCTCTAGAAGGAGCTTACTGCTCTGATTAACCTTATACTCTCCGGCAAGGTGAACGAGGCCGTCATCGACGTTCTGTACGGGGCCAAACTATGCGCCCTGCAGAAGAGGGATGCCGGCAGTCGTCCCATTGTCGTAGGAACTATTTCTTCAAACCAGTGTTTAATTATGATAGACCCGGCGTCCTATAAAAGCGATGGTCGCGCGAATACACGATCGTCCGAACTAGTTCATTGAAACTGCACGCGTGGTCGCGCCGACAGAGCACTTTCCAGTATTCCGAATAAAGATTGACATATGGATAATATGGAAGCGACCGATTGCTTAGGTATTCGCGCAACAATAGCTTTTGAATAGGACCCGTATAATGTTTTGTAAAATCTCATCAACATTTGTCAATTGTTAATCAGTGTTAAACTGAACACTGAATTTTGGTAAGGCATGTACTGTGCTGGGTAAACCGGGGTATGTGCCCCGGGCGCCAACTTCAGGGGACAAATTCAAGCGTAGCAGACAAGTGCACCACCCAGCACACCGCAACTTTGCAATCAATGAGACGCGCAGCATATATAATCTGTCTATAACTTTCTTTTTTATAACAGAGTTGGAGCCCCTCTTGGATTGGCGCATTATCGATCGATAAAATGTGATTAATATGCTGCTGCCATATTTTCATTTCTAGAAAATATTCGCGGGCTATCTTAGAACATCCCCATAAAGGATTGGCGGGGGTTGGCAGACGGCAGTTTTTGCCCCGCCAAAAAAAAACTAGATCCGAGGCTGCTACAAAAATTTTGTTTATTTCACAAAACCGGTGTCTCGAATTGAACACGTTTGTAAGAAAGGATTTTAAGTTTAGGATAAGGCAAGAGAATGATCATTCAATCAGCTCAGCCTACCGCAGTCCACTGTTGGACATAGGCCTCTCCCAGGCTGCACCACAACATCCTGTCCTCCGCCTTCCGCATCCAGTCTGTCCCCGCCACCTGGTTAAGGTCGTCGGTCCATCTAGTTGGGGGCGTCCCACACTACGCTTGCCGATACGCGGTCTCCACTGCAGACCTCGTCTGCTCCACCGGCCATCGGTCCTTCGACAAACATGACCACCCTACTGCCACTTCACTTTGCTTACTCTGCAAGCTAAGTAGAACTTCGGTTATTTTTCTAATAAGGATGATATGTAAAAGAAATCATAAAAATGAAACAAAACATAAATAATTTAACATGACGTTTATTATTCATTACAACGCACCCATACTGGAATGTATTAAATATAAATTATTATATAAAAATATAAATTTAGTTTCAATCACATACAAAATGACGGACATACTTATCGATTATAATCAAAGGTTATTTTTCATCGACAAAAATATTACATAGAAAAAAATTACCCTCCTGTCGCAGTTGGGCTAACGGCTATCCTATCGCACATCTCATTTTTACCTAGAGCACAGAGTAGTACAGACGGTTCACTCCGCAAAATCATTTAAATAAAAAGCGACTCTTGCTACGACACAATAAAGTGTAATTCAGGTCGCACAGCGCTCGAAGGAGGAGGCGGAACACGTGAGAGAGGCAAATTTCGCGCCCTCACGCCCCTAGCCGCCGCAGGAGATGCCCCGGGCGTCGAGAATCGCAGGCCGATAAGGACCAAACCCGTGTCGACGGCGCGTTGTGTTCCACGCGCGCCTCAAAGAGATGTCAGCACCAACTGACGAGGTCCGCTAGGACCGATACCTGACGGGGTCGCGGGAAAGTCCGAAAGGGATACGTGGCAACGTACAGGCAACTGAAGGAACACGGGTGGGTTTTAGTCATTAAGAGTCTGACACGCCCTCCCGCTCCGCCTAGAACGGGAGAAGCTGTTTGATAATTTCCCACCCAAAAAAAAAGATCGCACAGCGCTAATTACCTACAGTTATATTCACCTACAAGTTGCCTTTCTTTCTATCGCTTATGTAACTCTTATATCTTCTGACTACGTTACGTTCACTGAATTGGCCCGACAAGACGAGCCCGCCGCGTACTTTTTAGCTTTATTCTGTACTATTCTGTGGTTCTACAAGGATCTTTTGGCGCTACAATGACGTTGACCGGATGGCGCTGTTAGTAAACATTTGTGCGATTGTTTTGTGAAATGTAATGAAAAAACAAGATGGCGACTTTAGTTCGGATTTTGGCCACGCGCCAAAAGAACCTCCGGAGTCCTTTCGTTGATTCAATGATATTTTTTGGATAGCCAGAAACACGTTACTTTATCGTTATTTAGATCTATATTTTTGCGCTATTTTCGAAGGATAATTTAGAAGCAAAATTTTAGAATTTCGTTATGTAAGTAAGTTCTTTTTACTCTTTAAATGTACAAGCTCCTATATACTTTATATTTACGAATGCACCTTTTCTTATATCTTATAGTAATGTAGTTTTATTCTCATTATTTATAGTAGGTCATCAATACATCTTTAATTATCTTAAGAATATTCTAGATTTTCTATTTTCATTCGAACTGCAGAGATTCTTTTATATTTCTTACTTACTAGTTACTTTTAAGGCATAAAATTAAATTGAATATAGAATGTTTTTAAAATGAGACTCCTAAAAGATTACAAATGGTGTTCGATAAACGAGATGTATTCATCTTTGAAGTAAAGTTCGTTGATTTATGGTTAATTGGTGGTTGCAAAGGCGGTTCCACACCAGCGCACGCGCACGCTAGGCGACTCGAATGGCTATGGTCGCGACACATTCTACGCGCGCGCGCATGTTACGAACGGTTCGCAATCCTATAAAAGTAAAGTTTTTCCTTTTTTAGTCGGACCCTTAAAAACTCACACAAAATCAAGGTAATACTTATTCAATAATACAAAAATGAATTATTACTTCCCACTACTAGGTCGAAGATCTGTAAAGATAGTTGTGAGGGGTAAATAAATAAATAAAACGAATTTAAAAAATCGTTCTGTCAGTCAATTGGTTCCAGATGATAGAGTTAAAAGAGTAAGTGATTTGTGGTTTGAACGGGCTTCAGTAATATTTCATCTTCAAGATCTTTCAGAACATGTTTTTGCCTGAGCAACAAATACTCAAAATTTTTCTCCAAATCGTACAAAAAAACTATAACGAGCAAAATAACTTTAGTTACGGAAGTCGATGTCTTTTATTTGATTTATTTTTTGCCACCGACTTCCGAAACGAAAGTTATCTTGGACAAACCAACTCCGGTTTTTGAAGTCGGTTAAAAACCATGTTTTTTCTTCATATTTATAAATAGCTAAACAATAGATAGATGACAGGAGCTATCCAAGCACAGTGTGCGAGGGTCATGCCTGTCAGACAAGCGAATATGTACCACAGAAGACCCATGATGAAGAGTTGCCAGATTACGTGGAACATCAGGAGGCTGGAACAAATATACAATAAAATTACTTTATCAGCAGATTGTCTATATTATAATATACTATTAATATTACAAAGAGGTAAAATTTCTTTGTTTTGTAAGTTTGCATGTAGGGAGCAATCTCCGGAACTACCAGTCGGATGTATTATATAATTTCAGAGCACAGGTGTGAGTACTATGTACTAAAGAGCTAACATTTACCGGGTAATACGTCTTTTATGACTTGAATGTGCCCTGGCGGCTGTGAGTATGTCATGCTCACTCAGATGATGGTGGCGCGTGTGTTGGATCATTTAGCTCCCTTCATAATGGTTGAGCTGAATAGTGTCATGTTCGTGAACGGGCGCCGTCAGTTAGGACTGGTCAACTCTTAGCTGCCTTGGATGATTTAAATTTTTGAATTGTTCTTTGTTTTATCTTTTTATTACGGACGCTTCTAACGTGCACGTCTTTCTACATTGTTCTCACATGTTTAATATCAACATGAATGATGTAACCTATATTTTGTAACAATTTATTTAAAAGAGTGTCCGTGGAGTTTCTTGCCCGTTCTTCTCCATAGGTACCTACTACGCTTTGGAACGGCCAACTAGCTTCATATTTCTAACTGGCCGATTCCTTGACAATTCAAAAGTGCCTGTAAATGGTTTAATTGAAATAAATGCTTTGAGTTTGAGTAATTGTTTTTTTTTTTGCATTGGATAGCCCATTCTTGAGGAAGGTTATAGGTTCGCGGACGAATCGCAGGCAGAAGCTAGTATTAAATAAAACTAACATCCGGCTTCTGGAGAGAGACAATCGACGTGTCAAAATTATTTCCAGAGACTTTATGAGATAATTTTGACTGACATTAGTCAAAATTGAAACGACCGAAAATGGATTTTCTGCCGAAAAACAAAAAGGTACAGAAAATTCAGCTTTAGTCTTATTTTCGACCGAAAACGAAAATGATTTAGACATTTAATAATATATTAATATTTCCGAAGTACACTGAAATCTTGTTTGTTTTCTTTTACATCCAAAAAGAACAAATAAAGATTTTAAAAGAAATAAAACACGCGAATTCAATTAAAGGATACAAAATTTCGTGTATTTCTTGTTGTATTGGAGCTTTACGAAGTAGGCCGAATAACGCGCGATAATTCATGAACTTATGATTTTCGGCTTGACCGCAGCTTCGGCTGGTTTATGACCGAATCATGATATTTTGGCCGAAAATTAAGCTTCGGTCGGTCACAAATTTTGACACGTCGATTGTTTTCCCCTATTACATAAATATGGGTGTACTATACACTTCTGCCTGGGTCCTCACATCGAGGGATGAAGGCATGGTGATATGTTAGGTATATTAATAATGTTATGTACTTACACCATGTCCTTTTTCCGTGCGGCAGGTAAGGAAGACTCCTTTTCACGGTTCAAATATCGCCTGACGCCCAAATGTAGCGTCCTGAAGTATTCTACCCACTGAAATAAAATTGTTTAGTTATTATAATAGAAAATATAAACCATGAAAGTATTCCGAGTATAGCTCATGCCGTGGTATAAAATAAAGGTGAAACTGATAGCTGTTCGGCCGGATACTGGATACCCCATAAGCTGGATAGCCGGATATTCAGCGGAACGGTGCTGGCTTGTGTGAAAATATGAAGTCAGGCATTGTTGATGGGACGGGTTTGCCTATTTATTTTGTTGCAAAGTAAAGAATGGTAATCGTAAGATAAACTCGGATCAGTATTCTATATTATGAAATGATTTATCGAAATTCCGGTATCCGGCACATATTTACAACTATCCGGTATCCGGCCGGATTGTAATATTAGATTGGACAAAGAGTAGTTGCCGAATATCCGTTTCACGTCTATGTAAACACAGCAATACTTACATGTAACGTAGATATATCAATAAAGAACAGCTCCTTATCAGTTTGGTTCAGTTTCTTAATCAATTCTAACGTGTTGGGGTTGTAGAACTTCCATTCACTGAAGATAAATCGTTGTAGACGGCTGAGAGAGTTCCATACGTTCTTGTGGAGACGAATCAAGCTGAAAAATTTAAAAATAATTAAATTTTAATGTGTTGATGTGTGTTATGTGACGCCGGCAGCGCGCGAGTCGATGCCGACTGAATGGAATGTTGCCATTTTTTATATTATATTTTAATTAAACATTAATTATTGTTTATTTATTGCACCGGTCGACGTCATAGCGTCAACGCCGGCTATCGCAAAAAATCAGCGCTGGGGCTGTCTCGCATAGGGTCGCAGCATTATGCTGAGCGACGGCCTTTTCTATTTTTTTTGGTTGGGATATTATTAAATAACTTCTCCCGCTCTTGGCGGAGCGGGATGATGTCAGCCTCTTACTGACTAAACCCCACCCGTGGCAACGTGTAGGCAACTGAAGGACAGTTGCCTACACGTTGCCAGGGGCCACGGTATCCCTTTCGGACTTTCCCGCGACTCCGGTAACGCATATTTCCCCCAACTTGTTCTTTCTTGTTTTGTTTCTTTCTTTACGTCATGTTTAGCGCAAATAAACGTATTTTCTATCTTTTTTTTCTTCTTTTTGCATCGACGGTACTTTAATTTAATGGGTATGCGCTAAGGTAGCCAAAGAAGAAGTAAAACGTAAGAAATCAAATTTTCTTACGTTTGCAAGTTGCAGATCAGTATCAGGTTGTATGTTGATTAATATATGATTCGCGACCGTAACAAATATTTATTTATAGAATTATAATCATTAGAATCAGGAATACAACTCCTCCAACTGAAATACTAACAGCCAAAACACATGACTTGAGTTTGATAATCTGCTATAGTTTGACCGAGATCATCAGCTGTTCCGCGTCTTAGGAATAAGCGGCGGGTGGGACGACACGCGCCGTGAGCGTTGACGAATGCGAAATCACGAAAGAACTAAACTAAGACGTGGAAAAGCGTTCCCGGTCAAAGTATACCTAACGTTTGTCTTGGTGAGCTTTTCAGAAACCGGGTGTAGTGTGAAATATCAAGAAAAATGCTTTTTCACATGATTTAATTGAGTAGACTTAGAAAAGGTGTTTACCTTTGTCGATATACCCGACCGTCCAGACTAATTAGTTGCTCTTGCGACCACTAGAACGAGTATGTGGAGCTTAATTTTAACCGACTTCAAAAAAAGGAGACGGTTCTAAATTCGGTTGTATTTTTTTTTTTTTAATATCAAGGTAAACTTATACTCACATAGGTTTACCTCCAGTAAATCTCAGCATCAGGTCAAGTAACAAAGCCGGGAAGAAGTGGACGAAGATCGCAGAGATACGGAACATTAGCAGAGACGGCACGAACTTGAGGTGTGGGTACCTGGGAATAACATTATTAATTAACAAGGTTATCATAATCTCTTCTTATTTTGTTCATCAAATTGGCGTAGCGTGGCTCTCTCACTACATGTAACTCAAACATAAATGGCTAAATGTGGGTTTACTATAGACAAGTGGTCGGCAAACTCATTAGTCAATAGAGCCAAATATCAATACTGTAACGACTAAGATTTCTTATGAGAGTCAATCCTTTCTGTGTCTCCAAACTGTCTCAATACACTTTTCTTAATCCTAAAACTCCCACCTTCTTTCACTCCACAACGCTTCCGAAAATTTACTTCTAAGAAGTAGGATGCCTTCATTACCATCATATGGGTTGATAATAATTTGATGAAGACAAGTTACCCTTACCAAAACTGAAAGGATGAATTTGATAAATTTTCGATGTTCTGTTAAGTTTTGGTGAAAATACGTCGGAAATAAATCTTTGAAATATAGTTTGAATTTTGAATAAAACTTAATATTCGATCGTCGATATTTGTACAGAGCCGCAGTCTATAGGCCAAAGAGCCGCGTTTTGCCGACCACTGCTATAGAGTACTATAGACTATTATAGCAAGGCTGCTCAACCCCAGGCACGCGGGCCAATAAGTGGTTCGCCAAAAGCTATAAGCTGGCGATAGCCTTTTGAGTACAGATTTCAGGACTTCAAACCAGGTTTAAAAATATTTTTACTTGATTTTATTATTGACCTCAGTTTTGTCGCCAAATATTGATAAGTTGTTAGCATTAAAACCCTCTCCAAAGGAAAGATTTTCTTAAGAGTTATGTATCCTAACTTAAATTATAAATGCGAAAGTGAGTTTGTTTGTTTGTTACGCTTTCACGCTGAAACGGCTGAACGGATTTGGCTGAAATTTGGCACTTGGGTAGACTATGATCTGAGTTAGGACATAGGATACTTTTTATCCCGATATTCCCAGGGGATGGAGGCGAGCTAGTCTACCATAACTGTAGGCAAGTTTTACTAGATGGCTCGCCGGTTGACACGGAATTAAAATTATGGCCCTCCTTCAAAATTAGTTGGATAGCCTTGGACTATAGGTACACCTCTGCTTAATCCTTCCGGGGAAAAATGCGTGATGTAACGACTAATGAGTTTTGTCCTTCGTGGATCTGGCTTAATAGGCACAGTTTCAGAAAAAGTTCAGCTTTGTTGAGCGCCATCTCTCTCACTCATATCTGCGTGACAGTCTGTTTTTAACCGACTTAAAAAAGAAGGAGGTTCTCGTTTGTCTCTCTCTTCTTACTCGGTTTTTCTTTTTTGATTCCCAGAACCACTCGAAAAGAACAAGAATAATAACTTCCTATCACTGTTATTTAGATGGCAAGTATTGGTATACGGATTGGTGTGGGGTAGATACCAAAGCAGCAGTAAAAGTCGGTTGAATTTTATACATTTTTCAAAAATTTCAGGCTTATTTATGTATTGTGTACTTACCACACAGCGCTCTTCAAAGGATACTTATGCAGCATTCCATTAACTGTGTTCTCAAGCATGGACCAAGTGAATGGCCTGCAGGTGGAAGAAGAACAATGGTATACTGTCAAACCAGACCTGAAAATAGAAAAATACATGAAAATATAAATGTCTTTCCCCAAGAGACCGTTTTGAACAATATATGGATAGTTATCATAATTATGATGTGGTGAGTAATGACAATCATGTGGTTTAAATAGGATTTATTTTTATTCTATTATTTATCTTTTATATCAATCTGCCTAGCCTTTTCCCAACTATGTTGGGGTCGGCTTCCAGTCTAACCGGATGCAGCTGAATACCAGTATTTTACATGAAGCGACTGCCTATCTGACATCCACAACCCAGTAACTGGGAAATATGATACCCCTTGGTAAAACTGGTTGTCGACTTTCGGGCTTCTGACGACCCGTAACGACTGTCAAAGATCTACGAATGACAGCCGGGACCAACGGCTTAACGTGCTTTCCGAGGCACGGAGGAGTCTCGGTATGTAAAGATGGTCACTCATCCACGGACTAACAACGGCAAGCGTAGCTTAAACTGATGGATCGACCCGTGCGGCTGTTATTACTTAGCCACGAGCTCCCCATTTATCTTTTATATACAGGGTGACATTTAATTCATGGGCATCCTGTTAAGGGGTAATTGTACTCATCATTATGAACAAGTTTCACCATGGGACATAAAGCACAAATATCAGCTGGTTCCTACATTCGTGTCGCGTAGCTCGTAAAACTGTAGGGAACAGCAATTTTTTTTTTTCGTTATTTCACTGTTGGTTGCATAGTGAAAGTAAGTTATATTTAAATTACTTATTAGCTAGCTTGTAATGTGAATAAAGTAGTCGTATAAACCGATTTTTATCACTGTGCGTCTGTTAACGTCAAAATATTATAGTGTATCTGGTTTAAATAATAACAACTTAACGAATAATAACACAGAACTGTGGAGACGACACGAATTGTGTAGACCATATTAACACAATATATTTTTTTTTTTTTTTTGGATGGGAAATCATCAAATGACTTCTCCCGCTCTGGGCAGAGCGAGAGGATGTGTCAGACTTTTACTGACTAAAACCCACCCGTGTTCCTTCCGTTGCCTGTGTGCCGGGGCCGCGTTATCCCTTTCAGACAAACCAGCAGACCATATTAACACCAAAGATTTCAATCGTAGATGTGCCCTCACCCTACTACGTCGCGCGAAAAAGTGCCCATAGTGAGAAGAGTGACTTCGCACAATAATAATGGCGTTTCCATGACAATCAAGTCAAATGTCTGCGATATTGTGTGTCAGAGGTGTCAAAACGAAACAGAAACGCGACCATCTTTTAACACGGCAGGGCAAATCTACGATTGAAATCTTTGATTAACACAACTCCTCTCAACTCCGGCCGTTTTTTATGGTAAAACTCCGACACGTCCGGTAAGTGGCGTGCGTGCGCGCACGTCATCGCAGTCAAATCTACTGGGTGACTTCACATTCGATTCTTAGAATGTTGGTTACGATATGTTTTGTTTCTATCTCTATAGCCATATAGTTCAATCGTTCACAAACGATATTAAACCGTAAGCAGCATACAAATAAAGTTTAGATTAGTTGCGGTGGGCTGGTACTGTATGGAACCAGCCGGAGTTGACGGTATTAACCGTTTACTGGTACCAGCCGGAGGAAAGAGGTTAAGAGGCGTCGGGGCACTGAGGAGGTAGCCGGCCGGGTGAATTCTTTACTAACAAGCTACGCCTTAGACAACTCCAAGCTCACAGTTATAAAAATCGAGTTATATCATACTTCATAAAAAGGAAAAAAAAAGTGTTTCTCAGCGTGAGGTTCACTTACGTGGTCTTGCCTGCTTCCCAGCCAGCTACCAGCAATTCATTGATGACGACATCAACTGGTATGTAATCTGCTACGTTTTCTATAGCCAACGGCAAGCGACGGACAACGCCTGAAAATATATAACAATGAAAAATATTATAAGTATATAACACGGCTAAAATTTTAATCATAAGTAAAAAACCTAAGCCCGGAGTCTGGATGTGTGCCCGGTTGATGGCAATAGGCTCGCCCTCTATTACATGGGACTTAAACATAACTGGTGAAATGTGGGTGTCACTGCTAAAATTCTGCCAACCCTTCGGGGAGACAAGGCGTGATGTTATGTATGTTTATGTAAAAAAACTTATCGTATTTTTTTGAAATCTATACACAAAACCATTTTTGAAAAAAAAAAACTACCGACTTCCAAAAAAAAAAACTACGAACTGAAAAATAACTTTAATTTCGGAAGTAAGTGTCTTGTATCTATGTATTTTAGTTTTTTGACATCAACCAATTGTTTTGTTTTTTATTTCACTTTTGAGTTGTGGTACCTAGCCCACACAATTTCGAATACCACCTACCTGCTATGTAAATTACAGTGACAGGAAATTATTATAACATCATCCACATAGACTAAGTGGGAAAAATATTTACTATTGAAGCTAACTTAAAAAAAACTACCCAAGCAAAGTTAATAAAATTTATATGGGATCTAGAGTTCCTTTTTGAGTTTATCCAATGACAAACAAACATACGAAAAATCAAATCTTGTGTCCCCGGCCTTGTCGGATTGCCATCCCATCAGACTAATTCCTCATTTACATTCAGCCCCTGCCGCTGCTCCTCGCGCTGCCGGCAATAATTCCCTAAATACTGCCGTACAGTTCGCATTAAATAACTTTGCCGCTCTGAAGTTAGGTTGCGCATGCGCGCTGGCATGCGCGCTGGCATGCGCGCCACTGTTTTATAAAGAAGATTGCGCAGTCATTTGGAGCCTACTTCAGAGCGGCAAAGTTATTTGTCGCGAACTGTAGTAGGATCGAGAGAAGTATCGTGTTTACATTCTCGTCCTGCTCACTTCCCTGCTCACTGCCGTGGAAGTGAGCTGAGTGTAAATGGGGTATAAGAGAGTTAGAGATAAGGGAGTGCACTTGTGTTCTTTGTGGAGATTGGCCGTCAAGACCAAAATGTCGGTCGGGACTAAGAGACGTAAGATAGTAATAGTTTACCTTTAGCAGCTCCCATTAGAAAACCTTGCGGACCCACTTTGGAGCATGTCCAGCCTGGTAACGGTTCCTTCCATGCCGCAACGACTAGAAAAATAAATATTACATTAAACTAGGTCAAATTAAAATAGTTAGCGAAACTTCGCAGACGTGGGTATCGAATTATCGATATCTAAACCTAATATAGCAAACAATAAATTAATTTGATGATTTTTTTGGGGTTATCAACCGTGCAGTTCAATTGATATATTACATCAGTTTTTTTTTTTTTTTGTGTGGACTTCATGAACGTGATGGGTATCTAAACACAATTAACCAAAAAAAAAAACTGATTTCTCAACTCATACTTTGAGTTGAATTGTTTTTTAATTTGTTAAAAAAAAACATGTATTTTTTATTTTGTCGTTTTTAGATATCGATACGATAGGAAAACCCAATAACACTTTTCTCACCCTAGGAATCGAACCCAGGAGCTCACGATCAGCAGACATTGTGACTATCTACCAATGAGACATTCCCGATACCGGTGTGCTACAATTTTTTTATATTTTTTATATCCTATATTTAAAAATATTATTTATTTATTAATTTAATTATGGCACTCCAACGACTTATTCACTAATACATTTTTTTGGGGTACTGTAACATTACGACTATCTAGAGTGAAATTGTCACTTACAGGTGTGCACAGCACTTACATATTTCAAGTTTTATAATATTACAATTAATATTATTTAAATGTATATAATGTAATACATAACAGATAGCTGTGCTGCTGGGGAGTTTGTTGCGCCACTTCTTCTTCCCAGCTAAGCACTAGGAAGTGGTGAAGGGTGGGCGTTTTTGGGGGACTGTCTTATGTAATTTTGACATTTGAAAAGTGCTGATTCTCAGCCTATTTTGAATAAATGACTTTTGAATTTGAATTTGAAAGGAAATAATAATACTTTGAAATAAAAATATTATGGTAACTAGTAGTAAACTTACTCATAGTGGGTCTGACGATGGTGCAGGGGAACAAATCGGCGCATTTCACAACTTCATGCTCAGCTAAATGCTTGGTAAATGTGTATGTGTTGGGATGACTCTTCAGTAACCTGTGGAATAAATCAGAATTTGATTATTTGGTGGCATGCAAGCAGGCAGAAGCTGAGGAGGGAGCCGAGGAGCTCGAGGCTAAGTAATAACAGCCGCACAGGTCGATCCATCAGGTTAAGCTACGCTTGCCGGGGTTGGTCCATGGATTGGTGACCATCTTTACATACCGAGACTTCTCCGTGCCTTGGAAAGCACGTTAAGCCGTTGTCGGCTGTCATTCGTGGATCTTTGACAGTCGTTACCGGTCGTCAGAAGCCCGAAAGTCTGACAACCAGTCTTACTAAGGAGTATCGTATTATTACCCAGTTACTGGGTTGTGGAGGTCAGATAGGCAGTCGCTCCATGTAAAATACTGGTATTCAGATGCATACGGTTAGACTGGAAGCCGACCCCAATAGTTGGGAAAAGGCTAAAGGCAGATGATGATGTGAAGACAAGTCAGAGGCCCATGGGCGGCATAAACACTTTGACACCAGGTTAGTCACCAACAACACGAAAAATAAAGAAAAATGGTATAAAATTAAAATTATTCGTGTTAAGGATACTGATAACTACCACCTTTGGATATCTGCATTAAAAAAGGCATTTCAACCACACTATCATTTTTATCTTCCTAACTAAAAAGATAAAAATGTATTCGTGCCCTAAATATCAATGCAAAAACCTACTTAGGGATTACCTCCAAACACTAAGTTATGACAACACTGAGGATCTTCTGCTCCAATTTACAATGATAATGAACGATATAAAATTAAATCTAAACGTAAACGGATGTGTATTTGTTACACCCCATTCTTTCTCACTACACACACCCTACACCTACACACTACATACATACACACACACACTCACTTCTCACACACTCAAACTCTACTTTTTACTCTTTTATTCACCACACAGTTAAATGTTTTTCATTTTGTGTTTTGTTTACATATATTGTATCCTTATTTCTTTTACAACATTTGCTTATTGTTGAAACATCCTGTTTAAGTATAATATGGCTTTGTTGTTACGGAGAATCCCTGACTCCTAAGACACAGGCACATACACCTAGTTTAGGAGTCAGAGTATTAAAATGATTGTGATCTAGTTATAAGCCTTATGTGCTCTTAGTCTTTGATATTGTAATGGCTTTTGGTGAAATAAAGAATTTATTTATTACTTACTTTGGTTCAATCTCAAGTAAAGCCTCATCGTTCAGCGTTCCCACTAAGGATATCACCTTCTCCGCATCTTCAGGTGCCTCATACACCTTCTCATGAGCTTCAGTCAGGAACGAGTTCACGTAGGCTGATGAAACGTGAATCATCACCTGGGAAAGATAAAGGAAAATTATTTATTTTATGCCCAATGCCATAAATTGGACACAAATCTAGATTATGGGCTGCTACTGAGATATTCCTGTTGGGGAATCTGATAACACTGCTTGATTCAGGGTTCAAACTTAAGATCTCATGATTTGCAACCACTGAACAACTAGTAACTAGCTAGCTATAGTCCATTCGCGTTAACAAAATATGGAGTCATCGTTGTCGCCCCGCTCCTCGACCAATCGGGTCGCAAAAGACAGAAGCGTTTCGTACGAGGATCTGCCGTCAATGGTCACTGTGAACTTAGCTTTTTAATTTGTTGCGACATGATTGGTCGAGGGGTGGGGCTAGCCTGCGGACAATGATGACTCACTATTTTCTTAACGCGAACGGACTATAGTAGATCAAGAATGCCGTCATATTTACCCAATAAAATTAGCAGTTGCCTATACATCACACCTGAATTTCCCGAAGGGTTAGGCAGTGGCATATAGTTTTCTCGCATTTCGACATTTACGCTTAAGTAATAAATTGAAAAAACAATAACACTGCCAACTTCGGGATCAGTCCCTAATTCAATATCAAGTAGGTTATTTATTAATTCTTGTTGAATAATTAACTTACCTTCAAATTCTTAATATCTTTACAAAGCTCCATAATTCTTCTGGTTCCAAGAAGATTAATATTGACCGTAGGCCTCAAACTCTCTTGAAAGTCCAGGGTAGCGGCCGAATGGATGACCACATTGACATTATCTACTAATGTCTGTCGATCCTGAGGGCTTAGACCCAAGTTGTCTCCACCGACATCACCAGCTATCGGGATTAGTTTCTGGAATACATCTGTTGTGTGGCTTTCTAGGAGTTTTTCGAAGACCTGGAATAAAAAAATAAAAATAAAAAATTGTTTTTCGAAGACCTGTTTTTTAACATCACACCTGTATGTGCTGAAAGGTTCAGCAGAGATGTACCCATATGAACACCCACATTTCGCCAGTCATGTTTAAGTCCCATGTAATAGGGAGCGAGCCTGTTGCCATCAACCAACACCAGGCTGCTACTGAGAAATTCCAGATGGAAAAACTCAATAACACTTTGCCCGATCTGTGAATCAAACCCAGTGACCTAATACTCAGCAGTAATTCTTCTGACTACTAGATAAACGAGGCAGTCAATAACTAAATAAGATGAATACAACTATTACAAGATACTCTGTTCCCAGGTTCGCACTTTTTTTCGTGCACTGGATTCTCAAAGCTCGGCTCAACACCGAGAGTTGAAACGACGTGCGTCACACGAAATACGGCGCCCTCTAGAGGACATAAAGTCATAAACAAAAATACATAATGATTACATATTGGGTATCAAATGAAGGGGCTTAATTAGCACATTTCAAGTATGTGTAATAATGTATGTATCCAACCCCAAATAATTTAAATAAAAATAAAAGTTATAAGAACTTTTTACAAAAAAAAAACAACCAACTTAAAAAAAAAACACTAGAAAGTGAAAAATAATTTTAATTTCAGTACTCGGTGTCTTTGGTTTGGAATTTTCGTTTTTTGCCACAGACTTCCTCCTCCTTTTTGGAAGTTGGTTGAAAAATAAAACCCAACTACGACCAAAAAAGATTACGATCAATCAAACAGATTACATGTGACTCCGGGTTTTTAAGTTGTCTGTCTGTTTAAACCTTTTTAGTTGACTTTTTGTCGTAGTTAAAGTTAAAGCTAATGAGTATCAGTTAAAATGGTTTCTTCATGAAAATTGAGCAACAAACAATGAAATTAAAATTTAAGAAGCAATAATAATATCTTTAATACCATCATCTTACGTAACAATAGTTTTATCTGCGAAATGATGTCGTAAGATTTTATTTTATTACTTCTTATGAAAAGTTAAGAATGGTGCGAAGGTTATATGAGCATTCTTAGTAGCATACAAAGTATGTAAAATCATCATTATTTAATGAGAGAATTTGTAGGAGGAGCGGTGGAGTTTCTTGCCCATTCTTCTCCATACGAAAACTACCTTTTGGAAGGGGTGACTAGAATCAATTCTATTTTTTGTAAACTTGACGTTCATAAGTGCCTATTATGTGCCTAATTGAAATAAATTGTTTGACTTTGACTTTGACTTAGAATAAATAAAAAATAATTATTATTTTCTACACTAATCTACAGGGTTATTGGTTAAATTTTGGCAATCCATTAAGGGGATGTAGAAGATGTCATTTACAACCAAATGAAACACCGTTCAAAAGTGCCTAATAGAAATAAATTATTTGACTTTGATTTGACCAAATTTTTAGGTTTAGATGTAAAAAAAGTATTTAGAAACTTTCCAAATGCCTTTTTTAAGCTAAAACCGTTACAACATCAAATTCAGAATAATTACAATTCATTATTAATATTCTAGTTCATTGGTTAGCGATATTTCATATTTCCATACAGTAATATTGCCAAATGAATCAAAACAGGATATATTTGAGAGCTATTTGCGACATTGCCAACTTTTAGAATGAATGCTCTTAAATTAACATAGCTGTATTCCTTTTACCCTGGGCACTCAAACACTTGCAAAGATTTGTACCCTGATAACTTTGTCTGCAGATGATGTAAAGAGTAGTGAACCTGGCACATTCTAGGTGGATATGAGTCATATTCTACAAAGTAGTTTAAAGTAATATGTGGCCAATTTACAGGTGGATCGTTATGTGATTTTCGCGAAATGTAACGTAACTAGTTACTTCGAAGTCGTCACCTATTTTGAAAACTAGTTAATATAGATGATTACCTACTTAATACATTACAAGCTTTAAGTGTTTGGAACAAATCAGTTTTTCTAGCTACATATTATGCAGTTACATCAATAAAGTATTACTAACACCAATAAACTTTCCTTCATAATTTATTCAGGCTTAGGATGGTTATTTTGTAAGTAGTTACATTTTTGATGCAGTATTGAAATTGTAACTACTTTCAAAATAATGTGTTTACAGTTTGACTTGAAACAACGCCCATACCTAGTGGCCATTGACCAAACAACAAAGGGTGATCAATTGGTCAGTTTGGTAAGATAATAAAAATAAATTGATCATATACTACTATATGGAAAATTCATCTGAAATTATACACTTACACCTCAGACCAAATAAAAACCAAGACATAGCGCTGCGAAAAATTCAGTGAAGCATGGCAAAACTACACCTCACTAAGTGCACACACGTTAACGAAACCGGCCTCACGTCATTGTTGACAGCGGCTTTTTATTTGGTTAGACTTGGGTTAGACATACACACATAATCAAAAAAACTTAGTTTTTTACTTACCGGGTTTTTAGGAAACTCCTGCAGCCTCTCGGATATTTCTTTGCCTTTTTTGGGTCTCATTAGCAGGTAGATCTTTCCTACATCAGGCATACATCGTAGAATCTTTTCAATAAGGCAAAGGCCGACAAATCCAGTGCCGCCGGTAATAAAAAAGTTTTTGCCCGCGTAAAACGCACGAACTTGTGAGTCGTCAGGCATTTTCGACGTTTTTCTTCTGTCTTCGGTTTGAATCCTGTAATCAAATATAAGGGCCAAGCATAAAAACTTTGATAGTAAACAAAAAGTTTTACGTGTGACGCAAATTGCAAAACTGAAAAATAATCAGTAAACACATTCACAATCTCAGTACCTGTCAAAGTCAAACTAAAAAATCTGACAAATCGTTGGTTTTTTTATTTGCTTTTTATTTATTAGATTGGCCTTGGCTTTTAGGACTTTTAGCCATGAACCCCATGACAATGAATCATGAGAATAGAAAGTGTTGCTATATTACTAATTTGGTTTTACCTCTTTTATATTTTATTACTTTTTTTATATTTATTGAAACCCACCACGATGTTCGTGTTCGCCATGTTGCTGTTTGTTCGTGCGTACACGGCTTAATGTTTGTTCTTATTCAGACAATATTTGCCATCATCATCTGCCTAGCCTTTTGCCAACCATGTTTGGTTCGCTTTCCAGTCTAACTGGATGCAGCTAAATACTAGACAAACAAACTATATTTACGGTTCACAAAAAAAAAACTTGAAATAAACTGCTTTGAATACTACCTTATAAATAGAATAGAACCGTTATGTTACTTTATATGATTGTTTATGATCGATAAATAAAGAATTACGAATGAAATCTAGTGCTAGATAAACCGGTAATATTATTAACATAACACGTTCTAAGGCTCTATTTACTTTGTTTTGTATTTTATATTTTGATGTCATTTAATGTATTCCAAGTGTATTTTTCTATTCGATTGCTGGTTCTGAGTTTTTAATTATATCGGACTGTCGCAGTGCTTTACAGCTGTTATGACGATGCACCTTACCCAAACGGGGGATTCCCATTTGCCTATGTCGTATTAGATTTGATATGTAGACTTAAACATAAGAACAAAAATGTTGTAATACAATGGGTGCCTTCTCATATTGGCATTGAAGGTAATGAGGTGGTAGACCAGTTCGCTAAAGAAGCATCAACGGACTGTGAAAAGTATTCCTGTGTCCCGTACTTTACTAACCTAACTAACCTAAACTAACCCTAACTTTACGGTGAATTGAAACACCGTTGTTATGACAGCCTGGCAAGATTACTGCAATGAAAGAAGCCGCAGTAAAGGTATATGGTATGCCACTATATAACCGAGCGTTTTAATAAGTACGTGGATAGACAGTGCCAATATGGGAAGGCAGACAATCATCACAGCCCTTCGACTTTGCTCCGGACACATACCATAAATTTGCATTCCTAATGGGTAAAGCTGAGTCACCAAATTGTGTGGAATGCAACTTAATTGAAGATTTTATCATATTTTTTTTTTGTTTAAGGTGTATTTTCTGCAGTAATGCCAATAAACGCATTTTTTTTCTTTCTTTCTTTCATCATGGAGTGTGTCCGGAACGAACCGGAAAGACGAGATTTGTTAATTGTATATAATCATATGTGCGAGACTGGAGTATTTAACAGTGTCCTTGCTGCTCCTGCTTCGGAAGCAGCCAGGATGCTCTACAAGCTCGTAAATATTGGGATTAACCGTAGATCTAGATAGTGTAAGATAATTTTGATTAGTTGTGTAGTAGCATGTATAAGTGGACTTGCAACGACGAGGGTGGCATAATCTACTAACTACTAACACTACTTAAAAATAAATAAATAAAGAAAGTGTATTTTTCTTATGAAAACTCGCTGGTTCATATGACATTATTCAGGTGGTCAATCGTAGTCACATTGCTGCTCACCACTAATATGCGCAGGGCAATGAGAATTTGGAAAAGATAACATTACCTAATAAAAAAAAAGTATGTTTTCTTACAGGTATTATATTACAGGTTTACAGGGTACTAAAACGCAGAAGTACGTAGATAATAACCCGGATTCGAAATATACCTGAACAGACATTTCATCTTTACATCAACATGTAGGTACCTACTTAAGGTTAAATATTTACTTTAAAACGAGTGTTAGCATTAAATTTTATCAATGATTCTCTAAGTGGACTCTGAACCTACGTCAATAGCTTTTACGACATGTGTTTTGGCTGTTGTACTCGTATTAAATGAAATTAATTTACAAATTTTCATAAAGTGACACCTTACTTATGTTAATAATTTTGGTTATTAGAGCGTTTATCCTAAAAGTTGGTAATGTCGCAAATAGCTGTTAAATATTTACCTGTACTCTAATGCGTAATACACAATCAATCAGAATCTGAATCGTTTTGAAACAAATTGCTAATCCATTGTTTCAAAAGTTCGAAAAATATCTGCTCAACAACGTAAGTAAGGCAATGAATGTTGTTGAACTGTCAAAATGAAACAGATTAATCATAATAGTTTACGACAATATGTTACGTAATTAATTGTTTGAGAGCATACCACTTCAAACAATAGCTGTTTTGATTAATTTGGCAATATTACATTCTCTAGTTAGCCACATTTCATATTTCCATACAGTAATATTGCCAAATTAATCAAAACAGCGCAATATTTGACGTCTAATTGCGACGTTGCCCACTTTCAGAATAAAATAACGTTCTCTATTTTCTTTCATTTAATTAATTATTTTCGTCATATTTATTTCCTAGCAACCCGTCCCAGTTTCGCACGGTTTTTACGACTTGACAAAACATCTATAATACCTATGTGTAAGTTTATGAATGTAGGTATAATACACATAAATCTTCCGGAATAAATTCTCAAAATGGTGAAAACCGCATCAAATCCGTTGTGTAGTTTTTTAACAGAACAACTCAGTCACACAGACAGACACAAGTAGCGACTTTAATTTATAATGTAGGTAGGATATTTATAGATAAGTATCGATAAAATAAAACACATTACGTCTTTTGTATCTAAAAATGGCAAATTAAAGGTTTTTT
Source organism: Agrochola lota (assembly GCA_947364205.1). Classification (NCBI taxonomy): domain Eukaryota; kingdom Metazoa; phylum Arthropoda; class Insecta; order Lepidoptera; family Noctuidae; genus Agrochola; species Agrochola lota. The sequence continues at coordinate 6,230,460 of OX376246.1, read as the reverse complement.
CCTCATTATTTGGGAATGTTTTATCGAGGTATATATGGCAGCCCTGTGCCTAATCTTTTTCAAGGCGAGGCCAGCGAGCCCTGTGAGCGAGCCACTTTGACGTCAGAAGAGGTCAAAGTCCGAAACAAACCCAAACGATAGGTACCTATGAATAAAATTATAAAACGTCAAGGTTTATTTTTGTTTTGAGTGGTTTTGAGACCAATGTGACCTAAAGGCTCGTGCAGACACCACGCGACGCGACACCGGTAATTGGTCTACCGTGAAATTTTCTTAGAAATTGTTAGAGTCGCGTCGCGCTTTCGCGTCCAGCCTGTTTGCGGGAGCCTTCGTGAAGTGTCGGTTTACATGGTAGGTAGGTTTTCCAGGGACCTAAACCGGCATGCTTAATACGGGTATTGTTTCGGTTACAACATTATATGCTTTTTTTAACCGACTTCCAAAAAGGAGGTGGTTATGTGTTCGGGATGTATGTATGTTTTTTTTTATGTACGAGTATGTCCGCCGATTTCTCCGTCAATTGTGGACCGATTTTGAAAATTATTTTTTTGTATGAAAGGGTATGCTCCGAAATTGGTCCCATTTAATTTTATTAACATTGCTTGGATAGTTTTTGAGTAAGCTTCAATAATACGTTTTTTTCCAGCTTGTAGATGATATGATGATAACTTCCTGTCAGTGTTATTTATTTGCGTGGGGTAGGAACCACAACTATAAAGTGAAAAATAAAAAGTTTTTTACAAAAAAAGAAAACGACCGACGATCAAAAAAAAAACACTACAAAGTGAAAAATAACTTTAATTTCGGAAGTCGGTGGCAAAAAACGAAAATGAAAACCAAAGACACTTGTTTTTTGTAAAAAAGTGTTTATGCAAAACTCGCCTAGAAGACCGGAATGGCCGTTCTGTGGCAATGGAAATTGAGCCTTAGTCAAAAGAGCTATAGCAATTAGGAGGTCAATTATCTATGTTCCTAGATAAGGGTCGTATAAAAGTAGCATATACCTATACAGTCGGTCGATTCTGTAAAAATATTAACGTGAAGCTTAGGTGAAGTGAGCGTGAAGTGAGCTGTCACTGCCACAGAATCGACCGGCAGGATGCTAGGGATTAACACTATTGACAGCTCACTTCACCTAAGTTTCACGGTGATATTTTTACAGAATCGAACGGCTGGTATATGCTACTCGCATGCTGATCTCGCATTGTATATGATTTCCGTACAATGCGAGGTGAGTTTATACTGGAAATGTATAGCTTGATGTGTAGGCGTGTGTACCTATGCCAAGACCCGACTCCGACCGCAAGATTAAGGCAAATGCCTAGTTTGGGGTTAACCGCGCAATCTGTTATTGTAAAACCGATTATTAATAAATAAATTTTAATTTTAATTAGGTATTCAGCCAAACAGCATGCATTTTCAGTCAGTTCTAAGAGGTAATAAATATAGAACCGTTTTGCCACGCCGGCTATTTTCGGCGAACGGCAAGCAAACTTTCCCAAAGCATTGACCCAAAATATACCAAATCGTGCATAATAATATTAAAATCTATTAATACACGCCAACGCTAATTAATATGCATGGAATAAAATTTTCTGATGGTTTTTCCATGTTTTTGCTGAGTACTACTTTACTGATGGGCTTATGTATTTTAAGATTATTTAAAGTCTGATTTGCCAATAATTGTGAATGGTTGCAAAGCTCGTTCTAATGTATTTTTCAATTGTCTTGTCCTAGTTTTGAAATTATGATGTTTTCTTTGTAAACTTATGCAAGTTTACAAACAAAACATATCATAAAACATGCATTTTATGAAAAATTCATGGCCATTTTCGATGTTATGTAGGTATTTCTCAGTGATGGCCGACTTTCTACAGTTGTTATATCTAGTTTTAGCCATTTAGGGCAAGTTTCTAACCTACCTCAAATGCCTAAAACTAGTAATAACCGTCTTTAGTTTTTACCGTAATTCAAAAACTAATATGGTGACTACTACGAAGGTAAAAAGAAAACCGAACTCCTAGAGAGGCTGTCAAAATGATTTCATGAGGCTATTGATTTTTACTTCCGCCATTATAAGTTCCCGCTCTTTTACGATTTAGTTTTTTCTTTTACAGTAAAAATTAAGTCAAAAATTACCATAATTATCTGAATTATTCCAGTAACAAGTCCTAGCTTTTCGAACCCATGGAATTTGTAAGTACTATCTTGAATCCTATCCATGGAAAATTCTTCCTTTCTCTAAAAGCATTTGCAAGGATTGCCTAGTCAACTGTTACTTTCCACCAAATGACTAAGCCGATTTGTGTGTTTCTGGCAGTAGAACATTTAAAGGCTTAGTTTCGCAACAAAGGACCTTGTTACTATTCTGTCATTGTTATGGATTTTGAAATATTCTTTTTTTTTTGCTACTCACGCACACATGTGTTCAAAGGTCCAGTGAACCTTATATAAAGCAGGATTCTCTGGCATCAATAGCAAACTATGTAAGGTCAACGCCCTATTTTACTTAGCATAGTGTACCGTGACAATTTAACTAACTGTAGAGTATGCCCTGACAGTGACAGCCAATGATAGGGAACTAAAGGATGTGGAGAGATCGTCGGCCATTTTTAATCGACTTTTTATATAATAATACCAGCCTGTTACTGTCCCACTGCAGGGCAAAGGCCCCTTCTCATATAGAGAAGGCACGAGCATTGATCACCACGCTTGCTCAAGACGGGTTGGTGATTCCAGACTTATATTAACTGTAAGTCCAGCCGTTCGATTCTGTAAAAATATCACCGTGAAACTTAGGTGAAGTGAGCGTGAAGTGAGCTGTCAATAGTGTTAATCCCTAGCATCCCGCCGGTCGATTCTGTGGCAGTGACAGCTCACTTCACCTAAGCTTCACGTTAATGTTTTTACAGAATCGACCGACAGGTTTAGGACTTTTTATAGGAGGCTTTTAATTTGACGCGCTTAATTTTCTTGTCTTTGTAAGGTAATTTGCCGAAAATTCCAGTCTAGATCTAAACAGCCGTTCGATTCTGTAAAAATATCACCGTGAAACTTAAGTGAAGTGAGCGTGAAGTGAGCTGTCAATAGTGTTAATCCCTAGCATCCTGCCGGTCGATTCTGTGGCAGTGACAGCTCACTTCACGCTCACTTCACCTAAGCTTCACGTTAATATTTTTACAGAATCGACCGACAGGAGGTATGAATGTACAGGTAAAAGTTGGTTCCAACTTCCACATATTAAACTCATGAAGAACTTCGGAGAAATTTATTGGAATTCTTGGACTCAATGGATGACATTGAACCACCTGTGTCGCCTGTGACTGACATCTGTAACACTTCTGTGTCACCTGTGTGCGACCTCTAAAAACCCACAATTAAATTTGGGGTTTTTAATTATAGGTTATAGGTAGTTTTTATCAAGTTAATAGATGTGGGATTATTGATTTATGTCTATTAAGCTATTAATATGCTAGCGTAAAACCACAACTTAGTGCTAAGTTTTTTTTTTACTTTTGCTAATCCTTTTGCCCGGGTTGGGCAAAGTGATATTGGGTTTTTCCATCTGGAATTTCCCAGTAGCAGCCCAGTGTCTATATTTATGTCTGGTTGACGGCAATAAGCTTGCTCCCATTACGTGGGATTTAAACATAACTGGCAAGATATAGGTACTATCGAGGACACAGGCGCCTGACCACTTTTCGACCTTTTTGCTTAAGTAATAAGGTCGAAGGTAATAGTGTATTATAGGTGCACTTCTGCCTGATCCTTCATTGAATTCACAGTCGTGATATTATGTGTTTTCCAGATAAGTAGGTAACAAGGTACTTATTTACTGTCTTTAAGAAAATAAACAGGATAATATAGGAATATTTTATGTAGTTAAAAAAAGGTAAACAGGTGACGAGACAGCTGTCAAGTAACCGACTAAACGTAATACCTGTCACTTCAGTTGTCTTGCTACGTCACAGTTGTACTCTTCAATTTAGCAACGTTATAATTGTTTGACGTTTAGAGTTTGCGCTCTTTACAATGGACGGATTAAAAAATATCACATTATTATTATAAATCTAACTAAAAAATTGTGCTCAAGCAGTTACATCTACGAAGAGTCGCTTATGAATAAATGATAAAGTTTAACATAGGTACATTACATTAGTATAAAAGAGGAAACTATGGTAAAAAACTAAAATAAATTTGATTCGGTTTTATCGTATTTTAAAACAAGAAAGTGTCATCTATAAAAACCCTTTTTATGATATTTTTTTACCTTTATTTCTAAACCTAGGGAGTGTAATATCGTTGCAAATAGACATACTGGCACTTTGCATTTTAACGTCAAGTTTGCGATATATTCAATCAACTATCATTGAACATGAGCCAACAGCTTGGTTTAGTGCTGTGACATAGGGAACGGCCTTCTCACATAATTATAAAGTACATAAGAAAAATAAATAACGCTTGCTTGTCACATAAAAAACAATAAAGCTCAGGTCACACTGAGGTGAATCCCGCGCGGGATCATCATCTGTCTAGCCTTTTCCAAAATATGTTGGGGTCAGCTTCCAGTCTAACCGGATGCAGCTGAATAGGTTTGAATCTTACGCGAGATGGCATTCGCTCGAAGAATGCTTGGACACATGCTGGTCCTGTTCCCTAGAACAATCTAGAGTCTAGACAAAATCAAACTTGTTTCTAATTTAATTGTATAATTTCTAAGACATAGATTTTACATTCTGTGATTATTTTTTAACTCTCAGGCCGTTTTTCCACCGCACCGTGAACGGAGCGTCTCAACTAGAGATGTGTCCCTCACTCATGAGGTGCCTCGTTTGAGGTACTCGTGATCGCAAATTGAAAGAGTTACTCGAATTTCAACGTTGAACCAACTCACTCGTTCACTCGTCCTCACTTAAAAATTGACATTGACATTATTGACGCGAGTACTCGCGAGTGAGTATTGAGTGAGCTTAGTGAGTGAATGAACCGACTTTCATAATTCGGCTCGTGAGGTGAATGCAACGACGTACGACTCCTCGCCTCAAATGAGGGGTACCTCTTGAGGACCTCGCGAGGTAAAATGAGGTACTCCCTCAACCTCATATAAAAATGATGAGTTACCCATCACTAGTCTCAACGAGAAGAACGACAGTAGCTAAAGTTGTCGTCACGTAAAAAGAACGCTGAGTGACAGTGCAGGGGATGTGTCTGCGCACGGGTACAGTCGCATCATAAGCATAAGCATAGCATAAGTGTAATTGTTTTATTGTAGAAACATAATAGGTACTGTAACAGCTATTTAGTACTATGGAATAGGCTGGAATCGATAAATCGCTCAGTGCGCAGGTTAACGGCCAGCGTTCATTTTACGTAACGGGACCTGTACATTTACTATGGACGCGTAATCTCGTTTCTTGTTGACGTCCCGTTCACGGTGCGGTGGACAAACAGTGTAACATGGACTTATTACTTGTTAAAATTTTAGGAAAGTCGTATATGTAAGCACTTTTACAATTTTTTTAAATACGTGAGCAGTGATTTATCTGTCATTGCTTCATTTTGAATTTTTTTACCTATTGTGATATAGTAATTTTATTCTAGGTGCTTGGTCTTCACATTAATTATATAATAGAGATGATGCCTGGGTAAAAAAAAATAGATTTTAATTAGTCCGTCAGTCAGATAATAAAAAAATATTAGACACGTATTTTTTGCTTTATCATATTAATAAAAGATTACTTAGATAGAACGCATTAAGTAGGGGAGTGGGGGTCGCTACGTCACTAGTACGTATAAAATCTACATACTCGTGACGTCATGGCACATTTTGCCGCAATGTATCGCCGTAATCTTTAGATTACGTAAAAAAAGAAAAAAATATGTGTCCAATATTTTATTGGAATCTCAAAGACGGACTAAAAAAATATTACAAAATATTGTAAAACATTTTAAAAGAGTAACACTGGAGTTTTTTACCCGTTCTTTTTCACACGAAGGGCGACTAGAATCAATTCTATTTTTGTTGTAAGTACCTAATTTTGGACGTTCTTTTATGTGCAAATAAATGATTTGACTTTGACTGTGACACGGATGGAGGTGTTAAAAGTCGCGTGACTTCTTAATGATTAAAATAAAACAATCGCAGACACGTCACGCTCGGATTTCGACTCACATTGAATGTCCTTAAAAATTCACACATCGATCATCATCGTCGTCAGCTAAAGTTTTCGTAAACGATTAAGACTAATGCGGATGAAATTTTCGATGCTATATTTTAGTTTTTGAATAGTTTTAGTTAAGTTAATATATAATTTTGCTATTTCTATTAATTAATTAGTTATAAGTTGTCATGTACCCACTTGTAAATGTCAAAACTGTTTGTCCGTACAGTCGCGTTCATAACGTTTATCGGCAATCGTGTTTTTTTTAATAGTGCGTTATAGTTTAAATCCTTATTTTGTCATTACAATCAATCTGCCTAGCCTTTTCCCAACTATGTTGGGGTCGGCTTCCAGTTTAACCGGATGCAGCTGAATACCAATATTTTACATGGAGCGACTGCCTATCTCCCTTCACAACCCAGTAACTGGGTAATACGATACCCCTTGGTAAGACTGGTGTCAGACTTTCAGGCTTCTGACGACTCTTTAACGACTGTCAAAGATCCACGAATGACAGCCTGGACCGTCGGCTTAACGTGCTTTCCGAGACACGGAGCAGTCTCGGTATGTAAAGATGGTCACCCATTCACGGACCAACCCCAGCAAGCGTAGCTTAACCTGATGGATAGACCCATGCGGCTGTTATTACTTAGCCACAAACTTCTCGCTTATTTTATCATTACATATTTATACGTAATATTATTAATTAATACGCTCAAAATAATTACATCCTATTACAGATGAGAAATGAAAAAACATACATCTGTTTCATTTTGACAGTTCAACAACATTCATTGCGCTATTTAGGTACGTTGTTGAGAATGTATTTTTTTGAATTTTGTTTCAAAACGATTCAGATTCTCATTGATCGTGTATTACGCAATTGGGGTACTGGACACAGCGGGGTAGTTGCGTAACACTGACTGTTCAACAACATTCAAAGACATAGAAAAAAAATCGAACATAAGAAGCAATGGATAAGCAATATCGTTCAAAATGACTCAAATTGTGATTGAATAAACGCAATTAGCGTAGGACGCAGTGCTTGAAGACTTTAGCCTTAATTCTGATGCTAGATAGTCTGATAACCAGTCTGTAAAATACCGGTATTCAGCTGCATCCGGTTAGACTGGTTGCTGACCTCAACATAGTTGGGAAAGGGCAGATGATAATGTCTTTAGGTTCTGTGGTATAGGCGACGTGAAGATTTGACCTAGTTTTGCCAAATACCTATTACCCATTCGTTTTTGGCAAGTTCATTGACATTACTAAAATGTTAGTTTTTACGTCATTATTGAATTATAAACTTTATAAGCACTCCATTAGAAAAATAACGCCCAAATAACAAAAGTTATTTTGTAATATTGTTGAAATGACTACATTTAAGAGCTGTATTTTAAATCTAATTGGTGAATAGATTAAATTGCTTTGTATTTATCGTGAAATAACGGAGTTTATAACGGTTATTCCGAAATAACGAAAAGGTTATAACCGTTACTTTTCTAATGGACTGTACCTACCTACGGTTTAAAGTATTTAATGCAATTAATTTAAATCGCATTTGTTGTGAAAGTCTTCATTACGAGATGGAGTAAGATCATCAAGTTAATTATTATGTGTGTGCATAAAATATAAAACTTAATCAATAAAAAAATATACAACTCAACAACAACAACAACTACAACTTAAATTATCTATTTCTCTTACAATGGCCATTAGCCTCTCAATGATTACTGTAGCCTGTAGCACAGAATTGAATACAGACGTCTCTCTCCGCAAAATCATTTAAATAAAAAGCGACTCTTGCTACGACACAATAAAGTGCAATTCAGGTCGCACAGCGCTAATTACCTACAGTTATATTCACCTAGAAGTTGCCTCTCTTTCTATCGCGTAACTCTTGTGAATATATCTTATGATTACGCTACGCTCACTGTTTTGTCCCGACAAGACGGGCCCACCGCGTACTTGTAGCTTCATATCTAAAATGCGGAGTGAACCATCTATAGTCATCTGTGCATGTAGTAAATAGTCTAACAATAAACTTAAATACAAAGTAAATAAAATTATCTAGTGAAACTTCTCAGACGTGATCGATATCGATATCCATAATAGTTCTTCTACTTTTAGAATGATACCTATTGATAATTTTATCAGGTTTTTTATTAAGATTATTAATTTTATCATTTAAATAGAGAATCAAAATAAAATTAGTTTATTCCACTAATTCCCATTGACAATCCCCATCAATGGGGATTTAACTGGTGAAACTTCTCAGACGTGATATCAATAAGTATCCATTGATCATGTACTAATGAACTTTTAGAATGATACCCAATGATTATTTCATCATTTTTAAAATTATAATTATCAAATTTATCATTTATATAGAGAATCAAAATAATAATAATAATTTGTGAAACTTCAGACGTGATGGATATCGATGTTATCTAATGATGAGAAAATTAAAAATAAACTTCTAAACTCACAATTTCAAATAACTAGGTGCAAGCCAGCACAGACAGGAATCCTGTGTCGCAGCAGGGGGCATGTAAGGTTGATTATGCACATAGGGTTGCCAGGCCCAAAAATAGAAAAGCCGGACCCAGATTCATATTAAGCCGGACATTTTGCCATGAAAGCCGGACACACTAGTTTTTAAAAGAAAAAACCAGCCAAGTGCGTGTCGTACCACACACAATGAAGGGTTCCGTAGTTGTGATGAATTTATCTCAATAACAAACTTAACATTGTAGTTGAAAAACATCATGTTTTTCAAACTGCAAATTTAATTTGGTTGATTATTTCTTGTTAACATGTACCTACTACGGTGGAGAATATAAGCATTAGCTCCATACAATTGTTTCGCAAAAAAAAAAAATAAGTTGCTAATTTGCCTACCTGATTGTATCCTATGATATATTTATAAATAATATTGGCTTTTAGAAGCCATTTGTTCCGTGTGGTACCGGACGTAAAGAATAATACCATCCCATTTCTTCCCGTGGGTGTCGTAAAAGGCGATTAGGGACTCACTAGAGAATGGGCAGCAGCGTTCTCTATGCATTTTTACACCATACTGCGACCGCCAACCCGCCTTCCAAGCGTGGCGATTATGGCAAACCCCCCCATTTGGGGGAGGCCTATGTTCAGCAGTGGACATCTTTCGGCTGAAATGATGATGACGACATCTAAGTTGTGTCGTAACTTTACTGGGTAACACGATACCCCTCGGTAGGATTTGTCCATGGCTAAGTGTAATAAGTAGAAATTTCTGCGGACTCCGGATGTCAATCATTCCTCCGTGGCTGTGTGACTAGAAAGTGTGTCGACTTACCGCAGTTTACATAATAACCGGGTAACAACCTAACTGTCTGCTGATGACACTTTAATAGTTAGGAAAAGTTTTGTTTTGTTGCCAAATTGTAGATGCAAAGTTTTGTTGCAATGCATGGTAACTGCATTTGAACTGGCAAAACATTCACAACAAAACATATTGAAATCTAGTTCCTATCAAACATTGTATGGAACATTGACAGAAAATAGAGATTTCAACATGTTATTGTGAATGTTTTGTCAGTGCAAACGCACAGTTATAATGCAACAAATAGTAGCATTTTGATGAGTCTAATGTGCCTGAAGTAACCCGTCTTGAGCAAGCATGGTGATGGTGATCAATGCTCGTGCCTTCTCTGTATGAGAAGAGGCTTTTGCCCTGCAGTGGGATAATAATAGGCTATTTTTAGCTTATTGTACTGAATCCAGTAACAGTTTTCGCGTCGATGTCCCTAAAACCCTGTATACCTACTTAATAAAGACTCAAATTCACTTAACTAGCAAAACTCCTCAGACGTTATGGTCCCTGTCACCTGTATACTGCTAAACGCGGGATCTCTCATTTTGCGTCTTCAAAATACAAGTAAATTACCGACACAAAATCAATAATATTTTCTCATAACTAGTCATGGTAACTCACAACATCGGCCCTTTACATAATTGTCATGGTTACCATAAAAAACCATGGCCACGGCGGCTATATTTAACAACACATTACATAACACGTATGAAGGTAGGGTTGCCAAGTTTTTGATGTGTAAGTAACATCTTTCCTTGGCTTTCCTGCGATCTGTGGGAGTGATTTTGTGAAAAGGGACGGAAGTATGTAACAGGAAGCCAGGGAAGCGCTCGCTATTTGATTTAACCAATGAGCGCGCGCGGTGCTAGACTTGGCCGTTAGATGGTACCAACCCATTTTCCGAGAGGTTGGTACGTCAGATATCATCTTATGCGACTACTGTAAGGCTCGCTCGTTTTTTTTAAATATCAAATATGGTATTTTCAAAGTCATTGCTTATAAAAATACATATAGTAGACGGCGAAAAATATAATATATTTTAAATTCATATTTTTGGCTACTTTGAGCCTTTATTAACGGGTTTTTTTAAATATATAAATGTCACTTCTAAACTAACCCATGCTGTAAGTTGTGGAACTAACTTCCGCCTCGCATGCGTGATTTAATTAAGAGCATTACGTTTCCGTACTGTGAATATTTATATATTTATAATATGTATATTTATATATTTAAGCTTTATGTATTTATTTAAGTATATGTTAATTTATTTTACGTTATACATGAAGGTATATTTTGATATTTTTTTGTACTTATAAGTCTTCGCAAATTCATATTTTTCTCTTTTTGTTCTCACACAGTATTGTCTACATTTCTTTCTCATTTCTCCTTTCGCAGGTCTGCTGGAAGAAATTGCTTAAGAAATAAGCAGTACCTTTGTACTCAAATTATAATTATGTCGTATCTCTATGTATTTTACTGTGTGTACATAAATAATAAAATAAATAAATATTATAAAGAGATAAGATTTAATTTTTTGTATGATTGGTTGTTTGTAATGAATAAACTCAAAAACTACTTGACCAATTTAAAAAAATCTTTTTCTAGTTGAATGCTATATTATCGCTGAGTTAAATAAAGGCTTTAAGATTTATATCTTAAAGCCTTTAACTCAGCGATAAAAAAAAAAAAAAATAAAAAAAAAAAAAATATATTATTTATGAATTATTTTATAAAGATATCTCGCGGGCGAAGCTGCTGCCAGACGCTAAGAACTAATAATTATTACACATCTCGCCATTTTGTATTCAAATTATAAAATCTAGTAGTTTCGCCTACTATACCTATATTTTTTTTTTATATTCCTTGTAAGTATTTAGGCCTCTATTATAACAGCATACTATATTAATAAGTAAGGTTGGCAACCCTATAAGTGTGGAGGCATACCTTCACGTAGGCTAAAAATAACTGTAGGTAAAGTTAACATGGAACAAGTGAGCGCACACAATTCGAAAGCGAACTCATTTGTTTTTAACCGACTTCCAAAAAAGAGGAGGTTATATGTTCGTCGCGTATGTTTTTTTTTTTATGTATGGCCACCGATTGCTCCGTCAATTGTGGACCAATTTTGTAAATTATTTTTTTGCATGAAAGGGTCCCCCAAGTTGGTCACATATAAATTTTATCAATTTTGCTTGGATATTTTTTGAGTAAGCTTCAATAATACGTATTTTTTTCCCACTTAGTATAAGTGGATGATAAATGATGATAACTTCCTGTCACTTTTATTTACATAGCAGGTAGTGCAGTGGGCGGCAGTGGTATTTGAATTTGTGTGGGGTAGGTAACACAACTATAAAGTGAAAAATTAAAACTTTTTACGTTGTAAATTTTCGAGGATTTATACCTCGATACATGTAAAGGGCCAGAAGCGAAGCTGCGCCAGTTTGATCCGATCGTATACGTGGCTAAGTAATAACTGCCACACGGGTCGATCCATCAGGTTAAGCTACGCTTGCATTGCATACCGAGACCGAAAAAAAAAAAAGACTCCTTCGTGCCTTGGATAGCACGTTAAGCTGTTAGATCCGGCTGTCATTCGTGGATCTTTGACAGTCGTTACGGGTCGTCAGAAGCCCGAAAGTCTGACAACCAGTCTTACCAAGGGGCATCAAATTACCCAGCTACTGTATTGTGGAGCAGTTGCTCCATATAAAATACAGGTATTCAGCTGCATCCGGTTAGACTGGAAGCCGACCACCAATATAGTTGGGAAAAGGCTAGGCAGATTGATTTTTTGCTTCAATTAGTAAAAACAAAGAGTTTGCTCTCTTAGTCGTCGATACGGGGTAGACAGAAGCCCGAGAGTCTGACAACCGGTCTAACCACCAAAGGGTTAGGGGTAAGTATCGTGTGAAATCATGTTATCCATGCAGATATTGGGCTGCATCCGGTTAGACTGGAAGCCGACTCCACCAGGTTGAAAAAAGCCGGATTTCGCCCGTCTTGAGATGTTGTCGCATAAAAATTAACATTCATGTGTCAAAAAAAACGAATCATGCGCACTTCACCGCGCGCCCCGCCCTTTTTAATATTTTGTTGTATTCATTTTTAATAAAGGGTAAATTAGATTATGTTTTTAAAGATGTTGATTTTAATTACGTTGATTTGTATTGTGATCAAAGAAAACAAAAAAGAAGAAAAGAAACGAAGAAAGAAAAAAGAAGAAGAAAAAAAAAAAACAGAAAAAGAAAAAAAGAAGAAAGAAAACAAAGAAGAAAAAGAAGAAGAAAGAAAAAAATGAAAAGAAGACAAAAAGAAGGAAAGAAGAAAAAAAGAAGGAAAGAAGAAAAAAAGAAGGTCAGGCCTTTCAAAGAAGGTCATATTAGAACTTTCTAATTTAAAAAAAAAACGAAAAATCTAGGTACTTTATTTTATTAAAAAATCTCAAAATCCTAAGATTTCGGCCTCAATTCTGACAGGAGCCTAAAAATCCTGAGACCCCAGCACGCAGATTGTGATTGTGTAACTGTCATTTTGACAATTCTTCCGTCGATAAAACCCGTTTCAACGGTGGTCATGTTACACGTGCAGGACAAATCCTGAGATATGGTAACCCTAAACAGAACCCTTCGTGTGCCGGTCTACTCGCACTTGGCCGGCTTTTGAGCTTATCGCGCTCAGACAGAAAGATGTTTAATAATAGTAGGTACTTCTATTGATTTTCCTTATTTATGTTGTTTGTGATGCAAGAACTTCATACAAATACCTATCCTCTAAGCTATTTGCACTGTCATTAGGTAGATCGTTTTCAAGTGTCTGAGTCAATGTACATTGAGAATAAAAGTGTCAGTGTATCATAAACGAGCGGCAATTATGTATGGTTTAATAGCAGTAGTATACATAGCTAATCCATTCGTCCCATACAGTCGAGCATAGAGCCGAGATAGCTAACCTTTTGATTGGAAAACTTTAAAAGAAATTGACGCATTACCCTTATAATTATTCTGAAAGTGGGCAACGTCGCAAATATTTCGCTGTTTTGATTAATTTGGCAATATTATTGTATGGAAATAAGAAATATGGCTAATTAACTAGTGACAGTTAGTGATATTGATTATGAAATGCATTATTTAATATCGTAACACCGAATATGTAGTTTTGAATGTAAAAAAGTACTTATTTAAAAACTTCCCAAAAGACTTTTTAGGGTTCCATAGTGAACAAGGAACCCTTATAGTTTCGCCATGTCCGTCTGTCTGTCTGTCTGTCCGTCTGTCTGTCTGTCCGTCTGTCTGTCCGCGGCTTAGCTCAGAGACGGTTAGTACTAGAAACCTGTAATTTGGCATATGTATACATATTAATCAGCACAAAGTGGTAAAATAAAATCATGAAAAAAATTTTTTTTAGGTTGTGCTATTAAGCTTTTAATTGATTTTTTTTGTTAGAGTCAAGTGTCCCCCCCCCCCCCCCCCCTTCTAGATAAATGGTTGTACTTGGACTTGTGAAAAAATTCACAGCAATATTATATATAACGAAATTAAAAGGAAAACTATGAGAGCTAAGTAGGCTGTACAGCAGTGCTATTCTGTAACCATCTCACCGTGAAAACTTAGGGGAAGTGATCGTGGAGTGAGCTGTCAGTGTCACCCCACCCGATGCTAGGGATGACCAAGCATTACATTTACAATCGTAATCGAGATTTAAACTATATTTTTTATGCTAATTCTATTGATCATTTTATATTAAGTATTCTAAAGCTAGTATTTAAATGTCTAAACATTACTATATAGGGGGGGTTAAATAAAATAGCAAAACAGTTATCCAATCAGAAACTCAATTTTGTTTTATTCTATTTTTTGCCTAGACTAGTCCTTTAATATAAATAGCCTGAGGCGCGCACACCGAATCACTTCACCACGTTGAAGCGGTAAGAATCGCGCTTACGCGCTAGGTATACACTATCACATTGAGGTTTATTTTACTTACTACGTACCTACATACTTATTTAACTTGTAACGCGTCACGTACTTACTTACGTACTAAATACCAACGTCCAATTAGTACCTACAATGTTTTATTCATCATCATCATATATAACCCAAGTAAAACTGACACTTGTAGCGCGCGCACATCACATCACCGAACTGTTGTCGCCGAGGAAATAACACGCGTTACCATGGTGACCACCCGCGTGATCACTTCACGCGATTCTTAAAGAATCGGATGAAGTGATCACGCCGCGCAGGCGCGCCGTCGAGGAAATAACACGCGTTACCATGGTGACCACCCGCGTGATCACTTCACGCGATTCTTAAAGAATCGGATGAAGTGATCACGCCGCGCAGGCGCGCCGCCGAGGAAATAACACGCGTTACCATGGTGACCACCCGCGTGATCACTTCACCCGATTCTTAAAGAATCGGATGAAGTCACAAGTGATCACTCCGCGCAGGCGCGCTGTTACGCACTTTGTTTTTTTTTTCCCCTCTTTGACGGCCATGTCCATAAGCCTATACGTATTCAGAGACAATAATGAGTACCTATTTAGTTCAATACTTTTTGATAATTCAATGTCTAAATCATACCGTTTTGTACATTTAAAAAGTCAGTTTATTGACTAGATACATTTTGTTTTCAATAATTAAACTAGTTTTTTTTTAATGAACTAGTTACATACTACTTATTTAACCTGTAGGTATGTAACGCGTCACGCATGTGCAGTCAGAACTTATTTAAAATAAAATGCAATAAGTAAGTACCAATAAGTACAGCTGCTACAAAGCGCTTTTTCGTAGTTTGCGCATAGTTAGGTATTTACATTGTTAGTTTTATTAAAGAACCTATTGTCATCTGATGACTTGAATGCAATCAAACTCCTAGCGTGATTAATGCGCTTTACGTGTAGATAGATAGGCAAGTATCTCCTTAACTAACCGTTGCCAATAATAAAATAATATTCATTATCATAATGATAATATGAAAAACTGACACTTGTAGCGCGCGCACGAGCGCTCACTCAGTGTGTCCACTTACGTTTTTGGTTTTTCCCAGTTTGTTAATGAATTATCCCTAAAACCCTATTTTTTTTTAACTCCTTGATTTAAGGACCTTGATGAAAATAAATAATAACAAATCATTCCACATATTTAATAGCATTAAATACCTACAAAACTTTCATTAACTGACGAGATTACAAACATTCATTATTAATCGAGCGAGACGAAACAAACTATCTCCAGATATAATGCGACTTAGTTCCGATGTCGTCTTTAGCCACGGTAATAGTACAATTAACATGGTAAACTACAATTAGACCGATGACATTCATTAAGATTTTTTCCCCGATATTCCCTAACTCCCTGTCAACATAAAATATCCCTAAACCATGCATAACATCGGTAATTTTTCCCTAAAGAAGGGAAAAATCCCTAAAAGTGGAAACACTGCGCTCACTTCGTCGACTCGCCGACGCACAGTGGATCGTGCCCATACAAGAGGTCGGACATAGAATTAAAAATTGAAAAAGTATTTAATTGAAAAAAATGAAATATACAGTTGCATTACTCTATTATGGAACTACAAAAAATGTTACTACAATTTTTTTATTTGACCAGTACTTTATGAGCAATTCGATGAAAACTGTTATTTTTCTATGGAAATGGTCACAAAAATGTCTGTATCTCATGATTCCCTCCTTGTTTCGATTTGCGGTTTTCACTACTGTTATTTACCCATTTTATGCCACATTTTCTTCAAGGACACATGGTGCCCCCAGCGACCCCCTTCCGAGATATTTTGCTTTTAGTAACTATACTTTTTATTGTATAAATGATGAAATGGAGGTACATTAAGTATATTCATTACTGAGAATAAGTCATCCCTAAGTAGTTCCTTAAATAACAGGTGCGTTTGCGATTACTTTAATGACTTATGAACGCTTTTGTTGTATGGCAACAGAAGCGTTCATAAGTCATTAAGTAAAGATTACCAGTACTTGCTTAATCTAATTAGTTATTGTAATTACTATGTTAACAGCCCTTAATCTCTGCATTGTGATTGTCTAATGTCATCATTAGCTTATCAAATTCATTGCTAGTTGCCTACTTGCTGCCCTATATATTTGAGTGTGTTTAGCAAATGTAATTCAGTTGTAATTATAACTTCTATCAAGTGTTGTCATTATGGCTTTCCGTGGGTTTTCTACTTATCTAGATCTTTACGTTGCTCTTCATAATCATAAAGATCTTCGTGACTATGACAATTTATTTAACACATTGAAGTCGAGTACTAACGTCCAGTTAAGTGAAAGTGATGTGACGGATCTCAAGAACTGGTGTCGATGATTTTGCTATAGGGTTTACACCAAATGGGTGCAATCAAGAAGGACAGTCGACGGGTTCATTAACAAGAACGGAGAGTGGTTAAATTCCGATATCGTTTGGCCAGATTGCTTTAAAGAAAATGTTGTTGACACTGAAGAAGCAAATGAAAATGAGGCAGAAGAGGTAGTCAGTCCATCAAAATCAGATGCATCAACTTCAACATATACATCTCCTCGCAAACGCTTTGAAGATTTATCGACTAGACACAAAAGAAGACGTGTTAATGAAAATGTTGCTAGTTGCAGTCGTCCGGATGAGCTTTTGCATACTGTTGAAAGTATACTTAAGTCTGCCGGAAAAAATGATATGGCCAGAATAATGAAAAATTTGCTGGAAAATCCTGAACACGTCTCAACAGTTTTAAATGTCCTGGAAACTAAGCAGAATCCTTCGCTTTGTGAAGTTCCTACTCACAAAGCACTTGCTCTTTACGTTTACTTGCAGTTATCCAAGTGGCGTTACATCACACTTCGGGACTTTAGTTTAAAAGAAGGTCATGCGAAATACCCAAGCTACTACTTGTTAGTTAAAGAAAAGCTTAAATGCTACCCGGCAAAAGAAGACATAACTGTGACTGAAACTTCCGCAAAGATACGGATCCAAGCCCTCCTTGATCTCACAGTTAGGAGGCTGATCGATTCATTTGAATCAAATTTTGATGCTGGTGAACCACTTGTGCTTCACAGTAAATGGGGTTTTGATGGAGCTTCAAGTCAAAGCATTTACCATCAAACGACAACAACAAGTGAACAAGACTTATCCAGTGTAATTATGGCAAGTCTTGTACCGCTTAAGTTAGTGACTTCTAGTGGAAGTATAATGTGGCAGAATGATCGGCCATCGTCAACCACATATTGTCGCCCGATTTCATTTACATTTATGAAAGAAACGGAAGCGAATGTTAAGGCTGAAATGGAAATATTTGAGACCGAGATTCGTGAACTGAACCCGACTGATTGCGGCAATGCTACTGTTACTCACAATCTATGGCTAACCATGATTGATGGTAAGGTACATTCAATCATATCTGGTACATCGGCAGCAGTGTGTGATTTGTGCAAAGCTCGCCCAAGCGAAATGTATAACTTGGAAGAAGTAAATAAGAGCTAAAATTTAGCTTAGAGCTAAATCCGTGAATACAGATTTATACAAGCATGGATTTAGTTCATTGCATGCTTGGATTCGGTCTATGGAGTGTTTATTACACATTGCTTACAGAATGGACATAAAATCATGGCAAGCAAAAGGTGACGAAAATAAAAAAAAAGTTAAAGATAAGAAAGAAGCCATTCAAGAAGCTTTCCGAAGAAGCGATTAGTTGATCAGAGTGAATTGGAGTTCATTGACGTTTCAACTGATACACTTGCTGCATGTAGTGACGTTGAAGAAGATGATGACGATAATAATGATCATGATGTCGTTATTGATGAAGATGAAGAAAATATAGTTTAAGTCTTATAGTACCTAATATTATTATTAACAAGCAGTTTCTTTGTTAATTTCTTGTTTTTGTGTATTTTTTTTTTATTCTGTTCTTTTTTTGTTTTGTGTTATGCCACCCATCGGCCAATAAATGTTTTTTTTTTCTTTCTTTTCTATTGTTGTTAGTAACTAAATGGTCGTGTTAATTAATTAATTTCCTATTATAATTTAGTTCTTAGTAGTTGTTTAATTTTTTAGTTTGTTTTAGGGTACATAGTTGTTTTATTTTTAAATTATTTTTACAGTGTTATATTATTTAAATAAAAAATATTTTTATACCTACATATTTTCTTATTGATCATAAAACTCTATTTCTTTTCGATGTGTTATTGTAAATTCGACTCAGTCATTACTAAGCTAATGATGACATTATCCAATCACAATGCAGAGATTAAGGGCTGTTAACATAGTAATTACAATAACTAATTAGATTAAGCAAGTACTGGTAATCTTTACTTAATGACTTATGAACGCTTCTGTTGCCATACAACAAAAGCGTTCATAAGTCATTAAAGTAATCGCAAATGCACCTGTTATTTAAGGAACTACTTAGGGATGACTTATTCTCAGTAATGAATATACTTAATGTACCTCCATTTCATCATTTATACAATAAAAAGTATAGTTACTAAAAGCAAAATATCTCGGAAGGGGGTCGCTGGGGGCACCATGTGTCCTTGAAGAAAATGTGGCATAAAATGGGTAAATAACAGTAGTGAAAACCGCAAATCGAAACAAGGAGGGAATCATGAGATACAGACATTTTTGTGACCATTTCCATAGAAAAATAACAGTTTTCATCGAATTGCTCATAAAGTACTGGTCAAATAAAAAAATTGTAGTAACATTTTTTGTAGTTCCATAATAGAGTAATGCAACTGTATATTTCATTTTTTTCAATTAAATACTTTTTCAATTTTTAATTCTATGTCCGACCTCTTGTATGGGGACGATCCACTGTGCGACGAGCCGTTGCCAAGGTAACCACCGAGTGGAGTGGTTACCATGACTACAGCACCCGGCGATAAGTTTTTTTTTAAATTGTCCCTCATTGACGGTCCATGGTACCATGTCCATAGGCCTATTCGTATTCAGAGATGATAATTAGTATTTATTTATTTAAATGTTTTTTTATATTTCAGTGTCTAAATCATAACGTTTTTGTACATTTTAAAAGACAGTTAATTGCCTTCATTTGGTTTTCATAAATTAAACTGCTTTTAAATGACCTAGGTACCTTCTTACTAAGTACTTATTTAACATTTTAAATAATAAAATGCAATACCAATAAGTACCTGCAGTTGCTACAAAGCGCCTTTTCGTAGTTTGAGCATAGTTACTTACATTGTTTGTTATAGTAGAACCTATTGTCAGCTGATGACTTGAATGCAATCAAAATCCTAGCGTGATGAGATGCGCTTTACCTATCTAGGTATACGATTTGTGTATTTATCAAATCATAAAACATTTAAAAGATGTGTGCTAAGTACCTAATATTTTATTGTACCTCCTTAACTAAACATTGCCAATAATAAAATAATATTCATCAAATCTTAATCAACATCATAAATTAATACTAAGTTCAACAGACAGCGCGCGCATAGGGCGCACTGCACCTCTTCATAATACCGTAAAAAGCACATAAGTAGTAATATCGTGTGGGTGGGTGATTTTCGACTTTCTGTGAGCTACACTTTAGAAGATATTCGTTATCTAATTATGTATTCAACCAACGGACCTAGTTAAATTTGCAAAAGTCGAAATTTTGGATTCGTAAGGTACATAATAGTATCAAGCTCCTAATGCTAACAGTATGATAATTTAAAAAAACCGGCCAAGTGCGTGTCGGATCACGCACAATAAAGGGTTCCGTAGTTGGGATGAATTTATCCCAAGAACAAACTTAACATTGTAGTTGAAAAACATGTTCTCCTATACGGAATGTATGGGAGATCATGTTTTTCAAACCGCCAATGAATTTAAGTTGGTCGATTATTACTCGTTAACCTGTAGAGCCTACTTAGCTCTGATAGTTTTCCTTTTAATTTCGTTATATATACTACTGCTGTGAATTTTTTCACAAGACCAAGTACTCCCATTTAGCTAGAGGGACACACACACACACACACACTTGACACTAACAAAAAAAATCAGTTAAAAGCTTAATATTTCGCAAACGGATTCCTGAATCAAAAAATGGTTTGGACGAACTCACAATATTTTTGAAAGACCTTTCTAACGATACCCCACAACATGGGATAGATGAGGAAAAAAAAACATGGGGGGTACCCTAAAAAAAAATTTTTTTCTTGATTTTATTTTACCACTTTGTCGGCATGATTAATATGTATACATATATGCCAAATTACAGCTTTCTAGTACTAACCGTCTCTGAGCTAAGCCGCGGACAGACAGACGGACAGACAAACAGACAGAAAGACAAACAGACGGACATGGCGAAACTATAAGGGTTCTTTTTTTACTACGGAACCCTAAAAAGGAGCCCGCTGGCTGGACGTTTGTCTAAGTAACGAATATCTTCTAAAGTATAGCTCACAGAAAGTCGAAATTTTGGATTTGTAAGGTACCTACATAATGTTTCTAACTCCGAGCACTACTGGGCGATCTGAAAGTATAATAACAATAAAAATTATCACAAGGGGCCCGCTAGCAACACTACATAGAAACGTCGTTTAATCAAAAACTGTTGAGGTACAAAATACATCTTATTTATTTTCTATAGGTAAAAAATTATGTCCTTATGTAAACCTATCACCTGTTGATAAATCTCGTTGGGACCTGCCAGATAGACCCACACAGTAATATTCCATCATCTAGATTGTTAGATAAGATACAAACCTCGTAACATAAATATTACACACACAAATTGCGCATCACTCTTGCAAACAAGAAAAATTTAAATTATTACAAATGTATTTATTTATTTATTTAAGAAATGTATTTACGTTTATTTTAAGCTGATAAAATTATGTGTGTTTAGGTTGCTGTAGTCTAATTTAAGTTTTCCTGTTTAGGTACTGTTTTACACACTATGTCTATGTCTCATACCATGTAAATCGATGCTATGTCTGTCATCCAATTCTCCTGTCGCAGGTCTGCTGGAAAAAAAATCTAATTATAAAACTTTATGTATTTTAGTTTATTGAGTGTTAGCTGTGTACATAAATAAATAAATAAATAAATAGAATTTATTCATTTGCATCACATCAAATCAATTTGCTAATACATTTTTGCTACATTTTTCTTGATGCTGGGAACGAAGCGCTGTCGGATGTGTGTGGACCGCACGCCACCACCGCTGGAAATAATGGTAAGCATTTATTACTATTTGATTTATTTAATTCCTACACTAATCTGAGTATATTTTTTACAATCAATTGAAATAATATTGTGATTATCATCAGTATAGTAATGTAGTACTTTCAATAAGTATGTATAGCGGTTTGATTTACTTATAATAGGTACTCATTTCAATCAATCATTTTGAGTACAATGAGTTGCAACATTTATTAATTCCATGCTCCAATTTATGTCCTCCTAATATGTATGTTTATCAAAAAAAGTGTGTGACATAATGAATACTTACCAGGATTGATGTGATCAAACCAAGTAGAGACGGTGTTCCTTTATTGTCTTCAGTTCATAAGGCATTACTTAGCAACTGCTGGGTCGATGTGCTAAGAGTCACAGAATGGGCTCATCTGCTAAGAGATAGAATATTTATCAGATTAATCATGTTCACTTGTTTTAAATGTGTGCCTATTCTTTTAGTTAACTTTCCAGTTTTCCATAAGTTGTGCCTTTGCCGGTCAATCGGTCAGGAACGAGTCCAAATCGTCAAGACAGCGTTTCTTAGGCCTGCCTCGGTCTCGGGCACCCACTGTGTGGCGATCGTGGCACGATTTACCTTTTATTATCAGCATGTTAGCTAGATACTTGGCATACTTACCTGACTGACCCCCACTCGTTCTTGCAAAGTTTACCATCAGACTGATGATCTAGTTCACTTATTTATGAACAGCAACACAGGGATTGTGGAGTCGAGGCAAAATTTCGTTTTTAATAATTTTAGAAAAACTTTTACTAGCACATGCCAACAATAAGTCTTATTACTATCACATTCACTATTACACACTATTAAATTATTGTCACTGATAAACTAATTCAAAGTAGGTACTAAATAATTCAAACTTTCATTTGTTTATTTGCAGCTTAATTTGTAGATTTTGTTTGGAACTTTAACGATCTGCCGATTGTATGAGAGAGTCGACTGTAAAATAAAAAATGCTGAGTTGACGCGTCACAATCGAATTTAACGCGTAATATTGCCTGTCTAAAGTATACCTTTCTTGCTCTCACTTACACAGTGTAGGAAATACTCGTAGATATGGAGGAAAGGCATATAGCATCACATGTTAAACATGTAACAACATTTTTCTCCGGAATGTTGCATTGTATTCTATAAAGGCTGCGTTCTGAGTTAAGCTGTAATCTATTTGAACGTGCTAGCATCCGTAGGTCCGTACCGAATTAGCGTGAGTGCGGTAACGATGTCTCGTGAAGCGTCATAGATGTCGTCATGATATGCACCATCTTGCTATAACGCCGACCATGCCCTAAGTTAATATCACCGTGAGCGCTGACAAAAATGGCAGTTGTTCGATTTTGTTTTGAGCCGCCTAACGTTAGCCCACGTTTGCACAGACGTAATAAAATGGCGTACCGCGCTTGGAAAGGAACAAATGGAAAGCGGTAAATCTATTCGAATGGCCGCGGTTTTTTTCCGCCGCGATTTTTTATTGCGCGATGCTCGATTTTCGACGCTCGGCGTTGAACGTTGAATAAATGCGACTTAAGAAGTTCTGTTCTTGTGTTCCCACGGTTGGAAAAAATTGCGCGATTTGGTCCGTATGGTATGGCGCGCCGCCGCGCCGGCTCATAGAGTACAGACGTGCCGCATGCTCAAGGCCGTTCATTATTCAAGGAATGCATCCAAAATTTTCATTTTGGTCTCTTGGTCTCACAATAGAGATGTGTCCCTCACTCATGAGGTGCCTCGTTTGAGGTACTCGTGATCGCAAATTGAAAGAGTTACTCGAATTTCAACATTGAACCAACTCACTCGTTCACGCGTCCTCACTTAAATATTGACATTGATATTATTGACGCGAGTACTCGCGAGTGACTTTTGAGTGAGTTTAGTGAGTGAATGAACCGACTTTCATAATTGTACAGAATATACAGAATGAGTTCGGCTCGTGAGGTGAATACATCGACGTACGACTCCTCGCCTCAAATGAGGGGTACCTCTTGAGGACCTCGCGAGGTAAAATGAGGTACTCCCTCAATCTCATATAAAAATGATGAGTTACCCATCACTATCTCACAAGGAGCTACTGCTAATAATTTTGCGGAACCCATCGTACATCCATATTGCATGAAGAGTCGATTTCAACGGCAGGAAAAATCGCACTTGGCGCTTTTATTCCGCCGCGATTTTATTACGTCCGTGCGAACATGGGCTTAAACTAACGTGGTATTTTCAAAATTGTGCTCCTGGCTACCGTCGCCCCCTAAGCAAAGAAGAAGAAGCCATTTGTGATCTAATCACAAATAATATATTAGTTTTGACGTTGAGCAACCACTGTGAGCGCGTTCACGAGCGTTCCGAATTGTTGACAGCTCTCAGCTGTCATAATCGTGATAACGAAACAGGAAATTTGGAACGTAAATCATTATCGTCAGCGCCAGTGTTGCCAACCCGTACGATAATTATGGGGGCGTACAATAATTTGGCCAATGATACGATGTACGATAATGAATGTTTAGACATTCATTATCGTACGATATATTTGAGATTTGCTGAAAAAAATATTTTAAATTCCAATAACAAAACGTATTTGTCAAATCAAATGTAAACGCAGAAAAAAAAAAAAAATGTCATTTGTCAACTATGTAAACATCAACAAATAAGTATCTCTGTGTCTCTCTCCCTCTAGTTTTTATTTAATTTTACAGTGATAACGTTATCACAAAAATATCAAATCAAAACTATGTATAAAACATGGTTTGTGCTGCGCCACCACTGGTGAAGCTTGGCTTATACGTCTCCTTTGACTCTAGTATAAAATTATTCATTGTCTTTTGAGAGCAATTTGAATTGCTATTTGATTTGATTTAGCGTTTTTTTTTTCTTTTTTCCGATAATTTTGCCCAAAAAACGATAATTTCGACGTGGAAACTCAATAATTTTTATTATTGGAGTTGGCAACACTGGTCAGCGATCTTGATTGTTTTTTTATTATATTTTATATCTCGATGTTTTTATTCTAATTCCACAGAGTACTTTATAACATACTGAATTCGGAAAGCGGCCAAAGTCTATAGCACAGAGTACTTTTTTTTTTATCATGCTGAAAGCATGTAACTTTGTCTAAAGTCTATCTATGATGGATTTAGGGATTGGGGTGAGGACGCCTTTTTATTTCGTTTTTTTTGCAACCGGACAAGAATGTCTCAGTGTGCATGTGCAAGAACTATGTGAATTGACGTGAAAGTGTTCTAAATAAACATGGACAGGTAAGTAACAAACAGTTGTGTATTGGATAAAGATATTGGACAGAATTTGTTATTTCATCAAACATAGTTAGCAATTTCGCGAGCCATATGTCGCGTTGTGAGTAGAAATTACAGTAGCTCAGACCAATAAAAAAGTATTTTACTGGTCTGAGCTGAGTACACTAGCGACAGCAAAGTGTCGCTAACGACATTTTGCTGTCGCTAGTGTACTCAGCGTATCTAAATCATGTTTCTAAAAACATGATTTAGATACGTTACTACATAATGTACGTACCTACTAGGCATTTTATTAGTGAAATTCACTAAAATTTTGCGTAAATATTTTAAATGTAAAAATGTACTTACCAGAAAATCGAACTCATTGAGCTCGAGTGCGATGTAGAGGCAGCAGGGGCTCTGACAGGCCTAGGCCACACTATCGACGAGTAAACAGCTTTTTTAACACTTTTTTGAACTAAATCTTATAGGTTATAATTTTTGAGTATTACAAATAAATTTTGCATTTCAGAATAACTGTATATGAGATTGGGTAACTGCCGGCGGGTCGGGGCCCGGAGAGCCCTCTGCACCCCAGCCGGAAGCGCCAGTGGGAACCGTAAGTAGTTCTACAATGTATCTGGTTGTATTACACTAGCAAGAATAATTTTTAATTTAAAATGTCCATCTAGATCTACTCCTGCACCTCGACCACCACCACCACCTCAGATGCCTTAGGTTGTGGTTCCCCCAACCCAGCCCACCACCACCACCATCCCCATCATATTCACCGGCGTTGTAAGTATATTACCCACTTTTCTATTTATCCCTAAAGATATGGGTACTACAAAAATGTTTTTTTTTTTTCAGGTGTTTGGAATGTGACTCAGCACCATCAATGGAGTGTCCTCTCGCCAGAGTATGTGAGATGAAGACATCTTGGATCAAAGTCAAAGTCAAAGTCAAACAATTTATTTCAATTAGGCACATAAAAGGCACTTATGAACGTCAAGTTTACAAAAAATAGAATTGATTCTATCTATATCTATTGATCAGCTCTGTTATGGTAAGTAGCTGCTGATTTTAGCTCTGGATGGGGCTAGGGGCAAACTTCTAGTTCCCACCAGATGTTTTACCTAACTATCATTACACAGGAACAGAACCAGACTCTGGCGAGAGCGATAATGAGGATTTGGCGCCTTACTACATCTTCTCAAGGGTGCAGAGGAGGTCCTGCGAGACGCCACTGGACATTGATGATGCCGATGTGCCTGCAAGCGACGGACCTGCTCCAGCTCCCACTGCTGCAGCCGCGGACGTCAGCACCAGCATCCTGGATGTTCCCCCAACTGCGACGGACCAGCCTTGGGGTCTCTATGAATTTGATAGGAAACCATTTCCGAATTTTCTGATTCTACCTGAATCGAGACATGAAAAGATTTCGCACAGCGATGTAGGGCCGACCGCTTCATGTGTCGACCCGTATGACATGTTCCTTGGCATTTGGGATCGGCAATTTATGGAGTACATTGCCAATACATTACATTATAATAAATCAAATTTATCTATGTTACCTGAGAGCTGCATACTGGCAAACAAAAATTATTATTAACACAAATTCTCACCGTGTTTTTAAAATAGTTCTTTCTTCTCGGTTTTGTGAAAATCTATTGTACTTTTTGACTGAACAATTACGATGAAGAACATGTAGGTAAAGGTAATTTTATCTTAAAAACATGATTATTGAAAATATGTTATTTGATTATCTGTGAGTGTGACTGATGATTATCTAGCTTTGTTAGATAATTTAATTATATAAATATTGTAAATAATTTGATTACCTGTGATACGAATTTACACCAGGTTTTTATGATTAATAACAATAAGTGATTAAAAGCTACTATGATAAAGAAAATTTTGTTTGTATGTCTCTAATAATATCACTTATCTACTAATAAAACCACGTTGGGACAGTGACCGCCAACCCCCTCATCGCAGCCGTAAGACAAACAACGATAAGGTGGGGTTAGCGATTCACGCCGCAGTAAGTACAGCGATTTGAATTGGGGGCAATAACTTCCCAGTCGCCACCCGGTGGGTACTGGGAATTTAATTCCCGATTGCCACCTGGTGGCAATCCACATGGGAGCAACTGGGAATATTCGAAATTATCAATTCAATAGGTACACAAATGTAAGAAAATTTGAATAACACGAGCTACCTTTGATGTAGTAGCTAGTATTACCACAGGCTATACATTATAATGTGGTAGTTCTTGTACTTAAAAAAAAAATTGTATTTCGCGCACTGCTTTTTTGCATTCTTTCTTAAGCGACGATCGATGTTCGTGCTAGTATACTTATATGTAATGGGTGTTCAGAAATGGAAATGAAACAATACACATTCACTTAGATGATTAATAATCCAAAATTTACAACACGCACAATCTCTCGCTCATACGTCTCACCGCCAAAAAGTACTGCCTCAGCAAGAAGCCAAGAAGTCAAACTACCATACCCTTTTTATTATTGTAAAATATTCGAAGCATTACATAAATAGATCATAAGGTCTGTTCTAGTCTATTTTCTCGCTAGATGGCGTTGAAGTCAAGTTTTTTAGTTGGTAGTGGGACAAGTTAATATTTAAAATGACAACAACATTTAGTGTCTCTATAAGTTGATAGATGGCGCTAGTAAGTCTGTTATATAGATTGCAACGGTAGATCTTCATGGCGGGTGTTATACTAGTTGCTTTCAATACCGGTACATGGCGATGCGATGGTTGTTTGTTGTTGACGATGCGAGAGTAGATTGAGGGTTCCTGGGCTCACAGATGCACAGCTGGCGAATAACCGTTACATATAGTCCTTGTCAATTCTATTATGAGCACTGAGCATTGTGAGCAATAGTGGCGCAGTGGTATCTGCCCCGAGTTACGAGTTGTAGGTAGTGAATTCGCACCCAGATGATCACTTTACTTTGTGTATTATATGAGACAGACATTATTTCGAAGACATGAGACATCCACCAAACCGCACTGGGCCCGCGTGGTGGATTATGGCCCACTCCCTCTCACAGAAAGGAGGCCTGTGTCCCAGCAGTGGGAACATTATAGGCTGATTATGCAATTCTATTATTTTAATAAATATACCTATTTTATCAGATATACGCAAATGTTTCCAAACTTGATAACACTGACTACGTAGAGACACAGATAATATATTATACGTACAGATACCCAATCCTTAAAAAGAAATGACACCTCCCTACGTCTAGCTATTGAGCTGCCTATTTTTCTTCCTCCATTTTTTCAGCAAATGGCAGCATTAGCGACTCACTAATTGCCAGAGACTGTAGTTTTACAACGCCGTCTAGGAGTCGACTTACATACTTATGGCGTGGTTTTATTATGTTAGATTCTAAATCGCACATGGCACGGTGCGTTCAAGGACAAGTAATAAGAATACAACAAAAATATCACGAGATGGCGGATATTTTTTTTATTTTTTATTTCTGTGTGAGTGAGCTAGCAATTTTCAAGCTGCTGCGAATGCTTCTTTATGGGTTTTTAGTATTTCAATGCTTAAATCTAGATTTTCTTCTCCTCGTTACCAAATCTACTACCTATAAACGGTTGCTAAAACCTACTAAACATGATAACAAATTGAGTATAACGCCATCTATTGCGAAGAGCTCTACTCAAAATGATTAACAGATGGCTACTTTATCATTCTATGGGTTGGAATTGTAGTAAAAGGTTTCATTTATCATTTTGTTGACAATACGAGATTTATGAGTTTAGATAGATAAATCAGCATTAAACAACGAAGTTTTGATTTTTACTAATCTTACTTCAGCCAAAATCTGCCGTTTATCGCTTTTTTGTGATTGTTTAATTTCATAATATTGTTACCTATGCTGCCATCTTGATTATTTTTTAAGACTAGTTGCGAGCCTCACCGAGGCTGAGGCTCGCAACTAGTCCTTGGCGAGAGCGGGATGAGCTACAAATAACAAATTATAGATTAATGCCGGTGCAATTACATATAGAATAATTAATGTACCTACGTCTTAGTATTTACCTACCAATTTAAAAAGTTTAAGACATTTATGTTAACATTTTAAAATGTGCCCATACTTACCTCATTTTTGCAGAACTAAGTAAAAGAAAATCCGACCCAAATGCTCTTTTTCACCGAGGTCTGTGAAAGTTTAAAAGTTTAGGAAAGAGCGCGAATTCACGCGTCTTGTCTACGATTGATAAACTTTTTTTTTATAGAAAATTTGAATTTCGCGCGCTGCTTTATTGCATTCCTACATTGACAATCCTTGATCGCACTGATACACATAACGTTCTTGTCAATTCTATTATTTTATTTATATTTATCTGATATACTCCAATGTTTGCACACTACATTAGTAATAATTAATTTCATCATCATAAAGATGTACTTCATCATCTGTGGTGGAAATGTGTGTGTACTTTACTAACTTAGTCTGTGGTGTCTATTGTGGGATGACCCGCTACAAAAAAACTACATTTATTTTGTAAAGTTCCAAAGTTTCAAAATCTTAAAACAAATAAACAAAAACAAATGAAAGTTTGAATTATTTAGTACCTACTTTGAATTAGTTTATCAGTGACAATAATTTAATAGTGTGTAATAGTGAATGTGATAGTAATAAGACTTATTGTTGGCATGTGCTAGTAAAAGTTTTTCTAAAATTATTAAAAACGAAATTTTGCCTCGACTCCACAATCCCTGTGTTGCTGTTCATAAATAAGTGAACTAGATCATCAGTCTGGTGGTAAACTTTGCAAGAACGAGTGGGGGTCAGTCAGGTAAGTATGCCAAGTATCTAGCTAACTTGCTGATAATAAAAGGTGAATCGTGCCACGATCGCCACACAGTGGGTGCCCGAGACCGAGGCAGGCCTAAGAAACGCTGTCTTGACGATTTGGACTCGTTCCTGACCGATTGACCGGCAAAGGCACAACTTATGGAAAACTGGAAAGTTAACTAAAAGAATAGGCACACATTTAAAACAAGTGAACATGATTAATCTGATAAATATTCTATCTCTTAGCAGATGAGCCCATTCTGTGACTCTTAGCACATCGACCCAGCAGTTGCTAAGTAATGCCTTATGAACTGAAGACAATAAAGGAACACCGTCTCTACTTGGTTTGATCACATCAATCCTGGTAAGTATTCATTATGTCACACACTTTTTTTGATAAACATACATATTAGGAGGACATAAATTGGAGCATGGAATTAATAAATGTTGCAACTCATTGTACTCAAAATGATTGATTGAAATGAGTACCTATTATAAGTAAATCAAACCGCTATACATACTTATTGAAAGTACTACATTACTATACTGATGATAATCACAATATTATTTCAATTGATTGTAAAAAATATACTCAGATTAGTGTAGGAATGAAATAAATCAAATAGTAATAAATGCTTACCATTATTTCCAGCGGTGGTGGCGTGCGGTCCACACACATCCGACAGCGCTTCGTTCCCAGCATCAAGAAAAATGTAGCAAAAATGTATTAGCAAATTGATTTGATGTGATGCAAATGAATAAATTCTATTTATTTATGTACACAGTTAACACTCAATAAAGTAAAATACATAAAGTTTTATAATTAGATTTTTTTTCCAGCAGACCTGCGACAGGAGAATTGGATGACAGACATAGCATCGATTTACATGGTATGAGACATAGACATAGTGTGTAAAACAGTACCTAAACAGGAAAACTTAAATTAGACTACAGCAACCTAAACACACATAATTTTATCAGCTTAAAATAAACGTAAATACATTTCTTAAATAAATAAATAAATACATTTGTAATAATTTAAATTTTTCTTGTTTGCAAGAGTGATGCGCAATTTGTGTGTGTAATATTTATGTTACGAGGTTTGTATCTTATCTAACAATCTAGATGATGGAATATTACTGTGTGGGTCTATCTGGCAGGTCCCAACGAGATTTATCAACAGGTGATAGGTTTACATAAGGACATAATTTTTTACCTATAGAAAATAAATAAGATGTATTTTGTACCTCAACAGTTTTTGATTAAACGACGTTTCTATGTAGTGTCTTGCTAGCGGGCCCCTTGTGATAATTTTTATTGTTATTATACTTTCAGATCGCCCAGTAGTGCTCGGAGTTAGAAACATTATGTAGGTACCTTACAAATCCAAAATTTCGACTTTCTGTGAGCTATACTTTAGAAGATATTCGTTACTTAGACAAACGTCCAGCCAGCGGGCTCCTTTTTAGGGTTCCGTAGTAAACAAAGAACCCTTATAGTTTCGCCATGTCCGTCTGTTTGTCTTTCTGTCTGTTTGTCTGTCCGTCTGTCTGTCCGCGGCTTAGCTCAGAGACGGTTAGTACTAGAAAGCTGTAATTTGGCATATATGTATACATATTAATCATGCCGACAAAGTGGTAAAATAAAATCAAGAAAAAAATTTTTTTTTAGGGTACCCCCCATGTTTTTTTTTCCTCATCTATCCCATGTTGTGGGGTATCGTTAGAAAGGTCTTTCAAAAATATTGTGAGTTCGTCCAAACCATTTTTTGATTCAGGAATCCGTTTGCGAAATATTAAGCTTTTAACTGATTTTTTTTGTTAGTGTCAAGTGTGTGTGTGTGTGTGTGTCCCTCTAGCTAAATGGGAGTACTTGGTCTTGTGAAAAAATTCACAGCAGTAGTATATATAACGAAATTAAAAGGAAAACTATCAGAGCTAAGTAGGCTCTACAGGTTAACGAGTAATAATCGACCAACTTAAATTCATTGGCGGTTTGAAAAACATGATCTCCCATACATTCCGTATAGGAGAACATATTTTTCAACTACAATGTTAAGTTTGTTCTTGGGATAAATTCATCCCAACTACGGAACCCTTTATTGTGCGTGGTCCGACACGCACTTGGCCGGTTTTTTTAAATTATCATACTGTTAGCATTAGGAGCTTGATACTATTATGTACCTTACGAATCCAAAATTTCGACTTTTGCAAATTTAACTAGGTCCGTTGGTTGAATACATAATTAGATAACGAATATCTTCTAAAGTGTAGCTCACAGAAAGTCGAAAATCACCCACCCACACGATATTACTACTTATGTGCTTTTTACGTATTATGAAGAGGTGCAGTGCGCCCTATGCGCGCGCTGTCTGTTGAACTTAGTATTAATTTATGATGTTGATTAAGATTTGATGAATATTATTTTATTATTGGCAATGTTTAGTTAAGGAGGTACAATAAAATATTAGGTACTTAGCACACATCTTTTAAATGTTTTATGATTTGATAAATACACAAATCGTATACCTAGATAGGTAAAGCGCATCTCATCACGCTAGGATTTTGATTGCATTCAAGTCATCAGCTGACAATAGGTTCTACTATAACAAACAATGTAAGTAACTATGCTCAAACTACGAAAAGGCGCTTTGTAGCAACTGCAGGTACTTATTGGTATTGCATTTTATTATTTAAAATGTTAAATAAGTACTTAGTAAGAAGGTACCTAGGTCATTTAAAAGCAGTTTAATTTATGAAAACCAAATGAAGGCAATTAAATGTCTTTTAAAATGTACAAAAACGGTATGATTTAGACACTGAAATATAAAAAAACATTTAAATAAATAAATACTAATTATCATCTCTGAATACGAATAGGCCTATGGACATGGTACCATGGACCGTCAATGAGGGACAATTTAAAAAAAAACTTATCGCCGGGTGCTGTAGTCATGGTAACCACTCCACTCGGTGGTTACCTTGGCAACGGCTCGTCGGCGAGTCGACGAAGTGAGCGCAGTGTTTCCACTTTTAGGGATTTTTCCCTTCTTTAGGGAAAAATTACCGATGTTATGCATGGTTTAGGGATATTTTATGTTGACAGGGAGTTAGGGAATATCGGGGAAAAATTCTTAATGAATGTCATCGGTCTAATTGTAGTTTACCATGTTAATTGTACTATTACCGTGGCTAAAGACGACATCGGAACTAAGTCGCATTATATCTGGAGATAGTTTGTTTCGTCTCACTCGATTAATAATGAATGTTTGTAATCTCGTCAGTTAATGAAAGTTTTGTAGGTATTTAATGCTATTAAATATGTGGAATGATTTGTTATTATTTATTTTCATCAAGGTCCTTAAATCAAGGAGTTAAAAAAAAATAGGGTTTTAGGGATAATTCATTAACAAACTGGGAAAAACCAAAAACGTAAGTGGACACACTGAGTGAGCGCTCGTGCGCGCGCTACAAGTGTCAGTTTTTCATATTATCATTATGATAATGAATATTATTTTATTATTGGCAACGGTTAGTTAAGGAGATACTTGCCTATCTATCTACACGTAAAGCGCATTAATCACGCTAGGAGTTTGATTGCATTCAAGTCATCAGATGACAATAGGTTCTTTAATAAAACTAACAATGTAAGTACCTAACTATGCGCAAACTACGAAAAAGCGCTTTGTAGCAGCTGTACTTATTGGTACTTACTTATTGCATTTTATTTTAAATAAGTTCTGACTGCACATGCGTGACGCGTTACATACCTACAGGTTAAATAAGTAGTATGTAACTAGTTCATTAAAAAAAAACTAGTTTAATTATTGAAAACAAAATGTATCTAGTCAATAAACTGACTTTTTAAATGTACAAAACGGTATGATTTAGACATTGAATTATCAAAAAGTATTGAACTAAATAGGTACTCATTATTGTCTCTGAATACGTATAGGCTTATGGACATGGCCGTCAAAGAGGGGAAAAAAAAAACAAAGTGCGTAACAGCGCGCCTGCGCGGAGTGATCACTTGTGACTTCATCCGATTCTTTAAGAATCGGGTGAAGTGATCACGCGGGTGGTCACCATGGTAACGCGTGTTATTTCCTCGGCGGCGCGCCTGCGCGGCGTGATCACTTCATCCGATTCTTTAAGAATCGCGTGAAGTGATCACGCGGGTGGTCACCATGGTAACGCGTGTTATTTCCTCGACGGCGCGCCTGCGCGGCGTGATCACTTCATCCGATTCTTTAAGAATCGCGTGAAGTGATCACGCGGGTGGTCACCATGGTAACGCGTGTTATTTCCTCGGCGACAACAGTTCGGTGATGTGATGTGCGCGCGCTACAAGTGTCAGTTTTACTTGGGTTATATATGATGATGATGAATAAAACATTGTAGGTACTAATTGGACGTTGGTATTTAGTACGTAAGTAAGTACGTGACGCGTTACAAGTTAAATAAGTATGTAGGTACGTAGTAAGTAAAATAAACCTCAATGTGATAGTGTATACCTAGCGAGTAAACGCGATTCTTACCGCTTCAACGTGGTGAAGTGATTCGGTGTGCGCGCCTCAGGCTATTTATATTAAAGGACTAGTCTAGGAAAAAAATAGAATAAAACAAAATTGAGTTTCTGATTGGATAACTGTTTTGCTATTTTATTAAAACCCCCCCTATATAGTAATGTTTAGACATTTAAATACTAGCTTTAGAATACTTAATATAAAATGATCAATAGAATTAGCATTTAAAAAAAATTAAAATCTCGTTTATGATTGTAAATGTAATACTTGGTCAATCCCTAGCATCAGTGAGTTTTCACTGACAGCTCACTCCACGCAAGTTTTCACGGTGATATTTTAACAGAATCGACATGCAGGTTAACGAGTAATAATCAACCAACTTAAATTTGCAGTTTGAAAAACATGATCTCCCATACATTCCGTATGGGAGAACACGTTTTTCAACTACAATGTTAAGTTTGTTCTTGGGATAAATTCATCCCAACTGCGGAACCCTTCATTGTGTGTGGTCCGACACGCACTTGGCCGGTTTTTTTACACTTGGTTACACTCAAATTCAGTAGTATAATTGCAATTCATTATTAGTATTCTAGTACACTAGTTAGCCATATTTCTTATTTCCATACAGTAATATTGCCTAATTAATCAAAACAGGTAAGTATTTGACAGCTGTATGCGATGTTGCCAACTTTTTAAAAAAGAAAAGAAAGAAAAATAATTTTATTCGTCACAGAAACACGTGCATAAAAAAATAATAAAAACTCGAGTAGGTAACAAAACAATAACAATACGTATACAATAACGAGTACAAATCAGAAATAGTAGGCAGCTGCTGGCACGTCATGACTGTGACAAGAAGGCTTCCACTCAGCATGATGCTGTGCTATGGAGACCCACAGCACAGCGCTGATTTTCAGTGGTCACCCGAAAAAAAAAAACGCATGAACAAACGCATGAACGCATTTTGGATGAACTCTCATATGTAGTTTAGTTAAAACGCCTTTAAGCAACAATTATAAATCCAAAAACCCCTTATTGATTTAAGCATATTTATTTTTATGTTATTGAATTATTTTTTGTGCCGCGTTTCTATGAAAGAGTTTAAATTAAACAATTTGTTGTTTGTATCTTTAGTACGATAGCGAATAATTTATTAGCTGATTCACCAACCGGCCTTTTAAAGACAATAATTGTTGGCAGAGAACCGTTGTTATTTCATTATTATCATAACTGTCATAAGTTCATAAATTGGGGGTGGTATGTGTTTAAACAATTTTTTTTTCATTTAAAATGTTGTGGTATGTAGGTACCTTTAGGTACTACATAGTGTTTAAAATCAACACCTCTGTATTACGGTTCATCTCTCCTGTATATGCTATCAATGAACATTAAATAATTCTAAAACCATGACCAACTGGTTTACACGGTTCATATAAAAAAATGAAGGTCGTCCAGAATCTGTTGACGTATGCAGCAATGTTATTGACAAAAAAAAAATGTTGGTCAATTATTTAGCTGACTTCCGTGATAACTACAGTAATTAATAAAATTACTTAGACATTAGGATGTACAATTGATAAAAAATAACATAAGTAAATAAGTTTGAAGGTATCGTATTAAAAGATCAACTCACAAAAAAGGGTTTAAAAATAAATACAAAGGTCATTTAATTATGGGAGGAACAATAATTACAATTAAATAATTATTAAGAACAAAATAATGGTATAATATAATATACAGCGTGTTACAAAAAAATCGGGACTCGTCATACAGTTACTGCACTGAAGACGTGTGGGTCGTCGCCGAAGGAGGCCTAGGAAACAGTCCGGCCGTCGAGAGATTGCGTTCCTGACACCTCTCAGTTGGACAATTTCTAGTAGTAATAAGGATCAAATTCACAAAACACATATTCGTTAGTATGAAACTCACAGGTCTCAAAAACGCATTCTCTCGACGCCGACGGCCGGACTGTATACTTCATTTGAAATAAGATTAGACATTTAACAAAACCTTTGTTACAGTCTGTTCAACCGATTTTGACTTCTATTACGTTAGTTGTATGACAAATGGCAGCTGCAGTAAACAGTTGGTATTGTAACCACTTTTTTGCTTTTAATGCCATCCTTATACCTATGGTATAGAAGTCAGAATCGGTTGAACGGACTGTAAAAAAGGTTTGTTTAAATTTAAATGTCTTATCTTATTTCAAATTGAGTATAGACGCGTTAACGGGAGATTTTATTTAATAATTCAAGCACAGAAATGTACAGAGACGGACTTAATGCCATAGGCATTTTCTACTACCAGTCAACCTTTGGGTGTTGCAGAGACAAACAGTGGTAGGTGCAATTACGAAAAATTGAGGAATAAAAAAAAAATTAGTAATATATAAAATACACATATATCTATTACAAACTATAAATATAAAATATATATATTATATATAAATATAAGCACAAATAAATATACATAAATACACGAATAACAATGAGAAACCATCAACGTTGTGATGATACTGCCAGCTTCTTACGAATCCTAAGATTGGAGATTGGTAGGAGAAGGCAACGCATAGGGAACAATAAAGAGGGCAAATAACAGGGCCAAAAAAGGTAAAACAAAAGAAAGTTATTTGGTATTATACAGGCTGATTGATTGTGAACGCGTTGAATTTTGCAAGTCAACGGCCACTGATTATGAGCTGAAATAATAAACTCTATCCTCGGTCTAAATTGTGTAATAGTGTGTGTGTGTGTAGTAAATGACACAAGAACATTTTATATAATGAGTTTATGTGTAAATTTTATTGCCTACTTTACTTAAACATTACCTACAACTAGTAATTTACATGAAGTAGGTAGTTTCTTAGATTACGTGTAATTGGTATAATTTTATAGGAATAATTATTACCTACCTACTCAATAAATACGAAAATAAAATGTAATTTCATAGGTAAAATTATTGGTTTCAGAAGAAAAAAAACTCCAGGCTGTGATGTTTTTTTTATAATAAAAATATTTCAAAAGGTTTTCAGTTTTTTAACAATTTTTTTTTTTACCATAAACCTATGTCTATACTTAATTCCTAAAAAAATAAGTGTATGTGTAATAAAAAGTTAATATTATTACGATAATAAAAAATACTATCGATAATATTATTCCGACGGTAAAAAAAAACCTATCGATAATATTCCGATCAATAACGCTACACTAAGAAATTCCTTTCCGTTCTAAAACAAAATACAAATGAATATAGAATTTCTATAACAGCATATTTGTGGTACCGTTTGGCGTGTAACACTTTAGTAAAACAAGATAACTTGCTTATTATTTAAGATCTTCATCGTATTGGTACATACTTACCTACTTATTGCATTTTTTCACAAGCAAATATATTTGCTATGGAAAAATACTCATAAAATAAAGAAAATAAAAGACATAACTTACCGGTTGTGGTCAGTGTATAGTCCAGTTAACTCACTGTAAGTAGATAATTTGTAACACAGGCGTGCGCGCGCGTCGATAGCGCAAGAGTCACTGTTTGTTTGGTGAAGCATCTCAGTTTACCGCGTTTTGGAGATCCGTGCGCTGAGAATTAAAACTGCTGGACATTGTAGATGGATGATAATCTTCTTTTTTTTGTGTAATTATTGTCTTAAAATTTTTGCAGTTTCCAGCTTGGACTCTGTTTGGCACAGCATTTTGGTGTAGAAAACTTTACTTTTTATCAGCGTAAAACCTACATTCCGGCCGTCCATAGAATGCGTTTTTGACACCTGTCAGATATGAATCTGACAGGTGGCAAAAGCGCATACTATCTTATATTAAACGGATCTAATTCTCAAAACACACTCGTTAGTATGTACTAACGAGTGTGTTTTGCGAATTTGATCCTTATTACTACTAGAAATTGTCCAACTGACAGGTGTCAGGAACGCATTCTTTCGACGGCCGGACTGTAGTTCTTTCTCTAAGATTTTTTTCTTTAGATTCTCCAAAAAAACTTTAAAATTCCAAGATTGTTATGTCTCAATGTCTCAGTCGCTCCATGTAAAATATTGGTATTCAGCTGCATCCGGATAGGCAGCAGACCCCAATACAGTTGAGAAAAGGCTAGACAGATTTGATTGTTATATCTCACTGCTGGACATAGACCGGTCATTTCCCTTTATTTTTTTTCTCTTTTGA
Organism: Agrochola lota; assembly: GCA_947364205.1. NCBI lineage: Eukaryota > Metazoa > Arthropoda > Insecta > Lepidoptera > Noctuidae > Agrochola > Agrochola lota. The sequence continues at coordinate 6,191,954 of OX376246.1, read as the reverse complement.
AGAATATCTGTTTCTATCTTCCGCTTCTCCAGAAATTTACAATATCTAGCCAGGGGCGGCAATCTTGACTTAAATAGCGATCGCTATACGACCAAATTCGGTTGCAAAGTCTTAATGGCGTGCGCGGGCCTGCGGACGGTGAGCAATGGGCAGCTCGCCGTCCGATCAGGACCACGCCCGTGTCGACGGCGCGTTGTGTTCCACGCGCGCCTCAAAGAGATGTCAGCACCAACCGACGGGGTCGAAAGACCAATGCCTGCTGGGGTTGCGGGTTTGTCTGAAAGGGATATCGCGGCCCCGGCACACAGGCAACGGAAGGAACACGGGTGGGTTTTAGTCAGTAAAAGTCTGACACACCCTCTCGCTCTGCCCAGAGCGGGAGAAGTCATTTGATGATTTCCCATCCAAAAAAAAAAAAAAAAAGTCTTAATGGCGTCCCTCGACGGTCAAAATTGCTTGACAAGCACGAAAAACTCACGTGCTTGTCAAGCACGTCGCGCGCGGCGAGGGACGCCATTACGGCTTTGCGACCGAATTTGCATCTATCTATGTCGAGACTGCCGCCCCAGCAATCAATTGCATAATAAATACACTTACAACCACAATCTGAATGATTTTGAAGGATACTGCTAATCCATTGCTTCATATGTTCGAAAAATGTGTCTGCTGAACAACGTTAATAACGCAATGAAAGTTGTCGAACTGTCAAAATGAAAGCCATTGCTAATGTAGGTGTTTTACGTAATTACCCCGTACATTGTGAACGGAACGCGTATCGTTGGTCGCGTAACGTCAGAACGGACAAGTAGATAATAAAACAATCAACCTTACACACTCAACCGATGTTGCGGTAGTGCGTCGAGCGTACTAACTGGAAGTTATACAGTCCGGCCGTCGAGAGAATCCGTTCTTGACACCTGTCAGTTTCATACTAACGAATGTGGTCCATAATACGACTCAATCAATTTGCCTAGCCATTTCCCAAATATATTGGGGTCGGCTTCAAGTCTAACCGGATGCAAATAAATACCAGTATTTTACATGGAGCGACTGCTTATCTGACCTCCAAAACCCAGTAACTGGGTAATATGATACCCCTTGGTAAGACTGGTTGTTAGACTTTCGGGCTTCTGACGACCCGTAACGACTGGCAAAGACCCACGAATGACAGCCAGGACCAACGGCTTAACGTGCTTTCCGAGGCACGGAGGAGTCTCGGTATGTAAAGACGGTCACCCATCCACAGACCAGCCCCGGCAAGCGTAGCTTAACCTGATGGATGGACCTGTGCGGCAGTCATTACTTAGCCACGAGCTCCTCCTTAGTCATTATTACGATTAAAGGTCGTTTTTAAATTTGGAGTTTGACATTTGCACTTGTCAAATTACTAATATCTGGGATTAAAAAGCCAACTTTACAAAATTGTCCAACAGACAGGTGTCAGAAACGCATTCTCTAGTCGGATATACTGTAACGAGGTTACGCCCGACCATCGCCCGACGCATCTTCCGTCAGATGTGCGAACAGGGTTTACGCGTTCCGTTCCAGCGGTGAATGAAGGTTACTGAAGACGACCCTTTGACCCTACTTTACGGTCAATTACTTTTAAAGTTTTAAAGTAAACATTAACCTACGGATCCATAAAACGCAGTTCGTTTATTTCCAAGGTAATTTGGCGGTTTGCAAGCATGGCGGATAGTTCGTCGTCAGAAGGCGACAGTTTGTTGAAATAACGCCGGCAAAGTTTGCACAATTTAGATACTTATCTACCTAATCATCACCTTTGTACCCACTTTAGTATTTCGTGGCAATTTGCCTACTTATTTAGTTGTCTGTTAGTAGCTAAATAAGCACCTGAGTAAGTAAAATACGTGTCATATTGGTATACAGGGTGACAGGGACGCGAAAACTGTTACCATGGTTTCAAGTACATGAATCTGAACACCCCTGCGTTGGAACTTTTCGTCAGTTAAAAAAAATATATCTGCTGTTTCATAGAAAATTGCAATATCTACGTGGTCAAAATGTATGGAACAGCAGATTTTTTTAACCTATAACCTTCCTCAAGAATTGGGTTATCAAATGTAAAAATATTTTTTCTAATCCGACAAATAGTTCCAGAGATTAGCGCGTTCAAACATACAGAACCAATTTATTTATGCCAGCAGTCAACTTCAAAAGTCTTATCCGTATTTCAAGTGAATGCTTGCGCAAGCGCGGTCATCATTGCCTTTTTTGTTATGTGTATTTTTTGCGCTGAGTGGCAAATCTTGCAGTGACCGGATTTTGTTATGTAAAGTGAGGGAAATTAATTGCTTATCATATTGACTACCAACATAAATTGTCTGTACCGGGTTATATTGTTACACGACCGTGTTTGGGTCACATAAATTCGTATGTGTAGGTACCAACTAAAAGGGATGTTGACGGGGCAAAAATAAAAATAAACTATTTAGTCCGTCAGTCAGGTAATAAAAAAATATTAGACACGTATTTTTTTGCTTCATCATATTAATAAAAAATGGTTTAGATAAAACGCATTAAAGTTGGGTAGTGGGAGCTCGCTACGTCACAAGCCGGTGTAAAATCTACCGGGGACTGACGTCATGCCACATTTTAACGTATTGCCTACTCAATGTATTGCTGTGATCTTTAGATTACGTACGGGAAAAAAAATCAAAACTACGTGTCCAATATTTTATAATAACCTACTTGACGGACAAAAAAAAAATAAAATTGGTCAACACCCCTATTGGTCCAGTAGATTCATAGCAAATTGACTGTGGCAGACGGACAGACAGACAGCCAGCCAGCCAGCCAGACAGACACACGAGTGATCCTATAAGGGTTCCGTTTTTTTCCTTTTGATGAACCTTCGATGTCGATGGAAACTAAAAAAAACCGGCCAAGTGCGTGACGGATCACGAACAATGAAGGGTTCCGTAGTTGGGATGAATTTATCCCAAGAACAAACTTAACATTGTAGTTGAAAAACATGTTCTCCCATACGGAATGTATGGGAGATCATGTTTTGCAAACCGCAAATTTAAGTTGGTTGATTATTACTCGTGAACCTGTACAGCCTACTTAGCTCTGATAGTTTTTCTTTTAATTTCGTTATATATACTAATGCTGTGATTTTTTTCACAAATCCAAGTACAACCATTTAGCTGGCAGGGGGGAGGGACACATGACTCTAACAAAAAAAATCAGTTAAAAGGTTAATATTTCGCAAACGGATATGGTTTTCACAAACTCACAATATTTTTGAACGATCTTTCTAACGATACCTCACAAAATGGGGTAGACGAGAAAAAAAAAACATCCCCACTACGTGTAGGGGAGGTACCCTAAAAAAAAATTTTTTCTTGATTTTATTTTACCACTTTGTCGGCATGATTAATATGTATACATATGCCAAATTACAGCTTTCTAGTACTAATCGTCTCTGAGCTAACCCGCGGACAGACAGACGGACTTGGCGAAACAATAATGGTTCCTTGTTTACTACGGAACCCTAAAAATGGGGTGTGGCTGTGTCATAGACACGGCCGTGTGTTTTACGTGAATACGTGTAAGTTACGAGTAATATTTTCTTTGAGACGAATTCTTTTGTCCTTTAGCTATCAATCAACCTGCCTAGCCTTTTCCCAACTATGTTGGGGTCGGCTTCCAGTTTGGTATGCAGCTGAATACCAGTATTTTACATGGAGCGACTGCCTATCTGACCTCCACAACCCAGTAACTGGGTATTACGATACCCCTTTGGTAAGACTTGTTGTCAGACTTTCGGGCTTCTGACGACCCGAAAAAATCCACGAATGACAACCGGGATTAACGGCTTTCCTAGGCACGGATGGGGACGTAAAGTGGGGATGTATTTTTTTTTCTCGTTTACCCCATGTTGTGGGGTATCGTTAGAAAGGTCGTTCAAAAATATTGTGAGTTTGTGAAAACCATTTTTAGATTCAGGGATCCGTTTGCGAAATATTAAGCTTTTAACTGAATTTTTTTGTTAGTCACGTGTCCCCACCCCGCCAGCTAAATGGTTGTACTTGGATTTGTGAAAAAATTCACAGCAATAGTATATATAACGAAATTAAAAGGAAAACTATCAGAGCTAAGTAGGCTGTACATGTTAACGAGTAAAAATCAACATACTTAAATTTGCGGTTTGAAAAACATGTTTTTCAACTACAATGTTGTTTGTTCTTGGGATAAATTCATCCCACCTACGGAACCCTTCATTGTGCGTGGTCCGACACGCACTTGGCCGGTTTTTTTGTATCATGTTCAGGTATGACTGCCATTGAGCACGCCACAATTGCGGCGATAAGTCCCCTCTTTGAGGAGTGGCTTGAGAGGCGCCATGGCGTCCTCACCTTCCGCCTGACGCAGGTCCTCACCGGACACGGTTGTTTCGGGAGGTTCCTGTTCCGCGTAAGGCGGGAGGAAACGCCCGGGTGTCACCACTGTGTGGATCGCCCAAAGGACACGGTGGAGCATACGGTGGAGGTCTGCCCGGCTTGGGTGGAGCACCGCCGTGTCCTCACGGAGGCGATCGGCGGCGGCGATCTCTCGCGTCCGGCCCTGGTTCAGGCCATGGTTCGGAGCGAGAGTGCATGGGAGGCCGTCACCTCCTTCTGCGGAGCAATTATGTTCGCGAAGGAGGAGGCGGAACGCGCGAGGGAGATGCAAGCTGCACGCCCTCGCGGCCCTAGTCGCCGCAGGAGACGCCCTGGGCGTCGGGAGTCGAGAGCCGACTTCCGGCCACCGTAGGCGCGGGCTTGCGGACGGTGAGCAATGGGCAGCTCGCCGTCCGATAAGGACCAGGCCCGTGTCGACGGCGCGTTGTGTTCCACGCGCGCCTCAAAGAGATGTCAGCACCAACCGACGGGGTCGAAAGACCAATGCCTGCTGGGGTTGCGGGTTTGTCCGAAAGGGATATCGCGGCCCCGGCACACAGGCAACGGAAGGAACACGGGTGGGTTTTAGTCAGTAAAAGTCTGATACAGCCTCTCGCTCTGCCCAGGTCGGGAGAAGTCATTTGATGATTTCCCATCCACAAAAAAGAAAAGGTGATTCCCATCAGGTCTGCGGAGTTTCACTAGATAACCTAAATTGAACCTGTATATTCTTATCACAACTGAGATTCTTGGACAGTAGTTCGAAATAGCTTTATCACAGATAAGTGATGCAGGCGTGACCTTGCGGAAATCCATTATAAAATACAATAGACGTAGATATATTTAGTAACCTATTCCGCTTAACTATTCCTAAAGAGTCATAAAAAACCCTGTAAGAAATCGATTCGTGTTTCACCTCTCAACGAGGCATCCTCAGGATGACGATTGACTTGTCGCGAACCCGAACACGGCGTGTTGTATCGCCGAGCGCCGGACATAGAGTGAGCCATTCTTACAGGGTTTTTTATGACTCTTTACGAATAGTTAATTGGAATAGGTTACTAAATATATCTACTTCTATAGTATTTTAGCTTTATCACGGCAAATTGACGTAGTGTGTCAATTTGATAAACAGTTAATTTCCCTGACTGTATTTGTAAAGTAGGTATTAAGAGTTATTTTGAGATTGTGTTAATTTATTTTTGTGAACTTTGCATTTGAATATTGTTGAGATTTTAGTTAAACCAGCTAATTTTCATATTTTTTAAATGATCTGACGTTTTGACGTACAGATCGTGCCATTAAAGTTCAGGCTTGACTATTTATGGGTCTCCTTAGCGGTATGAGGTTCCCGCCGGGGCGTCATCGGGGCCGCGGAGAGCGGCGGTAGGCGCGGTTACCTAAGTCTCAACTTTAAAGGCACGACTTGTCCACAAAATAAATAAATAAACTAGTAACTGGCGAATGTGAGAATTTACAAAAAAAAAAAAAAAAAACTGCCCCGTTTATCTAGTGGTCGCAAGCACTACTGCTGAGCATGAGGTCCTGGGTTCAATTCCCAGGTAGGATTACAAAGTGTTATTGGGTTTTTCTTCAAGAATTTCTCAGTAGCAGCACGGAGCCTGGTTTTGTGTCGGGCTGATGACAATAGGCTGGCCCTCTATTACATGGGACTTAAACATATCGTGTTACTATAAATAGGTCGACGTGTGCTTACTCTTCGAGGATTACTGGCGTGATGTTATGTTATTGAAATAGGGATGATAACAAAATCTTTTTTTGTCCGTATTTGTATTAAAAAAAATATTGGACACGTATTTTTTCTTTTTTTACGTAATCTAAAGATTACGGCGAAACATTGAGGTAAAATGTGCCATGACGTCACGAGTATGTCGATTTTATACGTACTAGTGATGTAGCGACCCCACTCCCCAACCTAAAATGCGTTTTATCTAAGTAATTTTTTATCAATATGATAAAGCAAAAAATACGTGTCTAATATTTTTTTATTATCTGACTGAAGGGCTAATTAGAATTTCATTTTTTTACCCAGGCATCGTCCCTATTAAGAATAGTTTTTTTTACATAATTATATAATGTAATTGTGGCTTTTACATGAAAACAGCTTGGTAAGACGAAGGGTACCAAGAAGACCTTTGGTCTCGGCAGCCTGTTATTAGCAGAAAGTTGATAAAGAGCCGTATCGGCCCAGTGAGCAGTGGTGGCCCAGTGAGCAGTGGTGGCCCAGTGAGTAGTGGTGGCTCAGTGAGCAGGTGGTGGCCCGGTGAGCAGTGGTGGCCCAGTGAGCAGTGGTGGCCCAGTGAGCAGTGGTGGCCCAGTGAGCAGTAGTGGCCCAGTGAGCAGTGGTGGCCCAGTGAGTAGTGGTGGCCCAGTGAGCAGTGGTGGCCCAGTGAGCAGTGGTAGCCCGGTGAGCAGTGGTGGCCCAGTGAGCAGTAGTGGCCCAGTGAGCAGTGGTGGCCCAGTGAGCAGTGGTGGCCCAGTGAGCAGTGGTAGCCCGGTGAGCAGTGGTGGCCCAGTGAGCAGTGGTAGCCCGGTGAGCAGTGGTGACCCAGTGAGCAGTGGTGACCCAGTGAGCAGTGGTGACCCAGTGAGCTGTGGTGACCCAATGAGCAATGTTGGCCCAGTGAGCAGTGGTGGCCCAGTGAGCTGTGGTGACCCAATGAGCAATGTTGGCCCAGTGAGCAGTGGTGGCCCAGTGAGCAGTGGTGGCCCAGTGAGCCGTAGTGGTCCAGTGGTAACAGCCCCAACCCAAGCAGGCGCTTTACCGCGGTTTCACCCGCATGAGTCTCGATCCCGTGGCAATAGCAATAGCCTACAATGTTCCCACTGCTGGGACAAAGTCCTCTTCTTCCGTTCAGTTCCATCGTAATACAGCTTAAACTAGTACGAGGAGAAGAGTGAATCAGTTCCGTGTAACAACCATAATAAGCACCAATACATACCAAACAAAAATGTTACCTACCTTTACTACTTATTTGTAACTTTGTGAATTGTGCAAGGTTGTTATGTTAATTTGAGTTTTTTTTTAAATGTTTATGCTGATAATATTAGAAGGATCCTAAATAGGGAATATTTTGTGGATAGTCATGAATAACTACTAATTGGTTCGGTTTGTGATATCTGATGTAATGTTATGTAGTCGCTAATATCGAAGACACGGTTGGCGCAGTGGCTGAGCGATCGACTGCTGCGCAACGTGTCGCGGGTTCGATCCCCGCAAGGAACAAATATTTGAATGATCTGCAAGTAATTGTTCCGGGTCTGGGTGTTAGTGTATGTGAGTTTCTATGTTTGTAAACGCACCCACGATACAGGAAGAAATTCTTAGTATGGGGCAACGTTTAAAAAAAAAAATGTATATATATATATTAAACTTATTATATTAGACTTAACTGTTTTGATCTTGCACGACTTGACAAACTTTTTCTTTTTTATGACTTCGTCTACGTTTTTATTAACAAGCTAAAAATATTTTATTTATTTTCTTGGTTTGCAATTCGCTGTTAACGAACATTTAGCCAACGCAAAGTGCGGACGGTGAGCAATGGGCAGCTCGCCGTCCGATAAGGACCAGGCCCGTGTCGACGGCGCGTTGTGTTCCACGACGTGCACCAACTGACGGGGTCGAAAGACCAATGCCTGCTGGGCTTGCGGGTTTGTCCGAAAGGAATATCGTGGCCCCGGCACACAGGCAACGGAAGGAACACGGGTGGGTTTTAGTCAGTAAAAGTCTGACACACCCTATCGCTCTGCCCAGAGCGGGAGAAGTCATTTGATGAATTCCCACCCTCGAAAAAAAAAAAAACCCAAAGTATTTGTTACTAGATGTATACATGTGGAAGCTTGTAATTAGCAAATTTTCCTACCTATGAATGATTTTAATTGTGTTATTAGTCGTAAGCTTTCTGTAAAATAAAATAAATAAATATCCAAAAAGTAACAAAACTTATTAACTGTCGGAGGCGCCGATTTACAGTTGCGGTACAATTCCGTAGCCGACCGCAGGCGGCAACTGCAGGCGGCGTGACTGGTTTCTGTTTTCTATTTTTATGAAGGTGAAGTATCGCTAGCTACGGAAGGTATTTCATAGAAATTATACATGGTGGCAGGGACATCGACGCGAAAACTGATACCATGGATTCAGTACATGATTCTGAATCCCGTTGCGTCGAAATCTTCTCCCGCTCTGGGCAGAGCGGGAGAAGTCATTTGATGATTCCCCATCATGAAAAAAAAAAAAAAGGGGTTTCAGGGTTCAGAATCATGTACCAGTTTTCGCGTCTATCTCCCTGCCACCCTGTATATAGAAGCCAGTCGTGTCGTCTGCAGTTGCCGTCTGCGGTCGGCTACGGAATTGTACCTTTAGTGAAACATTTATTTTCCTTTTCTATTTACCAAGTTGTTGTGCTGTAACCTACGAGTGTGAAGATAACACTAGTAACTTGATATTTAGCCGTAGCTAATTAATTATACACTCATCATGAGTCATGCATGGTTGCATTATTGTTATTACGTAAAACAGGTAGACCGTACATTAATACACACTTGACTAATGTCTATTTTTTCGCCGGATTTACGAGATCGAGGGTCATTGGCATTTGAAATTTGATGTTCGAGGCCCATCCTGAAGCTAAATTTTGATGTTCGAGGCCCATCCTGAAGCTAAATTTGATGTTCGAGGCCCATCCTGAAGCTAAATTTGATGTTCGAGGCCCATCCTGAAGCTAAATTTGATGTTCGAGGCCCATCCTGAAGCTAAATTTGATGTTCGAGGCCCATCCTGAAGCTAAATTTGATGTTCGAGGCCCATCCTGAAGCTAAATTTAGCAACTCGGATAGTTAAGGTTTCTTTTTTGACTATTCGTAACTATTGAAGTTACTTTGGCGAGTTACGCAATAAAGTTGAAAAATTAAGAGTAACTAAGAAGCAAAACAAATCCATTTTAAAAGCGTCCCGCATCGGTCGGAGAGGTCACAGATTTATTTAGGCCATTGATAGATAATATACCATTGGACCTATGGTGGTACAGGTACACATGGTAGCAGACCATGATATGAACGAGGCCCCCCCCAAAACGCACAAACGCATCTTGTCGCTATACGTAGTTTCCAACCTTTTAATTTTTTTGTGAATATTTGTAACCGTGAATAAAAAATTAAGAAAGTGTATAGAGTGCCGCTATTTGCATAATAGTGTCACTGTTGCTATATTGATCGTATTTGTTTTAGATAATTATTTATATCAAAAGACACTACAATGACAGAATTTACGACATAATGAAGTAGCAAATAGTGATGGGTAACTCATCATTTTTATATGAGGTTGAGTGAGTACCTCATTTTACCTCGCGAGGTCCTCAAGAGGTACCCCTCATTTGAGGCGAGGAGTCGTACGTCGATGTATTCACCTCACGAGCCGAACTCATTCTGTATATTCTGTACAATTATGAAAGTCGGTTCATTCACTCACTAAGCTCACTCAATACTCACTCGCGAGTACTCGCGTCAATAATGTCAATGTCAATTTTTAAGTGAGGACGCGTGAACGAGTGAGTTGGTTCAATGTTGAAATTCGAGTAACTCTTTCAATTTGCGATCACGAGTACCTCAAACGAGGCACCTCATGAGTGAGGGACACATCTCTAGTAGCAAATGAAAATGGCAGAAAGTTAGGTTAGGTTAGAACTGTGACCACACAACGATTAGTGTCCGTGTAGGCACAAGAGAATGTAATATTTTGGGAATGTGGTGTTTTACAGCGAACTAACCGCAACAATCAAACAAAATAACAAGTGACAGTGACTCAGTGACAATGCAATGCTTACGGCACTTTAACCGGGCCGAGGCAGCGCCACTAGTTTGCCGCTAGCGGCACCTTATCCAATAAGGAAAGATACACAGCAAAAAATTAAACAAAATTAAAAATGCTTGGATTTTAAAACCAACGCATATACTAATAAATCTTGTTAAAATGTACATCAGATTTTATTTTCACGGTTTATAATGCTGTATTCGCTAAGAAAAACCTGCATTAAAAATGAGCCCTCCGCGAGGGCTCTTGGCATCCCATGTGACTAGTTGAACCCTCTAGGAGGGCTCCCGGCACTGAACGTGTTTAACGTCTGCTTGACCACACACTCTTTGACGTTTATAAAAAAAAACAATCGAGAGGTGTCGTGGTACACACGGTTGCAACGAAGTTCCTTTCGCTTTTGCACACTTAGCGAATTCTCATTCGCTAAGTGTGCAAAAGCTAGAACTAGACCGAAAAAAGTGTAACATTCTAGTTCGGTCTAGTTCACAGTCGCACTCATGGATACCATGGCTTGGATTAATATATAGGATAGGATACCTTTTGTGTAAGTATGACGTAGTTTCATACCAGACTACTCGTCTTAGGCCCAGTTAAACGTTAACAGCTAAATCGGGAGTTAACAGCTAACTCAGGGTAAAGCCTATAATTCTCTTTGGATTAATCCCTGAGTTACCTGTTAACTCCGAGTTATTTAGCTAACCCATGAACGCGCAAGTGGGCCTTATTGGGTTATTCCATCTGGAAATTCTCAGTAGCAGCACGGAGTCTGGATTTGTGTCCGGTTGTTGGCAATAGGCTCGCCCCCTATTACATGGGACTTAAACATAACTGGCGAAATGTGGGTAAACTGAACCTGTAACTTTGCGGGTTACAGGTGTGATGTGATGCTATGTTATTTTTCTTAACATAATAAAATGAAACTTCAGAACTAAACATCTACAATTTAATTTTGTATCTTACGGAATACAAATTTTGTGGATTCTTATAATTAACTTGTCACTACATACTTATTACGCCTGGGTCTTGCGACATAGGCAGACCTGGCATTACAAGATATAAGATAGGTATAATATTACATTACATAATATAAATACTACAGTACGGGCTAGAAATTTGGATATTTTTAGACAAGTTTAGTTTAGGGAAGTAACAGCAAAAAAATCGAATATGAGTTTTTTAAATCAATTGCATAAAAATTGAATTAAAAAAATCTGGGAAAGGTTATTATCAAATATTGTTAAGTTTATTTTTATCCTGGAATTGTAAAAGTTATAATAAATGTTTTTAAAACACACTGTATTCACTTTAAAAAATAATCATGATAAACTCAAATCCATTGCATGTTGCATACTAAACATGTCTAAAATTAGTCACTAAAAGTAACTAAAATTACTAGGTACTTTAATTTATCCATCTACTTAAAATTACATTTTCTAATTCATTAAAAAAACATGCGATTTTGAAAAAATAATAATACGCATCTTTCATTATTACAATAATAAAATTATTTAAGCTTATAATAGAATTCTAATAGTGCTATAATAAAAGGGCTTCATGTCCTTTTTTAACAAATGAAAGACGACAAAATTTACAAATAATAAATTCTATATTTAAAAAATAAAATAATCTATTTTCGTATAAAATAAAAATGGATATATTTTTTCTTGATAAATTAATTTTGGGGCCTGTAAAACTAATATTACTGATACATGCTTTGAAAGCCATGTCTTTAAATAGCTGCCTAAGTAGAAAATAGCTGCAAGCAACAAACTTTTCTATGGCCGAAATAAAACCTAATTTTTAGGGTTCCGCAAAATAAGGAAACCAACGCCTATTATTAAGGCTCCGCTTTCCGTCCGTCCGTCTGTCACAGGGCTTGTTTTTTCACATCTTATCAACCGTAATGGTTAGACACTTGAAATTTTCACAGAGTGGTGTACTTACTACTATGGCCGCTTTAACAACAATTAAAATAAAACAAATTTAAATATTAAAGGGGTCAATCCCCATACAAGACACGTGTTTTATTTTTACTAAAGCATGAAAAAAATATGTAGTTCTAAATATTGTAGTGGTACGGAACCCTTCGAGTGCAAGTTCGACTCTCACTCAACCGCTTTCTGTGAAAATGCTGAAAAAATACCAGCTGAATTGGGGAAATAAATAATTTGTGATGTTTTATTTAGTAATATGGCAAGAAAAAATACTAGTCTAGATTATTTTAAGCTTATTTTGTAAATTTACTTCTATCCCAAAGTGTTCTGTACTATCAAATTCATTTATTTGCATAACACAGGTCCATGGGTTTTTACAAAATATTGGATTAGGTACACAGTGTATTGTAACCTTAAGTGGTGTGCAAATTTTGTTTAAAAATGTCAAATTTAAAATATTGTCATACAAATGGAATAATGTCAGAATACTACCTACCCCTACCTCCTCTCCTTACACTGGGTGTTTTTTTTTGCCAGGAATATTTTTAGGTGTAACTTTTTAAGGGTTAAGTGATGCTGATGTAGGATGAGAATCAGTATCTATCTATTTAGGTATCTTGAAGGATTAATAAGGAATTTTATGGCCAATCACACTCTTCATTGATTTCGCTTTTTGACTGGCAACTAGAGCTCTGAGTGCTAAGGCCCCTAATTTTCAGAGACAGGACGTTTAAAATAAATTATATTTTACAAATATATTTAAATTAAAAAATCTGTTACAAAACGATAAGATTTATTTTAATTTTAGAAATATAATTTATTTAATGCCATTTATATTAATTATAATTTTAAGATCTAATAGAGATAAATAATTCTTAATTCATTGAGTCATTAAATTATAATTCTGTTATTTTTTTTAAAATATTACTCAGAAATGATTGTTTGCAATTATTATACTTTTCCTTTTTTTTATTACATCGTCTTCTGAATATATTAGACATGACTAATGACATACGTTTAGGTAAATAAAAATAATAGTTATAATTATTATTATATGTTTTAATAATATCAACATTACACTGAGAAGTTTAAACGTTTTTAAAGCCAAAAAATGACACTGATATTCTGTGAAAAATATAGTTTTTTAGATCTAATGAGAGCTTTTTTAAATTATAATATGGCGTCTATTTTTCCAAAATTACAAATTATTGTTTAAAATAAAACAATATAATCAGCCTCACAGCTGGGACACAGGCCTCCTCTCTGTGAGAGGGAGTGAGCCGTATACACACGCGAGCGCAGTGCGGGTTGGCGAATGTCATAAGTCTTGATGTTTTTCTTCACCGTTTTGAAAGCAGTGATAATAACGTAATTAACACAAAGTAAAGTAAGTCGTAAGTTGCGGCCGTTTCCATCACCACATTCATTGACATGTCTTTTTTTTATTAGGTACAGTAAGCATCAAAAGTTGATGACCACATTTAGATTTTCAAAATCGCTGTACACCGTATTCACTATTAGCACTTCACTATACAGCGATTTTGAAAATCTAAATGTGGTCATCAACTTTTGATGCTAACTGTACATATTAATGTTTTTTGTTTGAATTATTTGATGAAAAACGACGCCATTTTGTGATATATTTTTTATGAAAATACGTTCATCGATTTAACAAATACTTATATACTAATTAAGTACTGGCTTGGAATGCATAGATACTATATCTACGTATAATTGGAATTACGTTGTATTATCGTGTATCAGAAATGCGTGGTCATAATTAAGGATGTGGTACAGACTACAAACTGAACAACTTTCTCAATGCGACCAACATCGTAATCGCAAAAAAAATATCAGCACATTTGGGTCGAGTAGGTATTGAAGTTTTGTAAGTGTACCATGGAGACAGTTATTTAGTTTGATAGTCTCTACCACTCCAACGCTGGGGCTTTGTCTCGCATAGGGTCGCAGCATTATGCTGAGCGATGGCCGTTTTGCGTGGATGTGACGCATATTTCCCTCAACTTGTTCATGTTTGTTTTATGTTCTGTCTTTGCGTCATGTTTACCGCAAACAAACTTATTTTATTTCTTTCATGTTTTCTTTCTTTCATTCGCTTAAATATGACGACACATTTCTGAAACACGCTATAGAAGTGGACACTGGAAAAAATTAAGACATTTCTCAGAAAAAAGATTCAATAAGTCAGAAATACATGTTTGAATTATCGCAAAATGTTCTCAATTAGTGTTTTCTTTAACAAATTATATCTATAATAAGTATTAATAATAGCAAATCCTTCTGATATATGGCTCATCCATGGTTCAAAATAAAAAATAGTTTCTTTATCTGAGTATTAAACTTACATAATTTCAAACAATGTAACTTAAAATTATTCAAAAAATAATAATTAAAAACTAAAAATAAAGCTGCAAAAATACTTAAAATAATAGTAAAATAAATTCTTTATTACAAAAAATAGTAGCTACCACCATTTCTAGTTAAATTGTATAAAAATATTATTTAATTAATTTAAAAAAAACAATCCAATTCCTTTAAATATTATATTCAAAATTGTAACTTAATATTACTTAATCCCTTTTGGGATAGGCAGTAATCCAAGTTGTTAAACTATAGATTTATACCGCAAAAAATTGTATTTCCCAAAATCAACATACATAATTCAAAACGTTTCTTTTAAATTAATGTCATTATTTCTTGATGTCATATTTCTATCATAGCGCCTCCGATTGCATTTGAGCCAAAATTAACGAATTAAAGTCAGATATGAATGAAGTAGTACCAAAAATAATTATATCCTTGTAACATTGTGACAGTTCTTCAAAAGCACCAAAAGGCGTTTCTTCCATTTTTTTTATAATTTTCGCTCCCAATAACGTATAGAAATGGAGCGATATCAGTATTATTAGCTAAAAATAGTAAATGTCAAAACAGGAATAATATTGCCCGGTGTCATTAATAATAATGTCAATATAATTATGAGAAAATTATGTTTGTAGCCGTATTGGCTATTTTACGCTTTATTAGCCCTAGGTCGGTCTACAGGCTATAAAATGGGCTGTAATAATATATTAATAGGACGGATAATAATTACATAATTGCACTTATGGAATGTGTAATATTATAATAATAGAATTTTTCACTATTCATATACTAATGGTACTAAAATACTTAATAATACATATAATAATTGTGTTATTATTTGACCTTATTAATAAATGTTCAGTTGATTTTATATTTATTTATTAAAATTTTATCCTCTGTGCTTTCACTGGGTTTTATTATAATTTAAATAATAAATATTTGTTAGTCACTGGCATTAAAACTTTTTTTTTAATACCATAATTATTTTAATAATTAAATAATTGAAAAAATCTTTTAGTTTGATTATATTTTAGAGAGCTATCATAATAACAAACAAAAATACATACGTTTTTAGGCACCTGTCCCACAGCCTACGAGGAGGCGCCTAGTTATCAACGATTTTCTCGCTCAAGAATCGTACGAAATATTGTAGATCCCGTGTAAGTAAAAAAGTTTACTTATAAATTAATAGTTAATCGCTGAATGTTCACACTGCCGGCGAGTAGTCGTTTGTCGCAGCGACAAGAGCTATCAAAGAGAGTGCTCGCTCAGCGATGCTCGTTTGGCGGGCGGTACGCTCGCTGAGTTCACACGACACACTTGGTACATAAGCATTCCACCGGGTAAATTGCTTGTCGCCGTCGCGCACTCACTGCTCCTTTTTAGTTACTAGCTTGCCTGCGCGGTGGGACAGGTGTCTTAAGCTACGGTTTGCTAAAAAAACAGTGGCTGCACTTGACGGCCGCAGTGACGGCTGTCATGAACATACATGACAGCGGCAAAGATTTAAATCGTTAGATTCACCCTACCGCGTCAAAAGATATTCGCGTTTCTGTTTCATGTATTGTGATATGACATGACAACACTTGTTTGGCATGGAAACGTTTTTTAACGTGTAAGCTCACTCTTCTCATTATGGACACTTGTTCTTGTGACTGAGTACGGTGAGATTTGCATCTAGCGATTTAAATCTTTGGGGGGGCGGGGTTTTTTACGGTGTCAACAACGCCCTCTAGGAAGCCACACCAACTTATTTTCATAATCAACGCTTCAATGATGTCATTAGGCGTAAATTGCGGACGCTACGCTAGCGGTCACCGCTTTTCTAGAAAACCGTAGCTTTAGGACATACCAATTTTACCCATGACACAGCCTAAACATTTATCAATGAGGTCATACAGATGTATAATGTTTTATCCATATAATTAGATTAGTCTATGACATTAGTTGTGACAATCTCTGTGGATACGTATATTGTATTCTATGAAGGGTATCTTATGTTCGTGGATTGGGTAGCACAGGTCCTGAAAATGAAATACTAGAGTTAGTATCTACTTAGTAAAATCCTTGCCTAGACTACCCCGTCTCGTGGTCGGGTCGGGCAAAGTGTTGTTGGGGTTTTCCATTAGGAATTTCTTAGTAGCGATGTTATGTGTGCCTCGAAAAGCATGTTAAGTCTCTCTCCGGTCGTGTCGCATTGCCGTCCCATCGGACTATGAGAGTGAGGGAAGAGAGAGTGCACCTGTGTCTGCGCTCCCACTTGCGCACTATAATATCTTCCGCGCTAAAGGCTGGTCTCCGGTTTGGTCGCCATGGCCGAAATTCGGTCTGGAGGATTATTAATAATCGTCTTAAATTCACTGGCAGATAATGCACAGCTTAAACCGCTGGTTCTAGAACCATCGTTTCACAAAAACTCCGTAAATAACGAATGTGAGCTCAAAGGACGGATTTTTGAAAATTCATCCCGTCAAGGGGCGAAATAGGGGGAAAATGTTAGTTTGTATGGAAGTTCATTTTTGTCGATGGGAAATTCCATCCAGACATGGCTGGATATTGAATAAAGAAGTAGGTCTTAGTGGAGCTACTTGCCAAATGGCTGAAACATTCCCAATAAGAGCAACACGGTTCGCATTTACCTTTCAATTTAGGGCCGAATCAGATAAACATAAAAGTATATCTGCAGGGCCTCTCGGTCAGCAGGTCAGGATGACTTTACCATCGTACCCTGGCATCTTGAAAGATTACCCTAGTACCCACCCCTGTGCAACGCCTGTTATGACACTGGGGAGACTGTTGGAAGGGGTTCTATTTCGGAGCCTCGTTGTGACCACGTGACCATTGTACCACCATTTCTAAGCTGACTTAATGGGTGAACAGAGTCTCCTCTCTGAGTGCAGCATATTCCAGTCTACAAGGGGACATAGGCCAATCTAGCTCGATCCTCAGCTACCCTGCAAAGATTATCGTTCGATCTCGCCTGAGGGCATCATATAAAAACCAACTTATGCGTTCGACCAGTCCGAAACACAATGTGAGTGCGGTGCTGTCCAGAACAAGACCCACTTGCTGGGATATCCCATCTCACACCGACACTTCGAGTCTAACGAACACCACTGTGGCTGCTATAATAGGTGTGCACAACTACTTTGAAAAGTACCATCAACTCAAAAAGCAGAATATCTACAAACCTTATTAGGGAACAGCATCTTCAAAGGCAGGAAGCTGGCCCTGACCCTCAACATCCTGTCCACATTACACTCGAGCGCCATCTTGATACTCCAGATGTCGTCAGCCTGTGCTGGCTTCGGAGGCTCCTTGGTAGACTGGCAGGACTTGGACGAGTCGTAGTTGCATTGCAGGTCGCAGAGACGGAACTCCTTGATTTTTAAGGACCTGTGGAGGAAAAGACGTGTAATTTTGCTGTTGCAAGTAGCTTGTAATGGACAAAATCCTTCTGTCCTGGGTCAGAACGTCTCAGTAAAGTTCAAAAGTCATTTATTCAAACTTGGCTGAGAATCAGCACTTTACGAACGTCAAAATTACATAAGACTGTCCCCCAAAACGCCCGCCTTTCACCACTTCCTAGTGCTTTAGCTGGGAACTTCCTCGAAGCTACAGCAGTGGCGCAACTAACTCCCCAGGAGCACAACTGTCTGTTCAGTTAGAAAAAACACTTGATTCTATACATAAAATAATGCCAGCTAGCTCACGCCAATATACCAATAAAAACATCGAAATCAATACACAAGCAAAAATAAGAAGTAATTTTTTTTTTTAACGTAAACAATACTTAATACCCGAATAAAAGCCTCCAGGCATGAAGGGCGTGGGCTTGCGGACAGTGAGCAATGGTGAGCTCGCCGTCCGATTAGGACCATGCCCGGGTCGACGGCGCGTTGTGTTCCACGCGCGCCTCAAAGAGATGTCAGCACCAACTGAAGGGGTCCGCAAGGACCAATGCCTTCTGGGGTTGTGGGTTTGTCCGAAAGGAAAATCGCGGCCCCGGCATATTGGCAACGGAAGGAACACGGGTGGGTTTTAGTCAGTAAAAGTCTGACACACCCTCCCGCTCCGCCCAGAGCGGGAGAAGTTATTTGATAATTTCCCACCCTCAAAAAAAAAAAGGCATGAAGTGCGTGCCCGCTTACATATAGCTATATGTATATATAGAGCTGGAACTCGAAGTCACAAATGATAAACTAGGACCATCGAAGTAAAAATAAATAAACAGTTAATTATAGAGTAATACAGTCGTGATATGAGGAATCCTTCCAAGCTCATTATCGTAATTTGCCTAGCCTTTTGCCCAACTATGCTGGAGTCGGCAGCCAGTTTAAGGGCCGGCCGGCTCACTGGCGGCACGGCATGGCAAATGATGTTTTATGCGACGAATAGAAATATAACTTATGTGTATGAAAATAAAATTGAAATTTCAATGATGATGCCTTAGCAGGAGGAGCTCGTGGCTAAGTAACAACAGCCGCACTGGTTTTTCTATCAGGTTAAGCTACGCTTCCCGGGGTTGGTCAGTAAATGGGTGACCATCTTTACATACCGAGAATCCTCCGTGCCTCGGAAAGCACGCTAAGCCGTTGGTCCCGGCTGCCATTCGTGGATCTTTAACAGTCGTTACGAGTCGTCAGTAGCCCGAAAGTCTGACACCAGTCTTACCAAGGGGTATCGTATTATCCAGTTACCGGGGTGTGGAGGTCAGATAGGCAGTCGCTCCATGTAAAATACTGGTATTCAGCTGCATTCGGTTAGACTGGAAGCCGACCCCAACATAGTTGGGAAAAGGCTAGGCAGACTGATTGAATGATGATGCCTTAAGACGTCGCGGCATGCCAAGGGATACTGCGGCATCGCTGATTTAAATTTTATTGTCATAATATTAAACACGATAAAGAATATTTATGCGACGAATAGAAAAGTTAATTTTCTATTCGTCGAATAAATATCCTTTACCGTGCCGTGCCGCCAGTGAGCGCCGGCCCTAACCGGATGCAGCTGAGTACTAGTATTTTACATGGAGCGACTGTCTATCTGACCTCCAGAATCCAGCTGCGAAAATAGCTCATCGGGTTTTCGAATCGAGTAATGTCATTTGGATATCCGAATGCAGGCTTGACAGTGTCGTTGGACTAGTGGTCATAAGCGTGATTGCTGAGCATGGGGTCCTTAGTGCGGGGGCAAACTTATATCGGGACTTATAAGGTACTTCTCAGCCGGTGGTGTCGGGGTTTTTATTGATTTGTGCCGTTTATTGGCAATAAGCTCACCCTCTATTACATAGGACTTATTTCTTTTTTTTCCTAATTTTATGAATACTTGTTCTCAATTATTAAGTTAATATTGTTTTGATGAGAGTATTTTATTTGCTTTAATCCTAATTCATTTTTCTTATTATATTCTTTTAATTTAATTTTAAATAAGATAATTTTGTCACCATTTACTGCTACAATATAGCAGCAAATTGAAGAAGTCACTGGCTCCTGAAATTCAGGTACTCTAACCTAGCTCTGGCCCCAGGGTCTCAAATTTTTTGTAACCTATTTATGGCAATAAGGATTTTTTTATTTAGTTAACTAAACAACCAGCGAAATCATCCTCTGCCTATCCTTTTGTCCAACTATGTTGAGGTCGGCTTCCAGTCTAGCCGGATGCAGCTGAATACCAGTATTTAAAAATTTAAAATGAACCGACTGCCTATCTGACCTCTACAACTCAGTTACTGGTTCACACAATAACTGGCGGAATCTGGATGTTTGTACAACATTGCCCACGCCCTCGGTGACATGCGTTACATTATGTATGTAAAGTGCTACATAAATCTTTTGGCGCTTGAATGACGTTGACAGAGAGGCGCTGTTCGTAAACATTTGTGCAATTGTTTTGCAAAATGTATTGAAAAAACAAGATGGCGGCCTTAGTTCCGAATTTCGCCACGTGCCAAACGATCCGTGAACAGCTTTATATAAATCCTTACCTGAACGTCAACTCGACGTGCTTGTGACTGAGGCAGTGCGACACTGTGTAGGTAAAGTTGTGTATATTGTTGGCACACACGTGCTCCGTGAAGAGGGAGGAGTTGATGACAGACTTGCTTGAGATACCCACGCGGACTGTGTCGCATTCTGGAAAATGGAGAAGGTGGTGTTAGAGATGGCTTTGATACAACAATGAAGTGTAAAAACGATGGAAAGAGTGGTCGCAGGCATAGTAATGATATACGTCATAAATCAATCAATAACTAGCTTTTATTTAACGCTTCGCAGCTTCGCTCTAGTGTAGAGTAAAAAGTAACCGATAGCACTTTCAAGCACATAAACTAATGTCGATCCATCTCCGAAGGGAAGAAAGAAAGAAGAAACAAACAAACTTTGTGTACTTGTACGTAAACAAAGAAACAAACGAACTGAACCATTCGTGCCAGTGTCGATTAAGCAAGCGCGGGGCCTGTAGCAAATTTTATCGAGGGGCCCTTGATCTGCTATGGGTTCTTAAAATTATAAAGTGGTAAACAATAAAAACAATACGCAATATGTTTTGCTATCAACTTTTAGAATATGTTAAAAATTGTATTACTGATTGTCTGACGTGGAATGTCTTTACATACTTTACATTTTTGTGACATCAAGTTAATAAGATTCACTCAAAAAATAACGGTCAGGCGGGGACGCCGCGGGTTTGGATACGCGGGCCCTTTTGCGCGGGGCCCGTAGCAATTGCTACTCTTGTTACGTGGTTAATCCAGCACTGGTTCGTGCAAGAATTTCGCAAGGTTAAGCTTACGTTCGCACGGACGTAATGAAATCTTGGCCAATTTTTTTTCGTACACCGGATTTTCTCCTCTTCGTATTGAGCCGAGCATTAAGAATCCAATAGAGCGCATCTAGCGCGTGTCCCAGCGCGTCAAGAAAATAAACTGTTGGATATTCAACTCTCAGCAGAACGTCGAAAATCCAATACGCGAAAGAAAATCACCGCGATAAAAATAAGCCTGGGCTAAGCTCCATATTAATAGAGGAAGCTTTACAAATCAGGAATACCTAAGTTATACATAGGTTATTAAAACAATATATCACGAAATAAATCTCGAAAGTGATGATAGGTAGAGGACATGTGACATCTTCGATAACAGGTCCCAGACTGAAAGTTTCTGATAGGTTGTCTGAATTCAAATTCAACTTATACGGATTTACACAGTGAAAGAAAACTTCGTCACAAATCACATACTGGACCCGAGTCTCACAGAGAGGAGGCCTATGTCTCTGCAGTGGGAATATTATAGGTTGATTATGCTTGTCAATCAATAACTTTAAGTCAGCTTTGAAGAGAGAATAAATGGTTGATTGATTGAATCAATCAGTTATTGTGTACAAAAAATGTCTCAGCTGTATTCCACCTTTGTGAGAGACTGGTGTCTGATATAGGTTTTTGGGAAAAACCTGTGTTACAGCCCCCTCCATAGCTTTCACAGAGGTACCGTGCAAGAGTCGAAGTTAAACAATACAAAACAAAAATAAAAACTGAGGCCCCTCGCCCACGGCGACTTTTTGTAGCGTCGCGCGTTTTGTAAACGCGGGAATGTGCCGTTTCTGACGACATCCGGGGAACGAATGGTGGAGAACGGACGAAGAGGTGCTGGGGAATGTACCGTGTCAGTCAGTGCGACACTTTTTTTTTTTTTTTTTTTGAAGATGGGAAATCATCAAATGACTTCTCCCGCTCTGGGCGGAGCGAGAGGGCGTGTCAGACTTTTACTGACTAAAACCCACCCGTATTCCTTCCGTAGCCCGTGTGCCGGGGCCGCGATATCCCTTTCGGACAAACCTGCAAATCCCAGCAGGCATTGGTCCTTACGGACCCCGCCAGTTGGTGCTGACATCTCTTTGAGGCGCGCGTGGAACACAACGCGCTGTCGACCCGGGCCCGGTCCTTATCGGACGGCGAGCTACCCATTGCTCACCGTCCGCAAGCCCGCGCCTACGGTGGCCGGAAGTCGGCTCGTGACTCCCGACACCCGGGGCGTCTCCTGCGGCGACTTGGGGCGCGAGGGCGCGCATCTTGCATCTCCCTCGCGCGCTCCGCCTCCTCCTTCGCGAGCATAACTGCTTCGCAGAAGGAGGTCACGGCCTCCCATGCACTCTCGCTCCGAACTATGGCCTGAACCAGGGCCGGACGCGAGAGATCGTCGCCGAGTCAGTGCGACACTAACGGTGCTTTCACATTTCTGTCGATGCTGAATCGCGTTTGCATCGCGACTGAAGCGCGACATCATCGCGATAGTAGCGATACAGAATCTGGGCGAAGGTACATAGCTAGTGACAGCATCGCGGCTGTATCGATACACATGCGCGACTGCATCGCTATACGAGCGAGGCCTCTAAGTAAGAGTTTAAAACAATAATACAACAAGTAATATCAATAAAAAATACCTACCTCTAATGCAGAAGTTATTGAGTAATGTTGTGAGACGATGTGTGAGTGAGTGTTTATCTTGTGTGAAGTAATAGAGTAGTAGGAAATGTATGTGAGTAATTCAGGTGAGCAGTGTGTGAGTGAAGGTGACTTTTGTGGAGGTTATGTTTATAATATCAATATTTTAAACTTACCGTGAGACCCACTACTTTCATGAGACTGTAACTCACTCAAATGCATCTCCTCGGAACTGCTTTTCAATTCATCTCTAGTATCCCTTTTATTTCTCATATCTCTCTTCATTCTGCTCCCATTATCGGTCCCATTCGGCTTAGTAGCTTCCAAAAAATTTGCCATAAACTCTTCATTCGTTTTGAAAGAATCGTTTTCATTTCTTAAAGATTCTGATTCGGTTTTTAGTGAGTCTGTGCTGTTTTTCTCTGCGATGACTGGTATGCTGGGTAGTTTGTCTCTTGGGGCAGGCTCTAAGGGTCTTGCGAAAGTGTCGTTTAGTTCCTTTTTGGGTTTCGACCCTTCTAAGGGTTCTTGGTTGTCGTAAGTTTGTGGGGGGTCCAGGCCGCATGGTGACTGGAAATGATGAAACTTGTATATTATTAGGAACGTGGGAGAAAATGTTAACAATAACTTGAAGTGTGAGATTCTTGAGCAATATGTTTCACTCTGACTTAGAGAATAATTTGGAAGATATTAATGAAGTCATTCTATTATAAAATTGGGTGACCAAAAAGAACCGATTTAAAAACACCGAGGAAAATGATTCTCTTTTAGATCTGGATGAAAAAGAAGCTACAGCTCCGTGCGCGACTGCAGTCGCGCAGTCGCGCACGACGACGACGATACGATAGACGGGGGAGGGCGAAATTGACAAAATTGGCAGACTGCATTAGCTTGGCCTTTGTCCACCAACAAAGTGCCCAAAAAGTGTGTGTAACAGTCGCGCGCGGACTAATAAGATTTTTTTTAAGGATTTCTAACCCTTTACCTTCTAATCATGTTGACTTTGGACCCTAAAAGACGTATATGCCATCAAAACTGGCTATTAGGTACCTACACATCCTGAAGAATATAATATTTTCTTACCAACAATGATCTGATCCATGCTGTGATCCTTATTATATCCTTTTGAAGCAGCGTGTAACAATTTAAAAAATTCAATACGATATCAAAATTGTTATTAGTGTAGCATGTGATGGCCTTGCACTGAACATACCACATAATGTTATTCTCTAAAAATCACTTCGAGATTCGAACGGCGTCTCGTAGTGAATCCGCGAAGATTTACTTTAAAAACAAATCAGTTCGCTTTCGAATTGTGTGCGCTCACTTGAGTGAGGTTCCAAGTGAACTTTACAGAATAGCACTAATCATTGTCTCTATGTTTACTTTTCTTACCTGGCATTCAGAATCCAATTCATTATTACTGTTGGTTGCAAAAGAGCAGCCACCTCCGATGACGTCAGCGATCCGTGATAGAGATATAGGACCCTCGGTTTGAAGTGACTGTAGGGTAGGTACTGTGTCTGCAAATAGAAGAATATCTATGTCAGTCGTAAAAGATATATGTGACATAATTATAACGTCATTAGCTTGGCTTAGTCATGTTGAATGTGTAGAGGGAGGTTGACAAAAGGAATTCATAAGACAGATGTTAGTGATAAGCCTACAAGAACACACTGATCTTATTGGTCAGATGGTAGATGCGTAGCATTCATTGTCAAAATCAAATGTTATTTCAATTAGGCATATAAAACGCACTTTTGAATGTCAAAATTTACAAGAAAATAGAATTGATTCTAGTTCCCTCTTCCAAAAAGTATGGAGAAGAATGGGCAAGAAACTTCATAGCTACTCTTTTAAAATGTTTCTCTCTCTCCTCACAAAACAAGATATATGAATGTGCAAAGCAAATGGAGATTCTACGATTATTTCTGCGTGGGACATTTTCAGCTTTGCCTCCAAGATTGGCAACGTTGCCAGTCTTGGAGTCAAACATAAGATAACTCCCACATACGTAATGACTATCGATATTAAACATGACAAAATAAAAAATGATTTGTTGACAAACTGATTTTATAAACACATATTTCAAATAGCAACTCTACTAGCGGTCGTTCACCCAAAAATGTCGTCAAATAATTTTATTTTATTATTTTTGATATACACATCACGTCTAGCGTCTGTGGAGTTCCGCTAGGCACTTTTCATAAGGCGATTGCCCTGTTTGACAGCCTATAACAATTATATAAAAGTCTTTGGCAATCCTGTAGTACTTACTTATAAGATTACTTCCATAGTTCTTCGTAGGATGTGCAGAAGTGGATATCGTATGAGGTGACTCAGTTGGCGCTGTCGTAATATATTCCTGAGTCGTCTTGTGAGGACCTTTCTCTGTAATAATGTTTGCAAATAAGTGGATTGATCGATGTGTTAGGTTAAGCTGTGTATGCTGCGGTTAGTGCAGTTGATGGGTGAAATTTATTAGCAGTTTGAGTATTTTTTGCCAGGTTATTTTAACAGTAGAAGCTTCTGTATCAATTAGTTTGTTAATGTGCCCACATGGACTTATTAGCAAATAAACATTTTTTTTTCAATGGGTTTTAGTTCAAATAAAACGAATAGCTCACCTTTTGCAGTTTTCTTTGATGCGGTGTGTGGTGATGATTTTATATTCTGAAAGAAAAGAACATAGTTTTAATTGCCACACCACTGTTAAACCCGCGATGGTTTTTGTGGTGTGTTTAACCAAATGGCTGTTTTTTTGTTATAGTTTTGATTAACAAAAAAAAAAAAAAAAAAAGTAAAAAAAAAAAAAAAAATTTACGAGATAGATATTAGTTGTATGACATTACCGATTGTGGCAACATTACCGACTATAGTTTGACCGAAACAGCTGTTCCACGTCTTAAATCCGGTTCACACAACACCAACATACGCTTACGCAACGTGTTTGCACAAACGTGTGAACGTCAAGTTATAAGTTGTCGCTAAAATTGATGCTTATTTGAATTAAAAAATCGTCGCAAGCAATTTGTTTGCGCTTACTGTTCCAGCGTGTACATGCATATTCAAACTTGTTTGAGTGATAGAATGATAGATAATTAGAAAATAATTAAGATTGACAATGAATGAATGATCTGAGAACGTATTCCAGAGAATTTATACATTTATTCAAGTCTTTCCCTGCCTTTGCAAAATGAAATCAAAAGAATACTGCAACTGCGTGGACACTGGGCTTTGTACAGACTTTTGTTTGTGCAACACTTTCCAGAGCATAAGTTTGTGTCGTGTGTATCGGCCTTTAGGAATGCGTGACGAGGCGAACTGCGCTGTGCCCCCCTCCCCACCCCCGCCTTGCCGTGGACATACATAAGGCGCAGAACAGCGGTCTCGGTAAAATTATATGCCAACATTGACCACCTATTCAAAGCCTAGTTGTTTTTAATGTCAAATAAAGTATTACACAGGTAACTTTGCCTATGTGTGAACATACACAAATAACGGTCGTCTCTTTCTGCACAAAATAACCTGTTTCTGGTTGGGTTCAAATACTTTCTGTGCACAGGCAGCTCGATAATTAACTTTGCAGATGCTCAACAATATTAACGATTCTAGCAACATTAACTACTGTGGTAATACAACCTATTGTAGCAATATTCCTCATGTTGGCAACGCCCGTCCGCACAGTCCCTGTCGTAGCAATATCTCTCGAAGTGGCGATATTTCTTGGGGTGGCAATATTATATCATAACTGTATCTGGTTGGGATCGGGGTGCGTCCTGTGCGCGGGCGGCTCGTTGTTCAGTTTGCCGTATTGCGGTTAGTGCAGCTTGTCGTGCATACGGATCTCCTTCATCGATATCAGCTCTTGATAGAACTGACATTACTTCTAGTGATGCAGGCAATGTTACCTACCCGTAGTGGCAATATTGACTAATGTGGCAATATTACGTACTACGGCTATATTACCAACTGTGGCAATATTGACTAATGTGGCAATATTACGTACTACGGCTATATTACCGACTGTGGCAATACAACCAACGGTGGCAATATTGACAAATGTGGCAATATTACCGACTGTGGCAATATAACCAACGGTGGCAATATTACCGACTGTGGCAATATTATACTTGGGCTGACAATATTACCCGATGTGGCTATATTGTTCTTGGTGCAGCAATATTATATCGTACCTGTATCTGGTTGGGGTCGGGGTGCGTCCTATGCGCGGGCGGCTCGTGGTTCAGCTTGCCGTAGTGCGGGTAGTGCAGCTTGTCGTCAACACGGATCGCCTTCATCGATATCAGCTCTTGATGCTCGCGGAAGTATAGGGCTGACATTACTACGAGGCTGTAATAATATAGGATTATTAAAAACCAGCCAAGTGCGAGTCGGACTCGGTAAACGCAGAGTTCTGTACCACCGTATAATATTTAGCAAAAAACGCCGGAAAAAACACGTTTCTTGTATGTGGATCACCTTAATTTTATCTTGGGTGTTTATAACATCCATATTTTGCTAGATATGTTTTAAATAGGCACCGGGCTGCTTGGTACTGACAATTACCTAATGGTTGCATCAGATAAGACTTTGCTAAACCCAGATACAAGATTTTTGTTCAAAACATGCCATGCTCAGAAGTCACTAGACTATCGATCAGGCCCCTCTTTTCCATAGGGCACTCTGGGCAAGTGCCCAGGGTCCCGCAATCGACGGGAACTTGGGCATACCCTCAAAAAAACATTATTTGCAGTCGCCTATCCATTGTATGCATTATATGTACCAGATTCGGTTCAATGACAAAATAATTGATGTGCAGTGCAATTTACAATAAGTTTCTAGCCCCAAATTTATGAAATATTAGTATTATGTTTCTTTTATTGCTTTTTATTATTTATTTATTTTATTACAGTAAAATATATTAAATTAAATTTTTTTTTTTTACAGCAAAATACATAAAGATACGACATAATATAATTGAATTAGGTTCAATTGAGAACCTAATTCAATTATATTATGTCGTATCTTTATGTATTTTAACATAAATAATAAAATAAATAAATAAATTCAATTTGCCGTACGTAAGCAATCAAAATATGCAAAATGGGACCAAATGCGGCAATGGCATTGAATCATGATCTAATTATCATACTAATCAAGTCGAAAAACTTGTCCAGGGTAAACTAAATGCTAATATTTTGTATTTCGTGACAGAAAAATGAGCAAATATTTTAGCACATCAATTTTTTTGTACACCCTGACACAAAGAGTGAGCCTGTCTGTGGAAATTCTCCTTTAAAATAATTGTTCAATAATTTTAGAATTTTGCTTATCTACTCTTACTAAAACAGCAGAACCCCGTGATCCTTATGTGCTCAGGGCCTCCAATAGGTTAAAGACGGCCCTGCTATCGATACAGCCAGTTAATTACAATATTAATAAAAATAATAATTATGAATAGGACTTACCAAACAGCCATAATGAAAATCAATATAGTAATAACAATTTGCAGAAACTTATTAGAAATCAATTCACTGCTGGTATCCCCATACTCTTTCCGACAGCAAATACCCAATTTAGAGTTGCCATATGAAAAATTATCGTCACTCTTCAACCATAGACACGTCTCTTTTTTCTTCGTCAAAGTACTTTCATAGCTTTCATCCGGGTATTTTTGTATAGGCTCTGTATAAGTTTGATTTTCATTATTTTCCGACTTTTCCAGTTTACTTGAATGATATCTTACACAAGTTTTATTATAGTTGTAATATTTCCCATATTTCGAGTAGTTTCCGTGGCAGTTTTTGCACTGTTTTCTGGTATATTTTGGGGAGTTATGGCTTAGCTTATGGCAACACTCGTGTTTCCTAATGTTGCGTGCTATGTCTCTGATTTGATCTATGGATATGTTTCCGTCACTGTACAGAGATTTTGATGAGTTTGACATTGCTGAGTAGCGGGAATCTGAAACAGAATAGGCAAATGAGTTTTTAGAGAGACAGTTTTGAAGTTAGATCACCTAACAATAGAAAAATTGGTATGTATGAGCTTGTGCCAGGCAAAAATTGTTTTTTAACGCTTCCGAAGAGTTTGATAAGTTCAATCTGTCTCGGTATAGACAATCATATAGACATCCACAAAGACGCGCCCCACTCCACGATTACTGTAATGTAAGCTGTACTTTAGTACGGAGTGGGGCGCGTCTTCTCGGATGGCATTATTTATACAAACCGTTATACAATGCCGCTAATTTCTTTTTCTATAATTCTACCTAGTTTTTCATCTTCACTTACCATTACTAACACTGGACCGTGAGCTATCCCTCCTCTGCAACACGCTGATCTTGCACAGTTTCTTGTTAATCCTCTCGAGCTGGTCGATCCTGGACTCCAGGTTGCCTGTCACCTTGCACAGCTCTTTGACAGCACCCAGGTTCTCCATGAAGATTCGGTCCTGGGAACAAACGCGAGATTAATAAATGTTGTTGTAATCGTAGGGCAAATTTGCCAACACAGCAAGTCTATGTCAGTGTCGAGGTACCACTGTCATGAAGCAACACAAGACTTCTTGTAAGAATAAGCCGTGACAGAGGGTGTCACAGTTGACCATCGTTAGGTACCTAATGAAAATTCAATTTAAACTAGTTTGTTTGGTTCAATATAGTATTTATCTCTATCAGTTTTGATTTCTCGACCATTTTTTTCTAAAAATATTTTAGTTTATTTAGCTTTTATTATCTCATTCTCCAATCTTACTTATTCTATAATCATGTCAATATTGCATTCCTCCATTTCCTCATTAGGAATGTTTTCGTCGACCTTGTTTTTCTTACCTTATTGTCCACCAAAAACATAAATCAGTGCTTCCATTAGTTTATCCACTCCAGTTTTCCGTCTTTTAAAGAATTTTGAACTAGAAACATTCCCCTCGAAACTCCTCACCTTATTAACCACAAGAAACTTGTGAATGGTATCTCCGTTGGGCAGCGTGATGTCACCCGCCTCCTTGACGGCCTCGGGCAGCACGCGCCGCACCTCCTGCGCGATGACGCCGGTGTCCAGCGGCGGCGCCGGGCGCGTCGGGTCGTAGCCGAGCAGGCCCGAGTGCTGCGCGAACGATGGGTCGTAGTTGAACCTGGTGGTAGAATAAAACCAGTAAAATATCGAAGTCTTTCGGTTAATATCGTTAAAATTTTGCCTAGAATCCAGCTTAACAAATCGTTTCAATCCATCCAAAGGTTCTGTGGTGGATGTCGCTATCAGCGATACGACCGCTGTTAACAATAATGTAAAAGAGATGTGTTAAAATTTTGCAGTAGATTTGGATGTCATCATCGAGTCAATGCTGGATGTCGCTGTAAATCTCTGTCTCGCTTAGTGTCACAGCATTATGCTGAGCGATGGCCGTTTTGCGTGGTAGTGACGCATACTTTCCCTCAACTTGCTATTTTTCGTGTGTTTGTGTGCTTTTATTTTTTCTTTATGCATCATGTCTAGTGCAAAAAAAAAAGTTTTCTTTCGTCTTCTTTCTTAAAACCAAGTCGTCTACAATTTTCTCGATCCACCTCAAAGAATCTAATTCTAGCAAAATACCAATGATTACTTACTTGACGACTCTGATACTCTGTATATTCTTCAGTTGCTGCTCCGAGTCAAGTTCCTCAATGTTGTGCTTGGCGCGAGCGTCTGACGGGTGCAGGATATGGCCCATCACTTTGAGGTTGCCTGGGGAAGTGATGGTTGTTTTGAGAAAAAGATGCAAGTTAGGTTTCTTACTGATTAAGTGGAGGTGGTGCTCAAACAGAGATTCCGTGCGTAGTCACTACATCCTCGTCAGAGGGCGCGGCAGTTGGGTTATGGGCATAGCTCTTAAGATCCTGCGGTGTGATACGGTGACCATCAATACGGGCACGTTCGTTGGGGGCCATGTAAGCCCGGCCTGGGGCAGCTGCGGCGGTTGCGCAACTTGCCTATGTGTGTGTGTATACGTATGTGCAGAAGGCCCCCAATATGTGTATTACGTTCTTTAGTAGTTGAATGTCAGAGTTAGGCCTGAATTCTATAAATTTTATGTGAATAGCTGTAGCTGCTCTCATCCCTTGAATAGTTGCTTATAAGCTCTCTGCAGTCGCCGTTAAATGGATAATTTTACCCATCCTCAAAACAGACAAATTTGCCTTGGGAATGAATGGGTTCGTGAGGAAACACATCGCCATATACACAAAATAAAGTGGTCGCAAGCGCTACTGCGGAGCATGAGGTCCTGACTTCGATTCTTTGGTCGGGTAAAGTGTCATTGGGTTTTCCACTGAGCAGCCTGGAATCTGGGTTTGAGCCCGGGTGATGGCAATAGGCTCGCCCCCTATTACATGGGACTTAAACGTAACTGGCGAAATATGGGTGTACTATAGGGACGCCTCTGCCGAACCCAGCAGGTGTGATGTTATATTATAAAACAATATCAACTCCAAAAATATTAAAATTGGTAATCTTACCATTGACAACACAGGACTCATCCGGCCTATCAGTATTGATGCCGACCCTCCCAGTGAAGTGCACGCTGTTGTCTGACACTCCTCGCTGCCACCAGCTTTCGGTGCAGTCTGACTCGAACTGGCCAGGGTTGGATGCCTGGAGGATGAAATAGGTTGAGTTATCATTGAAGCAGGATAACATAGTAAAGTAATAAGTTGAATAAGAATCATCAAAATCGTCCCATGCGTTTGGTCTCTAGAGCGCCACAATGGAACAAACATACGAGTACATACATATCAATCAATCTGCCTAGCCTTTTCCCAACTATGTTGGGGTCGGCTTCCAGTCTAACCGGATGCAGCTGAATACCAGTATTTTACATGGAGCGACTGCCTATCTGACCTCCACAACCCAGTGATTGGGTAATAGGATATCCCTTGGTAAGACCAGTGTCAGACTTTCGGGCTTCTAACGAACGACTGTCAAAGATCCACGAATGACAGCCGGGACCAACGGCTTAACGTGCTTTCCGAGGCACGGAGGAGTCTCGGTATGTAAAGATGGGCACCCATCCACGGACCAACCCCGGCAAGAGTTGCTTAACCTGATGGATTAACCCATGCGGCTGTTATAACTTAGGCAAGAGCTCCTCTAAACATACATCATACTGATAAACACATTATCATCCTTTGCGTCGCGTGGTTGGGTAAACAGTACGGCTTTATAGAGCGAAGTCTCTATCACTCATACCTGATTCCTAGTTTGTTTCAAATTCAAATTCATTTATTGGTGTGATTTTTGGTACATTTTTACATGAGATCTTAATAATAAATAAT
The DNA here is from genome assembly GCA_947364205.1 of Agrochola lota. NCBI lineage: Eukaryota > Metazoa > Arthropoda > Insecta > Lepidoptera > Noctuidae > Agrochola > Agrochola lota. The sequence goes on along the minus strand of OX376246.1, from coordinate 6,159,638 downwards.
TCGTTCCTCAAAAAACTACCTTAAAGGTGTACACTCTTTCACTTAATTGGTAATTATTATAAAAAAAAGAATAATCAACATTAAGATAAAATAATTACAGCGAAACGAGTTTCTAAAGCTCAATGTGTCATCATTAACGCCTGGGTACTGCCATGAGTTCTAACTGTAACCAAACAAAAAAAAAAATGTTTGGACCTAAGATAGATCCTTGAGGCACTCTTCAGTAATATTTACAAGTGGGTCCATAACAACTTATGACTAAATAAAAATAGCAAAATTATATATTATATTCTAACTTAACTAAAACTATTCAAAAACTAAAATATAGCATCGTAGAATTCATCCGCATCGCTGTCGACTGGTAATGTACCCAAGAGACTGGCCGCATTGCCACGCTGTATGGCAATGCTTAGCCTCTGCCCAAAGTAAAAACCAGCCCTTGGGTCACGGGAAGTGTCAAATAGCCGTTTTGAAATTTTATTAAACAGGCCATGAGCTCTCGGACCCCACGGCCCGAGGGTTTCGACCCCAAACGGCTCGAAAATATAATTACCTGTAAGGTTGTACTCTTCAGTTGAATCCAAAGAGAATTAATGATTGATAGATAGGTAGATAATATACTTTAATATCCATCAAAATTGTAACAAAGCTCATATTAACTTGCTCTCTGATTGCTAATATATTAATTCGATCGAGACAAAATCATAACAGCTACATATCAAAGCCGGTTTTAACTGTCCGGTTGTAACGATTAAAGATAATAAGAAAACCGGCCAAGTGCGTGTCGGACAACGCACAAAGACGGGTTCCGTAGTGGGGATAAATTTGTCCCGAGAACAAACTTAACTTTGTAGTTGACAATTAAGTTCTCCCATACATCGATATACGTGACGGTCAATTCTCCAACTGTAAATATAAGTTTTTAATCACAAAAGAAAAAACTACAAATTAACGATTTTCGGACTTTTTCCTTTATTTGGGCTTTATTACATTATTTTTTTAATGCATTGACTTAGAAGCTTGATATTTTAGAGCTCCAAGATACTGCAGGTAGATACGTATTTGATATTAATTTCAACTTGATACGTCCAGGCGTTCCTGAGAAAATGGGTAGACCGACGGACAACGAAGTGATCCTATAAGGGAACCGTTTTTTCCTTTTGAGGTACGGAACCCTAAAATTGACAAATATACCTGATTTATTGACGACAGTATATCGTGTCTTGCATAAGCTTGCGAACAACAAGACACGACACTTTATAAAGACGTCACAACACAGAGGGAATAATCGCGAAAATGTACATATATTAGTGAAAAAGCCAATAATAATATTATAATAGTAATAAAAACAATAACTAACATGACTTACCCGCACAATGATCCTATCACTAGCAGAAGCGGCTATGATGAAGTCAGTGTGCCCGACGTGCGCCCTCAGAGCTACCACCAGCTGGAAGTGTCTCTGGTCAGGGTTGGGCCTGCCTTTCTTTCTCATGTTGTTGTTTGTGGTTTCCGCGAAGTGGAGGCGACCGACTGTCACCTTGGCACCTTCGCGGCGGATTTCAACGCTGGGGAAACAGGAAATGAATATTTTTAATAAATAGAGTAGGACATTTTTAATAAATAAAGTAGTCATTTTTTTATAAATAAAGTAGTACATTTTTTATAAATAGTGTAGTACATTTTTAATAAATAAAGTAGTACATCTATATATATAAAAATCAATGCTGTTCGTTTGTCTCGCTAAAACTCGAGAACGGCTGGGCCGACTTAGCTGATTTTGGTTTTGAAATGTTTGTCATAGTCCAGGGAAGGTTTAAACAGTGAGAAAATTAGGGTAGGTAGGGTGGGTAGGTAGGGTTTAGTGCTACCCGTGCGAAGTCGGGGCGGGTAAAGCTAGTTTTTAATAAATAAACTAGTAAATTTTTAATAAATAAAGTAGTACATTTTTAATAAATAAAGTACCCATTTCTTTAATATGTTCCTCTGATTCTTTCCAAGTACCCATAAGGTTCTCATTCGAAACCTGACTTTTTCGTAAAGGGTCAAAACCTATCGAAACAAAAAAACCTATGTGTGGTAGGGGGTTCCCGACAGGAATGAAGTTCCTTCTCAAGTCTTCTCAGTCTCAAGTCAAACAAAAATCAATGATGAGAAATTTGAAAATTTTCGCAGCTGCCATCTTGAATTTTCATTTTGACCAAATTCTCCAACTCTGTCTCTTTTTATTATTACGGACGGAACAGATATCATTTAAAATATAAAGACACAAAGAGAGAGAGAAAGTTGCATGAATGGGCATAACGTTTTTTCGTTACGTGACGATTTCTACCAGATTACTCCTAGGGATGCCAGGCCCGAAAATAGAAAAAAAAAACTCAGGCTTCACACACACACACGAACACACACTAGTATTTAAAAAGAAAAAAATAATCGATACTTTTATTTGTGTAATTATTACTGTTATTCATTTACTCTTCTCTTAATTATGTTATTATGAATCACATTTTGTTCTTACTAAAGTAATTTGTAATTTCTTTACTTACGTTGAAAGTAACTAAACAACCAATGATTCCCTCGCGCGCTTTCGTTCGGCGTCCTTTGGCGGGCGGGGTTGACCAAACGCTTAACAAAAGCCGGATAAGGCTGACTTGTATATATTTGGCCGGACACGATTATAAAAAGATTGGCACCTGGCAGCCCACACAGCACTCACACACACACACACACACACACAGGGCACAGAGGGCCCTATCAGAATACCAGCGCTGCGGTATTTATTTTTAAATATCGCCGCATTATGCTGAGATAGTGGCCTTTTTGGCCTCGCACAGGTCTTTACTTTTCTGTTTGTATTTTAATTTTTTATTTTTTATTATTACTTACTGTTTGTATTTCCTGTGCGTGTCCCAAATAAAATATTTTTCTTTCTTTCTTTCTTTATTTCTACCGCAAGCCGTGTCAAAGAACTTCGTTCCAAAATCTTTATCCAGGATGCTACCGCAAAATTCTTACAAGCCATAATTTGTCTGACCTAGGAATAACACCTATGTGTGACTCAGCAGTCGTGCAGTCAACTGCTCGTCCATGCTAACGAATTGACTTTCACGGCGCATTTATGTCGTAGCAGTAAAGGCTGTTTTAATAGATTTTTGACAGTACTTGTATCTACTCCTGTATTATGGCCGATTCCTATTATTTACGGAGCGTTATTGGTGGAAATGAAGGCTTTTTTATCTTTACCAATAATGAAGCAAAGACCTCGAAGCTTTGCATAGTAGCCTCTCATATGGAACTAGCTATCACAAGTAAAAATTTGCTTACGAATCTATACAGGGTGGCAGGGGGGACATCGACGCGGAAACTGTTACCATGGATTCAGTACATGATTCTAAATCCCCCTGAGTTGAATTTTTTTGTCGGCTATTAAAAAAAAAAAACAGCTGTTCCATACATTTTGACCGTGTAGGTGTTGCACTTTTTTATGAAACAGCAGTTTTTTTTTCAGAAAGTTCTATCATTATCATGTACTGAATCCATGGTAACACTTTTCGCGTCGATGTCGTTGAAACCCTGTATAAATGCCTAGTTTGACAATAAAAAGAGTTACCATTGGTACGTAAAACGATTCGTTGCTGTTTATAGGAACCGAGAATTAATCGTTACGATGCTTTTAAATGTTATCTATCAGCGTCTAATGATAACATTTAAAAAAAATGTTATCATTAGGCGGCGACGATCTCTCGCGTCCGGCCCTGGTTCAGGCCATGGTTCGGAGCGAGAGTGCAAGGGAGGCCGTCACTTCCTTCTGCGAAGCAGTAATGCTCGCGAAAGAGGAGGCGGAGCGCGCGAGGGAGAGGCAAGATTCACGCCCTCGCGCCCCTAGTCGCCGCAGGAGACGCCCCGGGCGTCGGGAGTCGCGAGCCGACTTCCGGCCACCGTAGGCGCGGGCTTGCGGACGGTGAGCAATGGGTAGTTCACCGTTCGATAAGGCCCAGGTCTGGGACGACGGCGCGTTGTGTTCCACGCGCGCCTCAAAGAGATGTCAGCACCAACTGACGGGGTCCGTAAGGGCCAATGCCTGCCAGGGTTGCGGGTTTGTCCGAAAGGGATATCGCGGCCCCGGCACACAGACGCCCTCCCGCTCCGCCCAGAGCGGGAGAAGTTATTTGATAATTTCCCACCCTTAAAAAAAAAAGCGTCTTATGATGTCGGATACTTACGGTACAGGATGAAAGGGTTTCTTTGTTCTGTCAGATTGACTTTGTTCAATTCTCACTTCTTGACTTGGGTCCTCCGCCTGGAAAAGAACACGTATCAATGATAGAAACAGTTGATTTTTTTAATGAAAACTAGGACCACGTTTTCAAAGCATGAACGGTTCTAAACGATCTTACTGGTAAAACCGAAATGTCTACTGTGTAATGACACGACCACCCAACCATTTAGTCATTTCTCGACAGCATGTCAGAGGCCCATGGGCGGGTTTAAAACTCAGACACCGTTTAGTCACTAACCACACGAAAAGAAGAAGAAGACTGCAAGCCGGCTTTACGAAAGAACAAGATATGGTGGTGGTACTTTCCCAGATAATAAGCTATACCTACCTGCTTTGATGATGTTAATTTTTGGGAACACGATTTACATTGGACTAAGGGGAAAGGATCTGGATAGGCGTTACCTAGTAAATATTGTATGAATCCATAAGATAAGTTAATCGGAGGTGATGAACGTATTTAAATAATGGTTTCCTCACCTTAACCCCGTAGAAGTGCAAACAGAAATTGCTGATCTTCTTGAACCCCTCACCGGTCTTTACATAGTGAGGGTCGCCCACCATCTGTATCTGACAGGTAACCTGGAAGTGGTTCTTCTTCTGGCAGACGAAAGCTTCGTCTATTTGGGAGTAGTTGAAGCCTTTGTCAGCGCCCACTACGTAAGAGGGAGGTTGACTGGAAGAGAAATTGCAATATGGCTGTTGGATAAAATGGTTTAACGTTTTTGATGAATATTTTTTTTTATTACTCTGAGAAAGACAAGTCAAGTGCGTGTCGGACCACGCACAATGAAGGGTTCATAGACCTCTTATAGGTTCGCGGGAAAGTCCGAAATGTACACCGTGGCCCCTGACAACGTACAGGCAACTGAAGGAACACGGGTGGGTTTTAATCAGTAAGAGTCTAACACGCCCTCCCACTCCGCCCAAAGCGGGAGAAGTTATTTGAGAATTTTCCACCTAGAAAAATACCTCTTATAGGTTTTCCTGTAATCTATGAGTAAAGAACCATTCTCTGTATTTTTTTCAAAATTTTAGGCTCAATAGTTTCGGAGATAAGGGGGGGGGGGAATGGTCAATTTTCATCTGTTTTCTTAAATATCTTTTAGAATATTTATTTTTAAATTATAAAAAAAATTGAGTTCCTCACAACAAGCCCTTTCATTAGATACGAGTATGTCACACGGTACAGTTTGCAAAACTTTTTTTTTAATTTTCTAATTTTTCCCCGAAAAGTGACCCTAACATTCAAAATTCATTCATTTACATTACACATCCGTGTTTGGGTCACAGAAATTCATATGTGTACCAAATTTCAACTAAATTGGTCCAGTAGATTCGGAGCAAATTGGCTGTGACAAATTGTCATCCAGCCAGACACGCGAGTGATCCAATAGGGGTTCCGTTTTTCCTTTTGAGGTACGGAACTCTAAAAAGTGCGTCTCTCCTTAACCTATGGGATATTGGGAATTAAAAAAATGGGAATTTAACCTTCCGGTCTGAAAACTTACTCAACCGCCCAAAAATTTCTAAATCACAATGTAGGATTACCTATAACACAGTTTTACAACCCATTATAAAACATTGCCCACAGGTACTGTGTTGTCTTGACTTTTTGGCTATAGCAGCCAGTAAAGTGATGGTACAGCCCGGTGCAAACTTTATGGCGGCTCTGAACATGAGGCGAGTCGCTGCGCAGTAACAAATTCATACGTCAGCGGGGGTGAGGGGTGCGGTACTGTGCAACCAGTAGCGCACTTCAGAGCCGCCATAGTTTGACACGTACGTAAAGAAAGCAGAAAACTCGATACCTATCACAAGTTTTCAAAATATGAATTAGTCTAACGCGTGCTGAGTCTGTTTTGAATGGGTTGATTGAATACCCTGAATTTAGGTCGCGATGTATTATTATAATCGTCTTTGAACCCCCAAATGTCAATAGAACTCCACGCCCAGACTTTTTCTTTCCGTTTCATTCATTATTTTTGAAACTATTCTGTACTAAGATTCGTTATAATGTAGTTACATTGAAAACTCTACATAAAACATGATTTTCATACTCACAGTGGCTTCAAATTGCAGTCATACAGTGAATGCCAGACGTTCTGCTGGAAGTTGCCGAACCTAATGCACTGCAGAGGAGCATCGTCCCCCGCTTCAGAGCCGTCCACAGAGGGGGGCGCTGGGCGGGGGACGTGAGTTACACTCTCAGGTGATAGAGCCGCTGGTAAAGGAAAGAAGAAGACTGTTGTATCAACCTGAAGGCCAATTCTCGTACTTAAAAAACGTTCACATTCAAGTTGCAATCTGTCAAAATTGTCAAAAATGTTGGTAAATTGATTGTATTTTTGACAGATTGTGAATGAGAAGCGAATGATCTTAAAAATTACGGGAATTGCCCCTCTGATCATCATACATAGTAAGCGAAAATGATCTATTATTTCGTAAGTATTTATTATATCTTGAAGAATCTGCAGTAACTTATCAACCAGGCATCACCAACTTAGTACCTACACCGTTTGTAAAAATAATATGACTGTCGCAGTAAGATTCTCGTAATTAATATCGATACCCATAATTTCGATGGGCGTAAGGGACAAACCGCAAAAAGTAAAGTGCGAAATAAGAGATGTTTTTTTTTTGTAATTAAAACAATATGTCGCACAAGTTTTCAGATTATGCCATTAATAATAACATTTTCACTCCCACTGGCGTGTGTAAAAACTGATTGATTTAGCAACCTTTACATTAGTCTTTTATTTCCATCGTTCATTCATAAAAGCTTAATATTATAATAAAGTATCAACTGGTTTAGCAATTTCAGTTTTATAAAAACACTAGCTTTAGTCTTTTGCCCTCGTATTTGTCGCAAAACATCCCACGGGAACGTACCTATGTGTTAATCCAGGTAAACAATGACAGTCAGCATGATGTTTTTCGACATCTTCAACAATCATAGTCATATCCCAGCCAATTTACACAAAACCTGAATGAATTATACACATAAATCTTCCTCGCGAATCATTCCGTCGATTGGTGAAACCCGTATGAAAATACGTTCGGTAATTTTTGAGTTTATCGCGTTCATACAAATAGACACGGCGGGGAAACTTTGTTTTATAATATATAGTGACAATCCCCAATAACTCAACTCACCAGGCTCACATTTCACTTGAGAGTTCGTGTCCTGTGAATGCTTCCTCTTCTTCGTGCTGGGCTCCTGCAGGCTGGTGTACACCGGCGTCAGGGTCTCGTGACCCAACGCCACCAGCTGCGGGTTTATCATGCCTTGCTCCAGCTCTGGCATGTCTACCCTCATCTGACTGTATCTGGGGAGAAGGGCAAAATTGAGTCTGTGTCTGTATTGTAGAACCACCCAGTGCGAGTGCGTCTCATCAGACCATACCCCACTTGCTGGAGTGTCCTAAGTGCCCGTTCACCTGCTCCTCGGATGACCTAAATAATACTACTGATGCCGCGATCAATGTGGCCACCTATTGGGCTCAATAGATATAAAAACATTGAAAAAGAGTACTTTCGACCCGAAAAGAAGAATTGAAGAATAAATATCAATGAATGGCAACAAATGGCGGCCAGTGATAGCTTAGTGGTGTGACCGTCAGACTGCCAAGTCATAGGTCTCGAGTTTCGAACCCAAGGCACGCATCTCTGAATTTTCGGGTTCATGTGCGTATTGTATAATTATCACTTGCTTAAAAAACGGTGAAGGAAAACATGGTGAGGAAACCGGCATGCCTGAGAGATATTTCTCGACGGCATGTGAAGCCAAGTCAGAGGCCCATGGACAGCTTTAAAACTCTGGCACCAGGTCACTAACCACACGAAAAGAAGAAGAAGACCATCCCGGACACTGGTGGTGAAGCACTTATCACCACTTAGTAATAAGGTTGATAAATATTTCACCGCCAGTGTCCGCGATAGTACATCCAGCACACTCTAGACAGTTGGCCCAGCTACCATTTGCTGACAGTCTGATATTTTTATCAAGGTATGAACCAGACGGAGGAAGACTACATACATAAACATAACATCACGCGCGTATTCCCGAAGATTTATAGGTTCTATAGTACACCCACATTTTGCCAGATATGTTTAAGTTTGTACATGGGGTACCGGGCACAAATCCAGACTCCGTGTTGGTACTGATAAATTCCAGATGGAAAACCCTATAACACTTTGCCAGAAGAATAATATATAAAAATTGTGTATCTCACCTGTTCTGATAAACATCTCCCAATCCTAAATCATGTCTAACAGTCCTGATCCCAAGCTCCACAATATTAGAATCTTGTGGCAGCACGACCACATCATTCAGATTACTCCTCAAAACCTCATGGTCAATATTATCCGTCTTCAACTCTTCGTAGATGTAGTCACCATTTTGTTGCAAGATTTCGTGGGTTGGTATGTGGTCGTGAACTAGCATGTAGTCGGAGCTGAGGACTGTTTGGGGTACCGCAATGGCATGGGAGCCTTGGGTCTCTGATGGGCTGTAGGGATTCTCTGATCCGGAGTCCGGAGGACTTTCTGGGAGTTGGTGGCCCCTGAAATTGGAATAAGGATTGTTTTAACTCATGAGCATGATTGTATTTTATTTTGAGAAAATGCAATACCAAGATTTTTGATGTCCCATAACTCTAAGGATATATGCTATAAGTAAAAATAATACAAAAAGTTCTGGACAAAGCGTTCCAAAAATACATAGTTTCGAAGATAACATAACACTAGACTCTCGGTGTGTGTATCTAAGTTTCGTTGATAAGTACGAGTAAATCATTTTCATTCAAACCAATCATTCATATTTAAAGAAGAAAAAAATTGACAGAATTACTTAAATATTTTCCTTTTTTTATATTTCACGGAAGGGAACTGTTCTACATAAATAATCGTGATTATCGAATTATTTGAATGAAAGATTAAAACTTTTTTTTTTTATAATTTTTGTATTAATACGTGAAGCAAAAACTTTGTACCCCTTTTGACGAAAATTACGCGGACGGATGAGTATGAAATTTGGCACAGTTAAAGTTTATATGGAGGAGTGCAGAAAGCTAATATTTTTATATAATATACATTAGAAATAAATTAAATTAATAAAAAAAACATTACACACAAAAACTGAAATGAAATGAAATGAAATTGTTTATTCTGTAAATAGGATATCGGAGTCACTTTTACACGCCATATAAAAAATATTAAAAAAATAAGCTAGATGAGGTCGGTGTTTCCTATCTGACTACTCTGAGAAGAAAGGCCGAAACAAACTCAGAGATCGGAGTCTCTTTTAAAGTCCAGACATAATCTTGGTCAAGCCATGTGAGGACCATGTAGATTAGTGTCTGAAATGGTCTTTTGAGGAAAGAACCACACAGATTTGAGTGGACCTGTCCATTCAATGCAAGCATTTGTCAGTAATCGTGGAGCTCAACTCAGAACTTAAGGAGCTCAACTTGACGAACAATACCAAAGATAGGATATTTGGGTAGGCCGCATCAACTACTCAAACTGCCAGACCATCATTAAAACTAACTGAGAAAGAAAAAATAAATGAAAACGAAAAAAATAAATTAAAAAAATACTCCTCCTCGTCCTCACATTCACAATAATTAAAATAATATAATTTTTTTTTTTTTTTTTCAGGATGGGAAATCATCAAATGACTTCTCCCGCTCTGGACAGAGCGAGAGGGTGTGTCAGACTTTTACTGACTAAAACCCACCCGTGTTCCTTCCGTTGCCTGTGTGCCGGGGCCGCGATATCCCTTTCGGACAAACCCGTAACCCCAGCAGGCATTGGTCCTTACGGACCCCGTCGGTTGGTGCTGACATCTCTTTGAGGCGCGCGTGGAACACAACGCGCCGTCGACACGGGCCTGGTCCTTATCGGACGGCGAGCTGCCCATTGCTCACCGTCCGCAAATAATATAATACTTTACAAAGTAATCGTGTCATTTTTAATATAATACACACACTGCGTTTAACACAAGATGCTACCTTAGAATCATGACATTTAAATGAATTATTGTCGAATTTTGACGTCTGGGCGACCACTAGTTCATATTGTTATGCCAGTTGATTCTTTGATATGGTCTCATTAATGCCCTAGAGTTATGGGATATCAAAAGGAAAACGTTCTATACAGGGTCAAATTAATTTAGCGAGCTTAACTCCACAGACGTGATGGATACGTAAATATCTAAACACGTCAAAATGAAACACTTGTCTTGATGGTTTTTTTTGGAGTCAACGACCGTTGTTACTTGAAGAACGAGTTGAAAAATTCTGCTTTTTTGTTTTATCTTGTTTAGATATTGATACTCATCATAACGTCTGGGAAGTTTATAAAAAAAAACCGATTTCCTAAACTGATATTTCAAGAGATGACACTACCGTCAGTGATGACACTGGTCGGTGACCCCATTAGAAAAAACTCATCAAACTAATTTTTTTTTTTCTTTATCGTGTTTCGTTTGGAAACGTGTTATCGTGGAGAAACCTTCAAGTTTTCTTTCCCCAGGAGAAGGTTTAGGCTAAGCCGAATATTTACTAACTAAAACCATTACAGTGATTTGTCCTTGGTATAAACGAGGGGATGTCCAGAGCACTACTGGAACAAATAGGTGTCGCTGTTATGTTATTTCGCGGCAACAGTTAGTCTCTCACTTAACCTAGCCTGATTTTCGAGTATCGCTAAGTGTACTTTCTACATCCTTATTTTTTATGTTATGCCGCCTAAGGATATCTGCAATACCAGATAAAAGAGCTGAAATATCTTATGTGCTTGTAATTTCAGTGGCACCATACCCTTCAAACCGCTAGCAGTGATAGCCTAGTGTGACCGTCGGACTGCCAAGTCATATGACTCGAGTTCTAAATCAAAGCACGCACCACATAATTATCACTTGCTTCGAAAAAAAAAAAAAAAAAAAAAAAAAAAAAAAAAAAAAAAAAAAAAAAAAAACGGTGAAAGGAAAACATGGTGAGGAAACCGGCATGCCTGACAGGTATTTCTAGACGGCATGTAAATCCAAGTCAGAGGCCCATGGGCGGCGTCGCGGGAAAGTCCGAAAGGGATACCGTGGCCCCTGGCAACGTACAGGTAACTGAAGGAACTCGGGTGGGTTTTAGTCAGTAAGAGTCTGACACGCCCTCCCGCTCCGCCGCGGGAGGAATGAAGGCCCATGGGCGGCATAAAAACTCCAGGTCAGTCACTAACCACTCGAAAATGAAAAAGAAAGGCGGCATAAACATGTATGTTTGTGGTGGTATCTGTCTGATATAGGCCGAGTGATGAAACGGTAGAATTGCTTACCCAGTACGGCGCGGGTCGATAGTCTGGGTTGCATAGCAGCCCTCGCCAACGGAGCTCATGTACGCCTCTATATCCAACTCTTCGATGAAGCCCGGACCTGGAACAAAACAAATTATTAATATTAGGTTTAAAACTAAAAAAAAATGTGTTGTGGGCCAGCTCTTGACCTAGATCTCGCCTGATGAGGTCTATGATGGATCGAGCGTGCCCAGAAGATGCCTGTTCACTCTTGCTTTGAAGGCAGATGAGTTATATGTGGAAGGGTACACAGACGCTTTCTGAGAGTTCGCTCGAAGCGCTGAGTAGGACTTGTCGGTATATCGGCCAAGTGCGGATGGTGCCCAGCAGTACATCTGATAGTCCGGTAGTGGAGGGGAGGTGGTGGGATCAGGTCTCTCCGAAGTACAGTCAATACAGGCTAGCAAGGACATTGACGCAAATAGTGATACCAAGGATTCAGTACATGAATCTGAACTCCCCTGCATTGAATTTTTTGCCGGTTATTACAAAAAAAAATACTGTTCCATACATTTTGACCGCGTAGGTACTGCACTTTTCAATGAAACAGCAGATTTTGTTTTTAATAACCGACGAAAAATTTCAATGCAGGTTTTTGAATCATGTACTGAATCCATGGTATCAGTTTTCACGTCGATGTTCCTGCCACCCTATATTAAATATGAGGGAGTTGAAGATGCCTGCTGGGGTTGCGGGTTTGTCCGAAAGGGATATCGCGGTCCCGGCACACAGGCAACGGAAGGAACATGGGTGGGTTTTAGTCAGTAAAAGTCTGACACACCCTCTCGCTCTGCCCAGAGCGGGAGAAGTCATTTGATGATTTCCCAACATAAAAAAAAAAAAAAAAAAAAAAAAAAGGGAGTTGAAGATGATATTGGTGTGTGAGAAGAAGTAGAAACGGAACACGTTGAAAAAAGTTTTAATTCTTTAACAGTTTCTTTGTAATCAGTAACGTATTCTGTATATAATTCAATTGGTTATCCATTAAAGATGTATGACCATGACCTGATGACTGGCAGATAGACAGCGTCAGTATGGGTCCCGTTGGCAACATTCAGATACAGAACACTAAATGCATGGTTTTGGATTTGGCTTCATAATGAAAGCTCAGAATTACGAAGCCTCTGCTGTCCGTCTGTCTGTCAGCGGGCTGTATCTCATGAACTGTAATAGGTAGACAGTTTTTTTTTTTTTCAGATTATGTATTTCTACTGCCGATAAAACAACAAATAATAAAAACTAGTGGTCGCCCAGAGGTTGAAATTCGACCATAATTCATTTAAATGTCATGATTCTAAGGTAGCCATCTTGTGTCAAACGCATGGTAGTGTGTGTAATGTTTTTTTATTAATTTAATTTATTTCTAATGTATATTATATAAAAATATTAGCTTTCTGCACTCCAATTCAATAGGGATGATGCCTGGGTAAAAAAAATGAAATTCTAATTAGTCCTTCAGTAAGATAAAAAAAAAATATTAGACACGTATTTTTTGTTTTATCATATTAATACAAAATTACTTAGATAAAACGCATTTTAGGTTGGGGAGTGGGGGTCGCTACGTCACTAGTATGTATAAAATCTACATACTCGTGACGTCATGGCACATTCTACCTCAATGTATCGCCGTAATCTTTAGATTACGTAAAAAAAGAAAAAATACGTGACCAATATTTTTTTATAATCTCAAAGACGGACTAAAAAAAAATTTTTGTCATCATCCCTACTCAATTCAAAATATTTTATTTCACATAAACCTACATGGGCACTTATGAAACGTCAGAAACTAGGTGCACGGTTCCAATTGGTCGTTTTCTATGGAGAAGAGTCGGCAAGACACTCCACGGTTACTCTTTAAAAAATAATTGTTTTTTACAATATTTTCAAATAACAGTATTAATAGGTATGGGAGGACAGTTTAGGTCTTTCAACAAGTACCAGGTACTTAACAAAATAGAAGATGGTCAATAAATCTACAGTCCACTAAGGCTACAGCGTTCTCACATTCACAAAATAGAAAAAATAAATCTAAGTTTAAAAAATATGAATAAATTTATAAAAATAAAAACCTATTTAAACGAAATGACACAATTGCTATTACAACTGTAACAAATCTGAATAATTATCATGTACACAAAAGCCACTAATAAAGTGTTGAAATTAAATTGTAGGTACTGGGGGGGTACTGGTCCTTCTCCATAAAAACTTTAACTGTGCCAAATTTCATACTCCTCCATCCGCGTAATTTTCGTAAAAAGGGCTACAAAGTGTTTGCTTCACGTATTAATATAATAATAAAATTATGTTAAAAATTAAAGGGGGTGGGGTCCCCATACAAATATAGTGTTTTTTTGCTGAATTTTGTACGTTTTCCAGTCTAACTCGCACTTGGCCGATTTTTTATACCACTCTCCTGTATGGGGAGCATTTTAGTAGTTTTTTTTTGCTAGGCCTCCCTTCTCTCTTTCCAACTTTCGCGAATACACTTATGCTGACGAAAATGCGATTTTGACCCAAACGACATTTAAAACTATCGTTTATCATTTTCGTAAAAATGTCGCGTTAACTCGGCGGTCAGGGCTCGATATATTAAATCCATATGCATCGATCGATACTGTATCAATTAGTCAGAAGTCAATAACTTTTCATTTTCCGCCAATCACTTCGCACAATCACTTTCGCAAACGCATATAATTATAAACAAATACTGTTATGATTGCCTCATTGGACCAGTGGTCGCAAACGCTACGGTATGGCATGAGGTCTATCTGGAATTTGTCAGCAACTGCCCGGAGTCTGGATTTGTACCCGATTGATGGCAATAGGCTCGCCCTCTATTACATGGGACTTAAACATAACTGGCGAAATGTGGGTGTACTATAAGTACACCTCTGCTTAACCCTTTGGGGAATACAAGGGTGTGATGTTATGTGTTATGTGTGCTATGGTATATTTCACTTACGCGATTTATAATTTATTTTGCCCATCCCTCATTGATGCACATGAAAACTGCATTGGAAATAGAATTTGTTGCGATATATGAATTAGGACGAAGAAAAAAAGAGTCTCTCGAAGAATCTATAGTTTCTGTTTCTACCTACCCTCCTTGTAACAAGACGTGAGATTATGGTCTTTGTAATTTATCCCCGTGTGAAAATGGGTGCCTAAACTCACTGGTCTCGGCGCTTGACGTGGCAACACGTAGGCTTAAACAATAGGAGTTTAAGCCTACGTGTTTCCACGTCAACAGCGATGATGTTCAGATTCTACCTCAAGATACTCGGGTACAATACAATTGTTTAACAGAAACTATGACTACAGAAATCAGTCGTAAAAACTAGAAGAAAGATCGTGTTAGATCGAATACTCATTTGGGACTCCCAAGTAGATAAGGGACTGACTTAAAAAAAAATTGTCAAACAACTAGTTACCTACATACAAAAATGTGGTTACAATGGACATAGCCAATAAGCTAAGCTATTGTCTGAGCCTCAAAATAAAAAAGCTTATGACAGAAAATCTAGATTTATACAAATTTCTTAGTATGATGATCTAGCTAGAGAGTGATATCTAAGCTTTGTGGACGAGATAGAAAGGCCGAGTGAATAATGTCTTGTATCATCAAATTCATCCTTCACGAAAAGAAAAACAAAAAAATCACTACACTTCAAATAACAATTACAATTAAACGTAGTCTGAACCTTCAGAAAAATAGAAAACAGACCATCGTTTTCAAAACACACGCACAGTATCGTAAAACTATATTTTACTTGGGTAACTATAGCACAACTTGCGCTGCTTGATAGACAATAGATACTGCTTGTCTGTGCTTGCGAAATACACGCAATTGTTTACGCATTCGACCAACGCTTCCGCACCCTCCCATATAAGTCTGCGCGCACGCATGAAACGGACTACGGTATACTATGAGATTGAGATCTAATTGTATAGTGAGCTCGCGTTGTGAACTGAGTTACAGCAAAAACAAATGCTTCCCAAAGTTATCATCTAACTGACCTTATCTAAATTTATTTGGCGCAACACAATATTCTTCAATACATCTCTATCAGCCATCATTTCAGTAATCACCCCCTTTCTAGCTAAATCATCTTTCACGCCAACCATGCATCATTACTTTGGCCTTTACCTACTCTTGTCTCCATCTCTTTCCATTCTCTACTTTGTGGGGAGTGACGAAACTGGATAAAGTAAGAAATGAGTATATCAGGGGAATTTTAAAAGTTGCGCCAGTTACAGAAATATTTAAAGGAAATCGTTTGGCCTGGTATGGGCATGTGATGGGGAGAGAGGAAACGCATGTGACTAAAAGAGTGATGAATATAAATGTTGATGAATGGAGCGGGAGAGGAAGGCCAAAGAAAAAATGGATGGATTGTATGAGGAATGATACGAAAGAGAAGGAAGTGAATGACAGCGTGGCGGTTGACAGGGGAGCGTGGAAGAAGAAATCGTGTTGCGGTGACCCTGAGTAACATGGGACTAGGGCAGGAAGATGATGAGACTTTACTTTTGCTTTCATTAGTATCGAAACTGAAGTATGTAGGCATATTCAATTACCCTTGCAGGTACAGCCCGTGGTTACAGTGCGTAAAAAACGCCCAATTCCACTTCTATCCGAAGTAAGTTATTTCCTTATCTACCCACCGGAATTCTAACAGTCACAGCACCGTATTTTGTCGCATGCCATCGGGAACAGATCAACAACATATTTTTTGTCACTGATCAACAATCATGCGTTCCAATGCGACACTTTCGATGATGCGTAAACATCTACAATTGAAGCACGCGAACAGTTACTGAAGTTGCATGTTAAAACACAACGGAATAATTTGCGTAATGTGGATGAGTTCCTTATATAAGTACAAATTACACAAGAAATTGAAGTTGGATATGATAAAGAAATTCGACTACCTCTAGTAGACAAGTTCTAAAGTGGATAGTGTGTAGGTACCGACAAATGTAGCATTTGATGCTGGTTATAATAGACAACATCGACAAGAGGGTCGCCAGCCAAGACGCAACAGACGATGATTCTAATATTTTCTTATATTTTATAATAAAAGGAGAAACTAACTGACTGACTGACATATGAATGCAACCGAAACTACTGAGACTAGGAACGTGCATACAGCTTCCGTTTATAATGAAGGGGAGTAGTAAGAAGTGGGTTTTGAAAATTCCACCTGTACTAACACAAAAAGTACTGTGAAACTTGGCACAAAAAGTCTAGTACTTTTTGTGCCAAGTTTCACAGTACTTTTTGTGTTAGTACAGGTGGAATTTTCAAAACCCACTTCTTACTACTCCCCTTCTGAATTGAAATTTGCATGAATTAAATCATTAGACGTTGTGCACAATTTCTGAGCAGTAACCTAACAAAAAGTACTAGGCATGCATGAATTCACGATAGTATTCATCCACGCGAGCTAAGCCGCGGGAAAAAGTTAGTCATATTATATATCGTCATATTTAACTGGTATAATGGTAGTGTAAGAATGAATACTGTGATGACTCCTAAAATAAATATATAAAAATATAACAAAAATAAAATAGTAAAGACAAATTATCCGGAAAAATTAGGGTCTTAATTTTTTTTCATGCGCAATATTTACACCAAATATGATTCTGATATGAATTGAACTGAATATGATTCAGCTAAAATATGTGTCACCATAGAGGAAATTGCTGGGAATTTAGAAAATGAATTGCCTTTAGAGAAATTGCTTAATGTGGCCGTTTTAGGTCTAAAAGTAACCTATTCACTCTCGACTTGTATTGGTTTTTCCACCCTTCATTTGTTCAATATCTCTTACTGTCATCATAAATCGCTTGCCCATGCGCATAATTTCAATAAACTTTGCCTCTATTATAGTTTTCACGACGCGGCAGTGCGTGACCGGTGATCAAGCAGTAACTGCATCAATTATCCAGATATTTGCAAATCCTATTGCCTTTAATCATGTATGTGGGAAAAACTTGGTTGAGTTGTGTTTTAAATGCAAAGGTTCCGTATTAAGAAGACTGCTTACGAAAATACGCGCTTGGACGAGGAGTTGCGGAGACCAGCCCATTATACTGATGTTGCTGTCCAATCTTAATGGCCTTGATGGCCCAGTGATAAAAGGCCTCGCCTCTCATGCACGAGATTGTATGTAAGTTCAAATCCGGGAAGTACCAATTTGACTTTTCCAATTCATACGAGTATGTACTTTGTGAGTTTATCTTGGACTTTACTGACATCGGTGAAGGAAAACGTCGCGAGGAAACTTGGACTTAATGTTGAAATACGTCTGAAATCACCAACCCGTCTTGAGCAAGTGTGATCAATGCTCGTGCCTTCTCTGTATGAGAAGAGGCCTGTGCCGTTCAGTGGAACACTAATAGGTTGGTACTACGTCTTCTTCTTCTTTTCGTGTGGTAAGTTACTTACCTGGTGTCAGAGTTTTAAAGCCAAGTAGATCATAACCTAGGTTAGGACATAGAATACTGTTCATCCCGATATTCTCACGGGATCAAGACTTATTAAATTAAATTCTTATGAGGGTGAAACCACGGGACGCAGCTAGTCATTAATAAATTCTCGGTAAAATTTCGAAGAGATACATAATATTGTGACATACACCAATCCACACAGGGAGTGGACCGTAACCCACCACACGTGTCCCCGTGTGGTGGGTTACTGCCCATTCCCTCTCTGTGAAAGGAGACCAGCCGTTCGATTCTGTAAAAATATCACCGTGAAACTTAGGTGAAGTGAGCTGTCAATAGTGTTAATCCCTAGCATCCTGCCGTTCGATTCTGTGGCAGTGACAGCTCACTTCACGCTCACTTCACCTAAGCTTCACGTTAATATTTTTACAGAATCGACCGACTGTATCCCAGCAGTGGGGATTTTATGGGTTATACTAGTATGCTATGCTAAATTCTTAGTAGCAACTCGGAGTCTGGTTAATTAATAGACTCGCTACAGTATAAATAAGTAACAGTATTATATCTTCATAGAAAAAGGCCGAAACGACGTGCTTCGAAATCTCAGTGTATAAGTACGCAATAGTATCGAGTGCGCGCCACTCTTACGTACGGGCGCGGAAGGTTTATCTACCGAGCAGCCGTAGGGAATTATTTCAAAGTCACTGCCGAGATACTGTTACTTTATTATACTGTGGAGTCGTCCACTATTCGGCTTCAAAACATAATTAAGTACTTATTTGGCCATACACAACTGCTTTCTCAAAGTATCATGTCATGTCTGGTCTCTGTATTTTCCTTCTTTATATTTTAACCTGCAATTCAAGGAACTCTCGCTGCCATCCTTGCCTACTTATTGCAAATATTTATAACAAAACATGAGCTATTTTCATAAAGTTCTCGCAGATCGATACGACAGACAAAGAAAGAACTGTTTTACGTAGTTGAGATAGATCAATGTCAATACAACATCCTCAACTTAATACATTAATAAAAGTGACATTATGTAACATTAATTAAGATGTAAAAAATAATTAATCTTAACCTCAGGGAACCCTGCAGATAACCATGTGCAGTAAGTCATCGACACTGATTGAATGAGTTAGTGACGATATAGTGAAAGGACGGGGTGAACGGCTTGTGCACGACTGGATTATTGTGGAGGGAGATGCAGAAGTACCAGTAGGTACTAAGCCGGCGGCGCGTGAGTCGATGCCGACTGAACGGAATGTTGTCATTTTATAAAAAAACAGCTGTTCACTTTGACCGCGTAGGTATTGCACTTTTCTATGAAACAGCAGATTTTTTTTTAATAACCGACTATATATTTCAATGATGTATTCAGAATCATGTACTGAATCCATGGTAACAGTTTTCGCGTCGATGTCCCTGCCACCCTGTATTTTATTTAAACATGTAGATACATTTTTGCTATATTTTATTTTTATATCTCACTGTACGAGTATGCTATCGACGTTGTCACGTCAACGCCGGCTGTCTCTGAGAATCAGCGCTGTGGCTCTGTCTCGCTTAGGGTCGCAGCATTATGGTGAGCGATGGCCATTTTGCGTGGATGTGACGCATATTTTTCCCCAACATTTTTTTTTCGTTCTGTTTTCTTTGTTTTTCTTTTATTTATATTTTCACTACTCAAAAAAAAAAAACAATAATATTGAGAGAAAAAAATTTAAAACGAATGGTTATACATCAAAAAACAATTGTTCAAACTTTTCTTTACTTCCTTAACGCTACTAGTAAATAAATCTAAATCAATCTCGACATCCTGACACACTATGTTAAAAGTACGACAAGCTCTTATCACGTACGAGTTCTGTCTGTAGCTCTGACTTTAGGCACATGGAGAAAACGTGGTCTCCGAAGAAATACACTCGGTACACGAAGCCCGATCTTGCCCATCAACTCAGGAACGTCAGTAGATCCGTTCATTATGCTAAATAAGAAAGCAAGATCTGAAATTTTCCTTCGCTCGTGTAGAGGCAGAATATGATAATTCGGGAGATAGGTATTTGAGCGATATTGAGTGTACTTCAAAAATTGCCTTTGTATACCTTCAAGTCGAATAATGTATACATTATAATTTGGATTCCAAACCTGAGAAGCATATTCAAGGTGGCTACGGACAAACGCATAATATAGAATTTTCATTGTTTTGACATTCTTAAAATCTGAAGAAACCCTAAAAATAAAACCCAAGGCTTTAGAAGCCCGGTTAACTATGTTATTACTATGTGCATCAAACAAAAGCTTAGAGTCAAAAGTAACTCCAAGATCCCTGATGGCGCTAACTCTGGCCACCAAGGCATTGGAAAGTCTATAGTCAAATTTTACAGGGTTTGGCTTACGCGTAAATGTGCATACATAACATTTGGATACATTTAAATTCAACCTATTTCTAGCGCAGTATTCGTGGAACCTGTCCAGATCCTCCTGTAATAAGCGTGCGACCTCAACAGATGACACTTGACCCAAAATCTTCATATCATCCGCATACAATAAGACTTTAGAGTTAAAGAAACAAGAAGCAACGTCATTTATAAAAATATTAAATAAGAGAGTTCCCAACAAGGATCCTTGGGGAACTCCCGATGGAATGTACATTGCTCTCGACGTATACCCGTTGAGAACCACCGTCTGACACCTATGACGAGAACCATCTAAACAAATTACCCCTCACACCAACCAATAAGAGTTTACGCAGAAGAATCGCATGATCAATTCTATCAAAACACTTGCTGTAGTCACTGTTTATAACGTCGACCTGAGACCGTCTGGACATGTCATCATCATACTCATTGGCTTGCCTCTTCTCAACTATATTGGAGTCCGCTTCTAATCTAACTGGATGCAGCTGAATACCTTAGGTGAGTGAGTTATATTTTGCCC
Organism: Agrochola lota; assembly: GCA_947364205.1. NCBI lineage: Eukaryota > Metazoa > Arthropoda > Insecta > Lepidoptera > Noctuidae > Agrochola > Agrochola lota. Next base: position 6,138,619 of record OX376246.1, on the reverse strand, counting down.
CCGAAAACCTGGTGAACATCGCAGCAATTTATTGGATGCGGAAAACATAAGAGCAGTTGTTTTCGTGATACATCGGGGAGGACTATGTCCAGCAACCTTATTGCGTAATACACTATCAATCATAATCTGAATCATTATGAAATAAATTGCTAATCCATTGCATCCTAAGCTCGAAAAAAAAATCTGCTCAACGACGTAAATAACGCTATGAATGTTGTTGAACTGTCAAAATAAAACAGATTAATCTTAATCATTTAAGAAAATGTGGTACGCAATTAAATAGCAGGACGTCTTTCGGCAGAATGACCATGATTGATTCTCTTATAATTTGTTCCGACACGAGAAAAGAGAACCTTTTCTAGAACAAAACCCGCAGTACGGTAATGTGGGTTTTAGTTGACGTTATAAAAAAAATTATGAACACTTGAATTGGAATTTGTGGCAAGTAAATAACGTTTTTTTTTGTTCTTTTTTTTAACTCTCGATTCATTTGTTCCAAGTGTTGCATGAAGTACGAGTAGACTCGTGCCATTTGTTTTAAATGTTGCATGAAATAGAGTCGTGCCAATAAAGTTGAGATTTAACCGCGTCTCCCGCCACTCTTTCGCCCGCCCGTCGGTATGAGCTGCCTCATACCGCTAAAGAGACCCATAAATCGTCTACTGAGCAAGTCAAACCACGTGGTGCGTCAAATCTCAACTTTAATGGCACGACTTGTACTTCTGTATTTTCTTCAGTATCTACTTATTACTGAATCTTAAACGTGGTGTGTTGTCATACAGCTCCCGGTAATGGTGGATTTATGTTAATTTTACTTTAGCTACACTTCAGACCATAATAACCAATTTTATGTAACAATTTTTTGATTTAAAACAGTGTCCGTGGAGTTTCTTGCCCGTTCTTCTCCACTACGCTTTGGAATGGGCAACTAGCTTCATATTCTTCTGATTGACCGACTCCTTGACAATTCAAAAGTGCCTCTAACTGGTTTAATTGAAATAAATGATTTAAGTTTGAGTTTGAATAGGGAAAGAATATTAAATAAGCATAGTGATTACATAAATCTGTTATGAATAAAGTTTCTTAGTTTGTGTTTAAGTCATTTCTTTTAATTACTATGACCTATTTCTGAAAGTGGAACGATTTGGCACTACCGTAGATATATCCCACAGAAGACAGGCTTAATATCCTAGACGGAGATGATGATGGAGATTCATGTTGTTCATGAAGAGTGAATGATTTTTTTTATTGTTTCCTGACGATAATGATTTTTTGTTTATTCTGTAAATAGGATATCAGAATAACTTTTACACGTCATATTAAAACAAAAAATAAGCTAGATGGAGTCGTGGTTTCCTATCTGACTACCCCTGAGAAGAAATGGCATAAACGCGTAACAAACTCAGAGGTCACAGTCTCTTTTAAAATCCAGACATAATCTTGGTCAGATCATGTGAGGACCATGTAGATTAGTGTCTGAAATGGTTTTTTGAGGAAAGAATCACACTACAATTCTAGAAATTGTCCAACTGAAAGGTGACGGGAACGCATTTTGTCGACGGCTGAACTATAGAATGTAGACTTACGGCACTAGAGTTTTATAAAGATACTGTCACACAAGCACCTATGACTGACTGAGACGCTCTAAAAAGCCAATGTTCTAAAATTGACGTGCTGTATTAACCTTCAGTTACTGGATCTATGTGGACTGCCGATAGCATACAAGGAGATATAGTCAAGAAGGAAGTAGACACTACGATGACGGCTGATCAAGAAGTATTATAGAAGAAAAGGACGAATAGTTTGGAAGTGAATTGGCAAAGGGAACGGTGGATGCTGAAGTAGCATTGCAGTGCCTTACTTTTCAAACCGAAAGGTGGTATGTGTCTGTATGTCCATACGGACACGCGACTTTTAAACCACAGATATAAATATGTCTAGATAAACAGGGAAAGCTGAGAACTTGTTGAAAAAAATAGCGTCCAACAGTTAGCCGCTAAATACATGCACACTAGAGCACGATGACAGCACAAGGACGTGCCGCGAGTGTAAGACGTTGCTGTCTTGCACACCAGCATAAAAGAGTTGGTCTGTTTGTTTTAGTCCTTTTGCAGCGCGTCACTCTCTCTCAGACATATAATTAATAATCAAATTTTTCTACTTTGTCTGCGAGTTCCAGGAAGGTTCCAGGCTCAAATGATCTACGAGGTATTGCAGATAAAAATATAATACGCATACCTTACAGCTGACATCAGGTGGACAATCTTCCATGTTCGTCACTTATTAACATAATTATTAAAAGAAACATGACGGCAAAAAGGATTGGATAGAAAAAGAAACAGTATCGCTTATTATTATAACAAATGTCTCCCTCACTCGCGTAATTATAATGAAAACGAATCAAAACAAACTAGCATAGTAATTATTATGAGAAAGACACATAACATAAGGTATTATCAGTTACTAAACATCGACTAAACTCCAATAGAGTATGATATCATCTCAGATTTCAGGTCAAGGCAATCATCATTGACACGAGAGTGCTAATCAATTATGCTTTTGTACGTAAATATTTATATTTTTTGTCGGTTTTTGAAGTAAAGAAATAATAAGATTTAATTTTAGAGTTAAATAATTGTTTGCAAGATACTATGGCTAGGCAGGGAGTAAATACTGAGATGACGGCTGAGAGAGATGTATGGAAGAAAAAAGTGGCAGTCAAACTAATCACTATCGGTGATGATTTGGGCTGTGTATATGGCAGCCGTTGTGAGGTTTCCCTACGTGATCGAATCAGAAATGAAGAGATCCGCAGGAGAACCAAGGTAACCGGCATAGCCCGAAGAATTGCCAAACTTAATGTTGCAAAATGCAAGGGCACATTGCTTGCAGAACAGATACGGCCGAATTCAGCAGTAAGGTGCTGGAGTGGCGATCGCGTACTGGAAGACGTAGCGTTGGAAGGACTGCAACAAAGTGGACTGATGACCTTGTAATGGCCGCAGGAATCAGCAGGATGCGGGAAGCACAGAACCGTTCGATGTGGCGGTGCTTGGAGGAAGCCTATGTCTAGCATTGGCCGTATTTCGCTGAAATGGTGGTACGGCAGTCGTTATGCCAATGGCCTTATAGCCAAGAGCCTCGACAAACACTTAAAGAGTGTTAGGCAGTTGGTTCAAGGGCTTGATACAGAAAGTGGCACTCCTGGATACACATCATATTGTTTACAGGTTCATCTATCGTGGCTCAGTAACAACCACCGTACGGGTCGATCGATCAGGTTAAGATTCGCTTGCCGCGGTTGGTCCGTCGAGTTCGAACCCACGACACGCACCTCTGACTTTTCGAATTCATGTGCACATTGTATAATTATCACTTGCTTCAAAAACGGTGAAGGAAAATATCGTGAGGAAACCGCCATGCCTGAGAGATATTTCTCGACGGCATGTGAAGCCAAGTCTAAGTAATAACAGCTGCACGGGTCGATCGATCAGGTTAAGGTACGCTGGCCGCGATTGGTCCGTGGACGGGTGACCATCTTTACATACCGAGACCCCTCCTCCGTGGCTCGGCAAGCACGTTAAGCCGTTGGTCCCGGCTATCATTCGTGGATCTTTGACAGTCGTTACGGGTGGTCAGAAACCCGAAAGTCTGACAACCAACATTCTATGAGTTAGTAGTTTAGGTGTGCACTGCAACTTTAACAAGTAATCAAAGTAGACTTAGAGCCTGTGTGGTTTTAGTTCGTAAAGATCCAACATGATGGTTTCCCAAGGCATGGAGAATAGGGATAATGCCTGGGTAAAAAGAAAATAATTCTAATTAGTCCGTCAGTCAGATAATAAAAAAATATTAGACACGTATTTTTTTTTTATCATATTAATAAAAAATTACTTAGATAAAACGCATTTTAAGTTGGGGAGTGGGGCGCTACGTCACTAGTATGTATAAAATCTACATACTTGTGACGTCATGGTACATTTTACCTCAATGTATCGCCGTAATCTTTAGATTACGTAAAAAAAGAAAAAATACGTGTCCAATATTTTTTTATAATCTCAAAGACGGACTACTCGTAAAAAAAAATTTTTTGTTATCATCCCTATAATTTATTCGATGATACTAGGTAATGACTACCGAATTAATGACTAATAAAAAAGTATTTATGTCGTTCCGACCCCAAATAAATTGTCAAATAAATTGTGTGTTGTTGTCAATAAATTGTTAAATTGTGTTGTTGTAATTGTTAATTGTTGTTGTTGTAATTGTTGTTGTTGTTAATTGTCATTGTTATTGTAATTGTTGTTTGTTATTGAATTTTTAATTGTCATTGTTGTTATTGTCATTGTTATTGTAATTGTAATTGTTTTTGTTGTCAAGTGTTGTTTGGCATTGTCATTTTGTGTTAAGAGAATGTTGATAATTAATTACTCAATGATAAATTTAACAAGCTTTACACAAGGAAAGCCTCGGGAATATTATGTTAGATTTGCAAATAATTATCCTTCAGAATTTTGCGTAAACAATAAACAAATCTAACAATAACATCATAAGGTCTCAAAGCAGAGGTTATCAGTAAATAAATAAACTATCCTTGACCAAATTTTCTTATCATTTTGCACTTAAAATTTATTTCTGGTAAAATAAAGACTTTGTAAGATATTCTGATTCTTCCTTACTCGAGACGGCACCAGCTACACGAGCCTTGCTGGAGTCACTATGCCACGGTAAATAGATTAGCCAGGCATCAACGTCTGCACCAGGCGCACTTAAATAAGTATCGTAACTAGACCCTAGAGGCTCTTATTATAATGTAAGTGGTGGTATCGGTATCAGTATCGGATGCACCCCTCGGCGATATATTTATTTCCCGATACACCGGTGCATTTCTAAATTCGTGCGTTTAAAAAACCTAAGGTTAACAAGTACCTATAAAAGATCGGCGCAAAATTACTTAAGCAAAATGGGTTCTGTCGCATCCGAGAGACTATTTTCTACAGCAGGCCTCATTCATTCATTCTCCACTTGAAAATGTATTGTTAAAAAGAATAAAAATATTAATATTAATTTAAATTATTAACTGGGAATAGTTTTGTGATAGTAAGTCTAATTAATATTATTTAATCATTTGGTTTTATTAATAGTCAGTCCTTTTAATGTAACCATCCGTATCGGTATCGGTATCACCGATACGTATTCATAAATATCGGTACCGGTATCGTATCGGTCAAGATGCGTATCGATGCATCCCTAGTAAATATGTCTAATTTACAAAACTATTATTCCTCAGTATAAAAACAAATCACCTTTAATCTATCGAAACCATAACGAACAGTACACCTGTTTCCCCTTAAAAACTACCCTTTTCAAAGGTAAATAATGTTTTATTTGAGCAAATCACACAGTTGACCGAGCAGGCTAATATTGTGGACACCCCACACTAATTTGTAAACTAAATTGTGTACAACCCACGCCAGGGGGTTGCAAACTAGTGATCCGTGAAAATGCATCTGGTATTAATAGTTGTTATTATCGTGTATTTTTTTGTGGACTGGTGTTTTAGAAAACGGAGCTCGTGGTTAAATAATAACAGCCGCACGAGTCGATCCATCAGGTTAAGCTACGCTTGCCGGGGTTGGTCCGTGGATGGGTGACTATCTTTACATACCGGGACTCCTCCGTGGCTCGGAAAGCACGTTAAGCTGTCATTTGTGGATTTTTGACATTCGTTACGGGTCGTCAAAAGCCCGAAAGTCTGACCACCAAGGGGTATCGTATTACCCAGTTATTGGTTTGTGGAGGTCAGATAGGCAGTCACTCCATGTAAAATACTGCTATTCAGCTGCATCCGGTTAGACTGGAAGCCGACCCCAAAATAGTTGGGAAAAGGCTTGGCAGATTGATTGGTATTTTAGAAAACAGCATGTGTTTTGTTTTCGTGGACTTTAAATGCTCCAAGATACGTATCTATTGCCCACGGATTCATTCGAATCTTAGAGAAACTATTTCAAACTATACTGTAAGATCTATACTATATGCTATACATTATTATTCCAAATTTTATGGTCTATCTCTGTGTGTGCTAAGTTTCATCCAAATCTATGCCAGTCTAAAAGCGGGAAGATTCGAATTCAATCTCATCTAACTCGACCGTTTCGAATTCATAGGTTATCACATTTTTTCAAGACCAAAAATCAATTTTTATCATGATGTTTATCAACAAACAGGCTTATTGGCTACTGCCACGAATTTATTCGCTCGAAACGGACGAAAGGCCACTTTTAATTAAGTAATATTATTTTTTGAGAAATAAGACGGTATTATGCAATAGGGATGATGGCTGGGTAAAAAAAATTAAATTCTAATTAGTCCGTCAGTCAGATAATAAAAAAATATTAGACACGTATTTTTTATATATAATAATACAAAATTACTTAGATAAAACGCATTTTAAGTTGGGGAGTGGGGGTCACTACGTCACTAGTATGTATAAAATCTACATACTCGTGACGTCATGGCACATTTTACCTCAATGTATCACCGTAATCTTTAGATTACGTAAAAAAAGAAAAAATACGTGTCCATTATTTTGTTATAATCTCACAGACGGACTAAAAAAAATTTTTAGACATCATCCCAATTGGCACACTTTGAATTTTATTCTGTTAAGTTGGTGTACTTTTTCGTTAATTTTACTGCATAAAATTCAAAATGTGCCAATTTACTAATACGTATTTCTGTACCCTAATTGCGTAATGCGCGATCAATCAATATCTGAATGGTTTTGAAACAGATTGCTAATCCATTGCTTTTTATGTTCGATTTTTTTTTCTGCTCAATAACGTAAATAACGCAATGAATGTTGTTGAACCGTCAAAATGGAACAGATTAGTCGTAATCGTTTACGAAAACGTGTTGCGTAATTAGATAGCTGGAGTAGTCGGTGTCGATTCGCCAAAAATATTCGCATTCGTCGATTTGCCCGTTTCGGGCGAGTAAATTTGGGCGAGTTACCAATCATCCAACAGACATTACAAATACCAGGAATTTCGCCGTTTATCAATGAATGTTGATTCCCATTCAAGAAAGGGTTCACAAAAGACCAATTGACCAATCATTATAGTAGTATCAAAACGGTACTGTTATTGAAATTGATGAATGGATCATACACATGTTATGGCGGTCAGAATCTTATCGTTGTTACGAAAGTTACCTACTCAAGCGTACGTAGGAAACATCATCATATCGTCGCCTTAGAGTGAAAAGCTCGGGAATGCAACTTTGACTCTTTATTTTAATAATACATTTTTGGAAAAAAGACCTCGCAACACACGCAGTTTTGTGGCGGCATCTATATCGCCACATGCGACCTATGTATCATACTGACGTCACGCAAAATCTTGCATCGCGTTACCAGATTTTACCGCGCATTCAGCATATAATATAACTTCCCAGTTGCCTACCAGTTTTGCGCATTTAAGAGGTTTTCACTCTAAGACGACGATATAGAGAATGTCAAAGTCAATGTCAAACAATTTATTTCAATTAGGCACTTATGAACGTCAAGTTTACAAAAAATAGAATTGATTCTAGTCGCCCCTTCCAAAAGGTAGTTTTCGTATGGAGAAGAATGGGCAAGAAACTCCACCGTTACTCTTTTAAAATGTTTTTACAATATTTTGTATACATTAATTATATAATTATATGTGAAGACGATGCATTTAGAATAAGATTACTATACTGCGATAGGTAAAAAAGAATGAAAAATAAAGCAATTACAGATAAATTAAATATGTGATAGATACATGGTGCTCACATATTTACAAACATTGTAAAATTATACGATATTCCTAACATTTTAACAAGTAATACTAATAAGTCAGTATGTGAGTTCAAGAAATCACAGAATGTAAAATCAGTGTTATAAAAAAAACACATAAATCTGCCTAGCATCCCTAATCAGTCTAACCAGATGCTAGTGAATACCAGTATTTTACATGGAGTGACTGCTATCTGACCTCCAGAACCCAGTAACTGGGTAATACGATACCCCTTGCTAAGACTGGTTGTCAGACTTTCTGGCTTCTGATGACCAGTAACGACTGTCAAAGATCCACGAAAGCCTGGACCAACGGCTTATCGTGCTTTCCGAGGCACGGAGGAGTCTCGGTATGTAAAAATGGTCACAAATCCACGGACCAACTCCGGCAAGCGTAGCTTAACCTGATGGATCGACCCTTGCGGCTGTTATTACTTAGCAATCTTAAAGAGAAAGAAATAAAAAATCGTTTATTGGTATTACAACAAAAAAAAACTGGCCAAGTGCGAGTCGATTTATTGCATTTCATAATCATTATTCTAGTTCGCTAGTTAGCCACATTTCTTATTTTCATACAGTAATATTGTCAAATGAATTAAAACAGTGGAATATTTGACAGCTATTTGCGACGTTGCCCACTTTCAGAATGCACGCTCTTAACATGCTTTTCGAGACATGGAGGGGCCTCGATATGAAATCATTTCATTCAATCAATCATACATTTCATTGAAAAGGATGATCACTAATGTTTGTAAAACCCTGCTAAGTCATAAGTGCCAACATAAGACCAATATTTGCATACTTAGTTTGCAATTAACGTTTTGAATATGACTTTAAATTTAGTAAAGACAACAAAAAGTGTGGCAGTGAAGAACCGGTGTTTACCATTGCAGCTCTAAAAACCCAAGATGGGTTTCCCACGGTTACAAACCTACGTCATTCCATTCCTCACTCTATTTTTGGGTTCGGTACGAAAAGGAACAAACGGAACCTTTATAGGATCACTTCGTTGTCCGTCTGTCTGTATGTCTGTCTGTCAAGACCCTTTTTCTCAGTCTATGGTCTCTTGTAGTTCAAAAAAATCAAGCTTCTAAGTCAACGCAATAAAAAAATACGGCCATATAAGTGACATATTTTAATAATCGCAACTAAATCAAAACGTATAGGGTACTTCCTGTTGACCTAGAAAAATGGAATTTGGCAAGGTCTCACAGCACAAGTATAGGAAAAAGTCCGAAAATCGTTAATTAGTAGTTTTATCACATTAAAAAAAATTGTGATAAAACTCCAACTTACATTTGCAGTTGGAGAATTGACCGTGACGTATATCGATGTATGGGAGAACATGTTTTTCAATTACAATGTTAAGTTTGTTTTTAGAATACATTCATCCCAACTACAGAACCCTTCATTGTGCGTGGTCCGAAACGCAGTTGGCCGGTTTTTCTAATTATAATTTATACAAAACAATCGACGTATGCATCTAAGTAGTTTTCAAACACGATTCTTCTAAAAATAGATGCAGGTCATCATTAAGAGATGTTGCTATCCAATCGCAAAGATGTCTTATAAAAGGCCTCGCCTCTCATGTGCGAGATTGTAAGTTCAAATCCAGGAAGTACCGTTATGAGTTTTCCAATTCATAAGTACTTTTTGAGTTTATCTTGGACTTTACTGACATCGGCGAAGGAAAACGTCTTGAGGAAACCAGGACTTATTGTTGAAATACATCTGAAATCGCCAACCCGTCTTTAGCAAGCGTGGTGATCAATGCTCGTGTCTTCTCTGTATGAGAAGAGGCCTGTGCCGTTCAGTGAGACACTAATAGGTTGGTACTAGGTCTTCTTCTTTTCGTGTGGTTAGTGACTAACCTGGTGTCTGAGTTTTAAAGCCGCCCATGGGCCTCTGACTTGGTTTCACATACCGTCGAGAAATATCTCTCAGGCATGCGGGTTTCCTCACGATGTTTTCCTTCACCGTTTTTGAAGCAAGTGATGATTATATAATACGCACATGAATCTGAAAAGTCAGAAGTGCGTGCCTTGGGTTTGAACTCGAGACCTTTTAATGATGATGACCGATTATTGTTGATAAGTAGTTTCAGGTACTACTAATCTCAAAGTGTATAAACAAGATTATACCAATAACCATTTAAGAGATCGTGCAGAGATGATCAAAGGCTAAGTCAAAGTCAAATCATTTATATCAAGAAGGCCGTTAAAAGGCACTTTTAAACATCGAAAACGTTGGCAGCTGGTAGAGAGTTAGATATGCAAGAAAAATCTTGTGCCGACTTCGAATAAATTAGGAGGATAATAATGTAACATGATACATATCAGTCTGTCTAGCCTTTTCCCAACGATATTGGTGTCCGCTTCCAGTCTAACCGGATGCAGCTGAATACCAGTATTTTACATGGAGCGACTGCCTATCTGAACTCCACAACCCAGTAACCCAGTAACAGGTTTTTCTTGGACAGTTCTTGTTTTTTCTTATTTTTTTGGTGTTTTTCTAATTAGTTTATTTGTTTGTACTAGTTTATTGATTTATTTAGAAGTATAATAATTATGTAAGGTATGTTGCAACTGTTTGTACGTCACTTGTCCTTAAAGGTTCGTAAGAAAACCAGCGTCAGACAGCATTTGTCTTGCATTCATGCTGAAATAAACCTTTTTGGCACAGCCGTCAGGCACACAATTATTGTGAAAAGATTGTTTTCACTTTTAGTTTGTTTGTATTTTGTGTTTCACGAACTGTGTCCAAATAAACGTTTTCTTTCTAACTGGGTAATACGATATCCCTTGGTAAGACCGGTTGACAAACTTTCGGGATTCTGACGACCCGTAACGACTGTCAAAGATCCACGAATGACAGCCGGGACCAACGGCTTAACGTGCTTCCCGAGGCACGGAGAAGTCTCGTAATGTAAAGATGGTGACCAACCCCAGCAAGCATAGCTTAACCTGACGGATCGATCCGAACGGCAGTTATTACCAGTGATCGGAGTAGGTAGATTGATTTTTAGTACTTGTATCATAAATGCACACAGAAAGAATAACATGGATAAGCCATTTTTCCAGAAAGTAATTCCGGTATTTCCGCATTCAATTAAATATTGTTAATGTTGGTAGTGATATTATTACTACTCAATTCAAAATTTAAAGGAAGGTATCAAAACTAAATTAATTCATTATTTATCTGTTGAAAAAAAAAAATAGGAAGAATAATAAAGAATAAAATTGCTCATTTTATTACAATTCCTACCTTTTTTTTGAGGATGGCAAATCATCAAATGACCTTTCCTTCCACTCTGGCAGAATACAATTCCTACATAAGTTCCGGTTTTTTTTTAATAATCCACCAATTCCGGAGGAATGTCCATAGTAATATATACGTTTCGGATCAATGACCCCAGTTCAATCTACCTACTCCGATCACTGGTTATTACTTAGCCACGAGCTCCTTAACATATGATACTTAAAATTATAAATCACACCTTCTTCCCACGAGGCCCGGGGTAGGCAGTAACTACACAACGCCACCTATGACACCGTTGCCGACTCGCTGAAGCAAAGTTTGATCGACACAAGTCTGAGGCAGCTATGTTTCACCCATGGCATTATAGGAGACTGCTTGTTCAATGCGGCGTAAAATTATGATATTTTGGTTATAGTGGGAAACAGTCCTTACAAAGGAAAGTATCTACCTATGTAAGCTGCGTTCGCAATTCATTTGCCAAACATGTAAACAAACACGAGTTTTAGATAAAACAACTGTAATGCCTACACATTTTTTTTTTTTGATGGTGGGTAATTGTCAAATAACTTCTTTCGCTCTGGGTGGAGTGGGAGGGCGTATCAGACTTTTATTGAGTAAAACCCACCCGTGTTACTTCCGTTGCCTGAGTGCCGGGGCCGCGATATCCCTTTCGGCCAAACTCGCAACCCTGGGAGGCATTGGCTCTTACGGACCCCGTCAGTTGCTGCTGACATCTCTTTGAGGCGCGCGTGGAACACAACGCGCCGTCGACCCGGGCCTGGTCCTTATCGGACGGCGAGCTACCCATTGCTCACCGTCCGCAAGCCCGCGCCTACGATGGCCGGAAGTCGGCTAGTCGATCTAAAATCAACTTTATTTAAATTGTCATAAAGTTGATGTTTGACCGAGTGGAAAACCTATGTTTGTTTATATGTTTGGCAAATAACTTGCGCACGCAAATTAGGTTATACCTTCTTATTCTCTAAGACAACTAAGAATTTACATAATTACATACGTTGTCTTCCCATGGGAGTAGACCGCAAATACAGAACGCCTCTTCCTACGGTCCTTACATACACATTTTGAATCGTTTTCGTCCATACATCTGGATGCCTACCATGATCTAATTAAAAACGATTCAAAAGCAAGGCATTTCAGTTTAGGTTTTTAAACTGTATCGCTTCAAAGTCGTACCATGACGTCCAATAAGCTCAGCGGCATTTGGATCGTTAAAAGTGAATGAAAGATCGCAATCTGTGGCTGAACCGCGCGGCCGCGTTTGGAACGTTTTTGGTGAAAACGAGACAACGCTATTATTGTCAAATAAGTTTGTTTCGCGCACATTATTTAGTGTCAGACACGTTCAGAAGCAAGTAACATTTTATTTGTTCTTAACTCAGTATCATTACTGTAAAGTAAAACAGACACTCAACAGTTTTTTTTAAGATTCCACGTTAATACGGTAACTATTGTTAAAATGATTCTTAGTCAAAGTAGATATTTATTTACCTTTTGCTATTTATTAAGTATAGGTTTTTTTTTTTTTTCGACGTAATAAATCAAATTATGTTTCTGTTTCGAACGTACCAGAGTAAACAAAGCTGTGCGAGTTCAGTTGGGGCATACTGGGCATAGTGTGAGGCAGAATCTTCCTCAAAAAACTCAAATAAAAGTAGTTCATCAGAAATCTGTTAGACAAAAACGAATGCGGTTAAAAAAGGAATATAAAATAGGTGTTTAAAAGAAAGATTAAAGCTCACTTACATTGGTTTTTGTACAATTCCACTAAAATAGCACTAAAAAACTTTATTTTCGTCAATAATTCACCAAACGTTTCAGTTTATGTTAGAGAAATAGTAACTTTTATTGAATCGCTTATTTTGACAGTTGAGCGTTTCAGTTGAGCTGCTATAAGGACGTCGTGGTACCAAACAAGAATGAATGAAACCAAAACTTGCGACTCAGTTTGGGACAATCGCTGTCACATGGCATGGCCTAAATTGAATCGTTAAACTAACGTCATGGTACGAATTAGAAGAACAGTTCAGTTTAGGTCCTAAAATGGATCGCGCTAAGAGCTCGTGGTAGGCATCCTGGTCATACACGCACGCTAGTTGGAAGTACTACGCACCTGGACCTTTTTGAAGAAAATAACCAATTGAAATTGTTTATTCTCTAAATAAGATATCGGAATCACTTTTACACGTCATTTTAAAAATAGGCTAGAAGAGTTCGGCGTTTCCTATCTGACTACTCTGAGAAGAAAGGCCGAAACAAACTCAGAGGTAGTAGTATCTTTTAAAGTCCAGACAAAATCTTAGTCAGGCCATATGAGGACCAAGTAGATTAGTGTCTGAAATGGTCTTTTGAGGAAAGAACCACACAGATTTGAGTGGACCTTTCCAGTCAGTGCAAGCATTTGTCTGTAATCGTGGAGGTCAACTCAGAACGTAAGTAGCTCGATATGGTCTTTATTTTCCTTCTAGTGAGTCCCTTCCCTTCTTCTAGTGGGTCTACTCACATCTGCCTTGTATTTCCTCCTTTCATCTTCTTTGTATTTTCATGTAAGTCCCTTTTTTTAGTCGCCTTTCATTCATCCTCTCAACATGACCAAACCATCTAAGCATACTCTTTTCAATTTTTGTCATTAGTTACATCTTCTTTTAAACCGCAACGTTATCAAATTCTTCATAATAATGTGTATTATCATCTTCGTTCTTTGTCCCATGTTACTTAGGGTCTATGCAACACGTTTTCTCTTTCAAATCTTCCCTGTCAACCGCCACGCTATCATTCACTCTCTCCTCTTTCGTATCATTCCTCATACAATCCATCCATCTTTTCTTTGGCCTTCCTCGCCCGCTCCATCCATCAACATTTATATTCATTACTATTTTAGTAACATGCGTTTCCTCCCTCCCATCACATCTCTTCTAATTCTTCTCGATCTCTTTTAATTTTTTCTGTCACTGGCGCATAATAATGTGTATAGTACTAACAGAATAGTTTTGCGATGTGTCTTGACGTCACTGGCGCCATTTCGATAACGAAAACATTTGAGAGCTTTATCAAAGCCAGATTTGCATTTGTGTGACGTATTTTGGGTTATTGGAATTCCTGAGTGCGTGTCATTGTTTACTGATAGTAATATTTTGGTTATTTTGCATTTAACTTAGTATAGCTTCGGTTGTTTTTTTTATATGATACCCGATTGGGTCCATTTTGGGGATTATCCCTTGCTCGCTTCGAGGAAATCGATACAACCGATAAAACCACCAATAAAGATATAGAATTGAATTGAACTGTCCTAATACCAGATCTTCTCATACAGTGAAGGCAAGAGCATAGATCATCAAGGCTGCTCAAGACTGGTTGGTGTCATAGATATTGATATTCGCAAGGAACAGCAAAGTGACAACGTAACATCGTAATGAAGGAATAGCTCATAATATTTTTTAAATAAATTAATGAATTATTTGATATATGAATGATATATATACGTATATATAACATTTTAAATATTTATAATTGTTTTTTTTTTATTTGATTAAATTATATATTAGAATAAATAAAATAAAATAATTCAAAATAAGCTAAAATTAAGCTTTTGGGATATGTAGAAAGACAGCAGTGGTGGCCTAGTGGTAACGGCCCCGACTTACGAGTGATCGTGGGTTCGAACCCAAGCAGGCGGTTTACTTTGTAGATATATTTTATCACCACAGCTCTCAAAACGGTGAAGGAAAACATCGTGAGGAAACCGGCATGTCCTAGAACAAAAAAAATCGCACATATGTGACATCTTCCAACCCGCACGGGGCCCGCGTGGTGGATTACGGCCCACTCCCACTCTCAGAAAGAGAAGGCCTGCGTCCCAGCAGTGGGATATGTAGAAAGAAGTAAAGTTTTTACCTTGCAATGGGAAACCATAGCTATAATACGAGTAATAATGGGGACGGGAACCCTTGATTACCGGAGTGTGTTTTCCGATAGCAATTACCTGAGATCAAGTTTTGAGTGAACAGTATTCTCGACTGCGTCATCGCTTAGGTAACATCATGTGAGACAGTTATGCAAAAAGTAAGTTTATGGAAACATTACACGTGTATCCGCTCATTTTATAAAAAAAACCCTACAAACACGTATTTCCATTAAACAACTGTATTAAAATGTGCCGAGCCTTTTCCCAACTATGTTGGGGTCGGCTGCCAGTCTAACCGGATGCAGCTGAATATCAGTATTTTACATGGAGCGACTACCTATCTGACCTCCACAACCCAGTAACTGGGTAACACGATAACCCTTGGTAAGAGTCGGGCTTCTGTCGACCCGAAACGACTGTCAGAGATCCACGAATGACAGTCGGGACCAACGGCTTAACGTGCTTTCCGAGGCACGGAGGAGTCTCCGCCGTATGTAAAGATGGTCACCCATCCACGGACCAACCCGGCAAGCATAGCTTAACCTGATGGATCAACCCATGCGGCTGTTATTACTTAGCCACGAGCTCATATATAACTGTAGGTACTAACAAAATCTATTCGTACGGCAGTACATCGGCACGGTCTTATCTCCGGCCAGACAGATCGTATTACCGGCCGGCCCGGTAATACCAGGAGATATCGTCAGTTTCAGTATTACTCTTTACTAGTTATTTTGATTGGGAAAACACACTAAAATCGACTTATGTTACGGTTTTTCCTCTGCTGTTATATTGGTAGGCCAAAAGAGCCTTTACGAGAGAACACAAAAGTATTATCTACCGCCTCCTATAACATTCCCACTGATCGGACACAGTTATCCTCTTTGTGAGAGGGAGTAGGTCGTAATACACCACGCGGGCCCAGTGCGGATTGGTAGACGCCACATGTCTTCGATTTTTTGGTTCTAGGACATGACGGTTTCCTCACGATGTTTTCCTTCACCGGATGGAATAATTTACACAAAATAATCTGCGTGCTTGTGTTCGAACTCACCACCTCGTCTCGTAAGTCGCGACTGTTACTACCAGGCCACCACTGCTCACTGTCGCCTACGAACATCTGCAATACCTTAAGCATCGCAGGTGTGTGGTGATATCATCATTCATCATTATAATTTCAGCCTAAAGACGTCCACTGCTGGACATAGGCCTCCCCCAAGCACCGTCACTTCAACCGGTTCTGTGCTTCCCGCATCCACCGATTTCTGCGGCTTTCACAAGGTCATCGGTCGACCTTGTAGGAAGCATTCCAACGCTACGTCTTCCGAGGCTAAGCTCGGCCGCTTATGCTGTTAGAAAGATACGACAGTTAACAGATGTAGAAACCGCGCGTCTGGTCTATTTTAGCTACTTCCACAGTATTATGTCGTATGGCATTTTACTGTGGGGTCGGGCTGCTGACATTGAATCCATCTTTATTTTACAAAAGAGAGCTGTCAGAGCCATTTATAATCTACGTCGTCGCGAATCTCTCAGGGAACTATTTAAAAAGATTAATATTATGACGGTACCTTGCCAATTCATTTATGAAAATATTATGTATGTAAGAAAAAATCTACATATCTTTAATAAAATAAGCGATAGACATAATTTTAATACTAGAAATAAAGATAAAATAGATCAACCATTTTTCAGATTATCTAAAGTACATACATCTTTTATGGGGTACTGTGTTAAATGTTACAATAAAATACCTTGTGATATATTACAATTAAATGAAAGAAAATTTAAAACTCATATTAAAAGTACACTCTGTAAACAAGCATATTACAAATTAGAGGATTATATCCAAGATAAGAATGCTTGGAAACATGCTGGTCCTGCTCCATAGGACAATTTAGAGTGTAGACAAAATCAAACTGGTTGCTTATTAAATTATGTATTTGTTATTTTTTATAACACTGATTTTACATTCTGTGATTTCTTGAACTCACACACTGACTTATTAGTATTACTTGTTAAAATGTTAGGAATATCGTATAATTTTACAATGTTTGTAAATATGTGAGCACCATGTATCTGTCACATATTTAATTTATCTGTAATTGCTTTATTTTTCATTCTTTTTTACCTATCGCGGTATAGTAATCTTATTCTAGATGCATCGTCTTCACATATAATTATATAATTAATGTATGCAAAATATTGTGAAAACATTTTAAAAGAGTAACGGTGGAGTTTCTTGCCCATTCTTCTCCATACGAAAACTACCTTTTGGAAGGGGCGACTAGAATCAATTCTATTTTTTGTAAACTTGACGTTCATAAGTGCCTTTTAAGTGCCTAATTGAAATAAATTGTTTGACTTTGACTTTGACCGATACGCGGTCGCTACTCCAGAACCTTTCGGCCCCATCGGCCATCTGTTCTGCGAGCAATGTGCCCTGCCCGCTACACTTAAGTTTGGCAATTCTTCGGGCTATGTCGGTTACCTTGGTTCTCCTGCGGATCTCTTCATTTCTGATTCGATCACGTAGGGAAACTCCCTCTCCATTGCCCTTTGGGTGACCTTTAGCCTTCTAATAAGGGCCATTGTGAGCGACCACGTTTCAGTGCCATTAGTCATTACTGGTAACACGCACTGATCGAAGACCTTCTTCTTGAGACATGTCATGTGCCTAGATCGAGACCCATACCTTCAAACCAAACTGCCTGGCAGACGAGCTCCTTCACAAAGAGCTTCTTTTCATCTGCGTAATTTTTCCCAACTATGTTAGGGTCCGCTTCCAGTCTAACCGCATGCAGCTGAATATTGGTGGTCAGATAGGCAGTCGCTTCACTGAGTTTACATGGAGCAACTGCCTATCTGACCTCCTTCGAGGCTGACAACAGCTAAAGCGCGGTCACTGTCGGTCTGCATAGAAAAGAAAGAGACACGCGATGACAACGCTGGTAATTTATTGCGAAATATGAAGCAATTTATCGTTACAAAAAATCTATTGTTTGGACAAAAAAAATTAAACACTATTACGTGTTGCTTGAAGAAAAATTGTCAAAAAATTAGAATGTGTATGCATTTATGGTTTTTAATCGTTATTTTTTTTTTTAGAGATGTCTTCGTGAAGTTTTTCTATTAACAAGTTAGTTGTATTATGTTTTCAACACACTATCTAACTAGCATATATCCTGAAGAATATCAAATATATTTTTGATTTTGTTTACTGCAGTGGATCAATTACTTTTAGGCATTATAAAAATTGCGTCTACCTCCTGTAATCCCCATAACCCAGCTACACCCAGTAGTTACACATTACTCCTTGGTAAGACGGACTGTCGAAGAGCCCTACTTACTACTAACAAAATAATGTCTACGAAAGAAAGAAAGAAAGAAAGAAAGAACGAAATAAAGAAAGAAAGAAAGAAAATAAAGAAAAGAAAGAAATAAAAGAAAGAAAAATAGGTGTATTCGTCACAGAAACACGTGCATACAAAAAGATATGAGTAATTAGAAAAATTTAACAAAATAAATCTAGATACAAATGTCACGAGCATAAAACAGAAATAGTCGACAGCTGTATGAGGAAAATATCCTAGAAAAAATATAATTATCACAAATACTTTCAGGCACGAGCCATCTCAGATATTCACTGCAGTATCAATTTATGATAATTTGATTACACAAAGCAAACACGTGCACTTAATGCGTTATATCTTGCAATAGTGCGCAAATAGTAAAGTAGAGTGTTTATTATTATGTGGTTCTATGAATTAATAATTTTTAATAATTAATAAGTAAGAGTGCATCTGTTATGGATCGGTAAAGTGGTTAATAATTGCATTCACGAGCGAAGATGTTTTTATACAGCGTGTAACAAAAACCCTGTCAGATACGTGAGGGTGTTGTTAAGAATCATACTGAGATTCTATTTATGTGGAAAAAAGAAAAAAAAAACTGGAAAAAAGATTTTTTTAAATCGCCGCTTTTTTTTCAATGGGGAATTTAACCGGGTTATTACATGGGGCGCGGGCGGCCGTCGTTCACCGGGTATCTACAAGACATAACTTATCACGCAAGTTGAAAATTTACCAATTTTTTTATGAAATTGTAAGTTTGTATGTAGGGGATAATCTCCGGAACTACCAGTCGGATTGGAACAAATATTTTTGCATTGGATAGCCCAATTCTTG
Source organism: Agrochola lota (assembly GCA_947364205.1). Taxonomy (NCBI): domain Eukaryota; kingdom Metazoa; phylum Arthropoda; class Insecta; order Lepidoptera; family Noctuidae; genus Agrochola; species Agrochola lota. Next base: position 6,119,433 of record OX376246.1, on the reverse strand, counting down.
AGGAAGGTTATAGGCTATATAACATCACGGTACGACCCTAAGGAGCCGAGAAAAACTTCGTCTCGTGGACGAGGTCGCAGGCAGAAGGTAGTTCTATTGTACATTGTAACAGCGAATCAATTTTCACGATTCCTCCTTAAACCTAGGCCAAATATTATTTTGAAATTCGGATAGCTCTTGACCTAAACAGAATATGAACTAAAAACCTAAAGAATAAGTGAAATTTCGCGGGTATTCTGGTGTAAGGACAAGCCATGTGCGCGATAGGGTTTCCTATCAGAAAAAATTACAAACTTCCACACATGTATGTATTAGCTTATTACTGAAGTAACTCATAGTATTTAAGATGGTTTGAACTGTAAATAAATTAACGAAAAAGAAAGAACCAATTCTTAGGCTGGTTTCACACACGTTGGGTTGCGACAATTGTCGATAGGATCCGGCAACTGGGAGTCGAGGTGGCTTTGCACAAGTCCGAGGCCATGTGTTTTTATGGTCCTCGGAACGCGCCACTGTTGGGTTCCCAGATCACGGCGGAAGGGGTTCACATCGGTGTCGAGTCGACGATGAAGTACCTGGGGCTCGTCCTCGACAGCCGGTGGAACTTCGTGGAGCACTTCCGACGTTTGGCTCCCAAACTGGAGAGGGCTGGGGCTGCTCTGAAGCGGCTTCTGCCCAATCTGGGGGGTCCAAACGCCTCCTGCCGGAGGCTCTACGCGGGGATCGTGCGGTCCATGGCCCTTTACGGGGCACCGGTGTGGGCGCGTTCATTGAGGCTGCGATCGGCCCGGCGGTTGAACGCGTCCCAAAGGGCCATGGCCATTGCTGGTACAAGGATACCGCACGGTCTCCCGTGAGGCGGCGAGCCTTCTTGCCGGATTACCGCCATGGGATCTGGAGGCAAAAGTCCTCGCGCACATCTGGGAGTGTCGCGAGGAGGCGAAACGCCGAAGGGTAACTCCGCTGCCGCGAGAAATCACGGCACGGCGGACAGCGCTCCGGCGGGATTTTATGGCGGCATGGAGAGTGCGATTGTCGCAACCCAGCGCTGGGCACGCCACAATTGTAGCGATAAGTCCCCTCTTTGAGGAGTGGCTAGAGAGGCGCCACGACATCCTCACCTTCCGCCTGACGCAGGTCCTCACCGGACACGGCTGTTTCGGGAGGTTCCTGTGCCGTATAAGGCGGGAGGAAATGCCCGGGTGTCAGCACTGTGTGGATCGCCCGGAGGACACGGTGGAGCATACGGTGGAGGTCTGCCCTGCTTGGGCGGAGCACCGCCGTGTCTGACTTCACGGAGGCGATCGGCGGCGGCGATCTCTCGCGTCCGGCCCTGGTTCAGGCCATGGTCCGGAGCGAGAGTGCATGGGAGGCCGTCACTTTCTTCTGCGAAGCAGTAATGCTCGCGAAGGAGGAGGCGGAGCGCGCGAGGGAGAGGCAAGATGCGCGCCCTCGCGCCCCTAGTCACCGCAGGAGTCGCCCCGGGCGTCGGGAGTCGCAAGCCGACTTCCGGCCACCGTAGGCGCGGGCTTGCGGACGGTGAGCAATGGGTAGCTCGCCGTCCGATTAGGACCAGGCCCGGGTCGACGGCGGGTTGTGTTCCACGCGCGCCTCAAAGAGATGTCAGCACCAACTGACGGGGTCCTTAAGGACCAATGCCTGCCGGGGTTGCGAGTTTGTCCGAAAGGGATATCGCGGCCCCGGCACACGGGCAACGGAAGGAACACGGGTGGGTTTTAGTCAGTAAAAGTCTGACACACCATCGTTGAAGTCAGATCAGCCGTTCGATTCTGTAAAAATATCACCGTGAAACTTAGGTGAAGTGAGCGTGAAGTGAGCTGTCAATAGTGTTAATCCCTAGCATCCTGCCGTTCGATTCTGTGGCAGTGACAGCTCACTTCACGCTCACTTCACCTAAGCTTCACGTTAATATTTTTACGGAATCGACCGACAGATCAGAGTCTCGTCGAAGTCATTTGAAAATTCCCCACCCTCAAGAAAAAAAGCTGACCGGAACCGTGCGGGTCTCCCAGAACAGAGACACAGGTGAGGCGCTAGAACATTGTTTCACAGCGACGCGACCCGCTCCGGGTACAGCCCGTACAACGTATCGTACTACTCCTTCGTTTTAGAGTACTGTGGGCGCTACCAGTACGGGTCTCTTGGATAGCTGTGAAACCAGCCTTATACAATGAATTTGATGTTTGGACTTTCTTCACTTCCCACTTCCTTCAAATCACTTTAGTATGTACATTGGTTGATTGCGCATTTGATATTATGAGATAGCCTTTCCCTGTTACAGCTGGAATATCTCTAACGTAAACATTTACTTAGGATTTGTAATTTACGTGTGAATTTCAGATTTTTACTAAGCAGTTAATTTACCGATCATACATTGTTAAAACATCTCTAACTTTCCACTGCCCACTCCACCTGTTTACCCCGTTACTCTACGATAGATGACCGCCTCAGTAATCAAGCGGTTAATTATTTAATTGCCAACATGTCAAGTTTCATCAGGTCTTCGTAACCGCTCACCTACTTACTGTGCCAATGTAAGTTGGTACCAGAGTGTTATGTATAACGTAAGTGAGACAACCAATTTGGGCAGACTTTTGACTCAATGCCATGTCGTGGCAGGACTAGATGGAGATACATAGATATATATAAAATAATAAACATGAAACAAGAGCAAGGAACTATATGTAATGATGATGTTTAAGGAGAGAGGAAGTGTTTTTTTACCAGAATTTTAAAAGTGGACAATGATTCAGCGCACCTTATCGACACGGGCAAGGCATTCCACCACCGTACTGCTTGAACTGTAAAAGATTTGTCATAAAAGCTGGTGGAATGCATTGGCATCTCTAGTCTCAAGTTTTCCGATGACCTTAGATATCTAATATGTGTGTTATGAAGGAACTGGAAACGTTTTTTAAGATGAGAGGGGTTGTAGGATTAAACAGAATACTGTAGAGCTGAAATCACGGGATGAACTGGACTCCGATAATGAAGACTAGTCCTTAGTAGCTCAATAAGCTAAAGTGACTGTCGGCAGAATTCAACAAATATTTTTTTTACTCTGTTCTTCACCACGGGAACATCCTTTTCTATCGAAAGGGGAGTCAAGCAGGGAGACCCGCTGTCATCTAAGCTAAACACTGCCACCCTTGAAGAGATTTTTAAAATCTGTCCGACATATGGACCAATAAAGGAGTAGTCGTCGACGAAAAAAGGTTGACAAACCTTCGTTTCGCCGACGCTATTGTTCTGTTTTCATCTTCGGCAGCTGAATTAGGCGGAATGCTTAATGAATTGAACAAGGCAAGCCTTGAAATTGGCATTCGAATGAACATCTTAAAGACCAAACTCATGACCGTCAATTTAAAACAGTATGTGGAGGGTGTGGAGATTGCATTATGTCCCTGAATACATCTACCTCAGTCAAATAGTCTCCTTCCAGGCGAGAAAGAAAAAGAAGTTGCTCGCCGCACCGAAAAAACCAGGGGGCCCACCACCAGGTCTAAAGCAGTATTTTTTAAATATTACTTTAGTGTGGGAAAGAGATGAATCACTACAGGACGTATAGCTCCATCTCTTTCGCCCACTAAAGTAAGATTAAAATAATACTGCTTTAGAGGTATTGGTAGGCCCCCTAGAAGAGCTATTGGTCGATGAAAAGCCATAAGTTTCGTGCAGACTAGCGCGACGCAACACCGGTTATTGTTATACCGTGAAGTTTTTTTAGAAATTGTTCTAGTTGTGTCGCGCTAGTCTGGACGAGGCTTTTTGAAAGAAGATCTTCCAATTTGCCGAATCATGAAGCCGACTCCAATATAGTTCGGAAAATGCTCGGTAGATGATGGAGTTTACGAAATTGGTCTACTTCTTTTTTTATAGTTCTTTTTCATGTCTCAAATAAATCAAAGCTTATCAATGTAAATAATGAATTGCCTACACTTGATTTTATTACGTTACATTAATAACACTAATTAATTAGGCTACGTTAATTAGCTACACAGTTAAGTTAACTGACACGGTTAAGTGTTTATTGTTAATACTGCAATAACATATCACGGTTACCTCAATGCTTGAGTGAAGTTAACTGAAATGTTAGACTTTTTAATTGAATATAAACCTGTATTACTGCATAAGTTCCGTTTTTTTTTCTAAATGTATCTTTATGTGAGAACCGGCTTGACCTACTAGAATGAATGAATTATTTACCGACCTCAGAGTGGTTTAACCAGACTCGAAAAATCGAATGAACCCCAAGATTTGCACTAGACCCTGGAGCCTCATGTTGCATGGGGCTACAGAGGTCATTGCTTATCAAGGAGTAGACCGGGGGGCGCGGTAAAGGTAGGGAAGACGTGCACTCAAGATATGAAAGCATTTGCGAGCCGTACCGGATATGCATCCTAGAGTAGGCAATGGAATAATAGAAATACAGGTGATATTTATCTATGGTAGATCATGTTTTTTCGAAACAAAAAATTCGAAGACATGTGATATCCATCGAGTCGCCCTGTAGTCTACCGTACTACGGCCCATTCATTCTCACAAAGAGACTAAAATACAAAATTAGGACTAAGGGTATTTTTTACGCCACGTCGACGAGCTTATACGCGCTGCAAATGCAACTAGCACTACATTTTCAAGGCAGAAAACACGCCGTCGATGCACGTTGCAAAGAACGCACTATGAATTGGCCCTTAAAGGTTAATTTAAAAGTGGCCAAAGGACGGCTGCGTTCGAAATGAATCTTTAAAAAGTTATAAAAAAACATGACATTTTTAAAGGCAGACGTAATAAAAATTGCGCAGATTCCATTTATACGGCACGCTGGTCATATCGATCGTATTAACGAAACCGGTATGTATGTACGAATTAATAATTCTATTTAAATACTCAATACGAAAGCGGGCAACGCTCCATTAACTAGGCTGGGTGATATTCTGAAATATTTTGCCGTAAAAATGCGGCTGTGGCATATTTTTGCAGAATTAGATTTCGAGTTCGGATTTTGAAGTTTACTTTGTTCTTTATTACAAATTCCATGGAACTATGAGGCACTTTACAAAGTTGGGGATTATTTTTTTGGCTTTAGTCCATTTGCGTTTAGACTTTTTTTGTTCCAATCATTTTTATTGGCAAGTTCTGGATTTTTGTATGAAACAGCAGATATTTCAGAGTCGGTTCAATACTGGAAGCTATTTTCACCCCCCGAAAGATTATCTGAATTCAAATTTAACCCCTACAAGCTGAATTTGTAGGTACTTACTATACAAAATTGTGTGACTTTTTTATTTTATTTTGGGCATTAGTCCAATAGCCTTTGGATTTTTTCTGTTTCAATAATTTTCATTGGCAAGTCCTGGATTTCTGTATAAAACAGCAGATATTTCAGAGTTGGTTCAATACTGGAAGCGACTTTCACCCCCCAAAAGATTGTCTGAATTAAAATTTAACTCCTACAAGCTGAGTTTGAATTCAGAAAATCTTTTAAACGGTGAAGGAAAATATCGTGTGGAATCTCGTAGATTCAAGAACACGACGACATGGCCCGCGTGCTGAATTATGGCCCAATCTCATTCATAGGGAAGGCCTGACGCTATGCAGTGGGAATATTATAGACTGATTAATGTAAGTATCTCTATTACGTAAGTAATTTCGCATTCCTAACCTTGCTCGCAATGAGACAGGTAGCGTTCAAATTAATTCTACTCGTTTAAAGTGACTGTTGAATGTTTTTACCGTGTCAAGTGTCAGTAGTAAGTTGTAGTGAGACATGAGAGAAACAATAATATCAATGTTTTAATCCTTTATGTTACGTGTACGTAAAGTAATGAAGAAATGGGTGTTTTAGTTTCAGAAGCTCGAAAGTCTGACAACCAGTTTTACCAAGGGGTATCGTGTTACGTACTTAGTGGGTTGTTGACTTCAGATAGGCAGCTGCTTCTAACGTGCACGTCTCTCTACATTGTTCTCACATGCATAATTTCAACATTAATGATGCAACCAATCATTTGTAACAAATTTTTATTTATTTAAAATAGTGTCCGTGGAGTTTCTTGCCCGTTCTTCTCCATAGGTTACGCTTTGGAATGGGCAACCAGCTTCATATTTCTGACTGACCGATTCCTTGACAATTCAAAGGTGCCTGTAAATGGTTTAATTGATATAAATGCTTTGAGTTTGCAGTCGCTCCATGTTAAATACTGTTGTTCAGTGAGACTGGAAGCCGACCCTAAATAGTCGGGAAAATACTAGACAGATGAAAATAGAATCTGCATTTTGGGGTGTTATTTTGGTGAACCAATCACAATAATTACTAAGTAACATGAAAATATGACAACAGGTTAACGTTAGTTTTGAGGGCCTATTAATTTTCATTCATTGGGTTTTTTAGTTGTTGTTTTTATTTATTTATATATATATTATTGTACACAACAACAAAAAAAAACACTACACAATATACAATGGGCGGCCTTATCGCTTTCCGCGATCTCTTCCAGGCAACCTTGGAATGGACAGTGATGCCTGGACATAAAATAGGGCTGTCGTTGGTGCAAAGAATAAGTATACAATATACTAGAATAGATACACAGATAAATACATATCCTACATAATACATATCCTAAATAATAGACACATAAATACATACCTACTAAATATATAAAAGCAACGAAAATAAATGAAGACTATATATAGCTAGTTACAGTTACGAGAACAAAATCACAACGACAAGTAATGTTGAAAAGTGTTGTTGTTTTTGTTACTTTGCAACAGTTAGCTTGAGATTTGACAATGGAAGGCCAATTCCCGTTTGAAAACTTTCAAAATCTAGTCGCAATTTCATTCCCGCGACACTGTCAATGTCAAAAACTTGTCAGTGTCAAAAATGCAAGTAAATTAGAGGTATTTTTGACAGATTAAGACTGAGATTATAACGCGAACGTTCTTTTTATTAGGGGAAGTGTCCGGGCCTGATTAACAGAGGAACTTCAATTGGTTTCTCTAGAAACAGTCATGTGTCATGTCATGGTACCTTAAATGGATAATTTCAACGAAAATTATTCTAGTGGGATTACCAATGAAAACAAAATGTTTCGTCTGCGTCAAAATTATTTTTTCTTCATACCATCATTTCTGTCTTTTCCTCGTTGTCCAGAAGGCCTAGAGATCCGAGACAAGTGGAAATCGCAAACCTGATTACAAATATATATATACAAATATTGCTCGCTTAATAGTATTTTAGATTTCACGTTTCGGAGCCACGCCGTAGCTATCCTAGCTATGGCGTGGTTCCGAAACGTGAAATCTCGGAACTTGATTGATGCGAGTTAATTTATCCTTTTTATTATTTGCACGTTTCTGCGACATTAGAACAATTGTTCTTTCTTCGAAACAAATTGACTATCAAATTAAATAATTGTCCGTAAATCAAAATCACACCACCACATGCACATCGGAGAGCGCAACATGCAACAATTTGCCGTGTTATATAGCCATTGCATCTACCTGCCTAGCCATATCTCAACTATTTCGGGGTTGGCTTCCAGTCTAACCATAGATTAATACAGAGGACACACAGCAAAATCATTTTAATAAAAAAAGGACTCTTGCTGCGACACAATAAAGTGCAATTCAGGTCGCACAGCGCCAATCACCTACACAGTTATATTCACCTAGAAGTTGCCTCTCTTTCTATCGCGGAACTCTTAGATCCTCTGTCTACGTTACACTCACTGAATTGGCCCATCAAGACGGGTCCGCCGCGTACTTATAGCTTCATACCTAAACTGCGGAGTGTCTTATCTGCATTAATCTGTAGTCTTACCGGATGCAGCTGAATACCAGTATTTTATATGGAGCGACTGCTTATCTGAAGTCTACAACCCAGTTTCTGGGTAACACGATACCCCTTGGTTAGATTTGTTGTCAGAATTTTTGGGCTTAAATAACCCGTAACGACAGTCAAAGATCTACGAATGACAGCCGGGACCAACGGCTTAACATGCTTTCCGAGGCACGGAGCAGTCTCGATATGTAGGAAATGGATGGTCACCCAAAATTGAAAATTCATCCTAAAGGAATTTTAAAGGGGATAAAAATTAAATTATGTATAACTAGCTTTTGAAATACTACCGGGATAACATACCTAATAACCGAGGAAAAGGTAATTGACTCCTACCGCTGCGCTCGCGTCAGCAATGCCGTCAACCAAAATTATTTTGTTACGCGTATTTTTGAATCTATGATATCTTTTGAACTATTCATTTAAATGATATGATGTCAACGTATATTTTAATCTAAATGAAATGCCCAATTTAAATGACATATTTTATTGGATAAGAATTAATATGATACTGGTTAAAATAGCTTCGGAAATAACAATGAAATTTTTGTCAAATTTTGAAAGATAATAATGGTTACTGTGGGTCATCCTTAGAAGATAGACAATTAGCCATCGCGGACTTTTTGTTGAACTTTTTAAGATGTACAAATCTTTAGAATATACATTTTATGTATCTCTAACGATTTACGCGGCGCACGCCAGTAAAGCTCCAGGTCGGCATGATTTTTTCCGACATCTTCAACAATAACCGTCATATTACAGCCAATTTACACAAAACCGTAATAAATTATACACCAAAACCTTCCTCATGAATCACTCCATCTATTGGTGAAAATCCGTTCGGTAGTTTTGGAATGTATCGCGTTCAGATAGACAGTCGCGGCGGGGGATTTTGTTTTATAATATGTTAGAATGTATGGAAGGTTCTAAGCCCACTCCTTTTCGAAGAGGGGAGGCCTGTGTCCCAGCAGTGGGGAACACAGCGGCGGATTTGCCCTAAGACCCAGTAGGCCCGGGCCTAGAGCGGCCAGATATTAGGGGCGGTCAATCGTGACAAAAAAATTACTGACGATAAGAAGAAATAACTCAAAGTACCTACATATTCTAAACCTTCGCGCACATTATGGCGAGCCGCACTGCATCGTATCGTCTATCAATCATAACTTAAACCATTTAAACATATGTCCAAATAACTAATTGAAACGCGTCATAGTATTTCGCGGCGCCAACCCGACTCATAGTTAACAAAAAATTTGAAACTATTTCGATAAAAGTTGGCAGTAAAGTAAATTCATTATCCTATATGATGGGTGCTGAGAAAGGGGCGGCGGATACTTACTACATGGCCTGGGGCCTAGGGCGGTCAAGACTGCAAATCCGCCACTGGGGGAACATTAGAGGCTGTATTGCTATGCATTATGGAAGATTGTAATGTCTGCCGATGGTTGATCCCATCGTGCCCAAGGTTTGTGATCTATCGAAATACTTAATTGTTATTGTTATCTATTTTAAAACCTTTTGTTATTAGAGGCTAACCTAGGTGTTATTACCGATAAAACTTTCGTTTTTAAACAATCTCGAGAATTGATAAATAATAATAATAATAATAAAATTATTTATTTGCGTAAAACATGGTATACAATGGTGTTTAGCATGGGTTAGAGTGGCACAAACATGTTTAGCTACGATAAAACATAGCATGCAAAAATTTAATGTCACAGGGTAATTATAATTAAGTAATTGTAATAATAATTGGTAATTATAATAATAAATGTTAGAATAGAATGTCAATATTTTTTGTCCATAAATTCTTTCAAACTATAAAAGCTATATTCATTTAGCCATTTGTATAATTTGTTTTTAAATAATCTTACATTTAATAATTTTAAATTATTTGGTATTTTATTATAGGTACGTACACACATTGCTAGACAGCTTTTATTATATTTGGTTAGCTTTGGTAAATCATTTAACACCAGTCCATAAGCATCACGTCTGCTCCGAGGACATACATGGCTTGCTGTCTTGAATAGTTGTTTATTCTTGGTCACAAACACACATATTTCGTAAATATAGAGAGATGGAAGCGGTAACAAACCAAGTTTTTTAAATATTGGCCGACATGTATCATCCGGCTGAAGTCCATAAATTGATCTTAGGCACTTCTTTTGGGCGATGAACGCTCTATTTAGATCAGTGCTATTACCCCACATTATAAGACCATATCGTAGTAACGATTCAACATATGCGTGGTAAGATATAATAGCAGTTTTTATGTTTGTTACATTTTTGACTTGCTTCAAAGCGTATACGAATTTATTAATTCTACCACAGACGCTGTTTACGTGTCCCTTCCAGTTTATATCTTGATCAATTATTACTCCTAAAAATTTTGTATGTGGTACTTGTTTAATTTTACATATATTAAGTTTAATATTATTTTTATTATTATTAGATTGGTTAAATTGGATGTATACGGATTTTTCTAAATTTATTTTCAAATGGTGTATGTCAAGCCAGTGTATTAGTATATCAATAGTATTATTAATGTCAGTCTCATGATCTACAACGGTATTTTGCTTTTTATCAGATGTCACAATTATGGATATATCGTCAGCGAATAAGATGCATTTATGATTAGTTATTTTTATGATATCATTTAACAACATTCAACATTTTTATTTTTTTGATAACATAATACGAGTATTACCTTGGGCTCTGCTCTGCGACCGGGTGGTCCGTGAGTTCGATTCCTGTCCGGCCTCCTCGATGTGCCAAGTATATTCCATTTTCGTTCAGAAAACACACATTTTATTACTGTATTTTATTTCACGTGGCATCGAGAACGAACCCGATATGACACATCGCGGGAAATGTCAAATTTTGAATGTCTTTGCTTGTATTCTTTTTTAAAGTTCTTAGAAACGGATATTGCGTGAATTTATAACTTTTCCGTTATGTAGTTAATTGTTACCACATCACGTGCGTATATTGTTTTTTAAAGAATTGCGTTTTCACTTTTAAATCACATTTCACAGTGAAATTAGTATGAGCGTCGAACCGTCACGATTCGGCCAGTGTGTAGCGAATTTAAATACGATAAAAAAGTATTTAGTCACTGCTTTTAACACTTGTAACACTCGTTTTTTATTTACTTTTTTATTGTTCTTAATTTAAAAACTCTTGTTTGTCTCGGTACGTCCGTCATTAGTTTAAACTTAGAAGGCACTGACAACAAACGTCAACACTCCGTTTCACCCCTTGCGTTGAAAAGAGACGGAGAGAAAGTTAAACGACCGTGACGGTGAGTTGGAACGGGACAGGTATATTTGCCTTTTCACGGTTTCCACGGAAAACATTGGTGGTTTGGAGGGAAAATGTTGACCAATCGCGTGAGTTTCCTTTTACGAGTTAAACGGTAGGGGGATGATATTCGTAATTTGAATATTGGGGGTGGACGATTATTTACCTGGCGTGTGTAATAAGTAAAATAATATTTACTTATTTTAACATGTTTGTCGTGATTTCTCAGTTATTTTCTTAAGTATACCTGACTGCATCGTTGGTCTTGTGGTTGCAAGCACTACTGCTGAGTCCTGGGTTCGATACCCGTGCCGGGCAGCGTAAAGCCAATATCTGTGTATGAACCAGCGCTCTAGGCGTTGAGTCGCAATATTATGTGTCCCCGTTATTGAGGATATTGTGAATTTTCTACTGGACAAAGCTGTTACGAATTAACTCATGGTTACTGAAAATATTATTTAAAATATTATTTCCTTTATGATATTATATGTCGTAGGATGCTTTGATAATTCGAATTTTCGCAAAAACCCTAGGGATATTGCGAAAACACGGATTTTTTATTGATTAGACAATGGTGAAAACATTTCTGCGAGCAACTTGGAAGTATTAAGTAATAGGTTAGGTTAGGTTAGAACTGTGACCACCCGCTACTTCCAATTTGCTTGTCTAATTAACCGTGTTTTCGCAATATCCCTAGGGTATCACTAGGGGTTTTGCGAAAATTCGAATAATAACAAACGAAGGAAAACTATGATGCAATACACTTGTCTCGCTCTAACTCGCTCCATATTCGGCACAGGTTTATTCCTAGACGCCATATTTTCTTTAAGGGACAATCATGTTGCGGTATCACGCGTAGCTTTAGAAAAGTGTTGAGAGCGAACATGATTGTTCTTTTATCTGTTGCATACATATGAGGGCCAACTCTGTGTGGTTAAAACCAATCAACTAAGGTGCTGGGTCGAAACAGATTTGTATGGTTGTTTTCAAAATTGTGCAGGACAATGTCTGTGTACTATTCAGTACCATCCAGTGTTGGCTCATATACAGGGATTGGCTTTACGCTGCCGGACAAAGTGTTATTAGGTTTTCCATCTGAAATTTCTCAGTATCAACATCATTCTCGTTTCCCTGATGGGTGAGGCAGAGATGCACCTACTTATACACCCACGCCAGTTATGTTTATGTCCCATGTAATAGGGGACGAGCCTATTGCCAAATCCAAACTCCGGGCTGCTACTGAGAAATTTTATCTAATTTAATTTATTTTCTTTAATTTTTAATTTAATTGCTTTAATTTTTAATTTTAATTTCTTTAATTTTTAATTTAATTGCTTTAATTTTTAATTTTAATTTCTTTAATTTTTAATTTAATTTCTTTAATTTTTTATTTAATTTTTGGCAGAAAAACCTAATAAAACATTCCCGGACCTGGGACTAGAACCCAGGACCTCATGCTCAACAGCAGCGCTTGTGACGACTACACGGAAAATACGGATATTGACTTTCTGTTCATTTACCTATTCTGCCCGACCTGGTAATCGAGCCTAGGACACTATACCATCGATTACCGTTTCTAGGTATAACGTTTGACTCAGGTCATTAATATTTATTTCCTAGCAAGTAATTTATTGTTCTATTTGATATTCAGTCCAGAGAGGAGACACTAACTTCTGGCACTTGTTCAGAATAATAAGAAGGAAAATATATCATTTTATACTTAGGGCAGGTAATAAAGTTAGTTTTAATTATTTTATTGATGCAGATCACGAGAGGATTCTAAAAGAAAGCCAACCAAGTTGATAAAATTTTAGGAATATCGTGTATCATACTTTTTTTCCAATGTTTGTAAATATGTGAGCACCATGTATGTATCTATCACATAATTTTTATCTGTCGTTCCTTCATTTTTATTTCTTTTTACCTAATGTGGTATAGTAATTTTATTCTAGGTGCATTGTCTTCATATATACGAGTAATTAATGTATATTACTATATATTGTAAAACATTTTAAAAGAGTAAGAGCTGGTTCACATTAGGTCGGATCGACAGTTTTACCGTTGACCGACTGTCGGGTGTTGTTGTTGACACTAAAGCTGCCGATCGGGTGTTGCTGTTGGTTGACACTAAAGCTGCCGATCGGGTGTTGCTGTTGGTTGACACTAAAGCTGCCGACCGGGTGTTGCTGTTGGTTGACACTAAAGCTGCCGATCGGGTGTTGCTGTTGGTTGACACTAAAGCTGCCGATCAGATCCTTTTTTGTTTTTTTTTTTTTGAGGGTGGGAAATTATCAAATAACTTCTCCCGCCCTGGGCGGAGCGGGAGGGTGTGTCAGACTTTTACTGACTAAAACCCACCCGTGTTCCTTCCGTTGCCTGTGTGCCGGGGCCGCGATATCCCTTTCGGACAAACCCGCAACCCAAGCAGGCATTGGTCCTTACGGACCCTGCCGATCCGACCTAATGTAAACACTACCGTGCGTCGTCCGTCATTTTACCACTGTCCGGGTCGTCACAAAGCAGTTGTGAGTTGGCTTTTGTAATGATGGACGACGACGACGTTTTGATTGTAATGTGGTATTTCCTTTTTTATTTGTTTTTTTTTGTGGTTCGTTATTTGCAGGACAAGGTTATAGGTAGGGTAGGTAGGTACCTGCCTGGTAGGTAGGTATGTAACTGGGTAGGTAGAGTAGGTAGGTGTGTAGGGTAGGTAGGCAGGTAGGGTAGGTAGGTAGGTAAGTAGGGTAGGTAGGCAGCTAGGTAGAGTAGGTAGGTAGGGGTAGCCGTGCGAAGCCGGAGCGGGCATCTAGTTTGAAATAAATTATTTAAGTTTGACTTTATTCCTATCAAGACTTTTTCTTTCTATTCTTTTTCGTTTCGAAGGTACGTATTTTTTCTATAGGGTTTGGGACCAGTAGGTGGCCACATTTATTCCGGCTTCAGAGCAGTTGTTCAGATCGTCAAGGGTGCAGATGGACAAACATTTGGAACATTCTAGCAGATGGGTATAGTCTGTTCAGGAGCACCACACAGTTTACATTTTTTTTTTTTTGTAAAACATATTTTCTCAACTCATAGTTCAAGTAACATGACAACAACGGATCGTTGACCCCAAAAAAATCATCAAATCTTTTTATTTTATCCTGTTTAGCTACCGATACCCATGACGTCTGCGGAGTTTCACTAGATAATTTTATTTGACCCCGTATATCCATCTTCTAACAACAACAATGTGTAACACGACCAATGTGTATTAGACCATATCACAGGTGCTCAGTGGCCAATAAGCTGCTGTCCAGTAGTTCACCGGTTCGACTCAATGGTGCGTTACATCTCATGGGTAGGTAATAAATTAGGGTACATATCAGGTGCTGATCAAAACGATGAAGGGTGACGACAGCTGTCTTTTGTTTTTAAATAAAACCGTCAATTATAAAATATAAAAAAACAAAAGTCATTTATTCAAACTAGGCTGAGAAACAGCACTTTTCGAACGTCAAAATTACATAAGACAGTTGTCCAAAAAACGCCCACACTTCACCACTTCCTAGTGGTTTAGCTGGGAAGAAGAAGTGGCGCAACTAGCTCCCCAGCAGCACAGCTGTCTGTTCAGCTAGAAAAAAAGCTTGATTCTATACAATAGTATTCAAAATAATTTAAATTAGGTACTCAACACAAAACATTAAATAAAATTAATTATTTACCATAATGACAGCTAGCGCACGCCAATATAAGTACCAACAAAAACATCGAAATCTATACTCAAGCGAAAATAAAAACTAAAAATACACACTAATAAAGGGTTCCGTAGTTGGGATGAATTCATCCCAAGGACAAACTTATCATTGTAGTTGAAAAACATGTTCTCCCATACATTCCAACTGCAAATGTAACCTTGTACGCACAATATTGGGAGATTTACCATGTTATTTTAAGAACATATAATTCTTATAGGTTTTCCTGTAATCTATAAGTATAAACAATATTCTGTAGTTTTTTCAAAATTTTAGGCTCATTAGTTTCGGAGATAAGGGGGGAATGTTCAATTATCGTCTATTTTCTTAAATATCTTTTAAAAGCATTTATTTTAAAATTATTGTAAAAAAAATTTGATCCTCAAAACAAGCCCTTTAACTTTTTATGAGATACGGTAAAGTTAGCAAATATTTTTTAGTTAATATTTCAATTTGACCTCGAAAAGTGACCTTGAATCAGAATTCATTTATTTTCGTTACGCATCCGCGTTCGGGTCACAGAAATTGATATGTGTACCAAACAACTTAATCGGTCCATTAGATAAGGAGAAAATTAGCTGTGTTAGACGGACAGACAGACACACGAGTGATCCTAAATAAGGGTTTCGTTTTTCTTTTTGAGGTACGGAACCCTAAAAACTGGATGAAATGTTTCATGTGATCAATACCATTACTTAAACGATTTAACGTGTTTACAAACCGTTACATGGAGTTACTAAAATAAATAATAATAATACCAGCCTGTTACTGTCCCACTGCAGGGCAAAGGCCTCTTCTCATACAGAGAAGACACGAGCAGTGATCACCACGCTTGCTCAAGACGGCTTATAAATATTAAATGCCTATTTATTTGTAAAAAAGAAAATATTGCATAAAATACATATTTAGTATCACTGTAAAAAAATATAAAAAAACTTATTTTTATTGTTATATTTTTTTATTTATTTTTTACCAGCCTGTTCCTGTCCCACTGCAGGGCAAAGGCCTCTTCTCATACAGATAAAGCACGAGCATTGATCACCACGCTTGCTCAAGACGGGTTGGCGATTGCAGACTTATATTAACTTGAGTCCAGGTTTCCTCACGGTGTTTTTCCTTCACCGATGTCAGTAATGTCCAAGATAAAATCAGAAAGTACATATGAATTGAAAAAGTCACATTGGTACTTGCCCTGATTTGAACCCACAACCTCGTACATGAGATCGCATCTCATGGCCTTAACCACTGGGCCATCATGACATCAGACGTTAATTCTTTAAATCCATATTTGTTCCGGTCGCGAATCATATTTTAATCAAGATACAATCTGACACTGATCTGCGAATTGCAAAAAACGTAAGAAAATTTGAATTTCGCAGGCTACATTAGCGTAACCCCTTTAAATAATTTTGGGGAGTGAACCATCTGTGATAAATTAATAATCCGTGGTACAGGTACAATCTAGCTATACGCGCATAATTATAAAAAAAAAACAATCAGCAGTAGTCTTGCTATATTCCCACGCCAGTCATTACAGCGACTACACAATAGGGGGCTGGGCAGCAGATGACCTTTGATATGAACAGGCGTTTAGCTTTGAATGTAATTTATGTTATTTTTGGCATGGGGTTGTACAGGTGGAGGAGCACGTGGCTAAGTAATAACACCCGCACGGGTCGATCCATGAAGTTAAGCTACGCTTGCCGGGGTTAGTCTGTGGATGAGTGACCATCTTTACATACCGAGACTCCTCCGTGCCTCGGATAGCACGTTAAGCTGTTGGTCCCGGCTGTCATTCATGGATCTTTGACAGTCGTTACGGGTCGTCAGAAGCCCGAAAGTCTGACAACCAGTCTTAGCAAGGGGTATCGTATTACCCAGTTACTGGGCTGTGGATTACTCTATGGTTATCGAAAGTCTTATATCATAATCAGGTCAAAGAATATCAGGTTGCTCAGTCATTTTGATGGCAGAGGTCATTTAGCAGTCGGTCGGTGTAAAATATTGATATGTAACCGGATAGGGTAAGGCTAGGCCAACGGCAAAGATTAATACAGAAGGGACACTCCTCAAAATCCTTTAAATAAAAAGCGACTCTTGCTACGACACATTAAAGTGCAATTCAGGTCGCACAGTGCTAATTACCTTTTCTTTTTTGATTAGGAAATTATCAAATAACTTCTCCCGCTCTGGGCGGAGCGGGAGGGTGTGTCAGACTTTTACTGACTAAAACCCACCCGTGTTCCTTCCGTTGCCTGTGTGCCGCGGCCGCGATATCCCTTTCGGACAAACTCGCAACCCAGGCATTGGCCCTTACGGACCCCGTCAGTCAGTTCGTGCTGACATCTCTTTGAGGCGGGCGTGGAACACAACGCGCCGTCGACCCGGGCCTGGTCCTTACCGGACGGCGAGCTACCCATTGCTCACCGTCCGCAAGCCCGCGCCTACGGTGGGTGGCCGGAAGTCGGCTCGCGACTCCCGACGCCCGGGGCCCCGGGGCGTCTCCTGCGGCGACTAGGGGCGCAAGGGCGCGAATCTTGCCTCTACCTCGCGCGCTCCGCCTTCTCCTCCGCGAGAATTACTGCTTCGCAGAACGAAGTGACGGCCTCCCATGCACTCTCGCTCTGAACCATGGCCTGAACCAGGGCCGGACGCGAGAGATCGCCGGCGCCGATCGGCTCCGTGAGGACACGGTCCGCCCAAGCCGGGCAGACCTCCACCGTTTGCTCAACCATGTGCTCCACCGTGTCCTCCGAGTTCTACGACACATTAAAGTGCAATTCAGGTCGCACAGCGCTAATTAGCTACAGTTATATTCACCTAGGAGTTGCCTCTCTTTCTATCGCGTAACTCTTAGATCTCCTGACTACCTACGTTACGCTCACTGAATTGGCTCAGCAAGACGGGCCCGCCGCGTACTTGTAGATTCATATCTAAACTGCGGAGTGTCCCATCTGTATTCATTTGTGCCAATGGTAAGAGTAAGCCCACGTTCGCACTGACGTAAAAATATCGCGGCGATTTTTTTTCGTGCACTGGATTTTCGACGCTCTGCTCAGCACCGAGAGTTGAAAATCCAACAGTGCGTTTTTCAATGCGCCGGGACGAGACTGCATCCCAACGCGTTGGATTCTCAACGCTCGGCTGAACACCGAGAGATAAAAACCCAGTGCGCGAACGTGGGCTAAGGCTGTCCTTAGGCTAGGTGGAGCGACGTTCTTCACAGGGTAGCTGGCAGCCAGCCATTTGGATCATAGACATCGAGAATGGATTGAGCGTTCCATATTCAGTTGTGCAGTGAATACAGACCGAAAAGTACGAGAGAGATGAAGCGAATATTCGGCCAGTATTGTCTCTTGTTAGAATTCTGATTTTGAATATAGAGTACCTACGCGCCCCGAAAGAAGGCCCGCGGAAAGTTGTGGAACATTTTTTTTTAAATACTATTACGGATACTAGCGCCGCGTCAAAGGGACTTCAGTGCTGGCGGAGTCTGCTATTGAATTCGACAATTTGTCAATATTTACTTTTCTTTTACAGACTTGCAGAAAAGAGACGGGTATTGGCCTCACAGTCGCTTCGACTCTGTCTAGAGAGTGGTCACTTTTGTCAGCGTTATTACCCTCATTCTATTCTCTATGTCTATGAGCTGGATGAGAGTGTCCGAGAATCGTGTTGAAGACCGCAAGATTGAAGAGGCCTATGTCATGCTGTGTATTGCTTTAGGCTCTTGTTGACAATAATTAAGCAATCATAAATAATCATTACTTAAAATTACTTTGACGACAAAAAATTGCTAAAAGAGAACTCATAAATATATTCATTGACATCCCATGACAAATTTCCCCGATCACTCAGTATCATGAGCTAGGGGTGTCACCAATTATGAACGGATATACGCGTCAAACGGGGTCGTGCGACTGACCTGTCAGCCATTACTACATTACAGTAATTATCAGTGATCGGAGTAGGTAGATTGATTTTTAGTACTTGTATCATAAATGCACACAGAAAGAATAACATGGATAAGCCATTTTTCCGGAAAGTAATTCCGGTATTTCCGGATTCAATTAAATATTGTTAATGTTGGTAGTGATATTATTACTACTGTACCACCCATGATCCTTTGTTCTGATTGGTCGTTGGGTTTTGTCAAATCGTGACAAAAAAAAAAAATAGGAAGAATAATAAAGAATAAAATTGCTCATTTTATTACAATTCCTACCTTTTTTTTGAGGATGGCAAATCATCAAATGACTCCTTCCACTCTGGCAGAATACAATTCCTACATAAGTTCCGGTTTTTTTTTAATAATCCACCAATTCCGGAGGAATGTCCATAGTAATATATACGTTTCGGATCAATGACCCCAGTTCAATCTACCTACTCCGATCACTGGTAATTATGTTAATTGTTTGACACCCCTGTGTTTGTAAATTAATCGTTTATTTTGTTTGGGTATTAGTACTTACTAGTAGAAAAACAGAAGTGGCGATTTTTTTTAAACCTGATGTTGTACATTTTTTGTGTCACGAATTGTGTTTGTTTTCTTGCAGATTCTAAATAACTAAAGCACCCCATGATTGGTTTCATAAGTGCCATACCACACTGACGATTTGCGAGCATGTTTCTAGCGAAACAATTATTTGACGCGCGCGCTGAGTGTGCGTGTGTGCGACAAGTTGGTTGTGGAGGTCAGATAGGCAGTCGCTTCATGTATATTCTGTTTTTTTATCTCGTAGACAAATTTGACATTTCAAGTGATTGTTTTTTGTTTTTTCAATTTGGAGTTTGACATTTGCACCTGTCAAATTAGTTTACGAGATAAAAAAATAGACTTTATTACTAGTGTTCAACTGCATCCATTAGACTGGAAGCGAAACCCAACATGTAGAATGAAAAATAATGAAGGCAAAACGTAATATCGAACAATTTAACAAAAAGAAAAAACTCATTGTCGTTGTCACAAAGAAATTAAAAGAAAAATATTACACTACTTTACGAGCCCCAGAGTTTAATTGTCAGCAATATCAACCATATTTTTTCGGTATAATTTCGTGGACATTTGCATAACTAATTTACAAATTGCCAACGATAAAAGAAGACGTATTTTAAGGTCAAAATCTTGGAATGAAATTAATACACGATTACAATCAGTCATTTAGATTAGGGGGTCTACTTTTTGATTGAATTTAATGTTTTGTCCGATCGTTTTTTGTTTTTGGTTTGGGCCACTCTTCAAGTGACAAGAAAGCTGGCCTATTTTTTGGGTTTAATGAATCAGCATTACCATACAAAGTGGCAATGCTGCCAGCCTTTTGGGCACTTTCGTGTTAAAAGTGATGCGGACGATTTTTTTGATGCCCTATCATTATTTCTTAAAAACTTTTTTTTTTATAAACTTGTAGATATTATTTTTTTTTTTTTTTAAATTATGTCTATATTATTTAGAAAAAAGTGAATAAATATTTGTTTTTGGATCCAAATTAGGTAATATCATTAAAAGGGTACTGCAATGAATCATCGACGTTTGGATTTGACAAAAATATACTTATAATTTGTCTTAATTGAGAATTTTAACGACCATGTAACGGTAGGTATTATGTTAAATTAATTTCTCCAAGATATAAACAGCCGTTCGATTCTGTAAAAATATCACCGTGAAACTTAGGTGAAGTGAGCATGAAGTGAGCTGTCAATAGTGTTAATCCCTAGCATCCTGCCGGTCGATTCTGTGGCAGTGACAGCTCACTTCACGCTCACTTCACCTAAGCTTCGCGTTAATATTTTTACAGAATCGACCGACAGGTCATATGACAGTCAGAAAATTAGTTAAAACAACGATTCCACTAGACATATTGATGAGCAAAATCAACCCAGACAACATTAAATAAATAATGGAATTGCAAATCATGTACTTACTCAAATTTTTTACTAAGTTTAGACATTAAAAAAAAAGGTAAGTATCTCTCGAATATACAACTTGTTCCTTTTTTGATATCACATAACTCTAGGGTATTAATGAGACAATGTCAAAGAATCAACTGGCATCTTTTTTCGTTTTCATTTTTCATTCAAAATAATTCGACAAAGTCACGATTATTTATGTAAAAAACCCTAACGTGAAATATAAAAATTATAATAACATTTAGTTCTGTCGATTTTTGTCCATTAAAATAAATATGACAACGTCGCATTTTCTTAGCTTTAAATATGAATGATTGGTTTGAATGTAAATGATTTACAAATCGAGAGTAGTGTTATATTATCTACGAAACTATTTATTTTTGGAACACGTGTTCTAGGACTTTTTGTATTATTTTTACTTATTTCGAATAACCTTAGAGTTATGGGACATCCAAGGGAACACGTTGTATATACCCGCTGAAATTTTTTACCGTCTCGAGAATAATAAGTTGTGTTGTGTAAGTGGAACAGAAGCCATACCCAGGAATATTTGCTTAGTAGCATTGACCACGCGGGCGGGCGGGGGATGCGCGAGCGGCTTGTGCGCTTGCGAAAGGATATCAAAGAGGCCGACGGCAAGTGCGGCGACTACCTATCGGCCGCTAAGGAAAGCTACGAATTCATTCATAATCGCGCGCATTTGGTAGGGTGTGTATGAATTGAATTTCGATATTTTTTATAGTAAAAAAACCATGCCATGCCATGTGCCATAGGATTCTACTCCGTTCACCTATTATACCCATTTTTTTTCGAGACGGTAATAAAAATTATGCGTATAAGCTTTCCAAATAAACATTTATTTCCATCGCAATCCCTTAGTAGACCTCCAAGTCCTCACAACATTAGCTTTGGTTAACAACGTTAATTCTGATCGTGAACCACGTCATCGTATCACGAAATGGTTGCCGACTCGCCGAAGTAAAGTTTGGTCGATACAAGTCTGAGGTAGCTATGTTTTGTCCATGACATTATAGGAGACTGCTTGTTCAATGGGGCGTAAAATTATGTTTTTTGGATGTGTTTTATCCTTACAAAGGAAAGTAATTTAGGTTGATTAGAAAAAATATTTGAAACTAGGACTAAGTTTAAAGATGAGATTTTCAACCACCCCAAACGGGGCAGATTAGAAAATTAATTTATGGGTTTAACGAAAAACTGCTGTTTTGCGTAAAATCTTGCGTCAATATATGTTCGGTAAAGGCTTCGCCTCTCATGCACGAGGGTGGGTTCAAACCCGGGCAAGTACGAATGTGACTTTTTCAATTCATAAGTTTATCTTGGATATTTTTAACATTGGTAAAGGAAATCATCATGAGGAAACCTGGATTTAATCGCCAACCCGTCTTGAGCAAGCGTGGTGGTATTGCCATGAGCATTGGCTCATGCCTTCTCTGTATGAGAAGAGGCCTTTGCCTGTTAAATAGAAAAGCTTCCTTTCATTGCAAATACTTGTAACTAACATTTTAAGTTTGTTCTTGGGATAAATTCAACCCAACTACGGAACCCTTCATTGTTGGTCTGACACGCACTTGGCCGGTTTTCTCCATAGGAACCTACTTGTTCGTGAACGGGCGCCGTCAGTGGGGACTGGTCATCTCTTAGCTGCCACGGCTTATTTGAATTTATTTTAATTTTTGATTTTATTTTTATAACTGACGCTTTTAACGTGCACGTCTTTTTACATTGTTCTCACAGGCATAATTACAAAATGGATGATGTAACCAATATTTTGTAAAACTATTCTGATTGAAAAGAGTGTCCGTGGAGTTTCTTGCCCGTTCTTCTCCATAGGAACCTACTACGCGTTGGAATGGGCAACTAGCTTCATATTTCTGACTGACCGACCCCTTGACACTTCAAAAGTACCTGTAATTGGTTTATTTGAAATAAATGCCTTGAGTTTGAGTTTGAGTTTGACTACGCTTAGGATTGGGCAACTAGCTTCATCTCTCTGACTGACCGACCCCTTAACAATTCAAAAGTGGTTTAATTGAATTAAATGCTTTCAGTTTGAGTTTGGGGGTCATTTGTATTGGCTGGTAATATAGTTCTAATTGATATGAGGACCACACGTTAACAAATAGACAGCATTAGACTTGATAAACCAGTGAAAGTGACTTCAAAAGGCAACGCATCACCTTCGCCCTGTGCATGTATTTATACTTAGACCTCTCTTTACATTGTATGCTATACTATTAAACGAGCAATATTTGTACATATATTCACATATATATTTGATAACACGTTCTCGTAAGACGGCTCTAACGATTTCGATGAAAGTTGCAATATAGGGGTTTACGGGGGCAAAAAATCGAACTAGCTAGGTCTCATATCTGGGAATATTCGTTTTCTCCATATTTTCACCCGAGCAGAGCTCGGTCGCCCAATGTTTAGAACAAGATGGCTGCCTTAGAACAAGGATATGGCAGCATGGAATTAGTAAGTACCTACTATCTTGGCAGTATGGAATTAGTAAGTACCTATTATCATGGTAGTATGGAATTAGTATGTACTATACATGGAAATAGTATGAACTATCTCGTACTATTAAATGAGCATTCTATATTTTCACCCGAGCAGAGCTCGATCGACCAGGTCCTGTAGTGAAATAATTATCATTATGGGAAGCAGTAGTAGATCTCTTAGTTTTAGGAAAATTGGTAACTTCTCCGACGAGAAGAGATGATAATGATAGATATCATTATCATCTACCTAGCCTTTCACAAGTTTGCTGGGGTTGGCTTCCAGTCTAACCGGATGCAGCTGAATACCATATATTTTACGTGAAGCGACCTGAACTCCACAATTCAGTTAAATATTTGTTCTGTATCTGTGGGTATCCTACAGGACAATAAATGACGATTTTAGAGTTTGTTACGCTAATTTTTTCCAGCGAAAACAAACGCCAAGAATGGGTGTTTTTGGAGACAGTCCTTGGTAACTTTTGACCATCAAAAAGTGTTGATTCTCAACCTACTTAGAAAAATTGCATTTGATTTTGATCTTTAGCAGTCGACCTTACTTAGAAGTATTAAGACTTACGAAGTTTACAAAACCCAATCCTTTGATAAAGCAATATAGTTGTTTTCTTCCCTAAAAATGGCTAGCAGTAAAACGCGAGTTCATCAAACGTATTTTTACCTTTGTTCTTGATCTTTTGATCGGGTCACTTCGTATGTACTCGGCTAAAATCGTTAATATTCAAGGTATTTGACTACCATACCAACATCGACCAAATAATGGTAGCAACCTGTAGTTATAGGTGGGCGGGGCTTCTCCCCACCCTGTTGTGTGGTTTTAACCAATAGGGTGCAAGGGTTTTAAATTGAGAACGCGTGCCGATGCGTCGCTACTTTATAACGTCAAGAATTGACGTATCGTCAAAACCAAAATAGTTGTATATAGGGTGGTTTACTTAGTTTGTGTATGAAATATTTTATTATTTTTATTTATGGGCGGATTCATCGTTATCCTCCTGACCTTGTGCTCAATGGATTAAGGACTCAGCAGTACAATTATCTTCCTAACAAACATCTTGAGCAGTCGTCTTCTTAATATTTACTGCCACTCTAGCCATTAAGTATTATCTTTTACACAATACATTCATTATCTTCCTGGTTTTTATATTTCTCGTTTACGGAAAAAATGGAAAAAAAAAACTATTAAAATCATCCTGGATTTGTTTCAGCTCCTTCCAATATTTTTTTAAAGATTCATTACACTAACAAGACTAAGGTTTCTTCAATATACCAGCAGTTACTTCTACGAACCTTTTCCTTTACATAAATTAAGTTCTATAATTACGTAAACTCTATTTAAACGAGTAGTTTTGGCCTCTCTAATACAAACGCTGGTAGGTACTTACTTTCGATGGTTGTACGAAAATGTCAAGGAGAACGGCTGTCTTTGTATACAAACAAGCCTTAAATGTGCGTTTATATAATACTAGCTTCTTCTCGCGACTTCGTCCGCGTGAAATTTCTTCTTTCATGACAAAATATATCCTGTGACACGGCAATACTGTAACTTCCTATATGTGAAAGAATTTTCTAAATCGGATCAGTAGTTTCGAAGATTACCCCCTAAATACAAACTCACATGATAATATTGTTAAGTATATTACTAGCAATAAGTTGACAAAGTTTTATAGGAATCGGGCTAACGGTATGGCAGCGCACAAAACACGAACATAATCATGTAAAAAAACACGATCTTTCCACTTAGACAAACATCAACTTTATGTAAGTGTAAATAAAGTTGATTTTAGATCGACTAGTATTGTTGAAAAAGTAATAAAAAATATGAAGTTGTAGCGCAAACTGAACCATATATGTAGGCATTACAGTTGTTTTTTCTAAAACTCGTGTTTGTTTACATGTTTGGCAAATGAATTGCGAACGCAGATAATATACAATCATTGATTTTTATAAATAAGATATGTATTGATGAACATACATAGTTTAGTTCTTTGAAAGATTTTTTTATAAATATCATAGATATTAAACTGCATGTTAGGCACAATATTTCATATATATTTTTACATCTTCATTCTGAAAATAAATCATTTGGCTTGGTATGTGATGAGAAGAGAGGAAACGCATGTGACTAAATGATGATGACGTCATGAAACCTGTTTTTTTTTCTGAAAAAAACATGCACTTCAATGGTGTCACAGCACTGTTACTAAAATACATAATAAACAAAAATAAAAAATTAAAATATATGCTGAACATCCTGTATAAGCTAATGACATCACAATATGATAAGTTTTCACTGCCATGTCTTCAAACGATGCTATTATACACGAAACGACATAAATTACTTATTAATAACCCGTAGTTTTTCACAAACAAACTAATTTTACGTTTTTTAGGACATGAAGGACATTTTTGTTTACTCGTCACGACTGTACCCCAGTGGGGGTAGGTAGTACAGGTGTATAGCACATAATTACTTTTTTATATAGTTGGACGAAGATTTTATTTTGTTTTGTTTTTTATATTTTTTCTTTTTGTGCATTTGTAGTCGTTTTTGTAAAAGTGAAATGTGATAAAAATGAGACTTAGTCAACCTGCCTAGCCGTTTCCCAATTATGTTGGGGTCGACTTCCAGTCTAACCGGATGCAGCTGAATAACAGTATTTTACATGGAGCGACTGCCTATCTGACCTCCACAAACCAGTAACTGGGTACTACCAAACCGTATAGTCTTACCAAAGGGTATCCTTTGGTAAGACTGGTTGTCAGACTTTCGGGTTTCTGACGACCCGTAACGACTGTCAAAGATCCATGAATGACAGCCGGGACCAACGGCTTAACATGCTTTCCGAGGCACGGAGGAGTCTTGGTATATAAAGATGGTCACCCATCCACGGACCAACCCCGGCAAGTGAGCTTAACCTGTTGAATCGACCCGTGCGGCTATTATTACTTAGCCACGAGCTCCTCCCTAAATGTGAATTAGTATATATTTAAATTAGCTAGTGAAACTGCAGACGTGGTGGGTATCCATATTTAAACACGAAAAAATAAAAATGCCATAATGCGCTGCCATAGTAACCCCCTCTATTGATATGTATGGAAAATAAAACACCCTTCTTAATATGTTAATCAAATGGCTTTGAACCACTCTTCCTTTCGACACGACAGGTTTATGAAAATAAAAGATAATAAGTATAAAAAGGTAGGTATAGCGCTATTCTATAAAGTTCAATTGTAAACTTGGAACCTCACTCAAGTGAGCGCACACAATAGGGATGATGCCTGGGTAAAAAAAAAAAATTCTAATTAGTCCGTCAGTCAGACAATAAAAAAATATTAGTCACGTATTTTTTGCTTTGTCATATTAATAAAAAAATACTTAGATAAAACGCATTTTAAGTTGGGGAGTGGGGGTCGCTACGTCACTAGTATGTATAAAATCTACATACTCGTGACGTCATGGTACATTTTAACTCAATGTATCGCCGTAATCTTTAGATTACGTAAAAAAAGAAAAAATATGTGTCCAATATTTTTTTATAATCTCAAAGACGGACTAATTAAAAATTTCTTGTCATGATGCTTTAGTTATTACTCTGAGTCATCATTCCTATTCGAAAGCGAACTCATTTGTTTTTAAAGCAAATCATCGCGGATTCACAACGAGACACCGTTCGAATTTCGAAGTGGTTTTAATAGAGGCCCAGTGATAACACTGACTCAAATACAAACAGGATCGTAATTTGTTTAGTACGATGTAATTTCCTTCAACGCTGCTCTTAAAACGGTGGCCCAGAACCACACTAGGCCCGCATAGTTTAACCTGATTATAGCCCACTTCCTCTCACAAAGAGGAGACCTGAGACTCAGAGAACAGTAAAAGCGTTATAAACTGAACAAGTCACAAAAAACATTTCCGAATTAACTTTACAAACCCTTACCCTTACGTGTGCCTTTTGATGACCTTAGCGTATTAATGAGACCAAGTCAAAGAATCAACTGGCATATTATGCTTTTTTTATTTTTTTATACAAAATAATTCGAAAACGTCACGATTATTAATGTAACGAGAAATAAAATAATTAAAAAACACTATTTTATTCCATAAAAATTAACACAATTTTTTTGCTTTAAATATGAATGATTGGTTCGAATGAAAATGATTTAGTCGTAATACTATCAATGAAACTTAGGTATACACATCGAGAGTCTAGTTTTATGTTACCTACGAAACTATGTATTTTGAATTTTTTGTATTATTTTACATATATCATATAACCTTAGAGTTATGGGGACATCAAAAACACGTTTTAAAATCATCATCATCACTCATCATTTCAGCCGAAAGACGTCCACTGCTGGACATAGGCCTCCCCCAAATATATGGTTTGCCATAATCGCCACGCTTGGCAGGCGGGTTGGCGATCGCAGTATGGCGTTCAAATGCATAGAGAACGCTGCTGCCCGTTCTCTAGTGAGTCCCTTAGTCGCCTTTTACGACACCCGCGTGAAGACATAGGGTAGTGCTATTCTTTACGTCCGGCACCACATGGATTGACGTCGTCGGACGTTATAAAATACGTCGGAATAATTACCTACTCAAAAATAACGGTAACATAATATAATCTTTTTACAATAAAAAGCCTTGACATTGGTCAACCTTCAATTAAAAATCCGACCACGACAACCTAAGACTTGGCACATTTTGTGCAGCCTCTATAATGCAACTGGAAATTCATTATTGCATGACGTGACGAATTGTTTTTTATTTACGTTTTTTCCCCCAAAAACAATTGAATAGTTGTAACTGAAGGCTATTGTTAGTTTTTGTGTAACCTGTCTGTTCGTCTGTACCCTTGTATCTCTAAAACGGCTAAACTCTTTTATGTTTAGCGAGATTTTTTGTCTTTTTTTGTGAACTTGGCATTGTTTTTTTCTTGGATATTACTGAGTTAAAAATAATCTTGATCTAATAAAAAGAGTCTTGAATTAGGAAAAAGCTGCTTTTTTTTTCATAATAGTTTGGGGCTTTGGAAATTAGATTTTCAAACAATTCCTTATTTATTATTCCGTAGATTTGCGGGTGTTTTGTTAAAGAGGCATTTTAATGCAGCACGCTACCATGTCCCCATACATTCCTTGATATTGTTCTTAAAGTAACACTTCTAAAAAACATTTTGTTAAGTTTTTTTAAACGTTATTTTTATAATTATGTCTATACTTAAGTATTTTAAGTGTTGTCAAATAAACGATATCTATCTTTCTTTTTTAGCTAACCTTGAAGTCAATAATCACGACGCCATATTGGATTCATTTCATCAGCCCCGAAGGTCAAAAAGGCCGACAAAAATATTTACCTTCCTCAATAAATTACTACTCCGACTCAGTCTATAGTTTAAGTTGTATAACTGTACAACAGTTTTCGCAATGCTGTGAATCTATGACATTTACAGGTAGGGCAGCCATAGTGGTATTTGCACAAATTGCAGTACAATACCTCGGCTGAAAACTTGGATTAGAATGGAATGTTCAACACAGACGTATGCATTTTATACTAAGGCTAACCGCGGAATATCCCGCTTGTGATGTGACAGCCCCTTTTTAACCCTGTCTTGCATTGTCTAGGGCACACGTGTTTAGCGACTGCCGTGCCAAGGAAAGCACGTTAAGAGCGCTTATCCTAAAAGTTGGCAACGTCGCAAACAGCTGTCAAATATTTACCTGTTTTGATTAATTTGGCAATATTTTTGTATGGAATTAAGAAATGTGGCTAACTATTGAACTAAATGTCATTCGTCAGAAGGCTTATAGTATTTTTTTTCTAAAAGTATTTCATTTCCAGTATAAGCTAACCTCGCATTGTACGGAAATCCTAAGCAATGCGAGATCAGCATAAACTGGAAATTTATAGCTTGATGTGTAGCCGTGTGTACAACATCAGCTTATAACATCAGTGACATTTTGTCACCATTCTGTGAAAGTCGCGTCAAAATCGGTTCAGCCATTTCGGAGATTAGCCAAAGCTAACAGACGAAATAATATTTTTTTATGCATTTAGTAAAAAGTTATTTTGACATTACAAAGAGACACTTTCAATTTTATTTATTTCTACAGAGATCGTTGCTATTTTGGTCAACTAAACACAACAGCTAATACAAGATTTGACCTTGATGAGAATGGGAAACTGCGGATAACCCTAATGAAGTCAAGTTTATTTTAGGTGTTAAAATCGATGTCATTGCACCTTTTACAACTTTACCTTATTTTGCCTAATCTAAGTTTTCGCCCTTCAACCGGTTTTGAAAATCTACCTGTACCTACCTATCAATTTATCTGTTAAACCCGGGGCCACGAGATATTCGCTGCAGCGAATATTCGCGCGGTGCGAACGGCGAAGCATCTAGCGACTTAAACAAATGTAATAGAAATGTACTAATCATGCCATTCCACGCGTAGCGGCGAACGGCGCCAAAAAAGCCTTTATTCGGTATTGGACAGATTCGAAATTAGGCAGATTAGCTACTCGACAGTTTCCTAGATTGGGCAGATTCTTGGATTCGACGGATTAGCTATACAGCAGAAAATGAACAGTTGTGCACAAAATATACTTCGTGATCAATTTAATTTAAGTATATCGTGACTTAATTCACCTGGGTGCATTAAGTCTACTAAATAATATAATTTGTTCACCCAGGTGAATTTTCTACGACGCCAAAGATAAAAAAGATTTCCCATTAAACCACCACATATAAAATATTTTTTTAACGTATACAATTATTGTTTTAATTGAAAGTGCATTTTATTTTTACCTTCATTTTAAGTTTATTCCTTTTAATTTCGCTTGCAATTTTATTTACGACTGTCCTTCTGCCGTATAGCTAATCCGTCGAATCCAAGAATCTGCCCAATCTAGGAAACTGTCGAGTAGCGAATCTGCCTAATTTCGAATCTGCCCAATCCGGAATCTGTCCTATACCGAATAAAGGGAAGAAGACATTGGAGCTTACATTTTTAAGTGTCGGTTTTTTGTTTGAAAAATCTTCTAATAGTCAATTTTATGCATAAATATGTCATAGGATACAATCTGCTATCTAATTACGCAACACATTTTCGATTTGCAATTGAGTAAAATTGGTTTCGTTTTGACTAGAATTGCTTTCAAAAGTTGTAAATTGAAAGCAATTCTAGTCAAACGAAACCAATTTGACTCAATTGCAAAACGAAAATGTGTTGCGTAATTAGATAGCTGGTAGGCAAATTGGCAACTTATCTTTTTTTGCAAAAAATATATTCGGATCTAATATTTATATCTCCAGAACGGAGAGAATGGCCGTTAAATCCTTGCACGCGGTGATGTAACTATTAATTTATGATTTTTTGACACATTTCGTATAACGAGATTTACTGCGTTTTTTTTTTTTGAAAAAACACGCACCTATTCTGAAAAAATTAAGTATGTCAAAAAATAATAAATAAATAGTCACATCACCGTGTGCAAGGATATAACGGTTATTCTCTCCGTTCCGGAGATATAAGTATTAGCTTCACACGTCTTTATTGTAAAAAAAATATAAGTTGCCAATTTGCCTGATTGTATCCTATGATATATTTATGAATAATATTGGCTGTTAAAAGCCATTTCAAGCAAAAAATCGATACTTTAAAATTTAAGATCCAATGTCTTCGAAAGCCTTTTTTCGATCCACAGTGCGGCGGGGCAATCGGCGGAATGCGCCGAGCGAATCGCACGTTGGATCGTCTGGCGGCGCGGTGGGCGACGGAAACAAATGCATGAATCAGTACGGCGCATGCTACCAGCGTTGCCAGACCGTACTTTTTAGTACGGTTTTCCGTACTATTCATGACCCGACCGTACCAAAAACGTCCCTCAAGTCAAACCGTACCTTTACCGTACTTTTTGCCATCCAAACCAGGTAAAACAAAACGAGTTGACGCCTATTCTACAATCCTGGCCCTATACTACGAAGTGCAAAATTCAAACTTCATTTCGTGCCATTCCGCTCACACTTATGTTATTTGACACAAGAGCGTGAGAGATGGTACCGTACGAACTTCGAATTTCGTAGTATAGGGCCTGCAGGGTGGCCAACCGAGGGACCAAGATAGAGAAAGCAAAGCTCGTATAGCTCTGTCCCTGTTCATGACGTCACAGAAATATGGGATACGTTCTGTTTCACGCAGTCTTGTTTCATTTGTTCGCAATTCTCTGCTCAGGCTTCCCAACTTAGGGCATTTGGCCCCAAATTTAGGGCGGAAATATGGTTATATATTTTTCTAATACTCAAAACGGTTTTTTTTTTAAACCGTACCCTTTCATCAAGTTTCGTACCTTTTTGACAAGCTTGTCATACTTTTTAGACAACCCATACTGACAACACTGCATGCCACGGTGTCGAGCGGCAGACGTGGCGAATGTGCAGAAACCAAACTTAGTTGTATTCGCCACTAAATACTGAATACTTAAAAGCTTATTGTCGAAATTGCTAAGCCAGTTATCCTATCTGCATTGACCCTTTTTTCTACTTGTGGTTCAATATTAATAACAATATAATCAAAAGTTTCGACACTCATTTGGGTATAATCGAATAAAATATCTAGATAGTAATAGTTATGATGTCTTAAACCAAAAAATTACTTCTCTCCAAGCTATATCGAGATAACTTTTAAAGACATATCGCTCTCGGTCTATACTGGTCGCCGCAGAGAACGCTTCGGCCCGGGGCCTGCACACTTTGCCGCTCAAGAAAACGCACCGCCGCGTCGTTTCGCGGTTCGCGACGCCCGTCCCCGTGGCCAGGCCGATAGTCCGCGCAGTGAGCAGTGAGACGGTGGAGGTAGAAAAAGGCCAAGCTAACTCAGTCTGCCAATTTTGTCAATGGCGCCCTCCCCTGTCTCACCGCTCACATACCTTAGGCGGTGACTAACAGTCGCGCGTGGACTATAGTCATACAAGTAGATATTTTCTACATGCGAAAATACAATTTAGTACCTGCGAATGTCTTAAGAGTTGTCCCAAGACACTGATCATAAAATTTTTATCATCGTATTTAATCAGCTGCTTCTTAGAGGGAAGGAGACAGCAACATTTTTCTCAGTACGTTACTTAATAATTCACAAACGATTAAAGACTACTTATTTTTAGCCACAATATAATGATGAAGTTATGACAGAAGGTTTGGTGGATAATTTGTATGAAAACAGTGTTTTAAATATTGGAAAGAGCTTCTTTAACGCGGGTTGCGATAGGAGTAAAGTGGTAGAAATCTGAAAAGTGTTACGCCTCCTCCATGCGACTTTCCCTCTCTCTCTGAGAAAGAGAAAGTGGAAATTTGATCAAAATGAAAACAAAGATGGCGGCTGCGATATATTACAAATTTTCTGTCATGGGTATTGTTTTCATGGTTTTCGAGGGCCCTAAAGCCGATAATGAGGTCAAAATGTAAATCCAAGATGGCGGTTTCGAAAATTTTGTTTTTATTTTAAATCATACGTGAGAAGGAACTTCGTCCCAGAAGACACTGCATCCTCGAGCTGAATAAATGATTACTATAAATTAAGTGCGGTGCTCACTGGAGCCCAAACCAAACAGCATATCAATTTGCTTATAGCCGAAAGGCTGATTGCAGATACATAAAAAGAAAGAAAAAAAAGTACTTCTTTATTCAATTAAAATTAGAATAGGAACTGCTAATGTTGAGTGTGCCTATTGAACGTAAAGTCCTGCTATTTACGTAACATATTTTCGTGAACAATTACGACAAATTTGTTTCATTTTGACAGTACAACAACATTCATTGCGTTGTTGAGCAGATTATTTTTTCGAACTTATGTGGCAATGGATTAGCAATCTGTTTCAAAACGATTCAGATTCTGATTGATCTTGTATTACGCAATTAGGATACTGAATTCGATTCCAGAGACGGGATAGCGTTTTGAGTTTTTTCTTTAGATCATTGTCAGTAGAAGGTGAACCACTGCCGAACCGAATTGTATGGTGGTTTTCAGTCACTGATATAGTCGTGACATAGCAGTGATAGTCTAGTGGTGTGACCGTTGGACTGCCAAGTCATAGGTATCGAGTTCAAACCCAAGGCACGCACCTCTGACTTTTCGGATTCATGTGCGTATTATACGGGGTGTCCGGGACATCGACGCGAAGTCGGTTACCATGGATTCAGTACATGATTCTGAACCCCCCTGCGTTGAAATTTTTCTACTGAATTTTGAGTTTCATACTGAATCTATGGAAACAGTTTTCACGTCGATGTCTCTGCCACCCTATATAGTACACACTCATATTGCCCGTTTTGTTTAAGTCCCATGTAGTCGGGGGCGACCCTATTGCCAACAACCGGGCACAAATCCAGCTTCCGGGCTGCTACTGAGAAATGCCTGACGGAAAAACCCAATAACACTGCCCGATCTGGGAATCGAACCCATGACCTCATGCTCAGCAGTATCGCTTGCGACAATAGGGATGATGCCTGGGTATAAAAATGAAATTCTAATTAGTCCGTCAGTCAGATAATAAAACAATATTAGACACGTATTTTTTGCTTTATCATATTAATAAAAAATTACTTAGATAAAACGCATTTTAAGTTGGGGAGTGGGGGTCGCTACGTCACTAGTACGTATAAAATCTACATACTTGTGACGTCATGGCACATTTTACCTTAATGTATCGCCGTAATCTTTAGATTACGTAAAAAAAAGAAAAAATACGTGGCCAATATTTTTTTTAAATCTCAAAGACGGACTAAACATTTTTTTTTTGTCATCATCCCTATTAAGCCAAGGAGGCCGTCAACGAGGCGACTATTCAATAACAATCGGATAAAATAAAATATTTCTCAAGTACTAACAGGCGTCATAAAAACGCGCCATAATATTTTATTTTATGGATACTGCATTTTAATACGCCATAAAACATATTTGCTGACAGTTAAGGAAAAACAGCGGAGTTATGTATTGTTTATTTTCTCACGCTTATTAGAGCCTCGTTAAAATGTGTTTAAAAGGTGAAACATTGATTTTTTATGTTAAGCTATTCAGTTGGGTCAGTGACAGCTCGGCCCGAGTCAACTCAACCCGACCAATCATCATCATTATTCCAGCCGAAAGACGTCCATTGCTGGACATAGGCCTCCCCCAAGCACCGCCACTTCGACCGATTCTGTGCTTCCAGCATCCAGCGGATTCCTGCGGCCTTCACAAGGTCATCAGTCCACCTTGTGGGAGGCTTTCCAACGCATCCGGTACGCGGTCGCCACTCCAGAACATTTCGGCCCCATCGGCCATCTGTTCTGTGAGCAATGTGCCCTGCCCATTGCCAATTAAGAGCGTTCATAAATAGATGTCAAATATTTCGATATTTCGATTATTTTGACAATAATTATCACTGTATGGAAATAAGAAATGTAGCTAACTAGCCAACTAGAATATCGATTATGAAATCCAATAATTAATATCGTAACACCGAATATTTCGTTTTAGATGTAAAAAAAGTATTTGGAAACTTTCCAAATGCCTTTTTTACACCTGAAACGGGTAAAATATCAAATTCTAATGTTATAATAAATTAGAATTCATTATTAATATTCTAGTTCGCTAGTTAGCCACATCTCTAATTTCATACAGTAATATTGCCAAATTAATCAAATCAGGTAATTTTTTTACAGCTATTTGCGACGTTGCCAACTTTTAGGATAAACGCTCTTAAGTTTGGCAGTTCTTCCAGATCTAAGTAACTGTATTGGAACCGGTATCAAAAGTACAGGTTCTCTATCGGTAACCTACTTAGCAGATCTTGTCATTTCGGTACCTGGGTACCGGTTTCTGACGGGTACCGGTACTCCACCAAGTACCGGTATCAAATAAACCCGGCGCGTACTACAAATCTCATATTTGTACGAGGAACTTCGTACGGTTGGCAACCTGGAAGTGATTTTTCTAATGCCTATTAGCTATCCTTTTTATTTACTGTATCTGTTTTCTCACTCTAACGTACGGCCATATTTGTTCGGTACCGGTACTGATTAGAAATACCAGTAATACAGGTACTACGTCTGGTACCGGTACCGGTATTTCAAGCCCTGTACCCTAATTGCGTAATACACGATTAATCAGAATCTGAATCGTTTTGAAACAGATTGCTAATCCATTGCTTCATAAGTTCGAAAAAAAACTCAACAACGTAAATAACGCAATGAATGTTGTTGAACTGTCAAAATGAAACAGATTAGTCGTAATCGTTTACGGAAATATGTTACGTAATTAGAGAGGTGGTTGGAAGACACAATGAAATTAATCATTAAATAAAGAACAGGTGAGGAGTAAAAAAATAACATAGATTCTACTTTTTGAGCCCGGGTCAAGTTGACAGTGTACCAGAAATGGCTCGAAATGGCATGTTACTTTACGGTTTGCCAAATAGTGGATCAATATTGGAGAATATCTTTACTGGTCCTACTGTTCCATGCCTGTTCAACGCAATGTTCCCATGTGCACAAAGACAATGGTTCACAAAACGAGCTAGAGTCAGCCATTGTGCCGTCGCTGATTACATGCCGACGTTATTCTATCCGAACACCTGTATGTTATGTACCGATTGAACTGAATTTCAGATGAAAAGTTAAGTTAGAAATGATTTTAAGAGTATCTCAACAATACCTACTTATAGTACTTACTAATTCCATGTCATCCTCACAAATATACATAGTAACCTCTCTAAACATCATTTCAAAATTCGAACGGCGCTGTCTCGTTGTGAATCCGCTATGATTTACGAGTACTTTAAAAACAAATGAGTTCTGTTTCGAATTGTGTGCGCTCACTTGAGTGAGGTTCCAAGTGAAGTTTACAGAATAGCAGTACGTACTGCACCTTCTTCTTTTATGTTAGCACGGAAAGATCAGAATAGAAGAATATATGCCGTGGTAAAAATATAGTAGATTCGCCAACTATACAATGTGTATTTTTCTGAATATTCATGAAAAATTTACTTTAAAAGGGGGGTCTGTCTTTAATATTTTTTATGTTATTCTATTTTTATTTTTTTTGGTGTTTGCCATACCTCCGATGTTACTGGCTCGATTTGGATTCTGTTTATTATTTCTAAAAGCTTAAGAGTTATTTTATCGGATTAACTAAAATTAAAGTAAAATTAGTCGACTATGAAAAAAAAAACGGAGGTGGACATTTTTTTCTAAAAAAACATAACAGTATTTATTTTAAAACACAAATAAATGTAAGTCCATAAAATCATAGCGGGATATTGAAAAAAATATTAAAATATAATAAGAGAAAATAAAAAAGTAAAGATAGACCCCCCCTTTTTAAGTTTATTTTCCATAATTTGTCATGAATATTCACATGTCCATGGTGGGCGACACTGTATTGATTTTTTAGAAATTTAGTATTTAGGCCTCAAATATAGCAGGATACTATTATTATGCAGGGTGGATTTTTGAGACGGGGCAGTAAGGGTAGCTACAGGACAACGGTCTTAGGAGACTGTCTTTAACTTTTTGAGATATTTTGATCAGTATTCACAGATTTTGAAAAATATGTACAGTCGGTAAAAAAAGGGCAGATTTCACAACAAAAAAAAACGATTCTAATGGATCCTGTTTCTTATAAGGATAAAAATACTCTATTGGACCAACTGAAGTTTAAGTAGGTACCAGTAAAGTCAGAAATCGCAAAAAACGTTTCCCATGCATTTCGTCGGAAATGAGACTACTTTAAAAATTTAAACATACATTTAAAAAAAGACTTTAACGAACATAGGAACTTCCTCCTTTTTGGAAGTCGGTAAAAAATGCGAGAGGTTGAATGTCTGAATCTCGGGCACGTTTTAACGTCCGAACAGTTTTGGATACAATTTCGCACACATATAGACTATGATCTAAATTTAAACATATTATATCATCATCATATCATCCATGTACATGTACCTCTTAGTACCTCCAGAATACGAGCGAAACTGCGGGCAACGGTAGTTCATACCTAAATAGCCTTTTTTTGGTTTTTTTTGAGGGTGGGAAATGATCAAATAACTTCTCCCGCTCTGGCCGGAGCGGGAGGGCGTGTCAGACTTTTACTGAATAAAACCCACCCGTGTTCCTTCTGTTGCCTGTGTACCTGTATCCCTTTCGGACAAACTTGCAACCCTAGCAGGCATTGACTCATACGGACCCCGTCAGACCTAAAATAGCCTAAGGGCTATATCGATGATTATTATTATTGACTAGCTACGCCTCGCGTGAGAATATCGGGATAAAAAGTATCCTGTGTCCTTACCCAGGCCATGGTCTACCCATGTGCCAAATTTCATCCAAATCCTTTCAGCCGAAAAAACAAACAAAGAAACTCACTTTCGCATTTATAATATTAGTTAGGCTTAGGATGATTAGCCATTAGCTTAATGATCGTATTGACAGACAAACATCAGGTATTTTTGTATCTCTTGGCCTTCTCTGTGAATGCGAACCGAACACATGCAGATAAGCAGGGCGTAGTTCAAGGTATAAGTGACAGCGATTTATTGAAAATAATTTGATGGGCTGAAATTGATACTTGGTATACTAGCTATAATGTTGCAAGGACAGCTCTTTATGTAGCATTAGCAACACTCTCAAGAATTTATTATTTTAATTACTTATTTTATTTAAATGTAAGTTTTAGTTTGTTTGCAATTTTTTTTTTTTTTTTTGTTATTTTTGTAAAGATAGTCCAAGTCCAACAACTATACCTATAAATTATTTAATAAATTATTTACAAACTATTAACACTAGGTACGAAATACAATAACTAACTACACGAATAGATACAAAAAACAAAAGGACACTTAGGCGTCGAAGTATTCGTCCGCATCGCTGTCATCCGGAAACGTGCCCAGAAGACTACCTATAAATTAGATTCGCGAATCATTGCAAAACTATGAAAACACCCCGTGTTTACAAACGAGCACCTTTAGATATTTGAGTAAATCTCCACAACATTAGAATTTTCCAGTGATTTTGCTACCTTCACAGACTTGCGAATATTTGCGACCAAGATTTGTTACAGTTGTAATAGCAATCATGTCATTTCGTTTAAAATTGGTTTTTATTTTTATTAATTTATTCAAATTTCATATACTTAGATTTATTTTTTCTATTTTTTGAATGTGAGAACGCTGTAGGCTTAGTGAACTGTAGATTTATTGACCATCTTCTATTTTGTTAAGTACCTGGTACTTGTTGAAAGACCTACACTGTCCTCCCATACCTAATAATACTGATATTTGAAAATATTGTAAAAAACAATTATTTTTAAAAGAGTAACCGTGGAGTTTATTGCCGGCTCTTCTCCATAGGAAACGACCAATTGGAACCGTGCACCTAGCTTCTGACGTTTTATAAATGCCCATGTAGGTTTATGTGAAATAAAATAAATTGAATTGAACCACGGTCATTATTACTTTTACGGGTGCATTGAAAAGTTTTAAGTTTTTGTATCTCGTTAATGTTATTTGCGTACGAAATGAAATGTTATTAGCAAATTAATGATTTTTATGAATACCTACCTGCTTAATTTGTGTGCCAAAGTTCATATAATACTATATTTTTAAGTTCTAAAATGTTCTCAAGTACGTGAAATCCTTGTAATTTCTTTAACCTCATATTCCAATAATTTCTATGTTTTACCACATTTAATTCCAATACTAAATAACTTTTAGACATTAAAAAAATCGTAAAACTCTCCGCACTCTCTTCGCTTTTAACCAAGCCCACACCCCATCACACAATACAAAGTAGATAATAGCCGATCTGGTTCCAGCGTTCGTCCCATTGTGCCGCAGTTAGGGCAGACGAATTTCTAGTACCTTTGTATGCCTTGACATTATTCTCATTCGCGTCATCATCCAATTGACTGCCGACGGCGACGGCCGTAAGAAATGGTAATGGGATCTTCTTTTTATCGACACGAACTCTATGTACTCAATTGTTTATTGAATTTCATAATGTCAGTGTCACCGACGGAACGGAATGTTGCCATTTTAAAAACTATATTTATACCTAAACGTTAAACGAACCGTCAGACGCTGTCCTGGCAAATTTTTTATTTAGAATTTTCGGCGGTTCCTTTAGGTTTTCCTAAACCACTCCAGTATTCAGGCAAACAAAACAACAAAAGAATTATTTAAATTGGTCAAGCCATTTTCAAGTTTTTGCGAGAATAAAGGCTCGTACAGACCGGCACGACTTGTCGCGCGACGCGACACGAACAATACAATTTCTAAGAAAACTTCACAGTATAACAATAGCCGGTGCGCGACAAGTAGCGCTGGTCTGCACAAGCCTTAATGCACGGCTTCTTGTATGTACAATGTCGCCCACGGGCATGTGACCGCCCGTATTTTTCTGAATATTCATGAAAAATTATCGGAAGTTAACTTTAAAAGGGGGTTTTGGGTTCGAACCCAAGCAGGCGCTTTACTTTGTGTAAATAATTTCATCACCACTGCTCTCAAAATGGTGAAGGAAAACATCGTGAGGAAACCGGCATCTCCTAGAACCAAATACTCGAAGACATGTGACATTTACCAACCCGCACTGGGCCCGCGTGGTATATTACAGCCCACTCCCTCTTGAAGAGAGGAGGCCTGTGTTGGGTCACAGGCCTCCTCTCTTCGAGAGGGAATGCTGTGGGAACATTCTAGGCTGGTTATACACCTAAAATAGTACACCCACATTTCGTCAGTTATGTTTAAGTCCCATGTAATAGGGGACGAGCCTATTGCCATCAACTCGGCACGAATCCAGACTCCGGGCTGCTACTGAGAAACTCCAGATGGAAAAACACAATAACCCATAAAATCATTTATCATTGAATTATGTCTGTTTCTAGCCGGGGGCTCACGTAATTTATCTAAAAAACCGGCTGGAAGGAGGTACGGATGATATTGAATGACGATGATGTCGGGTCATATTAGAAACGGTTAAGAAGACAAATGCAGGAAAATACACATCAGCACACTATAAATAAAGAATACACACTGACTTTTCCTTATACTCAAGAGCGATTCAAATCTATACTTATAATAAAATAAAGCTGAAGACTTTGTTTGTCTGTTTGTTTAGATGCGCTAATCTCTGAAATAACCAGTCGGATTTGAAAAAATATGTTTGCCTTTGATAGTCCAATTCTTAGGGAAAGCTTAGGCTATTTAACATCCCGCTAAGACCTTTAAGAGCCGAGAAAAAGAAACAAAGCCAGAAAGAATGAAGAAATAGCGCGGGCGACCGATGGGATGCGACGTGGTGAATCGGGGGCCGAGGGAGTTTTATAAAAAGTGGCTATTATTTTATTTCATTGTGTATCTTACGACTTCCAGGCGAACGATGTCGCAGGCAGAAGTTAGTTTTTAAGCAGGTAAGTACGGATCATGCTTAACTCAGTTCTTTATCTTTAGGGTTATAAAAGATTGTCCTTATTGAAAGGGCTTCCTGTCTCAACAAGGACGAAACTTATAGGATTAAAAACCCCGTGTTATTGGTTTCCCAGAACCTAATAACTAGAGACCGGATTATATGCAACATAAAAAGCTTGTTATATGCATGAAAAATGCTTGAAATATGCACGAAAATTGGCAGAATATGCGAAATTAAATGAAAAATTTAAGGAACCCAAAAAAAAAGAAAAAGTAAGCTTTCATTTTTTCATTTCAAAATTAGCATACAATTAGTAAATTATCTTTTGATAGGCAATAATAGGTATAGTAACATTACATGACATATTAATATTTTTGTAAACGTAAAAAATCATGTATTGTTCCAAATTTTCAGTGGTAAGATTGTATCTCATGATGAGATGATCATTTAGAATATTTTTGTAAGTGGAAAAGGTTCGCTCCACACCCACCGAGGTAACTGGGCAGAATTTGAACTTGGGTGCTATGTTAGCAATTATACATTTATTATATGCAGTCGGAAAAATATTGTAAATGTACCGATAATATGCATCATAAGTAGATCTTAGGTAAAATATGCTCCCGGGTCGACGGCGCGTTGTGTTCCACGCGCGCCTCAAAGAGATGTCAGCACCAACTGACGGGGTCCGTAAGGACCAATGACTGCTGGGGTTGCGGGTTTGTCCGAAAGGGATATCGCGGCCCCGGCACACGGGCAATGGAAGGAA
The DNA here is from genome assembly GCA_947364205.1 of Agrochola lota. Lineage (NCBI taxonomy): Eukaryota > Metazoa > Arthropoda > Insecta > Lepidoptera > Noctuidae > Agrochola > Agrochola lota. Next base: position 6,077,881 of record OX376246.1, on the reverse strand, counting down.
CACGGGTGGGTTTTAGTCAGTAAAAGTCTGACACGCCCTCTCGCTCCGCCCAGAGCGGGAGAAGTCATTTGATGATTTCCCATCCTCAAAAAAAAAAAAAAGGTAAAATATGCTATTACCGCTAAGAATGGCTTAAATATGCAAATGCATATTCAATTAAGCAAATGCATATAATCCGGTCCCTACTAATTACTATCCTCCTGCCATAGGGGGTTGACAAACCACATCTTCTTCCACTCAGTCATCTCTTTGAGCCATCATCTGAGTCGTTAAGTTCCTTCCTAGCTATATTATCTTTCACACAATTCATCAGCTCAATCAACTTAGCCTATCGCAGTCCACTGCAGGACATAGGTCTCTCCTAGGCTGCGCACAACACCCTGTCGTCCGTTTTCCGCATCCAGTCTGACCCAGCCACTTTCGTAAGGTCGTCGGTCCATCTACCTGGGGAGCGTGTCACGCTACGCTTGCTAATACGCGGTCTCCACTCCAGCCCGCCTATTCTGTAAAAATCTCACTATGAAGACTTAGGTGAAGTGTGCGTGAAGTGAGCTGGTATTCCACCTAATGCTAGAGATTGACACTATGGGAATAGTGTAGTGTAATAGTTCACTTCAAGCTCACTTCACTTTAGGTTCCACAGTGAGATTTTTGCAGAATAGCTTAGCTGGACTCGTCTGCTCCACCTGCCATTGGTCCTTCAACCATCTCTCTTTAAACCATCCAAATTTTCTTTGGTTTGTCTCTTTTCTTACAGCCATCTCCATTCAACTTACCACCTTTCTAGCCACTTTCTCCTTCATCGTTCCCTTGCATCACAGTTATGTTCATATCATAACAATTAGCTACTCTTCAGCTTTTGCACATTAGGGGCTCCCGGGCTTCCGGGTGGTGAATATAGATGTTGATGGTTGTTTAGAGCTATGAGGAACAGGGTGTAAAGTTCACTCATCCACCATAGAAAAGGGAGGATCCTCCGACCAGACGGGTGTCGTGTCTACCGGGCAACTGCCCAGAGGTTGAAGTTGGGAGATTGTATATATGTCCATCGTGCGGTAAACTCTATTTGTGTGACGTCAGGTCTTTGATGCGTAGTTCACATGTGGCGATTATAGATGCCACCACAGCTGTAGAGGGAGGGACAGGCCAAAGAAAAGTTGGATGGATTGTGTGAGGAATGATATGAATGAAAAAGGAGTGCATGATATAGCTGACAGGCTGACAGGGAAGAAAGAAAAATAAGAAAGAAAGAATATACGTTAATTTGCGGTAAAGATGACGCATAGAAAGTTGTTGGGGGAAAATATGCGTCACATCCACGCAAAACGGCCATCCCTCAGCCTAATGCTGTGACTCTATGCGAGACAGAGCCCCAGCGCTGGTTTTCAGCGACAGTTGGCGGTAACGTCATGACGTCGACCGGTGCAGCATACAATGAGATATAAAAATAAAATAAATATACAATAATTAATTTCTACATATAAATAAAATATAATATTTAAATTGGAAACATTCCATTCAGTCGGCATCGACTCGCGCGCCGCCGGCTTAGAGCAATCGTGTTGTCAGAAAAATATTGTGGAATAAAAATCGTGTAGCGTCAACCCCAAGTATTATGGGGGGAGGACAAATTAATTGGAAAAGACATATAGATAAATTATGTAAAAAATTTAGTTCATCCTATGCTTTATATAGATTATCCTCCATAGTAGATACCAAAACACTTGTTACAGCTTACTAAAGCTTGGGATTGAGCTGCTCGCTCTGCTAAGCCTTGTGAAAACCATAAAATTTGACATTTTAATTATTCATCACAATAGACCAGTTTTATATACACATTGACGTTGTTGAAAATTATATTCAAAATGACACGATTACTTTGTAAAGTATTATATTATTTTAATTATTGTGAATGTGAGGACTAAGTGGATATTTTTTTAATTTCTTTTTTTAGTTTTCATTTATTTTTTCTTTCTCAGTTAGTTTTAATGATGGTCTGGCAGTTTGAGTAGTTGATGCGGCCTACCCAAATATCCTGTCTTTGGTATTGTTCGTCGAGTTGAGCTCCTTAAGTTCTGAGTTGAGCTCCACGATTACTGACAAATGCTTGCACTGACTGGACAGGTCCACTCAAATCTGTGTGGTTCTTTCCTCAAAAGACCATTTCAGACACTAATCTACATGGTCCTCACATGGCTTGACCAAGATTATGTCTGGACTTTAAAAGAGACTGCGACCTCTGAGTTTGTTTCGGCCTTTCTTGTCAGAGTAGTCAGATAGGAAACACCGACCTCATCTAGCTTATTTTTTTAAATATTTTTTATATGACGTGTAAAAGTGATTCCGATATCCTATTTACAGAATAAACAATTTCATTTCATTATGGTATAGTTGAACCGATAAAGACACAGCTTTTAAGGCCCAAAAAAGATATATCCGGTCAATGTTTAAACTTAAAACTACAGACAGTTGCAAGCCTAAGCAGTATAATATATTGACACTTCCTTGTATATATATTTTGAAAGTAGCTATGTTTGCAAAATCCAAGTCGTTTTGAACGTCTAGCTGATGTATTCCCAAGAAATAGGCGTGACAATAGTAAATTGTGTCAATTACCGTGTCAAACTACTTTGGTGCGCAGAAGTGTCTACTCTATGGCCCCAATAATTTACCGAGTGGTTGGAAAGACTTGACAACAATGCTGTTTAAGAGTAAACTACGTAATTTTTTTAATAATATGACGTACTAGTGTGACTGAGTTTATAACAGAGAATTTTTTTTGCAGAAATGTTGCTCCCTTATTCTATATTGACTTTTTTTAAATTTAATTTAATATTGTATACGAGATTGTGACTGAATAGGAATACCTATTTGTCTGTGTGCCGTCTTAATTTATTGACATTTTATTATTATTGTTAACTATTAGTGTTTGGCATGAAATTGTGACATGTAATTACCTTGATTTTATATTTTTATTTTCATTTTATTAATGTGACATTTGATACCTAAACTATTTTGTATGCCTTCTGGCGGGACATAGTATAGACCGCCATTTATTTGTAAAACATCTGTAATTATTTATTTTTTTACCCTATGTTCACAAAATCAATAAATGAATTGAATTGAATTGAGGAAGATGGTGGTCTTTCGGGCTTTGGACAGTTCTCCGAAAATTGGTTCAAGTCCCAGAAGACCAAATTCAAAATTTGTTGGATCATTATCATTATCAATACAATGCAGAACATCCACCTGTCTCATGTACGCACAATTACGCGAAAAGATAACTTAACGCGAAATTCATAAATTAGGGAATTCGATACTGTGTTTTCAATAAAATGTTTGATACTTGACGTAATAGTGAATTGTTATGTTGATGACATCATTATATAGGCAAGCACAAGGCTTAGTAAGTTTATTGTGATAGCCCCGATTAACTCCTAAGACATTCATTTACCAAAAATCTTTCACATATTTCCTTGGAATTGGTCCAGTGCTCTCACATCATTAATCACAATCTGTTTCATTTTGACATTCATTGCGTTATTTACGTTGGTGAGCTGACATTTTTTTCGAACTTAAGAAGCAATGGTTTAGCAGTATCGTTCAATATGATTCAGATTAGGATTGATCGTGGCAATTAGGGTGCTGTCATCGTCATCAACATAATATATAATGCCCGACTTTACCCACTGTTGCTTATGGTGTATTCTCTGCTCATGTGTGCCAGTTTTGTCCCTCAAAATGTGATTATACTTTAAGAAATGTTTGTCCTTCAGGTAGATTATTAAAAAATAATGGACACGTATTTTTTATGTAATCAAAAGATTACGGCAATACATTGAGTTAGAATGTAGCATGAACACATCGAGCCCCACTCCCCAACTTTAATGCGTTTTATCAAAACCATTTTTTATTAATATGATAAAGCAAAAATACGAGTCTAATATTTTTGTATTATCTGACTGACGGACTAAATAGATTTTTCCCCCGTCAACACCCCTATCATATGGCCAGTAGTGGCCATGAGCCAATGTGTTAGAAAAAAAATAATCGTAAATAGCCTCCCTATTCCACCTCACCTATTAATTTGGGAAACATGACATTTCAGAGTGGATTTGAGTGCATTTTATAACTTTTCTATCGCTAGGGTAATATCAGTTCCTTAATGTTCATTTGTTTTTCGTACGATAAAGGTACCTAAGGTGGATTAAGTAACTTCTTCCATCTTCAGTTTCAAGATGAAAGCTTTTCAAAAGAAACCTTATGGGCCTACATCAATCAAAAGGTATTTTAATAAAACAGGTATACTAAAAGTTCAATAATTAAATTATCTTTAAAATGGTAAAGTTTCAGAAAAATACGCTTGATAGTTTTTGCGTGATTCTCAGTATTTTTATGTGCGGTAGACATAACTTTACAAATTAATTTCACCCTGCAATATAAGTATAATCTTAAACATTCATATATTAAGTTATTAGGAAAATGCTCCAATTTAACATTATTTTTTTCTAAATCATTAACACTACTCGTTTAGACTTGATCTTCAGTATAAAATCATTAAAAGTCGGTTATCGTCACCTTAAGCTCGAAATTCGTTGATAGCTATTTGCTTCCTCGTCGGTGGTGGGACAGTCAGGTGTCTTAATAACCAGGCTTTGAGAAACAGAGTGACAGTCAATTCAATTTACGCTGCGCGTAATTTGCTCGAGTTAGCGAGAGCGTGGCAGTCGTGGTAACGCGTTTGAGGTCAAATTCCATTCTCGGATCAGGCACAACAATCTGGAATGTAGGTAACAATATAAACGTAACATAACAACATAACATTACGCCTGGAATCGCGAAGGGTTAGGCAGAGTTCTACCTTATAGTACACTGACATATCGCAAGTTATGTTTAAGTCCTATGTAATAGGGGGCGAGCCTATTGCCATAAACCGGACGCAAATCCAGATTCCGGGCTGGTACTGAAACTATCGATCTGCCTAGCCTTTTCCCAACTATATTGGGGTCGGCTTCCAGTCTAACCGGATGCAGCTGAATATCAGTATTTTACATGGAGCGACTGCCTATCTGACCTCTACAACCCAGCAACTAGGTAACAAGATACCTACCTCTTGGTAAGACTGGTTGTCAGACTTTCGAGCGTCTGACAACCCGTAACGACTGTCAAAGATCCACGAATGACAGCCGGGACCAATGGCTTAATGTGCTTTCCGAGGCACGGAGGAGTCTCGGTATGTATAGATGGTCACCCATCCACAGACCAACAGCACCATGCGTAGCTTAACCTGATGGATCGATCTGTGTGGCAGTTATTTCTTAGCCACGAGCTCCTCAAGCGTTACTGAAAATATCCTAATGGAAAAACCAAGTAACACTTCCCCGACCTGGGAGTCGAACCCAGGACCTCATACTCAGCTTGCGACCACTACACCAACGAGACAGTAACAATATCTCGATGTTTTTTTTAATGTTCATCAAATTCAAATTCAAATTATTTTATTTCACATAAACCTACATGAAACGTCAGAAGCAGGTGCACGGTTCCAATTGGTCGTTTCCTATGGAGAAGAGCTGGCAAGAAACTCCACGGTTACTCTTGATAAAACCAATGATATTCTTTTTAACAATATTCTCATCGCATTTCACCTCTGTTGCGCAATCCTGAATTTTCATAGTTAGGCTCTGTTTACATGGGGACGCCATTTTCATTTGATCAGGTTAAGCTACGCTTGCCGCGGTCGGTCCGTAGATGGGTGACCGTCTTTACATACCGAGACCCATCCGTGCCTCGGAAAGCACGTTAAGCCATTGGTCCAGGCGGTCATTCGTGGATCTTAGACAGTCGTAAGGAGCCCGAAAGTCTGACAACCAATCTTATAAAGGGGTATCGTATTACCCAGTTACTGGGTTGTGGAGGTCAGATAGGCAGACGCTCCATGTAAAATACTGGTATTCAGCTGCATCCGGTTAGACTGTAAGCCGACCCCGATATAGTTGGGAAAAAGATGATCAGTTCGATATTTTACTAAATAATTTAGGGATCACATTCATGGCAGTTTCATTCTGCATTTGTTTTCAACCTTATTGACAGGGGGATGTTGGCGTATAATCCCAACTTTTTACCGGAAAATATTGTACAGCCGTTCGATTCTGTAAAAATATCACCGTGAAACTTAGGTGAAGTGAGCGTGAAGTGAGCTGTCAATAGTGTTAATCCCTAGCATCCTGCCGGTCGATTCTGTGGCAGTGACAGCTCATGCTGCTTTATGGGGAAGAAGGGGGTAAAATCGATCATATTATTTTGTTAAGTGTTATTTAATAACATGTGTTTCCTAACGTTTGACGGGGTTGGTAACACACAGACTGTGATCTTACAATATTGCGGATGAATCATGGCAGGGGTGGCAGTCTCGACATGGTTAGCGATCGCTACAAGACCGAATTCGGTCGCAAAGTGCTAATGGCGTCGCTAGACGCTCGCGACGTCCTTCACAAGCACGTGATTTCTTCGTGCGTGTTAAGCAATTTTGCGACCGAATTCGGTCGTGTAGCGATCGCTATCCATGTCGAGACTGCCGCCTCTGGTCTGAACATAGGCTCTACGAATTTTGGCGCATGTTCTCTCGCCTCATGTCACCATTTGGATCCAATTTTTTTTGTTGGATTTTCACGTTTTCTTTGTCATTCTTCATATACGAGACAGAGAAATAACAGTAATTATTACTAACTTAAATGTAACTCTGCCAACATGTATATATATTAATTACATCACACATAACTTCACAGTTATCATGTTATTTCTTTTCAAAATATTTTCCCATGCCATTGTGTCGAAGTTTTTAAATAACATTTTTCTACGCAACTTCAAACAAGTTTTTAGTTTTACTATTTTATTTAACTTACAAAACTAGTTTGCACTTCGCTGGTATCCATTTCTATGCTTAGTAGTACTATAAAAGGTAACATTTGTGAGTTTACACCTATGTCGGGGGTCATCTTCGTAACTACTGATCCGTTTCCGAAAATTCTTTCACCGATGGGAAGTTACAGTATTGCAGAGTGTCTTAAGATATAGGTATTTTATGTTAAAACAAGAAATGTCACGGTACCGAAGTCGCAGACAGAAACTAGTCTGTTAAAATTAAATACAGACAATGTCGCAAGATCGAATCCAGTCACGATTTTACAATCGCGATTGAAACTAATCTTGTTTTAACATAATGCAGCTAGCATTATTATAAAATATTAAGAAGATGATGATTCATGAGCTAATAATAAACACAAGACATAAAATATTAAGCAAGATGTTTCTCATACCATAACAATAGTACGAACGCGAAATGGGTATCATTAGGTAACCCATACCTGAGGCGTTGATAGTAAACATAGAAATGTATTAATAACTGCGACAGTGATAGAGGCGCCACCTGTTATTAATCAATAATCAACTACAGGTGCAAGTTTGTCTAATTTTATTATAGTTCTACTAACCTCGTAAGAAACGAGGATGCATATTACAGAGTTCATAATTAAAAGAACACAGCGTATTTTTTTTTAAGAAAAATAGAATCCATCTGCTCACCTAGACAAAAACCGTACGAGGAAATTAAAAGGATGTCGGGTTTGTGACGTCAAAATCAAATAAGGTAGGACAAAAGATTTAAAACGAAAACAGTAACATAACACCCTAAAAAATAAATCTCAAAAACAACAAAAAGTTTTGGCCAGGCTAACGCCGTATGCAAATTCCACGAATTCCAATGTATGGTCATAGACCCTAATAGCGTGCATTGAATAGCAATCAACTGTCAAGTGACCCTTTTCTTATAGAAAGTAATACTCACTTAGAGGGGATAATCCAGTTATCACATCCATTTTTCTAATAAAACACAAACTACAAATGTTCTTTTCACTTTAAATGGATGTTTCAATCTGTCACCCATTTCTTTGACACTATTTTGCACATAAAACCAATTTAACAAAAGTATGTTCGCACATTATTACTGGTTATTGTTAACAAATGTCACTGATTGTACATTTTTTTCTCGTATTTATGATTAAATCACTAGACACTATCACATTGGTTTCATTCACCCGAGGTTTACAGGTCGAAATGACAATCACTTGCGTTCCCTTTACAAATTACGACCAAAATCTTCTCAAAAGACAAGTTAAACTTTGTTTTTATCAACCAGAAGTGATTGTTGAAGGTTTATCTATTATAATTTCACGTTAAAATCACATAAACTTCTTCTCCGAATCACACACGACACAAAAACATGAGAAACGTCACTCTACTAAACAGCCAAACAGGTTTTGTTTTTTTTTCTTCTCGATCAAGTCTTTACCACGTGACGGTATCGACTATTAGAGCGCAGTTCGACCGCGAATCGCTAGATGGCAGCACAAGCGGCGTAAGAAATCGGAGCCGAAAGTAATTAAATTCAGCCGGCAGGCTTATAGATTATTTTTTCATGTGAATCAACCATGGAAATTTTATTGGCATACTGAATATTTTCGTATGAAATGAATTTCATTTTATGTTGATTAGAAAAATTGGCGATAACGCAGCGGATGACGACTTTTAGTTGTACGGTTTTATGTCTCTACAGTTAATTTTAAGGTCTTCTGTTTCTACGAAAATTAAAGTAAGCCAAAGATTTGTCAAAAAAAGACTGAAAAAAATAAAATAAATCTTTTGTAGAAAGACATTAGCTCTAAGCTCTCTCGATCTTGTTAGAAACTGAGGTGAGTTGAGTAAAATCTTAGTTCTAACGCATTGTTTCTCCTTTTGTCAAATAAATGTATGTGTAGGACATCGGAAAACGTATAATAACTATGAAGAATTAAAATAAATATAATTTGTGAGCAGCCGTGCGTCATCTAGTTTATGCAACTACTTATTTAACTGGGCTATATCAACGTTTTAAATAAGAAACAAAACAAAACATTGTACTTACTTTAATAGTAATTACCCACAAATATTACTCTGGTCGGTTTAGTCCCCAACTCACCCACCACTTTTTTTTTTTTTTTTCGTATGGGAAATCATCAAATGACTTCTCCCGCTCTGGCCAGAGCGAGAGGGTGTGTCAGACTTTTACTGACTAAAACCCACCCGTGTTCCTTCCGTTGCCTGTGTGCCGGGGCCGCGTTATCCCTTTCGGGGTTTAAAAACCCGCAAAACTCACCCACCCCTATGATTTTCACGAGGTTTTTTAATAGGTAGGTAGGTAGGCATTTAAATGTCATGATTCTAAGGTAGCCTTAGATCTTGTGTCAAACGCATGGTAGTGTGTGTAATGTTTTTTTAATTAATTTAATTTATTTCTAATGTATATTATATAGATCCTCCCTTTCGGACTTTCCCGCGACCCCGGCAGGCATCGGTCCTAGCGGACCCCGTCAGTTGCGCTGACATCTCGAGGCGCGCGTGGAACACAACGCGCCGTCGATCCGGGCCGTCCTTATCGGACGGCGAGCTACCCATTGCTCACTGTCCAGCAATGGATAATGATTCAGATTATTATTGATCGTGCGCTATGCAATTAGGGTACACTTTTGTGATTCTCACATTTAGCGGATCCCTGTGGCCTTCACCACAAGGGCAATCCTGTAATTTTTAAGAACTTTAGCATTCGCAACTCATTCGCAATCTGTCAAAAAAACAATCATTTTACCAACAATTTTGACAAGTTTGACAGATTGCGACTTGAATGTGAACATTTTTTAAGTACGAGAATTGTTCTTCAGGCCACCTTTTTTGTATATGTATTTATTACTTATTGGTATTTAATTTTAGCTTCTATCAATTTTTATTTTTTATTTTGTTTCCCACCGCACGTTTTCTCCACACATTGACATTGGCAGAATTGTCGACATCGGCACCATTGCCATAAGGAAAATAGAATAGAATGTAGGCTATGTGTCCAGCATCAATTATAACATCCATTAATTTAGGCATAGTTACCAAATGTCAAAAGTCTCGTCATGGTATTTTGGTGACAGTTGCCATAGCAACGCATTGTGTAAACTCATGTGGGAGTATTCATTTTTATGTGGTAAGTTTTAAACAGTAAATTCTCTGTATTTCCCATTGAAAAATAAGGTAAGTGAGGAGACTTTAATGCAATTTAATATTCATGTAAACTGAACCATGTCAAATAATTCTCTGAATCTTGATTTTTGCAAAAAAGGTCTTTTTCATGTGACTTCTCGGGTCCTGAACTAAGTTACAAGCAACGAATCTTTGGTTACAAGCGACACAGCCCGATTTTGCACGGTTTTTACGACTTGATAAAACATAGAGATTTCTTTATTATATAGAAGTGTAATATAAATGTATTATACACACAAGCCTTCCGGAATAATGTTTTTAGATGATGGTGAAAACCTCTGAAAAATGGCGGTGGTCACTTTTCCTATTTATGTAACCGCGTTGTTCTTCTCCAGAACGCAACGAATTCTGATTCGGTTGACACCATTATTTCGAGAATGTATTCCGGAAAGTGTGAAAGGGGGGGGTGCACGCTCAAAAATACCCCACCCCGTCTGCCAGCAAAAAGAAATTCAAATCTATATTCATCTCAAATTATCGCTAAAAATTTGTATAAAAAAATTACATACTTCTGGTGTGAATCCTTACTGGCTAACATAACGAAAAAATTGCTCTGAATATTAATTCAGGGGTATTATATAATTTAGTAAAATCTTACATTTTAGTTTTAGAACGATTACCTCGTTGCCGTTGGTCTAGTGGGTGCAAGCGCTACTGCTGAGCATGAGGTCCTGGGTTCGATTCCCAGGTCGGGCAGTGTTATTGGGTTTTTCCATCAGGAATTCCTCAGTAGTAGCCCGGAGTCTGGATTTGTGCCAGTTTGATGGTACGCCGTATTTCATGGAACTTGTGTGTGAAACCGGAAGTATGTATTTTTTAGCAATGAATATAAGCGATTTTTTTAAATACTTCTCTCTCCTGTCAGTCGTGGGATAATTTTGTATGGGAGATGAGACTTCTCCTTTCTGTTCCCGGCTCACCGCGTCGCATAGCATCGCCCGCCCGCGCTATTACTTCGTTTTCGCTTAGCGTTCTTTCTGACTGTTTTTCTTTCTGCGCGGCTCCTAAGGGTCGTGATGTTAAATAGCCTAAAATCTTCCTGAAGAATTAGGCTATAAAATGCATTTTTTTTTTCAAATCCAACGAGTAGATATTAGCGCTTTCAAACAAAAATACAAACTCTTCGGCTTTATTAATGTTACAGCTATAGATTAATTTAATTTTAAACTTATTTAGTAGGCCAACCAATGAAGAGAAAACTTGTAGAAATAACCCGTGTAAAAGCCAATTATAGCATAGTGGAAAGGTATCACAGACAACATATTGTAAGTACTGAAGGGTGTAGAAAAGGCTCTCGTAGAAATAGGTGCTTATATTTTAAAGTGTCAGTTTTTTTATTAAAATGGCTTCTAATAGCCAAAATAAGCATAAATATATCATAGGATACAATAAGGTAGGCAAATTAGTTTTTTTTTTTTTTGCAAAAAAAAAGTCACATGTTTTTTGCACACGGTGATGTAACGTACTTGATTTTTCCAGATTAGGTATTGTATATATAAAAAAAAAACGACACTAAATCTCGATATATGACGTAAGTCAAAAATCTGAAATAAATAGTCACATCACCGTGTGCAAGGATATAACGGTTATTCTCTCCGTTCCGGAGATAAAAGTATTAGCTTCATAATTAGCTAATTTGCCTACCTGATTGTATCCTATGATATATTTATGCATAATATTGGCTATTAGAAGCCATTTTAAGCAAAAAACCGACACTTTAAAAAAGCTCCTATTTCTTCGAGAGCCTTTTTTCGATTTACAGTGGGGCGCAGCTAAGGGGTACGCAGCGAAAAAATGAATAAGACATTTTTGTAAAGAATTTAATACAGATTAGTTTATTCCTTGATATTTTTTTTGCTACAGGTTTCAGTTTTCGAGTTATTCACGAAAAACTTAAAAAAGGGTCCTTTACATCACCCCCCTACCCCTTAGCGGCGCCCCCACCCTTCAGTACTTTTAATATGTTGTTCAGGACACCTTCCACTGTGCTAAAATTGTAATTTACACGGATTATTTCCACTATTTGGTACTTGGTTTTTTGGTATTTGGTTTGATTATTTACTATTTCCACGTCGGGCGTGTATAGATTAATTTATTTATTACTTAGTTTCAGTTTTTATTTGTACTATTTTATTTCTTATTATTTTTAATGCTTTATTATTTGGTCTATCCCTTAATGGGATTTATCTATGTCCGTAGGTGTGTCCGTGACACAGATTAATAAGGTCCGTGACATCACAGTGGGCCCTATCAGAATACCAGCGCTGCGGTATTTATTTTTAAATATCGCCGCATTATGCTGAGATAGTGGCCTTTTTGGCCTCGCACAGGTCTTAACTTTTCTGTTTGTATTTAAATTTTATATTTTTATTTTTTATTATTACTTACTGTTTGTATTTCCTGTGCGTGTCCCAAATAAAATATTTTTCTTTCTTTCTTTCTTTTCTTTATTTGGGCTTTTTTGAGATTTCGAAGCAGCGGGCGCTAGTGTTTTATATAATTACCTGCCTGCTATTCTAAATAACAAGATTATAACAATATGTCCGGATTCGAGCCAAAATTACAAGTAGATGTGTCAGACTCTACATACTAGCCCGGGTGTCACCACTGTGTGGATCGCCCGGAGGACACGGTGGAGCATACGGTGGAGGTCTGCCCAGCTTGGGCGGAGCACCGCCGTGTCCTCACGGAGGCGATCGGCGGCGGCGATCTCTCGCGTCCGGCCCTGGTTCAGGCCATGGTTCGGAGCGAGAGTGCATGGGAGGCCGTCACCTCCTTCTGCGAAGCAGTTATGCTCGCGAAGGAGGAGGCGGAGCGCGCGAGGGAGATGCAAGCTGCACGCCCTCGCGGCCCTAGTCGCCGCAGGAGACGCCCCGGGCGTCGGGAGTCCAGAGCCGACTTCCGGCCACCGTAGGCGCGGGCTTGCGGACGGTGAGCAATGGGCAGCTCGCCGTCCGATAAGGACCAGGCCCGTGTCAACGGCGCGTTGTGTTCCACGCGCGCCTCAAAGAGATGTCAGCACCAACCGACGGGGTCGAAAGACCAATGCCTGCTGGGGTTGCGGGTTTGTCCGAAAGGGATAACGCGGCCCCGGCACACAGGCAACGGAAGGAACACGGGTGGGTTTTAGTCAGTAAAAGTCTGACACACCCTCTCGCTCTGCCCAGAGCGGGAGAAGTCATTTGATGATTTCCCACCCTCAAAAAAAAAAAAAAAAAAAGACTACATACTAGTAGCGCCATCTATGCTACCAAGTCAGAACTACTCTTACGTCGACTTCCAAACATTGAGTTGAGAAATAAGATTTATGAAACAGGTTGAAATATCCTATTTACAGTTCTTTTAAAATGAATACCTACTGTTCCTCATATTTCCCGTAGTTCGGCATACAAATGAGTTATTAACTGTAATTTTTCCAGTTATAGAAAGTTGAATCAAACTCGTCAAAATGCCGGAGCTTATCGAGCAGATGTACTGCTCCCAGCAGATCGTAATACCACCGAAGTACCCGTATATACTCAAGAGATATTGTAAAGGTAAGCTTTAAAACAACAGCCAGGGGATTGCCATCCATACTTTATACTAACGTATCCTACTTTATATATATATATCAGCCTGTTACTGTCCCACTGCAGGGCAAAGGCCTCTTCTCACACAGAGAAGGCACGAGCATTGATCACCACGCTTGCTCAAGACGGGTTGGCGATTTCAGAATTATATTAACTACACTTGAGAGCAATAAAATCGCACACGTTGACTTTTTGTTGTTAAAGCAGTTTTTTTCATAAATGTGAATACATATTAAAATAAAACTTACACTATTTGAATGTTTACTTCAGTACCTTTCTAATGATATCAAATACAGTGTAAAAAAAGTACCCATAGGGAGTTTTAGGGCACAAAACCCAACATACGGATAAAATTACCCAATTTAGCTTAACAAAGAATAAAAATAAAACTCAAAATGCTTGATCAAATTGTTTTTTAATAAGGTGTATTCCCTCCCCTAGCCTTGATTACAGCTCTTAATCGGTTTTTCATGGACCGTATTAATTTCACCATGAAATCTTGTGGTATGGCGTTCCACTCCTCTTCAATGGCAAGTTGAAGCTCTTGGAGGCGCGTAGGAGCAGGGCTTCTTGCTCGAACTCTTCTTTTTAGCTCATCCCAGACATGCTCAATCGGATTGAGATCAGGACTACGAGCTGGCCACTCCATCGCGGTGATTCCAACATCTTCCATGTAGTCGCAAACTGTTCTAGCGACATGCGGTCTGGCGTTGTCGTGCATTAAGAGAAAATCTTCTCCCATAAGCCACGCAAGCGGCCTCACATGTTCTTCGAGCACTTCTTCGACGTATCGTGCAGCCGTCAAACTTCTCGATCTCGGGCCGGTATTCGCCGTAGTGATGAATACAATGTCAGTTTTAGTCTCCAACATTATGCCACCCCAAAACATACACGATCCACCTCCAAAAGCCACACGTTCGCTTATGCAGCATTGTGAAAATCGCTCTGATGACCTTCTGTAGACCCTAGAGCGTCCATCATGACCATGTAAAGTCATTCTGCACTCATCAGAGAACATAACAGCCCGCCATTGGTCATACGTCGAATTTAAATGTTCCCTAGCAAATTGTAGCCGGGCTTGTCGGTGAGCTGTGGTCAATTTGGGACCATTTGCTGGGCGATGTGAAGTCATTCCTGCTTCACCTAGTCTTCTTCGAACTGTCCACCGACTTATACTGACATTGCGAACTTCTCGAAGCTGTTGTCCCAGTTGAACCGCGTTCAGTTGCCGATTTCTCAAAGACCTTGTCACAAGAAAGCGGTCATCACGCTCTGATGTTGTGCGTCGCCGGCCAGATCCTGGTCGCCGAATGTAGCCACCGGTCTCTTGGAACCTCTGGTATACACGACGAACAGAGTAGCGGCTCAAATTTAGCCGTCGAGCAACTTCACTTTGGTTATGGCCTGCTTCGAGCAAGGCAATAACTTGAGCGGCTTCTGCGGGCGTGGTATCCATATTTTTCCAGTAAATCCGTATGCTTCCAGTAGAGATGTTATCACGTTGACCTTCGGTATGCAACTGAATAAAAATTCCAATAAACTGACCTTTTTATACCTGCGGCTAAGGGTGCAAGTAGTGACAACGCAAACGCGTGAATTTGGGGAATTCGGTGTACGGTCGGTTTTTGTAAGTTACGTGAAGGTCAATGATTTTAATTTTATGTTTTTGTAAAGCTAAGCTTGTATGCTTTAATTTTGTCTAATGATTTTTACTCAATATCTTTCGATTTTAGAAAACAATCAGTAATAAACCAAATTACAAGGGGTGTGCGATTTTATTGCTCTCAAGTGTATAAAGTCCAGGTTTCCTAACGATGTTTTCCTTCACCGATGTCAGTAATGGCCAAGACTAACTCAGTATCCTACTTTATATTCGATAAATAAGCTTTATAGTTTTGCATAAAAATAAAGTATGCGAAAATACTTTATTTCTAATCTTTACTGTGATGCGTAAAATTAAACATTCACATAATTATTATGAGTGTTATCTATACTTAATTACTGAACTATTTGTTATGTTAAAAAAGAAAATCTAGTAATGATAAGAATTTTTAGAGAAAAATGCTTTTGACAAATCGCAATCTTTAAAATGGATCTGATTTATTTATTATCGGTTCCTGCCTCTCCAACTTATTTTTTTTTTCGGTAATGAATGTGAAGGATGTAGTGAGAAGAGATAAACCGATTGTCCATAAATTTTGTAAAAAAATAGATTTTTAATTTATTTGAGGCTAGGTTTTCCGGGCCGGTGGGCCTTTCAAACGCTACCTCCGCCTCCCCCAATTGCAGAGCGACGTATTTATTAACGATGCACTGCCGACCATTTCACGGAAAATCCATGCCACAGCATAAAATATTTGCAGTTGATCAACTGAACTAGTTTTTCTTAGGTTCGATTTTTTCCATAACTTTTCATTTTATGGGGCCTACGGTGTAGTGAAATAAAACGATTACTTAAAATGTCCTGTGTACTTGATGGGCGTTTTCACATTAATAACAGATAACGACACCAACCCGATACCGATATGTCCGAGCTATACTGACATCGATTCGATACCGATATTATTATTATCGGCCCGAAGATATTGGTGAATATCGATGACCATCGCGACGCACCAAACAACCACAGTATCTACCTACTAAGTATCGACGTCTCGAAGTCGGTGCGAAAAAGTGTGTTCAAGGGAAATAATGCCGCTACTCCACCGCACTGTGTCTTCGCCGGTAGATATCGTGCCGATATCGGCGTCGGTCGCTGTCTGCGACGATATAGGTGCCAAAAACAACATAATATAAAACCGTTTGGTAGGCACTAAACGTATCCGATCATCTGACCGGCGATATCGTGACGATGTCGGTTCGGTGTCGTTATCGGCTAACGTGTTGTGTTGTAACAATCAATAATTTTATTAATTAAAGAAACAAAATTTTTACATTTTGATATAGTGTTATGGGATAGTTCGTAGAACGTACAAAGAAAAACATGAAGTTTAGGCCTCTTCTGCCATCTATGGTTTTAATAAAAATAAATATCTATGGTTATGTGACTGTTAATGATAAATCCAGTGTACAAACTGTACACGGGATTTTTTTAAGTGATAGCCGGGGCAGTCGGGAATAATCTGTAAGACTCAGTGTATCAAGCCACCAACCAGTGGCTTTGCGGTAGTAAGGTGAAAGTTTAAAATTGCAATGGTTCTACTGGGTCGGGTATTGCAATGGTTCAAAAGTCACGCAAAACGAAATTTTGATAGAAAATACCAAAGTCGTAATTTCGTTCGTTATAAAAGGAACTCTTGTGCAAAATTGCATGCTTCTAGACCCAGCAGTGCAGGTTGTACGTTGTCTGACAGTGATTTTTAGGGTTCCGTAGCCAAATGGCAAAAAACGGAACCCATATGGATTCTTCATGTCTGTCGGTCCGTATGTCACAGCCACTTTTTTCCGAAACTATAAGAACTATACTGTTGAAACTTGGTAAGTAGAGTATTCTGTGAACCGCATTAAGATTTTCACACAAAAATAGAAAAAAAACAATAAATTTTGGGGGTTCCCCATACTTAGAACTGAAACTCAAAAAACAAAAATCATCAAACCCATAAGTGTATCTATGGATATCTATCATTTTTTTCTAAACTGAATAGTTTGCACGAGAGACACTTCCAAAGTGATAAAATGTGTGTGTCCCCCCTGTAACTTCTAAAATAAGAGAATGATAAAACTAAAAAAAATATATGATGTACATTAACCATGTAAACTTCCACCGAAAATTGGTTTGAACGAGATCTAGTAAGTAGTTTTTTTTTTAATACGTCGTAAATCGTAATCCGCAATTTACCTTTCATTCAACTCAAATATTAGAACGGAACCCTTCATGGGCGAGTCCGACTCGCACTTAGCCACTTTTTTTTTAAAATCAATTAATTGAATTTTAGACAAAATTGCGAAATTCCATATAAAATTTCATCCCCTATTTAATCCCTTCAGTGACATTTAAAAAAACCTTAATTTGAGATTTTTATTCATTAGAATGGGCTAAAATTTATCTAACTGTTTCGCTTATACTGTGACCATATTCTTTTGTTTTGGGTGTTTCCCACCGCTCATAAAGATCCGTAAATATTGACAGCTACATATGAAGTAACAATTGCCGTACTTTGTTGTCAAGGGACGTACCTACTGCTACAGCTATTATTTATTTTAGGACATCGACATTTTGGAGCGACATTTTTTTCGTATACTTAAACGTAGTTGTTCACACTGAGCCAGAGCCAATACGATAAAATCACGGATTCAATAAAAAAAATCCATACATTTGGTCGTGTAGTATAGCAGTTTTGTTTGACATAATTTTTTTTTCTAATTTTCAATAAAAGTTGTTTTATATAATATAGGTACAACCGACAACCGACTACCGGACACATTGTATTTTATGTGTTTATTAATGTAATATACGATAGTAGCAAAGACAGTTCGATGGAGAGTGAATATAGAAAGTAACATGGATGAATCTAATTAAAAACTCTTAAGAAAAATGTGTTTTATTAATACTTCTTCATAAACGACCGCGAAGATATAAAAATTATACAGGATGGATTTTTGAGATGGGGCAGTAAGGACAGCTACCTTAAACGTTGTAGCTACAGGAAAACAGTCTTAAGAGACTGTCCTTAACTTTTTGAAAGATTTCGATCTGCATTCACAGATTTTGAAAAAAATGTGCATTCAGCAAGTAAATGGGCAGTTGTCACAAAAACTTTTTTTGATGCCAATCGATCCTGATTCTTATAAGGATCAAAAAACTCTTCTGGACCAATTGAGGTTTGAGTACTAGAAAAGTCAGAAATAGCAAAAAACTTTTCTCATACATTTCGTAGGAAATGTGACTCCAACTTACTATTTTACGATGATAGAGTGACCGAAACTAAACTAAAACAAACTGAACTTCAAATTTCGAACGAATAGAGAACAACATTTAGAACCATTGTTGCTTTTGAAAAAGCTTTTTACATAGGTAGTTTTTTTTTGTGCAATTTCTGTCTTTTGTAGGGACAGTCTTTTTTTAACGTTATCCAAACAAGTCTGAAAGTTGTAAATAATTTGAGATCTTTTTTAGACATCCGTACCTCAAAAGGAAAATACGGAACCCTTTTAGGATCACATTGTTGTCCGTCCGTCAGTCTCTCACGACTCTCAGGAACGCGTGGAGGTGTCAAGTCGAAATAACATCAAATACGTAGGTCTGTGGTCCCTTGAAGTTTAAAAAAATCAAGCTTCTAAGTCAACGCAATAAAAATACGGCCATTTATTCGACACAATTATTTTGATACTCGCAAATAAATCAAAACCCGGGTACGGTACGGTACGGTAAGGGTACTTCCCGTTAACCTAGAATAATGAAATTAGGAAGAATCAAGGTCTCATAATACAAGTACAGGGAAAAGTCCGAAAATCGATAATTTGTAGTTTTACCACACAAAAATAAAATCGTTTACAAACTTACACTTGCAGATAATTGACCGTCAAGTTTAACGATGTATGGGAAAACATGTTTTTCACCTACAAAGTTTGTTTTTGAGATAAATTCATCCCAACTACGGAATCCTTCATTGTGCGTGGTCCGACACGCACTTGGTTGGTTTTTTTCCCAGAACGTCGGACATCACAAGCAACAAACTATCTTGTTCTTATAGTAAATAAAATTATAACGCGTATTCATTCGAAGTTTAAATTTTTTGTTTCTGTTTGGCTAGTCTGTCTATCATAATAAATTAATAAAGTATGTTGGAGTTTTTTTTTTTACGAAATTTATGGGAAAAGTTTTTTGCGATTTCTGCCTTTTCTAGTACTCAAACCTCAGTTGGTCTTCTAGAGTTGTTTGACCCTTATAAGAAATAGGATCGATAGGCATCAAAAAAATTTTTTGTGAAAACTGCCCATTTTTTTCAAAATCTGTGAATGCAGATCAAAATGTGTCAAAAAGTTAAGGACAGTCTAATAAGACCGTTTTATTTTAGCGACAAAGGTTAAGGTAGCTGTCCTTACTGCCCCATTTCAAAAATCCACCCTGTATACGACTCGCACTTGACTATAATTTTATCGATAAATTTGTAATGTGTCTATCACTATTGTAGGATGACAATTAAATGTCATCATATCACATAGAAATAATCACACTTTCTAAAACAATATTATGAATTAAAACTATAGTATCATTACGAGATATTTTTTTCTGAGCTATCGCAATTTCATAACTCATGTGTTCTACTTATATTGGTTTTTTTTTTAACAACGGCAGAGAGAGCGTATTTTCACAAAAATTGGCATACGTCCGACCTCCAAGACGTCCTGCTCGGGACTAAATGATACGGGGCGAGCACATGAAAAGATAAACACGCTTGATTTTGGAATTAGTGGTATAAGTATTTTCAAATTTCACATTATGTTGGCCGATTTATATCACATTTTTTACGACCTTTATTATGGTATAAGTTTTATTATTCAAAGCCTAATATAACTCAAATAAAATAATAATTAGAACATAATTTAGACGTGTCTTTGCGATTAAATTGGATCCAGTAAAGTGTACGTAATCGTGTATCGGACGGCCGAAATACCTACATCGAAGTGTGAAATATGTAATCAGTTTTTTTCAAAATTGTAATCCGTGTTATCTACGAATAAAAATCCGGGTAACCCCGCCTTAAATCATAATGTTGGTTGTAAAACTAGCTTTTAAACTTTCAAATACAACAAAAATTGATAGTAAATTTATAATAGATAAATTGAAAATAAGATAATATTGATGACAACAAAATATTTTGTGTTATGCTTCCTCTCTCCTACTTATTTAAAATTTTGCTGTGCTCGACAGGGTCCATGATTGTTTCCATTTATTTACTCCCAACACCTGTTTGTGTACATTATGGATTGCAATAAAGATAAAAGCCAATGCAAACTATTGGCATGA
Organism: Agrochola lota; assembly: GCA_947364205.1. Classification (NCBI taxonomy): domain Eukaryota; kingdom Metazoa; phylum Arthropoda; class Insecta; order Lepidoptera; family Noctuidae; genus Agrochola; species Agrochola lota. Next base: position 6,057,223 of record OX376246.1, on the reverse strand, counting down.
TTTACTTTTTTCCTTTCGCCAGAAATGAAACCTAGGTTATATGTTAGAGGACAATACGAGAAATCAATAGCAAAAATAACCAGGTCCATCAACCGTAACCGAATGAAGATACGTAGGGAAGTATTGCTATTATCTTTTTGTCAGGCGTTACCTATTTTTCTTATATTAGTTAGTATCGCTAAACCGATCGCGAGAGTACAGTGGTTGAGAGGAGTCGATGACCGCTATTACAACACTATTTAACGTGTATCCGCGTCTTGACACCGCGCGCGCAATACGTATGATCCGAAACTTTTTAAGCTTGATTTGAAGGCTCCAGTTGTAGTTATCGGGAAACAGAGCTCAGTAAAGACTGAATTATCAGACACAAATATGTTTTAGTACCTAATACAAAACAACAAACGAAAAATATAACATTAACAACTTACTTAATTTATATCACGACAACTGAAACAAGTCTCTGCCGCGCGTCCCTAGCGGGGGACGCGGAATGACTCATTAGAGTTGCTGAATAGTATTTAAAAATGTGGAACTTAAAATATATCACACACGGAGTATTTTTAAAGAAAAAAATAACGCCCGATAAAAAAACAATAGCAATCTACTGAACACTGGCTAACTTGGTTCGGTTACGGTTGGTAGACCTAGTTCTTTTTGCTATTGATTTCTCTTATAATCCTCTAACAAAGGGCCTATTCATCATTATATTCAAAAATCATTTATTTCAATACATTTAAGATCATATTATTATGTTGTACATTTGAAATAAAATTAAAATTCCAATCACTAAATAAAATTAGAATCATAAAATAAAATTAAAATAATTAATAAAACGCCTGCCTCTGAGTCATTTGTTTGTTTGTCTGCTCTCAACACAGTAAAGAAAAATATCGTGAGGGTTTTCACACGATGTTTGTCTTAGAACTAAAAATTCAAAGACATGTGACATCCACCAACCCGCACTGGGCCCGCGTGGTGGATTACGATACCACTCCCTCACACATAAAGAGGAGACCTGGATCCCAGCAATGGGAATATTATGGACCGATTATGCTGTGCTATTATGCTAAGCATAATGTAACCATTACTCCTACTTAAGTGTATTGTGTACTTTAGGTGAAAAAAAATAATATGTAGGTACTTATGTCACCAAAAATGTTTAATTTAACTTTATCTCTGTTTTTCACCAGCTGCAATAAAAACCCAACCATACGACCTACTCCGCTGGTCATTCGAATACTTCAAGGCTTTGGCGGAGCGCCGGCCTCCGCCCGTCAAGCTGAGGCTGGAGTACCCCATCTACAGCACTGAGGGGGGGCTCACCAGGGGATGTCTGAAGGTGCTGGCACATCAGGTAATAATGTAATTAGCTAATTATGTTTGAAGTCTGAAGGTACTGGCTCATCAATATTCAGCCTCTAATGTTCCCACTACTGGGACATAGGCCTCCGCTCATCAAGCTGACGCTGGAGTACCCTGTCTGTAGCACTGAGGGGTGGTTCACTAGGGGACGTAAGAAGCTGCTGGCTCATCAGTAATAATCAGTAATAATCAGGCTTCAATGTTCCCACTCCTAGGACTCAGGCTTCTCAGTGAGAGGGAGTGAGCCATAATAAACCACGCGTGACCAGTGCGGGTTGGTAGACGTCACATGTCTTCGAATTTTTGGTTCTAGGACATCTTCAAGATATTTTCCTTCACCGTTTTGAGAGCAGTGGTAATGAAATAATTCACACTAAGTAAAGCGCCTGTCGGGGTTCGAATATACGATCTACAATTCCTAACTCGTTGCTGTTACCACTGGACCACCACTGCTTTCCTGGGTTCTGACTGCTCTCGTGCCCTTTAATATAATAAATTTAATTTTATAAATTAAAGTTAAATGAATAAGGCTGTAATTTTGTCAAAAATCGTGTAACTTAATCTTGTAATTTTTATATCAATCTGGACAATTTGACATAAATCTTTTAATATTGATTTGACATTATTCTTGTACTTGTTTGACATTATAATTTTTGAAGTATCTTGAGTATTGACATTATATCATAAAAATTATTTCTATTAATTATTAATAATAACAAGCATGCTCTTGTATGTATGCAATGTTTAAACAAATAAAGATATCTTATCTTATCTTATCTTTAATGGCAGTAGGTTATAATGTCTAAATCTAAATCTAAACTAATATCATAAAGAGAAAATATTGATGTTTTGTATGTTTGTGTGTGATGAATGAACTCAAAAACTACTGGACCGATTTAAAATATTCTTTCACATATATACAATGCTATATTATCACTGAGTAACATAGGCTATAATTTATGAAGATATCACGAGGGCTAAGCCGCTGCCGGAAGCTGGTTTATCAATAAAATTATCACCTTTTCCCCAGCTATACGCGATGAAAGAAATCCCAATATTTATACTGAAACAAGCATGGCAAGGATTTTGCCTCGATCGTGTGGAGCTGAAGAGAATCCTGTGTCTCTGTGAGGTTTACCATCGAGCGGAGGTAGTGCCTTTCTTCCACTTCCTGGCGGTCGCTGGAGGGATGCTGACTAAGGTTGGTTTCTTTAGACAAATGTTTTAGTTTGAGGTTCCCTTTTCAACTGATTGTCATAGGTTGAAGGTAAGAGTAGGGAATGACCAGACAAACGATGCATGGATTGTGTTAACTGTGGAAGATGATCATCATTCATCGTTCCTTGCTGAAAAGCAGCGTTGTTGGCGATAGGTTTGTCTGAAGTCACGGCATTTAGCTGAGCAATGAGCCTGTGAAAATGAAATGTCCATACATCGTTTCTTTGGTCTCCACCTACTCTTATAGCCATTGACATTCATAATCGAAAATTTTCTCACGACATTTTCCTCATTCCTCCGCATCACATGCCCATACCATGACAACCGATTTCCGCACAACTGTTCAGTCACCGGAGCCACTTTCAGACTTCCTCTTATGTACTCATTTCTTATTCTATACATTCGTGTAACACCACACATCCCTCTTAGCGTTCTGGGTAAACGATGATGTGGTCAGAAAGGGAGGAAATACTAAGATAATTGTTGATAGATATTTTTGGAAGAAAAAGTCATGCTGCGCATACATTTTTGACACAAACGACAGACGCCCGATCAATCAATCTGCCTAGCCTTTTCCAAACTTTGTTGAGGTCGACTTCCAGTCTAACCGGATGCAGCTGTGGAGCGACTGCCTATCAGACCTCCACAACCCAGTTACTGGGTAACACAATACCCCTTGGTAAGACTAGTTGTCAGGCTTTCGGGTTTCTGACGACCCGTAACGGCTGACAAAGATCCACGAATGACAACCGGGATCAATGGCTTAACGTGCTTTCCGAGGCACGGAGGAGTCTCGGTACGTAAAGATGGTCACCCATCCACGGACCAACACCGGCAAGCGTAGCTTAACCCGATGGATTGACCCGTGCGGTTATTATTAATTAGCTAAAAGCTCCTCAAACGACAGTCGCCCAATGACGATAAGAAACTGTCACAATACAATAGGAGAGAGAGAGCTTTGCAAGAAATGATTGGATTCCCAAATACCCATGCCTCATATTGCGACTTTTGATTTATTTAAAGCTATTTCGAAGACGAAGACTGGGGTTTGGTTTGGTGACATGACAGCAGCAAAGGCTTTAGGGAAGAGACAAAACCTTTTTAATCTGGTATTATCTCCCACAGTTCCGTGTGGTGCCAGACGTAAAGAATAGTACCATCCCATTTCTTCCCGTGGGTGTCGTAAAAGGCGACTAAGGGACTCACTAGAGAATGGGCAGCAGCGTTCTTTATGCATTTTAACACCATACTGCGATCGCCAACCCGCCTGCCAAGCGTGTGTTGCTATTATGGCAAACCCCCCCATTTGGGGGAGGCCTAGGTCCAGCAGTGGACGTCTTTCGGCTGAAATGGTGATGTTGATGATCTCCCACAGTGTCTGACCCACACAATGATTCTGCTCTGCGAGTCTTTAACGAAGGAGCCCGATGGAGGATCAGCAGCCATTCCTGTTCTGGAGTTCCTGACGATGTACCACTACCTAGCTATCATGGATGCCTCCACGAACGTGGAGTACCACGACGGGTATAGGGAAGGTACCTAATTTCTTTATCTACATACTTTTTATTCACCATCTGCCTAGGTTTTTTCCAACAATGTTGGGGTCAGTTTCCAGTCTAACCGGATGCAGCTGAATACATGGAGCAACTGCCTATCTGAACTCCACAACCCAGTAACTGGGTGATACGATACCCCTTGGTTTACTTCGCCCACTTATTACTGATTGATTACTGCCCCGCCCACCTCGGCTAGGATCATTATCAGCGCGATAAGAGCGGAGTGGTTCACACTGCTCTCGACGCTTGATGTGTCCACACGTCGGGTCCGGGTTCGCAACAAGTCAATCGCCTGAGGATGCCTGGTTGAGAGGTGAAACACGTGTCGATTTCTTACAGGGTTCTTTATGATTCTTTAAGAACTGTTACGTGGAGTATTTTATAATGGATTTCCGCAACGTCACGCCTGATTCAATTAACTATTTTATAGCCTTGATTAACACAGGCAAATATTTATCCCGATATTCCGATGGAATCAACACTTAATGCGGGTGAAACCGTGAGCACTGCTAGTTATTAATAAACTTTATTATTTTGTTTTAGGGTCTAAACCGGAGTCTGAGTCGAGTGAAGAAGAAGGCTCAAGCCAATCAGATCAAGTAAGTGAATCGTTTATCTTAGCAGAAGTTAACAGTATATACAGTTTAGTATGTCCTCACTGCTGGGACTCAGGTCTCCTCTCTGTGAGAGGGAGTGGGCCGTAATCCACCACGCGGGCCCAGTGCGGGTTGGTATATGTCACATGTCTTCGAATTTTTGGTTCTAGGACATGACGGTTTCCTCACGATGTTTTCCTTCACCGTTTTGAAAGCAGTTGTAATGAAATTATTTACACAAAGTACCTGCCTGAGTTCGAGCCTACGACCTGCAACTTGTAAGTTGCGGCCGTTTCTACCGGGCCACCATTGCAGAACTGGGCAGGAGTTGGGCAAATAATTACGAAGAATGTTAACATATGGAACTTTGACACAGCATCAGATACAAGACCTACTTACACGTTAATCTGAAAAGCTTCCACATGGTTTCTTAGATTCGCTATCTGTAATAGTTTCCGATTTGTCCAAACTGATCTCAATGGACCACCCTGTATAAACGGGGGTAAATAGTGCCCTTAACGAAGCCGAGATTCAGTTGTTCTTTCCGGTATTATGATAAATAATTGTTTTTTACTGGGCATACCTGAGTACCGTCTGGTTTCGGAAATCAAAGTTACAACTTTTTTTTTTTTACAAAAATAAGTTTTAAATGTATGCTTTAATTTTCGATACTTCCACGATCCTTGTATCGTTGCATGCACCCCATGAGCCCAATGCTGCGCACCTCCATTCATGTAGAACGCTGGTAACTGGCGCCGATATGCCAGCGCTTGTCGGCACTGACAAGCGCTGGTTGTCAACACTGGTCGGTGCAGGCAGTTTTCATACTTTTTGCTGGATCAGCGTGAATCGGCGCTGACTAATCAGATAGGAACTTGTCGGCACTTATAGCTCTACATGAATGCGGCCTAAACCTCGAATTTTCACCAAAAATAAAAGTCGTTTCCCAGCAATTATTCTTGCGCAAAGTAACTTAGTTCGATGCGTAGATGACGGCTTCGAGAAGGGTCTTGTTACACCCTGTATTTAGGTATTCCCATGCAACAGTTTTTCGTAATTGAATTAGTTTTCCTTCATGTTCAAATTTTTCTATTGTCTGTAGGATGACACCAAGTTTATAGTAAGTCCTGAAACTTATAATTTTACTTTCATTCAGTATTAAATCTTCTATAATCATTGGGAAATCTTTATGTTCTCATTACATAAGTACCTTTGTATCGTCTAAATTAGTCTTATCACCAGTGATCGGAGTAGGTAGATTGATTTTTAGTACTTGTATCATAAATGCACACAGAAAGAATAACATGGATAAGCCATTTTTCCGGAAAGTAATTCCGGTATTTCCGGATTCAATTAAATATTGTTAATGTTGGTAGTGATATTATTACTACTCAATTCAAAATTTAAAGGAAGGTATCAAAACTAAATTAATTCATTATTTATCTGTTGAATAATAAAAAAAAATAAAGAATAAAATTGCTCATTTTATTACAATTCCTACCTTTTTTTTGAGGATGGCAAATCATCAAATGACTCCTTCCACTCTGGCAGAATACAATTCCTACATAAGTTCCGGTTTTTTTTTTAATAATCCACCAATTCCGGAGGAATGTCCATAGTAATATATACGTTTCGGATCAATGACCCCAGTTCAATCTACCTACTCCGATCACTGCTTATCACTACCTAAGTAGACGTAAAAAGTCGTGTTAATCTGTAAAGTTCACTTCGATCCTCACTCAAGTGAGCGCCCACAATTCCAAAGCGAACTGATTTGTTTTTAAAGTAAATGATCGTGGATTCACAACGAGACTCAGGAATGCGCGGCGAGGCGGGGGGCAGCGTTGACGAATGAGCGGAGGGCGGGACGCCGCGCGTGTTTAGCGTTGAGGAATGAGCGGCCTGCACTGCCCCCGTCTCGCCACGCACATACCTAAGTCGCGGAAGAGCGGTACTGGTGAAACTATAGCTCTTCATGTTTAACACTGGTTTTCATAATGTAACTAGGAAACACATGATTGGAGATAGTACTTATTTTGTAAAACTATATTAGAATCCTTAGTTTGAGTAAATATATATTTTTATTGTTATAATATTAGGTGACCTATGAAATCAGCGTTTCGTATGGAGAATTTTAAAGAAGTTGCATTTTTCATGCTAACATTTTCTTAATTTATATAACAACCATGAACACTGATGTTTTAAAACTTTTATGCACTAAGCTAACGTAATATGCCACTTAGATTAAGCGACAAAAATAAGTTTTGGCTAAGTTAAAACAAATAGTGGTCATTTCTGCTAACAAAATGAGGAGTCATTTTTAAGGTATTTTTATGTTTGGAAAACTATAAGTAATAAGGTTTTTTACTATTGGTAGTTGTCTATGATGGTCATTATTCGATATAATACCAAGCAATTGATGAATATTTTAAATCATAGAAGTGACGAGGTTCTCTATTTGTGAGAAAAAAAACGCCTATTTCATAGGTGGGAACCCAATATTTGCTCCATTACCTCTCATAGTTAGAAAATTCTGCATTTTCCCATCAAAGTAGTTACTGTTAATACTATAATAAAAAATGAAATTATTCTTGATAACCCTTTACACTAAAAACAGAAAGATTCAGACGACGACGACTACTGGGATGGCGATGACCTGCAAAGAGTAACACTGATAAATGACCGTGTAGACAGAACAGCGCGATTCAGCGTTAGATTGAACCGTCCTACCATTGGAAGGATTGAAAGGTCACCCTCTATCGAGAGGCTGACACAAATTGAAAGAGATAACTATATGAGGCAGAGGACAGGTTCTCTTTTTTTGTATGTTGGTAGAATAGATTTTAAAATAACATAACATCAGTGTAATTATGTATAGTCCACCCATATTTCGCCAGATACGTTGAAGTCCCATGTAATAGCTGGCCGCCTCTTTTGCTATGAATCCAGATTCCGGACTGCTATTGAGAATTTTTCAACACAGAACACCACGCCTGAATTCCCTAAAGAATTAGGCAGAGGTGTACTTGTAGTCCACCCACATTTCACCAGTTATGTTGAAGTCCCATGTAATACGAGCGACTCTTTTGCTATGAATCCAGATTCCGGACTGCTATTAAGAATTTTTCAACACATAACACCACGCCTGAATTCCCTGAAGAGTTAGGCAGATGTGTACTTGTAGTCCACCCACATTTCACCAGTTATGTTTAAGTCCCATGTAATAGGGGCAAGCCAAGCCGCTCTGACAGGCGCTTTACTTAGTGTAAATTATTTCATCACCACTGCTCTCAAAACGGTGAAGGAAAACATCGTGAGGAAACCGGCATGTCCTAGAACCAAAAAATTCGAAGAATTGTGACATCTACCAACACGCTCTGGGCCCGCGTGGTGAATTACCGCCCACTCTCTCTCACAGAGATGAGGCCTGTGTCTCAGCAGTGGGAATATTATAGGGTGATTATGTTAAGGTGGTAGTTGGGCTGACTGTCCAGGGTCACAGAATAGTACAGAAGGCGCATGCCGCATTTTAGGTATGAAGCTACAAGTACGGGGTGGGCTCGTCTTGTCGGGCTAATTCAGTGAGCGTAACTTAGTTGGATAGAGTGAGTGGACTGGTAACTCTAGGCGCCAGATGGCAAGGGGCGCCAAAAAGCCAAATGCGAAAATGAATTTCTAACGCAAAATAAAATTTTAATGGCGTGGGAGCAGTATTGCCAGATCAGATTTTTTGTTAATCCGTAGGGTAAATCTGTCAGCTTTCTTAATGTTAAAGAAGCAGGAGTATACTAATTAGAACTACTTCATTTCATTTAAATTCAATAATTGTTGATATTTGTAAACTTTTTTTAGTAGAATTTACGTGAAGTGAAAGCTTCGATCAAAGGGCGCCGAAAGATAATCTCGCTCTACCCTGATCAAAGGCTAGGGCCGGCGTTGAGTTACGCGAACGAAAGAGAGGCACCTTCTAGGAGAATATAACTGTAGGTTAGCGCTGTGCGACCTGAATTGCACTTTATTGTGTCGTAGCAACAGTCGCTTTTTATTTAAATGATTTTGCGGAGTGAACCATCTGTATTTATCTGTGCCAGGGTGCGACAGACGGCCCTAATGCCGTAACGTACAAGCCCATCACTTAGCCGCCGGGTACCCGGCACCGGCTATCCGGCAACCGAGACGTACGAAAAGGCACTTAGGTAGTATCGGCAATCTTCTTTTATTAATTTAAATGCAATTTTCAGATAGAGCAGAGGCGTGTGAAGAAGTGAATGTTAGTTTATTTTCGTGTTACAGTAACCTTTAGTTTGTCGTTGTCAGCCATTTTAATTCGAATGTTCCTGTGACATTGTGGAACTTGTTTCCAGTGTAATTTGCGTTCGCAATTTATTTGCCAAACATGTAAACAAACACGAGTTTTCCACTTAGTCAAATATCAACTTTATGCAAGTGTAAATAAAGTTGATTTTACACTGAATAGTACTGTTGAAATTGTCAGTGAATAATATGATGTAGCGCAAACTGAATCTTATGAGTAGGCATTACAGTTGTTTTTTCTAAAACTCGTGTTTGTTTATATGTTTGGCAATTGAATTGCGAACGCAGATTAGGTGCATAGTTTAATTTCCATTGTAGGGATATTTTACTTCAATACAGGGTACGGATAACGGTATATTTCTCGAAACGGTTTCGTTAGAAACGTTTTAAAACGTTATTTTAAATAACGTTTCCGCGCCCTGACTTCAATATGATTATAGTTGTCACAAAAAATAAAGTAAGTTTTCGTTTTATCGTGTTTAGATGTCGATACACATCACGTCTACGAAGTTTTGCTAGCTACTTTAATTTGACGCTGTATTGGCGCCCAACAGTTTATTATTACTTATTATTTTTCAGAAAAAATTAAAGGCGATGAGTTCTATGTTGATGGATCCTGATAGCGAAGGCAAGAATCCTGGTGAGTTTATAAGCATAAAATAAATTTTGATATCCAAGAATGAAATACTTATCTACCTAAACAATAACGTTGTTAAGAAAGAATTGTTATTAGTTTCCACTTAATCTCTGGTTGTTTTATATAGGGTGTTAGGGCCCATGCACATGGCTTTTTTATATGCGCGTAAGCGCACACGCACGCTAGGCGTCTCGAATGGCTATGGACGCCTCACATTTTACGCGAGCTCCCATGTTGAGAACGGTTCACATGCAAGGATCCATACCCGCGAAATTGAACTGACGCGCACGAACCGTCAAGTGAAGGTGTTCATACTATATTCCTAAGATGCACGTGAACCGCACTGTTCGTGCGCGTGCGCAGGTTTGGACCCACGTTAATACACGTCGACGGAAAAGTAGCACTCATTGCATATGCCGTGCGTGTATGCGCGTCGACGACGCGATAATAAAACGCCCTGTGTTTAAACCCTTATGTGTAACAAAGGACATACCTACTTTAAGGGAGTGTTCCGATATTGTTGGCTTAAATGAGGAAGTATCAGGCTAAGCGTATGCTGAGACGCAGGTATCGCAGGTCCACGCAGCGATGGGCAGAGCAATTTTTGTAATGCTTGAATGTACAGACAGCTGCCTATCCTGCGGCGCAGCCATGTATGTGTCTGTTCTGCTCTGCGTTTCGTTGTAGAGCTGGCACATATTTCTGCGCGACGCGTGCAAGTCTTCCCTTGTTTTTTTTGCTGAGACGCAGGTAACGCAGCACAGCCGTCTGTTGTTTGTACTAGCTAGGACGCGAACGTGTCTGTGTAGCTGCGTCACAGCATGCGCTCGCGGCCTATGTCTGCCTCGCCTGCCCTACTCTGGAAAATCAGTACTGTGCTGTGCTGCATCACCTGCGTCTCAGCATACGCTTAGCTTCATGGTTATAATACGCGGTTTAAATATAGCCTGAATATAGATACGTAAATTTCATCCGATAACTGTCCCGTAATGTGTGCCCATTCTGAGGCTGCCTGTCCACTGGAGCGGAGCGGAGAGGAGCGGAGTAGCGGTGTGCCAATATTAACCAATGGAATTGCATAAAATCTCCGCTCCGCTTCAGTGGACAGGGATTTGCGAACTAGTTTAAAAATTCATACAAAACCGGGAAGCGGAGCGGAGAAGCGGAGAGGGGAAGCGGAGCGGGGAAACGGAGCGGAGAAGTGGAACGGGGAACCGGAGCGGGGAAGCGGAGAGACGATGCGGAAAAATACGTGAACTCGGTCTAACTCCGCACAGTCCGTAACTCCGCTCCGCTACCTCGCTCCGCATCAATGGACAGACACTGTCCGCAACTCCGCTCCACTTCGCTGCCATTCTCCTCTCCGCTGCCTCGCTCAACTTCAATGGACAGGCAGCCTGATTCAGAGGCTAGCTCCGATTTAGAATCATAGTGTGTTCCGTAAAGTTCACTTGGAACTTCACGCAAGTGAGCGCACACAATTCGAAAGCGAACTCATTTGTTTTTAAAGTAAATCATCGCGGATACACAACGAGACACTGCTAGTGTCGAAGTGATGTTATGTTAAAAAACGAATCATATTTTAATAGAAAAAGCGGAAGGAGAAGTAAAGGACCCTGACAAGAAAGATGTCATTGATATATTCGTTTACGATGAAGACGAGCAAGCTGTCGAATATGAAATATACGGTTTTAAATGTTTTATTATTGAAAAGCCATCGCATATTGCAGATTTCGTGGATCATCTTCATCACCATCATCAACCACAGCCCTTTTCCCTACTGTAGGAGGTCTACTCACCAAACTGGAAATCAGTAATCTCGGCCAAAGTTACGGCCAACTCCTACTCCGTAACCTTCGGGAATAAGAGTAGTTTGGGGCCCGACCTAAAAATGAATGACACCACTATTTGACAGTTGTCTCTTCTCCCGATGTGCTAACCCGGCCATAAAAGTTAATTAATTGGGTGTTGGGTTCAGTCCAAAGTTTCGAACTAGTTTTGGATGGGCCCGTATTTTCATTGACGGACTTAGAGCCTGTGCATACGATACATTACGGCGCCGCACCGGAAAGATTTCGCCGTATTGGCAGTCACACGGGCGCTACGGCGGCGTAACTGTCATCAAACATCTGTGTTTTTGACAACGGACAAACAACTGAGCGGTGCCGCTCCGGTGCAGCAACGCGTACACCCCTCCCCGCCTCGTCTCGCGGGCTGCGAATCCGGTGTACGTGCGGTGCGACGCCGGAAAGCACCGTGTGGCATACCATGGATATTTATTGCCGACGCCGCAGCAACACCGCTCTGCTCGCGCCGCCGAACGCATCGTGTGCACAGGCTCTTAGAGAGTAGACCGACTGAGCACACGCCTCTCTTTTCTTGTGCCAATCCCCAGGCTCCTGTGCCAGCCTCATCCAGATTATTCGCTAGTAGATACAGGAGACGTTTTACAAACCTGACATGTCTATTTCGCAAGGAATGCCGCGTAATATTTAAAAAGGATCGTCGCGTGAATATTATGTAGTTTTTGGTTCGGTGAACCTGAACGCGTGGTCGCGCCGACAGAGGGCGCTTTCCGGTTTTCCGAACAAAACGCGCGACGATCGCGTTTTCGCGCGACGACAACGGATGCTTTTACGTGAGGGTTACGTCTGTGATATGACTTGACGAGTAAAAGAAATTTCGGGATCATGGGAATTCTCGAAATTCATTATTTTTCCTAGCATTTTCCCAACTATGTTAAGGTCACTTCCCAGTCCAACCACGTGCAGCTGAATACCAGTATTTTATGGAGCGACTGCCTATCTTAACTCCACATATTTAGTTAGTTCCTGGATAATTCGACACCCCTTGGTAAGACTGGTTGTCAGATTTTTGGGCTCAATTTCTTTTATACTTTACGATAACGTGGTAATCATGGATCAGATTCATCTTCATGCTGAGGTATATTATTAGAAAATCTGCAATATGCGAATGGAATAAACAGGTACTATCAAAGAATTTCAAATCTATACACCGTAAGGACTATTTCTGCTTGCAGCGCCCGGCCGCTATAGATATCTCATCAACCAATAGCATCGCAGCATCAGATTTTCGATGAGTCCCAAAGTATAAATACATTAAAAATAAAAGCTTTCTCATCTTTGTTTCTTTTTTAGCTCGAAAAAGGATCAGACATCTGTGATCCTTGTGTGAAACAAATGTGGTCATCTTGTTTACGGGCTTTTGTTTTCAAACTGCTAAGATATAAAGTTCTTCGATAGTACCTAGTAGTTCAACCTTTTCTTTTAATATGTATTGTAAAAGTAGGTAGTTTGTCAAGTACTTATTTAAGTAAAGAATGTAAGGCTTGAGAATTTATAAAACAATAAATGTAGGCATAGTTGGTTAAAACTAGATTAATTTTTTATCAGTAATTTTTACTCTTGAAGTACAATAGTGCCACAAAATGTATGCGCTTCGGTATAATAATATTAACTGAGAAAGTATTACTATAGTTAGATTGTAATCTGTAATGAATAAGTCCTATTTGTTTTTTTGTAATTTTTGTATATTGGCTAAATTAATGTAAAGTATTTAGTATGTAGAACAAGCCGTAATATTAAATTTGTCAGTAGATTTAGTTCCAGCATATCAATTAAATATTACAGTATCGTCAATCTCTTCTGCTTTAAATAGACTATAAATTTAATAGTTACGTGTCGTAGTAAAAGAAGTAGACATCCTGAACCAGACGACGTAATATATCTTGAAGTGAGTTGTCATTCCATCTGATGCCAGCTAACTTCGAGCTCACTTCACCCGGCTGGCCTGAAGTGAAGTCATCATTATACCGTTGCGAAAAAGGGATGGTGCTATACGTCCTGTATAGCTTTATCTCTCTTGCATTGGAGCAATGATGGCTATAACGCGTCATCATATGGCCCCAGGAGAACCAAAAGTGGAGGAGCTGCACGACGAACAATCTGAGCCAGATTACAAACAAATGGAAGAAGGGACCACGGACAAGTCCAAGGTCTCTGCCTTGGTAGAAACCCCGGAAGATCCCCAGGAAGAGACCGTAGAAGCTTACGTCCCAACTGAAGCAGAGAGAATAAAGGCTTATTTAGCTGAAGTAATGTTCAATGACGATTTTGTTGATGTAGATTAGCGAAGTAATTGCGTTACACAAATACAATTGTATTTTGACAATACAACAACAAACATTGCGTTATTTACGTTTTCGATCAGACAAATTTTTCAAACGTATGAAGCAATGGATTAGGAATTACTTCAAAATCCTTCGACTTATGATAGAAAGTGCGTTATGCAATTGGGGTGTTGGGATGGAAAACCTTTAAAAAATTCAGTGCCCATGAATTTAGCTGTGTAATCAAAACTAGATGAGTAAAATGATAAAATAAAGACAATACTGCTCAGAATCATTTTCTATAAACTTTGTCCTCAAGTTTACAAGAAAAGAATCATTATATGAGGATAGTCATTGTTTTGAGAATAAAACATGTTTGATAAAAATGTCAATAAAATTCGTGTTTTCGCTGGTTTTCCATCCCTGAATTTGATAGTATAGTTAGATTAATAATTTCTGCATCAGTCAAATAAGGATTATTCGTAATTTCATTTCATTTAGTTTGAAAGTTTTTTAGTGAACGAGTTCATGCAAAATTTATCTTACTATTGAACTTTTTCAATTCTTAGGCTGTGATAAACAGACGTTTCTTACTGTGTGTTTGCACTGGCAAAACATTCACAACAAAACATGTTGGAATCTCTATTTTCTGTCAATTTTCCTTACAATGTTTGACAGGAACTAGAGATTTCAACATGTTTTGTTGTGATGTTTCGCCATTGCAAACGCACAGTTAGCACATAATAGTGCTAAGCAGTATCCCTGTCACTGTCAAACTACAAGAGAATGTCAGAGACGGGTAAATATCTAAAATGCGTTCTTGACACCTGTCAGGTTCATACACATAAGACTATATGTTTTGCGCCGTCTCCTTAAATTTAAGATCCCTCTTCCCATTCATTTCCGCTCCCTTTTAACATATCCGTCTCCAGAACTGCTTGTGGCGCTGATGATTTTCAACCGTCACAATAATATAAAATTATGACCAGTCTCCCAAAAATATTCTATCTGTGTGGTTTTGGTATTCTATGTTTTTAATGTTCTAACAATAAATATAATATACAAGTAATTTTATTTTTTTGTTTGTTTCAGTCCAGTACTAACCCCACAAGTTGCTCAACTGTATCATCAAAGATTTTTACTATATTTTATATTTATTTATTTTAACAATACACACTTGCTTTTCCAAATTCACTTTAGACATTGGCAGAATGGTCGACATCGGCTTTGCTTGCCATAACAAAAAATAGAATAGAATATATGTTTTGCAAAATATTGTCCAATTGACAGATGTCAGGAACGCATTCTCTCAACAGCTGGACTGTAAGCAAAAGCTCGTGCTAAGTAACGTGTATAAATCTCGGCTTTAATATTAGCCATTTTTAGTATTAGAATAACATTATTAGCTCAAGTATTTTATAACTCCTTTTCCGTATCCTTTATTCGTGTCCTCTTTATCCTAGGTTGAAAATGCGCGCGAGGAACGTTTAGTTGATCTTGAGAATACATTCGGAGAAATAAATGAGCTTGTGCAAAAGTTCAAATCTGCTAACTACGATCTTGGTTAGAACCCTTTCCCTCAACTAATATTTCCAATAGGTATACACGGCTACACATCAAGCTATATATTTCCAGTATAAGCTGACCTCGCATTGTACAGAAATCCTATACAGGAAATGAATAGCTTCATATGTAGCCGTATGTACCATATTCTTTACATTGGTCATATAAAAAAAAATACTGTAGACGTAGATACATTTAGAAACTAATTCCGCTTTACTATTCCTAAAGAGTCCTAAAAACCCCTGTAAGAAATCGACACGTGTTTCACCTCTCAACGAGGCATCTTCAGGATGACGATTGACTTGTCGTGAATCCGGTCATCAATATCATCGTCATATTCACCCTCCTGTCTTGTAACTCAGTTCATTTGTTTCCGACTTCCAAAAACTAGGAGGTCTATGTTCGTCTGTATGTATGGTTAAGTAAGTTAGTAAGTTAAGTAGTCATCAGCAGCCTAGCCTATTCCCAACTATGTTGGGGTCGGCTTCCAGTCTAATCGGATGCAGCTGAATACCAGTATTTTACATGGAGCGACTGCCTATCTGTCCTCCATACCCAGTTTCTGGGCAACACGATACCCCTTGGTACGTTATGCCAGTGGTAACCCTTTTAATAGCCATAAGGTCTACACAGTTTTTTAATAGTTTCTTTTTTTCATTTCTACTTCATCTACATTGATACCCAAAACGTATCCTGTTCCTCATTCCTCCGCATCACATCTTTTCTTTTTTCTTTTTACCATCTTCTTCTTTTCGTGTGGTTAGTAACTAGCCTGGTGTCAGAGTTTTAAAGCCACCCATGGGCCTCTGACTTGACTTCACATGCCGTCAAGGAATATCTCCTTACCATGATAAACAGATTTCCACCCCACTTCTATACAGAGCGGCAGGAACAACGACGAGAAAACTGATACCATGAATTCAGTACATGATTCTGAACCCCCTGGGTTCAGAATCAAGTCGCAGTTTGAAGCAGTCCTGCATCAAGCTGCGACTGCATAGTGAGCTACAGTCTTCTATTTACATACATACATGGAACCGCTCGAGCAGTTGCCAGGCATACACTGACTTCTTGAGCTGTCGTCTACTCTCGCGCAGTTACCCCTTCCGCCCGCGCTCTTCATTCCACCTCCGCGTCGCCGCGAAGCGCGGATCGAATCCCTCGTCGTCGATTAAATTGTGACTGATCGAGCGACTGCTGCAGCAGTTATCAATGACAGCTTCAAGCTGTTGATTATGACTGCACGAGCGGTTCATGTAATTTGATCACTGGCTTGTTGCTGGCTTGTTTGAGTAGCCCGCGCGCCCTAAGTTTGAAATAAATCCTTGCCGAATTTCAGAGTGACGTCAGTTTCTTCTGTAGACAGTTATAGTAATTTAATGAATTTGCTCATAGGAATGGTGGCTGGACGTCAGATGTCGACAACGAGTGGGGAGTTCATCGTCCAGTACATTGAGCAGGAAATAATGGACTACATCGATGAACAGATCGCCATATTACCTGATCCTGATCTAAAGAAGAAGAAGGTAAAAATAGAAAAAATGCGAGCCTTACAGTAGTCGCATATGATGTGTAACATCTGACATCTGACCTTGGCATTAAGGTAATAAGCAACATTAGAGGGGCGGGGCCTCGTCAAGGTCGTTTCTGACGGTGCGTGCAATTAGATAGCGCGCGCTTCCCCGGCTTCTTGTGACACACTTCCGTCCCTTTTCACGAAATCACTCCCATAGATTTGATTATTTAGATTTTGATTGCAGGAAAGCGAAAGAAAAGATGATATACATCAACAAGTATTTATCCACAAAGACAGAGGATATTTTAAAACCTAAAGTAACAAAACATTGTTCCATGACAAACTATGGAACAATGTTCAGCTAAGTTTATAAATACAAGACAGTACATATTAAAAACTCAGAATAATGTATTCAAGATCATAAATCCAAAAAGAACAGATATCGTATCTATCATTGGTACTCAGAGTAGTTACTTTAAAATTAATCAATCATTAAGAAACCCTAATTGACTTTCTTCAAACATTTCACTGGTAGATAACGCACAGCCTAAACTGCTGGGTCTGGAAACACGAAATTTTCCTTTATAAAAGGTGTTCTTTTTGATATCCCATACCTCTAGGGTATGAGAGCATGTCAAAGAATCAACTGGCATATGAATTACTAGCTTTTTCCCGCGGGTAAGCTCGCGTGGAAGTCGGAAATGATCCCATCGAAACGTTCTGCCGGGATAAAAAGTATCCTATGTGTTAATCCAGGTTATAAACTATCTGTCTGTCTCATCCAAATACTATTATTAGTAGCATAAAATAATGATTGAAATACTATCTTGAATTCATGCCAGCCTAGTACTTTTTGTGCCAAGTTTCAAGTTTATTAACTCAAGGAATAACGTTTTTCATACAAATGAATTCCCCCTTTTCGTCCGCTTAAAGGTGAAATTTTCAAATCTCTTTCTTAGTGCTCCCCTAAATTCTAAAAGGAAGCTGTGTGCAAAATTTCACGTTCCTAGTCCCAGTCGGGACTGGGCTTTGCGTTGATATGTCAGGAAGTCAGTCAGTGAGTGTCTCCTTTTATACATATAGTTTTTTTTTCTTTACATGATAATTCGACAAAGTCACGATTATTTATGTAAAAACACCATTACGCGCAATAATTAACAAAAAAATACATTTGTTAGGTGCAGTTCTTGTCCGCGCCGCAGTTTCGTGATAACGTGTGGTGAAATAGTAACAAATACTTTAACGATGTTAATTTAAACTTTAAAAGAATTACAAAAAACTATGTTTATTGCATTCCTAATGATGCAAACTTTCATTGATTGTGATATTTTTCAGTTCTGCTCAGATGAGACATCTTGCAACAGATGTTCTTACGGTTTCTGATACTGCCGTTGTCAATTGTATTTGGACGCCGCAAGATTTTTTGCTCATTGCATTCGTTATAATACAAGCTTTTTTTATTGGGATTTTTTAAATTTCTGAGCATATTTACGGCCGTTATGTGACGTTATATGAAATTATTTTACTATTGTCAACTTCATATGCATTTTGAACACTATTTAACGAAATATGTTTGTTGTATCTCTTTAGATCCTGGTAGTCCTTGTTTGTACATTCTCGGTAATGACATCGGAATCACCGATCTAGCTGAACACGTTTTTGACATAAAGTGAAAAATAGGGGGAGGCGCGCGTGCGCCTGCCTTCGCGATGTGACGTCATAGGCAAATTATATCGTGCCTCAAAATAGTTATAAATATGACCTATCTTTTGCGTGCTCAACCATTAAAATTCTCGTAGCTATTAGCGATTGAAATCTTCCATGTTTTTGCCGGTCAGAAATATTGAACTTCTTTGACTCCTTCGACCGAAAAAATAATAATGACGACGTTGCATTTTTATAAACGATTGGTTTGAATAAAACTGATTTACTCGCACGTGTTTAGTCTAGTGGTATGTTATCTTTGAAACTAAGTATTTTTGGAACACTTGTTCTAGGACGTTTTGCATTATTTTTACTTAAACATATCATATAACCTCCTTAGTTATGAGACATCAAAAGTAACACGGATAAGGTGAGGAGTAAATTTTTTTTTTTTATGTGGTGGCAAATTATCATTAAACCTCTCCCTCGTGTCAGACTCTTACTGACTAAAACTCACCCGTGTTCCTTCAGTACTTCCTTTCCGAGCCACGGAGGGGTTTCGATATGTAATGAATGGTCAGTCATCCTCGGACCGGCCTCGGCAAGCGTACCTTAACCTTCGATCGAGCCGTGGGGCTGTTATTGTTTAGCTACGAGCCCCTCCTAAATTGGAACGACATCACTAAAAAATAAGTCAATTCAAAACATTTCAACTCACTGACACGTGCCAAGATATACAAGGGGTCCGTGAAACCAGGTCCTAAGCAAAATTTTTGCAGCATCTTTCCAAGGGCTTCCCGAAACACCCCCATGTATGTTCAGCGATTTAATGATTTTAATTTTAGGGAATTTCTGACTTGACTTCAGACATATTGTTTTTCTCTTTCGGTGCCGCGAATTTTTTCTTTTCGCAAATCTTCAATTTAAATAAAAAATCTTAAATATGGTCTACGATAGTGACAAAAATTTTGCTCAAAGAGAAATTTTTTGCTCGACAAAATTCGTTCTAGATTTTCAGTCTAAAAAAAGAGTTAATTAAAGAAGAGTGGCAATGATCCCAAGGTAATTTTAAAAACTTCCACGGACCCTCAGCTTTCCGAAACAATACAACTAATACGTACTTTTCGGGACATTATTTGGAGAAATTGGAGTTTGAACATAGTAAGGTAAGGCGAAAAATACACGATTGACCTCGTTTCACGAGCCACCGTTTTTTTTTTTTTTTTGAGGTTGGGAAATCATCAAATGACTTCTCCTGCTCTGGGCAGAGCGAGAGGGTGTGTCAGACTTTTACGGACTAAAACCCACCCGTGTTCCTTCCGTTGCCTGTGTGCCGGGGCCGCGATATCCCTTTCGGACAAACCCGCAACTCCAGTAGGCATTGGTCTTTCGACCCCGTCGGTTGGTGCTGACATCTCTTTGAGGCGCGCGTGGAACACAACGCGCCGTCGACACGGGCCTGGTCCTTATCGGACGGCGAGCTGCCCATTGCTCACCGTCCGCAAGCCCGCGCCTACGGTGGCCGGAAGTCGGCTCGCGACTCCCGACGCCCGGGGCGTCTCCTGCGGCTACTAGGGCCGCGAGGGCGTGCAGCTTGCATCTCCCTCGCGCGCTCCGCCTCCTCCTCCGCGAACATAACTGCTTCGCAGAAGGAGTTCACGAGCCACCCTGAATTATGTTGTTCAATAAAAAGTTAATGATAGATTCATTTTAGGTAACGACTCTGAGTGTAGCAGTAAGCAATTAACTCTGACGTCAAATATTGTAAAAAGTTCGCTAACCTCATTTGGAGATTTGAATAAAAAAAATAAAAACACGCTAGTATTTTGTAGAAATTAGTTATAACTTTGTCTAAAAAACATACTCCCTTGAAAACAGGCAAAGCCAGAGGAAGTGGTGATGATTCGAGAACTCCTGGAAAAGTTCCTGGATGATAACATGGATATAATTGTGCCAGAAATTGAAGAGGTTGAGGAAGAAGAAGAGCCTATGCCTGAGGTAATGTCTTTGGTTACTGTATATTTCAAATGAATGAAAAGATTTTGAAGATGATTAAGGTAGTATAAGAAAAACTTGCCTAATAGCCTTAGAGGTGGGTTATTCCGTTTATCCACCCCAAAAAATCCACCCTAAGGTATGTATGAAACGTATTTCCGAGGATTCACCCTAGGCGTAGTTGGATAAATGGAATTTATAGGCTTAGAGTGGATTCTCGGACATACGTTACGGAGTATCCACCCTAGGTTGGATTTTTTGGGGTAGATAAACCGAATAACCCGTAGAGGGTGTTATTCTGTTTATCCACCCTAGGCTGGATTTTTTGGGGTAGATAAACGGAATAACCCGTAGAGGGTGTTATTCTGTTTATTCACCCTAAAAGGTTCTTGTAAGAGAGAAACTGGGTTTTTTTAACGAGACACCCTAAGCTGGATTTTTTAAAATAGATAAACGGAATAACCCGTAGAGGGTGTTATTCCGTTTATTCACCCCCAAAAGGTTCTTTTGAGAGAGAAACTGGCTTTTTAACGAGAAAGGTTGCCTGCAAGCGTCCGCGCCGTTTTCCGACAGAAAGGTATAGTTTCTTTTTTTGGGGCTACAACCCGTTAAATAAAATTATTTAAATTATAGTTGAGTTTTACTAAATTTTAATTCTGTGACCCTTGTAATTTGAAATACAATTTTGATTTCGATTCTGTGTCACTTATAATTTGTATTACTTATTATACTTCATTTATTTTAATTGCATTTGACATTTTATTTTAATTCTGTGACCTTTATAATTTGTACCTATTTTAATTGGATTGACATTTTATTCTATTGTGATTTATTCTGTTGCAGTATTGTGAAATTTTATTTTATGTATATGGGTTTAGCCTGAATGAAATTATTCTTTTACTGTTTACTATTATTTTGTATGTATTTTAAACATATAACTTCTGGTATAATTAATGTCTAAATGATGGTGAAAATCGCAACAAAATTAATTGTGTAGTGTACTTTAGAAGCTTTGATTATTTATATGTCTAGATATAGTATCGCGCTGCAAAAGAACTAAAACAAACAAACCAACTTTGTTATGCTGGTGTGCGTGAGCTACGTCTTACACTGGCGCAATGTCCTTGTGCTGTCATCGTCCTTTTCTAGTGTGCGTGCATTTAGCGAATAATAGTTGGACGCTATTTTTATTGACGAGTTCACAGCTTTGACTGTCTATCTCTTAGACATTTTATATCTTTGTTTAGAGGATATCTAACCGGTCATTCAGAGAGACACTTCGTTTTATACTAAGTTTTAACCGCCTCTTTGGTATAGTGGTTATACCACCTGCCTCAGACCCAGAGGTTCAATTTCCAGTGGGGGCAAAAGTTTCGGCTCGGTTTGGTTAGTGGTAGGGCTTGTTCTAATTCCGCCTGGCTAGCTACCACCATCTTGTAAAGTCTGTCGCGTTAACAACAATTTTAACAACATTGTTGTGTTTCGGCAGTTAGAGGTAATATAGCCAGTTCCTCTGTGGTTGAGGATTCCGGGACCTTCGTCCTGATTATCACTTACCATCAGGTGAGATGCAGGCCAATAGTTTCCCCGTGGTATTAAAGAAAAATCGTGTAGATATACATAGATTATTTATTTATTTAAATACAGATTACAATGGTATACGCCGTTCCTGGTATCGGCGGCCCAGTGGATGCTGACCTCATATTGGACTTCGAGGATTACATCAATGAGGTCTGCAAGGTGCAGGCAGAAACGGTGATGCCTAGGAATATCAGGCACTTCCTCTGTCCACCACTTGAGAAGTAAGTCAAATAAAACCTTTTATTTAGGCCTGGACTCCACCAAAGCAGAGATGAGAAGAGAGGAGTTTTAAACAACCAATAGAATTTCGTTATTCACACATCTCGTCTCCACTCAGCTTCAGTGGATACCACTGAGCGGAGATGTATCATATCTGTAAGGCGCAATCGAACCGGAGATTGCGTTGGCCCGGCGGCCGGTACAAAGCGGAGATGTGAGCTGAGCCTCGCAAGCTGGCGACGGCGCGCAGCGTAGATGAGAAGAGATGTGAGCGACTTGCAGTGAGCGATCAACATCAACCGCCGCACCCAGCTCAGTTCCGCTGTAACCAGCACACATCTCTGCTCTAGCCAGCAAACAACTCCGCTCCAGTCTAGCCAATACGCATCTTCGCACAGCTTCGGTGGATACACCCTAGCTGAAAAACATCTCTTCTTGTCTCCGCTAGGACTTCTCCGCACATCTCCGTTTTGGTGGAGTTCAGGCCTTAGTATCACTTGTATTAATACAGTAGGCCGCATATCAGTGGTAACATAACCAGTATAAGCTGGCCTCGCATTCTATTGAAACCAAGTACTTCGCTAAGCCAGCTCAAGGTCAAAGTATTACCATGGACGTGCTGTACTATGTTAAGATGCCTGATTATCTGATAAATAGAGGCCTATCGTGTTACCCAATATCTGGGTTGGGGCATAGGCAGTCGCTCTATTGAAAATACTGGTATTAAGCTGAATCCGGTTAGACTTGAAGCCCTACATAGTTAGGAGAGGCTAAGCAGATGATGATGATAAGATGCTAAGGTGCAAGAGACTTTGAAATGGTTGTGAACAGAACACTTGATAAGACCTGGTGATGACAGGTTGATTAAAGCCATAACTGAATGGTTGCTGAGATATGGTAGGAGGAGTATTGGCAGACCAATAGTTAAATAAATGTAAAACATTAATATTCACACATCTGGTGGGTGACCTTCGAAAGACTGCGAGGAAGACCTGGTCAAGACTGGCATAGACCAGGGAAGCATGACTCAAAAAGGAGACGGCCTAAGCTCAGCCAGTGATTGGAACCCTTTGTGATTACTATAATTCCTTTAGCAGTTCCTTTGAAGAAACTACAGACAATTTCTGAATCAGTAGTTCCTTTGCAAAAGCTAAAGGAACGACTGAGACTAGATAGTTCCTTTCCAAAGCTGGACATGATGATGATGATGAGTCGTTTCAGCGTTTATAGGTTTTTTTTTTTTTCACAGGTACGTTGAACCCAATTACACAGTGAATGATGTACCTATGAAAGAAGAACTTGCTACAGGTGGTGTTATTACAGAATAAGAATTTATTATGAACCTTAGTTCCATTAAATCTTAGTTTTCATTGTACTTCGACCGCCCCATTTTTCATTCGATTATTGTGCGGTTGGTTAATCTGGAATCGAAAAAAAAAATGTTGGATACGCTGCACGCTGCCACTAGACCATAGATGCCAATATTGTTACAGCCAATCACAGTTTAAAATATAACATAATAATCCTTATGGGCCATCGTCGCGTCATAAGACGTTTGATGGCATCATCTATTTTAGTATATAGCCTTATCCACGAAATAATAGGGATGATGCCTGGGTAAAAAAAAAACTTATTAGTCCGTCAATCAGATAATAAAAAAATATTAGACACGTATTTATTATTATTTTATTTATTTTTCTTTATCATATTAATAATTACCTATATAAAACGCATTTAAGTTGGGGAGTGGGGGTCGCTACGTCACTAATATGTATAAAATCTACATACTCGTGACGTCATGGCACATTTTACCTCAATGTATGTACGTGCGTGTTGTATGTACGTAAAAAAGTAAAAAATACGTGTCCAATATTTTTTTATAATCTCAAAGGAGGATTTAAAAAAAACTGTCATTATCCCTATTTTGGAGCTAGAGAATTCGCGAGATTAATCTTTAAAGGTATGAGGAACAGGTAGTACAGTTCACTCATCCTTCATGGAAATGGGAGGATCCTCCGACCACTAGACACAACACCCGTCTGGTGTTGTGTCTAGGGGGCTACTGTCCGACGTTTGATGTCAGGACGTTGTATATGCTAGTCGCGCGGTAAATACAATGCTTGCGTGATGCAGAATTTTGCGTGACATCAGTGTGATGCGGAGTTCGCATGTGGCGTTGACAGATATGCCGCCACAAATCTATAATATTGTCCTTACTAAGCTAATCAAGACGTTGTTAGCACTGTTGATTATTTTAGCTATATCACTCTTTCACCTCACTTTTTCAAGGTAAAGTAATTAGTAGTTTGTTCTAGTCGTTTTTAGTTTTGTAAGGCTACAGCACGATATTTTATCTAACAATTTAAAATAATATTTTAGCTCCAAAACCAAAGAGTCCAAAGTAAGCCGTATCTCGTCGAAGCCAGATAACTGCAATGGATATTTTACACTTTTACACTGAAGTTTAGGGGTTATTCCGTTTATCTACACCACAAAATCCACCCTAAGGTGGATACGCGAAAACGTATGTCCGAGAATTCACCCTACGCCTAGTTGAATAAAAGGAATTTATAGGCTTAGTGAGGGTGGATTCTCGGACATACGTTTGGAACTATCCACCTTAGGGTGGATTCTCGGACATACGTTTGCGAGTATCCATCTTAGGGTGGATTTTTTGGGGTGGATGGAATAACCCAAGTTTAGTGAGAGTATTATGACATTTTGACAGAACGTGGGGAATAATGTTAACGCACTTAGGCGCCATCTCCATGGACAAGAGAATCGCGGCGATAGTCACGGTGTGCCTTCAAATTATCGCCGCGATGATATCGCCGTGTGGAGATTGATTCATTCTATTGAATTTTATGTCACGGCGACACTATCGCCGCGATTTTCTCGCCCGTGGAGATCACGCCTTCGCATCCATGCACTTAATACAATGGCGGTAATGTAGGATGGCTTGTGAAGTTTGCTAGTTTTGATGAATTTCCTTTAAAATTTACTGCTAAATAAATATAGGGAAACAGATGCCATGATAAATTGTTGTACGGGCCGGAATAATGCCTTCCGCTGGAACTATTATGTATCGAACCTTTATGCTTTATTTTTTATAATTTGTAAACTGTCACAGACGCCATCAAAATGAGGTTTTTAATGAAAATTCACGCCATCAGTTGGCGTAACTTTGACAAGAGGTCTTCCATTTTGACAATGAATAAATATGATGACGTTCATCATTCGATCAGTCACGTCTAAAGAAAATATAGGAGGTGTGACACTTTTGGCAGGTGCCCGGACCTGACGTCTTAGTGCTGCCATCTAGTGAACGTCATTTCAGAAAACCCCCATTACAGTGCCGCTTGTTTAGCCAACCAATACAATTAAAGATCGGAAAAGCCTGCGAAATTATTATTTTTTGCAAAAAAAGGTAAGAATTTTTGTTTTTGTGGGAAACATTTAAGTAAAAAGCTAAAAAAGTGTTATTACCATACCATATTCTCAAATCAGGTTATACAGGGTAGCGGGTGTTTGGCTATTCAATTCTCAGGCAAACAGTGCAATGCCGTTTCAAAAATACTCGCCAAAATGGTTGCATATTACTGTTACTTCATCAGGACTGAGCTCATGTGGTTTTTCTTTTCCGAAATATTTATTGTAATCGTTTATATTTTTTATTAGTAGAATAATCATGTTTTAATGTTACTTACTTTATTTAAATAAATTATATTCCATTTATTACTGTTATGTTTTATTCTTCTGCAGTAACTTAGTAGTAGAATTTGAACCCTAGGCACGGACCTCTGACTTTTCGGATTCATATGCGAATTCTATAATTATCACTTGATTCAAAAACGGTGAAGGAAAACCGGTGGTTTTTTTATTTTTTTATTTTTTTTTTTAGGATGGGAAATCATCAAATGACTTCTCCCGCTCTGGGCAGAGCGAGAGGGTGTGTCAGACTTTTACTGACTAAAACCCACCCGTGTTCCTTCCGTTGCCTGTGTGCCGGGGCCGCGTTATCCCTTTCGGACAAACCCGCAACCCCAGCAGGCATTGGTCTTTCGACCCCGTCGGTTGGTGCTGACATCTCTTTGAGGCGCGCGTGGAACACAACGCGCTGTCGACACGGGCCTGGTCCTTATCGGACGGCGAGCTGCCCATTGCTCACCGTCCGCAAGCCCGCGCCTACGGTGGCCGGAAGTCGGCTCTCGACTCCCGCCGCCCGGGGCGTCTCCTGCGGCGACTAGGGCCGCGAGGGCGTGCAGCTTGCATCTCCCTCGCGCGCTCCGCCTCCTCCTTCGCGAACATAACTGCTTCGCAGAAGGAGGTGACGGCCTCCCATGCACTCTCGCTCCGAACCATGGCCTGAACCAGGGCCGGACGCGAGAGATCGCCGCCGCCGATCGCCTCCGTGAGGACACGGCGGTGCTCCGCCCAAGCCGGGCAGACCTCCACCGTATGCTCCACCGTGTCCTCCGGGCGATCGACACAGTGGTGACACCCGGGCGTTTCCTCCCGCCTTATTTGGAACAGGAACCTCCCGAAACAACCGTGTCCGGTGAGGACCTGCGTCAGGCGGAAGGTGAGGACGCCATGGCGCCTCTCAAGCCACTCGTCAAAGAGGGGACTTATCGCCGCAATTGTGGCATGCCCAGAAACCGGCAAGCCTGAGAGATATTTTTCGATGGCATGTGAAGCAAAATCAGAGGCCCATGGGCGGCATATAAACTCCGACACCAGATTAGTCACACGAAAAATATTAACTTAAATAGTTATGGTTGCCTAGAAGAGCGGTGGCCGCCATATAACGGCCGCAGTGACGGCTGTCTTGAAAAGAATGGCAGCGGCAAAGATTTATATGATTGGGTTTGACAACGTTAGCAAAAATGCACTCTAGGGAAACACAACAATTAACTTTCTTATATAATGTTGCAGTGACGTAATTTTCCGGTAAATTGCAGACGCCATGTGAAAACATAGCTTTATAGCTTAATCAACCTCCTGTTCTCACTGCTGGGACACAGACCTCTTCTATTCGAGAGGGAGTGGGCTGTAATCTACGACAAGTGCCCAGTGCGGGTTGGTAGATGTCACGTCACGACATGCCGGTTTCCGCACGATGTTTTCCTTCACCGTATCGAGAGCAGTGGTGATAAAATTATTTACAAAAAGTAAAGCGCCTGCCTGGGTAAAACCCAAAACTCGTAAGCTTTCTAGAGCTTTCCATAAACGGGTTTCACTATTTCTAATACCTTGTAGGTTGTCTACATTGAAATCAGTCTCATTATTATATCCTCAATGAGACCCGTACTCCACCAACGCGGAGAAGAGAGACGAGAGGAGAGCAGGTGTGTTTTAAATAACCAATAGAATTTCGTTATGCAAACATCTAGTCTCCACATCATTTAAACAGTGAATACCACTGAGCGAGATGTATCATAATTGTAAGGCGCAATCGAAGCAGAGATGTGAGCGGCGTGCATTGAACGGCGCCACTAGTTCCCCCGGGTAACACAACCCGTCAGCCGCACGCAGCTCAGTTCCGCTCTAGCCAGCACACATCTCCGCTCCAGTCTAGCCAGGACGCATCTCTGCAGATCTCCGCTTTGGTGGAGTCCAAACCTGAAGCTTCTGCCTAAGCCTTTAAAGCCTAAAATTTATTTAGGTTCAATTTTTTAAATTAAATTTACCACAGCACAACTATAATAAATAACATCACGCCTCTAATCCCCGAAGCGTTAAGCACAAGCCAAACTGGGAAAGAAGCGAAACGATGATAATTTCGTTTACCTTTCCTCCGCGTGTTTTCATACTTCCGATAGAACGCGGTGTAAGCCGAAGTATGAAAGGATGCGGAAAAAAGCAAAAGAACTTTCCTTCGTTTCGCTTCGTTCCCAGTGCGTCCTGCGCTTTAGACAGAGGTGTGCACAAAGTTATGTTTAAGTCCCATAACAATATAATAGGGGGTGAGCCTATTGCCATCAACCGGGCACAAATCTTATTTAATTTAGAATACCAATTAAGTACTAATTATTTATGCTATTCAACATTCAGAATCGTGACCTGGTTCCGCGGTCCTGACGTTCTCTTTTTCAGTTCGCTGCAGTTAATACCTTTGGTTTAGCGCAGACAGTAGCAAAATACTGGAGCATGTTCTATGCTGTCATGTGTGGAGTGAAATTATGTGCGAGCATGCTATACACGCGAAAGGAAATCACCTTTTGCACGGTATTTTAAACATTTTACTGACCAAAATCTGCTCAAGCATTTTGCTGCTTTGTCTGCAGTAACCTTTTCTATGCTAATGGGATTCCGTAGAATTTTGGAAATGGGAAGGATTCTAGGACTTCAGATTGGCTAGGTGTTTCCAATGAAACATAATAAACTTTACATTCGTCTTTATTACATTATGGAATAATAAATAAACCCCCCCATGTATATACCGACCTATCACCGAGACACGTTTCTCCTGCCTGCGGACTATCGCCGTCCTTTTCTAGCTGGGCATTTGCGTATAGTGTTGTCTCGCTCTAGTGAAACTTTGGAGGCTATCCAGGGTGTTGGAATTTTCGATTTCCGATAAATGCATTTTTAGTTGATACTGATTTGATGATAATTTAAGTTACGATGTTTTTATTAATAAGATAGACACTACAAAATAAAAGCAAGATGAAAATGCATAGAACTTCAATTAAATGCAAAAAAAAAGAGTATCTTAGAATTTTAATACCACTTAAATTTTTTTTGGACGTTCCCAAATTTCATTTTAAAGATTCCAAATATATTTTAAAGAGTTGTTTATCATTCAAAATGCCACGCTATACCCAGCCAGTCGAGACGAAGACTTTCAATCATTGAGCATATTTCTTTCTTGCACTATTTTATCATCCCATCATGGTTTTACTGAATTACCATAGCCATAAACCGCTGGCGTCTAAGCAAAACAAATTTTATTTAAAGCATTATTATGCGGTTTTCGAACGTTAGCCGCCATTTTAATTAACTGTCAAAATTTCGGCGCGATCGTATAAAATTTCAAACGATCTCTAATTTTTTCTTGTAAATAATTAAACAGCAATATTTTATTTAATATGGTTCGTTATATTTTTTGTACTATTTGTTAGTTCAAAATTTACGTTAAAGTCGGTAGAATTTTACTATCTACTCAGCCATTGAAGTAGAAGAAACCACTTCCGAATTAACATCTAGGTTTTACCAGGTTTGTTGGCCATAAACCTTCTATCATACACAATTACAAAAATTGCGAAAAATTTAAATATTTTTTCAATCTCATCCAATATCGATCGCCATATTGAAAGTTCGTTCGAAAACCGCCAAAACCTTATACCACTCCAAAACATGTCTACATTATAAAGATACAGCGAAAAAATGAAAAATTATTCCCGCATGTATATATTTGGATTTAACTTTGGGGTAACTAAATTCTATATACACAATAATAACTCAGCACGGACAATTTCACCGGAAGTCTCCCGAACAATATCTTCTTATCTTAATTAAATACAAAACAGTACTAAACAGAAAGCGTGAAATAATAACAACATGACTGAAGTATTTCTTTTTCAAAATGTACATATAATATACTTACAGACAAAAACAAATATTTACGTACGCACTAGTTACATTTATTTATCGAAGTTACTGACTTCTTGACAATATAATCAATGACTTCGATAAATTCTAGTTTCACCATTCTCGAATTCACTTCCATTTTTTGGAATCTATAAGTTTTTAATTTACACTAAGAGAACTTAAATTAATTCGACACTGGAAGAAAATTGGAACAGTATTCGCAAAGTTGGGATTGAGTTTGTTAATATTTTTCTATTTTTATATAAAGATTAGAATATTTCAATGTTAAGAGAAACAATATTTGGAGTCATTGAAGAGATGATGAGAAGGAATTCCAAGTAACATAGAACAATAGAAACAAATAATGATTTCGAAGCAATGGTTTAACAGCTAGGATCGATGTGCCATCAAAATAACTAAGTATAAATTTTAATCCATAGATTGTTTTAATGAAACGATCCATTTCAATCGCTAGCATATTCAACAAATCATAGATATCAAAATATGCTAGTAACACAAAAGGAAAAACTCACTAACATTAACTTGAGAATGATAAACACAGAGTTAAAGATTACTAAACATTAGAATTTATCAATGAAGCTGTGGAATTAATCAAACCCTAACTTTGCGGAAACAATCCATCATTTACTTACATTTATTGTGATATAAGAAAAACAGTGAGAGCCAAAGTGTCCTGCGTTAGACTTATACAATAAGAAAAAATGCTAACACTTAAAATAACATGTCGTATAAACTTAGGCATTACTTAACAAGTACCGCTTACACCGATTATTATGGGATTACGAAGACAACTTGCGTTTTTTTGGTAAGAATAACCAAGATATAAGTACGCATTGGGAATAGTCGAGGGGCAGAAATCCTGTAGTCTACAGTTTTCCTAGCATAGATATACAAACTGAAATTTTTACTTTATATAAAAAATCAATAAATACCTACGTTAATTATCACTAAGGAAGCGTCATTTTGGAACGAATTTTATTAATTTTTTTTTAAATGTTTTTGCTTGCGTTAACTAAGCGCTTAGAAGGACCCATGTCATGTTTTATTTTATTAATTAAATATCTAGCTGACTGCTCTATCTCTACACGTGAAAATATTTTCCATTTCAGAATGGAATTTCTAAACACATCCATCATTCTTGAGGTATGTCTTTAGAGAAAGGAGTTTACACTATAATATTTCGTTTTCATAACAATGGTAAATTCACAGTATTTAGGGTTGCATAACATTGTTACCAAGTGACAAAAGGTTCAAAAAAATATATCTTCACGTACATTTTACTACTATTAAGTCATCAAGATAAACAAAAATAAAATGAATTCAATATTATAAGTTTTTTTTGTAGTTTGAACTGATAGTTTGTTAGAAACAAATGATCTTTAACAGTTTTATGCATTAATTGTCACTCATTTGAATAGTGAAAGCTGGATTTGCAATCCATTAGAAAAGTTATAGGTATTTGGAAGAAACCTGAATCTAAATCTAAGATCAATGCAATAAAAATCTATATTAATTTTGTCTATTTCTTAACTTTATAGGCCTCAGGCGTGTTGAATTTGATATTTGCATTAAATCCTATGTTTCAAATTCCCACGTATTTTATTTTATATCAAAATTTATGACATGGGATCTTCATTATTTTTCAAATATTTGTTACGTATAAATAGACACGGTCTGATACACACACCTTTATGTAAAAGCCATTCAAAATAGCATTTGAATAAGGAAGAATATGAAATTGAGCTTCATTACAGCCAAAATAAGGAATAGTAGGAGCCAAATTATCAAATTGCAAAGCTTCGATCACGATCGATCAAATATCAATTGGCCGCAAATGGCTCCTATGCGGGGGTATCGAAATTACAAAATGGAAAACTTTTAGGACAAAAACAACACCCATAAGAATATCTTTACAAATTCTTCAAAATGGGTTTTTCAGCGTTGGCGGTAACCATTCAAAAAATTCACAAGAGTGTGAATTTCCGCATTCTTCTCATTGCGTTCCTACATTTCATACATTACCACGAACCACTACGCTCCTAGCCGCTATCAAATCGCACGATCCTTTATAATCATTACTTTATGACACCTTCTAATAAATTACCGTTAATATATTTCTATAGAAATCGTAAGAAATTCTAATGTTTCTATTTTAGACTTTCAAGAAGCCAAGAACTGAAGACATTAAGAAGAACTGTTGAATTTTACCTTAGTCCAATAGTAGACAAACCAGCCCGATATGATGACAAAAAGATCTTACAAATTATATTCATCTTGAATATTTAAACCTATTCGTACCAGACCAGTCTACTAATTGAATTGGTAAATTTGATGTTTTAAGGCCACCCATTGATCGCTAACTCACAATTTTACTCAATTTGTCATGCAATATAGAAGATTGAAGATGCAAAAGGTATATTACAATTAGGCAATAAATTAGAAGATGCCACAATATTACACTTCATAAATATTTTCGCTAAGTCGTTTGTTCAACAATTTTATTTTGGAATCTTTATTTTACATGGGTGCCTTTATATAATATATATTCCTGCGTTTAAGAACAACTCTATGTATTTAGCAAGTGTTCAAAGTGTTATATTAATTATAATAATATATCAATATGTACGAACAATTGTGATAAAACAGCTCAACTAATTCTCAAGACTAACATAGGAGTTGTTCTTTAAAACGAATGCATTTGACTAGTTCATAAATTTCTATTTATTATTGAGCCATCAGAAATTCTAATTGCGATCTTGGAAAAATATATACGCGTCCGCGAAACGAAATGTTTTCCCTTAAACATTGCTAAAACATCAAAATGAATCTCCAGCGGATAACAGAAAGCATTTCAATTAAAAATTAAAGGTCCAAAGCATTCGCTTTTCAGGCATCAGTAGCCTCAAAATTTACAAACTTTGACTAACGTGTCAGTTAAGTGCTCTTCAAATCTTTTGTCTTCTTGTGTTTAAAACCATCCACCTTAATAATATTATTATTATATAATATTATATTATCAATGTCAATTAACAGTTATATAGAATCAAAGATTCGTTAATCAACATTACTGATGGGGACCAACCAATCCACAAGCCAGTCGATGAGTAATTTTAAATGACATTTCATGGAAGCATGACAATTAAATTAATCGAAGACTTGAGAAATTATTGGCACAATAACTGACTTTAAAAATATAATCTCACGAGTTTAACATGAATATCAATACATTGCGCTATTGTAATTAAAACTAGGCGATAACAGATTTGAATTCATTAGATATTGAGCTGTTAAAGGTACAAAATTAATGGAATCACTATTACTTATAACGATCCGTAACTAACAGCCTAGCGCTTGGGAAGTAGTAGAGATACACTGTGTTATGGAAAATATGGTCATTATTAATGCTTTTTACAACGTCCAAGATACTAATTTTATATAACCAACGCCTCTAAAATACTTAGGAACAGATTTCATCAAGTTTTTACACAGGAGATAGTTGCTGTTACTATTTTACAATAATAGACCTATTTTATCTTAACTTTTATACATGAAAGACAATAGGGAAGGTTATAGGAATTGTAATGTTAAGTTTCAGTACTGGCCATACATGATGCACGTCATATTTTTTTAAAGAACACCTCGATCATTGCAACAATCACAATATACATTTCTACACAACACAGTGTAAGTCCCGAAGCAAATATAACAGCCCCGTAAAAGCTTATTTTTAAAGAGAAAAATATATTACCTAAATTATTTGCCTGTGTACTTAACAATTATCTATTGGTGTCAATGTTGAATTGGCGGGAGTCGCCATCTTGTAACAAATGTCAAACGAATGTCAAATGCCAAAATTGGTTTGTTTATCGTGGCGTGATTGGAAGCTTGAAACGAAGAGGCGTTAACGAGGATAGCTTCGTTTGCAGAAGACATCAGGCTATAGCTAAGAGTCGAGCTGCCCTCGTTAACATTTCTAGGACACGTCGCCAAACGTTACGCAGCGCGTTGGAGCGTGAAAACAGAAATCTCCATAGGAAGAACACCGTGGCCACTTGGGTTAGAATGTGGACTATGTGTAATCTGTAACCAAAATCATATTGTTATATAGATCAATATTGAAGTTATGATGAATGGCTTTAATAAATCTGAAAGTTTTCTAAAATATGAGAGACTATCTCAGACACTAACCTACATGGTCCTCCTACATGATCTAACTATAAATGTCTTGATGTATAGACTAAATGTACCATTCCGTAGCCTTCCGTAGCCGACCGCAGGCTGTAACTGCAGGCGATGTGTCGCCGCGACACGACTGGT
The DNA here is from genome assembly GCA_947364205.1 of Agrochola lota. Lineage (NCBI taxonomy): Eukaryota > Metazoa > Arthropoda > Insecta > Lepidoptera > Noctuidae > Agrochola > Agrochola lota. Next base: position 6,022,962 of record OX376246.1, on the reverse strand, counting down.
TTCTGTAAATTTCTATGAAATACGTTCTGAAGCTAGAACAAGTCGCCTTCATAGAAGTACAGTATGACTACCTACTGTACTTATTGTAATAGGTACATAAGCATACATAGAATCCAATCATGTCGTGGCGACACGTCGCCTGCAGTTGCCGCCTGCGATCCGCTACAGAATTGTACCTTTAAGAGACTTTGGCGTCTGAGTTTGTTTCGGGATTTCTTCTCAGAGGCTAGGAAAGAACGACTTCATCTAGTTTTTATCGAAAAATTGACGTTATATTTTTAACCAATCAATCAATCTGCCTAGCCTTTTCCCAACTATGTTGGGGTCAGCTTCCAGTCTAACCGGATGCAGCCGAATACTGTATTTTACATGGAGCGACTGCCTATCTGACGTCCACAACCCAGTAACAGGGTAACACGATACCCCTTGGTAAGACTGGTTGTCAGACTTTCAGGCTTCTGACGACCCGTAACGACTGTCAAAGATCCATGAATGACAGCCGGGACCAATGGCTTAACGTGCTTTCCGACGCACGGAGGAGTCTCGGTATGTTAAGATAGTCAGCCATCCATATACCAACCCCGGCAAGCGTAGCTTAACCTGGTGGATCAAACCGTGCGGCTGTTATTACTTAGCCACGAGCTCCTCCGTGATATTTTTGACCAATTTACAAAATAAATATAATTTATTTTTAAATCTCAATAAAATTAATTCTAAAATATCATAAGAAAATTTAAATTCGTACCAGAGCCTGTATTATAAGCAAAATCATGTTAAATAAATAAAGATATACCTTCGTAGCACGGCCCTGGACTTGGGCAACGTATCTGGGCTCTCTTTGAAGAGGAACCTCCTGATACCGAGCACGTACGACTCGATGTACGCGTCCCAGTCGATGTTCCGCACGTTGAAGTCGAAAATCCTGGATAAAAGATTTTGTCAAAAGAATATCATAAAGGACTAGGAACAACCGTTCACTAATGCTGTAGCCGCGATTGTTGGCATGGATCATATCAACAATATCGGTTTAATAACTGAAGGTACAAAGGTGGGTTCTACATTGTGGAAGTCGAACTTTCTCGTTACTGAAACTTACTAATCGTACGATGAAGTAAATTAAGAGTTATAATCAGAAAAAGAGAAAAAAAATATCTCATTGAAAATTTCAATATTAAGAATATGATGGTTAAAAAAGTGCCATAAGCAATCTATTTTAATATATTTTGACACCACTTCTCCTAGCTGCAGTGAATCGACATTAGCTATTTCACTAAGATATCCAAAATCATCATCTTGGTCTTACCTGCGATCGTCAGGCGAAAGCGACGCGCAGAGAGCCTGCACGTTATCATCGGCGAAGGCCCACTGGCGCGTAGTGAAGTACTCCAGACAAGCAGCCGCTTTCTCTAACTTATTCTGTACGCGAACCATCCTGGAAGAAAATGTAGGAATTTAAGAACAGTGATCTAGTTTCTTACAGAACTTTCACAGGAAAACTACTGCGGTTATTCTTAAAGGTTTAAAGACTTTTACGTAACACCAGTCTGTAGACGATTCGGTAGATTTGTGACAGCTACCACGCATATCTCATATATTAACGAAAGCCAATTCACATATTCGGAAATAATAATCACTTTGCAAATACTTTATCAAACTCGCAATGGGGAACGTCTTCAACATTATACTTCATTTTGCAAGCATGAGTCTGTTACATGATTATTTGTTCTGAGTTGAGCTCCACGATTACTGACAAATGCTTGCACTGACTGGACAGGTCCACTCAAATCTGTGTGGTTCTTTTCTCAAAATACCATTTCAGACATGAATCTACATGGTCCTCATATGGCTTGACCAAGATTATGTCTGGACTTTAAAAGAGACTGTGACCTCTGAGTTTGTTTCGGCCTTTCTTCTCAGAGTAGTCGGATAGGAAACGCCGAACTCATCTAGCAAAATTTAATATATTTTTAATATGACGTGTAAAAGTGATTCACAGAAAACAACAGAGATTCGTGTGTTTTTGTGATTTACAGAATAAACAATTTCATTTCATTTCATATGTTCGTTTGTAGTTCAAAACATGTACTATATACACAGTGATATCATTATAGTTTACATACATGGGTTTCTTGCCAGTAGCAGTGGCAATTAGATCCATGATGGCGGCGGGCGCGCGATGTTGCAACAGTGACAGCGTACCGTGCTTCAATCTATTGCTTGTTATGTCTCCTCCTGGGTACCATAAGACTTCGTCTGGAAAGAAAAAAAGGTTTCGTTAGTGACCAATTATAATATCATATAGTTTCATTAGCGTCAACGAGTAGTAGTGCATTTCCAGATTATATATTGAAGTTCGATGACTTCCAGTAGCCTTAACCCGATTCCAGAAGACCATTTTTGTGGTTTCAAACCTACTTATGAACTGAATCGCAGACCAGTATAAAATGGAAGTAGTGGTAACAATCGTAGGAGTAGTACATTTTGCTAAATTAAATTGTCAATGGCAGTCAATAGCTTTAACGGGTTCCAGAAAACTATCTCTTCACTTGCATAAGGACTGAATCGCAGGCCACTTGGTTGAGATAATGAGTAGGACATTTCAACAACTGGTCCTTGGAAGCGCAATGAACACTATAGGATATTGTGTGAACAGACAACTATGAATATGAGTATAAACTTACTGAACGGATGTTTCCGCATGTATTTGAAGCTGGTCTTCACAAATCGTTGCCACGTGATGGGGTTCTGCTGGCCGGTGCAACAGTTGTACACAACTACACCCTCACCTCTGTAAATAATAAAATAGATCATTTTAATATCAATGTTTATAACATCATTGTAATCCTAAAGTAAATTTTATGCTAGTTTTAGAATTATGCGCTAGTAGCGCGCCAAAAACATGAGTTCACGATCACCTACCAAAAATTATTGTCTTTGGAGATGTTGAGCCCGAAAAATTTAATAATGAAGGTAGAATCGAAAACATTGACCATACTTAAAACCTGGCTATATTATACAATAAAAATGGTGACGGCAAAAGTGACGCACCTACGACGTTAGACACAAGTGATAACACAGAACTGGTAGGCAGTTGAATGTGACAAAGTCCAGAACTAATCAATGCTTTCGTAAAGTGACTGTGCATTGGCTTAGTAACGTAACGCTCGCTTAGTCATAGATTATCTCTGTTGTGCTTTATTGCACTGAAGGACCAATAAATCGTAATAAATAATTAGTTTTGTGCCTTTTCATCAAAACTAAAATTTCGACTCTAGAATATCACTCTAACTTTAACTATTTTCCAACTACGATTAATTAAACTTTCAGTCAAACATTCTCAATGAGAAATTTGTGAACATAGCCATTGCTGATCAAATAAAAAGAGGAGACTTAGTCATCATCTTCCTCCAGCCATTATGCCATTATGGAAATGAAATTGTTTATTCTGTAAATAGGAATCGGAATCACTTTTACATTTCGAGATTAGTGTCTGAAATGGTCTTTTGAGGTTTTCACAGATGGGACTGGACCTGTCCAGTTAGGGCAAGGATTTGTCAGTAATTGTGCTCAAATCAGAACTTAAGGAGCTCAACGACGTGGTTAGCGCAGCATATCTTCTTCCATACCTATATCTCTATTAGCCGTCATCTCAGAATTCATCCTCTTTCCAGCCTTATAATTTTTCACACAATCCATCCATCGTTTCTTTGGCCTCAAAAGACCAGGAAAAGAGGAAGTACCAAAATCATTTTCACAAATATTCCGAAGTATTTTTACACTTACCGTCTCAAATGCGTCCTCCACGCGCAAACAATCATTAGATTGATAACAGTATCGACGGGTACCAAGTCTGCAACCTTCGTGCCAGTTCCCAGCATCGTACGGAAGATTCCCTTGCCCACCGCTGCGATGATACCATTGGGACCATTCCAATTGTCCACCCAACCTTTTACTGGCTCTCGGACTGATGAGAGCACTGGAAAAGAAGGAAATTAGTGTTTTAACAACTGCTATTAGTAATTGCTTCGTTAACGCGTTTCAGCCAGCATCCCAATAGCTTAAGACACTTACGATCGCAATCCCTTTCATTTTAAAGGGAATTCATAATACCTTCATTGCTTCTTATGCTTGAAAAATTCGCCTGCTCGACAAAGTAAAAACCGCAATGGATATTGTTGAATTGTCAAAATGATTACAGGATTGTGATTGTAGGTGTGTTACGCAATATGCTGCAGATTAACCAACGACTTGAGGAACATAGATCATGAATTGATAATATAGCAGGACATGAAAGATCACTTAAATGAAACATCGAGTCCACGATAGACTGCGTTTCCCAAAGATACTATAATTTTCTGTCCTATGCGAAGATAGAAAAGTGTAAAGTTTACTCTAAAACATATTTTTTGCGGGCCATCACGTGACGAAGACTTGTGATGGTCCTATATTACCCTGTTACCCTACACTACATTATCCTGTCTATATACAACACGTGATAAATAATCAGCTGATCATATTACGCAATTCCTATCTACATAAAATTACATAATCCTTGTCTAGATCTCATACTTCAAACAACACTCACGCCTACTCGATTCATCAATGATAAGGTAGATTATATCCAAATTTTGTGATAGCATTTTAACACAATTTTTAACTTATAAATATAATATAGATAATATACTTAGTAATAATGATAGTGATGATGTTTGTTTAGTATCTGATTAGACGAAACATATCCAGGATATGTTTTTTTTATATACAGGACTTGTTTTTGGGAAATTATAGTTATAATTTACATTAAAATATGAACTTTGAAGTTAGGTGTGCCTCAAGGAACAATCTTAGGCCCCATATTAAAATCAATGTCTTATATAAGAATAAGACGTAAAATGTATGACTTTGTATGAAGGGGGTAATCTTTAGACCTAATTCTGAAAATTCTTTCATTAATGGGAACCTACAGTATTGCCGAGAGTCATAAGATTTTATATACGTATAAGAAATTTCAGGCAAAAACAAGTTAAAAGAAAATTCGGAATTTTCTTGTGAGTCTCAAAAACTCGCTAAGCACATATTAATTACTAGCTTCTGCTCACGACTTCATTCGCGTGGAGGTTGATAAAATACAGCCCATGTAACTCGCTGATAATGTAGATTTTTTATTGGTGTTTTTTTTTATCGGTTAAATATTTTTTGAGTTTATCCATTACAAACAAACAGTCTAATCTTTTCTCTTTATAATAATATTAGTTTAGATTTAAAAACCAGCAACGTATTTATTCAGCATTTTCTGTGGGATATATGAGGAAATACCCTTCTTTAAATTCAAAATTATTGACTCGCCGTTACGCATCGCATGTAACTAAAAGAGCGATGAATATAAAAATATTGGTGAGGCAGAGGAAGGCCAAAGAAAAGATAGCTGAAGAAATGAGCTTGTGTGAGGGATGATATGAAAGATAAAGGAGTGAATGATAGAGTGACGGCGGACAGGAAAGAATGAACGAAAGAAAACTTGTTGCACCGACCCCAAGTAACATGGGACACAGGCAGGAAGGTGATGAATGACTCGCTTTTCAATGAATGAATGAACGAATGTGTGAATGAGTCTAAGTAAAATTTACATAGCAACCTTGAAGGAATAAGGAAAATTGAGAAATTAGTAACCAGAGTATGTCATGGTAATTTTGTATTTATTTTAAAATATTATATTATTTTGAATATGATTAATATAAAAATATTGATGGATGGAGAGGGTGAGGAAGACCAAAGAAAAGATAGCTGAAGAAATGAGCTTGTGTGAGGGATGATATGAAAGATCAGTGAATGATAGAGTGACGGCTGACTGGGGAGAATGAAAGAAAGAAATCGTATTGCGACGACCCTAAGTAACATGGGACAAGAGCAGGAAGGTGATGAATGACTCGCTGTTTAATGAAATGACTCGATTTTCAATGAATGAATGAACGAATGTGTGAATGAGTCTAAGTAAAATTTACATAGCAACCTTGCAGGAATAAGGAAAATTGAGAAATTAGTAACCAGAGTATGTCATGGAATTTTGAATATTGTTTAAAAAAAAAATTTAAAAAAAATTATTTTGTCTACATGGAAGTTGGAATTCCTACCTTCGCTATGAAGTCAATTTGGATTCAACGTTAATACGTACAATTGACACGAATATATTAAATCAATACTCAATAGGTACTCTTTTTAATGCATGACATGTTTTAAGTATGTATGTATTTATACAAAATATTGTAAAACATTTTAAAAGAGTAACTATGGAGTTTCTTGCCCATTCTTCTCCATACGAAACTACCCTTTGGAAGGGCGTTTATAAATGATTTAATTTTTTCTTTTATTTTTGTAATATTTAAAAAGGTGTGGGGGGCAGAGCTTAAAGGTATAAAAAAGTAGGACAGGGAGAAGTGCTCAACATAGGAATTGTCTATTATACTCGAGACATCTGTGAACACGCTATCGATAGTTATGATAAAAACCGTACCCGTAGGTAACGTATTACCTAGTTAGATAATGTATTAGTCATATTCCTGTTATGGATGATTGTGTAAATGATAAGAAGGAAAAAAGAAGCAATGTAAGATCAGCATTATTTAGAATTAGAAGCAAAACCACTGAAGAAAAGTGATGATATATATATATATATATTTTTTTATAACTTTGCCCCACACTAAGAATTTCTTCTTGTATCGTGGGTGTGTTTACAAACATAGAAACTCACATACACTAACACCCAGACCCGGAACAACTACTGGCAGATCATACAAATATTTGTTCCGTGCGGGGCTCGAACCCGCGACACGTTGCGCAGCAGTCGATCGCTCAGTCACTGCGCCAACCGTGTCGTCTATTGTATATTGTATGTACCTTTCTCAAATCTTGGCTACAGTCATGTAAAGCAAAAAAGCAATTGCATACATATTTTCAACCATAGACATCTGGAAAAACCACGATGCAGAACAAATTATTGCCGAAATTTTATCCTAGCAATGCAGCCGGCTAACCTAAAAGCTGCATTGACGTCAACATAATATTTATCACTAACCTCAAGGCCACATATAATCGATTAAGGCGAATATCCGATAAAGTTAACGAAACAGTCTGATTACCAATGTAGGTAATTCTATTATCAAATCATATATATTTTTATGCTTCTATATAAATTCAAATAATTTATAAAAGTTTGTAGTTATGCAGAATTTACATTTTTAACCAATTTTTTAAATAAACAATAATGCTTAGACTGATAAATGACTAAACATTTTATGCACATGCTAAATACATTCATTTATGCATTTTATTCATCGAGACATTAAATATAGGATCCAAAGTATGTAAAATCGACCTTCACCCAGCTTACAGGATATAAATAATCTTTTGTCAAATATAATATGTTTACAAAAATATTACAAATGGATTGCCTAATTAAATATGTTCAATGTTCGTGGCTAGTTTCTAAAATAATTCATTAAAAATAACGTTAATATGTTCCTGACTATAAATAATTAAAGTACTGTAATTTTTTTTTTTTGTGTAAGATCCAGATTATTTTAGAGGTAGATTCTAATTAAAAGTATAAAACATACAGAACAGTTTCCCAAGTTTTTCTGGTCCTAACCTAATTTATAGCTGACAACCCCGTAATCGGCACCAGAAAAGGATGGCAACCCAACTTACATGTTAATTAACTTTCAATTGGAATCAAATTAGTTTCATAAAAAAGTCAGTGAAAAAAAGAAAAAAATAAATATATGCATACAGTGTGATGCCTTTCGTTGTCTGTGATTCTATGGTATAGTCAGTAAAAGTTACCCCGATTGACCGATCTTAATACTGTTTTTAAATCTATTTTTGGAACTTATTGATTGCATTGCATACCAGATAATAAATGATAATCTTACCGATAGAAGGCCGAACAATAGAGACGGGTAGGTTACCACTCTCCTTTATAAGCATATCCTCTGCTAGAGCCTTTGTGAATGTGTATGTGTTAGGCCTGTCACCTGAAATGTAGAAGAAAGTTACATTAATATTATTATTATAAACGCCAGCAGTACACCTCTGTCGCGAAACCGTAGCAGCGAAACCGCAGTAGTTCAATTCAACTGGATCGCGTTAAGTTCCGCTACTCGAATTTCACGTAGCGGGACATGACGCGAGCCAGTTGAATTGAACTATTACGGTTTCGCTGCTATGGTTTCGTGGCGGAGGTGTGGTACTGGGGTAAAAGTTGATTAGATTTGCGAAACGCTTCCACAAACTCAATTTTAAAAACATCGCCCTGTCTCATTGGTCTAGGTATGTACTATGATCTCCAAGGTCTGGCAAAGTTTTATTACATTTACGAAACTCTTAGAAGCAGCTGGCAATAGCCCTTCTATTACATGGGACTTCAATTTTTGTATTAAATATAACCGAAAAAAAATTATGTACACCTTGCCTATCCTCTATGAGGATTATAGAGGTGAAGATATATTTTTTACAAATTGTGAACTATTTTCGGTACAAAAGATGCTTTTCCACCAGAGATGTGCTATGCAGCTATGCTGCGAGGATGTGAAAGCCAAGCTACGAATCTATGTGACCGTTTCCACTAATGCTAAGCTGTGAAGCGGAGCGAGTAAGATGTGCTATGAAGATGCGTTGCCGCGAGGTAGCTTGCGAGGATGATGCGCAGCTCGAGTTATGCGATGCATCGAGAATAGGGAAGGCAGGGGGAATGGATGTGGCTGCTCTGCACATAGCTACACCACTCGCGCATCCATAGCTCCCATCCAACGTAGCATAGCACATCTCTAGTGGAAAGGCACTCTTATTCTTCTACTATTTCTTTTTTATTGTTACGTTTTCGTCATCATCATGTCCATCAACTCCATTCTCGTCCTCTCTATTCACTCACCGACTAAATCCGGTGTGATTCTATCCACCAGTTCATCCGGCAGGGTCTGGACGAGCGTCACGACGTGCTCGGGATGTGCGGGCGGCGCGTACACCGTCTCCTCCACACGTTCGCGCTCGCAGTTGCAGTAAGCTGTCGACACGTGCACTAGTGCCTGGAATATTGAGCAAAATATGGTTGAAAAAAAAACCCATCGAATTCTTAAAGCAATCTCCTCTTCATTTAAGACGGTTAAAAACTCTTTGAAAATAGAAACAAAGATAAGGATAGAAGAATAAGATAAGGAGGGAATAGACTATAAGGATTACCCTCCGTTTTCCCCATATGGGAAAATCTGTGGGTAAATTATCAGGGTATCCATGATAATTACCCACAGAAAAAGGTAGAAAAGCTGGAAAGAGAAAGAAAGCGCCTGGTAAATGTTAGATTATATGATTCGAAATTTGAATTTGGGTTTTTCCGAGCGTGATCGAGTCTTAGATTAGAAAATCTGCTATTTGCGGGCTTCAACTTTGTACTAGTCAACAAGTATATGGTATTATTTATGAATTAAGTGCTTTCAGTTTATCAGATATTTAGTGTGACTGCTGATTCAGGTTTTCTGAAAACTGTGTTTAAAAATAATGAAGATTATTTCTGAGTCATAAATTTTCATGAATTATATCTAATGATAAAAGTTACATAGGATGTATCATTGACCGATCTTATCGCTAAAATTGATGTTTTTACAGGGTAAAAGGATTTAATAAATACAGTCATTGAATTTCATGATGAAGTGTGTGAGTTATTTCAAAATGATTCATTATTTATAGATATTAACCGAAGTTTTTCTCTTGTTTAATCATTTATTTGCATGACGCATTTAGCCACCCATAATGGGTCATGCAACAAATGTATTAATTGTTTTATGTTGTAAATTAACTTATCTAACCTAGACTGGTCCGTTTTAATGAGCTCCAAATGTTGTTTTTAGTTTTTGTTTCCCAATACCCCCTTCTTTTCTTTATTTATTTGATGAAAAAAACACTACAAAGTGAAAAATAATTGTTATCTCAAAAGTAGGTGTCTTTGGATCTGTATTTTAGTTTTTTGCCACCGACTTCCGAAATGAAAGTAATTTTTACTTTGTAGTGTATTTTTTTTAAGTCGGTTGGTCTATTTTGTTTTACCTTTTAGTGAGTCGTTTGTAATTTATCTCTGAGACAATAGCCTAATGTCAGCTGCTCATCACCTTTTACAAAATATAGCTTTTCCCGATGCAGGGACCTTAATTGTTGAGGAATTCTCTGGTTCTTCACCATATGCATTGTGACGAGCATAAATTGCTTAGCAACCATATCGAATCACAACCCGTGAAATACTTATTATTGAGTAGTTCCGGTGGCCATCTGTGGTCTTCATCATCAGTTCCACTTCCCCAAATGGTATATACAGGTATATATATAATAACAGCCGCACGAGTCGATCGAAAGTTAAGCTACGCTTGCCGCGGTCAGTTCGTGGATGGGTAGCCATCCATTACATATCGAGACTCCTCCGTGCCTCGGAAAGCACGTTAAGCCATTGGTCTCGGCTGTCATTCGCAGATCTTTGATAGTCGTTACGGACCAGAAACCTAAAAGTCTAACATCCAGTCTTACCAAGGGGTATTATGTTACCCAGTAACTGGGTGGTGGAGCTCAGATATGCAGTTGCACCATATAAGGATCTCTTGAGCATAATTTCATGCTTCAAAACCCATCGACTTAGGCTTTGAGTTGTTTGTCAGTGAGTGAATGATTTAAGATTTTTATTTAGTAGCTAAGTTCTCACCTCAAGGCTCAGCATACGATGGCAGAGCTGCACAAGCTGCTGCGTGCCCAGCATGTTGATAGTGACGGATAGCTTGAGCTTCTCATCGAACTTCACCGTCGCCGCCGAGTGGAACACCACTGATATCTGGTGGAGAAAAATGGAGAATATTGTCATCAGTTTGCTTGAGTTGTTCAGACAGTGTAGTTATCTGTTTATTGCCAATATAATGTTATTAAAATTAATTCTAATCGACACCACCAGAATAGTGGAAAATATGATCAACAGTTTGCTTAAGTTGGTTAGCCAAGTGTGCAATATTATTGTTTTTTGTTAATTTAGAGCCATTTACATATTTTAAAAGATAACATCATTAATACTTTTTGGAGAATAACCGAGAATATAGTCAAGACTTTTATTTTTCCAGTTATGCTGGGGCCGCATCTGCGTCTATCGTGGCGAAGCTTCACACAGCGATACGATACACGCAGATGTGACCAACCATCATAGGTTATCGTCGCGATAGTTCGGGCTGTTAGCACTGGTCGCCTGGGTGGCGGTACGTAATAAACGTTCCGAAATCGCTAATGTGACCACCGCATTAGCGCGATAACTTTTTACTTAACTTAGCGAGCAAAACATACAAAGCTTCGGCACATCACGATAGACGCAAATGCGGCCGCAGCATTAGTGGCAAAACTGTTTTTTGTTTACAAATACAAGGGAAACGAATAATTAAGAATATCTAATATTAACTGTGTTAAGAATAGACGAAACCGTATATTATTTAAACATATGTATATTAATCATAATATGTTATGGTAAGTAGAGTTTTTCTGAGTCTGCATTGCTTGGTTTAATAAGAAAACAAAAGTTTAATAACAGTTATAGGTTACCTAAGGTCGAAACAAAGTCGAATACAGCATGTATCCGAAAGGTGTGGTACAGGCCATAAAACTGTCGCATACAAAACTTCAATACCCAAATATATAGGACGGCTGATTATTATTAGTCCCATGGAGAAAATCAGTTGAATGGTCTGTATCACAACCTGCTGGGGTTGCGGGTTTGTCCGAAAGGGATATCGCGGCCCCGGCACACAGGCAACGGAAGGAACACGGGTGGGTTTTAGTCAGTAAAAGTCTGACACACCCTCTCGCTCTGCCCAGAGCGGGAGAAGTCATTTGATGATTTCCCATAAAAAAATAAATTAAAAAAATGGTCTGTATCACAGCCTTAAATATGACCTCACCTTTCTGATACATGCAGTATAATCAATACACTATTTCTAGTACATTCAAAAACATGACTAGAAATGTCAGTGTCCTAATAAGTGACACATATCACTATACTTTGTGTTCGAAATGTTTACGAACATTTCGTATTGTTCTAAATCATTCATTCATTGTTCACAATAATGTATTCATTCGTTTAGATGTTTTGAATATTAGAAATATTCTCATTATAACTCTGTGTAAAGATGTCAATCAAGACTAAGAAGACGTAGGTACTGTTTCTCCTTGATTCAATGATCTCACTTCGGTCCTCTTGCTCACACTTTAAATTAAGACAACGGAATAAAACAAAAAAATGGTCCTATTTCCATAAGTTTGTTCTTTATTCCTCATAAACCTGCACTCTAATAGCATAACACACTTTCAATCAAAATCCCAAGGATTTTAATGAAAATGCTAATCCATTGCTTCATAATGTTAGAAAAATTCGTCTGCTCAACAATGTAAATAACGCAATAAATGTTGTAGAACCATCAAAATAAATTTGCTATTGTAAGTGTATTACGGAATTACTCCGCTGGTCCTATTTCAAAATACTTTAGCTCCAAATCATCTTGACTTACCTTCTGACAAAGCATAGCCTGATCTGCAGCACTGATGCCCAGCTCTGGTTCGGTGATGTCGCCCACTATTGGAACTATCTTGTTCAGCTCCTGAGGCCGCTCTCTCCGTAAAGTCTCGAACAACTGAGAAGAAATACTCTTCATCAGTAATTTATTAGGAAGAACACAAATAATTTTAGATTCACTACAAAGTACGATCATTATTGGAACCGATTGGGCTCGGTAGTCATTCGTAGATATTCGACAGTCGTTACGGGTTTTCAAAAGCCCGAAAATCTGTCAACTAGTCTTACTAAGGGGAATCGTGTCCACCAGTAACTGGGTTGTGGAAGTCATATAGGCGGTCGCTCCATGTATTGATCTTCAGGTGCATTCAGTTAGACTGGAAGCTAACCCTAACAAGATTAGGAAAAGGTAACGCAGTTGATGAGTGATTGGTTAGGAAGAACTTCAAAAAGATTTAGAGACATAAGTAAAACTAGCGACCCGCTCTTGCTTCGCACGGTTTTTAAGACTTGACAAAACATCGAGATTTTTAGGTAAAGGTTACTTTAATATAACATATTATACATATACGTATAAACCTTCCGGAATAAATTCTCTAAGCGATGGTGAAAACTTCATCAAAATCTGTTGCGTGGTTTAGAAAAACAACTGGGACATACAGACAAACACGAAAAGCGATGGTTTTATAATATGTATAGATGATGTAGTTAGGTACGGTCAATGTTACTAGTATAAAAATTAAAGCTAGGTAGATATTAGGTTTGTATACTGGTGTCGATGGTGTGTTAGGTAATTGTAATACTGAACATTCGTACATCCTTTCGAGTCCAAAGTCAAGGGTCCTTTAACCAAAGTGGATTTCGGTTATGGGCGGAAAAATCAGCCTATAATGTTTTCACTGTTGGGCCACAGGCCTCCCGATAAGAGGGAGTGGGCCTTAATCCACCACACGGGCCCCGTGCGGGTTGGTAGATGACACGTCTTCGAATTTTTGGTTCTAGAACATGCCGATTTCCTCACGATGTTTTCCTTCACCGTTTTGAGAGCAGTGGTGATGAAATAATTTACACAAAGTAAAGCGCATGTCCATAAATGCATAAAATACAAATACATAATAATAACACTTGTACACAATGTAAATGTAATTCTATTGAAATATATAAATAGGTAAATAAATGGCATCTTTGAAATAAGGAAGCTACACAATATTGAAATGGTTGTTACGGCTTTAGTCCTTAGTGTTAAGAGTATATTTTAAGTACTTTAAAGGACATACTTACAATGTTCTAATGATGCATTGTCTAGAAAAGCATGAAGCACAAGTCCTTAACGGAGTTATTGACAACTCGAATAAGGAAAACGGAAAATATATTTGGTATCGGAAATGTACGACTTCTGATCAGTATTTATAGATCAGTACATACCTGGGCGACCGAGCTCTGCTCTGGTGAAAATAGAAAATGCTCATTTAATAATATAGGAAAGTTCATACTAATTCCATGCTGCCATGATAGTTGGTACTTACTACTTCCATGCTGCCATGATAGTCGGTACTTACTAATTCCACGCTGCCATGTCATTATTTTTTGGAAGCCATCTTGTTCTAAACTTTGACCGAGCTCAACTTGGGTGAAAATACGGAGAAAACGAATTCTCCCAGATATGAGACCTAGCTAGATCGATTTATCGCCCCCGTAAACCTCTGTATTGCAACATTCATCGAAATCGTTACAGCCGTTTTCGAGAATCATCATCGTAATCATAATCTTCCAGCCCTTGTTCCATGTTTCTTGGGGTCGGTGTAACACGTTTTCTTTGTCAACTGTCACGCTGTCACTCACTTCCTTCTCTTTCATATCTTGGTGACTTGGTGAACAGTATGAGTTACCTGGTTCCTCGAACAGTGCAGGGGCGGGAGGTAACCAGGCAACTATTCGCTACTAGCTCTTGCAAATCTAATGCCGGTGTGCGCTCACCGATGCGCCGTTTAGTCGACACATACAATAAGCTATTTTGTGCAATTGATATATTATTTGTAAGCCTTGATACCTTTAGAACTGACGTCATCAAAATTTTTAAGGATCAACAGTAGCTTCTAATGTTCCTACGTAACCTGACTACAATCAACATTTATATTCATCACTCTTTTAGTCACATGCGTCTTCTCTCTCCTCATCACAAGCATCTATATATATAAAAATGAATTCCTATTTCCCTTGGTCACGGCATCACGCGTGAACGACTGGACCAATTTCGCTAATTCTTTTTTTATTGTGTTCGTTATTATCAGGAGAAGGTTCTTAGAATAGCTAGGTGATGGTAGGGTAGGTAGGTAGGTATGCAAGTAGGTATGTAAGTACGATAGGTAGGTAGATAGGTAGGTAAGTATGTAGGTAGGTGTAGGCAGGTGTAGGTAGGTGTAGATAGGTAGGTAGGTAGGTAGATAGGTAGGAATGTAGGTAAGGTAGGGTAGGTAGATAGGTAGGTGCGCCGTAGATAAACTACCTACTTAGTGCTACCCGTGCGAAGCTGGGGCGGGCAGCTAGTATATATACTCGTATATAATTATATATACAAATATTGGTCGTGTAATAGTATAGGATCTGAAATATCTTAATCTCCTTCTTAAGATTTTAAGTAATCATCATGAGCCTTTTGGAACTGGTTAGACTGGACACCGACCCAATACGTAGTTGGAATGTTGGGGTCGGCTTACAGTCTAACCATTTGCAGCTATTTGACATCGAGTATAAGATTATTATATTTGATTGCATGAAATAAAGATTCTGACTTTGGCAGAGAAATATCTACAACTTTAAGGCGCCATTTACACGGGCGAGAAAATCGCGGCGATAGTCAAACTGTGTAGAGATTGATTCATAGAGTTTCTATTGAATTTGATGTCACGGCGAGACTATCGCCGCGATTTTCTCGCCCGTGGAGATGGCGTCTTAGAATAAGCTCCCAATTGATGGGACAGTAGATGAAGACCAAGAGCAGCAGCCGGCTGCGCCATATTCAATATCTAACTGTATCAGAATTTCACTCTAATTATCAAACGTTAAACAATTTATATACGAGTATGTATTCCATGTAGCTAATAAATTAATAGATTTGTGTTTTGTTTCATAAACTATGGTAATTATTTACTAAAAATACATGGCATGATGTTGATGTAAAATAAATGACCAATAAATGATAAGAACTAAGCAGATATGTACATACGATTACATTTCATGAATAAAAGATGAATTAAATTTTGAATTAGGAAATGAATTTAACTAATTCAATGCAATGCACGTATACATACGAAAATATGCAAATGAAAACAGTTTTAATAAAATAATGTAGATAGTAAATCTATTATGAGCTTAACTGTCACTGACGAGACAATATAATGGTTATTTTATTGACTTCTAAAGATAAATAGTATAAAATGAAGTCGCATTTTTGGTCAGTCTGTGTGGTACCTACTAAGTTATAAGTACTGAAATTGTAGAATAAGACCAAAATGTACATTTAGTTTGCAATTAAATTTTTGACTTTTTGACGGCTTTGATTTTGAATTTAATTATAAACTTAAATAAAATCAAGAAATATAGATATTTTGTTAAGTCGGAAAAACAGCGTACAATACGTATTTATCAAAAAACACTGAAAAAAAACCACGTTTCTTGTATGACCCCCTTAGTTTTGCTTTATTTTATTTTTATTATTTGTTGTTAGAGCGGTAATTAAAATAAACAATCTGAGAAAAAAAATCAACTGTCCACCTATTATTGTTCATGAGATACAGCCCGCTGACAGACTAACGAAAGGACGGGCAGCGGAGGCTTAATAATAGGGTTCCGTTTAGCACCATTCGGTTACGGAACTCTAAAAAAGGGAATTTATTTATTATTATTTATATATACTTTATTGGACACCAGATTATAATCACATAAAGAAAAAAAAAAAAAGAAAAAAAAAAAAAAAAAAAAAAAAAAAATGGAAATGGAAATGGAATGTGCGTATGTAGATGAATGAATGAATGAACAACTGACCGGTGACTGTGTTAGCTCGGTGAGGCGTGAGGCAACATCCTGGCCTCGCTTCGGCCTCATCAGTAGGTAGATCTTCTTAATTTTTGGACAACTCCTTAACAGCTTTTCAACCAACACCTGTGAAAAATGGATATAATGGTCAATTTAAGAAATGGCTTCACGTTAAGAGAAATATCCTCAGATTGAGTATACGCAGACATAAATGCGGCAATTTGGGTTTTAGAAGACTTTCGATTTTGAAGAATGTCATTTGACTTGTTTTTGAACACACGTTTTTTTTTGCCGTGGAAAACTACGGTTTATTTGCCGTGTGTAGGCACGGTTGTCAGTGTTGTATGGATCACTATGGAAGTTTGTTGACAGACACGTTTTTTCTACGGCGCGATTTGTACGCCGTAACGTGAAGAAACAGTGCCGTGAACAAAGAGCTTGACAGTTTCTTTCCGAGATGAAAAAAAAAAAAAAAGTTTATTCACAGAAATATTCTTTTACAAGACCCATATTACCTCTACCAAACCACAAAGCAGTTTGTTGGCAGATGTAGCTCTTTTTTTGTTTTGCACATAAATAACATTTTTATTTATTTTTTTATATATAATGACACTTTTTCACAAAAAAGTAAATTACTATTCCTTCGTTTCTTAAATTTAAAAACAGACATACAATTTTTGTTTCAGCTATTCTCTTCAGTGAGGCTTTGACAAAAAATATTAAGGAGGTCCTTATGTATTTTGTTTTAAAGGCAGTTTTTGGGATACAACTCTTTATATCGACTGGAAGGTTGTTAAAAATAGTTGAGACTAAAAAACTTCTACACCTTCGACCATAATACCATATATAAAGATATTTGAGGGTCTCATATACAATGTAGTTTATTCCCACCTCCGTCATATAGTTAGTTCGAAGCAACATGGTTTTGTGTCTAACCGTTCTACTATGTCTAACTTGCTTATTTACACTACTTTCATTAGTAACGCCTTTGAAGCTAGGGGTCAGGTTGATGCCGTTTACACAGACTTTGCAAAAGCTTTTGATCGCGTTGATCACTCAATTCTTTCTATTAAATTGAATTGCGCTGGTATTCATGGCTCTCTATTGCGGTGGTTTGAGAGTTATTTAGCTAATCGTTCTCAAATAGTTGCCTTGGCGGGTTATGATTCTGTACCTTTTTCTCCTGTCTCTGGTGTTCCACAGGGCTCTAAGTTGGGTCCTTTGTTGTTTTTGGTATATCTGAATGATCTATTAGATTTAATAAATTGCAATTGTTTAGCCTACGCTGATGATTTAAAAATATACTGTGGGATATCGGACCTGAGTGATTGTGCGAAGCTTCAGAGAGATCTTGATGTGCTTCAACAATGGTGTTTGAACAACAGAATGACGCTCAATGTTAAAAAATGTCAGACTATTACATTCACAAATAAAGTGAATTACTTTAAATTTGATTATCATATTGATGGATCGACACTGAATAGAGTGTCAGTCATCCGTGACCTAGGGGTACTCTTTGATACATCTCTATCTTTCCGCGATCACATAGATAGCATAGTGACTAAGGCTAAAAGAATGCTTGGCTTTATAATCCGTGTGTCGAAACCTTTTCGTAGTAATAGTAGCATTATTTTACTTTACAACGCACTAGTAAGGAGCTCCTTGGAATATTGTTCCACTATTTGGTCTCCCTATTACTCAACTTATAATAATAATGTAGAATCTGTTCAGGCCCGTTTTGTTCGGTATTTATGTATGAAGAATGGGATTCGAAAAGCTATACCTGATTACAATGACAGGTTAAGGCACTTTAATATAATTAGCTTAAACGAAAGACGTAACCATTCGGACTTACTAATACTTCATAAAATTATAAACGGTTCCATTGATGCACAATTAATTAACTATTTTAACTTTAGGCCTAGCCAACGTAGTAAGCGTCATCATCGTATTTTTGAATTACCTACATCCACCTTGAATACTACATTTAATAGCCCTCTTACACGTATGGCAAGGCAATATAATGAAAGGTCTAATTTGACGGATTACCCTATTGATATATTCTTCATGACTTTCGCTTCATACAGGCGCTCCCTGTTTAAACAGTGTGATGAGTGCCCGTCTATCTAGCTCAAATTGTTTTTTTTTTTTGTAGTGTTGTAGATTTATGTCTACTAGACACATTTTATATTTTTTATATTGTTCTCCTTTGTCTCTAATTTTCATATGTGAATGTCATGCATACCTGTCATTTGCATGTTTACTGAAATGTTAATTTTAGATGTTATTTAATTTGAATTGTAAGTGACTGTGCTGTTGGTGTGCTTATGATAAATAAATAAATAAATAAATAAATAATAATAATTATTACAAGTGGGCACAACAAACCTTCTTATATTATTGTTCCTTGGAGATCTTGAGCGTATAATGTTGCTTTTAAATTAATTGCTGCAATACTGTTCCAAAGCTACTGACAACACTACCCTCTCATGAACCGGCAGCATTTTACATTCCAAAAATAATTCTTCGTAATCACTACTTTTACAACGGTTTTTTGTGTTTTTATCTACTAATAGTTTCATGAATCTGATTTGCAGTTTTTTTTATTTTATCTAAATATGTTCTAAAAGTGTTACCTTAGCACGCCATCCCTTGGAAAGCAGCGAGTTCACCAGCTAACACCTGCACCCTAATTGCATAATACACGATCAGTCACAATTTGAATCGTTTTCAAAGAGATTGCTAATCCATTGCTACAAAAGTTCGAAAAAACAATCTGCTCAACAACGTAAATATCGCAATGAATGTTGTTGAACTGTCAAAAGAAATAGATTTGTCTTAATCATTAACCGAAAATGTGTTACGTAATTAGATAGCTGGGTAGTGTTAATAGGGTTATGTTACATCAATTTGTGTAACGGATGGGGTTCGAAATCACGATTCCTCGTTTATTAGTGACGGTTTTTGACATCATGTAATTTATTTATTTATTTAAGGAAAAACAAACAGTAGTACAATAATAAATAGTCATCATATCATAACTATTATATTTTAAAACAATTATGCTATCCATTACGTTCTCCACAGATTACAATTAAAAATATTTAAAAACAACAATTTAAAAATGTAGATACATTACAACCGACATTATCCTAGAACTCATATATCTGCATTTTTAATGTATAAAAGAAAAAGTAAATTTGTGCGTTGTGTGTAATAATTTTTAGGGAAGATGCTAATCTGTCTTTATTCACCTATCCCTGTTATTGCGGGCACCATTCTCTTTCCATCTTACTTGTATCTAAGACTGACAGAATGGTAAGAGGGTAAAACTATAGGGTATTCAAGAGATTTTAATCTATTGGGTACTCTTTCTAACTCAGCGGAAACTCCAGATATGGTTGTCTTATTTTTACTCTCTCTACTTTAATCTTGTCAACGTCACACAAAACCGCGTCATGTTGCTTAGTCCTTAAGCCAATATGGACCTATGGGATCCAATTGTGAGGCGCTGCCTACAAAACCAACATACTCTGCCTGCAGATAGTCCAAAATCGTATCCTATGATCAAAAGCAAATGCACCTTGGTTTGCTAGGAACAACGAAATCAACAGTACAACTACTATCAGTAAACTCTGAAATCGAGCGGTACAAAATACAACACAAGGCCGCCTAAACTTGCATGCAAACTCACTAGTTACGGAACTGATAAACCCGACCATCTTCTATAAGTGGGAGGCGCGGCACTGGCTGTTCCACCACAACGCCATTTGACATGGAACGAATTCGCTTATGGTCCGACGACCGATTGCAAATAGAATTAAAAAGAAAAAATAAGTTGCATGGTCCATTATGTCGCGTATTAACTGGGAAACAAAGTCACAGGTCACAGGTAACGATGTTGCTGGCAACATGGAATGGTATTCATGGAAAACAAAAGAACATCTCGCAACATAAAAATTTCCCGCTAACAATGTTGTATAAATGTTGCAAAACATTGGTACAAATGAATACGGGGCTTTAGACGTTGATACTCTTGTGGCTGCTATATGTACACTAGATATTGCTGAGACCTTGCACCGTCGGGACAGTCCCTACAGACTTGCTGTTCCTACGTCACCAACCCAATATTCAAGTAATTAGGTTACTAGTATAAAACAACGTATCCTGTTTCCGAAAGCGAATAGATTAAATAAAGCCAACGTAGTGTTGATAGTGACTAACTCGTTAATCACTTAAAACTTGCATTGATAACGATATTATCAAATTAATATTATATTGATAACAGTATCGGTGTTGTTGAAAAATATTACATAATTTTATGCTACGGGACTTTATGGTGTTATAGTTGCAATTCATTATTAATATTTTAGTTCATTAGTTAGCGATGTTTCATATTTTCATACAGTAATATTGCCAAGGCACGAGCATTGATCACCACGCTTGCTCAAGACGGGTTGGTGGTTTCAGACTTATATTAACTATCAATGCTCGTGCACTCTCTGTATGAAAAGAGGCCTTTGCCCTGCAGTGGGACAGTAACAGGCTGGTATTATTATTATTTTGTTTTTTAAATTTATTTTCTCAGGTTCTTAGAACCTGGTATTTTATTAAAATCTCACGGGTGTAAACCAAGGTGAGATTTCAAGTTTGAGTAGATAGATTAGGGTTTTGTACTGCATTGAAATTGTTGTCTAATCTAATTTTTGTAGGAATTTCCGTACTATGCGACATGTGTTTAATATAGCTGCTTTCTGTAGTGTAAGATATGTATATTTGGAGAGATTGATTGTATTTAAACTGATAAATTGTTGTTTCGGGATAATACCAGTTGTTGATACCACTATTGGGACTATGGTTACTCTGTTCATTTTCCAGACTCTGGTAATTTCTTCTTGTAGTTCTGTGTATTTTCTGATTTTTTCGGCGATAGTTTTCTGTATATTATTGGTGTTTGGGACTGCTATATCTATTATGTATGTGTGATTGTTTTCTTTATCAACAAGTGTTATATCGGGTCTGTTGTTATATATTGTATGATCTGTAATTATAGTGCGGTCATAACATAATTTGTAAGCTTGGTTTTCTAGTACAGCCCTAGATGAGTATTTGTAGTATGGTGCGTATGGATCCTGCATTAAATTGTGTTTTGTTGCGAGTTTTTGGTGTATAATATTAACAAGTTGATTGTGTCTATGAGTGTAATCGAATTGGGTGAGTGTGCTACAAGCTCCTGTGATGTGTTGTATAGTTTCGGATTTGCTGTGGCATTTTCTGCATAAATCACTTCTTACTTACTTATTAATATTGCCAAATCAACACAGCGAAATATTTGACATCAGCAATTTGCGACGTTGCCCACTTTCAAAATACACGGTTTATATATTTCTGTAAGTAATTGACATTTACCTTTTATGACGGACTAGCTGACCCGTCAGGCGTTGTCCTGTCAAAATTTTAATTTCGACGTTTCGACTATGCGTCTGGGGTTTTCCTAAAAAAAAATATTCCTAAATCACCCTTGTTTTGAGGCCAACAAAACAAAAAAATAATTATTCAATTATTCGTTCGAGCCATTTTCGAGTTTTTGCGAGAATGCGCATTAAAGCACGGCAATTGATTTTTATATATATAGAAGATAAAAGATAACAAGATGACGGGAAGAAAAACCAAAGTTCTTAAAATATTAAGCCTTAAAAATTAAGGACGAATAAATACAATAGATCTCATGATAATTGTAAACAAGAAAATTAAATAATACAATTGCAATTTGTAAGAATGAACTAGGTACCTAATGAAATCTAGTTTTTTCCCGACATTAATGAGGACCTATCAAGTATCAGTGTTAAGGACGAAAGGAGATGGATAATGGTCCCATATAAGCTTGGCCCAGAAATGAACACAAATAAAATAAAATGTATTAGGAAGCTTTAATAGTGTTTCATAGCCCTGTATATTTTTGTTGGCCGTAAAACTTGGTGAAGGAACTTCAGACCCTTCTCAAATGTCATTAAAAAATAAATGTCATGTGTAATCTGATTACTGCAAAAAATCAATTCAAACCTGTCGATCGCAGAGTAATCCACTGTCTTCCAGCAGATTGAATTTAACTGAAATCTAACGACTATCCTAAATGATTCATTTGCTATATTCCAGTTTATAGAAGGTTGGATCTCCGTTGGAAACCAGGCAAAATCAGAGTGCTCTGAGATGTGAGTTATAGGTATTGTTATCGTAGCCCACGTAAACTGTAATGCGATCCATAGTTCAAGAAAGGCGAAGTCATTCAGAAATGCAAAAAAGATAACCAGAAATACAGCCAATGATATTTTTTAACAAATCACAAGAAATCAGAACAAAACATTCATAATGCTGTCACACGCAGCACCACTGAGATAGAAATAAAATAGAACTGGTCAAAGACAGACCCGACTGACAAGATGGGCTATGTATATATATGTTATGCCCTATGTATGTACGAGTAAGAGTCTTTAGTCTCTCGAAGCATCCCGACGTCTGGATGCATTTGAATGATTTGCATGTAGTTAGGTTTGTGGTGACCGGCCAGTGAAACGCACTTCACTTTCAATCGCATTCCGAAGGATTTTTAACGAAATTCCTAATCCAATAGGTGAAAGGTGACGTTATACAAATATCAACATGGCGGACTTTAAAACTCAATAAGAAAAGTTGTGAAAACAGTTTTTAGTACGTCAAAAGAAAGGGCTTTAGGAGACGATTCCAAAAATATAACTTATTAACTTTATTTATTTTCAGACAAAATGATCCATTCTGTTAGTAAAAATAGTGCTTAAAACTATATTAGTTCACACATAAACGCATACAATGTTTGAAGAACGGACAATCATACCTGTCGGCTATCACACTCAGGATGCTGTTGCTACTCACACGCACCCTGTGCAACAGTGACGCTAATTTCTGCCGCGAAACCATCTGTGCGTGCCTCCATGACATGGTGGACGCGCTGCAAAACGGAGGCAGGTTCAGCAGCATCCTGAATACGTTATTGTATTGGACCTGCAGAGCATTGTCAGCCCTCTGCGTATAAGCTGTCCACAGGCTGCTGGAGTAAAACGTCTGACAAAAAGATCTTTACCTCTTAGCAGCGCCAGCTTATTATCCCTGACCGTCGACGCTCTGCGTTCCCTTTATCACATTCATCGTTCAAAGATTCCATGACTATATGCCTCAGATATTTGAATTTACAGACAGTAACAAACAGTAACAGACAGTAACATGCTAAACTGTGTTACAACAGTGTAACAATCACTTGCAGTCATATGTCATATTTTAGGAATCGCCTAGTGTCTACGTCAAAAAATAACTAATGGCATAACTATTTAAGTCCTAAGCGTACTCTTTCTAATACGCAGGATGTTTCGTATAGAAAAAAGAAAAATAAAATATTGCGTTGAATTGTCTTTTAATTCCTCCCTCTATGTTAGTTATAGGTCTGTGCAATAACATATGACAAATGCATGACAATGACGGGAAGTGACAATGATTATGAAAGATAAAGAAGGTGTTGCCATTACATACTTTTAAGACTGGACTTATCTATTGATTTAAAAATGAAATTGATATATTAATCAAGTACTAAATATCATGTTCATTATAGTCTAGTTATTATTCAATACGTTTTAAAGACAGTTTTAATATTGTATACTCTAAAAATACTAGTGAAATCATATCAATTCTTACAATAAGCATCTTCCAATTACCATCAAGTTTCCAAAACTGGCAATATAAATATCTCCCCGAATACTTGAATCAAAATGATAATCTTTTAAATTGAAATAATTCCTCCCATGTTTTGCCAAGTAACGAAAGCTGGGGTGCGATTTCAAATATTATCAGGTTTTTTTTAAATATAATCCTCTTTGTCTATGCTAGTACTGCTAGGCCAGACTGTATCCATGTCCTTTGTCTGTGCTAGTACTGCTAGGCCAGACTTTATCCATGTCTTTTGTCTGTGCTAGTACTGCTAGGGCAGACTTTATCCATGTCCTTTGTCTGTGCTAGTACTGCTAGGCCAGACTTTATCCATGTCCTTTGTCTGTGCTAGTACTGCTAGGCCAGACTTTATCCATGTCCTTTGTCTGTGCTAGTACTGCTAGGCCAGACTTTATCCATGTCCTTTGTCTGTGCTAGTACTGCTAGGCCAGACTGTATCCATGTCCTTTGTCTGTGCTAGTACTGCTAGGCCAGACTTTATCCATGTCCTTTGTCTGTGCTAGTACTGCTAGGCCAGACTTTATCCATGTCCTTTGTCTGTGCTAGTACTGCTAGGCCAGACTTTATCCATGTCCTTTGTCTGTGCTAGTACTGCTAGGGCAGACTTTATCCATGTCCTTTGCCGTATCAGGTTAAATTACAACGTAGAATCCGCGCCACCACTGAAATTTGGCGGATTTTTTTGAACTACATTTTTTTAAATGCAATAACATAGACACTAGCGCCGCGTCTATCAGACTTGGTTGGTGGCGCGAATTCTTGTCAGTGATGTCGTAGTCTTTTCCATATATTTTTTGTGCATATTGTCAGAAACATTTGAGTGCCTTTCATAATTATAATCCTAATATCTAGTAAGAAGCAGACTGGAGAGGAAGAGAGTTTGATGTCCATTAGTTGCAACCCTATCCCTTAGCAAAATAAGGCTCGGTTTCTTTACGTTAATGGCGTATAAACTGCACCGTAGAAAAAACGTGTCCGTCAACAAGTTTCCATAGTGATCCATTCAACACTGAAGACCGTGCCTACACACGGCATACAAACCACGCTGTAGAAAAAACAGCGATTAACCCGTAGTTTTGCAAGGCAAGAAAAACGTGTGTATACAAAGAGCCTAATAGCAATGAGTTGCCTAAAAATATTTGAAAAATAAATAAAATAATCGCATCTTAACTTTATACATTTGTCAAATCTTATGTCATCGGCAACAGAGTTGTAAGAAAAAGCCAGAACGGCACCAAGAGACAGAGGCAGCTTTTAAACGATAACGTGCGCACTTTGGATGTAGACGTTAGTCGTACGTATACGTGTACGTCGTGCGTGTTCGTTTATGTTCGCACGAGTAAAATTCGTACAAAAATAGCGTCCAAAGTGCGCACGGCGTAACGCTGTATCAAGACATGGCTTTACCTACCACCAGTAAAAAAAAAAAAACTGACTAGTCTTGAGAAATCGTCAAAGTCTCGAAAAAGTCTTATTAACTTACCTTCCCCATGAAACCGGTACCACCAGTGACAAAAACAGACTTATCCGCATAGAACTCAGCAACTGGCACATACTCCTGACTCCCAGGTACATAGTGTCCACCAGACAAACAGGACGCCATTTTCGAATTACTTTCCCTTCACAAATCTCACGCTTGAACACTTGCTAAATACATCAATACTTGTCTAATTCCAGTTAACATGTGCGGGTTTTCACAGGTTCTCCGGTTGTGTTGGTATAGTGTATCAACAGGTTGCGGGTTGTTTCAACATGGTTGTTTGTTTACACCTGGAAAAATAGAGAAATAGGTTAGTTTGTTGTTGAGGTTACAATAACAATAATTTCCTCCCGACCGATTTCGGTCACGGTGGCCAATCTCAACGGAGGTAAACTAGATAAGCAGGAGATAATTTAGTGCACAAGTGCACTCTTATAGTACGATAGGATGGCAATCCGACACGACTCGAGAGAGATCAGGCGCAGGACCAGCGGTTTTACGTGCTTTCCGTGACGGCACGGGGTTATCACACCGCAAAATTCAAAACTCCGTGATGCTACTGAGGAATCCCTAATGAGAAACCCCAATAACACTTTTGCTTGACCTGGGAATCGAACCCAGGATCCCATGCTCAGCAGTTGTGCTTGAATGCAGGAGACCAACGGGGCAGTCAGAGTTGTTGAGGTAGCGATGCACTAGACGAAAAAATTAAATGCTTTAATTCTTTGGTTTTGTAATACGTAATGCTATTCTGATGATCCCGATGTATTATTCAGATCAGTTTTAAATAGTTTTGTAACACATTAGTACTACAATATTTTATTCGAACCCTGGCCATACTATGGCCAAAGGGTGTGTAATTGTCAAGTAAAGGCTTGTGCAGACCAGCGCGACACCCGTTATTGTTATACTGTGAAGTTTTCTTAGAAATTGTAATGTTCATGTCGCGTCGCGCGACAAGTCGCGTTGGTCTGCACAAGCCTTTACTTGACAATTTGAACACGGATCAAGAACCGATGACAATACAATAATTTCATGTTTATGTTGGATATAAAAAAAGAAGTGACAAGCTACATAGGTACTTATATCGTAACTAATACGAGTCAATATTTTTTTTTTTTTTGGGCGTGGTATAAGCGTGTTTTTCGTTTTTTTTTAACTCCTTTTTAATTGTTTGTTTCGTAAGTTTTTATTAAGGCGTTTGATTCAATACTGTTTTGCAGAACACTGCATAAAATCCACAATCAATCAATCTGCCTAGCCTTTTCACAACTATGTTGGGTTCCGCTTCCAGTCTAACTGAATACCAGTATTTTATATGGACCGACTGCCGATCTCAAAGTCAAAGTCAAAAAAAATCCAATTAGGCACTTAAAAGGCACTTTTGAAAGTCAACATTTACAAAAAATATAATTGATTCTAGTCGCCCCTTCCAAAAGGTAGTTTTCGACCTCGACAACTCAATAAATGGGTCACACGATACCACGACGTTAAGGCTTCAGACTCCCCTCAACGACTGTCATAGATCTAAGAATGACAGCCGGGACCAATGGCTTAACTACATTCCCGGGCACGGAGGGGCCTCGTTATGTAATGGATGGTGAACCATTCACGAACCGACCGCAGAAAGTGTAGCTTCGATCGACCCGTGCGGCTGTTATCACTTAGCCACGAGCCCTTCTCACAAGGCACAATACAGCATGTATTTTGAATTTTCTTCAGAAATAAACTAATACGTCTAATTATAAAGGAAACTACATCAAATAGTTGGCAACGTCGCAAATAGCTGTCAAGTATTTACCTATTTTAATTAATTTAGCAATATTACTGTATGGAAATAAGAGATATGTGTAACTAGTGAACAAGAATATTAATAATGAATTGCAATTATCACACTGTTTTTGAAGTCGTAACCGTTTAGGTGTAGAAAAGGTATTTGGAAAGTTTCCAAATGCTTTTTTTACATCTAAAATTAAATATTCGGAGTTACGATATTAAATATTCGGAGTTACGATATTAATTATTGCATTTCTTTATTCTTATTTCTTATTTCCATTCAGTAATATTGCCAAATTAATCAAAACATCGAAAGATTTGACAGCTATTTGCGACGTTGTCAAAAGATTTGACAGCTATTTGCGACGTTGTCAAAAGATTTGACAGCTATTTGCGACGTTGTCACTATCTATATAAACGCTTTTAAGCAGGAACCTTGCACAAGTGTTGTCGGCTTCGACTATTTATGTTCATTAGCCCAGTTTCTTTGACAATATTCAACACCATAATTACCTTATCAATCTTGACTGCATCTCATGAATAAGTAGGAAGTAAAAACTAAACCCAGCTTCTAACCTCAACCTTCATATCTATTGCAAAAGTTACCAAAAATCATGATTTTTAATTGACAAAATATCCTTGCGATTATAAGGCCGACTAGCTTGCTAAAACTTATAAGTTCATTAACTTTGAACAAGGATTTATTAGCAAAATATACACGAGGATTAATATAAGGTTTAGATACTTTTGGAACGATGCATGATCAATAACTTGAGTGTATGTTTGAGATTGCACGATTTTTTACAAGATTTGCACTTTAAATAAATCTGTAGTCAGACCCTAAGTCAAGACAAACGATTAATATTATTATTTTGGTCAGCCAACAGCCATGAGAGACTTGCTGATTAAGTTGACCATCCATAATTTTTGTCTGACCGCTGAAAATCAGCACTATGCTGTGGGTCCCCCATAGTACGGCATCATGCTGAGTGGAAGCCTTCTTGTCTCAGTCACGACGTGCAGCTGCCGATTACTTTTTACCCGACTACCCCAGAAGGAGGGTAATGTTTTTTTCCCGTCTTTTTAATAATATCCAGGTGTTTCTGTTACTATGCATATTTTTTTTTCTCTATTGTCACTTTATCCAACAATGATTGTTTGTTTAAATTTATCAAATTGTAATAGAAAAAAAAAAAAAACAACGAAAATTTTAGTTACAAAATTAACCTCAATTGACAAATAAAAAACATCTTAAGGTGATTTTAAATGAGAGTTTCGGGGTTTTGTATTCAACTAATCAAATCAAAGCAAGTGGCACTACAAATTGGCAACCACAGGTACGTTTTTTGATCCATTTGTTTACATTTTCTTCAGATACATTTGGAACAGACTATACTTATAAAGCGTTCTATTGTTTAACTTTCTCGGCTCTGCTTCACTCCGTCGCAATGGAGTGTCAGCTAAAGACGAATAAGCTTTCAGAAAAAAGTGTCGAGTGTTCTGCTATTTAATATAAAAATATTGAAAATACTCGTATATAATAATGAATATTTAATTGCTAATTTTATTTGGCCCCTACCCATAAGGATAGGGGCCAATTAAAATTAGCCATTAACAATAAACCAGAGACAACACTATTAAGGAATAAGGATACACAATGCTAGGGCCAAATAAAATTAGCAATTAACAATAAACCAGAGACAATACTATTAAGGAATAAGGATACACAATGCTAATGTAAAAAATGTTCTTAAAATTCTCTATGTCATCGTAAAATGCCAAGGTGTTAACAAGTTTAAGGCTAAGACAGTTATAAGCTCTGTAGGTCACATAAATATTCATAAAAAATAGCAATAAATATGCAATTACATAATTGCAATCACAAAGATCTTCCGGCAAAATTGAATATTGATTAAGGTCGTAAAAATGCCTATGATAATATAAATTGCCAAATAGAAGCAGCTTTTATTTGGCTATTTATATTCTTTATTTTTACATTCTTAATCAGTCTAAAAATAGTTCAGTACCTAATGGTGGTTTCATTCAGAAAATAAAACCTGATAATGAATGATTTTACGTCACATAAGATGAACTGTCAAAATTCATTCAGTATCATGAAATAGACAATCTACGGTAGAGGCTTAAGGGTTATGCACACACTTCAGTCACGTAAACGTCAAGTCGCCGACGTCACGTCAAAAAATATAGTTAGGTAGAAGATCTAAGACGTTGGCTACATACATCAGTCACGTCACTACCGGTGCGTCTCAGTTGACGTCGCGCCGCCAACAAGTTAAAACTTGTATTGCTACGAACGAAACATGGATATGAACAGGATATTTGTAACCGAGGCGTTGCTATGACTGACTGACTGACTATCTGCTTACACACGTCCCTGAAATTGACGTGACTGAAATGAATGAATGAATAAAGTAGAACTATCTACTGGTTCAAACACTTTGATACAACATCTAAACCTACAAAAATCATAAGGATATATTTGCATTCACGAGTTTGACTCATAGCGAAAGGACTCGCCGTCACTAGCAAAAGACATAATTGTGTCGAAAAGGGCGAACCTTTTCCACACGATTTTGTCTTTTGGAGGTCATTGTCGCAGGGCCTCTAAAAGACAGAGCGACAGTGGTTAAATTAGATTCTTTAGAAAAAACTGTTGATGAAAACGATGAAGAATTTAAGGCCTCTTCACACTAGCATTTATCGAACACCTTGTGTGAAGGGTTCCTTACTGATTTCGAAGCTACATTAGCTATAACTGTACTCAGTATAAAACAAAGTCACGCGTTTAGTGTCTGTTTGTGTTACCGCTTACATCTTCTAAACTACACAATAGATTTTGATGCAGTTTTCACCATCATTTAGAGCATTTATTCCGAAAGGTTTATGAGTATAAAACATTAATATAAAACTTAGATTTAGTATGGAAATCTCGATGTTTTGACATGTCGCCATTGCGCCCGCGCGACGCACGCGGGTTGCTAGTAGTTTTGTAAAATTCGAAAACTAAGTACTTTTAAGTTTACGTATTATTGTACATACCTATAGAAATAAATTAAAAATCACCGTACTGCAAGCTAATCTTCTTAAAATAGACAACGTTCTGCAAAGAAATCAATAGAGAGTTGTTATTGATTCAAAATACTAAGAATTTACGCTGCAACCATATCGTATTAATGAGCTGTTTTCATTCAAGAATATTCTTTGAACTGCACCCTAATTGCATAACACATTGACAAACCGAATGATTTTGAAGGATATTGCTTTTCCATTGCTTCATAAGTTCGATTAATTTGTCTGCTCACCAACGTATAACGCAATGAATGTTGTTGAACTGTCAAAATGAAAGCCATTGCTACTCTAATGTGTTACACAATTATCCTGCTGATCTCCAGTAAAAAAAATAAAACTTATTCTATTTCTGGATATGTAATGGAGATGAAAACAAGCAAGTGCTAGATGCTTAACTGTCACCTTCTCTTATGAGCTACACTTGACTGCACTTATATTTGTGGAATATCGTGCATCATAAGACGTTATGTCTTTGATGGGACATAGTTCGAACCAACTGTTTTGGGGTGTGCCTAGCAAATTGTAGTTGAAAAACAAAGGAAAATGATGATTACAGAAATCCTAGATCATTGTCTAGATTCTTGCCAAACATTAAAACACAATTTTTTAAGTTTTAAGTGATGTCAACAAAAGAAAATGATATTTCACAAATCTCAACAGCTGAGGACTGAGTTATGTAACTCTAGTTGACCTCTATGCAGCAAAGGACTGCAATGCATTCACATCACGTTGATTGGTTGATACAATCAGAACTCCTTAGTTATAGTGGGTTTTGTAGGTCCAAATAAAAAAAATCTGAAAGTCTAAATGCAGACATCACAAAATCAGTTCTTACCAAAATAGTCGTACAAAAAAAATTAACACTTTTCTCCTGAAACAACAAAACGTCAATACGTGTAGAATCAAAGTATGCAACAGCCAAAGCACTTGTATTTCGCTTTCAGATACATTTTTAATAGTCACAAGCGCGCCCCAATGTAAATTAAATACGTTCATGTACAAGTTTAATATCAATCATTCACTTTTTATTTTATCGGTTTTCATAGGATAGGCGTAATCTATGCCTTCATTTTGACGTCTCCAGTCATTTTTTATATTTTCATTTACTCGCTTTTAGCCAGTTTCGGAAATGAGGTTGAGGTTGGAGTTAACTTTGAAATAACGTAAATTCCTCTGAAGTACTTTTAAGAATGCTTTGCTTAACTAATTTATTTTTATCAGAAATAATGTATAATAAATCAGTTGCTTTAAAAACGGTGAAGGAAAACATCGTGAGGAAACCAGCGTGCTTTCTCGACAGCATGTGAACCCAAGTCAGAGGCCTATGATCGGCTTTAAAAGTCTGACTCCAGGTCAGTCACTAACCACACGAAAAGAAGAAGATTATCAGAAACATCTTTTAATGATTCTGTCATTGATTGATGCTCTTCCTATATGATTATTCACGATCAAGCGAACTTTTCGTTATTTTATCCTCGGGTCTTCTTCTTTTCGTGTGGTGAGGGACTAACCGGTGTCAGAGTTTTAAAGCCACCCATGGGCCTCTGACTTGGTTTCACATGCCGTCGAGAAATATCTCTGAGGCATGCCGGTTTCCTCACGATGTTTTCCTTCACCGTAAATTTTTGAAGCACATGAATCCGAAAAGTCAGCGGTGCGTGGCTTGGGTTCGAACTCGAGCCCTATGACTTGACAGTCCGACGGTCACACCACAAGGCTATCACTGCTATAAATCCTCGGGTTTCTCCCATTATTATAAAATCATCTATTGATTTACGTCAAATGGTTTTAAAAATAAATTGAATAATGATAATCCTTTTCCTTGACGCAATCAAGCGGACATTTACGAATTAATTTACTAAAAGTAGTAATATGCAATGTTTACTGGATCCTACAAATTTATACAGCATGTACTTAATGGCTAATCGGCTGATTGCATTATTGAAAATTATACCCTTCAATAAGAAAAATACAAACATAACATCGTCTATAATCCCCGAAGGGTTAATCCTCGTGCAAACAGGCGCGACGCGACTCTAGCAAAACAATTTCTAAGAAAACTTCACGGTAGAACAATTACCGGTGTCGCGCTAGTCTGCATGACCCTTTAGGCAGAGGTGTACCTATAAGTACGCCCACATTTCGCCAGTCATGTTTTAGTCCCATGTAATAGGGGGCGAGCCTATTGCCACCAACCGGGCAATAATCCAGATTTCGGACCGAACTTAAGACCTCAAGAAAAATAATGCTTGTTAAAAAAGTTCAGCATTTATGCATGCATGCATGATCAGCTTAAAATATTTCCACTGCTAGGATTCAGGTCTCCTCTCTTCGAGAGGGAGTGGGCTGTAATCTACCAAGCGGGCTCAGTGCGGGTTGGTAGATGTCACATGTCTTCGAACTTTTTGTTCTAGGACATGCCGGGTTCCTCACGATGTTTTCCTTTACCGTTTTGAGGACAGATTTGGACAAGGTAAAGCGCCTGAGTTCAAACCCACAACCTACAACTCGTCAGTCGGGGCCGGCACCACTGCTAATCAACCATTTTGTGCAATAAGTGCTAATTACCAGCCATTACATTGCCCACATTATCTCACTGTTCTGTAAAACTGTACAAAGACTTTTTGGCGCGTGGCCAAAATCGGAACTAAAGCCGCCATCTTGTTGTTTCAATACATTTCACAAATATTTACCAACAGCGCCTGTCAAAGTCATTTGAACGCCAAAAGATCCTTAGACCAATAAAAAACCAAGACAGCGCTGTGACGTGAGGCTGGTTTCGTAAACATATGTGCACTTAGTGAGGTGTAGTTTGATTGTAAATGTGTGCGTGTGATGGACAGAGCGGAGGTTTAGTTTAGGCATGATTCACTGTATTGTTCGCAGCGCTATGTCTTGGTTTTTTATTTGGTTGGAGGTAGTATCATATTTGAGAACAAGGCGGCCATCTTTTTGCGACCCGTCTTCTCAGCTCTTGCCCCAAAGTCTAGAGTTTGCCAATTAAAGAAGCGGAGAACGATGAGCATTTTCAGGGACAGTTCTGATTAAAGTTTGTATGCATTTTTATCGCACAGACCAGGGAAATATGGCACAACAGGGAGAAAGCCTATATTTAGCAGTGGGTGGAAGAGGCTAAGAACGCTGATGGAGATATTGTTTCTCAATGAAGTTTAAAGTCCATTCTATGTAGTAGGAATTGGAACCGGTACCAATCAAGTACGGGTTCTGTATAGGTACTTAACGGTTATTTAACTTTCGGCACCTGGGTACTGGTTCCGGACGGGTACCGGTACTCCCCCTTACAAGTACCGGTACCATATTCAGGTATTCGGCGCATACCACAAATCGCATATTTGTATGAGGACCCTCGTACGTGTGGCTACTTTGAAGTTATTTTTCTAATGCCTGTTAAGATTAACAATCCTTTTTTTACTTACTATATCTGTTTTTCTCTCGAATTTATGGAAATACTGCGCCCCGCGGTTTGACCCGCTAAGTCTTGAACTTGTAGGAATATCAGGATAAAAAGTATCCTATGTTCTATCCGAGGTTATGGTCTACCCATGTGCCAAATTTAATCCAAATCAGTTCAGCCGTTTTAGCGTGAAAGAGTAACAAACAAACAAACTCACTTTCGCATTTATAATTTAGCAAGATTATTAGTTAGCAAGTTAGCATTTGTTTGGTACCGGTACAGTACTGATACTGATTAGATATACAAATAGCCGTCTGGTACCGGTACCAATAGTACAGGTACTACTCTGGTACCGGTATCACATCAACGCCAATGGAACCGGCTCCCAAAAATATCGGTATTTCAAGCCCCGTGTAGGTATTTCCTTATTTTATGGGTACGGCAGTCTAGCGACTTACATTACAGCTATCACTTTGATTGATAACTGAAAAATTGGGGCCTGATTTCTTTAGACTGCTTTTTTATCACTATGCACAAACATAGAATTCCTATCGCCATAGCTTATCAGTTGATAACCGAGTATCGTACTAAGATTTTGTTTCCAACTGTTTGTGTGTACTTTGGTATACATTCGTGAGGGATAACACGTAACACCTTGTCTGTATTCCCCCGTAAGACGCCCTGGGCGTCGGGAAGCGCATGCCGATTCCCGGCCACCGTAGCTGCAGGTTTGCGGACGGTGAGCAATGGGTAGTTCGTCGTCCGATAAGGCCCAGGTCCGGGTCGACGGCGCGTTGTGTTCCATGCGTGCCTCAAAGAGATGTCAGCATAACAGAAGGGGTCTGCTAGGACCGATGCCTGCCGGGGTCGCGGAAAAGTCTGAAAGGGATACCGTGGCCCCTGGCAACGTAAAGGCAACTGAAGGAACACGAGTGGGTTGTCGCCAGTAATACTCTGACACGCCCTCCCGCTCCGTCCGGAGCGGGAGAAATTATTTGATAGTTAACCACAAAAAAAAAGGGGTGGAGAGAAGTGTGCAGGTAAACGCATTGTTTCCTTAAAGAGCCGTGGCCGCCATATAGCGTCCGCATCTTACGGTGAATGACGACATTGAAACTTTATTTAAGTGGGCTACAGGACCTCAACGAAAGTTTTATAATACCTCAAAATATATAATCCACTGCAGTAAATAAAATCTATGATATTCTTCAGTATATATGCTAGTACGATAGTGTATTGAGAACATATTAGATACAACTAATTTGATACGATAGAAAAAAATCACGAAAATATCTCTAAAAATGACTTTTAACGATTAAAAATCATATCAATACATGCAATTATTCTGATTTTTTTATCAGATTATTTTACAAGCAACATATTGCCGTAATAGTGTTTAATTTTTTTTGATACGTAGCCATACGATAGCTTCTTTGTAAATAGACAATTACTTCATTATATTAATTACTGAACCATTTTTCAGATTATCTAAAGTACATACATGTTTTATGGGGTACTGTGTTAAATGTTACAATAAAATACCTTGTGATATATTACAATTAAATGAAAGAAAATTTAAAACTCATATTAAAAGTACACTCTGTAAACAAGCATATTACAAATTAGAGGATTATATCCAAGATAAGAATGCTTGGAAACATGCTGGTCCTGCTCCATAGGACAATTTAGAGTCTAGACAAAATCAAACTGGTTGCTTATTTAATTATGTATTTGTTATTTTTTTATAACACTAATTTTACATTCTGTGATTTCTTGAACTCACACACTGACTTATTAGTATTACTTGTTAAAATGTTAGGAATATCGTATAATTTTACAATGTTTGTAAATATGTGAGCACCATGTATCTATCACATATTTAATTTATCTGTGATTGCTTTATTTTTCATTCTTTTTTACCTATCGCGGTATAGTAATCTTATTTTAGATGCATCGTCTTCACATATAATTATATAATTAATGTAACCTATACAAAATATTGTAAAAACATTTTAAAAGAGTAACGGTGGAGTTTCTTGCCCATTCTTCTCCATACGAAAATTACCTTTTGGAAGGGGCGACTAGAAGCAATTCTATTTTTTGTAAACTTGACGTTCATAAGTGCCTTTTATGTGCCTAATTGAAATAAATTGTTTGACTTTGACTTCATATTTTGCAATAAATTACCAGCATTGTGTCATCGCGCCTCTCTTTCTTTTCTATGCAGTCCGTTAGTGACCGCGCTTTAGCTGTTGTCAGCCTCTAAAGAAAATAAGTTGGTGTGTTTTCCTCGAGAGCGTTTTTTGACACCGTAAAGCCAAACTCCGCTGCCATCATTTTCATGACGGCCGTAGCTTTAAACTTCAACATGAGCCTTCTAGGTTAATACCTAGACACATATCCAGAAGCTGATTGTTACTGAGTTTTTAATTATAGAAAAACCCAATAACCCAACCCGGGGCTCGAACCCAGGAGTTGTAATTCCGAACTTTCCAATGTCAGTTTTTAGCTGAGTAAGCGTGGTGACTGCCGCGTAGATCTACTGGTCGTAAGCGCTACTGTTAACCATGAGGTCCTGGCTTCGATCCGCAAAGTGATATTGGCTTTTTGCATTAGGAATTTCTCAGTACCAGCGGGAGTTTTCGATTCATTCCCACACGGTTGATATCAATAGGCTCGCCCCCTATTAATAGCTGGCGAAATGTGGGTGTACTATCGATAGTTACCTACACGTCTGCCATGCCTCTGCTCAGCGACAACAGCGTGATGGTTAAACCCAAACCACAAGGTTTAACAACAAATATCATATTATTATATCATAGTTAAAAAACAAGATATTCGCATAATAAAAAAAACATAGCGAAATTAATTCATATGACCGTGGCACAGTTTTTTAAATTAATATCTTCTATAGGTGTTAAGTATTACCGGATATAAATAAATTGTCTATCATAAATATACTATATTCACTTAATATTATGGAATTATTCACGCTTCATTTGATATAAGGATGAGCAGATTTATTTCAAGGTGGTCAAACCGGACTATTATCAATTAATTTTAAATGATTAAATATTATTAAATATATCAAAATAAATATGATGGATTAACTTGTCAAAACAGAAGGTGCTGGCCATGAAACTATAGGGTACTGGCATTTTATATATTTTAGCTCTCTACTCGGGGAGCGGCCAACCTGGCTTACTTTTCATACACACGCTCGTACGTGATTATGGCGTTGTAACACATCTTTCTTTGTTTTTAAATAATATGTATCTAGTGCACTGTATCTAGGTTTCTATGAAAGCAAAAAATTAAAATTTGGAGAAATAAATCCAGTATAAGCCTCCAAAAATGTGCTTTTTTGCACAAATTTTACCTGAACTTTGGCGGTTCATAACGTTCTCAGAAATTGTAAAAGTAAAGAAAACATCTCAAACATGTAATAGAGATTCCAAATGATAAACATTTACTTCACAAACTTGTAAAGCTTCCTCAAAAAACGTTTTTCTTAAAACACGTTTTATGAAATTTCCGCACACAATTTTTCGTATAATGTTATCACATTCTCACTTCCTTGTTAGTAGTTCTCACTTGCGCTGGGTGACACAACAAGCATTTCAATCATGCTTGCGTTAACGATAGACGGGCCGGGAAGGGTCTTCTGAGCCATTGGTCTCAGCTGTGATTCAAGTTCTTTGTCGTAGTCAGAAGCCTGAAAGTCAGTCCGCCAGTATTACCAAGGTGTATTGTATTATTCAGTAACTGGGTTGTGGAAGTCATGGGGGATTTACAATAGGTCGATTTTCGCCGTGCGGATTGTCGCTTACCAAATCGCGTCACAAATTAAATCACCACCCAATGTCCACAGGTCGATAAAAATCGCAGGTGATTTTCTATCAAAATGACAACCAGAACAGTCGCACTGCGTACTGGCATTAAAATTATTCGACAAACTATTATTCAAGAACTACTTGACAGGAAGCTCATTTCATCGCCTGCGACTAAGTATTTTCACGGTCGATTCTTGTCACGCCGCATGCGACCAGTCGCCATACGCCAAAACTCGAAACCTACTCTACTTTGGAACTTGAGATTTTTGTCAATTTCGGCCTAGCCAAATTGCTATTTAGACAGTCGATTTTTGCCGTGCAGCGAAAATCGTCACCAGTGTAAAGCCTACTTTAGTAACCTTCAGATAGACAGTCGCTCTATGCAAAATACTGGTATTCAGCTGCATCCAGTTAGACTGGAAATCGACCTCGGCTTAGGGCATCACTGGTGGAGGGTAGCAAGGGACAGGCTTGATCGGATTTCACCCATCCATCGTTTTTATTTTTATTTTTAATAAATGGCATCTCGCAGTTGACCTCTGAGGAGGTCCTAGCTGCTTAACCGGACTTTTCTGTGGCTGCCTTAAGCTACTAACAAGGATAGATATATAAGGATAGCTTAATGAGATAGGCTGGATCAAACATGGATAATTATTATTAACAGGGGAATTTAAAGCTACTGGCTGAACTTCGACGCGGGCTGGCGCATCGTCTGTGCTTCTATATTGTACTGTTGGCCCTATTTCTCTCCTGGAGGAGGGTTATGGGGTCCTCTGGGTCGGTGAGAACATGCCTAGGACGGCGGACTTTACTGATTCTAGAGGAGACATAGCTGGCGGCTTTGACAACCAAAGGGTTGCGATGTTTGGCGGCTGTATTAAAGAAACGTTTTGAATTGCGTTTGAGAAATTGGGCAATAGTGGGGATTTAAAGGTCGAGATGGAGGATCTCGTTCCTAACATATCAGGGGGAATCCGTTGCCATTCGAAGGAAACGGTTTTGCAGGCCCGGCATCCTATGGATGTGATGGGGCTGAGCTTGCGTCCAGGCGGCACACGCATAGGTCATTATTGGTTGAATGCACGCCATGTAGGTACGCAATTTGCACTTGAGTGTCAATTTGCTTCGTGCATTCAGAACGGAGTGGAGATCCATCGTTTCTTGCGTCTATCCTTTTATACTAGTAGAAAACAATATACGTATAATTACAATAGATGTCCCCGCTAAATAGTCCTTCCTATAAACCGCTACAACTGAATTTGGCAGGATAATGCCATTATTAGCAGGCTTGGTAAACAATTAGGACACGTTTTCATATCGGCGGCACGTGGGGTGATTTGTTTTGTATAGGGTTTGATAAAGGATTACGTTTTATGGATAAAAACAGCGTGTATGAGTAACTATTAAAGCATTGTAGAAGATAGAAGAGTATTCCTATCTACTCGCGACTAGGTTACTGTTCTACGTTTACAGTGCTAGGTAATACATGTGTAACTGAAAGGTGTGGTCATATATAAGAGTACTAGCTGACCCGGCGAAATTTGTTTCGCAATCAATCAAATATAAACCCTACCTACCCTACCTACCCTACCTACCCTACCTACCCTACCTACCCTACCTACCCTACCTACCCTACCTACCCTACCTACCCTACCTACCCTACCTAACATACCTACCCTACCTACCCTACCTACCTACCCTACCCTATCTTTAAGTTAGATCAAAATGCACACAGTGTACAAATTTGATTAAAATCGGTTAAGTAGTTTAGGAGTCCATCGCGGACAAACAACGTGACGCGTAATTTATATATATTAAAATATATTATTATTAATATAATATATTAAAATAAGATATAGTATG
The DNA here is from genome assembly GCA_947364205.1 of Agrochola lota. Lineage (NCBI taxonomy): Eukaryota > Metazoa > Arthropoda > Insecta > Lepidoptera > Noctuidae > Agrochola > Agrochola lota. Next base: position 5,983,135 of record OX376246.1, on the reverse strand, counting down.
TATATGTCACCGTAAGATTGTGAGAGCCGTTAGTTCATAATGTATTAGTGTAATTAGTAGTATTTTCCATTTTATTGTTAGAATGACATTATTAAATTGTAATTGAAAAAACATCGAAAAAAATTAACCTCAATCGTCAAATAGAAAAAATCTTTAAGTTGATATAAAATACATTTGTATGTGGCACTACAAATTGGCATTCCACCAGGCAGAGATACTAATGTTTTCTGATCCAATTGTTTACATTTTCGTCACATACTTTTGAAACAGACTATACAAAACGACATTCCTGGTAACCCCTCAAACTAGAGAGCGTGCGTACAGTTGGGCGAATAGAATCAATAAGGACAAGGTCGTACGATGCCCCCATGTACCCGGCGTCGACGCCCAGGGCCGGGCGAAGGACTAGGGAACTTTACGCTTCGTTTGTGCCCGGGAGAGTAAGTGGGGCAACCTACTGGCTCAGTGACACTCGCGCATAGTATTGCGTGTTGAAATTATTGACATTTGAAACTGACTTCATTTAGGATTATCGAAATGGTTATTTAAAGTTAAATCGAGGACTCCAATTTACCAAGCATGAATTCGTTTTTGAACCGGACAAATAAATGTATCAAAATTTATTATACTAGCGACACGCTTCGCATGGTTTTTACGATTTGACAAAACATCGTTTTTTTTAGTTATATGTAACTTTAATACTAACGTATTATACAAATAAATTCTCTAAACGATGGTGAAAACGTCATCAAAATCTGTTGCGTGGTTTAGAAGAACAACACAGACATACAGACAAACACGAAAATCGACTTTAATTTATAATGCGTAAAGATGCTTCATAAAATACTGCGAAGATAAAAAGTACTTTTATGATGAATCTACTAAACGAATGCGAGGCAGCAATTTCTGTTCTTTACAACTCGAAGTAGGTAACAAGGAAACATGTTCCTGTTACTTCTTAATTACATAACATCACACTTATTTTCTCCGAGGAGTTAGGCACCCACATTTCGCCAGTTATGTTTAAGTCCCATGTAATAGGGGGAGAGCCTATTGCCATCAATCGGGCACAAATCCAGACTCCGGGCTGCTACTGAGAAATTACCGAATTAAATTACTTTTTGATTAGTAACTAACTACTGTGTAGTGTATTAACATCGACGCATTGAAGCTCAACGTAGTTGGTCCAGAAAAATAACTATTCTATGTTGAAATTTTTTTATTTGATAGAAAAAACATCTAAACTTGGAGAAGTTAATTCACAAACTAATAGGAAATTACTCTCCCGCCAGTACTAGGCAAGTCACTCTACCAATGTGAACGCCCCTTCCCTCGTAACACTCAAATGCGTCTATGCGGGAAGTTGGAACAAACTGTAGAACTAAAGTACTCACAATGTTAGGTAATCTGTCGAAGATTACATAGGTATCTAGCCAGATATTGCAGAAGCATATAAACAAATAATAAATATAAATCAATAAACTAAGAAATTTTTGAAGAAAAAAAATGGTGGATCAATCAATCTGTCTAGCCTTTTCCCAACAATTTTGGGGTCGGCTTCCAGTTTAACCGAATCCAGCTGAATACCAGTATTTAACATGAAGCGACTGCCTATCTGACCTCTACAACCAAGTTACTGGGTAACATGATACTCCTTGGTAAGACTGGTTGTCAGATTTTCGGGCTACTGACAACCCGTAACGACGATAAAAGATCTATGGAGTCTCGATATGTAATTGATGGTAACTCCACGAACGGACCGCGGCAAGCGTGGCGTAACCTTCGATCGACCCCTGCAGCTGTTATCATTGAGCCACTAGCCCCTCTAAAGGTATGAAAACTATTCTTAAGACTGTCAGGCTTCTGGGCTTTTGACTATCCGTAACAATTTCATCAATGATGCGGTTTGACCTGCATAAGTATCAATTCCGTAAAAAATATTCTATGTGTTAATCCAGGTTATAAACTATCTGTGTGTCAAATTTCATCCAAATCCGTTTAGTAGTTTTTGCGTGAAAGAGAGACAAACATCCATCCTCACAAACTTTTGCGTTTATAATGTATATGTTGGATAATAGGATTCGCAGTCCACGACTGCACATAGGCACAGAATAGTACAGAAGGTCGTCCCCTAACACTGAGCGAAAACGCACGCACACATAGACAAGCTTCGAACAGCGAGTGCACGTGCACTCGCGACTACAGTCCGGCCGGCGAAAGAATGGGTTCTTGACACCTGTCAGTTATAGTAGTCATACTAACAAATATGTGTTTTGCGAATTTGATCCTTATTACTACAAAAAATTGCCCAACTGACAGGTGTCAGGAACGCATTGTTTCGACGGCTGGACTGTAGCATTCGTCAGAGATGGTTCACGAGCACCGTATATACGCGTCTATGTGGGCGTCCTGCATGGCATGCACCTGTTCTAACTCTTGGTGTGATATAGGGCTCTTTGAAATTCCGTCAAAACACTCGGTTCTAAACTTTCCACATCCATGTAGTCTGTCCTAGGCACATTTTTAAGGTCATCGGTTCATCTAGCTAAGGGGGGACTACGCTTGCTGATTTGTGTTCTCCTCTCAAGGATTCTCCTGCTCCAACGACCGTCGACAGTCATGGAATGTCTCCTGCCAACCCGATCTGACTGTCAGTGACTGTGTTTTTTTTATAGATAAAATAATTATATATTGCAGTTTTTAATTTCACAGTAACGGGATATTACAGCAGCAGCCGGTGCAGTGGTGGCAGTTCGTAGGTTCGAACTCAGACAAGCGCTTTACTTTGTGTCAATTATTTTATCACCACTGCTCTCAAAACGGTGAAGGAAAACATCGTGAGGGAACTGGCATGTCCTAGAACCAAAAATTCGAAGACAGGTGACATCTACCAACCCGCACTGGGCCCGCGTGGTAGATTACAGCCCACTGAGAGGAGGCCTGACTCCCAACAGTGGGAAAATTATAGGCTCATTACGTATGTTATGTACAGCAGCCGTGCCGTATCATGTCACCGAGAATCCAACATGTCCTAGACCGAAACATTCGAAAACATGAAACACCCAACAACTCACACTAGGCCTACGTAGTCTATACGGCCCACTTGCTCTCACAGAGAGGAGGCCTGAATCCCTCGGCCGAAACTGCAGCCATGCCAAATTATTTAAAATCCCTCTTACAGCCCACTGCCATAGAAAGCAGAGCCACTTAAACGATGATCTCTTGCGACAGTATAGGTATCACCCACGCTCCATTTTGGGTCTCATACCATTCGACGGATGACATCTAAACAGGCAACCTACTTACGCGTAAGTGCCATTTAAATCCACGGACCAGTCTGTTTATTACTTGTTTCATATTGCTATTATTCCACAATGTCTTGATTTTGTATTGTGCCTCTAACAAGTAGCAACTGCTTTCAAATCTTTTCCGTTAACGTCGGATTCCACGCTTAGATATAATTAGAACGTTGCTGTACGAATTAGCAAGTATGTTGATAGTAAAACTGGCTAGCAAGAAGCTCATAATCAACTCAGACATAGAAGATATAGTCAGACTAAATGATGAATAGAAATTCAATTCAGATTAGCAATTTAATCACATACAAAAAAATATTTGCAGTGAGGTAGAAAACATTAGCATACTCGTATTAACATACACTCTTATATAGCAGGTCGATATTAGACGAAAAGTAAAGTGTCATGAGGAATGTACCATGTGTGGTGCAACAGTTAACTGTCATTTTGACCTGCTCTGAAAATTATATAATATATATGGATAAGCTACTGGTCTAATGACTCCCCTTGATTAATAAACTGGACGTTTTTGCGCTATTGAAATCATATTGAATAAATCTGTCTAGCCTGTTCGCGGTCTGGGTTAACGCTGCTTTGCTGTTTCGTGCTCCTCTATGTGGTAAATATGGGTACAAGTTAGCTGGCATATAGCGAACTTGGCCAGACGTCTTATCCAACTTAAGATTAGCGGCTTTACAAGTAATGTCAGTGATTTGTAGTGAGCGCAGCGTGGTGTTTAGAATTTTATACGATAATTTAACATACTGGATGCTGAGGTCTAAAATAAGATTTTTCTACAAATGAAATCCCCCTTTTCGCCTCCTTTTCAACCCCTTATTAGTGCTCCCTTACATTATAAAAGGAAGCTGCGTGCAATATTTCACGTTTCTAGTCCTAGTAGTTTCGGCTCTGCGTTGATATGTCAGTCAGCCAGTCAATCAGTTTCTCCTTTACACCTACCTATCTCAAAATAACTACCTATGCAACAAATAAAACTAAAAACACAATTCAACCTTAGTTTAGGCAAACTACCAGTCGGATATTTCTCAAAGAAAGTTGGCACACGAACGGATTGAAAATCGGTAAAATGCAGGTTGTTTTTGTCGACCAATTTAATGGCTCCCGAGCGATTTGAGCCCGTGCAAAGCCGGAGGCTAAACCAAGCCAGTTTCACGCTTTTTATGTTTGTTGGTTTGCCGAATTTTTGACTATGTGGGTGTCAATAGTCTGGGTTCCACGTATTGGAAAAGTGTCGTCATCGATTTGTGCTCTCTGTTTGAGAAATTCATAACTGTTTGATTTTAGAAACTTGAACTTCTTTGAAATCACCAAGAAACCCTGATGGAAATTCCCAGACCCGGGTGTCAAACTCAAGAACTCATGCTGAGCCGTTGCACTCATGACCAACGAGGCAATACAGCTATATCTAGGTCAACAAAAAACAATAAAAAGTATCAGCTTGATAAAACACTCTTTGCGGTCAATGGATTGAACAAAACTATTTAGGTGGCACCAAAGACGAGCAATTTCACTTTCGAAACATTAAGAAAGCACTTGGAGTAGTCACAGCAAGGTAGTTACAAATAAAAAACAGTTTCCGTGTGATTCCTGTTTAAAATAGGAAAATGAGACTCGAAGCAATCAAACTGCCTAGCCTTTTCCCAACTATGTCAGGGTTGGGGTCGCCTGCTAGTCTAACCAAATGCAGCTGAATACCAGTATTTTACATGGAGTGACTGCCTATCTGACCTCCACAACTCAGTTACTGGGTATTACGATAACCCTTGAGTAGACTGGTTGTCAGACTTTCGGGCGTCTGACGACCCGTAACGACTGTCAAAGATCCAAGAATGACAGCCGGGACCAACAGCTTAACGTGCTTTCCGAGACACGGAGGAGTTTCGGTATGTAAAGATAGTCACCCATCCACGAACCAACCTCGGCAAGCTTAGCTTAAGCTGATGGATCGACCCGTGCGCTCACGTGCTCTCAAATAAGACTCGAAGCATAACCAATAAAAGAAGTAACAAGTTTATAGTCACATTGAGAGCATTCACAAGAATTTGGTACATAGAAACAGTATTTCTGACTGACTTTCTTTTTAACTGATACCCAAGCTAAGCCAGGGCTTGTATTTTGGGAGTCAGTCCTCAAACACGGGGCATTACAAGGAGATCGCGTCAACTTGAATCTCGTTAGCATATGCAGTCAACATAATTATAGCCCAACCTGACAAAGCCGTAATCTTGACTAAAGAAATAATTGTCGCTTCGGCGGCCGCTGTTACAGACGGCCGCCAAGGCGTCTCCGTGGTGTGTATGGCCTCTAGAGTGTGTTGTATAATTGTGCCAACATACAAACACACAGACACATCTCTCTGAGGCTCTTATACATAGTTGTACAAGAATCGTGAGAGATTATTGTAGACAGCTTAGCCGATGCATTCGTCGCGGGCTCATTAGCAATCATGTGAGCAGTTCCTATTCCTACATCCATAAGCGATCCGTTTACATCAGATTGTAAGCTATCACATTTGTTATAATTATAGGTTTGTTTTGTATGGTTAGAAATTGGTACAAACAGCTTCTTGCTATTGTGTGTCACTATCATTCTTCTGCACGTATCCTAGGTTGCTTATTTGTGGTTGGCGCATGTCTTGTTCTTTTGTGCTAGCCGGGAAACACGTGGACGAGGGACGCACTGAACCGGGTAGTACCTACGGTACAAAAGGACGGATGGCTGGGTGTCACGGGTAATTCCAGGTTGAAGTGGTGACGATGATATCGTACCCGTATTGTCCAAGTGCTGGGCCTACATATGTTCCTTCCGTAGGTTGTGATGGAGCATTACTTTTTGCCAAATCTTAAGTAAGATATCTAAGTCATCCCACCATCTCCTTCGTTGTCTACCAAGACCCTATGACGAAGTGTTAAAGTGAAAAATTGTAACATGGTGCATAATAATTATATTTGTCTGTATAACTCCGTGTATCTCAAGCACTGGAATAATAATGGCTTTAACTTCTGAGTATGTTCCAAAATTCCAGAAAACTTCGATTTCATCTAATATCACCTTATTTAATAGGTTATTGTTATGACAGTCAATGAAATCACAACCGTTAACTAATTTTATAACAGATTTCCTGATTAGAGACTAAACATAATATCTTTACGTACATACGTATTTATAAGACACAAAAAAAAATACAATTATATATAAAAAGGGGGGAAATAAATTCGTCCGCATCGCTGTCAACAAAAGTGCCCAAAAGGCTGACAGCATTGCCACGTTGTATGGCAACGAGACTAGATAAGGCTTTCAAAAACCATATCTGAGTCAACATAGCACACAAAACACCGTTCCGTTTTAATATAAGACATGCTTAGTACCTTAGTCATCCTTTAAGAAAGCCGAAACGAGCAAGAGACTTTGACCCATATTACAAAACTTTCTCTGTATGTTTGCAATCGGCCACTGCTGTGCATAAACCTCCCAATACAATTCAATTCAAAATATTTTATTTCACATAAACCTACATGGGAGCATACTTTCTGACTTTATCTTCGGCATTGCTGACATCGGTGAAGGAAAACATCGTGAGGAAACCTAGACTTATAGTTAAGGCGACGATAACCGACTTTGCTTGGTTTTATACTGAAGATCACGTCTAAACAAGTAGTGTTAATTATTTGGAAAAAATATATGTTAAATTAGAGTGTTTTCTTAATAACTTAATATAGGAATATTTCAGATTATGTGTATGTTACAGAGTGAAATTAATTTGTAAAGTTATATCTAACGCCGATAAAAAACTGAGAATCACGCAAAATCTATCAAGCGTATTTTTCTGACACCTTAACCATTTTAAAGATAATTTAATTACTAATCTTTTAGTGTCCGTGTTTCGTTTCAATATCTTTTGTTTAATGCATAATAAATTAATAATGCGTCAAAATTGGGACAGCACTCCTTGATGGGCGAGTTCTATTACTGGCTGGACGTACGACGCGTTGCGTGAGCTCAGTACAGAACACGCAAGCTAACCACTCAAGGTCACTGGCATATATCTGCATCTTAATATAAGTTGTTTTGAATCGCCAACTCGTCTTGAGCAAGCATGGTGATCAATGCTCGTGCCTTCTCTGTATGAGAAGAGGCTTCTGTCCTGCAGTAGGATAATAATAGGCTGGTATTATTATTATGATATAAACCTATGAAACATCGGAAGTTAGGTGCATGGTTTCAATTGGTTGTTTCCTATGGAGATCATCAAATGCAATTACAGTATGGTACGAGAGTAGAAAAATAACATAACATAATATCAAGCCAGTATTTCGTCTAAGGGTTGGGCAGAGGTGTATCTATAGTTCACTCACATTTAGCCAGTTATGTTTAAGTCCCATGTAATAGAAGGCGAGCTTATTGCCAGCAGTTGGACACTAAGCCAGATTCTGGCTGCTACTGAGAAATTCCTGATGGCAAAATAATGAAGATATTTTTACTCACAAACCATCTATAGCAATTAATCTTGGTTGATGGACGGTTAAATTTAGACTACGGACAGTTTTTTTTTAAATAAGAAAATTCTATGTTTATTTTTTTGGCACACAATTCCAAAACAACAGTCTCTAAAATTCTCTGCAAATACAAAATAGTTTAGTAGGATATTGTGACAATTTCTCCCACTCCGAAACGGTCAGAACAATGGTCGCAATTGTCCACAAATGGTGCGTGACTGTACCAACGTCGTACGGTGAATTTTACTTGTAGGTTAAGCTACGCGTACACTGACTGTACCGCCCCGGATTCAGAAGTGCGATTACCGAATCAATTGGGTAAGAATAAATTGACATGGTAAAATATTTACTCATGTTTTACTATTATTACTTCAAACAAGACAATAAGGGCAAGATCACTGATCTAACTCTCACTTATACTAAGACCTAAGTAAAGTAAGACTTTCATTCGAATATGAACATTATTACTGTAAGAATAGCGTTCACATTCATATGCGACGCTTTTTTACTTAGTAAAGTAAAGTGAACTGTTGTAGACTAGCTATACTCAGTCCCATCAGCTACCTTTTGTCATCAACCGCGCAAAAATATGTACTATGAGTAGCTATTGAATATTTGTTTATAAAACTTTGCCGGATCTTGGAATCGACGCCAGAACACCACGCTTAGGAATCACAAAACTACACCAATGAGGTAATCAGTAAGTAGTTACTGTTTGTATTTTGATCATACTGATTTTGAATAAAGGCTCGCCCCCTATTACATGGGACTTAAACATAACTGGCGAAAGGGTGTTCCTGCTACAGGCACACCTCTGCCAAACCCCTCGGGGAAACAAGGCGTAATGGCGTGATTTCAAAATAAATAAAAACGAATGATAAAATAATGTGGCCAAGGTTAATCGAACTGCGAAATGAGTTATTTCATAGTTCCGAGTTAGATAGAGCGCTACTGATCAGTAGGTCAATTCCCGTATTTTAGAAAACGTTCAAAGTCTAATCATAATATCATTACAGCGACAATCAATGCCAAAAACTTGTCAAAATGTAGAGAAATTAGAGGTATTTCTGACAGATTGAGATCAGAATACAACTGTTTTTTTTTAAATCACGGATATTGTCCCTCTGTTCTGAGCGAGCGCTCAAAACAATTTGTTCGTTCGTTTGGCAATGTAAACACACCTTTACAAGACGGATTCTATTCTACTGTACATTGACCTAGCGGAGAAAGTGCCCACGCGCCAGTACAGTCGAGAACAGCGGTGATTTGTCGAGAATCAAGATGTGTTTTTGTTGTTTTTTATGAAGTTTCGTTATGGAATACTGTTTTAATTGTCGCGTGGTTACATGATGTTGTTTAATTTGAGATTAATGTTTCATTCTTCGATGTTGACATAGTTTTGTAATTATTAAAAAATGTGGTGGTAAGGCCCAAGTTAACAGAGATTAGAGGTATAGTGGGCTGAGAGGGGTTTATTTTGCTGTGCCTGACAGGGTCCATACTGGTCTCATTAAATTTTAAGTAACTACCTACTCGTTGCATTGTGGAATGCAATAAATGATTGAGTATTGAGTGAGGAACGTCCTTAGAACGTGTGTTGCAAAACTGTGTTTGTATCAGACTCTTGACCTGGCTGTTTAAGAGATGTTAGTCAAAGCTACTGACAGGAAACACCATCAATATCTCCCACCTTTTCCCAGCTATGTTGAGGTCGGCTTCCAGTCTAACCAGAAGCAGCTGAATACCAGTGATTTACATAGAGTGACTGTCTATCTGACCTCCACAACCCAGTTACTGGATGACACGATAACGCTTGGTAGGATTTGTTGTTAGACTTTCGGATTTCCGACCACCCGTAACGACACGAATTTTGATACTAAATTCTTCATGATTTTCTTTTGTTTTCTATTTTTTGTGTAGGAAATATTCGTTAAGAATTACTGTCCCACTGCAGGGCGTATCCCCTGCAGTTGTCATCAATGCTCATGCCTAAAACTTATCACGCGCACTTAAACTTATCCAACTTTCGGAATTGCGACTACCCGTAACGACTGTCAAATTATTTATGATTTTCTTCTGTTTTAATTTTTTTTATGTAAAAAATGTTCGTCCAGAATTACTGTCCCACTGCAGGGCCTATGCCCTGCATCAATGCTCGTGCCTTCTCTGTATGAGAAGAGCCCATGCACACACAAAAGGTACGAGCGTTGATCACCACGGTTACTCAAGACGGGTTGGCGATATATGTAAGTGGGTAAAAAAGTATGTTATGCATTCTGAAGAGGTATATAAGATCAGCTGTTGAGTTGTTTCTTACGCAATGATGTTAATGAAGCTGCTCTGATGTATGTTTATGTAATGATTGTTGATCTTCGTGTTTTAAAGTTTATGCTATAACTAGCTGCGCCTCGCGGTATCATCCGCATAAGTCTCGATCCCGTGGAAATATCGGGATTAAAGTTTCTTATGTTCTTCTTCAGGTCATGGTCTACTCATGCGCCAAATTTCATCCAAATCCGTTCAGTCAGTTTTTATAATATTAGTTATCATTACTGAAATAGTATTTCAAGTACTTAGGTAATAATTATGCACCAATAAATAAATAAATTTACAAAAATTTAAATTAGTACTCATATGAAAAACTCTCAATTTTTTACGAATTTACATAATTCTAGGTATTACGCGTATAAGTTTCTATATATAAAAAAATAAATAATATTCAAGGCCTTTTACACTTTATTGTTTAATAATGTCTTACAAAGCTAACAATTTATGAGATGTCTGTAAGCAATCCTGAATTTGACATTGATAACCGACAAATAATAGGAAGACAATACCTTTTGACTAAAACATTAATTAGTTACGTAGATAGGTACATACAAAGGTTGAAATGGTTATTCTATATTATTAGTCTTATTAATAAAATAGAAACTAACAATATAGAAACCCTTTAGTTTAAGACGCAAATATATGCCAGTGACCTTGAGTGGTTAGCTTGCGTGTTCTGTACTGAGCTCACGCAACGTGTTGTCCGTTCAGCAAGTAATAGGAATCGCCCATCAAAGAGCGCTGTCCTAAATTAGACGCATTTTTAATTTATTACACATAAAACAAAAGGTATTTTAATAAAAAACGTATCGTAAAAGATCAATAATTAAATTACCTTTAAAATGGTTTCAGAAAAATACGCTTGGTAGATGTTACGTGATTTTCAGTTTTTTATCCGCGTTAGACATAACTTTACAAATTAATTTCACTATGTAATATGAACATAATCTAAAATATTCCTGTATTAAGTTATTAAGAAAATGCTCTAATATAACTTTTTTTTTTCCAAATCATTAACAATACTCGTTTAGACGATCTTCATAATAAAATCATAAAAAGTCGGTTATCGTCGCCTTAAGTCAAAATCAGTATTTATTTGTCTTTGCTCGTGGATTGCCATAGACACCATAGTCAAATAATAAATTGCTTTAATTATTGTGAATGTGAGGAATGTGTGGGATTTTTTCAAATTAATAATGTCATAATGATTAATGACTATTTGTGCCTCGCGCTTTCACTCGCATAAGTTTAGATCCCGTGGGAATATCGGCATAAAAAGTACCACAACACCCTGTATTATTTTGAGTAACTAATTCTCATAAAAACAGCTCATCAGCTGTTGTTTCGTTTGAAAAACTTGTATACAGGTCGATGTTTGGAATATGTATCGCCGAAAACAAAAGTTTTGATGTGATCCGAAAATATCCCAAAAATAATGATTTCTTTATGTGATTTAGTCTTTCTTGAATATGTTATGGTTTTATTATTACCTTAATTTAATCAAATTAGACTATCATCAGTTAATTTTGTGAGAAATTTCAAATAATAACATTATTTAATTGCCATTGTTGAAAGTCGTCCAAGCGTTAATAAAAATGATCGCTTCGATGACTTTCAACGGCCCATTTAAATTATTTATGTATGTCGTCAGATTTTTACGTATTACTTATAATAATAGGTAATTCAGGAGACGTATTGATAACATTATAGCAATATTTTTTATATATTTCAGCGCTAACACACATTCTTCATAACAACACAAGTTTATAAGTAAACGTTAACTTTTTAACGTTCCGATTAGTAACTAATGCTCCGCTGACCGGCTGTCGCGAAATGTATCTTTTAAACCATGATAGTTAGACTCTTGAAATTTCCACAGAGTGTGTTCTACTATGGCCGCTATAACAAGAAATAATAAAAACAAAATATAATTTAAAAAAAAATGTATAATATTCTACGGTGGTACGGAACCTTTTGTGTCGGCTGCTTTTTTATATAAAAGATACAACAATACATATACGTTTAAATCCTCTTAACAACAAGGTAAATTAATGACATTGAAGCCTATAAAAACTGAGAAAACAAACAATTGAAAGGAATTTATAAAAGAAAAATAAACTTCAATGTTTGATTAATCTGACAGTTATGTATTTGTGACTGTTACAAAGCTCAGGAACAACCCAGAGATAGGATCGCAGGGACTAAAAAGTAATAAGCTCGTCCTATCAAATGCGATCGAATACCAGAATATTATGGTTCTATGATGATAATCAATCTGCCTACCCTTTTCCCAACTATGTTTAGGTCGGCTTTCAATCTAACCACATTCAGCTGAATACCAGTATTTTACATGGAGCGACTGCCTATCTGACCTCCACAACCCAGTTATAGGGTAACACGAGGTAAGAGTGGTTGTCAGAGTTTTGGGCTTCTGACTACCTGTAACGACTGTCAAAGATCTACAAATGACAGCCGGGACCAACGGCTTAAACGTGTTATCCGAGGCACGGAGGGGTCTCGGTATGTAATGGATGACTCCATTCACGAACTGACCGCGGCAAGCAAAGCTTAAAATTCGATCGACCCGTGCGACTGTTATCATTTAGCGACGAGCCCCTGCATAATATTCTTAAATTATTCATTAACAATAAAATTATGTGTGAAAAACTTTTGTTTCTGATGTTACTCGCCCTACTTAGAAAGAACTTGAAGTTACTTAACCGAGTGAGCTATTTAAATCTAAGCACGATGCACCGGGCTATGTGGAGTTAGTTTAAACTTCAACTTAGAATTGCTTGTGTATCTTATGTAATTAAGAACTATTTTCTAGAACATTTAGCAAACAATTTTGTAAAAAAAGAAAAAAAATACACTGTTAAAGAAAATAAAGAAAGAAAATACATTCATCTGCGATAAATATGACGCAAAAAAAGAACACAAACATAAAAAAGAACAAGTTGGGGGAAAATATGCGTCACATCCACGCAAAACGGCCATCACTTAGCATAATGCTATGACCCTATGCGAGACAGAGCCCCAGCGCCGGTTTTCAGCAACAGCCGGCGTTGACGTCAAGACGTGGACCGATACAGCAAATATACTACAGCAGATTATACTTAAAACAAGAAATAAAAAATAAAATAAATGCACAATACTTAATCATCATTTGTAAATTTTTTGATAAGTTATGGACGAAACTAAAATAAAAAAATTAAAACAATGAAGGGAAATTATACACGATTTGCGCCGATTACGCGATTCAGCGTCACCGACCTAGCACGACGGTTCGGTTCACTGTTCAGAAAGAGCGCAAGCAGCGCTTAAAGAAGTTTTGATTTAAAAAAAAAACAAGTTTTTATTCACTTAACACTTTTGTCCGACATCAACTCATCACATAACATTTTGACATCGACCGTACTCTCATTGGCGGAATGACGTTGACGTTTCGGTTGCGTTACGTCATCACACACATTGCTGACTTACTGACTCAGCAACTCGACGAGCTTTCTCTGAGCCTCATCGAAATTAAAAGTCTTTTTCCTGCATGTAATATACTTTAAATTAACTTGAAAATACGACTGGTGCGTTCTCAGAAATTATTGCATTAGTGTTAAAGATTGGTTTATGTAATTGGCTTATCAAATTGGTCGTATGGTCTGTGGATCACGTTACGGTATATTTTCGAAAGACAAATGAACTGCAATATGGTTACTTGGTTAGTGTGTTAAGGGCCAGTACAATGATGCTTAACATACCCTTATGAAACTGCCAAGATACTGCAGTGCCTCGGGCATGTTTGCCGAAGCGAGAGTCCGGGACTTTTTACGCCATCATGAGGTCGAGTCTCGCGTCTTTTTGGCAAAGTTTGAGACGCTCCAGTAACAGAATTTTGAGGGTTGTCTCGTAAAACCTAGCAAGCCCCATATTTGTGCACTGGTTTTCTGTTCATTTAAGCGAGAACAAAAATAAACAAAAAAATGTCCAAAGACGTTTTTTGAAGATAGTGGGTATTTACACACCTCCATGTTGTAATTTTTTATGTTTTTACTGTTTAAGGCTTGTGCAGACCAGCGCGACTTGTCGCGCGACGCGACACCGGTTATTGTTATACTGTGAAGTTTTCTCAGAAATTCTATTGTGCGTGTCGCGTCGCGCGACAAGTCGCGCTGGTCTGCACAAGCCTTTACTATATTTATTCTATTTTCTGTATCTACATACATGGGTAAAAAATAGGGTATTTTTTATGTTGTTTTTAATGTTTTTTTCATTCTTCCACTAATGAGAAACTACAGTATTGCCGAATATCATAGGATATATTATGTTAATACAAGAAATTTCACTCCATGAAAACATGAGCATACCTTACATTGAGCTAGGGAGCCAAACAATAGGGATGTTGACTGGGAAAAAAAAACTATTTAGTCCGTCAGTGAGAAAATAAAAAAATATTAGACACGTATTTTTTGATTTATCATATTAATAAAAAATGATTTAGATAAAACGCTTTAAAGTTGGGGAGTGGGGGCTCGCTTTACAAGTCAGTTTAAAATCTACCGGAGAGTGACTTCATGCTACATTTTAACTCAATGTATTGCCGTAAGCTTTTGATTACGTAAAAAAATAAAAAATACGTATCAAATACTTATTAATAATCTATCTGACGGACAATTTTATTTTTTTTATCAGCATCCCTATTTCACGACAAGTTAAAACTATAGAAACACAGCAATTATATTCGGAAATTAATATTCATTTAAAACGTAATAATATTCAAAGCCAAGTCAAATCAAATAATTCGGAAATAACCCAACCTTAATTCAGAGGAAACGTCTGAAATGTTATGATGACGTACTTCTTATCAGCCGCGATAAGATATCAGGCTGTGATAACCATTATTCAATAGCCCACTTTTTACTTGGAATGATGTTCAATGCTGAATCATTGAATATTGAGGAACAAAAATTCAATATGGATAAAGAATTCTCATAGATGGATAAATGAGTAGACGAAAAAAAAAACCGGCCAAGTGCATGTTGGACCACGCACAATGAAGGGTTCCGTAGTTGGGATGAATTTATCCCAAAAACAGACTTAACATTGTAGTTTTAAAACATGTTCTCCCTTATATCGATATACTACTGCAAGTGTAAGTTTGTAATTGCATTTTTTATGTGATAAATCTACAAATCAAGGATTTTTGGACTTTTCCCTTTACTTATGCTATGAAACCTTGCCTCTTGCCAAATTTCATGATTCTATGTCAACGCGAACTACCCTGTAGGTTTTGATTTATTTGCGAGTGTCAAAATATGTCGCATAAATGGCGATATCTTTATATTGCGTTGACTTAAAAGCTTGTTTATTTTGGAGCTCAAAGGGATCGTAGACTTACGTATTTGATATTAATGTCATCTTGATACCTCTACGCATTCCTGAGAAAAAGGGTCTTGACTGCCGTTCGATTCTGTAAAAATATCATCGTGAAACTTAGGTGAAGTGAGCGTGAAGTGAGCTTCACTTTAATATTTTTACAGAATCGACCGACACATTGACAGACGGTCAACGAAGTGATCTTATAAGGTTTTCGTTTTCCTTTTGAGGTAGGGAACCCTAAAAACGACGCAGAAAGCATGTAAAGCTGGTGGCCCCGGCTGTCATTCTTGGATCATTGAAAATCGTCACGGGTAGCTCGAAAATCTGATGACCAGTCTTACCAAGGGGTACCGTGTTACCCAGTAACTGGGTCGTGGAGGTCAGATAGACAGGCGCTCCACTCCATGTACAATACTGGTATTCAGCTACATCCGGTTAGACTAGAAGCCGACCTAAATATAGTTGGGAAAAGGCTACGCAGATTGATTTCGCTAATCAGACATAGAACCATAATATTCTGGTAATGACAAGCCTATTACTTTTTAGACTCTATGATCCTATGTCTGGGTTGTTCCTGAGCTTTGTAACAGACACTCATAAAGAACTGTCAGTTTATTGATTAATCTTAAAGGTAATTTTTTTAAAGAATAATCCTTTAAATTGCATTAGGAGAATTTGTAGGATTTTATGTCAATTTACCTTGTTATGAGGATTTAAACGTATAACTATTGTTGTATTCTTTACATTAAAAAAGCGGCCGACACAAAAGGATCCGTACCTCCATACTATATTTAACACTACATTTTTAATATTTATAGTGTTGATGGGAAAGGAATACTAAATTACTTTTTAGGAGTAGAGGACGGACCGATCGTCGTGGTAATGAAAAAAAAATAATGTGGAAGAATATGTATAATTATAATATATGTAGCCCTCTTCAACGTATCCGTCGACATCGACACATCGACCCAGACTAACTGTCTTTGAAGAATAAGGACACATACACACACACACACACAAAGACACAAATTCACATACATTATAGTATATACAAAGTTTAGTATTATATGGGCAGTTTTAGCCTAGTGGTGTGACCGTCGGACTGCCAAGTCATAGGTCTCGAGTTCAATCCCAACGCACGCACGTCTGACTTTTCGGATTCATGTGCGTGTTGTATAATTATCACTTGCTTCAAGGACGGTGAAGGAAATCATAGTGAGGAAACCGGCATGCTTGAGAGATATTTCTCGACGGCATGTGAAGGCAAGTCAGAGGCCCATGGGCGGCTTTAAAACTCTGACACCAGGATAGTCACTAACCACACGAAAAGAAGAAGTATTATTTATACATTTGACAAGAATAGTGTTAAATATGTATGTGGCTGTGAGAAAATAGGCGGATCAGATGGATGGATCGTGTAGAAGATGATATGGCTGGGAGAGAAGTGGCTCCAGAGATTACGGCTGAAGAGATGCAGAAGAAAAAGACGCAATGTGCTGACCTCAAATAAATTGCCATAAGGGCACGAGATGCGAATTGCGAGATGGATATAAAAAAATATATATATACATCTCCCTAAATCATCACATGAGATTATCAAGCAATTCACTCACAGAATGATCAAGGTAAAGAAAACGAATGATTATTCATTATAAATTCATATAAACTACAGAGCTGTATGTCTGCTCACCTCATATGGAAAGCAAAAGCGCAATGCAATGTAAATGTTAAACAGTATTGAGGAGTGTTCTGCGAGCATGGAGTAGGTAACCAATGGAGTGTATATCTATATACACACAATGATATCTCCCTAGCTGAAATTTCTACGAAGCGCAGACATGAATTACTGGTTACTGCTAAATATAGACCTCAGTTATAGCAGATCACAAATTATTGACGTAAGCGTATACGTAACAAACGTAAAATCAAACAATTTTTTAATCGAAAATACAACTGGTCGCATTTTGGTTATCTATGAATATGAATAAAATCTTAAAACTAAGTAAACGCTTTTTTTTTTTTTTTCTTTTTTTTTTTTCAGGATGGGAAATCATCAAATGACTTCTCCCGCTCTGGGCAGAGCGAGAGGATGTGTCAGACTTTTACTGACTAAAACCCACCCGTATTCCTTCCGTTGCCTGTGTGCCGGGGCCGCGATATCCCTTTCGGACAAACCCGCAACCCCAGCAGGAAGTAAACGCTATGTGTGAAACGAGTTTTTTCAATTAATAACCGTTCGAATTTACGTTTCCTTACTATACCCACAGGTTCTAGTCAACTACAAGACGATCTTAATTGCCTATTTTCAGCAGTAAACGTTTAAACGATATATTGCAAACTATACCGCAGAGGCGTGCCTCAATCTGCGCGGTATACCGTTTCATTTGTGCACACTCTATTCACCACCTTCTCTGTGTCCGTGCGTGACTGGGATGTTACTTTCTACAGCATTAATATTGATTTCAAACGGCTATGTTAGTTGGCGAAGTGTATATTCACAATATTTAACTCTTACAGTGTAGGCAGACAGCATGGTAAAGGGTGAAGTTATGAAACCTAGAGTTACGTCATACTACCTCCTGCCTTGTAATATGTTAAGGGAGATATCTCTAAGGATATCCGAAACCTCTCCGTGCCTTGCAAAGCACGTTAAGCCGCCATTTCCCGGCTGTCATTTGTAGATCTTTGACAGTCGTTACGGGTCATCAGAAGCCAGAAAATCTGACAACCAGCCTTGCCAAGGGCTATCGTGTTACCCAGTAACTAGGTTGCGGAGGTCAGATGGGCAGTCGCTCTATGTCAAATACTGACATTCGGTTAGACTGGAAGGCGACCCCAACATAATTGGCGAAAGGCTAGGCAGATAATAAGTGCTTTAAAAAGGTCAGGTGCGTTACGTGATAGACACAAGTTCACAACCAGCTTATATAGAAAGATGTATGAGCGTGGACGTAGTAAAAGTATTATGTAATGTGAGGATCGTAGCAATGTATGTACCATTAAAGAAGTTGATATCTAACCAGTTTCAAAACAAAATCCCGTGAACACGATGACCATATCTGTTACCTGCCCGTATCTATAGTCGCCGAGCGCTGCAAGCAAGAATAGTCCTTACGGTGGTTAGATATGAACTTCTTCGATAGTACGTCTGTCATTTCTGCCCAAGCTCAAAACAAAAATACTGTTTGTTTAAAATAGAGTAATTTCTGATTATTTTTCCTTTATAGTTATACTAGCTTTTGGGTCGCGTGGAGGTCAGAAATTATCCCACGGGAACCTAGTACTACCGGGATAAAAAGTATCCTATGTCCTAACCCAGGTCATGGTCGTATCATGTACTATCGATTGCCATCCAAATCGTCTACAAGTGGCAGCACAACTATGTGACATCGAAGTTACACCAAAACTATATGACGGGATAAGCCACGCCACGATATATTTATTTATTTATCTGCTAATATGTAAAGCAGTGGTTAGTAGGCATGCATTAAAATTTAATGACACAGTATTACGACATGCACACTGTAAGGGCACTGCAAATGTTTTATATCAAATGATTAAATTACATAATATAATATTGATTCTAATTAATACAATTCATTACATTTTAATAATGTACAATATAATTTTGTTAAAAATGTTTGATTATTACATTTTAATATAGTAAAATAGGATCCTGCTGCATCGGCTTCAAAAAGATGTGTGACCTCTTTGAATGCAATAATATCGTTCATGCCTTGAGTTATAAATATCTGCCTACTCAGTTAAATTCAGAAAAATGTAATACCTCCTTCTGATAAAAAATATCTGACATCACTTTGGCAGCATAAAAATCTGACATTATAATGATTTGAGTTTTCTTCTATAATAAAAATCAGTGCCGCTCATATTGCAAAACAATGTGACATAAATATCTGACAGTAATGTTTGAAAGTAGAAAAGTCAATAATAATCGATTTGTTTTCTTGCTAGCATCGTAGCCGACTATTCTAAATCATGTCGACTATTCTACCAATGTAAATTACTTAAACTTGGTGAGTATTAATTTCATAGCCAGGTTGGCAAAAATTGAAGAATATAAATAAATGCTATAATTTCATTCCTATACGAGACAAGAAGACCCGGATATCAAACTATGACCCTCAAAGAAGGAAGGCCTTAACTACGTCATCTAGGCCATTCAACACAGCCTTAATTTAAATTCAAAACTGCAAAATATCATGTCAGATTTGGCCTTAAAATACCTTAATAGTTTGATATTGAATCTTTAACAGGTTCTCGTAATACAGTTATAAAATTGATTTGTTTACTCATACAAATTAATCGGTCCGTTCAGTAAAATCTAATTGATGCATATATATTAATTAAGTAATATTTAAGAGCAGTTTATTTATTAAATGGTATCATATTTTATATTTTTATTAATATTTTAAAACTGTGTAGGTGCGGGTCAAAAGATTAGCACTAAAGTTATCTACTACTCAGAGCAATGATTTCAACAGCACTTGTCCGAACCGCACCTGAGCACTTCCATTAACCGCACTGAGACAATTTTTTTTATAAGTGCCTTTCGGTGGAACAGTTTATTAATATTATTTTCAGTCTCCGAACGGCACCTACGTTTATGCACAATTCAAAGACCAATGTCCATCAAACACTGTGCCGGCGCGGCGTGGTGTATTACGGCCCGCTTACAGAAGGCTTGTGTCCCAGCAATGGGACATGGAACATTGCTTATACTTTATATGTTTATACTAGGCGTTTAGTTTAATATTCGTAATTGTAACTTATAATATCTGTCACGTACTTAAGTGACTCCATAGTAATTTTTTGCATTTTTTGCGGTTTTCTAAATCAATTTATATTTTAATATACTAAGCTTAGGTATCTTTTATTAGACCATTACTTGTTATATCTTTGCCTGGACCATTGTTCAATGTTATTCTATTATTTATTATTGTGTGTAATAAAATACAACTAGCGACCCGTTCCTGGTTCGCATGAGTACGACTTACTGATATGTGTCATATCAAAACATCGAGATTTCTGTGCTATATGTAAGTTAAATAGCATAAGCATAATCAGCCTAATGTTCCCACTGTTGGGACCCAGGCCTCCTCTCTGTGGGAGGGACTGGGCCGTAATCCACCACACGAGCACAGTGCGGGTTGATAGATGTCGCATGTATTAAATTTTTGAATTCTACGACATGCCGCGGCCGGTTTCCTCACGATGTTTTACTTCACCGTTTTGAGAGCAAAGTAAAGCGTCTGTCTGTGTTCGAACTTCAACTCAAGAAGTCGCGGACGTTATCACTGAGCCACCAGTGCTCTCTAAGTTATCTATCAATGTTTTATACAGAAAAACCTTCCGGAATAAATTGTCTAAATGATGGTCAAAACTGCAATAAAATCCATTGTGTCATTTAGAAAATTTAGCGAACAAAAAGACATATTTTTTATTTATTTTACTGGTAATGACTTTCTTGTGGCCTGCCTCAATAAATTAAGGCCTCCAGCCAGGGCATAAAACTTAGAAACTAAGCGACTACACGCTAAGGGCACCTCCTGTGGGGTACGGACCTCGGCTTAGGACGTCCCTGGGGGAGGACAGCAAGGGACAGGCTGGATTCAAAGACACACACGAATAGACTCTTTGTTTTATACTAATTTCAGAAACAGATTGAAGAACTGTTAGCCAGCTGCATACAAGTTAGAAATAAGTTGGTTACCGAGATGACGGCTAATAGAGATGTACCATCCAAGAAGCTCATATCTAACCAGTTTCAAAACAAAATTCCGTGAACACGATGACCACATCTGTTACCAGCCTGGTTCTGTAGCCGCCGAGAGCTGCAAGCAAGAATAGTCTTTACGGTCGTTAGATAAGAACTTTTTCGATGGTACATATTATAGAAGACGAAAGGCGTCGACCATTAATAAATTGGGATGACACCAGAAAGATGATTAAAATAAAATTAAAAACATCTTGAGGAACTGCCTGTAATGCCTGGTTGATACGATTGCAGTGATTGGATCCAGCGACTCGGAACTTCGGACCCAGTGAGTGGGTTCGTGAAGACGAGATCGGCAGTAAATCAGGCGGGGGAAGCTACTGAGCCCGAAAATAGATAGGTTAGTCATCTGGACTGACTTCACAGAATTCAACTCTGGACTGGGTGGAAACTAGTGTCCACTAGACACTACTGGTGGACACGAGAGCCCAGTTGCGAGTCTTGCGAGTCAGCGCTCGTATATAATGACGTGTGATCGTGTGTATATAATGTCGTGTACTGTCACATTACTGGGCTCGTAAAAACCTGCCTTAACCTGTTAGGCCCTTTCCTCACTGGTATGTCAGCTGTGCGGGTTCAGCATACTTGGTATACTCGGTACCGAAAGCTTACCGAGCGCCTATATGTCAATGAGCATTTCCTGATTGCTCGGTATACGCCAGAGCGGGGCGGGTTCCTGATTGCTCGGTATACACAGGAGCGGGGTGGGTTCCTGGTTACTCGGTATACGTGGGAGCGGGGCGGGTTCCTGGTTGCTTGGTATACGCGGGAGCGGGGCGGGGTCCTGATAGCTTGTTATACGCGGGAGTGGGGCGGGTTCCTGATTGCTCAGTATACGCGGGAGCGGGGCGGGATCTCTAGACCAAACAAACAGAACAAGAGCAAGAGCATTCTTTTCTTGATATGCTTGACATTTTAGTACAGATAGACTAACGAAAGAATGCTCAATTACTGTTTGTATAAAAATAATTTGATAGAGTGCTAATATAATAACTCGCTTGATTAAAACATATGGCGTCGTTTAAATTTAATGTAATTTTTTTTTTTGGTCTTTTTATTATGGACGCTTTTAACGCTCTGCATCGTTCTCACATTTATAATTTCAACATGAATGATGTAACCAATATCTTCTAACCATATTTTGATTTGAGGGTCCGTGGAGTTTCTTTCCCGTTCTTCTCCATAGCAACCTATTACGCTCTGGAATGAGCAACTAGCTTCATATTTCTGACTGACCGACGATCAATTGACAATTCATAAGTGCCTGTAATTTATTTATTTGGAATAAATGCTTTGAGTTTGAGTTTGAACAATGCTTGTTTTTTTTCAATACGTATGAGAAAATGCTTTGTCTGACATTGGCACAATTTTACAGACTGGTTTTATTTAATTACCTATAACCTAAGCTAAGGTCGTGGCTAAATAATAACAGCTGCACGGGTCGATTGATCAGGTTAAGCTACGCTTGCTGCGGTCATTCCGTGGATGGGTGACCATCTTAACATACCGAGACACCTCCTTTTGTCATTCTTGGATCTTTGACAGTCGCCTCGGTTCGTCAGAAGCCCGAAAGTCTGACAGTCTTACCAAAGGGTATTGTGTTACCCATTAACTGGGTTGTGGAGGTCAGATAGGCAGTCGCTCCATATAAAATACTGGTATTCAGCTGCATCTGGTTAGACTGAAAGCTGACCCCAACATAGTTGGGAAAAGGCAGATTTCATTGACTACGTAAAAGAATACGTAAAAGCCTCTTTCTTCATGATTTTTTGAATGGATGTCAGACTATTAAGGCCGTCTGCACTTCAAAAAGTCGAGTGCATCTTCAGCGGTCAGATAGTAGGCTGGAAAATCGATATGAGATAGGTTAGCAAGTACAGCCTATACACACATTAAGCCTGCTGTATACTATTGTAAAGCCGTGTAAAGCCAGGGTTCGTTCTTGCCCGTTCTTCTCCATAGAAATCTACTACTCTTTGGAATGGGCAACTAGCTTCATCTTGCTGACTGACCGACCATTTGAAAATTCAAAAGTACCTGGAATTGGTTTATTTGAAATAAATGCTTTGAGTTTGAGTTTTTTTTTTGACGGCGGCAATGCTTTTTAAATGCCCGATGAATCGTGAAAAATGACGGAAAATTCTTAAATCACGTATCGTCTTTTAAAAATCACGTCCGTCAAAAAACATGAATCGTGATTTTTTTGTGACGGATCCGCTGAAACGCTCTTCCAAGACTGAACTCTGAATCAGGAATCAAATGTGAACATCTTTCGGATATTTTGACGAATCGCGAAAAAACTCGTTCCCGTATACAATGTGATCATGCATCCGTCATGACGTATCGTTTTATTTTTGACGTTTCGTTTATGACGGGTCCCGTGCGAATGAGCTGTTACAGGGTACCTAACAAAACTCGACCTGATGCACTAGTGTGTTGGTCAAGTTTTGGTTCTTCGTTAAATTCTAAAGTCTTATTGTATGCCATTGAAACTGAACACGATCACCAGACCTAACCCGCTTTCAAGAGAGAGACAGACGGACGGACAACGAACTGATCCTATAAGGGTTCCGTTTTTTTGCTTTTGAGGTACGGAACCCTAAAAAGTGAAATTGTATGTATTAAGTATTATTATAAATCTCAAGAATAGGAACATCAAAATTACACGCACGATTCACAATATCGTTAGCAGGGTACAGTAAAGCACATTACTTTTGTTAGTAAGTACGATTTCGAAATCGTGATTTCGATTTCGTGACGATATGACCTGAATGGCCGATTTTAGGGAAAGTTTCATTATTACCTATAATTAAGAGGGTTTATCCTAAAAGTTGTCAATGTCGCAAATAACTGTCAAATATTTACCTGTTTAGATTCTTATAGCAATATTACTGAATAGAAATAAGAAATGTGGCTAACTAGCGAACTAGAATATTAATAATGAATTGCAATTATAACAATGTATTTGATGTTGTACCCATTTTAGGTGTAAAAAACGCATTTGGAAAGTTTCCAAATGGTTTTTTTATATCTAAAACTAAATATTCGGTGTTACGATATTAATTATTGCATTTCATAATCAATATTCTAGTTCGTTAGTTAGCCACATTTTTTATTTCCACACAGTAATATTGCCAAATTAATCAAAACAGTGAAATATTTGACATCTATTTGCGACCTTCAGAATAAACGCTCTTAAATTAAATTAAGTTTATTATTATAGTTAAGAGGTGAAAGTCTCTAAGTTTTCTACTACATGAAGAAAATCAATTGGAAAGCGGTTGTAAATAATAAAAACTGCATGTGTTTTCTAAAGTCTGTTTTCCAATTATTTTATTGTTTCTTGAGATGTGCTTTTACTCTACTTAGTTATTTTTATGAATAAATCAACCAATTTAAAATTAAGTAGAAAATATTTAAATAGCTATCGCAAATCCTATCTACCTAGCCTTTTCCCAAAAATTTTGGGATCGGCTTCCAGTCTAACCGGATGCAGCTGAATACCAATATTATAATAAATATTTATTCAGTATTAAAATTGGTAAAATATTAAGGTAAATCAATCTTAGAAATATTTTACAAAATTGTAATTAATAAACCTGTAGCAGCAACAAAGCTCAAAACAGCATGAGTTCAAACTTTATGGTAACTGTTTTTTTTTAACAATATTTTAAATAAGATGTCGTCTTGAAATAATGACAAAAAATTTCCTAATTCATAATTTTTTACCTAGTCTACTAAAATAATATTTACCAATAACAGCTGTCCCATACAGTTTAGAGCAGTTCAGGAAATCTAGTTAGAACTGTTATCATTTACCTTGGAGAGGAAAACGATCCCAAAATTTATTTTGTAGAGGAGTGCTCTAAAATAAGGATAATGTAAAAAAATACTAAAAGGACAGAAAACTATGCATAATTTTGGTTATTTGTAACTTATTTAGAATTCAATTTTGTTAAGTATTTTCATTAAAATTTTGCGATCTAGTTTTATCTCTTTATTCTTTATTCATTGTTCTTAGATTTTTTTTTACTATCATAAATATAAAAAATTACAAAAATTTTAAATAATAAAACTAAACTAAAATACCCACCGAATAAAACAGAAACCTCCAAAACACAACGCACTCAAAAAAAAACTTAAAAAAATAAACTTTTCGAGTCAACGGGATAAAATTCAAAATTAAACGTTTCGAGTCAACAGGAAAAAAAAATCAATAAAATAATTATTTTATCACTTCCACTAGCACACGTGTCCACTACGTTACTTCGCGGTAGGTAAGAGAGAAAGGCAACGTCGTTAATCGGACGGTGCCGAGTCGCAACTGACCGCGCGGGGGACCCACCATAGCTTATAATAGGTTAAGATAGCAGCTAGAAACAACATCGAGATTTTTGACAAAGAGGGGTGCTTACTGATGATGAGGAAGTAAAAAAAAATTCATTAACACTGAGGTCATCTAAGTATCTTTTTATAACATAAACATCACGCCTGTTGTCACCAAATGGTTAGCAGAGGTGTACTTATAGTAACACCCACATTTCGCCACTTATGTTAAAAATTCCTATATTAGTGGGCGAGCCTATTGCTATTAACCGGGCACGAAACCAGACTCCGGGCTGCTACTGAGAAATTCCAGATGGTAAAACCCAATAACACTTTGCTCAAGCCGGGATTCAAACCCAGGATCTCATGCTCAGCCGTAGCACTTGCGCCCACTAGACCAACTAAGCGTCCAAGTAAGTTTTTCTAGTTAAAAATCTTGTGATTGAAGGAACGACAGAGCTAGATAGAGAAACTTTATTATTTTTGACAAAGACAGATGCGTAGGAGTCGATGATAAAGAAGGTTATTTTGAATTAAAACTGAGGTCACCTTAGTATCTTTTTCCAGTGAAACACTGAACTGGAAAAATAAACTAATTAGATTTTTTAACAAAGACGGATGCGTAGGAGTCGATGAAAAAGGTTATTTTGAATTAAAACTGAGGTCATCGTAGTATTCTTTTTCCAGTGAAACACTGAGCTAGAAAGAGAAACTAAGAAGATTTTTGACAAAGACAGGTGCGTAGGAGTCGATGATGAAGATGGTAATTTTGAATTAAAACTGAAGACTAAAGTCTCCTCAGTTTTCTATTTAACAATGTTGTAAGAAACGCTGAGCTATAAAGAGCAACTAATAAGATTTTTGACAAAAACAGATTCGATGATAGAGACGATAATTTTGAATTTAAACTAAGGTTAAGTATCTAAATATATTTTTCTAGTTAACAATCTCCTAATTAAATAAACCACAAAGCTAGTGATATAGAAACGAATAAGATTTTTGCTGTGCTGGCGCTGCTGCTGCAGCTGCGGAAACCTCAAGCGGCGAAAGTATAATAGCCATATCAGTAATTATTTTCGAGCCATTTGGGGTTCAAACCCTCGGGCCGTGGGGTCCGAGTGCTCATGGTTTGTTCAACGAAATCTCCAAACGGTTGGTTGACACTTCCCGTGACCCAAGAGCTGGCTTTTACCTTGGCTAAAGGCCAATCATTGCCGTACAACGTGGCAATGCCGCCAGTTTCTCTGGTACAATACCAGTCGATAGCGATGCAAAGGAATTTTTCGACGCCATATTTTAGTTTTTTTATAGTTAGATTAGGTTATAATTAATAAATAATTTATTACTACCACTTGTTAATAATTACAAAAATAATTAAGTCAAAAAAAAAAAAAAAAAAAAAAAAAGATTAGGTTATTATATTTTAATTTTAATAGTTTGTTAGTTAATTTAGTTTATCCAGTGTATATATTTTTATTCTATACTCATTTAATAAATAAACAGCTTAATACTGAAAAAAAAAGAAGATTTTTAACAAAGACAGGTGCATAGGAGTCGTTGATGAAAAGGGTGATTTTGAATTAAATATCTTTTGCTAGCTAAGAATCTTTTTATGAAAGGAACCACCAAGCTGGATGGTGAAACCAATAAGAAAGACAAAGAGGAATTCGAAGATGAAGGAGTTAAGTGCAAATGAAAAGTTTTAGGTATCTTTTTGTATTAAAACAGTTCTGTGACTGACTGTGTCAGTCTTAAGGCGTTATTGTGTTACAGTAACTGGGTTGTGAAGATCAAAAAGGCAGTGACTACATGTAAAATACTGGTATTCAGCTGCATTTATTTAGGGCACACTACAGTTGCGGCGATAAATCCCCTCTTTGAGGAGTGGCTAGAGACGCGCCACGGCGTCCTCACCTTCCGCCTGACGCAGGTCCTCACCGGACACGATTGTTTCAGGAGGTTCCTGTTCCGGATAAGGCGGGAGGAATGACCGGGTGACATCACTGTGTGGATCGCCCAGAGGACATGGTGGAGCATACGATGGAGACTGCCCGAGTTGGGTGGGGGGCACCGCCGTGTCTTTGTGGAGGCGAACGGAGGCAGTAATCTCTCGCGTTCGGCCCTGGTCCAGGCCATGGTACGGAGCGAGAGGCAGTGGGAAGTCGTCACCTCCGTGGGAAATGGCTAGATAGATGATAAGTAATGTAAGTGATAGACAAGGTACAGATGATACCACTAATTAACATTGAGAAAACAGCAAGATTTTTGGCAAAGAAGCGTAGGCTTTGAAGATGTGAAAATGAAGCTAATTTCAAATTATGAGG
The DNA here is from genome assembly GCA_947364205.1 of Agrochola lota. NCBI lineage: Eukaryota > Metazoa > Arthropoda > Insecta > Lepidoptera > Noctuidae > Agrochola > Agrochola lota. The sequence goes on along the minus strand of OX376246.1, from coordinate 5,955,177 downwards.
TCATCTAGATAATAAAAAATAGTGTTATTAATGATTGACTAACAGACAAGTCTAAACCACTGGCGATCGCAGTTGCTTCATGTTAATAACCTCAGTTTTTACTCGCACCGTGGTCTGAGTCTGGGACTCATCGTGCATTTTGCATTTTGGTGCACCAACCTACTGGCGAGCACTCCTCTCACTAAAGCCATGCGGGTGGTGAACGAGGTTCACGAGAGGGTTGATGTATTGTGGTGCAACTTGAGTGAATTCGCAAAAGTTACATTATTTATAATATGTTATTTAGATATAGGTTAGGATTAAGGATATAATATGTAATTTTATAAGATCTAGATTAAGGATTTAAAATGTACTTAAAAAGGCCACTCTATCGCATTGGATCGCAGATCTGTAATGGTAGTTTTAGGTAAGATTTGCGTAAATAAATAAATTTTCCGGACTAAAAAGGTAAAATATGAAATATCTTTTGATGTAAAAATGACGTGAATCTGTTGCTCCGCTACTATGTCAAAGATGCGAAAAGACAAGAAAAACTTCAGAATTTAAATATAAGTATCTAGTATTTGTATTATTTCAACTGCAACTAATGAAACTGGGGTTTGTGACAGCTGTAGTGGTAATCATGTAATTTGGTTTAAATATCTATTTATTTTTCTTATTTTACTTATCTTTATTTTTTTTAAATGATATAATTTAATTTGTTACTAATTAATTATGTATAATTATGGTAGTAATAAATTATCTTTTATATAGATTATTCTCTTTAAAATTTTGTGAATGTGAGAACGTTGTAGGCTTAACAGACTGTCGATCTGTGGACCATTTTATATTTTGGTAAGAACCTGGTACTTGTTGATAGGCCTACACTGTCCTCGCATATTTTTACACTGCAATTTGAAAACATTGTAAAAACTATTTACTTTTACTTTTAAAAGAGTAACCATGGAGTTTCTTGCCGGCTCTTCTCCATAGGAAACGACAAATTGGAACCGTGCATCTAGCTTCTGACGTTTCATAAGTGCCCTTGTAGGTTTATGTGAAATAAAATACTTTGAATTTTTTTTTTGAATGGGAGAAAAGCCCAAATATAATTACGCAATTGAATCATCATTTTCATCATTCTCCTGACCTTATCCAAATTTTCTTGCGATCAGCGCGACATGTCCCTTTCTTCCATACTTCTCTATTGTCATCTCAGAAGACACTCACTTTCCAGCCATATCATCTTTGACACAGTCCATCCATCGTTTCTTTGATCTTCCCTTCTTGAGTTAAACAAAAGAATGGGCTAGAATATGAGTGTGACGTGTGACGGAAAAAGAAAACCTCATACGTCTATAGTATGAATCAGTATTCAATAAGCTCTACTTCTTTTACAAAAGACGATGTCAATATCGTATTCAAAACTTCAAACTCTGTATTGAAAAGAGCAGCAACGCTCAACTGACAAAGCTGTGCCACCTTTTGAGGGAGATAAAGGAATTCATAAAAGCGCTTACAACCTGTATGAAATATATGTGTGACCATATAAATTTTCTTATATGGGTGTGACCGTCGGACTGCCAAGTCACAGGTCTCGAGTTCAAACCCAAACCTCTGACTTTTCGGATTCATGTGCGTATTTTATAATAGGGATGATGCCTGGTTAAAATAACATCTAATTAGTCCGTCCGTCAGATAATAAAAAATATTAGACACGTATTTTTTGCTTTATCATTTAATTAATTACAAACTACTTAGATAAAAATGCATTTTAAGTTGGGGAGCGGGGGTCGCTACGTCACAAGTAAGTTTAAAATCTAGATACTCGTGACGTCATGGCACATTTTAACTCAATGTATCGCCGTAATCTTTAGATTTCATAAAAAATTAAAAAATACGTGTCCAATATTTTTTGACAACCTCCGTGACGGACTAAAATAAATATTTGTCATCATCCCTTTTATCACTTCTTTCAAAAACGTTGAAGGGAGGATGAACATCGTGTGGAAACCGGCATGCCCGGGAGATATTTCTCGACGGCATGTAAAGCCAAGTCAGAGACCCATGGGCGGCTTTAAAACTCTGACACCAGCTATCTAACTAAGCAAACACATTTTCGTAAACGATTACGACTAATCTGTTTCATTTTGACAGTTCAACAACATTCATTGCGTTATTTACGTTGTTGTGCAGATTTTTTTTCGAACTTATCAAGCAATGGATTAACAATCTGTTTCAAAACGATTCAGATTCTGATTGATCGTGTATTACGCAATTAAGGTACAGGTTAGTCACTAACAACGCGAAAAGAAGAAGACATATTTAAGACGTATGTGATGCATGGTATAATAAGCATATATAGTGGGTCCACTGTTGGGACCCAGGTGTCCTTTCTGTGAGAGGGAGTGGATCGTGATCCACCGAGTGGACCCAATGCGGGTTGGTGGATGTCACCTGTCTTTTCCTCACGATTTTTTCCTTCAGCGTTTTGAGATAAGTGGTGATGAAATAAATTAGGTACACTAAGTAGTGTAAGTGCCTGCCCGGGTTTCATTTGAACCAACGATTGGTGAGTCGGGTCCGTTACCACTGGACCACCACACTGCTCTCATTTGTTGTCATTTGGGAATGTTTTATAAACTACCATTGTTTTGTTCATTTCGAAAGGAACAATGGCAGGGCGCCATTCAATCAAATAGTTGAACTCAAATTATATCATCATTGACAACAGCAGATGATGAAAATGTCATTCTTTCTCATAGGTACATAGATATACTATTTTTATATGATATTCTTCATCCTATACTATTAAACGAGCAATATTTGTATACACGGTGGCAACGCGAAAACTTACACCATGGATTCAGTACATGATTCTGAACCAATTTTTGCATTTTTTTTTAAATAAACGACGAAAAATTTCCACGCAGGGGTGTTTAGGGGTATGAGGAACAGGGTGTAAAGTTCACTCATCCATCATAGAAAAGGGAGGATCCTCCGACCAGACGGGTGTCGTGTCTGGCGGGCAACTGACCAGAGGTTGAAGTCGGGAAGTTTGTATATATGTTTATCGCGCGGTAAACTCTAATTGCGCGATGCAGGATTTGTGTGACGTCAGGATGTTGTGTGACGTCAGGTCTTTGATGCGTAGTTTGCATGTAGCGATGTAGATGCCGCTACAAGGGAATTTTTTGGACGTTTATTAAAAAAAAATTGCTGTTCTATACATTTTGACCGCGTAGGTATTGCACTTTTCTATGAAACAGCACATTTTTTAATAATAGCTGACGAAAAATTTCAACATGGGGGTTCAGAATCATGTACTGAATCCATGGTATCAGTTTTCACGTCGATGGGGTGCCACCCTGTATGAATATATTTATGTTTGTAATGACGTTCTCGAAAACGGCTCTAACGATTTTGATGAAAGTTGCAATATAGGGGTTTATAATTTGGGGCGAAAAATCGATCTAGCTAGGTCTCCTATCTAGGAAAATTCATTTTCCCTATTTTCACAGCCTCAGGAATGTGATGCAAGGTTGGTATACCTGGACGATATGTTTATGTGAGAGAGAGAGGTACTTTATATTATTTACTAGCTAATTTATATGCTTTATGTAATAGCAATTTTTTTTTTGGAATCTTCTCCGGAACATCATCTTGCGAAAGATTCAACCCATTCGAGCCATTTTCGAGTTTTTGTGAGATTAACGCACGGCAATTGATTTATATACAAGGTGTTTTTTTTATATCCCGTAACTCTAGGGTATTAATGTGACCATGTTAAAGAATCAACTAGCATAAAAATATTTTTTTCTATTTTTTAAGATAACTTACCACTAGACTCTCCATGAGTATATCTCATTGATAACTACGAGTAAATCATTTTCATTCAAACCAATCATTCATATCTAAAGCTAAGAAAATGCGATATTGTCATATTTTCTTTTTGTTATAAGGGTGTTTTACATAAGTAATCGTGCCTTTGTCGAATTCTTTTGAAAGAAAAATGAAAAACAAAAAAAAAACATGCCTGTTAATTCCGTGGACTCTGTAGTTTCTATGGTTATCAGAAAGTATTCTAATAAGTTGAAGATATCTGTTTGTAGTGAATCCCACTTGAGAATGTTTTCACTTTTCCCTCCATTGCATATTTGAAAGACAATTTGCGTGTAAATGTTGTTATTTTTTTTTATGGTATACGTCTTATCTAATCTTAAAAGACATACATTTTTAATCTCAACTATTATCTCGCACTTGTTCTCAACACCAACAACTTATACTCGCGAGCAATAAACTGGATGTCACTTCGTCCACTGCTCGAAACAATTTTTTACATCTTCTATGCAATGAACTATGGATTGTGGCATATCATTTGAAAGGCAATTTTGTTAATATCATAACCAAAGATTATTCACCTTATGTCATGAAACGTAAAACAAAAAACATCAATTTTTAAAACAAAACACCATATTGTTTGGTAGTCCTGAAACCCTATAAAAAGGGGGCGTTTATGAAAATTTATCATCAGTCCAATATTTCACGTCACTTGGAATATTGAAGGTAAAAGAAAATGTAAACCACACCTATTGAAGCCGCTCAAGTCGTCATCCTAGTCCAGAAAGGATTGTCTCAGTGGTCTATCGGTCAGCCCTGACTTAAATCCGATTGAACATATATGGGACGAGCTGAAAAGGCGGGTACGAGGAAGATGGCCAGCTGCGGCGTCAATAGAAGACCTGAAAACTGCTTTAGTCGAAGAGTGGCAGGAAATCCCACAGGATTCCATCAGGAAACTCATTTGGTCAATGAAAAACCGTTTACAGACATTCATTAAGGCCAGGGGGGTAACACAAAATATTAAGGGATAAATAATATAAATTGTAAATAAAAAAAATATCTTTTCATATTACTTCCTATTCATTTAGACGTCCACAACTTCGACCTATTGCAAATAATTTTATTGTATCATTTGAAAGCTAACAAAATTACCTTTCAGGTGAGATATACCACAACCCACAGCTCATTGCACAGAAATTGTGGAAACATGTCTTGAGTAATGCGCGATGAAGTGATTCTAGTTTATTGCTCGCGAGTGTAGTAGAGCCCTATGTACTTTCTCTGCCTCTAATAGTGTCAGGTTTGTCCATATTGACGGACATACCATAAGTTAGATAGAGAATGAAGCGTCCGTAACGACGACCGAACGAACGGATTTCGCTTAGGGAGTAGGCCCCCAGGGCCGGACGCGAGAGATCGCCGCCGCCGATCGCCTCCGTGAGGACACGGCGGTGCTCCGCCCAAGCCGGGCAGACCTCCTCTGAACTCACCCTGAAGCTATAGCACGCAATTTCTTTAACACCTGTATATTATATTTTATATTATAAACGCGAAAGCATGTGAGGATGGATGGATGGATGTTTGTTACTCTTTTCACGCAAAAACTACTGAAAAGATTTGGATGAAATTTGGCACACAGATAGTTAACATAAACGATACTTTTTATCCCGATATTCCCACGGGATTGAAACTTATGCGGGTGAAACCGCGGGGCGCTGATAGTACTCCTAATAATCTCAAAAATCATACTCCATTTACTCTTCCAGAAAACGACATAGGTACATACTCCTGACACTCCATAAAATGACATACAATTTTGGCTGACCGTGAGTGACAGTTACCATTGATTTCAAAGTCAAGCTTAGTGCTGTTAAAAAATAACCGGCCGAGTGCGTGTCGGACCACACACAATAAAGCGTTCCGTAGTTGGGATGAATTTTACCAAGAACAAACTTAACATTGTATTTGAAAAACATGTTCTCCCATACATTCCAAATGCAAATGTAAGTTTGTACGCATATTATTGGGAGGTTAACCATGTTATTTTCAGACCATAGACTTCTTATAGGTTTTCCTGTAATCTATAAACATACAACTAGTGTCTATATTTAAAAAAAAAATTGGCTCAGTAGTTTCAGAGATAACGTGCTTACCCGGGGTCACAGAAATCCATATAATCGGTCCATTCGATTCAGACCAAATTGGCTGTGACAGACAGACAAACACACGAGTAATCCGAGTAAATAAGGGTTCCGTGTTTTCATTCGGATGTACGGAACCCTAATAAAATAACAGTCAAATTTCAAGGTAACACATAGATCCGCCACTTTTATGGTAAGCAGGTAACCTCAGATTGACACTTCGACTTTTGCCTTGAAATGTCATTTGAATTTCATGTTTTATGATTATTTATGACATAAATAATATGCAATGGCAAATTATTTATAAAACCTTTCCGTTGTCGTTAATACCCCTAAAAGGCTAACAGCAGCCTTGGCTGGTTAGACTTGGCCAAAATATTATTTGATTTTATCAACATTATTGATGCCTCATGCCTATTCATGTCTTTTTTAAGGATCCAGGCGCGACGCGACGGTGCGACGTAATGCTGTTGGAAACATTTCCATGAAGTTTTCGTTTTTCTGTTCCCAGATCGGGCAACGTCGTGGGGAATCGCAGGCCGATTGCGCGGGCTTGCGGACGGTGAGCAATGGGTAGCTCGCCGTCCGATAAGGACCAGGCCCGGGTCGACGACGCGTTGTATTCCACGCGCGCCTCAAAGAGAAGTCAGCACAACAAAAGGGGTCCGCTAGGACCGATGTCTTCCCACTATTGACAATTTCCCAATTAAAAAAAAAAAACAAGGTTGCCACCTGCGGTGAAATTTTTGGTCGGTTACTGAAAAACAAACCAGCTGTTCCATACATTTTGACCGCGTAGGTATTGCACTTTTCTATGAAACAGCAGATTTTTTTTTAAATAACCGACGTCATAGTTCGACGCAGGGGCGTTTAGAATCATGTGTTGATTCCATGGTAACAGTTTTCGCGTCAATGTCCCTGACCCCCTGTATTTACAAAAAAAATCAAAGGTTGGAAACTACATACAGCGACAAGACCCGCTGAAAATACTATTTTACTTCGTTTTACAGTGTTTCATAACACGGTTTTAAACCTTATGTCGTTGACCGTCCGCGATGGTTAACTCCTCCCGGAGGGTTCACTTCCAATTTGTAAGGCGGCATGGCGTATGAGTTCTATGAAAAGTGGGTGGAGTTGAAAGTGTTAAAGCAATTTTTTATCAAAGGTAAGTACTTCAATCTCTGCCTACCTACAAGGGCCAAAGATCACATATTTAGCAAGCCCTGCCGCAGGATATCCTCAATTCAGACGAACATAATTATATAGGGATCCACAGCTATGAATAGTTTATGTACCGACAGCGTAACAAGCTAACTCACTAAAGATATTTGATATTAGTAGGTATCATAATCATTACGAGCATAGTATACTCTGTTCATTTTATCATGGTACGTATGACAACCGACGATGTCAGCAGTAAAACGAACATAAACTACATTGTTAATTGAGTCTTCTACTAGGATAACAATTTATCAGACATTTAACGCAGAAGTTTTGCCGTCATGCGACCACATTTGACATTTTATAACTACAATTCTGATTTCAACTATTTATTAGTGGCTTTTGTGGACAGGATATTAATTCAGATTTGTTACAGTTGTAATGGCAATCATGTCATTTGGTTTAAACAGGTTTTTTTTTAATCTTTTATACAGATTCTTTTATAATTTTGTGAATGTGAGAACTTTTGTAAGCTTAATGGACTGTATATTTGTAGACCATTTTCTATTTTGTTATGTAAGTACTTTTTTTTTTTTTGAGGTTGGGAAATTATCAAATAACTTCTCCCGCTCTGGGCGGAGCGGGAGGGCGTGTCAGACTTTTACTGACTAAAACCCACCCGTGTTCCTTCCGTTGCCTGTGTGCCGGGGCCGCGATATCCCTTTCGGACAAACTCGCAACCCTGGCAGGTTATGTAAAGTACCTGGGACTTATTGGCAAGGCTTACACTGTCCTCCCTTAACACTGTAATTTGAAAACATTGTAAAAACCCTTTTATTTTTAAATGAGTAACCGTAGAATTCCTTGCCGTCTCTTCTACGTAGGAAACGACCAATTGGAACCATGCACCTAGCTTCTTTCTGACGCTCATAAGTGCCCATGTAGGTTTATGTGAAATAAAATATTTTATATTTTTGAGATTTGACCCTAGAGCTATATATCATAATCATTACACTGTTGCAAGAATCTTTTGGCATTCGAATGACGTTACAGTAGGGCGCTGTTGATAATAAACATTGTGATTTTTTGTGAAATGTATTAAAAAACCAAGATGGCGGCATTAGTTTCGATTTTGGCTATCCGCCAAAAAAAAGATTCTTGTACAGCTGTCAGTTGCTACGTCTTTAATGCTATTGCAAACTAGCAAACGGTCCACTGATGGTAGGTAAATGGTAGATGGTAGGTTACCACCGCTTAAGCAGGGTCACATTATATTAGTTAGCAAAAGTCCGCAGTAGTTAACTCTGCAATCAACATTTTGTTTTTGTTGTCATTTCCCAATGTCGCAAGAATTATTACGCAATATTGTCTTTGGTCCGTGGCCTTGACATCAACCAATGAACAACATTGTAATTTTATTTATTTATTGGTTGAATACGAGGCTTTTGGCTACTTTTGTATGTGTATATTTTATGTCTTTTGTGCATTTTGTTTGTGCAGACAAAAAAAAAATTATTTCTTTCATTTCTTTTTCTTTTCAGACGTGATAGACGTATAAACATAATAAAACAAAAAATTAATTAATTTGATGGTTTTTTTGTGGGGTCATCGACCGCAATTGGTGTAGTCACTTGAAATATCAATATGTTTTTGTGTAAACTTCATAGACGTGGTCGCTTCATAGTGGTGGTATATGCTGAGTGGAAGCCTTCTTGTCACAGTCATGACGTGCCAGCAGCTGCCTACTATTTCTGATTTGTACTCGTTATTGTATACGTATTGTTATTGTTTTGTTACCTACTCGAGTTTTTATTGTTTTTTTTTTTGCGTGTTTCTGTGACGAATAAAATTATTTTTCTTTCTTTCTTTCTTATATCTAAACACGAGAAAATATTTTTTATTTTCATTAACAAGTCGAGCATTTTCATTTAGAAGGTATCATTTATTGAAGTGGAACTGATGAAGAAGACCACAGATGGCCACCTGAACTCCTCAATGACATTTTTTTCACGGGTGGCGATAAGCTCGATTAAAGGCTTGTGCAGACCAGCGCGACTTGTCGCGCGACGCGACACGAACAATAAAATTTGTAAGAAAACGTCACAGTATAACAATAACCGGTTCGCGTCGCGCGACAAGTCGCACTGGTCTGCACAAGCCTTAAGATAGTTAAGCGAATATGACGAAGCAAATTTAAATAACTGGTTCTGATCAAAATGGTACACACGGCTACACATCAAGCTATATATTTCCAGTATAAGCTGACCTAGCATTGTACGGAAATCCTATACAATGCGATAGCAGCATAAACTGGACATGTATAGCTTGATGTGTAGCCGTGAGTACCATCAAACTGATCTGATGAAGAAGCCCGAAGGTGGGCACCGGAACTCCGTAATTAAACAATGTTTTTAGACGTGTTTGGGCATATTGGAATAGGGATGATGACAAAAAATTTTTTTTTAGTCCGTCTTTGAGATTATAAAAAAAAATTGGACACGTATTTTTTTTGTTTACTTATTCTAAAGATTACTGTGATACATTGAGGTAAAATTTGCCATGACGTCACAAGTATGTAGATTTTATACATACTAGTGACGTAGGGACCCCCACTCCCCAACTTAAAATGCATTTTATCTAAGTATTTTTTTATTAATATGATAAAGCAAAAAATACGTATCTAATATTTTTTTATTATCTGAGTGACGGACTAATTAGTTTTTTTTATTTTTATCCAGGCATCATCCCTATTGTCATGAGTTGCACTCTTGGCTATAAATTATTTTTAGCTGACTTAAAAAAAGGAACAGGTTCTCAATTCGTCTATATATATTACGTATATATGTTAGGGCATAATTTATTTGCAAAATTTTACCAATTTTTATAATTCTTCATTTCAAAGAGGAAGCTTGCGCGTGGTCTCATATAGATTTTAGTAACTTTGCTTGGGTAGTTTTTGAAATAGCTTCAATAATACGTAATTAAGTATTTAATCCACATGTTGTATGTTGATGATGTCATAAAAATTCCTGTCACTATTGTTCGCATTAACAAACAAAAAACAAAAAAGTTTTTTTTATTTATGACTTAGTTTACAAAAAGGGTTTCGTGTTTGGAGTTTTTGGTTTTAAGCAAACAATGCCTGTGTTTGGAGACTCCGCTCTTCCATAGTACAGCATAATTACTTAATATATTTACACATATCCGTAGGTACTTAAAATATCAAATAAAAACGAGTATGTTAGTGAGAGTATGATTCGAGAGTGAATACCTGTGCGTAGTGTGTCTGTATGTGAGTGTGTAAGTGAGAGTGCATGTGTGAGTGTATCTGCTACTTTTTTTACTCCAAAAGTGGTGCATAGTAAGTTATTTTCAATTTTTGATACCCACCATACATCAATTCGTATATCATATACGAATTGGTAGAAAGAGGAGCTCGTGGCTAAGTAATAACAGCCGCACGGGTTGATCCAACAGGTTAAGCTATGCTAGTCGGGGTTGGTCCGCGGATGGGTGACTATCTTTACCTAACGAGACTCCTTCGTGCCTCGGAAAGCACGTTAAGCCGTTGGTCTCGGCTGTCATTCTTGGATCTTTGACAGTCGTTACGGGTCGTCAGAAGCCCGAAAGTCTGTGTCTGTCTCTACATAATAGGGATGTAGACAAAAAAAAAAATTTTTGTCCCTCAGGTTGGTTATAAAAAAATATTGGACACGTATTTTTTTTTTTTACGTAGTCAAAAGATTACGGCAATACATTGAGTAGGCAATGCGTTAAAATGTGGCATGACGTCACTGGCCGGTATAGATTTTATACTGTGACTTGTGACGTACCGAGCTCCCCACTCCCCAACTTTAAAGCGTTTTATCTAAATCTTATTAATATGATAAAGCATAAAATATGTGTCTAATATTTTTTTTACTATCTGACTGACGGACTAAAGTTTTCTTTTTTTTATTCCCAGTCAACAACGCTAGATAGGTAAATAGTTTAAACAAAGATTTTAAAATATTGTGTGTAAGTGTTAATTATGTATCTCTTTATTTACTAGGTAAGTATAATTAGGATTGTTAGGTGATAATAATGAGGGGTCATGGCAAAATAATAACGGCTAAGCTACGCTTACCGCGGTCGGTCCGTTGATGGGTGACCATCCATTACATATAGAGACCGCTCCATGCCTCGGAAAGCACGTTAAGCCACGGGTCGATCGAAGGTAAAGCTACGCTTGCCGCGGTTGGTCCGTCAATGGGTGACCATGCATTACATATCGTGACCACTCCATCCCTCGGAAAGCACGATAAGCCGTTGGTCCCGACTGTCATTCGTAAATCTTTGACAGTCGTTACGGGTAGTCAGAAGTCTTCGTGGGGTGTCGTATTACCCAGTAACTGGGTTGTGGAGGCCAGATAGGCAGTCGCTCCATGTAGAATACTGGTATTCAGCTGCATTCGGTTAGACTGGAAGCCGACCCCAACATAATTGGCACAGGCAGATTGATGTACTATCAGATTTTCCTTGATAATTATTTTTTTGCAAACATATCAAGTTTTATTGATTTGTTTTTCACACCCAATGTTGACATGAATATTTTCGCCGCAAACATTTGTTTTGCAGACCGTACATCCAAAATTAATGTCAATAGGTCAATGCACTGTTTGTCAGTTAGTATTTTTTTTATTAATATTATTGTCCAGATCATGAATCTTTGAACCTGTGGTCTAGTTTCTAATGTATTCGGCGGTTCTTACTGCCGCACTCACAGAGTTCAATGACAGTTAATCAACCATTAACTAAGCAGTAAGAATGACCAGTTATACACAATCGTCGACAATATAAGGAAAATAATTAATATGGTTTTTTACAAACTTTTGCAGTATACCTAAGTAAGATCGGCGAAATTTAATGAAATAACACACTCCTGATCACAATCGCTTTCATTTTGAATGTTCCTCAACCTCCATTGCATTTAGTCGGTTATTGCCAAAACGGATTTTCTACGCAAAGAATAATAATTATGCAGTAACTCAAAAAAGTATTACAAGGACTATGTTTTTCAGCCATTATTGCCGGCACTAATATTCCGAGGTCGTCGAGCAATACGGAGCAATTTAATAAACTTACGCATATCCATTAGATATTCGGCAATTCGTTTCAGTGACACTTAGCAATACAGAATAGATGGAGCCATTAGAAACAATACTGCCGAAACAATTTAGGCAATTCTTGGCAATTGAATAAGCTAGGCACTACCTCCAGCAATAATTACTGATTGGCAAAAATGTGTGCCAGTGTCCACTGCTAAGTAATAGCTCATTAATATAAATGAACGTCTATGAGTGCGGCGGTAACTCCGAGATTTGTTATAGCAGTACTAAAAATAGACTCCTATTTTGTCACGAGGTATCTTGGTATCCTTTTGCGTCACTCGGGAACAGAAGGCGGCACCCTCCGTTTGTCTAACGCAATGATTATATGTAGACAATACCCTCGTGACAGTTTAGAATGGCATTCTTTAAGATCTTGTTTGTGTTGGAGACTAGTAATAGTATGCTAAAGTCACAATAGATGGACTGAGTGAAAGATGGTATGGCTAGAAAAGAGGTGACAACTAGAGTTGCCAACTTTTTTTATACCAAATATGGTATTTTCGAAGCCATTGCCTATAAAAAACTAGTAGATAGCAATCAATGAATCTGCCTAGCCTTTTCAAAGTCAAAGTCAAATCATCGACCCTTCCAAAAGGTAGTTTTCGTATGGAGAAGAATGGTCAGGAAACTCCACCATTACTCTTTTAAAATATTTTACAATATATTACGTATATGTACATTAGTTACCTATATATCATATGTGATGAGAATGCATATAAAAAAATTAAAAAAAACTATACCACAATAGGTGAAAAGATTTTTAAAAAAAAGCAACAACAGATAAATTAATTACTTACCCAACTATGTTGGGGTCGGCTTCCAGTCTAACCGGATGCAGCTGAGTACCAGTATTTTACATGGAGCGTCAGCCTATCTGACCCTCCCCTCCCTTCCCCTGATCCTCCACAACCAAGTTACTGGGTAACACAACACCCCTTGGTAAGACTGGTTGTCAGACTTTCGGGCTTATAAGGACTGTCAAAGATCCACGAATGACAGCCGGGACCAACGGCTTTCCGAGACACAGAGGAGTCTCAGTATGTAAAGACCCATCCATCTACGAAAATATTGTACATTATGCAACATAAAACATTAAATTAAATTATTTGCTATAATGTCAGTTAGCACACGCCAATATACCAACAAAAAAATCATCGAAATCTATACTCATGCAAATAACGACTGTCTATTAATTACCATATTTATTTATAGGCCAAGACTGATTCTATTTCTTGCTCTTTGATACCACGTATGGTCCTCTGTCATATAGAGATTTAATATATGTAGATTTTGTGATGATTGACATGACACAAGCTAAATGTTTTAGAGTTTTGGCATAACACAGGCTCAAGAGTTAATCGTTGGAAACGATCAATTGCAATTGTAGTAATATTGAGAATCGCTTCAATTGCATTTGGTAGATGATCAATTTGCGCATCAATGTGTATTAATCACAAAATTTGTAATTGTGAAACCTAAATATTAAAATTTCCAAAAAAAATACTTTATGTTATTTTTATTAATTGTTGTTATAGCGGCAAAATAAATACACAATCTGTGAAAATTTATATTGTCTATCTATTACGGTTCATGAGATACAGCCCGCTGACAGACGGACAGACAGCGGAGGCTTTTGTAATAGGGTACCGTTTGGCACCCTATTACAATTCGGGTACGGACCCTAAAAACCATGTGGAGCATGGGGGAATTATTAGTTCTCTCATAAATTGTTTCTAACTATAAATGCTAGTAGGGGTTACCTATTAATAGATTACCAATGCTTGCAAACAAATGTGGCCAGTTAAAAATATGCATTGTTTAGATTCAAACTATATATACATATCCGTTCACGAGGAGGATGAAAAACAATGTGGCTATTATTCAATTCATAACATACGTTATCACGCCTAAATTCTCAGAAGGGTTCGTCAGAAGTGCACCTCTATCTAGTATACAGCCCACATTTCGCCAGTTATGTTTAAGTCCCATGTAATAAGGAACGAGCCTATTGTCATCGACACACAGATCTAAACGCTAAGCTGCTACTGAGAAATTCCTGACAGAAAAACTCAATATTACTGTTGCTGACCTAGGAATTGAACCCAGGACCTGATGCTCCGCAGTAAAACAAAAGTAATTTATTCAAATCAGGGTGAGAATCAGCACTTTTTGAACGTGAAAATTATATAATACCATCCCCCAAAACGATCGCCCTTCACCACTTCCTAGTGCTTTAGCTGGGAAGAAGAAGTGGCGCAACAAACTCCCCAGCAGCACAGCTGTCTGTTCAGGTTGAAAAAGTTGCGTCCAAGTGACCAAAGAGTCAGTCAACAGACATTAAATTCATAATCACCCTATATGTTCCCACTACTGGGACACATACCTCCTCTTTGTAAGAGGGAGTGGGCCGTTATCCACCACGCGGGCCGAGCGCGGGTTGGTGGATGTCACATGTCATCGAATTTTCGGTTCTAGGTCATGCCGGTTTCCTCAAGATCGTTCACCGTTTTAAGAGTAGTAGTAATGAAATAAAGAACACAAAGTAAATCACCTTACGAGTTGTATGAGCCCAGGACCTATGACTAGTAAGTCGGAGCTGATATCACTGGGCAACCACATGATGAATTGAATGCAACCTAAGGTTAGCTTCATGTTAGGGGCTTCATGTTAAGGCTAGGTTCATGTCATAATCTAAACAGAATTGTTTTAATGTTTGTTTGTTACGTTTTCACTCTAAAATGACTGAACGGATTTGGATGAAATTTGGCACGTAAAAGAGAAAGAAAGAAAATACGTTTATTTGCAGTACTTACACATGACGCAAGGAAAGAACAAAAAATGGAGATAGCAATTTGGGGGAAAAAATGCGTCACATCTTCGCAAAACGGCCATCGCTCAGCATAATGCTGTGATCCTATGCGAGACAGAGCCCCAGCGCTGGTTTTCAGCGATATCCGGCGTGAAATAACAAAATAAGACAAAAATAAAATAAATACAATACTTAGTTTAAAATGTTTATATAAAATATAATATTTAAAATGATAATATTTCGTACCATCGGCGACTCACGCGCCGCAGACTTAAAGCAGTCTGTCGTAAAAACTATTTGTTTGACGTTTTGACATATTGGTTAGTATGCACTGGTTACATAATACGTATATCATGGCGCATTAAGTAATTAATGATACGATGCAATGCATAATATGTAACGAAGGATGCATTGGGAGTAGACCATGACCTAGGTTAGGACATTGGATACTTTTATCCCGATATTCCCATTGGATTGAGGCATATGCGGTTGAAATCGCGGCGTGCAGCCAGTTATTTATACGATGAATAGTCTTTATGATACAAAGAATTGAATTGGTTGTTTACATTGCCACTATAAATAAACGCATTACCCACTGAAAACAATGTGCTGTCGCTTGTTACTATCTGAATCTGTAGCTGAGATGAGATGAATTCAATCTCAATCTGCCGAGTCTTTTCCCAACTACGTTGGGGTTGATTTCCAGTCAAACCGGATGCAGCTGAATACCAGTATTTTACATGGAGTGACTGCCTATCTGACCTCCACAACCAATTACAGGGTAATACGATACCCCTTGGTAAGACTGATTGTCAGACTTTTGGGCTTCTCACCCGTAATCCTATAACCGAAAATTCGAAAAGACATGTATGTGACATAAAAAAACCAACCCGCACTGGGCCCGCGTGGTAGATTACGGTCCACTCCCTCTCAATGAGCGGAGGCCTGTGTCTCAGTAGTGGGAACATTATAGCCTGTGCGTCTAGTAGCTGCGACAAGCTCCCGCTACTTGTCGCAGCTACTAGACGCACAGTACGCGCGCACATCCGACGACAATCGCATCGGACAGATTAGCGTCAGTCGAGTCAGTCTTACTGTGAACGCTGGGGAAGGTGCACGTGTGTTTGTATTGTGAAAGTCAACATGTATACGTTCGATGTTGATGTTTTCAACTCTGATGTCAAAACGCGTCGAATACTCTAAAAAAAAATGGCTTCCTGCATGACGTGTTTCGTAACGAATAGCAGACGCAAATGTCAGTTCTGCGTCTTGTGGCAACGACTAGACGCTGCGAAAAGACCCACAGTTTGCGCTGTCAATTAATTAAAAGGACAACGAAATTGATTTCCTTGTCCTTTTTAAAGCACAAATACCTCAAGTAATATATCCGATTACGTGCATTACTAATACAAATGCAACGCCGGCAATACCTACCTCTTAATTGGATGACATAATTTTCGTGACTCGAACCAACTGACGACACTGAATTTATCACGGGACACAGGAGAGCAATTTGTTGGAAAATTTATGGATAAAAGTCATTTTAAAAGGTGTTCTGTTAATCAGGCATAGTTATTTTTATAAAGTTTTGGTCCAACTCGCACTTGGCCTGCGTGGCGGATTACGGTTCACTCCCTCTCACAGAAATGGGAACATGAAAGGTTAATTATGATGCTGTCTAACATAGGAACAATGCTAAAATCAAAGATACCAAAAAAAAAAACTTTACTTGAGATGTTTTTTTTTTTTATATCTTCAACTTTCCTTATTTTTCCTTCTATTTTTGTTATTTGTATAATTTTGAGCAACAAAATTGCCACATAAAAAATTGTAACAAGAAAAAAAAAAAAAAAAAAATTCTTGTGACAATTTTGTTTTAAGCGTCAATTTTTTTTTTCTCGTAAATATAATGAAAAATAAGGAAAGTCGAAAATAATTTTTTCATGCTTCCTGAGTAAATATCCAATTTTATTACAGGCTTCATATTATTATCAAGCTAAATATAAAGCTTCATCGCACTATAATGGGTTACCTACATTAGCGAGTGGTGGCCGCAATTGCTACAGCTCAATGCGTGACCTTTTTAACCCCAAATAATTAAATCTTATTTGATAGAGTCAACTGTGACAGTCTGTGATTTCATAAATTTAGGTTTCATGTTTCCTGACAGGTATCATAAAGGCTCCCACAGAAAAGTCGCGCCTGTTAGCGGTACCCTTGCTCAACATGATCAATTAATCACGCTAAGCAAAACATTAAAAATAATGTATAGTTTATCTCTGATAATATTTTGATAAACAATTCGTACGAGTTGCTTACGAGAATATGAATAGGTACCACAACTTTGTGAAACGTCATCTTACTTGAATAATACCTTTTTCTCAGATTTATTTATTACCTACTAACAACTTTAGTTAACTACTAGCTTTCGACCGCGTGAATGTCGAAAATTAACCCACGGGAACGTACTACCGGGAAAAAAAGTTATTTAGTTAGTTTATAACCTGGATTAAAATATCTCATATGTTAATACAGGCTATAAACTATCTGTATGCCAAATTTCATCCAAATCCGTTCAGCCGTTATTGCGTGATTGAGTAACAAACATCGAAACATACAAATTTTCACATTTGTAATATTATATATAGGGTGGATTTTTGAGATGGGGCAGTAAGGGTAACTTAAGAGGGCCCTTCCCGGTCCGTCTATCGTCAACGCGAGCATGGTCGAAAAGCTTGTTGTTTCATCGAGCGCAAGTGAGAACTGCTAACAAACAAGCGAGAACGCGATAATATTCTACGAAAAATAGTGTGTAAAAAGTTGTATCAGGAAATACGTGTTTTTGAGTAAACCTTAGAAGTTTGTGAAAAAAATGTTTGATATTTAGAATTTCAATTATATATGTGAGGTTTCTATGCCGATGTATTCTTTATTTTTACCAATTATTAGTATATTAAGACCGGCCAAAGTTCGGGTAAAATTTGTGCAAAAAAGTAGATTTTTGGAGGCTTATACTGAATTGTTTCTCATTTTTTTTTTTTTTTTGCTTTCATAGAAACCTAGATATAGTGCACTAAATACATATTAGTTTAAAAAATTCATAGAAAGATCTGTTACAACGCCTTAATCACGTACGAGCGTTTGTATGAAAAGTATGACGGGTTGGCCGCCCTTAACAGCTACGTTGTAGCTACAGGACAACGGTCTTAGGAGGCTGTCCTTAACATTTTGATCTGCATTCACAGATTTTGAAAAAAAAACACAGCAAGAAAATGGGCAGTTTTCACAAAAACTTTTTTTGATGCCAATCGAACCTATTTATTATAAGGATCAAAAACTCTACTGGACCAACTGAAGTTTGAGTACAAGAAAAGTCTGAAATCGCAAAAACCTTTTCCCACACATTTCGCAGGAAACGATACTCCAACCTACTTTTAGCTCAAAAACCAAGCAAAAAAAATACGGTCATTTATGCGACATATTTTGATACTCGCAAATAAATAAAAACCTACAGGGTACTTCCCGTTAACCTAAAATCATAAAATTTTACAGGAAGCAATGTTTCACAGCACATGTAAAGGAAAAAGTCCTAAAATCATTAATTTGTAGTTTTATCACACAATTTTTATTTTTCCGATTTCAAACTTACATTTGCAATTGGAGAATTGACGGTGACGTTTATCGAAGTATGGGAGAACATGTTTTTCAACTACAATGTTTAGTTTGTTTTTGGGATAAATATTCATGCCAACTACGGAACCCTTCATTGTGCGCGGTCTGACACGCACTTGGCTGTTTTTTTATTACAAAATATTACTTTAGCATTACATAGGCAGCTTATAATATTGCCACTGCTGGGACTCAGGCCTCCTCTCTGTGAGAGGGAGCGCACCACCACACGGGCCCAGTGCGGGTTGGTAGATGTCACATGCCTTCGAAATGTTGGTTCTAGGACATCCCTTTTTCCTCACGATGTTTTCCTTCACCGATTACTTATTTATTTATTACAGTACACTAACAGCATTTATACATTCAACATTAGTTCACAAAAGTATAATAAGTTTTAATTTTTATTAATTTATTTATATTTTATATAGATTCCTTTCTATTTTGTGAATGTGAGAACGCTGTATGCTTAGTGGACTGTAGATTTATTGACCATCTTCTATTTTGCTAAGTACCTGGTACTTGTTGAAAGACCTACACTGTCCTCCCATACCTATTAATACTGTTATTTTAAAATATTGTAAAGGCCAATTATTTTTAAAAGAGTAACCGTGGAGTTTCTTGCCGGCTCTTCTCTATAGGAAACGACTAATAGGAACCATGCACCTAGCTTCTGACGTTTCATAAGTGCCCATGTAGGTTTAAGTGAAATAAAAAAAATTGAATTTGAATTAATTTATTTTATTCAGACACAGTGATCCATATTTTTGTTAGTAGTATACTTAAGAAATTATGTCAGAATTAGGATTTATTAAGGAAAGATATTACTGCTAATGTATACCGTTTTGGGAGCATTGGTGATGAAATAATTTACACAAAGTAAATTGGCTGCCTGAGTTCAACAGAAAGAATTTTGATCTCGTTTTAAATATTTATGTTAGGTACATAAATCCATCATGTACATAGTGAGGTTTAATGTAAAATCTAGTCTTGCCCGTTTATTCACTGTGCCATTTAACACGACCGCAAGTGCACTGCATGTTAGCAAATACGTCTAATTGGATGACACAATTGTATGTCTGACTTACGTCGGCCAACAGTATAGCGGTCATTTTAAGCAATTAAATCATTAATCATCACTTACCTTATATTTTGATGATTTCATTGTCTGTTATGAATTTAAGGATGACGAAGAAAATTACGATTTTGATGATTAAATAATTTCTGAAAAATCTCAAGTCTCATTATAGTCGACTTTACTCTTCAAATCTAAACAGAGTAATGCTGTGTTGTATTCTCTAAATGCTCATTGACACGAGCGGCACGCGTCAACGGCAGAGCCCAGAGACAACTGCAGCCGTGTGTCTAGTTGTCTGGCATTTTTGCTGAACTAGGCCTACTTGGCGCAGCCGCAAGGCACAGTTTCCTGCTAGTATCATAAAACGCAATTTACACTTTTTATTTGTTTTCTTTCTTTTTTAATTTGATATTTATTTGTAGTACAATATGTTGTGTTGTGTGCCTTTTGTGTGCGTGTCTGTGCTAAATAAATGTATTTTCTTTCTTTTCTTTCTTTCTTTCTTCTTACCGTGTATTTGACCACCTAATAAGGTCCGCGGCGCGCTACAAAAATGCTGTCGACATGGAGGGCAGCAGTCGGCGTGTCGAATACTGCAGCAGTTGCTTTTGTCGACAGTAGCAGTTGACTCTGTCGACACCTGAAGTTGGCTCTGTCGAAAGCTGAAGTGCTACTCGTCTGTTTGACGCCTAACTCGTGTGGCGACGGCGACAGCAGTTGCCTCTATCGTTGACACATGCCGCTCGTAAGTGTGAGCCCTAAATTTCACTTGAAACGTTAGAACTTAAGTGAGCGCACACAATTCAAAATCGAACTCATTTGTTTTAAAAATAAATCATCGCGGATTCACAACGAGACACCGTTCGAATTTCGAAGTGTTGTTAAGAGAGGACATGACACTATAACTACTTGGCGAATAGTAGGTGGTTGTAGTCCCCCGAACCAGCTCCTTCAAAGGAAGATTTGGTACGAAATTATTACATTGATAAACAATAACTTTGCTTAACTTACTCTTCAGAGGATTGAGCGTGACACTTTTTCTGAGGTTAGAACTTTTGTTTTGTTGTTCAGTTTCAAAATCTCAGTACTGGCGTAGAGTGATTTCCCAAAGGAGTGCATGAAAGGCAATCGGTATAAGTACAGCCTTTTCTCTTATTGGCATAACTGTTATAAAAATAGCTCATGCATAATCAGACTATAATTTTCCCACTACTGGGACACAGGCCTCCTCTCTGTGAGAGGGAGTGGGCCGTCATCCACCACGCGGGCACAGTGCGGGTTGGTAAATGTTGCATGTCTTCCAAATGTTTGGTTCTCGGACATGCCGGTTTCCTCAGGATGTTTTCCTTCACCGTTTTGAGAGCAGATAGGGTAAATAATTTACACAAAGTAAAGCGCGTATCTACGACGTAAGTCACAGCCGTTATCACTGAGCCACCACTGCTCAGATCATGCTGTGGTAAAAATATTCGCCAGTCAGCAAAAGCAATGTTTGAAGGTCTACAACCAGTGCGTTCTGCCCGTTATGAAATACGTTAGGTACCGAAACGTGGACACTGACGCACACAGTCGGGCTGGTCAACAAATTCTAGGTGTGGCAGCGCGCTACGAAGTGTACTTAGGGTTTCTTTGAAGGATAAGATCAGAAATGAGATCCAGAAAAGAACCAGAGTCACCGACATGGCTTGCAGAGTAAACAAGCTGAAATGGCAGTGGGCTGGCTATGTTTGTAGAAGGGTAGATAGCTGGTGGAGCAGACCAGTCCTGTGATCCTGTCGATCTATAAAAAAATCAGAAGAGAGGAGATCTGTTAATAGTGTCGTCTTGTTGGTCGTCAGGACTTGTGGCTAAGTAATAACAGCCGCACGGGTCAATCAATCAAGTTAAGCTACGCTTGCCGCAGTTGGTCCGAGGATACACGGTACGTAAAGATTTACATACCAAGACCCCTCCGTGCCCTCGGAGAGCTCGTTAAGCCGTTCGTCTCTGCTGTTATTCGTGGATCTTTGACAGTCGTTACAGGTCGTCAGAAGCGCGAAAGTCGGACACCCGGTCTTACCAAGGGTCATCGTATTACCAATTAACTGGGTTGTGGAGGTCAAATATGCAGTCGCTCCATGACTAGTATTTTTCTCGTTTTAGTACTGGAAGCCGACCAACATAGTTGGGAAAAGGCTAGACAGATAATGCGGTGGAATTACAGCTCACTGCAAGCTTAGTTCACCTAAATTATCACGTTCATAATTTTACATAATTGAACAGCTGGAGTGGAGACCGCGTAAGCGTAGTGTGGGAAGCCCCCCAGAGAGGTGGACTGACTACTGGAGGTGGGGGACAGACTGGATGCGCAAGGGTGTTTGCGACAGGGTGTTGTGGCATAGCTTGGGAGAGGCCTATGTCCAGCAGAGGACTGCAATAGGCTGAGTGGTTGAGCCATCCCCATATAATGTAGTATGCGCTCATAAAGAGAAGATGAACCAAGGAAGAGCGTCATCAACGGATACGACTGTTACTTAAACTGTTAGATAAATGAGTGTAAAACTAAAATTAAAATCGTTTTAGATCAACATCTGGGATGTTAGTCACATGACTATTATCACAGATGTTACTATTATGAATTCTTTAGAGATTATTGTTATTTTCATTGTTCTGTGCGGAGTATATATATTCAGGTCATCACTCACGACGATATTCAAAAATGACGTGTTAGGGTATCTTTGTCACCGTATAAATTATGAATTTAGTTAGTTTATTATCTTTCCTTTAGATTTTAAACTGTAGAATTTATAATATAATGGGAAACCGACAAATTGTGAACTGGTATCAAAGTTGCTTGCGACGTAACGCATCTTGCGTGAATACTAAATAGCCTGCTTAGTTGCGAGCAACTTGGAAGTAGCGCTCGCTCGGCTCGTTTGATCACATTTCTAACCACACCTAACCCAGTTCACAATTTTTCGACAGTATATCATCTAACAGAAATAATACCTATAGATTATAAACTAACAGTTCTCACAATCTTACGGTGACATCTACACCATAGCCCGGCCCAACCCTTTACCCCAGCGGCTTAGTTGCCAAGCTCGTTAAAATAAAAGTTCTCTGGCTTTCAACGTTCTGCAGACCGGCATGGGTGTGTAGACACTCGCTTTTCAATAGGACATAGCCTACCTCTACGGAGAACACAGGCGTAATGCTATTTTATTTAAAGATTTCTTAGCCTTTACTTTTAATCAGATTTACAATGTCTGAATTCTCTTTGACGTTGAATTACCTGCTGTGAATAATTGATCAATTTAAAGGTAAATTCATGAAGAGCATATTAAAACATTTCGGTGTTTAAAAACGTAGGTATAAACAAAGTAAGGAAATGATGATCCATTACCATACTATATATAAGTAAAGGTAGGTAATTTATAAGAGTAGAGGAAGACCAAAGAAACGATGGATGGACTGTGTGGAAGATTATATGGATAGAAAGGGGGTGACTATCGAGATGACGACTAATAGTCAAGTATGAAAGAAAGGAACATGTTGCGCCGACACACATATATTGGAATAAGGCCAATGATGATTAAAAATGCGAAACTTACTCTGTTTGTTAATTTTCACGCATTAACCGGTGAACAGATTTTGATAAAGTTTGGCACACACGTAGATCATGACCTAGTTTAGGTCATAGGATATTTTTTTAACGTGGTACTACGTTCCTGTGGGATAATTTCAGACCTCCACGAGGGAGAAGTCGCGGGCAAAAGCTAACAAAAGTTATGCGAAGTTATATCTTTCTCTCTCTCTCAACAAAACAGAAAGAAAGAAGAAACGACTCTAAATACAAAAATTCATGTAGTAAAAAAAACAATATTGATGTTTACTTGAACAATTTGAAGGGCTCCTGAACCGCAATAATACGCTAAGATATTCAACAGCATCCGGAGAGAATGGACCGACCCCAACATAAAATAATTGGGGTTAGCCTGAGCGCATAATAACATAATTGTTTTGCCAAAACCATTGCCAAAATACAGCTTTGAAAGAAATGTGTGCCATTCCGTAAAGTTCACTTGGAACCTAACTCAAGTGAGCGCACACAATTCGAACTGAACTCATTTGTTTTTAAATGAAATCATCGCGAATTTACAACGAGACACCGTTCGAATTTCGAAGTGATGTTTAGACGATGACATTACTGTTCAACTTTGGAACGTTTCTGAAAATGAGAATGGCGTACTTAATGAATTTTTTTTAAGAACTTCCGCCATATTGAATTTCTTGCGAAGAACCCCTAAGGTTAAGATAAAAAGACACAATCTGGAGCAAGACAGTTCTGTGTTTCTTGCAATTGGTTTGAATAACTTAGAATATAGTTAGTAACAAACACTAGTGGTATTGTTGAGTGTGGGGTCGTTGAGCTCCCTAAGAAAAATTTTAGCCCACGATTACCAATACATGCGTGCTGTCTGTTGCGCCGGGTTCACTCAAACTGATTCTGGTACTTTCCTCAAAAGGCCAGTCCGGATGCTTCCCAGCATTTTGTTATACGATATTCTTTAAATTTAATGTCTGAGCTATAAAAGGGAGTTTGACCCCTGAATTAGTTTCTTCCATTACATTTCTTCTCAGGGGAAGTGAGATAGGAAATGTCGACTCCATCTATCTTACTTTTTTTAAGTGAAGACTACTTTAGGCTCGTTGATCGATTTTTAGTAGGGGGTTAACTTATGGATTCGTGTAGTGCTGGGTTATAGAATATAGATGGCGCTAATACCAGTTTTAAGTTTTCAATTCTGTCGGCAGTCCCCATGACTGCCATTTTTTTATTTATTTGACTTTAAGAAGTGGTATACCGATATCCTAGTTACAGAATATTCATTTCTATCTCATAGACATAGACAGAGAGATTCATAACCCTTTTTTTGGCATTGCCGTAGATATGTCAAATAGACCATACATATTGTAATCTGCAACCACTGCGTGCCAATTTAAACCTTCATCTTCTTCCTGCCCTAGTCTCATGTTACTTGAGGTCGGTGCAACACGTTTTCTTTTTCCATTCTCGCCTGTCAACCGTCATGCTGGCATTCACTCCCGTCTCTTTCATTTCATTCCTCACACAATCCATCCATCTGTTCGTTGGCTTTCCTCTCCCGCTCCATCCATAATTTTTTTTATTAATCACGCTTTTAGTCACATGCGTTTCCTCCCTCCTCATCAGATGCCCATACCAAGCCAAATCATTTCCTTTCAACTTTTCTGTCACTGGCGCCACTTTCAAACTTCTCCCTATGTACCTACTCATTTCTTACTTATCCATTTTCGTCACTACACCACACATCCATCTCAACATTCTCATCTCCGCTGCTTGCAATCTTTTTTCATTCATCTTCTTCATGACCCAGCATTCCGATCCATACAGTACGACAGGCCTTATCACAGACTTGTAGATTTTCCCCTTTAACTTGAGGGTCATCCGTGAGTCGCAAGTTGTTTCTGTGACCTGTCGCCATTTCATACATAGATGTTTTTTTTTAATTATAGCCTTTCATAGTCAGTTTGTGGTAGTAAGCGATGATGTCTTTAAGAAATGATTACCTAGTCATCAAGGGTGAATGAAACCATCGTGAGGAAACCAGCATGTCCTAGAACCAAAAATCGAAGACGTGTGACATCTACCAACCCGCACTGGGTCCGCGTGTTGGATTACGGCCCACTCCCTCTCACCGAGAGGAGGCCTGTGGCCTAGTAGTGGGAACATTATTGACTGATTATGATCATGATGATGACCTACTTTTTATCAATGCTAGAGAATACTGCTTTGGTGTACTCCAAAAACACTAATCACCATACTTATCGATCAAATTGGTGACTTAAAGATTTTTGGTATTAGCAGACAAAAGGATGCTCCTGTAGGTGCAGTCGACCTCACGTCAGTGTGACCACTTCACTTTGACCTGGACCTGGCCTAGTGTAGTGAGGGAGTTTCAATGGAGTACGAGGCCAGTTATAACTGGTTTTGTTACCACTAACGTGTGGCGTCTACTGTTATACGTCCATCACACTCTGACTTGGCTTCACATGCCGTCGAGAAATATCTCTCTGACAGTTTTCTCACGATGTATTCCTTCACTCACCGTTTTTGAAGCAAATGATAATTATACAATACGCACATGAATCCGAAAAATCAGAGGTGCTTGACTTGGGTTGGAACTCGAGAGCTATGACTTGGTAGTCTGATGATCACACCACTCTCGTCTCGTCGTCGTGTCTGTGTCGTCTTTTATAATCACCACTGTTGGAGATAGGACATATAGGATATATTATTTAAATAGTTCTAATAGGTATATACCCTTATATTTAAATAAATATTTATTTATTAATAAATAGATATTGCACCTACCACTGTTTGTCTGCATTATCCAGAGGTTACCGGTAGAAAATGCTTATGGCATTAAATCCACCTCTGTACATTTGAGTCCTTAAAGTATTAAATAAATAAATAGGACGGCTTTTTCGTTAAAGCACACAGCGAACATACGTCAAAAATGGGAGTGATTTTAAAGGTCACTGTGATCCAATAAAGCTTATAACTTATTATTTATTATGCGTAAATATTATTATAAGCGCTATAAATCGATTATTATAAGTATATTTCTTTAAATGACAGTCTTACTGCAATGCTATTCTGTAAAGTACACTTGGAAACTCATTCAAGTGAGCGAACTCATTTGTTGAGACACCGTTTACATTTCGAAACAATGTTTAGAAAATATATAAGCCCGAAAGTCTTACACCCAGTCTTACCAAGGAGTATCCTATTACCCAGTAACTGGGTTGTGGAGGTCAGATAGGCAGTCACTCCAAGTAAATACTGGTACTCGGCTGCATCCGATTAGACTGGTAGACGACCCTAACATAGTTGTAAAAAGGTTGGGCAGATGTTGATTACTGAAATCATCAACTGACAAATAATACCTAAGTACATATTTTAAACAAGGTCGACGGAATAGTCAGCTAATTAACATTTACATTAGAAAACATTATTTTCCTCGTACATACAGTGCGGACGGTCGAAAGTGACGCTATTTTTACCGAGATTGACGTAATTGTGAACAAGTAATTAGCGCTCAGAAATAGGTCATTTGTACATTAAACTATGGTTAAAACAGTTTTATGATCCTGAAAACAAAAGTGTTAGAAGAAACAATAATTATGGAATAAACAAAATTTTGTACATCGAAATGAATTGTCGAAATATTCTCAAGCCGAAATTCTAACCTATCTCTGCTAGGAGCATCGATCCGCAAAATTTTTGTGTTCATATCTAAGATTACTTAATACGATTACATGGTAACAATGACCAATAATCAGATTAACCTTACACATAATTTCTCGTCACTCACACATTCGCATCGGAATACGTGTCAACTTTGACATTGGCGAAAAAATCGCCCGTGAAATATGGAAATCCTCACTAAATTGTCCAGACATCACCAGGATAGGACAGCGCATGCTTAACACCCATTCAGGAACGTAGCCAGAATGAGACCGCAATAGGAGTCAGAGAGAGACGGCTATAGGATTCCTAAAATTCAGGGGAAACCACTTTGGCTGCCGAACATTATAACACATTAATGTTATGTCATTCGTGCAATTTTTTAAATCCTTCAAATCGGATACGTCACTCTTTTTTCGCAATTGGAACACTTGAATTCGAATTACAATATTCTAGTTCGAAATTAAAAGAAAATGCGGCAAAAATTAACCGTCACTTTTTTTCTTTAGCTAACGCGGCATCGTTGACGCCTTAACATTTGTCGGTCTGTTACTAACTGCATTAGACAGATTTTAGGTCACACGAACTGAACTAAACTGGTGAATTAAATGAAGGATAATTTACTTACGTGTGCTGCATCGACCACGGGGTGACATAAAACACTTAAGTCTATGCATTTGTTAGAAAAACCGACGATTTAACATGTAATAACGATTAAAACACACGACACAGTTATAACCTGCGAGCTTTACACAACAATTTATTTTTACACTAACTCGGTATGTGGTACGCGGTTAATTTTAAATAATTTATTTAAACACAGTAAGGCTGAAATGTGTGTGGTTACTAGTTTCGTGGGGAAAAAAAATCAATTGCAGACGGTCCGTCGGGTAGCCATTTTGTCTCCGACTGGATAAGCAGGGCACTGTTTTGTACGCATGCGCCAAGAGCCGCCCAAATCTCTATGCTCGAATAGATGAGTACAACAGAATACCTATATGAGGGTTTCAAGTCTTCCATATCTCAATGTTACTATCGTCATTTTTTGAGGCTGGGCGCAATGTTTGAAGGATTTTTTTTTTCGGAAAAATAATTTGAATTTTATTGATGGATTCTTTTTAATGTTTGATGTTTGTTAAAAATAAATGACGATCGCTTCTTGTGGCTATTTTATTAAGGATAAATATTTGTTTTACCACCACATATTTTCAACGATATAACAACTATCAGAAGATGGAGCAGCCTTATAAAATATGTAATGATCCATTTTCTAAAATCTCAGTATATTGACATTTATTATTATATTTACGGTAGCTAATATTAAACTACCTTCATAATCATTGTTTTCCTGAGATAAACATTCCCGTGAAAAGTCAATGACGCAAAATATACGACACTACTCTCCTCGAGTATGTGTTTCACGAAGAACAAGATAGATGGCGCTGTTCACAACATTAGTAATAATAATATTGTAAGTCAACATTTAAATACCTATGAGCACTTTTGATATTAGGTACTTACCTATTATTTGTGTGTATAAAATGTAGGTTGATTTATAAATGTCTATTAAAATAAACAATTGTTTTACAGTAAGTGTTTATTTATAGGTAAGTACCTATTCCTGCTAATCTCTCTAGCTAAATTAAGTAAATAAAATAATTAGTCTGGCAATTAGTTTTTATTATTTTTTGCTTCCTACTCCGATGATATTATGTTTTTATTGCAAAATTTCGTGAGGAGACTTTTCGGTATGATTGTGGATACTTACCTTGAGTAGGAGAAGACCAAAGAAACGATGGATGGACTGTGTGGAAGATGATATGGCTGGAAAGAGGTGACTACTGAATAAGTGACGATTAATATACAAGGTGTTCTTTTATATCCCATAACTCAGGGTGTGAATAAAGACATATCAAAAAATCAACTGGTACATGTATATTTTTGTTTTCATTTTTCATTCAAAATAATTCGACAAAGTCACGATTATTTATGTAAAAAACCCTCAGGTGAAATATAAAAATTAAAAAACATTTAATTCAAACTATTTTTGTTCATAAAAAGAAAATATGACAACGTCGCATTTTCTTAGTTTTTTATGAATGATTGGTTTGAATGAAAATGATTTACTCGTACTTATCAATGAGATACACTCATCGAGAGTCTAGTGGTAAATAAACTTTAAAACATTAAGAGTAGAAAAATAATGTATTATGTAATGCGTGTGTAGTGTGAGGTAAGGATAGGTAGTATGGTAGTGTGAGTGTGTCTGGGGTGTAGCGTGTTTTATTGACATAACTGGAGGAATGTGGCGATACGACAATACCTCGGGTAACTACATTATGTTAGTTAAATATAAGTGCGGATGCAGCATTATATTAACTGACTAAAGTATTATATAATAAATGATTCATCTCAAGTTATTTCAATTAAATAACAATACAACGGTATTAATGAAGAAAAACCGACCACAAGGGAACAAAGGTAACGTGCTTTTGTTTTATTTAATTCTTAGAAAATAACTTAATGGGCGCCATTCCATTAGACATAGACCATAAACAATACTTGTGCATTCTCTAAATAACATCATATACGTGCTCTGTATGACCTAACATCATAATCAACCTAATGTTCCCACTGCTGGGACGCAGGCCTCCTCTCTGTGAGAGGGACTGGGCCGTAATCCACCACGCGGGCCCAGTGCGGGTTGGTAGATGATGTCTTCGAATTATTGGTTCTAGGACATGCCGGTTTCCTCACGATGTTTTCCTTCACCAGTTTGAGATCATTGGTGATGAAATAATTTACACAAAATAAAGCGCCTGTCAGGGTTCGAATCTACGACCTACAACTTGTAAGTTGCCACAGTTGCTCAGTCTAACATGATGCAGCTGAATACCAGTATTTTACATGGAGCAACTGCCTATCTGACCTCCACAACCCAGAACTGGGTAACAGGATACCCCATGGTAGCAGCTAACATATGGCTAATAATATAAATTATGTTCTGTGTTGCGTAATGTAAATTATTTTGAATACCTATTAGTAGGTATTTTTTTTTTTTTTGTTCTTCTAACTGAACAGGCAGCTGTGCAGCTGGGGAGTTTGTTGCGCCACTTCTTCTTCCCAGCTAATGCACTAGGAAGTGGTGAAGGGTGGGCGTTTTGGGGGACTGTCTTATGTAATTGAAGTTCGACAAGTGCTGATTCTCAGTCTAGTTTGAATAAATGACATTTGAATTTGAATTTGAATTTGAGTTTTGGTAAGACTGGTTGTCAGACTTTCGGGCTTATGTATTTTCTAAAGATCATTTTGAAATTCGAACAGTGTCTCGTTGTGAATCTGCAATGATTTACTTTAAAAACAAATGAGTTCGATTTCGAATTGTGTGCGCTCACTTGAGTGAGTTTCCAAGTGTACTTTGATAGCATAGCATAAACAACCTATAATATTCCCACTACTGGGACACAGGCCTCTCCTTTGTGAGTGGGAGTGGGCCGTAATCCACCACGCGGGCCCAGTGCGGGTTGGTAAATGTCAAATGTCTTCGATTTTTTGGTAGCACAATCAAGACCTCTGTCGATGTTTTCACACCTGATAAACTACAACATGAGTCATGCGTCTTTCATTTTATTGACACAGATTGGCTTCAAATCAAAATAAATACGCATAATTTGTCACAATGAGTGACATTATAAGGAAAAATCAATTAAATGAATGCTATTTATTGTTCCCAAATCAGGATATTCAGGCGTTTATCCTGTTTTCCTAGTCATGCTCACAGTTAGGGTGACCAGATAAATTATTTATTTAGGATATTCTGTAAACTGGGACACCGTCCTAACTAAAAGAACATAGGTACACTGATATTCTTGATGATGTCATTAAAAGAGTCTGGTGCGAAGTATTCGCAACCGGTGCACTTTTATGACCTTCTGTATGAACTTACCAACGGGTATCGTGTTACCCGGTAACACGGTACCCGTTGTGAGTTGCAGCTGAAAATCAGCGTCAGGTGGTACACTTTGTGTTGCCATCTGACATTATGCTGAGCTGAGGCCCTATTGGCATTATAATCATTGTTTTCTGTTTTTTTTTAGTTATAAGGTGTATTTTTTTGCTGTAATGCCAATAAACGCATTTTTCTTTCTTTCTTTCAGTAACTGGGTTGTAGAGGTTAGATAGCATCGCATCTACGAGACCTCTAGTACCTATTGCTTTGGTGTAGGTGGTTTGGTACGGTGGTTATCACTTACAATTAGATAGATTTATAAAAATGTAAAACAACCGATTTTTGTAATTAGTCTTGATAATTCACCCTGGTCTGGAGCCAAAAACAAAATTTACCCGTAGTTGCCCGTTATTTCGTCTGCGATGCAGGGTCAAATGTAGCCTATGTTCTTATCCATGTCATGGTCTATTTGTGTGCCAAATTGCATTCAAATCAGTTGAGCCGTTTTGGCGTGAAAGCATAACAAACAAAAAAACTCATTTTTTTACTACCTAAGCAAAAAACGAGAGACTTTTTACTGTTATTTATAATTAATTACATTGCGAGTTCCAAAAGTGTTGAATCATTTGTTCATCGTCTCGGCACTTTTCTGGTGGTCTCGACTGTTGATTATGGCATAGAGAAGTTGCAGTGGTTGGAAATAGTGTAACGAGAAAATAAATAATGTATTTATTTATAACTTGTTTATCTTATAAAAGTCTTTCTCTACGTAAACAGTAAAATAAATTATATATACGCATAGTTCCCTTAACCGCATAACTTTAAAACAAAAGCTTTTTAAAAGACGTTCTCTTGACATGTTTGTGAGTGTTATTATTGCTTGCCAACCATACCTTTGTATGACGTATTTCAATTCAATCCGGGCGCGGTATATGAATTTATTGTCACAGTAGTCGGCGGCCATTTGCAGTATCGCCAATAATATTGTACAGGACAGATGTGATTTTTTTTATTTATGTGAAAAAGTTTAAAAATAAAAATGATTATCCTTCTTTATTTAGTGTCTTTGTGTTCAAACTTTTTGTTGATTAAATCTGATGGTGAGTTCGTTTTTCCTTTTAATAAGTCGTCACTATTGGTTGAAAATGTCGAGAAAGAAATAATAGTAAAAATCTTTTTAGTTGAATGTTTGTGAGTGCTTGTTTATTTTCTTGGTTTATCAAACCTGAAGGTGAGTTTGGTTTTCTTTGTTTATTTAATTTATTCTTCAGAAGTGTTAATAATTAAGCAATAAGAGCGTTTAAAGGATAATGAAAACAAAACAATTATCTACTTGAATACAGAATTCTAATGTGAACAAACCATTTGGACCTGAATTTTGTTTGACTTTTTATTTTCGGCTTTTCTCCATGGAACTTAAAAAAGAAGTTTTTGAAGAAAAGGAAGAAAAGAAAGAAAGAAAGAAAAATTATAAATTCTGCACAAACTTAACGCACATTACAAAAAGTGACATAAAAATAAATATTTACATGTTAAGTCTATGGAATATTCCATTGTTTAAGTAATAATAATATGTCATTTCAAAAGCGGGAAGGAACTCTGGGTGAGTTCATCCTTTTGCAATTTACGTATCTCAATGGGAAAATCCTTTATTTTTCAACTTTTTTTTAAACAAAATATGAAACCTCTTTTTGGTTTATCAGAGTTACAATAATGTATAACTTTAACACGCGGCTTCGCTCGCGTGGACAGCGGAAATTATCCCACGGGAACGAACTACCATGATAAAAAGTATACTATGTCCTAAACCAGGTCATGGTAGTCATGACAAATGAGTAATAATAATAATAGTATGTATGTACACTATGTACTGCACCCGAAAGTCTGACAACCAGTCTTACCGAGGGGTATCGCATCATAACTGGGTTGTGGAGGTCAGATAGGCAGTCGCTCCATGTAAAATACTGGGATTCAGCTGCAGCCGGTTAGACTGGAAGCCGACCCCAACATAGTTGGGAAAGGCAAGGCAAATGATGATGTACTGCAAAACTCGTAGCCGATGGCTACGCATTTCTCTGCTACAAGGCTACGCCGTAGCAGTGCAGAAGCAGCTAATATTTTAACCGTGCGGCATGAGCTACGCGAAACAAAAAAGAAAAATGGGGTTATCCCCTAGACAATCTGTACGCTTAGTAAATTGAATTCCCGTTACCTATCATACAATAATTATTAACTACACAACAAATTGTGACGTATTTTAATGGTATTAGGAAAACCATCCAATTGTGGTCATATAGCTTTATTGTTTCAATAGTCCTATCTGTGTAATAATGTGTTTTGGTCTTTTCCTTACCGGGATGGGTGTAGTTTGACATATTTAATCCTAATATTATAGCAGCACAGGGTCTGGAGCCCATAATCCTACTTGTATAACCAGTTTAACAAAGTGCTGTGGCGCCATCTACATCGCCACATGCGAACTACGCATCAAAGACCTGACGTCACACATATCCTGCATCGCGCAATTAGAGTTTACCGCGCGAACGAGATATACAATGTGTTTTTTTTTGATACCCCATAATTCTAGGGTATGATTGAGACCATATCAAAGAACCAACTGGCATATGAATTATTCTTCAATCATATTTTTTTTTTGTTTTCATTTTCATACAAAATAATTCGAGAAAGTCACGATTATTAATGCAAAGCCCCCTTACGTGAAATATGACAACGCCGCATTTTCTTAGCTTTAAGGGGCATGCGCTAAGGTAACCCGTGAAATTCAAATTTTCTTTAGTTTTTTGCATTTTGCAAGTCAGTGTCAGGTTTTATGTTGATTAAAATATGATTCACGACCGTAAAAAATATGACTTTACATATTATAATCATTACAATCAGGAATACAACTCCATAAGTAAGCACAAACGTCAAACGTCATGATTTCATGAAATAGTCATTCAATGGAGTTATATGAACTTAGAGAGTTGTATTGATCATTTTTATGATTACAATTCTATAAATATACATTTGATACGGCCGCGAATCATATTTAAATCAACTTACAACATGATACTGACCTGCAAATTGCACAAAACGTAACAAAATTTGAATTTCGCGGGCTACCTTGACGCTTCCGCCTTAGATATGAATGATTGATTTGAATAAAAATGAATTACTTTACTACACTAAATTAATTACTTTACTACACTACAGCGAAGTTTGGCAACGTCGCAAAAGTAAAGATTCGTCATACTGGTGACAATTTTTGCCCTAATTTAATTATGATCGATTATATCTTCGGAACTATGCATTTTTGGACCACCTATTCTAGGAGATTTTGTGTTCTTTTTACTTAAATAATACAACCCTAGAGTTATGGGTTATCAAAAACAACACATTGTATAAGTCTATCCCAACTTCAATCTCTGGGCAGTTGCCCGCCAGACACGACACCCGTCTGGTCGGAGGATCCTCCCTTTTCTATGGGGGATGATGAACTTTACACCCTCTTCCTCATACTTCAAAAGTGCTACAGATTTACAGTTAAAGTTATAATAGGTGTAACTTACTAGTACAGGAATATTTAGCAAAACTCAATGAAGCAGACACGGAAAAACAACAAGAACATTTAAAATAAAATTTCTATCTACCTACTCTAATATAAGTCTCCGCCATTTTGATGGCTCCGCCGTTTTGAGAGCAGTGGAAAGTAAATCACCTGTCTGGGTTCGAACCTACGACCATCAACTCATAGGTCGCGGCCGTTACCACCGAGCCACCAGTGCTCTTTCCCGATTGATGGAAATAGGCTCCCCCTATTACATGGTTTCTAAACATACACAGCTTGCGAAATGTAGTACTATAGTTACACTTCTGCCATCGCTTAGGCGATTACGAGCATGATGGGTATGCATTAGGTACTAAATTGTATTCCGAATTACATGTTTCTGACTTCATAGTGGTTAGGTTTGTCATTGAGTCACTCACTGAACAGTTCTTTTGTCCGAATACGTTACCACTATTTTCCCCCACGGTAACTAATAGTCATATTTACTGAACATCAATAAAAACACAAAAAAGCAATAAGTAATTAAATTAGGTTTTCTAACCGCTAACTTCTCATCATTTGCCTATTATAGCGTTTTCCGAACTATGTTGGGGTCAGGGTCCACTCTAATAGGATGCAGCTGAATACCACTATTTTATTAGGTTCTTACCTATGAAATTGCCGTTTTACACAGAAAAATCAAACATTGTCAAACGTATTGGCCATTAGTGTCGATGCACTTTTGCCATTTTGATTAATGGAAGTAAAACGCATCGTGCGTTCATTTGTGGTACTTTGTCCATACACGTCGTCATTATTGCGTGCTGTCTGTGCTGCGTTGGTGCCACAACAGAACACGAACTCAAAAATATTGCGCTATTTCGACTTTTACATTGTTACAGAAAAAGCGATTTCAAAGAAAAATTTAATGGCGAAAAAAAAAGGAACAAATGATTTTGAAAAAAAAATAAGTCAAGCTGGAATTCTAAATAGATTGAAAAATATCGACATTCACACTAGCTAGTATCAAAAATCCACAATGTCATAGGTAAGAATCTAATACATGGAGCGACTGCCTATCTGACCTCTACAACTCAGTTACTGGGTAATACGATACCGCTAACCGCTAACGTCTGAAGTCGAGAAATAAGACCCATCGTCCACGATGTCACTCAAAAATGGTGACCACTCATTTCACCAAAACTTAATTTACAAATTTTCATTTGACAAGTAACGATTGACAAAAATATGATTTTTTATTTCAACATTACACAATAACAAGTTTCCCAAATAATTCAATTAAGAAAATCATTATCCGATAAACTTTTTTTTAATAACGTATTATTTGACAAATTATTAATTTTTTATTCATGTTATCTCATAAAATAACGTTTGGAATAAAAACGTTTTATATATTAAATGTAGGCTACGCGGAACCGATGAAAGATGATGATGATGGGATGATGTGTCGTGATAGCCCAGTGGTTAAGGCCTCGCCTCTCATGCACGAGGTTGTGGGTTCAAATCCGGGTAAGTATCAATGCGACTTTTTCAATTCATATGTACTTTCTGAGTTTATCTTGGACATTACTGACATCGGTGAAGGAAAACATCGTGAGGAAACCTGGACTTTTATATAGTTAATATAAGTCTGAAATCACCAACACGTCTTAAGCAAGCGTGGTGATCAATGCCCGTGCCTTCTCTGTATGAGAAGAGGCCTTTGGCCTGCAGTGGGACAGTAACAGGCTGGTATTATTATTATTATTTTACGCGGAACCGAACTAGTTAGATTAGGTTAAATAGTTTTACTCTCGAAAAAGGTTAGGTTAGGTTAGGTTAAAACTGTGACCCATACGCACGAGCCGAGCGAGCGAAGCGAGCGGTGCCGTGGCAGCGGCCGGCGAGTCCCAAAAACGACTAGAATATATAGAATAAATATTTTTTTGTAGGTTTAAAGAACTTCAGACCCAAATGGAAATTTCAACCATGATCCCTTTGTGACTGGTTTAGAAAATTTATTATAAAATTATATTTAGTATAAACGTGATTTTTCCAAAAGAATCACAATATTAAATGAAAAATGTATAAATGATTAAATATCATGAGAAACATTTGTAAAGAGAAGCATTTGCTAAATAAATGTTCGTAAAACGAGTCTTTATAAAATAAAATATTTGCGAAATAAGTTGTTTGTAAAATAAATAGTACAGGAAACGTTGGTTGTAAACTAAAAATTTATCAATCGTGTTTTGGTGAAACATTAGTGAACCGTCAAAAATACGTAACACAAACTCAAATTACCAATGACACGCGATATACTAAAATCTGCCTGCCTGGTCCTTACTATGCTCTTCCTTTTCCACACAATTCTGTCTTTAGGAGTTCATTGTCGCAGGGCCTCTAAAAGACAGTGGGACACTACCGGCCACTTAAATTAGATGCTTTAGAAAATCTGATGAAAAAAAAAAAATGAAAAAAAATGAATGAAATGAAATTTCTTAAGAAATAAGCAGTACCTTTGTACTCATATTATAATTATGTCGTATCTGTATGTATTTTACTGTGTGTACATAAATAATAAAATAAATAAATAAATAAATAAATGAAAGCGATGAAGAATTTTGTGCCTCTTCACACTAGTGTTTATCGAACACCTTGTGTGAAGGGGCCCTTACTGATTCTGAAGCTATATTATCTATAACTGTACACAGTATAAAACAAAGTCACTGTTCGTGTCTGTCTGTGTCACCTCTTAGATCTTATAAATTACACAATGGATTTTGATGCAGTTTTTACCATCATTTAGAGCATTTATTCCGGAAGGTTTATGAGTCAATCAATCTGCCTAGCCTTTTCCTTACTATGTTGGGGTCGGCTTCCAGTCCAACCGGACGCAGCTAAATACCAGTATTTTACATGGAGTGACTGCCTATCTGACTTCCACATCCCAGTTACTGGGTAACACGATTCTTCCGTGGTAAGACTGGTTGTCAGACTTCTGGGCTTCTGACTACCCGTTACGACTGTCAAATCCGGGAAATGACAGCCCAGAATAACGGCTTAACGTGGTTTTCGAGACACGGAGGCGTTCGATACGTAATGCGTGGTCCACCCATCCACGAACCGTTCGCGGCAAGCATAGCTTAACCTTTAATCGAGCCGTGTGGCTGTTATCATCATAACCATGAGCCTGCGCGATAAAGGTACTAACGCATTATTGAGGGGGCGCCCAATGGTCATGAATGGAATATGGAACTTCATATAAGGTATTAGAAAATTCTAGACACGCTTACCGAGGGTCCTTACTAGCCGTTATTCATAATTCCTTATCAGGCACGAGACAATATTTTTAAAGGAGAGGCGCTAGTGGACCATTGGGCGCCCTCTTAATAAAGGCTTGTGCAGACCAGCGCGACTTGTCGCGCGACGCGACACCGGTTATTGTTATACTGTGAAGTTTTCTTAGAAATTGTATTGCTTGTGTCGCGTCGCACGACAAGTCGCGCTGGTCTGCACAAGCCTTAATGCGTTAGTACCTTGGAACAGTATCGCTACCGAGCGCGACAGCGATATCGCTTCTAACTGAATAGGTCTTAAGAGGCCGTGTACGAAATCGACTGAATTTGATCAATTTTGGTTTATTAGTTGTGAGAAGAAGAAAAGAATTTTGTGATTTGTAAAGTCGAGTTCTTTGTTTTGCATGTGGCTGAAAGGGATTTTTCAAATAAGTTAAGTATTCATGGAAAATCACAAATATTCGCAACAAGTTTTCCGAAAAATTACACGAGACTTACGTTCGATCACTTTTTTACAAGAAACTACTTTTGATTTTTAACATTTAAAAATATCATCAACATCGTTATATGGTTTACTTGCATGTAGCTGAACTACTTTTTTCATCTTAAATACAAAACCTAGCAAAAAAATAATTTTGTTTTTTTTTTTAAACCATCTCTTTTATACTTATTATTTAGCAAACCGTACAAAGAAATTAAAAAAATCACACATTAGTCTTCAGCTATCTTTGAAATAAAATCAAAATTTTATTTATGATCATACAATATCTTAATTAAGTAAATCAAAGGCAAAATAAACCATATTTTCAAGAGCGAAAAAGTGATGCAACTACTAACAGGTGCTGTGGCTGACACGAATGGTTTAGCACCACGAAAACTGTACTTTTATACTTACAGACTTAAATTTTTCAATTATTTCAAGCTTTCTTACAAAACACGAGTATATTAAATATTTAAAGATAAGTTAAATATATAAAATATTAGTATTAGTTATTAATATTATTAGTTAAATATATAAAGTATATCAAATATTTAAAGGTTTTTTTCACACGGAGCCTTAATTCAACAGATTCAAGCACTCTTTCTCTCTCCTTCTTTGCTGTGCCCTACAGGGTCCACAATGATGCATGTCTTTGTAAAACCTACCACCCAAGTTCACATTGAGTAATGCAAATAATCATTGACTATTGAGGTTTAAAACTGTATTATTTTAATTAATCAAAAGTGGTCAGACTATTAAATACCACAACAACCTAATAATATTTGAGTGATTCATACAAACACATGCTTTGTATGATTCGCTTTACTGCACTCAATATACCTATCCGCTTATTCACTTAAGAGGTAAGAGGAACAAAGTGTAAAGTTCGTTATTCTTCATAGAAAAGGGAGGATCCGCCGACCAGACGGGTCATGTATTTGGCGGGTTACGGCCCGACTCAGTCGTCGGGAGGTTGTACGTTAGTCGCACGTCGAACTTTGCTTGCGCGATGCAGGATTTTTTGTGATGTCAGGTGTTTGATGATTAGTTCGCATGTGGCGTTTTAGATGCCGCCACACACTTAACATTATCTTAAATACCTATAAGGGTGTACCTACTACAGGTACACCTCTGCCTAATTCCTCCGGAGAAAACCGGCGTAATTTTATGTTAAATACTTACTTACTTACATTGGGGCCATTGGTAAGGTGGGGTTATAATACAAGCATGTGTGATGTAATGTGAATAAATCGCTAAATAGATTATGCTATGCGCGATAAAAGATTATGCTATGCTATTCTGTAAAGTACACTTGGAAACTCACTCAAATGAGCGCACACAATTCTAAAGTGAACTCATTTGTTTTTAAATTTATCGCGGATTCACAACGAGACACCGTTCGAATTTCGAAATAATGTTTAGAAAATATATAAGCCCGAAAGTCTGACAACCAGTTTTACCAAGGAGTATCGTGTTACCCAGTAACTGGGTTGAAGAGGTCAGACAGGCAGTCGCTCCGTGTAATATAGGTATTCAGCTGCATACGGTTAGACTGGAAGCAGACCCCAACGTAGTTGGGAAAAGGTTAGCTGATGATGTACGAAATAAAGTTGGGAGTATAAATGTAGGTGGCCATAAGAATGAAAAGATGGATGGATTGTGTGAAAGATGATCATGACTCTGGATCATTTTTGTTTTATTCAACATGTGGAAGAGACACGGCTAGGTCACAGGTAAAGGTCACTGTCTGTTCTGAGCACTCGCACACACTTGGGATAAAGGGACGTCCTTGGTAGCACGTGGCAGACGTGGTGGCCTGTTAGCACAGGCTGCGCAAAGTAGCAACAAAATATAGAAATGTATATTGCGCTTTAGTTTGTCGAGTGAAAGTTGTGTCGCGCTGTCGTTCGTCGATCAAAAATTCCGGCGGCCTGGCGTTCGTTTGTCGAGAAAACAATCAGTCGCACTAACGTACGTCGAGCTGATGACCACTGATGGTCGACATATCGTACTGTTGCCCTGTCGTGTATTTTCATTTATGAAACGTCAGAAGCTAGGTGTACGGTTCCAATTTGTCGTTTCCTATGGAGAAGAGCCGGCAAGAAACTCCACGGTTACTCTTTTAAAAATAATTGGCCTTTACATTATTTTCAAATAACAGGTATGCGAGGACAGTGTAGGTCTTTCAACAAGTACCAGGTACTTAACAAAATAGAAGATGGTCAACAAATCTACAGTCCACTACACTAAGCCTACAGCGTCCTCACATTCACATAATAGAAAAGAATCTATAAATAAGATAAATTAATTAATAAAAACCTATTTTAAACGAAATGACATGATTGCTATTACAACTGTAACAAATCTGAATAATTAACATGTCCACAAAAGCCACAAATAAAGAGTTGAAATTAAATTGTAGTTATATATTTAATGTCAAATAATTAATAGGATGATTACGTCAAAAAGACTATTAAAAAAAACACGGTAATTTGGGAGTAGTTAATAGACTCTTACATAATATGCCGTTAATGAGGTACCAGGGAAGCCACATGTGCAGAAGGAATTATTGCCAAACTTCCTTGTCTTAAACGTAGTCTTTAATTTTATAATACGCTTTCTTGATACGTGTGATGTGAGATTTGAACTTCCCATCGCCAAGTTCAGTAACCGACTTTGGCAACTTGTTATAAAAATTTGTTTGTGTCACAAAAGATACGAATATTGAGATGACAGCTAATAGGGACCCCAAAGGGCAACTGCAGGAGAATGGTGATGAAAACCCTCCCGACATAGTTTGTAACTGAATGTTCGAACTACTAGTAGTAGGTAAAAGCTTCATAAACAGGAATAGGAACCTTCTGAAACTATCACCTCTTGGAAAACAGGCGTTATTTTATACAGGGATGTTGAGGATGCCGATTTTTTTACATCCGCGGATGCGGTTACGGATTTTTGGCGGCTCACATCCGTCGATACGGATGCTGATCTCGAGTTTTTTTTAAGGAATCCATCAAGACAACAAGGCGAAATTCAATATTGGACTATTTCGTGAAAATGTGATG
Source organism: Agrochola lota (assembly GCA_947364205.1). NCBI lineage: Eukaryota > Metazoa > Arthropoda > Insecta > Lepidoptera > Noctuidae > Agrochola > Agrochola lota. Next base: position 5,913,736 of record OX376246.1, on the reverse strand, counting down.
ATTTAGAGCTATATTGATGATTCTTCTTCTTTTCGTGTGGTTAGTGACTAACCTGGTGTCAGAGTTTTAAAGCCGCCCATGGGCCTCTGACTTAACTTCACATGCCGTCGAGAAATATCTCTCACTGTGCATTTGCATTCGACGGCATGCGAAGCCAAATCAGAGCACTTGGCTTCGCATGCCGTCGAGAAATATCTCTCAGGCATGCCGGTTTCCTCACAATGTTTTCCTTCACCATTTTTGAAGCAAGTGATAATTATACGATACGCACATGAATCCGAAAAGTCAGAGGTGTGCCTTGCGTTCGAACTCGAGACCTATAACTTGGCAATCTGACGGTCACACCACTAGGCTATCACTGCCATATTGATGATTTTAATGATTATAATTTCCATTTTGTTGATTTTGATTTTACTTATTTTTTAAACTTAAACCCTTTTCCAGCCACATCTGCATCCGCATAACTCCACATTGATTAATGCGGATGCGGAGACCTAAACAATAAGGGATCTCCACAATTGCGGATGTGGATGTAAATATCCGCAACATCCCTGATTTTATATAATAATAATCTTTCTTTTTACAGATAATGGTAACATGATTATAGATCAAAAACCCAATTTCAACTGTGCTGTCAACCGCAGTGAATATACATTTACGGAGGGACAAAATGTTAGTCTGGTTGTCTATTCAGAGAAGTTCATAAACTACGGCTGGTAAGTTCTACAACGGACCATCATCCGAAGAAGGGTCGCTTAGGAGCTGAAAGATCACTTAGGACCTCACTAAAGTGACTGAAAGCGAACTCATTTGTTTTTTATAAGTAAATCATCGCGAATTCACAACGATACACCTTTCCATTTTCAAAGTGATGCGTTGCTTTCGAAATGTGTGCGGTCAATTGAGTGAGGTTTGATGTGAACTTTAAGCTCTGGCCACACTGAGGTGAATCCCTCACAAAATAAACCCAAAAACTTCACGAAATAAGAATTAACAATTTTTTACAGGTGGAACATAAGTACAACTAGCTCAAGAAACGTGTTTTCTGATTTAAAAACTAAACAGGATAAAATAAATATACCACCCTATGATCCAATTTTACATGTAAGTGAAACTGTTAGCTGGTCTTAGACAAAGTACTGTACCACGGGCACGGCCGGTAGCACGGGCACGACCGGTACCACGGGCACGGCCGGTACCACGGGCATGGCCGGCAGCACGGGCAAGATGTTATGTTAATCATGCCTTAGCCCGCAAAAATCAAATTTTATGTTGATCAAAATATGATTCGCGACGCGTCATTTTTTTTTTCAAATTGTTCTCTTGAGTATCATCAATATACAAGTCTCTAAGTAAGTTGGCCTCAAATGTCATGATTTTAAGAAATATAGAGATTCATATTCATAGGGAAATTTTAACTTAGAGAGTTGTTTTAATGATTACGTATATAATTCTGAAAATACACATTTTTTTATCTCACGAATCATATTTTTGAAGTGAAAACTTCTTTAGCATCGTTGTGATTTGAAAGTCGATGAAACGAAAAAGCGACAGTAAAAAGAGACAGACACATAAATTCATAAGATTTAACGTGAGTGAAAATGAGATAGGAAGCATTATACAGTGTGTCTTATATTCGTGATTTTCTTTGTGGTCTGCTTCGTATCCCCTCCACTCGTGTTTACCAAGGCATAGTGGGAGTTTTCTTGGGCTTCAGCATTGTACGTTTGTTAATACGTGTTTGTGCGCGCATGCGTAGTACAAAGCTTGAGAAAAGGCATCACAATAACCGTGGTAATTTGTATACATGTACGTATTATTCGTTTGTAGAGTTTTTTTTATCATTTTTGAAATAAAATTCTTCAAATATGCCGAAAACGAATGCAGAATATTGTCGTGATTATCGCAAAAAAAAAGGGAAAACAAGATTAAAAAGACAGCAAAATGTTCCACGGAACGGGTTTGTGAATTTCGTGCACGCCGAAAAGCGTTATTGAATGCTTATTTTTGAAGGTTTCACTTCTACCACGTGTGAATTGCACACTAGTTTTTTTTTTCAACCTGACTTTGAGCTGCAAATAGCAAAAAACGTAAGATTTGAATTTTGCGGACTACCCTAGCGCTTTAGCCTTTAAGGTCATTCCCTTATAGGCGAGTGACCTTGAGTGTTCAGACCATAGACGTATTTCTTATATCTATGGTTCAGATCTTCTCTGTCCCGACGCTCTGTGTCGGTCTGTCCCGCTGTCAATGTCATTATTTTAATAAAAAAAGAAAAGCGATCTTTTGACATAAAATAAAACGTGAATTATTTAGATTTTATAAATATCTATCCATTAGTGTAATCCTCAAATAAATAGAGTGTCACCTTTATCAAAAGATGCATGCAGTCAATAATTTTAGTTTTTTTTTTTTACATGGCCATTTTAAATGCACGTATTTATAACACATAAAAACAAATATAGTGATAGGGTATCGAACATTATTAATGTGCTTTTAAATTTAGTTTATTGGATTTAATAGCCTCTGAATAACGAAGAAAAACAAGGTTTAGCTTGTTTTATAAACGTCAATACCGATATGCTTTTAAGCTTTGTAATTTTTACTTTAAATATTTTTTTTTTATTTTTTTTTATTAATAGAAAAAAAAACTTTTTTTTTCAGACATCTTTAGTCAACAAATCTATGGAAGGAACATGGGAGTTTAAATTTTATATTTTAAAAGATGTCCAAGGACAAAAAAATGATTTACCGATAATAACTTTCGACGGTCATCAATACAGTGAGTCAGTGTGCCAAACGAATGTCAAAATAGGTAAAGAAATACAATATACATTATATATTTTTAAAAAACATCAAAGACCCGCGGGTTAATTGCGTAAAAGATTCAAACCCCCAATGTCATTCATTTTGACAATTCAACAAATTACATTGCCTTATTTACGTGGTGGAGCAAAACAATTTTTCAAATAAATATGGCCATGAATTATGAATTTCCTTCAGAATACTTCCAACTGTGATGGAAAGTTTGTTACGCAATTAGGGTAGGTGTCCTAGTATAAAATGATCTTTGCAATCATTTCTTCAAAATCGCGCGAAAACGCAGTTATTTGTTTGGGCGATCGGTCGCGCGAATACGCGATCGTCGCATTCAAATGTCACAATATTTTGCGGAAATCTGGAAGGGGCCCTCTGTCGGTGCGACGACTCCTTTGGGTTCAGTGAACAAAATGAACGCGAGGGTCGTATGTTCGCGCAACGATCGCTCTGGTTAGAACACAGCCTGATTCTGAGTACACATTGGTGAACCGTAACATGAAATGTAACTCACGTTGAAAGAAATTCGCCTAGTTGCCTAAGCTGAATAAAAGTTGTAATAACAACTACAATACGGCCGAAGAATCATGGCCGGTGCGAACTTTGCGCAGAAGACTGCGCAATATAATTTTTTAGGAACCAAATGGTAACATGAGGCGAGTGTGAGAGACAGAGAACATGCGCGAAAGTTCGGAGAGCCCATGTTCAGACCGGCCCGATTCATCGGTCGTACTGTAAATAAAGCCAAGCATTCACGGTAAAAAATAACCCTTGCCGGCAAAAAAGAAACTCATTGCTGTAACAATGTAGCTTCCAAGTTTTTTTTCTTATTCAGGCTTTTATATATTTCTAGCCTTTACATTTAATGCCCTAAACGTTCCATAATTCGTATTAATATTCCTATTACACTCCGGTCGATGAGAGAATGCGTCCCTGACACCTGTCAGTTGAGTACCTACAACAAAGAATATGTACGTGTTTTAGAAAGAAAGAAAGAAAAAGTATTTATTGTGACTCGCACAGAAAAAAAAACAAAAACAATAAAAAACAAAGTAACAGTAACATAAAAAGAAGGAAGTCCTGTACGAGGCCAAAAGGCTCCTATCTCAGCATGATGCCGCGACATTTAAAAATAAATAAAAATGTCACAGCGCTGGTATTCTGATAGGGCCCGCAGTGATGTCACGGATAGATACAGACAAATAAATATAATAAAAAATAAAAATAAAAAGGAGTGTGAAATACAATGAAGAGTGAAATATTATGTAATCCGCGTGTCTGCATCAGACGTAACATCAGTTACTTGTCTATGCCTTACGAATACGAAACGAACGAAACTACGAATTTTACGAATTGAAACTTTATTAGTTCCTAATCTTGTCCAACTGACAGGTGTTGGAAACGGTACTCTCGGTAGCCGGAATATAAGTACAGCCGACCAGCAAGTCAGTGGTAACAATTGCATTACGGAAACTGACCTTATTGCTACGACATAAAGGCGCTGCCAATGTCAAACTGTTCCGGCGTTTGTCAACCGCCGCCGTCACCGGGACGTCATCGAGAACGAAAATGACGGCGCCGAAGTAGCGATACATACATTTACTATGTCCGCGTGTCCATCGCACGTTCGTCGCCCTTATCCGACCACCGAAGTTTCTAGTGTTTCGGCGCGACCGCTAGAACTCAGCTCGAGATTGTGACGGGACGATGTGCCGGCAATACAAGACACGTTTGAGCTTATCCACACACTGCCGTCGAACCGCGCCGTCCGCCACAGTTTTTGTTTTGTCTATTATGTCGAGTTCGGTTGCGGTGGACACGCGATTGCCGTCACCGGGACGTCACGTTCGGTTCGAATAATCTCGTCCCGGTGACGGCGGCGGTTGATGTTAACCGCACATCAGTATGTGCGGTTAACTGTAATGTGACTGTATTTTTTGTCAATTGAAGATAGTTTCATTTTCATTCGTAAGTCTGTGATGTTCAAGCCAATAATATCACCATTTTTTTTTCAGCACCGAAGCCTACAGATCCTCCTCCACCTGAAAGCAGTAAGTTAATTACTATCTGTTGAGCAATACCTATTTGGACACTGTGAAACAGTAGCTAACTTTATGGTCAAACAAATTTGCTAGTGAAACTCTACAGACGTGATAGCTATCGATAAGTATCTAAACACGATAAAATAAAAATTAAAAGACTTGATGTTTTTTTTTTGATCATAGACCGTCGGTAGTGTTGTTTCTAGAAATGTGAGTTGATAAAAGAATTTTTGTTGTATCGATATATTATTATTTCGTTTATTATAATTTCGAACATATAAAATACATTTTTAAATATTTTTTTAAAAACCATTTAAAAAACATTTAACAATATAAAAAATAGTGTTCCGCCGGTGTCGGGAGCAGGGTCCAAGCTACCGGTGGTTAGGGTTGCAGATACAGGAACCTCCTCACAATGCGAGCCGTATCGAGGAGTGCTGCCTTCTGGATCAGGCCCTTGATCCAACTGCCTAACGAGAGCCTCGAGAGATGATGGTCGAGGCTTTCGGCCATCAGGCCATTGGCCGTTACGACAATCGGCACAATGATAGCCGAGCTAACATTCCACATGTCGACAACCTCGTGTGCTAATTTGAGATATTTTATTTGTTTCTCTTTCTCAGCTTTCACGGGGTTCCCGTCATGTGGGATGGTAACATCGATTATCATTGCGCGACGTTCTAATCGATCTATCACCACTATGTCTGGCTTATTGGCAAAGATAGTCCTGTCAGTAATGATAAACTTATCCCGGTACAACGTGACATGGTCATTTTCGAAAACTGGGTCGGGCACATACTCGTAGTACGGTACCTCAGAATCCACAAGTTTGTATTTCAAAGCAAGTTGCTGGTGAATAATCCTGGCCACTTGATTATGCCTGTGCAAGTACTGACCGTTAGCCAGACGAGAACAGCCAGAGATAATTGTCTGATGGACTCACCCGGACGGTGGCATGCCCGACACACGTCAACCGTCTCGTCACTCATAATATGTCTCCGGTAGTTATTCGTCAAGATAACTTCGTCCATAATTGTACAGACGAACTCTTCAGTTTCCCCGAAAAGGTCACCAAAACGTAGCCAGGATACGGACGCTAGGAAATCTACACCGGGCTCATAAAGAGCCCGATAGAAATGCCAGTGAAGCTCCTTACTTTGCCATACCTCTTTGCGGTCATGTGTAGTAAGTACCACAGGCTTGTGCCAGTTCTCTTCAGTTCTCTTTAGCCATGGAGAGTGGGGTGAGCCCCTTGTCCACTGCCACCACATCACGGTGCATATTATTATTATTTCCTTTATTTCATTTATAATACATATAATTTACATTTTTAAATATTTTTATAAAAACAAAAGGAAAAACAAAAACATTAAAAAAAAATAGTAGCCCACCGGTATCGGGAACAGGGTTCGAGCTACCGGTGGTCAGGGCTCCTGAGAGAGGAATCTCCTAACGATACGCGCCGTGTCTAGAAGTACCGCTTTCTGGATCAAGCCCTTGATCCAGCTGCCTAACGAGAGCCTCCATAGGTGTTGGTCGAGGCTCTTGTGGCTATTATGCCATTGGCCGTCACGACTATCGGCACAATGACTACTGTATCCACATCCCACATGTCGACAACCTCGCGAGCCAGGTCAAGATACTTAATCAGCTTATCTTTTTCAGCTTTCACGAGGTTCTCATCATTGTGCGACGCTCTATTCGATCTATCGCCACCATGTCTGGCTTATTGGCAACAATAGACCTGTAAGTGATGATAGATCAATTCCAATACAACGTGATATTGTCATTTTCGAGAACTGGGTCGGGCACATACCTATTGTACGGTACTTCCGATTCCACAAGACTGTATTTCAGAGCAAGTTGCTGGTGGATAATCCTGGCTATAAGGTTGTACCTATGCAAGTAGTCTCCGTTAGCCAGACGAGAACAGCCAGAAATAATGTGTCGGATTGATTCCCCCGGACGGTGGCATGCCCGACAGATGTCAACCGTGCCGTCCTTCACAATATATTTCCGGTAGTTGTTCGTCATCATAACTTCATCCATAATCGCAAAGACAAAATCTTCAGTTTCCCCAAAGAGATCACCGCATCGCAGCCAGGATACGGACGCTAATAGGTCTACATCGGGCCCATGTAAGGCCCGGTAAAAGCGCCCGTGAAGCTCTTTGCTCTGCCATACCTCCCTGCGGTCATTAGTATCTAATACTATAGGTTTGCGCCAGTTCTCGTTAGCCAAGGATAGCGGGGTAAGGCCCTTGTCCACTGAGACCACATCTCGGTGCATCCTCACGTCGGCTTCTAGGAAGTATTCCCTGAGGCTGCACACCTCACGGTTGTGCAGTGTCTTAGCATTTAAGAAGCCTCGACCTCCACACTTCCGCGGGATATACAGTCTCATCACCGATGAACATGGTTGATGCAACCGATGTACGGTCAATTCATTATTATTATTTCGTTTATTTTTTTTTTTTCTTACATAATTAGGTACATTTTTAAATATTTTTCACAATAAAAAGATATAAAAAAAAAACATTGAAAAATATAAAAGTAGAGGTCCGCCGTTGTCGGGAGCAGGGTCCAAGCTACCGGTGGTTAGGGCTGCAGAGATTATTATTATTATGTGTCTACATATCTCGAGACCATGGGGTCCCGGTATTTTGGAAGGCGTACGAGGGGCCGAAGCCAACTCGCACAGGCCCCTTAAACAAATTTTTAATGGAATGAGGCACCAACCAATGATTATCCCTGTATGCACTACGCAAGTGCACCCAAGGACGACCCCCGGTTGGTGCAGGACTATTGCAGAACATGGAAACAAAAAAATATTGGACTAAGGGTTTGGTTGGCTTTAGTGGAAGGCCTATGTCCATTATTATACTTTACACAAAACAAAAAACAGATTTTTTAAATTGATATTTCAGGGGGTTACACTACCGGTGTTTGATGACCTAAAAAAGAATTTTTTTTATTTTTTTTCTAAAATTGCCTAACAAATTGTATATTGCCAAGTCACCTAATCACTATTTAATATGCCGCAATATTTTATGGACAATCACCGTTTACAAAATACCGCGGCAAATTGAGGAATTTAGTTATATTTCTTACCATGCGCGTCGGTGCTAATCAAAGATAAATATTGAAAACAGTGCAAATTCTACGTGTGCAAAGGACTTTCCACAAATAAACTTTTATATTAAACCATTTGACCGTTATTCGAAGCATAATTAAACAATTGAGATAGGCTGAACCTTGGTTCCTGTGCCTTTTTCCTTACGTTTCTAGCGATATGGCTGTCTCACTCTCATGACGTCACCAGGTCAGAGAGGGGAGCGCAATGTTGAGCGCGCGCGATTGGGTCTTGTCTTGTAGAGATGGGATTTAACAGGATAATTTTGTTAACAGGTAACTTGTTCCTAGGCTCTGAAACTACCTGTTACTTTTAACAGGGAAAATGTCTGGTAACTGATTAGACAGAATAATTCATACCTACATACTTCGTAATATTTCAGACAGATACGTAATTAGTTAACTAACTTTTAATGCAGTAGGAAAAGAATTGCTAATTCTTTGTCGGTTACATTCATTTAGCTTCACTACTGAGCAGTGAGCGACGTTCCCAAGTAAATCCCGAGGAATCCCCTTCGAACATAATTGTCATTATTACTATTATCGAAAACAATACACACACGCGTGCCATCGGAATAAAGTTCTTATGTCAAAGAGGCTTAATTTGCTAATTCTTTGTCGCATACTTACATTCATTTATCGTCACTATCACTACTGAGCGACCTTCCCAAGTAAATACAACAAGTTGAACAACAACAAACAAGTTGCCAATTTGCCTTAGGCGTGAGGGCGCGAAATTTGCCTCCCTCACGGGTTCCGCCTCCTCCTTCGCGAGCATTACTGCTTCACAGACGGAGGTAACGGCTTCCCACGCTGTCTCGCTCCATACTATGGCCTTGACCAGGGCCGGACGCGAGAGATCACTGCCGCCGATCGCCTCCACAAGGCCACGGCGGTGCTCCGCTCAAGCCGGGCAGACCTCCACCGTATGCTCCACCGTGTCCTCCGAGCGATCCACACAGTGGTGACACCCGGGCGTTTCCTCCCGCCTTATGCAGAACAGGAACCTCCCGAAACAACCGTGTCCGGTGAGGACCTGCATCAGGCGGAAGGTGAGGACGACGCCGTGGCGCCTTTCTAGCCACTCCTCAAAGAGGAGACTTATCGCCGCAAATGTGGCGTGCCCAGCACTGGGTTGCGACAATCGCACTATCCATGACGCCATGCGATTGTGCGATTTTACAGAGAGAGCGTGAGAGTTGCGGTTAAACAAGTATTCTTGTCACTAACCACAAGAAAAGAAGAAGGCACAACATACAAAAATAACAGAACAAAATTATATCTACAATCACAGATTTTAATATATTCTAAGTCTAGTCTGCAATGCATTCCTGGAGTGTTAGGACCGACAAGAAGTTTTTTTTTTTAAATTCATATATTGAATAATTAATAACAAGCAATTTATCCAAGGAGTACGTTCCCGTAGGTTAATTTCCGACATCCACGCAGGCGCAAAGCTAGGCCTTAGTATATTAATGAGCCCCGTTGGTCTCGTGGTCGCAAGCGCGACTGCTGAGCGTGGGGATCCTGGGTTCGATTCTCAGGACAGGCAAAGTGTTCTTGAGTTTTTCCATAAGGAATTTTCCAGTAACAGCCCGGAGTTTGTAAGTTGGCGGTGTGATACCCCGGTACCTCGGAAAGCATGTTAAGCCGTTGGTCCTACGACTGATCTCTCTCCGGACGTGTCGGATTGCCGTCCCATTGGACTGTGACAGTGAGGGAAGATTCACACACTTGTGCACTATAATATCTCTCGCGTTTATGGCTAGTCTCCGATGAGATTGGCTGCCATGGCCGAAATTTGGTCTGGATGACTATTAAATAATAATGTGTGGTATGTTCTATTCCAGGTAACAATAAGTTCCTCATCATTGCATGTGTAGTTGGTGCAATCCTCTTAACCATCATAATCGCTCAAGCTGCTTACATCATCTTGCTGAAAAATAAAGGTAAAGTTCCTCAAAATCAATACAGACATATAGGACCCGACTGCGACAATAAAGTTCAAAGCAGGATTACTTTTCAAGCAGTCTGAGGGACTCCACCAAATCGGAGACGAGAACAGAGGAGTGGAGATGTGGTTTAAACAACCAATAGAATTTCGTTATTCACACATCTCGTCTCCTCTCAGGTTCAGTGAATACCACTGAGCGGAGATGTATCATATTTGTATGGCGCGATCGAACCGGAGATGTGAGCTGTGCCTCGCCCAGATTGAGATGTGCAGCGGTACAAGGCGGAGATGTGACCTGTGCCTCGCAAGCTGGCGACACGGCAGCGGAGACGAGAAGACATGTGAGCGGCGTGCAGTGAGCGGCGCCGTAATTTTGTTAACATCCAACGCTCACCGCACGCAGCTCAGTTCCGCTCTAACTAGCTCACATCTCCGCTCTAGTCAACGCGTATCTCCGCTCCAGTCTAGCTAGTACGCATCTCCGCACAGCTTTGGTTGATACACCCTAGATGAAAGTCATCTCTTCTCGTCTCCGCTTCGGGCATCTCCGCACATTTCCGCTTTTGGTGGAGTCCGAGCTTAATGCAGTGGTAGTTATTTTATAGTTCAATCTCACATTTGATGCCACCAACTGCACCAAACAACTTGAAAAGTGAGCTTTTTTGAAACTTTTAGTTTCATTTGTTTCTTTTTTGTTCTTTTTAATTTATAATCTTTTTGTTTGTTATACTTTTCGAATCGTTTCTTCGAGACCTTTATTTTGATACATGGTCACCACATTTTTTTTTCAATTAATTTCTTATTGACGTCTCTTTAATCCGCCATGTTGTTATTTTTTTAACAAAACAATAAAGTACGCACAAACCGCATCTAAACGAGTCGATGTATTATAATCTTATCAGCCGGATGCTTCAAGCATACAAAGAATCCCTCATACAATCAGAAATCAATTCAATGTCAACTCATATGACCTATAAAAATATCTTAGGGCAAAAATCCTAAACATTTTTTTTTTTCAGCTCAAAAACTTATTTCACTCAACACTCATAACAACCTTTCGAAAAAGACTGAGTCTGTGCCAAATGACACTGGTAAGCTCATCACACTAATCGCTACTATTATTAATACGCTAATATTATAAATATGTATCGAAAATGGAATATCGTGATAATAACTATCTTATGTACTAACCCAGGTCATGGTCTACTCACGTGCCAAATTTCATCCAAATCCGTTGAGCCGTTTTACCGTGAAAGCGTAACAAACAAATAAACTCACTCTCGCATTTAAATATATGAGTATAAAAAATGCGAAAAAAACTCTGTCTGTTTATTTGTGTCCTCATTACGACTAAACCACTTAAGACCCGATCTATTCTGTAAAACTCTCACCATGTAGACTCACGTGAAGTGAGATTGAAGTGAGCTGTCATTCAGGTGAAGTAAGCTTGAAGTGAGCTGTCATTCAGGTGAAGTGAGCTTGAACTGAGCTGTCATTCAGGTGAAGTGAGCTTGAACTGAGCTGTCATTCAGGTGAAGTGAGCTGTCATTCAGGTGAAGTGAGCATGAAGTGAGCTGTCATTCAGTTGTAGTGAGCTTGAAGTGAGCTGTCATTCAGGTGAAGTGAGCTGTCATTCAGGTGAAGTGAGCTGTCATTCAGGTGAAGTGAGCTGTCATTCAGGTGAAGTGAGCTGTCATTCAGGTGAAGTGAGCTGTCATTCCAACTGATTCTTGGGATTGACAATATTGACAGCTCTTCACCTAAGTCACGGGTGAGATTTTGACAGAATGGCACTACAGGTCGTAATAAAATTTGAGAAAGAGGTACCTTGGGACATTCATACTCGATGTAAAGGTAGTACTCGTATGTGTTTTAAAAAGTTGCCATTAACGCAATCCGTCAATCGTGTTTTATGATACAACGGCTCAAATAGACGGCCTTTTCAAAACCCCCTTTATAGCTCTAAGGACGAATATATCTGCCAATGCTCTTGGTGAAATCCGAAATAGCCTTAACAATTCTTGATTAACCATATATTCTGTCTTTAGCTCGCTACTGCTCCAATCCTGGCCAAAAGATGATGAAAGTAGCCGATCCCGAGGACGATGACAATCGTGATAGTGTGATCTATGAAGCACCGAATATCGAAATATCTGGGAATGGTAAATGAATACAAATCGCCCATAGAAGCGATCATTACCATTTTTTTTCAGCATTCTCCTCATAGGTAGTAGAATAAGAAATGTCGGCTCCAGCCGATCGATTCTGTAAAAATCCCAACGTGAAAACTAAGGTGAAGTGAGCTGACAAGTTTTGTCAAAATTCAAAAGTCATTTATTCAAAGTAGGCTGAGAATTAGCACTTTTCGAAGTGACAGGTGAAATGACAGCTCACATGAATCTCACTTCACCTGAGTCGTCACGGTGAGATTTTACAAAATAGCCTGGCAATCTATATTGAACTGAGACGTGTAAACTCACCAAAACCAGTCCGATAAATCAATTTCTGTCCATAGTCCATAATTTTTTTTTCCGTAATGAATTTGAATTTGCTCTCGGAAAGTCTCAATCTCAGCCACTGTACAAATAGTAATGCTTTTAATGATCTATTATTTCACTTGCAGCACGAATGCCAATAATGCAACCACCGCAGCCACCAGCAATAACCACTATGCCTCGTGAGTACTCAACATTTGTTTATTTATTAAACCACTTATCCTACGTCCTATTTCAAAGCGATTGTCGAGCGAATACACGATCGTTCGAAAAATTCGAACGATCGTGTATTCGGTGAACCTGAACGCGTGGTCGCGCCGACAGAGGGCGCTTTCCGGTTTTCCAAACAAAAAGTAAAAACCCGATGCGGGTCCCGTAGGGAAAGTAAGTAATGCTACCAATGTTTACTCAACTGAGTCTTTTTTTTTTCAAAGTGTGTATAAATGAATTCAATTTTTTTTTTTAAAGTCGCTTGCCTGGACCTCGAATCGAAGGAATTGAAATGCGAAAAAATTAACCTAAGTAAAAAAAGTAATAATGTTTATTTGGACACAATTCGTGAAACACAAAATACAAATAAAATGAGACGATGATGACCTGTGTTTTATGGTACCAATTTATATAATGGATGCTCACTGTTACTAGAAAGGACATCATTCAACCTGGCTAGCTACCACCATCTTATCTAAGTCGCCATAACAACAATGTTAAGAGCATTGTTGTGTTTAGGCAGTTAGAGGTAAAATAGCCAGTTCCTCTGTGGTTGAGGATTCCAGGTGAAGCTTCTACCTTCGGCCTGATCATCACTTACCATCAGGTGAGATGCAGGCCAACAGTTTCCCCGATGAGGATTTTTTTTTTTACGTATTATTTGACGGGTATTGACTTACTGGTCGTTGTATGACGTCCAAGTGACATTCAACATTAGGGTCGTGCTATAGCAATTACGAGGTTGACTATATCATCTCGTTGACTGACTAACAGCATTGACTTTTTATGAGAAAACATGAAAACTATATGAGTAGTTCGTATTTACACGAGGAGCTCGTGGCTAAGTAACAACAGCCGCACTGGTCGATCCATCAGGTTTAGCTACGCTTGCCGGGGTTGGTCAGTGGATGGGTGACCATCTTTACATACCGAGAATCCTCCGTGCCTCGGAAAGCACGCTAAGCCGTTGCGTTGGTCCCTGCTGTCATTCGTGGATCTTTGACAGTCGTTACGAGTCGTCAAGAGCCCGAAAGTCTGACACCAGTCTTACCAAGGGGTGTTATTGTTAGTATTACCCAGTTACTGGGTTGTGGAGGTCAGATAGGCAGTCGCTCCATGTAAAATACTGGTATTCAGCTGCATCCGGTTAGACTGGAAGCCGACCCCAACATATTTGGGAAAAGGCTAGGCAGATAGATTGTATTTACACGAAAGTAGAAGAGAGTTCTAATACAATTTATGTTTGCAGGAACACCAAGACCAGACCACAACATGAGGATTGGTCCGCAAGCGATGCAGGCTAACTTTCAAAGGCCGAAACTCGGTTAGTATTATCTTCATCATTTAAAGATCCTTAACCAGTACCTAGTCATTAATCAGCTGAAAAACTACTGTAAAAAATCTGCTGTTTCATACAAAAGTCCAGATTTTTTTATATAATATAGGTAGCTCACTTAATATTTCGAAGATGATGGTCTACAATTATACAATACTAGCTTTACCCGCCCTGACTTCGCACGGGTAGTACTAAACCCTACCTACCCTAATTTTCTGTTAAAATTTTAAATTGTTGTTTTTACAATTTTTCTCGCAATTGTTCCATATTTTCTCACCGCTTAACCCTTCCCTGGACTATGACAAACATTTCAAAACCAAAATCAGCTAAATCGGCCCAGCTGTTCTCGAGTTTTAGTGAGACAAACGAACGGCAATTGATTTTTATATATACGTACGAGTATATACGAGTAGATAGATGTAAAAAAAACCTGTCAAATCCGAAAGCGGCACATAGGTAGGTACTGTAATAGCATTACATAAAAGTATTAAAATATCTTATTATTATTGAAAATAAAAAACATAATGCTATTTAAAAATCACATTTTTAGTACCAAAGTTACCCCAAATCCATAACAAAAGATAAATTTTTCAACAGCAGTCATAATATGTTATGACTTGTAGACACCAGCTAAACGCGCCTCATGTAATAAATCGGTAAAGAAGAGAAAGGAAAAAAATGCCGAATTTTTTTTCTTTTCTTTTTAGTCTATTTAAGTGATTTTTTTTTTCACTTAAATAGACTCTAAGTACGATACCTAAGAACTCACGGATTGAACAGGGTTTTTTTTTTGCATGTTGTATACTGAATTCATAGTAAATATTTCCCGCGTCGATATCCCTGACACCATGTTATTTCCACTGCTGCAAAAAGGTTTTCACATTTCTCCTGTTGCCTTTTCGGCCAATTTTCCGCGAATACATCCAAGTCATCGCAGAATCGTTTTCTAGGCCTGTCCCTGGGGTTGCGAGTTTGTCGGAAAGGTATATCGCGGCCCCGGCACACAGGCAACGGAAGGAACACGGGTGGGTTTTAGTTAGTAAAAGTCTGACACGCCCTCTCGCTCTGCCCAGAGCGGGAGAAGCTATTTAATTAAAAAAATTTAAAGAAGGCCTGTCGCCTCAACGCGTCCATCTTCATCATCATCAACATCTCTTGCGCTTATCCCGAGACATTTGTAGTCAGCGCAACATGTCCTTTTCTTTCATACTTCTCTAGTAGTCGTCATTTCAGTAGTCACCTCTTTCTTTTCTACAGGGACAATTAGTTTATTGAGTTCGTTTTCTTTCAGAACGTGAAATCAGTGTGGCGAACCGACCTCCGCTGCCATTGCCAAATCAAGGTCACCCTTATCCAAATCATCTTCATCCAGGTCTTCCCCATCCAGGTCTTTCTCATCCAGGTCATCCTCATAACAATATGTTTCAAGAAGAATACGAAGGTAAGTCCAGAAAAAATCATTAAAAATTGTTAGTAGGTTAATTGATTCACAAAGCGACGGCAAAGACTTCTGAGGGTCTCGCAACAAAAGATAATTTATTAGTACGTAACACCACGCCTTGTTTCCCCGAAGAGTAGGGCAGAGGTGTACCTATAGCACACCCACATTTCGCCAGTTATGTTTAAGTCCCATGTAATAGGGGGCGAGCCTATTGCCATCAACCGGGCACATATCCAGACTCCGGAGTTGCTACTGAGAAATTCTAGATGGAAAAACCCAATAAAGGCGGAAAAAGGAGGTTCCTCCGACCAGACGTCTGGTGGGCTACTGCCCGAAGATTGATGTCGAGACGTTGTATATAATGTTAGTCGCGTGGTAAACTCTTTTTGCACGATGCAGGTTTTGCGTGACGTCAGTGTGATGCGTAGTTTGAATATGGCGATGTAGATGACGCTACAATTATATTTTAATTAAATTATTTTTTATGCTTGACCACAGAAATGGAAACTGAAGAAAACACTTATGAACCACCACCTGTCATCAACACTATGCCACGTGAGTAACTAAATTCACTAATAACAATCAATCAATCAATCAACTCAGCCTATCGTAGTCCACTGCTGGACATAGGCCTCTCCCAGGCTGCGCCACAACACCCTGTCCTCCGCCTTCCGCATCCAGTTTGTCCCAGTCACCTTTTAAGGTCGTCAGTCCATCTAGCTGGGGGGCGTCCCACACCACGCTTGCCGATACGCGGTCTCCACTCCAGGACTCGTCTGCTCCACCGGCCATCGGTTCTTCGACAAACTCGACCAGCTCACTGCCACTTCAGCTTACTCTGCAGGCTACATCAGTAACTCCGACTCTTTTCCGAATAACTTCATTTCTGATCCTATGCCTCAAAGAAACTCCGAGCATAGCCCGCTCCATACAGCAGTGCTGTTCTGTAAAGTTCACTTGGAACCTTAATCAAGAACCGCACACAATTCTAATGCGAACTCATTTGTTTTTAAAGTCACGGATTCCCAACGAGACACCGTTCGAATTCGTAAGTGATGTTTAGAGAATAACACTAGGTACTGCTATTATCTTATGTAATCTAATCTAACTAGTCTGTATTGTCCCTCTGCAGGACAATTGCCTCCTTCTCCCTTTTCTAGGTGCCTGACTGACATTAGCAAAAGATAGAGTTGTGTAGAAACACAACTCTATCTTTTGCTAATGTCAGTCAGTCATTTCGGTAGGAGTCCAGCTCGTCTGCATCTTCGTCTCGGCCTGCCGCGATTTCGTCGTGCGTTTAGTGTCACCCAATCGGTGGTTCTCTTAGCCCATTTATCATCTGACATGCTGCAGACAAATCCGGCCCAGTCCCACTTAAGCTTAGCGGCTTTCTGGGTACTGCGCAGTGTTGTCTTCCTTATACGGTTCGAAATTCGAACCCCCAATATAACTACTTAGCTCCAGGGCTCGCTGACAAACCTCGAGCTTGGACTCTGCTCAACTGCTATTATCAATTTGCATGTAATTCTAGTGTATGTTTGTATTCTGATATATTCTTTTAAATTGCAGCTCGACTCAATATGCCTCCAAAGAAAATTCCCACAGGCAATCTTTTGGACGTAAAAGAAAATACACTGAAGATGAGACAAGGGAATAAGCCACTAGTCACACCAAAGCCACAACAGGCTCGACCCAGTAAGTATATCCTTTAATATCATTAGTCATTAGCGCCAAATAAAACGACTAACATTTCTTATGAGAGCCAATGCTTTCTGTGTGTCCAAACTGTCTCAATACACGTTTCCATGTCCGGTTAATTTTTGGTGAAAATACTTTAGAAAGAAATCTTTGAAATATAGTGTGATATTTAAATAGAACTTGATATCTTGCTTACTGACCAAAACCCCGATCCCCGTATCTACGCTATTAGGCCCTATCAGAATACCAGCGCTGCGACATTTATTATTAAATTTCGCAGCATCATGCTGAGATAGGAGCCTTTTGGCGTCGCAAAGGACTTTCTGCTTTTATTTTAATTTTACTATGTTTTTTTTTTATTGTTATTTTTTTTCTATTTATGTTTCAATTAGTGAATTTAGTTTAATTTGAGATCT
Source organism: Agrochola lota (assembly GCA_947364205.1). Classification (NCBI taxonomy): domain Eukaryota; kingdom Metazoa; phylum Arthropoda; class Insecta; order Lepidoptera; family Noctuidae; genus Agrochola; species Agrochola lota. Next base: position 5,896,196 of record OX376246.1, on the reverse strand, counting down.
CCTGTGCTTGTCTCAATAAATACTTTTTCTTTCTTTATTTTCTTTACGCTCGCACTCATAGACATTTGTACCGCAATCGTTGGTCTTTTTGTAGCAAGCGATTCGATCCTCAGATGGTTAGAGATATCAGATTTATCCAAAGATAACGGAGACAGCTCGACGGCCGCTGCTAGACGGTAATGTCAACACATACAAACCAAGTATGTCTATGAACGTCACCGTTTACTCAGACAAAATGACGGCCCGTGACAAGTTCTAACAATGCCCTGACAGCTAGCAAGCGCTCAGTTGCGCCAAATTTGAACAGGAATATCATTTGTAAAGGCTTCTCTATCTCTAGTCTCAGCCGGCACGCCGGTTTCGTGCTCTGCGGATTTATGCATCAGGAAATTCTCAGTTGCAGCCCTATTAGTTTTATATCTTTAACACGTTGCTTTTCTGAGTTTTTCGAATAAAATATTGAGAGCTATTGAGAGTTTATCAAGAATTAATCAGAATCCAGATATTAATCAAGTTTTGTTCAAACATCACTTCCAAATTCGAACGGTGTCTCGTTGTGAATCCGCGATGATTTACTTTTAAAACAAATGAGTTCGCTTTCGAATTGTGTGCGCTCACTTGAGTGAGGTTCCTAGCAATACAAGTACCTTAAATGCATTTATAAAATATTTTCTTTCACAGATATGATGACTGCCAATGAATTCGAACAGGCTCTCAGAAGGAGGAACAACGGTAAGGATTCTTTTTCTTGGATAATACATTCGTTTTTGCCCACAACTTCGTTCATATATTCAATCCCAGTTTGACCTGATATAATGGGTTTGTGTTTACCATCTGTTCCTATATTCAGCGGTTTGTCTTGTGCGTTAAGCCGTATCTCCTGCGCGTGTCTTTTCGAAACATTACACAAAAACATCGAAACAAAGAGGCGTGGCCATACACATTTGTGTATGCAAACACGATGTTTTTGTTTTCCGAGCCGCATGGAAAACATTCCTCGCGCGGGTGAAGGGAAGGGACTGTTTCATTTTCAACTGCCGCGCGCACCGTACACATCTGCCACTTTCAGTCAACACAGCTTTTGAGGTTATATTGTCCTGTAAATAATTGTGAACAAGTTGTGAGATACTGTTCGTTAGTTTGAAGCACGTCTTCCTCGTCGGAACTTATTGCTATATCTACACAAAATGTGTTATTAATAAAAATTAAAAAAATATACTTGCGTAGGAGACAGCTTGTGAGGAGACACGGCTTTAGGTAGGTATCTATGAGATAATCAATAGTGATAGTTTTAAGCCGTGTCTCCTGCGCGTGTTTTTTCGAAACATTACACAAAAATTCTTACACGTAAACATTTGTTTTCATATACAAGCTGTCTCCTGCGCAAGTACCTATATTTTTTTAATTTTTATTAATAACACATTTTGTGTAGTCATGAGTTCTGACGAGGAAGACGTGCTTAAAAAGTGACGAACAGTATATCTATTCAAATCCATCGTCAATTTAGCACAACTTGTTCACAACTATTTACAGGACAATATAACCTCAAAACCTGTGTTGAATAATGAAAGTGACAGACGAGCGCGGTGCGCGCGGCAGTTTAAGATGAAACAAACCCTTCCCCTCTTCACCCGCGCAGAGAGTGTTTTCCATGCAGGTCGGAAAACAAAAACATCATGTTTGCATAGACAAATAAATGTATGGCCACGCCTCTTTGTTTCGATGTTTTTGTGTAATGTTTCGAAAAAACACGCGCAGGAGACACGGCTTTTTAAATACTCTCACCATGTAGGTTTAAAAGTTTCACTGTCCCTTGAATCACGTACGGTTCAGGGCAATAAGTTTAATTGTGTTTACTTTACGGACAGCGAAGCAATTGTGACTCTTCGACTATTAATAAGCAGTTCATTCTGATGACGTATGCTACTATGTCAAGTATTGTTTTGTTAAAACAAATGAATTTTTAATTGGTTACTGTACAGATACAATGCCAAAACCCAATCAACACATGACGCCAATGCAGCAAGAGCGGTCCATGAGAAGAAGGGCAAACGGTAAGGAGTATTAAAATAACATTTGAAAAACTACCTGTAGTGTTAAGACGATAGTCTCTTGCGCACAATTTCAGAGGAGTCTCTAGCGCAGTCTGTGAAAGCTAGCTGAGTGCTTTTTCTCGCTGTCTATTTAACTCCACCTTTTTCATACGACTTCAAAAAAACGAGGTCAAAGTCAAATCATTTATTTCAAATGGGCCCTTGTAAGGCATTTTTGAACCGCAAAATTTACAAAAAAAAAAATTGATTCTACTCTCGGAGGAGGTTCTCATTAACCTTAAGACTTAATAAAAAGAGGAGGGTCTCAGTTCGTCAGAATCTTTTTTTTGTTTTTTATGTTTTCCCCGATTATTAAAAGACAGTTGAACCGATTTGGAAAATTCTTTTTTCATTTGGCAGCTGACGCGGTAGTCCTATATAAATTTTACTAACTTGAGAATAGAATAGATTAGAATAATTATTTATTTGCACAGAACGTAGGTACAAAAAAAATGCAGATGTTTTGTAATAATTAGAGATACTTATACATTCTACCTTAAATTAGGCATGCAAACATTTAGTACAAGTGCTTAATAGTCTAAATATACTGTCAATATGAAAATTCTTATAATACGGTCAATAAAATAAAATAAAGATTTAAAGATGTCAGGATTAATTAGGTAATTATAAAGTTTTATCATTTAGAAATTCAGAAATGGAGTAATAACATTTATCAATTAATAAGACTGACAATAGGGATGATGACTAAAAATTTTTTTTTAGTCCGTCTTTGAGATTATAAAAAAATATTGGACACGTATTTTTTCTTTTTTTACGAAATCTAAAGATTACGGCGATACATTGAGGTAAAATGTGCCGTGACGTCACGAGTATGTAGATTTTATACGTACTAGTGACGTAGGGACCCCACTCCCCAACTTAAAATGCGTTTTATCTAAGTAATTTTTTTATTAATATGATAAAGCAAAAAATACGTGTCTAATATTTTTTTATTATCTGACTGACGGACTAATTAGTTTTTTTTTTTTTTTACCCAGGCATCATCCCTATTTCTTTTTAAATAGTGGAATCGAATCGTTTTTTATTCCATCGGGTAAGTATTTTGTTAAATATAACCGGGCACATACTTATAACACTTTTCCTTAATAATGCAGTGTTATGACCACTAACAAGTACCTTAGCTTGGGTAGTTTTTGATTTAGCTTCAATAACATGTATTTTTCCCACTTAGTCTTTGTGGATCACGTTATAATAACTTCCTATAACTGCTATTTGTAGGCAGGTAGGTTCTACAACAAAAAAGTAAAAAAAAAAAAAAAAAACGATTACCCTCAGAGTAATAACTAAAGCACGACTACCACAAAAAAAAACAAAAGGCCAAAGGCACAAAACGAAAATACAACTCCGACTGAAAAGTTTTTTACCTACTCAAGAAGAATGTATTTCGAGCTGAAGTTTTTTACTCTGGTTATAAAGGAAAAGATTAGATTCATCATTGTCTGACTACAGTCCTAGAAAGAGATACTACCATTCAGGATGAATAAAGCTATCCCTTTTACGATTACTTTTACTTACCTGTATAAGTAGATACAATCTTATTGCATAAGGCTACATATAAAGCTATACGATTCCCGTATAAGCTGACCTCTAATTGCACGGAAATCCTATACAATGCGAGGTCAGCTTATACTGGAAACGACTGCCAGCCAGGTTGACATATAGCCGTGTGTACCATGCAATAAGATTGCCCCCGCGCCCCCGCTGCTGGAAAAGCGCGCTGTTGGATTTTAAATTTTTGGGCCTATAAATAGGCATGACAATCGCAAGACTTTGCAGAAAAATGCTTAATTGAAATAAACCTTCTTTCACAGGTGATGCCCAGACCAACGAACTCGAAGAAGCTTTAAGAAGGAGAAATAATGGTAAGACTACTTCAATAATACAAGTCTTACTACACACCCCATCATCAGACCATTCACCCGTGGGTCATGCTAATGACGCTCGTTCCATCTGTGTAGGAGACGAGTCCTTTGCTTTGCATGGGGATAGTCGCGAACTTAAAAGAGGAACCAAGCCATTCACCCGTGCATCATGCTTATGACGCTCCATCCTTCTCAGTCCTTCTCTGTGCTAGACGAATTATTTGCTCTGCTTTGGGACCGTCACGAACTTAATAGAGCAATTGTATTACAATCGTACGACTTCGCTGAAGAATTCTTAATTAAAATAAACCGTCTTTCACAGTTGATGTCCAGACCAACGAACTTCAGGAAGCTTTAAGAAGAAGAAATAATGGTAAGGATACTTTAACAATACAAGACTTACTACGCACCCACTAGTCAGTTGTATAATTATCACTTGCCTCAAAAACGATGAAGGAAAACATCGTAAAGAAACCGGACGGTGTTTACATTGTAAGCGACGCTTACTTAGCCAAAGTAAAGTCAGAGTAAGGTTTAAGAAGATTGTTCTTATATGCCACAGGCCTCTTGTCGGCGAAAGGGAGTGGGGGTCCACCATGCGGGTCCAATGCGGGTTGGTAGATGTCACATGTCTTCGAATTTTTGGTTCTAGGACATGCTGATTTCCTCACAATGTTTTCCTTCACCGTTTTGAGAGCAATGGTGATAAAATAATTTACACAATTTAAAGCGCCTGTCTGGGTTCGAACCTCCGAGCTACAAACTTGTAAATCATGGCTGTTACCACCCTGGGCCACGACTGCTGTCAGTGTTGCTCTTAGCACCCCGAATATTAAAATGTTTCCTTTTTCTTTACAGTTCTGCAAGTGCCAATTGTGTCAATTCCTGATCCTTCGAGAGGATCACCCAAGCCCAGTGAGTATTCATTTGTTTTCTTTAGTAACGAACGGTATCTTGTCGTGAATCCGCGATGATTTGTTTTAAAAACAAATGAGTTCGCTTTCGAACTGTGTGCGCTCACTTGAGTGAGGTTCCAAGTGAACTTTACAGAATAGCATTAGTAGTGGCCAAAAAGTGTCAAAAATAATATTTTTTTTTATTAATTCGTTCTACAATTAAACTTATTTTATTACAGGACCCCCGCCTGCACTTAAATCAAAGCCGAGAGGACCACCAGTCCAGCAGCCAGTGCAAGAAGGTAAAATATTGACACCTTATTGAGAGTAGCTTCCTATACAATAAGTAACATTACGTTTGCAATCCCCAAAGAGGTAAGCAGGTATGACACCGATGCTAATTCAGTTATGGGATAAGTAGGTTAGTGCCATGTTATAATGGGAGAGCCTATTTCCATCACCTGGGTAGAAATCCAGACCCCGGGTTGCTACTGAATCAATCGGCCTAACCTTTTCCCAACTATATTGGGGTCAGATTCCAGTCTAACCGGATGCAGTTGAATACCAGTATTTTACATGGAGCGACTGCCTATCTGAATTCCACAGCCCAGTTACTGGGTAACACGGATACCCTTTGGTAAGACTGGTTGTCAGACATTCGGGCTTCTGACGACCCGTAACGACTGTCTAAGATCCACGAATGACAGCCGGGACTGGCTTAACGTACCTACTTTCCGAGGCACGGAGGAGTCTCGGTATGTAAAGATGGTCACCCATCCACTGACTAACCCTGGCAAGCGTAGCTTAACCTGTTAGATCGACCCGTGTAGCTGTCGTTACGCCACTAGCTCTTGGAAAAACACAATAACATTTTGCCCGACCCAGGGAATCGAACCCAGGATCCCACACACGCAGCTAACTTAGCTATTGCGATCACAACACCAAAAAGGAATAGTGTTGATGCTAATCCATACTAAACTATAAATTTTAAACACGAAAGTAACTCTGTCAGTCTGTCTGTCACCTTTTCACGCCTTAACGGGCGAACAGATTTCGATGAAATTCGCCACATCGGTAGACCATGACCTGGTTTAGGACATATCATACTTTTTACACCGGTAGTATTTTCCCGTGGCATAATTTCAGTCCTCCACACGAGCGACCTGCGAGCAAAAGGTAAAAATAAATAATTTAAATATTACTGTTTTCATTTTCAGAAATATATTATAACGAAAATCAAGCATCTTCAGATGAAGAATGGACGTATGAACCTCTGAAGCCTTTGAACAGTTATGACCCAAACATATATAATGAATAATTTACCTTATTTTAGGGAAAATAGGGTTTAAATTTGAATATTAAATGAGGCTTGTTATATTGAACTATCCTGTACCTGTCCCACTGCACACAATGTGTGTTGGCGATTCAGAGTACAGCAGGCTTAAAACGGCCACATTAAGCGATTCCTCTAAAAGCAATTCATTTTCTGAATTCCTAGCAATTCCTCTATGGTGACACATATTTTAAATGAATCATATTCAATTCAATTCATAACAGAACCATATTTCGTGTAAATATGGCCGCATGAAAAAAAAAAGACCGTAATTTTACTGGATAATTTTTGATTTTTATTTTTTATTTCTACAGTTTGTTATTTCATTATAATATAAAACTGTCAAACAAATGAATTGCGTAATACGAATTGAATGCAGTTAATAATAAAGAATTGTCAGTTTGTGACAGTTTGTATGATTTATAATATTATCTTAATATGATTCTGCTAAAGCGGCCGTTTTAAGCCCCCTGTTTACAAGTTCAGTTCACGTTTGTCAATATGTTTTCTGGCACAGTAAATATATGTACTTAAGCGAAGATCAACTTAGTACTGACATATAGTCATACAAGGTTCTGTTGGCGCGTGGCTAAAATCGGAACTAACACGCCATCTTGTTTTTCAATACATTTCACAACACATTCAAAAAAATTCACGCCAGTTGCCGCCACATCGACAAGAGGTCTTCCATTTTGACAATGAATATAAAATGTATTATTATGATGACGTTCATCAATCGTTTCATTCATTCGTTCATCATTCAGTCACGACCAAAGAAAATATAGGCGCTTTGACATTTTTGACAGGTGTCAAACACCTGATGTCTCAATGCTGCCACCTAGTGAACGTCATTTCAGAAAACCCGCATTGTACAAATTGCACAACAATGCCCTGTCAACGTCATTAGAGCGCCAAAGGTTTGTAGCAGACTAATGACTATGTTATGACAGTTACTCATTCAAGGTACGTGCAGTTTGCGAACACACATAGGTACTTTAAGGTCGCATGTCACCTTACGACGAAACTTCTGCGATTTTTTTTTTGATAAACTGTGTGCTTGTTTCCTGGTAGAAGACTCCATTTTGAAACATATCTTCTTTCCAATAGTCTTTTCAAAAACAGCAAAATCATCATCATTCTCCTGCCATTATCCTAATTTATTTTGAGTCGGCGCAACATGCAGAAAATCGAACTGCAAGGTTCAGTTTACATTTGAAAATTGCTTTTCTGACAGGCCATCACAAAACACGCGGTCATTGAGTCACATGTGAAAATGCGACCTTATTGATTTTGCAATAAAAATATACCATCGATTTATAACTTTTAAGTAGGGAGTTAGTAAATAATATTTTTTACTAAAACTACGGTTTCCTAGAAGAGCGGTGGCCGTCATATTATAACGGCCTTCATGAAATCTGTCATATTTTCCCGACTACGGCGAAGCAAAAATGTATGTTCCTCTGTTCCCTCATAACTTCTAAACTACTCATCATAATTTGACTAATGAAGTATCGTTGGAAGCGTCTTGATCATCCGCTGGTTATAACTATGTGGCGTCACATTAAATTGAATATGGCGCCCTCTAGAGGCCATAAAGTAACGAAGTAAAAAAAAATATGATGCCATTTTGGGAGTCAAATGAAAGGGTTTAAGTAGCACTACCCAATTTTTTTTGTCGTACTTGGGATTTCACCAGTATTTGACATTCAATCAATCAATCTGCCCAGCCTTTTCCCAAATAAGTTGCAGTCGGTTTCCAATCTAACTGGATGCAGCTGAATACCCGTATTTGACATTAAGGTGCCAAAATCAAAATAACCCACCGTGTAAAAAAAATAAAAAAAATTGTCAAAACGCTCTTTGGACAGCGGTTATTGTATGACCATTCACCGCTTTCATAAAAACCACCTTGAAACTTATTTTTTGTACATTCACGAGTTTTATGAAGTATTAATAAAGGATTTAAAAATGAGTTGTATCAAAGTAATTTAGGTACCAAATAAGATTTTATTTCGACATCATCGTTCAGTATTAAGCCAATAAAAATGTAAGATATTTTATGTAAATAGTTTATTTGTAACGGTATAATTGTATTTTGTAAGTAGCTGTGAAGTACGTAAAGACATGACTTTAATCAATTAAGAATATAAATAGGTATTTTCTGTGAATAGTTCAAAATTGTATTATTACTAAGATGAAAAAAATAATAAAAAGATTTTAAACTTGCTTTTGGTTGTCGCCTTTCTATTTTATACTTATACATATTTTCTCTTTATTGTGTCTACTTACGACTTACCTTCGCCGAGCCCTGTAGTACAACTCTGTAAAGTTCACTTGGAACCTCACTCAAGTAAAATCAACGCGAATTCACAACAAGACACCGTTCTAATTTCGAAGATATGTTTAGAGAATAATCCTTTTGTGTTTTCTTCCTATTCCTATTTATTATTGGCAGAGAACAGAGTGCCACTAGCGGCATAATAGCAGCGCTGCCTCGGCCTGGCTAAAGTGCCGTAAGCATTGTATTGTCATTGTTACTGTCACTGTCACTGTGTCACTGTCACTGTTTCACTGTCACTGTCACTGTGTCACTGTCACTGTGTCACTGTCACTGTGTCACTGTCACTGTGTCACTGTCACTGTGTCACTGTCACTGTGTCACTGTCACTGTGTCACTGTCACTGTGTCACTGTCACTGTGTCACTGTCACTGTATCACTGTCACTGTGTCACTGTAACTGTGTCACTGTCACTGTCACTGTGTCACTGTCACTCTGTCACTGTCACTGTGTCACTGTCAATGTGTCACTGCCACTGTGTCACTGTCACTGTGTCACTGTCACTGTGTCACTGTCACTGTGTCACTGTCACTGTGTCACTGTCACTGTGTCACTGTCACTGTCACTGTGTCACTATGTTACTGTTACTGTCACTGTGTCACTGTCACTGTGTCACTGTTACTGTGTCACTATGTCACTGTCACTGTGTCACTGTCACTGTTACTGTGTCACTGTTACTGTGTCACTGTTACTGTTACTGCGTCACTGTCACTGTGTCACCGTCACTTGTTATTTTGTTTGATTGTTGCGGTTAGTTCGCAGTAAAACACCACATTCCCAAAACATTATATTCTCTTGTGCCTAAACGGACCCTGGCGTTATATGGTCACAATTCTAACCTAACCTACCTTTCAGCCATTTTCATTTGCTACGCCACGGGGTTATGGCTACACTTAAGTTTAGCCGGCTATACATGAAGGAAATTAACATTAGCCTCTCCTCATCTAAATAAATTAACTCATATTTTGTTATAATTATCAAAAACAAATACGATCAATCAATACAAAGGGGAGCGAACTAACCTCAACAATGACAATGACAATGCAATGCTTACGGCACTTTAGGCGAGCCAAGGCAGCCGCGCCACTATAATACCGCTAGCGGCACTCTATGCAACAGGGATAAAGTTGCGCTAGCGGTACTCTATACACTTCCTGTACATATTTACAAATCACTGAACCTGACTTGAATTCCGTCCGTCTTTTTCGGGTGACCAGTGAAAATCAGCGCTGTGCGTAGGTCACCCATAGCACAGCATCATGCTGAGTGGAAGCCTTCTTGTCACAGTCATGGCGTGCAGCTGCCGACTATTTCAATTTATGCTCGTGATTTCATATCTATTTTGTTTTTTGATTATCTACTCTTGTCTTTTTGTATGAACGTGTTTCTGTGACAAATAAACCAATTTTTCTTCCTGTTTTTTTTACACATCAATAAGCTAGCTTTTCATTCGAGGGATGAAGCAATGGAAGTACGGACCAGTTGATAACATATTTTATTTACAATACTTAGTTAAAATATACATTATTTTCTTACACATTAGTTTCCGGCCTTAAAAATTGCAAATCGAGTTTTAGAAAAAGTACAGCTTAACGAATCGAATCGTTCAAACCTTTAATTATATTTCTAACTATTATATCGTCAATATAGTTTAGCATGAATTAAACAATCAAAGAGACAATCTATTTTCATACGAATATACTAAACCTTTTCAGACCTATTCTGTTGTTCTCCGAGTGAATTCACAAGGAATGCATTGTTTGCAATAAGTTACAAAAAAATATTTTCAAAATAATAAGTTCTAGTCCAAGCGCGACTGCTAGTTACCGTCTGGTATGTGAGCGCGGAGGTAGATAAAGGCCAAGCTAACCCAGTCTGCAAATTTTGTCAATGGCGCCCTCCCCCGTCTCACCGCTCACATACCATCGGCGGTGACTTAGGCTGCCTGTCCATTGAAGCAGAGCGAGGCAGCGGAGACAAGAATGGCAGCGGAGTGGAGCGGAGTTGCGGACAGTGTCTGTCCATTGATGCGGAGCAAGGTGGCGGAGCGGAGTTACGGACTGTGCGGAGCGAGGTAGCGGAGCGGTGTTGCGGACTGTATGGAGCTAGACTGAGTTCACGTATTTTTCCGCATCGCCTCTCCGCTTCCCCGCTCCACTTCTCCGCTCCGTTTCCCCGATCCGCTTCGCCTCACCGCTTCTTGACTCCGTTACTCCGCTCCACTTCCCGGTTTTGTATGAATTATTAAACTAGTTCGCAAATCCCTGTCCACTGAAGCGAAACGGAGGTTTTCTACAATTCCATTGGTTAATATTGGCACACCGCTCCTCTCCTCTCCGCTCCAGTGGACAGGTAGCCTTACAGTCGCGCGCGGACTCTTTAGTATGATAAGAGTTAAATAAGTACATTATCGCAGTAGGTTACGCTGTAATGTTATATGTAAAAGGGAAAATACATTTTTTTTATATAAAATAAAAATAAATGAAGTATCGTGAGATTCTGAATTGGAGGAACCATTGTCATTATAATGTTTACAATTAAAAAACTAACAACTCCTGTTTCTGATTTACTGTTTTCTGACAAAGATATTACTTTAGTTTTTTTTTTGTACTTTCAGCCGGCGTTCTTACATACTTTTCTAAAGATTTGCTTAAATAATCACACATTATAAATAGTTTATTTTTACAATGTATTTACACAATTGGTTTGAGAAGGCCAGCCTGGTCTTTACAGGAAAAATGTCACCGCAAAAACTTACGTGAAGTGAACTGTTAGATACTAGGGATTAACACTATTGGCAGCTCACTTCACCTAAGTTTTCACGGTGAGATTGTTACAGAATAGGTCAGCTAATGTCAGTCGCTCCATAAAAGAAATACTGTTATTCAGCCAGAGTCTGAAATTCCCCAAAATGTTTGGAAAAAAGCCAAGGTACTAATTGATACCAGAGTCATCGCAGGTGCATTGCTTGCTACCCTGGAAATTGATCAAGCTGAAATGTCGCTTCTTCTTCTTTTCGTGTGGTTAGTGATTAACCTGGTGTCAGAGATTTAAAGCCGCCCATGGGCTTCTGACTTGACTTCACATGACGTCGAGAAATATCTCTCAGGCCGCCATGGGATCTGGAGGCAAAAGTCCTCGCGCTCATCTGGCAGTGTCGCGAGAAGGCGAAACGCCGGGGCGTAACTCCGCTGCCGCGAGAAATCACGGCACAGCGGACAGAGCTCCGGCGGGATTTCATGGTGGCATGGAGAGTGCGTTTGTCGCAACCCAGCGCTGGGCACGCCACAATTGTGGCGATAAGTCCCCTCTTTGAGGAGTGGCTAGAGAAGCGCCACGGCGTCCCCCACCTTCCGCCTGACGCAAGTTCTCACCAGACACGGCTGTTTCGGGAGGTTCCTGTTCCGTATAAGGCGGGAGGAAACGCCCGGGTGTCACCACTGTGTGGATCACCCGGAGGACACGGTGGAGCATACGGTGGAGGTCTGCCCTGCTTGGGCGGAGCACCGCCGTGTCCTCACGGAGGCGATTGACGGCGGCGATCTCTCGCGTCCGGCCCTGGTTCAGGTCATGGTTCGAAGCGAGAGTGCATGGGAGGCCGTCACCTCCTTCTGCGAAGCAGTAATGCTCGCGAAGGAGGAAGCGGAGCGCGTGAGGGAGATGCAAGCTGCACGCCCTCGCGCCCCTAGTCACCGCAGGAGACGCTCCGGGCGTCGGGAGTCACGAGCCGACTTCCGGCCACCGTAGGCGCGGGCTTGCGGACGGTAAGCAATGGGTAGCTCACCGTCAGATTAGGACCAAGCCCGGGTCGACGGCGCGTTGTGTTTCACGTACGCCTCAAAGAGATGTCAGCACCAACTGACGGGGTCAGTAAGGATCAATGCCTGCCAGGGTTGCGAATTTGTCCGAAAGGGATATCGCGGCCCCGGCACACCGGCAACGGAAGGAACACAGGTGGGTTTTAGTCAGTAAAAGTCTGACACACCCTCCCGCTCCGCCCAGAGCGGGAGAAGTTATTTGATAACTTCCAAACCTCAAAAAAAAAAGGGCATGCCGGTTTCCTTACTTTGTTTTCCTTCACCGTTTTTGAAGCAAGTGATAATTATATAATACGCACATGAATCAGAAAGTCAGAGGTGACTTGAGTTCGAACTCGAGACCTATGATTTGGTAAATGTCGCTTATACCGGTAATTATATCGGCCAAATATACCTCAAACTGGTAAAAAGTGACGCTGCTCGGCGGCAGAAATCAACAATTGTGAAGTAAATCAATCAAGCCTAGCCATTTTCCCAACTATGTTGGGTTCGGCTTCCAATCTAATCGCTGAATAGCAGTATTTTACATGGAGCTACTGCCCATCTGACCTCTAAAACCTAGTTACTGGGTAACACAATACCCCCGATATACTGGTTGCCAGACTTTTTGGCTTCTGACTACCCATAACGACTATCTTGATCTATTGGTGACACTTCACATCGCTATTCGTGTTCGCGTATTCGTCTTATTTGCCCAAATACGCCAATGTGAAGTCACATATCAAACGATTGCAAATATACCGAATAAGTTCGTTTACCGTCCACACATGGCTTGCTCAGTAGAGTGCGGTGTTTTAAGTACGCATATAACAGGTATTGGTAATTAACACAGAGGAAATAATAAGTCGCTGCTGCCGTCAATACGTCCATCTTTGCGTTCAGATTAACAAAAAGATAGCAAAAATATTATTGATAGTTGTGCACATTGTGCGAGTACTATGTACCGACTATAAAGCTACTATTTCGGTACTGGGTATGTCTTTCATTGACTCGAATGTGCCTTGGCGGCTGAGAGTATGTCATGCTCACTCTAATGTCTCGCTGACGGTGGCGCGTGTGTTGGATCATTTAGCTCCATTCAAAATGGTTGAGCTAAATGGTGCTAATCCATGCGTCGTGTTCGTGAACGGGCGCCGTCAGTAAACCGATTAGCGATGTGAAGTGCCACCATGAATGACAGCCGGGAGCAGCGGCTTAACGTGCTTTCCGAGATACGGAGGGGTCTTGGCATGTTTTGGACCATGAACCGACCGCTGCAGTATAGCTTAGGCTTCGATCGACTCGTTCCGCTGTTATTATTTATCCACGAGCCTTACAAACAGTTATGAAGTAGGTATATACCTACCTAATTAATTTATTGATTTCCTACATCATATTATTATAAGGTATATCAGAAAAGTCATTGAGGTATTTACTCGCTGGCTCCAATTTCTCATATTGCCAGTCAACATCGGACAATCGTGGTGAGTCTGTGAAAAGTATACATTTTGTTACTATAATGTCAAAAGGTCGGTTGTTGAAAACCGTATTTTTTCTTTCTTTCTTTAGCTAATAAATATTAGTAAAATGAGACCAGCACCAAAACGTGACACTCGCCCTTTCATTTTATAGGGTCACATTAAATTATCTAGCGAAATTCCGCAGACGTGACCGGTATCGATATTAAAACATGATAAAACAAAAAATTAATTTATTTGACGCGTTTTTTTTTGGGGTCATCAAATCGTACATGCGCAGAATTCGTTTTCACTTGTTTTTTTTTTACAAACATGTTTAAAAATAAATTATGGGAATAACCATAGAATAATGACATGCAATAAATGTGTCCATTGTTTTGTTTCACTAAGTGTACATGCACAAACTTACTTCCAATACGCCAAAACTTTGCCAAGTCACGTGCCAGCGACTGTAGTGTAATCGCTTGAAATATGAGTTTAAAAAAGATTATTTTTTGTGTAAGCTTCAAAGACGTGGTGAAAACAAAAAAAACATGCGGGGCAGTCTTTGGGGACTGCCGATAGAAATAAAAACTAAGTAACTTGTGAATTGTATCGTCGAGCTATTAGATTATTATTTTTGATTTGTAAAGAAGTGTTAATGACCAATTTAAACTTTATTCCTTGACACTGCTTTATGAACCAAAAATTATTCAAAAATAATAACATACAAGCGTGCGGTGACGATGACGCGAGTTTCACGCTTTTTATTCACCCAAAAAGTGCACATATATACACAGTATACAAATAGCTCATGGAAAGCGTTCGGTGACAATGACGCGTGCTCCATGATTTTTGTTCACCCAAAAAGTACTCGCGCCTAAAGAAGTTTTCACAAAAAAAAAAAAAAAAACTCAACTCATACTTCCAAAAATATCTTCACTACAAGCGGTCGTTGACCCCAAAAAAAGCATCAAATCTTTTTTATTTTATAGTTGGCCATCACGCCTGCGGAATTTCGTTAAGTAGTTTAATTAGCCCCTGTGTTTATTGTATTGGCGTAACGATGCGAAGGAATGAGGAAAATGTCGTAAGGGAAGGTTTGAGTTTGAATGTGGAACAGTGGATGGCTGGCTATAACTATATCATAAAATATAACATTTATTTTTAGTGGCAACAATTCTGAAATTGAAATAAAATAACTGCCACGAAATACATCAGACTGCTTGCTTGTGAGCTTGTTTTGAACTTTTAGTTGCTGTCGGGTTTTTTTAATATTTATTTAATTTATTTAAAACCCAAAAGAAATGAATCCAAGGAAAACTGGTCAGAAACAATAATATACCGGTTTACAAGAGACAAGAAGCGGAAATGCGGCAGGCCATTCAGAAGATGGGCTGATGATATTAGGATAACAGGCGCGAATGGAAGCATTTGGAGGAGGCCTTTGTCAACATGGGACATAAGACGGGGATGTCGGAGCAGTTAATTAATTCTAAGTATTATTTATCAAAACTCTAATATTGTATCAACTAAGAAAAAATAAAGGGTTGCAGGGACATCAACGCGAAAACTTTTACCATGGATTCAGTACATGATTCTGAACCCCCCTGCGTTGAAATATTCCAAAGGTTATTTTTTTTTTATCTGCTGTTTCATAGAAAAGTGTGACCTACGCGGTCAAAATGTATGGAACAGCAGATTTTTTTAAAAATAAACCATGAAAAATTTCAACGCAGTGGGGTTCAGATTCATGTACTGAATACATGGTATCAGTTTTCGCGTCGATGTCCCTGCCACCATGTATAACCAACTAATGTACATACTTATTATACCAGTCTGAATAAAGGTTTATATTATTATTACAATTTATTGCCCTCGACTTCGTCGAAAAGCAGCATATGTCCTTCTCAGGTCATGGTCTACCCATGTGCCAAATTTCATTTAAATCCGTTCAGCAGTTTTAGCGTGAAAGCGTAACAAAACAACTTCACTTTCACATTAATAATATAAGTTAGGATTTTTCAGCGTGTTTGCCTAAGGGGTAGGCATGGGGGGAGAGGGGGGGTAGAAATAAGAAAATAATTAACAAACCTGTTTGCCGACAGGGGGCAGGGGGCGGGAACACTGGCAGCTTTTTGGGATGCAGTGGTGGAGAAGGTTCTGTAAATATAAAATAATTTTCCTTATTTAACTTTATGTATTTATTTAAGTATATGTTAATTTATTACGTTATACGTGTAGGTATATTTGATATGTTTTAGTATAAGACTTCGCAAATTCATATTTTTCTCTTTTTGTTCTCACACACTATTGTCTACATTTCTTTCTCATTTCTCCTTTCGCAGGTCTGCTGGAAGAAATTTCTTAAGAAATAAGCAGTACCTTTGTACTCAAATTATAATTATGTCGTATCTCTATGTATTTTACTGTGTGTACATAAATAATAAAATAAATAAATATTTATTATAAATATTAAATAAAATGAAAAATGAGCATCAATATGCCTAGCCTTTTCCCAACTATGTTGGGGTCGGCTTCCAGTCTAACCGGATGCAGCTGAATACCAGTAGTGTAAATGGAGCGACCGCCTATCTGACCTGTTACTGGGTAACACAATAACCCCTTGGTAAGACTGGTTGTCAGACTTTCGGGCTTCTAACTACCCGTAACGACCGTCAAAGATCTACAAATGACAGCCGGGACCAACGGCTTAGCGTGCTTTCCGAGGCACGGAGGGGTCTTGGTATGTAAAGATGGTCACCCATCCACGGACCAACTGTGGTAAGCGTAGCATCTACCCGTGCGGCTATTATTCTTAGCCACAAGCCCCTCCAATTTTCCTTATTTACTATCAGAAACATTTACGCACGACGTGTACCAGGCTTATAACATCAACGTTACCAATAAACGATATTTGACGTTTCAGTTGTGTACATCTGGATGCCTACCATGATCTAATTAAAAACGATTCAAAAGCAAGGCATTTCAATTTAGGTTCTTAAACTGCATCGCTTCAAAGTCGTACCATGACGTCCAATAAGCTCAGCGGCATTTGGATAGTTAAAAGTGAATGAAAGATCGCAATCTGTGGCTGAATCGCGCGGCCGCGTTTGGAACGTTTTTGGTGAAAACGAGACAACGCTATTATTGTCAAATAAGTTTGTTTCGCGCACATTATTTAGTGTCAGACACGTTCAGAAGCAAGTAACATTTTATTTGTTCTTAACTCAGTATCATTACTTCAAAGTAAAACAGACACTCAACAGTTTTTTTTAAGATTCCACGTTAATACGGTAACTATTGTTAAAATAATTCTTAGTCAAAGTAGATATTTATTTACCTTTTGCTATTTATTAAGTACACGAAAAAAATATTTTTATTTCGACGTAATAAAACAAATTATGTTTCTGTTTCGAACGTACCAGAGTAAACAAAGTTGTGCGAGTTGAGTTGGGGCATAGTGGGCATAGTGTGAGCACAGACTAGTTAGCTTAGTGTGAGGCAGAATCTTCCTCAAAAAACACAAATAAAAGTAGTTCATCAGAAATCTGTTAAACAAAAACGAATGCGGTTAAACAAGGCATATAAAATAGGTGTTTTAGACGTTTAAAAGAAAGATTAAAGCTCACTTACATTGGTTTTTGTACAATTCCACTAAAATAGCACTAAAAAACTTTATTTTCGTCAATAATTCACCAAACGTTTCAGTTTATGTTAGAGAAATAGTAACTTTTATTGAATCGCTTATTTTGACAGTTGAGCGTTTCAGTTGAGCTGCTATAAGGACGTCATGGTACCAAACAAGAATGAATGAAACCAAAACTTGCGACTCAGTTTGGGACAATCGCTGTCATATGGCATGGCCTAAATTGAATCGTTAAACTAACGTCATGGTACGAATTAGAAGAACAGTTCAGTTTAGGTCCTAAAATGGATCGCGCTAAGAGCTCGTGGTAGCCATCCTGGTGTAACAGACGTCTTTAAACAATGAGATTTTGTACAACCGTTATTCAGCCCTCGCACCTTGTATAGCGATCGTATAACCTAAAATAACTAGTTGCCTTTGTCGTATTGAGTTTGAAAACCATGGATTTTTTTCAAAATTTTCGATATTTTTGATGAAATTGGCAATGGAGTACCACCAAAACAAAGAAAATGTTACAAACATCGTTATGATCCTTTCTGTTAGCAATAAAATGAGTTTCGGTTGAAATATAGCTTCAGCAAAGTTTAACCAAGATTTTTTTTTAAATTAGTTAAATATAAATTAGTTTCAGCCATTTAATATTATAGAAAAAAAAAATATCTTCATTATTTTATCATTTCAATCGTACTGAATTGGCTTTGAGATATTTTGACGTTCAAGATTGACTTTATCAACTTTTACGGTTGCGTTCCTAACCTAAGTCATGCTTCATTAGTGAATTAACAATAAATATTTTTTTTTATTCGTAAAAGAACGCAAAATCAGTAGCTTTGGAAATAAAATTAACGTAATTATTTAAATTTTTATTTTTCATACTTATAAGTACAAAGTTATGAATGTTTTCCCAAATGAAATAATGTCACTGATATTACACAGTACCAATTTCAGAACGCACCTTCTAATGTTGCCAGTGGTTTCTGTCATAAGCAGTGGGTAACTACTCATTGTTTAAAGACTAATTATTAGTAAGGGTAGTGTGTAATTCCTATTCACAGCTTGTACATTGTATAACAATACAACCGTTAAACAGATGTTTAAGTTATTTTTATTAGTAAGGCTGTATAAATATTAAATAAAATGACAAATGAACACAATAATATAATACAATGCCATTCTTGACGCAAATCAACTGGCGGGAAATTAATAAGTAATAATTTTATTTGCCTACCCCGCTTAGCCACTCCTATAAAAGAATGACTAACGGCCAAACCCATTAGCCTATTTTTATTTTATTTATTTAAAACACATACAACTATCATCACAGGCTTACCTGATGCAACAGTATAGTCATAGACATAATAGAAAAAAAAGAAAAAAAAAAAGACAAAGAGTAGACTTACAATTATATTGACACCCATTGTGTCACCCTATGTAAAATGTCTACATTTATATCTGTATTTTTTTTATGGTGTACATAATAAAGAATATTCTATTCTATTCTATATTATTACTAATTAATATTATATATTATATTATTATGAACAAGGAGCTCGTGGCTAAGTAATGACTGCCGCACAGGTCGATCCATCAGGTTAAGCTACGCTTGCCGGGGTTGGTCTGTGGATGGGGAACTATGTTTTTATACCGAGACTCCTCCCTGCCTCGACAACCAGCAGTCTTACCAAGGGGTATCCTATTCCAGTTACTGGGTTGTGGAGGTCATATAGGCAGTCGCTCCATTTAAAATACAGGTATTCAGCTACATCAGGTTAGACTGGAAGCTAGCCTCAATATAGCTGGGAAAAGGCTAGGCAGATTGATATTATCATGAACAACCAAGAGTAATTTTACAAAATGCGGCCACCATATTGAGCGTATGCAGGGCACGCGTCAGCGGCGCATGATGTAGCAGGTTGGTCCGAGCGGGCGGCACCCGCAGCAGCGGCGGTCGCCTCCGTCGCCTCACGTCATCAGGGGGCTAAAACGGCAACTTTAGCAATTCTGCTAAAAGCGATTCATTTCTTCCAATATGGCAACATTTACACCAAATATGATTCAGATATGAATTGAATTGAGATATTATTCAGCTAATATGTGTCACTACTTCACGAAAATTAGAGGAATTGCTGCGAATTCCGCTTTTAGCAGAATTTCTAAAGTGGCCGTTCTAGGCCCCTTGACACACAAAACCCAACCGTGCAATTCTAATCCTGTTCGTATAATTCTATCTGTCATTGAATGTCGTCCCACAATTTCGTAAGGCCCTTATTCATCTGACAGATTATTAGGACGTAATTACAATAGATACCTACATAGGTTTTTCGCTCCACTATGCCAAAACATGGTGATAGATAGGTTATTGGGTTCGGCCGTAAGCGGACTTGGCAGATACCATAAACAAAAAAAAATAAAAATAAAAAGTTTTTTTTTTTTTTTTTTAAATAAAAGTTAACATCTGCCTCCTTGGTCTAGTGGTCGCAAGCACTACTGCTGTGCATGAGGTCCTGGGTTCGATTCCCGGGTCGGGCAGTGTTATTGGATTTTTCAAAATTCAAAAGTCATTTATTCAAAATTGGCTGAGAATCAGCACTTTTCGAACGTCATCGAAATGTATGGGGCAAGTTTTTTGCGATTTCTGACTTTTCTAGTACTCAAACCTCAGTTGGTCCAATAGAGTTTTTTGATCCTTATAAGAAACAGGATCGATTGGCATCAAAAAAAGTTTTTGTGAAAACTGCTCATTTTCTTGCTGACTGTACATTTTTTACAAAATCTGTGAATGCAGATTAAAATGTCTCAAAAAGTTAAGGACAGTCTTCTAAGACCGTTTTCTTCTGGCGAGAACGGTTAAGGTAGCTGTCCTTACTGCCACATCTCAAAAATCCACCCTGTATATGTCGTTCGCGCGGTAAACTCTAATTGCGCGATGCAGGATTTGTGTGACGTCAGATCTTTGATGCGTAGTTCGCATGTGGCGTTGTAGATGCCGCCACAATTCCATTGGCTGATATCATTTCTGTCAGCTAATCACAATAAGCTCTAGTAGTATTAGATTTCAAAATAGGTATTAAACAAGAAAAATCTATTCAAGTGCTTGTTTTCCACTTAAACGAGTATCAACTTTATGCATGTGTAAAATAAAGTAATTTCACAGTATGTTGAAAATATAAAATGTTTCAAGTTGTAACGAAAACTGAACTTTATGTCTGTTACAATCATTTTTCCAAAAATAAATATTTGTTTTCATGTTTGGAAACGAAAACGGGAACGCAGTAAAGGTACCTTTTCTGTGTGCGAACTGAAATGCTGGGGCCCCTTCCGGTGGCGGTGAACGTGGTAGAGGTTCTGCAATAATAAAAAAACATACATTTTTACAAAAATAATTATAAGTAGGTAGGTACTTAATATGTTTTTGTCAAATATGTTACATACCTTTTGCAACTCCATTACTGGCAGTATAGTGATGTTAAGACCACTTCAAAATTCGAACAGTCTCACGTTGTGAATCCGCGATGATTTACTTTAAAAACCGGCCAAGTGCGTGTCGGACCACGCACAATGAAGGGTTCCGTAGTTGGGATGAATTTATCCCAAGAACAAACTTAACATTGTAGTTGAAAAACATGTTCTCCCATACGGAATGTATGGGAGATCATGTTTTTCAAACCGCAAATTTAAGTTGGTTGATTATTACTCGTTAACCTGTACAGCCTACTTAGCTCTGATAGTTTTCCTTTTAATTTCGTTATATATACTACTTCTGTGAATTTTTTCACAAGTCCAAGTACAACCATTAAGCTAGAAGGGGGGGGGGGACACACTTGACTCTAACAAAAAAATTCATTTACAAGCTTAATATTTCGCAAACGGATCCCTGAATCCAAAAATGGTTAGGAAAAAAAAAACATCCCCACTTAACGTGTAGGGGAGGTAGCCTAAGAAAATATTTTTTTCTTGATTTTATTTTACCACTTTGTCGGCATGATTAATATGTATACATATGCCAATTACAGCTTTCTAGTACTAACCGCCTCTGAGCTAATCCGCGGACAGACAGACGGACAGACAGACAGACAGACAGACAGACCGACAGACAGACAGACAGACCGACCGACAGACAGACAGACGGACATGGCGAAACTATAAGGGTTCCTTGTTTACTACGGAACCCTAAAAACAAATGAGTTCACTTTCGAATTGTGTGCGCTCACTGGAGTGAGGTTCCAAGTGAACTTTAAAGAATAAACACTTGGTAATTAACATTATGACAATGTTGTAACGTACCTAGTTATGAGCGTTTATACAGAAAGTGGGCAACGTCGCAAATAGCTGTCAAATATTTCGCTGTTTTGATTGATTAATAGATGAATAGTATAATACAAGTAGATACTTAAGAGCGTTCATCCAAAAAGTTGGCAACGTCGCGAATAGCTGTCAAATATATTTTTTATTTGGCAATATTACTGTATGGAAATAAAAAATATGGCTAACTAGTGAACTAAATTTTTTAATTTTTTTTTTAAACAAAAATAAAACTGATTATAAAATGCAATCATTAGTATCATAACACCGAATATTTAATTTTAAATGCAAAAAAAAGTATTTGGAAACTTTCCAAATACCTTTTTTACACCTAAAATGGTTACAACATCAAATTCAGTGTTATAATTTCAATTAATTATTAATATTCTAGTTATTAGGTGGTGGTTATAATATTAGTAGGATAATATTGTAAAGAGGTAAAATTTGTTTGTTTGTAAGTTTATATGAAGGGGGTAATCTCTGGAACTACCATGCGGATTTGAAAAAATATTTTTGCCCAATTCTTGAGACGGCGCGGATGAAATTGCGGCCAAAACTTAGTAATTAATAAAAAGGTTACACTTACTTGGACTTTTAAAATATTTAGAAGCTGTTACTGCTTTTGGTGGTAATTGAGCTAACTTAGCTGAAAAAAAGGACAAATTAAAGTCATCCAACGATCCTTATTCAAATTAGAAATTCAATTGATTGTAAAGATGTTTGTAACTCAATCCACAATGTTACATAAAGTGCTGTAAGCATTTGGATAATATTTTGGCACAACTGTAACCAATGTCAAAATGCTCGAAAAGTAAAAAAAAATGGAGCTTTGACCACCAGTTGGTTCCCAGATATAGTTTCGCATAAAAATTATAAATTTTAATGGTGGGAAGCATATGAGTTTTCGTTGGATGTTAAGTCTTTTTACACCATTAGGGTCGGCTTCCAGTTTAACCGGATGCAGCTGAATACCAGTATTTTACACGGGGCGACTGCCTATCTGACCTCCACAACCCAGTTACTGTGTATCATAATACCCCTCGTTAAGACTAGTTGTTAGACTTTTGGGCTTCTGACTGAAAACAATATATGTTTAAAAAGATTATATTACCTTCTATTTGTCTCCGGGCCAAACCAGGACTCTTCAGTTTTTCTTCTGAATTAGTTCTGTATGGCGGCTTCGGTACTATTGGACCTGCGAATAAATGTTCATTTAAAGGTAGGTAGACAGTAGAAGGTAGCTACCAGGGATGTTGCGAATGCAGATTTTTTTACAGCCGCGGATACGGATCTCAAGTTTTTTAAGGGATCCGTCAAGGCGGCAAGGCAAAATTCAAAATTCCTTACGTTTTTTGCAAACTGCAGCGCTATTTCGTTGTATGATGATCATAATTCAATTCGCGGCAAATATAATAAAAATAATTCGTAAATTATAATAATTTAAAAAGGTATGCATAATGGTTTTAAGAATATTTCTTGAAAATGTGACGATTTAGAACTATATTGATGGTTTAAATGATTATAACTTCCATTTTATTGACAAAAAAAAAGCTCGGCAATTGCGCATGCGAATATCCGCATCATCCCAGGTACATAACGATATTTCATAATTTCACTCAGTATGTAATATTGACAAATTAATCAAAATAGCGAAATATTTGTCAGGTTTTCCTCACATTTCGCCAGTTGAATCTTTCATGGCCCTTTTTCAAGGAAACCATTAATGTATATTTTTGAATGGCATGTATTTAATGCGGCAACTAAGTAAAATGAATATAGGTTTAAAAAAAAAATAGAGTGGGTACCATATATAATGGGTTGGCAGCTAATAAGGAGTATCGTAATTAGTAATAGGTAGCATATTAATATATCAGTAATAAGCTCCGTTTTAATTTAAACTAGCATCAAGTTTTTCTTTTGGGAACAGAATTAATATCTAAGCGGAAACTTAATAGCGAAAACAAAATAGAAAATGGGCATTCATAAATAATATAAATCAGATTCTATTTAAAATTGTTTGTATGAAGAATAAATATAAACTTCGTTTTTCAATCATAATGATAAGTTCGTTCTTGGGATAAATTCATCCCAACTACGGAACCCTTCATTGTGCGTGGTCCGACACGCACTTGGCCGGTTTTTTTCGTAATTTCTTTCATAGTTGAGTAGATATATCTAGTAACTGATTACCACGTGCCAAGATCTCTACCTACTACCCGCTCGCCTTGGCGCGTTAATGGCCACTGTTCTCACCTAACCTAATCCAAATGATTCACCCACAATAGAGGGTATCTGGCGCTCGGCGGCCGCTGCCGCGGCACGCTCGCTCCGCTCGCTCGCCTTCACGCGTTAATGGTCACTGTTCTAACCTAACCTAACCCAAAAGCCACCCTACTAACATTATTAGTCGCCAAGTCATTATTTATAGCTCCTCGCCTAATATTTTATTTGACTGGTATAGTTTATTTGCTACCTAAACACAGCTGCTAGTTTTTAGTTTTTATAACACCTTTAATTTTGAACCTTACATAATATAATAGTCGCGAAAATATTTAATCGCTGGCAAGTTATTTTATTTGTTGCAAACTTTTAACGTTTAGTCGACTTTTAAGTTATTAGTCACTCGGAAAATAATAAGCTTTTTTGAATTAACACTTACTCACTTTGCTTTACAATTTTACTTACAATAAACGAAAAGCAAACAAAATATAATTCTAAAAGGTTTGCGCATTTCGCGCCAAACATTTTCTTTCTAACTGACATTTGCGTCTTTACAACAGTCTTAGATACTTAATTGATTCAGGCGTGACTTTGCGGAAATCCCTTATGAAATACAACAGACGACGTTTATTTAGTAACTTAATCCGCTTAACTGTTCTTAAAGAGTCATAAAGAACCCTGTAAGAAATCGACGTGTTTCACCTCTCAACCAGGCATCCTCAGGATGACGATTGACTCGTTGCAAACCCGAACACGAAGTGTTGCTACGTCAAGCGTCGAGAGCAGTGTGAGCTACACGGGCACGGGCACGAGTTTAACGCGCCCGTGTGTTTGGTTGCATTGAATATTTCCCTAGGGGCACCGTGACCCGCGACGCTTGTAGTGGTGTCGCTTTCTTCACGACATCCCAGCGGTCTGTCCCTGCCAGGTGAGACCCCCAGTTTCCTGGGGGAGGCCCAGCAGAGGACGACCAGCGCCGGAGATATCGACTCGGCGCACCTACGGGTAGGTATGTAGCGCTCCTTGCTTACAGATCTAGCCGTTTACAGATCTCCTCTGAAGTGGTGGGGATGTCGTCATTGTAGCGTGAATAACGCGCTGGCGATACGCAGCTGCCCTGCGGCACACCTGCCAGCACCGGGCGGGCACTGGATAGCGCCCCGTCGACCACCACCCTGAAAGTTCTGTTGGAGAGAAATGTAGAGACCACCTTTACGACGCGGCGGGGCGCATTGGAGGAAGCCAGCTTATGTATTAAGCTCTCGTACAACATACGGTCGAAGGCCTTCTCCATTTCGAGGAATACTGCCACCGAGTACTCCTTGTCCATCGCAGCTGCGAGATGGTGCAGTACCCTCGACAGCTGGAGCGTCGTGCTGTGGGGTCCGCCCAGAAACCAAATTGTTCTGGGCGCGGCGTAATGTGGGGCTGAAGGTGTTACTTGGAGAACGTCGGCAGAGTGATCGGCCTCGTATTTAATTAATTCAACACTGTAAAAAAAATATACAGGGAACGTTACACTGTTGAATGTTTATATTGTTGAATGAATTAAATACGAGTATTCCAAGGTCACCTTTGTTGCGTTTGTTCGCAGCCCCTTGTCGCGCTGGTATCGGTCCTAGCCGAAGTGGGTCGAGCAGTAATCCAATATAAGTGGGGATGTCGGGCGATGTAGCGCACCCTGCTCTCGACCCTTGACGTGGTAACACGTCGAGTCCGGGTTCGCAACAAGTCAATCGTCATCCTGAGGATGCCTTGTTGAGAGGTGAAACACGTGTTGATTTCTTACAGGGTTCTTTATGACTCTTTAAGAACAGTTAAGTGGATTAGGTTACGAAATATCCGTCGTCTATTGTATTTTAA
Source organism: Agrochola lota (assembly GCA_947364205.1). Lineage (NCBI taxonomy): Eukaryota > Metazoa > Arthropoda > Insecta > Lepidoptera > Noctuidae > Agrochola > Agrochola lota. Next base: position 5,870,365 of record OX376246.1, on the reverse strand, counting down.
GACTAGTTGTTAGACTTTTGGGCTTCTGACTGTAAACAATATATGTTTAAAAAGATTATATTACCTTCTATTTGTCTCCGGGCCAAACCAGGACTCTCCAGTTTTTCTTCTGAATTATTTCTGTATGGCGGCTTCGGTACTAATGGACCTGCGAATAAATGTTCATTTAAAGGTAGGTAAATAAGTAGTAGGTTTCTTTTACATCCGCGGATGCGCATGCGAATTTGAAGTTTTTTAAGGGATCCGTCAAGACGGCAAGGCGAAATTCAAAATTTCTTACGTTTTTTGCAAACTGCAGCGCTGTTTCGTTGTACGAGTATGTTGATCATAATTATATTCGCGACAATTATAATAAAATAATTACTAAATTATAATCATTTAAAAACTTATACTGGGTAGCAGGACATCGACGCGAATTCCCCTGCGTTGGAATTTTTCGTCGGTATTTTTTTTATTAATCAGCTGTTCCAAACAATTTTGACCGCGTAGGTATTGCGATTTTCTATGCAACAGCAGATTTTTTTAAAATATCCGACGAAAAATTTCAACGCAGGGGGGTTCAGAATTATGTACTGAATCCATAGTAACAGTTTTCGCGTCGATTTCCCTGCCACCCTGTATAGCCCTAAAAATTTTTGTGCTTGATGGATATAAGGCTATTTCGTAAAAATGTGACGATTTAGAGCTATATTGACTATTTGAATGATTATAATTTCCATTTGTTGATAATGATTTACTTATATTGACCTTTTTCGACCCACATCTGCATTCCGCAGGGCCTGCGCATTGATTAATGCGGATGTGGAGGTCTAAATAAATGCGGAAGCACAGATTGCGGCAGCTCCGCAATTGCGGATGCGGATCCGTTTCCTTTTTGTTCAATAAACAAAAAGGAAATAAAATATAATTCTAAAAGGTTTGCGCACTTCGCGGCAAACGTACCCTTTCTAACTGACATTTGCGTCTTAACAACAGTTTTAGATAGTAAATTGATTCAGGCGTGACTCTGCGGAAATCCTTTATATAACCTTTTCCGCTTAACTATTACTAAAGAGTCATAAAGAACCCTGTAAGAAATCGACACGTGTTTCACCTCTCAACCGGGCATCCTCAGAATGACGATTGACTTGTTGCGAACCCGGATACGACGTGTTACCACGGCAAGCGCCGAACGCAGTGTGAGCCACACCGCCCGCCAACGCCAGGGTTGTTTATGACTCTTTAAGAACAGTTAAGCGGATGAGGTTACTAAATGTACCTCATCTATTGTATTTTAACAGTCTTTGAAGTGAAGTCGTATGAAAAAGTCTCCGCACGCCGTAACTTAGCTGCAGTGGCAACAAAGTTCCATGTAATAGGGGGGCGAGCCTATTGCCTTAAAACGAGCACGAATCCAGACTCCGGCTGCTACTAAGAATATCCTGATGGAAAAATCCAATAACACTGTGCCCGACCCGGATATCGAACCCAAGACTGGAGAGCCAAGACCACTGATTGAATCACTGATTTAAATAATAATAAGCACCCTACTAGCCCAGGTACGCCCGGGCGAAATTTACCCGCAGCGATTTTTTTTACGTGCACTGAATTTTCAACGCTGTGCTTAGCGCCTAGAGTAAAAAATCCAACAGTGTGTTTTTTCAACGCGCTGGGATGTGAGTGCGTCCCAGCGCGTTGGATTCTAAGCACTCGGCTTAATACCGAGTGTTGAAAATCCAGTGCACGATAAAATCCCGCCGCGATATTTTTACGTCAGTGCGAACGTGGGCTTACTGGTCCACTGCAGGACAAAGATTTCTTCTCATACACAGAAGGCACGAGCATTGCTCACCAGGCTTGCTCAAGACGGGATGGCGAGTTATATAATAGATTTATATTCAAACCTTCTTGTCTCCGGCGGAATCCAGGACTCCTGAGGTCTTCATGTGAATTCTCTAATCCCTTATTTCACGTTAAAACTACTAAACATATTTGGATGACAGTTTAAAATAGATCCAATTTGAACTGAACTTGGATGTTGAATTCTTATTAAACTTTTACCTACATCATTTTTACTAGCTGCACCCCGCTGTTTCACCCGCATAAGTCTCGATCCCATGGGAATATCGGGATAAAATGTATCTTTTGTTCTAACCCAGTTCATGGTCTACCCATGTGCCAAATTTCATCCAAATCTGTTCAGCCGTTTTAGCGTGAAAGCGTAACAAACAAACAAACTCACTTTCGCATTTATAATATTAGTTGGATTAGGATTCGGACGGACGTAATTCGGATCTAGTGAGCAACCCGTCTTATAAATTGTACTACGGTTACTTCTGATTAACTGCTTTTTCGGATTCGGGCGCAAACGCTCTAACAGTTAAGCTCAACACACACACGGCTCCGCGTCACGTCCAAAATAAAGTTTATAAAGTAGGTACTTCCCCGGAAGTACTTTTTTACGCGCGATTGTAATCCGTACTTCCACACTAATATTGCAAAAACGAAAGTAACTTTATCTTTTCACACGGCTGCGGCTGAATGAAATTTTAATAGTTTTTATCCCGGTAGTAGGTTCCCTAAGAAAATTTCCGATATCCGTGCGGGCGAAGCCACGGGCAAAAGCTAGTAAAGCTTGCCCAGCTTATTCTTTTTTTTCTGATTTCTGTTTAATGATTATGTGCGGCAGTTTGAGTAGTTTATGTAGCCTACCCAAATGTCCTTTCTTTGGTATTGTTCGTCGAGTTGAGCACCTTAAGTACTGAGTTGAGCTCCACGATTACTGACAAATGCTTGCACTGACTGGACAGGTCCACTCAAGTATGTGTGGTTCTTTTCTCAAAAGACCACTTCAGACACTAAATCTACATGGTCCTCATATGACCTGACCAAGATTATGTCTGAATTTTAAAAGAGACTGCGACCTCTGAGTTTGTTTTGGTCTTTCTTCTCATAGTGGTCAGATAGGAAACGCCTATTTTTTTTATGACTTCTAAAAGTGATTCCAATATTCCATTTACAGAATAAACAATTTCATTTTAAACCGACTTCCAAACAGGAGGGGGTTATATGTTCGTCGCGCATGTATGTTTTTTTTTGTATGCCCACCGATTTCTCCGTCAATTGTTTTCCGATTTTGAAAATTATTTTTTTGTATGAAAGGGGCAAATTCCCACCGTTGGGGGCCCTTTCCCAAATTGGTCCCATAATTTTTTTATTAACTTTGCTTGGCTAGTTTTTGAGTTAGCTTCAACAATACGTATTTTTCCCACTTAAACTATGTGGATGATATGATAAGTTCCTGTCACTGTTATTTACATAGCAAGTAGTGGTATTCGAAATTGTGCATCAAAACTAAAAAGTGACAAATAAAAATAAAATACAAGAAAAAAAAACAACAGACTTCCAAAAAAAATACTACCAAGTGAAAAATAAAGTCCGTGGCAAAAACCAAAAATTCAAAACCAAATACACTTCCGAAATTAAAGTTATTTTTCACTTTCTAGTTTTTTTTTTTGGAAGTCGAGTTGTTTTTTTTTCTTTATTTTTTTTAGTTTTGATACACAATTTCGAATACCACTAATTGCTATATAAATAACAGTGACAGGAACTTATCAGTGACACAAAGCTATACATTATATACTGACCTTCCATTGGTCTCCGGACAAAAGCAGGGCTTTTAACTTCTTCGTCAGATGTAACTAATCCCTTATTTCTATATGACTGCTTCGATACCAACGGACCTATAAATAAAAAAAAATATTTACATTACATAACATCGAACGATTCAAGGACGGCGAACTATGGAACGGGCTATACTTGAAGTCTCCCTGAGAGATCGAATACGGAACGAAGAGATCTAGAAGAGAACCAAAGTTGTCGACATAGCTCCTAGAATAAGCAAGCTGAAGTGGCAATGGGCCGGCCATATTAGCCGTAGAACCGATGACCGTTGGGGTAGACGTGTTCTTGAGTGGAGACCGCGAATTGGCAAACATAAGGTAGAACGCCCTCAGGCTAGGTGGAGCGACGATCTTCGCAGGTTGGCTGGTAGCAGCTGGATGACAGTTGCCGAGAATCGAGCTGAATGGCGTGCAATTTGAGAGGCCTATGGGACTTTGAGTGGACTGCTATAGGCTGATGTTGATAATTTACTGGTATGAGGAACAGGGTGTCAAGTTCACTCATACTCCATAGAAAAGAGAGGATCCTCCGACCAGACGGGTGTTGTTTCTGGCGGGCAACTGCCTAACGATTGATGTCGGATAGGCTTATATATGTCATATCGCGCGGTAAACTCTAATTGCGCAATGCAGGATTAGTGTGACGTCAGGTCTATGATGCATAGTTCGCATGTGGCGATTTAGATGCCGCCACAATAACATTGAACTTGTATTCTCTGAAGGGACAAGCAGAAGTGAATAGTCACCATTTTTTTCCAGAAAAGTCCCATGTCACAATGGCGAGCCTATTGCCATCAACAGGACACATATCCAGACTCCAGGTTGCTACTGAGAAAAACCCAATGACACTGCCCGACCTGGGAATCGAATGCTACGAAATATGAAAAAAAAACCGACCAACTGCGTGTTGGACCACGCAAAATGAATGTTACCGTAGTTGGGATGAATTTATCCCAAGAACAAACTTAACATGTTTTTCAAACTGCAAATTTAAGTTGGTCGATTATTACTCGTTAACCTATAAAGCCTTCTTAGCTCTGATAGTTTTCCTTTTAACTTCGTTATATATACTACTGCTGTGAATTTTTTCAGAAATCCAAGTGCAACTATTTAGCTGGCAGGAGGGGACACTATACTCTAACAAAAATTAGCACTTTAAAGCTTAATATTTCACAAACGGATCCTTAAATTGAAAAATGGCTTTCACACACCCACCATATTTTTTTAACGACCTTTCCAACGATACCCCACACCATTTCTAATCAATCAATCAATTTTTTTTATTTTTTATTTTATCACTTTGTCGCCGTGATGAATATACCAATGGCAAATTACAGCTTTCTAGTACTAACAGTCTCTAAGCTAAGCCGAGGACATACAGACAGACGGACATGGCGAAACTATAAGGGTTTCTTGTGGACTACGGAACCCTAAAAAACTCAAACTTACCAGCATAGTGGTAATTAAAACCATTCTCGACTGGCATGGGTGGCGCTGAAGCTTGAGGAACTGAAAATATACACAAGAAACAAGATATAATTAATATACATGACGTAGAAGGTATGTCTCGTAACGCTAACGGTCACTTTCAGCGTTTTCATTTTGCGCCTTAACTAACACGAATCCCAATTCTAATGACGGAGAAGGTTACTTGTCTCTTTCGTTATTATCAGCCATATTTTAACTACTGTGGGCGAACTATGGGTAGCGTTGGTTATTGCGCAATAGAATAACCGATGGCAGTTCAGAGCAAATTGTAATTTACGATCAAATTAATCACACTAGCAATTCACACACTGTAGGTACGCGACACAACTATTCGGAACGCGCGACAGTTTCTAAACGTCTTCACTGCTTGACCGCCACCCATGAACTCTGCTTATCTCCGGTCGAACGTTATGTTATAGACTCTGTCAAGGATGGAAAATTTTCAAATAACTTCTTCCGCTCTGGGCGGAGCTGGGATGGCGTGTCAGACACCCGTGTTCCTTCAGTTGCCTGTACGTTGCTAGGGGCCACGGGGTCCCTTTCGGTCTTTCAGCGACCCCGGCAGGCATCAGTCCTAGCGGACCCCGTCAGTTGGTCTGGACATCTCTTTGAGGCGCGCGTGGAACACAACGCGCCGTCGAACCAGGCCTGGTCCTTATCGGACGGCAAGTTACCCATTGCTCACCGTCCGCAAGTCCGCGCCTACGGTGGCCGGGAATCTGCCTGCGATTCCCGACGCCCAGGCCGTCTCCTGCGGTGGCTAGGGGCGGGAGGGTGCGAAATTTGCCTCTCCCTCACGCGTACCGCCTCCCCCTTCGCGAGCATTGCAGAAGGCAGTGACGGCTCTGTACCATGGCCTGGACCAGGACCGGGCGCGAGAGATCACTGCCACCGATCGCCTCCACAAGGACACGGCGGTGCCTCGCCCAAGCCAGGCAGACCTCCACCGTATGCTCCACCGTGTCCTCCGGGCGATCCACACAGTGGTGACACCCGGGCGTTTCCTCCCGCCTTATCCGGAACTGGAACCTCCCGAACAATCGTATCCGGTGAGGACCTGCGTCAGGTGGAAGGTGAGCACGCCGTGGCGCCTCTCTAGCCACTCCTCAAAGAGGGGACTTATCGCCGCAATTGTAGCGTGCCCAGCACTGGGTTGTGACAATCGCACTCTCCACTGTGCCGTGATTTCTCGCAGCAGCGGAGTTACGGCCCAGCGTTTCGCCTCCTCGCGCCACTCCCAAATGTGGACTTTTGCCTCCAAATCCCATGGCGGCAATCCGGCAAGGAGGCTCGCCGCCTCACCGGAGACCGTGCGATATCCCCGGACCAGCCGGATAGCCATGGCCGTTTGAGACGCGTTCAACCGGCGGGCTGGCCACAGCCTCAGAGAACGCGCCCACACCGGTGCCCCCTAAAGGGCCATGGACCGCATGACCCCCGCGTAGAGCCTCCAGCCGGAGGCGTTTGGAGCCCCTAGATTGGGCAGGAGCCGCTTCAAGGCAGCTCCGGCCCGCTCCAGTCTGGGAGCCAAACGTCGAAAATGCTCCACGAAGTTCCACCGGCTGTCGAGGACGAGTCCCACATACTTCATCCGCGACTCGACGCTGATGTGAACCCCTCCTACCGTCATTTGGGAACCCGATGGTGACGTGTTCCGAAGACTATGAAAATACATAGCCTCGGCCATATGCAGGGCCACCTCGAGTCCCAACTGCCGGATCCTGTCGACGATTGTCGCAACCCCGCGTGTCGTTAGATCGGCCGCCGCCTGGTGCGACCTCCCTTGCGCCAGGATCAACGTGTTGTCAGCGTAGCTTACCACGCTGACATCTCCATTCTCCCTAGTGAACGGAGTAGATGCAGCCCTGTCCTTCAAATAGGCCTCGACCACACGACAGAGGTAGGTAGGCATCCGGTGATACCGCTGTGCCTCCCTGTTGCTACTCCAGGGCAGGATGTTGAAGGCATTGGCGATGTCTAAGACACCGCCAAGACAACCCTACCCCGGGCCACAGCATCCCCCGTTATGAGGGCACGCATGCGCATGATGGCGTCCACCATAGAGCGCCCTCTGCGGAACCCATACTGGCTCTCCACGCTGACGTACCGATTCGTCGAATCAGTGACGTATTTCCGACATATACTTAAAATTAGGAATAATATTAGATGTGTAAGTGTTTGTACAAACCTACTTACAGGAATAAAATCAAGATGGTAAGTGGTTACTGCCGCCTAAGTACTTTTGCAATATACATATCAAATCAAGCTATACATTTCTAGAGCAAAAATTGTATGTTAATTTACATATTCATTTGCATATTCTGAAGCAGTCAGATACAATCAAAATGGAACTTTAGTTCATGATTTATTGGATCTTTTTTTTCCATGTACAAGACAGTTTCGTAATTGTAACATTTTCGCTCGATAAATGTTTTATTCGAAAATCATGTTTTTTTTTAAAGATTATTTAAATAAAATCTCGGATCGGCTTTGATGTCTAAAACAAGTATTCACTGTAAGAAAATATAGTTTATTATCCAGCCACAAAATATTTTTCTCTAGATCAGGCTTCCTCAAAGTGGGGTTCGCCATTCGACGGCAGGGGGTTCGCGATAAGATTGACGTAATGGTGGCTTGGTGACTGGCAGGCACGTGCGGCACACAAGGTGGCCCGCGCGCGAATTAGAATGAATTAGCTAAGTACAAAAATATATATGAAGAAGATTTTTTATTTCGTAAGACCTTGGAGTCTACGATGAAAGGGTAAGATATTTTTGACATTATTAATGATTTTATTGAAAAACATGGCATAGATTGGACAGATATCCACTGACGGTGCAAATGCAATGACAGGAAGGATATCTGGACTAATATCCAGGATAAAAAATCTCGCTCCTGAGGTTAAAAGTTTGCATTGTGCATTGCACAGAGAAGCATTGGCGAGTAAGAAAATACCTAATGATTTAAAAGCAGCACCTTCAGAGGTCGTAAAAATTATAAATTACATAAAAGCGCATCCGCTAAATTCAAGACTTTTCGCATTATTATGCCGAGACATGCCCTAGTGAACATGTTTCATTACTGCTACACTGTGAAGTATGCTGGTTGTCAAAAGGATATTAGCTCGCTTTGTTGAAATTCGTCACGAAATCTATATATTTTTGAAAGACAGTGACTTCAACCTTAAATTCCGATTTGAAGTGAAACCTGGCTCAAAAGAGTAACCTATTAAGCTGACATTTTTTCTTGTCTCAATTAAATGAATGCTTCGATGCAAGGGTCCACGTGCAGTGTATTCACTGTGCGGGACAAAATAAACGCACTTATAAAAAAATTAAAATTATGGAAAACTTGCTTGAGATCAAATATCTTTTGGAAGGCCGTCAGCGAACGTCTCCTTCTGCGAACCAGTTATGTTCGCGAAGGAGGAGGCGGAGCGCGCGGGGGAGATGCAAGCTGCATGCCCTCGCGGCCCTAGTCGCCGCAGGAGACGCCCCGGGCGTCGGGAGTCGAGATCCGACTTCCGGCCACCGTAGGCGCGGGCTTGCGGACGGTGAGCAATGGGCAGCTCGCCGTCCGATAAGGACCAGGCCCGTGTCGACGGCGCGTTGTGTTCCACGCGCGCCTCAAAGAGATGTCAGCACCAACTGACGGGGTCGAAAGACCAATGCCTGCTGGAGTTGCGGGTTTGTCCGAAAGGGATATCGCGGCCCCGGCACACAGGCAACGGAAGGAACACGGGTGGGTTTTAGTCAGTAAAAGACTGACACACCCTCTCGCTCTGCCCAGAGCGGGAGAAGTCATTTGATGATTTCCCATCATCAAAAAAAAAAAAAAAGCAGTCATTATTAGAAATGTCCGTAGATGAAACTCTTCAAGCTGATTTAAAAAGGATGTCTTTGATAGATTTTTGGGCAGCTAGACAGAAAGAGTATCCCGAACTGTCACGCAAAGCGGTGAATTTCGTTTTACCCTTTGCTACAACATACTTATGTGAGAGTGGATTTTCACACCTGGTCATGATACAAACTAAATACAGAAATCGACTTAATACCGAGTCAGAATTAAGGTCCAAAATTACTCCTAAAATTGTCTCCATTTGCGACAAGAAACAACCACACCCATTACATTAATATTGAAAAGATATTTCTTTAGGCACTTTATTTGTTACCTTTTATTGAAATAAAAACCTTATTTTCTTGAACAGTCAATTTTATTATTTTCTTTGGAGGGGGGTTTTAATCAGTTAGTTAAGGGGTTCGCTGTCACCTGCAAATTTTAACAGGGGTTCGTGGAACCGAAAGTTTGAGAAACCGTGCTCTAGATCAATTATTACTTTAGTGAAAAACGAAATAAGAATTGAGACTTACGGCATTTAGTTCCATGCTCGAACACAATCAAAAAGCGCACGTGATATTCAACTTTATTACTGATGTATTAGCGTTTAGCACATAGTTGAGTGGCGGGGTTTATGGGGGCGGAGTTTGCGTGGAAATTACTGGTCTTAAGCTGATTTCGTATTGTTTGGGATTTCTATACAATGAGAGGTCAGGTCATACTGGAAATTTATAGTTCGATATGTAGCCATATGTTCGTTTCTCCCCTTTCAAATCGGATTGTTACTACTACCAGCTTAGCGTCAGAAACGAGTATACGTATTTTAACCGGGCTGGTTACGATACTTGTTATGTGATTTTCATTGTTATGGAATATTCTTTCAGATACAAAATAATCATCTTCCTATAATTAATTCAAGATACAGAAACTTAGATCGAAAAGGAGGTATTTTCGTTCGGACAGACAGACTCTGTATCACTTGATCATTTTTGACAGTCAAAAGTGATATTATGCAAACCTACATTTCGCCTAATTTCTTTAAATGATTTAGGAATCAGGTATTTTTTTTAGGTTTCCGTAGTAAACAAGGAACCGTTACAGTTTCGCTATGTCCGTCTGTCTGTCTGTCCGTCTGTCTGTCCGCGGGTTAGCTCAGAGACGGTTAGTACTAGAAAGCTGTAATTTGGCATATGTATACATACCCAGTAACCTTACCCAGTAACTGGCTTGTGGTGTTGGAGGTCAGATAGGCAGTCGCTCCAAGTGCAATAATGTTATTCATAGTTGGGAAAAGGCTATGTAAATGAATATTTTATTAATACTCACAAAGATGGTGACGTTTTGGTACTGGTGACATTGGTGGTGACGTCTTGGGCTCTGTAAAGTTTAAAAGTAAATATTTATAATTGCCATCAATGAGAGTTTCATGAAAATTCACGCCCCCAGTTGGCGCCATTTTGACAAGAGGTCTTCCATATCGACAATGTTTATAAAAAAATATGACGACTTTCATGATTCGTTGATCATTCAGTCACGACTAAAAAAAATATAGGCGCTTTGACACTTTTGACAGGTGCCCGACTTGACGTCTCAGTGCTGCCACCTAGTGAACGTCATTTCGTAAAACCCCCATTAATATGACGAATTAATATTTGAATGACCAACATACTATGGTTTTCCGGGTTTAGTTGTTCATGAGGTTTTAGTATTTATTATTTTCGCACTTACGGTTGAGGAAAAAAACAGTGTGGGGCTACATTTAAAATGGAATCAAAATTGGAGTACCCCAAGTTTCCATACTGGGTCCTATAATGTAGTGTACAGTATTATGCATGACATAATACATATAAACTAAAATCACAAAGAAGTAAAATGTTTTTATGTTTTTTTAAAGTTACCTAATCTCTGAAAGTAGATACTGATCCGATTACGAAATTCTTTCACTGTTGAGCTACATGTTACACATGCTTTATGTTGCTACATGCTTTTTTATGTGAAAGCACACGGACGAAGTTGCCGGCAGTTATATATTAATATTAAGTATATACCTATTGACATTTATGGTCTCTGTTTATAGGAATTATGGAACATTAAATACAAAGTAATGACACATTAGCTAATATTGTGGTAACATATGAAACAATAGAACTGTTTTCCTTACGTTAATTTAAAACCATCAAAAGCGTTTGTTTGTGTTTGCGATTTCGTGATTTCTTTTGTGACTACAAATGACAAATACATACATACATAAACAGCCATACCAGGGAAACTGTGTAAGACCAAAAACACTATAAAGTGAAAAAAAAACTATTAGTAAAGTCGTTTTGAATTTTCGTTTTTTGTCACCGACTTCCGAAATAAAGTTATTTTTCCCTTCGTAGTGGTTTTTTTTTTTGGAAGACGATTAATTTTCTTGTTGTAAAAAAAAAATATTTCCTCCTTGTCACACAAATTCGAATACCCACTACCTGCCGTTCGATTCTGTAAAAATATCACCGTGAAACTTAGGTGAAGTGAGCTGTCAATAGTGTTAATCCCTAGCATCCTGCCGGTCGATTCTGTGGCAGTGACAGCTCACTTCACGCTCACTTCACCTAAGCTTCACGTTAATATTTTTACAGAATCGACCGACTGTTATGTACTTAAATAACAATGACAAGAAGTTATTATAACATCATCCAAGACTAAGTGGGATAAATACGTATTATTGAAGCTAACTTAAAAAGTACCGAAGCAAAGTTAATAACATTTATATGGGAGCACCTCGAGAGCATCTCTTTCAAACAAAAAAACAATTTTGCAAATCCGTTTATATATGACGGAGTTATGTTTTTTTTATTTTGTGTGTGTGTTTTTATGTATGTTTTTAGTTTGTTATTTAATTTAATTCAAGTGGTAGTAATAAATTATTTACAAACTATTAACACTAGGTACGAAATACAATAACTAACTACACGAATAGATACAAAAAACAAAAGGACACTTAGGCGTCGAAGTATTCGTCCGCATCGCTGTCATCCGGAAACGTGCCCAGAAGACTGGCAGCATTGCCACGCTGAATGGCAATGCTAGTTCTTTGGCCAAAGAACAAGCCAGCCCTCTGGTCGCGTGAAGTGTCGACCAGTCGGCGAGAAATTTCCTTAAAAAAGACACGCGCACTCGGACCCCATGACCCGAGCGTTTTGACCCCAAACGGCTCAAAACTGGTTACAGTATTTGCGCCGCTTGAGGGTCTCAGCAACCGCTGCAGCGGCGCCAGCACAGCCCGCCGTGCTAGGAACATGAGATGGTGCAAGGGTGTAGACACATGTTGCGTCCCACACCAGAGGCCTACCCACCTTCCAAGGCAACAACGTCATGCCGTCTGGTCTCTTCCCATCGTCACGTACCAAGCCGTTTGGTTCTAATACCGCTGGTACGCCGGCGGTGACAAGGGCTCGACGAATAATATCGTTGATGCTGGCGTGCCGTGCAATGCGACCTGCGCTCTTGTAACAGGACAGGCCATGATGTCCGAGACTGTCTACAGCTTCACCGCAGAGACACCGATGCGGTGCAACACAAGGTGCGCCCAAGCGGAGACACGTAGCGAGCCGAAACGATGAGTCATCCATCATGGTGCCTATGGTGGTTGACGGGAGCGCTTGAAGCCACAAACCTGACTCCCATTCTCCCACAGCTAGCAGACGGGCACGCTCAGCAGTATTAGGTGACGTGTTTACCAGGGATTTCCGTATAATACTGCAGAGCGGCACGTCCCACCGTTTCTGGGAGGACGGGTTATCAGGCAAATCCGTATTAGGACAAGCCATTTTCCAAGCGTTCAACGCATCGGTCAAACACGGTACCGCACGCACACTATGCTGCCAAGCATATTATATGTTGGGGGATTACATCGACGACAAAAATGCTTGGCTCAGCGCTGGTCCAGCTCCACAAGGGCGCATAAACTAATTGATTAGCATTCAAAATATTGTTGCAGCTGCTGAAGATTGTAAAACTATCTTTAGATTGTATAAATTCAATCTCTTAGTATTATATAATTGCATAGCACATGTGTGAGCACTATGTCCCTACTTTACAGTTACCATTTACTGGGTACGTCTTTCATTGACTTGAGTTTGCCCTGGCGGTTGTGAGTATGTCATGCTCACTCAAATGTCTCGCTGGTGGTGGCGTGTGTGTTGGATCGTTAAGTTACCTTCAAAATGGTTGAGCTAAATGGTGCTGATGCATGCGTCATGTTCGTGAATGGGCGCCGTCAGTGGGGACTGGTCATCTCTTAGCTGCCACGGCTTATTTGAATTTATTTTAATTTTTGAATTGTTTTTTATTTTATTTTTATTACTGACGCTTTTAACGTGCACGTCTTTTTACATTGTTCTCACATGTATAATTACAAAAATGGATGATGTAACCAATATTTTGTGAAAATATTCTGATTGAAAAGAGTGTCCGTGGAGTTTCTTGCCCGTTCTTCTCCATAGGAACCTACTACGCGTTGGAATGGGCAACTAGCTTCATATTTCTGACTGACCGACCCCTTGACAATTCAAAAGTACCTGTAATTGGTTTATTTGAAATAAATGCTTTGAGTTTGAGTTTACCTCAAAATCGACCAGTGAGGAAGATAAAATGTTCCTGGTTAATTTATCGGTACTGTGGACCGAGGAGAGGAAGGCCGGTAAACTTATACTTGAAATTTTGCGGACACCAAGACCACCCAGGCGGATGGGAAGTGTGGCTTGCTGCCACGCTCGGTCGTCCAGGGCCACATTTAGGATTGAGGTTAATGTATTTCTAATAATTTGGTCCACTTTTTCTAAAAGTTGTGGATGCATCCACAGATGGGAGGAACGAAGGCTATACGTGAATTTTGGTCCAAAGCAACAGTATCGAATGAGTGTGAAGGCCGAATGAATATTAATTTTGAAAAGTCTTTCCGAGACATCGTTAAAATTTTGTATTTTCTGCTCAATTCAAGTTAATTTTAAGTATAAAAGATTATTGATTGAGATACGTATATGAACGTTATTTGTTAAAAGTAATGTTTATATTCGTATGAGACACTAACTTTACTTAGCAAAGTTAAATCAAAGTGTGATCTGTAAATTTTGCTCTAAAACAATAAGAAGAAACTTGCCCATTGTGAACTTATCTTCCTTTACTACCTCGTCGGGAGGCAGAGGCAACGGTGGACGATCAGCTATGTTCTTTCTAGGTTCTGTAAAAATACAGGGTCAAATTAATATTAAGTAACGAAACTTCAAAGATATTAAATTATAACGAAACAAAATAAATTATAATATTCCGGAGAAATAAAAATTTAATCAATGAAAAAATGTGGGTGTACTTAAGAGGGTTTATCCTAAAAGTTAGCATCGTCGCAAATAACTGTCAAATATTTACCTGTTTTGATTCTTAAAGCAATATTACTGAATATAAATAAGAAACGTGGCTAACTAGCGAACTAGAATATTAATAATGAATTGCAATTATAACATTGAATTTGATTTTGTACCCATTTTAGGTGTAAAAAACGTATTTGAAAAGTTTCCAAATAGTTTTTTTACATCTAAAACTAAACATTCGGTGTTACGATAATAATTATTGCATTTCATAATCAATATTCTAGTTCGCTAGTTAGCCATTTTCTTTTTCCACACTGTAATATTGCTAAACAAATCAAAACAGTGAAATATTTGACATCTATTTGCGACGTTGCCCACCTTCAGAATAAACGCTCTTAAGGTTCACCTCTGCCGAACCCTTCGGTGAATACGAGCCTGATGTTATGTTAGTTAATAATAAATCAGATGTCAGACTCACTGCTGCCGAGCTATAATACTGCTACTTATTTATTCTGTGCTTGTGGCATATCTTTTCTAAATTGCAGCTTGTATGCTAACGAAGTCAAAGGGGTTTACTTACTGGCTCCTCGCTTTGTTTTGGGTGACTTTGGTGATATTGGGTCTGCAAATATATAAATTTTGAATGTTAATAACCAAAAAAGAAGCTACAATACCTCAACTTTAAAAGCGTTCGCGCACTGCATTAGATCCAAATCTCAGACATGACGGTCCGAAAAAAAAAGTATTTGAAAATAAACCCTGTTTAGCACCCTAATTGCGTAACTCACTTTTGAAGCATATTGCTACACCATTGCTTCATAAGTTCGAAAAATTTGTCTGCTCAACAACACAAATAACTTAATGAATGTTGTTGAACTGTCAAAATGAATTACCCCGCAGGTAAAATTCTCACACAATCACTCATTCCACGGATTAAGTAACCCATTCATCTGTAGGGTTTATCCTAAAAGTTGGCAACGTCGCAAATAACTGTCAAATATTTACCTGTTTTGATTCTTATAGCAATATTACTGAATAAAAATAAGAAATGTGGCTAACTAGAGAACTAGAATATTAATAATGAATTGCAATTATAATATTGAATTTGATGTTGTACCCATTTTAGGTGTAAAAAACGCATTTCGAAAGTTTCCAAATAGTTTTTTTTCATCTAAAACTAAACATTCGGTGTTACGATATTAATTATTGCATTTCATAATCAATATTCTAGTTCGCTAGTTAGCCACATTTTTTTATTTCCACACAGGAATATTACTAAATTAATCAAAACAGTGAAATATTTGACATCACCTTCAGAATAAACGCTCTTAAGAAGGTTTCAAATTTATATCTCACTACTATTTCCAATAATGATTGTTTGAATAACATTGTCTAAATGTAATATCATAGACGAAAATTGAAGTTATAAAATTGACTTCAATTGTCTAATGAAAAACATCAGTGCACTTGTCACTTACTATGCATATGCCAGGCATGGCTCAGTTATGGGGTCATGCTGTGGGGTAACAGTACGGATTCACAAACCATATTTATTTTACAAAAGAAGTTAATTCGGATAATAACCAACATAGAACAAACAGATAGCTGCAAACCACACTTCCAAAAACATAAACTACTCACACTTCCTGTTTATATATCTTAGAATTATGTAAATTTGTCAGAAAACACCAAGATTTTTACCTTTTGCGAAGAAACACAAACAAGATTCACCTTTCGACACAACAAAAACAAAATTAACATACCTCAATCCCGACTCAAAATGCACTCAACCAGCCCTTTAGTAATGTCCATAAAAATTTACAATAAATTGCCAAATGATTTTAGAGAAGTAAGCAAAACAAATATATTTATTAATAAATTGAAACAATTTCTGGAATCCAAGTCATACTACTCAGTAAAGGAGTTTTTAGATGACAAATCGATTGCAAAATAAAATAAAATTATTCTCTCTTACACCAAACTTAATGAAATAAGGCGGGAACAAGGTGCGAGCCTTCAACGGTTGGGTCATGCTGGTTTTGATGTACTCTTTCGGCATACTCAAATGGACTCAGACCGACCTCGACGCCCTGGATAGGAGGGTCCGTACGCTGCTGACTCCATATCGGATGCATCACCCACGGTCATCGGTAATGAGACTGTATATCCCGCGAAAGTGTGGAGGTCGAGGCTTTTTAAACGCTAAGACCCTCCACAATCGCGAGATATGCAGTCTCAGGGAATATTTCTTAGAAGCCGACGTGGGGATGCATCGAGATGTGGTCGCGGTAGACAAGGGTCTCACCCCGCTCTCCTTGGCTAAAGAAAACTGGCGTAAACCTGTAGTGCTTGATACTAACGATCGCAAGGAGGTATGGCAGAGTAAGGAGCTTCACGGACGCTACTTTCGGGCCCTACATGGACCCGATTTAGATTTACTAGCGTCCGTAGCCTGGCTGCGTTGTGGTGACCTCTTTGGGGAAACCGAAGGTTTTGTCTGTGCAATTATGGACGAAGTTATGATGACGAACAATTGCCGGAGATTCATTGTGAAGGACGGGACGGTTGACATCTGTCGGGCATGCCACCGTCCGGGAGAATCAATCCGACACATTATCTCTGGCTGTTCTCGTCTAGCTAGCGAAGAGTACTTGCATAGACACAACCTTGTAGCCAGGATTATCCACCAGCAACTTGCTCTGAAGTACAGTCTTGTGGAATCTGAAGTGCCGTACTATAGGTATGCGCCCGACCCAGTTCTCGAAAACGGAAATATCACTTTGTACTGGGATCGATCCATCATCACTGACAGGACTATTGTTGCCAATAAACCTGATATAGTGGTGGTGGATCGAGTAGAGCGGCGCACAATGATTATTGACATAACGGTTCCGCATGACGGGAACCTCGTGAAAGCCGAGAAAGATAAACAAATCAAGTATCTTGACTTGGCTCGCGAGGTTGTCGACATGTGGGATGTGGACTCAGCGATCATTGTGCCGATAGTCGTATCAGCCAATGGTTTAATTGCCAAGAGCCTCGACCAAAACCTAAGGAGGCTCTCGTTGGGCAGCTGGATCAAGGGCTTGATTCAGAGAGCGGTACTCTTGGACACGGCTCGCATTGTCAGGAGGTTCCTCTCTCTGGAGCCCTGACCGCCGGTAGCTTGGACACTGTTCCCGATACCGGTGGGCTACTATTTTTTATATTTTTAAATGTTTTTATATTCTTTTATTCTAATATTTAAAAATATAATTTATATGTATATAGTTGAATAAAGGAAATATTAATGAAAGTACTACCAAGAATTTCATAATAATTACCTACAGTATTACATAAAATAAAATTAACTAATATACTATACATATATGCACAAACCTACAATTCATATTTTTCTCTTTTTGTTCTCACACACTATTGTCTACATTTCTTTCTCATTTCTCCTTTCGCAGGTCTGCTGGAAGAAATTTCTTAAGAAATAAGCAGTACCTTTGTACTCAAATTATAATTATGTCGTATCTGTATGTATTTTACTGTGTGTACATAAATAATAAAATAAATAAATAAACCTAAAAATATATTTATACATAATTATACACCCAATTAAACACATCTAATAATGTATAATAATATTGAAATGCTTAAATTTATGCTTTGCCCTCTTCCTCTCTCCTAATTATGCTGTGCCCCACAGGGTCCATATTGGTCTTTTACTTTGTTATACCATCTATGTAATACATATGGAATGCAATAAATAGTTGAGTATTGAGTATCATTAGGGTGATTTAAAATTAGAATTTCGAGTATTCAAATAATCGAATCAAAGCACATTGTCGTGTTATCGCGCACTAAACTTCACGCCCTCTCTCTCGTACTCCGCTCGACGACTCGCCTAGCAACAGAGAGCGCACGAAGACGCGACAATGTAGCCCAAGCATTAGTGGCACTACAAATTGGCATCAGGTACGTTTTCTGATCCATGTTTATATTTTCTTCAGATACTTTTGCAACAGACCATGTGCGCAACCCGTCATACAAATAGTAGGTAAGTACTAAAAGCCCTTCGGAATGACATTTCTTGAACTGATACCGCAGGATGCATCGTTCGTTCGTATCGTATCGTTTTGTATAATTTAGAAGCATTTTTTCAAATTTTGTAAATGTGAGCACCATGGAGCCGTTTGTATTTTTTTTTTGTTTTTTAAATTTATTATTATGTATGTTGACTTGAAAGATCATGGTAGCTGAGAGTATGTCATGCTCACTTAAATGTCTCGCTGATGGTGGCGAGTGTGTTGAATCATTCGGTTCCCTACAAAATGGTTCAGCTGAATGGTGCTGATCCACGCGTCATGTTCGTGAACTGGCGCCGTCAGTTGTGACTGGTCATCTCTTATCTGCCATGGCTTATTTTTAATCTTATATTTTGAATTGTTTTTATTATTTTTTGTACATTGTTCTCACATATAGAAGCAACAAGAATAATGTACCCAGGATTTTGTAATTTTCTATATTTAAAAGAGTGTCCTTGGAGTTTCTTGCCCGTTCTTCTTCATAAGATCTATGTTTTGGAATGGGCAACTAGCTTCAACTTTCTGACTAACTGACGCGACTATTTGACAATTCAAAAGTGCCTGTAAATGGTTTAATTGAAATAAATGCTTTGAGTTTGAGTTTGAGTTTGCAGTTCTGAATTTTTGAGATTTTTTTGATTATTTATATGTCTAGATATAGTACCGCGCTGCAAAAGAACTAAAACAAACTAGCCAACTTTGTTATGGCGTGCGTGGCAGCTACGTCTTACACTCGCGCCACATCCTTGTGCTGTTCTAGTGTGCGTGCATTTAGCGGCTAGCAGTTGGACCCTATTTTTTTCGTCGAGTTCTCTGTTTTGTCGGTCTATCTAGATATATTTATATCTTTGGTTTAATTATGTTTTTTTTCTATACATAACGCAGAGTTGGTACCACAAAACTATAGTATTTTGCGATGTGACCGGGCGGATGGGCGTAAACAAGGCGGCGCGTTTCGTGTGGCCGCACACTGGCTCGAGCTGCGTCGAGTTACGCTACCCGAGAATGACGTCGTTATAGATAAAGGTAACAATTATTTGTTTTTGTGTTGCGTTCTTAACATACCTCCAAATAGTAATGAGAATGAATATATCGCACCTTTGGTAGAACAAGGGCACAATTGCAGTTTTTGCAATTTTATTATTAATTATTTTTTTCTTTGTCGCGCCAAGAGAGTAACAAAATGGCGCCAAAAAGACAACGCCACTATTTCAATCTGGCGGGTCTTTGTCCCTCCAGTTCAAAGGGCCTTTTTAAAGCATTTCTGCATATTTAAGTCATTTTGGCAATTTATGACAATTATGCCCTTGTTCTACCAAAGGTGCGATATGTTACTGTTTAGGCTATTAGAACAATTGTGTGTTAAATATAAAGATGTTGTTATATTAGGTGATTTCAATTTATACTCTTGTAATGTAAATATAAATAATTATTACGAATATTTTATATATTTTTGTGAACTTACTCAGAAAAATAAGGTACCAAATTGTAATAATAGGCAGTTGGATTTAGTGCTATGTTCGTTGAGTACAGGTGAGAGTGTGTGTGTCAGTGAAGCAGATGAGGCGATAGTGCTAATAGACGCGTACCACCCACCGCTAGACATTACTGTACCGCAGATAAGCAAACGCTCAGCTGTTAGTGGTTGCACTTTTAAAGATATATACCTGTAATTATGCAAGAAAGCGATTCCTGGCCACAGTGGAATTTTTATAAAGCAGATTACAGTAGGTTGTGTTATATGATAATGAATCATGACTGGTCGCCTATGTATAACATAAGCGAGCCAGAGGAGTGTTTGAATTATTTTTATTGAATTACATTATATAATGTATGGTATTATTGATGATTGCGTTCCCAGAAAAATGCGACGTCACCGTGTAAATTCTAGGTACCATTACCCTGAGTGGTACACGGCAGATATTATTCGCGACATAAAATTAAAAGCATTGCTTCACAAGCAGAACAGAATTAGTGGATTAATGAGTGATTACGAAATGTTCTCTCAGAGTAGAGCTAGGATTAAAATAATGACAGAATTGGCACACAACAAACACCTCGATAATGTGCAAAACAATCTCACAAAGGATCCTAAATCCTTCTGGGGTTATGTGAGAAGCAAAAAGGGTATAGTGAACCGTAAAAAAATCACAAAAAATGGTCAAATATTATCGGACACCGAATGTGTTCACGAGTTTACTAATTTCTTCAAGTCCGTATACAGCCCCCTGAAAGCAAAACTAGATGTGCAAGCCGCGGTGGCAGAGAGTAACACAAGTAGTTCCCGAGTACATATAGGGAGTATTGATAGGAGCCAGGTAAGGGAGGCGCTAACTAAACTTAAACCTAAGCGGTCGGCGGGACCAGATGGCATTCTACCATTTATTATTAGAGACTGCAGGGATTATTTAACACAACCGCTATTCGAATTGTTTCGAACAGTCATACTTTCCGGAACGCTGGAAAATTACACGAGTAATACCAGTACCTAAGGGTGAAGCAGGGAGTGAAGTTAGTGGGTATAGACCGGTGTCGGTGCTGTCGGTACCAGCGAAGGTATTTGAGTCAGTAATCCATCATTCTGTCTTAAATCAGGTTTCAGTCACGTTGTCCGACTCACAGCATGGGTTTCGGCCAGCTCGTAGCACGACTACAAACCTGCTAAATTTAATGGCATATGTGGTTCCTAGCGTTGATTTGGGAGTGCAGGTCGATTCTGCATACTTTGATTTTAAAAAAGCTTTTGATTTGGTCGATAATGACATTTTATTGACAAAGCTTGCGGCAGTTGGATGCACTCCTAAATTGCTGAAATTCTTTGCTGATCATATGAGTAACAGAAAGCAGCATGTCGAATATGCCGGGTACAAATCTGAGCCCTATTTTACGAGGTCAGGCGTTAGTCAGGGCAGTAATTTAGGACCACTTCAATTTATAATAATGGTAAATGACTTGCCCGAGGTCGTCAGGAATTCCAAGTGCCTGTTGTTTGCTGACGATCTAAAATTACTACTAGCTATGAAAGAACAAAAGGACTTTGAGCGCTTACAGGAAGACTTAGACAGGGTTGTTGAATGGAGAAAGAAGAATAAGTTGGTGTTTAATACTTCAAAGTGTTCGGTAATAACTTTTAGTAGGATGAAAATGCCCAAGAAATATGACTACAGAGTGGACAACACGTTATTGAAAAGAACGGAAACGGTGCGTGATGTAGGAGTACGCCTTGACTCGGACCTGGCATTTCGTAATCACATAGTAAATGTTTGTAAAAAAGTCTATAGGAGCCTAGGTTTCGTCCTAAGGCAGGGGCAGAGGGTTTTACAAGCATCGCTGCGCTAACTTCTTTGTACAATGCATTAGTAAGAAGTCAGCTCGAATGTAACGCAATCATATGGGCTCCGCATGAAGCTAAATATAGCCTCATGCTAGAGCGTATACAAAATAAATTTACTAGGTTTCTGTACCTAAGGTGTTATGGTGTGTATACCCATTTTATCCATTGATGTATCCAACTTTGTTTGTTATAGGCATGGTGGGATACAATAAATTGGAAACAAGGAGGGACATAGCTCTTGCTACCTATATTTTTAAATTATTGCGTGGCAAGACTTCAAACTCAGGTATATTGAAAGAAATAAACCTGTGTGTGCCCGACAATTATGTATTGCGAAGGCGACGGCCACGTAGTAGGACCAATCTGCTGAGTAAAGCCCCTATAACGCGTACTTTGCGTGTGCTTAATGACGTAGCAGACATCATAGATATTTTTACTTGTTCTCTGAGTGAGTTCACAAAAACCACAATGTATGTAATATGTTATAGTAAATTATAAAATTGTAATTATGGCCATACTATTGAATTAGGAAATCCCTGTAATGATAGTGATGATGAGTTAATAAATAAATAAATAAATAAATTTTTCGTAAAATATTTACCTTCGTCATTATTTTTCTTTGATCTGCGATCTGAAGAATACAAATATGAGGTAAGTTTTCATCATCAACACAACGTGCTGCCACAATGGCGACATTAATTGAACACACGGCTAGGGCTAGTGGTCAGTAATCATAAAAAATATAATAAGACGAAATAATTAGTACATGAAAACAAAAAAAACAAACGTTTTCCGACATAGGGCACTCTCTTTCAGCTCGCCGTCCGATAAGGACCAGGCCCGTGTCGACGGGGCGTTGTGTTCCACGCGCGCCTCAAAGGGATGTCAGAACCAACTGATGGGGTCGAAAGACCAATGCCTGCTGGGGTTGCGGGTTTGTCCGAAAGGGATATCACGGCCCCGGCACACAGGCAACGGAAGGAACACGGGTGGGTTTTAGTCAGTAAAAGTCTGACACACCCTCTCGCTCTGCCCAGAGCGGGAGAAGTCATTTGAAGATTTCCCACGCTCAAAAAAAAAAAAAAGAAAAAAAAGGGCACTCTCTTTCTTTCAATCCGCCTTCTCACACGTTATTTGTTTTATGATCCATGACCCCGCCAAATGACCTCTGCGCTACTGTTCTTTAAGTACAGGTTTGTCCAAGAAGCAATTTTAGAAAATTGAAAATAAATAATATAGTAACGCTTAATGAAATTAAAAAACGAAATCACGGAACCGTATGCGTGTGTTAAGTTAATGTCACCATTAAAGCGCCACGCTGTATAATAGTCACATTAAAATAGTCTTTAAATATTTAATAAGTGCTGTTCTGTAAATTTTACAACCTCACTCAAGTGAGCGCCTCAGACCAAATAAAAAACCAAGACAGAGTGCTATCAACAGTGAAGTGAACCCGGTTTCGTAAACATATGTGCACTTTGTGTGGTGTAGTTTGGTGTCCAGCACACAATCCTCACCTTTGAAACCTTCATGAAAATCAATTTTGATAATGCCAAAAAATAGTCGAATTTCGAGACTCCGTTCGAATTTCAAAGTGATGTTTAGAGAATAACACTTATTAATTCTTTAGAAAGTTGGTAATACGTACTTCTAGCTTTTCCATATAAAATATATGATGACTGAACCAAAAAAAGTACCCCAAACACAGATACACCTGCTATAAGCCAGGTGTAACCTGAAAAAAAGCAGTCATGAATAATGAATTTATTATGTAGGTACCTAAAATGAAGGAAGCTGTAGGTAAAGGAAGAAAAAGTTTGTTTTTTATCGATTTGGTTGCGTTTTGAAGAAGTTATAAATTTATTGTAAGTTGGCCATACAAGGTCAAAGTAAATTACCTAGCGAAACTCCACAAACTTGATGAATAACGATATATAAATCCTAACTATCTATATATAATATTATAAAATGTGAAATGAGTTTGTTTGTTACGCTTTGACGCTAAAACGGCTGATCGATTTTTAATGAAATTTGGCACATGGGTAGATCATGACCTAGAAAAGCACATCTAGGCTACTTTTCATCCTGGATCGCAGACGGAGTCACGGGCAACAGCTAGCAAGTGATAAAACAAAAAAAAATTGCTTAGTTTGGGTCAACGACGGCATTCAGTTTACTTATGTGAAGTAAGTATAGAAAATTACTTGTTTTTTTTTATCATGTTAAGATATCCGATCACGTCTGTTAAGTTGACTAAAAAAAAAAAACTGCGGTGGTCCAAAAAAAAAGTTTTTTTTTTTTTGTCATAACGTTTCAGATTTCGATACCCATCACTTATATGTGGAGTTTTACTAACTAATTTTAATTTGACCCTGTATCGACAAGCCACGTCAGCCGCATGCACAATGACTAGGCAAGAGTCTCCACACAATGGGTGCCTTCAGATGGACTAGAAACTTACCAGAAATACCGTTCCCTGGGGTTCCCGTACCTAAACAAAAAAAAAAAAAGGACAATTATTTATAAATACATAAAATGGTTATAATGATTTTTGTGTTATGTTACTTCATCATCTGCCTTACTTTTCCCAACTATGTTGGGGTCGGCTTCCAGTCTAACCGGATGCAGCTGAATACCAGTATTTTACATGCAGCGACTGCAATCTGACCTCCATAATCCAGTTACTGGATAACACGATACCCCTTGAGAAGCCTGTTTGCCAGACCTTTCAGCCAGGAATTGCGGCCACGAATGACTTAGCTATAAACATAATATTATGCAAAAATATTATGTATATTATACATAATATTATACAGATATATTATATTATACAAAAATATTATATTATACTTAATATTATAATTAACTAGCTTTATTCGGCCCGGCTTCGCATGGGTGGCACAAAGTACTTATATACGGCCCACTTACCTACCTACCCTACCTACTTACATGCGTGAATAACTACAGACCCATTTCAGTATTAACAGGCCTTTCAAAATTTTTAGAAAAAATCATTAACAGTAGATTGATAAAATATCTGGAAGATAACAAACTACTTTCAGATAGTCAATTTGGTTTTAGGCCCAAAAGATCAACTAGCCAAGCAGTACACAAATTGATTAATCATGTAACTACCAATCTAGATAATGATATGCACACAATTGGGATCTTTATAGACCTTGCCAAGGCCTTCGACACTATTTCATGTACTTTACTTTTGCACAAGCTTGAAACACTTGGCATAAGAGGAGCACAACTTCAACTACATATTTTCTGATTATCTTAGCGATCGAGAGCTGGGGTCTACGAACATGCTCAGAATGGTTTTAACATTGTGTCTAATTGGCTTCATAATAATCTACTAACGTTAAATACAGATAAAACAAAATACATTTTATTTACAATGAGAAATACTAATATACCGCTTACTACTCTAAACATTTACGCACATAATTGTAGCACGTATGCTGACACTACATGTTCCTGCCCCACTTTAGCTAAAGCTGACCATTTAAAATATCTGGGTGTCACTATTGACTCCAATCTAAATTTCCGTAAACATATCGATTTACTTTGTAGAGTGCGCAAATTAATATATGTCTTTAAGAATTTAAGGAACATAGCAGACTATAAATTAATTAAACAGGTTTATTTAGCTTTGTGTCAATCCGTTCTTACCTATTGCATATCATCTTGGGGTGGTGCTGCAAAAACGATTTTACTCCCTCTAGAGCGTGCTCAAAGAGCAATTCTAAAGGTTGCTGCTACCTTTCGCCCTTTTAGATTTCCTACGCACCAGCTCTACACAGCATGCAATGTACTAACAGTACGGCAACTATTTATACTAAGTATAGTACTACACCAGCACACTGCACTTCCTTTTGACCCAGTACCTTCCGGCAAGAGAAGGAAGGACATGGTTTGCATAAAGCCTCGAACTAGACATGCGTATGCTAATCGATTTTATGTGTTTTTAGGACCTTTTCTGTATAATAAAAATAATAGGCTCAACAAGTTACTAAACTTCTATAGTGAAAGATATAATAAATGTAGTAAAATGTTATCAGAACATTTAGCGAAACTCAATTACACAGACACAGAAAAACTTCTAGAAATTTTGTCATGATGATAATTTATTCACTCGTAAGTATTTACTTTTGTATATTTACATAGGTTTTGTTTTAGATATTAATGTACCATTATGCTTTTTTTCATATTCGTTATTAGATTATCTTATATCAGTGTATCTTTAAATTTTAGTGTTCCAATTTAATTTAAGTGTAAAGTGATGGCCTGAAACACAGGTTTGAATTAACCTAGATCGGGTGGGTCGCTTCCTAACATTGTAATTACGAACCATTATTACTTGCACCTGCTCTAAACATATTTTACATATAGTTTATTTTTAGGCACTATAATTATTGTTTGTGAAATCTTACTGTGGACTAATTGTATACTTTTAAGAAACGTTTTTTATTCAATAAATATTATTATTATTATTTCCTTATGCCTACCTACCAACATACATACCTACCTAGCTACCAACTTACATATATCTGCCCTACCTACCTATCTACATACCTACCTACCTACGTAAATAACTACCTACCTACATACCTACCTACCTAGCTACATATCTACCTACCTAGCTACATACCTAGCTACATATCTACCTACCTAGCTACATACCTACATATTGAAATAGGAACTATCGTGAGTTCATGCAAGCCTAGTACTTTTTGTTAGTTAGGATTTATGGCAACGACGACGGCTAGGCACAGTAGGTATGGGAAAATAAAATTGTTGTTTTTACAATTTTTCTCGCAATTGTTCCATATTTTCTCATCATTTAACCTACCCAGGACTTCCACAAATATTTCAAAACCAAAATTGGGCAAATTGGTCCAGCCGTTCTCGAGTTTTAGCGAGACTAACGAACAGTAATAATTTTTTATATACTAGTATAAGACAAGAAGAAGATTAAGTGACAAAAAAAGCATCAAGCGCTGTGATTTAAACAAAGAATAGGAGTTTATGATACTGGTCCTTATTGAGGGTTATTAAAACACGAGTGTGTGTTTAAAAACAGAGCCGCAGGCGCAGCGGCGCCGTTCTTAATAGTATTACATGACTGCTTTAATATCTAGTTATGTCCAGTTTCATACACTACTTTATCTAATCTCATACATTGGGATTGAACCTACTAAGTAAAAGATCAAAGTTAAAAGAGTAAGAAATGCACACAGATACCATGTTAATACTCAGACCAAAAAAAAACAAAAACACAAGAACCACGACACCACTAAACCCATAGTACCACTAGATCCATAGTACCACTAGACCCTTAGTACCACTAGACCCATAGTACCACTAGACCCTTAGTACCACTAGACCCTTAGTAAGTTGAAACCAATAGTACTATTAGACCCTTAGTACCACTATACCAATAGATCCACTAGACTCATAGTACCTTTAGACCAATAGTACCACTAGACCCATAGGACCACTAGACCCTTAGTACCAGTAGACCCATAGTAACTTGAGACCAATAGTACCATTGGACCCTCAGTAGCACTACATCCTTAGTACCACTAGACCCTTAGTATCACTAGACCCATAGTACGACTAGACCCTTAGTACCACTAGACCCGTAGTGCCTCTAGACCCTTAGTACCTTTAGACCAATATAACTACTGAACCCATAATACCACTTGACTCATAGTACCACTGGACCCTTTAGTGAGGTGTAGTTTGATTGTAAATGGTTGTAAATGTGTGCGTGTGAGCGTGTATGCACAGAGCGGCAGTGTAGTTTTTCTTCACTGTATTGTTCGCAGCGCTATGCCTTGGTTCTTTATTTGGTCTGAGGCTACGTATCGTATTGTGTCACTCAGTAAAGCTTGTCCACTCAAAAATGACGCGTCTGACTACATTTACGTACACGGTAATACGAATTTCTATGAGTAATGCGATAGTGGGGCGCGTCATTTCAGAATGGGCAAGCTAGAACTGGGTTGTGGTGCTCAGATAGGCAATTACTCCATGTAAAATACTAGTATTCAGCTGCATCCGGTTAGACTGGCAGCCGACCACAACACAGTTGGGAAAAGGCTAGGCAGATTTGGGGGGTCGACACTAGAGATTTAACGGGGGTTCTTTTACCGGAACCGGAGTCGGAGTCGCCAGTTGGATTATTAGGGTATTTTATAGATGACGGATCTGAAAAAAAATAAAACAGTTATACCCAAATCAGACTTTTAATATTCACAAGGCCTTGGAACGCCCACTATTTCTTTTTATTCATTCAAGTACAAAGTGAGTTCGTTGTCAAACTGTGAGCGGTTACCCCAGTAAGGTTCCAAGTCAACTATAGAGAATAGCAGAACCTTTGTATTCTGTAACCCCAGGCCCACACTCTCGCGAGTGCGCCTCTTGGAGGCCCTTGCAAGAGCCGCGGCAAAGGGAAGCTACATACACGAGTCCTTCCACACTCTCGTTTTATTCAGTTGCCCGCCACGCCTTGCGGCTCGCGTCCTTTGACTCCGGTCAAGAAACCGACAACAAGCGGAGCGCGCTATCGCGTCTCGTCTTGTTTCCTGGAGAGTGTGGACCCGGGGTAAAAGTTACATCGTGAAAACGACAAGTGATGTGATACGACCATGACCATCGTACGAATTGAGTGGGGACACTGGATACGTTTTTCTCCGTCAAATAGGTAGGTAGTGTTCCGGTGAAATCGCATTGAACGCACGAAAAATCGCACCCAGTTTGCGCGCTCCCTTTGTACTTGGCAGGTCGGGATCTTTCGTGCGTGTTCGTTCGTGTACACACGAGTGAAATTCGTAGGAAAACGCAGCAGAAGTGCGCGCGGCCTAATTGTGCGTTAGCAATAGCGAAACATTAATACGTGAAGCAAAAACTTTGTACCCCTTTTTACGAAAATTACGCGGACGGAGGAGTATAAAATTTGGCACAGTTAAAGTTTTTATGGAGGAGTGCAGAAAGCTAATATTTTTATATAATATACATTAGAAATAAATTAAATTAATAAAAAAAACATTACACACACTACCATGCGCTTGACACAAGATGGCTACCGTAGAATCATGGCATTTAAATGAATAAGGATGATGACTAAAAATTTTTTTTTTGTCCGTCTTTGAGATTATAAAAAAATATTGGATACGTATTTTTTATTTTTTTACGTAATCTAAAGATTACGGCGATACATTGAGGTAAAATGTGCCATGACGTCACGAGTATGTAGATTTTACATACACATACATACTAGTGACGTAGCGACCCCCACTCCCCAACCTAAAATGCGTTTTATCAAAGTAATTTTGTATTAATATGATAAAGCAAAAAATACGTGTCTAATATTTTTTTATTATCTGTCTGACGGACTAATTAGAATTTCATTTTTTTTACCCAGGCATCATCCCTATTATGGTCGAATTTCGACCTCTGGGCGACCACTAGTTCACATAAAAACATGTTAAAAAAATTATTTCCTATCAAACATCATATCGAACATTTTTATGTGAATGTTTCGCCAGTGCAAATGCAAAGTAAGCATTACGCATTGTTGCATCGGTATCGTAACTTAAGTCTCCCTTAGTGGCAGCTGCTTTATGCTTACGCTTTAAGTACATATATGTACTAGGTGGGACATAAAAAATCACCTCTTGGGAAGATGCTGTCATTTTTGTTAATCATTGCGACTTTGACATTTATGAAGTACACAAATGTAAATAAAATACACATCGATGTGTATATTTTATAGTTTTTTTTTTAGACCCCACAAGAAGAGAACATCGTAGAAGAGAACATCGTAGAAGAAGAGGCGAATGTATCGCCAGTAGTACTGAGAAAAGTTATGCAAAATGCTCTAAAACCCGCCTAAATGTGCGTCAATTCCGGCGGCGGCCACTTAACAGATATCATTTTTTTTATGCTAGTTAGTTATAGCTTTAGGAAATCAGGCGATTACTTATGTATCACCTAGTATAATATATAATGTCGCCCATGGGCATGTAACCGCCCGTATTTTTCTGAATATTCATGAAAAATTATAGATAATTCATAATTGAAAAATACGGGCGGGCACGTGCGATGGGCGACATTGTATGTGTCGCCTGTATTAGTGAAAAAGGGCAGAAGTATTTAGAGCGGCGATTTTTGCTTACTGATCTGGACAGAAGTACTGCAATTGAAAGTGTCAGAATCTTGGTTTTGGTCCTTAGTCGTCCATGGGTCGTAATGCTTGAATAAATCAAATCTGAAATTCCACGTTCCTCCTGAACGCTCGCCGACGACCTTATGCGTCTAAAAATAAAATCAGACATAAATAAAATGGAACAAAGTTACTTGAATGAATGTATCTGTAAGATTAAATTAAAACGTCTCCGGAGGTGGTGAAAATGGACAATTATTCACTAAGGGGATAAAGCAGTGTCTTGTGTCACGTGCGCTATATTGACTCTCAAACGCAACGAAGGATTCTAGGAATCATGACTGCAGCGAGGGAGTCAAGCTCGCCCAAGACGAAGACACCATTATCCCCGAGGAGAATACTCTACTTTTTACACCTTCTACCGTGAGGTAATAAAAATCAAATCGATTTTCGAATTAGTAGGTAGCTTATGAAACTACATTAAATAACCGGGGAAGAACTAGTAATGTGCAGTTTCATACACTACATATTTTATGAAAACTCATCCAATTTCCTCAAAAACCCAATTAAAATATCCTAATTCGTAACTATGATGGTCAAATTAAAAATTCTAACGCATGGGCACGCGCTAGAGCAACCGATCAGCTGTTGCAATGATTTGCCGCCATTACCGCCACAGATTATGATAGAAACATCAGTTGAGCGAATGTAATAAGCGTGTTATTCAATAATTTTGGACTCGACCACTGTACAGAAATGAATTGTTGTAAATATTTTTGTTTTATCTATTTAATTAACATAAACATTGGTCGAGTGGTCGCAAGCGCTACTGCTAAGCTTGAGGTCAAGTGATATTGGATTTTTTAATTAGGAATTTCTCAGTACCATACCAGTCCGGACTCTGGATTCAAGGCTGGCTGGCGAAAAGTGTGAGTGGCGTACCGAGTTGAAACTGATTTGTCAAAAATCAAATGTCCACCAGCGTCGATTTTGGCCGTAGAGGTAAGATTCGCACTACAAATGTAAAGCTTTATGTGCTCTTGATTGTACCTACAAATCCTACTTTTCCCATCCTCCATATATAAACTTACCCCCCTGGGCCTTCTACTGGCGACGCCCTTGGTTTGCTTGACATATAATTTGACATAACGCAGGCGTGGCGGTGTGAAAAAAATTAGTGCGCTTGCCCGATGATATACCCAATCGGCAAAAATGACAACATACAAACTTTCATCCCCATTTAACCTCTTTAAGTTATGGTTTTTTTAGGTTTTTTTCACAGTAGTCTGGACCCGTACGGGTAACGCCCGAGTGCTCTTAAACGAGGAAGTTAGTACGATACGGTTGCTAGCGTTAGCGGGCTCTACCCGGAGCGGGTCGCGTACGAACCAATCCGCGTCGCTGTGAAACAATGTTCTAGCGTCTCACGCGTGTCTCTGTTTCCACCCGTATGGGTCTCTCGGACAGCTGTGGAACCAGCCTTAATGCTTGCCTTCGTTAAAAAGGGAACTCTTGTGCAAATCCAGATTTTTATTAAGTAGATTTAATAATAATTGAAATCAATGCAAAACATAACGATAAGGTATTATTATTATGACGATTTTTTTGCCGGAGAAGGCACAATACAAGGAAGACTGGAAAAATATGGGGGAGACCTTTACCCAGCAGTGGGACAAAACAGGTTAGCAAAAAAAAAAAAAAAAAATGTACTTACATGGGAATATTTATAAGTAAATTTATTTATTATTTTGTTATCAGGGGATATACTCCTTTCATAAGTTATGCTAAAGTTTGAATCTCTCAATTCTTGCAGCGTGTGTTCACTGTTTTTAAGCTTTTGGTCCCAACTGAAATAATTTAGAAAATCTGTAAATAGCTAGTTTGACCCGCGCGTCACTTAACACATCTAAATTAAATACGTTAACATTAACATTATTATTCATAATCGCTGCTTAAAGTTAAATTCAAATTCAAATTCAAATTCTTTATTGCTAACTATGTGTACATAAATAAAGTTCTTACCAGAGGATATCAGTTCTTAGAACATAGTGGCCCTGTTAGGGCATTGCAATTTCATCATGCATATATGCTTATAATTGTAACAGTAACAGTTGAACATGCATTATTTACATTCATTAATTAAAAAGAAAAAAGTTATAAATATTAAATTTTATATAGGACATCGTTTTAATTACATTATATAATTTTATCATTTACATCATATTAATTATAAATTATTAAAGTCATACCTAAATAAAAATACACATGTCATGAGTTACCTGATTTAAAAAATTATCATTATTCATTAATTCAATTATGTCACAGTATTGTAATCATTTAATATTAATTATCATAATCCTTTTAAAAATATTTTACTGAATTATATTCACTTTAGTGATAGGTACTTTATTGAACAAAATTATTTTTCCACAAGAAATTCTGCTATTGAGTAATAGGCCTTTTTAATTAAGAAAATTTTCAGCATTCTTTTAAAAATAATAATTGAATTTATAATCTTAATGTCCATAGGTAGCTTGTTATAAATCTTTGTGCTCATACAGAAAACACTATTACTGTACGCTCTAGTGTGGGACGTTTTATCTCTTAAGGTATGTTTAAGTCTTCTGCTTTTTAACGTATCATAGCTTGTAATGTTTGATTTAACTAAAATTGAGGCCAGGTAGATAAATAGAGCAAGGAGTGTTAAAATCTTGAGATTTACGAAATGTGGTTTACATGAATCCGTTTGGCGTAACCCACATATAGACCTAATACACTTTTTTTGGGCTTTGAACGCAATTTCTTTATCAGTCGAGTTTCCCCAATATAGTAACCCATACGACAGAGTGGATCCCACATACGCATGGTAAGCAGTAAGAAGCGCGGTCTGGTTGGATACTTTTTTAAGCATGTATAGAGCGTAAGAAAATTGATTCAATTTGGTACATACACTAAGTAATCATTAGCGCATGTTTGACTACACATTTTTAACATTTAAGAGCGTTTATTCTGAAAGTTGGCAACGTCGCAAATATATGTCAAATATTTCGCTGTTTTGATTAATTTGGCAATATTACTGTATGGAAATATTAAATGTGGCTAACTAGCGAACTAGTGTCTTAATAAATAATTGCAATTATAACACTGAATTTGATGTTGTTAACCGTTTTAGGTGCAAAAAAGGCATTTGGAAAGTTTCCAAATACATATTTTTTTTACATCTAAAACGAATTATTCGGTGTTACCAAATTAATTATTGCAATCCATTAATACTCTAGTTCGCTATTTAGCCACGTTTCATATTTCCGTACAGTATTATTTCCAAATTAATCAAAACATGTAAATATTTGCCAGCTATTTGCGACGTTGCCAACTTTTAGGATAAGCGCTCTTAAACGTTTCTTAACTTGAATCAAAGTTTATGAATACGAAGATAAGGGGTTTATTCATAAACGTTGCTTTTAAAGTTAAGTGACGTTCAAACGTCAAAAATATATGTTTAAACATAACTTGTTATTAATCATTACTTAAATTTAAGCAACGTCACATTTGACCCATAAACTGGCGCCAGGGTACCTAACCCTGGGCACGCCACAATTGTGGCGATAAGTCCCCTCTTTGAGGAGTGGCTAGAGAGGCGCCACGGTGTCCTCACCTTCCACCTGACGCAGGTCCTCACCGGACACGGCTGTTTCGGGAGGTTCCTGTTCCGTATAAGGCGGGAGCAAAAGCCCGGGTGTTACCACTGTGTGGATCGCCCGGAGGACACGTTGGAGCATACGGTGGAGGTCTGCCCTGCTTGGGCGGAGCACCGCCGTGTCCTCACGGAGGCGATCGGCGGCGGCGATCTCTTGCGTCCGGCCCTGGTTCAGGCCATGGTTCGGAGCGAGAGTGCATGGGAGGCCGTCACTTCCTTCTGCGAAGCAGTTATGCTCGCGAAGGGGGAGGCGGAGCGCGCGAGGGAGATGCAAGCTGCACGCCCTCGCGCCCCTAGTCATAGCAGGAGACGCCCCGGGCGTCGGGAGTCACGAGCTGACTTCCGGCCACAGTAGGCGCGGGCTTGCGGACGGTGAGCAATGTGTAGCTCGCCGTCCGATCAGGACCAGGCCCGGGTCGACGGCGCGTTGTGTTCCACGCGTGCCTCAAAGAGATGTCAGTACCAACTGACGGGGTCCGTAAGGACCAATGCCTGCTGGGGCTGCGGGTTTGTCCGAAAGGGATATCGCGGCCCCGGCACACGGGCAACGGAAGGAACACGGGTGGGTTTTAGTCAGTAAAAGTCTGACACGCCCTCTCGCTCCGCCCAGAGCGGGAGAAGTCATTTGATGATTTCCCACCCTCAAAAAAAAAAAAAAGTGTACCTTACCCGCAAAATTCTTTTCTTACTTTTTTTTTTCTTTTGTTTTTTTGCAATTCAATATCAGGGGGTGTAAAACGGCCACTTTAGCAATTCTGCTAAAACCGATTTATTTCCTCCAAAATGATAATATTTACACCAAATATGATTCAAATATGAATTGAATTGAGATATTATTCAGCTAATATGTCACCATTTCACGAAAATTAGAGGAATTGCTAATGAATTGCTGGGAATTCAGGAAATGAATCGCTTTTGGCAGAATTGCTAAAGTGGTGGTTTTAGGCCCCCCAGGTTGTCTGTTGACAAAAATATGATTCGCAACCATAACACATGTATTTACAGAATAACAAAAGCATTCAATAGGTCAATTAGAACTTAGAGAGTTCTTTGATCTATTCAATGCTTTTTCCATGAAATCGTGACATTTGAGGTCAATCTGACCTACACAATCCAGCTACTGGGTAACTGGCCCCTTGGTAAGACTATACCCTAATTGCGTAATACACGATCAATCAGAATCTGAATCGTTTTGAAACAGATTGCTTGATAAGTTCGAAAAAAAAATCTGCTCAACAACGTAAATAACGCAATGAATGTTGTTGAACTGTCAAAATGAAAGGGATTTATCGTAATCGTTTACGCAAATATGTTACCTACGTAATTAGATAGCTGGTTGTTAGACTTTGTATTTATAAATGTAAAATAAAACTTACAAGCTTCTTTTGATGAAATAATCACTAAGTACTTCCAAAGAGAAATTGCCGCCTTTAACAAGTGTCACATCCCTAGTTACAACAGCGCAACCACCTTCTTTGACGTCTATCCTGACCATGTTTTCTGAAAAATAAAAAGTAGGTACAGTTTTACACCTACCTGCTTAGGTAGAAAGAAAATACGTTTATTTGCGGTAAAACATGACGCAAAGAAAAAAGCACAAACACAAAAAAAATCTTTTTACAAAAAAAAACAACCGACTTCCAAGAAAAACACTACAAAGTGAAAAATAACTTACATTTCGGAAGTCGGTGTCTGGTTTTGAATTTTCGTTTTTTTTTTTTTGGAAGTCGGTTGTTGAAAAAAAAAACACATACGCGACGAACATATAACCTCCGCCTTTTTAAAAGTCGGTTAAAAAAAAAAGTTGAGGGAAAATATGCGTCACATCCACGCAAAACGGCCATCGCTCAGTATACTAGTGTGACCCTATACGAGACAGAGCCACAGCGGCTGGCGGTGGTTTTCAGCGACAGCCGGCGTTGATGTACAAAATAGTACGCCTGTATGCCCCCGAAGAGCAAAAGACCTATTCTCGTAATTAACAACCGAATTCTCCTGTATCATAGGTGCGTCGACAGTCAAATACGTGACACATTACACAAGCCTCTCGATAATGCAGAATATTTGACACATGTACAGTAACCGTGGAGTTTCTTGCCGGCTCTTCTCCATATGAAACGACCAATTAGGACCGTGCACCGACGTTCCATAGGTGGTCATGTGGGTGGTGGTGGCCAAGTGAGGAGGGAGATGACCTCCTTCTGTGAGACCGTGGTGGTAGCGGAGGCTGCCGAGCGGGATCGTGAGAGAGCTGATACCGCTCCCAGAAGTGGGCGTCGGGGAGGTAGTCACCTCGACGCCTCACACGTCGAATCCCCGCATGAACATCAGTATTCAGGGAAAACGGCGGACAGGGTCACGTGTTGCCTTGCCCACCTGTCCAGTTAGGTTTCGAGAAGACCCCTTTACAGTTTCCCCAAGGATGTACCCTAACAGGCGTTGCACAGAGGGGGCTGTATTTTGAAAGGTAACGGTGCCCTCTTCCATGTGCAGATGATGACCACCGGAGATGTTTTAGTAAAGTAAAATAGAGAATGCTCATTTAATAATATAGGAAAGTTCATACTAATTCCATACTGCCATGATACTAAGTACTTACTAATTCCATGCTGCCATGATACTAAGTACTTACTAATTCTATGCTGCCATGATTCAAATATATTTTTTTGAGTAGCGTTTTCCATATAATGTGGCTCGATTTGGATTCTGTTTGTTATTTCTAAAAGCTTATGAGTTATTTTATCGGATTTTTTTAAAAAAAATGGTAAAATTTGTCGACCATGAAAAAAAAACGGTGGTGAAGAAATTATTTAAAAATAAACAGTATTTATTTAAAAAACACAAGTAAGTCCATAAAATAAACTGTATTTATTTAAAAAACACAAGTAAGTCCATAAAATCATAGATATTGAAAAAAGATTTCTTTTTAAATAAGAAAAAACTAAAGAAATTAAAGATAGACCCCTTTTTTAAAGTTAATTTGTCATAAATATTCAGAAAAATACGGGCGGGCACATGCCCATGAACGACATTGTATATACAAATATTGCTCGTTAAATAGTATAGGATAGGATTAGATGTTGCCCAGTGTGTGAAAACGAGCATAATTTCATTAAATTAAAGAAAATATGAATCACGGTAAAGTTGAAATTTTTTATTCTCCTTTCTAATCATTTTATTACTAATTATACAGATTACAAAGTTCAGACTATTTTAATAACCATCTTCAAAAAAAGGAGCTGGTTATGTACATACTCGGCGCATTTTATTTAATTTTCCTTTTGGCATTTACGTCAAACGTGGTCAATTTCTATGAAATAGCCTCGTGGAAAGTTTTCAGAAACAGGGAAACGTTAAGTAATATTAATAAGTACTAAATTCAAAATGAATGACCTAGGTATAAAATATTTATGAATTTATGATGAAGGTACTATAAGCTCGCCCCCCTATTACAATCAATCTGCCTAGCCTTTTCCAACTATGTTGGGGTCGGCTTCCAGTCTAACCGGATGCAGCTGATTACTGTATTTTACATGGAGCGACTGCCTATCTGACCTCCACAACCCAGTAACTGGGTAATACAATACACCTTGGTAAGACTGGTTGTCAAACTTTCGGGCTTCTAACGTCACGTGACGACTATCAAAGGTCCACGAATGACAGCCGGGACCAACGGCTTAACGTGGTTTCCGAGGCACGGAGGAGTCTCGGTATGTAAAGATGGTCACCCATCCACAGACCAACCCCGGCAAGCGTAGCTTAAACTGATGGATCGAACCGTGCAGCTGTTATTACTTAGCCAAGAGCTCCTCGCCCCCTATTACATGGGACTTAAAAGCTCATTCGGTGAAATGTGGATGTATTTACGATACACTTCTGCCTAACCCTTAGCTTCGGGTCACACCGGAATTGCAGCGACGCGGTGAGCACTTTCAGTGTGAAATAATTTTAAACTTTATCTACATACTTAAAAGACCAGTATCGCTTGAAAAGCTTGAAAGGTCTCGAGGCCGCTCGCGGCACCGCGGGCGGCCGCGCGTATGTAATATAGAAACTAAACTAGTCAAGAGGAGACTAGGCGCGTGGGATCTGCAGGTCGCGCGAGACCGCCAGCGGCGACGCCGGGGGCCGCTGCCATTCCGGTGTGACTCGGCCCTTAGGGGCGTTCTGTCGTGATGTTATGTAATGACACCCGCCTTTCAAATTTGGGGAACATAATCATCTTCTGTTCGAGTCGATGGTACTTTTTAAATTAGCAGCGAAAACGGCGTTCTCGTTAGATCCTCAAAAGTGCAAGTGTGTGGATACTTGGGACATTCTAGGGACACTTGGCCCGTGGAACATTCCAGGGACACTTGGCCCGTGGAACATTCCAGGGACACTTAGCCCTTGGGACATTCCAGAGACAGTTGGCCTGAGGAACATTCCAGGGACACTTGGCCCTTGGGAAATTCCAGGGACACTTGACTCTTGGGACATTCCAGGGACAATTGGCTCTTGGGACATTCCAGGGACACTTGTCTCTTGGGACATTCCAGGGACACTTCGCCCGTGGAACATTCCAGGGACACTTGGCCCTTGGGACATTCCAGGGATACCTGGCCCTTGGGAAAATCCAGGGACACTTGGCCCTTGGGACATTCCAGGGACACTTAGCCCTTGGGAAATTCTAGGGACACTTGCTCCTTGGGAATTGCCAGGGACACTTGGCCCTTACGACATTCCAGGGACACATGGCCCTTTGGACATTCCAGGGACACTTGGCGCTTGGGACATTCCAGGGAGACTTGGCCCTTTGGAACATTCCATCAAGTAGACAACATAATGATTATGGGTGATGCCAATGGAAGCATCTGCTCTCGACGAATTCTATTGATAGGTAGGTAATTGGTACGTGATTTTAAACCAATTATCTGGTTTTAAATACGAATAATTTTCCTCATTCGACTTTGGATCAAATTAGTTAGTAATCCAGTTTGTTAGTCAATAAGTACGAGAATATATAATACAAGCTTTCGCCCGTGGCTTCACCCGCGTGGAGGTGGGGAATTGTCTCACGGGAATGTACTACCAGGATAAAAAGTTTCCTATATGTTAATCCAGGTCATAAACTATCTGTGTGCCAAATTTCATCCAAATCCATTGAGCCGTTTTTGCGTGAATGAATAACAAACATTTAAACATACAAACTTTCACATCTATAATATTATATAAAGGGTGGCAGGCAATACGACGCGAAACCAGTTACAATGGATTCAGTACATGATTCTGAACCCCCCTGCGTTGTAATTTCTCGTTGCTTTTTTTAATCAGTTTTTTCATAGAAAAGTGTACGCCTACGCGGTCAAAATGTTTGGATAAGATGATTATTTTTTTAATAACCGACGAAAGATTTCAACGCATGGTTTTTCAGAATCATGTACTTACCGAATCCATTCTTCTTTTCGTGTGGTTAGTGACCAGGGTTGGGCAAAATACATGCTTTGCTTTGATTGAAATACAAATTACGAAATACAGTATCGCAAGTAATTAAAATACAAATTACATATTACAATATAAGTAATCTAGACCAGCATGGGCTGAAAAGTAGAGGAAAACAAGATTAATTAATCAGTAAAACCAGAGTTTCCTTTCATGAACACTAGATTTTCAAATGTACTGTCAGACAAACAGCCTCTTGTTGCACAGTCGCATCTCAATATGTTTATGAGAACCTGATTTATGTAAAAAAGAATATTAATCTATATTCTAAACACAGCGACATTCATAGCA
This sequence comes from Agrochola lota, assembly GCA_947364205.1. Classification (NCBI taxonomy): domain Eukaryota; kingdom Metazoa; phylum Arthropoda; class Insecta; order Lepidoptera; family Noctuidae; genus Agrochola; species Agrochola lota. The sequence continues at coordinate 5,830,975 of OX376246.1, read as the reverse complement.
TAAATACTAGACACAAAGATTTATTTATTGTGCCCAGGACTAGGCTCCAAAAAATTAGTAATTCATTTAAGTGCCAAAGTATACGTTTTTACAACAAACTCCCAAGCCATGTTAAAGAACTGAGCTTCAATAAATTTAAATCATTTATTAAACAGAAACTATGTCAAAAAGGTTTCTATAAAGTTAAAGATTACTTAGACGACCAAAAAGCGTGGGAATAATTAAGGTGCTCCAATGTACCCCCCCCCCCCCCCCCCCCCCGAAGCAACAAAAAGTGTTTTAAAATCAACGACTAGATGACACTATATGAGTTCATATAATTGGTTAGTTCATTTTATTTGACTGTATAAGTCAATTTATTTTTTTTAACTTATTATTACATAATCTACTCATTACAGTTTTTTTTTTTTTAAATGAGTTGTAATGTTTTACGTTGTATAATGTAAATTGTTTTGCGTAACTGCAATTGTATAGAATCAAGTTTTCTAACTGAACAGACAGCTGTGCTGCTGGGGAGTTTGTTGCGCCACTTCTTCTTCCCAGCTAAGCACTAGGAAGTGGTGAAGGGTGGGCGTTTTTGGGGGACTGTCTTATGTAATTTTGACGTTTGAAAAGTGCTGATTCTCAGCCTATTTTGAATAAATGACTTTTGAATTTTGAATTTTGTTGGAGAGTGAATAAAACCTGCTAAAGAAAACAATCTTTCTACAGGTCCTGATGAGCACAAACTTGTGTTAAATTGTATGAACACATTTTTATATTTGGATAGCGCTCAAGAATTGAAAGCTCTTTGCTTCTCTCATTTAGGAAGCTGACCAATTCTAACTCCATTTTAGATGTCTGTGGTTGATCACTGTCTCTGTTCTCAAAAACAATAAAATCATCATCTTCTTTACTAGTGGTGCTACTCCTGCTGCTTCCATCCATTATTTTAAAATGTATTTTGAAGCCTCAAGTATTTGAAATACTAATTACAAAAAATACTTCGTCGTCAGGTATTTGAAATACGAATTACAAATTACATTTCAAGGAAGTAATTGAAATAAAAATACCAAATACGTATGTGGATTTCAATTACGTATTTTAATTACAAGTAATTCAAATACTGCCCAACCCTGTTAGTGACTAATCAGGTGTTAGAGTTTTAAAGCCGCCCATGGGTCTCTGACTTGGCTTCACATACCGTCAAGAAATATCTCTCAGGCTTGCCGGTTTCCTCACGATGTTTTCCTTCACCGTTTTTGAAGCAAGTGATAATTATACAATACGCATATGAATCTGAAAGTCAGTGATGCGTGCCTTGGGTTCGAACTCGAGACCTATGACTTGGCAGTCTGACGGTTACACCACCAGGCTATCACTGCTCAATAGTAACAGTTTTCGCTTCGATGTCCCTGCTACCCTGTATAAAATATTAATTTAAGAAATATTGTAATGGCTGCCATTATTAAAATATTTCTTCCCAAAATCCTCAATATGAATAATTTGTAAGTTATTGCTCTCGACTAAGTTCTTATGATTCTGCTATTTGACATTAATCTTCAATATTTGTGGACCATTTTACGAATCTCCATACAAAACTGTCATACAGATGAATTGCGTAATATGAATTGCACACATTATAATATTATGAACCAGACATTTAAAAAAAAAATGGTTTTCCTGCCATAAAAATCAGTACCTACCTCACTATATAACAACTACTAGGTAACTGTACAGTATTATATAAATTACAGGCTGCGTCCTGCTGTTTCACCCATCCACCCACCATCGGGAGAAAAAGTATCCTATGTCGTAACCCAGGACATTGTCTACCGGCTTAATTTCATTCAAATCCGTTCATCCGTTTTAGCGTGAAAGCGTAACAAACAAAATCACTTTCACAGTTAGTCTTGTCTGTGGTTATTTTACATTTTTTTTTATGCTTCATAATATTATTCTATTATGATTCTGCCAAAGCGACCGTTTTAGCCCCCTGATCACCGACCTAATTTCCTAAAATGGAGTTATTGGTAGTAGATTTCCTCAACACTTTCATAGGTAAGTATTACGTAATAGTGATTGATGTATCAGCAGACTTTTCAATGACAATAATGTTATTATTATGATAAAACATGAACTAATGTTAAAGAGTTTAGGTACCTTTAAGTACCCATCTTATTTTTTTTTTTATTTTTTTTATTATTTTAAAAACGTTGCCCCACACTAAGAATTTCTTCTTGTATCGTGGGTGCGTTTACAAACATAGAAACTCACATACACTAACATCCAGACCCGGAACAACTACTTGCAGATCATACAAATATTTGTTCCGTGCGGGGATCGAACCCGCGACACGTTGCGCAGCAGTCGATCGCTCAGCCACTGCGCCAAACGTGTCGTCAAAGATTTAAGATAAGTTTTTTTTTTATGAGGAGATCCGCAAGAGAACCGACATAACTCGGAGAATTGCCAAACTTAGGCCCTTTTCTGATTTGTCGGCGCAGCAGCGGTGCGACATCAGCATGCTCGGATGCCGAAAACATACCGCGTTGCCTGCACCTACGCACATGTCGGTAAAAATTATGCAGAGCCGCTTGTGCCGAGGCCGTCGCGAAATAATGCCGTCTTCGAGTTCGAGTGATGGAGATACTTTAGCTTGTTACATTTATATTCGTTTAGGTAAAAAAAGAAAACGTTAGAAGCATCATCCTTATATTTATATTATCTATACTAATATTGAAGAGGTATTTGTTCGTTTGTTTTTGTATAGGGGGCTACCATCTCCGGAACTACCAAACGGATTTGAAAAATTCTCTTTGCATTGGAAAGCCCATTTCTTGAGGCATATTATAGGCTATGTAACATCCCTAGGACCCTTAGGAGCGGAAGGGGTCCGCTAGGACCGATACAGGCAACTAAGGGAACACGGGTGGGTTTTAGTCAGTATGAGTCTGACACGCCCTCAGGCACCCAGGCGCCCTGCCCGAGGGCAGGGGAACTCATTTCATAATAACCCACAAAAAAAAAATGTGCCGAGCAAAAAGAAAAAAAGTCAGAAAGAACGCTAAGCGAAAACGAAGTAATAGAGCGGGCGGGCGATGTGATGCGACGCGGTCTGTCGGGGGCCGAAATTTTACACAGACGAAGTCGCGGGCAGAAGCTAGTCAAAAGTAATTTTAAAGGGATTCCGTAGCCAACTGCAGGCTGCCTTCCGTAGCTAGCGACACGTCGGTTTCATAGAAACCAGACATGTAGCGGCGACACGTCGCCTACCGGTAGACACGGCTACACATCAAGCTATATATTTCCAGTATAAGCTGACCTCGCATTGTACGGAAACCTTATACAATACGAGATCAGCATAGCCTGGTAATGTATAGCTTGATGTGTAGCCGTGTGTATCTTAACTGTCGACTCCACCCCGGAGATACATCGATTAAAAAAAATCTCATATAAAGTTTGATAAATATCATTTTGAGGGAGGTAGAAGGGAGGAAAGCCTGCCTACCAGTTCACAGAAGACACATTTAACAGGTCAATATCAAACGTCTTGGAGTTCCAGGTAAAATAAAATAAAAATGTGTTATGGTAAATATATTTTTTTTGAAGTGAGGCGTAGTCGACAGAGCTTTGCGGGGCTCCTATTTCTGTCTGCAGGGTTTAAAGGAACCTAACACGAAGGAAATGATAGGGGCTCATATGCTCGCTTTGCTAGCTCACTTAAGCCACCGTCATCCCCTTCGAACCTAACCTGTCCGAGTCGGGGTGCCCCAAGTCCCGAGCTTGCTTCGCTAGCTCTTGCATCCTAAGTTCTCTCATTGCCTTTTTACTAATTCGAAAAATCGGGTGACCACTGAAAATCAGCGCTGTGCTGTGGGTCTCCATAGCACAGCATCATGCTGAGTGGAAGCCTTCTTGTCACAGTCATGACGTGCCCGCAGCTGCCTTCTATTTCTGTTTTGTACTCGTTATTGTATACGTATTGTTATTGTTTTGTTATCTACTCGAGTTTTTATTATTTTTTTATGCACGTGTTTCTGTGACGAATAAAATTATTTTTCTTTCTTCTTTCTTCCTTTCTTTCAAATGTGTCGGGACTTGAGGCACCCCGACTCAGACAGGTTAGGTTCGAAGTGAATGATGGGGTTTAGTAGGCGAGCGAAGGGAGAAAACAAAGACTGTCCGAGCCGGGGTTCCCAAGTCTCAAGCTCGCTAGGTTCGCTTTTGCATCCGTACGTATTTTTTTTTTAAACTTAAACTTCAGATTTTTTTTATCTAAAGCTAGGCGTTTGCTAGCTGTGATGATATTTTCTGTTCTACATGAATACATCTGTACGCAAAAATTTAATCTTCTCATACACGGTCCATAAAGTACAGTGAAGCCAATACAAACATGCAAAAAAAAAAAATGCGTTTCCGGAAAAAAAAAGTTGCGGAGGGTTCAGGAGACCTCGCATTCTTTCTACCGAAGAGGCACGTTTCTAAACCCAACCCCAGGTCGCGCATCCCACTCGGCAGGATGCAGAGCGGCCACTGGACATGCATGTCGAGACGCGGTATGCCAAATCTGTACCGCCCAACTCCCGCACATACAGAGCTAATCAGGAACGCTCAATTGAAATATAGGCGTTCGGTAAGCTTTCAGTACCACGTATACCGAGTGTGCTGATGTCGCACCGCTGCTGCGCCGACAAATCAGAAAAGGGCCGCGGCCACTGGACATGCAATGTCGAGACGCGGTATGCCGAATCTGTACCGCCCCACTCCCGCACATACCGAGCTAATCAGAAACGCTCAATGGAAATATAAGCGCTCGGTAAGCTTTCGGTACCGCGTATACCGAGTGTGCTGATGTCGCACCGCTGCTGCGCCGATTTATCAGAAAAGGGCCTTAAGTGACAATGGGCAGGGCACATTGGTCGCAGAACAGATGGCCGATGGGGCCGAAAGGTTCTGGAGTGGCGACCGTGTACTGGTAGACGTATCGTTGGAATGCCTCCCACAATGTGGACCTATGACCTTGTGAAACCCGCAGGCATCCGATGGATGCGAGAAGCACAGAACTGGTCGAAGTGGCGGTGCTTGCGGGAGGCCTATGTCCAGTAGTGGACGTCTTTCGGCTGAAATATCGATAGTTTAGAACTATCGGTACATTTTTTAACATAAAACACGAATCTGATACATGTCAGATACAGTCATTTTGCGCTTTAAATGCAACTTCTTTGTTAGTGGAGTTACCCCAAAAGATACCACCGTATCTGAGAACAGATTCAGTTAGCTCGTAGTGAGCAGTTAGTAACGCATCAATGCTATCAGTGCGTGACAACATGTACAAGGATGTGACGTGATGTGTGTGATGTGTGTGTGTGTGTGTTGTTCTTTTAGTCGCGGCCTCTATATACGCCTTCCAATTTATAAATTGCGATCGGTTGTAAGTCCTAGAAACTGTCGTTGTAATAACTGTCTCAATTGTAATGTCATTGTAATAACTGTCTCAATTGTAATGTAATTGTAAGTTATCAAGATTGGAATGACTCGTACAGTTATGCATTTTAGCCAGCGCGCATTGACTCATTCCAAATGAGTCAATGCGCGCTGGCTAAAATGCATAACTGTAGTCATAATTAAATTTATTTTAAATTTATGAATGTTTCACTAACCATTCTAGTTTCTTTTAATGTATCATTTATTTCCTCTTTATAAGATTCCTTTTATTACTAGGCATTTTACATTATGTTTTACACTTTTACGAGTAAAGCTCATTATGACAGCACCGCTCCGGCAAATAACTGGTCATTCAAGTTAGGATTTTAAATCAAATGAATTAAAGTCTATTTTACGTGTGACGGCTCGCGGGCAATATTCTGTATAGCCATCGTAAAATAGACTTCAATGCTTTTGATTTAAAATCCTAATTTGAATGACAACTTATTTATTATTATTATTTATTTATTTATTCAGACAAAGTCCATAATTGTTAGTCACAAAAATTATCTTACAAACTACGTTAGTACAGACAGACATATTACAAAAAAGTAGGTACATAAAAAGTGAGTATTCATGAAACCTCTCGCTCCAGTTCAGGATAGATTGCTACGCTATCTTAGCAGAATTCGAACGAAAGCCTTCATGACTGCCGAGTCATACTTCTCAGCACTATTACACATTACTTGTAGGACACTATAAGTGCTGCCCCGCACTCTGCTTAGTAGGGAGGCGGTTCCCTTGCGCATTATAGCATGGAAGCCATCAACCTGAGCCTCCACAAACATACCCGAGGCGCTACAAAAACGGTGCAGCCCTAGCAGCATCCGAAATCCATTATTATACTGGACACGGAAGGCATTGATCGACCGTGTCGGAGGATAGGATATAAATCTCGGCCGCAGTGTGTGGATATCCTTTCTCCCCTGCTTATCCCCTCGGGATACAGTTGTGATGTTATTTATGTATTTAAAAAATTATATGTTAGATATGTCTTGAGTGAGGAACTCGTAGCTAAGTAATAACTGCACGGGTCGATCCATCAGGTTAAGTTACGCTTGCCGGGGTTGGTCTGTGGACGGGTGACCATCTTTACATACCGAGACTCCTCCGTGCCTCGGATAGCACGTTAAGCCGTTGGTCCCGGCTGTCATTCGTGGATCTTTGGCAGTTGTTGAAGCCCCGAAGTCTGACAACCAGTCTTACCAAGGGGTATCGTATTACCCAGTTACTGGGTTGTGGAAGTCAGATAGGCAGTCAGTCCATGTAAAATACTGGTATTCAGCTGCATCCGGTTAAACTGGAAGCCGACCCCAGTATAGTTGGGAAAAGGCTAGACAGACTGATTGATGTTAGATGTCGTGTTTTATAAAAATAAAACAAACGCAAGAATCGGAAACAGGGCAACAGAGGGAGGAACCTATTCTTACTCTACGACCCGTGTCCAAAAGAGCCGCTTGCTGAATCAAGCCCTTGATCCAACTGCCTAACGAGAGCCTCCACAGCTGATGGTTGAGGCTCTTAGCTATTATGCCACTGGTTTTCAATACTATCGGCACAATGATTGGTAAAGGATGACGCAGATTTGGGCGGGCCGCAAACATTGCAAAAATACGACTCATCCGGCTTTCGTATATCAACGGCTCGTGAGCTTGTCCCGAGGCGAGCCGATTACGTTTCGATTCCGATTAGTGTGCGTTGCAGTAGGGAGTTTCATACAAAGAGTACTGAATGGCTCGAGTTGATTCGGTGACGATCCCTTTCCGAGATGATATGTGTGCTATTTCCTTTAGAAGTATAAAAGTTATGACATGTATTAGGTACTTATGTTGAAACTGTTTGTACTCCCCGTCACTTATCCTTATAGGTTCATTATGAAACCAGCGTCAGACAGCATTTGTCTGGCATTAATACTGAAATTAAACTTTTTGGCGCAGCCGTGCGTCACACACTGTTGTTGTTAAAACAATATTTTCAATTTTTATTTTGTTACTACCAGCGCCCTGCGCGGTTTCACCCGAATAAGTCACGATCCCATAAGCATATCGGGATAAAAAGATCCTATGTGTTAATCCAGGCTATAAGTAATAACAACAAAAAATAAGTCTTACCTTCCGTTTTGATCATGGCCAAATTCATAGACACAAAATACACAAACAAAATGAACATTTTTCACTATTTTTCACTCTATTTTTGCCACAAAATCACACTGACGCCTTTCAACAAAAATTATTTAATGATCGTGAAGTGGTCGCAGGAATTATCCTAAATAAAATTGACAGCTACTAAATGAATGTATTTGATTTAATTTTTAATTTTCCTTGTTATTTGTAATGGGTTAGGCAATGCACTGCATAATGGTAAAAGGATAATTAAGTAATTATTTTAAGTACACTATTTCCATTGGGTTTTCTGCGAATTTTGACGGAGTGAGTTATAATTTTATGGTGAAATGCAGGTCCAAAGGTTCTTGCGTAGTCTTTGCGTAGTATTCGCGTAGTCTTTACGTAGTCTATACGTACTCTTCGCGTAGTCTTTGCGTACTCTTCGCGTAGTCTTTACTTAGTCTTCATGTAGTCTTTGCGCAGTCCTTGCGTAGTCTTTGCGTAGTATTCGCGTAGTCTTTGCATAGTTTTCGCGTAGTCTTGACTTAGTCTTCGCGTAGTCTTTACTTAGTCTTCATGTAGTCTTTGCCTATTCTTTGCATAGTCTTCGCGTAGTTTTTTCGTAGTCTTCGCGTAGTCTTTACGTAGTATTCGCGTAGTCTCGACGTAGTCTTCGCGTAGCTTAGTCTTCGTGTAGTCTTTGCGTAGTCTTTGCGTAGTTTTCGCGTAGTCTTGACGTAGTCTTGACGTAGTCTTTACGTAGTCTTTGCGTAGTCTTCACGTAGTCTTTACGCAGTCTTGACGTAGTCATCGCGTAGTCTTACGTAGTATTCGCGTAGTCTTTGCGTAGTCTTGACCGTAGTCTTCTTCTACGGTTTCCGTTTTTACCGTAGTCTTCTTCTTCATCGCGTGGTCTTCGCGTAGTCTTTACTTAGTCTTCGTGTAGTCTTTACTTAGTCTTCGTGTAGTCTTTTCGTAGCCTTTGCGTAGTATTCGCGTAGTCTTTGCTTAGTTTTCGCGTAGTCTTTGCGTAGTCTTTACGTAGTCTTCGCGAAGTCTTGACGTAATCTTCGCGTAGTCTTTACGTAGTCTTTACGTAGTCCTCGCGAAGTCTTGACGTAGTCTTCGCGTAGTCTTTACGTACTCTATACGTAGTCTTCGCGTAGTCTTTGCGTACTCTTCGCGTAGTTTTCGCGTAGTCCTCGCGAAGTCTTGACGTAGTCTACGCGTAGTCTTTACGTAGTCTTAGCGTATTCTTTGCAGTCTTCACGTAGTCTTTACGTAGTCTCGACGTAGTCTTCGCGTAGTCTTTGCGTAGTCTTCACGTAGTCTTTGCGTAGTATTCGCGTAGTCTTTGCTTAGTTTTCGCGTAGTCTTTGCGTAGTCTTTACGTAGTCTTCGCGAAGTCTTGACGTAATCTTCGCGTAGTCTTTACGTAGTCCTCGCGAAGTCTTGACGTAGTCTTCGCGTAGTCTTTACGTACTCTATACGTAGTCTTCGCGTAGTCTTTGCGTACTCTTCGCGTAGTTTTCGCGTAGTCCTCGCGAAGTCTTGACGTAGTCTACGCGTAGTCTTTACGTAGTCTTAGCGTATTCTTTGCAGTCTTCACGTAGTCTTTACGTAGTATTCACGTAGTCTCGACGTAGTCTTCGCGTAGTCTTTGCGTAGTCTTCACGTAGTCTTTGCGTAGTATTTGCGTAGTCTTTACGTAGTCTTCACGTAGTCTTTGCGAACTGTTCGCGTAGCCTTTACATAGTCTTTACGCAGTCTTTACGTAGTCTTTACTTAGTCTTTAACGTAGTCAAGATACTCAGTCTTGACATAGTCTTTGCGTAGTCTTTGCATTACCTTTGCGTAGTCTTCGCGTAGTTTTCGCTTAGTCTTTGCGTAGTTTTCGCGTAGAATTGAATTGTTTGACATTATTTGTTTAACTGAGCATTGGCTAAAGGATTATGAAATGTTAATTATACTCGTATATGAGAATTATAGTGCGGCCAGTTGTTTTAACCTAAAATCAGTGCTGCGTGGTGGTTCACTAATAATTAAAAGTTATATTAAATCAAAAACCAGTATTGACATACTCGAAGTATCGGTTGAACATAGCATTGAACTGTCTTGTGTTTAGCTAAATAAGCGTGTTATAGTGTGCGTTTCCAGACCCCCAAATTATCCAAACTACTCTATATTTGAGTCGGTAGTGGAAGATGTTTTGGCAAAACTTGCAACTGGTAATAAATCAGTAATTATCTGTGGTGACTTTAACATGAATATTTTAGAAAATGATTCCAATACCAGTTGATTTTTAAAGTTCAAATCATTCAATTTGTCAAATGTGTTTGTAGAACCAACCCGAGTAACTACGACTACTGCTACATGTATTGATAATGTGTCTTGTTGTTGCGACTATTTAGATAAAGCCATACTTAATTATCTCCCTTCAGATCACAGTGGTCAATCCGTAACTTTTGAGTCCAACATACCAATAACAAAAGTGCGGATACAATTCACACCAATAACAGCAGATAATTTCAATAAAGTGAATAGCACTTTGGTTTGTAAGTTAAATAATCAGGACCACAATGAACAATGTTAATATTTTAAGAATTATTTTTGTTAGTCCAGACCGAGTTCAATAATTCTTGTAAGATCTATCAGAACACAAAATCTATCAGCCCTAAGTTTTTATTTAGTGACTGGGCAACTAAAGGACGGGGTAAATTAAATTGAATTCAGATTGCTTGTACTATTGAAAATGACGTCAATGAAAATTGAAGTTGTAGACGAAATTAAACTTTATGTGTACCTAGGTAATTATTATTCCGAAATCACATAAATTGGAACGTAGACTTATTAAATGAAAATACTTGTGAGTACGTAATAACAATTTTATTTACAAAAACATCGTCTTCTCCTTATTTACAAAGTCTTGTTTTTAAATTAAAAATAAATAATATTAATTCTCATAGACAAAAAGATGGCGGGCGGGAACAGCTGTTTTTTATTTGACATCTTCGTCCCTTAGTTTTACAATTTTCGGATCGTCAATAATTTCATCGATTCTATGCAGGTCTTTAAGCGAAACCTGTCCAGTGCCTCTTGCTATAGGTTTAGGTTGAGTCGGGTCAGGTTTCCAACCTAGGAAGTTTATTATCTGATATGTAGCTGGAACACCCCGCTCTTTGCGATCTGGCATTTCCTGAAAAAGTCGAGAGACAAGGTCAGAATAAATTAGCTACCATAGATTCAAGTGATAGCTATCGATATGTAATGATTAAAGACCGGATTATGTGCAACTTAAAATGGTATACAGTAAATAGTGCATAATGGTGGATCCACACAGCTCGGCGGCATGCGTCGGTGGCCATACCGGCTTTGCGTGCGGCAATCGCAACAAAACCGGCGGCCATTTTGCCGGCGAGTCCGCCGCACCGCGCGGCAGCAGGAGAACAGTTAAAAAAAATCAAGCTTCTAAGTCAACGCAATAAAAAAATACGGCCATTTATGGGACATATTTTAATACTCGCAAATCAATCAACATCACAATCATTACTTCCCGTTGACCTAGAATCATGAAATTTGGCAGGAAGCAAGGTCTCACAGCACAAGTAAAGGCAAAAGTCCGAAAATCGTTCTTATGTAGTTTCATCACATAATTCTTTTTTTCGATCACAATCTTGCGTTAGAAGTATATCGATGTATGGGAAAACATGTTTGTCAACTACAAAGTTAAGTTTGTTTTTGGGATAAATTCATCCCAACTACGGAACCCTACTTTGTGCGTGGTCCGACACGCACTTGGCCGGTTTTTTGTCTCTAGTATCTGCGTACAACTCACTTCACCGAAAGTCACAAGACAACTGAGAATATCGATTCACAGCCGCACTTGCCGTCTACCGGCGGCTTTTTTGCAATGCCGCCGTTCTGTATGAACCCACCATTACATGCGGTTATGACCAACCAGTCGATGTCCAAAAAGGCTCGACTGGCTGTTCACAATAGGGTGCTGATGGCAAAAGAGAAAAATACGATGAAAGAAAGAAAGAAAGAAAATACATTTATTTAGCACTAGTGATGGGTAACTCATCATTTTTATATGAGGTTGAGGGAGTACCTCATTTTACCTCGCGAGGTCCTCAAGAGGTACCCCTCATTTGAGGCGAGGAGTCGCACGTCGATGTATTCACCTCACGAGCCGAATTATGAAAGTCGGTTCATTCACTCACTAAGCTCACTCAATACTCACTCGCAAGTACTCGCGTCAATAATGTCAATGTCAATTTTTAAGTGAGGACGAGTGAACGAGTGAGTTGGTTCAATGTTGAAATTCGAGTAACTCTTTCAATTTGCGATCACGAGTACCTCAAACGAGGCACCTCATGAGTGAGGGACACATCTCTATTTAGCACAGACACGCACACAAAAGGCACACAACACAACATATTATACTATAAACAAAAATCAAATAAATCAATCGATCCTTACGAAGCATGTGCGGTGTGTGACTATGAAGGATAAGCTGAGGAATGATCTGCTATGGCAACGATGCGGATTAAAAGATGTAGTGACAAAAATGTAATAGAGTATGCTTAGGATGGTTTGGTCATGTTGAGAGGATCAATGAAGGCTAGTAACAAAACGTAACGCAAACTCATTAGTCAATAGAGCCAGATATCAATATTATAATGACTAAGATTTCTTATGAGAGTCAATCCTTTGTGTCTCCAAACTGTCTCAATACACTTTTCTTAATCCTTAAAACTCCCATCCTCTTTCACTCCACAACGCTTCCGAAAATTAACTTGCTAAGAAGATAGGATGGCTTCATCATCACCATCATATCGGCTGATAATAATATGATGTACATCTTACTTATTAACAAGTTAACCACGGAAAACTTTGAAATTATTAAAGTTTTATCTCGAAAACGGCTCTAACTATTCCGATGAAAGTTGCAATATAGGGGTTTACGGGGGCAAAAAGTCGATCTAGCTAGGTCTCATATCTGGGAAAATTCGTTTTCTCCGTATTTTCACCCGAGCAGAGCACGTCCGCCCAAAGTTTAGAACAAGATGGCTACCTTATAATAATGACATGGCAGCATGGAATTAGTAAGTACCTACTATTACGGCAGCATGGAATTAGTAAGTACCTACTATTACGGCAGCATGGAATTAGTAAGTACCTACTATTACGGCAGCATGGAATTAGTAAGTACCTAATATCATAGCAGCATAAAATTACTATGAACTAGAACTATATTATTAAATGAGCATTCTCTATTTTCACCCGAGCAGAGGTCGGTCGACCAGGTACCACATGCCTAATAATAATAATAGGTCCCCACCTATGAAATCAGCGTTTTGTATGGAGAATTTTAAAGAACTTGCATTTTCCATACTAACATTTTCTTAATTTATATAACAACCATGAACACGAATGTTATAAAACTTTTATGCACTAATGTTTAAAAACGAAGTTAACGAATAGGCCACTTAGATTAAGCGACAAAAATAAGTTTTGGCTAAGTTAAAACAAATAGTGGTCATTTCTGCTAACAAAATGAGGAGTCATTTTTAAGGTAGGTACTTTTTATGTTTATGAAACTATAAGTAATAAGGTTTTTTTACTATTGGTAGTTGTCTATGATGGCCATTATTCGATATAATACCAAGCAATTGATGAATATTTTAAATCATAGAAGTGACGAGGTTCTCTATTAGTGAGAAAAAAACGCCGATTTCATGGGTGGGGGACCCAATATCTTAGTCTTTAGAAATGTCAAAGATTTTTGTATCAATAAAGACTTTAATTACGCCGATTTCATAGGTGTGGACCCAATACTTACTTTTCCGTACATTTCATCGTAAATGCTAGCTGCGGCGAACATCACATCCTTGGACAGTCGTAAAGGCCGGTTATAGGCCGCATTCCCTTCTCCTAACGCTCTAACATCCCTCATTACTTCAAACATACTAGGATACCATACTACTATATTATCTACGTCCACAGTTTGCAGGGTGAAGCCGCTCCTGAAAAAAATAAAAAAATAAAGTGCTATTGTGGAGGCATTGGAGACAAGCATAATCAGCCACTACTGGGACACAACCCTCCTTTCGTGAGAAGGAGTAGGCCGTAATCCACCACGGGTTGATAGATGTCACATATCTTCGAATTTTTGGTCCTAGGACATGCCAGTTTCCTCACGATGTTTTCCTTCACCGTTTTGAGAGCAGTGGTGATGAAATTATTTACACAAAGTAAAGCGCCTGCCTGGGTTTGAACCTACCATCTATAACTCGTAAGGTCACGGCTGTTACAACTGGGCCAGACAAACATGTGCAGAAATTACACAAAATAGAGAGGCAACAGTGGTAAAATTATGCAAAGTAAGATTCGTGCGATTTTGACCAAAAAAAAACCCGTTGAAAAACTTCTTCAGTATTTCTTTAGGTTTCAAGATTATTCCTTCTATTTGATTTTTATCCACATATTTTTTTTATTTTATAACTTCTTCGCAAAAAAAAAGTTATAGCTATTATAGTTAACAAACTATGTTATAAAAATAATTACTTACAACTAACTTTTACTTGTTCATTTTTAGCAGCCAGAAACACTATTAACATGAATTGGCAGCATTAGGCTCTGCACAGACCAAAAAACAACGCAGTGGCCTTATGTACCATTAAACAAAGTCCCCTGTCGCGTCTGTCTGTCTGTCTTAACGCGATAAACTCAAAAACTACCAAAGGAATTTTCAAACGGTTCGGTGTCACCAACTGACGGAGTGAAGAAGGTTTTCGTGTATAATTAATTCTGGTTTTGTATAAATTGGTTGAAATATGACGATTATTATTGAAGATGTCGGAAAAATCATGCCGACTGCGGAGCTTTACCGCGCGCCCGGTTAAACTGTGAGAGATAAATTAAAATTATGTTCTACAGGATTATACTTCTTAAAAAGTTTAACAAAAAAAATCCGCGATGGCATATGTCTATCTTCTAAGGATGACCCACAATAACCATTTTTATCTTTCAGAATTTGATAAAAATTTCATTGTTATTTCCGAAGCTATTTTGACCGGTATTATATTTATCCTTATCCAATAAAATTTGTTACATAAATTAGGCATTTAATTTTGATTAAAATATGCCTTGACATCATATCATTCAAATTAATAATTTAAAAGATATCACAGATTCAAAATTACGCTTAACAAAATAATTATGGTTGACGACAACGCGGGCGCAGCAGTAGGAGTCAATGACATACCTAATAGCATATAAAATCATAGCATATAATTTCTGGATTTTAATTGAAATTAATTTTAATTCACATTAATATTAATTTTAATTAATTTTAATTGACATTAATATTAATTTTAATTGACATTAATATTAATTTTAATTAATTTTAATTGACATTAATATTAATTTTAATTAATTTTAATTGACATTAATATTAATTTTAATTGACATTAATATTAATTTTAATATTGTGCATGATTATATATTTATTTTAGTTTTATTTTGGTTATAATAATATTATTGTGGCTTGTATTTTAATCTTTGATAACTAACAGAATATTTTAAGTAGGTATACTAACATAAATATGGATCACTATATCTGAATTAAATAATAAATTAAAATATAATAAGGTATGTAATCCCGGTAGTACGTACCCGTGGGATATTTTCCGACATCAACGCGGGCGAAGCCGAGGGCAAAAGCTAGTAAATTATAAACCTAAATTTTGGTGTCAAATGTGGGTTATCGTTCTACCCCGCCCTTTTCGGGTTCGCGACGGGTCGGTCGTCGTCGGAGATGCCTCGTTGAGAGGTGGAACACGTGTCGATTTCTTGCGGGGTTTTTTATGACTCTTTAGGAATCGTTAAGCGGGATAGGTTGCTAAGTGTATCTACGTCTATAGTATTTTATCATGGATATCCGCAAGGTCACGAACTCACGACTCCTAATCCATTAACTATCTTCCATACCCTATTATTTGAAAATATTGTAAAAGCCACTCAAACTCAAAGCATTTATTTCAAATAAACCAATTACAGTCACTTTTGAATTGTCAAGGAGTCGGTCAGTCAGAAAGATGAAGCTAGATGCCCATTCCAAAGCGTAGTAGGTACCTATGGAGAAGAACGGGCAAGAAACTCCACGGACACTCTTTTAAATCATGATATATGATATGGTTACAAAATATTGGTTATATCATTCATGTTGAAGTCATACATGTGAGAACGATGCAAAACGTTAAAAGCGTCCGTAACAAAAATAAAAAAAAATATAAATAAGCCTTGGTAGCTAAGAGATGACCATTCCCTACTGACACCATTCAGCTCAACCATTTTGAAGGGAGCTAAATGATCCAACACACGCGCCACCGTCAGCGTCAATTATTTTTAAAAGACTAACCGTGAGTTAGTCGTTAGTAAACCGTGGAGTTTCTTGCCAGCTCTTCTCCATAGGAAACAACCAATTGGAACCGTGTACCTAGCTTCTGACGTTTCATAAGTGCTCATGTAGGTTTATGTGAAATAAAATATTTTGAATTTGGACCCAGTAACTGGGTTATGTGGAGGTCAGACAGGTCAGGCATTCGCTTCATGTAAAAGCTACATCCGGTTAGACTAGAAGCTGTCTCCAAAATAGATTGATGCGATTGACTCACGCAGTGAGCAGCCCTCCAATATCTCTAATCCTTGTAAAGGGCGATATGTGTGGTGATATACCGCCGCTTCGCTCACTCTCTGCCATTTGCAGGGCTTGGCGCATCTCCATCAAAGTGTCTCCACCGAAAACACACGCCATGAAAACCTGGAGACAGAGGGAGATAGAAAATATTAGCATTGGACAGAGTACATTCTGCACATTATTATAATTTGCTCGTCTTTAAGTTAGCCACAATCAATCTAATTACTATAATGTCGGAAATACGTTTCTGAGTTAACTAATTGGGTCGCCAGCGCTGCCTAGCCGCGCTCCACAGAGTCTACCACATAACGCTCGGACTGGCCGGAGCGAAGCAGGGTTCATGGATGGTGGTCAAGCAGTGAAGACATTTAGAAACTGTCGAGCATTCCGAATAATTGTGAATAAATTCTGAAACCTATCCTATTTATTACTAGCTGACCTGACAGACGTCCCGTCCATTACAAAAATCCAATAGAAACAATTACATTCAGTTTTTTCCGAATTTGAAAATTTCACGGGAAAGCTTCCCAATTTTTCTTTCCGTTAAAACCTGATTCGGAACATTTTAAAACAAAAAATAGCCAATTCGGTCCAGCTTCAAGTGATGCGCTTACCATACACCAATTAGAATATCATGATATAATCATATTACATGTGCACTAAATTTTTACTATCCTTACATCCTTAAATACTATAAAACAAATTTCCCGCCGCATCTGTCTGTCGGAACGCGATAAACTCAAAAGCTACCGAACGGATTTTCAAACGGTTTTCACCAATGGACGGAGTAATTCATGAGGAAGATTTAAGTGTACAATTCATTAGTTTTGTGTAAATTGGCGGAAATATGAAGATTATTCTTGAAGATATCGGAAATAATCATGCTGACTGGGAGCTTTACTGGCGTGCGCCGCGTAAACCGTGAGAGATAAATAAAATTTAAGTTTTACAGGATTTTATATCTTAAAAAGTTTAACAAAAACGTCCGAGATGGCATATGTCTATCTTCTAATGATGACCCACAATAACCATTTTTATCTTTCAGAATTTGATAAAAATTCATTGTTATTTCCGAAATTATTTTGACCGGTATTATATTAATCCTTATCTAATTAAATAGGTATGTTATTTAAATTGGGGATTTAATTTAGATTAAAATATGCCGTGACATCATATCATTTAAATGAAAAGATTCCAAATTACGCGTAACAAAGTAATTATGGATGATGGCAACGCGGGCGCAGCTGTAGGAGTCAATGACCTTTTCCTCGGCTATTAGGTATGTAATCCCGGTAGTACGTGAGGCCCTATTGTCATTATAATCATTGTTTGCTGTTTTTTTTTTAGTTATATGGTGTATTTTTCTGCTGTAATGCCAATAAACGCATTTTTCTTTCTTTCTTTTCTTTGTTTACGTTCCCGTGGGATATTTTCAGACATCCATGCGGGCAAACCCGCGGGCAAAAGCTAGTTATGTATAAAACATTGTTTATTTATTCAATTAGTTATCACATTACACGCACACGTATCTAGCGTAGTAGATACTTCGTCCATTTTGGTTTGTTTCGACCATAGATAAAAGAAAGAAGGAGATATGCCTGGTAGCTGAAAATGTATCGGAACCAGGTGTCTCCATTTTGTCCCTACCACCTCGCCACAACTACACATGCAGTTCTGTAAAACCAATAGATACGATGACGCGCACACATTCGCAATTGACTAATCAGAACGTACTACACAATCAATTATAAACCTTATCCCATTAAACACAGCGTGCATTTACCATGCACCGTACAACTTACTCACACGAAAACATCGGTCGCTATCGTTGTGATATGCAAAAGCCATTTATTTTACATATACGCTAGTGATTGACTAAATCGGAAAGCTATCGATTCTCACATTATCGTTTTTTTTTTTTGGGTTCCTGAAAATAATATAAATCAAAATCGATATACATATAATAATATGATATTAATAAACAAAATGTAACAAAATATAAAAAATATTAAGTAAATCAACAAATTTAAACATGAGAAAAACAAATTGAGCAAAAATACTTGATTTCACATCGGCCTTCCAACAGGGCTATATAAAGCCTATATCGAATGGCAAATTAAATAACAAACTTTAAAAGAAATATACATTCATTCTGCTATCGACATTGATGTCGGTAGCCTACGTTTGTGGATTTGCACAACCACCGTCGTATATTGTAGCGGCCGTACTACGCGATACAACCGCATAAATAAAACATCGTTTTGTGATTTTTACATTGCTTGTCCAGTCACTTAGCGACCTACTTAGGTAGTGGTTAAGAAGCAATGTATTTGCTGCAGATATAGTACAGTCGCTGTGATATATGAAAACAAAAATAACGTAGTAAAGGCAAGAAATATTTTACGATTTGTTGTTTTTCATGATTTTCGAAACAAATATAGTAAACTACTTATAAATGATAAGTGGTTCCATGATTTATAGTGTTTAGTTTGGCTGAAAGCGCACTAGTTCGCGGAGACGGCCATTTGCCTATGACATGAGCACCTTGATCACGACGCGCGGACACAGACACGCCTCCATGCCACTTCTCCTGTTTTTTTTAATATTTCCATAGTTTTGACTGTACAGCAGAAGTGTGACTGTATCTTTTAATCATAATGTTTTTTTGAATGAAATATGACCTATATTCAAAATTATAGAAATCAATTTGGTAAACATTTACCATCAATAATTATTCTGCACGCGCTCGGCTGAACGCTGACTTCTTTAAAAGTGCATAGTGCATATTGTACCTTATACATATATGTTATTATTTATTTTATTTTTTTCGTGCTTTTAATGATCCTAAGATTTCTGTTACTTATTCTGTTTTTACCCGTGAGAATCTGTAATTGGCTGTATGTTTCACATCCAACTGTTATCCATTTGTTATAGCTGTTGGTTCTCCAATAAATAAATAAATAAATAAATAAACGATTCTGAACAAACTACTTCCATAATGAGCCTTAATTCAATTACATATTGTATAAGTAAATACCTGAATTCTGCAAATAAATTAATGAATGAACTGCTGAGAGTGTGGTCGTATGTTCATGGGCGTACCCAGAGGGGGGGGGTTCAGGAGAGTACAGCTGCTCCCCCTGGATTTTGTATGCCTAAGTACCTACCTACTGTTACTTTAGAGTCACGATAAGACTTACTTCACAATTACAACATATAATTATGCATTAATTTTAGAAAAAGACCGGCGGCCGGTCATAGCAAGCACTTGGTCTAGCCGCAGAGGCCGACCCCCCCCGACCCCCCCCCCCCCCCCCGTGCAGTGTTACAGGGTTCTTTCATTATGAGCCTCTCAGTAGCAACCTGGGCTCTAGTTCATTCGGAATTAGCTAAAAGTGGATTTGTCTAAGAATCTCATCGAATTGGGAGACTGTAATGATAGCTAAATAGATAAAAACGGTCACATTAAATTCATTACAAAAGATCCACGAATGGCAGCCGGGACCAACGGCTTAACGTGCTTTCCGAGGCACGGAGGAGTCTCGGTATGTAAAGATGGTTACCCATCCGCGGTCTAACCCCAGCAAGTGTAGCTTAACTTGATGGATCAACCTGTGCGGCTGGTATTACTCAGCCATGAGCTACCACGAATATTGTAAAAGTAAATTATTTTTAATAGAGTAACTGTGGAGTTTCTTTCCAGCTCTTCTCCATAGAAAACAACCAATTGGA
Source organism: Agrochola lota (assembly GCA_947364205.1). Classification (NCBI taxonomy): domain Eukaryota; kingdom Metazoa; phylum Arthropoda; class Insecta; order Lepidoptera; family Noctuidae; genus Agrochola; species Agrochola lota. The sequence goes on along the minus strand of OX376246.1, from coordinate 5,810,968 downwards.
ACCGTGCACCTACCTTCTGACGTTTCATAAGTACCCGTGTAGGTTTATGTGAAACAACACTTTTTTTTTGTAATTCAGGCTTTAATAAAAGTTATTTTAAGTGTATAAGTATGGCCACTTACCCCATCAGGTTTCAAGCATTTCATTATCTTATCGAAGCAGCCCGGTAGATCATTCACCCAGTGCAGCACTAATGACGATACTACTAGATCTACACTGTCATCTGGAAGCTAAACAAAAATACAATTACGTAAATTGGTGATGATTCAACCCTTAACATAACATCAGGCCGGTATATCCCCGAAGGGTTAAGCAGAGGTGTAGTACCTATAAAAAAAAAAAAGTTACTTACATCAATATTCTCTTCATCCATAACTCTTTTATCAAACTTGACTCCATCTCCTACTATTGCTTTGTCGAGATGTGTCTGTGAAGTGTCACATAATGTCACCTTCTCAACACTGTCCGGAAAGAAGTGACGGGATACATAGCCACGACTTGCACCTGAAATAGAATTTTCATATTTGTATTGGACTGTTTTTGAATAATTTTCATCAAATATTTAGTTAAATTATATTTAAGGGGTTTTTTCTATAAATACTTCAAACATTAATGGGGTTTATTTATAAACATGGCTTGAAGTTAAGTAATGATTAGCAACTGTTTAGACATTCATTTTTGTTAAGACGGAAGGGTTCGATATGGGAGTTTAACCCCTCAGCCAAATATTAATAATATTATTTTGATAATTATGAAAGATTGACTATATAATTTATTTATTAAACTAGAGAAACAAACAATAGTACCTATATTAATCATAGACAGAAGTGTCTTAACATTCGACATACCCACTACTTTTTCCATAGATTATTATGACAGCAGTTGCAGCAGTCGTTACCAAAATCAACAAAACATTGTTTGTTGTCGGGCAAATAGACTAGACTTACATCTATACTAATATTATAAAGGGGAAAGATTTGATTGTTTGCTTGTTTGCATTGAATATATATTATAATAGGCTCCGAAACTACTAAACCGATTTGAAAAATTCTTTCACTGTTGGAAAGCTACACTATCCCCACATGATGGTGACATAGGCTTTAAAATATTTTTAAAAGAAATAGGGATCCTTACTGAAACATCAATAATGTAACCTGAGGTGTAAAAAAATATCCAAAAATTTAGGTAGGTGTAAGTATGTAGATAGGTAGGGTAGGGTAGGGTAGGGTAGGTAGGATAGGTAGGGTAGTTAGGGTAGGTAGGCTTTTAGGGTAGGTAGGGTAGGTAGCGTAAGGTAGAGTATGTAATGTAGATAGGTAGGGTAGGTAGGTTTTTAAGGTAGGTAGGTTAGGTAGCATAAGGTAGGGTAGGTAGGGTAGGTAGCGTAAGGTAGGGTAGGTAGATAGGTAAGTATATACCTATCTACCTGATAGATAAGTACTTAGTGCTACCCGTGCGAAGCCGGGCAGCTAGTACATGATAAAATAGTTAATAACTAACTTACCAAGCTCAACAGCATTAGTAAACACACGTTTGATATCTAAAACTCGGTCGGAGGTCCGCCAACCAACCTCCTCTTTAATATACTCTGCCAAGTGGTAATCATCCCTCCTTGCTGACCTCTCCCTCTGCAAAGCCTTTGCATTCCTATCAAATATATTCATAGCACGATAAACAGACGCAGCAGTCTTCTGTTTAGCGGTTTGAGAAGAATTATTTCGAACCAAAACCTGCACATAGTTACGTAAATATTTAGACTCGTTACTCGTTATGTGGAGTCTAGAAAGGCAGTTGAAGAGTTGCGCTTGTGACATTTTTGTTAAATAAATACGTTCGTAAGGATTATTTTAGTTACAAACACATTATATTATTTATTTCGCAAATTGCGTCAATGATTTGAGGTTATGTTTTCAATTCTGTGAAGTTTCGCAATGACAGTTATAATTATAAAGAAAACAACTCGTTCGGAAAAGGAACATAAAAATCTAAGTATATTCGTCATGCATTGTGTGTTTCGCTTGATGCAGTTGGGACGTTTCGTGGAGTTTAGGTACCGTAGCAGAACCTACACAATCAGCAGATCACCAAGACACAATGAACACTGATTCCAGGGCGCTCAATGTTTGTTAGTACAAAAATAAAACTGGGGACAGCAATGGGTACAATAATACAAAATGGCGAAGTGTATGTAGTCCCTGTACGAAATAAGTTTAAAAAAAATATATTTTTAATATATTATATTTTTCAAATTTGTTGGATTATAATCGTGGAAGTTTTCACCAACTAAAGATATGAGATGGCAGCTCTGAAACAATGTTCACTATAATTCGTCTTAGCGGTTTTCGTAACATCGACCACGTTTGGCGCTCCGATTGGCCCTTCACCAGAGAAGGCCAGTTTGGCCAGTGAAGTTAGAGCGCCGCACAGTGGATCGTCCCCATACAAGAGGTCGGACATAGAATTAAAAATTGAAAAAGTATTTAATTGAAAAAAATGAAATATACAGTTGCATTACTCTATTATGGAACTACAAAAAATGTTACTACAATTTTTTTATTTGACCAGTACTTTATGAGCAATTCGATGAAAACTGTTATTTTTCTATGGAAATGGTCACAAAAATGTCTGTATCTCATGATTCCCTCCTTGTTTCGATTTGCGGTTTTCACTACTGTTATTTACCCATTTTATGCCACATTTTCTTCAAGGACACATGGTGCCCCCAGCGACCCCCTTCCGAGATATTTTGCTTTTAGTAACTATACTTTTTATTGTATAACTGATGAAATGGAGGTACATTAAGTATATTCATTACTGAGAATAAGTCATCCCTAAGTAGTTCCTTAAATAACAGGTGCATTTGCGATTACTTTAATGACTTATGAACGCTTCTGTTGCCATACAACAAAAGCGTTAATGAGTCCTTAAGTAAAGATTACCAGTACTTGCTTAATCTAATTAGTTATTGTAATGACTATGTTAACAGCCCTTAATCTCTGCATTGTGATTGGATAATGTCATCATTAGCTTAGTAATGACTGAGTCGAATTTACAATAACACATCGAAAAGAAATAGAGTTTTATGATCAATAAGAAAATATGTAGGTATAAAAATATTTTTTATTTAAATAATATAACACTGTAAAAATAATTTAAAAATAAAACAACTATGTACCCTAAAACAAACTAAAAAATTAAACAACTACTAAGAACGAAATTAAAATAGGAAATTAATTAATTAACATGACCATTTAGTTACTAACAACAGTAGAAAAGAAAGAAAAAAAAAACATTTATTGGCCGATGGGTGGCATAACACCAAACAAAAAAAGAACGGAATAAAAAAAAATACACAAAAACAAGAAATTAACAAAGAAACTGCTTGTTAATAATAATATTAGGTACTATAAGACTTAAACTATATTTTCTTCAACTTCATCAATAACGACATCATGATCATTATTATCGTCATCATCTTCTTCAACGTCACTACATGCAGCAAGTGTATCAGTTGAAACGTCAATGAACTCCAATTCACTCTGATCAACTATGAGTAAATCGTCTAGTTCACTAAATGAAGACTTTTTGGCTTTATTTGTCAGCTTCGGTCGTAAGCTGGTGAGAAGAGGATCGGAAGATAATAGCAGATTATGAAGAATGTCTTCATTAGTGGCGATGCTACTATGCTTTCGTGTATGATATTCTCTAAATTTACGAAAATCCTTGTTTCTTGCTTCAGATGCTTCTTCAGACAAAAAACCTATAGGTACTACTGATAAGTGGTCCACTATCTGTGATCCATGAATCAGCAATTTGTGTAAACTTGCTGGCATGTTATACCATGGATATAATTCCACGAATCAATTTGCTGTTTCATCACAATATAATTTAAATTTTTGGACTTGAATTTTTTCGCCTGAGGAAATGCATTGCAAAATAACGGCGAGTCTTCTAATTAAATTAACGTCTAATTTAGTAATTTCCGCAGTCGTTTCAGGGTTTGCAAAAAACCTTCTTGCAGCATTTCCAGTGTTTGTATTGCCACTACCCTGCTTAACAACGTCTAGAAGTAAGCCTGTGCTTCTTCGGAAAGCTTCTTGAATGGCTTCTTTCTTATCTTCAACTTTTTTTTTATTTTCGTCACCTTTTGCTTGCCATGATTTTATGTCCATTCTGTAAGCAATGTGTAATAAACACTCCATAGACCGAATCCAAGCATGCAATGAACTAAATCCATGCTTGTATAAATCTGTATTCACGGGTTTAGCTCTCACTTTTTCCAAGTTATTCATTTCGCTTGGGCGAGCTTTGCACAAATCACACACTGCTGCCGATGTACCAGATATGATTGAATGTACCTTACCATCAATCATGGTTAGCCATAGATTGTGAGTAACAGTAGCATTGCCGCAATCAGTCGGGTTCAGTTCACGAATCTCGGTCTCAAATATTTCCATTTCAGCCTTAACATTCGCTTCCGTTTCTTTCATAAATGTAAATGAAATCGGGCGACAATATGTGGTTGACGATGGCCGATCATTCTGCCACACTATACTTCCACTAGAAGTCACTAACTTAAGCGGTACAAGACTTGCCATAAATACACTGGATAAGTCTTGTTCACTTGTTGTTGTCGTTTGATGGTAAATGCTTTGACTTGAAGCTCCATCAAAACCCCATTTACTGTGAAGCACAAGTGGTTCACCAGCATCAAAATTTGATTCAAGTGAATCGATCAGCCTCCTAACTGTGAGATCAAGGAGGGCTTGGATCCGTATCTTTGCGGAAGTTTCAGTCACAGTTATGTCTTCTTTTGCCGGGTAGCATTTAAGCTTTTCTTTAACTAACAAGTAGTAGCTTGGGTATTTCGCATGACCTTCTTTTAAACTAGAGTCCCGAAGTGTGATGTAACGCCACTTGGATAACTGCAAGTAAACGTAAAGAGCAAGTGCTTTGTGAGTAGGAACTTCACGAAGCGAAGGATTCTGCTTAGTTTCCAGGACATTTAAAACTGTTGAGACGTGTTCAGGATTTTCCAGCAAATTTTTCATTATTCTGGCCATATCATTTTTTCCGGCAGACTTAAGTATACTTTCAACAGTATGCAAAAGCTCATCCGGACGACTGCAACTAGCAAAATTTTCATTAACACGTCTTCTTTTGTGTCTAGTCGATAAATCTTCAAAGCGTTTGCGAGGAGATGTATATGTTGAAGTTGATGCATCTGATTTTGATGGACTGACTACCTCTTCTGCCTCATTTTCATTTGCTTCTTCAGTGTCAACAACATTTTCTTTAAAGCAATCTGGCCAAACGATATCGGAATTTAACCACTCTCCGTTCTTGTTAATGAACCTGTCGACTGTCCTTCTTGATTGCACCCATTTGGTGTAAACCCTATAGCAAAATCGTCGACACCAGTTCTTGAGATCCGTCACATCACTTTCACTTAACTGGACGTTAGTACTCGACTTCAATGTGTTAAATAAATTGTCATAGTCACGAAGATCTTTATGATTACGAAGAGCAACGTAAAGATCTAGATAAGTAGAAAACCCACGGAAAGCCATAATGACAACACTTGATAGAAGTTATAATTACAACTGAATTACATTTGCTAAACACACTCAAATATATAGGGCAGCAAGTAGGCAACTAGCAATGAATTTGATAAGCTAATGATGACATTAGACAATCACAATGCAGAGATTAAGGGCTGTTAACATAGTAATTACAATAACTAATTAGATTAAGCAAGTACTGGTAATCTTTACTTAAGGACTCATTAACGCTTTTGTTGTATGGCAACAGAAGCGTTCATAAGTCATTAAAGTAATCGCAAATGCACCTGTTATTTAAGGAACTACTTAGGGATGACTTATTCTCAGTAATGAATATACTTAATGTACCTCCATTTCATCAGTTATACAATAAAAAGTATAGTTACTAAAAGCAAAATATCTCGGAAGGGGGTCGCTGGGGGCACCATGTGTCCTTGAAGAAAATGTGGCATAAAATGGGTAAATAACAGTAGTGAAAACCGCAAATCGAAACAAGGAGGGAATCATGAGATACAGACATTTTTGTGACCATTTCCATAGAAAAATAACAGTTTTCATCGAATTGCTCATAAAGTACTGGTCAAATAAAAAAATTGTAGTAACATTTTTTGTAGTTCCATAATAGAGTAATGCAACTGTATATTTCATTTTTTTCAATTAAATACTTTTTCAATTTTTAATTCTATGTCCGACCTCTTGTATGGGGACGATCCACTGTGCGCCGAACGCGGTTGATGCGTAAACTCGAGATGGTTAAAAATAACTCACGCTTGCCGTGTTTTACAACATTTGGTTTATTTTTGTGATCTTTCTGTGTCTATGTAGTGTGTTTGTCGTTGAGTCGAGTGAAAGTTCGTCCGACTAATCCATATTTGTGACCAGAAAGTGATTTTGTGTGTGGTTGTGTCAAAACTGAGATAGGTGTAGTGTAGTACTAAGCGATCTAAGATAGGATCCTTCTAGTTAATTACTTTGGTACACCCGGCTACACATCAAGCTATACGTTTCCAGTTTAAGGTGATCTTGCATTGTGAATGATTTACGTAAAATAAGAGGTCAGGTAAACTGGATTTGTATAGCTTGATATGTAGCCGTGTGTACATAGTAATAAAAAAATGATTACTGAATTGTATTTCATTTATCAATCCTTGAAATGAAAACTCAAATACTACAGAATCTTTACCCCATACCTACCACCATATCTATTACACATCCAATAGTCCATCCATCCACATCCTAGACTTATCCAAAGGTATAGTTCTAACTATGAATATCAGATGGCGCTAGTTTCTTTAGGAACGCAAATGACACCGTTCCACGGAACAAGATTAGCCTCTATTTCAATCAAGGCCTAAATTACAAAGTACTCTGTGACTGATTCTGCAACAAAGTAAAGATTTTGAACTAAACTGTGTACGTCGAATGAAATAAATGTCATTGTCACTGGCAGTGCTACTGACTGCGTTCCGAATTAAGTTGTAATTGATTTGAGTGTCCCGTGAAACGTCATAGATGACGTCATGACATGTGGCATCTTGCGATAAAGCCGACTGTGCCGTAATCACCATCAGCGCTATTAAATATGATATTTGTGATATTTTGTTTTGATTTGCATCATATCCTTAAGCTAACGTGGCATTTTCGAAATTGCGCTTCTGGCTACCGTCGCCACTCAACCAAAGAAGAAGAAATTTGTGGTATACAAAGAAATATGATACGCAAGTTTTGATGTTGAGCGAGTACTGAGAGCGCGTTCACGAGCGTTCCGAATTGTTGCCAGCCCTCAGCTGTCATAATCGTGTTATGTAAATCGGAATGCAAATTATCAGCGTGAGTGATTATCATATAGAAGAAAAACGGAAAGAGGCCCGAATCGTTGACACCTCTCCGCTGTAATACTTATTCGTGATATCTATATCGGAACGCAAAGTATTGATGTGAGCCTGTGAGCGATTATGGCGTAACTTGGAATGCGGCATCTGTCTCAAAGTTTCAAGTTGTTGTTAAATAAGTCAGCTGTTATTCGGTGAATACCGTTGGTGTTAAAATATTTATTTTCACAAAAAATAGTTTAATCTTTATACTAGCGCTCGCAATTAAAATCAAAAGTAAGTAATTCTCACTTTAGAATTGAAATACAAAACTAATGTTATCAACCGCTTACATAACCTTAAAACTTTAGTTAATATTTTGCGGTTTTGAATACTGTTATCAAAGTACAGGAATTATTGCATAACACTTAATAAACAATAACTTAAAATGTTGTAGCAGTTATGAAAACTAATCGAAAAATTAAGGACTTATTTAATTCAGCGCCAATTTTAACCTACTGAAAAGATACTAGACTTTTCGACGTTATCGTCCCCTAAAACCTAACCGCTTACCGTTACGTAGTTTAAGTAGTCCCTAATATTATGACCCAACCAGCTGTTTTTTTTTCAGCCTTTTATAGGCTGTAAAATTTTGTGCCTCAACATTTACACAAAAAATAACCTATTTATTTTCAGATGTGGCCCATATTATTGCAATTCTTAAGGTCAAACGCTCCATACTTCACGTTGCCAGTTGCAGCAGTGGTTGGAGTCATAGGATATAACTTAGAAAGCTTACTTTCTGATAGATATACACCTTATAACAGTAAGTAAGCAACCAGACATTCATCTTAGCGTATCTATGGCAAATAATAAATTGGTTGTGAAAATTCGAATATTAAGTATAGTCCAAAGTTCAGCCATTTCAAATTCAGTTTGCTGACATAGTCATAAGATCTTCAAGTGCACAGGTGACAGGGCTAGAACTTTTTATCCTAATAAATATAAGAAATGCGAAAGTGAGTTTGTTTACGTGTTTCTTACGCTTTCATGCTAAAATGGCTCAATGGATTTGGATGAAATTTGGCGCATGGGAAGACAGTGACCTGGAAAAGGACATAGGGTACCTTTTATCCCCATGATAATCTCACAGGATCGAGAATTATGTGGGTGAAACTGTGGAGCACAGCTAGTTATAATATATGAAATAATAGGATAAATAAATTTATATTAAGTAAGTACTTAAGGAATGAATGACTGGTGGGGCCGAAGAAATCTAAACGGCAACCGCATACCGGAACATGCAGCTTGGGTAAGGCTCCACCCAAAAATTATGATTGGTTTTCTGGGCAAAAACGTAGAAGGTGCTTGACTTATTGCAATGGGTACCTAGGTTTTATAAACTCCAGACTTATAAGACTAGCCAGAGGAGTTCAGAGGACTCAGTCTGGGTAAAGCTCCACTCAATGAAAATTATGATTTTGGGAATCTGCTAGATGCAGGTGATGCTAACCAGGAGAACGATATGTCCAGGAACAGTTTTGGGTGAGCTGATGATAAAAAGGCACTATTGTACCAAGTTGTAGCAAATTTTTGCAAAATTAAACTGAAGGAAAACATTGTGAGGAAACCGGCATGTCCAAGATGCAAAATATGGATGGATTACAGCTCATTCCATTTAATTGAGAGGAGGTCTATATCCCAACAGTGGGACCGTTACACACTGATTATGCCACTGCATGCCTTCTCTGTATAACAAGAGGCCTTTGTTAAAATTCTTTTATTTTACTTATTCCAGAGGCTATCCAAGACCAGAGATTAGAACGCCAAGATGAAGAAGCTCTTAACGACCCAACCAACGTAAAGAAACTGAAATACAAAGAAAATGTGCTTGGAAGGAACGTGTCACCATCGCTGCAGACGAACAACTAGTCATTGTGGTTAGATTTATGTTAAAATATTAGTAGGTAGTTTGAGTTGGGTATTTTAGTATGTTCAAAATGAGTGGCCTCAGTTTTTCAGGTCTCATTTGTGAGGTGGTGGTTACAAGAATTCAAGGGCTGGCACACACATGCCCATGAATTATATTACTAGTGTTAAGACACTAGTAATAATAATAGTACAAACATGACTGCGCCAGCGCGCTCAGGAATACCTAAATGTCGATGTTCATACAAAGTTGCAGTTTATGACATTAGAAATAAAATGTATTATTCAATGTCATCATATAATACAATGCTCTGCAATCCGCTTAAAACAGCGTGGAGCGATTTTAAGCTACATTGCTTTATACTTTTTACATAATAAAAAACGTGAACACCCTTTTACTAGTAGACAACTTGTATTTAATTGTCACAAACGCCGTTGGTAAAATATTCAACTCATTACAATCATTATTTTAGTTAGATGAGAAACTTGTCTGACTGAGTCAGTGGTTTTAATTATCATGTCAGTCTGGATTTAATAGAATTCACGCCAATTTTTTAAACTATGGTGCCTTTTTGAGCGGCCATGTACAAAATAAATGTACGTATGGAAATAAAAATGCAAGAAAAAAAGCGTAATTTAGTTTACAAAAACTTAATGAACTATTTTAATGTAACATACAATAATGTAATGTTAATAATTAATGTTTCCGCCAACTATTTCATAATTATATTATTATCATATTAATAAGTTTTACATTGTTATTATTAAATAATTTTTGATTTAATTTTCTATATTATTTAAAACCTATCCAGACCTTGACTAACATTATTTTCTTACTTTTTTTTTGCAATTTGCAGGTGCTGACTTGTAAATTGCAAGAAATGTAAGAAAATTTGAATTTTTTGGACTACCACTGTGGATCCATCTTAAACCAAGTCTCTCATATTTTGTATTAGAGAAACCCTAATAAAATAATTTACTTGCTCTACACACTTTAATGGGACACAATAAGTTATTATATGGTGCAATAAAATTACTTCCATGTGTTGCGATGGCATAGATGCATAGTCAACATCTTAATAAGGATGATGACTAAAAATTTTTATTTAACCGTCTTTGAGATTATAAAAAAAAATTGCACACGTATTTTTTCTTTTTATACGTAATCTAAAGATTACGGCGATACATCGAGGTAAAAAGTGCCATGACGTCACGAGTATGTAGATTTTATACTTACTAGTGACGTAGCGACCCCCACTCCCCAACTTAAAATGCGTTTTTTCTAAGTAATTTTTTATTAATATGATAAAGCAAAAAATACGTTTCTAATATTTTTTTATTGTCTGACTGACGGATTAAATAGCATTTTTTTTTTACCCCAGTCAACATCTCTATTGTTTTACCACCCTAAGGCGTTTGTCCATCGCAGCAGTCACCGGGATTTTTCGAACCGAACATCTTGTGTCCATCATGACCGAACTCGGCGGTGTGGCATCTTGGTGGTCAGGTATAATGTCAAAGTTATGATAGTCAAATCAAAAACCGGGCGACCGACGCGCTGCGACTGTGGATTACATCAAACGTACTTTGTATTGCCGGTACTTCGGTCCATCACAATCTCACCGAGTTCTAGCGGTCGCGCCGAACTACAAACTTCAGCGGCCGGGATGACGGCGCTCCAGTGACGGACGTGCGGTGGACACGCAGCCATAGTAAATGTATGTATCGCAATTTCGGCGCCCGTCATCTTGTTCCCTGTGACGTCCGGTGGACAAACACCCTTAGGTTGAATGTCGCTTGCACCTCATAAAACGACAAGGACTATTTCCTAACATTCCCAACAAATAATAAATCAGGGTGCTATTAAGGTTCTCGCAGAATGTAAAATTAATGGTATAAAAATAATTAATCTAACGTGCGGGCGATGCGATGCGACGCGGTGTGTCGGGGGCCGGAATTTCACGAGGACGAAGTCGCGGGCAGTATTGAATAGCTAGTATTGAATAAAACGACATAAAGATTCGACACTTAAATCATTTATTCTTAAAATACTTTTTTTTTAGGAAATAACACTTGTAACAGACTACAATAATAACGCCACAATTTCAACCAAGTGCCACAAAAGCGCTAAATTGCACTAATGTGCATTTACCTTTTAAATAGTGTTGCCAAACTCCAAAGTCTCAAACCTTGTAACTAGGGAATAATTGGAAATGTATTAAATAGGAAAATAGTGTAAAAAGTTATTTAACATTTAACAATTTTAAAAACAAGAAATGAGTGTGTTTAATTTAATAATGTTTGAAACGGTGAAAAAATGTCTGGCAACACTACTAACCCATTCAATGTAATATCAATATTTTAGTACAAAATATAGTGATTTCATAATTTAATTTAGTAATATTGATTGATTTATTAAAACAGTGAAATATTTGACAGCTATTTGCGATGTTGCCAACTTTCGGATTGCATCCTCTTAGAACTAACTGTCATAAAAACAAATTACAGTAGTGGAAAGAGATTTCCAATGACATAAATGTCTAATGGTATAGCTATTTTAGACCTAAAGACCCTGAAGACCCTGTATCAAAATCTGTTGGGAGCAGTCTTTACCCCACTGCGTCGAAGCTCCAAAACAGGGTATTGTTTTTTTTTTTTTTACAAAATTGCTTCTTGACTTGAAGGTTAAGCTCAATCAGACATATTGTGACCTTATTATGAGCATGCAATACGAGCGAAGCGAGCTGGAAGTATGGAGCATCCTGACTCGGATCCGGTTTCATCGAAGAGCGAGCGAAGCCAGCTCGAAAATTAGAGCATTCTGGCCCGAGATTCATTGTTACTTTACTAGGAGAATGCAAGAGCAACCGAAATGAACTAGAAAATTGAAGCATCCTGAGTGGGATACTAGTTTAAGCTGTCATTGTGATTTTAGCAACAACATGTATGAGCAAGCTCGAAAATTTGGAACACCTGACTTGGATAAATTAGATTTTCTGTGCGATTTTACTAAATGTATGCAAGAGTTTGAGTATTGGATCGCGCTTGGGGGGGCCGTATCATTGGTATGGCTGATACGCTGTCAGACTGCTACCGTGCGGTAGGTACGCCCATGTAATTATCAGATCGTTTTTGAGCGGTACATTTTGACTATAGATAATTTTGATACATACATCGAATGGGTTTTGCACTATTATATTCAAGTTATCAACCATAATCATACTCAAAATCTGTCCGTCATTATAATAATAAAATTGGAATTTTTCTTACATACTTACAAATTATTTACAAAACGAAATAACATAACTTTGCTTATGTATAATATAAATCTCGCTATGTATATACATAAAACTTTCGTACATAACAAAAACAGGCAAGATAGATAGAAAAAGGAATAAAAAACTTCAATTTATTCTAGAAGCGCCACTCTGACGATTATTTTTAAGACCGCTATTACATTATCATATTTTTGTTGTCATAGCTGTCGTTATATTTTGTGACACTATGATCATACGTCATATCCTTCCGAAAAGAATGGAAAACGACATGTGGTTCGTGATTATTACATTACAGACAAAGCAAATGATTATCATATTTGACATCATACTTTCAAATAGATGAGCATAAATTACACTGTCTACATTTTTGTTATATTTCTATGAATTATGATATGATAAATCTATGATATGATAATGTACTAGCGGCCATACTCTGTAAAAAATTATGAAAGTCGATTTTAGAGTATCGTAATTATTTGAAATATGTAAAATAATTTATGGTACCATGGAATTTTTACATCCGCACTTGTCCCGGGATTTTAAAAGCCTCCTAACCAAGCCTCAATCAAAGATACGGGCGAGAAAATTGAATAGGCTCTCATATATAAGAGATGGACCTCTTGTTTAAGAGAGCCTTTTCAATTTTCTGTCCAACTTTAATTACAATAGGTACTACTTTTTCGGGAATATACTTGTGCCATAAACTTGGAATAAATTCATAAAATTTCTAACAAAAACTTTCAACAGTGGCGCCATCTATATCAAGTGAACTATCTAATTTCACATCAAAAATTTTACTACTATATTTAAAATGTAATTGTAACCATCGAAAAATATGTATAAAAATTCAAAATCTGTAAAAGCTAGATTCGTTGATTAAAGTTTAATATTGCCATTTTTAAATACAAGTTTGTGAGAATGAGTTATATTTTCTTCTTTTATTTGGACTTATCTTTGAAACAGTAAGTTTAAATTAGAGCTACAAACTAGAATTTAAAGTTTTGATACTTGCTGTCATAACCACATAATGATTTCATTAAAAACATCAGCGGGGTAGTTGCGTAACACACATGGCAATCGATCGCAATGCCTTTCATTTTGACAGTTCAGCCACGTTCTTTACGTTGCAGACGAATTTTTTAAATCTATGTGTTATGGAATTTGCTTCAAACTCGCACTGCGACTTAAGTGATGTACAGTAACTGGCGGCTTTGCAGGCGGTTTGTGACTAAAGTTCAGCGCTTAATTCACTTTTGGCGCCACGATATTTATTAGTATAACCACAGATTAATATGAAGAGAACCATTCTCTTCGCAAAATCATTTGAATATAAAACGACTCTTGCCACGACACAATAAAGTGCAATTCAGATCGCACAGCACTAATTACCTACAGTTATATTCACCTAGAAGTTGCCTCTCTTTCTATCGCGTAACTCTTAGATCTTCTGACTACGTTACACTTACTGAACTGGCCAAAAAAGCCGCCGCGTACTTGTAGCTTCATACCTAAAATGCGGAGTGAACCATCTGTCCGCCTGTCAACGTTAAAATATTATAATGTATGTATATACAGTGTTAAAGAAATTGCGTGCCATAGCTTAGGGGTAGGTTCAGTATAGATAAAGGATCTCAGGAAAAAAAAAAAAAAAAAAAAAAATTGCAAGATCAACATAATTAGATTTAAATTGGAATTCTCTGCGAATCATTGCGTTCGATTGTAGGTATTAACTCTAGCAAATTATTAATTAGCATTTAAACAAAATAAAAACTTATTTTAAGCAATTTTATTAGGTTCATCTTATGATAATTTACGGGTTCCTAGTTCCTAATCGACTCTGAACTCACCCTGAAGCTATGGCACGCAATTTCTTTAACACCCTGTATAACAATTAGAATGCAGGCGTGGTGTTGTTTCATTTTACAAATTTTACAAGATGTGGCGTTTCGCAATTTTTTAGTGTGGGAAGCCCTCAGATAGATGGACCGACGACCTTGAAAAGGTGGCTAGGAGGAGGATAGAAAGAAGCCTAAGTCCAGGCGTGGACTGCGAGAGGCCGGGTTGATTGATTTTAGATTGACATGATGTGGTTATGGCAACACGTATTTCCGTTTTAACGGCCTTGAATACCTAATTTGTAATTCTTACATTATTCTAGAATTTCAAAAGTTAAATCTAATTTTGACTCTTTGCTAGCTCACTACCCGAATCTTAGAAGAATTTATAACGAAAATATTACAAAAATAAAAATAATGTCTCTTTGACTATATTTTCTTTTAACAAATCCTTGATTGTTTGACTTTTTAATCAAGGAGACGGGTATAGTAACCCATGAGGAATTTTGAACATGATTTTCTTTCCACATGGAAGCCCAAGACTACCCCCCAATTTCTGAATGCCAGATCTTGAAATCTTATGTCAACGAATTATATCACTGAAAATACAGCTTTATCCACAACGAACTTACAGGGGAGGTCGAAAATATTCTTCCATATTAACTTCCATCCCCTATTCAACCTTCCAGACCCAGCTGTTTAAGACTGTACGTTTTTTGTTTTATTAAGTAGATTTATTACTTGTAAAAAAGAAGTTCATATCAAACCAGTTTCAAAAGAAAATCCCGTGAACACAATGACCACATCTGTAACCAGCCCGGTGCTATAGCCGCCGAGCGCTGCAAGCAAGAATAGTCCTTACGGTGGTTAGATATGAACTTCTTCAATGTTACATATTTCGTTCAACTAATTAGCACCCGAATTTCGTCAATATGTGATCAAGTCAAGATCAGGATCAGATCAGGTCAAGATATGATCAATAACAATCTGTTTTATTTTGACAGTTCAACAACATTCATTGCGTTATTTATGTTGTTGAGCAGACAAATTTTTCGAACATATGAAGCAATGGATTAGCAGTCAATCTGCCTAGCCTTTTCCCAACTATGTTGGGGTCGGCTTCCAGTCTAACCAGATGCAGCTGAATGCTGTATTTTACATGTAGCGACTGCCTATCTGACCTCCACAACTCAGTAACTGGGTAATACGATACCGCTTGGTAACATTGGTTGTCAGACTTTCGGGCTTCTGACGACCCGTAACGACTGTCAAAGATCCACGAATGACAGCCGGGACCAACGGCTTAACGTGCTTTCCGAGACACGAAGGAGTTCCGGTATGTGTAGATATGTGGTCACCCATGGACCAACCCTGGCAAGCGTAGCTTAACCTCATGGATCGAACCGTGCGGCTCTTAGTTCTTAGCCACATGCTCCTCATGCAATGGATTAGCAATATCCTTTTAAATGATTTAGATTGATTGATCATGTGTTACGCAATTAGGGTGTTGAACAGCTATTGACAGCAGATTTAAGAATGGAACTCTCAAAAATGGGGGCCGATTCCCGATTTGTCCTATAATTGCACCAATGACATAAAGAGTTTGACTAGCCACGTTGACGCCTATTGGTTCATCCCCGCCTATAACATAGTCTTGGGCCAATCACGTGATTTTCGAATAGTCGGTGCAAATCACGCACGTCATTTGACTTTTATAAACATTGACATAAGGTTTAAATTTGAGTGACGCGCGATATTGAAATGCAAAAACTAAACCACGGGTACCTAAACTGTTCCAAAAATAATTTTAAAATCCAAGGTCAACCGACAACACTTTGCATAACAAATTTATCAATTTCCATGAAACAACAAAAAGTATCATGCGACGTTGTATTCGATTGTAAATACTTTTTCACAATATCCAGGTCTTGCAATGCCCTAGACTTTTTGACTAAAGCCTCCTTTTCTTCCGAATCAGGTTTGTCTGTGGCTAGAGGCATTAAATCCTCCTTCGCTTTTTCAGCATAGTTCAAAGGGTCACTGACTTTATGGTTCCCGCCGAAAACGGAGCCGTTGGTACCTTGGCCTGTGACCAGTTCTTCATCAACTGTCAAGTACTGGTCTAAGTTACCTAGATTTGTAAAGTACGATTCTACATCATAATCTTTCAACATACTGGCTAGAACTTCCTCGTCATTTTCATAGACTTTTGGCTTGTCTACTTCTCTTATTTCCTCTGGTACTGTGACATCATATCCTGTGTCGACAAAGCTTTTAGTTATTGCATCCGGTGGCGTTCTTTCCCATGCTTTTTCTAACATATTCAACGCTTCAAGACAAGTAAGGTTTCTATCAACCCCTCTAAGAACATTTATAGCTTTCTCTTCTAACATTAACCTACGAAATTCTTCTCTAAACTTCGCTGACACACCATTCTTCATTGGTATTAAACCATTTGACGCTTTCCAAGGAACAAAAACTAATTTTAAATGTGATAATTGCAGTTTAGAATGTATTGTTGCTCTGTCTAACACTAGGATGGCTTTCCGATTTTTCGCCTGTAATTCTCTGTTCCAATATTTGACATATTCCTCAAACATTTGTGTAGTAAAATGGGCTTGAGAATGACGTATATAGGTAACAGGTAACGTATCAGGATCTCTAAAGGAATGTAATAAGGGGTCTTCGGTACCACAGACAAGTAATTTTTTTTTATCTGTGCCTGGCATGTTGGCGCAAAGGAATACTGACAATCTGTCTTTGACATAACCCTGAATATACTTTTTTCCTGCCAATTTTTTTATTCGACCTTTTGAAGGGTTGTAATAAAAGCCAAATTCGTCTGCAGTATAAATATCTTCGTCAGGTATACCTAATCGAGCGTCGCTCCATTGCTCTCTGAAAAAGTGGTTCTTCCATTTCGATTCCATTTGATTATGGTAATCCCTTTTACATGGAGTCCCTCTAAGTGTTATATTATATCTTTTTTTAAATCTGTCTAGCCATTTTTTGCTGCCATTAAAGGCGACAAAGCCACTTTCTTTGGCAAACGCTTCAGCAACATCTTGAAGCATTTTTCCGGATACTTGGATATCATTCGCTCTCTGAGAATGAAACCACTCGACTATCCTTGTATCTAAAACACTGTTCATATACCTTGTGGTTCGTTTCCCTGCCTTTTTGGGTAGCGCATACTTTTCTCTGTCTTCCCATATCTCGTTGACTACTTCTGGGGTTAAACGGTATAACCTACATACATCTGAAACGGATCTTCCTTTATGCATCTTGCTGACGATGGCACATTGTGTCGGGTGGCTCAAGTCTTCCCTTTTGAGGCAGCCATCAAACTCGTTGTATAAAAATGGTGGCTTACCAGATTCGTCTTCTGATAATTTTTGGTCTTGATCTGATTGTGTGTTGTCGCCTGCTGAGGAACTTTGGTTTAGGTTTCGGCGCCGGGATGATTTTCTGTAAAAGGTTGATATAACTTTATTATTGCAACTATTTTTAATGTGGGTTCTATGTTATGGGGTTTGAAAGAAAAAAATACATTTATTTAGCACAGACTAAAACACTCAATATAATTACACACCGGATAAAAAAAATAAAATCAAATGAAAAGTGTAAAGTGCGATGTAAGCAGAAATTTGATGGGGAGTGTGCTCACGGCTGCGCCAAAAAGGCCCAGTTCAGCAAAAATGCCAGACAACTATAAGTGCCTGACGCTGGTTTTCAACTGGACCTGATGACGCTGGTTTTCAATTGGACCTGACTGTTTGTTTTCCGCACTTAGTCCTTCAGGTGGACCAATGTGCGTGGGCCATGGCGGCCGTCGGTGGTTATTCCGACCAGCCCACCTCCCTCCAGAAGGAAATTAAAATTCCTGGTCTGTTCAGAACATCTGTAAAAGATCTGTGTGACCCGAGGGTTTCTGTTCTAATCTGGTTAACGCCTGTGCATTCAAAGAGCACATGCGCGATTTCCTCAGCCTCCATGCACGCCCTGCACAGAGGACTGCCCGTTATGACTATTACTGTGGGTGTAATAATTGATAATTCGACATGACATGACAAATCCAACCCACACTGGGCCAGAGTGGTGCATTACGGAACACTCCCTCTCACAGAGGAGGCCTGTGGCCCAGCAGTGGGACCGTTGTAGACTAATTCTGCTATGCTAAATTCAATTTTGAAATTAGACACAGGGTGAAAACTGGGCTAGAAGCGAAACTGGATGTAACATATAACTACAAGCTAAAAACGCAAAGGAGAATGAGCAAGTTGGTCTACTTACTCAACACCAACAAGCCATACATCAATGAAAAGGATATATATATATATATATATTGTTTATACTTTATTTCTGTATATGACCACAAATGTCTAACTCATGGGGTTCTTTGTGTAAATGTCAAAAATAATAGTAGTGTAGGGTTTCCCCTCCCTTTTACTTATATACTTTACATCTACTGTATTACAGTTCGACAGGGTATAGAGGCATGAGGAACAGGGTAGTAAAGTTCAGTATCTGGCGGGCAACTCCGGAACGTTTTTTTAAAATTGGCATCTCGTAACTGACTTCTGAAGTCGTGAATACTTAACCGGGCTATCCTGTGGGTGCCTTAAGCTACTAACTTAAAGCCTCCAGCCTTTTTCTCAATTCTGCCAGCCCCTAGGACTTTCACACTGTTAGTTATTGGTTTGATTAGATATAATCTTTTCTGTAGCATATATGGCGTTAGTGTTGAGTAGGTAGACCAAGGTTCGTATATTTTCGCCCATTCTCCTTTGAATGGGAAAAGAACACGATTGTTTTTGTCAAACTACTCCTACAAGAAATCGAAACCTAAACTCGTCTTTTTCCAATAGGGTTAAGTAGAAATTACAGAACACCACCTGCTACGATCCTTTCAAACAATTTTAATTTTATATTTTTCTGAAATTGAGATAATGGTGGTCCCTTCGACAATATTTTTCTACATTTTACCAATAATAGAGTCCATAATATCTCAGCTCAAATTCACGCCTTATCTCGCTCGCACGATACTGCGAGACTCCAACTGCGTCACTCGCGGACTGAGTGAGAGCGAGACTGAGCGGCAGGGAGAAGGCTCCAAGGCGCCAATAGTTTAGGTAATTTATTTTTACGGCAAAATTAATGGTTATAAAAAAAACAAAAAAAAAACATAGTATCTGCTTTATAGGTAGTTCAGTTATTATGCAAATTTTCATGATCTATTCTGAAGTATTTTTTGAATACCAGTGATTTATTATTCGGTTTGGAGGTAACTTTGGATTTTGTTTCTATCCAGAAAATCGTGTTTTGGTCAAACATACGATAGTTACATAACATTAATTATTAATATTAACATTTATTTATTTCAAAATTAATGCTGCAGTATTTTTGATATAACGGAGAAAGATGCTAAGCAATTTGAGAATAGAATAGAATAGAATAGAATATACTTTATTTGCTTTGAATGCAGGTACATACAAATAGGATCGTAAATAACATAATAAAGAACCGTGTACATTCTGCCTTGTTGGCATGCAAACACAATAATTATTATACAAGTTATCAATATAGGTTATTAAGATGTATCATTTAGGAAATCCTGAACAGAATAATAACATTTACCTACAAGTAATTCAGTAAAACATTTTTTAAATTTCATCAAGGGCAAGGTTTTCATATGATCGGGAATTTTATTAAAGACAACAGGAGCCATACAAATCACATTTTTTTTTAATAAACTCGTTTTAAATGTGCCTGTGTGAAGTAAATTCTGATATTGTGATCTTAATGATGTACTCCGTTTTCTGGTTTCTGTTAATGTGGCAAATAAATTACGGTTTGTTTTAACAAATATTGCTAATTCGAGGATATAGAGGCATGGGAAAGTTAATAGTTTCTGAGACTTAAATATAGGCACACAACTGTCAGTAACTTTGAGGCCAAATATAGTTCTCAAACAGCGCTTTTGAGCTTTAAAAATGCTTTCTCGTTCACTACAATAACCCCAAAATATAACACCAAATCTTAAAATAGAAATTACAAGACCATGGTAGGCCACTAGAATTGTTGACCGATTTACTTTTTTGGATAGGTTGGGTTGTTGGTTTTTTGTGAGGTATTACCCTTACATATAAAACAAAGACCCCGCCGCGGCTGTCTGTCTGAACACGATAAACTCACAGACTACCGAACGGATTTTCAAACGGCCTTCACCAATGGACGGAGTGATTCATGCGGAAGGTTTTCGTGTATTCTGACGTACTTCTGACATTATGATTCTGGTTGAAGATGTCGGATAAAATCATGCCGCCTGGGAGCTTTACTGGCGTGCGCTCCGTAAACCGTTAAAAATACATGAAAAATATGTTCTACAGGATTGTTCATCTTAAAAAGTTCAACAAAAATGTCCGGGATGGCATATGTCTATCTTCTAAGGATCCACAAGAACCATTATTATGTCTCAGTATTTGAAAAAAAAAAAAATGCTTTTTCCGAAGCAATTTTGACCGGTATTATATTAATCCTTATACAATAAAATATGATATATAAATTGGGCATTTAATTTAGATTAAAATATGCCGTGACATCATATCATTTAAGAATAGTTTAAAAGATATGACAGATTCAAAATTACGCGTAACAAAATAATTATGGTTGACGGCAACGCGGGCGCAGCAGTAGGAGTCAATGACCTTTTCCTCGGCTATTAGGTACGTAATCCCGGTAGTACGTTCCCGTGGGATATTTTGCGAAATTCATGCGGCTGAAGCAAAAGCTAGTAGCTTCTTAAAATACTCACTTTGGAGTGTCTTCTTGCTGTCTCTTCTTAGAATGGGCCTGTTTCGTATGATTTTTCAACTGTGAGTTCGTGTGGAACTTAGCGTGACATTTCTCACACTCTTCTGTTCGGTCGTGGGTTGACATGTGTCGCGCCTGGAACGAGAAGGAAATGGGTAAGAAAACTGTATATTGGTAGGTGATGAAGTTTTTTCGTGACCAGCATTGGCGGACTGGTAAAGCTGATTTCAAATACTTCACTTTTTGTAAATTTTTATTGCAGTGTTAAATCTTTCCTCTTGCTTTCCTGCAATCTGTGGGGGAGATTTCGTGAGAAGGGACGGAAGTGATAAACAGGAAGCCGGGGAAAGCGCGCTATTTATTTTGACCAATGAGCGCGCGCGGTGCTGGAGTTGGCCGTCAGATGGTATCAACCCATTTTCCGAGAGGTTGGTACTGTCAGCCAAGATATCAGATGACATCATATGCGACCAACGTAAGGCTCGCGCGTTAAAAAAAAAAATACAAGTAACAATCAATCAAGTAACAGTCAATATGTTAATAACAATTTTTCTTTACAACTATGTTAGTTAACATAATCTACACACGTAAACTAACACTGCCCTATATTTATGAGACTCCCTGCTACAAGCTCAACGCCAAATTGGAAAGCTTGCAGCCGCGATTCACACACAAGCAGTGTGGCGGCATCTACAATCGCCACATGCGAACTACGCATCAAAGACCTGACGTCACACAACATCCTGACGTCACACAAATCCTGCATCGCGCAATTAGAGTTTACCGCGCGATGGACATATATACAATCTCCCAACTTCAACCTCTGGGCAGTTGCCCGCCAGACACGACACCCGTCTGGTCGGAGGATCCTCCCTTTTCTATGGTGGATGAGTGAACTTTACACCCTGTTCCTCATGCCCCTAAAAGCAGTCCAGTCTGCTCGCGACACACTGCAGTATAATGTTGTTTTCGCCTTCATTCGGCATCTTTTACTCGAAGTGAAACGTATGAACATAAAATGAATCAAAACGGAAAAATGAATTCTTTAGTGAACTGATCGATTGGATTTCAGCATTCGGCATCTTTCACTAGAATGGTCGATTTTTTTAATGATATGAGTAAATGAACGTTCATTTCTGTTTAATTTTGGCAGTGTCGTTTGAACTTGGAATGAAACAAAAATTAACATCAACAACGAGTGAAACGTCTTATATCAGCTTAGCGGCCCCGACGTGTTGTAGGACGTTATTCAAAGACGGGCATGCACTTTATTTTGTGCAATTTTGTCACTACTGCTCTCAAAATTTCTAATTTCGAAATGGTGAATGAGTACATCGTAGGGAAACTGCATGTCCTAGAACATGGATCACCAATTAATTTAATTGGATGTCTGTTTTTTTGATAATGTGACTGTCGCGGTCTGTTTGGTAAACGATTACTAGGAAAAAAACATTAAAAAATTTGTTTAATTTTTTTTGATTAAGTTTTCGTTATTTTTACTGTTTACATAACCGCCGGCACCGGTGCGGTCCGCACAAAATAGGTCGGCGGTCCCGATCCGGACCGCTGTCCGCCATTTGCTGACTCCTGTCCTAGATCCTGCAAACTGCACTACACGAGTTCATCAAGCACGAAGGTTACGGGTCTGAACCTAGCCTTAATATGCAGTTTGAAAAACGAATGAGTTACAGTGCAGGAAACTATAGTCAGGCAATGTGTAGAGCGGGTAAGATACATTCAGCGGCACAGAATGTGGCCTAAACATAAACAAACCGATAACAGCTGAATTTTACTAACGCGAATGGTAACTTGCAGTGGCAGATTGTTACAATGTTTGTTAATGTTAATTTAAGATGGTAAGCACAAAAAAAAATCTTTTCTTTAACGTTTTAACTTTGCTTGAATTTCTTGCTGAAACACGTAGAAGACGGGTAAGATAAAAGGTGATATTAAATTGGCCGAGCATATAGATATTTATTTTTTAATGAATGTGCACTCATTTCTGCTTCCAGAATAAAAAAATAGTGCCTCTAACTTCAGTTCAAGTCGCTCAAGCTGTGTTACTTAAGAATCAAGGGCGAACACAGCGAGAAATCGCTGCAACTTTAAATGTACCGCGTACATCTCTCAGGTACGCATTAACCAGGTAAGATCAGACTGGTCTGTACACGAGGAGACCAAGAAGTGGTGGAATTGGGTGCACTTCAGCACAATATTACCGGTTTATTGCTCTCGCAATTTTAACAAATCGGTTCCTCACTGCAGTTGAGGTGCGGCAGCGCCCACAAGCGGCCAGAGGGGTCAATGTAAGTGAGCGGAAAATTAGATGGAGAATAGAGGAACGGAACCTGCATGCTCAAAGACCAGCTCGAGGTCCAGAACACCTCCGGTACCCCCGTGTCACTCGATTGCGGTTTGTTCGTGAACAAGCAAATTGAATTCACAACCAGTGGAGTAAAGTTCTATGGACAGATGAATGCAGAGCGGCCTTACGAGCTCCAGACCGTGAGGAGAAGGCGCGGTGACCGATTTCTGCCGATCACCACCAGGAAAACCGTCAGTTTTCATGGTGGGTCTGTTATGATTTAGTGAGGAATAAATTCGGACGCTCGCACAGGGTTGGCCGTATGTAAAGGTCGTTTTACAGCAGTGCAGTACGTTGAAGAGATCATTCAAGAACATGTTTTACCATAAACGGGGTTAATTGGTAGTGAGGATTGTTTTTAATGCAAGATAATGCCCGCCCGCACACAGCACATTGCGTGGATAATTATCATTTTTTGCTAAATTGGAGTGGCCAGCAAGAAGCCCAGACATGAATCCCATAGAACAGTTATGGGACATGCTTAAAAAGCGAATCCGGTCAAATCTCAATCCTCCTCAGACCCTCCATGATTTGAAACCCGCTCTGGTGGCTGCCTGGGACGAAAGTCCCCAAGTAAACATTAAAAGCATCTTCCAGAGCATACCTGATCACATGCAAGCGGTGATCAGAGCCAGAGGTGGGAACACACGTTATTAATTTTTAGTAAAATGTCTTTGTTTTGTGATTTTTTTTAATAAAACCTTATTGTAATGTTTGTGTTAATTGCCATTTTTGTAATTTAGTGAACTTTTAAATAAAGTGTTCCATTTTTTTTCGGAATTAGTGATTTTAATTCAGGAATGAATTCAGGTATCAGATCATCCTCTAAGTTTTATAAAACATAAAACATGTCCTTCATGTTTAATTTTGACAATAAACTACATGATACGCTTGGGCCAAATTCCGTGCTGCTGAGTGTAGCTTAATACTGTGGAGTGTTAAGCGATATTACCCGCTCTACACATTGCTTGACTGTGTGACTGTGTGTGTGTGATGAATGTGTGAACATTAACTGCCTGAACCTAAAGATGAAAAGCGCTGCCGAAGCTAACCCAGAAAGAGATGGCGAGATGACCTGCGGGGTAATTACGTTACACACTAACTGTATCAATGGGTTTTATTTTGACAGTTCAACAACATTCATTGCGTTTACGTTGTTGAGCACACAAATTTTTCGAACTTATATGACGCAATGGATTAGCAATATCTTTCAGATTGCGATACGCAATAAGGAGTCCTAATGATAGCTTGATTCTCCACACATTAAGTGCCTGAACCTAAAGATGAAAAGCGCTGCCGAGGCCAACCCAGAAAGAGATGACCTGGACGCGTAATACGAAGGCTAGTTCTAGGAGGCTCAGGAAAAGAGTACCTGAAAGAACTTTGGGGAGCATTCTGCATTAGTGTTAAGGGCGACGAAGTCGTCACCGCGCCGTCGTCGCGGATTGTAGAGTGATATGGAAAAATCAAGCGGAACCGGCGCGGCGGCGGCGCTTCAGCGTTCAGTCTAATCTGCGTGCGCAATTTACTTGCCAAACATGTAAACAAACACGAATTTTCCACTTAGACAAACATCAACTTTATGCAAGTAAAGTTTAAAGTAGATTTTAGACCGACTAGATTTGTTCAAAAAGACATAAAAAAATATGAAGTTGTAGCACAAACTGAACCTTATGTATAGGCAGTTGTTTTTCCTACAACTCGTGTTTGTTTACATGTTTGGACAATGAATTGCGAACGAATATTACATGTTTACGCGAAGCGGTGTCGGCGCGGCTGCAATGCCGTCTACACGAGCCCTTATGTGGTAATAATGAATAAAAAAAACTTACCAAATAACTCTTATTATTAAACTTGAGGCCGCACAGAGCACATGTAGGAGCCGCCTTTTCCATATGCACTTTAGCGTGCATGCGCAGACTGAACGCTTTCTTGAAGTACCGGCCGCATATCTCACATTTATGTCTGTAAACAGTTGTAGAATGCCAATACAACTTGTAAAAAAAATCCTGTCCGATCCGGAGGGTGTTGTTAGGTACTGAGAGTATATTATGTGGAAAATTTCAAGAAAAAAGAAAAAAAAATCCGCCAAATTTTGTTATCAATGGGGAAATTTTACGGAAATTTTTATCATGGGGCGCGGGGGCCGTCGTTTAGAAGTTT
The DNA here is from genome assembly GCA_947364205.1 of Agrochola lota. Lineage (NCBI taxonomy): Eukaryota > Metazoa > Arthropoda > Insecta > Lepidoptera > Noctuidae > Agrochola > Agrochola lota. The sequence goes on along the minus strand of OX376246.1, from coordinate 5,785,213 downwards.
TAAAAGTAATAACTTTTAATGGATTGTTAGTAATTTTGGTACAACAAATTTGTGTCTGACCGAAAGTTCGGTTTCGGTTTCGGTCGAGTTTCGGCAAAAAAAACGGGTTTGGTTTAGTTTCGGTTTCAGCACCAAACCTGCCGAAACTACGTCCGAAACCGAAACTGCATTTGGGAGTTCTCGCGCTGTGCAAAATGACGAATTAAGTTCAGAAAAAGTTAATTTGTTCTTAATTAAGATAAAAGTGGTTTATTTTGTTTGGTTTATTACTTAAATATTCAGTAACTATACCTATTGTGATATTAGGCAACAACTTAAATAAGTAATTTTATTTTTAATCATTTTTTTAAACCATGAAAAGATCAATTCAAACATTCAAAAGAAGAATCTACCTATCTTAATTAACTCACCTATTTTAAGTATTTTTAAGGCGCAAATAATATAATTTTCTTAAATGAGGGGTTGTTATGTTGATTATCAATAAGTGAAAATGTCGAAGACTGCATAGCTATATTATTCAAAGATTTAAAAAATAAAACTGACTGATTATAATACCGTTTTCTCTATTTTACCCTCAAATCATGATCCTTGTAAGGAAGTTTCGGTATCGGTTTCGGTTTCGGCCGAAACTGAGACCGTTGCCGAAATTCAGTTTCGGTTTCGGTCGTACACTACAAAACATGAGAATTTTAAATACCAATACTTTTTATTTTCAATATTAATAAAAAAATAAAATACTTTTTGGTATTGCAGTACCTACGTGCCCCTTTCGTATCGAACAGTGTTTTTTTTTACATATTGTATATGTTGTTAATGGTTGAAGAGGGGTCTAAGGCTCATGGCTAAATAATAACAGCCGCACGGGTCGATCGAAGGTTAAGCTACGCTTTCCGCGGTCGGTTCGTGGATGGGTGACCATCCATTACATATCGAGACTACTCCGTGTCTCGGAAAGCACGTTAAGCCGTTGGTCCCGGCTGTCATTCGTAGATCTTTGACAGTCGTTAGAACCCAAAAAGTCTGACAACCAGTCTTACCAAGGGGTATCATGCTACCCAGTAACTGGGTTGTGTAGAGCCCTATTTACACGATGCAAGCTTCTTGCCTGTGGCATACAATAAAATTTAAGCAACAAATGACTTGCATCCTCGATAACCTTGCTTATTGGCAATTTTTTGTAACCACTCCATAAGCTATTGTGGTATAACTTGTATTGATAGAGAGGCTAGGCTAGCCTCACTATGACCTGGCTAGATGGCTAATTTACCATGGCTGGTCACCTTATAATTTCCTTGGAAAGAAGTTCCTTAACGCGACGTGGTAGGGTTTGACTGGCAGAAATCGTCACGTAAGGAAAAAGTGTTATGCCGAGGGGGCATAACACTTTTTCCTTACGTGACGATTTGCGATTTACATGCGACTTTCTCTCTCTCTCTGTCTCCTTCTATTATAAACGAGAGTGTGTGTGTGAGAGTATCACGTAAGGAATTTCGACCCTGACTGGGGTCCCCCGATCGCACACGTTTTTCGTTACTAAAAGCAGATGTCTAAAATTTGGGTAGGACCTTAAAATTTGTCCTGAATGATAAAAAAAATAAGAAACACTAACTTAAATATTACCTAGTTTTAACTTGATGTTCAAGCCCATGTGTCTTGAGGTCAGCAGAGTTCTCAAATTCTGCATCACACTCAGTACATCGGAATGTCCTCCCTTTTTTTACTTTCTCCTTTACTTCTTTCTGCTTTTTTCTTCTTTTTGATTTTTTGGGCTTTTCGGTCTGCAAAATGTAAGAGCATTTAGGAAAAGACACAGTTTTTAAATATTGAAGGAGTTTCAAAGGTCTACAGGACTACAGTCCAGGAAGACTGCCCTAAAGAAACTTCAGTTATCTGTTAAAGATTTCAGACATATTTGTTCATTGAAATGTATTTTACGTTCTTCCAACAATCTTCTTCTACTCTGTCCTACTCATACTTCTGACTTTGTGCATTCTTCCTTTCATATTCAGTCCATTCTTCTCTGGAATGCGCTTCCTCTTGATATCAGGACGGCCACCAGTCGTTATGCATTTAAGCGGAAATTGCAGAGTTATTTTCAAAACAAATAGCATACAGTCATCTCAATTACCTCTTTTCCTTTGAATTTGTATCCTTATATATATATATATAATTTAGGTATATATTATAGTAAATATGTATTTACGTGTATTATACATTTATAAACTCTTCATATATGTACTTGTGTACCTATTTTATTTATAATTCATTGTTTTCTTTTTAATATGTTTTATTAATACTATCTCCTCTAAATCGAAGCAGCTGCCATCTTATCTCTTCACCACCCTTGGTTGACTGGTAGGGAATGCCTCAGGCATTAAGTCCGCCTTTGTACCTTATTGTGTGCGAGAAGTTTAAATTAATAAATAAATGAATATTTACCCATGAGTATATTTAAATTATTTTCCCACTAGATAGAAGTCCTATCTGGCAGGAAAATAATCCTTTAACAAAGCATAAATAGCCTTCATTTCATGTGTACCCAAGGCAGGTCATTAAAGTATTCTGACTGTCAAAATTGAGGTTCAGCCATCAGCCCTAAGAATGCCCTGGATTTATTGTTGGTTGCAGAACTGAGTATTATTTTATTGTTAATAATAGAAATATAAATTAAGTGTAGTATTTGTATGTAATGATGATTTTATGCATTATCAATGGTATTTTCCTGCAGCTGAACAAAAAGGTTTTTCTATTTATAAACCTCTCTATCTATTCCACAAAGTTGAGTTTTAAGTGCAACTAATAGTTATAATACTTGTTGTTCTGAAAAGCATCTAGATTACATAAACATAAAGTGGACATTTGTTTAAATTGTAATCATAAGTTTTATCTTTTTCTTTTTGTCATTTTTCCCATCAGTTGGATCAATTCTAAGATAAATATAAATTATCAAGAGATGTTAAGTTGTTATTATTTTAACGAAAACTAACTTATTTTAAGGCAGTACTTATGTTCCAATATTCAGTGATAAGAGAACTATGGTATCAGTATTTTGTTTTTACTAAATAATAATACTTTTGGTACAATCCTTTTGATAAAATGATGTATGAAAACATTTTGTTCAATAAAATAAAAGTAAAAGCTACTTAAATGTTACCTTGTGTTAAGAACCATGGAAAATTCATGCATGAAACATATTGACAGATTCGCTTGTTCAAACGTAAATAACATGATGTTAATACTGAACAGAGTTAACATATAAGTGGGAAAGTGGTTTTGAGAGCTAGTTTCAAGTATTTACACAAGTTAACATGACTGAAACTATTCGAAATCTATAAAATTTTAGTAAATTGATGTCAATACTGTTACCTACTTTGTTAAACTCTAGGGGGCAATCCTCGTCCATTTCTTCCACTTCCACGGTAACCAGCACTCCGGCCATGATAGGCTCATCATCACTGTCCTCCTCATAATTACAGCTTCTATTACTTTCGCCAGAAATTTCGGCTTTTCGTTTCACTGCCGACAAACATTCGTCGTCGGAAGAACTATCGACATAAGTCGTCATGGGAGCTTCCGAACTAGAAGCCATGTCGACGGACACGTTACTCATTACCGGTACTACATAAACACTTTCATTATTATCGTGTTAAAACTCAAGTTTTCAAGGATACAAATAAAAATAAACACCGCTTATCATTGCAGACGCCATTTTCCATCTGTCAGATTTTGGATTTTTTACTTGGCATTTTACATTGGTGAAAAAATTATTAATTGTTCACATCTGTAAATATTAGTTCATAAAATTATTTTGTAATTAATTTATATGTTTATCGAGATCTACAATTAAAACCGTAATTTCATGATCACTTACAAAGTATTTATTATTTAGGGTTAACAAAATTTTACAATGGCAACAATGCAGTTGTCAAGAATAAAAAAAGTTCCCGCTGTCAATTAGTGATGTGAACCGATTACAATTTTTAACACCGGTATATACCGATTAGTTATTTTTAAAAACCGGTTTTTTAAGGTTTTTTTTAGGTTTTTTTAAGAAACATAATTTATAGCAAAGTTTTTATTTTTCTTTACATAATCACGATTAAAATACAAAAAGGAATTGGTCATCAATTAAAAAAAAATAAGCAGGAAATTCAATTATTATACAAAAAAAGGAATTGGTCATCAATCAGTAGGAGATATTATAGTTCGGTTTCCAACAAATCGCAGTTTTGATTTATGAAGCAATTTTGATCCACTGCATCTGCTTGTAGCCTGCTTCTTCTAGAGGACAATATATATCCAGATTTTGAGAACATCCTCTCTGATGGGACCGACGTAGCTGGTATAGCCAAATACTTAAGTGCTATAGCATTTAAAGGTGCCAAATGTTTATTATTGGACCAAAAAACTCCCGCACTTTTAGCTGCTTTTGTGATCTCGGCTTCTTCGTTTCGTGGATCTGTGTCCATATACATGCGTAAAATATTAATTACTGAAGCAGTTGAGCCAGTATTGGGTCTTCTTTGTTTTAAGAAGTCCAGCAGTCCAGTTTTTTTCTGTCCTGGCTGCTCCGAAGTCCCTGGCTGCTCCGAAGTATCTGGTTGTCCCGAAGTCGAAGGTGCAGAGCTATCGGCGGAATCTTTTAAGTAATGGGATAGTTCTTTTCTTACCAACTCTTTTGCTCTCAACATGTTTTCTGGGTGACGAAATCCTGTTCTTAATGCTGGATGTAAATATGTAGATATTTGCGATATAGTTCTTGTCTCATATGCCAGGAGTCTGCTACTTATGTTTCGCCTTACTGATGAGTGAAACATCTTGCCTATATCGGTTGTGAGGGAATATTCAATAGTATTCAATTTTTCATACAGTCCACATATTATTGGGATGACTAGTGAACTAGTCGGATACTGATCACCGCTAACGAGTTTTGTTGCTTCCTCGAATATTTCCAAAATGTTGATAACTTCCCTAGCTGCTTCTTCTTCGGAAGCAGTTAAGTAGTCTGGCGCCTGAACCAATTTCCTACATACCAATGCGAGAACGTCACTTAACTCCAGTATTCTCTTCATCATGTAGAATGTACTGTTCCATCGTGTAGAAACTTCTTGTATCATCTTCAAAGGCGTAGAATCGGGTTTTCTTTCTTTCTGAGCTAATTTAAGCGCTCGCCAACCTACAGATGACTTTTTGAAAAATTTTACAATTGCTTTACATTTGTTAGTTATGTCCTCCACCTGAGAAAGCTTCATGGAATCATCCAAAGTTAAATTAAGTGTATGGGCAAAACACGGCATGTGCCTTATTCCCAGCAAATCACACATCTTTACCATGTTAGCACCATTATCAGTGACAATAGCAGAAACTTTTCCTAATATTTTCCATTCCGTTAGTAAGTTAGTCATAATTTCAGCTAGATTTTCGCCTGTGTGCGAAGTTGGAACATCACATGTAGCTAACACGTAGCTTTTTAAAATATTTTGGTTAAAAAAATGTATTGTGACAGTAAGGAAACAATCCATGTTTTGATTCGACCACATATCAGCGGTAAGTGCAACATTTTTTATATTTTCAAGCATTCTAGCAAGCTGTGACTTCGCGCACTGGTAAAGCTCTGGCATTAGTTCATACCTTATCTTTTGTCTCGTCGGAAGTTTATAGCTTGGATTCAAAACTTCAACCAGCTTCCTAAAACCCTTGTCTTCAACTATAGAGTACGGCTGATAGTCCGTAGCTATCATCATTGTTAAATATTTATCAATTTTCTTTTTGTTACTTGCTGCGGTCATTTTCAGAGTAGTCTGAAAAATGGGGCGCGGTGTCTCCGTTGGTTTTTCTTGTGCTGTGCTAGTAGATGTTCTCTGTGTATCAACTGGCTGATCACCCACTTCACCTCGATCCACCTCCACTGTAGCCTGAGGATGATTCCTCTTAATATGTGCCAACATATTCGAGGTTCCACCTCCAACTTTGATCACTTTAGCGCATAGCTTACACTTTGCACTATCGTTGTCAATTTTCTCAAAATAATTTCTGGTAATTGATTTACCTTTTACTTTAGGCATTGTTCGCAAACAAATCTATCACCTCCAAAGAATTCACAAGCAAAACTGAAATATTTTTGTATAGTGAGGTTCGTCGCGTACGAAAACGAGGTATCGGGGATTCCCCTAACATAGACAACATTTTAAACGGAACGAAACTTATGTTCGGATACACATCTAAGACTCGGATTGTCTCGGATACATGTTTTATGATTGTAATCGGTTTTTTAAGGTGAACCGGTAATTATCGGTTTAAAGAAAAACCGGTTTTTTTTAGGTTTTTATGAAACCGGTTCACATCACTACTGTCAATGAACCGCCCGAAAAAAAGCAACGCGCATCGCTTCTCTTTTGGAATTTATGGTACAGTAACAAGGCTCCCTTTTGTGTTACCGCTGATATTTTAACGTGAAATCCTCAAAAGCAAAGCGTAAACAAAGCGCGATTAGCGTTGTGCACGCTAGAATTGTGTATTTACGTATTTACGCGAAATTGTGAGTACAGCATCGCGATTTATGGATCAATATCGCACACTTGTTAATATGCGCTAACAACAGCGAAGCGTCCATTCACCAAATGGAGACGAAATCCGGTGTTGGCATTCAAGACCACTGGATGAAGAGTATGATGGAGCCGGCGTCCAGCGACAAACAAGATAACCGTTCCTCAGTAAAACGCGAGAAAATGGCCGAAGCTTACAATGGTGGTGAAAATGTAACATACGAAATGAAACAACAGCAGAATGATCCGAGGTACAGATGCGATGTTTGTGATCTCACGTTCGAAGGTATGGAGTATTTGATGCTGCACAAAAAGTTCCATGGAAACGATAAGGATACGCCGATTATGGAGCCTGAGCCGCCAGTACATCACAAAGAAGGCCCAAAAAAAAGGCGCAAGTTCAAATGTGACCAATGCGATGTTAAAGTGAACTCTCAGTACCACTTGGATATTCACAAGAGCAAGCATGAAGGTGCTGCCTCTAAAAAGTATCTATGTGAGGTCTGTGACCGCAGCTTTGTTGCCGCTCAATTTCTGAAAAGTCATATGCAAACTCATTCATCAGTATCTACAATAAACTGTGAGATTTGTAACAAAAGCTTCACAGGCCAAGCTTACTTGAAGCTACACATGCAGCTACATAATGATATAAAGAAATTCAAGTGTTCTAAATGTGATGAGATGTTTCCTACGAAAAACTGCTTGAAAATCCACATGAAAAAGCATACAAAAGTGAAAAATTTCAAGTGTGACTGTTGTAACAAGCTGTTTGTGTCAAAAATAACTATGGAGAAGCACAGACAGACGCACGAAGGGCAGCCAATTGACTGTCATGTGAAATGTACGCAGTGTGACCGAACTATGCATGCATCATTACTCAGAACGCATCTAACAAGAGCTCATCCTCCTCACGTTGACGATGATGTCAAACGACCGCATAAATGTACTACATGCGGTAAAAGTTTCATTGTGAGAATAAATCTTAATCTCCATATCAGAGTCTGTCATCCAGATCTTGCGGAACCAGAGGATGAGGACGAAGAGATCATGACAGACAACTCTTAGTTATAACACGTATATTAGCATTTTGCTACGTATTATTATGGATAATTATACTTTTTTATAATAACTAAGACAAGTAGTTTGAATGAATTTTCTTCCCTGTAACCTTCCATTTTTATGTTTAATGAAGCTGAATAAAACAAGTATATTTTTATGTGAATTATTTTATTTTTATTACTAGCTTTATAAATTATAGCCTATGTTACTTAGTGATAATTTAGAATGTATTCTTCTGTTGAAAGATTTTTTTAGTAATTTAGTAGTTTTTGAGTTTAACCATTACAAACCAACATGCGTACATACAAAAAATCTAATCTTTTCTCTTTAGAATATTAGTTTAGTTTTGTACACCAACTTTTTTCAAAGCTGCGTCATTATAAAACTCTGTTCACACTTGAGACCAATTTTTTGGCAAGTGCAAAAACAGCGTGATATTTTAGCCTAGAATAATCCGACATTCCCTTTGCATTATCAAGGAGGTTATAATTATATCGACGCAAAGAAAAAGAATAGCACCATCCCACTTCTTCCCATGGGTGTCGTAAAAGGCGACTAAGGAACTCGCTAGAGAATAGGCAGCAGCATTCTCTATGCATTTTAACACCATACTGCGATCGCCAACCCGCCTGCCAACCGTGGCGATTATGGCAAATCCCCCCATTTTTTTTTTTTTTTTTAAACATAGCCCCACACTAAGAATAAAAAATAAATAAATTCTTCTTGTATCGTGGGTGCGTTTACAAACAAAAAGAAACTCAACATACACTAACACCCAGACCCGGAACAACTACTTGCAGATCATACAAATATTTGTTCCGTGCAGGGATCGAACCCGCGACACGTTACGCAGCAGTCGATCGCTCAGCCACTGCGCCAACCGTGTTGTCAATTTGGGGGAGGCCTATGTCCAGCAGTGGACGGGTGGACGTCTTTCGGCTGAAATGATGATGTTGATGAAATAAAACTACATTAAACCATCGATCATTAAACAGGTACCTCACTACGTCCCTATTAAAAAGTTTATTATGGTAACTTGTTCACCAAGCGGCTAAAATATGCCAGGAGCGTGCCCTCAGCTTTTTCGGATATATGCGTTCACCATGGTCTGGAAAGGTTTATATTACTAGGCCCGGGAGAAGGAAAACGCGCTCAAGGCAGAGCACATGGTCAGACGCGATTAAGAAATCTGTTGGAGGCAGCATTTACCAAGCGGTCCACACTGCAGAAGACCGCATAGCTTGGACACGCGTCGTATGTGGTCGCGATCCTCAGCATTGAGGGAACGACGTAGAAGATGTTACCTTCGGGTAACCTATCATCATGTTGCTCTTGTCCCATATTAAGGCTTGTGCAGACCAGCGCGAGGCGACAGTGCAACGCGACGACTCGAACAGTACAATTTCTATGAAAACTTCATGGTATAACAATAACCGGAGTCGCGTCGCGCTAGTCTGCACGAAGCTTTACTTGGCTTAATCCCGACCAGGATTACACGTTTTCTTCATTCTCTCCTCACATCCGTAAAGCTGGGAACAAATTATCGGACGTGTCCGTAAGCCGCGGTTTATTTGTATCTGGATACTACATTTAGCACTACACTGTGCAAACTATCGGTCGTAGGTAAGTCGTGGACGTGCCCTTGAGCGTTCGGACGTCTGTTGGTCGCGACTGTCAGTTGCGGCTTACGGACGCGTCCGAAAAATTTGTTCCCAGCTTTACGCGTTCATGGCGTCAGTCTGAACGTATCCACTTTGGGTATTGGGGCAGTTAGTTGCAGTGTGGATACGTTCACGCTAACGCCATCTAGTGGCGGTTTTTTTGTAAACACAAAGCTAAAAGTTGCAGGTTTTAGTGAAAAACAGTTGGTGCTCATTGCACATAATGTTAGAATTTTGCATATCGCGTCAGTAGCTTGCACCCTGTTGCCGATTTTGGAAATTGTACCATCGTCAAAAATGACGGACTTCCATTCAAATTTTCGACCTCTTTTGTAGAGAATGAATTTTCATAAATCGATGGTGCGTTACTTCGTCATACTATGGAAACTCTTGTCCAAACTTTTATCCTTCAAGTAAGCGGTAGGTAAGCTTTGCGTTGTCTCTCAGTAAATGAATGAATGTAAGATTTTATTCAAGTAGATTTTCAATAAGGTTTTTGAAAAAACTAAATAAATCATACCCTTAGCTACATTTTAATAAATAAATAAAACGTAAACAGTTCACTTCTCAGGCTCCAGCTTCTTTTCTTCTGCGCTATCTTCTGTCTTCTCTTCTGTCTTCTCTTCAGGCTTTTCTGCTGTCTCTTTCATCTCTTCTGCCTTTTGCTGTGAACAAAAAATAATGTATTAAATGAAAGGAAATAAGTAGGTACTTATCGTCAGCACAAATCGCCAATACGATAAGTTTAAGCAGTGAGGCGTTTTTTCACAGGCTACCTATCAATGATCGTTCCTTCTAAGTACGAGCAGAGACCTTTTAGAATTGAGGGACAGATTTCTTCGAAACGGGCGCATTAGTTGAGTGACTAATTAAGCTACTCCAATGTAACCGCCCCCCCCAAGCAACAAACAAGTATTTTAGACTACATGATACTATATGAGCTCATATAATTTGTTTGGATTATTATAAGTTGACTGTAAGTCAATTTATTTTAATTTTCTTTTATTTATTGTTGACATAATCTCTACTCATTAAAATGTTTTTATTTTATGAGTTGTATTACAATTTGTGGTACCTAATGTAAATTATTTTAGCATAAGCACTATTATATAGAATCGAGTTTTTCCAACTGAACAGACAGCTGTGCTGCTGGGGAGTTTGTCGCGCCACTTCTTCCCAGCTTAAGCACTAGGAAGTGGTGAAGGGCGGTCGTATTTGGGAGACTGTCTTATGTAATTTTGACGTTCGAAAAGTGCTGATTCTTAGCCTAGTTTGAATAAATAACTTTTGATTTTGTTTGATTTTGATTTTTGACTCTTCTGCGCAATGTGTCGCGGGTTCGATTTCCTCACGTAATTAATATTACGTGAGTAATAAAATCCTACTTAGTGATCCAAATCAACTGTTGGTCTCTGGCCTGGTCTGTTGGCTCTAGGGTAAGGATAGTTATTGATAGGCCTCTGATGGCTGGGCAGGTCTGTACTTAGCCTGTATGTTGTGTGTGAAACCCACGTTAAAAGAGAAATACCTAATGATTCTGGTGACTCTCTCCTGTACATAACCGTAGCTAGGTATAGTGTGGGCTAAAAAACTTAAGTACCTACTAGACTTACAGACATTAAGATGTCTGTAAATCTAGTAAGTTTTTTGTTGACCGTTGTCTACTTGGTATAATCAAGAAACAAAAACTTCACATTATCACACAGGCACACACATTATTACATCCTTATATATTATTTATTTATTTATTTTATTTATTAGACCAGAAAGAATAAACATGTAACACAATTAGTCTTGGCTACTTAAAATTATGCTTAAAAGTAATTCAGTTACAATTGTGTCCTATTATTAGCACTGCTGCCGAACTAGGTTTATAGCCCGTGTTTCAGCATGCAGCGCCTCAAGCCCTCGGACTGGATATGCAAGTATGAGCTTACGAACAAAAGGAAATTATAAAACAAAGTCCCCCACCGCTGCGTCTGTCTGTCTGGACCTGGACGCGATAAATTAATAAAAAACTAGGTACCGAACGGATTTTCATACGGTTTTTACCAATAGACAGAGTGACTCATGAGGAGAGTTTTGGTGTATAATTCATTGAGGTTTTGCGTAAATTGGCTGATAAATGAAGATAATTATTGAAAATGTCGGAAAAAGACCTGCCGACTGGGAACTGCTGGCGTACACCGCGTAAACCAACATACTTAGTTAGATAGGTGTAGGAAAACAATATAGGTAACGGAATTATTCGCCTTAAAAAAAACTATTTTCCTTTTCGTATGACGTAATTACAGAAGCAATTAAAAAGCCCTTGTGTCTCGCTGATGGATCCACGTTCGGCATATAAAGGGTTAAACTGCAGCAACCATAGATATTATATTTCTATGGTAGCAACACTTTGTGTATCCGCATTTTTCATTTCTCTCTGGACCCAATTCTGAAGGCCATGCAGAGGAAGTTGCGCACAGAAGCTAGTTTCAATTAATTCAATCTCACAGCCCACTCACTCACAGAGAGGAGGCCTGTGCCCCAGAAAAAATTCTATATAGGTAATATAATATTCACAACTCACCGCAGCCTTCTTCATATCTTCTTGCTTCTTCTTTTCCAAATCCTTGCTGACGTCCCTTATCAGGTAGAGTTCTGCCAGACTCTTCTCTGAAAGAGGAGAGAAGACCGTCACCGGTTCCAAAGTCACGTCGTTGAGGGCGTCTTGAAAACTAAAGTAACGTTTTTGCAAGGCAAAGAACTCTTCGGGTGTTAGTCCCAAGTATTTGTCGAACATTTTCGCTGAAAAGTTAAGGATTTGTGTTAGATAGAATATTTATAGCTTTTTTTTTTGTTTTGTTGTGAGACGGCACCGCAGAGTGGCCGTCGAACTTTGTACTTTCTGTTAGAAGTCATTTACAACAAAATACCCCTTTTGACTCCTATGCAAATTTCAACAATATTCGAGTCATCTGACATTTTATATTGGAAGTGTATAGAATGCTGCTATTTGCCGCTTAATAGTGTAGCGGCATCTACATCGCTACACGCGAACTACGCATCGAAGACCTGACGTCACACGACATCCTGACGTCACACAAATCCTGCATCGCGCAGAGTTTACCGCGCGATGAACATAGGTATATATAAGCTTCCCGACTTCAACCTCTGGGCAGTTGCCCGCCAGACACGACACCCGTCTGGTCGGAGGATCCTCCCTTTTCTATGGTGGATGAGTGAACTTTACACCCTGTTCATCATGCCCCTAAAATAGTGGCGCTGCCTCGGCCCGGCTAAAGTGCCGTAAGCATTGCATTGTCACTGTCACTTGTTATTTTATTTCATTGTTGAGGTTAGTTCGCCGCCCATTGTATTGATTGATCGTATAATTATATCAAAAGTGCCAATCACAATGACTGAATTTAGGAAAAATGAAGTAGCGAATGAAAATGGCTGAAAGGTATGTTAAGTTAGGATAGAACAGTGACCACACAACGCACGAGCCGAGCGAGCGAAGCAAGCGGTGCCACGGCAGCAGCCGGCGAGTGCCAGGGTCCATTCAGGCACAAGAGAATGTAATGTATTGGGAATGTGGTGTTTTACAACGAACTAAACTGAACAATCAAACAAAATAACAAGTGACAGTGACAATGACAATGCAATGCTTACGGCACTTTAGCCGAGCCGAGGCAGCGCCACTATTATGCCGTTGCAGCACTCTATAAGTACACTGCCTTTTATATTTTTATTTCATTCATTTTCAAATTTATAATGTCAAAATACTCGAAAATGGTTAACATTGGCATAGGGATCGTGAGGGGTCATTTGGTTGCAAATGACCTCTCGGCATATAATTGATAACGCTATAAGTTACAGTCCGGCCGTCGTCGTCGAGAGTGCACGGGTCGACCGTCCAGGTTAATCAACCCTTGCCGAGGTCGGTCCGTGGATGGGTGACCACCCATTACATATTGGAGACCCCTCCGTACTTCAGAAAGCACGTTAAACCGTTGGTCCCGGCTGTCATTCGTAGACATTTGACAGTCGGTACCGGTAGTCAGAAGCCCAAAAGTCTGAAAACCAGTCTTACCAAGGCGTAGGTATCGCGTTACCTAACTGGGTTGTGGAGTTCAGATAGGCAATCGCTCCCTGTAAAATCGTGGTATTCAGCTGCATCCGGCTAGACTGAAGCCGACCCCAAAATAGTTGGGAAAAGGCAAGAAGATGCAAGAAGAGGTGCAAAACGGTTTTAAGTTATCGAATGCAGCTGATTTTCCTGAAGGTAAAATCTCAGACCAAATAAAAAACCAAGACAGAGCGCTGTCAACAGTGACTTTTTTTTTTTTTTTGTTGGTGGGTAATTATCAAATAACTTCTCCCGCTCTGGGCGAACCGGGAGGGTGTGTCGGACTTTTACTGACTAAAACCCAGCCATGTTCCTTCCGTTGACCATGTGCCGGGGCCGCGATATCCCTTTCGGACAAACTCGCAACCCAGGCAGGACTCGCATCCCCGGCAGGGTCAACAGTGACACAAACATGTTTGCAGTTAGTGAGGTGTAGTTTGATTGTAAATGTGTGCGTGTGAGCGTGTATGCACAGAGCCGGGGTGTAGTTTTGGCATGCTTCATTGTATTGTTCGCAGCGCTATGCCTTGGTTTTTTATTTGGTCTGAGGATAAAATAAACGAATTTAAAGTACTTACATTTGTCTTCGGAGACCTGTTAATACCAGAATAATACACTTCAAATGAACGTTAACAATGACATTGGAGTTTACTAGTATACATACTTTTTGTTTCCATTAATAGGGGCAGAGATCGTCAATCTTTTTGATGTGTCATACATAAAATTTAAATACCCGCAGGATATCAAAAGTGATTGATTAGATAGAACCCACACATTCACAGCGTGTTTGTACAATAGTTACCACAAGTAAAGCGCGCGTCGCTTCGTGAGATAAAAATACTGTAACTAAAATCAACAAATCTAAAATCAACGCACATTGCAGTAAAACATGTCTCTACATGTAATTCAAAGCAGGGGAAGCATTTGCTCTTTATAATCGACACGTTTCATTTAGGAAGTAACACACAAAATAACACCACGCCATAATCTCCAAAGGGTTAGGCTGAGATGCACTACCAGTAGGTACCTGCACACATTTCGCACAGTTGTATTTAAGGAATAGCTAGGCTGAATAATTGATGCTAACAGACTGTTCATAACGAGCAAACTAACCCACTGAAGAGTAATTTAATTTTAATGAAACGTCTAATTTGTAAGATACGCTACGTTCCATGAAGTGCACTGCAGGGTAATTGCGTAACACACGAACAGTAGCAACACAATGGCTTTCATTTTGACAGTTCAACAAAATTCATTGCGTATTGAGCAGATTTTTTTTTCGAATTTATAAAGCAATGGATTGGTAATATTCTTCGAAATAATTCAGATTTCGATTGACGTATGTTACGCAATTAGGGTACTGTTTGAAGTAAGATACATAGTAGGTAATGGTATATCTATACTATATTATACTAAAGAAGTTGTTTTTTTTTTGTTTTTTTTTTCAAACAAAATGTTCACAACCTCAGAGGTCAGATACGGCTAGGTTCGATAAAAGAAACATTGAATTTAAATTATAACTGTTGATGTACCAATGAATTTGCATGTAAACAATTCAGTAATTAAGTGAATATTTTAATCAATTTTGATTTAAACGTACCTACATATTTACCTATTGTAATAATGTAAATGCACGTAAATTAATCGTGCATTTTAGTCCACTAAATTGTTTTGAAGTTTAATTGTCCGGCAAAAGATAAATTCAATTGGCATGTCCCAATCAGGGCTTGGAACCGGTAAGTACCAAAATTACAGGTTCTCTATTGGTACTTTACGGTTCTTGCCATTTCGGTACCTAGGTATCGGTTCCAGACGGGTACACACGGCTACACATCAAGCTATAAACTTCCAGTTTATGCTGATCTTGCATTGTATAGGATTTCCGTACAATGCGAGATCAGCTTAAACTGGAAATTTATAGCTTGATGTGTAGCCGTGTGTACCTACCGGTACTCCAACTAACAAGTTCCGGTACCCGACGCGTACCAGAAAGAAAGAAGAAAGAAAATACGTTTATTTGCGGTACACATGACGCAAGGTAAGAACAAAACACGAAAATAAACAGTTTGGGGGAAAACATGCGTCACATCCACGCAAAACGGCCATCGCTCAGCATACAGCTGCGACCCTATGCGAGACAGAGCGCTAGCGCTGGTTTTCAGCGACAGCCGACGTTGACGTTATGACGTCAACCGGTGCAGCAGAGAAAAATAACAAAAAATAAAATGAATAAATACAAAATAAAAATACCACGAATCTCATATTTGCACAGGGAACCTCGTATGGTTGGAAACCTTAAAGTTATTTTTCTAATGCCTATTAACCTTCCTTTTTATTCTATATATGTTTTCTCACTCTAACATACGGAAATATTTGTTTGTCATCAGTTTTGGTACCGGTAGTGAAAGTATAGGGGGCCTACCACCACCTTTAGTGTGGGAAAGAGATGAGCTCTACAGGACGTATAGCTCCATCTCTTTCCCCCACTGAAGTAAGATTAAAATAATACTGCTTTAGAGGTGGTGATAGACCCCCAGGTACTGTCTGCCACACCAAAGGCAATGGTTCCGGTTCCCAAAAATATCGGTATTTCAAGCCGGTATTCACAATCCGAGAGTTTTGAAGATATTACTAAACCATTGCTTCATAGGTTTCAAAAATTCATCTGCTCAAGAACGTTAATTAAATAACGCAATGGACGCAGGTGAACTGTCAAAATAAAACCCATTGCGATCAATTTTATTGTCATTTTATGTGTGTGACAGATGAATACAGATGGGACACTCCGCATTTTAGGTATGTATCTACAAGTAGGTACGCGGCGGGCTCGACTTGTCGAATTCAGTGGGCGTAACGTAGACAGAAGATATAAGAGTTACGCGATAGGAAGAGAGGCAACTTCTAAGTGAATATACATGCCGTGCTGTTCAGTAAACATCTCACCGTCAAACTTGGGTTAAGTGAGCTTGAAGTGACGTGATCTCACTCTTCACGGTGAGTATTTTACAGAATAGGTCGACAGGTGGACTGACAGCTCACTTTAAACTCATTTCACTTGTGCTTGTGCTGTAGGATTGACATTATTGACACTGACACTTCACGCTCACTTCACCTAAGTTCTCAGGGTGAGTTTTTTTACAGAAGAGCACTACTGTAGGTAATTAGCGCTGCGCGACCTGAATTGCAGTTTATTGCACGCTTTTTATGATTTTGCGGAGTGTGCTTTCTGTACGTTACGCTTATACCCCGCTAGTCCCATTGCAGTGATAGTCCCCTTGCCCCATTGCCATCCCAATTGAATTTAGTGAAGGTCCCCATCCATTTACTGTCCGTGCAAACCGCAGCTTAACTCGTAAATCGAACAACGTACTCTACGTGTGGGTATTTAGCCACGAACCGCTCCGACACTCCAAACAAACTGTACGGTTACACTCACATAGCTCAGCCCAGACAACTTACATATGTAATCGTTGTCTGGACTGAGCTAAGTCAATCATAGCACGGCAGTAGGTACTGCCAGCACCCGTCCCGTAGCATGACAACCATAGAAACCAAATTTTTAGCCCCCTTATTGTGGTCATGGTCATGCTAAGCGTGCAGGACTACAGCTGCTGCGTTCCGGGTCGATCGATAAATTGGTCGGGGGGCTAAAAATTTGCTAGAGAAAGTTCGCAGACGAACTCATGATCACGGGTATCGATAGCTAAACCGCAGGCTAAACATAATAAAACAAATAAAAATAGGGTTCCGCAACTAAAGAGGAAAAAGCGAATTCCTCATAGGATCACTTCGTTGTCCGTCCGTCAGTCTGTCAAGACCACTGTAATTTATATTTCTATGGTCAAGACAATAGAAATACTTATATCTATGGTCAATACCCTTTTTCTCAGGATCGAATAGGTAGATCTAGGACCCTTTGGAGCTCTAACAAAATCACGCTTCTAAGTCAACGCAATAAAAAAAAATATGGCCATTTATTCGATATATTTTGATACTCGCAAATAAATCAAAACTGAAAATTGGCAGGAAGCAAGGTCTCACAGCACACACATAGTCATATTTGAAACGTTTTCAATTATTTTTTCTCGGTGCTCGGGGCCCCTGACCGTTGCGGGTCCCCTAGGCAGTTGCCTTCACTGCCTTATGGATAATCCTGCCCTGGCTCGAAGTCTCAATTTATTGTTTTGTTTATGTCAGACACGTCACGCGAATTTGTTAAATTATGAGCGGTGTATTAAGTAGTTTAATTGTTGTGATAAGTTAATTTAAATTTGAAGCCAAAACAAAGTGTTTAGGAAGCTTCGTACAGACTAGCACGACTTGTCGCGCGACGCGACACCGGTAAATCGTTTTACCGTGAAGAATTCGTTATTTTAGCGTCGCTTTTTTTTTTTTTCTTTTTTTCTATTTGGCATCTCGCAGTTGACCTCTGAGGAGGTCGTAGCTGCTTAACCGGACTTTCCTGTGGTTGCCTTAAGTTTCTACACTTAAAGCCTCCAGCCAGGGGCATAAACTATATTAATTAAAATTAGGCGAACGCTCGCTAAGGGCACCCCCTGTGGGGTACGGACCTCGGCTTAGGGCGTCGCTGGGGGGAGGACAGCAAGATGGGACAGGCTGGATCAAACATAGATTATTATTATTATTCGGGGAATTTAAGACTACGGGCTCAGCTTCAGCTCAGCATCGACGAGCAAGGGTCGGGGGGGAGTGTTAGAGTCGCATCGCGCTGTCGACCTGTCGATAGAACATCTTTCTTCTACCTCCCCTTCCTTCTCCGACTCCGGTTCCGACTCCGATCAATCAAATTTAAAATCCCCGACTCCGGTTCCGGTAAAAACAACCTCCGTAACATCTCTATTAGGTACCTGCCTACATAATAGTCATTATTCTTTGGTAGTATGTCTAGGCTAGGGTACCATCAGTAATATTTTATTGTAACAAAAGGACATGATGTTATTCATTGTTAACTAGACGAGGGTTGACATGTTTGTTTCGAAACCCTATTAATATTTACAATGTATGAGTGAAAACTCTATACTAGTACTAACCTACGTGCCTGTAAGTTGTAGGTACCTGTAAGAAACCACACACACACACCACAGCATCATGCTGAGTGGTAGCCTTCTTGTCACAGTCATGACGTGCCAGTAACTGCCGACTATTTCTGTTTTGTGCTCGTTATTGTATTGTTATCGTTTTGGTATCGTTATGTTGACGTTATCTACTCGAGTTTATTATCTTTTTTTATGCACGTGTTTCTGTGACAAATAAACAAATTTTTCTTTCTTTCTTTTTTCTTTTTCTAGACATAGATTTATTTCTTAAGAGCGTTTATTCTGAAAGTGTGCAACGTCGCAAATAGATGTCAAATATTTCGCTGTTTTGATTAATTTGGCAATATTACTGTATAGAAATAAGAAATGTGGCTAACTAGCGAACTAGAATATTTATAATGAATTGCAATATTATAACATTGAATTTGACGTTTTAGGTGTAAAAAAGGCATAAGGAAAGTTTCCAAATACGTTTTTTACATCTAAAACGAATTATTCGGTTGCGATATTAATTTGCATTTCATAACAAATATTTTGAGGAGGTGTCTGTAAGTAGGTCGATGATGAACTATTGCAGGGATTTAGATCTATTTAATCTGTCAAGGATTCACCCCCTATTACATGGGACTTAGGTAAGCATAGCAGTGATACCAGCCGCGACTTACGAGTTGTATGTCGTATTTTCGAACCCTGATATTGGCTTTACTCTGTGTAAATTATTTCATCGCGACTGCCCTCAAAACGATGAAGGAAAACATCGTGAGGAAACCGACATGTCCTAGAACCAAAAATTCGAAGACATGTGACATCTACCAACCCGCACTGGGCTCGCGTGGTGGATTACAGCTCACTCGAGGGAGTGACTGAGAGGAGGCCTGAGTCCCAGTAGTGGGAACATCACAGGCTGTTTATGCTTATGCTTAAATTGTTTACTGAGGTGTCTGGGTAGGTAGATGATGGACTAGCGCAGGGGATTTTGATCTGTCAAGGATTCGCTTCCTATTATATGGGGCTTAGGTAAACATAACTGGCCAAATGTGGGTGTACTAAGGTACGGCTCTGCCTAACCCATCGGGAATTACAGGCGTGCATGATGTTATGTTTTGTAATCTGTCAAGGACTACTGAGTATTGAGTACCTACCTACCCGACTTCGCAGCGCCTTGAAAAGTCAGATAAGTAAAGTCTGTTTTTTAATCTAGACAAATTTGACATTTCAAGTGATTGTTGTTTGTTTTTTTTTTATTTGGAGATTGACATTTGCAGTCTTTCAAATTAGTCTACGAGATTAAAAAACACAATTTTGTTTTTGTAGATTACCTACTCTCGGAAAAACGAAAAAGCAAGTCCTATTTGACACCCTATTTGGTTAATTTTCAAGACTAATGTACTAGATAATTATGTAATTTCTCTTGAGAATACAAGATGGCGCTGCCTGTCACCGTTCTCGTGAAGGTATTGCGCTTATTAGTTCATTGGGACGACTATGTTGATATATTGATTCGTGGGTAGATTATGTACCCACATAACAATTAGATTTAATTAATGGTTATTAGATTTGATTTACTAAACCGACACGATTGGTTGGTAGATGTTTAATTAATATTTAAGATAAGTACGTCCCCAATTACCCCAAGTATGTACCGTAAGGAAAAAT
Organism: Agrochola lota; assembly: GCA_947364205.1. Taxonomy (NCBI): domain Eukaryota; kingdom Metazoa; phylum Arthropoda; class Insecta; order Lepidoptera; family Noctuidae; genus Agrochola; species Agrochola lota. The sequence goes on along the minus strand of OX376246.1, from coordinate 5,765,121 downwards.
AACCAATCAATCTACCTAGCCTTTTCCCAACTATGTTGGGGTCGGCTTCCAGTCTAACCGGATGCAGCTGAATACCAGTATTTTACATGGAGCGACCGCCTATCTGACCTCCACAACCCAGTAACTGGGTAATACGATACCCCTTGGTAAGACTGGTGTCAGACTTTCGCGCTTCTGACGACTCGTAACAAAAAAAAACCAATATATAAACAAAATAATTAAACAATTCCTTTTTTCTTTACCTTTTCTATTTACTTGTTTTTGTTCATTTCAATGATTGTATTCCATTTATTTCAAACCATTCCATTAAGAAATCGCTCCCCTTTCATTTCGCGTTCGTAGAACGGAACGAAAAGCCACCCCTCGAGGGGTAATGACTCACTCGTCCCACCCCCGACGAAAAGTGCCGACGTAACCCGATGATAGCCGAGCGGGGAGCGTACGGAGCCCGCACGGAAAACATTAAATCTCAACTCACATTATTATGTAATATTTTACAATTTTTTTAACAAAATAAATTCATTAAAATTAATGTGAAAATGCGCGGGAATATGTCAAGTGTTTGTTATTTCGGATACGCATCCGTATGCTGTGTTAAACTAAAGTGCTGTGGCCAAGACTGCCTATATTGATTTTCCAGTGACGTGCAGATGAAAACGTTGTATGCGGAATACAGTGTTATTATTAGATTGTGTAGTGCGTTTAATAATTCAGTAAGTCATTTTACCAAAAAAGGGATGCGAATTCGGATAAAATAATCCTATTGGAACTTCGAAACGATTCCTGTGCCTCAATTGGAAATGTGTGAAAATCTGCATTAAATTTTTCATAATTAATTATGTCGTACCAGTATTTTTTGATCAAACAAATGGTTTTAAATGAAAACTAACTTGTATTATAAGGAAAATGTGCTCAAAAATACTTTAAAATAAAAAGACGCCATATTTACATTCTAATAATAGTTTCTACCCCTAAAAAGACTATTTTAGACCAAATCTAAATTAAACTACATTTTCCAAAATCGTCGGTAAAAGTGTACAATTTATCGATCGTTTTATAAGCAATGCCACCCACGAACCCGAAATTAATTGCTATTTTCTTTTTCTATTACATACCATCACGCTAGATCGATTTTCGGATAAACAAAACGAAAAGTATCGCGCTATCTAAAGTGACCATCTGATTGACTGAACATGAACCTTTTCGAAAGATTGGCAATGGTCTGCCAAGTTTCATGCCATAGCTAGGTAATCAGTCTACATGGAAAACGGATTGGTAACGGTAAAACTTGAATTTCCCAAAGTGTTTTTCAAGGGTACAAGACTTGCCTGTTGAAAGCTATAGCTTAGGTAAACGCTACTTAATTGTAATTTGGTGGAACGTATGATTACTAACGATTACCTTAGTACTTAATTAAGAACACATTATTAGCTCCTTCATCATCATCACCCACAACCATACTTCACCGACTGCTGGGCAGAGGCCTCTCTTTTCTTGTGTCATCAGCTCCTTACAATGGAATTATTACTTTTAGAAGGGTAGGTACTTAGACTAGGCGAACCAGTCAAGTTCACTTTTAAAATTCGAATCTCACTCAAGCGAATGCGGATATTTCGTATAAATTATCGAAGGATCAAACCTTAACACCGTTCGAATTTCGAAGGGATGTTTCGACAATCACCTACTGGTGCCATAGCCAATATAATGTAAATTATTTTCTTCTCTTCTCTGTTTAAGAAGAGGCTTTGCACACGCTGTAATTTATGCCACTCTTCATAAAATGTTCAATACGGCCGTGTCATGATTCCACGAATTTAATAAACCTACCTAGGTACCTACCCATTTTATTGGAGCAAGGACGCACCGGTATTGACATTGCATTGAAAATAACCCTGTACCCATATTGTCATGCTATTTAATACCTATAAGTTTAGGTACCAATCTGGAAATATCGTTACGCGTATGCGATAAATCCCTACTTTGCGGGTTCAGGTAATATCTGGAGAGAACCAACGCAAAAATATTAGCCTCCTTCTGAGCTACGCCGCTGTCGCGTAAAAAACAATTGGGGCAATATCTACTTACCATTTGTTCTCTCGTGTGGAAATTCTTATCGACCTTATGCTTGGGCCATTATTAAGGGAAGGCGAGGAGAAGGGTATTTCGGAATACGTCAATGAAGATCACACACATGGTGGTCGTCAATGGCGGATCCAGGATTGTCGTTTGGGGGAAGGCTTGACCCCGTTAAGGGTAGGTTTTAGTAAGAAAGCCCACATTTTATTTTGCATAGCACATAGCAAGCCTCCTCGGATTACTATACGCAAATTCCTCAATGACTTCGTTAAGTTGTAGACTACTAGAGTTTTCTCGATGAATTGTGAAACATGGCGGCCGAACCGGGCAGTGCGAGTAGCATAATTCGTCACGTTAACAAAACCACATATAGAAAAAAAACTTGAAAACATAATACGCTATGCCTAATACATTAAGGATTGATGACAATTGTACCTTAGATATTGTAATGCTTGCTAAAAAGTTTAATTAAAATAATATCAAGTCCAGTTTAAGATTTGTCACAGAAGAGTTCGGATGCTTTTAGAGGGGGGGCTTGAGCCCCTTAGCTCCCTCTGGATCCGCTACTGGTAGTCGTCTTTAGCACATAGGAAGAGGGCTCTTGGATTTCCCGTTGAACGATCCCTCCTGTGTAACATCTTTGACAAGCTAGTATTGATATATTATTGTTCTGTCTTTAATTTGTGGTCTTATGATACATTTTACTGCGAATTTGTCTGCCAAGACTGATACTCACAGTCACAGCACTCACAGCTACTGTTTCGTAGTGCCAGACAGTAATAGAGGTAGTTCTTCTTTTCGTGTGGTTAGTGACTAACCTCGTGTCAGAGTTTTAAAGCCGCCCATGGGCCTCTGATTTGGCTTCACATGTCTACGAGAAATATCTCGCAGGCATGCCAGTTTCCTCCTGATGTTTTCCTTCACCGTTTTTGAAGCAAGTGATATTTTTACAATACGCACATGAATCTGAAAAGTCAGAGGTGCGTGCCTTCGGTTAGAACTCGAGACCTATGACTTGGCAATCCGACGGTCACACCACTAGGCTATCACTGCTTATAGAGCAGCAGAGGTAGTTGATTTTTCTTTATTCAGCATTTCAGCAGTCGCCCATGATCATCACTGATATTATATCAGATCTATTTTCCTTCTACTGGACTGCTGTTTTCTTATGCCAGCTAATCAACTTCAGCAGTGTATAGTAGGTACCCACTAACTCTAGGTACGGGGAAAGGCGTACGTACCTACATGGTTGCGACATTGACTTCCTCCAAAAAATGTCATAACGATCGGCAGATGGTCCACGCATTTGCTTCTCGTGACTACCATCAGCCAGCTCACCTGTGTAGTCCTCATAATCAGAACTGTCCATTACCTACATGTTTTCTCTTTTCCAAAACAGATGATGATCAGAACAGATGTTCCCATTCGCACCTATTTACCTCTCGGGACTAGGCACCACCAGCCAGCTCTCCTGTGTTTTTCATACTGCCCATTATACATACATATTTTCTCTTTATTGAGGCTTCATAAGAGCCATCGTGAGTTACAATAGACAATACTTCTATAGATCTAGCGCACCTTGGGTAGACAACCCTGCGGTGGTTAATTTTTTCAACACAGATGCTATTCGCGCTGTCACAGCTCCAAACTGCGGAGTTCCCAATATTCGTTCACATCAAAGAGGATCGCTATTATTTTTAAAGTGAGCTGTCCCAGTTTTATGGAACAGCCATTGTTACCTGTTACCGAGCCCACAATGTAATTTCGTGTTCAAAAAGTTTCATCTCATCATTAAATTCGACAATACACGTTTGACAACAGCTTATCGTTAAACCTTGAACTTTTTTACGTTGGTAGCCCCGAATTATATAGGTCTAATCTGATTAAACACGCGCCTAAAATTGGGCCTAATAATTACCTACTATTGTACCTGTTATTTAAAATAACGCTGACTGAATAGGTATTTATAGGATATTACCCATGTCTTGCGGTCCAATTTCTATCCAATGGTGTTGCAGAACACAATTTAGTACCATGGGATGATTGTAGATAAGGAATAAGAAGGGTCTCAAAACACTTCCTTGGGGGAATCTCAAAATTAGGTCGCTGGTAACGTTACTTCAAAATTAGAACGGTGTCTCTTTTTTTGAATCTGCGATGATTTAGGTACTTTAAAAACAAATGAATTCGGTTTCAAATTGTATGCGGTCGCAGGTGACGTTTCACGTGAACTTTACAGAACCAGAAGGTATAATCATAATTAAATATTAACTGTATTATACTAAGATTTCTAAACTGCTTTTTAAACGCACCGTCAGCTCATCTACAAGTGTTCTAAATGTTAGGCAAATGGTTGAGTGTTGAGCCTAATAACAATTAAATTAACCAAATCGTGTGTGTAAGGACGATCATCACCTTAATGGAGAAGTAGCAGACAGAATATGATTCAATAATATCAATGAATCTGCCGAGTCTTTTCGCAACTATGTTGGAGTCGGCTTCCAGTCTAACCACATGTAAAATGCAGCTGACTATCAGATTTTACATGGAGCGAAAGATGAATATGCCCCATAAAACTTTTCTAGAAACAGGGTCTAACCGTCCAAACGTCCAAGAAAAATCAAAGAAACCTTTTTTTGAACACCATTTTAAAATTCGAATAATTTCTCATTCCACTTTGAAATAGGTACTCTAACGCAATGTTTTAAGACTTTTTTACGCTGGCAACAATCCAGCAAGATGCGGGCTACTTACATATTGCTAAAAGCCTTTCTTTTGACCCAATTCAGTTACCCAAACGGTGTAATAGAGCTACGTTAATTGCTTTCAAACTGGATAGCCGTCATTCAAGCTTATTGTTAACGTAATTAGCATCATAGCTACGTTGTTAAAAAATAATTTTGACTTCATTTTATTTAGGTACGATCATTTTTAGGATTCCGTAGTAAGAAAGGAACCCTTATAGTTTCGCCATGTCCGTCTGTCTGTCTGTCTGTCCGTCTGTCTGTCCGCCGCTTAGCGCAGAGACGGTTAGTACTAGAAAGCTAATATTTGGCATATGTATACATATTAATCATGCCGACAAAGTGGTAAAATAAAATCAATTTTTTTTTTTTAGGGTACCTCTACACGTAAAGAGGACATGTTTTTTATTTTCCTCAACTACCCCATGTTGTGGGGTATCGTTAGAAAGGTCAAAAATGTGTGAGAGAGAGTTTGTCCAAACGATTTTTTTATTCAGGGATCTGTTTGCGAAATATTAAGCTTTTAACTGTTTTTTTTTGTTACAGTCATGTGTCCCCAACCCCCCCCCCCCCCCCCTTCTAGCTAAATGGTTGTACTTGGACTTGTGAACAAATTCACAGCAGTAGTATAAATAACGAAATTAAAAGGAAAACTATCAGAGCTAAGTAGGCTCTACAGGTTAACGAGTAATAATCGACCAACTTAAATTTGCGGTTTGAAAAACATGATCTCCCATACATTCCGTACGGGAGAACATGTTTTTCAAATACAATGTTATGTTTGTTCTTGGTATAAATTCATCCCAACTACGGAACCGTTCATTGTGCGTGGTCCGACACGCACTTGGCCGGTTTTTGATCCTTACATTTTTTTAACACAGATTTTAAATAAGTATTCTGTAATCCTTTCTACTCTATAAAATATCTTCGAAATGCGAACAGTGTCTCGTTGTGAATCCGCCTACGATTAAAGGTACCTACTTATTTTCTAAAACAATGAGTTCGTTTCGAGTTGTGTGCGGTCACTCGAGTGAGGTTCCAAGTGAACTTACAAAATAGCCAATCCGCGATGTTTTTTTTCCTTTGGTTAGTGAATAACCTGCAATCTAATTAAAGAACACATTTTCGTAAACGATTACGACTAATCTGTTTCATTCTGACAGTTCAACAGCATTCATGGCGTTATTTACTTTAATGAGTAGATTTTTTTTTCGAACTTATGAAGCAATGATTAGTAATTTGTTTCAAAACGATTCATATTCTGATTGATCGTGTAGCCTCTGACTTGGCTTCACATGCCGTCGAGAAATATCTCTCAGGGATGCCGGTTTCCTCACTATGTCTTCCTTCACGGTTTTTAACATATATCACTTGGCAGTCCGACGCACGGTCACACCACTAGGTTATCACTGCCGCTATAATCCGCGAAGTTAAGTGTGGAATTCGCACCTCGATACAATTCGAATTTCAAAGTGCAGTTGTCAAAAAGGTTGGAGGCCACAATGCAATGTTTTTTTTCTAATAATTAATTTATTTTGTTACAATAACAATAGGGGTGTCTCGCAGTTCCTGCTTCAATACGATGCAATAATAATAGGTACCCCTCATTCTTGTTTGTTTGTCGCCCAACCCTGAGTTAATATTGACCTGACTACCGTATCAAATTGATAATATTTGGAAGTAGGTAAGTGTATATTACGGGCATTCTAGATAAGCAATTGCTTTTGCATTTATTTCAACTTGATTAATTAACGCCAATAATTGTCGACCTGTGGTGGTCACAAGGAGTGGGTATCTACGCACAGACTTACGAGGTCGTGAGTTCAAACCTAGGCACTTTAAAATATCGTGTCCTAAAAACCAACATAATGAGATTTTGCCCCGCCCTGGGCACACGTGATCGACTCCACGTCCCGCTCCCTCTCAAATCCATCCAAAAGAAGGGGCTAATGAGAATATATATGGACTTTGCTTGGTAAAGTAACGAACTATAACGATGCAGGAATCGGTCCTTTGTCGCGTGGATTTTGGCTAGCTGTACTTAAGCCATGCCATTTTTACTCATCGAAACGAATACTGGTCGTAAATCGTTACAAAGTTATATCCCTGAAAGACTCTTGACTTGGCAAAAGAGATTATGACCTGTACCTCCAAGCTTGCAGGCTCAATTTCCCGTTAGGAGTGCAAAAAATATTGCTTCTACGGATTTCGTTTGAATGAACATGTCATATGTCGAGGATACAGCGAAGTGGAAGAGAAAGATCAGGAAGGCTGACCTCACCACCATGTGGAATACAAAGCCAGGAAGAAAGAAGGAGAGAGAGAGTGAACATGCCACAGTTTATTGCTCACTCACTTGACCTTCCGGGTCGTTTTCAGAGCATGTATTGTAACATAAACACTCGACACTGAGCCCGAACCAGTCGCGAACCAAAAATTTCGAGGTTCATAACTTCACGAGCCATGATGACCCGACATCATCTAAGCTGGTGACCACCAATATTAATTACTGTTTCTGTTTCGGCTTTGAAACTGTCCTTGACCCAAGTTGACCTCCAAACCTTGGGTTGACCCTCCACAAAATCTTGGATGGAACTCCTTGGACCTCGCCTGCCCCGGATGGCCCTGAACTGGATCTGTGTAGAATTCTAGATATAACTTTATAGGACATTTCGGCAGTAATAAATATTTAATATTAAGTTGCAATTCATAACTTCATACCTACGTTTCCAAGTCTTCTGAGCGATGTTTAGTGAAATTCACTTCGTACTTAGCTTATTCAAAATAACTGAAATACAAGAAGTATAACTGGGAGCCTAAAACGGCAACATTAACCAATTCCTCTAAAAGCAATTCATTTACTGAATTCCCAGCTATTCCTCTATGGTGACACATATTTTCGCTGAATCATATTCAATTCAATTCATATCAGAATTATATTTGGTGTAAATATTGCCGCATGAAAAAAATTAAGACGGTAGGTAATCGTACCGGAGATAATTTTTCTTTACAGTTTTTATTAATCAAATGAGATTTTTAATATTTCATTATTATATAAAACTGTCAAACAGATGAGTTGCGTATTAAGAATTGAACGCAGATAATATTATGAATTTGAATTGTAAATTTGTGATAGTGTGAGTTTGTGTGATTCTTATTATTATCATATTATGATACTGCCAAAGCGGCCGTTTTAAGCCCACGGAGGTTGTTTCATTTGAGCGAGTGTAACTTTTATATCGAGAAGATTATATATTCTTCGTTCAGGTTCAGCCTTCGGGTCAGATGCACATGTCATGTAATTTTTTAAGAGAGAAGTTTTTCCTCAGACTTACACGCTGATGTAGTGGTCGCAAGTGCTACTGCTAAGCATGTGGTCCTGGGTTCAATTCCCAGGTCAGGCAAAGTGTAATTGGGTTTTCCATCTTGATCTTTGTAAGTAGCAGCCCGGAGTCTGGATTTGGGCCTGATTGAAGACAGTAGGTAGGCTCGCCCTCTATTACATGGGACTTAAACATAACTGGCGAAATGTGGGTGTACTATAAATTTTTCTTTTGTAATGTGAATGCATTACTTTTTCTATAAGATTTTAAAGATTTTAAATCTTATAGAAAAAGTAAAAAGACATAAAGTACAACCGACGAATAGTGGCGATACACCCAAGGCGTGCAGAACAAAATGTGATGACAGAATATTTTACAATAAATACCTACTTACGAATAAAATTGATATGGCTAACAATATTATTATTCTACATCCGTGGAGGTATCTTTTGTTCTCGAGGCCCTGTTCCTTCGATATTCAGAAGCACGCGAACTTTTCATAGGACACCACTATTTCAATGGATGAACTTTACTCATTTATATTGAGGCACTGGAATATTTACAACCTACTTCAAAGACCAATGAAAAGGTAAACAAATAAGTAATGGAATACCACCATTGACTTCACAGAATAAAAAACAACACTAGTAAATCCGAAAGTAAACAATAACGTAACATAAAAACAATAATCAGCCGTCATGAACGTCCATCGGAACAAAAACTCGATTAATAAAATAAAATGACTATAAATTTAGTACAACGCCATCTATCGGCGAAAAGACTGAACAATGTTGGTGAAATGTGAAAGTTTTTTATGTTTGTGATTGGACCTCTTGGTGTGAAGCGTGAAGATGGAGGGTGGAGGTTCTACAGGGACCTCGGAGGTCTACCAATATGTGGGACCTTTCAGGCTGGAGAAGACCTTGGGAAAGGGACAAACAGGTAAATAGTTTTTAGGAACTTTATTTCTGTTTTTTTAGAGGATTATGGCAATAACAATGGCAATAATCGTCATTAAGAGCGCACCGAGGAAATTGCGAAATAATTTCGTTCGTTTGATTCCTTGCTGCATCGTTATTACTTGAGTTATGCAATTAATATGTAAGATATTTAAGGTTTCACTCTAAATCGTACTCTTAAGAAACACGATTACTTGTAGTTTCCTCGACAGAAAAAAAATCAAAAGTAATCTCAAAAAAACAACGTACTTAAAACCTTAGTACGGAGTAAATACTTCATGGAAGGTCAGCAGTTTTTTAATACGTAATATAAAAACTACAATGTTTTCGATAACGTATACATTTTACGTTTTCAAAATGTGTATTTGTTTTAATAATACGAAGGAAATACCTAAATTAGCGCGCGAACCGTCCATTCTTTAACCAGCTCTATCCCATTCATTAGCGACGAAGTGCGCCCTTAATGACAGCTACTATTTTTTTAAAACAACATTAAATAGACATTACGCGACATCTCTGTATCTCTGAACACGTTTCTTGTTCTCCGACTCTTCCACCAAAGCTTGCAACAAGGAACTGGTCAAAAATGGACCTGTAAAAGGAAAATATCAATGTTAACTGTCTTTGTATACGTAATGGTCGCACGCTGTTGATCGTGCACGTCCGAGAGAGTTTCTCTATAGAAATACCCAGGACCCCGGGTCATTATTTAGAGAACTTCTCTGTAGTACCCCGGAGTCTGGATTTTTGTGTCAGTGTAATAATAATTTAAGTTTGTTTGTTTGTAATTTGAGTTCGGTAAGAATAAGTGTAACTCTGGGTAGGTGGAACCTCGATATTCGCGGTTGATGGATGAAAATGATCGAGGATGGAGTTAATTGTCGTACGATTTGAGAAGCCTATGTCTAGCGGTTAGGGTTGCCAGGTCCAAAAATATAAAAGCCGGACAAAGATTCATATTTAGCCGGACATTTTGCCCTGAAAGCCTGACACACTGGTTTTTAAACGATAAAATAAAATATTTTTATTTCTGTATTTATAACTATTATTCATTTGAGATTTACTCTACTCTTAATTATAAATGTTATTAAGAATCACATATTTTTCTTATCATCGCGAATCATTCGTGTCCGCGTGAGTCGTTCACGCGCTTTCGTTCGGCATCTTTTGGGAGGGCGGGGTCCCGTGAGGTTGACCAAAAGCTTAACAAAAGCCGGACAGGCCGGACTACACCTCAGCCTACCCCTCTTAAAAACACAGGCGTAATGTTTCGTTATAAACATATGTACTCAGTGCAAAGCAATGCAATGTACATTCCTGAAGACCTGCAATTCAATATTGCCTGGCATTGCCAGACTTCGTTAATTAACGTTGAATTATTAAATTCAATTTTGTTAATAACTGCACAAGTTATTAAAGCTGATTGGCGCTCATTGTTTATGGAATGGGATGCTTTCCAACTGCCGACCGCTAGTAGTATAATAAGTTTCAACGTAGCTTGAAATTCAACCACAAGTAGACGCATTTATTAAGTTTCATGAAAGCCAGATGGTCTTTATTTCTCGATAACCAGCGCATTTGGACAGCCTTTCCACGAGTGATAAAACATAGGTAGCGGGGATGTTGCGGATGCAGATATTTTAACATCCGTGGATTTTTGGCGAGTCACATCCGCGGTTGCGGATTTTTGGCGAGTCACATCCGCGGATGCGGATTTTTGGTGAGTCACATCCGCGGATGCGGATTTTTGATCTAAATAATAATTACTTCGTGAAAATGTGACGATTTAGATTTTAGAGCTATCATTTTTGATGGTTAAAATTATTATCATTTCCATTTTGTTGATTATGATTTTACTTATATTATTCACCCTTTCCCACCCACATCTGCATATCCGCATCAGCTCCGCATTGATTAATACAGATGCGGAGGTCTAAATAAATGCGAATGCTTCGCAATTGCGGATGCGGATGCGAATATACGCAACATCCCTAGTAGGTAGTTACTGGATGCCTACCATGATCTAATTAAAAACGATTCAAAAGCAAGGCATTTCAGTTTAGGTTCTTAAACTGCATCGCTTCAAAGTCGTACAATGACGTCCAATACGCTCAGCGGCATTTGGATCGTTAAAAGTGAATGAAAGATCGCAATCTGTGGCTGAACCGCGCGGCCACGTTTGGAACGTTTTTGGTGAAAACGAGACAACGCTATTATTGTCAAATAAGTTTGTTTCGCGCACATTATTTAGTGTCAGACACGTTCAGAAGCAAGTAGCATTTTATTTGTTCTTAACTCAGTATCATTACTTTAAAGTAAAACAGACACTCAACAGTTTTTTTTAAGATTGCAAGTTAATACGGTAACTATTATTTAAATAATTCTTAGTCAAAGTAGATATTTATTTACTTTTTGCTATTTATTAAGTATACGAAAAAAATATTTTTATTTCGACGTAATAAAACAAATTATGTTTCTGTTTCGAACGTACCAGAGTAAAAAAAGTTGTGTGAGTTGAGTTGGGGCATAGTGGGCATAGTGTGAGGCAGAATCTTCCTCAAAAAACTCAAATAAAAGTAGTTCATCAGAAATCTGTTAGAGAAAAACGAATGCGGTTAAAAAAGGCATATAAAATAGGTATTTTAGACTTTAAAAGAAAGATTAAAGCTCACTTACATTGGTTTTGGTAAAATTCCACTAAAACAGCACTAAAAAACTTTATTTTCGTCAATAATTCACCAAACGTTTCAGTTTATGTTAGGGAAATAGTAACTTTTATTGAATCGCTTATTTTGACAGTTGAGCGTTTCAGTTGAGCTGCTATATGGACGTCATGGTACCAAACAAGAATGAATGAAACCAAAACTTGCGACTCAGTTTGGGACAATCGCTGTCACATGGCATGGCCTAAATTGAATCGTTAAACTAACGTCATGGTACGAATTAGAAGAACAGTTCAGTTTAGGTCCTAAAATGGATCGCGCTAAGAGCTCGTGGTAGGCATCCTGTAGGCCGCACGTCAGTTGTAAAAAAACCTGGACTCTACACACTCGCTACAATCTATTATAACGATATGCCTCGAGAATGTTTTATGCAATGTAGATTACAACCCCTAGTATGATAATGGATGTCTCGAGAATCGGCTTTTACAAATACAAAAAAAATACAAAATGTTTTATTTGAGTACCAACTAGTACACATTAGTTTTTGATTGGAGTCTCCTTTTAAGCATGATGACGCCTGTGTTAGGAGACTCCGCACTTCCTTAAGCTTTGGCTGTTTGTACTAATTAACAAAATTATTTGATTTTTAGTTTATAGAGTTACAGATTTCAGTTACAGCTAGTTTACTTATACATATTTTACTCGAGCGCGCTATGCGTGCTTTATTGCCATTTACATAAAGTGTAATTAATATAAATTCAAGCACACGCTCGTGAATTTAAGAAAATGTATACATTAATGTGGGTGAGTTGGGTGTGCGGAGTGTGGGATGTGTGAGGGGTGTGTGAGGTGTGTCAAGTGTGTGGTGTGTGATGTGTGAGGGGTGTGTGAGGCGTGTCAAGTGTGTGGTGTGTGATTTGTGCGGGGTGCGTGAGGTATGCGAGGTGTGTGGTTGGTGTTGATGTGTGTATCAGGGAGGATGTGCGCGTGGGTGTGGCGGTGCCAGTATAACTAATTTCCACTTATTGTAACAATAATTCAGTATTAGGTGCGTGATTTTAACCATTCTATAAGAGTTTTCTTACATTTATGAAGATGTTCAATGTAAATGAATGTCTTTTTTTTAAAGCAACCGATTATTTTTCCATCACTAAGTACGCAAAGTATTTTTAGAGCTGTCAAATCGGACTTCTTAGATTGGCGTGAGTTTAATTGCGTAACACACGATCAATGACAATCAGTTTCATTTTGACAGATCAACAACATTCATTGCGTTATTTACGCTGTTGAGCAGACAAATTTTTCGAACATGAAGCAATGGATTAGCAATATCCTTAAGGTGCATTAAAAGCTGGCCTCTTAGGGTCTGCGCCCACTGGCGGCACGGCACGGCAAGGGATGTTTATGCGACGAAAGAATGAATACAGGGTCAAATTGAAATCAGCTAGCGAAACTCCACAGACGTGATGGGTATCGATATCTTAACATGATCAAACAAAAATAAATTAATTTGATGAGGTTTTTTTTGGCGTATTTAACCGCAGGTAGTGTAGTCACTTGAAATATCAGTAAAAAAACTGTTTTCCTTTTGTAAACTTCACAGATGTGATGTGTATCGATCGATATCTAAACACGATAACACGACATAAAAAAACATGCTTCAAGTACTTAAATAACAAAACCAGAGGTCATTGACCCAAAAAATAAATATTTTTATTTTGCCGCATTAAGATATCGGTACCCTGCGTGTCTGCGGAGTTTCGCTAGCTAATTTAATTTGACCCTGACGCAATTTAAATACGTTTTGTGAACACATTGTATGATGTTTTGTTTGTTGTGAAATAAACAATTGCGACTGCGACATCCACCCATTCCATTTTTAAACGTTTCCCGACAAACGTAAAAATCCGTGAACAAACATTCCGTTTTCAAACTGTTTGAATTTCCAATAGTGCTTCGATGTGACCCGAATATTCAAAATGGCGGAAACGTTGACAGCTGACAAGACTACGGGAAATAGAGGCTGGGAACTGTTTTCAGCCTTTTGAATTCAAACGTTTTCTGTTGAAGACACGGTGTTTTCATTATATTGTTGTGGTACTGAATATTTGCAGCTGCTTTTTTAACTGAGAATCTTATAGTATTTTGTTATTCAATGGCTGAGAATCAAAAATAAGCCAAGAGAAAATAACTGCGATAAGTAAGTAAACGCGCTGTTTTGATAATCTAAATCAAAACTTATTTTTTTTTATTTTTCTTTAGAATAGGTTCGCGTTTGTCCACTATCCCACCAGACCCTAATTGCGTAACAAACGATCAATCACAATCTAAATAATTTTGAAGGATATTGCTATTGATATGCTGAGATAGTGGCCTTTTTGGCCTCGCACAGGTCTTTACTTTTCTGTTTGTATTTTAATTTTATATTTTTATTTTTTATTATTACTTACTGTTTGTATTTCCTGTGCGTGTCCCAAATAAAATATTTTTCTTTTTCTTTCTTTCTTTCTTTCTTTCTACATTTATGTTCGAAAAATTTGTCTAGGTACTCAACAACGTACCTAAATAACGCAATAAATGTTGTTGAACTGTCAAAATGAAACATATTCTGATTGATCGTGTGTTACACAGTTAGGGTGCTGATCCACGATGGTGCACATGCACTTATCTAGACAGACTACCTAGCCTATTTACTCGAGACTAAAAAAAAACATAAAAAATACTTACTGATATCGATAACATTTCTCGAATTCTGCTTATCTCGTATGGGAATGAGGGAGACACTCGGTGGCACCGCTTGTATGGCAGCAGTGTGATGCATTACGGTCGAAGAACTGCTAACCATGTCTAAAACCATTAGAAGTAAAATCCTGTAAAGAAATATGTCAATGTCATCAGTGTTCCAGAAGAGATAGAAGTCTATTGCAGATACACCAGCAATTCGATAAAATTTGTAGGTCCTAGGAGGCATAAATCCTATCTTCGAGCTATCGAAAATTGACAAATTGAAAAAATACAGTTTTCCAACTTGACTCAGGGATTTGGGTGCGTTTGAACTTGGGGGCCTACTCCCTAAGCGAAATCCGTAGTTTCGGCCGTCGTCGGGCGCTTTGTTCTCCGTCTCACTTACGGCCATACCGTAAGAGAGCGAAGCACTCGTAACGACGGACGAATCTACGGATTTCGCGAAGCCATTGTACGTGTGATACGCACCCATTACCCCGCAGGCTTAGGCTACGTATATTACAGACTTGACTTTGGCTAAACCAGTTTATCCGGAAATTGGAGTTCACCGGTCACAAATACCTAGGTATTTAAATCCACAACCACGTTATCGCTTATATCCTGTGTATCCTGACTCCTTGTCGAAGTATCCTCTTCAGTATTCTGTACATAGTTTAAAAAGTGAATATATTCACTCACCCGTGCGTAAATGACATTATGGTTGAATTCTACCACTTGTTGTTACACTTTCCGAGGATTCCGTATGAATGGTGTTTAACTACAAATGTGGCTTCGGTTTTTGTTTCTGTCTAGATATTACATAGAGCTGTAAAAACCTCCATTGGAGAAAATAATGGAAATGCGGAAAGGCATGCGAGCGTCATGGCTCGTGAATTCTCATATGGGTACTCATGTCCAGCTGAGAACATTTTAGCTATGATGATAAAAAAGCAACTCCTTTTTTTGGGTGGGAAATTATCGAATTACTTCTCCCGCTCTGGGCGGAGCACGAGGGCGTGTCAGACTCTTACTGACTAAAACCCACCCGTGTTCCTTCAGTTGCCTGTACGTTTCCAGGGGCCACGGTATCCTTTTCGGACTTTTCCGCGACCCCACTAGGCATCGGTCCTAGCGGACCCCGTCAGTTGTGCTGACATCTCAAAAAAAAAAAACACCCCCTTAAGGTTCATTTTGCAATATGTTTAGCACGTTCGTGGCACGAAAAAAAATTCACCGTCATGAAAAAAAAAATACGACCCTCTACTTTTCAGACCACGTTCAGTCTCCCGGTGCTTGTAATGTAACATTTCAGATTCGATTTTGAGCATGACGTTGTATCAAAATATTACAGACATTGCGCATTGTAATGTTCGGTCCTCACTGATGAAATGCTCGAATACTGTAATGCTCGGTTCGCTTCAAGCATTAATTACATCAGTATGCTTGTAGCTGAACTATTACATTGCAGGCGAAGGGTCGCGGTTCAGTTAAAAGCGATATTGCTGTAGCGCTTGGTAGCGATACCGGCCCAAAGTATAAGTGACTAACCAGCACGTTTAGACAAAACCCGTTTCTACTGTGGGCATCCACATCCACACAGTAGAAACGAGTTTTGTCGACGGAAGAATAGACAAAATGACAGATAAACAATCACAATCTGTCATTTTGTCTATTCTTCCGTCGACAAAACCCGTAGACAACCCGTTTGTATGGTTGTCACGCTACGCGTGCAGAAGCTGGACCAGTATCGCTACCGAGCGTGACAGCGATATCGCTTATATCTGAATATGCCTTCATTTCAGGAAATCTTATCTTGTGTAGGTACCTACCTAATAAGGTTATTTTTTCGCCAACATACAGTAAATAAGTGAACTGATCGATGCTCTATCCTACTCTGTAAGAGGATAAAATGTATTCCTCTGAAACATCGCCAAAATGAGACATTTCAGTAACAAGAAATGGTATTAGCCACTCTATGTAAGTAGTAAATACTGCAACAGGAAATATTGAAACTAAACGCGCAGTTCGCACTAAGTCTAACTGTAAATTGTAAGTATTTGTAATAGAATATGAGAAGGAGACTACACAGCACAGAGCCTACATCGTTTTAGTGCACCAAGTGTGTGCAAAATCACAGGTGCATGCATTCTCTCAGCCTGATGGGACGGCAATCTGACACGACTTGGGAGAAGACTGGTTGTCAGACTTTCGGGCTTCTGACGACCCGTAATGACTGTCAATGATCCACGAATGACAGCCGGGACTAAC
Source organism: Agrochola lota (assembly GCA_947364205.1). Taxonomy (NCBI): domain Eukaryota; kingdom Metazoa; phylum Arthropoda; class Insecta; order Lepidoptera; family Noctuidae; genus Agrochola; species Agrochola lota. The sequence goes on along the minus strand of OX376246.1, from coordinate 5,748,364 downwards.
GGCCTAACATGCTTTCCGAGCCACGGAAGAGCGGACCAACCGCGGCAAGCATAGCTAAACCTGATGGATCGACCCGTGCGGTTGTTATTACTTAGCCACATTTATTTTAAAAAAAAATACTAGGTACCTACCAAATAATATTTATAATAGCCAGTAGTCCAACGAGGCATTTAAGGCGACGATAACGGACTTTTAATGATTTTATTCTGAAGATCACGTAAAAACGAGTAGTGTTAATGATTTGGTAAAAATATAATACGTGTATGTTAAATTAAAGCATTTTCTTAATAACTTAATATACGAATATTTTAGATTATGTTTATATTACATAGTGAAATTAATTTGTAAAGTTATGTCTAACGCGGATAAAAAACTGAGAATCACTCAAAATCTATCAAGCGTATTTTTTTGAAAGCTTCACCATTTTAAAGATAATTTAATTATTGATTTTCAGTATACGTGTTTTATTAAAATACCTTTTATTTTAATGTATAATAAATGAATAATGCGTCAAATTTGGGAAAGCGCTCGTGATGAGCGAGTCCTATTACTGGCTGGCCGTACGACGCGTTGCGTGAGCTCAGTACAGAACACTTAAGCTAACCACTCAAGGTCACTGGCATATATCTGCCTTTTAAATTGGCCACCTACTTAGGATTTATGTCAGACACGACCGCAGCGTTGAACGTGATAACGTCTAGCGTTAAGTCGACGATGATTGATGAAATAAATAAAAATCAATATTATGTTTATTTTTTTGAAATTTAGCCATTATGGTGAAACGTAGGCAACATGAAATGACAAACAGACAGGGCTTGAAATACCGGTATTTTTGGGAACCTGACGCACCTTACCACCTGTACTATTGGTATTTCTAATCAGTATTATGAGATTTGTGGTACCCACGCGTCGGGTACCTGAATTTAGTACCGTTACTTGTTAGGTGGAGTATCAGTACAGTAGCCGTCTGAAATGGTACCCACTGGAACCGGTACCCAGGTACCGAAGTGGCAGGAACCGCTAAGTACCGATACAGAACCTGTACTTTTGGTACCGGTTTCAAGCACAAATTAACACAACTGAGCCGTCCACATATACGTAATTACGCAATGCAATGAAATGAAACGTAACATACCAATAAGGCGAATTCGTTTCAACGTGTGTTACATTTCATGTTACGTTTCGCTAATCTGTACCCAGCATAATGATACAAACATGTAACATGTATCACTTACCCAAAGATATAAGTAAGTATGTCTAAATAGGCAGACAAAGCTGTGAACTAGTCGAAAAAAATAGCGTTCAACTGTTGGCCGCTAAATGCACCCACACTAGAAAAGGACGATGACAGCACAACAAGGACGTGGCGCGAGTAGACGTAGCTGTCACGCACACCAGCATAACAAAGTTGGTTCGTTTGTTTTAGTTTTTTTGCAGCGCGACAGTCTATCTAGACATATAAAATAATCAAAGCACTTACCTATACAATGTCGCCCATGGGCATGTGACCGCCCGTATTTTTCTGAATATTCATGATTTTTTTTCGAAAATTAACTTTAAAAGGGGGGGTCTATCTTTAATATTTTTCATGTTATTCAATTTTTTATGTTTTTAGTAGCGTTTGCCATATCTTCTATGTTATTGGCTCGATTTGTATTCTGTTTATTATTTCTAATAGCTTACGAGTTATTTTATCGGATTAACTAAAAATTTTTAGTAAAATTTGTCGACTATGAAAAAAAAACGGAGGTGAAGATTTTTTTTTCCAAAAAAACAGTATTTATTTTAAAAAGCATAAGTGAAATTATGTTAATTATACATTAAATTATAGCGGGATACTGAAAAAAATAAAAATAAGAAAAAATGAAAAAAATAACAATTAAAGATAGACCCCCCTTTTTAAGTTTATTATCGATAATTTGTCATGAATATTCAGAAAAATACGGGCGGTCACATGCCCATGGGTGTAATTGTATATTAAAAAAACAGCCAATGATAAAAAAGGCAATTGTGGTAACACAAAAGTTTTTGAAAAACCGTAAGTACCTAGTACCCGTAACGCAGACATGATTTTCCCGTTAAATGATTGGAACAATTCCCTGAAAACTGTAAGCAGATTTAATTAATTTTATCTTTGAACAAAATCTCGTGTCACAACGAGCTTGTATTTCCCAATGTAGGTAATCAGAGGTAACCTAAGTACACACATTTCTTTCTTAAGAGCGTTTATTCTGAAAGTGGGCAACGTCGCAAATAGATGTCAAATATTTCACTGTTTTGATTAATTTGGCAATATTACTGCACGGAAATAAGAAATGTAGCTAACTAACGAACTAGAATATTGATTATGAAATGCAATAAAGAATATCGTAACACCGAATACCTTTCCAAACGCCATTTTTACACCTAAAACGGGTACAATATCAAATTCAATGTTATAATTACAATTAATTATTAATATTCTAGTTCGCTAGTTAGCCACATTTCTTATTTCCTTAAAGTAATAAGTATTGCCAAATTAATCAAACAGATTTTTGACAGCAATTTGCGACAAACTTGCGTGTAACTTTTGCATTAAGGGGTAAGTCTATTGCCAGTGCATCTAGAGCCAGTCAGGACTGCTATACCCAATTAAATGTAGATAGGTACTAATACCATTGGCACACCCAGCACGCTAAGCATGGCCACAATAGAAACGGGTTTTGTCTACGGAAGAATAGACAAAATGACAGATAAACACTCACAATCTGTCATTTTGTCTATTCTTCCGTCGCAAAACCCGTTTCTATGGTTGTCAAGCTACGGGTGCACGGGCTGCAGTCTCGACATAGATAACGATCGCTATACGACCGAATTCGGTCGCAAAGTCGTTATGGCGTTCCAAGACGCGCGCGACGTGCGTGACAAGCACGTGATTTCTTAGTGCTTGAAATCACGACGGTCAATTTTGACCGTCGAGGGACGCCGTTAGGCCTTTGCGCAGGCAGCCACGCGTTCTTCAGTACCTATAATGTACTTATTACCGATACGAGAAGAATGACTAAATTACAGTCGGCCACAAAAGTCGATTAACACTTCAGTTTTAAATCTTAATTATTGACCTAAAATCGGAACAAAAGTAAAATTGACAGAATATTAATATGAAACGCTGAAAATACAACATGTAACATTTTTTTTTTTCCAATTTAGACAATATGTAAAAGTAGCAGTGTATCGACTTTTGTCGCGGATCGTATATACCCGAAGTTCACTAGTTTTGACAAAAATACTCAATTTTCACTTTTTATGTTTCCAGGTCTAGTGAAATTGGGTGTCCACTGCGTGACGGGGAAGAAGGTGGCCATCAAGATCATCAACAGGGAGAAACTGAGCGAATCTGTGTTGATGAAGGTACGATCAATTTTTGTTTTTTAACGGTTGAAGATAACTTTAAATTAGTGGCATCTGTTGTTGACTAGCTATTTTAAAACTCATAATATTTAATTTAAAAATAAAATATCCTACAAAAACCTATGATATTTAAATAGGTAGGTACTGACATAATAAGTCAGTCTTGTTTTGTTACAAAAAAAAAGACGTTTTCCGTTCATTTAATGGCGAAAATAGAAAACAATATTTTGTGTCATCTATTGGCAGTAACGAGAATTACAATTTACAAAGTATTTCTGATTTCTGTAGGTACTATCTATCTACATTAATATTTTAAAGAGAAAATATATGTATTTTTGTTTGAAATGAATAAACGCAAAAACTACTGGAACGATTTTTTAAATTCTTTCATCATTATAATGCTATATTATCACTAAGTAACATAAGCTCTAATTTATAAATATATCATGCGGGCTAAGCCGCTGGCAGAAGCTACTTCGAAATAATGCTCACTTTTAATTTTTACTAATAAATAAATCTTTCATATTTTTCAGGTGGAAAGAGAAATAGCAATTATGAAATTGATAGAACACCCACACGTATTAGGACTGTCCGATGTTTACGAAAATAAGAAATATTTGTAAGTATCTAAATGCCTACTCTTCTGTTTTATCATGCTGGTATCTGACCAGCCTCGCTATGATTTTAGTTGACTGGTTGATCTTTGCCAAGACAATCATGAGCTACTGAATTATAGATATCTGCCATCTGGATATATGTAAACCACAATATAGTATACAGGGTGGCAGGGTCATCGATGCGAAAACTGTTACCATGGGTTCAGTACATGAATCTGAACCCGCGTTGAAATTTTTCATCGGTTAATTTTTTTTAAATCTGCTGTTTCACACATTTTAACCGCTTAAGTATTGTACTTTTCTATGAAACAGCTGTTTTTTTTTAAATAACCGATGAACAATTTCAACTCAGGGTGGTTCAGAATCATGTAGGTACCTACTGAATCCATGGTAACAGTTTTCGCGTCGATGTCCCTGCCACCCTTTATAGTTCTTGGCACAGACCAAGCCATTGTTGTTTTCCCGTGGAGTTCTAATTATTTTTATGAATCAAGAAGCTAGTTTAGGGATAGGTTTCCCACAAAGTGAACCGACCGACGATCGGACCAAGTGAAGATCTCAGGAATCAACAGAAAGAAAGTAGCGCAAAACCAATGGTTGTGGCAAATATTAAGAGAGGTCTATGTAAAGCTGTAAAAGATTTTTGGCTGATAATGATTACTATTCTGCATTTGTCCATTTTTGATGTGTTACATCTTTCCTGCAATCAAAATCACAATCTGAAAAAATCGGAAAATCAGGGAGTGATTTCGTGAAAATGGACGGCAGTGTGTAACAGGAAAGCACGCGCACGCGCTAGATTTGGCCATCAAAAACGACCTTGACGACGCCCCGCCCGTTTAATGTTGCATAATGCCAAGGTTAGATGTCAGATGTTACACGTCATATGCGACTACTGTATGGCTCGCTCGTTTTTTTTCACTTGCTAGCCATTTCTAACTTACCTAACTATTATTTTCCAGATATTTAGTATTAGAACATGTAAGCGGTGGGGAGCTGTTCGACTACCTGGTGAAGAAAGGGCGGCTGACTCCCAAAGAAGCGCGCCGTTTCTTCAGACAAATCATATCCGCGCTCGACTTCTGTCACAGTCACTCTATATGGTATGTATTGCTAAACATTTTATTAATTAACTATCAATATATGACGCGAAACAGAGACCGAAGTTGACACCATCAATTTTGGCTGATAGGAAGATGTAAGCGCGCACTACGGCAGCATTTGTCCGATTTATGTCATGGGAAACCATCTACCCAAAAGTTGTACCTACACCAAAAGCATTCGCATTCTAGCAGTAGTGCACACCAACGTTAAGAGCTTTTACCCTAGAACTTGGCAACGTCGCAAATAGCTGTCAAATATTTCACTGTTTTTGATTAATTTGGCAATATTACTGTTTGGAAATATGAAATGTAGTTAACTAGTGAATTGAAATATTGATTATGAAATGTAATAATTGATGTCGTAACACCGAATATTCAGTTTTAGATGTAAAAAAAGGATTTGGAAACTTTCCAAATGCCTTTTTTACACCTAAAACGGTTACAACATCAAATTCAATGATATAATTGCAATTCAATTTATTCATTATTAATACTCTGGTTCGCTAGTTAGCCACATTTCTTATTTTCATCCAGTAATATTGCCAAATTAATCAAAAGAGCGAAATATTTGACATCTATTTGCGATGTTGCCCATTTACAGAATAAACGCTCTTAATACGAGTAGGCATTACAAAAGTTTTATGCTGCGTTTCCACCAGAGATGAGCGAGGATGCGTAATCATGCGTTGCGAGGGATGTATGTATGTGAAACTAACCAACAACATCGCTTCACTGTCTTATGTAGTTTGAGCTAAGCTAGCGTTGTTATTGGATATTTTACGGATATTCCTCGCTCATCTCTGGTGATACGCAGAATTAAAGTGGGCAAGCACGTAGTTTTTTAGGTGAAGTTGATTTAACGAAAATTGCCGCAAATACTGCCATCTAGCGTCGAGTACAGTAACTAACCATGATAGTTACGGGCTGCACCACGTAAAACTAAAACAAATCAAAATAGAGCCGAATTTATTTCACTTTACAGCCACCGCGACCTAAAACCCGAGAACTTACTTCTGGACGAGCGGAACAACATCAAGATAGCTGACTTCGGCATGGCGTCGCTGCAGCCGGCCGGCTCGCTACTAGAGACATCTTGCGGCAGTCCGCACTACGCCTGCCCTGAAGTTATTCGAGTACGTACTTACTGCATATGAAAACGAAACATTAGAGTTAAGGCAAAATATATTTAAAGGTATTGGACGTTGTCTAACTCGCCTATGACAAGTATAGACCGCACGCGACTGCAGTAAGACGAGGGCGGTAGACAAAAGCCAATAAGTGCGGATTTTAACCAATGAAATTGAACGCATTCAGCACATCTAAACGCGTAGTCATCGACCGTAGATAAGTGGTGTAATTTGAAATATCATTTTTTTTGTGTCAATTTCACAGTCGTTCGTTATGGATACTTGTCTAAAAAAAAGTTTTGCTCAACTTATACTTCTAGTAACGAACTACACTACCAGCGGCCATTGACTTCAAAGAAAATATTTTTTTTTTTTTTTTTTTGTAATCGACATATTGATACCATCTATATCGAGCTATCGATGGCTGTGGAGTTTCGCTCACTAATTTAATTTAACCAGGTATAGCTACTAATTAATTTTCTTTCTTTTTCGTGTGGTTAGTGACAAACCTGGTATCAGAGTTTTTATGCCGTCCATGGGCCTCTGACTTGGCTTCACATGCGGATGCCGTCGAGTACCAAATATCTCTCAGGCATGTCGGTTTTCTCACGATGTATTCCTTCACTCACCGTTTTTGAAGCAAGTGATAATTATACAATACGCACATGAATCCGAAATGTCAGAGGTGCATGCCTTGGGTTCCAACTCGAGACCTATGACTTGGTAGTCTGACTGTCACACCATTAGGCTATCGCTGGTGCTAATCCATTGCTTCATAATATGTTGTCTGCGCAACCACGTAAATAACGAAATTAATGTTGTTAAACTGTCAAAAGATATTGTGATTGATAGTGCGTTAAGCAATTAAGGTCTCCCTATCGACTCACAAACATGACAGCCGTTACACTAACAATAAATTGTCTGTATCCTGTATTTATGAACGTCATTCAATTACTGGGTGTTTATTACGTGTTCAATTGTAAAACGGGCTTGGAGAGAGTTGGCCAGGCAAATATTATTCATAAGTTAGGGCAGTTAGCTTTACTTTAGTCATTGCTCAAGGTACGGTTTACTGCGACAGCGGTAGCCGCCACATAACGGCCACAGTTACGGTCGTCATGAAAATGATGGCGCCGGGGTTTGACTTTACGGTGTCAAAAATCGCTCTCTAGGGAAACACACCAACTTACTTTATATCGTTTCAGTGAAATCATTTGACGGTAAGTTCGCCACAGCAGTCTTAGGATACCCTAAGATCCCCATGGATTTTTCAGCTAAAATTTAGGCAGCACAATATTTTCACAGTAATGTCAGTTGTTAGATGCAGCCGTTTTTCTGCTTGTCAGCAATCATTGACATATTTGACTGTGGCATGATGAACAGCCGTTTGTAGGTCGTTAATTGGCGACTTCACAAAGTTCACATGTAGGACAATCAATCCTTCCCACTAAAAACATAATATTACGACTGTATTCCCCGAGTGTGACTGACACTGGCATGGCCACCTTCAGGGATTTAAATTTTGATAACACTTAAAATTAGTCGTTAATTAGTCGAAATTTGTCGCCAATTACCAGATTTTGTCGGTCACTGGTTTAAAAGTTATAAGGGTTTATAGGTGGCCGATCTGGGGAGCATTTCCCCAGCTTGGCCCAGTTTGAACCTCAAAAGCTAGGGCACCTAGCAAGATCTGTTTTCTCCCGAATTTTGTCGCAATTTTTCGCAGTCACAATTTAGTCGGGTCTTAGTTTAGAAAATATTATGAGTTTAATTTTTAAGATATAGTTTAAGAGCTAGATCGAAGAGTTTACGACGATTTTTCGAAAACTGATTGCTAATTGCTCCCCAGATCGACCACCTATAACTTTGTAACCAGTGACCAACTGAGAAAATCTAGATTGAAAAACCCAATAATACTTTGCCCGACCCGGGAACCGAACCCCGGACCTCGTGCTCAGCAGTAGCGCTTGCGACCACTTGACCATTGATACAAAAATAAAACAACAAAATCATTGGAAAAGTATTTTAATACAATTCCGCGCCAAAAACATGGCGGGAAAACTTACAAATGACGTACAAGATGGCGCGCACAAAATAGTTAAACCAAAGTTTATTAAATAACCCATATCCTCATAATTATCTAGTTAAGTACTTTGAACGCAAAACAGTGGTTGTAATTGAATTAAGTGGTGTTATCGAGGGCTTGAAATTGAGCGTGGGCTTTGCTGGTATACTCTTACTAGTAATGTTTATTAAATTGTTTAATATGACTTACGCACGCTTAGCTTTCGTAGTTTTTAACGTAGTTCGTAGCAATAACGCTTTAAGTCTTAGATTTGCTTGACCAAAAAACAAGCAAACCATAGAACGTAGAAACTGTACGACTAAGCTAAGAAAAATAATAATAAGGCACGTCTTGGAGACTTGTCGCCATTGGCCTCATATCCAAACTAACGCGTCGACGCGTTAGAAAATACGATTTCATGAAATAACTTGGCTGCTTAATAACTACTATAAAAAAATCATTAAAATCAAACATCCCGTCAAAATTTAGCAGCGATTCAAATCTTCATCAACAATGTCGGCTACTTTTTTTCGACCTCCAGCATAAGTTCCTCATTAATCGCCTATTGTTTTAGTTTTTTCGGCCAAAAACAGCAACAGAATTTTGTAATTAACTACCTGACCGGACAGACGACATCTTGTCAAAATTTCAATAATTCATACAAAAAAAGAACATTTTGAAAAAATAAGCAAATCAGACGAGCGGTTCTCAACTCATTCGCACCAATGAACGGCATTTTATGTGTATTTCAATGAATAAATAATCGGTAGAATAATCTAACAGCTACATAACAGAACTGTGGCAGTGAGTAATTCAGTTTAAACTATGCAATTAAAATATTGCTGACTAACAATGAGATTACCGGAACAGTTCAACAGGGTCAGATTAGATGCGACATTTATACCGGAAAGAGACACCCTTAAATTAGATTATCAATTTCCGTTTTGTAAATATGTTTTAATTACTCATACGGAGTGAAGTTGAAAGAATTAACTTTTGACTCATTTGAAATATTAACAAACAAAACATCACGCCTGTATCGCGGAAGGTGTAGGCAGAGGAAATTAAATTGTTTATTCTACAAATAAAGGATACTTATCAGAATCTCTTTTAAAATATTTAAAAAAAAATATATGGACTCGACATTTACTATCAGACTACCTCTAAGAAGAAATGGCGTAACAAACTCAGGGTTTTTGGCACCATCGTAGAAGTTCATATCTAACCACCATAAGGACTATTCTTGCTTGCAGCGCTCGGCGGCTATAGATACGCGCCGGTTTCAGATGTGGTCATCGTGTTCACGGGATTTTGTTTTGAAACTGGTTAGATATGAACTTTTTGATGGGACACCCACATTTTGGCAGTTATCTTTAAGTCCCATGTAATAGGGCTTTGATGTAGACTTGGAGCTATTACTGAGAAATTCTTGAGGAATAAGACTATACCACCATTTTAGAACGATATTTATGAATAATTGAGCCACTTTAGTTCAATTCCACATTGCGTTTTTTTAATATATTTATAGCTAGGTAAGTATATATCAGATCTATAATAGAACTCATATTTGCCTAAGGCTGTACTTATTACATTTTAGTACAAATTCTTTGAACATACTTAAGGTTAACATACATAACAAAGTTTATTTTCAAATAAGTCTACAATGAACATATTATTGTATAGTTCAAAAATAAAATGGGTTGATTATCTACATAATCTGGTGTTTCAGTAGATACAACATAAACAAATTGTTGTACAAAAAACTGACACTAGTTTTTTCAATGAGAGAATTATTTACTATGTGTATAATATATGCGACTATATATAGTATACTAAACATAGGTAGATGATTTCATTGGCAACGCTTGATATTACTAAAGGCTTCAAATTCAAAATACATATTTTAGTTCACATAAACCTACATGGCCACTTATGAAACGTCAGAAGCTAGGTGCACAGTTCCAATTGGTTGTTCCCTATGGAGAAGTGCTGGCAAGAAAAACCATGGTTACTCTTACTGCGTTAGTCTTTAGAAAATAATTGGCTGATACAATAATTTTGTAATCGCAGTGCTAATAGGTACTCAATTCAAAATTCTTAAGTGTTGAAGATTATAAACATTTTAACAAATATTTTTAGATTATAAGTGTGTTTCATTTTTTTACTTGCATTGTTAATTAATTGTACCTACTCATTCTTCCACAGCACTACTAAAGTAAAGCATTGTCAATGAAACCACGTTCAAAATGTAACAAAAAAAAAAAATGGTATGTACTTGTACAATGAGCAATTTTATTTGAATCACAGTCAAAATGTCTTCAATAAATCACAAGCCGTTGTAAGCGTGTTTTGTGGAATCTTCTTCTACCCTACATAAATTGGCTGACTTAAATCTAAATTTAAAATTTAAAATTTAAATTTAAACTATGTATTTATTTATTAATACCAGGTTTACTATTTTTAAATATTATTTTCTAAGAAATTAAGGCGCTGAACGAAAAACAAATTGGTCAACCAACGCTAAAGGGTGTAAGAAGTTTGCAAAATGTAATAGAAAAATTCTATAAAATTACAAAAGTTAAGTGTAAGATATATTTATTAACTATTTACCTTCTAAAAATACCACTAAAACTGCGGTGGTAAAGCTAGTAAACTAATTAATATTTTCGTGTAAATTTTACCCAACTATGGTTTAATAAGAGATACAGTTTTTTGTAGCTGCTTGCTAACTAACCCAAAAATATTATATAGGTTTTTGTAAGAGTGTAATCTCTGAAAAATCTGTAAAACAACAGTGCACAATCACACAGCAAAATAAAGAAATCACAGTAAAACCTACATAAGTTTTTTTAGAACTTAAGGTTCTATTCTAAGGTTGTTACGAGTTCAGATATTAATCTAGGTATCGGGTTCCAACTAATCATAATGTTAATATAACTTTTAACAGAACTTAGAAATAACAACAAACCTTCAAACTATCTCACACAATTTATCATAATCATATTATATAATTAATAATAAACAGACACACATCTGAAATTCCTGATCAATATTTGTATTGACCTAACTTTATGGAGAATTTTTATCAATCAATGATATTTTCAAGTAAATTAGATCAGGAATCCCAGATGAATGCAAACAAAGAAAATGGTGAAAGCATCTTACCAGTATCTAAATTTAGTCATCATCAACTCTTTGCTTTTTGCTGGTATTTGAAGGAGTCTGCGGTGGAGAGTTATTTGTGTCCCTACGCTTGCCAGAATGTCTTGCACAATTAGTACCAGACTGACGGTTGGAATGTGAGTGAGAAGATTCTCGTGTCGGAGAGAACTGTTTTAGCATCTCAACATCATTGAAAATTACCTGAGCACCTCCACCACACGTAGGAACCACATCTCCCTTATACAACTTAGTTTCTAACTCTCCATCAGTATCTTGTTCCTGGGAAATCAGACAATATTTCGACGTCCTAGAGTTGGCTATATCTTTAACACTTGTTAACTTACTGATGACTTTACTGTTGACGATGTTCGGTTTCATTACTGTGCCCATGGGCACTATTTTGTTGGGGGCGTGTTCCACCCAGCCTCGACCGTCGGCGGATATAGAGCGACGGTGTCTAGGGTTGGCAATCGCTATGCCACGACGGGATGACGATGGCGTGTCTCTCTGTGTGAGTGTCTCCCTTTGGTTGTGATTTGTCTGTGGTACAGAGCTAAATGGGGTAAGCAGATGGGCTGGTAAAGCTCTTGGTGTAGACCCAGGAGTAAAATTTCCATCTCTGTTGCTTGTCTGTGCACCCATTTCTCCTGTAAGCTTGTTGAAATCTTCATTGTCTCCCCGGTTAAGAGCTTCAGCTATTATTCTCAGTCTGTTCTCCTTTTCTTCAATAGCATTCCTCAATCGTTCCTTCTCGCAATTTATTTCTTTTGCTTTTTCATGTTCAGCTGCAATCTTGTGATTATATTTCCTTTCTAGAATCTTTTTTTGTTTCTCTTTGTCGAATTTATTCTGGCTAAGCATCATCTCTTTTTCTTGCAAGTCTCTTTTCAATGAAGATGTATACTCTGTCAATTCATTTAGTTTCCTTTGATGGGTGAGTGATGTGTTTTCAGTAGCAGTCAAGCGTTCTTCTAAAGCCCTCACCCTACGTTCTGATGCTGCCAACTGTCCTCGCAAGGAAGCATTCTCGCTCCTGATTTCTAAAGAGTCCTTTTCAAGATCTAAAAGAGCAGACCTCAACCTTTCATCTTTGATAGCTTTGCTGCGTTTGAGAGTTTCACGTCTACTGATTCTCATTTCCAAATGGGCCATAAGTTCTTTGATAATGTGTGCTGCTTGAGAACTGTTGAGTTCAAGACTTGGGAAGTCAGGTCCAAGACTGTAGACAAGACCCAGGTCCATCTCTAAGTCCTTAGCTTCTGGCCTGACTATGTTGTCTCGAGCTGTTGTGAATAGTCTATTGGCCTTACGACGACCTGAAGTCAGGCCAATGTTAGCACCTATGTCAATAATCTGTGGTTTAGCCACTTCAACCTCAGCAGCCATCTCTGCAAACCTCATCACTTGTAGAGTTTCATCATAATCTTCAGCCCTTGGGTTAGCACACACAACCATGCGTACTTGACCTTCTCCTTCAAAGAAATTCTTGAATAAATGAGTGATCTTTGACTCTCTGTACGGAACCATATTGTTAGCACCGCTAATCTGATTTTCTCGTAATGCTTCCAGACAAGTTCTGAGTGTCATCAAAGACTTGTTTATGTTACCAGCTTCTCGTAGACGTTGACCAGTGTTCTTAGTTCTGTTTGTGCGTTCACTGCCAGCTAAGTCAACTAAGCTAAGTTGACTTATGCTGAGAAACTTTTTATTTTGGATCACAGCTTCTCCCATCTCATCTACCGGTGCCTGCACCAATCGTATTGTGAACACCGAGTGGCTTCTGCTTGATTCTGCATTTAATGAAGTATGTGCCATACGTTTTCGTTTCAAACCCAAGTAAAATGCTTCAAAAGCTTCCTCTGCAGACTTAATTTCTACTTCAGTTACACCATGAACATACATGTTATGAGCTGCATCTTCACGTATGATCTTTACAGGTAAGTTTCTGCTTATTGGAGGCCCATCTTCCAGCAAATCAAACACACTGTTATTATAAATTTCTACGTAAGTTACGAATACAGCGTATTGATTATCTTCATTAATACCCTCAATTTTAGTTACATCTGATGATGACATAGCTAAATCAGGATTTGAATGGTTCTTTCTTCCACTTTTGAATTTGTGGAGCTCCTGCTGCCGCTCCAACATGGCTTCCGCCTCATTTTGAATATCGAACATGTTCATTTTGTCAGGTTTGAAAATGTACTTGTGTGCTTGGAAGTCGTTAATAGTTTTGAAGATAATATTCAAACATCGAGGTAAAATGCCGCAATTTTGCGGTTCACCGGTCATAGTGAATGTTTTGCCACTGCCTGTGACACCGTAAGTAAATAATAAGCCATTTTTACCTTTGATTAGGCCTTCGACTATCGGTAACGCGACTTTGTCGAAGACTTCTTGTTGATTCGTTTCTGGCGGGAATACCTCTTTGAAAGTATACTTCATAGTCTTCGCATTCTCGTTTCTGTAGCTTATAGCAGTCACAGGAGGGGACAGGAGGACCATAGTAGGCGATATTATCTTCATACATGGTGAATCAGAGTCTCTTTGCATAGGTCGAAGTCGGCAATACACTTGTACCGGATCTCTCTCCCCAATTAGGTTTTGTTTACTCCGAGCTGGCGTTCGCATGTCGTTTAATCTTTGTTTCGATTTAGCGGACTTCATTTTGAACGTATTTCGATATCACATACACTATCACAAATTATATTTTTCAACGGATTGATGAAATCAAAGCAACGGTCGTTCGGGTCGTTCATGAATTATCAATATGTTACAAACATTTCAATTATTGAATTGCGAGGTTTGTACTCTCTTTCTAGCACGTGGGGTTTGTATGTCGTTGTCTCGTGTAACGGCTGACAGTTGGTATTTGCCGTATTTGGTCGGATAGTACTCGGCCGTTTAAATTTGGTTTGACATAACAGGAATGTTGCTATAATACGAAATGAAAAGTCCGTAAAAATAACACAAAAAGAAACCACGACCTTCACATTATTTTAATATTGTGATAGAAACATTATCGTTTGTTTTACAAGACCATGAAGCAAATAATTAGTTGGATGAATATTAAAAAGGTATTGCTGATTGTACTGTCCTTATTGATTTTAAATGAGAAGATATTATCAAAAGACAGATAAAAATTCATGATTTCTTTGATACTTATCATACCATATTAAAAATCTTCCAGAAAATAGTTTTCAAAATAAAAATATTCCGAAAACGTTATTAAATATTGAATTGATTTTTTTTCATAACGAGAGCGATTACCCTAGTTAGAGGAAATCTTCATTTAGGCTGCCACACTGAAATCTTACAAAGCTGCCAACTTACGAAAGATTACGTCGTATTACTCTGTTCCACGAAACTTTATTGCAAAAGCAAATGTTTTAATTTTGATATAATATATTAGTTAGATGGTCTACGTTAAAATGTGGGGAATATTAAAATAAACGAAATAACAACATTAATTTCCACGTTGTTGCAGGAAATGAAAATTTCCAAGAAATGGTCCTAATCCACAGACTAAAAAACCGGCCAAGTGCGTGTCGGACCATGCACAATGTAGGGTTCCGTAAATGGGATGAATAATTTATCCCAAGAACAAACTTAACAGTGTAGTTGAAAAAATGTAATAATCAACGTTGCCAGCTGTTTTAGAACCCAATGGCTTGGCACGCGACGATGGGAAGAGGCCAGACGGAATGACCATAATGCCTTGGAAGTTGGGTAGGCCTTTGGTGTGGGATGCAACCTGCGTCGACACCCTCGCGCCATCCCATCTTCCTAGCACGGCGGGCTGTGCTGGGGCGGCTGCTGCAGGTGCGGAAAACCTCAAACGGTGCAAATATAACAACCTTATTGGTAGCTATATTTTTGAGCCGTTTAGGGTTGAAACACTAGGGCCGTGGGGTCCGAGTGCTCATCGAGTATTTCGGGACATAGCCAATCGGTTGGTCGACTCTTCACGTGACCAGAGGGCTGGCCAATTTTTAGGTCAAAGAATCAGCATTGCCATCCAACGTGGCAATGCTGCCAGCCTTTTGGGCACTTTTCCAACTGACAGCGATGAGGATGAATTTTTTGATGCCCAATGAGCTCTTCCTTAATTTTATTTTTATTTTTTATTTCCTCTGTATACTTGTACATAATTTATATATTTTAGTGTTAGATGTATATTATATTTAAGATTTTATATTAAAAGTTAGGTAACTAATTAAAAAAAAATTAAAAATAATCAATTAACTTACATTTATAGTTGAAAATGTAAGTAACACGATACATTCTTTAAGGGAGAATATGTTTTTTCAACTGCAAATGTAAGCTGGTTGATTATTATTCGTAAACTTGTAGAGCCTACTTAGCTGTGATCGTTTTCCTTTTAATTTCGTTATTTAAACTACTGCTGTGATTTTTTACACATATCCAGAACCAACCATTTAGCTGGCAGGAGGGGGGACACTGGACTCGCTATGGGATCCTTGAATCTAAAAATGATTAACAAACTCAAAATATTTTTGAACTATCTTTTCAACTTCACCCTACACCATGGGACAGGCGGGAAAAAAAAAAAACATCCATACTTTACGCATAAGGGAGTTAACAAAAAAAAAAGAATTTCATGATTTTATTTTACTTATTTGTCGGCGTGATTAAATGTATACCCATGCCAAATTACAACTTTCTAGTTTAAACAGTATCTGAGCTAAGCCGCGGACAGACAGACGGACATACATGGCGAAACTATAAGGGTTCCTTGTTGACTACGGAACCGTAAAAAACATATTTACCAAAATATTAATTACGTTTCGATATGGGTTTCGATTCGTTAACTCGATTATCTACTCACTTTTTTGTTAAATTGGAATAAATAGGTTTATTTTTACTTTGAAACATGTTGTAATTTATACTGCTCATAGAAGAATAATGCTATTGGGTCCATAGATTTCATTTTTTTTTTTTACCTTCAGGGTGAAAAATACGACGGTCGGCGCGCCGATGTTTGGTCGTGCGGGGTGATCCTATATGCACTGCTGGTCGGTGCGTTACCCTTCGACGATGATAATTTACGTCAATTACTTGAAAAGGTAATTAATCATTTTTTTCCATGTTTCAACACTAAAATCCTGTAAGTAAAACTGTGCAAGGATCTTTTGGTGTGTGGCCAAAATCGGAAATATCCCCGCCTTGTTTATTTAAAAAAAAATCCATGAAGCATTGTAATAAAACAGTGAGGGTTTTCTGAAATGACGTTCACCAGGTGGCAGCACTGAGACGTCAGGTCCGGGCACCTGTCAAAAGTGTGAAAGCGCCTGTATTTTCTTTAGTCGTGACTAAATGGTGACCGAATGATGAACGTCATCATATATTTTGTAATCAATAATGAAATGGAAGACCTCTTGTCAAACTGGCGCCAACTGGTGGCGTAAATTTTCATGAAAGTTCTAATTGAAAATCAATTTCACCATTTAGTACCTACGTGAAATCGAACTTACTTGTTAGTTTCAAGTTTTTTTTTGTATTCATCTGCCCGCCATTATGTATTAAATTAATATTAAAAATAAACTATATAAATAAAAAGGGAACTTGAGTATAAATCACATTATATTTTATTTAATCTGGGTACACGGTAGCGCGCCAGCCAAGTTCGATACAACATTACCTTCCTCCTCATGTTCTATTTAACTTTTATTTTCAGGTAAAGCGTGGTGTATTCCATGTACCGCATTTCGTTCCTCCTGACTGCCAACAGCTTTTGCGAGGGATGATAGAAGTCAACCCTGAGAAACGGATGACGGTAATATTTTTTTTCCATTTGTGTTTTATCAAATTTTATAAAAAAAATAAGTAGGAACTACCATCCTTGATTATGAGCAACTTTGAATAGGTTTGTGAGAAATTCTGAATTTGTAATTTTTATTCCTTAGATTTTATTTGAAAAGGAAAGGAATTTGTTGAACCATTTTACTAAGTTTCACTCTAAAATCAGTTATTGTTTACCTCGTATGGTGGATTCATGTAGCTAATTCGAAAGAGACCAGTCAAAAGTCTAGAAAATTGCCACATAACTTCTACGTTCACTTCTTTTCACAAAAAAAATAGAGGTAGATTAACGATTTGATGCAACTTAACCTCAAATTACCAAACACGTACTTAAAATTAACCATATTTCTCATCTGTAGTTGGCAGAAATCACCCGACACCCGTGGGTGACAGCCGGAGGCCGAGGAGAGTTGGAACAAGAGCTTCCAATGATGGAGGTGGTCCAGACCAGGGTGCTGCCATCTGCTGAGGCTATAGACCCGGATGTGCTGCAGGCTATCTGTAGCCTGGGCTGCTTTAAGCAGAGAGAGAAGCTGATACAAGAGTTGCTGAGTCCACAGTGAGTTTTTCTTTTAGAAATGTATGCTTACTTTGATGCAGAAGAAAGAGAGAGAGAGCGAGAGAGAGAGGGGTTTTATTGTTTTAAACCACTGTAATTATAAGTGTTGTCGACGGGTGTGTGATTTTGAGTTAAAACTGTGCATCGGCAGACGGAAAGTTTGTCCGGGCCCGTAAAAAGCGACGATGTTCGCCGTCAAACTCAAAGCATCAATCGAGACGACCCCGTAAGGGGGAGTGGCGAGCGGGGTCGGGGCATCGCCCCTCGCCCGCGGAGACTATACGGTGGCTCATGACTATGGACCTCACGGCCTGTGGAAATGACGCAATTTTAATGCATCTGTGTGACTGGTTGCAATGAATATTTCTGTAGGCGCGCCACGACGTTAAATCCTATAGTGCTGTTATCTTCACAACTAGGCCGTGGCGTCTGTCCCCGCCAGGTGAGACTCCCAGTTGCCTGGGAGAGGCCCAGCATTTATTTCAATTAAATAATTTATAGGCATTTTTGAATATTCAAAGGAGTCGGTCATTCAAAAAGTTGAAGCTAGTTGCCCAGGAAATTCAGCAGTAACTGCTATAGGCTGATGATACGATGATGTAGAATGGTGTCTAGTAATATCTAGCATATAAAATCGTTGGTTTGATTGCTTAAACATTAAGAAGTCACGAAAGCTGGGTGTTTTGGTTGGCGCTGCCTTTCTTTAAACGTTGTCCTTCAAACACAGCTGACTTGGCTTCACATGCCGTCGAGAAATATATCTCAGGCATGCCGGTTTCCTCACGATGTTTTCCTTCACCATTTTTGAAGCAAGTGATAATTACACAATACGCACATGAATTCGAAAAGTCAGAGGTGCGTGCCTTGGGTTCGAACTCGAGGCCTATAACTTGGCAGTCCGACGGTCACACCACTAGGCTATCACTGCTCCTACTCTGACACCAGGTTAGTCACTAACCACACGAAAAGAAGAAGCTGATTCTTATCCTAACTTGTAATTAAAAATGTTTTTTTTAATTGCCCTTCCGCAGCCACAACACAGAGAAAGTGATCTACTTCCTGCTGCTGGAGCGCAAGCGGCGCCGGCCGGCGCGCGACGACGAGCCGCGCCCCGCCGCGCCCGCCGCGCCGCCCGACGCGCCGCGCAAGAGGCTCGACACCTGCCGGGTAAGGACTCTGGTATGGACATGTTCATTGATGTTCTAGGAACGGAGAGGCTGTATAAATTTCTACTCTTCTACTGTCTTTAACTATTCGGCCTTTCTCCAATTTTTTTGGTTGGGCAGCAGGAGTAGCTTGCTGGCGCAAAAAAACGACTTTCTACTTTGTTCGCCGTTCTTTATAAAATACATTGAATGCCGTACTTAGATAAAAATGAATAGGCTAACGAAACGACAATTACATTCAGCTATCTAATTACTTAAAGTCATTATTGCAAACGATTACGACTAATCTGTTTCATTTTGACAGTTCAACAACATTCATTGCGTTATTTACGTTGTTGAGCAGGTTTTTTTTTCGAGCATATGAAGCAATGGATTAGCAATCTGTTTCAAAACGATTCACATTCTGATTGATCGTGTATTACGCACTTAGGGTATTGCTATCCAATTACGTAACATATTTTATTTGTTTCATTTTGACAGTTCAACAACATTCATTGCGTTATTTACGATTTTGAGCAGAATGTTTTTTCGAACTTATCAAGCAATGGATTAGCAGTCTGTTTCAAAACGATTCCGATTCTGATTGATGGTATATTACGCAATTAGGGTACTGGTCGAAATAAAAGAGTCAGACGTGGTGACATTTGGAATTAAATATTTTACTAATATTTTAAAATTATAATATAAAATTAAATGCAGACCTATGATGATACGCGATACGAAATTTATAAATAAGATCAAGCAAATATTAATTAAAAAAGCGTACTACACAATAAACGAATACATACATGACAAAAAAATGATTTAATACCAACAGACACCATATACAGTTAGTCGTATAGATACAACTCATACATACATAGATAAATATTATATTATCATATATGTTTAATAAAATTGACCTTAACAAATAATTATTATGCACCACACTTACACTTATATCTGATCTCAAATAATGTTAAGAATATATTTAAAAATTGTTGATTGTTACTTGAATATTTTTTTTCTTTTAATTTAATTTCTTTCAATTTATTTTTTATTTTTATTAAGAATTTATTTTATACTTTTTGCTGTGCCCGATAGGGTCCGTAATTGTACCTTAGCTCTAAGCCATTATAACACCTGTACTGTATACCTACATTAGTGAATGCAAATAAAGATATGAATATGATGCAGCACTACTTTGCCGACATATGCTACTAAGTTTGGATTTGAGTCACCCAAAACAAGCGTTAATTGTCGCACATTTACGCACCTAAGTGCGATAGTGGCGCCCTCATTTTTATTTTACTCTTTTTTGTCAAGCTGTAATAGGAGATTGGCCATTGTTCTTTTTGGCCCCACAGATGTGGCCCTGCATGCACTCTCATAATATCCTTTCGATATTTTTTCTGGAAGCACGAATAGGGATGATGCCTGGGTAAAAAAAAATGAAATTCTAATTAGTCCGTCAGTCAGATAATAAAAAAATATTAGACACGTATTTTTTGTTTGACGTCACGAGTATGTAGATTTTATACGTACTAGTGACGTATCGACCCCCACTCTCCAACTTAAAATGCGTTTTATCTAAGTATTTTTTTACTAATTCATATCGACCCCCACTCTCCAACTTAAAATGCGTTTTATCTAAGTATTTTTTTATTAATATGAATTAATAAAAAAATACTTAGATAAAACGCATTTTAAGTTGGAGAGTGGGGGTCGATACGTCACTAGTACGTATAACATCTACATACTCGTGACGTCATGGCACATTTTACCTCAATGTATCGCCGTAATCTTTAGATTACGTAAAAAAAAGGAAAAATACGTGTCCAATATTTTTTTATAACCTCAAGACGGACTAAAAAAAATTTTTAGTCATCATCCCTATTGTAAAATAATTTAAATTTTCTAATGGACCTGTATTGTTCACTAATGTTATACAAAATAAATATATCTTTAGCATCGTAAAGATGACTTTTGTACTTATTACAGGTAAACGGGCAGTCGGCACACTTTGGTCAGATCAGCGAGGGCTCACCTATAACGCCTCGAAGATCACAGTATAGGTACGAAGTACAAATTCATTCCTTGAAGTTATTCGTTATGAGGGTAAGCAGTCATCTAGGCTTAGACACATATACCTACAAGTAAACTAACAACTTAAGATCATTAATTTGGACTTAATTACGCCAAAGCGAGCCACATCTGTGCATTTGTGTGCTTGAAGTAGGTATTACATTTTAATTAATAATATATAAATTCAAATACAGCAGAATAATCCTATATATTTATAAACTATATTACCTCATGTTTGGAATAGTTACTTCGGTTAATTGCCTAGCACACATAAAATGACAATTGATCGCAATGGTTTGATTTTGAAAATAAAATTCACCCACGTTTAAAATAAAATTCACTCACGTTTAAAATTAAATTCACACACGTTTAAAATAAAATTCACCCACGTTTATTGCGTTATTTACGTTGTTGATCAGACAAATTTTTCAAACCTATGAAGCATATCCTTCAAAATCATTCAGATTGTGTGTTACGCAATTAAGGTTTGGTTCGTTTTGTCATAATTAAGGCCACTATCATCATCACGCCAATTGTTGATACCTAAAGTAGATGCTAGGTAGTAGTGTGTGTAATATCCGAGGTTTGAGCACAGGTTTGGTCGCAGCAGGTCTGCCTCGGGGCGTCGCGGCGAGGGCCGGAGCTCCCCACAACTACCCGCCAGCCCTCCAAGTGAGTATACATAAATAATTAAAATATGTGGGTCGTTTTTTTTTCAAGTGTAAGTCCAACAAGTGGGCGAAATTATAGAAAAACAAAAGGTTTTCTTTTTTGTTTGTGACTTAAGGTGTCACACTGCTGGGGAAAACTCTAAATAAAAGGAAAAAAATTGTGACTTTAAATATAACATAATACGATTAATCATTTTTGTTGTTATAATAATTATTAATTGTGAAATAATTTTAAAGTCGCACAGAATTATTTTCGATGTATTACTCAAAATTAAACGGGTAAACTTTGTTCTTATTCATAATTAGTTCAAGGAATCGTTTTAATAAATAAAGTATCCAACCTAGGAGTACGATAGTGGTCCATACCAAAGTAGAACTTGGCGAGGTTCACTACCAGCACCTACCTAAACAGTCGTTTTATAGAACCGTCAAAGATGCAAATCTAACGTTAAAATAAATAAAATGTATACATGATTTCTAAATAAATAAAATGTATACATGATTTCTAAATAAATAAAATGTATACATGATTTCTCAATTTAACTCTACAGGCACGTCATGCAATAATATATAGATAGAGTTATTACTCTGAGAGCTAGAGATATTTTTTCTACTTTTTTAATTAGTAATGATTTTATTTTTTGTTTTTTTAATTTGTACCTAGCTAACCTTTTTGTAACATATTTTATAAATTATGGATCGCAAACGATAAATGGACCCATTTTTGCAAAATTGATGTGGGTTGGTTCTTGTTTGCAAAAATGGGTCCAAATATGATTAATTAACTAACTTTTTATCTTTCATTCAGCTGGTCACACTCCACATCGGGTGTCATCTTTAGGAGGTACTCCCGCAACTCCTGGATCACCGTTGGGTATTTACTTAATTTCAATATTGTATACCAAATCTGTTATTTTTCGAATGTTAGGTCACGTATTGTATATGTACCTACAAAGATCTTTTGACTCGTGGACAAAATCGGAACTAACGACGCCATATTATTTTTCAATACAATAAACAAATTTTTATCAACAGCGCTCCCGTCAACGTCAATGTCATTCGAGCGTCAAAAGATCCTTGTGGCAGCTGCTTACAACTTTATTGCTTGCCGCGCTATTTAGTTCCAAATTTCAAACGAGATGGCGTTGTACATTTACGTCACGATTCTGAGTCGCGGTGTCAAGATTGCCTGCTGTAGAACGACCTTCGCGCATTTTTGTATCATAATCATACTTACCTGGCATAGGGGATACCGTGATCATGAAGGCGGTTCCCCCAGGGCGAGGCCTTCCCATTAGTGATGGGTAACTCATCATTTTTATATGAGGTTGAGGGAGTACCTCATTTTACCTCGCGAGGTCCTCAAGAGGTACCCCTCATTTGAGGCGAGGAGTCGTACGTCGATGTATTCACCTCACGAGCCGAACTCATTCTGTATATTCTGTACAATTATGAAAGTCGGTTCATTCACTCACTAAGCTCACTCAATACTCACTCGCGAGTACTCGCGTCAATAATGTGAATGTCAATTTTTAAGTGAGGACGAGTGAACGAGTGAGTTGGTTCAATGTTGAAATTCGAGTAACTCTTTCAATTTGCGATCACGAGTACCTCAAACGAGGCACCTCATGAGTGAGGGACACATCTCTACTTCCCATTGCACTGCGGTTGGGCTGACCCCTGCGATTATCCCTAATGTGGATAACTCGGATGCGTAATTTTTGATAGTGGGGACTGCGTACGCGCCGTCCCCTCGGAATTCCCCGTATCAAATAAGAAAATTTGTTAAATACTCTTACACCTATTTTCTTAGTCAAAACCTCAAATATGATTTCCTCGACTCGAGTCAACCTCACTTATGTAATTTGATATTCATAGTTGCAATTTTACTCATGTTAAAGAATTTCCTCAGTTGAGGTGAGTTTGAGTTGAGGAACCAACTGTCAAATATAAGGTACGTCGCGATCTACCTTGAGGAAGTTTGTAACAAAAAAAAAAGCATATTTCATCCGATTTTCGTTGTCTTTTGAAGAGTTTATTGAATATTTGTACGATAATCCATACAATTACGTATCGCGACGCTATTTACGAGATGCAGAAAATCCAATTGGGTTTTATGATGAAAATGAATTTAAAATGATATTTCATTTTACTAAAGATATTGTGGTGAGCTTTTTGCTACCACAATTGTTTCAAAATATTGGTGGTGGTAACAGACGTGGATTGCCAATTCCAGCCATAGTGCAAATATTAGCCGCTTTACGATTTTATGCAACAGGAAACTTTCAAGATGAACTGATATTTTAGGAAACGCTAATAAAGAAGTATTTTTATGTTCCCAAGTCATCCAATTCTCAAGTATCACCTTATTTTTTGCCCAGGACATGGTTTTTGGTTAAAGTGGATAAATTATTAGTTTGTCTATTTTTATCACTCTACTTTCATTTGACAAATGTGACATTTCAAGTTGAAAACCACAGGTAACGCGCTCACAGACTGTTCTAAAAATAAGTTTAGCCAATATAATAAACGGAATATTCCTCCAAATAATGACGTATTCGTGACGTATCACCTCGACTCACACTCATTCAAGGAACCTCATAATTTATTTAGTCTTACGACTATGAATACCGATTTTGAGGATCTTTCGAGGCACGCCTTGAGGTCTCCTTGACTGAGTTGTGAGTCGAGGAGCTTTCGAGGTGACGACTTAGAATATAGGTGTTACTCGCGGTAAATCTGTTGTTCTAGTCTACTCTCAAATCTTTGGATTTGGTTGGGATTTTGGACCGTCGTTGTTTATGATATTAACGGACTGTGTTTCGGTTAAACATGAAATATTTTTTTGCACTTTGAAAACCGTTGTTTATAAAATTGTCGAACTGTGAAGCGGTTACGCATGAAGGAATTTGTACACTTTGAAAACCGATGCGATTTTTTTTATTTCTACACCTCTACTTTTGTTATTTAGAAAACCGGTCATCCCTCCAATCATTTCATGACTAACGCCCGCTTTGTGGAACAAAAATTATCTACGCGTTAAAATTAAATGCAAGTCAAAAGTGATGCGATTGTCTGAATTTAGCGCGCGCCCGCTTAGAATAGAATAGAACAGAATAGTTCTTTATTTGCACAGAAAGTAGGTACAAGTTACAGATGTTAAAGTTAAAATGATCCTTATACTAACTACCTTAACTAAGGCATGCAAACAGTTTACTTAATATAAATATTATTAAGAAATTCAATCAAATCAATACAAGTGTACCATGTCAAGATGAATACCGGAAAAAAAAAAAAATTGAAGTAACAAAATGTTAAGTTTAATAAAATGGGATTATTAATTTGTCAATTTCGAGGTCAATACATGTAAATTAAAAATAAACGATTCAGTAATAAAAGTCAGGAGTACAGAGATGACATATTATCAATTTAAATTTTTATCGGTCAAAAATTCGCCAATTGAGTAATAAATAACATTTAGTAATTAATAGATCCGTCAATTTCTTTTTGAAACGTGGAAATGTCTCATTTTTTATTACATCGGGTATTTTGTTAAATAAGATCGGACCCATACATATTATATTTTTCTTTAATAGGGCGGTATCGGAACCACTAACAATTAACAAATTTTTATACTGTCTCATGATTGGCCAGTTTCTATTTTCAGACACTTTGTTAAAAAGATGCATGTTTGATTTAACGAAAACAGCCACCTCGAAAATGTAAAGTGATGGGAATGTTAGTAATTTTAGGGACTTAAATACAGGTACGCAGCTATCTGTTACTATTGAATTGCACATAGCCCTTATATAGCGTTTTTGAGCCTTGAACACCTGTTCCCTCAGACTACAATTCCCCCAAAATATTATGCCGAATCTCAAAATCGACGCGACTAACCCGTGGTATGCAATTAATCTTGTGGCCATATTTACTTTTTCTGACAAGTTAAAGAGTACATATGCATTTGCACTAAGTTTTTTGCATACTTCTTCTGCTTATTGCTTCCAAGTTAATTGGCTATCTATCATAATGCCAAGGAATTTTGCAACTAGTACTTGGTCAACTTTTTGTCCATTATAGTGTAGATGCAAGATTCCCGGTGGAATCCGTTGATAAAAGTGCATTACATTTGTTTTTGATAAATTAATCATTAAATTATTTTGGTCAAGCCAGCGTATAATGTTTAGTAAAGTATCATTTATGTCATATTCATATGTTTTTTTGACAATAAATTTAATCAAGGCAAGGTTACTATCGTCAGCGAATAAGACCATAGGATGTTCAATGTGGCGAGGTAAATCATTTATGTACAGCAAAAACAATAAAGGGTTTAGCGCACTACCCTGTGGTACTCCAAACCTAATAATTCTAGCCTTAGATAAATATTTTTCTTCGCGCTTAGTTTTTAGACATATTCTAAATATTTCTGTGATTGATTTAAAATAGATTTTTTTGTTGATATTCGTTCGTACATTTGAATCACAAATCGTTTAATGCATTAGCTAAGAACGAGAATGGCGTATTAAATATAATTAGTGACTGCATTATCTTCTAGTGATCGCAGAGCATGAAGTTCTGTGTTCGATTCTCAGGTCGGGCAAAGTGTTATTGGGGTTTGACATCAGAAATTCTTCAGTAGCAGCCCGGAGTCTGGATTTGTGCCCGGTTGATTTCAATCAAAGTCGAAGTCAAACAATTTATTTCAATTAGGCACATAAGAACGTCAATTTTACAAAAAAAATAATTGATTCTAGTCGCCCCTTCCAAAATGAAGTTTTCGTATGGTGAAGAATGGGCAAGAAACTCCACCGTTACTTTTTTTAAATGTTTTTACAAGAAAGTTTTGGCAATAGGCTCGCAGCCTATTATATGGGACTTTAATAGGGATGATGCCTGGGTAAAAAAATTACATTCTAATTAGTCCGTCAGACAGATAATAAAAAAATATTAGACACGTATTTTTTGCTTTATCATAATAACATAAAATTACTTAGATAAAACGCATTTTAGGTTGGGGAGTGGGGGTCGCTACGTCACTAGTATGTATAAAATCTACATACTCGTGACGTCATGGCACATTTTACCTCAATGTATCGCCTTAATCTTTAGATGACGTAAAAAAAGAAAAAATACGTGTCCAATATTTTTTTATAATCTCAAAGACGGACTTAAAAATTTTTGACGTGACAACGTCTTATAAATTGGTTTGCCGGGTGACACTTCAAGAAACTGCGTTACGCTCCGCTCACGTTATGCGCTCACAATGAGAGCGAGTGAGAGGCACGCGTCCCTTCCACTCGGGCATGGTTAGCCCGCCTAAGAGCGAGAGAGACAGACATAAAAAGTGAAAGGCACGCGTCCCTTCCACTCGAGCACAGTTAGCCCGCCTAAGAGCGAGAGAGACAGAATTATTTCATCCTTCTTCCTACTATACGAATGAATATTCACATTAAAATTATTTTACCACTCAAAGTCGTTGTCACGTAAAACTTTCGCCCGTATACCGACTTTACAGGCAACCAATTTTTTTGTTCTTTTTAGTCATCATCTCTTTTGGCGAAACGTAGGTGTGCTATTAGGGTACCTTTGCTTAACCCATTGGGGAATATAACGTCATATTATGTTGTGCATTTAGTAATTATGATGCAATTTGGCCCAAATGACTTGCAAACCCGTTTTCTAAGTATTATTTTGTACATTAATTAATTAATTTTATTTTTAGCGTCCCCATCAGTTCGGGAGCATCATCACCAGAGAGCAAACTCTACAGGTCCTACAATAAGTCTAAATATAAGTAAGTTTCTTTTAGAAAATTATCTAAATAAAGTCTTTATATATTGTTTTTTATTTTGGGTAACAATCTCATTCGAAATCTGTCAAAAATACAACCCATTTATAGACATTTAAATAATTACATGGTTGAACCGGGAATCGAACCCGTTACATGAGAAAAATAATCACCCTGTAGCTTTATCATACCGATCGAAAGGCTTCATCATAAGGATAATTTTTTGCTAAATAACATAGTGTCACAAATAAAAGGAAGACCATGGATTTTAACATTTGATGTGAATTTTTGTTCAGAAAAAGATGGCCGCCGAGATCCCCAGATCTAACCCCGTTAGTTTGTTTTTTATGGGGTTATGTAAAAAATGTAGTTTACAAGAATCAGTATGAAAGTGTCCACGAGCTACAAGCAGACCTTAGACGTATTATTCTTAATATCCACCACAACAAGATAAAAAAATCGACAGACAGCGAAATAATCAAAAGAGTGCGACTTTGTATTCAACAGGAAGGGACCCATTTACAGCTTTTGATAAATTGATGCATTTTGTATTAAAAATGTAATTATTTAAACATCTATGAATGCAGTTTAAATTGTTTTTTTAAAATTCAAATAATTATTTATTTATTTATTTATTTAACACTTTACACACAAATGTAAATAGGCGGACTTAATGCCACAGGCATTTAAAAAAAATATATAAAAAAAAAAAAAAAAATATAAAAAAAAAATGAAAAAAAAAAAAAACAAAAAAATAAAAAAAAAAACAAACAAACAACAAACAACAAATAATGTCTTCTTTCAGTAAAATGTTCCATCTAGGTACTTTCCCTCCATGTGGCATATCCGTGGGACGCCCTGTTTATAATCAAAGGAAAGACCTAATAGTCTCAGATTGTAACTTACGAAAAAAAATACACCCTTTTTTTATGGTGATTTTTACTACCATGACCACAGGTGGCGAGCCTGGTGAAGCGGTGATTATTATTAACGAATCACCGATAATGGGCTCGTCAGTGGCAGTGCGACCGCACAGTCCTTCGCAATCACATCGAGGTATGTGCACGGTAGAGAGAGCGCCAAGTTCTATGATCACCACTGTTTTTTTAAACAATTCATTTATTTTCACCCACATGATCACCTTTCCATTTTATCAACTGACTCATTGTGCACTAATGTAGTATTTAAATAATAGTGTTATTCTCAAAAAATAACTTCGAACTTCAAACGCTGTTGTGAATCCGCAATGATTTACTTTAAAAACAAAGAGTTCACTTTCGAATTGTGTGCGCTCACTTGAGTGAGGTTCCAAGTAAACTTTATAGAATTGCACTACAAATTGTCTAGAAAAAGGCATCAGTTATGGTTGTAATACTTAATTAAATTATTACTTCGACAGTGAGAGAAAGGTCATCTTTACCGGGTCCAACAAGTGGTAATCAGTCGCCTGCGCAGCCATCACTGTTCCCCAACCTAGGTACTATTCAAAGTAAGTAAATCATCTTCAGCCTTTAAGAGCGGCCAACCCGTCATACTTTTCATACAAACGCTCTTACGTGATTATGGCGTTGTAACACATCTTTCTTTGAAATTTTTAAACTAATATGTATCTTGTGCACTATATCTAGGTTTCTATGAAAGCAAAAAATAAAAAAAATTGAGAAACAAATTCAGAATAAGCCTCCAAAAATCTGCTTTTTTGCACAGATTTTACCTGAACTGGGGCCGGTCATCAAATCAAATCAAATCAAATCATTTATTTCTTTGCAAACATGGGTATAGTACATAGGTGTTTTTATAATAAAGTTCTCCATATTTTACCGTCACGTGGGCATGCAAAGGTTTACAATTCTAAATAAAAAAAACAAAAATAAGCTGCAGATCATTGGAAATTACATAACAAATAATAATATTAAAAATGTCAGTGTGGTCACAGCAATAAAAAATATAAAAGAAAATAAGACTATATAATGTCAAATGGAAACAAAAATTAAGTGAACCTGGATCACAATAAATATGTCAATCAAAGTAATAGTATGTCAATCAGTTAGTGAATCGTCATTAAGAAAATCGTCAATCGTGTAATAAGTTTTCGTAATTAAAATGTCGTTTAGCGCCCTTTTAAATTTGAATGTAGTCATATTTTTTATAATATTAGGTACTCTATTATATATTAGTGGGGCAATACCAAAAAAACTTTTTTGCATAAGCGCGGTTTTACACTTTACTTGACATAATTGATTGATGTATTGAGTCCGTATTGGATTTTTCCTGACCTCTGATAATTTTTTAAATAGATGTGGGTTACATTTCACAAACAAAGCCGTTTCCATTATATATAAGCAAGGCAAAGTTAAAATTTGTAACGATTTAAAATAGGGAATACAGCTATCAGTTGTCATAAGACCGCACATTGACCTGATGCATCGCTTTTGCAGTCTAAATACCAGCTCCCTATCAGTGGACTGCCCCCAGAAAATAATGCCATACCGCAAAACAGAGGCAACCAGTCCATGGTACGCTGTTAAAAGAGCCTGACTATTAACTTTCTTTGAGAGTTGAAAAAGTGCATATGCGGATTTGCTAAGTTTTTTACATAGTTCTTCAATATGAGGTTTCCATGTAAGTTGGCTATCAATTATAATGCCTAAGAACTTAGCCTTATTAGCCTCTTCAATATCACAGCCCTTGTAGGAAATGCTAACGTTTGGGGATTCACGGCGTTGATAGAAATGCATGGCTTTTGTTTTGTTCAGGTTTATAACCAAATTATTATTATTTAACCAATTTATAATGTCACTTAAGCAAGTATTAATGTCATTCTCATAATTATTTGAATTTGTACATTTTATTATAGCGGTACTGTCATCTGCAAAAAGAACCATTTTGTTGGTTGTTGCTTTCGGGAGATCATTTATATAGATCAAAAAAAGTGGCGGACCCAATACACTACCTTGTGGGACGCCATATTTTACATGTCTTGGTTTTGAAACATACATGGTTTCTAATTTAGTTTTTGGACATATCCTAGAAATTTCCGTGCATTGAAGCCTATTACTCAGGTATGATTTTATTAAGTTTAAGATGTTCCCTCTTACACCATAACTATTTAATTTGTGCAGCAGTATCTTATGGTCTACAAAATCAAACGCCTTGGTCATGTCAGTGTAAATTGCACAGACTGGATTTCTTTTATCGACAGACGACATGATGTTAGCTAGCAAGTCAAATAGTGCCATATTGATAGTTGTGTTCTTTCGGAAACCCTTTTGTTCTGTGCAAAATAATTTATACTTTTCGAAATAGGCATAAAAAGAGTTATAGATTACTTTCTCGAAAATTTTAGACATAATTGGAATTTTTGCAATAGGTCTATAATTCTTAAAATCTGTTTTACCATCATATCATAATATACTCATAATTGGTAAAATTAAAGAAAACATCAGCATAGAAACCTTGTACATGTAATGGAAATTCTAAATATCAAACATTTTTTTCACAAACTTGTACAGGTTTACTCAAAAACACGTATTTCCTGATACAAATTTTTACACACAATTTTTCGTACAATGTTATTCGTTCTCGCTTTGTTTGTAAGCAGTTCTCACTTGCGCTCGATGAAACAACAAGCTTTTCGACCATGCTCGCTTTGACGATAGACGGGCCGGGAAGAGGCGAATCTGTATCTATTTTACTGCGTGTACAAAAATAATTAAATAAATAAATAAATATTCCAAAAAGATATAATTATAATAATTATAATTTCTTTTTTACACTTCAAACTCACAAACATCAGTGAAGCCCTGGCTCTTCTACTAGGAGTTCCTGTATCGCAACAGCCAAAATTATAGTTTAAGTATCTGTTCCCCGCGACTTCGTCTGCGATCCAGGATGAAAAGTAGCCTATGTCCTTCTCCAGGTCATGGTCTACCCATGTGCCAAATTTCATCCAAATCCGTTAAGCCGTTTTAGCGTGAAAGCGTAACAAAGAGACAAACTCACTTTCACATTTATAAATATTATATATTAAAGTTACTAGCTGCGCCCCATGGTTTCACCCGCATAAGTCTCGATCCTGTGGGAATATCAGGATAAAAATTATCTTATGTCCTAACCCAGGTCATGGTCTACCCATGTGCTAAATTTCATCCAAATCTGTTTAGTCGTTTTAGCGTGATAGCATAACAAATATATAAGCAAACATACTCACTTTCGCATTAATTTATAATATTAGTTACTAGAATAGTCACGATGCCTGGTCAAAAAAAAAGAAATTCTAATTAGTCCGTCGGTGAGACAATAAAAAAATATTAGACACGTATTTTTTGCTTTATCATATTAAAAATAAATACTTAGATAAAACGCATTTTAAGTTGGGGAGTAGGGGTCGCTACGTCACTAGTATGTATAAAAACTACATACTCGTGACGTCATGGCACATTTTAACTCAATGTATTGCCGTAATCTTTAGATGACGTCAAAAATGACAAAATACGTGTCCAATATTTTTTAATAATCTCCATGACGGACTAAATAAAAAAAATTGTCAAAATTGTATCCTTTTGCTTTCCTATTGCTTATGTTTCAAATTGAATAGATTTTTTTATATAGTTATGAGGAACAGGGTGTAAAATTCACTCATCCTCTATAGAAAAGAAACGATCCTTCGACCAGACGGTGTTGTGTCTGGTGGGCTACTGCCCGACGATTGATGTCGGGACGTTGTATATATGCTAATCGCGCGGTAAACTTTGCTTGCGCGATGCAGGATTTCGCATGACGTCAGTGTTATGTGTAGTTTGTATGTGGCGATGTAGATGCCGCCACAGCAGGGCAATTTTAAATGAGACGATCTCTACCTGCCTACAACCCCTAGTACCTACATTGGTCCGATTTTTAAGATTAGTCTGTTTGTAGGCGTGGCCCCCGGCGCGGTGTGCCCGGGCGGCCCGTGCGGCGGCGGGGCCGCGGCCCCGTGGCGCGTGCGACTGGCGACCATCAAGAACTCCTTCCTCGGCTCGCCGCGCTTCCACAGGAGGAAAATGCAGAGTACGTATACCTTTTATAAGCTTCATCTGATCATTAAAATTACCGTATTCAGTAGTAGCTCGTCTTTGTGAAGGAGCTCAATCAGACAAAATCTTCCACCATTCAGTTTTGCGGAAATACTGAGGTTCATGAGATTTGACCTTTTTTATATTATGTCGGTAATACGTCACTAATTTGACTAATCGGGGCGCCAGCGCCGCCTAGCGGTACTCGACAGGAGTTAACCAGAGTATGTCGGTGACGGTCAAGCAGTGAACACGTTTAGACACTGTCGCGCGTTCCGTGTAGTTGTGTTGTGTACCTACAGTGTGTGAATTAAGTACTAATGTGATTAATGTGATCTGAACTGAAAACCGTTTTTCTATTGCGCAATAACCAACACTACCACCACAGTAGTTAAAATATTATGGCGTATAATAATGGGAGAGACGTACCCTCTCTTTCATATAGATTGCAACACGCTTAACATGATAACCATAGAAACAGATTTTCTACGGGTTTTGTCGACGGAAGAATAGACAAAATGACAGGTTGTGATTGTTTATCTGTTATATTGTCAGTAAGGTTCGCCACTCCGCCCACGGGGGGGGGGGGGGGGGGGGAGGGCGGAGGCGTTGTCAGACCCTTACTGACTAAAAACCACCCCAGTGTTTCCCTTCCCACACTTGGACCGAGAATCATGGGAACTTGTGTGCTTTCCATCATGCCCGACCAGTCCGCCTTTGCGGATCACCTTAAGCCCGCGGGGGGAGTGAGATGTAAGACTCCCCTCGCGAAAACCAATAGAGGCGCGCGAACACTACTCGCCGCCACCTCGGGTCTGGTGCGGGGCGGCGGACGTCCCCGAGTCCGCAGTTCCCTCTGGACCTGTTTACGGGGGCTGGATATAACTAACATAACTTTTCAATACCATACATATATATGTTTCCAGCTACCCTCCAAGAAATCGGCTTTGATATCTCGTATAGATCACGGGCTTATAAAAAAATTGTATGATAGGTAAAAAACTAATCCTATTTAAGAATGTTTATTCGGAAAGTGGGCAACGTCGCAAATAGATGTCAAATATTTCGCTGTTTTGATTAATTTGCCAATATTACTGTATGGAAATATGAAATGTTACTTACTAGCAAACTAGAATATCAATAATGAATTGCAATTATAACACTGATTTTGATGTTGTAACCGTTTTAGTTGTCGTCGGAAAGCTTCCAAATACTTTTTTTACATCTAAAACTAAATATTCGGTGTTACGATATCAATTATTGCATTTCATTATCAATATTCTAGTTAACTAGTTAGCCACATTTCATATTTCCAGACAGTAATACTGACAGCTATTGGCGACGTTGCCAACTTTTAGGATAAACGCTCTTAAGCATTCTCATCCGTAAAATAGTCTATTAATAACCTCAAATCTCTCCACAGCATCTTCAGAAGAGGTCCACTTAACTCCCGAATCGTCGCCGGAGCTGACTAAGAGGTCGTGGTTCGGTTCCCTTCTACTGTCAGCTGACAAGGAGGAAACCTTCACCGCTTTGGTGAAGGGTAAACCTCTGGCGACCGTCAAGGCTGACTTAATACATGCTTTTTTGAGCGTAAGTATTAACACCAGTTTCTAGTTTGATGAATTTATAAAAATAAAAAAGCCGCCCATGTGCGTGTCGTTCCGGGGTGAATTTATCCCAAAAACAAAGGAGAATGAGCAAGTTGGTCTACTCACTCAACACCGACAAGCCATACATCAGTGAGAAGGAAATTGTTTATACTTTATTTCTTTGCAAGACCACAAATGTATAACTCATGGGGTTCTTTGTGAAAATGTCAAAAATAATAGTAGTATAGGGTTCCCCTCCCTTTTACTTATAACCGACTTTGCATCTACTGTATTAAAGTTCGACATCGGGACGGTTTCACATCGCCAGCAGCAAATCTGAATAATGTTATTATAGATACTAGCATCATGTAATACTGCAATTATAATAATATGTAATAAATCACAGGACTATTTTGTTCTTCTTTTATTTTCTCTTTTTCAAATTTCTGCTAAACTCTAGTACTTTTATACTATTAGTTATTAGTTTGATTAGATATATTTTTTCTGTAGCATTTAAGGCGTTAGTTTTGAGTAGGTAGACCAAGGTTCATATATTTTTGGCCATTCTCCTTTAAGATTGTAGTTGGAAAACATGTTCTCCCATAACATGTTTTTAACGTTTTGCCTGCACAAATTTATTTATTTATAGTTAATTAAAACGGTACAACTCCAATTACATTAATTAACATAGAAACAATTACAACGTTGACAATAATTTAATTTAAAACTAACATGGAACAGTGGACTCCCTAGCATACTTTCTCTCACAGAACACCAGACATATACGCATAATTTTACTTCATCCATCCGCAAACACATCACATTCAGGGTTAGCAATCAGAAGGGCATTCAGCATCTTTAGGGTACGACAGACTGGGGATTCGGCTCTGGCTACAGTTTTGCATGACAGTTGCGCAAACAGATTGTGTCGGCGGCTCTGACGGTGTCCAATGTATTTGTCGGGCACAAATAATCGGCAGAAAAGGCCATGGAGCTCTGGACAGTCGATACGTCCCCGTAAGGGTAAATGTATCACCGTAATCTTTTGATTACGAAAAAAGAAACAAAACGTGTCCAATATTTTTTAATAATCTACGTGACGGACTAAAAAACATTGCTTTCTCTCTAACTTTAAAAAAGTAGGAGAGAGGAAGCTTATTACTAAATATTTAAATTATATCCTATCCGTCTATTTATTTTTATATTTTGTCAGCATTAGTATTATTTGGGTCCGCAGAGCATTGACAGCCCTTAGCGTATATGCTGTCCATGGACAGCTGGAGTAAAACGTCTGTCAAAAAGATTTAAAACAAAATCTTAGGGCCGAGTCACATCGGAATGGCAGCGGCCGGCAGCGGCCTGCAGCAGCCACCAGCGGCCCCCGGCGTCGCCGCTGGCAGCCGCTGGCGACCTCGCGCGATCTCTACATCCCACGCGCCTAGTCTCCTCTTGACTAGTTTAGTTTCTACTTTACATACGCGCGGCCGCCCGCGGTGCCGCGAGCAGCCTCGCGTCACCGCTGGCAGCCGCAGGCAGAACCACCAACAAGATGCGCGTGGCGCGGGACCGTTCGCGTTACCGCGGGCGGCCTGGCGACCTTTTCAAGCGATACTGGTCTTTTAAGTATGTAGATAAAGTTTAAAATTATTTCACACTGGAAGTGCTCGCCGCGTCGCTGCCGGCCGTTGCCATGCCGGCGTGACTCGGCCCTTACCTCTTTTGTGCAGCAGACAAACCAGGCCAGCATATTAGCCCTGACCGTCAATGCCCAAAATCCATAAACATTAACAACTTCCTAGCTAACTGAATACTTATTTAACCATGTTTTGAACATTAAGAAAGAAAGAAAAGAAAGAAAATAAATTTATTTGACTTAGGTTAGGGCACACAATATTCACACAAAAACAAAAAAAAAAAAACAGAAAAAATAAAGATAACTTAAAATAATATTGTGTGCCTTACGGCTGCGCCAAATAGGCCCAGTTCAGCATAAATGCCAGACAACTAAACTAAATTAAACTTTCAGATAGCAGAATTATCACACAGTGTGCTAAGTCCGATGTCCTTTCGAGTGGAATACAAGAGAGGATCAAACGCACCCGCCATGTTCCAAAGACACGTCAGGTTTCAGGTGAGAACCATTCTTCTACTTCTCTTGTATTGGCAGGAAATGTATCTATGAGAATACCTCATAGCAGCCTTTAATGTTCCCACTGCTAGGAGGCAGGTAGGGTTGGGTGTGGGTTAGGTGTGAGTACTATGTACTAAAGAGCTGACATTTACCGGGTAATACGTCTTTTATTGACTTGAATGAGCCCTGGCGGCTGTGAGTATGTCATGCTCACTCAGATGATGGTGGCGCGTGTGTTGGATCATTTAGCTCCCTTCAAAATGGTTGAGCTGAATAGTGTCATGTTCGTGAACGGGCGCCGTCAGTTAGGACTGGTCAACTCTTAGCTGCCTTAGCTGATTTTAATTTTTGAATTGTTCTTTGTTTTATCTTTTTATTACGGACGCTTCTAACATGCACGTCTTTCTACATTGTTCTCACATGTTTAATTTCAACATGAATGATGTAACCAATATTTTGTAACAATTTATTTAAAAGAGTGTCCGTGGAGTTTCTTGCCCGTTCTTCTCCATAGGTACCTACTACGCTTTGGAATGGGCAACTAGCTTCATATTTGTAACTGACCGATTCTTTGACAATTCAAAAGTGCCTGGTTTAAATGAAATAAATGCTTTCCATAATGCTAAAAAATGCTACCAATTCAATAAGTTTAGCAAGTTAGTTTTCGTGTGTTGCCGGACGTGAAGACTACCATCCCATTTCTTCTCGTGGGTGTCGTAAAAGGCGACTAGAGAATGGGCAGCAGCGTTCTCTATGCATTTAACACCATACTGCGATCGCCAACCCGCCTGCCAAGCGTGGCGATTATGGCAAACCCCCCCCATTTGGGGGAGGTCTATGTTCAGCAGTGGACGTCTTTTGGCTGAAATGATGAGGAATGATGAAGTGCAGTACGCAGACAGTCTTTTTTGTGTTGTGGGCATGGTTGGCATCAGTGAGCATTATGCCAAAAAAGTCAGTTTATTTAAAAGGGTATTTTAGCGTACTCTATTAGTGTTATAGATTATAAAGTACACCTACAAGAAAAAGAGTACAATACGCTATTTTAGAGTGCGGTGGGCAACCCTACATAGGCCTCCTCTTTGAGAGAGGGAGTGGGCTGTAATCCACCACGCGGACCCAGTGCGGGTTGGTAGATGTCACATGTCTTCGAATTTTTAGTTCTTGGACATGCCGATTGGTTCATATGTGTCATTGTTAAACTAGAACATTGAAAAAATATCCTTTTCAGGTCGACATTTCTACAATAACAAAGGCACCCGGGGAGAACGGCAAGGAGTATTTATATGCTATCACCTTCACGTTACTATCAGGTTAGTTATTTAGTTAAAAATCATAACCCTCCTTTGGCTTTGTTGCTGTCGGTAAAAATAAAAAGAACGCAAAATGTTTTTTTATTTTATTTGATTGTGTTCTATCGTACACCCAAAGATTTTTAAAGCAGTGTTTAAAAAATCTGTTTTTTTTTTAAATCACGGGTATTAAATAATTTTATGTATTTTTTTTTTTTTTGAGATCTGTAAGGGTTACCTTAACCGTTGTAGCTACAGGAAAAAAATCTTAGTAGACTGTCCTTAACTTTTTGAGCCATTTAGATCTGAATTCACAGATTTTGAAAAAAAAATACAGTCAGCAAGAAAATAGGCAGTTTTACAAAAACATTTTTTGATGCCAATCGATCCTGTTTCTTATAAGGATCAAAAAACTCTATTGCACCAACTGAGCTTTGAGTACTAGAAAAGTCAAAAATCTCGAAAAACTTTTTCCATACTTAAGGTAGGAAAAAAACTCCAACTTACTTTTTTGTGATGGACAGGCTAGCTGAAAATAAACAAAAAAATTAAACTTCGAACGAATACGCGTTATAATTTTATTTCCTTTGAGAAAGATCGTTTGTTGCTTGTGATTTCCGACGTTCTGAGAAAAAAATAACCTCAAATAATTTTGAACTTTCAGACTTGTATGGAAAACTTTAAAAAAAGACTGTCCGCTAAAAAAGTCAAAACCTTTGTATCGAAAAAGCACAAACTACCTAAATTTTGTTCTAAAACAATAAAAAAAATCGTTTAAAATTTGAAATTCCATTTTTTTTTGTTTATTTTCGGCTAGTCTATCCATCGTGAAAAGTAGGTCGGAGTCTGATTTCCTACGAAATGTATGGGAAAAGGTTTTTGCGATTTCTGACTTTTGTAGTAATCAAACCTCAGTTGGTCCAATAGAGTTTTTTGTTCCTTACAAGAAATATAATCAATTGGCATCAAAAAAAGTTTTTGTGAAAACTGCCAATTTTCTTGCTAACTGTATTTTTTTTTTTTAATCTGTGAATGCAGATCAAAATGTCTCAGCAAGTTGTAATAAAATTCGGCTAGACCCCAGATCTCTTATGACTTACTTTAGGTTTTCATGACATAATCGAGCAGGTGGTGTGAAAAGATATGAATATGATGTTATGTTTCGTTGTCCCAGGCAACATCCGTCGCTTCCGGCGCGTGTGCGAGGTGGTACAGTCAGCCGTGTGTCGCGCGCCCGGCGCGGGCAGGGCGCCCGCGCTGCACCCGCCCTCGCCGCGCGCGCAGAGGAGGAATATACACCCACATGGTAACACGCCTTCACAAAGCACACTACTCAAGTAAAAAACACACTACTTACAACAAAGGAAGACTATCCTCTATACTTCTTACCGCATAAAGCCTCTGACTTGAAGATCATCCCTTTGGGTGCTTACGTAAAGATACAGGTTTCCAGCACAGACAAACCGGTGCAGGAGGGTACTTTATGTTCTACCGGGGTCGCGGGAAAGTCCGAAAGGGATACCGTGGCCCCTGGCAACGTACAGGCCACTGAAGGAATACGGGTGGGTTTTAGTCATTAAGAGTCTGACACGCCCCGCGCCCTTCCGGTCCGCCCAGAGCGGGAGAAGTTATTTGATAATTTCTCAAACAAAAAAAAAGTACTTTATGTTTCTTTAACCCGTATGACTCGGTCCAGGTAATCGGCACCGACATGTTTAAACCTGTTTCTTTATAGTACCCCGTCATCCTGAGGATACCTCGTTGAGAGGTGAAGCTCATGTCGAATTCTTACAAGGTTCTTTATGACTCTTTAGGAATAGTTAAGCGGAATAGGTTACTAAATATATCTACGTCTATTGTATGTTAGTTGAGGTATCGTTAGATTCGGACAGCTATATAATATTTATGTATTGCATCTGAGAATCCAAAAAAAACAACCACTGCCAAAAAAAAAAACACTACAAAGTGAAAAATTACTTTAATTTCGGAAGTCGATCTCTTTGGTTTAGTATTTTCGTTTTTTGTACTTCTAAAAAAACTAGCAAAATGTTTAGAAAGTGAACAAAAAGCCCTAACTCCTTTTATGAATGTCTTTCAGCGGCTGGCGAGATCCCAGATAGTCCAGAAACTCCACATCAGCACTCAGACCACGACAGTGACTCGTCAGTGTTCGACACTATCAAGAGCCCCACAAGCCATACTTCTATAGACCAGCTCGACCAGGTAAACCATTTACTTTATGACAAAAAGATTGTATAAAAAAAAAAAAAAAAATCTTTTGTTCGTTTGTTGAGATCGTTTATCCTAAAAGTTGGCAACGTCGCAAATAGCTCTCAAAAATTTACCAGGTTGGTTCAATTTGGCAATATTACTGTATGGAAATAAAAATATGGCTGACTAGCGAACTAGAATATTAATAATGAATTGCAATTTGAACATTGAATTTTAGGTGTAGGTATTATAGGCATTTGGAAAGTTTCCAAAAACTTTTTTTACATCTAAAACTAAATATTCGGTATTACGATACATAATCAATATTTTAGTCGCTAGTTCGCTAGTCAGTCACATTTCATATTTCCATACAGTAATATTGCCAAATTAATCAAAACAGCGAAATATTTGACATCTATTTGCGACGTTGCCCACTTTCAGAATAATTGTGGAGCTTTTCTTTAGAAGTTTAGAGGATGGGCGAACTTCGACTGGTCCTTCGGTCGGACCTTCAGAAGGGTGTCGTGTCTGCCCAACGATTGATGTTGGGGAAGTTATACAATATGTTAAAAAAAACTTTCTGATCCGAAAGGGGCTCATAGGTACTGCAATAACATTACCAAAAAGTTATAAAAAATCTATTTATTATTGAAAAAAAAATTGCTATTTAAAATTCACATTTTTCGTACCAAAATTACCCAAAATCCATAAAAAAATAGCAAAAAGCCACCAAATGACGGCCGCGCCCCGATTATCACGGTAAAATTCCGCATTGAAAAAAAAATGTTGATGATTTTTTTTCTCTTTCCTGAAACTTATCACATATATAGACTCTCAATACGATACCTAACAACACCCTTACGGATTGGTCAGGGTTTTTTTAGATGTTGTATGTTGCTGTTCGCGCGGTAAACTTTAATTGCGCGATGCAGGATTTATGTGACGTCAGGATGTTGTGTGACGTCAGGTCTTTGATGCATAGTTCGCATGTATTGGTGTAACCATAACTGGCGAAATGTACCCATAATAGGTACATCTATGCCTAACCCCTCGGGGATTACAGACGAGATGATATGTTGTAAGATTCTAAAATAACGCTTGAAATGTTTTTTTTGCCAACCATATTAATTTAATTTAGTCTGTAATGTTCCAGAACGGTACACATCCACTCGGGTCGAGTTCGTCTGTCACAAGCGGGTCCAGTGGATACAAAGTAAATATTTATAATCTTTCATATTTTAACTATTATTATAAATAATCATTTTTAAACTTTAATATAACAACAATTAGATTAATTAGAGCACAATGAATGTATTAAAATTGCATTCTGAATGAAAAGGTGAATGAATGAGTAAGTGACTGAGTTAGTGACTGGAAGAATGAACAAGTGAATGAATACGAGCGTGACGGAAATAATAAATTATCTTTATTATGATTTTGCCAACTAACGATTTTTTTTTATTGAACTTGAATTTTGAATATATGTAAATGCAAATGTAGAAAAATGGAAAAAATTGAACTCCTCATCTATATTTATTCCTCAAATGTAGTGACTGAATGACTGAGCGATTAAATGACTTTCCTGGTATGAATCTAAAATTAACTTCTGAACTAGAGACTCATTGAACGATAGAAACTGAGTAGTTTTGATAGTTGTCGAATATCCTTTAGGCGTTGACATGGGGGCGTTGTTAATACAATTGTCATAGAAACTGTATTGAAAATATAAATGGCGGCGTTAGTTCCGATTTTGGAAACGCGCCAAGAGATGCTTGTACAGCTGTATAGAGTGACTGAATGAGTGAGCGATTGAATGACTTAACTGGTATGATTCTTGAATTAACTTCTATAAACTAGAGACTTATTGAACGATGGAATGTGATTTCAGAATGAACTACTGCATTGTAGAGTAATTGAATTATCGAATGTCTGGTTGCGATTCATGAATGAACTATTGAACCGGTGATTTATCAAATGATCGAATGACTGGGTGTTATTCATGAATGAACTTATGAACTAGAGACTTATTGAACGATGGAACGACTGAGTAATGTTAGTAGTTAGTCGAGTATCCCATGTTCCGTACTGTGCCTACGTAAGTGGTACACAAGTAACAAGTAAGCTCCGCTCCGCCCGCCAGCAGGGCGCGCGCGGGCGCCGCTCCGCCGACCCCGCCTCGGCCTCGCTCGACCACGAGATTATGAGCTGCGGCAGAGATCTGCCAGGTACGTGCCATTTATATTTTGTTATTAGTAAATCATGTAAGTTTTGTATGTGGAGTCAGGGAAATTAATTGTTTAGCTAATTGTTTTTTTTTTTTTTTTTATTAAATGTCAAAGTCAAAGTAGTATTTAGTAGAAGTCCTTTGTTTACAAAATTTATAGCTTCTCGTGACGGGGACTTTAGAGCGGTCACGCATGCAAATATCATAATTAAACAGCAAAGAACTCAACCAAATAATGCTGGTTGTAGTTCTTTAGATAAACGTTTAGGAGACAATAATTTAGTCTTTTGAAAACTGTTTGACTTTCTCTTACACATTTCTTTCTACTTCCATCTCTTTTAACACCTATTTGGAATAATAAGGAGCTGAGAGTTTTTATTTTATGTGAATAAATAATGGCATGATTAAAAATGAGTAGTTTTAATGTTTTAGGTCTGTAAGGTTTTAAATTAAAGGTAGTTATTACTAAAGTTTTTTTAAAGAGCGTGAAAAAAATCCAATAAAATCAAATCACTCATCCCATAGAATCACCATTACATTCACACCCCGATCCACAGGCACCCACACAAAGCGTTCCTCATCAGAATGTCGCGAGGCAACCTCGTCGCCACGACGCGGACTCGACAGCCGCGACAACTCCATCAAGGACGAGCTGCGACGCAACAACTCTTTGCGCGACAATCGCCGCGACTTGTTGCAACGCGACAGAGATGTCGCACCGCCTACTACGTCGATTGCGTGAGACTAATCTTAGTAAGTTTTGGCGAATTGTGATGGGGAATACTGAGGAGTAAGTTCTAAAAAAAACTCTGTTATGGAGGAATTGCTTGGCAGATGATTTATGAATGCAGTGTGAACTACAAGGTGGGGCAAAAGTAATCACCCTATTAAATTAAATAATCATTTATTTCAGGAAATTATTCCCATATTGAGCACTACAAATTACATAGAAATACAAGGATTCAATATACATTGACTGAAGTAATGGAAAATGCCAAAACGAGCCCGTATGGTCATCAATTCTGACGGTGGCCACTTGACCGATATAAAAAAAAAAAACGAATTCATTAAATAAACATAATCTACAAGTGGAACCAACATTTTTCATTCCTTAAAAAAATTACAGCAAAACAACATCGGGACAAATTCAAATAAAAATAAAAAAA
Source organism: Agrochola lota (assembly GCA_947364205.1). Taxonomy (NCBI): domain Eukaryota; kingdom Metazoa; phylum Arthropoda; class Insecta; order Lepidoptera; family Noctuidae; genus Agrochola; species Agrochola lota. The sequence continues at coordinate 5,705,159 of OX376246.1, read as the reverse complement.
ACAAATTTAAAATTATTGCACATAAACCTACAAGGGCACTTATGAAACGTCAAAAGCTGCACGGTTCCAATTGGTCGTTTCCTATGGACAAGAGCCGGCAAGAACCTCCACGGCTAATCGTTAAAAATAAAAATGCCCTGTACATTATTTTCAAATAACAGGTATGGGAGGACAGTGTAGGTCTTTCAACAAGTACCAGGTACTTGACAAAAAAGAACATGGTCAACAAATCAACAGTCCACTAAGCCTACAGCGTTCTCACATTCACAGAATAGAAAATAATCTATATGATGATGATAATCTACATGATTCCTATTACAACTGTAACAAGTCTGAATAATTAATATGTCCACAAAAATTGGTGATTACTTTTACCCCACCTGATATGAGAATTACCCTGTCAACCTTTTTGTGGGGTAATTGCTTGACAGATAGCAAGAACGAATGAAAATAGCTCATGTCGTGCAAATATTAGCCTCAACAAGTTAGCGAGGCTGAATGCCCAGGGTGCGCCACACGTACATATTTACCGCCGCTCCTGGATAACACTTCAATGCATCCTCAATAACGGTTGATATCCGTCATTTTTCAGACATTTTAAGCAAATGCTTAAAAAATATTGAATTACTAAATTGATTCATGGAATTAGCGATTTGCTTGATCGACATGATATTTGCTTGTTCTATAAGTTTCAAATAAATCAACCTCATTGAATATTGTGATATAATTCCACCTTTACTGGTATATGTTGATTATGAAAAGGAAAATACAACTGTCATGTAGCGGTTTACATATAAATGATTGTATTTTTTAATCTTTCCTCTTTTTTTTAATACTCTAGAAAAACATTTCATAAATTGTAGGTATGCAGAAACGCTTTAAAAGTAATCTTATACTTAAAAAAAAAAAAAATACACAGGTTCAGTCGTGATAATTTATAACTTAACTGCTTTACAAATTTTTAAAGCATACTTACATTAGGTAACATTCTTCGTATCACCTTTTATTCCCCATCACATATTTCAGCCTTAGCTAATAAGGTAAAACACGATGTATGTATTCTATAAAGAATTTGTCGATTTCCCTTCAAAAAGAGCTAGACTACAAATGTTTGAAATGGGCCACTATTTATTTGAAGAAACACTGACGAATGAATGAGTGAATGATTCAATCCGGGAGTGAATGATAATATCAATTTCATTTGTGTGACCATTTCTCAGTTTAACAACATTATCAATAAATGAATGACTGAAATAACACGATTCAATCATTCATTCATCATTTAATGAATGATTGAATCCTGTCATTTCGCTCATTTATTTATCGATAATTTTGTTAAACTAAGAAATGGTCACGATAATATGTTCAGATGTATTGCTGTTTTCTTATCCAACTTTGATGTCTCTTAATTCGAAATTATGGTCTAGCTCAGTTTGAAGTAATGTTATGTACAGTCAGCTAAGTAAATTAATATCGCGAGATTCGGTTGTGTCGTAACGTTGGGTACGGTTCTGTCTTCCCCGATTGATGAGAAGCATTGGCCAAGATAATATACAATGCCTAAGCTACTGAAGTTTATGTAAAAAATATTTAAGAAAAAAAGCAAGACATTATTTTTGTTTTTCTTTAAGAGGCCTATATTTTTGTCTGTAATGTTGCTTTTTTACGAAATCTGAAAAAAAGAACAATTTAGCTAGTGCCTGATTAAATGGGTGTTATTTTTAAAAGGTTATTATTTTTATTCTATTTATCTTTCCGTGAAGACAGAACATCTGGTAAAGTGCACAAACTATGGATAAGACTTGGAACGGTTTTGGAAACGACAGTAGGTACTTCCAAATTATTAAAAAAATTATAGATGACACAAAAGCTTCCTAATTGACACCATTTTTGCAAAAATCGATTGAAATAAAAATAACACATTTGGCATACTCCCAAACCAAGTTTTTGTCCTTTTCGAAAATCATAAAAAACAATTACATGGTGTTTTGAAAATGTATTTTGTTTCATGTAAATTATATAAATATGAGATTTTTTTATTATATTTAAGTATTTTGGAGGAGTGATTGTAATTATTAACAAAAATAACTTTTTTATTTACATCAAGCGAAAAATATTTTTAACTACACCATCAAAGCTGGTCAAAATGATAGTATTTTAAGCAAAATAGTATTATTATATTGACTGGCTAAGGTTACTAAGTATGAATGCTATACAGATTGTAACAAAAAAAAAAACTAAATATTTTGTCAAATAAAAACTGGTAAAATAATATTTGTAATTGGAATTTTGTTACAACTGTAAAAAAAAATCGCCGATCGAGGAAAAAATTTAGCAAAATCTGTTTTTATAAGTATACATATAGCTGTATTTAGTAAGCTTAAAGTATGTGTTAATTTTAATTAAAATAAATGAAAAAAAAACTTATATAAAAAAATAATGAAACCGGCCATGTACTTTTTAAAATGTTAAAAAACGCTACCCCTGTGTACTGAGATTATGCTAAATTAGTTTAAGGCATGAGATGTATGCTGTATTTTTGCAAAAAAAAGTATAATTATGTATATGTTTATCCTTACCTACTGCCATAGACGACGCTTACACTATAGTTCTAGCATCTATAGACATGCACTTTATGTATATCGCCCATGCAAAAGATTTTTTTTTTAAACAAGCGAACGATATTATTCCTAGTAAATGTAATACTTAGGTATAACTGCATTCATTTGTTTTTCCTATCCATCATTTAAATTGGGTTACTTACCTACTTTAGAATACTCATACAAAACAGCTCATTATTCTTTCTCATTAATACTAATTTAGTTTTCAACACAGAAAATTAATTTTACTTCAAAAAACTAAATGATCTCATTTTTTTTGCACTCCCCGTCTCTTACACTCAAGTATATTTTTAAATACTCAACGTACATTGATAATTTTAATTTTAACGCATTTATTTTTGCGGTCGAACGTAAAAATAATGGTTATTCTGGGCGATATAGTAGTTGTTTTAAATCTATAAAGTCGTCTTGCTTGTCAGTTAATATCCTGTATCGTGCAAAATATTGTAATATTATCTGGGTGCACGGCAGTGCCACGTCAAGTTCTTCAAATAGTCTAGGAGCTATGGTAACTAAAACACAATATGTATGGGTAACGGTTATTTTTCTAAGTGTCCATAAATGCGTGTTCCTAATATCATGCATGGTAGTTTAGGAGTCTAAGCTGTTACTCCATCCAATTCTTGTAAAAAATAGAGTACTAGGCTCTACTTGGGTAACTGTATATATTTTTTGTTTATAAAACGATGATATTCTAAAAAGTGAACCAAAACATCGTTATGGAATAGTATTAATGATGTCAATTTTAACTGTTTATTGTAGATGCGAAAACAAAACGATACTTTGCACGTCAAACCCTGTATACATGTTAAAAAATTAATATAAAGCGTACCTATAAAGACCTTGTAAGCAACTTTTTCATTAGGTTTGTAAATTAAAAAATTATTGTTAATTTTTTTTTTTTTTTTTGTAAATATTATGCAAATACATCTTCATGAAATAATATTTTCATGGTGTCAAATAATATTTTCAGTTATGTTATTAACTAGTATAGTTAATAGATTCTAAAAATACGCACAGTAACTTGCCATAGAAATCAGGCTGAAAATTTTAACCTGAATCAATAATAAATCTGACAAGAGCTAGGATACAGTTTTTTTTTTAAATGTTTTTAAGTCAGTTCTGAGGCACGACTGGAGTTTACTCCTTAATACGATTGTCTTTGAATAGGCAAAGGGGGTAAATAAACGAAACAAAAAAAAAACGGCCGAAATATCTAGATCGTGGTGTGAAATACATATGTAATATGTTTTCTCCGAAATTTTAATCCGTGTTATTTACAAATAAAACAAGTTAAGGCTTGTATAAATTTTACTCCTCAAAAAAATAAAACAAGTTAAGGCTTGTATAAATTTTACTCCTCAAAAAAATTCCATACCGCGCCCTAAATAAAAATCGTTTCATAGGGAGTGAACTTCAAAAATTCTATAAATGGCAAAAAAATACTCTTTATTTTGTCACGGGCTCTCAAATCATTCCCGCATTCCAAATATATTTTGATTTAGGTACCATTAAATACCAATATTTTTTTTATATTTCACAAATTGTGTGCCCCTTTTCTTAGTGGATTTGTATTTATGATGTGTTTTGTTATGTATCTACTTATATTATGAACCTTATATATCTCATTATTTAATGTAATTATTTTTTGCTCTTGATTAAATAGTGATATCTAATGATATTGTTGATAAACCAACAGCTTTACATATATCATACATTCCCTGATATTGTATGTAGTTAGGTAATTTGTATAGTATATTATACGTCGAGCGCTTTTGTATAAAAACGTTTTGAATATGCCTTTGGTCGCGTTTTGCGAAGTAAAAAGGCTTGAAGTAGCATTTACAATTTTCAGACGGTAAAAACTTTTTTTTTCATAAAAAAATAAGAAAAATATATTTTGCAAGACCAAAATTGTTATCTCGTATTTACCTAAACCTAAAATTACCAACTATTATTTGAAGTTATTTCTTATTTGGTCAAAAATAATGTCTTAAAATTGTGAGTGCTATTTAATTTACCATGTTTGATATTATTGCTGCAATGATAGTAACATTTTCTAGTCATTATGTGACTTTGTAGTCCCAGTTAGTATAATTCCTATTATTTGTTAATTTTATTGGCAACGATAATTTCCATACAATGGATTGGACAAACAATTAATTTAAAAAAAGTGTCTAAATTACAAATTACTTTTTAGGTGTATTTATCATTTCTCTAAATAAATTACCTGTTTATCATTTTTCTGTGCTTTTGTGCGTTTGCTGAGGGAATGCTTGTATGAATATTATCGTTGTCTTAAATAACTTGTCCTAAGGTGCTTATTTTGTTGAAAAGCCACAAAAAAATATGTTTTTGGTAAAACAAATGGATTTTCATCCTTTTTCTTATTGCGAACATCAACTGATTAAATCAGAAATGATTTAATTTTCTTGTGGCTTTACGAGTTTTCATGTTCTCATTGATTTGTATTTGATTATTAGGTTTTATTGTGTTAATAATGAATAATAAATATGTTATTAATGAAAAGAACAATACAGTTCTATACTGACAAATCCAATATGAGTAAGCCATATTTTTATTGTAAAAAAATGGTTGTTGTACATTTCCCTTGACTACCTGACCTGATTTTTACATATCACAGAGAAAAACCATGTCATCATTCCCATAGAAATATTTATCGAAGCTATGCTAATCTAAAACAACAATTTCATAAATGAAGGATTTTTATGCCTGCTAAAAATGACCGAGTGAATGATAATTATTCATTCAATCAACTTGTATTAAGCGAATGAACGATTATTTTGCAAAAAAAGTGTTTTGTAAAAAAAAAAATATTTACGAAAATGCCTTCGTAAATCATAATAAATGTATCGTTGAAAATATTCGTATATTTTGACATTGAGAAGCGAAGATAATTTTGTACTCAGTAATTTTTTAAGAGAAACTAACAAATGATATCCTCTGATATTTATATATTAAAAAATATATAAATACAATTCCGTTTACTTTCTGTGTGTTCGTGTAACTCTGTAAAATACTTAATAATTAATTATATTTATTAAAAAATATTCTTCTTTGGTCTTCGAGCAAAGTATTTGAGACGAGTCAAGTTATGGTGGTTCTAAATAATATTTGTTCGTTAGACCAAACTTGATGGATCTGTACATTTTAGAGGGAGTATACTATTGCTACGCTATATCCATAACTTGCTTAAGAAACTTATTGGTTAACATTGAACAAAATAATAAATTGAAAAATAATTTATGTCTTTTATTTTAGACCCAAGCAATAATATAACATCATGCCTGTTTTGCACATTTCGCTAATAGGGATGTTGACTGGGGCAAAAAAAAACTATTTAGTCCGACAGTCAGATAATAAAAAAATATTAGACACGTATTTTTTGCTTTATCATATTAATAAAAAATGGTTTAGATAAAATGCATTAAAGTTGGGGAGTGGGGGCTCGCTACATCATAAGTCAGTATAAAATTTACCAGGCAGTGACGTCATGCCGCATTTTAACGCATTGCCTACTCAAGTATTGCCGTAATCTTTTGACTACGTAAGAAAAGAAAAAATACGTGTCCAATATTTTTTAATAATATACACGACGGACAAAAAAAATATTTTTAGTCAACATCCCTGTTATGTGTAAGTCTCCTACAATTGGGCAATAGTTGGCAACCTTTTAGCCGGCAAAGGCCACGTAGTGGCAAAATGAGGTATACGCGGGCCGCCCTCAAAACTCAAAACTCAAAGCATTTATTTCAATTAAACCATTTACAGGCACTTTTGAATTGTCAAATAGTCGCGTCAGTTAGTCAGAAAGTTGAAGCTAGTTGCCCATTCCAAAACGTAGATCTTATGGAGAAGAACGGGCAAGAAACTCCAAGGACACTCTTTTAAATTTAGAAAATTACAAAATCCTGGGTACATTATTCTTGTTGCTTCTATATGTGAGAAAAATGTACAAAAAAAAAAATCAAAACAATTCAAAATATAAGATTAAAAATAAGCCATGGCAGATAAGAGATGACCAGTCACAACTGACGGCGCCCGTTCACGAACTTGACGCGTGGATCAGCACCATTCAGCTCAACCATTTTGTAGGGAACCGAATGATCCAACACACTCGCCACCATCAGCGAGACATTTAAGTGAGCATGACATACTCTCAGCTACCATGATTTTTCAAGTCAACATACATATTAATAAATGTAAAAAACAAAAAAAATACAAACGGCTCCATGGTGCTCACATTTACAAAAAATGAAAAAATGCTTCTAAATTAAACAAAACTAATTTGCGATGTATTTGAGAGATTAATAGAATGTTACTACCAAAAAGAAAGAAAATCATTATTCATTAGAGTATTCAACAATTAAAACTTGTTTAAATCAAAAATAAACATTAAGTTTGTAATGTCAGAAAAAATTAAAAGGGGAAGCAACTCTTCCAAACATTAAAAATTTTAACTAGTGAGCCCAAGTGGCTGTGGAGCAGGACCAGCATTAAGCCAAGCATTTTTATCTATGATATAATCATCCAACTTATAATATGCTTGTCTACATAGTGTGCGTTTAATGCATGTTTTAAATTTCTTCTCATTCAGTTCAAGAATATCGAGTGGTATTTTATTATAACATTTTACACAGTAGGTACCCCATAAAAGAAGTGTGCACTTTAGACAATCTGAAACGTGGTTGATCTAATTTGTTCCTATTTCTAGTGTTAAAATTATGCCTGTCACTTATCTTACTAAAAAGATGTAGATTTTTCCGAACATACATAATGTTTTCATATATATACTGACAAGGTACCGTCATGATGTTAATTTTCTTAAACAGTTCCCTTAGAGATTCGCGTCTGCGGAGGTTATATATGGCTCTGACAGCCCTCTTTTGCAGAATAAAGATAGAATTAATATCTGCAGCCCGTCCCCACAGCGAAAAAACTGGTTCATAATTATTTTGATAATAGGTATCTATCTATGTATACAGGGTGTTAAAGAAATTGCGTGCCATAGCTTGAGGGTGAGTTCAGAGTCGATAAAGGAACCCGTAAAAAATAAAAAATAAATAACTTGAAAAAAAGTTTAAAAAAAAAACGAAAATTATCATAAGATGAACCTAATGTAGTACCTACTAATTAAATAGCATTCGTTTAGAATTGATGAAAAAATTGCTTATATATTACAAAATAAAAACGAGCAATTCGTTTTTATTTTGTTCAAATGCTAATTAATAATTTCCTAGAGTTACCTACCTACTATCGAACGCAATGAAAGTAAGTAATTAAAGCATTTAAACAAATAAAATAATTTTAATTCTTATACAATTGCTATTTCAAGTTACCAGTAGGTAACTTGAAATAGCAATACCCATAATAGCCTACTAGGTATTAAATTAGGTTGATCTTGTATTTTTTTTTTTTTTATTATTTTTCCTGGGTTTCTTTATCGATACTGAACCTACCCCTAAGCTATGGCACGCAATTTCTTTAACACCCTGTATAGGTATTATCAATCATCATCATTCATCATTTCAGCCAAAAAACGTCCATTGCTGAACATAGGCCTCCCCCAAGCACCTCTACTCCGACCGATTCTGTGCTTCCCGCATCCAGCGGATTCCAGCGGCCTTCACAAGGTCATCGGTCCACCTTGTGGGAGGCCTTCCAACGCTTCGTCTTCCAGTACGCGGTCGCCACTCCAGAACCTTTCGGCCCCATCGGCCATCTGTTCTGCGAGCAATGTGCCCTGCCCATTGCCACTTAAGTTTGGCAAATCTTCAGGCTATGTCGGTTACCTTGGGCTAGGTATATTAATAATAAAAATCATTTTATTTAAAGATTGTTAGTAGGTACGTAGGAGTTCGTCAATGACAATGGCATGATAGGCATAAATGACAAAGAAATGAGGAAAAATAATAAAAAGTTATACGAGAACTTCAAAGTACTCGTATATAACTGTACTTTTATACAAAAGTCAATGTGACGCTTGAGCCTGTATTTGGGTTATTCCCGTTCGTCCACACCCCGTCGTCGTCCACACTGCGGACGACTGGGAAAGATGCGTTCTGTTCGTTCACAGTGTAGACGAACAGAATGCAACATTCCCAGTCGTCCGCACCTCGTTTCATGTCTAGTTTAAGAGTCAGCGTAAAGAAATTTTAAATTAAATAATATTGGTGACCTCCATGAAGTAAAACAGTCCCGTGCTTTCTTTTTATATACACGAGCACAGTTTGGTCACTTGAACCACCAGCCGGTGCACTTAACCCCGACATAATCCCGAATGCAAAAGGTCATCGTCACTTTATTGCCATATACCGTGGGCTTGCAATATGCAGCGAGCTAATTGGCTATTTCAAGGCCATGTATCTATTGTTCATTCTCGGAAGCGCCGTCAAAACTGATAAGCAAAGACTATCTTTTGTTGGAGGATCGACAGGGTGCAGTTAGGTATAATAGTTGAGTATATCCAGGCGATTGTAACTTTAAAACTTTTTACATATTAATTGCATTTAAACTGATATTGATACAATACCCAATGTGTAAAATATTGAAAAAATAATTATATATATATATATGTATATAAAAATACATTTAGTATAAAATACGCAAAAAAGCTTTAGATTTACTAGATATGTACTTTTAAAGTATTTGCCTTACTAAAGTAATAAATCTAAGTACATAATATTTTAAAAGTATGTTTATTATATAAGGAAATACTATCATCATATTTTCTTTATTAACTCTTAGACTAGACGTGAGATGACGGGGTGTGGACGACTGGGTATAATGCGTTCTGTTCGTCCACAGTGTAGACGAACAGAACGTAACATTCCCAGTCGTCCGCAGTGTGGACGAGCGGGAATGACTCCTGTATTAGAGGGGCTATTTGTTACATTTTTGTTTTGTTACATTTGCTTTCATCTTTGTAGTTGAAATTCTTAGAATGGCTCGCATCTGTGAGATGCGAGCCATGTCATTATTTTATTATTAGATAAATAGTTAGTAAGTTATATTCTTTTATTAAAACAGAATTTTATTTAAGAATTATAATTATTGTTTTATAAATAACTTATATACGTTTATTTATTTAGTAACTTTGTAAAAACCATTTATTTTATTATAATTATTTTGATTTATAATAAAAGATAATAATAATCATTTATTTGCAGACATTGAAGTCCATAGAATTACATCAGTAGGTAAATATTGACATCAAAACAAAATCATTAATTACAAATAATAGGCATAATAACAAAAATAACATAATCGAAATACATCACAAATTACATAATAATATCATAATAGAAATGAATCACAAATCATACAAAAAACATAATACACACATAAAATCACAAATAGGCATAATAATAATAACATAATAGGAATAGATAAAATAAAATGCACGTACAGTTATCAAGAGCAGATCTGTGTGTGCAGTCTCACCCATCGACCAAGCATCGGGCAGTCCCACCGGTCACTCAATGCTCTCAACATGCCGTGGGTGCTGATATCTGTTCTGTGCCGGAGAGAAGCGCATCGTTTTCGAATGATGGCATAAAAATCATCCACTCTCGCATCGGCAAACATACCCGAAGCGCTACAATACCGCGGCAGCCCCACAAGCATCCTGAAGGCATTGTTATACTGCACACGCAGGGCGCTGTATGCCTTCTGCGTATACTTGACCCAAAGGCTGCAGGTGTAAAAAGTCTGACAGTAGGCTCGAAAAAGCGTCATTTTTACATCGTAAGAACACCCTGCAAACCTACGGGCCAGCATATTACTTCGAACAGACAGCGCCCTACGCTCCCTTTCGATATCTAATTTTATATTTATATTATATTTATATTTTTTTATTTATTACGTAATTAATATATATTATACCCAAGGTAAATTACATATTAGACGCTCCATATTTATTTAAAATATTTTTTTCCTATTATGAGTAGGTAGGCGTATCTTTAATAGTGATTTTATTTGTAGATAAAAATAGATAGTTATGAAGTTAATTATAATTTATCATTTAAGTATTCGCGTACTATAGTAGCATTTGCTTACAAGGAAAAGCTTCAATTTATTGGTAAAGATGTTATATTTATTTAAATTCTTTATTATTTCGGGTAACTTATTATACATTTTTATGGACATGACAAAAGTAGGTACTATTGGAGTGCATTTTTAGACGTGATGTTGGTATTTTTAGTCTATTTTTATGTCTTAAAATAATTTTCGTTTGTATGTCCTCTATTTTTGTGAAGAATTCTGGGTACTTACGTGCGAACTTACAAACTTCAAATATATAGAGACAGGGTAGGAATAAAATCTTAAGCAATGGGTGGAACAACGCGAACAATGTTGATGATAACTCCACTCCGTTCAAAACTTTCAAAGGCAGAGGGCAGGTATTGTCACGACTCTAATTATGAGGAGATTTTATTCATCCAATCTATTTTATAATAGTTACAGCTTTGTTATCTTTAGTTCGTTCAATGGTCGACATTGCTCTGGCAGTATCAATACAAACGATATCGCAAGTTGATTGGTAAAACGTTCCGTCATATTATGGTCGTCATGAAAATCTGTAACTTCCACCAATTTTTGACATTAAGGTGTCAAAAACACGTTCAATATTTGGACAAGGGTTATTGTATGACCGTTCACTGCTTTCATAGGAAACGATAGCTTTACGTCTAACATTTTTATTTAAAACTGTTCATCATTAGTAATTTTGCTAGGCACCATAAATAATAATCAATTAAAACTAATTAAATATAATATATTTAATGAATTATACGTACAACTATGAGTATTTTAGATTCCTAAATTATTAGTAGGTGCCTTACAGTCTAAGTAGTCCTACAATACGGCCTATATAACTTGGCAATTCTGAACCTAGGCACTACGAACTTTCGCGCATATTCCCTCATTCACACTCGCCTCAACATGTCACTATTTCATTTCTAAAAACAAATATTGCGCAGCCTTCTGCGCGAACTTCAGAACTGACAAGTTATTCGGCCGTATTGTATGTATTGTTAATAATTTGCATAGTTATAAATAAATTACTATACTTATTGCAGTCCTGGAATTATTTAAAAAATGCGATTTTTATAACCAACACTAAGCATGCCACTTCCTAAAACTTTATCACCCATTACGTGTTTTCTTTTTTTTCATCTCTTATTACATTATTTTCTTTTTGTAGTTATTACATTTTTTTGTTTATTTTTGTAAGTTGCTTGGCAAAACTCATGCAAACAGGCTTTTTTTTTTCTTCTTCTGTAATTTATTGATTCGTTTATCAGTTTATCCACAAAAGTCGTTTTTGCAACTTATTCCAAGCTCACCATATGGTTCAGCATAGTCTGAATCTAATGGATTGTTAGTTTTCTCATTTTGAGGAGAATGGTTTTCATAGTTATGTTTCTTATGCATAACCCCAGGTTGCATGTAGATATCTTGGCCCGTATTAGCGTAATAACCATCGTTGTTTAGTTTTAATTTACGGTCGTTATTCCTACCATCTTGCCTGGAGTTTCCTTCACTGTAATTACGTCCCGGTCTTAAGTCATTGCTCATTTGTCTAAAAGTGACACTTTTACTTTTACTCGGTTGTTTTACATTGTCGTAATTTTCATAACCTTGATTGATAGGTAAATTATTATGCCTTAAGTTTTCGTAAGTGCCATGTTTTGAATCATTAAAATTGTTATAACTTGCATTGTTCAAACTGTGGGATGCTGTTGCTTTAAGTGTATCTGTTTGTTGGTTGTAAATGGAGGGTTGAGTGGTGTTCCAATAATCGCCTATTTCAGTACAATGATTCTCACTGGTACTACTCCGTCTTTTATATGGGAGACTGTATAATTTGTCATTGTCTGTTGAATAGTTGTAATTCTCTTGCATTACTTCCTCATAAATTTTAGCGTAATTTGAATCATCGTAGTTAGCTTCCCATTGGCTTGGAAACGCTGGTATTGGACTGTCGTCTTGATTTGAGAGATTATCATATGCGTTCTGAAATGAAAATAAATATTTATTACTTTGGACTAGCTCGTTGGTCTTGTGGTCACAATCATGACTCCCGAAAATTGTGGTGGTGGGTTCGACCAGTCCCACATTTTCCATTTACAATCCGCAGTATTTCGAGTTGAAAATTGTCTGTATCAGGCGGGAGTCTGAATTTGTGGCTTTGGAAATAGGCTCATCTCCTGATACAACGGAACTTGAAATAATTGGTGACAAATAGGTGTACTATTTATAGTACATCCTCTGAAACAAAGGTATTAACTGCACGTACCTCAACAAGATTGTCCCGTTTCGTCCTTTTGCGCCATAAAACTAGGCATACCATCGTTATGATGAAAATAGCGGCTCCAATACCAACAGCTATGGGGACTATCTGAGGCACCGAATTATTGGAAATGTGACCTGTAATGAACAGTATGAATAGGTTTACTACAATTTAATTCTGTTCTGTAAAGTTCACTAGTAACATCACTCACACCGCACACAGTCTGAAAGCGAACTCATTTTGTTTTTAAGTAAATCATCGTGGATGGGATGACATAGAATGAAACTTCGAGGGATTGGTAAAAAAAAAAAATGTCTATGTAAAATCCCATTTGAATTAAAATGTGACAACATCTGATCCAGCATGATTTTTTCATATATTTTACTCAATGCTGGTAGCACAGTTATAGGTCTATAATTAGAGGGAACACTCTTACTACCCGATTCGAAAATTGGTACTACTTTACTATTTTTCATTAAATCAGGAAACGTACCGCTATCTAAACATTAATTAAATATGCCTGTTAGGACAGGGGAAATCTCGCACAAGTCTTCAGTGTTATTTATGTTAAGACTTTTGAATGCTTTTTTTATTGTGACAATAGAAATGGGCTTGAATACAAAACTTGCACACACTACACACACACACTACCCACGCTACACTAGTATGGGGTAACTCATACATAAAGACAGGCGATGTTACCCCTCTGTAGTATTCGTTTAGATGTTCGTGTTTAGTCTTCCTCTGTTTGGTGTGCAGTAAAAGGTAGTGCTTAGACTCCAAACGAAGATGCGGTCGGAAAGGGTTCTCGCTTGCTTAGAAGTTATGTGTAACTCACCTGAAGCTTCATCATTCCTCTTTGCTTCTAAAATCAATTTCGGTTTCAATCGGAGGATGATCTGTACTTTTTTATTTATAGTAGAAACCAACTTTTCTTTTGGAAAATAAATACAGTCTATTTTAGTTCCGTTGTGGGTTGCATCCAAAATTTTCGTAAATGGTTTTTCTGAAGCGAGCGCTTTCTAGGCCTGCCCCGGTGGCGACGTCCGTCATCAGGCACCCACTGTGTAACGATGATGGCCCATCTGTCTTGATGCATCCTATAGGTGTGACCTGCCCAGTGCCATTTCAGCCTCGCAGACTTATCGCCAACATCGGCGACACCTGTCTTGGAGCGTATTATGGTGTTGCGAATTTTGTCAGTGAGTTTGATTTTTAAAAATTTTCTTCGTTTAGTTAGTGAAATAAAATAAAATTGGAATAGTAATACCGTTTGTTAATCACCCAGAAAAGAAATTATGCAACGCCCGAAGCCCCATTTTGAAAATTTACTCTATGTTTTGTAAGAGATCTGGGTAAAACCAAGGGTTCTACGAGCAACACGGTGTACCGATCCGATCCTCCGGTCCCTAGGATTACCTTTTCAGGAAGCCTCAAGGCTCATGGCTCAGGACTGAAATATTTGGTGCCAAAACGGGTCAAAGCATCTGCAAGATCCAGGGAGGGGTCACGATCCTCAGCACTGATAGACTGAGTGTACAATAATTATGTAGAAGTTTGTAATAACGGGTGGCCAATTCGGGATGTAGACAACTTTTTTTAGCCCGCCATTCTGATTTGACGCCAAATTTAACAGTTGTTTGGTGTCTATTATTTAGTTAAAATGCGGAAAATTCGTTATGCAGTCTATAAGATCATGACCACCGTAATACTTTCAGTAATTTTATCCTGAAGTTCTTAAACGAATTTAAAAACGACCCAATTTTTCTAACAAATCATTGAGATTAACGAATACCATTTTGATCTAATACAACTATAAGAATAATCTACTATAGAAAATTATCCAGTAAATTTTGTTTGTAATAAAAATAATCTTAATTTAAATTTGTATACTTCCTATTTGGCCATCTTGTTTATCAGGCATATTATACCTTCGAATATCCACTGAAATAGATTTGGATATGGACGCTGCGTGTTTGAAACATGAAACCCTTCATTCGATACACAACTTATGTTAAGAGTCTCGTTCACAGAGTATAGATATTCAATAGTCCATTGATCTTCATCATTTGTATACTGGTACAGGATGTTATTTCTAGGCAGGCCGCGTATACGAACATCTGAAAATTATGATATTTTCATAAAATTATCGTTTATGTGTTATACAATATTGTTTTAATAGTCAGTTATGTGGTGCTCAAATCTCGAGTTATGGAATATTTCCAGAAGAGGAGCGAAACGAAATTATTTTAGATAAATAAAACATACCAGTAAAAGAGCAAACTATGAAGTCCAAATAAAGAAAATTAGTTTTAAGAAATACTATGGTAGCGAAAATATTTAAAAAAAAACAAAGAATGTCTCACAAGTTAACCGTGGTCAGAAGTACACCTAGAAACTGACCCAAATAAGGCTTTATAAGGCTTTTAATATTTTTTATGACTTATTATTATTTATTTATTTTAATATTTTTTATATAACATATGTTTCCCAAATATTAAAATAAAGGTTGATAACTCTAACACATACAAACAAAAATGGATAAGTAAGGGCCTAAGAAATAGTTGCAATACTAAACGATCTTTACTACAAAAACAAAACTTTATTGTTCAATAGCTTGTGCAAGCGGCTTCGCCTGTGTAAATTGCTAAATTATAGCCTATGTTTATCAGTGATAATATAACATCCTACTGGTGAAAGAACTCTTATAATCGGTCCAGTAGTTTTTTCATTACAATCAAACAAACATACAAAAAACGCAATCTTTTCTCTTTTTATTATTAGGTTAGAAAAAATAAAAAAATAAATCTAATATACTGAAAAAGTGCATTATTAAATCAAAAATTTACTCTAATATAGAAAAATAAGAATACCATTTATAATTAAAGTAATGTTCTCTCAATTCTCGTAAATTTTCGTACCATGAGTCAAGTAAGAATTAACACGTTACAACTAAAAACCGGCCAAATGCGTGT
This sequence comes from Agrochola lota, assembly GCA_947364205.1. Classification (NCBI taxonomy): domain Eukaryota; kingdom Metazoa; phylum Arthropoda; class Insecta; order Lepidoptera; family Noctuidae; genus Agrochola; species Agrochola lota. The sequence continues at coordinate 5,689,248 of OX376246.1, read as the reverse complement.
CGGACCACGCACAATGAAGGGTTCCGTAGTTGGGATGAATTTATCCCAAGAACAAACTTAACATTGTAGTTGAAAAACATGTTCTCCCATACGGAATGTATGGGAGATCATGTTTTTCAAACCGCAAATTTAAGTTGGTCGATTATTACTCGTTAACCTGTAAAGCCTACTTAGCTCTGATAGTTTTCCTTTTAATTTCGTTATATATACTACTGCTGTGAATTTTTTTACAAGTCCAAGTACAACCATTTAGCTGGCAGGGGGGACACTTGACTCTAACAAAAAAAATCAGTAAAAAGCTTAATATTTCGCAAACGGATCCCTGAATCCAAAAATGGTTTTCACAAACTCAACATTTTTGAAAGACCTTTCTAACGATACCCCACAACATGGGGTAGATGAGGAAAAAAAAAACAACCCCACTTTACGTGTAGGGGAGGTACCCTAAAAAAAATATTTTTCTTAATTTTATTTTACCACTTTGTCGGCATTATTAATATGTACGTATATACATATGCCAAATTACAGCTTTCTAGTACTAACCGTCTCTGAGCTAAGCCGCGGACAGACAGACAGACAGACAGACGGACATGGCGAAACTATAAGGGTTCCTTGTTTACTACGGAACCCTAAAAAATGATCTAAATCTAGAGCTTAGCACTGATGAAAACTAAACCTAACCTACAAATGTAAGAATATCATTTATAATTAAAGTAATATTCTCTCAATTTTCGTAAATTTTCCTACCATGAATCAAATAAGAGTTAACACGTTACAACTAATAAAAAATTATCCAAATCTAGAGCCTAGCACTGATGAAATATATTTTATTCGATAGAAGTCGAACTCTCATTATGATCTGATTTTTTTCCAGTAATCCTTGCTCCTCGTTTGTTTATTTCGTGTTTTAATTATTTAAGCTTCCAGGTACAATACATAATATTAATAATTATGATGGGATCAGTTTCAACACAAAAAAAAGCATAAACATTGATGTAAACAAAGCTAAAATTATTTGACAGCGTCCATCCCGCCGCTGGCGACATCTGCGCAGAGCTTTGCGTGTGGATCCCCATTGATACAATATTCTGTATAGCTTAACATGTGGACATTATATCAAAACTAGACTGTAATAACACTATACCAAGTTTAAGGCAAAAAAGACCTGTCTTATCTTAACGATTTGTGGGCCAAAAAGGAATAAAATGTAGGAAGATAAAGGAATTTTATTATGGACCGAATACGGGACAAAACGATAAAAAATAATTGTACTCTACTTATTTTTATGGTAAAAACAAAATGTGTAAAAAAAAAGTTATTTATAATATTTATTACGGAGAAAAAAAATATGATAATTACATACCATTGTCAGGAACATCAGACAAGAATAATAACCTTGCGTTCGACTTTTCTATATCCGTGTTTTTGATGCCACAAGTTACAGATTTATTTTTAATGCCTGATGTAGATATATTTACTGAAATAACTTCTTCCGACGGACTCCTGAGTACTGAAAATACAATACTGTATTACTTTTAGTTTTTTCTGCAATAAAACATTAATTTTCGAGCAACATGGACCCATAAGCGTAAGGGTCAGTGCACACCGAGACGTGACGTGAAGCGACGCTGCGCGTACTTTTAAAGATGGTGATACAAAGTATAACTTTAGTAACAAAAAAAAAGTAGTAAGTAGGTGTGAAAATAATAGTATTTACACAACATTTTTTGAATCCTTTAATTTTTTTGTTGGGGTTGGGAAATTATCAAATAGCTTCTGGGAGGGTGTGTCAGACTTTTACTGACTAAATCCACCTGTGTTCCTTCCGTTGCCTGTGTGCCGGGGCCGCGATATCCCTTTCAGACAAACCCGCAACCCCAGCAGGATCCATTATGACCTAAACAACACACTTATTAATGATACACGTAGCTGCCTATAAATAGTGCAAAATAGGACAATTCAGTTCGTTACTAACAACACCCAGGTGGCTGGTGAAGCTGGCATGCTGTCTGAGCAACATCAAACGCGCGCGAGGTTGATACATTAAGAATGCGGCGACGGATGAATTGTCCATACAAACGTAATACCTAAATCATTTGCAATTTGAGCATATTTCCACCATATTATGTTGATATTCGGATTTAGACAGTACTTATAACGAAAATAAAAACTCATATTGATTAAAAACACGTTGTTTTGGGTATTTTCATTGACCTAAAAAAGGCGTATGATACTGTAAGCCATCAAAAGCTACTACAGAAATTATACAACTTAGGTATTTCAGGCAGCGCCCTCAGTATGTTCACGTCATAATTGCAAAATAGGAAACAAGTCGTTAAGATAGATAACTTCATCAGCTCGATACAAAACATAACATACGGCTGTCCGCAAGGCTCAATTATCTCATTACTATTTCTAATTTACATTCTATTTCTTTTTACTTCGATAGATCTCTGCAAAACATTATAACCGATGCGCAAAAGGACCTTGACCTGCTCAGTGAATGGTTAAAATATAACTTACTCACTATTAACATCTCGAAAACTTAATTTATGATTTTCGCCGCGAAAAATAAACAATTACCGGAGTTCTCTTACGATCAACGGAGAAACAGTCAAGCGGTCTAATCACGAAAAATATCTCGGACTGTGGGTAGATGATAAACTTACTTGGAAACTGCACATCGATCATATCAAAACGAAATTAATATCGCTATTAGGAGCGTTACGAAAAGTTACAAAATGTATCCCGAAAGAAGTACGACTAATTATGTATAACTCTCTAGTAAAATCAAACCTTTAATACCTAATCGAAGTGTGGGGATCAGCCGCTAAATCTAATCTAAACTCACTACAAAGAATACAAAACAAAATCATCAAAGTATTATTTCACTATCTATATCCAACAAAAAAATTATACGAAAAAACAAAACTAGCAACAAAACTAGTAACAGTCAAAAAATTGCATAATTTGTTCTTTGTACCAAAATTATTAATTTAAACCAATACATCGGCAGACTAAAGCACATAAGTCAGTCGCTTGTTCGAGCTCGAATCTCAAGTAACGTCCTTTTTCAACCTCTTCATTAGCATGAATCTTGCGACGTTTTAAAAAACATAAGTTGAGTTATGTTAAAAGGAACACTTGACGCTCTCGGACTTCATGGCTACAGAAAGTGACTTATGTTATTAGGAACGTTAAGTGAGACGCATTATCTCGATGTTTATCTCTGGGGGTAGGTACTCAAATTATTATTTATTGCTTAGGAAAAAATGAGGTGTTAAGATTTGGGTCACTAGTCGAGTTAGTTCTGCTCTGATTGCTAATAGAACGGTTGTGTTGTGTGACATTTTAGTTAAAAATATTCACAGTTACTATGGATTGTCAGCGAGGCAAGAAATTAGTTGAGATGGTGATGAGGAGGAACTCAAATGTTGAAAGTAAGTTTGCCATGTTTGATTTAAATGAGAAGTTTATAATTTATAATCATCTTTCATCGTAGTTTTAGTAGAAATCATCAGTGGTTTGTTCATTTTAACATCAATCCTAAACAAATCATTGAAATTATTATTTTATTAGCCTCTACAGTATATTTTTTATTTTAAGGTCAGCAAAATGAACATCAATCTGTTGGCACGATGGTGGAAGAAGTACCAATGCCTTCCACATCATCAGGCCACACTGGCGTCATGTTTATCAATCAAGAAATGGATTTTTCAAGTGATGATTCTGTTCTGGATCCACATTTCGAAGTCCCTGATACAGCAGCAGATACGTCGACATCCAGTGATATATCGACTCATCCGGATACTGACCGAAGAGCAGACACGCCACAAGCGGTCGAAAAATCTCTAAAAAAAAGTATTCGCATTACGAAACAGGAAAAGAAAATGAAACGCAACACAGGTCAGTCTTATAAAACTTTAAAAGGTAAAGTTGTTTCCAGCAGAACTATGAAAGAGCTAGGCACGTGTCGAAGGAAATGCAAGGAGCGTATATCATTGAATGATAGACAAGCTATTTTTGAAGAATATTGGCAAATGGGAACATATCTCAAAAGATCAACTTATATGGCATCCTTAATTGAAATACACGACAAGGCCACTCAAAGACAACGCACACTAGATCCTGACCAACAAAAGATTCGCATGAAAACATACAAATATTTTTTATTAATTCATGGGAAGCGTGAACCCATTTGTCGAGGATGCCTCTTAAAGACGTTAGGCGAAAGCGATAATTTTATAAAAACAGTTGCCATGAAAAAACGGTCGTCTGTAGGTGGCACTCAAACAGATGATAACCGTGGGAAGAGTATACCCAAACATAAGATTTCTGATGAAAAAAGGCAGGAAATTAAGGAACATATTTTGTCATTTCCATCCTATGAGAGCCATGTATGATTTATTTTGTGAAAACCGCGACAATCCAGCTTCAGTAAAAATGTATAGTCATGAATTCTACAAATTAGGATTATCTTTCAAAAAGCCCTGTGCCGACACATGTTATACCTGTGATAAATTCAAGATGCAAATTCAACTATGTCAGGAAGAGCAAGTCAAAACTGAAATGATTGCTCAACATGAACATCACAATATTGCTGCAGATAGAGCATACGAAATGAAAAAAAGTGATACCCAAATGAATAAAAATTACAGTGCTGTGCAAGTTTATACATTTGATTTACAACAGTGTTTACCCACTCCAGCTCTCGGCTCTTCTGTAGCTTTCTACAAACGCCAGTTGTGGACGTTCAACCTGACTGTCCATGACAACAAAATCGGGAAAGCTGTATGTTACATATGGTATGAAACCATAGCTGCTAGAGGAGCTAATCAAATAGCATCATGTCTATTCAAACATCTGCAAACATACGTACCTGAGAATATGAAACATGTGATATTTTATTCTGATACTTGTGGCGGTCAGAACCAAAATTCTCATGTCAGTTCAATGTTGACCTGGGCTTTGCAGAAATTAGACATAGATGTCATAGACCACAAGTTCATGGTTCCGGGTCATAGCCACTTGGAAGTAGACACAGATCATAGCATTATTGAAAAAAAGAAAAAGAAAACAGAGTTGCAGATTTATCACCCGCATGATTGGATACAACTTGTCAGATCGAGCAGTGAAAAATTTGAAGTTGTCGAAATGCGCAGTTCCGACTTTTTGGATTTTTCTTCGTTGTTAAAGGGTCCTTTAATATTAAGAAACAAAGACGTAGAGGGGCGACAGTTTAAATGGCTCAATAAAAAGTGTATACGCTATGATTCTGAATTTGGCGTCATCTCCTACAAAGACACATTAGACACGGAATGTCAATTTTTAAAATTAAACCTGAAACGTCGAATTTCTGCCATACCTGACACTATTCCTGTTATATCGGTACAGCCCTTACCGATATCAAAAGAAAAAAAAGATGATCTAATTTCTCTCCCTAATACCCGACGTTTTTCATAGTTTTTATTTAGATTTGCCTACTGTCAACAATATATGTAAGACTGACCCTGATATTTAAGATAGTGAAGAAGATGAATAAATAGTTGAATATTATAAATTATAAATATAGGCTAGTATATAAATGATTTATGGTAAATTAACTTATAATTAAATGTAAGTACCTACTGTTCTCATACACTTAAGTCACAACTACATACTATGTACATAGTGTTCTTTCTAACGTAAGTCACTAAAATCGTGTTTTATTACATTTATGTCAAATTATATTTACGTGCATGTTAGTATTAATTAAAAACATAACAATATTCCAATAAATTTGAATTTATGGTCTATCGGTATTTTTTTATATAGTTTTTAGTTATTCCTGAAAAGTGTGACTTTTGGACTTAAGCGTTTTAGTCTGCCCTAGACAAACAAATTTACAAATATTACACCTGCATTCTCATTAAAAAAATCGCCACGAAGTCCGTACAATCAAACATACAACTCCATAAAAAAGCAGTAACCTACAACACAAGAAGTTACAACAAATTCCAACTAATAACTGCACGAGCACGGACTAACTACGGTAAAAAAACAATATTAGTGGAGGGAACACAACTGTTCAATGATTTACCGGAAAATATAGATATATGGAGATGTGATAGTATTAATATATTTAAGAGCAAACTCAAGAAACATGTATGTACCCTATAACGTCACCAACGCCCCAGAGGCAAATTATTATATATTATTACTTAGAAGTAACTCTGTATCTCATTATAAGTGAACTGTTATATAGTTCTTATGGGAAATAAATATCTTTAAACCATAAAAATTTATCTAGGCTCCTATATCTTTTTTGGGTTCATACCTCAAAAGGAAAAAACGCAACCCTCTCGTGTGTATGTCTGGCTGGCTGGGTGTCTAAATAAAATGGCTTGTTGTGAGAATCTCAATTTTTTAAAATAATTTTTATGTAAATACTTTTAAAGATATTTAAGAAAATTTATGAAAATTTACCACTGCCCCCCATCTCCGAAACAACGGCACCTAAAACTTTGAAACAAATAAAGAGAATGGTTCCTTACTCATAGATTACAGGAAAAACTATAAGAATTCTGTGGTCTTAAAATAACATGGTAAATCTCTCAAAATTGTGCGACTTACATTTGCAGTTGGAATATATGGAGAACATGTTTTCAACTACAATATTAAGTTTGTTCTTGAAATAAATTCATCCCAACTACGAAACCCTTAATTTTGCGTGGTCCGACACGCCCATGGCCGGTTTTTTTTCTCCAAAAAGCTTTCCATAAATTAAGTTTAAGCGAATTGAAATTCTCACATGTTTAGGGGTGTTTTTTTTTTCGGTTGGGAAATTATTAAATAACTTCTTCCCTCTGGGCGGAGCGGGAGGGCGTGACAGACTCTTAGTTACTAAAACCCACCCGTGTTCCTTCAGTTGCCTGTACGTTGCCCGGGGCGACGGTATCCCTTTCGGACTTTCCCGCGACCCCGGCAGGCATTGGTGCTAGCAGACCCCTTCTGTTGTGCTGACATCTCTTTGAGGCGCACGTGGAATACAACGCGCCGTCGACCCGGGCCTGGTCCTTATCGGACGGCAGGCTACCCATTGCTCACCGTCCGCAAGCCCGCGTCTGCCGTGGCCGGGAATCGGCCTGCGATTCCCGACGCCCAGGGCATCTCCTGCGGCGGTTAGGGGCGTGAGGGCGCGAAATTTTCCTCTCCCTCACGCGTTCCGCCTCCTCCTTCGCGAGCATTACTGCTTCGCAGAAGGAGGTGGTGGCTTCCCACGCCCTCTTGCTCCGTGCCTGGCCTGGACCAGGGCCGGCCGCGATAGATCACTGCCGATCGCCTCCACAAGGACACGGTGGTGCCCCGCCCAAGCCGGGTAGACCTCCACCGTATGCTCCACCGTGTCCTCCGGGCGATCCACACAGTGGTGATCCCCGGTTTGGGATGTACCTACTGATACATCACGAAACCACACGTCAGTCTAGTGTGAATTCGACTTAATTAGTAAGCTTATCCCATGAAATGATTGGTAAACCCCAAAGAACCCTTTTAAACCCCATAAATATTTAAATATAGCATGATTTACCCATAAAGATACCATGAATACAATACCTTCGACTAAGAAGTAAGTTAACCACCTCAATAACCCTTTTAAACCCAGACAGAATTTTAAAGAGTTATTGGAGTACAGCTACGGTTTAACACATTAAAAACATCCGAATCCATTCAAGGGAAAGTGTTTTAGATTGGGTTAGGCTATTCACAATGCATGATAATGTAAACTGTTCTTTTGACAAAAGGGTTTTTTTTTAAACCTTATCGCAAACTCTTTAAGCGGCTACGCGAAATAAATCCCAGATAAGGCAAATCCATTAAAATTTATCTACCTTTTTGCCAACTTTATTGAAGTTGTCTTATATCGATATCTACTTACTTTTGCTCATACGGTGAAGAATTTCTTTATCATGATTGAAAGTTAGAGTGCCTCTCCTAAAAACATTCATTTTACACGTAACATTCAATACCTCTCCATCAATAAACCTGAATATATAATCCTCATATGATTTGTCTTTATTAAACGATGTTGTTAATTTTTGGCCATTGACAGACAATATAAATGCATGTTGCACTGCATCTGTAAAATAAAATTAAGTATTTTAATAACATCCTTTCACCTTGCAAGGAATATCGGCTAAAACACAAACATGCACAAATTGCACATCGCACCCGTTGCGCCCTGCAGTCTCGACATAGATAGCAATCGCTATACGACCAAGTTCTAATGGCGTCCCTAGACGCATGCGACTTTATTTTTTCGTTCTTGTCAAGCTATTTTGACCGTCTAGGGAAGCCATTATTACTTTGGTCCCCCTGCCTTTCGGGAACTGCGTGTTAAAATAGCATTGTGTATCAATATTTTTTCACACCCTCTATATTGTAAGTTAATTATAAAGCACCATTTAGTAACTAGTACAGCACCACTACTTACCAGTATGTAAATCACTTTTTAAGAACGTGGTTCTATAACGATATTCTCTGTCGGAATCTCTGGCAGTGCGTATACAGTCCAAATAATACTTATCATTGTTCGATTTCAAGACAGAACGGAATATGTGTGGTGATATTCGAGGCTTAGTTTGAAATAGAAGAATCCCTGAAATGCCACTTATTTATTAGATTGTCAGTGCGATTGATGCGACGTTTGGAGACAAACGCGTCGATATCGATCGCACTGCCATATTCAAATCTCTTTTAGCACAGAGCACGGATACGACTTGGCGGCCGCTGCTAGAGAAGGTATTGTCAACACTTTCCATACAAACCAATCATGTCAGTGGGCGTCACCGCTCACTCATAAAAACTGACGACCCGTGACAATTCTGTCAAAGCCTGTGACAGTCAAGTTTGGGCTCAGCGCTAATTGCGTGGACACCTGTTATTATAGTAATGGCGTCTGTAGTTATCAGCACGGCAATTCCGCGCTCTGTCTGTTCTATAGTGTAATAATATCTCACGACCCCCGTCTCATAAATGTCTCCATCGAATATAAAATGATAAATAGTTACTTCTTGTGAAACATCGACCGCGAATGTTTTAACGATCAATCTGCAATAATAGAGTAAGATCGAATTCATTACGAATGTATCGGTTTTCTGAGATAGCATGTCTTTCCTGTTGCAAGGCACGAATTTTTGCAAGATTTTCACAAGTGCAGAAAATATTCCGCATCGGATATGAGTTTCTTAGGGAAATTTGTTTAGTATGACGAAAAGAATCACCACTTTGACGAATGCAGGTGATTACATCGCCTTCCAGTTTACTTCGAATCGCGTGTATGCTTAATACATATAAATTCTTCATATTAAGTACCTTTTGCATCGTAATATTCCAAACGCAGAGTGTCTAGATTATGATTAGCTTCTGATTTCGTGCACGAAAAAATCATCGGAAAGTCCTCGCCGTCTTCATAAGTGTAGTTGGCCTCTCCATCGTAGTTAACTGACAGGTTAGTCGTTACATAAGTCAAACTTTGGTCGTTTGCAATTAAAGCCACTGCTCCTGGTGAAAAAATAAAAATAACTTATGTTCTATATGTGTTAAATTGTAAAGGAGAATGGCAGCATAATTGTTGATAGAAATATTGAAAGTCTACTTATGACACCGTGGTAGATACCGACGAAATAATTTACTAAATTTAATCAAATCAAGCATAAGGTATCGAAGTCTGGAAAAAAATCATCATAATTGAAATCTGAATTGAGCGTGATAGTTTATATCCTACAGTGAACCTAATAATAATGTAACCGAAAAAGTCGACAGCGTCGTATCTGAGCGCGCGAAATATCTTTGAAAACCATTTTCAAACATTTCCCTTTCTTAACAAATTGTTATTATTCAATTAAAGAAATAACGTGATCATCGTGTTTTTCGCTACATTAATTTTATTAATATACATACATGAACTAACGCCTTATCCTATCGGGGCAGGCAGTAGCTATACAACGCCACCTACTACATCTACGATCGTTCTTTGGTAGGAAGTACTAAGCACCTACATAAAAAAAATAGTACCTAGTGTTTTGTGTGTTTTTATATAAATAAAGGCAATGTAAATTATTTAGTAACTTTACGATAGCATCATTGCAGACGGAATTTAAAACGATATTCTATAAATATAACAGGAAACCAAAACCATATAAAAGGTATCTGTATATTATGCATATTATTTCCAAATACACGTTTACACTGCGCATTTACTTATTTATTTATTTAAATTTATCGCACGCAATAAGGTACAAAGGCGGACTTAATCTCTTGGGCATTCTCTACCAGTCAACCAAGGGTACTGAAGAGATAAGATGACAGGTGCTCTGATTGAGAGGAGCTAATAATAATAAAAAGTATTAAAAAGATAACATAATGAATTATAAATAAAATAGGTATATAAGTAGGTACGGTTATAAACTTATAATACACATACATACATATTCACTATACGTCCACCTCTGGATCACAGGTTCCACCTAGCATGGGGTTCATTGATTAAATTTCTGTGCACTTGGAAGTCCTACGCTGTAATGCGCATACCTACTTTGTACCTTACTTTTGGAAAAAAAAAAAAAAATTATGTACAAATTCAAGGAAAGCAGGTAGGTAATTGAGATGAGTCTACAGTTTTTTCATTTGATAATAACTACAACTTCCGCTTAAATGCATATCGACTGGTGGCCATCCTGATATCAAATGGAAAAGAGCATTCCAGAAAACAATGGACAGAATATGGAAGAAAGAATGAATAAAGTCAGAAGTATGAGTAGGACAGAGTAAGAGAAGATTGTTGGAAGAGACGAAGATTCTTACCGTGTGAAGAACATATATTTTGGAAGTGAGGTATAAGATAAGAAGGAGGGGTGGGAGAGATGAGAAGAAAGAAAACCGTGGTCAAAGCGTGCACAATTGTCTTCTTCTTTGGCGTATGGACATCCCTTTGAGCTCAGACCTGTAGCTCGACACATGGTTATATTTCCTTAGGTTGGAAATGAACCGGATACCATCGTTGAGCAGTCTTTCGAGCTTATTCAGCAAAACCGCATTCAAATCAAAGTAGCACACGTCACCATAGTCAAGAATAGGGAAAATCAAAGTCTTGACAAGCATAGTTTTTGCCTTAGTGGGCAAAGTCTCTCAGACGATCGGGAGTACCGTTGACCCTTTGACTAACACTAGAAACCTGGCGTTGCCAGCCAAGTGCCGAGTCAAGATGCAAACCGAGATCTTTCACTGTAGGGGTAATGGATATGAGAGTACCAATAAAAAAAGAGGTGGAAGAGAGCTAAGTGCCACCCTACCCATCATGCGCTAGCTAAATTACAATGGCCTGACACTTTGAGGGGTTCGCTGACACCCCAAAAATATCGGACCACTTTTTGATAGAATCTAAGTCTCGGTTTACATCTGCTATAGCGTCCGATAAACCATTAATCAAGAAAAGTAAACTATGGATCTATCATAATCTTGTATCATGTTTTTCAAATAAATATTAAAAAAAAATAATGGATTTAGATTTTTTTTACCCGATTGCACCGAAAAAAGGTAACTTTCTTTGTTTGCGACGCGACACCGGTGATTGTTATACTGTGAAGTTTTCTTAGAAATTGTATTGTACGTGACGCGTCGCGCGACAAGTCGCGCTGGTCTGTACAAGCCTTTAGGCGAGAGAGTCTATTCCTTTAAGGAGCACAATCACGATAGGTATTTTTTTAACGTAAAACCTTAAATTAGAATGATGCAGCGATACAACTCTCGGCAATTATTCTAATTTATACTATATCACAACGCTTTAAGAGTTACATTGCAATTTAAGAGTTGTCGCGCCACTTCTTCTTCCCAACTAATGCACTAGGATGTGGTGAAGGGTGGGCGTTTTGGGGGACTGTCTTATGTTATTTTGACGTTCGAAAAGTGCTGATTCTCAGCCTAGTTTGAATAAACGACTTTTGAATTTTGAATGGAATGACTCTAAAATGGCTTTACGTAAAAAAAAATATGTGTGAATCTACTCCTTTAGTTAGAGTGACACTATGTTAGTGTCGCCATAAAAAGTATATATGGCGGACGCTAGCCAAATAGGCAGTGATCTGCTTAAGTTTAGAATAACTGTAATAATTAATGAAAAGAAACCCGTACCATAATTATGTAATACACGATCAATCAGAATCTGAATCGTTTTGAAACAGATTGCTTGATAAGTTCGAAAAAAAATCTGCTCAACAACGTAAATAACGCAATGAATGTTGTTGAACTGTCAAAATGAAACAGATTAGTCGTAATCGTTTACGAAAATGTGTTACGCAATTAGATAGCCGACTGCTTTTTTACACTTTTTATGTCTCCCGGCCAAGATTTAAGATACCAGTTAGCAGTTGATTTTATTTTATTTTATAATTTATTAATAATCACTTGCTTAGAATAAGGTCAGTCAAAAAAAGTTTTACTTACCAGTTTCAGGAACATTTGCTTCAGCTCTCAATATTATAAAAACTAAACATAATATTAAACAAAACATTTTTAAGTATTTTAATTATCAGTTCATACTAATTAATACGTATAATTCAATAACAAAATACTTCACACGAGTGATTTACTACTAAAGTACAGTGACCATCATTTATTTTGTTTAAGGATAATGTAACTTTATTATTGCCTGTTCACGTGACTCTGTTCGCGTGATATTTGTGTTTCCCATATAAACTTCAACACCTCATTTCACCTCTTTTAGAGATTGTTTTTTTTTAGCTTGAGGTACTTATGTTGTTTCTCAGAGCGCAAGCTATTCCTATACCAATTTTCGTCAAATTCTTCTTAGCTGTTTAGCCGTCAAAACATTAAGTCGTATTTATGAATATTATTTATGGAATAATTATTAGCCAGTCAGCAAAGTGACAGTGAACTGTCACTTTGCTGACTGGCTAATAATGTAGTCCAGCTATCATCTGGCACTTCTCATATACTATACATTAGTCCATTTCAGTTAGTAGATACAAAATGTCTGCTTATTTATGTCTTCCAACAGAGTTGAATTAAGACACTTTAAGTAAAATATTTAGTTCCAAATGTCACCACGTCTGACTCTTTTACGTCGAACTGTATTCAATTGTAGGCGCAAATATACGCAAGCGTTTCACACAAATATGAACATTAATGTTATATGAATAAAGTCTCATTTAGATTTTTCAATAGTCTGCTTGCTTTTATCTGGGGAATAAATTTAATATTACAGAAATTTTGTACAGAAAATATGTGAAACTGTCATAATTACCTAATCTTCAGATAAAAGTTATCCGACTATTGAAAAATCAACCCTGAGCCAGTAAAATCAGATTGCAGTTTATGAATATTGCCCTAAAAGGGACATGCTACCGGTCATGCTTTGTCCAAGATTCAAACTCTTGTTCGCAGCCATTTTCATAATAAATTAACTAACCATGAAACTATTTTTAAAACTCTAGGTACGAAATACAATAACTAATAATACTACACGAATAGATACAAAAAACAAAAGGACACTTAGGCGTCGAAGTATTCGTCCGCATCGCTGTCATCCGGAAACGTGCCCAGAAGACTGGCAGCATTGCCACGTTGAATGGCAATGCTAATTCTTTGGCCAAAGAACAAGCCAGCCCTCTGGTCGCGTGAAGTGTCGACCAGTCGGCGAGAAATTTCCTTAAAAAGGACACGCGCACTCGGACCCCATGACCCGAGCGTTTCGACCCCAAACGGCTCAAAACTGTAGCTACCCATGAGGTTACAGTATTTGCGCCGCTTGAAGGCCTCAGCAGCCGCTGCAGCGGCGCCAGCACAGCCCGCCGTGCTAGGAACATGAGATGGTGCAAGGGTGTCGACACAGGTTGCGTCCCACACCAGAGGCCTACCCACCTTCCAAGGCAACAACGTCATACCGTCTGGTCTCTTCCCATCGTCACGTACCAAGCCGTTTGGTTCTAATACCGCTGGTACGCCGGCGGTGACAAGGGCTCGACGAATAATATCGTTGATGCTGGCGTGCCGTGCAATGCGACCTGCGCTCCTGTAACAGGACAGGCCATGGTGTCCGAGACTGTCTACAGCTTCACCGCAGAGACACCGATGCGGTGCAACACAAGGTGCGCCTAAGCGGAGACACGTAGCGAGCCGAAACGATGAGTCATCCATCATGGTGCCTATGGTGGATGACGGGAGCGCTTGAAGCCACAAACCTGACTCCCATTCTCCCACAGCTAGCAGACGGGCACGCTCAACAGTATTAGGTGACGTGTTTGCCAGTCTTCTGGGCACGTTTCCGGATGACAGCGATGCGGACGAATACTTCGACGCCTAAGTGTCCTTTTGTTTTTTGTATCTATTCGTGTAGTATTATTAGTTATTGTATTTCGTACCTAGTGTTAATAGTTTGTAAATTATTTATTACTACCACTTGTTAATAATAATAAATAATTTAAAACTTCAAATGTTCCTTAAAAAATTTGTAAATGCACTTGCGCACAATTTGTTATGTATGTGTGGATTTATGCACATAATGAAAGTAATTTGTTCAGAATCGTTTACTGAATCGATTCTGTAATTTTTAATATAGGCCTATTTTTTCTATTACAACTTCGACTTGTGAATGTTATCTAGTGCAAAAAAAAATACTACGCCCGATTAATATTAAAATATCCTTGTCTTATCAGTTATTCAGAAAGGTATGATTGTCAATACTTTACCATGTGTGACAGCGAAGAGAAGAGTTTTTATCACGATATTCTCACGGGACCGAGATTTAAGCCGCGGGCGCAGCTAGTAGCAAATAAAATCTACTTTCAGTTGTTACAAAATTAGTAGCATCATCACCACTCTGTTGGTCTGCGCTGAGGGTTCCTAGCCTTACTCGCGTGAAGGAAGCAGGTGACGAGCGGTACTTGAGTGAATCAGATGTAGGTATTAGCTAACATGCAGTCTTTATCTTGTGACAAGATGGCGTTAGAATCAGAATAAACAGCGAATAACTTATTTCAGTATACAACGTGTAACGTTAAATGCGCATAACCTTAGACACCCCAACTGATTTTTAATTCAATTGACCTATTTCAGAGAGAAAAAAAATCATAAAAAAAAATGTTAAGGTTTTATGTGCTGTTTTAGTTTTACTGACAATTCTGATCCGTTTCTTGCGTCTGCGACGACGCTCTACTCGAGGGAGGGGTCGTCACCGGGCAGTTTTAGCGGGTTTGCGCATGTGATGGCTTGACCTATTAATAAATAGACACGGCAACGTTTTTAATGTATTTTTTTTTGAAAAATGTGACCTATATTAATTAAAAAGTGGTTCAATTGATTCTGCTCGTTATTCTGATCAAACTATTTCCAGGTTTTGCGCATTTAACGTTACAAGTTTGTATATTCAACAATAGTTTCCTGTACCTATTGTTATTTGATCTGCAGCATTAAGGATAATAAAAAGTTTTCCTTCAAAATGAGTAATACAGCAATCGGACAATTTAAATGCATGAAGGTGATGTTAATTTTCGAAGCAATTCCTACACACTATCAATTTCTTTTAAGTAATGCAGACCTATGATGATGGCACTACTTTGCCAAATGCTAGAAGGTTTTGAGTCACCCACAAGCAGCGTTTTTAACTATTTGTTTAAATAATTTTACTCATTTCCCATTCAAAGTCACCTAAGTGCGATAGTGGGGCCCTTATTTTTTTCACTCTTTTTTGCCAAACTGTAACATAACATAACATCACGCGTGTGTTCCCCGGGGGAAGGGTTGGGCAGAGATACCTATAGAACACCCACATTTCGCCAGCTATGTTTAAATTCCATGTAATAGGAGGTGTTATTGCCATCAACCGGGCACAAATCCAGACTCCGGGCTACTACTGAGAAATTCCTGATGAAAAAACCCAACAGCACTTTTCCCGACCTTGGAATTGAACACAGGACGTCGTCCAGTACACGGTGGAGCATACGGTGGAGGTCTGCCCAGCTTGGGCGGAGCACCGCCGTGTCCTCACGGAGGCGATCGGCGGCGGCGATCTCTCGCGTCCGGCCCTGGTTCAGGCCATGGTTCGGAGCGAGAGTGCATGGGAGGCCGTCACCTCCTTCTGCGAAGCAGTTATGCTCGCGAAGGAGGAGGCGGAGCGCGCGAGGGAGATGCAAGCTGCACGCCCTCGCGGCCCTAGTCGCCGCAGGAGACGCCCCGGGCGTCGGGAGTCCAGAGCCGACTTCCGGCCACCGTAGGCGCGGGCTTGCGGACGGTGAGCAATGGGCAGCTCGCCGTCCGATTAGGACCAGGCCCGTGTCGACGGCGCGTTGTGTTCCACGCGCGCCTCAAAGAGATGTCAGCACCAACCGACGGGGTCGAAAGACCAATGCCTGCTGGGGTTGCGGGTTTGTCCGAAAGGGATAACGCGGCCCCGGCACACAGGCAACGGAAGGAACACGGGTGGGTTTTAGTCAGTAAAAGTCTGACACACCCTCTCGCTCTGCCCAGAGCGGGAGAAGTCATTTGATGATTTCCCACCCTCAAAAAAAAAAAAAAAAAAAAAAAAGGACGTCGTCCAGTACAAAGTTGTGGCTTAAAACCAGTCCTCTTCCCATACAGAGAAGACACGAGCATTGATCACCATGCTTGCTCAAGACAGGTTGGCCATTTCATACCTATATTAACTAGCATGATTTAAATGAGTTTTTTTTCTTCAAAATGTATTTATAATGGCTTTTGACCTCTGAGAAAGTTCTTCTACCTACCGGTTACATTATATCTTATTCACTCTGGACTTGGGACTCCCAGGTTACCTAAAACTATTGAGAAACAGACTCCGGCAGGGTGTTCCGTTCCATAACCTTTTTATAAATACATAAAAAATTACGGAGACCTGACCAGCACCGCTAACCTCCCTTCTAGCAGTACCTACTCCACTCATAAAGTGAATTTGGATTTTTTGAAAGAGATGTTTGATAGATAAATAAAAACTTCACAGATGTTATTGTAATCTGTGTGGAACTTATAGAAGAATTATAAAACAATTAAAAAGGTTCACAAACTGCACAAATTATATTTCGTATTTTAATTACCTAATTCTACTTAAAACTGTATCATGCTGTGTCCTAATATTAGCCATCGTCGCGTTCACTTTGTTCAGCGGACCCGTGCGACGCCTTCCGTTTTCGAACAGATGAGTGACACAATGAAAGCCACGAATATATTATGATTCGTGGGACGATCGCTTGTATTAGGACACGGCTAGAGAATGTAATCTAGAGTCGAGATTAGCAACTCGAGATCTCGCGTGCTTAATCCGGTCTCGAGATTGGCCATTCCAGATCTGACCCGGTAATCAGATGAGATATTGTTTAAGAGATTTTGATATTTTACAGATCGAGTTTTCGCCTACTTTTTAAAATAATGCATTTCTTAATTTAAAAAACTCTACATCTGCGCTGATAATCATCTGCGCTACGCATACATAACGTTACAAATCAGCACACACGCATCACGCTCACTTTAAATACATTAATTATTATACTAGAAAGGCTCCTTCAGAAGCATAGTGTGCTAAGTCAAGCGCTCAGTTTCGAAATCTCAACTGTGTTGGTTGAAATCTCGAACGAGTTATCGAAAATAAAATTGTCCTCCCACGAGATTGTATATCGAAAAAAGGCTCAAGATTGAATTCCCTAGACGCTTTATGCTCATAACATAACATTACGCCATTGTCTTGTAATTTAAACTAAATAGATTTTATAATATAATATTACCAAGATTACCAGTAGAATATTTAACAGTCAGTCATCCGGAACTTCATGAGTCCTCTCGTATTTAATTCGTTTTGAATTATTTGAATAAGTACAGTAATAGCTAAAATTAATGTTTAATAAATTAAATACATTGAAAAGGACTAAGATTTACTTAAATTAAGATAACAACAATATCTCTGGTGATTGAGCCATCTACTAGACAATTTTTTAAACAAATCGACAATTTTATTTATTGTAGGTGTACTTAAGACTAATTCATTAATTGATTTTACTTATTTTACACTTAATTAAATCGATAAAACTAACCAAAACTTTTCTCTCTCGCGACCAGAATAACCAGACTCCACCCAGACTGCGGGGAATCTTCCTCGGCGCCCGCGCCTGTTCCTCTCCTCCGCGTCGATTGTAGAAATAGAAGCCTTGGAGATTTAGGGCGAATCATTATGACTGGCTTCAGATAGTCAAACAAACAAAGATGACAATAATACGTCATATGTTTGAAGAATGGCCGTTGCACTGAAACAACTTATCACCAACTCGACGCCAAGTAAAACATTGGAATGTGAACCTAATATCAATTCACGTACAGTGAAATTTCCAAAATGAGGTGACAGTAGTTGTCGACGTGACGTCGTTCACCAGAGATGTTGCTGCACGTGACGCGATATAAACCTCACATGTCAATGCGTTGCTTTGAATCGAGTTGGTGTTGAGTCGTTAAGGTGTGCGACGACCATCACTTGATTACTGAATCTCCTCATAATCATTCTCCATCTCTGCAGCTTCCCTTTCGTTTATCGGCCGGAACACGGACAACAGGTTTTCATAGTAAACTGTGTCTGGCTGAAAGTAAAAACGGACATTTAATCAACTGTTTCTGGTATGGTTTCGGTCGGCATGGGTGCATTAACAGTACGTGACCGGTTAAAGTATACAGTAACATGATTTTTAGAAGTTAGAACTAAAAAGGAAGTAACTTACGTGTGGTCTCGACGTTGGTACTGGTGGTAATTCTTGCGAACTCAATTTTATACTGCAGCAAGATTTCTTGACCGTCCAATATAATATTACCAGTACCATGACACTGACTCCTGCTGCTGTCACACAGTAAACCAGAGTGTAGCTGTGAGCAGATGTTTCACCTGAAAAACATAACATGGATTGATTTAATTTAGTTTAAAGGCGCGTTTTATTTTACGATGGATTTCTTCGCGCCAACATACTTTATGTTGGCGGTCACAACGCGGTTATTAATTAATTTATTAATTTATATATACTTTATTGCACTACAAAACATACAATGGGCGGCCGTATCGCTTTCTGCGATCTCTTACAGGCAACCTTGGGATGGACAGTGATTGCGTGGACATACAAATGGGGTTGTCATTGGTGCAAAATAATAATGATATAGATACAATATATTATAATAGATACATAGATAGATATATATATATATATATATATATATATATATATATAATAAAAATGAATCGTAAAATGTGTTGCTAAGCGCAAAACTGGAGAACGGCTGCACCAAATTGTTTTTTTTTTTTTTTGTTGTGTTTGTTATGGAAAGGAGAAGGTTCTTACGGAAAGAAAAATTAAGAAAATTGCGCAGAAAATTGGAAAATTTCAGAAAACTTAACGACTAATTTAACTTTGCGCGTTGGACAGTTCGTTTGATGAATGTGAATTTAGCAGAGTAGGGTGGGTAGGTTGGTAGGTATGTAGGGTAGATAGGTAGGTTAGGAAGGTAGGTAGGTATGTAAGTAGATATGTAGGTAGGGTATGTAGGTAGGTAGTAGTAGGTTGGTATGTAGGTAGGTAGGTATGTAGGTAGGTAGGTAAGGTAAGTGGGTAGGGTAGGGTAGGTAGGCTTGGTAGGGTAAGTAGGTAGGGTAGGTAGGATTGGTAGGTAGGTAGGTGCGTCGTAGATAAGTAGGTACATAGTGCTACCCGTGCGAAGCCGGGGCGGGCAGCTGGTATATATATATATATGCTATATAATAGATACATAATAATAATATAAGATTACCATTGGCCATAGCAAAGTGCGCTCTATTATTTTATCAACAACGTTTTTTATTAAATGAGCAAGTAAGCGACTTTGCACTGACTGCAGAGGGTAGGGAGACAATGGAAAACGCGGGCGACGACAACGAAAACTTTCGAGCAGCCGACTGCCACGTGGTTAGTTGATATTCCGACAAAATTAATGCTGTTACCTAGTAAACAGAGTTCGCAATTACCATTGATGTACCTATATGTCGTATAATACAACATAGGATAAAAAATTACTGTTTTCCCGAAGAAGAGCCGGCTGTCAGCTGCTGTGAGCTTCCCTACATCTATCACAAAAGTTGGCATCCAGTACTTAATGTCCTCTAAGACATTCAGTGCCGAGACGTGGGATATAGATCAGGGATGTTGCGGATATCCTCATCCGCATCCACAACTGCGGAGTTTTCGCATTGATTTGGACATCTGTATCCGCATCCGCAATAATTAATGCAGATGTTCATGCGGATGTGGATGTAGTACAGGTCGCGACAAGAAAGAAAATAGGAGGAGCGACTGGCGCGTGTCGTACGCACATGCTTATTGACCAATAGGAGCGAAGATTTCGTTGGGTGATGAGATTCGACGCGTTTGTTGTGTACATTTGTTTATCGTAACTCAGACATAACGTGTTTTTTTGTGCTTATTGCATAAATATTTCAGTTCTAGAGTGTTATTTTGAAATTGTGAATAAACAGTGAGCATTGTGTGTTAAGCCAGATTTCTGCAGTTGATAGATTATTTAAAAAGTTAATTTACAATGCAACCACCGGCGCAAACTGATATTTGGAAAAAATATCTTAAGCTCCGCATCCGCGGATGTAAGCCTTCAAATATCCACATCCGCGTCCGCGGATGTGATAAAATCTGCATCCGCAACATCCCTGATATAGACAGGAGGGTTGGTCCACAAATCAAAAGTGGGACTGCGATCTATGCTGCGTAGGATTTTGTAGGGAAAAGGGTGGTAGACGCAGTTGTACGGCCGCATAACATTCATGTGCCCCACGTGACTTGCTCGCAGGCCGTGTGAGCCGCTGAAGCATGCAAGATGCTCTAAAAAGGTAAAATTTGTGTGATTGTATGTCGGGGGTTATCTCCAGAACTACTAGTAGAATTTGAAAAAAAAAAAATTGCAACCGATTGCTCAATTCTTGAGAAAGGTTATAGGCTCCCGGACGAAGTCGTGGGCAGATGCTAGTTAGTAATATTATTACGAATAAATTGCAGTAATGTACAATTTGTAACAACTGATAACTTAGGCACTTACTTGAGTAAGTCTATAAGTACTTTATATGGGGTTGATGACATCACTAATGTTTAAATTTTTTATCGCAGCTTTTCAATACGTATTTTTCCTGTATATAGATCACAGTCTCAGACCAAATAAAAAGCCAAGACATGTCGCTGTCAACAGTGACGCGAGGCCGGTTTTATAAACATGTGTGCACTTAGTGAGGTTTAATTTGATTGTAAATGGTTGTAAAGTGTGCGTGGGAGCGTGTATGTACAGAGCGGAGGTGTAGTTTTGACGTGCTTAATTGCATTGTTCGCAGCGCTTTGTGTTGGTTTTTTATTTCGTCTGAGATCACAGTTATGGACAAGCGTTCGACTTGGGTATCTTTACAAATACGTAGTGAAGGAGCTCGTCCGAGAAAGCACTATCATTCCTAATGTCTGTTCCAGAAGTATATATTGGAAGTGTAAACAAACTCTGTTCAGGTTTTAATTCTTACACAATGGAAACTAGTAACACATTCATCTATATTTCAACTTTATAAAGCACCACTTATTCCAACAATTATTCTTGAATAAGGATCAATAATATATTGTAATTGAAGTCATCGACGGAGTTTGAGGTTATAAAATTGAAAAATATATTTAAGAAGATTTTTTACACTAGAATTTATTAGTCAAATAATCAAATCCATATTGGCATTCACAGGTAAAGACCATTCGACCGTAAACAAAAATAGTTTACGTTCCAAAGGACCGGTGATAAAAATCCGTTCGTTTCGGTTACGGTTATTAGGTTCTTAAGAAATTGTAAATGTAACACAAATTACAAATAAAAAAACATGCAAGTGACGCGTGCGGCTAGTGTGTCGTCTCAGTCGGGCAGAAAAACTTGTCATGTGTCACATTTAGACTTCGCCTCTATCTGAAATTGTCCGAAACTTTTATATCGGATTCGGATACCGTTACGGATCGATTTTTATTTCAGATATCCGATAGTTTTGATTACGGTTACGGAGCTCTTTAACATCCGTGGTTTGTATTGATAATGGTATAAGGTATAACAATAAATAAACAAGTACAAAAGTGAAATATGCACGGAATATTTACTGAGAACAATGAATTTAACTTATGTAAGTATTCACTGTTAGTTACGGTCTGTATAACCTTTAAATGTGAGTAGCATTCTTTTCCTTACCTAACTAATCATAAAACTAACTAAAATAAAAGAAGAATGGCAATAACAGTTCACAAAATAACTCGTGAATAATTCGTAATTGTAGCAAAATAATTGTATTTCTTCGTGTAGAACAAACTTTAACTACGACTGCGAGAAACTAACAAAAAAAAATTGTATACAAACTTGTAAATATCTGGCGGAAATTGGCAAACTCCCAGGCAACACAGAAAATACCAATATTCTTATGAAAAACGGAATATTTTTCAAAAAATTTGACAGTTCACTACGAAAGTGGCGGGAATTCACTATGGTAGGATATATTTTTTGCTTCGCGCTAAGGACGGTCGCATTCAGCCGCGTGCGGTTTCTAACTGGCCTATAATACACACACATAAAGTATTTTTATCAGTGGTATATTATTATCGTTTGAACTGAGCCAGTAGTACTATGTTTGATTATAATATTTGTGAAGTGAATAGAATAGAATAGAATAGAATAATTTTATTTTTGCAAATATGGGTAGATTATACATCAATAGGTGTTAGTAAAATATAAAGGTCAGCCATATTTTGCCATTAAGCATGCAAATATTTACGTCAAATTATTATTATTTTATAGTATCATATACATCAAATTATTATCATAATTATATTATTTCCATCAAATTATTATCTATCAATCGATCAATTATTATTAAATTATATGCCATTAAATTAATCAATACTTATTCAATTAAATTAGAGTTCTTTATATATAACAAATACTACAAAAGTCAACAAATACTTTTCTCAGATAGGAACTCGGTCACACTGTAGTTTACCTATAAAAATATACGTAGTCTATTCTTAAACAGCAAAGCATTTAAATCTTTCCAATCTCTTGGTAATTTATTCATTAGTTTCGTTTCTTTAAAAAATTTACAAGTTGGTGTTAGGTATTTTTTTTTTTTTTTTTTTTGGATGGGAAATCATCAAATGACTTCTCCCGCTCTGGGCAGAGCGAGAGGGTGTGTCAGACTTTTACTGACTAAAACCCACCCGTGTTCCTTCCGTTGCCTGTGTGCCGGGGCCGCGATATCCCTTTCAGACAAACCCGCAACCCCAGCAGGCATTGGTCTTTCGACCCCGTCGGTTGATGCTGACATCTCTTTGAGGCGCGCGTGGAACACAACGCGCCGTCGACACGGGCCTGGTCCTGATCGGACGGCGAGCTGCCCATTGCTCACCGTCCGCAGGCCCGCGCCTACGGTGGCCGGAAGTCGGCTCTTGACTCCCGACGCCCGGGGCGTCTCCTGCGGCGACTAGGGCCGCGAGGGCGTGCAGCTTGCATCTCCCTCGCGCGCCCCGCCTCCTCCTTCGCGAGCATAACTGCTTCGCAGAAGGAGGTGACGGCCTCCCATGCACTCTCGCGCCGAACCATGGCCTGAACCAGGGCCGGACGCGAGAGATCGCCGCCGCCGATCGCCTCCGTGAGGACACGGCGGTGCTCCGCCCAAGCCGGGCAGACCTCCACCGTATGCTCCACCGTGTCCTCCGGGCGATCCACACAGTGGTGACACCCGGGCGTTTCCTCCCGCCTTACGCGGAACAGGAACCTCCCGAAACAACCGTGTCCGGTGAGGACCTGCGTCAGGCGGAAGGTGAGGACGCCATGGCGCCTCTCAAGCCACTCCTCAAAGACGGGACTTATCGCCGCAATTGTGGCGTGCCCAGCGCTGGGTTGCGACAATCGCACACTCCATGCCGCCATGAGATCCCGCCGGAGCTCTGTCCGCTGTGCCGTGATCTCTCGCGGCAGCGGAGTTACACCCCGGCGTTTCGCCTCCTCGCGCAACTCCCACATCTGCGCGAGGACTTTCGCCTCCAGATCCCATGGCGGTAGTCCGGCAAGGAGGCTCGCCGCCTCACGGGAGACCGTGCGGTATCCCCGGACCAGCCTGATGGCCATGACCCTTTGGGACGCGTTCAACCGCTGGGCCGGTCGCAGCCGCAGTGAACGCGCCCACACCGGTGCCCCGTAAAGGGCCATGGACCGCACGACCCCCGCGTAAAGCCTCCGGCAGGAGGCGTTTGGACCCCCTAGGTTGGGCAGAAGCCGCTTCAAAGCAGCCCCAGCCCTATCCAGTTTGGGAGCCAAACGTCGGAAGTGCTCCACGAAGTTCCACCGGCTGTCGAGGACGAGTCCCAGGTACTTCATCGTCGACTCGACGCCGATGTGAACCCCTCCCGCCGTTATCTGGGAACCCGACAGTGGCGTGTTCCGAGGACCATAGAAACACATGGCCTCGGACTTGTGCAAGGCCACCTCGAGTCCCAGTTGCCGGATCCTATCGACGATTGTCGCAACCCAACGTGTCGCTAGTTCGGCCGCCGCCTCATGCGACCTCCCCTGCACCAGGACCAGCGTGTCGTCAGCGTAGCAGACCACGCTGACGCCGCTAGGGAGGTCGGCGCGCAGCACCCAGTCGTAGCCGATGTCCCACAGATGCGGCCCCAGGACCGATACCTGCGGGATACCGCACGACATCTCTCGCCGGTTCCACTCTCCGTGGTGACCGGGGTAGATGACGGCCCTATCCGTCAAATAGGCCTCGACCACTCGACAGAGGTAGGTCGGCATCCGGTGATATCGGAGTGCCTCCCTAATGCAACTCCAGGGCAGGGTGTTGAAGGCATTGGCGATGTCGAGAGACACCGCCAAGACGACCCCACCCCGGGCAACAGCATCCCCCGTCGTGAGGGCTCGAACGCGCATGATGGCATCCACCGTAGAGCGCCCCTTGCGGAAACCAAACTGGCTGTCCGCCAAATCCGGCCCCACTCGCTCCAGCCGCCCGACAAGGCGGTCTGCAATTACTCTTTCAAAGAGCTTGCCCACCTCGTCGAGCAGCACGATGGGCCGGTAAGCGGACGGAGAGTCCGCCGGGCGCCCCGGCTTCTTAATGAGGACCAGTTTCCCTGTCTTCCAACGAAGTGGGAACTGGCCTCTCTCCAAGCATGCGCTTAGGAGCCCCCTAAGTCGAGGCCCGAGAGCCTCTAAGGCCAGAACCCAGGCTTTTCCAGGTAAGCCGTCGGGTCCTGGGGCGGTATTTTTGGCACTCAGCCTACGTACCGCCACTCTCAAATCTACCTCGGTCACCTCCGGAGATTCATCGTCGTCGTCAATGGTGTGGTCCGCATCGGGTACCGCAGGAGGCGGAGCCATGGGCGGGGGAGTGTGTTCCCCTCGCGAAGGGAACAGAGCGCTCACCACGTCCTCTACGAGCTGGGGCCGGAGACTCTGCGTCAGCGGGGGAGCCCATGGGCGGAGTTTATCTCGCACCCATTTGTATGGGCGTCCCCACGGATCTCTGTTCAGAGTCTCCAGCGACTCCTCGCGGGCCACTCCTCTGGCCCGCCCGATCTCCGCTCGGAGGGCGGTCTTCGCCGCTCTGTACCCTTCGTACAGCTCCGCCTCAATGGCTTCCGTATCCGGAGGGCGGATACGGAGCCTGCGGTGCCTGGAGTACCGGTGGCGCGCATCAACGCACGCCGCGCGTAGAGCGGTCAGCTCACGCGACCACCAGTACACCTGGCGCCGAGCACTTCCGGGCTGGACCCGGGGCATTGCCACGTCACATATTACGGACATGGCCTCCCGGAACCACTCCGCCTCGTCATTGATGTCGGCAGGCCTGTCCGGTGATGACACCCAGGCCTGCACGATCGAGGCCTCCAGGAGGAGCTCCTGGTCCAGCTGCTTCAGCGCCCACCGCGGACCACTCAGGGTCTGTCGGACCGGCGCGCCCGACGTCTGGGCGGAGACCTCAAACCGAATGTACCGGTGATCGGAATAGGTCTCCACCCCCTCCATGACGCGCCAGTCGATGACACGCGGCGACAGAGCGGGCCTGGCGAACGAGATGTCCACCACTGATTCACCCCGTATCCGCACACACGTGGGGACAGAACCCCGGTTTAGGACGACCAGGCCCGTCTCCAGAGCCCAGTCCTCCACCATCCTGCCCCGTGTGTCCGTATACCGGGAACCCCAAGCCACGTTTTTGGCATTGAAGTCCCCGAGGACGATCACGGGCAGGGGATGGTACCCGACGACGACGACTCTCAACTCCCCAAGGGAGTTGTGGAACTCGGCGAGAGTTCGGTTCGGGGAGAAGTACGCTCCTACCACGACAATCTCCCCGAACCGTGCTGCCACGCAACCCGGTCCCCTCTTGACGGCCTCGAGGGACGTGGTACCGGCGGCGGCCGACGAAATTATGGTCACTGAGCCGCTCAGGTCCTCCACCCAGTCATCCCTGGGCGGGACAAAGTACGGCTCAGCGACCACGGCGATGTTAATCGACCACTGCGCCATGCTCTGGAGCAACAGATCCTGAGCGGCGGCGCAGTGGTTGATGTTCGCCTGAAGGAGGCGTAATGGGGCCATCAATGGCAATCCATTTCAGCCTCCTCCCGGGCCCCCTGTGATGGCCCTGCCGCGGTGCTAGCGGCGACGACGGCGCCAGTAGAGGCGGCAACGGCAGCGGCAACGGTGGCGGCTGCGGCGGTGACGGCGGTGGCGGAAGGCTTGCCCCTGCCCCTGGATTTGGCAGGTGGAGCGCAGGCCTTGCTCCCGGCCCGGTGATCGGCCGGCTTGCCAGCCGCCGCACACGCATAACAGTGCGGCGTGGCATTGCACGAGCCGGCCTTGTGACCGGGCCGACCACAGCGGAAGCATTCCTCGCTGCGGTCCACCTCCGAGGTGCACTGCGCTCCTACGTGGTGCCCTACCCGGCAGCGGAAGCACCTCAGTGGTCTGGGTTCCAGCAGTTTCACCTGCGCGGATACCCAGCCCACCCGGAGCCTTTGGCCCTCCCCGGCTATCTTTTGGGCCGCCGACACGGGGCAGCTCACCGTTATGGTTTGCATGCCCGTGTTGTCAGGACGGATAGTGCCTGCCCTCACCTGCTCGGCAGAGCACCCTCCGGTCCTAGCCACGGCGGCCACAACATCTTCCGCCGTCACGCAGTCGTCCAGGCCCAGGATGCGCATGTCAGCGCACTTGGTGGGCCTGGAGACTCGGGCCTCCTCCGCATTGAAGGACGCCCTGAGCCTTTCGGCCAGGGCGTCCGCGGTCGGGCCGCTGGCCGCACCGGGGATCTCCAGCATCCGAGCCCCCGTCGCAGTGACCTTCATGCGGAAGCCATCGGCGACGCCGATCTCCTCCAGGTTCACTGCCGCCCACGCCTTAGCGAGCACCTGACGGTAGGTCACGCCCTTCTTCTCCGCTTCCGGCTGTAGTGTGATTACTACAGCTGCGGACTTCGGGGCGCGGAGCCTAGCCGCGGCGCTTCGCTTTTTGCGCTGCTGCTGCCTCTCCTTCCGATTGGCCACCCTTTTGGCTTTTCCCGCCTGCCTTTTCTCCCCGGCTACTTGCCATTCGGCGTCGGCCAGAGAGGAATTAAGAGGCGGGGCCGGGGGCGACCGTCCTGCCGCCACAGCTGGGGTCCCCTTTCGCGCAGCCGTCCCGCCCTTTGTGGGCTTGGACGGCGCAACTTTCGCCGGAGGCGCCGGCTTGGCCGCGGACTTGGCCGCTGGCTTAGCCGCGGGCTTGGCCGCTGGCTTGGCCGCGGACTTGGCCGCAAGCTTGGCCGCAGGCGTGGCCGGAGTAGCCACGGTGGCGGCAAAAGTTGCCGGCCTGCTCGCCGCTAGCGGAGGGCGCAGGACAATGCCCTCCATCACGGAAAACCGGCTGCTGAGTGCGGCCAGCTCCTGCCGCACCAGGGTCAAAACCCGGTCCTCCGCCTGCGACTGCATCGCTCCCCCCTGGGGCACCTCCCGGGGGCCAGCTCCTCGAAGCCGGGCCAGGTCCGCTCGGAGCTCCTCGTTCTCCTTTCGGAGAAGCTCGATAGTGGCCGTCAAGCGGCCGACCTCCGCCCGCATCTCGGACAGTGCGTCCGATGGAGGCCCGACCTGAAGGGCCTTCGCTGCCGCCATTATGGAGGCCGTGGCAGCGGGCATGGCCTTGTCTTTAGAGGACTGAATCCTCTTCAAGCCCACAGCCCGGATGGCTGTTGCCACGACCTCCTCGAAGCTGCTGGCCGCCTCCTTCAGCTCGGAGCTGCCAGCGGCGTCCGGCTCACCGCCCGAGGACTCAGAGCCTCTGTTCGGCTCGCTGTCCTCCGGGGTAGTGAGCCTTCTGGCCACACCCCGTTCCCGAGGCCCGCCCCGCTTTATTAGTTTTTTGCGAGCCGCATTCAGCTCGCCATCAGAGGACGACCCCTCTGGTTTGGACCGCTTGAAGAAGTCGCTCTTCTTTGCGGCCCCCGTCTCAACGCGCTCCGGGCTCTCAGAAGAGCCCTTCGCGCCAGATGCGGAGTCGGAGTCCGACCCCGTATCCACCACCTCTACACTTTTAATTTTATTTTTATTTTTAATTTTTGTCATAGTTGATCCCACGAGTGTGGGGGATATAAAACGTCATTCCTAGGGTTACCCCCTGTCCCTAGGTAAGTGTACATTTTTAACCCAACCCAAGGATTCCACTGGTCCCCGGCTGGGGGTGCGCTAACGACTGATGCACCACCTGCAACTAAAAGTCACAGATGGCACTACTCCTCAGCCATCCATACCCTCGCCACGCACCAAAACTTGGTATTAGAGGAATTTTTTATAGAGGTTTACATCCTCGCGATCCGGGCGGTTAAGCCAAGATCCTCGTCCCGTTCCGAGTCACAAAACATGACCGTGAACTCTTTCCGGATTACGATATCGACGGGTGCAGTCAGGAGAATAAGTTCTCCCGCTGCCAGCTCGTTGGCAGGGTGAGTGCACAACGAGCCCCGCCCCTGCTTCTCCAACATGGAGATCCCTCCTCTACGGAGCTCCAGGTCCTAACCTCGCCCACTCGACCGTCCCTCTGTAAGCAGAGGGGGGAGTAGGCCACCATCCACCCTGGAGGAACGTAACGCTCTCCTCCTCGCAGAAATTCGCCATAAACAATACCCCCGCCAAAAAACTCCGCTACCTTTTTCGAAGAGTGTATTGTCCATGCCCAGAGTGCACCGGCCCAACGACTGCTCTTCCCCTCGGACGTATCCATAAGGGACCAGCAGGCATCAGGCACACGGGGAGGTTTTCTGCAAGTGTGTCGCCGTGTCCGGTGAGAACCTGCGTCAGGCGGAAGGTGAGGTCGCCATGGCGCCTCTCTAGCCACTCCTCAAAGAGGGGACTTATCGCCGCAATTGTGGCGTGCCCAGCGCTGGGTTGCGACAATCGCACTCTCCATGCCGCCATGAGATCCCGCCGAAGCTCTGTCCGCTGTGCCGTGATTACTCGCGGCAGCGGAGTTACGCCCCGGCGTTTCGCCTCCTCGCGACACTCCCACATGTGCGCGAGGAAAACTTTAGCGCTTGAATTAGCAATTATCTTTAATAAATGTATTGACTGTGGTGTAATTCCTGACTTAATGAAGAGTAGTAAAATAATACCTTTATTTAAATCGGGCAGCACAGCTGACCCCACGAACTTTAGACCAATTTCTGTGCTCCCCTTTAGTAAAATATTTGAAAAATTGATGCTAGATCAATTGCAAAGACATTTTAATAGACATAAATTATTAAACAGTAAACAATTCGGTTTCACAAGGGGTCAATTAGTTTCAAACGCGATTTGTTTGAATATATACATAATGTTTCTAAAGAAATGTCTTCCAGCAGCCGGCACACAGGCAACGGAAGGAACACGGGTGGGTTTTAGTCAGTAAAAGTCTGACACACCCTCTCGCTCTGCCCAGAGCGGGAGAAGTCATTTGATGATTTCCCATCCTGAAAAAAAAAAGAAAAAAAAAAGCAGACCTGCGCAAGATGAGACCGAAAATATGCTAATTTTGAGATTGATAGTTAGTCACAATCAGCACCCTTCCCAGCATACCAACATCGACCGGACCTGAGCTTTTCACATTCAGTGGATTCCCTAAACCAAAGTCCACCATCTTGGCCTAGCCACACTTGGCATTCTGATACGCGTTCGCAACCCCAACATTTGGCCACATCCACCCATTGTCCCAGTGTCTAAATGTCCCAGTCCCTAAATTTGGTTTTGAAAATGTATGTGAAAAATTATAACCCTTCCTTTTGGGTTTGCCGTAGTGGGGTAAAAAATATCCTAGGACAGTCCCGTTTCGTGGTTGCACTAGTGAAATCAGGAAAATTCGGTAAAATAAGTAATTAATGGAATATTGATAGTTGAAAGTGAAATGTGGTTTTTGGTTTTCCAGTATATTAAGGTTGGTATTGTATTGTATTGTATATTATGGTTGGTATTGTTTTAAATGCAAAATAACTTCATTTAACTAAAGGAGGTGTAGTATGTCCTAACTTTGATGTCATCCTTTGTAAACGGCCAGTTGACTCAACAGGGCGTTGGCTGGATGAATAGGTTGCTAAGTCAGTTAGTTAACCTATTCTTAGCTTGTGTACAAACAGCAACAGCTTGTGTACAACATTTTTAATACAAAATTAATCAATTTATGAAATGCTTAAAATGAGTCCCTTCCTGTTGAATACAAAGTCGCACGTTCGCTGTCGCTCTTTTGATTATTTCGTACTCTGTCAATTTTTTGATCTTGTAGTGGTGGATATTAAGAATAATACGTCTAAGTTCTGCTTGTACTTGATGAATGCTGATGAATGCAGTTTATTTTTATTTTTTTAATTCTTAAATTATGTCTTCTTTCAGTAAAATGTTCCATCCACAATATTCAAGGTATTTTCCCTCAAACCCCATCAAATTCCGTTGCGTATTTTAGAAGAACAACGTGGACATACACACAAATATAAAAAGATAAAGATTTTTTTTTTTTATAATAATAATATGTATAGATATAGATTTACCCAGGAGCTCGTGGCTAGGTAATAACAGCCACACGGGTCGATCTATCAGGTTAAGCTACGCTTGCCGGGGTTGGTCCGTGGATGGGATGGGTGCTTTACATACCGAGACTCCTCCGTGCCTCAGAAAGCACGGTAAGCCGTAGGTCCCGGCTGTCTCACCTCCTTCTGCGAAGCAGTTATGTTCGCGAAGGAGGAGGCGGAGCGCGCGAGGGAGATGCAAGCTGCACGCCCTCGCGGCCCTAGTCGCCGCAGGAGACGCCCCGGGCGTCGGGAGTCGAGAGCCGACTTCCGGCCACTGTAGGCGCGGGCTTGCGGATGGTGAGCAATGGGCAGCTTGCCGTCCGATAAGGACCAGGCCCGTGTCGACTGCGCGTTGTGTTCCACGCGCGCCTCAAAGAGATGTCAGCACCAACCGACGGGGTCGAAAGACCAATGCCTGCTGGGGTTGCGGGTTTGTCCGAAAGGGATATCGTGGCCCCGGCACACAGGCAATGGAAGGAACACGGGTGGGTTTTAGTCAGTAAAAGTCTGACACACCCTCTCGCTCTGCCCAGAGCGGGAGAAGACATTTGATGATTTCCCATCCTGAAAAAAAAAAAAAAAGTCCCGGCTGTCATTCGTGGATCTTTAACAGTCTTTACGGGTCGTCAGAAGCCCGAAAGTCTGACAACCAGCCTTACCAAGGGGTATTGTATTACCCAGTCACTAGGTTGTGGAGATCAGATCGCAGTCGCTCCATGTAAAATACTGGTATTCAGCTGCATCCGGTTAGACTGGAAGCCGACTTCAAACATAGTTGGGAAAAGGCTGAGCAGAGCCAAAGATTTACCGTTTTATGTAATAATAACTGTTTTGTTTGTACAGCTTGTTCTTAGTCCTTATCATTGGTACCATTATACGAGTATATTAAGGAAGTGCCGAGATAGGCAGTAATACAAGTAGTTTTACTTCAAAAGTCGTTTTTATTGAGTTATACCCCGTAACACTTCAAAACTTTTAAATAATTCTATAAGTAGCTACATTCATTATTTAAATACATATTTACAGAATTCTAATATACCTACATTTATTATTACTACAGAAGTTTATGTACTTTTATAACATATTTTTGTACATTATATTATGCCCTTAACATATTTAAGTATATTTATAACAATTTATATCAAAAATAAATGTATAATACACAATAATAATGTAGTTAAAACATAAAACTTTTCAGTTAAGAATACCCGTGGTATTACAGACACAGGAGACATGAAATTACATTGTTTATTATGTAAATAGGATATCGGAATCACTTTTACACGTCATGTTAAAAAAATATTAAAAACAAACTAGATGAGTTCTGTGATTCCTGTGTGACTATTCTGAGAAGAAAGGCTACAGAGGTCGCAGAAGTCCTAACATAATCTTGGTCTGGGCAAATTTCAGCTTTGTCTCTGAGATGGCAACGCAATTGCCATGCCATTGGTGTAGCAGTGGTCCTTAGTCAAAGATGACTGCATAGGTACCATCAGAAGGCCAAGTCTGCTGACGCAATTGAGATGGAATGACCGATCATTGACGCCGCGAGAGTATCTCGTACATGATGACAGGTCGTAATCTCCAATTATTTTGACATTTCTCTAGACCTCTGATAAACTATTATGAGTTTAGGAGATTACGAACTGTTAGCACAATGCTAATGGCGTTGACTTGGTATGGTTGTTATAATGATCAATCATTGAAAATAGCCATAATAAAACCTTGCTGTAACGATTTTTCTGACTGTGCGCCTGTGAACATCAAAATATTACAATGTATGTGGTTTATATAATGACACCTAATAAACAACGAACAATAAGACAACTGTGGAGGCGCGGAGAGAGAACGACACGAGTTACGTAGACCGTATTAAGAGGCGTCGGGGCACTGAGGAGGTAACCAGGCGGGTGGATTCAATACAGCATGACTAGATTAAGTTTGCAGTTCACGGAGGTGCTGCTTGTCAAGGAAAAATGCAACAGCATTCATTTTTAGTTCTGTGATTTGCCGCCTGCACAGATAAGTTGGGTGCGCTGTACTAACAACCTACGACTTTGACAGTTAAAAGCGCACAGTTATAAAAATCGAGTTATACCTACATTCCTGCCCTCATTGTTATTTGGACATAGGGCTCATCATAAACTTTACTATCCCTAGTTTGTGTTTCACCAATTTTAGGTTTACAACTCAAGTAATCTACTTTTGTATAATAATGGTCTTCAGGATCCATATTATTTTGTACACTTCCTGGTGTTTCGGAGTACGTTTCTCTGTTTGATAGATTTTCGCTGTAATTGGTGTAATGGCACACGTCGTATTGATTTTCACATTCATTTGTACACTGTGGTGTTGGACTATCATTATCGTTGGATAAATCTACGTATGGGGCCTGAAAAAAAAAAATTATAGCATTAGCTCACACATTTAGAACTTAAAGAGAACTGGCAAAATGGAGTGTATCTCTGCAGACCTTGTCGTGGATGCAAGCGTTTTATGAGTGTTTTGAAATTGGAATACTTTTGAGATTGCAATTTTGGAGTCAATCTACACATGTGTAGTCCTTTCGAGCTAGGACTCGGAAGGACATGATCTAGACATAATTGTGTCTTGTGTCATATGTAGACCGGAAGACCTCTCGGTCAAAAACCGACTTAGGCCCTGAACTGGAACTGTGTGGATACTTGTCTCCATCCTCATCATTTGTTATATTTCAAATATGAATCATGTCATTTCGTTTAAAATGGTTTTTTTTATTAAGTTATTTATATTTTATATATGTAGATTCTAATCTATATTGTGAATGTGAGAAAGCTGTAGGCTTACTGGACTGTAGATTTATTGACAATCTTATCTTCTATTTTATTAAGTACCTGGTACTTGTTGAAAGACTGTACTGTTCACTGCACTCCTATACCGATTAATTTTGTTATTTGAAAATATTGTAAAAGCCAATTGTTTTTAAAAGAGTAAACGTGGAGTTTCTTGCCGGCTCTTCTTCATAGGAAACGACCAATTGGAACCGTGCACCTAGCTTCTGACGTTTCATAAGTGCCCATATAAGTTTTTTTTTATTTTTTTTTATCGTCATTTATAGCCTTGTTCCACCAACTGCTGTGTATAGACAACTCCCTTTTATGCTATGCTACCCTGGTGTGTGCTAGAGTGACACTCTGAACCAGATTTTACCTGCGGTTCGTT
Source organism: Agrochola lota (assembly GCA_947364205.1). Taxonomy (NCBI): domain Eukaryota; kingdom Metazoa; phylum Arthropoda; class Insecta; order Lepidoptera; family Noctuidae; genus Agrochola; species Agrochola lota. The sequence goes on along the minus strand of OX376246.1, from coordinate 5,654,888 downwards.
TTAGATCGATTGGAAGTTTTTTTTTTACTGAAGATAAATCATAAAACGCTTTTTATAGCAACCCACCACTCTGAGAAGAAACACAAAATCTAGCTCTGGCCATTTAAGGACCATATAGATAAGTGTCTGAGACGGTATTTTGAGGAAAGAACCACATGGTAAACTATCATTTATCACAAGATTTTACAGGACAAAACAGGACCGATTTATTTTGTTTTCAAGTTCTACCTACTTAAAACAATGAGCTACGTACCTTATTTTGTTTGGTGTTCCTAGTCCTCACGTACCAGCAAGCTGCGCCAGTCAGACCAAGGATCAGAAGGATCACAACTCCTACAGAAATGCCTAGGATTCGTGATAATGACTCGCTGCTTTTATCTTGATTGACAGATTTAAGTACATCTGACAGTATGATACCTGAAATGCAGTTGTCTGTAGTAAAAAAAATCCTTGCTTGTGAATCAAATCAGATTAGTTTTGTAAAAACTACCTATTTCCCGCGGTTTCGCTCTTGTGGAGGTCAGAAATTATCCAAGGGAACGTGCTACCGGATGTGAAAAGTAGCAGACAGACAGAGTTACCTTCGCATTTATAATATTAGTAAGGACCTATTAGAGTGGAGTAAGGAAGTATGTAAGTACCTAATATTGGCTTGGATTCCCTTAGAGCTCCCGCGCATACAATTGTAAATTGGCCAACTATAGTAACTTACTAAGATACAGATACAGATTTAGTTGGACAAGATGTGCGGGCTAGCATATGTTACTATACCTATTGGTTTACTCTGCGATTTAGTAGGCCAACTTACAATAGGGACGACGACAATTTTTTTTTTTTAAGTCCGTCTTTGAGATTATAAAAAAATATTGGACGTATGTTTTCTTTTTTTACGTAGAAAGATTACGGCGATACATTCAGGTAAAATGTGCCATGACGTCACGAGTATGTAGATTTTATACATACTAGTGACGTAGCGACCCCCACTCCCGAACCTAAAATGCGTTTTATCTAAGTATTTTTTTATTAATATGATAAAGCAAAAAATACGTGTCAAATATTTTTTTATTATCTGACTGACGGACTAATTAGAATTACATTTTTTTTTATCCAGGCATCATCCCTATTGTACCTATGTAGGTACAATAGGGTAAATGATAATGATGATGATATAGAAAAATGTAATTCTAATTAGTCCGTCAGTCAGATAATAAAAAAATATTTGACACGTATTTTTTGCTTTATCATATTAACAAAAAAATACTTAGATAAAACGCATTTTAAGTTGAGGAGTGGTGGTGGCTACGTCACTAGTATGTATAAAATCTACATAATCGTGACGTCATGGCACATTTTAGTAGCTAAATATTGTAGTTCTCTTTCTCGCAGTGAAAAGCAGAAAGAGACGAAATGCTCTGTACCTGAAGGCAATTCTCGTCCTTAAAAAACGTTCACATTCTAGTCGCAATCTGTCAAACTTGTCAAACATGTTGGTAAATCGATTGTATTTTTGACAGATTGCGAATGAGGTGCGAAAGTGAAGAAAGTTCATAAAAATTATAGGAATTTTCCCTCTGATTGAAGATTAATACTCGTTCCTTCTCTTTGTGAGGTCATTACCAGCAGTGGGATTGTTACAGGATGGTACAATTATTATTATTTAAATCTAAGTCAACTGCCTCGTTGATCTACTCTCTACTGATTGCGGGACTTCAGAGTCACCTGACTCTGAAGTCCCGCGATCAAGCTGGACGTGACCTAGGATCGGTCCTCAGATCTGATTAACAGTTATTAGAATTTTGGAAATTATCATTAGCAGCCCGGTTTTGCAACAGGCTTGCTCCTACCGCTATTACGGACGATTAATAAAAAAAATATATCTTATAAATAAATTAATATCTTAAACTTACAACTCTGCCATCCCCTTCGAGATAGAAGCATGGCACTCATAACTCGTTCCTACTCACTGACCATACAGGCTGAATTATTATAATTTATATTTATTAAAAACTGAAGAGTTCTGTTAATTTTTTTAAGGAAATTCATGATTTTGACGCTGTAATTTTTAACAGCAGTAAGATATTTTTTAATTATTTGATTATAATAACGATAGTGCTTGTACTTAAATTTTATTTATTGTTTTTTATTTATTTATTAATATTGAGAAACGAAAACTAATGAAACGTATTCATTGTAGATAGAAGATTTATATTATATTAGTTTATTTGAGAAAATTGTGTTTTTTTGGAATATAATGGACGTTGAATTAAGACGTTTATTGCTTTTCTATACGATATTTTCCCTGAAAACTCAAGGAATTTAAAGAAATTTTAGAACTCCAATAAACAATTAAAACATTCAACTTATAATAGTAATTTTAACTTTTATTGGAATTGAATTTAACGATGTGAATTTGAGCGCCAAAGTTCCATCGCCGACAGTTTTCCTTGTAAACCGAGTTCGTAAAATATTTATAGAGAAATACAAGAAAAAATAAATGTGTAACTCTAACTTACAAGAAACACAGTGGAACTAGCGTTATTCATAATCAAATAATTAAAATATCTGAAAATTACAACGTCAAAAATCACGAATTTGCGTAAAAAATGTAATAGGACTCATAATAAGTTTTAAATATATTTCTGCCGTTTTAGAAAAGATTAAGTTCTGTTTAGAAAAGATTAAGTTCTGTACAGTATGCATATGCAATAGTATAAATGCGACTTGACTAAAATCACACTTAACATCACGCCTGTTTTCCCCAAAGGGTTAGACAGAGGTGACCTATAGAACCTATCCACAATTTGGCCAGTTATGAATTAGTTCCATGTAATAGAGGGCAGGACTAATGCCATCAGTCGGACGTAAATCCAGACTCCGAGCTGCTACTGAGAAATTGCTCACGGAAAAACCTTATAATACTTTGCCCGATCTGGAAATTGTCCCCACAACCTCATGCACAGCAGTAGCGCTTGTGACCACACTGACCACTAGAGCAACGAGGCAATCATTAGTACTTACTCTCATTTATATAAAACAATCGTTTCTTGGTAACGAAGGTCACCCTGTATACGTATGTGTCAGACGGCTTAGTAGTGTTGTACACACAGTTGATGTACGAACTGTTGCTTCCCGAGTGTAGTTGAATGAAAAACGTCGCAGAGTCGGATATATTGGTTGCATCTGCACAAGAAAAAAATCTGTCATATACAGGGTGGCAGGGACATCGACGCGAAAATTGATACCATGGATTCGGTACATGATTCTGAACGCTCCTAGGTTGAAATTTTTCGATGGTTATTAAAAAAAAACTGCTGTTTCATTGAAAAGTGCAATACCTACGAGGTCTAAATTTATGGAACAGCTGTTTTTTAACGCAGGGGGGCGGGTTGAGAATCATGTACTGAATCCATGGTATCAGTTCTCATGGTAAACAAAGATGGAGGTACTCAGGACGAATAGCTCCATCTTTCTCGCACTGAATAAGTTAAAGGATGATTAAACGATGATGAAAAGCAAGAAAACCGGAGATCGGTGGAAACTGCGTATCGGCTATCGGCAAGCGTAGTGTGGGACGCTCCCCAGCTAGATGGATCGATGACCTTAAAAAGGTGGCTGGGATAGACTGGATGCGGAAGACGGAGAACAGGGCGTTGTGGTGCAGCCTGTGAGAGGCCTATGTCCAGCAGTGGACTGCGATAGGCAAAGTTGATTGATTGGCTAGAAAAACATAAAAATATTCGAAACACGTCAACACAACATATAAAGGAGAATGCTAAATAAAAAGAATAAGTAAATCTTAATCTTATTAGAAGTAAAACAAACGTAGCAAATTGTGGACTTACACAATTAAAAACTAAAATGGAAGTGAGCAGGTCATTTCATCGAGAGTAAAAACGGATGGTGGGCCATAGACGTAATTGAATAGTATTCCAGAGAAGGAAAGAGAAAGATTATTTCAAAGATGGGAAGATGACTGGAAAACTGAGGGACATGGAGGAGAAAAATTTACAACCGTGAGCTATAGAAAAGCCTGGGGGAAGCCTATGCTAAGGATCAAAGCAATCCGGAGATTTCTGATGTCGAAACCTTTTATTTTAAAAGAAAATAAGATTGCTAATATAGGCTATTTGAAATTGAAATTGAATTAGAAACAAATATTCGAAAGTCTGACAACCAGTCTTACAAAGAAGTATTATGTTACTTAACTGGGTTGCGGAGGTCCGATAGGACGTCGCTCTATGTAAAATACAGGATCTAGTTAGACTAAAAGCCGATTACAGCATGGTTGGGAAAAGGCTAGCCAGACGATGAAGCTGATAAGTCGGATGGAACCCTTAAAACTGAAATAAAGTCCGTATACAATACAATATCTGTTGTGATCTTCAACATGTTCCAGTAACGAAAAACTAGTTAATTGTTGGAGAGATGGGAATGACATCTATTGCGATGCTAAAGCGACTCAGTTTTAAAATATTTTAACCGACTTCTAAAAGGAGGAGGGTTTTTTATGTATGTTCGGGCATAACTCCGTCATTTATAGACGATATATATCCGAGATGGTCCCATTGTCATTAGGTCAGGATCTGATGATGGGATCCTGGAGGAATCGAGGGAACTCTTCAAATATTATAGGCACACCTATAGTGATTTGGTTATTTTTTGTAGTAACTCGTGCAGTTGCTCTCGGAAAGCACCATTTGGTGAAGTGGAACTGATGATGAAGACCACATATGGCCACGGGAACTACTCAGTAATAAGTATTTCACGGGTTACGATTCGATTACTTTAATATGGTTGCCAAGCAATTTATGCTCGTCACAATGCATATGGAGAACTGGAGCTGATGGGGAAGTAACAGGAGAACTCCTCAACGATTAACGTCCCTGCTTCGGGAAAAGCAATATTTTGTAAAAAGGTGATGAGTTGTTGATATTAGGCAATTGTTACTTAGATAAAGTACAAACAGACCCACTAAAAATCGAAAAATTAAAAAAAAATACAAAAAAAAACAACCGTTTTTCAAAAAAACATTGCAATGTGAAAAATAACTTAAAATTCGGAAGCCGGTGGCAAATAACGAAAATACAAAACCAAAGACAACTTGTTTTCCAGTAAAAACACAAAGTAGTAGTAAAGACTTTACATATATTAAACAAGGTGGCAGGGACTTCGCCTCGCAAACTGTAACCATAAATTCAGCACATGATTCATAGAGACCCCGATAATAAACGTTACCTTTCATAAAATATTCCAAATGCACAGACCCTGTACTGTGCGGATTACAGCATACTATTTGCACGTGTTCGCCGTCTTCATAGAAGTAGATAGTGTCTCCGTCGTAAGGAGCTGCGAGATTCGCCTCACTGAATTTCAATTCATTACCATTAACAGTTATTTTTACAGATTCTGGAAAAGAAAATAATAGTTGTAAATTATACAGACTCAACTGAAAGCATTTACATATTTCAATTAAACCATTTACAGGTACTTTCAAATTGTCAAGGGGTCAGTCAGTCAGACATATGAAGCTAGTTGCCCATTCCAAAGCGTAGTAGGTACCTATGGAGAAGAACGGGCAAGAAATGAAGCCAGTGCACTGGCGCTAGTCGTACAGACTTTACTTGCGCTGGCCTTGCTGGTATTGTTTACACAAGGTTAACATTATCTACATTTTTCTTATGGTGTACGCATGTTCGTCTCAAATGAATTCCGGACAAATCCGACTGTTGAAAAGGAAATGTCTAAAGAAATTGTCTGTGTTATCACGAGAGGAGTTGAAAAACTAAACACGTGTGCACTTCTAGGCTCCAGCATCGGGCCAGTCGCTGGCCCGATGCGTTTATACGGGTCCAACAACTGGCGCGGGTGATGAGGGGGGCGTGGGCCATGAGCGGGGCGCGGGGGATAAGGGGGCGCGGGTGGAGGTCACTGGCTAGAAAAATTGATGAATTCGCTCTATTCAAGCCAGCACTGGCGGACAGCGCTGGCTTCGTGTAACCTACCTTAGTCGTTGTCATCTATACTATTTATACTACTAATATTATAAAGAGGTAAAATTCGTTTGTTTGTGTGTTTGCTCGTTTGTTTGTATGTTTGTAAGTTTGTATGTAGGCAGTAATCTCCGAAACGAACAGTCGGATTTGAATAATTATTTTTGCATTGGATATCCCAATTCTTGAAGAAGGTTGTAGGACGAAGTCGCGGGCAGAAGCTAGTTGATTAATAAAATGCAAAAGTTTAGGTGACGTTAAGACAATTTAAATTTTGTATTGTCGAATGAATGGGTTATGAGCTAAAAATATCAAGAATCAAATTTATTTTGTAAATGATTTTAGATAGTTTATTGAATCAGGCGTGACTTTGCGGAAATCCATTATAAAATACAATAGACGACCTATATTTAGTAACCTAATCTGTGTAACTGTTCTTAAAGAGTCATAAAGAACCCTGTAAGAAATCGAAACGTGTTTCACCTCTCAACGAGGCATCCTCAGGATGGCGATTGACTTGTTGCAAACCCGGACCCGACGTGTGGACACGTCAAGCGTCGAGAGCAGTGTGAGTCACTTCGCCCGCCAACCCAACTTATATAGAATTACTGCCCCGTATTATTTTTTGTTTAGAAATTGCAAAAAATAAAACAGGGAACGTTACACTGTTGAACGAATTAAATACAAGTATTCTAAGGTCACCTTTGTTGCGATTGTTCGCAGCCCCTTATCGCGCAGATAATAATCTTAGCCTAGCCGAGGTGGGCCCGGGTTTATGAACAGTTACGCGGATTAGGTTACTAAATATACGTCGTCTATTGTATTTTATAAATGATTTTAGATTGATTAATATTTTTGAGAAATAATTCCATGACAATAAAGGCATTGGTCACGTGATGACGTGTCTGTTTCAAATTGTAAATAGAAACAAACTTTTTGTATTAACAATAGACATAACGAAAGGAATGATTTTAGGGAACAACTGTTTGGTATGTGTCCCTGTCGCACAATGTGGCAGTGTTCATTACCTAATTATCTACTAAATTAGTAGTATTGAGTCACATTTTAAAGAACGTAAAATAATAAGAAATGCAAGTCGTCTGTCTACCTACGACTGTTAAAATAAGCATTAACACAAATTATTATTTCTCGGCTTAAAATATGATTGTTTTAATAATTGTAAACGTTTGTAATTGAGACCAACGATTTATAATATTCCGACAGAAGTACCTAGTAAATGATGTTTGTGTGTGGGAAACACTGTACCAAAAACTCACCGATTTGACAGAAAACAATTAAAGCAAGAACTGAAGTCATAGGAGCCGCCATGACAGGTTACTCCGTTTTCACAATAAAAAAAGGCCAAGTGCGAGTTGGACCACGCACAATGAAGGGTTCCGTAGTTGGAATGAATTTGTCCCAAGAAAAAACTTAACTTTGTAGTTGAAAAACATGTTCTCCCATACGGAATGTATAGAAGATCATGTTTTTCAAACTGCAAATTTAAGTTGATCTATTATTACTCGTTAACTTAGCTGTGATAGTTTTCCTTTTAATTTCGTTATATATACCACTGCTGTGATTTTGTGTAATTTTTTCACAAATCCTTACAAATCCCTCAACCTCATACATCTCCCTACAATCATTTAGCTGGCAGGGGGGGGAGGACACTTGAACCTAATAAAAATTTGCACTTAATAGCTTAATATTGCGCAAACGGATCCCTGAATCCAAACATGATTTTCACAAACTTACAATATTTTTGAACGACCTTTCTAACGATACCCCTACACCGTGGGTTAAATGAGAAAAAAAAACATCCCCACTTTACATGTAGGAGTGGTAGACTAAAAACAAACTATTTCTCTTGATTTTATTTTACCACTTTGTCGGCGTGATTAATATGTACACCATGCCAAATACCAGCTTTCGAGTATTAACCGTCTCTGAGCTAAGCCGCGGACAGACAGACAAACAGACAGACCGACATGGCGAAACTATAAGGGTTCCTTGTTTACTACGGAACCCTAAAACTGGGTTATGTTATTGTTTACTTTACTTTGAGGGAAATTAAATAGACCACAAGGAACATTATTAATCGGTTTCTCAAAAACTGACCCATTCATTATGTTGTTCAATTGTTTTCTATAATATGCAGGAAGAAGTAGACATCAAAACAAACACCTTACCAAAAAAAAAAACAGATTCACTTACTTGCACCCTTAACATGAAGATTTAAGAAATAATAATAATCGCTGTCATTGTGCTCCAATTTTACTTTGCATTTCCACTGGGTACTCATGATATGTGTGACATTTCTGAACTGAAACATAATGTCAAAACATTAGCCTATCTTTATTTGAAACTACAACTTTATTTGAAACTACACACATCAAAAGTGTCTAGGGATCAAGTACGTTTTAGAGTATCGCCGCAATTGATTATTTTCACTTTTTTGGATAGTTATTGATTATTTTTAGTGAATTTCACTATTTGAATAAAAAAAATTCTTTAAATTTTGGTTTTAAATTGAAAATCAACTGTCAATCAGGATTCCTATAAAAGTGTGTAATTGCGTTTTCACAAAACCATTACAATTTCTGCTTCGGAACTGAAAAAAATTGCATCGATATGGAGCGACCTCATCATTTGAAACGAGAAGAGATGATGAGAGCCGTCGGAATGTTGCAAGCTGGTTCCAGACAACGTACTATGGCTACCGCTCTTGACACAGAGCGTCATAAGCTGCCTCTGGACACGTTATCGTATCACGAGCGAGGCCGAGCGGCATAGATGACGATCTCGTATCACCACTCGCAAACAGGACCGGTACATCCAAAATACTGCTCGACGGAATCGTACCATGACCGCCATTATGTTGGCTACGAGGCTCCACATCTCTTCAGGCTTGCTGATAAGCGGTCAAACCATCCGAAATCCTTAACTTGAAGTGGGTCTGCGGTCCCGAAGGCCGCTGAGATTTCCACCTATAGCACCCCGCATTCATAGGGCCCGTTTACAATGGGCTCGCCAACACAGAAATTGGGAGGAAGAAGACTGGCGTTGTGTTTGGTTTTCCGATGAATCTCATTTCGGTATGAGGCCGGATACAAGACGTAGTCGAGTTTGGAGGACCTCTGGACGTCAAGAACGTTTGAAATGTTGTCAGGAAATTCATTCATATGAAGGGGGAACAATAATGGTTTGGGCCGGTATTCGGAACGGTGGAAGAACCGATCTCATTTGGATCAGGGGCAACCTCAATGCTCAGATTTTTGCGGAGAGGATTGTTTCAGACGTGATCATCCCTTTGCGAAGCCGGTTGGGTGATTCGTTTCGACTAATGCACGACAATGCACGTCCACACACACGGCTAGAGTCTTAATACGCACTCTTGCCGATGCTCGCATCAACGTTCTGCCGTGGCCTGCTCAATCACCAGACCTCAACCCATTCAGCACGCATGAAATATGCTCCGAAGAAGAGACAACAACTTTTTGACTTGTTAGAAACAAAGTGGGCGCCCATTCCTCAAAGTGATTTTGATGAACTGATTTTAAGCATGCCAAATCACTGTGATTGTGTGATTCGTGGCAATGCTTAAAACACAGATATTCTTTTTTTAGCTTTATAATAAAAATTTAAAAAAATCCATATTTTTTGTTTTTTTGCCATTTAATAATAATAATATTTATACAAAAAAAAAAACGACATAACTAAGTTAAGGCGACGATAACCGACTTTTAATGATTTTATACTGAAGATAACGTCTAAACGAGTAGTTTTAATGATTTGGAAAAAATATATGTTAAATTAGAGCATTTTCTTAATAACTTTATATAGGAATATTTTAGATTATAAACAATAAACATATAATAATAACTTTTCTTTTTTTACATTTATTTCACACAAATAGTCCAAGCAAGGCAAGGTTGTTAGTAACAAGAATATTGCTTATAACTAATGTTAGTAATTAAAAAGCAAAGTAAGAAACTAGACACACCGCCTACCCCTGCACAGTTAGATCATCGGTCTCGCAACACATGGAGTTCAGTGAACCTACTGAGCAGAACAGTATCGGTTCTCTCGCCAATCATCCTTAGTTCGCCATCGGGCTCACAGAACAGATTATCTGTTCTGTGATCGGGCTCCCCCGTACTCGTCGCATTACGGACGCAACTGTTTTACGCATAATTGCGTAGAAGTTATCTACGCTGGCGTCAGTAAACATGCCGGATGCACTGCAACATCGAGGAAGCGAAAACAGAGCACTGAACATATTATTATACTGGACGCGCAAAGCATTGTTACTAGGCTTTTTGTGTACCGATGAGCTTACTGTGCAGGGGTAGACGATGTGTCTACCCCTGCACAGTAAGCTCATCGGTCTCGCAACACATCGAATTCAGTGAACCTACTGAGCAGAACAGTATCGGTTCTCTAGCCATTCCTTAGTTCGCTATTCAAAACAGAGCCCTGAACACATTATTATACTTGACGCGCAAGGCATTGTAGGCTTTTTGTGTAAAGTTTGCCTACAGGCCGCTCGTATAAAACGTCTGGCAGAAAGCCTTGAACATCGTTATTTTAAGAGGAGCAGCACATCGAGCGAACCTGTGTGCCAACATACGTACCAACAACGCCCTGCGCTCCCTCTCAATGTCTGATTCATCACTCAAATTCTCAGTTACAATGTGTCTCAGATATTTAAACTGTGCAACACGAGACACCATTAAATAATATAGGTGGTATAAAGATATTGTTTTATTTTTACATTTAAATAACATGAACTCACTTTTACTTTCGTTGCGCCTCAGGTCATGTTCCACAGTATAAACCTCACATACCTTTAACAGCAGCTGCTGTCTGAGACCCCCAATATAGGGGCTTAGCAGCACTATATCATTGGCATAACTCAAATTATTGGCACATATATCATCAAAATGGCATCCAACATGCTTGCTGCTGAGCTCCTCAATCAGATGGTTAACATACATTAGAAAGCCGTGGCGAAGTCAGCCCGCCCTGCCTGACGCCACACTCTAAAGAATATTCATCTAAGTATACATTTCCCCAGCTTAATATATTAAGCTGCTTACAATTGGATGATACGAGAATCGGAGGAGTAGCGTCCATATATCCAGAACGCTATGCAGATACTCTGATACGATATTACATAACCGCAACACGGCTAGTGAAACTATATGGTCGAAATGGGTGGACATACTTAGGAGAGGGAAGAGTTAATACGGGCTGGTCCGCAACTCCACGACAAAGCGCGTAATTACTTTGTGTAAGGGATATAATTAGCAATATGCCTGATTTGGATACGTCAAGATTCTAAAAGTGTGGAAATGGCCAAATGTAGGCTGTGCTAGACAAAAACACTAGACTTTGAAAAAACTAAACAGACAGCTGTGCTGCTGGGCAGTTTGTTGCGCCACTTCTTCTTCCCAGCTAGAGCACTAGGAAGTGGTGAAGGGTGGGCTTTTGGGGGACTGTCTTATGTAATTTTGACTTTCGAAAACTTGATTCTCAGCCTAGTTTGAATTTTGACAACATTCTAAATTAGGCTAACAACAAACATATTTGACGAGTGGCATACCACTTGGGTAGGTCAAAAAAGGAAAAAAAAGTGTGTTAATTTGGGGTTGCTAGCATTAATAAAGCAGAAAAAATTACTATGCCTCGCAACAAATCAATACAACCATGATTCCAATCGTGTAATTAGTTATAATATTTCGGTTATCGAAATTTATTCAAAATTTATAAGAAAATCTTTAAAAAGTACTCACAGACATAGTGGAGTTATAAATTGTTGGTAACCCTCTGTTCCATTTGTCCAATATTTCGTCGTGTTTGTAAAAGTTATAGCACCTAAAACAATTAATTCGTTATGAGCGTTTATTCTAACAGTTGGCAACGTCGCAAATTTTATAACTGTCATATACAACACCAAATATTTAGTTTCAGATGTAAAAAAAGTAAATATTTGGAAACTTTCCAAGTGCCTTTTTTACATCTAACGCGATTACAATAACACATTCAGTGTTATAATTGCAATTCATTAATAATATACTAGTTCACTAGTTAGTGATATGTCATATTTCCATACAGTAATATTGCCAAAATTTATCAAATCAGTATTTGATAGCTATTTGCGACGTTGCCAACTTTTAGAATGAACAGAACGCTCTTAATAACATTATGAAAAGTCAACATTGTATAGGGTTGATATAAGCTACCGGCGTTAAAAGTCGTAGAAATACGAAACGCTTTGAAAACTATTACCTCTCTTGCTTAGGCCCTCTGGGCGCCTGAAACGGCCACATTAAGCAATTCCTCTAAAAGCAATTAATTTTCTGAATTCCCAGCAATTCCTCCATTAGGACCGTAATTTTACCGGTTTTTTTTTTCAGTTTGTATTTCTACAGTTTAAATGTTATTTCATTATTTATTAAAAAACTGTCAAAAAGATGAATTGCGTATTATGAATTGAACGCAGATAATATTATATATTGTCAGTTCATGTGATTCATAATATTATCATATGATTATTCTGCCAAAGCGGCCGTTCTAAGCCCCCTGGACTTACCCACGGTCTGTTGTAGGTCATCTACCCATCGGGTAGTTGGTCTGCCAATTCTTCGATCAGATCGGATTCCCAGTGTACTACAGTGTACTATGTACAGTAACACCCCGCTTTACGCGACCTTGTTAGGCGCGGTTTAGGTTTTACGCGAATTTCAAATTTCGTGCTTAAATGCCTCTCTTTACACGTCCGCTTTGATTGGTCTATTATCAGACAGTGATATTAATCACATAAGTGTTCGGCAAGCAATACAAATCAATGTTGTTTGCTATGTAAGACTTTTCAAGAACTCAAACAAAATACTACTAAAAAAAAATTAGAATAATATTTCTCATAAAAATCAAATATTTCATAGGCTTATTCTGTTTCATTTCTGCACACATCCCTCGCGTAAAGCTAAGCTATTACTGTACTTAGCAAAAACTATATTTAAAAAAAATAGCTTACCACCCATTAGAAATATTCTGAAAATGTAAATGCAGTGGTTTATTCGCTAGGACTGTGTAATTCAACACCTGTTGCTGTTTGCTTGAGGATAAACCGGTGAATATTATATGAGGATTATCTGAAATTAAATATATATAATTTTAGAATATCCTCCTGACAGTATTTCAGTCACGGCGACCAACCTCAATTGAGACTAGCTACTTACGCAGGAGGTATTATCGTGCGCAAGTCTCTATTCCCTCCCATAGTCCGATGGGACGGCAATCCGACACGACTGGAGAGAGATTAGACGCTAGAGCGGCGTGCTTTTCAAAACACGGGGGAGTTACAAAGACAATTTTTTTTTTTTTTTTTTTTTTTTTTTTTTTAAAGAAAACGTTGCCCCACAGTAAGAATTTCTTCTTGTATCGTGGATGCGTTTACAAACATAGAAACTCACATACACTAACACCCAGACCCGGAACAACTACTTGCAGATCATACTGTTTGTTATTCCTATCAAATAAATAAATAAATAAATAAATACAAATATTTGTTCCGTGCGGGGATCGAACCCGCGACACGTTGCGCAGCAGTCGATCGCTCAGCCACTGGGCCAACCGTGTCGTCAAAAATTGAAATTAAAATTAGCTTGAAATTAGCTTTAGCGTGGCCATAGCGGTCATTGAGCCACCTACATTTTCTAGCATTCTCTATTTGAAATTAAATCCATTAACGTCCTGAAAAAATATCCATCTTGATCTTCAAAATGTTCGGATAACGAAAAACCATACATAATGTATTGTTTGGGTTCCTACGGAGAGATATTAGGGAAAGGGCAATGACCGATAATGCCACGCTAAAGCGATTCGGGTATAGTACTTATACCGACAAAAAAATATCTCCATTCCTTACCTGTCGCATGTAACTCGCCAGCGTCACACTTAATTGTGTAAATAATTAAAATTAAAACCAATACAACGTGATTCATTGTTAGAAACTATTTAAACAATAACGGATGTTAAAGAACCGACAGTAATATATTGTAAAATATGTGATGTGCATGAGCATAATTTTGCATAATTTTACCTCACAATAGGTTTGAGGTATTTATAAAGTTATGGTCACCATCATTTTAATATTAATATTCATGTGCGTATTGTATAATAATCACTTGCTTCAAAAACGGTGAAGGAAAACATCGTGAGGAAACCGGCATGCCTGAGAGATATTTATCGACGGCATGTGAACTCCCTATCCTCACATACGGCGCTCAAAACTGGTCTTTGACGGTTCAGCAGAGGTCCAAGCTTGAGATTTGCCAGCGAGCAATGGAGCGCAGCATTCTTGGAGGCAGATTAACGGACCGTGTTAGGAACACAGTGCTGCGCTCCTAAACACAAATCACCGACGTCATCCAAAAAACAGCCAAAATTAAGTGGGACTGGGCCGGACACGTCTGCCGCATGTCCAAAGAGCCATGGGCCAGAACTACCACGATGTGGGTCCCAAAAAATGTCCGTCGACATCGAGGTAGACCCAAGAGAAGATGGCGAGACGAGCTTGACGCCTAAAGACAAGATTGGTCCACACTAGCTCAAGACAGAGGGGAGTGGAAAGAAGAAAGGGAGGCCTTTGCCCTGCAGTGGGACAACACAGGCTGAAATAAATAAATAAATATAAATAAAATAAATATGTGAAGCCAAGTCAGATGCTCATGGGCGGCTTTTAAACTCTGACACCAGGTCAGTCACTAACCACACGGAAAGAAGAAGAAGAATATTTATACGGACAATTCTGAAAAATATGTTAATCTGGGCTTAACCCTTATTTCTGACTGCAGAAATTGGAGAGAAGGATCAATGTTTTCTGGGTAAATAATATTGACGTGTCCTTAGAAGACCGATGACCTTGTGAAGGTTGTAGGAATCGGCGGGATGCGAGGAGTATAGAACCTGTGGGGTGATTGCGTAACAAAATTAAAATGACAATTGATCACAATGGGTTTTAATTTGACAGCTCAGCCACGCTCATTGCGTTATTTACATTGTTGAGCAGACAATTTTTTCAAAAATAATAGACAATGAATTTCCTTCTACAGCTGCGCATAAGGTCCTAGGTTCGATTCCTAGGTCGGGCAAATTTTTATTGGGTTTTTACATCTAGAATTTCTCAGTAGTCTGGATTTGTGCCCGGTTGATGGCAATAGGCTCGCCCCCTATTACATGGGACTAAAACGCAACTGTTGAAATGTGGGTGTACTAGATATACCTAGGTACACCTCTGCCTTTACCTTCTGGGACAGGCTTCATAGTATGTTATGTTTGTTACTATTACTTGAGTGAGTTCAAAGTCCCGACCTGGCCGACCTGATGAAGGCCGCAGGAATCCGCTGGATGCGAGAAGCACAAAATCGGTTGAAGTGGCGGTGCTTAGGGGAGGTCTATGGGCAACGGTGGCCGTCTTTCGGCTGAAATGATTTCAAAGTCACCTTGTTCTCTTAGATGGATATATGAAAGAGTGCCACAATCCTGCGGTAACATGGTCATACATGCTTTTATTTAGTAGAGCCATAGGAAAACATGGACATTATCCTCGTATTGAATTTACAACTGGTTGCACAAAGACAAACATTAACGCCCCATTATGTAATGGATTATAAACTCTAATGATTTTATTAATTTCCTCAACGAAGTTAATTTCTTAAACCAAGTTCCAAACATATGAGTTAAGGCTTGTGCAGACCAGCGCGACTTGTCGCGCGACGCGACACCGGTTATTGTTATACTGTAAAGTTTTCTTAGAAATTGTATTGTTCGTGTCGCGTCGCGCGACAAGTCGCGCTGGTCTGCACAAGCCTTTATTGAAAAAGAAATCTGGATACTTTTAAGGTCGCTTCTGCTGCATGTACAGATGTTTTAAATTTGAAAAAAATATAAATAGTTAATTGTTATTTAGAAAAATAAAATCTAAAAGTTTGCAGTTAAAAATATAAACGCAAATATACTTCGTCGACACATTTATGGCTCAAAATGCTCAAAATAGTGTCAACTATAGCCCTAAGGCTTTGCACCCAGGTTCCAAACACCCTGTTTATTTAATAAAGCATGCAGGTTAATTGCTCACTTACAATGGTAATGTCTAATTCTATAAAAAATAATTATTGATAAGGAATTTCCTTCAAAATTCTTCGGTTTTTGAAAGAAAGTATGATAAGCAATTGTGGGGCTGGTTGTGCATGATGCTGGAATTTCTCAGTTACAGCCCGTGGTCTGGATTTGTACCCAGTTGATGGCAATAGGCTCGCCCCCTATTACATGGGACTTAAAACTTAAGACTGAAACTAGAATTCGTCGATAAAACAGTTTTCCTAGGGATCACGCTCGACTCAAGGCTTCAATGGGGTCTTCATTTAACATCCCTTTCAGGACTGTTAAGTTCAGCAGCATATACTGTGAGAAAAATCCGTCAATTTACTGACGTAGGTACCGCGAGGCTAGTCTATTTTAGTTACTTTCATAGTATTATGTCGTATGGTATTCTACTATGGGGACGGGCTGCAGACTTCGAGTCTATTTTTATTCTACAAAAAAGAGCCATAAGAGCCATATATGGCTTCCGTAGGCGCGACTCTCTCAGGGAACTGTTTAAAGATATTAACATCATGACGGTACCTTTTCAATTTATCTATGAAAACATTATGTACGTAAGGAAACATCTACATCTTTTTAGTAAAAGAGGTGCAAGACACAATTACATCACTAGAGATAGGGACCAATTACTTCAACCGGATTTTAGGCTGGCTAAAGTGGACTCGTCTTTCATGGGGTACTGTTTAAAATGTTACAATAAAATACCTCCCAACATACTTCAACTGAATGAAACGAAATTTAAATCTTATATTAAACGCGCACTATGCAGCCAAGCATATTATAAGTTGGGAGATTATATCACTGATAAAAATGCCTGGCTCAAAGCTGGTCTTGCTCCACAAGGGCTAGCATTTGAAAATACTGTTGGAGCTGCTGAAGATTTTAAAAACTATCTTTGCATTGTATAAATTCAATCTCTTATCATTGTATAATTGCATAGCACATTGTGAGTACTGTGTACCGACTATAAAGCTACCATTTAGGTACTGGGTATGTCTTTTTTTGCATCGTTCTCACATGTATAACTTCAACATGAATGATGTAACCAATATTTTGTAACCATATCATCATTTAAAAGACTGTCCGTGGAGTTTCTTGCCCGTTCTTCTCCATAGGTACCTACTACGCTTTGGAATGGGCATCTAGCTTCATCTTTCAGACTGACCGACCCCTTGACAATTCAAAAGTGCCTGTAATTGGTTTATTTGAAATAAATGTTTTAGTTTTGTTCTTTCTTTGAGTTTGAGTTTAAACATAACTGGTGAAATGCTGGGGTTATAGGGTACACCTCTGCCTAACCCTTTGGGAATTACAGGATTGATGATTTGTTATGTTTATTAATAAAACAACGAATAACATCATTAAATTACATTTTATTACAATTAATTTAAATTATAATTCACAATAATACTTATTCATGATCACAATTTATTTTTTGTACCCTTATTTTTTTACTACCCCTAACACGGAGTGGTTTTATTTTAGAACATATCATTTAGGGAATAATTTTAAAAAGATATACGTGGTTTTACAAAACTAGTGTGATTGACTCGCTGACTACACCAAAATCAGAGTCTCTTTCTTTTTACATAGCAATAGAATATGCGCTTTTATCGTGGACCCAGGTCACGGCATCACGATCTCACGGGAAAGCAAAATGTATGGAAATATATTAGGAAAACGCTTTTACATTTTCGTCCACGATAGTGTGTACGATTTTCCATAGATTTTGATGGACGTGGACGTCCACGATAATATCGTTACGTTAGAAATTATAAAAGCGCACATTTGAAGGTTTTTATTTACTTTCAAGAAAGAGACTACCAATAAAATCTTCACTTGACATTGTCTGGAAAAACTTATAATTTATTTTATTTAAAGAAGTTTAGAGTTTGTTTTTTTATTAGAAGAATAACTATTTTTTTTAGAAAATTTTATAAAAAAAATAGTTATTCTTATTATTATTTTGAAGCTTTGCAGAAGGACAAAAACTAACCAATTTTTTTTTAATAATTTTTTTATTGCAAAACAGACTCCTGAAGAAAACCTAGAAATAGGCTAATAATACCCTGGACGTGATGTGTTCTTACGTATTCTGGCACAAACTTATGACATTCAAAATTGACAAAATATTACACAAAAAAAATAACATTTATATCTTGCACGTATACTATCACAACTGCTATTAAATTAAATGCAACCGAAATTCACATTTAAGCTATTTTTTTTCTTGTGTCAAACTAATTTGTCGTTATTTGGAGCCATTTTTTGTTGATTGCTACGACAGCCAGTATTAAAAAAATTACGGAAGCAATTTTTTTATTGGTAAATATTTTACTGATCCTCTTAAAACTTATTGACCTTCTAATAATGGACTCTTTTGTAAATTAATAAACCTCTAAAAACTTTTTGCACTTCTAAAGATGCACTCTTTTTTGAATAATTGAGCCTCTTCTTGACTGCCTGGCCTTTATCACAGTTGGTCCCAGTAACTAAGCTAGGTTACCCCAACCAAACGGTACGGTTAGGTTGGAACCGTGACTAACCACGCGCGAGCCGAAACCCCACCAACTGGGTTAGATTAGGTTAGAACTGTGACAGGGGCCCGCGAGTGCTACATCCAAGTTGGCCGCAGTTACTTGGCTATTTTGTGTTTTTAAGAAAAGAACCCAAAATAGGAATTATTAGAGGTTCACAAAAAAGAGGCGCAATCATTATATTACAGTGTTCAATAATATTTTTGGGAAAAAAAATGGAAAATATTTGAGGTTCCTTTATTCGTTAAGTGATTTTTCCTTGTCTTTCGCGGTACCTATTTGATCTATCCATTATAAAAGGCAATATTACCCAGTTCACTTATTTGGTTTTCAATGTAGAAGAAATAACAAAATTGATTACTGAATCAGTTAAGTTGCTTCTTCTTCACGACTGCGCGATGGACCAGTGGTTAAGACCAGGCTCTGTAAAGACAATTTCCACGCAAGCTCCGCCCCCATGCACCCCGCCACTCCGATATGTACTAAACGCTAATGCATCAGTAATAAAGTTGAATATCGCGTACAGTCTTTGATCGTGTTCGAGCTCGATACTCGTAACTAAATAGCGTAAGTCTCAATTCTTATTTAGTTTATAACTAAAGTAATAATTGATTCAGAGAAATAATATCTTGTGACCGGATAATAAATTATATTTTCTTACTGTGAATACTTATTTTAGACATAAAAGCCTAGTAATCTTGATTTTATTTAGATAATCTTTAAAAAAGGACATGATTTTCGAATAAAAATGAATCGTGCGAAAATGTTACAATTACGTAACTGTCTTGCACGTGGAAAGAAAAAGATCAATAAATCACATAGTAAAGTTCCATTTTGATTGTATGCGTGACTATTTCAGAATATTAATGCAAATTAACATACAATTTAGGGAGCGTCCTCTTAAGGTCTCGCCTCACTTGCACGAATGGATTCAAAACCGGGCAAGTACCAATGTGACGTTCGATTCATATGTACCTTCTGAATTTATCTTGAATATTACTGACATCGATGAAAGAAAACATCGTGAGAAAACCTGGGCTTATTATGTTAATATAATTCTGAAATCGCCAACCCGTCTTGAGCAAGCATGGTTATCAATGCTCGTACCTTCAGTAATAGGCTGGGACAGTAATAGGCTGGTATTGTAACCAAACGGAATCATGTTTGCAAAAAGTGCATACCATACCTTTATTTTCAGCCCCTTTCAAACAAACTGAAACAATTTGGTTGAGTGTAATTTTGCCACTATCTAAGGCTGATCGTCCACGACGCTGCTCAAAGTAGCCTGTTACTTAGATCCCCGATGAGTAGCCAGATTGTCACAGCACTAGTATTTTAATAGCGATCCGTACAATTTACTATAGTCCACGTATATTCACGCGCGACTGCTAGTCACGCTTGAGGTATGTGAGCGGTGAGACGGGGGAGGTCGACAAAGGGTAACTCAGTCTGCCAATATTGTCAATGGCGCCCTGGCGACCGCAGGCGGTGACTAGCAATCACTGGATTATAACGCATTTACTATTCAAGGTGTTGATATTGATATTCCATAACTCTAGGGTTACCGCGTTGAGTTTATAACTAGTGACTTTTGAGAAGCGGCTTGGACGATGGACCTTAGTGTTATTTTTTTCTTCATTTTTGCTGTATGAAACGGCATAAATGAATAAAAAATATATTTCTTGTTCAGTATACAGATTTTAATTTAGAAACATGCACAATACAATAATATTAACAACAATCATAGTATATCAAAAATATCTTGAAATTGGATACTTATTTTAAAAATCCTTTTCTTTTTTCATGTCATCAATTTGATTCTAAACCAATAAAAAGAATCACTTCATTTTAATATAGTAAAAAGAAAATAAACTGATTTCATATTCGACATTTTCTAAAAATCCATTGAGCTTAATTCATATTGGAGCTTGACCTACAAAACGCCACTGATGCCGCTACTGGCGTGTCCACCTACGAGGCCCAACTCATCTGAGATAACAAAATATTTTTACTTTTCCCATCGACTCGAGAAGAAGAAAAATTTAATAATAGACATTTTCTTAAAATCAATGTAACTCAAGGAAACAGTGACAAAACAGTAAGTAGAGCGATGCAACGATAAGGTTTCCTATCATGATGGGGAAGCCGATCTTCAAGAATTGTAGGAAGGTGAACCGGTAGCCATGTTGTTCTGCCACTCCTGCGCATACCACGTTTGCGCTGGCGCCGATAAGTGTCCCGTTACCTGGTGTTAGGGAAAACAAAATTATAATTTTTATGCAAATATATTAAAAAAATTATGCATATTTATTGTTAGTTTACTTAAAAATTATGTTAGTTACCAAAGATGTGGCAAAATATGGTTATAGCCGTGATATAGTTATATCCCTAGGGATATAGCTATATACCGTAATACTTGTATAAAAGCGGTTCATAACTGTCAGATTGCCTTAATTTTGTTACTGCGACCAATTTCGACGGTCACAGTTCTTACCTCACTTATTTAGTCGGAGTGTCCTAATAGTTATATGACTAGATCGTGCTCGTATTTATAGTTATATTCCTATTAACAGTTATAAATCGGTTTCATATAACTATGTTATTCGATTTTGATAGGTGCAAAGGAGTTCTGGAATAGTGATGGGTACCTCCGAGACAGGCTCCGAAGCTCAGCGCCCAGGCGAGCGGCGCGAGGGGCAGCGCCAGCCCCGCGGGGTGCGCCAGCGCCACGATGACGCGTATCATCATCGTGGACAGCGGGATGTTGTCCACGAACGCCGACGCTATGCCGGACACCTGGTGGGAATGAGACAGGGTTGATCGATTATCGCGACTTTTTACAAAAATTTCATCGTATCTCTATCAACTCATCCTAAAAACAACCTAAGACTAAATAATTTTGGTGGTCCCTTATGATACTGTGGCGGCATCTACAATCGCCACGTGTGAACTACGCATCGAAGAGTCACACAACATCCTGACGTCACACAAATCCTGCATCGCGCAATTAAAGTTTACCGCGCGATGGACATTTATACAATCTCCCAACCTCTGGGTAGTCGCCCGCCAGACACGACACCCGTCTGGTCGGAGGATCCTCCCTTTTCTATGGTGGATGAGTGAACTTTACACCCTGTTCCTCATGCCCCTAAATATATATTATATTTCCTATTCGCCGGTAAATTGCGGACGCTATATGGCGGCTACCGCAATTCTAGGAAGCCGTAGCGTGTGCGAGTTCGACTAGCACTTAGCCAGGTTTTTCACATGTGAAAAAGAGACACATTTATTATAATTATTCGAGTGTTCAATAGTATTTTTAAGGAAGCAAAACAAAGTGCCCGCCTGACTTCATAGCTACGACCGGTTTGTGCCCGGTTGATGGCAATAAGCTCGCCCCCTATAACGTGTGACAACAACAGGTACACCACTGCCCAACTCTTCGGGGAAACAAGATATTATGTCATGTTGTATCAAAACCTATTTTTTTTAAAACTTTAGATCCGATATTTCAAGATGTTCTACTTACCCACAAAACAAGCATGATGGCGACTGCTAAGCGCGACTCTTGTCCAACTTGTAGTATCAGCATCTCCGTCATATTGCCGATCCAGGATATTAAGCCTAGTTTAGATAATGCCTGGAATGTAAGAACATTAATTATGATAATTATGATCTTTTTTAGGGCGCTATTACACTAGGACGCCATGGCGACGTCGCCGGCTACGTAGCCATGGCTGCTTCTGGCTACCTACCGTAGCTAAATACGTAGCCAGTAACACGCGGGCGTCCGCCCTGGTGATCAGTTGGCCACTGAGTGAGGTAGGCGAAACTTATTTTTGTATACAAAATACTACCAACTGGGGTACACGTCGCCTAGTCTCCAGAGTATCCAATCTCCACGTAGGGGCCAGTCGGTTGTGACTACGCTTCCAAATTGGCGATGTCGCCGTCGCCGGACGCCCGTAGTCCAGTGAGTTAACTGGCATACATTTTAATACGAATTGTTTGGATACGCAGCCGGCGACGTCGCCATGGCGGCCCAGTGTGTTAGCGCTCTTATGGAAAATAGATCAACTGATCCTCCGAAAACTTACTGACCTACTAATGATCGCTTTTTAAAATTAATTAATCTCTAAAAGCTTTTACTGATTCAAACTTTTTAAATAAATGAGTTTATTTTAAGTAACTTTCTGGCCTTTTCTCATAGTATACAATAAAATTGTAAGTAACCGCACGCGAGCCGCGCGAGCGAAGCGAGCGGTACCGCGAAATGCGGCCGGTGAGCGCTACATCAATGTTGGTCGCAGTTACTTGGCTATTAAGAATTTTTAGGACCCCGAAACATGAGACTTTTATTCGAGATTCACACAAATTCATTATATTAGAGTGTTCAATCATATTTTTAGGGAAGCAAAATGGGTTCGATTAAATACATTGAGGTCTCGTGATCACAAGCGAGCCGGTTGAGCCTGACGTCCTAGGGTCTATACTGCATACCATACCCAGCTTATTTCCCCACTGCTGGGACAGCTGCTTTCTCTTTGTGAAAGGGAGTGGCCATAATTCACAGTACGGGTTGCTGGCCATGTCATGAATTTTTGGTTCTAGGACAAGCTGGTTTCCTCACGATGTTTTTCTTCACCGTTTTGGGAGCAGTGGTGATTAAATAATTTACACAAAGTGCCTGTCTGGCATCAAAACTTCGACCTTAACTTGTAAGTCGCGGTCGTTTTCACTGACCCACTGCTCCTACACAGTCCTGGGGTCTGTACCAAATCCAAAATAATAATATACTTTGCCATTTAAAAGTACCGAAACAGACGAGTTTACCTCCATAAGCACGAACAAAGCTGCGAAGAACAGCAAGGTAGACCATTCGACCCTCGCGAGGATCGGTTCCAGGTCATCCCTCTCTGCCAGGAGTAGCAGCAGTAATGCGCCTAGTAGTGCCGTCCAGCCTAAGGATAGGCGTTCTGGAGAAAAATGTGAGAGCAGTTTTATAAAAACTGTACTTTTCGGTACAAGTGGGCAAAGTTTGTCATTGTACTCGAGGCGGGATTGCGGCCTAATTCGAACGCATGAAAAAAGTGCCCACTCTAACTAGTTTACAGGGTGCAAAAAAACCATTACGAAGCCGTCATATACGCATTATGTACATTAAACTTAGTAACTTTGTGCAAAAATTATTGCTGGGAAGCAAATTAAATGTTTGGTGTGAAATGTCGCCGCGTCAGTTCGGTATACGTTATGCGCACGTAAAACATTATAAATGCATGCAACGGTATAGAGATTATGGGAGTATTTAAAGATAGTTTATTAACATAAAAGTAGGTTATTTATGACATCAAAAACTTGATTTCGTAAAAAAAACATAAAAAAGTTGGAAATTTGACCTTCAATTCCTCCGTAACCAAAAAGTTCCCTGGTATGGTACAGTACAAAAAAAAAACATAATAACGGGAAGGACTCTCGGCTTCGTTAAGGGTATTTTTACACCCGGTAGTTATCTGTGGTGCACTTTTCTCTACTAGTGCGGAAATGCAAAAAAAATCACGAGTGTTTAATATTGTAATTATACAGTGTTATAATTGCAATTCATTATTAATATTCTAGTTTGATGTTGTAACCGTTTTAGGCGCAGAAGGGCATTATGGGGTTACATAAAATTATATTTTTTTTTATCATTTTCATCATATTTACGTTATTAAATATATTATAGTTTTTTTTTAACTCGGTGGTGTCGTGGGACAGAAGACCGGTTGGAAAGATGTTTCTTTCACTGTTTATTCTGTATTAATACAGAGCCATCTAGTTAAGTATGGTCACAAGTTTCAAGTGTCAAAAATTTTTGGTTTTGTTTTTTAACCGACTTTCAAAAAGGAGGAGGTTATATGTTCGACGCGTATGTATGTTTTTTTATTTATTTTTTATGTACATCCGCCGATTTCTCCGTCAATTGTCGACCGATTTTGTTTTTTTTTTTTATGACAGGGTATGCCCCCGGATTATGTCCCATATAAATTTTATAAACTTTGCTTGGATAGTTTTTGAGTAAGCTTCAATAATACGTATTTTTCCCACTTAGTATTTGTGAATGATATGATGATAACTTCCTGTGACTGTTATTTACATAGCAGGTACTGCTATTCAAATTTGTGTGGGGTAGGTACCACAACTGAAAAGTAAAAAATAAAAACTTTTTACGAAAATTCAAAACCAAAGACACCAACTTCCGAAATGAAAGTTATTTTTCACTTTGTAGTGTTTTTTCCGGAAGTAAAGTACTTACCTCGGAAAGCACGCTTAGCCGTTGGTCTCAGCTGTCATTCGTAGATCTTTAACAGTCGTTACGGGTAGTCAGAAACCCGAAAGTCTGACAACCAGTATTACGAAGGGCTATCGTGTTACCCAGTACCTAACTGGATTGTGAAGATCAGACGGCTCCATGTAAATTAATACTGGTATTCAGCTGTATCCGGTTACACTGGAAGCCGACCCCAACATAGTTGGGAAAAGGCTAGACAGATAAGGTACTTACGTAATTCAGGGATTGCATGCAGAAAGAACACAATGATGACAAATGACACGCAGATTGTAGATTTCACCAACAACTGTTTGTCCCTGATGCGATACTGAAATGAGAAAATACGAAAATCTATATTAATATTAAAATGAGTTAAGAGGAAATGCGGTCGAAGAGACTTTTGAAAATTAGGTATTTGAAGAAACTTCAGGGGCATGAGGAACAGGGTGTAAAGTTCACTCATCCACCATAGAAAAGGGAGGATCCTCCGACCAGACGGGTGTCGTGTCTGGCGGGCAACTGCCCAAAGATTGAAGTCGGGAGTTTGATGTCTATCGCGCGGTAAACTCTAATTGCGCGATGCAGGATTTGTGTGACGTCAGGTGTTTTGATGCGTAGTTCACAAAACTATCGCCGTCGCGAACGCTCGGCGGTCGGCCGCGATTCGTACAATAAGGACAGCTGCAGACCCGACTGAATAGCCTAAGTAAAAAGTCATAATTCGAGGTTTGGCTCTCGCCTATATTTGCTTCAATTTTGGTTCAATTCATTAAAAAATCAAATCAAATCAAATCAAATATATTTATTGTGGATCATAGGTAGGTACAGTACAGTTCTTAAATATTTGAGAAATCTTGTTCAGGTATAGAATATGTACTGTGTCCCTATGTTTTTCTTTTTTCATTAATAGTTGTCAAATTTGTACACTAGACCTCTGTTGACAGCGGTCTTAATAGGCAATTTTGAGCATTTTTTTAGGGTTCTAGTGCCTACAAAGGTAATGTATAGGCGAGAGCGTTTCTATGGAGAAAGGATCACCCGTATTTCCTCTTAAAATGTTTTCCATGTGAAATTTCAATGTGGCAGCCTTTTTTATTTTATGGTTGGAAATTATCAAATAACTTCTCCCGCTCTGGCCGGAGCGGGAGGGCGTGTCAGACTTTTACTGACTAAAATCCACCCGTGTTCCTTCCGTTGCCTGTGTGCCGGGGCCGCGATATCCCTTTCGGACAAACTCGCAACCCTGGCAGGTCTATGTGGCAGCCTGGAGTTAGGATTTGTGCCCGGTTGATGGCAATAGACTCGCCTCCTATTACATGGGACTTAAACATAAATTGCGAAATGTGGGTGTACTATAGGTACACCTCTGCCTAACCTTTCGGGGAAATACAGGCGTGATGTTATGTTAAGTTATTATTAAAAGAGAGAGTGAATTTTGTCGTCAACAACAGCGAGATGACGACACCGAAGTAGCAATAGCACGCGCGTAATTTCGTTTCTCGTTGAACGAAATTACGTCCCGTTCTCGGTGCAGTGGACAAACAGCGTTAAGTTAATGGACAATTATTTTGGATGTGACAGTACATACCTTTTGCTTCATTTGCGCCAGAGTGGAACAGAACATAGGATCAGAGCGTGAAGCCCCTCCCCCCGCCTCCCTGCGACTCAGAGCCAAGTTCAGCTTCTCAACCTGAAACCACGGGAAAGAGTACTGATTGG
The DNA here is from genome assembly GCA_947364205.1 of Agrochola lota. Classification (NCBI taxonomy): domain Eukaryota; kingdom Metazoa; phylum Arthropoda; class Insecta; order Lepidoptera; family Noctuidae; genus Agrochola; species Agrochola lota. Next base: position 5,628,165 of record OX376246.1, on the reverse strand, counting down.
TTCATATAATACAACATGTCCCGTAAGTAACGCACATCACCAAACGCCTGAATTAAAATAATATGTTATAATCATAATACATACACAGATTTTTATAATTATGTATAAAACATTGTTTATTGATTAATTTAGTTATACTGATTGTAGAAAAAATTGTGGTCACATTACATTGCACGCAAACAGTTGCACACGTTTAAGGGCTTTTGTTTTCGTTTTTCCTAGTAATTGTATGGACGTTTGTGCACTCATGCGTATACGGTTCGTACAATTACTAGGATGGCCGAACCGGACCAGAACCAAACACGAATCGAATACGGATTAGTGGGTAAACGCCCTAAGGATCTAGTGTATTAGGTATTTGGTCCATTTTCATTTTCTTTGACTGTACAGTGGAAGTGTGACTGTAATTTACGTAGTTTTGTAAAGTCAACAAAACGTCAAAATTAACATCTTTAGGTGCAGCGCTTCTATCTTTTGATCAAGCAAAAAATATTTATATATAGGGTCATGGAGGCCACCAGCAGCAATACAACATAAGTTAATGAATAAAAAATAATACCAGCTGTCACACTGCAGGGCAAAGGCCTCTTTTCATACAGAGAAGGCACGAGCATTGATCACCACGCTTGCTCAATACGGGTTGGTGACTACTTATAGTCCAGGATCCTCACGATGATTTTTTTCTTCACCAAAGTACAAGTACAAATGAATTAGTAAAAATAAAACTACTAATAATCAGTAAAGTGTACCTTTTTTTCGAGAGCTCTCCTCACAATGTCCTCATCTCGCGAGTATGAGGCCAGTGAGGCCGCTGCACGTCGCCACACTGCTATCTCCTGACGAAGCTCTGCAATTATACACATTACATTACTACTATACCGAGACTCCGCTGTGCCATTGAAAGCACGCTGAGCCGCTAGTCCCGGCTGTCATTCATAGATATTTGACAGTAGTTACGGGTAATCAGGAGCTCAATGTTAAATGAAATGTTTATTTCTATAAATAGATCTTCTAAGACACTTTTAAAAGCCATTTTTTTGTTTTTCAAATTTACCGGGCACTATGGAACGAAAAAAGGGTCGCGAAGATATTTAAAATAAAATTTTAAAGTGTCGCTTTTTAGCTTGAAATGGCTTTTAATAGCCAATATTTTGCATACATTTAACATTGTTGCAAATTGGCAACTTATATTTTTTTTGCAAAAAAAATTGACGATTTTTTGACGTACTTGTATTTTCAGATTAGGTACGGTTTAAAAAAAAATGCATTAAATCTCATTATATGGAGTATGTCAAAAAATCATTAATAAATAGTTACATCACGGTGTTCAAGGATATAACGGTTATTCTTTCCGTTCCGGAGATAAAAGCATTAGCACCATACATTTTATTTGCAAAAAAAATATAAGTTGTCAATTTGCATACCAGATTGCATCTTATGTTAAATGTATGCATAATATTGGCAAAAAACTATTTCAAGCAAAAAACCGATACTTTAAAATTTAAGCTTAAATGGCTTTGAGAGCCTTTTTTCGTCCCACAGTGCGGCGCCGGCCTTTCCTAACTGTCTGATCTCTGAGCAGTAAAATACTGGTATTCAGCTGCATCACGTTAGACTGGAAGCTGACCGCAACTAGTTGGGAAAAGGCTAGGCAGATCATGATGACTTATAATTCTTACCTAAAATATCTCTGGGCACACTATGCCTTAGTTTATTGATATCTCTGAACATATATCTCAGCTGGAAGTAAGTCTGTACGCTGACTATAAGTATGCCAACCCCCATATGAATAGTGAACGTCGTGAAGTTTATGTTCTGAAACAATGAACGGAAAAAAATTACAACACCAAAAAAAAAACCTTGAAAATAAAATATTAACGTGTTATACAATTCGAAACTGTTTAGGAGACCTGGCTTAAGATTTCGTTTGGTTGAAAAAAATGGCTTGGAAGCCATGTTTTGTGAGTTAATATGGCTTAAAGTGAATTTAGAATCTCGCATAATGTATTTCTATAGTTTGACCGACACCGCTGAGGCACGTGCGCGGCGAGAGGGGGGGCCATGCGGGCCGCTGATTCTTCAACGATCACAGCGTCCCGCCCCCCACCTCGCTGCGCATTCCTAGTACATTGCCAGTACAGTGGTGTCGGTCAAACTATAGCAAATAAACGTTTGATTTGATTTGATTCGTATCATGTTTGTGAACATTATTTATATTCGAACGAAACGCTTGCTCACATTCGCTTAAGTATACAAATATGTACAACAATTTCATTAAATAAAGGTTCATATTCGCATGGAATGCTTACTTTACTAAGTAAAATAATGACAAACTATTGCATGCTAGATAGGTTAAGGTCATGGCTAAGTTGACATGGCCAGCAGTTGGCTAAGTGTAGATCTTACCGCTTTCACGATAGCAGGGTGCGTGGCTATGATGACGTTGGGCGGGTCGCCCACGGGCGTGGCGGCGCCCCCCACGTTGCTGAAGATCACCATCGACATCAGCACTGGCACGGGGTTCAGTTGGGTTACCTCGCATAATCTGAAAGAAAGAGTATGTTAACCATTTAGAACTCCCACTTCGTGGCATATAGGTATGCACCTATAAGAAAAGATGATAATAATAATGTGGCGACATCTACAACGACACATGCAAAGTACGCATCAAAGACCTGACGTCACACAAAATCTTGACGTCACCAAATTCAGCATCGCGCAATTAGAGTTTACCGCGCGAATGACATTTATAAAACTATCCGACATCAACCATTGGGCATTTGCCCGCCAGACACGACACCAGTCTGGTCGGAGGATCCTCCCTTTTCTAAACAGTATGACTAAACTTTACACCCTGTTCCTCATACCTCTAAAATATTCTTTCTTATGAACCTGACAGTCGATTTTCAGGGATCCTTAAATTCTGGCTGAGTACTTCGTTGGCTTAGAGGTCATCAGCGTGATTTCTGAGCTTGTCCGCTGGGTTATATTGCCAGGTTGGGTAAATTGTTATGAAGTGATTAATTCATATTAGCAGCCCAGAGTCTGAATTTGTGTATAATTGTTTTAATAGGTATTCAATCCTACCTGATTGTAACTGGAGTCATCAGCAGGACAGTGGTGACATTGTCCAGAAATGTGGAGAAGATCGCCGTGAAGAAACACAAGACGTTGATCAGTGGCCATGTTCTGCCGCCTGTCACCTGAAACATTCATTGACTCAGGCGTGACTTTGCGGAAATCCATTATAAAATACAATCGACGACGTATAAAATAAATCAAACAATATGAATGTTAAAAAAATACAATACAAGATGTATATTTAGTAACCTAATCCGCTTAATTGTTCTTTAAGAGTCATAAAGAAAGCTCTAAGACAACAAGTCAATCGTCATCCTGAGCATCCTCAAGATGACGATTGACTTGTTGCACGAGGCATCCCTCGTTGAAAGGTGAAACACGTGTCGATTTCTTACAGGGTTTTTTGTGACTCTTTAAGAGTAGTTAAGCGGATTAGGTTACTAAATATACGTCGTCTATTGTATTTATTTTTTTAACATTCTTATTGTTTGATTTATTTTACTTTTACATCAAACGACTGCAGCCAAATAGAAAATTAGACAATATGTATAGACTCACTAACTTTTTCCTGCGGCTCCACCCGCGGAGGTCGGAAATTATCCCACGGAAACGTACTAGCGGAATAAAAAGTATCCTATTTCCTAACCCAGGTCATGGTCTACCATGGTCAAATCAGTTCAGCCGTGTTAACGTGAAAGCGTCACCAACAACAGAACTCCCGGCATTCTGACATGATCCTCTTCCATTCGTCCGCGAACACATCACAGACAGGTTTAGCTTCCAAGAGTGCGTTGAACGCTCAGAGAGAGTGCGAGGGGCAGGGAACTGAGCTCGCGAGACGCAACGGTGTGAGTCACAGGCAGGGTCAAATTATGATTTTTATTTGCAGGCTCTTCTGATCACTATTTTAATACGCTTACTTTATAGAGCTCCCGTGCCCAAAGGGTGAAATGGGATCCTATTACTAAGCCTGCGCTGTCTGTCCGTACGTTTGTCTTTGGATCAATCACAGGGCTGTATCTTTTTTCAGCGTAATAGGTAGCCAGTTTAAATCACAGTATGTTTTAGTATAGCCTCTAGTACCAGAAAGTATAGAATCCAGGGTATGCTCGCTACAAGGAGTTTTACTTCTAGCACAGATTACATAGTACAGATGGTTTACTCCGCAAATCAATTAAATAAAAAGTGACTTTTGCTACGACACAATAAAGTGCAATTCAGGTCGCACAGCACTAATTACCTTCAGTTATATTCACTAAGAAGTTGCCTCTCTTTCTATCGCATAAGTCTTATATCTTCTGACTAAGTTCACCGAATTGGCCCGACAAGTTGTAGCCACCGCGTTCTTGTAGCTTCATACCTAAATTGCGGAGTGCGCCTTCTGTATCGTTCTGTGCTCCTAGTACTAAAGATTTAAATGGACAGTTTTAGACTACTGCAGTTGAATTCAACGAAACTCAGCACAGTCTAAGAACCAGCAAGCACTTTTCAAACTTCAAAAATAATTAAATCCAGCCCCTCAAAACTCCAACTTTTACTGCCTTCTTCTCAGGCGACAACAGAATTAACTATAGTTTGACCGACCCCCTGTCTCGCCGCGTATATAACTAAGGCGTGGTACAGAAGTCTCGGTCAAACTATATTTCATTTCATTTCCTCACACTTACTTCAAAAGCCAACACAGCGAGGTAATCGAAGAGTCCAGTCTCGGCCAAAATGGCGACGAGCAACATCATGCTGAACAGCAGCAGCAGAGTCTCCACATCCAGCCAGGAGACCAGCTCCGGGAGTGAGGGCCTCTCGCCTGCCAGAGCCAGTACTGCTACGGCCAGGGATGAGGATAGGAGAGCTGCTATTGTACGGTTTACTATCTGGAAATCGGAATTAGGTGTAAAAAACAGTAAAAATAAAAATAAAGCCGTTGGTCCTGGCTGTCATACATATAGATCTTTGACGTCGTTACAGTAGTCAAAAGCCCAAAAGTAAAAGTGGTAGGTATCGTGTTACCCAGTTAGTACTTGGTTGTGGAGGTCAGATAGGCAGTCGCTCTATGTAAAATACTGGTATTCAGCTGCATCCTGTTAGACTGGCAGCCGAACGCAACATACTTGGGAAAGAGCCACGGAGAAGATGGCGATAATTAACAGTAAAATAAAAAATATTAAAGACGAACAAAAAAAAAACAGAAAAAGAACAAAACAAGACAAAAGCGAAGACAGAGAAGAGAAAGGCAGTAAAAAGATGAACAACAGTTGAAAAGCAAATATCCCATAAGACCACAGGAACTACTGAACTAAAATACCAATCATTTACTGTCATTGTACATTCCCTAAAAACCATTTTATTTAAGGAAGGATTTTATATAAGGAAGGTCAGTGCATAAAAAAGCGTTTATTCGAGATACCTACTAATATATGTGATGCACCTTGGGCAGCCGTCCTCGCTACCAACTATTTTTAACCGACTTCCAAAAAGGAGGAGGTTATATGTTTGTATGTTTTTTTTATGTATGTCCGCCGATTTCTCCTTAATTGTGGACCGATTTTGAAAATTATTTTTTGTATGAAAGGGTTTGCTCCCAAGTTGGTCCCTTATAAATTTTATTAACTTTGCTTGGATAGTTTTAGAGTAAGCTTCAATAATACGTATTTTTCCCACTTAGTATATGTGGATCATATGATGATAACTTCCTGTCACTGTTATTTACCTAGCAGGTTTTCTAATTTGTGTGGGGTAGGTAGCACAACTAAAAAGTGAAAAATAAAAACTTTTTGCAAACGAAGGTCAGTGCATAAAAAAGCGTTTATTAGTGATACCTACGAATATATGTGATGCAACTGGAGCAGCCAGTCTCACTACCAACTAAACTTTTAACATAGTATAGTGCCGAGTTACACAGCGTGTATCAAACATGTGTGGCCATATTTAAGAGTGTGGTACAGACCATCAAACTGAACGACTTTCTCTGTTGGACCATTGAATATTTCTGATACTCGCAGTAAGAAAATGTCCTAACATTCTCAGCACTAGAAACACAAGAAGAAGACTCATACCTCAAAGATGATAAGCGTATACAACGCGATCAGCAGTATGGTGGAGTATATGATGCCATCCTCTGGATCGATGGGGTTCAACTGGTAGCTCACTGTTAGAGGCACAGTGCTGTTGCTCGATGTACTCATACGCAGGGTTATTCTTGTACCTGGAAATTAAGTAGATATAGTTATTACCACGACTGTTAGTTGTATGGACTTGCACGGCGAGGGTTTCGAGCACGGATATCAGTTTTTATCATGCTCTTAAAAGGAACAGACCGTAAGGGTTTCCTCATTGGTTTAGAACCACATCGCGTTTTTCGTCTTGACTGCCATGTGATTGTTCGATTTTTGCACATTTGTCGGGTCTGTGAGTGAAAAAACAAACTAATATTCCCACTGTTGGGATGCAGAGCTCGTCTCCACCTCAAAAGAAACGCACTCTAAGGTTGTCTTTCCACCAGAGATGTGCTATGCTACGTTACTATGGATGCGTTTGATATCCACCAATCATATTCATTGGATATGTGGACAGTACAGTATGTTAACTAACAGTGGGCGTTCTCGTTAATCCGCATTAGTGTAGCGCCCACACATGCTAAAAAGAAAAAAAATACATTTCTTTTTTGATTTTGTTGTTTTTTTTATCATACTGTGTGTGATTGGTTGATATCGAACGCATCCATAGCAACGTAGCATAGCACATCTCAGGTGGAAAGTTACCCTAAGGCTCGCGCATATTTAGGCGGGCCGCCGGCATTATAGCTTATTGCAAACATCAGAGTACATATTTACCAGTGATAGGAACAGGTAGTGCCTATTTGCCTAAACTTCGAAGAACAGAGAAAAGAAACGGAGACTTTCTTAGGACTAACTTTTTTCCGGGACATTTGTCCCGAAATTCGGGACAGCACTTTTAAATACATAAAAAAAAATTGTTATTTGGAATAAGTAATTCGTCTATATTTACCTAAAGTTTGCGACTAGACATAACATAATAAATAACATTCACAGTCGTTACAACCATAAAATTTTCAGAATTTTTTTTTTTGGAGATTATTTTGTAAATGACTTGTTGATCTTAATACTATGAATTACTCGTACAATGTTTGTATAAGGAGCCGTACACGTTTCGAAGTAAATATCTTCTTTCTAGCTCACTCCCGGCTACGTTTAATGAGATTTCTAAAGTTCAAATGTATAATTGAAAAAAAAAAGACATTTTGTCTTTAAAATAATAAAACTGAATTTTTTATAATTTTATCTTTCTCTATAGTAGGACGAATTTATCATTTCAAAAACAAACGGTATTTGTATTTTATCTTGAAATATAATTCTAAAGTATATTTAAAAATGTGCATGATATTAAAATAATGGCCTTATCAATAACTAAAAATGCCATTGCACTCAAAGGAATATCCTCAATTCTATACTAAAAGAGGTGATATTCAAACTAAAATATCACTCAGACATGAAAATAGACTTAACATACCCACTTCACGATTTAAAATGCATTCTTCCAGTGCATTTGTTATGTCTATTAAAGTATACAATAAGTTACCAGAATACATTAAAAATACTAATAACAATAATATATTTATCAATAAATTGAAACAATTCCTAATAATTAAAAGCTACTACACTATTGACGAATACTTTGACGATAAATTTCAACAACAATAAAAACATTTTGACATAATACCGACATTTCCTTTTAATTTTCAATTAAAATTAATAAATTAACTTATTTTAAAAACGCGTAAATACTATAAATTTAAATTAATTATAATAACTAATTAAATCTCATTTCAATAATAAAGACACACTAATAATTTGAATATTTTTATAATTTTAGTATAATCATGCAATAAATTAAACCCAAATATTAAGACTCATACACATAGACTCATACAAATAGGATTATAATTACGCAATTAAATATAATTATGATACAAAATATAAATACCAAAGAAGCTACATAACATTTTAAAGTAATATATTTTCATTTAATTCTTCTAAACAAAAAGCGCCTTCATCCTCTCTCCTATTATCATTTAATTAACTTTGCTGTGCCCGACAGGGTCCATGATTGATACAATGTCTAACATACCAACTGTTTTATCTCACATTATGGAATGCAATAAAGTATTGAGTATTGAGTATTGAGTATTGAGGAAACAGTTCAAATTGAAATTCTAAATTAGAATCTGTCTGAAAAAATTACCGCGTTGCGGTGCGGCCCGTCGAGGCTCCTAATGGTCCGCAGACTAGCGGACGGGATAGCAGAGGATTTTAAATTTATCAATTGAATTTAATACTTATCCAATCGAAATAAGGTATATATTTCAATGCTTGGTGATCGGCGGAAAACTGCGCTGCGTTACTCCAAGCTCGATTACCGAGCATTGAAATATATACCTTATTTCGATTGGATAAGTATTAAATTCAATTGATAAATTTAAAATCTTCTGCCGTCACGTCCGCTAGTCTGCGCAGGCCCTAATGTACTTTGGCGCATTTTTGCACTGCGGCTATAACGTGCGCTTAGCTTTACAAGCTATTTCTGTCATCTGACTTGAATAAGATTCCAAGTGAACGTTACAGAATAGTACAAGGTACCATCAAAGAAGTTCATATCTAACCAGTTTCAAAACAAAATCCCGTGAACACGATGACCACATCTGTTACCGGACCGGTTCTATAGCCGCCGAGCGCTGCAAGCAAGAATAGTCCTTACGGTGGTTAGATATGAACTTCTTCGTTGGTACAGTAGACTATCAAAATTCATTACCATTCATTCCAATTTGGTTCCACCTGGTAATTTCCTCCTCTATGAGATCCAGGGTGTTGGTCACATTCCTCCTGTGTTTCCCGTTGCTGTGTATAGGTGAGTTGTCCTGTAGAATCAGCATCTTACTCTCGCTGGAACTTGGCGAGAAGTCTAATTGGTCCTCTGGTTGCAGGTGGATCATCCATTTTGTTGAATTCTAAAATTTAAAAAAACGGACCAGCTACTTAAGAGCGCTTATCCTAAAAGTTGGCAACGTGGCAAATATTTACCTCTTTCGATTAATTTGGCAATATTACTGTATGGAAATATGAAATGTGGCTAACTAGTGAATTATTGATAATGAAATGCAATAATTAATATCATAACACCGAATATCCCATCTCTGCTATAAAGACCGACTCGCAAAAAAAATCAGGAGCTACGACTTGAGACTACATCATATTAAAATGTCCTCGTTGTTGGATAGAAGAAAGGTTCTAGATCTCACATTTCTTCACAAACTGTTCAATGGGGATGTTGACTGTAGCGAGCTTCTTGGAAAGCTGCAGATAAGTGCACCATCTCTCTTGCCGCGTAAATGTAACTATATCCTTTTCTACGTGCCTGGTTCCAAAACAAACCTCGGACACTTCGCCGTTTTGCCAAGGCTCTGTAGGCAGTATAACGCAGTATCGAAGCGTGATGAATTGGACATTACATGCAAAATGTCAAAGTTTAAAAAAGATTTAAAAGCCATAAATATCCAAGCCATAATTCAATAATTTTGTCTGTTGTCTTTTATGGTTATTATTTTATTTTTATTTTTAATGTTTTTAGTATTCATTTGTTTTGTATTTCATTTTATTTCCATTTCTGATATCATGTTGTATGTTGTGATTTATTCATTATTATATTTTACCTTTGTCAAAATTAATGTTGTACCTAGATTATAAGAGAATGATGTGGTCTCCTATAATTGGAAGCGCACACTGTATTTGACCCTATTCCTATATTGTAAACTTGCATGTAATTGTGTAGCCTCTGTTGGAGATCCAATAAAGTAAATAAATAAATAAATATTTAGTTTTAGATGCAAAAAAAGGAAACTGGTTCGACTGGTTACAACATCAAATTCAGTGATATAATTGCAATTCATTATTAATATTTTAGTTCACTAGTTAGCCACATTTCATATTTCCATACAGTAATATTGCCAAATTAATCAAAACAGTGAAATATTTGACATCTATTTGTGACGTTGCCCACTTTCGGAATAAACGCTCTGAATAACAATCTTAACAAGTTCACAGCGTGTTTGTACACTTTTTTACCACATGTAAAGCGTGGGTCGCGTCGTGAGATAAAAATACTGTATGTCCTTAGTTATTCAAGGCTAGTTTGATACTTTATTTGATCGCAGTCCGTATCATATAAACAAGTAGACAATCACACTGTACATCTGCATTCAATAAGTGCCCAGTAAGGACACAAAGACTTCATTATATTTACGAGTTTATGATCATTAATCGCTGTGTCGTAAATATTTATGATTGATCAGTAATAGGGATGTTGACTGGGAAAAATACTATTTAGTTCGTCAGTCAGATAATAAAAAAATATTAGACACGTATTTTTTTATTTATCATATCAATTAAAGATGGTTTAGACAAAACGCATTCGAGTTGGGGAGCGGGGGCTCGCTACGTCACAAGACAGTGTAAAATCTACCGGGGAGTGACGTCATGCCACATTTTAACTCAATGTATTGCCATAATTTTAAGATTACATTTAAAAAAAATACGTGTACAATATTTTTTTATACACTACCTGATGGACAAAAAAATAATTTAGTCAACATCCCTACGCAGTGAAGTACTTATTCTGTTTGATAAACTTCGACAATATGATCACAGCAATGAAATTAACAGAAAACTTGTACCACTTGAGCAATTAGGTATTGCATTAACAGTACCTATAATTAACTCACACACTGACTTATTAGTATTACTTGTTAAAATGTTAGGAATATCGTATAATTTTACAATGTTTGTAAATATGTGAGCACCATGTATCTGTCACATATTTAATTTATCTGTAATTGCTTTATTTTTCATTCTTTTTTACCTATCGCGGTATAGTAATCTTATTCTAGATGCATCGTCTTCACATATAATTAATGTATGCAAAATATTGTAAAAACATTTTAAAAGAGTAACGGTGGAGTTTCTTGCCCATTCTTCTCCATACGAAAACTACCTTTTGGAAGGGGCGACTAGAATCAATTCTATTTTTTGTAAACTTGACGTTCATAAGTGCCTTTTATGTGCCTAATTGAAATAAATTGTTTGACTTTGACTTTGACTTTGGATTGTAATTCAAGTTTCAATGAAAACTACCTATAACTGTTATGTGCTATGTGAAATAAAAAAAAGCTTTAGCTTTTGAGAATTTTTATTTCTTAAAGCACTTTTGAACTGTCATAAAGTCACTCTTACAATACACATAAACACATTAAAAGTCGTTTCTAACATCCCTTAATATTCCTTCGTTGTTAATTTTAATATACATATTTTGTGACCTGCAATGTCAATGACTATTTTTGTAATGTTAGAACACAATTTAAAAGGTTTTTGGTATCACATTGACAGCAGTACACTGACTCCTAAGTCACAGGGTCACCTAGTTTAGGAAGTCAGGGTTTACCTTATCCGTATGACTTTTAGTTAACCAAGCTATGTATTAGGTCCCCACCTATGAAATCAGCGTTTTGTATGGAGAATTTTAAAGAAGTTGTTTTTTTTCATACTAACATTTTCTTAATTTATATAACAACCATGGACACTAATGTTTTAAAACTTTAATGCCCTAATGTTTAAAAACTAAGATAACGTAATATGCCACTTAGATTAAGCGACAAAAATAAGTTTTGGGTAAGTTAAAACAAATATTCGTCATTTATACTAACAAAATGAGGAGTCATTTTTAAGGTATTTTTTATGTTTATGAAACTATAAGTAATAAGGTTTTTTTACTATTGGTAGTTGTCTATGATGGTCATTATTCGATATAATACCAAGCAATTGATGAATATTTTAAATCATAGAAGTGACGAGGTTCTCTATTTGTGAGAAAAAAACGCCAATTTCATAGGCACCCAATATCTTAGTCTTAAGAAATGTCAAAGATTTTTGTATTAATAAAGACTTTTATTATTATTATTAGTTAATCAAAAAGTTGTACTGAGTTTTCAAAGCGAAGATTCCATTCATTACGGTGTGTTCAAGGCTTAGATCTCATAGCCGTACATTTAGGGTAGGTACATTTCATCATGTAGCCGTTTGGGAAGACCAAAAACTTATAGAGGTTGTTTGATATTTAATGTGACAGTGGTCACGATTATTCAGAAGCCCGAAAGTCTGTAGAATCTTTTTTTTGTTGTTCTTCTAACTGAACAGACAGCTGTGCTGCTGGGGAGTTGGTTGCGCCACTTCTTCTTCCCAGCTAATGCACTAGGAAGTGGTGAAGGGTGGGCGTTATGGGGGACTGTCTTGTGTAATTGACGTTCGAAAAGTGCTGATTCTCAGCCTAGTTTGAATAAATGACTTTTGAATTTTGTGTTACTCAGTTACTGGCTTGTGGAGGTGAGATAGGCACTCACACCATATAAAACACTGGTATACAGGTGCTTAGTTAGATGTCACTGCTTGCGGTAGCGTAGGGGGTCGGGTTGCTAGTTTGAATAAATGACTTTTAAATTTTGATTTTCGACCGGTTAGACTGGAAGCCAACCTCAACATAGTTGGGAAAGACGGATACCTAATGATGAGTGGATTACGTGGTAGATAACAGACCGTAGTCTACCTCACCTGTTGAAACTCTGCTAACTGGTCATCAGCGACTTCTCGGTGTAGCCACAGCTGCAGTATATTGACGCTTTCATTGGTCACCGCCTGCGCAAACGGCCCGGTTAGAGTGATCAACACTTTGACTCGGTCCTCGCTAGCTGGTAGCTCGTATTCTGGAAAAGAAATTAAATAAAAATAAATCGGTGCAGTTCGAAACCGCGTCGTGTGTTTTCGTGAAAACACAAGACACGAAACACACGTTTAATCACAGCTGTTATCATACATAGTGTAGTGGTATGTAACCCACACATGAACACAAACTTGCACCACCTACCACTGTTTATATGTATATGCATCACCCAATGGTTGACTGGTAGAAAATGCCTATCATTAAGTCCACCTCTGTACATTTGTGTGCTTAAAGTGTTAAAGAAATAGATAAATAAACTTGGAACTCAAGTACCGTATGTGGGTTCAGATGCTGTTCAAATACGATACGACACACAGGCGTCATTCGCGTGGTTTTGTAATTATTACCCTATCTACTCTTATTATTGTTTATAAACCTTGTTTAGTTATACTAACTTCATCATTAAATTAATTGTGTTATATTGAATGAACATTTAATTTCATCACACTATAGAACCTCTTCCACATCCTACCAAAAGTTTTATACTAGCGCGAGGTTCCCTAAATAATCCTAAGTCAGCTTGGCAGCCGCCAAAGTGCACCGACTATAACATCAAGCTTGCTCTATCTCAACTACATCTACACTACATCAAGTCTTCTTGATGCTACATAATCTGAAGATTGTCGATATTATCCGGGAGAGAACTACCCATTCTTAAGAAAAAGGGTCTTGACAGACGAACGGAAGGACATCAAAGACGATTTTATAAGGCCCATCGTCCACGACGCTACTCAAATGTAACGTGTTATAATCAAATCACCAATGAGCAGCCAGACTGACGAAACAGATGTCACAGCACTAGCACTTCAATGGCCCTCGTGCCTTGGAAAGCACGTCAAGCCGTTGGCCCTGCGCCTGATCCCTCTCCGTTCGTGTCTGATTGCCGTCCCATCGGACTATGAGAGTGAGGGAAGAGAGAGTGCACCTGTGTCTGTGCATACACTTGTGCACTATAATATCTCTTGCGCCGAAGACTGGTCTCGGATGAGATTGATCGCCATGGCCGAAATACGGTCTGGCGGACTATTACTTCAATGACACACACAACAACCAATCACAAACTAGTAAATAACATGTTAGTAAGTCCCTGGGTCCGCTTTTTCCTATTGATATACGGAACCCTAAACAGGTTTTTAATTGGAAAGGCCTATATAACCAGCAGTCCCTCTCACCGAGAGGAGGCCTGTGTCCCAGCAGTGGGAAAATAATAGACTGATTACCTTATGCTTATAACTAGCAGTGGACTGCAACAACCTGATGAAAAAGTTCACTTAACCGATCGTAGCCCCAAAAAAAGAAAGTTTTAACACTGAAAGGGATGTTAACACAACAAAAACCGGCCAAGTGCGTGATTCAAAAATCACTTGGCCGGTTTGGAAGGATTTTGTAGTTGGGATGAATTTATCCCAAGAACAAACTTGACATGTACTCCCATACGTCGATATCACGGTCAATTCGCCAACTGCAAATGTAAGTTTTAAATAGCAATTTTTTTTATGTGATATAACTACAAATGAATGATTTTCGAACATTTTCCTTTCATTTTGCTGTGATGCTCGTACCTTGCTTCCTGCCAAATTTCATGATTCTAGGTCAACGGGAAGTACCCTACAAGGTTTGGATTTATTTGCGAGTATCAAAATATGTTGAAGCTTAATTTTTTAGAGCTCCAAGGCACCATAGATTTGCGTATTTGATATTAATTTCAACTTGATACCTCTACGAATTTCTGTGAAAAAGGGGCTTGGCAGACTGACAGACAGACGGACGGTCACATGGACAACGAAGTGATCTTAGAAAGGTTCCGTTTTTTCCTTTGAGGTACGGAATCCTGGAATGACACAAAAATACTGTTTGATGATGAAGATGTTGACGTACCTTTAAGTTCTCCTCCCTGTATCGCAGTATGCAGCACTGTGTCGGACCGCTCCATGTTCAGCAGTAAGGAGACAGTCAGGAGCACCCAACTTGCAACTAGAGCACATAGCTTCACGGTACGTAGCGCATGGTCTAACTGTGGACAAATTATTATATTAATACGTGAAGCAAAAACTTTGTACCCCTTTTTACGAAAATTACGCGGACGGAGGAGTATGAAATTTGGCACAGTTAAAGTTTATATGGAGAAGGAGTGCAGAAAGCTAATATTTTTATATAATATATACATTAGAAATAAATTAAATTAATTTAAAAAAAACCGGCCAAGTGCGTGTCGGACCACGCACAATGAAGGGTTCCATAGTTGGGATGAATTTATCCCAAGAACAAACAGCCTAAGCATTGTATTTGAAAAACATGTTCTGATATCATGTGTTGATATCAAGTTTTTCAAACCGCAAATTTAAGTTGGTTGATTATTACTCGTTAACCTGTACACTACTGTACAGTCTACTTAGTTCTGATAGTTTTCCTTTTAATTTCGTTATATATACTACTGCTGTGAATTTTTTCACAAATCCAAGTACAACCATTTAGCTGGCAGGGGAGGGGGACACTTGACTCTAACAAAAAAAATCAGTTAAAAGCTTAATATTTCGCAAACGGATCCCTGAATCTAAAAATGATTTTCACAAACTCACAATATTTTTGAACGACCTTTCTAACGATACCCCAAATGATAGGGTAGACGAGAAAAAAAAACATCCTTACTTTACTTCTAGGGGAGGTACCCAAAATAAAATGTTTTTCTTGATTTTATTTTACCACTTTGTCGGCATGATTAATATGTATACATATTATGCCAAATGACAGCTTTCTAGTACTAACCGTCTCTGAGCTAACCCTCGGACAGACAGACGGACAGACAGACAGACAGATGGACATGGCGAAACTATAAGGGTTCCTTGTTTACTACGGAACCCTAAAAACATTACACACAGTACCATGCGTTTGACACAAGATGGCTACCTTAGAATCATGACATTTAAATGAATTATGGTCGAATTTCGACCTCTGGGCGACCACTAGTAATAATAATAATACCATTCTATTAATGTCCCACTGCATGGGAAAGGCCTCTTCTCATCCAGAGAAAGCACGTGCATGTATCAACACACTTGCTCAAGACGGAATGGCGATTTCAGACTTATTGTAACAGAGTTTCCAGGGGCTTGTGGATAAGTAATAACAGGGCGCACGGGTCAATCGATCAGATTAAACTACGCTTGCCGCGGTTGGTCCGTGGATGGGTGACCTTCTTTACATACCAAGACCCCTCCGTGCCTCGGAAAGCACGTTAAGCCGTTGGTCCCGGCTGTCATTGGTAGATCTTTGGCAGTTGTTACGGGTAGTTAGAAACCCAAAAATCTGGCGAGTCTTACCAAGAGGTATCGTGTTACCCAGTAACTTGGTTGTGGAGGTCAGATAGGCAGGTTGATCCAGGTAAAATACTGGTATTCAGCAGCAGCCGGTTAGACTGGAAGCTGACCCCAACATAGTTGGGAACAGGCTACGCAGATGATGATTAACAGATTTCCTAACGATGTTTTTCCGTCACCGATCTCAGTAATGTCCAAGATAAACTCAGAAACACTGGATAACACGACAGTTAAAGACACAACTTGTTTTGTAATGAGACGCTCTCATTACAAAACAAGTTGTGTCTTTAGACCAAGCCCAAACCTGTTATTGTATTTTGAACTTTATTGCGATAAACGTAAAGTGTTACTCGGGCTTAAGGCAGTTTTTGTTTTATAAGTTAACTTAGAACTTTAACTTTTTCGAAATAAAGTTCGAAAAAATAATGGCTGGATGGTTCAAACCTGTTTCTCAAAATATACCTTATTTGTAAGGCCGTTAAAGTCTATTGAAATCTTTGTTTTTAATTGGTATTATTTTCAATCAATATTCTGTCTAGGCTTTTCCAAACACTGTTGTGGTCGGCTTCCAGTCTAACCAGATGCAGCTGAATACCAGTATTTTACATCAAGTGAATGGCTATCTTCCCTTCACAAACCAGTAACTGGGTAACAATATACCCCTGGGTTATAACTTCTAAGAGTTATAAGACAGGTTGTGTTGACTTTTGGGCTTCTGAATACCCAAAATTACAGTCAAAGATCTACGAATGATAGCCGGGGCCAATGGCTTTCCGAGGCACGCAGAGGTCTCGATATATTATAATGAAGAATCACCCATCCCCGAACCGAATCGCAGCAGCGCAGCGTAACCCTCGATCGCCTCGTGCGGCTGTCATTATTTAGCACGAGCTATTTATTTCAATTCAGAATTACCAGTACTATTGAAAAGTCATAAATGTTTTTGAAGCGGAAACTAATCTTTGTGTCTTGTTATACATATCTGGAAAATAAATCGCGAACGCAGTAAACCTAAATTATGTGGATAGACAAGTTTATCGATTTTCTTTCCCACTTAAGTATTAATTTCTTTACACAACTCATTATTGTAAGGTAGTTTTTGATTTAAGAGCGTGCGTGCTGAAAGTGGGCAACGTTGCAAATAGATGTCAAATATTTCGCTGTTTTGATTAATTTGGCAATATTATTTTAAGGTAATATGAAATATGGCTAACTAGTAAAATAAAATATTGATTATGAAGTACCTACAATAATTAATATCGCAATACCGAATATTATATTTTTAGATGTAAAAAAAATATTACGAAACTTTCCAAATGCCTTTTTTTCACCTAAAACGTTTACAACATTACATTCAGTTATATAATTGCGATTCTTTATCAATATTCTAGTGCACTAGTTAGCCATATTTCATATTTCCATGCAGTAATAATGCCAAATTAATTAAAACAGGTAAATATTGGACAGCTGTTTGCGACGTTGCTACATTTAAAGAATAAACGTTTTAAGTGAATTAGATTTTTTTAAGTGGGCTACCGACCTTTTTCTTCTTCACAGATTTCAATTTTGTGTCATCATCGTGGGCATGCATTGGTTCCATTAACCTGAAAATAAATGTATTTTTTTATCATTTTTCTATATTTCACACGTAGCGAAGTTGATTCATTGGGTTGAATCAGAATCATTGACTTAATTTATTCATTCACTGACAGACAACGTACAGCCAAAATACCTAGGTCTAAAAGCATGAAATTTTGCACAAGATGTCCTTTTATAATGAAAGTGAGCACTAAGGAAGGATTTTTGAAAATTCTTCCCCTAAAGGGGTGAAAAAGGGGATGAAAGTTTGTATGGTAATAAACCTATAATTGTTCCCACTGCTGAGACACAGGCTTCCTCTCGAGAGTGTGTGGGCCGTAATCCACCATGCAGGCCTAGTGCGTCTTTTCCATGCACGCCTCAAAGAGTTGTCAGCACAACTGACGGGGTCCGCTAGGACCGATGCCTGCCGGGTTCACGGGAAAATCAGAAATGGATACCGTGGCCCCTGGCAATGTACAGGCAACTGAAGGAACACGGGTGGGTTTTAGTCAGTAAGAGTCTGACACCTTCCCGCTCCACCCAGAGCGGAAAACCACCCAAAAAATAAATAAAAAAAGGCCTAGTGCGTCTTCGAATTTTTTGTTCTACGACATGGTTTCCTCGCGATGTTTTCCTTCGCCGTTTTGAGAGCAGTGGTGATGAAATAATAAATTTTTCCCCACATTGGAGCAAGTTCAGTAGTGGAAATTGTTTAATTGAGTATAGTGTCTTTGTTAACAAAACTGACAGCCTCTCTTTCAGTGGAAATTCTCACTCCTCAAGGAAAAGTGAAAGATTATGATGGACTTTTACCGACTAATACAACATCATAGCCGTTCATCGTCATCATTTCAGCCGAAAGACGTCCACTGCTGGATAAAGGCCTCCCAAAAGCACCGCCACTTCGAATCGGTTTTGTGTCGCTCGCATCGAAGGTGACCAGTGTGACGCAAGACCCGCAGCTCTGACTTTTCGGATTCATGTGCATTGTATAATTATCACTTGCTACAAAAACGGTGAAGGAATACATCGTGTGGAAACCGGCATGCCTGTGGGATATTTCTCGACGGCATATGAAGCTATGTCAGAGGCCCGAGGGCGGCCTTAAAACTCTGACACCAGGTTAGTCACTAATCACACGAAAAGAAGGACTGTGACTTTTTCAGTTCATATGTACTTTCTGAGTTTATCTTGGACATTACTGACAGTCTGAAATCAAAAAAATACAATAGACGACGTATATTTAGTAACCTAATGTGGACAAGTCAAGCGTTGACGCTTGACGTGTCCACAGGGTCCGGGTCCGGGTTCGAATCAAGTCAATCGTCATCCTGAGGATGCCTCGTTGAGAGGTGAAACACGAGTCGATTTCTTACAGGGTTCTTTAGGACTCTTTAAGAACAGTTAAGCGGATTAGGTTACTAAATATACGTTGTCTATTGTATTTTATAATGGATTTCCGCAAAGTCACGCCTGAATCAATTAACTAAGTCTGAAATCACCAACCCGTCTTGAGCAAGCTTGGTGATCAATGGTCGTACTTCCTATATACGACAAGAGGCCTTCGAAGCTGGTATTGTTAGTATAAATTACCTGTTAGTGGCATCCTTGAGAGGCTCAACGTCCTCTCTCTTCGGTTCCACTTCATGTTTCTTATCAAATATT
Source organism: Agrochola lota (assembly GCA_947364205.1). Classification (NCBI taxonomy): domain Eukaryota; kingdom Metazoa; phylum Arthropoda; class Insecta; order Lepidoptera; family Noctuidae; genus Agrochola; species Agrochola lota. Next base: position 5,608,681 of record OX376246.1, on the reverse strand, counting down.
GTTTTATCTCCTTCATTTGGCTCGTCTATTGGCTCGATTTTGCCTGTAAATTCAATATGACATTTTGTTCGTGTCATTAATCATTATAAAACGATAACATCAGGCGCGTTATCCCCAAAGAGTTAGGCAGAGGTGTAAATATAGTACACCCACATTTTACCATCTATTTTTTAAGTCCCATGTAATAGGGAGCAAGCCTATTGTCATCAACCGGTCACAAATCCAGACTCCGGGCTGTTACTGAGAAATTCTAGATGGAAAACCTAATAACAATGCGCCAAATCCGGGAATCGAACCCGGGACTTAGAAAACTAATTATGCCATTCAAATTAGAAACATAATAATATTCAAAATTCAAATTCAAAAGTCATTTATTCAAACTAGGCTGAGAATCAGCACTTTTCGAACGTCAATTACATAAGACAGTCCCCCAAAACGCCCACCCTTCACCACTTCCTAGTGCATTAGCTGGGAAGAAGAAGTGGCGCAACAAACTCCCCAGCAGCACAGCTGTCTGTTCAGTTAGAAGAACAAAAAAAAAAGATTCTATATTCAATAGCCGAAACCCGTACATTGTTATACATACATCTCCGATAATTAAAAATACTTTTACACAATATTCTCACTTCCCTGCCTACAGCACAAGCGAAACTAATTTTAGAATGACTAGACGTAAAAAATGTATGACTAGACTTGAATGTTTAATTTTAAACACGTTCTGTTTTTTGCAATGAGGTTCAATGTATACTAGAGAAGCTATTACAATCAAATATGTGTCGTTGTTTGTATGACAATATGTCGGTGTAGTTACACTGACATATCGTCAGCTCGGGACGATAATATCGGGACGATATCGATATGTAAAAAGATTTTACCAACAGCTTAGAATAGTCGCTTTGTGCCAGCAACATCTTACATCGCCGCACGATTCCAAAAGTGTAATAATGTATTCGAGGTAATAATGGCAGCAGTGAATAAGTGCACTGTGTCATCCGCCGATATCTGCACGACAATCAATGTCGGCGCCGATACTGTTGACTAATTGACACAGTGTGAAAGCTTTAATAATTGTATGAAACTACTACTATCGTTATCGTCCAATGTGCAAAATGGCCATTGTCAAATGTGACAACCGTGGTGTATGCGTATTCAGGTAGTAGACTAGACCTTTGATGTCCCGGGTAGGGTTGCCAGGTATCTGGTTTTAGCCGGACATGTCCGGCTTTTAACAATCGTGTCCGGCCAAATATACACAAGTCTGGCCTGTGGTCAACAAACCCCAGCAAAACATGCCTGATTATTGATTGTTTTAATTACTTTCACTGTGACGAAGTTACAAATTACTTAATTATTAAGAACAAAATGTGATTCATAATTATTAAGAGTAAGGGCTGATTCGTGATTTTTGACTCGTTTCCTTATGCAATGTGAACGTGCGTCCATCATGACGTATCGTGTTTTTTGACGAATCGTCAATGACGGATCCCGTGTGAATGCTGCCTAATTCTCAAATGAATAACGGCTATAAATACACACATAATAGTAGTTTATGAAACTGTTGCATAAAGAGGGGTATTAAAATACGATTTAATAGTATCACACGAGTGTTTTAATACCTAGTTATGTGCAGTTTCATACACTACTTTATCTACTCTCATACATTGGGATTGAACCTACTAAATAAAAGATAATAGTTAAAGATCAAAAATAAAATATCCCACGAAATTCAGTTCAACAAAACGTATGAATGGCGCCTGCACCAGCACATCACCGCGCAAGGGCTAGAGCGGGGCTGCTAAAAAAAAAATTGATGGAAACTCCTTGGTGATATTAACTTCTTGGATTTGCCCTATATCGTATTAGAAAAAAAATTGTTTTATAATATTATTTTGTTAGAGAAAAAGTGTTATAATATGATTTTATTTTTAAATTTCGGTATTGTGTTTATAATGTACCTACGTCAATATAAACTCGTTTTGAAGTTTATAATTCGAATATTACGATATGAGAGTAGATAAAAGTTTTTTTTCTTTTCTTTTAAAAACCAGTGTCAGCCTTTCAGGGTAAAATGTCTGGCTAAATATGAATCTGTGTCCGGCTTTTCTACTTTTGGGCCTGGCAACCCTAGTCCCGGACAACAAAATGTTGCGCAAACATTTTGTTCGCGGTGTCTGCTCAGTTTAAATTGAGCCTAAATGGATTTTTGTCTAGTTTTTAAAGCGAGAGAAGTGAGGATTATGGTTTGTTTATATGTTTAAAAAATATTCTTAAACAGCTTGTTTTTTTATGCACATAAAAGGTAGCTCTAAGAGAAAAGTAAAACTGTTAAATATATTTTTTCAATTATCGGTTTCAGGGCGTTCATCCAAAAAGTTGGCAACTTTGCAAATAGCTGTCAAATATTTACCTGTTTTGTTTAATTTTTCAATATTGTATGGAAATAAGAAATATGGCTAACTAGTGAACTAATATGAATACCAGCACTTAATATTAGGTTAAATTAAATTAGGTAGGTAACTTGCGAAACTTTACAAACCTGAACTCATCATGTCTGTGATCAAGAATACTAAAATTCTTAATCTTAATCATCATATCATAGTCTTAATTAAAACCCAAGACATAGTGCTGTGAACAAAACAGTGAAGTATGCCAAAATTACACCTCCGCTCTGTGCATACATGCTCACAAGCACACACTTACAAGCATTTACCATGAAACTACACCCCACTAAGTGCACACATGCTTACTAAACCGGCTTCACGTCACTGCTGACAGCGCTCAGTCTTGGTTTTTTATTTGGTCTGAGCCAATGACATTCGGTAATACGTAGATTCCCATTAGTGAAAGAGATTTCCGAAGAGTTCCGAAGATTACCCGATGATGTTTAGTTGATGGATGGAGAGAGGGGAAGAAAAGTTAAATGGATTGTTTAAGGGATGATATGAAAGAAAAAGGAGTGAACGATAGAGTGACGCCTGACAATGGAGAAAGGAAGAAAAAAACGTCTTAAGACGGCTCCAAGTAACATGGGACAAGAGCTGCGGGCCTACCACGGAAGAACAGACAAAATGATAGATTGTGATTGTGAATCTGTCATTTTGTCTATTCTTCCGTCGACAAAACCCGTTTCTATTCTGGTCATGCTACGCGTACTGTATTATTTTATTTTAACTTCAGTGTGGGAAAGAGATGAAACTTTACGTCCTGTAGAGCTCCATCTCTTTCCTACACTGAAGTAATGCGTGAATGTGGTTACTTTGATAATGTGCTATGGTAGTGTGGATAGCGTGATTAGAGTTATTGTTAAACTATGCTCACCATGTTGCTGCTCGTACCGCTTCTTGAACGGCGCCAGGAGAGGATCGTGCTTGATCTCATCGGGCAGATCCAACCAGATCTCGACACTGCCCGGAGTCAGGTCACTACATGACACCACAGAATATACACTAGTGTTCAAGTTTTTGTCCTTCTTTCTCCCTAGCCCGCGGATTCTTTGCAACAGTTCCGCCATCGTTTGATGTCAGGACATCTTTGAGTACACTTTGTTTATTTTTGAAGTTCGGTTTGTTAGAATTTTTAATTTGTCACTATTATTCACTATTGTTAATTAGATTTTTCTATTTTTGTTCACTGAATTATCTGTAGTTCTTTAAACATCTCACCGTGAAAACTTAGGTCAAGTGAGTTTAAAGAGATCGGTCAATCCCCAGATTTCCTAGCGTCAGGTAGGATGTCAGCTCACTTCACCTAAATTTTCACGTGTAGTTTTTTACAGAATAGACCTATTAGTTAGGCTGTGGCTAGATACAAGTCAAGACTGTCTTAAGTTATAGTATCACTATTTGAAATTTTAAAGAATTGTGAACAATACAGGCGTAGTATAACATTGTCTAAAATATTGGTAAATGTATCTTTTGACTCCATTGTGTGAAAATTACCTAAAGCCCAGTACACTTTCTAAACTACACGCAAATGAAACGGCAAATCACTCAAAAAGGCGCAGTATACGTTGGCCGAGAGACTGGCTCGCCCAACGTGTACTGGGGGCTTTAGACAATGTAATGGTTTTAGTTATATTTTTGATTTGTATTCGCTCACTGCAGTAAGGATCTATTGGCTGTCGATTGACATTGACAGGAGGGCGCTGTTAGTAAACATTTGTGCTATTTTGTTTGCAATGTACTGAAATAACAAAATGGCGGCGTTAGTTCCGAATTTGGCCACGCGCCAAAGGGTACTGGTATATTACTTATGATTTCTGTTGTTAATTTAGGCTTACGAGAAAACAATGGTTTTCTTGTAATTTCTGAAGTTTATCTAGGATTGATAGTAATGAGATGTGCTATGTTTCGAGTTTTCAGTTCGATTTATTCTTCTGAACATAAATTATTAAAGTTTTGTTTACAAAAACCTACCTTATATTTTATTTCCATACTAGATGACCCGGTGAAAATAAATGTAGTAAAGTAATAGTATAAAAACAAAAATTATATTTGTACTCTACTCAATGAGCTCTACACAATGATATCCCACATGCCAGGGTAAGATTAATTATGTTTTCAAAATAAATAAAAAATTGTGTGGGGAATCTGGGACTCCCTTTTATAACTTTATTAAATTTTTATTATTTGTCGTTATAGTGGCAATAGAAATACACAATGTATGAAATTTCAACGTCTACCTATTACGGTTCATGAGATACAGCCCGCTGACAGACAGACGGACAGACAGCAGAGGCTTAGTAATAGGGTTCCGTTTGGCACCCTTCGGGGACGGAACCCTAAAAAGTGTGCATGATTAAGAGCCCAAAAAGATTTTAGAGATTCATTAATTTTAAACCGCGTACAATAAAATAAGGATAGTAAGTTTTTAGAGGATTAACTAAATATTTCCCGTAAATTTAACTGTCATCACCAGTGGAGGCTGTTCTGACGCACGCAAAGTGAAGGACTCGGTTCTAATCGATTGGTCGTTATCAGTATCCAGTAAGTGATAAAACTATAAGTGTTATATCGATTTTTTGGAATTACAATAGTAAGGCCCGTATTCTAGAACGATGAAAAAGCTCTTGAAAGAGTATTGGAAAAGTCCGCGCGCTACTGCTGGTACATCATTTGCACGGTTAGCATGACAACAATAGAAACGAGTTTTGTCGACGGAAGAATAGACAAAATGACGGATAAACAATCACAATCTGTCATTTTGTCTATTCTTCCGTCAAAAAAACCCGTAGAAAACCCGTTTCTATGGTTGTCTGTCATGCTACGCGTGTTGAGGTATGTGAGCGGCATGACGGGGGAGGGCACCATAGACAAAATTGGCAGACTGAGTTAGCTTGGCTTTTGTCTACCTCCCCCGTCTCACCGCTCGGTACCTCAAGCGGTGACTAGCAGTCTCGCGCGAACTATGCCTACCTAAGGTCTATTCAAATCCTTGTTTCCAATTGATGAAACATTTCCAGTTGATTTTAGACTGACTAGTACTGTTGAAAAGTCATAAAAAATATGAAGTTGTAGCGCAAACTTAACCGTATTGTGAACGCATTACAGTTGTTTATCCTAAAATTCGTGTTTGTTTACATGTTTGGAAAATAAAGTGCGAACGCAGATTATAATATTTTCGGCTTGTATTTTGTTACTTTATGGTATTATACAATATGTATCAGAAATATCTGGTCTTTAAGGATGAAATACAGACCATGAAACTGAAAAACTTTCTCAATGGGACCAATATAGTAATCGCAAAAAAATATTCAGCCATCCATTATATTTGTTGTTCGACTAGGTATTGAAGTTTTGTATGGGACCGTATTTTACATGGAGCGACTGCCTGTCTGAACTTAATAATCCAGTAACTGGGTAACAAGATGGTTGTCAGACAGATCTACGAATGACAGCCGGGAGCAACGGCTTAACGTGCTTTCTGAGGCACGGAGGAGTCTCGGTATGTTAAGATGGTCACCCATCCACAGACCAACCCCGGCAAGCGTAGCTTAACCTGATGGATCTACCCGTGCGGCTGTTATCACTTGACCACGAGCTCCTCCTTGTACCCCCTTTAATTATTAACTTAATTTAATTTTTATTGTTAGTTGCTACAGCGCCAATTTTTGACACCCTTCGGGTACCTAAAAATCATAAATTTGAGGTGAAAACATAAAAAAAGTTAACAACACTTTCATAAATCTCTCTCACAGTACATCTGACATGCCAATAAAAACCTCGTCAACAGACCGTTTGATGCACAGTGATAAAAACAAAATGGTCTAGGTAGTAACGAGGCTGCACATGTTACTGCATCAGTACCTAACACCACACGTGGATTCTTGTAAAACAAAGAACTTTCACACGTACATATATACAGATTCTCTCTGTAGGTACCTATATTTACAAAACAGAGAAAATCTAATCATGTAACTGAAATTAGAGATTAGTACTGAAACCGATTTTTCTCCGTACAAAAGCCGCATATCGTTGGTAACACTTGGACCTTGAGCTGGCCTAGCGTGGTGCGAAGTTTTGAATAGAATAAGAGGCCAGCTTAAACGGAAATGGAAACGACGAAATATTGTACAGCTTGTCCACTCTGAAATGACGCGTCCCACTACTGCATTTTACGCACACGGTAATGCAGTATAGCTTATCCAGTCTGAAATGACGCGCCCCACTACTGCATTTTACGTACACGGCCCGCCGCGGCTTGTACCTAAAATTCGGTAGTGGGGCGCGTCATTTCAGGCTGACCAAGCTATAATTCGGTAGTGGAGCGTGTCAGTCATTTCAGGGTGGCCAATATAATTATACGTTTCATAATACGAGTATTTAGGCTAATTTTATTTGGATTAAAAATTCTACATTTTTATCAATTTTATTGGTATCATTAATAGAGTCATTCAATCTGCCAAGCCTTTTCTCAACTATATTGGGGTCGGCTTCAGCTGTCTAACCGGATGCAGCTGAATACCAGTATTTTACAGGGAACAACTGCCTGTCTGACCTCCATTACCCAGTAACTGGGTGAAACGATACCCGTAAGTAAGACGGATAGTCAGACTTTCGGGCTTCTGACTACCCGTAATGACTGTTAAAGATCTACGAATGACAACTAGAGACCAACGTCTAAAGGACCACTAACAGCAACGCTCCGACACGACAAACAACTTGTCATTCAAGTTAGGATCTTAAATCAAAATCATTAAATCCTATTTTACAATTGCTATATAGAAATAGTGGACGGCTCGCCGGCCGCTCACTGCCCGCGAGCCGTCACACGTAAAATAGACTTTAATGCATTTAATTTAAAATCTTAACATGAATGACAAGTTATTTGCCGTGTCGGAGCGGTGCTGTTATAATAAGCGATGTTCTTTAACGTGCTTTCCGAGATACGGAGGGGTCTCGATATGTAATGGATGGTCACCCATCAATGGACTGTCCTCGGCAAGCGTAGCTTAACCTTGATCGATCGTCCATGAAGCTGTTACTTAGCCACGAGCCCACTTTGCAATTCAATTACATATACTACTGATAAGCATTTCATGCAAAATTAATTTACTATTACATGTTAATTGTAACTGGTACCTATTCAATGAAATTCCGTATATTCAATAAAATTGTGGACTGTAAACAGAATTTCTGAAAAATATTATGAAGTAAAGGATATTTATAAGTGCAACTCGACCGAGCTAAGTTTGCACCTAGCGTCGATTACGTCACACTGACGCTTAGGTACGGTCTGCAAAAAAGGATTCGCTATGACTTTAAAAAAGTAAACAAATGTTTGTTAGATATTACTTTGCATTTATTGTTTTTAACATTATAGTATACTTATGTACATTAAAATATATAAAAAATCCAGCGAGGTGCAAACTTGGTGGAGTTGTACTGCCGCGTGTTGAGTGGTTGCAAACGCTACTGCTGAGCATGAGGTCCTGGGTTCGATTCCCGAGTCGGGCAAATTATTATAGGGTTTTTCTTTTTCCATATAGGAATTTCTCAGTAACAACCTGGAGTCTGGTGCCCGGTTAATGGCAATAGGCTTGCCCAATATTGTGCTATAGGTACGCCTCTGCCTAACCCTTCGGGAAATAGAGGCGTGATGATGTGTTTCGTGTCTATAATATATTATTTCACTTGGCACTTCAATGGGATTTTCCGTGAGATTTTTTCAGTAGGAAGACTCAAGGTTGTTCTAAAGTTAGAACTCGTTTAGACGAAAAATGTCTAGATAATCGACTTCAGGGCACTCCGACGGACAGCGGAAGCTTAGTAACAGGGTTCTGTTTGGCTCCCTTCAGGTACGGCTACGGAACCCTCAAAAATGTATTTTTTCTTCTAGTCACTAGGGATGATGACAAAAAAGAAGATGTTTTGTCCGTCCTGTCATTATCAGGTCAATAAAAAATATTGGACACGTATTTTTTTTATTCGTAATCAAATATTGCGGTGATACATTGAGTTAAATTGTGCCATGACGTCACGAGTATGTAGATTTTATACTTACTTTTGACGAAGCAACCCCCATTCTCCAACTTTAATCCGTAATATCTAAGTCATTTTTTATTAATGTGATATAGCAAAAAAATACGTGTCTAATATTTTTTTTGTTATCTGACTGACGGACTAAATAGAATTTCTTTTTTTTTACCCAGGCATCATCCCTATTAATAATAGTGGAGCAATCATTTCTAAGAACTACGTTACTCGAACTTACATATCTCATATTATTTTATGTAATATTAGCTGGCCCAACAGACGTCCTGTAATTTCAATAATACATACGAAATTCCCATAGTTATTGCAACAAATATTCCCGTCAACTTTTCCAAAAAAATATCCTTACGAACCTGAATCGAACCACTACGAACATTTAATATACAAAAATTTGCCAATGTGGTCCAACCGTTCTGGAGTTATGTGCTTACCAACGAACAGCATTTCATTTTTATTATTTACTTGCGACCCGCTCCTGGCTCGCACGGTTTTTAGGACTTGACAAAACATCGAGATTTCTTAGTTTTAAGGAACTTTAATATTGACGTATTATGTAAATTCTCTAAACGATGGTGAAAACCTCATCACAATCTGTTGCGTGGTTTAGAAGAACAACGCGGAAATACAGACAAATACGAAAAGCGACTTTAATATATAATATGTATAAATATAGAAGATGTAAGTATACCTAAAATCTATGCAAATAAAGTTTACTTTACTTTACTTTGACTACAACGAGGAAGACAAACAAATGTTTGCGGAAGTACTGCTCATACCTTTTGTGAACCAGAGCGTAAAGATAAGCTAAGTAGTTCAATTACATAGCCCAATCGGATATCGTTAATCTTAGTTTTAACTGTTAAAAAAATATCCTGCGTGGCTGGCTAGGAAATTTAAGTGAATGATTCATTTAGATAGGTACCTATATGAATAAGGATAATCAAGATAAAAATGTAAATAATTCTCATATAAATAATGACTTTTAATAATATTTAAAAACGAATCCAAATAATAATTATAATATTGCGTTTTATTAGATATTTTTATAAGTATAAAAAATTATCTATATTTTTTTATAGTTTAATTTCGCGGCTCGTATTTTCATTGATACCCAGTAATAAGCCAAAATTGTATTTTGTAATTAGAAATAGCCACATGGCATTTTTAATTTTACCGAGAATTCTTTAGTACTAAGTACTCCCACAGTTTCAAATAAGCATTAATATCACCACACTTCACTGCTGTAAGAAAATATATCGAAAAAGCGACATCTATCACTCCAAACACGTAACAAACTAATCACTTATGACATTCACAAAATAAAAATAATATTTACAAAAAACAAAAATAAAGAAACAAATAAAACAAGTGGCCAGGTTCAACAACCGCGCGATACTGGTGTTAACTGGTACGAACCGCTTCGAACCGGTTCTATCATTACGTCACTTGTTTTAGAGACGCCATTATACTTTTTGACTTTCGAATTTCGCGTGTTTTCTTTTGTAGATTGATACTAATGTTTATTTTATTCTTATAAGCCCAGGTAAGTACCCTTGTACATCTACGTTTTACTATCTTGGGCAGAGAGCCTCGTAATATTTGTATTACGGCATTCTCATTAGTTATTCTTGTGGTTAACACTAGACATAAGGAAAAACGCGTTCTACAATGGATGTTTTTATTGGTAGTCTAGGAATAATGACAAATGAGTTATAAATATAGGATGAATAGAAACGTAAGCCGTGTAGGAAAAGTACATTGGTATAAATAGAACACTTTGTGCAATAATATCTTTCGCGCCGAAAGGTTGGTCTCCGGTGAGATTGGTCGCCATGGCCGAAGTTCGGTCTGGAAAAGTATATTATTTTATTACTACCTGTTGCCCGTAACTTCGTCAGCGATCCAGGATGAAAAGTAGCCTATGTCCTTCACTAAGTCATGTTCTAGTCATGTGCCAAATTTCAATCAAATCAGTTCAGCCGTTTTAGCGTGAAAGCGTAACAAACAAACTCACTTTTGCATTTATAATATATTATAAAATACAATAGACGGATATAATATATTTAGTAACCCATTCCGCGGAAAAGGATAGTAGAATAATATGTGACTAAATATATGTACGTCTATTGTATTTTATAATGGATTTCCGCAAGGTTACGCCTGAATCAAACAACTATTTTATCTACTCTCATAACGTAATATTCGAATTATAAACTTCAAAACGACACACGATACCGAAGTTTAAAAATAGAATCATAATACGCCACTTTTTTTCGAACAAAATAATGCTATAAAACATTTTGTTTTCTATTACGATACAGGGCACATCCAAGAAGTTAGTATCACCAAGGAGTTTCCATCAACTTTTGTAATGGTACGTTACGGGAGACAGCAGTACCGCTCTATCGCAAGCGCGGTGATATGCTGGGAGCAGGCGCCATTCATACGTGAAGTTTACTGAATTTCGTGGGATTTTTTCATTCTTGATCTTTAACTTTGATCTTTTATTTAGTAGGTTCAATCCCAATGTATGAGAGTAGATAAAGTAGTGTATAAAACTGAACATAACTAGTGTGATACTATTATAAACCTTGCCTTTTAATAACCGTCATTCATTATGCAACAGTTTCATACGCGACTATTATAATATTAGTTAGGAGAAGTACAATTTTATCGATGGTGAAGCATACAACCATACCTACATCTGAATTCATTATAATTTATAAATATTTTGTCATATTAATAGAACATATTATATTTATTTATTTACAGGGTTATTTTTTTTGGGTGAAATAATTTTGACTTTTTGTACTAGATTGACTTCAAAATTAAGGTAAAAATTTCCAATGATGTAATTGAAAATCCTCCTTATTCTCTTTCTTTTTTGAAGTCTTTTAAATTTTAAAAGAAGACGGGAACTTAACAATTCAATATAACAATAATATAGGATGCAAGATTTTAAAATTGTATGTTTTTTTGTATGAATGTAGCTTTATTTTCCACGCTGTCTATTCTGAAGGTCATTGGATTAAGGCTTGTGCAGACCAGCGCGACTTGTCGCGCGACGCGACACGAACAATACAATTTATAAGAAAACTTCACAGTATAACAATAACCGGTGTCGCGTCGCGCGACAAGTCGCGCTGGTCTGCACAAGCCTTTACACTTAGATCAGTCGATCAGGCATAACAAGTAGCAATTATAGGGCTGCAATAAAAATAAAAATCCTGATCACACAATTTTATTCTTTCAGATATCTGTTGTTGTGCTAATAAAACAGTTATAAAATGTTCTCAACGAAACAATATCATTTCACTAACGTTTATCGGCAAGCCAAAATGCCAGCAAACAACATCCCTCTCTCACACTTTCACCTTCACAGACACACACAAACACTCACCCAAACTCATACAAACACACGCTTTAATACACTAGTCCTGTAATCTGACTTTTTTTTTTCTGGTCAATCGCACTCCGACCCCCAAGATACAAGCCCTGCTTAGTTTGGGGGTCTCCGGTCAAATCAAAACATTGTGATGTATAAACTTAATTGTTTCTATGTAAGATCACTGTATGTCATCAACTTTTCCTTTGTCAAAAAGCCCACGTTTGCAAGGACGTAAACATATCGCGGCGGGATTTTATCGCGCACTGGATTTTCAACTCTCGGTGCTATGTTGAGCGTTGACAACGTAAATATACCCATTATAAAATATCGCATAGAGATCAAATAGTAGAACAATTACATAAAACAAAATTTCTTGGTATAACACTTGATGAACATTTCACCTGGAAGCAGCATATCGATGAAATATGTATGAAAATCAATAGGTTTGTTTTTGCTTTAAAGAAAGTTAAAAATGAGACATCCAGAGAAACTGCTTTAATGGTGTATCACGCCTATGTTTGCTCCGTCATCCGGTATAGTATAATTGTCTGGGGAAACTCTTCCGAAATTTCTAGAGTAATGTTAGCTCAAAAAAAATGCATACGAGCAATTTTCAATATGGACTGGACTGATTCCTGCAGGCCAGTGTATAAATCACATAACCTTCTCACAGTTCCTTGCATTTATATATATGAAATCGCTAAGTTTGTTAAAACGAATTATTCACTTTTTGAACTTAATAATAATACAAATAAACGAAAAGTCACACAATATTTATTAAAACTACCTGTACCTAGGATCGAACTATTCCGACGCAGTTGCGTATATATGGCACCACTTATTTATAATTCAATTCCAAATTTCATAACTGATCTTCCTTACAGAAAATTCTGCGTAGTACTAAAAAAATGGCTCATTTCACATAGTTATTATTCAATAGGTGAATTTCTAAAAAAAACTTCTTGTCGGTCCTATCATTTCAGGAATGCATTGTAGACTTTACTTAGAATATATTATTAAATCTGCGATTGTAGATATAATTTTGATCTGTTTTTTTTTTATGTTGTGCCAAATGTATTACATATACTTTTTTATTATTACTATATTTCTGTTGTGTAACTTGAAGATTGATTTACTTGAAATAATTTCAGGTTTAGTAAATATTTTCAACTTGAGTTATAGATAACTGCTTATTTAAATAAGCCTTACTGTTCATATTTGCATGCCAAAATATGGCGAAATGTGTCATCGCACAATACTTATTTATTAACACCTTTGTAACCGCATTTAAAGCAAATAAATGACTTTGACTTTGACTTTGACTTTGACTTTGACTTTGACTTTGACTTTGACAATCCAAACCGCTGGAACGGACTCTCGTCCCAGCGCGTTGAAAAAACATACTGTTGGATTTTCAACTCTCGGCGATTAGCAGAGCGTTGAAAATCCAGTGCACGAAAAAAAATCGCCCGTGCGTACCTGGGCTAAAACTTTTTGTATTTTTTGTACAAACAAAAGAAGAAAAGGCTACATAATTTTCTTCTTCTTAGCTAGCAGCTAATCTTCTTAATATATATTAATTAATTAATCTTATCTTATCTTAATAATGTATATAAATTACGCGTCACGTTGTTTGTCCGCGATGGACTAACTCCTAAACTACTTAACCGATTTTAATCAAATTTGCACACTGTGTGCAGTTTGATCTAACTTAAAAGATAGGGTAGGGTAGGTAAGTAGGGTAGGTAGGGTAGGTAGGGTAGGTAGGGTAGGTAGGGTAGGTAGGGTAGGTAGGGTAGGTAGGGTAGGTAGGGCAGGTAGGGCAGGTAGGGCAGGTAGGGTAGGTAGGGTAGGGTAGGTAGGGTAGGTAGGGTAGGTAGGGTTTATATTTGATTGATTGCGAAACAAAGTTCGCCGGGTCAGCTAGTATAATATAGGTCTGTGTATAAAGCGTAACATTAAATTAACTAGCGAAATCCCGCAGACGATATCTAAACACGATAAAATAAAAATTTAATGCATTGATGATTTTTTCTTGTAATTTTTTTGGTGTCGACAACCTGTCCGGTTTGTTGTTAACTTGTTAGTTTACGTGAAGTATGAGTGTTGTGAAATCAGTTTTTTGTTTGTTTTATCGTGTTTAGATATGGATACTCATCACGTCTATGAAGTATACACAAAAAAAAGGGATGTTTCAACAACAATGCGGCTGATGATCCCAAAAAAAATTTTTTTTTGCTTTATTCTTTATTATAGGTATTTAGAAATCGATACACATCACGTCTGCAGAGTTTCGCTAGCTAATTTAAAATTGACCCTGTATTTTTACCTAGCATAATCACCCGATAATGTTCCAACTGCTGGGACACAGGCCTCCTCAAAGTGAGAGGGAGTGGGCCGTAATCCACCACGCGAGCCCAGTTGGTAGATGTCACATGTCTTCGAATTTTTGTGTCTAGAACATGCCGGTTTCCTTATGATGTTTTCCTTCACCGTTTTAAGAGCAGTGGTGATGAAATAATTGACACAAAATAAAGCGCCTGTCAGTGTTCGAATCTAGTTTTACTTATACAACGAGGTGTAGTTTTGGTGTTTGTCAAACAAGGAACCTACTTACTTTACTTTGATGAGATATATTTGAAGATTTTATCATAGAAAAGCTAATTGGAATTATATTTTCAAGGAAAATAAGAAATTGAGTGATTAAAACTTTATTTACATACAAAATCTAGTACACCTAGCTCAGACCAAATAAAAAACTAGGACATAGCGTTGTCAACAATGACGTGAGGCCACGGCCGGTTTCGTAAACATGTGTGCACTTAGTGAGGTGTAGTTTGATTGAAAATAGTGGTAAATGTGTGCGTGTGAGCTTGTATGCACAGAACGAATGTGTAGTTTTGGCATGTTTCACTGTATTGTTCGCAGCGCTTTTTATTTGGTCTGAGACCACTTAGATACTTTTCTCAGTTTTTATTTCGTTCTCTATTCGATCAAAGCTGAACTCGTACTAAACCATAAAATATGCTTCTGGGTAGATTTGCGGTCTATTCCAATTTCCTAAGAAGTTAAGTCAGCAAACGTAAGTCGCGGCTATTTTTACCTACCAAAGTCTAATAAGATAATAATTTTCATATAAGGAATTTCCTCAAATAAAACGGCCGGTCGAGGCAACCCTATTTGTAAATCAGCAACATATAATTATCTCTAGACAATACAACAATAGCCTATCTATAAAACCCCATTTTTATGAGATTCTTTTTAATTTTTATTACCTCTATAATGTTTATGTTTGGTTTCCTTTAATGCCGGGTACAGATTGGTGAAATGTAATACATATTAAAACAAATTCGCCTAGTTGTTGTGTTAAGGGTACGCTAGTCGGTCATTCTTCCATACAAACGTAGTATGGTGATTCCTCGTCTGTTTATCGTTATACGTTCAAAACTAAAAATTATATCAATTTGTCTTGTCATTGTAGCCCATGCAGCCTCGTATGGAAGTAGAATTGAAAAAAAAAAAAATTGTTTTGTAAGTTATGAGCTTCGAAACTTCCATATTTCAACATTATATTTAACTCGTTTTTAGGCGTAATTAAATAATTTATGTAATAAGAAAATGGCAAAATAAAAACCATACAGGGATAGATAATTTATTCAATAGTTCAAATAATTTTATTTTGAGTAAATACATACATTCAGTAGTTTTTTTCATAATATCTATACGCCCAAAGGTCTGTTCATGAAATTTTACGCGCCCGTTTTCGTTATAAATCATTCTCTATTACATTAAATAAATGCTAAATAAAAAAATAAAAAAATTAGACTATTTAGCATGCACATTAGTGACGCCCACCAACGGCTGTCGACTAGTAGTGTTCCCATAAGGCGCTCCCTCACCGAAGCATTCGCCTGTAATTAAACTTTTATCCTCGACCTAGCTCAGTTACTTCTACCTATTTCAATATATGTATTAACCTATCCTGCTAGTTTCAATTATCTCTCTACACTACCTAGCAGTTGACGGTCTGCGCAATCTGCTTGCAAAGCCCTAGCCGTTACAGTGGAATCTTGGATTGTTACATTAAAGTCGAATGCTCCCGGTGAGGGACGCATTACATTTCATGTTGCGTTGTACAAATTCGGACAGCTCATTTGTTACATTTCATGGTACGTTTCGCCAATCTGTACCCGGCATAAAACTAATGATCACCACCACACACAGAGTCTGAGTTAAAGACATCGCTTATTATAACAGCACCGCTCCGAGTCGGCAAATGCCTTGTCATTCCAGTTAGGATTTTAAATCAAATGCATTAAAGTCTATTTTACGATGGATATACAGAATAGTGGACGGCTCACCGGCCGCTCATTGCCCGCGAGCCGTTACACGTAAAATAGACTTTAAAACACTTGATTTAAAATCTTAACTTGAATGACAAGTCATTTGCCGTGTCTGAGCGGTGCTGTTATAATGAGCTATGTCCTTAAGTCAATATTAAATTATTACGAATTTACGTTTACTCCTAGCGTTCGTGCCCACAGGCGGATAGTTCCTAAAAATCTAATAGACTAACCTAACCCAGGGATCGAACCCACGAAAATAAAGAAAATAAAGAAAAATAAGTTTATTTATTTCAGAAAGACGTGCATAAAAAAAAGATAATAAACTCGAGTAGATACTGCAACATAACGATACCTACCAAAACGATAACAATACAATAACGAGCACATAACAGACAGACAGGCAGAGTCAGAGTCGGCAGCTGCTTGCACGTCATGGCTGTAACAGGAAGGCTACAGGCACAGCATGATGCTGTGGTATGGAGACCCCACAGCACAGCGCTGATTTTTTTTAACACCCACATTTCACCAGTTATGTTTAAGTCCCATGTAATAGAGCCTTTAGCCATTAACCGGGCACAAATCCACACCCCCGGCTGCTACTGAGGAATTCCTGACGGAAAATTCCAACCGCACTGCCCGACCAGCCACCCAATCCATGCGTCAAGTTCATGAACGGGCGTCATCAGAAGGGACTTGAAAGTCACCGTATTTTAGTATTACTATTTAATTTAATTTATTTTGTAGTATTTAATTTATGAATAGTTTTTTTTTTTTTTTGTTACAGACACTTTTAACGTTCTGCATCGTTCTCACATGTGTAACTTCAACGTGATTGATATAACTATATTTTGTAACCATTTGATTTAAAAGAGTGTCCGTGGAGTTTCTTGCCCGTTCTTCTTCAGAGCTTCGAAACGACTTAAATGTATCATCGGCAAAATTCGTAAAACCTGCCACCATCCGAGCTGAATGCGCTTTTAAAATCACCATCTTTATTATTGCTTTGTGAAAATGATCTTTACGAAATCGCAATAACTTGTAAATTCATATAACCAAATACATTCGTAAAATTGAAATTAATGAACGAAAATTTTCAAAAGGCTACATCTAAATTGTGTCATACTGAACCTACTACGCTTTGGAATGGGCAACTAGCTCCATCTTTCTGACTGACCGACCCCTTGACAATTAAAAACTGCCTGTAATTGGTTTATTTGAAATAAATGCTCCGAGTTTTGAGTTCGACCCGAGAACCAAACCCAGAAACCTCGAGCTCAGCAGCCGCGGCCATGACGCAAGTTCAGCGAGCCACTCAATTAATTCCGGTAGTATTAATACCAACTCATTTACCTTATTAATTTCCACAATAACAGAATAAACATAGTAATATTTGCCTGTTATCATAATTATTATTAAAACGTTAAACGGACTGCAAGGTTAACTGAACTACAAATAATTTAATGAGGCGGAATAGCGCTGTTTTATGCTGATCTTCCACTGAAAGCGAGCTTAGGGAATTTTTTATTTAGCTTTGCAATATAATAGCTTAACTAGTGTAGATTAAAAAAAAAAAATCAAAAGTCATTTATTCAAACTAGGCTGAGAATCAGCACTTTTCGAACGTCAAATACATAAGACAGTCCCCCAAAACGCCCACCCTTCACCACTTCCTAGTGCATTAGCTGGGAGGAAGAAGTGGCGCAACAAACTCCCCAGCAGCACAGCTGTCTGTTCAGTTAGAAGAACAACAAAAAAAAGATTCTATATTCAAAATAATTTACATTACGCAACACAAAACATAATTTAAATTATTAGCCATATGTTAGCTAGCACACGTCAATATACCAGACAAAATCATCGAGAACAGCTACGCTCAGGCAGAAATAAAAAAAAATACGTAAACAGAACTTAATATCTAAATAAAAATAAATATAAAATCTAAATAAAAGATTTTTTTCAGACTCCATGTTGAACCGGCTATCTAATTGCATAAACATTTTCGATAAACGATTAAAACTAAGTATCTGGGCGCCCGAGCTCTGCTCTGTTGATAATAGCGAATGCTCATTTAATAAAAAAAGTAAAGTAGTAGTAGTAGTGGAAGTTCATACCTCCTAATTTCATGTATAGTACATACTAATTCCATGCTGCCATGATAGTAGGTACATATTAACTCCATGCTGCCATGTTATTATTCTAAGGTAGCCATCTGGTTTTAAACTTTGGGCGACCGAGCTCTGCTCGGGGGAAAATACGGAGATAACGAATTGGCCCAGATAACAGTATAAGAAAGTTCATACCTACAAATTCCATTTATAGTACATACTAATTCAATAATTAGATAATAGTATAGAAAAGTTTATACCTACTAATTCCATGTATAGTAAACTAATTCTATACTGCCATGATAGTCAGTACTTATTAACTCCATGCTGCCATGTTATTGTTCTAAGGTAGCCATCTTGTTCTAAACTTTGGGCGACCGAGCTCTGCGCGGGTGAAAATACGGAGAAAAGGTAATTACTAATTCCATGCTGCCATGTCATTATTCTAAGGTAACCACTTTGCCCCAAAGGCAAAGTGGAATAATCCTTTAATTTTGTAAGCCAGTACCCTAATTGCGTAATAAACGATCAATCAGAATCTGAATCGTTTTGAAACAGATTGCTAATCCATTGGTTCATAAGTTAGAAAAAAAAAATCTGCTCATCAACGTAAATAACGCAATGAATGTTGTTGAACTGTCAAAATGAAACAGATTAGTCGTAATCGTTTACGAAAATGTGTTACGTAATTATCAGTGATCGGAGTAGGTAGATTGATTTTTAGTACTTGTATCATAAATGCACACAGAAAGAATAACATGGATAAGCCATTTTTCCGGAAAGTAATTCCGGTATTTCCGGATTCAATTAAATATTGTTAATGTTGGTAGTGATATTATTACTACTCAATTCAAAATTTAAAGGAAGGTATCAAAACTAAATTAATTCATTATTTATCTGTTGAATAATAAAAACACTCGAATTCCGATCGAAGCTTTAATATTTATTTTTTATTTTTAGCCTAGGATAGCTAGATCTTTTATAGATAGATATAAATTGTTGCACTTAAATTTAAATATTTTCCTACATAAGTTCCGGTTTTTTTTTAATAATCCACAAATTCCGGAGGAATGTCCATAGTAATATATACGTTTCGGATCAATGACCCCAGTTCAATCTACCTACTCCGATCACTGGTAATTAGATAGCAGGTTTCAAACCCGCAACAGTGTTAAAATGAGACATCTAGCCTGCATGTATGTAGTGTAGCATGTGTGTAGCGAAAATTAATGAATGATAATTATAATTACGTCTCGTTTACATACAATTGTGGAAAATTTTCCGACAAGTTCAATTGGATCCACGTTCTACGTTTGCGAAAACTGTTTATTTCAATTTGAACAAGAGATGAATTTTATGACAAGTCTGGCGTTTTTGCTGAACAGCGGGTTAATTGCGAAGCCTACAATGCTCCGAGTGAGGGAGTGCCTTGAAACGCAATTTTATTGTGTAGCTAATCTAGCTCTGGAGCCAGGGTCTAAATTTTTTCTGTAACCTGTTTTTAGCCCGCGACTTTGTCTGCGATACTGGATGAAAAGTAGCCTATGTACAGGTCATGGTCTACCAATGTGCCAAATTTTATCCAAATCCGTTTAGCCGTTTTAGCGGGAAAGCGTAACAACAAAGAAACAACTTTCGCATTTATAATATTATTATTGTTAGGATTATTATTGTAAACGATATTTTTTTATTTCTATGAAAAAATTAACCAATTTTTTTTTTGTCTTCAGAGGGGCGGGCAGACGTGATCAAAACCACATTTTCCCATTAAGCCAAGGCGAAAGCGCCAGTGTTGCCTTTTACGGATCGATATTAGGTTGTAAGTTTATCAAAATATGATTCACGACCATAACAAGTATGAATCTACAACATTATAATCATTAAAATCATAAGTAATACAACTCTGTCACCTACAAATTGGAAAAATCGTAAGAAAATTTGAGTTCCGCGGGCTACTTTACCGCACACAACATAATATTTAAGTTAAAGGTAGCCAGTTTATTGCCATCAATCGTGTGGCGGCATCTACATCGCCACATGCGAACAAAGACATCACACAAAGTCCTGACGTCACACAAATCCTGCATCACGCAATAAGAGTTTACTGCGCGAACACCACATAAAACTTCCCCAATTTAACGATCTTGTAACGATTGATGTCGGGGAAGTTAAATATATGGTGTTTGCGCGGTAAACTATTTTTTTTTTTTGTCGGAGTTTAGCCCAAACCGCACTTTTTGTATGGGCATTATAGTTGTTTTTCAAAAACACAAACGAACGCAGGATACATTGAAGTGATGTGACATTCTGAGAACTCATTAGTGATTTCAGTTTGTAACGCGTTACTTTTGAGCAGCGTCGTGCGATGGCCCTAACAGACTGAAGCGAGAGTCAAACTGGTCCCACGTACGCAACGTATGTGATGCAACGTGGGAGAATGGGTGTGCATACTTGTCCCATGTATGCAACGTAAATTGACATCAGACGCTGTTGTAATTTCTAAGAAGGTGCACTAGTGCGTCTGCAAGGCATGTTTTCTGATTACGATAGCGAGTTTGAGGATGATTTATTGAGTTTACTATTTTTAAATGAATATTTTCGCGCCACAAAAACAAAAATAAAAGTTAAGATTTTGGGTTCATGAGATAGTGAACAGACAGAAAAAGTTGGAGAATACCATTCATTGTACATGTATTTCATTCCGCATATCTAAAGTCCAGTAAGGAGATTCTGAGTATTATATATAATAATTAAATACTGGCAAATTATTTCCCACTTAGTCTGGAATAACAAAATAATGGGAATTATAACTAACAACTTCCCTTAATCAAATACTGGGAAATTATTTCCCACTTAGTCTGAAATAACAAAATAATGGGAATTATAACTAACAACTTCCCTTAATCAAATACTGGGAAATTATTTGTCATTTAGTCTGAAATAACAAAATAATGGGAATTATAACTAACAACTTCCCTTAATCAAATACTGGGAAATTATTTCCCACTTAGTCTGAAATAACAAAATAATGGGAATTATAACTAACAACTTCCCTTAATCAAATACTGGGAAATTATTTCCCACTTAGTCTGAAACAACAAAATAATGGGAATTATAACTAACAACTTCCCTTAATAAAATACTGGGAAATTATTTGTCACTTAGTCTGAAATAACAAAATAATGGGAATTATTTTCCCACTTGATAATATGCAGTAATAAATAACGGGAAATTATTTCCCACCATTATTTCAATTTTATCAAAATTTATGAAATCTACAGACAAAACTTACCTATAAACAAAACTCAGTTTTTATTTATCTCTTTAAAAGCTTTCCGTTTGATTAAGGGTTAATGTGACATAAACTTTCTAAAACCTAAATTTCGGAAGTTGGTGTCTTAGGTTTAGTATTTTTGTTATTTGCCACAGACTTCCGTAATTTAAGTTATTTTTCAGTTTGTAGTTTTTTTTTTGGAAGTCGGTTGATTTTTTTTTTTGTAAAAAAATATATTTTATTTTTCGCTTTTTAGTGGGTCAGTTTGTAATTTGTCTAAGTTACAATAGCCTAATGTCAACAACTCATCACCTTTTATAAAGTATTGCTTTTCCTGATGCAGGGACGTTAATCGTTGAGGGGTTCTCCTGGTACTTCACCATTAGCTCCAATTCTCCATATGCATTGTGAAGAGCATAAACTGCTTTGCAACCATATTAAACTAATTGAATCGCAACCCGTGAAATACTTATTATTGAGTAGATCCGGTGGCCTTCATAATTATCAGTTCCACTTCATCAAATGGTGCTTTCCGATAGCAACTGCATGAGTTACTATAAAAAGTACCCAAATCGCTATAGGTGTGCCTATAATATTTTAAGAGTTTCCTCGATTTCTCCAGGATCCCACCATCAGATCCTAATTTAATGACAGTTGGGCAATCTCGGAAGTAAACCTTTCAAACAAAAAAAGAATTTTGCAAATCCGTCTATATATGGCGAAGTTATGCCCGAACATACATTAAAAAAAAACTATATTAATTATCCGAATTGATAACCTCCTCCTTTTGGAACTCGGTTCAAAAGAACATACACGTCTTCGGACTACTTCGTACTAGATCGATCAGCGGTTCATCTCCCATTTTAAAACGCGTGCACCAAAGGTCTTTTTGCTTATGACGTGCTACACGTAAGTTCTAGAAACACACCCGTCACGACACATATGTGACCATAGAAATACTTATATCTATGCATGTGACGCATGGGATAGCGTAGGAACATCCCATGCCAATCTGAACATCGTAGGTCGACGTTACGGGGGAGGCGTGTGATTGCGTTGCGTACGATAAGTGTATTTCTATTGCACAGTTTCTCATATAAAGTCAAGAGTTCAGATATCATAAAGGCTCGTACTGTCTAGCGCGACTTGTCGTGAGACGCGACAGCAGTAATTGTTCTACCGTGAAGTTTTCTTAAGAATTGTTTTGTTAGAGTCGCGTCGCGCCGGTCTGCACGACGCTTAATGCGTTGCATACGTTGCGTACGTGGGATCAGTTTATCTTTAGCTTGAGCATGTCATCGAATGCAATCAATGGGAGGATATGCTCAATAACGTTGTTTACAAACAACGCGAAAAATTTATGAAACATTGTTAATCTTACACAGAAACACGAGGCTGATTAACTGTCAGTTTTTAACCGACTTCAAATCGTCGTCAAGTCAACAATTTCACTTGTGAAAAACAATAGTAATAATAGTAGTAATGTTTTCTAACAATAAAACCTTTCAGTTCTGTCACAGAAAAAAAAAATGGATGACAGGTTCTATGTTCGTCAGTATGTATTTTTTAAAATGTATGGTCCGGTATTTTCATCAAAGGTGGACCGTTTTTTTTTTTCATTTTTTGTATTGGAAGCTGGCGCGGTGGTCCCATGCGAATTTTATTAAGTTGGATTTTGTAATTTTTGAGTTACCTTCAATAATACGTATTTAATTCCACTTTTTGTATGTTGATGATGTTATAAAATCCCTGTTATTGTTGCATGCATAAGAAGTTGTGGTATACTATACGCATTTGTGTGGACTAGGTACGACAGCAAAAAAAATAAAAATACAAAAAAAATACCGAATTCCAAAAAAAAAAAAACTACAAAGTGAAAAATTACTTTAATTTCGGAAGTCGGTGGCAAAAAAACGAAAATACAAAACCAAAGGTACTGACTTCAGAAATTAAAGTAAACTTTCAATTTCTAGTGTTTTTTTTTTGTTGTGTCGTGAGCAGTTCAGTACGACATCTCTTTGAGGCGCGCGTGGAACACAACGCGCCGTCGAACCGGGCCTGATCCTTATCGGACGGCGAGCTACCCATTGCTCACCGCCGTCCACAAGCCCGCGCCTACGGTGGCCGGGAATCGGCCTGCGATTCCTGACGCACAGGGCGTCTCCTGAGGCGGCTAGGGGTGGAGGGCGCGACATTTGCCTCTCCCTCACGCGCTCCATCTCCTCCTTCGCGAGCATTACTGCTTCGCAGAAGGAGATGACGGCTTCCCATGCCCTCTCGCTCCGTACCCTGGCCTGGCATGGCCTGGCCAGGGCTGGACGCGAGAGATCACTGCCTCCGATAGCGACAAGACCCCCTGAAAACACGATTTTACTTCGGTTTGCAGTGTTTTATAACACGGTTTTAAAG
This sequence comes from Agrochola lota, assembly GCA_947364205.1. NCBI lineage: Eukaryota > Metazoa > Arthropoda > Insecta > Lepidoptera > Noctuidae > Agrochola > Agrochola lota. The sequence continues at coordinate 5,584,667 of OX376246.1, read as the reverse complement.
GTAATGCCGTTGACAGTCCGTGATGATTAACTTTAGCGCAAACGTAATGCCGGCAACCATCCCGGAGGGTTCACTTCAAATATGTATGGCGGCATGGCGTATGAGTTCTATGAAAAGTGATTGGAGTCGAAAGTGTTAAAATAGTTTCATGCATTTTTTGGAAGATTGGGTAGGTTGAAATCAGGCTGGATATTCATGACAACCAACACGTCATGCAATCCAACACCCCTGCTCACCCCTCACAGGAATTAGCGTGAAGGTAACGTATGTAATTTCAGTACGCTGTATCAGACTACCATAATATCATTGGCTACACTAGCACTAGCATTTATTAAAGCCTCGATAACCTAGCCGAGCGAAACCGTAAACTAATCAGCGTATTATTTTCTCACTGCTGCGACACAGACCTCTCTGTGAGAAAGAGTGAGCCGTAGTCCACCACCAGGGCTGGATTCAAGGCAGGGCAACAGGGGCCATGGCCGGGCCTCCACAAAATAGGGGCCCTCCACAATATGTTTTTTTTTTATTAAACAAAAGTTTTGTTGGTCCAATACGCTAAATTTACCGTTTTGTATAAAAACGATGATCAATATAAGAAAATCTTCTTTTTTTTTCTTTAGTACCTATTATGTATACATGATTGAACACTATTAATTTTTTTCGTCTGGTCCAAAAACAAAATCGGTGCCTCCACTTCTTGGTTGCCCAGGGCCTTTAAATCCGGCCCTGTCCACCACGCAGGCCCAGTGTGGGATAGTGGATGTTACAAGTGTTCGAATTTTTGGTTCTAGGACATACCGCTAATATTCTGGATTACCAGGATATAGTCTTGAATGAATGCATTGCATATGATCAGCTTAGAATACGTTACTGAGAGAATATTTATTTCATATAGGATGTGTCTACTGAAGTTTAGATTTCGATATTTTTTGTGGGTCTATTGGCGTGTGCTAGCTGACATTAGAAAATAATTTAATTTAATGTATTGTGTTGCGTAATCCTATACTATTAAACGAGCAATATTTGTATATATACAGGGTGTCAGGGACATCGACGCGAAGCCGGTTACCATGGATTCAGTACATGATCCTGAACCCCACTGCGTTGAAATTTTTCGTCGGTTATTAAAAAAAAAAAAACAGCTGCTCCATACATTTTGACCGCGTAGGTATTGCACTTTTCTATGAAACAGTAGTTTTTTTTTTTAATAACCGACGAAACATTTCAGCGCAGTGGGGTTCAGAATCATGTACTGAATCCATGGTAACCGGCTTCGCGTCGATGTCCCTGCCACCCTGTATTTACCGCATGATTTTTTGTACCGTCTCGAAAAAAATAGGGTATAATAGGTGAACGGAGTAGAACCCTATGATACAGTTTTTTTCTTTTTTTTTAACGATAAAAAATATCGAAATTCAAATCCTACGCACCCTACTAAATGCGCGGAATTTATTAATGAATTCGTAGCTTTCCTTAGCGGCCGATAGGTAGTCGCCGCACTTGCCGTCGTCGGCCTCTTTGATATCCTTCCGCAGGCGCAAAAGCCGGTCGCGCATGGCCCGCCCGCCCGCGTGGTCAATGCTACTAAGCAAATATTCTCGGGTATTTCTTCTAATTCACTTACACAACACACCATATTTTTGTCGAGACGGTAAAAAAATTCAGCCGGTATATACATATATATATTTGTCAGTTTTCATGCCACCCATGGGCGTCTGACTTGGTTTCACATGCCGCCGAGAAATATCTCAGGCATACCGGTTTCCTCACGATGTTTTCCTTCACCGTTTTTGAAGCAGGTGATAATTATACAGTACGCACATGAATCCGAACCGAAAAGTCAGAGGTGCGTGACTGGGGTTCGAACTCGAGACCTATGACTTGGGAGTCCGACGGTCACACCACTACGCTATCACTGCTGTTAAAGCAAACTGAATATTTTATTCGAAATAACAAGAGATTAATACAGATGGCACACTCCGCAATATCATTTAAATAAAAAGCGACTCTTGCATACGACACAATAAAGTGCAATTCAGGTCGCACAGCGCTAATCACCTACAGTTATATTCATCTAGAAGTTGCCTCTCTTTCTATCGCGTGACTCTTAGATCTTCTGTCTACGTTACGCTCACTGAATTGGCCCAGCAAGACGGGCTCGCCGCGTACTTGTAGCTTCTAGCACTAGAGCGGAAGTTTCGAAAAGTTTTAGATAAAGCTGTATTTGACTATGATAAAACTGAACGGAGAGTGTGTCTGTGTGTATTTGTTACTTAGATAACAAATTGATACTTTTATTCCTATGTTTATTTGGATACTTTTTAAGCCCGCGAATTCGTACGCGAAAAACTCTTGTTATAATATAAGTATTTAAGGCGACGATAACCGACTTTGAATGATTTTACTGAACATCGCGCCTAAACGAGTAGTGTTAATAATTTGGAAAAAATATATGTTAAATTAGAGCATTTTTTTTAATAACTTACTTAGCAATGTTTTAGATAATGTTTATCTTTACATAGTGAAATGAATTAGTAAAGGTATGTCTAACGCGAATAAAAAACTGAGAATCACGCAAAATCTAACAAGCGTATTTTCCTGAATCCTTCACCATTTTAAAGATAATTTAATTATTGATATTTTAGTTTGTGTTTTATTGAAATTCTTTAGTTTTATGTATAATAAATTAATAATGCGTCTAATTTGGGACAGCGCTCCTTGATGGGCGAGTCCTATTACTGGCTGGACGTACGCGTTACGTGCGCTCAGTACAGAACAAGCAAGCTAACCACTCAAGGTCACTGGCATATATCTGCATCTTAAAATATATCCTATTTATAGTATCGTATCGGCGCCACGGCGTCGTCACCTACCGCCTGACGCAGGTCCTCAACGGACACGGTTGTTTCGGAAGGTTCCTGTTCAGGATAAGGCGGGAGGATACGCCCGGGTGTCACCACTGTATGAATCGATAATAATGAAAACGCGTCATTACAAAAAAATCAGCTGTGTATTCAGCCGTAAGTTGTTGTAAACCATTTTACGTTGTTATCATCTTGTTAAAACACGATTGTGAAACTGAATGACTCTGTTTTTCAGGCCGCTAAAGGTAGGTCAGGTTTGTAGCGATAACTTTCACGACGTATGAAATTGAAATAATAAAATTTGTATTCGAAAAATATAGTGGAAATAAATAGTGAATAGGTTACTTTTACGCAAGCGTGTTTCAAGGATATTTCGGGAAGGTACATTCTGGGAAAGGGACATTCTGGGAAAAGTACGTTTCGGGAAAAGGACATTCTGGGAAAGGGACTATTTGAAACCAAAGAACATTTTGGGAAAGGGACATTCTAAGCCTGAATGGTTTCATCGTCAATCTATCAGGTGAGATAGTCGTGAATCACGAGCCTACAAATATTAACAAAAGAGAAAAAAATGGACATGAATTAACTGTGAGGAACTTTATGGGGTTTACCCATTTTACTCTTTGATGTACCCCACTCTATTCATACTGAGTATGGTGGGGTAAAATCAACTCTGGGTGCGACAGGAATTTGTGCTGGTGTCGTACATGGTGGAACAGCTCCGAGGCATAGAGCACAACCCGAGAGTCTGTGCTGCAGTGGTTTCACTTGTACGTACCCGACCGTTAAGAGTGGAGCCGACGGCCCCCGCCACTGCCGGCGTACCATCAGCCAGGACCAACTTGCTGGCCAAAACCCCTCTGACTCTAGCAATTCACACCATCAATTATATTCAAGTCGAAATTGATATATTTACATGTCACTGGGATGAATTGCACTATGTTATAAACAATGATCTTTATGATCTTATATAGTGTTTTAATTTGGTATGTGTGACTTGGCTATCACGTTAGGCTAAGACCTGTAATGGTTGTTTTCAGGCATTTAAATAAATAAATAAATGTTGCTCATAATAACATCTAACTGCGAGATTAAGCTCCACTTGCCGTACATGTATGAATAACCATTCTGTGAGTCTAATGCAGATTGAAGAGTACGATAAAACGTCTGTCACAGCAGTCATCTAATCTACATAATTATAGCATAATTCGCCTATAATATTTCCACTGCTGGGCCACAGGCCTCCTCTGTGTGAGATGGAGCGGCGGTGATCCACCACGCGGGGTCAGTGCGGGTTGGTAGATGTCACATGTCTTTGATTTTCTTGGTTCTAGGACATGCTGGTTTCCTTACGATGTTTTCCTTCACCGTTTTGAGAGCAGTGGTGATGAAAGAATTTACACAAAGTAAAGCGCTTGGGTGGGAAATTATCAAATAACTTCTCCCGCTCTGGGCGGAGCGTGTGGGCGTGTCACACTTTTACTGACCACCCGTGTTCCTTCCGTTGCTCGTGTGCCGGGGCCGCGATATCCCTTTCGGATAAACTCGCAACCCTTTTTTTTTTTTTGATTCGGAAATCATCAAATAACTTCTCCCGCTCGGAGCGGGAGCGCGTGTCAGACTTTTACTGACTAAAACCCACCCGTGTTCCTTCCGTTGCCTGTGTGCCGGGGCCGCGATATCCCTTTCGGACAAACTTGCAACCCTGGCAGTGGGTTCGACCGTTTTTTTGTTTGTTTTTTACGACCTAAAACTCGTAAGTCACGGCTATTTCCAGTGGGCCACCACTGGTCTCGGCTAATCTACATATACATAGATGTAAAGAGAATGTCTTGAACTGACTGACTGATTCATCAACGCAAAACCTCAACCACTGAAGCTGGAGGAGGAGTAAAATCGTCTACTTTTACAATGTTTCTAACTATGTGAGAACCATGTATCTATCACTTATGTAATTAATTAATCAGTCGTTACTTCATTTTTAATTCTTTTTACCTATTGTGGTATAGTAATTTTTTTTGGTGCATCGTCTTCACATATAATTATATAACTAATGTACCTACATACAAAATATTGTAAAACATTTTAAAAGAGTAACGGTGGAGTTTCTTGCCCATTCTTCTCCATACGAAAACTACCTTTTGGAAGGGGCGACTAGAATCAATTCTATTTTTTGTAAATTTTTGACGTTCAAAAGTGCCTTATAAGGGTAAATTTTTCCGTCATATTTCACCATTCGGCATGCAAACATTTATCTATACATATTATAAAACAAAGGCGCTTTTCGTGTTTGTCTGTATGTCCGCGTTGTTCTTCTAAACCAGGCAACAGATCTTGATGAAGTTTTCACCATCGTTGTTTAGAGAATTTATTGCGGATATTAAAGTTACGTTTACCTAAGAAATCTCGATATTTTTTCAAGTCATTTAAACCGTCTGACCAGGAACGGGTCGCTAATATTATACACGATTAATTTTAAATCGTTCTGGAGCCGAAACACGGTGACTCCAGACGATTAATAGGTACTACTGGCATTGTTATTGTTTTTTTAAGACATCTAATTTAGAAGTTAGAAATTTATCAGTTTTATTCTGTCATTCGAGTTAAATCTTAGTAGCGCTTCCACTATTTTATTCATAAACGCAAGATCGTACGCGATCCGCTCGGTGATGACGTAGCGCGGCACAGCTGTGCGTGTGCGAGTCAGTTGAAAGCGCGCTCGCGGTGGGTCAACGGACGTTGGACGAGTAACCGGCTGGAAGTAAGTACCTGCCATTAGGTATTTCATTTCTGGTACGATAGTTTGCTGTAAGTTCATTCACCTCCGTTATCTCTCGTCTGTATCGGAAGCACGGCACGGTGTTTACCACTATCACATCTCCTCGTAAACGAGAGAAACTAATTGAAATTTCATTTACCACTCTCGCATCACGAAATCACTAGTACTCGTACCTTTTCAACTAGACACGACGAGTACGCTTGGGAGTTGTATTTAAGGCCTTGAATCGGGTGTCGACCAATCGAGCTAATAGGTACTTAATAAGCATACCTACTTACCATATTTATGATAAATAAAAAGAATACTGCCTAAACCAATTTTTATGCGACAATGCTTGCTTGCGGCCGCGGCGCGGCGGCTTCTACAAGGGCAGGCAATGTAAACAGAAAAAATTAATCGTTTTATCTGTGGAATAGAGTTCATTATAAGTTGGTGGTGCCCTTTTCTATGAAAATATTGGACCGAATTAAGACCTTATTTTTATACACTTAACCGCGAAATTCGGTTGCGCATCCTTTTGAAGTCCGGTCGGACACTTCTCAGAATTATTTGAGTAAACTGCGTACCTACTTACATTGTACCTAGTTTGGTGAAATTTCTATTTGTTACCGTTTACGGTTAAGAAATAAAGTCTGAATTCGCTTTTCGTATTTTTATTTGTGTACCTATTTATCTATTGCGTATTTGTTTTTATGCTGTCTGATCGATGAATGGATTTTTCAATGGGTACCGTTCGCAAGTGTTACAGTTTGTCGATACTTTTTACACACATATGAATTGATCGCAAGGAAGCGTTACTTCGAGTTCTCATTATTTCACAAAAAAAAACAATAAATTAGATTTTTCGTGTTTTTTTTTAAATTGTAATTTATTGAAAATAATAGTCCCAATCGTTTCCAGTTCGATGATCGCGTTTATGGCTTTTCGTTCCAGAACGAGCTAAAATTAACCGTGTATAAATCATTCACATAAGTTTAACCAAAGGCATCAGACCAAAGGATGTCGACAAAAAAAAAAAAATGTCCTTCAGATAGATTATAAAAAAATATTGGACACGTATTTTTTCTTTTTTTACCTAATCAAAAGATTACGGCAATACATTGAATGCGTTATGTAGCATGACGTCACTGGCCGGTATATGATACACTGACTTGTGACGTAGCGAGCCCCCACTCCCCAACTTTAATGCATTTATCTAAACCATTTTTTATTAATTTGATAACGCAAAAAATACGTGTCGAAATTTTTTTTATTATCTGACTGACGGACTAAATAGTATTTTTTTCTTTTCCCCAGTCAACATCCCTATTTCTGATACAAACTCAGTCACACTTTAGTACGTTTTATCAATAAAAAAATTACGTAGTCTACTCTCAAACAGCACTGGTGCCAAATGTTTCCAACCACTTGGTAAATTATTGCAAACTACAATCTGCACCCCGCGGTTTCACCCACTTAAGTCACGATCCGGTGGGAATGTCGAGATACAAAGTATCCCATGTCCTAATCCAGGTCATGGTGTACCCACGTGCCAAATTTCATCCAAATCCGTTCAGTCGTTTTAGCGTAAAAGCGTAACAAACATACAAACACAAAAAGTCAAATCTTTTCTCTATAAATATTACTTTAGATAATTGGGTTCATACAGTAAACAGTTCTGCGCACTAAAGTAGTTTGACACGTTAATTTACATAATTTGCTATTGATTAACGAAAGTAAAAGAGGGTAAAACAGGAGACGAAAGTTTGTATGAAAATCCGTAATTTTTTAAGTAAAGTGAACGAAAGTAAATTTTGATAGTTATTTAGAATTTTAGTTAAAATCTATCCCTTCAAAAATATAAGTCCCGCAACGCAGCAAAGATGTAAGATCTAATGTAAAACCAAGTTTGTTAATTATTTCAGTACTTATCTAAATGTTGTATGAAAATCCGTAATTTTTTAGATAAAATGAACTAATTTTGGTTAAAATCTATGAAACATGGGTTTTTGATTATTCTACCTCTAAGAGGGTGAAATAGGAGATAAAGAACGAAAGAAAATACGTTTATTTGCGGTACACATGACGCAAGGTAAGATCCATCACTCAGCATAATGCTGCGACCCTATGCGAGACAGAGCCCCAGCGCTGGTTTTCAGCGACAGCCGGCTTTGACGTGATTACGTCAACCGGTTCAAAGATGAAAGTTTGTTTGAGAAAAACCGAAATCTACAAGGATATGAGGGCCTTGACAAATGGCAATTGCTTTCAAAGCGTTTCAGTTCTCTCAGTGAAATTCTATCAGCGCTAGCAAAGATGAAAAATTAAAAATGTATTGTATTGACATAAGCTTATATCAATCTAATACATTTTTGTCTATTCCATCATCGTTACTGCTGATAGAATGTCACATTGTATAGGGCCTCAGGTCTGTCACTTTTTCACGGCATAGGGCCAGAAATTTGTGAGACTGTAAGTACATTTTACGTTCATAAGCAGAGTTGGTAGTTAGTACCGAGATACAAAAACTATTACGGGAAACGAACTAATGCTTATTTAATACCTACTCTAATGAATGATGTTCCAACAAAAATTCAATCGGAAATAACAAATAATAATTATAGAAATAAATACAAAAAAATATTTGATTCTCTTTGAAAATGCATCATCTTGTTTAAATTTCATACAATTAGTCATTGGCATCGACGCCGACGGGCTGTCTGAACCGCGCCGTGGTCGTTTTTGTACTTTTTTAGTTTTTATTACAATCTACCTCACCATATTTTTTAAATTATATATTTCGTTAGTATTAAGATTGCTTAAAAGTGTTTCAACATCCGGACAAACCCCTATAGAGGCTTTTGTGATGTTTCTGTTTATATTTTGTTTTATTCCTTAATTACTAAACAATATTTAAAAAAATGAGCATGGTTTCTTAGGTTGGCCAAGTGATACTGGATTTTCCAAAAAGGTCAAATTTTTTAAAAATGTATTGGATTGACATAAGTTAATGTCAACACAATACATTTTTTTAATTTTCCATCATCCTTATCGCTGATAGAATGTCACTTTGTCGAGGTCAATGGCAAAATGCTAGTTTACTTTAAATATTACGAGTCATCACATGCCCGAAAGTCTATACTTACAATATCATAAAGAAGTATTTGTGAGTTTATAATACAGGCTAGAGGTAAGAAATCTTCGGAACTACTGATCTGGTGCCGAAAATTCTTTCACTAGAGGGAAGATACGCGATACGCAAAGTAACTCGCGTTATTTTAAAAAAACAGCTGTTCCATTCATTTTGACCGCGTAACTATTGCACTTTTCTATGAAATAGCAGATTTTATTTTTAATAACCGGCGAAAAATTTCATCGCAGGGAAGTTCAGAATCATGTATTGAATCCATGGTAATAGTTTTCCTGTCGATGTCCCTGATACCCTGTATTTTATGTTAAATCGACAAATTTCAAGCGAACAAAGTCGCGGGCATGAGTAAAGCTATTATAAATATCGATCATGTTTGATTTCGGACAGCTGTGTTTGCAAACTATCTGCCTTATCAGTACGCCCGCCTGACCAACACTACATAATGCTTATACCAATCGTCATAATTTCATATCCTAACAAACATGTTTTATTATGTAGTACGACGATTGTGGTAAGAAACTAAACTTAAGAGCGTTTATCCTAAAAGTTGACAACGTCGCAAATAGCTGTCAAATATTTACCTGTGTTTATTAATTTGGCAATATTACTGTATGGAAATATGAAATGCGGCTAACTAGTGAGCTAGAATATTAATAATGAATTGCAATTATAACACTGAATTTGATGTTGTAACCGTTTTAGGTGTAGAAAAGGCATTTGGAAAGTTTCCAATTACTTTTTTTACATCAAAAACGAACCATTCGGTGTTACGATATTAATTATTGCATTTCATCTATATTTTAGTTCACTAGTTAGCCATATTTCTTATTTCGATATAGTAGTATTGCCAAATTAATCAAAACAGGTAAATATTTGACAGCTATTTGGGACGATGCCCACTTTCTGTATAACCGCTCTTAACTGGGACTGGGCCGGACATGTTTGCCGCATATCAGATGAGCTGTGGGCTTAAAGAACCACGGATTGGGTGTCATTTGATTCTAGGCGACATCGCGGCAGACCAAGACGAAAATGGAGGGACAAACTTGACTCCTACCGAAAGGTCTGGCCCGTAAAGGCACAGGACAGACGTGTGTGGGAAAGGGAAAGGGAGGCTTTTGCCCAGCAGGGAGATATAATGGGCTAAATCGATAGATTTAAATGGCGAAGATTGTGTTATATTCTTCAATCAACGAATCAATCTAGCTAATCGCTAAGAACAGGTTTTGCTTGGACAGTTCTAGTTGTTTTTTTGTTTTTGTTATTAGTTTATTTGTTTACTAGTTTATTCATTGATTTAGAAGTATAATAATTATGTATTAGGTATGTTGAAACTGTTTGTACTCCCCGCCCTTAAGGGCTCATTAGAAAACCAGCGTCAGGCAGCATGTGTCTGGCATTAATGCTGAAATGAACCTTTCTGGCGCAAACGTGAGGCACACAATTATTGTCAAAAGATTACTTCCACTTTTAGTTTGTTAGTATTTTGTGTTTCACGAATTGTGTCCAAATAAACTTTTTCTTTCTTTCTTTCAAAATCTTCGCGAAAATCATAGCTTTTCATTCATTTCTAAAATTGTAATAATCGAGAATATAATTTCTGTTATCAATTAGATGATTGTATTGAATGTAAATTGTTAGTTTGCTAAATATAAAATTATATATTATGTCTAATGATGAACCAGAACATGGCACACAAAACCCAGCACCAAAAAATACTGTGAGTAAAAACTAAATTAAATAAACACAGAACTCCTTTATCACAAAATTCAATTACCGAACTTAACAATGTCCAATAAAAAAAATATCGATAGCACGCACATAAAAAACAACTGAATTACAAATTCAAATGTAGAACTAAACAAAATTCTTCTTTTGAACTTTCACTTTTTAAATATTAACGAACACGTTCAATTTGAAAATGAAAGATGGCGGCGGTTTTGGCGCGAACGCGTGCGCTGGACGCGGCGATATGAAATATACTGATAGACTGAATGTCTGATACGTCCAAGGATTATAGTTTGTTTTCACAAACGCTATGGATGATCACAAAAACACTGTTTACTAATATTGATAGCCGTCGATCGTAATCGTAAGTCGTAACACGGTTTATCGGTAAACACACGTAAGTTGACTGCTGCTTGACTGTGACTGCTTTTATTTGAGGGGATTCATTTACAAATGTTGATTGAGAGGAGACGTTTAAATGTCAAAAATGTATGGTTATGCAGTTGCAGTCGCAGTCACGGCAGTGGGCTTGCCATGTTTGTCGGACGAGTAAACAAGCATATTACAAATTAGAGGATTATTATCCAAGATAAGAATGCTTGGAAACATGCTGCCTTAGGATAATCTAAAATCTAGACAAAATCAAACTGGTTGCTAATTTAATTCTTTATTTTATTTTATTTTATTATATAATGACATTGATTTTACATTCAGTGAATTCCTCACACACTGAATTTTAGGAAAATTGTCTACTTTTACAACGTTTGTAAATATGTGAACATGAGTGTTTATCACATAATTAATTTATCTGTTGTTGCTTCATTTTTAATTCTTATTACCTATTGTGGTATAGCATTTTTATTATATTTATAATATAAGTCTGATATCGCCAACCCGTCTTGAGCAAGCGTGGTGATCAATGCTCGTTCCTTCTCTGTATGAGAAGGGGCCTTTGCTCTGCAGTGGGACAGTAACAGGCTGGTATTATTATTATATTTTTGTTCTAGGTGCATCGTCTTCACGTATCATTATATAACTAATGTACCTACACAAAATATCACAGAATCAAGTTTTCTAACTGAACAGACAGCTGTGCTGCTGGGGAGTTTGTTGCGCCACTTCTTCTTCCCAGCTAAGCACTAGGAAGTGGTGAAGGGTGGGCGTTTTTGGGGGACTGTCTTATGTAATTTTGACGTTTGAAAAGTGCTGATTCTCAGCCTATTTTGAATAAATGACTTTTGATTTGATTTGATTTGATTGTAAAACATTTTAAAAGAGTAACGATAGAGTTTCTTGCCCATTCTGTTCCATACGAAAACTACCTTTTGGAAGGGGCGACTAGAATCAATTCAATTTTCTTGTTAATTTTTGACGTTCAATAGTGTCAGTGAATGTGACTGACCAAGAAAATTATCAATGTTTTTGTTTCATGTTTTCACTTTCTTAAGGGGTGCAAAAATTAATTTCATTTGAAACGTAACAATAATTGACATTTTTCACTTAAGTTTTTAATGAGCTGCTGGATACATTTTTTTTTTGTAAATTTTGACGTTCAAAAGTGCCTTAAAACGGCTGATTTGATTTTGACTACGAAGGACCAATGGCTGGTGGACGTGGAGAGACGAGTCCTGGAGTGGACACAGCGTATCGAAAATCGTAGTGTGGGACGCCCCCCAACTAGATGGACAAGAAAGCGGAGGACAGGGTATTGTGGCACAGCCTGGGTGAGGCCTATGACCAGCAGTGGATTGCGATAGGCTGACTTGAATCATTACTTAACTTTAAGCAACGTTTATAAAAAACGGAATAAAGAAGGAGTTGTAAGTAAGAGATCCGCGGGATGTGGGTACGCAACCCGAAAAGTACGAATGATTTTTTTTTGTTTAATTTGAACATCATTATCATACATATATCATACAGAAAGTCTGTGGCGGCATCTACATCGCCACCTGCGAACTACGCATCAAAGACCTGACGTCACACAAATATTGCATCGCGCACTTAGATTTTACAGCGCGAACAGCATATTATATATATATAACTTCCCCGACATCAGTTGTTGGGCGGTTTCCCGCCAGACACGACATTCGTCTGGTCGGAGGATCCTCCTTTTTCAATAGAGGATGAGTTAACTTTACACCCTGTTCCTCATAACTCTAAAAGTATGCCAATCCATGGTGATCAATGCTTGTATCTCTTTTCATGAGAAAAGGCATTCTCTGTAGCGGGTAAGTTCAGGCCTTGAAGCCATAAAATACAAACAATGTGTGTCTCATAAAATGACTTTTATGAGATGACGTAGCCAAAGCAGTCGTGATTGACTCATCATTAGCCTCTAGTAGTCCACTAGGCCTCTTTAATAGCACACAATAAGGGTTTTGAGAAATAAAGTTCACTAGGTGGCAGCAGTGAGACGTCAAGTCCAGGCACCTGTCAAAAGTGTCAAAGCGCCTATTTTTTTTGTCGTGACTGAATGATGAACCGATGAATGATACGAATGATGAACGTCGTCATATATTTTATAATAATATTTATTGTTGAAATGGCGCATGAATTTCCATGAAAACTCTCGCGGCTACAGGACCCTTTTTTTTTTTTTTGTGGATAGGAAATCATCAAATGACTTCTCCCGCTCTGGGCGGAGCGAGAGAGCGTGTCAGACTTTTACTGACTAAAACCCACCCGTGTTCCTTCCGTTGCCTGTGTGCCGGGGCCGCGATATCCCTTTCGGACAAACCCGCAACCCCAGCAGGCATTGGTCCTTACGGACCTCGTCAGTTGGTGCTGACATCTCTTTGAGGCACGCGTGGAACACAACGTGCCGTCGACCCGGGCCTGGTCCTTATCGGACGGCGAGCTACCCATTGCTCACCGTCCGCAAGCCGCAACCTACGGTGGCCGGAAGTCGGTTCGTGACTCCCGATGCACACAGCTACAGGACCCTGACTACAATTTCGTCAGGTCCATCTGTCCGTCCGTCCGGATGTTACAATGCTATTTTTTCCGAGATTATTTGCGCTACTGGGTTATATCGATGTATGTATAAAAAAGTTTTTTATTTTTCACTTTTTACTTATTAAGCATACACCGCTACTTGCTACGTCAACAGCAGTGACAAGAAGATAACATCACCAAGATACACAAAGTAGACTAAATACGTATTATTGAATGTAACTCAAAAACTACCCAAGCGAAGTTAACAAAATTTATATGGAACTACAGTGTAAGCTGCTTGAACCAAACGAAAAAATAATTTCCACATTCGGTCCACAATTGACGACAATATCGAAGAAATAATATTTTTTTGTTAAACATGCAGACGAACATAATATAACCTCTTCCTCTTTTGAAGTCGGTAAAAAAATACAAAGCTTTGTGAAGAAGAACTGGCCTATTTTTCATTACATTTAATTTAATCCTTAAAACGTCCTAGCAAGGTGTCGCGCCTCATTAATCAGATTACTTAACCAATCGCCCCTCACCTTCCACCATTGACCCTGACTTTGTTAAGTAACTAAGCGAAAATATCACAATATCGATACAACCTAATTAAGGCTATGTTAACAGGTCAGTGCACAGCGGAGCGTGTAGCAACAACAAGCAAGACGAAAGGTCTGTTCCAAAAGTATCTAATGAAAATGTAAATAAATGGATCAGAAAACGTCATTTGGATGTCATTTTGTGCCAGTTAAAAATTGAGTGCTTCGATTTGATTATTTGAATACTTAAATGTAAATTTTAATCACCTTAAAGATGTTTTTCATTTGAAAATTGAGGTTTATTTTTTATCCTCAATTTTATTTTCATCGATGATTCAATTACAATTTAATAATGTTATTCAAATATATTTTTTTGGAAAAAGTGATGAAATATAAAGACAACAACGCTCTAAATACAAATTAATGTGTTACTCGTTCCCTTTATTGAGTGATTGCGTAAGAATTAAATCTAAACAGGATTTGTTTACATTTTTATTAGATACTTTTGGAACATACTATAGGTAATGGTAAGTAGTGGTCGTTTGACCACTGCATCGTATCTGAATCCGAGAAATATCGGTCCGAATAGCCGTATTAGGTACTATTTGTATGAAAGTATGATACGTATTCCATAGATTTAAAACATTAACAATTCGCATTGAACTGTTGTGCAGTTTCAAACCCTTTATGGGTGATAACAAAAGACCCGTATTTTGGCGTTATTTAAAACGTAATACATACCCAGTAACTGGGTTGTAGAGGTCAGGTAGTCGCTCCATGTAAAATACTGGTATTCAGCTGTATCCGGTTAGACTGGAAGCCGACCCCAACATAGTTGGGCAAGGCTAGGCATATGATGATGGCATAAATAACATAGTTTGTTACATAGTTATGTAAGTAGTTTGTAGCCGATATTATTATAGAAAAATAAAGTATTCATGCCGCGATTTAGTTGTTTATTTACAAGTCTTTCCATAGACACAAACTGTTTGGAATACTAATATCAAAAATGTGTTTTATTTATCAGTTACGAAACCATTTGCCAACAATGGGTAATATTTCACAAGGACATAATATATTATGTTTCAACTACCTCGGAAAGATTCGATTTATAATAATTCAAAATCTGCGCGGAAGCTAGCATATAAAGTGCACTATTTCCGCTATCGTGGAAAGAGTTTTTAAAATTGGAAATGCATTAATTCTTATTTCATGTCAGTGTGCCAACCTCACCTCATCCCCCCGCATTCCTCATTCACCTCATTTTTAGAATAATCGTACTGGCCAACACGAAGACTGCATGAATTTTAATTTTAATTTTTTTATTTTATTCTCTGTGATCTATTCACTTTCCATCAATAAGGTTTATTTTTTGATAAAATCGTAAGAAATCCTAAAATATGAACGCCACTGCAGAGTTAGTGCAAGCGGTACATAATGCCGAATTGAGTTTTTTAATTTGATATTATTATCTAAGCTGTTTTTCTTGCACCTTTTTCAGCCGTTTTCCTCGTTGTAGTGAGGTGAAAAGTTGTATGTTTCGCTCGGCGGCAAAGTTATTCTACGTCTCGTACCATGCATTGTCGCTACGCTCAGGATTCTATATTTCAAACACTCGGTTACCTCGCGGTACAATCCTAAAATCCTTTGCTTGCTCAGTATGGCTAACATGACAAGTGCGAGAACGCTATATTCTCTTAACCGTCGCCTCTTGAACGATCTGCCGACTCATTGAGACGTGTTCAGAGTCGAATTTAACATGTGATGTGATATGCCTTTCCTGTTATTTTCCCTACAAACTGATAAAGTTAGAGCAGCATATGTATACTTTAGACAGGCATTATTTTGCATGGGCCCATGCCCCTATGCGGTTCCCGCGACGGTTAAGAGGATATATCTCGTTTTGTCGAAATTTGTCTACAATTCTGACGTCGTTCTAACCCCTAACATGACCGTAAACGACGAGTAAACTCGAAAAAGGCACTTTGACATTTCTATATCTCGCGACGTGAAACCAATGTTGCAAATTATTAAAAACAAATCATTTTTATGATAGCAACATCGGCTTGAGATTCCGTTTCATTCATTCAATGGTGCCGATTCTCTTGTCACAAATGCCTCTAACCTAGACTAAAAATCACCACTGAGTTATTAATTTTGTGAAAATGAAATTTCGCTGTTCTGAATTTGACGTTTTTCACCTATAATTTTTATTGTTTATCTAAATCTGTCAATTTTTAATCGCGATTAAAAAGGTGTGCATTTAAATGAGTTCTCTTGAACCAAAATTCCCACCAACATTTCGACGGTGCAAAAACTACTGTATCTTTTTTTTCTTTTCTTTTCCTTATATCTCGAAAATGGTGTGTCCTATAGCAAAAATAATGAAAATTTCGACCCCCTTTATAAAACCCTTAAACCCATAAAACGCAACAAGTAGGTATTTTTATTTTCCCATACAACAAGCGAAAAAATCCATATAAAACATGTAGTTCGAATTTAAATAGTAGTTTAAAACTAAGTATTTTCATTATTAAAATATTGTAAAAAAAAATATGACTTTGTAATGATTTTGTAAAATAATAATTAAGAATACGAGTTTTTTCCACAAGCGACAGTTGGCGTAAAAAAGTTGCACGAACTTCATAATTACGTTTAGGTTTTCATCTGTAGAATATCGGTATTCAAGTATATTTGGGAAATAAAAATGTATTTATTATATTTATTTGTTTTGCATAATTAATAAATCATCAAAAAGTTTATTTACAGTTAATCATAAGCCCTAATGTATTAGAGTTAGTTAAATGATTGTATTATGTGCTGTTTACTCTGCTCCAGGGCCGGGGACCCCGCCCATTATGTGCGTAGTGTGCAACGCACACAGGCGCCAGGGGACTAGGGACGCCGGAGGTAGTACTGACACTTAATTGTTACCATTTTTCATTCATTAATCATCATAGTCGAGTATCGATAGGTGAGTACAAATCTTCAAGACAATATTTACGTCTGTGGTTCGTGAAATTTTTTGGTCTCGGGTTTTAGTTTTAATTAATTATGAGCTCTGCGTTAAAATCAAAAGAACCGCTATGTTGCTTAGGCTGCGGTCTGCCTGCTATGATAGCTTTTTTTTGCATTTTAATAATGTAGTAGCTTCAGGAATCCGCCGGATGCGGGAAGCACAGAATCGATCGAAGTGGCGGTGCTTGGGGGAGGCCTATGTTCAGCAGTGGACGTCTTGTGGCTGAAATGATGATGATCATGACTAGCTTCAGCCCGCCACTTCGTCCGCGGGTTTAATAACAACACCCATTGCAAAAAATCGGAGAGAGAAAGAGCGAGAAAGAGAGAGATAGAGAAAGAAAAAGAAAGAGAGAGAGAAAAAGAGAGAGAGAAAGAGAGATACAGAGAGAGAGAGAAAGAGAGAATGAAAGAGAAAGAGAGAGAGAGAAAGAGTGAATGAAAGAGAAAGAGAGAGATAGAGATAAAGAGACAGAAAGAGAGAGAGCTCTTTCTCTCTATCTATCTCTGTCTCTATCTCTATCTCTCTTTCCCTCTCTCTTTCCCTCTCTCTGTTTCTCTCTCATTCTATCTCTCTTTTTCTCTCAATCTCTCTAAATGAAAAAAAAAAAAGAGTTGAAGCACGACGACCAAAAAAAAGAGGCTCTTCATTGGTTTCGCGCACCGGCGCTGCCGAGGGTCGGCGTGGCCCTGCTCTGCTCTGATTGGTCGTATAGCCGGCTGAGTGTTCACTTCAGTGGGGAGAACATTCAGCTCGTAACTGATTTGTTTAGAGAGAGTCAGTCTATTTCGAGGCGTAAGCATATAGACGCATCCGTGATTTTTGTTTTACTCTTACTAAATTAATAAGTGATTATAATTAATATGATTATGTTGAAATAAATGAATAAACGTTATTAATACTAAACTTGAGGTGTATGATTTACTCTCAATATAATACTTAAATACTTTTTTGTTTTTTTGTGTACTTACTTCAGGCCGAAGGTGAAAGCAACACCCGGAATCCTCAACCACAGAGGAACTGGATATCTTACCTATAACTGCTGGAACACAACAATGTTGTAGACGAGTAAAATGTCTTATTGTTACCCTAATGTGGTAAGTTCTAAGAAACACAAATGGTACCTAGGTTTAATGTCTTAGCTGACACTTGCATATTAAGCCAGCTGTCCGACCACCGACGACGAGGCGACTAAACGATTTTCTTGCTCTAGAAACGTACAAAAGATGGTTGAGATACATAATTATATTAATAATTAGTTGATCGCTGTCAGTTCAAACCGCCACGGACTTATGGTCGATTCGCAGGGATTTACTCGACTGAAACAGGCGAATCGTCACTTTTTTTAAATATATTTTTTTCTGCTGCGATTCGAAAAAAAATAATAGTTTTTTTGGGCGAATCGAAAGCTCCATAAATACGTATGCAATTGGCACATTTTAAATTTTAATCAGTTAAGAAAAAAGTACACTAGGAACTATATTTGCTAAATATTTTCTAAATATTGCTTTATTTTAGACACGAATAAAGGTCGGAAAAGTTGCAAAGATCCTTTTTCAAACAACGAGGATAAGATTTTTACGAATTGGATATTTCGTTCGTTTCACACAAAAAGTAATTGTTCAATAGGACGGCGAGAATCACCCCCAAACGGTTGCGTTTCCTCTAGAGATGAGCGAGGATGCGAAGCGAGGGATGTGTGTGAAACATCGATTCACTCACTGTCATAGTTAGCGTTGTTATTGGTTAGTTTTACGGACATTCCTTGCTACGCATCATCGCTCACCTCTGGTGGACCCTTGGGTTGGAAAATACCGATGACTAACGCACTGTCCTATTTGAAAGTAATTTACGCGTCGAGACCCTTGCAAGTTCGCGCGAATGTTGTTTAGTTTCCAAACAACATTCGCAATCTTGACATGGTCGCAGACAGGCATGTCGCGACACCGGTAGAACAATTACCGTGAAATTTTCATAAAAATTGATCCAACAGAGTCGCGTCGCCTTTAAGCGCTTTTTATTAGGACAACGTGTGTTTTTAAAGATGAAAATAATTGAAGAAATCTTACCGTTCATATTCAATAGTTGATATGTCAGCATCACTGGAACTATGGTTCACTTTTAGCAAACCATTTCTTCTGAAGAAGGACTTTCTTCTTCGTTTCCCTCCCTTCTCTTCTGTGCTAGATTCTACGAATGATATGGTGGAAGATGATGTAAATTCTTTATGGTTATCCATGGCTCTGAAAAAGATATTTTTTTCAATCATTTTCTAAGATCAGAGAGCTCGTGGCTAAGTAAGACTTGCCGGGGTTGGTCCGTGGATGGATGACCATCTTTACATACCGAGACTCCTCCGTGCCTCGGAAAGCACGTTAAGCCTTTGGTCCCAGCTGTCATTCATGGATCTTTGACAGTCGTTACGGGTTGTCAGAAGCCCGATAGTCTGACAACCAGTCTTACCAAGGGGTATCGTATTACCCAGTTACTGGATTATGGAGGTCAGATAGGCAGTCGCTCCATGTAAAATACTGGTATTCAGCTGCATCCGGTTAGACTGGAAGCCAACCCCAACATATATTTTGGGAAAAGACTAGGCAGATTGATTTTCTAAGGTCAGACTAGTAATGTTATTGTGTGAAGTTCATTTGGAACCTCACTCAAGTGAGCACACACAATTCGAAAACGAACTCATTTGTTTCTTGTTGACATAATCTACTTATTAAGTTCTGTTTACGTTTAGTTTTTATTTCTGCCTGAGTTCTCGATGATTTATATATATTGGCGTGTGCTAGCTGACATATGGCTGATGGTTTAAATTGTGTTTTGTGTTGCGTAATGTAAATTATTTTGAATACTATTATATAGAATCTTTTTTTTTTTTTATTCTTCTAACTGAACAGACAGCTGTGCTGCTGGGGAGTTTGTTGCGCCACTTCTTCTTCCCAGCTAATGCACTAGGAAGTGGTAAAGGGTGGGCGTTTTGGGGGACTTTCTTATGTAATTTTGACGTTCGAAAAGTGCTGATTCTCAGCCTAGTTTGAATAAATGACTTTTAAATTTTGAATTTAAAGTAAATCATCGCTTATTCACAATGAGAAACCGTTCGAATTACGAAGTGCTTTTTAGAGATACATTATTTTTTGTATATATATTCCTAGCCAGGGACTGAAAGCGGTTACGGTTAAAGGTTAAGACACCTCAAAAATAAAATGCTACCGGTTTAAAATAAGGGTTGAACTATACCGATACTATTTTAAATATAGGTTGGGATAAACCGTTATTTAACCTTTACACGATTTCGGTACCGACAAACATGTGAGACGGCGCGGCGCGGGTGCGCGGGGGGATCGAACACATTAGAAATTAATGAGTTATAATAATGTATGGAGAGGTAGAAAACAACCTCTATTGGTCTCAATTTACAATGAACTTAAATCTTCTGCTGTCCACTCGGTTAGGTTGATTGAAATGTTTTCTTTGGGAACTTGGGTCAGCAACATTAATGTTCATAAGGCTATTAAACATAATATTCCATCTATTACTAAACCTAAACGACATTATGACTGCAACCGTCTGGGACAAATCTGCACAAATTTTATAGAAGAGGAATATGTTGGTTTTCACAAGGTTTACACAGATGGTTCTAAGAGTAGTGCTGGTCCAAGTGGCGCTGCGGTTTGGGATCCACAATTAAATACAAATGTCAAACTCGCTATAGACTCTGATATCTCCATTATGCATGTCGAGTTAATTGCAATAGCAGAGGCTCTTTCTTATATTAACTCAATCAATCATGATAAATTTGTCATTCTAACAGACTCGAAGAGTTCGCTGCAACACTTGGCTCGGTGCACTTCGCCCGTGCGAGGAGTACCGATAGCCTACAGGATTTTAGAGTCTATATTCAAATTAGGTCAAAGATCAATCGCGATTGTTTTACAGTGGATCCCATCTCATGTACAGATTCAGGACAATGAAAGAGTGGATCTTTTGGCCAACCAAGCCGTGTCAGATGGAATTTCTGTAAATGTTCGTCCTTTATATACAGATTATATAAAAATAATAAAACAGCAGTGTACAGATGTGTGGAGTGAATACTTTAACCAGAGGTCAACAGAAAAGGGAATTTGGTACAAAACCATCCAACCACAGCTTCCAGTGTATAATTGGATCGATCAAAATGTATTTAGCAGAAGTGAATTAGTTATGGCGCTAAGGCTTCGTTCCGGTCACATTCCCTCAAGAAAGTTTGGTTTCCTTATGAAAAAGGTTACGTCACCCAACTGTGAAGAATGTGGTCGAAGATGTGCAACATGTTTTGATGGAGTGTGTGCGGAATGAAGCTTTGCAATTTAATTTACTTGGTCCAACAAACAAGTACGACACTGGGGACTGTAATGCTATCCTGGCTTTTCCTTTATCGGACCAAGCTAGGATAATGTACAAATTGGCATTTTTTGTTTTAAAGTAAATTTGTAAGTAGTACTATATGTAACTTTAGAATTAAAAAGTGTTTTTAGGTTTAGTTATTTTGATGATGTTACAGGGTGACGTTATCGCTCAGCGATAAAGCCCTTAAAATAAAGAAAAAAAAAAATAATAATAATAATAATAATGTACAATAATCAGCAAGTGGACGACAGACAAAGTGGCGAGGCGGTGCGTCAACGAAATCCCCTATTTATGAAGGTATAGGTACTGCGTTTTTTTTTTTTTTTTGAGGATGGGAAATCACCAAATGACTTCTTCCGCTCTGGGCGGAGCGAGAGGGCGTGTCAGACTTTTACTGACTAAAACCCACCCGTGTTCCTTCCGTTGCCTGTGTGCCGGGGCCGCGATATCCCTTTCGGACAAACCCGCAACCCCAGCAGGCATTGGTCCTCACGGACCCCGTCAGTTCGTGCTGACATTACTTTGAGGCACGCGTGGAACACAACGCAAAGTCGACCCGGGCCTGGTCCTTATTCGACGGCGAGCTACCCATTGCTCATCGTCCGCAAGCCCGCGCCTACGGACATCGAATTGTAATGTAGTAATATTGTCAATCGCTTCAATTGCATTTGGTAGACGTTTAATTTGCGCATCAATGTGTATACCTACGTCAAATTGACAACTGCAATTGATCGCTTCGGGGATCCTTTACACAAATTACCAGGGTAGGCCTTTTTTTTAGTGAAAACTTGTTTAGGCGCGTTGAGCAATTTTATGTAGGGGAAAATCTTAGGCCGCGTGCAGTTTGTATGCGCTTGCGTACAAATTTCACTCGTGCGTACGAACACGCACGAACGATCCCGACCTGCCAAGTACAAAGGGAGCGCGCAGACTGGGTGCGACTTAGTCGTTCGAATACGTACTTATAGTTCTGACTTCAGAACTTGTTGGGATTTTTCGTGCGTTCAATGTGATATCACTGGAACACTACCTATTTGACGGAGAAAAACGTATCCAGTATGCACACTCAATACTTACGACCATAGTCGTACGTGTATCCACGAGTGAAATTCATACGAAAACGCATCTAAAGTGCGCGCGGCCCATGGGTTTGCGTCGCCGACATGCTAATGTTAACAGCATAATAATCTGTAGCTATGAATATGACGTGTTGCGTCTGGCCAGCAGCGAAAGCATAAATTATATAGGTTGAAATTTAATTCATGGGCATCCTCTTAAGAGGTCATTGTACTCATAATTTTGAATAACTTTTACTATGGGACCAACCCTGAAATCGCGAAAAAACAATCAGCTGTTCCCTACATTTTAAAGAGCTATGCATAAATATAGGGAACCGCAGATTTTTTTTTTCGGAGGATGTGGTTGAATTCAATAACGCTCACACTGTTGTGTCACACTTTCACGCTGTTAGTACAGTACAACTTTTTTCTTAAGGTCCGTCAGTTGCCTTTCACTTGGTGCTTTTACGTATTGACTCCTACCACTGCGCCTGGGTTGCCGTCAACCATAATTACAAAGTGCAAAGGGCAACTGATAAAATCCGACGACTGACGAAACACGAAGTTTGCCGAGGGACATTAAGAAAATAGTTGTACTGTAAGTACATAATATTTACACAACATATGAAAAAAAAACACCAGTTGTTTCATTGTTTTAAGTTTTCAATTTCAATTGACTGCCGGTTTTTTTTATGTTTAGATTTTCTCAAGTATCGAAAGTGGGCCCACAAATTAATATAAGTAATAAAAAGTTCACTCGGAAAGCTGCCACGTTTAAATGGAATTGGGGTGGACACATCTGCCGCATGTCACTGGGCCGAACATACGACCCAGTGGGCCCCGCTTGATGGCAGACGACATCGCGGCAGGCCCAGTCGGAGATGGCGGGATGAGCTGCACTCCTTTAATAAAGATTGGTCCTTGGCAGACAGAGGTGGAAAGAGAGTAGGGAGGCCTTTGCCCAGCAAAATCAATCTGCCTAGCCTTTTCCCAACTATGTTGGGATCGGCTTCCACTCTAACCGGATGCAGCTGAATAGGGAGACCTAGGAGAGTTGTGACAGAGGTGAGTTGTGACCAGCACGATTTATCCCAACCTATTATTGGTAGCGAGCTGGCAAAACCGCATGCTTGACGCTTTCGATACGCGTAAAGGCTTGTGCAGACCAGCGCGACTTGTCGCGCGACGCGACACCGGTTATTGTTATACTGTGAAGTTTTCTTAGAAATTGTATTGTTCGTGTCGCGTCGCGCAACAAGTCGCGCTGGTCTGCACAACCCTTTACTCGACTCAGTACTTGCCGGTGACGCACGAGTCGCTGTTGCGTAAATACGACGGCTGTGTGCAAAAAAAAACAAAAAGTAAGTTTTTCTTCAAAATTTTACTTTTTTTTATATAATTTCTTATTATATGTGTTTTTCTTTCTTATTTTTTGTTAAGTTGTATGGTTATTCAACTCTCAAAACGTTGCAATAATTTTTTGTGTGCGCATCGTGTTTAGAAAATATGTTTTTTTTTTTTTTTTTTTAAACGTAGACACACTAAGAATTTCTTCTTGTATCGTGGGTGCGTTTACAAACATAGAAACTCACATACACTAACACCCAGACCAGGAACAACTACTTGCAGATCATACAAATATTTGTTCCGTGCGGGGATCGAACGCGCGACACGTTGCGCAGCAATCGATCGCTCAGCCACTTCGCCAACCGTGTCGTCCAATTATTCAGATCAAGTTGTCATTTGAAACACCTAGGCGAGTTGTGACAGCCTGTCACAACTCTCCTTTATTACTTCATTTTTAACCTTGGCTAATTCCTTAATGTTTTTTATTAATTTTTGATTTTTGTTTATGTCTAAGACGGTAGGTACATAATGTATATAATGGCATACTGCATGCTGAATGGTTCTTTTTTGTTTCAAAATGCCTAATAACTATACACGAAAGACTGATAGAGGAACCGATAGTGTCGAAATATACGACCTAGCTTTTGAAGAAGTTAAGTTAAGAGGTAAAAGTTTAAGAGATGCTGCGACCTCTTACAATCTAAACTACATGTCTTTATCAAGATATATTAAGAAGAAAGAGGCTTTTCAAGCAAACCCAGAAGGTGAAGCTCCGTCTATGGGTTATACCATTCCGACTATTTTTACAGAAGAGGAGGAGAATATATTAAGCGACTATTTGCTAACATGTGCAGCATCTAATTATGGTCTAACAACGAAAGAAACTAGAGTCATTGCATATAAGTTAACCAAAAAATGTAATAAAAAGTTCCAGTCATGGGACAAAAATGAAAAAGCAGGAGAAGTGTGGCTCAAGCTATTTATGCAACGACATCCTAAGTTATCTTTACGACTGCCTCAAGCCACTAGCTTCGCTCGTGCTACGATTTTTAATAAAACGAACGTGGCCGTTTTTTTGATAACTATACAGGCGTCCTAAACAAATATAAACTTGAGGCAAAACATATTTGGAATGTCGATGAAACAGGAATTACTACCGTGTAAAAGCCAGACAGGATAATTGCACGACGCGGTGAAAAACATGTCAGTGCGATGACATCGGCAGAAAGAGGAACCTTAGTTACACTGGCTTTAGCTGGAAACGCAATAGGTAATGATATACCACCTATGTTTATATTTCCGCGTAAACGATTCCAAGACCATTTTATTTAGGACGGCCCAACTGGTTCAATCGGAACAGCTAACGGATCAGGGTGGATGCAAGAAGATGATTTTCAAGTTTTACTTGAGCATTTTAAAAATCATGTCAGACCATGAAAAGAACACAGAGCTCTGTTGTTCCTTGATAACCATGCCTCGCATACAGCTCTAAAATACATTGAATTCTGCAGAGAAAATGGCATAATTTTGCTCACATTACCCCCGCATCCGATCGCACTATTTTTTGGCCTCTAAAAAAAGGTATTAATACAGCTTGCGACAATTGGATGCGAAGCAATGCCGGGAAAGTCATGACAATTTATGATATCCCATCTATATCAAAGTCTGCATTTAATGTAGCAGTCACTGCAAGGAATATCAGTGCTGGTTTCGTTGCAATTGGAACATGGCCAGTTAACACAGACATAGACTTTCAAGATTCTGATTTCCTGCCAAGTCAAGTCACTGATCGTCCCAATCCAGAAGTAGAACTATCCGTTTCAGAAATTGTTGACAATCCAGCAGAAAGTACCATAACTCCAAATCTTAACCCTGATGCAGTTGATAATGATGAAGCAAGAGCTGTTACTCCAGGTACATCTGCAGATCAAAGCATGTCATCTAGCAATTCATCAGTTGTGAATAATAATGCCAATGAACCTGTTGCCTCCACGTCCACAGCCCATACCCCAGTTCTAAATAATATCGCCATTGAAACAATTGCATCCACATCTACAGCTCCTAGTCCACTTGCCACTGTTTCTAATGTGTTCTCGCCGGAATCAGTTAGGCCATTGCCGAGATCTCCGCCAAGGAAAAACAGTCAACCAAACCGACGTAAAATCAAATCTGCTGTCCTTACTGACACTCCCACGAAGGATGAAATAGCTGCAATAGAGGCTAATAGGAAGTCTAAGAATGTTAAGAAGCGTATCTTCAGCGAAGGAAAGAAGAAATCTGAAACTGCCAAGAAGACATAAGAAGAGGTTAACAAGTGGTGACGAAGAAGAAGCAGAAAACAATTGTTTTTGCTTGGTTTGCCTTGAAGCCTATGCAAACAGCAGATCGAATGAGCAGTGGGTCCAATGCCTAGAATGCAAAGGCTGGGCACACGTAGATTGTACTGGAGACGAGCGGCATTACGTTTGCCATAATTGTGAAACTGATTAAATTAAGATTTTGGACTGATTATAATAATAATAATAATCCTCTAAGCACACTGCTGGAGGATTCAGGTCTAGGCTATCGATTGAGAAGAGGTGGTCAGGTTATATCTCACCTCCTTTACATGGATGACTTGAAACTCTTTGCCCCCAACAATTTCCGACTGATGGAGCTACTGAAGGTAACAGAAACGTTCAGTAGTGCCATCAGGATGGAATTTGGTATGGACAAATGTGCAGTCATGCATGTAAAGCGAGGGAAGATTATGGAATCCGTGGGAACCCAACTTTCGGATTCCATACACCTTAGATCCCTCTCCTCAATCGAAACCTACAAGTATTTGGGTATGTCGGAAGCATTAGGCATCAATGTTACCAACATGAAACAAACGTTGAGGGAACGCTTTTTTGGCCGCCTGAATAAAGTGCTAAATAGTCTTTTATCAGGCGGAAACAAGGTGCGTGCCTTCAACGGTTGGGTCATGCCGGTTTTGATGTATTCTTTCGGCATACTCAAATGGACTCAGACGGAACTTGATGCTCTGGATAGGAAGGTCCGTACATTGTTGACAGCAAATCGGATGCATCACCCACGATCATCAGTGATGAGACTGTACATCCCGCGGAAGTGTGGGGGCCGAGGTTTCTTAAATGCTAAAACCCTCCACAACCGCGAGATTTACAGTCTCAGAGAATATTTCCTTCAAACTGACGTGGTGATGCACCGAGATGTGGTCGCAGTGGACAAGGGCCTCACCCCGCTCTCCTTGGCGAAAGAGAACTGGCGCAAACCTGCAGTACTTGATACTAACGATCGTAAGGAAGTATGGCAAGGCAAAGAGCTTCACGGACGCTTTTTCCGGGCCCTCCATGGGCCTGATGTAGACTTCTTGGCATCTATATCCTGGCTGCGCTTCGGCGACCTCTTCGGGGAAACCGAAGGTTTTGTCTGTGCGATTATGGATGAAGTTATCATGACGAATAATTATCGGAAATACATTGTCAAGGATGGTACGGTTGACATCTGTCGGGCATGCCACCGTCCCGGTGAATCAATCAGACATATTGTTTCCGGTTGTTCTCGTCTTGCTAACGGCGAGTACTTGCATAGACATAATCTAGTGGCTAGGATTATCCACCAGCAACTTGCCTTGCAATACAACCTTGTGGAATCAGAAGTACCATACTACAGGTATGTGCCCGACCCGGTTCTCGAGAATGGTCACGCCACACTGTATTGGGATCGATCTATCATCACTGACAGGACTATTGTAGCCAATAAGCCTGATATTGTGGTGATAGATCGACGAGAGCGCCGTGCAATGATTGTTGATATCGCTGTCCCTCATGACGAGAATCTCGTGAAAGCTGAGAAAGATAAAAAAATCAAGTATCTTGACTTAGCACACGAGGTTGTCGACATGTGGGATGTGGACTCCGCAATCATTGTACCGATAATCGTAACGGTTAATGGCCTAATAGCGGAGAGCCTCGACCAACACCTCAGGAGGCTCTCATTGCGCGGCTGGGTCAAGGGCTTGATTCAGAAAGTAGTCCTCCTAGACACGGCACGCATAGTGAGGAGGTTCCTCTCTCTAGAGCCCTGACCACCGGCAGCTTGGACCCTGTTCCTGATGCCGATGGGCCACTATTTTTTATATTTTTAAATGATTTTGTATGTTTTTTATAAAAATATTTAAAAATGTAAATTATATGTATATAAATGAAATAAAGGAATAATAATAATAATACTGATTGATCTCAAAGCGATGCCATATTAGGCTAATTAAAACTATACGAGTAATTACTTATTATGAGAATGTTAATATGTTAATTTTATTGATACTTAAGCATAATAAAAGTACTTTTTCCAAAAAAAAAACATGTGTGATTTGTGTGTTTATTTGTGTTTTTTTTTGTGTGTTTTTTTTGTGTGTATGTTTTTCATTAAGTGTTATGATATTTTTTATATCTAATATAATGCTGTCACAACTTACCTCGGTAGAAGGAGAGTTGTAACAGGGGGAGTGGTCTTGATTTTTTTTGGATTTTCTCAGAAACCATAATATGTACTTAAATTAGTTTTGGTGATTGGTTTGAAAACAGAAGGAATGCCGCTAAATTAATTACATGGGTCATAACTGTGAAATGTTTCTTGAGCGAAATATGGCCCCAAAAGTAAAAACTGTCACAACCCTCCTAGGTCGCCCCGCCAGTATTTTACGTGGAGCGACTGCCTATATGACCTCCACAACCCAGTAACTGGGTAATAGAATACCCCTTGGTAAGACTGGTGTCAGACTTTCGGGCTTCTGACGACTCGTAACGACTGTCAAAGATCCACGAATGACAGCCAGGACCAACGGCTTAACGTGCTTTCCGAGGCACGGAGGATTCTCGGTATGTAAAGATGGTCACCCATCCACTGACCAACCCCGGTAAGCGTACCTTAACCTGATGGATAGACCAGTGCGGCTGTTGTTACTTAGCCACGAGCTGTCCGAGGCCTTTGCCCAGCAGAGGGAGAATAATGGCTAAGAAAAAAAAACGTTCTAACCAACAAGCAGATGGATTGGTGATCGAATTTTGTTGTTCAGCAAATAGAAGAACGCTGTTGCCTAACTTGACAAATCAACATAAAATACCTGCCTTTGTAATTAATACGTGGAAAAAGGTTCGTCAAATTATTGATCAGTCTGAGGGCATTTTGGGAGATTAACCTTGACCCGGCAAAAGGGATATTTAGGACACTGATGTATCTAAACCTAGATAAGTATAATTTCAACCTA
Organism: Agrochola lota; assembly: GCA_947364205.1. Classification (NCBI taxonomy): domain Eukaryota; kingdom Metazoa; phylum Arthropoda; class Insecta; order Lepidoptera; family Noctuidae; genus Agrochola; species Agrochola lota. The sequence goes on along the minus strand of OX376246.1, from coordinate 5,555,596 downwards.
TTTTTTGCTAGGTAGGCAACGAATCGAAGGAGGTACCTCCTTAAATGTATTCCTAAATCCACTAATACGCACTAGATTTCTTTAGCAAAAGCAGAACTTGAGAACCAATTATCTTTTTCGCAAATATAAAAGTAAAAAACACTTTCTTACCTGTATACGCCAAAATAAACAAAGATTTATATCCCGTAACATCTGTGTTTCGAAGTAAATTATTCACAAAAATATATTTTTACACTCTATTTTCACACTCACACTACACTAAACATCTTAACTTTTGTAAATACCCACATTTTTTACTAAACATTGTCTAAATCTGACGCCTGTTTTAATCAGTGGCGCTGGTGTCCCGCGGCGGGATTCGGTATCAATTGATTGATTATTTATTAGATAGAAAAATATCTTCATTTGTTACTGCGATGTATTTAAACGTCTTAATAAATTGAATTATTAATTTTAGGTACATAATAAATGTTATTTTAACGGATTTTTTGATGAAAGTTGTTGAAACAATCTTATCTTTTCTAAGCACCACCAGATACATAAAGATATGTACCTAATATACTGTGTCAATACTATGACGTAAAATGTACCTGGAGCCTTTGAAGTCTTACAAGTACCTATTAAATATTTCGCTAGGAAAGTATTTAATTACTTATTGTTTAATTTACTAAAGAGATGTACTTTGTCGAAAGTTATGTATTATGTAGGTACTGTAATTAATGACTTGAGAAATATAAAAGTGGTTTCATAAATTAATTACATCATAAGAAATTAAATAATAATTATGTCATTCCTACTTTTACACTTTTATAAAATTTAAATGAATCTAGATCATGTATGTAAAGTAAATAAAACACACAGTAATACAAATAAAGTTAAATTACGGGGTCGACTACACCTGAAAAATAAAATAGCTCAATGCAATAAGCGACATCTGCTTATATATAGCTGAACTACGAAGCCGCTTGCTCGTTCTAATAGTTCATCTATTTTATAATAGATGGCGGAATTATCAACTTGTGATTATTTTGTGGACGTGCAGAAGACAGCATTATTGTGCCAATAATAGCACCACTTAGGGAAATAGGAAATAAATAATAGAATAATGAATTAATAATTATCCTCTACCCTGCCTTATTCATATTTGGAACTTTACATGTCAGTATTATTTTGACTCCAATTTTTCTTTACGTCTGTAATGTTGCCTGTCTCTTATTTATACGCGGGAAAGAAAGAGAAAACAGACATAAAAGATTTCTGTGCCAGGCATGGGCATTCGTTTTTCTTCATAATGTTTTTGTTTCCGTCTACTAGTGCCTTTGGAATAATGTTCTGTGCGAAATATACGTTCAAAAATGTTTTATTCCGATTTACTTGACATAGTTTGCGCAAAAAGTGGTAAAATTATGTTAAAATAAGGATTTAATTGTGATTTGTGTCTTTCGTAAGGCTCAATCAGTGTTTGTTTGTGTCTATTATTGATTTTTTTTGAAGTCGTAAGAACTAGAAGTGATTCGTTTTGTGTTTTGTTTGAAGATTTATTTCGTTTTGAAACTTTAAAATAACAGGTAGGTGCCCAAAATAATAAACTCAATTGTTTCTTTTATAATTAGGCCTAAGAATCAGTATATAAAATTTATCGTAGTTACCTATTTACATAATATGCAATGGATTTACTTTTGCTCCTATTTCAATATTTCCAGGACAATTGAATGCAAGTTTTAAAATAGATATTAAGTAACAAATTTAGACACCCAATGAAAACTAATTATCAGCTCCATCCGGTTAGACTGGAAGCCGATCCCAACATAGTTGGGAAAAGGCTAGGCAGATTTATTTAGATATCCGGGGATTTTTTTTATCTGCTGATATAGCTGATATACCTAGCTGTACTCAAATTATATTTCTTACCATTACCTATTACCATAGCCCTAAGTATTAGTACCTACTTAATAAAGAGCGTTTATTCTGAAAGTGAGCAACGTCGCAAATAGATGTCAAAAATTTCGCTGTTTTGATTAATTTGGCAATATTATGTACTGTATGGAAATAAGAAATGTGGCTAACTAGCGAACTAGAATATTAATAATGAATTGCAATTATAACACTGGATTTGATGTTGTAACCGTTTAAGGTGTAAAAAAGGCATTTGGAAAGTTTCCAAATACTTTTTTACATCCAAAACTAAATATTCGGTGTTACAATATTAATTATTATTACGAGTATATTGCTAAATTAATCAAAACAGATAAATATTTGGAAGCTATTTGCGACGATGCCTAGTTTTAAGATAATATAAACGCTCTTAACATGATAAAACAAAGGAAATAAGATTTTCTCAACTCATACTTCAAGTAACAACACAGCAGGTCGTTGATCCCAAAAAAAAAACCGGAAAAAATCCTCCGGTTTATACATATCGACTAGCTTTTGTCCGCGGCATCGCCCGCGTGGAGGTCGAAAATTATCACGCCGAAACGTACTATCAAGATTAAAAGTATCTTATATATTAATCCAGATTATAAACTAGCTATGTGCCAAATTTCATCCAAATGTGTTCAGTCGTTTTTGCGTGATTGAGTAACAAACATACAAACACGTCGGCTTAGTTTCGCTAGCTAATTTTATTTGACCCTGTATAGTTCACACCACAGAACAATAAGTAAGTAGGTACCCCCGCTCTGGGCGGAGCGAGAGGGCGTGTCAGACTCTTACCACAGATTACTCTTACTGACTAAAAACCCACCCGTGTTCCTTCAGTTGCCTGTACGTTGCCAGGGGCCACGGTGTCCCTTTCGGACTTTCCCGCGACCCCAGCAGGCACCGGTCCTAGCAGACCCCTTCAGTTGTGCTGACATTTCTTTGAGGCACGCGTGGAACAAAACGCGCCGTCGACCCGGCCCTGGTCCTTATCCGACGGCGAGCTACCCATTGTTCACCGTCCACAAGCCCGCCCCTACTTTGGCCGAGAATCGACCTGCGATTCCCGAAGCCCAGGGCGTCTCCTGCGGGTACTTACACTACACTACTCTAAACTAAGGTTCACATGATAACAACTCATGAAGCCATGACTGACGTAGGTACTATTGTATTTATAAAACTCGCGGAAGGAAAACACTTCTCGCCCGATGGTCGTCAGCATATTTAAAAGTAATTATAATATTAGGTGCATAAATTCATGCCTGTATTCAGGGAAGGGGAAGGCAGAGATGCGCAGTCACATCCAAAATATGTTAGACGCTTTAAGACGGATGCGCTAATAACGTAGTCCGTGAAATTCTCTTACGTTTTTTTGTAATTTACGCTTTGCATGACCATAATAGAAACGGGTTTTGTCGACGGAAGAATAGACAAAATGACAGATAAACAATCACAATCTGTCATTTTATCTATTCTTCCGTCGACGAAATCCGTAGAAAACCCGTTTCTATTGTTGTCAGTATGAGGTTTTATGTTCGTCAAAGTATGATTCTCGATCGTAACAAATATGTGTTAACAGAATATATCTAGTACCAACCTATTATCCCATTGCAGGGCAAAGGCCTCTTCTCATACACAGAAGGCACGAGCATTGATCACCACCCTTGCTCAAGAAAGGTTGGCGATTTAAGACTTAATATTAACTATAAGTCCTGGTTTCCTCATGAGAAGGCAACTCAAAGGCCCATGGGTGGCTTTAAAACTCTGACACCAGGTTAATCACTAACCACACGAAAAGAAGGGGCTTGTGTACGTGGCACCGCCGCCGCGCCGTCGCCGCTCCGTCGCCGCGCCGTCTCCGCTTGATTTTGCCATATTATTTATAAAGCGCGTGCATTTTTGTAAGCGGCGATGGAATAAACTACGAGTTTACTAGCGGTGTGGGGGCGGCGCGGCGGCGGCTCATTCTACATGGTTACGCGGCGCAGCGACGGCGTCGTGTCGCCGAGAACTAAGGCATTTTCTACCTTAGGCATGTCAACCTTGGGATGATGCAGAGACAAAACATGAATGTTTCACACTGATAGGGTCGCAGCTTTATGCTGAGCGATGGCCGTTTTGCGTGGATGTGACGCATGTTTTCCCCCAAACTGTTTATTTTCGTGTTTTGTTCTTACCTTGCGTCATGTGTACCGCAAATAAACGTATTTTCTTTCTTCTTTCTTTCTTTCTTTGATCTGTGTGTTGCTTGTTAAATTACTTACATCCATAAATCCATACAAATAGTTTAAATGCGAAAGTAACTGTCTGTATGTCTGTTACCTTTTGACGCCCAAACGGCTGAACGGATTTTGATGTAATTTGGCACACAGGTGCAACATGTTCGGGTATAGGATACTTTTTATTCTTGTAGTAGATACTTACCGACCTGCTCCGACATTCGGTACCACGGGTCACTTGTCCAAGTGGATGGCGAAGTAGACCGTAACGCACCGAATCAACTAAGGAAAAATTATGATGATGAAATGGCGACAGAAACAACTTGCGACCCACGGATGCCTGCTAAACGGGAACATTTACAAGTCCGTTATAAAGACTGTCGTACTGTATGGGTCGGAATGCTGGGCCGTGAGAAGACGGATGAAAAAAGATTGCATGCAGCGGAGATGAGAATGTTGAGATGGATGTTTGGAAAGACGAAAATGGATGAAGTAAGAAATGAGTATATATGGGGAAATTTGAAAATGGCGCCAGTGACAGAACAGTTTTTTTAGTATTGTTGGTGAATTTAAAAAAATACCTGCATAACTATGAAACAGATGATGAGAGACAGTTGAGGGAAAGTACGCGCAGGAAAGATTTTAAAAGCAAAATAATACCCCAACTTAGGATTGTTCAACACAGTCCTCAATATCAAGCAGTGCGGATTTTTAACAGGTTGCCATTGGACTTAAAAACCATAATTTATAAGAGCTCTTTTAAGTCAAGACTCAGAGCGTTCCTATTGGAGAAATGACTGTATTCAATAGACGATGACATATCCACGTTTAAAAAATAAATAAAAATGATATTAGTTCAGAGACTGGGTAATATTCGTATTGTAGCTTTCAATGTTATTGAATTTTTAATTGTATTGAATGTTTAATTTGTAATGTTATTGAATTTTTATTTTTTTTCTATAATTTATTGTATCATGAATGTTTTAGTTCTATAGTTTGTATGAATGTGTTTTTTTTAAATGTATGTTTTCAAACATAATGTGAATTTTTCATGAATAAAATTGAATTGTATGGAAATCATGTGGCTTAGTATGGGCATCTGAGAAAGAGGGAGGAAACGCATGTGACTAAAAGAGCGATGAATATAAACGTTGATGGATGGAGAGGGAGAGGAAGACCAAAGAAAAGATGGATGGATTGTGTGAGGAGTGATATGAAAGAGAAGGAAGTGACTGACAGCGTGACGGATGACAGGGGAGAGTGGAAAGAGAAAACGTATTGCACCGACCCCAATTATTAGGACAAGATGATGATGACAAAATAACCGTCATAAGCCTGAATAAATTATGAAGGAAAGTTTATTTGTGCTGTAACTACAAAAACTTATTCGTTCCACAAACTTAAAGCTTGTAACGTACTCGTATTTCGTAGATATTCCTACTAATATTATAAACGCGAAAGTTTGTGAGTATGGATGGATGTACGAGTATGGATGTTTGTTACTCTTTCACGCAAAAACTATTAAACAGATTTGGATGAAATTTGGCACACCGATAGTTTATAACCTGGGTTAACATATAGGATACTGTTTATCCCGATATTCCTACGGGATCGAGATTTATGCGGGTGAAACCGCGGGGCGCTGCTAGTGATCTATATTTTCGTTTCGCAAATAACTGTAACAATTCGATAGAATCACCATGTTGAATCACCGAATAGAATTTGAAAAAATAACCAGTTACTAACAGTTCTTCCTCTTTTCGTGTGGTTAGTGACTCACCAGCACGCTTAGCATGACCACAATAGAAACGGGTTTTGTCGACGGAAGAATAGACAAAATGACAGATAAACAATCTCTATCTGTCATTTTGTCTATTCTTCCGTCGACAAAACCCGTAGAAAACCCATGTCTATGGTTGTCATACTACGAGTGCTGGTGACAGATATTTAAAGCCGCCCCTGGGTCTCTGACTTGGCTTCACATGCTGTTGAGAAATATTTCTCAGGCGTTTTCCTCACAATGTTTTCCTTCACCGTTTTTGAAGCAAAACAGGTGACGACTTCGAAGTCACTAGTTACGTTACGTTTCGCGAAAATCACGTAACGACCCCACCCCTGGCACCGACCCCAAGTAACATAGAACAAAGACTGGAAGATGATGAGATACTTCCCCGTGGTATAATTTCCGACCTTAAGGCTGCCTGTCCATTGAAGTGGAGCGAGGCAGCGGAGAGGAGAATGGCAGCGGAGTGGAGCGGAGTTGCGGACAGTGTCTGTCCATTGATGCGGAGCGAGGTAGCGGAGCGGAGTTACGGACTGTGCGGAGCGAGGTAGCAGAGCGGTGTTGCGGACTGTGCGGAGCTTGACCGAGTTCACGCGACGAGTAATACGTCTGTTTCCCCGCTCCGCTTCCCCTCTCCGCTTCTCCGCTCCGTTTCCCCGCTCTGCTTCCCGGTTTTGTATGAATTTTTAAACTAGTTCGCAAATCCCTGTCCACTGAAGAGGAGCGGAGGTTTTATGCAATTCCATTGGTTAACATTGGCACACCGCTACTCCGCTCCTCTTCTCCGCTCCAGTGGATAGGCAGCCTAACATGGACGAAGTCACGTTCACAGCTAGTAGACTAAGACAAGCACACAAGGTATAGTTATTTACATAAACAGAGTTGATTGCAATAACAAACACATGTGTAACAGCAGTTATTTGCTTCGTCCAACATAATGAGTGTATACGTAGATATAATAATAGCCACAAGAACTAAAGGATAACGTAATGAAGGATTACTAACATTTACTTGACTCGCGAGTTCGTGACGCGTCTTGTAACATTTTACTCATACTAAGGCCCATATTACCGGACCTCACTCAAAACTCAAGCATTACTTAAAACTCGTTTAAAGCCGTTTAGTTGGTTGAAACTAATTTTAAGTAATGCTTGACATTTTTGAAGTACACTCCCGCAACGTTATTCAATCACGATCGGAGAGTTTTGAAGGATATTGATAATCCATTGATTCATAGGTTTGAAAATTTTGACTTTTGACTTTGAAAACATCAAAATAATGATTAGTCAAAAAAAACAATTTTATGCATTTTTAAAGCATACATACTGGTGATCAATTTGGTGTCATTGAATATATGACCATTCAAAAATCATTATTATACACAAAAAATGCAGGTTGGCTCAATTCAGATGCGCAGCAGTATACCTATGAAAATCAGAAGCAAAACTCATCGCCTATATGAAGTTATATGGAAAATCCTACAACACCTGGGTTCTATAACGATCAGATATCAAAACATTCAGAAAACCATAGGTAATCATCCTTATTCTCCAAACCAAAGACCAGGTGACACAGGATTCCACTGAATACGAGAAACACAGAACCGGTCTTGTGACGCTTAGGGTTAGGGCCCGTCTTCGTCACACAGAAAACACGTATAATCATTATTCTTCATAAAAATATATTAAGGCGATCTAGCCCAAGTCATATAGAAAGGACAAGACAGCAGATGCGTCGCTTTTCCGTCTGCGTCCTATTGTTAAACGATACTAAAGTAACGAGATGCGGACATGGCACAGAAGCAGCGGGTGCGGAGAGGGCGCGAGGTATCGCCGAACTCAAAATACATACAAATATCAAGGCTCACAACCGCACGACACCACTACTGCCCTAGAAATTAAGTGTCAAAGAGTACACACGGCTACACATCAAGCTATACATTTCCAGTTTATGCTGATCTCGCCTTGTATAGGATTTCCGTACAATGCTAGGTCAGCTTATACTGGAATTGATGTGTAGCCGTGTGTACAATATGAAGCGTTTTCGTCCCGTACGTGTCCGCGCCTCGTCTCTTCTATTTTAAAAGTCGCATACGCATCTTGTCCGTTCCGCGTCTGTGTCCCGTCCTCGTCTGACGTCCCTTCTGTGTGGCCCGCGCCTAGGATAGTCCCTAGGTCAAGCAGTGGAGGAAGTAACGATGATGATATGGTCATTCTCCTGTCCTCATTCAAAGTTATTTAGAGAACATCCTTATAACAGATGTTTTAAAGTATATTTTTAAATGTGAAACTAACTCCGTCAAACAGACAGAGTTACTTTCAGAGTTTTTCGCCTTAACGGCTGAACTGATTTGGATAGAATTTGGTGCTCGGGTAGACCAAGAACTGGGTTAGCATACAATTAGGGCGACTTTTTTATCCCGGTAGTAATACTTCACGCGGGCGAAGGTGCGAGCAAATAGTAAGTAAGGTAACGTAATGAGCTGTTAAGAAATTTTAGTTTTATTTTGTTAGCAGTTCAAATAACCCAAGATGAAGACGAAGCTGACTTCGATGACGTACCTCGGCTTCACGGCAATGGACCGACGGTTCTCGAACGCCATGCTGCCGTGGTTGCTGCGGGAGATTAGGGCTACGCGCGTTAGAGATAAGGTATGTAATGGTATGATGTGCAGTGGGACAGGCAATCAGTAGTAAGCTTGTATACAGGGTGGTAATTCGACGCACCTACCTTAAGCCGGATTTATAAGAAAAAAGAAAAAAAACATGTTTTCAGTCTTCAAAAACCCAAAGCGTGTTATTTTATCGACTAGTGTTAACGATTTTCTTAATATGTAAAATAATATCAATTCATTATTAGTTCGCTAGTTAGCCACATTAATTTCTTATTTCTATACAGTAGGTAATATTGCCAAATTAATCAAAACAGAGAAATATTTGACATCTATTTGCGACGTTTCCCACTTTCAGAATAAACGCTCTGGGTATTCAAATAAACACAAATTGACCGATAAAGATGATAATTTGTCAAAAATTCTAGGAAATAAGGTGGCATTTCAATCAAAAACTCTTTTTTTTTAAGGCTCACCTTTCTTAAGAATTCTTAGAACTGAAGTTCGTAAAATTCCAGTTCGTCTAGCAACTTGTAGACACTCTCTTTGGACTTCTTCCAAGACTTCTTCAAGTTGCTCCGTATTTCGGGGTACTGGTTTGCGAGATTGATTTCGACCAGGATACTTCCAGCAATCAGGGTGTTATGGGTGTTAAGTCTCCGGGCACGAAAAAATCCCTTTTTCTTTTCATAGTGCTAAACCATTCGTGTCAGCCACAGCACCTCAGTCTCGTGTCATTTTTTGGAAAACTTGTTGCGAATATTTGTGATTTTCCATGAATACTTAACTTATTTGAAAAATCCCTTTCAGCCACATGAAAAACAAAGAACTTAACTTTTCAAAACACAAATAGTTTTGTTTAAATTCTTTTTCCCTTTCTCCAACTAATGAAAAAAATACATAAAAACCAGTCAATTTCGTGCACGGCCTCTTAATAAAAATTTCAAATTGATAAAACAACGACAATCATTTGGAATGTCAAATTAGTATTTTATTAATATTGTATTTTTCTTACAGCTCAGCATTGCGATAGAAGATGGCTGCTTAAAAGCTTACAATGGCAATTTTGAGCCCGTCATCATTCATCGACTGGTCGACATTGTACGGTAAGTCCCTACCAACTTATGGTCTGTTCCAAAAGTATGTGACAAAAATGTAAACAAATGGATCAAAAAAGTACCTGTAGAAGCCATTTTGTAGAGCCACTTTACTATGATTTGATTATTTGAATACTCAAACTAGAAATTCTATTTTTAAATCAACCCGTCTGCCTTCAAAGCAAGAGTGAACAGGCATCTTCTGGGCACGCTCGTTCCATCATCGACCTCATCTATCGCTTGCCGTCAGGCGTGATCGAGGTCAAGAGCAGACCGTGTTCAGGAATTTAAAAAAAATAAAAAATACCTTAAAGATGTTTTTCTGGTCTAACAGGTGCGATATAATTTAAAAAAAAAACACACATACCTACATGGGAACTTATGAAACGACAGAAGCTAAGTGCACGGTCCCAATTGGTCGTTTCCTTGACAGTTTCTTGCCGGCTCTTCTCCTTGTTACTTTTAAAAAAAATATTGGCTTTTACAATATTTTCAAATAACAGTGTTGATAGATATGGGAGAACAGTGTAGGCCTTTCAACAAGTACCAGGTACTTACCAATATAGAAGATGGTCAAAAAATCTACAGTCCACTAAGCCTACAGCGTTCTCACATTCACAAAATAGAAAACAATCTTTAAGAAATATAAATAAATGAATAAAAATAAAAACGAAATGACATGATTGCTATTATAACTGTATCAAATCTGAATGATTATCATGTACACAAAAGCTACTAATAAAGAGTTTAAATTAAATTGTAGGTATATAATGTAAAATAATAGGATGATTATGTCAAGGAAAAATGTAAAAAAAATGAACAATGGTAATTTGGAAGTGGTAAGATCTAAAGACTGAGTTTCATAACAATCACACCAACTATGGGGTGGATATGTCATAATACCCACATATATATTCAATTTGATGAAAGAAAGGAAATACATTTATTTAGCACATACAAATTTTACTGCTTGTATGTCCTGTGCGTGTCCCAAAACGTTTTTTTTTCTTTTTTTTCCTTTTTCTTTACTTTCTTTCTTTTCTTTCGTTTTTCTTTTCTTTCTTTCTTTTCTTTCACACAACATGTATTTATTTACTTAAATCTACCATTACAGGATAACCCAATGCGATAAATGCGCCCATAATTATAAACAATCCTTGTAAATTTAACAACATACTATTCTCCGCAAAAAATATGTAAGCCGTTGTAATAAAAACAAGAATGTGAGTGCATCACGGCTGCGCCAAATAGGTCCAGTTCAGCAAAAATGCTAGACAACAATTTCGAAGTTTGACTTTCCTTAAAACCTAATAACGTACGTATTATAAATGCAAACAAAAAAGAACGAAGAACCAAAAATCCGGAGCAATTAATTTTTTGCAAAATAAAATTAGATAGATCCTCAATTTAGCATTGAAACCTGTTTTTCTCTACAAAAACGTCTCAACAAAGCATATAAACCAGTAAAGGTTAATCTGCACGATCTTGTATGACGTTATTATCGGAAAAAACGACAGTAAATATACGTATAAGGAGGTATATTATTAATATGATGTTCTATTTCATTATGTTTTTTGTTATTATATTATATTACGTTCCTGCGGTTTTACCCGCCGTTTAATTTAAAAAAAAACAGAATTAATAATAAATAATGGGTAGAGCAAATCAATCTGCCTAGCCTTTTCCCAACTGTATTGGGGTCGGCTGCCACTCTAACCGGATGCAGCTGAATACCAGCATTTTATATGGAGCGACTGCCTATCTGACCTCCACAACCCAGTAACTGGGTAATACGATACTCCTTGATAAGACTGGTTGTTAGTTTCGGGCTTCTGACGACCCATAACGACTGTCAAAGATCCACGAATGACAGCTGGGACCAACGGCTTAACGTGCTTTCCGAGGCACGGAGGAGTCTCGATATGTAAAGATACCCATCCACCGACCAACCCCGGCTTCCTCGCTAACCTCGCTTATCGTACTATCTAACTTTTTTCTTTTTGCTCGGCTCCTAAGAGTCGTAGCGTGATCTTAAATAGCCTATAAACTTCCTCAAGAATTGGGTTATCAAATGCAGCATTATTCAAATCCGACTAGGTAGTTCCAGATATTAGCGCGTTCAACCAAAATCAACCTTGAGCTTTAATAAATAATGTACCGGGTGGCAGGGACATCAATGCGAAACCTGATCCTACTATGAATTCGGTACATGATTCTGATCTGCGTTGAAATGTTTCATTGGTTATTTTTTAAAATATCTGCTGTTCCATACATTATTACCGCGTAGGTATTGCACTTTTCCATAAAACAGCAGTTTTTTTTTCATAACTAACGAAAAATTTCAACGCAGTGGGGTTCAGAAATCATCAACCACCCATGAATCCGTGGTATCAGTTTTCGCGTCGATGTCCCTGCCACCCTGTATAGTACGTAAAGCTGAAGGTTGGTTTTGGTTCAAATTTAAGACCTAGATGACGCGAAAACGTTAGAAATCATTGTAAGATCACATCATGTCAATTATATTTCTGTATGCTGCAAAATCGCTGCTGACTGTTTTATGAGGGTCAGAGGCCTGTCGCAGAAGCCTAAGGCAGCCAAGGTTCTTGTCATACCACCACAAATAACATATTACTGGACTCTGAGATCAAAATCTATAAACTTTATATACTCGTATTTTTTATTTGGGACTTTTATAAACGCAATGCTTATGGCAATCCCACCATAATCTAAATAAATAATAATAAAATACACGCTGCTATGGATTACATTTGGGCCAGGAACCTGAACAGGCATCGTCACCATTTGGTTGAGACAGAATTCTATGAAATGTGCCTAAATCAAGTCGGGTCGTGACCACAAACACATCATTTCTATCAGACTCATAATTTAACGAACACAGTCCTTCAATAAGTGATGCAAGTCTTCCACAACTCTACACTCCACACAATAGGGATGTTTACTAAAAATGTTTTCTTTGTCCGTCAGATAGATCATTAAAAAATATTGGACACGTATTTTTCTTGTTTTACGTAATCAAAAGATTACGGCAATACATTTAGTTAAAATGTAGCATGATGTCACTTTCCGGTAGATTTTATATCGACTTGTGGCGTAGCGAGTCACTCCCCAACTTTAATGCGTTTTGTCTTAAGCTTGTTTTGGTTGCCTAAATTATGTGGTCGATGATTTTGGTGCACGGTAAAACTCTAATGAGTTTATGTTAGCACCAACTTATTATGTATATAGATGTAAGTACTGAATGAATGAATAAATAAATAAAATAAATAAATAATAATAATCTAAATATTTTTTTATTACGATGAAGCAAAAAATAGGTACATGTCTGATATGTTTTATTCTATGACTGACGGACTAAATAGTTTTTTTTTTTCCCAGTCAGCATCCCTAATAAGCGAGTCAGTTTTTTTCATCATGAACGCAAACATAGAATGTGTCCAGATCTGAGTTTTGGAGCAACTAATTTTCTACTTAGATTACTATTCATAAACAAGGGCATTCATCACTTTGACATGTTCTTGTCTCTATTTTGCACTTGGAGTTTACCAGTAGTGCGACAGTGACAGGATTAATGCTAAGCCAAAGTATGTGCTTAGTAACGTTTATTTATGTAGGACTAATATTGCTGGGACTTACAGTCCGGCCATCGAGATAATACGTCCTTGACACCTGTCAGTTTCATACTAACGAATGTGTTTTGCGAATTTAATCCTTACTACTAGAAATTGTCCAACTGACAGGTGTCAGGAATTATTCTCGTCGGCCGTACTGTAGGCTTTCTCTCTGTGAGAGGGGGTGGGCTGTAATCCACTTCGCAGGCCCAGTAGTGCAGGTTGGTGGATGTCACATATCTTCAAATTTTTAAGCGACTTCCAAAAAGGAGGACGTTCTATGTTTGTAGCGTTTTTTTTTAATGTTTTTCCACCGATTTCTCCGTCATTTGTGGACCGATTTTGATAATTATTTTTAAGTTTGTAAGGGTATGCTCTCGAGGAGGTCCCGTATAAATTTTATTAATTTTGCTTGGATAGTTTTAGAATTAGCTTCAATAATACTTATTTTTCCCACTTAGTCTATAAGGATGATATTATGAGTTCCTGTCACTGTTATTTTTCATAGCAGGTAGTGGTATTCGAATTTGTGTGGGGTAGGTACCACCACTATAAACTGTGCAATAAAAACTTTATACAAAAACAAAACCGGCCAAGTGCGTGTCGGAACACGCACAATGAAGGGTTCCGTAGTTGGGATGAATCTATCCCAAGGACAAACTTAACATTGTAGTTGAAAAACATGTTCTCCCATACGGAATGTATCATGATGATGGAGATCATGTTTTTCAAACCGCAAATTTAAGTTGGTTGATTATTACTCGTGAACCTGTACAGCCTACTTAGCTCTGATAGTTTTCCTTTTAATTTCGTTATATATACTATTGCTGTGATTTTTTTCACAAATCCAAGTACAGCCATTTAGCTAGCAGGGCGGGGGGGACACTTGACTCTAACAAAAAAAAAACAGTTAAAAGCTTAATATTTTACAAACGGATCCCTGAATCTAAAAATAGTTTTCACATACTCACAATATTTTTGAATGACCTTTCTAACGATACCCCACAACATGGGGTAGACGAGGACAAAAAAACATCCCCACTTTACGTGTAGGGGAGGTACACTATTTTTTTTTTTTAAAATTACCGCTTTGTCGGCATGATTAATATGTATACCTACATATGCTAAATTACATACCGAGAATCCTCCGTGCCTCGGAAAGCACGTTAAGCCGTTGGTGCCGGCTGTCATTCGTGGATCTTTGACAGTCGTTACGAGTCGTCAGAAGCCCGAAAGTCTGACACCAGTCTTACCAAGGGGTATCGTATTACCCAGTTACTGGGTTGTGGAGGTCAGATAGGCAGTCGCTCCATGTAAAATACTGGTATTCAGCTGCATCCGGTTAGACTGGAAGCCGACCCCAACATAGTTGGGAAAAGGCTAGGCAGATTGATTGATATGCCAAATTACAGCTTTCTAGTACTAACCGTCTCTGAGCTAACCCGCGGACAGACAGACAGACAGACGGACATGGCGAAACTATAAGGGTTCCTTGTTTACTACGGAACCCTAAAAATACTACAAAGTGAATTTTTTTGGAAATGTGTGGCAAAAAACGAAAATTCTAAACCAAAGACACCGTCTTCCGAAATTAAAATTATTTTTCACTTTCTAGGGTTTTTTTTGGAAGTCGCTTGTTTTATTTATTGTAAAAAGTTGTTATTCAATCTATGTAGACACGGTTTCCGTGTCTTACCAATAACACACAACATAACATCATGATTGTATTCCAAACGTTCGGCAGAGGTGTAGGAATCTATAGTACACCTATGTTTTGGCAGTAACCTACATTTTAGTCTTATAATAGGCTATTATAGGGGGCAACCCTATTGCCATGAACCGGGCACCAATATTCAACTATTGTTTCTTTGCAGGGCTAGCCAAGTTCCAGGTCGTCCTGAAGAGCTGTTCTACATACTCCTGAATGAGAAGGAGGGGCTCCTCAACTGCTTCCTGTTCAAAGCTGCCACAGTACACGAGGTTAGTTTTATCTCTTAAGAGGGCCCTTCCCGGTCCGTCTATCGCCAACGCGAGCATGGTCAAAAAGCTTGTTGTTTCATCGAGCGCAAGTGAGAACTGCTAACAAACAAGCGAGAACGCGATACCATTGTACGAAAAATTGTGTGTAAAAAGTTGTATCAGGAAATACGTGTTTTTGAGTAAACCTTACCAGTTTGTGAAAAAAATGTTTCATATTTAGAATTTTGATTACATGTTTTCTATGTTTCTATGTAGATGTTTTGTTTACTTTTACCAATTATGAGTATATTATGACCTGCCAAAGTTCGGGTAAAATTTGTGCAAAAAAGCAAATTTTTGGAGGCTTATACTGAATTTGTTTCTCAATGTTTTTATTTTTTGCTTTCATAGAAACCTAGATATAGTGCACAAAATACATATTAGTAAAAAAAAGAAAGATGTGTTACAACGCCATAATCACGTACGAGCGTTTGTATGAAAAGTATGGCGGGTTGGCCGCCCTTAAGACAAAAATATCTGAAAGCGGGTTACATATACAGTAAAGTTCACTTGGAACCTCACTCAAGTGAGCGCACACAATTCGAAAGCGAACTCATTTGTTTTTAAAGCAAATCATCACGGATTCAAAACGAGACACTGTTCGAATTTCGAAGTGATGTTTAGAGAATGACACCATTTAATGGTCTAACCTTAGAATAGGAAATATGCATGTAATTTTTTTTCACTAAATCAATCAAAGAATAATATTAACTCATGAAAAGTCTTCAAAGTTAAAGTCAACTAAGTACTGCTTGTTGCTCAAAAAAGTTATGAAACTCAACCAATGTTCTACTACAGTTAAAACATCCGTTTCTGTCGCGGTTGGGATGTGACATCATTTGGCACGTTGCTGCTTTGTTTACCTGTTTTTTTTAAGGTTTTTAGCCCCAAATTACATTAAATTATTTTTGCTTTATTCAAGCAGAAATCGCACTTACAAACTTACCTTAGTTAGAATTCAAGCAGTTTGCCTTTGCCTTTTGAGGTCACTTCCGGGATTTTCGACGCGTTTTGGGTTTGCGTTCAGGTCCACCAAAAAACATAAAATATTTTTTTTTTGTTACTAATATAAAAATTATGTCATAAAAAAAAATTGGTTTTTGTTTCTTGACTCCTATCATCATCATCATTATTTCAGCCGAAAGGCGTCCACTGCTGGACATAGGCCTCCCCCAAATGGGGGGATTTGCTATAATCGCCACGCTTGGCAGGCGGGTTGGCGATCGCAGTATGGTGTTCAAATGCATAGAGAACGCTGCTGCCCGTTCTCTAGTGAGTCGCTTAGTCGCCTTCAACGACACCCACGGGAAGTAATGGGATGGTGTTATTCTTTCCGTCTGGCACCACACGGAACTTGACTCCTATATAATGTATATTTTAATAATGAATAAGTTTTGAATTACGAGCATTATTATAGAAACTCTTGGTCAGAAAGTCCCAAAAACTTTTCATCTATTACCTCGAAAAGTGTCCCTGAAGGCAATGTCAGGTGTTACATAATACTGTTAGCTCTATATTTTTAATTTCGTTGTCATTGTTGATACTGGCGCCTAATACATCATTGTCAGGATAATGTGATAACAAACAAACCTGGGAGGTATGCGTTCTTGTCTTTATATTTTATGACGAAAATTGATCGTCATTTTTTTGGTAACTAAAGACTTGTAATAGTGCCTGGGAGTCTTTACCACAGTGTATTTTTTTTTTTTTTTTCTGGTTGGAAAATCATCAAATGACTTCTCCCGCTCTGGGCAGAGCGAGAGGGTGTGTCAGACTTTTACTGACTAAAACCCACCCGTGTTCCTTCCGTTGCCTGTGTGCCGGCGCCGCGATATCCCTTTCGGACAAACCCGCAACCCCAGCAGGGCCACAGTGTATTCTGTAAAGTTCACTTGGAAACTCACTCAATGAGCGCATATAATTCGAAAGCGAACTCATTTGTTTTTAAATTAAATCATCGCGGATTCAACGAGACACTGTTTATTTAAGACAAGCTGTATTTTTACACGTGGATGGTGGAAAACCATTTCTGAACATTGTAGGAACTTACATCACACTAATTTAGGGATTGAACCTCATACCTTACCTTTGAACACTAATCTTTGAACCGCAATTAAGTACATTTTATTACCAATTATTATATACAATGTGTAACTGAATGAATGCACATTATGAAAGTACATACTTTGTTCAGAATCGTTTACTGAATCTATTGCTGCCTTTTAATATACGTAATTTTTTATCCCAGAATAATTAAAACTATGTAAATTACAGTCACACTGTAAGTACAAAAAAATAAAAACAAAATGGACGAAGCACCTACTATGCTAGACCTTTTTTTTTTTTTTTGAGGATGGGAAATCATCAAATGACTTCTCCCGCTCTGGGCGGAGCGAGAGGGCGTGTCAGACTTTTACTGACTAAAACCCACCCGTGTTCCATGAAAACTTTACGGAAATTGTTGTCTGCGGGAATAAATAAACAATGTTTTATACATAATAATCAAATTCAGTACCTATATCTATTATGAATTATGAAAAACATTGGGGTCTTAACATTCTAATTGGGGTTTTTGGTCGTTTCTTTACTCTGTGGTTTGGTGGTGAGCGTTAATTCCGGGACATGTTGCTTAAAGATTATAGATAGATGATTAAAACTTGTTTTATTCAAATCTCGCTCACCTTGCAACTAGGGATATGGTATCGAATCAAAAATGTCGATACGGCCAACTAACATTTAAAACATAGCGCCTTTATACCGTGAAGGGTAAGACAGAGGTATTTAGTAGGTAGTACCACTTTTCGACCTTAGTGGCACCACTTTTCGACCTTATTGCAATAAGGTCGAAAAGTGGTCAGGCGGCAGTCGCCGCGATAGTACCTATTGTAAATAAAACAACTTGAATATGGAATAGGAAGATCCTTCCACTTGAATTCTATTTAGAATAACAGAAAATGTCGATAATCCTTGACAGTGTTTTATACAGAATTATTGCATAAATGTCGGCAATCTATTAAGGGAATGTAGGAGAGGTCATTTACAACCAAATGACCCCTTTTGACTCCTATACTATTTTTTTTAAATCGTGTCATTTGACATTTTATTTTATTACATAAATCGTTTATTTTAAAATATAAAATGTCAAATTACTCGATTTTTTTTTGTGTCTTAAGGGTTCATTTGGTTGCGAATGACCTATACGGATGTAGGAGAGGTTATATGTCGGCAATCCATTCAAGGGATCCTTAATGGATTGCCGACATATAACCTACTAGCTTCTGCCCGCGACTTCGACTGCGATCCTATAACCTTCCTCAAGAATTGGGCTGTCCAATGCAGAAAGAATTTTGCAAATCCGACTGGTAGTCCCGGAGATTATCCCCTACATACAAAAAAACAACCAAACAAACAAATTTTACCTCCTTATAATATTAGTATAGATAACCAATAAACCTCTCGTATTAGCCGTTGCGTGGTGTTAGCAGCCTTCTGCCCGCGTTGTCAACACCAAAATACATATTTTCTTAAAATAATTTTCGGCGTATTGGTCCTTTGAGCTTACTCTGTCTACACCCATATTAATTCATCAGTTATGTTATAAGTTCCATGTAATAGGGCCCGATAATTGCCATTAAATAGGCTTGCCAATTCAGTGCCATTAATCGGGCTAAAATAAAATAAACTCAACAATTAATTGGTAAGTAGTATTAATGAGAGCAGTGGTAATGGCCCGACTTACGAGTTGTAACGTCGTGGCCTCGAACCCAGACAGGCGGAGGGGCTTTAATTTGTGTAAATAATTTTATCACCAATGCTCTCAAAACGGTTAAGGAAAACGTCGTGAGAAACCCGGCATGTCGCAGAACCAAAAATTCGAAGATATGTGACATCTACAAGGCCCACGTGGTAGATTACAGCCCACTCCATCTCGAAGAGAAGAGGCCTGTTTCTCAGCAGTGGGAACTTAAACTGATATGGTTATGCTAGTATTAAAGGTAGAGATTTTTAAATTAGGATATTAACCGAAGAATCCTAGCTCAAAAGTCACTCTAACGAACACTATACCTAGCTGCAGTCCAATTATTTGAAAAGCATTGAATATGAATTAAATTCTGAGTAAGAGCTATGGAACCTAACATTTTACCTAAGTTCACATGTGGAAGCAATATATTTATTGAGTATTGAATTTCTATTATATCCTATACTATTAAACGAGCAATATATGTATATATACATACAGAGGGGCAGAAACATCGACGCGAAAACTGTTACCATGGATTCAGTACATGATTCTGAACACCAGTGCGTTGAAATTTGTTGTCGGTTATTAAAAAAAAATGTGCTCTTCCATACATTTTGACCGCGTAGGTCAAAACTACTACTTTTCTATGAAAAAGCAGTTTTTTTTTTATAACCGACAAAAATTTTCAGCGTCCAGGAGTTCAGAACCATGTCCCATATCTGAGAAAATTCGTTTTCTTCGTATTTTCACCCGAGCGGAGCTCGGTCGCCTAAAATTTAGAACAAGATGGCTACCTTAGAATAATGACATGGCAGCGTGGAATTAGTAAGTTCTTACTATGATGGCAGCGTGAAATTAGTAAGTACCTACTATCATGGCAGTATGAATTTAGTATGTACTATACGTGGTACTTTTAAATGAGCATTCTCTATTTTGCCCAGAGCAGAGCTCGATCGCCCAGGTACTAGATATTAAGCCAACCCAGTTCGACCAATTTCCTGATTAGGTACTTAACTTCAATAAAATTTCATTGAATCAATCAATGATATTCATTTAATTAAATATAAACAATAGCCTGAATCTAACGTAACGTGTTAGAACCTTGATCCACTATAAATTTAGATTCACGAACGTACTTTTGTCAGTTGTATATTAGTTTCAGCAATAAATACTAGTTGGCACATGTTATATTGAGCTAATTCATCTTCTTCATAATAAGTGAATTGCAAAAATAAAAAATAAATTCTGTGTGCTTTTAAATTATATAAAAATGTTGAGTGATACGTCATTAAAATCAATTTATATGGAAAAAGTTTAAATATATTGTAAAGATTTTAAAATAAAATGGTTTTAGGATAAAGAGTAAAAAAAGAGTGTTCACAATTTAAATTAAGTTCTGTGATATAAAATTAATAAACGGACTTCAAGAGTTAGTGACCTTACAATGAGAAAAAAATGCTAATCTAATTTTGAAATTATTGATTATGAAATAGATGAAGAGATTTTTATGGCGCCCGAGGACTAGATTTCAAAATATATAAAGCTACGTGATTGAAAACAGACTATACAATCCATGTGCTCGAGAAGCGTTTCCCAAGCAGCCAAATTGTGCGGAAAGTGTCACTTTTTTCACTAGTGCTTTTTACTTTTCTGTTTTTCATTAATTTTTGACTCGGTCGTCAGCCCGTCGCTAAAAGTTTATTTTTTGAGAAAAGTTTTACAAATTAGATGATGATGATGCTAATGACGATGACGATGGCGATGGCGATTGCGATGACAATGACGATGCCGATGACGATGACGTTGACGATGACGGTAGCGATCGCGATGACGGTAGCGATCGCGATGGCGATAGCGACGGTCAAAGTCAAAGTCAAAGTCAAAAAGTCAAAGTCGAAGTCAGTTGAAATCAGTAAAAGTCAGTCAAAGTCAAAGTCAAAAACTCAAAGTCAAAGTCAGTCAAACTCAGTCGAAGTCAAAGTCAAAGTTAAAAAGTCAAAGTCCGTCAAAGTCATGGCGATGGCCATGACGATGGCAATGGCGATGATGAATATTGTTTATATCATTTATATACGTCAGCCAATATGTCAGATGTTACACATCATATGCGACTACTGTAAGGCTCGTTGGTTTTTTTTATTTTCTCGCACAATGCATAGTAAAACGTCGTATGATACGCGTGCGTAAGATGATTTCCGACTCGTGTCGGCTTGTACACTCGTCGGAAATCACCTACTTTCCGCCCTTGTAAAATAACGCCTAAATAACTATTGTTCGATATTCAATTCCTAAAGACTGAATTAAATGGTTGTAGATTTGAAACATACCTAATTGTGATCGCCAACATTTTAAATAAACTTGCCTTAAATTGCATTAAATAATATTTCAATACCTAATATTTATGTAATCTACCTACCATTACAAAAAACTTGAAAAACAACAAACTTAAAAAATATGTTTCAATAACGTTATTAGACCTTTTTAGTGTAGCGAAGTCGAAAGCAAAAAAACAAAATCAATAAAACCTAAAATCAACAAAAAAAAGTCAACTGTATAATTTAACAGAAAAACATAAATAAAAACAACCATTACCTAACAAAATAAAGAAGTCACTTTTAAATATATGAACGAACTTCTAAATAAAATAGGTTTACAGAATCTAGACTTATCTTCAGCGTAACAATATCCACTGCCCTCAAATAAATTTAGTATATTCTACACTCCCTTAAACGTCACTATTTTCTCCATAGAAGTATCTAAATTAAAACAAAAGATATGCCGCCACCACTGAAAAAATAACAAGCAACTCTTCAAATCATTTGTAGTAAGGAATCGCCCTCATTTCTTGAGAGTTCTATAAAAAAAAACATCAATAAACGAAAAGCAATAACCTATTGTCGGACTACTTACAAACAATACAATTATAAGAAGTGCTACAGAACACGCTGACGCTAAACACGTCAATTAATTACGATTTGACAGCTGTGCCAAGATAGTACTATGGCCAGTTTAGTATTCATCCCACTTGCACGACAAGCGGCCGTGTGCTACGCTAGCTACTCCGACGTACAATTTTGGTTTGGAGCCGTGCTAATAATCCTCGCATGTGAAATGGACTTAATATGTTTCCATATTCTTAACGCTATGCATATAGAACTGAATTAAGTGCGAAAAAATGAGACTGAAAGTGTATTTGACAGTATAAAAAAGATGGTGGAGTGATTCAAAATTCAAATAAAGAAGTGGTTTAAAAACAAAAACAAGACCTTGATTTCGTTTCGGGATTTCTCCATTCACTTGCTGGCATGTTTTGAAAATAGAACGTCAGTTGTGTGCCAACATTATAAGCGTGGCATCGTTTGCAGCAGTGTAAGCAGAAAACATATGATTCGCGCGCATTTTAAAATGTTCGTTGACAGATGTGCGTAGGAAAGTGATTTTGACGTTTAATTTATTTGACGTTAAAATGTGAAAATAGTACAAAGGATTGAAAATTAGCCGAATTCTGAGAAGAATTGAAAATCAAGTTTAGAAAAAGAAGATTGTCTTGAAAAAATTGGAAATCTCGGAAAACTAGTGTTTTTACTTCAAACTAGTGTTGAATTCTAAAGTTACTAAAATAATAAAATAAACATTTATTTTATTTTATTGGAATGTGAAAAAGAATGTGGCTGTGCCAAATATAAAATTTAAATAATTTAAAACGATAAACGTTTTTAAAATTAAGACTAATGAGCTTATAATAGTTGGTGACGCTGTTAGAGAAGACAATGACATTGTGAAGTACCTATTGGAATTAATAATAATTGAGGAATATTGAATCGTGAGTATCTTACCTACCTTACCTTACTTTAACCCCCGATGAAAACCGAGGGGTGTTAAGCCCCCCCGAAACGATCAATTGAAATTGACAATTTTTACGTGATTGAAACCCGATAGCCATTGACAACATACTGGACGGAAATTGATAATTTACAATTGATCGTTTCGGGGATCCCTTATAAGTTTAACGTGTGTACCATGAAAGAAGTTAATAACTAGCCACCGTAAGGACTATTCTTGCTTGCAGCGCTCGGCGGCTATAGAACCAGGCCGGTTACAGATGTGGTCATCGTGTTCAAGGGATTTTGTTTTCAAACTGGTTAGATATGAACTTCTTTGATGGTATTTGTGTGTCTGTCGGTGGCATTGTAGCTCCCAAACGACTGAGCCGGTTTATTTTTGCAGCTTCGCCCGCCTCCTTATAAATTATATCCTATGTTACTCAATGATAATATAGCATACTACTGGTGAAAGAATTTTTCAAATCGGTCCAGTAGTTTTTGAGTTGATTCATTACAAGCAAACAAATCAACATACAAAAAATCAAATCTTCTATACATAGTATAAAACAAAGTCGCTTCGCGCTGTCTGTCCCTATGTATGCTTAGATCTTTAAAACTACGCAACGGATTTTGATGCGGTTTTTTAAAATAGATATAATGATTCATGCAGAAGGTTTTTGTGTATAATACATTAAGGTTTTGTGTAAATTGGCTGAAATATGACGATTATTGTCGAAGATTTCGGAAAAAGTCATGCCAACTGGGAGCTTTACTGGCGTGCGCCGCGTAAGCCGTAAGAGATACATCAAATTTATGTTTTACAGAATTGTATATCTTAAAAAGTTCAAAAATAAAGTCCGAGATAGTATATGTCCATCTTCTAAGGATGACCTACAGTAACCATTTTTATCTTTCAGTATTTGATTTTAAAAAAATTGTTATTTCCGAAGCTATTTTGACCGGTATTTTATTTATGTTAATTAAATTGTGCATTTAATTTAGATTAAAATATGCCTTGGCATCATATCATTAAAATTAATACTTTAAAAGATATCTCAGATTCAAAATTACGCTTAACAAAATAATTATGGTTGCCGACAACGCGGGCAACAGCGGTAGGAATCAATGACTTTTCTAACTAACTCATCCCGGTCGCACCCGTGGGATATTTTCCGACATCCACGCGGGCGAAGCCGCGGGCAAAAGCTAGTTTCTCTATAAAATATAATATGATACATTATATTAATTATATACGAATACAATATTGAAATACAATTATACGGCACAACATCACGCCTGAATTTCCCGAAGGGTTAAGCAGAGGTTTACTATAGTAAGCCCACACTGCCCGTTGTTGTGTGTGTTGTTATTTTTATTCGAGATATGGGTTTTACCATTCTGCAACTGCCTCGTTGCTTTAGCGGTCAAAAACGCTACTACTGGGCAAGAGGTTTTTTTTTTTTTTTTAGTTTGATAATTATCAAATAATTTCTCCCGCTCTGGTTGGAGCGGGAGGGCGTGTCAGACTTCTACTGACTAAAACCCTCCAATGTTCCTCCCGTTGCCTGTGTGCCGGGGCCGCGATATCCCTTTCGGACAAACTCGCAACCCTGGCAGGCATTGGCCCTAACGGACCCCGTCAGTTGGTGCTGACATCTCTTTGAGGCGCGCGTGGAACACAACGCGCCGTCGACCCGGGCCTGGTTTTTATCGGTTCGATTCCCGGGTCTTGCAAAGTGTTATTGGATTTTTCCATCTGGAATTTCTCAGTAGTAGCCCTGAGTCTGGATTTGTGCCCAGTAATAGACGGCAATAGAATCGCCCTATGTTACATGGGTTTTCAAAAAATTGAGATAAATAAATAGAAATGTGGGTGTATTATAGGTACAGCTCTGCTAAGTCTTGGGGAACAGAGGCGTGATGTTATGTTGTGTGGGTTGAGTGTAAGTTTTTGTATTCGACATAATTTTTTCATAATTTAGAGTTTAGTTTTTCTATATTGTTTGCGTATGAAACTGTTAGTAAAACGACATTTAGGTGTGATAATAATTGCCTGCCAGGGCTGCGAGTTTGTCCGAAAGGGATATCGCGGCCCCGGCACACAGGCAACGGAAGGAACACGGGTAGGTTTTAGTCAGTAAAAGTCTGACACGCCCTCCCGCTCCGCCCAGAGCGGGACAAGTTATTTGATAATTGCACAGCTCAAAAAAAAAAGGTGTGATAATAATTAATTTTATGGTATGGGCATACGATACCAAGGAATGAGGAAAATGTCGTCAGGAAAGTTTTGAGTATGAATTAATATACGTACAAGTGTACGAGTAGTGGAAGACTAAAGAAAATATGGATGGACAGTGTAAAATATGGATGGACAGTGTAAAAAGAGGAATGGGGTAACTACCGATATGATGCCTTTACATTTTAGTGTTGCTAACCAGCTTAGTTAAAAATTTGCACAAAATTGAGACTGATGAGCAAAGACAAACTAGAGCTAGCACACGTAGGAAAGATTTGCCCAACACTATTCAACCGAAATTAAAAGTTATCAATGTATTTTTATACAACAAGTTGCCTTTCGGTAGTATTCAAAACTGTTCAATACAATATGAACATAGGTACGAGTACATATTTTGATATTCTGAATTTATTATCAAATTTAGAAACAAATTTTTAATAGTTTTGCTTTTAATTCTTGTTTTTTTCATGTGTGCAACATTAATGTGCCTTAAAAATGTTTATGACGTGTGGTAACACACGTTTTCTTTTTCTTCGCTAAAATTCGTTGAATGTAACTCGCCATTGTTTTTTTCTTTTTAATTAAATAAAAGAAAAATCCATGTTTTACTTTCTCTCTTTGTTTTATTCCGAACAAAAACCATATACAGTGTTAACTTATTTAAAAACAAATTGAGGACCTATTTATTGGGGAAAGGCTATTACAATATCAATGAATTCCTAGATGACATATGACATTGTAACTTATGATTGATCGTACTAATTTGACATTTGTTATTTATGATCCATTTTACTTGAATTCTTAATGTTTTTATTGACTTTTCTAAATGTAATTAATGAATTTTATTTTAATTGCAATTGTATAATGTTATTTTTTAATTTTTCAACACAATGTACCTACATATATTGTTATGAAATAAATTACTTATGACTTATTGACGACTAATAGAGAAGTGTGGAAGAAAATATATGTTTCACCGACCACAAATAAATTGGGCAGCGGAATGGAATGGCTGGATGCGGAAAGCGTAGGACAAAGTGTTATGGCGCAGCCTGGGAGAGGCCTAAGTCCAGCAGTGGACTGCGATAGGCCGAGTTTAGGAGAATAATGAAACATTTATGTGGGAAATATTTTCAATATCATTCGATTTTAACAAGCCATTCAGTTTGAAATATGAGGCTGCTTGCTTGCACGTCTTTTTCTTAACAATGTTCAAATTAACCTCGATTTAAAACTTCGTGTTTGATGTTTTGCGTTTTCTGACAGAATCTTCAATCAATATTTACGATACTGCTTACCTTTTCTACTTTATCCCCATCAGGCTTGACTGGGCTCAATCGGGACTTTATAGTAAAAGATGAGTGGACTGTATTAAAATAGGTGTAATACCATAATTTACATGAACAACATTTATGGAAGACAGTGCAAAGAAATGCCCGTAGTGGAGCGCGTCTGTGAGCTTAGTTGTGTGGTGGGCGCGCAGCGGGCGTTGGTAGCGGGGTTTGGTACCCCGAGACCCCGCGTTTTCCCCGCAATGAATCACGCGCATTTGTGATACGCCGACAGGCTCATGAACATCTACAATCCCATTGCTGGGCATAGGCATCCTCTTTTGCTAGTCATTCACTTCCAAATCTTAGATCCGGTACTAGTTTCATCCAGAGAAACTAGACAAGTGACAACCGTTTTCAAAGCGTTTCGTATTTCTACAACAACTTTTAACAGGATTGACATAAAGTTTTCGGCACTGAGCTTAAGAGCGTTATTCTGAAAGTGTTCAACGTCGCAAATATATATAAAATATTTCGCTGTTTTGATTAATTTGGCAATATTACTGTATGGAAATAATAAATTTGGCTAACTAGCGAACTAGAATATGGATTATGAAATACAAAAATTAATATCGTAACACCGAATATTCAGTTTTAGGTGCAAAAAAGGTATTTGGAAACTTTCCAAATTCCTGTTTTACACCTAAAACAACATCAAATTCAATGTTATAATTGCAATTCGTTATCAATATTCTATCTAGTTCGCTAGTTAGCCACGTTTAATAAATTCCATACAGTAATATTGCCAAATTAATCAAAACAGGTACATTTTTGACAGCTATTTGCGACGTTGCCAACTTTTAGGATAAACGCTCCTAAGTTAATCGAATACATTTTTGACTTTTCCATCATCGTCGTTGTTCATAGTATGTCACGTTATCTAGGTCCTTAGGTGATAGATGCAAGCTTTTCTCGCTTCTAAGAAAGAATTGCTATAGGAAAAGAAACAATATCTACATCTACTTCCGCCTCGAAAGCGTTTAAAATCGCAAAACAGCGTCTGTGAAGTTTTTTAGTTTTGCCAGCATATTTTCATGCTCAAAGCCTCATAGTATCCACTGCAACCCATTTGTATGTGTATCGAAAAGAGGTTATGTGTTAGCTAACGGTTGTCAAAGGGCCGACCTGCATTTGGAATGCACTTTGCAACTTTGTACGTGCCATCAACGATATTCCTGTTAACGGTTAGTAAGTTACAAATCAACGGTTCGTAGTTCGTAAGTTGCGTTGAAAGTTGCCGTTGAAATACTTCGATTTGTGGTTCATTGGCGGATTCAGTTCTGTTTTATAAATTCTATTCTAGCTCCTTATTTTGGTATATTGTAGCGAAAAACTTAAGGTCAAAGCGTCCAGATAGCCCGCGAATTCAAAATTACTTAAATTTTTTTGGAATTTGCAAGTCAGTACCAGGTTTTATGTTGATCCAGATATGATTCGCGACCGTATCAAATATTTGCATATAGAATTGTAATCATAAAAGTCATCAATACAACTCTCTAAGTTCATATAATCCTATTGAATGACATCATGAAATCATGACGCTTGAGGCCAATTCTAAATTAAGGAGTAATATTGCTGATTCTTAAGAATATCCTGTGTTAATCCAGATTATAAACTATCAGTGTGCTTTTCATCCAAATCCGTTCAGCCGTTTTTGCGTGATTGAGTAACAAAAATCGAAATTAAATTATTATAATTATATTTAATTTAATTATTATTTTTAAATTAAATTGAGTCCAATTGGAACAGTGCACCTAGCTTCTGAAGTTTCATAAGTGCCCTTGTTTATGTGCAATAAAATATTTTGAATTTTGAACATCCAAACATACAAGCTTGCATATTTATAATGTTTAGTAGCTGCCCGCCCCGGCTTCGCACGGGTAGCACTAAGTACTTACACCTACCTACCTACCCTGTCTACCTATCTATCCACATACCTACCTACCCTACCTACATACCTACCTACCATACCTACCTACTTACGGTATTAATATCGCTATTAAAAAATAGGGGTTGGTGGTAGATGGGTGAAAATTTAGGCTTTTATGTATTTTTAGTGCCGAATCATAAAAAAAAAAAACGAAAAAAAAAAAAAAATTGGGGTGGACCACCCTTATCACTTAAGGGTATGAAAAATAGTTTACGTCCTATTCTCAGACTTACTGTATATACACACAAAATTTCATAAGAATCGGTCAAGCCGTTTCGGAGGAGTTTTGTTACAAACACGGTGACACGAGAATTTTATATATTAGAAGAAGATATAGTAGGATTAAAATACATTCAAAACATGAGCTCACACTGCGTTTGAATAGTAAACACATGCTGACTGCTGGAAGCTGGAATATAAGATAGGTATAATAACATATGTCTGAGACAGATTTCTCAGTACTAGTGGTCGCCCAGATATCGAAATTAGACCATAATTCGTTTAAATGTCATGATTCTAAGGTAGTGTGTGTAATGTTTTTTTAATTAATTTAATTTCTTTCTAATGTATATTATATAAAAATATTAGCTTTCTGACTCCTTCTCCATATAAACTTTAACTGTGCCAAATTTCATACTCCTCCGTCCGCGTAATTTTCGTAAAAAGAGGTACAAAAATATGTCATTGCTATCATTAAAAAAAAAATTGGTTGCCTGTAAAGTCGGTATACGGGCGAAAGTTTTACGTGACAACGACTTTGAGTGGTAAAATAATTTTAATGTGAATATTCATTCGTATAGTAGGTACAAATGAAGGGACGCGTGCCTTTCACTTTTTATGTCTGTCTCTCTCGCTCTTAGGCGGGCTAACCATGCCCGAGTGGAAGGGACGCGTGCCTCTCACTCGCTCTCATTGTGAGCGCATAACGTGAGCGGAGCGTAACGCAGTTTCTTGAAGTGTCACCCGGCAAACCAATTTATAAGACGTTGTCACGTCAAAATGTAAACCGATATTCAGATGTATTCGGGATACATCTCAATATCGGCTTACATTTCTTTAGACTGAAAGTCGACCCCAACATAGGTAATTAAATAGGGATGATGACGAAAAATATTTTTAGTCCGACATGTAGATTATTACAAAATATAGGACACGTATTTTTTCTTTTTTCATGGCCATGACGTATGTAGATTTTATACTTGCTTCTGACGTAGCGACCCCCACTCCCCAACTTAAAATGCATTTTATGTAAGTAATTTTTTATTAATATGATAAAGCAAAAAATATGTGTCTAATATTTTATTATTATCTGACTGACGGACTAATTAGAATTTCCTTTTTTTTCCCAGGCATCATCCATGTTATTTAAAACTAGCTTTCGCCAGCGGACTTGCTCGCGTGATATCTTTATTAATTATAGCCTTCGTTATTCAGTGAAAATATTGCATTCTACTGGAGGAAGAATTTTTAAAATCGGTCCAGTCGTTTTTGTGTTTATTCATTACAAACAAATATACAAAAAATCTAATCTATTCTCTTAATAATATGTATTAGTTTAGAAAACAAAAAACCCGACTGCAAAAACACATAACTGAAACGAGAAAAACAAGCATTGAACTTTGTTTTTTCTAGTAGATCGTAGGCGGGGTCAAACAAAAGTTATACCATATTTCAGGTTAGTGATATGTCTCCGCCTGCAAAAGGACGGAAAACAAAGTTCAATGCTTGTTTTTCTCTTTTCAGATATGTGTTTTTGCAGTCAGGTTTTTTGTTTTTTTTTAAGTAGGTAATTTGCTTTTTTTTAAGCTTTTTAGTTTTTATTAATATGTAGTTACCTACTCATTACTAGCTTTTATTTGATACCAATATTGTTGTATTTCTTTTTTTTTTCATGCCCCTCCCTTTTTTGTATTTGCAAATGCAATATGTCCTCTGTCCGTCCCACAATAAAGACGAACCTCATAAAAGTTAAAATCAATCAAGCCATAAGAATACAGAACGTGCCAAAGAAATAGACATACATACATACATAATCTCGAAAAATATTACCCTCCTTCTAGGGCAGTCGGGTGAAAAGAGCACGGCAGATGGTAATATTATTATAAGAAACGTAACTATGACTTTGAATTTGTACCTGTTTAGATAACCCGTTCTGCACGTGTAAAATGACCGCCGTAGAAACAAAACAAATAAAAGATAAAATGACATATTGCAAAAAGAAAAAATAGAAAAGAAATGTCACTTTGTCTATACAAAGTGACTTTTATTTTCTATTTTTTTTGACATCGCACCGTATCTAAACAGACATAGTAAATATAATACCTGTTTCTATATACAAGTATTTTATTTATTATGTCTGCTCTTCGTAGAAAATAATAATAATAGTCCTCCAGACAGAATTTCGGCCTTGGCAATCAATCTCAGCGGAGACTAACCATCGGCGTGGGAGATATTAGTGCAGAAGTGTATGCATGGACACAGGTGCACTCTCTCTTCCCTCACTCTCATAGTCCGATGGGACAGCAATCCGACACGACCGGAGAGAGATCAGGCGCAGGACCAACGGCATGTAGAGAGAACTGTCGGTCGATTCTGTAAAAATATTAACGTGAAGGTTAGGTGAAGTGAACGTGAAGTGAGCTGTCACTGCCACAGAATCGACCGGCAGGATGCTAGGGATTATCACTATTGACAGGTCACTTCACGCTCACTTCACCTAAGTTTCACGGTGATATTTTTACAGAATCGAACGGACGCGAGCTGGAACTAGTTCTAAATTGAATCAAATGTATTTTAATCTGAATTGATTTGACTTAATAATATGTACAAGATTTGTATGCTTCATTCGTTAGATTATTCCTAAATTATCTATAATCGCTGTTGTATATGGCAATTATTCCTAATTTGTATAATTATATTTTGTAAAAAAAAAACTCATATCCGCCATCGGTTATCGTTTGCGTTGGAGCGAATTATTATAATAAATTATTGTATTTATCTACTTCATCTTAATTAGTTGTATAAGTTAGATATTTTCTTTGGTGAAACTGTAGTTCGCTTATAATGAGATACTTAAGTGATTTTAAATAAAATCTATATTGCAGACCACATGATTCATTAAAAACACAATAAAAAATAATAACACATAAGTACAAATAAAAAATTAAAATCAAAATCAAAATTTTAATTTTAATCAAAATCAAAATTAGAATTAAAATTTTAACAAGTACTATTACCATTAGTCAGTTAGTTATCTTTAGGATGTTCATCCGTCAATAACAAATAAAAAATACAAATTCGTGTCACATACCTACTCGTATTATGGTTAGGTTAATGGACATAAACATAATGACGTAACAAGTAGATATCCGTGACCCCTCAGTGATCTCTCTCTAATTAGTACCACTCAAGGTCATCAATCAAGTTTTACGACCCCATGTTATGTCGCCATTAATACTTGCAGTGTTAATTTAATTAATTTTGCTATCCCCTAAATGCCCATTCAACTTTTATCGCTTGTCAAATCAGTTTGTCATTGGCTTACGTATTTATTGGCCGAACCGAATAACCTGTCTATCACCAGTTTTGGCATAATGATTTGAACCAAAGAAAACGTATCTACGGTTTTAAATTCACAAAAAATCTATCAAAGACTAGGAATCATATGGAATGTGACACAATGACAGATAGATCTTGTCTTCCATCAATAGCGATCTGTCATTTAGTTTTTAACCGACTTCCAAAAAGGAGGAGGTTATAATTATGTTCGACGCGTATGTATGTTTTTTTTTTTTGTTTTTTATTTATGTCCTTCGATTTCTTCGTCAATTGTGGAACGATTTTGAATTATTTTTTTATTTGAAAGTGTATGCTCCCGGATTGGTCCCATATATTTTTTATTAATTTTGCTGGAATAGTTTTGAGTAAGCTTCAATAATACGTATTTTTCCCACTTAGTTTATGTGGATGATATGATGATAACTTCCTGTGACTGTTATTTACATAGCAGGTAATGGTATTCGAATTTGTGTGGGGCAAAAAACGAAAATTCAAAACCAAAGACACCGACTTCCGAAATTAAAGTTATTTTTCACTTTGTAGTGTTTTTTTTCGGAAGTCGGTTGTTTTTTTTTTGTAAAAAGTATTTATTAGTTTTTCTAACTGAACAGACAGCTGTGCTGCTGGGGAGTTTGTTGCGGCACTTCTTCTTCCCAGCTAACGCACTAGGAAGTGGTGAAGGGCGGGCGTTTTTAGGGGACTGTCTTATGTAATTTTGACGTTCGAAAATTGTTTATTGTCAGCCTAGTTTGAATAAATGACTTTTTGAATTTTGACTGACAATAGTTTATTGGGTTCGGCCGTTAGTCAAATAGTCAGAGCTGCTAATATGTGATTTAGTTTTAAAAACTGGAGAAGTTTATTTGTGATGGAAACTTTTTATCCTCGTCATCAGCCCAATTTAAATAGAACGTCTACTACTTCCATATCTCGTAGAATACCAGTGGAATGCAAGTGTATTTTATTGGTATTCTACTTGACTAGGAACTTCACTCAAGTGACCGCACACAATTCGAAAATGTACTCATTTGTTCCATACCTCAAAAGGACAAAATGGAACCTTTATAGGAACATTTCGTTGTGCATCTATCTGTCAAAACCCTTTTACTCGGGAACGCGAAGAGGTATCAAGTTGAAGTTAATATCAAATACGTAGATTTACGGTCCCTCGGAGCTCAAAAAAAATCAAGCTTCTAAGTCAACGCAATAAAAAAATACGGCCATTTAAGCGACATATTTTGATACTCGCAAATAAATCAAAACCGGGTACTTCCCGTTGACCTAGAATCATGAAATTTGGCAAACATTCCGAAAATCGTTCATTTGTAGTATCATCATATTTTTGTTTTTGCTATACAAACTTACATTTGCAGTTGGAGAATTGACCGTGACGTACATCGATGTATGGGAGGTTTTCAACTACAATGTTAAGTTTGTTTTTGGGATAAATTCATCCCAACCACGGTTTTTAGAAATTACTTTGGTTTTAATTAACTAAGTTTTAATCAGATAAGTCAATCATCGCGGTTTCACAACGAGACACCGTTCGCATTTCGAAGCGATGAAATTGTCTGATCGACGTCGATCGGTAATGTGGAATTGAATACCAATTCTGATGGTCTTTTGTGAAATATAGAATTCATATTCGTCGATCAAGACTTGGACAATACACTTTAATAGATTTAGAGTCATGTTCACATACATTTTAGGCCTTAGCAGCAGCATGAAGAAAATGTTGTAGACAGAAGTCGCCCTTGAATTTGACGTGGAATATAAACGTACCCGGAAAATGAAAATAAATAGAGTTGGGCCGTAGACGCTGTAGTAAATGCGAATTTATAAATATACTGTCCACGCGGCAGCGTCGCACGCGCATCGTGGTGCTCATTCCTTGAAAACATTCTTGATACAGCATTACAGATTGGAATATCCCCTTCTACAGGACGGTAGGAACTCACTGGCTGACTGACAACGCACAGACTAAACCACTGATGGTAGAATTATGGGCATATTTTATTATTTCTTGACTTGGCAGCACTAAAAAATATATTTTTAAACAACCTGGAAACCTGAAGTCAAAAAACCTGGAGTGGGAAATATAATATGCTTTAGTACTCCATAATTGTATTAAGGAGCTCGTGGCTAAGTAATAACAGCCGCAACGGTCGATCCATCAGGTTAAGCTTCTCTTCCCGGGATTGGTCCGTGGATGGGTGACCATCTTTACATACCGAGACTCCTCCGTGCCTGGGAAAGCACGTTAAGCCGTTGGTCGCGGCTGTCATTCGTGGATCTTTGGCAGTCGTTACTGGTCATCAGAAGCCCGAAAGTCTGACAACCAGTCTTACCAAGGGGTATCGTATTATCCAGTTACGGGGATGTGGAGGTCAGATAGGCAGTCGTTCCATGTAACATACTGGTATTCCGCTGCATTCGGTTATACTGAAAGCCGACCTCAAAATAGTTGGGAAAAGACTAGGCAGATTGATTGCTCCACAATTATAACACAGTTCTTGTACAATATCCTTAACTCAGATAGCAAAGACTATTTGTGATGGTTCTGTCATCAGGCAATATCTTAATTTTTTGAAAATATGAGGTGTAAATGTTAATTCAGAAGTTAATAAAGAGTGATGAATCTAAATGTTGATGGATGCAGAGAGAGAGGAAGACCAACTAAAAGATGAATGGATTGTGTGAAAGATGATAAGAATGAAAGAGGAGTGAATGATACCGTGACTATTGACAGGAGAGAATGGAACGGAAAAACGTTTTACGTCAACCCCAACTGACATGGAAGAGGGCAGGAAAATTGCGTAAATGTGAACTGTGGATTTTTTTTCCCTAACAACTGAGAGAAACGAATTTCAATTATTGAGGTAAATATCGACGTAGTTTGGAAACCGACCAAATAGATATTATTCTGTAATACACATGGGCCTCCTAAACATAATTTCACGCTTGAAAATTATTTAAAGTAATTTTTTGCTACCGCAAACATTTCGAATATCCGGACATTGTTTACTTGTCAAAAATTATAAATAAGTAAAGTAATTTACAAATGACAAAATTACTGACTGTTCAAATTGATTGATTGAGGTTAGAAAATGGCAAAATAGCTGTTTTTTCTATTTTTGTGATACGTAATTGTCGTTTTGTTGTTGTAAGTTAGCAATTTTTTGTGTTAAAGCAAAAAGTAACATTATTTTTATGGATGTAGAATTGTAGATCCTCTTAAACGCTGTGGTCTTATTTTGTCAAGTTCAGTTGGAACCTCACTCAAGTGAGCGCACACAATTTGAAAGCGAACTCATTTGTTTTTAATTTAAATCCTCGCGGATTCACAACGAGACAGCGCAGCGTTCGGATTTCGACGTGATGTTTAGAAAATAGCACCATCATACTTACGTCATTGGCACAACAAAACTGTCTATCTAATATTTGACAGCTCTAAAAATAAAAAGTATTTTTCTCCAAAATCTTCTCGTAATGACTGTATAACCAAGTCCTCTAGACGAGCCAAATTCTAACATAATGCGAGTATGATTTTCCTAGAAACTTGTTGGACTGTGTCCAATATTGTCAATATTGTCCATATGATAAGAAAATGCAGAAGGCTTACATTCTAACTCATTTGCTTGCAAATCCTCTAATTTACTCAAAGAGTAAATTCGAGGTAACGATTCGAGGAATATAAACTAAAGCACCTGGTCATCTGGGTGGGTTATTCCACTAATCCCCATTAATGGGGATTTGTGAAATGTTTGCCCACAAATCCCCATGCCATTAAATGGAGCAGCTGCGTACCTGGCCTCCACAACCCAGTTACTGGGTAAGATTGGTTGTCAGACTTTCAGGCTTCTAGCTACCCGTAACTACTGGCAAAGATCTACGAATGACAGCCGGGACCCAACGGCTTAACGTGGAGGAACATTATC
This sequence comes from Agrochola lota, assembly GCA_947364205.1. Taxonomy (NCBI): domain Eukaryota; kingdom Metazoa; phylum Arthropoda; class Insecta; order Lepidoptera; family Noctuidae; genus Agrochola; species Agrochola lota. Next base: position 5,519,759 of record OX376246.1, on the reverse strand, counting down.
AGCAATTACATACGGCGTACCTCAGGGAAGTATACTGGGGCCCACCCTTTTCCTCGTGAACATAAATGAGCTTACTCGTCTTAAACTTACCAAAGGTAAAATTGTCTCTTTCGCAGATTGACCTACACACTCATACACTCATGCATACTCACACCCACACCTTCACCGCATAATTATTCTCACACACACACCTACATATATATATACCACACACACACCCACAAATTCTCATATACATACACCACACACGAACACGCGCGCACGCACGCACACGCACGCACGCCAACGCACGCACACGCACCACGAACTCACACACACACATTAAAATTATGTACTTACCTATTTACCTAGATTACTCATCAACTATTATTCCGTATTTCTGTAGTACTGATTTAATTATAATATTAATATAATATAATTATGCTAATTATATATGCCTCTATTGCTTGGCACCTATTCTTGTAGTAAATACTCGAGGCGAATGGTGGTGATAGCCGAAATACAGGCTATGCCTAGTTCGGCTACAGACGCTAATCTCTTTACCCTAACTGAAATTGTTGCCACATTGCCATTGTGAAGTAGTACTAAGTTTTTGGAAAATAAACTATTACTGTTATATAATTCTTCACCGATATTGGGAATGGACCTTCTTCTTCACTTGTTCTGTATCATCTGCCCACGCAGTCTCTGACAAAAGTTTTATCGAAAACGGATGAAAACAGGAAGGTCGGCTTTTGTTGGCTTTGTTGTTTTGTTATTATAAGAACGAGAAGATTTGTGAACGCTATTAAGGTTAGCGACGTTCAAGGTCTGAATAAGAATTATGGGCCTTGTGTTTTTTAGAGTAACCTTTCTTAAGCCACGTATACGTTAGGCGAGAGCACTTGGCCACCGGGAAAATACACGCAAATCACGCAAAAAGGCCCAGTACACGTAGGCCGCGTGACGGGCTCGCCCAACGTGTACTGGGCGCTTTAAATATCATCCCAATAATCTAACTATCCATTCTAATATTATACACGCGACAGTATTTCTATCTGTTACCTATTTACGCCTAAACCTCTGAACTGGTAGTTATCTTTGACATATAAGTAGGCTGGAACCTTGAGAAGGTCATTAGGTTACTACCGGGAAAATACAAGCAAATCAAATGGCAAATCACGCAAAAAGGCCCAGTACACGTTGGCCGAGTGACGGGCTCGCCCAACGTGTACTGGGCGCTTTAAATATCATCCCAATATCCAACTATCCATACTAATGATATACACGCGACTGTAATTCTGTATTTCTATCTGTTACCTATTTACGCCTAAACCTCTGAACCAATAAATATCTTTGACAGATAAGTAGACTGGAACCTTGAGAAGGTCATTAGGTTACTTTTCATCCAGGGTATTTTTATAGAAATTGTGAAATATAAACTACACGCAAACGCAGAAGACGCGGGCTACAGTTATTAATACCATAAACGTGAAAGTTTCTGAAGATGTTTGTTCAATCACGACATAAAATTCGGTAACTGAAATATTCTAAAGTAAACACGAGTTTATTTATTCGATACATAGATTGATTATCTTGGCACATAGCGTTTCTAAAAACTCAGTTATGGAACAATTTTGCTTCATTATAAGATAACTTTGTAAAATCAATAGTAACATCTTTCTCGAGAGTTTATCTGTAGCATGACCACAATAGAAACGGGTTTTGTCGACGGAAGAATAGACAAATTAACAGATTCGCAATCACAATCTGTCATTTTGTCTATTCTTCCGTCGACAAAACCCGTTTTTATGGTGGTCATGCTACGCGTGTCCACGAAACTTCCAATCTCAAACTAGTTAATAAAACAGTTAGTAAGTAGCCATTTATTGAAATACTATTTCTGTAACATTCTAGCTACACAAGCTTGTAACACGTTAGTTTTGAGTATCGTTGTGGACGATGGGCCTTATGACTTTACCGCAACTAGGGAACCATCAATTTAAGGGAGGATGCACAAAAGTCTGGGATGTACAAAATGCCTGATTTTTCAGAAAAATACCTGTCTGTTGTAAAAAAAACCGGCACTTAAATATACTCAACAGATAGTTAGAAAAAATGAACTTCCTACGATGATATTTTCCAATCCAAAGTCATTTTTTTTTTTTATGTACACATAAAAATCTTCACACGAAACATTAAAACAATATATTGGGTTACTTACAATAACTGCTACCCTAACTGCTGTGCGGCTGCACACGTCTTAACCGTAAAATGCCTGTCAAATGCGGCAAATGCCTGTCAAATGGTAACCCTAATCGCAACTGAACGCAGAGTCGCTAAAATACGATGCAGCATTAATGCAGTCGCCAAATATTGACTTAACGACTGTATCAATGCTGCAGCAGCTGAGAGAGCGGGGCATAGTACTGGATTGCCAATGCTAAATGTGTCGTGTGATCTATGGCCCTTAGTCAATACCGAAACTATCGATCTTTCAAATCCAGAGGGTCTTGACAAATTGACATTATAACGATGATAGACAAAATGAATACACTGACATAGATAAGCTACCGAAAAGCTTATGTCAATCCTGTTGGAAGTCGTTGTAGAAACACGAAACGCTTTGAAAGAGGTTGTCGCTTGTCTAGGGCCACAGATGAATTCAGATGGTTGCTCCGCAAAATCATTTAAATAAAAAGTGACTTTTGGTACTACACAATAAAGTGTAATTCAGGTCGCACGGCGCCGCAGGAGACGCCCTGGGCATTGGGAATCCCAGGCCGGACGGTGAGCGATATCGCCCAGGCCCGGGTCGACGGCGCATTGTGTTTCACACGCGCCTCAAAGATATGTCAGCACGACTGACATATCTTTAGGGCCGATGCCTGCCGGGGTCGCGGGAAAGTCCGAAAGGGATACCGTGGCCCCTGTCAACGTACAGGCAACTGAAAGAACACGCGTGGGTTTTAGTCAGTAAGAGTCTGACACGCCCTGGCCCCGTCCAGAGCGGGAGAAGTTATTTGATCATATCCCAGCCAAAAAATATAAAAAAAATGCTCACACAGCACTAATTACCTACAGTCATATTCACCTAGAAGATGCCTCTCTTTCTGTTGCTTAATTCTTGTATCTTCTGACTACATTACACTCACTGAATTGACCCGCGTCCTTGTAGCTTTGTACCTAAAATGCGGAGTGAACTATCTGTATAAATTTTTGCTAGTGCCTTAGTTTTGTATTTTCATTCGTTTATTCAATCACAGACCTGTTTGATACAAAAATAATAAGAGCTGACCGCCATTGACCTTGCGATGATTAACTATACATAACATTATCGTAAAACAGGTTTCCATAGTAACGCGAGGTTAATAGATTTGTTTTCCTTACAAACAGTGGTTTTGTACGTCCATTTTACGTTTTAACTTTGATTTGTATTAGTAAACTATGGACAATCTTCTCTCTTGTAGCTTTTGCGCTCTGCATCCGATCTGAATCCGAAAAATGTCGGACCGCTCTGTAACCGTAATTATTTGTTGAGAGAAGTTGCGCACTAGAACTGAATTTCGTCCGTTTGAATTTAGAACATTTCCAATTCAGATGGAGCTGTATCTTATATTCTGATCGGATGCAGTGTGCAAACGCTCTTATTGGCAACACCTTAACTAAAGACATAATCCTGCTGGGGTTGCGGGTTTGTCCGAAAGGGATATCGCGGCCCCGGCACACAGGCAACGGAAGGAACACGGGTGGGTTTTAGTCAGTAAAAGTCTGACACACCCTCTCGCTCTGCCCAGAGCGGGAGAAGTCATTTGATGATTTCCCATCCTGAAAAAAAAAAAAAAAAAAAAAAAAAAAGGCATAATATCACTCTTGATGTTACATATATTGTTACTATGGACATGCAGTTGACTGCATGTATTTAAAAAAAAACACTACAAAATTTAAAAATAACTTTAATTTCGAAAGTCGGTGTCTTTGGTGTTGGTAAAAAGATTTTTATTTTTCCCTTTTTAGTTGTGGTACCTACCCCATACAAATTCTAATATTCCTACCTGCTATGTAAACAACAGTGACAGGAGCTTATCATCATATCATCCACATAGACTTAGTGGGGACAATAAGTATTATTGAAGTTAACTCAAAAAAATTATGGGTTTTGAGAATTATTTTTTTGCTTTAACATTTAATTTTCAAATTCAGTTGACGAAGAGATCGGTGCACATAAATAAAAAAAAAAAAAATACATACGCTACGAACATAGAAGAAGATAGTTTTAGAAGTCGGATATTAAATAAATTTCATTCATTTTTTTCTCAACCATGTTGGAGTCGATAGCAATTCTGGTGTCCAATCAATCTGCCCAGCCTTTTCTCAACTATGTTAAGGTCGGATTCCAGTCTAACCATATGCAGCTGAATACCAGTATTTTACATGGATCGACTGCCTATCTGACCTCCACAACCCAGTTACTGGGTAAGACGTTGAGTTAGTAACTGGTTTCTTTTGAGTAGCGTCGTGGCTTATACAGAGTAAACTTGTTACGTCATAGATCTGGACTATGTTTATTTCAAGTGCAGACGCCAATCAATGGTTTCCTGTATAATTTGTATGTTTATATTAGTTTTGTCGGTTTCCTCGTTCAAGCCTTGTTGATTGATACATTATACTAAGTACGTGCCTAGAATTCACCTACAATCAGTTCCAAAACTGTTTGATGGAAGTGTAAACAAACACAATTACTCAATAAAAGGACATACATAACATAAACTTGCCAGTAATGATTGTTAAATTATGATGAAAATTGTGATTATAAAAATTACTTCAATTCTTAAATGAAAAACATCTTGAAGGTGATTTGAAATTAGGATGTAAGTACATAATATTTCAAACAATGAAATCAAATACTTAAGGCGACGATAACCGACTTTTAATGATTTTATACTAAAAATCACGTCTAAACGAGTAGTGTTAATGATTTGGAAAAAATATATGTTAAATTAGAGCATTTTCTTAATAACATAATCTGTGAATATTTTAGATTAAATTTATATTACGTAGTGTAATTCATTTGTAAAGTTAAATCTATCGCGGATATAAAACTGAGAAACACGCAAAAACTATCAACCGTATTTTTCTGAAACCTTCACCATTTTAAAGATAATTTAATTATTTATCTTTTTGTATACGTCTTTTATTAAAATACCTTTTGTTTTATGTATAATAAATTAATCATGCGAAAGCGCTCCTTGAAGGACGAGGGCTATTATTGACTGGACGTACGACGCGTTGCGTGAGCTCAGCACAGAACATGCAAGCTAACCACTCAGGGCCAACTACTCACTCAATTTATAAGTGACAAGTCTGCAATTTGCCATCTACATTCCACTGGTACGTTTCATGACCCATTTGTTTACATTATCATCAAATTGTCTTAAAACATAGTATACACCTTTTTTTCATCCAGCTTTACTCCTACACATATTTTAGCTTGTGAGCCTAAAAGTACATTGTCCATTGTACATTGTTCTACATTATTTCATTTCCATTTTACCTATAAAAGTCGTAACTAATGAATGAGACACAATTACTCAATGTTATTTTATTCCCGGGTAGGGTTGCCAGGTGTCCGGCTTTTTACAATCGTGTACAATTGCAATTACAATATACAAGTCTGTTCGGTTTTTGTTAGGCTTTTTGTCAACCCCGCCCCACTAAAAGATGCCGAACGAACGCTCGAATGATTCGCGATCTCGTAGGAATCGCAGGCGGCGCGGGGTGGGCCGGGGTCGGAGGTTCAGACGAAATAAGCGAATGAGTGAATGAACTACAGTAACAAATACACAAATAAAAGAAAAAAGTATATTTTAATTTTATAAAACCAGTGTATCAGGTCTTCAGGGCAAAATGTCCTGCTAAATATGAATCTGTGTCTGGCTTTTCTGTTTTTCGGCCTGGCAACCCTACTCCCGGGAGTCAGACTTACAGATATAGATTACATTTCCATAATATTTTCAAATATCATCTAGTTCTAAATCGAGATTCACGAGTGAATAATAAATTTGTTCGCTAAACTACAGACTAAAGTGGCTATTTTGACAATAAATAGTTTCTAGTTTTTCATACAAAAATAGAAACTAGTTTATTTAAATCTATTAATATCTGTGTAACTGCTTTTCAAGACTGGTATATAAACTGCTGATGTGCCATAACCAGTCAAGCATTTTATGCATGACTTATTTATTAACAAATTAATTTGAATATTTGACATGTGCTTTCAACTGTTTTATATAGATTGATTTGACAACATGCTTTTCGATTGACGTGACTTTGTAATGAGGGAAATATTTGGCAGAATATTATTATGTTAGTGTTATTTTATATCCAATACAAGAAACATGGCAAGTTCAAAGTCTATGGTAAATACAATTTCTGCATTCAATATAATAACCATTTGTTTGTTTTTCCCTCTTTTATTGTAGCAGAATGGTAGTATTAATTATACAGTGATGTTTAAGTCAATTACAAGGGGTCTACTCTCTAAGTCTTCCGGCTAAAATATCGATATTTGGCCACAGATTTTTACTGACTTAGGGGCGCGCGTGGAACACTACGTACCGCCGCCTCGGGTCCTGCTGGATGACTAACCTAACCTAACCCAATAAAACTTATGTATTAGCGAATTGTCAAAAGGGTAGACGGATATTTTACTTAATATTTCCTCCTATATAGGGATAAATGATTGCTTACACACGTGACTTCACTCATACGTACCGTACATCACACGCGTGACTGGTTAACGACACATTTTACATTATAAGAACACGTGCTGTCAGTTCTCGTGTACCTAACATTTGACATGACACTTGCTTTCCGAACGACGTGACTTTGTAAAGAGGTAAACATTTAATTAATAAATAAACATGTTAACGTGTTTTGAATAATCTCTGCGTTGTTGTGTATGAATTTGCAATTATAATGGGTGTTTGTTTGTTTTGTTCATGTTTATGTGTAGGGAAAGTCGGTGGGTTTGTTGTTGCGCGAAATTAAAGTCAACGGAGAGTTTCTTGAAAATTATCATGTGGTAACTTTGATTTTCTGTCTACTAGCTTCTGCCCGCGACTTCGTCCTCGTGAAATTTCTTGTTACCCCGATCCACCCCACATCGGCCGCCTGCAGTATTACTTCGTTTTTGCTTACCGTTCTTTCTGACTTTTGCACGACTCGGAATGCGAAGCTTTAAAGAGTGCTTTGTGATCGAAAAATTTGTTCTGCAACTGTTTTTATTGTTATTTTCCTGCTAGTACACAGAACCTACTTAATTTATATACCATTGTATAAGTAGATAATTGAATGGAAATTAATTCTGTACTTTAAAAAAATTGATTTAATGCAGCAGAAACGAAAAAAACATCAAAACAGTTTTTAATTTTTTCCCGTTGCGAAAAAAGCAATAAATTAAGTCATTGTTTTTTTATAGATTCGTTTCAGCCATAGGGGAACCATATTGAAAATGACTATTTTATTCAAAATAGTTTAATTAGGTATAATTAATAAAAAACCAACTAATATAATATCTATCTATTTTTCCAACTTCAACCCTCTTCCGTTGCCTAGCAACCAACAAAACAAACCTAAATAGCCTTTGACAGTACGTAAAGATTGCGAGGTGAGAAATTTTACCCATATTGATGGGTAAAATTTTTAATGAGCGATAAGAGGCGTACCTTTGGATTTACCAATTTTTTTTTTCTCTGCTCCTTAGTGACCTAGCGTGATTTTAAATAGCCTATATAGCCTTCCTCAAGAATTGGGCTATCAAATCCAAAAATAATTGACTACGACTGGTAGTTCCAGAGATAAAACAAACGCGTTTAAACAAACAAACTCTTCAGCTTTAAAATTAGTATAGATTAGTTTAAGCTTTTCATGGTAACAAGCGTATTAAAATCTGTTATTGTATACCTACTTTTATTGAATAAGCACTTTGATTTACGAGAGACAAACATTGGTGAAGACATTTGGATGTTTGTAACCACATTTTTAACTCAATCACACATAAACTACAAAACGGATATCCAGGATTACCATATAGATCCCATTTTTTATCTGGATTTATGAAGTAGTCGGAAACGCCGAGAGGGAACGACCTAAAAGGTCATTAAGTGATCTTATTGGTGACGTTTTTCAGAAAGGTCAAATGCCTAGTACTTATAACGGGCGTGCGTGTATGACCAGACTTATGAACGTAACAGAAGCGAAAGAAGTATGTACTTAAGGATTGTAGCAGGTGGAGTTCTGTATTTTCTGCCTACCCCCATAGGAAGGCGTGACTTTATGTATGTGTGTGTGTTGACCACCCTGATGCGGTAGCCTTAAGGACCGAAATGCTAACCAGATCGGCTTTCGAAGGACTAAAACGTTGACTTATGTGGGGCGGTCAATGATGTTGCTGGGTTATTTCAGGTGGGAGTTTAAAAGGAAAACCACAGGGATGAGCACAAAACTTATATATTCCTCTATTCTTTTACACACACATACACACACAATATACAGAAATAGAAGAATAAAATAATTACGCCTTAAACACTAAGAGACTAATATTTATAGAACAGACTTTAGATCTGACTAAGCTAGAACGCGATGGTGTTCAGAGGTACTAATAACTGAACACGTATTACTTTATAAAAGGTTGAGAGACGACTGAACTGTACTCGTATTGCCTTATGAAAGGATGAGAGACGACTGAACTCACGAATACACAAGTGGGTTTTATTTATAGTAGTGACACACACTATCACACAGTGTGTGTGTCTCTACTTACACAACTTTTTCATCGCCTACTTACGTCAGTGTGTTTGTATTTGAGGGGATTCCACGTTCGCGGGGAATGCGGGGTACTAACATATTTGGGCGTTCCGGGGGAACTGAAACGTATGAAGGGGACTCAACTGCGCAGTAGAAGTTGCACATAACATTGTTTACGTTAGTGAACAAAGGAATTTACTTAATTCTCGACATAGTGACTCGATTTCCTTATGTGAAATAGGTATACAGGTGGGAAATGATCTATCTAGCGTTATAGTCTACTTTAAAATATAGTACTATGTAAGGATAAAATATTACAGAGCTTTTTAGTTAGTATATAAGGGTATATAAGGCTTTTTTAAATGGAATAGTCATAATTTCAGTTACACTACCCTTTTTAGCAAGAATCATGTCTGTAATCAATACTTTTATCTTACATGCTATGTTGACAATGATTTTATGATTTAAACTTGCACTACTGTGCTTCCCTTACATTCCACCCCCTGTAACAGGGTTCAGCCGCATTACATCCTGGTCTGTGGGAAGCACAATAATCTTCGCTACGGGTCGACGCAGGACCCCATTTATGGTTTTTACATCAACTACACGGATGATTCCATCATTACCGTGGTATACAGATTTAATTAGACCTTTTGTCCACGCACTTCGTTCTTAAATATTGTCCGCTATTATCACTACATCACCAACACATACATTTGGTACATTGTTTGTCCACTTTTCACGACGTTGTAACGTTGGGAGATATTCCCGCAGCCAGCGTCGCCAGAACATGTCAGCGAGCGCATTCACGCGCCGCCATTGCCGTCGGGAATCGATGTCCTCGGTGTCACTCGATGCGAACGGCGTACTCCCGGACGCAGTCCCCAGGAGTAGATGATTCGGGGTTAAAACCACAGGCTGGTTGTGGTCATCGTAGACGTAGCTTAACGGCCGGCTATTTATGATTAGCTCGGCTTCGGTGAGAAGGGTGTAGAGGACCTCCTCACGGGGGGCACGCTCCTTGAGCGTGCTTCGAAGTGCGTTCTTGACAGATCTCACCAGGCGCTCCCAGCAGCCACCCATATGTGGGGCTGCCGGGGGATTGAAGTGCCACTCGATGCCTCGGTTGGTGGCCTCGGTCTTGATCTGACCTTGATCAAGGTCTTTCAGGGCCGCTCGTAGCTCGGAGTTGGCACCGATGAAGTTTGTACCTTGATCTGAGTACAGGTGGGCTGGTTGCCCACGGCGCGCAATGAGGCGCCGCAATGAGGACGCGTGCCATGACGCGCTGTATACGCCCCCACGAAGAGTAGCGCTCGTACTGCAGGAGTGGCGCCACCGGCGATGCGGTTGCGTGTACCCGCTGGATGCGCTCGAGGTCCTTCTCCGCAACATCAGTCTCGTGACATGCTGGCCACTGCTCCTGTGGATCACGAAGAAAAGAGGGGCCCGACAGCCACGCTGCGTGGTTATCGGGCCAAGACAATCTGGTCGCCGTGTCAGCAGGGTTGTCCTCCGAGGGTACCCAGCGCCAGTTGCCTCGGTCTGATAATTTATCTATCTCAGCTAATCTATGTGAAATAAACCTTTGAAATTCATGTGCCTCAGAATTTATCCATTTGAGGACTGTTTTGCTATCAGTCCAATAAAACTTTTTGGATATCATTAGCCCTAACGCTTTCTCTGTCGTGTCTGCTAATCGACAGGCTAATAAAGCTGTTTGCAACTCTAACCGGGGAATAGAAATTACCTCGTCGTCTTTATCTTGTAATGGCTCGTCCCACTGGATTCCTGGTTTCCAAATTTTCTGCATTAATATGCGTGATTGAATTACGCATGGATACAGGAAACCCAGTGGGTCATAAATGGACATAATCATACTTAGAAATTGTCTGTTAGTGGGCACTAGACTTCCATTTATAATATTATGTTCTGGAAGTCGCTTAAACGACAGATCAAAACCTAAGTTATCTTCTCTAGGTGCCCATATTAGGCCTAGTGTTCTCTCCACTGTGCCTATGCCTTTCTCGAGAGCTACCTTTTCAGGCATGTCTGTTTTGAGCTTGTCCCTCAGTTCTGATGAGTTGGTTACCCACCCCCGTATAATCAATCCACCGGAGGCGTGTATTCTAGTAACCTCTATCAGTTTGTTAGCTTCATCATCGGAACAGGTACTATCTAGATAATCATCCATATTGTTGTTAGGTAAATGTATCTTATCATGTTTCCACAATAACCCGACTTCCCATTGTGATCCGTCGGGCACACGGTGACTAGTGTTATCTAATACGTCTAACGCTCTTTCAATGTGTTTATGTTTACGAGCGTTCTGTGAAATGCCTATAGCCTCTAGCTCAAACTGAGACTTTACTAGGTCATGCAAATCAGGAAGGGAGACTGTCATGCAATTTACTGTTTCAATATTGCTTTTAATGTCAAACGGTCCATGTATGACCCATCCTAATTTAGTAAGTGAGGCAACTGGCTTACCGGATTTCCCGTGGCGGATGTCCTGGCCGACGAGTAGCTCCCAGTTGTCCTGCCCGAGTAGCAGCAGCGGCTTGGCACCCCTCATCTCCGCGCAACCCAAGTCGCGGAGGTGAGCGTTGTCGCGAAGCATCGAGGCGGACACTGTTTGTGTCGGCATGTTCATGTTCACCATAGTACGACACTTAATGTTATGACACTGCCCGTTTGGACCTTTTATTTGAACTTGAACCGCTCGCGACGTTAAGTCCGTGACCCCGTGTCCACCTGCGGTCTTCAACGTTAGGGGTATACGAGGACCCGCTAAGTTGGTAGCGATTTCACTGTCTATTAAAGATACGGTCGCGCCGTCGTCTAATAATGCATAGCTTTGTTTATTGTCACCGTTATTATCACTGATTGTTACAGGGATTATTTTTAACAATGCTGTAGCCCGCCATTCACCAATATTTGTTACGCTTTCAATCTTATCTGTTTCACACGCTTTGTATTCTTTCTTTTGTTTATCGGCGTGTAATAACAGGTGGTGTGCGTAACCGCATTTCTCACACTTATTTGCGCGGCAGAATCTTTTGGGATGTTTACTAACTAAACATTTAAAACACGTATTTTTTTCTTTAATTGTGTCCCAACGCTGTTGTACACTAAGTTTTTTAAAACTTTCGCATTCTTCTATTGTATGTTCCTGCCGGCAGATAACGCATTCTTTAGGTACGGTATGTTCATCACTTTGTGTGTTTATCCTTTGTGCTGGCGGTGGCCTATTGATAAAGGAACGCGCGGTATTCATTTGTCGTGTTTGACTGATGACTTGCTTCTTCACAGGGGATTTGAAAGGACTAGACTCTATCATACTCGGTTGTACGTAATACGACGTCGAGCGCGTTAATTGAATTAAGAAGTGTGATAATATTTCTAAGTTAGGTGAGATTCTTAAATCCACCCCCTGTGAGATATCTATTCCCATAGCAAAGTCACCGTACTGCGCGCGTTGTATCGGTGTAAGTTTATTTAAAAGTTCGCTTACTAGTTGCGGATTATTTATATAACCGTCAGCGCGAATGTTTTTAAGTAGAGACACACAATTCCTTACTGTTGAAGAAATCTTTCTTAGCTCGCGGCCGCTCTCTGTTACTTTAGGTAGGTCCCTAACTTTCTTTATTGCGCATTGTAAAATTAGGGTTGGATGCCCAAACTCTTCTTCAAGCGCACGCATGATATCGGAGGGATCCGTACCTGAGCGTAATAAATCCTCTACTGAGGTCTTTGCCTCTCCATGCAATGATGTCTTAAGCCGTGCTAGATTTTCGTGTGTTCTAAAATTATACAATTCTGATGTATCCCAATACATATTTCTATAAGAAATCCATTCGGCTGGGTCTCCGCTAAAGTGTGGCAATTCGTATGCCTGTCTGGGTACCGGTCGCGGTCGTGCCATACTAGTGATTGCCTCCGCCAGTCTATCAATTTTCCTGTCCCTGTCGCCTGATGCCTCTCGCCGTCTTTCTTTTTCATCCACTCCGTGGTATGTCTGCTGCCTTGTATCCGACTCGAGAATCGATACTCGAGGTACATTGGCGGCCGGGGTGGTAAAGACGGGATAGCTACGAGGCAGACTGAACCTTATACTTTCGGTACAGACTGGCGTATACATCTGCGTCGTAGGTACCGTTAGGTTAGGTAACGGTACTGACGTAGACGCTCTTACATGCGACACATTATTGTTATTAGGCATGATCGGTACACAGTATATATTAGAGTCACGATTGAGACTACTTACGTTTAGTCCCTGTGTGACTTCTGGTTGGTGACGCGCGGCCATATCCACAGGCGCGCGTGTCATAGGCGGGGTACACAGCACTGTATCAACTTGAGTTACTTGGGGCTTCGTGTCTATCCACTGTTCCACGCGTTGTGCTGTACCCTCGTCTGACTTTGAGTCGTCGCTCTCGGCAGCCGCTTCTATCTCTGCAATGTCGGCCTCCATTCTTTTCTTGAGGAGGTTTTCCTTGAGTTGTACTAATTCGCGTTCAGCTTCATATTCTATTCGCTTTTTTATGTATTCGACGCTCTTGTGGCTAGTATTGGATGAGGCTCTGTTTCGCGGCGACGTATGGCGACCTTGTAATAATATCTGGCCTCCCTGAGGTCCCTCTGACGTACTTCTTACACTGTAGTCGATTACTCGACCACCCGTCAGTGGGATGTTGAGGGCAGACGTTGATGCCATAGTCGGTGCGACAGACAGCGAACCCGGTGCCTTTTCAGACTGCAACCCGGAGTCCGATACTAACTCACTGCGACGCACACTCATTTCTTCAGCCAATCTTCTTAGTTTGCTGCGTGTAATAATGGTGCTCCTCTGACTCATGGTTACTTGTTAACCTGATCCGGCTCTCGAAGGACCAAAATGTTGACCACCCTGATGCGGTAGCCTTAAGGACCGAAATGCTAACCAGATCGGCTTTCGAAGGACTAAAACGTTGACTTATGTGGGGCGGTCAATGATGTTGCTGGGTTATTTCAGGTGGGAGTTTAAAAGGAAAACCACAGGGATGAGCACAAAACTTATATATTCCTCTATTCTTTTACACACACATACACACACAATATACAGAAATAGAAGAATAAAATAATTACGCCTTAAACACTAAGAGACTAATATTTATAGAACAGACTTTAGATCTGACTAAGCTAGAACGCGATGGTGTTCAGAGGTACTAATAACTGAACACGTATTACTTTATAAAAGGTTGAGAGACGACTGAACTGTACTCGTATTGCCTTATGAAAGGATGAGAGACGACTGAACTCACGAATACACAAGTGGGTTTTATTTATAGTAGTGACACACACTATCACACAGTGTGTGTGTCTCTACTTACACAACTTTTTCATCGCCTACTTACGTCAGTGTGTTTGTATTTGAGGGGATTCCACGTTCGCGGGGAATGCGGGGTACTAACATATTTGGGCGTTCCGGGGGAACTGAAACGTATGAAGGGGACTCAACTGCGCAGTAGAAGTTGCACATAACATTGTTTACGTTAGTGAACAAAGGAATTTACTTAATTCTCGACATAGTGACTCGATTTCCTTATGTGAAATAGGTATACAGGTGGGAAATGATCTATCTAGCGTTATAGTCTACTTTAAAATATAGTACTATGTAAGGATAAAATATTACAGAGCTTTTTAGTTAGTATATAAGGGTATATAAGGCTTTTTTAAATGGAATAGTCATAATTTCAGTTACACTACCCTTTTTAGCAAGAATCATGTCTGTAATCAATACTTTTATCTTACATGCTATGTTGACAATGATTTTATGATTTAAACTTGCACTACTGTGCTTCCCTTACAGTGTGTGTGTGTACATGATGTAGATTGGCTGTGGAGATGATATTTGTCCGATAGGCAGTCACTCTATCTGAAATACTTACTGATATTCAGCTACATCCGGTTAGACTGGAAGTCCACCTAAAGACGCAGATATATGCCAGTGACCTTGAATGGTTAGCGTGCGTGTTCTGTACTGAGCTCACGCAACGTGTCTTACGTCCAGCCAGAAATAGGACTCGCCCATCAAGGAGCGCTGTCGCATTATTAATTTATTATACATAAAACAAAAGGTATTTTAATAAAACACGTATTCTAAAAGATTAATAATTAAATTCTCTTTAAAATGGTGAAGGTTTCAGAAAAATATGCGGGTTAGATTTTGCGTGATTCTTAGTTTTTATCTACGTTAGACATAACTTTACATATTAATTTCACTATGTAATAAACATAATTTAAAATATTTATATAAATAAAATAAAATAAAAATAAAAAAAGCCTTTTATTTCTTGTGGATTATACAGTGGATTATACATATTATTCTTTCTTTCTTCTTTTCTTTTTTTTTTAAAAACGTTGCCCCACACTAAGAATTTCTTCTTGTATCGTGGGTGCGTTTACAAACATAGAAACTCACATACACCACCATCACTCATACATTTTTTTTTTTTTCATTCTACTTAATATAAATCTCTATTGTCTACCTAATCTAATATAATAGTAGCAGTATCTTTACCTATTTGTAGTAACATTTTATGTTAAACAAAATATTTATATATCAAGTTATTAAAAAAATGCTCTAATTTAACATATATTTTTTCCAAATCATTAACACGACTCGATTAGACGTGATCTTCAGTATAAAATCATTAAAAGTCGGTTATCGTCGCCTTAATATAGTTGGAAAAAGGCTGGGCAGGCGATGATGTCATGAAGTAATTTCCTCATGATTATATAAAACTACGTGCACCAGCAGTAGGACATATATTTAGATCAAACCGCAGACTAGCATGCCGTAAACAACAAAATAGTTAGGTCAATCCACTTTGTCAATCAGGATAATTATATTACAATTCCAGGAAAATTCACCTTTTCCTTGTTTTTACTGTGATTCATAACTTAGGTATATTCCCCAGAATGTTTTATTTGTTACTAAATAGAAGCGTTATTATTTTTTATTTATTTTAATTAGTTATCTAATAAAACCTGTAGTTATCTTTTTTTTTTATTGTGAGTAGAATGTGGCGCCACATGCGAACTACGCATCAAAGACCTGACGTCGCACAATTCCTGCATCGCGCAATTACAGTTTACCGCGCGATGGACATATATACAAGCTTCCGACTTAAACCTCTGGGCAGTTGCCCGCCAGACACGACACCCGTCTGGTCGGAGGATCCTCCCTTTTCTATGGGGGATGAGTGAACTTTACACCCTGTTCCTCATACCACTAAAAGTATTTCTTGGGTATACATACATATTCAATCAATCAACTCATCCTATCGCAGGCGCAACCCACTGCTGGACATAGGCATCTTGATAATGATGGTCATGTCACACATCTGCCGAGCCTTTTCCAAACTATGTTAGGGTCGGCTTCTAGTCTAACCGGACGCAGCTGAATACCAGTATTTTACATGGAGCGACTGCCTATCTCACCTCCACAATCCAGTTATTACTGG
The DNA here is from genome assembly GCA_947364205.1 of Agrochola lota. Lineage (NCBI taxonomy): Eukaryota > Metazoa > Arthropoda > Insecta > Lepidoptera > Noctuidae > Agrochola > Agrochola lota. The sequence goes on along the minus strand of OX376246.1, from coordinate 5,503,464 downwards.
GTAACACGATACCCCTTACTAAGACTGGTTGTCAGACTTTTGGGTTTCTGACGACCCGTAACGGCTGTCAAAGATCTACGAATGACAGCCGGAACTAACGGCTTATCGTGCTTTCCGAGACCCGGAGCGGTCTCGATATGTGATGGATTGTCACCCATCCATGAGTCGATCGCGGCAAGTGTAGCTTAACCTTCGATGGCCGCGTGCGACTGCTATCATTTAGCCACAAACCCCTTCACATATCTACTTATTTTATTTCAAATACTTATTTTAAAAGTCAATAGCCTCCCGGAAATCAAGCATTAAATACTTACTTTAATTCACACATTGTTAGTATCTTAAAGTCCACAAAAAAAATTGTTTACACAAACATCAAAAAAATACTTTAAACATAGCTTTGAGGTCATTCAAGGTATGTTAAAAATTTTTTTTTAGTTAAACTTATGTGAACAAAATTTTCGCACTTTTTGTATATGGCGTGGTTACAAAACAAATGTTGTCATAAATATTAATAGTAAAATGTTAGTGCTCCCTCCGACAATTTTTACCCGAGTGCGAAAAAGGGTTAATTATGTTTTACCAAAAGTTATTAGAGGTTTCCGTCAGCATGACCTATTTGATCAGCCATCGACTTCCATCTGGCTTTTTCCTATTTGATATTACTAATAGGTGCTATCTCCCCGGGCGAGAGAATCGCGGCGATAGCCACGCTGTGTTTTCAAATTATCGCCGCCATGACATCGCCGTGTAGAGATCAAAGAGTTTCTATTGAATTTGATGGCACAGCGAGACTATACTGTGATTCTCTCGCCCGTGGAGATGGCGCACAGTGGGCCCATACTGAAAATTAGTGGACTTAGGCAACAAAGTTACCATATCGATGCGATTTTTTTTTATATGACGTGTTATAATATTCCTGACAACTTTTATTCTTATAAAATTTCTTCTAAACTTGATAGTTTGTCTTGAAAAAAAATTATTAGATTTTTTTGTATGGAGCGAATCACGTTTAATTTTTTTTCTTCAATTGTACTAATATGTTGAGTGTGTGGCGTGAGTATATGATAGCTAGGGTCATTCTCTATCCATGAAAAAAAAATCAGCGCCGGCCATCTGCGGCAGCGCGAGTAATCATTCGGTAAAAAAATTATAATTTGGAAGAATTTTTTTGTCATTTAAAATAAATTCAAAGCATATTTTTTGTCTCATTTGGCTGTTTTCACCTTCTTTTTAGTTAAATAAATAGTTTTTATAGCGCATACGTACTTAGAACTAGTAATTCTGGTAGAGATTTAGTTATTATTGCATGTTATCGGTACAAATGAGTCATCAATCACAATGCAGGTGCTCTGCATTGTGATTGATGACTCATTTGTTTGTGCGCGCATAACTAATGAGTCATCGAAAAATGCTCGTCTCTGATTGGCTGTGTTATTTTTTAACTGCACGTTATCTATTGTTGAATAAATATATCGTAATGTTTCAGGTTATACTAATTTTGTTAATGATAGGTGAAATAATTTAAATTTGTACGGGCAAGTCGTTGATAATTATCTACATAATCAACTGTATGTATATTATTATAGTATAAGTTATCGTACGTATGATCAATATGAAACTGTGAAGTAATTGTAGCCCTGAAAAGGGCTGTTTGTCATATTCCTAACCCTGATGGGCTTTTGTGGGAATAATTTAGAGCCGGATCACATTATTTCTTGTTCCAGAAGTGCTAGTGGGTCCGGCAAATTTTCGGACTCTGCTATGAGGCATTCTTCTTCCTCCATAATTTCACTGTCACAGGGAGGCTCAGTAATCTGTAACAACTGAGTTGCTTCAGGCAACAACTCATTATGAACCTGTTTCATTATTTTAGGCCTTATGTAGGATATGTGGGGATCAGAGCTTATTAGAAGTCCATGGAGGATGTCTTCGTTTGTTGCTATTCTCCCCGTTTTCCGAGTGTGCCTCTCCCTGACGTTTCTGAAGTCCTTATTACGGGCTTCCGAAGCTTCTTCAGATAAGGTACCTAAAACGAATAAGTACATACATTTTAATTTCAAAACGCAATCGAGTCAAATAATACATCAAACTATATTTATTTTTTACTTACCGATTGGCAAAACACCAAAGTGGTTACAGATGTCTGCACCGTGCATTAGAAGTTTATGTACACTAACTGGCATGTAGTACCACGAATAGTGTTGCACGTACACATCAGCTGTTTCTCTACAGTATCTTCTAAATTTTTCACAGTCAATGTTTTTGCCTGATGATATGGCTTGTAGAATAACGGAAAATCTGAAAATCAGATTTTCGTCAATTCCCGTTATTCTGGAAGATCTTTTGTAATCTTGGAAAAAGCGCCTCGCTGTATTCCCGTCGTTTGTAGTTCCAAAACCCTAAAATGGGAAAACAATACTGTAATATACAATACATAGAGATATAATTCACAAACAACATAAAGAGAGCGAAAATTAAATACATACCTGTTTGACTATATCAATCAGCATTCCAGTTTGCTCACGAAACTCTTGCTGTGTGGTATTTTTTTTAGCTTGTTTCAAAGCCTTATGTTCGCCGCGAGCAGTCCATCGTTGAAAATCCAGATTATAAGATATATGGAGAAGACATTCCATACACCGAATCTTCATATGCAGTGAAGAAATTCCTTGTTTGTAAATTTCTTCACGAAGTGGTTTAGAAGTCAAAGCGTCTAAATTATTCATCTCACTCGGTTTTGCCAAGCAAATGGGACACGTTGCATATGATGGTACTCCAGCAATAATATTGGCCACTTTTCCATCAATCATGGTCATATGCAATTCATGTGATACAATAATATTTCCACACTGTGTAGATATTCGTTCATCAATTTGTTTTTTCATCTCAGACTCTTCAGACTTTATAAAGTCAGCTGTCTCCGAAGTGAAAGTGAACTTCACTGGTCGACAGTACAGAGTTGAGCAAGGTGTGGGGTTCTCCCAAACTAGATTTTCATTCCCAGATGATGGCCTAGTAGACACTAGCCGAAGAGGGACGATGCTTATCATGACTACTGATGAATCATCGAACTCTGTAGCTGTGTTTGACGTTTTCTGTTTATAGTTACTCTGCGACGAAGAACCATCAAGTCCCCATTTCCAGGTCAACTTGAGTTCTTCATTTTGAGACCTATCAACAGTATTTATATCAAGTAATATCCTCTCCACAGTGTGGTCCAATAGCGCTTGCAATTTAATGTGAGCTCCGTTTTCGGTAATCTCCATACTCTCTTGTGGTGGGTAACATCTTTTCTTGGCATTTACAAGCTTTGGATAAGATGGAAAGGCAGCACAGTTTTCGTCTTTCAGAAATTGTCGAAGAGCTAAGTACTTCCATTTCGAGAGCGCCACTGATGTATAAAGAGCTAAACACTTATCTTCAGAGACAGTACTTAAGCTCTGCTTTTTGAATAGTCTCTCTTCTACTTCGGATAGCGCATCTGGATTACTGGAAAGGTATTCGACCACTTTTGCCAGATTCGTTTTGCCGTTGTCTTTCAATTTTGTTATGTACCAGTGCTGCAACTCTTCCTCGGAATTTTCTTCTACTATGGAAGTAGAACGTCTTTTCTTTTGCTTATTACTTAACTCTTCGAACGGTTTTCTGTGCTCCTTTTCTGTAGATGTTCCCGCTTCCGCAGTACATACTGCAAGAGTAGGAACATGGCAATCTATATCCACAAGCTCAGATAAGGCTGCGTCCGAAAAGCCCATCACACTTCTCAGATCAACACTGTCACAAACAGGCCAGTTGATGTTTTTTTCCAACCACTTGCGATTAATTACACGATTCATAAAAGTTTTTTGATTTCTACTTGACTCTATCCACTTTTTATTTAAATTTACACAAAAAAGTCGACAGAACTCCTTGATTCGGTTCTTGTCTTCTTCAGAAACTTCGGTAGTCAAGACAGAAATGATACTTTCATACAGAAACATATGATTTTTCAGATCACTGCCACTTCTTAATTTCACAAAAAGATCTAGGTTGGTACAAAATCCAGCCATAGTTCTAATGTAAATATAAAAATACAAGTATTTCACTGTGTTCACAAACAAGCGACAAGAGCGAAACTAGATGGACTTAATGAATGTCTTTATATTTATAGTTAGTGTTAATTACTCAAGTAGTGGACATAACAGTGAGTGAAAATTATTCAGCCAATCAGAGACGAGCATTTTTCGATGACTCATTAGTTATGCGCTTAGCCGAGTGCACAAACAAATGAGTCATCAATCACAATGCAGGTGCTACCGATAACATGCAATAATAACTAAATCTCTACCAGAATTACTAGTTATAAGTACGTATGCGCTATTAAAACTATTTATTTAACTAAAAAGAAGGTGAAAACAGCCAAATGAGACAAAAAATATGCTTTGAATTTATTTTAAATGACAAAAAAAATCTTCCAAATCATTTTTTTTTTACCGAATGATTACTCGCGCTGCCGCAGATGGCCGGCGCTGATTTTTTTTTCATGGATAGAGAATGACCCTAGCTATCATATACTCACGCCACACACTCAACATATTAGTACAATTGAAGAAAAAAAATTAAACGTGATTCGCTCCATACAAAAAAATCTAATTAATTTTTTTCAAGACAAACTATCAACTTTAGAAGAAATTTTATAAGAATAAAAACTGTCAGGAATAATATAACACGTCATATAAAAAAAAATCGCATCGATATAGGAACTTTGTTGCCTAAGTCCACTAATTTTCAGTATGGACCCACTGTGTGGCGCCTTAATGAATATTTTGAAGATACCGCGCGTATGGTAAAAGGTTGAGAACCCCTGTTCTAGACAGGGGTTCTCAACCTTTTAACATACGCGCCCCCCTAACTTTCATTTAAAATCACTACGCCTCTGCGTTACTTTGTCGACATAAGCAGAAAAGCATAAGAATGTAAAGCGAGTGAAAGAGAGGTCAAAAATGTTTGCACCCCCTTGGATAGGTTCGGTTTTCTTTAGTCAATTCAAACAGAAATAGATAAACTTATTCTGTCGACTTATGCAGTAAAGCTGAACCTCATTTTACAGCACCTATGTAAATATTATAAAACGTTTGGGTTTTGGAGACTACTCTTAACCTTTTCCAAGAACATAAAATTGAATAAATCTATACTTTATTATTGGAGCGACCGCGCCCCCCCATTGGTCAGTCTACACACCCCGGGGGGGTCGAGCCCCACCGGTTGACAATCCCTGCCCTAGAATGATCTATATCACCTGTCTCTCTCTCTCCTATTATTATTATTATTTGGTTAGCCACACTAGCAGTGTGTATCAAATAGTTTGGAGATATTTAATCTGACCAGCCGATTCTTGAAGAAAACACCAAGAAATCTATGTGTATTCTATCATTCAATTTATACAGGGTTATTTTAAATTGGCTAGCTAAACTCCGCAGACGCGATGGGTATCGGAATCTAAATTCGGTAAAATAATGAAAAGAAACGTTGTGTTTTTTTTTTGTTAGTGTGTTAGCTTGAACACAACAACATCTAAAGCAGGTACTCGTAGTTATTTCCGAATCCAAAAAAGTAACAGTGTTCACGTGCTTAATTACCAGTTAATTGATGGGATTACAAAAGAACCACTTTTTACCCATAAGATAAGGTAATTTAAAAGAATCTGAAATAAGAAATAAACCTTTTTAAGTACTAGGTAGGTACCTACTCAAAGTCAAGGCAAAGTCAAATAATTAATTTCAATTAGGCACATGAAAGGCAGTTTTGAACGTCAAAATTTACAAAAAATAGAATTGATTCTAGTCGCCTCTTCTAAAAGGTAGTTTTCGTATGGAGAAGAATGGGCAAGAAACTCCACCGTTACTCTTTTAAAATGTTTTGACTTTATTTTGTGTACTTACATTAATTATATGTGAAGACGATACACCTGGAATAAGATTACTATAAGTACCACGATAGGTACAAAGAATGAAAAATCAAGCAATGACAGATAAATCAATTATCTGATAGATACATGGTGCTCACATATTTACAAACATTGTAAAATTGTTCCTAACATTTTAACAAGTAATAAAAATGAGTCAGTGTGTGAGTTCAAGTAATCACAGAACGTAAAATCAAAGTTATAAAAAATAATAAATTATACAATTACATTAGCAACCACTTTGATTTTGTCTAGACTCTAAATTATCCTATGGAGCAGGACCAGCATGTTTCCAAGCATACTTATCTTGGATATAATCCTCTAATTTGTAATATGCTTGTTTACAAAGTGTACTTTTAATATGTGTTTTAAATTTTCTCTCATTTAATTGTAATATATCACAAGGTATTTTGTATTCGTCTTCTAAGCTACGCCACAGCAGTTGTATCTCCGATGGAAGCCAAGAAACTTCAACTACCAACTATTACAACATTTTTTATTTTTGACAGATCGAAAATGCATTCGACCCGACCATTTTTTGGTTCCCACTCGGATACCTCAGCTATCAATATAAAGAACATGGTAAGATGCACGGCCTTGGCTATTGTCCTTAAATGTGCATTATAACCCTGCTGTTACAACGTTATGTCTTTCAGCTTCCTTCATTGCCTTCTAATGCCGGAACTCATAGACGTCACTTCAATCTATCATTAACTTTAATTTGACAAGTATACGCAACTCTACACGGTTATTTTAGCGCGTGGCCAAAATTGGAACTAACTTCGCCATCCTGTTTGGTCAATACAATTTCTGTGACAAAATTTCACAAATCTTTACCAACAACGCCCCCCTGCCAATGTCATTCAGACGCCAAAAAATTTTTGTAACACTACGACATTTTGATTTAAAAGAGTGTCGATGGAGTTTCTTACCCGTACGGTTCTTCTCTATAGGAACCCACTACGCTTTGGAATGGACAACTAGCTTCATCTTTCTGACTGACCGACCCCTTGACCGTTCAAAATTGTCTGTTGTTTAATAGGGACGTTGACAAACTTTAATGCGCCTTATATAAACTATTTGTTATTAATATGATAAAGCAAAAATGCGTATAAAATATTTTTTTATTAACTGACTGGCAGACCATTTTTTTTTCCCCGGTCAACATTCATATTAAAATATACTTTGAGTATATTTTTTTTGCATTTGTCAAAAACATGACACATTAAAACATTATAATGTGTGTGTGCGCTAAGCTATGCTACTCAATTAAAGTTCATGGTTCATTCATTTTAAGTAACGACCCTGTGTTCGGCGATTATTGTTTCCCTACCAGTAAGTAAATTAAAACTGTCTCCTCCTTTTCTGTAAGATACTCAATTGAAAATCTAGGGAACTTTAGCTTGTTGTTGCATTTACCTACAGTTGGCTATAAATAGAAATATTTTCTTCAAATTCTAACACTCACTTATTGCTGAGAAAATACTACATCGATCACACAAGTAAATTACACAGAACACGCACACACTACACAACAACACACACACACATACACACTACACACACAACACACACAAAACACACACACACACACAAGTACACCGAAAAGAAAAGTTTCCGATATAGTAATTTCATAGCTCATGCCTGCCTGACAATTATGTAGTAATCATTGCTGCCAATATTGATGTCAGACAGGACAATAACTGTCCAGGGTTCGTAAAAGAATCTCTAATACTCTTCAGAGTAATCAGTTGTTAATTTATAATTCATTGAGTACTTATGCATTATGATATGATGCATCCTATCCTAAAAGCTGCCAACTAAATAACGTCTTTTCCAGTTTATATTAATATACATATATTCGGTCTTTCTTTTGTTATGCTGTATGAGAATGAGTATTTAATATTGCATGAATTATATTAAGTTTTAATACGTCGTCTTGATTATGGTATCAGACTCTGATGTTCCCACTGCTGGAAAACAGCTTTCGTTAGTAGTAGGTCGCAATCCACCACGCGGACTGGTGGACTTCGACATCGGGCTGCAGGCAGTCCAAGGAAGCTATACCATCCTTGGAAAACAGGCTAACTAGGCGTTTATTACACCTGGAAAGGAACGGCGTGCGCCTGGTGAGCCATCACGGGACACCTCGCTGAACAAACACTTCCACACAATAGTCATAACGGACAGTCCTCTGTGCAGGGTGTGCATGAAGCCTGAGGACACCGTCGCGCACGTGCTCTTTGAATGCACAGGCATCACCCAGATTAGAACAGAAACCCTCGGATCTTTCGCAGATGTTACAGACCAGGATATTTAATTAACTGGAGGGAGGTGGGCCGGTTGGAATAACCACCAAACGGCCGCCATGGTCCACGCACAATGGTCCACCTGACGGACTAAGTGCAGAAACCAAACCCTATATCATCAGAACATCCACCACGCGGGCCCCAAATTGGTTAGTGGATGTCACATTTCTTATCCTGGGATATATAATGTCCCGCTCAAGATATCCACCTTTGGGTTCATTATTAAGAAGATGACTGTTTTAAACATTTGTTACCAGACAATTCTCGTCCTAATCATTGAATTTTTTTACGAATCCGACTTTTTGAAGTGTAACTTCTTAAGATCGATTTAGACCAAACGAGCGAATTGTTGTAGTTCGCGATATAAAATCTTCGTAACATTAAGAAAGGTAATTTTTGTTCACCAAAAATAAGCCTTTCTTTTAATAATTTCATTTAATTATTTATTTCAGAGATAATCCTATTCATATCCATTCAATCCTATATAACTATTTTACATTCTAAACAGATAAAAACCTAAAATGAAATTGTGATTCATTAAATTTTAATATTCAATAACTCATTAAAAAATAAAAAATAATAATTAAAATTGTCAAGAAATTATTAAAAAAAATCAGAATCGTATAAAAAATAAAATCTCAAATTGTAAAATGTTGTAAAAACGTAAAAATTAAAAAAAATAAAAATTATATAAATCGCAAACAAAATAATAATATTACAAAAATCTGGTAATTATTTAACGTTTTTACCTGCACCAAACCCGACATACGGGTGCATGTGAGGCCTGCCAGTGCTGCAGTTTTCGGTTTTGTTCGTTGAAATATTAAGGCTTGTGCAGACCAGCGTGATTTGTCGCGCGACGCGACGCCGCACACTGGTCCACTTTGGCAAAACTATAGACATAGGAATCGATGTGAGTCAGTGTGTATATTTTGAGTTGTTTTTTTTTTACGTATTTCTCTTTTGATTCCAAACAACTTTCTTTAGTAGCGTTTTTTTTTAAAAACTTACTAATTCCGAGAAAATATTTTTTTTGTGTTTTTTTTGTATGGAAGGGTATGTAATGCGTGCGTGGGTCAAAATAAAACTTAGTGGGTATTCAAGAACACGTCATTTTCAAACAGAAACGACAAAGAAATGTTATGGTATCATTGCCGCTTTTCGAGCTACGGGCGCTCAAAGATTAGAAAAAAATAAAATATTTTGTTTCCATTTTAAAAGCCTTACTGACAATGACATCTGGAAATGACGTTCAAGATAACTTTAATTTTAAACATTGCAGCACCCAACACTCATTAAAATTTGTGTATGATATTTTAATTTAGCATATTTCGTATAATTTGGATTTTAAACAGTGGGCTGCTAGAGGAGAGCATAAATTATTAAAAGAACAAAAAAATAAATTGACTCAAACAGAAATGTTTCAGCGAACGGGTCTGTTGGTGGATATTGTTAAGCAAGGGTTCGGCACAACCAATAATGGTAATACTGCTAGAAGGTTTTTCAGGTGCTACGAAAAATCTGCAGAGATAACGAAGGTAGACGAAAACCTGATAAAAAGATTTGCTGTAATATTGCAAGCTATTTCTTCTGGCAAAAATATTAACATTGAAAACTTTAGAGACTACTGTAAAGAAACAGCTCAACTTTACATTTCTCTATATCCCTGGTATTACATGCCATCTAGCGTGCACAAATTGCTATTACACGGTGCTGATTGTCAAAAAAAATTCTTCATTCCTGTGGGAATGTTATCAGAAGAGGCATCTGAAGCCCGAAATAAAGATTTTAGACATATAAGAGAAAAGCATTCCTGGAAAATATCTCGCAAGAAGACAAATGAAGATTTAATTAATAATTTTTTAGTAAGCTCTGATCCGTATAACTCTAAACTCAAGCCAAATTTAAAAAAAAAAACACACATGCCTTTCTTTCCTGAAGTCGACCATCTCTTGGAAGATGAGACCGAAGAACAGGAGACTGAAGAAGAAGAAGTCTTTATAGATTTGGAAATGAATTTCACTGCTGATCCCTTGACTTTTTAAATAAAATATGATAGAGGTGTTTTTATGAGTGTTGTTAGGTGCTGCGATGTTTAAAATTAAATCTTGAACGGCATTTTCAGCTTTCGTTATTAATAGCTCTTATAAATTGGACACAAAATTTCGGCGCACCAAACATGAACCAATCAGAAATCAATATGCTAATGACTCATCTATTGTAGTTGCAAGCCTCACATTCCATAATGATGACGTCATGTTTTATTGCACTGAGCCTCAGTTTGCCAAAAGTTCTAGGATCATAATCGAGTATTTATTAGTATTATTCCTAAAGTCACATATTGTAAGGTCATGTTCAAGATTTTGCTAAATTAAAATATCATACACACATTTTAATGAGTGTTGGGTGCTGCGATGTTTAAAATCAAACTTATCTTGAACGTCATTTTCAGATTTCATTGTCAGTAGGTCTTTTAAAATGAAAACAAAATATTTTATTTTTTCTAATCTTTGAGCGCCCGTAGCTCAAAAACCGGCAGGGATACAATAACATTTCTTGTCATTTCTGTTTGAGAATGACGTGTTCTTGAATATCTACTAAGTTTTATTTTGACCCACGCAAGCATTACATACCCTCCCATACAAAAAAAACACAAAATATTTTTTTTCTCGGAAATAGTAAGTTTTTTTTTAAAAAACGCGACTAAAAAAAGTTGTTTGTAATCAAAAGAGGAATACCTAAAAAAAATTCAACTCAAAATATACACACCGACTCACATCAATTCCTATGTCTAAACGTAGTTTTGCCAAAGTGGACCAGTGTGCGCCGGTTATTGTTATAGCGTACAGTTTTCTTAGAAATTGCATCGTTTGAGTCGCGTCGCGCGACAAGTCGCGCTGGTCTGCACAAGCCTTTATTGCACTTCCCTCCGCCATTAGAATGTTATGTGTTGTAGTCCTTTTTACCCGACTGCGGCGAAGCCAAAGGAGGGTTATGATTTTAACAGGCTATGTACGTATATATGTTCATCTGTTCCCCCATAACTCCTAAACTACTCGTCGTATTTCGAAAAAAGAGTATCATTAGAAGCGGCATGTTGATTCGCTGGTTATTATACTGGGCTATTATAATATGTACATATAATAATTTTTATTGCCTCTAATTGCACCAAAAAGCCGTTGTAACAAAGTCGCGTGTAACAGCCTTGGACTTTGGATAAAACATTTCCATTAGTATTCACCCATCAAAGTAACATTATTATTTTTCCTAACATTCTATCAATATACAGTGTTGCCCATGGGCATGTGACCGCCCGTATTTTTCTGAATATTCATGAAAAATTATTAAATATTAACTTTTAAAGTTAATTTTCGATATTTTTTTGCGTGATTCTCCGTGGTTTATCCGCGTTAGACATAACTTTAAAAATTAATTTCTTAACTTAAAAAAAAAAAATATAATCCAAAATATTAATATATGTAGTTACTAAGGAAATGCTCTAATTAAACATATTTTCCAAAGCATTAACCACTAGCTACTTGTTTAGACGTGATCTTCAGTATAAAATCATTAAAGGTTGGTTAACGTCGCCTTAAATAGAACGTGGCCTTGGGGGAACCTAGTCTTCCGATTCCCCCAAACACTCTCGTGATACCCGGCAGCACGTCACCAATATTAATTGTAAACATTATACAAAAATAGATATTATATAAGTATTTCTGTTAGCTATCAGAGAAAATATGATATTAACCACATGCGAGGTATTTCCTGTTACGACAACATACAATCTAGACATAATATAATATGTATTTAGATTATAATTTACTAGCGACCCGCCCCTTCACACGTACATTTATTCATTTATTTATTTAAACATCTCGAACACAATAAGGAATAAAGGCGAACTTAATGCCTTAGGCATTCTAAAATTCAAAAGTCATTTATTCGAACTAGGCTGAGAATCAGCACTTTTCGAACGTCAAAATTACATAAGACAGTCCCCCAAAACGCCCGCCCTTCACCACTTCTCAGTGCGTTAGCTGGGAAGAAGAAGTGGCGCAACAAACTCCCCAGCAGGAGTAGGAGATAATTCTCTATCAGTCAACCAAGGGTGGTGAAGAGATAAGATGGCAGGCAATTAGTCAATAATGTTACCACTGCTCGGACACAGGCTTCCTCTCTTCGAGAGCGCCGTAATCCACCACGCGGGCCCAGTGCGGGTTGGTAGATGTCACATGTTTTCGAATTTTTGATTCTAGAACATGCCGGTATATTTTCCTTCACCGTTTTGAGAGCAGTGGTGATGAAATTATTCACACAAAGTAAACCGCCTGCCTGAGATTCAACCCATGACCTACAACTCGTAAGTCGGCGCTGTTACCGTAGCAATTTTACCTCTGACAGCAAACTTATTGTTAACGACAATAATAGAAAGGTGGTTATACAATCTGACGGAAGATGCATCGGGCGTAACTTTTTAACTTCCAGTTAGTACGCTCGACGCAGTAACGTATCATCGGCTGAGTGTGCAAGGTTGAATGTTTTATTGTCTACTTGCCCGTTCTGGCGTTAGGCAACCGACGATACGCGACGCATTACCCCATAGTACCCGGCACGGTTTCGTTGTATAAACCGCGCCATAAATAAGTACGTGTCTGTCAACAATCTTCCATAGTGGTCCATACAACACTGATGACCGTGACCGTGACCTCACACGGCCACAAACCGTGGTTTTTCACGGCAAGAAAAACGTGTGAGTACAAAAGGCCTAATATCATTGTAAAATAAAGGACTGCACTATACTTTAGCTCTGATTAAAATACAAATGACAATCAGAAAAGGTGCGAAGTCCATGTTAAATTCAGCAGAATTCATACAAACTGCGGAGATATGGCAAGCAAACAGGTTTTGTCCTTTCCTCTCTTGGGACTGGCGAAATGCCAGCACAACGGATATTTTGATGCCAAATAAACTAGCAAATATTCAGTGTTACAACCATTATGTATAGTACTACGGTGATCGATTATCGTGTATGGGAGAAATAGTTAGTTATCAAACCCACCACGCGGGCCCAGTGCGGGTTGGTAGATGTCACATGATTTTTTCGCTTTCGCATGGTGCATCTAGGAAACTATGGTGTATCAATGTAGACTTATATTATGGATTGTTAGTGTATTGTCGAAATTATTATAATTACTCAAACAACAAAAAGAAGTAAACACACCACACTTTACACCACATAATACTATATTTAACATACTGAAACTACACACATTTATAGTAATTACTTATTATGTACTTACTTGTCTTATTCTCATTGTATTAAGGTCTTAGTTTATGTATTATTATTATTTCTTAAATTTATGATATGCTCAAATACAATATATTTTTATTACTTATTGTATAATCACACTTATTTCAGTGAAAAATATCGCTAACCCGATTTAACAAGTCACGCAGGGGGACGTCAATATGTCATTCCATAGGTAATTGCTGAAAACCAGCGCTGTTGACCAATGTCAACAGCGCTGGTTTTCAGCAATTACCTCGACGAGCCCAATGGCTCGTCCGAATTTCACAGCATTTCGCTGAGCAATAACCTGTTCTTGCACGGATGCGACGCACAGCATTATTTTTCTTAATATTTGTTACAAAAGTGGGTAACTCTGCAATTAGCATTTTGCTTTTGATATGTTTTTGTTGTCATTTGCCAATGTCACAAGAGTGCTAATGGCTTTGAGTAATTACGTTATATAGTCTTTGGTCGGTGGCCTTGACATCAACCAATGAACAACATTGTTTTTATTTTTTTTATTTTATCTATTGGTTGAATACAAGGCCTTTGGCTACTTTTGTATGTGTGTATTTTATGTCTTTTTTGCCTTTATATGTGCGTTTTGTTTGTGCAAAATAAACATATTTTTTTTTTGAATGTTTGCGCTAATCTCTGGAACTAGCAATAGGATTTGAAAAATTCTTCTGGAATTTGATAGCTCAATTCTTGAGGAAGGCTATTTAATATCACGCTACGACACTTAGGACCCCAGCAAAATGACAAGAAGCTTACCGTTCGGTAAGCGAAAACGAAGAAATAGCGCGGGCGGGCGGTAAAAAAAACCAGTGACTTGATAAACAATAGTATTTATTTTCGGGTTTAGAATCTCAGAGGGACACATTGTTATGATTATAATAATTGTATTTAATATTTTATTATGACTGGACTTTAAAAGAGACTGTGACCTCTGAGTTTGATCCGGTCGTTCTTCTCATAGTAGTCGGCCGAAGTCATCTAGTTTAAAAAGTAAAACTTATAAAAACAAAACAAAAACCGTGTGACCCCAGAGTTTTTATTGTCTGTCTGTGACGTCTTATTTTATCTTTATTTATTCAGACTACAATGGTCTACCGTGTTAGTCACAAAATGGCTTAGGGAACATTCAAGTATTACGTAACGCAATTTTTGAATATTTTAGTCTCCCTCCCCCCTTGTAACGCACCGTAACGTTTTTCTGTACCCCCCCTCCCCCTCTCTAAACGTTACGTAACACTCAAGTGACCATTTTTACCCTAAAGGCGCTAAAAGTTATGTTATAGTTTTTGTCCTTGGTATAGTTTTAATTCCCTAAATTTTTATTAAAAAAAAGAAACAATGTTACGTAACGTCTTGTAAGAAAGATCCCCTCCCGCCCCTGTAACGCATCGTAACGTTTTACGAGACCCCCCTCCCCCCCCCAAATTGCGTTACGTAATACCTGAATGCTCCCTTAGCCTATGTTAGTATTTAATAACTAAAACAGAACGGGTCCGGTTTGCAAGCGCCCACAATAGCGGGCTGTCCGCCCGGGCGGCTATTGATTGCAGGATAGTGTTGGGACTGCCACGCAACCCGCGGAGTAGCGGCGCAATTATTGTTTATACCTTTTTAGCTGACGTTTTTGTCGTAAATAGATAGAATATTCTTTATTATGCACACCATACAAATTACAGAAACATATTTAGTAATTTTACATAGGGTGACACAATGGGCGGTCTTATCGCTAAAAGCGATCTTTTACAGACAACCTTTGGATGGATTAAAGGGAGAAGGAGAGACAATACTGCAGGTAGTCAGTGGTGTACCATTTACATACACAATAAATACATAAAGCATAAATTTAACCACATATATATATATATACATATATATATATATATATACATAAATATACATAAAGTCGTAGTTTGGTTTTAGTTTTTATAACTTTTATTTTTACAAATTCAAAATCCGGAGTCACTTGTGACTCTGGATTTTTTATTTGTCTGTCCGTGATGTCTTATTTATACCTTTTTACTTCGCTCGTTTTTGCTATGCCGTACTCGGGTAAAAACTTAATTTAATTTTGATGTGTTTAAGGGTTTTTTTTACCAAGATATTAGTCTCAAAAAAGACACAAAGTCACACGAGAAGAATGCTTAAAATAAATTATAAATAATATAAAGTTTGTCACTGACGTCACGGTAGCAATTATGATACAACTATCTAATGCATTCAGTTTTTCAGATGGTTGTTATTTGTGATTAAATATTCAGCTAATTAAATATAGAAATAAAATGTCATTTATCAATATTTATTATATGGACTAATAAACAGTTGTAATGATAATGTCAATGTAGGGAATAAAGTTTGCTCTCCACAGGAAGTTATACTTTATAGCTTACCCTCAGACCAAATAAAAAAACCAAGACAGTGCTGTCAACAGTGACATTAAGCTCGTTTCGTAAACATGTGTGCACTTGGTCAGGTGTAATTTGATTGTAAATGGTTGTAAATGTGTGCGTGTGATCGGTATGCACCTCTTTGAGTATATAATTATGTTCTGTGGTATGCATAGAGTGGAGGTGTAGTTTTGGCATGCTTCACTGTATTGTTCGCAGCGCTATGTCTTGTTTTTTATTTGGTCTGAAAGCTTACCTATAACAAATCTCGTGACTAAGGTACAGTCAACCGCATATCTATATACACGTCTTGATCTACAAAAGCCGCCCTTACTGCTATCAATCTGCGTAGCCTTTTCCCAACTATGTTGGGGTCGGCTTCCAGTCGAACCGGATGCAGCTGAGTACCAGTATTTTACATGGAGCGACTGCCTATCTGACCTCCATAACCCAGTAACTGGGTAGCACAATACCCCTTGGTAAAACTGGTTGTCAGAATTTCGGGCTTCTGACGACCCGTAACGACTGTCAAAGATCCACGAATGACAACCGGGACCAACGGCTTATCATGCTTTCCGAGGCACGGAGGAGTCTCGGTATATAAAGATGGTCACCCATCCACAGACCAAGCCCGGCAAGCGTAGCTTTACCTGATGCATCGACCCGTGCGACTGTTATTACTCAGCCACGAGCTCCTCCGCCCTTACCGCTAAAACATAGATAAAGGAGGTGTCGATAACAAATAATAAAAATGAAAAATCTCATTAAAATATTTCTAAGCTAATAAATTTTAAATTAGAAAAAAAAAAACATTATTCAATGACCTCCAGTATTATAGTTACATATGTTTATACAATAACCTTCACATTATTTTATTTTTATTCTAATAATTAAATCAGTAACAAAAAGTGGTTGCATCGATATAACAAAATAAATATATGACTATCCCGTTGATATTCTATGGTTAATTTGCATTTTTTGTAAAAAGCAGATATTTTATTCAATACCACAGATGTTTCACTCCGCAAAATCATTTAAATAAAAAGCGACTCTTGGCAGGACACAATAAAGAGCAATTCAGGTGGCACAGCGCGCGAGGCGCCACGGCGTCCTCACCTTCCGCCTGACGCAAGTCCTCACCGGACACGGATAATTAATAATTAATTAATAATTCTTACAAAATTCCCATAAAAAATGCACTTTCAAGTTTCCCGAATTTTGCAAGTTTATAAACATATTCATTTTCGTAAAAAGATTATTCGAATTTTAATTGAAACGTCGTCGAGTCGCTTTTTATTTAAATGATTTGGCGTAGTGTCCTATCTGTATTAATCTGTGGTTAGGGCATTATCCCGATATTTCTACGGGATCGAGACTTATGCGGATGAAACTGCGGGGTGCAGCTTGTAGTTTATAAAGCTAAGCTGACGTTGATTTAAACTATCTTCGCCTAGCTTAAAGTACAACATCACCCTACTAATAACCACATGGCGATAAACGTCGCTTATGATAGGAAAACACGGCATTACACTAATATTGTGTTACGCAGTCGCCGATACATAATATATACCTGTTTTTTTTTTTTTTTTTTTTTTTTTTTTTTTTTTTTTTTTTTTCAGGATGGGAATTCATCAAATGACTTCTCCCGCTCTGGGCAGAACGAGAGGGTGTGTCAGACTTTTACTGACTAAAACCCACCCGTGTTCCTTCCGTTGCCTGTGTGCCGGGGCCGCGATATCCCTTTCAGACAAACCCGCAACCCCAGCAGGCATTGGTCTTTCGACCCCGTCGGTTGGTGCTGACATCTCTTTGAGGCGCGCGTGGAACACAACGCGCCGTCGACACGGGCCTGGTCCTTATCGGACGGCGAGCTGCCCATTGCTCACCGTCCGCAGGCCCGCGCCTACGGTGGCCGGAAGTCGGCTCTTGACTCCACATAACATATACTTGTGTTTATAATATTGGTAATAGTATGTTTTGTTTTTATAAACTAAGGCTGTTCAGTGTCCATGTAAAGCAGATTACATATTTTTTATCGGTATAATATTGACGACACAACTTAGATGTAGCTTCGACAAAATCGCCGCATCAATTTTACGAATGTATTTGGTTATATTACTTCACAAGTTATTGCGTTTGCGTAAAGATCATTTTCGCATAAAGGTACTAATAAAGATTGGTGATTTTGAAGGCGCACTCAGTTCGGATGTGATCGGTTTTACGAATTTTGCCGATGCTACATCTAAATTGTGCCTTACTGTACTTAATTTATATCAGTAAAATATTATGTACTTGAACAAAAACTTCGAAGACACTCATGTGATATCCACCAACCAGCGCTATGCCCGCGTGGTGGATACCAGACCAGTCCCTCTCAAAGACAGGAGGTCTGTGTCCCTTGCAGAGGGCACGTTATAGGCTAACTAGCAACGCCCCGCAGTTTCACCCGCATAAGTCTCGATCCCGTGGAAAAATCGGGATAAGTATCCTATATATTAATCCAGGTTATAAACCATCTGTGTGCCAAATTTCATCCAAATCCGTTCAGTAGTTATTGCGGGAAAGAGTAACAAACATCCATCCATCCATCCTCACAAATTTTCGCGTTTATAGTATTAAAGTAGGATTATGCTAAGAATAGGATAGGAATAGTAGGATTATGATAATATAGATGAAGTTCTAAGACAGTTTCATAGTTCCTGCCGAAGTACCTACGGAAAGAGACTTCATTTTTTTTACGCCTCGTTGATCTAGTGGTAGCAAGCACTACTGGTGAGGGTGAAGTCCTTTTTTTTTTCTTTTTTTTTGGGTGGGAAATTATCATTTAACGTCTCCCGCTCCGGACGGACCGGGAGGGCGTGTCAGAGTTTTACAGACTAAAACCCACCCGTGTTCCTTCCGTTGCCTGTGTGCCGGGGTCGCGATATCCCTTTCGGACAAACTCGCAATGCCTGGCAGGCATTGGCCCTAACGGACCCCGTCAGTTGGTGCTGACATCTCTTTGAGGCGCGCGTGGAACACAACGCGATAGTTCGGATAATCAACGCTCCACTGTATAAACAATTTCCTTTTCATTGATGTATGGCTTGTTGGTGTTGAGTAGGTAGACCAACTTGCTCATTCTCACATAGTATGCAGTCATAATGTTGTGTGCAAATCCTAGCCATACATTTACAATGATTATCCGCGCAACAATCGTGTTGTAGAGATCTTGACAGCCACTGTTTACAATTTTATTGTCTCGTATAAATTGATGGGTGACAGTCGTCGTTAATACAATGGCTGTGCTACTCACCATTTTACCTACAAGCAGTGATATTATTGTGTTATTACATAACACCACGCTTGTATCGTAAAATGGAGTAGGCAGGTATGGAACCAAAAGTTTATTCATACAAACAGCTATCCTCACAATATGATCTGACCAAGAGAATGTCTGAACTTAAAAAGAGACTGTGATTTCTGAGTTTGTTTCGGTGTTTTTGCACAGAGTAGTCATTAAAAAATAATCGACCTAATCTAGATTTTTTTTATTTTTTATTATTAAACATTACTAAGCCCATTATTAAGCCTCCGCTGGCCTTGCGTCCGTCCGTCCGCCTGCCTGTCAGCGGGCAGTATCTCATGAACTGTAATAGGTAGGCAGTTAACATTTTCACAGATTGTAATTTAGAAAACGTGTTTTTTCGGCGTATTTTGCTCGATCTTAATAATAGGTCAATCTGCCTAGCCTTTTCCTAACTATTTATTGGCGTCAGCTTCCAGTCTAACCGGATGCAGCTGAATACCAGTATTTTACATGGAGCGACTGCCTATCTGACCTCCACAACCCAGTAACTGGGTAATACGATACCCCTTAGTAAGACTGGTTGTCAGACTTTCGGGCTTCTGACGGCCCGTAAGGACTGTCAAAGATCCACGACCAACGGCTTAACGTCCTTTCAGAGGCACGGAGGTGACCCGGTAAAGATGGTCACCCATCCACAGAACAACCCCGGCAAGCGTAGCTTAACCTGATGGATCGATCTGTGCGTCAGTTATTACTTAGCCACGAGCTCCTCCCAAAGAGATCTTAATAATGACTCGCACTCGTTCGGTTTTTTCCCTTTGAGGTCCCAGAACCGTAAAAACAAGAAAGAATCCTAAAGTCCCAATTACTTTTCATAATAAATGGTCGTTAACAAGTAGCAGATCAATTGTGTGGAAGGCCGTAACTAAAGAAACATTGATTGACTGATGAAGCTCGCTCGTGTTTGAATCAAAATCTTCTATACATATAAATGTGTGTATTTGTGTAATGAACTTTGCACATACATGTGTCTTTATTTATCTTTTACTCTCGTGGCCAGTCGGCATGAGTTAAACGAAAATAGATGTTGATGGTAAAACATTTGCAAGGCTGTTATGCAGCAGAGCAGTATGAGCAATTGAGCAGTGATCGCCCAGTGGTAACACAGGCGCTTTACTTTGTGTAAATTATTTCATTAATCTAATCATATTTTCTATAAAAATAAATCATTTAATTTCATCGATGTTTTCCTTCCCCGTTTTTTGAGAGTAGTGTTCTCAAAAACGGTAAAGGAAAACATCGTGAGGAAACCAGCATGTCCTAGAACCAAAAATTCGAGACATGTGACATCTGGGCCCGCGTGGTACATTACTGCCCACTGCCTCTCGATGAGAGGAGGCCTGTGTCCCAGCAGTCACTGCTGCAGCAATGGGATCATTTTTTTATTTATTTATTAAAACTTTATGCACAAGTACACATAAAATACCGTACAAAGGCGGAAGGCGAACATTGTAAGTTGATTATGCTAAGGTTGTTATGGGAGTGTCTTTCCAGGGAGATCTGGACTTGGGTAAGTACTGCACTAAGGCGCGGTATTACCTCAATATTCACAAAAAAAATGGTTTCTTGGATAGTCGAGTATGACGTAACGCAATGAAAATATACGACGCAAAAAATACAGTGGACAGAGAATGGTTTAAAGAAAAAAAAATACCGAATAGAATAGTAGAAAATAGTTTAAAAATAAAAAATACTTCACAAAAATAAACTTTGGCGTTGAACATCTCCGTATTTTCAGCGATTTTTTTTTTTAAATGTTCAATAGAATAAACATTATTTTATAACTTTAACCAGACAATTATTTAATTTAATGTGTATATTCTGAATAATCTAAATAAAACCCGTAAAATAAATTCCCATTCGCAGTTTACTCACATCGTCAACCCAAATATTTTCAATCAAGATTTTCAACCTTATTTAATGCTCTGTAATTGTGAAAATAGATATTGCGCTCATACTTTAGTCGTCGGGCTACCGTTAGCGCGCAGACGAAGTTGTGTGAGTGCAGCTGTAGCGTTTAAAATCGTAGTCAGTCCGCGCCTTAAGCGGCTTAAATTAAAACCCTTCTTACTTTTTGCAAGCCCAAAACTGCCTGACCCGACAACCCAAGATTGTCTTGACGCAGAAAAGTGAGGAGATCCCTCCGAAAAATGGGAATTCTCCTTTCCTATTTTTCGGGTCGGATCTCCTCACTTGACCTCACGCAGGGCCGCGCCGCCCATATGTGCGAAGTGTGCAACGCACACAGGCGCCAGGGCACTAGGGGCGCCGGAGGCGGTTCTGAGACTAAATTTTTACCCTATTTAATTCATAGTCGTAGTCATCATAGTCAAGTATCGATAAGTGAGTACAAATCCCCAAGACAATATTTACGTCTGTGGTTCGTGGAATAGTTTCAATTAAGCTCTGCGTTAAAATCAAAAGAACCGCCATGTTGCTTAGGCTGCGGTCTGTCTGCTATGATAGCTTTTTTGCATTAAGAGCGTTTATTCTGAAGGTTGGCAACGTCGCAAATTGATGTCAGATATTTCACTGTTTAGATTAATTTGGCAATATTACTGTGTGGAAATAAAAAATGTGGCTAACTAGCGAACTAAAATATTGATTATGAAATGAAATAATGAATATCGTAACACTGAATGTTTAGTTTTAGATGTAAAAAACTATTTGGAAACTTTCCAAATGCGTTTTTTACACCTAAAATAGGTACAACATCAAATTCAATGTTATAATTACAATTCATTATTAATATTCTAGTTCGCTAGTTAGCCACATTTCTTATTTCTATTCAGTAATATTGCTATAAGAATCAAAACAGGTAAATATTTGACAGTTATTTGCGACGTTGCCAACTTTTAGGATAAACCCTCTTAAAATAATGTAGTAGCTTCAGGAATCCGCCGGATGCAGGAAGCATAGAATGGGTCGAAGTGGCGGTGCTTGGGGAGGCCTATGTTCAGCAGTGGACGTCTTGCGGCTGAAATGATGATGATGATGACTAGCTTCAGCCCGCCACTTCGTCCGCGGGTTTAATAGCGACACTCGTAGCAAAAAATCTCTCTCTCCCCCTCTCTCTTTCTTTCTCTCTCTCCCCCGCTCTCTCTTTCTTTCTCTCTCTCTTTCTCCGTCTCTCTCTCCCTCTCTCTCTTTCTCCGTATCTCGCTCCCTCTCTCTTTCTTTCGCTCTCTCTCCCTCTCTCTCTTTCTCCGTATCTCGCTCCCTCTCTCTTTCTTTCGCTCTCTCTCGTTTTCTCTATTTCTCTTTCTCTCTTTATTTCCCTCTTTTTCTGTTTCTCTCTCTTTCTCTCTCGCTCTCTCTTTCTCTCTCTTTATCTCTCTCTCTCTTTGCGAATAAACGGAAGCGGACCGATTTTTTTTATATTATTTATTATTTAAAATGTCAATAAATGAAAAAAAATGCGGTGAAGCACGACGACCAAAAAAAAGAGGCTTTTCATTAGTTTCGCGCTCAGGTGCTGCCGAGGGTCGGCGCGGCCCTGGACCTTTATCTATGTATAGATGAATACGATAAACATTTGATTGATAAATCGAAGTCATAGTCGATCAGAGGAGATAGTCTCTATGATTACATTCGCAACAGGTAAAAACTGGTACTGTGCAGCTGGGTGCATAAAAGGTAGGATAGCCCCCCTCTGTCTTTGTCCGTGAGGTCAAGTGAGGAGATTCCCATATTTCGGGGTCGGATCTCCTCACTTTTCTGCGCCGAGACAATCTATCTAGGGTTGTCGGTTCAGGCAGTTAGGCTTGAAATAAGTAGGACAGCCTCCACGATAGACGAAAAAGTCCTACATATCATGGGGCCAATCTTTCTATCAACTTCATGAGAGTGGGTGTTACATGGGCATTTAACATGACCTTTGTCTTGTCCATGTTCATTTTAAGACCCACTCTTTCGGAAGCTCTACTGAGGTCATCGAACATTGTACTGAGGCCGGCTATAATACCTAGCTGAAAAAGTTTTCCATCTCAGCCACAAGTTTTAGCACAGCAAGTAAATGGCTATTGTCTTGGAGGTCTTTTGAAAACACCTAGTTCCACACATCAAATTAATACTTACTTATTCCTTAAGGAAAACAAGTCAATAACAAACTGCAGTATTGTATGCAAATATTAACCAAAATGAAAACAATAGAATTCTGAGAATATATCAATAAAAAGCTTATTAATATTTCTAGAACGAACTTCAACCGAATTTCTTAGAATAACACGTAATAAAATTATATAAATGTGTCAAGTTGCTCCATGTATAGTGATGTGTATGCAGTTCACGAATAAACTAGTTGGAAGGAACATTCGCACACACAGCATCACCCTAATTGCGTAACATACTATAAATCAATTTATTTTTTATAAAAAAAAAAAAAAAATATACAGGTATATTTTTTTTTTTGTGATCGATTCGTTAATATTTTTTTTTTGCATGTATGGATGCCCTCTGTTAGTTAACATACCGTATATGTTTGGATTATAATAGTGTTTTATAATACGTGTACAACTAGTGTTGGGATTAGTTCATACATAAATAGCTGCTGGGTCATCACTATTATGACAAGCCGAACACATTGACATCTGTCATCAGAAGCACGGGCGTCATATATCATTGTGTAACGCATTATCTTTCAATTTAACCAGTGCCATGTTGTGTGTTGACCTGTTGACGTATGTTTTATAAACAAACGGTTGGATTCAAGGCTGACTAATTAACATTGCTTTTCTAGGGTTGTCTCTGATCATTACCTAAGTCTTCACTCGTATCTGCATTCTGGACGAACTAAATGAGTGTATGATATTTCATGGGGAAATATTGATCCTCTAGAAATTTATTGACACTCTGGCCTCGGTGGCCAGCAGTGGATGTCCCAGTGCTGGCTTTACCAAACGAAAGAAGTGTGCGCAGTTTATTAGGGCTTCTATTGGAAATTAGAAGGATTAATAGAGATGTTGACTAGGGGAACAAAAAAGTATTTAGTCCGTCAGTCAGATAATAAAAGACACGTATTTTTTGCTTTATCATATTACTACAAAATTGTTTAGATAAAACGCATTAAAGTTGGAGAGTGGGGGCTCGCTACGTCACATGTCGGTATAAAATCTACCGGCCAGTGACGACATTCCACATTTTAACGTATTGCCTGCTAAATGTAATGCCGTAATCTTTTAATTACGTAAAAAAAGAAAAAAATACGTGTCCAATATTTTTTTATAATCTCTCTAGATTATTAGCGTAATAAAAATATTTTTTTGTTCAACAACTTTAACAGAACCAATAAAAAAAAGACAAATTTAAAAGATACTCATTTAAAATGCAGCCATCATTTGAAGTTTACTTTTTTATATGTAACACCTTTCCTCCCGCTTTCCTGTAATATGTGGGAGTGATTTCGTGAAAAGGGGCGGAAGTGTGTAACAGGAAGCTGGAGAAGCGCGCGCTATTTGAATTGACCAATGAGTGCGCGCGGTGATAGAGTTGGCCGTCAGATGGTATCAATATCAACCCATTTTCCGAGAGGTTGGTACTGGCAGCCAAGATGTCAGTTGTTACACATCATATGCGACTAAAGCTCGCTGTTTTTTTTTTCTCAATTTCAATTATATATTTAACTTTATTAAGTACTTACGTATTATTCTTTTCCTCCTGAATTTCCTGCCGTCTTACGAACTTATTAGTATCGTGCAAATCAAATGAAACAATTTTTTTTACATTTAAAAATCACCCGAACCTCAATTGCGTGACCCACTTTCCATCGCAATCCGAAAGATGTTTATAATCCATTGTTTCACATTATTTTGTAACTATGTTTGAAAAATTCGTTCGCTCGACAATATGATTGCATTGGCAAAATTAATGATATTGAGATTGTGAGTTAATAGAGCAATTAACCCGCTGATACCTTTAGTTTTGTTTGAGCAATTATGTTCAGTTTTTGCTCTGTATATCACATGTGACACCCCTGTCCCTCACCGTATATATCAAACAGCTCGTATAGGAAGTGATTGGTTGTTTACATTAACATTCAATGTATCTAACCAATATCAACCTTGACCCACCCACTTAAGGAAATGGGCATACATGCATCAGTACACGCGAACTAGTTTTTTTAAAATTTGTTTTAAACAATTATATTTAACATTAAATGAGGAAAAACGAACTTTAAGCTGTACATGTTACAACTTAAAGTTAGTTTTCCTTTTTCTGTGAAATGGGCAATGTCCGTTTTTTGTCACTTCGAAATTCGAACGGCGTCTCGTCGTGAATCTGCGATGATTTACTTTAAAAACAAATGAGTTCGCGTTCGAATTGTGTGCGCTCACTTGAGACAGAACAGCAGAATGTAAGTTGGTCCGGTAGTCTTTCAATAATGTTGTAAACAATGAGACAGTGACCCATGATCTTGCCAGCAATTAACTAATCTTCGTCAATTAAACTCTAAGAAATACGTAGGACGTACTTAAAACTCGTAAATAAGTTGTTTTCCTCTTAATTTAAGACCAGTACCTAATCGCTTCATTAATTCAGCAAGAAGGTTTTTTATTGTTTAAAATGTTTTGATGAGCTTTAAAGAGCTTGATCATGGCATGGATAAGGACTCTGTAAAAGTCCGAATCTAGACGGACATCTCCAAGTAAAAACAGTTCAATTTACCTAAATGATGTGAAAAACCTTAAGAGCGTTTATACAAAAAGTGGGCAACATCGCAAATAGCTGTCAAATATTTCCCTGTTTGATTAATTTGGCAATATTACTGTATGGAAATTAGAAATATGGCTAACTAGTGGACCAAAAATTTTGATTATGAAATCAAATAATTAATATCGTAACACCGAATATTTAGTTTTAGATGTAATAAAAGTATTTGGAAACTTTCCAAATGCCTTTTTTACACCTAAAATGGTTACAACAGCAATTTCAGTGTTATAATTGCAATTCATTATTAATATTCTAGTTCACTAGTTATCCCATATTTCTTATTTCCATACAGTAATATTGCCACATTAATCAAAACAGCGAAATATTTGACAGCTATTTGCGACGTTGCCCACTTTCAGAATAAACGCAAATCGTTTCGTCGTTTCGTCTAATGTATTGTCCGAGTTTTGATTGATAATTTAAGAATTGATTTTCAAACAATGCAGCATTGTTATTTATTTATTTTTGGCATTTCATTAACCCCGGCTAAATTCGGAAGGCAATCCTTCACGTAACTATTCAAATTAGACTACTGACCTTACGAATAGTTCCATATGCACGATTATTTGCAAAATAGGAAACACAACCAAACACTAGTAACCGCTTTTGGACTCTTGACCAAACATAACTGAATCAATCTGTCTAGCGTGTTACCAAATATGTTGGGGTCGGCTTCCAGTCTAACCGGACACAGCTAAATACCAGTATTTTACATGGAGCGACTGCCTATCTGACCTCCACAACCCAGTAACTGGGTAATACAATACCCTTGGTAAGACTGGTTGTCTGACTTTCGGGCTTGTGACTACCCGTAAAGACCGTCAAAGATCCAAGAATGACAGCCGGGACCAACGCGACGGTTTAGCGTGCTTTCCGAAGCACGGATGAATCTAGATATGTAAAGATGGTCACCCATCCACAGACCAACCCCAGCAAGCGTAGCTTAACCTGATCGATCGACCCGTGCGACTGTTATTACTTAGCCATGAGCTCCTTCCCAAAAGTAACTGAATATGTATCATAATTATTATGAAGCGTCTGGCATCTGATGATCTGACCTTACCTCAGTTTGTGACCAAAACCGTTGAACCACTTGTTATATATTATATCGGCTTCTTCATGTTTTCGTATGGTTAGTGACTAACATGTACCCTAATTGCGTAATACACGATCAATCAGAATCTGAATCATTTTGAAACAAATTGCTAATCCATTGCTTCTTAAGTTCGAAAAAAAAATCTGGTCAACAATGTAAATAACGCAATGAATGTTGTTGAACTGTCAAAATTAAACAGATAAGTCGTAGTCGTTTACGAAAATATGTTGGGTAATAAGATAGCTGGTGTCAGAGTTTCAAAGCCGCCTATGGGACTCTGACTTGGCTTCACATGCCTCGACCATGCATCGACTCATACCCGAAACACAGATTTTTGTGTGACAACTAGAATTATGGGCTTATCGTGCTCCCCGAGGCCCAATGACGGCATTGCACTTCACCACAAATTTACTTCACTCCTCTTTTCCTCAGAGGGGCACGTAGAGTTATATTATAAGCTTTATCCATAACCGGGACAGATTAAGACTCCGGGCTGCTTCTAAGATAAAATCTTAATAGCGTTGCCGAATCAAGGATCGTACTCGAAATCCCAACGCTCAGCAGTCGTGCTGCCTACCATGAAATCAATGACGCACTGTCCAGTTTCTTTGCCCATCATAACCTCTTAACTCCTCATTTCAGGTGTCCGACTTGTTCACCCAGATGCGGGAGCCGTCGCCAGGGGCCCCGAGCCCCCGAGGGTCCGACAACTCGCTGACTAACGGCGCAGTCACTAGAAATATAGGCTTTCAGCAGCAGACCAGCTCTGAGCATCTACCTTGGAGTAGTCCTGCTATTTCTCTGCCAGGGAACTGTAATTCAAACTTGTAAGTAATTTTTAAATAATCTTGTCACTTCTGGGTACGGCCGCTTTGGCGGAATCAAATGATAATA
Organism: Agrochola lota; assembly: GCA_947364205.1. Lineage (NCBI taxonomy): Eukaryota > Metazoa > Arthropoda > Insecta > Lepidoptera > Noctuidae > Agrochola > Agrochola lota. The sequence goes on along the minus strand of OX376246.1, from coordinate 5,475,469 downwards.
ATTTTGAATCACACAAACTGTCACAAACTGACAATTCTTATTACCTGCGTTAAATTCATATTACGTAATTCATCTGTTTGACAGTTTTATATTTTATTGAAATAACATTTAAACTGTAAAGAAAAATTATCCGGTAAAATTACCGTCTTAATTTTTTCATGTGGCAATATTTACACCAAATAATTATGATTCCGATATGAATTGAATTGAATATGATTCATCTAAAATATGTGTCACCATAGAGGAAATGCTGGGAATTTAGAAAATGAATTGCATTTAGAGGAATTGCGAGAAATGTAACCACGAAAAACTAAATAAGAAGTTGCTCAGTATGTTTATGATGCATGGTTTATTTCTAAGCCCATTTTACATAGAATTTGTACTGGTATGGATTGATGAATGCGCGAGCACATTGCGTGCATGCCGTGTACATGTGCTAACTCGGATGTGCTCATAGCCATTCGAGGCGCCTAGCGTACACGGCTCATGCGCGTGAGCTGTGCGTGCACTGGTGTGCCTTTAAAACCGGGAAAAACTGAGAAGAATCGCTGCAAACAGAGTCTCTGTGCGACAAAAACAAATGCCTGACAGAGTTTCTGAAACCCCTTCGGTGATGAAAACTTCACAATTCAAATGTTTAACGGGCTCATAACAAGACGTACCTAATTGAAGAAGAACTAATAACATGTAACTTATTCCAGGACGAGTGAGAACCAGTCCCCTATGGCTCGCACAATCAGTAATGCATCAGCGCTCACCTCGCTAAGTGCTGACCTTTCTCCTTCTGACTCACATTTCTTTGAGGTAAGTGTTGATTTTTACGTGAAACGATCCTTACATACTTATTTCGTCAGCATCTGCAAGCCAAGCGATTTCCAAACTATGTTAGAGTTGGCTAACAGTCGAACCAGATGCAGCTGAATACCAGTATTTCACATGGAGCAACTGCCTCCATTTATTTATCTGGCCATAGACGCACACTGGTTGCGAGGAATTTTGGTTGGAGTGTTCAAAAAAGTCAGATGCGAAGTTCTTATACGAAGTCTACATAACAATACCTACTAACCAACCAAGATTTTTAAGATAACTTTAGGAATGCAGCCCAAGGTGGCCCGCTTACCGTCCCGCGTTCGAGTGTATGTCATTTGTTCGACAAACAAGTGTGCGAAATGTCATTAGATCGACAGGTCGGTAGGTCGACAAGCAATATACGTTTAACAAATATGACTTCTAGTTATTATGGTGTTCGATACCGTTGGGGCTACTACATTTATATTTTTTTGGCAGGAATGTTAAAATATGTAGATAGTATAATAAAGAAGACTTGGTGTAGGTAGATAAACTCTAACGGTGAAAAACTCGCACTGGATTCCGTCATGTCATAACATGAACGATCTTAAATTTTCTGTCTAATTAACTTGCTCGACTAGTTTAGTTGGGCGCGTCATTTCAGACTAGACAAGCTACATATAACAACCAAATCCGAAGTACAATTATATCTCAATTTTCCAGGTGTTATACATCGGCAAGGTCAGAATATCTCAGCGCAAGGTCCCGGAGTCCCTGATCGACGATGCTCTGAATAAGTTCGTTCTGCACGAGGCCGAGAAAGCAGTGAAACAACGAAGACATAGCTTGCTGTCTTCTACTGGGGTGAGTAAGGAAGAACAACAATAAACAACAATTCAACAACAAACAAAAGCAACAAAATTATCTACTTATCTACATTTTTTTTTAATTTGTGACTGTTTTTAACAACATTTACAACGTCGTATTTGAACATCGAACAGTGTAAGGTAACTCGTATTAAACCTTCCTCATATCAGGAGCATGACAGAGTTAAAAGCAGCAAACAGATATGGTAAAATATAATTTAAAAGGTCCATTAATTCTTTCTTTCAGACCTCAATTTACAGCGGCGACTCAAAAGAAAACCTTGATCAAGAAAATAATTCACCACCACCACACGAACTTTTCAACAACAACAAAAAGATCCTGATACCTAGTACAACGCCCCTAGAACCAGACAAGGGCAAAACTTGGGCAAGCGCAGAAACACTTAATGTCCAACCAAAACCAGACCCAAAGAAAATAGACGAAGAATTCGACATGTTCACTAAGGAACGAGCTGAATCACTTACTAAAGAAACACAGCATATTAGGAAACCCACTGCTACGCCATTAGAACCTAACGTTTTGATCCTAAACGTGCCTAAGAATAATCTAGACACAGTAAAGGAAGAAGATAAATCAGATATTTACTCTGTCATATCAGAAACTGCTTCGTCCATAACCGAATTTTGTGAGAAAACTAAAATTGAGGACGCCAAAATTGATTCAAAGACCCAAGATCCATTTTTAGATAACCAGAAATCTCGTGACGATAGTCCAGCCCCGATAAGTTTTCAAGAGATTAACAGGAAGCCGGTGGTAATTGACAGGAAGACTTTAAATGAAAACAAGCCGTTCTTGAGGGATCGGTCGGCTTCTATTGGGACTATTAACCTCAAGACGCCTATCGCTCAGCTGATTGGGGAACAGAATAGGACTATGCTGTTTCAGGTAAGACTTTTAACTAGTTTAATCTTAAATTTCTGTTGTAATAGATAGTAAACTGATCAGGGTCCCAAATGATGATCTTTTCATCACACTTGGTAGATAGACCTATCTGATAATATATATGATATATTGATCGTTTATTCTATGATAAAAGACCACACGATCTACAGTACAACTAGTTTCTTAATGTTCTTCGGCAAACTTCGTGTTTCGTCAGTCGTCGGATTTCTTTCAGTTGCCATTTGCGCTTGGTGCTTGTACGTATTGACTCCTACCGCTGTGAAAAATATTTGTACTGTAAATGGCATTGCTATGCATCGGTTTAAAAAGTATGGGTGCCGGTAAAATTTGTCTCTATGGTTGGTAAATTCCTTAGTGTCTTGTGTCTTTAAGTAGCGTGGTAACTTCTCTACACCAAATGACCCGTCAGACTGATTTGGACTTTTTTAGTAAATTCCCCACCTTTTCTTCAGATTGGTCGCGCAGAACTTCGTCTTATAAGTCCAGACAGAAAGCAGATCCTGCTCCATCGCGGGTTCAAGGACGTGGCCTCGTGCGTGCTCGGCAGACTGAACAAGGAGCACTTCGGGTTCGTGTGCCGAGAGACAAATGACACGTACGCTTGTTATGTGTTCAAGTGTGAGAGTGACTCTGTGGCGTTGGAGTTGATCAACGGTAAGCCTGCCATTATTTCCATCTTTGCTAAAGTTCTTCTACATGTTCTTCTGTCAGACAATGTTTCTTCGATTTTCAAAGTCACTCTTTAGCCTAAGTTCCTTTAAGTAAGAATATTTTTGTGTAAGTACATTAAAATCATGGACAATTACTGCAAAAGTAGAAAACAAAAAACTTCATATGTAATTTATTTTAAAAAATATGTGAAAGTAAAGTCTACGTATTAATAGTGGGATCATGATCTTTATGCCTGCTCAAGTTCCTTTAAATGCCACAATTACTAGTTTTGTCAAAGATCCTCCAACCACCAACATTCTTCCGTCTACCAAAGTTCCTCAGTCCACCAAACTTCCTCAAATAACCAAAGTTCCTCATTCTGCCAAAGGTTTTTAACAACCAAAAGTTTTGTCACTCTACCAAAGCCGCCTTAAAATACAGCCACACAAATTCTCAAATATCTTCTGAATCACTATTATTTTTAACACCCCACCGTCGCCTATGTATCTTGTTACAGCCATCAAGCAAGCATTTGTAGCGCACGCAGACCTTCTGAAGAAGACCCGAGAGAAATCGCCAAACATGACATGTGAACACTGTCCCATGCTGTGGTACCATCGTCTGTGCCATGATATTGAAGGTACGGTTATCATATCTCTGATCATCTGCCTAGCCACCAACTATGTTGAGGTCGGCTTTCAGTCTAACCGGATGCAGCTGAACACAACTATTTTACAAGTATAAGTAAATTATTTTATCACCACTGCTCTCAAAACGGTGAAGGAAAACATCGTGAGGAAACCGGCATATCCTAGAGCCATGAAACCGAAGACATATGACATCTACCAACCCGCACTGGGCCCGCATGGTGGACCCGATCGCATGCGAACATTGGCAGTATCTACATTATTATTAGAGTAAGGAAGCACTCTATTGATCAAATAAATATTTCAGGTATGAACGACAAGAAGACTCATGCATTCATCCTTCGTCGCATAGAACAACTTCTTGATGAGGAGCAGGACCTCATCATCACCAAGTATCAGGGTGGCACCAATCATATGTATGAGGTAAGGTCTTAATACCCTGTCTAATCTTATAGAGGTATGAGGAACAGGTTGTAAAGTTCACTCATCCTCGATAGAAAGGGGAGGATCTTCCGACCAGACGGATGTCGTGTCTGGTCGGCTACTGTCCGACAATTTATGTCGGGATATATATCGGTCGCGCGGTAAACATTTCTTGCGCGATGCAGGATGTGTGACGTCAGGTCTTTGATGCGTAGTTTGCATGTGGCGATGTAGATGCCGCCACAATCTAAACTTATATTCGTCGTCTCTTATTTGGTTAATCCGTTCTTCTTCGTGTAACTATATTTGTTACCCAGCAAGGTGGTGGAGGAGGTCGTGGCTAAGTAATAACTGCCGCACGGGTCGATCCATTAGGTTAAGCTACGCTCGCAACCAGGCTTACCAAGGGATATCGTATTACTCAGTAACTGGGTTGTGGAGGTCAGATAGGCAGTCTCTATGTAAAATACTGGTATTCAGCTGCTTCCGGTTAGACTGTAAGCCGACTTCAACATAATGGGGAAAAGGCTCGGCAGATTGTTCTCGAAATCGGCTCCAACGATATCGATGAAAGTTGCAATATAGAGGTTTACGGGGGCGAAAAATCGATCTAGCTAGGTCTCATATCTGGAAAAAATCGTTTTCTCCGTATTTTTACCCGAGCAGAGCTCGGCCACCCAAAGTTTAGAACAAGGCGGCTACCTTAGAATAATGACATGGCAGCATGTAATTAGTATGAACTATCCTATACTATTAAATGAGCATTCTCTATTTTCACCAGTGCAAACCTCGATCGCAAATCCCATGTATACCACAGCTACAATAACACTTTCCCTTCTGTCACAGACGGGTGAGCACAACGCATTCCTGATGATGTTGCTGAGAGCGCACTGCGAGGCGAAGCAGACACGACATGTTCACGACACCGCTGAGAATAGGTAAGCAGCGACCCTTTCAATTACAATCCTAAGGAATTTGAAGGAATATGTTATGTTTGAAAAACTCGTCTGCTCGACAACATAAATAACGCAATGAATGTTGTAAATTGTCAACATGAAATACATTGCTACTGTGATACTGTTTGTCCACCGCACCGTGAATGAGACATCACCGAGAAACGAGATTATTCGAACCGAACGTGACGTCCCGTTGACGGCGATCGTTTGTCCACTGCGACCGAACTCGGCGGCTCAATTTGATCTTGCTGTCGTTCGAGGTAAGCGTGTTTTCGTAGAAATAAAACAAATTAGAGGAATGCCAAGGTTGAGCCGACGACAACTTCTTCTGCTTTTGTACGTTGGAAGGGGTAAAGGAGCTTTGTTTCTTAAGCTTTTCTGCATTAGCCGAAAAAGTAACTTCTAATTCTTTGCCAGGTTAGAAAAGTAGTAAAGGCTCTCTTTCTTTTCAGGTCCGAATTCCTCAACCAATATCTAGGTGGCAGCACTATATTCTCAAAAGCCAGGCGCTCAATATCCAGCAGTTTTGATCTACTCAAACGGAAGACTAGCAGAGACGAGAGCTTCGTACCTCCTATGATAAAGAAAGTGAGTTTTATTTTATATTTTTATATTTATTTTATTTAAAGAAAACTTTGACATAAATTACAAAATATTTTAACAGGCTAATTTAGGTCAGTTTAAGTGGTGTGTTCATCTGTAGCCGAACTAGGCTGAGGGTGTATTTCGGCTATCAGTGCCAAACCCCTCGAGTAATTCACATATATATATAATAGCCATTAATTGAACAGAGATCGCTATGAAATTGCCTCGTTAGTCATTGCCTGCTGAGCATGATGTCTTGGGTTTGATTCCCAGGTCAGGCAAAATGTTATTGGGCTTTTAGGGTTCCGTAATCAAAAAGGAACCCTTACAGTTTCGCCATGTCCGTCTGTCTGTCCGCGGCTTAGCGCAGAGACTCTTAAGCGAGCCGTCCACCGCCAGCTAAATTAGTTTAATGTTAGTTTAGCTGGCTCGCTTTAGTACTAGAAAGCTGTAATTTGGAATGGGTACACTTATTAATCACGTCGACAAAGTGGTAAAATAAAATCTTCTCTCTCTATTGTGGGTCTGTAAAAAAAAATTTTCGCTTCAGGGATCTGTTTGCGTAATATTAAGCTTAAAGTGCAAATTTTTGCTAGAGTCAACTGTTCCGCCCTCATGCCAGCTAAATGGTTGTTTTTGGATGTGTGAAAAGAATCACAGCCGTAGTATATTTTTATAACGAAACGTTAAAAGGAAACCTGTCACAGTGAAATATGCTTTACAAGTTAACGAGTTATAGTCGACCAACTTACATTTGCAGTTAGAATGTACATGTTCTTCAACTACAATGTTAAGTTTAAAAACAAATAAACTAAATACAATTAAACTTTTTGCCAATACACATTACAACATATAAATTGTTCATTAAAATATGCGAGAGATTTGTATTTTATTCATGTTTTTTTTTTATTGTAATGGTTGTAACTATATTATTAAATTCTAATGTAATTTTTTTTTCATGCCAAAAGGCAAAATGTATCGGGAAAATTAACAAATAATCCAACTTATATGTATACCTACATTATCAGCAAATAAATTATTTCTTTCTTTCTTTCTTTGTTCTTGGGACAAATTCATCCCATATACGGAACCCTTCATTGGGCGTGGTCCGAATTGCATCTTAATCAATTACTTATTTCAGGAATCATCACCTCTACCCTCCCTTGTACCAATAATACTGGACACATCGTCAGAGCATTCAGGCCAGGATCTACTGTCTCCTGAGCAAGTAAGAAGCAAGAGTCTTTCCCCTGCAGTGTTGGACGGTAAGAAATTGAGCCTAAATGGCTGCTTCTTAAGGTTCAAAGTCTCGCATGTACAGTCGAGAAACAGGACGTTTTGTGTTTTACCATCGACTTCCAACAGAATGAGGGTTTTCATGAAAATTCACGCCACCAGGTGGCGCTACTTTGACAAGAGGTCTTCCATTTCGACAATGAATATAAAATATATGACGACGTTCATCATTCGTTTCATTCATTTAGTCAAAACTAAGGAAAATATAGGCACTTTGACACTTTTGACAGGTCCGGACTTGACATCTCAGTGCTGCCACCTATTGAACGTCTTTTCAGAAAACCATAATTGACATAAGCTTATTTGTAGCTTATGTCAGTCCCATAAATTTTTCACTTTTCTTTCATCGGAAAATACTTCGAAAGACTTAAAAAAGAGATTATCCACATCCTCCATCAAACGCCGGATACCCAGCGAACTCAGTAGTGTCAGTTTATTCATATGTAGATAGACATACACACACCTTCCACACACATTTACAACACCTCCATTACACCCTCCACAAAATTAAGCAAAATTTTTGAGAAATTAATTTTGAAACAAATGTTAGAATATTTCAGTGCACCTAATTTACTACATCTAAAACAGTTTGGTTTTACAAAGGGTCGTTCAACTACAGCCGCGGGCGTGGAATTACTGAAGAGCATATTCGAGGCCTGGGAGGAGTCGCAAGATGCTCTTGGCATTTTCTGCGACTTGTCCAACGCCTTCGATTGCGTACATCATGATACACTCATCAGGAAACTGTACCACTATGGTATGAGGGACAAGGCTCTCGACCTTCTGACTTCTTATCTGAACAACAGAATTCAGAGGGTCGATGTTAATGGCAAGAGATCGCAGGATCTACAGTCACCATGGGCGTTCCGCGGGTTTCAATTCTAGGGCCTTTCTTATTTTTAATTTATATAAATGACTTACCTTACCACATAAGGGATAATCACAAGATCGTATTATTCGCAGATGACACTTCCCTTATTTTTAAAATCAAACGTCAGTTAGTTAACTTTGAACAAGTTAACGATGCACTCTCTAAAGTTGTGCATTGGTTTAATGTAAATAATCTTCTTCTGAACGAAAAAAAGACTACACTCATTAAATTTTCAACGCCAAATGTCAGGCAGCTAACTACCAATGTTCAAGTTAATGGAATAGAGCTGGACCCTGTTGGGTCGACAGTTTTTCTTGGAATCACTATTGATGGTAAATTACAATGGGGCCCACACATAGAAAAATTGTCAGGAAGGCTTAGTTCGGCCGCCTATGCTGTTAAAAAAAATAGACAGATAACTGACGTAGATACAGCCAGAATTGTTTATTTTAGTTATTTTCACAGTCTTATGTCATATGGGATTCTTCTCTGGGGAACCTGTGCGGACATTAATACTATCTTTGTTCTACAGAAAAGGGCTGTTCAAGCCATTTACAACCTAGGTCCGAAAGATTCCGTTCGAGGAAAATTCAAAGAAGTAAATATTCTGACTTTAGCCTCACAATATATTTTTGAAAACCTAATATGTACACAAAACTATATCAAATTTTAAGAAAATTTCCGATATTTATAGTTTAAATACCAGGAATAAACACAACCTTGCTGTACATCGCACTCGTCTCCACAGAGTAGGCAACTCGTTCATGGGTCAATGTATACGCTTTTACAACAAACTTCCCATTGACATTCGAAACTTACCCATTAAACGATTTAAAATTTGTATTAAAACCAAACTTTGTAAAAAAGGGTACTATAAAATTTCAGATTGTTTTGAAGATAAAAAAGCTTGGGATTGAGCTGCTCGCTCTGCTAAACCTTGTAATAAAACCATAAAACTTGACATTAGAATTATTTAGTATTTTTTTATTATTATTTAAACATTAAAACAAAATGACATGATTACTTTGTAAAGTATAATAATATTTTAATTACCTATTGTGAATGTGAGGACTATGTGGATATTTAAAAAAAAAAAAATATTCATTACTCCTATTTTTTCCTTTCTCAGTTAGTTTTAATGATGGTTGGCAGTTTTAGTTGTTTATGCGGCCTACCCAGATGTCCTTTCTTTGGTATTGTTCGTCGAGTTGAGCTCCTTATGTTCTGAGTTGAGCTCCACGATTACTGAAAAAAGCTTGCACTCACTGGACAGGTCCACTCAAATCTGTGTGGTTCTTTCCTCAAGAGACCATTTCACACACTAATCTACATGGCCCTCATATGGCTTGACCAAGATTATGTCTGGACTTTAAAAGAGACTGTGACCTCTGAGTTTGTTTCGGCCTTTCTTCTAAGAGTAGTCGGATAGGAAACGCCGAACTCATCTAGCTAAATTTAATATATTTTTAATATGACGTGTAAAAGTGATTCCTAAATCCTATTTACAGAATAAACAATTTCATTTAATTTAATTTCCACAACACCACCATTTACACAGTATACCGCATAGATACACGCCCGCACACACTACAAATATGAATAATTATGTCACTCTCTGTTTTTCATATTTTTCTATGTAGGTACTTCATAATTGGCGTAATGTCTACCATAACTTTAATGTTATACTTACTGTAAGCTGTGAAGCTACCTTATAATAAATAAATAATCATTTGGTATAACAGGCAGAAATATTCATCTTCTAAGAAAAGAAAAGAAAGAAAATACTTTTATTTGCGGTACACATGACGCAAGGTAAGAACAAAACACGAAAATAAACAGTTTGGGGGAAAATATACGTCACATCCACGCAAAAACGGCCATCGCTCAGCATAAAGCTGCGACCCTATGCGAGACAGAGCCCCAGCGCTGGTTTTCAGCGACAGCCGGCTCTCACTACACTTACCGAAACGATTCTTAAAGAAATGCCCGAAGTTTTTTTATATGACGTCGCATCGCTTTTACATATGTTTCCTTATAAACGAACCTTACAATAATAGTACCGGAGAAAATCCTAATACTAGGCAGTTTTAAAATCCCATCATTTGCTAAGCTTTTACCCAACTATGTTGAAGTGGGCTTCCAGCCTTCCTAACCTAACCGTAAGCAGCTGAATACCAGTATTTTACATGGATCGACTGCCTATCTGACCTCTACAACCCAGTTACTGGGTAACACGGAGTGTAGGTCATTAGTTCGAAAAACATGTGTGCGACATAACGATATCCCTTGATAACAAAAAGACAACAAGGAAAAAAAAAACTACGGTAGTTAATAACTAATAATAAGTTTTGTTCAAATCTTGGGATTTGAACAAAACTTATGGTTTGAGGTATTGGTACCTCAAACCTAATACCACCTAATACCCTTCCAATACCTAATATTAATCTGTCTGTAAAAAGTTTATAAAGTATGGCGTTCATTGCAGAAGTAACACCACCCCCTCGTTCAACCATGACGCCAACACCAGAAGAGAGCGAGGACACGCCGGCAGACGGCACTCCCGTCAACTCTCCTATGATGGACATGTAAGTCATTAATACCTAACAGTTATCTCACGACTCACGGGCAAGCATATAAAAAAGGTTGTCAAAAATGGTGAAAATAATAACTAACTATATATGCTAGTATGAAACCATGGATTTAAAAACATACTACTAGTATTAGTATCCAAAATGAAGAAAATAAAATGGGTGATTTTTTGCCGTAATTTCTTCATGAAGTTTTAGCGGGGATGAAAAAAAAAACTTGATGAAAAAATTACGGCAAAAAGTCCATTTATTATTATAGTTTATAAACCTCTAAATCAATGACATTATTTGAATTCAATCGTCGATATACATATTTTCAGTTTCCTAAAAGTAAGTGACAGTCGCCCCGCGCAAGTGGAAGCCGGCAGCGAGAACGAAGCCACTTGGAGACAAGCCATCTACGAGAAGATCGTACAGCCTGAGGTGCAGGTTGAAGGTAACGTATTTATTTCAATCAATATGGAAAAAAAAACGTTAGAAAAGAAAAATTGTTTAAAAATGGAAGAGTGCGTTTCTTACGTTCCAAGCCGTGTGCTTATAGAGCGGTTTTGTACTTATTCGGAGCGTACGATACGCCCAGCTTCGCTTCTGTACGTGTGAAAATCGTAACCCATCTCAAATAGCTTCTGTGGTAGTAAAAATTTGAGACAGTCAGCAAATTACTCAGGCGTATAACACAGAATAACTCGTTCAAGATTCCCAGATTTTAACCTTTCCATTAAATTTCAGGAGAACTAACATCGCTGCGGAAGTCTTCAGGTCCTAAAGCGAAGAGAACCAGAGAAGAATTGCGTCAACTGTGGAAGATGGCTATCGACCAGACCATTTTGCTGTTCAGGATGGAGAAGGAAAATGCTAGACTTAGAGGTGAGCTATATTATACAGCTAGCTGCGCCCCGCGGTTTCACCCTCATAAGTGTCGATCCCGTAAGAATATCGGGGTAAAATTTATTCTATGCCCTAATTTAGGTCATAGTCTACCCATATGCCAAATTTCTTCCAAATCTGTTTAGCTGTTTTAGCGTGAAAGCGTAACAAACAAAAAAACAAACTCACTTTTGCATTTATATTAGTTAGGATGAGGTCTTGAATACTGACTGCTTTGTTAGTAAAGCCGTTGCAAGACTGACTGCTTTGTTAGTATGGCCATTGCAAGACCGACTGCTTTGTTAGTATGGCCATTGCAAGACCGACTGCTTTGTTAGTATGGCCATTGCAAGACCGACTGCTTTGTTAGTATAGCCGTTGCAAGACCGACTGCTTTGTTAGTATAGCCGTTGCAAGACCGACTGCTTTGTTAGTATGGCCATTGCAAGACCGACTGCTTTGTTAGTATGGCCATTGCAAGACCGACTGCTTTGTTAGTAAAGCCGTTGCAAGACTGACTGCTTTGTTAGTATGGCCATTGCAAGACCGACTGCTTTGTTAGTATGGCCATTGCAAGACCGACTGCTTTGTTAGTATGGCCATTGCAAGACCGACTGCTTTGTTAGTATGGCCATTGCAAGACCGACTGCTTTGTTAGTATAGCCGTTGCAAGACCGACTGCTTTGTTAGTATGGCCATTGCAAGACCGACTGCTTTGTTAGTATAGCCGTTGCAAGACCGACTGCTTTGTTAGTATAGCCGTTGCAAGACCGACTGCTTTGTTAGTATGGCCATTGCAAGACCGACTGCTTTGTTAGTATGGCCATTGCAAGACCGACTGCTTTGTTAGTATAGCCGTTGCAAGACCGACTGCTTTGTTAGTATGGCCATTGCAAGACCGATTGCTTTGTTAGTATGGCCGTTGCAAGACCGACTGCTTTGTTAGTATGGCCATTGCAAGACCGACTGTTTTGTTAGTACAGCCATTGCAATACCGACTGCTTTGTTTGTATAGCCGTTGCAAGACCGACTGCCGAGATTAGTGATCCCGAGTTCGATTCTGATGTTGGGGAAAGTGTTATTGGGTTTTTTCCCTTTAGAATCCGTGCCCGGTTAGTAGTTATAGGCTCATCCTCTGTTATCATCATCTTCTTGCCCTTGTCCCAAGTTACGTGGGGTTGGCGCAACATGTTTTTTCTTCGATTCTCCCCTGTCAACCGTCATGCTAACATTCATTACCTTCTCTTTCATATCATTCTACATTATCCTCTATTATATAAGGTGTTAAAAAAAAGACTTTAGAAACTTTAAGATATGCTTTAGATCATCGAACTGAATAATTAACTTTTACTATGGGAACAACTTTGAAATCGCGAAACAAAATCAGCTGTGCCATAGTTTAAAGTTAGTGTCTGTTTGTTTTAGTGATTATTACCTACTGTTCGAAACTGTATGGGACAGCTGTTTATTTTTTTCGGAATTTCAAAGCTGTTCCCATAGTAAAAGTTATTCAGTTCTAAGGTCTAAAGCACCTCTTAAAGTATTTTAAGTGATTTTTTAACACCTTATACGCATAAAAACCTCCTTCAGGAAAATAAAGGTAATGTTATGTTATATATATAGACCACATTCCAATTAAAACGCAAATAAAGAAGTTGGTAAACTTGTACTCAATCAATCTGCTTAGCCTTTTCTATGTTGGGGTCGGCTTCCAGTCTAACCGTATGGTGAATACCGTATTTTTTCATGGAGCGACTGCCTATCTGACCTCCACAACCCAGTACCTGGGTAATACGATACCCTTTGGTAAGACTGGTTGTCAGACATTCGGGCTTCTGACGACCCGTAACGACTGCCAAAGACCAATGACAGCCGGGACCAAAAACTTAACGTGCTTTCTGAGGCATCCGTGCCTCAGAAAGCTCGAGTCTTGGTATGTTAAGATGGTCACATGCACAAGACCAACCCCGGCAAGCGTAGCTTAATCTGATGGATTTGGTAAACTTGTACTCTGAACCCCAAAATGATAAAGTAATTATTATACATGCTGTTTAATTACAGTCTCATTTAATTGGCATATAAATTATCATACCGCCTTTTTATATGGGTGTAATAGCCAGGCCTGTGCCTAATCCTAACCTTCGGAGAAAAAATCAATCAATCTGCTTGCCTTTTCTCAAACATGTCCCAGTATTTTACATAGAGTGACTGCCTCTCTGACCTCCACAACCCAGTTACTGGGTAACACGATACCCCTTGATAAGACTGGTTGTCAGACTTTCGGGATTCTGACGACGAATTAACGTGCTTTCCGAGGCACAGAGGGATCTCAGTATGTAACGGATCACCCATCCACGGACTGCCGGCAGCAAGCGTACCGTAACCGAACTTTTTTTTTTTTAGGGTGGGAAATCAGCACATCACTTCTCCCGCTCTGGGCGGAGTAAGAGGGCGTGTCAAACTTTTACTGACTAAAACCCACCCGTCTTCCGTTGCCCGAGTGTCGGGGCCGCGATATCCCTTTCGGACAAACCCGCAACCCCAGCAGGACCGTAACCTAACCTAACGTAACTTTCGGAAAAAAATGGCGTAATATTATGTTATGTATTTACTTATGAGTCTATTTATTTCCAGAAAGCGAAGAATCCTCAGCGGTCCGCAGAATAAAACTAGAATACAATGAACTGGGGATTTGTGACGCCGGAGTGAGTTTAATGTGGGACTCCTTACTGTCTCGAGACTCCTCACACACCATGGCGCAGGTCGACAGGCACATGCTGACACAGGCTGTGATACAAGGTAACATTAGAGTCCTAACTTAGAAATATCTTAGAGTTAGACCTAAGATAGAGCCTTGGGGAAGCAGTTTTTGCATTGTTAATATTAATATTATTTGACATGAAAAAAAATCTTTAATAAAGGTGATTATTTTGTAGTAATTGGAAGGTTTGATATGAAGATCATCACACTTCTACATTTAACATGAAATAGCGTCCAGTTATAATATTTTTATTCTATCAATATAAAAGGCTTCTATCGAGTCAAATATATACACACTGTAGACACAGCTACATAATAAGCTATAAATTTCCAGTATAAGCTGATCTCACATGGTAAAGGATTGCCGTACAATGCAGATTAGCTTATACTGGAAATGTTTAACTTGATATTATTTAGCCGAGTGCACGCTACCCTAAATAATTTTAACAGCCCAAAAAGCATGCACCAATACCCCAATTATTGCGTAACACAGTTTGTTAATAACGCATATATTGTTGAATTGTCAAAACGAATGGCATTTGGATTGTGAGTGTGGTACGCAATGATCTCGCAGTTTTCTAAGCATAAAAATATTGAAATACCAGGTACCACTATATCAAAAACTATCTCGGAAAAGACATACAGGGGCATGAGCTCGTAAGGCGTGAAATGACCAACGAAGAGAGCAAACAGACAAATCACATATTTGCACATCACTCGTGATGCCATTCGCGCGATTATATTAATTTGGTATAACTTTGGTCCCCAGGCGTCCCGCGCATGTCCCGCGGCGGCGTGTGGTACTTCCTGGCCGAGCAAGCGTGTCTGCGCTCCGCGCCGCCCGACACGGCGACGTGTCCTCTGTACCACACGCCATACACCGCACTGTTGGGAGGACTCACCAAGCACCAGCATGCTATACTTATTGATTTAGGTAAGTTTAAAAAACAAATACTAAAAAACACACTAAAATCAATTCAGCAATAATAGCCTACCGGTGTGACTGTCGAATTACCAAGTCACAGGTCTCGAGTTCGAACCCAAGGCACGCACCTCTGACTTTTCGGATTCATATGCGTATTGTATAATTATCACTTGCTTTAAAAACGGTGAAGGAAATCATCTTGAGGAAACCGGCATGCCTGAGAGATATTTCTCGATGGCATGTGAAGCCAAGTCAGAGGAGGGTGGCTTTAAAACTCTGACACCTGGTTAGTAACTAACCACACGAAAAAGAAACAAGAAATCAATTTAAATCTCTCAAATGATTTGTGTGTGAAAATTTTATTGGCTACTGTTATTACCTCAAACCAATTACAGTTATAGTGTGATTCTAAAAGTTCACTCGGAGCCTCACTCAAGTGACCGCACACACATCGAACTGTTCTGGTGAGCTTGCACCTACTAAAGATGCTCTTCCGAAGGTGACCGCAACCGCAAACGGCAACGTCATCCAATCACAATGACAGACCGCAGCGACACGACTGGTTTCCGTACAATGTCGCAGTAGGTGGGCGAAGGAATACATCTCCGAACTGCAGGTGCGAGCAAAATGGACGGCAAATAGGGACGAGCTCAAACCAAACTCCTTAGTTGCTATTAAGGACAATAACCTCCCACCTTTGAAGTGGCATTTAGGACGTGTCCTTTGCACTATCCCAGGAAAGGATGGTATATCCCGGGTGGCCGATATACGGACGTCATCGGGCGTGGTGAGGCGCGCATATACCAAGATTTGTCCACTACTACAGGACGTGATCAACACTGATGTAGTGACTGAAGACCATTGAAAGTCACTGCTTCCAAGGCCGGGGGCATGTTGTGGACTCCTACTCCATTAGACTCTTACTCCATAGCGACATCTCGAGGCAAAAAATTATACCATACGCTACGTCATACCTATCGCTCGACTGTGATTGGGCTTCATTTAAAATATTGTTCCCACGCCCCTCTCCTTGAATGTTGTAAAACAAAAATGGCTGATATACAGATTGTTCGTTAAAAGCATAGCATCGTTTTTCATTAAAAAATCCTCAACACTATCTAGAAACCACCTTAAGTTTTCACAAACCTCACCGCTGCTGCTACATTTTGGTCCTGGTTTCCATTCAACTCTATGAAAACGTTTCGAAGTGATTGCCGCCTGACGCTGCGGTCGACCATCTACCGCAAATCACAAACCAGTAGTGTGATTACTGGCTGTCACTAACAGAGCGACAAGACGTATGTTTTTGTTACACAAATGACCATCGCGTAACTAAGGAAGAGAAATGCCGCAGCCGTCGAAATTGTGACTTCGCGTTCAGAAAGCTACAGCGGCATGTCGAGTCACACCGGTCTATCGTTGCGACGCGATTAGGCACGTCATGCTCCCTGGCGGAACCACCTTTGCTGTAATAAGTTACATGAACAATTCTATGGAATGTCTATAAAATTCTAGGTCTATTAAAAAAAAGTCTATATCTCTAGTTTCGACGTAAACTTTTATTTAAAGTGGTTGCGCTGCAGAGTATCCTTCCCGGCGAAACCAACATAATATTTCTATTACTATACATAGTATAAGCAAATATATAGTATCAAATAATTCTATAACAATTCTATATTGCACCAGCACCCCCAAATCCTCAATCTACACTAGCGGAAAAAATTAAGGGATCAAATAAAGTCCAAATTTTTTGTAGTTTTTCAAGTGGCTCTATTTCCCTTAAAAATAGTCGTACTGGAATAAAAAAAAGGATTTTAAAGCTCAAAGTTTCTAGTTTTGAGAACTAAGATAAAAAAAAATCAAGCTACGTGTTCCGCTCAAAACCAACTTATCTACTACATCGGATCGGATAACTTGTCCATTCAGTTTTAATTTGCTTTTTTAGAAAGTTCGATACGACCGGTTCTCGCTGAGATATCGAACTTTGAATGGAAAAGGATCGTTTTGTCTTTAACCACAAGAAAATTAAGGAGGGTTTTGAAATCTTGAATAAATTTTCCACAAAAATCAGCTACGGTTTTTCGAAAAAAAATTGTTTTTAATTCTTTTCATTAATTTGAAAAACAAGAAAAAAGGGAAAATATCGAGAAAACCAGTAATGTTGAGTGTGCCTTTTACAATTCAATATGCCCACAGTTGTTGTCTGTGGAGATTTCAACATTAACATACTGGAAAAATCTGCTATAGTAAATAAATTTATAACTTTATTTAAGTCATATAATTTGTACAATCCATTCTTTGAGCCGACTAGAATAACTGCCACTAGTGCTACCTGTATTGATAATATTTTTACAAACTTCAGACCTTCTAGCCATTTAATTATAAATGAGTTGGACTCTGATCACTGTGGCCAGTTAGTCACTTTCCCTCAGAAAACAGTCAGAGCTCAAAGAAAACTTGTGAGTTTTGTTCCTGTAAATAAAAGTCGCTTAGGACAATTTAAAAATAGTTTAATGGAAAAACTACCGGGTTTGCCTTATCACAACAACCCGGATCGAGCTTATACTTCACTATTTAACCTCATCAATTGTGAGTTTAAGAAGGTTTTCACCTCAAAAACATTGCCTGTTTGTGACCGCGTTATATTTAGTGATTGGGCAACACCAGGTATTTACAAAAGTAGGGAAAGGTTATTTGAGTTGTATCATGAAAAAACATATAACCATGATGAAACTTTTAAAGAATTTGTTAAGAAATATTCTAAAACTTTTAAAAGAGCCTGTTCCTCAGCAAAAGCCTTACACATTAAAAATAAAATAATATCTTCTGGAAATAAAATAAAAACAACCTGGAATATTATTAATTCAGAAACGGGAAGAACGACGGTACGGAATCGTGACTTCCATCTAAAAATCAATGATGTAGATATTGAAGCAGACGTGGAGGTGGCAACTGAGTTTGAATTTTTTTTCACTAATATTCCCATTTTAACAACCAAAACTCTGTCATCGTCGTCCTCCACTTCTGCTTACTCAATACTAAAAGAATGTGTACCAGAATCTGACAAACTTTTTGAATTTTCAATTGCTTCTGCTAAAGACATTATAGAATCTTTTAAAAATCTTGATGTAAAAAAAACTGCTGACCTTTGGGGATTATCAGTACATACCATATCTTCAATAATTGATGTTATTGCACCCTTTTTAGCAATTATTTTTAACTCTTGTGTTGCGTCTGGTGTATTTCCTGATCAGATGAAACTTAGTAAAGTTATTCCACTGTTCAAGTCTGGCAGCACAACTGATCCTACGAATTTTCGGCCTATTTCGATATTACCTACATTAAGCAAAATTTTTGAGAAATTAATTTTGAAACAAATGTTAGAACATTTCAATGCACATAATTTATTACATCTAAAACAGTTTGGTTTTACAAAGGGTCGTTCAACTACAGATGCGGGCGTGGAATTACTGAAGAGCATATTCGAGGCCTGGGAGGAGTCGCAGGATGCTCTTGGCATTTTCTGCGACTTGTCCAAGGCCTTCGATTGCGTACATCATGATACACTCATCAAGAAACTGTACCACTATGGTATGAGGAACAAAGCTCTCGACCTTCTGACTTCTTATCTGAACAACAGAATTCAGAGGGTCGATGTTAATGGCAAGAGATCTGCAGGATCTGCAGTCACCATGGGCGTTCCGCAGGGTTCAATTCTAGGTCCTTTCTTATTTTTAATTTATATAAATGACTTACCTTACCACATAAGGGATAATCACAAGATCGTATTATTCGCAGATGACACTTCCCTTATTTTTAAAATCAAACGTCAGTTAGTTAACTTTGAACAAATTAACGATGCACTCTCTAAAGTTGTGCATTGGTTTAATGTAAATAATCTTCTTCTGAACGAAAACAAGACTAAACTCATAAAATTTTCAACGCCAAATGTCAGGCAGCTAACTACCAATGTTCAAGTTAATGGAATAGAACTGGACCCTGTTGAGTCGACAGTTTTTCTTGGAATCACTATTGATAGTAAATTACAATGGGGCCCACACATAGAAAAATTATCAGGAAAGCTTAGTTCGGCCGCCTATGCTGTTAAAAAAATTAGACAGATAACTGACGTAGATACAGCCAGAATTGTTTATTTTAGTTATTTTCATAGTCTTATGTCATATGGGATTCTTCTCTGGGGAACCTGTGCGGACATTAATACTATCTTTGTTCTACAGAAAAGGGCTGTTCGAGCCATTTACAACCTAGGTCCGAGAGATTCCCTTCGAGGAAAATTCAAAGAAGTAAATATTCTAACTCTAGCCTCACAATATATTTTTGAAAACCTAATGTATGTACACAAAAATATATCAAATTTTAAGAAAATGTCTGATATTCATAGTTTAAATACCAGGAATAAACACAACCTTGCTGTACATCGCACTCGTCTCCACAGAGTAGGCAACTCGTTCATGGGTCAATGTATACGCTTTTACAACAAACTTCCCATTGACATTCGAAACTTACCCATTAAACGATTTAAAATTTGTATTAAAACCAAACTTTGTAAAAAAGGGTACTATAAAATTTCAGATTATTTAGAAGATAAAAAAGCTTGGGATTGAGCTGCTCGCTCTGCTAAACCTTGTGATAAAACCATAAAACTTGACATTAGAATTATTTAGTAAAATCATTAAAATATACCAGTTTTATTTAAACATTAAAACAAAATGACATGATTACTTTGTAAAGTATAATATTATTTTAATTACCTATTGTGAATGTGAGGACTATGTGGATATTTTTTTAATTTAATTTTTTTTTTCTCATTACTCCTTTTTTATCCTCTCTCAGTTAGTTTTAATGATGGTCTGGCAGTTTGAGTAGTTTATGCGGCCTACCCAAATGTCCTTTCTTTGGTATTGTTCGTCGAGTTGAGCTCCTTTTGTTCTGAGTTGAGCTCCACGATTACTGACAAATGCTTGCACTGACTGGACAGGTCCACTCAAATCTGTGTGGTTCTTTTCTCAAAAGACCATTTCAGACATGAATCTACATGGTCCTCATATGGCTTGACCAAGATTATGTCTGGACTTTAAAAGAGACTGTGACCTCTGAGTTTGTTTCGGCCTTTCTTCTCAGAGTAGTCGGATAGGAAACGCCGAACTCATCTAGCAAAATTTAATATATTTTTAATATGACGTGTAAAAGTGATTCCTATATCCTATTTACAGAATAAACAATTTCATTTCATTTCATTTCCCACAAAAACCCCACAAAGTTTCGATTCAATCCATCGAGCCGTTTTTTTTGTTTTATTCCATCGCATTTTTGAAAAAAAATTAAAGGAAACTGTTTTACTGACTTTAAATGATCATAATCTTTAACAAAATGCAAAAATGTCTTTCAGTTTTTTATGCATTTTTATTGAAAAAAAAGTTTAAATTTATGGGTAAAAAAAATTTAAAAAAAAAAAAAACAAATTTGCAAATTTGGAACACCATTCCGCAACCTCAGATTGCCCGCTGCATCAATATGCCTGAACGCTTGGCAGCCGTTATTGAGAACAGGGGTGGAAATTCCCATTATTAACAGAACAGTTTTTTTTTTTTTTTTTTTTAATTTGGACGCCATAATCATCAGTGCAATAATAAAAAGGGAGTGATTACTGAAAAATACAAATAAAGTGATCATTTAATAATTTTTGAAATTGGTGACAACATAAATATTTCCGACATACCAAACAATTTATTTCTGATCGAGAATAGAAAATACAGTATATGTGCCAGGATTACCATGTGGCTTAGGACACCATAAAGCACACTGCAAAAGTGGCGCCAAATGGTATTGTTATGACGATTCTTCAATTAAAGTTAAAAATCAAACGTTAAAAAAATATGCAATTAGATATACTAATTCATGCCAATTGTAATAAGAAGTAGGTATGATTTTCTTTTTTGTTTGGTGTGTAACTTAAATTAAAAATATATGTGAGAAATATTACAGTGGTTAATTCTTACGGTCCCTATAATCTAGCTGTGTTGTATTGTTTTAGTCTATTTAAGTAGTAACGCCTGAACTAAAATAACCTCATTACGGAAAACTTGTCTTTGCTTTTTGGTTACTTCAGGCGCTCATGACCATATCTACGAAAAAAGATATGGTGTCGTAAGTTCTTATACTAATTTAATATAGATTGAAGATTTGGGGGTGCTGGTGCAATATAGAATTGTTATAGAATTATTTGATACTATATATTTGCTTATACTATGTAATAGAAATATTATGGTGGTTTCGCCGGGAAGGATACTCTCCAGCGCAACCACTTTAAGTAAAAGTTTACGTCGAAACTAGAGATACAGACTTTTTTTTAATAGGCCTAGAATTTTATAGACATTCCATAGAATTGTTCATGTAACTTATACTTATTACAGCAAAGGCGGTTCCGCCAGGGAGCATGACGTGATTAGGCGACGTACGTGGTCGCCTTCGGAAAGCACCTTACTGCGAATCGTGCCATCTTCAGATATTCTATCCATCAGTTCTTTTATTCTCAATTTAACGTTATTCTCATTCATCCAGGTCGCACATTCCCGAAACACTCGTACTTTGCATCAGCGCTGGGCCCCGGCCAACTGGCTTTATACAACCTTCTGAAGGCTTACTCCCTGCTAGACCCTGATGTCGGGTACTGTCAGGGACTGAGTTTTGTGGCTGGAGTGCTATTACTGCATGTAAGTATAACCTATACTATTAAATGAGCAATATTTATAATCACGTTCTGGAAAACGGATCTAACGATTTCGATGGAAGTTGCAATATAGGGGTTTACGGGGGCGAAAAATCGATTTAGCTAGTCTCAAGTCAGGAAAAGTGTAGTTTTTGCCGCATTTTCATCCGAGCAGAGGTCGGTCGCCCAAAGTTTTGAAAAAGATGGCTACCTTAGAATAATGACATGGCAGCATGGAATTAGTAAGTACCTATTGTCATAGCAGCATGGAATTAGTATGTACTATCATGGCAGCATGGAATTAGTATGTACTATCATGGCGGCATGGAATTAGTATGTACTATCATGGCAGCATGGAATTCGTTTTTACTATACATGGAATTAGTATAAACATTCTTTTAAATACTATTAAATGAGCATTCTCTGTTTTCACCAGAGCAGAACTCGGTCGGCAAGTACTATTATTATAAAATAAAATCATGCCTTTTTTACCTAAAGCATTTAGTGCATAGTAGACCCACATTTCGCCAATTATAGTGTTAAAGTCCAATGGAATCAAAGTAAAACCTAACACTCCAAGCTGCTACTGAGAAATTTCTGAAAGGCAAACCATAATAGCACTACCTGAATCAGTGACCAGAGGACCCTACACCAACGACACGACAATAAAAAAAATGTGTTCGTCAGTTCCGCAAGACTAGAGTTTACTCCATAATACGATTGTCTTTGAATATGCAATAGGCTGCAAAAAGGTAAATAAACGCATCTCAAAAAAAACCTATCCCCACCCTAATAAAACTCAAATGAAACAATAATTAGATCATAATTTAGACTTGTCTTATAAAAATAAAAAAACAAAATCCCTACCCCCCCCCCCTCTAATTTTACTCAAATGAAACAATAATTAGATCATCATTTTTAGACTTGTATTTGCGATTTAATTGGATGCAGTAAACAACAAAGTAAACGTAAAGTGCAAGTAAACGCGTATCTCACGGCCAAAATATCTAGATCGAAGTGTGAATTACATAAATGTAATATGTTTTTTTTTTCATGGTAAGTTTTAGTACGTTTGAGAACAGAGTCTATAACAATACACGAATAATCCTAGTTTCAGCTAAGCTCTTTAACGTTAAAATGTGGTCAAAATTACTTGGTTACAGATGGAAGAGGCGGAAGCATTCATACTGCTCCGTCACCTAATGTTCAGAAGAGGTCTTCGGAAGCAGTACCTCCCAGATATGAGCGCTCTACAAGTTCAGGTAACTATAATCAAGCCTGCAAAATTGACAAGAAAGTTTTTTTCCAAATCTTTGAAACACACACAAAGCATTTTAATTAAAACCAAAAGCGGGTTCAAAACTTACAAGTCTTCTTCTTTTCGTATGGTTAATGACTAACCTGGTGTCAGAGTTTTAAAGCCACCCATGGGCCTCTGACTTGGCTTCACATGCTGTCGAGAAATATCTCTCAGGCACGCCGGTTTCCCCACAATGTTTTCCTTCACCGTTTTTGAAGCAAGTGATAATTATACGATACGCACAGGAATCCCAAAAAACAGAGGTGCGTGCGTGCCTTGGGTTCGAACTCGAGACCTATGACTTGGCAGTCCGACGGTCACACCACTAGGCTATCACTGCAATTACTGCATGCCTATACCATTTTGTGACAATGGTTTTAAAATTTAAAAAAAGTAAGTAACTAAAATCGCCAACATACAATGTTTAAGCGTCGCGAATGGGGCGATAACATGTTCGTTTCTTCCCTCAATAGCACATGATACCATTTTTCTTATGATATTACAAGAAAAAGAAATTAGCCAGAATCATTTGTATATACGTATTTATTTTTAAGCACATAAATAAACCGAGGAGCGGGACCTAATAGAATAGAATTATCTTTATTCAAGTATCATGACTCAAAAATGATTAGTAAGACTTACAACTACGAGTATATTAGTAAAAACTACTACGACACCTCACAAAAACAAACAAATATGTTGTAGTGGATCACCGTTGTGGCAACCCATGTGAGATAGCACAACCGCGACCCACGAAAACACAGTCTAGACA
This sequence comes from Agrochola lota, assembly GCA_947364205.1. NCBI lineage: Eukaryota > Metazoa > Arthropoda > Insecta > Lepidoptera > Noctuidae > Agrochola > Agrochola lota. The sequence continues at coordinate 5,451,518 of OX376246.1, read as the reverse complement.
ATTTGAAATCATGCTTAGGATACTGTTGGAACTGCTCCACACCCTGCGCACCATGGAAGAGCACTTTTTGCGCATGGCTGTGTAAAAATAATCTACATGCGCATCCACGAACATCCCCGACGCAGTACAGAAGCGGGACAGCCCCACCAGCATCCTAAATGTGTTATATATACTGAACGCGGAGAGTGTTGTACGATCTTTGCGTATAACTAGCCCATAGGCTGCTCGTGTATAAAGACTTGCAGTAGGCTCGAAAGAGGGTTATCTTACAGGAAACCAGCATGTTCGCTCTAACCGACAACGCTCTCCGCTCCCGTTCAATGTCATCATAGTCTTTGAGATTGGGGGTTAATATAAAGGGTTATGGGGTTAAGGATTAAGGGTTAGGCTAATGCCTAAGATTGCTTGCATAAAGATACAGGTTTTCCCGTCCCAATTTTTCGGTACAGGGCGGTACTAAAAAGAAAGATAAACCCACGAATGCCCAGTATGAAAAAGTGTAGTCGGTACCGACAATTTGCAACTCAGTTGCAATCTTTACGCTGCATCCTTAAGCGTTTTATACCAGTTGATCTTTGGGGATCTGTAAAACTTATAGATGATAAGAGTACCAATCTAATAAACCACACCTCTCCCAGCTGTACCAGCTGTCGCGCCTGCTCCGCGACCACGAGCCGGAGCTGCACGCGAAGCTGGAGGCGCTGGACATCTCGCCCGCGCTGTACGCGGCGCCCTGGATGCTCACTCTCTTCACGAGCCAGTTCCCGCTCGGCTTCGTCGTCAGGGTGTTCGGTAAGTAAATACAAACTCAATGTCATACATACGATAACATAACATGACTCTGCTCTCGACGCTTGACGTGTCCACACGTCGGGTTCGGGTGCGCAATAAGTCAATCGTCATCCTGAGGATGCCTCGTTGAGAGGTGAAACACGTGTCGATTTTTACAGGGTTCTTTATGACTCTTTAAGAACAGTTAAGCGGATTAGGTTACTAAATATACGTCGACTATTGTATTTTATAATGGATTTCCGCAAAGTCACACCTGAATCAATTCACTATACGATAGAGTTCAAATTCCATTGCAACCAAGCATTGCATTTCATTGCAAGTACGTTCATTAAAAGTGCAGTGGTTTCCTTTAATTTTAATACTTGCGAGATATATATACAATTACGACAAATATTGTGGATTAATGCTGTGAATGATTTTATTTGTTAAGTCTTTGTATAAATAAACCTTTAGAATCGTTTTTTTAATGTTCACTCAAAAATCAACTCATTAAACAACGGCTTAAAGTTAAGAGATGTATAAACGTCGAAAATCTATGGTTAATCATGAGTTTAACTTTAAGCAGCGTTCATGAGAAGGTATGTAAAAGCTGTATAAAAAACCAAGCTTTGTAAAAAAGGGTACTACAAAATTTCAGATTATTTAGAAGATAGAAAAGCTTGGGATTGAGCTGCTCGCTCTGTAAGCCTTGTGAAAACCATAAAACTTGACATTTTAATTATTCATCACAATAGACGTTTTATATACACATTGACATTGTTGAAAACTATATTCAAAATGACACGATTACTTTGTAAAGTATTATATTATTTTAATTATTGTTAATGTGAGGATTATGTGGATATTTTTTTTTTCTTTTCCATTTCTTTTTTCTTTTTCTTAGTTAGTTTTAATGATGGTCTGGCAGTTTGAGTAGTTGATGCGGCCTACCCAAATATCCTTTCTTCGGTATTGTTCGTCGAGTTGAGCTCCTTAAGTTCTGAGTTGAGCTCCACGATTACTGACAAATGCTTGCACTGACTGGACAGGTTCTCTCAAATCTGTGTAGTTCTTTCCTCAAAAGACCATTTCAGACACTAATCTACATGTTCCTCACATGGCTTGACCAAGATTATGTCTGGACTTTAAAAGAGACTGCGACCTCTGAGTTTGTTTCGGCCTTTCTTCTCAGAGTAGTCAGATAGGAAACACCGACCTCACCTAGCTTATTTTTAATATTTTTATATGACGTGTAAAAGTGATTCCGATATCCTATTTACAGAATGAACAATTTCATTTCATTTCATTTCATATGGGGGCTAGTGTGAGTTACTACTTTCGTTAACACATTCCGGGACAGTCCGCCTCTCGACGCTATCTCGGAATATCGTTACGTGTCAGTACGGCTAAGGGCGGTCTATTTTATTTCATGTAATTTGGCAAACCGTCAATAGCCGTTGCTTGCCCAAAACATTCCTAGGAAGCACATGATCTAGTATCACATCACGCGACTTCATTCGTTCGTAGGTGTCAGCAAACTCTTTCCAAGTCATTTTTCAACACATACTTAAGCAGTGCCATAAGACACATTCACACCGCCGCTTAGATTCTTTGATACTTAACGATAGCAATAACCCACACTATCCCCCGAATATACCAGAATAGATAAGTGAATATGCTGAGTGCCAAAGTCCAACATCATTGTATCGGTTCATTAATGAATTCATTTTTAACGTTTGATTCATTGTTTAGACGTTTCACTTCCGAGTGAATGAAAGGCAAAAATAATCAAAAAGTGAAGCGTCTGATATTGCCCAGGATCTGGGTTGTAAAGATCAGACAGACAGTCACTCCATGAAAATACCGGTATTCAGCTGCATCCCAGATCAGATGGTTAGACTGGAAGGCGACCCCAACATAGTTGGGAAAAGGTTAGGCAGATTGACTTTTTTTACAAAGTAGCGTGTCAAATTGTAGCATTCATCAACCGAATTAGAAAAATGGCCTTTCGTGCAAGTTTCACTCCCGCGTTCGTATTTCTGTATAATCTTTGGCATAAAGTGTCTTTTCCTCAAACCACCTCTACTAAACTTCTTCTCTTCTCTTTCCAGACCTGATCTTCCTCGAATCCCTAGACATCGTATTCTCGGTTTCTCTCGCCCTGCTGTCTGCGCACAAGGACGGTCTGATGCTGTGTGAGAGCTGTGAAGAGGCTGCGGAGTATCTCAAGCACAAGCTGCCCGACATGAACCGGGGATTCTATGAGAAGGTTATGAAGAAGGTACGTTGTATTTTATTAAATACTCTTACATCGAAATAGGCAATACAACTAAAAGCTGAAAAAAAAAGCTGTTCCATACATTTTGACCGCGTAGGTATTGTACTTTACTTCCATACTACCGAAAAGGACATTGTTAAAAATGGCCTATGAATCAACACGTATGAAACCTTTACAATAATTACTATTTTTTTTTAATAATTTACATTACAATTATTACAATAGAACGGACACTTCTTAATTTCGAAAACAATTTAAAAAGTAATTCACTTCGACAGCCAAGTCTTTTTGCGCAGCGGTATAGTGTGCCCCATAATTATAACCCTCAGCACTCTCAGCGCTTGATCTATGAATAAGGTATTTAGAGTCTGTCAAGCGAGTCGTGTCCCATGAAAAAGGCGGTAAATTCAAAAATCTTACAGGGGTCAACACTGGTATAGTACGCTGAAAACTGGTTTGATACTTGAATTTTTGTAGAAAAAGAAAATCTCTGGGATAAATTAAAAAAGTGCATATCAATGTAGGTATTTATTCATCACAACTTCGTAGAGTTGGAACTTGCTTTTTTACAAAGTAAAATTCATTTATTTAAAAAAATTGTATGTTATTAAAATGCAGAAAAACAGTAAGTTTCAATTCAAACAACAATCTCTTAAAGTGGCTATCACTATTATGTGCCCCAGTAAGATTCAACGTCATGACTACGACTTCTGAATCTAAATCCGATATCGTGATCACATCACAGTAAAATAAATAAAATTAGATAATTGAGCTAAAAGTATCAAAATGTTGTAGCCAACCTACCTGATGTTGTGACAATCCGTTTGACAGATAATAGTATTGCCATTGTAAGAAATTAGCTAAATGATTTTGGACACGATTCGCTTGACAGACTCTAGTTACAAACAGAATAAAATGATTAAAAGCGCTGTGTGAAACAAGCAACAGCGACACTGACTGTCAATGAATTGACAGATGACAGTTTGACATTTCATAGTAATGACAGTGTTGTTATTTTGTCACTCGCATCCTAACTCCTGCGCTTGCATCTTGCGTTACTTAAGTGTATTCGTTTGTGTTATTGCATTTTCTGTTTTTTTTTTCGATTTTATCTAACAACTTGGCGTGAAGAAAGGACTGTGATTTTCTCTTGAAATATCGACCTCTGGCTGTAATTTCATAGCCCTAAACTAGTCATAACTACAAATAAATTTGTAACTACTTATAAAGAAATAATGGTTCTGACTACCTAATAGTACATTATGCATTCAATGAAAAGTTTGAAGATAAAATCCTATGTATTTTCACTAATAAACGCTAAGTTAGTATGTTTCATTGGCCTAATTATAACCTCAAAATCTGAAATCGTTTTAGATTTTTTGCAATTCTCAGAAGTGTCCGTGATTTTAATTTAGTTTCAGTCGAATATATGCATTATTTAGAATACAGAAAGTAAATTCCCGTCTCTGTTGGTTCTTAGGCGAACGATGTATGGACGCCGAACAATGTCCTTTCAACCTCAGATCAGGGGGTTCAGAATCATGTACTGAATCCATGGTAACAGTTTTCGCGTCCCTGCCACCCTGTATAATAAGATAAAGTAATTCATAAATTGAAAAAAAAAAATTCTGACACTCGCTCACATAGGGCGGTCTCTTTTCTTCAATTCGCCTACTCTTTGCACGTTATTCGTTTTAATTTCATTGATGCAATGTTACGACAAATGACATCACCCCGGCAAATGATATCTGCGCTACAGTTCTTTAAGTACAGATTGCTATTTTAGAAAATTTAAAATATATAAATAAATAATAACGTTTAATGAAATTAAAATATCTTCATGAAACTAAAACAAGAAACCACATACGTGTGTTACAATTATGTTGCCATTAAGGCTGCCTGTCCATTGAAACGGAGCGAGGCAGCGGAGAGGAGAACGGCAGCGGAGTGGAGCGGAGTTGCGGACAGTGTCTGTCCATTGATGCGGAGCGAGGTGGCGGAGCGGAGTTACGGACTGTGCGGAGCTAGACCGAGGTCACGCGACGAGTAATAATTCCCCGCTCCGGTTCTCCGCTCCGTTTCCCCGCTCCACTTCCCTTCTCCGCTCCGTTTCCCCGCTCCGCATCCCGGTTTTGTATGAATTTTAAAACTAGTTCGCAAATCCCTGTGCACTGAAGCAGAGCGGAGGTTTTATGCAATTCCATTGCTTAATATTGGCACACCGCTACTCCGTTCCTCTCCTCTCCGCTCCAGTGGTCAGGCAGCCTAAAGCGGTACGCTGTACATAATGTGTCGCGGTAAACTCTAATTGCACGATGCCGAATTTTTGTGTGACGTCAGGATTTTGTGTGACGTCAGGTGTTTGATGCGTAGTGCGCATGTGCCGATGTAGACGCCGCCACACTTTTTATCCCGATATTACCACGGAATCGAGACTTATGAAACCGTGGGGCGCAGCTAGTTTTTAATAACCATAAAACTTTAATTCCCAGGTCCTATCACTAGACATCAATCGTCAACTGTGCGACTACGCTGTGGAGTACGCCGTACTACGCGAGGAGATGCCGCGCGTTGCGGCTCTTACTGAAGATAACAAGCAGCTGGTTGAGGATAAGAATAGGATGGGAGAGGAACTTGATGTAAGTTTGATAATTAACCTTACTGAACGTAGATTAAAAGTAAGCTAAGCACCGTACTGATTTTAAGGTACACTTAGTAGCTTTTGGACACCATGCAAATTTCAATAATATATACTCAAAACTTTTTTGAATTCCACAATGTGGTACTTAAGTGGTAATTTAAAATTATATGTGATCATTATAGACCCTGTCAGGCACAGCAAAATAGTAGGATAGAGGAAGCTTTTAAAAAACTTAGGTTATCAACTTTTCTTTTTCGTGTGGTTAGTGACTAACCTGGTGTCAGAGTTTTAAACCCGCCCATGGGCCTCTGATTTGCGTTCACATGCCGTCGAGAAATATCTCTCAGGCATGTTCGTTTCCTCACGATGTTTTCCTTCACCGTTTTAGAAGCAACTGATAATTATACAATACGCACATCAATCCGAAAAGTCAGAGGTCTCTAAGAGAGAGGAACTAAATCTAATATTATTATGTAAAGTTTTGTTATTAGATTTGTGGAAAGATGAATAGAGGTATATTTAGGTCATACAGTCATACAAAGGTAAAGCTATCTTTATAGAATACAAAGGCATCCTTTTAGAAATGAAATAATTCATTATTTTTAAACGTTCCTATAAATGGGACTTGGGACTGTCGGGATTAATCCCGCATAATCCACGCGGGATCCTGGGATCAAACCTGAAATACCGAAAAAATATCTGTTATTTTTCGAAACTGCGCCAATGAAAGCTGTAATCTTTAAGCAATAATAATAAAAAATTGTATTGTTTTGACAAAACACTCATCTAGGTTTGAATCTGAGCCTTTTCCTACCTATGATTATGTTTACTAAGGGTTAACTAACATATACACATACCAGTATTATGTTAGTTAGATAACGCTAACACCGGTAAAGCCCAGCGGCCGAACCGGTGCCAGCGCGCCACAACCGCCAAGCCCCGCTGGCACCGCAAAAGCGTCGCGTGACACGCGCGGCGTGGCGGCTGTGGCGCGAGGCGCGCTGGCATCGGGTCGGTGCCGAGGGGACTTTACTGGCTAACACTTCATACCTTTGGTATCGGCTGCCAACAATGACGAAAACCTTTTTATATCACGTACTGACTTAATTAGACGCAATAATAATAACCCCAACCATCTCCTATTACAGGAAGCAATGGACGCGATAACAAACTACGAGAAGAACCAAACTAGACTAGAAACTATGAACAAATCCTTAGAACAACAACTAACGTTACTCAGCCGATACATCTCTGCACACCACAAACAAGACATACCGATAGAAATAAAGAAAATAGTGCAGAACCACTCGAAGAAACTGTCCTTTAAAATATTCTCCTCGAAGTTCTCTAACGAAGAACAACAAGATGACCCGAGGAAGAACTTCAAAACTGGTCTCAGTTCTCCGAATCTATTCGCGAAAATTCGGGAGGACTCCCCGAGAGATATCGAGCATGAAAGGAGGCAGTTTATGATGAAGAAATCTCAGTCAGTACATTCTGGATTAATAGCGAATATGAAGAATACCCAACTAAAGGCATTGGAAGAGAAAAACGAGAATCATAAAACAGACAACATAACAGATACATTAAAAGAATTTGGGAAGAAAAACTCAGGATTTTTCGCGAGCACCCAGGAGCAAATCCGCCAAGAAAGACTATTCGAGCATCAGCTAAAGAACAATTTCGACGAGAATTTGCGCAGATTAGACGAAAAATTAAACGAAAAGCTAAATCCGACATCCTACATAGATGATCTAAACATCTTTCAAAGTCGGAAAAGCATGTCTTTGAATTTACAACCGTTAAAAGACGGAAAAGTAAATGATAGCGGATTTGTTACCCCGCTCAGCGCAGACGAGACGAAAACCGACTCGTGTTCGACCATTTCTCATCCGCTGAGTGACGTAGATGTCGATATTAAGTTCGATGGACAATCGACTAAATTAAAACAGATTAGACCTATTAAACATGTAAATGATAAATCGTAGTACATGTCTTTTGTTATATATTGTTCGTTTTGTAATGATTGTTGTGACACTTGCTTATTTAAGAGCTAAAGTAGAATGTTCCGAATATGCGGCAAAATTTTCTAACGATACTAATCTATTACAACATTGACGCTGTAGCAAACAGGCGCGATGCGAGTCTGGTGGAACAATTTCTATGAAAATTTCTAGGAAATTATTCTATCGGTGTCGCGTCGCGCCTGTTAGCTAGAGCCTTTATGGTTGCGTTTCTATTGAGAAGTTGGTTATGACCAACAGGGGGCCTAAAACGGCCGCTTTGGCAGAATCATAATATGATAATATTATGAATCAAACAAACTGACAATTCATAATATTATCTGCGTTCAATTCATATTATGCAATTCATCTGTTTGACAGTTTTATAATAAAGAAATAACATTTGAACAGTAGAAATAAAAAATAAAAATCTCATTTGATTAATAAAAACTGTAACGAAAAATTATCCGGTAAAATTACGGTCTTTATTTGTTTCATGCAGCAATATTAACACGAAATATGATTCTGATATGAATTAAATTGAATATGATTCAGCTAAAATATTTGTCACCATAGAGGAATAGCTAGGAATTCAGAAAATGAATTGCTTTTAGAGGACTTGCTTAACGACGTGGCCGTTTTAGCCCCCAGGACTAAAGTCGATACTGCTTTAAGTTTATAAGTAGGTATGCTACGTAAAAAGTTGCCTTTGTAGTCTGAATCATTATAATCAAGTTAATGTAGTACCTATAGTTTTTTTCGGAAAACTAAATATGTGAAGAAGCAAAATTGCGTTCATAGCCTTTACACATTAATAATGTGGACATTACTATAATTCATTTAAACTTCGAGTGGGTTTCTGTTATTACAGAACAGATCGAAAAGGATCGAACTCATGATCTCTCGTTCTTGGCCAATACTCTGAGCGCCATCTACATCGCCACATACGAACTACGCATCACACTGACGTTACGCGAAATCCTACATCTCGCAAGCAGAGTTTACAGTGCGATCAGCATATACAATGTCGCCCATAGGCATGTGCCCGCCCGTATTTATCTGAATATTCGTGACAAATTATTAAAAATTCACCTTAAAAAGGTCTATCTTTAAAAAATTTAATGTTATTAAATTTTTAATTTTTAAGCAGCGCATATCTCCTATGTTATTGACTCGATTTGGATTCTGTTTATAATTTGTAAAAGCTTATGAGTTATTTTATCGGATTAACTAGTAAAATTTGTCAACTATGAAAAAAAAACTGAGGTGGAGATTTTTTTTCTCAAAAAAGAAACACACCTATATTCTAAGTCGTCACCTCGAAAGCTCCTCGACTCACAACTCAGTCAAGGAACTTCAAGGCGTGCCTCGAAAGATCCTCAAAATCGGTATTCATAGTCGTAAGACTAAGGAAATTATGAGGTTCCTTGAATGAGTGTGAGTCGAGGTGATACGTCACGAATACGTCATTATTTGGAGGAATATTCCGTTTATTATATTGGCTAAACTTATTTTTAGAACAGTCTGTGAGAGCGTTACCTACCTGTAGTTTTCAACTTGAAGTGTCACATTTGTCAAATGAAAGTTGATGGAGTGATAAAAATAAACACACTAATAATTTATCCACTTGAACCAAAAACCATGTCCTGGGCAAAAAATAAGATAATACTTGAGAATTGAATGGCTTGAAAACACAAAAAATACTTCTTTATGCGTTTCCTAAAATATCAGTTCATCTTGAAATTTCCTGATGCATAAAATCGTAAAGCGGCAAATATTTGGGTTATGGGTGGAGTTGACAATCCGTCTGTTGCCACCACCAATATCTTGAAACAATAGTGGTAACAAAAAGCTCACCACAATATATTTTATAAAGCGAAATCTCATTTTAAATAAATCATCATAAAACCCAATTGGATTTTCTGCATCTCGTAAGTAGCGTCACGATACGTAATTGTTATTATAATAAAAATATTCAATAAATTCTTCAAAAGACATAACGAAAAGCGGATGAAATACGCTTTTTTTGGTTAAAAACTTCCTCAAGGTAGATCGCGACGTACCTTATATTTGACAGTTGGTTCCTCAACTCAAACTCACCTCGACTGAGGAAATTCTTTAACATGAGGAGTAAAATTGCAACTATGAATATCAAACTACCTAAGTGAGGTTGAGTCGAGTCGAGGAAATCATGAGGTTTTGACTTAGAATATAGGTGACAGTATTTATTTTAAAAAACACAAGTGCAAGTCCATAAAATCATAGCGGGATATAAAAAAAAAAAAAGATAGAATTTTTAAATTAATTTTCGATCATTAGTCATGAATATTCAGAAAAATACGGGCACATGCCCATGGGCGACATTGTATATTACTTCCCGACATCAATGACACGACACCCGTCTGGTCGGAGGATCCACCCTTTTCTATAGAGTATGAGTGAACTTTCCACCACATACCTCTCAAAGCTTATCTAAGACTATCTTACGATGAACCAATACAACGGCATCGTGAGGAAATCTGACTAGATTCCCTCACGATGTTTATGGACTCAGACGGGTCTGATGGTTATAAGACTTTATAACATAACATCACGCCTGTGTTGCCAGAAAGGTTAGGCAGAGGTGTACCTATAGTACACCCACATTTCGCCAGTTATGTTTAAGCCCCATGTCAAGCCAGGCAGCCAGGGGGCAAGCCTATTGCCATCAACCAGGCACAAATCGTAACTCCAGGCTACTACTGAGAATTTCCAGATGGAAAAACCTAATAACTCTGCCCGACCCGGATATCGAACCCAGTACCCTAATTGCGTAATACACGATCAATCAGAATCAGAATCGTTTTGAAACAGATTGCTAATCCATTGCTTCATAAGTTCGAAAAAAGAATCTGCTCAACAACGTAATTATCGCAATGAGTGTTGTTGAACTGTCAAAATGAAACAGATGAGTCGTAATCGCTTACGAAAATATGTTACGTAATTAGATAGCTGGATCTCATGCTCAGTGATAGCGCTTGCGACCATTAAGCAAGCGTTGATCAATGCAAGAAAATACCTTTTTTCTACAGTGGGACAAATACGCTGGCATTTTTTGCTTCTACACGAATTTATTATTCTTGCAGTGTTTAAAAGGTTTTTTTTTGTATCCCATAACTCGTAAGGTATGAATGAGAGTTTATCAAAGAATCAACAGGCATATGTTTTTTTTTTTAATATTGTATTTTTTTTTTCATTTTTTGTTCAAAATAATTCGACAAAGTCACGATTATTTATGTAAAAAACCCTTAGATGAAATATAACAAATAAATAAAACATTTCATTCAGATTATTTTTGTTAATAAAAATAAAATATGACAACGTCGCATTTTCTTAGCTTTTAAGCTTTAAATATGCACGATTGGTTTGAATGAAAATGATTTACGCGTACTTATCAATGAAACTTAGATACACACAACGAGAGTCTCGTGGAAACTTATCTTAAAAATAAAAATAAAACTTATACGCTCATTGATTCTTTGACATGGTCATTAATACCTTACAGTTATAGGATATCAAAATGAACCCGTTGTATACAGCTTAAAATATGTTTATTGTATGTAATATGAAGTATTAAATGTGTAGATTCCTATTTGCCGATAAATATAACGTTAAGTATTATCCGCACCAAGGCACAAGATGCAGAATATCTGTCAGAAACATAGGTAAAACTGAAAGGTGTGTCGACACACTGAACTCGTAGATGTTTGGAAAAGTCCCAGCGGTGAAATCACCTCATGCAGGTGGCTACATAACCAGTTTTCATATCCGGTGGAAGAGCATGACACAAACTTTTACCATGGATTCAGTACATGTGGACACAGACACGGTAGAAGGGCAATTTCTCATTCATTTCACTGTAATTCTAAACCCCTAATTGAAGTAGTTGGAATGTAATTTAAAAAAAATTACTGTTCCATACAAATGTGCAATATACAATGTCGCCCATGGGCATGCGCCCACCCATATTTTTCTGAATATTCATGAAAAATTATGGAAAATTAACTTAAAAAAAAAAATTATAATATAAAAATATTAAAGAAAAATATTATTATTACTCCCGGTCTATCTTTAATATGTTTTATGTTATTCAATTTTTTTTTTTTTTTGTAGCGTTTGCTATATCTCGGATGTTATTGGCTCGATTTAGATTCTATTTATTATTTCTAAAAACTTAACTTATTTTATCGGACTAACTAAAAAAAAATAGTTAAATTTGTCGACTATGAAAAAAAAAAGGGAGGTGAAGACATTTTTTTCAAAAAAAAACTAGTTATTTTAAAAAACACAAGTGTAAGTCCATAAAATCATAGGATATTGAAAAAAAAAAAATAAGAAAACATGATAAAAAAGAAAAGTTAGAGTTTTTTAATTTTATTTTCCATAATTTGTCATGATTATTCAGAAAAATACGGGCGGGCACATGCCCATGGGCGACATTGTATACGTTGTCAAAATGTATGGAACAGCAGATATTTTTTTCGTGATTGCGATGTTGGTCCCATGGAGAAAAGTCCCAGTCCGCGAGCAGTATCGCGAGAGCTAGATATTTAAAGAGTGAATTTGAGCTGAGGTATTTTGGACCTACCACCGTGTATATGCCCGTCACAAGTTGTGAAATATTGCATTTTGTGCCTTAGTGCTGGTGAGGCTTTATATAAGCGAATCGTTGCCTGTAGTTGCATATTATAATATGGCTGACAGTATTTGAAAAAACATCCGTGGTATTTGTTAGCCTGAATGTGTTTTCAATTCTTGTATTCTACTGGCAAACCTGACAGACGTTGTCCTGCCCAAACAGCACCACCTAACAAGTCGAATTAAGAATCTAAACCGTCCTGAGACCCAGTCAAATTGACACAAATTTCATCAAAATCGGTCCAGCCGTTTAGGAGTTCTGTGACATACACAGATAGAGAAAAAATATATATGCAAATATGAACAAAAAGATGAGTGGTTGTTGAAATTTTGATTAGGTAATTCATTATTTGACGGCCGATTTACGCCCGGTTTCGGGAACTAAAATCAACACAAAAATTAATGAATTACCAATATAAATGAATTACAATTGTTGTGACTTGTTGAATGAATTACCAACGGCCAAGCGTTTAATTTTGACTCGTCGATAATTTTAGTACCACAAACCGGGTGTTAATGCCCGGAGACTTGAACTGTTTTTTAGAAACCGAGGCCTAGCGACATTGTCACGCACATATGTGGCTTAAAAATAAATGCGAACATTATAATGAGGGTCTTGTGTTCATACTACTACATACTACTCCAGGAATTTATAAAAGTAGAGCGAGACTATACGAGTTATATGGTTTGAAAAAAATCAGGTTTGATACTCCTTTCCTAGAGCATGTAAAAAAATATTCAAAATTATTTAAAAAGGTTTGTGTTTTTGCTAAATCTAAATTTTTAAGCGATACAATTAAAAAATCCAATAATAAAGTAAAAACCACTTGGAAAATTATTAACAATGAAACGGGTAAGTCGGTTAAACAAGATAAACAACTTGAGATTATGGTCGACAATAAATTAGTTAATAAAGCAGCTGACGTAGCCGAGGCGTTTAATGAGTTTTTTGCCAACATACCTGTAACTACGACTCGCTCCTTAAATTCATCCCCGTCTAAAGCTGAAAACCTTTTGCTTAGTAGTGTATCTAAAAATAGTCCCTTATTTAGCTTCGAACATGTAACGCCTCGTGATGTAGTTAATGTTTTTAACACACTCAAGTCTAAAAACACTGGTGATTACTGGGGCATCTCCATTAAACTTTTAAGTAATATAATAGACATCGTAGCCCCCTATCTAGCTGTTACTTTTAATAAATGTGTTGATTTAGGAACTTTTCCTGACCTCATGAAGAATAGTAAAGTCATACCACTATTTAAATCAGGTAATAAAAACGACGTTGGCAATTTCAGGCCTATTTCTATCTTACCAGCATTTAGCAAAATATTTGAAAAGTTAATACTCAAGCAGTTACTTAGACATTTTAATTTAAATAGCCTCCTTCATAATGAACAATATGGCTTTACAAAAGGTCGTTCGACTACAGATGCGGGTGTTGCTCTGCTGAAACACATATTTAACGCATGGGAGAACTCGCAAAATGCTATTGGGGTTTTCTGTGACCTCTCCAAAGCATTTGATTGCGTGCACCATGACACGCTTTTGCGTAAGCTGCGTCATTACGGTGTTCAAAACGAAGCTCTCAACGTTATAAATTCTTATTTACACAATAGGTCCCAATGTGTAGATGTTAATGGTGTGAAATCTTCCGGTCTACCAGTTCAGTTAGGTGTACCTCAAGGCTCAATACTAGGTCCATTCTTGTTCTTAGTGTATATCAATGACTTACCATTCTATTTAAAGGGTATCTGTGAAGTTGTACTGTTTGCAGATGATACCTCTCTTATTTTTAAAGTAGACAGGAATAGACAAGATTTTGACGATGTAAACAGTGCTCTCTCAATGGTTACGGATTGGTTTACGACAAATAACCTAGTTCTCAATGCCAAGAAAACGAAATGTGTAAAGTTCGCCCTACCAAATGTTAGAAATCTAGGACCCAACATCGTCTTAGATAAAGAGGTGCTTGAGTCTGTAAACTCGGCAGTTTTTCTGGGCATAACAGTAGATGCCAAACTTCAGTGGGGCCCACATATATCGAGCCTAGCGGGAAGGCTCAGTTCGGCCGCCTACGCCGTCAGGAAAGTAAGACAATACACTGACGTCGATACAGCTCGGTTAGTCTATTTTAGTTATTTTCATAGCGTTATGTCCTACGGTCTTCTGCTGTGGGGCAAAGCTGCTGATATTCAAAATATATTTGTCCTTCAAAAACGAGCTGTTCGAGCTATTTACCAGCTAGGTGCCAGAGTTTCTCTGAGAGATTTTTTCAAAGATATTGGTATCCTCACGGTGGCGTCCCAATTCATCTTCGCCAACATCTTATATATTAGGCAAAATATACACTTATACACTAAAAACAGTGATTTTCACAATGTTAACACTAGAAATAAGGACAAACTACGAGCTCCCTTTCACCGGCTTCATAAGGTTCATAACTCATTTGTTGGGCTTGGTATAACCTTTTATAACAAGCTACCCTCTTCTTTGCTAGATTTGCCTTTTGATGCGTTTAAAACGAAAGTAAAATCCAAGCTTTGTTCAAAGGCATACTATTCTATAAACGACTACTTAAATGATAAGAATAGTTGGTCGCTGTGATTAACTCAAGACAATGTTTATGTTCTTTCTCCAGATTACCTACTGACAAGTTATATGAGTTTATATAATTGTATTTTTTTAATTTTTATTTTTATTTTTTTATTTGACTTTATAAGTCAAGCTATTTTTAATTTTATTTCAATTTATTGTTGACATAATCTACTCATTACAATGTTTTTTCTAATGAGTTGTATTGCAATATGTGGTTAGCTAGTGACCTCGACAATTGATCATATTAGTTATTGTTATTAGTAATTAACTGTTTGTTTTATTTATTTTATCTCGATGGTCCTAGTTTATCATTTATAACTTCCAGTTACAACTATATGTAAGCGGGCACGCCCTTTATGCCTGGAGGCTTTTATTTAGATAAGTTCTGTTTACGTTTAGTTTTTATTTCTGCCTGAGTATAGTTCTCGATGATGTTGTGTGGTATATTGGCGTGTGCTAGCTAACATATGGCTAATAATTTAAATTATGTTTTGTGTTGCGTAATCTAAATTATCTAAATTATTTTGAATACTATTATATAGAATCTTATTTTTTTGTTCTTCTAACTGAACAGACAGCTGTGCTGCTGGGGAGTTTGTTGCGCCACTTCTTCTTCCCAGCTAATGCACTAGGAAGTGGTGAAGGGTGGGCGTTTTGGGGGACTGTCTTATGTAATTTTGACGTTCGAAAAGTGCTGATTCTCAGCCTAGTTTGAATAAATGACTTTTGAATTTGAATTTGAATTTGAATTTGAATAGAATAGAATATTTTATGCGTTATTTACTTTATGGGATAAATGAGAAAGTAATTTCGTGGTTAAGATTAAGATTAGCCAGTCAGCAACCTGGTAGCGTGCCGGGTTGGATCTAGTATCGTTTGGCAGTTGTATGGAGGTAAAGGGGTTAAGCGGGGAGGTTAGCTGGTAGGGGTTGAGTCCCCGATTATAACACTACCACTCTTATTAAAACGTTAAATTAAAAAAAAAAAAAAAAAAAATTGTTTCTAACCTCAAATTAGATAAAAAGCGAAAACAAAATGTAAGAAAGAAAATAAATGTAAGTGACCGTGACGCTAACGTTTGACAGTTCTCACTCATCGAATGTACAAAAGGCAATGTTACTAGTACTGTTATTAGGAGAACTTAGGATGCAAGAGCGAGCGAAGCGAGCTCGGGACTTGGGGTACCCCGAGTTGGGCTGCCCAAAGTCCCGAGCAATTCACCGTCAACTACGCCATATTATTGATTGGAACCGCCACGTGAGTTTCCCCACCCACAAATCCCGAAAGAAACTGGCTATTTTTTTCTCAGCATCTATAGTTTTACGCACTTTGGGGTTTTCAAATATACACTAAAAAGAGTCTATTCTATCCAAATAAATATATCTACTACACAAAAGGGACGAGTTATAAAGTTTCGCAACAAGTGTTTTGAGTTTAAGTTACAATAATCTGTTTTTGTCAAGAACGGTGCGTTACATTTTCATGGGAGTGGTGCCAGGGGAAAAGGAGCACCCCCACCTTACCCTCACGTATGTGTGCCTCGGCTTCGCCGCTGCCAACAATTTCACGATCGGCCATCAATGCCCCTGATGCAGGCTGCGACAGTAATGTATTATTTTTAGAATATCCTAAAGAGTAAAAACGTAATAACTAGTTTACTTAGGTAAATAATAGTATTAATATATTAGACCCTCTAATAGCCTTGCTTATGTATCACAGCTTACGTTTAAACACCGATAAATTAAGTAAATCTATAAATATATAATGTAAAAAATAATGTTTATTTATTGCACAATATATTTAATATTTTTACTGTTTGAACACTTTAAATGTATGGATGAATAAAAGTAGGGAAATTATATTTTACTTTTAATTTCTATTGCTATTTTCATGTAGATATTTGGATTATTTATTTTGTAACATTATATTTAAAAAATTGTTAATGTAAGTTGTGGGCATAATTAAGGGTGTGATAGCGACTATCAAACAACACTTTTCTCCATGGGACCAGCATTGTACTCGCGAACAAATTATCAACTGTACCATACAAAACTTAATACCTACTCGAAACAAATGTATGGGACGGTTGATTATTATTTACTCGCGAACAAATTATCAACTGTACCATACAAAACTTTAATACCTACTCGAAACGAATGTATGGGACACCTGATTATATTTTCGCGATCACGATGTTGGTCCCATGGACAAAAGTGTTCAGTTTGATAGTCTCTATCACACCCGAGAATGTTGATCAGTTGGTTACCACACCCTTAAACATGAACATACTTTACTGATAAATACTGTATGCAAACAACATAGCAAATTCTAAGCTAACTCAGCTGACAGGCCTAATTTTTTAGAAAATTAATGGTGATATTTTATTGTTTTTTAAACTTTTGCTATTTCAGCATCTTTTAGGTACTATTTTACTTATATCTCGGCTTCTTTAATAGTTTAAAAGAAAAGAAACGTTGCAACCTATTTTTATTAATTTACATCCAGAAATCACCCGGAAGATTTTTTATAAAATAAAATAAATATCAAAAATATGTATTACGAAATATAAATTGCTCAAAATTGATTATTTTTTATTTAATTATAAGTATTTTATTATGTAAGAACACTGTGAAATGATCGTTTGGCTTAAATATAGTGAAATATTGTGATTTATTATATAAATATTAAAATATAAATAAATGAATAGTTGATTAAACAGATTTTTTTAATTTCTCATACAGAAAGAAGAAAGAAAGAAAAAGTATTTATTGAGACTCGCACAGGAAATCACAAATTAAACTAAAAACACACTAAACATAAATAAAAAACAAAGTAAAATTTAATTCAGCATGTTGCTGCGACATTTAAAAAACAAATGTCGCAGCGCTGGAATTCTGATAGGGCCCGCAGTGATGTCACGGATACATACAGGATTATACAATGGCCCCGATGGGCATGTGACCGCCCATATTTTTCTGAATATTCATGATTTTTTTCGAAAATTAACTTTAAAAGGTCTATCTTTAATAATTTGCATGTTATTCAATTTTTTATTTTTTGTAGCTTTTCTTATATTGGCTCGATTTGGATTCTGTTTATTATTTCTAATAGCTTATGAGTTATTTTATCGGATTAACTAAAAATGTTTCGTAATATTTGTCGACTATGAAAAAAAAACGGTGGTGAAGACATTTTTTACTAAATAAAAACAGTATTTATTTTAAAAAACACAAGTGTAAGTCCATAAAATCATAGCGTGACCATATATATTTTTTTTTAATAAGAAATTAAAAAAATAAATAATGATAGACCCATGATAGGTCACATGCCCATGGGCGACACTGCATAATAAATAAAATAAAAAATTGAGTTCTTTGACTTTGAACACGAATGATAGTACAAACAAACAGGGGTCCACCTGACGCTCAGTGCTGCTTGTACGGGAGATACTGCTCTATTTTAAACCCCCGACGGAAAAGAGGGTTTAATCTGTGTCTGTCTGCGCCATCGTAGCTGTCAAACGGCAGAACCGATTCTGTTTTTTTTTTCCATTTTGATGAAATTTCACGAGGGCTTGGTACTAAAAATTGTTATAGTTATTTCCTCCATTTAAAATAATTGTACAACTTGGCTTTCGCAAAAAAAAAAAATGAGGTACAATTCTTTGATGTATATTGTCCATCTCTAACTTATGCCACAGACGGCTTTTTTTTCGCGAAACCGTTGAGGTACAAGTATTTTCAATTGAGGTACTAAACAGAACAATCTGGGTACTAACCCCTGGTGAAATTTCAACAAAATCGGAGAATTTTGCCATCTGTGACGTGTGACGCACAGAATCTTCTACATATTCAATATTCATTAATTTACTGAGAGACACAGCCTAAATCACTGGGTCTAGAAGCATGAAATTTTGCACAAGAGTTTCTTATAATATGAAAGTAAGCACTAAGGAAGGAAGTCTGGAAATTCATCCCCTATAGGGGATCCCGTAGGGGATGAAAGATTGTGATTTTTAAAAGTTGTAAACGTGGTAACAGCGCCTTTACGCTCCTGTTTACCTACAAGTAAAACTTATATCATCTTTTTAGCGTTCCGTAGTCACTAAAACCCTTACGTCTGTCTGCGGCTTAGCTCAGAGACTGTTAGTACAAGAAAGCTGTAATTTGGTATGGGTATACATATTTTAATCACGGCTACAACGTGGTAAAATATAATCATGAAAAATATTTTTTTAGGGTACCTTTCCTACACATAAAGTGGGGATGTTTTTTTCTCTCATCTATCCTATGGTGTGGGGTGTCGTTCAAAAATATTGTGAGTTAAATAAACCCATTTTTGGATTCAGGGATCCGTTTGCGAAATATTAAACTTTAAAGTGCAAAGTTTTGATAGTTGCCAGCTAAATGGTTGGTTCTGGATATGTGGAAAATTTCACAGCAGTAGTATATATAGCGAAATTAAAAGAAAAACTATCGTAGCTAAGAAGGCTTTACAAGTTAACGAGTAATAATCGACCAACTTACATTTGCAGTTGAAAAAACATGTTCTCCCACACATTCCTTAAGGGAGAACATACGACTGACGCCGGTGTAACCTTATTAAGACACATTTTTATCGCGTGGGAAGAGGCTGAAGACGCCATAGGAATCTTTTGTGACCTCTCCGAGGCATTTGATTGCGTCGATCACGAAACCTTACTCTTGAAACTTGAGCATTACGGACTTGGAAAACTTGCGCTCAATTTAGTAAGATCTTATTTGAATGATAGACAACAGAAAGTCCAAATAAACGGTATCAATTCACTAGGTTTAAAAGTAAAAATAGGTGTGCCACAAGGCTCGATATTGGGTCCTTTCCTTTTTTTAGTTAATATAAACAATCTACTTCATTTATTAAGAAATCAACCACAAATGGTGTTATTTGCTGACGATACTTCTTTAATTTTTAAGGTAGATAGACGTGCTACAAATTTTGACGACGTAAATAACTTTACTTCACTGCTAATAATTTAGTATTAGAAATACGTCGCGAACAAGTTGAATATCAGTTCACAATTTGTCGCAATCTATACACGATTAGTCCGTATGCGTACTGGCACTGTATATTTTGGAATAAGCTAGTTAATTAGAAAGAAAATTATTTAGAAAGTGGCACTGCTTCACAGTACCACTTTCTTCACGCCAGCCCAACGGTCTGTCTCCGCCAGGTGAGATCTTCGGTTTCCCGGAGTAGGTCCGGCGGGAGAAAACCAGCAACATAGCTTGTAAATTGTAATAAAGAAATCATAACGCTTAAATACTGAAATAAAACCTTTGATTTTGATTTATGTAGTCAAAATCAAAGATTCTAGCATTCGTAAAGTCAAAATGACAGTTCGATCATGACATCAAAATTCCTATAAACATAGTAATTATAAATAAAATTTCAGTTTATAAAAAGCAAATCCGTAGTGTGTTACTAACAAAAAGGTTTAAAAAAAATTCACGTAAAACGTAAGTTTAGAAAATTTTAGGTTGTGTTAAGGGAGCTCAAGATGTGGTAAATCAAAGGGTTTACAATATCATAAGTTATTTATTTATTTACTAGCGACCCGCTTCTGCTTCGCACGGTTTTTACGACTTGACAAAACATCGAGATTTCTTAGTTTTACGTAACTTTAATATTAATGTATTATACATGTCGGAGGAGGGTCTGTGTCTCTCTCGTTTTCAGGCATATTTTAACTACTGTGGGCGTACTATGGGTAGTGTTGGTTAGTGCGCAATAGAAAAACAGTTTGCAGTTCAGATCAAATTATAATTTACGATCACATTAATCACACTAGCATTTCAGACATTGTAGGTACACGACACAACTATTCGAAACGCGCGACAGTTTCTAAACATCTTCATCGCTTGACCGCTACCCTTGAAGTCTGCTTCTGCTCTGCTGAGCCCCGGCTGGTGGCCGGTCCGAGCGTTTTATTGTAGACTCTGTCGAGCGCCGCCGCTTGGCGGCGCTGGCGTCCCGGTTAGTCAACTCAGTAACGTATTTGCGACATACACATAAAACTTCCGGAATAAATGGTGACCGCGTACCGGAAGGTGCAGCGTTGGTAGTCCTTCCACAAAGTGGATCGACGCGTCGAACTGCAGAAGGTTACAGGAAACCGCTAGATGTAGACTTGCAGGGCTGGTCTTTATGGCAAACCCAGGTAGAGGCTTTTCCCCAGAAGTGGAAGTCTTACGCCTAATATGGTGCTTCTTAATCTTTATAGATTCTCTCAATCTTCCAGCAGGTAAGAAACGAAATCAAAATGCCCTTGCTTAAAGTACCCACGAAGTATGAGACTACAATAGATGCACAAAAGAAATGGCTGCGCATATTGCAGAAAGCACAGGAGACGGTGGAAGAGGATGCCGTGCAGCAGGTAAGTAAGTTAGAATAGAGTTGCCTGTAACCTGTACTACTGCAGGGAAAAGGGCTCTTCTTTTATAGAGAAGGAACGAGTATTCATCGCCGGCTTTCTTACTGCGTGGCGATTAAAAACTTCTTCTTTACAAGTCGATGGTAAAACGTGTATTATGCTAAAAGAGTTGGGCCCAGCAGGTGGCCACGCCAATCGCGGTATCAGTGGAGTTTTTGAGGTCCTCAAAAGTGCAGGTGTGTGGAATCGTTGGAAACTCCGTAGACTATATATCATGATCATAGATTAAAATCTCTCGAGAAACGGATTGTGATCGCAACATGATGTGCTATCTAAGGATATCTGGATATATTTCGTAACTAGGTTAGCTACATAATGTACAGCAATGCATTTGGTCAGACATACCACATAGGGTTGAATACATTATTCCTTCTGTAGACGAGTATTTATTGAGTATTGAGCACGCCATCGTGCACTTGTATTGACCTTTACAACAGTTTAGCGACCCATGAGGGTTAATGAAAGGTCTCACATTCAAACTCAGTGACTTGTAAATGCTATAATTGAACAATTAATAATTTAAAATGGGCCTAATTAGAAGGCTCAAAGTCACCCAAAGGGCAATGGAGAGGGCTTTGGTTCATGTTTCCTTACGTGACCTAATCAGAAATGAAGAGATCCGCAGGAGAACCAGGGTAACCGACACAGCCCGAACAATTGCCGAACTTAAGTAGCAATGGGCAGAGCTAATTGCTCGCAGAACAGATGACCGAAGGGGCCGAAAGGTTCTGGAGTGGCGATCTCGTACTGGTAGACGTAGCGTTGGAAGGCCTCCCACAAGTTGGACCGATGATCTTGTGAAGGCCGCAGGAATTCGCTGAATGCGGGAAGCATAGAACCGGTCGAAGTGGCGTTGCTTGGGGGAGGCTTATGTCGAGTAGTGGCCGTGTTTCGGCTGAAATTATTATGATGAACAATTAATAGTATTTTGATTTGACACAAAGTAGGCTTCCAAAATGATCAAGTTAATCTTTCTTTCAGGAAGCTGCCGCCAAAGGGATGCGAATAGCAGGCCGTTCCTTACCTCCGCAGGTGGCCGGCAGGAGCTATGCGAGATACTGCGACCTGGTCAACAAGATGTATGATGCTTATCTAAATAATGTTCAACTGCAGAGGGAGCCGTATATTCTGGAAATCATTACTGTGATTATGAAAAGGTAGTTATAGAAGGTGGAATTAAATTGACTACCGAAACACTGACCCCAAATAAATCGGAATAAAGGCAGGACGATGGTGATGATGATAATGATCTCGACGGGTCTACACACCAAAGCGCGGTCGGTACGGCGCCGGCGCAGCTTTGGTGTGGAGACACCTCTATTCTCCATCAGCTGTATTTTCTATCCCAGTTTAAAACCATTGTTCAAAGGCGAGGCGAGGCTATCATATTAAACATATCTAGTGTAATCATTTTATGTTTGATGTTTCCCTACTACTGTCTTATTTTTTCCATTTTTCTTGCACCGATGCGACGCATAGCTTAATTTTACTTGTCATTTGTAACAAACTCTGCAATCGGCATTTTGTTTTTGTTATGTTTATTTGTTGTCATTTGCCAGTGTCGCAATAGCAAATTACGCAATATTGTGTTTTGTCCCTGGCCTTGACATCAACCAATGAACAACATTGTAAAAAAAATATTGGTTGGATACGAGGCTTTTGGCTACTTTTGAATGTGTGTATTCTGTCTTTTTTTTAATGTACGTTTTGTTTGTGCAGAATAAACAATTTTTCTTTTTTTCTTTTTACACATCAAAAAATATATATATTTTAAAACTAGATGAACTCTCCTATTCTTTATCATTTTCCATAAAAGTGTTGGTTAAAATTCAGACATCTTTTGCTGACTCTTTTAAGACGAAGATTAAGAATTTCACCTCATTTCTTCGTTTCATGTGTCATTAGCTCAATTCCTTGCTAAAGTTCAGACCACCTACAATCTCCGTCTTGTTCCCCAGGCTGTACGAGCTCCGTAATGAGTTGGTCCATATCATAGTCAACGATTACATCTACGTTGATTCGGCGTTACAACAACTTCATATGACTCCTTTGGATATAGAGGTAGACCTTCTTAGTTTCTTCTCTTATATCGGCATGAACTATATACAGCCGCATCCTAAGCGATCGGTCGCGTGCATGTCACTTTTTGGTCGTAAAACCGGAAAGCGCCCTCTGTCGGTGCGAGCACACGTTCAGGCTCACCGAATAAGAAGTTCGAACGATCGTGTATTCGCGCGACGATCACTTTTGAATAGGACGCAGGATCAGAATAACTCATCATGGCATGATCAAAATATTTACCAGCAAGGTGAGGTTTGCAAGGTGTTTGACGCCGACCGTCCAGGGTGTGTCGGAGGCACATTCAAGTACTATTGCTACTCATGGAGGTTTTGCAGTTAATTGGTAACAGACCGGCGGCTGGACGACGTTTGTTGATATCTGGTCCTTAGTGATCGCCACAGGGAGAGGCGTGCGAGTGGAGGATTAAGGGGAATCATGTCACCAGGACCAATACTAACCCAGGACATATATTTGCACAAGACTGCCTCGAAGCCTTAATAGCGTTTATACAGAAAGTGGGCAACGTCGCAAATAGCTGTCAAATATTTCGCTGTTTTGATTAATTTGGCAATATTACTGTATGGAAATAAGAAATATGACTGACTTGTGAACTAAAATATTGATAATGAAATGCAATAATTAATATCGTAACACGGCCCGTTAACTGACAGGCCGCTCTAGGCGTTGCTACGCCTGTCGAGGGCTGCCCGTTATTCCAACATGTCAAGTAATATGGAAGTACGAGTACTGCCGCTGCGGTTTTATTCAGTGGTCAACATGTGATACACAAATGCCACGCCACGCCGCGACTTTGAACTTACCGAGTCCCCATGGATTGGACGGGCGACGACAAGCCACCGCAGCATTATGCTGCAGTCGACTCGCTTTCTCACAGGCCAGACCTCGCCAGGCCAGGCCGACAGACCGTGAAAACCGTCGCAACCGATGAGGCCTGTGGTGGGAATGCTCAGTACGGGCCGCAACAGGCCTCAACGAGCCGTGGGTCGTGTTTAACACAGTACGCCTTGCCATCATGTCAAGAAAAATGGGTTTCCTAGTAAAAAATCTTATCCCTTTTCTTTTCAGATAGTAGTTCCATACCATTTCCCTCTAGAATGCCGGAGAGATAATGTAGAGACGATCTTGCAGCAGATGTGGGTAGATGCCTTGAAAAGAAAGAGGAGGAGAGAAAGACCAAAAAAAGTAAGTCACATGCAATTGAAGGAATCATAAATATCTGCATCTATTTATACATCTCAAACATTTACTGACGAATTTTCTCAGACGAGCAGCGGTGGCCCGGTAACGGCCGCGACTTAGGAGTTATGGTCATAGGTTTAAGCCCAGACTGGCGCTTTACATTGTGTAAATGATTTCATTACCACTGCTTGCTCAATATGGTGAAGGAAAAAATCGTTAGGAAACCGGTATGTCCTAGAACCACCATGTCTACCAACCCGCACTGGGCCCGCGTGGTGGATTACGGCTTACTCCCTCTCACCGAGAGGAGGCCTGTGACCCAGCAGTGGGAATATTATAGGCTGAAGCTATGCTTATACTTGACAGACATTACAGGTATCAAATTTCCGTCATGTCTATGAAGTTCTTCCAGTCAATTTTTGAGCATTTTATAAATTAATGTTAGTCTGTGTATCACTCGGATACCTCTTCTTCTGCTTTTTCGTCAAATCGATGATTCCATTTATCTGTTTAAAATAATCTTCGACAAGAATTCGTCCACTTCAACAACATGGAAGACTTATGCGTTGGACTCTCATAAGTCTTCCAGCAAGTCTTGCAGGTGTTATTGCACAGAGATGAGACGTCGTTTGCGATGTGGCTCCATAGTCACACTGTGACTCATCGAGTACCCCCTCCTGACTAAGTTGTACCTGCAGCGACCCACCTGGCTTCTTTAGTCGGTTAAGAGATTTCCAGGTAGGCCCTGGCAGTTGGAGGCCTGCTGGAATCTTTTCTGCGGGCTCAACGTAGTCTGCTGGCGCACTGTGGATCGAAAAAAGGCTCCCGAAGACCCGAGCTTAAATTTTAAAGTGTCGGTTTTTTGCTTGAAATATCTTCTTATAGCCAATATTATGCATAAATATGTCTGGTAATCTGGTAGGCAAATAGGGATGATGCCTGGGTAAAAAAAATGAAATTCTAATTAGTCCGTCAGTCAGATAATAAAAAAATATTAGACACGTATTTTTTGCTTTATCATATTAATAAAAAAATACTTAGATAAAACGCATTTTAAGTTGGGGAGTGGGGGTCGCTACGTCACTAGTATGTATAAAATCTACATACTCGTGACGTCATGGCACATTTTACCTCAATGTATCGCCGTAATCTTTAGATTACGTAAAAAAAGAAAAAATACGTGTCCGATATTTTTTTATAATCTCAAAGACGGACTAAAAAAAATTTTTTAGTCATCATCCCTATTGCCAACTTACCTATCTTTGTTTGAAAAAATATGTATGGAGCTAATATTTATATCTCCGGAACGTAGAGAATAGCCGTTATATCCATCCACACGGTGATGTAACTATTTCTTTATGAATATTTGACAAATTTCTTATAAAATATTTCGTATGTCAAAAAATATAAGCTCTTTTTTTCGATCCACAGGTGTGGCGTGAGAATACCACAGAGAGAAATCACCTTTGATGCTTGGGAATCTATTTATTTTGTTACCATCATAGATACGTCGTGTACGAATTTTAGATTGGTCAATTTAAAATACTTTGCCCCGCCGTCCGCCGATGTACGATGGCCTTAAAACACCAAATAGCTGACGCAACTAATTGTATTTGTCAAAGACAAGAAAAGAGCAAACGTCTACTTTAGAAAAAAAATATATAAAAACATGAAGTAAACTATATTTATTTAGGTTATGAGGTTTATTTGCTTTAAAAGAGGCTCCAATCACTAGTTGTTAAAGCCTAAAAGTTGTTACAACAACGACGAAGACTTGTAAATTGGCTGACAGTCCCACTAATTACTATTTTAATTCTTTATTGTTTAGCTGTTTCCAAAGAAAATAAATACTTAATTAATTATTTTTTGTTTGATGCAACACTATGCGAGGGTTTGACTTAATTTGATTACCAGTACCTTCTCATAGTTGATGTTTGGTGGGTGGTTGGTTGGTTGGTGGATGGTTGGCTGGTTGGTTATACCCACTGGGTAACATAATACCCCTCGGTAAGATTGGTTGTCAGACTGGTTATTATTACTTCTGTCAAATTTTATTTGTTACTGACAGCCGAAACCACCGCCGATATTAATGGCAGGCAGTGAATTGAATCGTGTCGACGAAAAGGTTGAATCTGGTGAAGAGAGTGAAGAGAGTGATTCTCCACGTAAGTCTTCTCCTTCTTTCTTATCGGTACTGACACGATCAGAAGAGTAAAAAACGTTTTTACAAAAAAAAACCAACCGACTTCCAAAAAAACACTACAAAGTGGAAAATAACTTTAATTTCGGAAGTCGGTCTTTGGTTTTGTATTTTCGTTATTTGACACCGACTTTTCTTTGTAGTGTATTTTGGAAATCCGTTTTTTTTCTTTTTATAAATACATTTTTATTTCTCGCTTTTTATTGGGTCAGTTTGTAATTTATCTAAGTTACAATAGCCTAATATCAATATCTCATCACCTTTCACAAAATAACGAAATATTTGACAGCTAATTTGCTACGTTGTCAAATTTCAGAATAACATAACATCACATACCATTGCGCCTGTAATCCCCAAAGGGTTAGGCAGAGGTGTGCCTATAGTACACCCACACTTTCAGAATGGACAGCCTTAATGCAAGTAAAGATAAAATTTCTAACGCGAGCGTAGTCCGCGGACGGCGGCGGCGATGCTTCTGTTCTTCAGTATCGTGAAACTTATTTGTCAAACAAAAAAAACTCATTTTTTTGCTGTTAGTGACAGCCACTGAAAGCACTACTGGGGCGGCAGTCTCAGCGATCGCTCGACGCTCAAAATTGCTCGACTAGCACGAAAAAATCACGTCAATCAATCAATCATCTAGGGAAGCCATTACGACTTTGCGACCGAATTCGGTCGTATAGCGATCGCTGTCTATGTCGAGACTGCCGCCTCTGGTATGCAGTCTGAAGTCACCCTTCACCCACAGCAGCAGGCGGTACTCCGAGTACAAATCCAGACTCTGGGCATCTATTACGAATTTTCTTTAACAAGAAAATTTTAAAAACCTCAATAGCACTATGCCAGACTCGGGATCACATCCACGTTCTCACGTTCAGCAGTCGCGTTTTCGACCACAAGACCAAAGGGAAAAGTAATTTTAATGACATGGATGTGTCTGTATTTATTTCAGCCCCCAGTGTTCATTCAATCACCCCTGAAAATCATATACAGTCTGTTACTATTCAGAGGCATGAAAGATACAGGTAAATAATACTTTTTAATTAAGTAGGAAAAATTTTAAAAGATTATGAAGAATGTCGTCCGTGAATGTATAAACTAATACTCAATCAATCTGCCTAGTAACCCAACTATATTGGGGTCAGCTTCCAGTCTTACGGGATGCAGCTGGATACCAGTATTTAACAAGGAGCGACTGCCTATCTAACCTCCACAACCCAGTAACTGGGTAATACGACACCCCTTGGTAAGACTGGTTGTCAGACTTTCGGGCTTCTGACGACCCGTAACGACTGTTAAAGATCCACGAATGACAGCCGGGATCAACGGCTTAACGTGCTTTCCGAGGCACAGAGGAGTGTCGGTATGTAAAAATAGTCACCCATCCACAGACCAACACGGCAAGTGTAGCTTAACCTGATGGATCGACCTGTGCGGCAGTTATTACTTAGCCACGAGCTACTGCAAGTATAAATTAATACTAATCCTAACCTAATATTACAATTATAAATTCGAAAGTTAGTTTGTTTGTTACGCTTTCACACTAAAACAGCTAAACGGATTTAAATGAATGTTGCCACATGGGGATTTAAGATCACATTGAAAAATCTGTAACGTGTGTGTAAATGATAAGAATAGTTGGTCGCTGTGATTAATTAAAGACAATGTTCATGTTCTTTCTCCAGAATTAGCTTACCTACTGACAGGTTCTATGAGTTATATAATTGTTTATTTTTATTTGACTGTATAAGTCAATTTATTTTAATTTTTTTTGCATTTGATATTGACATAACTAACTTAATTAATATTATATAATTATATATTCGATAATTAGTTTGTTTGTTACGCTTTCACGCTAAAACAGCTGAACGGATTTGAATGAAATTTGGCACATAAGTAGTACATGACCTAGGTTAGGACATAGAATATTTTTTATCCCGATGTTCCAACGGGATTGATTCTTATGCGGGTGACATCGCGGGGCTCAGCTAGTTATACATAATTTTGCTGCCAAGCAGCTTTGCTGTGTTCCAGTTTTAATATGTTTGCGTGTGTACAAGCACGTGCAATTTCAGCGTTTTCACATCCGCCACACTTCTGATATTGCAAATGTCCATAGAAGGCGGTGCGGTAATACTCACTATTACCCCACGTCCTATATAAAAGCGATAGGCACACTCATATCTCGCTTTTAATTCGGTGAAACTGAACACGTGGTCGCTGGGATAGAGGGCGTTTTCCGGTTTTCGGTACAAAAAGTGACAGGCCCGCGACGATCGCATATTCACGCGGCGATAGCTTTTAAATAGAACGAGGCCTAACTGCCGATGCACACGATGCGTTGCGGCGCCGGAACTGTGTCGCTGCGGCGTCCTACATACAAATATTCATGGTTTGCCACACGGTGCGTTCCGGCGTCATACCGCACGTACACCGGACTTGCAACCCGCAAGATGAGCCGGGGTGGGTTGTACGCGTTGCCATGCCGGAGCGGCCCCACTCAGTCTCCGTGTGACCGCGAATGCGGTGAAATCTTTGCACTCCGGCGCTGCTGCGGCGTAACAACGTTACGGCACTACTACGCCCGTGTGTCCGTCAATGAGGCGAAATGTTACCGGTGCGGCGCCGCAACGCATCGTATGAACAGGCTCTTAGACGGCTTTCATTTGTCATCCAATAACATAAAAAAGTAAAACATTAACTGAATGTGAAACATTTTTATATCATTCGCTACACATTTTTTGCCAAAGCTACGTGTCATAATACAAAGAATATCGTCTAGTTAAAAACCCATACAACAAAATTGTGAATTATTTTTTCAGGCAATGGGCTATTAGGGATTATCGAGCCAAAGCCGCGGCGCACAGGCTTTATTTCTCGGAATCAAACGAGCCAGCTCCAATTGAAATGAAGACTAAAGCTGCGCTCTTAATCCAAAAAATACTTAGGTAATCTTCCTTGCTTTTGTTATTACTAAGTTATCGTTTGCTATTTCAGAGCTATTTTTTATTTGAGTGAAAGTTTATCATATTCACGAGTACTTTCAGCCTCTGAAAATGCTCCGCCAATAATGTCTATTTGACCATGTATTATTAAAACAAAGTTTTCAGGGAGTTCATGAAAATAAAGCGCAAAAGAGTAAGAGACAATAAAAGAGACATAATGCTAGGTCTCTCACTAGATCCCTTTAGAAGTCGACTCAGCTTTTCTGAGGAAAATAATAAGGTAAACCAAAATATAATAACATCATCAGTCCTATGGCGCTAAGGCCAGGGCTCGGAAACCGGTTAATATTCCAAACCAGTTTTGGTCATTGACTTCGAACCAGAAACAATTCCGGTTTAGGTTTCGGTTACCGGTATTTTAACCTGTTAATGGAGAAACCGTTTTTTCCAAATTCCTATTCTGTTGAGCGAAATCAACCGGTTTATTTGAGTTTCAACGCTATAAACGAGTTCTACCTACTGCACCTACAATAACAAAGCTCTCGCTCTACGGCAACGAATATGCAATTACGCATTCACAAGCAGATTTATTATAAGAAAACCGGTTCATTCAGGGTAGCACGAGTTTTAAAATTCTATTCTCTGTAATAACCGGAAACCAAAATGTTATGTACGTTTATTCGAAACAGTTTTTGTAATTTACCGGTTAATCGATTAACGGTATTATAACGGTTTCATAAACAATATTAACCGATATTTCTAAACCGGTTTCAAGCTCTGTCCAAAGCTGTTGGTAGAGGGCTATAAAATGCGTAGTTTTCGACAGTTGTGTTGTAAGTTCGAAAAAACAAGTACCCCGGCAAAGTACACTAATTCAGAGTCAGGGACTGCTATTTACAATTTCCCTATAACAATTTGCCCTATCAGAATTTACCATAATCTAGACTAAGACCCGTTGCCGTGCCGTAGTATCGCCGTGTCTGTCGACAAGCTTCTATAGTGATCCATATGACACTGGCAACCGTGCGTAAACACGGGGTATAAACCGTAGTTTTTCACAGCGTAAAAAACGTGTGTGTACAAACGGCCTCAGACTTGGCCAGTTTTTAATATACCAAAACTGTTATCAGATGTACGAAAGACGTAAGAACACGAGATTGAAGATAAAGGAGTCTTATCTCGAAGAGCTGGAGAAGCAGAAGACCCGACTGATTATGATCAGAAAGGATGACATAATAGATGACATCACGGACGAGATCAGGGAATGGTTTTATGAATGGTGAGACTGATATAAACAAGCTGCATGGCGATTCTCACAGAGACCGTAGTTTTTTCTGTCATGTGTCCAACGAGATCAAGGAATGGTTTTATGAAGACTAATATACTACCATACAAGCTGCATGGCGATTCTCACAGAGACCGTTCATTTTCTGTCATTTGTCCTATTTTCTGTCACTGAAGTTGTCAGTGAATTTTTTGATCAGATTAATATAATATATTTTTACAGAGATAAACTTTTACAAACACACAAATAAAAAAATCATGCAAGTGTGTGTGCGCGGCAAAATTAACGATTTTCGAACTTTTTCCTTTATTTGTGCTGAAAGAACTTACTTCTCGTCAAATTTAATGATTCTAGGTCAACGGGAAGTACCCGGTTTTAATTTATTTGCGAATATCAAAATATATCGCATAAATGGCCGTATTTTTTTATTGCGTATTTGAGCTCCAAGAAACCATAGACCTACATATTTGATATAAATTTCAACTTGATACCTCCACGCGTTCCTGAGAAAAAGGGTATTGAGAGACTGATGACATGACAGACAGAGGGACAGACGGTGATAAGGGTTCCGTTTTTTCCTTTTGAGGTACGGAACCCTAAAATGGATCACAGAGCACGGAATCACCTCGCCAGCAGCGTCTATAGACGGCAGTGCCAATAAATTCGTGACGCCGAAACTCTGTTGAGCGCACCGCATCCGTCAAGGCGACCGCCTTGAAAATCGTCTGTTTCTACGTAATATGTAATTTGTGTCATCGTGTGCGTAATCGGTGTCACGCTTTTGTATGGAAGGTGTTGACCATGCCGTCTAGCAACAGCCTCCGAAGCGTCTCCGTACTATAGAAGAAGAAGTATGTACAAGGTGTTTTTTTTGATAACTCATAACTCTATGGTCTCATTAATACCCAAAAAATACCTTTTAGATATAAAGTATAGATGCAGATTATATGGGCTGGTTACTGGGCCTCATCTCTGTGAGAGAAAGTGGGCTGTAATCCACCATGCGGACCCAGTGCAGGTTGGTAGATGTCACATGTCTTCGAATTTTTGTTTCGGGGGAGGACATGCCTGCTTGCATGTTTTCCTTCACCGTTTTGAGAGCAGTGGTGATGAAATTATTTACACAAAGTAAAGCGCGTAACTCGTAAGTCGGCACTGGGTCATCACTCGCTCGAGCACGAAGATTACCGAAGAGTATATCTTTCTGTTTTTACTGTATATTTCTGATTGAATCATCATCACCATCATCAGCCTGTAGCAGTCCACTGCTGGACATAGGCCTCTCCAATCACACGCCATTCAGCTCGATTCTCGGCAACTCTCATCCAGCCGCTACCTGCCACCCTGCGAAGATCGTCGCTCCACCTAGCCTGAGGGCGTCCCACCTTACATTCACCGATTCGCAGTCTCCACTCAAGAACACGTCTACCCCAACGGTCATCGGTTCTACGGCTAATATGGCCGGCCCACTTCCACTTCAGCTTGCTTATTCTGTGAGCTTTGTCGACAACTTTGGTTCTCTGCTGGATCACCTCGTTGTAGATTCGATCCCTCAGAGAGACTCCAAGCATAGCCCGCTACATAGCTCGGTGAATATATGGACCAGCCGTACCGTGAGTGTCCATGTTTCGGCTCCGTAAGTACAGGCAGGACGCACTGATTGAAGACCTTCGTCTTTAAGCTCTGTGCCCGATGGAATTGATGGTAGTAATTCTAACCCGCTGATGCTTTGATGCTTAATCAAAGAATTTGGTTCCAGGTTTTACGGTTACCGTTTTTTCCCCCAATTTCCTTATGAGTTGGAAGGTGGTACATTGGTAGTTGTGAGGGGAGAATATCCGACAGTAGATGAACAATTGGAAGAAGATGAACGAATTCTTAAAGAAACCAAGGGAAAGACTAAAGAACAGGTAGTATGCCATGTATTTTACGAAAATAGCTTTAGCTTTTAGCTTTTTGTGAAAACTGCCCATTTTCTTGCTGAATGTACTTTTTTTTTAAATCTGTGAATGCATATCGAAATGCTTCAAAAAGTTAAGGACAGTCTGTTAAGACCGTTTTCCAGTAGCTAAGACGTTTAAGGTAGCCTGTCCTTACTGTCCCATCACAAAAATCCACCCTGTATACTACTTCGAACTCGAGACGTATGACCTTGCGGACAGTGAGCAATGGGTAGCTCGCCGTCCGATAAGGACCAGGCCCGGGTCGACGGCGTGTTGTGTTCCACGCGCGCTTCAAACAGATGTCAGCACCACAGAAGAGGTCCGATCGGCTAGGATCGATGCCTGCCGGGGTCGCGGGAAAGTCCGAACGGGATACCGTGGGGCCGGGGGACCACGGCCCCTGGCGACGTCCAGGCAACTGAAGGAATACGGGTGGGTTTTAGTCAGCAAGAGTCTGACACGCCCTCCCGCTCCGGACAGAGAGTGAGATGTTATTTCCCACGCAAAAAAAAAAAAAAATATCTATGACTTGGCAGTCTGACGGTCACACACAAGGCTATCACTGCTTTTGTTACACAATTATGGTGCGGTTCACATCACCGTTTAATATTGTCCATGTCTACAGCTTAAAGAAGAGAAACAGAGGGCTAAAGAAGAGGCTGCTTTGCGGGCCGCAGTTCAAAAGCAAATGCAAAAGAAGGAGGATGAAGCTCTGTTGAAGGCTAGGTTCGATCCTTTCTCTGATCCGGGGTACATGTTGGAAATATCTGGTGTTATGGAGAAGTTGATCGAGGTATACATATTTTTTACTCGTCTCACTCTAACTTTCAGTTTAGAAATTAATTCAAAAATCAATATGCCTAGCCTTTTCACAACTATATTGGGGTTGGCTTCCAGGCTTACCAGATGCAGCTGAATACCAGTATTTTACATGGAGCGACTGCCTATCTGACCTCCACAACCCAGTAACTGAGTAATACGATACCGCTTGGTAAAACTGGTTGTCAGACTTTCGGGCTTCTGACGACCCGTAACGACTGTCAAAGATCCACGAATGACAGCCGGGATTAACGGCTTAACGTGCTTTCCGAGGCACGGAGGAGTCTCGGTATGTAAAGATGGCCAACCATCCACAGACCAACCCCGGCAAGCGTTGCTTAACCTGATGGATCGACCCTTACGGCTGTTATTACTTAGCCACGAGCTAGTCTAGTTTAGAATTATTCTGAAAGTTGGCAACGTCGCAAATAGATGTCAAATATTTCGCTGTTATGATTAATTTGGCAATACTACTGTATGGAAATAAGAAATTAGGCTAACTAGCGAACTAGAATATTAATAATGAATTGCAATTATAACATTGAATTTCATATTGAAACCGTTTTAGGTGTAAAAAAGGCATTTGGAAAGTTTCCAAAAACTTTTTTTACATCTAAAACTATACAATATGTCCGGTTTCGGACTGTACAAACTTAAAGGGGTGGTAGTTTGCTCTATTCTATCAAAAAAAATATTCTACATGTAGGGTCGGAACCCATCCCCCCTGAATGGCAGCCATTTCTGTGTTTTGATCGCCTTTTATGTAGCGCG
Organism: Agrochola lota; assembly: GCA_947364205.1. Taxonomy (NCBI): domain Eukaryota; kingdom Metazoa; phylum Arthropoda; class Insecta; order Lepidoptera; family Noctuidae; genus Agrochola; species Agrochola lota. Next base: position 5,416,860 of record OX376246.1, on the reverse strand, counting down.
CATACTAAAAGTACAGTAACTTTAAAATTTAAAGCCCAATTGTCATAAAAAAAAAACACTTTTAGTAACGGAAAAGTATTAAAAATGGGTTAGATAACTCAAATATTCTATCAATTTTACGTTAAAAATAACATCGTTTTTTTTGTTAATCAAGCTGATTACAAAATTCACCCCGGAGAACTACCTTTTTTATCTACTCGTCTAACAGATGTTTAGTTCACCTAAATAATGATATCAAAAAATTGATTCTATGACTAATGGTTTAAGAGATATTGTTGTTGGAACATTGCGTAGGTAGTGAGTTTAAGAGATATTGTTGTTGGAACATTGCGTAAGTAGTGAGTTTAAGAGATATTGTTGTTGGAACATTGCGTAGGTAGTAAGTTTAAGAGATATTGTTGTTGGAACATTGCGTAGGTAGTGAGTTTAAGAGATATTGTTGTTGGAACATTGCGTAGGTAGTGAGTTTAAGAGATATTGTTGTTGGAACATTGCGTAGGTAGTGAGTTTAAGAGATATTGTTGTTGGAACATTGCGTAGGTAGTGAGTTCATAACGATTTGGATTTTCTTTAGATATTTACAGTCATCACATATATAATCAGTGTGACGATATTAATAATGATTATTAGAGGATTATATCCAAGATAAGAATGCTTGGAAACATGCTGGTCCTGCTGACAAAATCAAACTGGTTGCTTATTTAATTATGTATTTGTTATTTTTTATTATAACACTGATTTTACATTCTGTGATTTCTTGAACTCACACACTGACTTATTAGTATTACTTGTTAAAATGTTAGGAATATCGTATAATTTTACAATGTTTGTAAATATGTGAGCACCATGTATCATCACATATTTAATTTATCTGTAATTGCATTATTTTTCATTCTTTTTTACCTATCGCGGTATAGTAATCTTATTCTAGATGCATCGTTTTCACATATAATTATATAATTAATGTATGCAAAATATTGTAAAAACATTTTAAAAGAGTAACGGTGGAGTTTCTTGCCCATTCTTCTCCATACGAAAACTACCTTTTGGAAGGGGCTACTAGAATCAATTCTATTTTTTGTAAACTTGACGTTCATAAGTGCCTTTTATGTGCCTAATTGAAATAAATTGTTTGACTTTGACTTTGACTTAATGAATGCATATTATAATCAATATTTTACTTCACTAGTCACCCACATTTCATATTTCCATAATTTGGGAATATTACTATATTCCCAAATTAATAAAAACAGGTAAATATTCGACAGCTATTTGCGACCTTGCCAACTTGTAGGATAAACGTGCATGACTTCAGGTAACTCAGATAAAAAATGTAGTTTAAAAAAAGAAAAAATAAAGCGGGGAAGGCTTTTTGGTTGTGTGTACTTTTAATTAATTTAAACAAGGAACTCCATTTTTTCTCCAAATTCAAAGACTGTCTTTGAATTAATCGTTGGATATGTAAATCGTTGGATAAGCAACTCTTAAATACCACGCTAAATAATAAACAAACGTGTCTTCAGAGTACCCATTCCAAACGCCAAATCCGAACTAGCTCGACATTGTACCTATTTCTCCTTTCCCAACACTTACAATAAAGTTAGTAAAATCTGCGACCTACTAAGAGGCTGCTCAACCACAACCTGTAAGAAAATCCTAACTTCAGCTCTTCTAATATTGTCATACGACGACACCGAAGGCTTGATATAGAACCTGCACCACACATACACACCTTCACACACACCATCACACACACCATCACACCCACTCAAACCTCACAAAAGTACACAAGTCCAAAAAAAATGTAAACTACTTTTACTTTTCTTGAATTTATGTCCAGATTTTGACAAATAATTTATTTAATTATTATTTTTTCTCAAAGACTTGTCTTTAATAATACCCCCACACTGGAAGGTAACCGTAATATTGTTAATCGCACTCCTGAGCCACAAGATACAAGCGATGCTTAGTTTGCGGTTCACCGAATTTGGCTAAATTGTATTGTTACTTTTTTATTACGAGTATTATTTCCTTTATTTAACATTTTAACATATAAAATACATTTTTAAATATTTCTTATAAACTATATAAAAACATATTATTATAATTTTAAATGTCTTCGACATATCTCAGGACCCTAGGGTCCCTGACCTTTGGAAGGCGTACGAGGGGCCGAAGCCAACTCGCAGAGGCCTCTTAGACATGTTTTATGTATTGAGGCACCAACCGACGATTATCCCTGTATGCACTACGCAAGTGCACTATTATTATTATTATATAAAAGAAGTGACAAGCTGCTAATGGACTTATTATATCGTAACTATGACTAGACAATATTTTTTTTTTGCTTGATGTATGTGTTTTTTTAAAACTACTTATTTTTATTTTCTACTTTTTAGTCATCTTTTTAGTCAGTACATTCTTTATTTTGTTAAAAAGTCTAAAGTGAACTTAACTGGCACTGAAGAGTTCCACTATCCACCTCCTGGCTCCATCATCAGACCCTCGATACCAAGTGCAATCTATTGGACTCATCAAAACGAATTACGAACTCAGACTCGAGGCGTTTTACTAATTGCCACTGAAGAGTTCCACTATCCACCTCCTGGCTCCATCATCAGACCCTCGACACCAAGTGCAATATATTGGACTTATCAAAACGAATCATATGATCCCATATGTGGTTTTTTTTTCGTGGCTACTACGTTAAGATTTCTATATAAACTTATCAAAACCCATATTATATTCCGGGGTATCTCTATCATGTTATCGTGTAACTGGATTGGAAGGTCAGATAGGTAGTCGCTCCAAGTAAAATACTTGTATCCAGCTGCATCCGGACTAGACTGGAAGCTGACCCCTACATAGTTGGGAAAAGGCTGAAATTATAAAAATAACTTCTCCTGCTCTAGGCGGAGCGGGAGGGCGTGCCAGAATTTTACTGACTAAAACCCAGCCGTGTTTCCATTCCCTTCAGTTGCCTGTACATTGCCAGGGGCAACGGTATCCCATTCGGACTTTCCCGCGACCCTGGCAGGCATCGGCCCTAGCGGACCCCGTCAGTTGTGCTGACATCTTTTTGAAGCGCGCGTAGAACACAACGTGCCGTCGACCCGGGTCTGGTCCTTATTGGAAGGCGAGCTACCCATTGCTCACCGTCCGCAAGCCCGCGCCTACGGTCGCCGGGAATAGGCCTGGGATTCCCGACGCAGGGCAGGGCGTCTCTTGCGGTGACTAGCGGCGTGAGGGCGCGAAGTTTACCTCTCCCACAAGTATTCCGCCTCCTCCTTCGCGAGCATTACTGCTTCGCAGAAGGAGGTGACAGCTTACCATGCCCTCTCGCTCCGTACCATGGCCTGGACTAGGGCCGAACGCGACATTACCGCCCCCGATCGCCTCCACTAGGACACGGCGTTTGGAAAAGAAGAAAAGGCTTGATGGTTCGGTTCTATTTCTATTTCAGGCTTTACGAAACTACCGTCAAACATGGTCACTTTACGATGAATTATCGCCTGAATTATTTGGAGAAACAATCTACGGCTACATGAAGCCACTCCTGGTTGAAGATCTGATGAAGGAGATGCACTTTGAATGCAGGAAGATCGTCGACGAATTAATGAGGTAATGTCCTCATATTATTTATTCACAAGCTGATGGGAATTCCGATCGGAAAAATTACTAAATTAAATTACATAAACTAAAAACAACAAACTTTTTTGGAAATTTCATAAACTAAAAACAAAAAAACTTTTTTGGAAATTTCATAAATTAAAAACATTTTTCTTTTAAAATTAAATTACTACCATACAATTGTAAGTGCAGCACCGAACACGTGATAGAAGTGAATAAAGAATAAAGAATAAGAGATAGTGTGAGTGACAGAGAGAGTTATATCGTTCTTCTCTCTCATGTAACAAAATGTACGTAAGCGTGACGTGTCCTTGAAATTTCACGCTCAATTCTCGTCCAATTATCGAAACGCCTAAGAAGGTTAATTTCAAAAACGTTCAGCCCCTATTTAACCCCCTTAGGGAATGAATTTTCAATACTTAATGCATTATGTATTTCCATTCATAAAGGAGGCTCCCAAAATGTTATGTGAATTTGCATTAATATTCTGAAACAGTCACGCATACAATCAAAATGGAACTTTAGTTTAAGATTTATCGGATCTTTTTCTTTCCATGTACAAGACAGTTATGTTATTGTTAGCAGTTTTGCTTGATTCACTTTTTATAAACAAATCATGTCTTTTTTTAAAGATTATTTAAATAAAATGAAGATTACTCGGCTTTTATGTCTAAAATAAGTAAAAAAAATACAGTTTATTATCCAGCCACAAGATATTTTTTCTCTAGATCAATTATTACTTCTTTAGTTATAAACGAAATAAGAATTGAACTTACGCCATTTAGTTCCGTGCTCATGCAAGATCAAGGAGCGCACGTGATATTCAACTTTATTACTGATGTGTTAGCATTTAACACATATCGGAGTGGCGCGGCGCATGGGGGCGGAGCTTGCGTGGAAATTGTGTTTATAGAGTGCCTGGTCTTAATGCTCACCTTCTTTACAAAATAATTAATAGTTCGTTAAGGAACAGATAATTCACTCCTATAGATATCTAACGCTATAAATTAACTACAAAAATATTAGGGGCGTTTCGTGCGCGCTAAAATTACGCGGACGCCCGAGAGTACCGACTGGATTTTTGTTCGTCCGGGTGAACGCAAGCCGTAGGCACATTAGTGCGTGACCTTGAACGAGTGACGGAGGCCCGCCTTCGTTATGTAAGGAACACTTGTGCAAAACTTCAACCTTCTAAACCACAACCTAAGCCTATGGGGGGTTTAGGTGGTGCGTTGTCGGTCAGTAAATGAATGGCTACAAAAAACACAAATGTCGCTTTCTAGTGGCGCAACGCGTTAAAGAGTTAAAATGTTAGTTACTTAACGTCCTAGTTTCTCCTCCCAGTTTGCAAACTCTACATTTATTTAAGGCGACGATAATCGGCTTTTAATGAATTCACACTGAAGATCACGTCTAAACGTACCCGGTTAGACATGATTAATGATTTGGAAAAAATATATGTTAAATTAGAGCATTTTTTTTATAACTTAATATAGGAATATTTTAGATTATGTTTATATTACATAGTGAAATTAATTTGTAAACTTATGTCTAACGCGGATAAAAAACTGAGATTCACGCAAAATCCATCAAGCGTATTTTTCTGAAACTTCTCCATTTTCAAGATAATTCAATTATTAATCTTTTAATACGTGTTTTATTAAAATACCTTTTGTTTTATGTATGTATAGTAAATTAATAATGCGTCTAATTTGGGACAGCGCTCCTTGATGGGCGAGTCCTATTTACTTGCTGGACGTAATACGCGTTGCGTGAGCTCAGTACAGAACACGCAAGCTAACCGCTCAAGGTCACTGCCATATATCTGCGTCTTAATTAACCCGACTAAATGTGCCGGGTCGCTGGCACCTACAACATAATCTATGAACTGTCCGTGAGTTTCTTGCCGGTTCTTCTCCATAGGAACCTACTACGCTTTGGAATGGACAACTACATCTTTCTGACTGACCGACCTCTTGACAATTCAAAAGTGCCTGTAATTGGATTATTTGAAATAAATGTTTTGAGTTTGAGTTTGAGTTTGTCGAACTATTGATCTTCTTTCCATTCCTACATTTTTACGGGTCATTAATTTATTATACAAGTTGAGTATTTTTTGGTACTGACATGGTATGATGAAATAACCGATCAATTTTCTTTTTATGACATAACACGTTTTACTGTCACATTTTTTTTTCAATGATCTTAATAACCTTCCTAATGTATAACAGTTTTAACTATTATTACCCAGTAAAATAGCAATTGCGACGTATATTTAGCAACCTAATCCGCTTAACTGTTCCTAAAGAGTCCTAAAGAACCCTGCGTTTGGCGCTTGGCGTGACAACACGTCGCATCGTGTACGGGTTCGCGACAAGTCAGTCGCCATCCTGAGAGTGCGTTGGTGAGAGGTGAAACACGTGTCGATTTCTTACAGGGTTCCTTATAAATAATAATAAAAAAAAATATAAAAAATATTTTATTATCAGGCATCAAGGCCCATAGGGTGTTAGTATTACATCTTACTTAAAAACTATATTAGTAACATGCAGGGACATAAAAATAATCACAATCACAGGAAGGTTTAACAAGCTTTGTTGCCAACATGTAGCTTGGTAAACCTCCCCAATGTAGGCCCATCCAGCCTCTCTGCAAACACCCTCAGAATGCTGTTGCTGCTTCCCCTCACTCGGGATATTACTGAAGCAACTTTCTTCCGCATTATCGCATAGTAGTCGTCAGCGTGCGCATCAGCGAACATACCTGACGCACTACAGTAAGGTGGAAGCCTCAACAGCGCCCTGAAGGCATTGTTGTATTGAATGCGCAGGGCAGTGTCTGCTTTTAGGGTATGGTTATCCCAAAGGCTGCTGGTGTAAAATGTTTGGCAGTAGGCCTTAAAAAGAGTTAGTTTAACGGGAACTGAACAACCATTAAACCTTCTGCATATCATATTTCCCCTCACAGCCAGTGCCCTGCGCTCTCTTTCCATATCCAAGTCGTCTTTTAATTCTTCAATAACAATGTGGCCTAAATATTTAAAGTGGGCAACTCTCTGCAAAAGTGATCCATTTAGCTTTTTTTTATTTAGATTTTTAGCCATTTAGATTTTATTTAACTTATGACTCTTTAAGAACAGATAAGCGGATTAGGTTACTAAATATACGTCGTCGATTGTATTTTATAATGGATTTCCGCAAAGTCACGCCTGAGTCAAATAACTAATTATTACTTTTTTTTTGTGGTTAATATTTTTTCTAGGTTTAGAGGAAACTTTTTTTCTTATGTAGTCATGACTCTTTTTTCTTTTTAACCGACTTCCAAAAAGGAGGAGGTTATATGTTCGTCGCGTATATATGTTATAACTTTAATTTCGGAAGTCGGTGTCTTTGGTTTTGAATTTTCGTTCATTGCCACTTTTTTTTTTGTTTGAGTATATTTTTTAAATTTATTATTGGTACCTCTCACAGGATAGATCTTAAAATGCTGATTATACAGCATCAGTTTGAATTCAAGCTACTTGGATTGCAGTACCCAACACCGAAACACAGGAAGAAACCGAGAGTCCGTCCAGCGCCAAAAATATTAGTCTTGGATGAAAAACTATTGAAAAGTTCAGAGGTACCAATTTCTGCTGCTTATTATCTACAGTACCTACATGACCGTATGTATCATCGCCCCATTTTACACGGTACAAGTTTCTGAAACGTTCAAGAGCAATAATGGCATGCCATGAAGAAAGTTCAATTGTTGCCATTCAAGACGATCGCTTTTAAATAGTACGCAGTTTGAGTTTGAACCATAATTTCCAGTTTATTACTAAAAATAGATCGTTTGCAGCTCTGATTTACCTTCACTTCCAGAACATCTTTGACCTAGGAATAGTGACGAAGCCAACAACAAAGTTCAGGGATATCTTCGGAGACTCAACCTATGCGGCATATGATTACAACATCAAGGATCCGAATGCTTCGTAAATATTACTATTTACTTATTTATATCTTTTTTAAACTGAGAGTAGTTGTGGCAAAGTGAGAGTAGTGATGGCAAAGTGAGAGTAGTGGTAACGCCCACGACTTACGAGTTACGCGCTTTATTTTGTGTAAATAATTTCATCACCACTGCTCTCAAAACGGTGAAGGAAAACAACGTGAGGAAAAAGGCATGTCGTAGAACTATGACATGGGACATCTACCAACCCACACTGGGCACATTACAGCCCACTCCCTCTCGAAGGGGGGAGGCGTCTGTACCAACAGTGGAAAAATTATAGGCTGATTGATTATGCAAATGCTAAGTTACTGATCATAAATATATCGGAAGGGTCATGAGTACGGGATGTCAATTGACAACGAAACGCAAGTCTGAAGTTGGCGCGCGTCGACAAAGTCTAGCCTGATATTCGTAGGAGTTGACGAGGGGCGCTGTGGTGGCGTGGCGCAGCTTGACCTTCGGACGTCGAACGACAATAAGTGCCTAGAAACTGCCCAATGTTTCGTTTTGTAAATTTTGTCAAGTTCAAATATAACCTAAAATCAATAATCAAGTTCAGACTTTTTCTTCTCGTCAGCAACACATCTACGTCCAGTAAAATGTTCAACGGTGAAGATTCCAGCTCCAATCGGCCCCCTGTCCCGTCAAATAAATTAGGTCATAACACAGAGTATGGAGACGCCTCAGCGTCTCCGTGCTGTACAGTGGTTCTCTACGATGGGGTTCTGTGCGGTGGTACAGAATCCTCTGACTCGCAATTGGCCAATTTTTTAAAGTTCCAATTTTCATTTCACGACAAAATCGCTTTTGAATGTTTCGTAAATCTAAGGCATATAATTATGTTCGTGACCGTACCTAATAAATTTTTCAGGTTCCCTCTACCAGGGTACGGTGACATTAAGCGTCGCTTGATGCTGTCATGTGTTCTCGGCTGTGGCATGGAACCTGGAGCTACTAAGAGGAAAGGGGTTTTGCTGCTCGGTCCGGAAAGGAACGGGAAGTCATTCCTGGCTGATGCTGTTGCTGGGGAGTTAAGTACGTAACATCAGTTATTTAAGACACTCAAGATTTGAAAAATTCTTTTTGCATTGGATACCGCAATTTTTGAGATCGGTTGAGGAGGGTCGCGGACGAAGGCGCGGCCAGAATCTAGTAATAAATAATTAAATAGTCGGTGTTACCATTCCGCATGACGAGAACCTCGTGAAAGCTTAGAAAGAGAAACAAATAAAATATCTCGACTTAACACACGAGTTTGTTGATATGTGTAATGTAAGCTCGGTTGTCATTGTCAATGGCCTTATGGCTGAAAGCCTCGATCGTGGTACACACTCTTGTGAAAATTTCAAGTATCCACCTATTACGGTTCAAAAGATACAGCTCTTGAAAGACGGACGAACGAAGAGCAGAGCCTTAGTAATAGTACACCCGTTTGGTACAGAACCCTAAAACCTATGCGCTCGAACAAACATTGTCTTTCATTGGAAATACGAACGCGCGATGATGAGATCTCATATAGAGCTATTACAACCATGGAAGTATTGACCTTTTTGTATTACCATGGCTACAAAATTATAAACGTTAGACGTTACCTTTGTAGCGCGACGTTCGGGCTAATTCGGTAATACGAAGATTACCGAAGCGCATCCTTTTTCTGGTTGAACTGTACCTTATCATCCTCACATAAAGAAGCTATTTTAAAGCAAAGATTTTCTTAACAGATGCTGTCAAAATTGACATAACTCCTGAAGTATTCAGTGCCGTATGTGATCGTCCAGAAAAGGTTTTAAATCAAGTGTTTGTCACTGCAAGGGCCTTCCAACCGACTGTGATCTTCATGAAGAACATAGAAACGGTTTTTATTAAAAAGGTGCGGGTTTTTAAACTTACATTACTTAATGATATTACAAGTAAAAAGAGGTAAGTAGATATGTAGGTTATACGCACTCTGCAAGTGGCTTGTTAAAACTGGCTGGCTAGTTAGCAGACCTGAACTCAGTGTCACATCTCTTAACTCCCGATAATTATGACATGCCGTCTTCCTTCCACGTGTCATCATAACGACGTGCCGTCCTACTTAACTTTACTTATTTATTTATTTATTTGATAGGAATAACAAACAGCAGTATATTACACAGTAGGCATACAATATAAAACTTGCAATAAAAGTAACAAATACACTACTCAATACGTTATAATAACTTGTGATCTATAGTATGAAACTACAACATACAGGGTGAATAACCGACCAAAAATTTCAACGTAGGGGCGTTCAGGATTATGTACTGAATCCATGGTATCAGTTTTCGCGTCGATGTCTCTGCCACCCTGTATTTACTTGTGAAATAGTCTGCCGGTTTTAAAGATCTAATGTTGGGAACAATGCTACAACGTTCGTTTGGTGCGTGGCCAAAATAAGAACTACCCCCGCCGCCATCTTGTTTTATCAATACAATTTCTGTGTCATTTTCACCACAGAATTTTACAAATGTTTACCAACACCCCCTCTGCCAATGTCATTCAGGCACCAAAAGATCATCGTAGAAGGTAACCTCTTTTTACTTTTAATAACGTTGCTTTTACTTCGGACTACTCTCCTTGAAGGTTCTTTTGAATAACTGTCAAAATAACAAACCAGTCGCAACAAAGCGGCAGGCACAATGACAACGAACCCAATTACACGACATGGTTACATCGTTTGAGACAGCATCGAGGAAGATTCCTCTATCCGTCAGCGCACACTGACAATAAAAATCCTCTGCGATACCGCGAGCGTCGGCCAGCTTACCAGAGCATCCGCTGGTCATTGAAATATATACCTTATTTGGATTGGATAAGTAGACCTGCATACCGGTGCATACCGCCGCCTCCCGCCGCGGTATCCTCCAGCGTGCTCTTCGATGCTCCAGAGAAAACTGCGCTGCGATGCACCAAGGTCGATCACCGAGCATTGAAATGTATATCTTATTTCGATTGGATCAGTATTAAACTGGGGAGTTTGTTGCGGCACCTCTTGTTCCCAGCTAACACAGTAGGAAGTGTTGAAGGGTGGGCGTTTTGGGGGACTGTCTTATGTAATTTTTTGACGTTCGATAAGTGCTGATTCTCAGGCTAGTTTGAATAAATGACTTTTGAATTGAAATTGAATTCGATTGATAATTTTAAAATCCTCTGCCGTCCCGTATGCAAATCTGCGCAGGCCCTTATACGCTCTTAACAAAATGTGTTAATTCTACCTCTTCCTAAAGGTGCCACCAGATCAGAAGTATCTTAACGCTACCCAGATGAAAGGTGTTTTAGGAAAACTAGTGAAATCGATACCAAACGAAGATAAAGTAATTTTTATTGGTAAGCACGTTTTTTTAAACTTTCACTTCTAAAAAATATTTGAATGAATGAATGAAGCATTTAGAGCGTGCATTCTGAAAGTGGGCAACATCGCAAATAGAAAATATTTCGCTGTTTTGATTAATTTGACAATATTACTGTATGGAAATAAGAAATGTGGGTAACTAGCGAACTAAAATATTGATTATGAAATGCAATAATTAATATTGTAACACCGATTAATATTCAATAGTATAATATTCAGTTAATATAATTTTCAAGATCTGTAAGTAACGTTTAATTTAATTTAGAAACGTCTACTTTGTTTTCTATGTTTTTGCTAAAACTGCTGTTATTGAATCATTTGGGTTAGGTTAGGTTAAAACAGTAACCATTAACGCCAGATCCCCTATATTGTTGGTGAATCATTTGGGTTAGATGAGGTTATAACAGTATGATGTTTCCTGATATTTACGTATTCATTACAGAATTTTGACTGAAAATTTGATCAACTGAACGTTATATAAAAAGAGCATTATAAAGTTTGTTATGATACGACATGAACGTAAAATGAAATGCAATAATTAATATAATATTTCGTTTTAGATGTAATAAAAGTAGTTGGAAACTTTCCGAATGCCTTTTTTACACCTAAAATGGGTACAAAATCAAATGAAATGTTATAATTGCAATTGATTATTAATATTCTAGCTTTTCGGGTGAAGCCACGGGCACTACGGGCAGCAGCTAGTTAAATACAAATACAAATCATTAATTTGCTTAAATATTTCCAATCTAAAATACCAGTAGGGCTGCCTGTCCATTGATGCGGAGCGAGGCAGAGGAGTGGAGCGAGGGAGTAATGCGGAGCGGAGTGGTGGACTGTGTTTGTCCATTGATGCGGAGCGACGTTGTGCGCAGCGGAGTTACGGACTGTGCGGATCAAGGACGAGTTCACGCGACGAGTAATTTGAACGGGCTGCAATACCCTGCGGCCGGGATTTTCCGCTTCCCCGATCCGTTTCTCCGCTCCGCTTCACCATCCTGCTTCCTCGGTCCGCTTCCCGGTTTTGTATGATTTTTTAAACTAGTTTGCAAAACCCTGTCTACTGAAGCGGAGCGGAGATTTTATGCAATTCCATTGGTTAATATTGGTACACCTTCGCTCCGCTCCTCTCCTCTCCGCTCTAGTGGACAGTCAGCCTAACACTGGTACAGTTTCCAACTCAAAGTTCGAATCCCGAACCACACCACAAACTTCTGTGAATCCGCGATGACTTACTTTAAAAACAAATGAGTTCGCTTTCGAACTGTGTGCGCTCACTTGAATGAGGCTCCGACTGAACTATACAGAATAGCACGACAGCTTTTAACAGTAAGAGCACTTTACTTTGTGTAATTTATTTCATCACCACTGCCCTCAAAACCCTTTCGGCCGCTTTGGCAACTGAATTTCGCAACTAGTTGTCAACAAAGAAATAAATTTCGTTCTATGCAACCGGTTGCCAAAGAAGAACTTTATTTCTTGTGTGGCAAGTGGTTGCCAATTAAGAATTTCTCGAAAAGCATGGTAGCGATAGAGGATTTTTCTTTCTTAGTTCATAATTTTGACTTTATTGCCTTGTTGTATGCTTAGAAGAGCCTAGCTAAAGTAGGTGAAAATGTGCTCTTAATAATACCCGTGACAATGGTCGACACAGTAGGTACTGTCTTCTGAATCAACTGTCAGGAGATCAGTCGAATACAAAAAATCCTTTTTCACAAAAAAAAAAACAACCGACTTCCAAAAAACATAACACAAAAGAGAAAAATAACTTTAATTTCGAGTTGGTAGCAAAAATCGAAAATACAGAGCCAATGACACCGACTTCCGAAATTAAAGTTATTTTTCACTGTTTTGTGTTTTTTTTCGGAATGAATGAATGTAGTCACAAAGAAGAAAATCATGATACTCTGTGGGTACGCTTACGTCATGGGCATGTGTGAAACGCAACTTTTTGGCCCCGATTACTTTATTCCTTCCATTGTAAAGAGCCGTTTTTACACTGCTGAACTTTGGTATTCCAGTGGTGAAATGATATCCATCATTTTTTAGTTTACATATCATGCCATCGTATTGCTTTGAAATGGATTCAAAATTGCAACTACTTCTTTTTACAAATTATCTATTTCTTTTAAAACGGTATTTCTCCCAGTGCTCTTTTTACAATAATTTTCATGGGCCCTTTGGTTTACAATCTCGTTACGAACATTTAAAGTAATGTTGCCTTTACATCCTTTCGTTGTAAAGCATTTTCAGAATGAATTCTCATTAACGTTATTTTTTTTTGGATGATGAGGCCGGCCATCATGCAGCATTGCTACTCCAACTACTACTCAACTCTGGCAACTACAGAAAAACCTCTTTAAATCCTTCCAAAAAGGTTTTTTAATTGTGTTAAAACATAAAAGTTTGTATGACTTTTTTTTTTATCGGGAAAATTAGATATTTTTTGGTAACTGGTTGTGAATCTTCTGCGATAGTGGTTACTGCTTGCCCAATAAGAAATAAAGTTCTTCTTTGGCAACCGGTTGCATAGAACGAAAGTTATTTCTTTGTTAACAACTAGTTGCGAAATTCAGTTGCCAAAACGGCCGAAAGGCATAAAACGGTGAAGCAAAATATCGTTAGGAAACCCACATGTCCTAGAACCAAAAATTTGAAGACATGTACTGGATTACGGCCCACTTCCTCTCACAGAGAGGAGGCCTGTGCCCTAGCAGTGGAAAAGTTCTAAGCTAAGTATGCTACTACAGTTTTTTTATACGACTTGAGTCATGCATCTGTCGGAGACCAACAAAAAAAAAAAAGCATCTTTTGTACTTGTTTGTTGCAGCTACATGTTCTAACCCGTGGGTTGCCAGAGCTAATGAAATGATGAGCGTTTTTGATGAAGTGCTTCTAGTCCCGCGCACTGATTATGCAAGTCTACAGCAGTTCTACTATCAAAAATTTCAAAGGTATGTACCAAAATATTGATATACTTTGTACCCAAATAGGCCGCAGCAAGGACAATCACCACAAGTGGGGGTTCATGGACGGCTCAGAGCTCCGGTGTGTATGCGGCGTCTCTCCACAAACAATGGCTCACCTCCCATCTTGCACCGGAGGCCCTGTGACCAGAACCCGTGAGGACCTTGGCTGCGTCAGCGAACGGGTCGATGGTCCTAGTTCATCATTTATACTTCCAGTTACAGCTATATATAGCTATATGTAAGTGGGCACGCCCTATGCCTGGAGGATTTTATTTAGATATTAAGTTATGTTTACGTTTAGTTTTTATTTCTGCCTGAGTATAGTTCTTGATGATTTTGGTTGGTATATTGACGTGTCTAGCACACGCCAATATACTACATACATATGACTAATCATTTTAATTATGTTTTGTGTTGCGTAATGTAATTTATATTGCATACTATTGTATAGAATCATTTTTTTTTTCTAATTGAACAACTGGGAAGATTTTTGCGCCACTTCTTCTGCCCAGCTAACGCACAAGGAAGTGGTGAAAGGTGGGCGTTATGGGGGACTGTCTTATGTTATTTTGACGTTCGAAAACTGCTGATTCTCAGCCCAGTTTGATTAAATGACTTTTGAATTTTGGTATTCGCGTTGCTGAGTTTTGGGCCAAACAAATTAAACAAATTTAGAAAACATTTATTTTTTCTTCGTGTTATTTTTGCCATCGAAACGCTAAGAAGAAGATCAATACCAAATTCAAAAGATTGACAACATTGCCGATCTATCGGGTAGCAAGGGTAAGCAGAGCTTACTGTGGGCCGTCTTGGATGGGTGACCATCGTTCGTTACGTTTTACAAGCAATTAACGCCCCTATCCATCTAAAGAACAAAACGGAAAATACTTTTTGTTGTATTTTTATTTCGCAGAATGTGTTCGGTGCCTTTTAGTTTGTGCTAAATCAATACTTTCTTTCTTTAAAAACCCTTCTTTTTTTTTGTAATGTCGTCTCGCCAAGGGCTGGCCTCGGGATGGTTGTTGGCTGCTTAACCGGACTTTGCTGTGAATGCCTTAACCGTTAGGCTGCCTATCCACTGGAGCGGAGAGGAGAGGAGCGGAGTAGCAGTGTGCCAATATTAACCAATGGAATTGAATAAAACCTCCGCTCCGCTTCAGTGGGCAGGGATTTGCGAACTAGTTTAAAAATTCATACAAAACCGGGAAGCGGAGCGGGGAAACGGAGCGGAGAAACGGAGCGGAGAAGCGGAGAGGGGAAGCGGAGCGGGAAAACGGAGCGGAGAAATGGAGCGGGGAACCGGAGCGGGGAATTATTACTCGTCGCGTGAACTCGGTCTAGCTCCGCACAGTCCGCAACACCGCTCCGTTACCTCACTCCGCATCAATGGACAGACACTGTCCGCAACTCCGCTCCACTCCGTTGCCATTCTCCTCTCCGCTGCCTCGCTCCGCTTCAATGGACAGGCAGCCTTAAGGCCCGGCGTCTCCGAATCGGAGACAGTTCGCTAATTGCGTCAAGCCCCGCTGTCGCCGAACAGTGAGTCACGCAGCTTAGATCTCATACTTATGCACCCCATAGGTGTATTTGACATTTGGAGTGTTTTCTGTTACGCACCTATGGGGTATGATGCGACAATCAAGGATAAAAAATTCAAAAAATGATAGGTAATACCGATTTTTTTTTTGAAATTAAGAAAGTGACGTGGCGCGCTTTTCAATGTCAAATCGCGGGGCTTGACGGTCAAAAACGACACAAAGGGGCGGGTCTTTATCGGAGCGTTTAAGGCTTGTGCAGACCAGCGCGACTTGTCGCGCGACGCGACACCGGTTATTGTTATACTGTGAAGTTTTCTTAGAAATTGTATTGTTCGTGTCGCGTCGCGCGACAAGTCGCGCTAGTCTGCACAAGCCTTTATTCGACAAGTTAGCAACAGCAAATTGCCGTCAAATATTTCGCTGTTTGATTAATTTCGCAATATTACTGCATGGAAATAAAAAATATGGCTAACTAGTGAACTTAAATATTGATTATGAAATGCAATAATTAATATTTTAACACCGAATATTTAGATTTAGATGTAAAAAAGAGTATTTGGAAACTTTTCAAATACCTTTTTTACACCAATAACGGTTACAACATGAAATTCAGTGTTATAATTGCAATTCATTATTAATATTCCAGTTCACTAGTTAGTGATATTTAATATTTTCATACAGTAATATTGCCATATTAATCAAAACTGGTAAAAAATTTACAGCTATTTGCAACGATGCCAACTTTGAGAATGAACGTTCTTAATAAATTAAGGCCTCCAGCCAGGGCATAAAACTTAAAAACTAAATGACTACGACGGACTAAACGCCATCGGTTCTACGGCTAATATGGCCGGTCCTTTGCTACTTCAGCTTGCTTATTCTGAAAGCTATGTGACAACTTTGACAACTTTTTTAGGGTAAATAGAAACCCCAAATTCTGACAACCAGTCTTACCAAGGAGTATCGTTTTCTCTTCTTTTCGTGTGGTAAGTGACTAACTTGGTGTCAGATTCTTAAAGCCGCCCATGGGGCTCTGACTTAGTTTCACATGCCGTCGAGAAATATCTCTCAGGCATGCCGGCTTCCTCACGATGTTTTCCTTCACCGTTTTTGAAGCAAGTGATAATTATACAATACGCACTTATATCCGAAAGTCAGAGGTGCATGCCCTCGGTTTGAACTCGAGACTTGGCAGTCCGACGGTCACACCACCAGGCTATCAGAAGACTGAACTGGAGTATCGCATTACCCAGTAACTGTGTTGTGGAGTTCAGATAGGCAGTCGCTCTATGCAAAATACTGGTACTCAGCTGAATCCGGTTAGACTGGAAGCCGACCCCAACATATTTGGGAAAAATCTACACAGCTGATGACTTTCCTGGACAAACTCCTTCACAAAAGGAGGTACAACTACTACCTCGATAGCTTTGATTTGCTACTCACGATCTTCTTTCATGGACATTCTTTGCAGCATAAGAAGTATGCCGCGTGATTACCCAGTCCAGCCACTCGCCCAACTGACTCAAGGATTTGGTTTTGCAGACATCATAGAAATTTTCAATGAAGTGATGTCTCCTGAGAGGATCGTCAGGTACCTACTACTGTAGTTTCCAATTATCTCTAGCACTTATTACTACTTTTTCTTTTTTATGCCTTACTTAAGTGGGTTGCAGACCAAGAGCTAAGCTAAGTTAGTTTAGCTTAGTATGCACAGCTGAGGTAATTTTTCATACTTGTGTGCAGACCGCAAACTATTAATAAAGTATGAAAAATTACCTCAGCTATACAAACTAAGCTAAACAAACTTAGCTTAGCTCTTGGTCTGCAACCCGCTTTATACTCGCCTTATTAGCGATGTTCTTCAAAACGGTCAGGTGCGTAGTTATCGCAACCAGTGCTACGTGTATGACCAGGGGGCTTAAAACGGCCGCTTTAGCATTATTATGATAATACTATGAATCACGCAAACTGTCACAAACTGACAATTCATAATAATATCTGCGTTTAATTCATATTACGCAATTCATCTATTTGACAGTTTTATATTATAATGAAATAACATTTTTAACTGAAGAAATAAAAAATTAAAATCTTATTTGATTAGTAAAAATTATAAAGAAAAATTACCCGGTAAAATTACGGTCTTCATTTTTTTCATGCGGTAATATTTTTATACCAAATATGATTCTGATATGAATTGAATTGAATATGATTCAGCTAAAATATGTGTCACCATAGAATTGCTGGGAATTCAGAAAATGAATTGGTTTTAGAAGAACTGCTTAATGGGGCTGTTAGGCTGTTAGGCCCCCAGATTTATGACCGTAAACGAATAATAAGCAGTCTGTAGGACCGTAAGTGGTGTCGTTCTGTAGTTTGTGCCTACAACCATAGGAGACGGCGTGAATTTATGAATGTATGCGTTATTCCCTTGGAGGGGCTCGTGGCTAAGTAATTGATCGATTAAGGTCCTTAATGAACCCGTGGATGGTCACCATCCCCTTTATACTGAGATCTCTCCGTACCTCGAAAAGCACGTTAAGCTCTCAGTATTTCCGCATAAGGCGGGAGGAAACGCCCGGGTGTCACCACTGTGGGGATCGCCCGGAGGGTGGAGCATACGGTGGAGATCTGCCCGGCTTGGGCGGAGCACCGCCGTGTCCTCACGGAGGCAATTGGTGGCGGCGATCTCTCGCGTCCGGCCCTGGTTCAGGCCATGGTCCGGAGCGAGAGTGCATGGGAGGCCGTCACTTCCTTCTGCGAAGCAGTAATGCTCGCGAAGGAGGAGGCGGAGCGCGCGAGGAAGAGGCAAGATTTGCGCTGTCGCGCCCCTAGTCGCCGCAGGAGACGCCCCGGGCGTCGCCGTCGGGAGTCGTGAGCCAACTTCCGGCCACCGTAGGCACGGGCTTGCGTACGGTGAGCAATGGGTAGCTCTCCGTCCGATTAGGACCAGGCCCGGGTTGACGGCACGTTGTGTTCCACGCGCGCCTCAAAGAGATGTCAGCACCAACTGACGGGGTCCGTAAGGGCCAATGCCTGCCAGGGTTGCGAGTTTGTCCGAAAGGGATATCGCGGCCCCGGCACACAGGCAACGGAAGGAACAAGGGTAGGTTTTAGTCAGTAAAAGTCTGACACGCCCTCCCGCTCCGCCCAGAGCGAGCTCTCGGTATCAGTTATCACCCGTAGATCTTTAACAGTCAATACGAGTATTAAGAAGCCCGAAAGTCTGGTATTGGTTGTGGAGGTCACTTCATATAAATATTTGAACCTCCATCTGCATCCCGTTACACTGGAAGATGATCCCAACAAAGTTGGGTTGGAACGTATAGCGACTAGAGTCGCTATACGTAGTTTCCAACCTTTAATTTTTTTTACTGAATATTTGTAACCGTGAAAAAATAACTAAAATGCTTGGATTTTAAAACCAACGCCCTCCTGTAGGGTTCCCCTAGTCGCGTAAGGGATGCTGGGAGCCCTCATCCGCGGAGGGCTCATTTTAAATGTAGGTTTTTCTCAGCGAATACTTTATTATTAATCTTCATAACTTATATCAGATTTTATTCCTAAACCGTGAAATAAAATTGATGTATATTTCAACAAGATTTATTATTATTAGTAATACTAGTTAGGAATGCTGTATTCGCTAAGAAAAACCTACAATTAAAATGAGCCCTCCGCGGATGGGGGCTCCCGGCATCCCAAATGCGACTAGGTGAACCCTCCAGGAGGGCTCTGAACGTGTTAAGTCCGCTGTTGTGGCTGAAAAAGTTAAGTATTTCAGTATAAGACTTGTAAAAGTAATGTTATTTTTTTATTTCTTTCAGATTAAATGTACAACAACTGTCGCCCGCAGAGTTTTTAGAAGTGTTTGTAGATAAACACTTGGAACCTCTCACCATAGCAGTAAGTATTATTCTTCTCACTAAGGGCCTGCAGAAACTAGCTGATGGGACAACAGAGGATTTTATTGATAAATTTCTAAATTTAAAATCCCGTCCGCCAGTGTGCGCAGGCCATAGATGTGTAACGTTCGAAGTAATCACAAACGTTCTAATGATCATATGACCTAATTTCATTTAATATACTTTTTTTAATATAACGATAAAATGATATAATGAATTATTGATATAATTTCATTTCATCTAATTTTATATGGTATACCTAATGAACATTTTCTATAATGCACATTTGAATTAATATTCAATTCGTATAATATTCAGTTAATATATATTTCAAAATCTATAAGTAACGTTTAATTTAATTTAGAAACGTCTACTTTGTTTTGTATATTTTTGCTAAAACTGCTGTTATTGAATCATTTGGGTTCGGTTAGGTTAAAACAGTAACCATTAACGCCAGATCCCCTATATTGTTGGTGAATCATTTGGGTTAGATGAGGTTATAACAGTATGATGTTTCCTGATATTTACTTATTCATTACAGAATTTTGACTGAAAATTAGATCAACTGAACGTTATACAGGGTGATTGGAAGATGGGTGCAAAGCTTTAAGGCGAAGATAGTACAGACAATTTAGAACCATTTAAGCCATGGTTGTCTTAGACGAAGTCTTACCAAATATTTTTAACCAAATTTTTAAGTTTTTTTTCGGAAATTCTCAAAATTTAATGTAAACTGCATAATTATGGCCAAATTGAATGATAAATGAATTAATTTTTTATTTATTTAATTAAAGTAATGTGTAAGCAACCAAGCAAAACATGTTTTAGACATTTTTTTTACAGATATTTAAAGCTCAGAAAAAATAAAAAAATTGTACAATACGTCTTTTAAACCTTATTTAAAAAAAAACCGGAGGGTGCTTTTTTGTTCAAACCTTTTTGAAGACATGCTTGATAATCGCTCTTTCTTTTGAGGTATCATTTATGCGGATATCTTACAAATTATTGAAATTAGGGCCTACAAACCAATTTGAGGGAGAAATTTTTTATTTTAGGCAGACTAATTAAAACAACATTTGAATTAAAATTATTTATTTTTCATGTTCAAAATGACGGCCGTGATTCCTAATACAAGCACGGCCCCGTCTTCTAACTTCTGTAGTCGTTATTTTCAACATCATCTCCTGCTTCATTGTCTCAAACGCTGAATTTATTCTTTGTATCAATTCTTCTCTAGTGTTTATTTCAATGTTGTTATACACCAGTTCCTTGGCCCGGCCCCACACGAAAAAGTCCCAACGGGGTCAGATCTGGGGAGCGAGCGGGCCAAGGGATGGGTCCATCCCTGCCGATCCAGCTATCAGGAAAGCAATTGTTGAGGTGTTCCCTTACATTTAAAGTCCAATGCGCTGGACAGCCGTCTTGCTGAAAGATGACTGTTCGGTCGCTTTCGAAGATCGGGACACCTGATTCCTCTACCAGCAGTGGTAAATCAATTTGCAGAAATTGCAAATAATTTTCGCCATTCAATGGATCAGGCAAAAAGTGGGGCCCAATCAATGTTCTGCCAATTATTCCAGCCCATACATTCACAGAGAATTTCATCTGAAATGACACCTGCTTCTTAAAATGTGGATTGTTGTCTGCGTCGGCCCATTCATGGATGTTGTGAAAGTTTGTAATACCTTCCCTTGAAAATTTACTTTCATCCGTCCACAAGATTGATTTCAGAAACCACGCATCTTCGATGTCTCTGTTGAGGAGGAAATGGCAGAACTGAATTCTTCTTTGAGGATCTTGCTCTACTAGACCTTGCACACTCCTGCCATGGAACGGATACTTATCATTTTGGTGCATTGTATGCCACACCTTCCATTGAGAAATGTTTAAATTTCGAGCTACTGCTCTAGTACTGGTAGTAGGATCCGCTTGAAATGCTGCTAAAATGTCTTCGTCGACGGCAGTTTTGTGTCTGCCCGGGTTGACTCCAGGTTCCACGCGGTGAAACCCATCTTGGGCAAGACGACGAAACGTGTTGTAAAACACTCGGACATTCGGTATCCTGCGATTCGGATAGCGCTCTTGAAACATCCGTCGCGCCAAAGATCCATTGCCGTCTGCTCTACCGTACATAAATACGATATCCGCATATTCTTGATTGGAAAAAGTAGCCATAGTCACTTAACAATTAAGAAAAACGGCGTAGGAGCGCACTAAATGTCAACTCAACACAATTAAGTCAAAAATCAACACGTGCAGGAGCGCGAGGCTACGACTGGACACGGTGAAACAAAAAAGTTCAAAACTAACGCAAACAACACGTGCAGGAACGCAAAGGGCTACAACTGAACACGGTAAATTGTGAATCAACACGACAATGTCCACTCACAAGGGCAGTAGTTTGACTAATAAGTAAAAGATGTAACGGCTTCATCACAGACCGACTGACCCTGACTAAAGAAAAACGACTGTTGCCTCAGTAACTAAGACCATTTTGCTGTAAAAACCAACTCTTATCGCTTTTTGCTATTCATTGGGCGTTCTACCTGGAAATGCCGTCGCACCGCGCTCAGTGGCCATTGTTTAGAGAATCCCCTCAATGGGTTCCCCTCAATTGGTTCCTGCATGTGCCAAAAATTCTTAGAATTGAACAATGTTATCATTTCGAGCACATAAAGTATTCTTTTAAGCAAAAATTTTGTGTTTTGTTAGACTGCCTAAAATTTAAAATTTCTCCCTCGAATTGGTTTGTAGGTCCTAATTTCAATAATTTGTAAGATATCCGCATAAATGATACCTCAAAAGAAAGAGCGATTATCAAGCATGTCTTCAAAAAGGTTTGAACAAAAAAAGCACCCTCCGGTTTTTTTTTAAATAAGGTTTAAAAGACGTATTGTACATTTTTTTTATTTTTTCTGAGCTTTAAATATCTGTAAAAAAAATGTCTAAAACATGTTTTGCTTGGTTGCTTACACATTACTTTAATTAAATAAATAAAAAATTAATTCATTTATCATTCAATTTGGCCATAATTATGCAGTTTACATAAAATTTTGAGAATTTCCGAAAAAAAACTTAAAAATTTGGTTAAAAAAATTTGGTAAGACTTCGTCTAAGACAACCATGGCTTAAATGGTTCTAAATTGTCTATACTATCTTCACCTTAAAGCTTTGCACCCATCTTCCAATCACCCTGTATAAAAAACCATTATAAAGTTTTAAATGATATGAAATGAACGTTAAATGAAATGCAATAATTAATATCGTATTTAGTTTAAGATGTAAAAAAAAGTATTTGAAAACTTTCCAAATGCTTTTTTACACCAAAAACGGTTACAACATCAAATTCAGTGTTATAATTGCAATTCATTATTAATATTCTAGTTCACTAATTAGTCATATTTTTGTTTGCTATACAGCAATATTGCCAAATTAATAAAAACAGGTAAATATTTGACAGCTATTTGCGAGGTTGCCAACTTTTTGGATGAACGCCTTTAAGTCCCATGCAATAGGAGGTGAGCCTATTTGCCACCATCCCGCACAAATTCCAGACTCCGGGCTGCTACTGAGGAATTCCAGTTGGAAAAGCCAATAGCACTTACATATATCACACATACACACACACACAAATTTTTCACACTCATTAATAAATGTGACAAATCGCCTAAAGCTGTGTATTACTGTTTTCCGAATCTTTTTTATAATCTGTAATAATAAAGTATTTTAGCAGTAGATATTATTTACAGGACTACCAAGAATATGTAGACTTTTTCATAGAGAACTCTGAGCTGAAAAAAGAGAGAACAGATTACGCTAGAATTAATCTCGTGAGAGCAGATGTTTACAAGAAAGCGGCAAAAAAGAAAAATGCTGCAAAGAAAGTCTGACTAAAAGCTTAAACAAAAATAACCTCTATTCCCGCCACCGAGAGAATGGGTTCCCCACACCTGTCAGTTGGACTCAATTACGAATAAATACAGGGTGGCAGGGACATCGACGCGAAGCCGGTTACCATGGATTCAGTACATGATTCTGAACCCCACTGCGTTGAAAATTTTCATCGGTTATTTAAAAAAAATCTGCTGTTTCATAGAAAAGTGCAATGTAGGTATTGAACTTTTCTATGAAACAGAAGATTTTTTTTGCGGTCAAAATGTGTGGAGCAGCTGTTTTTTTTTTTAGTTTTTAGTTTAATTTCGTAAAACACGTATTCTTTTGTACTCTGCGTTGACAATCCTTTCAGTTATTGTACCCCTGCTTTTGAATTACGGTCATCTTTTTTTTTTTCTCTCTTTATTTATTAGGGACTTGTACCATTAACAGGTCATGTCAGCCCCATCATTTCCTTAAGTAAGTTACTTATAAAATTTTCTTAACACTATTAAATATAAATTTATTAATAAGCTTAGCTTTATTGCTTGCAGGGTAAGCCAGAATACTTTGTAATGTACCTAAATCGAATGCATTTAATTTTAATTTTTTACATAATTGTTGCCTTTCAAAATTATTGCGAATACAATCTATAGGGAGGTGTTGGACATCTTCTGGTTTATCACAAATAATACAGTTAGGTGAAAGACTGTGATCTTTATTGTCTTTGCTATAGCTCAGGATAATGTAATATAACTGAGAGAGGATTGAATACATATAACTGACAGATGTCAGGAACCCATTCTCTCATTGGAAGGCGTGTAAATCATAATATGTAGACTGTGCTTGTCTGTACGCGGCTTAAGGTTTTACATAAACACATAGTTTATATAACTGAATGTGCTTTTAGTTCTAGGTTTTAAAAGGTTTTTGAAAATAAAAATAATAAATCAGAATGTTAAAAGCTATGTGAAAACGAATGAAAATAGACGTAAAGTATAAACATATGTAAAGTTTCATTTGGAATGTACTCGTAATGTGATTATGGAAAGTTCTTGAAAAAACAATGTTACCCGTAAAATAAATAATTATTGATATTTTAGTCTTTTATTTAAATTCTAGGTGCGCCCCGGCTTCGCACGAGTAGCACTAAGTATTTATCTACAGCGTACCTACCTACCCTACCTACCTACATACTTACCTATCTACCTACCTACAAACCCTACCTATACCTATCTATCTACCTACTTACCCTACCTAATGTATGTATTTTTAATGCCGAAAATAGTTTACGTCCTATTCTCAGATCTACTGGATATACACACAAAATTTCATAAGCATCGGTCAACCCGTTTCGGAAGAGTTTTGTTACAAACACTGTGACACGAGAATTTTATATATTAATAGAAGAAGATTAGGCGTCGCATGCGTCACCTTTACGCGTGAGAACCTGACTCCGTCAGTAAGGCTACGCGTATGCTGAGACCCAGTTGACGCAGGTCCACGCAGCGCAGGGCAGAGCAGTTTTTATAATGCATGAAAGTACTGACAGCTGCGTATGCTGTAGTGCAGGCACGTGCGACGCAAACATGTGTCTGTTCTGCTCTGCGGCTCGTTGTAGAACCGACACAGATTTCTGCGTGACGCGTGCAGGTCTTCACTTGTTTTTTTGTTGAGACGCGGGTAACGCAGCACAGCCGTCTATTGTTGTACTAGCTAGGACGCGAATGTGTCTGTGTAGCTGCGTCGCAGCATGCGCTCGCGGCGTATGTCTGCCTCGCCTGCCCTACCCTGCCAAATCTGTACTGTGCTGTGCTGCGTCACCTGCGTTTCACCATACGCTTAGCCTAAATGGTATTTATTAGCATTAAGGTACCAGTCCGTAGTCGACTGCAGGCAGCAGCAGTAGGCGGCGTGTCGCCGCGACACGGCTCTAGTATTTCTATGAAATACCGTATCACTGTTCACGGAAGGTATTTCATAGAAATACATAGACACCATTAGTGTATCAGTGGTGCAGCCTGCAGCCGGCTGTACTTGTATTTAAGTACTAAATTTTGAGCCAAAAAAAAATATCAATAACATTTATGTACTTACACATATTATACTTGGGCGGAGCTCATCTGGGGAATTCGTGTATTTCCGTTCGTCCCACTGTCGACGTCCCACCACAGCTGTGGTCCCACTGTGAATCGAAAAAATGCTCCCGAAGACATTGGAGCTTAAATAAAGTGTCGGTTTTTTGCTTGAAATATCTTCTAATAGCCAATATTATGCAAAAATATTATCATGGATTTAATCTGGTAGGCAAATTGGCAACTTATATTTATTTTGCAAAAAAAATGTATGAAGCTAATGTTTATATCTCCGGTACATACTTAAGTTTTTCAGATTAGGTGCGGGAATTAAAAAAAAAAATGCACTAAATCTCATTATATGAAATGTGTCAAAAAATCATAAATAAATAGTTACGAGTACATCACGTGTGGAAGGATATAACGGCCATTCTCTGCGTTCCGAAGATATAATTATTAGCTCCACACATATTTTTTGCAAAAAAAGATAAGTTGCCAATTTGCCTACCAGATTGTATCCTATGACATATTTATGCATAATATTGGCGAGAAGATATTTCAAGCAAAAAACCGACACTTTAAAATTTAAGCTCAAATGTCTTAGGGAGTCTTTTTTCGATCCACAGTGCGTCCCACTGGTGGGACGAAAAGGAATTTAATTAATAATATTAACGTTATTCCCGTTGGTCCCACTGATTTTCTTAGTGGGACGTACGGGAATAATAGTTACCGGTACTACAACGAAAATGCGCAGAATAATTTTCTTAATTAGACGCTACCTCGTTGGTCTAGTGGTTGGAAGCGCTACTGCTGAGCATCAGGTCATGGGTTCGATTCCCGGGTCGGGCAAAGGGTCATTGGGTTTTTCAATCTGGAATATCTCAGTAGCAGCCCGGAGTCTGGATTTATGCCCGTTTGATGGTAATAGGCTCATCCCCTATTACATGGCGATGAGCAAAATGAGGGTGTACTATAGAAACACCTCTGCCCAACCCTTCGGGAAATACAAGCGTTATGTTATGTCATATTCCTTATTTTTAGCTGAAACCTACACACATCTGTTATATTCTCTTGTTCATTTCATGACGTCAATGAACGATACACAATACATTTTATTCAAATTCGTTCAAACTCGTGCGAGCGAGTAGTTTTTGTAACTAAGTTGGCAACGTCGCAAATAGCTGTAAAATATTTACCTGTTTTTATTTATTTGTCAATAATAGTATGTGAAAATTTGAAATTAGCATACTAGCGAATTAAAATATTGATTATGAAATGCAATAATTAATATCGCAACACCGAATATTTGAATATTTAGTTTTAAATGTAAAAAAAGTATTTTGAAACTTTCCACGAAACCTTTTTACACCTAAAACGGTTAACAACATCAAATTCAGTATTGTAATTGCAATTCATTGTTAATATTCTAGTTCGCTAGTTAGCCACATTTCATATTTTCCATACAGTGATATTGCTAAATTAATCAAAACAGCGAAATATCTGACATCTTTTTGCGACGTTGCCAACTTTCAGAATAAACGCTCGCGAAAACGAGCCACCGACCACAGTCACCCCGGTGGCTGTCGCCTCTTGCTCGGGTGTTGAGTACTGAACCAAAAGGTTCTGGAGTGGCGACAGCGTACCGGAAAACGTAGCGTTGGAAGGCCTCCCAGAATGTGGACCGTTAATTCTTTGAAATGGTCTCATTAATACCGTAGAGTTACGGGACATCAAGAGGAACACGTGGTATAATTTCCCCCAATGTCACACAACAATTTTATAAATGATTACCATGAGCGCTTACTGCGGCGGCTAGGGGCGCGAAATTTGCCGCTCCCTCACGCATTCCGGCTCCTCCTTCGCGACCATTACTGCTCCGCAGAGGGAGGTGGCTGCCTCCTATGCAATCTCGCTTCGTACCATGGCCGAACGCGAGAGATCACCGCTACCGATTGCCTCCACGAGCACACGGCGATGCTCCACCCAAGCCGGGCAGACCTCCACCGTGACCTCCGGGCGATCTACACAATGGTGACACCCGGGCGTTTCCTCCCGAACAGGAACCTCCCGAAACAACCGTGTCCGGTGTCGACCTGCGTTAGGCGGAAGGTGAGGACGCCGTGGCGCCTCTCTAGCCACTCCTCAAAGAGTCAGAGAGCCAATTGTGGCGTACCCAACGAGCGCCACCCTGTCAGTCTCATTCAAGCGCCTTGAGAGCGTTTATTTGGAAGGTGGGCAACGTCGCAAATAGATGTCAAATATTTCTCTGTTTTGATTAATTTAGCAATATTACTGTGTGGAAATAAAAATTGTGGCTAATTAGCGAACTAGAATATTGATTATGAAATGCAATAAATAATATCGTAACACCGAATGTTTGGTTTTAGATCTAAAAAAAACGATTTGGAAACTTTCCAAATGCGTTTTTAACACCTAAAATGCGTACTACATCAAATTCAATGTTATAATTGCAATTCATTATTAATATTCTAGTTCGCTAGTTAGCCACATTTCTTATTTCTATTCAGTAATATTGCTATATGAATCAAAACAGGTAAATATTTGACAGTTATTTGCGACGTTGCCAACTTTTAGGATAAACCATCTTAAGATCATTGACGCACTCTACAGTTCGGCCGTTGACAAAATGTGTTCTTGACACCTGTCAGTTTCATACCAATGACTATGTGTTTTACGAATTTGATCCTTATTACTACTAGAAATTATCCAACTGACAGGTGTCAGGAACGCACATACGCACGCAACGCGAATTACATCACTGTTCAACTGTACCTAAGTAAAATATTTATGTAGAATATAAGCCAACCGATTGTGTTGATAATTCGTATGAAAACAATAGTATTGGTTATGAATAGTCTTCATAATCGATTGTCACATAACAATCGATGCCTGTGTTTTTGTATTCAGCTGTATGGCTGGCATATTTTCAGTTATGGATAATACATTTAGTTTGAAAACTACCATGAGTGCGAGCGTTTCTCCCTAAAAGGAGAAAAGTTATTGGGTGATTTGACAATAACGGTTTTTTTTTAAAGTGTTCGTGTGTTTTAGACCTTAAGCTGTTTTTTGTGAAGAATTTAAAGTCTTGTGTAAATATTTTAAATGAGCATTTATTGAAGCCTTGAAGTAATTTTTCAAAGGTAAGACTTTTATGATTAGTTAAAAACCGAGGTGTTTGAGGTTTTAAATTTTTTCTTGTTTTATGATTGCATGTAAACAAGAAGTCATTGATTTTTTAAACCACAAAGTGAATACTCCGTGGTTAAAACTTGACACAATATTATAGTAACAATAATTTAAAACCAATAGAATAATAAATCATTGTAATATGAAGGTACAATCATGCACAGAGTCGTTTTGTATAAATATTCTGTAAAAACTCTTTCCCGTATTTAAAAACCTTCAAAATCTAGTCGCAATTCATCTCAGCGACAGTCAATGTTAAAAACTTGTCAAAATTTTAGGTTAATTACAGGTATTTTTGACAGATGTGTAAGTGCCGATTTCACAACTCTTGAACGCGATTAAATTCGCCCTAATACTGACATTTGAATGCGAACGTTCTTAAAAATACAGAAATAACCCCAATACAACAGTAAGGACCCAAGGACTAAGTTGCTCACTTCAAGGTCAAACAGTGTTGATAGTCGCAGCTGACAGTGCCACCATGAACTGCAAAATTAGTCCGGCCTAAGGCTGACTGCCCACTGGAGTGGAGAGGAGAGGAGTGGAGCGGAGCTGTGCCAATATTAACCAATAGAATTGTAAAAATCTCCACTCCGCTTCAGTGGACAGAGATTTGCAAACTAGTTTAAAAATTCATACAAAACCGGGAAGCGTAGCGAGGAAGCGGAGCGGGGAAGCGGAGCAAGGAAGCGGAAAAACCCGGCCCAGCCCGCTCAAATTACTCGTCGCGTGAACTCGTCCTTGATCAGCACAGTCCGCAACTCCGCTCCGCATTACCTCGCTCCGCATCAATGGACACACACAGTCCGCAACTCCGCTCCATATTACTCCCTCGCTTTGCTCCGCTGCCTCGCTCCGCATCAATAGGCAGGCATCCTAAAGCTACCTTTCCACCAAAGATGTGCTAAGCTGCGCCGATGAATGTATATGATATCAACCAAAAGGATCGATGATTTTCATAGCGTACCTTGGCTTAGTTCCGGTGGAAACCTTGAGTTCAACGAAGCTAGGTTTCGAAGTACGCGCAAAACGCATCTTCATAGCACATTTTACCCGCTCCGCTATACCATTTAGCTCTGTTGGAAAAAGACACATATTATTTTGTAGTTTAGCTTTACCGCTTACCTATCAAACTCAAACTCAACTCAAAGCATTTATTTCAAATAAACCAATTACAAGTACTTTTGAATTGTCAAGGGGTCGGTCAGTCAGAAATATGAAGCTAGTTGCCCATTCCAACGCGTAGTAGGTAGTAGGTATGGAGAAGAACGGGCAAGAAACTCCACGGACACTCTTTTCAATCAGAATATTTTAACAAAATATTGGTTACATCATCCATTTTGTAATTATACATGTGAGAACAATATAAAAAGACGTGCACGTTAAAAGCGTCAGTAATAAAAATAAAATCAAAAACAATTCAAAAATTAAAATAAATTCAAATAAGCCGTGGCAGCTAAGAGATGGCCAGTCCCCACTGACGGCGCCCGTTCACGAACATGACGCATGCATCAGCACCATTTAGCTCAACCATTTTGAAGGGAACTTAATGATCCAACACACACGCCACCACCAGCGAGACATTTGAGTGAGCATGACATACTCACAACCGCCCGGGCCCACTCAAGTCAATGAAAGACGTACCCAGTAAATGGTAACTGTAAAGTAGGGACATAGTGCTCACACATGTGCTTTGCAATTATATATATTTTTTTTTTTATCAGAAGTCAACCAGCTTCAAAAGACCCTATTGTTAAATTAATTTTCAATTAAAAACAACCTTAGGGTTTGGCCACAGTCCGGTAAAACAAATATTATATCGTCTTTTTTAATCGGTTTAATGAAAGAGTAATTATGTAAGTCCTGACTCACAACCTGTATTGGCTACTGATTCAGCATTGTAGAACAAAAGAGTGCTATGTTTACAAAAAATGCAAAATGAGAATGTAATGTTAATCTAGCACTGTTATGTAAGCTCCCCGGAATGCATGATCTACCATAATATTGAATGTTAAAAATGTTGCTGTTAAAACTTCTACTCAAATCTAAAAACTCGAGAGAAATGGTAATAACTAAAAAGAAAAGAAAGAAATAATAACATAATTTTGGCAACTGATCGTGAAGCATAAAATACAAATTACAGTTTTTTTTTTTCTTTAGAAGCGACGCGCTTTACTTCTCCGGGAAGACGAGTAGCGACATAACCACATATTAGTACAGATGGGATACTCCGCAAAATCATTTAAATAAAAAAACCGGCCAAGTGCGTGTCGGACCACGCACAGTGCAGGGTTCCGTAGTTGGGATGAATTTATCCCAAGAAGAAACTTAACATTGTAGTTGAAAAACGTGTTCTCCCATACGGAATGTATGGGAGATCATGTTTTTCAAACTGCAAATTTAAGTTGGTTGATTATTTCTCGTTTACCTGTACAGCCTACTTAGCTGTCATAGTTTTACTGTTAATTTCGTTAAATATACTACTGTTGTGAATTTTTTCACAAGTCAAAGTACAACCATTTAGCTAGAAAGGGGGGGGACACTTCACTCTAACAAAAAAGATCTGTTAAAAGCTTAATATTTCGCGAAGGGATCCCTGAATCCAAAAGTGGTTCTAACAAACTCACAATATTTTTGAAAGACCTTTCTAACAATACCCCACAACATGGGGTAGATGAAGAAAAAAAAAACATCCCTACTTTACGTGTAGGGGAGGTACCCTAAAAAATGTTTTTTTCATGATTTTATTTTACCACTTTGTCGGCATAATTAATATGTATACATAAGCCAAATTACAGCTTTCTAGTACTAACCGTCTCTGAGCTAAGCCGTGGACAGACAGACAGACGGACATGGCGAAACTATAAGGGTTCCCTAAAAAACGACTCTTGCTACGACACAATAAATTGGAATTCAGGTCGCGCAGCGCTAATTCAATCAATCTGAAAGCCCTAGGCTTTTCCCAACTATATTAGGGTCGGCTTCCAGTCTAACCGGATTCAGCTGAATACCAGTATTTTACATGGCGCGACTGCCTATCTGACCTCCAGTAACTGGGTAATACGACACCCCTTGGTAAGACAGGTTTTCAGTCAAAGATCCATGAATGACAGCCGGGTCCAACAGCTTAACGTGCTTTCCGAGGCACAGAGGAGCGTAGCGCTAATTACCTACAGTTATATTCACCTAGAAGTTGCCTCTCTTTCTATCGCGTAACTCTTATATCTTCTGTCTTCGTTACGCCCACTGAATTCGACAAGTCGAGCCCGCCACGTACCTACTTGTAGTTTCATACCTAAAATGCGGAGTGTCCCATTTGTATTCATCTGTGACAACACACACACTTCTGACTTCGCTATTCTCTCGAACAGTACCGAGAGGGCTCCTGCGCTTACACACACATTCACAGCGTGTTTGTGCACTTGGTTACCACAAGTAAAGCGCGCGACACTTCGTGAGATAAAAATACTATAAAAAAGTTATATGATTTTACATCACACCTACTTAAATGAATAATAGGAAAATACGCTAGTTTCACATAATTGATTGAAAATGATTAATAGTAATAAGTATGAAAGTTTTATGAGGTTTTAACATGTGTGAAAGAAATAAAGGATGTAGGTAAGTAATAACATTTTAAACTGGTTTTTTTTACAATAAGATAACTTTTAATAGTACAGAACATTGAATGGGAAAAACTTTAAACGTTCGGAAAAGGGCACATAGGCACTGCAATAACATTACCAAAAAGTATTAAAATCTCTTATTATAATTTAAAATAAAAAAGTTATTGCTATTTATAAAATTATGTTATTCTGTCTTTCTTTTCTTTTTAGTTTTAGCATTTCTCAAGATTTTAATTTGAAATTTCTAAATAAATCCAAAAATTTGATTAGAAATTTCAAATCAATAAAAAAAATGCAAATTTTCAACAGGTTGTGATGTTCAACAATGTTATGACTTGTAACCCGCTAAACGACGGCCCATTATGTTTTCTTTTTTTCCGATTATTACTACATAAATAGACTCTCAGTGCGATACTTAACCACACACTCTTTCATCGAACAGGGTTTTTTTTACATGTTTTATTATGAAGGTACCACGGTATCACATAACTACTTTTACCCTGAATCTGTTAGTTTTTAATTTTTAAATAAAGATGTGTGTTATTCTGATAATAATCGATTTAAAAAAGGGTTTAAAAAAATAGATTATAGTTGTAATTTTTGTCGTCTACAGCGCCGGCAAAAAAACACAAATAATAAGTATTCAAAATAAAATAAAATAAATACTAAAATAAATACTTTAATTCAGTCCTTGATCCTTATGGTGTTAATAATACACACTACATATACTAAGTTAGTAATAATTTTAATACAAAATTTCAATTCATATATCTGTTGCACTCACCTGACGGTTCAGTTTGCGCTAGATACAACTTCTTATTTTTTTTACTTTTTCAACAATACTAGTCGGTCTAAAGTCAACTTTATTTACACTATCATAAAGTTGATGTTTGTCTAAGTGGAAAACTAGTGTTTGCTTACATGTTTGGCAAATAAACTCCGCACGCGGATAACCTCTTTTTGCTTCTTATTATCATTGTTTTTTTATTGATTAAAATTCTTATGTAAGTATATTTGTTATTCATCTTCTGAAATTTGAGTTAAGGGCGACCTTAAATCTAATCTCAATAATTCACCCTGTACTATCTTGACTAATCTATGATGAGTTATTACCATGACCCACTCACAACAATCACTCTTTATTTATTAAATAACTTGTAAAATAACTCACGGTATATGAGTTTCAAGACCATTATATACGTAATGAGCCATTGTCTACGTTAAAGACGTGTGAATTATTGCCAAAGATATAAAGATTTATTTTTCATAAGTTTACTAAACATTAAACTTTTGACATATTTTTTTTGGTATTATAAACGACTGACTACCTCTATTTGTTCTGGTCCTGCCAAGGGAGTTTAGGAGAAATCAATACATTAATTTAAAAAAAAATAACATTATTTCAACAAGGCATATTCAACGATTAAAATAACAGTTCGCTCTGTATAAACAGACAGACAGTTTGACTACATACCTACTACATACAAAAAGCCGTAAGCATTAGAAATAATATCCAATTATTAACTTTAAACCGTTTTGTCACCGACTGTCTTTTATCAATGTGTCATGTGTGAAAGGCACGTCTGTGTGTGACATTTTCAAATTTCGAATTATTTTTAATAAGACGCGCTGACCAATTGAAATCATTTCAACTCATTCGTTCAACTTAATAAGTGGTTAGTAATTAAAATTGTAATAACTAATTTGTTTTCATGATAATTACGTTGCACAAAGTACAATCATTATTTTGTTTTTAATTTATAATATGTGAATTTCCTGTTAATTTTTTTGTTCTTTTTTAAACTATTGAATATGAATAAGTTATTTATTATTTTCAAATATTTATTGTAAAATCAATAATAGTAGATATTAATCATCCAGTGCTGTGAATAAGTGAGAAGTAAAGAAACGAAACTGATTTATTACTTTCAAACCGGCGCTTTAAACTTTTAAAGGATTTTGATACGAACCAAATAGTTAGAAGAGGTTATAGAGGTAAATCTTGGTGTTATTTACCTATTAAGTATGTAACATTATTTTATTTTTATTAAACTGCTCCCGAGTTGCCTAACTCACTCATACTCCCAATAAACTTCATTCTGAAGGGAACTCAGGACACATAACTGCATAAAAAATTATATTCAAAAAGAAAATGTCTACTCGACATCGTAAATGCCGCAATGAATATTGTTGAATTGACAAAATGTAAGTTATCGTGATTGTGACGCCCGTTTATACACCCAAATTAATGCCTAAAAAAAGCGCGCTGTTGGATTTTCAACACTAGGGGTCAGCATTGAAAGTTGAAAATCCAACAGCTGCATTCATTTAGTTGTCGCCTAGTGACTGAAAACGGGCATGAGTGTGGTACGGAGTTAGGCCACTACGCGTTTCTGACCTACTGCTGGGTGTGAGATCTCCGACTTAGTAATCTTACTCTTAGTAAATCTCACACTTAGTAGATCTCACTCTTAGTAGATCCCACTCATAGTAGATCTCGCTGTTAGTAGATCTCACTCTTAGTAAATCTCACTCTTAGTAGATCTCACTCTTAGTAAGTAGATCTCAGGCATAGGCTCTCCCTTAAGAGAAGAGAACGATCACGTTCAGTGTTAAGTTAATTTAACCAGTTACAACCTGTAACTCAGGTCAGATATGCAGTCGTGCCATGTAATACTGGTACAGCTGCACACGGTTACACTGGGAGCAGACCCCAAGATAGTTGGGAAAGGCTAGACAGATGATGATATCGTTAAGTTTGTTTATCGTATAAACCTTGCTGACTGGGTTATATTATTTATCTATCCCACTATCAGAAAGATTTTTGTACTAAAATGGTGAAATACTTATTCTGATAAACGTAAACTTAACATGATTACAAGTTGGTCAAAAACAGATTGAACAGCTGGCTCCTAAACTAAGTAAAAATATACCTAAGTACTTATATCTCAGGAGCCATAGATTAGGGTAAATCTCTATTAAAAAACCGTCTATTACTGATGATTTTATTTCTTTCAGTAGATTTGTACAAATGATTTTACACGTCAATCATATTTTAAAACTAAATGAGGTTGAAGTTTCCTATCTCTGACTACTCTGAGAAGAAAGGCCGAAACAAATTCAGAAGTCAGTCTATTTTAAAGCCCAGACATAATCTTGGTCAGATCATTTATATTGATGTCTGAAATGGCCTTTTGAGGAAAGAACCACACAAATTAAGAGGACCAGTCAGTGCACGCATTTGTCAGCTCAACAATTCGACAAACAATACAAAAAAAGGACATTTGGGTAGGTCGCCTAAATTACTCAAAATGCCAAACCATGAATAAGGCGACGATAAACGACTTTTAAAGTTTTTTTACTGAAGATCACGTCTAAACGAGTAGTGTTAATGATTTGGAAAAAATATATGTTAAATTAGAGCAGTTTTTTAATAACATAATACATGAAGATTTTAAATTCTGTTTATATTGCATAGTGAAATTAATTTGTAAAGTAATGTCTAACGCGGATAAAAAACTGAGAATCACGAAAAATTTATAAAGCGTAATTTTCTGAAACCTTCACCATTTTAAAGATAATTTAGTTAGTGATCTTTTAGTATAGGTACGTGTTTTCTTAAATTCCTTTTGTTTGATGTATAATAAATAAATAATGCGTCTAATTTAGGACAGCACTCGCTCCTTGATGGGCGAGTCCTATTACTGGCTCGACGTACGACACGTTGCGTGAGGTCAGTACAGAACACGCAAGCTAACCACTCAAGGTCACTGCGTCTTAAATAAACTGAAAGTGGACAGAAGTGTGAAGTGAAGTGAGTGTTCAATAATTAATATGTATTGGCACCGAGTTGCCGTGTCTGGCCACACCACTGTTAAACCCGCGATGGTTTTTGTGGTGTGTTTAACCAAATGTCTGTTTTTTTGTTCTAGTTTTGATTAATAAAAAAATAAAAAAAAAATAAAAAAGTCAAAACTTAAAAACTGGTATAAGCCATCTAGCTTCTATAGTACAGCACTACGGCACGAGCATGGCGGTGACACGAACCCAAGAGTTTATTCCCTACCAAAAAACGCTCAACGCGCCTAAAGACGTTTTCACTTTAAAAAAATATAATGATGTAGGTACTTACAGATTTTTACGGAATAACACTAAAATACACGTATTTTATTGAAACTATAAGAATTGATTGTAAAATTGATCTAATCAACTATACCTAATCTTCATTTAACAATAATTGTTAAGGCACATACAAATCAAATTGACATATCTATAGACTTTAATTCAGCGAAAACTTACATGGGTGTTTGGTAAAAGGACCGATACAATTTTCTATTTTTATCCTAGTTAATCCTAGTTTTCAACCATAAAACCTGTCTTAGATGTCATGGTAGGTAATTGAGAAAATAATTTGTTATTTTTAATTACCCGAAATGTCGTCACAACTTTCTTGTTTGTGGTTGTAATAGAACACAATCATTTTTGATGTTATCGACAATATCTTGCTTCTTATGTCTTAAAACCGTGTCGAAAAATTTCAACATTTAAATTAATTTCAAAAACAAAAATACATAAAACAATTTTCTGCTAGAAAATGACACCACCAATGCCTCAAAAAAAATTGTTTGTTCTTCTACCGAACACCTATAAAGGGTTAGTAACATGCTATCTGCGTTCGTAAATATTTGCCAAACATGTAAACAAACACGAGTTTTCCACTTAGACAAACATCAACTTTATAGACATGTAAATAAAGTTGATTTTAGACCGACTAGTATTGTTGAAAAAGTCATAAAAAATATGAAGTTGTAGCGCGTAAAACTCGTGTATGTTTACATGTTTGGGAAATGAACTTCGTACGCAGTTTAACATTGTCCTTAAAACTAAGTGTTAGTAAACAACACGATAAGATGGCACATGTAAATGACAGCAGTGAATTACATACGGACAGTCCACTCTGTCGCAGCAACCATTTTCAGAACCCTGTTAGGGCTGGCCATGACTCGAGCCATCACCGATACTGCGAGTTTGCGCATTACCCAATACTATTAAATGAGCAATATTTGTATACAATGTGTAAAAAAACCCTGTTCGATCCGGGTTATATCGTACTGAGAGTATATTTATGTTATTCTTCTTCTTCAATCGGTCCCTCATTACTGAGGATCGTGGTTACTGGACCCGTTTAAACGGACAATCTGCCTTCATCGGTTCCGGTCCAAAGTTGCCATCACCACCTGCTGAAATTTGCTTGCGGACATAGCTTCTTTTACTTGGTCGGACCATCGTGTTGGC
This sequence comes from Agrochola lota, assembly GCA_947364205.1. NCBI lineage: Eukaryota > Metazoa > Arthropoda > Insecta > Lepidoptera > Noctuidae > Agrochola > Agrochola lota. The sequence goes on along the minus strand of OX376246.1, from coordinate 5,379,379 downwards.
GACCGGCCTCGTTTTCTCTTTCCTTTGGGTTTTTCAAGGCTGATATTTCCTCTTCACATTATGTGGCCGAAATAGGTGAAAATAATTTATGTGATAAGTTTCAGGAAAAAAGAAAAAAAATATATACAGCTCATTTTGTTTCAAAGGGGGATTTTAACGGGATATTATATGGGGCGTGGGCGGCCATAGTTTAGCGGGATTCTACAAATCATAACTTATGACTCCAGTTGAAAATTTTGCATTTTTTCATGGAATTGGGATAATTTTTATACTAAAAACTAGTGTCCGACCGAAAGTTCGGTTTCGGTCGAGTTTCGGCAAAATAACGGGTTTCGGTTTCGGCGGCAATCCTGCTGAAACTACGACTGAAACCGCGGTAAATTCCATCCAAGCGATGAAGAAAGTTTCCGAGCGACGAAGACAGTAAACACCTCACCTATTTTAAGAATTTTTCAGGCACAATTAAATTTTATTTCTGAAATGAGGGGTTGTTACGTTGATTAACAATTAGTGAAAATGTCGAAGACTATGCAGTCTATGTGATAAAAAAGTAAAACTAAAACATTATACAAACGTTTTCTCTATTTTTCCCTCAAAACATGATCCTTGCAAGGAAGTTTCGGTTTTGGCCGAATTCGAGGCCGTTGCCGAAATTCGGTTTCGGTTTCCGTCGTAAAAGCCAATTTCTTTTTTTTTTTTTTTTTTTCTTTTTTTTTTTTTTAGGGACATTTATAACCGCAATGCGTATGTCAGTCCCATAAGCCAATTTCGGTCGCACACTACTAAAAACGTGAATTTCAAATAGCACTTTTTATTATTTTTTGGTAATGTTATTTCAGTACCAATGTGCCTTTTTCGGATCAGACTTTTATCAGGGTTTTTTTACACATTGTATTAGTAATCACGTTCTCGCGGCTCTAACGATTTCGATAAAAGTTGCAATATAAGGGTAACGGGGGCAAAAAATCGGTCTATCTAGGTCTTATATCTGGATAAATTAATTTTCTCTATTTTCACAGCCTCGGGAATGTGATAGAACGTTGGTATACCTGGATGATATGTTTATCCATTTTCATGAGTAGAGCTCGGTCGACCAAGTACTCTGTGTCAAAATGAAAGCCATTGCTACTGTTAGTGTGTTACATAATTACCCCGAAGGCTTAGTTGTTAACCAAATTGACTACCAACTTTAATTGTCCATATGTGTGTGAAATGGCTATAACACGGCAAATTGACGTGGGCTTTCAATTTGCTTGACTATTAATTTCCCTCTCTTTACAAGAACCACCATTAAATTAATGTTTCTGACGTCAGCACAAATAACATTATTGTTTTTTCTTAAATTACAGTTTCAAAAATGTCAGACACAAGTTTTGGCATAGTCAACGAAGCATTCGATAGTGCGGAAACTAAAAATACTACCAATAATACAGTTTTAGCAAATGGTCTCTCGAAACATGATGATTTAGATGAGGAAGACAAAGATTCTGACTGTTATATAGAAAATAGAAATATACTCGTAATAATGAAAGATAAAGAAAATCATCAAGAAATTATAGCAAATAAAATGAAGGAAAATGGAGTTAACGATAAAAAAATGCTAGAAAACGATCATATGACTGTAGAAAAGTATGTTAAAGCAGATGCTGTGTTAGATTTTATATACAAATTAAGAGGACCAGCATTTGGAAGCATGAGAGAGAAGAAATTGAAGAGAATTTGGAGAAGAGCGTCGCTTAAGGAAGAAGATGGCGAAGCTGAGATGTGAGTATTCCATTTCCAATATTTTTAAACAAAGACAATAATGGAAAAGTTTCTGTAGTTAGAACTTTAGGTTCCTTAGTCGGAAAGAAGTTCGAAACACTTTCTTATTTTTGTGGTTTGGTGTCGTGATGGCTCGGGTTTTAATAATTCCGCTTTTCAAGCACGAGGCCGTACGTTTGAAACCTGGCAAATGTGACTTATTTAATTCCATAATTATAACTGTTGGGAAGCAAGTCGTCAAAACTGTCGTGATAGCCCGTAGTGGTTAAGGCCTCGCCTCTCATGTACGAGGTTGTGGGTTCAAATCCGGGCAAGTACTAATGTGACTTTTTCAATTCATATGTACTTTCTGAGTTTATCTTGGACATTACTGACATCGGTGAAGGAAAACATCGTGAGGAAACCTGGTTTTATAGTTAATATAAGTCTGAAATCACCAACCCGTCTTGAGCAAGCGTGGTGACCAATGCTCGTGCCTTCTCTGTATCAGAAGAGGCCTTTGCCCTGCAGTGGGACAGTAACAGGCTGGTATTATAAAGTATATTATAAGCAAATCGTTGTTTATTGTTTTAAATTATCATAAAGCTAGTTTATTTTAAGCGCAGGGAAACATCTTTAAGTCCCAGTGGCGCCCGGAGGAGTCGGCTGCCCATATTAATATTCCGGTTGTACTCCTTCCTGTATAGGAGTACAACCGGAATATTACTATGCTTTGGTATAGAAACTTAACGGAAACTGGGAACAGCCTTAGCTTTCACAAATCTTTCAGATATTGGCTACAAAAGCTAAAACGTTAGAGTCCTTAATGGATAAAATATCAATTAGGTCCGTCTCACCAATATCGTGTTACCCAGTAACTGCGTTGTGGAGAACAGATAGGCAGTCGCTCCATGTAAAATACTGGTATTCAGTGGCAACTGGTTAGACTGGAAGCCGACCCCAACATAGATGGGATAGGTTAGGAAGATGATAAAGGATGAATAATCACATTCAAGATCTAATCCAAGTAAACATGAAAGAATACGTAGTTACCTCAGACCAAATAAAAACCAAGACAGAGCGCTGTCAACAGTGACGTGAGGCCGGTTTCGTAAACATGTGTGCACTTAGTGAGGTGTAGTTTGATTGTAAGTGGTTGTACATGTGTGCGGGTAATTCTGGCATGCTTCACTGTATTTTTCGCAGAGCTATGTCTTGATATTTTGTGAGGTAGTTACTCATAAATTTATCGCATTAACGCCTGATGGATTTGCTATAGATATAAAACTTGAAACGTCTGTTTATAGCTGTTATATAATCGTAAGTAACAATAATTTACACTTTGTTGATAAACCTTGTATTACCTCGATGTAAGAAGACCATTTTGATATTCCCTTAATAAACTCTGTACTCCTATGCACCTCCTATGAACTGGATTGTTAGTCTATTGCTAAACATGAGGTCTTGGGATCGATTCACAGGTCAGGCAAACTGGTATTGGGAATTTCTTAGCAGCAGTTCAGAGTCTGGATTTATGTCTGATGTCAATAGCTCTATTGCATGGGACTTATTGTCACTTACTCTCTCTTGACTTATTGCTGGGACTTCATCTGCTTCTTTTCGTGTGGTTAGTGACTAACCTGGTGTCAGAGTTTTCAAGCCGCCCATGGGCCTCTGACTCAGCTTCACATGCCGTAGAAAAATATCTCCCAGGCATCCGGGTTTCCATCTAATAGGGTGCATCTAATAACACAACATACCTAATTGCAAAAAAAAAAATGTTCAAGAGAACAAGCAGTGATAGCCTAGTGCCCAGTTCGAACCCTAGGCACGCACCTCTGTCTTTTCGGATTCTTGTGTGTATTGTATAATTATCATTTGCTTCAAAAACCGTGAAGGAAAACATCGTGACGAAACACCGCATGCCTGAGAGATATTTTTCGACAGCATGTGAAGTCAGAGGCCCATGGGCGGCTTTAAAACTCTGACACCAGGTTAGTCACTAACCACATGAATAGAAGAAGACTGTGCAAGAGCATTTTTAAGTAATAGTTAAAGCATAATTCCCCAGCATAAAATTATATAACGCCTGTATCCCCGAAGGGTTAGGCAGAGATATACTTACAATAGATACACTCGCTATTTACATTTTAAGTCCCATGTACTGGGGGATGACCTTGTTATCATCAACCGGGCATAAATCCAGACTCCGGGCTACTACTGAGAAATTACTTATGGATATTTTTTTATAAAAACTTGTCCCGACCTGGGAATCGAAAACCAGACTACTTCACGGACACAACAGACAGTGTAAGGCTCTTCAAAATTGTTTCACTCATTTTACATAATCTACTAATTGCTTAACAACTTAAAAGCAACCGTTCAGACACTTATTTAAGACAATAGCTCGTTCAAAGTAATTGAAATCTTTGGAAGTACCGCCTTGTTAAATAAACGTGCCCAAAACTAATTAGTTTGTTGTTAATTGTCACTTAAGGCGACGATAACCGACTTTTAATGATTTTATACTGAAGATCACGTCTAAACGAGTTGCGTAATGATTTGGAAAAATATATGTTAAATTAGGGCATTTTCATAATAACTTAATATACGAATATTTGAGATTATAATAATATGTTTATTTACTCAAAAATGAGGCATTGTAATACCCGTAAAAAAAACAGTTTTACAAAATAAGTACTTTATCTACAAACATTTGGGTGAGCACTGCTCTCCTAGCTAGGTTATGAAAACCTGTTTTAAGGAGAAGCAGTCCGGTCCCCTAAGGTATAATGACGCAAAGGTTACATAGTGCTTGTTACAATTACAAATGTACTGTTACAATTTTGGAGTATAGTATATTATGTTTATATTACATAGGGAATTAATTTGTAAAGTTATGTCTAACGTGGAAAAATAACTGAGAATCACGCAAAAACTATCAAGCGTACTCGTTTTTCTGAAACCTTTACCATTTTAAAGATAATTTAATTATTAATCTTTTAGTATACGTATTTTATTAAAATACCTTTTGTTTTATGTATAATAAATTAATAATGCGTCTAATTTGGGACAGCGCTCCTTGATGGGCAAGTCCTATTACTGGCTCGACGTACGACGCGTTGCATGAGCTCAGTACAGAACACGCAAGCTAACCACTCAAGGTCACTGGCATATATCTGCGTCTTAAAGGGGAAGCGAACTTGAAATTTTCTCACTTTTTTTGCAATTTGCAGTCAGTGTCAGGTTGAAAGTTGATTCAAATATGATTTGCGACCGTAACAAATATGGTTTTGATTGTTTGTTAACATTTGCTAGTGTCGCAACACATTACGCAATTATTGTAAATTGTCTTTGGTCTCTGGCCCTGACATCAAATAGACAAAATTTGTAAAACTTTTATAAGGTTTGAATATTGGATGCGAGGCTTTTGACTAATTTGTAAAGGAGTATTATACTTTGAATTATTTTTGTAACGTGCGTTTAGTTTGTGCAGAATAAACATTTTTTTTTTCTTAATTTTGTCTTTCATTACAGAAATCTAATAATTAGAATCAATAATACAACTCCTTAAGTATGTTAGAAAAACCCTAAATGTCACGATTTCATGAATACTCATTCAATAGGATTATATGAACTTAGAGAGTTGTATTGATGACTTTTATGATTATAATTCTATTTATAAATATTTGATACGGCCGCGAATCATATTTAGGTCAACATACGACCTGATACTGACCTGCAATTTGAAAAAAACGAAAGAAAATTTGAATATCGCGGACTACCCTGACGCTTTGCCTTAAGTGTCAGAAAACAATAGTATATACAATGGAGGACTTTATCTTTGGAAGCATAATAAAAGTCACTCACGTCATATCACTTTTGTTTGTGGATTTGCACCTTAATTTTTAGTTTTATGGGTATAATCTGCCATTATAAAAGACACAGATAACTTTAGTAATGTGCGCAGAGCAGTGGTGACTCAGTGACTTTCGAGTTGTAGCTCGTAGGTTCTAACCTAGACAGGCGCTTTACTTTGTGTAAATTATTTCATCAGCACTACTGTCTAAACGGTTAAGGAAAACATCGTGAGGAAACGGTGAAGCCAAGTCAAAGGCCCATGGGTGGCATCAGCACACGAGGTTAGTCACTGACCACACGAAAAAGAAATAAAGACTAATGCCGTACAGAAACTGATGTCCGTGTAGGGCGTGAGGGAGAGTCGCGCCCTAGCCATCGCAGGAGTCGCCCTTGGCGTCGGAAATCGCAGGCCGATGCCCGGCCACAGATTCCACAACGTATTGACCAACTGTTCATTAATTGAATGGCCCACTAAACAGTTCTCTCTTTTCTCAAATTCGAGCATTATTTAGACAACTTTCTTCAAGATAAATCGAAAATGCTTTACAGTACCCTAATAAAATTGCATAATACACGATCAATCAGAATCTGAATCGTTTTGAAACAGATTGCTAATCCATTGCTCTATAAGTTCGAAAAAAAATCTGCTCAAATAACGTCAATAACGCAATAAATGTTGTTGAACTGTCAAAATGAAACAGATTAGTCGTAATCTTTTACGAAGATGTGTTGCGTAATTAGATAGCAGGTTAATTACATGCGAGCAGGCGGCCGGCAATGTTCCTATGAAAACTCATATCTGTCGTGTATACTATTTATAAAAACCGGGCAACTTCCGCAATTGGGATGAATTTATCGCAAGAAAAAACTTAACTTTGTATTTGAAAAACATGTTCTCCCATCCCATAACGATCGTATAGGAGAACATGTTTTTGCAACCGCAAATGTAAATTGATCGATTATTACTCGTTAACTTGTAAAGCCTACTTAGCTATGATAGTTTATTATTATTATTATTATTGACCATTTAGCTGGCGGGGGGAGGGGGGGGGAGACACTTGACTCTAAAAATATTTGCAGTTTAAAGCTTAATATTTCACAAATGGATCCCTGACTCCAAAATGATTTTCACAAAGTCACAATATTTTTGAACGACACCCCACAGCATAGGATAGATGAGAAAAAAAAAACATGCCCATTTTACGGATCGGCGAGGAACCCTAAAAAAAAATATGTTTTACTTTTATTACTTTGTCGGCGTGATTAATATGTATGTATACCCATGCCAAGTTACAACTTTCTAGTACAAAGAGTCTCTGAGCTAAGCCGCCGACAGACAGACGGACATGGCGAAACTATAAGGGTTCCTTGTTTACTACTACCTACTAAAAATCAAACGAACTTTTAATTCGACAACCAAGGAGGTAACTCATCAAAGATTATATTCAAATTTCGATTTGGCTTGCACATAGAGCTGTCTAGAGAAAAGAACAAACAAATGAAAAAAATATCACGGGAAAAAATTCCGTTGTTTGTCATTGATTCTGAGATGTATCTAGGGAAAATTTTAGTATGAATTTCTATTCATTATTTGAGAAAAGTACTATAAAAGCCTTGGCCGCAACCAGGCGTTGATGGACTCACGTATGTGTGCCTCGGCTTAGCCTCGGCCCACATTTTCACGTTCGTCCATCGCCCCTGTTGCAGGCCGCGACAGTAATGTAATCTAATAGGGTAATTAAACAGATCCAGCCGTTTCCGAGATACGAGCAAACAAACACAATGACGCGTCATTCTCATTAACTGTTAGATTCAATGTTTAATTACAAAGATAAGATAATGAAGTACTTGGTATAGTGGACTTGTGCATACTAACCATTAGATTATGTTTTCTATTTCGTTGGCACGATTAAAACTTTACTGTTGTTGGCTAAGTAATAACAGCCGCACGAGTCGATGCTTCAGGTGAAGCTATGCTTGCCGCGGTTGGTCCGTGGATGGGTGATCATCTTAAATACCAAAACTCCTACGTGCGTCGCAAAGCACGTTAAGCCGTTAGTCCTGGCTGTCATTTGTAGATCTTTGATAGTCGTTACGGGTCGTCAGAAGGCCGAAAGTCTGAGAACCAGTCTTACCAAGGCGTATCGTATTACCCAGTAACTGGGTTGTGGAGGTCAGATGGGCAGTCAGACCGACTGCCCATCTGACCTCCTGAATACCAGTATTCAGCTGCATCCGGTTAGCCTGGACGCCGACCCCAACATAGTCGGGAAAAGGCTAGGCAGATACAGTATACACATTTCTTAGGCATCACTTATAAAGCAAATGATAACGATTACCCAGGTATTACCCAGTAAATGGGTTGTGTGTGGAGTTCAGATAGGCAGTTGCTCTATGTAATTACTTGTATTCAGATGCATCCAGGCAGAATGGAAGCTGACCCCAACATAGTTGGGAAAATAGCGATATGATGAAACTTAAAAAAATGAAAAGGAGTGTATAAGGATCGTACCACGTGGCGTTCTGTACTCGTAGTTCCTGCTTAGCCTCATGGCATGAGAAGAAGGCGTGAGCTTACATATTTTTTTATGTAATTACAGTACCCGGCCATAACTTTATTATACAGGCTTTTTTTTTGAGGGTGGGAAATTACCAAATATCTTCTCCCGCTCTGGGCGGAGCGGGAGGGTGTGTCAGACTTTTACTGACTAAAACCCACCCGTGTTCCTTCCGTTGCCTGTGTGCCGGGGCCTCGATATCCCTTTCGGACAAACTCGCAACCCTGGCAGGCATTGGCCCTTACGGACCCCGTCAGTTGGTGCTGACATCTCTTTGAGGCGCGCGTGGAACACAACGCGCCGTCGAACCGGGCCTGGTCCTTATCGGACGGCGAGCTACCCATTGCTCACCGTCCGCAAGCCCGCACCTACGGTGGCTGGAAGTCGGCTCGCGACTCCCGACGCCCTTATTATACAAGCTGGGGCATTAATTTGTGCACATTTGAAACATTTAATTTAACAATTTATTTAACATAATATTTTTTTTTAATGATAATCTAGATGTGCCCCTTCTCGTCGTTGGCACTCCTGCAATCGACTACGCAAACTTTGGGAAACTCGTTGACACATGCTGCGAGGGATCGCGATATCTCCTCGTTGATGTTTTCTCTTAATTGAGATATGATCGTTGGTACAGTCGACTTTTCAGATATCCCCACAAAAAAAAATCGCAGGTGTAAGTAAGGTCCGGGCTTATTGGAGGCCATGAAATATCACCTCTGCGAGAAATCAATTTGATAGGAAACATTTATTTTACCACCGGTAAAATTACGACCGGACGGACTATTCCCCGCTACCCGCGCGCCTATCCCTCTAACGGTTTTTGAGAAACCAAGTGTAGCTATTTGCATAATCTACTCATTACAATGTTTTTTCTAATGAGTTGTATTGCAATATGTGGTTAGCTAGTGACCTCGACAATTGATCATATTAGTTATTGTTATTAGTAATTAACTGTTTGTTTTATTTATTTTATCTCGATGGTCCTAGTTTATCATTTATAACTTCCAGTTACAACTATATGTAAGCGGGCACGCCCTTTATGCCTGGAGGCTTTTATTTAGATAAGTTCTGTTTACGTTTAGTTTTTATTTCTGCCTGAGTATAGTTCTCTATGATGTTGTGTGGTATATTGGCGTGTGCTAGCTAACATATGGCTAATAATTTAAATTATGTTTTGTGTTGCGTAATCTAAATTATCTAAATTATTTTGAATACTATTATATAAAATCTTATTTTTTTGTTCCTCTAACTGAACAGACAGCTGTGCTGCTGGGGAGTTTGTTGCGCCACTTCTTCTTCCCAGCTAATGCACTAGGAAGTGGTGAAGAGTGGGCGTTTTGGGGGACTGTCTTATGTAATTTTGACGTTCGAAAAGTGCTGATTCTCAACCTAGTTTGAATAAATGACTTTTGAATTTTGAATTTTTGCAAAAAAAATTGGCCCACCCTGTACAATTATTTTATTTTTTAATTAATTCGCGAAACTTGCCAATATTAGAACCATACAGCAGTAAAAAAAAGACTTGGTAAGACTGGTTGTCAGACTTTCGGGTTTCTGACGACCCTTAACGACTGTCAAAGATCCACGAATGACAGCCGGGATCAACAGCTTAACGTGCTATGCGAGGCACGGAAGAGTCTCGGTATGTAATGATTGTCACCCATCCACAGACCAACCCCGGCAAGCGAAGCTTAACCTGATGGATCGACCCGTGCGGCAGTTATTACTTAGCCACAAGCTCCTCAGATGCGCGATCATTATAATAGTGTATATTCATATTTTACTCTTATTTTGAATCTCTACTTATTCGTATTTTAGAACTATATATACAAATTTTGCTCATTTAATTAACTACAAACTTTGTGCTACAAAGTGTTAATTACAGCTAGCTCGAGCTCTAGTCATCTTTCTAGTTTCATCCTGTACCAGCTAAGTACACTGCGACATTTTCTGCATACAAGTGCTCATTTATATACATATATAAAATAAAATAAAGTCGCCTTTCGTGTCGGTCTGTACGACCGCTTAGATATTCTAAACTATCACTACAACACGATTTTAATATGGTTTTCACCTTCATTTAGAGCATTTTATTCCAGAAGGTTTATATGTATATGAATGAATGAATGAATGAAATGCACTGATCCCAGCGTGGTTTAACCAGACTCGATAAATCGAATGAACCCCAAGATTTGCACTAGCCCATGAAGCCTCATGTTTCATGGGACTGCAAAGGCCATTGCATATCTAGGAGTAGACCGGGGGGCGCTTGGTAATGGTAAGGAATAATCGTGCCCTTAGGATAAGGAAGGATTTGAGAGCCATACCAGATATGCATCCTAGAGTAAGCATAGGAATAGTGGAGAGACGGGTGTTAATTATCTATGGATGGGCATCTTCTGCGACGTCTTCGTTATGTTGGTTCGAGTCTATCTTCACTGGTGAATTTTGAGACGGGGTTACGCTGCATTCTCAGCTTTTTTTTCCATATTGCTGCTGTGCTGTGTTAAATTTTGCTGTGTCTAAGTCTTCGTCAGAGGCGTCGCTGCTATCCGTTTCAGGTTTCTTGTACATCTCGCTGGCGGCCTTCATGATCTTGTATCTGTCTGTAGCCTTATCCATCCAAAAGTTTAATTCCTTGTCGAAATAAGTCGAGTCCTGTATAAGATTGTCGTTCCATGTGTAAATAGGACGGCCTACTTTCTTATATTTGGCCTTATACTGCATTGCTGCGTGTAAAAGTTGTAGTTTGCCACACCTGTGGAAGTGTGCGTGATAGCACATCCTGTGGTATGTATAACACATTAATTATTTAACTTGCACCTGGGGCTGGTCGCTTGTGTATGTTTAAAGGGAAGATACATTGAAAGAAAGAAAGAAAAATGCGTTTATTGGCATTACAAAAATACATCTTAAAACTATAAAAACAGAAAATAAATGATTATAATGCCAAAAGGGCCTTGTATTCCTTAGTCTCAGGAATATAATTATCTTCCTATCAACTTCAGTTGTCTGTCAGTCTGTCAATCACGGAAACGTTTCATACTATGATGATGAATAGGAAATGATAAGAAGTATTATTATTTATTACTAGCAGCGCCCCGCGGTCCCGCATAAGTCTCGATCCCTTGGGAATATCGGGATAAAAAGTATCCTAATCCTATGTCCTAACCCAGGTCATGGTCTACCCATGTGCCAAATTTCGTCCACATCTGTTCAGCCGTTTTAGCGTGAAAGCGTAAGAAACAAACTCAGTTTCGCATTTATAATATTAACTAGGATGCTCGTGCTCGTGGGGCTCGTGGCTAAGTAACAACAGCCGTATCGGTCGATGGGTGTCCATCTTTACATACCAAGACTCCTTCGTGCCTCGGAAAGCACGTTAAGCCGTTGGTCCCGGCTGTCATTTGCAGATCTTTAACAAACTTTACGGGTCGTCAGAAGCCTTAAAGTCTGACAACCAGGCTTACCAAGGAGTATCGGGATACCCAGTAACTGGGTTGTAAAATACTGATATTCAGCTGCATCCGTCGGTCCATCTAGCTGGAGGGCGTCCCACACTACGTTGGTCGATACACGTAGAGGTGTATATGGCACCCATTATTCGCCAGTAGTGCTAAAAGTTCCAGTCATAAGGTCCTATTGCAAGTAACTGGGAGCAAAAACAGACTCCGGGCTTCTGCTGAGAATCCTCTAATGGAAAGCTCAATAACACTTTCCCTAACCCGGTAATGAGCAATGCAACCTCACAATCCACAGCGTTAGGCTAAGCGTATGCTCAGACGCAGGTGACGCAGGTCAACACAGTACAGATTTTGCAGGGTAGGGCAGGTGCGGCCGACATATGCCGCGAGCGCATGCTGCGACGCAATTACACAGACACATTCGCGTCCTAGCTAGTACAAACAAATAGACGTGTGGTAAAAAACACGTGACGATCTGCACGCGTCGCGCAGAAATCAGTGCCGGCACTGCAACGAGACGCAGAGCAGGACAGATACATGTCTGCGAGGCACGTGCCTGCGCCGCAGCGTACGCAGCTCGTAGTTCGTTCATGCATTACAAAATCTGCTCTGCCCTGCGCTGCGTAGACCTACGTCAATTGCGTCTCAGCATACGCTTAGCCTTACGCTTACAAAAGTTACACAAGCGAGTCAAATTCAAAGCATTTATTTCATTAAACCATTTACAGGCACTTTTGAACTTGAGTTGGTCAGTTAGTCAGAAAGTTGAAGGTAAACACATGGAATTTGATAAGCAGGTTTCTCATAACACGTGGTATGCCCCCAGTAAGGATTTTCAACATTCCACCCCTACATGGGTCCTACCCACCTGATAGTTAGCCGTCAAAGAGAGAGTGATTGATCACATCTGCAATACCAGATACATTAACTTGCGTTGCCACCCCAAAGACAAAGTAGAAAATGTCAAATGTACCTATGGTGCCTGTAATTATGCTTGGCGGCAGAAATAGGTACACATGGAGGTAGTATAGTCGATCACCCTTCTTCTTCCCGTCGCTGGCACGACTATATTTCAGATCTTGTTGGTCCAAAACTTCGCCACTTCCACAGCGTTGTCGGTGGCAGCGCAGACGTCACTCTAGCTGCATGTTTTGGGATACAGAGTGCAGGATAGGACCCGGAGCATAGTTTGCGACACAGCTCCACACCCTGCGGCGTTCCGTCGAAGTAGCCCCACTTTACCAGGTTGGAGTTACATCATCCCACTTGTGTCCGGAGACGGTTCAGGGACTTAAGACAAGATAGTGTATTATCTATGTGCCAAGTTTTCACCGTATATTGAAAGCCACTTGACCGACAAGAATCGACAAAATCTATTTTGTCTATGTGACATTTAGATAATGTCAATCTTATTGAAGATGGATGGATTTTATGAGGAATTATATGAAAGAGAAGAGAGTGAATGATACCTGACGGTTGACAGGGGAGAATGGATGACGAAAGCAAGGGCAGGAATATGAATTGATTAGTGATGACTGAATACGGATGATGCCTGGGTAAAAAAACTGAAATTCTAATTAGTCCGTCAGTCAGATAATAACAAAATATTAGACACGTATTTTTTGCTTTTTCATATTAATAAAAAATTACTTAGATAAAACGCATTTTAGGCTGGGGAGTGGGGGTCGCTACGTCACTAGTATGTATAAAATCTACATACTCGTGACGTCATGGCACACTTTACCTCAATTTATCGCCGTAATCTTTAGATTACATAAAAAGAAAAAAAAAATACGTGTCCTATATTTTTTTATAATCTCAAAGATGGACTAAAAAAAATTTTTCGTCATCATCCCTATTGCTTGAAAATTGTTTTCAAAATTGTTAAAATGATTACGAGGTCGGCTCCATTTATAGACAAATAAAGGCTTGTGCAGACCAGCGCGACACCGGTTATTGTTATACTGTGAAGTTTTCTTAGAAATTGTATTGTTCGTGTCAACAAACTTTAAAATGAAATAATCTTTAAAAACTAAAACGTACTTTAAAAAACCGGCCAAGTGCGTGTCGGACCACGCACAATGAAGGATTCCGTAGTTGGGATGAATTTATCCCAAGAACAAATTTAACATTGTAGTTGAAAAACATGTTCTCCCACACATTCCAACTGCAAATGTGAGTTTGTAGTTGTAATGTACCAATATTCAACCCTCCTTTTTTGGCTTCGGTTCAGTCGGGTAAAAACCGATAGTAATTTTTCAGTGTTACTGTACTTTACAAGTAGGACGTCCTGTTAATAGGACGATTTGCTAATAGGACATTTTGCTAAAGTGTCGTTTTGATTATGGGTCGTTTTGCTAGTAGGACCATTTGCTTTTAGGACGTTTTGGTACGGAGGTAAATAGATTACATTGCTTTGTATTTATCGTAAAATGACAGAGTTTATTACATGTTTATATCGAAATAATGAAAGGGTGATAACCGTCATTTGTCTAATCTACACTAATAAATAATAATAAAATTTGGTCAATGTCAAAACAATAAAATCGCATAATCATTATTGATATCGTGCTCCCACATAACGAGAACTTCCTGAAACCTGAAAAAGATAAGCAGATTAAGTATCTTGACCTGGCTCGCGAGGTTGTCGACATGTGGGATGTGGATACAGCTGCAGTAATTGTGCCGATAGTCGACCAACACCTGAAGAGGCTCTCGTTAGGCAGCGGGATCAAGAGCTTGATACAAAAGGCGGTACTTCTGGACACTTCGTGTATCGTTAGGAGGTTCCTCTCTCAGGAGCCCTGACCGCCGGTAGCTTGGACCCTGTTCCCGATACCGGTGGGCTACTATTTTTAATATTTTTAAATGTTTTTATAAAAATATTTAAAAATGTAAATAAGTAGATTATATATCTATAAATGAAACAAAGAAAATACTTAGCACACGAGGTTGACGACATGTGGAATGTGAGCTCGGCTGTCATTGTGCCGATTGTCGTAACGGCCAATGGCCCGATGACCAAAAGGCTAAACCAACATCTCTCGAGGCTCTCGTAAGGCGGTTGGATCAAGGGCCCGATTCAGAAGGTAGTAGGTACTCCTCGATACGGCTCGCATTGTGAGGAGGTTCCTGTCTATGCAGCCCTAACCCCCGGTAGCTTAGACTATGCTCCCGACACGGGCAGACCTCTATTTTTTTCGTTTTTTTTCTTTTTGTTTTAAGAAATATTTAAAAATGTAAATAAATAAGAAACAAAATTAATAAACGATATATTATAACGAGAAAATATTAGTATTTTTGTGTTTTGTTTGTATGAATAAATTCAAAAACTATTGGACCGATAAAAAAAAAATCAACAGTGGAATGTTATATTATCATAGGCTATAATTTAAAATATATCACGCGGTGGCGGAATCTAGTATTATAAACTAACTAGTATTATTGACTCAGGCGTGACTTTGGGGAAATCCATTACAAAATACAATAGACCACGTTTAATTAGTAACCTAATCTTTAAGAATTTTTTACTGCATTTTTCATCCGCTTAACTACACTGCGCTTTAGTTAAGCGGATGAAAAATGCAGTAAAAAATTCTTTCACCGGTAGAATTCTATATTATCATTGGCTATAATTTATAAAGATATCGCGCTTTGGCGGAAACTGGTATTATAACATAGTTAATTGACTCAGGCGTGACTTTGCGAAAATCCATTATAAAATACAATAGACGTTTACTCGTAATTTGTAACCTAATCCGCTTAACTAAAGCGCAGCGCAGTTAAGCGGATGAAAAATGCAGTAAAAAATTCTTTCACCGGTAGAATTCTATATTATCATTGGCTATAATTTATAAAGATATCGCGCTTTGGCGGAAACTGGTATTATAACATGGTTAATTGACTCAGGCGGGACTTTGCGAAAATCCATTATAAAATACAATAGACGTTTAATTTGTAACCTAATCCGCTTAACTAAAGCGCAGCGCAGTTAAGCGGATTAGGTTGCTAAATATACGTCGTCTATTGCATTTTTTTGTATTATAATAATTGGAGTAAAGGTATCAAATCAATCTCCCTAGCCTTTTATCGTTTTTTTTTTTTTTTTTTTTTTTTTTTTAAGAAACGTTGCCCCACACTAAGAATTTCTTCTTGTATCGTGGGTGCGTTTACAAACATAGAAACTCACGTACACTAACACCCAGACCCGGAACAACTACTTGCAGATCATACAAATATTTGTTCCGTGCGGGGATCGAACCCGCGACACGTTGCGCAGCAGTCGATTGCTCAGCCACTGCGCCATCCGTGTCGTTTATATATTGAGGTCGGCTTCCAGTCTAACCGGATGCAGCTGAATACCAGTATTTTACATGGAGTGACTACCTATCTGACCTCCACAACTCAGTAACTGGGTAATACGATACCCCTTGGTAAGACTGGTTGCCAGACTTTCGGGCTTCTGACGACCCGAACGACTGTCAAAGATCCACGAATGACAGCCGGGACCAACTGCTTAATGTGCTTTCCGAGGCAAGGAGGAGTCTCGGTATGTAAAGATGGTCACCCATCCACAGACCAACTCCGGCAAGCGTTGCTTAACCTGATGGATCGACCCGTGCGGCAGTTATTACTTAGTCACGAGCTTGGAGTATGGGTATACTGTATCCTTTACAAAGAGCTTTGCTTTAAGTTTTGTGTTATTTAAGTAATATTACATTGACTCCCTCATTAGTCCAGTGGTCGCAAGCGCTGCTGCTGACTATAAGGTCATGGGTTCGATTCCCATATAGGAGTCGGAGTGTTATTGGGTGTTTCCATGAGGAATTTCTCAGAAGCAGTCCGGAGTCTGGATTTATACCCCGTTGATGGCAATAGGCTCGTCCCGTATTACATGGGACTTAACACTTTCGACTCCACCCACTTTTCATAGAAGTCATACGCCTTGCCGCCATACTTATTGGAAGTGAACCCTCCGGGAGGGTCACCAGCATTACTTTAGTGCTAAAGTTAGCCATCGCGGACGGTCAACGGCATTAGGTTTAAAACCGTGTTATAAAACGAAGTAAAATAATGTTTTCAGGGGGTCTTGTCACTGGGTACGCCACAATTGCGGCGATAAGTCCCCTTTTTGAGGAGTGGCTAGAGAAACGCCACTGCATGCTCACGTTCCGCCTGACGCAGGCCCTCACCGGACACAGTTGTTTCGGGAGGTTCCTGTGCCGGATAAGGCGGGAGGAAACGCCCGGGTGTCACCACTGTGTGGATCGCCCGGAGGACACGGTTGAGCATAAGGTGGAGGTCTGCCCGGTTTGGACGGGGCACCACCGTGTCCTTGTGGAGACGATCGGTGCCAGTGATCTCTCGCGTTAGGCCCTGGTCCAGGCCTTGGTACGGAGCGAGAGGGTGTGGGAATCCGTCACCTCCTTCTGCGAAGCAGTAAACCTCGCAAAGGAGGAGGTGGAACGCGTGAGTGCCCTCACGCCCCTAGCCGCCGCAAGAGACGCCCTGGGCGTCGGGAATCGCAGGCCGATTCGGCCACCGTAGGCGCGGGCTTGCGCACGGTGAGCAATGGGTAGCTCGCCGTCCGATAAAGGCCCAGGCCCGGGTCGACGGCGCGTTGTGTTCTACGCGCGCCTCAAAGAGATGTCAGCACAACAGAAGGGGTCTGCTAGGACCGATGCCTACCGGGGTTGCGGGAAAGTCTGAAAGGGATACCGTGGCCTCTGGCAACGTCCAGACAACTGAAGGAATACGGGTGGGGTTTAGTCAGTAAGAGTCTGATACGCCCTCCCGCTCTGCCCAGAGAAGTTAGAAGAAGGAGAAGTTATTTGATAATACCTCACCCAAAAAAAGAAAAAAGAAAAAAGGGAGTCTTTTCACTATACGTAGTTTCCAACCTTTTAATTTTTTTGTGAATATTTGTAACCGAAAACTATTTTTATTAAATATAAATGCTTGGATTTCAAAATGATGCTGCCGAGAGGATTGCCCGGCATCCCATATGCGACTAGGTGAACCCTCCAGGAAGGCTCCCGGCACTGAACGTGTTAAACATAACTGGCGAAATACGGGTATGGGTACTAATAGGTCCAATTCAGCGTAACCCTTCGGGAACTACTGGCTCTGGTTTGTTATTATTGCATTGTATGTAACAGCTCTAGACCGTGAGTTAGTAAGCTAATCAGATAATCACCATGGCAACCGACATAATGAACGTTATCTCGGAAGCACACTGATAAGGAAAACAAGACAAATCCTTGTTTTCATTTACAATAATATTATGGCTGATTGATTTATTTTAATTATGAGTTTACGTACTATAAAGGTATACTTTTCTTATTATTAACATTCCTTTATTTACCCGACAAATATACCAGCGAATGTTCCTAAGAAAATTTTATTGCAAAAAAAAAACAACCAGCTTCCAAAACAAAACACTACAAAGAGAAAAATAACTTTAATTTCGGAAGTCGGTCGCAAAAAACGAAAATCCAAAACCAAAGACACTTTATTTTGTAAAAGTTTTTATTTTTCACTTTTTAGTTGTGGTACCTACCCCACACAAATTCGAATACCCACTGCTATGTAAATAATACTGACAGGAAGTTATCATCATATCATCCACATATATTAAGTGGTAAAAATACGTATTATTGCAGCTTACTCAAAAACTATCCAAGCAAAGTTAATAAAATTTATAGACTAACTTGGGAGCATACCCTTTCATACAAAAAAATAATTTTCAAAATCGGTCTACAATAGACGGAAAAATCGACGGACATATACATATGTATATTTTTTTTTTTAAAGCATACGTACGCGACGAACATATAACCTCCTCCTTTTTGGAAGTCGATTAAAAAATACACACGAAATGACAGCAAATATAGTCTTGAAAACCGTTGAGCGGTGACATGCGTCTAATAGGCGAACGTAAAAAAAGTATAAAAATAACTAAACATTTATTTTAAATCGGGAACTGGGTCCAACCTACTGGTGTTTAGCGGGCCCAGAGAGAGGAACTTGCCTCGAGTTTGAAACCCCTATTTGACCAACTCAGGGATCAACTTCGCAAAAACACCCTAAGAAACTTATCTTTAATCATATTTGAATTAATCAATTTTTTATCATACTGTAAATAGATTTTTTTTTAGAATTAAAGTACCTACCTATCTTATTACATGAAAATATAAATATTAAAATAAACACGACAATTTATTTGTAATTCAACGCATTAGTTTAAGATAGGTATGTAAACTACCCATTCAATATAAATACACAAAAAAATAAGGCTCGAGAAACGACCTCGCCTCAATAACATAGACTTAAACACTTATTACCCACCAAAAATATATGCGAAACATAATTGTCATAATCCGTACGACAAATAAATAATCAAGCAATAATATTAGAATTATAAGGCACTGATAATGTTGACAAAGCCAGTCGAGAAACGCGCGCGGCTGAATAAGCACGTTCCTTTGCGCGAGAAAAACAATAACACCATAGTGCATTCGCGCCATTTTTACAAGTGACCTGTCAAAAATATGATAAAAGTTTTTCTTTGTGAAATTTCGCTCCAAATTTCGTAATTTGTTTGAAAACTTACAGTGAGTTCATCAATTTGTTGTGTTGTGTTTTCTACAAGTTGGGTTCCTGCCAAATTCGTTTGACATTTCAATGTTTGTATACAGACTATTTTGGTACTTATATTTGTGTTTTTGTGAAAATTATCGTATGTATGTTTTCGATTGCGTACTTTTCCTACCGAGTTTAGGAGTAATGCTAGTTACCCAACAGATTACAAACATAAATAGGTCAATAGATAAATATATTATGATAGAATCAGCTGTTGGTCGCCTCATTGAATTACCTACATATTCATACATTTAAAAGATAGAATGGCTATTTTGTCCTTGGTTTTTTAAACTCTTTTTTCCTCTTAAGTTTTTTAAAACGATTTTTATTTTTATGGAGAGTGATACTGGTTAACTAGCAACCACTGTTTACTAAAACTGAACTGTGAACAATGACTTTAGGTAGCAGTTTAAGTTAAATCTGATTATTACACGAAAACCGTACCTATAAAGGAAATAAAATAAAATAATTATAGGTAGGTACCTAAATACAGTTCAAAATATGTTTCGCTTTACGATAATGATGTAAACAAAATAGGAATTTTACATATCATTCAGTTTATAAATGCGTATTTTTATTCGTCATTGTTATGTTAATTAGTCACTAGTTCCACACACAACTGTTTGTTTATACATTATATACGTAAGTATGTATTTATTTATATACGGAGCGTGAATAATCTCTACAAGTGAAGTATCAATTATTACGTAAAGCTTGTTTTTAAAAAGATTAAAAAAAAAAAAAAAACTTTTTTTATGAATTGTATCTCGCAGGTCATTTTATGAATTGTATCTCGCAGGTCAACCTGGGAGATAGCCGGCTACCTAATCAGGCTATCCTATGAATACCTTATAAATAAGGCCTCCAGCCAGAGTATAAAACTTATAAACTAAACGACTACACGCTAAGGGCACCCGTGGGGTACGAACCTCGGCTTAGGGCATCGCTGGGGAAGGGCAGCAACGGACAGGCTGGATCGGGTCTATCATTTTTATCTCGTATCGATACGAAGTACAATGCAACCTGGATAACTGGGAAATTAAGGGACCCTGCAAATTTGTCTCACTTAAAGAGGTATTCCACAAAACCGGTGTCTCAGATATCCACGAATAAATAAATATATGTCTCGTTTACAGAGGGTTCCATTAATAGAGGTTAGAATAGATGTTATTTCGGTCAAAGAGGTACGATTATAAACTAAATTAACGTATTTTGCGGATATACTAAGAATTAATATACAAAATATGCAATAAAGTCCGGGTTAGAGAGGTAATAAATTGACGTAAGCTCAGTTACAGAGCTCAATACCTATAAAATTCAAAGAACACAATTAAGCAAAAGTATTCTTTAATATATAGATAGTATCTAGAGAGAAAAATACAGTTGGTGTCTCAATTTTATTATAGAGGTAATTATGACGATAAAATCTAAAGAACTAATCCCAGATATAGAAATTGTTTCGTCCCACTAACAGAGGTAGTTCAGTGTAAAAGTTTCGGGACCTCAGCATGAGTTCCCTCTATGGAAGTTTCTCACTTATCCAGGTCCCACATAACCAAGTTTTACTTTATAAGAGACTAGCTTATGCAGTAGTAAAAATATTAGCCAGACGTACATTTAAGATCGCTTCTCTTGGAGGGAATTTTGTGTACTGATGACGAGTCTAAATATCTTCTTCTATCTCCTGACTTTTATCCCAATTTATCTGGGGTCAGGCCTCCTAGTTAAGTTTACCAAGTGTCCGGATTTAGCCGGACATGTCCGGCTTTTTACAATCGTGTCCGGCCAAATAAATACAAGTTCGGCCTGTCCGGCTTTTAGTCAACCTCGCCCAGCCTGAAGATGCCAATTGAAGCGCACGAGCGACTCATACATTGTTTTTGTTACTTTCAAAGTTTCATAATAACTTTTAATTAAGAGTAGGGTAAGTCTCAAATTACGAGTAATAACAGTAATAAATACATAAATAAAAGTATCGTTTTTTTCTTTTGTTTTAAAAGCCAGTTTGTCTGGAAGGTCAGGCTTTCAGGGTAAAATGTCCGGCTAAATATGAATATGTGTCCGGCTTTTTTATTTTTGGGCCTGGCAACCCTACTCCTAATACTTTTGCGCCACACCGTACGGTTGTGGGTTGTCTCTTTTGCGCCACACTGCACGGTTGTGGGTTGTATCTTTTGCGCCACACCGTCTTCCGTCTTCTATATTTATGAGTCTTTTAGTCATATGGTCATCACATGTCCATACCAGCGCAAGTGGTTTTCATAAAGTTTCTAATGTATCTTAAAACAAAAACACAAAAACAAAAAAAACACTTCCTCTCTCCTTAAACATCATCATTACATATAGTTCCTTGATCTTGTTTCATGTTTATTATTGTATATATATATAGATAAGATATGCTTTATGAATGTATGTATTTATTGTATATGTAAATGGTACACCACTGACTACCTGCAGTATTGTCTCTCCTTACTTTAATCCATCCAAGGGTTGTCTGTAAAAGATCGCTTTTAGCGATAAGACCGCCCATTGTGTAAAATGTCTACATTTATATCTGTATTTTTTACGGTGTACATAATAAAGAATATTCTATTCTATTCTATTCTTAGCGACTTTAAAAGTACCACGGATAACGACGTCTAAATAATTATAAGCTTTAAAAAAAAAACAGTTTTGTACGGCCAGCCGGGCTTCTGAGAAGAGAAGTTTGACATTGATCACCACGTTTGAGAAGAGACGTTTGACATTGATCACCACGTTTGAGAAGAGACGTTTGACATTGATCACCGCGTTTGAGAAGAGACGTTTGACATTGATCACCACGTTTGCTCATAGTTTTTCATACATTTAGTCCCGGGTTTCGTTACATCGGGAATGTGGGCGGTGGCCCGCATCATGTGGAAGAAAGCGGCCTCCTTACTACAGCGCCTGCATGGTAGTGACAACAGTTTTCTAAGAATGAACGCTGCCAGACTGGACTGTCCCTTTCAGGGACACTGCGTGGGGACAGTCATAGATCTACATAAATAAATATAATTCGTGAAAACGAACAATACTAACCTACTTTAAGCACCATTGTTACCAACACCAAAATAATAACAAAAATATGGAACTTAGAGTCTGAAATAAAGTTTAATTTAATTTAATTTTCCCTGTCTACAAGGGGGTAGGCAAAGTATAAGTTATCTGAACCTTCTGTCATTCAGATTTTTTTTTGTGGAAAAACTCAATTATACTTTGCATGAGTCGGGGCTCAACCCTTATCGTCAAGTTGCGCTTGTGACGACTAGACAAAGGAGGAAGTCGCTAGAAAAAATCGCATAAACTGCACAACTAACTTCAAAATCCATCTGCCTAGCCTTTTCTCAACTATGTTGGGGTCGGCTTCCAGTCTAACTGGATGTAGCTGAATACCAGTATTTTACATGGAGTGACTGCCTGTCTGACTTCCACAACACGATACCCCTTGGTAAGACTGGTTGTCAGACTTTTTGGGCTTCTGACCCGTAACGAGTGCACTACTAAGAAACTGGTTATCTCTTCTTCTTTTTCGTGTGATTAGTGAGTAACCTGGGGGCCTAGTCCCTAAGCGAAATCCGTATTTTCGGTCGTCGTTACCGGCGCGGCGGCGGCGGCGGCGCGCGCGGCGATTTGTTCACCGTGTCACTTACTGACATACTATATAAAAATAAAAAAAGAATTTTGCAAATCCGTCTATAATATGATATATATATATGAATATGATAAACATCCAAATTGATAACCTCCTTTTAGAAGTCGATTATAAAAATAATAATAATAATAAATAAAATCTTTTATTGACCAAATAAAGAATCTTTACATTTCCTTAATAGTAATATCATACATAACATACATACATAGCATTATGCTGAGATAGTGGCCTTTTTGGCCTCGCACAAGTCTTTACTTTTCTGTTTGTATTTTAATTTTATATTTTTATTTTTTATTATTACTTACTGTTTGTATTTCCTGTGCGTGTCCCAAATAAAATATTTTTCTTTCTTTCTTTCTTTCTTTAATAAAAATACCCTATTCCTAATATTATTGTCATAAAGGAAACATAATTTTAATATTTTAACTTATGGACTCCATACTAGGTCGAGCCTGTCTCATGGAGTCCTTGAGAGTATATACCAATTTAAAATTTCAGGGACACCGTATTGTATTTATTAGACATTGTTTTAAAAATTTAATGTAAAAACAAAATCTTTAAAAATAAAAGAAAAGATTAAAAAACAAGACATTTTACGCGGACGAAGACGCGGGCAGAAGCTAGTAAATATAATATAGAGAATGTAACACGATACTTGAAAGATAGTACTGTATCGTATACCAACGGTTTGTACTTCCACGTAGTTTATTATCTGCATTCTAGTAAACAAGGTTTTAACAAGGTTAAGAGTACGGAATTCATTCCTAGTATAAATGCACTGTAGATTTTTTTCCCCGTTTTTACACATACACCTTGTTTCTGAGTTGAGAATTTGAATTTGAGAACTTGGACCCGCGATATTCAAAATTTACTTGCAAAAAACGTAAGAAATTTCGAATTTAGCGGGTTACGTTGAAGGAATTATCGTAAAGGTACAATTCCGTAGCCGACTACGGGCACCAGCGACACTAGACAGAAAAAGTAAGAAAGAAAATACATTTATTTAGCACAGACTAAGACACACACAATTATACAGCAGATAAAAATAAAAAAATCAAATAAAAAAGTGTAAAGTTGATGTAAGCAGAAATTTGATGGGGAGTGTGCCTCAGGGCTGCGCCAAAAAGGCCCAGCTCAGCAAACATGGCAGACAACTGTAAGTGCCTGACGCTGGTTTTCACTACTGGTCTCTACTCGTATGTATTTCTATGAAATACCTTCCGAAACAAGGCGATTTTATAGAAACACATAGTAACTATTGGTATAAATTTAATAGAAATACATACAAGGAATTGTACCTTGAGTAATATTAAAGTAGTGTTTGTCAAGTTCCCAATTTCAAATTCTTAATTCAGGAACTATGTTTACCTATGTGTAAAAGTGGGCCTAAACCTAGACATTTCATAAATAACCTAGGTATGTACTCGTCATTCTAGGCTAGCGTGCAACATCACATCATCGACCACAGAGGCATCATTGCCTACTGTCAAGTGACACATTTGTCAAACGCGAAAAGAATAGATTATTATACAATGTCGCCCACGGGCATGTGCCCGTCCGTATTTTTCTGAATATTCATGAAAAATGATCTAAAATTAAATTGAAGTCTTTAATATTTTTCATGTAATTCAATTTTTTATTTTTTTAAAGCGTTTGCTACATCGCCTATGTTATTGGCTCGATTGGGATTCTGTTTATTATTTCTAAAAGCTCATGAGTTATTTTATCAGAATAATTAATTTTTTTAAATAAAATTTGTTGAACATGAAAAAAAACAATTTAAAAAAGACAGTATTTATTTAAAAAACACAAGTGTAAGTCCATAGAATCATAGGGGATATTGAAAAAAGAGTATAAAAAAAAATATTTTTCGATAATTCATCAATTTGTCATGAATATTCAGAAAAATACGGGTGGGTACATGCCCATGGGCGACATTGTATTGTTGCTACAGTTAGTTTACAAATAAAGATGGTCATAATTTTATAAAAACTCAATTTCGCATTTATAACACATATATTATAAGGTAGTTAGGGTGGATACAATGGCTTTTTAATTGTTTCTTTAATCAGCCGACAAAAGGTTAATTAAGAAATTAATTCTCAATCAAAAATAGGTAATAAAATAAAGTAATTAAGACTTTTATCATAATTTAGTTCGGATTATTGGTTATTTGTCACAATTTATGGTGATAACGGAAAAAGTCGCTGCGGACCAGATTTTAAAGATAACAAGTTATTATCTTAAGCGGCTTAGATTAATGATTAGAATATCAACGAGATCTTTGGAAATATCCATGATATATCTAAGTACCTAGTTACCAGAGTACGAGTGGAAAGTTTTATTTATTCCAAAACATCAAAATCAACAGTATTAAAGAAAGAAAGAAAAAGTATTTATTGAGACTCGCACAGGAAATCACACATTAAACTAAAAACACATTAATCATAAATAAAAATCAATAAAAAACAAAGTAACATTAAAATTTAAACAAGGAAGTCCTGTACGAGGCCAAAAGGCCTATCCTATCTCAGCATGATGCTGCGACATTTAAAAAAGTTCCACCAAAAAGCAAAAAAAAACACTTACTGAAATCTAATAAAACTAAGACCGTTAGATTACCGTTGTCCATGGCTGGCCTTATATCATCCGTAATATTAAGAAGCGCTGTGGTGGTGCTATTTCACTTAATTGTACTCGTAATGACTCGGATTCAACCAGACTTACCAAGGGGTATCGTGTTACAGCCCCGGATCTAGGGGATTGGGGCCCATGCCCCGGACGTTTCCTTCAAGGGGCGACAAATACACAGTGTAGCAGACATGCACCACCCAGCACACCGTAACTTTACAACAAATGAGACGCACAGCCCATATAATCTTTCTATATCTTCATTTATTACAACAGTAGTTGGCGCCCCTGTTGGATTGGCGCATTATCGATCGATAAAATTTGATTAATTATGTTGCTGCCAAAATTTTCATTCGATGAATTTCGCGGGCGGCCTTAGAGCGGATTGGCGGATTGGCGCGGGGCGGCAAATGGCAGTTTTTGCCCCGCTTAAAAAAGTTCTAGATCCGGAGCTGTCGTATTACCCAGTAACTGGGTTGTGGAGGTCAAATAGGCAGTCACTTCATATAAAATACTGGTATTCAGCTGAATCCGATTAGACCGCAAGCCGACCCCAATATAGTTGGGAAAAGGCTAGGCAGATAGATTGAGGTATCCAAAAGAGTAAGAGACTATCTAGTGCTCTTCGTGAAGGAGTTTTTCGCGGTGATTTTTTCTTGCACTGCATTTTCAACGCTTTGCTTAACGCCGAGATTTGAAAATCCAACAGTGTGTTTTTTCAACGCGCTGGAACGAGAGTGCGTCCGAGCACGTTGGATTCTCAACGCTTGGCTTAACACCGAGAGTTGAAAATCCAGTGCGCGATAAAATCCCGCCGCGTGGCCTTACTGTGTTCCAGCTTGAAGGGTGTTGGAGCCGGTGTAATACCTACAGTGTTAGGTTTAAGACGTCCAGCTTAGCGGAACAAACTATCTTTTCCTCAAGTGGTTTTAGCCTAGGCGGGAATGATCGAGGCAAGTGTCTTTACCTATACTAATTCGCACCATTCTTATTTCACACCCAAAACAAATCTTACTTATAATAATCTTCCCAACTATGTTGAAATGAAATTAAATTGTTTATTCTGTAAATAGGATAAAGAAATCACGTTTACACGTCATATTAAAAAAATATAAAAATTTGCTAGATGAGTTCGGCGTTCCCTATCCAACTACTCTGAGAAGAAAGGCCGAAACAAACTCAGAGATCAGTCTCTTTTAAAGTCCAGATATAAGTGAGTGGACCTGTCCAGTCAGTGCAAGCATTTGTCAGTAATCGTGGAACTCAACTCAGAACATATGGAGCTGAACTCGACGAACAATACCAAATAAAGGACATTTGGGTAGACCGCATAAACTACTCAAACTGCCAGACCATCATTAAAACTAACTGAGAAAGGCAAAAAAAAAAAAACGAAAAAACATTCGTCACGTTCACAATAATTAAAATAATATAATACTTTACAAAGTTGGGGTGGGTTTCCAATCTATCCGGATGCAGCTCAATACCAGTATTTTACTTGGTGCGGCTGCCTATCTGACCTCCACAATCCAGTTACTGGTAGCGATGTGCGAGTCGAGTTATTTGACTCGAGTAACTCGAGTCAAATCGTAAACGAGTCACATCGGTTCCAGTTTTTACCAACTCGAGGCAACTCGGTTGATCGAACGGTCGTTATCTACCTACATCTCCGGCTTGGTCGCGAAGGCGAGTCGCGACGCCGCCCGGCGCCGGCGCCGCTGCCGAGCCGTCGCGACTCGCGACGTCGCATCCCACGAATGAGTCACGCCCCGAGCCGATAGCGAAACCGCGGCCCGCGCAAACCACGCGCACGTCCGCCGTGATTTGCACAGATGCATTGCATGTTTATTTTACCGATATTTATTTAATAT
Organism: Agrochola lota; assembly: GCA_947364205.1. Taxonomy (NCBI): domain Eukaryota; kingdom Metazoa; phylum Arthropoda; class Insecta; order Lepidoptera; family Noctuidae; genus Agrochola; species Agrochola lota. Next base: position 5,351,934 of record OX376246.1, on the reverse strand, counting down.
TTAATTAATTATAATATTTAATTCAAAACTAATATTTATTTTCATTTAATATTTAAAAAATATTAAATATTTAATATTTTATTTTTCTGGTTTAATAATTACTTAATTTTTTTGCCGCGGTTATCAAACGAGTTTCTCTGTGTTACTACATAAATGTTATTTCAGACTTTATATCGTTATTATATTTGATTATAAGCGGACCAGACACTATCATCATTAATAATGACATTACATTCAAATAATGTCATTACTACTGACGGCGTGGTGGTTTGCATGATGGCATGATATTTTAATAGTTTAACGTCAATATTGGAAGAAATGACAGTAATATTAATGTCATTCGGACTTTTTCACTATCAGTATTAATTAGATTACATTCAAATAATGTCATTACTACTGTCAGTGTGGTGACTGGCATGACGATGTGATACTTTTATCGTTTTACGTCAATAGTGGAAAGAATTACAGTAATATTAATGTCATTATCTATTACTGATAGTGTCTGGTCCGCTAATAGTTCAACATTAATGATGTTACTAATATTTTGAAATCATTATCCCACACCCACTGTTGAACATAATCATGGGCTACTACCACGCTCGGTGATAAGAATTCTCAAAAATATTGTAATGCCTGAAACAGTTCTACACAGTTTGCGCCTAAAACAGTAAGTTTATTTATTTTAATTACTTAATTAAATAAATTATGACAATTAACTACGGTGTTAAGGCGTGTTCAGAGATAATTATGTCAGGGTCAAAAAGTCACGGAATTACAGAGTTTATTATTTTAATAACGATTCTAGAGTACGCTGGAAATTCCATAAGGATTGTGGTTATAACGGATGTAAAAAATAGATAGATAGAATAATTAATCTTATACTATGAATTGTTTTGATATCTATATTTAAAAGAGTGTCCTTGGAGTTTCTTGCCCGTTTTTCTCCATAAAGATCTACGTTTTGGAATGGTCAACTAGCTTCAACTTTCTAACTAACTGGCCGACTATTTGACAATTCAAAAGTGACCGTAAATTGTTTAATTGAAATAAAGAGTATGAGTTTGAATACTGTTTATTATGTACAACATAAAAATTACAGACATAAATTTAGAAATTTTACACAATGGGCGGTAAAAGGCGATCCTTTACAGACAACCTTTGGATGGATTAAAGGGGAAGGAGAGACAATACTGCAAGTACTCAGTGGTGTACTAAATACATATACAGATGACGGAGACGCTTAACGAAGCCGAGACGCACTTGTTATTCCCGTATTTTTTTATGTAAACCTTCTGGTTACGCAGACAACAGAAACAATGTTTTAAATGTTATAACTTAATTTAAAATACCCCCACGACCACTGTACTGTTGCATGCACCCAAAATCACAATCTTTTGCGTGCGGTACACTGCGCGCTACCGTAACCCGCGATATTCACACCAAAAGTAAAAATTGTTCCCCAACAATTATTTTTGTACGTTATTTACTTTAATGTACAGAATGCGTAGATGACAGCTTTGTGATGGGTCTTTGTACACCCTATGTATTTACCATCGCGAACAGGCATATCAGGGGGCTTAAAACGGCCGCTTTGACAGAATCATAAGATAATATTATGAATCACACAAACTGTCACAAACTGACAATTCATAATATTATCTGCGTTCAATTCATATTACGCAATTCATCTGTTTGAATGATTTATATTATAATGAAATAACATGTAAACTGTAAAATTAAAAAATACATATCTCATTTGATTAATAAAAAATGTAAAGAAAAATTGTGCGCTAAAATTAGTTTTTTTTTTTTCTTCGGCTATATTTACACCAAATATGATTCTGCTATGAATTGAATTGAATATGATTCAGCTAAAATATGTGTCACCATAGAGGAATTGCTGGGAATTCAGAAAATTAATTTCTTGTAGAGGAATTGCTTAATGTGGCCGTTTTAGGCCCCCTGAACACCGTAAGGACTATTCCTGCTTGCAGCGCTCGGCCGCTATAATAAAGCTTACGTACAAAAAAAATAATAATAATCAAACAGATGTGGTCATCGTGTGCACGGGATTTTGTTTTCAATGTGGTCAGATATGCGTGACCGCGCTGGTACGTACTTAGTGGGTATAGCATAGCGTTATCAGCCATTGACCTATAATAATTTTAAATCGTAACGGCAAACATGAGTTGACTGATTATGATTAGAATTAATTATGGTTCTTTGGTTTAGCGGTAGCAAACACGACTGCTAAGCATGGGGTCCATCACCCTAAGCAGTGATAGCCTAGTGGTGTGACCGTCGGACTGCCAAGTCATAGGTCTCGAGTTGAACCCAAGACACGCATCTCTGACTTTTCGGATTTGTGCGTGATGTGCGTGTTGTATAATTATCACTTGCCTCAAAAACGATGAAGGCAAACATCGTGAGGAAACTGGCATACCTGAGAGATATTTCTCGACGGCATGTGAAGCCAAATCAGAGTTTAAAACTCTGACAACAGCCGTTCGATTCTGTAAAAATATCACCGTGAAACTTAGATGAAGTGAGCGTAAAGTGAGCTGTCAATAGTGTTAACCCCTAGCATCCTGCCGGTCGATTCTGTGGCAGTGACAGCTCACTTCACGCTCACTTCACCTAAGCTTTACGTTAATATTTTTACAGAATCGACCGACAGGTCACTCACTATCCACACGAAAAGAAGATGCTCCCTAATTACGTAACACAGTTTCAATCACAATCCAAGAGTTTTGAAGAATATTGCTAATCCATTGCTTCATAGGGTCAATAAATTCGTTCGCTCAAAAATTAAAGTAACGCGTTGAACGTGCCTTAACTGTCAAAATGGAAGAAAATTTTCTTTTTATGTGCTTTATGCCATTACCGCGCTGCCGCTGATTTAGATCCCCGGACAGATCAAAATGTTTTAGGGTAGGTATTATTAATAAGATAACTAACAAAATGTGAATGTAAAGTCAAGAAAAATTAATTGTTACCTTCAAATTAGCACGCTAACGTCAATATGTCGTCGGCTAAATTCAAACAAAAGTTAATTCATTTTTATCGTTTATCTGTCAGTGCATTAATAGATTATGCTGGTATTGAACTTAAATTTTGTTATCATTGCTAACTGAGGTAACTGTATTTAAGCGAATATAAGATTTTCAAGCATTATCAGTTAACTCATGGATATATGTATCATTATAGTAACGTGTTTCTCACTGTGGATTCTCATCAAAACAAAAAATAAATCTAAAATTGATATATTTATTCAATCTTTGTCTGGCGATCTGTGTGCGCGTCACCGAGATCCTGACATTATGACAAAATTAAAAGTCCTACGTTGCCTAGATCTCGAGAAAAACCTTTGTGACAGACGGAAGAAACTGTTATCTTATCAAGGTATTTCCACAAATTCAATATTTTTCGTTTAACGCACTATGGAGCCAGCTATACTCGGAGTTTCTCTGAAGGATAAGATCTGAAAAGGACTGGCAGTATCGACATAACTTGCAGAGTTAGCAATAGCTTGCAGAGTTAGCAATAGCTTGCAGAGTTAGCAATAGCTTGCCGAGTTACCAATAGCTTGCCGAGTTACCAATAGCTTGCCGAGTTACCAATAGCTTGCCGAGTTACCAATAGCTAGCCGAGTTACCGATAGCTTGCAGAGTTAGCAATAGCTTGCAGAGTTACCAATAGCTTGGCGAGTTACCAATAGCTTGCAGAGTTAGCAATAGCTTGCAGAGTTAGCAATAGCTTGCAGAGTTAGCAAACTGACTACAGGTTGCACTTGGTAGTGAGCCGGCCATAACATTTCTGTCGAAGAACCGATTGCTGTTAGAGCAGACGAGTCCTTAAATGGAGACTGTGTAAATCAGCAACCATAGCGTGGGATGCCGCCAGATGGACCGACGAACTTAAAAAAAGTTACTGGGGCTGACTGGATGCGGAGAGCCGGGTGTCGTATTGCAACTTGGGAAAGGTCCAGCAGTGGACTGCAATCAGCTGCCGAGTAAGATTGATAGATGCGCTATAAAACTTACTAGGAACATAAAAATATGTAATTACTAACGACCCGTCCCTAATTCGCATCGTGATTTCTTTATCTATATATATAAAAAATAATTGCTGTTCGTTAGTCTCGCTAAAACTCGAGAGCGGCTGGACCGATTTGGCTAATTTAGGTTTAAATGGTAAGAAAATATTGAAAAACTGTGAGGAGAATAGTAAAAACAACAATTTAATTTTCCCATACAAACTGTTCCTAGCTGTGCCATAAATCCTAACTAACAAAAAGTACAATACGACACAACTTAGATGTAAGCATCGGCAAAATTCGTAAAACCGATCACCATCCGAACTGAGTGTGTCTTCAAAATCCCCAATATTTATTACTGCTGTATGTGAAAATGATCTTTACGAAAACGCAATAACTTGTATAACCAAATATATTCGTAAAATTGAAATGATGAAATAAAATTTTCAATACTACATCTAACTTGTGTCGTACTGTACTAGGCTTGCATGAATTCACGATTGTATTTATTTCAATAGGTAGGTAGGTAGGTATGTAGGTAGGTGAGTATGTACGTAGGTAGGTAGGTATGTAGTAGGTATATGTAAGTAGGTAGATAGGTAAGTATGTATGTATGTAGGTAACCCGGTAGGTGCGCCGTAGATAAGTACTTACTGCTACCCGTGCGAAGCCGGGTCGGGTAAAGCTAGTTATTAATATAAGTAAGTTTAATATGAATATATTATACACATAAGCCTTCCGGAATAAATTCTCTTACTGTTGATGAAAACCGCATCAAAATCCGATGTGGAGTTTAGAAGAACAACGCGCTCAAACAGACTGACACAATAAACTACTTTCATTTTTAATATGTATAGATAAAGATATCAAAGAGACCGTTATTTGGCGAGTACTTATTGTTGCAGATTATAATTAATACTCGTGACAGTCTCGTGAAGATGGAACTTTATTTATTTATGCAAACACGTGCATATTAAGATAGTTGCAACGCAATAACTATTGGCATAATGAATGGAAAAGTAGTTATGAAATGCGCAAGTATGAAAACTACGCACTGAAAATTTATAGACTGAGCAAAATCCATAACTGAATTTAAAGCTTAAGCTGGGGGCCTAAAACGGCCACATTAAGCAATTCCTCTAAAAGCAATTCATTTTCTGAATTCCCAGCAATTCCTCTATGGTGACACATATTTTAGCTGAATCATATTCAATTCAATTCAGAAACATATTTAGTATAAATATTGCTGCATGAAAAAAGTGAAGACCGTAATTTTACCAGATATTTTTTCTACGCAGTTTTTATTAATCAAATGTGATTTTTTAAAAAAAAGAGAAAAATATGAATATACACTCATATAATGATTGATGACCTGAGGAGCTCGTGGCTAAGTAATAACTGCCGCACCGGTCGATCCATCGGGTTAAGCTACGCTTGCCGGAGTTGGTCCGTGGATAGGTGACCATCTTTACATACCGAGACTCCTCCGTGCCTCGGATAGCACGTTACGTTACGGGTCGTTAGAAGCCCTCAACAAGACAAAAGTCTGACAACCAGTCTTAGGGGTATCGTGTTACCCGTAAGGGTTGTGGGGGCCAGATAGGGAGTCGCTCCATGTAAAATACTGGTATTCACCTGCATCCGGTTAAACTGTAAGCCGACCCCAACATAGTTCGGAAAAAGCAGGCAGATTGATTGATTGTTGAAGCAAGGGCTTATGAATTTCATTCAAAATTCTTCAGATTGTGTTTTAAGACTGTTCATCCAAAAAGTTGGCAACGTCGCAAATAGCTGGCAAACATTTACCTGTTTTGAATAATTTGGCAATATTACTGTATGGAAATAAGAAATATGGCTAACTACTGAACAATAATGAATTGCAATTATAACACTGAATTTGATGTTGTAACTTTACGTTTCGTTGTAGGCATTTGGATAAGCTTCCAAATACTTTTTTTTTACACCTAAAACTAAATATTCGGTGTTACGATATTAATTATTGCAATTCATAATCAATATTTTAATTCACTAGTTAGCCATATTTCTTATTTCCATACAGTAATATTGCCAAATTAATCAAAACAGCGAAATATTTGACAGCTATTTGCGACGTTGGTCACTTTCTGTATAAACGCTCTTAGTATGTTATGCTGGATCCGATCTTCAGGTCGGTCTAAATGTTAATGGGTGTTCCATTAGTAAATGATCAGGGGCCTACTGCCACCGCAAAAACAGTATTATTTTAATCTTACTTCAGTGGGGGAAAGAGATTCACCCGACACGGCTGTTTCGGGAAGTCCCTGTACCGTATAAGGAGGGAGGAAACGCCTGGGTGTCACCACTGTGTGGATCGCCCGGAGGACACGGTGGAGCATACGGTGGAGGTCTGCCCTGCTTGGGCGGAGCACCGCCGTGTCCTCACAGAGGCGATCGGCGGCGACGATCTCTCGCGTCCGGCCCTGGTTCAGGCCATGGTCCGGAGCGAGAGTGCGTGGGAGGCCGTCTCTTCCTTCTGTGAAGCAGTAATGCTCGCGAAGGAGAAGGCGGAGCGCACGAGGGAGAGGCAAGATTCTCGCCCTCGCGCCCCTAGTCGCCGCAGGAGACGCCCCGGGCGTCGGGAGTCGCTCGTCGACTTCCGGCCACCATAGGCGCGGGCTTGCGGACGGTGAGCAATGGGTAGCTCGCCGTCCGATAAGGACCAAGCCCGGGTCGACGGCGCGTTGTGTTCCACGCGGGCCTCAAAAAGATGCCAGCACCAATAAACGGGGTCCGTAAGGGCCAGGGTTGCGAGTTTGTCCGAAAGGGATATCGCGGCCTCGGCACTCAGGCAACGGAAGGAACACGGGTGGGTTTTAGTCAGTAAAAGTCTGACACGCCCTCCCGCTCCAGCCAGAGCGGGAGAAGTCATTTGATAATTTCCCAGCCTCAATAAAAAAGTGGGGCAAAGAGATGGAGCTATACGTCCTGTAGAGCTTCATTTCTTTCCCACACTAAAGTCAGAGCCCCCAGTAGCAGCACTGGTGAAATGTGATCGTAGGTATACCTCTGAAAATTCCTTCGGAAAATGCAGGGTGTAATGTTATGATATAAAAAACCGGCCAAGCGCGTGTCGGACCACGCACAATGAAGGGTTCCGTAGTTGGGATGAATTTATCCCAAGGACAACCTTAAAACTGTAGTTTAAAAAATTGCTCTCCCATACATTCCAACTGCAAATGTGGGATTACTATTGGGAGATTTACCATGTTACGAGTATTATATGACTATAGACTACTTATAAGTTTTCCTGTAATCTATAAGTATAGAACTATTCTCTGTATTTTTTTCAAAATTTTAGGCTGATTAGTTTCAGGGGAAATAGTAAATTTTCATCTATTTTGTTAAACTAGTGGTCGCCCAGAGGTCGAAATTCGACCATAATTATTTATTTAAATGTCATGATTCTAAGATAGCCATCTTGTGTCAAACGCATGGTAGTGTGTGTTTTTTATTAATTTAATTTATTTCTAATGTATATTATATAAAAATATTAGCTTACTGCACTCCTTCTCCATATAAACTTTAACTGTGCCAAATTTCATACTCCTCCGTCCGCGTAATTTTCGTAAAAAGGGGTACAAAGTTTTTGCTTCACGTAGGATAATAATATAATAGTATCTTTAAAGGTATTTATAATATTTTTTTTTTAATTGGCGTCCTCAAAACAAGCCTTTTCATTTATATGTCACTCCATACAGTTTGTAGAACTTTTTTTTGCCCCCGAGAAGTGACCACATATTTAAAATTCATTTATTTTTGTTACACGTCCGTGTGTGAGTCACTGAAATTGATATGTGTACCAAATTTCAACTTAATCAGTCCATTCGATTCGGAGAAAATTGGCTGTGACAGACGGACAGACAGACACACGAGTGATCCTATAAGGGTCCCGTTTTTTATTTAGCACGGAACCCTAGAAATTACAATACATATTTATTCGGTGGTCGACTCTGAACACACTTTCAGAACTTGACCTAATTCTGTAGCGCGTTATATACTTAACTACGTCATTTTAGTAACCATACTTAAAAATAATTTAGCGTTCATAAATGCATGTGTAGCGGCATCTACATCGCTACATGCAGCGAACGCGCATTCCTGGTCATCACCCTCCGCCACAACCCGGCGCTGTACCACTTCCGACCCACTGGATCAAGACGCAGCGCCACCCCGACTCACTGGGGAATCACCGCAGACAGTTCCGACTCACCGCGAACTATGCGGCACCCGGTCTCACTGGAACCACAGCTGGCACTGTGAAGCATCGCAAGATTCAAGACTCGGCCCACTATCGACCTCCGATCTCCGGAGGGGAGTGATGTAGCGGCATCTACATCGCTACATGCGAACTACGCATCAAAGACCTGACGTCACACAAATCCTGCATCGCGCAATTAGAGTTTACCGCGCGATAAACATATATACAAGCTTCCCGACTTCAACCTCTGGGCAGTTGCCCGCCAGACATCACACCCGTCTGGTCAGAGGATCCTCCCTATTCTATGGGGGATGAGTGAACTTTACACCCTGTTCCTCATACCCCTAAACATACATAAGTAGGTATGTATGTTTAGTTAGCAACATTGTAGTGATAAGATTGATAAGAGTGATGAGACGGGAAACATACGCGACAGGATATTTAGTTAGGTATATAATGTACTTATTTAGCAAAACGAACTTATTGAGGGTCTAGAGGCTAAATAATAACAGCCACAAGGGTCGCTCAAAGTTTATTTCAATTAGGCAACAAAATGCACTTTTGAACGTCATAATTATACAATAAAAATTGATCCTAGTCGCCCCTTCCAAAAGGTAGTTTTCGTATGGAGAAGAATGGACAAGAAACTCCACCGTTACTCTTTTAAAATGTTTTACAATATTTTGTATACATTAATTATATAATTACGTAATACGTGAAGACGATGCATCTAGAATAAAATTACTATAATAATAATAATAATAATACATTTATTTCAGACATAATTAAAATTGTCCATATAATGTTAGTAACAAAGGTCTTAAAAACAATGTTAGTATTGTAGCATGCTCGAGTAAATTCACAAAAAAATAAAATAATAAAATACAATAAAAATATCCAATAATGTCAAAAAAAAAAAAAAAAAAAAACAAAATACATACATCATAATAATACAGTCATCTCGTCACGTGAAGCTGAATAAGCCTCCCCAGCACTGCAGACTCTGGCCTATCTGATATCATCTTCAGAATTCCGTACCACACTAGGACGGGGGGGGGGGGGGGGTTGTCACTATACCACAATAGGTAAAAAGAATTAAAACTGAAGCTATCACAGATAAACTAATCATGTGATAGATACAAGAAGGTTAAACTACGCTTGCCGCGGTCGCTTCGTGGATGGGTGACCATCTATCACATACCGAGTCTCCTCCGTGCCTCGGAAAGCACGTTAAGCCGTTGGTCCCGGCTGTCATTCGTAGATTTTTGACAGTCGTGACGGGTCGTTAGAAGCCCAAAAGTCTAACAACCAGTCTCACCAAGGGCTATCGTGTTACCCAGTAACTGGGTTGTGGAGGTCAGACAGGCAGTTGTTCCATTATAAAATACTGGTATTCAGCTGCGTCCGGTTAGACAGGAAGCCGAGCCCAACATAGTTGGGAAAAGGCTAGGCAGATTTTGTCTTATTTAGCAAAACAGATTCATGTAATGCATTTTGACAAAGGTATATAAAAATAATTACAGGCCCCAAATTCGTTTGTTAGCCATATTTCTTATTTCCATACAATATTATTGCCAAATTAATCAAAACAGCGAAATATTTGACAGCTATTTGCGACGTTGCCCACGCGTTGAGTATAAACGCTCTTAAGACTTACTTACTCTGATCTCTTAATACTTAATACGAATTAAAATGTGTAAAAACATTTTAATTCGTAATATGTAAGTACATTCATGTCGAATGAAATGGACGTCCTACATAACTAACTATCGTAAGTTATTAATTATTATATTAATAGAAAATACCACAATTTTCCTTTTTTTTTATAGTTTTTAATTAACAAAACTTTTACAAAGATTCCCGATTAATAAAGAACACAATAATAAAAAATATGAACAAGTGATGGATGACTAAAAATAACGATACCGCAGTAATGCGACCGTGAACGCTGCTGTCTCGAGATAAAGTGTCCGCTCAGTGTGTGGTGACGTGATATCCTTAAAACCTTGGTTGACAACTTTAAGATTTACAAAAGCTGTCAGTGTCAAACTTCAAAATCAGTGTTGTCTCCAAACTCAAACTCAAAGTATTTATTTCAAATAAACCAATAACAGGCACTTTTGAATTGTCAAGGGTTCGGTCAGTCAGAAATATGAAGCTAGTTGCCCATTCCAACGCGTAGTAGGTTCCAATGGAGAAGAAGGGGCAAGAAAAAAAAAATAGTTATAATTTTATTTCTGTGACGGACAGACGGACAGATAGACTGATTAGCGCCATAAGGGTTCCTTTTTACCATTTTGGTACGGAACCCTAAAAATTACTTTTGATTTTAATGACATATTAGCATGTTCATATAACTTTGAACCATTGAGCTCTTTATGAAGGAGCTCGCCCGGAGTACTGTCACCATACCTATGTCTGTCGCCAAGCAGCGTAACTGGGTTCCGGTTTGAAGGTATTGGCACCAGTAGGTGCCAGTGTAATTACAGACACATGAGACATTTCAGCTCTCTGCTTTAGCAATGCACCTGCGATGCCTCTGGTGCCTATTGCTGATGACCATAGACAGTGCTGGTCACTAACCATCCTGGGGTGTTCTGCAAATGAAATGAAATGATATTGTGTATTCTGTAAATAGGATATCGGAATCACTTTTACACGTCATATTAAAAACTAATCAAAATAAGCTCGAGAGGTCGGCGTTTCCTATATGAATACTCTGAGAAGAAAGGCCGAAACAAGCTCAGAGGTCGCAGTCTCTTTTAAAGTCCAGATATAATCTTGGTCAAGACATATGAGAACCATGTAGATTAGTGTCTGAAATGGCCTTTTGAGGAAAGAACCACACAAATTTGAGTAGATCTGTCCAGTCAGTGCAAGCATTTGTCAGTAATCGTGGAGCTCAACTCAGAACTTAAGGAGCTCAACTCGAACAATACCAAAGAAAGGACATTCGCGTAGGCCGCATCAACTACTCGAACTGCCCGACCATCATTAAAACTGACTGAGAAAGACAATATAAATGAAAGAGAAAAACACAATTAATAAATATCCACATAGTCCTCACACTTACAATAATTAAAATTATATAATACTTTACAAAGTAATCATGTCCTTTTGTATATAATTTTCAACAATGTGAATGTCTGCTTGGTTGTAATCTACTCGACAGTCTCTCCCTTAAGCAATTAGAACGCTGAAAAATCCGTACTATTTTATAAATGCGAAAGTGACACTATGCTGCCTGTTACCTATACCTTTGAGCTTTCATGCCTTAACGGATCTCTGTGGATGTGGATGAACACAAAGAAAGGCCATGACCTCGGTTAGGAGATAAGATAGTTTTTACCCCGGTAGTATGGTCAGTACTCTGCATTACCTGACCTTCTTTACAAAGAAGAAGAGGGTAAGAGGGAGAGAGGGAGAGAGATTATACAGGTCAATCACAGTACGTTCTTGTGGGATAATTTTCGAACTTCACGCGAGCGAACCAAGGACAGAAGCTAGTAATTAAATTGTAATTTTTTTGTTTCAAATCCCTCATAATATTTTGCCCACGTCCATGCTGACTGGAAAGTATGCGGTTAAAGGAAAAATAGATACAAAAATATTATGCCACAATTTTTTTAAATGATATTAATATTATTTGTTCAAACAAGGCCAGAGGAAAAGTTTTGTCTCTGCGGTTTGCCTCTATAACTTGATAAATGTCAGTGACAGGCACACGGAAACACGAGCATTGATCATCTCGCTTGCTCATACACAAGTGTTGGCGATTTCAGATAATTAAGTTCAGTTTATTTAGTTAATTTATTGACACAGGCGTGACTTTGCGGAAATCCATTATAAAATACAATTGACGACGTATATTTAGTAACCTAATCCGCTTAACTGTTCTTAAAGAGTCATAAAGAACCCTGTAAGAAATCGACACGTGTTTCACATCTCGAAGAGGCATCCTCAGGATGACGATTGAATTGTGGCGAACCCGGACACGACGTGTTGCCACGTCAAGCGTCGAGAGCAGTGTGTGTGTGTGTTTTTTTTTCTTAAATCGTTTTCTTCTAACACCAGCCGTGTCTCCGATGGTATTTCCCTTCGTCAATTTTTTTTTAAATCCTCACTTTCGTTATCACTGGCCCCGCGTGGTGGATTACAGCCCACTCCCTCTCACCGAGAGGAGGCCTGTGTCCCAGCAGTGGGAAAATTACAGGTATCGTTATTTAAGAAACTCTCACTTGTGCAAAATCTGCTTGTGTTCTAGACCTAACAGTTTAGGGTATGCGTTGTCTGTCAATAAATGAATTTAATATTTTTAGGGTTTCGTTAACCCACCATTAACTCCAATTAACCCTGTAATGTAGTTAAGGTCTGCCAAATACGAAACAGCTCCGGATTTAGTTTTTTTTTGAGGCGGGGCAAAAGCTGCCGTCTGCCGCCCCCCGCCAATCGATTATAGGGGCGCTAACCGTAAGCCGAGAAACTGAAATTTTCTCGAAATATTTTGTTTGGTAGCAACATATTAATCAAATTTTATCGATAAATAATGCACCAGTTAACAAGGGCGCCAAAACTGTTGTAAAAAAGAAAGAAATATTAAGATTAAATGTGCTGCGCGTCTCATTTATTACAAAGTTGCGGTGTGCTGGGTGGTGCACATGTCTGCTACTCTTAAATTGGTAGCCCGGTGCACGGGCCCCGGTTTGCCCTCCCCCCCACCCCTAGATCCGGAGCTGGGGCGAAAGCGAAAATACGGATATTTGAATCAACTTTCTAAGGAATACTAGTGTCTACAATACAGGGGCCCTCCGCAAATACGATTAGGTACGAAGCGTAGGGTCCTGGATTTCGTTCTGAAGTCGGATTTGTGCCCGATTAATAACAATAGGCCACGATTACATTGGACACACAAAGGATTAACATACGAGTGTTCTATACGGCTCTGCCTACCGCTACGGCGAATACCAGCGTGATATTAGGTATGTCATGTGCTCAAATACACAACATTGTATATAAATGAGTACTCGATAACTTATGTTAAATGCATGACGCTATTCCACGGTTATAACAATAGGATTGTTGTGAATCTGTAGATGCCTACAGAAAACTATTAGTTTTTACACCTATTGTCGCTAGTTTTAGAGAATAAAGAAACAGTATTTATTTTTTTACACTGGTTTTTAACATTTAGTTTGTTGTAACATACTTATTTCAAAGTATTCGGTCTATACTTCATGTAGTACCTACCCTGATAATAAAGTTAAAAATATAAATCCCGTCTGCAAAACACCAAAAAGTTCAAAATAAGATCAATTTCTGATGTTATATTAGTTCTAACTCAGATCTGATGCCACTAAATGCATAACACTGAAAGTAAATACATTTTAAAAAAAATAGGTCTAGTTCAGCAAAAATGCCAGACAGCTAGTCACGCTAATGCCTGACGCTGATTCTCAACTGGACCTGACGTGTGAGGTGACGGATGTAAATCAATTTTATACTGCAATGTGTATATGTATACTCAAATATAATAAATGTGTGTAAGATAATAATTGAAATTAATATTTCAATAGTTATACAGATAAAATAAAATTGGAAGACAACCAAACAAAAAACAAACTGACAAATAAATAAATGAGACGGACGCATGATTAAGAAATCTTTCGAAACGAACAATATCTGTTTTGATGTACCTACTTGCTGCGTACATCTGCGACAAAGTAGGTGCGTTGCCAACCCAGAGACAAAGTTGATATGTGCAGACAGAAGCAACGCGACGACGCGACGCGATTTTGGTAGAAAAATTTCCATGAAGTTTTCATAGACATTGATCTATTAGTTGCGGTGCTCGTTCTGTATTTTTGTCTACCCCGTTGGGAACACGGCGTGAGGATATGTAATGTTGCTCTCATTACACCGGCCGCCTTCAAAGCTGAGCACAGTAACGCTGCTTACCGGTAGAAATAAGTATGGTGATACCTAGTAGTTTTACCGACGAGCTCCTTTACAAACAGAAGTCAAAGTCATATGATTAAGTCGGCCATTAAGGCGCCGATAACCGACTTTTAATGATTTTATACTGAAGATCACGTCTAAACGAGTAGTGTTAATGATTTGGAAAAATATATATTAAATTAGAGCATTTTTTTAATAACTTAATATATGAATATTTTAGATTATGTTTACATTACATAGTGAAATTATTTGTAAACTTATGTCTAACGCAGATAAAAAACGGAGAATCACGCAAAATCTATCAAGCGTATTTTTCTGAAACCTTCACCATTTTAAAGAAAATTTCATTATTAATCGTTTAGTATATGTGTTTTATTCAAATACCTTTTGTTTTATGTATAATAAATTAATGATGCGTCTAATTTGGGACAGCGCTCCTTGATGGGCGAGTCCTATTACTGGCTGGACGTACGACGCATTGCGTGAGCTCAGTACAGAACACGCAAGCTACTCAAGGTCACTGGCATATATCTGCGTCTTATAGAAAGATCATTCTACCTACTAAATCGGTAAAGTCTGTACTCCACAATATAATTAAAAGCATATTTTTATATCGTTAGGGTGTAGTTGGACATGCGATTAAGCGAGTCGTGATATGTGTAATCAGCCTTATCTGATCATGTATAACATGGGTTAAAGAGAAAATTGAGTACAGACAGGCGAAGAAATATAAGAAATAAAATGAAAAATCATTGCCGTTTTTATATTTTTTATCAGCTATCGGACCTGGGCCCTTTACCATAACTACAATTCTGCCCACCAGAGACTAAAGAGCAGTAACAGCCCTTTTGTGATTTTTCGTTTTATTAGTGATTCTGAAAGCGGGTTTCTTAAGCTTTCTATTGAATTAACTTACTTATTTCTAAGACTATTAGAATGGTTTTTATTTAACAGTTTTCACTTACTGCAAACGAAAAAAATTAACAATTTGGCGTGATTTCCCAACTAAAATACAGTATAAATTATACTGCAGATTAAATTTTAAGGTTTCATAACTAAAATGCAGTAAGCAATATAATTTTACAGTTCTTTAGATAGTTTTATATTTCTGGAAAAAAATTAAAAAAAAAATTAATACGCAGTAAAATTTACCGCCATACAAGCTATTTTTACTGCAAATTAAGAAAATACAATTTATTGTCACGAACTCCCAACTAAAATGCAGTAAAATCAAAGCTTGTCGCATTTTAGTTGTGAATACTTAACATTCTTTTATCATTATAAACTGACTAACACGCAGTAAAATACAGCATTACTGCAGATTAGTTTGGATAGCATAATGACACAGATATGATTATTCCTAGCTAAAGTGCAGTTAATGTTTTAAATACTGCATTTTAATTGGGATCAAGTTTAACAAATTATAGTAAATTAAAGGTAAGCTGTACGATTATCAAGACTTTTTAGAAGCTGTTGAAACATCATTGAAATCGGGGAAGGTAGAAGTCAAAAGTATGGAAATAATAGATTTTGTTAATTTTAAATCTCATATTTCACATAAAAAAAACAAAGATATAGATGGAAACCGGGTATACATCAAAGATATTGTACATCTTATGGTAAAAAGGGGAAGTCATAGTTTCTTTTACAAAAAGAACTTTGATGATATAGAATTCAAAGAACTATATTGTCTCAAATCAAAGAACTTGCCTAATTTTACTGTAAAAACTGTTCCTAAAGGCATTGATAGGGAAAGGAAGCGAAACATCTTAAACGTATTAGGGCCGCTTATTCCACCAAATAGATTAATCTTCTGGAAAAATCTTTCTGTTGGTTCTACGTCACAAGAACCAGAAGAATTTAATTTTGATATTGATGAATAATCTTAAACTGTTAATGTGTTTTGAATTTATTTTTAATAGTCTGTATTTTTTATCTTCAAATTCTAAGAAACAATGTGCCTTAAAGTTAACTTAAGACTGATTATTAATAAGTACAACAAAAGAACTAAGTAAATATTTTTCTGATCTGTTTTGATAATTGTATGATACATACATTTTTATTATTTTAAATCTAGTAGTAAGAATAATAAGAGGCTTCAAAAGCTAAACTAAACCAATGTTATTTTTAAAGCGCGTTAATATACTGTTAAAAATTACTTTTAGAAACTAATTATGTACCTACCTAATAACCAAGGCTTGTAATGCTTTGTGTGTGATGATTGTTTTACTTTAATGTTGATCTCAAGATTATGTCTAGTAGTAAGAATAATAAGAGGCTTCAAAAGCTAAACTAAACCAATGTTATTTTAAAGCGCGTTATACTGTTAAAAATTACTTTTAGAAACTAATTATGTACCTACTGTGAACTAGCTATTTTTCTTACTGCACTAGTAAATTGAACACTTTTTTCTTAAAAAACTAACTAAAATGCAGTATTTTTTTGACCTTACTGCATGTTAGTTGGGTTTCTTGACAAAATAACTGATCCAAACGCAGTAATAGGGCTTTTTGCTGCATTTTACTAAGTTTAAAATGGTATTTCTTACAAAAAAGGCTATGCAGTAATAGGCACCAAAAAGAATAAATGGCCATAATAAATTCAGTTATTAAGATATATTTTTTTTTATTGCTTTAACGTGTGAACCTATGCCTTTACAACCTTTCTGCATTCAAATTTTTTTGCTTATACATTCTGTTGATTTTTTAAAATCAATTCTTAACTTTAAATGCGTTTTACTCGAAATCGTGATTTTGCTGTTACTGCACTTTAGTGTATGGTGGGCAGAATTCTACATTATTGTTAAACTGTAGAAAAAAAAATTGCGTAACACAGAAATCACAAATATGTATGAGTTACATATTGTAGACTCGTCACTAAAATTTACTTATTTGATTCATTTGTGATATATGTAAGGTTTTTCCGTATTGATAGATTTTTTTTAGTATATCAATGGTTTTTCGATACAATTGTGTGACTTTGTGGTACACACACTTGATATAAGATTTAAAAAATTGTAAATTGTAATTGTAAAGTTTTGTGGTAAAGGCCCTGATGGTAAGCAATGATGGGTTCCACGATGGTGCACGCTTGCATAATAGAAGCAATATTTTCGCTCGAGACTTGGAAGACTCCCAGCACGCGTAGCATGACCATCAGAAACGGGTTTTCTACGGGTTTTGTCGACGGAAGAATACACAAAATGACAGATAAACAATAACAATCTGTCATTTTGTCTATTCTTCCGTAGACAAAACCCGTTTCTATTGTGGTCATGCTGCGCGTGCAGGTATCAGGAGTGCTTTCGGGTGAGTCTTATAAAACTTTTAAATTAATCATAGTCTGGCCAGGTATTTTTTAGTCAACCTCGCGATATATTTTTTAACATACCTAATAAAGATATAAAATATTTTATTAAATATTTTTATATGAGTGAAGGTCTTTTCTAGGTCGGAACCTCTACTATTACAGGGAGTTGAAGTTTGTAAGCGCACAAAGTCATGGGCAGTCACATACAGAATCAGGCTATAATATTCCCATCGCTGGGACATAGGACTCCTGTCTGTGAGTGGAAGGGAGCCGTAATCCATCGGGTTGTTAATATTATAAGTATTGCAGGTATTTTATCATATTTTTCTTGCTGTCTGTACTGTTTTATTGGCGACTTTCTACCACATCGCAGTCACGATAAAGCTTGTCTGCTTTCTCCTTGTCAAGAGTGGTATACCGTTCTCCTTTTCTTTACTTATTTAAGTGTGGTTTCCTATGTGGCGATTTTTCTGTAAGCAGATCTTATTAGAATAGAATATATTTAATATACACGGTGGCAGGGACATCAACGCGAAAACTGATACCATGGATTCAGTACATGATTCTAAACGAACCCTGCGTTGAAAATTTACGTCGGTTATTAAAAAAAATATCTGCTGTTCCGCGTAGGTATTGTACTTTTCTATGAAACAGCTGTTTTTTTTTTTATCCGACGAAATAACGCAATGGGTTCAGAATCATGCACTGAATCCATGGTATTAGTTTTCGCGTCGATGTCCCTGCCACCCTGTATTTATTTTATGCAAAATAAAGATTATCTCTTATTTTGCATAAAATATTAGTATAAGAGGTCTTAAATACAGATAAAGATAAAGATAAAGATAAAGATCAATTTATTTGTTTAAACATGTGTAACATGATACATGAATATGCACATATAGATAGAAGCGAAATTTTACCGGACCAACATGTTTTGCCTCTCTCGGCGTACAAATATTGTTTTTAATATGTTATTAATTTGATTGGCAATTATAAATTAATTATGAATGTCAGACTCATACATAGAAATTAGAGCCAGTGCAAGATATAGTCAATAATTCATTTCACAATCAGAGTCAGTACAAAAAGTAGTCAATAATAATTATAGGCAAAATATGTCAATACGATGTAATAAACGTAAATAAGCAATAAAATTCAAAATGTATCATTTAAAAAGTCAATAATGTTATAGTAGCACTTATCAGTAAGCAGCTTTTTAAGTGTTTTCTTAAATAAAGTAAAATTTAATTGCTTAATGTCATTCGGAATTTTATTGTATATTAATGGGGCCATGCATACAACACTTTTTCTTAGAAGTGCTGTTTTGACCGAGTGTGACTGCACCCAAAGTCTATACTTCTCACGTCTGTTTCTATCGGAATTATTTGACAAAAGAGGAAACCATTGCGGATTAGTTTTTACAAATACCGATATTTCCAATATGTAGAGTGACGGAAGTGTTAAAATTCTGTGCTTTAAGAACATTGGTCTGCAACTGTCCATAGTTTGCAACCCAAACATAGCCCGTACACAACGCTTTTGCGCTTTGAATACTGTGTCTTTGTTTGTTGAATTGCCCCAGAAAATTATCCCAAATCTCAATAAAGATTCAACAAGTCCGAAATACGCCGTGAGTAAGGTGTTTGTATTGACAGTAGGAGCAAGTTTATAGAGGGCAAACGACGAGCTACTGATTTTTTTACTAAGGACAGCAACCTGCTTTTTCCAATTTAATTGCGGATCAATGATTAGTCCCAAAAATCGGGCTGTATCTGTTTCTTGTATATTATTGTCATTGTAAGATAAATTGAATTTTGATAAATTATGTAATTTTTCACGTTGTCTAAAATGCATTATGTTAGTTTTATTTAGATTAATTTTCAAATTATTGTTGCTAAGCCAGGTAATTATAGAGTTTAATGAATTATTTGCGTCAAAACTATAGTCAGATAAATTTTTGGATGCAATAGTTACAGTACTGTCATCAGCGAATAATGTCATAGGTTCTTTAGTTGCATTTGGTAGGTCATTAATGTATAATAAGAACAGGGAAGGGCCCAATACACTTCCCTGGGGCACACCATGCGTAATAAGACGCTTTTGAGAGGCGAAGATCTGTGCCTTTTTAGTTTTAATATTGAATTTCGATATTTGAGTTATTTGTTGTCGGTCAGTTAGATATGATTTTAACAAATCCAAGACATTACCTCTTATACCGTAGGCTTCAAGTTTATCTAGCAGAATATTGTGGTCTACATAATCGAATGCTTGGGACATGTCACAGTAAATGGAACAAACAGGTAAAGATTTATCAACATGTTTTGAGACAGTGTATATAAAGTCGTAAACCGCCATATTAATGTTTCTATTTTTTCTGAAACCTTTCTGTTCATCACATAGGATTGAATGTTGTTCTAAGTATCTGTTGAGTTCGTTATAAACATATTTCTCAAAAATTTTTGAAAACACGGAGATTAATGCTATGGGTCTATAGTTATCCATTAAATATTTATCTTCTTTTTTAAATAGAGGTTTAATTATTGCCAATTTAAGATCGTTTGGAAATGTCCCATTTAGTATGCAAAGGTTCATAATATAGCTTAAGTGATGAGAAATATCTTCATTCACTGCTTTGATCACATTCGTTGAAATACCGTCATATCCTACACTACTCGTGTTTTTTAGATTCCTTATAATCATCTGCATATGATAAGGCAGACTCGGTGATAAAAACATTGAGTTGGGTTGGTGATTGATTAGAGCCGAGGCATTCTTACCAGCACCTGGAAGAGGTTTTACTTTTTCAATAAAATGGTTATTAAATGCATTGGCAATTGCTTCAGGATTTGTTGTCAATTTATCGTCAATTATTAATTCGATTGTCGGTTTCTTAGGGATATTTAATTTATTATTATTTATAATTTGCCATGTCGTTCTACTTTTATTAGTTGATGTATTTATTTTGTAGTTGTTTTGTGCGCGCTTAGTAAGATTTATAATTCGTTTAAGCAGTTGAGAATAGCTAGTATATTTTTGTTTATTAGTTTTTGATGGTTTCCGTCTGAACTTCCAGAGTAATTCTCTTTTATTTTTACTACACACTTTAATCCCGCGCGATATCCATTTTGACTTAGTATTTACTTGCACAGTGATTTGAGTTAGGGGAAAGCACAAGTCGTAAATTAATTTAAATGTTTCAATAAAATGATGATACGCTGCTGATGGATCATCGGTTTCATAAATTTCATCAAAAGAAAGGCTTTTAATATGTTTTTTAAATTTTTTAATGTTTTCTAAACTGTAGTCCCGTTTCATTTTACGCCAATATTTCAATTTAAATATTTTCTTAACTGGTAGCTTAATTAATTGGGCAGCATGGTCAGATAAGCCAAATTCCAACACATCCGTCTTACACTTTTTATTAAAGTTATGGGCAAAGTTATCCAGACAGGTATTACTGGATAATCTTGTGGGCTGTTTAAGTGCTAATGTAAGATTATATTTTAATAATAAACACTCGAAATCCAAGGTAACATTGTTACACTTCATGACATCTATGTTGAAGTCACCAGCAATAACGGTATTATGATTATTTAGTCTAGAAATACATTGTAATATCTTGTCAAGCCTACCAAAAAACAAGTTGAGGTTACTTGGTACCGGTACTCGGTATACACAAACTATAATAATTTTGGAGTCAAGTAATTCAATTGCACAACATTCAATTACATTAGTTATGGACAATTGACTAATTTGCGAAATTTCTTTAAACTTATGCACCTTATTAACTAGAATACAGGCACCACCTCTTTTACTGTAAGTACGACCATAACATGCTGCGAGTTCATAATTATTTATTATCAGGTGTTGTTCATATCCCGCTAACATAAAGTGTTCCGTGACACATATCACATCCACGTCAATATCTTTGTCTTTTAGCTCTTCTATATTTACCGATAGTGATTCAGCTTTGTTCAACAGTCCCGCAATATTTTGATGCAGAACATTAATATATTTAGAGTCGAAAAAATAATGAATTTGCTTCTTCTGCAGCATTTCCAATTTCCTCTTTAGTCATGTAACTTATAGTAATGTCATTAATTAAATGTAACAAATTTTCAAAAATATTGCGCAAACCATAGTTATTAATACGGCCCTTTAACAAGTCAAACATTGTATGGTCATAATTTAAGTTACAATTACAATCTAAGAAATATGCATGCTCATGAGATAATATATCCAAGTACAATAAATTATTAAATGTCTCAATTCTCCAGTTATAAATGTTGGTGTAGTTTCGTAGTTTGTAAGTGGGGGTACAGATTATTACATTTGTATGAGAAATTTGCTTCAAAGTATCTCTAATGTATACAATAGTATTATAATAGTTGCTAGTAATTTTAAAGTCCTCGTCTCCAATTAATAATACACAAAAGTCGCTCATAGTATAATCACACAGTTTTGACTGAATTCCGCTGAGTAAATGCTCTAATGTTCCGCTCGGTGTAATATAATGACATATGTGATATTTGTCAATAAATAAATCTTCAGCTGTAGATAAGACTTTATTCTGATTATTTGTGCTTATTAGACATATTTTGTTTTTTTGTGCAGGAACGGGGTTTGAAGTTGACTGACTCATTATGAGTGACTGATTCAAACTAATACTAGGTTGACTTGGCTCAATACGATCATTTTTTCCCTCGAATAGATGATTTTCAATAGTTTCTGTAGTTTGTGTCTGTTTTGACTTCGTGTGATTAGTTGCATTCTTCTTCGGAGTTTGAACTTTCTGCTTAACTGGGCTATTAGCAATTTTTCTATAAAGATCATTTTTCTTTGATAAATCTGTCTGAATTTGCTTCAAGTTACTATTTTCCAACGACAATACTTCTATTTCTTGATGTGCGCTTTTTAGTTGCGCTTTGAGATTTTCTATCTCATTTTTAAACATGTTTATTTGCGTGTCATCCTCGTCGTCTGACAATTCTGGCATACTGTTTGTAGTACAATCCAATGTTTGGGAGATAATATCACTGCTATCATTATTAGGTTCTGATCGGGTGCGATTGCGTCGGAACGTAATATTATCCACTACATTTTCTAAGAAATTCATATTTCTAGATATTTTTTGAAGATACTCAACTTTGTGCTTATTTCCGAGCACTGAATAAATCGGTATAAGTAACAATAGCATACGATATATACACCCATGCAGAATTTTGCTTTCTGGGCTTCTTGTATGGCACACACAGGTCTTTTGAAAATACAAAAATAATACCACTTGGTGAGATTTGAACCCAGTTCGGCCGGACCAGCAGTCGTTGTAGCCACACGACCAGACGTACATTAGTTACACGCACGAAATTTGTAATCCTTTCCTAGCAGCTAGTTTGAACGGATTGCCGATGTAGTTGTGGGTTGGGGTGGTACCGTTATAAACTCAGTCCGAAGTTCACTTTTGTCTTCACTTTTAAACTTAATACGAGTTCGTTATTTTATTCACATGTTGTTTTGGGATAGTTCCACTACTTATATCACTATATTTTTTTCACAGATTGTCACTTGTATATTGAACTTTATATTTGTGAGTATTTAATAGCAGATAAGTTATTTTAAACCACTTTTTCAAATAAAAATTGTAAGGAGAACTGACAGCAGGTCTGTACTCGGTCACGCGACGAACGATCCCTCAAGTGGTTTCATATATTTTACTTACTGCAGCACGCACAAAATACGTTGACATTTATATTTTGATACATATATTGCACCTGGCCCTTGTTTTTGGTACTGTGATATTTTGCACTGGGCCCGCGTAGTAGATTACGGCCCACTCCCTCTCACAGGGAGGAGGTCTGTGTCCCAGCAATGGGAACGTTAAAGTTTGATTGTGCTTATGGTTATAATAAATAAATAATAAATAAAATCGTTTATTGACCAAATAAAGAATCTTTACATTTCCTTAAAAGTAATACAAATAAACTATTCCTGATATTATTGTCATAAAGGAAACATAATTTTAATATTTTAACTTATGGACTCCATACTAGGTCGAGCCTGTCTCATGGAGTCCTTGAGAGTATTTACCAATTTAAAATTTCAGGGACACCGTATTGTATTTATTACATAATATTTAAAAAAAAAAATGTAAAAACAATATCTTTAAAAATAAAACAAAATCGTGAAACTCTCACTAACTTTCACTTTGAAAGTTAGTGAGTGTATATATCAGGCAAATGTAGGTATTTATACTTTGATGTTTAGCAAGGGTGCGAGCGAGAGAATGAATATGTAGGAGTATATATACGGGGTTTAGGTGGTAGTATATACTAAAGGTAAAAAAATCAGCTGTTCCAGAGTAAAGTTCGATACCTATTGTTCAGCTGTTTTTTTTTCGCGATTCCTAAGTTGGTCCCATAGTAAAAGTTATTCAGTTCGACAGTCTAAAGGACCTCTTACAGTTTCTAAAGTTAATTATTTAACACCTTATATTTTTACTCAGAGTAAAAAAAGTTGAGATGTTATTTCTGTGAGTTTTTTGTAAAGTTGCTGTCTTTTTGAGTTTTAGTTTTTTGCATCGTATTTTATAATGCAGTACAAGTTAGGAATCACCGTTAACTTGACGGTCCCCATAATCTCTCTGCTAGCCTTTTCCCAACTATGTTGGGGTCGGCTTCCAGTCTAACCGGATGCAGCTGAATATCAGTATTTTACATGGAGCGACTGCCTATCTGACCTCCACAACCCAGTAACTGGGTAATACGATACCCCTTGGTAAGACTGGTGTCAGACTTTCGGGCTTCTGACGACTCGTAACGACTGTCAAAGATCCACGAATGACAGCCGGGACCAACGGCTTAACGTGCTTTCCGAGGCACGGAGGAGTCTCGGTATGTAAAGATGGTCTCCCATTCACGTACCAACCCCGGCAAGCGTAGCTTAACCTGATGGATCGACCAGTGCGGCTGTTGTTACTTAGCCACGAGCTCCTCCCGGTGAAGCGCTGACGGTCCCCATAATAAGAAAGTTATATTTCTATGGTCCCTCCTAACTTTGTTTTTTTTTCTCACATAAAGCGACTTCACGCGCCAAGGGTGGCATAGATTATAAGTCTATCTCTTTTTGTAGTATTTTTGTCGTTTTTGCATCAGGGTTTCACCCAAAACGTTTTTCGAACTGTTTCGGGGAAAAACCTGTTTCATTCAAAATGGTTTTGTGCTTTTAGATTTATTTCATGACAACATGATACAGTTCACTCAAATGAGATTTAACTTTTAAAATAAATAATCCTCGTCTAATGACGAAGCATGCAGATGTGGAATAAGTAAAACTATAATAACAATGTATTGAGATCAACAGCTAACAAAGCAAAAATGTTAGTAGTTACATATAAAACAAGTTAATACAGTGGCCAATAGACATATTTTAAAGTTCATGGAAAACAGACAACCGCTAAAATTTTGTATTGCGGTAAATCCAAACGTTTTTAATAACGCGACCAAAATCGCAACCTCGTGTTGGGAGAAACCCGAACGAATATACCTAAAGCCCGATCCAACGAAGGTAGGAAGATGAACATTATCTAAGTTAATTTATTTGTAGACGAATCGATCACTCCAGAAATCAATTCGCCTACAAATAAATTCACTTCATACGAATCGCCTCAAGAAAAAATAAGTTACATTATACATTATTTGAATAATGTTAACGTTCATATTCGTTGCGACGAACATTATTTGGGTAGGAGTAAGGTTCATATTGTATGAAACGCAAGCAACGTCATAATGTGCTTTATGAATCTGGCCTATAGGGCTTTTTCTCCCTTTCTTCAAATTATCTTGTGTCGGTACGATCTACTCGAAAACAGATCTTGCTGTCGTGATAAAGATTAGTCCTTCAGCATGAACAGCTGGTCTCTTCCGTTAAAATCAATCTGCTTAGCCTTTTCCGAACCGTGTGTCGGCTTCCAGTCTAACCGGATACAGCTGAATACCAACCCTTACCGGGTTAGTATTCAGCTGTATCTGGGGACTAGTTGTCAGACTTTCGGGCTTCTGACGACCCGTAACGACTGTCAAAGATCCACGAATGACAGCCGGGACCAACAGCCTAACGTGCTTTCAGAGGCACGGAGGAGTCTCGGTATATAAAGATGGTCTCCCATCCACGTACCAGCTTCGGCAAGCGTAGCTTAGCCTGATGGATCGAGCCGTGCAGTTGTTATTACTTGACCAAGAGCTCCACTATTGTCTATTCCGTTAACATCTTACCATAAAAACTTAGGTGAAGTGAGCTGCCATTCCACCTGATGATAGGAATTGACGCTATTGATAGCGCCAAAGCGCGCACCTCAGTTTTCACGATGAGATTTTCACAGAATAGGTACATCATCAGGGCTGGCAACCCAGTAACTGGGTTGTGGAGGTCAGATAGGCAGTCGTTTCAAGGAAAATACTGGTATTCAGCTGCAGCCGGTTAGACTGGAAGCCGACCCCAACACAGTTGTGAAAAGGCTCGGTAGATGATGATGACATCGGAAGGGCTGACAGGTTTCTGAAAAATGGTGATACAATGAATACAGAAGTTTAGGCACTGCAATACGATTGCTTAGTTTAGTCGTTATTTAGGTACCGATTTTACCATTGAATAATAAACTTGAACAGAAACAGAATTGTTAGGTACGTGTAAAAATAAGAATATCGCCACATAGTATCCGACAGTTATGTATGTAGATAGGAAGCTACATTAAATTAACAAGTGTTAAGTGTATATTAGAAAATAAAGTTCAAATGTTCGAGCTAATAGAACTTGATACAATCAGCATCATTTCAGAGTAAGTAATAGACCTATAAAATATGTAACGGCAATATAACACTGGCGATTAGCGAGCGTGATTCTAGCGGGCATTGGCCCTTACGGACCCCGTCAGTTGGTGCTGACATCTCTTTGAGGCGCGCGTGGAACACAACGCGCCGTCGACCCGGGCCTGGTCCTAATCGGACGGCGAACTACCCATTGCTCACCGTCCGCAAGCCCGCGCCTACCGTGGCCGGAAGTCGGCTCGCGACTCCAGACGCCCGGGGCGTCTCCTGCGGCAAGACTAGGGTCGCGAGGGCGCAAATCTTGCCTCTCCCTCGCGCGCTCCGCCTCCTCCTTCGCGAGCATAATTGCTTCACAGAAGGAGTTGACGACCTCCCATGCACTCTCGCTCCGAACCACGGCCTGAACCAGAGTCGACGCGAGAGATCAATAAATCACCGTCTGCAAGAAGCTTAACGCGGTTGCTGCGTGTGTGTAGCGAGCACGCCGCGTATGCGCAACGTGTTAGCTGCGTTTTCATAACGAGAGTGATTGACGTGCGTGTACAAGAGAGAGCGAGACAAGCGAGTGTATAAAATTATGAAAACGTGGAGAACACGTCGCGTAGTGGCGGCTACTGCGCATGGCACCCGCGGAGAGCACGTTGACATATCGCTTCGCTCAAAACCAGCGCTGGGGCTGTGTCTCGCATGGGGTTGCAGAATTATACTGAGCGATGGCCGTTTTGCGTGGATGTGACGTATATTTTTCCCCAGTTTATTTCTTTCCTTGCGTCATGTTTACCGCAAATAAACGTATTTTCTTTCTTTATTTCTTTTTCTTTTCTGGCAAATCGTCAGTGTGATAACGCTCTAAGTGACTCGGTTTACGAAAGCCTGATTAAAACCACAATCAGTAAATCTCTTAATGTTTACGTCTGTGATTAGTGGAACGAATTAACAGTTGCTAATCAAATCATAGGCTTACAGAAACTTTTAATTTACACTTTAATTACATAGGTACATTATTTATAATTTCTGGACTCCAAGGCAAACGCCTCTTCTCATACAGAAAAATAATGAGCCTGGATTACTGTGGTATAGTCTTCCTCTTCTTTTCATATGGTTAGTGACTAACCTCGTGTCAGAGTATTAAAGCCGCCCATGGGCCTCTGACTTGGGTTCACATGCCGTCGAGAAATATCTCTCAGGCATGCCGGTTTCGTCACGATGTTTTCCTTCACCGTTTTTGAAGCAAGTGAAAAATTATACAATACCCACATGACTCCGAAAAGTCAGAGGTGCGTGCCTTGGGTTCGAACTCGAGACCTATGACTTGGCAGTCTAACGGTCACACCACTAGGCTATCACTGCCACTGCGTTTTGGTGAGGATACCTTACATCCAGGTTTTCTGAAAGTGTTTTCCTTTGCCGTAACTCAAACCGTACCGTCAATTATAGGTTTAACCTTAACGTTATGATTATTACGAGTACATTGTAAAAGTCACATTCCGCGCAAATAAAATACTTAATTCATAGCCAAAGAAAAAGATGTAGGCGTCCATTCATTTTTAACCGACTTCAAAAGGAGGAGGTCCTATGTTCGTAGCGTGTCTTTTTTTTTAAATTGTATGTTCACTGATTTCTCCGTCCATTGAGTCCCATATAAATTTTATTAACTTTGCTTGGATAGTTTTTGAGTAAGCTGCAATAATACGTATTTTTCCCACTTAGTAGATGATGTGATAATAACTTCCTGTCACTGATATTTACATAGCAGGTAGTGGTACAATTTGTGTGGGGTAGGTACCACAACGAAAAAGAAAAAAAAAAAAAAAAACGTGTGGAGTCGGGTGTTTTTCTTTTTGTATATTGTCTTTTAGTTTCGAACCTTCACCCTAATGCTAATACAGCTTTATTGTAGATATCTACACAAAATTGTAACTTAGTTAGTTAGAATGGCGGACTTATCGCTGATAACCAGTGATCGGAGTAGGTAGATTGATTTTTAGTACTTGTATCATAAATGCACACAGAAAGAATAACATGGATAAGCCATTTTTCCGGAAAGTAATTCCGGTATTTCCGGATTCAATTAAATATTGTTAATGTTGGTAGTGATATTATTACTACTCAATTCAAAATTTAAAGGAAGGCATCAAAACTAAATTAATTCATTATTTATCTGTTGAATAATAAAAACAATCTAATTCCGATCGAAGCTTTAATATTTATTTTTTATTTTTAGACTAGGATAGCTAGATAGCTATATCTTTTATAGATAGATATAAATTAGGTTTTGTCAAATCGTGACAAAAAAAAAAAATAGGAAGAATAATAAAGAATAAAATTGCTCATTTTATTACAATTCCTACCTTTTTTTTGAGGATGGCAAATCATCAAATGACTCCTTCCACTCTGGCAGAATACAATTCCTACATAAGTTCCGGTTTTTTTTTAATAATCCACCAATTCCGGAGGAATGTCCATAGTAATATATACGTTTCGGATCAATGACCCCAGTTCAATCTACCTACTCCGATCACTGCTGATAACGATATCAAGATTCTACCATTAAACTTTCGAGCCATCACGACATTCAATTTAAGTTTTCAAAAAAGTTTATATTCCAGGCTGACATAAAAAATTCTATTGCCAAAAAGTCACCCTAAAAAAAACCTAACCTGTCAAACACAACACAACAACTTCTCACAATTATAACCCCAAAATTACAGTGTTTATTAATAATTATTAAATAATATTAAGTAGACATGTTAAAATAACTCAAGATGAACAAGATAGTAAAAGGTGTAAAGTCGTGGCGTGCCCCCAGGCCTGTGGAGGAAATAACTCGGAGCCAGTATTCGCTGGTGTCAACTGATCTCACTGATGGAGCTGTTCAGCTGTGGGTGGGTTTACCAGATGAGGTGAAGTATGACCCGGCCTTGGAGCAGTTCCGACAACATTACGAGAAGGAGCATGGTGAGTTTTAAAATAATACTTTTTTATTTAGTTTTAGCGGTTATGAAGGATCCGTGTAATGCCGGACGTAAAGAATAGTACCATCCCATTTCTTCTCGTGGGTGTCGTAAAATGCGACTAAGGGACTTACTAGAGAAGGGGCTGCAGCGCTCTCTATGCATTTTAACACCATACTGTGATCGCCAACCCGCCTGCCAAGCGTGGCGATTATGGCAAATCCCCTCATTTGGGGGAGGCCTATGTCCAGCAGTGGACGTCTTTCGGCTGAAATGATGATGGTGATGGAGAAGGATTCGTTGGACTAGTTGTCGTTGTCCTGGGTTTGTTGCCCAAGTCGGAAAAAGTGTTACTGGGGTTTTTTTCTAAGGAAAGTCTCAACTATCCATTTTTATTTGCAATAGGCTCGCCCCCTATTATATGGGACTTTTAAACATAACTGGTGAATTGTTGGTGTACTATAGGTGCATCTCTGCAAGTCTGGAATTGTAACTAAAGGGGTGCCAAGGGGGCCCTTATTACATGCGATCAATGGTATTTATATTATATAGTACACCTCTACGCACCTCCTCGCGGTTTACAGGTGTTATGTTTGATTTGTGAGATTTAGCCTTCGTTTCTACGTCAAAGATTCGTCAGAGAGCGAAAGCTTATAATACAAATCGTTTGCTCTCGTCTCGTGGATTACGAACAACTCATAACCTAGTTAAATTTAAATTTAAAAAATACAGGGTGGCAGGGACAGCGGCGCGAAAACTGTTACCATGGATTCAGAGATTTAAAAAAATAAAATAGGAGGAGCTCGTCGCTTAGTAATAACAGCCGCACGGGGCGATCCATCAGGTCAAGCTACGCTTGCCGGGGTTGGTCCGTCGATGGGTGACCATCTTTACATTCCGAGACTCCTCCGTACCTCGGATAGTACGTTAAGCTGTTGGCCCCGGCTGTCATTCGTGGATCTTTGACAGTCGTTACGGGTCGTCAGAAACCCGAAAGTCTGACAACCAGTCTTACCAAGGGGTATCGTATTACCCAGTTACTGGGTTGTGGAGGGCAGACAGGCAATCACTCCTTATAAAATACTGGTACGCAGCTGCATCCGGTTAGACTGGAAGCCGACCCAACATAGTTGGGAAAAGGCTAAGTGTTAATAGTTTGTAAATAAATATTTTTAATTTTCACTCAAAATAAAAATAAAGTAAATAGTAAAGGCTAAGCAGATTGATAGATAAAAAAAAAATATTGCTGTTCCATACATTTTGACAGCTGTTTTTTTTTTTAAATATCCGACGAAATTCTCAACGCATTGGGTTCAGAATCATGAAATGAATCCATGGTAACAGTTTTCGCGCTGATTTACCTGCCAACCTGTGTATTAGCCATTTAGCAAGGCAATAGATAGCGGACGGTCCTTTTAAATTCGTTATTGCCATACGTGAACACTACAAAGAAGATCAAAACCCAAATCAAAGCAGACACAATTCTTATCTAGATTCTCTTTGCATTTGTCAAAGTTCCAATAAATTCATGGTTATTTTTAGTTCATCAAGACACAATTCTTATCTAGATTCTCTTTGCATTTGTCAAAGTTCCAATAAATTCATGGTTATTTTTAAATCATCAAATATTTGCGCACTCCAAAGTTCTATCGCATCAAAATTCTTTTCTATATTTGATAAAGATTGAGCTCCGAAACAAGAAATGGGTTTAGTGGTAGTTCTTCCCCGTGGAATGATTCAGTAACATACTCAGAATTCCAATGACATTAAACAATATTCATTGCGTCATTTGGCGTCAGACATTGTTCAAAAGAAGTCTCTTTAAGCTTTTACTATATAAAATATACTATACCACTAAGGAATATTTGGAGAATAAAGGCTTGTGCAGACCAGCGCGACACGAACAATACAATTTCTAAGAAAACTTCACAGTATAACAATAACCGGTGTCGCGTCGCGCGACATGTCGCGCTGGTCTGCACAAGCCTAAGTCGATGGAACCTATACCTGATGTAAATTTGTAATAATCTTATAATAATAATAATCATAATGACTGTAATTGTAATTGACATGAAAATGTATTTGCACGCCATATCATGGCAGGTTAAGCTGAAACTAAAATGACTGTAATATCTATTGTACCATTTTCAAGCAAATAAATGTTTTTGATTTGATTTGATTTGTCATATAAATTGTTGAGCAGACGAATTTTTCAAACATATGAAGCAACGGATTAAGAATGTTCTTTAAAATCCTTTGGATTGCGATTGCAATTGGGGTCCAAGACTTGCTCACGTCAGAAAGCTGTACTAACAAACTAGAAGTTCAGTCTTATAGAGTATGAGGAACAGAATGTAAAGTTCACTCATCCTTCATAGAAAAGGGAGCATCCTCCGACCAGAAGGGTGTTGTGTCTGATGGGCAAGTGCCCGACGATTGATGTCAGGACGTTGTATATAAGCTAGTCGCACCGTAAACTCTGCTTGCGCGATATAGAAAGAAAGAAATAATTTATTTGCTGATAATGTATGTGTGTAATAAATAAGTTGGTTGCAAAATATTAAATTTGAGTGTAATAATATAGTTACAACCATTAAATTATTATTAACACTAGTCAGAATTTAATAGGTAGGTACAGATCAGTCTACAAAAAATGAATAAAATACAAATCTCTCGCATAATACAATGAAGAATGTATATGTCCTAATGTGTATGTCAAAAACCTTAATGTCAAAATGTTTAGTGTCAAAATATTCCAAAACATTAACAACAATCACAATTTATAAAGAGAATATAGATAATGTCATAAAATGTATAGGATTTTGCGTGACGTCAGTGTGATGCGTAGTTCGCATTTGGCGATGTAAATACCGTCACAGTCTCAATTTGTTAAAAATAGGTACTTACCTCTAATTTTCATAATTTTTTTTGATAATTTTTTGCGACTAGATATTGAATGAGATTACGAGAATAAGGAATGATGCCTGGGTAAAAAAATTAAATTCTAATTAGTCCGTCAGTCAGATAATAAAAAAAAAATAAGACGCGTATTTTTTGAGATGCGAGTCGCAGTGAGTTGCCACACAGCGAATCCTCGCGGCGCGTATTCACAGAGAGTAAAATAAAACATGCTTAGGTAATTCAAATCGCGACGAATTCAACTCGCGGCGAATGAATCTATTCGCAGCGAATAGCCTGTAGCAATAGCGGTTCAAGCAAAAATGTAACAGAGTTAAATTTAGTTCTTTTAACTATCTACTAATAGGCTCTATCTCACTTAATTACAATAAAATTAAACACATTAAAGCAAAACGTTACACATACAAATTAAAAAGAAATGTTTCTTTAACGTGTATAATTTTCTTGTAACTACAAGAAAATTAAACACGTTACATTTTGCCTGAACAGCTATTACAAAACAGCATTGATTAATATCTTGCGCTAGTACAAAATGTTTTTTTTTTTTTTTGGATAGCGTGTTAAAATATTTAATTAAGTAATTTAATGCAAAAAACTGCTGTTAAAATTTTTGCTAGAAGAACAATTTTTTTAATATTTTTTTTACCTATTTGTAATTCCTAATCTCTTCGACATACACTATATACAAACATGTCTGTTAATATTTTTGTCTACCAAAAAAAAAAAAAAATGATGTTTTCGTTAAAAAAAAACGTAAACGCGGGGGTGAATTTTTCACGGTATACATTTTAAAATACTCTCTTGTTATGGACAAGGGAGTATTTTAAACGTATACGATAAATGAAAAAAATCACTGTTTTAAATTAATGCAGTTTGCCTAAAATTCGGCGTAAATTCCCCGGGCTATAATCGTAGCGAGTAGTCGCTGTGTGACCGAGGCTTTTGTCACCGTGATAACGTTTTTCTTCAAGAGAGCATTAAAAATAAAAAAAATAGACATTCAGCCTTAATAATCTGTCAATCCGCCAAAAAACTAAAAAAAAAAATACATTTTTGTAAATTTTTGACATTAATAGGGATGATGACTAACAATTTTTTTTGAGACAATATAAAAATTTTGGACACGTATTTTCTCTTTTTTTACGTAATGCAAAGATTACGACGATACATTGAGGTAAAATGTGATTTTATACATACTAGTCACGTTGCGACCCAAACTCCCCAACTTAAAATGCGTTTTATATATGTATATGTATTTTTTATTAATATAATAAAGCAAAAAATGCGTGTCTAATATTTTTTTATTATCGGACTGACGGACTAATTAGATTTTTTTTTTTTACCCAGGCGTCCTCCCTATTGTCGCTAAAATGAGTTTGCGACTAGATTTCGAGAATTGACCTTCTGGTTGGCGGCCTGCGTATTTGTGTTCCTCTATCATTTAAAAACACCTTCGTGAGTACCTGCCATGGAGTTTTCCATGACAATATATGATAACTCTAAGCAAAAATTCCAAAGGGCATACCTACATTAAGGCTGTCTTATGTTAATAACTTCATTCACGTACACCATAAGGAGATATTTGTGTTGATTACCATTTGCCATATTTGAAAATTAAATTTTGACGAGTAAATAATAAACTTGGAACCTTGGAATGTTGAGATAAATGGCTTGTTTGGACAATGATTAGTAGTTTTTTTTATTGAAAACAAATACATTTAAAAGTAGGGAAATATTTTGTATAATTTTACGAGTAGGTACTGTAGGAACTGTAATAGGGTAAAAGCGATTAAAGTGGTGCATAAGTTATTTACCGACTTCTCAAAAAGAGAAGTAGATGTAGACAGGGCCGCTGGGGTGCGGGCGTGCAATGCGTGCGTGGCACGCGGGCGCCCGCTCTCAAACCGCGCAAAAGTTTACGATTTGACATGCTGCACTTTTTTGTAATTATTTCATTATTTTAAACTTTCGGAATTTAAATTTTTTGATTTTTCTTTGCATAATTTTTTTAGCTCGCTTGACTCGCTCTTGAATCTTAGGTCCTCTTAGTAGGTAAATGTGGAAGTAAAATGTGGCACTGAAGCCGCAATTCCCTGAAAATAATCCTGCTGGTGCGAGGCGAGGGAGGCATATAGAAACACAAGTTGTAAGGTGCTGGATGTAGAGACTTCGGTCAGCTGGACCCGCTCGCTACTGGACCGCGGGTCCACTTTACCTCATAATTTATTTTCTCTATTTTTATTGGTTAACTGGACCCACGTTCAAACTTAAAAAAATACATCTATTGTTTAAAACTACCTGTGGATACAGTCGACCGCAAGATTGATTAGTCAAAATCTAATAAAACGCAATTAAAATAGGTTTAAACTATTATTCTCAACCAAAATCTAAAATATTTTTAAATTAAATTCGATAAACTGCTTTTTAGCTTTTCGTATAATACGAGTAGCTTTCTTAAAATTTTATTTCTTCGACTTTTTACTCGACAATTAAGATTAAAAAACTGAAGTGTTAATCGACATTTTTTGCTGACTGTATCGATGTATGTTCTCCAAGACTTCCTTCATTCAAATTGTAACTTATTTAGTGATTTAAGTAACAAACATGTTCACAAACTTTATTATTTAAATATTAGTCAGAAAAAAAGGATTAGTGGTTTTATTAGTCCTATTATTAGTGAAAGCGCGCTGGTGGATTTTCAACGCTCAGCAACTAAAGTTGAAAATCCAACTGCGTGCTTTTATTTAGGTATTCATTTAGATTTCGCCTAGTGTTAGACAAATGGGGCATTAGGTTTTAAATAAATGTTCAATATCTATCGAACGCTTTCTGTTTACCAAAGATTTTTTTGTCAGCGTTCCAAGCTCCAGGCTATATTTAAACCGGTCCAATCCAGTTCGCGCCGGTATGTAGCTATATGTTGTTTTGCCGTCTCGCTCTGTCTGTGAATGTTCGCTCGTTTCTAATCGCGATTATACGCTTTATTACGCGAAATATGAATCCATACAGGATTTTTTAATGAAACATTTTTTTTTTTGTTGTGCAAAAATACCAGCAGTTTTGCAGAAAAAATAAATAAATAAGTACACAAAAAACTGACCTGCACCCTAATTGCGTAATACACGACCAATCACAATCAGAATCATTTTGAAACAGATTGCTAATCCATTGCTTCAAAAATTCAAAAAACAAATCTGCTCAACAACGTAAATAACGCAATGTATGTTGTTGAAATGTCAAAATGAAACAGATTAGTCTTAATAATTTACGAAAATGTGATACGTAATTAGATAGCTGACCAACCGTATTAAACTACAAAATTAAAATGACTTAAACAAAACACCTGTACAATAACCGGTTCAAACCAGTTAGCGCCGATTTCTTCCTTCAACCCCTCAATATTAATCTTCAAGTGTATGATGGCAATGTAGGTATACTGTAGCCGAGTCAATCGAACGTAAAAAAATATTGTTCTTCAGCCTTCAGTAAAGCTATTTCCAATCTGTCTGGGATATATACTAGCTAGTATTTATAAACATAACTCTAGGCTAGAGTCTACGCTATAATTAACCGGTCTAATCCAGTTTGTTCTGCGTCTAATGTTAGGTGAACGACCTTTTAGAATCTAGAAACGTTTTGAAGTAAATCCACAGTTGCAGCCCGCGAAATTCAAATTTTCTTACGTTTTTTGCAATTTGTAGGCCAGGTTGTATCTTGATCAAGATATGATTCGCGTCTATAACAGATAATATATGTATAATAATCAGTGATCGGAGTAGGTAGATTGAACTGGGGTCATTGATCCGAAACGTATATATTACTATGGACATTCCTCCGGAATTGGTGGATTATTAAAAAAAAACCGGAACTTATGTAGGAATTGTATTCTGCCAGAGTGGAAGGAGTCATTTGATGATTTGCCATCCTCAAAAAAAAGGTAGGAATTGTAATAAAATGAGCAATTTTATTCTTTATTATTCTTCCTATTTTTTATTATTCAACAGATAAATAATGAATTAATTTAGTTTTGATACCTTCCTTTAAATTTTGAATTGAGTAGTAATAATATCACTACCAACATTAACAATATTTAATTGAATCCGGAAATACCGGAATTACTTTCCGGAAAAATGGCTTATCCATGTTATTCTTTCTGTGTGCATTTATGATACAAGTACTAAAAATCAATCTACCTACTCCGATCACTGATAATAACAATCATTGGAATCATTAAAACATAATATTTCTAAGTTAGATTTTTTCCGTAAGAAATTTATTCTTCGATACGAATTTGTGTGGGATAGATACCACAAAACCAATAAAAACGTTTACAAAAAAAAAACAAACGACTTCCAAAAAAACACTACAAAGTGAAAAATTACTATAAATAATTTCGGAATTCGGTGGCAAAAAACGAAAATACAAAACCGAAGTCTTCTAAAATTAAAATTATTTTTCACTCTGTGGTATTTTTTTGGAAGTCGATTCTTTTTCTTTATTTCTTTAGCTTGTAATGAAGAAAAGAGAAAGAAAGCGTTAGTATTCAGAAATACGTGTAAGCAGAAAAATTGGCTTTTTGGGGCTTAAATAGATCTTCATTCTTTTCATGATCTATTTTTGTTCCTTTTAAACGTGGCACAATTATAGTCACATTGTAGTCGTAAATATTGACATGCAGCCGCATCTGGATAGTCTGGGTTCCGTCCCTGACATGCATGAATGGCAATAACTTTTAAGTATGTATATTTATTCTGCCTGCATCTGTAGTTCGCACAGGCGGCGAACGAGGTCGCTATGCAACGTATGTATCGTGTAGAACTGATATAAGTTAGAAGGAAGAGTCATGACTTTATGAATTAAACAGCCGCCTAATTCCGTCACACAGTCTCTTTCATTTTTAGAATGACCACAGCGGGCTTATTCCGTAACACACTTACAATGGCAATGCCTTTCATTTTGACAGTTCAACAATATACATCATGGTTTATTAAATAAACATTACTTAATATGTATTATATCTCATTTTATATCTCATTACTCTATTGTCTTTTCTTAATTCTCTCCGAGTGCTCACTTACTCTTACTTTCGCTTGCATGTCTGCTGTTTCTTCTGCTACCCGAATATTGTCAGTGAACACTTTTAATTGGCCTTCTTTCACTAACTGTCAACTATCTGTATCCTAGCTGTAAATTTTCTTAAGAAATAAAATATAAAAACAATATTACAAAAATATATTATAAACTAGATAAAAAATTTAAATACTTAAGCATAGATAGATAAATACATAGAATAGATATAATCATAGGATAAATATACATTAGATATTTAGTCAATTGTCTGTTATTTACTTTTTGTTTGTAAGAAATAAGCCTTTTTTAGGGTTCCGTAGTAAACAAGGAACCCTTATAGTTTCGCCATGTCCGTCTGTCGGTCTATCTGTCCGTCTGTCTGTCCGTGGCTTAGCTCAGAGACGGTTCGTACTAGAAAGCTGTAATTTGGCATATGTATACATATTAATCATGCCGACAAAGTGGTAAAATAAAATCAAGAAAAATATTTTTGTTTAGGGTACCTCCCCTACACGTAAAGCGGGGATGTTTTTTTTTTCCTCATCTATCCCATGTTGTGGGGTATCGTTAGAAAGGTCGTTCAAAAATATTGTGAGTTTGTGCAAACCATTTTTGGATTCAGGGATCCGTTTGCGAAATATTAACCTTTTAACTGAATTTTTTTGTTAGAGTCAAGAGTAGAAGGGGGGGACCCTTCTAGCTAAATGGTTGTACTTGGACTTGTGAAAAAATTCACAGCAGTAGTATATATAACGAAATTAAAAGGAAAACTATCAGAGCTAAGTAGGCTCTACAGGTTAACGAGTAATAATCGAACAACTTAAATTTGCGATTTCAAAAACATGATCTCCCATACATTCCATGTGGGAGAACATGTTTTTCAACTACAATGTTAAGTTTGTTCTTGGGATAAATTCATCCCAACTACGGAACCCTTCATTGTGCGTGGTCCGACACGCTCTTGGCCGGTTTTTTATTTTATTCCTTTATTTCATTTAAATACTTATAAATTACATTTTAAAACATTAGAATATAAAAAAAATATTAAAACATTTCAAAATATAAAAAGAGTAGCCCACCGGTATCGGGAACCGGGTCCAAGCTACCGGCGGTCAGGGCTCCAGAGAGAGGAACCTCCTGACAATGCGAGCCGTGTCCAAGACTACCGCTCTCTGAATCAAGCCCTTGATCCAGCTGCCCAACGAGAGCCTCCTTAGGTGTTGGTCGAGGCTCTTGGCAATTAATCCATTGGCTGATACGACTATCGGCACAATGATCGCTGAGTCCACATCCCACACGTCGTGGGATATGGACTACATTTATTTTATTTATTATTTACGTTGGTTACAGATTAATTTTTCAAACATATGAAGCAATTTCCTTTAAAAATCTTTCACATTGCCGTTCAACGTGTGTTACGTAATTGGGGTCATAGGGGTTAGTCGTAGGCTTTGCGGATACTGAGGCCCATCTACCAGATCTCCAGAAAGAGAAACTATTAACAAAACACACAAATATGTATTATTTTTCTTTAAAAAATAACATTATTTTATCGCAGGTCTCGTATTTGTACGATTCGATTCGCAAACTCCATCCATCTGAGCTAACTCAAACCGGTTGTATCCAGTACAAACTAGTATGCTATGTGCAGTATTATAGTTGTATACTAGTGACCTGTCTTTAACCTTGTCTGAGTCTGCATTTTGATGCGCTTTCGCTGTTAATGGAGGTATATGTGAACAGTTCCATGAGTCACTGACAAACAGACAACACATAAATGTTTTGTTTAATAGGTGCACTTGTTTTTTAGGGTTCCGTACCCGAAGGGTGCCAAACGGAACCCTATTACTAAGCTTCCACTGTCTCTCCGTCCGTCCTCCTGTCTGGCAGCGGGCTGTATATCAGAAACCGTAATAGACAATTTAAATTTTCACAGATTGTGTACTTCTATAACAACAAATAATGAAAATTTAATAAAGTTTAAAATTAAAGGGTTTATATAACAATAAACTTTTATAATTTTTTTTTCTTTCCCTGGTTTTTGGGGTATCATTGTCGAGCGTTTTTGGGGTATCATTGTCGAGAGTTTTTAGGGTATCATTGTCGAGAGTTTTTGGGGTATCATTGTCGAGAGTTTTTAGGGTATCATTGTCGAGAGTTTTTGGGGTATCATTGTCGAGAGTTTTTGGGGTATCATTGTCAAGAGTTTTTGGGGTATCATTGTCGAGAATTTTTGGGGTATCATTGTCAAGAGTTTTTGGGGTATCATTGTCGAGAGTTTTTGGGGTATCATTGTCGAGAGTTTTTGGGGTATCATTGTCGAGAGTTCATCGAGTAGACTACAAATATACATATATTAATTTTTCATCTTCTAGAATGATGAAATTGGGAGCCGTAAAAGTTGCCAGTCTTAGACCATTTCTAATTAGGAATTTGAATCTTTTGTATTGTACTATATCATAATATGTATCTAATCAACAATAATACTTAAAAACACGCCAATTGATACGGTATTTTCTTTAAATATGGGCGATTTTTTGCAAACTGCATAAAATTACTTTGGAATTCATAGTATAGTATCATTATGTAATACAAATTAATCTTTAAGATTTTAGTTATAACCTCTGAACCACCCGGATCCTAGGGGCAGAAGTTCTGCTGGGGTTGCGGGTTTGTCCGAAAGGGATATCGCGGCCCCGGCACACAGGCAACGGAAGGAACACGGGTGGGTTTTAGTCAGTAAAAGTCTGACACACCCTCTCGCTCTGCCCAGAGCGGGAGAAGTCATTTGATGATTTCCCATCCTGAAAAAAAAAGGGGCAGAAGTTTGCATTTTACAGGCAACAATATGAATACTGCCCAACGAATGAAGAAAAGGATGTAGGGCAGGCTTTCACCGCGAAAAAATTGGTGCCCCCAATACAGTCTTTAAATTTTAAGTATTTTTACTAAAATGCTTTAGTTTTTTACTGGAGAAGTCTGCCTACATTATAGTCTAAATTACACATCGTTACATTACATTATACTCCATAGCTTTAGGTAATTAAAAAAAGGTAAACAAATCGTAAAAAGGGCTATTTATTATAGATGACACTTCCTTGTTTAAAAATACGATTAACCAAACTAAATTTATTTTAATTTTTAACCATAGCTTCCTCTTTTATTAATGTAAGTATGTTAAAATTTATCATTGATTCATAAACTACTCTTCGTAGATGTAATTGCTTGCACAATTTTTTTGTTAGATTTATAATTACTTATTTTATTGTGCACCTACCTAATCTGTCTATTGTAAAGAGCCCAAACTCTAAACGTCAACGAATTATAACTTTGCTAAATTGAAGTGTTAAACTGTGACGTAGCAAGACAACTGAAGTGACAGGTATTACGTTTAGTCGGTTACTGGACAGCCGTCTCGTCACGTGTTATTTTTTTTATTTACCTTTGTGTTAACTACCTAAACCAATGGAGTATACTTCAACAGCTATTTTTAACCGACTTCCAAAACGGAGGAGGTTATTATGTTCGTCGCATATATATGTTTTTTTTTTAATGTATGTCCACCGATTTTCCGTGTGGACCGATTTTGACAATACTTTTTTGTATGAAAAGATATGTTTCCAAGTTGGTCCCATATAAATTTTATTAACTATGCTTGGATAGTTTTTGAGTTAGCTTCCCACTTAGTATGTGGATGATAAATGATGATAACTTCCTGTCATTGTTATTTACATAGCAAGTAGTGGTATTTGAATTTGTGTGGAGTAGGTACCACAACTAAAAAGTGAAAAAGTGAAAAATAAATTCGTTTTACAAAAAAAAAACCGACTAAAAAAAAAACACTACAAAGTACAAAATAACTTTAATTTCGGAAGTCGGTGGCAAAAAACGAAAATTCAAAATCAAAGACACCGATTTCCGAAATTAAATTAATTTCACTTTGTAGTGTTTTTTTAAGTCGGTTATTGTTTGTAAAAAGTTTTTTATGTAGGGAGTCAATACTACCGTTTTTTTATGGAGGAAGTTTTAAAACATATTACATACTTTAATTGCGACACATACTCACGAAATTGGTCTAATTCGTCAATGACACCAGCTCTAAATTACACATAATTTCCTTGAAAACATCCCAATTATCCATGTAAATGATCATCATTATGATTTTGAAAAGCAAAAACGAATGATATCAAATCAAATGACTGACTGGCAACGATGTCAGTAATGATACTCATAATTATTTTAATGATGTTTTGTCATAGTTGAGCATACCTATTCCAATTCAAATCTAAATTACACGAAGAGGTTTGCAGAGGTGAATTTTCACCCACATTATGCCTCTAGGATACATAAGACACACATTCCGCCAGTCATGTTCTAAATTTTATGTAATAGGTGACGAGCCTGTTACGGTTAATTGGACAGACATCCAGATTCCAGTCTTACACTGAGATTTTTCCTATTAGGAACAACCCGTATCAGGAGCGGATCCAGGGGGCTAAGGGGCTCAAGCCCGCCCCAAAAGCGTTTGACCTCTTTAGTGACAAATCCCATAGTGAACTTGATATTATTCTAATTAAACTTTTTATCAGTTTTTTTCTATATGATGTTTACGTGACGAATTTTGAATGCGCGCGCCACTCATTTTGCCTCTCACGCTGCCCGGTTTGGCCGTCATTTAGATTCACCGAAATATCTCTGGTAGTCCACTACTAGAGGTTTGCACCGGAGCAGTGAGTACCGGAGAATAACCGGTAATTTACCGGTAAAAGTACTCGATTGAAATAATCTTATTTTTATATATAATAAATTTACACAAATAAAAGACACATTCAACAACCATTTCTTTATAATTATTTAACATTCATGACAATTATTTACCAACTTGTTTCTATCGAATTAGATTAATTATTTCAGTCATTAATTCAAAGCGGTCTTATAATTTACGGGCTATTCGATAACATTCAAAGTTTGGGTCCCAGAATTTCTACAGCGGTAGGTGAAATATTGGAATACGAATCTCGAACTGTTAGTCGAATTTCTACTATACCGCATCCCGTTTTTAAAAACAGCTTTAGACTATTGCAAAATAAATTGGCTGCTAAAGATGCTGTAAAGGCAGAAATAAATAATATTTTCCGGATCCGAAATACGAGGGGTGTTCAATAAATAGTGAGAATGCGATACATTCTCCTTGGAAAGAAAAAAAATAAATACTTGCAGGCATAGCCCAGACATTAGTTAAGATGATAATAAAAAAGCAATTAATTCTCTTTTGTTTTTTAAAAGTAGAAGTCTATTGTTTGCGTCGTTTCGGAACGTGTTCTTAAAAATGGATAAAATTGAAGTTCGTGTGGTAATAAAATATCTCTGCTTGAAAAAATTTACTACGGAGCAGGTAAATCAAAACTTGAGAGCAAGATTAGGGGTTCATGCTCCTCCATATTCTACGGTTGCGCGTTAGTGTGCTGAGTTCAAGCGAGGAAGAACTTCCACTAACGACGACCCACGAACGGGACGCCCCATATCGGCAGTGACTGAACAAATGATTAAAAATATTGTCTT
Organism: Agrochola lota; assembly: GCA_947364205.1. Taxonomy (NCBI): domain Eukaryota; kingdom Metazoa; phylum Arthropoda; class Insecta; order Lepidoptera; family Noctuidae; genus Agrochola; species Agrochola lota. The sequence goes on along the minus strand of OX376246.1, from coordinate 5,309,070 downwards.
GGCGGATCGTCGTGTTACTGTTCGTTTTATAGCTGAAGAAGTAAAGATTTCGATAGGAAGTGTCCATAATATTATAAACGACCATTTGGGTATGAAAAAAGTGTCAGCGCGCTGGGTGCCCAGAATGCTTTGTGTATAAACCTGAAAGGTGACTACGCCGAAAAATAAAGAACATATAATAAAAGATAATTGCGTCTTACTCATTCTCACTATTTATTGAACACCCCTCGTATATCTCAAAGCGTACAAGAGAAACGGGTCGCCCGGATTTGCTTGGATTCCTAAAGAGAAACACCAGTAATGCACATATGACATCCGCTACGGCCATGAATTTATTCAAAATGTATACGGAAACACAGTATACTGAAAAAAGCCACAATTGGGATGAAGTTGTGCAATTCTGGAAATTTAATAAACATTTAAAGCCTTTAGACGAAATAGCCTTTAAATACCTAGCTGTGCCTGCTACTTCTGTAAGGTCAGAGCAAGTATTTTCGGCGACAGGACAAATACTAAATGATAAAAGAAACATGTTACGCTATGACGCTGTTGACATGTTGTGTTTCTTAAATCAAAATCAGCATTTGTTGTCTTTATAAAACCTTTATTTTTTTTAAATAAAGTATATCAATTGATTATTCTTATTTCTTCATTTTTAATGTATAAATTTAAAAATTTCAACTTCATTCTCCGGTGACCTCCGGTTTTTCACCGGAGTTTGCCCAATCACCGGTGAATTCAATCGGTTGTTAAAATCTCGCTCCGATGCAAACCTCTATCCACAACCTAACGAAGTCACTGAGGAATTTGTCAAAAGTAATCCGAGGAGGCTTGTAAATTGTTGTGTGCTCTTTTAGTGTTTAATTTGCTAAAACTAACCTTCAGCGGGGTCAAGCCCTTCCCAAACGGCCACCCTGGATCCCGCCACTGACCCGTATCACTTAGCCAACCTAGAAAACCATGCTCATCCTATACGACCCTGGATTAGCTCTGCTTTTAAACGAAAGAGGAACTTACAGACCTACAAGCGAGCACGGCCTGGTGCCGGCGGCAAAAAAAAATCTGACCAGAGGGCCTAGAAAAAGCTACATTTTTCAGCGATAACTATGATGGGAAAAGTCAGATATGTATCAGACTGATAAAGGCTACCGAAAAGCATATGTCAATCACCTAGAATTTCCGGAATACCCAACTCCCTTACCAGCTTACAGCACAGGTATCGTGTTTGGGCTTATTGCAATGGTCTCAATGAATAAGTTATAGATAGATGATGAACAGGTTCTGGTGATGGAGTAGGTAAGAGAAATGAGGAAATGTTTAAGTTGGGGGTTTTTTAATTTTAATATAATTTCACTTGTTCTTAGTGGTTTTATATAATAATAACATAACATATCTTATCACGCCTGATTCCCCAAAGGGTTAGGTAGAGATGCACGCCTACATTTCGCCAGTTATGTTTAAGTCCCATGTAATAGGAGGAGAGCCTACTGTCATCAATCCAGTCACAAATTCAGACTCCGGGCTGCTACTGAGAAATTTCAGATGGAAAAACCCAATAATCCTACGCCCGGCCCGGGAATCGAATCCAGGACCTCATGCTCAGCAGTAGCACTTGCTGCCACTAGACCAGCAAAATTCAAAATATTTTATTTCACATAAACCTACATGGGCACTTATGAAACGTCAGAAGCTAGGTGCACGGTTCCAATTGGTTGTTCCCTATGGAGAAGAGCCGGCAAGAAACTCCACAAGCGAGGCAGTAGTTCCACTTTCAGCCACCAGGTCAAATAAGTTTGTGGCGCTATACCTTGTTTAAGCGACTCGTTCCATCAAAACTTATTAAGTCAAAGTCAAATCATTTATTTCAAATAGGCCCTTGCAAAGTACTTTTGAACGTAAAAAATTACAAAAAAAAAAAAATATTCTAGTCGCCCTTCCAAAAGGTAGTTTTCGTATGGAGAAGAATGGGCAAGAAACTCCACCGTTACTCTTATAAAATGTTTTACAATATATTGTATATGTAGGTACATTAGTTATATAATTATATGTGAAGACGATGCATCTAAAAATAAAAAAATAAAATTACTATACCACAATATAGGTAAAAAGAATTAAGAAACAAAAGATTTGGAAGCGCAAGAGTAGGTACTAAGCATGCATGATTCATTGCAATTTACGTAAACATCATTGTGTTTGAAAACATGTTACTGTGCAGCGTTGCATAGGTAATTAGAGGTCGTTGGCCTTTCGTTCAAGGACCTTAGAATAGAGTTTATGCCACAATGTAATTGAAGCCTTATAAGGCTTGTTACATAGAGTTAGAGAGCGACGAGCGGGTAAGATGTACTTAGATAACATAGCTCAGTCAGTACGACTCCTGCAGACAGCCGTGACGCGACGGTACGACACGACACCGGTAGAACAATTTCCGTGCAGATTTTATAGAAATTGTTTCACCAGAGTCGCGCCGCGCCGCGCCGCGCCGGTCGCGTCCTGTCTGCGCGAGGAGCCATTTAATCGGATTTTGTCGCGGACCGTACTCAGTTGGAGTCCTGACTCTGCTGCTTTTATACATCATCTAAATTCACACACAAATTATTCCAGACGTTCAATTTTAGCATTTAAATGATTTCCATAATTTTTTTATTTCATTTTTTTTTTTTTTATAGCTAAGAGTTAATATGCTGTCGCTGACAGCACAATGTTCAACTATTTGTGTTCCACTTTAAGGCTTGTGCAGACCAGCGCGACTTGTCGCGCGACGCGACACCGGTTATTGTTATACTGTGAAGTTTTCTTAGAAATTGTATTGTTCGTGTCGCGTCGCGCGACAAGGCGCGCTGGTCTGCACAAGCCTTTAAAGTGTACGTATATTATAGGTGCCGGTGTAATAAAAGGGGGTTTAGTCTGTAGTGGGTTTTATCTAAGTCCGTAGGTATTTCCGTGGCATCACAGTGGGTCCTATTAGAATACCAGCGCTGCGGTATTTTTTTTTTTAAATATCGCCGCATTATGCTGGGAGCCTTTTTGGCCTCGCACAGATCCTTATTATTTTGTTAGTTTTTAAATGCTCCTTTTCTGTTTTATTTTTTTATTATTACTTAATGTTTGTATTTCCTGTGCGTGTCCCAATATTTTTCTTTCTTTTTATTTCACATGAAATATTTCAGCTTCGTCTCTGGGACTGCAAAGCCTTTGCGATGTCTCTGGTATTCGAAATCTCTATAGGCGGCAGTGAGCACTTATCCACCACTGTGCCTGCTTGTTTGCTTTCCCGAAACTTCAAAGTCGTGCTTTTTAGCCAAATCTTAGACATGTCTATCCAAATTAATTTCTCTATTGCTGCGGCCGCATCTGCGTCTATCGTAACGCGCACAGTGATACGATACACGCAGATGTGACCAATCATTATCGGCTGTCGTCGCTATAGGTCGGGCTGCGTAGCACTTATCGCCCGGGTACATCAAAGAGTTTTAGCGCGGTAATTAGCGTGGTGCGTGATTCGACTACCGTTGTTCATTTCGACTGTTATCTCCGGACTCCGTAGGAGCTCTGTCGAAATAATGGAGAGCCATCTATATTTTACAAGAATTCGTTAAAATTTTGAAGCCGCTAATGTGACTACTACTTTAGCGTAATAACTTTTTAGCGAGCGAAACATACGAAGCTTCGTCACAATAGACGCTGATGCGGCCGGAGCATTAGAAATGTTTGTTTTCTTTCTAGTCTTGTTTCTCTACGTTTTTTTTAATTTTTATGTTGTGCTTGTTAACGTGCATTACGTTAATAGGCATCAAAGAAATATCATTTCCTTACTAAAGTATTCCATCTTCTTCGCAGGTGGTTTGGGCTTACCTCGGAAGAGCAGGTCCTCAACGAAACGACTGCCCAGCGTCAACTCGGCGCCACACCTCAACAACAACCTTCAGATACCGAAGGATGACATCTCCGTCGCATTCCTCAATGGTTGTAAGCAGATGCCTTCTAATGACGAGAAGCAGGAGAAAATGTAAGTAACTATAGTACTTTTTTACTTATACTATGTTCTAACAGAATTTTTAAATGATCGTACTTAGTTCCTGTCATTATGACATTTCTTCGATCTCATTATGACATTTCTTCGATCTCATTATGCCATTTCTTCGATCTCATTATGACATTTCTTCGATCTCATTATGACATTTCTTCAATCTCATTATGACATTTCTTCGATCTCATTATGACATTTGTTCGATCTCATTATGACATTTCTTCAATCTCATTATAACATTTCTTCGATCTCATTATGACATTTCTTCGATCTCATTATGACATTTCTTCGATGTAACACGAAAACAAAATGTGTTTTTGTTTATTATCTCTTTAAACGAGTTGACCAACAAAATTTGACGCAATCAATGGCTAAACATGTAGATCCTGTTCCTGAATGTTGTTTTAAGACTATGCAAATCTATTGTATAATGTACTCATGTTTTTTTTTTTTTTCTTCATTTATGTAGGGACATTTATAATCGCAATGCGTATATCAGTCCCATCGTACCCTAAATACACATTAGTCATATCTGGGCCATGAACCTAAACAGACTCTTCACAACATCGCCATTTGGTTCAGCCAAGATTTTATTGAATGTGCCTACTTCAAGTCTGTTCAACCTCAAGACCCTAAACAAATCATTTCTCCCAGACTCATACCGAACACAGTCCATCGATAAGTGGTGTAAGTCTTCAACAATTCCACACTCCACACAGTTAGGAGTGTTCGTTTTCCTCATCATGAACGCTCTCATGTTTTACAAAAAATAAACATCTTATCTTATCTTTATTATGATGAAAGACATGACCAGTGATCGGAGTAGGTAGATTGATTTTTAGTACTTGTATCATAAATGCACACAGAAAGAATAACATGGATAAGCCATTTTTCCGGAAAGTAATTCCGGTATTTCCGGATTCAATTAAATATTGTTAATGTTGGTAGTGATATTATTACTACTCAATTCAAAATTTAAAGGAAGGTATCAAAACTAAATTAATTCATTATTTATCTGTTGAAAAAAAAAAAATAGGAAGAATAATAAAGAATAAAATTGCTCATTTTATTACAATTCCTACCTTTTTTTTGAGGATGGCAAATCATCAAATGACTCCTTCCACTCTGGCAGAATACAATTCCTACATAAGTTCCGGTTTTTTTTTAATAATCCACCAATTCCGGAGGAATGTCCATAGTAATATATACGTTTCGGATCAATGACCCCAGTTCAATCTACCTACTCCGATCACTGGACATGACACATGCATGCTCAGTAAATGCTAATGGCTAATGCTAAGCTGTGCATCATTAATATGAAGTAGGTTTTTTTATTATTAATTCTTATGAAGATAAAGTAATTCCAGACCTTTCCGTCGCTAATCATTATTTAGCCTAATGTTTGTTCTTTTCATTGGCTCTCCAAAACAGTGTTTTGGAAAATAGTTAGTTCAACTTCTTAGGAATCACAACCAAGTGTTAATATCTATCCTAACTAATATTACAAATGCGAAACTGAGTTTATTTGTTTGTTTTTTACGCTTTCACGCTAAAACGGCTGAATAGATTTGGATGAAATTTGGCACAAAAGTAGACCATAACGTGGATTAGGACATAGGATACGTCTAATCCTGATATCCCCACGGGATTGAGTCTTATGTGGGACACCGCGGGGCACAGCTAATATAATAATAAAATAAAATGCTTATTCGTTGGCAAGCACATCACTTGAAAACGGCTGAACCGATTTGGCTATTATTGTTTTAAAACGTTTGCAATAGTACGAATCAGGTTTTTAAGAAAGAAAAATTTGAAAAGTATCCCGGAAAATCTTCAAATTCGGGAAAAAAAGAACGTATTTTATACAAAAATAATTAAATTTGAACAGGACAACATGTCTGGTCTGCTAGTTAAGAATAAATGTTACTAATTGTGTTTTATTGTTTTACAGACTTGAAGAAGAACCAGGACCCAAAAAGCCAACAAAGGTAAGAGATAAGAGATGTTTAGAGAATAAAACTAGTAAGACTGGGAGCCGACACCAACATAGTTAGGAAGGTAAGCTGTTGAATAAGTATAATATATAACAAAGAGGGTATGTGTCTCTTTCGTTATTATCAGGCACATTTTAACTGAGGGCGTACTGTGGGTAGTTTTGGTTATTGCGCAATAGAAAAACCGTTTGCAGTTCAGATCAAATTAATCACACCAGCAATTCACACACTGTGAGTACGCGATACAACTATTCGAAACGCGTGACTGTTCCTAAACGTCTTCTCAGCTTGACCGCCACCCATGAACTCTGCTTACCTCCGCTCGGTCCGGGCGTTATGTTATAGACTCTGGCGGCGCTGGCGTCCCGATTAATCAACTCAGTAACGTATTTCCGACATATAGTTATACTAGCGAACTAGACCGCTTAGTTCGCTACACATACAGACAGACACGGAAGGCGGCAATGTTTTATACTATTTATAGATTTTTGTCCTCAGATGGCCCAAGCTAGACACTTCGTGAAGATGACCCTCCTAGTCGCAATGTGGATGTTCTTCACCATAGTATTCCTAATGTATAATGAGAAGGAACAGATCAGCAGACACTCCTCTGTAGCTCCGGGAGAAGTCAAAAGTAAGTATACTACTACAGTCATTGATTTTTTTTAAAGAATTTCTTCTTTCCTGCTTGAAACGCTAAACTGCTTACTTGCACCATAAATCCATAAATCACTAAACAATGCCGCCCATGGGCATGTGATCTTCCGTATTATATCATAACTCATGAGCTTTTAGAAATAATAAACGGAATCCAAATTTTGCTAATAACATCGTAGATATAGCAAAAAATGTAAAGCAAGGTCACAATCGCTACTCAAAAAATATAAATTGAATAAAGATAGATAAAGATAAAGATAAAATTTATTTAAACATTGTTACAATTATTATCTTAAAATTAGTACATAATAATTCCATCTGTAACTGTTGGTGACATTCATTATGTTAAGCGGTGGTCCCCAAACTAGGCAGTGCCTGTATCTTGGGGACCTGAGTTGTGATACATATTTTTTTTTGTGTGTGGCATTAGGTAATTAATTGCAAACAATTATAAAAATACTTAATTAAAATTTGAATGAGATCCAAAATAAAGCATAAAACTCGTTTTAAACAAAATAAAATACAACACTTAAATTGTGTTAAACAAAATAGGAATTTGGACTTGTCAAGGCTAAAAACTAAAACTATTAAAAATAACACACAATCATAAAAAATAAAAGATGTGGGTATGTGCGTGTGGAGTGTAGTGAGTAGGTGTGTGGGTGTGTCTGTCGTGTTAGTCAGATTCCGAGTGTTACTTATGTTATGAGAAAGCTTTCGGAATCGTCGTATGAAAGACCATTTTTGATCACTTTTTTACAAGCAGAGAAGGTGAGATCTTTTAAGTCAGAAGGCAAAATAATAACAATGGCAAAAGAATGACATGAAAAATATTAAAGATTAAAGTTTTAAAGTTAGTTTTCGATAATTTTTCATGAATATAAAATGTTTAGTGCAAAAAATATTTTAAAAAGCATTGTGTAGTGTGAAAGTCAGTCTAGGAAGTGGTGCAGTTCGGGCTATAGAGACTGTCTTTTAGAAAACACCAATTTTAGTCCACTTCGAATACTATCGGCACGATCTTACGAAGAAAAACTTTTTATACCGTGGTGATAATGATCAACCAGTCGACAAATCTGGTAGCACCTTGTTACCAGCTTTACTTCTACCGTCCTAGTTTATCATTTATAACTTCCAGTTACAGCTATCTATAGCTATATGTAAGCGGGCACGCCCTTAATGCCTGGTGGCTTTTATTTAGATATTAAGTTCTGTTTACGTTTAGTTTTTATTCCTACCTAGTTCTCGATGATTTTGGTTGGTAAATTGGCGCGTGTTAGCTGACATATGGCTAATAATTTAAATTATTTTGCAAACTATCATATTGAATCATTTTTTTTTAACTGAACAGGCAGCTGTGCAGCTGGGGAGTTTGTTGCGCCACTTCTTCTTCTCAGCTAACGCACTAGGAAGTGATGAAGGGCGGGCGTTTTGGGGGACTGTCTTATGTAATTTTCACGTTGGAAAAATGCTGATTCTCAGCCTAATTTGAATAAATGACATTTGAATTTGAATTTACTGCCTGGTTAATGTTTTGGCGGCCCAAAGTGTGGACTGTTTAAAGATATTAATTTCCTGCTTGACTCTAATTACTCGTGTATTCAATTATTTATTTTTCTCAGGTTACGCTCTACGATCAGACAAAGAACAACTATCGGTCCTACTGAAGATGACGGGACCCTTTGTATCAGAACAGAATGAAAAGAAATTAAATTCTAGTGATAAGTTAACCATGCCCAAAATGGAGGTGTGGCTCGAAGGAGACGGATTTGAAGCTTTGACAAATGATACTCAGGTATAAATTAATTTCATAACTCTTTTTTTCCACTTGATCTCTTTTGTAGTGGGTGTTTGGAAGCTAGGTGATAGAAGATGTTTAGAAGGTGATAGTTGACACCATTTTGAGCCATACATCTCTTAAACATACATGTATTTTTATTTTTAACTCACTCAAAATGCTCTAAATGGCGTCAACTATCACTCCCTTTAGAGCATTTATTCTGAAGGTAGGCAACATCGCAAATGATGTCAAATATTTACCTGTTTTGGTTAATTTAGCAATATTACTGTGAGGAAATAAAAAATGTGGTTAACTAGCGAACTAGAATATTGATTATGAAATGCAATAATTAATATCGTAACACCGAATTATTAGTTTTAGATTTATAAAAAAACTATTTGGAAACGTTCCGAATGCGTTTTTTTCACCTAAAATAGGTACAACATCAAATTCAATGTTATAATTGCAATTCATTATTAATATTCTAGTTCGCTAGTTAGCCACATGCCTTATTTGTATTCAGTAATATTGCTATAAGAATCAAAACAGGCAAATATTTGACAGTTATTTGCGACGTTGCCAACTTTTAGGATAAACCCTCTTAAAACTTTGCACCCAGCTACCAAGCACCCTGTATAAGACTACTGTAACACCGTAACGATCAGCCAACATCGGACCAGCAGGGGGTAATTGACGGACTTGGCAACGACTTCCATTTTGATAATTCAACGATACTCATTGCATCGTTTACGTTTTCGATCAGACGAGTTTTTCAATCATATAAAGCAATGGATTAGCAATTTTCTTTGAAACTCATCATTATCATCATGCAAGCCTTATTCGAACTTAATTTGGATCGGAAATTGAAAGTTGTTTACGGAATTGGGGTGCAGCTCTATTGAAAATTGCAGTGCTTCTAAAAAACTTTAAATTAGTTTGGATTTCTAATTCAAATCTTCTATTAATTCAATATCTATCTTCTACCCTCCAGACATCACGTTGGCTTCTATACCTCGATCCGGACGACGAGATAGATTTCACACAAGGCGAAACCAGGTCCAAGGTCCTGAAACTGTACCCCACAGCCACCAGACGAAACTCCCCGACTCCGAGGTCTAACCATACTGATTATGCCGTCAAGATGTCCACAACTTCCACGACAACAACTCCGTTTGCATTGAGCTATACGATGGATCCCTTGGATCTGTCAACGGGGGTGATTTACGCCTGTTTACTCCTGTGTGCGCTTTATATACTTATTATATTTGAGGTAAGTCTATTTTTCTTTTAATAATAAATAATACCAGCCTGTTGCTGTCCCACTCGCACACTCCTCATACAGAAAAGGCATGAGCACTGATCACCTCGCTTGCTCAAGACGGGTTGGCGATTTCTGACTGTTATTAATAAAGTCCAGGTTTCCTCACGATGTTTGTTCCTACATAGATGTCAGTAGTTTTTTTGTTGGTATATTGGCGTGTGCTAGCTGACATTATAGTAAATAATTTAACTTAATGTTTTGTGTTGCGTAATGATAATTATTTTGCATAAGTACTATAGTATAGAATCAAGTTTTTCTAAATGAACAGACAGCCGTGGTGCTGGGGAGTTTGTTGCGCCACTTCTTCTTCCCAGCTAAAGCACTAGGAAGTGGTGAAAGGCGGGCGTTTTTGGGGGACTGTCTTATGTAATTTTCACGTTGGAAAAATGCTGATTCTCAGCCTAATTTTAATGAATGACTTTTGAATTTGAATTTGAGTACCTAATGTCCAAGATAAACTCAGAAAGTACCTACATAATTATATGAATCGAAAAAACCACCTTGGTACTTACCTGCATTTGAACCAACAACCCCGAGAATGAGAAGCGAAGCCTTAGCCTGGGCCTTTTGAAGCATTACACCAAGTCAATGATATTGAAAGCTTTTAGTAAATTAAATGAAAGATTTTTCTAAACGAATCGAACGAGGAATGGAAAGGCTGGCTAGACTGAAAGGCGACCTTATCAGGAAAACACAAGACACACATAAGTACCACGTGACAAAACTGATTCAGCAAACTGTAGGTACTCTGAACGTTCAGCCACACGACTACCCTTATCAGCTGAAGATTGTTGACACACATTAACACAGCTATATTCATGATGATTATGTGTAAACATAGCTAATTACACTATCCAATGGTTTGTGTAATATTGAGGCTAGCTTGGTCGGTTAATCTGGCTTTGTTTTCTCATAAACTCTGATTTTAAAGCTAGACCGAAATTACATTTGTGACATTAAAAGAACCTAGTATATAAATTATTTAGTTACCGAGCGACTCCATCAAGGACCACTGAATCATTCTCTGCAGGAGGGCCTTCACTGTTGTCGTGTTGTCTCGGTAATATTAATCACTAACTGTGCCTCGCGGTTTCACCCGCAAGTCTCGACCCAGTGGGAATATCGGTATAAAAAGTATCTTATGTCCTAATCCGGATCATGGTCTACCCAAGAGTCAAATTTCATCCAAATCCGTTCAGCCGTTTTAGCGTGAAAGCGAAACACACTCACTTTCGCATTTTGTAATATTAGTTAAGATTTAAAGGACGATCGCAGCTATAATTTTGGTCTAGCAAAATAAAGAAGAAGGTACTCCAGTTTAGTAACTGCGACCAAACGCGAGAAAAGGCTAAAAAGTTAAAAAGAGGCTCAATTGTTAAATAAAGTGTGCATCATAAGAAACGTAAAAAGTTTACAGAGGATCTTTAATTTAAAAAAGTGTCCATCATTAGAAGGTCAATAATTTTTTAGAGGATCAATCAAATATATCCCCTTTTGAAATCCATTAATTCACCAGCACTGTTCTTCCAGGTAATAAACCGTACGATGGCAGCAGTCCTGATATCCACCGCATCTCTAGCTGTGCTGGCCATGACGGGCGAGAGGCCCTCACTCCCGGAGCTGGTCTCCTGGCTGGATGTGGAGACTCTGCTGCTGCTGTTCAGCATGATGCTGCTCGTCGCCATCATGGCGGAGACTGGGCTGTTCGACTTCCTCGCAGTCTTTACTTTTGAGGTATGTGCTCTAGGAATAGATGGTGATAATGTACCTAGATGATGTTTAAAGGCTGTAGGCACATAAATGTTGCAGAGATACTTATCTTACGCAGCGCATTCACTATCAATGGCGTAAAACCATTAGTAAGTCATTGCAATATAACTCTTACTTCTCTGAAATCTACAGAGTGACTTGTAATTTGACGTATTCCTTCCAGGACGTGGTCGTGTGACCTTTTTGCAACAATTAAGCACCCCATAAAGCCATAACCCAAAATTCATGGGGATCGAGAAAACCCATATTTTAAGTATTTTTATAAAATTCCTGGAAGTCGTCACTAAATATTACTTTTCTCCAAACACTCAAATTGCTCAATTCGCCTTCATTACTATTCCATTCCATGCCTAATACTTTAACAAACCTTTCGATGTAACCAAACTTTCTAAAACATCAAACATCCCGAAAACCCAAGGAACTTCAGTGAAAGCCATTTAATTTGAGAGTTTTGAGAAAAGTGACATTCTTTTATTTTTTTGTTAGGTTACATTGATGAAATGGGTCACACTACCACGTCCTCGAAGGAATATGTCAAACTACAAGTCACCTGTCGTTCGATTCTGTAAAAATAGAATAATAGGTCGATTCTGTAAAGTAAAAATAGATTGAATTAATTTTTTTACATTGTTGCTACGTGGTCTGGGAACGATTTTAATACCGTTAATATAGTTTATAGAATTTTTGTCTGTGTGTCTGAATGTATGTTCCAGCATTACAGAACACTACCGGATACATACTGTTAAAATTTTGCGTTGATATCCCCTTAAGTCTGTGATCAGTATTTAGACTATAAATTATCACGCTATTTGCTATGGCAGATGCCGTCAATCATGACATTTTTTTTGAGGATGGGAAATGATCAAATAACTTCTCCCGCTCTGGGTGGAGAGATAGGGTGTGTCAGACTTTTACTGACTAAAACCCACCCGTGTTCCTTCCGTTGGCCGTGTGCCGGGGCCGCGATATCCATTTCGGACAAACCCGCAACCCCAGCAGGCGTTGGTCCTTACGGACCCCGTCAGTTGGTGACATTATAATAATAAGGACCATTATTTTATTCAACTTTCATCAAAGCAAATAGCTAAGCGGTTTCCCGATTGCTTTGCAAATCTGTGGTTGTAAGTTCGATTCGCAACTACAGATCATTTCTGTGATTCTATATTTTTTATTTTGTTATACTATATACCTATGAGAAACATGTAGTTTAGGCCTCTTCTGTCATCTATGGTTAAATAAAAATAAATATCTTTGGTTAGGTGATTGTTAATGAGAAATTATGTATGTTTTCAATCTACTGTTCTATTATTTTAGTGATAGGAAGCCCACTAGTCTATTTTACGTTTCTTGAGGGAGAGAATCGTTAATAATTAGTCATTTCCTCATCAGCGGTGGGACAGATGCCTTAGGATGGTGATTTTGGTAAAGTAATTACGAGGACCATACAAACAGAAATAAAATTGATGTTAATCTATTAGAACTCGTCCAATCGATTTCCTGTAATGAGTTTTTAATTCGGTGTGAATATAGCGTTGACGTCATAGGACTTCGATATACAGTCAATTCACTGAGTTTGTGGTTTAAAAAGACTCCACACTTATATAATACTAGCTTCTGCCCGCGATTTCGTCCACGTGAATTTTCGCCCCTCCGTCCAACCGCGTCGCATCGTATCGCAGGCCGGCGATACGATGCGACGCGGTGGGATTACTTTCGTTTCCGCTTGGTGTTCTTTCTGACTTTTTGTTAATTTTGCTCGGCTCCTAAGAATCATAGCGTGATGTTAAATAGCTTATAACCTTTTAAAAAAAAATAGCTATCAAATGCAAAAAAGACTTTTTCAATTCCGACTGGTAGTTTCAAAGATTAGCGCGTTCAAACAAACAAAAAACAAACTCCTCACCTATAATACAATATTATCATAATAATAATAATATATAAATACAACGATTTGATACATAGAATGGTCTGGACGACTCACCAAGGCGACAGGTGAATCCTCTTCAATGGCATCATTCTACATTATCAGGCACATCTCTATTACCGCCGCTGGCGCACGTGGTGCCACACGACATTGGATACAAGTTACTCTTATCAGTATATTGCTATTATTTATTAGCTTCTAGAGTGACTAATGAGAAAACTGAACACATGTAAACGAGGCGTGTTTAACAACAATTTTCAGGAACCGTTAATGTCCTGAATCAATATCTATCGTGATATTCAACATGTTCCAATTCCAATTACAACAAACCAAACCAAACCACACATAGTTTATTATTTGGGTTCCTACGGAGAGATATTAGGGAAAGGGCAATGACCGCTAATCCATGCTAAAACGATTTGGGTATAGTTAGTTTTCCCTCAGAGAAAATTTAAGGTTAGCTTTCAAAAATGTATGCCATCAAAATCGTAATATACAGTTACCTACCTATGAGCTAAATAATTTAAAAATGACTGACAGAATTTCGCACACTATGCAGTCAGTTTAAAGGTCTCAACTTATCAACCTCTCTCCCTTATCGCAGGTAGTTTGGGATCGGCGCAGGCGCATTCTATTCTTCTCCCATACATCTCTATTTGCGATATTTCCGGGTTTAATATTATTATTATAATTTTTCTCACACACACCGAAAATAATAAGAAGTGTGCTTGAATATATTTTTAACATTAATAAAGTCGATTAAGAAAACACCACGAATCTATGTCGCGTCAAACTTTAAAACACAATGTCAACACATATTTTATTTGCAACGTGTATCTCGCGTCGTTTGTGCACGTGTGCTGCATTAAAATGTTGAACTAATGATCATTACACACGGAGATAAGATAATACTTAGTCGAGTGACGCAGACAACAAAATTTTGCAAAAATGTATGGTCTGTCACAGATTAATACAGATGGGATACCCCGCAAAATCATTTAAATAAAAAGCGAGTATTGCTACGATACAATAAAGTGCAATTCAGGTCGCACAGCGCTAATTACCTACAGTTATATTCACCTAGAAGTTGCCTCTCTTTCTAGCGCGTGACTCTTAGATCTTCTGTCTACGTTACACTCACTGATTGGCCCAGCAAGACGGGCCCGCCTCGTACTTCTAGCTTCATACGTAAACTGCGGAGTGGCGTATTTCCAATCTGTACAAGGCCAGAACGCAGCCATAGGAAACTGCTCGCGTATACATTGTAATGCTATTTTTAAATCTGTGATTACAATGTATACACGAATTTTGCGTACTGCTCGTGTATAGTTGGTAACGTGGACGACGACGACGAGCGCGTCCTGGTTCCAAACTATACTACATCACTTACGCTTGACATGAGTTTTAATAATATAGATTAAAAAATAAAAATAAATTGAACTGGGTGAAATGGAACAGCTACCAGAAAACGGAATATGAAATGGTTTAGGTTAGGTTAGAACTGTGAGCAACCGCGCGCGAGCCGAGTGAACGTAGTGAGCGGTGCCGCAGTAGCGGCCGGCGAGCGCTACTTCCAAGTTGCTCCCAGCCAGGCAGGCTATTTAGCGCAAGGTGCATTACGTCGCAAACAAGTTGAATACCAGTTCACAATTTGTCGCAATCTATACACGATTAGTCCGTATGCGTACTGGCACTGTATATTTTGGAATAAGGTAGTTAATTAGGTCACTACGAAGTATACGCGAGTATTTGCGTACTACTCTTGTATAGATTGGATGACCTTAGTATAAAAGTGTTTTCCAATCTATACGCGATTAATTTCACACCCTTGCGTTCTGGCGTTGTATAGCATAGAAAGACACTGCGGAGTGTCCCATCTGTATCAATTTGTAGTGTCACTTACAAATTGATTGCTTTGATTCGATTAATTGAATACTTAAACCTGAAATGTCTAATTTTAAATCACCTTGAAGATGATTGTCATTTTAGAGAGTGGTGAGATAAAGTTGAAACCTTCTGTAAACAGATGAATGTGTTACGAATATCGAATATAGTAGGTAATTAACGCTGTGCGACCTTTTTTTTTTTTGAGGTTGGGAAATCATCACATGACTTCTCCCGCTCTGGGCGGAGCGAGAGGGCGTGTCAGACTTTTACTGACTAAAACCCACCCGTGTTCCTTCCGTTGCCCGTGTGCCGGGGCCGCGATATCCCTTTCGGACAAACCCGCAACCCCAGCAGGCATTGGTCTTTCGACCCCGTCGGTTGGTGCTGACATCTCTTTGAGGCGCGCGTGGAACACAACGCGCCGTCGACTCGGGCCTGGTCCTTATCGGACGGCGAGCTACCTTTGCTCACCGTCCGCAAGCCCGCGCCTACGGTGGCCGGAAGTCGCTTCGCGACTCCCGACGCCCGGGGCGTCTCCTGCGGCGACTAGAGGCGCGAGGGTGCGCATCTTGCATCTCCCTCGCGCGCTCCGTCTCCTCCTTTGCGAGCATAACTGCTTTGCAGAAGGAGGAACGCTGTGCGACCTAGATTGCACTTTATTGTATCGTAGCAAGAGTCACTATTTATTTAAAAGATTTTGCGGAGTGAATCTTTTGTACTTGTAGTATTGAGTGAGTGTACGTAACAAAAAAAAAAAAAAATGGTCTGAAAACGGTTTTTTTTTTACTGACTCCTAAAAGACAAGGAGGTTATCAATTCGGATGTTTATATTTCTACCAATATGTTCAGTTTATGCCCATCATCTTCAACAACCTATATCAGTCCACTGCTTGACTTAGGCGTCCCCAATCGCGTGTCATTCAACTTGATCACTTTCTGCCCATTTCCGCCATATTTATATTGATAGAGATGAAATCTTATCTATTTTAGGTGACAAAAGGCAAGATCTGGCCTCTGATAACACTCCTGAGCGCTATCACGGCCATCATATCGACGTTCTTGGACAACGTGACGACAGTACTCCTCATGACTCCGGTTACTATCAGGTAAACATTTACTACCAAATTGTTTTCTATTTTTTTTTTTCATTTACTAGCAAATCTAAAACAATTACTAACAAATTGGATTGTATGATCTGGAAAAAAATAAATAAGATTACTTTGCTATCAAAGTAATTTTTTTATAATTTTTTTGTAATGTAATTGTTTTGGTTTAGTTATTATTGTAATTAAGAAGTTTTATTTCTGGCTATCCAGAAAGAAAACTTTTTAATTATGTCGATGTGACGCACTAGAAATGTTAAACAAAATAAAAATGTAAAAGTAAGGCCCTTCCATCACATTTCGGTGCGTCAGCGTTGCGGGATCAGCATGCTCGGTATACACGATACCGAAACCTCCTCGAGCGCCTATATTTCAATGATTGTTTCCTGAAAATCGGTCCAACTGTTTCGGAGATTAAAAAAATTGTGTTTAGTGCATTCAATAAAAAGCTGTTATTTCAACATTACAAACACACTTTAATTTTATTTATTTGTATAATATAGATAAATGATCTCGTTCTTCCTACACCACTTTTGAGAACAATTCGCAGTAAATTGAATTGGTTGTTTTATATACGTGCAAGTGATATTCAACCATAGGGTAGTGAAGCAACAACAACTACGATAAACAACTATACAACCTCTCTCTCTTGGTCGACTACTCAATCACTGAAGATATGAAAGTTAGACAAGCTCTCTAACGTTCTGTAAAAGAAACGCGGGCTCGAACTTGGTCTACAATTTTTGTAAACAAGTTCGAGTCCGCGCAATATGTTTTCGTGAAAACTTTTCAATGTTATTCACTGCTGTAACCTAACCTAAGCTAACGAGCAAAGTTTCCTAAAACTATCTTCGTCGATGCTAGCCCTTTTCCAGCCACTATCACGGCAAGCTTGCTCCATCCCAGCTGTCGCGATGTAACGTCATAGATAGGCAACTGAAATCCTGCCTCCAAATTATTACAAATATGGCCTATCTGTTGCATGCTCAACTATTACTCTTCCGATTGCGATTGAAATCGTACAATATTTTCACGGTCAGAATATTGAACTTGCCACCAGTACGCCGAGCGAAAAGACGTTTTCATGTCAAATATAATTTTTCCGAACATTCAAATTTGGTTAAGGTCGTTTTGAATAAATAAAGTTTTGTCTCTGATAACCAGGTTATGTGAAGTAATGGACCTAGACCCCATACCAGTGCTGATGTCCATGGTGCTGTTCAGCAACATAGGGGGCACTGTGACACCCGTTGGTGACCCCCCCAACGTCATCATAGCTTCAAATAAGGCTGTCGTGCAATCTGTAAGTACCTATAAGCTATTACATTTTAATGTTTATTATTGAGAAGCAAGCATTACGACATCTTCAAGACTAGGAGCAGTCGCGTTTCCAAAGCTTACTATGTTCTGCTACTGCAGGGTATTCGTATGTTTTAAAATATGGATCGAGTTGATACCATACAGCAAAAAACAATATTACCTGATAATTCCAGGAGTGTAGGCGTCATTAAGCAGATATTTGAAATATTGGTCCTAAAACCGTTATAATACCGTTCATCGATTAACCGGTTAATTCAAAAACGGTTTCGACTAAACCAAAATAATTTTGGATACCGGTTATAACAGAGAATAGAATTTTAAAAACCAAAATAAACCGGTTTTAATAAGAAGCGCGCCCGCCGCCACCATTTGTCACATTAATTTGCGTATTCGTTGGCGTAGAGCGAGAGCTTTGTGTAAAAGAAAGCGTAGTAGGTAGAACTCTTTTATATCGTCGAAGCTCAAATTAACAGGTTAATTTCGATCAACAGAATCAGAATTTGTAAAAACACCGTTCATCCCACCCACCGTTAAAATACCGGTAACCGAAACCCAAACCGCAATCGTTTCTGGTTCGAGGTCTTAGACCAAAACCGGTTTGGAAAATTAACCGGTTTCCGAGCCCTGTTATTAAGTGCTACCATTATGAAAACTATGATGATGGGAAATGAAAGGTCATCTTCCTCCTGACTACTTCTTTCTACTTCTTTAATATCTTTTACCGCTAATTGCCTTACCTTTATACTATTTCCTCTCTTCAGGGTATAAACTTCACGAACTTCACACTGCATATGACGTTCGGTATCCTAATGGTGTGTGTCCAGACGTACTTCCAGTTCAGGTACATCTACAGGGATACCGATAAACTGAGGCTCAACGTACCCAGGGATGTACAAGGTAACTATATTATTATATATGTGCGTGTAACTGACCTACTTCAGCAAAAATATCTCTTCTCCTACAGGAAAGGAACTAAGTAAATCGTCTCATCAACAAGTCCGTAGCATTTTCCCAACTATGTTGGGGTCAGATTCCAATCTAACCGGATGCTGCTGAATACCAGTATTTTATATGGAGTGGCTTCCTATCTGACTTCCACAGCCCAGTTACTGGGTAACACGATACCCCTTGTTGACTATCGAGGTTCTGATTATCCGTAAAGGTTTCTTTATCTCATTTTCAGTAACTTAATTTCTTTCATAAGTCGAAGGGTAAGTTGCCATACCAGCGAGCTTGACTGATTAATTGGTAATTTTCGCTCAATATGTTATTAATGCTCTTCAAATCCTTTAGGAGCTCGTCACTAATTAATAACAGCTGCACGGGTTGGTCCAACAGGTTAAGCTATGTTTGACGGGGTTGGTCCGTGGATGGGTGACCATCTTTACATACCGAGACTCCTCCGTGCCTCAGAAAGCACGTTATGCCGTTGGTCCCGGCTGTCATTTGCAGATCTTTGACAGTCGTTACGGGTCGTCAGAACCTCGGAAGTCTGACAACCTGTCTTACCAAGGGGTATCGTATTACCCAGTTACTGGGTTATGGAGGTCAGATAGGCAGTCGCTCCATGTAAAATACTGGTATTCAGCTGCATCCGGTTAGACCCTAATATAATTGGAAAAAGGCTCTGCAGATTGGAAATCCTTTAATAAACCTTCTTATCTCTCCTTCAGATCTTCGGCATCAGATTTCAATATGGCGCCGAGCCGCTGACTCTCTCCCTCACCTGAGCAGGGATGAGCAGGTGGTCAGAGACCGACTGGAGAGGAAGGTCAAAAAGCTGTCGGTCAAGCTCGAAGCGTTGGTTAAGGAGACGAAGATCAGAGCTTGCCCGAAAGACTGCTTCGAGACTATGCTGGCTGATATGAAAGATAAGGTGAACATACTGAAAGAAAGAAAGAAAGAAAACGTTTATTTGGACACAGTTCGTGAAAAACAAAATACAAACAAATTAAAAGGGATAGTAATCTTTTGACAAGTATGTGCCTCACGCCTGCGCCAAAAAGGTTCACTGAGATTTAAGTTATGGAGATTCCATTTCACGAACGCCATCATTAATAGGGAAGCTGACTGGGGGAAAAAAACTAATTAGTCCGTCATTCAGATAATAAAAAAATATTAAACACGTATTTTTTGCTTTATCATATTAATAAAAAATGTTTTAGATAAAACGCATTAAAATTGGGGAGTGAGGACTCGCTACGTCACAAGTCAGTATAAAATATACCGGCCAGTGCCGTCATGCCACATTTTAACGCATTGCCTACTCAATGTATTGCCGTAATCTTTTGATTACGTAAAAAAGGAAAAAATACGTGTCTAATGTTTTTCAATAATCTACCTGAAGGACAATTTTTTTTTTGTCAGCTAGCTTCTTCCAAATCATACCTTATTGTAATGACATAAGAGCCAAAATTCTATATATACGTTCTTCCTGCTTTTACAGTACAAGATTCGAGACAAGGCATTGCTGATCAAGTGTACTGTAGCAATCACATTCGTGGTCGTCGTGTTCTTCCTACACTCCATACCTGAGTTCAGTAAGTGATATAATAAGACATTAAAATATAGCCACGTTTTGAACCAATTCTTATTACAAAGCTTGATAGAAGTGTTCTTTCTGAAGGTGCCGTGTACACTTTCAATGATAATATTGTAGTCAAGAATGTACTGAGTTGACTAACACCAACGAAAATAATCTGAAGAGAAAATGGGAGTAGTAGCAAATGGCGGATTGAGGATAGCATCCATCTGGATGTGAGAAGCACAGGACCTGTTAATTTGGCAATGGTTGGGGGAGGCCTATGTTCCCCAACAGTAGACGTTTTTCAGCTAAATGATAGTTTTGATGAACATCTAGATCATCATCAGCCTATAGCAGTCCACTGCTGGATATAGGCCTCTCCATTTCAGCACGATAAAGCTCGATTCTCGGCAAGTCTCATCCAGCAGCTACCAGCCACCTTGCGAAGATCTTCGCTTCACCTAGCCTGAGGGCGTCCCACCTTACGTTTGCCGATTCGCGGTCTCCACTCAAGAACACGTCTATTCCAGCAGTCATCGGTTCTACGACTAATATGGGCGGCCCACTGCCACTTCAGCTTGCTTATTCTGTGAGCTATGTCGACAACTTTGGTTCTCTGCCGGATCACCTCGTTCCGGATTCAATCCCTCAGAGAGATTCTAAGCATAGTCCGCTGAGCGACCTTGAATTTATGAAACAGCCGTACCGTGAGTGTCCATGGTAGGCAGGACGCACTGATTGAAGACCTTCGTCTTTAGGCTCTGCGGAATACGCAACGAAGCTTCCCAAACGCTGCCCAGCCCAGCTGAATTCTTCTGTTAGCCTCCCTCTCAAAGTTATTCTTACCAGTTTGCCCGAGTTTGCAACATCTAGATAGTAAACCGTATTATTTTACTGTTTTTTTACCTTTGTTAAATAAGTCCTTGGGAAAGACCAAAAGATCATAACCATGAACGGATTGTGTGAAAAATTGTATGGCTAAAAAGGGAGTGAATACTGAAATGATAACTAATCCAGAAATTGGAAGCAAAAGACATGTTGCACCAACTCCAAATAAGTTGCGATAGCGGCAACAGAATGATGATTATGTTAAATAAGTCCTTGGAAATCACTCGATATCGACTCACAGTTGAAGCTAACCTACCTTCCTCCCCGCAGACCGCGTGTCCCTGGGCTGGACGGCCCTGCTGGGCGCGCTGCTGCTGCTGACGCTGGCAGACCGCGAGGACCTGGAGCCGGTGCTGCACAGGATCGAGTGGTCCACGCTGCTCTTCTTCGCGGCGCTCTTCGTGCTTATGGAGGTAGACATGAGATAAAATTCCTTTTTTTAAATATTATGGAGAGGCTATGTTACAACTACTCCGTCAGGAAAAGAGTCAATAACTTTATCGATGCAGTAATCAATTTGATAGCTTATTGTAGCAATTTTGTTAGTCTTTTGGTAGATATTTCACATCGAAAACGTTTGAAAATAGTTTTATTCTGCCTGTAATTGGAACTCCTTATCGGAGTCTGCCAAAACCACTTTTTTGCTGGTATCGAGTTGCTCATTACAAAACGACTTCTAATTTGAGTCCAAGTTTCGAGCCAGTTTGTGCATTTCGAATTTTATTTCAACTACCTACGTACTAATATTCTTAATACAAAATGACAGTTTTGTATGAGCTTTCGTCTAAGTTTCAACTTAGACCGTGCGTGTCTGTGCCCATTCCGTCATCCCCCACTGTCGCCGAACCACTGCGACGGTGACTCACGCGGCTCAGATCTTATCTTTATGCACCACAAAGGTGACATTTGACATTTGGAGCGTTTTTGTTATGCACCTATGGGGGATAAAATAATTTAAAAAAATATAGGTAAAACAGAAAATTTAAAAAAAATGTCGAGAGTTTCATGGCGCGCGCGCCAATCAAACCGCGGGGCTTGACTGTTAAAACGTTACAAAAGGGGCGGGGCTTTATCGACTAAAGCCAGTCTTTGTATTTAGAACTTTAATGTACTGAGAATAATGTTTTAGATGCAAAAAGTTTTGCTCTTCTCATTCCAGGCTCTATCCAAATTGGGTTTGATTGAATTCATCGGAGGACTTACGGAAGGTGTTATTTTGAAGGTGGATGAAAGTGCGCGATTGGCTGTAGCTATTCTACTCATGCTTTGGGTATGTATTTAATGTTGTAGAAAGCATTTTTTTATTTTTTTTGATAATATTTTGATTTCTCAGGTTCAGCTAATAATAATCCATTCAGAAATATGGCAATCATTCAAAGTGATTACTGTTATCCGTTACATTTGAAGCCGAAACTGAAATAGTACAAGCATATGTGGCGGCATCTACATCGGCACATGCGAACTACGCATCGCACTGACGTCACGCAAAATCCTGCATCTTGCAAGCAGCGTTTACCTCGCGACTAGCATATTCAGGGTGGCAGGGACATCGACGCGAAAATTGATACCATGGACTCAGTACATGCTTCTGAACCCCCTGCATTGAAAATTTTCGTAGGTTATTTTTAAAAAATCAGTTGTCCTGCAGTTTCTATGAAACAGCAGATTTTTCTTAAATAACCGACGAAAAACGTCAATGCATTGGTTCAAAATCATGTACTGAATCCTATCATATCAGTTTTCACGTCGATGTCCCTGCCAGCCTGTATACAACGTCCCGACATCAATCGTAGGGCAGTTGCCTGCCAGACACAACACCCGTCTGGTCGGAGGATCCTCCCTTTTCTATGGAGGATGAGAGAACTTTAGACTCTGTTCCTCTGGTCATACTTTGATTCAAAAGAGAGCCCAGAGAGTTTGTTCCCTGTTCTTCTAAATAGGAATCTAGGTACCCTTAAAGCCTGTTGCGGTCTGCAACTGACTTTAGAATGGGCAACTAACTTCATATTTCTAACTGACCGGCTTCTTGACAATTCAACAGTGCCTGTAAATGGTTTATTTGCAACGCAATCACAAAAGATCATTTTGATTCATTTATCAGTTGAAATTCATTTTTATAATTTTCTTCAAAATAAAAAGTAAGTTCGTTAAAACGATTTGTAATCCTTGAAAATGAACAGGAAATTCTCCAAATCCTCAGGTATCAGGAGTAACGTCAGCGTTCGTGGACAACATCCCGCTGACGACCATGATGGTGCGCGTGGTGACGTCACTGGGCAACAACCCCACGCTGGGCCTGCCCATGGCGCCGCTCATCTGGGCGCTGTCCTTCGGAGCTTGTCTGGGAGGTGAGTCAACCAATCAACTCAGCCTAATGCAATCCACTGCTGGACAAAGGCCTCACCCAGCCTGCGTCACAACATCCTGTCCTCCGCCTTCCGCAGCCAGTCTGTCCAAGCTACCTTTGTAAGGTCGGTCCATCTAGCGGAGGCATCCCACACGACGGTCTCCACTCCAGGACTCGTCTGCTCCACCGGCCATCGGTCTTTCGACATACATGACCAGCCCACTGCCATTTTAATACTCAATTCTTTATTGCATTCCATATGTATTACATAGATGGTATAACCAACTAAAAACCCTGTCGGGCACAGCAAGATTAATACAGAGAAAGAGGGCTCATGGTACCAATTCAAGCAATTCAATATTATTGTAAATTTATTCGATGTGTTTAATTGGGTGTATAATGATGTATATATATTATTAGGTTTGTGTATTGTGTATATATATATTTTATTAGGGTTGTGTATATATGTATAGTATATTATTTATTTTAATTTTATGTAATAATGTAGGTAATTATTATGGAATTCTTAGAAGTATTTTCGTTATTATTAAATTATGTTATTATTTATGTATTCATATTTTCATATTTATATTTGATTTATATCAATCCATCTGCCTAGCCTTTTCCCAACTATGTTGGAGTTGGCTTCCAGTCTAACCGGATGCAGCTGAATACCAGTATTTATATTTACTATTTAAATAAATAAATAATTAAATAATTAATTTAATAATAATTTTAAATAATTATTATAATAATTATTAATAATAATGGCAACACCAACGTGTCAAAACGTCTTAAAATTTTATTTTTCTGATTTTCCATTGTATTTAATAATATTCATTTCTGACACAGTTTAATAGTTTTTATATGTTAAAAAAAGAATCCGAAAACAAACCTGAAACCCCATTTATTCCAAAAAAGAGCAAAATACACCAATAGACATAAATTAAAAACTGCCGAACATGAGGTGACATCAGCTGTCATGTCACCTCCGAAAACACCAAAGAAAATTATGAAATAATGAGATGTTAACACGATCAGCCGCACGCCTAGCACGCCCACCACCTCCGGACTCTTCGCTCAGCTCCGCCGCGCCGCCGCCGGTACCCAGCCTCACTGTGAGCGCTGTGACGACACCGGCTGCGGTAGTTGCGTCGAGCTCGAGCGACGAGTATTTCTCCCCGCCCACGACGCCACCACCTGCTCGCCGACGGAGAGAACGCCGGCCGCCGGACGGCTTAGGACCTCGAGGCCCACCGGCTTCTGATAGGGTCCCAGCTCCCGGCGGAAGTTTGCAGCGCATGAGATGGACACGATCCATTAACGAAAACGTCATGCGCTCATACTATGGGGCTACAGAGGGGGGAAACAACCTGACCGCGTACCGTGTCCGGATGCTCTCTCTTTTTCAGGTGCTTGAGCCAGCTGTCAACGTTTCGGCACAACGACTGTCGGATCAGGTGCGAGTCATCCAGCGTAATCATATGTTGGATGACGCTGTACTTGATCGCCTGCGAAATGAAATGCAGAGTAGCCCTATCATCGCTCCCCCGCCGCGGAGTGTTATTGTAGTGCCATCACAGGACACTACAATTCAAGCTGACGAGAGGATTGATGACAGGGCTACAATCGTAAGTACCCAGTGCAATGAGGAACTGAGGAGTGCTTTGGAGGGTGCAATTCTGGAATATCGGTTCATGTCGCCCGAACTTAGACCACGTTTACCTCGTTTGCCCATGCATAACAAAAATAGAGCGCTGATAGCGGTTCTGGATTCGCAGTTGTCAAACTATTTTGATGACTGCGAAGACCTCACTGATACTCATTCAATTCTGTACTGCGCGGCTGTAGCGGCATGTCGTGTAGCTCACGTCAAATTTACTGATGCCTCTAGAGCTACACGACCGAAACCTGCTGTACCAGCTTGGCAGTGCAGGATTGAGCGCCGTATTGGTGGGGCCAGAGCGCTCATCGGCAAACTAATCTGCTTCAGGGAGGGCAATACTCGCCCCAGAGTGATGCGCTTTGTGAGACGGGCGTTCTTAGGGACTGATATCAGCCCTCAGGACTATATGGCCCGTGTCACAGAGCGCATCGACTTCCTGAAGCAGAAAGTGTATGCATGGGCGAACCGTATTCGTAGGTATAAGCGGCGAGTAGAGCGATACACTCAGAATCGCACCTTCCAGAGTGATGAAAGGTGGGTTTATAGGGCTTGGGAGCGACCGGACCAAGGTGAGACTGACACGCGTCTGCCGGATGATGTTGCCATGTGCTCTTTCTGGCGCAGCATCTGGTCGGTGCCTGTCAGTCACACCGAAGGTGGTTGGACTCGGGAAGTCGAGCGAGCCTGCGATCCAATACCAGAAATGGGGGCTATTACCATCTGCCCCCAAGATGTAGCTCGTGCAGTTCGTCCGTTGCCTAACTGGAAATCTCCAGGGCCGGACGGGCTGCACAACTTCTGGATAAAATGGTTTATAAGGTCGCACGCTCGCTTGGCGGCTCAGTACCAGACTGCATTGGAGTCTGGTTCGCTACCCCAGTTCTTAACGACAGGAGTTACCCACCTGCTCCATAAATCTGGTAGCACCGCGGAACCTAAAAATTATAGGCCGATCACATGTTTACCGACGGTCTATAAAGTTCTTACATCTATTTTGAGAGCTAAAATTAACAAACATATAGACACTAACTCCATCATGTCTGCCTCTCAAAATGGATGTAGGAACGGATCCCGCGGTACTAAGGAGCTACTCCTCATTGATATGGCCATTAGCCAACAGGTTCGTCGTTCCCGAAAGGATCTTTCGACATGTTGGATAGATTATAAGAAGGCCTATGACTCGGTGCCACATACATGGCTCATGAGGGTGCTGGAGTTGTATAAAGTAGATGCAACTCTGCGCACCTTCCTGATGTCGTGTATGGGGCAATGGAGGACGGTCCTCCGCTATCCAGGATGTCGAAATATCCAGAGGAATAGCGAACCGATAAGGATCGAGCGAGGCATATTTCAGGGCGATAGTTTGAGTCCGCTTTGGTTCTTTTTAGCCCTGAATCCTCTAAGCACACTGCTGGAGAATTCAGGTCTAGGCTATCGGCTGAGGAGAGGTGGTCAGGTTATATCTCACCTCCTCTACATGGATGACCTTAAACTCTTTGCCCCCAACAATTTGCAACTGATGGAGCTACTGAAAGTAACTGAAACTTTCAGTAGCGCCATCAGGATGGAATTTGGTGTGGACAAATGTGCGGTCATGCATGTAAAGCGAGGGGAGATTATGGAATCCGTGGGAACACAGCTCGCGGATTCCATAAACCTTAGAGCCCTCTCCGCATCCGAAACCTATAAGTATTTGGGTATGTCGGAAGCGTTGGGCATCAATGTTACTGACATGAAGCAATCATTGAAGGAGCGCTTCTTTGGCCGCCTGAAGAAAGTATTTAATAGTTTTCTATCAGGCGGAAATAAGGTGCGCGCCTTCAATGGTTGGGTCATGCCGGTTTTGATGTACTCTTTCGGCATACTCAAATGGACTCAGACCGAACTCGACGCTCTGGATAGGAGGGTCCGTACGCTGCTGACTGCATATCGAATGCACCACCCACGGTCATCGGTAATGAGACTGTATATCCCGCGAAAGTGTGGAGGTCGAGGTTTTTTAAACGCTAAGACCCTCCACAATCGCGAGATATGCAGTCTCAGGGAATATTTCCTAGAAGCCGACGTGGGGATGCATCGAGATGTGGTCGCTGTGGACAAGGGCCTCACCCCGCTCTCCTTGGCTAAAGAGAACTGGCGCAAACCTGTAGTGCTTGACACTAACGATCGCAAGGAGGTATGGCAGAGTAAGGAGCTTCACGGACGCTTTTTCCGGGCCCTACATGGACCCGATGTAGATTTTCTAGCGTCCGTAGCCTGGCTGCGTTTTGGTGACCTCTTTGGGGAAACCGAAGGTTTTGTCTGTGCAATTATGGACGAAGTTATCATGACGAACAATTACCGTAGATTTATTGTGAAAGACGGCACGGTTGACATCTGTCGGGCATGCCACCGTCCGGGAGAATCAATCCGACACATTATCTCCGGTTGTTCTCGTCTAGCTAACGAAGAGTACTTGCATAGACACAACCTTGTAGCCAGGATTATCCACCAGCAACTTGCTCTGAAGTACAGTCTTGTGGAATCTGAAGTGCCGTACTATAGGTATGCGCCCGACCCAGTTCTCGAAAATGGAAATATCACTTTGTACTGGGATCGATCCATCATCACTGACAGGACTATTGTTGCCAATAAACCTGATATAGTGGTGGTGGATCGAGTAGAGCGGCGCACAATGATTATTGACATCACGGTCCCGCATGACGGGAACCTCGTGAAAGCCGAAAAAGATAAACAAATCAAGTATCTTGACTTGGCTCGCGAGGTTGTCGACATGTGGGATGTGGACTCAGCGATCATTGTGCCGATAGTCGTATCAGCCAATGGTTTAATTGCCAAGAGCCTCGACCAACACCTAAGGAGACTCTCGTTGGACAGCTGGATCAAGGGCTTGATTCAGAAAGCGGTACTTCTGGACACGGCTCGCATTGTTAGGAGGTTCCTCTCTCTGGAGCCCTGACCGCCGGTAGCTTGGACCCTGTTCCCGATACCGGTGGGCTACTATTTTTTATATTTTTAAATGTTTTAATTTTTTATATTCTAATATTTAAAAATATAATTTATAAGTATTTAAAATGTAATAAAGGAAAATAATAATAATTTTATTTTGCAATCGTTTTGTCATCTAAAAACTTCTTTACTTCAGCTTGCTTACTTTGCAAGCTATGTCGGTAACTGTAGTTCTTTCCAGATAATTTCATTTCTGATCTTATCCTTCAAAGAATATTATAGCCATTGCGCGTTGAGGAACCAGTGGGACCGCTGGGAAGTCAGTGCTATTAAGGAATACTAAATTCATCTAACTACAGAAATGTGAAAATGTAACCTTTGTCAGATCACTTGTTGTCCGTCTGTCACAAAGATTCTCCTGAATAAAAAAATTCCTGTGTGTTCCGGAATATTTCTAATATTTAGACCCCGTTTGTACTAAAGTCACTTTTTTATAGGGATTGAATGTTTTAATTTATCGACCGTCTTTATAATTGATGTTTGTAGTTTATATTATGCAACAATGCGATTGATTTTTATAGTTGGGAAAAAGTTAGGCAGACTGGATTGGATTACTGTATGGAAATATGAAATGTGGCTAACTAGCGAACTGGAATATTAATAATGAATTGCAAATATAACATTGAATTTGATGCTGTAACCTTTTTAGGTGTAAAAAAAACATTTGGAAAATGCAAATCCAAATACTTTTTTTTACATCTAAAACTAAATATTCGGTGTTATGTTAATTATTATTGCATTTCATAATCAAAATATTGATTATGAAATGCAATAATTAATATCGTCAACAGTTCGCTAGTTAGCCACGTTTCATATTTCCATATAGTAATATTGCCAAATTAATCAAAACAGGTAAACATTTGGCAGCTATTTGGGACGTTGCCAACTTTTAGGATAAACGCTCTTAACGGCTGAATGGATTTCGATAAAATTTGGCTCACAAGTAGTAGACAATGACTGGAGTAGACAATCCCGGTAGTTGATTCCTCTGGGATAACTTCCGACATCCACGCGGGCGAAGCCACGGGCAAAAGTTAGTTATTTATAATTGTCTTCCTTATTCCAGGTAATGGCACACTAATCGGCGCCAGCGCAAACGTGGTATGCGCAGGAGTGGCAGAACAACATGGCTACAAGTTCACTTTCGTACAATTCTTTAAGATCGGCTTCCCCATCATGATAGGACATCTCATAGTGGCCTCGGGCTATCTCATGCTATGTCATTGTGCGTTTGAATGGCATTAGAAGAAGACAGAGTATTCCGAGACAGAGATGCGAATACTATAAGTATTTTTAGGATATTACAAAAAAAAATAGTTGCAAATACCGGTCATTGTTGGTGGGTTTTGCTTTCGCGTCTTACGGCTACCGCGGACAGGCGCGACACGACGGCGTGACGCAACTTCACGAAAATTGTTCTCCCGCTGTTGCGTCGTGCCGTCTCGTGCCGAAGCGAAGCTTAGAAGAGTTTCATCCGTTTGAAGCTATTACATTTGCCTTTGATTTTGAGGCCAAGTTAACAATATGTTTTCATACAGTTTTTGCCGACTAAATTACGTGAACTGTTTTTCTTTGTACGAAAAGGAGATCAGTCAAAAAATAAAAGACAAATATAAATATTTTATGTGATTGTTTCCTTTTTTAGAAGAAAATTTGAGGATGAATTTTAAGTCTAAAATAAGTAAAAATTAATTAATGATGAAGGGTTAAAGCCCTGGTACTATCCATTCAGCAAGGTTACTGATCTGTGTTCGCAATTTATTTGCCAAACATGTAAACAAATACCAGTTTTCCACTTAGACAAACATCAACTTTATGCAAATGTAAATAAAGTTGATTTAAGACCGACTAGTATTGTTGAAAAAGTCATAAAAAATATGAAGTTGTAGCGCAAATTGAACGGTATGTGAAGGCATTACAGTTGTTTTTCCTGAAACTCGTGTTTGTTTACATGTTTGGCAATTGAATTTCGAACGCAGATTAGGTTGTAAATTGTTTTCTTAGAACCTCCGTTCTACAAAGTACTACCTGCTTCCTTTAACAAACAGCTGACCTTTTATTGAATGTTCTTTAGTACCTAATGCCAATAATTAAGTTAGTTCTACAGGTAAAGTTTTATATGTGATCCGTCCATCTTAGTAGATGTCACGCATTTTCATAAGGTGCCTCTAAAAAACACATCCTGTGTTTAAATCGTGAAACTGTCTCATGGTGTGATTTGAAAATGAAATACAGTGTTACAAGGATCTTTTGGCGTTTCTTGGGGCGTTGTTGGTAAACATTTGTGATAATGTGTCGTGCGTGGAATTATAATTAAAAACCAAGATGGCGGCTCTAGTTCCGACTTTTGCTACGTGTCAAAAGGTCCTAAACACTTATTAATATTGTCAAAATGGCTTTGAATAATTTATTTTTTCAGTTAATTATGTTTATGTTTCTGGCCATACGATCCAGTTATTGGCTAATATGCCTTTTTTTATGGCAAATACAGCCTGAAATGGCGTCTGTACAAATGAATGTAGTGTGATATAATATTACAGTATTGTTTTAGAACAAATTTTAGAGTTAGTCTATTTTATAGTCTTACTTAATGTTTTTATTTCTGCTGAAGATGGTTTTGTTTGTTTCATTTTCACGAGTATCGGAATGATGTCAATATAGGTTTTTTAATTCGAGATTTTTATGTAATTTGGATAGATATTGTTAGTACAAAAAGGTTTTTTTATAAAAAATATACTTTGCCATATATGATAACATGGTGAAATGTTACATTGACACGATTTTTAGCAATATTAATAGATAAAGTTCTGCTTTTATTGCTCAAAATCGTGTCAACTATTAAGGCTCACGCAGCCAGGCGCGACGTGACACCGGTAATTGTTTTACCGTGAAGTTTTCTTAGAAATTGTTTTGTTAGAGTCGCGTTGCGCCTGTTTCCGTGAGCCTTTAAACATTCGATCGTTCGATAGTTCGTTCGTAAATAAAGACAGAAGTGAGAGATTTACGAGACATTTTAAGTATTGTTTTTTTTTTTTTAATGAAATAAGTAATTGTCTTACACTTACAAAAATGTTATAATTTTAAAATGTGTCCATCAAGTT
This sequence comes from Agrochola lota, assembly GCA_947364205.1. Taxonomy (NCBI): domain Eukaryota; kingdom Metazoa; phylum Arthropoda; class Insecta; order Lepidoptera; family Noctuidae; genus Agrochola; species Agrochola lota. Next base: position 5,277,749 of record OX376246.1, on the reverse strand, counting down.
TAGGTATCGACAGGGTGTAAAAAGACCCATCACTAAGCAGAAATGTAATGTCTGTTCCAAGAGTATCTGATGAATTTGTAAACAAACCCTATTCAGCTTAAATTGTTACGCAATCACACACTAAAGGGAATAGGGATGATGACTAAAATTTTTTTTTTAGTCCGTCTTTGAGATTATAAAAACATATTGGACACGTATTTTTTCTTTTTTTACGTAATCTAAAGATTACGGCGATACATTGAGGTAAAAAGTGCCATGACGTCACGAGTATGTAGATTTTATACGTACTAGTGACGTAGCGACCCCCACTCCCCAACTTAAAATGCGTTTTATCTAAGTATTTTTTTATTAATATGATAAAGCAAAAAATAATTGTCTAATATTTTTTTATTATCTGACTGACGGACTAATTAGAATTTCATTTTTTTTACCCAGGCATCATCCCTATTAATAACACATTCATTCATTCATCAGTATTTAGCAAGTTTCAACGTTAAATCCTCTTATTAATTATTGTTTGAATAATGTTATTGAATTGTAGTCGAAACCTCTCCGAAGAAAATTGAGATTATAAAATTAACTGCAAATTGTCAAATGAAAAATATCTTTAACGTTTAAAATTTAAATTACATTTAATTATATTCATCATAAGATACATATATAAAAACTACAGAACACCAAACCTTAATTACTCTTCTTCCTTCATTTACGTTAAATAATCAATTAATAACACTCTATTTATAAGTGACACTACGAATTGGCTTCCAAAAATACGCTTTCTGAGCCATTTATTTACTTTTTCATCAGATAGTTTTAGAACAGACCGTACGCTTTCTATAATCATCTGTTGTTCTAGTTCAATTGGTCTAACGCAAGTTGAAAGTAGTACACCTTTTCTTGTAACTTTTTGTTGTAGGTGCCTATGCGTCTTTAAAATAAAATGAAAAACTAGTATTATATTTTGTAAAGCAATATTCAGGTTGCTCTTAATTTATTAAATATTTAATTTTAATACCAGCACGCGCAGCATGACAACCATAGAAACGGGTTTTGTCGACGGAAGAATAGACAAAATGACAGATTGCGATTGTTTATCTGTCATTTTGTCTATTCTTCCGTCGAAAGAACCCGTTACTATAGTGTTCATGCTAAGCGTACAAGTATAGATCGCCTGATTTAAAATGGCGCACTTCACTGCATGTTAAAAGTGGAGATGCGCGCAATTCTAAATTGGACGAACTAATACCTACATATTTTGTCATTTGTAATCTTATAACCTGTTCGCAAAATATTTACTGTCATGAAGTTTCTTTTTTTTTCAACAAAAAGTAATAAGTTTGGTTTGAAGAAACTGAGAATACTTTATTTATGATTTATTTTAGGCAGACTGATGCTGCTTAATGAGGTTTTCATGAAAATTTACGCCACCAGCTGGCGTTACTTTGACACGAGGTCTTCCATTTCGACAATGAATGTAAAATTTGTGTTGACGTTCATCATTCAGTCACGACTAAAGAAAATGTGGGCGCTTTGACACTTGAAAGGTGCCCGGATCTGACGTCTCACCGCTGCCACCTAATGAATGACATTTCGGAAAACCCTCATTAGCTTAGATTAAACCGATTACCAGATCTTCGAGCGTCTGTCACACAGCACGGAATCGCCGCACTGGCATCGTCCAGAACGCATAGCATGACAACCATGGAAACCAACGAAACAAATAATTTCTGAGGGTTTTGTCGACGAAAGACAAAATAACAGATTGTGATTGTTTATCTGTCATTTTGTCTATTCTTCCGTCGACAAAACCCGTTTATATTGTCAAACTAAACGTGCTGAGATGGCAGCAGGTACTAATAAAGTTTGTGGCGCCGAAATTAACACAATTAAATCTATCACAGATCGCCTTCAAAACAGTCACTTTCTATGGGTCATTAGTGTCGTAGTGCGAGTAAATGGTGACACGCTTGGTTTGTATGGAAGGTGTTGACAATGCCGTTGAAGCGTTGCCGTGCTCTGTGATCACTCCGCAGACAGTTAATATTTTTGAAACCTCTTTATGTAAATAATTTTTGTGATAAAGTAAAATTATTTTACTTAAATTATTGTAAGTGTTTTTAATAATGTTTTAGATGAAAATAATAGACAAAAGGACGTAATAATTATAAGTTCAAATAAAAGTTTTGAGTGATATATCTTTGTATTATTGTATATCTATATATTTGTATATATACACCCAGGCCACCCTTAAATAAAATCTATACATATAATAAAATCCTCGCGAAGTCAAAACTGTACATTGAATACTTTTGAAAAAAAGTAATTGCTACGAGGTCTGGGATCGATTCTAATGCCGAAAATATAGTTTTTATATTTTTTTCTGTTTGTCTGTATGTATATTTCAGTATCACGCCAATTCGATTGGACAGATTCCGTTACAATTTTGCATAGATATTCCCTATAAGTCTGGTCAAACTATAGGGTATAAACTATCACGCTATTTGCTATGGGGATGAGCAATATTACATTAAGCTTGACTGTACCTTTCTCTAAGCCACAAATTGAGATAGGCGTATCCGGTTCCGGTACGGTGAAGCGCTATAAGCCCCGCAGCGTCATATCCGCCCCAATCCGGCAGGTAGTGGGGTTACGTTTGCGAAGCGCAAGACGATATCCCTGAACCTCATTGGCGTAAAGTAACTCGTTACTTTTAAAAAGGGTGTCCTACTTTTTAGTGTTACAAATTAATTTGTGTTGGAAATGAACTCTTTGGACGAAAATTTTAATAATTTTAAGTATGGACAATGCCCCACGTGCTCGGTCGCAATCTAGTGGTTCGAGCAGTAGCAGCGATTCTTCTTCCACGGCGCGGAAAAGGAGACGTCGAAAGCGAAAGGAGCGGCGCCGCCGTGCAAAGCTAAGTAGATTAGAGGACGCTTTTGAAAAACTTACTGAAAAAGTATCCTCTTTGCAAGATCTTATTGTTAAAAATAATACTCAGTCGTGCATGTCTGACAGTGAGTCTATTCTATATATTCCGAGCACTACTGAGCTGGATAAGGAATTAAACAAAGAAAAAGGGATTGATTTTAAAATACAAACTACCCTCAAGTCGCAGACATTACAACAAATAATACGCATCTCGAATTGCTTAACAAATTGCAACATTTTAACTCGCCTGACTGGGCTCAAGTACGTTATTCCGAAGTACAGAAACTTTATAATTCTACCCCAGGTTTTGTAGAGCTAGAATGTAATGACGTTTTGAAAAATTTTGAACGTAATCGTTCGTTAGTGGTCGTTGAAAATTCTTTAGCTGCTATGGCACATGCAGTTATTTTACAAAATGAAGCATTTCTAAAAGGTTTATGCCAATTCATTTCATAGGTATCCGAATTAAAAAATCCAACGACCACTGAAGAGATTACTTCAAAAATCAATGAACTTTTTGCCGACGGCGAATACCAAAAAATACAATCGGATTTATTACAAACTAGCTTTACCCAGCCCGGCTTCGCACGGGTAGCACTAAACCCTACCTACCCTACCTACCCTACCTATCCTACCTACCCTACCTACCCTACCTACCCTACCTACCCTACCTACCCTACCTACCCTACCTACCCTACCTACCCTACCTAACCTACCTACCCTACCTACCCTACCTACCCTACCTACCCTACCTACCCTACCTACCCTACCTACCCTACCTACCCTACCTACCCTACCTACCCTACCTACCCTACCTACCCTACCTACCTACCCTACCTACCCTACCTACCCTACCTACCCTACCTACCCTACCTACCCTACCTACCCTACCTACCCTACCTACCCTACCTACCCTAATTTTCTCACCGTTTAAACCTTCCCTGGACTACGACAAACATTTCAAAACCAAAATCAGCTAAATCGGCCCAGCCGTTCTCGAGTTTTAGCGAGACTAACGAACAGCAATTGATTTTTATATATATATAGATAATATAGATATAGATTATGTGGCAAACGGGCTGATATAGTGCAACAACGTCGTGATATTATTTTTAATTCGGTAAAGGAAAGTTGTTTTAAGGAATCCTTTAGGAAAATACCCCCGTCCGCGCATCATTTATTTGACGACTCAAAGTTTACAGATTTTGTAGGAAAACAAGGGGGCGTCTTAAAAAGTTTTCAAGCCGCACCCATTAAATTATCCTCGCAGGGTAAATCGTATAAACCTTCTGTCCAAAGAAGGGCCACACAAGGAGTTAGGAAATATATAGTGCCTGTGCGCAACAGTGCAAACTATCGCCCCTCCACTAATAGTGGCTTTAATCCTGCGCAAGGACGAAAGAGAAGGGCAGAAGAGTTTTTTCGTCACATCGAAGATACACGATACGGTAAGAAACGTAGTACCCTGGGACGGCGTGATAAACGAGTCGATTGACTATCATCAACGTTTTCAAGCCGGGAGAATCAAACATCGGGTAAGTGTCTGGAGGAAGTTAGGGGCACCTTTATATATACTAAAGATAATATCGGGCTATCGGATCCCCTTTTTAAGCAAACCACCGTTTGTTCATCCCTTGAGGATTCCCAAAAGATTTCACACAATCAATTCAAAAGAAATCTTAATCGAATTAAAGAAGCTAGTAGATCAAGAGGTGTTAGAAAAAGCTTCATTGACTCCGAGCTTTGTCTCAACAATTTTTCTTGTACCAAAAAAAGGAAGCGACGTCGTCATTTCGCCCGGTCTTCAATTTAAAATTACTGAACAACTATGTCAAAATAGACAAATTTCGATTGGTGAACATGTACAAAGTCCCCCAGACTTCCTCCAACCACAGGATTGGTTGGTGAAAATAGACCCGAAAATAGCATATTTTCACCTGCCAATCGCGCCAGGACACAGACTTTTCCTCAGATTAATAGTATCGGACCAACTTTGGCATATGACCTGCCTTCCCTTCGGTTTGGCAACTGCTCCGAAGGTTTTTGCCAGTCTGATGAATTGGATCGCGCAGATCCTAAGAGACCAAGGAGCACGATTGCTGGTATATCTCGACGATTTTCTCCTGGTGAATCAGAATCGAGAAATTCTGAAAAGTCACGCGAACTTAACGGTAAGACTTTTGCAGTCCCTTGGCTTTATAATAAACTTTCAGAAGTCTGTATTGACTCCTCGGCAGTCAATCGAGTATCTGGGGATATTATGGGACCCTTGGCAAAATCTCAAATTACTACCACCAGCAAAGGTTAGCTTATTGCAATCGAGAACATCCAAAATGGCAAAAGCCACCAAGGTACGTTTGAAAGAGGTCCAGAGTATACTAGGACTTTGGAATTTTGCCAGCTTCGTAGTCCCGCGAGGGCGCTTGAATTCTCGTGCAATGCTGACCTTCAGCAATTCCCTATTGCGTAAAAATATAAAAGGTCGAACACAGATGCCCGTCAAGGTAATTCCGAACCTGCAATGGTGGATACAGAATCACAACATGGATTCTCAACTGCACGGTTCACCTCCAACTTATTTTCTTACGACGGACTCGACCAAGGCAGGTTGGGGTGCGCAGCTCAACAACGAGACCTTATGTGGCAGTTGGTTAGTACATTAAAGAGACGCTCACAGCAATATCTTAGAATGTTGGCAATTTTGCGAGTAATTCAGGTAAAAGGTCACCTAATGACCGATACAAGCCTATTAATTCAGAGAGACAACCGAACTGTAGTTTCTTACCTGCGCAACGAAGGCGGCACACAATCACAGGCCCTCCTAATACTAACATACGAAGTCTTAGACGAAGTAGATCGTTATCGGATACATATCTCAGTATATCACCTTCCCGGTCGATACAACTACGTAGCAGATCGGCTTTCAAGGAAATCTGCCCCGACAGAATGGCATTTGCTTCCCCGTGTTACCGAAAAAAAAATTCAGCACTTCGGAATTCCCGAAATAGATCTTTTTGCGTCACGAACTGCTCATGTAGTACCCAGGTATGTGAGTCTGGATTTAGATCAGGCGGCTGTTTTCCAAAATGCCCTCGGTCGCCCTTGGGACTACAGGTTAGCGTGGATATTCCCACCACCGTGTCTAATACCCAGAGTATTAGCGCACCTGAACCAGGCAACCGGCATGTACCTGGTGATAACACCCGATTTGGAGAAGGTCTTTTGGAGAGCAGATCTGGTGGCTCGCTCCATGCGCCCTCCCTACCAGTTGAGGGATTTGGACCAAGTCTTGATAGACACAACAACCAATCGACCGCCTCCACAAGTTCATCAATTGAATTTAAAGGTGTGGTTAATACGGGGTGGTCATCGCTATTAGATTCTTGGCAGAAAGATGAGATAGAAATTTTAGAAGGTAGCTGGAGGAACTCGACCTTAAATAATTATAGGCCGGCATGGTTACGATGGTGTAAATCGTCACGTGACAATAATGTGAGCTCTATAGATCCATCCCCTGAAGATGTGGCTCGATTTCTAACGGATTTGCATCTTAAATTTAAATTTGCCTATAGTACAATTGCAGTACATAAGTCTGTGGTATGTACCTTTTGTCGCCCACCTAGTGGCTTCTCATTAGGTTCTCACATTATTATAAAGCAAGTATTAAAAAAAGGGTATAGCATTAAAACAGCCACCCAAAGCTAAAATTCATATTTGGGACGTTAATGTTTTTAATTAGATTCTTAGTTGACAAAATTCCCTTCAAAAATGTCATTCTTCGAAATTTCTAAAAGAACTGCAATTCTCCTTTTATTGTGTTCCGGACGCAGAGTCACTGACCTTACATTATTGAGTATAAATAAAGAAAACTTTGTTAGGAGTGATGATCCTATAGTATTTTGGCCAATTTTTGGGTCCAAAACTGATAATATAACATATATGCAATCTGGTTGGCGTTTACTTAAAGGTGAGTCGAACTCCAACATTGACCAAATTTATTGGATTGACAAATTGCTACAGTGCTCTAATGATCGAAGGGGTAATATTGAGAGCTTATTTATTAGTACACGTGGTGAACCCAAACCAGCTACCCGCACAATCATAGGATCGGCAGTAGCCTCGGCTAGTTGGTCTGATAATATTCCCATTGATCATATTTTGGAGAGAGGAAATTGGCGCTCTGCTTTGGCATTTCACAAATATTATAAAAAATAAATCAAGAATTACAGGTCCACAAATGAATCAAGTCAGAGCAGTAATCTGTTTCGAACGATAAGATGATTTACTTAATCGTAATATGGATGTATAATTAAAGTCATAGAAACTAATTCTGTTGATTTAATAAGTTGAACTATCAAAAGTTTTAAATTAATAGATAACGTTTTTGATCACATTGGCGTTCTAATTTAGTCCCAATCCAGCAGTCGATAACAAACACTTCTCAATTTGTGGCTTAGAGAAAGGTACAGTCAAGCTTAATAGAACAATTTTACCTAAAAATAAAATTGATATTAAGCATACTTACCTTTCTCTAAGCCAATTTATATTTCTGTCTGCTGATTCTTTATTATAAATATATGTAATTGACATCCTTATCAATCACGGTAAATTGAGCCGCAATGAGGTTCAGGGATATCGTCTTGCGCTTCGCAAACGTAACCCCACTACCTGCCGGATTGGGGCGGATATGACGCTGCGGGCTTATAGCGCTTCACCGTACCGGAACCGGATACGCCTATCTCAATTTGAGGCTTAGAGAAAGGTAAGTATGCTTAATATCAATTTAATTTTTAGGTAAAATTGTCCTATTATGTTCATGTTTTACTCCACAAATTGTAAAAGGACGCGCCATTTTTGCAATAAAAACATATGGCCATTTATGCGACATATTTTGATACTCGCAAATAAATCAAAATGAGGACCGATAATCAAATAATGAATTTTCATGATGAAAATTTACGCTACCAGTTGGCGCCATTTTGACAAGATATCTTCTATTTCGAAATATAATATGATGACGGTCATCATTCGTTTCATTCATTCAATCACGACTAAAAATATATAGGCTCTTTGACAATTTTGTCAGGTACCCGGGACCTGACGTTACACCTAGTGAACGTCATATAAAGCGATTACGAGGTTGACTATTATAGATAAGTACGTATATCTGACATGCTAACAAAATCATCGCCCGTTCAAGTGAGGAAAGTAGGATTATGAGAAAGTCAATCAATCTGCCTGCTTTTTCGTATGTTTTATATGGAGCGACTGCCTATCTGACTTCCAAAACCCAGTTACTGCCTACTGGGTTGCACTTACACAATACTCCTTGATATAAATAAAACATGTTGTCAGACTTTTGAGCTTCCGACTATTCGTAACGACTGTCAAAGATCTACGAATGACAGCCGGAACCAACGGCTAAAGCTGGGAACTAATTATCGGACGCGTCCGTAAGCCGCGGCCGACAATCGCGGCTTATATCTATTTGAATAGTACATTTAGCACTACACTGTGCAAACTATCGGTCGTAAGTCGCGTACGTGACCTTGGGCCGTCCTTGAGCGTTCGGACGTGTGATAGAAATCTGGCGGGCTGGAGCTGGCTGGGAATAACATGCACACTCATCGGTCGCGACTGTCACCCGCGGCTTTACGGACGCGTCCGATAGTTTTTCCCAGCTTTAACGTGCTCTCCAAGGCGCGGAGGGGTCTCGATATGTAATAGGATGGTCACCCGTCCACGAACCAACCTCGCCAAGCGTTCTCTAACGTCCGCTAGACCCGTGCGGCTATTATTATTTAGCCACGTGCCCCTCAGGATTATGTGAAAAGTAAGTCAAACAATGTTTTCTACTTAATAAATATTTATTTCTCATAACTACTACAAATAAAAATTCAGCCTTGTGCAATGCGGCCAGTCTCTTGGGTACATTACCAGTCGACAGCGATGCGGATGAATTTTTCGACGTTATATTTTAGTTTGTGAATAGTTTTAGTTGTAAGTATATAATTTTGTTTAATTAATTAATTAATTAATTAGTTATAAATTGTTATCTACTTACCCATACTACTGAGGAACTCGTGGCTAAGTAATAACTGCCGCACGGGTCGATCCATCAGGTTAAGCTACGCTTGCCGGGGTACATCAGTGGATGGGTGACCATCTTTACATACCGAGACTCCTCCGTGCCTCGGAAAGCACGTTAAGCCGTTAGTCCCGGCTGTCATTCGTGGATCTTTGACAGTCGTTACGGGTCGTCAGAAGCCCGAAAGTCTGACACCAGTCTTACCAAGGGGTGTCGTATTATTTATTTATTATTTATTTAAACTTTTCACACTCAAAAAAGTACAAAGGCGGACTTAATGCCTTAGGCATTCTCTACCAGTCAACCACCCAGTACTACCCAGGGTATTACCCAGTTACTGGGTTGTGGAGGTCAGATAGACAGTCGTTCCATATAAAATACTGGTATTCAGCTGCATCCGGGTAGACTGGAAGCCGACCCCAACATAGTTGGGAAAAGGCTAGGCAGATTTATTGATCTACTTACCCATACATTTCTATCGTATTAATAAAATAAGTTTTGGATGTAATACATTTTATATTTGAAGAAATTATTAAAATTAAATTAAATTTACAGTTATAAATGTTACAGAAATACACATTTATAAAAAAAAAAAATCTACATACCTATTTAGAAATAACAAAATCGTATACCTAAATAAAAATTTAAGGCAGTATGTTTTTTTAACTATTTTATTAAATACCTAATAAGAACCCAAATTAGGTCCAATATTAAGATCCTATTTAGTTTTTACATAATTATTATGAACGATATTCGTATACTAATTACCCTATTATCATTTTGACATCCATTGATTCATTCAAGAAATTTTTCAAATATATATTTGAAAAATTTGTCTTGGCCGAACTGTCAAAATGAAAGGCATTGCGATCGATTGCCATTTTATGTGCTAAGAGCGTTCATTGTAAAAGTTGGCAACGTCGCAAATAGCTGTCAAATATTTACTTGTTTTGATTAATTTAGCAATATTACTGTATGGAAATATCGTTATCGCTAACTAGTGAACTAGAATATTAATAATGAATTGCAATGATAACACTGAAGTTGATGTTGTAACCGTTTTAGGTGTAAAAAAAAACCGGCCCAGTGCGTGTCGGACCACGCACAATGAAGGATTCCGTAGTTGGGATGAATTTATCCCAAGAACAAACTTAACATTGTAGTTGAAAAACATGTTCTCCCATACGGAATGTATGGGAGATCATGTTTTTCAAACCGCAAATTTAAGTTGGTTGATTATTGCTCGTTAACCTGTACAGCTTACTTAGCTCTGATAGTTTTCCTTTTAATTTAGTTATATATGCTACTGCTGTGAATTTTTTCACGTATCCAAGTACAACCATTTAGCTGGCAGGGGGGGGGGGACACTTTACTCTAACAAAAAAATACAGTTAAATGCTTAATATTTCGCAAATGGATCCCTGAATCCAAAAATGGTTTGCACAAACTCACAATATTTTTGAACGACCTTTCTAACGATACTCCATAACATGGGGTAGACGAGAAAAAAAGACATCCCCTTTTTACGTGTAGGGGAGGTACCTAAAAAAATATTTTTCTTGATTTTATTTTACCACTGTCGGCATGATTAATATGTATACATATGCCAAATTACAGCTTTCTAGTACTTACCGTCTCTGAGCTAAGCCGCGGACAGACGGACGGACAGACAGACAGACAGACAGACAGACAGACAGACAGACATGGCGAAACTATAAGGGTTCCTTGCTTACTACGGAACCCTAAAAAGGCAATTAGAAAGTTTCAAACTACTTTTTTACATCTAAAACGAAATATTCGATGTACCGATATTAGTTATTGCATTTCATAATCAATATTTTAGTTACCATATTTCAAATTTTCATTCAGTAATATTGTCAAATTAATCAAAACAGCGAAATATTGACATCTATTTGCGACGTTGCCCGCTTTCACAAGGCACACTCGTAACACAGTACGAGGTTATAGCATAACCGATATTTGTTTAACAATTTATTTAACTGACTGTACCTACCTACTTATAAGATAACCAATACTTACAATAATTTAACTTTATAATAATAATTCTGATACTTTCCCTTTATATTTTTCTTAACTAAATTATAATTAAAACCAGTCGAGTCAATTGATTATACAAGCTGAAATCGCAAGTTCAAGTTCATTGTAACAGTTAATAATAAAATTAAATCAAAATGATTTTGTTTTAATACTACAAAAATACTATGTCTTCACGTTGTTAACTTGACAGAGCAACACTAGTTGTTGATTTCAGCGTGTTTTTGTTGCGTTATTCGGCGCGCGGCCGCAGACAATGCTTATTAACTAACCTAGTCTACGGAATTCTCGTACTCAGTACGGAATTCACAGTGAGTTGTTCACACTAGCATGAATCGATGTAACAATGTTATACTTACTACATTGGTTATGTGCGAGGATCTTTTGGATCGTGACCAAAATCGGAACTAACGACGCCATCTTGTAAATATTTTTTACCAACTGCGGCCCCCGTCAATGACCAGGCGCCGAAAGATCCTTACAAAGTTGTAACACTCTAAACTCCATCGGTTTAGGTAAATAAATAAAGGTAAATAATTCGCAAAGAGTTTTTATAGATGACACTTTTTTAATTTAAAAAATAAGATAACCAAATTAAATTTATATTCGATATCTACTATAGTTTCATTCTCATTCAGTATCATTTATACTTCGTAGATGTAACTGCTTCAGCACAATTTTTTGTTAGATTTATAATAATAATAATTTAGTATTTTGTAATCTATCTATAGTAAAGAGCCTAGTAGGACAGGTTATCTAAACGTCAACGAATAATAACGTTGCTAAATTTAAGAGTACAACTGTGATGTAGCATGACAACTGAAGTGACAGGTATTACGTTTAGTCGGTTAACTTCACAGCTCAGCTCTCTAGTCACGTGTTTTTTTTTGTTTACATTTATTTAACTACCTAAACAAACGGAGTATAGTAACGTATTTCTAGTTCGACTAATTACTATTAATGAAATTAATTATAAACTAAAAATTTATTCTCAAATCATAATGCTCACGTGGCATTACAATTTAGTCGATGAGGGACTCAATTACGAAGATTTTGCTAGAAGTACGTGCTCTTCTGTGGTCATAGCATTGCATGTAACACGCATTACTGACACATATTGAACTACTTCATCAGTTTCTGAGGCTCACAATAAGTGGGCTCCACATATTCTTGCGCGTTACTGTTCGCATAGTGAGCATTATTTAAATTAGCATACGTTCCACCCTGAGCTTTGGTTGGTTCGCAGTACATCGGCTCAGGCTCAGCAGTGTTGGCATACGCCGGTTCGTTCGTCACGTACGAGTATGGATTGTTGTCCTGTACCATCTTGTTCCTAACACTCTTTGGCAATACTTTGGCGTAGCATTGTTCTTGTCTGTTAGCATAAACCTCCGAATAGTTAGGATCGTCTGTTTCTTTGAAGGCATTCTTTTGACCTCGTGCGTTTGGTACTTCTAAGATCGCGTATGTTGGATCGACTGGTTTCTGCTTCTTGTTCCTCAGGTTCTTGGGTGTCGGGGTGGAGTAGAGCGCCGGTTCTTGGCAGGGCACGCTGTACGTCGTATCCTCAGCTCTGCGGTCCACGGGCACAGCATAGTTAGATTCCCATTGAGGTGGGTAGGCGGGGATGGAAGTCTCACTCGGGGTCTCTAGATTCTTGTAGTTGCGATTGTGGGGTCCTCCCTAAACAGGTCAAATTAATTCCATATTAGCCAATGCGAGAGTCTGACGCCAGACTATATTTTCGAAATCTGAAAAAAAATTGAGTTAGGCGCAGTTCGAGCCTGCGCCGCAGAGTTTCATGAAAACGTGTGGTGAAATAGTAACAAATTCTATATCGATGTTAATTTAATATTTACAACGAATTACAAAAAAAATATGTTTATTGTAAATACATTTAAAAAAATGCTTTGGTTTTAATTGTAATACCTACTCCACGTATCTGTTTCGTTTTTCGTAAATATTCTAAGGGAATGTACCCAAACTCGGACGCACCGCCACGCACGCGTCTGCGCTACCACGCACGTTACTATTCCCACGGTGCGTCGTGCGGGCTGGTGCGCGTGCGTGCGCAATATTGCGCACCATCGGTTCTCAGCTTTAGGTACGTAATGATCTATCTCATAATAAATACGTAATTTTCTTAGCGGAGCCCACAGGCGTGGATTGGTTAGGGCATCAAGTAGTCTTAATCCGGCACTGCGGATCACACATACAAGTAGGTACACACAATCCATATAGTATTAGTAACAGCGACTCAAAAACTATGTTAGTAAAACTGACAAACTAACCTAACAACAATTAATAACTATGTGGCTCAACACATGTTGGCACGTGCCTCCGCACCCAGTGATTAATAAGAGAGCTGTCCACCTTGTCCAACAATGTTTTAGTGTGTTAGGGATAGGGATTCATATTTAACCACTTTTAGCATCGGCGGTCGGCGATTTTAGCTTTAAAAAAGCGGCTAAATCGCCGATCACCGATGCTAAAAGTAGCTAGTCTGCTGTGGCCCTTAGTAAATAAGATAAGATTTATTTCTCACCATAATATAAAGTACATTTTCAAATGATCATAGGACAATACATAATAGTTTTATTTATACTGTTGGAGACTGGTGCCTAAGCTAGACGTAAGGCCTGTATTTCAGGACACAAGGACTCGTAATATCTCGTATATAGCGGTTAGTGTAAAGTGACTGCTCCTAGGAGGTTATGTAGTGGAGGCTGTGTAACTGGCCTGTATGCGGTACCTACATACGAGTAAAGCGTAAGTACCTGTGAGTGGTTTCGTTTTCGAAGCTTGACGATCACAATAGACACACAGATGATGATGATGCAAAGTGCGGCGCCGGCAATCATTCCTATCGTCTTCCATCCTACTGCAGGGTCCTCGTTATTGGCTGCAATGTATCATTGATTCGATCAATCCTACTAATAATAATAGGGATGATGCCTCGGTAAAAAAAATGCAATTCTAATTAGTCCGTCATTCAGATGATAAAAAAATATTAGACACGTATTTTTTGCTTTATCATATTAATAAAAAATTACTTAGATAAAACGCAAATTAGGGTCGGGAGTGAAGGTCGCTACGTCACTAGTATGTATAAAATCTACATACTCGTGACGTCATGGCACATTTTACCTCAATGTATCGCCGTAATCTTTACATTACGTAAAAAAAGAAAAATACGTGTCCAATATTTTTTTATAATCTCAAAGACGGACCAAAAATTTTTTTTTTGTCATCGTCCCTATTATAAACGCGAAAGCTTGTGAGGATGGATGGAAGTTAACTACTAAACGGATTTGGATGAAATTTAGTACACATATAGTTTATAACCTAGATTATTACATAGGATTCCGATATTCCCACGGGGGTCGAGACTTATACGGGTGATCCCCGGAGCGCTGCTAGTTGAAAATAAAACAAGGCCCTCATCAATGAACCATCTCTATGCAGTGCCGCCCAACCGCAATGACAGACCCCAGCGACACGTTGTTGTAGATGGTGATAGTGCCGCCTGCTGCTCGAGTGACGCCAGACGGCATATAAGTAGTGCTGTCAGTGGCTGACACTAACAGAGCGACAAGACGTATTTTTCGTTTGACTTATGAGTTTTGCGAAACTGAGGAAGAGAAGTGCCGCTGCCGTCGTAGATGTGACGTCGAGTTCGGAAATAAAATAACAGCAGCACTGTCACCAGTGTGTATTGTTAACCACAACGCCGCTGCCGTCTGCGGCCTGCCGCTATCTCGGGGATTATACCTTAAGTCTCTTTAATATATTTTCTGAAGTTTTTTGGGCATTAAACAAATATGTTAACCGTTTGGGGTGCAAGACTAAAAAACAACTGCCCAGTTCGATCAGCCTGCGTAGTTAAGTAGCAGTTGTGGCGGTTAGTTTGAAGATGGGTGATCATTCGTATACATCAACACCCCTCCGTGCCTCGGAGATTACGTTAAAGTAGCAGGTATCAGACCTTGGTAAATCAACGGCCTTCGGACAGTCACGATCATCCATGGGTAGGTGAAATGTTTAAGACATCGTGCGAGACCTTTTCGTTTCCCGGTTGTCATTCAAATATTCATGGCACTCAGAAGCTCAAAAGTCTGATAAAATTGGTCTGATCTTAGAATTTTGATTGTAATCAGACCTTTACTTGATATGACATCAGATTCTTCTTATTCTTTTCGTGTGGCTAACGACTAACCTGGTGTCAAAATTTTAAAGCCGCCTCTGACTGGGCTTCACATGCCGTCGAGAAACATCGGTCAGGCATGCCGGTTTTCTCACGATGTTTTCCTTCACCGTTTTTGAAGCAAGTGATAATTATACAATACACGCATGAATCCGAAAAGTCAGAGGAGTTGGGTTCGAACTCGAGAGACTTGGAAGTCCGACGGTCACACCACTAGTCTGTCACTACTATGACAATAGATAAACACGATATTATGGCAATAAAATATAGTTTTAGACACAAGCTCGTCAAAAATTATCGTTTTACCTTTATCTCCATGTACCGACGATGCATTATTAGCGTGTGAGGTCTCTTCTACAACAACAAAGTTAAGTTAGTACTATAATTTAATAACACATAGTTTGATCAAAAAGTAACTACATAACAAAACAACACGCCTGTTCACTCCGAAGAATGAGGCAGAAAGGAACCTATAGTAGACTCGTTTTTTTTCAACTATGTCAAAGTCTCATGGTTTGTCCCATTCATTACCTACCTACATGTTTCGTAAATAACATACTCAATACTTAGGTAATTTCATTAATCAATGTCTTATATTAAGAGCGTTTATCCTAAAAGTTTGCAACGTCGCAAATAGCTGTAAAATATTTAACTGTTTTGATTAATTTGGTAATATTACTGTATGGAAATATGAAATGTGGCTAACTAGCGAACTAAAATATGGATTATGAAATGCAATAATTAATATCGTAACACCGAATATTTAGTTTTAGATGTAAAAAAAATATTTGTAAACTTTCCAAATGCCTTTTTTACACCTGCAACGGTTACAACATCAAATTCAGTGTTATAATTACAATTCATTATTAATATTCTAGTTCGCTAGCCACATTTCATATTTCCATACAGTAGTATTGCCAAATTATTTTTTGACATCTATTTGCGACGATGCCCACTTTCAGAATAAACGCTCTTAATGTGGATCGAAACAAAACAGTAGGTACTGTAGGCTAATTCGCATAATTTTGTGAGTTGTGACGCGCCGATCGAGTTATAGTGTTAATGCAATTAAGTTAAAGATGAAGTGCTAAAGCGTATTCTTGTAATCATTGAACTGCGCGTAGCAGTAAAATGCGCTCTTATTGCGCTCGCGTAACGCGAACTTGACGCGAGTGTAGGTACCTATCTGACAGCTGTAGAGAATTGAAAAGCGTCGTTTTGATTAAAACTTTACTGCAACTAAACTTCTGTAGTTACGCGAATTATACCCCATTTCACTAAAGGCTTGTGCAGACCAGCGCGACTTGTCGCGCGACGCGACACCGGTTATTGTTATACTGTTAAGTTTTCTTAGAAATTGTATTGTTCTTGTCGCGTCGCGCGACAAGTCGCGCTGGTCTGCACAAGCCTTAACACTACGCGACACTTGAATGTACGTACAGTTAAATAAAAGCGTAATGTTGAATATTCAACGCTTGGGTCCACGGCGAGGGTATTACACTGGCATGGTTTTAACTAGCATTTCAAATTGCATGCTTGCATTACATAAGCCAGCCAGCTTATCTCCATTATAAGCAAATAAATGATGATTATTTATTTCTAATTTCATCATCATTCTTTTCCCCTTATCGTTATTTATTTGGGGTGGCGCAGGGTGTCTCATAATGTGCAGAATTTTAAGAAGCCAATATTATTAATTAATTCGCCAACAGAAGCTACACAATTACATGCTTGTGTACAAGAACAGGGACCAATATTTGTGTGCGATTCCAATTTCAAGAGACCACCATTCATCTAATGTTAAAGTTGCAGTAAATGCATGTGTATCACAAAATTCACAAACGAGGCAGAGGAAGCTTGTGCCTTGCATAAGTGCAACTGCGCCACAGGGTCTGATGCATGCACTTGGGCTGCCCGAGCGCATGCCTTAAGCCAACCCGTCATACTTTTCATACAAAAGCTCGTACGTGATTATGGCGTTGTATCACATCTTTCTATGAAATTTTAAAACTAATATGTATGGTGTGCACTATATCTAAGTTTCTATGAAAGCAAAAAATAAAAAAATTGAGAAACAAATTCAGTATAAACCTCCAAAAATCTGCTTTTTTGCACAAATTTTACTCAAACTTTGGCCAACCGGTTACTTTTTAAAAAGAGACATCTGCATACAAACCTCGCACATGTATTGGAAATTCTAAATGACAAACATTTTTTTCAAAAACTCGTAAGGTTTACTCAAAAACACGTATTTCCTGATACAAATTTTTACACACTATTTTTCGTAGAATGTTATCGCGTTCTCACTTGTTTGTTGGCAGTTCTCACTTGCGCTCGATGAAACAACAAGCTTTTCGACCATGCTCGCGTTGACGATAGACGGACCGGGAAGGGCCCTCTTAACTGGCATACGTCTGGTTACTAGCACAATTTGATTGGATTTGATGAGTCTAAGGCGTGGCATACAGATTTGTTTGGGTCGGTGATTCGGCAGAGTCGGGCGGCAAAATCGAATATAGTAATGTATCTACGTACAGGTCGCGTCAAATAACTTTGTCGCTCAAAAGTAGGCTACAAATGACTGCGCAATTTTACTTATAAAACAGTAAAGATAATTGACGCGAACTGTAGTCGGGTCATAAATAATTCATAGGTTCCGTATTTTCAATTTGGAATGAGACGCAAAAATCAATAAATTAGGTTCGAATTTTGAATGTTTCACGGTTTTAAAAACTTAGGTTTTGTAGACTTTTCTTTTGTTTTCAACATGGAGTGGACACAAAAAGACAGAGTGGCTGTAATTGCGTTGCATCGTTGTGGATGGGCTGCAAGTAATTTTTTTGAATAACACAAAGGTTCGTTTATCGCGCCATTAAACGATACGAGGAAGATTCAAGAATAGAAGCCAGATAGAGGAGTGATCGACCTCGTACGGCTCGCAATCCAGCGGTAATCAAAGCCATCAAGGCGCGAATTCAAAGAAATACTGTGCTAAAGCAAAAAATGTTGACTCTTCAGATGGGTTTAAACAGAACCACGGGGAAAAGGATGTGGAATGAAGACCTCGGGCTACGGGCTTACCGTAAAAGAACAGACCACCTCCCCGAATGATCGTTTGAAAAAAATTGGCATCAACGATCATGCGTTTTATTGAGACGGTACGCGGGAAAAAACTACCGCGTAATCTTATTTTCAGAT
Organism: Agrochola lota; assembly: GCA_947364205.1. NCBI lineage: Eukaryota > Metazoa > Arthropoda > Insecta > Lepidoptera > Noctuidae > Agrochola > Agrochola lota. The sequence continues at coordinate 5,259,273 of OX376246.1, read as the reverse complement.
TAATTTTTTTTTACAGTCGAAAAGAGCTTCAATAAGCAAAATGACAAGGTGAATGCTCACAACAGTGATGAAGCGAGCAGGCGCGTCCCGTGTGTTCATCGTGGTCATCATCCCTCATCGGTGATGGTTTGGTTTGGAGTGTCGTATTTTGGCTCCACTGAGATGTTTTTTTGAGAAGAAGGTGTGAAAACTAGTGCTCTGGTGTACCAAAATACGGTTCTGCAAAACCTCATAAACGAACAATGTTCGCAAATCGCCACTGGGTATTCCAGCAAGATTCTGCACCGGCTCATAAAGCCAAGAATAATGCAAAACTGATTGGACGCCCATGAAATTGATTTCATCAGGCACAAAGATTGGCCGTCCTCCAGTCCAGTCCTTAATCCTTTGGAAAAATTGCTCAAAACCCCATAAAAATTTGTGGAGTTGCTGAAGCTATCCCTCATTAAGGCAGTGGCCGAAATGGACCTCAATGTCGTCCGTGATTCTATCAATGACTGGCCTCGCAGATTACGGGGTTGTATGGAAAATCAAGGAGGTAATTTCGAATAAACTAATATACATGTCAAACTGTGTATTTTTACCTATCTTCCCTTAAATAAATTACTATAATAAAATTGAAAACGTGTCATTTATTTGACACTTGATATGTGACAGAATCTATGATCCGACTACGTACATGTTCGGGAAAAAGCCGCTCGACTTAGCTCAAATTATGCCGAGCCAACCCGAACATAATTCAGTGAGCGTAGATGTAGAATGGACGGCATGAGCCGAATGAAAGACGAATATGTGCAGTAATTGCTTTGCTAACCTAACCACACACACAACGAAAATAAAGATCATTGTGATCACGACCGGATTATCCATAAGGCAGTGTCGACAACTGAAAATTTGTATATTCAATGTTTTTTATTATATTACATTGTCATATTTCAAATGATTATAGAATTGTATACAATTTTTTCGCAACCATTTTCTAGCAGACTAATCAGACGACGATGGTACGGCAAGCAAAATCAAGTGCAGCTTATTTAACGCAAAGTGCTTCAAAAAATTTATATTGTGATTGCCCATGTATTAAGCGCTTTATTAACGATCCATCCTAGCTGTACGTCCGCTCAAGACCACGGTGCTGGACGTAGCATACACACTATCGTGCGTGCATCTAGCGTGCCAGATTTAATTGAACGAATTAAATAAGCGCACGTGTTTTATTTATCAAAACGCCAAAAAATAGGTCTTCTGATATTGTCAGCAGTCCACAGTGTGGGACTTATATCTTTCAATAAATCTGAAAGTGTTTCGCGTTCCATTTTTCAACACCGGGACATGCCTACTCGGCTGCCGTTGTTAAAGCTCACGCAAATCATCATCGGCAACCTAATAATACGAGGAGTACTCAGCGGCCCTCCGCAGCAGTTCGAAGCTCGTTGCCGGTAACAAGCCAAGGACAGGCCGATGAAGAAGGCTTCATTCGCGTGCAGAAGAAGCCTGCTTGTCGCAATCTGTGCGGTACCGCAATGACTGGTCCCGATATGTTGCTGCGTCCCGCTATTCCAACGACGCAACTGTACGTGTCACGTCTACATCATACCACGAAAGTAGAGGAGGTCGTGGAGTACATCAGGACGAAGATCAAGTTCACCTTGAGAGTCGAGAAGTTGGAGTCGCTTCATAAGATTAACTTCAAATCTTTTGTGGTGCGGGTTCCGACTCATCACCTGGAGACTTTCATGAAGGAGGAATTTTGGCCCACGGGTGTCGTGTATCGGCGTTTTCGCGGAAGGCTACATGACACCACACGACTCAGCGCAATAATACGTCGCCGACTCAACGTACTAACTAGATTTTGTAGTAATGTTTTTTTTTTTTTTATTATTATTATGTATTAGTTTATTATTATCTATGATTATTTTGTGTATTTTGTCTATTTTCAGGCAACTAATTGCCTGAAAATAAAGCAATTATTATTATATTATCTTTTATTTAACTTTTTAACATATAAAATACATTTTTAAATATTTCTTAAAAACCATATAAAAAACATTTAAAAATATAAAAAATAGTGTTCCGCCGGTGTCGGGAGCAGGGTCCAAGCTACCGGTGGTTAGGGCTGCAGAGACAGGAACCTCCTCACAATGCGAGCCGTATCGAGGAGTACTGCCTTCTGAATCAGGCCCTTGATCCAACTGCCTAACGACAGCCTCGAGAGATGTTGGTCGAGGCTTTCGGCAGTCAGGCCATTGGCCGTTACGACAATCGGTACAATGATAGCCGAGCTCACATTCCACACGTCAACAACCTCGTGTGCAAAGTCGAGATATTTTATTTGTTTCTCTCAGCTTTCACGAGGTTCTAGTCATGCGGAATAGTAACATCAACTATCATTGCGCGGCGCGCTGATCGATCTATCACCACTATATCAGCTTATTGGCAACAATAGTCCTGTCAGTAATGATAGATCGATCCCAGTACAACGTGACATGGTCATTTTCGAGAACTGGGTCGGGCACATACTTATAATACGGTACCTCAGAGTCAACAAGTTTATATTTCAAAGCAAGTTGCTGGTGAATAATCCTGGCCACTTGGTTATGCCTGTGTAAGTACTCGCCGTTAGCCAGACGCGAACAACCAGAGATTCGAGAGTGTCTGATGGACTCACCCGGACGATGGCATGCCCGACACACGTCAACCGTCCTGTCCTTCATAATATGTCTCCGGTAGTTATTCGTCAAGATAACTTCGTCCATAATTGCACAGACAAAACTTTCAGTTTCCCCGAAAAGGTCACCGAAACGTAGCCAGGATACGGACGCTAAGAAATCTACACCGGCTCATGAAGAGCCCGATAGTAGCGCCCGTGAAGCTCCTTGCTCTGCCATTCCTTGCGGTCATCTGTAGTAAGTACTACAGGTTTGCGCCAGTTCTCTTTAGCCATAGAAAGCGGGGTGAGTCCCTTGTCCACTGCGACCACATCACGGTGCATACCCACTTCGGCTTTTAAAAAATAATCCCTGAGGCTGCACACCTCGCGGTTGTGGAGGGTCTTAGCGTTTAAAAAGCCTCGACCCCCGCACTTCCGCGGGATGTACAGTCTCATCACCGATGAACGTGGGTGATGCATCCGGTTTGCGGTCAGGAGTGTACGGACCTTTCTGTCCAGGGCGTCGAGTTCGGTCTGAGTCCATTTGAGTATGCCGAAAGAGTACATCAAAACCGGCATGACCCAACCGTTGAAGGCGCGCACCTTTTTTCCGCCCAAAAGAAGACTAATTAATAAGATCTTCAGGCGGCCAAAGAAGTGTTCCTTCAACGATTGCTTCATGTTAGTAACGTTGATGCCTAACGCTTCCGACATACCCAAATACTTTCGGCAGCTTTCGGCTGAGGAGAGGGATCTAAGGTGTATGGAGTCCGAGAGTTGAGTTCCCTCGGATTCCATAATCTCCCCTCGCTTCACATGCATGACTGCACATTTGTCCACACCAAATTCCATCCTGATGGCGCTACTGAATGTTTCAGTTACCTTCAGTAGCTCCATCAGTCGCAATTTGTTGGGGGCAAAGAGTTTCAAGTCATCCATGTAGAGGAGGTGAGATATGACCTGACCACCTCTCCTTAACCGATAGCCCGAACCTGAATCCTCTAGCAGTGTGCTTAGAGGATTCAGGGCTAAGCAGAACCAAAGTGGACTCAAACTGTCGCCCTCTATCTTGTACAATTCCAGAACCCTCATGAGCCATGTATGTGGCACCGAGTCGTAGGCCTTCTTATAGTCTATCCAGCATGTCGACAAATCCTTGCGGGATCGACGAACCTGTTGGCTTATGGCCATGTCGGTGAGGAGTAGCTCCTTAGTACCATGGGACCCAAAATGGATGTAAGAAGTTTATAAACCGTAGACAAACATGTGATCGGTCTATAATTCTTGGGTTCCGCAGGACTACCTGACTTATGGAGCAGGTGGGTAACGAGACTGTGGTAGCGAACCAGACTCCACGGATGACTGGAATTGAGATGCTAGGCGAGTGTGCGAACTAGTCAGCCATTTTAACCAAAAGTTGTGCAGTCCGTCCGGTCCCGGTGATTTCCAATTCGGTAACGGACGGACTGCTCGGGCTACGTCTAATGGCGTTATTGACACAGGTTCCATTTCTGGGATAGTTTTACACACTCGCTCGACATCCTGCATCCAGCCAGCCTCAGTGTGACAGACGGGCACCGACCAGATGCTGCGCCAGAATTCACTCGTGGCGGCATCATTCGGGCGGCACACGTCCGTCGCATTTCGTTCAGGTCGCTCTCAAGCTCTATATACCCACCTCTCTTCGCTCTGGAACAGGCAATTCTGCGTGTATCGATCAACCCGCCGCTTATACCGCCGAATACGGCTCGCCCATGCACAAACTTTCTGCTTCAGGAAGTCGATGCGCTCTGTGACACGGGACATGTATTCTTGAGGGCTGATTCCAGTCCCCGAGAATGCCCGTCTCACAAAGCGCATCACTTGTGGTCGTGTATTGCCCTCCCTGAAGCAGTATAGTTTGCCGATGAGCACCCTGGCCCCATCGATACGTCGCTCGATTCTGCACTGCCAGGCTGGTACGGCTGGTTTCGGTCGAGTAGCTACATCACAGTTTGGGCACTTGACGTTAGCTAAACGACATGCCGCAACAGCCGCACAGTACAGAATCGAGTGTGTGTCAACGAGATCCTCGCTGCTCTCGAAAAAATTCTAAGCTGCGAGTCCAAGGCACACACCAGCGCCCTATTTTTTTTGTGCATAGATAGGCGTGGTAATCGGGGTCTAAGATCTGTCGTAGTGTACCTATAATCGCGAAGCACATCCTCCAGTGCGTACTGTAGTACGTACTGTGGTAACCCTTTCATGCTCCTCTTCAACACCACTATTGGACCGCGGCGGGATTACATCAATAGGTGACACTTGTGCCGCGGTTTGTGCCGGAGTTGAGATGATCGACAGTCGTTGGGCCGAGACGTTAACGGTTGGCTCTAGTTCCTGAAACAGAGACAGCATCCTAACACGGTACTCAGTGAGGTTAGTTCCTCCCTCTGTAGACCCGTAATATGCGCGCATGACGAATGCATGTTGGATGGATTCTCCCGGACGGTGGCATGCCCGACAGATGTCAACCGTGCCGTCCTTCACAATAAATCTCTTATTTATTATTATTATTATTTTAAATGTCTTTGACTTATCTCGGGACCCTAGGGTCTCGGACCTTTTGGAAGGCGTATGAGGGGCCGAAGCCAACTCGCATAGGCCCCTTAGACATTTTTATGTATTGAGGCACCAACCGACGATTATCTCTGTATGCATTACGCAAGTGCACCCAAGGACAACCCCCGGTTGGTGCAGGGCTATTACAGAACATAGAAACAAAATAAATTGGGCTATGGTTTTGGGTGGCTAAAGTTGACTGGTGACCTGGAACTATGGAAGGACTATGGCCCCTGCCTGATCAATGTTTTATATATACACGGAAAAATGGCAGGGGGTGACTTGCACACTCAATAATGGTCGCTAGCACATAGTGACGTAGCAACAAGGGGGCAATATGTCCTGAGGTGCTTGAGGAGTGGAGAGGTATTCCACGGCTTTCAGAACAATCCCAGAGCCCGGAAGATGCTCAAGATCCCTACGAGGACTTACTGGAATACTTCCTTCCTCCGAGCACGTTTCCTCTTGCGAATCTCCACTCAAGCCGGCCAATTAAGGCAAGAATGAGGTGGGAGCTCTGTTCCTCGTCAGTGTTCACTCCAGCCGGCCAATAAAGGCAAGCCAGAGATGAGGAACAATATTTCTCCCTGGAGATAGGGTCTGTGGGGTCGCTACTGCCCAACAGCTCGCCACATGCTGCCCTGCGGGTTTCTGTATCTCTCTTGGTCTGGCCCCTCATCCTAGACCTGTTCCGGCAAAGTAAACTCTACCGGCACAGACCTAGAGTTTGGAGTGCGCAAGCCCCACCACGACGTCAACGTAGAGACACGGCGGTGGGGTTATTATTATTATTATTAAGCGCCTTATTAACGATCCATCCTAGCTGTACGTCCGCTCAAGACCACGGTGCTGGACGTAGCATACACACTATCGTGCGTGCATCTAGCGTACTAGATTTAATTGAACGAATTAAATAAGTGCACGTGTTTTATTTATCAAAATGCCAAAAAATATGAGACATATCTTTCAATAAATCTGAAAGTGTTTCGCGTTCCATTTTAACGTGCTGTCGCCTTGCGATACAAGTTCTAAATGCTGAATCTGCTGTACAGCAAGTTTATACACGATCGACTCACGATCGCTCTGACGTAGGTCCGCGTTATTCACTGTCTATCTGCGCGACGGACGCGGTGGTTTTCGCAATGTATTATTATTCGGAAACATAGAAATTGGTGGTAAAATTAAACGAGTGGCTCATGTATTCTCCATCCACTGGTAAAGTATAGTGTTTTCCATGTGTTCATTTTGGTGAAGCTCAAAGCTAATCGCAATTCCAATCAGGATTTTATGATTGGAAAAATGCGTCGCGACGGATTGTATTTAATAAAAAATACGCATACTTTCCTTTCATTTGTTGTACTGGTTAGGGTGATGGCATACCTTCATAATGTAGTAAAAAAATTACAGTTCGAAGTTGAAGTAGGTTACAAATGACTGCGCAGTAGTCAATCTTACCTAGAAAACAGTAGCGCGAATGAAAGCGCGCATGCGCAACCTAACTTCAAAGCGGCAAAGTTATTTGACGCGAACTGTATTTTACGAAGTTAGAAAAGAGTAAAGGGGCTCCGAGAATTGCATTACCTAGGGGCCCCGACATGGTTAATCCGGCCCTGATTGTGATGCATAAGGGTCCGCTCACACAGACCGGCTCGGAGAGGAGAGCAGATTTTTTATCACGTTTAAAACAGAGTTTTGAATTATTGTAATAAGGTTTATTTTTAGATGTCACTCCTTTTATTATTGCGAATACTTGAGAGCAAACCTAACGCGCTTAGTGTGAAATAATAAGAGGATCCGAACGCCTGCCTCTGATGACATACTCTTCCGCGCTCGCGCAGTACAATAGCTCCATTTGTATGTTCTTTCGCGCTCGCGTGGCCGACCGGCTCCGATTGCGTGCTCTTTCACGCTCGCGTGGCTTGCGACTGCGATTGGAAGGCGCGGAACTAGAGGTACTCCGCCCTTGTAGAGCAGCCGCTCGGCTTCGGGCGCATCCGTCCGGCTCCGAGTGCATCCGCTCAAAAACAGTGCTCTTCCAGCCGGTCTGTGTGAACGGACCCTAATCGAAACCAGTACCTACAAGCTGCCGTCGCATTCTATAGAAACTCCGTACTACGCTAGGCCAGCTCGAGGTCAAAGTGTTATCACCGACGTACGGTCTATGTACAATGATTTAAAGACGACGTGGCACTATCATTAAAGATTTTTTTTAAAGCAACCGACTTCCAAAATAAAAACACTACAAAGTGAAAAATTACTTTACTTTCGGAAGTCGGTGTCTTTGGTTTTGACTTTTCGTTTTTGCCACCGATTTCCGAAATTAAAGTTATTTTTTCACTTTGTAGTGTTTTTTTTTGGATGCTGGTTGTATATTTTAGTAATTTTTTTTATTGTCCACTTTTAAGTTTTGGTACCTACCCCACACAAATTTGAATACCACTACCTGCTGTATAAATAACAGTAACAGGAAGTTATTATAATATCATCCACATATACTAAGTAGGAAAAATACGTATTATTGAAGCTTACTCAAAAACTATTCAAGTAAAGTTAATAAAATTTATATGGGAGCAATTTGGGAGCATACCCTTTCATACAAAAAAACAATTTTCAAAATCGGTTCATAGTTGACGGAGAAATCGGTGGACAACCGTAATAAAAAAATAAAAATAAAAAAACATACATACGCCACGAACATAATAACCTCCTCCTTTTTGGAAGTCGGTTAAAAACAAGTAGGTTCCTACGATATCATTGATAGTCCGCCTGCTTGTTTAGTTAATTACGGTTAATAAAGCAGTCGCGACATTGATTTGATTGATTTTTACCAAGTTAACAAAAATAATTCTAAATGTAAACTAGTAAGTATAATCCAAGCAATGCATGTTAAATAAGCTGAATCACCTCTTTTAACCGACTTCAAAATAAGGAGGTTCTCAGTTTGTCGTACTCTTTTTTTTAACTTTGTGAATGTGACTACTAATTATTTAATTGATACATAAGACTGTTTGGTTATCTAGGGTTTGCAGACCCACATTTAAAAATTAAGTTTTAACATTATATTGAAATTATGATATTTTCCGATTCAAAATTATTGTACAATTAATATATAACATCACGCCAGTAATCTTTAAAGGGATAGACAGAGGTACCTATAGTTCACCCACATTTCGCCAGTTATGTGCAGAATATAATATATGTTTAGGAATCTATAGATAATGTACATATTTGTGGGTTACGTGACAACAAACACGATGGTCAGGTGGTTGCGATATTAGTTTGGTTTATCTATCATAATAGCATACTAGGTATTCTGTACGGGCCTAGACTAGAAGAGATAGTATTAAAGTTTGAATACTTAGTACCTATTGGTCGGGTGGTAGAGGTAGTAGTCGGAACTCTCTCGCGGAGGATCACTCTGATCTCTCTTCTCAGTTCCTCTTCTTGATGGTCATCATTCGGATCGCCCAGCTCTTTTAAATCACATACTATTGAAGTATTGTCGTACTCTTGACGAGTTACTTGGGTTAACTTATTAACATTGCAGCCCGATTTATAGCAGCTCCCTATCTCGCTATCTGAAAGTGGAAGAAAACTTAACGATATTAACAAATTGCATCACATTTGAGGATTTATTAGTTTGTGCGGCCCGAAGCGGTGAAGAGCGAGGTGGAAGTAGTGCGAGGAAGGATTTTAACTAGAGTCCGGCCGAAAATGGATTGATTTTTGGGCCGAAAAGGAAAAACGTTCTATATTTTAATCATTTTTTGTAACTGTTTAAACTTAATTACAAAAAAACTTGTTCTTTTCTTTAAGATATAATTATTAAAAATCCAAAAATCTGATTATTTTCTGAGAATTTTCTAATACCTTATAAAAGGTTTCATATTGAGACACGAAGCAACAAAATACGATCTAGAGGAATGTGGCCGCTTTTTTACAGATTGAATTTTGTTGCTTCGTGTCTCAATATGAAACTTTATAAAAGGTATTAGAAAATGTTTGACACACTTGCCGAGGGTTCTTACTAGCCGTTATTCATAATTCCTTCTCTAAGTCACGAGTTTTTTTTTAAGGAGTGGTTAGGGTACCTTTGGGCGCCCTGATAAGGTACGGCAGGAAGTACTTATTTAAATGCCAACCCTTAATTTTTAATTTATCAATAAAGCGCCTATAAAGTGGCAAAATCGCAATTGACCTTTTTTATGTGATATTGCCCCTTCTTGATTGATAATAGATATTTTTTCTTTAATAGCTGTTTAAATAATTATATTTTAATGTTTTCCTAGCTCTGCAATTCTCGACTCAAATTGACAAGTTCGCTGAAATTGAGGCAGTCCAAGGGCAAAATTCACAGATCGCATCTTAAGTTATCGTTTCATATGATTATGAACCTTATTTAAGCGAATTATGATCATATTCGTATTAGCGAAAGATTCGTTTGAAACGCTAACATTGCTTAGTATTAGCTTTACTTAAGTTAAATTGCAATCTATGAATCTTGCCCTAAGGGTAGTTTTATTTTAATTATTTGTGTCCTTTATTTCGACAGTTCTTTGTTATTGTTAGTAAGCTCAAGTAATGTAAAAACTTACTAGAACGTTTAATTTGTAAGTATAGAACTGGTCCTCTCGCATTGGGAAGAGAGCCACAGTTTAGCTGCAATGTCTCGCCATCTTTAAACTCATAGTAGATAACATTGAGTTTGTTATCATTATAAAGTTCCATTACTGTACCCTTTGATGGCAATTCCATGTGCAATGGATATGGATCTGAAAAGACGAGAGGTGATGTGAACATGGTTGGTGCAGCAGAAGACGTTGAATAGCCTGTCACGAGCTTTTTTTTTTAAATAGAACTTAACTAGACCTTTGTAAAAAAAACTGATAGGTCATGTGGTAAATATCAATATTTTCATATCAGTTTAAAAAATGAAATATCTTAAGTTGTACAGACTACTTCATTTATTTTTATATCGTTTCAGGGCTCGGACCGTTAAATTTTTAGAAACGTTTTCGTCTTAAAACCGATTTGTTTCGGTTACGTTCAACCGGAACGTTATTCAATCAATCGCAAAGACATTTTAATAGACGTAAATTATTAAACAGTAAACAATTCGGTTTCACAAGGGGTCCCTCGACTTCCGACGCTGGTGTTGAGCTTCTTGCACATATTTTTGAGGCCTGGGAGGAGTCACATGATGCCCTAGGTATTTTTTGTGACTTATCTAAGGTTTTCGATTGTGTTTCTCATGATACATTGGTCAGGAAATTGCATCACTATGGTGTTAGAAACACTGCTTTGGATCTTCTGATTTCTTATTTGGATAATAGGATCCAAAGCGTGGACGTTAATGGCAAGCCATCCCCGGGTTCTATTGCCACTATGGGAGTTCCGCAGGGCTCAATTCTTGGCCCTTTTTTATTTCTCGTATACATTAATGACCTTCCTTGCCTTATAAAGAACAGTCATGAAATAGTGTTATTTGCAGATGACACATCACTTATATTTAAACTTAAGCGACAACAAACAGTTACCGACGATGTAAATAATGCTCTCTCTAAAATAGTGCATTGGTTTAGTGTTAATAATTTACTTTTAAACGAGAAAAAGACTAAATATATTAGATTTCTGACACCTAACGTTAAGCAGGTGAAAACCAATGTACTAGTAAATGGGACAGAGTTGGATCTTGTAGACACCACTGTGTTCTTAGGTATTACTTTAGATTCGAAGCTTCAGTGGGGCCCACATATAACCAAATTGTCGAAGCGGCTAAGCTCTGCAGCCTACGCGGTGTATAAAATCCGTCATTTGACTGATGTAGAAACAGCTCGATTAGTATATTTTAGTTATTTCCATAGTGTAACGGCATCGGTTCGTACGGCATTTTGCTATGGGGAAATGCAGCCGACATTCAGGCAATATTTGTGCTGCAGAAGCGAGCCATTCGAGCAATATATAACCTTAGTTGTAGGCATTCACTGAGGGATAAATTTAAGGAAATAAACATAATGACAGTCGCATCTCTATATGTTTATGAGAACCTGATTTATGTAAAAAAGAATATTAATCTATATTCTAAGCACAGCGACGTTCATAGCATAAATACTAGACACAAAGATTTATTTATTGTGCCCAAGACTAGGCTCCAAAAAATTAGTAATTCATTTAAGTGCCAAAGTATACGTTTTTTTACAAAAAAACTCCCAAGCCATGTTAAAGAACTGAGCTTCAATAAATTTAAATAATTTATTAAACAGAAACTATGTCAAAAAGGTTACGGACGACATAAAGGCTTGGGAATAATTAAGCTACTCCAATGTACCCCCCCCCCCCCAAGCAACAAGCAAGTGTTTTAAAATCAATGTTAGTTTTTTTTTTTTATGAGTTGTATTGCTATATATGGTTAGCTAGCGACCTCGAATATTTATCATTTTATTGTCTGAGCAACCGGCAGCAAGTTCGTCATGCTCCCTTAGATGTCACTGCTTGCGGTAGCGTCGGGGTTGCCTTCTTCCCTCAAATATGGCGATGGGGGTAATGGCTGATCTTTAATCAATACTCAATTCTTTATTGCATTCCACAATGTATGTGCTTAGGTGGTAAACATTTGCTTGAGGAACAATCGTGGACCCTGTCGGGCACAGTAAAAGAAAGATAGTAGAAAGGTAGAGATGAGGACTTATCGTTTAACTTATAATCTAACTTATTCGAAAAACATTTTTTTTTTTTGTGTATTTATATGAGTTTCAGAGATTGATCATTTAAATATTCGTTTACACTGTAATAAAATTTACTTAATAATATTTTTTTTTATTTATTCGTGAATAGATGGAGCTTTTTTACATTTCTGATTGATTCGAGTAATTTATTATATAGTTTTATTGACATACCCAGAGGGCTTGTAGAATGTATTTTTAGGCGGGATTTAGGTAAGTTTAGCCGCGTTTTGTATCGGAGTGTGTATCTTGTTTGTATGTCTTCTCGTTTAGTGTAAAAGTGTTGGTGTTTATGAGCGAATTTGCATATTTCAAGTATATATAAACAAGGCAGAGTTAAAATGTTTAGGTTTATAAAATGGGGTTTGCAGCTATCTATCTGTTGTATATTTACTAAGATACGGACAAATTTCTTTTGAACTGTAAACAGTGTAGGTGCATCTGTACTATTTCCCCAGATAATTATGCCGTAACTAAGCCATGCATAAGCTTAAGCGTAGTATGTTACCAGGGCAGTCTGTAAGTTTGTGGTTTTGTTAACTTCTCGAAAAGCATACAGGAATTTTGAAAGTTTCGATTTTATTTTTTGACATTTTTTTCTATGGTTATGCCTAGGAATGTGAATTCGTTGACTGTTTCTATTTTTTGATTATTATATGTAAAAGCTACATTTAGAGGATGTTTTTGGTGAGGATGGAAAGTTATGAGTTTAGTCTTAGTAAAATTAATTTCGAGGTTGTGTTCGTTCAACCAAGTTATTATTTTGCTAAGTATATCTTTAAGGGTACTGTTTAGGTTTAGGTTGTCATGACACGAGGCGAGAATGGAAATATCGTCCGCAAACAAAACGCATGGTCCAGATTCTGCTATGAACCTTGGTAGATCGTTTATATAGACGAGAAATAAAAGACATCCAATAACACTTCCCTGGGATATTGATGCGTTTATTGCCTTCCTGTCAGAGCGGAACTTTTGAAGTTTGTTTATTTTGTTATCGTAGAATTCTATTCCTACTAACTGTGCTCTATTTTCTAGATAAGATTTGAACCATTCTTGTGATTTACCGCGGATCCCTATTCTATATAGCTTGTTTAGTAAAATACCATACTGTACTTTGTCATAGGCGTTGGTTATGTCAAGCATTATACCTACTGCGTATTTTTTATTGTTTATTATGTTTAAGGCTTCCTGTATACATTTATAGACTGCTAATGCTGTTGATCGATTTTTTCGAAAGCCATTTTGGCATTCGTCAAATATTTTATATTTTTCGCAGAAACTGTACACGCGATTACACATTGCTTTCTCAAAAATCTTTGAAGATTTTTGCTGTTTTTCTTATGTAATGGTTACACTAATGCTATTTTCAGCTGATCAGGGAACACGCCATCTTCAAAAGACTGGTTTACTAATTTATAAAATGGTAGTGTAAGCTCGTCAGCACATTGTCTGAGTAAACAGGGTGGAAGTTCGTCTATGTCGTGACTTTTTTTATTTTTTAAGCTCTTTATCATATTATTTATTTCTTATGGGTCTACCGGAGTGAGGAACATTGTATTTTCGGTAGGTGAGAGTACTGAGAGACTTCTCGGCTCATCGTTTGCTCGTACCTCGCCAATGGATGCAAAAAAGTTGTTAAACATATTGGCTACTTGTGTTGGCTCTGAGGTTGTTATGTTGTTATTTGTGTGTAGTTTAATGTTAAACTTGTCTATTTTTATTGTTTAATTGGTTCGCTCGTTTATTATATTCCACATTGTTTTGACTTTGTTATTAGATTTTTTTATTTTGTCAATATACGTATATTGTAGTTTTTTTGCTGTTGTTACTGTTTTTTTTAAATATTTTTTCATGTTTTGAAGTGTTGTGATATTATTGGGTTCTTTCTTTTAAGTGTAAGTGTTTTTAATAATCTCTTATTTTTGCAGGAGGTTTTGATTCCTTTCCTTTCATTTTTTCTTAAAAATAGATTTTAATTTTACCATACGTAAGGGTATGCATTTGTTCAGGACATTGGTTAGCGTATCGTTCAATGCATTATAGTTATCATTCATATTTTGGTCTTTTATTATTTTGTTCCAGTCTATGGTTTGTAGAGCTGACTTAAACTTGAAAATATTCACATCGTTAAATAATCTCTTTTTTGCGTACGAAAAAACTTTACATGTGGTAAAGAGATTTGTATTGCTGTTCCGCTATGGTCTGAAAAACCTAATTCCTCTACGGTTGTAAATATTTTGTTAGTGTTGAAGTTTGTAAATATCAAATCCAAGCATGTAGATGTAGTTTGAGTAATACGAGTGGGTTTTTTAATGTATTGTGTAAGTTTAAACTCTAGCATTAGATCTATAAATTGACTAGTTTTCCTGTTGTTCTCTAAAATATTTATGTTGAAATCTCCGCCTATAACAATATCAAATTTGTAATATTTATTGTTTACATAGTTTAAAATAATTTTTAATTGACTTATAAATATATCTTCTTCTCTTTTATTCCAATATATCGCTAGTAATAATATACGTATTTTCTTTAGGCAATTCTACTGCACATAATTCTATTACATACTCTATGGACATATCTGTGATATCATTCCTATCTCTAAAATCGATGTGTTCTTGGAGCAGGATGTATACGCCGCCACCACCTCGCGTGCTTCGGCAGTATGAAGCAGCAATTTTATTTCCGCTAAATTGTATCATGGTTTGTTTTTCTTCCTTGATAACCAGGTTTCTGATAAGCATATTGCATTATATATTGGGTTTTCTTCAATGAAAGCTTCAAGTATGTGTTGTTTATTGCAAATACTTTGTATGTTTTAGAATAAAATGTTAAATTGTGGTCCTGTGACTTCGAAAGGAGTTGTTTTCTGTATTTATGTTACCAATTGTTACCCTTTGTTGGTCGTTGTTGTTTCTATTGTTTTGGGATAATAGTGTTTTGTTATTTGTCTCATTAGTTTTGTAGATTTGTTGGTTGGTTTTCTTCCTTATATTTATTACTTCTCCCTCGACATATAGTTGATTGTTTCGGATTTCTGAATATAAGCCTTTCTTTCTCGCTTTTAACATTTCTTCTCGCATATTGCCTTTCTTTGCGTTTATTTTCATCTAAAAACTCGGATAGAGATAGTCTTGTACCTTGAAAATAGTGGCAATTATTGAGGATGTACTTTGTCATTCTTTTGCTTATTAATTATATAACCAATGGTCGGGTTATGGTATTATTATACTCTATGCATATTTTCTATATAGCCCCTTAGGTCTACTTCCAAAATGTCTTGAAACATATCAATTACTCTTTCATGCAGATCAACTTCCGACTCTTTTAAGTACTCGGCGAAGCCGTACAGAACTATCTTCTTTGA
Source organism: Agrochola lota (assembly GCA_947364205.1). Classification (NCBI taxonomy): domain Eukaryota; kingdom Metazoa; phylum Arthropoda; class Insecta; order Lepidoptera; family Noctuidae; genus Agrochola; species Agrochola lota. The sequence continues at coordinate 5,243,939 of OX376246.1, read as the reverse complement.
ATTACTTTCCGTGGATTTAATAATTGGGGAAACAGATACAGATTTTATTTCTAATATGTCTTTTTTGAGTTTTTCATTTTATTTAATTAGGTTTTCTATTTTAGTGTTAACTTTTTCTAGTTCTAGTTTTCTTTGATCATTTTGTTTCGATAGGTAATTGGTTTTCTGCTCGAGATCTTCTGTGAGTTTAGCTTTGTTAATTTCTATTTGGATAGTGCTTCGTAGTTCGGATATTATTGTTTCATTATTTTCTTTCAGACATATCATAATCATTTCACTCAAACTTAGCAACGAGAGTTCAGATTGTATGTTGGTATTTGTAGATTTTTTGTCATCTGGTTGGAGTGTGTCTCCTAGTAAACTGAGATTTTCAAAAGTAGTTGTTTCATTGCTGGGATATGTAGTTCTTTTTCTAAACGTGACGTTGCTGTCTTCACTGGGTGAAGTTACTTGCTGGTTTTGAAAAGAGATCTGTGGGCGTATGGGAGTGTTTGAATTTCCTATTTTGGGCATTTTGCAGTGGCAAACCTGACATTTCCATGTTTTTTTAATGGTCTGCAGTCATTATTATATTAAAATGGTCTCTGGAGATGTTTGTACACTCCAGATCGTATTTACAACTACATAATGTGCAGGTTAGATGTTCGCTGGTTGAGAGATTTTGTGTACAACCTGCGCATATTTGTGGCATTTTGAGTAATTTTGTTACTGGTGTTGTCATCTAGCGGGCACTCATTTGAATTTATTATCTCGTTTTTGAAGAAGAACAAAATTTAAATCGTTCTCGATTAATAAAACGTTTTTAACGGTTTTTAACAATTTTTGGGTTGATCAATAGGAAACTCGGAACACAACCCCTTATCAATACGTAATGCGGCAAGCGCATTGGAATCAAAGAAGTAACGAAATGAATCTATGGTACTAAAACGTAACTAAACAAGTTCATGCTTGTCGGCGCACGCACCGTGCGCGGCTGCATCCTTCGGAATAAACCGGTTTTAGAAAATGTTCTTATTTCCTTTTCGTAGCCAACAAAATGTTGTACAAAGAAGGATGAGAACTGTTAAAAACGTTTTAAATACGTTTCCGAGCCCTGTCGTCTAGTAAGTTATTTGTAAACGATGAATTCTTGAGATTCATATTCGCTAAAACCCATAAATGTTTCTTTAATAAGAGTATTCATTCATTTTGTTTGCAGTATTTCACCCTTATCATAAATCAGCAATACTATCGCTAAATCCAATAATACCTACAGAATTACATTTTCACAAAAAAAATCGTTCGGGTTCTTTTCCTCACTGAACAGCAATGATGTAAAAAGAGGTGGATAGGTTATGCACGTTCCGAGTGGTACATCAAAACTTGGCTAATTAGCCAAGTTTTCGTCGTCTTGTTTCTTTTTCGCTCCCGATAATTACGGCTTGCCGTCTTACTTCCACGTCATCTAATAGTGTGACATTTTTCCCGTTCTTAAGATCGGACGTCGGGTAGGTAACCTTATGTTCGGCTTTTTACATATATACACGTATATTTTATCTAAGTCTTTTTAACAAAACTTGTCGAAAACAAGTAGGTATAATAATAAATAATAAATTAAATAATAATCCCGTTTAGCTCCGATGTTAAGGATCTTGGTCTGCATGTTGACACATGTCTTGACTGGTGAAACCAGGTCACGACTGTAAGTAAAAAAGTCACCGGAACGTTGCGGTCGCTCTATCGGTTGGGAAACCTTCTCCCATCACACATTAAGGCAATGCTTTTATAGTCCTTAATCTTTCCCATAATAGATTATGGTGATGTGTGTTACTATGACCTGAATGCAGATCTCCTCAATAAACTTGACCGCCTTCTAAATAACTGCATTCGATTCGTTTTCAATCTTCGTAAGTATGGTCATGTGTCTGCGCACCGATTGCTTTTAAAATGGTTACCCATACTTCAGCGCAGAAAGTTGAGGGCTATGTCTATGTTGTATTCTATACTGGACAATCCCACTTCTCCTTCTTACCTGACTTCCGACGTTCAATACCTATGCTCTGCCCATAGTAAAAATCTTCGTTCAACCAACAATCGTCTTCTACGATGTCGTTCTCACATTTCTGGTTTTATTCAATCTTCTTTCTTTGTCCAGGCGGTTTTTCTTTGGAATGCGCTCCCTCTGAACATCAGGATGGCAACCAGTCGGTTATCTTTCAAAGTGAAGGCACGTGAACATATTAGTAAAAAGTTGGCGGAATCATTGCAGCGCTGATTTGTTGATTTGTTTTCTCCTTTACCTATCGTTATTTCTCCTGACAAAGTTTATTCGGTTTATATGTATGTATGTATCTATGTATTAGTGTGTATTAAGTTTCAAGTTATCTATCCCTTATGTTGCACCTGCTATGTTTTGTCTGTGCATCACCCTAAGGTTGACTGGTAGAAAATGCCTCAGGCATTAAGTCCGCCTTTGTACAGTTTTTACTTGTGCATGAAGTTTTAATAAATAAATAAATATAGCATGGGTCTAAACGCCTTCAGTGTAGTCAAACGTTAGTGTAGATAGACGCCCTACAATAGGCGCGTCGCGAGGATCTACACTAACTGGGAAAAGCTTTAATGTTCGCTACAGTCCTGTCACAGTATTATTTTACCTCTGATTTTGCATCTCTGTCAAAATCATAGTGAACTTTATTCTGCTTGTTTTAAGGTTGCTATTGGGTTGCTGCCATTGACAAGTCTGTCAAAATCGAAATGATCTTTATTTTCGCTAGCATAAGGTTGATGATGGGTTGCTATCTGAGGTAAAATAACTGTGAAAGGACTGTCAGGTACATTATTAACAGGAGGGTGACCTGTCAGCTGAGACTCCCGCACTCTACTTACCAATAGGGAAATTGCCTTCAGTAAAATGAATAATGACTTGTTCTTCGCTCGCACCCGTAGTATTATCAGCCGAACACCTTAATTTCTTATCATCATTAGAATTGAGATGAAACGACATCTCACTCTTTTTTTGTAGATGATCTGTAATTTAAAAAAAAGATTTTATTTCAACAGCTGTTACACTCCCATCCTGTTATTGACGGAATAAAGTTATGCCAAACTTATACCTCGAAAAATTTATGGTTCAACTGAAGTTTAAATTGGTGTAACCCGATGTAACTTACTAATAATAATACATCTATCGCATGCCGAGTTCGGCTACGGTAACTGTTTCTGACGACTTTAAGCCCACGTTCACACGGACGTAAAAATATCGCAGCGAGATTTTATCGCGCACTGGATTTTCAACTTTCGTTACTTATATGTCATGTAGATATATACAATTTAAGAAAAGACGATAGGTCCGGATAATATTTATTCATTTTGATATCAGGACAGCAGCATAAACAAAACAAAAACTAAATGAATAATACCATAATGTAGGTAGGTGACTTCGCCTTCAAAGTGGAAACTTTGTAAGCATGTTTGCTATATTATGAGTGTTTTGATTCTGAAACACTTCTACGACGTTCGCACCGATACAGATCGATTAACATACTAAGAAAAAAAAGTCTGAAAAAAGCCGGACGTTTGCAAAAAAGTCCAGTCATTTATTTTAAGATCTTTCTTGCCACAACATTTATTTAACATTTTTATTTTCTAAAAGAATACCCCATAAGTCGAAAGGTCCGGAAAAATGACAACCTGTCTTCTTTATTATGAAAGTTTCGTTCGTCAATAACATTTCAACGGCAAAACATGATTTATTACCTGTCTTACGGTAACTGCTTACTGTACCAGCGAAATCTAACACGTCCACCACCACTAATGTCATGTCTGTTCGCCGTACTTCGCACACCACGTTGATGGGTTGGTTACTTAGATATTTGTATTCAATGTTATAGTCATTATTATCAACATGATTGAGTTTTGGTCGTATAGTCATCCCATTAATTGTGATACTTACAATATTATCTATAAAAACAAAATCATGATTAAATACCGAGTACGGTGGATACGGCCCATTCCCTCTCATCGAGAGTAGGCCAGCTATCTAATTACGCAACGAATTTTCGATTTGCAATTGATTCAAATTGGTTTCGTTTGACTAGAATTGCTTTCAAAAGTTGTAAATTGAAAGCAATTCTAGTCAAACGAAACCAATTTGACTCAATTGCAAATCGAAAATGTGTTGCGTATTTAGATAGCTGATTATGCTAGTATGCTAAGTCGGCTAATCATTTCATGCTCCGCTTCGTTATTGAAGCTTTACTGTTTAACTACGTTATACACTTCCAGATTCCTAAAACGGGCCATCGTGCATTTTTATGTTTATAGGTCTAAAACATCAAAATAATTATTAGCCAATGAAAAAATGATTATACAGTTTTGAAGCTGACATATTTTCGGTTTCATCATTGCTTCAAATTTGAATTCACGAATTTGTAAAAGAGAAGAAAATCGGTGTTTGGTTAAAAGAAGCAAGAATAGAGCATTTATTCTTAAGTCAATAGCTATTTCGTTATTATCTTTTTTTGCATAAAAAGAGTATCGAAATTGTCTTTTCTTATTTTTTTATCCATTCTGACGTTCAAATTATGGATGCCTACTGTACCTGAAGCAGCCGCGCAAGCTGTTGCATTTCTTCATTCTGGGCTTAACTAGCGAAACGTAAGTGCACGACTTCATGTAAGTCGTTCTGCCGTTCAAAGTATTTAGTATCGATACCTAGAGAATGGTGGCTTTGCGCGCCGTTCAAGACGACCAAAACGGGTCACTCCAGCACGGCTAGATCAGTTTATCTTTACCACCAGCCTGCGTTATCGTCACCTGACCTCAGTGCAGGTTCAACACATTCATGGACTGACTATTTGCGCTCAAACTGTTAGAAGGAGACCCGAAGAACGTGGCCTGAAACCTCATAAGCCAGCAAACGGATACGAGCTCACAAAATGGCGCGCCTACTGTTTGCACGCAATCATTTCCATTGGACTCGACATCAATGGAGCCAGGTTATTTTTATGGATGAAACCAAGCTGTATGGCAATGATGGACGTAGGAAAGTCTACTGAAGACACGGAGTACGTTTTCGGCAGTGTTGCATTTAAGAGAAGATGAGTTATGGCGGTGGGGCATAAACCTGAGTCTGAGACTAAATTGCTGCCGAAGGAAAAAGTGGCCTTGAGGTAGTGACGGGACCACGGTTGCCACCACTAAATAGCGACCGATACGTTCGTCAATGCCTATAGGTTCATGTGATTCCATATGCTGAATTTGTGGGCAAGGATTTAATTTTTTGGCATTTGATTCATTCACTGCAAGCATTATTCGAGAATACCTGCTTGACGTTAGTTTTGCATTAATGGAACGGTCAGCCCTGATATGAATCCAATAGAGCACTTATGGGATGAGCTGAAGAGGCATGTTCAAGCTAACCATTCAGCTCCAGAAACTTTTGAGGACCTGAAATCGGCCATCTTGGAAGCATGGGAGAACATTGCACAGCACATCATAGTGGCATTAATTAATTCCATGCCGAACCGCATGACGGCCGTCGTAAAAGCACTTGGAGGTAGCACAATTAACTAAATAAACGTTATCTCTATAAAAACCATAGTATTCTTCAAAAAAATCCAGGCTTTTGCCCCCGAGAAACGCGAAAGACGACTATTTCAACTAAACTGTTTTTTTTTTCCTATTACATCTTCAAATTTGGAACGATGACAAACGGAAATGATAGTGATATCATTTGATTAAAAAAAACTCACAATAAATGTTTTTTTCGTTTCTTTATACTACTGCTATTTAAAAAGATAGACCTTTAAACATATGCAGAGTGGCTTGATTGTGGCTTGGTGTCCGGGAGTGTATTTATATGATCAAAATATAAATGTTAGTGAAATTCGACGGACTTGAAGGGTTTCGATATACAATGTCGCCCATGGGCATGTGACCGCCCGTATTTTTCTGAATATTCATGAAAAATAATCGGAAATTAACTTTAAAAGGGGGGTCTATCTATTACTCCTCGAGTTTTTTTTTTTTTTAATAGCTTTTGCCATATCTCCTATGTTATTGTCTCTATTTGGATTCAGTTTATTATTTCTAATTGCTTATGAGTTATTTTATCGGATTAACTAACATTTTTTTGTAAAATTTGACAACTATGAAAAAAAAACGGAAGTGAAGAGTAAAAAGAAAAATCCATATTTATTTAAAAAACGCAAGTGTAAGTCCATAAAGCCATCAATCAATCTGCCTAGCCTTTTCCCAACTACGTGGGGTCGGCTCCTAGTCTAACCGGATGCAGCTGAATACCAGTATTTTACATAGAGCGACTGCCTATCTGACCTCCACAACCCAGTAACTGGGTAATACGATACCCCTTGGTAAGACTGGTGTCAGACTTTCGGGCTTCTGACGACTCGTAACGACTGTCAAAGATCCACGAATGACAGCCGGGACCAACGGCTTAACGTGCTTTCCGAGGCACGGAAAGTAAGTAAGTCCATAAAGCCATAGGATATTGAAAAACAATTAAAAAAGAAGAAAAAATGATAAATAGACCCCCTTTTTAAAGTTAATTTTCGATAATATGTCAGAAATATTCAGAAAAATACGGGCCGCCCGGTATGCCCATGGGCATGTCGGCACATGCCCATGAGTGGCATTGTATAAAGTTTTTTTTTTTTTTGGTATATTCAACGGATAGTTCTTGAAGTAGGAGTTGAGGATATCAGTTTTTTTAGTTTTATCGTGTTTTCATATTGATACCCATCGCATCTGTGAAGTTTACTAAAACAAAAGTTTTTTTTAAACTGATATTTCAAATACTATCGTTGACCCACAAAATATCATCAAATCATTTTGTTTTGGTATATTTAGATATCACGTCTGCGGAGTTTCGCTAGCTAATTTACTCTGTATAGGTAAAACTAGCTGTGCTTCCAAAACGTCACTCAATTTCATGGACTAATATTACTGTATGATTGCATGATTCGTTGAAGGATCGCATAGCATCAAATAAATAAAAAAACAAATATAATAATTCATTAAAACGCGTTACATACAATAGGTTGGTACTGTAAATTAGGTGGCTGGCTCGATAATGGCTCATCATGGTTTAGAAGCTTACACAAACATTCTTGAACGTGGAGGGAAGGAGAGTCACACGCGATGACACTCCAAAAAATTGAGAGTTTTAATTCCACGTACAAGTATTATTATCACATACCTAATAAGGATAAGGCCTGGATAAAAAAAAAATCTAATTAGTCCGTCAGTCAGATAATAAAAAAAGATTAGACATGTATTATTTGCTTTATCATATTAATAAAAAAATACTTACATAAAACGCATTTTAAGTTGGGGAGTGGGGGTCGCTACGTCACTAGTATGTATAAAATCTAAATACTCGTGACGTCATGGCACATTTTACCTCAATGTATCGCCGTAATCTTTAGAACACAAAAAAAAGAAAAAATACGTGTCTAATATTTTTTATAATCTCAAAGATGGACTAAAAATGATTTTACTCATCATCCCTATTGTACCCACGGACGGCAGAACACCTACATTAGGTATTTACTTACTCATAAAATCACTGAAAGACACCCAACTTAATTCAAATAAGTGGATGTCGCTAAATAAAATAAAAACCCTTTTATTATACTACCCACTGTAGCCACAAAATCGAGCCGAAAGCCAATACCAAGAAGCAATACATCAGTTTGCTTGTGACTGTATGTACCTAATATAATAGTACACAAAAAAAAACTTACTGATTTCTTTCCAAATAAATCTCACCATAACTTTAGTGTAGTCTTCTGAATCCGTATTAGTACATATCATGTAACTATCGTGGTGTCCAGAACGCAATGTTACACGAAAACCGATTGCTTTGTATGATGATAGTTCTTTCATGATAGAATTGTCTGAAATAATACGAAATATTATAATTACATCTATAACAGATATTTTAAGAACGGAATGATAACCCAACCTGCCGTATGCTCTCACAGTCCACAACAAACTGTTCTTTTTCTTCAATAAGCTACCAAAGCGAAAAAAAACTAGAAAGTAAAAAAAAACAACTTAAATTTCAGAAATTAAAGTTACTTTTCACTTTGTGTTTTTTTTTTCTGTCAAACATTTTTATTTTTCACTTTCTGGTTGTGGACCGATACCCTACACAAATTCGAATACCGCTACCCGCTATGTAAATAACAGTGACAGGAAGTTATTAGACAATTCACGAAAGTATCGATGAACATACATAAAACGACGGTCTAAATCGCCATTTCTCCACTGTTCCCATTCAAAGTCAAACCCTCGACTACCTTGTTAGTCTGACGCGTCCCAATATTAACCTCTTTGTCTGCACCCCAGTCGACCCGGGAGAGATCAGAAAGATTATCCTATCCAGATTAAGTCCAAAGTCGTGGGCTGCGATAATATCAGCCGCCATGATCGTAACGGCTCTTGATCAACTCCTTCCAGCAATCTCCCACATCATAAACTTCTCCCTGTAGACCGGTGTTTTGCCGTCCGTGTGGCGAAAAGCCGTTGTTCGGCCCCTGCCTAAGATACCCAATCCCCTCTCTTCCTAGTCACTTTCACCCAATTTCCATCCTTTCCTTTCTGACTAAAGTGCTAGAGGATACTGGGTTGGGAGGAACTGGTACATAAACAATTCTCCCACTTTATTCACCACAGCTCCCTCATCAGTCTCTTTCACTCCGTTTTGAGGCCGGGGCACAGTACCGCTTCAGCTCTCCTTAAATTGACTGACGATATAAAGCGAGGAAAGGAAGACACTAAAGTTACAGAGTGTAAATTGAATTTTCCAATGATTTTATTACCGTCAGTCACGAAGTCCTTTTATCCATCAATGACATATCACAATGATTCTACATTCTGTTATTACTTTAACTCACACATTGACTTATTAGTATTACATGTTAAAAATTTTGGAATAATGTACCAATATTCTACAATGTTTGTAAATATGTGAGCACCATGTATCGATCACATAATTAGTTTATCTGTCATTGCTTAATTTTTTATTCTTTTTCATCGTTGTTGTTTTGCATCGTCTTCACATATAATTACGAGTATTTACTGGTCATAGTAACACACATCACCATATTCAATTATGGGAACGATTTGGGACTGTACACACGGCTACACACCAAGCTATACATTTCCAGTATAAGCTGACCTCGCATTGTACGGAAATCTTAAAAAATGCGAGATCAGCATAAACTGGAAATGTATAGCTTGATGTGTAGCCGTGTGTACAAGCATTGCCTTTATCTGTGATGAAAGAAGATTTTTCAACCGATAGAGCGACCGCAACTTTCCGGTGACTTTTTCACTGACAGGTGTGACCTGCTTTCGCCAGTTAAGACAAGTGTCGATAAGCAGACCAAGATCCTTAAGGTTGCACTAGTCAACGGCTTAAACTCGTTGGTGGGCGTCACTAATATGCATGCTAATTAATCTAATTATTTATTTATTTAGTATTTATTTATCTAGTTCTTATTTATTTATTTATATATCTTTTAATTCATTTAGTGAAGTAGACGATGATTTATAACAAAAACGAGCGCATAAAATTTCATGAACAGACATTTGGGCGTATAGATATTATGGAAAAAGTACTGGATGTATTTAGTAAAAAAAAATATTTGAACTTTTGAATAAATTATTGGGTTCGGTTTCTATTTTGCCATTTTTTTACTACATAAGTTATTTATTTAAGCCAATGATGAGTTAAAATTAGTGTTAAAATATGAAAGTTTTGAAGCTCATAGTTCTACCAAACGAATATTTTTTTTCAATTCTGCTTCTGATTCCTATTTATTTATTTATTTAAGGACAACCAACAAAGCATACACCAAAAATACATGTTAAAATTCCCATATTATTTTACATTTTGTAGTGTAGCCTTAATTAAAGGCTGCCACGGCATGCATTGAACATAGGAGTAGGAAATGCAGTTACAAAACAGTTACAAAAAAATAAAAAAGTTACAAAACTAAACATATTTTTTTTTACTAATTTAGATAGCTTTAAGTAAATCATAGAAACTAAAATATAAAGAAAAAAAATCACTATGTGTTATTTATTGCCCTAAGCAATACAGCCTCGACTTTGGCTAGATAATGACAAGAGAAATTAATATAATTTTTAGTTTTGAACGTATAACGATAAACAGACGAGGAATCACCATACTACGTTTGTAATGAAGAATGACCGACTAGCGTACGCTTAAAATCGGAGCTAAATGGAATGACTGAGTTGTTAAATATTACAGGTAACACAGTTAATCCATTCAACTTCCTTATGATGTAGGGGCTCCTTTTTATGATAGCCTGACACTTGGTAGGGTTAACCGTCACCTCAAATCGATCAGACCAGATTTTGACCAAATGTTTTTTTTTTTGGGGATGGGAAATCATCAAATAACTTCTCCCGCTCTGCGCGGAACGGTAGGGCATGTCAGACTTTTACTGACTAACACCCACCCGTGTTCCTTCCGTTGCCTGTGTGCCGGGGCCACGATATTTTGGACAACTCGCAACCCCGGCAGGCATTGGCCCTAAAGGACCCCGTCAGTTGTGCTGACATCGCTTTGAGGCGCGCGTGTAAAACGCTACAGGCAGACACAGGCGGACAGAGGTGTGGTGATGCTCTTCTTTAAAAAGGACGACAATGCCCTGCTTAAGAATTATAGGCCCATCTCACTTCTGAACCATGTCTACAAGCTATTTTCAAGAGTCAACACGAACCGTCTCTCTTACATTTTAATGTTGTGTAATTCCATACAAATTCTTGCTATGTATTTATTTTACATAGCAAATATATAAAAACATCATCCAAATACACGAAGTATATAAAATACATGTTATTGGAGTTTACTGAATAATCACTCATCACAATTTTTGTTTCGGGCTTTGTTTTAAACAATAAAAGGGGTTTAGGTTGGACCATCGCTAAGGTCCCTTTTCAATAAAAAAAAGAAATTTGTCTACGTGGTAAAGAACTATCGCAAAACATACATTAAAAGAAAAGATGCCGACAAATTTACAACTCCTCTTTTTTGACGTCGGTTAATAAATAAGGACTTACTGATTTGAGACCTTCAGGCTAAGCGACTGGAAGACTCGACTTCGCCCCGCCAAGCTAAATTCTTCTGCTAGTGTGCTTCTCAAAGTGGTTTTACCAAACTGAATACTTTGCCCAAGCCTAGTAGTATTGTTCGTACAACTTCGAGAGCACCGCCATCACAATCGCCGGAACAATTTCGTGGAATTAACGCCCCCTTGTCTCACTTGATGCAGTAATACGTTTAGAGTATGGTTCTGAGTTTCGACGGTCATTGTCGCTTTATCATAAGGACAACACAGCACTAGGATATATCCAGTAGACTTAGCATCGCTGCAGACTCCAGAACAGACCATGTACACAAATCGAAAGTTTAAAATTCCGACAATTAACAAAAAACTCATTCGGATATTCAGATCTATTCAATTTCTGAATTGAAAAATATGAAAAATCCATACGAGATTCCTATATTCATGCCCTTGGCGATGCCGATCCCATACCGAGCTTAATGTATGTGCGATGACTTTTAGTTTAAGGTTCTATCAAGCTTTTTCGAAAGTGAGGAAGAAAGTCTATTGTAAACTCTTTATAAATCAATAATAACAATAACATATGTACAAAGGAAATTGTAAACTCACCGCTCACTGTGCTTGCCATCGCATATTCCATCGTGAGTGGCGCTTCGTTCAGCAAGTTTAAGCAAGTGACGTTGACGACATCGCCATCTGCGTATTGGTACTCGGCAGTGAAGTCGATATTCTTCTCCGACAGGTTTGTGCGATCTGCTTGCAGTGCCATGTTGTTCACGAGGATCATCTGAGGCGAGTCTGTGAGGTTACTTGTTCTAATTTAGACCGGGAATTTTGGGTATCACTTATACTCTACTTGCTGTTGCCAGCGAATTCATTCGCATCCTTAGAAAACTACTTCATGTACAAAAGTAAGTATGTTATTATGGTCTACTTGTGTGCCAAACATCAATATCCGTTCAGCCATGAGTAACAAACATCAGTCAGTATAGTATGTACATACTAGCTTTCGTGTGTCTCTAGACGAAAGTCTTTGACCAGTGCGTTTTGCCAGTGATGACCTATGGCTCTGAAACGTGGTCGCTCACAATGTGATCGACCGAAGTGATCCGCAGGAGAACCAAGGTAACCGAAATAGCCCGAAGAATTGCCAAACTTAAGTGGTAATGGGCAGGGCACATTGTTCACAGAACAGATGGCCGATGGGGCCGAAAGGTTCTGGAGTGGCGACCGTGTACCGGAAGACATAGCGTTGGAAAGCCGGTAAGATGGACCAATGACCTTGTGAAGGCCGCAGGAAACAGGATGAGGGAAGCACAAAATTGATCGAAGTGGCGGTGCTTGGGGAAGGCCTATGTCCAGCAGTGGACGTCTTTCGGCTGAAAGGATGATGATGGTGACTAGCTTTCGCCCTCGGCTTCGCCCGCGTGGGGGTCGAAAATTATCCCACAGGAACGCACTACCGGGATAAAACGTGTCCTCCAATAGAGTATATAGTCATAGGAGTAATCCAGGTTATAAACTGTCTGTGTGCCAATTTTCATCTAAATCCGTTCAGCCGTTTTTGCGTTATTGAGTAACAAACATATACGAGTAAAATACAATAGACGACGTATATTTAGTAACCTAATCAGCTTAACACCCCCTGTGGGGTACGGACCTCGGCTTAGGGCGTCGTTGGGGGGGGGACAGCAAGATGGGACAGGCTGGATCAAACATAAATTATTATTAGTCGGGGAATTTAAAACTACGGGCTCAGCTTCGACGCGGGGTGGCGCATCGTTGAGCAAGGGTCGGGGAGAAGTATCATTTACTCGGGAGGGTCGCGATCGTGGACCTCGGCGGCGAGGTCGGAACGTGTGTCAGTGTGTATGTTTCTTTACTGTACTAGTGGCCCTTTTGCTCTCCTGGAGGACGGTTATGGGGTCATCTGGGCCGGTGAGAACATGCCTTGGACGGCGCACTTTACTTATTCTAGAGGGGACATAACTGGCGGCCTTCACAACCAGAGGCTTGCGATGTTTGGTGGCTGTATCAAAATAACGCTTTGCATTGCGTTGTAGAAATTGGGCTATTGTGGGGATTTTAAGGTCGAGATGCGACGATCTCGTTCCTAACATACCAGGGGGAAGCCGTCGCCATTCGAAGGAAACGGTTTTGGAGGGCCTGCATCTTATGGAGGTGATAGGGTTTGGCTTGTGCCCAGGCGGCACACGCATAGGTCGTGATAGGTCTAATACACGCCGTATAAGTACAAAATTTGCACTTGAGTGACAATTTGCTTCGTGCATTCAGATCGGATTGGAGCCTACCGAGAGCGAAAGCAGCGAGCGAGGGAGCCTGTTTTATGTGCTCAGAGAATGAGAGTTTAGAGTCGAGGACCACACCTAGGTATTTGGCTCGCTTCTCCCAGGGGATCGGCTTGTCAAACATGGTGATTGGTCGAGGGAGCGTGTTATTTAGTTTGAGTCTCGGTTTCTTGAAGAGAACCGCTTGACTCTTATCGGGATTGTGAGCCACTTCTTTTTTTTTTGGACTAGGGCGTCTCGCAGTTGACCACTAAGATCCTGGCTGCTTAACCGGGCTTTCCTGTGGCTGCCTTAAGCTTCTACACTCAAAGCCTCCAGCCAGGGGCAACTATTCTAATTAAAGCTAGGCGAACGCTCGCTAAGGGCACCTCCTGTGGGGTACGAACCTTGGCTTAGGGCGTTCGCTGAGGGGAGGAAAGCAAGAGGAACAGGCTGGATCAAAAATATATCATGATTATTGATCGGGGAATTTAAAGCTACAGGCTCGGCGGCGACGCGGGCTGGCGCATCGTCGAGCAAGGGTCGGGGGGGAGTATCATTTACTCGGGAGGGTCGCGGTTGCGATCGCGGAGGACCTCGGCGGCGAGGTCGGCATGACGGGTACCGGTTGTGTTTGTATACTGTACTTGTTTGTGGCCCTATTACTTTCCTGAAGGAGGGTGATGCGGTCATCTGGGTCGGAGAGGTAAGCCACTTCCCCGACAACACCACTTATATAGGATTACTGCCCCGCCCACCTCGGCTAGGATCGTTATCAGCGCGATAAGGGGCTGCGAACAATCGCAACAAAGGTGGCCTTGGAATACTTGTATACGTATAACTCGTTCAACAGTGTAATGTTCCCTGTATTATTTTTTGCAATTTCTAAACTCTCTAGTACTGACATTCTGAAACCTTTATCACATGTGTGTAAAATTTTGAAAAGTGTTATTATTATTTAACAAAATGACCTGAATCTATTAAGTTTTGGGCAAAATGGGATCTTTCTGGATAACAAACATTTACCTTATATTAGTAGGATATATATACATAATATATTATATATATATATAAGTAGGATTAGTGGTAAGGATAATTAGCTTCCATACTTGTTCGTCTCACGTGAATTTTCATAACGCAATAGGCCGCTGAATATGTATTGCCTTCGTACTGGACCGTGGGAAGAAATCCTGGGATATCTCGATGGGCCAACACCGTACAGTTCCATATATTACCCATACTGTTTTCTACCTTAAACTATTAAAAAGTATACATTTATTAGATTAATTAGATATTATTAACCCGGGCAATCCGATGACATGGGTCAGTATGGACAAAATCTGAATCTGACAAAGTTTTAAGGAACCACGTAGTCGATGCAAGAGATGTGAAAAACAGCATTCAAAGATTTTCTAAAAACTTTATAGTGGAGCGCCTGTGGGTGTTGCTTTCGGATTTTTGTAACAGTAAATGAATATTTAAGATCGAGGTGGGATTTTGTTTTTTGTGTTATAAATAGCAATGTTCACCAAAAAAAAAATTGTGCACTTGATTCTTAGCATTGAAAATACTTTTTCGATCGCTTCAGTAGGGTACCCGTTTTCAAGTAAAGTACGACCGGGGTCGAATTGTAACCCTTTTAGTAACGCATGTTTTGATAACACTTTCATTTCTCTATCTTAATAATTTAGGACGCTAGCTACAAATATTTGTTTCAATACTCCACCTATCGTTAAAATAAAAGAAGTCGAAGAAAATATTTGATATAAACATAAATTTAAATTGTTTAAATGACCAAATATTTTATTAATCTTTTTCTTCTTTATTTAATTTTCCTTAATTAACTTCTTTTTCCCAATTTCTATCTCTATATAAATAGCTACGCTAACTTAATGTTGATATACTCGTACAAAAATATTCTATAGCCCTCTAAAATATTTACCTATTTGAATTGTTCCAAAAATCTTCTACTTTTCTACTTATGATCTAGGTAGGTAAACTTTTTAATAGGTAAACTTTATTAACTAAACATTCCATCTGAAATCCGAGGTTTTCATGTTTTTAACGCTCCAGGCACTTCATTATTATACGACTTAGGAATCGAAATTTCCGCAAAAATACGAATAGAGTTTTATTGCTGTAATTTATTGATAATATCGACGCGAAAACTGTTACCATGGATTCAGTACAAGATACTGAACCCCCCTGCGTTGAAATTTTTCGCATAAAGACTCGGCCGTTAATCTGCTCAGAAATTCAAATAATCCCAATCGAAGAAATCTTGTATTACAACGAATGCGATGAGCCCAAAAAATCTAGTGCCGAGCAAATACAATAGTAACGGGCGGCAGTTTTAGAAACCGTAAGAGTTTTTTTGCAAATTTACGATGTCGTCTCATAACGGCCGTAAATCTGCTCAGAACTGAAAAATATCACAATCGATGAAAGCTCATCATTAGGAATGCAATGAACATATTTTTTTGTAATTCATTGTAAATATTAATTAACATCGTTAAAGAAATGTATTATTATTTCAGCACACGTTTTCACGAAACTGCGGCGCGGGCTCGAACTGCGCCTAACTCAATTGTTTTAAAACCTCGTTTTGTCCCACTACAGCGCAATGACGTCGCTACCTACTCTGCTTCCACTTCTCTGTGTATAGCTAAGGATAACGTCAACGATTTCAAATTTTCTCTGAGTCTCTCTATGTACGCATCTCAACGGATCTTCTACACATCAAATCCGTATTCCCCAAAGGAAGCGCATTGTGCAATTAATAAATGGTTAATGTACTTACAGTGGTTACATTTCTGAGACCTCGTTGTTGCGAAACCAAATATACATCATTGTAATCATGGTAGTTACTACAGCTGTAAAAAATTTATATTATTAATATTATTATATATATTTTATTTTTTATTATTATATATTATATTTTTATTATTTTTTTTTTTTTCTTGTAAAAACTTAATTTATATAAATAATAAAAATGAAATGTTGTTCGTTGCTAAGCGCATCACCTGAGAACGGCTGGACCGATTCAGATTTTTTTGTTTTAAAATATTCGTAATGGTCTGAATTAGGTTTTATGGTAACGAAAATTGGAAAGGTTCCAGGAACATTTTCTAATTCGGGAAAAAAACTGAACGTGCTTTTTTTGGACAGGACAACGTCTCGGGTTAGCTAGTACTTAATAAACAATAAAAAAACCATACCTAAACACATTTGACTATTATTATTGACGTTGTTTTCTATCCTTTAGTTACCTTAATATTAAAATTATTGATGCAGTATAGCTTGGTGAGAAAAATTACTTACAAGAAATGATTGATATGGGAGAAATGTTTCGTAATTATTCTGATATTTTCTCCTTCGCGACCCGTGTATATGTTATTTTTTATATCATCAATATTGTGGTCACAACTAAGTTTACTACCTTCTTTTACTTGCATGGTCGTGATTTCAAATGTAATTTCCGGTGGATCTATAAAAAACAATAATTATTTAGAAAATCCAAAAGTGCACGCCTCATAACGCTCATTCAAAAACAGAAAAATTGTAAAAGCAAAATATTTGTATTTTTTTTTTATTAATATGAAATGAGACAACGACGTTATTATTAAAGGCCAACCCCTTAACTGAGTCCGCGCTGCTTTAGTTATTACTCTGAGGTCCGCGCCTGATGTAGCTACGCGGTGCGCGAGGGGTGTACTGTCGTGATGCGAGAGCTCAGAGATTCGTCAACTTGTGACAACTGTCACCCCTTCCCCACCGCGCACCTACCTCAGGCGCGGAATCAGTTAAGCGGTCGGCCTATAGGTCGAATGACTTCTGTCCTCCGTCAGCCCAGTAATGAGAGTAAACGAGATAAAAATATTTATTTTCTCTCTCTCCTTTGCGTATGCGAACTTTTTGTAAAACAGCATTGATAAGCCATAGACTGTGGTCCAACAGACAATGGCTGCGGCAACTACTGTCACTGAACGATTTTTTTCGGTAAACTGATTCTGTGGCGCGTATTTCATAATTCAGTATAGTAACCGACTGTAATTCTCTTAAGTGCTCCCTTAAAAATTATGATTTAACGCCAAAGGTTCACAGATGGTGGGCTTATCTTCAATAATTTGACTTCGACCTAAAATACACCAGTGGAAAATGTTTGGCTCAAGCCGATTTCTTTTCACGAAATCCACTTCACTTCCCAAGTGTCAATCAGAAATTATTAAAGTAGAGAAAAAACGTGAAGACTGAAGCAGAGCTTTCAAATACGCAGAACAACAACACGATTCAGAAATTTAAAAAATCATATCTGATTTAAATACTTCTCGTTTGGATAACAATTTAACTACGTAGTTCATACGAAGTCCGATAAAAAAAATTACACAAAACAAAATGGTTCCTAATTGTTCCATTGTGCTTTGAAATGTTCAGTGGTAAATAATATTCACGAATCTTTAATTCACTTTGGATATGATAAAAGCGGAAAGAATGACAATAAAGAGTACGTTTTTGTTTTAATAGACGCATTCACAAAGTTCGTTCTTTTATTTCATACTACCAATATTGACAGAAAAAGTAGCATCAGGGCGGTTAAAGACAGCGTAGCTCTTTTTGGTTCTCCAACGCAAATTATAGCGGGCCAAGGCCGTTGTTTCGCGATGTATAGAGTTTTGTGAAAGTAAAAACATCGAGCTGGGACCCTGATTCATCTGATCACCTGATTATCCAGATTAACAGTGGTGATCAATACAATTTATCAAAAAAATACAGATAGATGCAGTGCACAGCATATTACAATGAATGGCCGGAGTACTCATATTACCTATGTGTATAGCTGACATGTACTGAAAGTATATAATCAAACATTTCCTGAACGTGATTACTTTTTACAAAGAAACTACTGTTATCGTAATAAAAATCGTGCAAAATAAAAAATAAAAAATATTGTAAGCAAACGGTTTTTATTTTGACCCCTTGTGATAAAATTCACACTCATTTTGAGAAGTGCACATTTTGCAACGTGCACATTATGCGAAGTGCACATTTTGCGTCAAGTGCACATTCTGCGTCAAACCCGTTAAAACCTATGCGGACAGCAATAGAGACTAACAAAGATCGGTCATGGCAAGACTCCCTAGGAGAAATTCGGCTTGCTATAATTGTATAGTCAATTGAATTACTCAATTCAGTCCCTTAGAACTTATGATCGGCAAAGTAACGCGTCCATTATCCCTAATGGCAGATGATCAGGAGACTGTGGTTGATATTTCCGAGGTTAGTGATGAGGCCGTAAATAAGATAAAACGTGCTGCTGACTATGAAAAGCAAAGATTTGATTCAACTAAGGCAAAACTTAGCAATTTTTTTGAAAATGAGGAACGTAATTAGACTAAGCTAGACTCAAAATCTAAAGGTCCTTATAAAATAATTGAAACTTTACCAGGAGACCGTTATAAATTAATGACATTAGATTCCGGATAACCAAAGTGTCATTGAAGAGATGAATGAAGATAGCGCGGATACCGAGCGAAAGTCCGGGACCTCCGGGGTCCGTCCAGATTTCACGACCGAATTGACCACGGCAGGGGTCACACAGTAGCCGTAGTCCGTTAGAAGTCGGCATTTCCCACTGTGTGGGTACACCGTGGATACGCGGAACGCTGGTGGCTCTGGCTGGGGGTCAGGTCATGTTTATGACCGTAGAATCATGTGATAAGTGTACATAAAAGTGTAAGAAGCTGTCATCATCTTTTAATTGCCCGAGATCCACAAACAGCCCCCAACAAGGTCAAAGGATGGAAGCACGACCCCTCCCCAATGTCCTGTAGCGACAAATAAATCTAATTAAAACAAATCACCATGTACAAGATACTCAGTGCTTTATCTAAGTACAAGGTGATTTATGTATGCTGACACAAATTATTAAATGATATCTCTTGGTAAATCAAAACAATAAAGCATAATTGTGTATGTAATTTTTACAATCAAACATTCACGACTTTACGAGTAGTACTCGTATTACAAAATACCTATAAATAATACTATAAGTGTCTTTAAATGATTGGGCTTGAAAATTAACAATGCTTATTATTAAGTTATTTTGAATCAAACTGTACCTTCAAATACCTGTATTAAAACAAATATTAAAGTACTAGTGAACTTAGTCACATTACATAACTGGGTGGGCAGAGATGGTTGGTCTTATTTATTTATATAATATACTTTATTGTACACCAGAAAATACAAAGCAAATAATACATTGAACACTACAAAACATACAATGGGCAGCCTTATCGCTTTCTGTGATCTCTTCCAGGCAACCTTGGAATGGACAGTGATTGCGTGTACATAAAAATGGGGTTGTCATTGGTGCAAAATAATAATTATATAGATACAATATGTATTATCTACTATATAAAAATAAGTCGGGTTTTCCTTCCTGACGCTATAACTCCAGAACGCACTAACCGATTTCCACGGTTTTGCATTCGTTGGTAAGGTCTCGGGCTCCGTAAGGTTAATAGGAAAGAAAATTCAGGAAAAATTTCAACAGAAAAGCGGGAAAATCTTTTTTCACATACAGCGCCATCTCTGATACATAGCATGTACTACAAACCAATATTTTAAGTAGATGGCGCCGGTGCGTGATACATTGTTTGACAGCTACTCATTGTTCTCTGCTCAGTTAATTTCATGTGACAAACCGGTATTGTGTTCACTGTGAAATTGTGAAAAAAAAGTAAAAAAAAATAAGTTATTCGTGTCCTAACATTACAATTGGAAACCATCAAATCAATCACGTGTAAATTTTTGCAAATTTTTATTCAATTTCAACAGCAGGCATTTGTCTTTAAAGTGGTAAGTTGAACTGTGTAAATTATGTGGATCATGCATTTGAGGTTAAATTCACCATTCTGTCCATAGTCCAAAATGCCTAGAGGACGACGTGCGAACATCGGCCGCCGCACAAGACATGCAAGCCAGCAACAAGTGTATTCACAGAACTTAAGCGAAGAAAGACAAAATATAATAAGAGAGAATGCCCGATTGAGACAACGCGTGAGCACACGAAGATCATTGGCATCATACAATCGCTTGGCATTCCAATATGATCCCACTGCGAACTACAGTGATGATGAAAATTTAGATATTGGACCAATGACGAACCGGGCCAAAAACCGCAAGATCGCCATGACATAATCGCCAGAGTATTTCAGCAAAAACTCAAGGTTATGATGGATGTGCTTACTAAGTATCGAGTTTTTGGTGACACACGTTGTTATATGTACTCGGTGGAATGGCAGAAGCGTGGACTACCGCATGCTCATATCCTAATTTGGTTGCTGAACAAATGATGGAAAGTGCACAAAACGATATCCGCGACCGTTAGTTGCTGAAACAGTCACAGGGAACGATGGATATCCAGTATATCGTCGGCGTTCAAAAGAAGATAATGGTCGAACTATCAAAGTTAAAGTTCGAAATCAAGAGATTGAGATCAGAAATGAATTCATTGTACCATATTGCCCGCTGCTATCACGAATTTTCGAAACACATACAAACGTTGAGAGTTGTCATTCGGCCAAATCAATCAAATATTTGTGCAAGTACGTCACAAAAGGCAGCGACATGGCTGTGTTTGGTATTGCGTCGGAAAATGCGAATGACGAAATCAGCAACTTCCAAATGGGCAGATACGTCAGTGCTAATGAAGCACTGTGGCGATTATTGTCATTTCAAATTCATGAAAGATATCCCACAGTTGTACATTTAGTAGTGCATTTGGAAAATGGCTAAAGAGTTTACTTTACTGAGGCTAATGCGGCACAACGAGCTGAGAGACCACCATCGACAACATTGACTAGCTTCTTTGCAGTGTGTGAAGCAGATCCATTCGCAGCGACGCTGATGTACGTTGAAATGCCCAAGTATTACACTTGGAATCAATCAACAAAGAAATTCCAACGTCGCAAATAAGGAACCCCAGTTCCAGATTGGCCACAGGTGTTTTCCACTGATGCACTAGATCGCATGTATACTGTTCATCCTAGAAATGATGAATGTTTTTATTTGCGACTGCTGTTGGTAAATGTACGTGGACCAAAATCATTTGCGCATTTGAAAACTGTGAATGGCCACCAATGCCAAACATATCGAGAAGCATGTCAACTATTGGGTTTGCTGGAGAACGATTCTCATTGGGATTTAACACTTGCGGATTCAGTTGTTTCATCAAATGCGTACCAAATACGAACGCTGTTCGCAATTATCATCACCACATGTTTTCCTTCACAACCAATTCAGTTATGGAACAAATACAAAGACGACATATGTGAAGATATCTTGCATCGCTTGCGCATTCAAACGAATAATCCTGACATCCAAATAACCGATGAAATCTACAATGAAGGATTGATTCTGATTGAGTATCAATGCTTGACTATTGCAAACAAGCTACTGATTGAAGTAGGAATGATTGCGCCAAATCGATCGATGCACGATGCATTCAACCAAGAATTAAATCGAGAGCTGCAATACAATGTTGATACATTGCAGGAATTCGTTCGAAATAATGTGCCGTTGCTGAATGAACAGCAAAAACAAGTATACGAAACATTAATGCAAGCGGTGGACAATAATACTGGTGGTCTATTCTTCCTGGACGCACCTGGAGGAACAGGGAAAACATTTGTCATTTCATTGATTTTGGCCTCTATTCGATCAAGATGTGACATAGCTTTGGCGTTAGCATCATCTGGAATTGCGGCGACTCTTCTAGATGGCGGTCGTACTGCACATTTTTGTAATCGAAATGAATTCATTACTGTTGTGAAATGAAATAAAATTTTCCTTTTAAAATATAAAACAAAAAAAAAAATCTTCTTCTTTTGGCTTCGTTTTATGTAACATTTCGTTTGGTGATTAAACGAAATGTTACATAAAACGAAGCCATCTGGTGGCGAAACGGAGTTCGCCGGGTTTGCTAGTTATAGATATATATATATATATATATATATATGATATATAATAGATACATAATAAATATATAAGAATATTTTTATAAGCAACGAAAATAAATGACGACTACAGATTATTATTACAGCAACGAGAATAAGATCACAACAACAAGTAACTTTCCTTCAAGAGTCTCTTAAATACTGGTAACGATGTATATGAATCACTACTCTGTTTAATTAATTATATTTGAGATCGCCGTTCATAAAATTAGCATCAAGACAAGCTCGTTTGATTTCCAATTTTACGTATTGGTTATGTTTTGGCATGTCTCTATGGCTATGACGATAGACAAGTGACGCTAGTAGCATACTGACCATTGTTAGACAGGACAGGAAAAGTTATTTACCTTGTAATATATGGGGGGTAGGTACTAATAAAACATGAGTTTCCTATGCAGTGCAATCAAATAGCGACCGCAAAATGACGGCAGTTATGAAACTGACGGCATTCCTGTGCTGACGGTGAGTGTTTGACATTGCGATGGCAAAAAAATCGGTCAAGTGCATGTCCATACGCAGTGTAGGGTTGCGAATACACATGTAAGCCCACGTTCGCACGGAAGTAAAAATATCGCGACGGGATTTTATCGCGCACTGGATTTTCAGAATCTAATGCGTTGGGACGCACTCTCGTCCCAGCGCGTTGAAAAAACACACTGTTGGATTTTCAACTCTCGGCGCGAAGTAGAGCGTTGAAAATCAAGCGCACGAAAAAAAATCGCCGCGATATTTTTACGTCAGTGCGAATGTGTGCTAACAGTATAGATTTCAGCGACCGCAAAAATAAGTTTATATTTCATAGCATTTCTCGAAGAAAGTATAAAAAATATATTTCTGCGGTTGTTACCGAAAATATGCCATAACAAATCTCAGAAACGATTGACTTTAATAGCAAAGTCACTTTGAAACATCATAATCTTTTTCATTGTGGGATCCAAGAATATCCCACACGCTTACGGGCATTGAATTATTATTTTTCATCCCTCGGTTACAGACATAAATGGGGTTAATCACACGAAATATTATTTTCGTTATTTCACTACACCTTTGTTTCCCGATGCTCAGAAAACAACTTTCCAACTATCATCGATACAAAACTGGTCGAAGAGTAAAATAGTTGTGTAACTTCCGGACAGACGGACCGACGGACATGACGAAATTATAAGGGTTATTTTGCAATTTGGCTACGGAACCCTCAAATCGCTCTCTTTGAGGCATTATACATCGTAACGAAAATTTGTACCATGAATTCAGTACATGGTGGTTAGTGGAACCGCTCCTCTGTGTTGTTTACTGTCGGGTTTTATCACTAAGGCTGATCCATACAAAAGTGGAAGGGAATTTTAAATAGAAGGACATGTGACTAACTAGCAGATGGCATAATAGGTATTTCTGACTTACTTAAACTTAATCATTGGCATTGGCATTGCTCTATACATTCGTCTCAGATTATTACAGTGCGATTTCCTATCGACGTTCTTTGACCGCTGGCAGGGGTGCCAATATACCGTAAAGCCCTGAATTGGACTTAAGAACTTAACTTTAAGATGTCTTAAGTCTTACTCGTATAACACAACAGGCATCACAAACAAAAATTGCAAACGTAAGCAATATTGTTAAAATAAGTACGAATATTTCAACCAAATCTCTTTTAGTAGCTTTGACAGCCCCACCCATCAAGGAAAATAAGAATATTATGTTAACTACGCGCAAACTATAAACTTGCTTTTTATAGGTATGTATGGAAATAATTGAAGATTGTAGGTACTTACTCTGTTCAGCAGATTTTACTAAAACGAATCCAACTAAACACAAAAAAAATGTCCTGAAAAACATTGTCACTTCACCAATAGTCAACTGGTATGGAAACTGATTAAAAATATGATTGAACTATATTATAAATATTGTTGTGGTTAGAATGACTGTTAGTGATGTGCGTATTAGAATTGTTTCATTCGAATAATATTCGATTGTACATTTTCTGATTCGATCGTTTTCCATCGCAACGTGAAAGCAAAGAGTGGACCAGTCTTCTCTCAGAATCCTGGAGCAAGAACAAGCTTAGTGGATAGAAACGGTCAAGAGCAGACCACATGAAATCATTGGGTCAGTAGACCCGATTTTTTAACCATTGATTGATTTTCTCTTAGCATGTCGATGGCAAATATTGTTTGAAAATAAGTTTTTTTTCCCAAAAAAATACTGACAAAAACACTTCTTTACTAGAACTAAACCGAACAATAAAGTGAAATTGTGCTCGGGATAAAAGTGGTTTTGTCTACTTGTGAGACAAGATATTTTGTAAAAAAGAGTTGTGTGTGAGTTATCTATGAACCATGTAAATATATAGCCACTACCTACTAATCCTGCTAAAATGGTGTTAGCGTTGCTGACGCTATTACCAATCGCTGACGCAGACATTAGGGCATGCGACGCAAGATAAAACGCGGGCCATGGTCTGTGGGGAGACATTGAAGATCGGAACCATCTGAGAAACCCCACCTTTGGAGATTGTCTCTGCAACAGCCGATCAAGTGAAATGGAGACTTTATCGGCTTTTAAGTCTAGCTATTGATTGGTAGAGCTGCTTTATTTCACTATCGATTGACACTATTCGGTTTTGAATCGGACTCGGCTCACTTAAAATTAATCGAATACATTTGTTACAAACTACCAATCGATTTATTCAAATATGACATTTCAAACAGTAAGTGTAATATTTAATTCATTTAATTTTGTGTTGACTAATTATTTCATCCTTCTTCCTTGTGTGTTTCCCTGTATTCACAATACCTATCACAAAAGTATAGAGAAATATGTTTCAAACTATTTTCGATGACATTAAATATAATACGTAGGTACGGTAACAACTTAGGCACCTACGTTTAACATACCTGCTCTCTCACTCGTGTGTTACGTTGCGTAATGCATTGGTTTAAATATAAAATCATTTATTTCTTGTTTTCCGAATGCGTACCTCGGTCGGTCTAGTGCTCCCAAGCTCTACTGTTGAGCATGAGCTCCTGGTT
The DNA here is from genome assembly GCA_947364205.1 of Agrochola lota. Taxonomy (NCBI): domain Eukaryota; kingdom Metazoa; phylum Arthropoda; class Insecta; order Lepidoptera; family Noctuidae; genus Agrochola; species Agrochola lota. Next base: position 5,218,497 of record OX376246.1, on the reverse strand, counting down.
TCGATTCCCAAGTCAGGCAAAGTGTTATTGGGTTTTTCTATCTGGAATTTCTCAGCAGCAGCCTGGAGTCCAGATTTTTGCCAAGTTGATGGCAATAAGCTCGACCTCTATTACATGAGACTTAAACATAACTGGTGTAATGTAGATGTACGATAGGTAGATACATTTCCCAACCCTTCGGGGAAGCGTGATGTTATGATTATTTTTTATAATTTGTCTGACGTCGCTATTATTAAGATCACCTACCAGTAACAACAAAAGCAACACCAATATCCAGCCATCAGTAACATGTTCCCTCCAACTAAATATATACCAAACAATTGACAGCTATTACAAAGCCGAACCCGGTAAAACAACATACCTACTTCTAGTTAGATACTCCCAAATCTTGACCACTGGTTTGTACCAACCAGCTATCTAATGACGTAGGTAACACATTTTCGTAAACGACTAATCTGTTTCATTTTGACAGTTCAAAAAAATTCATTGCGTTATTTACGTTGTTGAGCAGATTTTTTTTTCGAACTTATGACGCAATGTATTAGCAATCTGTTTCAAAACTATTCAGATTCTGATTAATCGTGTATAACGAAATTAGGGTACAGGGGTGACTCTACTTGAGCAATCCTCAGACCAACTAGAAAAACCAAGACAGAGCGCTGCGAACAATACAGCGAAGCATGCCGAAACTACACCTCCGCTCTGTGCATACACGCTCACACGCACAAATTTACAACCTTTTACAATGACATTACAATCAAACTATACCACACCACTACTGTTGACAGCGCTCTATTTTGGTTTTTTATTTGGTTTGAGGACCAATTACTCTAAAAATATATCCTTCGTTTTTAAGTTCACCACATGGTGTGTTAGTCGACTTACTTTGTGCAATTTTATTCATCACCATAATATTTTGAATTTGGTCAAGAAAAAGGCTATGTTCTAGGATTAACCGAAAACATGTCATGTCATGTCCACCAAGCCGTAATGGGCCCATGTCACAAATTAATACAAATGGTGCACTCCACAAAATCATTTAGATTAAAAAAACCTTTACTACGACACAATAAAGAGTAATACTGGTCGCCAAGCGCTAATTACCTCCAGTTATATTCTCCAAGAAGTCGCCTCTCTTTCTATCGCGTCAAAGACAAAGTCAAATCATTTATTTAAAATAGGCCCTTGTAAGGCACGTTTGAACGTCAAAATTAAAAAAAAAAAAAAATGATTCTAGTCGCCCCTTCCAGAAGGTAGTTTTCGTATGCAGAAGAATGGGCAAGGAACTCCACCGTTAAGGCTTGAGCAAACCAGCGCGACACGAACAATACAGTTTCTAAGAAAACTTCACAGTATAACAATAACCGGTGTCGCGTCGCGCGACAACTCGCGCTGGTCTGCACAAGCCTTTACTCTTTTAAAATGTTTTAGAATATTTTGTATATGTAGGTACATTAGTTATATAATTATATGTGAAGACGGTGCAGCCAAAAAAAAAATACTATGCCACAATAAGTAAAAACAATTAGAAATGAAGCAACGAAAGATAAATTAATTATGTGATAGATACATGTTGCTCACATATTTACAAACATTGTAAAAGTAGACGATTTTCCTAAAATGTTACAATTAAGAAGTCATTGTGTGAGGAAGTAATCACAGAATGTAAAATGAATGTCATATAATAAAAATATCTTATACGATTAAATTAGCAACCACTTTGATTCTGCCTAGATTCTAGATTATCCTATGGAGCAGGACCAGCATGTTTCCAATCATTCTATCTTGGATATAATCGTCTAATTTGGAATATGCTTGTTTACAAAGTGTACTTTTAATATGAGTTTCAAATTTTGTTTCATTTAATTGCAATATATCACAAGGTATTTTGTTGTAACATTTAACATCCATAAAATATGTATGTACTTTAGATAATCTGAAAAATGGTTGATCTATTTTATCTTAATTTCTAGTATTAAAATTATGTCTATCACTTATTTTATTAAGAGCTTTTATTCTGAAAGTGGGCAACGTCGCAAATAGATGTCAAATATTTCGCTGTTTTGATTAATTTGGCAATATTACTGTATGGAAATAAGAAATGTGGCTAATAAATGTGTAATATTGCCAAATTAATCAAAACAGGTCAATTTTCACGGCTATTTGCGACGTTACCAATTTTTGGGATAAACGCTCTTAAAAATTAGTCTTAAAAGATTTTATCTTACATGCATAATATTTTCATATATGAATTGGCAAGGTGCCGTCATAACATTAATCCTTTTAAGTAGTTCCCTGAGAGATTCGCGATATGACGTGAATGTATTCATCTGTACCCATGTGGTCTATGGCCCACGGGAACATTAATGCTAATAAGCTTGTTAGTAGGTATCTATGTAAGCTTCTTTTCTCTGCTCTTTATGTAGCATCATTTGAAGTAGGAAAACTTAAATTTTTGGTAGCCGACTGAGGTCTGGGGCGGCAGCCCCGACATAGATAGCGGTCCCTATACGACCGAATTTGGTCGCAAAGTCCAAAGGGTCCTCCAGGGTCAAAATTAATTGATACGCACGAAAAAATCACGTGCTTGACAAGCACGTCGCGCGCGTCTAGGGACATCATTAGGACTTTGCGACCGAATTCGGTCGTATAGCGATCGCTTTTTATGTCAAGACTGCCGCCCCTGAACATCGCAGACTTTTATGCATAGATAGCTATTTCGCGATTATGACAGTAAGTGCGTTATTTAATGATGTGTTCTCTTCATTTTGGTTTGCCCCATGGTTAATCACAATTTTGTTGATGTTTTTCCCGTGACTTATTGCATTAATTTCGGTGAATACTATAAGCTACCTACTCTGAATAAACACATACTTAACAAATTTGAATATTGTGCCATCTAGTTGAGTGAAGCGGAATTACCAGACAACTGGCGCTTCTTTAAAATTTGATTTTCTAATAAATTTTGTGGGAATGAATCCAGAGGGCGCTAACTGTATATTTAGCTAGGTCAATAGCGAAACCAATTTTACTAATCGGCGTCCTATGTCCTATCGCTATGCCACACAGAGGGAAAGACAGCTACAAGCAAAAATATATTACTTTGGACCGCTCGCAGTGGCGGATTTGCCCTAAGGCCCAGTAGGCCCGGTCCTAGGGCGGCCAGATATTAGGGGCGGGTAATCATGACAAAAAAATCACTCATGATAACAAGAAATAACTCAAAAGTACCTATATATTTTTAAACGTTCGCGCACATTATGGTGGGCCGCACTGCACCGCATCGTACCTATAACAATAATAACTTAAAACCATTTAAAAATATGTCCAAATAACTAATTGAAACGCGTCATAGAATTACGTGGCATCAACCCGACTCATAGTTAACTAAATTTCTGAACCGATTTGGATAAAAGTTGGCAATAAAGTAAATTCATTATGATGGTTGCTGAGAGAGGGGCGGCTTATACTTACTACATGGCCTGGCGCCTAGGGCGGCCAAGACTGCAAATCCGCCACTGACTGCTCGGCAATAATAACTGATTTCAGGATTCATCTGACGAATCGACGAAAACTGGCAAACACTGGAAACTGTCGAGTTAACGCAACTCTCCAATCGACAAAACTGACGACTGAGGGAAACTGACCAGTGATACGCGGACTCCTATCCTAAGCCTTTTTAGCCTCGCACAAGGCGTTGTTTATTCAAAAGTTTTTGTTAGTATTAGATGTTCCTTTTTAGGTTCCGGTGTAAACAAGGGAGCCTTATCGTTTCGCCATGTCCGTCTGTCTGTCTATCTGTCCGCGGCTTAGTTCAGAGACTGTTAGTACTAGAAAGCTGTAATTTGGCATGGGTATACATATTAATCATGCCGACTAAGTGGTAACATAAAAACAAGTTTTTTCTTTTACGGTTGGTCCCCTACTCGTAAAGTTGTCTATCCTATAGTGTGGGGTGTCGTTGGAAATATTAATCACTTTGTTTAAAGCATTCTGCCAAACTCTCTACACCTGCAATCTGTGGGTCAACTACACGCAGAGAGCCATCAACGCACTCCGAATACAGTATAATAAGGCGTTCAGGGTGCTGGTGGGGCTTTCGCGCTATTGTTGTACGTCTGCGTTGTTTTCGCAAACGCACACAGAAGTCAACACTGTGCTGCGGCGCAGCATCGCTTCGATGATGTTCCGCACGCGTGGGAGCGCCAACACCATCCTGAGCATGCTCAGCCACAAGCTGGACTGCCCCCTTGTGGGGTACTAGGTCAAGCACAAGTGCGAATGCCCCAGTGGGCGCCAAATATTTATATTAATAATAAATAAAAATAGTTTGTAAGTCTTTCTACTAACAATATTATGGGCCAAATGTGTCTGAAACAAAAAGTTTTCCTTTTTTTTATAGGATACTTTTTATCTCGGTATTCCCACGGAATCGAGACTTGGCGAGCTTCGAGGTGAGGCGCAGCTAGTAAACAAATAAAGCAACATACCTAATGAATACATTAGTAGGTACCTAGATGATTGCCTTTTTAGCTTATAGCAACTGTAGGTAATATTGTCGCTGTAGCCATAACATTATAAATAGGTAACTTGTTGATACATTTTTGATAACACCTGAGGAAAATGTATGTATGTAACAACAAAATAACGCATAATACCTATACAAATTGTGCATTGTATAGCAACTAAATCTCGTTTTACCTGATAGATCAATTTAACCGACTTCAAAAAAAGGAGAACGTCCTCAGTTCGTCGTTCGTCGGAATCTGTTTTCTTATGTACCTATCTATTTTCCCCGATTACTCTGGATGTATTTTTTATTTTTGTGGAAACAATATAATTTGCGGCCTCGGTAACATCGGAGGTAAGTTAATTCTCGACACAGCTCAGACAAATCAAGAACCTGCGTCTACATACCCAAAGAAATTCCCTTTACGCTACTCACCCAATTCTGTTCCAGAGACCTGACAGCTGTCAGGCTCCAAACAGAAGGTAGCGTTCCAGATGGGGTACTGGCCTAAGTATACATGCCAGGCGAGGACGCAGACTGCCCGCCAAAAAAGATGGCCGATCTGGTACAGTACTGCGAGCGCGCCAAAATGGACCTGCCGGTCGATTCTGTAAAAATATCACCGTGAAAACTTGCGTGGAGTGAGCTGTCAGTGAAAACTCACTGATGCTAGGGATTGACCAAGCATTACATTTACAATCGTGATCGAGAATTAAATTATATGTTTTATGCTAATTCTATTGATCATTTTATATTAAGTATTCTAAAGCTAGTATCTAAATGTCTAAACATTACTATATACCCCCCTATATAGTAATGTTTAGTAAAATAACAAAACAGATATCCAATCAGAAACTCAATTTTGTTTTATTCTATTTGGTTCCTAGACTAGTCCCTTAATATATTTAGCCTGAGGCGCGACGTGTTACGCACGTAGGTACCTACCAACAATAAATAAAATAGAACGTACCTACATAGGTATTTACACGTTGCTGCTACTTAAGTACCAAAGAAAATGCTCATCGACATAGTTTGTTATTATGAACCCATTTTTAACTTATATTATAAACGCAATCGAGTGTTAATTGTGTGTAATTTAACCCCACACAAACTATGTGGCAACCTACCTAAACGATGTAAGTAGTCATATAGATAAAAAGATGTGTATATTATTTGTACCTACCTACCGAATATTTTATTGGAGATAACCTACCGTTGTACGGTATTTAGTACGCGTTGAATAAAATCATATTCATCAAATCATTACAAAATTCTTAAGTTCAACAGCTGACACTCTTACAGCGCGCGCACACCGAATCACTTCACCACGTTGAAGCGGTAAGAATCGCGTTTGCGCGCTAGGTAGACACTGTCACATTGAGGTTTTTTTTACTTACTACGTACCTACATACTTATTTAACTTGTAACGCGTCACGTACTTGCGTACTAAATACCAACGTCCAATAAGTACCTACAATGTTTTATTCATCATTATCATATATAACCCAAGTAAAACTGACACTTGTAGCGCGCGCACATCACATCACCGAACTGTTGTCGCCGAGGACATAACACGCGTTACCATGGTGACCACCCGCGTGATCACTTCACCCGATTCTCAAAGAATCGGATGAAGTGATCACGCCGCGCAGGCGCGCCGCTGAGGAAATAGCACGCGTTACCATGGTGACCACCGGCGTGATCACTTCACCCGATTCTTAAAGAATCGGATGAAGTGATCACGCCGCGCAGGCGCGCTGTTACGCACTTTGTTTTTTTGCTGCTTATTGCTGTACTTATTGGTACCTACTTATTAAATTTTATTTTATATATGTTCTGACTGCACATGCGTGACGCGTTACATACCTACAGGTTAAATAAGTAGTATGTAACTAGTTCATTAAAAAAAAACTAGTTTAATTATTGAAAACAAAATGTATCTAGGCAATAATCTGACTTTTTAAATGTACAAAACGGTGTGATTTAGACATTGAATTATCTAAAAGTATTGAAATAAATAGGTACTCATTATTGTCTCTGAATACGTATAGGCTTATGGACATGGCCGTCAAAGAGGGGAAAAAAAAACAAAGTGCCTAACAGCGCGCCTGCGCGGCGTGATCACTTCATCCGATTCTTTAAGAATCGGGTGAAGTGATCACGCGGGTGGTCACCATGGTAATGCGTGTTATTTCCTCAGCGGCGCGCCTGCGCGGCGTGATCACTTCATCCGATTCTTTGAGAATCGGGTGAAGTGATCACGCGGGTGGTCACCATGGTAACGCGTGTTATGTCCTCGGCGACAACACTTCGGTGATGTGATGTGCGCGCGCTACAAGTGTCAGTTTTACTTGGGTTATATATGATGATGATGAATAAAACATTGTAGGTACTTATTGGACATTGGTATTTAGTACGCAAGTACGTGACGCGTTACAAGTTAAATAAGTATGTAGGTACGTAGTAAGTAAAAAAAACCTCAACGTGACAGTGTCTACCTAGCGCGCAAGCGCGATTCTTACCGCTTCAACGTGGTGAAGTGATTTGGTGTGCGCGCGCTGCAAGAGTGTCAGCTGTTGAACTTAAGAATTTTGTAATGATTTGATGAATATGATTTTATTCAACGCGTAGGTAGGTTATCTCCAATAAAATATTCGGTAGGTAGGTACAAATAACATACACATCTTTTTATCTATATGACTACTTACATCGTTTAGGTAGGTTCCCACATAGTTTGTGTCGGGTTAAATTATACACTATTAACACTCGATTGCGTTTATAATATAAGTTAACAATGGGTTCATAATAACAAACTATGTCGATGAGCATTTTCTTTAGTACTTAAGTAGCAGCAACGTGTAGATACCTATGTAGGTACGTTCTATTTTATTTATTGTTGGTAGGTACCTAAGTGCATAACGCGTCGCGCCTCAGGCTATTTATATTAAGGGACTAGTCTAGGAACAAAATAGAATAAAACAAAATTGAGTTTCTGATTGGATATCTGTTTTGCTATTTTATTAAAACCCCCCCTATATAATAATGTTTAGACATTTAAATACTAGCTTTAGAATACTTAATATAAAATGATCAATAGAATTAACATAAAAAATATCATTTAAATCTCGATTACGTTTGTAAAATAATGTAATGCTTGGTCATCCCTAGTATCGGTTGGAGTGACACTGACAGCTCACTGCACGATCACTTCCCCTAAGTTTTCACGGTGAGATGGTTACAGAATAGCACAGCTGATTATCTACACCGACTCGAACGTTCACCACCCGGCTCTGGGGCAACGCCGCGCCGCACCGAACTCCAGAGGTACTATCCACCTATTTATTCTCTCCTAACCTTAACATTGTTAACCGCGGCTCAGAACCTGGGTTTGAGCCTTGGGTCACAGTCCGCGGACAAACGCCGTAGTTGTAGTCATAGATCTGACACTCGCTACAGAACAAAACCAGAACAAACCTTATCACAAACTAGCACGTATTGGACGATCCTTCTTCCTCAAGCCACAGAAGCCACTTCTTTACACTAACTACAAACACTAGGAAACCCGCACTGAAGCGAAACCCGAGGCCCACCAATGTTCCCGAGTACAAAAACCTTCTGGCCTCCCTACTAGCTAGACACCTAGCACAAGTAACCATAAGGGACCAAGCACAATTAGAATACCTACACCGCCGTGACAAAACTATCTGAATACCTAACTGAAGCATACCACTCATGCTGTAAACTAAGAGAGCCACAAAGCAAGAATGAGGGATGGTGGAACGCTGAACTTAGTAAACTCGCTACGTAAGCAACTTAACAAATTTACATCAATACATCGCTGCATCCGATGGAACCACTGAGAAAAGCACTTTGCCCACTCTTCCTTAGGGGTCTCTTTGACCTAGCTTTGCAAGCCTTAGCTTGTCCGAATCTGCTGATAAGTCACTCTTTTGTCAGTTTCTATCATACGCCGCACAACACTGATGTTATCTTCAGTCGTCGCCGTAGAAGGCCGTCCCTCACGCAGATCATCGGTGAGATTAGTGCGACCACGTTTAAACGCATTAAAACAGTGGCACGAGATAGTGCTTCATCGTGAAATGACATCAAATGTCATAAAAAATCATTGTATTAAAATTTTCTCGCGTAAAATTCATGCTGACGTGACACAGACAATTTTCAATTTGCCGCCAAATCTTAAACAAATGACAAATGAATAAAATACACACACAATAATATTGGCAAAGAGTTCCATTTTCAAAATTTGAACAATTTTTTTTATTATAGCGGATACAAGTGGCCAGTTCTAAAAACTTTCAGTGTCGCCCTCGTACATCTCGCATGACGTGAGGTGAAAGTCATCGTCATACCCAACCCCTGGCAAAACTGATTACACACAACCCAAGGCTTATCAAGAGCAACTGCACGAGTTACTATAAAAAATACCCAAATCCCTATAGATGTGCCGATATTTGAAGAGTTCTCTCTTTTTTTTTTTTTGAGGATGGGAAATCATCAAATGACTTCTCCCGCTCTGGGCGGAGCGAGAGGGCGTGTCAGACTTTTACTGACTAAAACCCACCCGTGTTCCTTCCGTAGCCCGTGTGCCGGGGCCGCAATATCCCTTTCTGACAAACCCGCAACCCCAGCAGGCATTGGTCCTTACGGACCCCGCCAGTTGGTGCTGACATCTCTTTGAGGCGCGCGTGGAACACAACCTTATCGGACGGCGAGCTACCCATTGCTCACCGTCCGCAAGCCCGCGCCTACGGTGGCCGGAAGTCGGCTCGCGACTTCCGACGCCCGGGGCGTCTCCTGTGGCGACTAGGGGCGCGAGGGCGCGCATCTTGCATCTCCCTCACGCGCTCCGCCTCCTCCTTCGCGAGCATAACTGCTTCGCAGAAGGAGGTGACGGCCTCCCATGCACTCTTGCTCCGAACCATGGCCTGAACCAGGGCCGGACGCGAGAGATCGTCGCCGCCGATCACCTCCGTGAGGACACGGCGGTGCTCTGCCCAAGCCGGGCAGATCTCCACCGAATGCTCCACCGTGTCCTCCGGGCGATCCACACAGTGGTGACACCCGGGCGTTTCCTCCCGCCTTATGCGGCACAGGAACCTCCCGAAACAACCGTGTCCGGTGAGGACCTGCGTCACGCGGAAGGTGAGGACGCCATGGCGCCTCTCAAGCCACTCCTCAAAGAGGGGACTTATCGCCGCAGGAGGCGCTTGGACCCCCTGGGTAGTAACACCATATTTCAGGTTTTAGAAAAAAAAAATACTTAAGAAGATATTTTATGTTATATCTTCTTCAGTTTTCAAATTCTTTCGGTAGGTATTTATATAGACCTATCTAAAATCAAGTTTCCAAATATATTATTTTGTTAAATATCGAAATTCTTTCGATAGGTATTTATTTAGACCTATCTAAAATCAAGTTTCCAAATATATTCTTTTGTTAAATATCCTCGTTGTATTAATCGACACGTTATTCCAACATTTCGTCCTAAAGATTACCTACACTCGGTGGGTTTTCGTTTTCAATCGAGTTTAAAATCGGGTCGCTTGACTTGAACAATAATAAAATTTTAATGATTGAACGAGCGTTACCTACTACTAAGTATAAGTACCAACAATCCATTATATTGCTCATTTCGGTCCAGTCATCCCATTAACATCAACTTTACATGTTTGACCGTGTCCGTAATCAGTTTTTACAGCAAATAATCCTTATTAAAGTTAATAATAAAATGTTATACAGAGCAAGCTGTGTGTGTTTAGTTATAGTGAAAGCTACAAAAGTTGGTAAGTTCTACAATTAAAAAACAATTATTGAATATTATATTGTTTTTTACCATTGCCACTCGAAAAAGGGCATTTTATTCATCGATAACAGTGAATAAAACTCTCTTTTACTCACTGAATGAATAAAAACATTTTGAATATGGAACAAGCACGAATTTTACGAATTATGTACAAAAAATAAATGAAACGTGCTGAAAGTACTGGCTGGCTAAATATTCCATAGAGCTTTACAATTCATTTTTATTTTTAAATATTCCACCAATTTTAGTTAGGTTCTTTTCTATCTGTTAACATGGTTGTTTTAATGTCATTGGCAAATTTATTACTTATCATAATTATAATAAAATGAGTTCTTCCAGTGACGAACATGAGACACTGACTCCGGAATCATTTCGTTCTAAAGCAGCTATTATAGTAGATAATTTGTTGCCGCCAAAAATGTGATAAATATAAATAACATAACATCACGCCTTGTTTCTCCGAAAGGTTGGGCAGAGGTGTACCGGTAGTACACCTACATTTCCCCAGCTATATTTTTAAGTCCCATCATGTAATAGGAGGCAAGCCTATTGCCATCAACCGGGCACAATTCCAGAATCCGGGCTGCTGCTGAGAAATTCCTATTGGAAAAACCCAATAATACTTTGCCCGACCTGGGAATCGAACCCAGGACCTCATGCTCAGCAGTAGCGCTTGCGACTACTAGACCAACGAGGCAGTCAAATAAATACTACAACTACGACAGATAAATATAAATACTAAACCAATACTTATTTTCTCGCAGCCAATGGTAAAAAGTAGAGTACCTACACAACAAGTGAAAAAAAAAATTGTCTCGGTCCTTGTATTCCTCGCTTCAACTACCTCGAACTAAATTCCCTTTTTTTTCACTTGTTGTATAATCTACTTTTAACATAAATAATAATAAACGTTGGCTTTTATTTCTGTAAAATAGAATCACGGCACAATCTGAAACGGCTTGATTTATCAAAAGTTGGAAACGAGAAGTACGGTGACAGTAGTTCTTGTTCTAACTAAAATCACGCATGTATCTCGCGAAGGATTAGGTAGAGGTGCACATATACTATACCCATATTTCGCCAGTTATGTGTAGTTCTTGTTCTAACTAATCCTAATAATATTATTTTGCCAGAATTATTTATTATATGTAGTTACATATTTCTACAGAATGGGGCTACAGACTTAACGTAGGCATATTTTCTACAGAATGGGGCTACAGACTTAACGTAGGCATATTTTCTACGGAATGGGGCTACAGACTTAACGTAGGCATATTTTCTACAGAATGGGGCTACAGACTTAACGTAGGCATATTTTCTACAGAATGGGGCTACAGACTTAACGTAGGCATATTTTCTACAGCATGGGGCTACAGACTTAACGTAGGCATATTTTCTACAGAATGGGGCTACAGACTTAACGTAGGCATATTTTCTACAGAATGGGGCTACAGACTTAACGTAGGCATATTTTACAGTGCCCATGTTACTGTTTTATGTTTCAGCTGAAACGGTGTTTGCCGCTCATTTTTGTATGCCAGCTGCAGGACTCGCTGTTATTATAATATTGGTGGAAATATATTTTACTATTATGAAGCATTGTTGTAGAAAATGTAAACAAGTGTTGCCACCGAGTGAAATCGACGTAAGTTGTTCTTTTGAACCTTTTCATCAGTCTTGTAGTTTTCGAGTCGATGGTACTATACATAGCAGCGCCAGTGGCATTCATTAGATCCTCTAAAGTGCAGGTGTAAGGTGTATGGGCACTTAGGACATTTCAGCAAGTGGGTCATTTTCTGAACAGCATCGCACTCACACTGGGAGTTTGGTGTGTGGCTTAAGGACGGGCGTTTTGTGGGACTGTCTTATGTAATTTTGACGTTCGAAAAGTGCTGCTTTTCAGCCTAGTTTGATAAAATGACTTTTAATTTTGTTTTTTTGGACGGGTCAATCATCCCTCATTTATTTTCATAATGCAACCTCAAAACATGTCTTTGCAGAAAGACTTTTTTTACATTCTTAGCCCATTTCTGTAGAAAACTTAGTATCTAAAAAGTAAATTACTTATAAAAAATTGAAAAAAATGTACAGGGTGGCAGAGACATAGACGCAAAAACTGTTACCATGGATCCAGTACATGATGACAGACAGAAGATGCTATTAGCTTACATGCTATTTAACTCTTATTTACCTAAGATCAATTTATTTTTTTACTTTGAACAAATTTTTAGGGTTTCGTAGTAAACAAGGAACCTTTATAGTTTCGCCATGTCCGTCTGTCTGTCCGCGGCTTAGCTCAAAGACGGTTAGTACTAGAAACCTGTAATTTGGCATGTGTATATGGTATATATAATATTCACGTCGACAAAGTGGTAAAATAAAATCAAGGCGTACACGCACTGCACGTAAAGTGAGGATGTTTTTTTTTCTCATCTATCCCAGGGTATGTAGTATCGTTAGAAAGATCGTTCAAAAATATTGCGAGTTTGTGGAAACCATTTTTGGATTCAGGGATCCGTTTGTGAAATATTAAGCTTTTAACTGCAAATTTTTGTTAGAGTCAACTGTGTGTGTGGCACCGCCACCTAAATGGTTGTACTTGGATTTGTGAAAAAATCACAGCAGTAGTATATATAACGAAGTTAAAAGGAAAACTTATCACAGCTAAGTAGGCTGTACAGGTTAACGAGTAATAATCGACCAAAATAAATTTGCAGTTTGAAAAACATGTTCTCCCATACATTCCGTATTTCCAACTACAATGTTAAGTTCTTGGGATAAATTCATCCCAACTACGGAACCCTTCATTGTGCGTGGTCTGACACGCACTTGGCTGGTTTTAATTTATTACATTAAGTATTTATGCACTTCCTAGCCTGAAGCACAGGTTCAACCTTGTTTATGCTTAAGCAACTCTGTTGTATTTTAATTTTAAAATAGAAAAGAAAAAAGAAAGAAAAATTGTTTATTCTGCACAAACAAAACGCACATATAAAGATAAAAACACATAAAATACACATTTACAAAAGTAGCCAAAAGCCTCGTGTTCATCCAATAAATAAAAATATAAAAAGTAAAACAATGTTTTTCATTGGTTGCTGTCATGGCCACGGACCAAAGACATTATTACGTAATACTCTTGCAACATTACCAAATTATTTATTGTCATTATGATTACTTCTATAAAATAAACGGTTATGATGACATGGGGGCGCAATTTATTGAAGTGCTTCCTGGTACAAATTATGCATTCAATCAGTGGATACACTGCGTAGTATAAATCTTATGAAATAAGTTGATTGTAAGCATGGTATAATAATATACTTCATTCATTCATTTATTTATTCATTAGCAAATAACATTGTGTTGAACATTACATATTAAATAAAATTATCACATGCAGAAACAATACATTTAAAAGGCTAATTAATTTCAATAAATTTCAAATATGTCAACAAATAAATACAATGTCAAATTAACAACAGGTATAATGTCAAATTAGGAACGTAGTGTTCAAGTCAAAAGATAATTTAATTTAAGCTTGTCCACTGCTATTATTTTATGCTACTATTTTTATTATTATTTGACATTATACTTCGCCAGGTACAGCATTCCGAGACACAGTGGTCACGGGGGTGACACAAGTGTACGTCATCACATCTGTGTTACCAGATGTTTGTAATAATAACTCCCCAACCACCTTTATTACCTTTACGAATCCGATAAAACAATGAGGTTTTAATTAACAATTACGTTGGTTTGTTTAAATTGAATTGTTTCGATTGATTAGACACACGAAACGACAATTTAAATGCTTTGTACATATTTTTTAACAGAATGGTGGCTGAAAACCTTTCCTTCATTGTGTTTTGTTGCAATATAGTGGCAACTGGACGTAAGCATGTGTTAGTCCCGGTATGCCAGATTTTTTTTTTAGACCATTATTGAAAGGCTGTTTTTACTTTCAGTTCTACCCGAACATCCTCTCAATATTCCAAATCCAGAATGAGCGGAACTCTGCTGAGTTGGAAAATCAATACGAAGAAATTGTATGGTCAACATCCAAACAAATGCAAAAAGAGCGTAGGAATAACAGCAATCAGAATTCTTTAACATTTAAATAATTATTAGGTATTAGTGTTATTGTTTAGTTAGAGTTATTTTTTTAATTTTTATTAAAATACTAAGTAGTTTAGTTATAATTTGCTATGAGTCTTGTCATGTCTAATTTAGTAAGTAAATAAGTCATTGTTACCGGAATTAAATTGATAATTATTAAAATGTTTACTTATTTTATTTTATGTATGTAGGTACTATCGAAGAACTTCATATCTAAGCAGTTTTAAAACAAAATCCCGTGAACATCATTACCACATTTGTTACCGCCCCAGTTCTATAGCGGCCAAGCACTGCAAGCAAAAATAGTCCTTACGGTGTATAGATATGAAGTTCTTCGATAGTACATAATAAATGTTTACATTCAAACACACATAAAATCACGCTCTTTTGCCCATGAGTGGGTTTGTTTTTCTTTCTCTTTCGTGTGGTTAGTGATTATCCTGGTGTCAGAGTTTTAAAGCCGCCCCTGGGAGAAATATCTTTAGGCTTGCCGGTTTCCTCACTATTTTTTCAATCACCGTTTTTGAAGCAAGTGATAATTATACAATACGCACATGAATCCGAAAAGTCAGAGGTGCTTGGCTAGGGTTCGAAGTCGAGACCTTTGACTTGGCAGTCCGACGGTCACACCACTAGGCTATAAAAAAGGGTACGGCCACAAAGAGGCGCGGTGAGACAGCGCGACGCGACTCTAATAAAATATTTTTTACAAAAACTTCATGGTAAAGCAATCACGGTCGCATGCAAGTTCAGCTAGTCTGCACGAGCCTTTAGTAGGTCGTCACGTGATCACGTCGCTGTCATTAAAGGCTGATTTACATTTGTTAAGTAGCGAATTAAGTTTCTTGGCGTCTATTGGATACGTGACACTTCACAATGAAGAACGGTCACTTTTGGAATGTTGATGTCCTTTCGATGCAACTATTCCTAGCTACATAACTAAACCTAACATACGTTTAACAGCCCTTAGAGCAGTGGTCGTCAAACTGCGGCCCGCGGGCCGCATGCGGCCCGCGGCCGGTATTTGTGCAGCCCGCATCTATTGTCAAACAGCGGAGATAATAAAATATATATTTTAGCTTTTACTTAGTACGAAAATATGATCTGTGTTGTGTGTGGTCGTCCATTGAATTGCATGGGTCGAAATGTCGACCTTGATTTTTTTTTCTGCGCCAAGTGGTTCACTAACGAAACTGATTTTATCAACATCTGCAGAGCAAGTGAGCGGGTGGCGGGACTGGCGCAGGAGGGAATTGTAGCGGGTGGTGAGGCGGTGCCTGCAGCTCATCGGCATCTCATTTCTTATTACATTTGTTTTACCACACAACACCGCAAGCTTGTTTCTTTTTATAATTACGAGTCACGAGTCTATATAAATTTTGTGCTAGTGATCCATAGTTCTTCTTTATTATAATGGCTGGGGTGTCATCAAAAAGTGCTACTAAAAGGAAGATATGTGACGAAAACAGGAATTTTCTATGTCCACGTCACAATGCTCATTATTTGTGCATTACTGCACAACCGACGGGATCATAGAAGAAGACTTCTTAGCTGTGATAACCATGAAGGGTCATACGAGAGGTTGTGATTTTATGGATGTAATAAAAATTCTTTATACCTGCTACTAAATTAATATCAGTGTGTACTGATGGTTGTCCGTCAATGGTAGGCGCAAACAATGGCTTGATTGCCCTAATGAAGAAGGAATGGAATTTACCTAATTTGCTGCCCATTCATTGTTTACTGCATCAAGAAACTTTGGCATGTCAAATTTCGAATCAAAAATTGAAGGATGTGATGAAAACGGTCATAAACATTATTAATTTTATTCGTGCGCGTGAACTTAATCATCGAAAATTTAAAGAATTACTAGAGGAATTACAAGTTAATTATGGGGATGTCGTCCTACACACTGCTGTCAGATGGTTAAGCAAAGGAAAAGTTCTAGAACGGTTTTTTAATTTGAAATTTGAAATAATTCTATTCTTACAACAAAGTGGTAAAGAATGTCCCCAGCTTCAAAATGATGAATGGTGGGCACTTACGGCTTTTTTGACTGATATTACTCTGAAGTTTAACCATCTTAATTTAGAGTTGCAAGGACCTAACAAGATAATCGGACAAATGACGAATAAAATATTCGCATTTGAGGCTAAACTGCAATTATATATAAGTGAGCTTGAAGCAAGAGACTTTTCTAATTTTCCAACTGTTGCTGCTCTGCGATCTGACGTATCTATTGCCAATAGTATCTATCAAGATATGGTATCCTACTTAAAAGAATATTTGACTGAAATTCAAAAAAGATTCAACGACGTGAGAAGTATTAAGAACTGTTTTATTCTTGTAGAAACCCCATGGAATTTTGAAAATGATGACATCAAATTATTCAGCCAGTTTGGATTTCCTAAAACTCTGTTGCTGAACGAAATCATCGAACTAAAATACGACACGCAAGTCAAAGCTCACTTCATCGAACATCGTGAAAAGCAGGAGTATATTGAATTTTGGAAAAATGTGCCTAACACCTATAAATATTTACGAGACTATGCACTATTTATTTTAACAATATTTCCTTCGACATACCTCTGTGAAGCTTCATTTTCGAAAATGAATTTCTTAAAAAACAAATATCGGAATCGCCTTTCCACTCATTTAGAAGACGCAATGAGGATTGCATGTAGTCCCAAAGACGCCAACATAGATGAAATAACTAAAAGAGTACAACACCATAATAATTAAATTCCGTTACACATAAATTAAGTACCTAAAATATTGTTTTCCTAATAAAAATCTCTAATATACATTTTTGTTTTATTTACTGCTTTGCTAGTTTAAATATATCCAATTCGGAACATAAGTGTGCGGCCCGCAGTGCTACCCCATATTGTCGTGTGTGGCCCTTGACCAGAAAAGTGTGACGACCGCTGCCTTAGAGTTATTGCAATGCAAATGGCTGGAAACTGTGACAGGCGTCCCTCACTCGTTCGAGGGTCGTTTCCTGGGGGCAACAAAAATCCAGTAGGTACTCTCGGGCGTCCACGTAAGATGCATTTTAGCGCTCACGAAACGCCTGTAATATTTTTGTAGATAAATATCACGTTAGCTATCTATAGAAGTGAAGTATCTGTCTTAATTTGTGACTGTGATGAAAACATGTTCATTGTAAACAACAATATGATTTTATAGGAGCCGTCTACACTTTAGAGCAGCCATACTCAACCTTTTTTTATAGGGGCCACAAACACGTTTCAGTCATGGTGTCGAGGGCCGCAAGAAAAAATTATTTAGGTCTTAATTAATACGTAATTCCAAGTTAACAATGTAGTCACTTTATTAATGAAAAAAGAAGTTTTAACGAAGATGTGTGTGTTTTAATGCGATTTTTGATACTGTGACCATTTTTTCAAAACTTTATCAAGATCTGGCTTGTCGCTACATGCTATCCTTATTCATTCATTCATAAATTTATTTATTCATTAACAAATAACATTGTGTTGAACACACCTTATAACATCATCCAGATGAGAATCTGTAAGTTTGTTTTTGTAAACGTTCTTTGTGTATTTCATTTTTGAAAAAGACGATTCGGACACATACGTAGACCCAAAGAATGTTAGTAGGGTTTGGGCACATCTTCGGGCGCTTTTATATTTTTGGGGAATAATACTCCAAAATTCCACATATTCTGTTTTCTTAACTAGCTTCATATTTCTGACTGACCGACCCCTTGACAATTCAAAAGTACCTGTAATTGGTTTATTTGAAATAAATGCTTTGAGTTTGAGTTTCCGTTTTTTCTTTAAACAGAACTTCTAGATTGGTATCGTTTTTAAAATCGATGAACTCATCAAACAACTCTGAGTAATTACAATTTAAAACGGAAGCCGACTCTAAGAAAGTCGTTGTTTCTAAATGCCGTGGATTTTCTATAAGTAACATATAGCGCTCGGCTCACATTCCCGTTCTGAAACACCCCTACTCTGATGGGCACGAAATTTAAAATGGTGTACAATAAATTTGTAACTTCAGATGGGCCAATAACAAAGACCCGGCGGGCCGCATGCGGCCCGCGGGCCGGTGGTTGAGTATAGCTGCTATAGAGAGTTATGCCTATGGACTAAAATATTAGTTCGTCATTACAATGAACATGTTTTCATCACGGTTTCCAATCATTTGCATTGCAAATCTATGAAATGCATGAAAATATGAAGCTAGTTGCCCATTAAAAAGCCTAGTAGGTTACGCTTTGTAATGGGCAACTAGCTTTATATTTCTGTCTGACCGACTCCTTGACTATTCAAAAGTGCCTGTAAATGGTTAAATCGAAATAAACGCTTTGAATTTGAGTTTTGATTTATTTCCGATTTATTTATCGCTGTGGTATATCAACATCGTCGTACCTACCTATTCATAATCCATTAGTATTATGCAAGTAATGGTGGCAGTAAATGAGTCTGAGTAAGGAAAATTAAAAAGTTAATTAACATTGAATGTATTTGGTATTATTATGGGGAAAATCATTAATAGCTGGCATCAAATGCGTGCGCAAAAAATACATTTAAGTTGTAAATGATTACTTTTATCTACTCTCATAACGTTCTCATAATGTTCGAATTATAAACTTCAAAACGAGTTTATATTGACAAACTTTAGAAGACAATACCGAAATTTAAAAATAGAATCGTATTATACACTTTTTCTATAAGAAAATAATGCTATAAAACCATTTTGTTTTTCTATTACGATACAGGGCTAATCCAAGAAGTTAATATCACCAAGGAGCTTCCAGCAACTTTTGTAATGCAACGTTAGAGGGGGACAGCAGCACCGCTCTAGCGCATGCGCGGTGATGTACTGGGTGCAGGGGCTATTCATACGTTTTGTTGTACTGAATTTCGAGGGATTATTTAAATCTTGATCTTTAACTTTGATCTTTTTATTTAGTAGGTTCAGTCCCAATGTATGAGAGTAGATAAAGTAGTGTATGAAACTGCACATAAGTAGGTATTAAAACACTCGTGTGATACTATTAAAAACCTACATAGGTAATACCCCTCGTTATGCAACAGTTTCATAAACTACTATTACACTTCACAAGGCAGTCTAAAGACAATTTCCACGCAAGCTCTGCGCCCACGCACCCCCCGCCACTCCACTATGGGCTAAACCAGTGGTTCTTAACCGATTGTTCGCGGACCACTGGTGGTCACTGGAAGCACCCGAAGTGGTCCGCGAAGCTATCCTAAAAATATTAAATAAGAAATACAAATTAACTCTTATTTGAAAAACTTAAAAAGCGAATTCAATCGCTATTTTCCTGACTGCGATGACAAAGGTATTCGGAAACTGATCCGCAATCCTTTCATTGTCAAAGTTTCTGAAGTTCCTGATGAATATCACGAAGGATTGATTGAAATGCTACACGATAGTAACATAAAAATACATTCAAACAAAACAGCTATCTAATTACGTAACACATTATCGTAAACGATTACGACTAATCTGTTTCATTTTGACAGTTCAACAACATTCATTGCGTTATTTACGTTGTTGAGCAGAAATTTTTGTCGTACTTATGTAGCAATGGATTACCAATCTGTTTCAAAACGATTCAGATTCTGATTGATCGTGTATTACGCAATTAGGGTACAGGAATTAATATTGAAGATTTTTGGAGCCTTATGGCAAATTCTTTCCCAAAGATTCGAGAAATTGCTATACGTTACCTGACTTTGTTTTCATCAACATATCTATGCGAGCAAGGGTTCTGGGCGCTTCTGATAATAAAAAACCAGCACCGAAATCGGTTGGATGCTAGTGCCGACATCCGTTTGGCTTTGAGCAGCACTGAACCATGGATTCAGAAGTTACTAACTCTTCATCAATCTGCCTAGCCTTTTCCCAACTATGTTGGGGTCGGCTTCCAGTCTAACCGGATGCAGCTGAATACCAGTATTTTACATGGAGCGACTGCCTATCTGACCTCCACAACCCAGTAACTGGGTAATACGATACCTCTTGGTAAGACTGGTGTCAGACTTTCGGGCTTCTGACGACTCGTAACGACTGTCAAAGATCCACGAATGACAGCCGGGACCAACGTCTTAACGTGCTTTCCGAGGCTTTACTTAGCCACGAGCTCCTCGTTCCAAGTTAGTAACTCTTCATGGAGTCACACAAATCGCATCAAAATAATATACTTCTACGATACTATTCACACATCACACTATCACCACACTACTATCATCATACTATCGTCATCATCATCTATTTCACGGCCCAGTAATCCGATCCATAAAGTATGACAGGCCTTATCACGGACTTCATTGTTTCAGTACAAGGTTAAAAAAAATGAGTACCACTTAGGGATCGGACCTCATTTCCTGATGCAGCAATAAAAGAGGTATGCGAAAATATGAAAAAGGAACCCAGAACACTGACTCAATTGTTCCACCCATGGGCATCCATGGGGCGCAAGTTGTTCCTGTGACCCGTCGCCTTTTCATCCATCCTGAGTTGATCAATGTGCGATACGTCTCGATATACTTCGCCATCTCTTTGGGCATGCGACCCGAGGTAGCGTCGGAGCAGATCGGTAAGGGCGTTCCAGCCAGAGATATGGGCGAAGGACTGGAGAGACCTCCAAAATCACAAAACAAAATACTCAAACTCAAATTCAAAGTATTTATTTCAAATAAATCAATTACAGGCACTTTTGAATTGTCAAGGGGTCGGTCAGTCAGAAAGATGTAGCTAGATGCCTATTCCAAAGCGTAGTAGGTACCTATGGAGAAGAACAGGCAAGAAACTCATTCTGTTTTGGTCCGACTTAATCTCAGGCCGACGGTCTCCAGTCTTTCCCACCACTCTTCCAAGCCGTCTGCTCTGGCCCTCTAAGCCGCTCTCGATAACTAGCACAATGTCGTCGGCAAATAGCCTACACCAGGGAGCATCTTCTTGGATATCCGCCATAAGAGCATCCATTATCACCATGAAGAGGTAAGGGCTGAGTGCTGAGTGCCGAGTGTCCTAGTAGGTCCTACCGTAGGACATTGTAATAATTGATTAGCTTGTCCTACGTCTAACCTGTCATTTTTTTAAGGATTAATCATTTAATTACGTTTATATGGTATTGTATTAATACTATGGTTCTACTACAACCAATCCTTTATCATACAGGAAAGAAGTAGGTAGTAGAATCCAAAACATAACTTATCTGACCTAACTTAACTGAATAGTGTGTAGACTAAAATATACAGTCCTTTCACAGTTATTCTACCTCTGAGTGCAGTGATAGCCTAGTGGTGTGACCGTCAGACTGCCAATTTATAAGTCTCGAGTGACTGACTTTTCGGATTCATGTGCGTATTGTATACTTATCACTTGCTTCAAAAACGGTGAAGGATAACATCGTGAGGAAACCCGCATGCATGAGAGATATTTCTCGACAGCATGTGAAGCCAATTCAGAGGCCCATGGGCGGCTTTAAAACTCTGACACCAGGTTAAGGCTTGTGCAGACCAGCGCGACTTGTCGCGCGACGTGACTCAAACAATGCAATTTCTAAGAAAACTGTACGGTATAATAATAACCGGCGTCGCGTCGCGCGACATGTCGCGCTGGTCAGCGCAAGCCTTTAGTCACTAACCACACGAAAAGAAGAAGACAGCAGCAACCCAATAACAACCTTATCGTACCAAGAATAAAGATCATTGTGATTTTGACAGTCTTGTCAGTGGCAGTAAACCAACACAGCAAGCAAATAATAGGGATGATGCCTGGGTAAAAAAAATAAAATTCTAATTAGTCCGTCAGTCATATAATAAAAAAACATTAGACACATATTTTTTGCTTTATCATATTAATAAATAATTACTTAGATAAAACGCATTTTAAGTTCGGGAGTGGGGGTCGCTAAGTCACTAGTATGTATAAAATCTACATACTCGTGACGTCATGGCACATTTTACCTCAATGTATCGCCGTATTCTTTAGATTACGTAAAAAAAGAAAAAAATACGTGTCCAATATTTTTTTATAATCTCAAAGACGGACTAAAAAAAAATTTTTTGTCATCATCCCTATTATGAGAATAAGGATCACCGTGATTTTAACAGTGATGCACAATTTTTTTTTTTTTTTTTTTCTATTTGGCATCTCGCAGTTGACCTCTGAGGAGGTCGTAGCTGCTTAACCGGACTTTCCTGTGGTTGCCTCAAGTTTCTACACTTAAAGCCTCCAGCCAGGGGCATAAACTATACTAATTAAAAATTAGGCGAACGCTCGCTAAGGGCACCCCCTGTGGGGTACGGACCTCGGCTTACGGCGTCGCTGGGGGGAGGACAGCAAGAGGGGACAGGCTGGATCAAACATAGATTATTATTATTATTATTCGGGGAATTTAAGACTACGGGCTCAGCTTCGACGCGGGCTGGCGCATCGACGAGCAAGGGTCGGGGGGGAGTATCATTTACTCGGGAGGGACGCGGTCGCGGACCTCTGCGGCGAGGTCGGAACGTGTGTCGGTGTGTATGTTTCTTTACTGTACTGGTGGCCCTATTGCTCTCCTGGAGGAGGGTTATGGGGTCATCTGGGTCGTTGAGAACATGCCTTGGACGGCGGACTTTACTGATTCTAGAGGGAATATAACTGGCGGCCTTCACAACCAGAGGGTTGCGATGTTTGGCGGCTTTATCAAAATAACGCGTTGCATTGCATTTTAGAAATTGGACTATTGTGGGGATTCTAAGGTCGAGATGGAGGATCTCGTTCCTAACGTACCAGGGGGAACCCGTCACCATTCGAAGGAAACGGTTTTGGAGGGTCTGCATCTTATGGAGATGATAGGGTTTGGCTTGTGCCCAGGCGGCACACGCATAGGTCATAATAGGTCTAATGCACGTCGTGTAGGTACGCAATTTGCACTTGAGTGACAACTTTGTACTGCATTGAGAACGGAGTGGAGCCTACTGAGAGCGAAAGCGGCTCGCGAGTGTGCCTGCTTTATGTGCTCGGAGAATGAGAGTTTGTAATCGAGGACCACACCTAGATATTTGGCTCGCTTCTCCCAGGGGATCGGCTTGTCAAACATGGTGATTGGTCGGGGGAGCGTGTCAATTAGTTTTTTGAGTCTCGGTTTCTTGAAGAGAACCGCTTGACTCTTATCGGGATTGACCTCGATTCTCCACTTTCTGAACCACGTGCCGAGCTTGTCGACTGCGGTTTGGAGAGTGAGAGCTATCGCGTCGGGGCTTCTGCCTGAATAGTATATGGCCGTGTCGTCTGCGAACAGAGCCAACTGCGCCTTTTTACTGTTAGGGATATCGCTGGTGAACAGCGTGAAAATGAGAGGAGATAGCACGGAGCCCTGTGGGACTCCCGCGCGTAAGGGTCGGGGGGAGGAGACCGCTCCTTCGATGCGATAGCGGAAGGTGCGGTTCGACAAAAAGTCTCGTAAGATGAGCACGAGACGATCGGGCACACCGAGTTTGTAGAGCTTATGTAATAAGCCGTTGTGCCAGACTTTGTCGAAAGCTTTCGCTATGTCGAAGAAATCACCCGTCATCAAGCCGCGCTGGAAACCAGCGCTAATATCCTCGATGATGCGGTGGACCTAATGCACGCTAGAGTGCTGAGTTCGAAAGCCGAACTGTTCGTTGGGAATGAGGCCCTTGGTCTCGGCGTATTCTCTGAGACGCTTATAAATAAGCCTCTCATAGATTTTGCCGAGAACCTTGAGCAGACTGATGGGACGGTAACTAGAAGGCTCAGACTTGGGTTTTCCTGGCTTCGGGATGCCGATGACGTTGGCTTCTTTCCACGTTTGTGGGAAGATATTGTTGCTTAAGACACCTTTGAAGATGGTGGCCAATAGCATTATCAGGTGGGCAGGGAAAAGTTGGACCACTCTGTTGGTGAGTCCGTCTGAACCGGGGGCTTTACGAGTTTTAAGACCTTTGATGATATCGTGCACTTCGTCTGGAGTGACGGAAGGCAGAGGATTCTCAGGGTCTTCTACGGGAGGGAGAGAGGCTCTACGTTCGACTTCCGCGTCTACCTCTGCGAGGTGAGCTTGGTCTACTGGTAGGGAGCTGGGTGAACACTGAGCTGCTATACTGTCGGCTAGGCACTCGGCCTTGTCGACATCGTCGAATGCAATGGTCTTATCGGGGCGTACTAATGGGGGCATGGAAGTGACTTGCGGGGACTTGAGTTTCCTCTCAAGTTCCCAGAAGGCTTGGTGAGTGGGCTCTAACTCGCTTAGCATCTTATCCCAGCCCGCGTTACGCAGCTACGCTACACGTTTCCTTACAGATCTCTGTAAGTAGCGCATATGGGCTTTGTTCGCGTCGCAGGGAAAGTTACTATATGCACGGATAGACGCGTTCTTCTCAGTCAACAGACTACGTACATCGTCAGGTAGCTTCCAGCGACGGTCATCCGTCACTGTGACTTCCCTTGAACATTCGTTCACGACAGATTGTATGTGATCCGTGAATGAGTCGATCGCGGCCATCGTGTCCGAGATAGAGTCAAATTGATCGGGGATGTTATTTAATTGGGGGGACGTGGTGGATTTCAGCTGGGTGCTTACTTTCTTCCAGTCCGTTACCTTTTTTGTGACGAGAGGTTGATTGGGGTCGGAGAGACCTATGCGTGGGGCCAGTCTTATGACTATGGGACGGTGGTCCGAGTTAAGCTCATGTACCGTTTCTATTGAGTCTAAACGTAGATTGACGTTCTTAAGGAGCGCCAGGTCTAGGACATCGGGGGTTTGGTTAGGGCTATGAGGGTAGTGAGTTGGGGTCATCGGAGCGATGACGTCAAAGATCATAGAGGCAGAGAGGTCAAACAGGTGTTGCCCTCTGGTGGAGGTTCTGGTACTATTCCAGGCGGGATGTTTGGCGTTGAGATCGCCCGCTATGATAACGGAGTCACTCAGGCCAAATAAGATGGAGAGATCGTTTGCAAAGAGTCGGGGGTCCTCTGAGGTGGGTTGGGGAGGAAGGTAGGCCGATATAAGGGTGATCGGCTGATGGCCTGACATGCCAAGATGGCAGATGGAGACTTCTAATACCGAGAGCGCGAGAGGGTCTACGGGGATACAATAGAGGTCTTTTTTATAATAGATAAGGGTGCCGCCCTTATGACAACGGGTCCTATCGTGACGAACTACACGGTAGTTTGCGATTTGCGGGTCTCGTTTGATGGGTTTCAGAAAGGATTCCTGTAAGAGGAAGACGTCTATGTGATGGTCGAGGAGGAATTCCGCGATCTCATCGCGTCGACCATTAATGCCGTTTGCATTGAAGATGCCTAACATGAGGGATCGGGGTTTGAACCTAGCTAAGATGGTGTTAGACATTGTGGGTTCTATGGGTGCCGCGGGATGTTAGGGCACGCGTAATGTCGGGATACGCGTTGTAAATGGCTTGGATCCTTATGAGATCACAGGCATCTTGAGCGGCCGCGAGTAAATTGGCCATTTGGAAAGCACGAGGGGAGAAGTATGTCATCGCGGAGGAAAAAATATTATGTGGCATGTTTTGAGGCATGCCAGAAGGGGCTACGGGAGTATTCGCGGGTTGGGGATGCAGTGCTGTAGGAGCAGGTGCGGGCCTGATAAGAGGCGCTGGGACGCGATTTCGGGGTCCATGAGGGGGAGGATGGTGGGGGGAGTGATGCACAATCAAAGGTGTCTGTTATATATATGTACGGGTAGTGCCAACCCCAATTTTTTTTTCATAAGTTCTCTACTTACAGTGTTCCCTAAGTACTCCTTTTTAGTGGGTTTTAGAATACACCTTCCTTCAAATTTTAATCGATATAGTGCCAAATATCTCCGAGTAAAATGTCTGTGTACCATTCAGACGGACGGACAGACAGAACAAAATTATGAGGGTTCCGTTTTAGTAAATTTTCTAAGGAACTCTAAAAGTGCAGTGACATCTATTGGTGTTTACATACACCATGTACCAAAAGTTGCTGCCGTTTGAACCCATAGACTAGATACAGATAACAACAATGAACAACATGTTCACTTTACTATTTTGATTGATCTCTTGTTGTGTTGTCCAGTGTTGTGCCATTTGTAACTTACTTATTATACAACGTTTGTCTTGTAGCATTGTACTGCATTGTATTTTGTACCAATATTGTCATAATTATTTTGAATCTCATAATAGCACGCTTAATATAGTACAGCGACATCGAACGGACAACCTTAGAAACTTTGTCTTTTAAATGAGTTGTTTATTTATTGTGGATAGATGGCGCTTAGGACAAGGACAGGAAGAATGGATAGATGGCACTAATTTAGTTTTTAATTAGAAAATTTTCAATGGGACGTTACTTGATACAACTTATAAGAGCGTGCATTCTGAAAGTGGGAAAGTAGAAATATGGCTATAACTAATGAACAAAAATATTGATTATGAAATAATGCGATAATATATCGTAACACCGAATAGGTACTTAATAGTTTAAGATGTAAAAAAGTATTTGTAAACTTCCCAAATGCCTTTTGTGCAACTAAAACGGTTAAAACATCAAATTCATTATTATTATTCTAGTTCACTAGTTAGCGACATTTCATAATTCCATCAGATAAATATTTGACAGCAAATAGCTTTCAAATATTTACCTGAGGCGACGTTGCCAACTTTTAGGATGAATAGCTTTTAGGGTGATACAAACGGGCTGTCGACATCAAAACATCATACAAATAGTTTCGTAGAGTAACGTTTTTTCCGAAGCTATTGGGAAAAGACATAACATAGATTATAATTCATAACAAGGGTTCTTTGACTAAAAACAAGACAGTAGGTACAAAACTACAAACTTACCTATTAGGTAGGTATCTATCTGGGCGGAGCACCGCCGTGTCCTCACGGAGGCGATCGGCGGCGGCGATCTCTCGCGTCCGGCCCTGGTTCAGGCCATGGTTCGGAGCGAGAGTGCATGGGAGGCCGTCACCTCCTTCTGCGAAGCAGTTATGTTCGCGAAGGAGGAGGCGGAGCGCGCGAGGGAGATGCAAGCTGCACGCCCTCGCGGCCCCAGTCGCCGCAGGAGACGCCCCGGGCTTCGGGAGTCGAGAGCCGACTTCCGGCCACCGTAGGCGCGGGCTTGCGGACGGTGAGCAATGGGCAGCTCGCCGTCCGATAAGGACCAGGCCCGTGTCGACGGTGCGTTGTGTTCCACGCGCGCCTCAAAGAGATGTCAGCACCAACCGACGGGGTCGAAAGACCAATGCCTGCTGGGTTTGCGGGTTTGTCCGAAAGGGATATCGCGGCCCCGGCACACAGGCAACGGAAGGAACACGGGTGGGTTTTAGTCAGTAAAAGTCTGACACACCCTCTCGCTCTGCCCAGAGCGGGAGAAGTCATTTGATGATTTCCCATCCTGAAAAAAAAAAAAAAAAAAGTAGGTATCTATCAAGGATGTCGTCGCCGATCATCGTTAGGTCTTCGTTGATGATCGGAAATAGACTCACCT
The DNA here is from genome assembly GCA_947364205.1 of Agrochola lota. NCBI lineage: Eukaryota > Metazoa > Arthropoda > Insecta > Lepidoptera > Noctuidae > Agrochola > Agrochola lota. The sequence continues at coordinate 5,190,547 of OX376246.1, read as the reverse complement.
GAAGACCTGCCGTGAACAATTGAACCAGACAGTTAAAAGGAAACGTAATTGAGCGTCCGCGTCATGATCTATAGAATGCATCGGGAACGAAGGGCCATTGTCGTCTCACAGTGGGTCACACTGAAGACGAGTGTTGTTGTCGAAGCAGGAATAGGAAGCGTCTGCTGATTCTTGAACTTCTTCTTCTTGACGAATTGCCATTTGTCAACGAAGGCAGCAGAGCAGAGACAGATAAATGTGAAATTATACTTGAATGGTAGTAGGATCATGACTATTCTTAACATGATATGGTGGAGATCTTTGCCCAGCTACGGGACAGTAGGAAGGTAGGTACTAGGTTTAACAAGGTAAAAAAAAAAGAAAATAAAAAACATCTTTTCGCCCCTTTATTCATAAAACGTAATAACTCAAAATTGAGTTTTTTTGGGAAAACGCATTTAAAGTTTGACATGTTTACAATAATGGCTTTAATTTATCACAAAAAAATAAAGAAATGGTTTAGGTCAGTTTCAAAAGTAGATACAGTTAGCTTAACTAATAAACTACATGATCATCAAAAAACAAACAAACATTTTTATCAGGAAGACACTTAAATCAAGAATTCAAAAATAAGTTCGTAGTTAATTCACTTTTCAATAAAATATGTAAACAAATAATTATTATATAGACGAAGTAACTCAAAGTGTTGCAGTTTTATATTAAAATCATCTTGCAAGTAGACGAAGTATTTCGATTTAGTGCATTGTTAAACTAAGAAGTATTAAATGTCAGAGAAACATTCCTTATTGTTTCTATGTTAATTTAAATTCACAAATAAAATGTATGTATTTATTCATAAAAAAGACGTGTTTCTTCTTCTTATCTAAATTTATTAGAAAAAAATGTGAAATTCTTGTAACTACTTATTGTAAAAAAAACACTAAATAACAAAAATTTAAGTTATTAGTCAAAACCAAACAAAACTCTATATGAAAATGTTCTTCTAAAAAAATTAAAAACGAATAAAAGTGTATTTTAGTAATCAGACTCTTAACTAATTCTTTTGGTTTTATTATCACAAAAAATCAACTAAAAAATGAGATCAAACTTAATCAAAATAATTATAAACTTAAAATATCGTATTATAAAATCCTGCATAAAAAGAAGGGATCAGAGCTTTTGCGATAAGCTCTTTTAAATCTTTTTTTTTATTCACACTAATCTCCTGTTTCGTGGAATAGGCTCGCTGTAGTGATATTTCTGTTAGTGCTTTCATTTTTTTTCTTTTATTTCTAACATCAACTTCCTGGTAGTTTACTTGCTTATAAGACGTTTTATAGAAAAATACGGTAGCGTTTTGTTTGCTAATTTTTAAAATTTTTATGTCATTCCAGTTGACATTCTGTCCATCGCTATTCGTTGTAAAATTATACCCCCATTCTTCTTGTAAAGTTTTAAAATCATAAAATGATTCGTAATCCAGTTCATGCACCATTAATGGAGGTTTCGATTTTTTTGCATTTTTTATAAGAGGTATGTACTGGTCGGGTGTATATATAGGACCAGATTTTAAATTCTTCTTCACCTCCCTCTCGATGAGGCTATGGACGCTATCAGCCTCGTTTTGTGTGTGACCCCGTATTAGAAATTTATGTGTTATACTTTTTATGTTTAATGTTTGAACTGCATATAAATACAGTGAAGTAATATATTTATTTTTGTTCTGTCCGCAGCAGTTGTCGGAATAAAATATAACTTCCTTTTCATCATCGTCTTCATCGCTTAAAGCTTTCAAATATGCCCATACACATGAGCCTATCTCAATGGCACCACGTTTTGCATCACTCTCCGACCAGAAATAACAATGCACATTTTTATATGCTACATTACAGTTCCTTCCAGTTAGCTCCGTCACGGTTAAATTATAACAATTAAGTTTAGACTTATAATAAAAAGAGGAAGTATCGCCTTTTGGGCACTGTAATACTGCCTCCAAATCATACACAGCTACTCTAAAGTTTTTATTGACTTTCATGCGATCATTCATCTTCTCAACCCTACTACAACCCTTCTCTTCCAAATGAGTGTTATATTTTTCTTCTAGATCTTTCTTTTGATCAGCATTAGAGTTATAGTATGAGTTGCACAGATCACACTGATCCTTTTTTGGTTGGAAAAAAGAGAGATTAAATTCAGAAGTAAATATTTTATAATATGTTATGTATGTACCTGCGTCTTTATTATTTTGTTGTTGGTTTTCTTTAAAATCGTTGTATAAATCTTTAATAGTTTTGCTGCCTTCTATATATTCCTTTGTTGAAGAAGCTCGTACGTAGTGAGATTCAATTTTAGGGATAGAATTTATGTGCTGCTTAATCGCAGTTCGTAATTCGGGATCATTTTTCTTATGATTTTGATGTCTTCCTCTAAAATCATTAAGAGAAAAATCATTATCCTTTATTTTATTTTGTGTCGTAAATATCATACGGTTCGAGATGTCTAACGTGGCTTTATAAAAAGTTTTGCAGACCCTAATCATAGTGTTGTCGACTATAAAATGAAATGCTTTGTTATTGTGCCTAGGTCGATTAGAGTTCGTGTATTTGTATTTAGGCTGAACATCAATCATAGATGCACTTATGAACGCTCTTTGTTTTGCCAAATCTCCCAAATCCCAAAACTTCCGAAAGAGTTCGTATCTGCTATCTGTATTTATTTTTGTGGTGCATTTAAGCCTGCATTTTTCTGAGCAAGGTTCTTTGAGACACCGGGCTGGAATACTCTTCTGTGTTTTCGACATGGAAATATATGACTTTCCCCTATTACGCAAACGTTTTACTTTATTTTGTTTCCATTGGGATGGATTTTTGGTACGTTTGCGTCCCTTTTTTGGAGTCATACGCGAATTTGACGAACTAGTAGAAGAAGAGCTCGACTGGCAAAAGATATAGTTCCTCTTTTTTCTGGGTTCCATGTTTGTAAATGTCGGATCTGTATCACTGAGGTCTATATCACTTTCGTCGGTATATACTGGAGATGTATAATAACTTTGAGTATTCTTTAACACCCTGGGATGACGATTTAGTTCCTGAAAGACAAATTAACATTAAAATTTAATTGTAAAACAATTTTTATTGAAATAAGCAAGCAAGTCTTGGTTGTTTTACCAGTTAATAACTTACATTCCTTCTATTCTCAAGATACTGTTGCTCCGGAGGAGTATTTTCAATAACGTCATCGTCGTCTGTTTCATCAACAGTCACGTAGTGTCTAGCAGTTTTTGTGGGTGACCGAGGGATGCTTGATTGCGAACTATCCGAGTCTGAACTTGAGGACGATGAGCTCGAACATGAATTTGAAGATGGTGAAGATTGACGAACAGTATTTTCTTCATTTTTGTATTCTGCCTCAGTAGTTGTGTATCGTGTAGTATTATCTTCATAGTCAGACAAGCTAATGTCACTATCAGAATAAGGCACTAGATGACATTTATTGGATTTGGCTTGTTCAAACTGAGCTTTCTGTAATTAATAAATATAAAATTTTGATGAGCACTTACTAAATATTTTTCCAGGAATAAATAAATAAATTTCTACTCACTATTATAGCTACTTCATTTGTTTTATCGAAGTGTTCTTTTGATTCCACAATTGTTTTATATTCCGTTTCAATAGGGACATTTTGTTCATTTTGTACCTAAAATAGTAGAACAAAAAATATTTTTAATGAGTAATAAGAAATAAATAACGTGGTTTATAATTAATAAGAACAATGTCCTGAGTGCAGGCTGCTAATATAGAACTATTTTGGTCTAGACCTGGGAATCTGACCAGAGACGTCAGACTATTATAAAAGTGGGTGCCTATAACTGCGCTCTACCTCACACTGGTAACGCACCCCCACCTCACCATGCCACGCAGGTGCATCACCCGCGAGTTCGAAGAATAATCGTCAGAAATTTCGTAGAACTCATCACGTACACAAGTCATGCGCGTGTGCATACGTCTGTTTATGTAGTGGAGTCATAGGTAGACATAAACCACAGTTTTATAAATTAACCACTTGAATGCAGGTAATCTGCAATAATAGTAATTATTAATTAGGTACTCACTTCGTGGTTGGAATCCTTATTGCTATTATTGGGTTTCTCATATTCTAACCCAAAGTCCGGTGAAGGGTTTTCACAATCCGATACTTTATTTTTCACCAGTAAACCCAAAATTTTTCGTGCCCTTGAAGACATTCTAAAACAGGACAAAGAGTAGGTACTCGTATCTATATCTCACTCTCATAATAAGAAAATAATTATTATACCCTGTAATTCCATTCATTATTTTACTCAGGCACTCATTATTTTACTAAAATAGTAAAATAACTCTAAATGAAAACAAATTCATACCTGACAAATTAACAGTAAACAGGAACAAACCAAAAAAATACAAAGTTTTTGATAAATTATAGTACAATACTGGAATAATACATAATCTAATTTAGATTTGCTTATGCATTTTATTATAAAACTGCATCAACTCGAAATTTGACGTAATACGGTGTCATACAATTTATATAAAACTGAATTAAGTCTAATTCTATAGACACAAATTACGTCAACATTTCTAATAAAGAGAAATAACTCAAATAAATTCACTTTTTGAACAAATAAAAGCTTATAAAATAATTACCTGATAGCAAAACACCGATTTCTTTTGGTTTTACTCCGCTTTTTTATTTATTTTCCGAGAACTTACCTTGAGTACAGTCGGTGCATCACTGAATGGATCACTTTACCGGTACCAACATGTTCGAGTCCGTTAATCAAAAAGAGAACGATAGTCTTCTATCTCTGTCATTTTCATCGTATCGAGTTGGCTGTTGGGTTGTACGTGTTCTCCGTTTGAAGTTAATTCACTTTATGATAAAAACTCGAAGAATGTAAATTTTGAGTTGTTTCGTTTTATGATTAAAGGGGCGTTTTGAGTCTTGCTACCGCTCACCTAATGACCGTAGGTACCTAATAATAGGTAGGTACCTTTCAGACGTTTCATCATCTGTCCTCTTTTCAATAAAAGCTGGTACCTAAGATTATTTTAGAGACTTTTCAAACATATGTTTAAAGGCTTGTGCAGACCAGCGCGACTCGTCCCGCGACGCGGCGCCGGTTATTGTTATACCGTACAGTTTTCTTAGAAATTGCATTGTTTGAGTCGCGTCGCGCGACAAGTCGCGCTGGTCTGTACGAGCCTTAAAGCGTCGTGCAGACTGTCGCAACGCGACAGCGCGACGCAACCCTAATGCTGGGGCTTCATTGTCGCGTTATCTCGAATTAAACTTCGCGCGCTCTCTATCGCACACCGCTCAACGTCTCGCTGAGCAACAGAGAGCGTACGAAGTAAAGTTCGCGATAACGCGAAAATGTAGCCCCAGGCCCCCAGCATAACAAAACAATTTCTAAGAAAGCTTCACGGTTGAACAATTACCCGTGTCGCGTTGCACGACAAGTCGCGCTAGTCTGCACGAGCCTTTAGTTATACGAAAATATATAGTATCATCAATTTTAACATAAGCAGCACATAATGTATGGTACGGTGTGTGTAGTGTGGTATCATTGTAAGATTTGTAGCAACACCACAGATTTGAACAACACAATCAAAATACAATAACACTCGCGCAAGCGTACCCACATAAAAAAAATGTTTTTTTCAAAATCGCATCGAAGTAAAAGAGAGACAAAAATATTATTTTTAATAACTCGAATAAACAAAAAGCACGCTGCATCCTTAATAAGTTTTGACCACTTGAGACTTTCCGATTCAGTCGTCTTATACGATCGAATAGTGTTGAAATTATGAAAAATGTCAATCAATTCTTTTACTTACGTCTCCAAAAATAAAGTATAGTTTAGTTTGCGGTCATTTGACGGCTGATGTCGGCCGCCATTTTCCACAATGGCCGTCAGAAACGCGACATCTATGCAGAGTTTAGTGTCATCGCGAGCGTGCGTAGCTTGGGTCGTGCGTGTTTTTATCAGCACTATATTGTTTGCATCCATTGTATAAAGAAATATGACACGAAAAATTGCTCGGCGTAGTCATAATTCATACCTATCTGTCGTGTTGTAACGCAAAAAAGTTTATTTATAATAAATCGTGCCGTGCCGTATTTTATTGGTCCGCTACATAGTAAAATAATGAATTTAACACGCCGCCGCAGTCTTCTGTTTGAATTGTCGTGAGCCTTGTTGTGGGATCGATTTTTAGGTGTTATTAATGAAATTACAGAGGTGCTCGCGAGTGATATTGTTACATAAAGAACCCGTTTTAAAACACTCCCGTTACGCTGGTGTTCCGTCTTGTTCGAGCTGTGGAGCGCTTATAATCGATATAAGTTAATAAAAAATGCATATTTTCCCCATGGTTTCATAAAGGATCGGGTCAATACAGTGCCGGTTTGAACGGCGTTACGAATGTTGTTGATTCGCGTTCAAAATGTGGTATTGTTGATGACTGCAGTGCGACCGATTTATTTTGTCTTAAAGTGATGGTGATTATGACAACATACGTACTGTTTTGTTATGCCACGGAGTTTTCCACTTTGAGAGGTTAGTAAACAAATCACTTTTTCTTGTAAACACAGTTGTACCTGATAATAAAATAAATATTACATTTATGGTCCGAGAGCTGCAATCATCGTGCCCGTGAAAAAACCGTGACCTAATGGCGGGAACGTATTTAATTTTTTATTAGGTCAAACCTCAGCCTTTCAGCCTCTTTTGCATGACCAATATTTTATGTATTTAGTAACTGGACTGCAATCATTACAAGAAAAAAGGTCGCGCCATGTCGCGGACTATGAATTATAAATGGGCATAATGGCTGCATTCAAAAACACGATAAAAAAGATAGGTAACAAGTGTACGATCGCGTGATTTATTCTATCAGCATTTAAAATCTAATGTTACGCGACATTCGACATTAAATTCATTGGTCTCACGAATTGTTATTGATATTCTACGTTCGATTGGTGCTTATAAAAATTATAGCATTTTTATAAAATCAATCAAACGAATTTAGGATTAGCAAGATAAAATTGAACTTGTATCTAATCTAAATAGTATTTATTTACCTAAAATTACAATAAACCTAGGCTAACCTAGCGAATATTTCAGTAAAACGTAAAATTCTGAAAGCCGTCTTTTTTCGAGAGAAACTCCTAGGAACACTATCCTACTGAATAAAAGCTGTAATATCAAAACCAATAACATACAAAGATATTAACTAATACTCACATACTTGACTCACTTAAACACATAATATTGATGCCATTTTAACTCCCACTGAAAACTATAACTTGATAAAAAAATTGTGGTCCAATAAAAAAATTATGAAATAAATGACTATCATTTTTCAATGATTGTGTTCTGTTTCTTTGAATTTAAATAATATTTCTTACCTGCCAGACCTTGGTTGTGGCTGGAGACAGAATAAAACCTTCATGTTTATTTTTTTATGGAATAATTAATGTTTTGATATAAACTTCTCTAAGATGTATTGAACCTTTGCAATTGAACAGTTATTCATTCTAAAAATAGGTACCAATTTCTTTATTTCTTTTGGAATAAATCTTTTCAGTGATGTACTGAACTAATCATTAATTTATTTGTTTACTTTGTTATGCAATTGAAATTGTAATAGGTATCTTACTGCATATCTTTTGACAATATTGTTATATTCATTGAGATTTTATCTGTCAAAATAGGCATCACTTCAGTTAATTTGTATTTATTTTGTGTTTTGAATTAGATAAGGCTGGTCCCTTTCTTATTTTGATCACATAAGGCTACTTACTTACGTACTTTCATATTAAGTACTCGCGGTAGCCCATAGTTTTGCGACCAACCTGGAAAAATTACTTTCTTATAACTAGATTTTAAAGCATCTTTTTGTACTCCTCCGGGTCCTGTTTCCAGTATTTGCCAAGTTTTAGAAATTAGTTCCATAGTTCAGGTATCGCAAGAAACAATGATAAGACATAATTCTGGATTTATTATATTAGTAGCATGTTGAAGAGGTATTGCCAATGTCTTACGTGTTGAACATTGTGGGAAAACTTTACCTTGTGTAATTTATTTCATGACCACTGCTCTCAAAAACCAGATGTCCAGAACCAAAAATTCAAGTGACATCCACCAACCCGCACTGGGACCATATGATGGATTTATAGCCCAGCAGTGGAAATGATAGAGGCTAATTATGCTAAAATGGTAAATTTTTGTTCAAAATATGGGATGGGTATAAGGTTTGTACATTCCGTGTGAGATTTCTATAATGTTAAATTCAGAAATGATTATGTATTGCATTGCTACTTACCCAACTTTCTACTGTAGCGTTATAAGCTTGGGGTCCTACGTTTAATCCCCAGGTCATGAAACAACTTATGCCTGTTACGTTACAGCCTGTAGTCTGTATTTTTGCAGTTAATTGCTCTCAATAGACTCATCTTGTATATTGAAATATTGGACGTAACGCTTATTGACAAAATATTGTGAAGTAAACAATACCTCTCTGCCTACACTTTAGGAAAATACGGTTAGGTTATTCTTTAAAATGTTATGTTATTCTTGGTTAGTACTGGTTAACACTACATATTTTTGCACCTGCATTCTCATAGTAGCATGAGTTTGTTGTTAAGTAATTACAGCCGCACGGGTCGATTCATCAGGTTAAGCTACGCTTGCCGGGGTTGTCCCTTGCATGAGTGACCATCTTTACATACCGAGACTCCTCCGTGCCTCGGAAAGGCGTTGGTCCCGGCTGTCATTCGTGGATCTTTGACTGTCGTTTCGGTTCGTCAGAAGCTGGAATGTCTGACAACCAGTCTTACCAAGGGCTATCGTATCACCCAGTTACTGTGTTGTGGAGGTCAGATAGGTAGTTACTCCATGTAAAATACTGGTATTCAGCTGCATTCGGTTAGACTGGAAGCCCACTCCAACATAGTTGGGAAAAAGCTGGGCAGATGATTCTCACAGTAGCAAAGGAAGGCCAAAGAAAATATGGATGGATTGTGTGAGGAATGATTTGAAAGAGAGGGAGTGAATGATACCTTGATGGTTAAGAGGGGAATATTGAGGAAGAAAACGTGTTGCACCGACCCCAAGTAACATGGGATATCGGCAGGAAGATAATTGTAGCAAAAAAAAATTGTATAACTACAACCAAACATAGTCAAACTCAAACCATTACTTCAATTAAACCATTACTAGGCACTCACTTTTGAATTATTAGTAGTCTGTCTGTCAGGTTCTATAGCATTGATTCCGTTTGAAGTAGAATTTAATGAAAATATCATGATCTTTAAAAAAAAAACGAAAAATAATATATTTTATTTTATCATTCAGATTAACTATAAATCTGCGTAAAATGGAACGCGCCCTTGGTGTCAGAGAAAAGAGGAATCCCCGCGCACTGTTTTGTAAACTTCGCATGCAATTACCATAGTAAATTTTGATGTTGTGACCGGTTTAAGGCTTGTGCAGACCAGCGCGACTTGTCGCGCGACGCGACACGAACAATACAATTTCTAAGAAAACTTCACAGTATAACAATAACTGGTGTCGCGCTGGTCTGCACAAGCCTTTAGGTGTAAAAAAGGCATTTGGAGAGTTTCTAAATACTGTTTTTATATCTGAAACGAAATATTCGGTGTTACGATATTAATTATTGCATTTTATAATCAATATTTTAGTTCACTAGTTAGTCACATTTCATATTTCCATACAGTAATAATGCCAAATTAATCAAAACAGGTAAAATTTTTGACAGCTATTTGTGACGTTGCCAACTTTTAGGATAAGCGCTCTTAATCAGAAAATAATTTTTTTTTGAGTCTTAGAACATCAGCGATGCTACTGCGAGAGCCGTAGAGGCACTATACCTGTTCTCAGAAACAGGTTTTTATAACAGTGTAGTGTTACATTAGGCATAGGTAACCTGGCCGCACATCCTCTGTTTTATTTTTTACGCGATTTGTGCAAATGTAATTTTATATTGTATTCTGCTGATGCCTGTAAAATTTGCAATAAGTACTTCGAATACTTGCTATCAAAGTAATTTGATGGTAAAATCCAAGCACTGTCAAATTATAGTGCAATTTGTGTTTTTAATTAAATTCTATCACAAAATTATTTTTTCTAAATACGTAAGAATTCCCAGTAGCAGCCTGTTTTTTTCTTTGGGTGGGAATGTATGAAATAACTTCTCCTGCTCTGACCGGAGCGGGAGAAGTTATTTGAGCGTGTCAGACTCTTACTGAATAAAACCCACCCGTGTTTTGTTCAGTTACCTGTACATTGCCAGGGCCCACGGTATCCCTTTTGGATTTTCCCGCGACCCCGGCAGGCATCGGTCCTAGCGGACCCCGTCAGTTGTGCTGACATCTCTTTGAGTCGCGCGTGGAACGCAACGCGCCGTATACCCGGGCCTGGTCCTTATCGGACGGCGAGCTACGCATTGCTCACCGCCCGCAAGCCCGTCTCAGTTGCGGCCTGGAGTCTGGATTTAGGTATGAGCTCGGCCGCTATTTCATAGTACTGAAATGTAGTTGTGCCTATCCCTTTGGGATACACAGGCGTGATGTTATGGTTAATAACTAGTAAGTGTAGTATACATTATGTACGATTAAAAAAAAAACCTCTGACGGTGGGTTTCCATTAAGGACGGGTTGTGTTTCGTTCTCCTAAATCCGTAGTACTCGGAAACTCGGAATGCATTAGCGTTTGTCTCTGGTTACCAGATTTCCCCCTACGAGCGTTGCATCCGAACGGGAAGTCGAAACTTGAATTTTTCAATGGAATAAAGTTTGAAAATTACGTGGAACACGCGTTAAAAAAAAATAGCTGGTGTTGGTAAGTAATATTGATATTATTTTACTTACCTATTGTTAACTGGTATTTGATTGATCGAAGTTGTTAACTAGCTGACCCGACAGTGACGTTGTCCTATCCAAACAATCCATTGAATACAGCAGTCGTTACCCGTGGTCCCTGTGGGTCGACCCATAAACGGGTCCATGGGTAATTTTAATTACCCGAGATTCAATGGCATTAGGGATTGCTCCCGGACTCACTTTCAGTTTTTCGAAAATTTCCAGGAAATTTATCCAGTTTTTCTACAATTTTAAAACTATGATGGTAATCTTCTTTGTTATGTCCTTTGTGTACCGTTATCAACAGTCAAGCATGCTTTATCTAATTAACCTGCTGACCTATATATAATGAGATAACGTGTGTTCCCACGATTTGAGTCAATACTTACACATAGTGTTACAAAATGCAATAAATATTTATGCCAGTTGTCACCAACACTAAGTGACACCTAAATTAATCTCCAAATAAAAGTGCACTGTTGGATTGAGTGTTTAGCGCTGAGTTGAAAATCCAACAGGGATTCATTTAGGCGTCACTTATGCTCGGTTCCTATAAACACTAACGAATCGTTTTCTTTACCAATGGTAGCATTTTTTATTGCCAAACTGCGTATATAAATAGATTCGTAAGCTAATTTTACCTGTGATAGTTACTACCATATGGGAGGGTCTACTATGCAAAGCTATGAGGTCTTTGCGTCATTATTGGTAAAGATACAAGAGTCTTGATTTGAATCGGCCATTAGTTGTCAGTAAAAACGAGCTTAATAACTGTCTCTGCCAGTCTATAAAAATCTCACCGCGAAAAGTTAATTGAAGTGAATTCCCTGGTCTGTGCGAGTCTTATCCAGGATGATACTAAGAAATTCATGACAGATATATTTCTCGACCTAAGAAACGGTCTATTCTGTAAAAAACTTAGATGAAGTCTTCACCTAAGTTTTTTACATAATAGACCGACTGGTCACAAGCACAATTGCTGATCGTAGGGAATTCTTAGGTCGGGAAATATATCTGTCATGAATTTCTCAGTATCATCCTGGATAAAACTCGCACAGACTAGGGAAGCATGGCACAAAAGAGAGGAGGCCAATACTCAGCAGTGGGTGGAACAGGGCTGCCAATGATTATAAGCCTGGAGGCTGGATTTGTATAGATCTGTAAACTGTACCCAGTTAGTGGCAATAGGCTCACCCCCTAATATATGGGGAATTATTGTGGTTGTACCTTACACCTCCTACCTACCCCTTTTGGGGATTTCAAGGTTTCAACATCAATCAAGGAAGAAAGGCAGGCTGTGAATGCGTTGCCATCCAACGTGGCAATGCTGCCAGCCTTTTGGGCCCTTTTCCCACTGACAGCGAAGCGGACGATTTTTTATGCCCAATGAGCTCTTGCCCAGTTTTTCCTAAAGATACTTGCACATAATATAAATATTTTAGTTTAAATAAATGCAAAGAAGAAAGTTTAAAATCACTGTACCATAAAAGAAGTTCATATCTAACCAGTTTGAAAACAAAATCCCGTGAATACGATGACCACATCTGTAACCGGCCTGGTGCTATAGTCGCCGAGCGCTGCAAGCAAGAATAGTCCTTACGTTGGTTAGATATGAACATCTACTATGGTGCCATCTACTACGTCTATGCATTTATAAAGATACTTATTTTGATAATAAATGGGAATACGTTTGCGTGTATGAAACGGCTTATAAAACGTTTATGGCGTTTCTTTATTGTTCTATTTATGGTGCATTGTCTATGGCGTAAGGTTATGGTCCCAGTTATTGTAACCTACTTTTGGAGACAGATTCGTGTAGTAAGTTTTGTGGGATTATGATGAGAAATGATGAAGAATGAAACGATGGATGGACTGTGTGAAAGAAGATATGGCTAGAAAGAAAGAAAAATATTTTATTTGGGACACGCACAAGAAATACAAACAATATGTAATAATAAAAAATAAAAATAAAATAAAAAAGGAGCATGTAAAAACTAACAGAATTATAACGACCTGTGTGAGGCCAAAAACGCCCCTATCTCAGCATAATGCGGCAATATTATAAAAAAAAAAATCCGCAGCGCTGGTATTCTGATAGGGCCCACTGTGATGTCACGGATACACCTACGGACTTAGATAAATCCCATTATGGGATAGACCAAAACAAAAAGCAATAAAAATTATAGTAAAAAAGAAAGTACAAAGGATGGTGACTACCGAGGGCGAGGTGACGATTAATAGTGAAGTATGGGAGAAAAAGAGATGTTGCGCTGACCACAAATAGATTGGGATAAAGTGAAGAGAGATATAATCAGAAATATCCAGTCTATTCATTCTCGGTAAAGAAAATTATAGAAAGAAAGAAAGAAAGAAAAATAATTTTATTCGTCACAGAAACACGTGCATAAAAAAATAATAAAAACTCGAGTAGATAACAAAACAATAACAATACGTATACAATAACGAGTACAAATCAGAAATAGACGTTATGTTACGACTACGAGCTGCGCTCCGCGGTTTCACTCGCATAAGTCTCGATCCCGTGGGAATATTGGGATAAAAAGTATCCTATGTCCTAACCCAGGTCATGGTTTAACCATGTGCCAAATTTAATCCAAATCTGTTCAGCCGTTTTAGCGTGAAAGCGCAAACAAACAAAGAAACGGACTTTCGCATTTATAATATTATTACTAGCTGCGTCCCGAGGTTTCGTGGGAATATCGGGATAAAAAGTATCCTATGTCCTAACCCCGGTCATGGTTTAACCATGTTCCAAATTTCATCCAAATCTGTTTAGCCGTTTTAGCGTGAAAGCGCAAACAAACTCACTTTCGCATTTGTAATATTAGTTAGGATCTGAAATCACCGACACAAGAGCGAGAAAGCGTGCATGGTCATCACAGAGAAGATGCCTTTGGTCTGCAGAGGTCAGTATTAAACTAATAGATTTATCAAAATTAACAGACAAAGTAGTGTGCCTAAGTTTGTGTACAGATGCACGATTTTATATCGCGCGATCACTTCAGGAGCTTCCACGATTGACGAACCTTTCGCATGCCGCGAGCATTCAACCCAGCTTCCAACCTTGCTGGTTATAAGCTTCGTGAAAACTAGCGCGACGCGACATCGGTTATACCGTGAAGTTTTCTTTGAAATTGTATTGTTTGAGTCGCGTCGCGCTGGTCTGCACGAGCCTTTAACCTTTTACTGCAGAAAAACATAAAATTCAGCTTTTTACCATCTTCGAAAAAATATTCAGGAACCAATGCGCGATTTAATCATTTCGTTCGCGCATCAAAAACTGTCATCTGAACCCAACCTTTCAATGGGCGCGTTCTCTGCCGTGTACAGTCGAGCACATAATTGCAGCAATTTGCTCCAATCGGCCGCTAATTACCGGTGTACCATTGCCGCTCACTGTACTCGCTAACTACCCGCAATCGAGATTGTATTTAAGTGATTAACTATGCACTGACATTGTTTAACTGTACGTGGTTTCTTTGAAAACAATATCGAGCAATTATGTTCTCATATTGTAATTGGTATCGTTTTCTTGTGTGGGCTTTTCAAACAGCATACCTAATGAAGTGCGTCTATTAGTTATGCTCCGTTCTTTGACCCATCCACTATGCAATTTGTTCGCGCACCAGCTTTGCACTCATTTTAGTATTAATATTGATATTCATTTATTTATTGTAAAACATTGGTACATTATAAGTTCTTATTTGGTAATACATTGAGGGCGCTATGTTTTGCCTCTCGGGCGTACAAACGTAGTAATACACGCAATACAATTAAATCAATCTTATCATCTATCACATTAACAACAAATTTTCAATCACACTGAACAATGTCGATTAGTTATTTGAGAAAAAATAAATAAAAAATAAAAATAAAAAATGTCCGCAGTTATTGTAATAAAATGTCATAAATTAAAATTAAATGTCAGTAAGGAATATCATTAATTGTTAGAAATGTCAGAACTTTTATAACAGCATGTCATTCAAATATTCGGTGACTGAATAATAGCATTTTTCTATTAAAAAATTCTTTAATTTTCCTTTATAGATGTGCAAATTTTCATTCTTAATGCTATCAGGAATTTTATTGTATATAACCGGACCCCATGCCTAAGATACTTCTCCTTGCTAGTGCTGTTCTAAATTTACGTGTACGCAACATGGTTTTGTATTGGGATCTAAGTTGAGTGGTTCGTTTTCTAGTATCTACTATCGCAGGCAACAAGTTCAAGTTACATTTGACAAACACTGCTACTTCAAATATATATAGGCACGGGAAAGTCAAGATTTTTAATGATTTGAAGACAGGCTTACAGCTATCAGTAGTTTTTAGGTCTACCATACATCGTATCCATCTTTTTTGATTTCTAAATATAGTTTCTCTTTCAGCACAGTTGCCCCAAAATATTATGCCAAATCTCAATACTGAGGAAACAATCCCATGGTATGCTATAAGTACTGCGTGTAAATTAACCTCAGACCGAATAAAATAAAAACCGGCCAAATGCATGTCGGACCACGCATAATGAAGGGTTCCGTAGTTGGGATGAATTTATCCCAAGAACAAACGTAATATTGTAGTTGAAAAACAATTTCCTCCCATACGAAATGTATGGGAGATCATGTTTTTCAAACTACAAATTTAAGTTGGTCGATTATTACTCGTTAACCTGTAAAGCCTACTTAGCTGTGATTGTTTTCGTAAATCCAAGTACAACCATTTAGCTGGCAGGGGGGGAGGACTTGACTCTAACAAAAATTAGCACTTTAAAGCTTATTTCGCAAACGGATCCCCAAATTGAAAAATGGCATTCACACACCCTCAATAATTTGAACTTTACCACTTTGTCGGGGTGATAAATGTGTATACCCATGCCAAATTACAGCTTTCTAGTACTAACCGTCTCTGAGCTAAACCGCGGACAGACAGACGGACATGGCGAAACTATAAGGGTTCCTTGTTTACTACGGAACCCTAAAAACGGAGGTGTAGTTTGATTTTAAATGGTTGTAAATGTGTGTGTGTGAGCGTCTATGCACAAAGCAGCCGTGTAGCAAATGTATGGAATAGCAATTTTTTTTTCATAACCTGCGAATATTTTCAATGCATGTGGTGGATAATTTCGACTCAGAATCGTGTACCTACTGAATCCATGGTTGCGCTTCGATGTCCATGCCACCCTGTATGGTGGGTTGCAGACCAAAATGATACATGCATCATGCTGAGTGGAAGCCTTCTTGTCACAGTCATGACGTGCCAGCAGCTGCCTACTATTTCTGATTTGTACTCGTTATTGTATACGTATTGTTATTGTTTTGTTACCTACTCGAGTTTTTTTAATTTTTTTATGCATGTGTTTCTGTGACGAATAAAATTATTTTTCTTTCTTTATACTAGAAAACAAGTTTAGCTTCGTTTAATTAAAATATAAAAATAAAACATTTCTTAGTTCTTACTCCATCTTGCTCGTCTTATTTGCTGTCAAATTCAAATTTCGAGATCGCTCCTGCTTTATGTTTTTTTTTAGATACAGCTCATACATAAAAAACTGCATTGAATACCCATAGATAAAACTGCATTCAGACAACATGCTACTTTATTAAAATCCCCACATATACATATATATGTACACGCTGGAACATTATTGGGACGAATTTAACGAGAGTTTTATGATCTTAATACTCCTTTATGGCCGATATCAAACTTGGAGAAGCTAATAAATGCTTATAGGAGGCGCAGATTTTCCGCTTTCAGGTTTATGTGGAACGGAGAAGTTTTTTGGCGACCTAAATTGCTTTTTGCCGCATATTTCTTTCTGAGTTTAGTTGCTTATACATATTGGAATACACTCTTGACCACAATCGCTTTCATTTTGATATTAACACTGCGGTGAAATAGTCTTTGTTTGTAGGCGAGTGGTCAATTTTACCATGAATAATCAGTCTGTAACGTTCCCACTGCTCCCTGCCCCTCCTCTGTGAGAGGGAATAGGCCATAATCCGCCCAGGGGCCGGGCTACCACCCAACACTACCATGATCCATCATGTGAGCCCAGTGCGGGTTTGTGGCTGTCACATGTCTTCGAATTTTTAGTTCTAGAACATACCGTTTTCCTCACGATGTTCGTCTCCACAGTTTTAGGATTAGGAGCATTGCAACGCTCTCAAAACGTGAACTCGTGAAATAAATTACACGAAGAAAAAGCCTGGGGTCGAACCTCCTAGACTGTCCTAGAGTCTGATTTCTACGATATGTTTTTCATACAATAAAGAAATTAATGAATTTATTAACTACCAAAGAACCCTATACGCTGTAGAGCCTAATATAATATTAGTTCAGAAGACTAAAAAGGTAAGTTTTGAAAGGTTCCTCTCTCCAATGTTAGTTCCATGAAATACAAGAATGAGTCATTTAGGACGACTGTCGCTTAGGTACAGGCAAGTAGCAGTCTCAGATACAGAGGTCCACGAGTGAAAAATGACGCCCTCTTATAGAGGTTTGTGTTTCTCAGTTATAGAGGGTTAAAATGGCGGAACCTGGCAATTACTCTCTTTTATAGAGTTTTCTCGCTTAACTAGTTCTCACTAACTCAGGTTTGACTGTATTTAGCTCTGTCCGACAGGGTCCACAATGTCGCCCATGGGCATGTCCCCACCCGTATTTTTCTGAATATTCATTAAAAATAATCGAAAATACTTTAAAAAATTGCGTAGCATGAAAAATATTAAAGAATATTTTTCATGCTGCGCATTTTTTTTTTTTTTTCTCGCTTTTCCTATATATTATCTCCTATGATTGGCTCGATTTGGATTCTGTTTATTATTTCTAAAAGCTTATGACTAAAATTTGTCGACTATGAAAAAAAAACAAAGGTCAAAACATTTTTTAGTGTTACTTATTAAAAAAAAACACAAGTGTAAGTTCATAAAATCATAGCGGTATATTGAAAAAAAAAAAAGAATTAATGAAAAAAAATAAAGATGGCTCTTTTTTAAGTAATTTTTTGATAATTTGTCAAGAATAGTCAGATTTAAAATACGGGCGGGCACATGCCCATGGGCGACTTTGTATAATTTTAAGGTATCACCTAAATACACATTGTGGATTGTAAATAAACTATTGAGTATTGAGAACGTTTATATTATGTTTTTATGCTGTGGTAATCAATGTTTGCGCAGCAAATTCGGGTATTCTACTCGTACTTTGCATCATGCCAAAATGGTTTCACGTCAAGTATATTTTCGCGCAAGTGTACTGCTATACTTTAAATCAACTCCCTGATGATATCAGATGTCTACACTTTCTTTCGCCGCACTTCCACCTGCAATTAAATACATTTTAAATTGAAGTGAACTTTAAGAATGATTGATCGTTCAAAGTAAACCAATTTCTTATACTTACCAGTGACATTTAAACTTGAAAGTTCCACTTTCGTGGCATTAATGTCATTTTATAAAAATCAATAAAGGTTAATCTTTTCACTTGGAAATGGAACGATTTCGTTTTGGAATTTATGTAAGTAAAGACTTGTGCAGACCAGTGCGACTTGTCGCGCGAAGCCACACCAGTTAAGGCGCGACAAGTCGCGCTGGTCTGCACGAGCCTTTATTGTTATACTGAGAAGTTTTCTTAGAAATTGTATTGTTCGTGTCGCGCTGATCTGCACAAGCCTTAATGTGTGACAAAACATCATTATGTCGATAAATATGTGTGAAAAAACACCATTATGTCGGTAAATATGTATGAAAAAAAATCATTATGTCGGTAAATTGTTTCGGTCCTGCCAAAGAATATCACCAGTTTCTCTCTCTGTACTGGGTTCCAAACTCCTTTAACACTAATTCCCAGTCCCGCGGAGATCGAAAAACGATCGACTTTTGAACCTCCGGGACTGGGAATTAGATCTTTGACAGTCATTACGGGTACTCCATGCCCGAAATTCTGACAACCTGTCTTGTCAAAGAAGAGGTATCGTGAAACCCAGTTCCTGGGTTATGGCAGTTAGATAGACTTTCGATACTAGTATTCAGCTGCATCCGGTTAGACGGGAGGTCGACCCAATATAGTTGAAAAATACTACTAGGCAGATGATGATTTTACCGTACCAGAAAATCTATTGCTTCAAAGTTAGTTAATCCGGCCAACAACTGGATCAACGCAATGCACACCTTGTGAGTTGTTCAAGAGAAAGTTGTTAATGAAATGAAATTGTTTATTCTGTAAATAGGATATCGGAATCACTTTTACAAGACTAATAAAAAAAAATTAGTTGGATGGAGTTGACATTTCCTGTCTGACTACCCCTAAGACGAAATAGCGAAATAAACTCAGAGGTTAGTCTCTTTTAAAGTCCAGACATAATCTTGTTCAGATCATGTAGACTCATTTGTGTTAGAAATGATCTATTAAGAAAAGAACCACACAGATTTGAATAGCAGTGCAAGCGTTTGTCAGTAATCGTGTAGCTCAACTCACAACTTAAGGAGCTCAACGACCATCACGTTACGACTTTACGAGTGTTTGAAAAAATGTAGACTACATAATCTTCAGTGTACAAACTTAGCGTACCTATATTACGTCATTTACTCCTATCCGTATCCGTGTACCAAAGGATAAAACGACAAAAACGCGCAAAGTTAAGCCTTGTATGAAGTAAACGGCGTTTCACTAGAGGTGCGCAAAGAATGGAGAGGTGACACGATGTAAAGGGGTCGGCTCGAGAGCGCTGCACTCGAGGACCCTTCAAATTATACAGGTGAGCGTTTAGAGGTGGGACGAGGGCGGTATCGATGTCGATAGTTTTTTTTAATATTTTGTTTACGTAATTAGATGATCGCCAGCTTTACTCTTTTTAAAAGAAATATTGAATAAATTAAATATACTTAGCAACTGTCATAAAATCTAAATAACGCTTGTCTTACGCACGATATTGCGGCTCCAAACTATAACTTCCAATGGGACGTATTTAATTGCATACACGTTTTACGAATAAACCAGCTTAAACGTCATCAACCTATAGTTTTAGACGATGATAACCCCAGGTCTTGGTATACCAAGACCTGGGGTTATCATCGTCTGTCGTGAGCCTTTTCCAGGCGATCTGAAGTTATATTGGGTCTCTCGAATCGCCAACCCGCAGTGAGCACGCTTGCTGATAAATGCTCGTTTCTTCTCTGTGTAAGTTGAGATCTGCAACACATTGAGATGACAGACCAGTGTAGTATTTAGACCTCAGATTCGTCACAAAATTCGCCTCAGAAGTAAAACGTCAAAAAAGTATTTGTCGATAACGATTGTTTCCCTTCCCTACGCCTCTTGACTCTCGTTGAGCGGTAGCAAGATTTTTCTGCTTACATCGGTTAAAAAAAAGGAAAAGGTCACGGGGTCGCGATGTTTCGGGGTGGGAATTCATAATTTTTGCTTGCCACCCCCTGTCCCCGTTTAAACAATCGATTTGGCATTGCGGTCAGTTTCCTCATTAAAAGTGTTTTTATTAATGTTGCGAAGAACTGTTTAGGTATGGTACCAGTTTTTGCAGGGAAGTCTGTCTATGGATTCAGCTGATTTCATTTGATTTTGTCTGACAGTATTTCACGAATGGGGAGGCAGATTATAAAACATTGAAAAAAAAAAAAAAAAAAACGTTAGCCTCTCATTCGGTGAATACCACACCCCCACATTTATCGTTTACTATTAAAGGAGCAACGTTTGTATATAAATATATTTGTAGTCACATACTCGAAAACAGCTCTAAAAATTTCTAGGAATATTGCAATGGAAGTATTGAAATGGGGCGAAAGTTCGATCTAGCTAGGTCTCATATATGGGAAAATTCGTTTTCTCCGTATATTCACCCGAGCAGAGCTCGGTCGCCCTAAGTTTAGAACAAGATGGCTACCTTAGAATAATGACATGGCAGCATGGAATTAGTATGTACTATACATGGAATTAATATGCACTATCCTATACTATTAAATGAGCATTCTCTATTTTTACCTCATTATTTAGTAAGAACTCGAACTGATACATTTGACATATTGCTTCGAAGTCTCATTTAAACGTTCCGCCACTAATGGGCTTACAATCCAAACTCTGGGCTGCTACTGTGAAAGTCCTGATGAAAAACCCAGTATCACTTTTCCAGACTTTTCAATTGTTCGCCCGTTTTGAAAGGTAACACTTGAGTTGAGAGTATTTAGGTCAGATTTTTTTTTACGTCAGTGCTAATTTTGAGCCTTGCTTTGTAAATTGTTCCTTTTTTTGTTTTTAACCGTCTTCTAAAAAAGTAGAAGGTTCTCAATTCGGATGTAATTTTTTTTTTTATGCATGATGTATGGACGGATTTGTAAAATTCTTTTGAATTTTTGTTTGAAAGGGTATGTATCGAGGTGGTCCCTTATAAATTTTATTAACTTTGGTTGGGTACTTTTTGATTTAGCTTCAATAATACGTATTTTTCCCCACTTAGTCTATACGGATGATGTTAAATAACTTCCTGTCACTGTTATTACATAGCAGATAGTGGTATTCGAAGTTGTGTGGGGTAGGTACCACAACTAAAAATAAAAACTTTTTCAAATAATAAAAACAATTAATACAAAAATAGACTTCTGAAATAAATTAATTGAAAGTTGGTTGTTTTGTTTTTTAAATTCCTTTGCAAGTCAGACATAATATTCATTCTGGCGTTCATTGCACATTCTATAAACTAGCAGCGATCATATCCCGGAAGGTCGTAACAAAGGTCAATGTCATACAAAGTCAAATGCTTCACAATTTAGATTTAGTTCCCTAAACCGCCGTCTGCCACTCTGGCGCTGCATTCGCCACAAGGCCCCAATCATTTGATTGTTGTTCAATCAAGCCACTGGACATGATTGTAGACGCAATTGACATCAATGTGTTATTTTAATTCATGTGATTTATTGTTGGTTGCCTATTAACTCGCAGTATGTTGCTTTAAGGGGAAAAGAATAGCTTTAAAGGGGCTTATTAAATAATATCACTTGCGTCTTTAATAAGTGTCAATCAATCAATCTGCCTAGCCTTTTCCTAACTATGTTGGGGTCGGCTTCCAGTCTAACCGGATGCAGCTGAATGCCAGTATTAGTACATGGAGCACGACCCAGTTACTGGGTAACACGATACCCTTGGGTAAGACTCGCATCTTTAATAAGTGTATTAAGTATTCAACTTGATACCGTCAGAGTAACTGAAAGATATACTCTGTTCATTTTATGTTAAGTGATGTGACACATTAAAATACGTATCTAATTATTTTACAGCTTGTTTAATACTACATAACATCACGCTTGTATTCCCTAGGGTTAGGCTGAGGTGAACATATTGTACTTATCCACATATCGCCAATAGGGAGGATGTCAATTTTTTTTTTAGTCCGTCTTTGAGATTATAAAAAAAATATTGAACACGTATTTTTTTTTTTTTACGTAATCAAAAAACAATGTATCGATTACGGCGATACATTGAGGTAAAATGTGCCATGACGTCACGAGTATATAGATTTTATACATATTAGTGACGTAGCGACCCCCACTCTCTAACTTAAAATGCGTTTTATCTAAGTATTTTTTATTAATATGATAAAGCAAAAAATACGTGTCTAATATTTTTTAATTATCTGACTGACGGACTAATTAGTTTTTTTTTTTTTAACCAGGTGTTATCCCTATTATGTATGTTTAAGTCCCCTATAAATAAATGGGGGGCAAACTCATGTTCTCACATCTGTTGAACCTTTTCCTAACTTTGTTGGGGTCATCTTCCAGTTCAACCTTGCTGCAGCTGAATACGAGTACCTATCCTAAATGGAGCGACTGCCTATCTTCCACAACCCAGTTACTGGGTAACACGATACCCCTTGGTAAGACTGGCTGTCAGACTTTCGGACTTCTGACTACCCGTAAACGACTATCAAAGATCTACAAATGCTGGCCAGGATCAATGGCTCAACGTGCTTTCCGAAACAAGGGTCTTGATATGTAATGCATGGGCAACAAATAATCCACGGACCTACCTCGGTAGACGTAGCTTCACCTTCGACCGACCCTTGCGGCTGTTATTATTTTGCCACGAGGCCCTCTCTTTAACAAATTAAGCTAATTACAACCCGTGACCTAAAACTGAAACTGCCTTTTATCTTTTATCCTTTAAAACACCAAAGAAAACATAAAAAACTCTAAAATCTTAATCCTTTAACCCGTCGCTAAAAGTAGGATCGCTTGCCTCGGCAATATTTGTACCGAGAAGAGAAAAATCTAAACAGTTCTATTTCTGTCGCGTCAGCAGCTGCGCTCAGTAACTTTTTTGGTAACGAAGTGTCAAAACATGGCACAAAAAAGTGTCAAAAGAAGCGGCTCGCTGTTTTTATTTTAGTAATCCGTTTGTCTTAAATGTTTATTTTAACGCCACTAGGACAGCGAAATATATTTTTGTATATTATTTTTATTTTAGATGACAATAATAAGTTTTGGATCACAAGCACTGGAAGTCATGGGGAGAGGTGTTTGTCTAGCGTGGGATGCTTAGTAGGATATAAGCTAACAGTATTTTGATGAGCATCCGTAACAAAATAATCCTCAATCCAATATTTAATTATTTATTGCCACTTTCCTAGACGTGAATTAAATGTAATAAATATTTCGTACGCTAGGGGCTAATTATCTCACAAGTATAGTTAGCCCCTAGCATTGCCACTGCTGGGACACAGGCCTCCTCTCTGTGAGAGGGAGTGAGCCGTAATCCACCACGCGGGCCCAGTGCGGGTTGGTAGACATGTCACATGTCTTGGAAGTCTTTGGTTCTAGGACATGCCGGTTTCCTCACGATGTTTTTCTTCAACGTTCAATAGCTCATGCCGTGGTAAAAACATTGTCCAGTCGGCATAAAAACCAGCTCTATTCAACAAAGATATCATAATATTTGGTAAATAAGATAACCGATTCACCACAGTTAAATTTCGACTTGTGCGGTGTAAAAAGCGTTCGATACGCTACGCTTTTTACCAATTCTCAATTCTTCATGGGAATAGTTTAGACTTATAAAAAGCGTTACTAAAGCAGTAGTCAGTAACTAATTGACGATAAGGCTTATTTAGCACATTAAACTTCGGTTTTTGCTTCCAAATAAATTTGATTATCGATTCTTGGAATGTAGGACTTGGTCACATAAAATGGGCATGTGTTTTTTTGGCAAATTGTATCTGCCTACTATGTTTTCCAACTATGTTGGGGTCGGCTTCCAGTCCAACCGGATGAAGCTAAATATTTTACATGGAGCGACTGCCTATCTGACCTCCACAACCCAGTAACTGGGTAATACGATAACCCTTGGTCAGAATGGTTGTCAGACTTTCGTGCTTCTGACGGCCCGTAACGACTGTCAAAGATCCACGAATGACAGCCGGGACCAACTGTTTAACGTGCTTTTCGAGGCACGGAGGAGTCTCGGTATATTAAGATGGTCACCCATTTATGGACCAACCCCGGCAAGCGTAGCTTAACCTGATGGATCGACCCGTGTGGCTGTTTTTACTTAGCCACAAGCTCCTCCACAATCCACATTCACAACTATTGAATACTACTCATCTTTGTTATAATTATCATCCGGCTTCGACTCGACTCGCGTGTCCTAACTGTAAGATGCAACTAAACGCTACCAAGACCGGCCAGATGTCGAACCTCTAAAAAATTAGGTTCTCGAAAGCTCTCTGAAGGATATACAGACAGGAAGCGTTACGTTTTATTTATGCATAAGGTAGGACATTCAGGATTGACGTAAAACTATTAGTAAGTCATTGTAATTTAACTCAAATTCAAATAATCTCAGTAAGGTAAGGTGTAAATTTGAAAAATTGCCGAGAGTTTTATCAAACTCATGGCAATCATTCTAGTTTATACTTTATAACAATACGATAAGAGTTACATTGCAATGACTGACTAACTAAAAGTTACGTCATTAAAATTAGATCGTGAATGCATTGCTTAAAAAGTAAAATTACGTACTTACTTACTATAAAAATCACGGAAATATCTGTGAGCACGCCATACCAAATAAAGGCTTGTGCAGACCAGCGCGACTTGTCGCGTGACACGACACCGGTTATTGTTATACTGTGAAGTTTTCTTAGAAATTGTATTGTTCGTGTCGCATCGCGCGACAAGTCGCGCTGGTCTGCACAAGCCTTAAACATCGAATAGACAACCTCGTCCTTTTTAGAAGTTTGTTAAGTAGAAACCGTCATTACTAGACGGACAACCACACCACATCGCAGCGATTAAGTCGTCATTGCAGTTTCGCTAATCGCTATAGCTTCTTGCAGTTGCGTTGTGGTAACTACAAAATCAAATCATATGCTCGACGCAACGCTGTGTTTGCGATGTGGCCGGCTACTAATACGGGGTCTCGCTGGTGGTTGCGTTGTGGCTGCGACGTGGTCGGTATCACCCACACGGCTAATTTTAACGGCCAAATGTGGTTCGTGTGCATGAGCTATTAATTTTCATACAAATTAGCTACGAATAATAGCAAATTAGCGCCCGTCCACATGTTGTCGTTGTGGTACGTGTGGACGGGCCCTAAGAGGTCATGACGGCAACCGATGGTGTTCCAAGAAGAGGACAGAGACATTAAAGGCTTCCGTACACAGGTGCAACGCAACTCTAGTAGAACAATTTCTATGAAAAAAATCATGGATTTTTTTTCTACCAGAATCGCGTCGCGTGTGTCTGTGCGAGCCTTCATAAACATCAAACGCAGACTAACTGCCGACAATTAAACATTGTACAGACAATGTTTGGATTTGAAACTTTCATTTGAACCATTTGAGGTAACCTTGTTGGTTATTATTGTGAATGTTCCTGGAATGGTTTTTTTTTGGGATGTAACGATGCATCATTTTCCCGATACGATACCGATGTCGATAATGATGGCTTCGTAGACAATAAATCAAATAAATAATGAGGCCTGTATACCTCGGGCACATGTATGTCTTTTGCATTTTGTATTTCGGCCACAACTGCTTAATAGTGCGTAATAGTCCTCACTTCACTTTATTACGATTAGTGGTGACGTGAAACAGACACGAAAAAAACATCGTTCAGACTCAGACAACGCTAAGTAAACTGCTTTGCCGCTAATATCGCTAAGCTGCGCGGCTCTCCCGGTAGTCCCGCCTGCGACGACGGAGCAACAATGTTGCGCGCGCGTCGTCTGTTCGAACTGTTTGATATCGGTTGTACAACTTGTACTATGTATAATCGGTGATGCCGATATATCGACTTGCCGATTATATCGGCCAATATATCGGGATCGTTACGTCCCTAGTTTTTTTTATTGCACTACGTGGTACCTACTGCCAATATATCCCAACTATGCGAAACTGAGTTTGTTTGTTACGTTTTCACACTAAAACTGCTAAACGGATTTGGATAAAATTTGGGAAATGGGTGGAACATGACCTGGGTTAGGACATAGGATACTTACTTTTTAATCTACACATATATCATGCTAGATATTCGGCAATAATGAATTTTAAAACTACCTAACTTTTTTATCGAAGTAATTCACACAATTAGACACTAACTGAACATCTTGACGTGATGAAAGTCGCCGCCGACTGCAAAGGGCGGGAAAAAGAAACAAAATGGCTGAACGCATTAATCATTCGCTTGACAAACGCAGACGCGACGGTCTCTCGTGTGTTTTGTTGGTGTGAACAGTGGTCTTGGTCCGACTGTTACTTTACATCTTTAGGTATACGAGCCGAGTCAGCTTTGCAATCTACTGTTGGATTTTATAGAAGGTATTTTGTCCTTTTGTTGGATGGATCTGATCTAAATCAAAGTGAAATTAGATTCAATAGGGATGTTGACTGGGAAAAAAGAATCTAATTAGTCCGTCAGTCAGATAATAAAAAAATATTAGACACGTATTTTTTGCTTTATCATATTAATAAAAAAATGGTTTAGATAAAACGCATTAAAGTTTGGGAGTGGGGCTCGCTACGTCACAAGTCAGTATAAAGGCTTGCGCAGAGCAGCGCGACTTGTCGCGCGACGCGACACGAACAATACAATTTCTAAGAAAACTTCACAGTATAACAATAACCGGTGTCGCGTTGCGCGACAAGTCGCGCTGGTGTGCACAAGCCTTAAAATCTACCGGCCAGTGATGTCATGCCACATTTTAACGCATTGCCTACTCAATGTATTGCCGTAATCTTTTGACTACGTAAAAAAAGAAAAAAATACGTGTCTAATATTTTTTTATAATCTACAGACAGTTTTTTTTTTTTTTTTCAACTTCCCTAATACTTCAAAACAGTAGTGCCATAGATAGCCTAGTGGTGTGACCGTCGGACTGCCAAGTCATAGGTCTCGAGTTCGAACCCAAGGCACACCTCTGACTTCTCGGATTCATGCGTGTATTGTATAATTATCACTTGCTTCAAAAACGATGAAGGAAAACATAGTGAGGAAACCGCCTCACACACCTGAGAGATATTTCTCGACGGCATGTGAAGCCATGGACGGCATAAAAACTGACACTAGCTTAGTCACTAACATCGCTCAGCATAATGCTGCGACCCTGCGAGACAGAGCCTCAGCGCTGGTTTTCAGCGACAGCCGGCGTTGACGCAAATGTGTAACTCATGGGGTTCTTTGTGAAAATGTCAAAAATACTAGTAGTGTAGGGTTCCCCTCCCTTTTACTTATAACCGACTTTGCATCTACTGTATTAAAGTTCGACATCGGGACGGTTTCACATCGCCAGCAGCAAATCTGAATAATGTTATTATAGATACTAGCATCATGTAATACTGCAATTATGTGTGATGTAATCACAGGACTATTTTGTTCTTCTTTTATCTTCACTTTTTCTAATTTCTTCCAGACCGTAGTACTTTCACATTATTCGTTATCAGTTTGATTAGATATAATCTTTTTTGTAGCATATATGGCGTTAGTGTTGAGTAGGTAGACTGAGGTTCATATATTTTTGGCCATTCTCCTTTAACCTAATCTTGGGCCAAACCTGAGAACAAAAATACCCTATTATTGTACTAACTTGTGTCCAATCACTGTTCATAATATGTACTAAGTAAACATCATTGAATTTTGATCCTTCGTTAAACAGGAGGCTTAGGAATAAAAAAAACGCGGCCAAGTGCGAGTCGGACTCCCACACGAAGGGTTCCGCCAGGTACAATATTTAACACATTTTTTTTTGTACGTTTCTTGTTTTGGTGGCCCCTTTTATATTTATTACTTTTGTTATAGCGGCCATAGTACACACTCTGTAAATATTTCAAGTGTGTACCTATTAAGGTTTAAAGGCTTGTGCAGACCAGCGCGACGTGTCGCGCGACGCGACACGAACAATACAATTTCTAAGAAAACTTCACAGTATAACAATAACCGATGTCGCGCTGGTCTGCACAAGCCTTGAAAGATACACAGCCCTGTGACGGACGGACGGCGACTAGCGGTTAACCGTGGGGGCGGCTAACTGCGCGACTAGGCGCTTTTTATTTTTTGAATGCAACCGCTTAAGGTTGTATGCACCTATCCACCATCAACCGATTAACCGCTAGTGCGTATAGTAATAGGGTCTCGTTGGCACCCTTTTGTTACGGAACCCTAAATTCTTCATCCCCCAGATTATTTATACGTCAGAGTCAGTTTGTGTCGTACCTACCCTCGCTGTAGTTGAACATTAAAGGTACGTCCAGACTCGCCCCGCGGCTTAATCCGCGGACATGTTCAAGTAACAACGAACCACTAATAGTATTGACATTTATTTTTCTTTATTAAAGTTGTATTTTATCCTGAAGGCATTTTCTAACAAGGTATTGTCTTGACTCCAGTCGTTATGGGTCTGTGAGTTTCAGGAAAATGATGTTTTTTTTTTTCGTTGTTTGGACAACGTATTAGTGTTTGTTTTGTTTAATGTTAATAGTGGGCCTTTTAAGGATGATCGCCTGAAGGTATTTTTTTACTTAATTAACATTTTCGACCTCTATCTGCCGAGGGCTAAGTAAGACCAAGATTTTTTTTTTGTAAAAAAATGTTTATTTTAAATTCATATCCTTTAGAGGTTTCTTTTTGTAATAATCCTGTCTTGTCTTTATTTCAATAAATTAAACAATAGTTAGGTTAGGCCCACAAAGAAATCCATGTCGTGGCCTAAGGCGACGATAACCGACTTTAATGATTTTATACTAAAGATAACGTCTTATCGAGTAGTGTTAATGATTTGGAAAAAATGTTTGTTAAATTAGAGCATTTTCTTAATAACTTAATATATGAATATTTTAGATTATGTTTATATTAAATAGTGAAATGAATTAGTAAAGTTATGTCTAACGCGGATAAAGAACTGAGAATCACGCAAAATCTATCAAACGTATTTTTCTGAAACCTTCACCATTTTAAAGATAATTTAATTATTGATGTTTTATTTTACGTGGTTTATTAAAATCCTTTTTGTTTTATGTGTAATAAATTAATAATGCGTCAAATTGGGGACAGCTCTCCTGGATGGATGAGTCCTATAACTGGCTGGACGTACGACGCGTTGCGTGAGCTCAGTACAGAACACGCAAGCTACCCACTCAAGGTCACTGGCAAATATGTGCGTCTTAAGGTGCCATTCCGTAGCCGACCGCAGGCGGCAACTGCAGGCGACGTGTCGCAGCGACAGGACTGCTTTCTATTAATTTCTATGAAATACCTTCCGTAGCTAGCGACACGTCGTCGTCTTCATAGAAATACATAGAAACAATCGTGTCGCGGCGACACGTCGCCTGCAGTTACCGCCTGCGGTCGGCTACAGGATTGTACCTTTACCAACACGACAAAATGTGAACATCTACTTACAAGGTTCACCTCTCTCAAAATACAACACAATGAAAACAGGTCTATTAACTTAGATTTAAAAGCACAGTAATTTTGTAAACTATAAACATAATTGCGTTATTAGGTACTTACTTTAATGGAAATATAATTTTATTATAGTGTTTGTGGAGGACATTACTTTAAGATAAAAGGTCGTGGGATCAAACCAACTTTGATTATCTATTATGAACTCGTTTCTGGATAAACCACTGCTCCTCACTTTTGACTTACGAAAAAAGTAATTATTTTTGTTTTTTACATCGAAATAAACGCTCGAATGATCACAGGAAAAGTTTATTTTACTCGAATCCAGCCAGAAATTAATGAAGTTAGTTCAGCGTTAGTGAACCCGGTTTAATTATCTAACTTTTTTATTTTATTTTTTAATTTTTCGGCTTACGCATCGCACATCCACCTTCAGGGCATTTAATTTCTTCGCTAATTTGTTGAAGACAATTTTGCTTTTATTTTTCCAATTACTTACATCAAGCGTTTTTTTTCTTTTAGGTAACTTAACAACAGTAAACTATCTACTTTTTTGTATTTTATACTCTTGAGGTAGGCAGAACATAATTCTAGATCCTTTAAGACTGCTTAGTTCTTGATGGTTTT
Organism: Agrochola lota; assembly: GCA_947364205.1. Taxonomy (NCBI): domain Eukaryota; kingdom Metazoa; phylum Arthropoda; class Insecta; order Lepidoptera; family Noctuidae; genus Agrochola; species Agrochola lota. The sequence continues at coordinate 5,160,095 of OX376246.1, read as the reverse complement.
AATTATGCCATCGTAGTTCTTACATATTGGGGTTTTTCATCCCACAATTTCACATCAGTGAGGTTTTTCCATCTTTGTCAAGTTTCCCTGTTCTCTGCCAATTTCATCAATGTCATGTTCTATCCACGAAAAATAACTAAGATTCAACGTATTACTCTACAATTTTACTACTACATTACACACAACTATACTAATGAAAGAACAACTAAGAAAACTCTTCTAAAGCGGAGAAATATATTTAAAATAACAATTTGAAGCGTGCATTTTACATTATTCGCTTTGTTTAACATTTAATATTAGTGAAGAGAGTAACAGAACGGTTCTTGGTTCTGCCTCGTTGCCAGCGGGCCACATCGCGCTGATGCTACAAAAATACTTAGTGCAATAATTACTGCATTATGTCCATCCTTGGGGCTTTGTTAGGGGCCATGTTCGTATCATGATGGGGGTTTTTGATTTTATATTTGTTTTGTTGCTGATAGTTTCTCTAACTGACTGCTTCGTTGATCTTGTGGTCGCAAGTGCTACTGCTGAGCATGAGGTCCTAGGTTTGATTCCCAGGTCTGGCATTGCGTTTTTTATAAGGAATTTCTTATTAGCAGCCCGGAGTCTAGATTTGCGCCCGGTTCATGGCAATAGGCTCTATAACAGTGGACTAAAACATAACCGGCGAAATATGGGTGTACTATAGGTACTCCTCTGTCTAACTCTTCTGGGATTACAGATATGATGTTATGTGAATTGTTAATTTGTGAAGAGAGTAACAGGACGCTTATTGGCTCTCTCGTGGCCTCTGCGGGCCACATCGCGCTTATGGTACAAAAAAATACACAGTGCAATAATTACTGCATTATGTCCATCCTTAGGGCTGAGTTAGGGAGATGGTCATGCCCATAGTATGGGAGGAAATATGGCGTTTTTGACGTTATGTTTGTTTTGTAGACGAGCGTTTCTTCTATTCGGGGAAATTTCCATCATACGTAAGCTTTGTAAAATCGGAACACAACAACGCTGTTTCGTAGCAGAACGAAACAGCGTTGCTGTGTTCCGATTTTAATACTACGAGTGCCGATAAATTGACATTTTATCATTGTTCTGCGCATTGGCAATTATGGAAATAAAATATTAGACACGTATTTTTTGCTTTATCATATTTATAAAAAAATGGTTTAGTTAAAACGGGTCTCCCTTGTTTCATCGAAAAGAAATTGCCAAATTATCACTTCCCAAACAACTTTCCGCAAAAAATCTCTTCACAAATAAATGTAACGCAAACCTAATGTTTTGCAAGTGAACGTTTAAACAATAACTTGTTTACCAACTAGTACTTTTACCAATTTTTATGTAGTCAAATATTTCAGTTGGAATAACTCATTTAACACAAAATAAAGAAGTTTTATTACAAGGGTGTTTTTTCCACTTGGGACATATTCTAAACAGGTAATAATAATATTAATATTAACTATTCTGGTAGTATTTTTTTTTTTAGATACTAACATTTTTTTAAGTAATGAATATCGTCTAACTAGTTCAGTTTCGGGTAGCCTGTTTTTATTCCATATTGTTTTTCTTGATAATCTAGTCGTTTCTGGAACTCGCCGGCCGCTATCGCGGCACCGCTCTCTTCGCTCGCTCGGCTCGTGCGTAAGAGGTCACAGTTTTAACCTAACCTAACCATTTTTTTTGAATAATTTACATACTCTAACTAGTTCCATAACTAACTGACCAAACGTTTATTTAAAGATTGTTTGCTGTAATAAATCATTTGATTAAAGACCAAATGGCTAAATGATCCTTGATAATATTCTGCCAAGTAAAAATTTGACCAAATGAAAATGTGCGTACTAAAATCATTCCAAACATTGCATTGGTATAAAAAAAGGTTGCTAAAATTTGTTTGGGTAGTGAAATTTTGGCAAAATGTTTTCGGTAAAACGGCAGGATCCCAGTTAAAACGCATTAAAGTTGGGGAGTTAGGGCTCACTACGTCACAAGTCGGTATAAAATCTACCGGCCAGTGATGTCATGCCACATTTTAACGCATTGCCTACTCAATGTATTGCCGTAATCTTTTGACTACGTAAAAAAAGAAAAAATACCTACGTGTCCAATATTTTTTTAAATCTGCATGACGGATAAAAAATTTTTTTTTGTCAACATCCCAATGTTGTACAATGCACGAAACTATAGATACATTGGTTTGTTTTACTTTTCACCAGGTTGATCGAAGGCTTTTGACGATTCATAGGACGGCCCCAGATTTATCTGTAGTACAAAAACGTAATAGGTATTTTGTTTTGGAGATTAATTAAGCAGAGCGTGGTTTAGCCAAAAGAAATACGTATAATCACAAATACACAAGAACAATACTTTACAATAAAATCATATAAAACACCACGAGTTTTTTCTTGACACGAGAGTGACAATCAATAGGTATGCAGTTGCTAAGTAACCGAATTGAAGTTCCAATTTTAATATCTCCTCTCAACAAATACCTATCCGGTCAGAGATCTTTCTGATCCTCGGTCTTGCTAGTGGCTTGGTCAGGATATCTGCCAGCTGATCTTCACTAGATACCTTATCGACTTTTAGCTCATCACCAGTTACCAATTCTCTCACAAAGAAATGTCGAACTCGGATATGCTTAGTCCGTCGATGGAATTCTGGATTTTCAGCCAGCCTGATTGCAGCTTCGTTATCCACTCTTATGCATGGAATCTCTTTAAGAACGACAAGATCACTCATAAGCCGAGATAGCCAAAAAGTCTCTCTGGCTGCTTCACTAGCGGCAACAACTTCTGCCTCGGTGGTCGAAATTGAAACGCTTGCCTGTCGTTGGCTTAGCCATGACACCGCTCCTCCTGCATACATGCACAGCACTCCAGTAGTGGATCTACCAGTGCTGATATCTCCTGCATGGTCAGCATCACTATAGCATTCCAAAATGCCTTGTTTGTAATTTTTCTGGTACATGATGCCTAGATCTGGCGTGTACTGTAAAAATCGCATTATGCGCTTCAGTTGGACACAGTCTGCTTCTTCTGGCTTTTCCAGACTTCGTGAGACTACACTTACAGCATATGCAATGTCAGGTCTAGTGCATACCATCAAGTAAGCCAAGGCTCCAACAATTTGCCTGTAGTTATCTTTCATATAACTCGTGTCCACCTTCTCGCTCCAAGTGCCGTCTTTTGCAATCGGCGTTGAGACCGGTTTGCAGGTGTCCATTCCGAATCTCCACAAGATTTTATGCACATACGACGTTTGGAATATCTTAATTCTATCTCCTCTGCTTTCTATCTCGACTCCAAGAAAATAGGACGCAGTTTTCGTGGTTATTTTGAAACGACGTTTGAGCTCCTCCATCAACTCGTCTATCAGTACGTCATTGGATCCGACGACTAGACCGTCATCCACGTACAAAGCTACTATAAGCTTTCCACATCCTCTTTTTCGTATCAGAAGACAAGGATCTGCCTCACTTGCCTTAAAACCGATTTCTTTGAAATAATCTAGAATGCACCGGTTCCAGCACCGTGGTGCTTGCTTCAGCCATCGTTGCATTCAGCGCTTTTTCATGTGCACACAGTTGGGCCGTAATATTGTCTACTGTTCTTTCCTTCTTAGACATCAATAGCCAACTAGACTTGAACGAAAAATAAGTTTCCGGCAACGTATCCAGGATCTTACAAATCAAGAGAACTTCAGGCATTTCAACGTTTTCCTCTTTGAGCAGTTCTTCCTTCAGACTGTGCCACAAATTCTTCAGTTTCGAGACATGAGTCGACATGTTGTCTGACGGATCTCTTTTAAGTTTAAAGAAGTCCAAACATAAGTCGTAGAGCCTGCCCTCATCAGGACCCTCATACAGCCTATGGAGTTCTTTCCATACTTCCTTGGGAGTGGACAACCTTATTACTTTCCCTAGTGTTTCATCCGTTACATTGTTTGTTATTAGCAGTAGGGCTGTGCTCTCCAATGTAACAAAATCTCGTAAAGTTTTATTGTAAATTTCAACTACGGCTTCACCACTGCCTTCCGCAGGTTTCGCCGGTTTTTGTGCCTTGCCTTCCACAATCTCCCAAATTCCGTTTATGCCTTTTAGTAGGGCAACCATTCGGTATTTCCAGGCGACCCAATTGTGGCCATCAAGTTTTGTGATCTGTATTTTTGAAAGCTCCATTTTACACTTCTGCGTTCTGGGCCCATAACCTTTTGGAGATTAATAAGGCAGAGCGTGGTTTAGCCAAAAGAAATACGTATAATCACAAATACACAAGAACAATACTTTACAATAAAATCATATAAAACACCACGAGTTTTTTCTTTACACGAGAGTGACAATCGGTAGGTATGCAGTTGCTAAGTAACCAAATTGAAGTTCCAATTTTAATATTTTGTTCGGGCAATACGTAGTAGGAGAATTAATAACATACAAGAAAAAAATTACTTTTAAGGTGCTTAACATTTTCATTAGGTACCTACTTGACTGTACAAAGGCGTTAATCCAAACAAAAATATAGCATAATCATGTTATAATCACTGCATTAGCTAGCTCAGTGTGTCGTAGTTCAGGAGTCAGGCAATGTTTTTCAGATATCAGCTAACTTCAATGTTTTTTTATTTACTAGCGACGGCTCTCAGTTTCGCCTGCAATTAATACGTGAAGCAAAAACTTAGTACCCCTTTTTACGAAAATTACGCGGACGGAGAAGTATGAAATTTGGTAGATTTAAAGTTTATATGGAGAAGGAGTACAGAAAGCTAATATTTTTATATTTAATATACATTAGAAATAAATTAAAATAATAAAAAAAAACATTACACCCACTACCCTGCGTTTGACACAAGATGGCTACCTTAGAATCATGACATTTAAATGAATTATGATCGAATTTCTTCCTCTGGGTGACCACTAGTTTGTTAAATTACGTAATATATCAGAGAGACCGTGAAAACTTGGGTGAAATGAGCTGTCTATAGTGTTATCATTCCTAGCATCAGGTGGAATGACAAGCTCTCTTCACATAAGGGCCACAGCAGACTACCTACTTTTAGCATCGGCGATTGGCGATTTTGTGACTGTATCGACGCTGCGTCGCGTTTTGGCGACTCTGCGTTCCATCGCAGTATAAAAATCGCGCGTTTTAAAGATTCTATCGATGCTGCATCGCGATTTCGCGACTTTCTGCTTTCGGACGCGGTATCAGAATTAATTGTGTAGCTTCGTCAAAATCTAGTGCAGTCGTATTCCGCAGATGCCAAATCAATGCGACCAGCATCCGAATGTGTGCGGAGTGTAGCGTTCAACCGCTGTGTCGAGTTTCCGAAAAGCGACTCAATCGCCGCGGCGGTGTGTAATGTTTGGTTGGTGCATTTAGCTTCTAAAAAGCGGCTAAATCGCCGATGCTAAAAGTAGCTAATCTGCTCTGGCCCTAAGTTTTCACGGTGAGATTTTTACATAATAGACCGGCAGGACTTATAAACTTGATCATGATCATGTTAGAAATCTTTGTTATTCGCCAACCCTCCGCTATCTCCTAGCCTACTAGTCATTAGCGTCACTGGGGGAGAGCAACCCGATACCGCTGCTAATGCAACTGTCCACTGTTCGGAATAATAGGCATAATACACCCCTCAGTGGTAATGTTATGAGTTCATTATATAATGACTGCCGGAGGTCAGGAGACGTAAGGCTGGCACTCCAATGAGGCGGTTTGTAGCCAAGCTAAGATAAAAAAAAAAAAACATCTCTCAGCTTTAGTAGCTTCGCTCCTCTCTGTTCCAATTTGGGTTGCCAACCCTACTATACAGGGTGGCAGGGACATCGACGCGAAAACTGGAACCATGGATTCAGTACATGATTCTGAACCCCCAGCGTTGAAATTTTTCGTCGGTTATTAAAAAAAAACACCTGTTTAATAGGAAAAAAAAGGTATAGATCCACATAGGTAGGTACATAGATAGGTACGCGCCTTGGCTAGTCGGATCCTGCTATATTAGAGTCTTAAATACTATATTTCTAAAGAAAAAATATAGTAGACGAAACTTCAATATTTTTTATTTCGATACAAAATGGCGAGATGATCGCAATGGGCCCAGTATTAATCTAATAAAAGGTGAATGAATATTATTTTGTAACCTTATTTAGAGTACCTATGAAAATATATATCGTGACATTAAAAAATAAATAATTGAAACATACTTACTATATTATTTTAATTTACTATATTTTACAGGCAATGGCCTCGATAATACTATATTTGATATAAAAAAAGTTACCAACCCTTTATTAGTTCCAATGTAATCAAACTAAACGACACTAACGAGCAATATAAAAAAGCCACTTGCAAAGTGCCAAAACAATCTAAATATCCCCTAAACCACACAAGTGCTACATGACAGACAGATGAAATTTATAAAAAAATTAATAGATTTGCATACGTTCTATTTAAACTATCAAAGACTGTCAGCCTAGAATCTGTACTAACGGCTTATCATGGTTATGTTGCATCAACACTTAGGTATGGCATAATGTATTGGGGCAACTCCGTCGATAGAGATTTTGTATTTAGAGCTCAAAAAAAATGTATTAGATCCATGTGTGGCCTAAATAGCACCGATAGTTGTCAACCGTTCTTTAAAAGCCTGAACATTCTTACCCTACCATCACTGTATATCTACGAAACAAATATATTTGTCAAAACACACATCTCACAGTACAAATTAGCTTTTAAAAGTCACTATCGCAAACTACGTGACAAAAATGAGTTAGAGCTTGAAATCACACATGGTAAAACAGCCTTAATGAATAAAAGCACTTTCTGTATGGCCACAAAAATATTTAACAAGCTGCCTGAGACATTGAAATCGTTAAACCTGGACAAATTCAAAAGAGTGCTTATGAAAATATTAATTGATAAATGTTACTACTCGCTAAAGGAATATTTGGACGACAGTTCTATAATGCCTCCTATAGATAATAAATGTTAGGTCATCTATTTTGACATTACTGTATTTATTTTAACTAATCGACATTGCAATCCATTGACATTATTCTAATACATTTTATTGACATTTAACATTTATGTGCTACCTTAGATTTAATTGTTGACATTGAAGGAATAGTTTAATAATTGCTTTGACATTTCTGTATTAATTTAAAATTTTATGACTGACATTATTTTCTATTTTTTTAAAAACTTTTCTAAATTTTATTGTTGACTATTTGAAAATATTTATGCATCGCTTACACTTTAGCATTCTTGTTTTTTATAATTTAAATTGATAAAAGTATTTGTTGCACGTAGATAATTAATAATTAAATGTAAAATTGATCATCATATTTGTACGCCAAATGGCAAAACATAGAGCACATATGAGAATGTAACACCTGTTAACAAATAAAGAATCTGAATCTGATGAAGTAAAAACAAACTTGAAAACAGTTTATAGGTGCTTTTTAGACGCTATTACACTTGAATGTAGCTTTTTACTTCAAGAAGCGTGCGTGGTTTCGGAAATATTTCACGATAGGTTTACTGGCTTTTTACCCGGATGCCAAGAAAGGGTTATGTTTTTCGCGCGTATCATGTATGTATGTATATTTATAAATATCTTTATTACCTCGTATTTTCCAAACGGCTGGATGGATTTCGGCAGTTAAATATTGGTCGTCTGTTTTTTTTCATTATCTCGCCTGTTAGTAATCGAAAATGCGGTCGACGATGGTGCACGTTTTTCTCGAGATTTGAAAACTCCAAAGGATATAACTGTCGCAAAACACAGATTCTGGTAAGGAGTTCCACTTTGTACCTGTATGCACAATGAACACATTTTGTCAAAACGTTTGTTGCGTTTTGCACCATCCGAACCGTACAAATAACAAAACGCAACGTCTCACTGCCTGTCTATCCGTAAGTGTGCTTATAACTCCGGAACTGCTTATCTGATTTACCTGATTGTGTTTAATTCGTTTCTATATCTGCCTAGCCTTTTCCCAACTATGTTGGGGTCGGCTTCCAATCTAACCGGATGTAGCTGAATACTGTATTGTACATGGAGCGACTGCCTATCTGACCTCCGCAACCCGGTGACTTGGTAAAACGATACCCCTTCGTATGACTCGTCAGACTTTCGGGCTTCTGACGACCCGTAACGACGGTCAAAGATCCACGAATGACAGCCGGGACCAACGGCTTAACGTGCTTTCCGAGGCACGGAGGGGTCTCGGTATGTTAAGATGGTCACCCATCCACAGACCAACCCCGGCAAGCTTAGCTTAACCTGATGGATTGAACCGTGCAGCTGTTATTACTCAGCCACGAGCTCCTAATAATTCGTTTCTATATGATATTTTTAAAATAAGGAATTATAGAATACCTAAGTAGTAAAAAGTATGTGCTGGTGCTGCCGCTGCGGCTGCAGAAAACCTCAAGCGGCGTAAGTATAATAACCTCGTTGGTAATTATATTTTCGAGCCGTTTGGGGTTGAAACCCTCAGGCCGTGGGGTCCGAGTGCTCATGGCCTCTTTTAAGAAATCTCCAAACGGCTATTTGACACTTCCCGTGACCCAAGGGCTGGTTTTTACCTTGGGCAGAGGCTAAGCATTGCCATACAACGTGGCAATGCGGCCAGTCTCTTGGGTACACTACCAGTCGACAGCGATGCGGATGAATTTTTCGATGCTATATTTTAGTTTGTAAATAGGAGTAGTTTTAGTTAAGCTAGTATATAATTTTGCTACTATTATAATATAGTATAAAGTAGTCATTAAACATTTTATAAAAATAAAATGTTTGATGACTAGTGATAAACTTCAGTAGTAAAAATAAAAGAAATGGAAGTATGAAACAGATTAATTATTGTAACTTGTTTTGAAACACGCTCTGGAATTTATTTTTGCTTATCAACCACCTTTGACACTACAATCTAACATACTTTGAATACGCAGTACTTTTTTAATTAGTGTGTCTTAGACTTTATGTAAAAAAAAAATTGGCTGGTATTACCAGCACAGGACGCAGATAAATAATATCTGTTCGTTTAGTAGTTATCTAGCTTTGTTTGTGAGAGGACGTTCCGGTGAGTCCTACTGTCCTACCTATGTTTGTTAACAAGCTGCATATTAATTGTTACTATCGCTATGCAGCTTGTTTTGCAACCTTTTGCACTTTTGGTGGTCAGTTGGGTCCTCGGCATTATTACATACAAAATAAATAATTTAATTTATTGGTAGGCATACAGGGTGGCAGGGACATCGACGCGAAAACTTTTACCATTGATTCAGTACATGATTCTGACACACGTTGAAATTTTTCGTCGGTTATTAAATAAAAACTATGCTGTTTCATAGAAAAGTGACATTCCTGCGTAGTCAAAATGTATGGAACCAAGTTTTTTTTTTTAATAGGTAACCGACGAGAAATTTCAACGCAGGGTGGTTCAGAATGACGTGCTGAATCCATGGTAACAGCTTTCGCGTCGATGTCCCTGCTACCCTGTCTAAACAGAAGAAACAGTTATTCTTTGACAACCGTATGAAATAGCTGCCATGGAAAATAAACAGTGTGTCAATCTTCTAAACTATCCATTTTCTCAGCTGACAGTAGATACAAATTTTTTTGTTACGCAGAAAAATAAACAGATTTTATATTTTCTGACAATCTGTTACTGTGTGTGCTTTGGTAAGTACATAAAACTAATATAATCTTTTCTTTCTTTCCAGAAGCCGAATCGTCCCGCGAATGATTTCAAAAACATCAACGTTGAAATTCACATCAAGAACTCGACATACGAATAGAATAACAAAATTAATATCAGTATTATGTAATAACGAGTGTTTAGTTTAGCTAGTCGGCCATCTTGTGTTGCTATGGGTGCCATTTTGAATATGTTCCGCGTGAAAATGGGCGTGGTCATCGCCAGGGTCTGCCTCCTGCTGATGCTGGCCGTTTATTCTTCTTATGGTGAGTTTTTTTTATAATTTTTATTTCCTTTCAATAATAAGTCTCAATGCAAACCCATTTGTACTACGGAACCACGGCCAGTAGATCCTACACTCGAAGAGGTCTTACAATTTCGCCGCATGTAGACGTAATGTTGTATACTGTACTAAGGCCGATGAATTATGGCTGGTCAGAACCTTGCGCAGAAAGCTGCGCAATAACATTTTTAGGAAACAAATGGTGACATGCGGCGAGTGTGAGTGAGAGAACATGCTCGAAGTTCGGAGAGCCTGTGTTCAGATCGGCCATGATTGATGAATCATGGCCGATGGGCCGTATTGTTAATGTGTTTTATGTGTCAAACTAACGTATTTAGCATTATGTAAAGTTAATACAATCTAATTTAAGCCTTTTTACTTCGTGGTTTCGGCACCAATTCTGTGATTTTAAAATAGAATTTCAATTTTGACATGACCGCAGCGTGGTATTTGAATGTATTTATTTTATTTATTTATTTATTTTATTTATAGTTTTTATATTTTTAATTTATTTTTTTATTCATTTTAAAACAATGGCTAAGAAAGTACCCACTTTTTTGCACTATCAATACAATAGAGGACCGTAAAGACACCCTTTTCTTCAAGTTTCTGACCAATAAACCAATGAAACCTTTTAAAAACAAAAAAAAAACTGTCTGATACCCAATAAACACTTCTCATTACAATGCAGGCCAAAAAAAAAACGGCCCACCCATCACATAATAAATTCTATGGGCGCTTGTAAGCGGTGTAGTGTAATAAAATAAATTGGACATCTCGACAGGAAAGCCAGTTTGTGGACAATTACATATTATTTCAAATCGTTTAAGTTGAGATTTGTTCCTTTTTGGAAAGTAAAATTGGGTGTAATAAGACGGGTTTTTTGTTGGTTCGGTCGGTTTTCTGAGAAGTGTGCAGTAATTATGCTCGTCTTAACCTGGGCTTCTGTAAACGTCCTATTCGTAGACCCCTATAATATTAAACCATAATCGCCATGTTTTGCAAAGAATTCTAAGAAAAAGAAGATTAAATAGAATGTGAAAGAACAATCGAATAGTATCAGTCTTTTGCGATGATAATAGATTACAACAATCACTAATCCGTATATACAGTAACGATAACAGCAAGTTTCTTCGAAAAACGATACCTATATTTTCTGCAACTGATGTCGCCTTCGACATAGCGCTACGCTATACCGGCTTCGTATAGACGTTGAAAGCAAAATATTTCTCTAGCACTAAGTATTACCGGTTTTTATAAAGATATCTTACATAATCTCTCAACTCCTATATTACTATTCTCAACGCTTTGAAAATCTTGAATAATTTGAAACCTGTACCATTAAAGTATAGTTATCATAACAAAAGCTCCGTGTCTGCCTCCCCCCTCCATATAATGCGTTTTAAATGACCCTACGTGAAGTGCATAGTAAAAAAAAGAAATTCTAATTTATGTATTTCTACACTTTCTTTTTAACTTGCGGCTTTAGAATTATAAGATGTTGCCGTAATGTTGCACTGTAGTGTTTTTAAACAATTTGTTGTGAGAGATGACATTTGTTGTTTCTCGGTTTGATTTATTTATTATTTTTTTGGTTTCATGAGTAACTTAGCTAAACAGAAATTGGATTTATTTCTCAAGTAAAATATGACAATAGGGATGTTGACTAAAATTATTTTTGTACGTAATCAAAAAATTACGGCAATACATTGAGTAGTAGGCAATGATGCGTTAAAATGTGGCATGACGTCACTGGCCGGTAGATTTTATACTGACTTGTGACGTAGCGAGCCGGGGACTCCCCAACTTTAATGCGTTATAAATAAACTATTTTGATTAATATGATAATGCGAAAAATACGTATCTAATATTTTTTTATTATCTGACAGACGGACTAATTAGTTTTTTTCCCCAGTCCACATCCCTATTGAATATAATCTCACTTTGGTATGTTTTGGTCAGATAAAAATTATTAGGTATGCTTTATTTTAAACCAATATAGTTTTTTTTTCATGTTCAGAAGATATCTTTGAAGACAGTTTCCAATTAAGTGTATACATACGTAGAAGGTATTCTTCTTAACATTTCCGACTTCAAAAGTTTCAAGTATTAGTTACCAATATCTGCAATGTCAGTTTTTCTTTAAATCAATCATCCAATATTTTTTTCCTACTGCACATTTAACTCCATACATGATTTATTATATAATTGCGAATTTCAAGCCTACCCCAGTATTACAGGGTTAGAAGTCGCTCCAAGAAGTAAAAGTAGTTACTCAGTTAACTGCGCTCACCCGATTACAGTCTAGTATGGTAATTTAAGTGTATAAACCTGAATTATGTGGCTCCACTTAAAAATTATATTTTCTACTAAGAAATATAGATGGTAATTTGATATTTCTTCTACTTCTCTTGCGTCAGTCTCCTTGTTCTCTCTTTTGACGTCATCATTATAATTCATGCAGATATGAAAAATGATGAGACTTGGTCTGTCGACTAGACTAACCACGGAATATCGTGTTACCCAGTAACTGGGTTGTGGATGTCTGATAGACAGTCACTGTTAAGTTACTAATAGCCTGTATTTTCCCACTGCTGGGCAAAGACTTCTCCCCATGACTCCCAGTGGTAATGTGGACCACTGGTCAATAATTATATCCAGCTCGTCCTACGAGGTTTACCGCGAGATCTTCTAGCTGTTTCAGTCCTCCACATACCTACTGGATATTTTGGCCTACAGTTGATTGGGCATGCGCCAGACGTGGCCAGCCCAGTCCCACTTCAACTTTGCCGCTTTTTGAGCAACGTTAGTAATGTGGGTTAGGAGCGCAGTGTGGTGTTGTGAATATGGTCTGTTAATAAACAGTTGCTCTTGTTGGAGATAGACAGTCGCTCCATGTAAAATACTGGTATTCAGCTGCATCCGGTTAGACTGGAAGCCGACCTCAACATAGTCATACATAGCCAGACATAAATAAAGGCTAGGCAGAAATGATGATGTTTGAAGAAAGGCCATGTAGCCTTTTATATAAGAAGATAAAAACCGGCCAAGTGCGAGTCGGACACAAAGGTTCCATAGCACCGTATAACAAACACTAAGGTTTTTTACTTTAGTTAAAAAAACATAAAAATCTGGTATGGAGTTGGGGACACCATTAAATTTTTTTTTTTTTTTTTTTTTTTTTTCTTGTATATATCGTATAGCGGCAATAGACATCACAACAATCTGTGAAAATTTCAACCGTCTAACTATTACGGTTCATGAGATACAGCCCGCTGACAGACAGACGGACAGACAACGGAAGCTTTGTAATAAGGTTCCGTTTGAAAGTAAAAAGTAACAACCTTTTAGTGCAGCGGTAAGTAGGTACCTACGTCATAACCAGTCTATAATATTCCCACTATTGGGACACAGGCCTCCTCTCTGTGAGAGGGAGTGGGCTGTAATCCACCACGCGGGCCCAGTGCGGGTTGGTAGATATCACATGACTTCGAATATTTATTTCTAGGACATGCCGGTTTCCTCACGATGTTTTCGTTCGACGAGCAGTGGTGATGAAATAATTTACACAAAGTAAAGCGCCTGTCAGGTTTCGAACTCCGTAAGTCGCGGCCGTTACCTCTGGCTCTCCTACCAAGGAGGTATTTACTACCCGCAAAATCAGCTCCAACCGCAAACACTCCTAAAAGCAGTAATACAAGCAGCAAGAATGCGTAATGACGCGAACGTTGACTATAATTAGAGTATACTGCCTTAACCCTCAAGCCACCACAATTATCTAGATAATTAACCCGCCCACAGCTGAATTCTACCGTCGAATGTTAAGGGATGTTTAGATCCACTAGGTAATTACTAAATGGAGTACCCGTAGTCGTTCTTGTAAAAACTTCATCTAATTCTTTGTCTAGAATAAAAAAGCCTAAGTATCTCTTTTAATAAAAAAATAAATGTTTTTTTTTTTAAGTAGGTACTCAACATATCGGCAATCTGCCAGTACAACAGGAACAGAGTTTTTATTTTGTTTTTTTTTAAATAAGTTCCTTAAATACTTGTCTTTCAAATGCATTTAGTAAAAAGCTGTCATTTTGAAATTACAAATAGACACTTCAATTTTATTTTTTTGCTATTTGTATAGATGCACTATGGAGTTAAAAATAAATGATTTTATTAAATTAATTAGTGGTAGTGTAACGTGTGGTACCTTCAATACCTTATTTCTATTTTTCTTCGTTCTATTGTTTGTACGACGATCTGGTCAAGAAAAGAAGAAAATAGAGAGAGACGAATGGAGACGGCTGAAAGAGGCCTATGTGTCACAAGCATAGAAATATACTTCTTATAGCTATGGTCACAAGACACGCTGACAGCTTAACCGGGAAATCCGATGTGCCTAGATTATAAGTTAAAACAGTTTGGTACTATGTATAAAATGTGTAATGTCTAGTATCAGCAATAAAGGCTTAATAATAACTCAGAAGCTGTAGTTTGTCCGAGCTATCCTCACCGAGAAAACACTACAATAGACCAGACATCACGTTATTAGGTAAAAATAACAAAACTGCACTAATCATAGACATAGTCGTTCCTAATGCACACAACAGAATACTATAGCAGAAAAATATATAGACCCGAAAATAGATATCAGCAGAATGTGACGGCTTAGCAATGTCACCATAGTTCCTATAGTCTTGTCAACAACAGTTGTAATACCTAAACAGCTACACCAGTCTTTAAAAACACTCGATTTACTACCCTGAAAGCTGCAATCTTGAATACCTGCAGGATTGTTAGAAACTTTCTGCAAAATGACAACGATACATCAATCGTCACCTCACACACGAGTGCAGCAACCACCGCACAATCAGTCTCATGGACAGACATACTCACCATTACAAAACTCGAACACACCATTATCTCATTATAATTTAACCAATCTCCAGGGGTAGCACTCGGCTTCGATCCGTACTACCCCATAAATCCGGCGCAACGCCGAGATACGTAAAAGTTGTAAAAAGAACAATAATAAGGATGATGACAAAAAATATTTTTTAGTCCGTCTTTGAGATTATAAAAAAAATATTGGACACGTATTTTTTCTTTTTTTTACGTAATCTAAAGATTACGGCGATACATTGAGGTAAAATGTGCCAGGACGTCACAAGTATGTAGATTTTATACATACTAGTGACGTAGCGACCCCCACTCCCCAACTTAAAATGCGTTTTATCGAAGTATTTTTTTATTAATATGATAAAGCAAAAAATACGTGTCTAATATTTTTTTATTATCTGAATGACGGACTTATTAGTTTTTTTTTACCCAGACATCATCCGTATTGTTTATACGTCTATTTGGCTTCACTCCTCTATGTAGCACTCCATTAATTCACTTCTCTGTGTTTAGACCCCAACATATTTATAAAGAAACGATGTGCGTTGCCAGGGATGCTCAAACTTCAAAGTCAACCCCCCAGGGGCGTTTCGTTTGGGGGCGTCAGTGATTAAGGTAAAATGCGCAGATTTAGGATAGTTGTGATGGCTGAATCTTTTGAAATGTGGTTTAGTAGGGCCCCAAAGGATTGGTTAGAGGACTTTGAAGTTATACATTTTAGCGGTAATCTTATGTTTGTGTATTATGAGGTTTATTCAGAATTAAATTGAAATATTCAATAACAACTTATACCTAATTAATTAATAGAAATAACAATATGATATCCTAATTCAACTGAAACTATTAGCAAACTTCTTCTTTTCGTGTGGTTAGTGACTAACCTGGTGTCAGAGTTATAAAGCCGCATAGGCCTCTGACTTGGCTTCACATGCCGCCGAGAGATATCTCTCAGGCATGGCCGGTTTCCTGACGATGTTTTCCTTCACCGTTTTTTAAGCAAGTGACATTTATAAAATACGCATATGAATCCGAAAAGTCAGCGCTGCGTGCCTCGGGTTCGAACGCGAGACCTATGACTTGGCAGTTTGACGGTCACACCACTAGGCTATCACTGCCATTAGCAAACTAAAATATGGCGTCGAAAAATTCATCCGCATCGCTGTCGACTGGTAATGTACCCAAACCTCTTATACTTAAGACATAAGTTTGAATAGGGATGATGACAAACAGTGTTTTTTGTCCGTCTTTGAGATTATAAAAAAAAATTGGAGACGTATTTTTTCTTTTTTTTTACGTAATCTGATGATTACGGCGATACATTGAAAGAAAGAAAGAAATAAAATACAAAACACACAATATAATACAAAGCAGATACAAAATGTAAAGTGCGATGTAAGCAGAAATTAAAAATAAAATTGCATTGAGGTAAAATGTGCCATGACGTCACGAGTATGTAGAGTGTATGTTTACTAGTGACGTAGCGACCCCCACTCCCCAACTTAAAATGCGTTTTATCTAAGTAATTTTTTATTAATAATATATGATAAAGCAAAAAATACGTGTCTAATATTTTTTTATTATCTGACTGACGGACTAATTAGAATTTCATTTTTTTACCCAGGCATCATCCCTATTGTAGCTTTGTTGGTTGTGTGTAAAAGGTTACAAGCACTTCAGACTGAATACGTTTCTCATCCTTTTGTGTGAGTGGTCAAAAGTAGTTACACATATGTTTTTGTTTGGTCACGGCGTTTACCTGATGACTCAAGGCCCTCAAGAGGCAGTAGAGTTGAGTAATTCTGTTATACCTATACCAAGTAGCTTAAAAAAACTCACAATGATGATGCAGTTTTGGAGCATCACTCTACCAGCTTCTTCGCTGCGGTTCGCGGTTTGCCTTCCTCGGAGAACTAATATCTGAATGACCTAAACCTACAGTCACGACGCAACACACGCACGACATAAGAATCTCGAATTGGGAATTGTTGTTTAGGGTTCCGTTTAAGAAATGTGTATTTTACAGATTTTTTTGCTCGACGTTAATACGGTGTTACCTGTGTGCGAGTCCGTCCCGCACTTAGCCGGTTTTTATAAACGGTAAGAATTCTGCAAAACTTTTTCTAACAATTATTCTCAATTATAATAAAAATGAATCGCTAAATGTGTTGCTAAGCGCAAAACTCGAGAACGGCAGGACCAATTTCGCTAATTCTTTTTTTGTTGTGTTTGTTATTGTAAGGAGAAGGTTCTTACGGAAAAAAAAAATTGCGCAGAAAATTGGAAAATTTCAGAAAACTTAACGACTATTTTAACTTCGCGCGTTGGACAGTTAGCGCGTTTGATGAATGTGAATTTAGCAGAGTAATAGGTTCGTAGGTAGGTAGGTAGGGTAGGTAAGTAGGTAGGGTAGGTAAGTAGGTAGGGTAGGTATGTAGATAGGGTAGGTAAGTAGGTAGGGTAGGTAAGTAGGTAGGGTAGGTATGTAGGTAGGTAGGTGTAGGTGGGGTAGGTAGGTAGGAAGTTAGTAGGGCAAGTGGGTAGGGTAGGGTAGGTAGGGTAAGTAGGTAGGGTAGGTAGGTAGGTAAGCAGTAGATAAGTACATAGTGCTACCCGAGCGAAGCCGGAGCGGGACAGCTAGTTATAAAATAAATACGTACAGGATAGCAAAGACAATAAAGCGCCAAGTTGTTTCAAAAAAGAGGTAGAAGTTTCGCCCCCCTCAAAACACTTTGAGCAACGCAGTCGGATTACGTTCGCACTCCTGCATTACCATTAACAACTCGCACGTGATTATGCTAGCACTGTTATGGGGCTTAAAACACATGTTTACATGGTCTCGATGGTGAATCTATCTATACAAATAAATAAAATTGAAATGTCTGTTTCTAATGTCAAAATAAGAGCTTTTTACTAATGCTTTTGAAAGTCTATTCGATACTAATAACATATTATTTTTTTGTTTTGCTGTCTGTTTGTTTGGGCTAATCTCCGAAACGGCTCGACCGATTTTGACGGGACTTTCAATGGCAGATAGCTGATTTTTTAAAGTGTAACTCAGGCTACTTTTCGCTCCGGTCCACTCGGGCAGCAGCTAGTCTGACTTATAACTTGAGAAATTGGTCTTTGTCGTCCGGGGAGGTAATGCCACCAATACCTGTTTACGCTGCCAAGCAGCATTGCTGTGTTCTGGTTTGAAGGGTATGAAATGCCGGTGGAATTGCAGGCATATCTGACCCATCAGCTGTCTCTGGGACAGCACGGCACCTGTGAATTCTGTGCTCTGGTCTAATACTAAAGTTGTTGGTGGCTGTGAAAACAGAAGAGCTGCTGGACGTCGAAGGTCGCTTAACGATCTCCGGCCACCATAAAGAGGGGCGAAATTGGGACTACCCGAACAGTCAGGCTCAAAGAGCACAGGGCACGCAGTTCCATGCGAGCCTTTATGGGAAGACGTGCAGTCGTGGGACCGGCCGCACTGGGTGACAGAGCCCGCTAGGCATGGCGGGGTGACACCAGTCGGGGATGCGGCGAATGTGCAACTCCCGGGCCCCCACCACATACAAGTAGTGGGGTTTTAGTCGGTAGGAGTCCGACATAACCCTCCGTTTTCCCAAGACGGAGGGTATCCATGAGGATTTCTCCAAGGAAAAAATAAGGTGGCTGTGACAACAGAACCCACGGTAATACACTTAATATGTTAGTCATGTGGTAATCAAGGTAGGTACTGCGATATCAGTTTCGTGTTTTATCAGTCCTTGACGTACTGCACATCTGGTGTCTCTCAGTGTTGGGTTACTCCTAGTAACATCACACCTGTGCCCTGAAGAGGTAGGTAGAGTTCAGCCAGATTGCGCCAGTGATATGAGAACCACGTAATTATTGCTTAAAGCTGACCCTATTTTATCCCTATTGCTGTTACGAAATCAGATCCTGGCATTTGCAGACAGTCTTAAATAAAAACGGGGCGGTCTTTGGAGACTGCCGATAGAAGTGAAAACTAAGTAACTTGTGAATTGTATATCTATGTAAATTTAAACATAGTATACATATAGCTCATGGAAAGCGTTCGGTGACGATGACGCGAGTTAAATGATTTTTGTTCACCCAAAAAGTGCTCAACGCGCCTAAAGAAGTTTTCACTTCAAAAAAACTTTGCAGACCTTCGGGTCTGGAACCATTACCTATGGGGACAAGTTAAACCCTACCTCTGTTGACTATTATACTCAAAATGATAGCAAGTTAAGTACAGACAGCGCTGCTCACCCCATAAACTTAAAAATACAACAGTGAAGTCCACACGGCTTCATACTTGGAGTTTTAAATATAAATTCGTGGTGTGACGGGCGGCAGTCAATAAATTAAGTCCTCAAACGTTTAGCGGGTTCGTGTCCACGTCAGGGGTGGGGTGACCACATGGTGGCGGATTTGGAAGACAATATTATAGGATAGAATCCTTTTGCTACTAGCTTGGAGTCTGGATTTATGTCCGCTTATTGGTACTTATTACTTCTAAAGTTGCTGGTGAAATATTCCTTCCCTTTCGGCGACAACAGGCCATGTGTGCAACATAACAACAGTGGTGTTATGTTGAAGAATCCACTTGTAATGCCTTTAGACTCCGTCTTCTCACTGCTGGACATAAGCTTCTTTTTTTACCATGCTACCACACCACATTTGCGTCTTATTACGCACCAAAAATGTATGAATGAAATGCGCGAACCCCAGTGTGGTTTAACCAGACTCGATTACTCGAATGAAGGCTTGTGCAGACCAGCGCGACTTGTCGCGCGACGCGACACGAACAATACAATTTCTAAGAAAACTTCACAGTATAACAATAACCGGTGTCGCGTCGCGCGACAAGTCGCGCTGGTCTGCACAAGCCTTGAACCCAAAGATTTGCACTAGCACCTGTAGCCACAATGAAAAAATTACAAAACTCCCAAATTGTAGTGTTATTGTTACGTGTTGTTTTTGATATGTTACGATACTGACAAAATTGTTGAAATTGTAAATAAAAATATATATCTAATGACCAAGTGTTAATATTTTTGATTTCATTAGTTGATAATGAAAACTTATTACGAGCGTTTTTCTCATTTCATTTCCAGCAGTTGAATTTTTATAGCGATTTGATTATTGTTACTAAAAAATAAATTTTTAGCCAAATCCACTTTACAAATATTAAATAAACATTTCTGCACGGAATTTTTATATTAAATCTCAAAAATTATATTTTTTTTACAATTATTCAAAGTTGAAAGTCGAATAATAATTTATAAAGGCTGTTTGTTTATTATTACCTGCGCCATTTATAATGAAAATGCCCATGAATCAATTGGTTACCAATTACTGCGGTTTTTAATTAATGCAGGCCTCTGTAGAAACCAGGGTTAGTTATCAATGCACATTATTGCTCAGCCTTTGACGAGTATCATTTCAAAATACATGCCTTAAAAAATCTGTTGTTGTACGTTTGGCCACCCTACTCACAACCCGTTCCATTTCAAAATATCCGTATATCTGTCGCCAGTGATGACACATGACGTCCGCGACCCTACCATTAATTAGAATGAAGATATCATTGACATTCGATACTAATCTGCGGGCTATTGTCTTGGAATGATTATTAAGAATTTAAGATTAGAAGTATTTAGAAAGTGTTGGGGAAGGTCATGCTCAACTGATTATACTACAGGTTACAGAAAACAAGCATTATAACCAGTGATCGGAGTAGGTAGATTGAACTGGGGTCATTGATCCGAAACGTATATATTACTATGGACATTCCTCCGGCATTGGTGGATTATTTAAAAAAAAACGGAACTTATGTAGGAAAATATTTAAATTTAAGTGCAACAATTTATATCTATCTATAAAAGATCTAGCTATCTAGTTATCCTAGGCTAAAAATAAAAAATAAATATTAAAGCTTCGATCGGAATTCGATTGTTTTTATTATTCAACGGATAAATAATGAATTAATTTAGTTTTGATACCTTCCTTTAAATTTTGAATTGAGTAGTAATAATATCACTACCAACATTAACAATATTTAATTGAATCCGGAAATACCGGAATTACTTTCCGGAAAAATGGCTTATCCATGTTATTCTTTCTGTGTGCATTTATGATACAAGTACTAAAAATCAATCTACCTACTCCGATCACTGATTATAACACTATAATGTTCCCACAGCTGGGACACAGGCCTCCTCTCTGTGAGAGGGAGTGGGCTGTAATCCACCACGAGGGCTCAGTGGTGGATAAAATAAAACATGTCTTCTAATACAGGCAGGTACTTTTCTTTGTGTAAATTTGCGTTGCATAATGTCCAGCGGTCGCAAAATGTCCAATTCGCAGAATGTCCAATTCGCAGAATGTCCAAGTCGCAGAATGTTCAAATTGCAGAATATCCACGATAAAACGATGATTTCAGTTTCTTTTTGTGTATTTATAAATATAAGTACCTACCTACTTACTTGTTTTTTTTTTTTTTTCAGGCTGTAAAATGTGATAGCATTGAAGTTGACCAAAACAACAGAAGCCCATCAAATCAATTGATATGAGATTTAGCTTCAAAGCCAATTGGTTCTAAGGCTTTAAGATACAGGATGTTGAAGAAGAGACTGAAGTTTATTTATCTTTACCTATACGCTAACTAAATATGTCACGAATATTGAGTAGTCGTAGTCTGGTTTGTAAAGCCAATGTAACAACTTCCATAAACGGATAAGCTAAGCTAAAATTATAAGTATTTCATATTTCTTCAACGGCTTCGACTTGTCACAATAAATTCCCATTAACCTTTAGCTAAAAATAAAACTATCTACAGCAAAACTCCATTGCGTACAAATAAAAAAAACATGAAACGTCAAACTGCCGCCGCCATCTTTAAAACGGTTACCGTTCGTAATAGGCAAAACGTGCCTGTTCGGTTAATCTCGGATATGTTCGGGCGGCATGGCGGCCGCAAATCCCTGGACGTAGATATATATGTACTTACAGAAAACTGGCTTGCTCAGGGTCACGAGTTGGTGACGTCGCGACACGGCAGTGACTTTCTGCGTTATTTTGTAATGTAATCCTCTACAATTTTTTTTCTTTTAAAAATTCTCTATTGCGTCTCGGAGTCTTTGCGATGATATGGGGGACTTACATAAATGGCGAAATATGGGTTTATAATGTTATACACCTCTGCACACAGACGTGGTGTTTTCTAAATACCGTTTTCCAGTGTAACACCACAATTAGGACTTTAAGATGTTTCTCAATTGAAGTAAGTCCTTCCGGCAAACATAAATTACCATCAGTAATGTCGGTTATGCATCGGTGTGATCACCCCCTTACTCCACTCGTGCCTAGCGCCATCTGTCATCAAGTTTGACAGTTGACAGTTAAACGATTTAAAAATAGAACGCTCATCCGAATGGAAGATTTGAATGAGATTTCAACTTTTTTTTGTCGGTGGTATTGAATTTTACTGATATTAATATTAGAAAGAATACTAACATTTAACACACACACTATGTAATTAATGAAAATTGAATACCTTGCTATGTGTTCGCTATTAAGTATATATTTTTATGTTAGCAACATGGTTTCTGTACTACCAGTTTTTAAAATCTGTTTTATTTAATCTGTGGCTGTGTCTGTGAACGGTCTAATCTTTTTGAATTTAGAATATGATTGGTTGATTTTATTTCGCTAAACCAATTACAACAGCTTACTGAACGATCACAGGCTTCCAAAACAGGAGCTTACATGTCAATTCAAAGACTTAATACCTACCATATTTGAAACGAAACGCGTGCCCCGCGTGCCTGTAATAACTGGAACCGATACTTTTTATTGGTATTGGGAATGAGGAAATCTTTTTGTATTTATAAATTCTAAGTATTCCTCAAGAATGTTTGATGTATTTCATTCGTATCAGCAGTCCCTCAAAGCAGTAATATGTATACAATGCGATTCAACTAAGTATACGAACGTCCGCCATATTGGCAAAACAGCGCCTCGTTTACTCATTTTGAAGCAGTCAGTGAGATATAACAAAAACAAATTACAAAAACAGAAAACAAAACAGATAACAACACATTTATAAAAAACGGATACTTACCAACTTATTTTATTTTATTTCAAGATTCAGTTGACAGATCGAGGACATATCAACCGCACACACGTGCTATCTTACGGGTATGACGAATGAAAAATTACAATGTCTAATTGTTACCAGTCGTTTACCGTTAACTGTACGATCTATTAAAGTTCAATTTTGGAGAAAACTTAAAACAGCATTTTTTTTAAATAGATCGTCTATTAAAAAAAAAATGCTGTTTTAAGTTTTCTCCAAAATTGAACTTATGTATAAGTACCACTTTGTTTTAATGTTGAAAATGAGTTCGTTCTGAAATCCCATCTAAAAAGACGCCCTGTATAAAGGCTTGTGCAGACTAGCGCGACACGAACAATACAATTTCTAAGAAAACTTCACAGTATAACAATAACCGGTGTCGCGTCGCGCGACAAGTCGCGCTGGTCTGAGCAAGCCTTAATGCATATTCAAGGAATCTGTAAAGTTAGCACTCATAGTTATCACTTACCTATAGTAGTCATTATCACTCATGTTACCATACGCAACCTATAATGTTCCCACTGCTGGGTCACAGGCCTCCTCTCTGTGGGGACACGGGAGTGGGCCGTAATATACCACGCGATCCCAGTGCGGGGGGTTATTCCACTAATCCCCATTGACAAACCCCATTGGTTTAAAATTAAAATACAAAAAACATAATTATTATATAAGAATCATGTAGTCTTTATACTCGTATCTTACGGAGGTAAAGATGCATTGATTATTTTTATAATCAAACAAATTAAAGTAATGGCTATATTAATAACCTTAGTGTAAAATAATTATCAATCAGTTCCGGGGACATAAAACGGCCACATTAAGCAATTCCTCTAAAAGCAATGAATTTTCTGAATTCCTAGCAATTTCCTCTATGGTGACACATATTTTAGCTAAATCATATTCAATTCAATTCATATCAGAATCATATTTGGTGCCAATATAGCCGCATTAAAAAAAATTAAGACTATAAATTACCGGATAATTTTTCTTTACAGTTTTTATTTATGTTTCCAATGAGATTTTTATTTTTTTATTTCTAGAGTTTAAATGTTATTTCATTATATTATAAAACTGTCAAACAGATGAATTGCGTAATAAGAATTGAACGCAGTTAATATTATGAAATGTCAGTTTGTGACAGTTTGTATATTATCATAATGTGATTCTGCCAAAGCGGCCGCTTTAACCCCCCTGACCTCCGTAAGAAATAAAGACTTCGTGATTCTTATATAATATGTTATTTGTATTTTATTTATAAATCGATGGGGATTTGTGAACTTATTTCCTCAGATCCCCATTGGCGGGGATTTGTGGACAAGAAAGTTCACAGATCCCCATTGATGGGGAGTAGTGGAATAACCCTTTTCCTTCACCGTTTTTTGAGCAGTGGTGATGTAATAATTTAATCAAAGTAAAGTGCCTGCCTGTGTTGAACTCACGACCTACAAGTTGCGGCCGTTACCACAGGGCTACCGTTGCTCACTCCTATTAAAAGAACTAAATAGATTTTTCGATGTACAATTTTTTTTAAGGGGGAAGCGCCAAGGCAACCCCGTAATTCAAATTTACTTACGTTTTTTGCAATTGACGACGGAGCGGTGCTCAAATGAATCTGTAACGTTTTTACAAGCGGATATAATGTTGCTGATACCTATGACGTAACTTAAAATATTGATTCTATAAAGTTTTTTTTGTAAGGTTATTGAACATTTTTGTTCTAGTATCGTTACAAACTGGAACGTTATAAGACACACATTTAGTGTAACGGAACGAAATTCACTTCGTTTTCAAGTCCCTGTTTCAGGTTTAATTCTAGGAAATAAATTAGGTATACATACACTAACTCACGCCTTCGTCCCATGGGATATAACGTCATCTGCAAACAAAAAATACCCGTAACTATCGGTTAAGGCGCGGTGTTACCTCAATGTTCACAAGAAACTGGTTTCTTGGATAGTCGAGTATGACGTAACGCAATGAAAATATACGACCCAAAAAATACAGTGGACAGAGAAGGTTTAAAAGATTTTTTTTAACTTAATAGAATAGTAGAAAATAGTTTGATATTCCCAATAAAATATACTTCACAAAAATAAACTTTGGCGTCGAACATCTCCGTATTTTCAGCAATAACAAAATTTTTTTTTTAAGAGTTCTATAGTATAAACATTATTTTATAACTTTAACCAGACAATTATTTAATTTAATGTGTATATTCTGAATAATCTAAATAAAACCCATAAAATAAATGCCCATTCGCAGCTTACTCACATCGTCAACCCAAATATTTATTCGATTTTCAACCTTATTTAATGCTCTCTAATTGTGAAAACAGATATTGCGGTCATACTTTAGTCGTCGGGCTACCGTATAGCGCGCAGACGAAGTTGTGTGAGTGCAGCTGTAGCGTTTAAAATCGTAGTCAGTCCGCGCCTTAAGTTAAGAATATGATTCACCTTCTTCCAGTCTGATCAGAAACAGCCCAGTCATTTTGACTGATTATAACTGAACAACCATACAATTATATTTTTTTAAACTTGACTCACGCAATTTTTTGTTTATGAGATATGGATTGCAAATTAGATATATAAAGGTACATGGATTTTCTTTTAATTGCAAATTAAATAAATAAGTATGAAGGTACCATCAAATAAGTTTATAACTAAGCACCGTAAGGACTATTCTTGCTTGCAGCGCTCGGCGGCTATAAAACCGGGCCGGTAACAGATGTGGTCATCGTGTTCACGGGATTTTGTTTTCAAACTGGTTAGATATGAACAGTTTGCTTCAAAAAGATGTTCAAGAAAACAACCGAATACGAAGAGTTCCGTACCGTATTAAAAAAAAAAAAAAACTGATTTTCTGTGAAAATTTCAATAGGGATGATGCCTGGGTAAAAAAAAGATATTCTAATTAGTCCGTCAGTCAGATAATAAAAAATTATTAGAGTTACTAAAATGACTACTTAGATAAAACGCGTTTTAAATCGGGGAGTGGGGGTCGCTACGTCACAAGTAAGTATAAAATCTACATACTAATGACGTCATGGTACATTTTAACTCAATGTATCGCCGGCGCCGTAATCTTTAGATTAAATACAAAAAAAAGAAAAAATACGTGTTCAATATTTTTTAATAATCTCCAAGATTGACAAAAAAAATTTTTGGTGGTCGTCCCTATTACGGTTCATGAGAAACAGCCCGCTGACAGACAGACGGACGGACGTACGGTTCCGTTTGGCACCCTTCGGGTACGGAATCCTAAAAGGTCAAATAAAAAAGGTAAAGAGTTAGCCAACCAAGCAATCAGATAATATACTTTTTGTGTCCTGTTTTGTCTATGAAAAGTAGAACAAGAAAAAGATTTTACTGAAGCTGTACAGGCCGTCCCACGGATATGCCACATGAAGGGAAAGTACCTTGAATATTGTAGATGGAACATTTTATTGAAAGAAGACAGTATTTGAATTTAAAAAACAATTTAAACTGCATTCATAGATATTTAAATAATTACATGGTTGAACCGGGAATCGAACCCGTTACATGAGAAAAATTATCAGCCTGTAGCTGTATCATACCGATCGAAAGGCTTCATCATAAGGATAATTTTATGCTAAATAACAAAGTGTCACAAATAAAAGGACGACCATGAATTTTAACATTAGATGTAAAACTTTGTTCAGAAAAATGAAAAGCTGACATTGCCGTAAGGACATACAACTGACATTATCGGTCGCAGAACGAACCTTACTTTTCAGCAAGATGGGGCTCCGGCTCATAACAGTCACAGAACAAGGGACTATCTCAATGTACACTTTCATCTCTGAATCGGGACAAATGGACAAAAAAGATGGCCGCCGAGATCCCCAGATCTAACCCCGTTAGATTTTTTTTTTATGGGGTTATGTAAAAAATGTAGTTTACAAGAACCAATATGAAAGTGTCCACGAGCTACAAGCAGACCTTAGACGTATTATTCTACATATCCACCACAACAAGATCAAAAAATCGACATCGAGCGAAATAATCAAAAGAGTGCGACTTTGTATTCAACAGGAAGGGACTCATTTTGACCATTTGATAAATTGATTAATTTTGTATTAAAAATCTTAAAATTCATGGTCTTCCTTTTATTTTTGACACTATGTTATTTAGCAAAAAATAATCTTTATGATGAAGTCTTTCGACCGGTATGATAAAGCTACAGGTGATTATTTTTCTCGTGTAACGAGTTCGATTTCCGGTTCAACCACGTAATTATTTATATATCTATGAATGCAGTTTAAATTGTTTTTTAAATTCAAATAATGTCTTCTTTCAGTAAAATTTTCCATCTACAATATTCAAGGTACTTTCCCTCCATGTGGCATATCCGTGGGACGGCCTGTATATTAAATCACATGGCGTTCTGTACTTAAAACCTATTCCCAAGTGAGAATGAAGTTTATTTTATAAGGAAAGTGTAATAGAACCTAATGACCTAAACCTCCCCGCTAACACGCGGTGTTGCCAATTTAAAAATGAAATGCACACGTACACAGGAACTTTTAATATTAATGATACATGAAAATATAGTTTACGTACTTCGTGAATTTACACAAACTTATTGAATGTCAGGAAAATATTATTTTTGGTCCTTATAACAACGCGTTAAGGTACAAAATTGAAGGTTTGGGGCTAAATAGGGTTGTCGAGTGGAACGTTTATGGAAATAACTTTAAAATAAATCCGTAGAGTTTAAAATGCAGTTTAAAAGGACAGAAACGAATGGAGTGGAGTGCTGGATGTTTTTTTTTGTTTGTATTACTTAAACTTGGGAAATAATCAATCAGTTTGGGGGAAATATGCGATTGTAAGTAGTTTTGTTTCGATTTAACTGTCGGGGAATCCGACGATTTATTTTATAAGAATGTACTGTACTTTTGAATTATATTGTTGAGTTTTTGTGATTAATCTTTTAAAAAGGCAAATAATAAACACTCCAAATCAAAATCACCAGAATGGTACTCCAAAACGACATCTTGTAATACTACTATACCTACATAGCTAATAAATGTTTTCTAGCTACTTCTTGTCGAAAAAACCTCTTTTTCCAAAACCCAATACAATAAATATCAACCCGAACCCTTTTCCGTAACATCTCTATCACAAATTGCCTATTACAAATTTTACTACTACTAAAGCCGCTCCACCTTCTTTGTCCAATTGATTCATTACCACTGCTGGGACCAGAATTTATTATCATCTTCGCCTTAAGACTTCCTAGGGACAGTTCAAGTTATTTACTTTAACTTAATAACCGGCTTACATGCCCTTATTTATGTCAAAACTGGCGAGGGGCGGTTTTTTCCGGTACAAACTGGATCTATCCGGTTTAGGGATGTCAATGTGAATTTGAATTTATGAATGGTCTGTGTTTGGGTTTTAAGAGGTTCTTAAATTAGAAGTTTGTAAGTCGTTTGTAATTAGGAAGTGAAGTATGGTTTACTGGGTGTTTTGGTTTGCAGTTTTAGAGCCTACGGGATAAAACTGTTATGGGTTTTTCGCATTACGAAGGAGAGAAGCCTTTAGACGTATTTTACAATGTCATATTTCAGCCAATTTTCTCTCCGTCCATTCGTGAAAACCGTTTGAAAATCCGTTCAGTAGTTTTTGAGTTTACCGCATTCAGACAGACAGACGCGGTGTGGGGGGGGGGGGGGGGGCTTTGTTTTATAATACTTATGTAATTTTTATCTTTTTTACTCATCCATGTTAGTATTCATATTTTACTAAGAAATTCCCTTTTTAGTTAATTTTTTGTTACGGATGAAGTATCTATTCATTGACAATGAATCATGTTTAACAATTATTCCCGTTCAGAAAACACGCTGTGACTCTAGGCAGCACTGTTGCCATATTTCAAATTCATTTAAAATAAAAAACTAAAAAATAATAGTGAAGGAACGTCTGTTTTCGTAACAAAAAATATATACATTTTGCGATACGATACAATTTAAAAATAGTATTTTATTAATTCTGAGATCCATTTAGCCTTTAGGGAGAGATGATGGATATTGACAGAGTTTTTTCACCCGTTTCTCTAGAACTCAACTGAAATTTTCAGACACGACGCACCCCCTGGGGCTTCGCCTAAAATGGGTTTTTATCTAATTTGTAAAACATAGTACGAGATTAATTTGTAACTTGATGCTTATTCCTGAGGGGTTATTGAGCTTCAACTTATCCGAAGAACATTTATGAAGAATACTATGGTACCTGTTGCTAAATCAATCAATCTAAGTTAGTCTTAAACACTAGCTTACAATGGAGAAAAATATCGCAAGAAAACCTGCCGATCTATTGTGTTAAAATCTCATAACTTAAGTGAGCCGTGAATAGTATCAATCTTTAGCATCAGCACGCCTATCATGACCACAATAGAAACGGGTTTTGTCGACGGAAGAATAGACGAAATGACAGATAAACAATCACAATCTGTCATTTTGTCTATTCTTCCGTAGAAAACCCATTTCTATGGTCAGCTCACTTCATCTAAGTTTTCACGATGAGATTTTTACAGAATAGACCGCCTGTAGAGTGCTATTGTGTAGGTTCATTGTGAACCTTACTCAAGTGAGCGCACACAATTCAAAAGCTAACTCATTTGTTATTAAAGTTAATCATCGCGGTTTCACAACGAGACACGATTCGAATTTCGAAGTGATGTAAGAACAACCCGACGGATGAATAGACAAAATGACAGATAAACAATCACAATCTGTCATCTTGTCTATTCTTCCGTAGAAAACCCGTTTCTATGGTTGTCATGCTACGCGTGCAGGTGGAATGATAGCTCACTTCAAGCTCACTCCATCTAAGTTTTCACGATGAGATTTTTACAGAATAGACCGGCTGTAGAGTGTTATTTTATAGCTTCATTTCGAACCTCACTCAAGTGAGCGCACAAATTCAAAAGCGAACTCATTTGTTTTTAAAGTAAATCATCGCGGCGGATACACAACGAGATCGTTCGAATTTCAAAGTGACGTTTAGGGAACAACACTACAAACGTTTTGAAATCGCCAACACGCTGTGATCAATGCTCGTGCCTATTCTGTTTGACCCACAACGTATCTTAATCACTTTCATACTCAGAATACAATTTTCCAGTGTAATGGACACAGCTATTGAATAATGAATAATGAATCTGTCTAATCAAACAGAAGAAAGGACTGTAGGTACTCTGTGAAACATTGGAAAAGTCTGCAGAGCGGAAATGTCCAGTGGCGTGTGAATTAATATTAAGAAGTAAATGGTTTTTTTTTCATGTCGTATAACTTGCTATCCTACAATAATCCGGTTGGATCAGAATAGGAATGTCTGTTTGTCATATTGAGAGACAAATATGGAGCGACTGCCTATCTGACCTCCACAACCCAGTAACTGGGTAATACGATACCCCTTGGTAAGACTGGTTGTCAGACTTTCTGGCTTTTGACGACCCATATCGACGGTCAAAGATCCAAGAATGACAGCCGGGACTAACGGCTTAACGTGCTTTGCGAGGCACGAAGGAGTCTGTATGTAAAGATGGTCACCCATCCACGGACCAACCTCGGCAAACGTAGCTTAACCTGATGGATCGATTCGCGCGGCTGTTAATACTTAGCCACGGGCTCCTCTAAATTATATACTTAAATATTTCGATAAACTTTCTTAACGTACCTAACCAATAATTAGACTCAAAACAATAGGAATAAGTCACTACGGACACCCGAAAGATCTTTTGTCATCTTGAATTTAGAGCAAGTAAAACATAAATATGTTCTTCATCGAGCACAACTCTCACAGTACGACATAATTTCTCCAATCCCTAGTCCAGCGAGACATAACCTCAAAAAAGGACAAACAAGTGACCATAAATAAAATGCCCGCCATAATTACAATAGAACCAATTTAGAACGCGCCACTCGAATCATTACAGACGAAAAAAAAATAAGGCAAAGGCAAGCGCGCCGACAGCCAACATAGTTGACATGGCGCACTTATTTCAGTGTTGCCATCAATTTCCAACCCGCCCGTTCTGGGTAATTTGCCGAGACGTACTCCCGCTGATTATTTATGCCGCGCTCATTGGTGGAGACATTCTTAGCTGTGGGGACTTTTAATTTTTATTTCCTCGAACGGCGGGCGTTTGTTTTGACGTCAATAAATGACGGGAAGGTTTGGCGCGAATTAGCGGTGGATAGGACGTGACGGCGCGAACGATGACTGATTATCGGATCGGGAAGTAAATTTTTCAAAATGATTTAGGTTAAGTGACTTGGTTTTTGTCAATTAGGTTTATGTTTAAACTCTGGAATTTAAAAGGTTTTTACTGGGACCTAGAACATTTCATGACATATCTGCATCTTTAGTTTTTTGCCACCATTATCTTAGCCGCTTTTCTTCATGACTCTCTTCTCAAAACTAGTTACTCCAGGTGATGTGCCAATCCTATCCATCTGCGCCAATCACATCCATCGTGATAATTGGCAATGCCTTTCATTTGGTCAATAAAATTCAACGACATTCATTGCATCATTTACGTTTTCAAGAGACGACGTTTTATGAAGCAGTGGATTATGAATTTCCTTCAAAATCCTTCAGACTGTGATTGATTGAAAAGTATGTTACACAATTGGAGTGCGAACGATTTACTTCAACGTATCTTGTAGCTTGAGTGCCATGCCAACGCATCATGAAAACTATAAACATAATACTCGTAAATTAATGTTTAGGTACACATCACCTATAATAAATGCCATCTTTATAAATAATCTGAGTTTCTGCCTCATGAATTCATAATGCATTAGGCAGTAATAAATAAGTTAAATAGGTAGTATTTAAAGACCAAAAACTACAGGTATCGAAAATTAAATGCTCTTTCGGTATAGGTCACAAAGTGAAAATTATTAAAATGTCGCGTGACGTAACCACAGATTAATTATGACAGCGCCCATAAATTAAAGAGGGCAGTGTTGCCAGGCATTAAAGTGACATTTCGTAAGTTTACGTCAATACTTTAATTAATTAATGTAGTTCCGATTAAGATCGAAAAAGACGTAACCTTTTTATTTGATATTCTTGTTGTAAAGGTATAGGTACATTTTTTTATTTATTTTTGATCATGTTCTTCAACTGACCTATTGATTTCGTATGAGGAGGTATAACTAAACTAAACCACAATGTCTGTAATATGTTATAGTAAATAATAACATTGTAATTATGGCCACACTATTGAATTAGGAAATCCCTGTAATGATAGTGATGATGAGTTAATAAATAAATAAATAACTCCAATCTTCAAAACACAGACATTTGCCTAATATGTCACTCTATGTAAAATTTCCACATTTATATAAACATGTGTAATTTTTATGCCCGAACGGTCAGGCAGAAGTGTACCTATGTTTAGTACACTCACATTACGCCAGCACGCGTAGCATGACAACCATAGAAACGGGTTTGTCGACGGAAAAATAGACAAAATTACAAATTGTAATTGTTTATCTGTAATTTTGTCTATTCTTCCGTCGAAAAAACCCGTTTCTATTGTGGTCATGCTAAACGTCCAGAAGTTTAAGACGCCGATATGCCTTGAGTGGTTAGCTTGCGTGTTCTATGCTGAGCTCACGCAACGCGTCGTACGTCCAGCCAGTAATATGACTCGCCCATCCAGGAGCGCTGTTCCAAATGAGACGGTTTATTTATTTATTATGTCTAAAACAAAATGTATTATAATAAAACACGTATACTGAAAGCTTAATAATTAAATTATCTTTAAAATGGTGAAGGTTTCAGAAAAATACGCTTGATAGTTTTTATGTGATTCTCAGCTTTTTATCAGTGTTAGACACAACTTTACAAATTAATTACTCTATGTAATTTAAACGTTCTAAAATATTCACAGATTAGGTTATTTTGCAAATGCTCTAATTTAACAAATATTTTTTTCCAAATCATCATCACTACTCGTTTAGACGTGGTCTTCAGTATAAATTCATTAAAAGTCGGTTTTCGTCGCCTTAAGTCCCATGTAGAAGGGGTCTATTACCATCAAACAAGCACAAAAGCAGACGCAGAATAATCTATCAAATAGTCAACAAAAGTCACTGTTTTAAATCAAATATCTTCGATTGCACCACAACATCAGTATTCAGTACTGCCTACACCACTCGATATATCAGTAATATATATTATCTGCTTATCAGTGGTAATGCCGGTGCCGTGTACGCGTAAGTGCGTCTTATCTTAAGATAAAGATAACGGCGGATATCTCTTAAGAAAACACTATTAATTTAATTAAAAATGGTATCTCTTTAATTTTTTTTGTGATGTAGCTTGTGAGGGAATTTGAATGCGTTTGTTTTACTCGCTTCTGCCAGCGACTTTGTTCGCGTGAAAGTTCATATTTTAAAAATTCAAATTCAGAAGTCATTTATTCAAACTAGGCTGAGAATCAGCACTTTTCGAACGTCAAAATTACATAAGACAGTCCTTCAGAACACCCACCCTTCAGCACTTCCTAGTGCTTTAGCTGGGAAGAAGAAATGACGCAACAAACTCCCCAGCAGCACAGCTGTCTGTTCAGTTGGAAAAATATATTCTACGACACGGCAATATTATACTGTACCTTCTCATAAGTGAAAGAATTTTCGGATCCGGATTCTCTCTAAGTCCATTAACGAAGAGACGGGCTCGTCCGAAACTTCGGAGTGAACCATACACCCGATTAATGAACGTTTTTGGACGGTCAAAAACACATGGGGAGTAGGAACAACTGGCAAATCGTGGTGTCATGTATTCTTAGCTCGGACCCCAAACTAATCTTATGTCTGTAGATACGGTAAAACGGGGTACGCATCGCCCGTCACTTCGGCCGAAATTATGGATCTCTTGCTTAGGTTGTAGACTTGCAGAGCTCCTGTAATTCTAAAACATATCTGCATCGGGAGTAGGAACAATTGGACGTAGTTAAACGGAAAGGATCAAACCCACACTATGGGCGAAAATGAGTTATGTATACCAAAATCATCGTCATTTATTCTTAGGTGGTACTCCAAACCAATCTTATGCCCGTAGCAGAGGGCCTACTCCCTAAGCGAAATCCGTTCGTACGGCCGTCGTTACGGGCGCTTCGTTCTCCGTCTCACTTACGGACATACCGTAAGTTAAACAGAGAGCGAAGCGCCCGTAACGACGGCCGAACGAACGGATTTCGCTTAGGGAGTAGGCCCCTGATACTTAGGAATCGCCCGTAACTTCTTCCGAAACTATTGATTTCGTGATTAGGGAGTAGACCTCCTGTAGTTCCGTAGTTTACTTATCTCTTACATGCAAACTCTCAAATTTTACCTCTTTATTATGTAGGCAAATTTGAGGATTTTTCGAGTTATTGCGACCGAGATTAGAAAAGAAGGATTTTTTTTTTCTTGAGGTCATTTGCATGAAGTTAATTTATTTGCAGGAGTATTATTTAAAAGTGTCGATTCGCCCGTTTCGGGCGAATCACCAATAAGCCCTTTTTCCTACTATTTTTGGGTCGGCCTTCCAGTCAAACCGAATGCAGCTGAATATCAGTATTTTACATGGAGCGACTGCCTATCTGACCTCCACAACACAAACTGGGTAAAACGATACCTCTTGGTGAGACTGTTAGTCAAACTTTTGGTCTTCTGACTTCCCGTAACGACTAACGAACGTCAAAGATCTACGAATGACAGCCGGATTAGCGTGCTTTTCGAGGGGGTTCGATCCCAATCGACTGCGGCAAGCATAAGTTAATCTTCTATCGACTGAACAAACAAACAGCATTAAAATTACAGTTCTCAAATCACATTCATCAGCAAAATAAACATTTCGGACATCACAGTCAGAAATGCTTATTTTATTAAGTCAAATATCTAACGAGAAGCAACGTAATGAAACCTACCACCTCATCGTATTCCTAAAAGGAAAACTATGAAAAGAATTTCCCAGAATGTGCCAATGAATCACGAAGCGATTTAAAATTATAATGCTAGTATTAAGTAGGAAACTATTAATGTTTCATTCATGTTTCCTGAAACGTAGTCCGCTTTTTGAAGACATGTGCTCGCCATGTGACGACAGAGAGAAACCATGGAGTCATGTTACGGATGAAAATAGTTTTCAAAGTTGATAGTTTTTTTTTTTTCGATTTTGCCACGTATACCTAGTAGATAAGTTGTAAGTTGTTATCACATTTTATCTGTCAGTATCGTTATGCTGAAATATTTCTTCATAGTCGGAAAGTTTATTTACTGATTAAACTGAAACCGTCACTGTGCACCCTGGGCTTTTAGGACCACTACCAATCTTGCTAACTGGCAATTCTTGATAATGCAAAAAAAAACTTTAAATGCAGTTAATACAGGCCTTAGAAAACTCCATGGATTTCTAACAAAACAATAATTAAGTCATCAATCATCTAACGAAAAAATATGTCAACAATGTAGCGACTCTTCTCTAATGATGTATTTTTGTAATAATTATGATAATTAACACATCACTAACTGAATCACTAGCCCTCAAAATACAGACCCAGCCCTAGTTTAGGAGTTAGCATCAGGTTTTTGCAATATAACCATTATTCAAATTCATTATTCATTATTTTAATCATTATTCATTATTTCGTTATAAGTATTTATAGTAGAATCTCGTTTTTTATTTATTTTTCATTTAATACCAATCTTATTAGCATAGCAATCACGATTAAGAAATTCGCCTTGCATACCTCCAACATAATCCCAATCTACAAAGCAGCTAAGCCACATAGGTTACCCGTTATTAATTTCCCGAACTACCCACAAATGTAAGTACCCATTAGTTGGTAATTTTCTTCTCGCAGCCGCGAGTACCAAGTGGAATTGCTAAGCTTATATTCTTAGGCCGAAGCCACACAAGTAGGAGCTTCGCTTGGTTTTTACAGCTACGCTGCGTGGTAAAAGGTGACTTGCCCGGGCAAATCACGCATGGCCACACTGATGTTTGTTGCTAACTGACTTATTAGTCACTTTAGTGAGTCTCTTAGTGAACAGGCACGCCGCACATCGACGGCTCGTCAACAAGTCGCAGCACTCATACATAAGCAGATCACTTAGAAAAGAATGGAAAATGAGGCTGGCACATGAGCGTGGGTATTGGCATAAGAAAAGAAAGGCATTTGTTCAGCAGTGGGTGAGCAATCGGACTGTGGATGATGATGATATAATAAATAGTATTATATTTTAAGCAGATCATCTAGCACATTGTTAAGCAAGCAAATCGCCAAGCGAGGCAGCACCAAGCGAAACTCCTGCCAGTGTGTCTTCGGCCTTACGGAACATAACAACTGGTTGCGTAGAATATAGCGAAGATGATGTGAAAATTAGCTAGCAATGAGGTGCTGTGCTTGGAGAAATGTTTGCTTGAGGATAAGCTAATTATGTATTAAAGGTTATGTGAGGAACGTGGGTTGGTTACATAAACGTCCGAGTATGCTCTGTACATTTCGCGATGATTGGGTTGAAACAAAAGTTAAACGCTTATTTTACTCTGGTGACATCATCAGCCGAAAGACGTCCACTGCGGAACAAGCGGAAGCCTATGTTCAGCAGTGGATGTCGAGGACCGGTCTATGTGGCAGTGCTTGGCACGCAAGCACTGCCACTTCGACCGGTTCTGTGCGTCTCGCATCCAGCGGATTCCTGCAGCCTTTACCAGGTCATCGATCCACCTTGTGGGAGACCTTCCAACGCTACGTCTCCAGGTACGCTGTCGACACTCCAGAACCTTTCAGCCCCATCGGCCATCTGCTCTGCAAGCAATGTGCCTGCCCACTGCCACCGCCACTGCCAGTTTGGCAATTCTTCGGGCTATGTCGGTTACCTAGGCTTTGTATCTCTTCATTTCTACGGAGGGCAGCGCCAAGCACGGCCCTCTCCATTGCCTTTTAGCTGACTTTCAAGCCTTCTAATGAAGTCGATTATGAGCGACCATATTCCATTGCCATAGGTCATCACTGGCAGCACGCACTGGTCAAAGACCATTACATGGGTACATAAATAAAAGTGTACGAGTATTATTCGATTATTGATTATTTTAAAGTACTGAGAAATAGTAGTGCCATTCTCGCTGTGCGGCCGTGCGTGCGTGTATGACCAGATGTATGAACGTAGCAGAGAAAAAAAGGATCGTAACAGGGGGCGTTCTTCCCCCTTGGGAAAAAGACGTGAGTTTATGTATGTATGAAAATAAAAATCTTCATCTAAATAAAAATCTTCATTTAAATAAAAATCTTCATTTAAATAAAAATCT
Organism: Agrochola lota; assembly: GCA_947364205.1. NCBI lineage: Eukaryota > Metazoa > Arthropoda > Insecta > Lepidoptera > Noctuidae > Agrochola > Agrochola lota. The sequence goes on along the minus strand of OX376246.1, from coordinate 5,122,746 downwards.
TTATTTAAATAAAAATCTTCATTTAAATAAAAATCTTCATTTAAATAAAAATCTTCATTTAAATAAAAATCTTCATTTAAATATAAATCTTCATTTAAATAAAAAACTTAATTTAAAATAAAATCTTCCTTTTATGAACATTGAGGCGACTCCATTGATTTCTGTAATAAAATTCGATGACGTTTTTAAACAGCCGAATAACTTATGTGTTGAGGATATGTACTTGGAATTCAGAAATGAGGATATGAGTTTAATGAAAACCTATTAGCATTTGACTAAAAGTAGATGTTGTTCATTTGTAAAGATTAATTACAACCTATTTTTGACTCCTCTACATTTGTCTTGTAATTTGTACTGTTATAGTATTTCCTGTTAGACTATATGCATAAATTATCGAGCAATCTTGAAAATATGACAGTCCTACTGACACGATTACCTTATCAGACGAACACAAATGTTATCTACATAAATAATCGAAATATGTATATACCATTTGTTACAAAAGCCTGAAAACCAAATAACTTTCACACCTGACACCTGTAACTAAAGTTCCATTAGTATTTCATGGGACTCTAAAAGTCATTTGAAATAGTATAGTACTCTTATCCAAATTCAACAATCTTAGTTACGTTCATTTTATCAAAAGTCGTCGACTTTCAAAGAAAAAGTGACAGATTTCTTTTTGTGAACTAAAATTAGCGCATTCCTCTACGAATTTGGACTGTATTTTTAGGAGTGTAAGATTCAAAATTGTTTATTTCGTTATCAAAGGCGGACTTCTCATAGATATGGGTTTTTTCATGTCTCTTCAAAGGGACGGTCGTTCTTTTGGATTCCTTTAGGAAGCGTGTTATTGGTGACAAATATAGTTATGAGAAGATTCCGGATATTATTCTCTTTTGAGGTTTTATAACGTTGTTTGTTTTTAATTCTCTTACGAGTGATGTTATAATTAAAGTATGTGGTTCCTGTGAATACTACTTAGGTAGGTAATTGTACTTTGTTGCCGGCGGTAACCAATTCCAGGGATCCTTATTCCTTTTGTTTCCGGAGTTTGTCAGCATAATGCTGATGACAACCACCGGAGGGATTTAAACCGCAAGCCTGTATATGTCGTAGGATATTTTGATTATTCGAAAATTCGCGAAAACACGTATAATTAGACAAAAGGTGAAAACATTTCTGCGAGCAACTTGGGAGTAGCGAACGCCGGCCGCTCCCGCGGCACCGCTCGCTTCGCTTGCGCGGCTCGCGCTCAGTTGGTCACAGTTCTAACCTAACCTATGTCACCCAGTTCGCGAAAATTCGAATTATCAAATCATCCTACGACATATTAAAGCTGGGTGTATTACACTATGTGTAAGATTCCCAGACTTCACTTAGACATAACTGTCGTAAGTAGTCTCATACGAATGTAATCTTTATACGTATATGTCGGCGCATCAGCGTCGTCGTTGCCAGAGTCACACATATTGGTTTGTACCAATATATCACACAAATACACAGCAATAGGAAATAGCAGGAAAATATTTAAGAGAGTACAAAGAAAATACCTTACTTCAACTTAGGGTGTTTATTCCATGAGCAGCTCACAAAGAATGTCTTTCCATTCATATTACAACAGTATTTATACACAAAATTACCGCCAAACTTTGCCGCCAAATTTTAGCGCGAAACTTTACCGCCAGAAACAATTTACATAAATCAAGCGGATATATGAGTCAAATTATGTCCTTTAATAATATAAACTCTAAAGGAAATTACATTTTAAATAATTCAAGCGGATATCAAGATAAATCCATAATAATATTAACTCTATACAATGTTAAATAATTCAAGCGGATGTCAAGATAAATCCTTAATACCAACATAGAAACTTAAAATAAAGTCAACCGGAAACACAATATTTTAAATAAATCAAAAGGAAGTAGGTAACATAATATAAACTTATAAATTCGACCGGAAACCACAATATTTTAAATAAATATCATGGCAGTCAGATCAAGTGCAAAATAATCAAAACAAGCTTAACATTAATATCAAATAATGGTTTGGCGCCCATACGGCCATTCTGATCCAGCGCGCTCTCTGCGCTGTAAAACGTTATAGATCACGGCAACGGCATCGACCTCGGGCTTAGCCAAAAATACACGGCATCACCCGCCTTGGATCTAGCCATATCACATGACATCACCCGCCTGGGATATAGCCCCCTAGCACGGCATCACCCGCCTTGGATCTAGCCATATTACATGGCATCACCCGCCTAGGATATAGCCCCCTAACACGGCATCACCCGCCTTGGATCTAGCCATATTTCATGGCATCACCCGCCTAGGATATAGCCCCCTAACACGGCATCACCCGCCTTGGATCTAGCCATATTTCATGGCATCACCCGCCTGGGATATAGCCCTAAGACCAGGAAAAAGGATACACATGGTGGCCAGCCAGTGTAATAGGGAGGAAGGTGGAGTAGCTAAGATATAATTTACAAATCATCCGCCCATACGGTTGGTTCATTATCATTGTCATCCATAAATGGATCATTTTGAGCCAGAGGTGCTGGTCTCAAAAAATCATGACTAGCGATCTTTTACGGAACATCCCCTTAAATTGACATGCTTTACTTTGTAGCGATTATTAGGCAATACTTCTAAAACTTCCATAGGACCTTCATATTTAGGACCAAGTTTAGTCGTATGTCTTTCATGCTTATGCATTAAGACAAAATCCCCCTTTTCAAAAGGCTTGATTTGAGCTTTACCTTTGTCAAATCTTAACTTGTCCCGAAATGATCGCTCGTCCATCCTTAATTTACATAATGATCTAACAGTATTAAGATCTTCAATTGGTTCATCATTATCGATTTGTAAGAGCTTAATACCCGGTGGCGAACATTTTTTCCCAAACAACAACTCAATGGGAGATCTTCCCGTACTTTTAGAAACGGTAGAATTAATAGCCAACTGTAAATCTCGAATAGCAGTATGCCACTGTTTATTAAGCTCTATAACTGACATATTATCTTTGATGATTTTCATAATACGTTCTACCTGACCGTTTGCCCGACTAGCACCTTTAGCTACTACGTGGTGTTGAATACCGAAACGATTACAAAAATTCTTGAAATCAGATGATGTCATACTTTTGTCCTGATCTGTTATGAGCCTATTTGGAGTGCCGAAAATAGAAATTACTTCTTGCAAACAAGATATGGCTGTATCAGCGGTTCGATCATTGGTATAAATTAAATGAGTATATTTTGTAAAGGCATCAATAAATACAAAGGCATATTCAGCGTTATTACGTTTACCGTTCATACGTCCAGTTATGTCGGCATGTACGGTGTGAAAGGGAACTGCAATTTTATCTATAGGATTTAGGGTAACTTGTTTAGCACCCGACATACCTTTGCGAATTCTACAACTAACACAATTTTCAGTAAACCTTCGAACTAATTTTGACATATGGGGAAACCAATATTGCTCTCTTAATTTAGCTAGAACCTTTTCCCAATTGAAGTGTTGAAGATTATCATGATAGTAAGAAATCAGATTCCATCTATAATTACATGGCACAATAATAAGTTTACGAGTTTTATTTTCTATTTGAACTTTACGTCTAAGCAATTTATCTTGCGATATGACATAAGTATCCGCAATGTCTTTTGGGATAGTATCGGAATTAAGTTGTTCAATTAGGTTTTTAAGAACTGTATCACGTTTTTGTTCTATTAGGAGCCAGTTATGATCAAGCGTAGAGGCATTTACTGAAAATTGCAACGAAATATTATCTTTTGGAATTTTATAGGGGCTTGCTACGGGATTTCGACTAAAAAAATCGGCATGAGAAAGCCTGTCACCTTTCCTATACTCAATATCAAATTGAAAAGTTTGCATTTAACTCCCGAAAGTCAATGGGACTACTAAAAGGGGATGAGTTGTCTCGGATTATACCGTTTTGTTTAAGATCGTTTAAAATGTCTTGTGACTTTTTCGCGTTCCATTGGCGACAATCTGTAGGGTCTACGTTGAACAATTTTATCTTAATTCTTTAGTCTAATAGTCAATTGACCAGTTTTTACCTCAGAAACTTTATTACCAGAAGTGAAATTGTCTTTAAATTTGTTTAAAATTAAATGTAATTTTTCTAATATGGTAGGGTCAGCAAGGTCGGTATTTAGTTTTATTTCCGACTCTGCTAAAGAACATTCATTAATAATAATATTTCTCGAGACAGTCATATTTTTATCTATTAATGTGATAGTAAGACCCGGAATTTGCACTAAATCATAGCCAACTGAAATATTAAACTGGGTTTGTTGATCTTCGACAACAAATAGTTCTAATTCTACACTAACTTGATCGATCTCGACAATAGCCGAGATACTCTGGGTACACATGACATTCACGCCGCCTATTCCCTTGAAAACTGTATTGACAGTCTTCCTTTTACCCGGAATCGAACCAGAAATGCGTTTACGTACTAACGAACAATCTGCGCCGGAATCAAATAGGCAAGGATACGAATTAGCTCCAATTTTGACGGTAGTCGTGCAACGATTTATAGGACCACAAAAATTTACTTAGATTTATTTGGATTTTAGATCGGTTGACTTCGATCTTTCGTCATTTTGCTTACGGAAACAAGTTTTCTCTAAATGACCCTTTTTATGGCAATAGTTACATTCAATGAACTTACGGTTTTCTGGCGTAACCTGAGAGGCTGATTTTGCGGAAATATTAGAGTCTGTATTTTGTGTTGTTTTTTCCTTACAGTCACGAGCTCGGTGACCAGGTTTTATACATTTGAAACACATTGGCGACTGACTTAATAACGACTCATGGGTTTCCAAAAGCCGGGGTTTTTTGTTGAGATGATTTTTGTCAGTACTGTCATTTTTCGGTCGGTCACGCTTACGAAAAGTTTTCAGAACGGAAACTAATTTGGGCAAAGAGTCAGGCGTATTACGTAACAATTCACATTTCACAAAATCAGGGTAGATACCAGTGATAAGAGCATCAATTACCTCGGTGTCCGCAGCTTCGGGCCGCACTCTCTTGAACAGCGTCCATCCCGTGGTTGCGTAGTCCGCGTAGCTGCTCGCCTGCTCCGACGTGTAGTCGCGCCACCGCTGGACGTCGTCAGCATACCGGAACTCTTCGCCGAACGTCTGGATCAGGTCTTGCTTAACTTGCTCCCACGTGGTGGATTGAAGGGACCACGTATCAGCCCAAGTCTTCGCTCTTCCTTTCAGCTGCAGTATTGCCTTCATGCGAGCTTCATGCGGTGATATGCCAATAGTTGTAATGGTTTGGTCAACATTGACACACCAGTCCCTGATGTCATGTGAGCGCACATCGGGATCGAATGGCGGTAGGTAGAAATTGCCGCGATCCCGTGAAGGCGCTGGAGTAGCAGACAGCGCTGCGGCCACGGCGCTTGATGTGGCTTGCTTCGTGATTGATGTCACCAGACTCATCACTTGCTCCATCGAGAAAGTTGGGTCTGGCTGGGCGGTCGGCACTGGTTTGCGGACCCGGAATCCAGAAGACCTCAGTAGGGGCGAGGTGGATCCCACCGCTGCTGTCGGCGCATCAGCGTCGTCGTTGCCAGAGTCACACATATTGGTTTGTACCAATATATCACACAAATACACAGCAATAGGAAATAGCAGGAAAATATTTAAGAGAGTACAAAGAAAATACCTTACTTCAACTTAGGGTGTTTATTCCATGAGCAGCTCACAAAGAATGTCTTTCCATTCATATTACAACAGTATTTATACACAAAATTACCGCCAAACTTTGCCGCCAAATTTTAGCGCGAAACTTTACCGCCAGAAACAATTTACATAAATCAAGCGGATATATGAGTCAAATTATGTCCTTTAATAATATAAACTCTAAAGGAAATTACATTTTAAATAATTCAAGCGGATATCAAGATAAATCCATAATAATATTAACTCTATACAATGTTAAATAATTCAAGCGGATGTCAAGATAAATCCTTAATACCAACATAGAAACTTAAAATAAAGTCAACCGGAAACACAATATTTTAAATAAATCAAAAGGAAGTAGGTAACATAATATAAACTTATAAATTCGACCGGAAACCACAATATTTTAAATAAATATCATGGCAGTCAGATCAAGTGCAAAATAATCAAAACAAGCTTAACATTAATATCAAATAATGGTTTGGCGCCCATATATATCATTAATGTTCATATTCGTATGAAATGTTTGCTCAAATTCGCTTATACAGGCATGAAACTCATTGACTCAATGCTCAATAGTTTATTGCATTCCACTATGTGTCGGTGTCGTAGGATGATTTGATAATTTTAATTTTCGCGAAAACCCTAGGGATTTTGCGAAAACACGGATAATTAGAAAATGGTGAAAACATTTCTGCGAGCAACTTGGAAGTTGAGCTCGCCGGCCGCTGCCGCGGCACCGCTCGCTCCAGTCGCTCGGCTCGCGCACGGTCGGCACAGTTTTAACCTAACCTAACTTACGTCAACCAAGTTGCTCGCAAAAATGTTTTCACCATTTTCTTTTTGGGTTTCCTCGAAAATTCCAATTATCAAACCATCCTACGAGATAAGTAACTTTAAATTACATGTAATCACTGTGGAGTCTGTCGGGCATAGCAAAACAGTAATACACTTGAAAAACAAAATACTCACATTCGTAAGAAACGTTTACTTTATTCAGCAGTCTTTGATCATTTTTGTGTGATAGAGTGTCGCGCTGCAAACGACCTAAAACAAACAGGCCAACTTTGTTATGCTGGTGTGCGTGACAGCTACGTCTTACACGTCATTGTGCTGTCATCAGTGTGTGTGCAATTAACGGCCTATCGTTGGACGCAATTTTTTTCGACGATTTCACAGCTTTGACAATCTCTCTTGACATATTTATATCTTTGAGCAAAGTATAGTAAAATTCCAGCCTGGGAACCTTGTCCTATGTTCGCGCACCAACTGTGCTCCGTACATCTCCTTTGTGCTTGCAAAAAACGGCCACCATGACAAAGCAGAAGCTTGGATCCCAGTTGGTGCGCGGAGATAGTGGGTAGTGTGGAGTTCCAGCTTAACTTTTATCCTGTTTGTAGGAAAACAGCTATTCCTAGTTGTAGAGCTCCTTGTGAAAGGCTCGACTGACGTTAGATGACTGCAAATAGTTGCAATAAGAACATAGGACATGAAGTATAATATATCACAATATTATAATCATCTTCTTAGCGAGTCCATGGCGATCTATTTCTATAGTCATAAACAGGTATTTGGGGGTTGCCAGTTGTCTAAACTCCAGGGTCAACATTTTTCTGCAGCGCCTTAAAAATCTCTAGAATCATCCAGTTTAAGCTAACCTCCAAGCTGACCTTTTCCTCAAAAAGTAATTTAACCTTTTTCATCATGGAACTCCTTAACTAAATCGGTAACACTTGCGGGTGCATGTTGGCTTGTCGCCCAGCCGTGGGCGTGGTCCTGTGATCGAGTGGGGAACCGCCTCGGACGATAACTCATCCGGAGGCGTGGACTATCTGCAGTCTGAGCTGTAATTCAGGTGTCTACGCTTTTAAATTGTTGCGAATGCTTCGGCGAGGAATGTTGCGAGAATAGGTGTTAAGGTTGAATGGAAGAATCGAACGATGGATGGATTGTGTGGAAAATGGTATATGCCGCTGGGGAGTTGGTTGTGCCACTTCTTCTTCCCAGCTAACGCACTAGGAAGTGGTGAAGGGTGGGCGTTTTGGGGCTGTCTTATGTAATTTTGACGTTCGAAAAGTGCTGATTCTCAGCCTCGTTTGAATAAATGACTTTTGAATTGAATGTATAAGTCAAGAAAATTCATTGTGACTACTAACATAAATTGTCCATATATTCAAACCACAACTGACATCTTTGTTATGTTGTATGAAATGGCTATAACAGGCTATAACACGGCAAATTGACGTAATGTGTCAATTCATGAAAATCCACCCCACCAGTTGGCGCCACTTTTAAATGATTCTGAACCGTCGGTTATTAAAAAGAACATCTGCTGTTTTATAGAAAAGTGCAATACCTGCACGGTCAAAATGTATGGAACAGCAGATTTTTACAAAAAATAACCGACGAAAAATTTCATGGCAGTGGGGTTCAGATTCATTTACTGAATACGGTAACAGCTTTCGCGTCGATGTCCCTGCCACCCTGTATAAAATATATGATGAAGTTCATCATTCGTTCATCATTCAGTCACGATTAAAGTTGACACTTTTGACAGATACCCAGACCTGACGTCTCAGTGCGGCCACCTAGTGAACGTTATTTCAGAAAACCTTCATTTGATAAACACGTAATTTCCCTGGCTATAAATTCTGAAATGAATGCTAATAGAGCTGGAAGACATAGGTGTGCTGCAACACCAAAATTGGAATAAGAACAGTAGGCTGATGGTGATGATGGCTATGTACTGTTTCTGTGAAAGAATAGTGGTTCTTCCAACCTCTCTCATGTCCAGCCGAGCTACACGAGAATAGGTCATTCCATGATACATAGTCGATATTGAGGCTTGATTGGTACCCATTAGCTAGTAGGTACACACGGCTATACTTATCCAGTCTACGCTGATCTTGCATTGTATAGGATTTCCGTACAATGCGAGGTCAGCTTATACTGGAAATGTATAGCTTGTTGTGTAGCCGTGTCTACCAACCTTGAGAAAAGTCATAATATTATGTTAAGGGGAATGCGCTAAGGTAGCCCGCGAAATTCAAATTTTCTTTAATTGTTTTTCATTTTGCAGGTGACTGACTGACAGCGGTTTTATGTTGATTAAAATATGATTCGCGACCGTAACAAATATGGTTTTACACAATTATAATCATTACAATCAGCAATACAACTTCATAAGTAAGCACAATCGTCAAATGTCACGATTTCGTGAAATAGTTATTCAATGTGATTATATGAACTTAGAGAGTTGGATTGATGATTTTTATGATTATAATTCTATAAATAAACATTTGATTTGACGGCTGCAAATCATATTTAGATCAACATACAAAATGAAACTGAGTATAGTGACCTGCAAACTGCAAAACACCTAAAAAATATTGAATTTTGCGGGCTACCTTGACGCTTTCGCCTTAATACAAGACTGTGTGTCAAACTTCATCGAAATTTGTTCAGACGTTTATGCGTGGTTGCTAAAAAAAATCCAACCGAACTTCTTCATAAACTTTCACCTGTCATTCTTACATATTTCGAAACGCAACATTTCTCTGACTATGTCGCCATGTCGATATTGGTTACTGCGGTGCGTTTCTAACTCAAAAACCAAGTATCCGATTTACGTGCTGTTCGTTTTAATTCGCTTTCTGGCCACGTTTGAGTATAACAAGTACATGCGAGCGGAACTGAGAGCACAGCTAGTGTATAATGTTCATGAAGTAAGATATACAATGTCGCCCATGGGCATATGACCGCCCGTATTTTTCTGAATATTCATGTATAATTATCGAATATTAACTTTAAATGTTATTACATTTTTTGTTATTTGAGTAGAATTTGCTATATCTCCGATGTTATTGGTTCGGTTTGGATTCTGTTTATTGTTTCTAAAAGCTTATGAGTTCTTTTATCGGATTAACTAACAATCGAGTATGAAAGAAATAAAAAACCGGCCAAGTGCGTGTCGGACACCGCACAATGAAGGGTTCCGTAGTTGGGATGAATTTATCCCAAGAACAAACTTAACATTGTAATTGAAAAACGTGTTCTCTCATACGGAATGTATGGGAGATCATGTTTTTCAAGTACGTTACGTAACGTTTAAGTTGGTTGATTATTTCTCGTTAACCTGTACAGCCTACTTAGCTCTCATAGTTTTTCCTTTTAATTTCAATATATTGTATACTACTGCTGTGAATTTTTTCACAAGTCCAAGTACAACCATTTAGCTAGAAGGGGGGGGACACTTGACTCTAACAAAAAAATTCAGTTAAAAGCTTAATATTTTGCAAACGGATCCCTGAATCCAAAAATGGTAATGGAAAAACTCACAATATTTTCGATACCCCACAACATGGGGTAGATGAGGGAAAAAAAAACATCCCCACTTTACGTGTAGGGAAGGCACCATAAAAAAAAATAAAAAACTTGATTTTATTTTACCACATTGTCGGCATGATTAATATGTATACATATGCCAAATTACAGCTTTCTAGTACTAACCGTCTCTGAGATAAGCCAAGGACAGACAGACGGACATGGCGAAACTATAAGGGTTCTTTGGTTACTACGGAACCCTAAAAACGGAGTTAAAGACTCTTGCACTTCCATTAAATCATAAAAGAATATTGAAAAAAATAAAAAAATAATAAGATAGTAAAAAAAAAAAACGAAAATAATATTCAGAAAAATACGGGTGTTACCATGGGCGGCATTATATTTAAAGTCTGTTTATTTTTTCGTTACTTTGGAACCTTACGCTGCTATTTTTTTTGATGTGTCACATATCTCCTCTCACTTTCCTGTAATCAAAATAATCATATCTGTGGGAGTGATTTCGTGAAAAGGGACGGAAGTGTGTTACAGGAAGCGGGGATGCGCGCGCTATTTGATTTGACCAATGAGCGCGCGCCGTGCTAGAATTGACTGTCAGAAACGACCTTGACGAGGCCCCGCCCCTTAAATGTTGCTCACCTATTACCAAGGTGAGATGTCAGATGTTACACATCTTATGCGACTACTGTAAGACTCGCTCGTTTTTTTTTCTCAACCGGTCACCCCAAATAAGTCTCAGTACGCCAACGCAAAGCAATCAATACACTAATAAGGACAAATCGAGCTGAAACACACTTACTTGCGCGTCCCACTTGTGTCCGTACTTTAATCACCCGCAGGGCTGCCACCTACGAGTATAATATAAGCTTACAAAATTGTAGTATGGATTTTTTGAGCTGCTTTAACTTATTTGGCTAAAAATATCTATTTAACATAATATAATAAAATATTATACCGGGTTAGTTTTCAATGACCGGCCAAATTTTCACAGGGTGTTCTACCCCTTCTATCTGAATATGAACAACTTTCACTATGGAACCACCTCTAAAATCACGAAAAAAATATCAGCTGTTTCATACATTTTGGTCTAGTAGGTATTGAACTTTTGTATGAAACAGCTGATATTTTTTTGTTATTTCAGACTTGGTCCCTTAGTGAAAGTTGTTCATATTCATGGGTAGAACACCCTGTGAAAATTTGGCCGGTCATTGAAAACTAATCCCGTATACAGGGTGTCAGGGACATCGACGCGAAAACTGATACCATGGATTCAGTAAGTACATGATTCTGAACACCGCTGCGTTGAAATTTTTCGTCAGTTATTTAAAAATAAATTAACATAAAAATACCGGATATCAAACTTTGTTGTTTCACGATAAATACAAAGCAATTCTATGCTATTTACATTAAAAAAATAACTCTTAAAGTCGCTCTCGTAGTCATTTCAACAATATTACACAATAAGTCTTGTTTTTTTGCCGTTCTTTTTCTAATGCTATAATTAATGGAATCTTGAAGTGATCCTTTACCGAAACAAAATATTTGATCAGTATACTAATTGCGTATTCACGATCAATCAGAATATGCATCGTTTTGAAACAAATTGCTAATCCATTGCTTCATAAGTTAGAAAAAAAAAATTGTTCTTAAACGTAAATAACGCATTGAATGTTGTTGAACTGTCAAAATGAAACAGATTAGTCGTAATCGTTTACGAAAATATGTCACTTAATGAGATAGCTGATCAATTTTTGGTTGACACCATGTCGCGAGTTCAGTTATATGAATGAATGAATGAATGAATTCTTTATTTGCCAGAATATAGGTACATTGTATATGGTAATTTTTTATATGGTTTCACTATATTCGACTTTCTAGTCGTGCAAATTTTTAAATAGACATAGTCAAAGCTTAAAAAAAAATTATTACATCAAATTTTTGTCTTCCTACATTAATAACACAAAAAATAATATTAACATTAACAATAATATAAAATAAAAAATAATAAAATAATCACTATGTCAATTACAGTATACAATTAAATATTTTTGTCTTCTTACATTATTAACACAAACAAGAAAATTAACATTAACAATAATAAAAAAATAATAAAATAATCACTATGTCAAAAGGATTTCCAATTCATAAAGTGTAAGCTGCAGCCCTACCAACACGCACACACACGCGACAGACCGTACTCTGTACACTCGGGGACAGGCTTTAATCGCGCACACATAAATTCCACCGAATCCAATTCCTAACGCTATCATTTACAGGGGAAAATGTTAGTTTGGGCGCATATTTGCGACTTGATTACTGATACAACAGTTTTTTTTTTGTTTTAGTTTTTTTTTGCAAGTTTTCGACAGACAGGCAACGAAATGTGCAATATTTTGTAATTTTAAGTACTTACTTAATAGTCAAAGTTTGTGGTTTAGTGCTACAGATCTAGTGGACAAGACATGGCTTCTATATTAAAGTATTTAGTATTTATTTATTTGACGTAAAAAGTACACATACAGGGTGACGCCTAATCAAACGTGGACATTGCCTGGTACAAAATATTGATCAATGACCCCTATGCTAGGAATTTAAGAAATAACTGTACTGGACATTCTTCAACATCTTATCTCTACAACAAAGTCATATCAACATACAACTCGCTACAGTTGGCGAAAATATCATAAAAAAAAGTTACGATTCGATGCCTATGTATTCTGACTAAAATGTAATAAAATGGATAAAACAAACCTTACATAAGCAGACATCACAAAAGTCGCAGTGGTAAGTTGTAACCGCGCGCCCACCCTTAACCGTTTAATGTGAACATCCACCCTTGATTATGGAGGGGACAACACATTGTTTCATTAGTTCGTGTTTGGTCAGCAAACGCCGGTAATCCGGAATGGCGTGATTGCGAATTTATTTTAAGACCGCCGGCGCCTCCGCGGCCGGCTCACGGGAAACGATGCCATTTTGTAGAAATAATCGGTCTTGGAATTTGGTTTGTTTGTGACAGCATTGTTTAAAGAGGTCGAGCTGTGTTGTCCGTGTTACTGAATCGATCCAGATGAGATATGTTTTAGATTTTAGGTTTCATCATTTCGGCCGATTCTGTGCTTCCTGCATCCAGCGGATTCCTGCGGATTCCATTCCGTCTGTCTGTAAACGTAATTTACGTCAGTGTCTTTACGCAGTCAATCTGCCGAGTCCCAACTATGTTAGGGACAGCTTCCAGTCTAACCAGATGCAGCAGAATACCATTATTTTACATCCAATGGAGCGACTGCCTATCTGACCTCCACAACCCAGGTACTGGGTAGCACAATACATCTTGGTTATAGGTACTGGTTGTCCGAGTTTTGAGCTTAACGTGCTTTCCGAGGCACGGATATGGATGGTCACCAATCCACGAACAGACCGCGCCAAATAGCGAAAATACGACATTACATAATTCCAACTGTACGAGTGATACGGGCCACCTTACGACAATAAATCTTCAATCGCAAAATTTCACCAGAAAATTCTAACAAGTGAAATTATATTAAGATTTAAAAAAACCCCGTACCAAAAATTTCCTCATTTCTCTTTCCTACTCCAGCACAGACCCTGTTCATTGTGTTCCTATAACCTATTCATTGACACCATTTCAATGAGCCCAAACACGATACATGTGCTGTAAGTTAGTAAGTGAGTTCGTTATCCTGCAAATTCCAGGTGATGCTATGTTCTTCTAATATCATTGAAGTAACAGAATACCAAATGTCAAATCGATAAGACCTGTGGAAGACGCTCATATCCATTCATCAACTAGAAAAGCGCTGATAATCTTCAAACGGCTGAACCGATTTTGATAAAAACCGTCTAAGAACCATCGCTAGAAAACCTGTTTTCAAATTAAAAAAACCGCATTCGCATTGGTTCACCCGTTTAAAAGCTACGGTGCCAAAGACAGACACACACATAGCGGTCAAACTTATAACACCCTTCTTTATGAGTCGAGGGTTAAAAATGATGGTGACTGTAAAACAGTATTTTGTTTTGTTTCTCATTTTGAATCACTGCTTTACTTAAAAACTTACCCAAACAAACTTTTCAGCCCCTACAGTTTTGTAACAAAAACCTGGATTAACAACTTAACTCCCCGTCAACGTGTCGTCGCTGTGCGCCCTATCTTATTTTGTAAATCTTTCGCTAATTGCGTCAGGAATTTGTTAGTAGTGGGTGATAGCGGGAAAGGGTTAGTTTAGCTTTAAACTAAACGGCATACGGTAGTTAAGATTTGAACCTTTAGAGGGGTTAATTATATGTATTTGTAGATTTAATAGGTCAACATACATCGGAACTATTAAACTCACACGGTATGAAATGCTGCCGTCAGATCAGTCAATTCATTTGATTGACTGTTATTTAGATCTACCAATCATAACAGTTAGCTTGAGATTCTGGCAGCAGATTTCCTGACCAGACATTCACGGGGTCTTCACTGGAGGTGTAGACAGATAATTGTATAGATTTGCTGTCAGCGCATACCTAAATGGTTATGAGATAGATAGTCTTAGTTTTTGACATTCATTTTGGAACTGGTCTGGAAATAGTTTTTTTTTTTACTCCGTCATGGCGTTTATTAAAAAATATTGGACACGTATTTTTTTACGTAAAAATAAAAAAAATATAGAAGATTACGGCGATATATTGAGTTAAAATGTGCCAGGAATTCACGAGTATGTAGATTTTATACTCACTGAAGACGCACCTAGCGACCCCCACTTAAAGTGCGTTTTATCTAAGTATTTTTTTATGAATACAAAATACAATATATTTTTTTCATAAAGGAAAAAATATATGTCTAAATTTTTTTTTATTATCTGACTGACGGACTAATAAGAGTTTTTTTTTTTTACCCAGGCATCATCCCTATACTTTCCAAAGAAATCGTACCGTACGTGACAGACGTTTTGTTTAAATCAAACCAAATCAAATCGTTTTATTGTGGGCATAGGTAATAGAGCCAGATGTTAGGTAATTTGTTAAGGTCACTGCGATATAATACTGCTTCTTATTTATTCTGTGCTATTGGTATTGTAGATGTCCATATGCTATCCTCAATAAACTTGACCGCCTTCTCAATAATTGCATTCGATTCGTTTTCAATCTTCGTAAGTATGACCATGTATCCGCGCACCGGTTGCTTTTAAAGTGGTCCCATTCGACAGCGCAGAGAGGTGAGGGCTCTGTCTATGTTATTCTCTATTCTCGACAAACCCACCTCTCCTTCTTACCTGACTTCCCATATTCAATACTTATGCTCTGCCCATAGCAAAACTCTTCGTTCCACCAACAATCGTCTTCTACGATGTTCTTCTCACCGCTCTGGTTTCATTCACTCTTCTTTCTTTGTCCAAGCGGCCTTTCTTTGGAATGCGCTACCTCTAAATATCAGGACGGCAACCAGTCGGTTGTCTTTTAAAGGGAAGGTTCGTGAGCATATACGCAAGAAGTTGTCTGAAACATCCCAGCGGTGATTTGCTGGATTCGTTTTCTCCTCTACTGATCGTTATTTCTCCTGACAAAGTTATTCTGTTTATACTATTTATGTATATATATATGTATTTATTCTTGTATTTTATAGTTAATTTCGTGTTATCAATCCCTAATGTTGCACCTGCCATGTTTTGTCTCTGCATCACCCTAAGGTTGACTGGTAGAAAATGCCTCAGGCATTAAGTCCGCCTTTGTAAGGTGTTTTAATTTTACTTGTGCATGAAGTTTTAATAAATAAATAAATATGCAGCGGTAACCCCTTGTCATCCAATAACATATTTTTCACATTGTAGTGTTTTTGTTTTGGGAATTCGTTTTTTTTTTTATGTTTTGTTTTTCAGTTTTTAGTTGTGGTACCTACCCCAAATTCTAATACCAGTACCTGCTATGTAAATAACAGTGACAGGAATTTATCATCATATCATCCACATAGGCTAAGTGGGAAAAATACGTATTATTGAAGCTAACTCAAAAACTACCCAAGCAAAGTTATTAAAATTTGCATCATCATCTCTGAAGTATGACCTACCAAACGAAAAAAAGAATCATCAAAATCAATTCATAATTGGCGGAGTAATCGCTTAACAAACATACAAAAAAAAACAGTCGAATTGAGAACTTCCTCCTTTTTGAAGTCAATTAAAATCTGCCCCAATGCTGGCAACAAAGGGTTCCGTACCGTTTTAAGATCGAGGAAAAAACGCCGAAAAAAACACGTTTTTTGTATGGGGGGACAACCTTTATATACTTATTATTTGATTCTTGATATACTTTATTATTTTTTTATTACTTGTTGTTATAGCGGCAATAAAAATACAACATCTGTGAAAATTTCAACTGTCTACCTATTATGGTTCATGAGATACAGCCCGCTGACAGACATACGGACGAACAGAAGCGGCTTAGTATTTTAATATATGTAGGTATAAACATTTAGGACTAAGTATTGTATTTATTCATTAAATTTTATTTTTGTCTTATTTTGTTATTTCACAATATGCTGCACCGGTTGACGTCCTCACGTCAACGCCGACTGTCGCTGAAAACCAGCTCTGGGGCTCTGTCTCGCATAGGGTCGCAGCATTATGCTGAGCGATGGCCATTTTGCGTGGATGTGACGCATATTTTCCCCCAAATTGTTTATTTTCGTGTTTTGTTCTTACCTTGCGTCATGTGTACCGCAAATAAACGTATTTTCTTTCTAATAGGGTTCTGTTTGGGTACGGAACACTAAAAAGTAACTGTTCTAAATATGCACCTAGGCCAATTCGGGATGCAAACGACAACAGTTTATTAAAGTTAACCGCACATAAGCATGCATACATTTAACATAAAGTTATAAGCAAACACACATCCTAACGACCGCCCAAATAGTTAGTTACTGACATAGGTTAGTTTTAACTAGATCATCCCGGTAACTGTGTCGGCGAGTTCAAAGTTATGACGCCGCGGTTTTGTTAGCATTTGTGTTATCTTACCAGGCGCGCAGACAGAGGTTAGAGGTATAATTGATCATTTGAGGGGATTATTATTTTAACTCTTGTACCAGAAGATGTGAAAACAAAAGTTAGTACGTACTGTACAGGCTTTAACTTAATACGTTTTAGACTTTCTAAATAATAAATATTCGAGTTATATCACAAACAAGTATTTTATTCATTTTGTTTTAACCTACCTAGGCAGGTTGTTAAGGCGACGATAGCAGACTTATAATGATTTTAGACTGAAGATCACGTCTGAAGGAGTAATGTTGGAAAAAATATATGTTAAATTCTATATGAATATTTTACATTATTTTTAAATATTACATAGTGAAATTAATTTGTAAAGTTATGTCTAACGCGGATAAAAAATCGGTGGTAAAAATCGAA
The DNA here is from genome assembly GCA_947364205.1 of Agrochola lota. NCBI lineage: Eukaryota > Metazoa > Arthropoda > Insecta > Lepidoptera > Noctuidae > Agrochola > Agrochola lota. The sequence goes on along the minus strand of OX376246.1, from coordinate 5,105,262 downwards.
AATTCAAAACCAAAGTCACCGACTTCCGAAATTAAAGTTATTTTTCACTTTGTAGTGTTGTTTTTAGCCATATCATTTTCCACGCAGTCCACCCTGAAATGTATAGGTACATTTCAGTTCTTCTTAAAACCTTTACAGAATCTTCTCATAAGTCGTAAGGGGTCGACGTCATAAGGGTAATCCCCTTCCATTATAGGAATAGCGATCACTTTAAATTCAGCTTGTACGTCGCGATGGCACTGGAATATTAATTCGAGAAAAATCCGTCGAGAAGTCGTGTCGAGGTTTGATTCCTGGTATCAGAATAGGGATAAGTATTAGCGAAAGTAAATAATTTTTGAAATATAGAAAGGGAGTTAATATTTTCTAGGTAATATTTATATGTACTGCCTCTATGATCGCAAGCGCTACTGCTGAGCATGAGGTCTAAGATTGGATTCCCAGTTAAGGAAAAGTGTTATTGGTTTTTTTTTTCGTTAGGAAGTTCTCAAGAGCAGCCTGAAACCTGGATATGTGCCCGGCTGATGGCAAAAGGCTCGCCCCCTATTACATGGGACTTAAACAAAACTGCTGAAATGTGGGTGTACTATAGGTACATCTCTGCCTAAGCCTTCGAGGATTACTGGCTTGATGTTATGATATTTATGTACATTTGCATGCTAATTGGTACGATTAATTTGCATAAAAATCACAATAACAGATAAAACCATAGGGGTAGAGCTACTAATTCTGTCACCTTGACGTGCCCTGTAAATAATTATGTAATAACTCGGCGCCGAATGGATTTTACACTCATTCTGAGATATTATGAAATTTTTCATCTTGTGAAACGGCGCCGGTGCAGCTCCGTTCGGCTCGTCATGTACAAATACATGAAGCCTAACAGTGGAGAAGACAACTGAAACTTAAGACGAGAGAAGAGAGACCAGTGACCTTGAGTGGTTAGCTTGTGTGCTCTGTACTGAGCTCACGCAACGCGTCTTAGATCCCGCCAGTAATAGGACTCGATTAATTTATTATTACAAAAAACAAAGGGTATTTTATCATAAAACAAGTATACTAAAAGATCAGTAATTAAATTATCTTTAAAATGGTGAAGGTTTCAGAAATACGCTTGATAGATTTTGCGTAATTCTCAGTTTTTTATCCGCGTTAGACATAACTTTACAAATTAATTTCACTATGTAATATAGTCATAATCTAAAATATTCATATATTAAGTTATTAAGAAAATGCTCTAATTTAAAATATATTAAAACATTACATTAAAAGTCGGTTATCGTCGCCTTAAGGGGAATGCGGTTAGGTAGCCCGCGAAATTCATTTTATTTTTCATTTTTCAAGTTCAGTGTCAGGTTGTATATTGATTAAAATATGATTCGCGACCGTAACAAATATGGCTTTACAGAGTTATAATCATTAAAATCAGCAATACAACTCCTTAACTTAGAATAATCCTAAATGTCATGAAAGAAATTGTCATTCAATAGGTTTATATGAACTTAGAGAGTTGTATTGATGATTTTTATGATTATAATTCTATTTATAAATATTTGATACGGCCGCGAATCATATTTAGATCAACATAAAACCTGATAGTGTACGTCACAATTTAGATGTAACATAAATTTGAAAATTTGCATTCTTTCATTGCAATTTTACGAATGTATTTGGTTATATGACTTCACAAGTTATTGCGTTTGCGTAAAGATCATTTTCACCTAAAGCAGTAATACACATTGGTGATTTTGAAGGCGCACTCAGTTCGGATGGTGATCAGTTTTACGAATTTCGCCGATGCTACATCTAAATTGAGTCGTACTGCAAATTGCAAAAAACATAATTAAGAAAATTTGAAAAACACCGTTGTTATATATACGAGTACGTACTTAAATACGAGTAGCACCCCAAAATCAACATAAAGCTTAAACAGCAACTGATACCTACCCATGTTCCCTAAAACACAGCTTCTTGTAAACCTACTTAATAATTAAAAACATATCCACCTTTAAGCCGGAGCACACTCAAGGAGCCGTCATAATTATAAGGCCGAGTATACAAGGGAGTGCCGTCGTCATACTAATATCATAAAGAGGAGGGTACAAGGGTATTTGAACAACATTGAAAATTCACTTGGGTATTAGGTAGCGTACTAATAATGTATGAAATGTTAAATACTCTCAGATTATGTGTGTGGAGATTAATTAAGATTTAGATACGTATTTACAGGTATAAGTAACATAGTTTTAGTTTTGTGTTGAATTAGTTCGACCCAATATAAAAATAATTTACTAACATGAAACCAGGAAATTGCGGACAGATTTACTTAAGACAAAGATATATGCCAATGACCTTGAGTGGTTAGCTTGCGTGTTCCGTACTGAGCTCACGCAACGCGTCGTATGTCCAGCCAGTAATAAGACTCGCCCATCAAAGCGCGCTGTCCCAAATTAGACGTTTTATTAATTTATTATACTTATAACAAAAGGTATTTTAATAAAACACGTGTACTAAAAGATGAATAAATCAATTATCTTTAAAATGGTGAAGGTTTCAAAAAAATACGCTTGATAGATTTTGCGTGATTCTCAGTTTTTTATCCGCGTTACACATAACTTTGCAAATAATTTTACGATGCATGTTAATTAAACATAATCATTCATATATTAAGTTATTTAGAAAATGCTCTAATTTAACATGTGTTTTTTCCAAATCATTAATATTACTAGTTTAGACGTGATCTTCAGTATAAAATCAATAATAGTCGGTTATCGTCGCCTTAAATAGGTCATAAAAAAAATAAAAATATGGTTTTGTCAACTTTCATGGCGGTTCACTCTTGCTGCTTTTCTGACTGATTTTCTACTAGTATACCTACTTATTTCTTCAAGTGGTATTGATGAGTAGTACTAGTACATCAAAAGATGCCGGATAAATTTAGGTATCAACTAATTACTGGCTAGGTTCCTGTTATTTTTCTGCAGATTTGTTCCAAATTCCAAAAGTTAAATACGTAATCAAAAATAATGCAGATAAGTTCTAATTTAAAAAAAAAAGATCCTACCTGACGATATTATTCAAAAATTCAAATTCGCTCGTCATACTAAAATAATTTCAACGAAAATAGATGGAATCCATTTGAATTAACATTCCTTTTTTTAAATTGGCGGGAATTATAAGTGAAAACAAAATGGCGGGCCACCCACTTGACATTCAAATCGCGTTTGCTTGATTGAAAATAAGAATTCACAAGTCAAAAATGTCGATGGCGAAAAATGTTTTTGTATTAAATTATTATGACAATGTTAGCTGGGTGGGTTTTCTTGATGTGAAATATGTTAACTTTTGTATTTTATGTTAATTGCACTCCTGCACGCTTAGCATGACCACAATAGAAACGGGTTTTGTCGACGAAAGAATAGACAAAATGACAGATAAACAATCACAATCTGTCATTTTGTCTATTCTTCCGTCGACAAACCCCGTAGAAAACCTATTTCTATGGTTGTCACGCTACGCGTGCTCGAGGAAAGTAGAAAATGGCTCTTTCAAGATCAAAATAACATTCTTTACTTACTCATAGGCCGCTAATCTAAATAATAGTGACAGTTTCATTTCAAAACAAATTAGAAACAGTTTTGAATAATGCAACATGTTTACTAAGTTACAAAATAATCAAATGACTAAATAGTTGAGGCACAGATTACGTCACCTGCGTCACTGAAAACCGCATCTGAATCAGGCCAGCGGTTTTGGAGTCACAATTACATAATAAACAAACTTGTTTTGAGGACAATTTTACTAAAAGTATTAATTACTTTTGTAGGTACTTATTACTTTTTTTGAATTTCAATTCATTTTCCAAAGTTAGGCCCGTCCTCCACGACGCAGCTGTCCTGTAACAAATTCATACGACCAATGACTAGCTACTCATTGACGATTTGAGTTTGTAACTGTGCGTCTTGGGCTTTTGAGTAGCGTCGTGGACACTAAGGCCTGACATTGTTTGTCCACTGCACAACGTCAACGTGAAACGATATTATTCGAACGGAACGTGCCGTCCCGTTGACGTTGTGTGGTGGTCACATGCCCATACTAAATGTACGAGTATGTATCGCTACTTCGGAACCGTCACCTCGTTACCGTTGACGTCCCGTTGACGTGGTGGTGGACAAACGACCTTTGGATCAATTTTGAAAACACCAGCAGCTGCCCTTATTATTTGAATATAAGAAATAGAAATCATTTATTTGCTTATAATGTTGGTAGGTTAGGTATACAGATAAAATGGAATTTTATAATAAAATTTTAATGGATTATTATGAGTGCAAAAAACAGGAGGTCAGTGTGCCTGCTCAGTTAGCGGTTGCAAAACATAAATCATAATATTCATTATTTACTTTCCAACGTAACAAAGCAACGTCAATTTCCCGAGGCTTTCGCCTTGCAAACAGACAAACACTCTTCCATAAATTGACAAAGACTGCACCGTCGTGATGCTAAATATTTAAATCAGAAGGTTCACTTCAATTTGGTTTCATCTGGAAAAGTAGTAGAAATCCTGGTGAAGGACGTCGGCCGTGGAAGTACTAACTATTTCTGCCATCAAACGTTGCTTTTTGATATGACGCGGCGCGACTCGAACAACACAATTTCTAAGCAAACTTCACGGTATAACAATAACTAGTGTCGCGTTGCGCTAGTCTGCACGAAGCTTTACATCTTTCCTGCAATCTGTGGGAGTGATTTCGTAAAAAGCGACGGAAGTGTGTAGCAGGAAGCCGGGGAAGCGCGCGCTATAGTTGGCAGTCAGAAACGACCATGACGAGGCGCCGCCCCTGCTAATGTAGCTTATTACCAAGGTGAGATCACAAACACATCATATGCGACTAGGTACTGTAAGGTTTTCCCTTTTTTTTACCGTAACTTGGACGCTCTTGTCCTTCCTGATGGTAAGTGATGATCATGCCGGAAGTGGAAGCGAGCTTCACCCATAATCCTCAACCACAGAGGAACTGGCTATCTTGCCTCTAACTGCCGAAACACAACAATGCTGTTAACATTGTTGTTATGGCGACAGACTTAGATAAGATGGTGGTAGCTAGCCAGGCGGACTTAGAACAAGTCTTACCACCAACCAAACCGAGCAGACAATTTTGCCCCCACTGGGAATGGAACCGACCTCTGAGTCTGAGACAGGTGGTTTTACCACTAGACTACAGAGGCGGCTGTGTTCTGGTTTGAAGGGTACGCGATATAATTACAGGCACAAGAGATATTTCAGCTTTGTCTCTGGAATATCAACGCACCTGCAAAGCTTTTATGCCGGTTTTCATAGGCACCGGTGGGTGACTAGTGACTCCTTACTTACCATCATCCGATCTATTCTGAAAAATCTCGATGCTGTCAAAAGTGTCAATCCCTTGCATCAGATAACAACAACACAAACAGCACACAACGAATGACAACAACAGCATTAACCACCACAACACCTCACCTCACCTCTGCTGTGGGAATGACATCTCATTTCACCTTTTCACTTCACGATTTTGACAGAATAGATCGAATGGTGCCTGCTTGAATACCTGCTACACAATAACGTACCTAAACAAATCGCACGAAAGTGCTATTTCCATTGGTTACTCCTCATTACGCGAACCTTCTAAACATTTCTTCTCAATGACCCAAGGGCAGCCATTTTGAATTATTTTACTTTTTTTTCGTTCTGAACCATCAGCCCTGTTGACACTGTACCTTTAATGAAATGTTAACTTTACGTTCAGAAATTGTAATTAGTTCACAAATATTAGGTTTTCCTTCCTTCCCGTCTTCATTGGTGAGGCGTGATGTTTTTTTTATGTTGACTTTTCTTATTGTTTTTCATTGGTTGGGCGGAAGTATTAATATTTTTATTTGAATTTGGTTCGAAAAAAAATACGGCTATTCGGCGTTTCCCATTTTTACAAAGTGTACAATAAAAAGCTCATGAGAACTGGCTGATTAAATTTATAACCATTTTTTAAGTCGTCTATAATCGAGTGTTGTTATTAGGCGCTGGTGACCCTCTCTTTCCATGTGTGACTGTCGACCTGCGTGGTAATTGCGTAACACACATAAAATGCCAATCGATTACAATGCTTCATTTTGACAGTTCAGCCACGTTCATTGCATTATTTACATGGTTAAGGAGACGAATTTTTCAATCCTAGCTTTGGATGTTGTAGAATCGTATTTAAGTTCATTATATCATCACCACACCGAGCTTCTCGTGCAGGCACCCCTCACTTTCAACTGTTTCCCGCCATTTGTGGTGAACTGACAGTTGACATTAATGACAGCGACGTCACTGCTGACGTGCATGAGATAGTGTTTACATATCTATTAAATAGGTACATTACAGATGTCAAAATAAAAGGCATTGCGATGGATTGCCATTTTAAGTATGTTACGCAATTACCCCTTGTTTGCCAACAAAAAAGACTGCCATAGACAGTACCACAGGAGCATTAAAATCAATTATATGTACCCAAATCGATTGTGTACCGACAGTGCGTTGCTTTCCCCCAGCAATAGAGTAAACATTATTAAAAACCGTGGCCACTTGAGCATCAACAGGCAGTCCGTACAATATATAGATCGTGTGGACACCGCACTCCGTGTTTCCCAGGATTATTTAGCGAAACAGAGCGTTAACCGATTGTGTGCAGTGCGGGGGTGAAGTCGATAGATTATGTATCGATATTATATGAATGTTGGTTCGCCCCTATGATATCGAAAGCTAATATTGGCACTGGTTATATATATAATATTGGCACTATACAGTGTGTAATATATTTGGTGTATTAAACACTTTGAGTGTTACAGCAATTTAGTTTAACTACATGTTTACATTTGTTAGTAAGCTTAGGTTATTAGTGCTCTGGCTATAAGAATAATGTCTTGCGTTGAATCGTTGGGCGTATGGTGAAATGTGAATAAATCATGCATGATGGACTAATAGGGATACAATTTATATGTTTCTGCGTTCATATCGTCGGCCTACTGACCTTGCGGTTCGTTATCCTTCAAAGCGTAATGGTTTTATGTAAAGACGCTTTTGTTGTTATGACGCAAAAGCCTCACAATATGCTAAATGGATTACTTAACTTGGATAAGCTCACATACCCTTTAACTTCGCAGTCATTTTAGGCAACGAAAACATTGTATCTAGTTGCTGGAGTAAGCTACAGAATTTTATGTTTTATTAAGTATGCTGCTGTATAATTTTTTTGTCAAATCCTTTTTCGCTTAAACGTTTAACGTCTCCTCTTAAGTTTCCGTTTTTCCATTTCGATACATTTATGATTAAAAGCCGGCAATCAAACAAAAATCAGCGATATATCGATACCTTCTTCCGTCTCTACCCTTAGCCCCAAGGCGGTATTACGTGGCGTTGTGCACGCCGCCTTACGCCCTTTGTTCTGAACACGCCCTAACGGCGCACTGATGGCAAACCATGGCAAATAAACGGGTATTGCCATGTCTAACCCCGAGCGACGTATTCAATCATACGTGAATACTATTTTAGCAACGGAGACATTCATTGAAACACAAAATATTGTCAATTAGTCCAATGTCGCGTAGGAGTCATCTTCTACCTAGCCTCTTCTCAACTATATTTGGGTCAGCTTCCAGTCTAACCGGATGCAGCTGAATACCAGTATTTTACATGGAGCGACTGCCTATCTGCACGCGTAGCATGACCACAATATAAACGGGTTTTGTCGACGGAAGAATAGACAAAATAACAGATGAACAATCACAATCTGTCATTTTGTCTATTCTTCCGTCGACAAAACCCGTTTCTATTGTTGTCATGCTAAGCGTGGTGTTCAGATCATACAGATCTGAAGGTAGAACTGACCAAATATAGTAGTTTTAGAAACGGAAGTCAGAATCACTTTCTCTAAAGCCAAAGTCAAATCATTTTGCTGTAGTAGACCAATAAAAGGCACTTTTGAACATATGTACATATACAAGAAAATACGTATATAATTGATTCTAGTTGTCCCTTCCAAAAGGTAGTTCCTTATGGAGAATAATGGGCAAGAAACTCCAGTTTCTCTTTAAAAATGTTGTATAATATTTTGGAAGTACAAGATTATGTGTAGACGATGTACAATAGGTACATACCAGTGTGTGAGTTCAGGGAATTACAGAATGTAGAATTTAGATCATAAAAAATAATAAATTGCAGTACTTAAGTAAATTACCAACCAGTTTGATTTTGTCTCGACTCTAGATGGTCTTATAGACCTATGGGTATGCACGACTAGCATCTTTCAAGCATTCTTATCTTGAATATACTCCTCTCATAGCATCCTCTAAATTTTAGAGCGTGCTTTTAGAGTCTAAAAGCACGCTGCCACTAGTATACTAACCGTAGTTTCTATTTTGCATGAATGTGACTTAGTACCTAGAGACCTGCATTGATTTTAGGTGTTTTAGAGGTATGAGGAATAGGGTGTAAAGTTCACTCGTCCTCTATAGAAAAGGGAGAATCCTCCCACCAGACGGGTGTCGTGTCTGGTGGGCAACTGCCCAAAGATTGATGTCGGGAAAGTTGCATATATGGTGTTCGCGCGGTAAACTTTAATTGCGCGATGTAGGATTTGTGTGACGTCAGGTCTTTGATGCGTAGTTCGAATGTGGTGATGTAGATACCGCCACAGTATTTTGTTTTTTTTAATGTTAATAATGTTATTGAGCGGGCCATTATAAAATAAAGCTTTTTTTTATTGTAACTCCTATTAATATCCCTTTTGTTTTCACACGTGTAACTAATTGCTATTATTCTTTCTTTTCAGGTAAGTCCTTGACCTCTCTAACAAAACAAAGGTATCGAAATACAAAATTAAGGTAATTTCTTTATATAAATATTTATGAGTTGTACATAATAATCCACTGGGAAGAGCTCGTGGCTAAGTAATAACAGCCGCACGGTTCGATCCATCAGGTTAAGCTACGCTTGCCGAGGTTGGTCCGTGGATGGGTGACCGTCTTTACATACCGAGACTCCTCCGTGTCGCGGAAAGCACGTTAAGTGGTCCCGGCTGTCATTCGTGGATCTTTGACAATCGTTAAGAGTCGTCAGAAGCTCGAAAGTCTAGCATCAGTCTTACCAAGGGGCAATGTATTACCCAGTTACTGGGTTGTGGAGGACAGATAGGCAGTCGTTCCATGTAAAATACTGGTATTCAGCTGCATCCGGTTAGACTGGAGGCCGACCCCAACATAGTTGGGAAAAGGCTAGGCAGATTGATTGACATAATAATCCCCTGAAAAGCTTAATTTAGCAACACCGCAAAAAAGTTTATTTTTCAGTACAAATACGACGAGAAAATGCATTCAAGTAATAAACGAAAGTGATTTCACACTCATGTCATAAATAAATCAACTCCTATAAAAATAAATATTTTATGAAAGTAGAAAAAGTAGACTTTAAAGGCGAAAATACAAAGTAACAAAATAAACTTAGTCCTGTCAAGTAAGTTGACATGTGAAACCTCGTGAATGTTAAACTTACAATTTTAATAAGCATCTCTTGAGATACCTACCGCCTGAAGTTATCTATGTGGCTGTTTTAATTTGACAGCTTTAAAATATTCAAAATGTCATCGAACCCGTGCGAGCGCGCGGCATAGGTTTAATAATTAAACCTATTCCGCACGCTCGCACGCGTTAAGGCTCGTACAGACCAGCGCGACTTGTCGCGCGACGCGACGCTGGTTATTGTTATACCGTACAGTCGCGTCGCGCTGGTCTGCACAAGCCTTTATACGTTTTGTAGGTTCTACCTACAATAATAATTGGTCACTTTTTGAAGTGAAAACTTCTTCAGTATCACTTTCCGCTTTTTCTGAACAGTGAACGAAACTGAACCGCCACGCTCGGGTTGGTGACCCTGAATCGAGTATACTCGGCTGCAGTCAGTCGTAAGTCATAAATTTCACCTCTATCGGGTCTATCGTGTGGTCATAAGCACACACCCTCTTTTTCATTTGTATGACCTTGACGTGAACGTTGATATTATATTTAAACTCCACTGTTTCATTTAGCTCCCTTAAAAACCAATAACTAGTTAACTCTGCAATCGGCATTTTGTTTTGTCATTTCCCAATGTCGCAAGAGTAATTACGTAATATTGTCTTTGGTCCGTGGCCTTGACATCAACCAATCAACCATTATCAATTTTTTATTTATTTATTCGTTGAATACGAGGCTTTTGGCTACTTTTGTATGTGTGTATTTTATGTCTTTTTATCTTTAAATGCGCGTTTTGTTTTTGAAGAATAAACAATATTTCTTTCTTTCTAAAAAAAATCCGCCACCGATTATATGCCGCGTGCGAACGCCCTAGAGTTCTAGACGAAGCTACTAAAGGATCAAAATACTTGTATTATTCTGCCTCACAGAAAAAACTATCATACAACTATCAAACGTATCGTCTTTCTTGTTTCTAAATTGTGAGCTATTAAGCCGCAGTTATATGCCAGTGACCTTGCGTGTTCTGTACTGAGCTCACGCAACGCGTCGTATGTCCAGCCAATAATAGAACTCGCCCATCCAGGAGCTCTGTCTCAAATTAGGCGCATTATTAATTGATTATACATAAAACAAAAGGTATTTTAATAAAATATGTATTCTAAAATATCAATAATTAAATTATCTTTAAAATGGTCAAGGTCGCAGAAAAATACGCTTGACAGATTTTCCGTGATTCTCAGTTTTTTATCGGCGTTATACATAACAAATTAATTTCACTATGTAATATAAACATAATCTAAAATATTCCCATATTAAGTTATTAAAAAAATGCTCTAATTTAACATATATTTTTTCCAAATCGTTAACACTACTCGTTTAGACGTGATCTTCAGTATAAAATCATTAAAAGTCGGCTATCGTCGCCTTAAGCAATTTCTACAAAAATCTTCAGTTTTGCTCCGTCAAAGATTGTTCTTACTACTTTATACAGAAAACCATATCAAGTATTTCTGGACTGCCAAATTAATAGACAGTTTATTTAAAAGAAAAAAAACTGAATCAAACTTGACTTTAATCCTTGTAGGCTTTCATAGACAAGACCTGTTCTGTAACTGGATATTTCTGGAGCGTCGAACTGAAATATTATATCGAAGCCTATCAACCTGGATTGTGGATTCTGGACGACTTAAAACGTTTCTAGCGAAACTATACTTCAAAATAAAGACCAATGCACTCAGACCAAATAAAAAACCAAGACAGAGCGCTGCGAACAATACAGTGCAGCATGCCAAAACTACACCTCCGCTCTCTGCATACACGCTCACACGCACACATTTACAACCATTTACAATGACACTACAATCAAACTACATCACACAAAGTGCACACATGTTTACGAAACCGGCTTCATTTCACTGTTGACTGTCTTGGTTTTTTATTTGGTCTGAGCCAATGCATGTGATATTTTTTCGACCATAAGCATTTAATTAGGGAGTTTCAACATTAAAAACTCATTTACATATAAAACGTCAAAAATTACAACGTAAAACCTCTCATCTAACAAGACTTGGTATATGTAGGCAATTAGGAAGACAGTTTAACGCTATAGTCCGCATACATTCCACATCTTCGGAAAACCCCAGTCCCGCCAGCCGAAATGGCGTCATTAAGTAATAAACATCAATCTAAAACTAAAGATTCCCACGAATCCCGCATCAAAATTCAAATGATTCACTTTAAACCGCTCATTAAAAGTTTTTTAAATCAGACAACTGAACAACATATTATCTTAAACAACTCCCGCCATCTTGTCTCGCCGCCATTACTAAAATAACGGCCATATATCTCCAACTGTCAAATCAAGTTCTTTTTACAAATCGTTCGGATACATTTCCACAGAATTAGACATTTTTCTTCACAAATCGCTCGAATAAGTAACAAATTAATAAGATTAGTAAGAATTTTTATCGTTTCCGAAAGCAGTTAGCGCTTGTGTGGTATTTCCGGAGGGTGGCAGCACCAGTTATTCGTTGAGTAAATAAAATTGGACTTAAGTATCAATTGTTATTCGAGTAAAAAGATTTATCTTGACACCTTTTCCGCTTTTGAGTGAATGTTCGACCGGTGATTGGTAGGAGTTCCATCGGTGCGTGAACATCGGATTTGTGGTTCGGAGCTTTTGGTTTTAGGTAGTCCATTAATGAACTGCGTTAGACTAATAACACCAGCCCGATACAATATATATTACCTAAGCCAAGTGTGTCTGAGAGCAAAGGTGGCCCAGTGGTAACGGCCGTGACTTTAGGTTCGAACCCAGGCAGGCGCTTTACTTTGTGTAAATAATTTCCTCACCACTGCTCTCAAAACGGTGAAGCAAAAGATCGTGAGGAATCCGGCATGTGCTAGAACCAAAAATGTGACACATGTGACATCTACCAACCCGCACTGGGCCCGCGTGGTGGATTACGGCTCACTCACTCTCACTCTCTGAGAGGAGGAGAGCATACAGTTGATCAGACTACAATGTTCCCATTGTTGGGTCACTGTCGAATCCTGTAATGCAAGGTCAACCCAAACTACAAAACACAATCAGGAAAAAATCTCCCCTAGTTTTGACTGCAATATGGGAAAAATATGACTTAGTTGGCAAATTAGGAGCAGCTGATGCATTCTCGAAAATCTCACCGTCAAAGCTTGATTTGAGCTGTCAGTGTTAATCCCTAGCGTCAGGTTGACAGCACAGGTACAGCCAAGGGCGTCGCCAGCCGATGGCCCAGGAGCAGTCGAGTTAATATTTCAAGATAATATAGGAAAAGTATGATTTGTAGGCACAGTCAAAACCACACTTGTAGTGCGAGTTTTACCTCTACGGCGCACAATGGGGCCATTCTAGTGCGAGTTTTATGTTGTTAAAATCCATGCTGGTGGAGATTTGATTTTTGACAAATCAGTTTCAACTCGGTAGTCCCGATAGGAACTGAGAAACATAATAATTTCCATTTTCAATGTATGAAAAACTATTCAGAACTGTGGAGCTGAAACCTAATAGGTATAAGACTGGGCCTACCAGCGAGATACGAATATTACGTCCCCGGACTCCGGATAGGAGAGTAGGAGATATGGAACTTTTAAAACAAATAAAAGTCGTCTAAATAAACAAAATTGGCTTTGTAGTGTCTTTACATTAAAATGCCTTGTATTTGACAAATTTATTTTTAATCTCTTGGGGAGGGTAGCTGCCCTCTTTGCCCCCCCTTGGCGGCGCCCTTGGGTACAGTACTTTGAGCTAAGGTTTCACGTTGAGATTTTTACAGGAACAGGCAGATAATAGTAATAAATCTAATATCTTTGTTTCCATATCCTGCAATAGTCCTACACCAACCGGGGGTTGTCATTCGGTGCACTTGCATACGTATTTGCACGTGCACACAGGGATAATCGTCGGTTGGTGCCTCATTTCATTAAAACGCCAAACGGGCCTCTGCAAGTTGGCTTCGTCCCCTCGTACGCCTTCCAAAGGTCCGGGACACCAGGGTCCCGAGAAATGTCATAGAACAAAAATAATAATACATTCTTTATGGCCATAAATAGGTTACAAAAAATTTGAGACCCTGGCTCCAGAGCTAGGTTAGAGTACCTGTATTTTAGGAGCCAGAATAATGGAGATATGACAATCTTCGCCTTTGCACATTTCCACATGATCCGTATACAGCGTAACACCCATGAAGATACACAACACTATCGTATAACGCATCGGGTGGTGGTTTTTTATCACCACCCATCAAAAAAAAAAAAAAAAAAAAAAAATCATGAAAAATATTGTTTTCTTTTTATATTTTTATTTATTGGATGAACACGAGGCTTTTGGCTACTTTTGTAAATGTGTATTTTATGTGTTTTTATCTTTATATGTGCGTTTTGTTTGTGCAGAATAAACAATTTTTCTTTCTTCTTTCTTTTCTTTCTTTTTCACCCATAAAAAATGTCTTAACTACTGATTTACTGTCCTGAACTTACGCGACGAATAAAATGGAGTCGTGAGACGTGTAGTCACAATCGATAATGTAGGGGAGTTGAAGCTGGTGACAGTTGCTAGAAACTTGTATCTTCATTGGCCTTCATTATCCTCAACTTTTTGGGATGCATTAAAACAGCCTCATCTTACTCTGAGTAGACATTTTTACTATGCCTTGAGATTTTCACTTGATGTTGATACGATCGAAGTTCTTTTTTTTTACCTTTAGCTGATGTTCCACCTTTGAAGGTAGAAGAGTAAACTTTTATTGGGGTTTTTACTAGGATATTTTCAGTCGCAACCCGTTGCTAGTGGTGGATGTGTCAGTTTAAGCCCAGGTTCGCACGGGCGATAATTTCCTGCGGCTATTTTATTCGTGGATTTTCAAAGCTCTGCACGCGTAGCATGACCACAATAGAAACGGGTTTTGTCGACGGAAGAATAGACAAAATTACAGATAAATAATGACAATCTGTATTTTGTCTATTCTTCCGTCGACAAAACTCGTTTCTATGGTTGTCACTCCGCGTGCTGCTTGGCGCCGAGAGTTGAAAATCGAACAGTGTTTATTTTTTTGAGAATCCAATACGCTGGGGCGCTCTCTCGTCCCAGCGTGTTGGGTTCTCAACACTCGGCTCAACACCGAGAGTTGAAAATCCAGTGCGCGATAAAATCCCGCCGATATTTTTACGTCCGCGCAAACGTAGGCTTAAAGAAACGAGCCTATTTCCATCAACCAGGTAGAAACCCAGACTCGGGGTTGCTACTGAGAAATTCATGATGGAAAATCCCAATAACACTTGGCCCGGACCAAGGATTTCATGCTTAGCAGTCATACTTGCGACCGAAGAGCCTTTTACTCAAACAGACCACTTAGTCAAAATCAAAACTCATTTATTCAAATTAGGCAGCACTTTTTGAACGACAAAATTACATAAGACAGTCCCCTAAACCGCCCACCCTTCACTACTTCCTAGTGCTTAGCTGGGAAGAAGAAGTGGCGCGACAAACTCCCCAGCAGCACAGCTGGCTGTTCAGTTAAAAGAACTCGATTCTATACAATAGTATGCCGAATCAAATCGATACCTACCCAGAGTTTATCTGAAGACCTCGATAAGGCTAGTGTATTAATTTCCATAATATTGGTAAGTAAACTAGCCAGTAAGCAGATTACTATTGTGTCCGTGCTGCTAACACTGCTGTAATTACGTTACTGGTTACATTCACTATTAACACGGGGTATGGGTTAAGTACTGAACTTGCAGCGTTTTGGTTCTTCCAGCACTCCTAATCTCACTCAGAGACACACTGACACACACACATATAAAACGCACACACGTTTAAGTTGAATCTTGTTTGTAAAAGTATTATTAACAATTTTTTTTTTTTGTACTCTTTATTCTCTCTTAATAATATTTTTCTTGTTCAACTTTATTTCATTAGTTTGATTTTGTTAATAATCACCGTGTAAGATCTTTTTGGAAATAACGGAAATGTACAACTCTGATCCCCAAGATGCAGACTTACGTCTAGTTTGGGGTTCACCGTTCAAACTGGTATATTGTATTATTTATGTACTTGATTATTAATAAATAATTTCAATTTCAGTCTCTTATAATATTCTTCTGACCTAATTTCTGTAACAGCAGCCAATCTAAGCTAAGTCAGGTACGTTGGAGATATTTTGCTCAAGTGTGTGCGCCAACATAGGTGCATTCGCTTCTCTCTTCAATTATGCGCTGGCAATCCGACACGACCGGGGAGAGATTAGGCGCAGGACCGACGGCTTTACGTGCGTTCCGAGGCTCGGAGGTGTCACATCGCGAACTTCCTAACTCCGGGCTTCTCTGAGAAATTCCTAACGGAAAAACTCCACGGTTGCGACCACTTGACCATTTCTTTCGCAGGTGGCTAAGTCGGTTATAGTTTATAGCTTTCAATAAATCAATCTGCCTAGCCTTTTGTCAACTATGTTGGGGTCGGCTTCCAGTCTAACCGGATGCAGCTAAATACCAGCATTTTACATAGAGCGACTGCCTATCTGTATTCCACATATCAGTTATTGGGTTATAGTTTATACGATACCCCTTGGTAAGACTGGTTGTCAGACTTTATCTACACAACCTTAGTTTTTGTTTACCCTAAACCTCTTAAGGGGTCATTGTACTCATCATTATGAATAACTTTCACTATGGGAGCAACGCTGAAATCTAGAAAAAAAAATCTGCTGTTCCCTACATTTCGACGAGCTATGCGAACATAAATGTAGGGAACAGCGGATTTTTTTTTTCGCGATTTCTGCGGTGGTCCCATAGTGAAAGTTGTTCATAATGATGAGTACAAGAGGTTTAGGGTAAACAAAAACTAAGGTTGTATAAATAAACAGAAATTGCCGCATGTATGAACGATCATCATTTGAAGAACGGCTCGTCCGATTTCGCAGATTTTTTTTGTTGTGTTCGTAATTTCAGGACAAGGTTGTATAATAGTTTTTTTTTTGGAAAATCTAAACATACCACGGGATGACGGAAGTGAAGCCGCGGGCGTCAGCTAGTTTGATACAATAAACAGAAAGATGCGCAAGAATTCTCCAGCTTTGTAATAAAATATTTTAACTCATAAGCTAACTCCTTGGACCACAAGCCAATCGTCCAATATGTCATATTCATTGACGCGTCGTTAATTGGTTGTAGAACATTTAGAGCGAGTGCGCCGATGAATAAACGCATTCAATTCATTTTTGATTACATCGGGAAATGTATTTACTGTATTTGTAATGGGTCATAAGATAACATAACGCCTGTTTACCACGAAGGGCTAGGCAGAGATGTACCTACCTATAGTACACCGACATTTCGCCAGTTATGTTATTTATTCCCACGCAATAGCAGGAGCAAGCTTATTGCCATAATAGTTATTTTAATATTAATGTATTAAGTATACACATAAACCTACTGGAATAAATTCTCTAATGATGGTGAAAACCGCGTCCAAATCTACGGCGATTTTTTGTAGCGATGCTGTCGCGCATGTCTAACGATATAGCCGCGATGCTGTCGCGCATGTCTAACGATATAGCCGCGATGCTGTCGCGCATGTCTAACGATATAGCCGCGATGCTGTCGCGCATGTCTAACGATATAGCCGCGATGCTGTCGCGCATGTCTAACGATATAGCCGCGATGCTGTCGCGCATGTCTAACGATATAGCCGCGATGCTGTCGCGCATGTCTAACGATATAGCCGCGATGCTGTCGCGCATGTCTAACGATATAGCCGCGATGCTGTCGCGCATGTCTAACGATATAGCCGCGATGCTGTCGCTGCCTATGTACCTTCGCCTAGTTTCTGTATCGCTACTATTGCGATGCTGTCGCGCTTTAGGGCACATTCTCCAGCACCCCTCCTTTCGTTCCCCCGATGTCGTCAGAAACGGTCGCGCGTTTGCATCGTTTCTGTCGCACGTCGCAAACGCGTTTGACGCGCGACAGCATCGCTACAAAAAGTCGCCGTGAGCGAGGGGCCCTGCGGTCACATAGACAGACGCGAAAAACAACTTTATTTTATAATACGAGTATTTAATCAAATGACTGTTTTCATTTCTACCCATGTCGTATTTCATACAATCGATCTCTGTTCATCGTAACACTTTCCTTGCATTAATTTGAAAAATATTCAAACGCAGTCTCGTTGTGAATCCGGGATGATTTACTTTAAAAACAAATGAGTTCGCTTTCGAATTGTGTGCGCTCACTTGAGTGAGGTTTCGAGTGAACATCGCCTTTGACTGTCGCGTTTGGACCTTTTTACTACAACGGAAAAAAAAAATTGTTAAGCAAATTGACAGTCAACTTAAATTTTCCGTTTATTCAAATCACAACTGTCACTGTCATTCTTGGCAGTTGTATGAAACGGCTATATCACGACAAATTCTTCTTTCTTTTTCGTGTGGTTAGTTACTGACTTGGTGTCTAAGTTTTAAAGCCGCCCATGGGCCTATTACTTGGCTTCACATGCCATCGAGAAATACCTCTCAAGCATGCCGTTTTCCTCACCATGTTTTCCTTCACCGTTTTTGACGCAAGTGATAATTAATAAGCCTTGGGTTCGACCTGGAGACCTATGACTTGGAAGTCCGATGGTCACACCACTAGCCTATCACTGATACGACAAATTGATGTAGTATATCAATTTGCTTACCAATTAATTTCCCTGACTGAACAACGAAGCTGCAAGCCAAAGCATTTTGATCAATAACGTCTCCGATACCGTAGCTCCGAAAGTCCGTGCCAAAACAGAGTACACTTGACTATTTCCAAGATCCTTGTGTATTTGCGAGCATCCCTTACTCCTGAGCCTTTAAGCCTCCAGGCGGTGCTGGAGTCACGAACCCTCCTTGCTGCTCCTGTTTACTATTTAAAATAGGTTTAACGCCTAACTAATGTAAGTACAAGTATATAATTGTGTTGGCAGAGTTTTAACGATGGAAATGCGCCTGCTAAAGGAGTATTCACGAGAACTTTTGAGTTTTATACAACTCCCGGCAATCATTCTAATTTATGCTTTATGACAATGAAATAAGAGTTACTTTGTAATGACTTACCAAAGGTTGTTAGTAAAAAAAGTTATCGTAAATGTGCTCCTTAAGGGTCCGTTAGTCGGTAATTCATCCATACAAACATAGTATACTGATTACTCGTCTGTTTGACGGTGTACGTTCAATACTAAAAATTATATCAATTTGTCTTGTCATTATCTAGCCCTGTATGGAAGCAGAATTGCAAAAAAAAAATTGGTTTGGAAGTTATGAGCTCGAAACTTCCATATTTCAACACTAATTTTAACTCGTCTTTGGCCGAAAATAAATAATTTCTACAAAAAAAATTGCAAAATAGAAACCTTAGAGGGATTTTTCTTTTTTTAAGATTTAACTTGCTTATCACTAGACTCTGGATGTGTGAATCTAAGTTTCATTGATAAGTAGTAGTGAATCATTTTCATCCATATTTAAATCTAAGAAAATGCGATGTTGCTATGTTTTATTTTATGAACAAAAATAGTCTGAATTTAATGTCTTTTTATTTTTCACCTAAGGGTCTTTTACATAAACAATCGTGACTTTGTCGAATTATTTTGAAAGCAAAATGACAAAAAAAAAGAAAACAGGTGCCAGTTGATTCTTTGATATGGTCTCATTCATACCCTAGAGTTATGGGATACAAAAAAACACCTTGTATAATTGAAGATAATGAATTCATTAAATCAATTTATGTACAGACCACTATAAAATAAGTTTTGGCACCTAAGACCTAACCAGTTCGATCCGATAGCACCATTTTACTAACCAGCCGTCTAGTTTAGCACCGTTGAACTAACCCGTATGTTATCCTACCCTGCGATGTACGAACATGCAATCTGTATAGTTAACTAACAGATTAATGTGTGATAAGCATGAGAGCAAATACATAAATAAATAATGTTGTTATTAATATCTCAACAGTTGGTCACTCTGCTACAACACAAGTTTGTTTGTTGATCAGCATAAACTGGAAATGTATAGCTTGATGTGTAGCCGCGTGTACAAGTTTCCCTTTCAAACTAAAACATTGTGTTCTATAACGAAGAATAAGGTCAGATACTACAATAAATTGGTGATCTCCCATTTGAGGCTTGTTTAAAATTATTGTTGACAGTTACTAACCAGGCCGGTCCGATAGCACCATTTTACTAACCAGCCGTCTAGTTTAGCACCGTTCAACTAACCCGTATGTTATCCTATCCTGCGATGTGCGAACACGCGAACAGCAAAGTTAACTAACAGATTAGTTGTTATTAATATCTTAACAGCGTGATCTTAACAGATGGTTACAACACAAGTTCGTCTGTTGATGTACAAGTTTCCAGCTGTAGTAGTTTAAATCTTAGTATGTGTAGATATTTATAGAATAACCATTAGGAGGCAATGTATGCAGAAATATAGGAAGTCGAACCTGGATAAGCGAGAGTTCAAGGGACTGCGATCTCAATCCGCTTATGGAGGTTTCGCATTAATTCGAATTTCTAGCTTATAGAGGTACTGTGGCAGCTTTTCTCACTTATTGAGGCTGGTTCGGAAAGGTGGAGAGGGACAATAACAATGTTAGTTCCACGAAATTAAAGAGTGAGGCATAATAGCAGATGTAGAATTAAGGCTCGTGCAGACCACCGCGACGCGACGGCGCGACGCAAACAATGCAATTTCTAAGAAAACCGTAGAAATTTGTAAGAAAACTGTGCGTGGCGCTGGTCTGCACAAGCCTTTACGCTCGACTGTCGCTTGTAGAGGGGCAAGTAGCAGTGTCAGGTATAGAGGTCCAAGAGTGGAAAACTACTTTCTCTTCCAGATGTTTGTGTTTCTCACTTATAGAGGTTTTAGAAAGTTAAAATGACGGGTCCTCGCATTTACTCTCATATATTAGTAGTTCAAGTTCTCACTTACTTAGGTTTGACCACAAATAGTGGTTCAGATTTCTATGTTTGTACAGTTATGGAATAAATTTATACAGGATGGCGATTTAGTCACCTACATCCGCCAAGGGGGTGATGAAGTGGCGGCATTCACATCGCCACATGCTAACTACGCATCACACTGACGTCACGTAAAATCCTGCATCGCGCAATGGAAGTTTACCGCGCGACTAGCATGTATACAACGTGTCGACATCAACCGACATCATCATCATCAGTGATCGGAGTAGGTAGATTGATTTTTAGTACTTGTATCATAAATGCACACAGAAAGAATAACATGGATAAGCCATTTTTCCGGAAAGTAATTCCGGTATTTCCGGATTCAATTAAATATTGTTAATGTTGGTAGTGATATTATTACTACTCAATTCAAAATTTAAAGGAAGGTATCAAAACTAAATTAATTCATTATTTATCTGTTGAATAATAAAAAAAAATAAAGAATAAAATTGCTCATTTTATTACAATTCCTACCTTTTTTTTGAGGATGGCAAATCATCAAATGACTCCTTCCACTCTGGCAGAATACAATTCCTACATAAGTTCCGGTTTTTTTTTAATAATCCACCAATTCCGGAGGAATGTCCATAGTAATATATACGTTTCGGATCAATGACCCCAGTTCAATCTACCTACTCCGATCACTGATCATCATCGATATTTTCCCCCAAAATATTTATTTTCGTGTTTTGTTCTTAACTTCTTACCTTGCCTGATACGTACCGCAAATAAACGTATTTTCTTTCTTTCTTTCTAATCGTTGTCGGTTAGTAGCCCACCAGACACAACACCCGTCTGGTCGGAGCATCCTCCCATATAGAAGATGAGTGAACTTTACACCCTGTTTTTCCTACCTCTATACTGGATACCCCGAATATCAATGTCAGTTTACCCCCCATACTAAAAAAACTTTCGCTATGACACTCATATCCGATATGTGAAAAAAAAAAAAAAAAATTCAACCGTAGTCAGACTATTTCGATGTATGTATGAAAAGTTTTTTTTACGACTCTTATGTAGTTAGTATGAGTTTCATATCGAATTTTTTTTAATATGACCGGTAAAATCAACCCCTTGACGGATGCAAGTGACTCAAATTCAAATTATTTTATTTCACATAAACTTACATGGGCACTTATGAAACGTCAGAAGCTAGGTGCACGGTTCCAATTGGTCGTTTTCTATGGAGAAGAGCCGGCAAGAAACTCCACGGTTACTCTTTTAAAAATAATTGGCTTTTACAATATTTTCAAATAACAGTGTTAATAGGTATGGGAGGACAGTGTAGCGCTTTCAAAAAGTACCAGGTACTTAACAAACTATAAGATGGTCAACATATCTACAGTCCACCAGGCCTACAGCGTTCTCACATTCACAACACAGAAAATAATCTATACAGAGATAAATAAAATAATAAAAATAAAAATCTATTATTGTTAGTATTTTTTGCTTTATCAAATTAATAAAAAATGGTTTAGATAAAACGCATTAAAGTTGGGGAGTGGGGGCTCGCTACGTCACAAGTCAGCTAGTGACGTCATGCTACATTTTAAAGTATTGCCTACTCAAAGTTTCGCCGTAATCTTTTAATTACGTAAAAAAAGAAAAAAAATACGTGTCCAACATTTTAATAATCTACCCACGCGTAGCATGACGCTTTCTATTTCTACGAAGAATAGACATAGCTCTTTCTATACAAACTGACATTTCGTTTCTCCATTTTTGACATCGCACCGTAGAAATCTTTCCACAAACTGTCATTTTGTCTTACATTTCTAACAATCTTTGTCTAGGTCCTTGTATACGTAGACTATTTCAGAAGAAAGTTTTCTATCCCAAACTGTCAAAATCACACTGAGAACTGACAGTTGTCTAAAGTAGTGAAGACACTTTGATTTTCTACTCGACGGCCGCAAAGTATAAACGGTTATCTACAAAATCTTAAAATTATGATTTTACAGAAGAACGTTTTGAATGCAAAATTGTGATAATTAATAGAAGAACAAAGGTATCTTCTCCTATTTTACATCATTTAGTTAATAGGGCATTGCCAAGGAAATGGTTAGGGCCAATATTACTGTAATATTTTTTGTTCCAAAACACGGAAATTCGTCATTTTAAGAATAATTGTTGTAATTGTCTTTATATATGTAAAAATAGAGAATCAAACAGAAAAACTCTTATGACAAAACAAAGAATTCTGAGTCGAATTATGTCAGAGTGAATTTCGTAAAAAGTGCAGTTGGCTCTTTCTACTTTGCTGCCGTCGTACTGTCTACACGGAACGTCATTTTTGTCTACTCTTCCGTCGACAAAACGGTGCTCATGCTAAGCGTAAAAAAAAAAAAATTTCAGCTTCCCTATTCCAAATAATTATAATGAAACAACGAGTTCAAAGTCAAAATCTCACGTTCAGAGGCCGCAACTTACCCCCTTTAGTAGGTAGGTACCAATGAAACGTATGCTCTTGTCTTTTGAACAATTATCCCAAACTGACGCGAAGGGAAAATTTCGTTTGTAGTTTAGTTTCTGTACCAAAAATCATAGCATTTATCACCCCTAAGGTATTATTAACCCCTTCTGACTCACTAGACATCCCCCGACTGAGAAGTTCAAAGCACAAAGGCCTGTCAGTTACCCGACTGACGCAGAAACCTGGTGTGTGCCTTAGATGTGTGTGTACGTCTTGTTGACGTGTTGATCTAATGAACTGACGGTTATGAGCGTTAGTTATGACTATGAGGGAGATGTTTCATGAATATTAGTTGTAATTTTTACGACGGCTATGGAAATTACTTAGCTCTTCTCACAACTATGGACCTACACAGTTGCAACTGCTTTAAAAACTTTTCGTATTTCTACAACGACTTTGCGTCATCGTTATGGCTTATAGAATGTCACTCTGATTCAATTGCGATCATTGAGAAGTAACTGACGTAAGCATAATCTAATTAATAATGTTAACAAAATTTAATTTAATAAATAATGTTCCCACTACTGGGACACAAGCCCCCTCTCTGTGAGAGGGAGTGGGCCGTAATCCCACGCGGGCCCAGTGCGGGTTGGTAGATGTCACGAATTTTTAGTTCTAGGACATGCCGGTTTCCTCACGATGTTTTCCGTCACCGTTTTGAGAGGCGGTGATCTGGATTCAAACCGAACTCGAGACCGTTTCAACTGGGCCACCAGCTCTCGGTCTTCTCTCTTTCATCTAAATATCTAGTCTATTTATTTTCTCTGAAATTACGTAGGATCGTGTATACTCAAAACATTATAATAAAATTAGATTATTATATTTCATTACAATGTTCTCTAGATTTTCCTTTGTGGCATAAACTTAATTATTGTTGTTAATTCAGACTATATTCTTGTATAATAATTAATAACAATATAATGTTATTCATTTGGTCTCGTTGTTCTAGTAGTTGCAAATGTTTACTGCTGAGCATGAAATCCTGGGTTCGCTTATCGTTTTTGAGTTTTTTTATCTGGAATTTCTCAGTAGATTTGTGCCCGGTTGATGGCAATAGGCTCGCCCCCTATTACATGGGACTTAAACATAACTGGCTAAATGTGGTGTACTTTAAGTACTCCTCTGCCCAAACTCCGGGGACACAAGGCGTGAGATGTTATGTTATTACTATTTGCTATTTTTTACGTAGAGTTACTTATTGTAGCATTGTTTTTTTCTTGTCTGGTTGATTAGATAAGGCTTGCTCCCTGGGATTGCTAGTTGTTCCAGAAAGCTGTAACTGGATGCCCAACCTCTATTCTCAGGTTTTCAGTCCCTCTAACTACAGTTTAGTACTTACTATAACTTCTCTCAAAACCTCATCTCTCAGTTCTGAAAGCTATCGTGTTTGTTACCCAGTAACTGGGTTGTGGAGGTCAGATAAGCAGTCGCTCTGTGGAAAATGCTGGTATTCAACTGCATCTGGTTAGACTGGAAGTCGACCCGAACATAGTTGGGAAAAAGTTAGGCAGATTATATTGTATTAAATTCACGAACGTCGTATAAATCAAGTGACATTAAGAAAATAGTTGTCCTGTATGTATGTGTAGTTCTGAATCAGAAGATTCGTCAGAAAACTAGTTTCTTCTCGGAAAAACTGCCGCTCCATTTTATTTCAGCTACAGTTTTCGAAGAAAATTACATTACTTAGGAATTTCTAAATTCTTCAATGGTGTGTATGTCATGACTATGAGCCTAATTTACTATCGTTAAATAAACATGCGTCATGATTACTGAAGCAATCTATATTTACCTTATGAGTGAACCGAACTGTTACTGTGTCCTTATCAGTTATTATTCATTCTTAGTTAATTTCTTGGAACAGCCACCTGGTAACAAAGTTGCTCACATTAGTGTACCATCGAAGAAGTTCATATCTCAACACCGTAAGGACTATTCTTGCTTGCAGCGCTCGGCGGCTATAGATACGAGCTGGTAACAGATGTGGTCCTCGTTTTCACTGGATTTTGTTTTCAAACTGGTTAGATATGAACTTCTTTTATGGTACCTACTTCATAGTCATTTCGTAATCACATTTCCTTGAAACATTACATCACGCTAGTAATTCGCGAAGGCTTAGGCAGAGGTGTACCTGTAGTAAACCCACATTTCAGACTCCGTGCTGATACTGAGAAATCACTGATTGAAAACGCCAAAAACACTTACTGATACCATGGATTCGGTACATGATTATGAGTTAATTGATTTTTACAAATTAGAGGATTATATCCAAGATAAGAATGCTTGGAAACATGCTGGTCCAGCTCCATAGGATAATCTAGAATCTAGACAAAATCAAACTGGTTGCTAATTTAAGTTGTATAAATTATTATATTTTATTATATGACATTGATTTTACATTCTGTGATTACTTCCTCACACACTGAATTATTAATTGTAACTTTTTTTTTTTGGAAAATCTTCTACTTTTACAATGTTTGTAAATATGTGAGAACCATGTATCTATCACATAAGTAATTAATTTATCTGTTGTTGCTCTCTTTAAAAAAATCTTTTTACCTATAATGTGGTATAGTAATTTATTTTTTTATTTTTAGATGCATCGTCTTCCCATATAATTATATAACTAATGCACCTACATATACAATATATTGTAAAACATTTTAAAAGAGTAACGGTGGAGTTTCTTGCCCAGTCTTCTCCATACGAAAACTACCTTTTGGAAGGGGCGACTAGAATCATTTTTTTTTTTTGTAATTGTTGACGTTCAAAAGTGCCTTGCAAGGGCCTATTTGAAATAAATGATTTTACTTTGACTTTGACTTTGATCCCTCTGCATTGAACTTTCGGCGGTTATATGAAAAAAAAAACTGCTGTTCCATACATTTTGACCGTGGAGGTATTGCACTTTTCTGTGAAACAGTAGATGTTTTTTTATAACCTACAAAAAAATTGAATCATGTACTGAATCCATGGTATCATCATGGTTTTCGCGTCGATGTCCCTGCCACCCTGTATGTTTTAAAAATGTGTCTGCTCAACAACGTAAATAACGCCATGAATGTTGTTGAACTGTCAAAATGAAAACCATTGCTACTGTAAGTGTGTTACGCAATTGCGTCGCTGGGAATCGAACGCGGGAATTCATGCTCAGCAGTAACGCTCGAGACCACTAGACCAACGACGAAGCTATCAAATATTTTTTTATCAAGAATCACAGTCATGTCGGTCGATTCTGTAAAAATATTAACGTGAAGCTTAGGTGAAGTGACCGTGAAGTGAGCTGTCACTGCCACAGAATCGACCGGCAGGGTGCTAGGGATTAACACTTTTGACAGCTCACTTCACGCTCACTTCACCTAAGTTTCACGATGATATTTTTACAGAATCGAACGGCTGTTCTGTAAATCGCTAAACTTCTCATAAGAAAATCACTTCGAAATACGACCCTTGTCTCGGTGTTGTGAATCCGCGATGATTTACTTTAAAAACAAATGAGTTCGGTTTCGAATTGTGTGCGCTCACTTGAGTGAGGTTCCAAGTGAACTTTACTGAACAGCAACACAATTTATAAATACGGACCACGAGCTCTCTGAGTCCGATTGAACTGACTACAAAGTTCAAAATAATATTGCTTCTAACTAAAGCTATCATTATCCCGAGCTACCTCAGGTCGGGAAGGTCACGCTATCGATCTGCCGACCCCCAAAGGATTATAAAGTGTAATGCTCATCTCCCCCTGAAGTTGAGCGCCGGTAGTAGAGCATAATTGATTTTAAACTTGTATGATGCCTGCGAAATGGTAATTTTTCGAATATGGCGCTCCTGAAACTAGTTTGAACCGGTTCGAGCTGGATGCTTTGCTGGTTCGGAGCGGATATTTTAATTTGGGTGGATGGGGGTGAACTTTGTTTTTATCCGACTATCGGAAACTAACGGATTAATGCGATGCGAAATGTAAAATTTCCAATTACAGCCTCAACGCAACCAAGCTTTATGATAATGTTCCATTTAAAAACGCGCTGGAGTTATTAGTTGTGAATTAATTTAATAAAAAAAATTCTGCCATATCTCTTTAAAGGTTGACGCACACTTATCCGAGCCGAACGCGTCGAAAGAAACGAATTTAAGAATTATTTAAGTATATGAAATTCTCAGACCAAATAAAAAACCAAGACAGAGCGCTGCGAACAATACAGTGAAGGATGCCGAAACTACACCTCCGCTCTGTGCTTACATGCTCTGACGCACACATTTACAACCTTTACAATGACAAACTACACCACACAAAGTGCACACATGTTTACGAAATCGGAATCGAAGTCTGGTTTTTTATTTGGTTGAGATGAAATTCTATGAAACCTCTTACAACTGCTCACGTCGAATCTTCCGAATCTGGAAGACCGTTCCTTGCATTCTCGTTGACTTCGATTCGTTCGACGCGTTCGGCTCGGATAAGTGTCGTCACCTTTATTAGGAGTTTTACAGTTGTACATCGGTAATAAAGTTGAAACAACGTCGATAGAAATTCTCTGAAATCGCCAACACGTTGGCCTTTTTCACTAACACTAGGAAACATCTAAATGAACTGCTAAACATTGTTGGAAACTGTTGGATTTTCAATACACCAAAAAAAACAGACGTCCAAAAAAAAAACACTACTAAATGAAAAATAATTTTCTTCTTCGACTTCGGAAGTCGGTGTCTTTGGTTTTCGATTTTCGTTTTTGCCACCAATTTTCAAAACAAAGTTATTTTTGACAATGTATTGTTTTTCTTTTAGAAGTCGGTTGTTCTTTTTTGTCAGTAAGTAAGTACAACAAGTTTTAATTTTTCACTTTTTGTTGTGGTAGGTACCTACCACACAAATTCGAACAGCACTAAGTACCTGCTATGTAAATAACAGTGACAGGAAGTTATAACATAATCCACATAGACTAAGTGGAAAAAAATACGTATTATTGAAGCTAACTCAAAAACTAACCAAGCAAAGTTAGTAAAATTTATATAGGACCACCTCGAGAGCATACCCTTTCAAACAAAAAAAATATTTTGTAAATCCGTCTATATATGACGGAGTTATGCTCGAAACTACAATTTTTTTTTATCTACCAACATCCGAATTGATAACCTCCTCCTTATTTTGAAGTAAATAAAAAATCCAACAGTGCGTTTTGTTTTAGATGTCATCTAGTGTTAGTGAAAACGGGCAGCAGTGAAGCAAGCGTTGTGGGCGCTCTTTAAAAAAAAACCTACCCTGCAGCGACAATTAAAACTGACATTTCAAAACACCCTTTTCTAAGAAATGAAGCACTAATTAAACACTTAAACAAAATGGCGTAGGTACAATAAATGTAAAATATGACAAGACAAAGATGTTGATTTTCGTCAGTTTGGGAAGATGTCGCCGCGATGAATATGAAATGGAAAGCATACTTTATCAAGTAAGAACGTCCCGGAGGTAACGCAAATATGCGGTGCGAGTTCTGAGAAAATGGCGGAATATTCCGGATTCGTGGACCAATATGAAAGAAAACCCTGAAAATACTCTTTTATGTTGTAATAGCTATACCCCCAAGTCCACTTGTAGCGGCATCTACATCGCTACATGCAAACTACGCATCAAAGACCTGACGTCACACAACATCCTGACGTCACACAAATCCTGCATCGCGCAATTAGAGTTTACCGCGCGATAAACATATATACAAGCTTCCCGACTTCAACCTCTGGGCAGTTGCCCGCCAGACACGACACCCATCTGGTCGGAGGATCCTCCCTTTTCTATGGGGGATGAGTGAACTTTACACCCTGTTCCTCATACCCCTAAATTGGTGACCCCAAATATGAACGTCAACGCAGCCTTCGTGCAACTACTTCAGCGTGACGTCATCATCATCATCACTCCCGCAAGCTTTCGTGAGGCGAGTCACACAGCCAGTCAGCACCCATGGCTTTAACGGGTATCCTGACCACCAGCATGCAGCGAACGCGCATTCCTGGTCATCACCCTCAGCCACAACCCAGCGCTGTACCACATTCGACCCACTGGATCATAACGCAGCGCTACCCCGACTCACTGGGGAACCACCGCAGACAGTTCCGACTCACCGCGAACTATGCGGCAACCGGTTTCAACTCACTGGAACCACAGCTGGCACTGTGAAGCATCGCAAGATTCAAGACTCGGCCCACTATCGACCTCCGGTCTCCGGAGGGGAGTTATGTAGCGGCATCTACATCGCTACATGCAAACTACGCATCAAAGACCTGACGTCACACAACATCCTGACGTCACACAAATCCTGCATCGCGCAATTAGAGTTTACCGCGCGATAAACATATATACAAGCTTCCCGACTTCAACCTCTGGGCAGTTGCCCGCCAGACACGACACCCATCTGGTCGGAGGATCCTCCCTTTTCTATGGGGGATGAGTGAACTTTACACCCTGTTCCTCATACCCCTAAACACTCGCAACCTATTATGATTAGGGCACTTGAGCACTTATAGTTGTTCCCTAATCATTTGAGACTTGAAGATACTTCCTAAGTCTGCCATATACTTATGAATAACTAAATCATAAGTATATGGCAGACCTATAGGTGCCCCGAGGGCCTAGACAAAGTGAAATTCTATCAGTGATAGCAATGACGGAAAAGTCAAAAATGTACGGGATTGACTAAAATTACCGAAAAGCTAATATCAATTCCTTTGTCAAAGTTCCATACAAATCATTTATTTCAAATAGGCCCTTGTAAGGCACTTTTGAACGTCAAAATGTACAATAAATTGATTTGATTCTAGTCGCCCCTTCCAAAAGGTTAGTTTTCGTATGGAGAAGAATTGGCAAGAAACTCCACCGTTACTCTTTTAAAATGTTTTACAATATTTTGTATATGTAGGTACATTAGTTATAATATGATTATTTGTGAAGACGATGCACCTAAAAAAAAATTACTCTACCACAATAGTTAAAAATAATTAAAAATGAAGCAAAGACAGATACATTAATTACTTATGTGATAGATACATGGTTCTCTCTTATAAATTAATTACTTATGTGATAGATACACTTTCTCTGTTGAAAGTCGTTGTAGAAATACGAAACCCTTAGAAAGCGATTGTCATTTGTCTACGCCCTCTGGAAGTATCTTCAAGCCAAGTCGGCAAGCAGTTCTACCTGATTCTAGGCAGCTCATTCGAAGACTAGATTTTCTAGTTTCTCCGCTGCCACCTTTCATCCACGCTATAACCGAATGCAAGGAACAGTTGGCCAAAAATGGAGTGAGAGAGGATTGTATTTTTTTCATCAAATTTGCGCATAGAATACTTAATGAAGCTGTATGATGAGTACCCGGGCACAAAATGGATAGGTACAGGAGGTCGGCTCTATACAATGAGCAAAAACGCACGCACACAGACACGCTTCACGTACAGGGAGAGAAAAGAGTGTCCGTGGAGTTTCTTGCCCGTTCTTCCCCATAGGAACCTACTGCGCGTTGGAATGGGCAACTAGCTTCATATTTCTGACTGACCGACCCCTTGACAATTCAAAAGTACCTGTAATTGGTTTATTTGAAATAAATGCTTGAGTTTGAGTGCAAGAGCCATAGGGAAAGGGAATATTGAATTGATCCTCTAAAAAGTTTCTGGCTTTTTCTCAAAATTGGTCGCAGTAACTAAGCTAGGGTACCCCGACCAGGTTAGGTAAGAATTATGACCAACCACGCGCGAACCGAGTTGGTGCGACCAACTCGGTTCGCGCGTGGGTGGTCACAGTTAAAGACAAACACGATCTTTGGCAGAGGGCTAAGTCATCCAAATTGGTCGTAGTAACTTGGCCATTTAGTAGTTTTACAACAACAAAATGTAAATTATTTGAGGTTCCAAAAAGAGGGACGTTTATTATATAGAGTGTAACAATAATATATTTAGGAAGTCAAAATGAGAATAATTTGGGGTTCGATTAAATACATGCCCACAGACAGGCAAGCGCATTCGCCAATGACGACTGCCATTTATTTGAGATCGCCTTTAGCGTCTATGCGCGTGCGCCTGTTTTTGTATGGAGCCGGTCTTCTGTACCTTTTGTTATGTGACCCGGGGTTGTCTTATGCCTCTTGAAGGGTGAGGGGCGAAATATTACTTATTTTGAACTTGTTTGATTATTGCAACATCAAGCTTGTATTCCCAGAAATTGACAGACGTGTAGTAAACTATGATTTCAAGTATCAAAAAAAAAAAAAACTTAAAATGATTCTATATATTGCAAAATAATTTACATTACGCAACACAAATCATAATTTAAATTATTAGCCTTAAGTGAGCTAGCACACACCAATATACCAAGCAAAATCATCGAGAACTATACTCAGGCAGAAATAAAAACTAAACGTAAACAGAACTTAAAATCTAAATAAAAACCTCCAGGCATAAAGGGTGTGCCCACCCAAATGTTATTGTAATTCAGTCTTTGGGCTCACACTTTGACTTATCTACTGGAAAATCGCCCGATCTGAGGGTCTAAACGAGGGGCAATCACTTCCAAGACATTTCGAATTTCTACAACAACTCTTTACAGAATTGACATTAGCTTTTCGGTAGCTTACGTGCATCCAATACATTTTTGACTTTCTTATTACCGTTATCCATAGGTCGTAGCGTAGTTTCGAACCCAGACAAGCGCTTTACTTTTTGTAAATTATTTCATCACCACTGCTCTCAAAACGGCGATGGTAAAACTTCGTGAGGAAACCGGGCATTCCCTAGAACCAAAAATTCTAAGACATGTGACATCTACTAACCCGCACTGGGCTGCGTGGTGGATTACGGTCCTTTCTCTCTCACTGAGAGGAAGCCTGTATCCCAGCAGTGGGAAAATTATAAGTTGATCATGCTATGTTATGCTATCATCGTTATTGCTTATTGAATTTCAATTTGACTAGGTTATAGATATAAAAAAGAAGGTCTAGGTCAGCCGAACCATGGTAGCAGGCGAGCCATTATGGATCAACGTGTCATTTTTTCTAAATAAATGTTTAATGAGGCCATAGACGTGCCGTCAGATACTTTTGGCTTAGTGATTAATTACTTTACTAAGTAATGATTTTCACTTATAGTGCTTGACAATCTTTCTGTTTCAATCAATTCCAACTCTTTCCTTATTTCAATAAAAAATAAACCATACTGAACTAGACTGGAAATCAATCAGCTGCACTTCACATTCTACTACAACTAAAATGCAAACAGTTTCGATCGGTGGCGTGCCCAGAATATTTGGTCACGTGCCATTGGTTCGCCACCCCTGGTCTAGGCCATAGGAATTCCTATATCTATGGTGTAGGACTTTTTTTTTTCTCTTCAGGATGGGAAATCATCAAATGACTGGTCCCGCTCTGGGCAGAGCGAGAGGGTGTGTCAGACTTTTACTGACTAAAACCCACCGTGTTCCTTCTGTTGCCTGTGTGCCGGGGCCGTATATCTGTATATTCATGTAATTTGTTATCTTTTAATTGTGCTTTTGTGTGTCTTTTGTATGCACTGAATAAATGTTTTATCTATCTATCATATCGCAACCCCAGCAGGATATATGGTGTAGGACCTCTCTGAAAGTCTTACTTCATCACACAGAAAACACGCTCAGCAGCTACTAGGTGACTAGAACAACAAAGCCGTTAATTAAACGAAGAATAAAATATTAAAAAACTGGCAAACCTTGTTACTCGTTTTAGCGATAGGAAATGACGTCATCCCGTATTACACTGAATCGCATAATAATTAGTTGCATAGTCATAATAATATTAGTAATGCAATACGATATTCATTGATTATCTTGATATTATTGTAACTGTAAAGTATCAAGTTGCATGACAACCATAGAAACGGGTTTTGTCGACGGAAGAATAGACAAAATGACAGATTATGATTGTTTACCTGCCATTTTTTCTATTCTTCCGTCGACAAAGTTGTCGTCGTCGATTTGCAATTGAGTCAAATTGGTTTCGTTTGACTAGAATTGCTTTCAAAAATTGTAAATTGAAAGCAATTCTAGTCAAACGAAACCAATTTGACTCAATTGCAAATCGAAAATGTGTTGCGTAATTAGATAGCTGTTTCTATTGTGGTCATGCGAAGCGTGCTGGTAGATAGAGAATATTATTATATTCTTTATTGAAAGGACGAACAACAGCAAACAACATTTACTGGAAAGGTACAAACTGCGGTTCCATCTCTAAATTAAGCTATTTCTACCAGATTGTAAAGGAAAAATCATAAGCAGCATCGCTCTTACCCAGTTTCATGGGTTCTAGTGAAATGAAAGGTACGTGAGACATATGTCAAACTGTGTCTCTGGTAAGTGCCCGATCACTCGTACCACAACCACATCGCAGCGACAAAATGTGGGCAAGCAGTGGTTACGCCAGGAGGTCTACTCCCTAAGCGAAATCCGTAGTTTCGGCCGAAGTTACGTGAGCTTCGTTCTCCGTCTCACTTACGGTATGTCCGTTAGTCCCCAGTTACGTGTGACTAGTGTCGCTGCAGCTTCTTGCAGTTAAGTTGTCGTAACTACATAATCAAATTAAATGGTCGTCGGAAGGTTGAGTTTGCTATATGGCCGGCCGCTACTTAGTGCGCTCGCTGCTGGTCTCGTGGCTGCGACGTGCCTTTGATGTGGTCAGTATCGTCCACACGGTTGATTTTGACGGCCAAGGTCCGTGTGAATAAACTATTCATTTTCATACTAATTAGCGCATGTCCACGTGTTGTCGTTGTGGTGTGGTTGTGTTACGCGTGTTCGGGTCCTTAGCAACTCATGGCATTGTCTATGACCACTGCCTAGGGATGCCAAATTTTTACATCAAATAGCATTTTCAGAGCCATTGCTTGTAAAAATATAGTAGACGGTAAAAAATAAAAAAATAAATAAATTGTTGTTAGTGTTTCAAAAATTATGTATTTTTTTAATGCATATTTTTTGTTACTTCGAGCTTTTATTAACTTGCAAAAACTAGTTACTAGGTACTACTTAGGCGGACGGAGGAGTATGAAATTTGGCACAGTTGAAGTTTATAAGGAGAAGGAGTGCAGAACGCAAATATTTTTATATAATATACATTAGAAATAAATTAAATTAATAAAAAAAACATTACACAGACTACCATGCGTTTGACACAAGGTAGCCACCTTAAAATCATGACATGGCAGTATCGAATTAGTATGTACTATACAACTTAAAATTTTAATGAATTATGGTCGTATTTCGACCTCTGGGCGACCACTAGTAATAATTATAACACATTACACCATTTTGTATTGAAATGAAAATATTGTAATTTCGCCTATACTAACAATATTTTTTTTTTTTGATAAATATATAGTATTTAGGCCTTTAATAAAGCAAGATACTATATTTTAAAGTAGTGTTGGCAACCCTACCACTGACCGTCAGGTGGGCCGAAACCTTATCTTTCCCTGTAAAATTCTTTGAACCAACTCTCACTTTAAGCATCTACAAACAATCGTAAACGGTCAATGTTTACATAACTTAAGTGCTCGTGTCGGGAATCGAACCCTGTACTCGACTAGTTTAGACGATTACTTCGTGGTAAACATTGTTTCGTAGGAGAGTGATTCAAACATTGTATGGTGTTTTTCTCCGGAAATGTTTAGTGCTAAATATAGACTTAGTAATTAACCTTACGACTTCCGCGGCTATGCGGAAATATCGATCTGTTGGCGCGATCGGTTCGCGGATGTGTGACCCAAAGATATAAATATGTCTAGATTGACAGTCAAGATATGAACTCGTCGAAAAAAATTGCATCCAACTGTTAGCCACTAAATTCAGGCACACTTGAAAAGCACAATGACGTGGCGGGAGTGTAAAGGCTCGTGCAGACTAGCTCGACATCGGTAATTGTTCTACCGTGAAGTTTTCTTAGAAATTATTTTGTTAGTAGTCGTTTCGCGCCGGTCTGCACGACGCTTAAATACGTAGCTGTCACGCACACCTGAAAAGTTGGCCTGTTTGCTTTAGTTCTTTTGCGGCACAATCTAAGACCTACCTACACTGACATGTACTATCGAAGATATTCATACCTAACCAGTTTGAAAACAAAATCCCGTGAACACGATGACACACATCTGCTACTGGCCCGGTTCTGTAGTCACCGAGCGCTGCAAGCAAGAATAGTCCTTACGGTGGTTAAATATGGACTCCTTCGATGGTAAACACATAGGTAATTCGAAGCTATATACCTACCTAGTTCTCCCGTTCCCAAGTAATATATTCAGCCGGCACGCATCACGTTTATAACGGCATGTCAAAATAAATAAAATGATAATGAACTGAAATTCGAGGTTTTAGAAAATACTGGTTAATAATATGCACAATGACAATAGGGATAACGACAATATTTTTTTTTAGTCCATCATGGAGATTATTAAAAAATATTGGACACGATTTTTTTCTTTTTTTTACGTATTCAAAAGATTACGTCAATACATTGAGTAGGCAATACGTTAAAATGTGGCATGACGTCACTACCCGGTAGATTTTATACTGACTTGTGACTTAACGAGTGGGCCACTCCCCAACTTTAATGCGTTTTATCTAAAACCTTTTCTTAATAATATGATAAAGCAAAAAATACGTGTCTAATATTTTTTAAACACGTGACTACTCATCATTATGAACAACTTTTACTATGGGACCTGAAATCGCGAAAAACAAATCAGCTGTTCCCTACATTTATGTTCGCATAACTTGTCAAAATCTAGGGAACAGCTGATTCTTTTTTCTCCACTAGTCTACGGTGAAATCACTACATCTACTAATAAACAAGAATAGGAATGATGACAATTTTTTTTTATAGTCCGTCTTTAAGATTATAAAAAAATATTGGACACGTATTTTTTCTTTTTTTCGTAATAAAAAGATTACGGCTATACATTGAGGTAACATGTGCCATGACGTCACGAGTATGTAGATTTTATACATACTAGTGACTTAGCGACCCCCACTCCCGAACTTAAAATGCGTTTAATCTAAAGTATTTTTTTATTAATATGATAAAGCAAAAAATACGTATCTAATATTTTTATATTATCTGACTGACGGACTAATTAGAATTTCATTATTTTTATGATCCCTATTGAGTTTAATATTAGGTAGTTAATTCCCCCATTATCTAGTTGCCTGCCCTTTGTCTAGTTTCTAGGAAGCAGCCCGGCCTCAAGACATCGGTACTTACAGTACATAAGTTATTTCATTACCCGTACGTGCACACTGCGTACAATATTGATGCCTTACTAAATATCTTTGAAGGTATATGAATGTCCTGGGTTAAGTATTTGGGCTGTTTTATTATAGGCGTAGGATCCCTAGGTAGACTTAGTACCTATTTACCTAACTTACTGCCATCATACGAGCGTTAACTTGTGGTATAACCGCGGAACAGACATTTATCTGTTCTGTGGGTATAACAGCTAATGGCAGGATATACTACTTGCAAGCTTTTTTATTTCCTTATACTTACTAGCTGTGATGTCGTCAGAAGCCCGAAAGTCTGACAACCAGTCTTACCAAGGGGTATCATTACCAAGCAACTGGGTTGTGGAGGTCAGATAAGCAGTCGCTCTATGTAAAATACTGGTATTAAGCTGCATCCGATTAGACTGGAAGCCGATCCCAACATAGTTGTGTATCTGTGGCTGTGACCCGCGACTTCGTCTACTCCAGAATCCAGTCAGTATCCACGTACCAATTTCGTCAATGTCCTTGAGGTTTCTAATAATTAATGCGTCTGCTTAAAAGCCAGTATAAAGCCTCGTGCATACATGCGATCTAAGAAAACTTCACGGTAGAAGAACCACGGGTGTTACGTCGCGCCAGTCTGCACGAGGCTTTATGCTGAAGACGTATCTTTTATATTTGCGCGATCTACTTGAACTCGGTCCTTCGTTTAGGGACTGTTGCTTTTTTATCCCAACAGTTATTCAACAATCGACTGACTGCATACTTGGCATTTCAAAGCACAGTTTTAAGATTCGTGCCTAAACGGAACTACGGAACTTATATCAGATCACTTTTGTTCGTTTGTCACGAGAGTATTTTTCGCCAGGGCAATAAGCACTAATTTGCATGTACACACGGGTGGTTCCATATGGCTGTACGGCCTATCATTGTACGAAAATCCTATACAATACGAGACCTTCTTATACTGGATTTAGCCGTCAGTACCACAATTTACAGATAATTGTAAGTCAACTTACATAGTAATAATCTGTCAATGTCCTCGAGTTTATCATAAATTACTATCAGCTGATAGCAGCG
This sequence comes from Agrochola lota, assembly GCA_947364205.1. Lineage (NCBI taxonomy): Eukaryota > Metazoa > Arthropoda > Insecta > Lepidoptera > Noctuidae > Agrochola > Agrochola lota. The sequence continues at coordinate 5,067,900 of OX376246.1, read as the reverse complement.
ATTTTGCTGAAAGCGTCCAATGAGCCGCGTCCATCATTAGCGTGGTCTCCTTTAACGGCCAATGTTTAGAGATTGTTTTTGTTGCTGTTGAATAACATTCGTTGTCCAGCAGGTGAGAGACTAGAAGACTAAAGCGATAGTTTAATGCTTGCTAGGGCAGAAGAGCCTCCATGAATGACTATACTTTCGAGGTCTGCCGCGCTATTAAAGTGGCTAACTATAGACCGCGCGCGACTTTTAGTTACCGCCAGAGATACCATCAAAGAAGTTCATATCTAACCAGTTTGAAAACAAAATCTCGTGAACACGATGACCACATCTGATAACGGCCCGGTGCTATAGCCGCCGAGCGCTGCAAGCAAGAATAGTCCTTACAGTGGTTAGATATGGATTTCTTCGATGGTACACCCCGATTAAAACTTAATGGCGGCTCGGAACATGAGGCGAGTCGCTGCGCAGTAACGAATTCATGGCTCAGCGGGGGTGAGGGGTGGGGTACTGCGCAGCCAGTAGCGCACTTCCGAGCCGCCATTAAGTTTGAATCGAACTGTATGTCTATTGAGCGGTGAGACAGGGGAGGGCGCCATTGACAAAATTGGTAGACTGAGTTAGCTTGGCCTTTGTCAACCTCCCCCGAATCACCGCTCAGGCGGTGACTAGCTATCGCGCGCGGACTATAGATTAAAATTTTAATGCCAAAAGAAAAAAAAACACATTTTATAGCACAGACTAAAAGGTAAACAGCACAACACAGCATGATGTTCTCGCACGCAATACCACGCACTGATTTTTTTGGCACCCCTGCAGTGCCAAAGTCAGAATGTTAGCCATCCCTACCCTCGTAACATGCCTACACATAAACCTACACACAGGCCTATCCAAAGTTCGCACATACATCTCTGTCGCAAAAAAAACTTGTGCTACACATCTTCTAACGGTACTAAAGTTCGCAATAATAAGGTAGTTTTGTTGCTTCGAATTCTTAAAGGGCTTAAGGGGAAATATAGCCTAGCTTGGTGGTAGGTACGGGGGCAGTCGAGTGCCTGTAGAATTTCAGGAACATGAGATATTTCGGAATCTTTCTCTTCGCTTTGCTACAAATCGGAAAGCCCCTTGGTATATGGGGTGAATTAAAATAGGTAACCACCTCGAGTGATTCTTTAATGTACGGTCAACCGCACATCACGGGTAACACTTGCACAACGATTATGACGTAAGTAACTAGTTTACATAGTGCGATCTATTGCGGCCTATCGAGTAACTCGCACGTATCATAATAATGAGGTACTCGCACTTACGAGTTGGATAGTAGCTTGCAGCTGAGTAACTTCAACATTTTTTATTCCACTCGCCTGATCACCTTCCCCCATCACTCGCATTGCAGCAGCTCGCACATCACTCGCATCGTTCGGACGCTTTCGGCAGTAGCTCGGCAGTCAGTCGCAAGAGGATTCTGTATAGTCTTCCAAACCAATTATTTTACTTCAATGAAGTATTGTATTGGAGGAGCTCGTGGCTAAGTAAGAACGGCCGCACGGGTCGATCCATCAGGCTTAGCTACGCTAGCCGGGGATGGTCTGTGGATTGGTGACCATCTTTACATACCGAGTCTCCTCGGGTGTCATTCGTGGATCTTTGACAGTCGTTACGGGTCGTCAGAAGCCCGAAAGTCTGACAATTTGTCTTACCAAGGGGTATCGTATTACCCAGTTACTGGGTTATGGAGGTCAGATAGGCAGTCGCTCCATGTAAAATACTGGTATCCAGCTGCATCCGGTTAGCCTGGAAGCCGACCCCAATATAGTTGGGAAAAGGCTATGCTATTGCAGTGATAGCCTAGTGGTGGTATGACCATCGGTCTGCCAAATCATAGGTCTTGAGTTCGAACCCAAGGCACGCAACTCTGACTTTTCGGATTCATGTGCATATTGTATAATTATCATTTGCTTCAAAAACGGTGAAGAAAAACATCGTGAGGAAACCGCGATGCCTGAGAGATATTTCTCGACGGCATGTGAAGCCAAGTCAGAGGCACATGGGCGGCTTTAAAACTCTGACACTAGGTTAATCACTAACCACACCTAAAGAAGAAGAACACGTTCTGAGCTATTCTCCTTTATGTTATTATGGACATACGAGAGGAATGGCCCTCTTGATTGTAAATATAGTCCTCATATTTACAATTACCCGGGTCATACTTCTTTTTCCTAGCTAAGCAATAGGAAGTGGTGAATGGCGGGCGTTTTTGGCGGACTGTCTTAGGTAATTTTGACGTTCGAAAAGTGCTGATTCTTAGGCTATTTTGAATAAATGACTTTTGAATTTCATTCTCCATGAATAACAATGAATAAAATCTAAACTTCCAGTCAACTTGTTTACCACCAGGAGGTTCTTTCTCAAACTTATTACGTTTTAAATAAAATCTAGGCTTCTAGGCCACGAAAAGGTCTCAGTAATATTAAAAGTAGTACTCCCAGTAATCAGTGCATGCTAATAAATATTCCCGCGCCGACGCAATGACCTGACGGTAATGGAATTAACCTCAACCGCTGGGGAAGCCCTTAGTTTACTGAAATTTTAAAACGGGGACATACTCCGACATACGACAGTTAAATGGCGCGGACACGCGACGAAAAACACTTGTCACTTTACAACTAATATGTTTGGTGAAAGAGGGGCTTGTAGCTACAGCCCCGCGGGTCGATAGATTAGGTTAAGCTACTCTTGCCGCGGTTTTTACATAGATGGGTAACCATCTTTACTTACCAACACATCATTCGTGGCTCTGTGACAGTCGTTACTGTACCCTAATTGCGTAATACACGATCAATCAGAATCTGAATCGTTTTGAAACAGGTTGGTAATCCATTGCTTCATACGTTCGAAGAAAAAATCTGTTCTACAACGTAAATAACGCAATGAATGTTGTTGAACTGTCAAAATGAAACAGATTAGTCGTAATCTTTTACGAAAATATAATGTTCCGTAACTAGATAGCCGGTCGTCAGAAGCTTGAAAGTATCATATTACCCAATAACTAGGTTGTGGTGGTCAGATAGGCAGTCGCTCCATGTAAAATACTGGTATTCAGTTGCATCTGGTTAGACTGGAAGCCGACCCCAACATGTTGCGAAAAGGCAGTTGATGAAGTATGGATATGGGTTTTTTGCGGTAAGACAAAAAACACTTAGCATACCAACATACAAGTTTTTGGCTGCACAGAATTCAACTTGCTATCATTCATCATCATCATTTCAGCCGAAAGACGTCCACTGCTGGACATAGGCCTCCCCCAAATGGGGGGGTTTGCCATAATCGCCACGCTTGGCAGGCGGGTTGGCGATCGCAGTATGGTGTTAAAATGCATAGAGAACGCTGCTGCCCATTCTCTAGTGAGTCCCTTAGTCGCCTTTCACGACACCCACGGGGAGAAATGAGATGGTACTATTCTTTACGTCCGGCAGCATACGGAACCGCTATAAGTAACGGATTTATATCGGTGGTAGAGATGAGAAGGCACAGGTAGAGGGAACGAGCAGAAATGTCTTCCTCGCTCAATTTTTCAAACGACTGGTTTGCAAAATTTTGCGTGTTCAGGCATTTTAGTGTTTCCTTGTATTCAGTCATATCATATCATAAAGTAGGGAATTAACTTCGAGTGCAAGTTGAGCGGCTCTGAGAGTTCTAAGTTTGCTCTTTGAGGTGAAAACATAGGTTATAAAGTATGTCGCCGGCACGCTACGTTATTTATATTTCAATCTACATGGTTGTCATATGGCTTGACCTCTGAGTTTGTTTCGGCCTTTCTTCTCAGAGTAGTCAGATAGGAAACGTCGAAATCATCTAACTTTTTTAATTTTTTTTTTTATTATAACGTGCAAAAGTGATTCCGATATCTCCAATTTATAGAATAAACGAAAGAGAGTGAGAAGCGTATCAGTAAGAATTTTTTTAAAACGTTTTTTGGGTCCGTACCCCAATGGTGCCTATCGGAACCCTATTACTAAGCCTCCGCTGTCCGTCCGTCTGTCCATCCGTCTGTCTGTCAGCGGGCTGTATCTCTAGAACCGTAGTATGTAGACAGTTAAAATTTGCACAGATTGTGTATTTCTATTGCCGCTATACTCGTAACAACAAAATAAAGATAAAAATTAAATAGGGTGTCATACATGAAGCTCTTTCGGCGTTTTTTTTTTTGCTCAATATTGTAAGGTGGTACGGAACTCTCCGTGTGCGAGTCCGACTCGCACTTGACCGGTTTTTTTATAATATGTGATTACTGTCGTTTTTTTTTTTTCATTAACAACATCACGGCTGTAAGGCAGACGACAGTATCCATAATGCTCCTATATTTCCTCAGATGACGTAGGGATAATATGGAAGTTTACATAAAGAATCATCAACCTAATTATATTATAAAAAAACTAGGGAAGATCTTTACCATGAGGTTGCCCAATAATTGCAAGATTTTTGTGACTGCCAGCCACGTCCAGTTAAGGTAGTATTATAATGGTCTTCGCCGACAAAATAATTCTAATTAATAATAGTAACTAAAACCATTAAAAAACTAAGTTTTTAAAGCTTTATCTCTTAAGACGCAGATATATGCCAGTGACCTTGAGTGGTTAGTTTGGGTGTTCTGTACTGAGCTCACGCAACGCGTCGTACGTCCAGCGAGTAATAGGAGTCGTCCATCCAGGAGCGCTGTCCATCATCAGAAGCATTATTAATTTATTATACATAAAACAAAAGTTATTTTAATAAAACACGTATACTAAAAGATCAATAATTAAAGTATCCTTAAAAGGTGAAGGTTTCAGAAAGATACGCTTGATAGATTTTGCGTGATTCTCAGTTTTTTATCCGCATAAGCCATAACTATACAAATTAATTTCAGTATGTAATAAATACATAATCTAAAATATTCATATATTAAGTTATTAAGAAAATGCTCTAATTTAACATTTTTTTTTTTCTAAATCGTTAACACTACTCGTTTAGACGTGATCTTCAGTATAAAATCATTAAAAGTCGGTTATCATCGCCTTAAAAAAAAAACATGTGTAAGAAATGCGGTTCCTCCCAAAACATCGTCCCTTATATCCCAAAGTTATCCCAAGACTAAATCCTGGTATCAAATTAGACATGCAAATAACGTTTTGATGATCATAGTAAGCGATATACCATTGAGTTGTGCTAAGTGATTGTGGAATTAAGACCTCCCTTCCCTCCCTCCCCGAGGTCCTGAGGGACCTGTGATTAGAGGTAGTTTAGAGGAAGTACCTTGGAAGATGAGGCTTATGTTTGAAGTGTTAGATAAGTTATTTTTTCATAAGCTTTTGGGGTTTATTAAAATGGCACTTAGAAGGAGCGCATGCTGGGTATTCAAACAAATGCTGGGCGGTCAAACTTGCTACCATATTATAATAATATCACCGCATTACTGTCCCACTGCAGTGCAAAGCCCTCTTCTTCTTCCGAACTAAAAAAACGTCTTTAAAAAGCCGTCACTAGTTTCAAAGGACATCACTCTCACAGATTGATCAATCTTTCAGTACCCATATTTAGCCATAAAGGCACTCGCTGACAAGCGCGACGTGACTCTTGTCGAACAATTTCTATGAAAACGTGACTTTTCTATTCTTTAATTATAGTTTTTTTTTTTACATTTTATCATACAGGGTGTCGGGACATGGACAAATAAAGTCTGAAGTAAATGTTTTTATTTCACGTAAGGGTGTTTTACAAAAATAATCGTGACTTTGTCGAATTATTTTATATGAATTGATCAATCTTTCAGTACGCATATAGCCATAAAGGCACTTGCTGACATGCGCGACGTGACTCTTGTCGAACAATTTCTATGAAAACGTGAGGGAAATTGTTTTACCGGTATCGCGACGCGCCTGTCTGCGGTAGCTGTAAGTCTACTTCAACATTATTCCTAAAATTCTACGTCTTATTTCTATAAAGTCCCACTAATCGGCCGCACGCATTAACACCGAGACAGGAAGGATTAGTAATCGGTCATGAAAGTAGGCCCTAAGGCTGCCTGCCATTGATGCGGAGCGAGGCTGAGGAGTGGAGCGAGGGAGTAATGCGGAGCGTAGGCGCAGACTGTGCGGATCTAGGACGAGTTCACGCGACGAGTAATTTGAGCGGGCTGCAATACGCTTTTTTTTTTTTTTGAGGATGGGAAATTATCACATGACTTCTCCCGCTCTGGGTGGAGCGAGAGGGTGTGTCAGACTTTTACTGACTAAAACCCACCCGTGTTCCTTCCGTTGCCTGTGTGCCGGGGTCGCGATATCCCTTTCGGACAAACCCGCAACCCCAGCAGGCATTGGTCTTTCGACCCCGTCAGTTGGTGCTGACATGCCTTTGAGGCGCGCGTGGAACACAACGCGCCGTCGACCCGGGCCTGGTCCTTATCGGACGGCGAGCTACCCATTGCTCACCGTCCGCAAGCCCGCGCCTACGGTGGCCGGAAGTCGGCTCGCGACTCCCGACGCCTGGCGCGTCTCCTGCGGCGACTAGGGGCACGAGGGCGCGCATCTTGCCTTTCCCTCGCGCGCTCCGCCTCCTCCTTCGCGAGCATTACTGCTTCGCAGAAGGAAGTGACGGCCTCCCATGCACTCTCGCTCCGGACCATGGCCTGAACCAGGGCCGGACGCGAGAGATCGCTGCCGCCGATCGCCTCTGTGAGGACACGGCGCTGCTCTGCCCAAGCAGGGCAGACCTCCACCGTATGCTCCACCGTGTCCTCCGGGCGATCAACACAATTGTGACACCCGGGCGTTTCCTCCCGCCTTATGCGGAACAGGAACCTCCCGAAACAGCCGTGTCCGGTGATGACCTGCGTCAGGCGGAAGGTGAGGCCGCCGTGGCGCCTCTCTAGCCACTCCTCAAAGAGGGGACTTATCGCCACAATTGTGGCGTGGCCAGGGCTGTAATACCCTGCGGCCGGTTTTTCCGCTTCCCGGTTTTGTATGAATTTTTAAACTAGTTCGCAAATCCCTGTCCACTGAAGCGGAGTGGAGATTTTATGCATTTCCCTTGGTTAATATTGGCACAGCTCTGCTCCGCTCCTCTCGTCTCCGCTCCAGTGGACAGTCAGCCTAATACTTGCGTCAGCTAAGAATATTAAGTAACTAGCCTACTGGTCATTGATTACGTAGTGGTTTTAAGTTTACTAGTAAATCAGACTTATTTATGCTTACTTAGAACCCAATACACCATAATAATTTTAGTCAGAATTGGTACGACTGTATCAAATAACCTACCACAAGTACAATCAAAATCAACAGTCATTTATTCAAATAAGGCTGAGAATTAGGACTTTTCGAACGTAAAAATTACGTAAGACAGACCCCCAAAACGCGCCCTTCTTTTTTTACGGACAAATATAAATTAAAATAAAATAGCCTTCTTGGTTTTTTACAAAATTAATATAAAAAGTGCATGCAATCGTTCATAATATTTATAACATTTCTAATTCTTATATATTACATTTTATAAACAATCGCGTCTATTTGACGGAGTTATGCCAGAACATACATAAAAAAGTCGGTTAAAAAAGACATAATGCCAGTCGATTTTTTGACGTGGTCTCATTAATACCCTAAAATTATGCGATATCAAAAGGAATATCTTGTATAACTATCAGTCGGATTCAAAAAAATCTTTTTACATTGGATACCCCAGTTCTTGAGGAAGGTTACAGGCTTTTTATCATCACGCTACACCCCTTAGGAGCCGATCAAAGAGGAAAAAAAGTTAAGAACGCTAAGCGAAAACGAAGTACACGGAAGATGAGATACGACACGGTGGGTCAGAGGACCAAGAAATTTCACGCGGACAAAGTGGCAGGTAGAAGCTAGTAGCAATAAACTCCTATGTAACACCCACGAGAGTCAAGATGACTATTTTTAGCCTCAACAAACACAAATACAGCTTCCATTAAGCTCATATTAAAACACACAATACCGTTAATCTAACAGATGAGTAAGACGGATGTGTTTGAGTACATTTTAGCAACTCTTTTATGAACCTTCACATAGCTATACAAAGCATGGAGACGTCAAAAGAAATGCAGAAGGGTAACTCTCTTTTACTTTAGAATCGAGGCAGAAGTTAGGTGTTGCCCTGGGTTGTGGAGGTTGAACAGGAATACCTAGCTCTATATAGCTTCGAAGAAGTTCATATCTAACCACCGTAAGGACTATTCTTGCTTGCAGCGCTCGGCGGCTATAGAACCGGACCGGTAACAGATGTGGTCATCGTGTTCACGGGATTTTGTTTTGAAACTGGTTATTATTGGTTAGATATGAACTTCTTTTATAGTACAATACCTTACAAAAAAAAAACTAAGTTCAATACTTGGTTTTCTCTTTTCAGTTAGGTAAGTATGTGTTTTGTCGTCAGGTTTTTTTTTTTAAATCATTTATTTTTTTCAAGCCTTTTAGTTTTATTTATGTATATATTTGGAATTGAGTCATTACTAACTTTTATTTAATACCATTGTTATAATTCTTATTTTTTTTAATTCCCCTATTTTTTTGTATTTGCAGATGCAATATATAAATATTATATAGCCTATGTCACTTCCACAATTCAGTCAAATCTAACGACACCTTATATGTAAAAATCCATGCAGCCGTTTAGGCTACAGAGCGTGCCAAAGAAATAGACATACATACATATCAATCTGCCTAGCCTTTTCCCAACTATGTTGGGGTCGGCTTCCAGTCTAACCGGATGCAGCTGAATACCAGTATTTTACATGGAGCGACTGCCTATCTGACCTCCACAACCCAGTAACTGGGTAATACGATACCCCTTGGTAAGACTAAAAAAATAGACAATAAACAAAATCAATCAATAGACTAAATAGACATACATACTTACGAAAAACATTACCCTTCTTCTGGGGCAGTCGGGTAAAAATAGAACATACCTGGGAAAAGGCTAGGTAGATGAAGTTTACAGAGAGACAGAAGAAAGAAAGAAGACAAAAATTAAGAATGACTTACCAAACAACATTGAAAATGCAAAAATGCAATGCAATAAGGTAGAATTCTTCGAGCGTGCAATGCAAGAAAGGCTTTCGGCTATTTTCACCTGCCTGCAGTGTCTTTAACAACACTTTGAAATTCGAACGATGTCTCGTTGTGAATCTACGATGATTTGCTTTAATAAAATCCAGGGACCGAAAACCTTTATAAATTCCGGTACACGTATCGAAGAATTTCGGTGTCTTCTACGACTAAGATTACCGCCATATACTTTAAACAGTAAGCTGTGATTGGTCGGCGTTCGCCGGCTTGCGGGTAGACTCGACTCTTTGACACACCCTTTGACTAAGTAATGCCGACGACGGCACGTGTAAGATAGAGGTACTTTTTATTTCGGTAACCGCTATTAATACTGGTTGTATTCAATATATGAATTAAGGTAACCTTTAAAAATACCTGTGAAAAAAAAATGAGTTCGCTTTCGTATTGTGTACGCACTCTAGTGAGAGTTCCGAGTGAACTTGACACAATAGCACTAACACTGGTTGGTGAGATCCAGTGAGATCTATAAATGAGAGGAATATCTCACCACTTTACCACAGTATAATTTTTACTAATATTTTGAACTAGCTTCATAAACAAACAAATCTAACTAATATTATACTTAAATGCGAAAATGAGTTTGTTCGTTTGTTATGCTTTCACGCTAAAACGGCTGAACGGATTTCGATAAATTTTGGCACATGGGTAGACCATGACCTGGGTATGTACATAGGATACTTTTTATCCCGATATTCCCACGGGATCGAGACTTATGCGGGTGAAACCGGGGGCCGCAGCTAGTATAAGATAATGTCATAGCTCATTTACACTCACGACTCGCGGCTCGTCTCGCGGTTCGGTTCGTGTCTCGGCCACAGCTCGTTCGCTCGTCAAGTCAATCAATTTATGTTCACACTCTCGCGGCGCGTTCAGTTGTTTCGAACTATCAACTATGGAGGACGTCGAAGAGTCCGCGAGTCCCTTTGACTCATGCCCAAAAACCTTAGCGACCGCTGCGAATGGTGGGACAAGCTGGGAGGCGAACCACGAGCGCACCGATTACTTACTCGTCTCGTGGTTCGCCTCGCGGCTCGTCTTGCCGCTCGCGCGATTGTAAGGCCCCTCGCCCACTGCGACTTTTTATAGCGATGCTGTCGCGCGTTTGCAAACGCGCTTCTGCATCGCTACCATAGATATAAGAAAGACGTTATTTATATTTCTATGATAGCTACTATCGCGCGTTAGTCGCGTTTGCAACGTGCCACAGAAACGTAGCAAATGCGCGACCGTTTTTAACGAAATCGGGGGAACGAAGGGTGGAGAACGGAGGGATGGGTGCTGGGGAAGGGCCCTGAAGCGCGAGAGTAGCGATACAGAATCTGGGCGAAGGTACACAGGCAGCGACAGCACCGCGGCTGTATCGAGTCACATGCGCGACAGCATCGCTACAAAAAGTCGCCGTGGGCGAGGCCTCTCTCTCAGAAGTTGTGAACCTTCTCTTTTCATCTCCGCAGTGGTCTCCACAAGTACATAAGTCGTACGTACAAATAATATGAAAACGAGTGTTAATGAGTGTTATCCGTTGCCTTGTAAACTGTTATTAGTGCTTTTAATTCACTGTTAGGGCTCGGTTTGTTTCACGCCGAACGTGAGTGATGTTTGCTTGTAACATTCAGACGTGTGATACTATTGTTAGGAAAAGTTTTTAATTATTATTCAAATTCAAATAATTTATTGCAATTAGGCACATAAAAGGCACTTTTGAACGTCAAAATTTACAAAGAAATTGAATTGATTCTAGTCGCCCTTTCCAAAAGGTAGTTTTAGTATGGAGAAGAATGGGCAAGAAACTCCACTGTTACACTTTTAAAATATTTTGTATAAATTAATTATATAATTATATGTGAAGACGATGCACCTGGAATAAGCTTACTATTACCACAATAGGTAAAAATAATCAAATATTAAGCAATGACGATACATTAAGTAATTAGTTATGTGAAAGATAATGGTGCTCACATATTTACAAATATTGTAAAAGTATATCTACGATATTCCTAAAATTTTAACAAGTAATACTAATCAGTTAGAGTGTGCGTTCAAGCAGTCATAACATTTAAAATCAATGATAAAAAATTAAAAAAATATACATATAAATTAACAACCAGTTTGATTTTTTCTAGACCTTCAGATCATTTATAACCAATGGTTCAAAGCAAAGAGGTTAGTCGTTACTCATGAGATTAATCTAAACGCGTTGAACTATTGACGTAAACTTTTATTATACAGGATCGAACTAAATTAGCTAGCGAAACTCCAGATGTGATGGGTATCGACATCTTAACACGTTAAAATATACTTTTTACACCTTTCTTCTTCAAAAAACTAAATGTTCGCCACATGGCATTTCAACTATTCCGTGTCAGACTTTAAATTTAGTACCTGTATAAACCATGAATCGAACCCGCGGAACCATGAAGCAACGCAGAAGCGATCATCTCAACAGTTATACCATGTTTCCACTGACTACTTACTCAAGCAATATTCGCTCATAAACCGACAAAATGAGCATTCAACAAACTAATTTTCAAATTACTTACTGCACCGTATATCGATGAAAGGCACGTACACTTGAGGACTTCAAGCTGTACAGTTCCAGTATAAGCTGACCTCTCGTTGTACGGAAAATCTATACTTACAGCATTTATCAAAATGGTGTGATCATATTCCAGGGTTACTATCAAGCTGAATCTCAATGGAATGAAACTCGTAATCGCGAAAAAAAATATCAACTGTCCCATACAAAACTTCAATACCTACTCGTCTCAAATGAATGGGACGGCTGATTACTTTTCACGAATACCTACGATGTTGGGCAAATTCAAATTAAAAAGTCATTTATTCAAACTAGGCTGAGAATCAGCACTTTTCGAACGTCAAAATTACATAAGACAGTCTCCCAAATACGACCGCCCTTCACCACTTCCTAGTGCTTAAGCTGGGAAGAAGTGGCGCGACAAACTCCCCAGCAGCACAGCTGTCTGTTCAGTTGGAAAAACTTGATTCTGTTTAATAGTACTTATGCAAAAATAATTTACATTACCACAAATCGCAATAAAACTCATAATATCCCATGAATCTTCAGTTTCATGGTCGGCCACACCCTCACATATGACCTTACTTTTCTGATACATGCTGCATACAACGGTATTTGTCGAGTCTTTGAGCTCCGTTGAGCTACACTATTACTGACAAATGCGTGCAATGGTGGGATAGGTTCACTCAAATCTGTGTGGTTCTTTCCTCAAAAGACCATCTAATACATTAATCCACATGGTCCTCATGGCCTGACCAAGATCATGTCTGGAGTTTGTTGCGCCACTTCTTCCCAGCTAAAGCACAACTAGGAAGTGATGAAGGGCGGGGTCGTTTTGGGGGACTGTCTTATGTAATTTTGAAACTCAAAAAGTCCTGATTCACAGCCCAGTTTGAAAAGTTTTTTTTTTTTAAAGAGGTTGTCCTCTTAGTTGTTTCCGTCTTTCGGCTCAGAGTAGTCCAAACACACCGAACCATAGTTTATTTTTGATTTGTAAAGTGACTTTTTTTAACCAATTTTCAGAAATAAATATCATTTAATGCGAGGTCAGCTTATCCTGGTGTATAGTTAGTTTGTTGCCGTCTGTACATCTAAGACGAATTTTACGAGTAAAAAGACGTTAAGAGAGTTATAATAAAAAGTCTTTGTATTCGCGAACGATGCATAAAAGCGAGTATAAGAAAATATTAAAGTTCGGGTGATCGCATAAAGGAATTACCGCCTTTATGGTCAGTCACATAGCTGCTCAACCAAGTATGGGAAGCGAGGGGGATAAAAATAAACAATAGCGTTTATTTCTATGGTTTATGGCAAGAATAAAATATAGTGTAGTAGATATGTCATGTTTTAGCGCTCATAGTGACAGTGGATATTATAAGGTGCGCGCAATTTTTGGAGTGAAAACTTCTAACGCACTTGGCGCTCTTTCTGATCAGTGAATGAAACTGAACCATGACGCCCGGGTCAGTGACGCTGAATCGCGTATACTCGGCTCCAGTCGTAAGTTTTCACTTTACTTCTCGTGTGGTCATAAGCATCCATCCTTTTTTTTCTCTTCGTCAAATCAAAGTCTATGCCTTTTTTTTTGGTTACGTTATTGTTATGTATTTTTGTCTACCTGTGACGATACTTAAGGTGGGGCAAAATTAATGTCACAATGGGAATCTGCCATAATTTTTGCAAATGGCGTCACATGTCATTTGTGCTTTGACATTTAGATAATAGACAGATATGGACAATTAGTTGCCAATTCAATGGAGCCATTCACACAGCTCAGGAGTCTCAGACAATGACGAGGATATTGAAACGCCAATTTCTGGGCTGTATAATCTCTCCGTTTGGAGATTTGATCTGGCCGGATCGCCAGTTCTGACGGCGCCACACTTCTCCCTTTGGATATTTTTGGCATCTCACGTTCACCAACATAAACCATAACCTTGCAAGTCTTTAAAGTCAAAATTGAACAAGAAATCACCAGAATGGAGCCAGATTAAGTAATTCAAAATGCCATATAACGAGCACACACATGTAACATCAACTCAAGAGGTGGTCATTTGACCGATATTTTTTTTCAACTTAATTTCATGTCGTGAAGGCCCAGTGGTTAAGGCCTCGCCTCTCGTGCACGAGATTGTGGGTTCAAATCCGGGCAAGTACCAATGTGACTTTTTCAATTCATATGTACTTTCTGAGTTTACCTTGGACATTACTGACATCGGTGAAGGAAAACACCGTGAGGAAACCTGGACTTATATAGTTAATATACCTAAGTCTGAAAATCGCCAACCCGTTTGGGCAAGCGTGGTGATCAATGCTCGTGCCTTCTCTGTATGAGAAGAGGCCTTTGCGCTGCAGTGGGACAATAACAGGCTGGTATATTTTTTAATGACATCAATTTTACACTTTTAAATAATCTTTCCGTGAAAACAAGGCCCGATGTTCAACGAAATGGCAGCCAATTCCCATTATGACATTACTTTCGCCCCACTCTGTATATGTGAGGCGAACACAGTACACTCAGCCCTGCTACTACTAACTTCAATTTGCTGATTCTTCAAATCAGCCGATAATTTTCCCACTACTGGGACACAAACCTCCGCTGTGTGAGAGGAAGTGTGCCATAATCCCCCACGAGGGCTGTGTGAGTTGGTTACTGTCCACATGTCATTGAATTTTTGGCTCTTGGTCATGCCGGTTTCTTTACGATCGATGTTTTAGTTCACCGTTTAACACCTTCAATATGTGTTTTTACCACGGCTTGATCTTATAGATCGACACTCTTAGTGGCGAAATAGAGAACAATTTTACTATAATAAAACCACTTTTTACAAAAAAAAAAAAAAAAAACACTACAAAGTGAAACTATTAACAAATTTAAGTCGGTACTTTTTTTTTTTGTTAAGTTATTTGTTTTTTCATTTTTAGTTGTGGTACCTACCCCACACAAATTCGAATACCACTATCTGCTATGTAAATAACAGATAGTGATAAAATAAATAACATTGACAGAATGTTATATTATATCATCATATTTATCATCCACATATACTAAGTGGAAAAATACGTATTATTGAAACTAACTCAAAAACTATCCAATCAAGTTGATTAAATTTATATGGGGCCAACTTGACAGCATACCCTTTCATTAAAAAAAATAATTTTCAAAATCGGTCCACAGTTGACGGAGAAATCGGTGGACATACATAAAAAAATAACATACGCTACGAACATAGAACCTCCTCCTTTTTGGAAGTCGGATAAAAAGTACTGTATAGCAGTTTTTCTCTTTACAAGCAACACTGCCTGACAATCACAAGATGTTTCTCGGACTATATTCTCACAATTTTGTGCCATAAAGTCTGTAACTTAAACTTAACATCCACCTCTTTCAAATGACATAATGACATACAATCTTCCACGTCTCTCAACCAGTTTTACAACATTCATAAGCAAACATGATTCATCTCGGTTCACTACCGTATCTTCACCGTGTGACTGTTACGTTGACTCATCGGTCACAATATAACTAACTTTGTCCTAGTTTCCAAGGTATTGGTTTAGTCACAAAACACGGAGATAATCTGTGGTTATAAATTCTTACATCTTCTGTAAAGTTCAGTTGGAACCTCACTAGTGTGAGCGAACAGAATTCGAAGGCGAAGTCATTTGTTTTTAACGCAGAAGCGTCAAGGTAGCCCGCGAAATTCAAATTTTATTACGTTTTTTGCAATTTGCAGGTCAGTTTCATGTTGTAAGCAATTTAAACATGATTCACTACAACTTTTAATACAACTTTTATTACAATTCTATTTAACATTTGAGCGGCCGTATCAAATGTATATTTATAGAATTGTAATCATAAAAATGAGCAATACAACTCTCTAAGTTCATATAATTCCATTGAATGACTATTTCACGAAATCATGACATTTGACGTTTGTGCTTACTTATGGAGTTGTATTCCTGATTGTAATGATTATAATTACGTAAAGTCATATTTGTTACGGTCGAGAATCATATTTTAATCAACATAAAACCTGACACTGACTTGCAAAATGCATAAAACTAAAGAAAATTTGAATTTCGCGGGTTACCTTAGCGCATGCCCCCTATAGCGTTGGTTCCGGCTGTCATTCGTGGATCTTTGACAGTCGTTACGAGTCGTCAGAAGCCCGAAAGTCTGACACCAAGACCCTGAGTCTTACCAAGGGGTAGCGTTTTACTCAGTGACTGGGTTGTGGAGGTCAGATAGGCAGTCCCTCCATGTAAAATACTGGTATTCAGCTGCATCCGGTTAAACTGAAAGCCGACCCCAACATAGTTGGGAAAAGGCTAAGCAGATTAATGGGAAGCCATCAATCTTAAAGCGATCTATGAGGTAGCATATCCTATAGTTCTAGACCCAGAACGTACCTACACATTCAAATTACTTTTGACGAAAGTTACTATGAATACATCATTACCAATTACTTCTTGCAATTCAAATTGAACCCTTACAAAAACCGACAAAACGAATTAAATATAATGTTTATTGTAAATATAATTGCGTATGATATATTGCTGGCAGCCCCATTCCAATCTTATAATGGTTCACAATGCAAGGATAGGGTTACAAGACTAAAAAATTAGGGGACCATGTGACAACATTGAAAGTTGAAACCGCTACTTATTATTTATTTATGGTCACGCTTTTTTTTTTCAATTATTACGGAGTGTGTTGTGCAAGTGGTATCCGATTGAGTCCATTAGGAATTTCTCAGTAACAGCCTGGAGCTTGGAAGTTCGCGGTGTGATACCCCCGTGCCTCGGAAACCACGTTAAGCCATTGGTCCTGCGCCTGATCTCTTTCCGATCGTGTCGGATTGCCGTCTCATTGGACATTTTTATTAAGAGTCGTCTTAAAACATTAGGGATAAACAGGAACGTCAAAAACTGACTGAATTGACGTAAGCTGTCAAACGATCTGTCAATATCAAACCGTATGTCATCTCAATATATGAATGCAGTATACTTTTGTGACTTCAACTGTATCAGTCGAAGAATTTTACTTGTGTCTCCAGTGTTTTTCTTCAAAAGTTTTTTTAATGCATAAGACATTGGCAGAATAGTCGATATCGGCTTTGCTTGCCATTTAATAAAAAATAATAGAATACTTCTGTGACATGACCCAGAGCCAAAGGTGGTTTTACGAGTAAGCTAAGTGGACCATAATATATAATTAATAAATTAAGTAATCTATTCTTATACATACAAATAATTAATAAATAGAATTGAAGTGTCTGTTTGTAATGTCAAAATAACAGCTTTTTACTACATGCATATGAAATAAATACGTTAATAAGAAACAACAAAAAAAAAAATTTGTCTTTTGTTCTGTTTGTTCCGGCTAATCTCCGAAACGGTTGGACCGATTTTGACGGGACTTTCGCTGGCAGGTAGCTGATTTTATAAGGAGTAACTTAGGGTATTTTTATTATAGAAAAAGAAAAATAATTAGATATGCCGCGGGCAGCAGCTAATAATTAATAAACTGAGTAGGATAATAGTTAAATATGAATGAAGCTTCCATTTTATAAATGCAGTGTGCTCAAACTAAAATGAAGCAGACTGCAATTTATATTACACATTATTTAATTAGCAAAACGAATTAGTGATGCGAAAAAATTTTATTCGAAGTGATCCCAGCCCTAAGCTAGTGACGTGACAAATTTAATTACAAATCGATTAGCCTATCTAGTGATGGGAAATCAATATGTTTTTATTGCTTTTACACGATGTAAAGTGATAAATTCGATTGGAATTTGAATAAGTGCTGTACCCAAATTGATTGCGTTGATATACGTGCCCGGTAGAATTACTGAGGGCGTGTGACAAACATTACACATTCATACGTCATAGTAGATAGCTTAACCTAGCGGTTCGGATTACACAATTTCGTTTCTAAGTGTTGCGATTGATGTCGATAAAAAAACTTTTTGTATTTTTGTTGAAGTGAATAATTAATGTTTTTAATTATTTTGGTCTGTTGTTTTTGAGGAGTTCGTGGCTAAGTAACAACAGCCGCACTGGTCGATCCATCAGGTTAAGTTACGCTTGCCGGGGTTGGTCAGTGGATGGGTGGCCATTTTTACATACCGAGACCCCTCCGTGGCTCGGAAAGCACGTTAAGCCGCTAGTCCCTGCTGTCATTCGTGGATCTTTGACAGTCGTTACGAGTCGTCAGAAGCCCGACGGGAAAGTCTGACACCAAGACCCTGAGCCTTACCAAGGGGTATCGTATTACCCAGTTACTGGGTTGTGGAGGTCAGATAGGCAGTCGCTCCATGTAAAATACTGGTATTCAGCTGCAACCGGTTAGACTGGAAGCCGACCCCAACATAGTTGGGAAAAGGTTAGGCAGATTGATTTTGTTGGAAATCTGAAGCAGTTAAAATAATGAATTAATTTTACAGACCTAAAAAAATATATGGATATATAGTACTTAATCTAGAATCTACTGACGCCAAAGCTTTCAAATGACAATGTTTTTTTTTTGGCACTAGTTATTTTTGGTCAGTTAATGATATGATGTAAGAGTTTAGTAATTTTACTAACTAATTTGACATGAAGGCTCTTCCAAAATTCACTGCTTTTGTGACTGGCATGAAATAAAATATTCCTTTTTAAACTTTCCGGCTTGGAAGGGTGACCTATACGATTACGTACGACTTAAGTAACTTAACACAACATCACGCCTGTAATCCCGGAAGGGGTGAGCAGAGGTGCAAACCCACATTTCGCCAGAGATGTTTAAGTCTCATGTAATGGGGGCGAGCCTAGTGCCATCAACCGGGCAGCATCCAATCTCCGGGCTGCTGCTAAGAAATCCCTGACGGAAAAACGCAATAACACGTTTCCCGAGGTTTTTTTTTTGGTTGGGAAATTATCAAATAATTTCTCCCGCTCTGAGTCGAGCAGGAGGGCGTGTCAGACTTTAACTGACTAAAACCCACCCGTGTTCCTTCCGTTGTCTGCGTGCCGGGGCCGCGATATCCCTTTCGGACAAACTCGCAACCCTGGCAGGCCTTTTCCCGACCTGGCAATCGATCGGACTTCATGCTCAGCAGTAGTATTTACTGGCGACGACGATCCCAACGACGCAGGTAATTGAATTCAATTTAACTTCATATACCAAAACAAATAATCTTAAACAAATAACAAAACGAGTTTCATAGAAACCTCACCCAAGTCAAATATACGTTTGTAAAATAATTAAGTGAGAAACTTTTTTTATTGTTTCAGGCGAAGTGTGTCAAAATACTGAAAATTTCTCGTCGAAGTTAGCGATTTGTTATTTTGTTTGACTCGAAGCAAATATGGAAGTTTAAATATAGGAATGAGTGTATACATGTATATTTGAGTTTATAATTGTTTTGTTTGCGGGAGGGTATTTTTCTTTTGGTCTTTAATTTGTAGAAAGTAATAAAAGAAACGGCTGTTAGTTTCAGAAGTAAGGAGTTGTTTTTTTTTTTGTTAATATTGTTATTGAAAGAAAAAAAAGTAATATTACTGGTTTAATTTTTTTGCCAAACTGAATTAAATTATGTCTATTCCTTAATTAATTTACATGTAAATACTGTCACAACTCTAAGTACTATTTTTTTTTCATTAAGTACCTAAACCATCAAATTTAAAACATTCTACCCCTTTAATAATATATTCAAACCTTAAAAAACCTGTCTGATTACAACATGACGTCAAATATCAATCAGTCACCGCACTATCGCGCCATCTTATCGATAAGAGCACAACACTACGCTGTCCATTATAATAGGCGTTTTGTTTACAATCCCAACTGAAGGGGAATCCGGACCCCAACTCAATAACACAATGACTTAAATCACACCGCAACACTCACACAAAATGTACTTTAAATGTATCAAAACAAAGCTGATTTTTCTTTGAAGCAGCAAGGAATAAATTTGGAGTAATGTTAAATGCAAATGGGAATAAGTGACATTGTGTATCAATGTAAAAAGAACTGTATTACAATAGTGTTAAAGTTGTTCTTGGAATGTATTTCGCGGTGTAGATAAATGGGTTATGTCGTGGGGCTGTCGGCAGAAGAAATCGATAACACAAAATTGCGTTTCCGTCACCTATTATTCCCTGTAGTAAGTTGTGTTTTTTAGTATGCTACGATGTTTTGTAGCGACATATTGCTCTAATGTGGAATGAATGTTTAACTTATGATCATTCATAAGCTCTAGTATTCTCTTCACAAAATTAATTGAGATGTCAAAAAGCTTTCTGGGATCTTAAACGCATTAAGACTTTAATTCGAGGTTAAAGACGTTTCAAAGCAAGAAATTAAAAGCTGATGTCTCACCTAAAATTCGATTTCGTACAGAAGCTGAAATTCAGTTTTGGTTACAGTTGAGCAGTCTTTCAGGAACCGGGGGTTGGTCACTCGATTCAGATCACTTTAAAGTTCACTTGAAACCTCACTCAAGTGAGCGCACACAATTCGAAACCGAACTCATTTTTTTTTTTAAAGTAAATCATCGCGGATTCACAACGACACAGCGTTCGAATTTCGAAGTGATATTTTCAGAATAGCATTTAGATTATGGGCTGGTTTTTATGACTCAAAAATGTACTGAAACACTCTTGAGTCATAAAAACCGGCCCCGTAAAGAAAGCAGCTGCCATTTTGAATGACCATGTATGAAGTTAAACAGCTGTTGCACATTTCGCAAGGTATGTCCACTGACCGTCTGCCGGTAGTCTGAACAATACCACACGCCGAAACAATGGGGTCATTAACCGCGGCCGCCATGTTATTTTTTTTTGTAAAATTAAAACAACTCTTTTATTCTGTGGGTCGACTCGTAGAGCAGTGAAAGGGGTAGAGGGCTTCTTTTTTTTTTCAATGTTTTTTTTTGTTGCTCTGGCTATTCTAGAGCTACGCATGTTTTGTAGGTATTGAAACAACTTCTAAGGATTTTCTTATACAGAGTAGGCACGAGCATTAACCTGAATGTTTCCTTCATGGCGTGTTGGCGATTTCTGTTAATTATATACTTACATGTCATGGTTTCTTCACGATGTTTTCATACACCCGTACGTAACGCAGTGACGTCCAAGTTTAGTTTACTTGTTGATAGGCCTACACTGTCTTCCCATACCTATTAACAATGTAATTTGAAAACATTGTAAACGCCAATTATTTTATTTTAAGACTTACCGTGGAGTTTCTTGCCGGCTCTTCTGCATAGGAAACGACCAATTGGAGCCGTGCACCTAGCTTCTGACGTTTCATAAGTGCCCATGTAGGTATATGAAATAAAATATTTTGAATTTAGAAACCTTACTCATTAAATAAGTCACATTGACAGTTCACCCTAAAAGCTTAAGAATCAACATTCTAACTACGTAACACACTTTCAATTACAATTCGAGAGTTTTGAAGGATATTGCTAATCCATTGCTTCATAGGTTTGAAAAATTCGTCTGCTCAACAAAGTTAACGCAATGAAATTGGGTGAACTGTCAAAATGAAACCCATTGCGATGAATTGTAATTTTTTGTGTGTTTCGTAATTACCCATGACCACAATAGAAGCCGGTTTTGTCGACGGAAGTTTGTATGGTGGTTATGCTACGCGTGCTGGTCCTTTATTCTAAGAGGCATGCCAGAGCATGCTTGATTTCACCCCTAATTCTGTAGCTCTATTGCTATATCGTAGACAAGGCTCTTTAGATTTTCAGGGTCACCTTATCACCGGGGTCGCGGGAAAGTCATAGTCATAGTCATTTATTCATAAACAAGTTACTTGTATCTGTATTTACATACAAAATTACACACAATTACAGTATACACAAATAAATTACATTTAAATACCATAAATAACATCAACAATATAAAAAAATTGGAAATTTAACAATATGGCCAACACCTTAAAATTTAAAATAATAACAAAATAATTAATTAAAGACAGATTAGAATAAACTGGTAAAATCAATAATAAAAAAAAAAACGAAAACCGATACCGTAGCCCCTGGCAACGTACAGACAACAGAAGGAACACGGGTGGGTTTTAGTCAGTAAGAGTCTGACACGCCCTCCCGCTCCGCCTAGGGCGGGAGATGTTATTTGATAATTACCAACCATAAAAAGGGACACCTTATCAGGACTTGTTATTAGGTTCGTTGACTTGAAATCGCTTAAACAATGTTGTTGATTCAGGGGAAATAACATCATCTATTGATAGTTAAGAGGCATAGTACATAGCACTATCGACTGATTGCTAAAGCTAATTATTATTGAATGACCCTTGTGTTACTGCTCTCAATACGAGCTTTATTAGGTTTTCCAAAAGGACATCCTTAGTAGCAGTCAGCGACAGGCGAGCCTATTACAAAGGACTTATAACTGGTGTAATTCAAAGTCCAAAAGTCATTTATTCAAACTAGGGTGTGAATCAGCACTTTTCGATTGTCAACATTAAATAAGACGCCCGCCGTTCACCACTTCCTAGTGCTTTAGCTAGGAAGAAGAAGAGGCGCAGCGAACTCCCCAGCAGCACAGCTGTCACACAGTCATAGTCTGTTCAGTTAGAAAAAAAATATTCTATAGTTATAGTATGCAAAATAATTTACATTACGCAACACAAAACATAATAATTATTATAATAATATGTGAAGCAAAAACTTTGTAATTAACACTTTTTACGAAAATTACGCGGACAGAGGAGTATGAAATTTGGCACAGTTAAAGTTTATATGGAGAAGGAGTGCAGAAAGCTAATATTTTTATATAATAACATTAGAAATAAATTAAATTAATAATAAAAAAACATTACACACACTACCATGCGTTTGACACAAGATGGCTACCTCAAAATCATGACATTTAAATGAATTATGATCGAATTTCTACCTCTGGGCGACCACTAGTTTAAATTATTTATTAGCCATATGTCAGCTAGCACACGCTAATAGACCAACCAAAAATATAAAGCTGGGTTAGTATGCATATCTATCGGGAACACAGGTATGGTGCTTTTTATACTGATCAACATAACGCCACCATTAACAGTAACCATACCATTTTAGAATTAAAGGTATCAATCGTTATCCACGTGTTGTCAACATGGTAGTTCCCAACTCCACCAAGTTTGGCGTTCCAGCACGCGTAGTATGACAACCATAGAAACGAGTTTTTTTGGTACGGGTTTTGTCTACGGAAGAATAGACAAAATGACAGAGTGATTGTTTATCTGTCATTTTATCTATTCTTCCGTCGACAAACTCGTTTCTATTGTAGCCATAGAAACGACTTTTGTACGGGTTTTGTCTACGGAAGAATAGACAAAATGACAGAGTGATTGTTTATCTGTATTTTTTTTCTATTCTTCCGTAGACAAACTCGTTTCTATTGTGGTCACGCTAAGCGTGCTGCTGTCTAAAGGTGGTACCAGTTACCACTTTCCATATTGTAGAACTGTAGGCAATCCGTCTGTTTACCAACCTATCGCATAAAACCTCAAACAATAACGTTTTAATGGAAACGCAGCCTCTGTGCCACACTACTCTGTGCGGTAGTTAAATCGAGTTTGAAATTGGCGCGGCCGCCCTAACCCAACTTTGTATTGAAACAAGCTTTTTACGTTCTGTCTACATATACGAACAAACTAATATGTACGAGTATGTATGTTTGCTTCGCGTTTTTGCGGTGTGCTGTCATATTTTTCTTTGTTATGTCGTTTCTGAAAAAATGTTTTGCCTTTGAATTACTTTGTACTAGAGAACTGCCCCGTTTGTCTCGTGGTCGCAAGCGACTGCAGAGCGTGGGGTCTTCGATTCCAGGGTCTGGCAAAGTGTTATTGGGTTTTTCCATTAGGAATTTCTTAGTAACATCCTAGAGTTTAGAAATTGGGCGGTATGATCCCGTCCCTAGGAAAGCACGTTAAGCCGTTGGTCCTACGCCTGATCTCTCTCCGGTCTTTCCCGTCCCATCGGACTATAATAATAAAGTGCTCGTAGGGATCTTGATCATCTGTCGGGCTTTGCGATTGTTCTGAAAGCCGTGGAATACCTTTCCATTCCAGCACCTCAGGACATGTTGCCCCCTTGTCGCTACGTCACTATGTGCTAGGGACCGTTTTCGGAGGCCCATTACTGGGTGTGCAAGTTACCCCCTACCATTTTATCCGTGTATACCATAACATTGATCAGGCAGGGGACATAGGCCTTCCATAGTTCTAGGTAACCAATCCACTATAGCCAGCCAAACCCATACCCCAATATTTTTTGTTTCCATGTTCTGCAATAGTCCTGCACCAAGCGGGTGTCGTCCTTGGGTGCACTTGCATAGTGCATACATTGATAATCGTCGGTTGGTGCCTCATTCCATTTAAAATTGTCTAAGGGGCCTCTGCGAGTTGGTTACGCCCCATCGTACGCCTTCCAAAGGACCGGGACCCCATGGTCCCGAGATATGTGTACACATATATATAATAATAATTCCTTTATTGTCAGGCAACTAAGGCCCATAGATAAAATATACAAAATATTGTTACAAAATAATAAACTAATGCATAATTATTAAAAACAAATAATCTATTAATAACTAAGTAGTATTTTGGGTCGGCGACGTATTGCGCGTATGAGAGTGAGGGAAGAGAGAGTGCATCTGTGTCTGCGCGCACTCTTGTGCACTAATAATATCTCCCGCGCCGAAGGCTCTCCGTTGAGATTGGCGCCGTGGCCGAAATACGGTCTGGAGGACTATACTAGAGAACTTTGATGACCAACCTGTCTGACAACCAGTCTTACTAAGGGGTATCGTGATACCGAGTAACTGGGTTGTGGAGGTCAGATAGGCAGTCGTTCCATGTAAAGTACAGTTTTCAGTTGCATCCGGTTAGACTGGAAGCCGACCCCAACATAGTTGAGAAAAGGCTGAAATTGATTGAAATGTGCTGCCGGAGCTGATATGCGGTACTTACTCTTTTATCACCGATCAAGGACATCTGAAATAACAGAGGCATCGCAGAATCTGGCGCCTTGTCAGCCCAGAGGAAAAGCTGAAATATATCGTGTCATCGGCACACATAATCTTCACTACGGAACACAGCAACGCTGCTTGACGGCAAAAATAAGGATGGGTGGTAGTAGTTACTGAGTAATACGATACCCCTTGGTCAGACTGGTTGTCAGACTTTCGGGCTTCTGACGACCCGTAACGACTGTCAAAGATGACTGACATCCGGGACCAACGGCTTTACGTGCTTTCCGAAGCACGTATGCGTCTCGGTATGTTAAGATCACACCCATCGACAGACCAACCCTGGCAAGTGTAGATTAACCTGATGGATCGAACCGTGCGCCTGTTATTACTGAGGCACGAGCTCCTCCACCGGCAGCACATTTGCACTACGAAAATCGCCCTTAATGCTAAGACATAGAGGTGCTCTCTATATCAAATTCTTATCACTGATGTGCGGTTGGCTATACAAAGGTATACGAGTAAACTGAATTATTTTTTATCAGTCGAACAAACTATTGTTGCAACAACTTTCAGGCTTCAACCCAAATACCTCGACGTTTCCCAAACCACACAATGGAAGTCGGGCTAATCGACTTCCTTTGTAAACTAAACCGAACTACATTTTTCTAAATTAATTTTCCAACGTTCGCGTTAATTACAATTTAATTGATCACGCGACTGTTCGCAGATTGTGGGGAATCAGTTATTATGCTGTAAACTATTAAATATTAGCTTTAGCTTGTAAGTTAGTTATTCATGGAGTTCAGGCTATTGTATTTACATCTAGAAGTTATGTTGGAGAAGATTTACCTTTGATTATGCTGGTCATAAACGTGCACTTTGTTCATTTTGGTAGTTATTAATATGAAAACATGTTTTTTGATTAGACTCCTCTACAAACGAAGTCTCTCATGAAGAACTTTAGTGTGTAGTCTAACAAATAAGTTATGCGTGGTGTTATGGTGGGGGTTATGCGGTACAGGGAGTGCTGGGCGTTGCGCCGCGCTCGCAGTCTTGAGGAAGTAGTCTTACCGAATCCACGTCTAACGCAGTAATATTGGAAACAGTATTATGAAGTGAGGCGCGTCGAGCATATTTTGGGTGAACAAAAATCATGGAACTCGCGTCATCGTCACCGCACGCTTCCCATGAGCTATATGTATACTGTGTATATATGCACATAGCTATACAATTCACAAGTTACTTTGTTTTAACTTCTATCGGCAGTCTCCAAAGCATGCCCCGTTTTTTTTTAAATTATACTTAACCTATTATTGTACATACTTAACCTAAACCAAGACACCACATCTAGTACTTCGTTTCTTGCGTTAACTTGAACCTTACGAAAATATCCGCTCATTATCTGTTGAAGACCAAAGAAACGTGGGAGGGGACTGTGTGAAAGATGATATGTGTGTTAGAAAGGCGGTGACTTACTGAGATGACGACTATTAGAGAAGTAGGTATGGAAGAAATAGATATGTTGGCAATGATGATGTTGGTAATATCTGTTGCTTGTGACTTTAGCAGCGTGTTTTTGATGTGTAACATCATTCCTCTCACTTTCCTGCAAGCTGTGGGATTGATTTCGTGAAAAGGGACGGAAGTGTGTAACAGGAAGCCGGGGAAGCGCACGCTATTTGATTTGACCAATGAGCGCGCGCGGTGCTAGTATTGTCCGTTACAAACGACCTTGATAATGCCCCGACCCTTTAATGTTACCTACTTATTACCAAGGTGAGATGTCAGATGTTACACATCATATACGACTATTGTAAGGCTCGCTCGTTTTTTAAATAAAAAAAAAAAACATTATTATTTAGGTTAAAAATTAGCCCCCTAGTGTCCTCTGGGTCCCAGACTGCCATTTTGTCTTTCATTACGATCGGTTCAGTAGTTAGCCGTGACGAGGTAACTAACGTTCAGACAGGAGCTTCGCAATTTTATAAAAACGCGTGAATAAAATTACGTGTAAAAACCCCAGCAGATTAAACATGTTAATACTCACTTTCCAATCCACGTGTGATCTAAACAAAGCAACACATCACATGCATGAAACCTATGAAACAGTGTGAAAACAATCAGAAGTTGCGTCCCCGGGTCCCCGCGGCCGAACTGACCAACTTCCTTCATTATTCAACAACACATGGATTTGACCATGCGTTGCTATGGCGATAGGAATCAGTATAATAATAGTTTAAACTCACGTGGCTATTGTGTGAGCTTTTATTTTTTAACCTCTGACGCAAAAACAGGGGTGTTATAAGTTTGACCGCTATGTGTGTGCGTCTGTCTGTGGCACCGTAGCTCTTAAACGGGTGAACCGATATGAATGCGATTTTTTTTAAATTTGAAAGCAGGTTTTCTAGCGATGGTTCTTAGACATGATTTATCGAAATCGGTTCAGCCGTTTGAAAATTATCAGCTCTTTTCTAGTTGATAAATGGATGTGAGCATCTTCCACAGGTCTGATTGATTTAGTATTCTGTATTCTGATTTGGTATTCTGTTACTTCAATGACATTAGAAGAACATAGTAACCTTGAACTGATGCTGCAGCATCACCTGGAATTTGCAGGATTTGCAACTCCCATACCAACTTACAGCAAAGGTATCGTGAATGTATACAAAATATTGTAAAACATTTTAACGGTGGAGTTTCTTGCTCATTCTTCTCCGCACGAAACTATCTTTTAAATTTTCTTGTTAATTTTGGACGTTCAAAAGTACCTTTTATTTGAAATAAACGATTTGACTTTGACCAAGGAAATCATTTTTTTTTTTTTTTCATGTTTTCATTTTCTTAAATGGTGCAAAAATTCATTACATTTATAACGTAACAATAATTCATATCTACACTACTAAGTTTTTAATGAGCTGCAGTATTTTATCTACTTCTACATATTATTAATTAAAGTCGCTTTTCATGTTTGTCTGTATGTCCGCGTTGTTCTTCTAAACCACGCAACAGATTTTGATGATGTTTTCACTATCGTTTAGAGAATTTATTCCGGAAGGTTTATGTGTATAATACGTTAATATTACACTTATGTAAAACTAAGAAATATCGTTGTTTTGTCAAGTCGTAAAAACCGTGCGAAGCAGGAGAGTGTCGCTAGTTATTTATGACTACTCGACAAAAATATAAAGATAGTCTTTTTTTTTATAAACTACCCCTTTACCTACTCATGTGGTTAGTTATTAAAAAAATAAGAGCCAAACCACGAACATTGTACCTACCCTCAATAATTAAACTAATGATTTGTCTCTTCTTCCGCAGGTAAGCATCTTTGAACAAGTACTTCAGTTTTTACCTGAGGTACTACCTACCCACCCACTCGAAAGTAATCGGCTTATGTAAACTGGTAATGAGAGTTTTTTTATATTAAAATATTTGTGAAGGAGATTTCGCAGTTGCTAGCAGTGAAATGATATATTTAATTAATCTTCTTATTAACATAATAACATCAGTCCCGTGTTCCCCGAACAGATAGGCAGAGGTGTATACACCTTTTATGTATAGTATTTTTATCTCACGAGGCGACGCGCGCTTTACTTGTGGTAACCAAGTGTACAAACACCCTGTGAATGAGTGCATGAAGACGAGTAGTGTCATCACATTACACACACTTCCGACTTCGTCATTGTCTCGGACGGTACCGAGAGGTCCTACGCTTACAGACACATTCACACACATTTACATTTTAACCACAAGTAAACATTTAGACAGTTATGTTTAAGTCCCATGAAGGGTGGGGCGAGCCATTAACCGGCCTCAAATCCACAACTGGGACACAGGCCTTCTCTTTGCGAAAGGGAGTGGGCCATAATCCACCACGCGGGCACAGTGCGAGTTGGCGGATGTCACATGTTCTCGACTCTTCGGTTCTAACTGATGCCGAACTAAAGACCTACAATTTTTAAGTCAGGAGCAGTTATCACTGGGCCATGTAACTAAAAACTTATTTTAACACTTAGCCCGACACGGGAATCTCAGCTAGTCATCATTCATCATTTCAGCCGAAAGTCGTCCACTGCTGGACATAGGCCTCCCCCAAATGGGGGGTTTGCCATAATCGCCACGCTTGGCAGGCGGGTTGGCGATCGCAGTATGATGTTAAAATGCATAGAGAACGCTGCTGCTCATTCTAGTGAGTCCCTTAGTCGCCTTTTACGACACCCACGGGAAGAAAAATGGGATGGTACTATTCTTTACGTCCGGCACCACACGGAATCTCAGCTAGTATGGACTTTTTTTTTCATGTTCATACTATTTAAATATTCGTGAAGTTTTAAACATTCATTCTCCAAAGTTCATCTTCGGCCCTATGTGCTCTAAAGATTGACATCCTCTTCATGAAACAGTCGTTTTTCTTAAGAAATGTACAAAAGAAATGGATTTAGTCTGGCCAGCATGAACTCACTGTCTCCGCCAAATAAAATTACCTTAGAAATGATTTCGTACAGCGGCTGTCAACGTTATGGGCTTTTTTTTCGTTGGTTGGGAATTATCAAATAACTTCTCCCGCTCTGGGCGGAGCGGGAGAGGACGTGTCAGAATCTAACTGACTAAAACCCACCCGTGTCTCTTCAGTTGCCTGTATGTTGCCAGGTCCCACTGTATCCATTTCGGACTTTCCCGCGAAACGTTTTGGGCTTTTCTAATTATTTAATTCTTGTGTATAATTAGTGTGGGCTTTATTTAAACTTTTTGGCCATAATGAGTCATCTTTCAGAACAAAATTTCGAAGACATGTGACGTCGACTAACCCGAACTGGGCCCGCGTGGTGGATTAGAAATATTGTATTTCACATAAACCTACATGGGCACTTATTAAAAGTCAGAAGCTAGGTGCACGGTTCCAATTGGTCGTTTTCTATGGAGAAAAGCTGGCAATTAACTCCACGCCACTCCAGCCGATGGTAACCCCTCCTCAGAAAAATGTGATCTTTGGCAAGAACTGCTTAAGCCCCCTGATTTCTTCACCGAATCATCAGATAGCCTCCCATCCGGGCTCAAGTTACTGTGGCCTACTTGGAAAACCTTAAATATACTTCGTACCCAAGTAGGTCGCAGCAAGGATAACCTCCACAAGTGGGGGTTCTCGGACGGCTCAAATCTCCGGTGTGTATGCGGCGTCTCTCCACAGACAATGGCTCACCTCCCATCTTGCACCGGAGGCCCTGTCACCAGAACCCGTGAGAACCTAATGGCTGCGTCAGCGAACGGTATTCGCGTTGCTGAGTTTTGGGCCAAACAAATTAAAAAAAAACAAAAAAAAATCGTGTTATTTTTGCCATCGACACGCTCAGATAGACTACACATATTAAACTCGAAAAAAATCAAATTTACTTTTGCTTGTATATTCCTGTCGGTACGTCATCGGCAGCTGAGAAGCAGACAGCTTGAGGTTATGTTTATCTGTACTGAACCATTAGATAATTAATTAAACATGTTTTACTTCACGGTCAACAAGCCAAAGTTTGAGAATCATTGCCACTCGGGTGGTAGGGCGCAGGGCACGTGGATGAAATTAGGGTACAAGAGAGTGGGGGTAGGGAGGGGGGTGCAAATTATGAATTTGTGAATAATTCACACGAACCATCAAAATACTAATGTTAAAATGTCGCAGGAAAAGCCGAGGGCACACGGGTCGTCTTTTGTATCTACTTGTATTTATTTTCATTCATTATTTTTCATACATTATGTATGCCTACTTATTTTTATTGTATCTGCATACATACTGAGAGCCTATTCAATTGGATTTGTATTCATGAGATTTTTTTAAACATACAACCATGTAAAAAATACTATTGGTACATCTATACATTTCCAGTTTATGCTGATCTCGCATTGTATAGGATTTCCGTACAATGCGAGATCAGCATAATCTGGAAATGTATAGCTTGATGTGTAGCGTGTGTACATGCAAATTATTTGCAGCCCTATAAATAACACTACGAGTAATAAAGCAATTTATAAAAACAAAATATTTTAGCTTAAGTACTCACAAAAATATATTATCATTATGACGTAAGCACACAAAAGTTATTCCGAAGCCAAGGGTAAAATATATCGTAAAGACGTGTAATGAAATAACTACATTGTAGCCCAAAAAAAGGTATACAACAATCAATCATACATTTGTGGCGAACACTGGACCTTTTATTGCGGCACCGAGTGTACAACAATAGTTTAAAAGTGGCTTTATGTGTAATGTCAAAAGGACAATACAAGAAATCGGGAAAGTCACTTTATTCATGACGTGATACGGTGATATTCGGAAATATTTTTTGTGGGAGTAAATCCTTCGTTCAGCTCGGTCAAAGTAGTGTCGTTATTCTCTTTTCACTTCGAAATTCGAACGTTGTCTCGTTGTGAATCCGCGATGATTTATTTTAAGAACAAACGAGTTCGGTTTTGAATAGGGATGATGACTAAAAAATTTTTTTTAGTCCGTCTTCGAGAAAAAAAAAAAAAATATTGGACCATTGTTTTATATTTTTTTACGTAATCTAAAGATTACGGCGATACATTGAGGTAAAATATGCCATGACGTCACGAGTATGTAGATTGTATACATACTAGTGACGTAGCGACCCCCACTCCCCAACTTAAAATGCGTTTTATCTAAGTATTTTTTTATTAATATGATAAAGCAAAAAATACGTGTCTAATATTTTTTTATCATCTGACTGATGGACTAATTAGTTTTTTTTTTACCCAGGCATCATCCCTATTGTGTGCGCTCACTTGAGTGAGATTCCGAGTGAACTTTACAGATTTGCAATATTGACTGTCCTCTAACCTCTGGTTTCTGAATGCGTTGTCTACGGTTGCTATTGTCATTTTGGTGAATCTTTTCAGGAACTTGGAATTTGACAGATGATTTTACTGTCAAACATTTTTTTTTATAGTGCAGTTTGACAATAGCTGGTGCTGTTTAATTCGTGATGTGCACAAAACTTGATTCAAGTTAAATGTTATTTGTAACTACTAACTACCATACTTCATTTGAAATAAGTTTAGACATTTAAACAAACCTTTTTTACAGTCCGTTCAACCGATTCTGCCTTCTATACCTTAGGCATAAGGATGGCATTAAAAGCGAAAATGTGGTTACAATACCAACTGTTTACTGCAGCTGGGTAGCCGGGATCCGTGTGGTGCCGGACGTAAAGAATAGCATCATCCCATTTCTTCCCGTGGGTGTCGTAAAAGGCGACTAAGGGACTTACTAGAGAATGGTTAGCAGCGTTCTTTATGCATCTTAACACTATACTGCGATCGCCAACCCGCCTGCCAAGCGTGGCGATTATGGCAAACCCGCATTTGGGGGAGGACTATGTTCAGCAGTGGACGTCTTTCGGCTGAAATGAGATGACTGCAGCTGCCATTTGTCATGCCACCAACGCAGTAGAAGGTAAAATCTGTTGAACGGACTGTAAAAAAGGTTTAGTTAAATGTCTAATCTTATTTCAAATAGAGTATAGTGCGGAGTCACCTTTACATAAAATTCAACTGTAATTTTATAGATAAGTGTATTTATTTTTCATAGAGAAAAACATACGAAAAAAACACAATATCACGCCTGTGTTCCCAGAAGGATTAGGCAGAAGTGTACCTATAGTACACCCACATTTCGCCAGTTATGTTTAAGTCCTATGTAATGGGGGGCGAAGCTATTGCCATCAACCGGGCACAAAGCCGGACTCCGGCCAGCTACTGAGAAATTCCTAATGGAAAAACCCAATAACACTGCCCGACCTGGAAATGGAACCTAGCCGTCACTGACCTTAAATGTATTTTTTCCCGACTGCGCGACAGCAAAGACAGAGTTATGTTTTTTTCTGCTACTGTCTCTTACACACGCAATAAATATAGGACAAGTAATAATATTAATTGTTAATCGCGTAGCGGTCGATGTCGTATCATTAATCACTGGCGCGGGGGTGGGCAGAGAGCTGGGGTCCAATAATTTGATGCGGCGACATATTGTCGCTGGACACGGCTACGGTTCTGGGGTTCCGTGAGGATTTGACGAAAACGGTGGAGTTTTGTAGATCGCGATTAAGTTAGGTAATGTCGTTTTTTTTAAATATCATAGTCGTAAACGGGTGTCTGTACATATATTAACGACTAGCTTCTGCCCGCATGATATCTTTATAAATTTTAGCCTGTTACTCAGCGATGATAACACATAATATAGCATTCTACAGGTGAAAGCATTGAAAGAATTTTTGAAATGGGTCCAGTAGTTTTTGAGTTTATTACAAACAAACAACCAAAATCTTTTCTCTTTATAATGTTAGCGTAGACACTGACCGCAGGAGTCGCCCGGGGCGTCTAGAATCCCAGGCCGATTCCCTAGGTCGCCGTCCGATAAGATCGATGACGCGTTGTGTTCCACGCGCCTCTCAAAAAGATGGCAGGAACGCTTACGGGGTCCGCTAGGGCCGAAGCCTGTCAGGGTCGCGGGAAATTCCGAAAGGGATACCGTGGCACATGGCAACGTACAGGCAAGTGAAAGAACACGGGTAGGTTTTAGTCAGCAAGAGTCTGACACGCCTTCCCGCTCTGCCCAAAGCGGGAGAAGTTATTTGATAATATTCCATTCAAAAAAAAAAATTGTGTGGATACCAAAGATACAGAAGAAATCCTAGCGTAGGTCAAAACAACCACATGGCTGATTTTATCATTAACTAGCGACCCGCCCCGACTTTGCACGATTTGACAAAACATCGAGATTTCTCTATTACTTATTAGGTTTGAATATTAATTTATTGTATGAATAAACCTTCCGGAATAAATTCTATAATTGATGGTGAAAACCGCATCAAGATCCGTTCCGTGGTTTAGAAGAATAACGCGGTCACACAGATTCGTATTGCGACTTTAATTTATAATATATATAGAAGCCGAAAAATAATAGCAAGACAAGCATCTAGAAATAATAGCAAGACAAGCATCTAGAAATAATAGCAAGACAAGCATCTAGAAATAATAGCAAGACAAGCATATAGAAATAATAGCAAGACAAGCATATATAAATAATAGCAAGACAAGCATATAGAAATAATAGCAAGACAAGCATCTAGAAATAATAGCAAGACAAGCATCTAGAAATAATAGCAAGACAAGCATCTAGAAATAATAGCAAGACAAGCATCTAGAAATATGTACAAAAAAATAAGAAAGTATTTTCAGATACATAATTCTTAATAATTGTAACATTTTATATTGTAGCATCGTCTCTGGATTTTTTTAAATACAGCAACATACAATATTATAAAGTGAAAAGAACCCGCTTCAAATAAAACCCAGTGGCATCCCAGCATCCTGATCTATAAACATAGAGGCATCCCTATTTACGTTGATGCGTGAGACATGCCATTACATCCCTGTATCCCCAAGGACACACTGAGGTACGGAACCCTCCCGTAAGAAAAATTACTACCTTTTTAAATAGTCGGGAAACACGACACGTTCTTTATGAGGGAGTCCTAAAAATTTAAGTGTTTTTTTTTTTCTTTCTTTTATTTGAGAATTTCTTTATTATGTATTACTTGTTGTCTGCGATTTGAATAAAAACTTACATGCACCGCCATTTAGACTCCCCAGTCATTACTCTGAAGGCACTGTCCTCAAGTATAGCAATATTCTATAAAGTTCACTCAAGTGAGCGCACACAATTTGAAAGCGAACTCATTTGTTTTTAAAATAAATCATCGCGGATTCACAACGAGACATCGTTCGAATTTCAAAGTTTTTTTACCTGGAATCGCAGAAAAACGTAACAATAAAATCACATATATCATTCTAGTACTTATCAAGTTCTTTAGTTACACAGCACTTACAATAGAAAGCACATCGCACGGTAATCGAACTGTCCGACCCTTGCCGTCAAAAATTACATACAAGCCAAACAGCTCAATCAATTATCCGGCTAACTATTGTGACTGTGCGTTTTTGACCCCTTTCTGCTAGGTATTAGAAAACGTTGTTATTTTAGTTGGTGGACGCACTTGGTTTTAGAAACGCCGCGTTTTGAAAGCGGTTTTTCGGTAGCTAAAGGAATATTGTGAGCTAGCGTTTCACTGCTGGCAAATAATATGCTAATTTATTTCCTTCTTTATGTTTTTTTTTTTTTGTTTTTTATGCGTTAGCGCTTTGCTGCTGGCAAAGAATGGGTAATATCCCTTGTTTTCTTTGAGTTTTCTTATAGGCGAAAAATGTCAAAGGAATGATGTCTTCACTCGACCTACAAATCTCTCAAACAAACCGGAACACAATATCTTGGGCTTTTTAAAAAAAAAAATCCGTGCGGAAACTGAAATCGGCACGTAGCGTAGCACCCAATCATCACTCGGCCACTGTGACAGCCTTAAGTAACAGCTTGATATTTTTAATTAACTTACAGCAATCGCGAGTACATAATGTATTAAAAAAATGCTTGGTTTTTGATTGACTAAAATAACGCGAATTTCAAATTTTCATTGGCGTAGGTCAGTGTCAGTTTGTATGTTGATTAAAATATGGTTCGCAACCGTAGCAAATATGGCTTTACAGAATTATAATAATTAACATCAGCAATACAACTCCTTAAGTGAACTTGACCCCAAATGTCATGATTTCATTCAATAGGGTAATATGAACTTAGAGAGTTGTTAAGATGATTTCGATGATTATAATTTTATAAATAAACATTTGGTACGGCCGCGAATCATATTTAAAATAACATCCAAACTGACGATGACCACAGTCTGACTGCAAATAGCAAAAAACATAAGAAAAATAAAATTTGGCGGGCCATCCTGGCACTTTCTTTGTAGCCGGAGATACTTTCCATTTAGGACACAAACAGTGACGTTTGCTAAACCTAGTGCGTTCATGAGCTAGTTAGCGACACATGGCAACATTGTGACCGCTCGTCCCCACAGTTTATTCCTCTATACTCGCAAGTCATCTAATTGATTGACTATTTCTATGTTTGGCGGTTACAATGTTTAGATTTTGATGTTATCGTTGAAATATTCGATAAATTGAACGCGTTTCTTTGGCTTTTAGCATCATGGTCGTGAATAAAGGCTTGGCCCGTGTCCGATATTTTGTTTCATTAACTTTTGCCAAATAAATGTTATTCTTCCTTTGGTAATGATATATAATCTAATTTAATAAATAAGCCTAGACGACTTACCACGCTACAAAATAAATTTTAAAAAAAAACCTTGTGCGGCCGGGAACGAAGTGCCTTCTCACGTATGATTTAAAACAAAAACAAAATTTTTGCAGTCGCCATCTCGGATTTACATTTTGACCTCAGCACCTTCGAAATCAACCACACATTTTTACCTCACTAGCTGCTTAAGCACCCTCGAAAACTATGAAAACGACACCCATGACGAACATTTAGAAAAAATTCGCAGCCGCCATCTTTGATTTTCATTATGACCAAATTCACACTTCTCTCTCTCTCTCCGGCATGCAGTGTACTCGGGCCAATGTGTTCAATTTTATCCCACGACACTTTAATTACTTTAAAGAACTTCATTCTAATAAAATAGCATTCATTTTTTGCTTCTGTAATTAAAAAAAAGTATATAAAAAGTGCTTGCAATCATAATATTCATAATATTATAACATTCCTAGTTCATAAATATTACATTTTATAAACAATCTCACAAAATTTTATTGAAAGGTATGTTTACATTTAATCAATCAATATCTTTTTTGTTAAGTACATTATGTTATTATAGTTTATTTTAAAGCTTTCGGTGTTTGAAACAAAACCTCTTCTTAGTAGAAGGTGCAGGCTTCCTCCAGAGCTGACCAGCAGTGTTTCTTTATCTTTTTTATTATTACGCTTTATCATGTTTTATTTATGACAACATAACGTCAGTTAACACGCAATTATTTAGGTATGATAGCTTGTTTCATTGACTATTAATCGGGCTTTTATTCAGGGCAACTTGTAATTCGAACACCCCATAAGCAATTTTCAAACAAACATAAAAATTGAGTTTTCTCGAATCCCATGAATTTTCTTCTACGTTTTATGGGGTCCTTAATTGTTGCAAATGGGTCACGTCTTGGAAGGAATACGTCAAATTACAAGTCAACCTGTATTAATATTAGTAAACATTTATGGACGTCGTTAGCAAACTGCTACGTATTTGTTTTTAAATTAAGTCACCTTTTCCAAGTATCTCAGTTTATGGTAACCGATGATGTAGTCAATGATGGTGCACGGTCGCCTAGAAGTAATCTAACTCGTAACTTGAAGATCCTCATCATCATTTCAGCCGAAGGAATTCCACTACTGGACATAGGCCTCCTCCAAGCACCGCCACTTCGACCGAAGATGGCCGATGGGGCCGAAAGGTTCTGGAGTTGCGACCGCGTATCGGAAGGTCGACCGATGACCTTGTGAACGCCGCGAATATCGGCTGGATGCGGGAACCACACAACCGATCGAAATGGCAGTTCTTGGGATGCCTATGACTTGACGATACTGGGAAGAAATATATACTTAATGTATTCAAGTTCAAGCTGCTGATGCAGGTCCAGTTGAAAACCAGCGTCAGACACTTGTAGTTGTCTGGCATTTTTGCTGCACTGGGCCTTTTTGGCGCAGCCCTGAGGCACACTACCCATCGAATTTCTGCTTACATCGCACTTTACACTTTTTATTTGATTAATATTTTTTTATCTGCTGTGTTATTCTATTGTGTGTGTTTTTAGTCTGTGCTAAATAAATATATTTTCTTTCTTTTCTTTCTTGATTGTGCCATCTAGTTAAAGATGTGGTATATTGGAAAGAGAGATAACGATCGACTTTATGAACTAGTAAAGATGAGTTAGAACCAGGGCTTCGAACCGGTACTTAGCGGTTCCGGCCATTTCTGTACCTGGGTACCAGTTGCACACGGGTACAGCTATTGCACCTAACAAGTAGGTACCGGTACCAAATTCAGGTGGCCGCCGCGTACCACAAATCTCGTATTTGTCCTTGAAGTTTTTATTTACATATGTCAGCATTGTCAATTTTAATTAATGTTGTTATTATTTTGTTTAAATTCGCACTTTCATTAATATTCGCACACCATGACAATATGGTAAACATGTTAGCACAACTCCATGTACTTATATAACACCTTGCCTGCACTGTATTGTATGTAGGTACACACATGTTGTTGAGCAAAAAAAAAAATCTAGTGCCTATTCACAATCTGTTTTCTCACTTTAACTTACGGATATATTTGTTTGGTACCGATAGTACTGGTACCGGTATCACACCAAAACCAATGGTACAGTCAGCATCAAAAGTTGATGACAACATTTATATTTTCAAAATCGCTGTATAGTGAAGTGCTAATAGTGAATACGGTGTACAGCGATTTTGAAAATCTAAATGTGGTCATAAACTTTTGATGCTGACTGTACCAGTTCCCAAAAATACCGGTATTTCAAGCCCTGGTTAGAACAGACCACACTAGAGAACAGATAAATTTAATATCCGAATGTTTTATATTCACTTCATGAAACACTACTCTTTTATATCCTAATAGAAAAGCATAGGAAGCAGGAAAACTCTTCAGATAGAAATTAAAATATGACTTAAACGACACACAGCACATTTATTTTTCTCCAAAACCGTAGTCAAGTAATAAACAGGTATAATTATATCATGCAGCGGCACATCAAAGCCTAGGCGTGTCGCGGTGAAACTCGTAAATCAGAGCTTCCGTTAAACGTCCGCCCCGCGAGTTGTGTCGATATAAATCTTTGCGCTGTTTACTCGTAGGTAAATCCTTTGCTGCATCGCGGAGAAATATGATTGGAGGAGTTGTGGTTTGTGAAACAATTGGTTGTTTCATATAACAACTCGCAGCACTTTTTGAACCTCAAAATTATATAAGACAGGTCCCAAAACGCCCGCCCTTCTTCACTTCCTAGTGCTTTAGCTGGGAAGAATTTGCGCAACAAACTGCCCAGCTACACAGCTCTCTGTTTAGTTAAAAGAACTTAGATTCTATATAATGCTAAGTAATTAACATTACGAAACACAAAAAAAAAAAACAATATTTGCCATATGTCAGCTAGCTAACATACCAACAAAAACATTGAAAACTATACTCCAGATATTTTAAATTAATTACAGGGCGGCTCTTGCATGTCCCATGACAATACATAATTATGGAGAATATACGTTAAGTGCGACATTCTATTGTTCTTTTTTATTAATTTTGTTAAAATTAACTACATTTTCATTTTAAACAATCACGCACCCCATATAATTCATTTTCCGTTTTGAAAGAATATCATGCATTATTAATGGCAGTAATATCGCCCTGGCTAGTATAGAAGACTGCAGACGAGTACGTTCCTTTTTTACTTCCCCAGCAATCAAACTTAAAAGAGCGTGAACATGAAACACTTAAAATATATAATTTATTCACATATCAAAAGCTATCTTATGTCGTAGTGCAACTCATAAATCTGACTTTATACCAAACGTCCGGTCCGTCGCTAAAATGGCCGGGTTCGCTGTTTTTGACGTTTTAACGTTAGTGACGTGACAGGGGTAAGTTATGGCTATTGTCTGTATTGGTCGGGTGTTTTAATTACTAGTAGTTTCTACCGCGCTTTATGGGTTAGATGCAGCGAATTCAATTTAGCGATGTTTCTAGATTAATTAGAAGCTTCTCTGCGAAATTGCTGTTGACATAACTGTAGCAATATTTTGTCTCTGATCATACTGTCATAATTATTTCGTGCTCAAGATAAACCAGTTATATAAAGAAAAAAAAAACAGAAAGCACAATTTATTTAACGCCCATTTGGTCGTACTTGTAACTTGATCCCCTCCATACCGCGTATGTAAGTTGACGATACTCAACGCGCTCGTAGAGACCGACCCTGGACTGGACTTGTTTGCTGATGAATGGAAGACGACCATTATAGAATGTTCGCGGTTCTGTGAGAAGTCTGTGTGATACTTAGCATTGCTGTACTAAATATGTCATATATATAATAATAAATAAATAAGTTAACACTAGATTTTCCTACAATTTAATACGCACCAAAGGATAATACATTCAATTAATTAATTAAAAATAATTCGCTTTGAAGTCCCAATAAATGATATATCCTGAATGACTTTGAACTTTTGAGTGACGAAACGAATCCATTCGGTCTGGTCGCACCAGATGTTAGTAACGCCGAGTCACCGTGTTTATTAGTGTTTTTTTTTTTGTTTGACCGCGAATAAAATGTTTTTGAGCCCTGGCGGCCGTCATTTATTGGTAGTTGTTGTTTTTGTGGAAGGTCTCGTGGCCAAATAATAATAGCCGCATGCATGGGTCGATCGAGTCGTCTACTAGCTTTTGTCCGCGGTTTCTTTCGCTTGGATGTCTAAAAATATCCCGCGGGAACGTACTATCGCGATTAAAAGGACCCTAACCCGTTAATCCAGGTTATAAACTATCTGTGTGCCAAATTTCAATCAAATCTGTTCAGCCCATAATATGCCAATCTGGAACGTACATCCAGGCAAACGGACAAAAATTCTTCTCTTTATATTTTATCATTTAATCAAAGGCTAATTGACTAATTACAGTTCCTGAAATCGACCGTATAGATAGATTTTTTTACTAAGCTAGATTTCAAATTGGTTGTGTATTTAATGGTAAACTATCAGATTTGCATACCAAGAACAGGCTTTCAAATATCTCATAAAACTTAGGTATTCTGTTGAAATTCCGGAGATTTTTTTTTCTTGTACCTATTTTAAATATGAATAAAATACTAAATTCTTCAAATTCGTAAGACAATTTAACTAAAATGTTTTCGTAACCTGTTTTACCTACGCGACGAGTCCTTACCGAAAGGACACGGGTATTTGCCCTTAATACGAAAGGTATAGGCCCAACGTGACCCATAAATAAAATTCTCAAATGATAATAATATATCAAACCGTTATAAAATGCACTTCGCGTTACGTCATGTTACGGTGAAACTCGTAAACCGGGCGTACGCGAACACGTCCAATAGTAAATTATAATATATGCTTGAAGGCTTTTTTATGGGACACCATTTGGAGATTGGCATGAGGATATTGCCTGTTTGATACTGAACTGAGTACATATGTATATACCTTGTTCTAAGTAACTAGTATGCTCTGTAAAATTCAACAGCATTTATATATTCACCCATTTGAGTCTTTTCCGTGCCGACGCGAACATCAATCAATGTTATCGAAGGAGTCCGCTAAACGCGAAAATAAATCCAAAACCAGAAAATTTTGTCAATTTAAACCAAATGGACGATTACTATTTTTTCGACAGCTGTTTGCCGGGGGCTAAGCAAATCAATTTACAGAAAATGAGCCATTTTCGATTCGGAAGCCTATCAAAAGCTATCTAGGTCTCCTAAATAGGGACACTAGCCTGACAATCTGACGTTAGGCTTCAGAGTTTCAGACGAGCGTACCCTAAGTAAGTCGCCAAAGACATACATATTGGCTATATTAATTTAAGAGGGTTTATCCTAAAAGTTGGCAACGTCGCAAATAACTGTCAAATATTTACCTGTTTTCATGCTTATAGCAATATTGCTGAATAGAAATAAGAAATGTGGCTAACTAGCGAACTAGAATATTAATAATGAATTGCAATTATAACATGAATTTGATGTTGCACCCATTTTAGGTGTAAAAAACGCATTTGGAAAGTTTCCAAATAGTTTTTTTACATCTAAAACTAAATATTCGGTGTTACGATATTAATTATTGCATTTCATAATCAATATTCTAGTTCGCTAGTTAGCCACATTTTTTATTTCTACACAGTAATATTGCTAAATTAATCAAAACAGTGAAATATTTGACATCTATTTGCGACGTTGCCCACCTTCAGAATAAACGCTCTTAAGTACTTATAAAATTCCGAAAAAGCGGGCGGTTCCTAGTAATTTTATTTAACAAAAAAAAATCATTTCTGCTATTGTTATACCCACGGCTTAGACTTACATGTTTTTGTCCATTTTTCCGGTAGTTCCTCTCTGCGGGATACTGTTCTCCCCCCATTCAGTCAGACTGGAGCCAGACTGTTGAAAATGTAACGTATTTTAAAGGAACTATGTAACTCGTCTACATAGCTCGACGAACATAACTCACTGCATGGCCTCACACCCGACACAGAACTATTGTCTTCAGTTACGACTTATGTTTAAACTAGCTTTTGCCCGCGGCAAATTATCCCTAGGGAACGTACGGCCGGGTTAAAAATAAGTATCCTATGTCCTCACCAAGGTCATGATCTACCTGTGTGCCAAATTTCCTCGAAATCCGTTCAACCGTTCAGGTTTGAAAAGCTATCAGGCAGACAGAAAAGAGTTAATATTAGTATGTATAAGCTCAGGTACGGTGAGGTTTGTGATTAAGTAAAAACAGCCTTAATTAGCCTTAATTAACAGCAGTAAATTAGCTGAAGTATGGCGATGATTGTTGAAGACGTTGAAAAAGATCATGCCGCCTCCCGCTTTAAGCCGTCACAGATGTAGCTATAATATGTATACAGGATGGCAGGATATCGACGCGAAAACTGGTACCATGGATTCAGTACATGATTCTGAAACCCCTGAAAAAAAAAACTGCTGTTTCATAGAAAAGTGCAATACCTACGCGGTCAAAATGTATGGAACAGCAGATTGTATTAACATTATATTTAACATAGGGCGGTTCAGAATCATGAACTGAATCCATGTTAACAGTTTTTGCGTCGATGTCCCCTGCCACCATGTATACAGTGCTTTTGCTTTTTTTTTTTGCGTAATTTTGAATGACGTTATAGAAATGTCCAGGATGAAAAGTAGCATATGTCCTTCTCCAGGTCATAGTCTACCCATGTGCCAAATTTCATCCAAATCCGTTCAGCCGTTTTAACGTGAAACAAACAAACAAAAAAAAAACACTTTCACATTTATAATATTAACTAGGATAGCTCCGTCTGAGGTAGCTCGATGAATAATTATATCGATATATGTCTTACTATTGCTACATCTGTGATGGGCTTTACTGGTGTGCGCCGCGTGTACCAATAGAGTTATATGAATACAATATATTACGGAATTCATAAATTGTTTACCTGGAATAACACATAGGGTACTTTTAATCCCTAATTACGTAATACACGATCGATCAGAATCTGAATCGTTTTGACATAGATTGCTAATCCATTGCTTCATAAGTTCGAAAAAAAAATCTGCTCAACAACTTAAATAACGCAATGAATGTTGTTGAACTGTCAAAATGAAACAGATTAGTCGTAATCTTTTACGAAGACGTGTTGCGTAATTTGATAGCAGGTAGTATTAGTAGTTGGGATATTTTTCGACATCAACGCGGGCGAAGCCGCGGGCAAAAGCTAGTATCCAATAAAACTGACTCAACACAACTAAGGTAGACACTATTTAAAACCCCTGACTGTAGTCATACCGCTAAATGCAGCACAATATCCTACCCTCGAATCGCTTGAAAAAACATTTGTATGCAAAAATGTTAGTATCTGGTCGACCGTAAAGGGCGATGGTGCTCAGCAAAATATACAAATTCTCTTCGGTTCATATTTGTATGAGGACTCCTAGTTTATTTTCCGTTTATTTGGTTTTAAATTAATTTAGGATTCCTCGCTTGGCATCAACTGAATTATGGATCTTTTCGAGAAGGTGTGTTAGTGAGGTTGACTAGAGATTATTATCTTCCTTTTGAGACGAGTATCTCCACTAAATCAATCTGCCTAGCTTCCACACCAACCAGATGCAGCTGAATACCAGTATTTTACACGGAGCGACTGCATATCTGACCTTCACAACCCACTTACTAGGTAACACCCCCATCCCCTTGGTAAGATTGGTTGTCAGACATTTGCGCTTCTGACGACCCGTAGCGACTGTCAAAGATCCACGAATGATGATCCACGTCCAACGGCCTAACGTGCTTTTCGAGGCACGGAGGATATCTAAAGATAAAGATAGATGGATATAAAAAAAAAATAAAAAATCGTTTATTTATAAAAAAGGGGCACATTTACAATAAGTAACTTAATCATTAAAATAGAGCACAGTTGCTTATTTATCATCTTATATTTTATCATCTTGTTGCTTATTTTATATCTATATGTAAAGATGGTCACCCATCCACGGACCAACTCCGACAACCTTAGCTTAACCCGATGGATCGACCTGTGCGGCTGTTATTACTTAGCCACGAGCTCCTCCGCTAGCAATAAATAAAAATATTCTGATGTTTACGTAGATGTTGGAATAAGACAGCCTGGTTGACCCACCATTTTAGAAGTACCAGGACTCCCAGTTAACCTATCTAGAAGGCCATTTCATGCAAAGTATGTTCCCTTTTGAATGCATGTAGAAGTAGTGCCTAACCCAAATTTCAGACAGGCTGGCAGGCAGGATAGACGAGGGTCCACTATATCATTCATTCAACAAAAACTCAAAGAAATCAAGCATGAATATGTGTACATCTC
This sequence comes from Agrochola lota, assembly GCA_947364205.1. Taxonomy (NCBI): domain Eukaryota; kingdom Metazoa; phylum Arthropoda; class Insecta; order Lepidoptera; family Noctuidae; genus Agrochola; species Agrochola lota. The sequence goes on along the minus strand of OX376246.1, from coordinate 5,023,672 downwards.
CACTTAAATGTCCTTAACATCACAACAAAAACCGCCTGTCTTGTAGTGCGGTCGATGCGAATCCCGCACCCCGGGATTAAAGGATTAAACGCGGGACCGTGTCGATACAATCTACCACAATGGCGCTCGCCAACTGCGTTTGTGATCAACAACAAAGCGTTGCTTAAATAAATAAAATTGTGACCAAAAGATTTGGGAATTTGTACCAGGAAAAGATATTTTGGTAATAAGGAAGTTGAGTGAGGAAAATCTTATTATTTGTTCGAGTAAGCTTAGAAGACAGTTGAACTCTAATACTTATCCAAGAAAATGACACAATGGGACCTCGCAATCTTTTTTTGCGTTATCTTTTGATAATATAATATTCCAAAATAGGAACTGAGAATACGAACAGATCGGATTTTATCGTGATGTTATACTTAGCCTTTTACATATTTATAAGATAACTAATTATTTATTTAGAATCATATTGATTCAGCCATTCCTAAGTAATTCAAGAACATAATTAATACCCACCCACGAACCCTCTAAATATAGCAGATCGTCTTTCGTAAATCACTCAGATCAATTAGATATGGCATGACAATCGAAAAGCCAGCCCAATTCGAACCAAAACCACGGAAATAAACAAATGACAAACTAATTCACAAATTAAACAGGAATCCGACTGTCCCCTGGCAAACACTAATTTGTCTCGAAAGATAGCTGAATCCCGTAACCGCGCGACCCGGTCTAATCCCGGGGCAGTGCGTGCGACCGCATATAATCCCGGGATTATATCGATAAATATATCACTTCACTCGTCGTAAATGATTTTGGACGACGAATTAGCTCTGGTTGCTACTCTAGGTTCCATAATGGAGGACACTTAGCAATATTATGTGATGGAAGATTGTGTGATCTTACGGAATGTAATATTTCAGAGGTTTAAAAGAAAACTTGTGTTCATGTTTTTTTTTTTTTGTAATTGTTACACCAAAAGCTTTTAAATGACCTGTCTCTTTTTACCAGGCAAAATCGAGGACAGGATCGTGATTTAAAATAAGAATGAAAAGAAAATTGTAAGAGAAGATAGGAAACTGCGGGTGGCGTGGGTGCGGCTCAGGGTGGCGTTCTCTCTCCTCTTCTCTTTTCTATTTTCATTAACTCTGTCACCAGAGTCATCTCTTCCCACTTCCACCTCTATGCCGACGATCTGCAGCTTTACACTCACTTTTTAAGGCAAGATGCGGAAGCAGCAGTGTCTGCCATGAACAGTGACCTGGATTTGATTAGCGAGTGGTCACGGTCCTTTGGACTGCAAATCAATCCTAAGAAATCCCAGGCCATCATTATCGGCGGAAGGTATATGCGGAATAGGCTCGATGTTGCGTCGCTGTCTCCACTCTGTCTGAATGGAGTTCAGATTGAATACGCAACTACTGTTAAAAACCTGGGGGTTACCATGGACTCTTACCTATCGTGGACTGCCCATGTTGGTCAAGTCAGTCGTAAAGTACACTACACATTCCATTCGCTGAAATGCCTTCAGTGCTTCTTGCCCTTTAGTACCAAAATCTCCCTTGCTCAAACTCTCATACAGCCCATCATTGACTACGCTGATGCCTGTTATTTGGATGCCACCGAGGAGCTTTTAAATAAACTTGAACGTTTGCAAAACATCTGTATTCGTTTTGTTTTTAACCTTAAAAAGTATGACCACATTTCTAACTTTCGCAAGATACTCAAGTGGCTCCCTATTCGACTTCGCAGGAACTCTCGGATATTGTGTCTGCTATTTAACATCCTTCACAACCCGAAAACGCCATCCTATCTGCGCGAACGCTTTTCCTACGCCCGTCCTTCTGATGCACCTTGCAGGTCGCATCTTAGAAATCTCCTTAAATCCCCTCCCCACTCAACCGACTTCTACTCCTACTCCTTCAGCGTGCACGCGGTTCGGTTGTGGAATTCACTTCCGCCTGACATTAGGGACTGCCAAACTATTGCAGTTTTTAAAAGAAGAGTGAAAGAACACTATCTGTCCACTTCGTCATAGTTGCATATTTTGCATTTATTATTTTATACTACATTATAATTAAGTATATATATTTTAGGGTTATTTATTTTAGAAGTATTTATGTAAGTTTATTCTCATATTGTATGTTTATAGTTAAATTAGCGAATAATTAAGTGTTTTTATTTTATGTATATTATTTTCTCTTCTAATCTTACACACGTTGTCTACATCTCTTTAACTACTTTCCTATCGCAGGTATGCTGGAAGAGATTTCTTTAGAAACAAGCATCACCTTTGTACGTTTTTTTCTGTTCCTTTCTTCTTGTCTATTTATAATGTGTGTACATAAACTGTTAAATAATAATAAATAATAAAATAATAATGAAACTGAAATTAGGATTTTTTTTCAGTCTCCATTTGACTGTGAATGTTTATCTTTATTAGTTGTTTGTAGTCAGGGAAATTAATTGCTAAGCAAATTGACACCCTACGTCAATTTGCTGTGTTATAGCCGTTTCATACAACTACCAAAGAATGACAGTTGTCATTAACAGACCTCCAAAAAGGAGGAGGTTAATAAGTTCGTCGCGTATGTATGTACGATTTCTCCGTCAATTGTGGACCGATTTAAAAAATTCTTTTTTTGTATGAAAGGGTGTGCTCTCAAGTTGGTCCCATATAAATTTTATTGACTTTGCTCTTATAGTTTTTGAGTAAGCTTCAATAATACGTATTTTTTCCACTTAGTATATGTGGATGATATGATGATAACTTCCTGTCACTGTTATATACGTAGGGGTATTCGAATTTTTGAGGGTTAGGTACCACAACTAAAAAGTGAAACATAAAAACTTTAACAAAAAAAAAAAAAACAATTCCAAAAAAAAAATTGTTAAAAATTTTTATTTGAATATACTGACAATTAAAGGCGACGAAAACCGACTTTTAATGATTATACTGAAGATGACGTCAAAACGAGTAGTGTTAATGATTTGGAAAAAATATATGTTAATTAAGGGGATTTGCTTAATAACTTAATATATGAATATTTTAGATTGTGTTTATATTACATAGTGAAATTAATTTGTAAAGTTATATCTCGCGCGGATAAAAATCTGAGAATCACGGAAAATCTATCAAGCGTATATTTCTGGAACCTTCACCATTTTAAAGACAATTTAATTATTGATATTTTAGTAAACGTGTTTTATTTAAATACCTTTTGTTTTGTGTATAATAATTGAATAATGCGTCTAATTTGGGACGGCGCTACAACGCAATGCGTGAGCCCAATACAGACCACGCAAGCTAACTACTCAAGGTCACTGGCATATATCTGCGTCTTAAGTTGTTTCTTAATTAATTTCCTGATTTAATTTCTTACGTTCTGCAGAATAAACTATTGTTCTTTATTTTCCTTTACATTGCTCCGTCAAGCCAAGCCGCTCACCCAAGCTGTAATCCTCAGAAAATACACAAGTTACACAACTCTATCTAAAGCAAATTAAACCATAACCAGTATTGGAAGGTGTCACTATCAATAAACTGTGAAATATTACGTACCTAAGAGATTAGTATTTCTGCGGTGCATCTGTGCCCTAGGCTAGCACTAAATATTAGTTATTGGACATTTTATAGATAGTTCATGGAAAAGATAGATGAATTGATCGAGATGAATTGTTGTAATTAGTGGAGGGTAGGTAACTATGAAGGTGTATATATATCTGCCTAGCCTCTTCCAAACTGCGGCAATGATCTCTCGCGTCCGGCCCTGGTCCAGGTCACGGTACGAAGCGAGAGGCTAATAATGCTCGCGAAGGAGGTGACGCAGCGCGTGAGGGACAGGCAAATGTCGCGCCCTCACGCCCCTAGCCGCCGCAGGAGACGCCCTGGGCGTCGGAAATCGCAGGCCGATTCCCGGCCACCGTAGGCGCGGGCTCGTGGACGGTGAGCAATGGGTAGCTCGCCATCCGATAAGGACCAGGCCCGGGTCGACGGCGCGTTGTGTTCCACGCGCGCCTCAAAGAGATGTCAGCACAACGGAAGGGGTCCACTAGGACCGATGCCTGCCGGGGTCGCGGGAAAGTCCGAAACAGGCAACTGAAGGAACACGGGTGGGTTTTAGTCAGTAAGAGTCTGACACGCCCTCAAGTTATTTGATAATTTCCCAAACAAAAAAAGACTCTTCCAAACTATGTTTGGGTCGGCTTCCAGCCTAACCAGATGCAGCTGAATACCAGTATTTTAAATGGAGCGACTGTCTATCTGAACTCCATAACCCAGTTACTGGGTAACACGATACGCCTAGGTAAGACTGGTTGTCAGCCTTAGCCAAAGATTCACGAATGACAGCCGGGACCAACGGCTTAACGTGCTTTCCGAGGCACGGAGGGATCTTGATATGTAATGGCTGGTCACCCATCTACGAACCGACTGCGGCGAGCGTAGCTTAACCTTCGGTCGACCCGTGCATTTATCCACGAGCCCACACAATATTTAGATACTTTGTTTTTTAAGGTTATGAGGAACAGGGTGTAAAGTTCATTCATCCACCATAGAAAAGGGGGGATCCTTCGACCAGATGGGTGTCGTGTCTGGCGGGCAACTGCCCAGAGGTTGAAGTTGGGAGATTGTATATATGTCCATCGCGCGGTAAACTCTAATTGCGCGATGCAGGATTTGTGTGACGTCAGGATGTTGTGTGACGTCAGGTCTTTGATGCGTAGTTCGCATGTGGCGATTGTAGATGCCGCCACAGTTTTAATAGTTTATAACTTTTAAACCAACATTCTTGAATGTACGTTACGTTTAGGTCGCGCTTTTGTGCTTGGCTCTCAGATGATATAAGTACAAACAGAATGGCATAATCGGCCTAATGTTCCCACTGCTGGGACACAGGCCTCCTCTCTTCGAGAGGGAGTGGGCGTTAATCCACCACGCGGGCCCAGTGCGGGTTGGTAGATGTCACATGTCTTCTAATTTTTGGTTCTAGGACATGCTGGTTTCCTCACTATTTTCCTTCACCGTTTTGAGAGCAGTGGTTATAAAATTAATAACACAAAGTAAAGCGCCTGCCGGTTCCAACCTAGGATCTACAACTCGAAGGTCAGGGCCGTTACCACTGGCCCTCCACTGCTCAAGTACAAACAGGGAATGTTGTAACTGTAGTTAGTCCTTGCATTCGCCTTATGCTAAGCCGGAAGACGCTATCTCAATCGGAGTAAGTTTTGATAAAATTGACTTTTTGTAAATTGTAATTTAAGGAAACATTAGGATATAAAAACTTCTGAGTGGTTTTTTGAAGTAAAAACTTCTTTAGCATCGTTGCGATTTGAAAGTCGATGAAACGAAAAAGCGACAATAAAAAGAGACAGACACATAAATTCATAAGATTTAACGTGGGAGAAAATGAGATAGGAAGCATTATACAGTGTTTCCTATATTCGTGGTTCTCTTTGTGCTCTGCTTCGTACCCCCTCCACTCGTGTTTATCAAGGCATAGTGGGAGTTTGCTTGGGCCTCAGCGTTGTACGTTTGTTAATACGTGTTTGTGCGCGCATGCGTAGTACAAAGCTTGAGAAAAGGCATTACAACAACCGTAGGTAGTGAAATTTTTGAATGTTTCACTTCTACCACGTGTGAATTGCACACATGTTTTTTTTAATGTTTTAAGTTAGATAGCGGTATTTGGCTTATACCATTAGATGCGAAATTATTATAGCTATTGAATGGTATAAAAAAAACTAAAAGGGCGTAACTCAGAGATAGCGCCTTTCGGCATAGCAGGGCAGATTGATAAATGTTAAGAAAATAAAACGATGACGAAGTATTGAGTTTCACTAAAGCTAGGGATCGCTACGATAACATTGCGTAGGGATCTTGTCTACTCCTAGGGGAAAAAAGCGTGTTTTCAATCGATTTTTTTATGTTCACATGTAGGTATGTCTCTCCCATAACCCTATGACGACTGCTCAGCTACAGCCCCCACAGTAATTCATGTATGTTTAACCCGCCACTCGCCGCTCGTCTAGACTCAAGACGTTTTTATAGTTATTGGGGCCGCCCACCAATTGGGAAAGTGTCGCAAATATAAATATAACTTGCGTTTAAAAGCTTGGGGTGAGAAGCGAATGTTTTGAATGTATATCGAACTGGTTTCTATGTAGGTTTCATCAATCTCGAAGGGTGAGTTGCACCGATGAAACTGAACGCGGCCAGCATCTAAACTGCATTCAAAAGCAGCTGACAGCGTCATCACTATTGACATTGACAGCTCTTGAACACTGGTGAAATCAGTCTAAAACGTCACTTCGAAATTCGAACGGCGTCTCGTTGTGAATCCGCGATGATTTACTTTAAAAACAAAAAAGTTCGCTTTCGAATTGTGTGCGCTCACTTGAGTGAGGTTCCAAGTAAACTAGAATAGCACACTGTGGTATGTAATACACTAGCCCTTTTTATCAGGGTCCCTTGTGATTGGCGATCGGCTAAAACGACCCTTAACCAGTCATCGGCAATTACTATAAAAACAGGCGAAGTGCATGTCGGTTCACGCACAATGAAGGGTTCCGTAGTCAGGATGAATATTTACGCATGCATATTGATTTTAAAAAGAAAAAGAAAGAAATAATAACGTTTATTTGGTTTGTTTTTTTATAGACGGCAAAAATATATTAGATTTCATGGTTCCTAAAGAATCCGAAAACATCACATATCTCACAAACTATTGACTTAAGAGCGTTCATCCAAAAAGTTGGCAACGTCGCTAATAGCTGCCAAATATTTACCTGGTATGAATAATTATGCAAATAAATAAGAAAAAAAATGCAAAAAATAAAATTATGCAAAAATGCTGTATGGGAATAAGAAATATGCCTAACTAGTGAACTAGAATATTAATAATGAATTGCAATTATAACACTGAATTTGATGTTGTAACCGTTTAAGAAGGTATAAAAAGGCATTTTAAAAGTTTCTAAGTACCTGTTTTTACATCTAAAAGTAAGTATTCAGTGTTACGATATTAATAATTGCATTTCATAATCAATATTTTAGTTCATTAGTTAGCTATATTTATTATTTCCATACAGTAATATCGCCAAATAAATCTAAACAGCGAGATATTTGACAGCTATTTGCGACGTTGCGAACTTTATGTTTACACACTCTTAAATAAAAAATCACCGAGAAACATCATAATCTTTTTAATTATGGGATCCAAAAATACCCCACACGCTTGTGTTTATTGAATTTATTTTTTCATCCCTCGATTACATCTATGGCGAATGCCACCCCTAATATTTTATTTTAGGTATTTTCACTACACCATTGTGCATGGCGCCCGGCACCTTTCCTATTTCATCGATACAGTGCTAATAAATCGTCTCCGATTAAAATGGCCGTGTGTCATCCGGATGGACGGACAGACGGACGTGACAAAATTATAGCGTCTCCGTTTTTTGCATTAGCTACGGAACCCTAAAAATCGTCGTGTGTCTAGACTTGCGAGTTAGACACGCATGAATTATTTAGTGGTACTGAGCATATGCCGTGCTGTGAGGGGTGAGTAAGATCAGGGGTGAAATAGGTAAGAAAGAAGCGAGTCTTAACATAAAATCACGCCTGTCAGCCCCTAAGGGTTGGGCAGAGATGTACCATCAAAGAAGTTCATATCTAACCAGTTTCAAAACAAAATCCCGTGAACATCATGATTACATCTGTTACCGGCCCGGTGCTATAGCTGCCGAGCGCTGCAAGCAAGAATAGTCCTTACGGTTGTTAGATGTGAACTTCTTCCATGGTACCTATACAATACGCCAGCTGTCCCATGTAATAGGGGGCGAGCCTATTGCCATCAACCGGGCGCATATCCATACTCTGGGCTGCTACTGAGAAATGCCAGGTAGAAAAACGCAAGAACTCTTTGCCCGACCTGTGCATCGAACCTAGGACCTCATGCTCAGCAGTAGCGCTTGCGACCTCCTAGACCAACGAGGCAGCCAGAAGCGAGTTTTGTTGTTTCAAAAACCATTGAAACACTTTCAAATGTAAAAAGACTTCAAAATGGTGACGTAAGCTTTAGAAAGGGGAGAAATTGTTTGAAATTCGGTTACCGCGAGGGCATTGAGTTTTAAGGAATCAACATGTTTTGAGAATCAATCAAGCAGCTGAGACTGGCTGCCTGACTTCCACAACCCAGTTGCTGGGTAACACAATACCCCTTAATAAGACTGGTTGTCAGACTTTCGGGCTTCTGACAACCCGTAACGACTGACAAAGATCCACGAATGACAGCCGGGACCAACGGCTGATGTAAAGATGGTCCCCCATCCACGGACCAACCGCGGCAAGCGTAGCTTAACCTGATGGATCGACCCGTGCGGCTGTTATTACTTAGCCACGAGCTCCTCCGGTTTTGAGAATGAAGAACAGAAAATTATGGCAAAAGAATAAATAAAAATTGTATCAAAAATTACAATTTCATAATAAAAATTGATATATAATATGCTTTCACTGCTGGCCAAGGGCAACATGTCATTCATACCTACTAATAGCTACTTATATGTTATCATTAGCATGTCGGTGACGCGAACCCATAAGATTTACTTGTATCAAAAGTCGCACAACGAGAAGTTTTCACTTCAATAAAAACCCGACTCGTCTCGAAGCAATGAAATTAAAGTTTTAGCAAAACATTTATCTACTGTAGAAATTTCCAAGTATGGACGCAGATGGTTCACTCCGCATTTTAGGGATGAAGCTACAAGTAGGTACGCGGCGGGCTCGACTTGTCGAATTCAGTGGGCGTAACGTAGTCTGAAGATACAAGAGTTACGCGAAAGAAAGAGAGGCAACTTCTAAACTGTAGGTAATTATCGCTGTGCGACCTGAATAGGGATAATGACAAAAAAAAAAAAAACGTCATGGAGATTATTAAAAAATATTGGACACGTATTTTTTCTTTTTTACTGAATCTAAAGATAACGGCGATACATTGAGTTAAAAAGTGCCATGACGTCACGAGTACCTATGTAGATTTTATACTTACTTGTGACGTAGCAACTCCACTCCCCAACTTAAAATGCGTTTTATCTAAGTATTTTTTTACTAACATGATTAAGCAAAAACTATGTGTTTGACTGACGGACTAATTAGAATTTCATTTTTTTTACCTAGGCATCATCCCTATTTGCATTGTGTCGTAGCAAAGAGTTTTTTAACGCTTTTTATTTGGCTGATTTTGCGGAGTGAACCATCTGCACTAATCTGTGGTATGGGGCAAAATTGCGATTAAACCAGGTCAAATTAAATTAGCTAGCTGAACTCCGCAGACGTGATAGGTATCGATAGCTAGGTATCTAAACATTATCAAAAGAAAAGAAAATAATTTGATGAGATTTTATTTTGGGGTTATTCGCAGTTAGCGTAGTATCATGGAATATCTGTTTAAAAAATCTGTATTTTTTTGTTTCTTTCACAGACGTAATAGTTATCGATTTCTTAAGAGGAGAGAGGGCAGAGAGAGAGGAGAGAGAGGGTGGAGAGAGGGATATTTGAAGGTGGGCAACGTCGCAAATAGATGTCAAATATTTCACTGTTTTGATTAATTTAGCAATATTACTGTATGGAAATAAAAAATGTGGCTAACTAGCGAACTAGAATATTGATTATGAAATGCAATAATTAATATCGTAACACCGAATGTTTAGTTTTAGATGTAAAAAAAACTATTTGGAAACTTTCCAAATGCGTTTTTTACACCTAAAATGGGTGCAACATCAAATTCAATGTTATAATTGCAATTCACTATTAATATTCTAGTTCGCTAGTTAGCCACATTTCTTATTTCTATTCACTAATATTGCTATAAGAATCAAAACAGGTAAATATTTGACAGTTATTTGCGACCTTGCCAACTTTTAGGATAAACCCTTTTAATATTATAAAACAAAAGAAAACAATTTTTTTATTTTTTTATTTATCGATAGTTTCTTATTCAGAATACAAAAACAATATGGCCACTTACGAATTAAAAGTTATAATGATTATTTAAAATTAATTCCCGATACTGAGTGCAGCTTAAATCTAATTACTGTACAAATAGTGCTCTTAATTAAAACATTGCTCAGAAAATACATTAAAACATTAAGTAAGCGAGAGATACTTACCTTTGAAATCATTTTATATTGAAAAGGATCGATTTCTCTGAGACGTTTTTAATTTGTAATCTTAGAAGTTTTCGTCAATTTAAAATTTAGATTCGCTAAGACTAAATTATTAATTAAATTATTTTGATGCGAAGGACGCGAGGTGATTGGTTCGTGTCTCCATTTCTGAGAATAATTATTATTCCAGCTTTATTTAATTTTACTAATAATGCAAAAGCACACATAGGTGTGCTCAAGAGTCAAACCGTGTCACGGTTAAAGGCTTGTGCAGACCAGCGCGACTTGTCGCGCGACGTGACGCCGGTTATTGTTATACCGTACAGTTTTCTTAGAAATTGCATTGTTTGAGTCGCGCTGGTCTGTACAAGCCTTAAATTCGTACGCACCCACTACGTTCGTTCGTTCATTACGTTCGTACTCACTAGGGAATTAGTAACACATTTATTTATCTGTACTAGTGGTCCTCCAGAGGTCGAAATTCGACCATAATGTCATGATTCTAAGGTAGCCATCTTGTGTCAAACGCATGGTAGTGTGTGTAATGTTTTTTTTATTAATTTAATTTATTTCTAATGTATATTATATAAAATATTAGCTTTCTGCACTCCTTCTCCATATAAACTTTAACTGTGCCAAATTTCATACTCCTCCGTCCGCGTAATTTTCGTAAAAAGGGGTACAAAGTTTTTGCTGCACGTATTAATATAATAATAATTTAGAAGGTTTCAACTTTACATCTCACAAAGTTTTCGAGCGATTCGTTTGAATTACATAAATGAAAAATAATCGATGGAAATTAACATTATAAACAGCCTCCTTGTCGGGTAAAAATTTACCTCCAAAAACATCTCTCGAACGGACGAACGAACAAAACATGGTCAACACGAACATCGATCACGGCATATTTGGTTGTGTGGACGCATGGTATAATAATATAATTCGCCAGGTATAGCATTCCGAAACACAGTGGTCACGTGGGTGACACAAGTCTACGTCATCACATCTGTGTTACCAGAAGTTTGTAATAATAACTCCCCAACCACCTTTATTACTTGTGCGAATCCGATAAAACAATGAGGTTTTAATTAACAATTACGTTGGTTTATGTTTAAATTGAATGGTTTCGTTTGATTAGACACACGAAACGACAATTTAAAAGCTTTGGTTTCTGAAAATCTTTCCATAATCGTGTTTTGTTGCAATAGAGTGGCAACTAGATAGTGACGTAAGCATGTGTTAGTCCCGGAATGCCAGACCTTGTTTTATTAGACCATGTGTGGACGTAAATGAGAAAAGCGGATACGAATACAGTTCGTGCGTGTTTCTCCTCAATATGGATTCGAAATTGGATCGCCACGAACATTTTCGACGAACACAGTGTTTGGTATCCGTTAGCGTTCGATGTTTCTGTTCAGCATGTTCTTGTTCATTCGTGAATAGGTGTGTACACGCCTTAAGGTGATTTAGAAGTCAGTATGTCTGTAGTATTGTGAGATGAGCGTATGACTGTCGAGTAGCTTCTAGACAGGGTGTCAGGAACATCGACGCGAAAACTGTTACCATGGATTAAAAAATGTGCTGTTCCATACATTTTGACTGCGTAGGTATTGCACTTTTCTATGAAACAGCAGATTTTTTTTTTATAACCGACGATAAATTTCTACGCATGGGTTCATTCGCAATACTTCAGAATCACGTACTGAATCCATGGTAACAGTTTTCGCGTCGATGTCCCTGCCACCCTGTATACTTTCTGCTATTGTAGGTATTTAATAATGCTTTTGGGTCTTAACTAACGTAGTTGGTCTTGGCCGTTTTATGTTAAAAAAAAAAAAAAAAAAAAAAAAATCAGGTCGAATATTCAAATACTGAAATCAAAGCACTCAATTTGTAACTGGCACCTATACGTAGGTTTTCTGGTTGTTTACATTTCATCACATACTTTTGGAACATACTATACTCCTTTCCCTTCGCCTCCACATTACATTGTATGGAGTATCATTAATATCACCCATTCGAATCTAGACGAACATTTTCCAGTCTAGCTATCCAGACTGAGTGACAGAGACAAATTCCTAGATCAGAGTCGTAACACTCGTAATATACTTGTAAGTGCTTTCGACTAGAAATGTAGCACTTAAAGTTACAAGAAATTAGGTTTAATTCGATGTTTTATAATAGGGTATGTTTAAGCTATGTTGTACTTTTACTAGACTAGACAACAGTAAAGTATTTTCACAGTAGTTTTAAATCTTGAAACAATTAGAGAAAATATTACATATTTATAACAATAAAAATAATCATCTTTCGTAGATTGCCGAACGATTTCGTACGTTGGCACAGTTAAAGTTTATATGGAGAAGGAGTGCAGAAAGCTAATATTTTTATATAATATACATTAGAATATTATAATATACATACATTAAATTAATTAAAAAAACATTACACACACTACCATGCGTTTCACACAAAATGGCTACCTTAGAATCATGATATTTAAATGAATTATGGTCGAATGTCGACCTCTGGGCGACCACTAGTACTTACAATTACCCTACATTTTTTAATGTAGATGAGATTGCAATTGCCTGAATTGACCTTCTGGTCATACAGCCCGCCGGTTACTTTAGTTCTTCTTCTTCTTTTCGTGTGGTTAGTGGCTAACCTGGTGTCAGAGTTTTAAAGCCGCCCATGGGCCTCCGACTTGGCTTCACATGCCGTCGAGAAATATCTGTCAGACACGACGACGTTTCCTCACGATGTTTTCCTTCACCGTTTTTGAAGCAAGTGATAGTTATACAATACGCACATGAATCCGAAAAGTCAGAGGTGCGTGCCTTGGGTTCGAACTCGATACCTATGACTTAGTAGTCCGACGGTCACACCACTAAGCTATCACTGCTACGAGTATTACTACAAATCTAGTATGTGCTACAAACCTGATATTACTTATTGCGTTTGGACACTCATTTCCGAGTGCTCTCGTTAGGTCTCGCGAAAAAGTCTCGAGCGATGGGGCTTCACCCCGAGTGCGGCCATGTACACTCTCGCCTAGTTCAGTTGAAGTTGTGAACCCCGAGAGGATGGACGCAGACATTCAACTAGCTTCTCCATCAATCGGTGCAAGCAACACTGGAGACACGAGAGTTCAGCAGCGCACTCGCAACTGCGGCGGTTCTTCTTTCTTCTTTCTTTTTTTTAAAAACGTTGCCCCACACTAAGTCTTTCTTGTTGTATCGTGAGTGCGTTTACAAACATAGAAACTCACATACACTAACACCCAGACCCGGAACAACTACTTGCAGATCATACAAATACCAACAAACTGTGTAACATTATTCTTTCTTTCTTTCTTTCTTTAAATATTTGTTCCGTGCGAGGATCGAACCCGCGACACGTTGCGCAGCAGTCGATCGTTCAGCCACTGCGCCAACTGTGTCGTCAACCGTGTTCCTTTGACTTGTGCACAAAAAACCGACACGGGACGGACTAAAACTAAAACTTTTATGTACTTTTGTTTGTTTTATCATAGCACTTAAGGGGCATGCGCTAAGGTAACCCGCGAAATTCAAATTTTCTTTAGTTTTTTTGCAAGTCAGTGTCAGGTTTTATGTTGATTAAAATATGATTCGCGACCGTAACAAATATGGCTTTACATAATTATAATCATTACAATCAGTAATACAACTCTCTAAATAAGCACAAATGTCAAATGTCATGATTTCATAGTCATTCAATGGAATTATATGAACTTAGAGAGTTGTATTGATCATTTTTATGATTACAATTCTATAAATATACATTTGATACGGCCGCGAATCATATTTAAATCAACTTACAACAAATCTCATCATCATCATAATCAAAACTACCTGCAAATTGCAAAAAACGTAACAAAATTTGAATTTCGCGGGCTACTTTGACGCTTTCGCCTTAACTGTAATGTAATCTAAGTACTGACTGGACAGGTCCTCTCAATCTGTGTGGTTCTTTCCTCAAATTCCTCCATCTCAGACACCAATCTACATGATCTTCACATGATCTGACCAAGATTATGTCTGGACTTTAAAAGAGACTGTGACCTCTGAGTTTGTTTCGGCCTTTCTTCTCGGAGTAGTCAGATAGGAAACGCCGACCTCATCTAGTTTAAAAAAATATGATTGACGTGTAAAAGTGTTTTGTCCAAACCGACTTACAGAAATAAAATCATTTATTATTATCATTTACTGTTTTTTGAAATAATGTTTTTACTATGTAACTATCAACAGAGTCCTATAGAAATTCGTGTCGTGTATGCTACACGCAAAAATACTGTAATTAAATTCATTGGTGCAACAAAGAGCGAATCAGAATCACGTCGCTTGTCTATTCACTCATATTTTTATTATTTCTGCCTACCCCTAAGTGCATTGTATTGTTCACAATTATATGTGACCACTGAAGCGGGTTTTCATTAAGGGTTTATTATTATAAAAATGTAGGGGAGTCATGTTTTTTTTTACCGAATTTAAATAAAAAATGCTTTTGTATTTTTACTGGGGAGTCGTTTTTTAAATTGTGAGATTTTTTTAGTTTCGGTGGTAAAGTCGAATCATTGTCGGAATATAAAGGCTTGTGCAGACCAGCGCGACTTGTCGCGCGATGCGACACCGGGTATTGTTATACTGTGAAGTTTTCTTAGAAATTGCATTGTTCGTGTCACGTCGCGCGACAAGTCGCACTGGTCTGCACAAGCCTTAACGCTGTTTGTTTGTCACGGTCTTTCTCAGAAACGGTTGGAGATATAAGTAGATGAATGCGCTAGTATGACATTTAAAATTCGAAAGCGAACACATTTGTTTTTAAAGTAAATCATCGCGGATTCACAACGAGGCATCGTTCGAAATTCGAAAAGATGTTTAAAAATAAAACTACGCTCCCACCTATTTTAGAGGGCAATTGATTGATGTGCCATCTAAAATTATTTACCCTCTCTAAATGAATGACGGCAAATCAAACTGCCGATAAAATGTTACACTGTTAATAGTACAAAATCGCTTGACACTAATCAATTTTCATCTAATATTGACCTGCTATAAGAGTGTATATATATGTAATAACCACCCATTTCTATATTTCCTCACTCCTGTAAAACAGCATCCACCAATAACTTGTATTCTCCCGTACAGCCCCGAGCGCAAGTCTCGCTGACAGCTCAATTTGTTTACTCAACAATAGATGCACAATTTAGTGGCTCGGTGTACTGAGCTGGATGCCTTGCTAATTTTAATTACCAATCTATTTGTGCGAGGTGGTTAGTCAAACCAAGTTTCCTGTTTTAATAATAGAAGCCTGCTGTTGGCACTTTGCAGAGAAAAGTTGGGTTTTTGTTACAAAAGAAACGTGCTTTTATATGGGTCCGTAGCTTAACTTCGAGAGTCATAATGTTCGATCAATGGAAAGTCGACTGAACGATTGTTCGAATGGAATTAATTGCGAAACAACCTTTTATCGCCAAACGCTACTTCGACTAAACGATTCATCGAATATTTATTAATCGATGGACTGCTCTTTCGAACGAGTTTTAATTATTAAATAGTTTAATAATTAAAATAAAATTATTAAAAAATAATAATCAATAATCATCAAATTAAAAAATTTAATTGCTGTTTTATTTTTTAAAGTGGCAGTAGATGATAAGTGATTATTATTTTATGTTCAGATTATTAGTTGAGTTCTCAGAACGTTAAAGAACCCTAATCTACCAAAAAGGTTTTTGGTTACCTTAATATTGTGCGAAAATCGTAATGTAAATGGTTTTTTTTTAATAATATTTTTTTTTCCCTTCATTTGTGCTTTATTATCTTCCTTTTCACAAAATTTCATGTTTCTAAATCTACGGGAAGAACGTACGATATCTTAAAAGTGTTTGATTTCCTCGATTATGTATGACATATTAAGTGACGAAAATTATTTTTTCTATAATTTTATTTCAATTATTAAACTATATAATAATTAAAACTCATTCGAAAGAGCAGTCCATCGATGAATAAATATTCGATGAATTGTTCAGTCGAAGTAGCGTTTGGCGATAAAAGGTTGTTTCGCAATAAATTCCATTCGAACAATCGTTCAGTCGACTTTCCATTAATCGAACATATGACTCTCGAAGTTAATTTACGGACCCCTTTTATAACTGCACATCAGGCAGTGCTATTCTGTAAAGTTCACTTGGAACCTCACTTAAGTGAGCGCACACAATTAGAAAGCGAACTCATTTGTTTCGAATTTCGAAGTGATATTTAGAGAAGTTCTTTAAAAACGTATATCTAATCAATACCACTCTAATCGTGTCACCATATAGTTATTTATGCTATAAGTGCGGAAGGTAGGTGATTTCCGACGAGTGGCATTTTTATTCACGAGCGAGCGAAGCGAGCTAGTGTATAAGTCGACACGAGTCGGAAATCATCTTACGCGCGTGTATCATACAACGTTTTACTATGCATTGTGGGAGGAAATAAAAAAAAAACGAGCGAGCCTTTCGGCAGTCGCCTGTAATGTGTAACATCTAACATACGACGATGTATATAAATGATAAAAACAAAATTAATTCAGGACTTTGACTTTTGGCTTTGATTTTTACTTTGACTTCGACTTCGACTTCTACTTCGACTTTGACTTTGACTTTGACTTTGACTTTGACTTCGACTTTGACTTTGACTTACCCATCGTCATCATCATCATCTGATTTGTGTATCTTTATTCGTAAATACTAATTTGTGAAAAACTTTTCTCAAATAATAAAATCTCTGAGACGAGACGGGCTGACGACGGCCTCAAAAATTAAAAAAAAAAACAGAAAAGTAAAAAGCACTAGTGAAAAAAAGTGACACTTTCCGCACAAATTGACTGCTTGGAAAACGCTCTTTTCGCGCAAATGCATTGTAAAGTATTTATTATTGTTTTGATATTCGATGTATGAAAACAGTCGAAGTTGAAGTTTTTTAAAAGTATAAAAAGTTCTTCCACCTACTTATATGTTTGTCATTCTACCGTTTTTTTTGCCAGCCTGAAGCCAGGTTCTGTAACTAAAGAAACAAGCACTCATTAGCGAACTTTTGAACAGCGTTCTTGTTCACGGCTTGATACTTTTTTAGTTACCTTTGTAACTTACACTGCTACTCTAGAATAAATATATATTTTAAATAACACAAAATAATGTTACGTACGAAGTAAATACTAAGCCAAACTGAAGTGTTATCCTTTAAACATAACTTGGAAATTCGAATGGTGTCTCGTTTGAATCCGCGATGATTTATTAAAAAAACATAATATGTGTTTTGTGGCGCACACAAAACTCATATGTTTTTAAAATAAATCCTCACTTGAGTGAGGTTCCAAGTAAACTTTACAGAACTAATCGATCTAAAATAAAATGTAGGTATTTCAGCATCCTCTATTTCATCCCCAAATCTATTATTTTATTCTATCCCTCTTCTTGTGGGCAATAGATATGATATTTGTTTTATTGTCTAAAACCTAACTCTAACGTGTATAATATTGTTGGCAGTCAGACTGGGAATAAATATCTCGTATTGTTACATATTTTAAGTTTATAAACGCTGCCAAGACCGACTGGTCTTCAATAGAAATATGATTAAAACGACGACTTTCTTTATGTTAGATCTATCCTAACCTAAAATAATATATTCTGTGAGTGCGCTTAAATTTCGAGAACCAGTTATTCGATTTACGTGTTTTTCAGTTCTAGGAAAAGTTTGTTTTTATATTTGTATGGAATATCTTAACCCCAAAATACCCTAATTCATTGCCCTCCTTTTTAAATACGTGTAATATTATTGTTATTTTAAGACAATTAGCTAATGTATTAAGTAAATATTGTCTTAAAATAAAATTATTTTTAAATCAGCACGCGTAGCATGACATGATTATGATTGTGAATCTATCATTTTGTCTATTCTTCCGTAGACAAAACCCGTTTTTATTGTGGTCATGCTACGCGTGCCATACGGTAGAACTACAAAACCTATCTTTTGCAAGCCTATGGGGTATAATGGCTTAATTCTGCAAGGTCAAATTCGATTACGTAAAAAAACGTGTGTGATCGGGGGACAGTCGGGAACGAAGATTTTTCTTATACGTATGATTTAAAACAAAAACAAAATTTTGCGCATCCGCCATCTTGGATTTCGATTTTGCCCCCACTACCGGCTTTAGCACTCTCGAAAACTATGAAAACAAAACTTATGACGAAAAATGTGAAAATTTTCATACGTATCGATATCTAATGACGGAAAAAACAAAAAAAAATATTTTCGAAGCTCATAACTTTAATTAGCGATAGAACCATCGCCTGTTGACCCCGTTATCAGCTGTAGTTATTTATTTATTTTATTTAACCCTGTAAAGCTTAGTGGAGGGGCTCGTGGCTAAATGATAGCAGCCGCACGGGTCGATTGAAGGTTAATCTACGCTTGACGCGGTCAGTTCTTGGATGGGTGACCATCCATTAAATATCGACATTCCTCCGTGCCTCGGAAAGCACGTTAAATAATTGGTCCCGGCTGTCATTCGTAGATCTTTGACAAGCGTTACGGGTAGGCTAAAGCCCGAAAACAATCTGACATCCAGTCTTACCAAGGGGTATCGTGTTACCCAGTAACTGGGTTGTCTAGGTCAGATAGGCAGTCGCTCCATGTATAATACTGGTGCTGCATCCGGTTACACTGGAAGCCGATCCCAACATAGTTGGGAAAAGGCTAGGATTGTAAAGCTAAGTTCAAATCGAGCGTGAAAGTGGCAGCACAAAAAACCTTTCAAAATGTATTGATAGAAAGTTCTCATAAACAAACGAGAGCCAATCGTCTATAGTAATAGAATTACAAACATATTTCATGATTGGTAGGCTCCATCGGTATTTGATTATCACGCGCGAGCAGAACGGAGAGGGGACAGCGAAAAATTCTCTACTAATAAAACGAGTTGAGTAGTCAGTACGTCACTAGTTTCGGGGGTTAGATTCGATGCCTTCAGCATTTTAAAGGATGTAGGAGTAAACATAAAGTTTTGATGTAGTGTTTCTCGCTGCATTCGTTACGATATACTTGCGCAAAGTTGGACTTGCACAAGTATACATTTATACAGGCCACACAAGTTATGATATACTTGCTCAAAATTGGACTTGCACAAGTATACATTTATGCAGGCCACACAAGCTATGATATACTTGGTCAAAATTGGACCTGCACAAGTATACATTTATGCAGGCCACACACGTTTGCACTTGCACAAGTATATATTAACGTGTGTGCGATGATGATGATTAGCACAAGTATCCGAGCCATTCGGTTTCACACAGATTTGTGCAAGCCTAAACTTGCACAAGTATATCGTTACCTGTTTGGCCTGCATTACATTTGTTACTTATTTACTTGTTAAAGCTTCGTGCAGATTGGCGCGACGCGACTCTAACAAAACAATTTATAAGATAACTTCACGGTAGAACAATGACCGGTGTTGCGTCGCGCTGTCGCGTCGCACCAGTTCGCACGGGGCTTAAGTCGATTCGACTAACATCCAGTGCGAGTGCGGTGCTCCTGAACAGACCATGTTCTATCTACTAGTGTCCCAATTATCCGCTCATCTGCATCATTGACGATCAGAACAACGCCTCTGACACTGCAATAAACGTGGCCACCTATTGGGCCCAAACAGTATAAGAAACATAGATGTACCTTCGAAACGAAAAGAACAAAACTTGGTAAGTTCCTAACACGATACGTCCACGGTTCATGTGATAATCTTCTCACATGTCGTGGCAAAATTAGTCAAAAGCTTAATCTTAAACCCCACGCGCCCCACTACAGCATTTCCGCACTTGGTATGGTACGAGCTACTGTAACTGATAGGTAGAAGATTGAAACAGCTAGACAGATACATATATTTAGGTAGTAACACGGCTAGGTCGTGGGTAAGGTCCTAAACACTGAGTCTTGAGCACTCGCACACAGAAAAGGAAGGTACCGTACTTGGTAACACGTGGCAGACGTGGGGGCCTGCTCAGCTCAGGCTTAGCAGTAGGCCGGATGGCCTTCGTAAAACCAAGAGGTAGCGAGCGTCGGTAGCACGTGGTGGCCTGTCAGCGCAGGTAGCTTGCGGCGGTAGGCTGCAGGTAGGGCAGGCCTTCGTTAGCGTGCAGGATCGGGTAAGGGGTCCTGCCCTCAGCCCGTACGGAGACCGGTGGTATGGATTTCTATGGGTAGTGGAGCGCGTCAATTCAGAGTGGAGAATCTATACTTAACGTGGTCTGTAATATTTTATTTGCTGTCGGTACAAGGACCAGGTACATTTCACCTACTTTTGTTAAATCCCTTCAAAACGAATTATAAATCATTGACTTGAGATTCTATTTAAAGAATAAAAGTAGGCCCAAAGAAAAGATATCCGAAATAAAACATTTACCTCAAAAACTCAAACTCAAACTCAAAGCATTTATTTCAAATAAACCAATTACAGGTACTTTTGAATTGTCAAGGGGTCGGTCAGTCAGAAATATGAAGCTAGTTGCCCATTCCAACGCGTAGTAGGTTCCTATGGAGAAGAACGGGCAAGAAACTCCACGGACACTCTTTTCAATCAGAATATTTTCACAAAATATTGGTTACATCATCCATTTTTGTAATTATACATGTGAGAACAATGTAAAAAGACGTGCACGTTAAAAGCGTCAGTAATAAAAATAAAATCAAAAACAATTAAAAAATTAAAATAAATTCAAATAAGCCGTGGCAGCTAAGAGATGACCAGTCCCCACTGACGGCGCCCGTTCACGAACATGACGCATGCATCAGCACCATTTAGCTCAACCATTTTGAAGGGAACTTAACGATCCAACACACACGCCACCACCAGCGAGACATTTGAGTGAGCATGACATACTCACAACCGCCAGGGCAAACTCAAGTCAATGAAAGACGTACCCAGTAAATGGTAACTGTAAAGTAGGGACATAGTGCTCACACATGTGCTATGCAATTATATAATACTAAGAGATTGAATTTATACAATCTAAAGATAGTTTTACAATCTTCAGCAGCTGCAACAATATTTTGAATGCTAATCAATTAGTTTATGCGCCCTTGTGGAGCTGGACCAGCGCTGAGCCAAGCATTTTTGTCGTCGATGTAATCCCCCAACTTATAATATGCTTGGCAGCATAGTGTGCGTTTTATACAAGATTTAAATTTCGTTTCGTTCAATTGGAGTATGTGGGGAGGTATTTTATTGTAACATTTCAAACAGTACCCCATGAAGGATGAGTCTACTTTAGCCAGTCTGAAACCCGGTTGAATCAATTGGTCCCTATTTCTAGTCCTATAATTGTGTCTATCACCTCTTTTACTGAAAAGACTTAGATTTTCCTTTACCTTCTAATTAACCCGACAATAAACTTATTCCCATTTACTGTTCATTTGCAATCCAGGTCGAATCGACCGGCCGTGTCGGGAATACTCAGCGAACGGAGGGTTGAGATATTTTAATTTATAACTAATCAGAACGCAGCAGTGTTGCCAATGTTTATATGAACGTGAACATTGGAGGGTTAAAGTCGAATAAAGTGGCTTTTAGTGTTTTTACACGATTAGTTAAGAAGGGTTACGAGTACACTTTGGCAGTTTATATTTGATGAAATGGAATGAAATTGTTTATTCTTTAAATAGGATATCGGAATCACTTACACGTCATATAAAAAGTATGAAAAATAAGCTAGACGAGGTCGATTTTTCCTATCCGACTACTCTGAGAAGAAAGATCGAAACAAACTCGGTCTCTTTTAAAGTCCAGACATAATCTTGGTCAGGCCATAATGAGGACCATGTAGATTAGTGTCAGAGATGGTCTTTTAAGACGCAGAAAAGCTTGCGTGTTCTGTACTGAGCTCACGCAACGCGTCGTACGTCCAGCCAGTAATAGGACTCGCCCATCAGGGAGCGCTGTCCCCAATTTGACGCATTATTGATTTATTATACATAAAACAAAAGGTATTTTAATAAAACACGTATACTAAAAATATCAATAATTAAATTATCTTTAAAATTGTGAAGATTTCCGAAAAATACGCTTGATATATTTTGCGTGATTCTCAGTTTTTTATCCGCGTAAGACATAACTTTACAAATTATTTTCACTATGTAATATAAACATAATCTAAAATATTCGTATATTAAGTTATTAAGAAAATGCTCTAATATAACAAAACAAAAACACACACACACAAACAACACACACACACGCACACGTAAACAAATACTAATCTCTTACTGTTTACAAGCTTTCTCTTTGATAGTGTTGATAGCCGCGTACAAGTGGATGCAGTGTATACCGACTTCTGCAAGGCTTTTGACAAGGTAGACCATGAAATACTGCTTAACAAAATTGCGTTCAACGGAATCCGCGGCAATCTTCTAAGGTGGTTTATTTCTTATATTACTAATCGCAGTCAGAAGGTTGTTATCAATGGTCATCAATCTAACATCGCACAGATGACCTCTGGTGTTCCTCAAGGCTCAATACTTGGCCCTCTTTTGTTTGTTTTGTACATTAATGATATCAGTCAATGTTTTCATAATACCAAGTTCCTTTTATATGCCGACGATCTCAAAGTGTACAGAACCATTCGGCATATAAATGATTGCCTTCTGCTGCAACAAGATTTAGACCGATTATCATCTTACTGCCAGAAAAATAAGCTGCAACTAAGTTTACCGAAATGTAGCTTCATAAATTTCACTAAAAACAAAACAATTATAAAACACACATACACACTGTGCGATGCCCCCCTGCTTAAAGTGGACTCTATTCGTGATCTCGGTATCATCCTTGATTCCATGCTTTGCTTAGACTTACATATTAGAAAAATTGTCAGTAAAGCGAGCGTATCAACTATACGGATTTGTAATGCGTTCTACAATAGATTTTAAAAAGACTTCCTCTTACATTTGTTTATATAGATCCCTAGTACGCTCTCAACTGGAATACGCCGTGTCCGTCTGGAGTCCTTACTACAAAAAGTATATTGAAATGATTGAGCGTGTTCAATATAAATTTCTACGTACCATGCATTATAGATGCTATGGGTATTATTTATCATATTCAGATTTACTAACTAAGTACAAGCTTGCAACACTTGAAAATAGACGTAAATACCTAGAAGCTATGAATCTTTATAATATTGTAAGGAATCAATTTGACTGCATTGCATTGTCTAACATGCTATGTTATGCAGTTCCTAGGACAGTCCATAGGCGAGAGGTGCGCGTAGGCAGACTATTTTCAGTGGGCTCTTGTAAGTCCAACTCTGGTCTGCGTTCACCTGTTCGCCGAATGGTAGACTCCTACAATAGGACTTTTGAACATATAGACATTTTTGTAACTGCTGCCTATAGGTTCAAAAGTCTTATACTCAAGGAGCTCTCCTGAATAGTTTGATAGTTTATTGTACTTCTTTTTTTCTCTTCATTCTACTTCGTTGGCCTATTCTATCTTCTTATAATTTAATTTAAACTCGATAGTTAAGTATAACTTATCATTATAGATCTGTATTGTGTAACCTAGTGATTATTTTATTGTTTTTATCCCGCAGCTAATCTGTGAACAGCGTTGTGGGCTGCAATATTGTCATAAGTTTTGTATATTCTTTTATTCTATGTTTTATATTGTAGCTGTTAGTTGTTCCTATTGAATAAAATAAAATAAAATAACATATTTTTTCTAAATCATTAACACTATTCGTTTAGACGTGATCTTCAGTATAAAATCATTAAGAGTCGGTTATCGTAGCCATAAGGAAATAAACACACTGATTTGAGTGGGCTTATTACTTTAAAAACCAAACTTAAAACCTAACTCCAAATAGCCTAACATATTAAAACCATTACCGAATTCAGTCAAGCAATTTTTGATCAAATTCAAAAACACAATATAACCACCCGTATTGAACAATTTCCCGCTCCTATTGGATAATGGCCGACGGAAATGGCGTCGCGATGACGTCACAACACTTCCGAGAGACACAGCCTACCCAGGCAATCTGGAGTTCAGTCTGCCAATATGTTGGTATGTTAGTGGGAAATTATGAGGAATTGCTTGAAGTATTTGTAGGCTGTGTTGTGTGAAAATGTTTTGTAGGTTTTGGTATACTCTGTTCGTTTTGTAATGAATCAGTTGTGTGACTGTTTTGATTGAACAGAATTTTGCTTGTTTTTTGTAAGCTCGCAAGCGATTTGATTGGCTCTTTTTATTTCGGTCAGCCTATCGCAACAGCTAACTGGGTCGATCAACTATTTTGCTCGGTTTTTGAAAGCTCGCAAGCGATTTGATTGTGTCTTTTTATTTCGGTCAGCCTATCTCAACAGCTAACTGGGTCAATCGACTATTTTGCTCGGTTTTTGAAAGCTCGCAAGCGATTTGATTGGCTCTTTTTATTTCGGTCAGCCTATCTCAGCAGCTAACAGGGTCAATCGACTATTTTGCTCGGTTTTTGAAAGCTCGCAAGCGATTTGATTGGCTCTTTTTATTTCGGTCAGCCTATCGCAACAGCTAACTGGGTCAATCAACTATTTTGCTCGGTTTTTGAAAGCTCGCAAGCGATTTGATTGGCTCTTTTATTTCGGTCATCCTTTCGCAACAGCTAACTGGGTCGATCAACTATTTTACCCTCAATTCCCGACACATTATTTTAAATAAGAACTAATTGAAAATTTATGGAAACTTAGGTTATGGCATATTTTGTGTCTTTTGAATTTTCGTATTCTGAGTTAACATAAAATTATATGTATAGAAACGAAATATTTTCGAGAACCTAATGAAGTTGTCCGTTGTGCCTAACAATCTTAGATGCAATCGTGACATTTCATATGTGTTCATACACAAAAGAAATGTCACAATAGGGATGTTGACTGGGAAAAATAAAAACTATTTAGTCCGTCAAGTCAGATAATAAAAAGTATTAGGCACGTAGTTTTTGCTTTATCATATTTATAAAAAAATGGTTTAGATAAAACGCATTAAACTTGGGGAGTAGTGCGGGCTCGCTATGTCACAAGTCGGCATAAAATCTACCGGCCAGTGCCGTCATGCCACATTTGAACGTATTGCCTACTCAATGTATTGCCGTAATCTTTTGATTACGTAAAAATAGGAAAAAATACATGTCCAATTTTTTTTCATAATCTTTTTTGTCACGGACAAAAAAAAATTGTCAACATACCTATTGTGATTTAGTTCATATTAAAATAATGTGTCGGGAAAAGCAAAGTGTGGATTAAATTCTTGACCCAACTGCTAGCTAACGTATCATTAGACAGTAGATTTACTGTATTAGGTTTGTTTTTGTTTTTGCCGACTAGAAAAATCATTACCTATAATTATGAATATTACTAAGTAATTTCTTTTTCATCTTTTTCAGGTAAGTTCCAGAGTACAAAAATACGAGTTGAAGACACAGGTATTAATCTGACTATTCTTAGATAAGTTATTCCGATGAACCTATTCCAACATTAGATGAAGAAGACTGAAATCGGTAGTAAAACAAAAACTAATCATAAATCTAAAGGAGTTTCTTGCCCGTTCTTCTCCATAGGAACCTACTACGCGTTGGAATGGGCAACTAGCTTCATCTTTCTTACTGACCGACCCCTTGACAATTCAAAAGTGCCTGTAATTGGTTTATTTGAAATAAATGCTGTGAGTTTTTTTGAGTTTTAAAGAAATCTGAGACGGTCTTCCAAACAAACCAATAAACAGTAAATTAATTTTTGTGTGTTTTAGCTTTTTCCATAGTTTTTTTTGAACCAGTTTTTTTTATCTTTGTCGTTACAGCTGAACTACTTACCCCTAATCGTATTTTAGGTTGCACATCCAGTAGATGAAGTCCTAGCTGTTGTATATCTTGAAAGCGAATTTGTGACTTGGACCGTCTTAATGTTAATGTAAAGGCTGCTTGTCCACTGCGGTGTAACAACTATAATCTTTACTTTAGGTTCCTTTTTCGCACGAGCTTTACGAAAATACCTATGGAAACATTTCAATTTTGTAAAGTTAGTTTATTTGTTTACTAGTTTATTTTAGATTACCTACTGACAAGTTATATGAGTTTATATAATTGTATTTTTTTTATTTTTTTATTTGACTTTATAAGTCAAGCTATTTTTAATTTTATTTCATTTTATTGTTGACATAATCTACTCATTACAATGTTTTTTCTAATGAGTTGTATTGCAATATGTGGTTAGCTAGTGACCTCGACAATTGATCATATTAGTTATTGTTATTAGTAATTAACTGTTTGTTTTATTTATTTTATCTCGATGGTCCTAGTTTATCATTTATAACTTCCAGTTACAACTATATGTAAGCGGGCACGCCCTTTATGCCTGGAGGCTTTTATTTAGATAAGTTCTGTTTACGTTTAGTTTTTATTTCTGCCTGAGTATAGTTCTCGATGATGTTGTGTGGTATATTGGCGTGTGCTAGCTAACATATGGCTAATAATTTAAATTATGTTTTGTGTTGCGTAATCTAAATTATCTAAATTATTTTGAATACTATTATATAGAATCTTATTTTTTTTGTTCTTCTAACTGAACAGACAGCTGTGCTGCTGGGGAGTTTGTTGCGCCACTTCTTCTTCCCAGCTAATGCACTAGGAAGTGGTGAAGGGTGGGCGTTTTGGGGGACTGTCTTCTGTAACTTTGACGTTCGAAAAGTGCTGATTCTCAGCCTAGTTTGAATAAATGACTTTTGAATTTGAATTTGAATTTGAATTTAGTTATTTAGAAGTAAAATAATTATGTATTAGGTATGTTGAAACTGTTTGTACTCCCCGTCACTTGTCCTTAAGGGTTCATTAGAAAACCAGCGTCAGACAGCATTTGTCTGGCATTAATCCTGAAATGATCCTTTTTGGCGCAGCCGTGAGGCACACACTTATTTTGAAAAGATTAGGTACTTCCACTTTTAGTTTGTTTGTATTTTTTGTTTCACGAACAAATAAACGATGTCTTTCTTTCTTTTTTTAAAGTTCACTTGAAACTTCGATCAAGTGAGCGCATACAATTCGAAACCATTCAATTAAAACTCATTTTCATTCGAACTCATTTGTTTTTAAAATAAATCATCGCGGATTCAAAACGAGACCCCGTTCTAATTTCGAAGTGATGTTTAAAGAATGACACTATTGGAAGGATAATTTGCACGGAGTAAAAAAACAATCGAGCATCATTTACTTATCATTGTCACAAGGCTTCACTATTCAAAACTGCATTTCAAGAATTGACCACCCCACGTTACACCCCAGTGGTTACCAACACTAACTGGTCACTATTCTCGTTGGCAGTGTTTCAGGGCATAAATTGGCACACGCGATAAAACTGGTGGCTCGGTCAGCGACACGACTGGCTAGAATTGTGTAAGATTGTGCCTTCTTATTTTATTAGAGGTCGTGTATGCTTTGGTTGGGTTGGGACGTTATTTTTGTAAGTGAATCAGACGGTTTAGATGGAGGTTTTACGCGCGCGAAAATTGGTATGGTCTGTTCCAAAAGTATTTGATGAAAATATAAACAAATGGATCATAAAACGTACCGGTGGATGCCAATTTTAGTGACACGAGTGCTTTGATTTGTTTATTTGAATACTAAATTATTATTTTAAATCACCTTATAGATGTTTTTCGTTTCATTATTGAGGTTATTTTTATAACCTCAATTTTCGTTGATTATAATTTAATAATGTTATTCAAACAACAATTGCTGGAAAAGGTAAATAAAAAAGCTAAATACAAGAATGTGTTACTCATTTCCTTTACTGAGTGATTGCCTAAGTATTTTGACGTGAACAGGGTTTGTTTACACTTCCTTCGTATACTTTTGGAACAGACAATATAACAGAACAGTTTTGGGTTCAATTTGGTGTACATTCGTCGGTATGTATGTCTATTACACGCGATTTTCATATGGAAATTGTAATGGATCTTACGCCCGGAGAAGGCGGAAGTTTGTGACGAACTCCTACCTATTCTCTCTCAGTACATGACGAGTCTTCGAGATCTATCTCAGTACATGACGAGTCTTCGAGATCTATCTCAGTACATGACGAGTCTTCGAGATCTATCTCAGTACATGACGAGTCTTCGAGATCTATCTCAGTACATGACGAGTCTTCGAGATCTCTCTCAGTACATGAGAGAGATCTCGAGAATCTCTATTCTCTTTCTATTATCATATATATAAAATTCTCGTGTCACAATGTTAGTTTCCATACTCCTCCGAAACGGCTTGACCGATTTTTATGAAATTTTATATGGATATTCAGTAGGCCTGAGAATCGGCTACTATCTATTTTTGATACCCCTAAGGTAGGTAAGGTAAATTCGTGTCGATTTCTTACAGGGTTCTTTATGGCTCTTTAAGAACAGTTAAACGGATTAGGTCACTAAATATACGTCGTCTATTGTATTTTAGCTGTTCACCATTGATTCTGATTTACAGAAGTTGCAGTGGTTGGAAAAAAGGGTGGTTCTTGTGCTCTAGATGATCGTCAGACAGGTTATGTATGTCGCAGGATAATGAATACGAGCTAATATCAAGATTTTGGCAAACAAACAATATATCTTTGTAAAATTGGGAACAACGATGATTGAATGATATGAAGGTTTTGCACTGAAGGACGCGCTGATTGGCTATCAGCTAGATCCGAGCCACGTTCTGACGAACAGAACAAAAATGTTTTGAGAGCCAATCAGCATTCTAGTTGCCAATCGACCAGGGTTTTTTTGCAAAAATCCTACGAAAGCTGTCTCAGTTTCTAATGATCGAATCTTTTGCAAAAATTCTAGGTTTATGTTCCCAATTATCCTGCAACATAATTATATCAGATTTTAACGCGAACCCCGATCTATTCGAATTGCAAACAGACACCCACACCGCTCTCATAGATTTAGCCTAGCTAACTTTTAGCTACCTGTACGCAAAGTTTCAGTAAGTTAGTTTCAAGTTCAGTGAGCAGTAGCTCAGTTACAATAACCATTGTTATTATCTATTCAGGCAGGGTCGGGCCAGTTAATTTGTTTTCTTCGAGCCGTGGATCGATGGCAGTCCGCGCGTGATGCTAGTCTACATTGTTATACGGTACGGCTTTTTGTTGTGATGGAAAATAGAGTACTTTTTATTACGTACACTGTACAAGGTGTAAGGTGTAATCCATCAGGTTAAGCTAAGCTGGCCGAGGTTGGTCCGTGGATGGGTGACCATCTTAACATACCGAGACTCCTCCGTGCCTCGGAAAGCACGATAAGCCGTTGGTCCGGGCTGTAATTTTTTAAAATTCTTTTTACCTATTGTGGTACAGTAATTTATTTTTTTATTTTTATGTTTAGATGCATCGTCTTCACATATAATTATATAACTAATGTACCCTACATATACCAAATATTGTAAAACATTTTAAAAGAGTAACGGTGGAGTTTCTTGCCCATTCTTCTCCATACGAAAACTATCTTTTGGAAAGGGCTACTAGAATCAATGAAATTTTTTGTAATTTTTGACGTTCAAAAGTGCCTTGCAAGGGCCTATTTGAAATAAATGATTTGACTTTGACTTTCGTGGATCCGTGACAGTCGTTACGGGTCGTCAGAAACCCGAAAGTCTGACAACCAGTCTTACCAAGGAACATCGTATTACCCAGTTACTGGGTTGTAGAGGTCAGATTGGCAGTTGCTCCATATAAAATACGGTTTTCATCTGCATCCGGTTAGACTGGAAGCCGACCTCAACATAGTTGGGAAAAGGCTAGGCAGATTGATCGCATAACTCTAGGGTATGAATGAGACCATACCAAAAAATCAACTGGGTTTTTTATTTTTATTTATTCGGAATAATTCGCCAAAGTCACGATTATTTATGTAAAAAACCCTTAGTTGAAATATAATAAAAAATATTTAATTCAGAATATTTTTGGTCATATAAAGAAAATATGACAACCTCGCATGTACTTAGTTTTTAAATATGAATGATTGATTTGAATGAAAATTATTTACTCGTACTTATCAATGAAACTTATGTAGTGGTAAGTTATCTTAAACTTATAAAAAAATAGAAAAATTATATATAAGCTAGTTGATTCTTTGATATGGTCTCATTCATACCCTAGAGAAACACCTTTTATAAAAGGGACCACCAATTAGTTTTATTGGGGGTCCATTTTTTAAAATAATATTACTGTCGCGTTCCGTTTGGAAGACTATTACAAATAACTAGGATTAATAATATCAACTAAGAATTACAACGAAAAGTAGTTAACAATTTTTTATTTTTTTTTACTTTGAACTATCATCTGTCTGAAGTCTGGAACCAACTTGGTCCAAGCTAAACTTCAAAAATATTATTTTAAAATTAAGTTTCAGTTATAAACTTTACTTAGGTATAACTGTACTTTTTTTTGCGGACTTTAAGGTCGGGACAAAAGGTCCGCCATTTGGCGACTCCGACATCGCTAAAATAAATGAGAGCAGTCCTTCTATCCTTCTTACGTTTAAAAAAATTCTCGCAGCTTAGGTTAGAACTGTGACCAACCACTACTTCCAAGCTGATCGCAGTTACCTACTGGCATTTTGTACTACACCAATCCATGGATACCCTACATTAATGGTGTGGCCAAACGTCGACTGACATCATTACACGTTGACGTTTAAACGATATCGTCAATTTTAGCTGCCCATTTCATGAAATGGTATTTATAATAAATGATTAAAAATCTTTATTGCAGACCACATGATCCATAAAAAACACGATTAAAAATAAAAATAAATAGTAATAACAACACATAAAAATTAAAAATAACAAAATTAAAATTAATTAAAATTAAATATAATTTAGTGCTAATTTCCATATGACTTTGTGTGACTTATCGGATTTATTTCTTTAGCTTGCTCCCTACAAAGACACGTTATGTGGTAAAACTTTATCCGACTGATCCATTTTTTGTTTTTTTTTTGGGGATGGTAAATCATCAAATGACTTCTCCCGCTCTGGGCAGAGCGAGAGAGTGTGTCAGACTTTTACTGACTAAAACCCACCCGTTTTCCTTCCGTTGCCTGTGTGCCGGGGCCGCGATATCCGTTTCGGACAAACCCGCAACCCCAGCAGGATCCGACTGATCCTTACGATAATATATATGCCACATGATATAAGTTTAGGGAAACCACATTTTAAAGGAATGCCGTAAAGTTGTTACCATATGCTCATATAACAGACAGGCGCGATGCAACGCCGGTAGAATAATTTCCGTAAAGTTTTAATATTAATTGTTCCAGGAGAGTCGCGTCACACCTGTCAGTGAGAGCCTTAATCCTTTCAATGTTTTTACGCATACCCGAAAAATTTAATCACCCATTTCAGAGCACACACGGCACAAACAAAAATAATACTTTTTACAAAAAAAACATCCCCCTTTACAAATTAACCCCCCAACTCGTCCCGTGCTACAACGCGACCCAACCCTAGCGTGTCTACGTGTCCTTAACCCTAACGCTTGTAATTCAGAGCGCCGCGCAATTGTGTTACCGAACACTGTTTCATCTACTGCGGACACCCCTTATTGGCACTCCGCGTTTTAGGGTTCCGTGGGGCGAAAAATGTAATGATAAGAGGTGTGTGATTGTTTTATTTGGTGATAAGTAGATGATATATGGACTGGAAGAAGTGGCGGTCGTCCGGCGATGAAATAGGCAGGCGAAGTTGTTGTAATTGTTCCTTTCGGGGGTTGAATGTGGATAAGTCTGGCACAGAAGCGTGGAAAGAGGCTTTGGCCCATGCCTGCAGCGCTGCAGCGAACTTAAGTCAAAAGACGAAACGCATGAAGCGAAGTTGACATAATAAAACAAGAAGAAAAACGTCTCAAAGTCCGCCATTTTGATTTTATACCAACCAAATCTAGCCTCATAATTCATCATTTCAGCCGAAAAACGTCCACTGCTGGACATAGACCTCCCCCAAATGGGGGGGATTGCCATAATCGCCACGCTTGGCAGGCGGGTTGTCGATCGCAGTATGGTGTTAAAATGCGTAGAGAACGCTGCTGCCCTATCTCTAGTCTCTTAGTCGCCTTTTACGACACCCACGGGGAGAAATGGGATGGTACTATTCTTTACGTCCGGCACCACACGGAACTAATCTAGACTACCATTGCGCAATCTAGACGAGTCGATAGACACCTCATATATTAATCCATCCAGCACGCGTAGCATGACCGTAATAGAAACGGGTTTTGTCGACGGAAGAATAGAAAAAATGACATATACTCAATCACAATCTGTCATTTTGTCTATTCTTCCGTCGACAAAACCCGTTTGTATGGTGCTACGCGTGCAGCCGTTGGGATGCTTCGATGGTATAAAGATTCCCACATGTTACAAAGGTACGAGTGAAAAACATAACCTTGTCTTTCCTGTCGCATAGTCGGGAATAAACTATTGGCATGTTTAGTAAAATTAAACTCAAAAACCTGGGATCAGTAAAAAGTGCTATGCGATACGGATAAACATTTTAACTTGTGTATAACAACTCCCTAGAACAGAGTCACTCTAAGACGTTAGCCTGCAACCTAGGTGAGTGGTAAGCTTTAAATCCTCTTAATCCACTGTAATCTATCTGCAATAGTTCTAACTGTGGTGTTATTCATATCACTTCGAATTTCGAACGGTGTTGAATCCGTAATGATTTAAGTAATTTCAAAAGAAATGAGTTCGGTTTCGAATTGTGTGCGCTCACTTGAGTGAGCTTCCAAATGAACTTTATAGAATAGCACAACTGATCGATTTTTCCCTCAATATAGCGATAAACTAGATTTATACATGTCTTAAGATGTTTCGATAATTCGAGTTTTTGCGAAAACCCTAGGGTTATTGCGAAAACACGGATAATTATAAAATGGTGAAAACATTTCCGCGCGCGAGCCAAGCGCGCGCTACTTTCGAATTGCTCGCAGAAATGTTGTAGGGTTTTCGCAAAAATTCGAATAACTTAATCATCCTACGACATGTATAGGTTTACAACACAACTTCAATACGGTTATACTATGAAAGTTACTATACCAATGCGGAACCCGCCCCATACACAGGTATGCGCCAAAAAATCGCCAAATTACAGACGCATTGAATGAAGCACCTCTACAGCTCTCGATTAACTGTTTCATCCTACGGAACCCCCCCTTTTATACTCTTTCAGGGTTCCGTATTGAAAAACCCCAGTTTTAGAGCATTGATTGTGTCCATCTGAGTGAAAGGGGAGGTGGGGCGTGAAAAGTCGAGATCTGTTCGTTTGTGGACTCAAAAGTGTGTGATGGAGAGGAATTTTGATGAAATAGTATTGTTTTCGACTGGTAAGGGTTACTTTGTTTTATAGCATTGACTGTTCGGGTATTTGCTGTTACTAAAGGGTTTAGCTATGTTGCGTGTTCTGTGGGAATAAGTCTAATACTAACGTAATGTTGTGACAATGTGACTTTTTCAATTCATATGTACTTTCTGGGTTTATCTTGGACATTACTGACATCGGTGAAGGAAAATTTCGTGAGCATACCTGGACTTATAGTTAATATAAGTCTGAAATCACCAACCCGTCTTAAGCAAGCGTGGTAATCAATGCTCGTGCCTTCTCTGTATGAGAAGGGGTCTTTGCTCTGCAGTGGGACAGTAACAGGCTGGTATTATTATTATTTAATACTAACGTAAAAGTCAGCTTAAAGAATATACATACGTCACGCCTGTATCCCAGAAATGAAACAAGGAGGCGAGCCCATTGCTACAAACTGGCCACTCATCCAAACTAGGGGTTTCGACTGAGTATTTTATTATACGAAAATACAATATCACTATGGTCACACTGAACTCAACTAAAAGTTGCGGACTTGCACTGAAACCACGAGGCAATCAAATGTTATAAAGGTCAGCTTAGTATTTTCCCAACTATACTGGGATCGGTTTCAGTATAACCGGATGTAGCTGAATACCAGTATTTGACGTGGAACAACTAAAAAAGTAGAGAATGAACAATTAAAAAAAAACCGCTTTTGTTCAGCACGTTTAGCATGACCACAATAGAAACGGGTTTTGTCGACGGAAGAATAGACAAAATGACCGATAAACAATTACAATCTGTCATTTTGTGTATTTTTCCGTCGACAAAACCCGCTTCTATGGTTTTCATGCTGCGCGTACAGGAGTTGATCTTGCAATTATCTTAGTTCAGCACTCGCCGCTAAACACAAAAACACCGTGAATATAAGTAAAGGCAAACACGTAATGACGTCAGCGTGGGCGGAGGGCACACGATCGTTCCCATGACGACACTAAACTCCAGCCTTGTGTACTCGGCCTAATGATATTGTGGCTTTGCAAATATTGTGCGGAAAAATACTTCTGGGCTCTGTCGATGTGTGTTTTTAGTAGTTAATGTTTAGATTAGGAAAATCCTTCTGAAGGAGTTTTTCCAGGAAAGTACTTCCACCGTATTTATAAACTACGTAACCTAGCTTTTCTGTGATTCGGTTAAATGCTTGAGTTTCGATAACATTTTAGAAACTGAGGCATGTGCCTTAGTTTCTGTTTCTGTTCATGATGTACATGACACTATCTCAAAAAAAAAAACATGCGGGGCAGTCTTTGGGGACTGCCGATAGAAGTGAAAACTAAGTAACTTGTGAATTGTATATCTATCTACATATATACACAGTATACATATAGCTCATGGGAAGCGTGCGGTGACGATGACGCGAGTTTCACGCTTTTTGTTCACCCAAAAAGTGCTCAACGCGCCTAAAGAAGTTTTCAATTCAAAAATATAGTAGCGTGTAGAGCACATTCTATGTTTACGTTGTTGTTCGAAATAGGTATTGCAAAATACAATAGACAAAAGAGTCATAAGCCACGTCGAGCGCCAGACGCTGCTCAGAGTCCTGCGCTTGGCATGGTAACACGTCGTATTAGGGTTTTCAACAAGTCAATCGTCATCCTGAGGATGCTTCGTTGAGAGGTTTCGATTTCTTACAGGGTTTTTTATGACTCTTTAGGAATAGTTAAGCGGAATAGGTTACTAAATATATCTACGTCTATTGTATTTTATAATGTATTTCCGCAAGGCTACGCGTGAATCAATTAACTATAGGCATTCCAGTTAAAATAAGCTATTGCTATTGTTGCATTGTTGCCTCAAGGTGTGATTCCACCAAAATTGTGTTCAGCACATTTGTTCACAAACATTTTGTGCAGTACTCCGTTGTTGCACGTACTGAATTGCAGAGCTGTTAGTCTCTGTGTCCACCGGCAAATCTGTGCGTAATTGTATGCGTACAGTGTAGCACATTTGTAAATGTTTACTTGAGTGAGTCCACCCGAAGACTCATTTATGCCGTACACTGTGCAGTACAGGGTTGGTGGCGGTAGGCTGGTGGAATCGCGCCTTTACTCAAGTGAGCGCACACAATTCGAAAGCGAACTCATTTGTTTTTAAAGTAAATCATCTCGGATTCAACATGACGAGACACTGTTCGAATTTCGAAATGATTTTCAGAGAATACAATATAATGGTATTCTCTTCAATAATTTTATTGGTATGTGACTTACAGTCCAGCCGTCGAAACAATGCGTTCCTGACACCTGTCAGTTGGACAATTTCTAGTAGTAATAAGGATCAAATTCCCAAAACACAATTCGTTAGTATGAAACTGACGGTGTCAAGAACGCATTTTCTCGAGACGGTCGGATTGTTTATCTAGTAGCGACTATTATGCAGTATATATTTTCAAATAGTTTTTCATAGTGTTCGAAAAATCTCTATCTACCCGCAAATAAAATCTCCGTGGTTGCACTAAACGCAAGTAGGTCGCCGAGCTTGCCTGACTGCGTCCTACCCTCACATTTTATTGCTGACTACCCGTCGTCTACAAATATGAACGTAGGTGCTGACGCTTGCTTATCTTTTCATATATCTTTCTTTCTGTCATTACCTTTGTGCATTCGTGTTTGCTTGCAGAAAGATCTGCAATTGCTGTGTCCTGGGGCAACGTATTGGTGATTGCAGTGTTTTAAGTAATGTTTGCTGTTTATTTCTCGGTTAGGGGGTAATTGTAATTGATATTCTAAGGTTAGGCTGACCCGTATTTAAGCTAAGCTAAGTATTGTATTTATTCATTTTATTTTTGTTATTTCACTATATGCTGCACCGGTTGACGTCATAACGTCAACGCCGGCTGTCGCTGAAAACCAGCGCTGGGGCTCTGTCTCGCATAGGTTCGCAGCATTATACTGAGCGATGGCCGTTTTGATGCGTGGATGTGACGCATGTTTTCCCCCAAACTGTTTATTTTCGTGTTTTGTTCTTACCTTGCGTCATGTGTACCGCAAATAAACGTATTTTCTTTATTTCTTTCTTCTTTTTGATTACCATGACAGAGATATTCGTATAACAACCGGGGCGGCACGGCATCGGGACCGGGACGGATACGAAGGGGTGTTGATGCGTTGCAGTGAATTATTTCTTTAGGACTCGCTGAGGCCGATGAGCTTCAAAGTTTCGGCACTTTTCTGTGTACTTGTTAATATAATAATTTATTTCTAATATAAGTATACATTATAAATTCAAGTCGCTTTTCGTCTCTGTTTGAGTGACCGTGTAAGGCCGCGCGCACTTCGGATGCGTTTTCACGTACGACCGTGGTCGTACATGTACGCGTGTTCCGGTGATATCACATTGAACGCATGAAAAATCCCAACAAGTTCGGATTGTTTTCGGACGTCGGAACTATACGTACGTATACATACGACTAAGTCGCACCCACTCTGCGCGCTCCCTTTTTACTTGGAAGGTCGGGATTGTTCGGGCGTGTTCGTACGTGTACGCATGAGTGAAACTCGTATGAAAACGCATGCAAAGTGCGCGCGGCTCGCAAGGGATTTAGATGCGGTTTTCAACATTATTGATTCCGGAGAGAATTTATTTCGGAAGGTTTATGTGCATCCCTTTTTTTATATAATAAAGAAATCTCGATGTTTTATTATGTTTTAAAAACCGTGCGAAGCAGAAACGAGTCACTTGTACATACAAAAATAATCTATCTCCGTACAAAATGTTTAAATCTTTACCAAATAAAATCACAATAGAATTGGTGGGTGTCGGTGACAGAAGTGGAACATGCAGAACATGCTGACTGGTTTTATTGCTGAAATCTACCGGCTAGAGATATGGACAGGTGCTAGGTTTTGGAACATGCTAACATTTGTTTAATTTTGAGATTTATTTGAAACCGTGGATTCAGTTGCATCGCAACCTAACTTTGATTTTTTCATATGTCCTTCTTCGGACGGTGTACAATATGTTTGTCTCACGAAGTGGTTTGTTCCGGCTAATCTCCGAAACGGCTCGACCGATTATGACAGGACTTTCACTGGCAGATGGCTGATGTTAGAAGGAATTTCTCAGGGTCATTTTATTTTAGAATAAAAATATTTACAATATTAGAAGAACTGTGAATATTTACTATCACAAAATTATTTGCAGCATTTGCAAATATAACTCGAATCAAATACGTGTGTTGGTAAAACGGTTCGTAGTCAATTCAACTCCTAAAGGAGCCAGTTGACATACATAAGATGGCCATGTGACCCAGATGCGTCAAGTACCAGGTACGACAATTTTATGGCCAATCTACTTAGGTACGTAACGTATCGACGTTTGAGGTTAAACTTCCGACTTGTTAAGGCGATATATGCTCACAATCTACTTACAGTAGTTCTATTCTGTAAAGTTTACTTGGAACCTCACTCGACTGAGCGCACACAATTCGAAAGCGAACTCATTTGTTTTTAAAATAAATCATCGTGGATTCACAACGAGACATCGTTCGAATTTCGAAGTGATGTTTAGAGAGACAGAGAACCTTACTCAAAACGTCATTTTGACATCTTGAGCCACACAGTGACCGTTATTCTTTTGTCATTTATTGCATGACATATCAAATTCTAGTTATCTCCTGTTTTATTCAGTCTACACGACATCCTTGGAGCCATATACTAGCCAGAAGGACAAATGATCGAGATGGATGGAAGAACAACAATAGGTAACACAGGAACAATAGGTAACGTTTTATTTTTGCCTGCTGATGATGGTCACTGTGTATCGTTTCACAAAGTTTTTTTATGTAAGCCGATTTTGGACTGCTATCTCAGAAACGCCGCCGTCCCAGAGACAGACCTAAAACGTCTCATGTGCCTATAACTACACTTGAGAGCCTAGACAAGTGAAAATGATAAAATGACAAATGATTTTATGGCTGTAAGTAGGTTTGTACTAACACTTATACACATCATTCATATTTTTAATTCAGACGAGGTCAGCGTTTCCTATCTGATTACTACTCTGAGAAGAAAGGCCGAAAAAACCTCAGAATCGCTTTTAAATCGTCAAAATTTTATTTTTTGCTGTCATTATTTGACATTATAGATATACCTACAATTCTAATTTTATCTTTATTAGAAGCTTTTGTTGACAGGATATTAATTCAGTTTTGTTACAGTTGTAATGTTAATAAAACATTTAATATTTTATTTATTTTTTATATATATTATTTTATATTTTGTCAATGTGAGAAAGTTGTAGGCCTTGTGGACTGTACTCGTAGATTTGTTAACCGTTTTCTATTTTGTAAAATTCCTGTCGGTACTTGATGATAGACCTACACTGTCCTCCCTATCAAGACTGTAATTTGAAAACATTGTAAAAGCCAGGTAGGTACCTATTTCTAAAAGAGTATCCATGGGGTTTCTTGCCGGCTCGTCTCCATAGGAAACGGCCAATTGGAACCATGCCTCTAGCTTCTGACCTTTCATAAGTGCCCATGTAGGATTAGGTGACTTCTTTTTAAATAATTTTTCATTTTTGTTTTCTATTTGTATAACGTCTTTTAACAGGATTGATATAAAGAATTTTCAGAAGTTTATGTCAGTCCTATACATTTTCGACTTATCCATCATTGTTATCGCTGGTAGAATATCACTTTGTTTAGGCCCTCAGCACTCTTGCAGTACCATTCAACCCGAAACTTAGTGGCAGAAACAGGGATCGAACTCGTCACAAGGAGCTCTTCTTGATAACATTACGCCAGTAATCCCCGAAGGGTCTGGCAGGGGTGTAACTTAGGTACACCTACATTTCACCAGTTATGTTTAAGTGCCATGTCCAGACTCGGGGCTGTTACTGAGAAATTCCTGATGGAAAAACACAATAACAGTTTATCTGACCTAGACATCGAACCCAAGACTACATGCTCAGGAGCAGCGCTTGCGTACACTAGATCAACAAGGCAGTGAAGCGAACGAAGCGAGCTCTACTTCATCATTACTTGTCTACTTACTTACTCTTCTATATTCCGATAAAGAATGTATGTTCGCTATACAATTCCTAAAGGTATCGCTGCATATGGTCACTGCACACTGACCCAGATGTGTCACGAGCTAGGTACCGACCATTTTATGGTGAATTTATTTACGTATAGTTTGGGAGGCACAGAGCTCGGTGCATGCGATCGTTCTAAGCAAATACTGCAAAAATATTGATGTTGTTGGGTCTTCTGCATAACATAACATCATGTTTGCATTCCCCGGAGATGTAGGCACAGGTGTAGCACCCATACGCTACGTTTCGCCTGGTACCTACATTACAGTATAAATGTAAAATAAACTCGAAAACGTTACTTTTTAAAATTACCATCTTGCATTGACCATTAATTATGTCACCTGGAGTGCTTTTCTGGAAAGTTCACTCAAGTGAGCGCACACAATTCGAAAGCGAACTCATTTGTTTTTAAAGTAAATCATCGCGGATTCACAACGAGACACTGTTCGAATTTCGAAGTGGTGTTTAGAGAACAGCACTACTGATTGAAAAGTCATTTGCACTGCAGTAGATTATGTACAGGCTGATATTATAATAATACCATAGTTCAAATTCAAACTAGTTGCTGTACCAGACCGCAGAAATTATGCCCATACATATAATTTAAGGTAATTCTCCCCTTGTTAAACCCGTGCCGCGTATTTCGCTCAACACACTTGTTTATTAAGGTATAAACACAATGAGAACTACGTTTGCGGAATGTTAATACGGCCCTAATCATTTGCTACGTGATACTAAAGCACATGTAATTGATTTTGAATATGAATATTATGTTATAATGATTACTTCGTTTGTCGCTGTTGTGGGGTGTGATTAGAGAATGAATTGGCGGTTTTGTTTATACTGCTGTTACATAACATTATACTTTGCCGTCAAAATAAGCATGGAATTTGCTTTTGAGGTGTAATAGAAGAGCCTTCGCGAGTAATAATGATCAGGGAAATTAATTGTCACGCGAATTTGCACCCTTCGTCAATTTGACGTTTCAAACAGGTCTTTTTTTTTTTTTGAGGGTAGGAAATTATCATATAACTTCTCCCGCTCTGGGCGGAGCGGGAGGGTGTGTCAGACTTTTACTGACTAACCCACCCGTGTTCCCTCCGTTGCCCGTGTGCCGGGGCCGCGATATCCCTTTCGGACAAACTCGCAACTCCGGCAGGCATTGGTCCTTACGGACCCCGTCAGTTGGTGCTGACATCTCTTTGAGGCGCGCGTGGAACACATCGTTTCATACAGGCCTAAGAATGAATATATGGACAATTTAAGTTGATAGTCCTGCTTAACTATTCATTTTCCTGACTTCACATGAACAACATTTTTTGGCAGTTTCTATAAAGCTTGGTATGGCCGTAAATTGCTCAGTACTTATTGCCGAAACACAATTGCCATGCAATTAATTGCCCGTATAAGTTTCAAGCGTTTTGTCCGGCGCCTCCGGACAGTCATCCACGCTACCACCTCAGATGAAGAGCTTTTTGTTACTACGGAATGAACTATTCTTGTATGCACAGTTCGTGCCAATACGAAAGAAGAATAGACCCGTCGAATCAATTTTTGCAACTTCTTGAGTTCGGTGTGCCCTTTCCGACTTTCTGGGAAGAAACATCGAAACAACCTCTATAGGTCAAGGTCTTTCAAAGTCCTGTGTTAGTGTACTATATCTATACCTACTAGATGGATTAAAGCATCACTTCGAAATTCGAACGGTGTCTCGTTTTGAATCCGCGATGATTTACTTTCAAAACAAATGAGTTCGCTTTCGAATTGTGTGCGCTCACTTGGGTAAGGTTCCAAGTGAACTTTACATAATAGAAGTTATGTGATGGTCGATTGTAGTTGCAGTGTCAAAAAAACTGAATTCTCTAATTTAAACTCCAAAACAAACTTACTGGTCAAGGTGTCTTTCAAAGTCTTATACTAGTGTACTTACCTACCTATGTCTTCTTGATAGTACGAGTAAGTACACAATGTACGACCGATATTACCCCATGTTTGTACGGTTTTACTGCTGCCCATACATTGGATCCCTTAGCTTAGGGATCGAGGGCCGGCAGAGCGATAACCCTTACCAAGGATTGCTGGAGGTGACACATTGAACATACTTGCTTAAATGCACTTCTGTGCTATTCTGTAAAATTCACTTGGAACCTCTCTCAAATGAGCGCACACAATTCCAAAGCGAACTCATTTGTTTTAAAAGTAAATCATCGCGGATTCACAACGAGACACCGTTCGAATTTCGAAGTGATGTTAAACTTTAGAGAATAAGGCTAAGCGTATACTTAGACGCAGGTGACGCAGCACAGCACAGTACAGATTGTGCAGGGTAGGGCAAGCGAGACAGACAGGCCGCAAGCGTATGCTGCGACGCAGCTACACAGACACATTCGCGTCCTAGCTAGTACTAACAATAGACGGCTGTGCTGCGTTACCTGCGTCTCAGCAAAAAAAACAAGTGAAGACAAGTGCACGCGTCGCGCAGAAATCTGTGCCGGCTCTATAACAAGACGCAGAGCAGAACAGACACATGTCTGCGTCGCACGTGCCCACGCCGCAGCGTACGCAACTGTCAGTACATTCATGCATTATAAAAACTGCTCTGCCCGAAACTTTTGTAACGCTTACCCTAATACTACTGAAATTGCATTTAAAACAAAAGAAACTGGTCATGTACTAAGTATGGTTCCGCTTCAATCATATCTGTGATAATGGCTAGATTATCTTGCATCAACGATAGAAGAGTCTGATCTATTTCCTTGTCTAGAACCACACAGCACTTAGTCCAGCTCAATCTCAGCCTCCCAGACTACCC
The DNA here is from genome assembly GCA_947364205.1 of Agrochola lota. Lineage (NCBI taxonomy): Eukaryota > Metazoa > Arthropoda > Insecta > Lepidoptera > Noctuidae > Agrochola > Agrochola lota. The sequence continues at coordinate 4,981,187 of OX376246.1, read as the reverse complement.
ACATCTAATAAAAGCAACAAAAAGCCGCCTCACATGTAAGACAAACCGCAAATGTAGTTAAAGGCCTTTCAGACGCGACTGGCGCGTCGCCGCTGCGGTTTGCGCCGAGTGGTCCTCTATTGATGCCTTATTGAATGTTAGGTCACGTTCATATTGGACGTCGTGTCGCTGCGATGGTGCTTATAATTTTATAATATAATTAATGAAATCGCTCGTAATTTGGAACACTTTTTTTTATTCTCGACCAACAACACAACTGCTGAGTACATAACTCATAAGGAAGTATTTTTTATCTAATAAGAACGCATTGCAATCCTGGTAAAGCCATCTTTATCAAAAAACTCAGAATGCAGTACCTATTAGTTTTCTCTTTATTCAACAGCTCATAGATCCTTTGACACACTTTGCTCTTTGTATCACAGTTTCAGTTTTAACCCCAAGAACCTATTTCATAAAAAAAACTGTTTGGTTCGTGCCGATATGAGAGAAGAATTGACAAAATAAACGCCCCATTTGTCGTCGCCCTTACAAGTAATGCCACAGGCTTGCGACTAACCCAATCAAAGCAGTTCCATTTGTACGCGACAGTACTCAATGCGCTACTCACGAGAATTACCAACGGTAGAGTCTTGCACGCTGAATTATCAAATAGTTTGAGAGATTTTGAAATAGAAAAGAAAAAAAATATTCACTAAAACTTTGTTATAAAACTTATCTAGAGAGCATGAATTAAAAGAAATGGTGAATCCTAAGAACTTATAAAAAAAAGAAAAAGTGGCATAAATCGGATTGGACACGAGTTTAAACCGCACGATAAGAGACTTCAAGGGGTCCTCCAAATGTTCCATTGGTCATGATTCTGCGCTACTTCGTGCGAATTTTCAAAAAAAAAATAGCCTAGAGGAATGAGGAAGAATTTGATGTCCATCACCATTCCTGTGTTCTACGGGCCTGCAGGTCGTTTGGTATGCGATGGATATGTTCAAGTGTCCTGCTCAAGTGTTTTGAGCCACGTTCTAGATACATGTTTCCATCGGTTTCCATTAGGCGAGATGTGGGTAAAGAGCAGGGCCAGATGGAAAAAAATAATAAAAAAAACGTTTTGGTCTTGAGAGCTTAATATCAATAATGACGTATGGTGACGAATCAAGCAATTTTTCTTCTTTCTCAGACCTATTCTTTTGCAACAGTAGCTTCATATGCACCATCGCACACTTTTCTAAAACGCAATTGAATTTGTTAAGTGTATAATATATCGTTAGTTGCACCACTCTGCGGAAATCGTCAACATAATGGTTCTCGTCTAAGGGGAGGACCCTCTCCCTTCTGTGCTTGTCCGAACCAAACTATTAGCGAATGAGACTGTTGATTTACAGTCTTTACTGGTAAATTCGATAGATTACAATTTTTTGGCAGAGATTTTTTGTCAATGCTACTTAAAATCGAAGTTTCCCCACTATTTTTATTGGTGTAGTGTCCGAGTGATTCACTTGTCAATTTTGCGTTTCGTCTCTTTAATTTTAGTGCTATTCTATAAAGTTCACTTGGAAGCTCACTTAAGTGAGCGCACACAATTCGAAAGTGAACTCATTTGTTTTTAAAGTAAATCATCGCGGATTCACAGCGCTGACACTGTTCAAACACATTGTAGAAAGCGTAGTTTCATTTAATGTCTTACGACCCTAATATTTTTCTTATTCGTTTTTCCGGACATCTAACATGTAACCCAAAGGCAAAGCTGACATATTACTGTAATATAAACCAACAATTGACTTTTCTCTTTGATAAATAGTCCGTCCACATGTTTCCTCGTCCGCTAAACAAAACGTTACCTACTTATGCTCCTTCCGTCCATCTCAAGCATTTGTCCTTCTGTCTAGTATATAGCTCCAGGGATGTTGTGTAGACTGAATAAAACAGGACATAACTAGAATTTGATATGTCGTGTAATAAATGACAAAAGAACAGCGGTCACTGTGTGGCTCAAGAATGTCAAAGTGACCTTTTGAGTAAGGTTCTTTTGTCTCTCTAAACATCACTTCGAAATTCGAACGATGTCTCGTTGTGAATTCGCGATGATTTGCCTTAAAAACAAATGAGTTCGCTTTTAAATTGTGTGCGCTCACTTTAGCGAGGGTCCAAATGGACTTTACATCCTAACTAATATTTTACGCTTTCACGCTAAAACGGCTGAACGGATTTGGATGAAATTTGGCATATGGATAGACTATGACTTGGAGAAGGACATAGGCTACTAGACTACAAGTTGCGGGCAACATCTAGTACACACATAAAGTTTGAGTTCTCTTATTTTATTTATCTTCAAGACACAAAATATCCTGATATTCCGCATAATTCCCGGCAAATGGCAGCCCTGTCTACAGCTAAGTAGCCTCGAATACAAATGAAAGACCGCGCTCAGTTGAACATTACGCCTGGATAGCTTAGTTGGACTCCGATACGATAGTTACAGGTTTATATTCTAATAGCCAATTTTCTGTTCTTGGAATTTCCGAGGTAATGTCCCCGATATGTAGAATTATGTGTGTATTGAAACGATGGATGGACAGTGTGTAGCCATATCATGGCTAGAAAGGGATTGAATACCAAGATGACAAATAATAGAGAAGTATGGAAGAAAAATACATTATAATGATGTAGAATTGTGTACCGTATTTAACTATGTTTTTGTTGTTGGAGGTTTTCTTATCATATTACCTGGCAGCGGCCGGCAGCCATGCGGGTACACACGAGAACTTTCAGTGTGAAATAATTTTAAACTTTATCTACATACTTAAAAGACCAGTATCGCTTGAAAAGGTTGAAAAGTGAGAGGCCGCTCGCCGTGACGCGAGCGGCCGCGCGCGACGCGGATCTTGTCGGTGGTTCTGCCCGCAGCTGCCAGCGGCGACGCGAGGTCGCGCACTCCTCACCCCCGCCACAACACTGAGCACACCATTTAAACTAGTTAAGAGGAGAGTAGACGCGTGGGGTCCGCAGGCCGCTGGAGTCGCCACCGGCCGCTGCCATTCCGGTGTGACTCGGCCCTTAGGCAGTATTATTTTAATATTACTTAAGTGTGGGAAAGAGATGAAGCTCTACAGGACGTATAGCTCCATCTCTGAAGTAAGATTAAAATAATACTGCTTTAGAAGTTGTGGCAGGCCGTGAAACCTGCTGAAAGTGAAATTTATAAAGTGCAGAAAGCTATACTATACTAGCGTGTAAATCTTATGGGAGACTTACTTTTACATCTAGATAACCTCCACCTGATAGGAAGTGGTTACCACGAATGGATGGACACCTACAGCACCAGCCAGAGACTTGGCAGATGCGTTGCCATTTGCCACCTCCGAGCCTAAGCTGAAATGCTGCGTATACCTGTAAATACACCGAACATCATATCCTTCAAACCGAAACCCACAGCAACGCTATTTTATGGCAGAATATGGTATTGCAGTAGTACTGCCACGGACCAGCTTCTTTACTGAGAGTTGTAGAAAGGAGTCTTCGTGAGGGAAGAAAAGGTGATTGATCAGTATAATGTTTCCCACTGCTGCAACACAGACGTCTTCTCTGTGAGAGAGAGTGGGTAGTATTTCACCACGCAAGCCCAGTTAGTAAAAATCACAAAAACCTTCAACAATGTTTGAAGACTAGGTCGCATGATTACAGTGAATGAAGGTCATACATATATATACAGATAGGGTAAACCCTGACTCCCAAACTAGGAGATCCTGTGACTTAGAAGTCAGAGTTCTGCTGTCACTATGATACCAAAAATCTTCACTAAAAAGTGTGTTATATCGGTATACAAAAAACATGTCAAAAAACAGGTTTGAAAGTACAATGAAATTATTAAAAAAGATTAAACTAGCAGTAAGGAATTTATTAAACGTAGTTGTAATATGAGTGAGCTTATGTGAATGTGTGTGTGGACGTGGAAGTGTGAATGTGAGAGTGAGCTTGTGTATGAGGGAGTGTAAGTTTGCGTAAGGGTGTGTGTATGATAATGTAAAGGGGCCGTACACCTCACGATTTTATGAAACTAAATTAGTACCTAGTTTTAGTAGTAGAAAACCACAGTTGAGATATTACTCCATTCCTCCAATATAAATGACCTATACACCACATCTACCATTTGTCGTGTCAGCTTCCAATGAATAGTCAGCGCTCCGCTGGGCTCATACTAATGCTGGACTAATGTTGTGATCTGTGACAAGAATACGGATCGCCGGTGGCCTAATATATTTACAGGGTGGGGGCTGGATGAGATATAAGCGATCAGCGTGTTAACATTCCAGCTCCTTGAGCATGAGACCGGGTCGGGTAGTGTTATTGGGTGTGGAAATGTAACTTCTCAGTAGCAGCCCGGAGTTTAGGTTTGTGCCCGGTTGATGGCAAAAAGTCTCGCCCCTATTACATGGGACTTAAACATAACTGGCGAATGTCCACCTCTGCCTAACCCTTCGGGGGCAATAGACGTGGTGTTATTTTAAGACATATACGTACATATTGTAATCAAACCTATTTTAAAGACAGTTGGGTAACGAAGGTCTACTTCATATCGGTACCATTTGGCAACACATTTGGCCCACGTTCGCACGGACGTAAAAATAACGCGGCGTTTTTTTTTTCGTGCACTGGATTGTCAACGCTCCGCTCAGCGCCGAGAGTTGAAAATCCAACAATCGTCGCTCGGTATCCAATACCGCGAATGTGTTTTTTTTTACGAAAATCAGATTTTTATTTTATTTCATTCTACACGTTCAAATACGTGATCCTGCATTAAAAATCAGATTTTCGTCAAAAATGTCACATTCGCTGTATTGGATGCCGAGCGACGCAATGTATTTTTTCAACGCACTAGGACGTGATTGCGTCCCAGCGCGTTGGGTTCTCAACGCTCGGCTAGCATTCGCGATAAAATCCTGCCGCGTTATTTTTACGTCGTCCACGCGAACCTTTTTTTTTTTTTTTTTTTTTTTTTGAGGGTGGGAAATCATCAAATGACTTCTCCCGCTCTGGGCAGAGCGAGAGGTTGTGTCAGACTTTTACTGACTAAAACCCACCCGTGTTCCTTCCGTTGCCTGTGTGCCGGGGCCGCGTTATCCCTTTCGGACAAACCCGCAACCCCAGCAGGGTCCACGCGAACCTGGGGTTACCATTCTAAGATATTGGGAAGCCCACACTATACGCAACCTCTGCTACCAGCATAGCGCCGGATAATGAAGTTTTGACTTCCCGAAAGATGTTCAAATGTCTTGGAAAAATAAATGCGTGTTAGAAACTAGGGAATTCATCAGAAAAAAAAACGTGGGAGAGTTAATAAATAACTTAAGATGCGACTTACCTCTACTTCAAGGAGGAGACAGAAAATTGCTAAACCCCTACTTGCGTAACACACTTTCAATCATAATCCGAGGCTTTGAAGGAAATTCCTAATCCATTGCACCATAGGTTTGAAAAATGTGTCTGCTTAGCAACGTAAATAACGCAATGAACGTGTCTGAACTGTCAAAATGAAAGGAATTGTGATCAATTGTCAGTTTATGTGGGTTACGCTATTAAGTACCTAAACGATCTGGAGTGGCGACCGCGTACCGGAGGACGTAGTTTTGGAAGACCGGTGATCTTGTGACGGACGCAAGAATCCGCTAGATGCAGGAAGCACAGAACCAGTCGAAGTGGCGGTGCTTGGGGAGGCCTTTGTCCAGCAGTGGACGTCTTTCGACTGAAATGATGACGCAATTACCTCGCTGATAAGTCGATCCGATATGTTTAAAAAATCGCTAACTCTCCGCACTTCGACCACATCTAAGTAATAAGAAGTCGAGTGGACTGTAAGGGTGAAGGTTACCGTCTCAACGGAAATACATAGGTAGCGTTAGTAACCGTTCCGGGTTTGGTCCCCGAGTCAGTGAGGAAAATTGCCGATTAGTAAATTTGTGTTCGTAATTTTCTGAAAGAAAGAGTTGGTAATTCGAGTGATATTGTGAATAATGGCTGCATTTGAGTCTATAGAAGCCTTTCCAAATATTTTTACTTTACAAGCTATTTTAGTGGGTAATATTATACGGGGTTAGTTTTCAATGACCTGCCAAATTTTCACAGGGTGTTCTACCCATGAATATGAACAACTTTCACTAAGGGACCAAGTCTGAAATAGCAAACAAATATCAGCTGTTTCATACAAAAGTTCAATACCTACTAGACCAAAATGTATGAAACAGCTGATATTTTTTTCGTGATTTCAGAGTTGGTTCCATAGTGAAAGTTGTTGACATTCATGGGTAGAACACCCTGTGAAAATTTGGCCGGTCATTGAAAACTAATCCGGTATACTTATTACCTTGCCCGTGGCTTCGCTTGCGTGGTGGTGGGAAAATATCCCATGGGAATGTACTACCGTGATAAAAAGTCATCTTTGTGTTAATCCGGGTTATAAACCATTTCATTCTAATCCCTTCAGCAGTTTGTCGTGATTTAGTAACAAACATCAAAACATACACACTTTCACATTTATCCTATACAGCGTGGCAGGGACTATATAGCATATACAGACATCTCTTGTTCGGAAATCTCTTGTTCCATACATTTTGACCGCGTAGGTATTGCACTTTTCTATGAAACAGTAGTTTTTAGGGTTCCGTAGTAAACAAGGAACCCTTATAGTTTCGCCATGTCCGTCTGTCTGTCTGTCCGTCTGTCTGTCCGCGGCTTAGCTCAGAGAGGGTTAGTACTAGAAAGCTGTAATTTGGCTTATGTATACATATTAATCATGCCGAGAAAGTGGTAAAATAAAATAAAGGAAAATATTTTTTTTATTTGGTACCTCCCCTACATGTAAAGTGGGGATTTTTTTTTTTCTCGGCCACCCCATGTTTCGTCAGAAAGGTCGTTCAAAAATATTGTAAGTTTGTGCAAACCATTTTTGGATTCGGGGATCGGTTAGCGAAATGTTAAGCTTTTAACAGATTTTTTTGGAGTAAAGTGTCGTCACCCCCCCCCCCCCCCCCCCCCTGCCAGCTAAATGGTAGTACTTGGATTGGTGAAAAAAATCACAGCAGTAGTATATATAAAGAAATTAAAAGGAAAACTATCAGAGCTAAGTATGTTGTACAGGTTAACGAGTAATAATCAACTAACTTAAATTTGCGGTTTGAAAAACATGATCTCCCATACATTCCGTATGGGAGAACATTTTTTTCAACTACAATGTTAAGTTTGTTCTTGGGATAAATTCATCCCAACTACGGAACCCTTCATTGTGCGTTGTCCGACACGCACTTGTCCGGTTTTATTTAAAATAACTGACGAAAAATTTCAACGGAGAGGAAAAAATCATGTACTGAATCCGTGGTATCAGTTTTCGCCTCGATGCCCTATATACTCGTAAACTATGTATTAAAAGAGACGAGAGAGAGAAGAGAGTATTTGTATTATATATATTTATAACCACGTTCTCGAAAACGGCTATAATATAACGATTTCAATGAAAGTTGCAATGTATGGTTTACGTGGGTAAAAAATCGATTTATCTAGGTTTCATATCTGGGAAAATTCGTTTTCTCAGTATTTTCATCCGACCAGAACTCGGTCGCTTAAGTTTTAGATTAAGATGGCTACCTTAGAATAATGACATACCAGATGACATGGCAGCATGAAATTAGTAAGTGCCTACTATCAAGGCAGCATGGAATTTGTAAGTACCTACTATCAGGGCAGCATGGAATTAGTATTCACTATACATGGAATTAGTATAAACTATCCTATACTATTAAATGAGCATTCTCTATTTTCAACCGAGCAAAGCTCGGTCGACCAGGAACAGTAAAAAACATATCAGTAAAATGTTTCAAGAAAAATCTTTTGCAACTGGCTACAGAAGATAATCGTCTAACAAATAACACCGTGTAACACCCTATCCTTTACCCAGACAGTTAAAGAACACCCACATTTATCCGCAACAAACCGCACGTGATCGCCCGACACACAGTCAATACAGAAATAAAACATTAAACTATTCCCACAACTCTTGACAACGCTGTAACAGTAAACAAAGTTAAAAATGATGAGTTACAGTGGAAACCTCTTAGTGAGTGCAAGTTTATGCGAATGTTAGCAGTTTTTGTCGCCTGTCGCTTATTGTTTGCGGAGAAGTGTAAGTTGACTGTAAGAAATATGTCCGGGTTAAAGTTTTGAGCGGGAATACTCCCGGCGAATGCGAGCAGAGAGTAAGAACTTTAAGAAGAGAGACTTCTTGCGAACGAGTTCCATACTTCGGGCGTAAGAACCCTCTCCGTCAGGTATAACCCTGACTACGTGTAGTCAGGGTTATACCTGACGGAGAGGGTACATGTCTCTTTCGTTATTATCTTCTTCTTTTCGTGTGGTAAGTGACTAACCTGGTGTCAGAATTTTAAAGCCGCCCATGGGCCTCTGACTTGGCTTCACATGCTGTCGAAAAATATCTCTCAGGCATGCCGGTTTCCTCACGATGGTTTCCTTCACCGTTTTTTAAGCAAGTGATAATTTTACAATACGCACATGAATTCGAAAAGTCAGAGGTGCGTGCCTTGGGATCGAACTCGAGACCTATGAATTGGTCTCGAGTCTCGTCTGACGGTCACACACTAGGCTATCACTGCTATTTCGGTATTATTACTGTGGTTAACAACTGTGGGCGTGATATGGGTAGTGTTGGTTATTGCGCATTAGAATCACCGTTTGCAGTTCAGATTTAATTCATCACACTAGCAATTCACACACTGTCACGACACAACTTTTCGGAACGCTTGACAGTTACTAAGCGTCCTCGCTTCTCGACAGCCACTGACAAACTCTGTTTAGCTCCGGCCGGTCCGAGCGTTATGTTGTAGACTCTGACGAACGCCGTTAGACAGCGGCGGCGCTGGCACTCCGATTAGTCAAATCATTGACGTATTTTTGACATACTTAATCTGACTATCCTGCGCCCTAAAATTGCACAACGAACTCGGAATGACAATCCCAATTATTTCGACAATTTGAAAATATCCACTGTGTTCTTTTCGATGTAAACCTGACGAATTTTTCAAACACTGTAGTTGATTTTTTTGTAATGACAAAATTAAGTGGATTGACACTAGTGTAGCCTTTTCCTATCTAAGTTGGAGGTTAGAGTCGGCTGTCATTCCTAGTGTAGAGTATGTCTTATGTCTGTGTCGTATGTATGCCGAACTTACCCAACGTAGCCTTTTCCTATCTAAGTTGGAGGTTAGAGTCGGCTGTCATTCCTAGTATAGACATACTCTACACTAGGAATGACAGCCGACTCTAACCTCCAACTTAGATAGGAAAAGGCTACGTTGGGTAAGTTCGGCGCTGGGATAAGACCGTACGAGTGCCCCGACGGTTAGGGCAGAACACAATGTTGACCACCTTGTGAAACCTTGTAAATACAGATGAATGTGTTACAAATTCCCTTTAGAGAGTGATTCTGTAAGTAAAAATGTACAGGATTTGTTTACACTTTCATCTGATACTTTTTGAACAGAGTATGGGGAAGTTTTTACATGAGCGTCGCTTCTTCACGGATTTCTTATTCTATGGCAGTAGTTCTTAGTTGTATTGTTTTGCGACTGTCTGAGAATTTTGTCGCGCGGTCCCAGCGTGGATAGAGTACGTTTTATTTGTTGAACGATGAGTGAATGTGTGAATGATTAATTTCTTGAAGCCGATATTTTTTGGGATAGTTTATTTTTCGCTCAACTTTTTGTTCTGCTGATTATGTAGGTACTTATACTTGAATGTATAAGAAAAAAAAAATTAAACTGTTGAAATTTTTTGGATGCTAGATAATTTTAAATTAATTCCTAAAGGTAATTCGCTAAACATCGGTTAAATAGTATTTCTTGAGCACTTAATGATGACAATGTTTCAAAAATCATTCATCACAGTAGAATTATGTGTTGCTTTTAACAATTACACAATATTTCAGTTTCAGTAACTCGGTCAAAGCCGAGGTGAAGGTTTAAAAGGTTTTCCTTGTAATATTAATGTTAACTACGATAATATCGAAAATAAACGCCCCTTCGCAGAACTTGAGTCGTTTGGAGGGCAGGCAAACATTTTTGGTGTTTATGTTAATAATATCAGCTCGAGAGGAGCAGAGCAGACGAGCTTGCGGTTAAGGTACGCTTGCCGGGGTTGGTCCGTGGATGGGTGACAATCTTTACATACCGAGATTCCTCCGTGTCTCGGAAAGCACGTTAAGCCGCTGGTCCCGGCCGTCATTCGTGGATCTTTGACAGTCGTTACGGGTCGTCAGAAGCCCGAAAGTCTTACCAAGGAGTATCGTATTACCCGGGTCGTGGAGGTCAGATAGGCAGTCGGTCCATGTAAAAATACTGGCATTCAGCTGCATCCGGTTAGACTGGAAGCCGACCCCAATATCGTTGGGAAAAGGCTAGGCAGATTGAATAATAGCAGCCTGTATATTAGTAAAATAGTAAAGTATTGCTATTCTATAAAGTTCACTTGGAACCTCACTCAAGTGAGCGCACACAATTCGAAACCGAACTCATTTGTTTTTAAAGTAAATCATCGCGGATTCACAAAACTGCTGTGCTATTCTGTAACCATCTCACCGTGAAAACTTAGGGGAAGTGTTCGTGCAGTGAGCTGTCAGTGTCACCCCATCCGATACTAGGGATGACCAAGCATTACATTTACAAACGTAATCGAAATTTAAATTATATTTTTTTTGTTAATTCTATTGATAATTTTATATTAAGTATTCTAAAGCTAGTATTTAAATGTCTAAACATTATTATATAGGGGGGGTTTTAATAAAATAGCAAAACAGATATCCAATCAGAAACTCAATTTTGTTTTATTCTATTTTGTTCCTAGACTAGTCCCTTAATATAAATAGCTTGAGGCGCGACGCGTTACGCACGTAGGTACCTACCAACAATAAATAAAATAGAACGTACCTACATAGGTATCTACACGTTGCTGCTACTTAAGTAAAGAAAATGCTCATCGACATAGTTTGTTATTATGAACCCATTGCTAACTTATATTATAAACGCAATCGAGTGTTAATAGTGTGTAATTTAACCCCACACAAACTATGTGGGAACCTACCTAAACGATGTAAGTAGTCATATAGATAAAAAGATGTGTATATTATTTGCACCTACCTACCGAATATTTTATTGGAGATAACCTACCTACGCGTTGAATGAAATCATATTCATCAAATCCTTCTTAAGTTCAACAGCTGACACTCTTGCAGCGCGCGCACACCGAATCACTTCACCACGTTGAAGCGGTTAGAATTGCGCTTGCGCGCTAGGTAGACACTATCACATTGAGGTTTTTTTTTACTTACTACGTACCTAAATACTTATTCAACTTGTAACGCGTCACGTACTTGCGTACTAAATACCAACGTCCAATAAGTACCTAGATACAATGTTTTATTCATCATCATTATATATAACCCAAGTAAAACTGACACTTGTAGCGCGCGCACATCACATCACCGAAGTGTTGTCGCCGAGGAAATAACACGCCTTACCACGGTGACCACCCGCGTGATCACTTCACCCGATTCTTAAAGAATCGGATGAAGTGATCACGCCGCGCAGGCGCGTTGTTACGCACTTTATTTTTTTTCCCCTCTTTGACGGCCATGTCCATAAGCCTATACGTATTCAGAGTCAATAATGAGTACCTATTTATTTCAATACTTTTAGATAATTCAATGTCTAAATCATACCGTTTTGTACATTTAAAAAGTCAGTTTATTGCCTAGATACATTTTGTTTTCAATAATTAAACTAGTTTTTTTTAAATGAACTAGTTACATACTACTTATTTAACCTGTAGGTATGTAACGCGTCACGCATGTGCAGTCAGAACATATATAAAATAAAATTTAATAAGTAGGTACCAATAAGTACAGCAATAAGCAGCAAAAAAACAAAGTGCGTAACAGCGCGCCTGCGCGGCGTGATCACTTCATCCGATTCTTTAAGAATCGGGTTAAGTGATCACGCGTGTGGTTACCATGGTAACGCGTGTTATTTCCTCAGCGGCGCGCCTGCGCGAAGTGATCACTTCATCCGATTCTTTAAGAATCGGGTGAAGTGATCACGCGGGTGGTCACCATGGTAACGCGTGTTATTTCCTCAGCGGCGCGCCTGCGCGAAGTGATCACTTCATCCGATTCTTTGAGAATCGGGTGAAGTGATCACGCGGGTGGTCACCATGGTAACGCGTGTTATTTCCTCGGCGACAACACGTCGGTGATGTGATGTGCGCGCGCTACAAGTGTCAGTTTTACTTGGGTTATATATGATGATGATGAATAAAACATTGTAGGTACTTATTGGACGTTGGTATTTAGTACGCAAGTACGTGACGCGTCACAAGTTAAATAAGTATGTAGGTACGTAGTAAGTAAAAAAAATCTCAATGTGATAGTGTCTACCTAGCGCGCAAGCGCGATTCTTACCGCTTCAACGTGGTGAAGTGATTCGGTGTGCGCGCGCTGCAAGAGTGTCAGCTGTTGAACTTAAGAATTTTGTAATGATTTGATGAATATGATTTTATTCAACGCGTAGGTAGGTTATCTCCAATAAAATATTCGGTTGGTAGGTACAAATAATATACACATATTTTTATCTATATGACTACTTACATCGTTTAGGTAGGTTCCCACATAGTTTGTGTGGGGTTAAATTACACACTATTAACACTCGATTGCGTTTAAGTTAACAATGGGTTCATAATAACAAACTATGTCGATGAGCATTTTCTTTAGTACTTAAGTAGCAGCAACGTGTAGATACCTATGTAGGTACGTTCTATTTTATTTATTGTTGGTAGGTACCTACGTGCGTAACGCGTCGCGCCTCAGGCTATAATATATATTAAGGGACTAGTCTAGGAACAAAATAGAATAAAACAAAATTGAGTTTCTGATTGGATATCTGCTTTGTTATTTTACTAAACATTACTATATAGGGGGGTATATAATGTAATGTTTAGACATTTAGATACTAGCTTTAGAATACTTAATAAAAAATGTCCAATAGAATTAGCATAAAAAATATAATTTAAATCTCGATTACGATTGTAAATGTAATGCTTGATCAATCCCTAGCATCAGTGAGTTTTCACTGACAGCTCACTCCACGCAAGTTTTCACGGTGATATTTTTACAGAATCGACATGCTGTTATTGGGTTTTTCCATCTGGAATTTCTCAGTAGCAACCCGGAGTCTGGATTTGTGCCCGGTTGATGGCAATATCGCCTCCTATTCCATGGGACTTAAGCATAACTGGCGAAATGTGGGTGTACTATTGGTACACCTCTGCCTAACCCTTCGGGAAAAAGAGGCGTTATGTTATGTATATAATATGTATAGATTATTAATATTTATTATTTTCTTTTTCAGGTAAGTCTCAGCCAAAACAAAGTTTTGCAGAAGATAAAGGTATCAATTTATACTTTTTTTGAAGGGATCACGTAAGGGCCGTTCAATCAATCATGCGCCATTCTGTGAGCAGAACAAAACAAACAGCTTTTAAAACAAAAGAGTATTACAAAAAAATACTTATAATAATAATAATAACGTATAGCTCCATCTCTTTCCCCCACTGAAGTAAGATAAAAATAATACTGCTTTAGAGGTGCTGGTAAGCTGCCTGCTCTATTTCCGCGGTTAATACCGGACGGTGTGCGGTGGAATTTTGAACGGTCGTATAATCAATCTACCTAGCCTTTTCCCAAATATGTTGGGGTTGCCTTCCGTCTAACGGAGGAGCTCGTGGCTAAGTAATAACAGCCGCACGGGTCGATCCCATCAGGTTAAGCCACGCTCGCCGGGGTTGGTCCGTGGATGGGTGATCATCTTTACATACCGAGATTCCTCCATGCCTCAGAAAGCACGTTAAGCCGTTGGTCCCAGCTGCCATTCGTGGATCTTTGACAGTCGTTACGGTAAGTCAGAAGCCCGAAAGACTGACAACCAGTCTCACCAGGGGGTATTGTGTTACCCAGTAACTGGGTTGTGGCGGTCAGATAGGCAGTCGCTCCATGTAATACATATACTGGTACTCAGCTGCTTAGACTGGAAGCCAACCCCAACATAGTTGGTAAAAGGCTAGGCAGATTGATGGTTGGGGTTGGCTTCCGATCTAACCAGATGCAGTTGAATTCCAGCATTACATAGAATTATATTTACATGGACCGACTGCCTATCTGATCGCCACAACCCAGTTACTGGGTAATACGATACCCCTTAGTAAGACTGTTTGTCAGACTTTCGGGCCACATAACGACTGTCAAATATCTAGAAATGACAGCCGGGATCAACGGCTTAACGTGCTTTCCGAGGCACGGAGGAGTCTCGGTATGTAAAGATGATCACCCATCCACAGACCAACCCAGGCAAGCGTAGCTTAACCTGATGGATCGACCCGTGCGGCAGTTATTACTTAGCCACGAGCCCCCACCATTTTGAGCAGTCGTCTGTAATCGTCAAATATCGTGACTTCTCTTAAGGGGGCGCCCAATGGTCCACTAGCGCCCGTCCTTTAAAAAATATTATCTCGTAACTGAGAAGGAATTATGAATAACGGCTAGTAAGGACCCTCGGTAAGTGTGTCTAGAATTATCTAATACCTTTTATAAAGTTTCATATTGAGACATGAAGCAACAAAATTCGATCTAAAGAAAAGCGGCCACATTCCTCAATTAGTGGCGTTAGTGGACCATTGGGCGCCCTCTTAACCAGGGCTTGAAATACTGGTGTTTTGGGAACCGGTACCATTGGCTTTGGTGTGATACCGGTACCAGAGTAATACCTGTACTATTGGTACTGGTACTAGAGTAGTACCTGTACTTATTAGTATTTCTAATCGGTATGTCGGTCTGTACCTACTGTACCGGTACCAAACAAATATTTCCGTAAGTTAAAGTGAGAAAACAGATATAGTAAGTTAACAGGATAGTTAGTAGGCATTAAGGCTTGTGCAGACTAGCGCGACTTGTCGCGCGACGCGACCCGGTTATTGTTATACTGTAAAGTTTTCTTAGAAATTGTATTGTTCGTGTCGCGTCGCGCGACAAGTCGTGCTGGTCTGCACAAGCCTTTAGAAAAATAACTTCAAGGTTGCCAACCGTACGAGCTTCCTCGTACAAATGTCAGATTTGATGTAGGCGCTGTGTACCTGAATTTGCTGCCAGTACTTGTTAGGAGTACTGGAACCCGTCTGGAACCGGTACCAGGTATGACGCAAGAACCGCTTAATACCGATACAGAACCTGTACTTTTAGTACCCGTTCCGAGCCCTGCCCTTAACCGTTGACGCTACAATACAAAACTGACAGTTACTCTTAACGATCAGTTAAACAACGTCAATTTTAGCGACACTCGCACTTGGCGACACATGTCCGCTCCTTGCAAGTAATTGTGTCCGAATTAGTAACTACTCGTCGTTACCAGCAGTGTTTGTGTGAAGAAGATATAAATAAATAGAGAGCAATGGAGTCGTATAGAAACGTTTCGAGTTACGTCAGTGTTATAATTGAAGTTATAAACAGATGTGACATGAATTGATGATTATTCACATGATTACCCTCTGGTTTAGGTATTAAAATCATTCTATTCTAGTTACAAATGACTACAGTCCATTGCTAAAAACTATAGTTCGAATGCACACAACGCTGTGACGCTGTCTGCCTCCAGTTCGAAATTACGCTAACTCGAATCACGCTATTTCCAATAAACGCTATCCCAAATAACCTCGCTGTATCAATTTCAATATCAAGTCCTATTCATTTGCTGATATAGAAGGATGAAGACGTTTGGAGCTACACCCATTATCTAGCTCCGAACGTCTTCATCCTTATAATTTGTAAAAGAAAAATCCTTTCATTTGATGAATTATGGAGAAACGCAATAAAAACATTCCCGTCTGATTGAAAACTTCCACCTTATTTTGAAAAACAGCACTGTTGTACACTTGCAACTAATGACACCGGAATTAGCTACATTGTCGTTACAGCGACGTATTTAGACGCACCCGTTTACCGGCTAGCTATCAAATGCAGGAACGATCCCCATTGGTTCAGTTTTAGTGGCACCGGGGTATGGATTGTCTATGATTCCGTCTCTGTAGTGTACGTCTCTAAGCGACACTTCGAAATTCGAACAGTATCTCGTTGTGAATCCGCGATGATTTACTTTAAAAACAAATGAGTTCGCTTTCGAACTGTGTGCGCTCACTTGAGTGAGGTTCCAAGTGAACTTTGCAGAATAGCACTTATAATAGAATAGGAAATGCTTTTTTTACTTAAATGATTCTCAGTTAGCAATGCTGTTTTGTTTCGTCAATAACCTTAAGTCTAAATAAGAAATGTTTTCGAAGTAACTTAGGTAAGTACCCCATAAAATTCCTTTATATCTGACTAGCGTCGCGCCCCGACCTCCCACGGTTTGTACGGCTTGACAAAATATAGAGATTTTAGAAATTAGGTAAGTGTAAGTTTAATATTAATGTAATTATACAAACTTTCCAGAATAAATTATCTAAATGATGGTGAAAACTGCATCAAAATCAGACGTCAGACAGACATGAAAAACGACTTTAATTTAATAAACAAGATGTTTTTTTTTCATATCCCATAATTCTAGGGTATGAATGAGACCATATCAAAGAATCAGCTAGCTTAGAAACTATTTTTCAATTTTTTTTTATATAACTTACTCCTAGACTCTTGATGTATATCTAAGTTTAATTAATAAGTATTAGTAAATAATTTTCATTCAAACCAATCATTCATATTTAAAGCTAAGAAAATGCAACGTTCTCATATTTTCTTGAATGAATATTTTTTATTTCACCTAAGGTTTTTTTGCATAACCATTCATCTGGAGTTGTAGTTGATAACGAGGATTAGAGTGAGACATCTATCGCGTATGCGCTCTATATCTTCTTTATTTATAGGTATTTATTTAATGATAACAAAGTGATCATGATCGTTATTTTTAATTGATTTACTGAAACACTCCATTATTATATCAAGGATATACCTTAAAGCAGAGCTCTAAAACGGGAGAAACGTGTCAGTACCTACATAAACGTGACTGTCGAATTATTTTAAATGAAAATTTAAAAAAAAAACCTATGCCAGTTGATTCTTTGATAAATCACATTCATACCCTATTGTTATGGGATATAAAAAAAACACCTTTTATAGATATACAACATTTCTTGAATTATTTTCATTACACCTCATATTTATCATGTATAGTCTTTCCAGTTCACTCGATCCAAACTGTGTTCTCCCATACTAACTGCACTTAACCTCGTTGTTGAACATGATAAATGACATCTGTCGGTCTGTCCACTTCAGCTTTGATTCAATACTACCCACCGTATTGGTAAATGGTACTCTTTAGCAATCTTCGAGTTCCGGGTTGTGGGAATTTATTGATGTAAACTAGCTGGTCGTGGCGACTTCGCTTGAATTCAAGCTTCAAGTCGTGTGTCTTGCTGGATTTCCTAGTTCACTTCTATACAGGGAATATTCTTCAGGTACATGTTTCTATCTTCAGGGATTAAAACTGCAAGTTTTCTGGTCCATCTGTAGAAAGCTGAAGAGGATGTTAGAGTAGAGTGACTCGGGTTTAAGAAGCCGAGATTTCGGAAAAGCACTTGAAACTAATGGTCACGCCAACACGCCATTAGCAAGCGTGGTGATCAATACTCCTTCCTCGTTTATGAGAACAGGCCTTTTCCCTGTAACACTTAATTATAAAACAACCACATTATTCACTGAAACTACCCACAAAAGCAGCACTAAACTAAGAAGAACTCTAATCCATTACAGTCATCTACTTAACCCTCAAATTACTCCATATTATGAATATTTTTAACACAATCCCGGGCCCAAAACCTGTAAAAACAGACGCTGTCAAGGTTGTGGGCAAACGGGTTGTCCCAGGGGCTCAGGCCACTCCCATATAAATGGAAAGGCCTTGTTCTGAGGCCCCAGGAGGCCTCAACGGCGTGTGTTAAAAAATGGACACTGCTCCGTCGTTGGCTTTCGTAAAATTAGAATATGGAAAATAGTAAATGGATATTTTTGTGTCCAGGAAACTGCTTCGTCGTGTTGGTATTTTGAAAATATATTATGATTATGGAAGTATGGAAAAGCCTTCCTACGAATACTCCAATTTCGCCCAACCTCTTCTGGGTATAAGCAAAGAATCTCCTGTGCTATTCTGTAAAGTTCACTTAGAACCTCACTCAAGTGAGCGCACACACTTCAAAAGCGAACTCATTTGTTTTTAACGTAAATCATCGCGGATTCACAACGAGGCACCGTTCGAGTTTTGTAGTGATGTTAATGAAGGCTTGTTTCACAACACTCAATTCGGCACTACCAATCAGAAATTCCTAATGAAATGAATGAATGATGGTTGTATGATTTAAAAGAGTGTCCGTGGAGTTTTCTTCCATAGTTACCTACTACGCTTTGGAATGGGCAACTAGCTTCATATTTCTGACTGATCGACTCTTTGACAATTCAGAAGTGCCTGCAAATGGTTTAATTTAAATAAATGCTTTGAATTCGAGTTCGAATGGATCAGAATTTATATAACAGGCATCACATCGCCACATGCGAACTACACATCATATTGACGTCACGGAAAATCCTGCATCCCGCAAGCACAGTTTTCCGCGCGATTATACAACGTCCCGATATCAATCGTCGAGCAGTAACCCACCAGACACAACACCCGTCTGGTCGGAGGATCCTCCCTTTTCTATGGAGGATAAGAGAACTTTGCACCCTGTTCCTCATACCTCAATAGGCCAAATAACTTCACCGGAACTTATACAACGTAAGCTAGTTTTAAAACATACATAAATCCCTAGCCGCGAAGTACAAAACTTGTTAATTGAAAAATCATTATTTGTCTAACAAATACTACTGCTTCTCATAGTCTCTAAACATTATATAATTTGTGTCAAACCTCAGATCACGTTTGACATAAATACGTTGGGGAAAAGATAATTGAATACGAATGCGTCGTGAACTCGTGATAGGTTGAGAGCCAATTACGTATCGTGTACTGTTGACAAAGGAAATTCTTTCTTTAGATTTAACTGCTCTCTCTTTATGATATATAAAATAAATATATATATATAAAAAAAAAAATATGCCGCCCTGCTCGGCCTGTTCGGCCGAGCAGGGCGGCATATTTTTTTTTTTGCCTGTTACTCATCAACGCTAACACCATTCGCTGACGCAGACATTAGATTCTCACGGTGAATCCGAATGCGACATAACTTCTTTTCAAACAATTTTTTTCATTGAAAAGGAAAAGGTAGTTCCCGACAAACAAGGCACGAATCATCATCTGCTTTAGGCGAGGGCACACGGAAGGGACGTGAGACGAGGACGGGACGCCGACACGGCGTCCCTTTTACGTATCTTCATTATTCTTCATACAAAATGTAATTAACGCAATCTGGCACAAAACATACAGAAAGGACAAGACGCAGGCGCGTCGCTTTACCGTCTGCGTCCTATTGTAAAAATATACTAAAGTTACGCGACGCTGACATGGCGCAGACGTGATTACCGAACAGCAAAAAAAAAATGTCATTGCTCACAGCCGCAAGCCACCGCTGCTGCCCTCAAAATGAAGTGTCAAACACGGTACAGTATGAAGCGTTTTCGTCCCGTCAGTGTCTGCGCCGCGTTTCTTCTATATTTTATAGATTTTGAAAAGTCGCATTCGCATCAAGGCCATGCCGCGTCTGCGTCCCGTCCTCGTCTGACGACCCTGCTGTGTGGCCCGCGCCTAAGCACTCCACGGCTATAAATGCTCTTTACAATCCCAAACACCTTTTAACTGGATCCTCGGCCACTCTCATACAGCTGCTACCAGTCACCTTGCGCTCCATCATCATCATCCACAGCCCGATTTAACCCACTGCTGGGCCATAGGCATCTCTTTTCTTGCGCCAATCCCCAATCATTACTCCAACTAGCCTTCATAGAGGCTAGGTACACCTGTGATGGGGGACACTGCGTTCACAGACAAAAATAGTTTCCCATTTTCACTTGCAGGGGGTGTTAAGTAGCATACATAACAGTAATAGTAACTTGCACCCCAATTGC
Source organism: Agrochola lota (assembly GCA_947364205.1). Lineage (NCBI taxonomy): Eukaryota > Metazoa > Arthropoda > Insecta > Lepidoptera > Noctuidae > Agrochola > Agrochola lota. Next base: position 4,960,987 of record OX376246.1, on the reverse strand, counting down.
GTATCACAATTCTTAGGATTTTGAAGGAAATTCGTAATTAATTGCTTCATATGTTCATATGTTGTCCGTGTGGTGCCGGACGTAAAGAATAATACCATCTCATTTCTTCCCGTGAGTGTCGTAAAAGGCGACTAAGGGTCTTACTAGAGAATGGGCAGCAGCGTTGTCTATGCATCTTAACACCATACTGCGATCGCCAACCCGCCTGCCAAGTGTGGCGATTATGGCAAACCCCCCCATTTGGGGGAGGCCTACGTCCAGCAGTGGACGTCTTTCGGCTGAAATGATGATGATGTTAGAAAAAATCGTCCGCTCGAATGCTTAAATAATACAATGAATATTGTTGAATTATCAAAATGAATAGCATTGGGATTGGGATTGTGTTACGCAGTTACACTGCTGCTGTCCGGTAATGTATTACAGCCCAGTCCCTTTTGCAGCGAAGAAGACTGTATCCCAACAGTGGGAAAGTTATATGCTGATTATGTCCGAAATTAAATGAAATTGTTTATTCTGAAAACAGGATATCAGAATCACTTTTAGACATAAAACAAAGAAAACAGATGACTTCGGCGTTTCCTATGTACTCTGAGAAGAAAGGCCGAAACAAACTCAGAGGTCGCAGTCTCTTTTAAAGTCCAGACATAATCTTGGTCAGGCCCTATGAGGACCATGTAGATTAGTGCCTGAATTGGTCTGTTGAGGAAAGGACAACACAGATTTGAGTGGACCCGTCCAGCCAGTGCAAGCATTTGTTCATAATCGTGGAGCTCAGCTCAGAACTTAAGGAGCTCAAAGGAAATTTGGATAGGCCGCATAAACTACTCAAACTGCCAGACCATCATTAAAACTAACTGAGAAAGAAAAAAAAATATCCACATAGTCCTCACATTCACAGTAATTAAAATAATATAATACTTTACAAAGTAATCATGTCATTTTGTATGGTAATCATCTGGAATTAGAATAAGCCTGTCCATTTTTTTTGCCTTACATAATTTCGGTCATAATATTCTACTCATCTATATCGTAAATATAATTCGGCACAAACAAACGCCAACAAATAATATCGGCAGCTAATATTATTTACGTGGGCACGCGCAACGGGAAACGGATGTGACCGAATTCGCGACTGAAGGAGCTTCGGCTGCCCGGTAAAGCGATTTGTCAATACGCGGCTGTTCGACGTGCGAAACGTTTTGATACTTGCTGGGTTTTTCAATAAAATAAAATATTATATTACTACACTATTGAAAGAGGTGAAATATTGAAAATTGTTTAAATAAACATAGAGAACTAGAGAGCAATGGTGGTCCAGTGGTAACAGAATCCAGCCAGGAGCTTCACTCTTTGTAAATAATTTCATCGCCACTGCTTTCAAAACGGTGAAGGAAAACATCGTGAGGAAACCGGCATGTCCTAGAATCAAAAATTCGAAGACATGTGACATCTATCAACCCGCGAAGTAGATTACAGCCCACTCCCTCTCGAAGATAAAGAGGCCTGTGGTCTGTGCCCCAGCAGTGTCAGTGCAGGGGCTGATTATGCTTCCTAAAACATAACAAAACAATTAATTCAGGAAATAAACGTCTGTCAAAATAGTATAGAAAGAAGTGTAATAGGAGTCAAGAGGAGAAAAAGTAAGATTAAAAGTACTCGTATAACTAAGTCTAAAGATGCTAAAAAGTATTATGGACAGGACATATGTTGGGAGGAAAAAGAGAAATAAACCAAATTAATAACAGAGTGGTACCCAAGGGGCAGAAAAAGGAGCAAAGGACGACAAGCGAAACTTTGGGAAGACGACGTCAAAACAGTAGCTGTTCCAGAGTAAATTCAGAGGGCGAGGGGTAGAGAGAGATGGAAATATTAAGAGGAGGCCTTTGTTGAAGGACAAGCTGATAAATATCGTCGATATTTAAAGAGAAAAAAATTGAGACCTACTCAATAATTTTTTTTCTACTGATACTTGATATTTTAAAAACATTGTAGAACCAGCAATAAAGGCTTATTTTATTATATTCGAAAAAAAGGAAAAGGTGCCACTTGCAGCGACGTCAAATCATGACGGCGCAGCAAGTGGCACCTCCTCGTTTTGTTACGAAGTTACTGGAATTACCGAAAACGTTGGATAAGAGTGGCACTGGCTGGTGACAGCCACTCTTGCAGAGGTTCGCATCGATGGTTGCGAGGCGGCTGTCTTCTGATGACAAAAGATGACGCCAGGGGAGCTGCTGTCGCACCTACCTTCTGACGTTTCATAAGTGCCCTTGTAGGTTTATGGGAAATAAAATATTTTGAATTGAATTGAACACGTCCACGACGAACTGCTATACTTATTCCGGCACAATCCTGATGATATTGAAGCTGCTGAACCATTCATACGATGAGCACTTCTAGTAAATCCTATCCTGCGCCGTTATATATTTTTTTATTACTAAAACATACCCATAGAATTTCTATGAATGCCAAATATTTCTATGAATAAATAATTAATAATGAACCTTGACAGAAAGAAACCCGTAACACAGAGACGTTGCCTTTTATGTATTGAAGCATAAGAAATAACGATATGAAAGTTTGTGAAGATGTTTATATGTTTTTTACTCCGTCACGCATAAACAGTTTGAGGATTTTTGTTTAGCTCACAGATAGACCATACCCTCGATTAACATATATAAGGTACATAGATTCCATTTTTATCCGGTAACATGAAGGATTTTTCACGAGATGTGAGAAAAACCGAGAACAAGAGTCACGGAAAATATTCCGTTAGTGACAACGTAAGTGTAGCACAACCTTATTTCTTTTAACACCCACGAGACAGCGTAAAATAATAATGTAACGAATGATTTGAATCAGCAATTTCTACTTATAATGCAGAAACTCGTGTTTTTCTATAATTTGTACATTAACATAGAAATTATATTACGTAATATATGGAATATTTTTTGTATAAAGACTTCAGACATACGCAGGGTTTCCATAAAGGAGAAGTAATTTTTAAATAAATGGAATATGTAAAACGTTTAATGATATTGATAACATTCCTGTTTCTTATAATTTGTATGATGTCCCTGAGATTAAAGATAAATACAATTTTATGTGTTTTCCTAACCTTTTCATACATGTGATGAGATTTTTCTGGATTTTATGGTCCCTCAAAAATCTTATTAACATATTCTTGTTTCTCCCTTTTACCGGGATTTTCTTACTAGTACCCGGGCACTATTTAAGGGCGAATAATGACAAGCAAGCAGTGGTGGGCCAGTGGTAACCGTCACGACTTACGAGTTCGATCCCAAGCAGGCACTTTCTGTAATTGTATATTTTCATCACCACTGCTCTCAAAACGGTGAAAGAAAACATCGTGAGAAAACCAGCATGTCCGAATCAAAAAATGCAAGAACATGTAAAATCCGCCAACCCGCACGGGGCCCGCGTGGTCGATTACGGTCCACTCTGTGTCCCAGCAGTGGGAACATTATAAAGTCTTAACAAAATCCTTTATTCCAATTGCTGTTCAACTTTATAGTAGTATAAATTAAGTTGATTTCAGAATGACTCGTACTATTGAAAAAGTCATTAAAAAGTTTGGAGTTGTAGCGGAAATGAACTTTATGCGTCGATATGTAAAGTAGTTTTTTCAAAAAACACATTTGTTTACATTTCTGGAAACTAAATCGCGAACGCAGTATGGTACCTATACTGTTGTGCTGACTGAAAAACGTGTTATAGCTAGTCTAAATAATATTTCTACAAAACAACAAATATAATTTTTGGAAACTATTTATATATTTCTAAAGCTCTTTGTTGAAGATTTTAAAGATAGCAAACGGTTTTACCAGTACACTAAAGGTAGTCCACACACTTTGTAGATACTATAAAATATATTTATTGTCTTCGATATATCGCTCAGCGTACAATTTAATGGACCACCACATGGACAGATAATATATATTTTACCTTAAAGGATTTAGCTCGCTATAATATACATATATTATCTTCAATGTGTGTGATGAGCTTAATTGCGTAAAACGCTTTCAACCACAATCTGAAGACTGAAGGATATTCCCAATCCATCGCTTCTCCGGTTTGAAAAATTTGTCTGCTTAAAAACGGAAATAACGCTAATGAACGTGGCTGAACTGTCAAAATGAAAGCTATTGCTAGCAGTTGTCATTTTATGTGCGTTACGCATTTACTGCGCAGGTTCCATGTAATCTTCATCATTATATATTTCATTTTCATAACATTGCCTATGATAGTTACTATACTGTAGGTAAGCCGCCATAACCGCCTTCTGAAAATTCAAAAGTCATTTATTCAAACTAGGCTGAGAATCAGCACTTTTCGATCGTCAACATTACATAAGTCAGTTCCCCAAAAACGCCCACCCTTCATCACTTCCTAATGCTTTAGGTGGGAAGAAGTGGCGCAACAAACTCCCCAGCAGCAAAAATCTCAGCTCTGATTGGATAATGTCAGAATGCCATCCATGTCAGTTGAGCTACACTAACTGAACAGGTCCACTCAAATCTGTGTGGTTCTTTTCTCAGAAGACCATCATAGACCCAAATCTGCATGTTCCTCATATAATTTGACCAAGATAATATCTGGATTTTACAAAGGACTGTGACCTCTGTCTGAGTTTGTTTTGTTTTTCTTCTAACAGTAGTCGGATAGAGAACACCAACCTTATCTAGTTTTGAATGTCATGTTAATGTGTTGATTAAAACCAATTTATTGAAATACTTACATATCGTTTCTCAAATGCATACTTTTGTGCAAGTTGCAGACATGTCGATTACGTGCTTTGAAGCTAAGATTGCGACAAAAAAATAAAATTGAAAGTATCAAAATCAGCTCATCGCGTTACAATTCATTGGCCAGCAAGTTTTGATCGTCGTGGCATTCACATCGTTAAGTGATTGGCTCTACGGTCCGCAGATTGACTGAATGATTTCATATACAAACTGTATTGTGTATCATTTCTGGATATATTTTTGTGAATATTGAAAGGAGGTTGCTATGTATGGCGTTTTTCGTTGGTCGCCTTGAAGACTCTGGCTTACAGGAGTTGCAGTAGTTGGGAATAGTACTAGTAGCGTTATCTGTGTCTTTACATCTTCGTCTTCAATCGGTCCCTCATTACTGAGGATCGTGGTCCCTGGACCCCTTTAAACGGACAATCTGCCTCCATCGGTTCCGGTCCAAAGTTGCCATCACCACCTGCCTTCTTTTACTTGGTCGGACCATCGTGTTGGAGACCGGCCTCGTGCTCTATTTCCTTCGGTACCGCCAACAATGACCAGCTTTTCAAGGCTTCTATCTCCTTTTCGCATTATGTGGGCGAAATAGGTAAAATTACGCTGTAGCCAAACTGTAGACAATCGGGTCTTGATGTCGAGTTGGGATAGACAGATTTGTGCGTTTGGCTGTCAATGGAATTTATTTATTTGGTACAACAGCAGTTCATACACAAAATTTAATACAGAATAAAACCATAATACAATTACTGGTATGTATGCCTTTTATAGGTATACGCAGCATTCACCAGAAAACAGCATCATAATAAACTAGAAAAAACTTATGAAAACAAAACATAAAAAACATAGTTAGTAAGCAAAATTCAAAATAAGTTAGTATTAGTATTAAACAAAGAAAATTAAATAATATTAATTCGGAGCATATCTAAATTAAATACTCTTTTCGTGTCTGGCTCGACCGCGTTCGTCTTCTTAAGTACTTAACGGATTTTAATGCGGTTTTCACCATTATTAAGAGAATTTGTTCCGGAAGGTTTGTGTAAAATACATTCATATTAAACAAACATAACATGGACAAAGCAATGCGTACCGAAACTTCGTATGTTTTGCTCGCAAAAAAATTATCGCGCTAAAGCAGTGATAACATTAGCGGCTTCGCTACGTTTATTACACTAAGCAACTTTAAAAAGTTATTTTCTCCTACTGTGGTGATTGTAATTTTATGTTGTTACGAACATAGTATTTTGGAACCCACAATTATATGAAATAGGTCTTATCTCAAAGTTGCAGTCGTTATTCCATGCGAAGCTCGCTTTTGAATTTTGCCAAGTGGATACATATTGGTGGTCGTGACTGTACTGCTACCCGGGCGATAAGTGCTACGCAGTCCGAGCTATCGCGGCAATAACCGATAATGGTTGGTCACATCTGCGTGTATCGTATCACTGTGCGAAGCTTCGTCACGATAGACGCAGATGCGGCCGCAGCATAAAGAAATGTCAATGTTTTGTCAAGTCGTAAAACCGTGCGCCGCAGGGCTTACTAGTTCATAACAAAACACAGTGTTGCATAATTATTAACCACATTAACACCTTTCAATGCCTTCCATTTAAGACACGCCCTATTCATTAGAAAAACAAAAGAAAGACTTAATTAACCTTTTAAAAAAATGATATTAAACACAACAGAAGCTTTTCAAGAAATACGACTCGGTCCTTCATTGCCGTAATTATCTAGAGTCAGACGTTGATTTATGGAGTGAAAATTATATTTGACAGTATTTTTCAAAGATACTTAATTAGACGGACGAAAATAAAAATTAAACTATTAAAAAGATTGTACTGAAACTGTCTATAGAATAACCCACTTGTAGTGTGAAATTCTCCAATCATCACTTTGAAATTCGATGGGTGCGGTGCCGCGGTGTCTCGTTGTGAATCCACGATGATTTACTCGTACTTTCAAAACAAATGAGTTCGCTTTCGAATTGTATGCGCTCACTTGAGTGAGGTTCCAAGTAAACTTTACAGAATAGCACTACTACGGTTGGTTGTAGTAATTGTTCTTCAAAACATCTGACAACGACTGAAATCTAGCAAATCAATCTTGTGGTTGAAAAGGATGATGATCTTTAACGTCATCTTGATATTCAAATTACAAATAATTTATGCATATATATTCAGTACTTACCTAAAACAAATGAACTACAATCCTGATCATGATATATCTACAAACCTTAATAGAAAAATATGGACGCGTACCTGACGAATGGCGGCATTACGCGTGAAGCCGAAAATAAAACAAATATCCATCTTTTTATATTCATTTACAATAATCATGATATATATTTCGTAGATGATCTTTAAGGTAATGTCGAAGACTTTGGATTGAATAAGAGTGATTGCCATATCCGCGAAGATACGAGAAAATATATATACATATCTTTTACGTTGTTGTCTCACCATTTCTTCTATGATTTTCCTTGATGTGACAAGCCTCTGGTTTTCGAAGGTTTGTTAAGACAGATCGGACTGTCATTTCTGTTTACTCATGATTACCGAATCTGTATAACTTTGCGATATTGTGATTATAATCTTTGCGTATAACGCAGTCTCACAATATATCATAAATAAATTGAAAGATTTGCTAATATTTTCTGCTTAGGTTTTAGTATACATAGCTATACGAGAAGAGTTACGTGTCTTATGTATCCATATCATCATCATTTCAGCCGAAAAACGTCCACTGCTGGACAAAGTCCTTCCTCGAATGGGGGGGTTTCCTATAATCGCCAGTTCCCACGCTTGGCAGGCGAGTTGGCGATCGCAGTATGCTGCCCATTCTCTAGTGAGTCCCTTAGTCGCCTTTTACGACACCCACGGGAAGAAATGGGATATCCAAACTTTACATATTATACCAATGAAAAAAGAATTTCTTGTTATCCAGTAACTGTGTTGTGAAGGTCAGGTTGGCAGACACTCCATGTAAAATACTGGTGTTCAGCTGCATCCAGTTGGACTGGAAACCGTCCACAATACAGTTGACCAAGCAGATGGTGTTGAGAAAACAATATCTCTGTATCTTTGTCTGTGAGAGCACCTGTGCTTGCGCACACATTTGTGCACTATAATATCTCCCGCGCCGAAGATTGGTCGCCATAACTGAAATTTGGTCTAGACGACTATTATCTGCCCTTTAGTGCACTTAAAACTCCGCAACCACGTATCTGACTTGCGCTAGCTAGCTACTGTTCTTTCATAACATCTTTGAGTAAGTAATAGCAATGCGTTTGGAGAAACTATATTTATTTCTTTGATTGTACCGCGACTGGCACGGGTGGTGACGCGAACGGCATGGAGCAAATGTGTACCTTTGGAAGTATGTATCTTTATGTGAGCGTTTTATTGGTTTAGGTACTGGTCCGTTTTAAGTTTGATTTCTTTGTCCAAGTCAGCATGGTGGAGTTTTTCTCTGTCTCTGAACCTGGGGCAAAATTATGTGTCCGAAATGCACAACCTATACAGAAAGATGAGTTCAAGAATCACAAAACTTATGCTCGCCCTGCCATTCGACTCGGTTAATAACCTTGCAGAATGGCTATTAATCCACTCCAGCAAGAAAATTTCGTAAGGAGAAGTAGGTAATTATTTAATATGGTATGGCGCCTGCCTGCCCCAGTAGTGTGATTTCCTTAACACCACTTTGAAATTCGAACAGTGAATCCGCGATGATTTTCTAAAAACAAATGAGTTCGCTTTCGAATTGTGTGCGCTCATTTGAGTGAGGTTCCGAGTGAACTTTAGAGAATCGCACAACAATGATGCTATTCTATAAAATTCACTTGAAAAGGACTCCTTCTATATGTATTTTATACGCCCCATATCTGTGACAATCTTACCCGAGACGAGCCTATTCTTTTCATAGCGCCGGTATTCCGGTAAAATAACATTGTTTTGTAGTATGTCTGTATGTTAGATGGTTCTCGTGAATAAATAAGTGGGGTCCCGTGTTCGTGTCTCTATAACAGTCGGCTGTCACGCGAAGGGAAACTATGATGTACAGGGGATTTGCTTGCGAGATATAATTTTGCAGATATCATTGGCAGATATTATGCGTGTGTCTTCTTCCGTGTACCGCTTTACGGTCAACTACCTTATTGATATTCTAGACTGAGCATGCGGTTCTGGATCAGGATTTTTTTTATCAGAAGATTCTTAGTAGCCAGAGTCTGGAATTTGAACCCAGTTGAAGGGCTTAGGATCATGGGCGTACCTACAGTGGGGCAAGGTAGGGCTTCTGCCCCACACTGGTCCCTGACTCGAAGTTAAAAAGTAAGATTTAATAAGTAACAAAATTAATTATTCACTTGAAACAATGCAGTATCTATGAATCAAGCGAGAATTCGTAGTTATAGTTTTATCTAGAGAAATTTGTAGTAGTTATTATAGAGTTTATTTACTCCTGCCCCACCCCTTAAAAAAAAATCTGGGTACGACATGCTTAAGATTAAAGACTTACCGATAACTGTTAGAACTATGCTTATCTGCTTACCCCTTTTGGGAATTCTGGTGTTATGTTATATAACCATTTTCAACTGTACTAATAAAATACCTTCCTCAGCTATACATATATTTATATAATATATACTAGCTGCCCGCCCCGGCTTTGCACGGGTAGGACTAAGTACTTATCTACGGCTACCTAACCTACCTACCTACCCTACCTACCTGCCTACCCTACCTACCTACCTATCTACCTACCTACCTACCTACCTACACCTACCTACCATACCTACCTACCATACCTACCTACCTACCTACCTACATACCTACCTACCTACCTACCTACCCTACCTACATTGGTCGACCATAAAAAAATTCTCCACAAAATTAAAAAAAAAATTTTGGGTTACACCCTTATCACTTACGGGTATGAAAAATAGTTTACGTCCTATTCTCAGATTTACACAAATTTTCATAAGAATCGGTCAAACCGTTTCGGAGGAGTTTTGATACAAACACTGTAACACGAGAACTTTATATATTAGAAGAAGATAGATATTTAAGTACGGACATTGCTGACTTATATCCACACGACCGGACACAGCACATAAAAAATACATAAATTCACACAAACATACAAATAAGCTTTATTATTAGCTATTGCCAAATATTATCGACGCATAAAACTGGATAACATACCGTCTTCCAGAGTTATGTAACTCGCGTGTCGAACGAAAAACTACCCTGAGGTCATAAAATTAGGGTTCATGTTGAGTTTGCAAGCAGTTATTGATGGTACCGCGGTCGGTGATGTAACAAATGTCTGTTTGAACAGTTGAAGGTACTTTTTTGGGTTATTTTTGTTTAGCAAGGAAATCATTCTTACAAAAAATGTGGATGGGAGTTTGTCGTTCCGGAGTCTTATACTTCCTTCTTAAAAACAAAAGCTGGGGTCATTGTCGAATGAAAGAGCCTTAACTAATGCTAAATTACTATTTTATCTTTTTTTAAATACATTATTTTCTTTTTTGTGAATGTGAGAACGCTGTAGGCTTATTTATTGACTTGTAGATTTGTTGACCATCTTCTATTTTGTTAAGTACCTGGTACTTGTTGAAAGACCTACACTGTCCTCCCATACCTGTTATTTGAAAATATTGTAAATGCCAATTATTTTTAAAAGACTAACCGTGGAGTTTCTTGCCGGCTCTTCTCCATACGAAACGACCAACTGGAACACTGCACCTAGCTTCTGACATTTTCATAAGTGCCCATGTAGGTTTATGTGAAATAAAATATTTTGAATTGAATTCAACTATAGCCTTAAAACACTACCTCGTTGGTCTAGTAGTCGAAAACGTTACTGCTGAGCCTGAGGTCCTGGTTTGGATTCCCGGGTCAGGGAAACTGTTATTGGTTTTTTCCATCTGGAATTTCTTAGTAGCAGCCCGGAGTCTGGATTTGTGCCCGGTTAATGGCAATAGGCTCGCCTCCATAACTGGCGAAATGTCATAACACCTCTGCTTATCCCTTTCGGGGTTACAGGCTTGATGTTATGTAAAAACACTTACCTGCATCATTGGAACGAATCTTATTGGTGTTTGCATAAGTTTGACAAAACTTCACTTCGCGGGGCTCCTTTTTCTGTAAATAGAAACGGTCTTGCAATATTTATTAAGTCTCCTGTACCTGTATCGTGTTTCCATATCGCATCTCCAATTTTTCACAAGACATGTAACAGTACTATGTCTTTAGAAAAAAATAACTATCGATACTAAATATGGTGCTGTTATAAGTCTCGTGAAAAATTGGAGGTGCCAAATGGGAACACGATACAAGTACAACATAAGTTTGACAAAACTTCACTTCGCGGGGCTTCTATATCTGTAGCCATATAGAAAAGCTCTTGCAATATTTAGTAAGTCTATTGTACCTGTATCGTGTTTCCATTTGGCATTTCCAATTATTGACAAGACAGTAAAAATAAACTTTCAATATTAATAATTACATCAAGTATAGGAATTGCTGCACAAACCTTTTTGACGAATAATATCGAGCTTTACTAAAACAAAAAAAAAAATTAAAAAAAGAAAATAAAATATATAAAGATTTTGTAAAACAATAAGGATTTAAGTAAATGTTTGTGCAAGACTACGAAATAATTAGAAAAAGACTACCCGATTTCTTACACTCAGTTTTTCTAGCACATAAGGTCCACTCGGACAGCCAAACGCCCATTATGTGACCGAATGCCATCACGGACAGTCGTAGAGGATATTCCTTTATTTATAAGTATTATTACACCCCTGATGAGGCCAGGAATTTATTGCTATCTTCACGGTTTTCGTATAGCGGTGGGCAGGAAGCTAAGCGTTATTAAATAGAGGACGATTATTTATTTGTTGATTCGCCCTCACCGCAAAAAATGTCCATACCGAGAAGAATGTGCTGCATGGATACCATTTTCAGTATAATCAAAATCAAATGTCGTTGTCAACTAAACAAAAATACGACCAATTTTTAACGCGGAAAGTTCAATCTTTGGCCAGAAGTTCTTTTTTGTTTTTCGTGTGGTTAGTGACTAACCTGGTGCCAGAGTTTTTATGACGCCCATGGGCCTCTTTGCCGTTGAGAAATATCTTTCAGGCAGGTTTCCTCACGATGTTTTCCTTCACCGTTTATGAAGCCAGTGATAGCTAAACAATACGCACATGAATCCGAAAAATCAGAGGTGCCTTGCCTTGGGTTAGTACTTGGCAGTCCGAAGGTCACTCCACTAGGCTATCACTGCTGTTAAAGTTGCTGGCCAGAGGTAAAAAAAAAACTACTTCTGAAGAACAAAATTTTTTGTTTACCCCTGGGTGATCCATGTTAACTTTTGTATTCATTTTCACAGTTCAACAACATTCATTGCGTTATTTACGTTGTTGAGCAGATAAATTGTAGGAATAAATATGAAGCAATGGATAAGCAATATCCTTAAAAATCATTTAGATTGTGTTTGGTAGTGTGTTACGCAATTAGGGTGCCGCCCGTGAAGCATGACCACAGTAGAAACGGGTTTTGTCGACGGAAGAATAGACCAAGTGACAGTTTGTGATTTTGTATCGGTCATTTTGTCTATTTTTCCGTCGACAAAACCCGTTTCTAAACAAAACGTGTGCTGCTGTCTATAAGCGGGCGTAATCACTTACCATTGGCAACCCTCAAAATGACAAAAAATGTATTGGCATTAAAAAGCTCTACGGTTCATTATTATCAACCCTCCAAAGTGGACACACATTTTGTCAATTTAAAAACGCCCCTACATCTATTTATAATGTTTATTTAATAGCCCAAATAAATGATTAAAGTAAATGAGTCTATATTTTAGCGATATAAGACCTTTTTCGAAATGCGACATATGTTTGATTAGAAGATAAAGTTATTATTGTAATAAAAATAATGTTTTTATGAACTATTAATTCGTGTTTTCGTAACGATGTGGGCGTCATAATTATATTAGTTATTATTTTTTGTATCAACTGGGTTTTCACATGCAATAGAGGGGACATTGACATCAAGATAACAGAGTATCGTCATGCCTGTCTTTAAAAGAGTGTGAACAGTGTGCTATTCTGTAAAGTTCACTTGGAACCTTACTCAAGTGAGCGCACACAATTCGAAAGCGAACTCATTTGTTTTGAAAGTAAATCATCGCGGATTCACAACGAGACATCGTTCGAATTTCGAAGTGATGTTTAGAGAATAACCCCTATATTTTTCTGATTATTTTAACGCGTTCTGAGGTCCCGATCCGCAAACTTACTGATCAGATATCTGATCAGCCCGTAGGTAAAAATACCCTCAAAAAATTGTATTTCATCCAAAAAAATACACCGCTTACCCTGTCATCCAAACAGCTTGAGAGCTCAGAAGCAATTTGTTCTTGTCACTCGATCATCCATCCGATCTGTCCGATACGCCCGATATGTTGGGCGCTTGCATCCGATGACGTTCCATTCGCACGCTGACATTTGATGAAGAGTTCAGCGATGGATATGCCAATGAAAAAGGACTCGAAAAACTGACGGATCTCGGTATTTGTAGATCTTGTTTTGGTCGAACATTTCCGGATTGAAATTATAGTTATTGCAGCTTTCACTGGCACGAAAATGAAAGAATTAAGTGATCTGAGAAAAAAAAAATTGCTAAATGCTTTTTTCTCCTTTAGCCAAGCAGAGCTGTTTCTGACTTGTTTCGGAATTATCAATATACAACCAAATGTACGTATCCAACCTCATTGGTGTTGCAGGTATCTGGTACATATCATACAGGTGATTTAACTAACACTAGACACTATTGCCGCGTCTGCCTCCCGTCCTCGCACACTTCCCTTCTGTGTGGCCCGCGCCTTAGTTTGACAAGTAGACAAACTGTCCTATTTATACATCTAATAATTATAATATGTAAAACAATACAGTTTGACGATTTGTCAACCTACAATTTCAAAAACTTGCTATATCCGGGGTGCATTCAAATGGCTTCTACGAGTGCCAATACTGTTCACCTCCAAAAGTAAAAGGCGTGAATTTTCCAAACCTATTGACCGTCCATTTGTCACAAAGGTATATGATAAGCAGTCGCCTTTGACGTCATATAGTACTCTGTTTTACATACCTTTGACGGAGACTGTCTCTATATAAAACAGAATGACCTCCTATGAGTTTATTGTTGTTGTGTTGTCTTCATTGTAGCTAGCTATATCCAAAACTAAGGAATTTTAGTGACAGTTTAGTTCGGGGTACAAGAGAATTGGCACTAATATCTGTTTAGTTTTAAGACTTAATTTTCGGCTGATAAAGACTTTATTCATATCAATGGGTGATAGTAATAGGGATCTTGACTAAACATTTTTTTTGTCAGTCATGTAGATTATTAAAAAAATATTGGCAAGTATTTTTTCTTTTTTGAAGTAGTCAAAAGATTACCGGCAATAAATAAACAATGCGCTTAAATGTGGCATGACGTCACTCGCCGGTAGATTTTACGCTGACTTGTGACGTAGCGAGCCCCCACTCCCCAACTTAATGCGTTTCATCTAAACCATTTTTTATTGATATGATAAAACAAAAAATACGTGTCTAATATTTTATTATTATCTGACTGACGGACTAAATAGTTTTTTTTTTTCCCCAGTCAACATCCCTATTGTGCTTGCCACATAAATTTAGAACCAAAATGCTAGGATATATATGTACTAAATGTTCGTTCGAAAAACTGTTCCAATTTACATGACGTTTAGTCATTCGTGCTAGTGGCTCAGTTCTTCCGTCCAGTTGGTCTAAAGTTCCGAATGGTTCCGAAAGATGTCTGCGGTTCCACCCTTCTTTTAAATAAGGAGAGTAACAATTGCCCCCCTTCCTAATTCTATAGCACATTTCCACCTAATTGTTAATTGTTTATAACGGCCATCAAATTATTTTATCGACAAAATGTTCCCGAATTACAAAGACGGCCCTTTGGCTCATTAGCTCAAGGAACAACGCACACAGGGATGCTGGGCTGGGGGAGGACTGTTTTCTCTTTTTGAATACACTTGTTTCTGTGACAAACAATTTTTCTTTTATCTTTTAAAGTATCCTTTATTACCGCCGCTAGGTATATAATATTTTGATCAACACGGGCTGTCCTATGTTACTGGGTTAATAAATGTATGTGTGTATTATATGAATGCTCCTTCAAAAGGTTTTTACGACTTGACAAAACAACGAGATTTCTTAATTATCTATAAGTTTAATATTAATATATTATACAAATAAACCTTCCGGAATACATTCTCAAAATTATGTTGAAAACCCCATCAAAATGCGTTGCGTATTTTTGAAGAACAACGTGGACATCTTTCTTATAATATGTATCGACTTTTTTATAATATGTATAGATATTGTATGTGTGTGTTGAATTATATGAGGGGCTCGTGGCTTAATAATAACAGCCGATAGTAAGCTACGCTTGCCGCGGTCGGTTGGTGGATGAGTAACCATCATATCGAGACCCCTCCGTGCTTCGGAAAGCACGATAAGCAGTTGGTCCCATTCTTACCGGTCGCCGGTGGTGTCATTCGTAGATCTTTGACAGTCGTTACGGGAGTCAGAAGCCCGAAAAATCTGACAACCAGTCTTACCAAGGAGCCTCGTGTTACCCAGTATCTGGGTTGTGGTGGTCAGATAGGCAGTCGGCCCATGTAAAATAATGGTCTTCAGGTGCATCTGGTTAAACTGGTGGTACCTATTGATTTGATTGTATTATATGCTTCAAGCTAAGCTTTGCAGCTCCACGTGTAAAAAAATAGGTATCAACGTATTTCTT
Organism: Agrochola lota; assembly: GCA_947364205.1. Taxonomy (NCBI): domain Eukaryota; kingdom Metazoa; phylum Arthropoda; class Insecta; order Lepidoptera; family Noctuidae; genus Agrochola; species Agrochola lota. The sequence continues at coordinate 4,945,365 of OX376246.1, read as the reverse complement.
CTAAAACGCAAAATCACACGCTCTCTGTGCTATTCTGTAAAGTTCACTTGGAACCTCACTCAAGTGAGCGCACACAATCCGAAAGCGAACTCATTTGTTTTTAAAGTAAACCGTCGCGGACTCACGACAAGACACCGTTGCGTTCGAATTTTGAAGTGATGTTTAGAGAATTACACGACAGGCCATGTCAATTTAGCTCGCCGTCCGATAAGGACCAGGCCCGTGTCGACGGCGCGTTGTGTTCCACGCGCGCCTCAAAGAGATGTCAGCACCAACCGACGGGGTCGAAAGACCAATGCCTGCTGGGGTTGCGGGTTTGTCCGAAAGGGATAACGCGGCCCCGGCACACAGGCAACGGAAGGAACACGGGTGGGTTTTAGTCAGTAAAAGTCTGACACACCCTCTCGCTCTGCCCAGAGCGGGAGAAGTCATTTGATGATTTCCCACCCTCAAAAAAAAAAAAAAAAAAGGCCATGTCAATTTGTATTTTTTTTAATTTGTGATAATTTAAAAGGGCTGCCTTTTTCGGCCAATATTTCAAAAACATAACCTACCCCATACCAGTATGCGGTTTACCTTAACTTTAAGTTACAATTGTAAGGGATACCAAGTTTTCAAGTTAAATTAACTTGTTTATACAATTCCTCGACCATTAGAGCCTCAACGATTGGGCAATTTTCTTAGAAATACGATATTTATTCAACATTGCGAGTACTTGATCTAAAAAGGAGGATTGGGTTGCAAAGTGACAAATTCGTTTTGACGTTTTGTCCGGCACTTAGTTCCGAAAGTGTTGCCCTATTTTGTTTAGGTTAGTTTTTATTTAATTTCGTTGTTTTTCTGTGAGTGAAGTGTAGTGTTATTTTTGTTCTTTTGACTTTCATGAAGTCATAGGATTATGAATATTTTATTTTAATCATAACTGTGTTGGGTTGTCGCTCATCTGACGGAAGATGCGTCGCGTATAGGGTTGACAGGTGTCCGGCTTTTTACAATCGTGTCCGGCCAAATATACACCAGTCCGACCTGTCCAGCTTTTGTCAGGCTTTTGTTCAACCCAGACCCTCCAAAAGATGCCTTATTATTGATTGTTTTAATTACTTTAATTGTGAAGAATTTACAAATTACCTACTTTAGTAGAACAAAATGTGATTCATAATTAAGAGTAGAGTAAGGGCTCATTCACACGAGTACCATTCGTGTTTTTGACTCGTTTCCTTACGTAATGAATCGTGTTTTATGACGAATCGTCAATGTCGGATACCCTGTAATGCGGCCTAATTCTCAAATGAATAACAGTAGGTAATACATACACAAATAAAAGATTTTTCTTTCTTTCAAAAATCTGTGTCAGGCTTTCAGGGCAAAATATCCTGCTAAACATCAATCTGTGTCCGGCTTTTCTATTTTTGGGCCTGGCAACCCTAGTCGCGTAACGCCAGAACCGACAAGTAGATAATAAAACATTCAACCTTGCACACTCACCCGGTGATGCGTTAGTGCGTCGAGTGTACTAACTCGAAATTAACGAAGTTACCCCCAACGCATTGTCCGCAGGTGTGCGACCACCGTTTTGTCACGGCTAACCGCTATATGCTTTCGTGTTTGTCATACGTATGAAGAATTCCGAACTAGAAGTATTTAGTCATTTAATTTTAAAACTTATCAAGCAAGTACACCAAATAAAACCTACCTCCATTTAACTACTCTAACATTTATTATCCTCCTTGCTATTGTATCCATCTCAGGTTACTTTATTCTAAAAGAAAATGCTCAAGATATCAATAAGAAGCATGTAAGTAAAGCGAGCTATTTCCCGAGATATGTTTTAAAATCTGTGCACCCAGGATGCTGGGTTGCCTCGACTGCCCCGTTGTGTAGTAAAAACAATATTTGTCATACTTTGACTGATATTTTATGATTAGGGATGGGAACGGGGCTTTTCGATATCGATAAGTTGGTTTTATTGCTTACCTTTAGTTGGTAAAAAAATATATACTTTTCTTTATAATGTTATTTCACTTAGCATCGTAACTTGTATAGATTCAAAAATAAAACAAGTAAATTGTACGTATTTATGGTAGAGTAAAGGAAGAGCGGATTCTCCTAACACAGGCTTATTTGCTTAAAAGGAGACTCCAATCACTAGCTGTTAAGGTATTTACTTGTAAAAATAATAAACCATTTTTCATTTTTTTTTTTTTTTTCATATACCTATATGCAAGAACAAACTTTTTAGTTTATATAGCATGCAGCGTTAAAGCGTTTTTATAATTAAACTTGTGTTATATATTAAGTCATCTTGAAAGATAGCAGAACATAATATCCATGTAGTCAAACCGTATGTTTTAAGGAGTTTTTAAATAAACATTCAAAAATTAAATAGCAATCCCCAAATAACACCATGTTGCTGGTTCGTGCTGAAATAACAATTGAAACGGGAAGCAGTAATCTGGGTTAGCGATTCTCATTAAGTATTACATTTCCAATATTGCTAGTATTGACCAATACAGCTATAATACTGGAATTATACCAGCGTTATTGCGGTAATGTTATTATTATTATTATCTTATCGTGTACTGTTTACAGCTTTGCATGACTTTTTAGTACTCAGTTGTAATAATCTTTTTGTTTTCTTTGAAATCACTCAATGCAATTTTATCAAGAGAACACTTCGATACCAACAATATACGTCGTAGAATTTAACTAGATAATTGGTGACCTGTTCTTACTTTTTTATTAGTCAATCAAAATACTCATTTTGGCTAGTGGATTATTAATCCGTCTTAAAATATTGTAAAAAAAAAACATCGATATTTCGATAAGCAAAATATATAGAGACAGTGTCCCATCACTACGCAGCAATGGCACCGCGGGACCTGAGACAAGAAAAATGTCTTTATAACACACCTGAGCTCGGCGGACACTACGGCGACCCACCTTCTTGGTACTTAACGATGTACCCATAAAAATATTAAATAACAATGTCGTTTTCCTTGCGGTTATTAAATCTGGTGCTTAGTGTCATTTAGTTTAAAGCGCAGGGTAGTTTCGGGTTTAAAATGTCCTCCTGTGCAGATAAAATAGAAGAAGAAAGGCTCCGGCCTTTCTTCTAAAAAAGAACACAAAAAAGACCTTAGAGTCTTCTATAAGAGGTTTGTTTCGACAAACTCAGAGGTCACAGTCTCTTTTAAAGTCCAGACATAATCTTGGTCAGGCCATATGAGGACCATGTAGATTAGTGTCTGAAATGGTCTTTGGAGAGAGAACCACACACATTTGAGTGGACCTGTCCAGTCAGTGCAAACATTCGTCAGTAATCGTGGAGCTCAACTCAGAATGATGATTTATTCACTACTAGATGTTTAACTTTCTCTGTGAGATATCGTTATCATAATATTAGCAATATTCGATATCACTTTTAGAATAATTTGGGTATGATTAAGTTTATTTTTCGGTACGTTATGAATTGATAACAAGTTAACGTTTTCATAGCCGATCGTGAAATTTTAAGAATCGGTTTTTCAGAGTTCAGTGGTAGGCATAAATTTCTCCAAATCACTCTACAATACCGAACAATACCGTATGGTGGTTTTGCCACCAAACAAAGTTGTTCGTTTTAGTATGACCACTGGTCAGCGCGGTGGTGATAGTATCTAAAGAGATACTAGCCAAAGTAGACCACTAAACTGAATGAAACATAATCAGTTATTGATATAATTGAAATAATTTACAAAAAATATCTGAACCTTTCTTTTCTAATTCGCGTACCTATCTTAAATGAGAAACGTATATTATTGTTATAAATTCTTTCAGAAAGTGTGTTGAAGCGTGCAAAATTGACGGGTCGGGTGAAGTCGGGTCAGAACGAGCTCTTTACCTGATTAACGAACCGTGTGGGTCCGTTCTACTCTGAGGTTAATTTTACAAATGAAACTAACGGTTAAGAGTTTCTCGATTGGCTGTTATTCAAAGTATCTTCAGTTTTGTAGGTAAATTATGAGCGTTTGATCTAAATAAATAATTTATTGAAGTAGAAATTTTATGTTTTGATATGGAAATTGTTTATGAGAGCGTGTTAAGACAATGTCTTCAGAGTTTCAGCTATATGTATCACATTAATGAAGTCAAAAGTTTCAAAGCATGCGCTGCACAACAATATGGCGTTTTTGACAATTTGGGCAAAGCCAACCATTTTTCTTTAGTTCCCCACAAAACAAATGCTGTTCGTCAAGCAATCTTCGTCACCATAAATTAAAAATCTTATAGCCTTACGTAGACGCAATAAAGCAGTCTTAAATAAATGTTTTAAGTACCCAATAAATCATAACTAAAACAAATTCAAGTATAAAAACAATTTCAATGCGTATTTATTTCAGTTATTACATAGTCGGTCTACCCAATAACATAAATAAATACTCCTCTCAGACGCAAGTATCAAGACCGTCTCGTCCGCCTCAGCGACAGGTGCGGCCTGAGATACAATTACGTACATTATAATTTTTTACGGAGGGATTTGTTTTATTTCGCAAGGAACCCTGAATATTAAGGGCGTTGCTAAGATATGAACTTGTATATAGCCTATTGATTTTGTTCAAGTTGCGAGCAAGTTGTTTAACTGAGCGTACGAGTAGTGCCGTTTTACACTATGGTTTCAGTAAAGAATTACAGAATGGATAAAAATCACTTCGAAATTCGAACGCTGTCTCTTTGTGAATCCGCCATGATTTAATTTAAAAACAAATGAGTTCGCTTTCGAATTATGTGCGCTCACTTGAGTGAGGTTCCAAGTGAACTTTACAGAATAGCAGTAATTGACTAATTTGACGAGCCTTTCAAGACTGTAAATTTTACTAATTAGGTAGATACAAACTGTCGATGCTAGTTGCATCAAATGTCACATAATTATCTACAAACACAAGTTCCAAAAGTTCAGCTCAGGCTACAGAATAGCCTACAAAAGGCTAACTATAGCCTTCAACTCGTTACCATGACTATAAATAAAACCATTAAACATATCAAAACTCTAGGAAAAGCCCACGTCACACGAATAGAGGACCTAAATTTGTTGTAAAGTTGGTTCGGCATAGACAAACACGTATAATGGCCGATTAGCCTCAGATAGCCGTTGATAGCCGTCTATAAACACATAAATTGACTGTATCGGGTGTGCCTTTCTGTGGAAATGACCTTCGTTTTGATGTAGGGGCTTTTAGTTAAATGTTGATAACCATTTTATTCGCTGTTTTGTATAATTTGGCAATATTACTATATGGAAATATTAAATATCGCTAACTAGTGAACTAAAATATTGATTATGAAATGCAATAGTTAATATCGTAACACCGAATATTTACTCTTAGATGTAAAAAATAGTATTTGGAAACATACCAAATGCCCTTTTTACACCTAAAACGGTTACAACATCAAATTCAATGTTATAAATTGCAATTCATTATTAATATTTTAGGTTACTACTTCGTGATATTTTATATTTCCATACAGTAATTGTTGCCAAATTAATCAAAACTGGTAAATATTTGACAGCTATTTGCGACGTTGCCAACTTTTAGAATAAACGCTGTTAAATAATTTGTGTGGCGATATTGATATGTACACTTTTTATCACTGGCGGTGAAGAAAAATATCGTGAGGAAACCAGATGGCCTATACTCCGTTGATTTAGATAGTTAAATAAAGGTAAACAAAAACACCACGTGACCAGAGCTGTCAGGTTAACCGACTAAACGTAATACCGGTCACTTCAGTTGTCATGTTAGGCCACAGTTAGACACTTCAATTTAGCAACGTTATAAATCGTTGATGTTTAGAGAACCTGTCTTATTGGGCTCTTTACAATAGACAGATTAAAAATATTGTATTATGATTATAAATCTAAATAAAAAATGTTGCTCAAGCAGTTACATCTACGAAGAGTAATTTAATAATAAATGATACAAGTATACCTAACATACATTATTATAAGAGAAAATCGTCGTAAAAATCGGAAATACATTTAATTTGGTTATTGTATTTCTAAACAAGAAAGTGTAATGTATAAAAACCCGTTTTACTATTTGTTTACCTTTATTTAATTACCAGAACCAATGGAGTATACACAACGTGACATTCTTTCTCAGCCATTGTTCCATCTAGGTAGGCGGTGGTCTACGCTCCGTCGGTCACTCAAGGACTCGTCAGCTCCCTCCAACGGCCATCGAATTTTCTACAGAGTTAATCAGGCCACTTTGCAGCTTTAACTTTGTAAGCTATTTCTGTAACTTTTTTCTTTTAATTTCATTCCGGGTGACATCTGGCAACTTCTGATTTCGTGTTACCAGCACGCGTAGCGTGACAACCATAAAAAAGGGTTTTCTACGGAAGAATAGACAAAATGACAGATTGTGATTGTTTATGTGTCATTTTGTCTATTCTTCCGTCGACAAAACCCGTTTCTATCAAACTTATATATTTATAATAGTTGGAAAATGGCTAGAATCATTTTGATATCCCACAAAGAAACTCCGGTGCTGTCAACATTTTGGGAACAACACGGAATTATTTCTACATTAAAAATAAAACAAGCCGCAGCCAACTTATCGGGTTCAGTCTATAATTACAAGAACAAACAACAACTAATATTTAGAGTACCCCTTCTCAAGTAAACACTCTGAAACTATAATCCCGTTAATTCGATATTGCTCTTGATATAATCGGTAATCGGTTTAATCTTGATCCATTATCGTAATCGTAATCGGTACAATTGTAAACATCGAGTGGTTTGTGATGTATGTAACTATGTGATCGACTCGACGAGTCTCGAGTGTCGGCGCAGAATATGCGATGGAATACAGGGTGTTTGAAATTGTTGATTGGTTTCAAAATATTTTAATATTATTAACTGTCTTGTTGGTCTTGTGGTCACAAGCGCTACTGCTGAGCATGAGATCCTGAGTTCGATTCCCGGGTCGAGAAAAGTGTTATTGGATTTTTCCAACAGGAATTTCTCAGTAGCAGCCCGGTACCGGTTGATGGCAATAGGCTCGCCCTCTATTACATGGGAATTAAACATAAGTGGCAAATTGTGGGTGTACAATAGAGTAGGTACCTACACTTGTGCCTGACCCTGTGGGGATTATAGGCGTAATATTATGTATGTATGTAATATTATTATCCTACATCAAAGAAGAAGAAGGATCTCTTTTCGACGCTTCTAACTCATCTTAGATATCACTATTAGGTACACTCGTACTTTTTTTTTTTACATAAACTAGGTACTTTCTCTGTTTTTACAATTCAGGCAATTCGATTTCCGTTTTACGTTTTTGAACTTGACAATTTTTTGTTACCTAACTAATCCCATTTTGAGAAATATATTATAAAATCGATTTGTAATGCTGATTTGGGATTATTAACTTAACTATAATTATCATACCTCATTTTCACAATTTATAAAATAATTCAATAAGTTATTGAAACAGCATGTATTCTCGAAGAGGTTGGGAAGAGTAGCATCATTGAACAATTGATACTGTCAAATACAATTGTAGGTTATAATATGATCCTTGGGGTGGTTTGGAGACGAGATTGACAATGACTACTAAGTATTATTACAATAGGAGACTTCCAATATCAAACCACAATCTTTGTTTCAAATTAGGCAAAAATACTCCAGTTTTTATAGGTCATGCTAGGAGTGAGGCGTATTTATCAAAACAGTAAAAAAAATAACAGGTTTTTAAAACATGGAATATGGAACATATATCACAAAACCGAAAAAACAGTTCCTGCCTGTTCCACACGTTCCACAACCTACAACAACAGACCAAATTAAAACATTGCCGACATTGCCGTAACTGGTGTGTGTATCTGTGTAACTTATGAAGCTCTTCTCTATCTAGCTTATGGATGTTTACTTTTTAGAAAGAGATACAAACAAAAATAACCTGGAACGGTTTAGAACAAGCTCTTTTCTCTTCTGACGTGTTGTAATAGAAAGAGATAGCATCTGATCTCTGCCTGTCACTGTTGTTAACCTATTCGCATGCGCAGTTACTATATTATAAACCTGTTGCAATCACAGAGTCTTTGGTTCCAATGTAACAGGCTGTTATTTTGGAACAGGATTTTGGAACTGTTAGTTCCCTGGAACTGGAACAGGTGAAACAGGTTTCTAATTTTACCTGTTACAGACCACCTATAGTCGGTGTTACATAAATTTTTCTTTCATACTTCTCTATCAGTCGTCATCTCGATAGTCACCCCCTTTCTATCAAAAAAAAGTTTAGTTTTTTCTTTCTTTTTCCCTTTCATCTTCCACAAAGTCCATCCAACATGTCTTTGGTCTTCCCCTACTCTTATAGCCATCCATATTCATACTCAAAACATTCTTCTTCGACACTTTCTAGTGTTTAATAAAATCAGGGAAGAAGTGGTGTTCCTCAGTAGCACTGTCGGTTTTATACAGAAGTAATTTTAATTAAAGATACATGTAACTTCCCACTCGAGCTCGCTTAGTATGACTACAATAGAAACGGGTTTTGTCGACGGAAGAATAGACAAAATGTCAGATAAATAATCACAATCTGTCATTTTGTCTATTCTTCCGTCGACAAAACTCGTAGAAAACCTAGGACAAAGGTCTCTTCTCCTACAGAGAAGGAAGTCAAGCTTTTCATCCATCAGAAGACGGCGAATGTTTTCCTTACGATATTTCCCGACTCTTTCAAGATATTTCCATGTGTCTTGAAGAGATTTATTTATTTAAGCAACGAAATATTAAGCAATACATCAATTAAAAATAAGACACAAAAAAACAATAAATAATCCTTAACATAATCCCAAAACATTTATCAAAATGTAATATTAATTAGACCTTAATTGCGTAATTTAAAAAACAGGTGAAAATATACTCATTTAATTAATTAGTAAACACAAAACACTGGGATATTTTTGCCGCGCTTTTCATTAGCCACCATTTTCCAATATGGCGGCTTTGTTTACGTCAACCGTGGAAATGGCAGACTATTTTTGCGCGCGAAAATAGCTTGTTTACTTAGCGTTCTTGTTTTCTAGTCATTTAACTAATTGAGCTGGCTTCAATTAATTGAATTTTGTTATGAACACTATTTTCATGAGATGCAAATAGTAGACTCACTATTATTGTGAGCTTGTCATTACTGGATAGAGTTAGCATCTTTAATTAAGGTTAAATTCAAGGTTATATCAGCAAAACTATAGCAAGCGTCTTTGTACCTGAATTAGCTGTTTTTCAACCAAATCCAGTTGTTTCCAGACGGACGATTTTTTTGCCAAGTTTTTTCATTGAATAGCGGCTATTGCATTCGTCATCCGCCTAGCCTTTTGCCGGCGATCTTGAGTCAGCTCCCAGTCTTACGGGATGCAGCCAACATACCAGTGTTTTTCATGGAGCGACAGCCTATCTGACCTCCACAATTCAGTTACTTGGTAACACGATACCCCTTGATAGACTGACTGTATTGTTTATTAGAGAGAACTAAATTCTTAACCAAACAACATCCTTTTTAGGGTTCCGTAGTAAACAAGGAACCCTTATAGTTTCGCCATGTCCGTCTGTCTGTCTGTCCGTCTGTCTGTCCGCGGGTTAGCTTAGAGACGGTTTGTACTAGAAAGCTGTAATTTGGCATATGTATACATATTAATCATGCCGACAAAGTGGTAAAATAAAATTATTAAAAATAAATTTTTTTAGGGTACCTCCCCTACACGTAAATTGGGTTTTTTTTTTTATCGTCTACCCCATGTTGTGGGGTATCGTTAGAAAGGTCGTTTAAAAATATTGTGAGTCTGTCAAAGCCATTTTTAGATTCAGGGATCCGTTTGCGAAATATTAAGCGTTTAACTGATTTTTTTTGTTAGAGTCAAGTGTCCCCCCCCCCCCCCCCTTCTACCTAAATGGTTGTACTTGGAATTGTGAAAAAATTCACAGCAGTAGTTATATATTACGAAATTAAAAGGAAAACTATCAGAGCTAAGAAGGCTCTACAGGTTAACGAGTAATCATCGACCAACTTAAATTTGCGGTTTGAAAAACATGATCTCCCATACATTCCGTATGGGAGAACATGTTTTTCAACTACAATGTTAAGTTTGATCTTGGGATAAATTCATCCCAACTACGAAACCCTTCATTGTGCGTGGTCCGACACGCACTTGGCCGTTTTTTTTTTAAAGTTGTTTCTATAAAATTCTCATGAAAACCGAGTTCTCACGATCATAAGTAAGGTCTTAAGGACTTTAATATTCTTTGTAAAGAGTTCTCATTTGACCCATTTACCATCAATACCTATTCTGCACTCGCTCGGCTGAACGCTGACTATTTTAAAAGTGCATAGTGGTTATTGTACCTTATACATATATATATATATACACACTTTATCTTTTTTATCGTGCTTGGTAGTGATCCTAAGATTTCTACTACTAACTCTGTTTTTACCCGTGAGAACCTGTAATTGGCTGTTTGTTTCATATACAATTATTATCCTGTTGGTTCTCCTATCAATAAATAAATAACGGAGTAGCCAATAAACAACGAAGACCTCACGAAAATGAATTACAAACCCATTTAAAATAACAATTAACCTAATGAAAGAACGAAAATAACCGAGCATATTATTAGTTTGCTATTTAATACGCCATTCAGGAACTTACTCGCATGTTCTATACAAAATTAATTAAAACGTAATGCAATAAAGAGAATGGTTCCTGTGAGATGAAATCACTCATTCGTGAAGTGTGCAGACAAACTTGTATCTGGCTCTTTCTAACGTGTATGTTTGTGAAGATGTGTGAGAGGGATGGAGCACAGGCGGGTAAATGAGCGAAGTTCATTAGGCATTCGGAAAATGAAACTCAATCACATTTCTGTCGCGTTTAGGGGATAGCGTTATGCTAGGGTGAATAATGCAGTTTGGTTGGATTTTCTTTGGGAGTTTCGTGAGTGATATGAAGTTTTAAGCAGGTTTAAGTTAGTGGAGAATATTATTTTCGTGTTTGACAGTCTATGAGAAAATGTTCTTATATCTTATACGATTATTTTTGTTTCACAAGCTTTTAAAACATATTTCCAAACTAGTTAGGGTCAAGGGGTACGTCACAAAGCTGTTATTGCTACAATCAATAGCAGCAAGGGTTTATAAAACAGGCCTTAAATATGAAATCTGTAACTGAGAAGCAAATCGGGTAAACAAATGGTTATTTTTTCTTAAAAAAAAGACCTAACTGTATAATTGCACAAAACAATATGTTGCCCTCAAGAAACAAATTTTGGAAAGGAAGCTTGTGTGGAAATATTAAAACAAAGAATACTTTTTCGCTATTTCGTCCGGAATTTAAATGAAAAGCTCGCCCTGTTGAAAAGAATTGCATTACAATGACATTTCCTTGTCACCTATTTTCATCGCTACCCTTCTGCCATCGAACCATCACATATGTACAATACCTGACTGATTCAGCTTACTTCTCCGCTCTAGCATAATGCTGTCCGCCCCAGTAACGTACGGAACGCGATTAAGGAAGCTTTGACGAGCGATGCATACTCGATTATGAGTCTCTGGAATTAAATCATAAAATATGTACACGTTTTATTAGTTATTATAGAAATTAATGTTCGAAGTAATTAAATTAATTACACCGGTACCTATTCTTATTTTTAATGGAATTCTTAGGTTTATGGCTATTCTGTAAAATTCTTGGAACCTCACTCAAGTGAGCGCACACAATTCGAAAGCGAACTCATTTGTTTTTAAAGTAAATCATCACGGATTCACAACGAGACACTGTTCGAATTTCGAAGTGATGTTTGAGCAAACAATGAGCAGAATATCTGCTGTAATGTCTCATATTAACTGTTGTGATTGGATTGAACAACATACTAACAGCCAATCAAAAGTGACATACAATTTTATTCTTGTTAGAGCCACGTAACATTATGCTTGTAATCCAGGGTAAGGCAGTGGTGTACCCTATTATACATCCACATTTCAATAGTTATGTTTTAAGTCCCATGTAATAGGGGGCGAGCCTATTGCGTTTTATTCTTGTTTTCATTTTACATTATCTGTGTTTGCTAGGTGATATAATAGGGATGATGCCTAGGTAAAAAAAAAGGAAATTCTAATTAGTCCGTCAGTCAGATAATAAAAAAATACATAACACGCTTTATCATATTAATAAAAAAATACTTAGATAAAACGCATTTTAGGTTGGGGAGTGGGGGTCGCTACGTCACTAGTATGTATAAAATCTACATACTCGTGACGTCATGGCACATTTTACCTCAATGTATCGCCGTAATCTTTAGATTACGTAAAAAAAGAAAAATACGTGTCCAATATTTTTTTATACTTAATCTCAAAGACGGACTTAAAAAAAAATTTGTAGTCATGCCTATTAACTCTACTATAAATTATTAATCAATTATATTTATAATTTTTTAGAATACTTGTGTTTCTCCTGAAAAAGCTCTACTTGGATGCTTATATTTCATATTCAGCGCCTCAACACAGCTAAAATAAAGCCTTTAGTTCAACTAAAAACAATTATTCCTCACTGAAAACTGTCAAAAACCCATAATTCACAATTAAACTGACTGACAAAAGATAAAAGAGAGATATAGCAGCATTCATAACTCAATTGTGTATCTGTCTGTCACCGAAATTGTTTTTGGCGGGTGCAATCTCAAAAACTAATTGTTCGCCATTTTATAATTGAATATATTTGTTTACCTGCCGAGTGGCCCTCGGCGCCATCTTGCGGGGGGAAGCGTAATTAATTTGATAATAAATTGCCGAATACCAGAGAGAAATTAAAATATTTTTGTGGTAAGGGAAGATTGAAATCGGTGGGCAGTAATATAAATTGTTTTGGTGATCCGATAGTGATTGAAATGGCTTGTGGAATTTTGATATTTAGCGTTTAATGTGTTTTATTGGAAACTGACTTCTATCCGAAATAGGAACTTAGATTCATTCATTTTAAGCGATTTTTTCGTTATGTAAGTCATGTAAATGTACAATATCGCTCAGACCAAATAAAAAACCAAGACAGAGCTGTCAACAGTGACGTGGGGCGGGTTTCGCAAACATGTGTGCACTTAGTGAGGTGTACTTTGATTGTAAATGTGTGCGTGTGAGCGTGTATGAACAGAGCGGAGGTGTAGTTTTGGCTTGCTTCACGGTATCGTTCGCAGCGCTCTGTCTTGGTTTTTTATTTGGTCAGAGTATTAATGATTTAAAAGAGTGTCTATGAAGTGTCTTGCCCGTTCTTCTCCATAAGAACCTACTACGCTTTGGATAGTGCAACTGGCTTCACTGGCTGGACTGACAAATATCCACAAATAACAGCCGGGTCCAACGGCTTCACGTGCTATCCGTGGCACGGAGGAGTCTTGGTATCTAAAGATGGTCACCCATCCACGGACCAATCCCGGCAAGCGTTTACCTGATGGATCGACCCGTGCGGCTGTTATTATTTAGCCACGGACTTTTTCACAGGGGCGAAAACCACAAAATCTCAATATATGGACCACGGACATGAGCTTTTCTCGTTTTTCGTTTGAAGGTTATGGATGGACGCAGTGTCTCAAGACGAAAGTCTTTGACCAGTGCGTATTGCTAGTGATGACCTATGGCACTGAAACATGGTCGCTTACTATGGCCCTTATCAGTCATCAGTAAAAGTACCCAAAGGGCAATGGAGAGGACTATGCTTAGAGTTTCCCTACGTGATCGAATCAGAAATAAAGAGATCCGCAGGAGAACGAAGGTAACCGACATAGCCCGAAGAATTGCCAAACTTAAGTGGCAATGGGCAGGGCACATTACTCGCAGAACAGCTCGCTCGGATCGGTTCTGGAGTGGCGACCGCGTACCGGAAGATGTAGCGTTGGAAGGCCTCCCACAAGGTGGACCTTGTGAAGGCCGCGGAAAACCGCTGGATGCAGGAAGCATAGAATCGGTCGAAGTGGCGGTGCTTGGGACAGGCCTATGTCCAGCAGTCTTTCGGCTGAAATGATGATGATGGTATGGATGTCAGTGTAGTTACAGGCACATGAGATATTTCAGCTCTGTCTCTGAGATAGGACCTCGTCTGCATTGCCTGTGGTATTGCAGATGTCCAAGGGCTGATCCAGGATTTATATTTGCCAGGGGCACATGGGCCAGACAGATAAGAAGTCTTTCCCATATCTTCACTGCACGGTTTTTATCTTCTTTCTTTACTAAATATTGTATTTATTAATTGTATTTTTGTCTTATTTTGTTCTTTCACAATATGCTGCACCGGTTCACGTCATCACGTCAACGCCGACTGTCGCTGGAAACCAGCTCTGGGGCTCTGTCTCGCATAGGGTCGCAGCATTATGCTGAGCGATGGCCGTTTTGCGTTGATGTGACGCATATCTTCCCCCAAATTGTTTATTTTTGTGTTTTGTTCTATCCTTGCGTCATGTGTACCGCAAAAAACATATTTTCTTTCTTTCTTTTCCTTTCACTGCACTATGCTGTTTTTGGGATTAATTCTTTTTCAATGAAGATATACTGGTCATCCTTGAAGTCATATCTTGATAGATATGCATTCAGGCCAGTCCATTCAGACGATTCGATTTTATTTTACTTTAACCGTTGGGGGGGGGGGGGGTGCCCCTGTGCCCCCCTTGGATCCTCCCTTGCTGATGTCCATAGATGGCTTTGACCACTTGCCTTGCCAACTTGCGAATTGTGTATGGTTTCCTTCTTGACAGAGGGTGAACTGTCCCATAACGGGCACTCTTTTTCGAGATATAATCTCGTATTAAAACATAAAACGATTACTTGGCGAACAATAATTTATGAGTATTGTGTCAGAAATCAGAATTGCAGTACAATGTCGGTATATTTATTTTAAACCGTCACAATGACAGGATGCAGTCCTGAAGAATAAATTCATTTTTAATAACTGAACGAGTTTTGTTTTTCAATATTGTGCTCGTTATTACAGGGTTCGGTATGATTTTTTTATTGTTTTTACCTTGTTTAAAGAAACTGTAGTTTTATTCTATAAACATCACTTCAAATTTCGAACGGTTTCTCGTTGTGAATCGGCGATGAATTAAGTTCGCTTTCAAATTGGGTGCGCTCACTTAAGTGAACACTTTACAGAAGAATTATATAGTACTCGCAGAAATAAAAATTCAGGATTAGGGCTAAAGTTAATTCTTGAATTCACGAATCCTCGGCTTCAGCCTTTTCCCACGGATAAAGCCTTTCAAGCTTTTATTAATCCAATGCCATTGGTATTGTCAACATATCAACATCAAAAGTAGCTACGTATTTAAACATACCTACATAAAGTCAAGCCTTTTTCCCATGAAGGTATGCAGAAAGTACCTAGAAAGAAAGAAAGAAAAATAGGATTTTGTCTCAGAAACACGTGCATACAAAAAGACAAGAGCATAGAGGCATATGAAATCTCGAGCATAAAACAGAAATAGTTGGCAGCTGCACGTCATGACTGTGACAAAATGGTTTCCACTCAGCATGATGCTGTGCTATGGGGGTCCCACAGCACAGCGTTGATTTTCAGTGGTCACCGGCAAAAGACTTACGGAACTCAAGTTCTGTTTAATATTTACGAAAACTGAAACCTAAGTTGAACATAACACATAATTTTGTCTCGTTCGAAATACGGAACCCTCTAGCATCCGTCATCGCTGGAACACCTGGATTCAAACCGTGGCGTGTAAAACAAAGGGCAGGACAATGGCGGCAAATGTTTTATACATTGGCAACGCGTACTGCGGTGTGAGGGAGGAGAGACTAGCGATATCAATGTGCCTAGCTTTTTCCCAACTATGTTAGGGTCGGCTTCCAGTCTAACCGGATGCAGCTGAATACCAGTATTTTACATGGAGCGACTACCTATCTGACCTCCACAATCCAGTAACTGGGTAATACGATACTCCTTGGTAAGACTGGTGTTAGATTTTCGGGCTTCTGTTGACTCGTAACGTCTGTCAAAGATCCATGAATGACAGCCGGGACCAACGGCTTAACGTGCTTTCCGAGGCGCAAGAGACTAGCGATATATATAAATAAAAAAACTTACTTACAATAATGGTACAGTATGTTAACTAACGAAGGGCGTTCCCGTTGACCCGCAATAGCATAGAGCGTCCATACATGCTAAAAATATACAGGAATAAAAAAAAAATTAGTAAAATATTCACAAAAAATATTAAACAAACTCTGTACACGCGCACTTGTCTTTCAACGTGGAAAGACAAATGCGCGTGTACAGTGTTTCGTTAACGGGGACGCCCTTCGTTAGTTTACATACTTTATGTAATTTATAAAGTTACCGGTGAAATGAGATGAAGAGATCTCTTCTGAGGGGTAGACAGAGAACTAGACAACAACCACATTTCACCGGTAACTTCACTGTACACGCGCACTTGTTGCAGTTGTCTTTCCACCGGGATCCTGCCGTTTTACCGAAAAGATTTTGCCCAAATTTCACTACCCAAACAAATTTTTGTAACTTTTTTTATACCAATGCAATGTTTGGAATGATTTTAGTACGCACATTTTCATTTGGTAAAATTTTTACTTGGCAGAATATTATCAAGGATAATGTCATTTAGCCATTTGGTGTTTAATCAAATGATTTATTACAGCAAACAATCTTTAGACAATAAACGTTTGGTCAGTTAGTTATGGAACTAGTTAGAGTAGGCTAATTATTTAAAAAAAATGGTTAGGTTAGGTTAAAACTGTGACGTCCTACGCACGAGCCGAGCGAGCGGAGCGAGCGGTGCTGCGGCAGCGGCCGGCGAGTGCCAGAAACGACTAGATTATATAGAAAAACAAATGAAAAAAAAAACAGGTTACCCGAAACTGAACTAGTTAGACGAGATTAATTATTTAATAAAATGGTACTAACTAAAAAAAAAATCCAATTCAGGTAACATTATTATTACCTGTTTACAATTTGTCCCAAGTGGAAAAAACACCCTGGTAATAAAACGTCTTTATTTTGCGTAAAATTAGTTATTCCAACTGAAATATTTGACTACATAAAAATTGGTAAAAGTACTAGTTGGTAAACAAGTTATTGTTTAAACGTTCACTTGCAAAACATTAGGTTTGCGTTACAATTATTTGTGAAGAAATTTTTTGCTAAGTAATAATTTGGCAAATGAAATTATGCGGAAAATTGTTTGGGACGTAATAATGTGGCAATTTCTTTTCGATGAAACAAGGGAGACCCCTTTCCACCTTGAAAGACAAGTGCACGTGTACAGAGTGTTTCTTTGACGAATCAATTTAATATATTGTGAACATTTTACAATTATTTTTTTCTTTTTTTACTTTATCTATGTCTTGTTATTTTTATTTGGCTAGTATTGTATTACGTTGTGTCGACAGAAAGTCCAGTGTGACACGTCTGGGCCCTCTGACTTCAAATTAAACTTAAATCGCTTGTATCTCAACATTTAGACCAAACCACAATCCATTGAATTCTTCACAGCTGTAAATTAGGCTTTACAAAAATAAGAACAAAGCCTATTGGGACCTAGCCTAGGTATGAATGCTAGACTAAGACCTATTGTGCCTACGACCTTTGTTTTAGCCCTCGGGTTACTATTATCATTACATTTATAGGGTAGTTTTAATTGCGGTCGTAGTGACGTAATAATAATATTAACAATGGGGTGGTTATTACCTATTAAGATTATTGGGGGTCGGGTCCTCCACGTTGTTGAGGGATACTCGACCTTAAAAGTGCCGATTTATATACCCATTGCACTCAGCTCACTTCCACGGCCGTGAGCAGGGAAGTGAGCAGGACGAGAATGTAAAAACGATACTTCTCTCGATCCTGCGTCAAATAACTTTGCTGCTCTGAAGTAGGCTACAAATGACTGTGCAGTAGTCAATGTTCCATATACCACAGTGGCGCGCATGCCAGCGCGCAGCCTAACTTCAGAGCGGCAAAGTTATTTGACGCAAAGTGTACGGCAGTATTTAGGGACTTATTGCGGGGCCATTTTTTTTTTAACCCGAGGATTAAAAAAAAATGTTTATGGACTTACACTTGTGTTTTTTAAATAAAAACTTCTTTTTTTTCAATTAAACCAATGACAGGCACTTGTTAACTGTCATAATAACCGGCCAAGTCAGACTCGCACGCGAAGAGTTCCGAACCTACCGTATTAATATCGAGCAAAAACCGCCGAAATAAACACGTTTCTTGTATGGGGACTCCTTTAATTATTAACATCATTACTTTTTAGGGTTCCGTACCTCAAAAGGAAAAACGGGACCCTTATAGGATCACTCTTGTCTCTGTCTGTCTGTCCTTTTTTTTTTTTTTTTTTTTTTAGGATGGGAAATCATCAAATGACTTCCGGGGCCGCGTTATCCCTTTCGGACAAACCCGCAACCCCAGCAGGCCTGTCTGTCCGCCTGTCACAGCTAATTTGCTCCGAATCTAACGGACCGATTAAGTTGAAATTTGGTACACATATGATATATTTCAATTTTGAATATGGGGGTGTCACTTTTGGGGGACAATTTTTTTTTGCGAACTGTACCATGTGACATATCAAATGAAAGGGCTTATGGCGAGGATCTCAAATATTATTTATAAATAATTTTAAAATAAACAGTTTTAAAGATATTTAAGAAAATTGAAGAGTGAAAGTTAATTTTCGATTATTTTTAATAAATATTCGGAAAAATACGGTCGGTCACATGCCCATGGGCGACATTGTATAGGATACTCTCTATTATGTAAGTACACCATAATAAGTAATGTAGAAATTTTATATAGGGTGACACCAAAGGGCGGGCTTATCATTGAAAGTGATCTTTAAAGGCAATCTTTGGATGGATTAAAGGAGAAAGGATATGATACCGTACCCCTTAGCAAGACTGACAGACCTTCGGGCTTTTTACGACCCGTCAAAGACGAATGTCAAAGATCTATGAATGACAGCCGGGACCAGCGGTTTATCGGCTTATTGTGCTGTAAAAAAATCATTTCATCACCGAAAAAAGGCAGGAGTATTCTCAATTCGTTTGTGCTTGTTGCCTTGAAATACCCATAGTTACCTATAAAACAGCACTTAGGTACATAAAGAGGAGATGCTCGATCGTGCCTTGGATAAACTTGTAAGGTTAAGGTTATAGATGCTAGAGTAAATAATAATGTCATCTCTTCATTGCATCAAACATGATGTAGTACTAAAGCGGATCTGATCGGTTCAGTATCGGTATGGATCAACCCCGCTTCCATCTGTTTGTCTGAGAAGAGCTTAGATACCTCTTTGATAGAAATCTCATTGGTATATTAGGTATATAGTCTTCAAAGAGAACTAAGTTAGGGATTTGTAAATCTAGTTCTAATGTTCTATCTTTTAGAACAAAAGCGAATCGTCATGCAGTCGCTTCTGTAATACTATTCTCTAAAAACCGGCCAAGTGCGTGTCAGACCACGCACAATGAAGGGTTCCGTAGTTGGGATGAATTTATCCCAAGAACAAAGTTAACATTGTAGTTGAAAATCATGTTCTCCCATACGGAATGTATGGGAGACCATGTTTTTCAAACCGCAAATTTAAGTTGGTTGATTATTACTCGTTAACCTGTACAGCCTACTTAGCTCTCATAGTTTTCCTTTTAATTTCGTTATATATACTACTGCTGTGAATTTTTTCACAAGTCCAAGTACAACCATTCAGCTAGAAGGGGGGTACACTTGACTCTAACAAAAAAAAAACAGTTACAAGCTTAATATTTCGCAAACGAATCCCTGAATCCAAAAATAGTTGAACAAACTCACAATATTTTTAAAAGACCTTTCTAACGATACCCCACAACATGGAGTAGATGAGGAAAAAAAAACATCCCCACTTTACGTGTAGGGGCAGTACCTTAAAAAAAATGATTTTTCTTGATTTTATTGTACCACTTTGTGGGCATGATTAATATGTATACATATGCCAAATTATAGCTTTCTAGTACTAACTGTCTCTGAGCTACGCCGCTGACAGACAGACGGACATGGCGAAACTATAAAGGTTCCTTGTTTACTACGGAACCCTAAAAATCACTTCGAAGTTCGAACGCGAACGGTGTCTCGTTGTGAATCCGTGATGATTTATTTTATAAACACACTAGGGTTTTTTTTTTATTGTATCTGTAGTTCCAGAGATAAACTCCCAACATACAAACAAGTTTTACCTCTTTATAATTTTAGTATAGATGAGTTCGCTTTGCGGTCACTAGAGTAAGGTTCCAAGTGAACTTTATAGTCGCAAATCTCCTTCTTAAGAAAACCAACTTCTCCCAAGTCCAAATCGACCAGATAAGGCATCAGATCCAGGCCATGGTTATCCAATCTGAGGTCTATCATTTACGAAATATATGGTTCTAGATAATCTATTCGATTGACTTTAAATACTGTATTAATTTTGGGACTCTCATTCTCAAGACCTCTCAATTTTAATTTATTGATTCTTCAGAAAACGTACAGTCGGGTGAATAATGGCTAGTTAGCAAGGATCCTCCATTAAAATACTTTTGAAATACTCATCCAACCTCTTTTCTTTTTCTTTCCAGGAGGCAGCTGCAACTTCCCAGAAGGCTGGACGGGCGGTTGGTTCCAGTCGGGCACCCCTGGTCTCATCTACATCAACTCCACCACCATGCAGGGCAAGGGGGAGTGCGCGGAGACAGATGCCAACGACAAGTTCCTGGTCTACGACAGGTTAGCTACCATCATTAACTTTCCAACAAGATAGATCAGAGGTTCCAGCACGAAACGCGAGGAGTAAACGTAACGTTAATTCGAACGATATTTTTATCGAAAAATTTCAACTGTTGTATTACTACTATTTGCATTGCATTTTGGTTTAAATTTTGCGGCTAGCATAATTCTTCTTCTTCCGTTTCGTGAGTTTAGTTACTAACCCGGTGTCGGAGTTTTTATGCCTCTGACTTGGCTTCACATGCCGCCGAGGAATATCTCTTAGGAATGACGGTTTCCTTACAATGTGTTCGTTCACCGTTTTTGAAGCAAGGGATAATTATACAATACGCACATATCAAGCAAGTATATTAATATCATACATAGATATGCGTAGTCTTAAAACTATACCGGCAGAATTTTTTTATTGTCTCGTGACTATGGCTATGGTGTGTTGTGTAAGTGGAATAGAAGCCATACCCGGGAATATTTGCTTAGTAGCATTGACTACGCGGGCGGGCGGGGATGCGCGAGTGGCTTGTGCGCCTGCGAAAGCATATCAAAGAGGCCGACGGCAAGTGCGACGACTACCTATCGGCCGCTAAGGAAAGCTACGAATTCATTGATAAATTCCGCGTATTTAGTAGGGTCCGTATGATATGAATTTCGATATATTTTATAGTAAAAAAAAAAAACTGCCATAGGCTTCTACTCCGTTCACCTATTATACCCTATTTTTTTCGAGACGGTACAAAAAGTCATGCGGTATAAATATTATGTGCGAACTCAGAATTTTCAACTTTATAATCATTTGAATTTACGATATGTTTACTCTGAGTTAGTGCTAGGCCTACTGAATATAGGGCGATATAGATTACTGGCACGTGGCTACATATCGTACTAGTGGATAAGATACAGACTTCTCTCGAAAGCAGCTAAAGTAATTCTAATCATAAATTCAAAAGCCCGTTTCTCATACCATCTCTCTCTCAACGTGGCACCAAAGTGTCTCAGCTCAGCAGCTGCGAAGTATTACCAATACCTGCGGCTGGTATTCTGCAGGATGCTGTATTCTGTCAATAAAATTAGATTAATTAGGAATCATATTGCGATTGATTCTCATTGTACGTAATCCCGATAACATCTGTCCCTCATGATTCCGAGATGATGATCATGATGGTCTTCTTAATTGCTAACACGTTTTTATATGTGGCGACATCTACAACGCCACATGCGAACTACGCATCACGAACTCTGCATCGCGCAAGCAATGTTTACCGCGCGACTAACATATATAACACGTCCCGACATCAATCGTCGGGCAGTAGCTCACCAGACACGACACCCGTCTGGTCGGAGCATCCTCCCTTTTCTACGGAGGATGAGTGAACTTTACACCCTGTTCCTCATATCGCTATATATTTTTGTGTGAACTACTAACAACCC
This sequence comes from Agrochola lota, assembly GCA_947364205.1. NCBI lineage: Eukaryota > Metazoa > Arthropoda > Insecta > Lepidoptera > Noctuidae > Agrochola > Agrochola lota. The sequence goes on along the minus strand of OX376246.1, from coordinate 4,923,150 downwards.
TACTAACGCCTTCTATGTAGCAACTTTATGGACTGTGTATAATAACGATATTAGTATTATGCAATAAATCGGGATGTACACACATAATTTTAATGTTTCAGGAATGAAGACTGTTACAGATGCCTGGTCATACACGAAAAGCACAAATATGTGTTACAATATAAAGAAAGTGAGTATACGCATCGTTTTTACCTACTAATTCTGCATTAGATTTTAAGTTTTTAGCTAGCTCTTCTCTACAGGAATAATAAATAATAATACATTTTTTATTCACAAAAAACATAAACTTTGAAATAAGTAGTTAGACAAAATGGTGTTATACAAAAGGTAGGTAATGAGGTCAAAAGTCCAATAAAAGTAGGTACCCTGCCCCCGAAACTAGGAAAACCATGTATCTTGGGCTATGCTTTTAAACGATCGATTTGAAACTATTAATAACTTTCAGACTTACTGATCGACTTTTACATTTCAAATGTAAATAAATAAATGCTACATCGAGGTAAATTCTTGTGCTTTCATAAATACGACGACACGTTTGGCGCAGTGGCTGAGCGATCGACTGCTGCGCAACGTGTCGCGGGTTCGATCCCCGCACGGAACAAATATTTGTATGATCTGCAAGTAGTTGTTCCGGGTCTGGATGTTAGTGTATGTGAGTTTCTATTTTTGTAAACACACCCACGATACAAGAAGAAATTCTTAGTGTGGGGCAACGTTTTCTAAAAAAAAAAAAAAAAAAATTGTAATAACTGCACAGGAATTTGAAGATACGTTTCTAAGATATTAATTATCTTCTGCTTTCTCTCTCCATGTAAATTTTACGGAAGCTAAAACGGAATTCCTATTCCGTGATTAGACGATTGACCGTAATAATTATCGTCTCAATGACAGGAACACATGAGTCAAGTTACTTGATTTCTTTATAGAATTTCTTGTAATAAAATTGAGTTTCAATTTTCCACAGCATACTGCGGCCAGAGAGACTCACTATCCACAATGTGTGAGTCAATAACTGGCGATGCAGCCCTCTACTCCATGTTCAGAAAGGAGCCAAGACCGCTGCCTGAACCGTGCCCGTTCCATCCAGCGCCGTTCACATTCACTTATAGTCGGTAAGTGATCAATAACTGGCGATGCAGCCCTGTACTCCATGTTCAGACAGGAGCCCAGGCCGCTGCCTGAACCGTGCCCGTTCCGTCCAGCGCCGTTCACATTCACTTATAGTCGGTAAGTGATCAATAACTGGCGATGCAGCCCTGTACTCCATGTTCAGAAAGGAGCCAAGACCGCTGCCTGAACCGTGCCCGTTCCATCCAGCGCCGTTCACATTCACTTATAGTCGGTAAGTGATCAGTAGCTGGTGATGTGGCCCTCTACTCTATGTTAAGAAAGGAACCCAGGCCTCTGTCTGAACCCTGCCTGTTGCATCCAGCGCCTTTCACTTTTACTTATAGTCGGTAAGTGGTCAATAAATCGCGACGCGGCCGTCTACTCCATGTTCAGAAAGGAACCCAAGTCTCTGTATAAACCCAGCCTGTTGCATACAGTGCCGTTCACATTCAGTTATAGCCGGTAAGTAACAATAACTGGCGATGCGGCCCTGTACGGCATGTTCAGAAAGGAATCCAAGCCGTTGCCTGCACCGTGTCCATTCCATCCAGCGCCGTTCACATTCACTTATATTTAGCGGAAGTTTTGAGCAACTGGTCTTCTGTAGTGTTCACTTGGAACCCCACTCAAGTGAGCGCACACAATTCGAAAGCGAACTCATTTGTTTTTAAAGTAAATCATCGCGGAATCACAACGAGACATCGTACGAATTTCGAAGTGAGAGAATAGCTCGAAAGATGTTGCTGGGACTGTAACAACGCATTTGCGATCTTAGTACTTAGTGGTATCGTAGGTGTCTTTAGGCGGCGTACTTACCATCAGGTGAGAAGACTGGTTGTAACGCATCACCTAAGTACAGGCCACACAGGGAAAGCAACAAACCGAAGCTAAGTCCGTTTAGCTTTCTTCCGCATCTTTTTATACTCCAGTTCACACCGCTTACTATGCGAAACGAAGACGGAAGTATGAAAAGATGCGGAGGAAATCTAAAAGAACTTAGCTTCGTTCCCATTGAGGCAAGCGTTATTTCGAATTTTGAGATATATTGTTATCACCATAATGGGGGAAGGTACTGTCTGTCTTAGAACCTCAATTATCAGAGATTTCTTAGTCCTTTTGTAATTTTTATGTGAGTAAAAAATTATATTACCATTTTTTCCAGTGGTTCCGGCGACTGCACAAACCCTCCGTCGCGCGCTGAGTCTTGCACGGACGACTCGCGGCTGCTGCTGCGTTACATGGCCTGTCCTGATGTACCGGGCACAGAGAGTAACGGTGTGTAACCATATGCATGTAAATATTGAAAGCCTGATAAGGAAACAAGCTTCTTCTTCCGTCGTATTGACTTTAATGAGAGCTCGTGCTGTGGTTATCCAGTCAACAACGTGGTTGACATGGTTCGTTGGACGTAATTTGAGTGTTGCCAGTCACATGTGGAGGCCAGCGTAATTAATGCAACGGTCCATCTTTATCATAAGCACTGCAAATTGAAGGGAGAGCGTTTTGGAGATGGTGTTGAAATCTTTTTTACAGTTGTCAATTTTGTTATGCTGCCGTATCGTGACAGAGCAATGCGTGCCGAAGCTTCGCATGTTTTGCTCGCTAAAAAGTTATCACGTCTATTATGTACCGCCAACCGGGCGATAAGTGCTACGCAGCCCGAATTACCGCGACGATAACCGATAATGGTTGGTCACATCTGCGTGTATCGTATCACTGTACGAAGCTTCGTCACGATAGACGCAGATGCGGCCGCAGCTTTAAATTATGAGTATTGAAAGTTCTTTAAGGCGCAAGCTTCAAGGTAGCCCGCGATATTCAAATTTTCATACGTTTTTTGCAATTTGCAGGTCAGTATCATGTTGTATGTTGATCTAAATATGATTTGCGGCCGTATCAAATATTTATTTATAGAATTACAATCATAAAAATAGTCAATACAACTCTCTAAGTTCATATAATCGCATTGAATGACTATTTCATGAAATCATGACATTTGACGTTTGTGCTTACTTATGGAGTTGTATTGCTGATTGTAATGATTATAATTATGTAAAGCCGTATTGGTTACAGTCGCAAATCATATTTTAATCGATATAAAACCTCACACTGACCTGCAAAATGTAAAAAACTAAAGAAAATTTGAATTTCGCGGGCTACCTTAGCGCATGCCCCTTAAATCGACTTTACTTACGTTTAGTAGCATGCTTGTGTCACTGCTGCAATCCAATTGAGGATTCCAAAGTTCTTCCACATAATATGCTGAAGACGGCAACATAGCTTTTAAAAGGACCTCACCCCCTTCAGCCTCTGGAAGCAAGACCTTGCAAACACAGCTACCATCATCATCATCATCATTTCAGCCGAAAAACGTCCACTGCTGGATATAGGCCTCCCCCAAATGGGTTTGCCATAATCGCCACGCTTGGCAGGCGGGGTGGCGATCGCAGTATGGTGTTAAAATGCATAGAGAACGCTGCTGCCCATTCTCTAGTGAGTCCCTTAGTCGCCTTTCACGACACCCACGGAAAGAAATGGGATGATACTATTCTTTACGTCCGGCACCACATGGATCGTGCTATGTTCTACAGTAAAAGACCCAATGCTGAAGCTTCCCTGCCTATATTTCCAGTTGAGGAGCTGATCTGCCTGGCGACATGGAAGGAGGGCTCCACGCGATACCTCGTGGGTCTCATTTCACAGGTTCAGAGGAGGAACTCCATCTCCACTGACGAGGATATGTACAGGTATGCTTTAAGAAGATACGCATTACTATCTCAATTGATGGAGAAGAAGTCATAAAAGAAAGCGTGTGGTGCTTTGGTAATCAGCATTACAAGCGGCGAATAATAGAGAGGAAGACAAAAAAAAATTTTTAGTCCGTCATGGAGATTATAAAAAAATATTGGACACGTATTTTTTATTTTTTCGTAATCTAAAGATTACGGCGATACATTGAGGTAAAATGTGCCATGACGTCACGAGTATGAAGATTTTACACTTGTGACGTAGCGACCCCCACTCCCCAACTTAAAATGCGTTTTATCTAAGTATTTTTTTATTAATATGATAAAGCAAAAAATACGTGTCAATTTTTTTTTATTATCTGACTGACGGACTAATTAAAATTTAATTTTTTTTACCCAGGCATCATCCCTATTGCACCAAGAACGCAAAATGTGGTGGTTGTCTTAGATCCTTCAAAATCCATTGACGTAACCTGGCCACTATGAATAAACTTAGGGCCGAGTCACACCGGAATGGCAGCGGCCGGCAGCGATGCGGCGAGCACTTTCAGTGTGAAATAATTTTAAACTTTATCTACATAGTTAAAAGATCAGTATCGCTTGAAAAGCTTGAAAAGGTCGCGAGGCCGTCCGCGATGCCGCGAGCGGCCGCGCGTATGTAATGTAGAAACTAAACTAGTCAAGAGGAGACTAGGCACGGGGATGTGGATGTCGAGCGAGGCCACCAGCGGCGACGCCGGGGGCCGCTGCCGGCCGCTGCTATTCCGGGGTCCCTCGACCCTTATGGATTGCCTATTTTTAGGGTTACGTAAAAGGAAAAAACGGAACCGTTATCACTCGTGTGTCTGTCTGGCTGTTCCCAGCCAATTTTCTCCGAATCTACTGGACCAATTTAGTTGAAGTTTGGCACACATGGATTTCTGAGACCCCAACACGGACGTGTAACGTAAATAAATTGAACGTGGGGGGCTCTTGGGGGCAAATCATCATCATCTACCTAGCCTTTTCCCAACTATGTTGTGGTCGGCTTCCAGTCTTACCGGGCAGCTGAATACCAGTATTTTACATGGAGAGACTGCCTATTTGACCTCCACAACTCACTTACTGGGTAATACGATACTCCTTGGTACGACTGGTTCTCAGACTTTCGGGCTTCTGTCGACCCGTAACGATTATCAAAGATCATTGAATGACAGCTGTAGGAGTGCATAGTGTTAATAAATTATTACTTTTTAAGGATCTCATTTCATAATCAACATGGCGTCGCTAGTGTTGCCCCTATGCGATACTAGTGCTGGGCACACATCCAGTACTATGACAGGCACATTAGGGATGATGACAAAACATATTTTTTTTGTCCTTTGAGATTATAACGCGTATTTTATCTTTTTTTACGTAATCTTAAGATCTTTTGTCAGCCAGTTTAATTGTGAATTATGGGTTTTTGACAGTTTTCAGTGAGGAATAATTGTTTTTAGTTGAACCAAAGGCTTTATTTTAGCTGTGTTGAGGCGCTGAATATGAAATATAAGCATCCAAGTAGAGCTTTTTTCAGGAGAAACACAAGTATTCTAAAAAATTATAAATATAATTGATTAATAATTTATGGTAGAGTTAATAGGCATTACTACAATTTTTTTTTTTAAGTCTGTCTTTGAGATTAAGTATAAAAAAATATTGGACACGTATTTTTCTTTTTTTACGTAATCTAAAGATTACGGCGATACATTGAGGTAAAATGTGACATGACGTCACAAGTATGTAGATTTTATACATACTAGTGACGTAGCCACCCCCACTCCCCAACTTAAAATGCGTTTTATCTAAGTAATTTTTTATTAATATGATAAAGCAAAAAATACTTTTAACCCGGGCAACATCCCTATTGCTTAACGTGCTTGCCAAGGCACGGAGGGATCTCAAGCTGTTCCTGTACCAAATATCATCTCAAAAATCTCCTGTTTCCTCAATTGCAGATGCTTCGTGTACAAAGGACAACACGCCGACAAGACAGTGACATACAACATCGCCCAGTCAGGAGACGCCACGTGCAACGGTCTGACGTCACCCGTCGACGGCAGTCGCACCATGAAGCTTACCAATAGTACGTATGACGAGCTTACTTGTAGTGCGTTTGAGGTTTATCTGGGGTAACAAGTAAACCAGAAAAAGTATGCGCTTCGGTAATTTTCGTGTTTCCAAATTAGTACGAATGGCGCGCCACAGAGTAACCTCCCACCCCCTGTGGAAGCTTACCAATAGTACGTGTGACGAGCTTACTTGTAGTGCGTTTGAGGTTTATATGGGGTAGGGTTCAAGTAAACCAGAAAAAGTATGCGCTTCGGTAATGTTCGTGTTTCCGAATTAGCACGAACGGCGCGCCGCAGTAACCTCCCACCCCCTATAGGAGCTTACCAATAGTACGTATGACGAGCTTACTTGTAGTGCGTTTGAGGTTTATATGGGGTAGGGTACAAGTAAACCAGAAAAAGTATGCGCTTCGGTAATCTTCGTGTTTCCGAATTAGCACGAACGGCGCGCCACAGAGTAACCTCCCACCCCCTGTGGAAGCTTACCAATAGTACGTATGACGAGTTTACTTCTAGTGCTTTTGAGGTTTATTATTAGAGGTAGGGTACAAGTAAACCAGAAAAAGTTTGCGCTTCGGTAATCTTCGTGTTTCCGAATTAGTATTAACGGCGCGCCACAGAGTAACTCCCCACAGAGGTATTGCTTCTAAGTTTTGTATTGCCGCGCTTTGCAGCAGTGCACTTATCATTGCGCGTTCGTGTGAAGTTTTCTCTCTGTCGGGTTACCGACTCTGGTTGAAGATAGTCATTTGACATTGAAAACTTTAAAGAGTTTTTTTGAATTGCGTAGAGTTGTAAATCTATAATTTTTGTAATCAATATAGTGCAAAATAGGTAAGTCCTTCCATGGCTGTAACAGCTCTACCTCTGCTTCTGATCTCATACTCGCGCGCTCGTATTTCCGAAGTTAGACGATGACTCCCGAAGCGCATACTTTTCCTTGGAGATCTGTAGTTATGTTCTTTTCTTTTTTCTTGTTTACTATATTGGGGACTTGTGTAGTCTAATAAATGTTTTCTTTTCCTTCTTTCTTATTTGTAAGATACTACTGAGTGTATATTTTATTTTTCTGTGTTGTTTTTAATATGGTGGTGGGAAATAAATGTTTTATTTACTATGATTTTTGGTTTCTTGCTTTTTAATGTATTTATGTCTTATTTATTTATTCCTGTAGCTTTTGGAATGAAATCCTTAACGTGGCTTGCGGTAGGAGTTTACTGGTAGAAATCGTCACGTAAGGAAAAAGCGTTATGCCTCCTTCATGTGACTTTGTCTTTCTCTCTCTCTGCCTCTTTCTATTATATACGAGTGTGTGTGTGTGTGAGTGCGTACGAGTATCTCGTAAGGAACTTCGTTCTGTTCCTTCATTCGTCTCTCGGTCGGGGGTCAACCGAGCGCACACTTTTTGATGTGTAACATCCTTTCCTCACGATTTCCTGCAATCAAAATCTAAATTATCAAATCTGTGGGAGTGATTTCGTGAAAAGGGACGGAAGTGTGTAACAGGAAGCCGGGGAAGCGCCCGCTATTCTCTAATCTGTTTACTTACCGGAAAAATGCGGAAAAATTTAAAGAGATTTTTTTATGGAATTTTTGTATGACTTAAATAATTATTATTGTATTAATAAAATATGAACATTTATATAGCCTGAATTAAACGATTTTATTTATTATTGGGACAGGACAGCGTCTGTCGGGTCTACTAGTTACAAATAAATATTTAGAAATAAAGATATGTCAATGTTTGATCGGAAACACACATGAGTTTAAGTTTGTGTCTTCTAGTCTACGTAGATATATATAGTAAGTAAAGAATACACTTTTTGTCATGGGTATCATTAACATAAATGTAAGAGGTTCTGTAACTTCTGATGCCATTGCTAAATTGCCATTGTTAGTTTTCATGGGTATCATTTTCATGGGTATCATTTTCATGGGTATCATTTTCATGGGTATCATTTTCATGGGTATCATTTTCATGGGTATCATTTTCTTGGGTATCATTTTCATGGGTATCATTTTCATGGTTCTTTGCAAGTACTTATACTCCATTTAATCAATCTGCCTAGCCTTTTCCCAACTATGTTGGGGTCGGCTTCCAGTCTAACCGGATGCAGCTGAATACCAGTATTTTACATGGAGCGACTGCCTATCTGACCTCCACAACCCAGTAACTGGGTAATACGATACCCCTTGGTAAGACTGGTGTCAGACTTTCGGGCTCCTGACGACTCGTAACGACTGTCAAAGATCCACGAATGACAGCCGGGACCAACGGCTTAACGTGCTTTCCGAGGCACGGAGGATTCTCGGTATGTAAAGATGGTCACCCATCCACTGACCAACCCCGGCAAGCGTAGCTTAACCTGATGGATCGACCAGTGCGGCTGTTGTTACTCAGCCACGAGCTCCTCTTATACTCCATCTTATACTCCATTTAATATAGGATTAAATAAATAACGTCAGTTATTGTGTCATAGTGTTGAAATGATTACACGTTAGAGTTATTTTTTAAATGTAAATGGTAAATTGATTATATTGCTTTATTTATCGTGAAATAACAGAGTTCATTATACGTTTTTATCGAAATAACGAAAGGGTGATAACCGTTATTCGTCTAATGTTATAATAAATAGAGGTACTATCGAAGAAGTTCATATCTATACACCGTAAGGACTATTTTTGCTTCCAGCGCTCGGCCGCTATAGAACCGGGGCGGTAACAGATGTGGTAATGGTGTTCACGGGACTTTGTTTTCAAACTGCTTAGATATGAACTTCTTCGATAGTACACACGGCTACACATCAAGCTATACATTTCCATTATATGCTGACCTCGCATTGTAGGGAACTGCTATACAATGCAAGATCAGCATAAACTGGAAATGAAAAGAAAAAAAAGAAAGAAAAATACTTTATTTGGGACACGCACAGGAAATACAAACAGTAAGTATTAATGAAAAAAAAAAAACAAAGGAGCATTTAAAAACTAACAGAATAATAACGACCTGAGTGAGGCCAAAAAGGCCCCTATCTCAGCATAATGCGGCGATATTAAAAAAAAAAAACCGCCGCGCTGGTATTCTGATACCAGCCCCCACTGTGATTATACTCGTATATATATATAATCACACCGTCTAATATATAGCTTGATGTGTAGACGTGTGTACAAAACAAGGTTCATTGCTTTACACTTTAGTTACAATTTGATTTTCCAAATACAATATTAATTGAACATTCATTCATTTTTTTATTATTCAACATTTGTGACACACATTTATATTAAAATTATTCACATTATACTAATATTACATTTCCTCCGGTTAATTTTGAACGATAAAGGCCTTTGTACACGGCGTGGGGTCTTTACGATTCGAAAAACCTGTCTGTCAACAAGCTTCCATAGTGATCCATACATCACTGACAACCGTGACACTGCTTTTATGGGCCTGCGCAAACTGGCGGACGGGATGGCATAACATTTTCAATTAAATGAAAGTAAATTGTTTATTTTGTAAATAGTTTATCGGAATCACTTTTACAGGTCATATAAAAAAAATCTTCTATATATAAAAATCTATTGCTGTTCGTTTGTCTCGCTAAAACTCGAGAACGGCTGGGTCGATTTAGCTGATTTTGGTTTTTAAATGTTTGTCATAGTCCAGGGAAGGTTTAAACGGTGAGAAAATTAGGATTGGTAGGGTAGGTGTAGGTAGGGTTTAGTGCTACCCGTGCCAAGTCGGGGCGGGTAAAGCTAGTATATATATAAGCTAGACGAGATCGGGGTTTCCTATCTGATTACTCTGAGAAGAAAGGCCGAAACAAACTCAGTGGTCGCAGTCTCTTTTAAAGTCCAGACATAATCTTGGTCAAGCCATGTGAGGACCATGTAGATTAGTGTCTGAAATGGTCTTTTGAGGAAAGAACCACACAGATTTGAGTGGACCTGTCCAGTCAGTGCAAGCATTTGTCAGTAATAATGCAATCATTTATTTTGTTAAACATATTTATGGTTACAGATAGTACATATTGTCTAAAATATGTGCACTATGTTTTGCCAATATATGGCGTGCAAAATTAACATAGTAAACAAGTAATTACAATTAAGGTAAACACAAAAAAAAAATAAGGTTATAAATTGATATATTACAATGCTCGCAAGCTCCAGAGAAAAACTGCGCTGCGATGGTCCAAGCTCGATCACCGACCATTGAAATATATACCTTATTTCGATTGAATAAGCATTTATTTCAAATAAACCAATTACAGGCACTTTTGAATTGTCAAGGGGTCGGTCAGTCAGAAATATGAAGCTAGTTGCCCAGTCCAAAGCGTAGTAGGAGAAGAACGGGCAAGAACCCACGGACACTCTTTTAAATGATATATTTAAAATCCCCTTCCCTGCCGTCCGCCAATGTCCGCAGGCCATATACCGTACTTTTTCATGGCAAGAAAAACGTGTGTGTACAAAGATAAAAGAGTCATTATGGTTTCATCAAATCTCTAATATTCAAACAAAAATCTTCAACCATAACCACAGATGAAGACAGATGGGGACACTCCGCATTTTATGTATGCAGCTACAAGTAATCTACGTTCGCAATTTATTTCCCAAACATGTAAATAAACACGAGTTTTCCACTTAGACAAACATCAACATTATGCTTAAAATTCAAAATTCAAAAGTCATTTATTCAAACTAGGCTGAGAATCAGCACTTTTCGAACGTCAAAATTACATAAGACAGTCCCCCAAAACGCCCACCCTTCACCACTTCCTAGTGCATTAGCTGGGATGAAGAAGTGGGGCAACAAACTCCCCAGCAGCACAGCTGTCTGTTCAGTTAGAAGAACAAAAAAGATTCTATATGTGTATAGTGTTCAAAATAATGTACATTACGCAACACAAAACATGATTTAAATTATTAGCCATATATAAGCTAGCACACGCCAATGCCTTATGTAAATAAAGTTGATTTTAGATCGACTAGTACTGTTGAAAAAGTCATAAAACATATGAAGTTGTAGCGCAAGCTTAAACCTTATGTGTAGGCTTTACAGTTGCTTTTTCCTAAAACTCGTTTTTGTTTACATGTTTGGCAAGTAAATTGCGAACGCAGATTGACGCTTTTTTTGCTGAAGGGTCTTCTATATATTCTTAATAGACATTAAAAAAAAAATTGTATACGAGATTGTGACTGAATACCCATTGCCGATATGTGCCGCCTTAATTTATTGACATTTTATTATTATTAATAACTGTTTGGCATGAAATTCTGATATGTAATTGATTGAACCTTGATTTTATATTTTTGTTTTCATTTTGTTAATGTGACATTTAATATCTAAACAATTTTGTAGGCCTTCTGGCGGGACGTAGTATGGACCGACATTTATTTGTAAAACACATGTATATTTTTATGTAAATGAATTGAATTGAACATAGTCAGAAGATATAAGAGTCACGCGATAGAAAGAGAGGCAACTTCTAGGTGAATATATCTGTAGGTAATTAGCGTTGTGCGACCTGAATTGCACTTTATTCTGTCGTCGCAAGAGTCGCTTTTATTTAAATGATTTTGCGGAGTGTCCCACCTGTACTAGCGTCTGTGCCGTAATAAAATTAATGGGGAAATCATAAAGATTATGCAATAACATACGTGACGTGCCGTGACGACCGACTGACGTGTTTTCTTCAATTTTCCAGTCGATGACGAACACAACCGCTGTCACTTCCCCAGCTGGGTGGTGGAGCACCACAAGTGGTTCAGTCTGGACCACACGCACCAGTACCACTTCACCACCAAGAACGCCACGCTCAAGGTAACCACTTTATATACGGAACTTGCTCTTGCCCGGGGCTTCGCCCACGTCATCACCATCATTGGCTAGCTGGACATAGGCCTCCCCCAAATGGGTTTGCCATAATCGCCACGCTAGGCAGGCGGGTTGGCGATCACAGTATGGTGTTAAAATCCGTAGAGAACGCTGCTGCCCATTCTCTAGTGAGTCCCTTAGTCGCCTTTCACGACACCCACGAGAAGAAATAGGATGGTACTATTCTTTACGTACGGCATCGCACGGAATCGCCCGCGTGGATGTCGGAAAATATCCCACTTTATATGTTAATCCAGGTTATAAAGTCATATTAAATCTAAATCCGTTCAGCCGTTTTGCCGGAAAATACATGCAGACAAACAGACAATCCAATCAGCGTAGCCTTTTCCCAACAATATTTGGGTCGGCTTCCAGTCTAACTGGATGCAGCTGAATACCAGTATTTTACATGGAGCGACTGCCTGTCTGACCTGCACAACCCGGTAACTGGGTAATAAGATACCTTGGTAAGACTGGTCGACAGGCTTCTGACGACCAGTAACGACTGTCAAAGATCCACGAATGACAGCCGGGACCAACGGCGTAACGTGCTGTCCGAGGCACGGAGGAGTCTCGGTATGTCAAGATGATCACCCATCCACAGACCAACCCCGGCAAGCATACCTTAACCTGATGGGATTGACCCGTGCGGCTGTTATTACTACAACATAGGAAAAGCTGCTGTCTCATAGAGAAGTGCAATACCGACGCGGTCAAAATGTATGGAACAGCTGTTTAAAAAAAAATGACCGATGAAAAATTTCAACGCAGTGGGGTTCAGAATCACGTACTGAATCCATGGTAACAGTTTTCGCGTCGGTGTCCCTGCCACCCTGTACTTCTGTAAGTCACCTTGTCCACCCTATGTTGGGGTTGGCTTCCAGTCTAACCGGATGCAAATGAATATCAGTATTTTACATGAAGCGAAGGCCTATCTGACGTACACAACCGAGTTACTGGGTAATACGATACCCCTCAGTCATAGAAATAATAATTTATTTACTATCAATTTCCAGATAATGAACGAGGACGGCTCGTTCGAGGAGAAGCGACTGGTGTGCCACTCCATACTCGAGCACAAGGACAACAAGCTGGTCAAGTTGGTCGCGCACCTCACGAGGGGATGGTGAGTTCAAACATAAATAAAAAAACAAATATAATAAAAGTACAAATATAGTAAAACCGGCCAACTGCGTGTCGGACCACGCACAATGAAGGGCTCCGTAATTGGGATGAATTTATCCCAACAACAAACTTAACATTGTAGTTGAAAAACATGTTCTCCCATACGGAATGTATGGGAGATCATGTTTTTCAAACCGCAAATTTAAGTTGGTCGATCATTAATCGTTAACCTGTACAGCCTACTTAGCTCTGATAGTTTTCCTTTTAATTTCGTTATATAATATACTACTGCTGTGAATTTTTTCACAAGTCCAAGTACAACCATTTTGGTAGAAGGGGGGGGGGACACATGACTCTAACAAAAAAATTCAGTTGAAATGAAATGAAATGAAATGAAATGAAATTGAAATGAAATGAAATTGTTTATTCTGTAAATAGGATATAGGAATCACTTTTACACGTCATATTAAAAATATATTAAATTTTGCTAGATGAGTTCGGCGTTTCCTATCCGACTACTCTGAGAAGAAAGGCCGAAACAAACTCAGAGGTCACAGTCTCTTTTAAAGTCCAGACATAATCTTGGTCAAGCCATATGAGGACCATGTAGATTCATGTCTGAAATGGTCTTTTGAGAAAAGAACCACACAGATTTGAGTGGACCTGTCCAGTCAGTGCAAGCATTTGTCAGTAATCGTGGAGCTCAACTCAGAACAAAAGGAGCTCAACTCGACGAACAATACCAAAGAAAGGACATTTGGGTAGGCCGCATAAACTACTCAAACTGCCAGACCATCATTAAAACTAACTGAGAGAGGATAAAAAAGGAGTAATGAGAAAAAAAAAATTAAATTAAAAAAAATATCCACATAGTCCTCACATTCACAATAGGTAATTAAAATAATATTATACTTTACAAAGTAATCATGTCATTTGTTTTAATGTTTAAATAAAACTGGTATATTTTAATGATTTTACTAAATAATTCTAATGTCAAGTTTTATGGTTTTATCACAAGGTTTAGCAGAGCGAGCAGCTTAATCCCAAGCTTTTTTATCTTCTAAATAATCTGAAATTTTATAGTACCCTTTTTTACAAAGTTTGGTTTTAATACAAATTTTAAATCGTTTAATGGGTAAGTTTCGAATGTCAATGGGAAGTTTGTTGTAAAAGCGTATACATTGACCCATGAACGAGTTGCCTACTCTGTGGAGACGAGTGCGATGTACAGCAAGGTTGTGTTTATTCCTGGTATATAAACTATGAATATCAGACATTTTCTTAAAATTTGATATATTTTTGTGTACATACATTAGGTTTTCAAAAATATATTGTGAGGCTAGAGTTAGAATATTTACTTCTTTGAATTTTCCTCGAAGGGAATCTCTCGGACCTAGGTTGTAAATGGCTCGAACAGCCCTTTTCTGTAGAACAAAGATAGTATTAATGTCCGCACAGGTTCCCCAGAGAAGAATCCCATATGACATAAGACTATGAAAATAACTAAAATAAACAATTCTGGCTGTATCTACGTCAGTTATCTGTCTAATTTTTTTAACAGCATAGGCGGCCGAACTAAGCTTTCCTGATAATTTTTCTATGTGTGGGCCCCATTGTAATTTACTATCAATAGTGATTCCAAGAAAAACTGTCGACTCAACAGGGTCCAGTTCTATTCCATTAACTTGAACATTGGTAGTTAGCTGCCTGACATTTGGCGTTGAAAATTTTATGAGTTTAGTCTTGTTTTCGTTCAGAAGAAGATTATTTACATTAAACCAATGCACAACTTTAGAGAGTGCATCGTTAATTTGTTCAAAGTTAACTAACTGACGTTTGATTTTAAAAATAAGGGAAGTGTCATCTGCGAATAATACGATCTTGTGATTATCCCTTATGTGGTAAGGTAAGTCATTTATATAAATTAAAAATAAGAAAGGACCTAGAATTGAACCCTGCGGAACGCCCATGGTGACTGCAGATCCTGCAGATCTCTTGCCATTAACATCGACCCTCTGAATTCTGTTGTTCAGATAAGAAGTCAGAAGGTCGAGAGCTTTGTTCCTCATACCATAGTGGTACAGTTTCTTGATGAGTGTATCATGATGTACGCAATCGAAGGCCTTGGACAAGTCGCAGAAAATGCCAAGAGCATCCTGCGACTCCTCCCAGGCCTCGAATATGCTCTTCAGTAATTCCACGCCCGCATCTGTAGTTGAACGACCCTTTGTAAAACCAAACTGTTTTAGATGTAATAAATTATGTGCATTGAAATGTTCTAACATTTGTTTCAAAATTAATTTCTCAAAAATTTTGCTTAATGTAGGTAATATCGAAATAGGCCGAAAATTCGTAGGATCAGTTGTGCTGCCAGACTTGAACAGTGGAATAACTTTACTAAGTTTCATCTGATCAGGAAATACACCAGACGCAACACAAGAGTTAAAAATAATTGCTAAAAAGGGTGCAATAACATCAATTATTGAAGATATGGTATGTACTGATAATCCCCAAAGGTCAGCAGTTTTTTTTACATCAAGATTTTTAAAAGATTCTATAATGTCTTTAGCAGAAGCAATTGAAAATTCAAAAAGTTTGTCAGATTCTGGTACACATTCTTTTAGTATTGAGTAAGCAGAAGTGGAGGACGACGATGACAGAGTTTTGGTTGTTAAAATGGGAATATTAGTGAAAAAAAATTCAAACTCAGTTGCCACCTCCACGTCTGCTTCAATATCTACATCATTGATTTTTAGATGGAAGTCACGATTCCGTACCGTCGTTCTTCCCGTTTCTGAATTAATAATATTCCAGGTTGTTTTTATTTTATTTCCAGAAGATATTATAGTTATATAGTTATAGTTAAAAGCTTAATATTTCACAAACGGATCCCTGAATCTAAAAATGGTTTTCACAAACTGACAATATTTTTGAACGACCTTTCTAACGATACCCCACAAGATGAGATAGACGAGAAAAAAAAACATCCTCACTTTACGTGTAGGGGAGGTACCCTAAAAATTTTTTTTTTGTACAATTTTATTTTACCACTTTGTCGGCATGATTAATATGTATACATGTGCCAAATAACAGCTTTCTAGTACTTACCGTCTCTGAGCTAAGCCGCGGACAGACAGACGGACATGGCGAAACTATAAGGGTTCCTTGTTTACTATGGAACCCTAAAAAGGAAGTTTATTTTCACATTCAAGTAGAAAATATGGTTTACAATAAAATAAGCTTTAGGGTAAGTAAAGTTGAAAGCCCCTTTCAAAGTTTGTACAAACAATTATGTATAAGTTTAGTATATCTACTACTATGTTCAACCTGTGTTTATGTATTATTTTTGGAGAAATAAACATTATTATTATTTATTATAAACATGAAGAGATCAATCAGATTGATTTAAAGATAATATAAAGTTAGTCGAGTATTTACTAACTGTGTCTTCTGCATTATTCTCAGCGAGTCCGGCCACATATGTGTCCGGCTGGCCCGGCGCGAGGGCGCGGTACTAGAGCTGCAACTGGGCGCCTCTCTACACGACGCGCCGCACCACGCCTGCGCCGACCAGCTGTACACGCCGCACGTCACGCTTATCAGTAAGTTAAATAACAATACATACATTTGTGGCGGCATCTACTTCGCCACATGCGAACTACGCTGACGTTGCGCAAAAATCCTGCATCGCGCAAGCGGAGTTTACCGCGCGACTAGCATATATACAACGTCCCGTTTTCAATCGTCGGGCAGTAGCCGACCAGACACGACACCCGTCTGGTCGAAGGATGCTCCCTTTTCTATGGAGGATATGTGAACTTTACATTTACACCCTGTTTCTCATACCTCATTACATTCACGCGTTTTTTTTATTTATTTTTTTTAAATTAAATGAAATTATTAAAGGTCTTGAGATAACCATCTGCAGGGTGATCCGTTACGATGTTAACGGATCATGCTGTATGTATGTGGACATAAGAAATGATGACGATGACTTCCCAAAATGATATAATTAGGTAATACATTTGAAAGGCAGGCGTTAAGACGGCTGTCTTATGTGGTTTTGACGTTCAAAAGATGCAAATTCTCAGCCAAATGTCAATAAACGTTTTTTTGATTTGGTGTGATCTCTGCTTTATCATGTTTTATTAATGGGTATGTTAATATTTCCAGCGACGTCCCTCTACCCGGTGCGGTGTCCGATGCTGGGTCGCTACACGGTGCTGGACTCGCTGGCCGACAGGCGCAGGAGACGACAACAACTTACTATTGGTAACACACGATATGTTCTGCTGACAGCCTCGAAAAGAGCTGCGCCGTAGCCGCACAGTGGTTCCAAACTGAAAAAAAAAAAAACCAGCTACAGCCTACATTTCTTCACCGATATCCATTTCCAAATTTCATAATCAACATTCTAGTTCGCTAGTTAGCCACATTTCATATTTCAGCACAGTAATATTGCCAAATTAATCAAGACATCGATTTTTGACATCTATTTACGACGTTGCCCACTTTCAGAATAAACGCTCTTAAACGCCCTTCACCGCCCAGCTGCTATTCTGGTGCGGGTAGAGTGAGAGGTATGCTCTCTCCCTCTCCGCCGCCTCCTTTGCATGCATTACTTCCTGCAGTCCGTCCGATAGTGAAAGCCCGATGGTGGGATCCAACAACACCGACCCAGACTAATTTTCAGTAGCACCACGCGTCTTTCCATTCTATACAAGGTCAGAACGCAAGGGTGGGAAACTAATCGCGTATAGGTTGGAAATCACTTTTTTACTAAGGTCATCCAATCTATACAAGAGTAGTACGCAAATACTCGCTTAAACTTCGTGTGTGACCTAATTAAGTATCTTATTCCAAAATATACAGTGCCAGTACGCATACGGACTAATCGTGTATAGATTGCCACAAATTGTGAACTGGTATTCAACTTGTTTGCGACGTAATGCACCTTGTGCTAACTAGCCTGGCTGCGAGCAACTTGGAAGTAGCGCTCGCCGGCCGCTACCGCGGCACCGCTCGCAGGGCTCGCTCGGCTCGCGCGCGGTTGAGATACTTCTAACCTAACCTAACCCATTTCATATTCCATTATCTGTTCCATTTTTCCAGTTCACATTATTTTTTACTATTTATGTTTAAAACTCATGTCAAGCGTAAGTGATGTAGTATAGTTTGGAACCAGGACGCGCGCGTCCACGTTACCAACTATACACGAGCAGTACGCAAAATTCGTGTATACATTGTAATCACAGATTAAAAAATAGCATTACAATATATACGCGAGCAGTTTCCTATGGATGGTTGCGCTCTGGCCTTGTACAGATTGGAAATACGCCTACCACCACAGTGGTAGCGAAGATTTTTCTTGTTTTTTTGTTTTTACGGGGCAGCAAACTTTTTTGACCCGGGTCACCAACTTTCAAAATACGCCACTGCTGATGATGTTACCTTTTCTATCGTTTTTGATATTTAGGAAAAAAAAACAGAAAAAGTTAATCCTTTTACTCGTGCAAGTAAGTTTTTTTTAACAAAATGTTCCGTCATTACTTACAGACGAGTCAACTGGCGAAGAAGTAGCAGAGAAGCCAGTAGAGTGCGTGATGGGCCAGTACGACAGCGCTAGCATCGGATGCGGCGCCTCCCAGGATACCATCGAGTTCCAGTCCGCTTGCACCAGCACAGGTATACATACTATACAACATGTTTTTTTTTTTCATATCCTGTGACTCTAGGGTATGAATGAGACCATATCAAAGAATCTACGGGCATGTATATGTATATACAGGGTGGCAGGGGGGACATTGACGCGAAAACTGACGAAAAATTTCAACGCAGGGGGTTCAGCGCACGCCACAATTGTGGCGATAAGTCCCCTCTTTGAGGAGTGGCTAGAGAGGCGCCACGGCGTCCTCACCTTCCGCCTGACGCAGGTCCTCACCGGACACGGCTGTTTCGGGAGGTTTCTGTTAAGAAACAAGGCGGGCAAGGCAAGGTTATAAGGCGGGAGGAAACGCCCGGGTGTCACCACTGTGTGGATCACCCGGAGGACACGGTGGAGCATACGGTGGAGGTCTGCCCGGCTTGGGCGGAGCACCGCCGTGTCCTCACGGAGGCGATCGGCGGCGGCGATCTCTCGCGTCCGGCCCTGGTTCAGGCCATGGTTCGGAGCGAGAGTGCATGGGAGGCCGTCACCTTCTTCTGCGAAGCAGTTATGCTCGCAAAGGAGGAGGCGGAGCGCGCGAGGGAGAGGCAAGATGCGCGCCCTCGCGGCCCTAGTCGCAGCAGGAGACGCCCCGGGCGTCGGGAGTCCAGAGCCGACTTCCGGCCACCGTAGGCGCGGGCTTGCGGACGGTGAGCAATGGGCAGCTCGCCGTCCGATAAGGACCAGGCCCGTGTCGACGGCGCGTTGTGTTCCACGCGCGCCTCAAGATGTCAGCACCAACTGACCAATGCCTGCCAGGGTTGCGAGTTTGTCCGGAAGGGATATCGCGGCCCCGGCACACAGGCAACGGAAGGAACACGCGTGGGTTTTAGTCAGTAAAAGTCTGACACGCCGTCCGGAGAAGTTATTTGATAATTTACCACGCCCAAAAAAAAAAGGGGGATTCAGCATCATTTACTGAATCCATGGTATCAGTTTTCGAATCGATGTCCCTGACACCCTGTACATACTGATCGCGCGATAAACACTGTTTGCGCGATGCAGCATTTTGTGTGACGTCAAGTCTTATGATGCATAGTTCGCATGTGGCGATGTAGATGCCGCCACATCAGATTATTTTTGTACCTATTTAATTGTATCCATCCATTTCCAGTGTATACCTGCTACGGCAGCTGGCGCGAGGGTACGCTAGGCCTCGTAGTAGCCGGGCCAGCTCGGCCAGCGTCCAGGCCACACGCGCTGTGCTTCATATACACTACATACGTCAGGAATGGTCAGTATTCTCACCATTAGCATAACAGGTCTAACAAAGGACAAAAACGTTGTGAAGAAATCTACACTAATGTGACATTTTCAATGGGGTATTTGACAAATTTAGATAAAAGTTAATTGGTTCAGGCTTGACCTTGCGGAAAACCCTGTAAGAAATCGTTCCGCGCTCGGCGTGGCAACACACCGTGTTCAGGTTCACGACAAGTCAATCGTCATCCTGAGGATGCCTCGTTGAGAGGTCAAAACACGTGTCGATTTCTTTTTTTCAACAATATTATGTTATTATATTATTACATACCAACACCCCGCCGTACATTGGAAAACATAAAATGCAATAGACGGCGTATATTTAGTAACCTATTCCACTTAACTATTCCTAAAGAGTCATAAAAAACCCTGTAAGAAATCGACACGTGTTTCACCTCTCAACGAGGCATCCTCAGGATGACGATTGACTTGTTGGGAACCCGGACCCGACGTGTGGACACGTCAAGCGTCGAGAGCAGAGTGAGGCACTTCGCCCGACAACACCACTTATACAGGATTACTGCCCCGCCCACCTCGGCTAGGATCGTTATCAGCGCGATAAGGGGCTGCGAACAATCGCAACAAAGATGACCTTGGAATACTTGTATTTAATTCGTTCAAACAGTGTAACGTTCTCTGTATTATTTTTTTCAAAAAGAACACACACACAAGCACAGTTTGTGAAACACGTGTCGATTTCTTACAGGGTCCTATACGACTCTTTAAGAGGGCCCTTCTCGGTCCTTCTATCGTCAACGCGAGCGTGGTCGAAAAGCTTGTTGTTTCATCGAGCGCAAGTGAGAACTGCTAACAAACAAGCGAGAACGCGATAACATTGTACGTAAAATAGTGTGTAAAAAGTTGTATCAGGAAATACGTTTTTATGAGTAAACCTTACAAGTTTGTGAAAAAAATGTTTGATATTTAGAATTTCCATTACGTGTACGAGGTTTCTATGCAGATGTTTTCTTTACTTTTACCAATTATGAGTATATTATGACCGGTCAAAGTTCGGGTAAAATTTGTGCAAAAAAGCAGAATTTCGGAAGCTTATTCTGAATTTGTTTCTCAATGCTTTAATTTTTTGCTTTCATAGAAACCTAGATATAGTGCACACGATACATATTAGTTAAAAAAAAATTAAAGAAAGATGTGTTACGACGCTATAATCACGTACGAGCGTTTGTATGAAAAGTATGACGAGTTGGCCGCTCTTAAGAACAGCTAAGCGGATTAGGTTATTAAATATACGTCGTCTACCGTGTTTTATAATGGATTTCCGCAAAGGCATGCCTGAGTCAATTAACTATTGGAAAACATGTTAGTCTGTTTTAATATAGTTTTCTGTAACTTGGCGATCTGTTGTAAATACAATAAAGCATTCAGCTGAGGTGTCACGTTCTATGTTTTATTAGCAGAAGGAATTCGTGGGAGTCCCTTTCATATACATTTTTATATTCTAATTATCTGTCGAAAGAGACTGGCTCCTGCGACACAGGATATCCTAGTGCGGGATCCAGCGTCATACCTTTTTTTTTTTTTTGGATGGGAAATCATCAAATGACTTCTCCCGCTCTGGGCAGAGCGAGAGGGTGTGTCAGACTTTTACTGACTAAAACCCACCCGTGTTCCTTCCGTTGCCTGTGTGCCGGGGCCGCGATATCCCTTTCAGACAAACCCGCAACCCCAGCAGGAGCGTCATACCTTAATATTGTAACGTCTCTTTATGAATCAATAAAACTTTTATTTTTTATTTTATTTATTATGTGGTGTGATTAAATCTTGCGTTAAGCGTGGGGACACTATGCAGTTTCAATCGGGGATGTGTGACACTTCCTGTGCCTTCTGGCTTTGATGCCATATCATTGACGTGCATTGATATTCTCGTCTGATAGCTTTCACTATGTCTATCAATCTCTTGTAGGATGGTGTTGATTTTTAGATCCTCGTGTATCTATTTGCTGCTCACACAGTAGGGTATATATCCATGGTATAATAATATACTTCGCCAGGTATGGCATTCCGAGATACAGTGGTCGCGTGGGCAACACAAGTCTACGTCATCACATCTGTGTTACCAGAAGTTTGTAATAATAACTCCCCAACCACCTTTATTACCTGTGCGAATCCGATAAAACAATGAGGTTTTAATTAACAATTACGTTGGTTTATGTTTAAATTGAATTGTTTCGTTTGATTAGACAAAGGAAACGACAATTTAAGTGCTTTGTACATATTTTTTAACAAAATGGTGACTGAAAGTCTTTCCTTAATTCATGTTTTGTTGCAATAAGGTGGCAACTGGATGGTGACGTAAGCATGGCAACATTTCTCGCTCTGAAATGTTTCGAGAATCTCTTTATTGATATTGTTAGCAATACCCCAACAGCTGGATTCCGTAAGTCCAGTTCCAGTACATCATTCGATAGCAAAATTATTTTTGTATTTTTTAGGCCATTTCTTGAGTCAGTTTATTTAAAATTACGCTACTCAGCTTCTAGTCTCGGCGAAATCGAAGTAACAGCGCAGTCGGGGGAGGGAGTAAAAAAAATATGGCTGTTATTTTAGCATATTGTGTATCTTATTTTAGCAGAAGTCGCGGGCAAAAGCTAGTATTATGTATATTATAAATATTATATATATACAGGGTTATTGGTAAAACACCAACAACCTTTTAAGGGGTCATTGTATTCCTCATTATGAACCACTTTTACTATGGGATCAAACCTGAAATCATGAAAAAATAGATCAGCTGTTCCCTACATTTTGACGAGTTATGCTAACATAAATATAGGGGAACGGCAGATTTTTTATTCGTGATTTATTATAAATTATATAAAATTATATATATTATATTTTATAATAAAGAGTGTTATTGCGTGCTTTTCTTTCATAGTTCTCTTGCTATAGTAATTTTAATGAAGTTATTGCAATGTTCCAGACACGGGCGTGCCGGTGCAGTTCCTGGCAGTGTCGGCCGTGTCCCGCTCCTGCGACCGCGCCGTGTTGCCGGGCGTGGCCGGGGATAAGGCCTACAACCTCACTATTAATGGTATACTACTCTTTTATGTACTTATTTTTTATACAACATGTCCCGGAATCAATGCACAGTACCGAACACCCCTTAAATGAATGAGTGAATGAAATGCACCAACCCCAGCTTGGTTTGACCAGACTGGATTGCTTGAATGAACCCAAAGACTCACAGGTGCTAAAGAGACCATTGCATATCAAGGAGTAGACCGGGGGGCGCGGTAATCGTAGGGAAGACGTGCCTTTAGTATGTGGAAGGATGTGTGAGCCGCACCGGATATGCCTTGAGTAGGCAATGGGCTAGTGGAGGGACGGGTGATATTTATCTATGGATGGGCATCTTTTAATGACGTCGCCGCCGGTCAGGTTGGCTCAGTTCCAGCTTCACCGGTGCATCTTTTGGCGGGGTTAAACTGCTTTATCGACTCTTTTCTTCTTCGTTCTGATGAGTTGTTCGCAGCAGTGTCTAGGGCGCGATCGGCCCGCGACTCTTTGTTTATGTCCAGCTCCCAAGCGGAACAAGTTCGACCTGTAGCTCAGCGCTGGCTGCTCACCTCAGATTGACGCGATTGCAAATATTATAGTAGTTTTGCATATTATTCAGCACAAATAATTTAAAAAAGATCCACCCGATAGGGTGGCGCATCGCTTGAATTCTTGTTTTTCTGTTAGTACCTGAGTTGATCCTAATCCCGGGTTGTCTAAAATTAAAACACAAAAACACCTCCCACCACTCACAAAAAAAGCATCCTTTATCACAAAAACGATTTTGGAACACTATACACTGCACATAATGTTATTATAATATTGTCACACACGCATTATATTTTAAAGTTGGGTACATTATTTAGCCCATAAAACCAATTAAATCTGTAGGGACAGAATAAACTAATGAGTTTATTCTGTCCCTACAGATTTAAT
Organism: Agrochola lota; assembly: GCA_947364205.1. NCBI lineage: Eukaryota > Metazoa > Arthropoda > Insecta > Lepidoptera > Noctuidae > Agrochola > Agrochola lota. The sequence continues at coordinate 4,899,285 of OX376246.1, read as the reverse complement.
TGGTTTATCTTTAATTGGTGCTACTTAAAAATCTTAAAAACTAAGGCGTGTGTCTTGCAGAAAGTAGCAAATCACTGACATATATAGAAAGATTTCACCAGATTAGCTTGCACGGGGCTAAGTTCTGTCGCACAGGAGCACTTCTGCACCGCTTCAATGTAATTCACTTGACGACATAGAGTCACCACCATCAAAACAAAAGATATAATGTTTGCTTGGCAACGGCAACTTGTAAACCGCTCGTTCCACGTGTACCGACCTTGTGTAACCCGTGCCGGCCCGCAGGCACGTGCGAGCAGAGCAGCAAGTACAACAGCGTGGCGGCGCGCGCCGGGCCCGCGCTGGCGCTGCTGGGCGCGCTGCTGCTGCTGGGCGCCCGGTGATACGCCGCGCCGCGCTGAGGCCGCCCGGGCGCCGGGCTGCAGCGGGTCTAGGGCCCGCGGGAGTAGCTGTGTACTGGCCATCTTTTTTTTGAGATAGAGCAATATTAAAAAGAAGTAAGCGCAGCTCAAGTCCGCGCCGTTGGTTTTCGTGAAAACGTTTGGTCACAGCTGTAACCTAGCGAAAGGAGTTCCGTCAACAATGCTTAGTCGGCGCTAGAACTTTTGTTCAAGAGAGCATTATAAATTTAAATAGCACTATAGTTTGACCAAGACCTCTGATCCGCGCCTTAAGTATGTGCGCGGCTCACGTGGGGCAGTGCAGGCTGCTCATTCGTCAACGCTGCCCGCTACTTCGCCGCACATTCCTAAGTGCCAGAACAGCGGTCCCGGTCAAACTATAGCCTCCACAACAGAATTCCCTGTGTCGCCAGATCTTTTCCACTGGCTGAGTGTCCAGGGTGTACCAGGTACCTTCTATTAGGACATCAGTCTGAAGTTTTAAACCTTGCTAGTACTAATATGACTTTCAAAGTCTTATCTACTTTCTGAGTTGATCTTGGAGATTACTGACTTATGGTATAAGAAAACATGGTGAGGAAATCTAGACTTGTAATGGAGTGAAATCGTCAACATGTAGTTAGCAAGCGTACTGATCCATGATCGTTTTTTCTCTATAAAGAAAAGAGGCACATTGTATCGTTGATTGCGTTTTGACGACTTCAGGTATTTTTACGCTGTTTTCTTTTATCATTAGTCATTGGCACCATATGCATGAACATGTTCAATCATATTTTTTTTTTTTTTTGATCATTTGAAATCCCGGAAAACCAACCAATGTCTTGAGAAGACAAGATGGCCTGTACTAAGTCACTAACATACATTTTAATTATTGCTACTCCAAACTCAAGTTTGCTAATTTTTACATTTATTTTTTAATCAAAAGTACATCCGAACCCTGCTGCATATGTATAGCGAATAGTGTTGCTTTTTAATGTGATAAGTGCAAGCTACGGCAAGAACACTAAGTAGTACCAGTGGTAGAAAAAGTACCGAACACGTACCAACCTCCTTTGTGAGCTCGGCAGCTTTTAGTAGGATTTAAAGGTTATTGTAATGGCAACATTGAAATTGAACTGTCAAAGTGCTAAAATGTTGCCATTTAACGGTGAATTATTTTATAGAGTTGATTTTCTTTTAGAAAATTTTCGGTTGTTATTTTTTTTTGTGTTTTGTAAAATTTTTTTTTTTTTACGGAACTCTGTGAAATAATTGAATCGTGTGCTATAGGTTAGGAGAGAACGAAACAATGTTAAAAGAAACGAAGCAACGTGATCGATAATGTAAATATTAAAAGGTATAAAGTTGGATAACTGAAGAGAATATGACGATTTTTAAGTAACTGTTACTTATGTAATTTAATTATGGTACACATAAACATAATCTATCGTGGAGAATGGATATTGACCTGTCGTGATGATATCATGAAATTATTTTTCAGAATAATAAAAAAAAAAAAAAAACATTGATTTTATTAAGACCAGTTCTATCCAATTTTGACCACGTAGATATATTTGATATTTTTATTTTTTAAACATACTTAGGTAGTTTATTAATGTAGTCTGTGCCATATTTGTTAAGCCCTCCTACATACCGACGATTTGTCGCTGCTATTAGTCGCACGATTATTAGACTTAGTTTGAATTAAATAGATGTAACGCTGTTTTTAAGGCTGCAGTGGTAAGTGCATGCGACAAATCGCTGCGATTTTTCTTTATACGCAAACGCAAACCGGCTTTTAAGTATTTTTAACGCATAGGCAAATTGCAGCTACGACTTTTAAAAAAATTGCTCAAAAATCGCGCGACAAAATTGTCGTATATGCGACATTTTCTTCACAAATATGGCACAGATTAAATCTGTACAATATAACGATGATATAATATAGAAAAAAACGCTTTCAAAGTATACATTGTATGCAAATTATACATAACTTAAAAAAAACCCGGAGCCACTGCTCAGCATAGCCTTCCAGTCTAAGAGATGCAGCTGAAAATCAACTAATGATATTAGAAATTCCTTAAAATACATTCGTCCATACAATTTTCTGTTCGAACTTTGATTTGAAATCCCATTAAAAAATTCAGTTTTTTAGAAAAAAAAAATGAAAATATGTAACTCAATCAAGCATAAACGGCTGAATGCATTTAGGGCCCTATCTCACAAGGACGTCAGTGGCGGCGCAACCATGGTCGCACTGCCAAAAGATGTATGCTTGGTTGCGCAACCGATCTCACGCCTGGTGAGATACCCACCATAAAGCTGGGTAATATTATGCTGGCAGCGCGACCATGGTTGCGCCACCATAGTTTAAATAAGATAATATATTAGAGTACATGGAAGGTTTCTAAGACTGCGAGTAAAACCACACAAAAGTTAATCATTAACAAAATAAAATAAAATGATATATGTTGGTCTTTTTTTTTTTTTGAGTGTGGGACATTATCAAATAACTTCTCCCGCTCTGGGCCGAGCGGGAAGGTGTGTCAGACCTTTACTGACTAAAACTCACCCGTGTTCCTTCCGTTGCCTGTTTGCCGGGGCCGCGATATCTCTTTCGGACAAACCCGCAATCCCGGCAGGATATATGTTGGTCTACGTTTAGCAATGGCTTCGGTAAGATATACAGAATATATTAATAAGACTAATTTAGATAGAACTAAATGTAGATAAAACTATGCTCAGCCGATTTTGATTAGTTTACGAGAAACGTCCATCTTTTTATTATGCTATGTTTTTTTTTTGTGTTTTTTGTAAGAATTGCAGCTATAGTGCGGAATAAGAGCTTAGGCTAGTCATTGTATTACAATAAAACGCGGTGATTTTTTTTTTTTTTAAATTAAGAAAAAAATATTTATCTAGCAAAATAAAAAGGCATTTATTATCATAATTATCGTCATCATCTGTGAAGCCTTTTCCCAACTATGTTGTGGTTGGCTTCCAGTCTAACCGTAGGCAATTGTATACCAGTATTTTACATGGAGCGACTGCCTATCTGACCTCAAAAGCCCAGCTACTGCGTGGGGTGAGACTACAATATAAAGAAACTATCAAAATCATCTTTATTTCATGTCAACATTTAGTTTCAATCATCATCTATCTCTAAAATAGGACAGATTCAATTTTATTATTAAAACCACAATATAACATACTAAACTGTTTTATTTGAAAATAAGTTATTTCTAAAGTACATAAAAAGTATTATTTAAAGCAGCTAAATATACGCATTTCGAATAATTCTCACAATAATTATAAAAAAGGCTCTTATTCCGTACTGAATGGGTGTACCAACATTATTTATAAACTTAATTTATAATAACAGTTTTTTTTTTTTTTGTATACTTCATATGTAGTGGGGCCATCACTAGTCTTTTTGAAAATATTGAAATATTTATTTACAAAAAAAACAAAAAAAAACTTTCTGAAAAGAATAATGCCAGAACTCTATCTTCGACCATATAAATATGTATTTTAAGATGGCGCCCTTATAATATAATTTCCACTATACTCAGTTTGCTTTCGATGCTAAAAATCAATAATGACCAACAGTAGTTATATAAATATACATTTGCTCATACGAAATAGTTGATTTTTATTTAGTATGTGATAAAATTAACTTAAGTATTGTAAACCTATGTACACGGATTTTTCTTGCTTAAAAAATATCTAAACGACTTAAAAATCGCAAAAGCAATCATCATCACGATTATTCCAATCAGTCACGATTATTTTGTCGCAAGTTCCGTCCGTGTGCAAAGGGCCTAAATGATGTAAATATATTCAAGTTCCTGTATGCTTTTAGTTGAACTCAAATTTTATCATTTGTGATAATATTCTGATTCAGAATGTCAATGCTTGCCTAAACTTTGTTTTTATAAAGAAATATTATGTAGCCCAGAAGACTATTGTACATACTTTAGCGGGATAATTTATTAAATGATTGTTGCATGTTGGCGATTTGGTCGCGCGATAGATATTTTATCGTGATTGTAAATTAATTATTTATGTTGAAAAAAACCTATGAAAACCGCACATAATAATCAAGAAGTAGGTGTCTCTGGAAATGTTACCGGGCACCGACCCCGAAAGTCGCATTATCAAAACCAGTGTTTGTAAATTAAAGTTTTTTTTTTGAAAATTCGTGCCACCTGTCGCCAGTCTGCATACGACCTAAGTATAAATGCATTATTAAAAAAATACAGGACGAAAGTATTAATTTATATAAATAACCGAAGATAATAAATAGGTAATAATTATATTGAAAATTATAAACGAAAAAAGTTTCATACAATAATTTTTATCAAAAAAAAAAAGTTTTTTTTTTAAAGAATAATTTAATAAAAACGTGTTTAATGCACTAAAATGTTAAAAAATTAAATTCACTTAGATTTAAGAGCTTTGTTTTATTTTTTATTTATTGTATTTTTAAATTAAGGCGAAAAAAATCTTCACGTTGTGAATAATCTGCACGTTCATGGTTTATGTAAAAAAAAAATGTAATACTCTATTGGATATGTACTTTCGCGTGTAAATATTTTTATTTGGCTGGAGGTTTTTTGTGATATCAAAATGGTTTTTTTTTCGTGTATAAAATAAGCGTTTATTGATGTTTTGTGGCGTCTCCATGTTGATTTCGATTTGGCCACAGGATACGATTTGTAACTATTAATGTATAAGCCTATTATTATATTTTGATTACTGAAATATATTTGAAAAATAATTTGGTTTTTTATTTTTTTTTGGTAACACTAATACCCATCTTCGGTTCAGTTCGGCGGCGAGATGGGCGGATGACATTGTTAGGAGTAAAACCTGGATGAGGCTGTCACAGGAGCGTGGGGATTGGCAAAAGAAAAGAGAGGTCTTTGCCCAGCAGTGGGTGAAGTCGGACTGTCGACACACTCTAAACCTAAGCGCATATTACAGCCGCAGCGCAACGCATTTTCATGCATAAAAGTGCAGTATGGCCCGCCAGAGGTGTGCGTTGGTTCATAGAAAATTTCCGAAAGTGATAAAGGAGGATGCCCCTGTCTACTTTAGCCTTTACACCTCATAAAGATTTATTTAGGACTAAACACTTCATTAAAATCAGGCAAACAAAGGAATATCAAGCAAATGAATCTACAATATGGAGACAAAATTACAGATTATATTTTTTAATATTTACACCGAAGGAATCTGAACAGCAAGTAATCGACTCTCCAACCGCACTAACACTATATATTTGTTCAGGACGACTTGACACATCGCTTTTTTGCACAAAAAAACACTATAAAGTGAAAAATAAACTTTATTTCTGAAGTCGGTGGCAAAAAACGAAAATTAAATACCAAAGACACCGACTTCAGAAATAAAATTTATTTTTCAGTTTGTAGTGTTTGTTTTTTTTGGACAATTGCTTTTTCTATATTACTTGCTTTTATTGCTTGCTTTACTTCTTTTATTGCTTTCATACTATCCTTCCGAGAAGCAGTAATGCTCGCGAAGGAGGAGGCGGAATGCGTGAGGGAGAGGCAAATTTCGCGTCCTCACGCCCCTAGCCGCCGCAGGAGACGCCTTGGGCGTCGGGAATCGCAGGCCGATTCCCGGCCACCGTAGCCGCGGGCTACTGCGTCCGGGCGACGGCGCGTTGCGTTCCACGTGCGCCTCAAAGACAACGTACAGGCAACTGAAGGAACACGGGTGGGCTTTAGTCAGTAAGAGTCTGACACACCCTCTCGCTTCGCCCAGAGCGGGAGAAGTCATTTGACTAGTTTCGACCCAAAAAACAAAAAAACCTAAAATAATAACCGATGAGGCTGTGTAGAGGCTGCATCGTTGTTGTGCCATTCTGGCCCACGCAACTGTGGTTCCTGTTGTTCGAAAGTCTGTTATTTATTTAAACTTTTCGTACTCAAAAAAGGTACACAGGCGGACTTAATGCCTAAGGTCCGGCGCACACCTGGCGAAACGCAGCGCGTCGCAGTTGTCACGGCCAAAAAATATCAACGTTCCATGCCTGAAAATAAAGTTGTGAATTAAAAACCTGAGACACGCGCCTCTTTCCGCTTAGACGCGCTCTCGAGCTAATGGAAGTTTATTTATTTTCAACTGATGCAAGGTCGATATTTGTAAACATGCAACGCTTTATTTCCCCCTTCCGCCCTAACTGCGATCGAGAGTGGACGTGTGTCAAAAATTAAAACGTAAAAATAGATCCTGCATTTCTCCATAAACGGAATTGTCGCATGTATGTAAATACTAGTAGTGCACAAATTCGCGTAGTGGCAAGTCTAATTCGTTGGTCACAAAGTGCGCTGTGTGAGCTAACCGCGCGCCCGCCCTCACCTCCGCGAGAACGGTGCGCTGCCAATAATTGCTGTCCCGCTTGCACAACGACTGCGCGCACTGCTGTGACTCGTCTACAACTCCGATTTGCTGCTTGCGGAGGTCTACACGATACCAGCGCGTACGCCGTACACAAATAAGGTACTTAATACAAAAAATAACAATATGAGACGTACGCCACCTCCACCGATGTCGCCAGCAGCGTTTGAAGCAAATGACACTGGAACTATTGAGACGACTAATACAACTATTAATCCATCCGGATCTGTCCCAAATTTAAGCAGCATAGATGATACAAACGTTACGTCACGTCACAAACCAAAACGGAAATGCGATCCAGAATTGGTCGCTTTTATGCAGGACATCCGTGATTTGTTAAAAGCGTCTAATGTTCAATCCGAAAAAAAAATTACATCGCTTCAACAATCTATGACCGAGATTATAGGGCAGAATGCAGAATTGAAGAAATCCATAGAATTTGTCAATAAGCAATACGACGACATGAAAATAGGGTTGGATGATACTGAAAGAGACCGAAAAGTCGATCGAGCCTATATAAATCAGCTGGAAGACAAAGTGGAAAATTTAGAAAGAATTATGTGTCTAACAAAAATGGATATTAGAAATGTGCCAAAAGGGGAAGGTGAAAATAGAGAGGATTTGCGTAATATAGTATCGGAAACAGCTAAAGTTCTGGATATCCCACTTGAATGTCATGAAGTGAAGGATGTTTTTCGCTTGAGTAAAAGGGGTGGCGGATCATCTATCATAGTCGATTTCGTCTCGGTTACAAAAAGAGAAAATATTCTGCAGAAAGTGCGCAATTACAACTGCAAGAATGCCCAGGCCAAGTTTAACACCTCCCATATCAATATATCAGGTGACAGGAAACCTATATATCTATCGGAGAGCCTGACTATGAAGGCGCAGCGCCTGTTCTTTCTAGCAAGGAAATTTGCTAGTGAGAATAACTACAAGTTTTGCTGGACTTCACTTGGAAAAGTTTTTCTGAGACAAAAAGAAGGTATTCAACACATACATATAAAAAGCGAGGATGACCTTAACCCAAGCTTAGTGCAATGACTGGCCCATGAAATTGCATGTTCCATTTATTTAGTTATTATGGTTTTACTATTTTTTTGCCTGCATCGGCTCTGTTATTGCATGATTGGTTTACTATTTTGTTATTTACGCCTGCTCTGTTATTGTTTATCACATAAATATAAAACATTCAAACACTTTAACAACAACTCGTTACACAAAATACAAATACACCACAAACATATTGTTGTCAGCCTACATACATCTTCTTCTTTGAGCGGATCCACTTACACCGCCTTACTACTAGATTATACCACGCCTAAGATAAGTTCCCGCGCATTAATACGCAACATTGGAAATATAACGATACCCAATGGCTAATATAAACACTAATATCGCATCACAAATAGATCGTTTTGCGGTTGCGTCTTCACATCACTGTGATACTAATATCTGTAACAATATCATAAAAACCTCGAAGGATTCACTAAAAATAATTAATCAGAACATCCGAAGCATATATAAAAACTTAGACGGGTTTCAGGTTCAATTAGCTAGGTTGTGTTGTGAAATGGATGTTATAATACTGACTGAGTGTTGGCTTAGTGAGGACAAACCGATCCCTCCTATTGGTAATTATGTGATATACTCCAGTAAGAAATGCTTAAATCAAAACGATGGCATTACAATATATGTTAAAAGCAGTATTCAGTGTACAGTGGAAGAACCAGTTTCGATAGGTGCCAACTTTCTTTTGCTAAACATTGATTCAGATACGTGTATTCTAGCATGCTATAGATCCCCATCGATACGTAGTACTGACAGCTTCTTAAATTCCCTAGGAAACATATTAAGTAAACAAAAAGCGAAGAACATAATTTTAACAGGAGATATTAATATTGACATAAAACCTAGTAACACTGACAGGAATAGTTCGTCTTATCTTAATCTGACCGCCGAGTTGGGCCTCTTACCGGGACACACACCTCCGACAAGATTACAGAATTGCCTCGATCACGCAATGATTAATAAATCAAGTTGTGCGACAGTCATAGTAATAGATTCAACAGTCACCGACCATGCCTCAGTATTGATATGCTTAAATAAGAGCGGTAAAAACAAAATACACACGAGTAAATACGTCACGAAAATAAATTATGAGGCCGCTGTAGAGCAGCTTAAGAATACCGATTTCTCATTTATATCTGACAAATGCGATGCAAATGAAGCTGCAACTGGGTTTGTCGAATGTTTGATGTCCACAATATCTCAGCACTCCCAAGTAAATAAACTTCCTAACCGTAAAACGGTACTCAAGCCCTGGATTACACCTGGCCTACTACGGTGTATTCGACACCGTGATAATCTCCATAAAACATTTCTAGGTAACCCAAAAGACGGAATTATTGAGTTGTCATATAAGCGGTATCGTAATTTCTGCAATCTGTTACTACGGAAAATTAAATTAAATCATGACAGATCCGCTTTAGAATCTTCGTAAAACAGTAAAGATACATGGAATATTGTTAAAACAATTACTAACCAATCTAGACAAAAAATTACAGCGGACAAACTCTTAACTGCAAATGGCGCGCCCAATTCCATTGAGGAAATAAATCATTATTTTGCAAATATTGGAAAGCAATTAGCTGACTCTATTATTCAAAATCAAAATTCCCCAAGTGCCCCATATAAATTTGAAACATCCTCGGCCAGTGAGTCTATGGTTTTGACTCATTCAGTTATTGGACTGCTCAATTATTTTTAGAATTGACATTATGTGATAAAATAACCGACAAATTGATTTTTTATTACTGTCCATGTTTTACTGTCGCAATAATTAATCAACCTATTTAATAACTGCTCAATATGTTTTTCAACTGATCATAATAACATCTCGAATATTTAAATAAGAGCTCAAAAAATTAGTTCCCCTTTAATAATACATAACATAACACCACGCTTCTAATCCTCGAAGGTCTAGGCAGATGTGTATATTACTTCCACATTACAACAGTTATGTTTACGTCTCATCTTGCGAACATATTGTTATGATACCTATAATTATTATGTTCATCAAAATATTAATTACAATAACTAAATACATTGCATTTGGAAGTACCTAATTATAGCCCCCAATAACAATAGTTTTTCTTATGCTCTAGACGGACTTATAAGGAAAACCATTATGACTAACCACAATGATTTGAGTTAATTGGAACATGTCAAAAACAATAACAATAAATATTTATAATAATATTTCAGCTGTGCTGCTGGGGAATTTGTTGCGCCACTTCTTCTTCCCAGCTAACGCACTAGGAAGTGGTGAAGGGTGGGCGTTTTGGGGGACTGTCTTATGTAATTTTGACGTTCGAAAAGTGCTGATTTTCAGCCTAGTTTGAATAAATGACTTTTGAATTATGAATTGAATTTTTGAATTTAGCTTCACGTGTTATTCCCGACAATATATGTATAACGACGACAAATAATAAATTGGGGACACCCATCTCCAACAGCGGATTGCTATTGGCTGATTATAATAAATCTGCCTTGCATTTTCCCAACTATGTTGGGGTCGGCTTCTAGTCGAACCAGATGCGAGCAGACACCAGACCTGCACAACCCAGTTACTGGGTAACAAGATAGCCCTTGGTAGGACTGGTTGTTAGACTTTTGGCCTTCTGATTACCCGTAACTACTGTTAAAGATCTACGAATGACATCCGGGACCAACGGCTTAACGTGTTTTCCGAGGCAAGGAGGGATCTCGAAGTGTAATGGATGGTTACCCATTTATGAACCGACCGCGGTAAACGTAGCTTTGATCGACTCGTGCGGCTATTATAATAAATAATATAATACCAGCCTGTTACTGTCCCACTGCAGGGCAAAGGCCTCTTCTCATACAGAGAAGGCACGAGCATTGATCACCACGCTTGCTCAAGACGGGTAGGCGATTTCAGACTTATATTAACTATAAGTCCAGGTTTCCACGCGGTGTTTTCCTTCAGCGATGTCAGTAATGTCCAAGATAAACTCAGAAAGTGCATATGAATTGAAAAATTCACATTGGTACTTGCCCGGATTTGAATCCACAACCTCGTGCATTAGAGGCGAGGCCTGAACCACTGGGCCATCACGACACGACCCGCTATTATAATACTGACTCCAAATTGCCGACTGGCAAAATATGTACGCATCTCCCAAAGGTTGACTGGTAGAAAATGCCTATGGCATTAAGTCCGCCTCTGTACATTTGTGTGCTTAAAGTGTTAAATAAAATAAATGTATACAATCTGCCTTATTAAAGTGGCTAGTTTATAAGGCTGTGGATTAGGACGTCCGGGGCTCAAAACCCAAGTCGGGCTAAGAATGAAAGTTGTTGGTTTCTGCCAAAAGATTTTCAGAAACCGCAATGTTTTAAGAGTTTGCCTTTGTAACTTCGTCCGCCGTCCCATCGGACTATGAGAGAGATGGAATGGAGAATTGTGCACTATAATATCTCCTACGTAAGTAGTTAGTCTCAGTTGAAATTGGCCTCCGTGACCGAAATACGGTCGTCAGGAGGATGGCAATTCAAAAATTATAAATGTCAGATAAGCCTCATGTATAATATTCACCGGTTTACCCTCAAGTGAAAAGCAACAGGCGTTATATTACACAGTCCTAACGAATTCACCACTGCATTTATGTTTTTAGAATATGCTCGTGGGTGGTTTATTAAATATAGCTTAGATAATAGGATAGTACTCCTACGAAGTATTAGTAGACCCGATGGGTCCGATGGGTGAGCTACAACAGACCCCGGGTAAGACCTGAGGGCCTAAACAGGAGGCAATAATTTTCAAAACGTTTCGTATTTCTACAAAGACTCGACAGGATTTACCTATTATAGCTTTTTTATAGCTTTTCGGTAATGTCAATCCAATAGATTTTTGACTTTTTCGCCATCGTTATATCTGATAGAATCCCACTTTTTCTAGGCCCAATCCTAGCAAGAGAATAGGGATGATGCCTGGGTAAAAAAATGAAATTCAAATTAGTCCGTCAGTCAGATAATAAAAAAATATTAGACACGTACTTTTTGCTTTATCATATTAATAAAAAAATACTTAGATAAAACGCATTTTAAGTTGGGGAGTGGGGGTCGCTACGTCAGTAGTACGTATAAAATTTACATACTTGTGACGTCATAGTACATTTTACCTCAATGTATCACCGTAATCTTGAGATTACGTAAAAAAAGAAAAAATACGTGTCCAATATTTTTTTATAATCTCGAAGACAGACTAAAAAAAAATTTTTGTCGTCATCCCTATTCTTGGGTGTGTGAACGGGCCATTTTAACGCCCAATAATGATCAAGCTACAGCGAATAACCACAGTATTCTCTCGCAAATTGAAGGGAGCGAAGTGTTACACCTCCATTAATACTGATGTGAAGAAAGACGTTGACATTACCCCGTAGAATTTCTGAATTCGCAAATGGCAAGTGGACTTCCGGCGCACATAATCCAGCTGAAGGTCGGTGTCCCGATAACTCCGCCGAGGCTGTGTAACGGAACCCGGCCCAAAGTCGTGTCTTTGCAGCGGAACGTCATCGAAGCGGAAATTCTAACAGGTTATGGCGTTGACGAGTCAGTGTTTATACTGCGTATATCACAAATTCCGCACAATTAGCCACTTCCAGGTTAATCGCGTGCAGTTCCCTGTGAGCATATGCTTTGCAATGATTATCAACAAGTCACACGTGCAGACACTAAAGGCTGCGGGTGTTGACTTCAAGACAAACTGCTTCCGCGTCACCAGTCCTGACTCTCTGCATATTTTGGCTCCTGAGAACAAAACTACAAACGTACGTAGCATATAGGGTAGTTTTATAAAAATGTGGCTGTTATTGTAGTATATTGAGGTGTCTTACGACTTCCACGTGGACGAAGTCACGGGCAGAAGCTAGTGATAAATAAATGTGTTTAAATAGTGTAATATTGATTATGGTCATTATTTTTAAAGCCAAACAAATAAATCATACGATAATTAGGAAAACCATTATTCTTTGTGGTTATCCCCCCAAAAGCGAAAACAATATTTTGTTATGATTTTAATGACATGGTCCGTATACTAACCACCACAGTTAAGTATACAAAATGTTCCTTATTTATACCATTACTAATTACTTCTTTGGTCATTCGTTTATGAATTTGAATTTTATAACATTTTCCTTCAACAAAATGTATGCAGCCATCACTGCTTGACCTAAATTAGCGTTTGGGTGTGCTATACCTCTGTCTAACCCTTCAGGGAAAAACAGGTGTGATGTTATGTTATGTTTTTTTACGCAGGCTGTGCATTCTGAAAATTAATGCATCCACGCGGGCGAAGCTGCGGGCAAAAGCTAGAGGCGAATAAGTTTAAAGCAAAACAACAGCAGAAATGAAATGCTTACGACAAGTAACCACTGTGTTTACTGATGTACCGAACTGTATAAGTTAGTACATGAGATAAAGGGCCAGTTTCTCGAATGGAAATTATCGCAAAATTAATTCGACAAATTTTCAAGCGCGCGTAAACTAAAGCGATTGGGTGTTGATAAATCATTCAACCAATCGCAGCAGTTTACTAAAAGTTCATTCTAAAAAACCAATCCGCTATCGAACACTTAACCTTTACTCACTTAGCAAGGTTCTCTCGGTGAGGCAGCTCTACTTACTATAAACTGCTCTCAATAAACAACCTGGTAACCTTCGACCTAACCTATGTATATAGTACTGCAAAACGCTACGCTGCTGTACTGCTGTGTTTTTTGCTGAACTAGGCCTATTTGGCGCAGCCGCAAGGGACACTTTCCTGCTAGTATCATAAAACGCAATTTACACTTTATTTGTTTTCATTCTTTTTTAATTTGATTTTTGTTTATAGTATAATATGTTGTGTTGTGTGCCTTTTGTGTGCGTGTCTGTGCTAAATAAATGTATTTTCTTTCTTTCTTTTTTTCTTTCAAAACGCCTCTCCAACAGAGCCTGCAAAATTGTGACCAGTAGGGCACCAGTGGCGTAAAGCCACCTCAGGTTCATCCGCTCCAAGATCTACAACAAAGTAAACGAGAGCATCGACATTACCGTTTACTTCGTAATGTCTTAAGAAAAAGAAAAGTCGGTTGAAATCTCTATCATAGTGATACAACACAAAACTTATCTAGTCTTATCTTTTAAAGAGTTTTATAAATTGGTCCAGTAGGTTTTGAGTTTACTCATTACATTTCTCTTTATAATATTAGTTTAGAAATATACTCACACTTTTAGAAATATACTCACACTACCATTCCACACCGCGACACACCTCAGCATACAGCCACTTTGTTTTGACATTTTTAATACAAATCTATACCAATGTTGGCTAAAGAGAACTTATTAGTTAAATCTGGAACAATGTTTAGACGGGTGTTGATAGCTGCAACACACTTATTAACTTGTATAGCTATCATCTTTTCTATTATAAATTTTGCTAGTGTTGTTATTTTTTTTAAACTTTTAACTGTTATGTTGACTGGTAGTGTAAATGCGGCCGGCATCCACATAATAATATGTGCCAGACGGGTACGAAAGTGAGTGAAACCAGATGAAAGATGGTGCAAGCATAGTGACGGGTGCCTGAAGAGGGACGGCGCCGGCGCCGTCGCGGCCAGCCCGGAGAGAGCTGGCGTCCTGGCAAGATGATTTCGACGCTGGCGTCGCGGGAAAAGAATACCCTGAATAATATTTGCGTAAGTAAGCGATTTTCGTTCTTCTCTATAAGGTACGAATGCTTTTAGGTGCTTCATTCGACTAAATTTGCCGTTTTCTTCAGTTACTTTCTCCTTGGTTTTCGTCTTTTACATTCCGCATCTGTCGGTAAAAAAACCGTCGAAGTGCGTCTCGGAACAGGCATTGTGAAGGGATTCCAAATTCCGGATGAATATTTACGCAACCACATTATTAATTAAGTACGTCGACAGCAAAAATAAGTTTGGATTTCTTAAAGAAAATGTGAATATCAAAGTTATAACTACGGTTGTAAGCAAAAATATTCTGTATCTTAATAACTACACGACGTATTTTCAAAGAAGTTTTCGATGAAAGTGTTTTTAAGTTCGAGAAATTTACGTTTTTATAGTATTATCTACCGTGTAGTTGTAAATTTAGAGGAGGACAAACATTTTTTACGACTTTAGAAGAGCGTAAAGGCTTGTGCAGACCAGCGCGACTTGTTTCGCGACGCGACACGAACAATACAATTTCTAAGAAAACTTCACAGTATAACAATAACGCGACAAGTCGCGCTGGTCTGCACAAGCCTTAAAACCCCAAGGATTGACTATCAAAACAAAAGAGCCTCAACAAAAGAGACCCTTTGAAACAACATCATCTTTTTAATTATGGGATCCAACGATACCCCACACGCTAATGTTCAATGAAATGTTTATTCATCCCTCAATGTCATGTTTGTGTGCCACCGCTAATTATGTTTCTCGTAATTTCACTTCATTATATGTGCACGGACACACCTTCTTTCCAATTTTCCACGATCAAATGCCAATAGTATCAGAGTACCTCGTTGGTCTAGTGGGCGCTACTGCTGAGCATGAATGAGGTCCTGGATTCAATTCCCAGGTCGGGCAGTCTGACGGGGTCCGTAAGGGCCAATGCCCGCCGGGGTTGCGAGTTTGTCCGAAAGGGATATCGCGGCCCCGGCACACAGGCAACGAAGGGAACACGGGTGGGTCAGTAAAAGTCTGACACGCCCTCCCGCTCCGACCAGAGCGGGAGAAGTTATTTTATAATTTAACTCAAAAAAAAAAACGGTCGGGCAAAGTGATATTAGGTTTTTAAATTAGGAATTTCTCAGGACCAGCCCGGAGTCTGGATTGGTGCCCAGTTGATGACAATAGGCTCGCCCCCTATTACATAGGACTTAAACATAACTGGTGAAATGTGGGTGTACCTACTAGGGATACACTTCTGCCTAACACTTCAGGGAAACAAGGCGTGATGTTATGTAAAATGGCTGTGTGACATCCGGACGGACGGACAGACGTCTGAAATCCCGGTTTCGTTTTTGCCACTTGGCTACACTACGTAGGTACATTCAAACTAAGAATCGGTTGGTAACTTAGCAACCGTTCATCCAGCCAACGCCCTGTTGACTCAACAGGGCGTTGCCTGGATGAACGCCCTGTTGAGTCAACAGGGCGTTGTTTTGAACACAAAGGATGTTCAGTTAGGACAAACAGGAAAACCGAAAACCTTATTTCAGTTTCAAATAATCTATATATTAATACGTAAAGCAAAAACTTTGTAGGTACCTACCCCTTTTTACGAAAATTATGCGGACAGAGGAGTATAAAATTTGGCACCGTTAAAGTTTATATGGAGAAGGAGAGCAGAAAGCTAATCTTTTTATATAATATGCATTAGAAATAAATTAAATTAATTTAAAAAAAAAATTGACACACTACTTTACGCGCACACACACACTCTTCTGTTTAAGGTTGAAGATGAACTTAGAATAATGACATGTCAGCATGTAAATGAATTATACACTGCACTGCTATATGAGATACTGCTGCATGAGTCGCTACAAATGGCTGACCGAATACCGTCCCGCGGGAGGGATGGAAAGGGAGAGAGGAGTCTCCAAGACATCATAAAAGTGTTGAAGGAGACCGACCCTGACGACGTGCCGACTTTCGTGGCGAAGGATTTGCGCAAGCTGCCCCCAGTAGTGACATTCGACCACGTTGACGTCACCAGGCTGCTACGGGATATCACTACCCTAAGAGCCTGGTCGAGATGCAGTTGACGTTGGAAGCATCATAATCTACCATCAGTGATCTACGTGCTGAGGACATTTACGCAAGACGGTATGTACTCGTAGGTCACTCGAGCCAGCTACCAGCGTGAACACACGTCACGGCGCATTCAATCCATCGCAGCTGAGTTTCGAGTCAGCAAAATTTTACTCGTCGCCGGCCGCCGTTACTGCAAGCGATGCACAACGGTGCCCCGCCCTACCCGCGCCCTCCATCGTTGGGACTCCAACCAATATTAGCACGTCAACACCGGGACGTGCCTACTCGGCTTCCGCTGTTAAAGCTCCCGCAAAACATCAGTGGCAACCTAATAATACGAGGGGTACTCAGCGGGCCTCCGAAGCAGTTCGAAGCTCGTTGCCGCCGGTAACAAGCCAAGGACAGACCGATGAAGAGGTCTTCATTCGCGTGCAGAAGAAGAACAAGAAGAAGAAGCCTGTGTGTCGTAATCAGTGCGGTACCGCAATGACTGGCCCCGACATGTTGCTGCGTCCCGCTATTCCAACGACGCAGCTGTACGTGTCACGTCTACATCACACCACGAAGGTAGAAGATGTCGTGGAGTACATCAGGATGAAGATCAAGTTCACCTTGAGAGTCGAGAAGTTGGAGTCGCGCCATAAGATTAACTTCAAATCTTTTGTGGTGCGGGTTCCGACTCATCACCTGGAGACTTTCATGAAGGAGGAATTTTGGCCGACGGGTGTCGTGTGTGGCGTTTTCGCGGGAGGCTACATGACACCAAGACTCAGCGCAATAATACGTCGCCGACTCAACGTACTAACTAGATTTTGTAGTGATGTTTTTTTATTATGTATTAGTTTATTATTATCTATGATTATTTTGTGTATTTTGTCTATGGGCCTTAGTTGCCTGAAAATAAAGCAATTATTATTATTATTATTGGTATTTTACACTTCTCGGGACCCTGGGGTCCCGGACCTTTGGAAGGCGTACGAGGCACCAACCGACAATTATCCCTGTATGCACTATGGAAGTGCACCCAAGGACAACGCCCGGTTGGTGTAGGACTATTGCAGGATATGGAAACAAAAATATTGGACTATGGGTTTGGGTGGCTTAAATTGACTGGATACTTGGAACTATGGAAGGACTATGGCCCCTGCCTGATGAATGTTTTATACGTACACAGAAAAAATGGCAGGGGGTAACTTGCACACTCAATAATGGGCCCCCGAAAACTGTCGCTAGCACATAGTGACGTAGCGGCAAGGGGGCGACATGTCCTGAGGTGCTTGAGGAGTGGAGAGGTATTCCACGGCTTTCAGAACAATCCCAGAGCCCGGAAGATGGTCAAAATCCCTACGAGCACTTACTGGAATACTTCCGTCCTCCGAGCACGTTTGCTCTTGCGAATCTCCACTCAAGCCGGCTAATTAAGGCAAGAATGAGGTGGGAGCTCTGTTCCTCGTCAGTGTTCACTCCAGTCGGCCAATAAAGGCAAGCCCGAGATGAGGAACAAGATTTCTCCCGGGAGATAGGGTCCGTGGGGTCGCTACTGCCCAACAGCTCGCCACATACTGCCCTGCGGGTTTCTGTATCTCTCTTGGTTTGGCTCCTCATCCTAGACCTGTTCCGGTAAACTAAACTCTACCGGCACAGACCTAGAGTATGGAGCGCGCAAGCCCCACCACGACGTCAACGTAGAGATACGGCGGTGGGGTTATTATTATTTCCTTTATTTCATTTATATACATATAATTTACATTTTTAAATAAAAAAAGAAAAAGGAAAACAAAAACATTTAAAAATATAAAAAATAGTAGCCCAACGGTATCGGGAACAGGGTCCAAGCTACCGGTGATCAGGGCTCCAGAGAGAGGAATCTCCTGACGATACGCGCCGTGTCTAGAAGTACCGCTTTCTGGATCAAGCCCATGATCCAGCTGCCTTACGAGAGTCTCCTTAAGTGTTGGTCGAGGCTCTTGGCTATTATGCCATTGGCAGTCACGACTATCGGCACAATGACTGCTGTATCCACTTCCCACATGTCGACAACCTCGCGGGCCAGGTCGAGATATTTGATCTGCTTATTTTTTTCAGCTTTCACGAGGTTCTCGTCATGCGGGACCGCTATTTTAACAATCATTGTGCGACGCTCTAATTGATCTATCACCACTATGTCTGGCTTATTGGCAACAATAGTCCTGTCAGTGTTGATAGATCGATCCCAATACAACGTGATATTGTCATTTTTGAGAACTGGGTCGGGCACATACCTATAGTATGGTACTTCCGATTCCACAAGACTGTATTTCAGAGCAAGTTGCTGGTGGATAATCCTGGCCACAAGGTTGTGCCTATGCAAGTAGTCTCCGTTAGCCAGTCGAGAACAGCCAGAGATAATGTGTCGGATTGATTCCCCCGGACGGTGGCATGCCCGACAGATGTCAACCGTGCCGTCCTTCACAATATATTTCCGGTAGTTGTTCGTCATCATAACTTCATCCATAATCGCAAAGACAAAACCTTCAGTTTCCCTAAAGAGATCACTGAATCGCAGCCAGGATACGGACGCTAGTAGGTCTACATCGGGCCCATGTAAGGCCCGGTAAAAACGCCCGTGAAGCTCTTTGCTCTGCCATACCTCCCTGCGGTCATTAGTATCTAATACTATAGGTTTGCGCCAGTTCTCGTTAGCCAAGGATAGCGGGGTAATGCCCTTGTCCACTGAGACCACATCTCGGTGCATCCCCACGTCGGCTTCTAGGAAGTATTCCCTGAGACTGTATACCTCACGGTTGTGCAGGGTCTTAGCATTTAAGAAGCCTCGACCTCCACACTTCCGCGGACTGTACAGTCTCATCACCGATGAACGTGGGTGATGCATCCGATTTATGGTCAGCAGTGTGCGGACCCTCTTATCCAGGGCGTGAAGTTCCGTCTGGGTCCATTTGAGTATGCCGAAAGAGTACATCAAAACCGGCATGACCCAACCGTTGTAGGCGCGCACCTTGTTTCCGTCTGATAAAAGACTATTTAATACTTTATTCAGGCGGCCAAAGAAGCGCTCCTTCAGCGATTGCTTCATGTCACCAGCGTTGATACCTAACGCTTCCGACATACCCAAATACTTGTAAGTTTCGATTGAGGAGAGGGATCTTAGGTGTATGGAGTCCGAGAGTTGGGTTCCCCCTGATTCCACAATCTCCCCTCGCTTTACTCCGCACCGCACATTTGTCCACACCAAATTCCATCCTGATGGCACTACTGAAAGTTTCGGTTACCTTCAGTAGCTCCACCAGTTGCAAATTGTTGGGGGCAAAGAGTTTCAAGTCATCCATGTAAAGGAGGTGAGATATAACCTGGCCACCTCTCCTTAATCGATAGCCTAGTCCTGAGTCCTCCAGCAGTATGCTAAGAGGATTCAAGGCTAGGCAGAACCAAAGTGGACTCAAACTGTCGCCCTGAAATATACCTCGCTCGATCCTTATCGGCTCGCTATTCCTCTGGATTTGTCGACATCCTGGATAGCGAAGAACCGTCCTCCATTGCCCCATTCATGACATCAGGAAGGTGCGTAGAGTTGCATCTACTTTATACACCTCCAGCACCCTCACGAGCCATGTATGGGGCACCGAGTCATAGGCCTTCTTATAATCTATCCAACATGTCGACAGATCCCTTCGAGAACGACGAACCTGTTGGCTAATGGCCATATCAATGAGGAGCAGCTCCTTAGTACCGCGGGACTCGTTCCTACATCCATTTTGAGAGGCAGACGATGCAGTTGGTGTCTATAATATGTTTGTTAATTTTTGCTCTCAAAATGGATGTAAAAACTTTATAGACCGTCGGTAAACAGGTGATCGGCCTATAATTTTTGGGTTCCGCAGTACTTATTATTATTATTATGGTCGAATTTCGATCTAGTTAATTACTAATTAGTCTTCAACTCAAGTATAGTTACCGAATTTTCCTGATATCGCTAGTGCAACCAGGATACCACACGGACTGTCCTAGGATATTTTTTCAAAACCAAAGTTAAGTGACACTGGGACATTGGTTTTAGAACGGGTTTATGTATGGCGAATGATTTTGTTGTCGCGACCGCGTATCGGAATGCACAGTGTTACAACAAAATACCTTGTGATATATTACAATCAAATGAAAGAAAAACTCATATTAAAAGTACATTTTGTAAACAAGCATATTGCAAATTAGAGGATTATATCCAAGATAAAAATGCTTGGAAATGTGCTGGTCCTGCTCCATAGGACAATTTTGAGTCTAGAGAAAATCAAACTGGTCACTAATTTATTTATATTACTTTAACTCACACACTGACTTACTTATTAGTATTATTTGTTAAAATGTTAAGAATATCGTATAATTTTACAGTGTTTGTAAATATGTGAGCACCATCTATCTATCACATAATTAATTTATCTGTCATTGCTTAATTTTTCATTCTTTTTACCTATTGTTGTATAGTAATCTCATTCTAGGTGCATCGTCTTCACATATAATTATATAATTAATGTATACTAAATATTGTGAAAACATTTTAAAAGAGTAATGGTGGAGTTTGTTGCCCATTCTTCTCCATATGAAAACTACGTTTTGGAAGGGGCGACTAGAATCAATTCAATTTTTTGTTAATTTTTACGTTCAATAGTGACTAATTAACACAGTAACTAATTGAAGTAAATTGTTTGACTTTGACTTTATGGGTAGGCTAAGATGGTAACTTAGTAAAGGGAAACCACTGAATGTGAAAGCACAGATCCGGTCGATGTTGCAATGCTGGGGAGAGACTTACACCATTATGATTGTGACTCTAACTAACAATCTCAAAATTTACTACTATTTCGCCGGTTTGCTTTAAGGCGAAAGCGTCAAGGTAGTCCCCGAAATTATAATTTTCTTACGTTTTTTTTGCAATTTGCAGGTCAGTATCATGTTGTATGTTGATCTAAATATGATTTGCAGCCGTATCAAATGTTTATTTATAGAATTATAATCATAAAATTGATCAATACTAAGTTCATATAATCGCATTGAATGACTATTTCATGAAATCATGACATTTGGCGATTGTGCTTACTTATGGAGTTGTATTGCTGATTGTAATGATTATGATTATGTAAAGCCATATTGGTTACGGTCGCGAATCATATTTTAATCAACATAAAATCTCACACTGACCTGCAAAATGGAAAAAAACTAAAGAAAATTTGTATTTCACGGGCTACCTTAGCGCATTTAAGATATTTCTTTAGAATTAAAATGCATAATTATATTATTTCCAAATAAATCTCGCTTGAACCAAATTGAAAATTAAAACGGAACAGCAATATATTATGAAAACTACTTTGTAACTGGCAACCTAAAGTTGTTTTCCAAATTGAAACAGAAAAAAAAGAAAGAACAATCTCTCGTGATTTCCACTTGGATGGAACCCAAGTGGAAGTCACGAGATTTTGTTCTTTTTTTTGAGCCTGGGAAATTATCAAATAGCTTCTCCCGCTCTGGGCGGAGCGGGAGGGCGTGACAGACTTTTACTGACTGAAACCCACCCGTGTTCCTTCCGTTGCCTGTGTGCCGGGGCCGCGATATCCCTTTCGGACAAACTCACAACCCTGGCAGGCATTGGCCCTTACGGACCCCGTCAGTTGGTGCTGACATCTCTTTGAGACGCGCGTGGATCACAACGTGCCGTCGACCCGGGCCTGGTCCTTATCGGACGGCGAGCTACCCATTGCTCATCATCCGCAAGCCCGCGCCTACGGTGGCCGGAAGTCGGCTCGCGACTCCCGACGCCCGGGGCGTCTACTGCGGCGACTAGGGGCGCGAATATTGCCTCTCCCTCGCGCGCTCCGCTTCCTCCTTCGCGAGCATTACTGCTTCGCAGAAGGAAGTGTCGGCCTCCCATGCACTCTTGCTCCGGACCATGGCCTGAACCAGGGCCGGACGCGAGAGATGGCCGCCACCGATCGCCTCCGTGAGGACACGGCGGTGCTCCGCCCAAGCCGGGCAGACCTCCACCGTATGCTCCACCGTGTCCTCCGGGCGATCCACACAGTGGTGACACCCGGGCGTGCGAGAGTTTGTTCTGCAGTAATGAATCTATCTTAATAAAATTGTACCTAAATCCACAATCAGTGCCGTTCTAACCGTCTCAAAACATCAATAAAATAATGCTGAAGTGCAATAGAGATTTACTTGCGCTCTGAGCAAGAAAATGTGCAAATGCAATTTGTGTGACCATATTCGAAATCCCCACCCGTGGAATCATTTGTACAGGAAAACATAATATATAATATAAAGTTTTCCTTAAAAATATGGTTTCCAGAAATAAAATCCAATTATCATTACAATAGAGAAATTATAACAAGCAATACGTATCGAGTATTTATAATATTTTTAATTAATACCTATTAAAATGTTGGGTGTATTTATATTTTTGATTATTATAATATTTAAAGCTGACGCTCGGGTCCCGGACAATGGTAAGAACTATTTATTTATTTTGCTTCGTTGTTATAGCCCAATAAAAATTCGCTCTTCCCATCCAATTTATAGTAATAAGGTAATACGAAATTTTTCGTTTTATTGCATAATCGGTTTGTGGAGCATTCATGACATCTTGTATTTTTTTCTATGTGTATTTATAAAAGTACAATAATTTCAATGGTACCGTAATGAACATAACAATATTATTCCCTTTTAAAATCTAAACACACCGCCATTATCTTAGTTTTAATGTTATGTCATTTTTGGGATCTGTGGGTGCTAATACATCTGCTCAATTTTTTTCGTAATATTTATACAGTTATTTACGAAGTTACAAAATATTACAATAGTATTCAAAGATTTAACACAGACCTTAAATTACGAGAATAAAGTGTTAATATAATATTACCTAAATGTATTCCCACTTGTTAATATGACATAGGAAATAAACATAATGACAGTCGCATCTCAATATGCTTATGAGAACCTGATTTATGTAAAAAAGAATATTAATCTATATTCTAAACACAGCGACATTCATAGCATAAATACTAGACACAAAGATTTATTTATTGTGTCCAGGACTAGGCTCCAAAAAATTAGTAATTCATTTAAGTGCCAAAGTATACGATTTTTACAACAAACTCCCAAGCCATGTTAAAGAACTGAGCCCCCCCCCCCCCGAAGCAACAAACAAGTGTTTTAAAATCAACGGCTAGATGACACCATATGAGTTCATATAATTACTTAGTTCATTACAGTTTTTTTTTTATGAGTTGTAATGTTTTACGTTGCATAATGTAAATTGTTTTGCGTAACTGCTATTGTATAGAATCAAGTTTTCTAACTGAACAGACAGCTGTGCTGCTGGGGAGTTTGTTGCGCCACTTCTTCTTCCCAGCTAAGCACTAGGAAGTGGTGAAGGGTGGGCGTTTTTGGGGGACTGTCTTATGTAATTTTGACGTTTGAAAAGTGCTGATTCTCAGCCTATTTTGAATAATGAATGACTTTTGAATTTGAATTTGACAAACAGTCATCGTAAAAAAATATTCGACTAGATAATGATAAATGTCGTTATCATTTTATTCTCGGTCAAAACCATTCAGTCGCTTTGTATAAAGTTCAAATCAAATCAAATTATTTATTTGCTTAATACAGGTAGGTATGAATAGATATTACAAATAAATATAAAGTGCTCTGTATCATTACCTAATAAGGTGTGCAAATTTTTATATTATTGTTAATCTAATTAAATAATTATTAAAATAACATTACAAAATTTACACAAAAATATAAAATAAAATCAAATAAATTCAGAATACTACAAATGTCAAAAGCTTAAAAATTAAAATTAAAATTGTCAGATGCTTTTAACATGTCATAGACTTATCGCCACTGCACACTTATGGAAAGTAGGTGATTTCCGAAGAGTGGCATTTTTATTGACGAGCGAGCGAAGCGAGCGAGTGTATAAGTCGACACGAGTCGGAAATCATCTTACGCACGTGTATCATACAACGTTTTACTATGCATTGAGCGAGGAAAAAAAAAAAAAAAAACGAGCGAGCCTTACGGCAGTCGCCTGTGATGTGTAACATCTAACATACGACGACGTATATAAATGATAAAAACTAAATTCATGACTTTGACTTTTGACATTGATTTTTACTTTGACTTCGACTTTTTGATTTTGACCATCGTCATAATCATCGTCATCGCCATCGTCATCATCAGATTTGTAAATACTAATTTGTGAAAAACTTTTCTCAAATAATAAAATCTTTGAGACGAGACGGGCTGACGACGGCCACAAAAATAAAAAAATGCAGAAAAGTAAAAAGCAGTAGTGAAAAAAAGTGACACTTTCCGCACAAATTGACTGCTTGGAAAACGCTCTTTTCGAGCATGTAATAGTTATTTATGCTATAAGTGCGGAAGGTAGGTGATTTCCCACGAGTGGCATTTTTATTCACAAGCGAGCGAAGCGAGCGAGTGTATAAGTCGACACGAGTCGAAAATCATCTTACGCACGTGTATTATACGTTTTACTATGCATTGTGCGAGGAAAAAAAAAAAAACGAGCGAGCACGGCACGACTTCGACTTCGACTTTGACTATGATTTTGACTTTGACTTTGACTTTGACTTCGACTCCGACTTCAACTTCGACTTCGACTTCGACTTTGACTTTGATTTTGACTTCGACTTTTTGATTTTGACCATCGTCATAATCATCGCCATCGTCATCGCCATCATCATCTGATTTGTAAATACTAATTTGTGAAAAACTTTGCTCAAATAAAAAATAATAATAGATGAGTTCGGTGTTTCCTATCTAGTCGTGTAAAACTACGTATATGACGTGAAAAGTGATTCCAATATCCTATTTACAGAATAAACAATTTCATTTCACCTTTATAAATCTAAGTTTTGTAATTTCAGAAAATCCTGAAATTCGTCTGTCTTATGACCAAAGTAGAAACGAGAACTATACAGTTTGGAAAAACAAACCACTGAAGATAACTATAGAAAATAGTTACGCACGATACGTATGGTAAGTTTGTTAAAAAGGACATCATTTTTCGGATTAAATCTGAATTAAAATTCAACAATAATTCGCTTAGATATCGTAATTTTAGAACAAGTTTGTAATGGCGGCCGTACACGATCAAGTTTATCGTCCCATTAGCACGACATTTGAGGTTTGATCAAGTAATCTTGACTGTGAGTGGAGGTCATTTGCATGACAAATGTACCTAGAGTGCTACAAGGTTCTTTTGGCGCCTGAATGACATTTACGGGGGGCGTTGTTGGTAAACATTTGTGAAATTATCACATAATTTTTTGTATGGACGAAACAAGATAGCGGCTTTAGTTCTGTGACTGCCCACGCGCCAAAATAACCTTGTAGCGTTGTACCTACTTGAAAACTCAATCGCATTTCGATTCTATCGTTATAACCATTCTTCAAAATTTAAGAATAGTTTAAGATAATTATTTTAGGAAGTTTATAGAGTGCCGCTATCTTTGCTTCTTCTACTTTTATTACTTCTTATAATTTTTAGTAACATTCTTGAGTGAGCATTGGTGTGCGCACCAGATGTGTTTTCAATCGTTTTAAATAAACAATAGCGTAGCCTGTACTTTTGCTAGACTCAAAATGTGGGAAATAGGAGGGAGAAACTGACACCATTGCGGGGCATACAATATGTTACAAAAACCCTGTCCGATCCAAAAGGGTCACATAGGTGCTGAATAACTTTTCCAAAAGGTAGTAAAAATCTTACTCATATTGAAAAAAAAAAGTTATTGCTATTTATAATTCACATTTTTTTAAATTTGTCAACAGGGGTCATAAGTTAGGAATTATAGACCCCCGCTAAACGACGGCCGCGCCCCATGTACTAACCCGATAATATACCCCATTGAAAAAAAAAAAAATGTCAATATTTTTTTTCTTTTTTCGTGAAAATTACCGCTTATAGACTCTCAGTACGATACCGAACAACAGCCTCACGGATCGGACTGGGTATTTTTTACATCCTTATCTTTACATATTATAAAAGAAAGTCTCCCGCCGCGTCTGTCTGTCTGTCTGAATGCGATAAACATAAAAACTATCAAATGGATTTTCAAACGGTTTTCACCAATAGACGAAGTGAGCCATGGGGAAGGTTTTGGTGTATAATTCATTAAGGTTTTGTGTAAATTGGCTGAAATATGACGATTGTTGACGATGTCGGAAAAAAACATGCGGACTGGGAGATTCAGTGGCGTGCGTCACGTAAGCCGTGAGATATAAATAAAAATTATGTTCTACAGGATTATACATCTTAAAAAATTCAATTAAAAAGTCCGCTATGGTATATGTCTATCTTCTAAGGATGACCTACAATAACCATCTTTATCTTTGAAAAACCGAAGCTATTTTGACCGGTATTATATTTATCCTTATCCAATAAAATATGTTGTTTAAATTGGGAATTTAGTTTTGATTCAAATATGCCTTGAAATCAATTGCGCAAAAGGCCTGGCTTGTCCAAATGAATTTACCCGACAAGAATGTCGCTTTCGGAAATTCCGACCAGGCCAAATGACTAGCCGTCAGTCTAGCGGCCCAATGCTCTCCCAGCTCCCAACCCTAACGAGCAGTTTGGTTTCCGAACCCAACACTCATGCATCCAACAAGTCCACCGCATCGTAGAGCACTTAAGCGCTGGCTCCCAGCGTAACGCGATAACGGGCGTGTTGTTCTTCGACATAGCTAAAGAATTCGATAAAGTCTGGCACAACGGCTTATTATATAAGCTGTATCAACTCGGGAGTTCCCGAACATCTCGTGCTCATGTTGAGAGACTTTTTGTCGGATCGTACTTTTGGCTATGCCATCGAGGGTACACTCTCCTCCCCTCACTCTATTTGCGCGGGAGTCCCTCAGGGCTACGTGCTATCTCCCCTCAGCTGTTCACCAGTGACATTCCCAAAAGTAAAAAGGCTCAGTTGACTTTATTCGCCGACGATACTGCTATTTACTACACTGGTCGCTGTCAGAACGCTATCAAAGTCAAACAATTAAATTAGGCACATAAAAGGCAAGTATGAACGTAAATTTTATAAAAAATAGAAATAATTCTAGTCGCCCCTTCCAAAAGGTAGTTTTCGTACGGAGAAGAATGGGCAAGAAACTCCACTATTACTCTTATAAAATGTTTTTACAATATTTTGTATACTTTAATTATATAATTATATGTGAAGACGATGCATCTAGAATACGATTACTATACCATAATAGGTAAAAAGAATGAAAAATGAAGCAATTACAGATAAATTATACGATATTAATTCGATATTTTCGGTTTTGATATTTATTGATTTTAACAAGTAATACTAATAAATCAGTGTGTGAGTTCAAGAAATCCCAGAATAAAAAAATTACAATTTATATAATTAAATTAGCAACCAGTTTGATTTTGTCTAGACTCTAAATTGTCCTATGGTGCAGGACCAGCACATTTCCAAGCATTTTTATCTGGGATATAATCCTCTAATTTGTAACATGCTTGTTTACAGAGTGTACTTTTAATATGAGTTTTAAACCTTTCATTTAATTGTAATATATCACAAGGTATTTTATTGTAACATTTAACACAGTACCCCATAAAAGATGTATGTACTTTAGATAATCTGAAAAATGGTTGATCTATTTTATTTTTATTTCTAGTATTAAAATTATGTCTATCACTTATTTTATTGAAAATATGTAGTTTTTTTCTTACATACATAATATTTTCATAAATGAATTGGCAAGGTACCGTCATAATATTAATCTTTTTAAATAGTTCTCTGAGAGATTCGCTACGATGTAGATTATAAATGACTCTGACAGCTCTCTTTTGTAAAATAAAGATTGATTCAATGTCAGCAGCCCGACCCCAAAGTAAAATGCCATACGCTCGCACTCTCCAGCTCTCCGCAAACGTCTTAGGCGCTTGGTTCCGGAAATGAAGAAACGAGGCCAACCCCGATAAGAGTCAGGCGGTTCTCTTCTCTAGACCGCGTCGCTTCCCTCCCCCCATCCATACCCGATCACTATGTATGGCAAGCCGATCCCTTGGGAGAAGCGAGCTAAATACCTAGGTGCGATCCTTGACCATCACCTTACCTTCAGTGAGCACATAAAGACGGCTCGTTCGCGCGCCACTTTTGCTCTTAGTAGGCTTCATTTTATATTGACCGCACGCAGCAAATTGTTACGCAAGTGCAAATTGCGCATCTACACCGCGATCATCCGTCTCATCATGACCTACGCGTGCGTAGTCTTCGCCACGCTAAGCCATGCCATCTCCATAGGATGAAGATCCTCCTAAGCCGTGTGCTTAGAATGGTTACGGGAGCCCCCTTCTATTTCCGCAATTTGGATCTTCACTTAGATCTCAAAATGCCCACCGTCCAGTAGTTCATGAAATGCATCTGAAAGTATTTCTTTGAGTCTGTTATAAAGCACCCCAATCCCCTGATTGCGGCAGCCGCCCGTTACACTCCCTTCCGCATAAGTAGGATACGCCGATCAAGGCATACACTCACCATTCCCGACGACGCTGTTACCCTCTTCCAGGAGAGTAGTCCCACTAGTCCATCCCCGCCGCCAAGGCCCACCGCGACGTCCCCGTATATCCCCGCCCCGACCCTTGCTCGAGCCAGCCCGCACCGCTGAGCCTGTAGTTTTAAATTCCCCTAATATTAATAATAATTCCGATCCAGCCTGACCCTTGTTGTCTTCCCCCAGCGACGTACTAAGTCGAGGTCCGTACCACACAGGGGTGCCAGTACCGTGTAGTCACTTAGTTTTATACCCTGGCTGGAGGCCTTAATTTATTGAGGCACCCACAGGAAAGTCCGGTTAGGTAGCCGATAACCTCTTAGGTTGACCTGCGATATGCAAATCCCAAAAAAAAAGTTAGTTCCGATTCAGATCTGGTACAAGATAGTAGGCCGAGTAGACTTCAGTACTCGAGCTACCTTTGACAGTGGAATATAGTACTCGTACTTTCATTTCAGTACATATTTTCACCGTGGTCCAACGGCCGTTTTCACAGTGACTAGTTTTTTCGTATTTCACCCTCTAATCCAGCGAAATTGTGTGACGTGTCGCGCAAAAAAAAGTGTCTGTTCAAAAAATATAAAAATAACTACTTTAAAGGCTTGTGCAGACCAGCGCGACTTATCGTGCGACGCGACACCGGTTATTGTCATACTGTGAAGTTTTCTTAGAAATTGTATTGTTCGTGTAGCGTCGCGCGACAAGTCGCGCTGGTCTGCACAAGCCTTAAAAAAGTGACGGGTTTTAAAGTGCAGTGGTTCCCTGTCGTACCGTGCTATGTTACCACTTGCGGCTTTTTAAAATGATGTAGTATCCCGCAAACTGACGGCACTTTAACCGATAGTGATAGAATCGCCGCCGACTATAATGATTAAGGTTCCGATAACTACGATAATAAAAAAAAGCACATGAAAAAAAAAACAACAAAAAATATCTTAATATATCTACAGCCTATAAAAATAAATTAAATGCCATTGTAAAATTCCTCCGCATAGCTGTCAACTATTATTGTGCCCAAGAGACTGGTGGCATTGCCACATTATATGGCAATGCGTAGACTCTGGGTAAGATAAAAGCCAGCCCTTCGGTCACGGGAAGTGTCAACCAACCGTTTAGACAATAATTTACTTGGATGCAGTGCACTAACGCTCTTAAGCGCGGCGAGCAAGCATGAGTAAGCCTGCCCCTTATCTGTGTATGAAGGTGCAGTGGAACAGGTACAGGACGATATTATATTACTGTTTTCAGGTGTTTCAATCAGAATCCAAAAAAATTAGGTACGCTTAAATCGTTAGAAGTTGAAAAATTTGTACCAGAAACCGAATTTTCAAATCAAAATCTCATCACTTTACATGTGAGTATTTTAGTACTGTCATTATCATCATTATCTTATCTATATATCAATGTATTTGTGGTCAGCGTACCATGTCTTCTTCTTTCATGTTTCTCTATTACTCTTTATCTCAGTGGTCACCCCCTTTCTAGTGATATTATCTTCCACACAGTTCATCCATCGTTTCTTTGGTCTAGCCCTACTCTACTAGTCATCCATCCACATTCATACTCAGTAATAACCCTTTTTTTTTTTTGAGGGTGGGAAATTATCAAATAACTTCTCCCGCTCTTGATGGAGCGGGGGGGTGTGTCAGACTTTTACTGACTAAAACCCACCCGTGTTCCTTCCGTTGCCTGTGTGCCGGGCGCGATATCCCTTTCGGAGAAACCCGCAACCCCAGCAGGCATTGTTCCTTAAGGACCCCGTCAGTTGGTGCTGACATCTCTTTGAGGCGCGCGTGGATCACAACGCGCCGTCGACCCGGGCCTGGTCCTTATCGGACCTCTCCCTCACGCGCTCCGCCTCCTCCTTCGCGAGCATTACTGCTTCGCAGAAGGAAGTGACGGCCTCCCATGCACTCACGACGTGTCCCTCATTCATTTGCATTGAATACCCGTACCATGTTACCGATTTCTACGCTAGTTTGCAGCCACCGGTGCCACTTTCAGACTTTCTCTTACATAATTATATGCATTTCTTATTCTATCTATTTGAGTAACACCACACATCCCATTATAATTCTTATCTCAGCTGCATGCAATTTGGCTTTCATTTATCCCTTTTGTGGCCCTTCTGATGCATAGAAGACAGAGAGAATAACCATTGTTTTATAAATCTTATCCTTTATTTTTTGTTCTAACAAACATTTTAAGTTAGAATGAAGGACCGAATATTTTTTCTTTAAGCCTGTAAACTGAATAAGATACACTAGTTTGCACATGCCTCCTATTACTTGGTAACTATATGTAACTGGTGACATGTCGGTATACGCACCTACCTACGATACACCAGTGAGCTATGGGGCTCTCCTTCGGGAAATACTGAATACAGCCGTGTTATTATGATAATATTCTATCTGCTTTCAGATCGCAAACGTTACCGATGAAATGAGCACTAGTTGGGCGTGCCGAGTTTTACAGGAGTACCATGGTCCGCAGATGCCTTATATATATAAGAAACGAATGTATACTCTAAAAAAAATACATTTTAAACTTCATGTCAAAGGAGCAAGTAAGTTCTTTTTTACCTCATTAACACTTTACCAGTGAATTCATCCGCCCTCACCCCTATCTCGTAGGAGTTTCGGCAAAGCCGACCTTACTCCTTGTTTTCTTCATAAATAAAGGGAACCTCCAAGGAAGAGGGAAAGTCCAAGGGTTTGGTCTGGGCGTGGTGAGTGAGTCATTGAGTTAGTCTGGACTTTTCTTTTTATATACGTATGATAAGAATAGGTACCTACGAGCGAGGTTAGGACGCGAAGTTAGGGCCCCGTTTATCGATAGGAATTGCTGTCAGTTTTGCTACAATCATTGCTGTGATTGACCGATATTTAACCGATCGTCTAATGTTATACTAGCTATCAGTTATTCATAATTCATGATTACCGAATGAATACACATTTGTCTTCAATCACCCACTTGTTTACACGATTGTTGTTGGACCTTATTGAGAAAATTAACATTATAGTTGAATTTTTTCACCAGGAGCAGTAATTTTAACTGCAAACAGTCTAAGTTTGACATATGTAACGTCTAACCTGTCAGTTAACTACGATGGAGAGGCCAACTACACTTATGAAGGCGGCGAGGACTATCCGATGGATTTTTCGTGCAAAAAATCTGATGACAATGATAAGCAAGACACTCTGCGTTTGGAATATTACAATACAGAAGGTAATGCACTTAAATAATACAGTAAGCAACACGATCTATTCGCTTAGAAGTAAACAGGATGGCGATGTAGTCACCTGCTTTCTTCAAAGGGGTGATGATACTTTTCATACAAAAAAACTTCCCGAATGAAACACATATCCGATTTAGATTTTTTTAGCTTGGCTTGCAACAGAAAACGTGTTATTAGTGTTTTTACACAAGACCGATCTATTTGCAATGAAATCGATCCGCCATCAATCGTACCCTATTATTGTAAATTGATCGTTAAAAAGTAAAAACATTGGCTTTGATTGTCGATCGATAGACTCTAGCACATTCATAGTCGATCGATGTTTCACAAGACGACAGACGTTGTTCTGTTCAAAGAAGAATGGCAGTTTTGATGTCGTTTAGTTTCAGAAGCGTTCATGAATGAAAATATGTACATTATATGAAACAGTCACAGGGCAGAAATCAAATCAGAAATGTCTTAATTATCATAATTTTATGTACTACTTAGTTTTGTCTCAACGTGTCGTTGTAAATTATAATTGTGGATTAGTTTGTTTACCTACAAGTTTTATTTGTTTTAAGTAAGTAGGGAATACGTAACCCAGGTGTTCAGAGATGATCGAGTCTAATGCAATGCCATGCTAGTATGTGTGATGAGCATCGTATGGTGATGCCGACGACAAGCATGACGACCGCGCCGGCTACTTTCGAATTCGAAGAAGTTCTTCTAAGATTAGAAAGTAATAATATAATAAAAATGCTTGTAATATAAAAAAAAAAATCCATATAAATGTTTTAAGGTAGGAATAAACCAACCAAAATAGTAAGACATCATTATGCGGACTCCCAGCCTGAATACCTTCACAGGTCTTAAATTTTACATTCGCCTTTGAACTTCCTTTCATGCTTCACGACAGTTTTCATCGTTTTCGATGTTGCCAGACATATCTAGGGACACGTGTCGTGGGAAGCTTTATACGTCGGAGCCTGTTTGGCCGCGTACGGTGTACGATGCACGAAACAAAGCGATAACGCGCTGGTTTGCAGTTGCAGAGCAACAAACCATGTCGCCGCAGGAGACGCCCCGGGCGTCGGGAGTCGCGAGCCGACTTCCGGCCACCGTAGGCCCGGGCTTGCGGACGGTGAGCAATGGGTAGCTCGCCGTCCGATAAAGACCAGGCCCGGGTCAACGGCGCGTTGTGTTCCACGCGCGCCTCAAAGAGATGTCAGCACCAACTGACGGGGTCCGTAAGGACCAATGCCTGTTAGGGTTGCTGGTTTGTCCGAAAGGGATATCGCGGCCCCGGCACACAGGCAACGGAAGGAACACGGGTGGGTTTTAGTCAGTAAAAGTCTGACACCCTCATGCTCCGACCAGAGCGGGAGAAGTTATTTGATAATTTCCCACACTCAAAAAAAAAGGGCAACAAACCATCGTGCATAGTATTTTTTGGACGTATCCCTAGGTCGCATTTTTGGTTTTCTTCATCCAAAGTTCATCTGTGTGCCATCCAAATCCGTTCAGGCGTTTTAGCGTGAAAGCATAACAAACAAACAAAGTCACTTTTGCATTTATAATATTAGTTAGGATGACGTTCTCATTAGTAGTAATAACAAAAGATATTTTGTCAATCATAACGTAATTATGTCTGCTTGCTTTGCATATAAGTGCATGGAGTACAATAGGACATGAAGCTCTTCCAGATGTCCAATGTGTAGAGTACAAAGTCAGCTACTAGTGCCACTTTTCCCTTCAGTAGCCATTATTAGAACTATTCATTTCCGCTATCTTTGAATGTCATTTATACTGTTTACTCGTTGGTTTTTTGCATAATAACACTTAGGTTTACTGTCATGTAAGCTCCCAAGTTGGTCCCATATAAATTTTATTAACTTTGCTTGGAAAGTTTTTGAATAAGCTTTAATAATACGTATTTTTCCCACTTAGTATATGTGGATGATATGATGATAACTTCCAGTGACTGTTATTTACATAGCAGTTATTGATATTCAAATTTGTATGGGGTAGGTACCACAACTAAAAAGTGAATAATAAAAACTTTTTACAATAAAAAAGTTTTTTAAACGTTTTTCTGGCGAAACCCAATATAAAAAAAAAATATGCTGTGATTGCCTTTTATCTTAATTTGACCGAGATCTATATTTTAAGAGTATTTTAACGAATGTACTCGAAGTCTAAGTGCGACACCCAGATTACATGGAGTCCTTCATCTTTTAGTTATTTAGTTACGAAAGAACAGCAATTCAATTTTATTTATATAGTTTTTATATTTTTACAGTAATTCAATTGATCAAGCCATTAATTAGACGGGGATCGTCAGGTGTATATATAAGAGTATATACTCGTATACACGTGACGATCCCCGACCGATCTAAGACACTGTTTTATAGTGTGTACACACTGGTATAGAGATACCAGTGTGTACACACTCCAAAACAGTGTTATTCAAAGTGTGTTCCACTGAGTCGCCACAGAGGCTTTGCGGAACCCAGCTTCCTCAAGAACTAGTTTTAGATTTGGCAGCATTTGCTTAATCAGGTGTTGATGTAGGATACAATGGAACTACTTTTCATTCGTGATGCTGCTCCTACGTCAAAAAATAATAATTTGGATGCAGTAGAACAAGTTATTCAACATCTGAAAAAATCAGCAATAATCAAATGACACCAAATCCAAAATAAGTGTTTGAGGAAGCGGTAAAAATAACGAATTTCATCAAAACTCGTCTACTGCAATCCCGATTGTTTTCAATATTGTGTAAAGATTATGGCAGCAGACATAAAATACCTACTACTGCTCCATACAGAAGTGAGATGGTTATCTCGGCGTAAAGGCTTGTGCAGACCAGCGCGACTTTTCGCGCGACGCGACACGAACAATAAAATTTCTAAGAAAACTTCACAGTATAACAATAACCGGTGTCGCGTCGCGCGACAAGTCGCGCTGGTCTACACAAGTCTTAAATCATTAACATTCAAGGCTAATTGAACTGGACCAGAGTTACAAACTGTGCGAAACAGTATTTTCAACTTAACTGCAGCTATAAAAATGAAATACCGCAATAAAGTGGATGGCGCACCTGACGTGCGACTTCAACTCTCTTCAATCAAGCGTGACATATTTTTTTTTATGAAAAGAAAAATCTATGAAATTATGAAATAAACCGCTGTT
Organism: Agrochola lota; assembly: GCA_947364205.1. NCBI lineage: Eukaryota > Metazoa > Arthropoda > Insecta > Lepidoptera > Noctuidae > Agrochola > Agrochola lota. The sequence goes on along the minus strand of OX376246.1, from coordinate 4,863,643 downwards.
CTAAAACACACAAAGCACGGAATCGCCGCGTCGACAGCGAATACAGACGCCAATACGTATAATATTGGTGTCCACGCAATTAGCGCTGAGCATGAAGAAGACTGTCACAGTATTGACATAAGTCTTCAGTATCTACGAGTGCAGGGTGACGCCCACTGACACGCTGGTTTGTATGGAAAGTGTTGACAATACAATCTTATAAATAAATGTAATTTCAGGGGATCTTCAATTTCGAACTAAGCCTCAAGTAACAGCACCACACATATTCCGTTCTGTCCTGAAATCGAACAATGATAAGTATTATTTGGACTGTATACGCACTGCCAGAGACACCGAAAGAGAATATCGTTATAGAACCACGTTCTTAAAAAGTGATTTACATGCTGGTAAGTAGTGGTGCTGTACTAGTTACTAAATTACCATATAGGGTGGCAGGGACATCGACGCGAAAACTTTTACCGTGGATTCAGTACATGATTCTGAACACAACATCGGTTATTTAAAAAAAAATCTGCTGGTTCATAAAAAAGTGCAATATCTACGCGGTCAAAATGTTGGGAACAGCAGATTATTTTTTTAATAACCTATGAAATATTTCAACGCAGGGGGATTCAGAGTCACGTAAAGAATCCATGGTAACAGTTTTCGCGTCCCTGCCACCCTGTATAGAGGGTGTGAAAAAAGATCGATCGATCGAAACACACAGTTCCCGAAAGGCTGCGAGTGTGACGTACAATTTGTGCATGCTTGTGTTTTTAAACAATATTCCTTGCAAGGTGAAAGGATGTTATTGAAATACTGAGATGTTTTTTTACAGCTGCAGTGCAACCTGCAGTGATATTGTCCGTCAATGGCCAAAGATTATCACCACTTTCAAAAGAACAACATAAAGACAAGACATGTGATGACTATATATTCAAGTATATTGATGGAGAGGTATTGAATGTTACTTGTCGGAAAAGTGACGTTTCTTTGAGAGGCTCTCTAACTATCCATCATATTCAAAAATATTTTCACCATGTGACCAAAGGTAAGTAGTTAAAGATATTCGTATATGCCGACTCAAACAAATTTGGGAAAAGCTAGTCATAAGCAGTTAATGTTGAATTTAAATGGATTTGCCATATCCTTCGGTTAGCCGCTTAAAGGGCTTGCGGTAAGGTTTCGAAAAAAGGGTTTTTACAAAACCCTTGTTTTATAAAAAACAGTTACCTCCTTCAGGCACCTGTCCCACCGCCGGCGATTAACGAGAAGCGAGTAGAGCAAGCGACTAAAAACGAGTTGGCGAGTAACGAGCAGTGAGTGTGTGACGGCGACGAGTCATTACTCGCTGGTATGCGTTTGTACACACGGCTACATATCAAGCTATACATTTCCAGTTTATGCTGATCTTGCGTTTTTGGATTTCCGTACTATACCGAAATGTACTGCTTGATATGTACCCACATCCAAGCGTGAGTCTTCTAGCGAGAGTTTTGCTCACCAAGTGACCGTCGCTGAGCGTCTCATTAATAGCACTTGTCGCGGCCATAAACGAGTACTTGCCGGCAGTGTGAACTGTTACGTGTATTATTTTATTATATTATGTATCTCTTTTACTTACACGGGACCTACAACCTTTTGCACGTTTTCTGAGCGAGAGAATCGTTGATAGCTAGTCGCTTCATCGTTGGCGGTGGGTCAGGTGCCTCAGCCTCATCATACGTTGTGAATGGCCCAACCCTATCAAAATGAGGATGGTCTTAATGGGTAAGCCCGTAGCTGTACTCCAATAACTCTTTAAAATTATATCGGGGGAAGGGTTTAGTAACCCCTTATTGAGGTGGTTAACAAACTCCTTCACAGTTTAAGAGCTCTAAGTTGAAGGGTTTACTAAGAAGTTCTGGTAAATATAGGGGTTTTAAAAGGGATTTACTTTATCATTTCATGGGGTAAGGGTTACTAATTAAGTCGGATTCACACTAGACTGAAGTGTTGTGTCATGATGCATCTGAAGCCTATCAAAGCCATTTCAGTTCATCAAACCTTTTAAATGGCTTATCGGAATACTTCTTGCTTAAAACCAATACGACGCGCAAAAAGTAATAGAGTATTGAATTTTCAGCACTCAGGAATCAGTCGGAGGCAGTTATATCATTAAATATATCTACATTAGCCACCGAAAATAAGTCGCTTAATTGTAGTATCAACAACGCGGATGAAGAAAAGCCAAAAGCGAGGCTATTATTCGTATCTGATGTTCCCTTTAACGGTATGTAAATGACATAGTTCTGTTTTTTTCTTCCGTCATAAATATTGTAATTTACACATTTTGAATTTACCAATACCAATTTACCAATAAGTTGCAATATCCGTAAAAATAAGTATAGTACAAGTTTTCAAAACGTTTTGCTCCTCATACGCCCAACGATGTTTCGCACTACGCAGTACTGTCTTGTTCGCCCCATATTTTATTCCTTGTTGGCCCAGAACTTATTTTTAACTTATTTTATTTCTGTTTTTTACTCCTGATAAACTTCCGTAACTCCATTAACATTTCGTAAATCCACCAAATAACTGTACTATCTGCCAAAAAACCATGTTACTAAACTAATTAAAACAATATTTTAATAACATGATAATTTTATGGAAATATCTTAATTTTCAGATATTCGTATACGCGGCCTGCCTAGAAATAACATTCTGTACCAGTATTCAAATGATGAAAATCAATGGACTATTGAATATCAATACTCTGTGAACGATACTCTTAACTTAATTTGTGTAGGACAGGACCGACAAATTCCGTTTTGGAAATTCGAAGGTATACCTGCCACTTATACGTTTATTAGGGCCGAGTCACACCCGAATGGCAGCGGCCGGCAGCAACGCGGCGAGCACTTTCAGTTTGAAATAATTTTAAACTTTATCTACATACTTAAATTACCATTATCGCTTGAAAAGGTCGCGAGGCCGCCCGCGGTGAAGCGAGCGGGCGCGCGCCACTTGCATCTTGTCGGTGGTTTTGCACCGCGGGCGGCCGCGCTATGTAATGTAGAAACTAAACTAGTCAAGAGGAGACTAGGCGCGTGGGATCTGCAGGTCGCGCGAGGCCGCCAGCGGCCGCTGCCATTCCGGTGGGACTCGGCCCTAACGGGGAATTGATTTTTGAGATTTATTTACTTTGTTGTGTTAAAATGTCATAAATACCTATTAAAAAAATGTATTTCCACTAACAAGAACCGTTGCCAAAAATACGCGATTCATAATATTTGTATGAGTTTCATGTAAGACCCAAATGTTGTTTTATGGAAAAAAAAATATGTTGTTATTAATCCCCGATTCTTGATCAAATTTTTTAGGTTATCAAAGGACCCAAATGAAGTTTTCTGTAAAACCATTTACGATCATATTGGATGCAACCCACGACGGAACTAAAATAAAATGTATTTATTTTGAAGATATGGGATATTCTTATAAAAACAAAACAGTTGAGATCATCCTCCGATTGAAACCGAAATTGGAAGAAAATGAAATTATTTCAGGTAAGTAAAATAAAATTATATGATTAATTCAGAAAGTAGATCTTTTAAGACACTTTTAGTCAATGGTTAAATCTAGGTTTAGTCTTCCCTGCGATAGCTTCAGTATATTGATGTCTGAATTATTTGCTTTCCTCGCTTTTACGTTCTTCGTGTGTTAAATAGAAGAAAGAATTAGTGTTATTTGAGTCTCGCATAGGTAATTACAAACACAAAGGCTCCTGTGAGCAGAAACCGTGTCATTCAAAAATAAAGAGTACCTACTAGACATATTTAAAAAAGTATTATGAATCAAAATAAAAATAGTTGTAGTATCGTGAAGTCAATTTGCAAAACAAAAAGCGTTCGGCCAACACCTGACGTCACTACATTATTTGTTTTTGCCAAAGGCCATAGACAGACAATAGTCTATGCTCGTCTAGCGCATAGGCGTCGACGGAAAGACGCCCCAAAGAATGGCTGTCAATGTTATAAGTCACAGGGTCAGTTTACTCCTGCCAGGGTTGCGAGTTTGTCCGAAAGGGATATCGCGGCCCCGGCACATAGGCAACGGAAGGAACATGGGTGGGTTTTAGTCAGTAAAAGTCTGACACGCCCTCCCGCTCCGCTCCCGCCCGAGCGGGAGAAGTTATTTGATAATTTCCTACCATAAAAAAAAGGGTCAGTTTACTGATTGTCCTGTAGGCAGCCCCTTGTGGAGGGTCCGGTTATCACCAGCACGGCTGGCATGCTACAGTGACTCACACGGCCTGCGAGCACGACGGGCACGTGAATGATGCGCAGCCACACGACTGCGTCTAACACGATTTTGTACTACAAAGTACTACGCAGAAAACCCATCAATTCTACATTATATATTTAGATTTTTCGGCACTGACTGTCTCAACGGACATTAAGTACTGGTTGAAAACTATTGTGGTATAATATGGTAAAGAAAGTCACAGCACCTGGTACAGCCGGCTCTTTTTCGGGAATACAGTTTTTGTCTTTATGAAGTACTAGCTTTTGCCCGCGGCTTCGCCCGCGTGGATTTTAGATAATATCCCTCGGGAACGTACTCTCTCTCTCTTCGTGTGGTTAGTGACTAACCTGGTGTCAAAGTTTTAAAGCCGCTGTAGCGGCATCTACATCGCTACATGCGAACTACGCATCAAAGACCTGACGTCACACAACATCCTGACGTAACACAAATCCTGCATCGCGCAATTAGAGTTTACCGCGCGATAAACATATATACAAGCTTCCCGACTTCAACCTCTGGGCAGTTGCCCGCCAGACATCACACCCGTCTGGTCAGAGGATCCTCCCTTTTCTATGGGGGATGAGTGAACTTTATACCCTGTTCCTCATACCCCCAAACCGCCCCTGGGCCTCACGATGTTTTCCTTAACCGTTTTCACGGGAACATACTACTGGGATTATATACCTAATAGCCGAGGAAAAGGTCATTGACTCCTACCGCTGCGCCCGCGTTGCCGTGAACCATGATTATTTTGTTACGCGTAATTTTGAATCTCTCTTTATCTCTTTTAAACCATTCATTTAAATTATATGATGTGCAGATATTATAATCTAAATTAAATGCCCAATTTAAATAAAATGTTTTATTAGACAAGGATACTGGTCAAAATAGCGTCGCAAATAACAATTAAATTTTTATCAAATTCTGAAGGATAATAATGGTTACTGTGTACATGTCTAGGATGACCTCCTTAGAAGATAGACATATGCCATCACGGATTTTGTTGTTGAACTTTTTAAGATGAACCATTCTGTAAAACATATTTTTTATGTAACTTTTACGGTTTCCGCGGCGCACGCCAGTAAAGCTCCCAGTCGGCATGACTTTTTCCGACATCTTCTACAAGAACCGTCATATTTCAGCCAGTTTACACAAAATCTTAATGAATTATATACTAAAACCTTTCGCATGAATTACTCTGTCCATTGGTGAAAACCGTTTGAAAATCCGTTCAGTGGTTTTTGAGTTTATCGCGTTCAGACAGACAGACGCGGCGGGGGACTTTGTTTTATAATATGTAAGGATAAGGATTAGGCTGTGTACCTAGTCAACAGATTTCAAAATTGCCATTAATGTACGGTCAGCATCAAAAGTTGATGACCACATTTAAATTTTCAAAATCGCTGTATAGTGAAGTGCTAATAGTGAATACGGTGTACAGCGATTTTGAAAATCTAAATGAGGTCATCAACTTTTGATGCTGACTGTACCTACATTACCTACGTCGCAGTAGTCTGCACGAGGCTTTAAGACATCTTAGGCGAAAAACTTTCGTGCAGCAGCTGCGCGCTCTCATGTAAATACATAAACGACAATTTTGAAATCTGTTTACTAGGCAACAGCATTAATTTTGCCGGAATATCAACCAACCGCGCCGCGGTCTGCCGCTCGAAACTTTTCGTCGTCGCCAGCGTATTCCACTCCTTCCCTACCCTCTGCAGTCAGTGCAAAGTCGTTGCTAAATAAAATAATAAAGTGCACTTTGCTATAACTGCGGGTGACCGCGCTGTGGCCACTTTATGTTGGCGCGAAGAAATTCATCGTCAAATAAAACGCGCCTTTAAACTAAATTAAATCAATCCATGTTATGTTTTTCAGGTGAAATATCTGCTCACAGCTACACTCTGGTTTACTGTTTGACAGCAGCAGGAGTCAGTGTCATTATACTGGTAATATTATATTGGACTGTCAAGAAGTCCTACTGCTGCATAAAACCGAGTTCGCAAGAGTTGCCACCAGTACCAGCGCCGAGACCCCACGTAAGTTTTTTCCTTTTTAGGGTTACGTAGTAAACAAGGAACCCTTATAGTCTCGCCATGTCCGTCTGTCAGTCTGTCTGTTTGTATGTCTGTCCGCGGCTTAGCTCAGAGACTGTTAGAGCTAGAAAGCTGTACTTTGGCAAGAAAAATATATTTTTTTGGGCACACTTATAGAGGGGATGTCTTTTTTTCTCGTCTGTCCTATGGTGTGGGCTGTCGTTGGAAAGATCGTTTAAAAATAATGTGGGTGTGTGAAAGACATTTTTCAATTTAGGGATCCGTTTGCGAAATATTAAGCTATAAAGTTTAGCACCCTGCCAGCTTAATGGTTGTACTTGAATTTATGAAAAAATTCACAGCAGTAGTATATATAACAAGGTTAAAAGGAAAACTATCACAGCTAAGTAGGTTTAACAGGTTAACGAGTAATAATCAACCAACTTTAGGTGCTTTCTTGAAAAAAGGTTGTGGCGATGTTTCGCAGGATTGACCCTGGACGGTAGTTAACGGAACACTTGACATTTGTAGTGGTCTAGTTTGAATATAGTAAAATGTCTGCATTGCGATGATAATACAGTAATATTGTACCATAGAGCTGATCTGATGATGAACCTGGACGAAGATAACGGAGGTCAGGGGTACCGTATTATTTTATTATCATCGGAAGACATACATACATATTTTAATACTAGAAATAAAGATAAAATAGATCATCCATTTTTCAGATTATCTAAAGTACATACATCTTTTATGGGGTACTGTGTTAAATGTTACAACCAAATACCTTGTTATATTTTACAATTAAATGAAAGAAAATTTAAAACTCATATTAAAAGTACACTTTGTAAACAAGCATAGTACAAATTAGAGGATTATATCCAAGATAAGAATGCTTGGAAACATGCTGGTCCAGCTCCATAGGATAATCTAGAATCTACACAAAATCAAACTGGTTGCTAATTTAAGTCGTATAAATTATTATATTTTATTATATGACATTGATTTTACATTCTGTGATTACTTCCTCACACACTGACTTATTAATTGTAACTTTTTTTTGGAAAATCGTCTACTTTTACAATGTTTGTAAATATGTGAGAACCATGTATCTATCACATAAGTAATTAATTTATCTGTTGTTGCTCTCTTTAAAAAAATCTTTTTACCTATAATGTGGTATAGTAATTATTTTTTTTATTTTTAGATGTATGTGATGTGTGTGTGTCTTCACATATAATTCTATAACTAACTAGCAAACCCGGCGAACTCCGTTTCGCCACCAGATGGCTTCGTTTTATGTAACATTTCGTTTAATCACCAAACGAAATGTTACATAAAACGAAGCCAAAAGAAGAAGATTTTTTTTTTTGTTTTATATTTGAAAAGGAAAATTTTATTTCATTTCACAACAGTAATGAATTCATTTCGATTACAAAAATGTGCAGTACGACCGCCATCTAGAAGAGTCGCCGCAATTCCAGATGATGCTAACGCCAAAGCTATGTCACATCTTGATCGAATAGTGGCCAAAATCAATGAAATGACAAATGTTTTCCCTGTTCCTCCAGGTGCGTCCAGGAAGAATAGACCACCAGTATTATTGTCCACCGCTTGCATTAATGTTTCGTATACTTGTTTTTGCTGTTCATTCAGCAACGGCACATTATTTCGAACGAATTCCTGCAATGTATCAACATTGTATTGCAGCTCTCGATTTAATTCTTGGTTGAATGCATCGTGCATCGATCGATTTGGCGCAATCATTCCTACTTCAATCAGTAGCTTGTTTGCAATAGTCAAGCATTGATACTCAATCAGAATCAATCCTTCATTGTAGATTTCATCGGTTATTTGGATGTCAGGATTATTCGTTTGAATGCGCAAGCGATGCAAGATATCTTCACATATGTCGTCTTTGTATTTGTTCCATAACTGAATTGGTTGTGAAGGAAAACATGTGGTGATGATAATTGCGAACAGCGTTCGTATTTGGTACGCATTTGATGAAACAACTGAATCCGCAAGTGTTAAATCCCAATGAGAATCGTTCTCCAGCAAACCCAATAGTTGACATGCTTCTCGATATGTTTGGCATTGGTGGCCATTCACAGTTTTCAAATGCGCAAATGATTTTGGTCCACGTACATTTACCAACAGCAGTCGCAAATAAAAACATTCATCATTTCTAGGATGAACAGTATACATGCGATCTAGTGCATCAGTGGAAAACACCTGTGGCCAATCTGGAACTGGGGTTCCTTATTTGCGACGTTGGAATTTCTTTGTTGATTGATTCCAAGTGTAATACTTGGGCATTTCAACGTACATCAGCGTCGCTGCGAATGGATCTGCTTCACACACTGCAAAGAAGCTAGTCAATGTTGTCGATGGTGGTCTCTCAGCTCGTTGTGCCGCATTAGCCTCAGTAAAGTAAACTCTTTAGCCATTTTCCAAATGCACTACTAAATGTACAACTGTGGGATATCTTTCATGAATTTGAAATGACAATAATCGCCACAGTGCTTCATTAGCACTGACGTATCTGCCCATTTGGAAGTTGCTGATTTCGTCATTCGCATTTTCCGACGCAATACCAAACACAGCCATGTCGCTGCCTTTTGTGACGTACTTGCACAAATATTTGATTGATTTGGCCGAATGACAACTCTCAACGTTTGTATGTGTTTCGAAAATTCGTGATAGCAGCGGGCAATATGGTACAATGAATTCATTTCTGATCTCAATCTCTTGATTTCGAACTTTAACTTTGATAGTTCGACCATTATCTTCTTTTGAACGCCGACGATATACTGGATATCCATCGTTCCCTGTGACTGTTTCAGCAACTAACGGTCGCGGATATCGTTTTGTGCACTTTCCATCATTTGTTCAGCAACCAAATTAGGATATGAGCATGCGGTAGTCCACGCTTCTGCCATTCCACCGAGTACATATAACAACGTGTGTCACCAAAAACTCGATACTTAGTAAGCACATCCATCATAACCTTGAGTTTTTGCTGAAATACTCTGGCGATTATGTCATGGCGATCTTGCGGTTTTTGGCCCGGTTCGTCATTGGTCCAATATCTAAATTTTCATCATCACTGTAGTTCGCAGTGGGATCATATTGGAATGCCAAGCGATTGTATGATGCCAATGATCTTCGTGTGCTCACGCGTTGTCTCAATCGGGCATTCTCTCTTATTATATTTTGTCTTTCTTCGCTTAAGTTCTGTGAATACACTTGTTGCTGGCTTGCATGTCTTGTGCGGCGGCTGATGTTCGCACGTCGTCCTCTAGGCATTTTGGACTATGGACAGAATGGTGAATTTAACCTCAAATGCATGATCCACATAATTTACACAGTTCAACTTACCACTTTAAAGACAAATGCCTGCTGTTGAAATTGAATAAAAATTTGCAAAAATTTACACGTGATTGATTTGATGGTTTCCAATTGTAATGTTAGGACACGAATAACTTATTTTTTTTTACTTTTTTTTCACAATTTCACAGTGAACACAATACCGGTTTGTCACATGAAATTAACTGAGCAGAGAACAATGAGTAGCTGTCAAACAATGTATCACGCACCGGCGCCATCTACTTAAAATATTGGTTTGTAGTACATGCTATGTATCAGAGATGGCGCTGTATGTGAAAAAAGATTTTCCCGCTTTTCTGTTGAAATTTTTCCTGAATTTTCTTTGCTATTAACCTTACGGAGCCCGAGACCTTACCAACGAATGCAAAACCGTGGAAATCGGTTAGTGCGTTCTGGAGTTATAGCGTCAGGAAGGAAAACCCGACTTATTTTTATATAGTAGATGTACCTACATATACAAAATATTGTAAAACATTTTAAAAGAGTAACGTTGGAGTTTCTTGCCCATTCTTCTCCATACGAAAACTACCTTTTGGAAGGGGCGACTAGAATAAATTATTTTTTTTTGTAATTTTTGACGTTCAAAAGTGCCTTGCCAGGGCCTATTTGAAATAAATGATTTGACTTTGACTATACATTTGCAAATATTCAAATTAAGATCACCAGAAGTGATTAAGTATTCAAAAGTTCCGTTAACTACCGTCCAGGTCAGTCCTGCGAAACATCGCCACAAGTTTTTTCACACAGCGATTTTAAATGAGCCGCCATAGTATTTATCGTCTTATATTAAAATACCTATCTAATGACATATGTGTGGTTGTTATTGGTGCTTGCACCAGCTTCCATACATTTTTGCCGATTCTCCGCAGTTTGAAAAACATGTTCTCCCATATATTCCGTATGGTAGATTTTTTTTTCAATTACGATGTTAAGTTTGTTCATAATAAATTCATTCCAACTACGGAACCCTTCATTGTGCGTGGTCCGACACACACTTGGCCGGTTTTTTTGTACTAACTTCATAAAATCATGTTACTGTATACTTTAAGGAAACAGTTGATTAACTTTCCGTTTTACTTTCAGCCAGACACAGTTTACTATGAAAACATGTTGTCTGTGTTCCGGCCGATAAACGAAAGAGAAGCTGCAGAGATGGAGAATGATTATGAGGAGATTCAGTAGTCAAGTGATGGTCGTCGCACACCTTAACGACTCAACACCAACTCAACTCAAAGCAAAGCATTGACATGTGAGCTTTATATCGCGTCACGTGCAGCAACATCTCTGGTGAACGACGACGCGTCGACAACTACTGTCACTTAATTTTGGAAATGTCATTGTACGTGACTTGATATTAGGTTCACATTCCAATATTTTACTTTGAGTCGAGTTGGTGATAAGTTGTTTCAGTGCAACGGCCATTCTTCAAACATATGACGTATTATTGGCATCTTTGTTTGTTTGCCTATCTGAAGCCAGTCATAATGATTCGCTCTAAATCTCCAAGGCTTCTCTTTCTACAATCGACGCGGAGGAGAGGAACAGGCGCGGGCGGCGAGGAAGATTCCCCGCAGTCTGGGTGGGGTCTGGTTATTCTGGTCGCCAGAGAGAGAAGTTTTGGTTAGTTTATGTAAAATCAATTAAGTCTAAAATATGTACCTACAATAAATCAAATTCTCGATTTGTTGTATAAAAATTCTAGTAGATGGCTGAATCACCAGAGATATTGATGTTATCGTAATTTAAGTAAATCTTAGTCCTTTTCAATGTATTTAATTTATTAAACATTAAGTTTAGCTATTACTGTACTTATTCAAATAATTCAAAACGAACTAAATACGAGAAGACTCATGAAGTTCCGGATGACTGACTGTTAAATATTCTACTGGTTATTTTGGTAATATTCTATTATAATATCTATTTAGTTTATATTACAAGACAATGGCGTAATGTAATGATGCGAGCATAAAGGATCTAGGGAATTCAATCTTGAGCCTTTTTATGAGATGCAATCTCGTGGAAGGACAATTCTATTTGCGATATCTCGTTTGAGATTTCAACCAATACAGTAAAGATTTCAAAACTGAGCGGTTGACTTAGCACACTATGCTTCTGGAGGAGCCTTCCTAATATAATAATTAATGTATTTAAAGTGTGAGTGATGCGTGTGTACTGATTTGTAACTTTATGTATGCGTGGCGTAGATGATTATTACGTAATACGATAACCATAAGTGGGTGTAGAGATTTTTAAATTAAGAAACGCATTATTTTAAAAAGTAGGCGAAATCTCGATCTGTAAAATATCAAAATCCCTTGAACATGATCTCACCTGATTACCGAGTGAGATCTCAAATGGCCAATCTCGAGACCGGATTAAGCACGCGAGATCTCGAGTTGGTAATCTTGAGTCGAGATTACATTCTCTAGCCGTGTCCTAATACAAGCGATCGTCCCACGAATCATAGTGTATTCGTGGCTTTCATTGTGTCACTCATCTGTTCGAAAACGGAAGGCGTCGCACGGGTCCGCTGAACAAAGTGAACGCGACGATCGCTAATATTAGGACACAGCATGATACAGTTTTAAGTAGAATTAGGTAATTAAAATTCGAAATATAATTTGTGCAGTTTGTGAACCTTTTTCATTGTTTTATTATTCTTCTATAAGTTCCACACAGATTACAATAACATCTGTGAAGTTTTTATTTATCAAACAACTCTTTCAAAAAATCTTAATTCACTTTATGAGCGGAGTAGGTACTGCTAGAAGGGAGGTTAGCGGTGCTGGTCAGGTCTCCTTTATTTTTAATTGTATTCAATAAAAACTTATGGAACGGAACATCCTGCAGGAGTCTGTTTCTCAATAGTTTTAGGTAACCTGGGAGTCCCAAGTCCAGAGTGAATAAGAGCATAATGTAACCGGTAGGTAGAAGAACTTTCTCATAAAAACATTTTGAAAAAAAAAAGCTCATTTCAATAATGCTAGTTAATATAAGTATGAAATGGCCAACCTGTGTTGAGCAAGCATGGTGATCAATGCTCGTGCCTTCTCTGTATGAGAAGAGGACTGGTTTTAAGCCACAACTTTGTACTGGACGACGTCCTGGGTTCAATTCCCAGGTTGGGCAAAGTGCTGTTGGGTTTTTCATCAGGAATTTCTCAGTAGCAGCCCGGAGTCTGGATTTGTGCCCGGTTGATGGCAAATTCACCTCCTATTACATGGGACTTAAACATAACTGGCGAAATGTGGGCGTACTATAGGTATACCTCTGCCTAACCCTTCGGGAACACGGGCGTGATGTTATGTTATGTTACAGTTTGGCAAAAAAGAGTCTGAAAGAAATGAGGGCGCCACTATCGCACTTAGGTGACTTCGAATGGGAAATGAGTAAAATAATTTAAACAAATAGTTAAAAATTACTAGCACTTGGCAAAGTAGTGCCATCATCGCTGGTCTGCATTACGTAAAATATTGAGTTCCAAATGTCACCAGGTCAGACTCTTTTATGTTGATCTGACCTCAATATTCAACTGTAGACGCAAATGTACGCAAGCGTTTCACAAGAATATGAACATTTATGTTATATGATTCATTATCATCTCATTTAGATTTTTCAATAGTCAGCTTGCTTTTATCTGGGGAATAAATATTAGTTTGTCAGGTTTTGTATAGAAAATATGTCAAACTGTCTTAATTACCTAATCTCCACATAAAAGTCATTTGACTATTGAACAATCAGCCCTGAGCAAGTAAAGACTCTACACTCTCTAAATACTTTACTTGCTCAGGGCTGACTTTTCACGATGATTTTGAACGACATGGGCTCCCCCGCTAACGCAGAGTCTCGTGTCGTGATCTCCTCTGAGAGTGAGCACTCTGTTCCCTTCACGAGGGGAACATACTATATACCCCCGCCTATGGCTCCGCTAATTAATACAATTTATAATTTTAATTATTAATTTTTTTGTTCATTATTAATATTCTAGTTGGCTAGTTAGACACATTTCTTATTTCCATACAGTAATATTGCCAAATTAATCAAAATGGGTAAATCTTTGACAGCTATTTGCGACGTTGCCAATTTTTTGGATAAACGCTCTTAATCGTCAACCACTTTGCATAGGACACAAAACGAAGGAGTCGTTATTTTTTATAAAAAAACAACTCAAAGAGTCATTTGAAGAACCACAAATTATTGACGCAAACTGCCTATTACTTAAATTAAATTCAGATACCTGTATCATTGGGATCTACCGTCCTCCAAGCCAACATAACACTGGAAATTTTACTAATTCAATTGATGGGCTCCTCACTTCCTTAAGTAGCTACAAACACATAATACTTTGCGGTGACATAAACATAGATATAGTAGTGAACAGCCCAGATAAACGCTCTCACGATTACCTTAATGTCCTTGCTGGTCACGGTCTGCTGCCAGGTCATGTTCTCCCAACCCACAGCAAAACATGCCTGGATCACATTATGGTTAGGACCAGACTGAAGGCTACCTGCATTGTGGTCGAATGACCAATTACGGATCACGAAAGTGTGGCCATTAGCCTTGATCTTGCTTACAAGTCTCAGCTAGAATACTCAAACAAAATAAGTCACCATATTGATTATGGTAACCTAGACATAGCTCTGCGTAAGACAGACTTTCAAACTATCTTAAATTGTAGGCATGTAAATAAAGCAACGGACTTGCTAGTAAGCTGTCTGTCAAGTGCTATAAAAGATAACTCCAAAGTAGTAATAATACCTAGAAGGAAAGTGATTAGTAAGCCATGGATCACAAAAGGGCTTTTAAAATGCATGCGCAACAAGGACAATCTGTATAAAAAGTTAAAAGGGGACCCAAATAATGAAATACTCCAGACATCATACAAGCGTTACAGAAACTTTTGTTCATCGCTTCTAAAGAAAGCTAAAAGAAACCATGAAAAACATGAGATTGAGAACGCGAGTGGCAACAAAAAGAAGCTATGGGATGTAATCAAACAGATTAGCGGCTCCAACAGGGCAACAGATCACTCCTCCTGCCTCATCTCAAATGTGAACCCGGACAAGAGCATCAATGAGGTCAATAGTTTCTTTGCAAACGTTGGACGTAACCTAGCCGACCAAATCACTTCTCATTCATTCCCTCTTAGAAATCAATCTGACAACCTCGCGGACTCCGCTCCTCTTAATTCCTTGGTAATGCTTCCTACGGACGACTCCGAGGTCCTACGACTCATTGAAGGATTAAGGGATAATTGTGCTGTCGGAATTGACCAGATCCCTGGCCGGTTACTGAAGAGGTATGCTCACGTTTTCTCCCCCGCTATTACCCACATCTGTAACCTCACCATATCAACAGGGATATTCCCTCAGGCGTTTAAATCCGCAGTTATAAAACCCATACATAAAGGCGGTGACAGGGACTGTGTCAACATCTTTAGACCCATCTCTATTCTTCCAACGCTCTCAAAGGTCCTGGAGCGCCTAATGAATAACCGGTTGAGTAAGTTCCTCGAAACTAACAACCTTCTTTCATCTTCCCAGTTTGGGTTCCGGCAAGGTAAATCTACCAATGAAGCTGTACACGAATTGGTTAGCTCGGTCATAACCACCATGGATAAAAAGGGAAAATGTCTCACGGTGTTCCTGGACTCAGCAAAGGCCTTCGACACAGTTTCTGTCCCACACTTATTGGGCAAACTGGAAAAAATGGGAGTACGAGGTCTTCCCCTAAAATTATTTCAGGACTACTTATCTGACCGGAAACAGCAAGTTAGAGTTGATAATAGGGTTAGTAACAAACGGCCTGTGACTTTTGGAGTGCCTCAGGGCAGCATACTTGGCCCAACCCTCTTCTTGATCTACATTAACGACCTTTGTCAACTCCACCTTAGTAATGGTAAAATTTTTACATTTGCCGATGACACGGCCCTCTTTTTTAGTGGTGATAGCTGGGATGAGGTCTTTTATGTGGCCCAGCAGGGGCTCAACAGGGTTGTTCATTGGTTAGAGAGTAATGTGCTGACTCTCAATGTCACAAAAACCAAATACATAGCATTTGCACTTCGATCAAACGCGCTACCCCCACGTTCACTTTTTATAACAGCCCATACGTGCTGGTCTACCTACCAACCATGTGAATGTACTTCTCTTCAAAGAACCGATCACATTAAATATCTTGGGAGTTATATTGGACCAATTTCTCAGCTTCAAACCACATATAAACGTCCTGGTAACAAGATTGCGCAAACTCATTTACATCTTTAAGAGTCTAAAACACGTAGCCGACCTTCGTACCATCAAGATGGTCTACTACGACTGGTCTTATAGACTATTGCATCATATCCTGGGGAGGTGCTGCTAAAACGCACTTGATAGAGGCGGAAAGAGCTCAACGTGCTATACTTAAGGTTACTGCTGGCCTTCCCTTCCGCTTTCCTACAGTCGACCTGTACAAAAAGTGGGATGTACTGTCTATAAGACAAACTTTCGTTCTGCACACAGTCCTCAAAAAGCACTCGCAGCTAGTTTATAACTCGGATCTGTTGAAGGATAAACGAAGAAAAGGTTCTGTGTGCAGAACTGTATATTGCCGTTCAAGTCTGGCCCACAAGTTTTTCGGTTACCTAGGAGATTATCTTTATAATATTATTAACAAGAGTCAAAATATTTATCCATTACATAAACCCAGTTGTAAGAAAAAAGTGACGGAATACTTGAAAACCCTTTGCTATGATGACACAGAGAAACTGCTCCACATAATTAAATAAATCCCATTCCCTTTCCACATCTTTGCTGTTATGGCTCCGTAATTCCAATTTCCGATTTTCACACAGGCACTTGTATTCAAATACCTTCACATTCACCACTATTCACCTTCACGGTCACCACCATTCAACTACACACTCGCCACCTCTCACCTATACTTCAACACAATTAACATACACATTCACCACCACTTACCTACACTTCACCACAATTCACCTACACATTCACCACCATTCACCTACACTCCTCCACCACTCACATACACATTCACCACCATACACCCTTTGACTGCTTCTGTTGTTATTTTTTTTTTTCATTTATTTATCTCTTTGTTTTGTTTAGTAGAAATACATGTTACCACCACCGCCACTAAGTGGGGCCTGGTGACCTGTAACACAGGTTTTTCTAAACCTACATCAGGCACCAGCTCTCACAATGTGAATTCATATTCTTCAAAACTGTTAAATGCTACAAAACCATTGTGAGAGAAAATAAATATATTTTATTATTATTATTATAATCAGATCGACGTACTGGCTAACAGACAAGTCAGGCAGTCTTTGCCTTGTACGCACAAGATGGCGTTAGAATCTAGAATCGGAATAAGCAGGCTAAAACTTATTTCAGTATATATTCAACAGTAGTTCAATGTACCTATTGTTATTTAGCCAGCAGCTTAAGGATAATAATAAAGTTTTCCTTCAAAGTGAGTAATACAGCGATCGCTAGTGTGCCCATGAAACCGGACTATTTTAGGGCAATTTAAATGAATGTAGATGGTGTTAATTTTCGAAGCAATTCCTAAACACTCAATTTCTTATACAAGTGTCCTAATTCAACTCTGTTGGAAGACAGAAATAAGCAGAAATTTTGTATCTACTAACTGAAATGGACTAATGTACAGTTTATATGAAGTGCCAGATGGTAGCTGGACTACATTATTAGCCAGTCAGCAAAGTGGCAGTGTAGCTGGAGTCAGTAATTCTTCCATAAATAATATTCATATACACGAAAGTTTCTCGGTCTGATTGTTACGTTTTGACTGGTAAACAGCTAAGAAGATTTTGACGAAAATTGGTATAGGAATCGCTTGCGCTCTGAGAAACAACATAGAAAATCAAGCTAAATAAAACAATTCCAGAAAGAGGTGAAATGAGATGTTGAAGTTTATATTGGAAACACAATTATCACGCGAACAGGAAATAATAAAGTTGCATTATCCTTAAACAAACATCCTTAAATGATGGTGACTGTATTTCAGCAGTAAATCAGTCCTGTGTTGTATTTTGTTATTGAATTATGTGTATTGATTAATATGGACTGTTAATTAAAATAATTAAAAATGTTTCGTTTAGGATTATGTTCAGTTTTTATAATATTGAGAGCTGTAGCTGAAGCAAAAGTTCCTGAAACTGGTAAGACCTTTCTTGACTGACCTTATATTGAATAAAATCGACTGCTAGTAGTATCTTAAATCTTGGCCGGGTGACATGAAAAAGTGTAAAATCATGTCTGTGACGCCCTTTAGCAGTCAGCTATCTAATTACGTATCACATTTTCGTAAACCGTTACGACTAATTTGTTTCATTTTGACAGTTCAGCAACATTCATTGCGTTATTTACGTTGTTGAGTAAGTTTTTTTTTCGAACTTATGAAGCAATGGATTACAAATCTGTTTCAAAACGATTCAGATTGTGGTTGATCGTGTATTAATTAGGGTACGGGTTTTTTTTCATTAATTATTATAGTTATGCAGATCAGTGACTATTTGGCAAGCGCCCGCCATTTTTTTTTTATGACGACACTAACATAGTGTCACTCTAAATAAAGGAGCACATTCATGATATATTTTTGAGTCATTGCATTGTAACTCTTATAACGTTGTAATAAAGTATAAATTAGAATAATTGCCGAGAGTTGTATCACGGCAGTGTTCTAAATTAAGGCTTTACATGAAAAAAAAAATACCTGTCGTGATTGTGCTCTTTAAAGGAATAGACTCTCACGCATAACGACATAAAACAAAGAAAGTTACCTTTTTTCGGTGCAGTCGAGTGAAGAATACCTAAATTAATTTAAAAAACATAATATTCGTTTGAAAAGCATAAAACAAAAATATGATAGATCCATAAAGTTTACTTTTCTTGATTAATGGTTATCGGACGCTATAGCAGATGTAAACCGAGACTTAGATTCTATCAAAAAGTGGTCTGATATTTTTGGGGTGTCAGTAAACCCCTCAAAGTGTCAGGCCATTGTAATTGTAAGCTCGCGCATGATGGGTAGGGTGGCACTTAGCTCTCTTCCACCTCTTGTTTTTAATGGTGCCGTCATACTACCCTCTACCCCTACGGTGAAAGATTTCGGTTTGCATCTGGACTCGACACTTGGCTGGCAACGCCAGGTTTCTAGTGTTATTCAAAGGGTCAACGGTACTCTGCGATCCCTATAACGTTTGAGAGACTTTACCCTATAAGACGAAAACTATGCTTGTTCAGACTTAGATTTTTCCTATTATCGATTTATGGTGACCTGTGCTATTTTGATTTGAATGCGGTTTTGCTGGATAAACTCGATAGACTGCTCAACAATTGTATCCGGCTAATTTTCAATCTAAGGAAATATGACCATGTGTCGAGCTACAGGTCTGAGCTCAAAGGGATGTCCATTCGCCAAAGAAGAAATGTGCGCGCTTTGTCCACGCTTTTCTCCCATCTCAACTCTCCCTCCTTCTTATCTTATGTCTCACTTCCGATATATGTATATGTTATTCACATCTGAATCTGTGTTCTTCCAACAATCTTCTCCTACTCTGTTCTACTCATACTTCGGACTTTGTTCATTCTTCCTTTCATATTCTGTCCATTCTTCTCTGGAATGCTCTTCCTCTTGATATCAGGACGGTCACCAGTGTAGAGACATTTCAATGACCTCCTTTCTCAAGGAAATGAGGTAATTTGTTTATAAATAATCATAATAAATAATATTTTTTTAATCCCAAAAGTAATGTACAAAGTAGTTGTGCACAGAAATTTGATCAATGAACCCCATGCTAGGTGGACCCTGTGTTACAGGGGTCGACGTCATAAATTATGTATATAATTTAGGTATATTTTATAGAAAATATTTGTATGTATGTGTATTATAAGTCTATAACTTATTTATGTAGCTATTTTATTTATAATTCATTATGTTATGTTTTTAATTTTTATTATTAATATTATCTCCTCTCAATCGGAGCACCTGCGATCTTATCTCTTCACCACCTTTGGTTGACTGGTAGAGAATGCCTAAGGCATTAAGTCCGCCTTTGTACCTTATTGTGTGCGAGAAGTTTCAATAAATAAATAACTAAATGCTCAGTGTAAACGCGTAATTGTAAATAATATTAATATATTAATAATATTATTTCTTACATATTATATTGTTTCGATATCCTGGTATATTTATAGAATAGCGTTTTAAATTCCGTCTGCAATGATACAAATGTCAAGTTACTAAATAATTTACTTTGCCATTATTTAGGTAAAACCACACAAAACACTAGGTAGCATTTTTATTATGTAGGTGCTTAGTACTTCCTACCTGAGAACGATCCTAGATGTAGCAGGTGGCGATCTGTAACTTCTGCCTGCCTCCATAGGATAAGGCGTTTGTTTATGTATGTATGTATGTTAATTAAATTAATATATCGAAAAAACACGATGATCAGGTTATTTCTTTAATTGAAAAATAGTGTAGCGACATCTACATCGCTACATGCGAACTACGCATCAAAGACCTGACGGCACACAACATCCTGACGTCACACAAATCCTGCATCGCGCAATTAGAGTTTACCGCGAGATGGACATGTATATAATCTCCGAACTTCAACCTCTGGGTAGTTGCCCGCCAGACATGACACCCGTCCGGTCGGAGGATCCTCCCTTTTCTATAGAGGATGAGTGAACTTTACACCCTGTTCCTCATACCCCTAAAATATCAGTTTGGTAAGAAAGGGAAATCTTTGAAAATGGTTTACAAATATATTTGCGCGCTCACACGGTAGCCTTTTATACGACTTTTTCGGTTACATTATTATTAGGTTCATTGTAGGGTTTCGGTAGTGGAGGACCTTGCGGCGAAGTAATAACAGCCGCACGGGTCGTTCCATCAGGTTAAGCTACGCTTGCCGGGGTTGGTCCGTGGATGAGTGACCATATTTACGTACCAAGACTTTTCTGTGCCTCGGAAAGCACATAAAGCCGTTGGTCCCGGCTGTCATTCGTGGATCTTTGACAGTCGTTACGGGTCGTCAGAAGCCCGAAAGTCTGACAACCAGTCTTATCAGGGGGTATCGTTTTACCCAATTACTGGGTTGTGGAGATCAGATAGGCAGTCGCTCCATGTAAAATACTGGTATTCAGTTGCATCCGGTTAGACTGGAAGCCGACCCCAACTATGTTGAAAAGGCTAGGCAGATTTAGATTGATCTGTAGGGTTGCGTACCTCAAAAGAAAAAAACGGAACCATAAGAGCACTTCGTTGTGTCTTTCAGTCTGTCAAGAGACCCTTTTTCTCAGTAACGTGCGGAAGTATCAAGTTGAAATTAATATCAAATACGTAAGTCTACGTTCCCTTTGAGCTCTAAAAAAATAACTTTCTAAGTCAACGCAATAAAAAAAATGGCCATTTATGTGACATATTTTAATACTCGTAAATAAATCGAAATTCGAAAATCGTTAATTTGTAGAATAATCACATTTAAAAAAGATGCGATTTCAAACTTACATTTGCTGTTGCAGACCGTGGCGTATATCGATGTAGAATGTTGAGTTTGTTTTGGGGATTAATTCATCCCAACTACGGAACCCTTCATTGTGCGTGGTCCGATACGCAGTTGGCCAGTTTTTATTTAATTTCTTGTCCTCATGGCACGGACAGAATACCACAGTTTTAAAAAAATTCAGTCACGCAAACAAATAAACCCACGGACGTAAAAATATCGCGGCGATTTTTTTTCGTGCACTGGATTGTCAAAGCTCTTCTTAGCAGCCGGGAGTTAAAATCCACCAGTGTGTTTTTGCAACGCGCTGGGACGAGAGTGCGTCCTAGCGCGTTGGATTCTCAACGCTCGGCTCAAAACCGAAAATCCAGTGCGCGATAAAATCCCGCCGCGATGTTTTTATGTCCATGCATTCTGTGCATTCTGAAACTTTGCAACGTCATAAATAGCTGTCAAATATATCGCTGATTTGATTAGTTTATTAAAATAATAATAATAATAAGCTCATGAGGTTGTCGACATGTGGGATGTGGACTCAGCGATCATTGTGCCGATAGTCGTATCAGCTAATGGCTTAGTTGCCAAGAGCCTCGACCAACACCTAATGAGGCTCTCGTTGGGCAGCTGGATCAAGGGCTTGATTCAGAAAATGGTACGTTTGGACACGGCTCGCATTGTCAGGAGGTTCCTCTCCCTGTTCCCGATACCGGTGGGCTACTATTTTTTATATTTTTGAATGTTTTAATTTTTATATTTAAAAATATAATTTATAAGTATTTAAAATGAAATAAAGGAAATAATAATAATACCAGCCTGTTACTGTCCCACTGCAGGGCAAAGGCCTCTTCTTATACAGAGAAGGCACGAGCATTGATCACCACGCTTGCTCAAGACGGATTGGCGAATTCAGACTTATATGCACTAGGAAGTGGTGAAGGGTGGGCGTTTTGGGGGACTGTCTTATGTAATTTTGACGTTCGAAAAGTTCCGATTCTCAGCCTAGTTTGAATAAATACATTTTGAATTTTATATAAGTCCAGGTTTCCTCACGGTCCTGTCAGGGTTGCGAGTTAGTCCGAAAGGGATGTTGCGGCCCCGGCACATAGGCAACAGAAGGAACACGGGTGGGTTTTAGCCAGTAAAAGTCTGACACACCCTCTCTGTGGCTGTCTGGCTCCGCCCAGAGCGGGAGAAGTTATTTGATAATTTCACAACCTCAAAAAAAAAAAAAAGGTTTCCTCACGGTGTTTTCCTTCACCGACGTCAGTAATGTCCAAGATAAACTCAGAAAAGTACATATGAATTGAAAAAGACACATTGGTACTTGCCCGGATTTTAACCCACAACCTCATGACACTGGGCCATCATGACATTCTAACACATATTCATTCTGTTCTATTGATTAGTTAACACTAAATTAATTATGAAATATACAGCGTGTATCAAACATGCGTGGTCATATTAAGGGTGTGGTAGCGACCATCAAACTGAAAAACTTTCTCCATTAGGTCAACATCGTAATGGTGAAATAATTATCAACTGTCCTATACAAAACTTCAATACCAATCGACCCAAATGAATAAGATGGCTAATCATTTCCAAGCACTTTTTGTTGCCCGTAACACGGCTGCGCAGCGTTCGGAAAGCTGCGCAATACCTTGTCGTCTCAGTCACCGCAGTGTCCCAAGACGACAGTCATTGATCAGTGCGTGTTGCACCTAATGACTTAAGGTATAGCATTGAAACTGATCGCTCGCAATGGGCCTCATTAGAAGGCTGTTCAGTGAAAGACGGAAAATTTAAGGCTTAAATCATTATCACCTTAAAAAACAACAATTTTGTATTTTCAGAAAATCCTGTAATTCGTCTGTTTTCTATCAATGATAGAAATGTCAATTTTACAGTTTGGAAAGACAAACCACTGAAGATAATTATAGAAAATGCTAACGCACGATTCGTATGGTAAGTGCATAATTTTTCAATTCTAGCCGAATTTAAATTCAACGATAATTCGTTTAGATATCGTACTTTTAGAACAAGTTTGTAATAGCGGCCATACGTGACCACGTATACCATCCCATTAGCAGGAGTAGGTTTGATCAAGTCAACTTAACCCTGAGTGCCGATTCCCGGCCACCGTAGGCGCGGGCTTGCGGACAGTGAGCGCAGTGAGGCAGTGTGAGCAATGGGTAGCTCGCCGTCCGATAAGGACCAGGCCCGGGTGGCCAGGCACGCGCGCCTCAATGAGATGTCAGCACAACAGAAGGGGTCCTAGGGGTCGCTAGGACCGATGACTGCTGGGGTCGCGGGAAAGTCCGAAAGGGATACCGTGGCCCCTGGTAACGTACAGGCAACTGAAGGAACACGGGTGGGTTTTAGTCAGTAAGAGTCTGACATCTTCCGCTCCACCCAGAGCGGGAGAAGTTATCTGATAATTTCCCACAAGGGGTTGTTTGTAAATGTTTGTGAAATTATCACAGAATTATTTATATAGACAAGATGGCGGCGTTAGTTCTGATTTTGACTACGCGCCAAAATAACCTTGGCGTTGTACATACTTGAAAAAACTCAGTCGTTATAAACAAACTTTAAAAATATATATTTGAAGTTAATTATTTTAATATAATCGATACACGCTTATTAATTATAATACGTCACCTTAAAAAAGATTAAGGGTACGATAGCCATGATAATAAAAACTATGCATTCAGATAATAAATAAAAAAATAAAATTATAAAATATCCTAACACAAATGGCGTCGAAAAATTCCTTCGACGCTGTTGACTGGTAATGTGTCCAAAAGGCTGGCGGCATTGCCACGCTGCATGCCAATGGTTAGCCTCTTGCCAAGGTAAAAGCCACCCCGTCGGTCATGGGAAGTGTCAACCAACCGTTTAGAGATTAATTTACTTGGTGCACTGTACTAACGGCAAGCAAGCATGAGCAAGCATGAGTAAGCCTGCCCCATATCTGTGTAGTGCAGTGGAACAGTTGCAAGCCGATATTATATTATTGTTTTCAGGTGTTTCAATTATTACATAAAAAATATAGGTAATAAAGAAGTTGAAAAATTTGTACCAGAAACCAAATTTTCAAAAAAGGATCCCATCATTTTAAATGTGAGTATTTTAGTAAGTTCAGTCCTTATTATCTTGTCATTATCCTAATTCATTTGTGGTCAGCACAGCATATGCTGTTCTTCCATACTTCTCAATTAGTCGCCATCTTAGAAGTCACCCCTTTCTAGTCATATCAATTTTTAAACCGTTCATCCATCATTTTTCACACCGGCGTTCATCCATCGTTTCTTTAGTCTTCCGCTACATTTCTAGCCATCCACAAATACCCCAATTCCATAAAAAAAATGCAACTGGGATCATAAGATATGACTTGTCCTAGCCCGCTAAACGACGACGGCCGCCCGCGCCCCATGTAATAACTCGATAAAATTCCCCATTGAAAAGAATCGGGCATATTAATTTTTCTGAAAATTACCACATAAATAAACTCTCAGTACGATACTTAACAATACATATTATGGATCGGACAGGGTTTTTAGGGTTCCGTAGTAAACAAGGAACCCTTATAGTTTCGCCATGTCCGTCTGTCTGTCTGTCTGTCTGTCTGTGAGTCTGTCCGTCTGTCTGTCCGCGGCTTAGCTCAAAGACGGTTAGTACTAGAAAGCTGTAATTTGGCATATGTATACATATTAATCATGCCAACAAAGTGGTAAAATAAAATCAAGTTTTTTTTTTTTTTTAGGGTACCTCCCCAACACGTAAAGTGGGGATGTTTTTTTTTCCCTCATCTACCCCATATTGTGGGGTATCGTTAGAAAGGTCTTTCAAAAACATTGTTTTTGTCCAAACCATTTTTGGATTCAGGGATTCGTTTGCGAAATATTAAGATTTTAACTGAAATTTTTTGTTAGAGTCAAGTGTCCCCCCCCCCCCTTCTAGCTAAATGGTTGTACTTGGACTTGTGAAAAAATTCACTGCAATAGTATATATAACGAAATTAAAAGGAAAACTATCAGGCTCTACAGGTTAACGAGTAATAATCGACCAACTTAAATTTGCGGTTATAAAAACATGATCATACATTCCGTATGGGAGAACATGTTTTTCAACTACAATGTTAAGTTGGTTCTTGGGATAAATTCATCCCAACTACGGAACCTTCATTGTGCGTGGTCCGACACGCAGTTGGCCGGTTTTTTTTTACATGTTGTTTAACATCAGTTACATTGAAGAGTAGAATCATTTTTACTTTAAGCCTGAAAACTGAATAAGCTATCACACAACAACACAAACACAACACACATAGCATAACTACACAATACAATACAACACACAACACAACACACAACATAACATACACTACTGGCGAGAGGTGGATATACGTATCTATCATAATTCATAATTCACCAGTGAGCTATGGGGCTCTCCTTCGGAAAATACAGAATACCGGTGTTATTATGATATTCTATCTGGTTTCAGATCGCAAAAGTTACCGCTAAAATGAGCACTAGGTGGGCGTGCGTAGTTTTACAGGATTACCATGGTCCGGTGAATTATACACGTAAAAATCGTATATATACTGCAAAAAATTTATATTTTCAACTTCACGTCAAAGGAGCAAGTAAGTGCTTTTTTCCTCATTAGCACTTTGCTAGCGAATTAATCCGATCTATATTCTCTATCCGGTGGGTATATTGAAAAATCAGGCCCTACTCCTTGTCTACTTCATATCGGGAACCGCCAAGGAAGGGAAGGTTCAAGGTTTTGGGTTGGGCGTTGATAAGGCAGTCACTGATTTAGTCAGGATTTTTTTTTATATGCATGATTAGAATACGTACACCGGTAAACCGTCGCGTATATTTTGTTCAGCGGACCTGAACGCGTAGTTGCGCCGACAGAGGGCGCCTTCCGGTTTTTCGACAAATGGAAGACATACTTATGAATGCGATAATTACGTATTCGCGCGATAGATCGCTTTGGTTAGAGCGCGGGGTTAGGGTCCCTTTAATGATAGGTTTTTCCACAATCATTGCTGTGATTGACGGATAACCTATCGTATATTTTAATACTAGCTATCAGTCGTTCATAATTCATGATTGCTGAATGAATTAAAGTTTGCCTTCTTTATAACCTTCAATCACCCCTTGTTTACACGATTGTTGTTGGAACTTATTGAGAAAAAAACCATAGCCCTGAAAATATTTAAACTTTATAGTTTAACACCATGTAAACATAAATTACACATGTTTGTTTATTCACCAGGAGCAGTAATTATAACTGCAAACAATCAAAGTTTAACATACGTATCGACTAGTGTGTCAGATATCTACGATGGAGAGACCAGCTACACTTATGAAAACGGCATAGACTTTCCGATGAATTTTTCGTGCAAAGCAGCAAAAGATATTCATACTGAGGACACTCTACGTTTGGAATATTATAATGCAGAAGGTATTTCACATAAACCATTCACTCGATTCGAAGTAAAACGGATGGCGATGAAGTCACCACCATAAAGATTCGTATTTTCTTTGCACTTTGTAAAATTCGTGCCTTGCAACTGAAAAGACATGCTATTACATTGCGATGAACTGGATCCGCCATCGACCGTGCCCTATTATTTTTTTAGTTTGCAGATTGATGGTTAAAAATTAAAAACATGAGCTTTGTTTGTCGATCGATAGACTAAACCACGCCATCACTGAAGTCCGGCGGAAAACTGTGGAACTACATTTTTAAAAATGGAATTTGATGCAATGACATAGACAATAGCGTCGCGTTTATCGGACTTGAGTAGTGGCGACTATTACGAACATAAAACAAAAATAGCCTAATCGATCCAGCCATCCTCAAGTGATGCGCTTACAAATGAACAGCGTTTCATTTTGACACAAACGCCATTAAATTGATCAAGACATCGATAAGCTCTCGACGGGGATCGTCAGGTGTAATAACACTCTTAAACACACAGACTAGATATTGCCGCGCCGGCAGCGACTATAGACGCCAATACTTATAAGATTTGTGTCCACGCAATTAGCGCTGAGCACATAATTGAGTGTCACGGGCTTTGATAGAATTGTCTCGGGTCTTCAGTCTTGTATGTGTAAACGGTGACGCTCACTGACGCTTGGTTTTTATGGAAAGTGTTGACAATACCGTCTCTAGCAGCGGCCGCCAAGGCGTCTCTGTGCGATCGCACTGAACATCTAATAAATAAGTGACATTTCAGGGTTTCTTCTATTTGAAACTAAGCCTCGAGTAAAACAACCACACATATTCCGTTCTGTCTTGAAATCGAACAATGATAAGTATTATTTGGACTGTATACGCACTGCCAGAGACCCTGACAGAGAATATCGTTATAGAACTACGTTCTTTAAAAGTGATTTGCATGCTGGTAAGTAGTGGTGCTGTTCTAGTTAGTGCTGTATAACTAATTTACAATATAGAGGTTGTGAAAAAATATTGATACACAATAATATTTTAACACGCAGTTCGCGAAAGGCAGGGGAGCAAAGTCCTAATGGCGTCTCTAGACGGTCAAAATTGCTTGAGAAGCACGAAAAAATTAAGTATTTGTCAAGCACGTCGCTCGCGTCAAGGGACGCCATTAGGACTTGGTCGTATAGCGATCGCTATCTATGTCGAGACTGCAGGGCGCAACGGATGCGATGTGCAATTTGTGCAAGTTTGTGTTTTTAATCGATATTCCTTGCAAGATGAAAGGATGTTATTAAAATACTTAATGTTTTTTACAGATGCAGTGCAACATGAACTGATATTGTCTGTCAATGGCCAAAACTTGACAACATCTTTTAATAAAGACAAATCATATGACGATTATATATTCAGGTTTATTGATGGAGAGGTATTGAATGTTACGTGTCGAAAAATTAAAGTTTTTAGGAGAGGCACTCTAATTTTCCGTCGTAATAAAGGAATTGTTCACCATTTGAGCAAAAGTAAGTAGATGGTGACATAAGCCAACTCCAATAAAGTCTAAGCCTAGACATATGCTGATGATGATGAACTTGAATGAATTTGTCTTATCCGGGATTTATTTCGGTTAGCCGCTTATAGGGTTTGTGGTAAGGTTTTGACAAAAGGGTTTTTGAAAAACCCTTAGAAGAACCGGTTACTCTATCATATATTGTGAATGGCTCAGCCCAATCAAAAACCCTTTCCCTTGAATAGGTACCGTCATTTGACCGGATGGTCTTAATGGGTTAACTCGTAGCTGTTCTCCAATAACATAACTTTTTAAAATTATATCGGGGAAAGGGTTTAAAAGAGTTATTGAGATGGTTAACTAACTCCTTCATAACTTTAGGATTTTGAAGTTGAAGTATTTACTAACAAAATCATTGTAGATATAGGGGTTTTAAAAGGTGCTTACTAATCATTTCATTAAGTGATTAGAGTTACTAATTAAGTTGGATTCACACTAGGCTCCTGTGTCGTGTTGTGATGCACCAGTAGGTTCATCAGAAGTCTATCAAATACATTTTGTATGGAGGCGTGCACACTACTCTGATGACGCATGTCGGCGCGTCAAAAACCTTTTAAATGGCTAATCGAAATAGGTCCTGCTTAAAACTTGGAGGACAATCTGGATGTAGACCGGGGCCGAAGAGCATTAACAGTGATATGTAAAGGTGGGTTTAGCCTAAACGAATATGGTACCAGAACGAGATCCAGAGCATTCTTTTGTTGATGTTCTTGATATTTTAGAAGGGAGAGACCAACGAAGGGACTTTCTGTTCCTGTTTACAAAAAAAAAAATTGGTATAGTGGGGATAGAATGTGCATTCACTCGTTTGGTCTAAGTCGACCTTATATGTGATTCTTAGGTTCTCACGTAGATCGGGGCAGTTAAAATTACATTTTTTAAGACTGGTCAAGTATTTTACTCGTATAGTCTATAGGACTAACTTCACTCAAAAAGCTAGTAATGCCTTCGCATTCAGTATAACACTGCGTTCGGGATGCTATTGGGGGTGCCACGCTTCTGTAGTGCTTTGGGTGTGTTCGCGGATACGTAAACAGACGGTCTCGCTGCGATCAGACTCAAGCTGGAGGGGATGCTCACGCACGTGAAAGTACTCCATGACGGAGGGGCAAACTTTTTTGGTCACCCCCTTCCAAAAACGATTTAATCTATAAAGTTCTTAAAATTCCGTCAAAACAAAAAGCAAATCACGGTCCAAAATACTAGGTACTGCCCAGTTACGCCATCGTAGGTTACTCGTGGAATAGCGCAACGGGGCCAGAAACAAAGGCGACAGGAACATATTTCTACACCTTTTCTTTCTAAACTTTCTTTAGCAAGTACTAAAATTGGAGGGGGCGTGACCCCCCGTATGATTTTAGGGGGAGGCATTTGGCCCCATAAGTCTGCATCTGCTATGCTTAAGCATACGCGCGTGTGATGTTGCTCAGACAGCATGCCAGCTCCAACAGTCTCCTGGGTGTTATTGTTAATAAACTGAATTGTCCTATCTTGTACTACTTAACCCATCTACGTGTACATACTAATGAGGGTGTTGTTTAGGTCATAATGTTTTCTAAAAATGTTGTGGAAATACTAAAACTACTAACATAGTTTGTAAGTGAATTGTTACTAACGCTATGTATATTACTCGAAAATAAATGGGTTATTGTCATAAAAACCGAAAAATAATAGAGTATTGTATTTTCAGCACTCAGGAGTCCATCGGAAGAAGTTATTTCATTAAATATATCTACACCAAACATTAAAAACAAATTTCTAACTTGTAGTATCAACAACAAGGATGTAAAAAAGCCAAACGCGAGGCTAACATTCTTGTCTGATGTTCCTGATAATGGTATGTAAATAACATCTGTTTTTTCTCCGTAATAAACATTATAATTTACTTTATATATTTTCACACATTTAAAATTTACCATGACCAATAAATATTTGTAAAAATAAGTAGACTAGAAATTGCCAAAATGTGCTGCATTTGCCCCATGAAGTTTCGGCCGACAAAAAAATCCGTATTCAGCCCTAATTTTATTTCCTTTTGATCTCCTAATTGTTTGTTTTATTTACTTATTTTAGTTCCATTTCGCCCCACATATGGAAATCTTACTCTAGAATTTTGAGCCCCACATAACTATAGAGGTATGAGGAACAGGGTGTAAAGTTCACTCATCCTCCATAGAAAAGGGAGGATGCTTTGACCAGACGGGTGTCGTGTCTGGCGGGCAAGTGCCCGACAATTTATGTCGGGACATTCTATAGTATGTGAATACTCATCGCGCGGTAAACCCGGCTTGCGCGATGCAGGATTTTGCGTGCCGTCAATGTGATGCATAGTTCGCATGTGGCGTTGTAGATGCGGCCACACAACTGACTATTAAAAAACAATATTGTTAATATAATCATGATAATTTTATGAAAATATCCAAATTTTCAGATGTTCGTATACGCGGCCTGCCTAGAAATAACATCCTGTACCAGTATACAAATGATTTCAATCAATGGACTATTGAATATCAATACTCTGTGAACGAGACTCTTAATATAAGTTGTGTATCGAATGGAGGATTTCATGTTTCAAACACGCAGCGCCAGGGTCCATATCCAAATCTGTTTCAGTGGATATTCGAAGGTATAATTTGCCTAATAAACAGGATGGCCAATTAGGAAGTAAACAACGAGACAAGAAGTTACTCTTAATGATTTGTTAGAAAAATTGGGTCGTTTTTAAATTCGTTTAAGATTTTCAGTGTAAAATTACTGAAAGTATTGCGGTGGTCATGGTCTTCTAGACTCTGCATGACGAATTTTCCACATTTACACTAAATAATAGACACCAAACAACAGCAAAATTTAGCGTCAAATCAGAATGGGGGCTAAAAAAAAGTTGTCTACATCCGAATTGGCCACCCGTTATTACAAAAATTCTATATAATTATTGTACACTCGGTCTATCAGTGCTGAGGATCGTGACCCCTCCCTGCATCTTGCAGATGTTTTGTCCCGTTTTCGGACCAAATGTATCAGTCCTGAGCCATTCTTGTGGCTTCTTAAAAAGGTAGTCGTAGGCACTGGAGGATCGGTTAGGTACACCATTTTGCTCGTTGTTTTGCTCCTTGGTGTTACCCAGATCTCTTACAAAACATAGGGTAAATTTTCGAAATGGGACTTCGGGCGTTGTTTAATTGTTATTTCTGGCTGATTGACAAACAGTATTACTATTCTAATTTTATTTTATTTCACTAACTAAACGAAGAACATGTAGATACAATAGTTACCTATGTTTTTCATTGTAATTATGAGCAGGTTTTTTATAAAGCTGCTCATGTCAGCTGGTTATGTCAAATTAATAATGAAACATGTTGCATCGGAAATTCAGCCTGTTGACAGTAACAGCAGGATTACAGGCACGCGATGACACGCCACATAATTTCAAAACGACTAACTACTTTTCATACACCGTCGGTTTGCTGGACAAAACTTAGAAGTAAAGTTTTTAGCTTGCCTTTTCTGTGCTACTTCTGGGCAAACGCCTTAATCATTGCACTTCAGAAACGTATTACTTCCTTATTTTTTTAGATATAACGACTGATTCTGCAGCAACTAGGATGCCAAATACGCAAATTAAGTATTCAGAAAAACCATTTACGAAAATTTTGGATACAACCCACAACGGAACTAAAATAGACTGTATTTATTTTCCAAAAGAAAAGTTGGTTTCTACTATAAATAAAAAAGTACAGATCATCCTCCGATTGAAACCGGAATTGATTTTAGAAGCAAAGAGGAATGATGAAGCTTCAGGTGAGTTACACATAACTTCTAAGCAAGCGAGAACCCTTTCCGACCGCATCTTCGTTTGAAGTCTAAGCACTACCTTTTACTGCACACCAAACAGAGGAAGACTAAACACAAACATCTAAACGAATACTACAGAGAGGTAACGTTGCCTCTTTTTATCTATGAGTTACCTCATACTAGTGCAGCGTGGGTAGTGTGTGTGTGTAGTGTGTGGAAGTTTTGAATTCAAGCCCATGTCTATTGTCACAATTAAAAAAGCATTCAAAAGTGCTGACATAAAAAACGCTGAAGACTAATGGGGGATTTCCTTTAAGGTTCTTGGAGATATCATTGACACAATATCCTAACAGGCATATTTAATCAATTTTTAGATAGCGGTACGTTTCCTGGTTTAATGTAACAGTAAAGTATGACCAATTTTCAAATCGGGTAGTGAGAGTGATCCCTCTAATTATAGGCCTTTATCTTTGCTACCAGCATTGATTAAAATATATGAAAAAATCATGCTAGACCAGATGTTGTCACATTTTAATTCAAATGGCATTTTACATAGTCACCAGTTTGGTTTCACGAAAGGTAGGTCGACGACTGACGCAGAAGTAAAACTCATCAGTCACATTTTGGAATCCTGGGAGAACTCCCAGGATGCAATTGGCATTTTTTGTAACCTCTCAAAAGCGTTTGACTGCGTTGACAGTAAAACGCTGATCTGTAAATTACTGCTATAGGTAGCTGACGTAGATTCAATTTTCATTTTACAAAACAGGGCAATTCACGCGATCTACAAAATGGGTCGTTGTGAGTCCCTTAGAAATAAATTCAATTAAATTGATATACTAACTCAACCTTCTCTTTATATCTTAGAAGGTATTTTGTATGTTCGCATATACTCGTACTTAGAAGTTTTCAAAATAAGAAGCGAGTTCCATAATACAAATAGACGTAGTAAACATGAAATTATGATACCCAAATTTAGATTAACTAAAACAAGCAAGTCATTTCTTATAAACAGTATCCGTTGTTATAACAAGTTGCCAAAGTTGGTTACACAACTTTGCGATGGAATGTTCAAAACTCATATTAAACGTGTCCTTATCAAAAAACCTTTAGAAAAAAGCATATTATAAGATTAAAGACTGCGTTGAAGACAAAGAAGTTTGGCAATAATTCCTTCTGTACATGTGGATTCCCTGGCACGAGTCCCTGGTGCGTCCTGGGAGGAGGTCGTGGCTAAGTAATAACTGCCACGCGGTTCGATCCATCAGGTTAAGGTATGCTTGCCGGGGTTGATCTGTGGATGGGTGATCATCTTGACATACCGAGACTCCTCCGTGCCTCGGAAAGCACGTTAAGCCGTTGGTCCCTGCGGTCATTCGTGGATCTCTGACAGCCTCGTAACGGGTCGTCAGAAGCCCGCAAGTCTGACAACCAGCCTTACCTAGGGGTATCGTATTACTGGGTTGTGGAGGTCAAATAGGCAGTCGCTCTATGTTTATTGCTTATTGCACTTCGCTATTTGCTCCATGTAATATTTAGCTGCGATAAGGTTATACTGGAAGCCGACCCCAACATAGTTGGGAAAAGGCTAGGCAGATTGATTGATTAGCTTACCTGGTACCTCATTAACGGCATAACTATGTCAATGTCTATTAACTGCTCCCAATGTTGTTCGATGTTTTTTTTTACTTCCTTGACATTATCTTTTCCTTATTTGATGTTATAAACCTACAATATTTTATATTTTTTATTAAATTAGATTTGTTACAGCTATAGTGGCAATCATGTCATTTGCTTTAAATAGGTCTTTATTTTTATTATTTTATGTTTCTTTTTATACATAGATTCTTTTTTTTAGATTTTGTGAATTGTGGACCATTATCTATTTTGCTAAGTACCTGGTAGTTGTTGATAGGCCTACACGTACTAAAACTCTGTAATTTGAAAACATTGTATAAACCATTTATTTTTAAAAGAGTAACCGTGGAGTTTCTTGCCGGCTCTTCAGGAAACAACCAATTGGAACCGTGCACCTAGCTTCTAACGTTTTATAAGTACCCTTGTAGGTTTATGTGAAATAAAATATTTTGAATTTGAATTTGAGTATTTTTTGACAAAACTCTTTGAAAACGCTGATACGATTACAAAAAAATATTTCACTTTAAAAGTTAAAGTTCGTTTCTGCAACTGGCTGTTATTTTAATACTTGACTTCAGGAACAATTGATAAGTTCTAGATCATGGTTAAAATAATCGGGTCGGGGTGTACATTATGACTCACCTGAATATTTACAAAGACACCTCAATATCCAATTTCACTGCACCACCCCAATTTATAGTTTTTTTTTTACTACACGATCATTTATACTGGAATTTTTATCGCATGTCATCCAACCGACGATGATTTACTTTAAAAAAAAATGAGTTCGCTTTCGGATTGCGTGTGTTACGAGTGTACTTTACAGAATATAATTAACTTGTAGTAAACCTATTTATACAATTCATTCCAGGTGACATGTCAATACATGTCAACAATTTGATGTCTCAAATAGTCCCCATAGCTGTTGGTGTTGGAGTTGCTATTTTCATCATAACGATGGTATGCCTTGTTTTATGGCGCAAAAGGACGAAACGGGTCAAACTTATTGAGGTACTTAAGAACGGTTATTATATTTTTTGTTTTCAGAGGATGTAGGTACTATAAATAGTACACCTAGTTATGTCAAGTCCTGTTGTATCAGGAGATGAGCCTATTTCTATAGGACTAAATTCAGACTCCGGCCTGATACAGATAATTTACAACTCGAAAAACTTCGGATTTGAAATGGGCCATGTGGGACTATTCCCTAATTTCGTAATACACGATCAATACGAATCTGAATCGTTTTGAAACAGTTTGCTAATCGATTGGTACATAAGTTTAAAATAAATCTGCTCTAAAACTTCAATAACGTAATGAATGTTGTTGAACTGTCAAAATGAAACAGATTAGTCGTAATCGTTTACGAGAATGTGATGCGTAATTAGATAGGGCGAACCAACCACCACAATGTTCCACGGTCATGTTTGTGACCACAATACGAACTAGCTTGTATTAAGTAATAAATGCTTATTTTCATTTCAGAACGCATATGATAATCTTTCAAATCGAAATGACAGTCCAATACCAGCGTTCCCAAGCCAATGGGAAGCTAATGACGACGATTCAAATTACGCTAAAATTAATGAAGGAGTTATGCAACAGAATTACAACTATTCAACAGAAAACGACAAATTATACAGTATGCCATATAAAAGACAGAGTAACACCAGTGAGCATCATTATACTGAAATAGACGATCATTTAAAGCCTAAACCTGATGGACTAGCAGCCAATTGGAACACTGCTCAACCCTCCAATTACAACAAACAAACAGATACACTTAAAGCATCAGCATCCCATAGTTCGAACAATGCAAGTTATAACAATTTCAGTGATTCAAAACAAGGCACTTACGATGAATTAAGACACAACAATTTACCTTACCTTACCATCAATAACAGTTATGAAAATTACAGCAATGTAAAAAAGCCGAGTAAAAGTAAAAATGTCACTTTTAGACAAATGAGCAATGACTTAAGACCGGGACGTAATTACAGTGAAGGAAACTCCAGGCAAGATGGTAGGAATAACGACCGTAAATTAAAACTAAACAACGATGGTTATTACGCTAATACGGGCCAAGATATCTATATGCAACCTGGGGTTACGCATAAGAAACATAACTATGAAAACCATTCTTCTCCAAATGAGAAAACTAACAATCCATTAGATTCAGACTATGCTGAACCGTATGGTGAGCTTGAAATAAGTTGCAAAAACGACTTTTATGGATAAACTGGTAAAAGAATTAATAAATTACAGAGAAAAAACAAACAAAAGCCTGTTTGCATGAGTTTTGCCATGCAACTTACAAAGATAAACAAAAACAACATAAACAGGCTACAAAAAGAAAATAATGTAATAAAAGAAGAAAAGAAAAAGAATGAAAATACGTAATGGGTGATAAAGTTTTAGGAAGTGGCATGCTTAGTGTTGGTTATAAAAATAGCATTTTGGAAATAATTCCAGGAGTGCAATAAGTATAGTATAGAATTTATAATTAAGCAAATTATTAACAATATGTACAACACGGCCGATATAACTTGGCAGTCCTGAACTTCGCGCAGAAGGCTGCGCAATAACATTTTGTAGGAACCAAATGACATGAGGCGAGTGTGAGTGAGAGAACATGTACGAAAATTCGTAGTGCCTATGTTTAGAATTGCGAAGTTATATCGGCCGTATTGTAGGACTACTTAGACTATAGGAATCTAAGATACTCAAAGATGTACGTATAATTCATTAGTACTATGTAAATATATTATGTTTAAGTAGTTTCAATTGATTACTATTTTGGTGCCTAGCAAAATTGCTAATGATGAACAGTTTTAAATAAAAATGTTAGGCATAAAGCTATCGTTTCCTATAAAAGCGGTGAACGGTCATACAATAACGGTTGTCCAAATACTGAGCGTGTTTTGGCACCTTAATGTCATATAATGGTGGAAATGATAGATTTTTTTACCAACCAAGTTGTGATGACGTTTATACTGATACTGACACAGCAATGTCGACCAATTTTTATCCTAATAATTGTATTCCAATTTTTATCCTAATAATTTTATTCCAATTTTTATCCTAATAATTGTATTCCAATTTTTATGCTAATAATTTTTATTCCAATTTTTATCCCAATTATATCTAATTTTGTCTATATACTTTTATCTAATTTTTGCCTGATCTTGACTAATTTCATTTCAACATATTTTGTCTACTTTTATGTAATCTAATCTAATTTTAATTTTATGATAGTATATTTAATTACTAATAGACCTATAACTTGTATGTGTGGTGCAAACTGTTAGTATAAGTAGTTTCTTTTTTTAATAAATATATAGACTTTTGAACCAACCAAAGATAATAATGCTGTAACTATTATCAAACAGATTGGATGAATAAAATGTCCTTATAATTAAAGTCGTCACGGAACCTGCCCTCTGCCTTCGAAAGTTTTTGACGGAGTTATCATCATCATCATCATTGGCAGCCTTGTTCCACCCACTGCTGAGTAAGACCTCGTACCATACTTTCCTGGTCTGTGCGAGTCCTGGTCAGTGATAGCTAGTGGTGTGACCGTCAGACTACCAAGTCGTAGGTCTCAAGTTCGAGCCCAAGGCACACACCTCTGAATTTTCGGATTCTTGTGCGTATTGTATAATTATCACTTGCTTAAAAAACGGCGAAGGAAAACATCGTGAGGAAACCGGCGTGCCTGAGATATTTCTCGACGGCATATGAAGCCAAGTCAGAAGTCACACGGGCGACTTTGAAACTCTGACACCAGGTTAGTCACTAACCACACGAAAAGAAGATCCAGGTATTCGGAGCTATAAAAGAGGTCTTTAAAAACTGGTGGGCAGTTGCAGCCGACGTTGCCCAGGGTGCGCCACGAGGAGGCTTCTCAACATGCACCCCTCACTGTTCTAATCTAATCTAACCCAAAATATTCACCAACAATAACAATCTATCGCAGATTGAGGGGATCTATCGCTCGGCCGCCGCTACCGTGCCACGAGAGGGAGAAAAAAAGACAGAAAAGAAAAGGAGCTCCGGGTTAGCCTGGAGCGCCTGTGCGACGCAAATAGCCGCTTGCCATCGTTGACGACAACAATAGCCGAGGAGGCTCATGTCCAGAGAAGGACCGACTGTCACAATTTTGGGGGAAGCGCAGCGAGCTCTCCTCTAGCGAGGAAGGTCCTTCCGCTAGAGGAGAGCTCGCTGCGCTTCGGCCCCAAAAGTCGGAACCGTGCAGAGGTCATGATGTTTTCGTGTGGTGGCTAGCGGAGCTTGGTAACCGGACCGCAACTTACGGGGCGCTTCTTGCGGCCCGCTACTCCGGTACCAATGCTACTGGGGAGCGCGAAAAGCGACGGGACCCCGGGGGACCCGAGCGAAGATTATAGAGACCATTTCGACCATTTAAGACGTGACGTGACGTTATCGAGCAATAGCTCGATAATGTCCCGTGCACAAGATGACCACATTTGTTTAGCGCTCCTTTTTTTACAAGCTTTATACTCGTATTAGCTTGCTCTGTTCGTATGTTTCCGGTTACTCCAATTGTCATCCATTTTTCAAACACTTCCTGGCATCTTATTGAGCTGAAACTTTGCATACTTATATAACTACCGAGACATTTTGAAAAAATGATACCATGGAGCTGGTCTGATGATGGAGCCAGAAGTTGACAATAGGAATTCCTTAATCAAACAAGATAGACCCATCGTGTTTGAACTTATTCGTCATGTATTAACAAGTGCTAGGTGGCCACTAGGTGGTTTTCAGCGTCTGATGATGGAGCCGGATGGTGGCCATGGGAAAACCTCTATTAAACAAGATAGCAACATTATGTTTGGACTCATTGGTTATGTATTAACAAGTACTTTGACACTATGTGGTGTTCAGGGTCTGATGATGGAGCCGGAAGGTGACCATAGGAGCTCCTCAATCAAATAAGATAGCACCATCGTGTTTGGATTCATTGGATATGTAATGACAAGTGCTATTACACTAGGTGGTGTCCAGAGTCTGATGATGGAGCCGGAAGGTAGTCACTGGTACTCCTCAAGTAATCCGTCGTGTTTGGTGTCATTAGATTTGTCTGGACAAATGCTACTACACTTGGAGGTAACCAGGGTCTGATGATGGAGCCGGAAGGTAGTCACGAGTACACCTCAACCAAACATGACAACGCCATCGCCTTTGTTCTTATTGGATATGTATTGACAAGTGCTATTATACTTGCTGGTGTTCAGGGTTTGATGATGGAGCCGTTCAGATGTATGCGACGGACATTCCATCAGTACGTATTGACTTTTCAAGAGATGGCGTACATGTTATAAACCAATCTCCGTACGATTTCCAGCTAAGTTCAGCTATGGCACTATTGAACGACATGTTACCCTTGATAATATCAAGGGCATCGACTGTCCACAAAATGTAAAGTAACACAGTCGACTATACCGTAGTGTACTTAAGGCCGAAACTCTTTGCCGCTGGGCAAGCTTATGTTTCGCTTAGTAGAGTTCGCTCATTAGACGGTCTTATGATTTAAGAGGTAGATTGCTCAAAACTATCAGGGAAGAAACCATGCAACAACGATGAAAATGAAAATATGGCCGAATCATGATTTTTTGGCCGAAAATGGCCAAAAACGAAAACGAATCTTCGGTCGGTGACTATTTCCCTAGAGTGGGATTAATCATCTGTCTAACCTTTTTCCAACTATGGTGGGGTCGGCTTCCAGTCTAACTGGATGAACTTGAAAACCAGAACTTTACCTGAAACGATTGCATTTATGACCATCACAATCTATACACTGGGTAACACTCTTTGGTAAGACTGGTTGCAGTGGGAAGAATACAAGTTCAAGCTTCAGCATTGTCTCTGATGTAACACTCCTCCGATATGCTTTTGATATTACAGACGTCCTTAGTGTAGGGTCTGAGTGAAAAAGCCTCCAGCGGAGCGTGCAGTGTTGTGTGCTAGCGGCGAAAGAGCTTTCACCCAGTTAGTGCACGCTTTAAGTTGAATTTCTATAACAATACATATCTTCGAACGAAGTTATGCTTCCGTTACCGCTGCTAACCCATTTGTTTGAACTAGCACGCGCCGCCACGCTCGAGGCAGGGCTCACCGCAAATAAGCACGCTGCCTCGCCGCGCCGCACATTGGGCGGAAAAAGTCCTTTGTTTCGACTTTGTTTCAAATTTTTACAATTTGGTACACACATACTAGAATATTAGTAGAAACAAGTCCTAAAATTAATACGGGTAAATAATTATACAGTATTTAATTATACATATATGATGCCAAAGTAGGGTAAATTTCGTGCAAAAAATATTGTTATTTCAAGTATGAATAGAACCT
The DNA here is from genome assembly GCA_947364205.1 of Agrochola lota. Classification (NCBI taxonomy): domain Eukaryota; kingdom Metazoa; phylum Arthropoda; class Insecta; order Lepidoptera; family Noctuidae; genus Agrochola; species Agrochola lota. The sequence goes on along the minus strand of OX376246.1, from coordinate 4,823,580 downwards.
AAATACTATAATAATCAACTTGTATTTTTAGTTTAGTCATAAGTTTATTGTGTGTATTAATAAAATACGTAAACATATGATTTTTTTTATTTTTTTTTATTTGTTCAAAACATAAGTATACTCACATTGCATGCAAGATGTTACATTAAATCATAGCACAGTCATGTTTTGCCTTAACGGCGTACAAATATAAACAGATAGGTTATTTTTATTAATAGGATATAAACCTCAATACTTATTTATTTTGTCCATTATTCAAATCAATTAACATAACAAATTAAAACTGCATCAATCAAATTATAATAATAATACTACAGAATAGTGTCATAAGCTCGTCATCGAAATGTATATAATAAAACAAAATTAGCCAGTCAAGAGTCAAAGTAATTAAGAATAAAAAATATACATATTATTATTATACACACGTCAGATTTATTTATTTAATATTATACATAATGTCAATAACGAAACACAAAGAAGAACAAAAAATATTAAAATAAAAAATAAAAGTAAATCAATACTTTGTCTTTTAAAAACTCGGAAATACTATAATGGGCTTTTTGAATTAGAAAGTTCTTAAATTTTATCCTAAATAAGTTAACATTTAATTCTTTAATGTGTGGCGGAATGTGATTTAATATATTTGGCGCCATGCAGAACACACTTTTATGCATCAGTGCTGTATTGGACTGCCTTCCACATAATATACTATAATCCCGTCGTCTTCGGGTAATCGTATCGGATAGCTTCTTAAAAAGCTTTGGGTTTGTTTTAACGAAGACCGCAACCTCATAAATGTATAATGACGGGAGTGTTAATATTTTATTTTTGACAAAATATGGCTTACACATATCAGTACTTATATAAACATCGCTCTGAGACACTTTTTCTGTAACTTAAAGATTATTCTCTATTACACGAGTTGCCCCAAAAAATAATCCCGCATCTTAAGATTGAGCCTACGATGCCATGATATGCAGTGAGCAAAGCATCGGTACCTAAGATCGAAGACAGTTTATAAAGAGCATAAGCAGATTTGCTTATTCTTTTGCTTAATTCCTCTGTGTGCACTTTCCAATCCAGCCTTTGATCTATGTTTAAACCTAAAAAATTGGTAGTACCTACGGTTTAATCATTTTGCTGCCGTGTTCTATTCTCATATTAGATGCCTTTGGTCGTTGATTGAACAACATTAGTTTTGTTTTATCAACATTTATCCTAAGGTTATTATTATCTAGCCATGTGATTATTGATTAGATGGTTTTGTTAATTTCATTTTCTAATTGTAACTCTTTAGTGTTATTAATAGTTACTGTGCTGTCATCGGCAAATAGTGACATATGATGAATGGTTACCTTTGGTAAATCGTTGATATAAATTAAAAATAACAGGGGACCTAGCACGCTCCCCTGTGGTACACCATACTTAATTAATCGTTTATTTGATCTAAATATTAATTCGGATTTAGTCTTTGGATCTGTCTTCGAAATTTCCACGTATTGATTTATATTTATTAAATATGATTCTATCAATTTTAATATAGTTCCTAGAATTCCATAAGCTTCTAACTTCTTAAGCAAAATCTTATGGTCCACGTAGTCGAATGCTTGGGTTATATCACAATATACGGAACACACGGCTATTCTGCTGTCAACATTTGCGATGACTGTATTCAACCAATCATAAACAGCCATGTTAATGGTTTTATTTTTTCTGGAGCCTTTTTGTTCCTCAGTTATAATATTATATTTTTCAAAAAAATTGTAAAGTTGTTCGTATTTATATTTCTCAAAGACTTTTGAGAAAATTGGTATGAGCGCAATCGGTCTATAGCACTCCATATTTTCCCTATTAGTTTTTTTGAAAAGTGGTTTGACTACAGCCGTTTTGAGATGGTGTGGAAAAATACCAGTTGTAATACACAAATTAACAATATAACATATATGGACACTAATATAATCAGAAACATATTTCATATTTTTTGTAGATATACCATCGTGTCCTACGCTATTAGTATTTTTGAGGGATTTAATTATATTCTGTTTGTCACCAAAAGTGCTTGGTGCCATAAACATAGAATTATTTAATATTGGAATATTTGATGTTACTTGAAAGCCATCACGGGTTATAGGCTTAATTTTATCAATGAAAAAATCATTGAATGCTTTTGCTATATGTCGCGGATGCGTTTCGATTTTATTTCCAATTTTAATACATGCGATATAATTCTTTGGCAGATTTACCTTAGCTTGATTTATGATTCCCCAAGTTGTTTTTGACTTGTTTATGGATGTTTTAATTTTGTATGCATTTTGCGCGCGCTGTGTTAGTTTAACAATTTTTTTATATCTAGTAGCGTAATTTTTTAATTCTTTTTTAGTAGTCTCATTTGGTTTGAACCTGTAATGCCACAACAATTGCCTCTTTTTTCTACTACATGCACGGATGCCACGCGATACCCACTGAGGTTTTTGTGTATGTATGTTTTTATTACGACTTTTCTAAGTAGAAAGCAAAGGTCGTAAAACAATGTGAAGGTCTTTATGAACAGGTTATAAGCTACATCGGGATCTTTAGTTTCGTAGATTTCTGAAAAGGAAATGTTATGTAAACAGTCTTTGAACTTTTTTATGTTGCCATTACTAGAATCACGTTGTTTTATATACCAGTGATCTAGTAAACAGACACGTTTGATAGGACATCTTAATATTTGACATGTGTGGTCAGACAAGGCAAAATCTATTACGTCTGATTTGCAATTTTTTATTTAGATTATGTGCAAAATTGTCAATACACGTCTTACTTTTCAATCTAGTAGGCTGCTTTATTTCTAATTTTAGATTAAAATTAAGCAAAAGACATTCAAATTCTAGTGAGATACTATTATGTTTCAATATGTCAATATTAAAGTCGCCGCATATTATAATATTTCGCTTGCGTGTCTTTTGTATGTATTGTAACAATTTATTTAAATGTTCAAAAAATAAAGTTAAATTATTTGAATTTGGTACTCTATATATACATATCACAATGGTGTCCGCCACTGTCCTAATTCAATTGCACAGCACTCGAAAATACATGTTTTTGAAAATTTATTGATATCAGGAATATCGTTCCACTGATGTCCCTATTTGACCAAGATACATGTGCCACCTCTCTTGGTACCTTTTCTACTGTAGCATGCAGCTAGGTCATATTTGGGTACTGAAAGATATTGTTCATAGCCAGACCAGTATAAAATGTTCTGTAATGCAGATTACATCAATGTGTATCTTCTTCTCAGTTAACTCCTCTAGGCATACAGTGAGATCGTCAGATTTATTAATTAGTCCAGCTATATTTTGGTGAAGAATACTGAGGTAACTATTATAGAAAAAACTGAGTTTATTTTTGTGATTGCACATCATTTACCAACTCTGCTTGGTTTTTCTGGGAATAATAATCTGAATATTCATAATATGTGTCAATTTCCAATATAAGTTGCTGTACTTGATCAAATATACTAGTTATATCTCTAATATTTACATTTCCATGTTTATTGTAAGATATGAAGTCATAAGTCAGGTTAAGTTTGAGTCAATTAAATATATATAATTATGAGTTAGATTGTCATTATAAATTATATTATTAAATGGTTCTATTCGCCAGTTATTTATCTCCTTATGATAATGATTTTTAAAAGTAGGTACGCACAGTATTATATTTGTATGCTTAATAGGCATTACTTTATCCCGTATTAGTTTTACCAGCTAAGTGTAGTCGCACGAGGTTTTGAAATCTTCACCTCCAATTTGGATGACACAGTAATCCTGACAGGTCAAATCTCTTAGTTTATCTTCCAATCCATCTATTAATTGTTCTACGCCACAGTTTGTTTTTATGTAGTGACATATTTGAAAATTATCGCCAAATAATCTGGTAGCAATTGGTAGAATTTTGCTGGTTGAATTGCTACTTATGATCACAAGCTTCTTGTCGAGGATTTCTGTCCTTTGAGTAGTTTTATTTTGTTTTGTGTTTGTGGTGCATAAAGTATTTGCTTGTTTTTCTGTTGTGGTCTGTTCACTGCTTAGTTTTTTTGTTTTGATTTCAGATTTAGGTGTTGTATTTTTGATTTGTTTCTCGGATTTATTTCGTTTTTGAAGCAAGTAATCTTCTTCATGGGAATAGTTTAGTTTGCCTTTATTTATACTTTTCCTCTTAGTTACAGTTGAAACTCTTTTCGGGGTACTATTACATATTTTTTTCAGGTTGTTTATAACTTTCTCATGGTTAAGTATGATGTTTTTAAGTGAAGTATTCTCTACTATTAAGTTTTCAATTTCACTATCCGCAGAAGCCAATTTCTTTCGCAAGGTGTTAACTAATGCCCCTAATTCCGTTATTGTTTCATTTTCATTAAGTTGTAAGTGGGGACAACTTGTGTTATGTTTGTAGTAAGACGTACTATATGAGTTTTCGCGGTCATCGTCCACTGACAAGGATGCAAAAGAATGTTCTGTACTTATTGTTATTTTACTTTGCTGTTTTCTAATGGTTACGTTATCAGTTTCTAGTGAAAACAATTCTAAGTCAGAGTTGTTTGACATGGTAAATACGGCGCGAGTCACTCAGTTGTAGATTGAAGATAAGGATCGACACAGATCGACACGGAACGCGATCCCTTCCAGCAGTCGTTCACAGTGCGACACAGTGCTGGTGGGCGGGGCTTACCGCTGCTTTCGCCTGCCGCGGTGACACCGTGAGACACACATCGACACAGAACGCGGTCCTTTCCAACTACGCGACACTGTGTTTTTTCTTTAGTTCGTTATTTAAATTTTTGAGATTTGTATTTGTGAATAACTTGATTACCACATAATGTTTTTAGTTCTGCTTTCACAATCACATAGATAGTTTCAAAAAGCACACGACTGTATATTTCACTGTATCATTCACTTGTTTTTTACGCAAAATAGAATTTAAAATCTCAGCACTCGTTTCACTCGTGTTCAATCCAGCACTGAACTGTCGTATGTGTATAATGAGTAATTACTTGCTATTACATTTTTTATGATAAAGGTTATTTGGAACCTTTTGTTTTCAATCATGAGATCATAACTAATCTCCGTTATCGACCGATGCGTAATAATATATTTTCGAAGATTAATTAGACCCTATAGAAGAATACATCAGTTCTGGCTGCGATAACCTGCGATCTTGGAAATATCAGGTCATTAACTAATGACGCTCTGTAATGAAGAAAAAGTGCATTATACGAGTATTAATAAGTGTTTCTAATGAGGGTAATTAACACTTTATCATGTCGTGTAAGTATAAATAGCATTGAACGGTAGTTTTAACTTCACTTACAATTATTGTCTCTTACAATAACAGTGCTATTATGGGAGATCATGTTTTTCAAACTGCAAATTTAAGTTGATTGATTTTTACTCGTTAACCTGTACAGCCTACTTAGCTCTGATAGTTTTCCTTTTAATTTCGTTATGTACAGGGTTATTGGTAAAAAACCAACAACCTCTTAAAGGGTCATTGTACTCATCATTATGAACAACTTTCACTATGGGACCAACGCTGAAATCGCGAAAAAAAAATCAGCTGTTCCCTACATTTCGACGAGCTATGCGAACATAAATGTAGGGAATAGCAAAATTTTTTTTCGTGATTTCAGGTGAGGTTTGGTCTCATAGTAAAAGTTTTTCATAATGACGAGTACAATGGCCCCTTTAAAGGTTGTTGGTGTTTTACCAAAATACCTGTATACTACTGTTGTGATTTTTTCCACAAATCCAAGTACAACTATTTAGCTGGCAGGGGGGGGGGACACCATTGGCCCGCGAGGAGTCGCTGGAGACTGAACAGAGGCCCGTGGGGACGCCCATATAAATGGGTGCGAGATAAGCTCCGCCCATGGGCTCCCCCGCTGACGCAGAGTCTCCGGCCCAAACTCGTGGAGAACGTGGTGAGTGCTCTGTTCCCCTCGCGAGGGGAACATACTTCCCCGCCCATGGTTCCGCCTCCTGCAGTGCCCGATGCGGACCACACCAGGGACGACGACGACGATACTCCGGAGGTGACCGAGGTAGATCTGAGAGTGGCGGTACGTAGGCTGAGTGGCAAAAATACCGCCCCAGGACCCGACGGCTTACCTGGAAAAGCCTGGGTTCTGGCCTTAGAGGCTCTCGGGCCTCGACTTTGGGGGCTCCTAAGCGCATGCTTGGAGAGGGGCCAGTTCCCACTTCGTTGGAAGACGGGGAAACTGGTCCTCATCAAGAAGCCGGGGCGCCCGGCGGACTCTCCGTCCGCTTACCGGCCCATAGTGCTGCTCGATGAGGTGGGCAAGCTCTTTGAAAGAGTAATTGCAGACCGCCTTGTCGGGCAGCTGGTGCGAGTGGGGCCGGATTTGGCGGAGAGCCAGTTTGGTTTCCGCAAGGGGTGCTCTACGGTGGATGCCATCATGCGCGTTCGAGCCCTCACGACGGGGGATGCTGTTTCCCGCGGTCTCTTGACATCGCCAATGCCTTCAATACCCTGCCCTGGAGTTGCATTAGGGAGGCACTCCGGTATCACCGGATGCCGACCTACCTCTGTCGAGTGGTCGAGGCCTATTTGACGGACAGGGCCGTCATCTACTCCGGTCACCACGGAGAGTGGAACCGGTGAGAGATGTCGTGCGGTGTCCCACAGGGATCGGTCCTGGGGCCGCATCTGTGGGACATCGGCTACGACTGGGTGTTGCGCGCCGACCTCCCTAGCGGCGTCAGCGTGGTTTGCTGGGGTTGCGGGTTTACCCGAAAGGGATATCGCGGCCCCGGCACACAGGCAACGGAAGGAACACGGGTGGGTTTTAGTTAGTAAAAGTCTGACACACCCTCTCGCTCCGCCCAGAGCGGCAGAAGTCATTTGATGATTTCCCATCCTGAAAAAAAAAAAAAAGGGGGCGGGACACTTGACTAACAAAAATTTTCAGTAAAAAAAATATATTTCGCAAACGGATTCCTGAATCTAAAAATGATTTTTACAAACTCGATATATTTTTGAACGACCTTTCTAACGATACCCCACACCATGGGATAGATGAAACATCCCCACTTTATGTGTAGGGAAGGTAACCTAAAAATTTTTTTTTTTTTTCATTTTATTTTCCACTCTGTCGGCGTAATTAATATGTATACATATGCCAAATTACAGCTTTCTAGTACTAACCGTCTCTGAGCTATGCCGCGGACATACAGACAGACAGACAGACGGACAAGGTGAAACTATAAGGGTTCCTTGTTTACTACGGAACCCAAAAAGGGCCATGTACTAATGTGTAAATCAAATGAAAATGATTTAGCTTTTCTTTGTCAATGCAGGTATGATTTTACTCGGCGGCGGCGATCTCTCGCGTCCGGCCCTGGTTCAGGCCATGGTTCGGAGCGAGAGTGCATGGGAGGCCGTCACCTCCTTCTGCGAAGCAGTTATGCTCGCGAAGGAGGAGGCGGAGCGTGCGAGGGAGATGCAAGCTGCACGCCCTCGCGGCCCTAGTCGCCGCAGGAGACGCCCCGGGCGTCGGGAGTCCAGAGCCGACTTCCGGCCACCGTAGGCGCGGGCTTGCGGACGGTGAGCAATGGGCAGCTCGCCGTCCGATAAGGACCAGGCCCGTGTCGACGGCGCGTTGTGTTCCACGCGCGCCTCAAAGAGATGTCAGCACCAACCGACGGGGTCGAAAGACCAATGCCTGCTGGGGTTGCGGGTTTGTCCGAAAGGGATAACGCGGCCCCGGCACACAGGCAACGGAAGGAACATGGGTGGGTTTTAGTCAGTAAAAGTCTGACACACCCTCTCGCTCTGCCCAGAGCGGGAGAAGTCATTTGATGATTTCCCACCCAAAAAAAAAAAAAAAAAGGTATGATTTTACTATGGATGTTATTAAATTAATTAGTTCGCTAAATAAATATATTTTTTAATTCTAAATGTGGCCATGAACGACCGAGCTTGGGCGCAAGCTACTCTTCCCATCCGTATGGGAGGCCTCGGCGTCCGCAAAATTTCTAGTATTAGTTTACCGGCTTTCATATCCTCGGTTCACGGAACTGAGAAATTAATCAGGAAAATTCTAGCCTCCACACTGATTGATTTTGATGTGCCGTGCTTCACCGAGGTTATGGATGCCTGGAGACTCGCTTGCCCGAAAACAGATCTACCCGATCATCCATCTTCCCAAAGTCGGTGGGATGAGCCGCTCTGCAGAGTAGTACAGAACAATTTACTCAATACGTCTACTACCACTGTGGAGCGTGCGCGCTTGCTAGCTGTGGGTAAGTGGGAATCGGGTCTGTGGCTTCACGCACTACCGTCGTCGAACATAGGCACTCTGTTCGACGACAATACCTTCCGCCTCGCTGCTTCCCTACGACTAGGAGCTCCTTGTTGTTCTCCTCATCGCTGTCACTGTGGCGAAGTTGTCAACAGTCTCGGACATCACGGCCTGTCTTGCAGCCGAAGTGCAGGTCGCTTAGCGCGGCACGCGAACATTAACGACATCATCCGACGAGCTCTTGTCACCGCCGGCGTTCCAGCTATATTAGAACCCAATGGCTTGGCACGCGACGATGGCAAGAGACCGGACGGCATGTCTTTATCTCCATGGAAGGTGGGTAGGCCTTTAGTGTGGGATGCAACCTGTGTCGACACTCTTGCGCCATCCCATCTTCATGGCTCGGCGTGCTGTGCTGGTGCTGCTGCTGCGGCTGCAGAAAACCTCAAGCGGCGTAAGTATAATAACCTTACAGGTAATTATATTTTCGAGCCGTTTGGGGTCGAAACCCTCGGGCCGTGGGGTCCGAGTGCTCATGGCCTGTTTAATGTAATTTCAAAACGGCTATTTGACACTTCCCGTGATCCAAGAGCTGGTTTTTACTTTGGGCAGAGGCTAAGCATTGCCATACAACGTGGCAATGCGGCCAGTCTCTTGGGTACATTACCAGTCGACAGCGATGCGGATGAATTTTACGATGCTATATTTTAGTTTTTGAATAGTTTTAGTTAAGTTAGAATATAATATATAATTTTGCTATTTTTATTTAGTCATAAGTTGTTATGGACCCACTTGTAAATATTACCCTTCAGTTTATAAATATATAGAGACGTTATCAAAAAAAAAAAAAAAAAAATTAATTTAAATAAAAGCTTAATTACTTATTTACAAGACTTATGATAACATTATCTAAAGGTCAGTCTCCCCCATAAATTCAGCCGTGGAATAAAAACACAGGTACACACACAGGTAGGTTTTACCTATTGTGGTATAGTAAAGAAAGAAAGAAAGAAAGAAAATAAATTTATTTGACTCAGGAAATGCACAAATAATAGTAATTTTATTTTAGGGTGCATCGTCGTCACATTTAATTATATAACTAATGTAGGTACATTAGTTATATAATTAAGGTACATATACATAATATTGTAAAACATTTTAAAAGAGTAACGGTGGAGTTTCTTGCCCATTCATCTCCATACGAAAACTACCTTTTGGAAGGGGCGACTAGAATCATTTATTTTTTTGTAAATTTTGACGTTCAAAAGTGCCACACAAGTGTAACACTTATCAATTAAGAAGAGTTTATTTTTAAACATTATAACATTAAGATCCTTTCTTTCTCGAGGAATTTCAGTGTATATAACTGGAGTCATTCGAATAGGTACTTAAAGTGCGGCAAATTATAACAAACACGTAGGCTAATTCTGGGCCAACACAATTTAGATTGCCTTCGACATGCTAAGGCCGTTTGTCCATCGTACCGTGAAAGAGACGTCAACGACAACGAGATTAAAACGCCGAAGTAGCGACAGTACATTTACTATGGCCGCGTAACCTAGCTTCTCGTTGACGTCCCATGCACGGTGCGGTGGACAAACAGTGTAAGAAGAAGAAAAAAAAATATTATGTATATAATATCACCACCAAAATCTAATCATTAAACTAAGTAGATTTTATAATAGAATATTACCAAAACAACTAGTATGATATTTACCCGTCAGTACTCCGGAACTTTACGAGTCCTCTCGCATTTCGTTCGCGTTCGAACGAAATGCGAGAGGACTCGTAAAGTTCCGGAGTACTGAATTATTTAAATAATTACAATAATGTCAGTAACAATAAACTAAATATACATTGAAACAAAATGTAGATTTACTTTCATACACAATTAATCTTCTTTAACATTATCTCTACTGAATCGGCCATCTACTGTACCTACAGGTTTAACAACCAATCGAGAATTTGATTAATTTATTTTGCATGATTTAGGCTTTACACTTATATTATTAATATAATTTTACAGAATTTACACAAAATTACAATTTAATAAACTAATTAAAAGTTCTATCCTCCCGACCAGAAAGACCAGAACCGACCCAGACTGCGGGGAATTTCCTCGCCGCCCGGGCCACTTTCTCTCCTCCGCGTCGATTGTAGAAACGACGGTGTTGAAACCGTTGTAATATCAATTTTGAATCATTATGACTTGTTTCAGACATTCGAACAAACATAAACAGTAATAATATTTATGTTTGGCGAATGGCCGTTGCACCGAAACAACTTATCACCAACTCGACTCAAAGTTAAACATTGGAATGTGACCTGAATATTTACGTACGGTGAAGGGTGGCCGTTTTTGAGGGACAGTCTTATGTAATTTTGACGTTCGAAAAGTGCTGATTCTCAGCCTAGTTTGAATAAATGACTTTTGAATATTTGAATTTTGAGTGACAATTCCAAAATTATGTGAATAAGTAGTTGTCGACGTGTCGTCGTTCACCAGAGATGTTGCTGCACGTGACGCGATATAAAGCTCACATGTCAATGCTTTGCTGTGAGTTGAGTTAGTGTTGAGTCATTAAGGTGTGCAATGTAACAAATGAGATTCAATAGTCAAGTCATTACTATTGAATCTCCTCATATGTATGCTCCATCTCTGCAGCCTCCCGATCATTGATCGGTTGAAAGATGGACAACATATTCTCATAATAAACGGCGCCTGGCTGAAAGTAAAAACGGACATTTAATCAACAGTTTCTTTAAAAGTTTAAAGAAAAATGTATTTGAAGTTAGAACAAAAAAGAGAAAAAAATTACGTCGGGTCTCGGCGTTTGTCCTAGTGGCAATTCTTGCAAACTCCATATTCTGTAGCAGCCACGCTTCTTAACTAATAAATATAATATTATCAACAATATTATACTGACTGCGACGCCCACCGCAGACATATAGTATACAAGAGTGTTAGTAGACGTTTCACCTGAAAAACAAAACGTGAATTGATTTATTTAAGTGCGAAACAAAAAGACAAGAAAATGTCTTCGGGAAGCAAAACCGGTTATTGTACCATGTACAGTCACGAGCATAAATATATTACTATGCACGGCAATATCATTTGATTTCATGATTCATCCATTAATATATGACGGCATGTATATGTGATGTGTCATTTGTGGATGCACAAGTGGCAGGACAATATGTGACATCGAAGGAACACCAAAACTATTTGGCGAGACAAGCGACGCCAAAATATAGGATGTTGCATCGGCTTCAAAAATTATGTCAATGCAATATTAACGGGCATAGTGTTGCGTCATAAATATCTGATTGTGATACCTTGTTGTGATCGAAAATATCTGATATCACTTTGGCAGCATATAAACCTTACGGAATAATGTTTCCAGTTTTCTTCTATATCGCAATCAGTGTTGCTATTTAGATTATTGTAAACTACGGCAGACACCGCGAACATAAAATGCGTCCCTTGGATGTCAAGTGAACTGAACTTGAACTGTGCGAGGAGGTTCTCATAGAGTAATCTGTACCCGCAGATGCGACACAGTCTGCTTCTTCTGCCTACTTGATATCTTACATAGTTTTAACTGTTTCCATTGTATTAATGATGAACATTATGTGGGATTGTTCACTTGGCAACCACGTTTCCTCGTTGCAATTTTTTGCACAAATGTTATCTATTGTACCCGGTGTGAATGGTTAGAACTTCAAAACCTTCAAATTAAGCGTATTTTATTAAAAAAATCAAACAAAGAAATGTCGTAATTAGTTCGTGGCCCATTGTTCATAAAATGACGATCATTAACATTAATATTGCATAACATTATCCATAATTTGTGAAGAAGACGAGAATCCATAATTTGGAAAGAATTTCATAAAAAAGATATAGGTACCTACCTAATATTTTTTTGCCTACATCTGCTAACAGACTTTATTTACATAAGGTAGATTGATAGTTCAGATATGTTTGTCGTGTCTGTTTCGATTATTTTTCATAATCTCTGATTTTCAGAAAATGGCTGGCAAACAGGACATACCTAAAGTGCTATGAGGATCTTTAGGCGCTCGAAGGACTTTGTTGTGGCATCTACATCGCCACATGCGACCTACGCAACTACGCGGTTTACCGCACGACTAGCATTTAAAAATAACGTTCCGAAATCAATCGTCGGGCAGTAGCTCATCAGACACAACATTCATCTGGTCGGAGGATGCTCGCTTTTCTATGGAGGATGAGTGAACTTTACATCCTGTTCCTCATACCTCTATCATTAACAGGGGGGAACTGTTGGTGAACATTTGAGCAATACAATTGTTTGTGAATTGTATTGAAAACACAAAATGGAGGCGTTAATTCCAATTTCAGCTACGCGCCAACAGATCTCTGTAGGTACAGCTTTTATCATCTTATCTCTGTAGGAGCCGAGAGGTGGATATTGACAGGAGGGTTGGTTTACTAATGAAAAGTGGGTCTGCGATACAATATATGTTGTGGAACAATATTTACTATGTAGAACAATATATCGGAACGACTGACTTAGCAAGAGAGACACAGATGTACGGCCGCGCATTATTCACTTGCTCGACGTACTTGCACGATGTGGGCACTCCTAGTGCGCTCGTCGCGCGTGTCGTCTGGTGATTAGTTCTCGTCGGTGTTCGCCTAAACCTAGGAATACTAAAACACTGCCACGGCTAGGCAAATCCCGTCAGTCTGTGAGCCTGAGAAGACAAGTATGTAACCTGAATGCGATGTTTGCTTATGATGGTGGGGCTGCTAACAAATTACGGTCTACCATCACGGCTTGCCAAAGACATCTGCTGGACACTTACTCAACTGGCAGCAGAAGTCACAACTGATACTCCGTATTCTGCTCTTTTTCTCCAAAAAACAATAACGATTATTAATCAGTATATTTTGTTGCTTGTTCCTTCCTTACGTATTCAAAAAGGCAACGTCATCTTAACTCTGTGTCCGTAAATAAAATTGTTACAACTTACTTGGTGCTCGGGTTGCAGTGCTGACGGTAGTAATGACGGTTGTGAGGGTGGTAACAGGATAGGTAGTAGTAGTTGTGGTACGTGTTGGATGGCTCAAAACTCTCTCGGTGAGGATCACTCTGATCTCTCTAAGTACTTTGTCTTCTTTACTAAAAACTTGATTGTACTTCTGCTCTTTTAAGTAACATATAACTTCAGCGTTCTCATTTTTATGAGTTACGTGTAATGTTTTAGAAATAGCGCAGCCATCTTGTTTGCATATATCTGAAAGGAAATCGACCCATCATAAGCGATTTTTGTAAAAGGACAAATCAGTAATCTTTTTAAGCCGAGTACACACGAAAAACATCGCTAATATGAACATTCGGTTCTTTTAATTATTTAGTATTTCAAGCACAGAAATGTACAGAGGCGGACTTAATGCCATAGGCATTTTCTACCAGTCAACCTTTGGGTGATGCAGAGACAAACAGTAGTTGGTGCAATTATCAAAAATTGAGAAATAAAAAATTATAAATATAAAGATACACAAATATACCCATTACTTAAACTTAAAATATTGTGTTTTTTTATTTTATAGAAAAGTATTTATTTATTTATTGGAGGCATCGGTCATTAGTGTCGACGCACTTTAGACATTTTAATGGAAGTTCGTTGATGCCTCTGATATATAAATCCTAGGGAAGGGAAACGATGAACTCTTTAAAGGCGTTTTTCACCGCTTCGTTTGATTTGAAATTATTTAAATGGCAACGATGTGCTTTTGACAAAGCTAGGGGCCATCGGTTTTTCATCCGGTCTTCTTAACTTCTTTTCCGATTATCTCAAGCAATCAAGTCGCAAGCCAGATCTCAAGCAGTTTGCAAGGCATGGCTGCTTCAAGCCTTACAATACACGCTCGGGCGTAAGCTAGGGATCCGTGTTAGGGCCGCCTCTCTTCCTGATCATGATCAATGACTTTATAAACTTATATTAAGTTTGCTATACTGACTGACTATACACAAATTATAATTAACATATTAGTGGTACTTGAAAATCAAACTATTAATTTTTTATTATTATAATATAATTAAAAAATGAATAAAATCGCCTCAATGTGGAGGAATTGGTAATATGCCTTCCACAAAACTAGAGTCCGCGTTGGTGCTGGTAGAGGCTTGATAATTAATCTCCTCATCATCGTCACTGTCCTCATCCTCCGAATTGGTCTCGGAGTCATCGTCACCAACGTGAATTATAAATGTTTCTGTCATTGCATCCACTATGTGATCGTTTTTTATATATTCTTTCTCAACTTCCTTTATTTTTTGACATAATTTTGTCCATTCATTAGATCCCACTACATTTACTTTTTCCTTAACAAGATCTGTGCCGCGGCTTACGTTCCAGGTCACGTTCTTACTGCCGAAATAGCCTTTTATTGCAGCCCATGCCATCTCAATGGGATTGAGGTCTGGGTGGTATGGAGGTAATCATATTACATCATGGCCATGTTCAGCCATAATCTTATCTATATTAAATTTCTTGTATTGATCTTTATTCATTTTTATTAAATGATGTAGTTGGGGCTTCAACATTGTTTCTTCTTGTTGAATACCTTTTTCTCTTAACCATCCCAGCATCTCCGACTTCCTGGCATTTGAACTTGGTGCAGGGGCATACTGTTTGTTGTGGTAGGATGCATTATCTACTACCAAAACAGATTTAGGAGGAATGTTGGGAATTAACTGCGTGCGAAGCCATTTTTAATCATTTTCGTAGTTCATATTGTCGTAGTAGTCCCCCGACTTAGTACCTGCTTTAAATCTGAGTAGGGCATTCGTTGCCCTTTTGATATAGGCTTTTTTAGGCCTTTTGTTGTGCCATCTGACCATGCCTGAGACGATGAATGGGACGAATCTACATATGATTCGTCCGTATAAATAATTATACTTCTCGGAATTTTTGCATTTTTTGCAAATACATTATTAGCTGGAACAAAATAAATTTCCTTGCAAGACCTAAGATTTGTGACTATTGAAGCTTTAACAGCAACACTACGTGACTTGAAAAATTAAGGTGAACATTATAAACATTTTTATGTATATACCTGAAAGCGAATATTGGATTGTTCAATCAACATTTTCGGGTTGTTCTCAGTCTTCCTCCACTTAAAACCCAAAATTTTGATTATACGGCGAAGACTGCGCTCAGATCCTTGAAAATGTATATCGTCCCGTAACTTCTGTCGTAGTTTTCCAATGGTGGGCATTTCTTTATTGGTGAGGTGGAAGTTATGAATACACCTTTTAATAACCCCCTGGTCAAAACTATCCACATCTGTGACAGGATGTTCTCTTGGTCTTTTCTTTCCTGGTGTTCTGAATACGATCAGAAATTCTGAACCATTGGCTTCTTTAACAATCCGCCGTACAGTTGCTACTGAGGTGTTAGTCGCCTCCGTTGTGTCTTTATAAATTTCCAGCATTTTGTCACTACCTATTTCGTTGTTAAAAGCGCTGTTCTTTATAAAACAGTACACTGAATACACCATTTGCCTTACCTGTCTATTTAAAACTATATTTTTTCTCCTCAGCATTTTTGAAGAGTTCGTGACTTTACGATTTTAAAACCAAAAATTAAAAAAAAACAATTGTCTAAAACGATATAACAAAAATAAACTATATTAAAACAAACACTTAACAAATACGAAATAACAAAAATAAACTATTTTAAAATCGACGAGTCACTAAAATTGCACGTAAGTGTACAGTAGCCGAATGACACGCGAGAGTCCAATAGACGATGAGCATCGACTGATGAACCAATCGCGCGCAGCTCGGCGCCCCCCCGGCTTCTTCATTCCACCAAAGAGATCGAAAAATTAACTACTGCGCAGGTGTCAGTTTGTGCTCACGACTCGTGCCGGTTACTGTATAATAATATAAGACGTTTATTTTCTCTACACAAGTTATGTACTTAATGTATTTGACAATAGTGCACGAACAAGGAGCTAACTTTATGAGAGACTGGTGCCTGAAGTAGGTTTAAATAAAACCTGTATTACAGGTCAAGGGGTCTGTTGTCAGGTCAAGTATGGGTAGGGAAAAGTTCCCTGGGCATGATGGGCTTAGCATAGAACATTTAAAATATGCAGGCATGCATATGCCGAGTGTCCTGTCCTTGTTCTATACGATGTGTCTTAGCCATTCGATTTATCGGCAGACCTAATCAAGGCCATTGTAGTCCCCATTGTGAAGAATAGGACAAGAGACATCTCGGACATGGGCAACTATCGCCCGATCTCTCTTCCAACTGTTATGGCTAAGGTGTTGGACAGTATGCTTGACTTTTATTTGGCAAAGTATGTTAAGTTACACGATCCACAGGTTGGGTTTTGTCCTGGACTATCATCCGAAACTGCCAAAGAACGAACTGCTCACCCCATTGCCAAGCTCAGCAGCATGTGTGTTGGATGCAGGGTAAATGGTGTTAGTTGCAACAACATCAGTTATGCGGATGACATAGTGCTGCTGGGCCCGTCACCGGGGGCGATCGTGGAGCTGTTAAATGTACGCTATGCTGCTGCACATGGACTGATCTATAATGCAAAAAATGTGAATTCATGGTCTTTGGGGTCGTCGGTACGTGCCGGGAAAGTACACTGAATTTGCCATAAACGGTACGCCAATTCGCAGAGTGACTAAGTTCAAATATCTTGGGCATTGTCTTACTGACGACCTCAGTGACAATGGTGACATTGAGAGGGAGCGTAGGGCTCTGGCGGTCAGGGGTAAAATGTTGGCACGAAGATTTGCTCGGTGTACTGATCAAGTTAAGATTATGCTTTTTAAAGCTTATTGTCAGAGCTTTTACACCGGTAATCTTTGGGTCAACTACTCGAAAAGGTCGCTGGATGTTTTACGCGTCCAACTCTCCGTATCAAAACGTCCTAAAAGCAAATGGTCCTACTAGCAAAACGACCCATAATCAAAACGACACTTTAGCTAAATGTCCAATTTCATAGTAGGTTGCAAAAGCAATTCCTATATATGTCAACTTTCACCTCCTTAAGCAGTGATAACCTAGTGGTGTGACCGTCAAGTCATAGGTCTCGAGTTCGAACCCAAAGCACACGCACCTCTGACTTTTCATATTCATGTGCATATTGTATACTTATCAGTTACTTCAAAAACGGTGAAGGAAAACATCGTGAGGAAATCGGCATGCCTGAGAGACATTTCTCGACGGCATGTGAAGCCAAGTCAGAGGCCCATGGGTGGCATAAAAACTTTGCTTTGCAAATGAATCGAAAGTTATCCTGTATTTATTTGTTAAGGCATCGCCTGCATAGCAAAAGAGTATTCTAAGACTAATCTAGTATTAGCTAAGTCCTAGTCTTTTTTAGACAGTTCTAGCAAATCGTCCTATGACCAAATGGTCCATATACCACACTTACTTATGAGATTTTTAAAGGAATAATATTATACAAAGTTGATACGACAGAGGGGCTTTCCTTTAAACTGCTTATACTAGGAACCATTTTCAAGCTCTGTACCAAAAATCAATTAAATAGGAGCAGTAGTTTAGTCGCAAATGATTTTTTAAGTTTTTGCCCCGTTTGAACAAGATGTATCTTTCCTAACAGCTGTTTATGTTACGCATAGGTCATGCACCTTAAAACGATAAATCTGAGTATAACCTGCGATGCGTTGTTGCCGGTGTGACGCAAGTCACAAGTACAACCAAATATTTTCGCTAAAAAGATGACAATGTAAACAAGGAAGCAATAAATACACACACACTTGCACTTTCACTACGAGAGTGACAATCATAGCAAAACATCCCGCGCGTAAAAGAAATAGAAATAGGTCAGTGTGTTGCTATTGCATCCTAGATCCTTGCGATCGGTAAGTGGGGTAACTTCTGGTTTTTTCAGTGCACCGACGCTATCCTTTCGGAACGTACTTATGTTACGTAACACGGAAACACCTGCGCCGTTTTCGTTTTGTCGAACTCGCGCGCTGACAATTGTGATTTTGTTTTGTTATTGTGATAGGACACTAAATAAGTTTAAGACAGTATTTCTTTTTTTATTGTGACAGGACACGTAACTTGGAATTATTATTATTTAGTGTTAGTGTTATTTTTTTGTGATTGACTGCTTTTATTGTGATACGACACGTAATTAAACTTTGGTTTTGTTTGTGTGTGTGTAATTAAAGTGTTCAACAATGCCTCGTGTAACTTACACGGCGTCAGAATACACTGACATGATTTTAATTTACGGCGAATGCCGTGGAAACGCAGCTTTAGCTCTGCGAACATACCGAGAGAGGTATGGTGACAGCCGCAATTGCCCTAGAAACGCCCGCACCATACAATTGGCAGTACAAAGATTAAGGGACAATAAAAGTATAGTGCCGCAACAGGAGGGATTGCCACCGCGGCAAATAAACGTAATAACATAACAACGCGGTAAATTTGTGCATTCAAGTGAATGGAGGACACATCGAAAATTTAAAAATTTTGTGTTTTTGTTGTGATTGTTTCTGTGCGCGTACCTACTTCAAAACCTTACCTAACATAAAAGCCCGCGCGAGCGGAGGCCTAAGCCGCCGCCCGCGCTACCGCCGCCGCCGGACGGCCGCTTTGACACGACATACCACACGCCGGGCTCCGGCGCGCGCGCGACGTTGCCACTTTGTTACCTAGGTATCTAAGGTTAGTTAAATTTATTTACAAAGGGTGGTTGCGTTTTAGTCTGATTTGTAAGCTATTTAGTTTGTTTGAAAAAAAAAAAAACTCATTTTTGGTGCTTTTTATTTTTATACCGTATCGAATTAATACTAAACACGTATAGAATACGTAGTGTAATTTAATGCCCCTCTGTCATATCAACTCTGTATATCGTCTTCTCGAGACAACAAACTTTAAAATGAAATAAACTTTAAAAACTAAAACGTACTTTAAAAAACCGGCCAAGTGCGTGTCGGACCACGCACAATGAAGGAGTCCGTAGTTGGGATGAATTTATCCCAAGAACAAATTTAACATTGTAGTTGAAAAACATGTTCTCTCATATATTCCAACTGCAAATGTGAGTTTGTAGTTGGAATGTACCTATATTTAACCCGCCTTTTTTGGCTTCGGTTCAGTCGGGCAAAAACCGATAGTAACTTTTCAGTGTTACTGTACTTTACAAGTAGGACGTACTGCTAATAGGACCATTTGCTCATAGGACGATTTGCTAATAGGCTTAAGTCCACAAATTGCTCTCATGCACTTTTTTGAGCGATGAATGCTCTTTGGAAGTCAGTGCTGTTACCCCACATTATTAGTCTGTAACGTAACAATGATTCGACGTACGCGTGGTATGACATTACAGCAGTTTTTATATTAGTTACATTTTTTACTTGTTTTAATGCATATTTTTTTAAATTAATTTTAGTGCTAACATTGTCTATGTGCTCTTTCCAGTTAATGTCTTTATCTATTATAAAATTATTATAATTAAAATTATTAAAAATCTGGTTCGCGTTACTTCATTGATTTTATTAATACTAAGTTTAATGTCATTTTTGGAATTATTTGATCGATTAAATTGGATGTAAACGGATTTGTCTAAATTTATCATCCAATGGTTAATGTCAAGCTAATGCAATAATTTGTCAATTGTATTATTAATGTCGAGTTCATGTTCTGAAATGGTATTTAGTTTTTTATTAGATGTCACTATAATAGAAATATCGTCAGCAAATAATACGCATTTATGGTTAGTTATTTTTATGATGTCATTTATATAAATGAGGAATAATATTGGGCCTAGCACACTTCCCTGTGGAACGCCATATTTATTATGTTTATATTCCGATGAATAGGATATTATTACATTATTTTCATTTTTTTTATTGATGATGACACATTGTTTTCTATTACTTAAATAGGACGACAGCCACTGAAGTGCCGGCCCTCTAATACCAACAGCTTCCAATTTTTGTAGCAATATGTCATGTGAAACCAGATCGAAGGCTCTCGATAGATCAAAAAAGAGGCCTGTAGTTATATAATTATTATTAATATTTGAAAGTAGCATGCAAGTAGCAAGTTGCATGAGGGAAAAAATAGCTAACAATGTGGACTTGTTCTTTTGGAATCCAAACTGCTGGTCACTTATAATATGAAATTTATTGCAAAAGTCAGTTATCCTTTGAAACATACATTTTTCAAAAAAATTGGACAAAATGGGTTTAAGAGTTATAGGTCGGTAATTGTTGATGTCACATTTATCTCCCTTCTTGAATAAGGGCTTTATTAAAGACAGTTTTAATTTTTCAGGAAAGGTGCCTTGCGAAAAGGACCATTTGCTTTTAGGACGTATTGATACGGAGGGAATATAACAATGTTTTTAGGATGCTGTTGCGACTGCCTCGGTATTGCAGTGCCTCGGAAATGTTCACGGTAAACCATACCGATGGATTTCATGCTATCAGCCGCAAAAAAATGGCCTCACACCTGAGCAGAATAATAGGCAGTCACATTAGCATCCTGAAGGTTATGGCGGCAGATACTTCCTCGGCCATCATAAGGCAATTCCTGAGAAGACTTATACCCTAGTTTCCATTTCTCGTTGTCTAGGTGGTGGGTGGTCTTCTCATTTATTCGTGTTTAGTTTAAGTTACTAATAATAGTGTTTTAAGTGCAAACCTGTTACTAACAATTTATTGATCTCTTAGTTGTCCGAATTAAAATGATTTTATTTATTTATTTATTATAAATATCTTTAAATGTATTTATTTTAAAATCATAAAATAAAAAAAAATTGAAAATATCCTATCCGCAACAAGCCTTTTTATTTGATATGTCACATGGTACAGCTTTCAAAACATTTTTTCTAATTTTCTTGTTTGCCCCCAAAAGTGAATAGTATAGTGGGGATATTCAAAAATAATTTATCTAAGTTACACGTTCGTGTTTGGTTTACAGAAATACATATGCGTACCAAAAAACTTAATTGGCCATTAGATTCAGAGCAAATTGGCTGTGACAGACGGACAGACAGACATACAGACACACGAGTGATCCTATAAGGGTTCTGTTTTTCCTTTTGAGGTACAAAACCCTAAAAACGACGAAAGACCAAGATGACAGCTACAATGGTTCATCATTTTACGATAACAATAGACATTAATTAAATAAATACTTGATAAGTAATCCACAAAAGTGACCGAAATAGCATGCTAATTTAAAAAAATCTTTCCCGAGAGGTCTTTACTCCAAAATGATTATCCCAGTAATGACAAACTGTCAATAATTTTCAAGATGGCCTTGTGATTGTTGTCTGTATTCGTTCAGAAACGGTGTATACAGATTTATTGAATAATGGCTGCGTTCAATAAGTTTATCCAAGGAGATGATCATTCTTTCATGCATTAAAGTTAGGAAATATTTAGAATCCATTATTTTATTAGTGTTTTAATTACAAAAAATCCAGAAAGTCCCCTTTTCATTTTGGATTGTTCCACTTTTCCCCCTTATTTTTAATTTTGATTTCTACGCTCTTAAAGTAAATAAAAAAACCGGCCAAGTGCGTGTCGGACCACGTACAATGAAGGGTTCCGTAGTTGGGATGAATTTATCCCAAGATCAAACTTAACATTGTAGTTGAAAAACGTGTTCTCCGATACAGAATGTATGGGAGATCATGTTTTTCAAACTGCAAATTTAAGTTGGTTGATTATTTCTCGTTAACCTCACATAGTTTTCCTTTTAATTTTGTTATATATACTACTGCTGTGAATTTTTTCACAAGTCCATGTGCAACCATTTAGCTAGAAGGGGGGGGGGGACACTTGACTCTAACAAAAAAAATCTGTTAAAAGCTTAATATTTCGCAAACAGATCCCTGAATCCAAAAATGGTGATAAACTCACAATATTTTTGAAAGACCTTTCTAAAGATACCCCACAACATGGGGTAGATGAGGAAAAAAAAACAACCCCACTTTACGTGTTGGGGAGGTCCCGAATTTTTTTTTTGTCTTGATTTTGTTTTACCACTTTGTTGGCTTGATTAATATGTATACTCGTACATATGCCAAATTACAGCTTTCTAGTACTAACCGTCTCTGAGCTAAGCCACGGACAGACAGGCAGACGGACAGACCTGACATGGTGAAAGTATAAGGGTTCCTTGTTTACTACGGAACCCTAAAAAGGAGTGATTAGGTACAATGTAATTAACAAAAAACGACAATATAATACATACTCATTAATCAGTCTTTTTTTCACAGAATTATGTTTTGATTTCTACGCTCTTAAAGTAATTTAAAAAATAGTGACAATGTAATTAACAAAAACACGACTATATAATCATTAATCAGTCTTCTTTTTATGGCAATTTTCAGAAAGTAAAAATGTAGTACAAAGATAAAGAGAAAAAATAATATAAAACAATCGCTTGTAAACGAGAACACGGTTGACTAGTAATTAGACAGTTTACATATACTTAAAAAAAAACATTATTGTACGTACGTAGCTTTATTGACTAGGTCGACGAAGGGCTTGGCGGTGCTCCTATTAGTGTTTGAATAGTTAAAAATTATTCCCAAGCTCGCTTCGCTCACTCCTGCATTCCAGGTTATCTAAGTAAAATATCTGCCGGCGCCCGCCGGTAAATATTTTAGCAACCAGCATCGGCGAACAAATTGGCGACCAGCACCGGTAGCAGAAGCAGTCCTAAATTTTAAGAACCTCAGAGGGGATTTCTGGACGTTGGTTTTTTCAGATTCCAGTTTCCCCCGTTAGGGGGATTGTCAGGGGGGTATTCAAAAAAAAATTTTAGAGTCCAGTTTTCCCCCTCAGGGATACTTTCGGGGGGAATCTGTGGAATAAGTATTTTTATCGATTCCAGTTTTCCCCCCTAGGGGGGATTATCAGAGAGGAATTCCACACTTTTTTTTTATAGATTTAATTTTTCCCCCTAAGGGGAATTTTCAGGGGGGATTTGTGTAATAAGCCGCAACTGACATCCTTTATATTTCGTCAAAATTTATCTTGTCATTGAAATGCTAGTGATTGACATAATAAATTTCGACTATTGGTTCAAGGAGTATTTTATTTAAAAAAGAAAACGATTTAATGTATTTATAATTATTATACTGACAACAATCGTGTTTTTCGGCTAGGATTTTCAAGATGCTGTTGGAGCTAGACCGCGTTTAAAGATGCGGTCCTTTTCCATATTAAATAATATTGTAGGTCTATATGTAATATGGGGACTCCTCAAGTTTTAGAATATTATAATACTGCATTAACACTGACTATGTTACGAATCATAACGAATACCTTCAAAAAGAGCACGGGTTGGCGACGTATTGCCCGCCATTTATACCGAATGTCAAAAGGGATACTGTTTCTGGGTATTGAAACTCCAATCATATCCTTCAAGTGATCTTAAGTCGTCCGAGCTAACTAGACGAATACAATATATCGTTACAGTTCGAAATATTATAAAATATTTTTATCTTTGCCATTCAACATGTCCGACGGAAGTACGAGCAGAGAATATGAGCTACACCAGGGATCACCAATTAGTTTTATTTGGGGTCCATATAGAAAAATAATATGACTCGTGTTCCGTTTGGAAGACGTTACCTACTAGCACCCAAGATTAAAAGATGTTCAAAGCCCTTGCGTAATTTTGTGTTTTTTGGAAATCGATCATTTCGATTTGTATAGCACGTCACCCAGCTAGCTCTGTACTCCCGAAAACATTTGCAGCTTCATGCAGCTTGCGTCTCGCGTCGTCCGTTGTCGTGTCGACGGCACACAATACAAAGCGTGGGCTTAATTCAATTACTCAACATTTTTTGATTAGGTTTTTGTTATAAATTTAACTGTTTACTAATAGTCCGTACAAAATAGGTCGGCGGTCCGGATCCGGACTGCGGTCCGCCATTTGGTGACTCCTGAGCTACACCATCTGTAAGCTCGTCTCTTTGACATACCAAACGTACGTAAGTACCCGTGCTATCTTCTTCGTTTTCACGGTTTAACATAGGAACATATTTCAATTTGTTGATTTGTTTTTTGTGTGAAAGTAACTCAATATAAAAAATACTGATGTAAAACTACCTACAAAAAAAATTGTTACATCCAAAGTACCAAAACTTAAAGATACCACACCACTAAAACCATAGACAATTTCTAGCGGCCATTGTTGTTCGGCAAATTTTGAAACGTGACATGGCAGTATGGAATTAATAAGTACTATCATGGCAGCATGGAATTTGTATAAAGAAATTGACTTTGAATACATGGAACTAGTATGAACACTATCCGATACTATTCAATGAGCATTCTCTATTTTAGCCCGAGCAGATATTTGTTTTTTTTTAATCTCATCAAAGAGACTTCTTGCCTTGTTTGTGTGATGTTCAATGTTATGGGGTTTGGTTTCCACACTTAGTCCTTCAGGTGGACCATTGTGCGTGGGTACTTCTTGCTTTTTTATGCCTATGCCTACTATGTAAATAAATAAAATATGATACATTAACATAATATTTTATCAAATTATATATTTTTCACTACATCACACCACATCTTTTTCATCTTCACCTTTTTTTTTTTTGTCTTGATTTGCGTATTCGAATTATTATTTTGTGTTTATTATATTTTTTAAATAGGCTGTTCAGCGGTTTTGCCTGTGCCTTTATTTACACCTGCTCGCGCGTCGCTAGCGGAAAAAGTAAAACCAGCGCGCCATTTTCCGTAAATATTTGTTATCGTTTTTGTTTTGATAATATAAAAAATACCAACCAACCAATATCTAAAGTATTGTCACCAACCGACGTACCAGAGTTTTTAAAAGAAGCTCCGCATTGACAACAAAGGTCAGTTCAACTTTATAAATCTAAATTTATCGTGTCTATAGTTACGTTATTCCAGCATAAGTTCTTACAACAAGTCTGTTTATTTCCTCGCAAGTTTGTTGAAAAACGTATGAAACGCGTGTGCATTGATTATTGACCACAGCACACTTTTATCATAATGTACTATTATTTTAGGCTGTGAATTATAAATTGATTTTGCTACACATGACACGAAGGTGACGTTTTCGTAACTTTGTAACGACGACAAAAAAAAATTGTGTAAGTTTTTAAGAAATCCTATTAATATAACCTACTCCGATTAATTTCAGATATGAATTGTAGAAATAATACAAGTATTAAACAAAAATATATGCAAAAATGAAAATGATCCAAATACAAAATGAACACCTTACCAGAATCTTTAAATTGTAGGTATAGAACTGGTCCTGGCACAGGAAGATGAAGATAGCCACATTTTAACTGCAATGTCTCGCCATCTTCAAACTCATAGTAAATAACCTTGAGTTTTTCATCACTATAGAGTTCCAGCACTGTACCGTTTGATGGCAATTCCATGTGCAATGGATATGGATCTGAAAAGACATGTGAGGTTATGTGAACACGGCGTATTGGCAGACCTTGAATAGGCTGTCGAAACAAGCTTGTAGGTACCTAATGAGTATCTTTTTACATTAGAACATTAAAATACGACTGTTTTTCCCGAAGAGTACGACCTAGTTTTGGCTACAGTACACCACATTTCGCCAGTTATGTTTAAGTTCCATGTTATAGGGGTAGACTATTGCTATCCGGACAATAATTTAGGTTCCGAGCTGCTACTAAGAAATACCTTATGGAAAAACTAATAATATTTTGTCCGACCTGGGAATAGAAGGTCCTACAACAAGTGACTCGGGGCTGTTATTGTTTCAGTGATATACTCACTTAACAATAAGTCAGTAGAGCAGGCTGATTATTCTAATGGTGCTCCCTTACCGCGAGCAATAAATAATGTAACAGCTCATTACATTACATCAGTGAGGGAGGAGAACCGAGCATTACATTTCGCAATAATGCTAGAAATCGAATCTGAAATGTTACATTACAAATGAACGCTTGTCAGTCAGGGAGGCAGTACTGTAATGTAATGCTCAAAATCGAATCTGAAATGTTACATTACAAGTGAATGCTCCCGGCAAATGCAAATGACAAATTGCATTATTTTGTGCAATTTGTGTTCAAAAGTCAATTTATTATTTTTTTAAACTTATTATTGACAACTTATTATTACATAATCTACTCATTACAGTTTTTTCTTTAATGAGTTGTAATGTTTTACGTTGCATAATGTAAATTGTTTTGCGTAACTGCTATTGTATAGAATCAAGTTTTCTAACTGAACAGACAGCTGTGCTGCTGGGGAGTTTGTTGCGCCACTTCTTCTTCCCAGCTAAGCACTAGGAAGTGGTGAAGGGTGGGCGTTTTTGGGGGACTGTCTTATGTAATTTTGACGTTTGAAAAGTGCTGATTCTCAGCCTATTTTGAATAAATGACTTTTGATTTTGATTTTTGATTTTTGGGAGAATAATCACATTCACCATAAAATTGTAGTGCAACGTTTTACTTACCAATAGAGAAATTGCCCGCAGTAAAATGAATGGCAACGTGTTCTGGAATTCTAGAACTATTAAAATGGACAGCACTCGAACACAATAATTTCTTGTCATCAGTAGGTTTGAGATAAAACGACATCTCAGTCTTCTTATCTGGTATTCGTTCTGTAATTTTATTATGTAGGTTATTAGCAGTTGTAACAGGTGAGTATTAACAGTTGTATTGTACTTGAGAGCGTACATTCTGAACATGACCAACGTCGCAAATAGCTGTCAAATCTTTCGCTGTTTTGATTAATTTGGCAATATTACTGTATGATAATACGAAATATAGCTACCTAGTAACTAGAAAAGAAAAGATTGATTATAAAATGCAATAATTAATATCGTTACACCGAATATTCAGTTTTAGATGTAAGTATTTGGAAACAGAGAATTTAATTTGGGCATCAAATTCAGTGTTATAATTCCCAGGAGAAGGGACTTCGAAGTAGAAACTTAAGTATGTTCGTTGACATTGTTCTACGTACGCGTGTACCTAAATAAGTTACAGGAAGCAGACTGATTTTACTTCACGTGCACATCTTATCATGTTTATTTTTGATCGTTAGATGTGCTTCTTAATTTTTTCTGTCTATGGTCGTAGAATGCATCATAGATTACGCAAACTTGATAGTAGTTCTTTTCTTGAATCCATTTCTGTAGATAACAAGATAAGGCCACACAGTAACATCCTAATCATTCTTTTGGCCGTTTATTTGGGCTCGCAACATGTCTATGAGAGCCGTGGTGGCCCAGTGGTAAAGGCCGGGACTTACGAATTGGAGGTCATAGGTTCGTACCCTGACAGGCGCTTTACTATGTATAAATTATTTCGTCACCACTGCTCTCAAAACTCTGGAGGAAAATATCGTGAGGATTCCGGCATGTCCTAGAAGTAAAAATTTGATGACATGCTGACATCTACCAACCCACAGTGGGCCGGGGCGAGCACGGGCGTACCCAGGACGTTTGTGTCAAATAACTTCTCCCGCTCTGGGTGGCGCGGGAGGGCGTGACAGACTTTTACTGACTAAAACCCACCCGTGTTCCTTCCGTTGACCGTGTGCCGGGGCCGCGATATCCCTTTCGGACAAACCCGCAACCCCAGCAGGCATTGGTCTTTACGGACCCCGTCAGTTGGTGCTGACATCTCTTTGAGGCGCGCGTGGAACACAACGCGCCGTCGACTCGGGCCTGTTCCTTATCGGACGGCGAGCTACTTATTGCTCAACGTCCGCAAGCCCGCGCCTATGGTGGCCGGAAGTCGGCTCGCGACTCCCGACGCCCGGGGCGTCTCCTGCGGCGACTAGGGGCGCGAGGGCGCGTATCTTGCCTCTCCTTCGCGCGCTCCGTCTCCTCCTTCGCGAGCATTACTGCTTCGCAGAAGGAAGTGACGGCCTCCCATGCACTCTCGCTCTGGACCATGGTCTGAACCAGGGCCGGACGCGAGAGATCGGCGCCGCCGACCGCCTCTGTGAGGACACGGTGGTGCTCCGCCCAAGCAGGGCAGACCTCCACCGTATGCTCCACCGTGTCCTCTGGGCGATCCACACAGTGGTGACACCCGGGCGTTTCCTCCCGCCTTATACGGAACAGGAACCTCCCGAAACAGCCGAGTCCGGTGAGGACGTGCGTCAGGCGGAAGGTGAGGACGCCGTGGTGCCTCTCTAGCCACTCCTCAAAGAGGGGACTTATCGCCACAATTGTGGCGTGCCCAATCTCACGCACCCCCGTGGTAGCTTTTAAGACAAAACGGTTTTATCGCCCAAACTGTGATAAATTTATGCTGGTTTAACTTTCATTCTTCCCCAATACTCTAAATAAAGTTCTACAGGATCAAATTAAATTTCCCAGCGAAACTTCGCAGACGTAATGGGTATTGATATCTATACTAGCTGATATAATATAACATGATAACTCAAACTCAAAGCATTCATTTCAATTAAACCATTTACGGGCACTTTTGAATTGTCAAATAGTCGGTCAGTTAGGCAGAAAGTTGAAGCTAGTTGCACATCCTAAAATGTAGATCTTTATGGAGAAGAACGGGCAAGAAACTCCAACACTATTTTAAATATAGATATTATGAAATCCTGGGTACATTATTATTCTTGTTGCTTCTATATGTGAGAACAGTGTACAAAAAATAAAATCAAAGCAATTCAAAATATAAGATTAAAAATAAGCCCTGTAGACCTAACATGACACGTAACAATTACTCACTCTCGCGTGAGTAATTGTCGTCTATTTCTCTCACTTTTCTCGTTTTCTGACAGCGCTGCCTTACAAAATAGTAAAAAGTAATACTCATTCTGTCAAACTTGATGTTTTTTCGACAAATTCTAACATGGCCTTACTTTAGTTATCTGGATTTTTGACAATTCAACACGAGATGATCTGCGATTTTTCTGTCATTTTGTCGTATTTACTCGCCCTCGATTTTGACGACGAGAAGAGTAGACAAAATTATGATGAAAAACTTCAAAATAACTTGGCAGTTTCACAATTGTACTTATTTTAGTCATAATTTTATTTTACAATATTTAATAATGAAAATAATTAGTTTAAACTACTTTTTTATATTACAACAAAGTGTTTTATATGGAATTTTTCGCTTTTTGTATTGAACATATGAAAAATTATAACCTACATGTTGAGTTTTACAGGTTCGAAATAAAGGGGGTCGAAATTTTCATTATTTTTGCGGTAGGACACACCATTTTCGAGATATAAGCAAAAGAAAAGAAAAAAAAGATATAGTACTGTTTTAGCACCATCGAAGTGTTGGTGT
Source organism: Agrochola lota (assembly GCA_947364205.1). Classification (NCBI taxonomy): domain Eukaryota; kingdom Metazoa; phylum Arthropoda; class Insecta; order Lepidoptera; family Noctuidae; genus Agrochola; species Agrochola lota. The sequence continues at coordinate 4,793,965 of OX376246.1, read as the reverse complement.
GGATTTTGGTTCATTACATCTCATTTTAATCCACACCTTTTTAATTGCACTTAAAAATAGTTAGATTTAGGTACTTAAACAATCAAAATTTTTGGTGAAAAACGTCAAGTTCAGAATAGAAAATTTGCCATTTTCACTAAATTTATAACTCAGTGCCATAATAGTGCTGTCAAACTAAAATATAGTTAAAATGTGTCAGTTTTGTCTATTTCAGAATAGGAAATCGCTGCTTGTCAGGAATAAACAAAATTTTGGTGATTTTTAGTCTAGTTTAGAGGCATTTGTGACAAGAGAATCGGCACCATTGAATGAATGAAACGAAATCTCAAGCCGATGTTGCTATCATAAAAATGATTTGTTTTTAATAATTTGCAACATCGGTTTCTCGTCGTGAGATATAGAAGTGCCAAAGTGCCTTTTTCGAGTCTATTCGTCGTTTACGGTCACGCTACGGATTAGAATGACGTCAGAATCATAGACAAATTTTTCAGTAACAAAACGAGAAAAAGAGCGTACTCGCGCTTGTCGTGTTAGGCCTGCTCGCAGATATATAATGATACATTTTATGTACATATATCGTTAACATTGATATTTATTGTCAAAACTAGAAATTCAGCAGATTCCAATTTCAAATCATAACATACGGTTAATATATTAATTATAGTAGGGTACCTCGTATATTTAGGGTATTCCCCTGTAGTTAATATTTTTTAAAGGACTGGTATAAACATTGTCTCGCCAACGCCACAACCTGTTAGAATTTCCGCCTCGATGACGTTCTCTGCAAAGACACGACTTAGAGCCGGGTTTCGCAATACAGCTTCGGCGGAGTTAAGTTCCGAAGGAGCAAAATCGGGACACTGATCTTCAGCTGGATGTGTGCCAATTTCTGAATTAGCTAACAGCAAATAGACTTCCGTCCAGTTGCTGTTAGCGAATTCAGAAATTCTACGGGGTAATGTGTGGCAGCTCTTGCTCCAGAACAGTGTTAATGGAGGTGTATATCACTTCACTCCCTTCAATTTGCGAGAGAAGACTGTGGTTGATGGCAGCAGTTTGATCATTTTTAACCGACTTCTAAAAGGAAGTTATCAATTCGGTTTTTTTTTCTTTATGTACCTTGTTTTGGGCATAATTCCGTCATATACAGACGGATTTCCAAAATCGCTTTTTTGTTTGAAAAAAAAAACACATTCGAGATGGTCTCATTAGGTCAGGATCAGATGACGGGATCTTAGAGAAATTGAGGGAACTCTTCAAATATTATAGGCACACCTATAGCGATTTGGAGTTACTATAAGTAACTCATGCAGTTGCTCTCGGAAAGCACCATTTGGTGAAGTGAAACTGATGATGGCCACCGGAACTACTGAATAATAAGTATTTCACGGGTTGCGATTCGATTACTTTAATATGGTTGCCAAGCAATTTATGGTTGTCACAATGCCTACGGAGAAGTGGAGTTGATGGTGAAGTACAAGAAGAACTCCTCAACGATTAACGCCCCTGCATCGGGAAAAGCAATATTTTGTAAAACGGTGATGAGTGGTTGACATTAGGCTATTGCAACTTAGGTAAATTACAAACTGAGACCCACTAAAAAGCGAGAGGCAAATAACGAAAATACAAAACCAAAGACACCGACTTCCGAAAAAGTTACTTTTCACTTTTTAGTGTTTTTTTGGGCGTTAAAATGGCCCGTTAACACCCTTTTTTTTTTAGGTGGGAAATTATCAAATAACTTCTCCTGCTCTGGCCGGAGCGGAAGAACGTGTCAGACTTTTACTGACTAAACACCCGTGTTCCTTCCGTTGCCTGTGTCGCCGGGGCCACGATATTCCTTTCGGACAAACTCGCAACCCTGGCAGACATTGGCCCTAACGGACCCCGTCAGTTGGTGCTGACATCTCTTTGAGACGCGCGTGAAACACAACGCGCCGTCGACCCGGGCCTGGATCTTATGGGACGGCGAGCTACCCATCGCTCACCGTCTGCAAGCCCGCGCCTACGGTGGCCAGAAATCGGCTTGCGACTCCCGAGGTCCAGGGAGTCTCCTGCGGCGACTAGGGGCGCGAGGGCGCGAACTTTGCCTATCCCTCACGCGTTTCGCCTCCTCCTTCGCGAGCATTACTGCTTCGCAAAGGAAGTGACGGCCTCCCATGCACTCTCGCTCCAAACCATAGCCTGAACCAGGGCCGGACGCGAGAGATCGCTGCCGCCGATCGGCTCCCTGAGGACACGGCTGTGCTCCACCCAAACCGGACAGACCTCCACCGTATGCTCCACCGTGTCCTCCGGGCGATCCACACAGTGGTGACACCCGGGCGTTTCCTCCCGCTTTGTCCTGAACAGGAACCTCCCGAAACAACCATGTCCGGTAAGGACCTGCGTCAAGCGGAAGGTGAGGACGCCGTGGCGTATTTACAATCTATACAAGGCCAGAACGCAACCATAGGAAACTGCTCGCGTATACATTGTAATGCTATTTTTAAATCTGTGATTACAATGTATACGTATACACGAATTTTCCGTATTGCTCTTGGATAGTTGGTAACGAGTTTTAATAATATAGATTAAAAAATAAAAATAAATTTAACTGGGTCAAATAGAACAGCTAACAGATAACGGAATATGAAAGGGTTAGGTTAGGCTAGCACTGTGAGCAACCGCGCGCGAGCCTAGCGAACGTAGTGAGCGGTGCCGCGGCAGCGGCCGGCGTGCGCTACTGCCAAGTTACTCCCAGCCAGGCAGGCTATTTAGCGCAAGGTGCATTACGTCGCAAACAAGTTGAATACCAGTCCAAAATTTGTCGCAATCAATACACGATTAGTCCGTATGCGTACTAGCACTGTATATAATGGAATAAGGTAGGTAGTTAATTAGGTCACTACGAAGTATACACGAGTATATGCGTACTACTCTTGTATAGATTGGAAGACCTTAGTAAAAAAGTGATTTCCAATCTATACGCCATTAGTTTCATACCCTTGCGTTCTGGCTTTGTATAGAATGGAAATACGCGACGCCGTGGGGCCTCTCTAGCCACTCCTCAAATAGGGCACTTATCGCCACAATTGTGGCGTGCCCAGCAATGGGTTGCGACAATCGCACTCTCCATGCCGCCATGAGATCCCGCCGGAGCTCTGTCCGCTGTGCCGTGATTTCTCGCGGCAGCGGAGTTTCACCCCGGCATTTTGCCTCTTCGCGCCAATCCCAGATGTGCGCGAGGACTTTTGCCTCCAGATCCCATGGCGGTTGTCCGGCAAGGAGGCTCGCCGCCTCACAGGAGACCGTGCGGTATCCTCGGACCAGCCTAATGGCCATAACCCTTTTGGATGCGTTCAATCGGCGGGCTGGTCGCAGCCTTAAAGCCGACCCCCGCGTAGAGCCCCCGGCAGGAGGCGTTTGGACCCCCTTGATTGGGCAGAAGCCGCTTCAAAGCAGCCCCAGCCCTCTCCAGTTTGGGAGCCAAACGTCGGAAGTGCTCCACGAAGTTCCACCGGCTGTCGAGGATGAGTACCAGGTTCTACCGCCCATTGTGTCACCCTATGTAAAATTTCTAAATTTATTTCTGTAATTTGTATGGTGTGCATAATAAAGAATATTCTATCTATCTATGTATCTTCACGTCGACTCGACACCGATGTGAATCCCTCCTGCGGTTATCTGGGAACCCAACAGTGGCGCGTTCCAAGGACCATAAAAACCCATGGCCTTGGACTTGTGCAATGCCACCTTGAGTCCCAATTGCCGGATCCTATCGACGATTATCGCAACCCAACGTATCGCCAGTTCGGCCGCCGCCTCATGCGACCTCCCCTGCGCCAGGACCAGCGTGTCGTCAGCGTAACAGACTACGCTGACGCCGCTAGGGAGGTCGGCGCGCAGCACGCTGTGGTAGCCGAAGTCCCATATATGCGGCCCCAGGACCGATCCCTGAGGGACACCGCACGATATCTCTCGCCGGTTCCACTCTCCCCCTGTGCTGTTTGTCAAATAGGCCTCGACCACTTGACAGAGGTAGGTCGGCATCCAGTGATACCGGAGTGCCTCTCTAATGCAACTCCAGGGCAGGGTATTGAAGGCATTGGCGATGTTAAGAGACACCGCCAAGACGACCCTACAGCGGGCAACAGCATCCCTCGTTGTGTGGGCTCAAACGCGCATGATGGCATCCATCGTAGAGCGCCCCTTGCGGAAACCAAACTGGGTCTCCGCCAAACCCGGCCCCACTCACATCAGCCGCCCGACAAGGCTGTCTGCAATGACTCTTTCAAAGAGCTCGCCCACCTCATCGAGCAGCACGATGGGCCGGTAAGCGGACGGAAAGTCCACTGGGCGCCCTGGCTTCTTAATGAGGACTAGTTTCCCCGTCTTCCAACGAAGTGGGAACTGGCCCTTCTCCAAGCACGCGCTTAGGAGCCCCCTTAGTCGAGACCCGAGAGCCTCCAAGGCCAGAACCCAGGCTTTTCCAGGTAAGCCGTCGGGTCCTGGGGCGGTATTTTTGGCACTCAGCCTACGTACCGCCACTCTCAAATCTACTTCGGTCACCTCCGGAGTATTGTCGTCGTCGTCATTGGTGTGATCCGTATCGGGCACCGCAGGAGGCGGAGCCATGGCCGGCGGTGTATGTTCCCCTCACGAAGGGAACCGAGCGCTCACCACGTCCTCCACGAGCTGGGGCCGGAGACTCTGCGTCAGCGGGGGAGAGATTGGATTACGCCTAGATCGTAATTTATTTCGTCGGCATATTCCTGATTTCCGCGGTCTTGATGTGCCAATGATTGCAGAGCCGGTAACCTATACTCGATCAGTGGATTGCCACCGATGGAAATGAACGACGTTTTGAAGTGAATTAAGACAGCTGTGTAGAACGCGTGCATCATTTTGTTCAATGTCACTAGTGTCTTCAGTAGTACGCCGCAAAGTTAGTAAAAAGTTTTTGGAAAGATGATGCCGATATTTCTCCCACAACAGAACTGAGTTTGCGATTCTATAAAACACTAAAATGATGGCAAACAAATTTCGCAGGGGGCAACTGGGGCTGTTGCTGACGCTGGCCTATACCAGACTATAATCCCAATGTTGGTACTCTGCATCATCAAATGTCCTCAGGAACGCAAACGTTGTTGAGCCCCGTACTGTGTGATGTAATAACCGCAAATAATTAAAAAAATAGTGATCGTTTATTTCTTTTAGTAGATTTTTACTAAGCGTAAAATCCGATAAATAATGCTAGGTATATATGTAATAACTTTAGTCGCGCGACTTCAAAATTTCTCGTCCACATACAGATTTTAAAATCGCTAAGACAAATTTGTAGCAATTTCCCATTGCTTACGAAGTCTTCCTTTTTTACTGAATAAATACAATCTATGAACTATTACATATTAGTATCACAAAATATAAAAAAAAAGAATCACATAAAGAATACCACAAATTTATGCAAAAAAGTGTGTGTGTATCAGCTACGACGCACGACTTGAGTTTACTCCTTATTACGATTGTCTTTGCATTTATTTAGGAGTAAGATAAGCTAAAACGGACATATCAAAATATTAGTAAAATAACAAATATTATAGAAATCTGTTGTTTTTGTTTTATCGTGGTTGGTTACTTGATAGGTATCATCATGGTCTAATAAAAAAAGGTCTGGCATTACGGGACGAACACATGCTTACGTCACTATCCAGTTGCCGCTCTATTGCAAAAAAACACGATTAAGGAAAGATTTTCAGAAACCAAAGATTTTAAATTGTCGTTTCGTGTGTCTAATCAAACGAAACCGTTCAATTTAAACATAAATCAACGTAATTGTTAATTAAAACCTCATTGTTTTATCGGATTCGTAAAGGTAATAAAGGTGGTTGGGGAGTTATTATTACAAACTTCTGGTAACACAGATGTGATGACGTAGACTTGTGTCACCCACGTGACTACTGTGTCTCGGAATGCCATACCTGGCGAAGTATATTATTATACCATGGGTATCATCACGTTTCGCAAAGTTTACACAAAAAACAATTGACAGACTTTAGAGAATACCATTCCGCAGACGGCAGCAGCAGGAGACGTGTCGTCGCGACACGACTGGTTTGTATGTATTTCTATGAAACTGACCTATCGCTAGCTGCGAAAGGGATTTGGTACCTTTTGTGTTAAACTGATATAGTAATAAATAATTTTATTTGATTTTATTTTGGTAGGTTTGTTTAGATATCGACACCCATCACGTCTACGGAGTTCCGGTAGCAAATTTAATTTGACCTTGTATTTACATACATTACCTTATGTCTATACATAATTACATAATTATGTACCTAAGTATTACCTATATTACAATTACCTACCTGTCTTTTTGTAATCGCGTGCTTCACTAAAAAAACTAATTACGTCTTCCACCAACAACCTCGTATATGTTTGATGTACTTCACACACCACGTTGATAAGTTGGCTACTTGTATATTTGAATTCAATTTCATAAACATTATTTACGACGTTGTGTTTTGGTCGTACTGTCATCCCATTAATTTTGACGTTTACTGCATCTATAAAAAAAAAGTTTGATATTTGTGAATTAGTTTCTTAAACCGCTTTCTCTATTGCAATGATAAACAAGGTGGAGTGAAATGCTGGAGAGGAAAAGCAACCCCTTTAAGCGTTTTTGTATGTTAATATACACAAAACTTGTTGATCATGGTTTTGTTATTGTTATCGATAATTAACTGTTTATTTATGTTTACTTCGATGGTCCTAGTTTATCATTTGTGACTTTGAGTTAAAGAATTAATAGCTATTTATGTAAACTGGCACGCCCTTTATGCCTGAACGCTTTCATTCGGGTATTAAGTTCTGTTTACTTTTTAGTCCTTCATTTTCGGTTTCTGAACTTCATTGGATAACCTGTAAAAAAAGCTATCCAACTAAAAAATCATAATCATTTGTGGAGACATAAATATTGACATAGCTCCTAACACTAATGATAAGCGCTCCTCGGAATACCTCAACGTCTTGGCTAGACCTTGGCTTGATCTTGGTCATTGTATACTTCCCGCTCATACCGTTCCCACTCATGGCTTCACTTGTCTGGATCATATTATGATTAAAACTAAATTGAAAGCCACCTGCTTTACTGCAGAATCTTCAGTCATTGATCAAGAAAGTGACCAGGTCATTCAGGATAACTCGCATGTGGTTAAAGTGTCTAATAGGAAATAATTAAGAAACCATGGATTACTACTGGTTTATTACCTTGTATGCGCAGTATAGACAATCTGCACAAAAAGCTTAAAAAGAAACCTAACGATGAAGCACTTAATTTAATATACAAATATACTTTTGCAACACTATCCTAAAGAAACAGAAGAGAATATATGAGAAACAGGAAATTGAAAATTCAAAAAATAAAAGTAAAAAGCTGTGGGAAGTGATTAAAAATATCTGTAGTACTAACAAAAAATAGACCATTCCTCGGCTCTGATCAAAACTGATAATCCTAAAAGCAGTGTCGTTGACGCTAACAAACTTTTTACGGGTGTTGGACAGAGTCTGGCGGTAGAAATTATTGGTAACACCGATTTATCGAGTTGCTGCCGGACCTCTATTTCCGCGTCACCAAACTCACTCTTGCTTCCTACTTATGAAAAGGAGGTGGAACTTCTCGTGATGGAATTGAAAGAATCTGTGCAGCTATTGGAGTGGGTCAGATATCGGGTAAAATGTTAAAGCGCTACGTTAAGCTGCTAACACCTCCACTACTCACATCTGCAACCTGACCTTTGCTACTGATACCTTTCCACTAGTGATAATAATAGTAATAATTAATCTGGACACGGCTCGCATTGTTAGGAGGTTCCTCTCTCTGGAGCCCTGACCTCCGGTAGCTTGGACCCTGTTCCCGATACCGGTGGGCTACTATTTTTTATATTTTTAAAAACCCAGTTCTCGAAAATGGAAATATCACATTGTACTGGGATCGATCCATCATCACTGATAGGACTGTTGTTGCCAATAAGCCTGATATAGTGGTGGTGGATCGAATAGAGTGGCGCACAATGATTATTGATATAACAGTCCCGCATGACGGGAACCTCGTGAAAGCCGAGAAAGATAAACAAATCAAGTATCTTGACTTGGCTCGCGAGGTTGTCGACATGTGGGATGTGGACTCAGCGATCATTGTGCCGATAGTCGTGACAGCCAATGGCCTGATAACTAAGAGCCTCGACCAACACTTGAGGAGGCTCTCGTTGGGCAGCTGAATCAAGGGCTTGATTCAGAAAGCGGTACTTCTGGACACGGCTCGCATTGTTAGGAGGTTCTTCTCTCTGGAGCCTTGACCTCCGGTAGCTTGGACCCTGTTCCCGATACCGGTGGGCTACTATTTTTTATATTTTTAAATGTTTTTATATTATTTTATTCCAATATTTAAAAATATAATTTATATGTACAAAATAAAATAAAGGATAGTAATAAAATAAGAATGTTTGTTAACTTTAAAAAAATTGCTTCGGTGCTGGCAGGCAGAATACAACTAGAATACACTTAGGTTATAAGATCTCACCTGTACTAAAACAATGTATTTCTGGCAAATAAACAATTGATTTGATTTAACTTGACGGGAGGCAAACCCCTCGGCGAGTAGATGTGCAGTAAAGCACTCCCACGCCCTCCTAGGAGGGGGATGGGAACCCAATGATCGGCCCCCGGTTTCGTGGGCCGAGAGAACAATCCCTCGGGCAAGGGGCCAAAAAAGCCCCAAAACCGATTCCTCGCGCTCCCTTCGGCGGCACAGAGACGACTATACACGAGTGTGGCTCACGCTGCGTTCAGCGCTTGACGTGGCAACACGTCGTGGCCGGGTTCACAACAAGTCAATCGTCATCCTGAGGATGCCTCGGTGAGAGGTGAAACACGTGTCGATTTCTTAAAGGGTTCTTTATGACTCTTTAATAAGAACAGTTAAGCGGATTAGGTTACTAAAAATAAACGTCGTCTTTTATATTTTTTTATGGATTTCCGCGAAGTCTGAGTCAATTAACTACAATATACCTACTTACTAAAACAACAGTCACATTTTTATAAAACTTCCCTTTATACTCGTTTGTAGTATTGTCTCAGCAGCCAAAATATAAAGAGAGTTAGCCTTCAGTAGCAATTTCCGATTGCTTGCGAAGTTTTTCGGTTTTAGTGAATTAATGAATGTCTACGCACATACTACCTAATGGCAAAACATTGATACACTGACTGTTGCTGTCCAAACGATTTTAAGTTGTAGGGTGCGATCCTATCATTTTATATAAGCGAGTAATTACTAATATCATATTAATACAGTCCACAGATTAGAAGGAGTTGTCTGTCAGTTGATTTTTTAGTGTCAATATACTATACTACTATATATAGCATACAAAATAGTTATTTATGCTATAAGTGCGGAAGGTAGGTGATTTCCGACGAGCGGCAATTTTATTCACGAGCGAGCGAAGCGAGCGAGTGTATAAGTCGACACGATTCGGAAATTATCTTACGCACGTGTATCATACAACGTTTTACTATGCATTGTGCGAGGAAATAAAAAAAAAAACGAGCGAGCCTTACGGCAGTCGCCTGTGATGTGTAACATCTAACATACGACGACGTATATAAATGATAAAAACAAAATTCATGACTTTGACTTCGACTTCGACTTTGACTTTGACTTTAAATTTGACTTTGACTTTTTTATTTTGACCATCGTCATAATCATCGCCATCGTCATCATCATCATCTGATTTCTACGTAAATACAAATTTGTAAAAAAAAAGTCTCATCTAATAAAATCTCTGAGACGAGACGGGCTGACGACGGCCTCAAAAATGAAAAAAAAAACAGAAAAGTAAAAAGCACTAGTGAAAAAAAGTGACACTTTCCGCACAAATTGACTGCTTGGAAAACGCTCTTTTCGAGCAAATGCATTGTAAAAGACATTGTTTCTGTTAATTATCAATCCCTCAAATGAAAAACAACATAATCTGCATAAGCAGTTGTATTCTTACAGATTATTCCTGAGTCCTGACGAACAGCTATCACTAAAATAATACAACAGTACCTACCTAGATTGTAAGCACACGGAATTTACCATTAACAGTCGCCTAGCCATAGATCTGCAATATATAATATGACGAAAATTTTCGCAGCCGCCATCTTTGATTTTACATTTTGCCATCTGGATATTTAAATTTTCAACTATGTTTATGAATACAACGCCATCTATTTGTATCGAAAGTAAAAAGGTGTATAAAATAACGTAAAGAAGGCTAAAAGTTTAGGAGAATAAATCTTGTTAAGAGATGAGTTAACAAGCAAACTGAATATCTCAAAAAATTAAGTAAATGCATTAGTTGACGCAGATAATAAAATTGTGTCTCAACGTAAAAATTATAAATGTTCGAATGTGCCCCCATCTAGCAAAAAAGTAGGAAAGAGATTACCTATGGAATTATTATGCCTTAATAAAGACTGGTCCCCAGCAGCACTTGTCAGAGAGAAGTGCAAGGAGAGCAAGGAGGCCTATAGCTAGCAGTGGAACTAACTATGCGCGCTTATAAACAAAAGTAAACAGCTGCACTCACATTGCGTGAGCAAACATGATTATAATACAAGTATAATAGAAAACCAAACAAACTTACTGAATTCTGTCCGCATAACAAATCTCAGCATAACTTTGGTGTAGTCAGTTTGTTCCGTATTAGTACATATTATATAACTGTTGTTATGTACAGAATGCAATTTTGCTACAAAACCGATGATTTTTCCGTATGAAAGTAGATCTGCCATGGTAGAATTATCTGAAATAATACAATACATTTAATTATTATTACAGATATTATTAGGACGGAATGCTTATCTAGTTTTCATTCTATGTATGGACTTATGCAGCCGGCCTTCTGTACGTATCTGTTTTGTGCTGGGGCAGTCGTATTAACGTACTGTCATGCCCTTTTTCGAGAGTATGTATGTATGCTTATTTCTTTGGCACGCTCGGTTGCCTAAGCGGCTTGATGGATTTTAACATAATTATGAGGTTTCGTTAGATTCGTCTTAATTGTGGGAGTGACATATCTTGTAATAATAATTTAATAATAATATATATAAATTACGCGTCACGTTGTTTGTCCGCGATGGACTCCTAAACTAGTTAACCGATTTTAATCAAATTTGCACACCGTGAGCAGTTTGATCTAACTTAAAAGATAGGATAGGGTAGGTAGGGTAGGTAGGATAGGTAGGATAGGTAGGTAGGGTAGGTAGGGTAGTTAGGGTAGGTAGGGTAGGTAGGGTAGGTAGGGTTTTTTATATTTGATTGATTGCGGAACAAAGTTCGCCGGGTCAGCTATTAGGCTATATAATATTTATATATAGCAAGTACAAAAAAAAGGTAGGGGATTTTTTTATGAAATAAATTGAATGAGCAATTCCAAATATATATACAGTAATAAAAGTAAAAAGCATGAAATAAAACAAATCATTTGAAAAATAAAAAAACCCGACTGCAATAACACATATTTGACTGAAAAGAGAATAATAATAATAAGACTTTATTCATGTAAAAAGGTAAAATACTAAATACAAATTTGCTTAAATCTACGAAAAATTCTATTATGTTATGTGCCTGAACTAGGTCATCCTGTATTTCAGGTGAGGCAAGGTATAAATTTCTAAATAATCACATTAATTATACAAATCTAGTCATCGAATTGGTATGTAAAAAGTTGTAAATAGTACAATAAATCCTACTTGCTAAAATCTTATTACCTAACCTAAAGCTAACCTTACTTAGTTAAACTTAATTAATACAAATACAATTTTTATTTAAGTACAACTAATAATTTCTCTGTATCTTCATAGGACATACTTTGAAGAGCTTCCTTGAGAGTTTTTTTGCAATTATTATAATTAAGAGAATACACTTTCGCTCTCGCATTTAGTCTGTTATAAAGCAATGGTCCTAGGAAGACAAAACATTTGGCTGTGAAAGCATGTTTTGTACTTTTTGTAGGGCAAACTATGTTTTTCCGTCTCTTTTTAGTAAATTCAGTGCTATATGAGAGGGCTGCGTGTAGTTTTAATACGATGCTCATTATGAATAATTGTCGAGCTGTTAGTACTTCACAGGATTTATAGAGTAGGTTAGTGGGAAAAAGGAGAGGGCGGCACGTAGAAACCTTGAGAATCGCTCTGTGAGCTCTCTCGATAGATAGTAGCAAACTTTTACCTCCACCCCAAGAGGTAATGCAGTAAGTCAAAATTGACTGGCAGAGAGCAAAGTAAACTCGCCTAATTAATTTTGGGTCTGCAATATAACGTAGTTTTTTGAAGATAAATATTAGTTAAGGCATTCTATTATTTAAAGCTTCTATGTGTGGCTTAAAAGATAAGGTTTCATCTATAATAATTCCCAGATATTTTATTTCATGTGTTATATTAATATTAGGACATGTAAGCAGGCAATCTGTAGGGACCATACAACAGTAAGCATTCTTCGTTGAGGGCAAAACAGATGTTTGCTTGCGCATTGAAAACTTAATATAATTTGTCTTAGCCGTATTTAGTGTTAGTGAGTTATGTTGAAGCCACTTATTTACAATATTAAAACCGTGTTGCGCAAACTTGTAGACGTCATGTTCCGATTCAGCAGAAAAAAGGAGGGCAGTGTCGTCAGCGTAAGATATGCATTATAGTGCCTTGTTCTAGGTTTAGATTACAAAGGTCATTTATGTATATTAAAAACAGAGTAGGCCCTAAAATATTTCCTTGGGGCACACCGAAGGGCGTGTTTTTTTCGTCTGCGCTGAGAACATTGCCAATTTTAACGCACCGGGTTCGGTCTTTTAGGTAACTTTAGAAATAGTGCGGGTGTTTTGTTTCGGTAATTTACTGTTTATGATTAATAGGGCGGCATTGTGACCGGTTATTGTTGAGTTAAAAACAAGTGCAAGTGAAGGGAAATTCGATTTAAGCATGATATGGTCCAAACAGGAGCCACTTTGATGTGTAGGAACATTGTGTGCGGGGAGCAATCCATGAAAGGCGCATAAGTTGCGGTAGTCCTGAGCAGATGCATCAGCGCTTCCTGGAAGAATATTAATATCACCAATTAAAATCGTGTATTTGAAGGATGACAGGTTTTGCAAGGTGTCATAAAGAGAGTTAGTAAAATTGCTGATATTTTTAAAGGAGGGAGGCCGATATATTGCTAATATCGCAAAATCTGATCCAATTTTAACTATCACACTGTTACAGTCGACCATATTAAGTTCCTCAACGGAGACATTCAGATAATTTCTGACATAAACTATCACCCCATCATTTTGATTGTAATTTATGCTACTTTTGTACATATTATATCCCGTGATTAGTGGTATGTTATATTGCTGGGCAAGCCAACATTCGGTCAAAACAATTATGTCACAATTCATGTTTATCCGTTGTTGAAAAGTGCAAAAACTATCAAAATTCTTAAATATGCTCCGAATATTTTGTGTTAGTATGGTTAACGGAGTTTTATAGCCGGAAAGATATTGTTTGCAGTGTTCCACTTCACAAACTTTAGACTCGGATACAGAGAAAATATCTAAGTCATTAATTAGCGTGTTAATCACATTAAATAAAAGAATAGAAATGGAAAAAATAAATAAGTAAAAGGTCTAAAAATAACTTGTAAACGGCGCTCTTAGGCGCCTCTATAATCAATAGAATTAATGTATCTTTTCTCAGCCATTATTTTCGCCGGGTAGTCAGTAGCGCCTGTTATGTGTTTGTCTGGCTTTTTGAAATGCGTGCAAGTAGCGCATTTTGGTTCATTTGCTTTCTTTGGACAATCTTTGATCGAGTGACCCTGGTCACCACATTGGCCGCAGGTGTAAGATGTCTGTCGACATGACTTGACAGCGTGTCCACACTGCTGACACTTATAGCAGCGTGTGACTAAAGTGAAGTCTCTGACAGGGCACGATGACCAATTCACAAATACACGTTCTTGTGACATCAGGGCTTTTCGAATGACCGGAGATACTTCTACGATATAATTGCAGTCTCGGCGTCCTTCTTACCTGACTTATGGCTTAGCTTTATAGAGGTCAAAAATGACTCAAAACTGCAGTCCTGAAGTTTTTCGGCTAAGTTTTTACATAACATGTGAAGACTTAATTTTCTGTCATGGATGTCGGCGCTCCTATGATGACTACTCTGGGCTTTCTTTTATGAGGCTCGTGGACGGTTAGACCCGACCTTGTGAGCTGCACCGATTGTCTCAGCTTTTCAATGTCTTACTTCGTCTCGGTGCTGATAATCACTCCGCCGTTTCTAGTCTTGCGTAGGCCCCTCACGTGAAGTTGCATTTTTTCTGGGCAAATAATTTTTTGGACCAGAGATTTTGTCTCATCACTGGTCTTCAATTTGTCGTTCGGATAGATAGCCACTGAACTTAAGTTAATTGGCTGGATGTAGTTGTTGGCACCTTTTTTTACCATATCAGCAAAGGAAGGTCCTAGGGCAGGTTTCAATGAATCTACGATTCTCGATTTAAGCTCCTGTAACTGCTGCGAAAGGACAAGTTGGTTTTCAAGATTTGTAGAATGGCATGATGGAATTGGATGGCTTTTGCTTTGATGGACTGGTACAGGACGGCCATTTGCAATGTCCCATGGCCAACCTTCCGTCAAAGAGCATTGATGCGCAATTTCTGGCCCGAGTTCAGCTTGCCTTCTGCTGCAATAGCGCACACCTCCTTCAGGCTCTGTTCAATATTAGTCATCCAGTTTTGGACTTCTGCCGTCGGTATAGTATCGAGGTCGTTGTTCCTTTGACTCGGGGCTTGAGAGGGAGCAGCGGGTACGGCTGCTGGCACGGGTGTAGCTGGCGGGGAGCGGGCACACCTACTTCTTGGGCTGAAGGGACTTTCGTCCATTGTGAAACGGGTTATTTAATTGCTAATCATGAATCATGATCAAACAAACACACAATTTTCACAAACCTAATTTCCGTCACAGTTTGCGTAATTACCGACTGTTGCACTAAAAACTAGGTCACGACTTCGCAAGTGATTATTTGTTTATTTTAATTAATTGTTCGACACGTCTGTTCACCAAGATCTATCAAAATACTCCAACAGCAGAAAAACAAGCATTGAACTTTGTTTTTTGTAAGGTATTGCAGGCGGAGATAAAAAATAACCGGAAATATGGCGAACCTTGTTTGTCCCCCGCCTGCAATAACTTACAAAAACAAAGTTCAATGTTTGCTTTTCTCTTTTCAGTTAACCTTTTTTGAAGTTGGGTTGTTTATATGGACATACCTAGTTATTTATGGGTAATATTTACAAGTGGGTCCATAACAACTTATGACTAAATAAAAATAGCAAAATTATATATTATGTTACATTACATTACCAGTGGACAGCGATGCGGATGAATTTTACGATGCTATATTTTAGATTTTGAATAGTTTTAGTTAAGTTAGAATATAATATATAATTTTGCTATTTTTATTTAGTTATAAGTTGTTATGGACCCACTTGTAAATATTAACCTTCAACTAATAGTTATAGTTATTACTGTAGGTACAAAATAATGTGTAAAGCCTCACCGCTCATTGTGCCTGCCATCTCATATTCCATCGTGACCAGCGCTGGGTACAAGAAGTTGACGCAAGCGACGTTGACTACATCGCCATCTGCGTATTGGTACTCGGCAGTAAAGTCGACGTCCTTCTCCGACAGGCCTGTACGATCTGCTTGCAGTACCATGTTGTTCACAAGGATCGTCTGAGGCGGCTCTGTGGAGTTATTTGTTCTAACTTAGACCCAAATATGTATGTGTGTGTTCTACTCGTTGTTGCCCGCGGTTTCAATCTCATTCTAAGAAAACGACTTCACAAACCCGTATAAAAAGTATCATAATTATGTTTTAATGGACCAGGACACGATCTATCTGTGTGCCAACATCCAAAACCGTTGAGTAACAGAATCTAAACTCACAATTATCCAAACATTCACATTTATAACATTAGTGGGAAGGATAAAGCTTACGTACCCCTTTGTCTCACGTGAATTTTCATATAGCAATAGGCCGCTGAATATATGTCGTTATTGTACTGGACCACGGGAAGTACTGTTGGGTTATTTCGATGAGTCAACATCGTACAGTTCCACAGAGTACCCATTCGTTTTTCTACAATAAACTGTTAAAATAGATACTACGTTATTGTAATATCAACACATTAAATCTATATTCATAGGTAGGTTAAGTAGCGCAAGAACATTAGGGGACCGGACCGTTTATCAGAAAGTGTTTAAAGCTAATCACAGTGGATAAGCCAAGTTGAAGGTATAAATTAAAAAACAAAAAAAGCAAAAGTCTTGTAAAGTTTTTGCAAGAAATGAAATGAAATTGTTTATTCTGTAAATAGGATATAGGAATCACTTTTACACGTCATATTAAAAATATATTAAATTCTGCTAGATGAGTTCGGCGTTTCCTATCCGACTACTCTGAGAAGAAAGGCCGAAACAAACTAGGAGGTCACAGTCTCTATTAAAGTCCAGACATAATCTGGGTCAAGCCATATGAGGACCATGTAGATTAATGTCTGAAATGGTCTTTTGAGAAAAGAACCACGTAGATTTGAGTGGACCTGTCCAGTCAGTGCAAGCATTTGTCAGTAATCGTGGAGCTCAACTCAGAACATAAGGAGCTCAAATCTACGAACAATACCAAAGAAAGGACATTTGGGTAGGCCGCATAAACTACTCAAACTACCAGACCATCATTAAAACTAACTGAGAAAGGAAAAAAAAGGAGTAATGAAAAAAAAAAAAATATCCACATAGTCCTCACATTCACAATAGGTAATTAAAATAATATTACACTTTACAAAGTAATCATGTCATTTTGTTTTAATGTTTAAATAAAACTGGTATATTTTAATGATTTTACTAAATCATTCTAATGTCAAGTTTTATGGTTTTATCACAAGGTTTAGCAGAGCGAGCAGCTCAATCCCAAGCTTTTTTATCTTCTAAATAATCTGAAATTTTATTACTCTTTTTACAAAGTTTGGTTTTAATACAAATTTTAAATCGTTTAATGGGTAAGTTTCGAATGTCAATGGGAAGTTTGTTGTAAAAGCGTATACATTGACCCATGAACGAGTTGCCTACTCTGTGGAGACGAGTGCGATGTACAGCAAAGTAGTGTTTATTCCTGGTATTTAAACTATGAATATCGGACATTTTCTTAAAATTTGATATAGTTTTGTGTACATACATTAGGTTTTCAAAAATATATACGTATTGTGAGGCTAGAGTCAGAATATTTACTTCTTTGAATTTTCCTCGAAGGGAATCTCTCGGACCTAGGTTGTAAATGGCTCGAACAGCCCTTTTCTGTAGAACAAAGATAGTATTAGTGTCCGCACAGGTTCCCCAGAGAAGAATCCCATATGACATAAGACTATGAAAATAACTAAAATGAACAATTCTGGCTGTATCTACGTCAGTTATCTGTCTAATTTTTTTAACAGCATAGGCGGCCGAACTAAGCCTTCCTGACAATTTTTCTATGTGTGGGTGCCATTGTAATTTACCATCAATAGTGATTCCAAGAAAAACTGTCGACTCAACAGGGTCCAGCTCTATTCCAATAACTTGAACATTGGTAGTTAGCTGCCTGACATTTGGCGTTGAAAATTTTATGAGTTTAGTCTTTTTTTCGTTCAGAAGAAGATTATTTACATTAAACCAATGCACAAATTTAGAGATTGCATCGTTAATTTGTTCAAAGTTAACTAACTGACGTTTGATTTAAAAAATAAGGGAAGTGTCATCTGCAAATAATATGATCTTGTGATTATCCCTTATGTGGTAAGGTAAGTCATTTATATAAATTAAAAATAAGAAAGGACCTAAAATTGAACCCTGCGGAACGCCCATGGTGACTGCAGATCCTGCAGTTCTCTTGCCATTAATATCGGCCCTCTGAATTCTGTTGTTCAGATAAGAAGTCAGAAGGTCGAGAGCCTTGTCATTCATACCATAGTGGTACAGTTTCTTGACGAGAGTATCATGATGTACGCAATCGAAGGCCTTGGACAAGTCGCAGAAAATGCCAAGAGCATCCTGCGACTCCTCCCAGGCCTCGAATATGCTCTTCAGTAATTCCACGCCTGTAGTAGAACGACCCTTTGTAAAACCAAACTGTTTTAGATGTAATAAATTATGTGCATTGAAATGTTCTAACATTTGTTTCAAAATTAATTTCTCAAAAATTAATTTTGAAACAAATTTAAACAATTAATTTTAAACAAGACCAAAGCACGCCTATTGGGGGCATGCTTTGGTCTTGCAAAAACTAGAAAATGGTTCTACCGATTGCGATTGGTTTGGATACCGGATGCAGTGTTGTACCTAAATTAAGCTTTCTTTTTGAATTCCAAAAACTATAATTCTAAATGTTATTTCCTAAAAAAACCCGCGCAAACGAAACACAATGTCACCTCAGAACACGCGATGTCAGATAAAAGTAAATAAACAACACAATAACAGCCGTTCGATTCTGTAAAAATATCACCGTGAAACTTAGGTGAAGTGAGCGTGAAGTGAGCTGTCAATAGTGTTAATCCCTAGCATCCTGCCGGTCGATTCTGTGGCAGTGACAGCTCACTTCACCTAAGCTTCACGTTAATATTTTTACAGAATCGACCGACAGAAAAATCAGTTTACAGATTTCGTTTCGATGTAAGAATACACTAAACAGTGAAAATAGATTGGAGCAGTGTGTTACTAATTATTACGTAGTTATTATATACTAGTTAACAGGAGACAATGTGTGTGGCAAGAATTTTAGATCGAATAGCCTTTACAGTTAAAAAAAAGTAATAAACGTAGAAAAATACCAAGTTAAAGCACCGCTAATGTTTGTTCACACCAGCTCTGTGATTGGGGTTACGTTTGAAGAACAGATGTAAAATGTTAGAATTATTTGATTTGATTTTTTTATAAAAAAATATAAATAATTGTTATCGCAAATTCATTTAGTGAATGATCGTTCTATTTTATTAATATTCATTCTTACAAAAAAAAAAAAAACTGATAACTGTCCAGTCCCCTATTCAATACATGATTAGATTACTTACAGTGGTTACATTTCTCAAACCGTCTTTTGCCACATAGGAATATAAATAATTGTTATTATTGTAGTCAGTACAGCTGTAAAAGATTTAATACCATTAATACATTGTACAAACTTAAAACCTAATTATAACCGGCCAAGAGCGAGTGGTGCTCACAAAATTGGGAATCTGAACCAACTTACACTAAGCAATCTATAGATAGGTCGCTGGTCTGCCGTTATTACACGAAGAAGCACCACCATACCTATTTCAGCCATCAAGCAGCTTTCCTGTATTTCAGCTTTATATTGTATTGGTATTGTAGATGCGCATAGCAGCGGTAACCACTTAGCATCAGGTGGGTCATTGCGTCGGCTTGTTTGCCATGCCTAACCTTTTTTTTTTTTTTTTTTTTTTTTTTCAGGATGGGAAATCATCAAATGACTTCTCCCGCTCTGGGCAGAGCGAGAGGGTGTGTCAGACTTTTACTGACTAAAACCCACCCGTGTTCCTTCCGTTGCCTGTGTGCCGGGGCCGCGATATCCCTTTCGGACAAACCCGCAACCCCAGCAGGGCCATCCGTAACCTAACATGCGCTATCAAACATTACGTTTCAGCTACCTTAAATTTTTTATTTGATACTTATATCCACTTTTGGTTTTTTATTGTTTCGGCACCTGATTTAGACTGTCGCAAACGATTATAATTTTCCTATGAAATATGGCTCAATATCCAAAATTCAGTTATGATGATTTTTTTTTTAACTTTGTGCTAAATCATCAAGACCACTGGACCAACCATAAATACTAAATAACAAATACTAAAATATATATTTTTACAACCCTTAGAGAAAATTCTATCAAATAACACCTAACATGGTACAATTTTAAAACTTTTTTCGAACTGACACCCGAAATAAATGACATAATTTTGACTGACGATCAGTGTGCGCGTTGTCGAGACCTAACATTATACTGAAACTCGATTTCCTGCGTTGCATAGATCTCGAGAAATCTCTATGACAGACGGACAAAAAAGTGATCACAAAAAGCGACACCAGTCATTTACACTATGCTAACTTGAATTTTGGGCAATTTCCGTTTTTTATGCCAAATTATTTTTAGTAAATAAATTAGTGCAAAAACAATTATAATATAGAAATTATAAAAAATAACGAAAATACAAATTTACCACAGCGCTAAGCGAATGTAATTTTTGCAATCGCGCGATACACATTACGCTATCTCTTAGTTACGAGTAGCCTAACGTAGTCCGTTCGTAACAAAAAAGGCACGAGTTAGCTGAGAGTAGGTACACTCTTACGAGTACTTATTACTTACCTATTGGTTTAAGGTATTATTATTGCTTTTTGTTGTTGTTAATATGTAAAGAATTTATGTTTTTTATTTAGTTATAGTTACAAGTAATATGAATTTAATGTATTGTTTGAGCATTCTCGCCTTTTACATCCTATAATATAGTACGCTAACTGTTGGTGTAATTAGTTACACATTAATTTATCGGCTTTTTAGTGTATATACGGCTAACTCTTATCAAGAGAACTGACAACAGTGAACATTTCAATAACTTATCACTAAGTGCATACACGAAACTAGCCTCACGTCACTGTTCACAGCGCTATGTCTTGGTTTTTTATTTGGTCTGAGGCGTAGTGTTCATCCGTTTTTCTTATAAAGTCGGAACTCTTTATATAAACGCCGATAAAACGTTTCGAAATAGGTATTATTTACTATCCTTCAGTTAATAAAATTCTAGAACTTTAGTTTGTTGAGAATGAGTAAAAGTATTCTTCAAGTATAGGTCGACATAATGAGTCTGACGTGGTTATATTTTGAACTAAATATTTTACTTAAGTAATGCAGACCTATGATGATGGCAGTACTTTGCCGACGGGTGCTAGGTTTTGAGTCACCCACAACCAATGTTCTTAACAATTTGTTTAAATTCTTTTACTCATTTCCCATTTGACGTGACCTAAGTGCGATAGTGGCGCCCTCATTTTTTCCATACTCTTTTTCGCCAAGCTGTACTTACATCAAATGATTGATTTCATTGTTATATTTCGTATTTATTGTCAATTCTCCTCCTTCGAGAACCGAGTATTTATGTGGTATATCATCATCAATGTGGTCACAAGTTATATAGGCTGAATGTCCATTTTTTAATTCCTCAGTCTGAATTTCAAATGTGATTTCCACGGGATCTGTAAAGAATGAAACGTTTACTGTCTGCAGAAATACAAAGTGATCACTTTGCAGGTTGGAAATGCTGCTACAAATAAGTCTAGTAGTACTGTAAAATGAGGCTAATTTGCCCCGTGAATGTTTAAACTAAAAAAAAGAGTATTTTGATCAAATCTCTAAATCTTCAAGAAAATTGAAATATTTTTGAACGCATCTGATAACTGTTTTATAAGATTGGCAACAATAGTCTGTGAAATCCACCTCCATCGACGAATCTAGTTGGATATTTGAGCTTAGAATGGTTTAATGTAGTTGGGTATCAGTGGTCTAGCTAGTCCTAAAGGGGCCCAGTATCACAATTTGTTGGAGATTCTTGTTATGGGCGATGAAGCTCCATAAGAGGGTTTTTGAAGTTGAAACAATCGGCGTGAGCAAATTAGGTACTTCCCAGGTATCAGTTTGGCCAGGGCTTAAATTTCTTAATGTCTTATTGTGTGGTCCGCTCTCATAGCTGTCGCATCAAAACGAAAGACAAAACCAACATAAAAATAAATTTTCCGATTAAATTTTTGACTTTTATTTGTCACAGTAGAGGTCGAGGAGCTTGTGGCTAAGTAATAATTTTAGTTTAGTTACGCTTGCCGGGGTTAGTCCATAGATGGGTGACCATCTTTACATACAGAAACTCCTCTGTGCCGAAGCCGACCCCAACATAGTTGGGAAAAGACTAGGCAGATTCCTGGATGCGTTTTACCCTAGGTAATGGACTGACAAGATAAAACTCAAACACCATCAGACAATGACGCAGGTTGATCATGTTGGAGAAACTCCAATGGGCCATCCAGAGCTTCCTTTCTTTTAAGGCAGCTGGTCCTGATGGAGTGATGGAGGGGAGCTTCTGTCGCAATAAGACTGGTGCCTTTAATGAGAGCGTGGCTGGCCTTAAGATACGTTCCTAAAAGATGGAGAGAAGTGAAAGTAATATTTATCCCAAAGCCAGATAAGGATGACTATACAAACGCCAAATCCCACCGACCCATCAGTCTGACCTCCTTTCTACTAAAGACTCTGGAAGGATTATGTGAAACCGTGCTGAAGGACGGCGCAATGTAAGTCATACCACTACATAGTAATCAGCACGCATACAGCTCAGGTAAGTCGACCGAGTCTGCTCTTCATCTAGAGGTCAGCCAGATAAAAGAAGAGATTCATCAAAAAGACACCTGCCTAGGCACTTTCATAGACATCGAACACCAACCTTCGACAAAACCAATTTTTCTAGCATCAGTAGCGCCCTCTCCAGACATGGGGTAAACCAGGTACTAACGACTGGATTACAAACATGTTAAGCAAACGAGTGGTTCGCTTTAAGGATGAACGGCAGTTGGTTATGATAGCCGCAGAGACTGCCCCAAGGGAGTGTTGTCCCCTCTTCTATGGAATCTGGTGATTAATGACCTTATCACCAAATTCAACGCCAGTCGCTATTACACAATAGGTGATGCAGAAAACGTAATCTTTGTCTCGGGGAAGGTGACGAGAATGATCTTTAACCTTACTCCGCAAGCACTACGTATCGTAGAAAGTTGGTGTAGAGAATTTGAACTATCAGTGAACCCTACTAAAACTGAACTAGTCAAATTTACCAAAAAACGAGGTCTCTGCCTACCAAAACTGTTCGATACAGAACTTCAGTTGGCCAACGAAGTCAAGTACCTCGGGGTCATTCAAGACAGTAAGTTAAACTGGAGTAGTCTTTAAGACAACAAGCTAAACAGGGACTGAATCACCTACTGGCAGAGCAGGAAAATGATAGGTAAGTAGTAGGGCCTATCCGCCAAAATTAAACTATCCACCATAGTGATCCACCCCATGATCGCCTACGGGGCCCGGGTTTGGTGGCTCTGCTACCAGATAGTTACAGCCTCCAATGAACTACAACGGATGCAAACACTAGCCTGTATGGTGATCACGGGTTGCATGAGGACTACTCCGACTGCAGCGATCGAAGCCATACTGGGACTACCACCGCTTCACCTGTTCATACAGCAGGAAGCGACAATGGCGGCGGTGCGTCTAAATGAAAAAAAAAAAATGGGGTAAGAGAGAAACATAATACACCGCGCTGCTTGAGGGACTCCATAGTGAGTTCCCCATCACGAAGGCCATAAATGACCGAGTACCCAAACAATGTATCTTTGATAAAAAATACAGAACCCAACTTCACGAGGATCGCCGATGCGAAGGTTTACGCCCCGCAGAGCTACGCATCTTCACGGATGGATCCAAAACAGGAGGTGGCACAGTTGCTGGAATCTTCGCGGAGGACTTCAACATATACATAGCCACACCATTGTGAGTCCATAACACAGTGGTCCAGGCTGAATTCATAGTTATTTCTCTTGCCGCTTCAGCCATCATCGCCAGGTAAGTTATGGACTACTTGATACGAATACTCTCAGACAGCATGGCTGTTCTACTAGCGCTAAACAGTCACACAGTTGACTTTGGGATGGTATAAAAGTGCCACCAGCGCCTTAACCAGGCGGGTAGCCTCACTAATATATCCATTCAATGGATCAAAGGACACAGTGGTTTGCTGGGCAACGATGCAACCGACGAACTTGACAGAAGGGGGTCGAGCATGATACCAGTATGGCCTGAATCCATCGCACCACTCTCCTTCGGGTACCTACGCACTGTGGTAAGGAAACAAACCAGGACCAACATAACATGATTGGACCAAGGTGAGTGCAGGCAGGCTAAGGAGGCACTCCCTACAATCGATGGCCAGCCTCACGAAATGGTTTCTCAGACTAACGAAACAACAGCTGCGTGCTGTTACTTCTTTGTCATAGGAGTCCCAGACATTCCGCTCATGTGCTGCTAAACTCCCCAGTGGTCGCCACATACAGGGCAAAGTACTTCGGTAAGCAAGGTACCCTAGTGAGATTGCCAGTATCACCAAGGCGTTGCTGGCCTTCTTGGAGGAACTGGGGTGGATCTAATAAGCGATTTCCCAACCGTACGCAAAATACACGGTTTGCGTGGAGTTGCAGACACCAGCTCGTTTTACTTATTAGGTAGATTGATCTGTCACAGTCACGACAGGTACAAAAGCCATGATATTGACAACTTTACTTTTAATATTCTGTAAATGATTACCTGTACCAACCCCATCATTTCATCTCTATTTTGTTTCGCCACGCTTCGGTTTCCTAGAAGAGCGGTGGCCGCACTTAACAGCCGCAGTGATGGCTGTCATGTAAAAGATGACAGCAGCAACCATTTAAATTGTTAGATTCACCCTACCGCGTCAGTAGATAGTCGCGTTTCTGTTTCGTTTCGACACCTCTGACACACAATGACGCAGTGACTACACTTGTTTGTCATGGAAACGCTATTTAATAAAGTGTGAGTTCACTCTTCTCAGTATGGACACTTCTTCTTGTGAATGAGTACGGTGAGGGCAAATCTAGCGATTTCAATATTTGGGGGGCGTGCTTTGCTTTACGGTGTCAACAACGCTCTCTAGGAAAACACACCAACTTACTTTCATAATGAACGTTTCAAAGACGTCATTCGCCAGTAAATTGCGGATGCTGCCGCGAGCAGTCACCGCTCGTGTAGGAAGCTGAAGCTTAACCTCCTGCTAACTAATGTTTATAAATGAAGAAAAGTTAATATATAATTGATTGGTAATTACTCATGAGTCTCAAAATCAATGACTATGCAGTGTTTAGCGAGATTTTTATTAATAAGGTTGTGCATGTTTATAACAAAACATCATGTTACAACTGTTTTCCCCGATAGGCAAGGCGGGTTGTATCCAATTATGTTAAAGTCCATGTTATAGTAGGCGAGTGTATTGTCATCAACCGGGCACTAATCTAGGTTCCGGTCTGCTATTAAAAATACCTGATGGAAAAACCCAATAACACTTTTTCCAACCTGGGAATCGAAGTCAGGATCTACAACTCGTGAGTCTAGGCCGTTACCACTGCTCTACTGCTCTATTTAAACTTATTGTTGGGTGGGTAAAGACTGATTATGCTAAGCTTAAAACAAAACAAAATGTATTGAAAAATTGCATTACTTTCTACAATTTGTTTCCAAAACTTGAGAGAAAAATCACATTCATCAGAAATCGTACTATAACATTTTACTTACCAATAGGGAAATTGATCGCAGAAAAGTGAATAGTGATTTTTTCTGCACTTGCACCATTAAAAATTAAATCAGATTCACACAATAACTTCTTGTCATCCGTAGATTCGAGACAAAACGACATCTCAGCCTTCTTTGTTGGTATTAGTTCTGAAATTTAAAAAATATGTAGTATGTGGACTCATTAACATTTGCAGGTGTATCAGGTTGGTAGGTTGTATTTACATTTAATCCTATACAAGTACCCGTTTTTAGTTCGTTTTTGAGAGAAGACAGCGAGGCGTGTTGGGAAATGAGAATGATGATCTTACACTTATCTCTTTAACTACTTTCCTATCGCAGGTATGCTGGAAGAGATTTCTTTAGAAATAAGCATCACCTTTGTACGTATTTTTCTGTTCCTTTCTTCTTGTCTATTAATATTGTGTGTACATAAAACTGTTAAATAAATTAAATAAATAGATGATCAAGTGTGGTTTGTCTCTTCTGTATAATCGTCGTTGTCTAATATTAATCTGTGTTATGCCACTGTCCAAGTTCAGCAATCATCTGATGTCTAAATTATATGCAATTTAATTACTTTACAATGCATTTGCTCGAAAAGAGCGTTTTCCAAGCAGTCAATTTGTGCGGAAAGTGTCACTTTTTTTCACTAGTGCTTTTTAGTTTTCTGTTTTTTTTTAATTGTTGAGGCCGTCGTCAGCCCGTCTCGTCTCAGAGATTTTACTGGTTGAGAATTTTTTTTCACAAATTTGTATTTACAAATCAGATGATGATGATGACGATGGCGATGATTATGACGATGGTCAAAATCAAAAAGTTTCGAAGTCGAAGTCGAAGTCGAAGTCGAAGTCGAAGTAGAAGTAGAAGTCGAAGTCGAAGTCGGAGTCGCAGTCGAAGTCGAAGTCAAAGTCATGAATTTTGTTTTTATCATTTATATACGTCGTCGTATGTTAGATGTTACACATCACAGGCGACTGCCGTAAAGCTCGCTCGATTTTTGGTTTTTTTTTCCTCGCACTATGCATAGTAAAACGTTGTATGATACACGTGCGTAAGATGATTTCCGACTCGTGTCGACTTATACACTCGCTCACTTCGCTCGCTCGTGAATAAAATTGCCACTCATCGGAAATCACCTACCTTCCACACTTATAGCATAAATAACTATATCAGTACAGGTACCTATGCTGATAAATACGTAGCTAAGTACCTACCCAATGTTGTTTTCAGTAACGTACATGTCATGGGCGCTGGCAGGTTTATTTTCATGGGGGTACATCTTCAGCTCCGCAAAGCGAGCTCGATAATTTTTGCGAATCACCTCGGATAGGTTAGGTTATCGTTTATCCATTCATACAAAGAGTAATTTTGTCGATCAATGCAGAAAAGGGTAAAAAATAATAGGTTTTTCTATCTCGCCTCGAGTGTGATAAGTTTTATTTTGTCCATTATGAATGGACAGAAGAGGACTAAGTGTGTCAACTTATACAAAGAAGCTTAAAATTAAGATAGAGTAGGATAAAAGAGCGAGCGAAGCAAGCTCGATAATGTTAGCACCCCGCTTAGGCCCGATTCGACTTTTCGGAAATAGGAGTTCGGTACTTTGTTGACTAATGTACAGAAGCTTTAGAACTCAGAGATTGCAGCATGCAAGAGCGAGCGAAGCGAGCTTGAAAATTTTTAAATCTCTCCTTGAATAGGTTAAGTTCTCTATTATTGTGTTATATAGGCGTTTTCAAATATTTCTTTAGTTCTGAATGTTCTTACATCTATATTTTATTTTAAAGCTAGGGAGGTGCACAACACGCTCGTCGGCCGCTGCTGCAGTTGGTCACAGTTCTAACCTTTTTTTTTTTGATAACTGTGTGGAAATCCTAATGGATGTCCTCCATCCTGGAGCAGATGGAGGGGTCTGTCAGATTTCTACTGACTAAAACCGACCCGTGTTCCCTCGCAAACTTGCACCGGAGGTTACGAGGGCACTTAAGCACTCTTCAACGCAGCCCCCGATTGGTGCCAGCCCACCTATGCGGGCTCTGTCTGGTCAAGCGGGGGGAGTGAGGTGTTTGACTCCCGCCGCGACGTCTGAGAGGGGCGCGCGTGCAACATTACGCGCCACCACATTGAGTCTTATATGGTAGGGGGTGGCGGACGTTCCCGTCCACCGTCCCTGGACTTATTTAGGGGGGCCGGAAGAGGGCATTATTTGCTCGGCTGCCGCGAGCACCGGCCGGACCGCCTCAATGGTGAAGAGGCCGCGCTAGGGCGCAGAAGCCGTTTCCGCCCTTCCGCCACCAGGACCTGAAGGAGTTCGGACCGGCGCAGCGTGATCTGCCGCTGCACCCTTAACACGCCCTCACGAGGGCTCTCGCTTCCAAGTCCCATGGCGGGGATTCTGCCAGTGCGGAAGCCGCCTCTTAGATCACAGTTCTAACCTAACCTAACTTATTTCACCCAGTTTAACAAAATGACTACACGATATTCAGCCATCAGATTCAGCTTGGTTATAGTGATGTAATTAACGGCCTAGGCGTCGGATTAGCTGGCTAATTTTACAAGATTGCTGCGATACATAAATATATATTTGTAATCCCGTTCTCGAAAACGGCTCTAACGATTTCGATGAAAGTTGCAATATAGGGGTTTACGGGGGCAAATAATCATCTGGGTTTTTTTTTTGTGTTTTTTACCCAAACAGACCTCGGTCGCCCAAAGTTTAGAACAAGATGGCTACCTTAAAATAATGACATGGCCGCTTGCAATAGGTTAGTACCTACTATCATGGCAGTAAGGAATTATTAGGTACCTACTATCATGGCAGCATGGAATTAGTATGTACTATACATGTAATTAGTATAAACTAGCCTATACTATTAAACATTCTCTATTTTCACCTGAGCAAAGCTCGGTCGACCATGTACCTACTTTCAATTAAACCATTTAAAGGCACCTTTGAATTGTCAAGGAGTCGGTCAGTTAGAAATTTGAAGCTAGTTGCCCATTTCAAAGCGTAGTAGGTACCTATGGAGAAGCACTGCCAAGAAACTGCACGGACACTCTTTGAAATCAAACAATTGTTACAACATATTATACATGTAAGAACAATGTAGAAAGAACGCCCACGTTAAAAGTGTCAGTAATAAAATAAAAAAAACTATTCAAAAATTAAAATAAGCCATGGCAGCTAAGAGATGACCAGTCCTAACTGACGGCGCCCATTCACGAACATGACGCATGGATCAGCACCATTCAGCTCAACCATTTTGAAGGGAGCTAAATGATTCAACACAAGCGCCACCATTATTAGTTATACGAAGAGCTTCATGCCTCAATTGCTGTTGAATTGAAAAGGCTGCATGATAAATACGAAGGTAACGTGAATTAGGTAACGTTGCATTATTAATAATATAAATAGTTGTAATTTTATTTCGCACGATTATCTTATTTCACTTTCGGTAATCTTAAGTACTTAGGTAAGTAGGGACTTAAAAGTAGAAACTTAAGTATCTCAACAGATATCTGTTTTCCGTACGCGTGTAAATAAGTTACAGGAAGCAGAATGATCCTACTTCACGTGGACATCTCATCACTTTTGTTTTTGATCGTTAGATTTGTTAATAATAATGTTTTGTGTTGCGTAATGTAAATTATTTTGAATATAATTTTATAGAATCTTTTTTTTGTTGTTCTTCTAACTGAACAGACAGCTGTGCTGCTGGGGAGTTTGTTGCGCCACTTCTTCTTCCCAGCTAATGCACTAGGAAGTGGTGAAGGGTGGGCGTTTTGGGGGACTGTCTTATGTAATTGACGTTCGAAAAGTGCTGATTCTCAGCCTAATTTGAATAAATGACTTTTGTTTTTTTTTTTTTTTTTGTATTTTGCTTCATACATTTTTCTGTGTACAGTCGTAGAACCATTTCTGTGGTTTTTAAATGATTATGTCTCCTATAAAACAGACAAATGGACTCTTTTATATAAGATATTTATGCTGGTATTTAATTTTCCCCAACACTCAAAATAACATTCTATATACATACATACTTATTTATATCTAAACCTAAGCATAATTATTATATAAGTACCTATATTATGTTACCTGTCTTTTTGTAACTTCTTACTTTACCAACGAAACCGATTTTGTCCCCCACCACCAAGTTCATGTCTGTTCGCTGTATTTCACACACCACGTTTATGAGTTGGTGACTTAGATATTTGTATTCAATGCCATAATGAACGTAGTTGGGTTTTAGTCGTAGAGTCATCCCATTAATGCTGACGCTTATAGTAGCTAAAACAAAGTTTATTAAGTCATTCGTTTTCTGAACCGCTTCCATAAAGGTATTATTCCGAACAACGCTACACGCAAGAGTGCTGCCGTAGCAGTGCTGCCTCGTCACTACTAGGCCCCATACATTTTCTACAGGTTTAAATGAGGCTAGCTTCACCCGCATGCTATCTTTATAAATTATAGCCTATGTTACTCAGTGGTAATAGGTATAGCATTCTACTGGTGAAAGAATGTTTAACCGCCAAAGGACCGCGCGCCGATGACGTCATATCTGTCAAGGACCGGGGTGCATTCCGACGGCGCGCAGCGTGACGTTTCTATAGGCCGTAGGCACATAGTTTTCTTTGCCGCTAGTCCTTTACGGAATGCGCGAACTGTCACTCATTTGGTGCCGCAGACGAACAGACCAAGTGGAACTCATTCGATGCCGCTGGTCCATTACGGAATGTGCGCGAACTGTCAATCATTCAGTGTTGCCGGTCCTTTAGCTTAAAATCGGTCCAGTAGTTTTTGAGTTTATTAATTACAAACAAACAAACAAACTTACAAAAAACCAAATCTTTTCTCTTTATAATATTAGTTTACTTTGGTTGGTTTTCATTTCGAGCACGGCAGTAATGTGATGCGTACCTAAGACATTTGTGTGACAAGAGATATGACACATTATAATTATCGTGTCTTACAATTTGTCATAAATGCTAGCACGGGTCAACCATGTGGCATAATCTAGAGGCACGACATGTCTTTCTTGTTTGTGATTTCACAGTGTGACGCAGTAAATGGGTTTTTGTGTAAATTATCTACTGAGAGCCTTTTTCTGTTATGTATTTTTTACGTGTTGTTGACATATTTCCGTAGAGAGACTCACTAACTTTATCTTATTCAGCCATAATAATATCCACTAGGTATCAATTGCCAACTGTACTCAACTCTCTACCTATATACAGTTATTAGAAACTTTTAAATAAAAGATTTTTCAGAAAACCAACACAAAAAAGGTTTCTTTCCTACAAAACTCCGCGAGACATTTTTCTCATATATTTTTTTTTACTAAATATCGTGTTTATGAAATTTTATTTTCTTTTCCCTTGCGTGTGTGTTGAAAAACATCGTTTGAGACGCGTTGGCATATTTTTATTTATTTATTCAATAAGTACTACAACAGCTTAAGCAATACATATAACAGTGGCTGATATTCCTGCTTTAAGCCTCTTGCCTTCGGGTAAGAACATAATTATAATAATTTATTGCCATTTGGTGCTGTAATTAGCAACAAAATCTTATTTTTTGAATTTTCAAATCTTATCATCACACAACCTCCGAATGAACGTAATACATTTTTCTTAGTCATCTGTCAAAAAGTGACATTTGTGACAAAATGGGTACGCCCATATTAGCAAATACACATTCAAATTTGTCCCAATAGTCCAGTCATTACGTACATTTAAAAAAGAAAATGAATTTGCGCTTCTAATTTTTTAATATGTTGTAGGGGATACCTAGAAAAGCTTAACTTGAGATTGTCGACCAAGCTTTCCTAGGAGCTTTCGCCGCCATGTTGAAAAAAGGGGTAAAATTTGTTTCTCGGCAATAACTCGGCTATCCGATGAGATTTCGAAAATTTTTGTAGGACACTTTTTGTAGCTTTCTTTGTGCTCTACAATAACGCCCGAACCATTTTTAGCGTATCATGCATCGTTATCGAGATATCGATCGATAAAGTCATAAATTTAGGACACAATTTTTGTTTTTTGCTTTTTTTTTCTTTGGGTCTTAATAAATATGAAAAATTGTGGAATTCAAACTTGTAGAGCATATTCAGACCTACAATTTCCTTCATGGATTTTTTTATGTTGGACAAAAATTACGATCTCCAGCGCGCCGCAAAGTCGGTGAATCCACACTCAGCGTCGAGCGAGCTGCTCGCTCGGTTGTGTCTGGATGTCGAATCGAATGGGAAATTGTCCAGGAAATTGATGGGATAAAAAATAAGTACATAGAGCAACAAATTAAGGATCACACAATAGTAATTTATTAAACAAATAATTTGTTTGTGCAGTAAAAAAAAATATTTTTTTACAATACAAAATAAACAAAACAAAATAAACGGAAAGAAAAATATTTTTTTCTGCACTCGAGACACGAACGATGGACTTTTTTCACGTTTTTTTTCGCTTGGATGGTCCAGGCTGAAGATCTTCGTCCTCCGTAAACTCTTCGAGTTGTTGTGTCTGTTGAAACGTTGGAAATGATGCTGATTCGACGAGAGCATCGTCATCATCATCGTTACAGACATCGTCGTCGTCGTCAAGCAAAATGTCGACTCTGGCGACGTTACTGCATGTTTGCCCACTGCAGTGCATGCAAATAACGGAGCAACTGATTCCCGCTTTTCTGCACCCACAGGCGGCCTCACAATTTCCTTTACACTTACAGGAAATGAGCTTTAATAGTTCAGGCGGAGCGGGTTCGGCGGTGCTGGTGATTGGTTCGAGCCCTCGATTGGTCTGTCGCCAACCCCATCCTTGTGGATCCTTGAAAAATCCGAGCCACGTTTGAACTTGGAGATACGTCCGGAAAATGTGTTGACTGATTTTGTTCGACGAGCGACAAACGACGCGAGTCTTTCGTTCGCATAATTCTTGTAACACGCCCTATGCACACTCACAGATTCGACACTTTCTAGCATGCGTTGATGGTCCACATGTCCTCTTTTCTCACTCACCGTCAAGAGAGTTCGAACAGCTCTTTTTTTAGCAACATAAATGTCGTCGATTAACGCTTTTTTACAAATAAAACAGTCTCCCATGGTCACAAAATTGTTGAAACACGTGTGCTCACTTCGAAAGGCTCGAGGCAACTAACCGAGATGCTACGAAAAGAAGAACACGTTTCAACACGTAGACCCTAACAAAAGGGTCCCTTTATACCTGACCCCTCCAACTCCAACGGACGCTCTATGCGGGCACTCCGTTATAACGAGTTTACAGCCAACTAGATATCGAAATTTTTGCCCAGAATATCGGAACCCTCGATTTACACTACGCACAGCAAAAACTCAACACGATACGATATACTAACTTGAGCGCGCTCGACGCTGAGCGTGGATTCACCGACTTTGCGGCGCGCTGGAGATCGTAATTTTTGTCCAACATAAAAAAATCCAAGAAGGAAATTGTAGGTCTGAATATGCTCTACAAGTTTGAATTCCACAATTTTTCATATTTATTAAGACCCAAAGAAAAAAAAAGCAAAAAACAAAAATTGTGTCCTAAATTTTTGACTTTATCGATCGATATCTCGATAACGATGCATGATACGCTAAAAGTGGTTGGAGCGTTATTGTAGAGCACAAAGAAAGCTACAAAAAGTGTCCTACAAAAATTTTCGAATCTCATCGGATAGCCGAGTTATTGCCGAAAAACAAATTTTAAGCGTTTTCCAAGATGGCGGCGAAAGCTCCTAGGAAAGCTTGGTCGACAATCTCAAGTTAAGCTTTTCTAGGTATCCCCTACAACATATTAAAAAATTAGAAGCGCAAATTCATTTTCTTTTATTTGCCTTTTTTTCGGACGAAATGACTGGACTACAACTAAACGACAAGAAGTTATGTCACATGTCAAGAAATTATCTCAAGCAGCTGTGCTAGGTCTAAAACAAAACGGTTTTATGGCCCAAACTGTGATAAAATGTGTTAATCAAGCCATGTTAGAGTAGGTCGTGCTCGGAATGTAATCCTACTATATTATATAATGGATGGATGGATGTATGTATGTTTGTTTCTCTTTCACGCAAAAACGACTAAACGGATTTGGATGAAATTTGTCACACAGATAGTGTATGGCCTGGATTAATACATAGGATACTTTTTATTCCCACAGGAAACTGCAGGGTGCTGTTAGTCACATATAAACCTATAGAAAATAAATGTGGACCAGTAGTGACTCGGCAGCCCTGCCGCGTGGAGCGTTTTTCGGAATGATACCTTAACGCAGCTTTATTACAGGGTGGAATGAATAATGGAAGAATCATGGAGAGAGAAAGCACATTTGAATACTCCTTTATTTTTATTTTTTTACTAGTAATGTTTTTCATAGTATC
The DNA here is from genome assembly GCA_947364205.1 of Agrochola lota. Lineage (NCBI taxonomy): Eukaryota > Metazoa > Arthropoda > Insecta > Lepidoptera > Noctuidae > Agrochola > Agrochola lota. Next base: position 4,760,056 of record OX376246.1, on the reverse strand, counting down.
TACTTCGAAGAGGTAGTTGATTCAGAAGGGAATCAAACCGACACAAATGCGTAAAAATAATTACCAGTTTTTTTTAAAGGTACCAATCGATTGGATTATGCAGAGCAACCTTCGTAATAAATAATGGTTATTGTTTAATAAAGACTGGTCCCCGGCAGCTCTAGCCAGAGAGAAGTAGAAGAAGAGCAAGGAGGTATATACCCAACAGTGGGATAGTAATACAAAATAAACAGCTTGTCACGCATTGTCGAGCAATAATAGCGCAAACATACAAAGTACGTTAAACGCAAATAGATCAAAGATGGCAACTCAATCCATGGATCCGTGATTGACAAGCTTCACCCTATTTTTGCTATCTAAACAAACATGATTGTGACGGTAGTTAGTAAGAATAGATAAAGAAACAAACTTACTGAATTTTGTCCTCATTACAAATCTCACCATAACTTTGGTGTAGTCAGTAGGCTCCGTATTAGTACATATAATATAACTATTGTTGTGTCCAGAATGCAATTTTGTAACAAAACTGATCAGTCCTTGTGTTGATAGTTCTTTCATGGTAGAATCATCTGAAATAATACGAAATACACATTTAATATTATTACAGACTAGTTTCTGCCCGTGACTTTGTGTACGTGGAAGTCGTAATACACCACAATATAATACAGATACAAAATATAAAAAATAATCAGATACAGATACAAAATGTAAAAAATAAACAGATACAGATACAAAATGTAAAAAATAAACAGATACAGATACAAAATGTAAAAAATAAACAGATACAGATATAAAATGTTAAAAATAATCAGATACAGATACAAAATGTAAAAAATAAACAGATACAGATACAAAATGTAAAAAAAAAGAATCGGAAACAATACCATTAATTTATTTAAAAAGTCTGTGTGTATCAGCTTCGATGTTGATTTGACTGGAGTTTACTCCATAATACGAGTGTCTTTGCATTTATTTCGGAGTAAGATAAGTGAAAACGGACATAACAGTATAGTAGTAAAATGACAAATATTATAAAAATCTGTTGTTTTCGTTTTATCGTGGTTAGTTATTGATACCCATCACGTCTGCAAAGTTTTCATTAAAAAAAACATGAGATACCATTCTGCAGACGGCAGCAGCAGGCGACGTGTCGTCGCGACACGATTATTTTCTATGTATTAACACTTAGATTAAAAACCGCTAGGACGAATCTGTCAATTTCAAATTGCTTACGAAGTTTTCCTTTTTTAGTGACTATTGTATTGATATTATATTACAAAATGAGAGAGAAGAAAGGTCTTACCTTTCTTCTTTATCAATTGTTACATCACTACCAGAGAATATTACTAAATTTACTTTACTAGTAACGCTATTATAAACTCTGTAGTCTGTGGTAATCTCTCAAATAAATGGACGTTACTTTCACTTGCTTTATTTAATAAATATATCATAAAATGTAAAAATAAACGAATCACAAAAAATACCAATAGCTGATGTAAGAAAAAGCGGTTGTTTCCATTTTGACAGATTTTTGTTTCGACAGTAAAAGTACAATCATAAGTAGTGATAGATTTCGTTTAGGTTTATCTATTTATCTATCTACTTACTTTATCTACTTTCATTTGGGATTGAACCTACTAAATAAAAGATCAAAGTTAAAGAGAAAGATTTTTTTTCCCACGAAATTCAATACAATAAAACCCAGCACGTCACCGCGCAGCAAGCGGGCACTGCCACAGTCAAGTTATAATTGGAATCAAAACTTTATTGTAATGCTTTAATAAATGGTGCACCCCGCATATAAGTTCCATTAGAAAAAAAAAAAAAAAAAACTCCTTGGTGATATTAACTTCTTGGATTTGCCCTGTAATTGGTAAAAAAATAAAAAAAATTGTGTTATTACCGGCAGAACAGATACCAGCTAGCAGTACTATCTATTTTTGGCAATTTTCCGAACTCTGCCGTCATAACAGCATTTTTACAAGTGTTACATTGAGTTACAAAGAATTTTTTCGTACAACAAATAATGTGGAAGTCGGATTGATTAAATCTGTTATTCACGGCAAGTGAATAACAGATTTAATCAATCTGCCTAGCCTTTTCCCAACTATGTTGGGGTCGGCTTCCAGTCTAACCGGATGCAGCTGAATACCAGTATTTTACTTGGAGCGACTGCCTATCTGACCTCCACAACCCAGTAACTGGGTAATACGATACCCCTTGGTAAGACTGGTGTCAGCCTTTCGGGCTTCTGACGACTTGTAACGACTGTCAAAGATCCACGAATGACAGCCGGGACCAACGGCTTAACGTGCTTTCCGAGGCACGGAGGAATCTCGGTATGTAAAGATGGTCACCCATTCACTGACCAACCCCGGCAAACGTAGCTTAACCTGATGGATCGACCAGTGCGGCTGTTGTTACTGAGCCAGGAGCTCCTAGTAATAATAACAATCGTAAACATACTAATAATAATAGCAGATTTACTAGAAACTAAAAAACCATCTCTCTTGTATTTAATTTTTTTGCTCAAAAAGGAAGCCTAATAAAACAAAAAATTAATAAATGATAAATATCAAAATGTTGACCAAATATAGAAATAAATCTGTTATTGTAATGGACATGAAGATTGAACGCATAATCCATGACTTAAATATAAATTTAATTGCTACAATGGAATGCTTAAAAATGCTAGATAATGTTTTTCGTTGGTAGATAGGCATTGCATGACTTATAATTTGACTCTAAAATTATATATATATTTTCTACGCTCTTCCCTTTTATGGAAGCAGCCACACCTCTTGGACAAAATTGACCAAATTATTCGCGGCACCCTAACATCCATTTTAAACATGACCTTGGACGACCGGGCGTGGCTGCAAGCCACACTACCCACCCGTTTCGGTGGCCTCGGCGTCCGCAAAATTACAAGTATATAGTAGTATAGGTTACCAACGTTCCTGTCCTAAGAAAGAAAGAAAGAAAAGAAAGAAAAATATTTTATTTGGGACACGCACAGGAAATACAAACAGTAAGTAATAATAAAAAATAAAAATATAAAATTAAAATACAAACAGAAAAGTAAAGACCTGTGCGAGGCCAAAAAGGCCACTATCTCAGCATAATGCGGCGATATTTAAAAATAAATACCGCAGCGCTGGTATTCTGATAGGGCCCACTGTGATGTCACGGACCTTATTAATCTGTGTCACGGACACACCTACGGACATAGATAAATCCCATGAAGGGATAGACCAAATAATAAGGCATTAAAAATAATAAGAAATAAAATAGTACAAATAAAAACTGAAACTAAGTAATAAATAAATTAATCTATACACGTCCGACGTTCCAACATCACTTGTCCATAGTATAGACTATTTATTATCTATGGTGACAAGCGAAGGGACGCGGGCGCACTGCAAGTACTCTGTGGCTGCGAATCTTCGATGCATTCGACAGTATAAATGTTCTGTGATATATTTTATTTAACAAGAAATATCTATTGGAGATTGATAGAAATTATAATTTAGTGTGGTTCAAAGAATATAATACGCTATAACGAAAGGTATTAATAGAAATAAAACGGAGGGTGAATAATTTACGGCAAGAAAGCGGTGCAGATGAATAGTGCATACTGTATAGTGTCGTTGTGTTGTGTTGTGACTGACTGATGTGTAGTGTAAATCGGAAGAAAGAGATTCAGTCACCGAGAAAAACAAAGCGATTGAAGCAAGCTCACACTGCTAAGAATACTTAACACCTCGCTAAGGCCACTAATATCAACTGCGTGCAGTCCCCGGGTGAGTTCAGAAACTGGTTTCCTTTTGTACGCGTAACAAATGTTGCTTATAGTTAGTACTAAAAGTTCCAACTGTTTTAATAGCACGAAAAGGAGGTGGCAAGTCGTTCCAGCAACGAGAGGCAGCGAATTTAAAGCTTCCACGGAATGCCGCAGTTTTGTGTGTTGAAGCCAACAGAAGGTAAGAAGACGCTCTTGTTTTAATTTTATTTATGTCACGAGACCAGGTCAATTTCCTATAAAGATATTCTGTTTTTTTTGTGAGAATGGTGCCAAAGAGTAGGGTAGCAGCCAGATGAAGCTTTCTGCGATCTGACATTCTCATCAAATTACCCTTAATTAAAAATGGAGTTATGTGAGATCGGGGAGGGACATTGAAACAAAATCTCGCACAAGCATTCTGTACTCGCTGGATCAGCTTTTCACTTCTTCCGAGAATGCACGCACCATACACAGTGTCAGCGTAGTTCAGCTTGGATAAAACAAGTGACTCACACAGCATGACACGCATATCCACACTTATGTAGGGCCGTACACGGTACAAAAGCTTTAACCGGTAAAAACAGTTGCGCACAGCCTCCATGATGTGTGTCTCAAAATGCAAGTGCTCGTCAAACACCACCCCAAGATTACGGGCTTCTTGCACCCTATCAATAGAACACCCGTCAATCTTCAAGTCCAGATTATAGCCTGCCATTTTATTCAGAAAATCTCTAGATCCCATGACAATGTACTTAGACTTAATTGGGTTCAGGACCAGAGAGTTTCTCACTGACCAGGCTGAAATCCTATCTAAATCCTCATTCATTCTTTTTACAGCTTCAGCAGACTGCTGAGGGCGGAATGAGAGATACATCTGCAGATCGACAGCATATAGGTGGAATTTGGTGTTGTTCAGACAGTTGATGATGTCGGCGCTGTACAGAATGAAGAGAAGCGGGCCTAGGATCGATCCCTGTGGTACGCCGCGGTTCACCTGCCTGGGGCTGGAGGACAAAACATCTCCAAAACCATCACTTGTTACTTGGACAAACTGAGAACGGTGATTCAGGTAACTCTGAAACCATTGGACTGTTTCCGGTTGACATCCGTAGTAAGACAGCTTGGAGAGGAGAAGGGAGGTATTGATTGAGTCAAAGGCACGTGAAAAATCCAGCAGCACAAGCATGGTATCCATACCCTGTTCTCTGGCTTCCAGGATATTGCCAACGACATCAAGAAGAGCTGTGGCTGTGCTGTGCCCCTTACGAAATCCTGATTGGGCCAGTGGCAAAATACCGTGCTGCTCCAGATATGCCCGTAGCTGGTTAGACACAACTTTCTCCAGAATCTTGGAGAGACAAGGTAAAAGGCTAATTGGGCGAAGATCTTTCAAGCTGGCGGGATTAGATACCTTGGGGATGGGCCTAACTATAGCCAATTTCCATAGATCCGGAAAAGAGGACGAGCCTATGGATCGGTTGATGATGGCCGTTATAGCTGCAAGGGTACGAGGAAGAGTCATCATCAGCATCTCCAGGGAGACATGGTCAGAACCCTGAGCATTGGACTTAAGACCATGTACAAGCCTCAGCACCATCTCCTCCTGGACTGGTTCAAGCTGGAAATGAGTATTACCGAATCTGTGATGTTCAAAGTAAGTCAAATCAGCATTACTGACCCTACCACTGCCAGGCACATCCAGAAAGTGGTCATTTATTTTTTCAGGGTTGTTACAAAAATGTGGTAGACTTTGTTCTGGTTTTTTTGAAATTGCTATGGATGATTTTATATGGTGCCATAACCTCTTTGGCTGTTTAATATTTTTATTTATATACGTTTTGAAATATGCACACTTTTCACTATTAAAAGCGGCCCTAACCAGGTATTTAAGCTCTTTGTATGAGTTTATATTTTGTTCAGACTTAGTGGCTTTAGACTTGGCATGGCATTTGTCACGCAACTTCATCATTTCCTTGACAGTATATGTTATCCAAGGATAAACCTTTTCTTTGATTAAAACTTTTTTAAGGGGTGCATGTAAGTCGAAGAGATTCAAAGTATACTCATTAAAAGTTGCTACCATAGAGTTCACATCCTCCATACCCTCAATATAATCCCAGTCTATCCTATTCAAATCATCATTAAATTTGTCCAGCAGTATATCCTTAAGTGGCCTATAGATGATCCAGTGTGGGGAAGGTTTCTCTAATTTAAAATTGAGTTCAACAGATATAACTGCATGTTGGCCAAGCTCAGGTATATGTAATACAGAGACCCCACACACACGGGCATCAGTGCACACAACATCAATTAATGTCTCACTATGGTCTGTAAAATGGGTAGGCTCAGCAACTATTTGATTCAACTTGGAGCAAAGTAAAAAGTTGTTAAGTAATTTTGTTTTGTTTTCCAGCTGGTTTAACATGTTAATGTTGAAGTCACCAAGCAAGATGACCCTATCCGCGCCAGCAAATGATGAAAGAGAGTCAGTAATCGCATCCAGGAAGACATTCACATCAAGCCACGGCGGCCTGTATGCAGTACCGATGATAACTGAATGCGAGTTAACGTTAAGCTTGAGCCACATTTGCTCGACCTGCGAGCAAAGTTGTCCTCTGTCCACAGTACTGAAAAGTTGACCGGGAAAATATTAGCCCTCTGCCTGGTCGACTCTGAAGTGCCGTGCTTGACCGATGCGGAGAACGCCTGGAAAGCGGCTTGCCTGAATACAGATCGGCCCGTGAACCTATCCTCCCAGAGGCAGTGGGATGAGCCGCTCTGCAGGTTGGTACGGAACAATCTTATTAATACGTCCACCAATACTGCTGAGCGTGCCCGCCTGCTGGCTGTGGGTGAGTGGGAGTCGGGCCTTTGGCTTCAGGCGCTACCGTCATCCAACATAGGCATTATGCTGGGTGACACCACTTTCCGGTTCGCTATCTGTCTGTGTCTGGGCGCTACTTGTGTGGCCCCGCATCGCTGCCAATGCGGTGAAGCAGTCGACTGTCTCGGACACCATGGTCTATCCTGCAGTAAGAGCGCAGGCCGGAGAGCACGGCACGCCAGCATTAATGACATCATCCGTCGTGCTCTTGTCACCGCCGGGGTGCCAGCTGTTCTAGAACCCAACGGCTTGGCACGCGACGATGGGAAGAGACCAGACGGATTGACCATAATGCCTTGGAAGGTAGGTAGGCCTTTGGTGTGGGATGCAACGTGTGTTGACACCCTTGCGCCATACCATCTTCCTAGCACGGTGGGCTGTGCTGGGGCTGCTGCTGCAGGTGCGGAAAACCTCAAACGGCGCAAATACTCCAATCTTATTGGGACTTATATATTTCAGCCGTTTGGGGTCGAAACACTAGGGCCATGGGGTCCGAGTGCAGTGAAATAACAAAGTTGAAAGTTAGCTAAAATAGCCGTTCTTATTTCCTGATTAACTGCTCCATAAAGGCCATTAAGCTCCATAAAGGTATTAAGTAATGAAAATTTAAAATATTGATAATTTAAGATATTGAGTTAGGCGCAGTTCGAGCCCGCGCTGCAGAGTTTCGTGAAAACGTGTGCTGAAATAGTAAAAAATTTCTTTAACGATTTTAATATAATATTTACAATGAAATTAAAAAAAAAAATGTTTATTGCATCCCTAATGATACAAGCTGACTACAGACGACATCTTGCAACAGATTGTCTTACGGTCTCCGATACTGCTACTATTATTAGTATTTGCTCAGGACTAGATTTTTTAAACCTACTGCATTCCGTATGATTCAAGAGAGAAATCATCTGGACGCCGTTGTGGAAGGACGTCTAGAGCGCTCCGCGCCTTTGTTTTTTTGTAGGGTGGAGCAGCTTCCACCCGCCACAAGTTACAACGCGTTAATAGCCGGGTAAGAAAAAAAAGTCGAACAGTGCTTTGTTTGTTTGATGTGGCTGTGTTGGCAAATAAATACATTAATGTGGTGCAAAAGTGAGGTATGCTAGGCGAGCAATCCAGGGCATACGAGGGTCTTATCGTGTGCCGAGGGTTCAAGGGCCACTGAATGTCGTACCCAGGATAATCCGGTGATATCGAGAGAGGAGAAATGTTAATAGATATAGCCAACAGGGAAAAACTGCAAATAGAAACAAAAAAAGCGAGATCATCATGCAGGATGACACGGTCAAAGGGCAGGCAGAAATCACATTTGGATCACATTATTACGCCACAGGCAACAGAAAAACTGTAAGTATATTAAAGGTGAATGGGCAGGTAGGTCCATATCCGACCATAAAATAATTTAGGGGCAGCTAAGAACAAGTCGAATCATAAACAAAGATGACAGCACTAAACACAAGACACTAAAGAATGAGACGACAATAGAGGCCAAGGATTTCAATTAAAATCAATGTTACTATGCCGGTCTCAATATCAAATCAACCAAAACAAAATACCAAGCTTGCATAATCAAAAAACTGGAAAACGTAGGAATAGACTCAACAGATGAAAGCATCGAAATACCATGGTGTGCCGTAACTGAAGTATTAAGAGCGGCGGCCCAGGAAACCTTGATTTTTCAGCAGAGTCACTCTAGGGATTATCGTATATAGCTCTTGCTAACCTCCAAAAGGCAAAATTCTTACAAAGAAGACAACTAGATGACCCAAATATGCATAATCGTGTAAAAGAATATCAGGCAATACTTCAAAAGATTAAAAACCAAGAAGAAAACAAAGAATGCAGGGTTTCCGTTACTGGACTGGGGAAAAAAAATCCTTCAGAACTCATGCAGGTACTTATCCATTTTACAGGAAAAACAAACAAGCAACAAAACGCCGGAAAAGAAACGCTTATATACCAATGTCCAAATGGGAGGAAATCCTAAAAAACTTCGAGGGCCTACCTGTACCAACAGTTAACATAACAAAACCGGTAACCGTCGCGCAAAATGAATGACCCACGGTGGATGACGTAAGGGAAATTATTAACAACATGCGGAACAGACCAAGTGGTAATTGAGCTCGACAAAGCGATGCCGCAAATATTACAGGAAGCCATCAACAAGCATATGCACAAAGTCTGGTAATCACCAAAGCCTGAGCGGGAGTCATCATGAGAGACTTGATTAACCACGTCATAAATAAATTAAGACAAAAGAAGATGCACGAAAATGGGAAACGTAGATGGGAAAGCAGTAACCAAACGCATCAAGAACCACAGGATTTGCTATCTTGCACACGTTCACAGGCGCGTTAAACCACACCTGTTACACGAAGCAATGCAGTACAAGGCTGAATCCAAGAAAGTAGGCCGTCCTATTTACACAGGGAACGATAATCTTAAACAGGACTCGACGTATTTCGACAAGGAATTCAACTTTTGGATGGACACGGCTACAGACCGATACAAGATTATGAAGGCCGCCAGTTAGGCTTCTGATGAAGACATAAACACACAGCAGCAATATAGAAATAAGGCCAAAATAGCAGCGTAACACTGTCTTAAAATTCACCGGTGAAGATCGACTTGAACCAACATAACGGCGACGTCGCAAAAAGATGTCCATCCATAGATAATTAACACCCGTCTCTCCACTATTCCAATGCCTACTCTAGGATGCATATCCGGTACGGCTCTCAAATCCTTCCTTACCTAAGGGCACGTCTGCCTTACCATTACTGCGCCACCCGGTCTACTCCTTGATATGCATTGGCGTTTGTAGTCCCATAAAACATGAGGCATCATGGGCTAGTGCAAATCTTGGGGTTCACTCGATTTATCTTGATTAAAAAAAAAACACTAAAGCGTTCAAAATAACTTTAATATCGGAAGTCAGTGTCTTTGGTGCCGTATTTTCTTAGCTTTTTATTCAAAAAAATATTCATTGTACGGTTTAGACTTCGCTACAATTTTATTATATGTGTCGATATTTTAAGGACGGGATGCTAATCCAGTTTTCGCTCGACGTATGGGCTTATGGAGCTGACCTTTTGTACGTATCTGTTTTGTGCCGGTGCAGTCATACTGACACAATATTGAATACGTTTCTAATCAATGCACATAGAGCTTTGTACTATCTTGCTCTTTTTTTAGAAAAGAAATATAGGTACATGTAACTCACCGCTCATTGTGCCTGTCATCGCATATTCCATCGTGATCTGCGCTGAGTTTAAGAAGTTGGCGCAAGTGACGTTGACTATATCGCCGTCTGCGTATTGGTACTCGGCAGTAAAGTCGATGTCCTTCTCCGACAGGCCTGTGCGATCTGCTTGCAGTACCATGTTGTTCACGAGGATCGTCTGAGGTGACGCTGCGGGGTCATGAGACTTACAAATAGTTAGGATACAAGGTAAGTTTTTCAGTTGAGTTTGTGGAAACTAAATAAAAATAATAATCTACCAAAACATAAATGTGAAAAAGTGACCCAGGTTCAATACAATGTAATGAAAAAAATGAATGAATGTATGTATGTAATGTGTATGTGTATGCGTGTGTGTTGTGAATGTTGTGTTATATATGTAATTGGGTTTGTTTTCCGCACTTAATTGTTCCACAGAAGAAGAACATGACTATAAAATTGAGAACGAAAATATTTAGAAAAAAACCTGCTAAGTGTGCCTCGGACCACGAACAGTGAAGGATTCCGTAGTCGGGATGAATGTTTACGGATGCACAGTATTGATTTTATCAACCGCAAATATAAGAAAGAAGAAAGAAAATAAATTTATTTGACTCAGGTTAGGGCACACAATATTCACACAAAAACAAAAAAAAAACAGAAAAAATAAAGATAACTTAAAATAATATTGTGTGCCTCACGGCTGCGCCAAATAGGCCCAGTTCAGCATAAATGACAGACAACTAGCATCTGACGCTGGTTTTCAACTGGACCTTCTGTTACGAGACGGATGTAAATCCTCAGTTTTATAGTGTGTATGTGTTCTATATTTAAATAAAAGTAGATAGAAATGTGTAGCAAATAAAATTAAATTCGATTAGATATTTATAAGTTAAAATTTGAATTTGCAGTGACTTTGAAACATCATAATCTTTTTAATTATGGGATCCAACAATACCCCACACGCTTATTTATGTGATTTCATTATTGTTTTTTTTTACATCTCTAATATATTTTTTCGTAGTTTTAGTACACCATTGTTTAGCGGTGCACAAAATACAAAATTAATCACAATAAATTAGAAAGAAGGCGTACCTTCTTTCTGATGTTTGCCATTTGACTACGGAACCATTAAAGTTCTATGAAGGTCAAAGAAAGTTTATTAGGTTCTTTGATACTGAATATGCAACTTAGCTTCGAACTCAATTGTTTGTTTGTAACGTTAAAATTCAGTAGCAAGGAACCTGATTAACTCTAACCAGTCCAGGAAGTTCTGAAAACTATTTGTTCCTGGGCTGGCGTTCATTTAATACATCTCGTTGATATCTAGGTAGGTATTTTAGATACAGACTACAGTCATTAAAGTTGGTATTCTAAAATAAAAAGAGTCTCGGACTTACCATATTGTCTCACGTGAATTTTCATGTAACAAAAGGCCACTGTATAACTGTGGTCTTCATACTGGACCAAGGGAAGTACTGTTGGGCTATCTCGATGGGCCAACATCGTACAGTTCCATAGAGTACCCATTCTTTTTTCAGCCTTAATCTTTTAAAAGATAAATAATAAAAAGATATACTATTATCAACACTTCAAATCCGTTAACCCCGAAGGGATAGGCAGTTCGTTAATTACTAATACATAGTTAAATTACTTACGGTGGTGGGTTTGATGACATGACTTACACCAATTTTTTTCGTATAAGAATTATCATGGTTATAATAGTCATTACAGCTGTAAAAGATTTAATAATTATTTTTTTTTTTATTTTTTTTATATATATTTGACGACACGGTTGGCGCAGTGGCTGAGCGATCGACTGCTGCGCAACGTGTCGCGGGTTCGATCCCCGCACGGAACAAATATTTGTATGATCTGCAAGTAGTTGTTCCGGGTCTGGGTGTTAGCGTATGTGAGTTTCTATCTTTGTAAACGCACCCACGATGCAGGACGAAATTCTTAGTGTGGGCCAAAGTTTAAAAAATAAAAAATAAAATATATATATATATTATTTAATGATTTAATACCATTAATATCTTATTAGCTAGTTTTTATTGCATTTGTTTATTCGTATGCAGGTATTAGTAGTTAGTTATTTAATTAAGCTCTATAGCGTTGTTTGAACACCTAGGTTTTTTAGATAGAACATTGATAAAACGAAAACATTTTTTAACACACTTGCTCGAAAAGTGGCTCTTATTGCGTCGCTTTTAATTGTTCACAATGCAGTGTATTGAACAAGGAGGCGAAACGCCGGGGTGTAACTCCGCTGCCGCGAGAAATCACGGCACAGCGGACAGAGCTCCGGCGGGATCTCATGGCGGCATGGAGTGTGCGATTGTCGCAACCCAGCGCTGGGCACGCCACAATTGCGGTGATAAGTCCCCTCTTTGAGGAGTGGCTTGAGAGGCGCCATGGCGTCCTCACCTTCCGCCTGACGCAGGTCCTCACCGGACACGGTTGTTTCGGGAGGTTCCTGTTCCGCGTAAGGCGGGAGGAAACGCCCGGGTGTCACCACTGTGTGGATCGCCCGGAGGACACGGTGGAGCATACGGTGGAGGTCTGCCCGGCTTGGGCGGAGCACCGCCGTGTCCTCACGGAGGCGATCGGCGGCGGCGATCTCTCGCGTCCGGCCCTGGTTCAGGCCATGGTTCGGAGCGAGAGTGCATGGGAGGCCGTCACCTCCTTCTGCGAAGCAGTTATGCTCGCGAAGGAGGAGGCGGAGCGCGCGAGGGAGATGCAAGCTGCACGCCCTCGCGGCCCTAGTCGCCGCAGGAGACGCCCCGGGCGTCGGGAGTCCAGAGCCGACTTCCGGCCACCGTAGGCGCGGGCCTGCGGACGGTGAGCAATGGGCAGCTCGCCGTCCGATAAGGACCAGGCCCGTGTCGACGGCGCGTTGTGTTCCACGCGCGCCTCAAAGAGATGTCAGCAACAACCGACGGGGTCGAAAGACCAATGCCTGCTGGGGTTGCGGGTTTGTCCGAAAGGGATAACGCGGCCCCGGCACACAGGCAACGGAAGGAACACGGGTGGGTTTTAGTCAGTAAAAGTCTGACACACCCTCTCGCTCTGCCCAGAGCGGGAGAAGTCATTTGATGATTTCCCATCCTCAAAAAAAAAAAAAAGAAAGTGTATTGAACAATCGTCAAACGGCACGACATTTGCTGGAAAATACGCCACAGATAACTGAGGTTATTAAGAACCTTTATGCTATTTTATGCCTTAATTTTTTATGAACATATATCGTCGCAGTAACATGGTTGAAGCCGTGATATAGTTATATTCCTAGGGATATAGCTATATACCTTAATATAGATATATGAAAGCGGCTCATAACTGTCGGAGTGCCCGAATTTTCTTAATGCGACCAATTTTGACGTAGTTGGTCACAGTTCTAACCTAACTTAACCTTTTTTTTTTTTTTTTTTTTCCGGGGTGGAAAATCCTCATGAATGTCCCCCGCCCTGGGGCGGGCGGAGGGGTCTATCAGACTCTTACTGACTAAAAACCACCCCGGTGTTCCAACTCACACCTACGCTGGGGGTCGCGGGAACTTGAAATCTTCCGCAACCCCCGGCGGGGCCCGCCACCGCGGGCCTCCTCGGGTCAGGGGGGGGAGTGAGGTGTTTGACTCCCCCCGCGACGTCTAAGAGGGGCGCGCGTGGAACACTACGCGCCGCCACCTCGGGTCCTGATGTGTGGGGGGCGACGGACGTCCCCGAGTCCGTCGCCCCTAGACCCATTTAGGGGGGCTGGAAGAGGGCGTTATCTGCCCTCCACCGAGTGGACGAGATCTCCCTCTCCCTTTCCGCAGCCTCCTTCTGCGAGACAGTCGTCTCGCAGAACCTAACCTAACCTATTTGGTCGGAGTGCCCCAAAGGCGGAGTCCCGCCACTGCGCATGGAGAGGCTACGCAAGTGTGTCTAGCTTCACCTTGCAAGAAAATGTATGTGACTTCATTTATCAACATAGATAAATTACGTCATTGCTACACGCGTGGCTTGTTCGAATAAGGCGCCCACGCAACTCAACGCTGTCAACGCTATGCATGCGGTACACAGAAGCGTGCGTCTGCGTAGCTTCACTGCGGGAAGTGGGCCGTGGTGACCTGGGTTAATATTCGTTTATAGTGTGTGGTGTAGTGGAAACGTAGACCTACGTTGTCAAACAAATTAACCCACGCAGCTAAAATGCGCCGCGGTGGGCCAGCGCCTTAATGGTTATATTGCTAGACCGTGCTCGTATTATAGTTATATTCCTAGTAAGACAGTTATGTATCGATTTCATATAACTATATTACGGTAAAATAGCTATATCCCTAGATATCTCTCGGGATATAGGTAACTAACACGGCTTAAACCATCTTACTGCGACATATTTAAACTATGTAAGTAAAGAAAATTTGATAAATAAACATTATATTTTAATCAATCTACGTAGCCTTTTCCCAACTATCTTGGGTTTGGCTTCCAGTCTAACCGGACGCAGCTGAATACCAGTATTTTACATGCGACTGCGTATCTGACCTCCACAACTGGGTAATATGATACCCCTTGGTAAGACTGACTGTCAGACTTTCGGGTTTCCGAAGGGTAACGACTGTCAACGATCCATTAATGACAGCCGGGATCAACAGCTTAACGTGCTTTCAGAGGCACTGAGGGGTCTCCGTAATGTTAAGATGGACCGGTCCACGGACCAACCCCGGCAAGCGTAGCTTAGCCTGATGAAACGACCCGCACGGCTGTTATTACTCAGCCACGACCTCTTCCTTTGAATAAACATTATATTTATTCAATATTATTTATTTTTGTCAACAAATGAAAATTAATTAGTGTTATACAACATACACATTAAAAAAAAATAACAAATTCAGATAATAGTTTTATACCAACTTATACATATTACAGGAAAACTTATAAGAAATCTATGGTCTTGAAAAATAAAGGTAAATCTCTAATTATTGTGCGTACAAACTTACATTTGCAGTGTAGTGTAGTAGTGTATGGCAGAGCATATTGTTTTTCAACTACAATGTTAACTTTGTTTTTGGGATAATTTCATCCCAACTACGGAACTCTTCAGTGTGCGTCGTCCAATACGCACTTGGGCGGTTTTTTGTTCTTATTTAAGACTAGCTTTTGCCCGCGGCTTCACCCGCATGGATATCGCAAAATATCCCACGGGAACATACTACTGGGATTACATACCTAATAGCCGAGGTAAAGGTCATTGACTCCTACCGCTGCGCCCGCGTTGCCGTCAACCATGATTATTTTGTTACGCGTAATTTTGAATATGTGATATCTTTTAAACTATTAATTTAAATGATATGATGTCAAGGCATATTTTCATCTAAATTAAATGCCTAATTTTAATAACATATTTTATTGAGTATGGAATATGAAATAACAATGAAATTTTATCAAATTTTTAAAAGATCATAATATTTACTGTGGGTGTTAAAAGATAGAAGATGCCATCGCAGACATTTTTGTTGAAGTTTTTAAGATGAACATTGCTGTAGAACATCATTTTCGGTTACGTGGCGCACGACAGTAAAGCTCCCAGTCGGCATGATTTATATAAAATATATATATTTATATAATACAATAATCGTCATATTTCAGCTAATTTACAGAAAACCTTAATGAATTATATACCAAAACCGCAAGAATCAATCCGTCCGTTGGTGAAAACCGATTTCAAAATCCGTTCGATAGTTTTTGAGTTTATCAGATAATATATATATCAAATATATATAATAAAATATATAATAGAATATTAATATCAGACAGACAGATAGACGCGGCGGGGGACTATGTTTTATAATATTTTAGAATGTTTTTTATCCTTTAGATGAATTTTGAGATTCTAAAGCTTCTTGTTAGGTACAGTAGTTTGGTGAGAATAAAAACTTACAAATAAAGTATTAAAATTAAAATAAAACAAGTTTTCTTCATTTACTTACAAGAAATGATCGATAAAAGAGTTATATTGCGGCATTATTTTGAATTCTTCTCCTTCGAGCACCGTGTATTTATTGTCTATGTGAAAATTTAGAGTATGGTCACAAATTATATGTTTGGTACTTTTATTTAAATTCCCAGAATAAATTTTAAATGTGATTTCCAAGGGACCTGCAAAGAATTTGAAGTTTACTGTCTACACAACGTACAAGTGTACTATCTATGTAGGTTAAAGACCGCTACAAAAAAGTCTAGTCTAATCCGTAAACTACAGAAGATGCTGAGCTTGGAGTGCCTTCGATGAATTTGCGATTTATATAAATAATAATAAAATATTAATGATAAATAATATTTCTTTATGTGAATAGGAGCGCTTTAAAGACCGCCCATTGTGTCACCCTATGTAATTTTTTAAAATCTTGATGGTGTGCATAATAAAGAATATTCTATCCAAAAAACACATTTGCACGTCCAAATTAAATTATGTTTTTAAAAGAATTCGGTGTGTGAAACAAAATCATAGTCTCTTTTTAAAGTCCAGACAAAATCTTGGTCATATGAGGACCAAAATTCAGAAAATTCAAAATTAAAAATATTTTATTTCACATAAATCTACATGGGTACTTATGAAACGTCAGAAGCTAGGTGCATGGCTCCAATTGGTTGTTTCCTATGGAGAAGAGCCGGCAAGAAACTCCACGGTTACTCTTTTAAAAATAATTGATTTTTACAATATTTTCAAATAACCGTATTAATAGGTATGGGAGGACAGTGTAGGTCTTTCGACAAGTATCAGGTACTTAACAAAGTAGAAAATGGTCAATAAATCTACAGTTCACTAAGCCTACAGCGTTCTCACATTCACAAAATAGAAAAATTTTATCTAAGTATACGAAATATGAATAAATTAATAAAAATATAAACCTGTGTACTCGTATATATAAACCTATATTAACATATTAAACGAAATGACATGATTGCTATTACAACTTTAACAAATCTGAATAATTATCATGTTCACAAAAGCCACTAATATAGTGTTGAAATTAAATTGTAGGTATATAATGTCAAATATTAGGATGATTAATTGATTATATCAAGGAAGAAAGTAAAAATTTTTTTTTATAATAATAAACATGGTAATTTGGGAGCAGTTAATACACTCTTAAATAATATGCAGTTAATGATGTACCAGGGAAGCCACATGTACAGAAGGAATTATTGCCAAACTTCCTTGTCTTCAACGTAGTCTTTAATTTTATAAAATGCTTACTTGATAAGGACAATTTTTTAATGAGTTGTATTGCAATATGTGGTTAGCTAGTGACCTCGACAATTGATCATATTAGTTATTGTTATTAGTAATTAACTGTTTGTTTTATTTATTTTATCTCGATGGTCCTAGTTTATCATTTATAACTTCCAGTTACAACTATATGTAAGCGGGCACGCCCTTTATGCCTGGAGGCTTGTATTTAGATATTAAGTTCTGTTTACGTTTAGTTTTTATTTCTGCTTGAGTACAGTTCTTGATGATTTTGTGTGGTACGAGTATATTGGCGTGTGCTAGCTAACATATTATGGCTAATAATTTAAATTATGTTTTGTGTTGCGTAATGTAAATTATTTTGAATACCATTATATATAATCTTTTTTTTTTTGTTTTTTAACTGAAAAGACAGCTGTGCTGCTAGGGAGTTTGTTGCGCCACTTCTTCTTCCCAGCTAATGCACTAGGAAGTGGTGAAGGGTGGGCGTTTTGGGGGACTGTCTTATGTAATTTTGACGTTCGAAAGGTGCTGATTCTCAGCCTAGTTTGAATAAATGACTTTTGCTTTTTTTTTTTTTACACGTTTGATGTGGGTTTTGACCATGCAGTGAGATGGTCTTTTGAGGAAGGAACCACACAGATTAAGTGGCCCTGTCTAGTCATGTGTACGCATTTATCAGTTATCGCATAACTCACCTCACCTCAACTCAGAACTTAAGGAGCACAACGTCCCGAGGAACAATATCAAAGAAAAGACATTTGAGTACGCCGTATAAAGTACTGTAACTGCCAGATTATCATTAAAAGTAACTGAGAAAAGAAAAAAATTACCTAGATCTTCCTCACATTCACAATAATAAAAATAATGACCATTTTTGTTAAAAAAAATACATAAACAGGGCGTCCCACGGATATGCCACATGGAGGGAAAGTACCTTGAATATTATAGATGGAACATTTTACTGAAATAAGACATTATTTGAATTTTATAAACAATTTAAACTGCATTCATAGATATTTAAATAATAACATGGTTGAACCGGAAATCGAACCCGTTACACGAGAAACATAGTGCGGGTCGTTCACCCTGTAGCTTTATCATACCGATCGAAAGGCTTCATCATAAGGAAATTTTTTTGCTAAATAACATAGTGTCAAAAATAAAAGGAAGACCATGAATTTTAACATTTGTTATAAAAAATTAATCAATATATCAAATGCTCAGGCCCCGGCCCTAGTGGCGGGGGCTCCAGCCCCGGTGGCGAAACGGCCGCCTCCGCTTCCTAAATTTCCTTCAGCTGACGCCGAATGGCAAGTAGCCGGGGAGAGGAAGAAGGCGGGTAAGGCTAATAGGGCGGCCAAAAGGACGGCAAGGCGGCAGCGGCGCAAAGAGAAAAGCGTCGCGGCTAGGCTCCGCGCCCCGAAGCCCGCACCAGTAGTGGTCACACTACAGCCGGAAGCGGAGAAAATGGGCGTGTCCTACCGCGACGTACTCGCCAAGGTGGGGGCAGCGGTGGACCTCAAGGAGATCGGCGCCGCCAATGGCATCCGTGTGAGGGTCACAGTGACTGGGGCCCGGATGCTGGAGGTCCCCGGTGCGGCCAGCGGCCCAGCCGCTGACGCTTTGGCCGAAAGGCTTAGGGCGTCTCTAAACGCTGACCAGGCCCGAGTGTCCAGGCCCACTAAGTGTGTAGACATGCGCGTCTCGGGCCGTTACGGTGAGCTGCCCTGTGTCGGCGGCCAAGGGGAGAGGAAGTACTCCATCCCTCGAGGTTGTCGATTAATGCCACCGTAGGCGGGTTTGCGGAAGCTGCACGCCCTCGCGGCCCTAGTCGCCGCAGGAGACGCCCCGGGCGTCGGGAGTCCAGAGCCGACTTCCGGCCACCGTAGGCGCGGGCTTGCGGACGGTGAGCAATGGGCAGCTCGCCGTCCGATAAGGACCAGGCCCGTGTCGACGGCGCGTTGTGTTCCACGCGCGCCTCAAAGAGATGTCAGCACCAACCGACGGGGTCGAAAGACCAATGCCTGCTGGGGTTGCGGGTTTGTCCGAAAGGGATAACGCGGCCCCGGCACACAGGCAACGGAAGGAACACGGGTGGGTTTTAGTCAGTAAAAGTCTGACACACCCTCTCGCTCTGCCCAGAGCGGGAGAAGTCATTTGATGATTTCCCATCCAAAAAAAAAAAAAAAAAAAAGGCGGGTTTGCGGACGGTGAGCAATGACTAGCTCGATCCGATAAGGACCAGGCCCGGGTCGACGGCGCATTGAGTTCCACGCGTGCCTCAATGAGATATCAGCACAACGGAAGGGGTCCGCTAGGGTGTCGCAGGTAAGTCCGAAAGGGATACCGTGGCCCGTGGCAACGTACAGGCAACTGAAGGAACACGGGTTTGTTTTAGTCAGTAAGAGTCTGACACGCCCTCCCGATCCACCCAGAGTGGGAGAAGTTATTTGATAATTTCCAACCCAAAAAAAAAAAAAGAAACTTACAAACTTTTATCGGGATTTTTCATCAGAAATTTCTCAATAGCAGCCCGGAATCTAGATTTGTGCCTCGTTGATGGCGATAGGCTCGCCAACGAATTTAAATTCAAATGTCAATTATTCAAACTAGGCTGAGAATCAGCACTTTTCGAACGTCAAAATTACATAAGACAGTCGGACCAAAACGCAAAGCTCTTTTTTGAAGAACGCATATATTATATTGGATATCAGCGGCTTTGCCCCACAGCAGAATACCATAGGACATAACGCTATGGAAATAACAAAAAAAGACTAACCGAGCTGTATCAACGTCAGTGTATTGTCTTACTTTCCTGACAGCGTAGGCGGCCGAACTGAGCCTTCCCGCTAGGCTTGATTATGTGGACCCCACTAAAGTTTACTGCTATGCCCAGAAAAACTGCCGAATCTACAGTTTCAAGCAACTCATTATCTAAGACGATATTGGGTATTGGGTAGATTTCTAACATTTGGTAAGGCGAACTTTATACATTTTCTTCTTTATAATGGACCCAGTATTAAGTCTTGAGGTACACCTAACTGAACTGGTAACCCGGATGATTTCATACTATTAACATTTATGCATTGAAACTATTATTTAAATAAGAATTTAATACTTTTAGAGCTTCGTTTTGGACACCGTAATGTCGTAGTTTACGCAAAAGCGTTTTCAAAGGCTTTGGAGAGATCACAGAAAACTCCAATAGCATTTTGCGAGTTCTCCCATGCGTTAAATATGTGTTTCAGCAGAGCAACACCCGCATCTGTGGTCAAACGAACCTTTGTAATGCCATATTGTTCATCATGAAGGAAGCTGTTTAAATTATAAGCCTGAAATTGCCAACGTCATTTATATTGCCTGGTTTAAATAATGGAATGACTTTACTACTCTTCATGAGGTTAGGAAAAGTTCCTAAATCAACACATTTGTTAAAAGTAACAGGTAAATAGGGGGCTAGGATGTCTATTATATTACTTAATAGTTTAATGTAGATGCCCCAGAAATCACCAGTGTTTTTAGACTTAAGTGTGTTAAAAACATTGACTACATCACGAGGTGTTACATGTTCGAAGCTAAATAAGCTACTACATTTAGGCACACTACTATGCAAAAGGTTTTCAGCTTTAGACGGGGACGAATTTAAGGAGCGAATCGAAGTTTTATGTATGTTGCCAAAAAACTCATTAAATGCCTCAGCTACGTCGGCTGCTTTATTTACTAATTTATCGTCGACCATAATGTCAAGTTGTTTTTCTTGTTTAACCGACTTACCCGTTTCATTGTTAATAATTTTCCAAGTGGTTTTTACTTTATTATTTGAATGTTTTATTGTATCGCCAAAAAATTTTGATTTTGCAAAAGCATAAATATTTTTAAATAATTTTGAATAATTTTTGACATACTCTAGGAAAGGAGTATCAAACCCGTATTTTTTCAAACCATAGAACTCGTATATTGTCGCTCTACGTTTATAAATACCTGGAGTAGCCCATTCATTAAAGCCAACGGAGGTGCCATTAATGTTAATGGTTTTGGTCTTAAAAGTAGATCGGTACTCTTTTTGTGCAGCATCAAAAAGGGCTCCATAAATTTCATTAGGATTCTCGTGATCTACTATAGATGGTGTAATTCTATGAGCTATATTGTTTTTAAACTTGATGCAACGACTAGCTGTATATGGCCTGCATTCTATTTTATGCGGCTTTTTATGTAATGGCATATAAGCTAGCTAATAAACCACAGTGGTCAGACGTTAAGTTACTAAAAACTAATTTATTTTTGGCATCAAAATCACTAAAAATATTATCAAGATAAGTCGACGAAGATGCCGTGATCCTAGTAGGTTCAAAAAACAAGTTAATTAAATTATAAGACCTGAACAGATTGAGAAGTCTAATACTCAATGGAGTAACATCTAAAATATTGATGATTTACAACCGGGCACAAATTCAGACTATTATGTGGGACTTAAACATAACTGGCGTAACGTGGGTGTACTAAACGTACAGATCTGCCCCCACCCTTCGGGAAAATAGGCTACAGATATGTATTAATTAATAAATAGTTTAATATGGGCTATTTAAAGTCACAAGCAGTGAACCAAATAAATAGTTCTTACCATTGTCCGGGTCCTGAGCGTCAGCTTTTGATAGTATAATAATCAAAATTATAAATAAACTCAACATTTTAACAGGTAATAATTAAAATTATAATGAATAGTCGACGAGTGTTAATTGTTAGAATTCCTGTATTCTTATGATTAATGCCTGCGCGTTATTTTAATTTATAAGGATAAATCACTTTTAAGGTTATCCTTAAAAGTGATTTATATTATGTATTTTCCTGTACAAACCACCATTCTGAATTTCGAATGTTCTCATAGAAATGTCACCTTCAAAGGTAATCAATAAGCGCGTGCGTTATTTAGCGCAAGTTATCTCTGTACTTTACCATTATTATAGACGTGCCGTCTTAACCGTCCGTAACACCCATTGTGGACTTAGGTACAATTTTATTAGGATACAATCATTACTAACAGTGACATCGTTGCAAGTTATAAAGTAGTTCTCGTAATACATTGCTGTTTCGGTTTAATTTTCAATTAGGTTCAATCTGATGATTCTTTCAGACATTTTATATTTTAGAAGAAGCATAATCGGGACACCGACTTTCAGCTAGATGATATGCGCTGGAAGTCCACTTAACATTAGCGAATTCAGAAATTCTACGGAGTAATGTGTAGCATCATCTTCCTCCACATCAATATTAATAGAGGTGTATATCACTTTGCGCCCTTCAATTTGCGAGAGAATAATGTGGTTGATCGCTGCAGCTTGATCATTTTCGAAGTTAAAATGGAAACACGCCCAAGAATTCTCTTGGTATGGTATTCGACTGATATCGCCGTACACCAGACGAATCAGATCTTCTAAAGTGGGAACTACTTTACCAAGAGTCTCTGGTAGGGCCACCTGGCCGCTCTCTTCTGGTAGAGTGCCTTCACCAACTTTTAGAAGAGCATCGGAGAATTCTTGAGCATGTGAATTCCCGCCAAGCAGAGCTCGCATGTTGATGGTTAGGCGCAGTCTATGAAATCTCGACCATAGCGTCGACCTTATCAACGAAGTATTCACCTCGTCAGACAGAACTGTGACACCACCCATCATGTCTTGGTTCCTGCGAATGTCCTGCAGGGTTCTGTACAGCTTCCACTGCTTTCCTATGTCCCATATTGCATGCATCCTACGATGAAGCGCAAACCCTAAGCACGCATTCCTTGTTACTGTTGCGTGACACCTCACAAACAGCGATTCGTTGCTCTCTAAATCAATGGGAATCTTAAACATGGATGGCTTGTGCTGTTTTGTCACCAGGAAGCTGTGTGACAGCAATTCCAGAAGATTCACACACAGATTTTAAAATCGCTAGGACAAATTTGCTGTCAAAATAGGTATGTAAAGTCTAAAATTAAGCTAGTTTTTTTGGGCCGGTCAAGGCCTCCCGCAAGTCTTTCCAGGTAGGTACTCTTTTCGCGATCCCTTTTTTCGCATAATGTTCTTTTTCCTAATATACTTTGGCATAACTGTTTTGGCATAATTTTAATTCGCATAATGTTACTAGCCCTAATGACTATTAGCTTAATAGTATTAAGGCATAAAAGTTATTAGGAATAACGGAAACAAATTTGAGTTACAAAAGTTAGTGACAGAAACGAATCGCTGCAAAACCGACTCCACGAAGTCTTGTCTGCCCTACCCCTAGAATTATTGTTATTGTTATTTAAAATCGCATAGGCGCGGAGGGGCGAGGCGGCCTGCGAGCTGAAGAGCAGGTGGTAAGCCGGCCAACAAGCTGAAGCTGCGGTGGTGAGCATTAAACACATCTGCGACGAGCAGCTCGCGTGGGACCGCCAGAGCCCCGCAGCGCCGGATCCGTGATAGAAACCATGTCTGCTGCATGTTGCATGCTGCATGCCTGCTGCATGTATGGTGTATGCTTGTTTACATTTTTGCATGCTGCATGCTTGCTTGCTTGCATGCTGCATGCTTGGTCCATGCATGGTGTATGCTGGTTACATTTTAGGAGTTAATTATTATGCCTATTTGTTATGCTTAAAAAAAATATGTTTTAATTTTACGTTATGTGTAAACAAATTTATGCTTTAGAATGTTATGCTTAAACATTATTATGATTAGAGAAATTATGCAAAAAAAATATATGCGTAAGCTGTTATACGAAAATAATGTTATGCGTAAATATAATTAGGATAAACAAAAGTATGCCATGTTATATTACGTCTAAAATTTTTATGCAAATGGATAGGGAACCACTCTTTTCACGGGGTAAGTAATATACGATATAATTACAGAATCTCTAATATTTATAAAATATAACAACTGAATTTATAATTTTATTTGATATAATGATCAGTTAATATAATAAACGATTGATATCATTTTAAAATAACGAATTTTTATATGCATAACATACATTGAATATAAAATCGTTTGATATACCACTCAAAAGATATAAAACCTATTTAGTCTAATATGATATTTTTTTTGTAATTTCTTTCATAGTTAGTAACCTGAGTAGATATACATTTGTAACTGATTACCACGTGCCAAGATCTCAACCCGCTCGCCTTGGTGCGTTAATGGTCACTGTTCTAACCTAACCTAGCCCAAATGATTCGCCCACAATAGAGGGGATCTGGCGCTCGCGCGGTCGCTGCCGCGGCACGCTCGCTACGCTCGCTCGGCTTCTCGCGGTAATGGTCACTGTTCTAACCTAACCTAACCCAAATGATTCACCAACAATAGAGGGGATCTGGCGCTCGTCAGCCGCTCCCGCCTTTTTTTTTTTTGAGGGTGGGAAATTATCGAATAACTTCTCCCGCTCTGGGCGGAGCGGGAGGGTGTGTCAGACTTTTACTGACTAAAACCCACCCGTGTTCCTTCCGTTGCCTGTGTGCCGAGGCCGCGATATCCCTTTCGGACAAACCAGCAACCCCAGCAGGCATTGGTCCTTACGGACCTCGTCAGTTGGTGCTGACATCTCTTTGAGGCACGCGTGGAACACAACGCGCCGTCGACCCGGGCCTGGTCCTTATCGGACGGCGAGCTACCCATTGCTCACCGTCCGCAAGCCCGCGCCTACGGTGGCCGGAAGTCGGCTCGCGACTCCCGACGCCCGGGGCGTCTCCTGCGGCGACTAGGAGCGCAAGGGCGCGCATCTTGCATCTCCCTCGCCCGCTCTGCCTCCTCCTTCGCTAGCATAACTGCTTCGCAGAAGGAGGTGACGGCCTCCCATGCACTCTCGCTCGGACCCATGGCCTGAACCAGGGCCGGACGCGAGAGATTGTCGCCGCCGATCGCCTCCGTGAGGACACGGCGGTGCTCCGCCCAAGCCGGGCAGATCTCCACCGTATGCTCCACCGTGTCCTCCGGGCGATCCACACAGTGGTGACACCCGGGCGTTTCCTCCCGCCTTATGCGGAACAGAAACCTCCCGAAACAGCCGTGTCCGGTGAGCACCTGCGTCAGGCGGAAGGTGAGGACGCCGTGGCGCCTCTCCAGCCACTCCTCAAAGAGGGGACTTATCGCCACAATTGTGGCGTGCCCAGCCGCTCCCGCCTTAGCCTTCTAACCTAACCTATCCGAGTCAGATTGCTGTGAATCGGGGTGTTAACCATAATGATGGTATCAATTATATTTTAAACGAAAGACTTAATGATTTTCGATTAAATAAACGTTATATCCAATAACGTTATACGAAATAAGTTTTAGAGTATATAAATGTTATATTTAAAGAAATTATATCAACAGTTGGTATATCACACGTTTATTACATCTTGTGAACGTTATTGAAATGAAAATATACCAAATAACTATATATGATATGAGACGCATCCCTTTTCACGTGGGCCGTCTCAATAGAGAATCTTACGCAAAGCTGAGACAGCAGACCAAGCAAGGAATTAATATCCATGTCCTATACATGGTGTAAGGGACAACCTTCCCCAAACTAACAGGATGCATCCAGCTACTTATTCTGAATCATATTCCAGCGGAAATGTTCTCAGGTTTAAAAAAAAAAATATTTTTTTCAGTTACTATTTATTTATTTCAATGTAAAATAACATTATCTGTACTCAGCACTCCATTTATGCAAACAAAACAGCTAAAATAAAAAAAATCAGCAATGGATGTTGAAATACTCTAACCAACGACGCGTGAAATCAGCCATTCCCGCCACCCCGTGGAGTGTGGCCGAAGGCTCCCTGCGATGCCGATCGCTACGTGGGTTTTGCCATGGTAACGATACATTGTGTGTGAAGTAATAAAACAAATCAGGTTTATTGGATTCCCATAACGTTGCTGAAATAATTTCATGTACCAGTCATCTTAGTTTAATATACTGAATTCACCCCATCAGTCTGCGAAGGACTGTCCCTTACACCCTGTAAAAACACCAGGTATAGTTAATTTATTTCGCGAAGTCCTGCCGTTAGGACGTTAATCATAAGGTTTCATCATTATCATCATTTCAGCCAAAAGACGTCCACTGCTAAACACAGGCCTCCCCCAAGCACCACCTTTTCAACCGATTCTGAGCTTCCCGCATCCAACGGATTCCTGCGGCGGTTCATTTAAATCATAAGGTTTCGATTGCAATAACTCGTTATTGCAACTAGTTATTGCAATTTAAACCTTATGATTGTCGTAAAATAGTTTCAGTTTTTTTTTTTTGTAAAAAAGTAAATGGCACTAAACATATTGTTTTTTTTACATTTGGTTTATTCTATGACCTGAAAAAATATATTTTATTCTTATATAGTCTTTAGCTCTTAAATGATCAGAACACAACTTGAATGTTTGGTGACTGTAAAGTGCTTGTGACGTCGCAGTCTCCCATAGATTACGAAGTTTTCCTTTTTTAGTGAATTAATACAATCTACGAACTATTACATACATTAAAAAAAAATACAAAAATAATCGTATTATAATGTGTAAAAAAAGAATCACAAAAAAAAACAATACTTGAGAATCGAACTTACGACCTTTGCTTCAAACCTCTTTAGTTATTTGCTTTGTTGAAAATTTGCTAAAATAGCCGTTCCTATATATTTAAAAACTTAAATCGGTAACTATTGTTAGCTATTGTTATTGTTGTAAAGCCATGCCTAAAGTAATTCCTAGAAATACAGTTTCCGTAATAGCATCTAGTTTCTTGCCATCAAGTTTTAAATTTAGACCTACTTGTGGTACATTTGGTAATGAGAACTTAAGACATTTAGTTTTGTTCGCAATAAGTAAAAGATTATTAACTGCGAACCATTTCGAAAGAACTGCCAGACTATTGTTGACATGTAAGACATCCGTATCTTTTCTATCTATTTAAAGAATAAGAGAAGTGTCATCAGCGAATATAATTATATCCGATAAATCATCATCATCAGGCATCATTTAAGGAAGGTCATTAATATAAACTAGAAATAGGAAAGGGCCAAGAATTGATCCTTGAGGCACGCCGATCTTAACTAAAGACCCTGAGGACATCGCCCCGTTAAAGTTTACTTTTTGCTGCCTGTTTGATAGATAGGAAAGAACAAGATCAGCAGCTTGTCCACAAATTCCGTAGTGGTGTAATTTACAGATCAGTGTTTTGTGGTCAACGCTGTCAAATGCTTTTGAGAGGTCACAGAAAATGCCAATTGCATCCTGGGACTTTTCCCAGGATTCCAAAATGTGGCTAATGAGTTTTACTCCTGCGTCAGTCGTCGACCTACCTTTCGTGAAACCAAACTGGTGACTATGTAAAATTCCATTTGAATTAAAATGTGACAACATCTGGTCTAGCATGATTTTTTCATACATTTTACTCAATGCTGGTAGCACTGATATAGGTCTATAATTGGAGGGATCACTCATACTACCCGATTTGAAAATTGGTACTACTTTACTATGTTTCATTAAATCAGGAAACGTACCGCTATCTAGACATCGATTAACTATGCCTGTTAGAACAGGGGCAATTGTGTCAATGATATCTGCAAGAACCTTAACGGAAATCCCCCATAAGTCTTCAGTGTTTTTTTTATGTTATGACTTTTGAATGCTTTTTTAACTGTGACAATAGAAATGGAATTCAAAACTTGGAGTATCCTTACTGAAGTTTTCTTTTAGAAGAGATTTAACTAATATAGATGATGAGGGGAGAGATTTCGTAACCTCTATTGGGATGACCATAAAGAATATAATCTCGCCAGATAATTATTATATTAGGTACCTACTACTGAACATATGTAGAGGTTTCAGTGGAATGACTTGACAATGCTGAAGATATGAAGGGGCTTTAGTATTGTATTGTAGAAATTTAATATTTTGAGGCTAAAACATGAAGGGGTTTCGTCCTTAGACCATTTGGTATGGGAGATATTTGTTGTAGATTTGTAGAGGCTACAACGAATATAATATAGAAAATGCCCAGATCTTAACGTTATATACGAACACAGGTCCAATAACGATAAAAAAAAAACGTTTTTTAACGAATTTATGAAAAAATAATTATATAAATAATTACGACTCGAGGTGGGTAATTGTAACCAAACGATCAAATGTCAGTCTCGCGTCTTTTTTCGCAAAACTTGTTGCGAATATTAGTAATTTTCCACGACTTCTTAATTTATTTGAAAAATCGCTTTCAGCCGGGTCATATTGAGTTCACACATACTCACGCTCTTATTGGGTAGACTTAGACTCACGGTCATATTGGGTGGCCAATAATTGACATTGACAATCCCCATCAATGGGGATTTGAGGACATGAGTCCACAAATCCCCATCGATTTATAAATAAAATAGAAACAACATATTATATAAGAATCTCGAAGTCTGTATTTCTTACGGAAGTCAGGGGGGTTAAAACGTTCAATTCATATTACGCAATTCATCTATTTGACAGTTTTATATCATAATGAAAAAACATTTAAACGGTAGAAATAAAAAATAAAAATCTCATTGGATTAATAAAAACTATTAAGAAAAATTATCCGTAGTCTATATTAACACCAAATATGATTCTGATATGAATTGAATTGAATATAAACAGCTAAAATATGTGACACCATAGAGGAATTGCTAGGAATTCAGAAAATGAATTGCTTTTAGAAGAATTGCTTAATGTGGCCGTTTCAGGACCCTAGAATTCATTGATTATTTATTATAATCAAACAAATTAAAGTAATTGTTAAATTAGTAGCCTTAGTGTAAAATATTTCTGTTATGCCATATTACAGTATAAATTTAAAATTTAACTATAAATATAATTTTTTAGAGATCAACTTTTAAATTACTCTATAGTAACTTTGTGATGAATTATTTTAGAACTCTTGTTTACTTTTTGTTTAGGTGTTGCCCCTTTTATTAAAAATATATATCTCGTGAATAAAGATCCTTATTAAACCAAAATCTATTACATTCACTCAGTGAGCCATACAAATACGTAGGTTTTAAGACGCTCATATCAGCTATATGATAGAATAGTTTCCTGTAATGCTGAAAAATTTACGAGATATTTTTTTTGGAGGAGCTGTGGCATACTAATAACAGCCGCAGGGTTGATCCATCAGGTTAAGCTACGCTTGCCGGGGTTGGTCTGTAGATAGGTGACCATACTGACCATCTTTATATACCGAGACTCCTCCATGCCTCAGAAAGCACGTTAAGCCGTTGATATCGGGTGTTATACGTGGACCTTTGACAGTCGCTACGGGTCGTGAGAAGCCAGAAAGTCTGACAACCAGTCTTACCAAGGGGTATCGTATTACCCAGTAACTACCCAGTAACTGGGTAATATGAGACCTCCACAGGTCAGATAGGCAGTCGCTCCATGTAAAATAATGGTATTCAGCTGCATCCGGTTAGACTGGAGGCCAACCCCAACATAGTTGGGAAAAGGCTAGGCAGATTGATTCATGAGATTTTTTTTTTAATAAAAGGTGTACCACTAGACTTAAGTTCTAAAATAATCAACCACAAAGTTACCATAAAGTAATTCAAAAGTTGGTCTCCAAAAGATTATTTTTTGTAGTAAAGTTATACTTTAGTATGACATGACAGAAATATTTTACACTAAGGCTATTTATTGATTTAGCCATTACTTTGATTTGTTTGATTATAAAAATAATCAATGCGTCCGTCCGTAAGAAATAAAGACTTAGTGATTCTTTTATAATAAAATTATGTTGTTTGTATTTTATTTTTGAACCGATGGGGATTGTCAATGGGAATTAGTGTAATAACCCTTTCAGCTACATGCAACACAAAGAACTCGACTTTTCAAAACACAAATAATTTTGTTTAAATTCTGTTTCCCTTTCTCACAACGAATGAACAAAATTGATCAAAATCAGTCGATCTCGTGCACGGCCCAGTAAACAACCACAATTATTACAAGTCGCTAGCGATAATGTATTCGATTTTTAACATTCATTGCCGAACATTCTCCCAATGCCAGCTACAGTGAAATTATTCAAGATATCTCTACAAGGAGTGGTCGCAGTATTTTGTTATCAGCAGACAGTTGGACGCTGCTGCACATCCTCTCAACGTAATCCTCTAATCACGGGTAGAGATGGAGTGGCTTTTCATTGCCAGGAACGAGAACTACATAGGTACTTAGTGACAATTTTAAACGTAACAGTTTTATAGTGAAGCCAAACATATTATTTTGTTATGGTATTTTTGTTGAACTTGAACAGGTGAGACCCTAACTGTTGGGCTAAATAATAATGATTGTCGCTTAATTAGATGCATTTCGCAACAATTAGTCAGTTTTGTTGTTTTTATTATTTGTAACAGGAAAGAACTGTAAATTATTTAGCAAATGGAGCAAAGCACAATTGAATTTAAATGAATTATCATTTAATGGGCCCAAAATAGGTTGTACAAGGAAACTTAGTTGAAGAAATTAGCTGTTATGACTACAATAAATAAAACAGTTTTGTGCTGCATATTAATGAATCTTAGGTACTCAAACCCTTGAACGTTTTTAGGGTTCCATACCTCAAAAGGAAAAAACGGAACCCTTATAGGATCACTCGTGTGTCTGTCTGTCTGTCCGTCTGTCACAGCCAATTTGCCCTGAATCCATTGGACCAATTTAGTTGAAATTTGGTACACTTATGTATTTCTATGACCCAAACACGAACGTGTAACGTGAATAAATTAATTTTGAAGATGGGCGTCACTTTTGGGGGTCAAATAAGAAAATTTAAAACGAAAGTTTTGCGTTCTCTAACGTGTGACATATCAAATGAAAGGGCTTATTGCAAGGACCACAAACATTTTATTTTTATAATTTTAAAATAAATACTTTTAAAGATATTTAAGAAAGTAGATGAAAATTTACCATTCGCCCCCTTATCTCCGAAACGACTTTTTTTTTTTTGAGGGTGTGAAATCATCATATGACTTCTCCCGCTCTGGGCGGAGCGAGAGGGTGTGTCAGACTTTTACTGACTAAAACCCACCCATGTTCCTTCCGTTGCCTATGTGCCGGGGCCGCGATATCCCTTTCGGACAAACCCGCAACCCCAGCAGGCATTGGTCTGTCGATCCCGTCAGTTGGTGCTGACATCTCTTTGAGGCGCGCGTGGAACACAACTCGCCGTCGACACGGGCCTGGTCCTTATCGGACGGCGAGCTGCCCATTGCTCACCGTCCGCAAGCCCGCGCCTGCGGTGGCCGGAAGTCGGCTCTCGACTCCCGACGCCCGGGGCGTCTCCTGCGGCGACTAGGGCCGCGAGGGCGTGCAGCTTGCATCTCCCTCGCGCGCTCCGCCTCCTCCTTCGCGAACATAACTGCTTCGCAGAAGGAGGTGACGGCCTCCCATGCATTCTCGCTCCGAACCATGGCCTGAACCAGGGCCGGACGCGAGAGATCGCCGCCCTCGATTACCTCCGCGAGGACACGGCGGTGCTCCGCCCAAGCCGGGCAGATCTCCACCATATGCTCCACCGTGTCCTCCGGGCGATCCACACAGTGGTGACACCCGGTCGTTTCCTCCCGCCTTATGTGGAACAGGAACCTCCCGAAACAGCCGTGTCCGGTGAGGACCTGCGTCAGGCAGAAGGTGAGGACGCCGTGGCGCCTCTCAAGCCTCTCCTCAAAGAGGGGACTTATCGCCACAATGTGGCGTGCCCATCTCCGAAACTACTGAGCCTAAAACTTGAAAAAAATGCAGGTAATAGTTCTACGCTTATAGATTACAGGAAAACCTATAAGAACTCTATGGTCTTAAAAAAACATGGTAAATCACTCAATATTGTGCGTACAAACTTAAAGGGAATTGCTCAGTTTGTTAGGGCAATTTGGCTTAACGTAAACATTAAGTATAATATTTAATGACTAGGGTTTTTAATAGTTTATGCCTCAAAAAATGAATTATAGTAATAAGGTTGCAGGAGAGTGTAAAAATGGTTCATATTTAGCATGTCTAATGCTAAAACTTGTCGCTGAAAAAGTTACAATTATGAGTATTTATTTTCCAAAATAAATCATTTGCCTTTATAATAATGATATTCTCTTACTTTGAATGCAGTAGTAACATATCCTTTTTTTTTTTTTTTTTTCAGGATGTGAAATCATCAAATGACTTCTCCCGCTCTGGGCAGAGCGAGAGGGTGTGTCAGACTTTTACTGACTAAAACCCACCCGTTTTGCTTCTGTTACCTGTGTGCCGGGGCCGCGATATCCCTTTCGGATAAACCCGCAACCCCAGCAGGCATTGGTCTTTCGACCCCGTCGGTTGGTGCTGACATCTCTTTGAGGCGCGCGTGGAACACAACGCGCCGTCGACACGGGCCTGGTCCTTATCGGACGGCGAGCTGCCCATTGCTCACCGTCCGCAAGCCCGCGCCTACGGTGGCCGGAAGTCGGCTCTCGACTCCCGACGCCTGGGGCGTCTCCTGCGGCGACTAGGGCCGCGAGGGCGTGCAGCTTGCATCTCCCTCGCGCGCTCCGCCTCCTCCTTCGCGAGCATAACTGCTTCGCAGAAAGAGGTGACGGGCTCCCATGCACTCTCGCTCCGCACCATGGCCTGAACCAAGGCCGGACGCGAGAGATCGCCGCCGCCGATCGCCTCCGTGAGGACACGGCGGTGCTCCGCCTAAGCCGGGCAGACCTCCACCGTATGCTCCACCGTGTCCTCCGGGCGATCCACACAGTGGTGACACCCGGGCGTTTCCTCCCGCCTTACGCGGAACAGGAACCTCCCGAAACAACCGTGTCCGGTGAAGACCTGCGTCAGGCGGAAGGTGAGGACGCCATGGCGCCTCTCAATCCACTCCTCAAAGAGGGGACTTATCGCCGCAATTGTGGCGTGCCCAGCGCTGGGTTGCGACAATCGCACACTCCATGCCGCCATGAGATCCCGCCGGAGCTCTGTCCGCTGTGCCGTGATTTCTCGCGGCAGCGGAGTTACACCCCGGTGTTTCGCCTCCTCGTGCAACTCCCACACATGTGCGCGAGGACTTTCGCCTCCAGATCCCATGGCGGTAGTCCGGCAAGGAGGCTCGCCACCTCACGGGAGACCGTGCGGTATCCCCGGACCAGCCTGATGGCCATGACCCTTTGGGACGCGTTCAACCGCCGGGCAGGTCGCAGCCCCAATGAACGCGCCCACACCGGTGCCGGTGCCCCGTAAAGGGCCATGGACCGCACGACCCCCGCGTAAAGCCTCCGGCAGGAGGCGTTTGGACCCCCCAGGTTGGGCAGAAGCCGCTTCAAAGCAGCCCCAGCCCTATCCAGTTTGGGAGCCAAACGTCGGAAGTGCTCCACGAAGTTCCACCGGCTGTCGAGGACGAGTCCCAGGTACTTCATCGTCGACTCGACACCATCTTGGAACCCGACAGTGGCGCGTTCCGAGGACCATAGAAACACATGGCCTCGGACTTGTGCAAGGCCACCTCGAGTCCCAGTTGCCGGATCCTTTCGACGATTGTCGCAACCCAACGTGTCGCTAGTTCGGCCGCCGCCTCATGCGACCTCCCCTGCACCAGGACCAGTCAGCCACAATTGCGGCGATAAGTCCCCTCTTTGAGGAGTGGCTTGAGAGGCGCCATGGCGTCCTCACCTTCCGCCTGACGCAGGTCCTCACCGGACACGGCTGTTTCGGGAGGTTCCTGTTCCACATAAGGCGGGAGGAAACGCCCGGGTGTCACCACTGTGTGGATCGCCCGGAGGATACGGTGGAGCATACGGTGGAGGTCTGCCTGGCTTGGGCGCAGCACCGCCGTGTCCTCACGGAAGCGATCAGCGGCGGCGATCTCTCGCGTCCGGCCCTGCTTCAGGCCATGGTGCGGAGCGAGAGTGCATGGGAGGCCGTCACCTCTTTCTGCGAAGCAGTTATGCTCGCGAAGGAGGAGGCGGAGCGCGCGAGGGAGATGCAAGCTGCACGCCCTCGCAGCCCTAGTCACCGCAGGAGACGCCCCGGGCGTCGGGAGTCGAGAGCCGACTTCCGGCCACCGTAGGCGCGGGCTTGCGGACGGTGAGCAATGGGCAGCTCGCCGTCCGATAAGGACCAGGCTCGTGTCGACGGCGCGTTGTGTTCCACGCGCGCCTCAAAGAGATGTCAGCATCAACCGACGGGGTCGAAAGACCAATGCCTGCTGGGGTTGCGGGTTTGTCCGAAAGGGATATCGCGGCCCCGGCACACAGGCGACAGAAGGAACACGGGTGGGTTTTAGTCAGTAAAAGTCTGACACACCCTCTCGCTCTGCCCAGAGCGGGAGAACTCATTTGATGATTTCCAAACATCAAAAAAAAAAAAAAGGGAGTTCAGCTAATCTTAAGTATACACTGTAAATAGATACCTACCGATATTTTTTCAACACGATTTTTTAATTTCTCTATAATCTAGGTGTGGGAACTACAGGTAGCGGTAATGTACGTAGTATTTCATTTACTCTCCTTCTCCAATAAATTTTTGAAATTGCCTTTCGGCACTCTCCTCATAGACCGTCTATAATAATTGTTTTGAAAAGTATCCGACGGGTTTCCACGTTCCGTTTAACTTTTGCTGTAGTTCTGCTCATACGCATGTATCCAACGCGTCCGTCATAATGGATAAGGGCGCGTCCACACTAGGGTGAATCAATGTAGTAGCTTCTTGCAAGCCGACCTTACATTGCTCGAAAACCTCAATACTTTTGTTATCCCACGGTATTTTTGTCTTATTCTTTTTCTTTGTATTGTGTAAATTTTTTATGAAGTTCAGCTTGGTACACCACAGTGTGTGGTAAATGAGACCTATAGAAACTAACCATACCTAAAAAACGATGGAGCTGCTCAATCCGAACGTCATGCGTGGGAACTCCCAAAGACCAAAGGGGTTGCTATGGCGGTTTTTTCAATGTCATCCGCTGATACCGCTATATTATGGTAGGCTCTATTTAAATCGAGTCGCGAGAACCAAGTCTTACCTGATAAAATATATGTGAAATCATTTACTCTAGGGATGGGATAACGGTCTGGCTTCATTATCGCATTTAACGCTCTAAGATCTCCACACGGACGCAGCTGCCCAATTGTACAGGACTTCCTTCTTTAAATTTTAATGTTACTTTGTTTTTCATTGTTTTTTATTTATGATAAGTGTGTTTTAGTATGTGTGATTTCCTGTGCGAATCTCATTTTTTTTTTTAATTATTTCTGTTTCTTTCACTCTCCTTGCGATGGCGTACATATTCCTAATTCATGCATTAGGTGAAATTCATCCTTTACCTTATTATAACGAGGACCATTTGCTATGATGACGGAGGACCATTTGCTATGATATGATGCACTACCGCATGAGCTGGTGGCTCTTTAAACGACATCGGTTTCGTAATTTCTGCGAATTCTTCTAACAATCCACGATAGGGATTATCTTAGTGTATACTTTTAACTGAAGCTTCGTCATACCGTATGCTTGACCTATTTGACCTTAAATTAGTCACACTATCTACTAGCCTCTTAATATGTTAATCTAAAATCAATTTCTGCGACTCAATAAAGTCTTCACCTAACAATGCTTGCTGTTCATTCACTTTAACGCACTGTCCGTATCTTATTTCGCAACAACCACGTCTCTAAAATCACGCCGGAGTCACGAAATAAAACTTTCCCTGTTCGGGCGCCAAATGCTGGGACCTTATGAGTATCGTGGTTGGAGAACGAGAGTAAATGACATTCTGGTATACAAGATAGTCTATTCAGATGACCATGAGTATTAAGCAAAATGACGCTTCTTATTAGTTATACGGAACGCAAGTTACTGTCACGGCGCTGGTAAAACGACTGGCCGCTAAAGTCTAAGCGCGGGGAACATTGAATTTTGCACCGCTCGCATTACTACTACCTGTAGTATCTACATTAGAAAAAAGGAAATGGATGTAAAACTTACGAGTAGTTATGTCCGTTAATATCTGTTCTACGTGTAAATAAGTTACAGGAAGCAGACTGATCCTTACTTCACGTGGACATCTCATCACGTTTGTTTGCGTTTTAGATGTGCTTCTCATTTTTTAGATGTGCTTCTCATTTTTTAGATGTGCTTCTCATTTTTTAAATGTGCTTCTCATTTTTTTCTGTGTGCGGTCGTAGAATCAGCACTAAAATCCATTTCTGTACTGTTAGGGTTACGTACCTCAAAAGGAAAATACGGAACCCTTATAGGATCACTCATGTCGGCTGGCTGGGTGTCTGTCTGTACGTCTGTACGTCTCACAGCCAATTTGCCACGAATCTAATGGACCCATTAAGTTGAAATTTGATACACATAATGTATTTCTGTGACCCAAACACGGACGAGTAACGTAAATAAATTATTTTTGAATATAGTGGTCACTTTTGGCAAGCAAATAAGTTATTTTTTTAAGTTTTTCAAACTGTACCGTGTGACTTATCAAATGAAAGAGCTTATTGCGAGAATCTCAATTTTTTTTTTCATTATTTTAGAGATATGGAAATTGATAAAAATTTACCATTCCCACCCTTCGAAACTACTGAACCTAAAATATTGAAAAAAAAACAAAATAGTTCTTTACTCATAGATTACAGGAGCAAGAGAGAAAGAAGTATATGGTCTTAATTAACATCTTAACCGTCGCCTCTTGAACGATCTGCCAACTCATTGAGACGTGTTCAGAGTCGAATTTAACATGACATGTGATGTTATATGCCTTTCCTTTTCTTTTCCCTACAAACTGATAAAGTTAGAGCAGCATAGGTATACTTTAGACTGGCATTATTTTGCATGCCCCTATGCGGTTTCCGCGACGGTTAAGAGGAATAACATGGTACATCTCTCAATATTGTGCGTTGTTTGTACGCACAATATTGAGGGATTGCTGTTGGAATTTATGGGAGAACATGTTTTCAACTACAATTTTAAGTTTGTACTCGGGATAAATTCGTCCCAATTACGGGACCCTTCATTGTGCGTAGTTCGACATACATCACTCGGCCGGTTTTTTAAAGATCATGTCTCATATTGAGGACAGAACTAACAGTAAAATAGACTTTTTTAATAAAATATTTATTCTGGTAAATATTTCGTTTTTGCCCGATAGGTATTCAAAAGTAAGTTCTATATACATACTTTTAGTATGTTAAGTCTACTGTCTAGTGTCTATACATAAAAAATATTATGTTAGTACCTATATTAAAATTACCTGTTTTATTGTTACTGCTTACTTTACCAAAGAAATCGAATTTGTCCAGCACCACCTAATTCCTGTCTGTTTGCTGTTCTTCACACACCACTTTTATGAGTTGGTGAATTAGATATTTGTATTCAATATCATAGTAATTGTTCATAACATTTGTGAGTTTTGGTCGTAGAATCAACCCATTAATTTTGACGTTTATTGTTTCTATAAAAGAAAATAAGGAGTTAATTCGTTTTATAAACTTTACCGCTTCCATATTGTAGTTTTTTTGCAATAATAGACAAGATAGAATAAAGAATGATGGGGGAAAAGCAAATTTGAAAAATATTTTTTGACCAAATTCACGCTTTCACGCGTGATGTGAAGAAGAAGACAATTTCTGCCAGCCTTACTCCTACCACAGAATAGTACAGAAGATTAAATCTGCAAAATCATTTAAATAAAAGCGACTCTTGCTACAATACAATAAAGTGCAATTCTCATTCGTCGCACAGCGCTAATTACCTCCAGTTATATTCACCTAAAAGTTGGCTCTTTTACTATTGCGTAACTCATATTATTTGACTACGTTACGGTCACAAAATTGGCCCGACAAGGTTCGTATCTAAAATGTGGAGTGCGCCTTCTGTACTATTCTGTTCTCCAACCGCAAGCCGCGTTAAAATCGTTTGAAAACAAAAATTGTGTCAGGCGCAGTTCGAGCCCGAGCCGCAGAATTTCGTGAACACGTGAGGTGAAAAAAAAAAAAACAATTTTATTTAATATTTACAATGAATTACAAAACATAATTTTCATTGCAGTCCTAATGATGCAACTTTTCATCGAGTGTGATATTTTTAGTTCTGAGCAAATTAACGGTAGATATGAGACGTCCTCTTAAATTTGCAACAAATTTTCTTACGGTCTTATACTGCCGTTGTTATTGTATTTACTCGGCGCTAGATTTTTTAGGCTCTTTGCATTCCTTATTATGGTGTAAGCTTTCTTCGATTGAGATTTCTTAAATTTCTGAGCAGATTTACAGCTGTTATGAGTATATGCAATTATTTTGCTTTTTTCAACTTCATATGCACTTTTACCCCTATTTCACGAAATATTTTTGTTATATCTCTTTAGCTTCTGGTAATCCTTCGTCGATTCTTCGGAACCACACCAGAATCACCGTCCTACCTGAACACGTTTTTGCACTATACGAATTGGAATTTAGACATAATTATAGTAAAAAATTAGGGTCGCGCGTATGCACATGCCCTCGCGAAGTGACGTCAATTAAATATATTATATAAAATTAAAGATCAAAATATTCAAATAAAATACTCACAATTATTTTATTTTATTTGATTTTGACATTTGTTAACTATTATAGATAAGAGAACCAAACTTCGCCCCTACATTAGGAATATTATGTTTTTTCCATTAGAAACTCAGCTATACTATAGAAACATTTGGCTGCTAAATACTCTTTTAGATTTTTTCTTAAATAAGTTAGTAACAGTTATAGCTTTGAGTGCTTGTGGTAGATGGCGTAATATACGTGGTGCCATACAGTAAACACTCTTACAGATTAGTGCTGTATTGGATGGTCTCACACACAATATGTACTTATGTTTATCGCGCTGGTTGCGTTTATCTGATAGTTTCTTAAACGAACGCGGGTTTGATTTTACGCACAGCGCAATTTCAAAGATGGGAGGGTTACAATTTAATATTTTACAAAGAATAGCTTGCATGAGACGGTTGTTTTAAACCATGACTCTAATGTATCTCTTATGTGTCTTTGAGGGTTGAGTTCCCCCAGAAAATAACACCAAATCTCAGAAGATAACCAACTATGCTATATCTACACCTAGAAAATGAGCGATTTTGTAGAGCATATAGGCCGCCTAGGGTCGCTTACTTAACTCCTCTAAATGTGGTTTCCAGCAAATTTTTTTATCTATTGTGAGTCCCAAGAACTTACTTACATCCACTTTACATAGCTGTTTGTTAATGTTATGTATATTCAGGTTATTATTACTTAATATTAATTTTGTTTTATCAATAGTTATTTTTAGATTATTATTACTTAGCCAGGTGACCACCTGTCCACCTGTGTCTGCGCACATTTGTGCACTATAATATCTCCCGCGCCGAAGGCTAGTCGCCGTTCGTTGTACGGGTCTTGTTGCGAACCCAGACCCGACGTGTGGACACCCCCGCGCGCTTACACTCTGATATCGACGCTTGACGTATCCACACGTCGGGTCTGGGTTCGCAAAAAGTCAATGGCTATCCTTAGGATGGCTCGTTGAGAGGTGAAACACGTGTCGATTTCTTACACGGTTCTTTATGACTCTATAAGAACAGTTGAGCGGATTAGGTTACTAAATATACGTCGTCTATTGTATTTTTTTGGTATGTAATTATAATATAAAGGTTTGTTACAATATCTAATTAATGTGTGCTTTGTGTAACGATTTTTTTTAATGATTATCTTCGATGTTTCTTGCCCATTTTCATCTTTATGAAACTTTTGAAAAGGCAACTAGATTAAACACTTTTTTTGTATAATGACATTCAAAAGTTCATTTTAATGGTCTAATAGAAGTAAATCATTTTGACTTCGGCTCAGCAATTTCGACAGCATTAACATTAGTACTGACACAGGTCGTTCATCGTGCTGGCGTTAGTCCACACAGAGCAGGACAGGAATGAGGCATCGTCTGTGATGTGGCTCCACAGTCGCACTGTGGCTCCGGAGTATCCCCGTCTAACGGACCTGGCTTGGAAGTCGGTACCAAGATTTCCTGGTGGATCAAGGCAGTTGGTGGTCTGCTAGGAGTCTTGCTGACTCAACATAGTCAGCTGGAGGGTCTTTGAGAAGCCACAGTTTACTTCATTACATTATTTAAAAAGAAAAGGTTAACAAAAAAAAAACATTTATTTATTGTTTACATTTCGACTAGCAGGATTTAATTTTAACACCCCAATTATTTGGGCGTATGGCGATTCTTCGTCACATCTTGGTGGTTGACTCTCTCCATGCCCAAAGCCGAGATCCGCATATATAATTTCATTCGCGGTGGACTGGAATCAACAACACGTGTTAAACAATTGCATGCCACTTATACTGCAAAGCTTATAATGGTTTGTTATGCACGTTTGTTTAAAAAAAAAAACTGGTTTTCTCTTTATTAAGGAAACTGAGATCCGGAGAAATACCAGAAACATCAATCCATCAATAAACTGTCCAAAGTTGCGATAAAATACTCGCTACACCAGGCTCATGACCCTTTGTCATTAGTTTCATAACAGAATTGTAGTTGAATAAACGAAAATTAAGACGACACGGTTGGCGCAGTGGCTGAGCGATCAACTGCTGCGCAACGTGTCGCGGGTTCGATCCCCGCACGGAACAAATATTTGTATGATCTGCAAGTAGTTGTTCCGGGTCTGGGTGTTAGTGTATGTGAGTTTCTATGTTTGTAAACGCACCCACGATACAAGAAGAAATTCTTAATGTGGGGCAAAGTTTAAAAAAAAAAAAAAAAAGACTTACGTAAGTATTCAATTCTATTGTTTCTTCTGGGCCTGAACTTCGATGGCAATATTTTTTGACATTTATTAAATAAACTAACAATATTATAAAACACATCCCTATCACGGAGGGTATCACGTATATTAACACAATGTTTTGCGAAGACTCCTTCTCCGGGTATTCTGAAAAAAAAAGTTACTTGTTTACAATCTATAAGAAACACCTAGTTCTGAGATCATACTTATAATAGTACAAGTCAACCGCACGTCCATAGCTGTAAGGGTAGTTTTCATATTTCAAGTGTTACTAATGACATGACGCGTGGTTGACCGTCGCACAAGGTAATAAGTAATTACAGTAAAGGATTTATTGGTCAGATGTTACCAATAGAGAGTGACCAAGCGTGGTAATCGGTGCTTGTTCGCAGATGTCTTTGCTCTGCGATAACGGTAAAAAGGCTGACATTACAGTAAGAACTACAAGGTTACTGGTTATTGCTGACGATCCCGTGAAAGGGTCGTAAGAGACGTTTAGCCCTAAAGCACCAAATAAATAGGGATAAGTAGCACTATAAGACACAAGTTCTGAAATAAATTCCTATCCGTCTGTAACAGTAAGGCAAACTATACGAGAACAACTCGTGCAGACTACCAGAATAAGATGAATCAGTCAGTAAGGATTACTGTAAAGATAATTATGTCATTTGGGAACCCGACGGTGGCGCGTTCCGAGGACCATGAAAACACATGGCCTCGGATTTGTGCAGGGCCATCTCGAGCCCCAACTGCCGGATCCTATCGACGATTGTCGCTAGTTCGGCCGCCGCCTGGTGCGACCTCCCCTGCGCCAGGACCAACGTGTCGTCAGCGTAGCAGGTCTCGCTCACGCCGCCAAGGAGGTCGGCTCGCAGCACCCAGTCGTATCCGATGTCCAAGGTATATAAGGGGCTAACGTGGAATTGAAAAAAAAAGCTGTTGTTTCA
This sequence comes from Agrochola lota, assembly GCA_947364205.1. Taxonomy (NCBI): domain Eukaryota; kingdom Metazoa; phylum Arthropoda; class Insecta; order Lepidoptera; family Noctuidae; genus Agrochola; species Agrochola lota. The sequence continues at coordinate 4,718,219 of OX376246.1, read as the reverse complement.
GACAAAAGTGCAATATTACTACGAACAACACGTATTAAACAGCCGTTGTTTAAATACTTCAGAGTTGGTTTTGAAGTATAAGTTGTTCATTTTCATGAGTAGTTATCTCCTATAAAGTAGTTTAAATCCATAGGTATAGAAGAGCTTACCGTCACATTGTTTTATAAGATCCACCACTAGTACAGAGCCGTATTTTAAGCGAGTACTATAATCTGTAAGAAAATAACACCAATTAGCTTCCTTTGCGTCGCATACATATTAATATTCCCAATGACAGCTACATTATAATGATAAGTTGAATGATAACTTTCATTAAACAAACTGAAAAGCGTGGCACGAATAGTTTAAGGCTGTCTGTCCATTGAAGCGGAGCGAGGCAGCGGAGAGGAGAATGGCAGCGGAGTGGAGCGGAGTTGCGGATAGTGTCTGTCCATTAATGCGGAGCGAGGTAGCGGAGCGGAGTTACGGACTGTGCGGAGATAGACCGAGTTCACGCGATGAGTAATAATTCCCCGCTCCGGTTCCCCGCTCCACTTCTCCGCTCCGTTTCCCCGTTCCGCTTCCCCTCTCCGCTTCTCCGCTCCGTTTTCCCGCTCCGCTTCCCGGGTTGTATGAATTTTTAAACTAGTTCGCAAATCCCTGTCCACTGAAGCGGAGCGGAGGTTTTATGTAATTTCATTGGTTAATATTGGCACACCGCTACTCCTCTCCTCTCCTCTCCGCTCCAGTGGACAGGCAGCCTAAAGCTCTCATTATTGACGTCATGCTCCCCAGAAACCCTTTCATCTGTTTTTCCATATAAAAGTTAATAATATTTTTGTACCCTATAAATACTAATTTGTACATACTTAGACGGCCAATTCACGGAGCTTATTTATATCTATTTTTACTGTTAACTATGGGCTAATAATAATATCGTCTGAAGGCAGTTTCACTCTATGGCCTGACGGATATTCTAGTCAACTAATCAACTTAATTATTTATTTTTAAGTTGAGAGTAGAGTAATGTGGAGCACGCGTCAATGTCACGCTGCGGGGCTTGACAGATGAAACGTCAAATTCACGCCCAGATCGGTAAAAAAGTACATTTAAAGATTAACTACAGATACTTTATTTTTACTACGCTGTAGAGCATCTCTCCAGCAACCCCAAGTTAAAATATGAGGAAACTTACGTAATCTGCGTTCGCAATTCATTTGCCAAACATGTAAACAAACACGAGTTTTAGAAAAAACCTACATATAAGGTGCAGTTTGAGCTACAACTTCACATTTTTTATGACTTTTTCAACAATACTAGTCGGTCTAAAATCAACTTTATTTACACTTGCATAAAGTTGATGTTTGTCTCAGTGGAAAACTTGTGTTTGTTTACATGTTTGGCAAATAAATTGCGAACGTAGATTAGATGCTTATTGTATTGACAAAGTAATGTCTGAAAATAATTGTATTGTTGGTTTTACCTTTATATATCTTTCTTTTAAAAGTATGTACAAATTGAGTACATAGTGGGTACAAAAGTATTATCAACTTATGTATAAAAGGAAAAACTTCTACAAATGTTTTTTTAAAATAATAAACAAGCTTCCCTTCATTTGTGCTTTATTATGTTCCTTTTAACCTAATTTCATGTTTCTAAATCTACGGGAACAACGTAGGATATCTTAAAAGGGTTTGATTTCCTCGATTATGTATGAAATAATATGTGACGAAAAATCTTTTTTTTTACAATTTTATTACAATTATTAAACTATATAATAACGAAAACTCAAACGAAAGAGCAGTCCATCGATTAATAAATATTCGATGAATCGTTCAGTCGAAGTAGCGTTTGGCGATAAAAGGTTGTTTCGCAATAAATTCCATTCGAAATGAAATAAAATAAAATTGTTTTTTCTGTAAATAGGATATAGGAATCACTTTTACACGTCATATTAAAAATATATTAAATTTTGCTAGATGAGTTCGGCGTTTCCTATCCGACTACTCTGAGAAGAAAGGCCGAAACAAACTCAGAGCTCACAGTCTCTTTTAAAGTCCAGACATTAACTTGGTCAAGCCATATGAGGACCATGTAGATTAATGTCTGAAATGGTCTTTTGAGAAAAGAACCACACAGATTTGAGTAGACCTGTCCAGTCAGTGCAAGCATTTGTCAGTAATCGTAGAGCTCAACTCAGAACATAAGGAGCTCAACTCGACGAACAATACCAAAGAAAGGACATTTGGGTAGGCCGCATCAACTACTCGAACTGCCAGACCATCATTAAAACTAACTGAGAAAGGAAAAAAGGAGTAATGAAAAAAAAATATAATAAAAAAAAATATCCACATAGTCCTCACATTCACAATAGGTAATTAAAATAATATTATACTTTACAAAGTAATCATGTCATTTTGTTTAAATGTTTAAATAAAACTGGTATATTTTAATGATCTTACTAAATAATTCCAATGTCAAGTTTTATGGTTTTATCACAAGGTTTAGCAGAGCGAGCAGCTTAATCCCAAGCTTTTTTATCTTCTAAATAATCTGAAATTTTTTAGTTTACCCTTTTTTATAAAGTTTGGTTTTAATACAAATTTTAAATCGTTTAATGGGTAAGTTTCGAATGTCAATGGGAAGTTTGTTGTAAAAGCGTATACATTGACCCATGAACGAGTTGCCTACTCTGTGGAGACGAGTGCTATGCACAGCAAGGTTGTGTTTATTCCTGGTATTTAAACTATGAATATCGGACATTTTCTTAAAATTTGATATATTTTTGTGTACATACATTAGGTTTTCAAAATGATATTGTGGGGCTAGAGTCAAAATATTTACTTCTTTGAATTTTCCTCGAAGGGAATCTCTCGGACCTAGGTTGTAAATGGCTCGAACAGTCCTTTTCTGTAGAACAAAGATAGTATTAATGTCCGCACAGGTTCCCCAGAGAAGAATCCCATATGACATAAGACTATGAAAATAACTAAAATAAACAATTCTGGCTGTATCTACGTCAGTTATTTGTCTAATTTTTTTAACAGCATACTCGTAGTTGGCCGAACTAAGCCTTCCTGACAATTTTTCTATGTGTAGGCCCCATTGTAATTTACCATCAATAGTGATTCCAAGAAAAACAGTCGACTCAACAGGGTCCAGCTCTATTCTATTAACTTGAACATTGGTAGTTAGCTGCTTTTTTTTTTCCTGTGGCAACACTACAGCTAACAGCTGATTTGTATTTCTTCTTGTAATTTTAATCTTAAATATTAATTTTCTTTGTTGTTAAGGCCTAATTCCAATTACTCATCAAGTAATAATGTGTATTTTGTATTAGATTCACATACCAAGTGCAAAATAAGTGCAAATATTTCAATGTGAAACGGTGACAGTTGCCGGTCGCAGATGTTCGCGGAAGCCCGTGTTGGCGATTTTTATGCCATTATAAGAAAGAGAACAGCGTCAATAATGGGTAAGTTGCGCAGAAGCTCCAACAGCATCCTGAAAACATTATTAGACAAAGTAGACAGTCCCTTTATGGCCACTGGGTACGGAGGCATGTGCCAACGTGTGTTGGGCCACGTCAATTTTAATTGTTTTTAGTTTTGTAAAAGTTTACTAACATATATTTTTTTTAAGTCATTGTTACTAATACCATATGGATTGTGTGTACTTGTATGTGTAGTCCGAATTAAAGAATATATTATATTATTATTATCTTCCTTTATTACATTTTAAATACTTAAATTATATTTTTAAATATTAGAATATAAAAAATTAAAACATTTAAAAATATAAAAAATCGATGAGTCTACATCCCACATGTCGACAACCTCGTGAGCCAAGTCAAGATACTTGATTTGTTTATCTTTCTCAGCTTTCACGAGGTTTCCGTCATGCGGGACCGCTATGTCAATAATCATTGTGCGCCGCTCTACTCGATCCACCACCACTATGTCAGGTTTATTGGCAACAATAGTCCTGTCAGTGATGATGGATCGATCCCAGTTCAATGCGATATTTCCATTTTCGAGAACTGGGTCGGGCACATACCTGTAGTACGGCACTTCCGATTCCACAAGATTGTATTTCAGAGCAAGTTGCTGATGGATAATCCTGGCTACAAGGTTGTGTCTATGCAAGTACTCTTCGTTAGCTAGACGAGAACAACCGGAGATAATGTGTCGGATTGATTCTCCCGGACGGTGGCATGCCCGACAGATGTCAACCGTGCCGTCTTTCACAATAAATCTACGGTAATTGTTCGTCATGATAACTTCGTCCATAATTGCACAGACAAAACCTTCGGTTTCCCCAAAGAGGTCACCAAAACGCAGCCAGGCTACGGACGCTAGAAAACCTACTTCGGGTCCATGTAGGGCCCGGAAAAAGCGTCCGTGAAGCTCCTTACTCTGTCATACCTCCTTGCGATCGTTAGTGTCAAGGACTACAGGCTTGCGCCAGTTCTCTTTAGCCAAGGAGAGCGGGGTGAGGCCCTTGTCCACAGCGACCACATCTCGAAAGTTATTATTATTTTGAAGAATTATTAAGTGAATTTTGCATTGTCATCTCGTTAACAGGTACAATTCTTTAAATTTTACTTGCTGTTCATTTGTTTACGTACTAAAATTTCACTAGCAATCATATTGTTCACTTTTAATACGGCTACTTATTGATGCCAATGACCTATAAACGTAAACATAACCTCAGTTTGGTTTGGTGACAGAACTCCTTTGAGTACTTACATCTAAATTTCTTTTTTTCCATTTTAAACTAATCATAACTCTCCTAACTAAACTGCTGCCACAACTACCTTCTTTCTTTCAATTTCTTGTCATTTCCTTAAACTTACAATCATGATTATGACTCGCAGCGCCCGTGCTCGCCTCGAAGAGTCCAAACTCAATCAGGCTTTGAGCGAACTAAAGGCGTCAAGGGAGTCCTGTGACTAACTGAATAAGGAAATAGATGACAATGAAAAGGTGCTCTTTGATGCCCATGAGAAGAATAGGAAGTTAAAAAGTGAAATGGCTCAGATATATACTCAATACAATGATGCCATAGAAGAACGGGACAGACTTCAACTTGTTGTGGACGGGTTCAGCCAGTGTAGCATAGAGTATGAACAAGCTCTTAGTCATAAACATTTACTACAACAGCGGCTACATGAGGCTCAAAGTCAAATAACAGAACTTCAGACCACAAATCATAACATCACTGCCTCGCTGAATCAAAGTCTGTTCAATGAGTTGATGCCTATTGCCCCATCAATGGTTTCTGCCATAAATCCCTCATACACAATAGATTTAACAGGTGATGATGATTCAAAGTCATATAATTCAGTGACCAGTAAGAACAAACTTAAAAAATACATCAAAATTAATAAATATATTCCTAAAACTCAAAAGATGGTTAAAAGACAAAAGTTCTTTATTAAAAATGTTAAACTTAATAGAGAAAGGCTAAATTTACTTAAACAATTAGATATGTATTCTTTTAATTTGGAACAATGTACTAGGAGGTACAACATTGACACAGAGTACTTGCAATATGAACTTGACCACTTACAGGAGAAACTTAGTTCAATGACTAACAAATATAATACCTCTGAACATCTAATGAGGGAATATGTGTTGGCAATGAATGAGCTGGTCAACTCACAAACAAACAACTGTGAGCAGTGTCAAACACTATCCAATGTACTTACACCAGAACATTCATTGACAACATGCAATACCACCTTACCGCAGCCCTGTGTTGATTTGACATTTCCTGCTATTATTAGTTCCAATAAACAATGTAAACAAATTGTAAAAAATGATATAGTATTATTTTGCGATGAGATTGGAAAGGACTTAGGCCACTTGTTGTCAGATGAATATCTGGGACACTCCATAATAAATTACTGTATGCCTGGTTGTTCTTTATTTGATATTATGAAAGAAATTATTAAATGTAACTTTAAACAGAACACTATATTATTAATTTTTATGGGTAACAGGGGAAATGTGAACAAAGGAGAACTGCTCCAATACTATAGTACAATGTGTAATCTTAATTTAAGAAAAATTGTGTTGTTTACATTCCCATATAGTAACAGTTTGCCACAGGAAGAAAATAACTTAAGATTTTCAATAAATATGACTTTGCATAACTAGAAATTTAATAATAATTTATTTCATTTAGTTGATACCAACAATTATGTTGCTAATAATTTGTATTTGACAAGAGATAGACATAATATTGTTATGTACTATCTTTCTAACTATTTCAAAAGACAGATAGCTGTGTCGCTATCCTATTTTTTTTCTATTTCAGCCAAAAACTTGGCTAAACAACTTGCTTCTTTTGAGCAATGCAAAGACATTCTAAATAATTCTGCCAATAATTTGGCATCAACTAATGATATTGAATATCATTTAAATTAGAAATTAAGACAATAGAGGAAACCTGTTGCTTAATAAATGAAGAAAATTTAAATACTGGTTTAATATCACACCTATCAAATGTAATAATAATAGCCTCAAAATAGTTCATCAAAATATACAGGGTGTTATAGGTAAGGAATTAGAATTGGAGCTGTTCATGAACTGTAGTTATATTGATATCCTATGTGTAACTGAACATTGGTTAAAAGTCCACCAGTTCATGTTCAGCTTTAACAACCACCAGGTTGCCAGCTCATTCAGCAGAGTTAATATGATACGTGGTGGCTCTCTAATAATTGTTCGTAACAATACGAAATTTAAAGAACGTAAGGATATTGTGAGCCTCTCTGTTGAGCGAGTCATTGAAATAGCTTGCATTGAGCTTGAGCAGTTCATTGTAATAAATGTGTATAGGCCCCCATGTGCTTCATATGATATTTTTGACAAATATATGGAAGAAGTATTATTAAAGACTTGTAACAGTAATAAAACAGTTGTTGTCTGTGGAGATTTCAACATTAACATACTGGAAAAATCTGCTATAGTAAATAAATTTATAACTTTATTTAAGTCATATAATTTGTACAATACATTCTTTGAGCCGACTAGAATAACTGCCACTAGTGCTACCTGTATTGACAATATTTTTACAAACTTAAGACCTTCTAGCCATTTAATTATAAATGAGTTGGACTCTGATCACTGTGGCCAGTTAGTCACTTTCCCTCAGAAAACAGTCAGAGCTCAAATAAAACTTGAGAGTTTTGTTCCTGTAAATAAAAGTCGCTTAGGACAATTTAAAAATAGTTTAATGGAAAAACTACCGGGTTTGCCTTATCACAACGACCCGGATCGAGCTTATACTTCACTATTTAACCTCATCAATTGTGAGTTTAAGAAGGTTTTCACCTCAAAACCATTGCCTGTTTGTGACCGCGTTATATTTAGTAATTGGGCAACACCAGGTATTTACAAAAGTAGGGAAAGGTTATTTGAGTTGTATCATGAAAAAACATATAACCATGATGAAACTTTTAAAGAATTTGTCAAGGAATATTCTAAAACTTTTAAAAGAGCCTGTTCCTCAGCAAAAGCCATACATATTAAAAATAAAATAATATCTTCTGGAAATAAAATAAAAACAACCTGGAATATCATTAATTCAGAAACGGGAAGAACGACAGTTCGGAATCGTGACTTCCATCTAAAAATCAATGATGTAGATATTGAAGCAGACGTGGAGGTGGCAACTGAGTTTGAAATTTTTTTCATTAATATTCCCATTTTAACAACCAAAACTCTGTCATCGTCGTCCTCCACTTCTGCTTACTCAATACTAAAAGAATGTGTACCAGAATGTGACAAACTTTTTGAATTTTCGATTGCTTCTGCTAAAGACATTATAGAATCTTTTAAAAATCTTGATGTAAAAAAAACCGTAGACTTTTGGGGATTATCAGTACATACCATGTCTTCAATAATTGATGTTATTGCACCCTTTTTAGCAATTATTTTTAACTCTTGTGTTGCGTCTGGTGTATTTCCTGATCAGATGAAACTTAGTAAAGTGATTCCACTGTTCAAGTCTGGCAGCACAACCGATCCTACAAATTTTCGGCCTATTTCGATATTACCTACATTAAGCAAAATTTTTGAGAAATTAATTTTGAAACAAATGCTAGAACATTTTAATGCACATAATTTATTACATCTAAAACAGTTTGGTTTTACAAAGGATCGTTCAACTACAGACGCGGGCGTGGAATTACTGAAGAGCATATTCGAGGCCTGGGAGGAGTCGCAGGATGCTCTTGGCATTTTCTGCGACTTGTCCAAGGCCTTCGATTGCGTACATCATGATACACTCATCAAGAAACTGTACCACTATGGTATGAGGGACAAGGCTCTCGACCTTCTGACTTCTTATCTGAACAACAGAATTCAGAGGGTCGATGTTAATGGCAAGAGATCTGCAAGATCTACTGTCACCATGGGCGTTCCGCAGGGTTCAATTCTAGGTCCTTTCTTATTTTTTATTTATATAAATGACTTACCTTACCACATAAGGGATAATCACAAGATCGTATTATTCCCAGATGACACTTCCCTTATTTTTAAAATCAAACGTCAGTTAGTTAACTTTGAACAAATTAACGATGCACTCTCTAAAGTTGTGCATTGTTTAATGTAAATAATCTTCTTCTGAACGAAAAAAATACTAAACTCGTAAAATTTTCAACGCCAAATGTCAGGCAGCTAACTACCGATGTTCAAGTTAATGGAATGGAGCTGGACCCTGTTGAGTCAACAGTTTTTCTTGGAATCACTATTGATGGTAAATTACAATGGGGCCCACACATAGAAAAATTGTCAGGAAGGCTTAGTTCGGCCGCCTATGCTGTTAAAAAAATTAGACAGATAACTGATGTAGATACAGCCAGAATTGTTTATAGTCTTATGTCATATGGGATTCTTCTCTGGGGAACCTGTGCGGACATTAATACTATCTTTGTTCTACAGAAAAGGACTGTTCGAGCCATTTACAACCTAGGTCCGAGAGATTCCCTTCGAGGAAAATTCAAAGAAGTAAATATTCTGACTCTAGCCTCACAATATATTTTTGAAAACCTAATGTATGCACACAAAAATATATCGAATTTTAAGAAAATGTCCGATATTCATAGTTTAAATAGCAGGAATAAACACAACCTTGCTGTACATCTCACTCGTCTCCACAGAGTAGGCAACTCGTTCATGGGTCAATGTATACGCTTTTACAACAAACTTCCCACTGACATTCGAAACTTACCCATTAAACGATTTAAAATTTGTATTAAAACCTAAAATATTTTTTCCTTTCTCAGTTAGTTTTAATGATGGTCTGGCAGTTTGAGTAGTTTATGCGGCCTACCCAAATGTCCTTTATTTGGTATTGTTCGTCGAGTTGAGCTCCTTATGTTCTGAGTTGGGCTCCACGATAACTGACAAATGCTTGCACTGACTGGACAGGTCCACTCAAATCTGTGTGGTTCTTTTCTCAAAAGACCATTTCAGACATTATTCTACATGGTCCTCATATGGCTTGACCCAGATTATGTCTGGATTTTAAAAGAGACTGTGACCTCTGAGTTTGTTTCGGCCTTTCTTCTCAGAGTAGTCGGATAGGAAACGCCGAACTCATCTAGCAAAATTTTATATATTTTAAATATGACGTGTAAAAGTGATTCCTATATCCTATTTACAGAATAAACAATTTCATTTCATTTCATTTCATTTCCTGACATTTGGCGTTGGAAATTTTATTCGAACAATCGTTCAGTCGAATTTCCATTAATCGAACATATGACTCTAAGTAAAGTTACAGACCCATGGGGTTGCTGGGGAGCATGACGTCATTATTGTAACAAGATAACATGATCTTACGTAGGAATTCCTTCTTCAGTTGTTTGTTTGTTATGTGCGCGACAGCCCTCCCTATAGCTACTACGAGGGATGAACATAAGGTATTTGACATGTATAAGTTCAGTTTAATATTCATTTCATTGGACTTTAAAAATACATCGGAAAGAATATGATAATATTCTTCACCTTTTCTTTGACCATTCTGTTGTATTGACTTCTTAAGTTCGAATGTTCTGCCATCTGAAACGTATTAGAAAAGCAAAATTGCACTTTACATTTTGAAATAATCTAGACACGTGGCAGCGTGTCAAGCCAAGTTCAACCCGAGAACTGGCGACGCAGCAGCCGTGTGTTTTATTACTTGAATCATTTGGAGCCACTTTTGACCCTTTAAATCAAAATCTATTTAACGTAAACACATGAAATTTGGTTTATTTATTAGAACTCCTTAGATTAAGTACAATACCAAATTTCATAGATACAGCTCAAACGGTTATTGAGATATTAACGTCTAAAAATCGTAATTTTTATCACTCACGCCCATAGATAGATAACTTTAGATCAAAAACCTAACCCACTTCCAGATGACTTAGAAAGTTGAAATTTTGCATCCAGCTGGGTAATTGTATTTATACAAAGGAAAACATCAGAAAACAGCAAATTTTTACGATTTGAAATATTTTCCAAGCAATCGATTTTTACTAACACCTAGCGCCTTTCGGAATCGTAATAACAATTTTGAAAAAAATCTTTCGCAAGAGAATTGGTTTCTTGATGAAAGGTCGCTTTTATCGTTTTGTATAGATACCAACTTAGACTACCAACCAACAAACCAACAGTGTGCAACTGGCACCGTCGCGCTGGCTCAGCGATCTGATATCATTGCGAACAATATTGTAACAATTGTGTTACAAAATACATTCTTACGCAATCTTGCTACTTCCTACTTGAAAATAGTAAAAGACTGGGATTTATAAAAGCCCAGATTCGATTACTGTTCTCTTGAAACTATACATAATCGCATCAAATTTGAACAGTCGAATTATTTACACAAAGCACTTAGGATAAATTGAAGCTCAAGATTTGACTTCGTAATTTTTTACCAGCAAGCGGAAAGTTTAGTGGAGTAAGATATGTTGACCTTACAGTTACAATATAGAAACAGTAACTTGCGCATAACATAAAGAACAAAGATAATGCCTAGATAGACCGTCAAAGCTGAAAACTCGTCGAAAAAAATAGCGTCCAGCTGTTAGCCGCTAAATACATGCATAAAACGTTCGCTTAAATAAAATTCAGAATTGTCTACAGAACTTGGCACCCATTTAGATCTCAATTCTCTTTTCGGCGAAGTCGATAGCCACACATATTCTTAATATTGAACTTGGCTCCCATTTTCACATTTATGTTTTTGATGGGTTTGTACTTACAGAAATGAATAATATGCGTTTGATGACTGTCACTTACTTCTGTCAAACAAGTCATTGTTTGAGACCAAAAGCTCTTCGTAAATTTTATTATGCTTCAAAATTGTTTTTCACTGTTGCTGCCATTCAATTTAATAAATAATGTAGGAATGCATACTTCTCTCAAACTCACGGAGAGAGAAGGTTCCGTCTAGTCTTGGGAAGATAGTTAGAAACTTGAAGCTTACCCGTTGTACATGTAAAATTGATTGCAGTTACACACGATGATTTGTTGCTAATATATATGAACATATCAAAAAAGTCACTCCCGAAATAACCAAACTCCCACGGGAAGTGAGATACTGCGACTGGTCTTGGTTTCTGCGGTCCTCGGTTATCTACAACCAAACAGAATGTTTGTTATGCGAGATTTTATCATATTAATGCACCAAAATTACATTGTATGCATTAGGTATAGGATCCAGCTCTCTACCTAAGAGGAAACATGTTGGATATAATCAACCCGAAGTGTAGTTATCAGTTCAACAGATTATTAACTGAAGGTAGTGTGACACCAACATTACGTTCTTCCGAAACGAAAGTTATTTTTAACGGATTTAAAAAATAGGAGGTTCTCAATTACACTGGTTATTTTTTGTATGTTTGTAACGCGATTACTCCAGCAATTATGAATTAATTTGATGATTATTCTTTTGTTTGCTAGCTTATACTTCACAAGTGGACCCATATAAATATTAACTTTGCTTGGGTACTTCTTGAACTAGCTCCAATAATATTTATTTTTTCCCCTTAGTCTTTAAGGACGATGTTATAATAAGTTTCTGTCACTGCTATTTACAAAGGAATTAGTGGTATTTGAAATTGTGTGGAGTACGTACCACAAATAAAATCTATTTACAATGAAAAAACAGCCGACTTCCAAAAAAAAACACTACACAGTGAAAAATAACTCTTTAACTTTGGAAGTCGGTGGCAAAAACGAAAATTCAAATCCATAGACACAAATTTATTAACTTACTTACGAAATTAATGTTATTTTTCACATTAAAAAATATAAACTTTATTGTATAATATATTATACATTAAAAAAAAAAGATTTTACACTACCGTTTTTTATTGCGATGTCTGCCAGGCAATATTGTAGTTTTTTTAAAACAATTCCTCAAACTGAAATAAACATAATATTGTCCTGTATCACATAACATGACGCCAACAACATCACGCTTGTATCCACGAAGATGTAAGACAGATGTATTTACCCTAAGTACCTACACCCACTTTTGGCCGGTAATGTGCAAGCTCTATGTAATAGAATAGGAGGCGAGCCTATTACCATCAATTGGATACAGACTCCGGGCTGCTACTGAGAATTCCATTATGAAAAAACTCACTAACACGTTCCCACTAAGGAATTGAATATAGGACCTCCTGTTCTGCAGCTGTGCTTGTGACAGCGACACCAACGAGGCAGTCCAGTATCGTAGATGCGTATTCAAATACTAATCTCACAATCACAAGCAGCCGGAATATTTGGTATATTTATTTCGTCAGTGCATCGGAAACACGGAAACTTTATTTACCATCATCACCAAATTTATAAACGGTCACGTCCGCAGCAAAACTGATAGTCCGTAGAAAAATAAATAAAACAAAGGCAATTGTTGTTACTTGCATTATAAATGAATAAATAAAGAACTTGTTAATCTAATAAAATATAGTAATATTTTGTAGTATAAACGACACTTAATTAAAATTATTAATTATACGTGCAACAGTTAGCGCAAAACAAACTGAAATCAGTAACAAAATTGGTTCGTTGTCGCTTTTATAAACCAATTTTTCAGTAATTTCCTCCTGAAACATATAATTGACAATGCAGTTAATGCTAATGGCTATTATTTTAGTCAATATACAGAATTAATTATTATTATATTTTAAGAGCGTTTATCCTGAAAGTTGGCAACGTAGGAATTAGCTGTAAAATCGTATTTACCCGTTTTGATTAATTTACTGAATAGAAATATGAAATGTGGCTAACTAGTGAACTAAAATATTGATTATGAAATGCAATAATTAATATCGTAACACCGAATATTTAGTTTTAGATGTAAAAAGTATTAAGAAACTTTCCAAATGCCATTTTTACACCTAAAATGGTTACAACATCAAATTCAATTATATATAATGTTTGCTAATTAGCCACATTTCTTATATTCATACAGTAATATTGCCAAATTAATCAAAACAATAAAATATTTGACATCTATTTGCGAGGTTGCCCACTTTCAGAATAAACGATCTTAAATGTCTACTGTCGAACATTCTCTCAAAAGCAGTTACAATGAAGTTATTCAAGATATCTCTAAAAGGAGTGGTGATCGTAGTATTTTGTTATTAGCAGACAGGAGGATGCTGCTGCATATCCTCTCAACGTAACCCTCTAATCTCAATTTAAGATACCCACAAGTAGAGATGGGTTGGCTTTTTATTTACAGGAAAGAGGAGTACATAAGTACATACATTAGTTTGATAGCTAAGCCAAAAATATTTTGTTGTTTTCGACCTTTATATTTTGACATTTTATTGTAATGGTGCCTAACCTATTTCGAGGGTAGGTATGGGATATTAGCAACCGAAAAGTCAGGTTATAATTAGCAATCGTTCAATCATTTATTACTAGCATTAAGGAAACTATAAATCATAACCACAAAACAAAAATTAATTCGTGCCTACTGGAAAAAAAGTGTGTGTGTGTCAGCTCCGACGAACGATTGGAGCGTTTATTCTGAAGGTGGGCAACGTCGCAAATACATGTTAAATATCTGACTGTTTTGATTAATTTAGTAATATTTCTGTGTGGAAATAAAAAATATGGCTAACTAGCGAACTAGAATATTGATTATGAAATGCAATACGTAATATCATAACACCGAATATTTCGTTTTAGATGTAAAAAAAGTATTAAGAAACTTTCCAAATGCGTTTTTTCACCTAAAATGGGTACAACATCAAATTCAATGTTATAATTGCAATTCATTATTAATATTCTAGTTCTCTAGTTAGCCACATTTCTTATTTCTATTCAGTAATATTGCTGTAAGAATCAAAACAGGTAAATATTTGACAGTTATTTGCGACGTTGCCAACTTTTAGGATAAACCCTCTCAATACGATTTTCTTTGAATATGTAATAGACAAAGATGGTAAACCTACCCCCTCCCCCACCACATTCTTCCACACGACATATCCTTTATTCCTCTTCATCACATGTCTACTATGATCGATTACTAGCACCACATTCGAATATCCAACTATTTGTTTATTATACTTTCTGCACTATAAAAGTACAAAGGTGGATATGCCTTAGCAGCAATTCTCTAACAGTTTACCAAGGGTGGTATAACATACTCCTGTCTAATTCTATACATTTTCTTAACGTTCATATCTACGCTGCATGTAATAGCATTTCATTTATCGCTTTTGTTGGCCATCATACTGATCCAAAAAGCTATTAAATCTGGGAATCACAAACGCTTTTTGTGACCAGCCGCCATTTCTGATACCTTGTGTTAAGTCCATACTTGATAGTCTAGACAATTTTTGCGATTTTACCAATGCTTTACGAGTGAACCGAGATACCGAAGCAACCTGGAGCAGGCGTGCTATCTAGTGCTATAGCTCCAAATGTTCTGCTGATTATGAAGCCAATACATTCTCCAGCTTTTAATTTTTATTCCGATTCTTTTCATATTCCCATAATGATCTATCTATAGATCAAACATAATGGTGGAAGAATGACCCGATCGACAACGTCATCATCAGCAGTACATTTCAGTTCATTTCAGACGTAATATTATTCAAATTCATAAACTGATTATTATCCGAGTATTAGTCATGTTAGATATATTAGGGAAAACTATAAATAAATGCTAATTAAGTACACATCACACGTTAACAAGTTAGGCAGACCGAAATATTTAATTAGAATATTCAAAATTTAAAATTCAAAAGTCATTTATTTATTTATTTATTTGCTAACATGTAAAACACTGGTTAGTAGGTATGCATTAAAATTTCATGACACAGTATTAAGACATGCACCCTGTAAGGGCACTGCAAATGCTTCATATCAAATGATTAAATTACATAATATAATATTGATTCTAATTATAACAATACATTACATTTTATAAACATTAATTATTTAATTATTACATTTTATTGATGACAACATACAATACACATATACATATGTATATTTTACATTTTTTTGTTTGATTTATTCAAACTAGGCTGAGAATCAGCACTTTTCGAACGTCAAAATTGCATAAGACAGTCCCCTAAAACGCCCACCCTTCACCACTTCCTAGTGCATTCGTTGGGAAGAAGAAGTGGCGCAAAACAAACTCCCCAGCAGCACAGCTGTCTGTTCAGTTAGAAGAAAAAATATTGTTTTGGTCACATTATAGGAACCTGTCTCACCACCAGCGAAAAAGCGACTAGCTAACGACTTTATCTCGCTTAAGAAGCATACAATAGATGTGTGTCCCGTGTCAGTAGAAGAGATTGTTACATATACTGACTGTGAGGACATCGACGCGCAAACTATTATTAATCGGTTGAAGGACACTGAAAGAGACCAGATAAAAGTTTTATTGTGATTACGTCTGGGGGCGTTTAGTGTGCCGCAAAGTGTTTAAAATTTAACCACATATTACACAAACTTCGATCATGTAGGTGTTACACGTTTGTATGGAACAGCACACGTTTTATTAATAACCGACTGATAATTTTTACTCTGAGGAGTCTAGAATCATGTGCTGAAATTCATGGTCAGTTTGCGCGTCAATGTCCTTACACCGAGTATTAATAGTTGATCGCTAAATATTCACACTGCCGGCGAGAACTCTCTCTATAGTACTTTTCATGAGCAAAAAATAGTCGATAGCTAGTGGCTTCCTCGCCGGGCGGTGGGACAGGTGCCTTAGGGGAATAGCCACGGAGGGTTTTCCTCGAACTTCAACTCAAAACATGTTTTTCACAAATATATAACATCACGCCTATAATCACCGAAGGATTAGGCAGAGTTGTACCTATAGTATAGTGTACACCCACATTATGCTAGTTATGTTTAAGTTCCATGTAATAGGCGGCGAATCTATTGCCATCACCTGGGCACAAATTCAGACTCCGGGCTGCTACTAAGAAACATGTAAGCACCTCCACAACACACATAACACCAACTACCTGTAAAATGTATTTCAACGACTCCTATAACTTACAGGCACTTTTAAACTATCAAGGAGTCGGTCAGTCAGTAAGTTGAAGGTAATTTCCCATTCCTAATAGCAGGTTCTTGTGGCGAAGAACAAGCACGAAAATCCATGAACACTCTTTTAAAAATATATTAAAAAGAACAATGGCGAGGCATGCATTAAAATAGCTGAACTCGAAATGGTTGAGTATACATACTTATCACGCCTGGTTTTCTGGCGGGTTCAGCAGAGATGTACCTACCTATATTTCACCAGCTAAAGCATCGAATCGCAAAATTTCAAGTTAGGTGAGTAATGGGTAATTCTGATTTATGTTTTGAAGAACCTATTTATTTACAGAAAAAAAAGCTTTTCAGAAAGATTACTATGAAACCAAGTTGCAGCAAATATACCAACATTTTTGGCGGCGCTGGCAATGCGAGTAAATCGCTGAGTTGCAACTTTGTCGTAAATGGGAGACGGAATGCCGACGCAGTCAAAATTGAAGACATGGTCCTACTGAAAGTCGATGCATCCCACACCCATGTTGGAGGCTTGTACGCATTACATAACTCTTCGCAGGACAAGATGAGGCTGCACGAGTAGCCGACATAAACACGAAAAGGTGAACTACATGGCGCCTTCTGGTTCGCATCTGCCTCTTACCAACCGAAGAGAAGCTACTTTAGGTGGAAACCTCTGAGTTTCAACGGGGGAGGATGTTTACGCCTGTTTTAATTGTGTGTGTGTAACGCACATGTATGAAAAACTGACGAGCTAAATAAACTAACTGCAAACCAACATAGTTTAGCTGGCGGTGGACAGCTCGCTTTATGGCATTTTTTTACTAAGTGCGAAAAATACGTAATAAAGAAGCTAACTCAAAAACGACCCATGAAAATTGACCTACCAAAAAAAATGGTCGATAGCGTATACACACACCACAGACGGTCCTTCTTGATTTTATTTTTTTGCGAAACCCAAGACGCACAATTATTTTCAATGGAGGTACTAAATACTTGTACAATTTTGGTACTATACCCACGCAAAATTTCAACAAAAGTTTTTCGCCGCCTGTGGCGTGTGACGCCTCAGCAGTAGAGCTTGTGACCATTCGATCAACTAAGGAAATTATTCGGAAAAAAAAACTGAATTAAACGCCAACGCAGTCACGAGCACAGCTCGTATGTTACATGCAGGCGCGTAGATAGTTACGGTAAATATACTTATTGTCATCAAAAATAGTTTGAAACATATTTCTCTATACTTGTGATAGGTATTGTGAATACAGGAAAATATAAAAGGAAGAAGGATAAAATAATTTGATAATACCAAATTAAATTACCTGTAACTGACAGCTGACTTAAATTTGCTCCCGTAATTTTTATTTTAAATAATTAGATTATTAGTTTATATATGCCCTAATTCCAATTAATCACTAAATAGAAAGGGTAATTAAAGTGTATTAGACATAAAAACAACGTTATAAGTGGTATTAAAGTGTAATTTATCTAATGTGTTCCGTGACAGTTACCGGCATATGTGAAACTTGCATTGTCATCTCGTAAACAGGTACAAACTTCTGCAATTGTTTAATAAATAACGTTTTTCCTACAATTTATCCCACTAGTTACTGGTTTAAACATATTTGAACTTGTACTAGTCATCATTATTTCAGTTTCTAAAACGTAAACATAACCTTAGTCAAAGGTGACACAACTTCTTTATTTGACTAATTTTCAACTTTATCGCTGTTAATCGTTCATCCTATTCTAGCTATATTCTTTTTTACTCTTTCGGTCTCTGTCTCCTACTCTTCTCTAATCATGATTATGACCCGTAAAGCCTATGCTCGCCAGGAAGAGGAAAAACTCAGTCTGGCTTTAAGCAACCTCAAGGCTTCTAAGGAGTTGTGTGACCGATTGACGAGGGAAGCTGATGACAATGAAAGGGAAGTAATGAACTTGATCAAAAGGAACCAAAACATGAAATCAGAAATGGCTCAGTTACATATACAACACACTGATGCCATTGATGCCCGGGACAGGCTCCAGTTCATTGTTGATGGGTTCGACCAGTGCAGTTCTGAGTATGAGCTTGCTCTTAACCGCATACAGTCATTAGAAAAACAGCTTCATGAGGCAAACAATAAAGTTTCACAATTAGAATGCACTCAACATAACATCACTGCCTCGTTGAACCAAAGTCTGTTCGATGAGCTGGTGGTCATTGCCCCAAGTATGGTTTCTGCTGCAATTGACATTCAACCCATAGTCACTGTAGATCTGACAAGCAATAATAATATTAAGTTTAATAACTCAACAAGGGTGGTCAAATGTAGTAAAAATAAATTGAAAAAATATGTAAGAATTAATAAATTTATTAGAAAAACTCAAAAATTAGTTCATAGACAGAAATTTTTCATAAAAAATGTTAAATTGAATAGGGAACGTCTATCATTACTAGACAAATTAGATTACTATTCTGAAAAATGTAAAAACAACACTTTAAAATATGAAAATGACACACAAAATTTAAATTTTGTAATTAAAAATCTTAATCAAAAATTAATATCATTGACAAACAAATATAGTATCTCTGAAAAGCAAATTAAGGAATACATGCTGGCGATGAATGACTTAATAGTGAGCTCTAGTTCATGTTCCTGTAAGCGATCACAATCATTGACAAACAACAGCTTGTCCAATAGTCAGTCCTCATCGGCCTGTTTGGCACCAGCATGTAATATTTCATTGCTTCAACAAAGTTATATCACTGATGGTTCCCCTAAAAAAACTAAAGTTAGTGTAAAACCTCACAACTGTGTACAAACCCAAATAAATAATGATATTGTGATATTTAGTGATGAAATTGGGAAAGACATGGGCCAGTTAGTATCAAATATATGCAAGGGAAAGTCAGTTACCAATTATTGTATGCCTGGCTTAAATTATGTTGAGATAGTGACAAAGATAATTAGTTTAAATTTTCACCAGGATACAAGTTTGATATTATTGATTAGTAACAGAGGAAATGTGAATCAGCACAGTCTGCTTCATTACTATAACAAACTTTGTGAGCTAGACTTAAGACAGATTGTTATGTTTACATTTCCTTATAGTAACGGTTTGCCACAGAGAGAAAATAATTTTAGGCACAAATTAAATATAATGTTAAGTAATATGACAATTAACACAGATAATTTTCATGTTATTGACACTAACAAGTATGTTAGTAAATATTTTTATGTGACAAAATACAAATTGTATTTAGCAACATGTTTAAAAAGACAAATAGCTTTATCGCTATACTTTTTTTTTACTGATTTATCAGCCAACAAATTGGCTAATAAACCTGTTGCTTCTATTGGGCAATTATCTGACATTTTTAGTGATTCAGCCAATAACTTGGCTACACAAGCTGACATTAATTTAAATTAGAAATTGAGACAATAGAGATAACCTCTTGCATAATTAATGGAGATAATTTAAATTTAAATACTAGTCTAAATCATCAAAATGTCAGAATAAGTTCTAACATAGTTCACCTGGTGCACCAAAATATTCAAGGTATGTTGAGAAAAGACCTTGAAATTGAATTATTCATGAACTGTAACAACATTGATATTTTATGTATTACAGAACATTGGTTAAAAAGCCATCAGTTCATGTTTAATTTCAGTAATCACCAGGTTGGTAGTTCATTCAGCAGAGAAAATACAATACATGGTGGCTCATTGATACTTTTAACTAAACAATTTAAATTCAAAGAACGTAAGGATATTGTAAACCTCTCTGTTGAGCGGACTATAGAAATAGCTTGTGTGGAGTTGGAGCAGCTTGTTGTATTGAGCGTGTACCGGCCTCCGTCATCGATTTATGATTGCTTTGAGAGTATCATGGATGATGTGTTGCAAAAACTTGGTAAATTAGGGAAAAATATAATTGTATGTGGTGATTTTAATGTTAATTTATTGGAGGTCTCATCAAACAGCCTAAAAATTAAAAATTTATTTCAGTCATATAACCTTAATAATTTATTTTTGGAGCCTACTAGAGTAACCGCCACCTCAAGTACATGCTTAGATAATATATTTACTGACATATCGCCTATTAATAAAAAAATTATAAGTCAACTGGATTCTGACCATTGTGGCCAGCTGATTACATTTAGTAAACAAGATAAAAAAGTGGCTAAGAGAGTTATCACGGTTGTGCCAAAAACTGCAGGTTGCTTGGAGAGTTTTAAAAACAAACTTAATAGTAAATTATCCTACTTGCCTTATTGTGATAATCCTAATGAACTGTACAATTCCTTTTTTGCCATGTATTGTACAGAATTTAACTCAACATTTATACCAAAGCAGATCTCAGTTAATGGTTCTGCAACCTTCAGTGAATGGGCAACTAAGGGGATATTTAAGAGTAGATTCAAACTCTTTGAACTGTACGAAGAAAGAAATTATAATAAAAGTAAAGAATTTTATCAATATGTTAAGAATTATTCCAAATTATTCAAACAAGTTTGTAGCGAAGCTAAGTGTCGATATTTAAGCTCAAAAATTAAGAAAAGTCTAAATAAAATAAAAACGACTTGGGAAATTATAAACAATGAGACAGGAAAAGGCAGTAAGCGTAGTAGTGACTACAGCCTTAATGTAAACAATATGGTTATTGAAAAGGATTTAGAAGTTGCCACAGTTTTTGAAAATTTCTTTGCAGATATTCCAGTCGCAACCACTAAATCTTTAAATTCTTCACCCACTGTTGCCGAGTCACTATTGAAAGAAAATGTTGATAATTGTAACAATGAATTTAATTTCGACTATGTTACTGCTCGAGATATTATTAAAACTTTCAATACACTCAATGTTAAAAAAACTGCTGATCTATGGGGAAATTCCGTAGAGGTTGCAAAATGCATAATCAACACTGTAGCGCCTGAATTAGCAATTATCTTTAATAAATGTTGAACGCGCCTAAATGCGCTTACCACGAACGCACCCGGAGCGAGAGGGACGCGCGGGGGCGACGCGGGCGGCGAGCCGGCCGGCGCAGCGGCGGGAGAATGCGGCCAGAAACACCATTAGGAACACATATCAATCTTTAATGTCGCGATCGTTATGTCCACCATTACAAATGTAAAGTGCCGTCTAGTTAAACAATATACTAAATTGTAATCAAGAAGTTGAGATTATTATTTAAATCCCAACAAATGGCGACCGTGAACAAAATTAAATAAGAACCATTTTTCCAAGAAAAAACACGTGGAAAGGTGGCGCGTTTGAGGCCCGTAAAATGGCGGCGGTAGCTGTTCGTCGGTGAAAAATAACCTTGGCGTGTCTTCGAGTCGAAGGTTCCTGGTGAGCTCCGTGCTACGTCTCCGAGTCGTCCTCTGCCTTCATACGTCGTGTCAGCGTGGATCTCCACCTACTCTGAGCTACGAACAATCTGCGGCGGCGGCGGCGGCGCCGGCGGCGTAGTGTTATATGGAAGTGAGCCCGTTCCTTATATATTCTCCTTTCCCTGTTTCTGTTTGGTGTATGGTTGCCTAGCTCGCTAAGCTGTTTTCTTTAGCATATAACCGACTAGGTACTTGCGTCTATACTGGCGCAACTTATCGCCACATACCTCATAGGTACCTATACCTATTTACTGCACTCACTATTCGGTACCATACTGTACCAATAGTGTGCTTGGCCTAATCGCAAATTTAATATTTTAAGTTGCACGTGCTTGGGTGTTTGCGTCTATTCTGTCGCAACTCGCTGCCATATACCTCTAGATACCAGTCAGAAATTGCTGCCTGACAGGTCAGTCTTCGGTACCTACTACACCTACTGGTGGGTGGCTAATCGCTCAAAAGAAACATTTTAAGTTCAATTGCACGTGGCACGCAATTCTTTTATTCGATTCGTTATCGATAATAATATTCTATCATTTGTTTTCACAAAACATTATACCTAATTTTCTATGGTTCATAATACTTTAGAGCTAAGTCTCTAGTCATTTCTAAATCCTAGGTATCCTAAGTACCTACGTATAATAACATATTCGTAGGCGCATATAACCCTAGTGGTGATATTTAACGACATTCCAGCGCTTCCGGTTCCGGGTGTACTACAGTCCGCTCGCTCAAGTACTTCGTGCCTCGTGCGTCGCAGCGTTCAACGCGCGTTGCTGTTGCTGCCAAGTGCTGTTGGCGAGCTCGGCGGCAGCGGGTGGCGAGCTCGGCGGCAGCGGTGTGGTTTGAGCTGTTTTGTCTGCTGGATTGTATAACCGGTGGGATTGCACAATTTATTTAGTACCTATTTAAGATAGTAGTTACTTACTATCTGCAAGGTTTGCCCCGACTCATTGTACGCTTTCATACGCGTGTCATTTAGTGATTCTTCAAATTTCACTCAACATGCCGAACGATACGATTACCTCTCCTAATGTGGAGGATAACGACAATTATAAAACATTGATTCGCAGACGTGGTGGCATACGTAGCAGATTAACAGTATTTAAACATTTTATTAGTAAATACCAAATTGAAAAAGCCTCTAGTCTTAGTCAGTTAGAAGTGAGGGAGCTGTCTTTGCGACTCACACAGCTACAAGAATTAATGTCAAAGTTCGACATGATTCAATCCGAAATAGAGGATATTGCTCATAATATAAATGAACAAATGTCAGAGCGAGATTCTACAGAAGGGGAATTCTATGCCATGATTTCTTTCACACAAGAATTAATAAGTGTATGTTCATCAAATAGTAAAGAAACTTGTGAATCTGTACAATCCTGTTGTAGCAAAATGAACAACTCGGTTAAATTACCAACCATAAATTTGCCCACATTTGATGGGAACTATTCCAAATGGCTAGAGTACAGAGACACCTTTGACTCGTTAATTAATAACAATGAGTCTATACCATTAATAAATAAGTATCATTATTTAAGAAATTCATTAGTAGGTAGCGCTTGTAATATAGTGAGGTCCATTGACTTTACTGCATCAAACTATCAAATAGCATGGAAGTCTTTATGTGACAGATTCAATAACAAAAATATTCTTATAAATAATCACTTGCAGGCATTAGTTGCTATCAATCCAATCCAAAAAGAATCTTTCAAAGCTTTAAGATATCTTATGGACCAAATTCAAAGGAATTTATATGCTTTAAATATATTAGATATTCCCACAACTGGCTGGGATCCTTTAGTTATATTCTTGGTCTCAGCTAAGTTAGATCCCAGAACTAAAGGCAAATGGGAAGAACACAAAGGTCATTTAACACACCTGCCTTCTCTTGAAGAATTTGTAAAATTCTTAGATAATCGAGCAAATGTCTTAGAGACGGCTAATGGTAGTCGATATTATGATAACAAAAATTCAATTCAAAGTAAGGAAAATAAATCAGTTAAGTCATTGACAACCACATTGGATGGTTTTAAAACTAAGACATGTCTTATCTGTAACAAATCACATTATGTACACCAGTGTCATAAATTTAAGGCTTTGAGTTTAAATGATAAGCTGTCTGAAGTGGCTAAGCATAAATTGTGCACCAACTGTCTTCGTAGTGGTCACAACCAGTCAAAATGTCCATTGAATAGTTCTTGCCGGACCTGTAAGGAAAAGCATAATTCAATGTTGCATAACAACAGTACAAGTACTAATGTAGTCACAGAAAGTTCAGAAGCAACTCAACCATCAACTAGTAATCTTCCTGTTAGTTTGTCAGCTCGCTCGCCAGGGCAAGTTTTATTATGCACTGCACAAGTTGAAATAATTAATACAAATAACAATAGCACTCACCTTGCGCGTGCGTTGTTGGACACTGGAAGCCAGTCTTCATTTATAACAAAAAATCTGAAAGAAAGGTTAGGGCTACAAGCAAAACAAACAACTTCTTTTAATGTTAGTGGTATAAATAATGCAGCATGTAAGATTACAGAATGTTGCAAAATTGTGTTAAAATCTAGAATAAATTCATTTAATAAAATTGTTAACTGTCTAGTAATTCCAAAAATTACAGGAACATTACCTGGCGTTCAAGTAAATGCTGAGCGTTTGGGATTGCCCAATGGGTTAGTGCTGGCAGATCCCTTGTTTTATGAACCTGCCGAGGTAGATATCTTGCTTGGTGCAGACCACTTTTTTGATATTGTGAATAATAATAGAATAGTCTTAGGACTGAACAAGCCTGTATTGCAGGATAGCCAGTTGGGATGGCTAGTTGCCGGCCCAATTGGTGAATCTTATTTTAATAATAAAATACATTGCAATCTAGTTAAAAATGATAAAATAGTGTCGCTCCAAGATATCCATAACTCTATCAAAAAATTTTGGGAAGTAGAGGAATTACCCACAGTTTCTAATATTCATTCGATTGATGAGCAATTTTGCGAGTCTCATTTTACAAAAAACACTACTCGTTTACCAAATGGACGATTTTCTGTAATGATGCCGCTGACGGAGGCCCCGGAGCAGGCACTTGGAAAATCGTTTCCTATTGCAATTAAACGTTTCTTGAGCCTAGAAAATAAATTAAATAAAAATGTTGAAGTTAAAAAACAGTATAGTGAATTTATACATGAATATAATAGGTTAGGACATTTAAGCGAAATTGAAAGGCCTAAGTTTGGTTGTTACTTACCCCATCACTGTGTTATTCGGGAACAACACGATACCACCAAGCTAAGAGTAGTCTTTGACGCTTCGGTTAAAACAAGTTCAGGAAAATCTTTGAATGATATCCAGACTGTTGGTCCTACTGTACAGAGCGACTTATTCTCCATTCTTATTCGTTTCAGAATACATAAATTTGTTTTAACTGCAGACGTTGAAAAAATGTATCGACAAGTAACCATAGATAAATCACAGCGGAACCTACAGCTTGTGTTGTGGAGGGATCAAGTCGATCAACCTTTAAGAATTTTACAGCTCAATACTTTGACATATGGGATGGCGTCGGCTCCATTTTTAGCCACTAGGTGTCTGGTGGAGCTGGCTGATAAATGTCAAGATAAGATTATTGCCAATGTCATTAAGAACGATTTTTATGTTGATGACCTCAACACAGGTGCCTCTACTGAAGAGGAATTAAAACATATATATTTAAATGTCACCAAAACATTAAATTCTGCTTGTTTCCCACTACGAAAATTTCGCACAAACTCTCATATTCTGGGTGTCAAATCAGAATCATTAAATGGTCTTAATTTTCATGATGAAACCAATGTCTTAGGTCTGAAATGGTCACCAAAGGCTGATGAGTTGCGCTTTCCAAACGGAATTGAATGCACTTCTAAAATTACCAAGCGAACGATAATTTCTACCACATGTAAAGTATTTGACCCCTTAGGGCTAGTTAGTTGTTGTATCATTAAAGCAAAAATTTTATTACAACATTTGTGGATTGCAAAATTAGACTGGGATGATCCCGTACCCGAGCCTTATGCTAAAAGATGGTTTAATTTCATCCAAAACCTGCATCATTTATCTGATATTATAATACCTCGTTATGTTTTAGGTGACAATTTAGAAACCCAGTCAGCTGAGATACATTGCTTTGTAGATGCAAGTCAGCAGGCATATGGAGCGTGTATTTATTTACGTTCCCAAATTAGTAAACATAATACTACAGTAAGGTTACTATGTGCAAAAACTAGAGTTTCTCCAATTAAGGAGCTCACAATCCCACGTTTAGAGCTATGTGCTGCTCTGTTAGGAGCTCAAGTTAGTGAGAAAGTATTACAGTCTGCACCATGCAATGTTACAAAAATATATATGTGGACCGATTCCACAGTAGTACTCGGATGGCTGAAAACTCAGAATAGAGTCTTACAAACATTTGTACGTAACCGAGTCAACAAGATTAATGAAACTACCAAAGGATTTCTTTGGAAACATGTTCCATCAGAGTTAAACCCAGCAGATTTAGCCTCTAGGGGCATTGACCCACAGCATCTACAATCTTTATCTTTTTGGTGGGAAGGTCCTTCGTTCCTGAAACAGGATGAATCTTATTGGCCTACTCAACCTCACACTATACTTAAAAACTTACCTGAAGTTAAGGCATTAGTCTCTGTTGATGACATGTCTGAAAATAAATTGTTAGTACCATTTGAAAAATATTCAAGTTATACCAGACTCAAAAGAGTTTATGCACATGCTTTACGTTTCATTAATAATTGTAAAAACAAACAGTTGAAACTAAAGGGACCTTTGCAAGCTAACGAACTAGATAACTCTTTAATACTGTTGCTTAAAGTTAGTCAATCAGAGTCGTTTGCAAAGGATATAAAACACAAGCAAAACGGAATAGAACTGCATCACAAAAGTAAATTGTTATCCTTAAATCCAATATTAGATACCAATGGTTTAATAAGAGTGGGTGGCAGGTTAAGTCAATCTAATTGTCAGTACGATAAAAAACACCCAATTTTACTGGACGCTAAACACCACTTCACAAAACTTATGATAAAATACGAACATTTACATTTAATGCATGCAGGTCCACAGTTGCTTCTGTCGTCAGTCCGCGAGAGATTTTGGCCAATAGGCGGTAGGATCTTAGCTCGCACTATAGTTAGACAGTGTGTTGTCTGTACTCGAATGAAAGGTCAAACTGCACAACCTTTAATGGGCGACTTGC
Organism: Agrochola lota; assembly: GCA_947364205.1. Classification (NCBI taxonomy): domain Eukaryota; kingdom Metazoa; phylum Arthropoda; class Insecta; order Lepidoptera; family Noctuidae; genus Agrochola; species Agrochola lota. The sequence goes on along the minus strand of OX376246.1, from coordinate 4,691,080 downwards.
CGAGTGTAAGAGTCAACCCAGACTTTCCTTTTAATTCTTGTGGGATTGACTATGCCGGACCCTTTATGATTTCTTCCAAAAAGGGACGAGGTAATCGTATCACCAAGGCCTACTTATGTGTATTCGTATGTTTAGTTACTAAAGCCCTACATTTGGAGGTTGTAAGCGATCTTACCACTGAGGCCTTCATATCATGTCTGCGCAGGTTCGTGTCGCGTCGCGGAAAACCCTATGCCATATATTGCGACAATGGAAAAAACTTTGTTGGCGCTAACAATGAGTTGGGTAGGGTTATACAGTCCAGCGTCCAGGCGGTCTCAGATTATGCAGCTAACGAGGCTATTAAATTCAATTTTATTCCCGCATATTCTCCACATTTTGGTGGAATTTGGGAAGCCGGGGTTAAATCTGCGAAATTTCATTTAAAACGCGTAGCTGGCAATGCCTCACTCACGTTTGAAGAGTTAGCGACCCTCTTCACTCAAATAGAAGCAATTCTAAACTCCCGACCTCTTTCCCCCCTGTCCTCAGAACCCACTGATACCAATCCTTTAACTCCTGGGCACTTCCTAATCGGACGCTCGCTAGTGTCAGTACCTTCACTACCTGTGAAAATGACTAAACCCAACAGATACCAGCTTATCGAACAAATACGACAGCAGTTCTGGGAGAGGTGGCGACGAGAGTTTATGGCCGAGCTACAAAACCGAGCAAAATGGAGAAAGGGATCCGCACCAATTAATGTCGGAGACCTAATTATACTGAAAGAGGATAACTTGATGCCGCTCCACTGGCGTATGGGTCGTGTCACCAAATTATACCCCGGAGCCGATGGGATCTGCAGAGTAGCGGAAATCTATACTACTACCGGTACCATCAAACGGGCGGTCAATAAAATGTGCCCCCTACCTGTGGCTAATCAAGAAGAGTTGAAAGAAGATTTCAACGGCGCGGAGGATGAACGCGCCTAAATGCGCTTACCACGAACGCACCCGGAGCGAGAGGGACGCGCGGGGGCGACGCGGGCGGCGAGCCGGCCGGCGCAGCGGCGGGAGAATGCGGCCAGAAACACCATTAGGAACACATATCAATCTTTAATGTCGCGATCGTTATGTCCACCATTACAAATGTAAAGTGCCGTCTAGTTAAACAATATACTAAATTGTAATCAAGAAGTTGAGATTATTATTTAAATCCCAACAAATGTATTGACTGTGGTGTAATTCCTGACTTAATGAAGAGTAGTAAAATAATACCTTTATTTAAATCAGGCAGCACAGCTGACCCCTCGAACTTTAGACCAATTTCTGTGCTCCCCACCTTTAGTAAAATTTTTGAAAAATTGATGCTAGATCAATTGCAAAGACATTTTAATAGTCATAAATTATTAAACAGTAAACAATTCGGTTTCACAAGGGGTCGCTCGACTTCCGACGCTGGTGTTGAGCTTCTTGCACATATTTTTGAGGCCTGGGAGGAGTCACATGATGCCCTAGGTATTTTTTGTGACTTATCTAAGGCTTTCGATTGTGTTTCTCATGATACATTGGTCAGGAAATTGCATCACTATGGTGTTAGAAACACTGCTTTGGATCTTCTTATTTCTTATTTGGATAATAGGATCCAAAGAGTGGACGTTAATGGCAAGCGATCCCCGGGTTCTATTGTCACTATGGGAGTTCCGCAGGGCTCAATTCTTGGCCCTTTTTTATTTCTCGTATACATTAATGACCTTCCTTGCCTTATAAAGAACAGTCATGAAATAGTGTTATTTGCAGATGACACATCACTTATATTTAAACTTAAGCGACAACAGACAGTTACTGACGATGTAAATAATGCTGTCTCTAAAATAGTGCATTGGTTTAGTGTTAATAATTTACTTTTAAACGAGAAAAAGACTAAATGTATTAGATTTCTGACACCTAACGTTAAGCAGGTGAAAACCAATGTACTAGTAAATGGGACAGAATTGGACCTTGTGGACACCACTGTGTTCTTAGGTATTACTTTGGATTCGAAGCTGCAGTGGGGCCCACATATAACCAAATTGTCGAAGCGGCTAAGTTCTGCAGCCTACGCGGTGTATAAAATCCGTCATTTGACTGATGTAGAAACAGCTAGATTAGTATATTTTAGTTATTTCCATAGTGTAATGTCGTACGGCATTTTGTTATGGGGAAATGCAGCCGACTTTCAGGCTATATTTGTGCTGCAGAAACGAGCCATTCGAGCAATATATAACCTTAGTTGTAGGCATTCACTGAGGGATAAATTTAAGGAAATAAACATAATGACAGTCGCATCTCAATATGTTTATGAGAACCTGATTTATGTAAAAAAGAATATTAATCTATATTCTAAACACAGCGACATTCATAGCATAAATACTAGACACAAAGATTTATTTATTGTGCCCAGGACTAGGCTCCAAAAAATTAGTAATTCATTTAAGTGCCAAAGTATACGTTTTTACAACAAACTCCCAAGCCATGTTAAAGAACTGAGCTTCAATAAATTTAAATCATTTATTAAACAGAAACTATGTCAAAAAGATTTCTATAAAGTTAAAGATTACTTAGACGACCAAAAGGCTTGGGAATAATTAAGCTGCTCCAATGTACCCAAGCCCCCCCCCCCCCAAGCAACAAAAAGGTGTTTTAAAATCAACGACTAGATGACACTATATGAGTTCATATAATTGGTTAGTTCATTTTATTTGACTGTATAAGTCAATTTTTTTTTTTTTTTAAACTTATTATTGACAACTTATTATTACATAATCTACTCATTACAGTTTTTTCTTTAATGAGTTGTAGTGTTTTACGTTGCATAATGTAAATTGTTTTGCGTAACTGCTATTGTATAGAATCAAGTTTTCTAACTGAACAGACAGCTGTGCTGCTGGGGAGTTTGTTGCGCCACTTCTTCTTCCCAGCTAAGCACTAGGAAGTGGTGAAGGGTGGGCGTTTTTGGGGGACTGTCTTATGTAATTTTGACGTTTGAAAAGTGCTGATTCTCAGCCTATTTTGAATAAATGACTTTTGATTTGATTTGATTTGAAAAATTAATTAGTTGGGCATTTTCACTTTTAAGTGTACCCGCCATTTTGACGCTGTCCCACTTATTCAAAATTTTATAGCCAGATAAATAGTGGACATATTGTCTAACTTTAGGAATAAAAAGGTTAAAATATAAATTAAATTGATGAATACATCTGCAATGATTAATTAAATATTCAGAGTAACTGTTTCTGGCATGTCGCACCCCTTACCAACATTGGATTGGCCGAAATTACTAAAATAGTACGAGTACTACGAATACATTTAAAAGTTTTGGTGCAACCATAGTGTATGTTGTTGTCGTCACATAAATTACAATTTAAACTCTCATAACACATGCTGAAAATACTTTTTTTTTTAATGTTGGAAGCTTAAACCGGTCGGACATGTCAATTTAGTGACGATTCCAGTTGTTCAAAATAATGACTAGGCAACATTTTGTAAAGGAGATCACGGGTGGCATTTAAAAACATAAGTTTTGACGCAGTGTCTCGAGTAAAAGTACGTTTTTGTTTGTGTCGGCAGCTGTCTCCACTTTTTTTTGTCAGGTTAGTGATATTATTTCCTTGTTAATATAGGAAGTTTTATATCCTTCAACTGTTTCAAATTAATCAGATATAATTTAGAAATATTTTCACATACTTTATTCTTACAAAATATTTAATTGTGATTAGAAAACTTTTTTCTTTTAATCTTGCCCGTGAATTTGACATCAGTTTGGTGACATTTTTATTACGTCACTTATAGGACCGATTACAAATGTCACTAAACTGACACGTAAGGCTGGGACCACATACACAATTAGCAAAATTTATTTTCAGGTAGTTTTTTTTTTTAAATATACCTCACTATGCCACTAAGTGGCGCGGAAAGGACGAGACGGACAGAGAAAAATTTAAACTAGAACGCCCTCAGGAATATGAAAATCAAAGAAAACAAAATTTGGAAAAAATTATGTGTATCATGTAACCTCAGCTTAAGGTTTTTCGATGTGTAAGTTTGGTGACTGTCCCAATTTGCATGTGGACAAAATATTTTTTTTTAATTTTGTTTTGTAGTTTTACTAAATAACTGTTTGAATATTGTTTTAGCCAGTTACAATATTGAACACTATAAAATATATTAAAAAAACTAACCACTTTATCAAAGGAATATAATAAAAAATCGATCTTCGTAGCGTCACTTGTCACAAAACTGAATTTAAAACTTCATTTTAGAAAAATGAGGTTTCAATTCAAGGTTTTTATATGTTTTTTTTTCGATGGATTGTAACATTCAGTAGCAATGGAAAATAAAAATTAAGTCATATTACTTAAAATATTAAAACAGGACGATTTTTATGTCGTCACCAAACTGACCACTATTTCACTACAATGTCCATTTATTTTCCGTTTTTACTAAGGAAAATATGCAATTTATTTAAAATAAAATACAATTTTCAGTCCCTCAGACTGTCTAATATAGCCTAGGACCTTTAAACATCTTAAAACCACAACTTTAAAAATATAGTATTTTTATCAGGGTACACTTAAAAGTGAAAATGCCAAGTTATTACATACACCTGTTTGTAATGTCATATTCGAATAAATCGATTGGTAGTTCGTTAAAATGTACTCGATTAAATCTAATGAGCCGATTCAGATTTAAAACCGAATACTTTCAATTGATAGATAAGTATAGCGACTCAACTAATCTAAAAGCCGAAAACTTAAAAGCCAAAAGTCCAAGTTAAAAGCCGAAAAAGTTTCCATTTAATTCGGTCGGCCGTAGCAGAGACAATCTCCACAGGTGAGGATTGTTCCAATCTTCAATGTCTCCCCGCAGACTATAATCCACCTTGCATCGCATGCTCTAATGTCTGTGTCAGCGAATGGTGTTAGTGTTACTGAGTACTGGTACTAAACAAAAGAAAAACCAAACTTCTTTTCAAACAATATTTGCTATTGACATGCTAATGGTTCCTACACACTATGCCGGCGGCATGGCCGCCTGCTTTTGCCACGCGCCACGTATCCTCGGCTCTTGCGCCATCAATTCCTTTGCGAACCTTTGCGCGGCTTTGTGCGGCAGGGCCGGGCGCGCCGCGGCTTGCCCGGCGGCAGTGCCGGCGGCCATGCCGCTGGCATAGTGTATAGCAGCTATAAGAGAAGATCAATCAATAGTAAAAAACCGGGTCTACTGACCGAATGATTCCTTGATTTGTGGTCTGCTCTTCACCGTGTCTATCTACTAAGCTTGGTCTTGCTCCAAGATTCTGAGAGAAGACTGGGCCACTGTTCGCTTTCACGTTGAGATGGAAAACAATCGAATCAAAAAAGAAACAATCGAATATTATTCGAATTAAACAATTCTAATATGCACATCACTAACAGTCATTCTAACCACAACAATGTTGAATAATATATTTAATCAGTTCCCGTACCAGCTACTATTGGTGAAGTGACAATGTTTTACAGTACTACTTTTGTGTGTTTCGCTGGATTCGTTTTAGGAAAATCTGCTGGACAGCGTAAGTGCCTACAATATTATATTAGCAAGTTTTTTTTATAGGTACATAAAGCAAGTTTGTTTTTTAATATAGTTTGGGTTTCTTATTTTCCTTGATGGGTGGGGCTGTCAAAGCAACTAAAAGAGATTGTTGAAATATTTTAACAATATTACATACATACCAATTTTTTTTTGTGATTCCAGTTGTGTTATACGAGTAAGACTTATAAGAGCATCTTAAAGTTAAGTTCGTTTGAGAATTTGTAGTTAAGGCAGGCGGTAGCTTAAGGCCACTTCAGGAGGACTTTACGATATATTGCCACCCCTGCCAGCAGCTCTCAGAGAACGTTGATGTGAAATCGCGCTGTGACGAACGAGAGCGTCGCAAACTTATGCGATTTTACTGCGGTGTCTATATCCTTGTGGAATGCAATTTATTTATAGTTAAATTAAGCGGTATAACACCAATAACATTAATTAACATAGAAACAATTATATGGTTGACAATAGTTTAATTTAAAACTAACATGAAACAGTGAACTCCCTAGCATACTTTCTCTCACAGAACATCAGACATATCCGCATAATTTTACTCCATTCATCCGCAAACACATCCCATTCAAGGTTGGCAGTCAGAAGAGCATTAACATCTTCAAATTATGATAGACTGGGGATTCGGCTCTGGCTGCAGTTTAAGATGACAGTTGCACAAACAGACTGGTTGGCGGCTCTGACGGTGTCCAATCATTTGTCGGGCACAAATAATCGGCAGAAAAGGACATGGACCTCTGGGCAGTCGATACGTCCCCATAACAATACGCAATGATAAAGTTACTCCGGTCAGAATACCTATTATGGTATCTTCTAGAAGGTCCCATGACCTTCTATTTAAAATTCCCTTCCAATTTTGTATGGAACAGCCTGGGTGATAAAAACTATCAACAAACAACAAAGGGGTCATCGTGTACTCAAATCTATGGTACAAGTTTTCATTACGATGTATGCTGCCGTGAATATCGCCGTAAAGAGAGCGTTTTTAGGGTACCGCAGCTATATGGCAAAAAAGGGAACCCTTATAATTTACCCCCAAAAAAATCCGTATTCATCCCACATTTTATTCCCTTTTGATCCCCTAATCGTTTGTTTTATTTCTTTCTTTTAGTTCCATTTCGCCCCACATATGTAAATACTTCATAACTAGAATTTTGAGCACCACATAACTAGAGGTACGAGGGTGTAAAGTTCACTCATCCTCCATAGAAAATAGAGGATGCTTCGACAAGATGGGTGTTGTGTCTAGTAGGCAAGTGCCCGACGATTCATGTCGGGATATTGTATAATATGCGAATACTCGTCACGCGGTAAACCCTGCTTGCGCGATGCAGGATATTGCGTGCCGTCAGTGTGATGCGTAGTTCGCATGTGGCGTTGTAGATGCGGCCACACAACTGACTATAAAAAACTAATATTGTTAACATAAACATGATAATTTTTATGAATATGTCATAATTTTCAGATATTCGTATAAGCGGCCTGCCTAAAAATAACATCCTGGACCAGTATCCAAATGATGAATATCAATGGACTATTGAATATCAATACTTTGTGAACGATACACTTAACTTAACTTGTGTATCGAATGGAAAATTGCATGATGCAAACCAGCGTTTTAATCCGTTTCTGTGGGAATTTGCAAGTAAGCCTGTTATATTACAAAATCTCTACATAATTATACACTAGGTCCCTCTGAGCTGAGGATTGTCACCCCTCCCTGGATCTTGCAGATGTCTTGTCCTGTTTATGCACCAAATATTTCAGTCCTGAGTCATTCTTGAGGCCTGCTGAATAGGTAGTCCTCTAGGGACTGGAGAATCGGGTCGGTATATCGTTTTGCTCGTTGACTCCTTGGTCTTTCCTAGATCTCTTACATGACTATATTCCATTTAAAATAAGATTAGACATTTAACTAAACCTTTTTACAGTCCGTTCAACCGATTTACAGCGTTGGTGGCATGACAAATGGCAGCTGCAGTAAACAGTTGGTATTGTAACCACTTTTTTACTTTTAATGACATTCTTATGCCTATAGAAGCGGTTGAACGGACTGTAAAAAAGGTTTGTTTGGAATGTCTAATCTTATTCCAAATAGAGTATAGGGTGAATTTTCAGTCCACTAAGCCTACAGCGTTCTCAAATTCACAAAATAGAAAAGAATCTAAGCATATAAAATATTTATAAATTAATAAACGAAAGACCTATTTTAAACGAAATGACATGATTGCTATTACAAATGTAACAAATGTGATTAATTATCATGTACATAAAAGCCATTAATAAAGTGTTGAAATTAAATTGTAGGCTTATAATGTCAAATATTAGGATGATTATGTCAAGGAAGAATGTAAAAAAAAAAATAAGCATGGTAATTTGGGAGCAGTTAATAGACTCTTGCATAATATGCCGTTAATGTTGTACCAGGGAAGCCACATGTGCAGAAGGAATTATTGCCAAACTTCCTTGTCTTCATCGTAGTCTTTAATTTTATAATATGCTTTCTTGAAACGGACACGTTTGATGTGGGTTTTGAACTTCCCATCGCTAAGCTCTGTAACCGACTTTGGCAACTTGATATAAAAGCGGATACTGTTTATAAGAAATGACTGGCTTGTTTTAGTTAATCTCAATTTGGGTATCAGAATTTCATGTCTAATAAGTGTATTTATATTATGAAAATCGATTATTATTTTGAAAAGTCTTAAGTTTTTGCGAACATACATAATACTTTCTAAGATATAAAGAGAAGACAGAGTCAGTATATCAATTTCTTTGAATTTGTTACTAAGGGACTCGCGAGGACCCATTTTATAGATTGCCCTCTTTTGTAAAATGAAAATTGAATCTACGTCAGCTGCCGATCCCCACAGCAGAACGCCATAAGACATAATACTATCTGAAAGAGTTTTAATGTGGGCGCCCCACTGCAATGTCTAATCTAAAATAATTCCATAAATATAGTTTCCGTTATTGCGTCTAGTTTTTTGCCATCAAGTTTAAGATTTAGACCCACCCACTTGAGGTACATTTGGTAATGAGAACCTAATTAGTTTTGTTCGCTTTTAGTAAAAAAATATTAGCTGCGAACCATTTCGAAAGAATGGTCAGGCCATCGTTGACATGAGAGACATCTGTATCTTTACTATATATCTAAAAATAAGAGAAGTGCCGTCAGCTGAGATAATTATATCCAATAAGTTAGCCATCATGTAAGGAAGATCATTTATATAAACAAGAAATAAGAAAGTTCCAAGAATTGAACCTTGAGGCACGCCCATTTTAACTAGAGACCCCGAGGACGTTGCCCCATTAACGTTTACTTTTTGCTGCCTGTTTGATAGATAGGAAAGAACAAGATCAGCAGGTTGTCCACGAATTCCGTAGTGCTGTAATTTACAGATCAGTGTATTGTGGTCAACGCAGTCAAACGCTTTTGAGAGGTCACAGGAAACGCCGCCGTCGCCAATTGCATCCTGGGGCTTCTCCCAGGATTCCAAAATGTGACTGATTAGTTTTACTCCTGCATCAGTCGTTGACCTACCTTTCGTGAAGCCAAACTGGTGACTATGTAAAATCCCATTTGAATTAAATTGTGACAACATCTGGTCTAGCATGATTTTTTAATATATTTTACTCAATGCTGGTAGCACAGATATAGGTCTATAATTAGAGGGATCACTCTTACTACCCGATTTGAAAATTGTTAATACTTCACTATGTTTAATTAAATAAGGAAACGTACCGCTATCTAAAAATTAATAAAAAATGCCTGTTAGGACAGGGGCAATTGTGTTAATGATATCTGCCAGAACCTTAACGGAAATCCCCCATAAATTTTCATTGTTTTTATGTTAATACTTTTTTTAATGCTTTTAAATGTAACAATAGAAATGGGGTTGAATTCAAAACTTGGCATGTCGTTACTGAAATTTTATTTTAAAAGAGATTCAGCTAGTATAGATGAAGAGGGGAGAGATTTCGTAACCTCTATTGGGATGTTGGTAAAAAAAAAAATCTAGTGTCTCAGCAACTTTTAACTTATCTAAAATGGTTTCAGTATCAATTATTTAAGACAATTAATTCTGATCTCGCAGTTTCGTGTTTCTGGTTTCTTTGTTAATTACCTGCCAAACAGCTTTTATTTTATTGTTAGAAATACAAATTTTGTTACTTATTCATTTAGATTTAGCTTGGACGCACTCTTTTAAATATCTTACAATAGTTTCTTACATAATTATGAACAGCTTCTTCAATGATATTTCGTTATATAAATTATACAAAATATCTCTGCTTTTTCTAATGCCAGCCGCGGCCCATTAATTCAATTTTGGTTTAGTATTGATTGTTTTTTTTTTCAGGGCATGCTTTGTTGAATTTTTGGCATACTGTAGAAAATAATGTATAGTAGTGAATCAAAACTAGCTGTTGATAGATTCTGCTGCTGAGAACATTATTATTAAACATTTTCAATTTATTTTGGTCTTAACTGAATAATTTTACCTAAACGTAATTTTTTATCTGATTCAAAGGATATAAGTTGACCTGTATGATCAGACCTGACACCACGATTTTTTTATTTTACAATTAGTAAATACATTGTCTATGCATGTAGCTGAGGCTGCTGTTATTCTAGTTGCTAAATTAAATATACATTTTAAAATGAGACAGAGAACTTGAATTATTACATTTCTTAATCAATATTTTAGTTCACTAGTTAGCCATATTTTTTATTTCCATACAATAATATTGCCAAATAAACCAAAACAGCGAAATAATTGACAACAATTTGCGACGTTGTCCACTTTCAATATAAACCCTCTTAAGCCCGTTGACAGTAACAGCAGGATTACAATCACACGATACATAATTTCAAAACGGGAAACTACTTTCCACACACCGTCGCACAGTGGATCGTCCCCATACAAGAGGTCGGACTTAGAATTAAAAATTGAAAAAGTATTTAATTGAAAAAAATTAAATATACAGTTGCATTACTCTATTATGGAACTACAAAAAATGTTAGTACAATTTTTTTATTTGACCAGTACTTTATGAGCAATTCGATGAAAACTGTTATTTTTCTATGGAAATGGTCACAAAAATGTCTGTATCTCATGATTCCCTCCTTGTTTCGATTTGCGGTTTTCACTACTGTTATTTACCCATTTTATGCCACATTTTCTTTAAGGACACATGGTGCCCCCAGCGACCCCCTTCCGAGATATTTTGCTTTTAGTAACTATACTTTTTATTGTATAACTGATGAAATGGAGGTACATTAAGTATATTCATTACTGAGAATAAGTCATCCCTAAGTAGTTCCTTAAATAACAGGTGCATTTGCGAGTACTTTAATGACTTATGAACGCTTCTGTTGCCATACAACAAAAGCGTTAATGAGTCCTTAAGTAAAGATTACCAGTACTTGCTTAATCTAATTAGTTATTGTAATTACTATGTTAACAGCCCTTAATCTCTGCATTGTGATTGTCTAACGTCATTATTATCTTATCAAATTCATTGCTAGTTGCCTACTTGCTGCCCTATATATTTGAGTGTGTTTAGCAAATGTAATTCAGTTGTAATTATAACTTCTATCAAGTGTTGTCATTATGGCTTTCCGTGGGTTTTCTACTTATCTAGATCTTTACGTTGCTCTTCGTAATCATAAAGATCTTCGTGACTATGACAATTTATTTAACACATTGAAGTCGAGTACTAACGTCCAGTTAAGTGAAAGTGATGTGACGGATCTCAAGAACTGGTGTCGACGATTTTGCTATAGGGTTTACACAAATGGGTGCAATCAAGAAGGACAGTCGACAGGTTCATTAACAAGAACGGAGAGTGGTTAAATTCCGATATCGTTTGGCCAGATTGCTTTAAAGAAAATGTTGTTGACACTGAAGAAGCAAATGAAAATGAGGCAGAAGAGGTAGTCAGTCCATCAAAATCAGATGCATCAACTTCAACATATACATCTCCTCGCAAACGCTTTGAAGATTTATCGACTAGACACAAAAGAAGACGTGTTAATGAAAATGTTGCTAGTTGCAGTCGTCCGGATGAGCTTTTGCATACTGTTGAAAGTATACTTAAGTCGGAAAAAATGATATGGCCAGAATAATGAAAAATTTGCTGGAAAATCCTGAACACGTCTCAACAGTTTTAAATATCCTGGAAACTAAGCAGAATCCTTCGCTTCGTGAAGTTCCTACTCACAAAGCACTTGCTCTTTACGTTTACTTGCAGTTATCCAAGTGGCGTTACATCACACTTCGGGACTTTAGTTTAAAAGAAGGTCATGCGAAATACCCAAGCTACTACTTGTTAGTTAAAGAAAAGCTTAAATGCTACCCGGCAAAAGAAGACATAACTGTGACTGAAACTTCCGCAAAGATACGGATCCAAGCCCTCCTTGATCTCACAGTTAGGAGGCTGATCGATTCACTTGAATCAAATTTTGATGCTGGTGAACCACTTGTGCTTCACAGTAAATGGGGTTTTGATGGAGCTTCAAGTCAAAGCATTTACCATCAAACGACAACAACAAGTGAACAAGACTTATCCAGTGTATTTATGGCAAGTCTTGTATCGCTTAAGTTAGTGACTTCTAGTGGAAGTATAGTGTGGCAGAATGATTGGCCATCGTCAACCACATATTGACGCCCGATTTCATTTACATTTATGAAAGAAACGGAAGCGAATGTTAAGGCTGAAATGGAAATATTTGAGACCGAGATTCGTGAACTGAACCCGACTGATTGCGGCAATGCTACTGTTACTCACAATCTATGGCTAACCATGATTGATGGTAAGGTACATTCAATCATATCTGGTACCTACATCGGCAGCAGTGTGTGATTTGTGCAAAGCTCGCCCAAGCGAAATGAATAACTTGGAAGAAGTGAGAGCTAAACCCGTGAATACAGATTTATACAAGCATGGATTTAGTTCATTGCATGCTTGGATTCGGTCTATGGAGTGTTTATTACACATTGCTTACAGAATGGACATAAAATCATGGCAAGCAAAAGGTGACGAAAATAAAAAAAAAGTTAAAGATAAGAAAGAAGCCATTCAAGAAGCTTTCCGAAGAAGCACAGGCTTACTTCTAGACGTTGTTAAGCAGGGTAGTGGCAATACAAACACTGGAAATGCTGCAAGAAGGTTTTTTGCAAACCCTGAAACGACTGCGGAAATTACTAAATTAGACGTTAATTTAATTAGAAGACTCGCCGTTATTTTGCAATGCATTTCCTCAGGCGAAAAAATTCAAGTCCAAAAATTTAAATTATATTGTAATGAAACAGTAAATTTATTCGTGGAATTATATCCATGGTATAACATGCCAGCAAGTTTACACAAATTGCTGATTCATGGATCACAGATAGTGGACCACTTATCAGTAGTACCTATAGGTTTTTTGTCTGAGGAAGCATCTGAAGCAAGAAACAAGGATTTTCGTAAATTTAGAGAATATCATACACGAAAGCATAGTAGCATCGCCACTAATGAAGACATTCTTCATAATCTGCTATTATCTTCCGATCCTCTTCTCACCACCTTACGACCGAAGATGACAAATAAAGCCAAAAAGTCTTCATTTAGTGAACTAGACGATTTACTCATAGTTGATCAGAGTGAATTGGAGTTCATTGACGTTTGAAATGAAATGAATGAAATGAAATGAAATGAAATTGTTTATTCTGTAAATAGGATATAGGAATCACTTTTACACGTCATATTAAAGATATATTAAATTTTGCTAGATGAGTTCGGCGTTTCCTATCCGACTACTCTGAGAAGAAAGGCCGAAACAAACTCAGAGGTCACAGTCTCATTTAAAGTCCAGACATAATCTTGGTCAAGCCATATGAGGACCATGTAGATTCATGTCTGAAATGGTCTTTTGAGAAAAGAACCACACAGATTTGAGTGGACCTGTCCAGTCAGTGCAAGCATTTGTCAGTAATCGTGGAGCTCAACTCAGAACAAAAGGAGCTCAACTCGACGAACAATACCAAAGAAAGGACATTTGGGTAGGCCGCGTAAACTACTCAAACTGCCAGACCATCATTAAAACTAACTGAGAGAGGATAAAAAAGGAGTAATGAGAAAAAAAAAATTAAATTAAAAAAATATCCACATAGTCCTCACATTCACAATAGGTAATTAAAATAATATTATACTTTACAAAGTAATCATGTCATTTTGTTTTAATGTTTAAATAAAACTGGTATATTTTAATGATTTTACTAAATAATTCTAATTTCAAGTTTTATGGTCTTATCACAAGGTTTAGCAGAGCGAGCAGCTCAATCCCAAGCTTTTTTATCTTCTAAATAATCTGAAATTTTATAGTAGCCTTTTTTACAAAGTTTGGTTTTAATACAAATTTTAAATCGTTTAATGGGTAAGTTTCGAATATCAATGGGAAGTTTGTTGTAAAAGCGTATACATTGACCCATGAACGAGTTGCCTACTCTGTGGAGACGAGTGCGATGTACAGCAAGGTTGTGTTTATTCCTGGTATTTAAACTATGAATATCAGACATTTTCTTAAAATTTGATATATTTTTGTGTACATACATTAGGTTTTCAAAAATATATTGTGAGGCTAGAGTTAGAATATTTACTTCTTTGAATTTTCCTCGAAGGGAATCTCTCGGACCTAGGTTGTAAATGGCTCGAACAGCCCTTTTCTGTAGAACAAAGATAGTATTAATGTCCGCACAGGTTCCCCAGAGAAGAATCCCATATGACATAAGACTATGAAAATAACTAAAATAAACAATTCTGGCTGTATCTACATCAGTTATCTGTCTAATTTTTTTAACAGCATAGGCGGCCGAACTAAGCTTTCCTGATAATTTTTCTATGTGTGGGCCCCATTGTAATTTACTATCAATAGTGATTCCAAGAAAAACTGTCGACTCAACAGGGTCCAGTTCTATTCCATTAACTTGAACATTGGTAGTTAGCTGCCTGACATTTGGCGTTGAAAATTTTATGAGTTTAGTCTTGTTTTCGTTCAGAAGAAGATTATTTACATTAAACCAATGCACAACTTTAGAGAGTGCATCGTTAATTTGTTCAAAGTTAACTAACTGACGTTTGATTTTAAAAATAAGGGAAGTGTCATCTGCGAATAATACGATCTTGTGATTATCCCTTATGTGGTAAGGTAAGTCATTTATATAAATTAAAAATAAGAAAGGACCTAGAATTGAACCCTGCGGAACGCCCATGGTGACTGCAGATCCTGCAGATCTCTTGCCATTAACATCGACCCTCTGAATTCTGTTGTTCAGATAAGAAGTCAGAAGGTCGAGAGCTTTGTTCCTCATACCATAGTGGTACAGTTTCTTGATGAGTGTATCATGATGTACGCAATCGAATCGAATCGTTTCAACTGATACACTTGCTGCATGTAGTGACGTTGAAGAAGATGATGACGATAATAATGATCATGATGTCGTTATTGATGAAGATGAAGAAAATATAGTTTAAGTCTTATAGTACCTAATATTATTATTAACAAGCAGTTTCTTTGTTAATTTCTTGTTTTTGTGTATTTTTTTTTATTCTGTTCTTCTTTTGTTTTGTGTTATGCCACCCATCGGCCAATAAATGTTTTTTTTTTTCTTTCTTTTCTATTGTTGTTAGTAACTAAATGGTCGTGTTAATTAATTAATTTCCTATTATAATTTAGTTCTTAGTAGTTGTTTAATTTTTTAGTTTGTTTTAGGGTACATAGTTGTTTTATTTTTAAATTATTTTTACAGTGTTATATTATTTAAATAAAAAATATTTTTATACCTACATATTTTCTTATTGATCATAAAAAAACTCTATTTCTTTTCGATGTGTTATTGTAAATTCGACTCAGTCATTACTAAGCTAATGATGACATTATCCAATCACAATGCAGAGATTAAGGGCTGTTAACATAGTAATTACAATAACTAATTAGATTAAGCAAGTACTGGTAATCTTTACTTAAGGACTCATTAACGCTTTTGTTGTATGGCAACAGAAGCGTTCATAAGTCATTAAAGTAATCGCAAGTGCACCTGTTATTTAAGGAACTACTTAGGGATGACTTATTCTCAGTAATGAATATACTTAATGTACCTCCATTTCATCAGTTATACAATAAAAAGTATAGTTACCAAAAGCAAAATATCTCGGAAGGGGGTCGCTGGGGGCACCATGTGTCCTTGAAGAAAATGTGGCATAAAATGGGTAAATAACAGTAGTGAAACCCGCAAATCGAAACAAGGAGGGAATCATGAGATACAGACATTTTTGTGACCATTTCCATAGAAAAATAACAGTTTTCATTGAATTGCTCATAAAGTACTGGTCAAATAAAAAAATTGTACTAACATTTTTTGTAGTTCCATAATAGAGTAATGCAACTGTATATTTCATTTTTTTCAATTAAATACTTTTTCAATTTTTAATTCTATGTCCGACCTCTGTATGGGGACGATCCACTGTGCGTCGGTTTGCTGGACAAATTTTAATATTAACTAATAAATAAAGTTTTTTGCTTGCTTTTCCTGTGCCACTTCTAGGCCGCCTCAATCAATCCACTCCAGAAACTTATTACTTCCTTATTTTTTTAGATAAATCATTGGATTCTGCAGCAATTGCGATACCAAATACGACAATTGAGTTTTCAGAAATACCATTTACGAAGATTTTGGATGCAACCCACAACGGAACTAAAATAAAATGTATTTATTTTCCAAACGGAAAGATCCTTTCTACTAGTAAAACAGTTGAGATCATCCTCCGAATGAAACCGGATTCAGTTTTATAACCAAATGTGAACGAAGGTACTTCAGGTGAGGGATGACAATTTATTTTAATGATGTTCCTAAAAAGGAATTAGGTAAAGCGTGAATTAATCGTAGATCGAGATAGTGTAAGATAAATTTTAGTTGTGTAGTGGTATGTAAAAGTTGATTTGTAACGATGAGGGTGACTTAATCTGTATAGGTCTTCTTCTTTTCGTGTGGTTAGTGACCTCTGACTTGGCTTCACATGCCGTCGAGAAATATCTCTCAGGCATGCCGGTTTCCTCACGATGTTTTCCTTCACCGTTTTTTAAGCAAGTGATAATTATACGTTACGCACATGAATCCGAAAAGTCAGAGGTGCCGTGCCTTGGGTTCGAACTCGAGATCTATGATTTGAAAGTCTGACGGTCACACCACTAGGCTATCACTGCTACCATACTGTATAGGTTCAAACCCTCTTTAAATAAATAGAAAAACAAAATAAGCGAGAACCCTTTCCGACCGCATCTTCGTTTGGAGTCTAAGCACTACCTTTTACTGCACACCAAACAGAGGTAGAATGAAAACAACATCTAAATTAATATTACAGAGAGTTAATGGTGCCGATTCTCTTGTCACAAATGCCTCTGAACTAGACAAAAAATCACTAAAATTTAGTTTATTCCTGTCAAACGACGATTTCCCATTCTGAAATAGACGAAAGTGACACACCTTAACTATATTTTAGTTTGACAGCACTAACATAGTACTGAGTTTTTAGTTTAGTGAAATTGCCAATTTTGCTATTCTGAATTTGACATTTTTCACCTAAAATTTTGATTGTAAAATACCAAACTAGACTAAACGTAACAAGTTTTAATCGCGATTAAAAAGGTGTGGTATAAAATAAGTTGTCATGAACTAAAATTCACACCAACATCTCGACTTCACATGCAAAAACAGTACTGTATTTTTTTCTTCTTTTGCTTATATCTCGAAAATGGTGCGTCCTATCGCAAAAATAATGAAAATTTCGACCCCCTCTATGAAACCCTTAAACCCGTAATCCTGAACATGTAGGCAACATTTTTTCATGTTTTCCATACAAAAAGTGTAAAATTCCATATAAAACACGTCGCGGCGGCGCCCCCAGCGCGCCTCCGGCTCTAAAAAAATCACGGTTTAGGGCAAACCACGGGTACCACGTGGATTGGCGATTGTCAAATTCTATTAGTTGTGTCAAAATTAATTTTCAGTTTAGAGAATTTTATTTGCAGAATAGCTCTAAGATTCTCATAGCCAAAAGCAAGAAGTTTTAGTGATAGGTTAGTTAGTTTAGTTCGGTGTACAAGAGAATCGGCACCAATGTCTGTTTTTATGTAGCGGTAATTGTGATTTATTTTATTTATTTCTGAAACAATCCGTGACATCACTGCGGGCTTTATCAGAATACCAGCATGTAGCATGACAACCATATAAACGGGTTTTCTACGGGCTTTGTCGACGGAAGAATAGACAAAATGACAGATTGTGATTATTTATCTGTCATTTTGTCTATTTTTCCGTCGACAAAACCCGTTTCTATTGTGGGCATGCTAAGCAGCTGCGCTGAGACACGATTTTTTTAAATGTTGCATCAGCATGCTGAGATAAGAGCCTTTTGGCCTCGTACAGGACTTTCTGCTTAATTTTTTTTTTACATTGTTTTTATTTATGTTTAGTTTGTTGTTTTATTTGTGGTCTCCTGTGCGAGTCCCAATAAATACTTTTCTTTATTTCTTTCTTTAATCTCTGAACACCCTGATCCGATTACAAAAAATTTTCACTGATAGTGAGCTACGCTAAGCTATGTATAAGCCACGTAGGATACTTTTATGGTTCCGTACCTCAAAAGGAAAAAAACGGAACGCTTATAAGATCACTCGTGTGTCTGTCTGTCCGTCTGTCACAGCCAATTTACTCCAAATCTAATTGATCGATTAAGTTGAAATTTGGTACACATATGTTTTTTCTGTAATCCAAAACGTAAATAAATAAATTTTGACTTTTGGGGGGCAAATAAGAATGTTAAAAAAAAAGATTTGCGAAATGTAACGTGTGACATATCAAATGAGTTGTTGCGAGGATCTCAATTTTTTTGTAATCTTAATATAAATACATTTAAATATATTTAAGAAAATAAGATGAACATTGACCATTCCCCCCTTATCTCCGAAACTACTGAGCCTAAAATTATGAAAAAAATACAGAGAAACGTTCTATATTCATAGATTGAAGGAAAGCATATAAAAAGTCTATGGTCTTAAAATAACATGGCAACTATCGTGCGTACAAACTAAAATTTGTAGTTGGAATGTTGTATTACCCTAGTTACCCTACCTATTTAAACTATTAATTTCAGGTCACATTTCCAACAATTTGGTGTCTCAGATAGTCCCCATAGCTGTTGGTGTTGGAGTCGCTATTTTCATCATAACGATGGTATGCCTAGTTTTATGGCGCAAAAGGACGAAACGGATCAATCTTATTGAGGTACTTAGGAACGGTTATTATAACTTTTGTTTACAGAGGATGTAGGTACTATAAATAGTACACCAGTTATATCAAGTACCGTTGTATAAGGAGATGAGCCCATTTATAAAGGACCAAATTCAGACTCCCGTCTGATACAGAGAATTTACAACTCGAAAAACTTCGGATTTGAAATGGGCAATGTGGGACTTTACCCTTATTACGTAATACACGATCAATCAGAATCTGAATCGTTTTGAAACAGATTGCTAATTAATTGGTACATAAATTTAAAAAATAATAA
Source organism: Agrochola lota (assembly GCA_947364205.1). Lineage (NCBI taxonomy): Eukaryota > Metazoa > Arthropoda > Insecta > Lepidoptera > Noctuidae > Agrochola > Agrochola lota. Next base: position 4,671,872 of record OX376246.1, on the reverse strand, counting down.
TCTGCTCAACAATGTAAATAACGTAATGATTGTTGTTGAACTGTCAAAATGAAACAGATTAGTCGTAATCATTTACAAAAATGTGTTGCGTAATTAGATAGTCAACCACCACAATGTTCCGCGATCATGTTTGGGTTCACAAGACCAACGAGCTTGTCCAAAGTAATATGTAAATACTTATTTTCATTTCAGAACGCATATGATAATCTTCCAAATGGAAATGACAGTCCAATACCAGCGTTCCCAAGCCAATGGGAAGCTAATGACGACGATTCAAATTACGCTAAAATTGATGAAGGAGTTGTGCAAGAGAATTACAACTATTCAACATAAAACGACAAATTATACAGTATGCCATATAAAAGACAGAGTAACACCAGTGAGCATCATTATACTGAAATAGACGATGATTTAAAGCGTAAACCTGAAAGACTAGCAGCCAATTGGAACACTGCTCAACCCTCCAATTACAACAAACAAACAGATACACTTAGAGCAACAGCATGCCACAGTTCGAACAATACAAGTTATAACAATTTTAGTGATTCAAAACAAGGCACTTACGACAAATCAAGACACAACAATTTACCTATCAATAACAGTTATGAAAATTACAGCAATGAAAAAAGGCCAAGTAAAAGTGTCACTTTTAGACAAATGAGTAATGACTTAAGACCGGAACGTAATTATAGTGAAGGAAACTCCAGGCAAGATGGTAGGAATAACGACCGTAAAGTAAAACCAAAAAACGATGGTTATTACGCTAATACGGGCCTAGAGAAGAGACATACAACCTGGGGTTATGCATAAGAAACATAACTATGAAAACCATTCTTCTCAAAATGAGAATACTAACAATCCATTAGATTCAGACTATGCTGAACCGTATGGTGAGCTTGGAATAAGTTGCAAAAACGACCTTTATGGATAAACTGATAAAATAATTAATAAATTACAGAGAAAAAACAAACAACAGCCTGTTTGCATGAGTTTTGCCATGCAACTTACAAAGATAAACAAAAACAACATAAACAGGCTACAAAAAGAAAATAGAATTATAGTGATTCAAAACAAGGCACTTACGAAAAATCAAGACAACAATTTACCTATCAATAACAGTTATGAAAATTACAGCAATGAAAAAAGGCCAAGTAAAAGTAAAAGTGTCACTTTTAGACAAATGAGTAATGACTTAAGACCGGGAAGTAATTACAGTGAAGGAAACTCCAGGCAAGATGGTAGGAATAACGACCGTAAAGTAAAACCAAAAATCGATGGTTATTACGCTAATACGGGCCAAGATATTTACATGCAAAAAAAACCTGACAATGAAAATAATTTTCTTCGAAATGAGAAAACTAACAATTCAGAGTATGCTGAACCGTATGATGAACTTGGATTTAGTTGTAAAAACAATTTTTATGGAAAAAAACAAACATCTGTTTGCGTGAGTTTTGCCAAGCAACTTACAAAAATAAACAAAGAAAAAATAATTAAACGACTACAAAACGAAAATAATGTAATAGATGATGCAGTTTGAAGAAGTAGGATGCTTAGTTTTGGTTATAAAAATGGCCTCTTTTAAATAATTTCAGGAGTGCACTAAGTATAGTAATTAATTAAAAAATAAGAACATTATTAATATAACGACTAGACTTAAACTGCTTTCTCTTAAGAGAAATTGTGAACTACTATCTAGGATACTCATAGATGGACAACGTATAAACAATTTTTATGTAAATATATTATTATGTTTAAGTATTTTTAATTGATTATTATTTATGGCGCCTAGCAACACTGAATACTGATGGACAGCTTTGAATTAAAATGTTACTTTTTATTGACTAATGATGGACAGTTTTGAATAAAAATGTTACTGTTTCCTAGAAGAGCGGTGACCGCTCACGTATCGTCCGCAATTTACCGGCGAATGAAACGTTGATTATGAGAGTAAGTTGTTGTTTTCCTAGAGAGCGTTGTTGAAATCGTAAGATTTAAATCGCTAGATTTGCCCTCATCGTACTCAGTCACAAGAAAAAGTGTCCATACTGAGAAGAGTGAGCTCACACATGATTAAATAGCGCTTCCATGACAAACAAGTGTCACTGCGTCATTGTGTGTCAGAGGTGTCAAAACGAAATAGAAACACGACTATGTATCTTTTGACACGGTAGGGCGAATCTAATGATATATTTTTTTGCCGCTGTCATCATTTTCATGACAACCGTCACTGCGGCCACGGCTTTTCTAGGAAACCGTAGCTTAATGGCTGTCCAAATACAGAGCGTTTTTTGACACCTTAATGTCAAATTTCCTAGAAAAGCCGTGGCCGCGCTCAGCGGCCGCAGTGACGGTTGTCATGAAAATGATGACAGCGGCAATATGACAGAACCGCTTTCCTTGGAAATTAAATGAAATGAAATGAAATTGAAATGAAATGAAATTGTTTATTCTGGAAATAGGATATCGGAATCACTTTTACACGTCATATAAAAAATATTAAAAAAATATGCTAGATGAGGTCGGTGTTTCCTATCTGACTACTCAAGGCCGAAACAAACTCAGAGGTCGCAGTCTCTTTTAAAGTCCAGACATAATCTTGGTCAAGCCATGTGAGGACCATGTAGATTAGTGTCTGAAATGGTCTTTTGAGGAAAGAACCACACAGATTCGAGTGGACCTGTCCAGTCAGTGCAAGCATTTGTCAGTAATCGTGGAGCTCAACTCAGAACTTAAGGAGCTCAACTCGACGAACAATACCAAAGACAGGATATTTGGGTAGGCCGCATCAAATACTCAAACTGCCAGACCATCATTAAAACTAACTGAGAAAGAAAAAATAAATGAAAACGAAAAAAAAGAAATTAGAAAAATATCCACTTAGTCCTCACATTCACAATAATTAAAATAATATAATACTTTACAAAGTAATCGTGTAATTTTGAATATAAATTTCAACAATGTCAAAGTGTATATAAAACTGGTTTATTGTGATGAATCATTAAAATGTCAAGTTTTATGGTTTTCACAAGGCTTAGCAGAGCGAGCAGCTCAATCCCAAGCTTTTCTATCTTCTAAATAATCAGAAATTTTATAGTACCCTTTTTTTACAAAGCTTTACCAATCAACTTATGATGTCGTGTGTATTGACACTGACTCAGCAATGTCGACTATTAAACCAACCAAAGATAACAATGCTCTGACTTTTATCAAACAGATTGGAAGATTGGATGAATAAAATGTCCTCCTAATTGGAGTCATAACAGGATCTGTCCCCCGTTCAGAGCCTTCGCAAGTTTTTTAGGAGTTATCATCATCACCATCTATGGCAGCCTGGTTCCACCCACTGCTGAGTATATACCTCCTTCCTTTTGTGCCATGCTTCCCTGGTTTGTGCGAGTCTCATCCAGGTCTTCGGAATTATTACAGAGGTCTAATAAAGAAAATCGGCTCCAACTGACCGAAGGCTTTCTAAGTCAAAGTCAAATCATTTATTTCAAGTAGGCCTTTAATTAAAGGCACTAATAAAATATAATTGATTCTAGTCAAAAAGCCCTTCCAAAATATAGTTTCGTATGAAGAAGAATGGGCAAGAAAGTCCATAGTTTCGCTTTTAATAGTAGTTTATGAAACTGTTGCATAATGAGGGGTATTAAAACACTTGTGTTATAATACCTAGTTATGGACAGTGTCATACACTACTTTACCTATTCACATACATTGACCTACTAAATAAAAGATCGACAAGAGAGAGAAGAAGAGAAAGAGATTTAAGAGAGATCAGACGGTACAACAAAACTTATGAACAAAATATAGCACATCATCGCGCATACGCTAAAGCGGGCGCTGCCACAGACAAGTAAAAATTGGAATCAAAACTTTTTTGTGAGACTATAAAAATGGCGCGCCCCGCATATTTGTTCCATTAGAAAAAAATAATTGATGAAAACTCCTTGGTGATATTCATTTCTTGGACTTGCCCTGTATCGTATTAGTAAAATCGATCGAACTTAACGATATGAAGGGTAGATAAAATGTTTTATCTACTCTCTTATCGTAATATTCGAATTATAAACTTCAAAACGAGTTTATATTGACATACTTTATAAACACAATACCGAAATTTAAAAATAGAATCATATTATAACACTTTTTCTCTAACAAAATAATGTTATAAAACATTTTTTTTCTATTACGATACAAGGCCAATCGAAGAAGTTAATACCACCAAGGAGTATCCATCAACTTTTTGTAATGGAACGTTAGTGGGGGACAGCACTCGTGGAGGACGTGGTGAGCGCTCTGTTCCCTTCGCGAGGGGAACATACTCCCCCGCCCATGGCTCCGCCTCCTGCGGTGCCCGATGCGGACCACACCATTGACGACGACGACGAATCTCCGGAGGTGACCGAGGTAGATTTGAGAGTGGCGGTACGTAGGCTGAGTGCCAAAAATACCGCCCCAGGACCCGACGGCTTACCTGGAAAAGCCTGGGTTCTGGCCTTAGAGGCTCTCGGGCCTCGACTTCGGGGGCTCCTAAGCGCATGCTTGGAGAGGGGCCAGTTCCCACTTCGTTGGAAGACGGGGAAACTGGTCCTCATCAAGAAGCCGGGGCGCCCGGCGGACTCTCCGTCCGCTTACCGGCCCATCGTGCTGCTCGATGAGGTGGGCAAGCTCTTTGAAAGAGTAATTGCAGACCTCCTTGTCGGGCAGCTGGTGCGAGTGGGGCCGGATTTGGCGGAGAGCCAGTATGGTTTCCGCAAGGGGCGCTCTACGGTGGATGCCATCATGCGCGTTCGAGCCCTCACAACGGGGGATGCTGTTGCCCGGGGTGGGGTAGTCTTGGCGGTGTCTCTTGACATCGCCAATGCCTTCAATACCCTGCCCTGGAGTTGCATTAGGGAGGCACTCCGGTATCACCGGATGCCGACCTACCTCTGTCGAGTGGTCGAGGCCTATTTGACGGACAGGGCCGTCATCTACCCCGGTCACCACGGTGAGTGGAACCGGCGAGAGATGTCGTGCGGTGTCCCGCAGGGATCGGTCCTGGGGCCGCATCTGTGAGACATCGGCTACGACTGGGTGCTGCGCGCCGACCTCCCTAGCGGCGTCAGCGTGGTTTGCTACGCTGACGACACGCTGGTCCTGGTGCAGGGGAGGTCGCATGAGGCGGCGGCCGAATTAGCGACACGTTGGGTTGCGACAATCGTCGAAAGGATCCGGCAACTGGGACTCGAGGTGGCCTTGCACAAATCCGAGGCCATGTGTTTCTATGGTCCTCGGAACGCGCCACTGTCGGGTTCCCAGATTACGGCGGGAGGGGTTCACATCGGTGTCGAGTCGACGATGAAGTACCTGGGACTCGTCCTCGACAGCCGGTGGAACTTCGTGGAGCACTTCCGACGTTTGGCTCCCAAACTGGATAGGGCTGGGGCTGCTTTGAAGCGGCTCCTGCCCAACCTGGGGGGTCCAAACGCCTCCTGCCGGAGGCTTTACGCGGGGGTCGTGCGGTCCATGGCCCTTTACGGGGCACCGGTGTGGGCGCGTTCATTAAGGCTGCGACCGGCCCGGCGGTTGAACGCGTCCCAAAGGGTCATGGCCATCAGGCTGGTCCGGGGATACCGCACGGTCTCCCGTGAGGCGGCGAGCCTCCTTGCCGGACTACCGCCATGGGATCTGGAGGCGAAAGTCCTCGCGCACATGTGGGAGTTGCGCGAGGAGGCGAAACGCCGTGGTGTAACTCCGCTGCCGCGAGAAATCACGGCACAGCGGACAGAGCTCCGGCGGGATCTCATGGCGGCATGGAGTGTACGATTGTCGCAATCCAGCGCTGGGCACGCCACAATTGCGGCGATAAGTCCCCTCTTTGAGGAGTGGCTTGAGAGGCGCCATGGCGTCCTCACCTTCCGCCTGACGCAGGTCCTCACCGGACACGGTTGTTTCGGGAGGTTCCTGTTCCGCGTAAGGCGGGAGGAAACGCCCGGGTGTCACCACTGTGTGGATCGCCCGGAGGACACGGTGGAGCATACGGTGGAGGTCTGCCCAGCTTGGGCGGAGCACCGCCGTGTCCTCACGGAGGCGATCGGCGGCGGCGATCTCTCGCGTCCGGCCCTGGTTCAGGCCATGGTTCGGAGCGAGAGTGCACGGGAGGCCGTCACCTCCTTCTGCGAAGCAGTTATGCTCGCGAAGGAGGAGGCGGAGCGCGCGAGGGAGATGCAAGCTGCACGCCCTCGCGGCCCTAGTCGCCGCAGGAGACGCCCCGGGCGTTGGGAGTCCAGAGCCGACTTCCGGCCACCGTAGGCGCGGGCTTGCGGACGGTGAGCAATGGGCAGCTCGCCGTCCGATAAGGACCAGGCCCGTGTCGACGGCGCGTTGTGTTCCACGCGCGCCTCAAAGAGATGTCAGCACCAACCGACGGGGTCGAAAGACCAATGCCTGCTGGGGTTGCGGGTTTGTCCGAAAGGGATAACGCGGCCCCGGCACACAGGCAACGGAAGGAACACGGGTGGGTTTTAGTCAGTAAAAGTCTGACACACCCTCTCGCTCTGCCCAGAGCGGGAGAAGTCATTTGATGATTTCCCACCCTCAAAAAAAAAAAAAAAAAAAAAAAAAAAAAAAAAAAAAAAAAAAAAAAAAAAGTGGGGGACAGCAGCACCGCTCTAGCGCATGCGCGGTGATGTGCTGGTGCTGGGTGCAGGCGCCATTCATACGTTTTGTTATACTGAATTTTGAGGGAATTTTGTATTCTTGATCTTTAACTTTGATCTTATATTTAGTAGGTTCAATCCCAATGTATGAGAGTAGATAAAGTAGTGTATGAAACTTTACATAACTAGGTATTAAAACAGTCGTGTGATCCTATTAAAAACCGAGCCGTAGGCGAGGTTTTTAAACCCACACTCATATTTTAATATCCCTCATTATGCACCAGTTTCATAAAAATAATAAAATAATAATCTTTTATTTACAGACTACAAAGGCCCACATTTTGTTAGTGTCTAAATTATCTTATAAACTATGTTAGTATACTAAGAACAAAAGGTGATAAATTGATAATACCACAGATAGTTTCACCAAGCCCCATGCAATACATGGAGCTTGATAAACCTACCCATGGCAGGCCCATCCAGCCTTGCAGCAAACACCCTCAAGATACTGTTGGTGCTTCCTGCCACTCTGCGTGTCACCGACGCCACCTGCTTACGCATTATTGCAAAATAGTCGTCAGTGTGCGCATCAGCGAACATACCTGACGCACTACAATAGGGTGGAAGCCTCAACAGCACCCTAAAGGTATTATTATATTGTATTCGCAGGGCATTGTTTGCTTTTTGGGTATGATTAGCCCAAAGGCTGCTGGTGTAAAATGTCTGGCAGTAAGCCTTGAATAGTGTAATTTTTACTGGTACTGAGCAACCAGCAAACCTTCGAGCCACCATATTTCCCCTCACAGCCAATGCCCTGCGCTCCCTTTCCATATCTGTGTCATCTTTCAGGTCTTCGGTAACAATATGACCCAGATATTTAAATTGGGTTACTCTCTGTAAAGGTGAACCGCACAGCGTTACTGGAGGGACATATGATGGACTTTTATTTCTACCTCTAAACACCAACAGCTCACTTTTCTTAGGGTTGTGCTTTAGCCCATACTGCTCGGCATACCCCTCACAAATAGAAAGCAACTTTCTCATTCCACAGATAGATGGGCTCAGCAACACCATGTCGTCTGCGTAGCTCAAGTTATTTAAACTAACTCCGTCTATGTGGCATCCGACATGTGTGTTGCTGAGCTCAACCAGTAATTTATTAACATAAATGTTAAAAAGTCTTGGGGACGTAAGACCTCCCTGTCTAACACCACACTCTAGTTTGTAGGGGTCAGACATCTCATTTGACCATTTTACAAAATTTCTCTGATTAGCATACCACATAGATAACGTAGACACCAACGACGCAGGCACGCCTGCCTCTCGAAGCTTTCCCCACATGGCATCATAGGAAACCAGGTCGAATGCTTTTGACAGGTCCAGGAAACATGCATACACTGGTGTTTTTCTATCTGTATAGTACTTGACAGTATGCTTCAACGCAAAAATGGCACTCTCAGTAGACAAACCAGCACGAAAACCAAATTGTGAGTCGTGTAACTGGGTATATTTACCGAGGTGGGCGTCAAGCACACCGTCCAGCACTTTGGCTATAACGGTTGCTAGTGAGATAGGCCTGTAGTTACCCTTGTCTGCTATGTCCCCTGTCCTGTCCTTTACAATAGGTATGACTACTGTATCCAGTAGCTCTTGTGGTAAGTGAGAATGTCCCAAGCATAGATTGAAGAACATGGTCAACACTCGCGGCAGGTGTATACCCGCGTTTTGAAGATGCTCGATGCTGAGCCCATCGTGACCAGGAGATTTACCCCTCTTCATACATTTAATAATAGATTTTATTTCTTTACATGAAAATCGAAGGGGTGATTCTGCACAACAGTGCTCAACATCGTTCCTACTCGACACTTTCTCGAGAGGCGAACTCATTTTGAAGTGTTCTTTGAAGATATTCGCTATTTCAATGCAGTCATTCCTTCCCTCCACGCTAGCCGAAACACTTGGGGTATTATTATTTAGTTTTTTAGTACCTTTCCAAAATGACGTGAAACTTTTTCTTGAATGTAATGAGGCTAGAATGTCCATTTCAATTTTGTCTTGGTTTTTAATACACCATTTTAATTTTGATTTAAATATTTTCCGCGTTAATTTCATCTCTTCAAAAGTGGGCCCGCTATTGGGTTGACCATGCCACATCCAAATTTTAAATTTAATCTTTGCTTGGGTGTGAGCTTCTTTTACATGTTTGTTCCAGCCCTTTATACCTTTATTTTTTCCTATACTGCCCCTAGAGGTCCTACTACTACTGGCAGCCTCACTTAATACATATACAATTTTGCTATACATTACATCCAGCATAATTTTATGGTCGAGCTTATCACAATATTTATCCGCACACAGTTTAAAGTTTTCAGGAAAGTCTAAGTTCTTTAATTTATTATTACACTGCAACAAGTATTTATTTATTTCTTCTGAGCTTCTTTCACCCCAACGTATGCTACTCGTATTACATAATTTATTAACAACTGTTTTTACTCTAATTATATTAATGTCACATTCCAATTTCAATGGAAAGTGATCTGACCAAAAAGAGTCATAAATCACCTCAATGTTTACTATTGTTTTGGACGCCGACCGTGTTACAAGACAGTGGTCTAGCCAACGTTTACACCCATGTGAGTCACTAATAAATGTAAAAGTCGGCGACAACATGCCGAGACAATTGACATCCGCACATAATAATTCTTGCTCGTTACAAAAATCCAGAAGTTCATTATAGAATGACTCACCTGGGTGCGCGTTAAAGTCCCCTAGTACAAACACTGATTCAATATTATTACTTTGTATCATTGAGTACATTTCACTGAGACATTCCGTAAAGTCTAACAAGTTCTCACTACAGTCCGTTGGCATATACATATCTATCACCATAAAAGATCGGTTATTAACCACTACTTTGACTGCACAGATCCTATTATTATTACTTTTCACTACCGACACGTGATTAAAAGCACTTTTTCGCCACAGTATGGCGACACCACCGTACGGTCTACCTTTGCAAATACCAGCAGACGTGTCTATTGAAGACTTCGCAGTGTAGCTGAATTCTTGATCTATGTTTTCGAGAAAGTGTAAATCATGTGGATATAACCAAGTTTCTTGTAACAAGACTATATCAGCCATCCTGCACAGTGAGCGCACGCAGTTCACCGATCTCTTCACATTTTTACAGTTAAATGTTATTATGTTCATTTTCGAAGCACTATCCATTTAAGTCTTATTTTTTATTTCATTGCTCTGAGAAACAATCTTGTCCTCTTCTCTTCTAATTTTGAAATGTACAAAACGTCGAAATGTGATGCCATCGGGCCACATCTTGTCATCTAGAAACATTTCCAGCTTGTTTTTGTTTACAAGTAATTTAAATGCATTGTAAGGCCTCTCTTTCTTCATTGTTATTTTCTCCAGAGAAACTACTTCCAATGTTTTATTTTTTATGTAAAGGCAGATATCGTTTTCTGCAGTTGCCTTATTTACGTTAGAAATAAACAAAGGAATTTTTACTTCAGCTGCTTTAAACTTTTCAGAGAAGTCTGTGGTCGCTTTCCCAGTTTTAACAACAAACCGATTTAAAGTCCTTTTTTTTTGGACAGCTATCCATTCCTCATTTGGTTTGTTATGCATTTTCCATTCACCTTTTCTCGCAATGTCCGCCATGGTGGGCTGTTTTGTTTCAACAGTCACTGCATGACACACAGCTGATTCGGGCATCTTCGTGCAAAACTCATTATCCAAAAGAGTCGAGTTAATCAGTGCAGACGCACTCAGCTTATCAGTCTCCGTCTGTGCGCGAGTGAGAGAGCGATACTTTGGTGACTCATTGCATTCGACGCTCGAATGTCTCGTCATCACGGCCGCCGGCGATAAACCGATAGGCCCACTATCCAACAAATACCCTCCTCTTTTTCTTGTGTTAATATTGCACGTTAAAAACGATGCAGCCGGCCTGCCTACTTCCAATTCCAATTTCAGCTCATCCAATTGATTAACTGTTACGTATTTGTCCTTTATATCATTAATTTCTGTACGCATAATCAGCAAGTCTTTTAATAATTTTGTGACATCGACATGGTCGAACGTAACGGGCGGTAATTTCTGCAAGTCACGCGCCACAAAAATCGGCATATGGTCCGGTTCAGTTACTTTGAAAACACATATCATATCTTCTAGGTTTCTCTGCTTTTTTCCATCTTTACGCCTGGATACTTTCTTCTGTTTACCGTTCATAGAATTAAACAGTAAATTTTTAGCACATTCTACCTCCTCGTCAGAAAAAGCAGATGCGCAGATCCTAATTAAACTTTCGTTATCTATCACTGAGATCTTATTTTGAATAAATGATAAAAGCTCACTTATTACAATATTACAGTTAACACATTTTAGCGTATTCACTGGTATCGTCACGGAAGTTGCCATATTCGAACCGCTCGCGAGCGCGTACGCCGGACGACTGTCGTAAACTATTATAATATTTTGTATAAATTAATAGCGCTTATTCTGAAAGTGGGCAACGTCGCAAATAGATGTCAAATATTTTGCAGTTATGATTAATTTGGAAATATTACTGAATGTAAATAAGAAATTTATCGAACTAGCAAACTAGAATATTAATAATTAATTGCAATTATAACATTGAATTTGATGTTGTAACCGTTTTATGTGTAAAATCGGCATTTGGAAAGTTTCCAATTACTCTTTTACATCAAAAATTAAATATTCTGTTTTACGATATTAATTAGGTACTGCATTTCATAATCAATACTTAAGTTCACTAGTTAGCCACATTTAATATTTCCATACAGTAATATTGCCAAATTAATCAACACAGGTAAATATTTGACAGCTATTTGCGACGTTGCCAACTTTTAGGATAAACGCTCTTAATTATAATTTTATGTAAAGAACCTAGAATAAAATAACTAAACTCTATTGAGTTTAGTTATTTTATTGTACCTATTGGTACAAAGCATTAGAAACTAAGCAATGACAGATGAATAATTAATTATGTAGACCAACATTGTGCATACAATATTTACAAATATTGCAACTATAAGTCAAAAATGTTTGCTCCTATGTCTCTGCTGCCGCCATGTTGAACCAAGTGAGCAACAGCGTAGTGGAGCCAGTTTACTTTATGAACCACAAAGAAATCGCCTTAGATAAGTGACAGAGACGTGTAACTGCTATTTACGAAATTCTCAAACTCAAAGCATTTATTTCAAATAAACCAATAACAAGCACTTTTGAAATGTCAAGGGGTCACGGTCGGTCAGTCAGTCAGAAAGATTAAGCTGGTTGCCCATTCCAAAGCGTAGGTAGTAGGTTCCCATGGAGAAGAACGGGCAAGAAACATAGTTATAGTTTTGATTACCAATAGTTAGATCTTTTATAAATCTTTAATAAATCTTTTTTTCTTAATATTTCCGCCTCCACCTCAGCTTTTTTTTTTTCAGTTTGAGATATTATCAAATAACTTCTCCGAGGAGGGCGTGTCAGACTCTTACTGACTGAAACCCACCCGTGTTCCTTCAGTTGCCTGTACGTTGCCAGGGGCCACGGTATCCCTTTCGGACTTTCCCGCGACCCCGGCAGGCATCGGTCCTAGCAGACTCCTATTGATGACATCTCTTTCAGGCGCGCGTGGAACACAACACGCCATCGACCCGGGTCTGTTCCTTATCAGACAGCGAGCTACCCATTGCTCACCGTCCGCAAGCCCGCGCCTACGGTGGCTGGGAATCGGGCTGCGATTCCCGACGCCCAGGGCATCTCCTGCGGCGGCTAGGGGCGTGAGAGCGCGAAATTTGCCTCTCCCTCACGCGTTCCGCCTCCTCCTTTGCGAGCATTACTGCTTCGCAGAAGGAGGTGACGGCTTCCCACGCCCTCTCACTCCGTACCATGGCCTGAACCAGGGCCGGACGCGAGAGATCACTGCCGCCGATCGCCTCCACAAGGACACGGCGGTGCTCTGCCCAAGCAGGGCAGACCTCCACCGTATGCTCCACCGTGTCCTCCGGGCGATCCACACAGTGGTGACACCCGGGCGTTTCCTCCCGCCTTATGCGGAACAGGGACCTCCCAAATCAGCCTCCGCTTGCGCTAAGATGGTGTCCATTACATCTCTACTCATCATATTAACACACGTACTCGTAACATGTACTCATAATAAAACAGACCCCGTAATCAGTTGTGGTTATACATCTGGTTATGGGGTCAACGGCCGCGGGTATCGCGAAGTTCCACCTTGCTCCATATACGCCAGCGGTACAATTAAAAAAAATAAAACTAATGTATTTTTGCTTATAAGTTTTATATTTTTACTCAACAATGAACTTGTTTATTTGATCATTCATTTATAATAATAAAATTGTTAATAAAGCTTTTTATAATAATTATTATGGTTTTATTAAAAATATAATATAAAGAAAATTGTGAATTAAAATGTAAATTTTAATTTAAAAAATATATATACGACATTTTTATTTCTTAAACATCATAAAAATACTGTTACTGCTTTAATATGTAGGTCTTATATAGCAGAATGGCCTTTGGCTGGCTTAACACTATAAATGTATACTGTAGCGGCATCTACATCGCTACATGCGAACTACGCATCAAAGACCTGTCGTCACACAACATCCTGACGTCACACAAATCCTGCATCACGCAATAAAAGTCTACCGCGCGATAAACATATATACAAGTTTCCCGACTTCAACCTCTGGGCAGTTGCCCGCCAGACACGACACCCGTCTGGTCGGACGATCCTCCCTTTTCTATGGTGGATGAGTGAACTTTACACCCTGTTCCTCATGCCCCTAAATACTAACTAATATTTGTAAATATTATCACGTAAAGTTATGTAGGACGGTTTTATAAAATATTGGTTATAATATCATTTTGTACTTCTTAAAAACCTACCTAGTTGTACCTACTATTTATATTATATAAACCGACTGTCTCGTTGGTCCCAAGCGACTGCTGAGGTCTTGGGCTTGATTCCCAAGTCTGGCAGTTTTGTTGGGTTTTTCCCATTAGCAGCCCGAAGTGAGCCATTTTGAAGGCAAGGTTTTCAAGCTACGGGTGTACCAATTAGACATATTTTTTATTTTCATTTATTTGCATAATGCACTTAAGAGTACATGACCCTGTAAGGGCGCAGCAAGTATTATTATTACATTTGACATATAGTTACGTTAAATACTTAAAGTTAATATACAATACACAATATAATGTTATATTGCATACCTACTAGGCACGAGCATTGATCACCATGCTTGCTCAAGATGGGTAGGCGATTGCAGACTTATATTGGCTATAGGTCCGGGTCTCCTCACGATGTTTTCCTTCACCGATGTCAGTAATGTCTGGGATGGGCTCGGAAAGTACATATGAATTGAAAAAGTCACATTGGTACTTGCCCGGATTTGAACCCACAACCTTGTTCGTACATGAGAGGCGAGGCCTTAACCACTGGGCCACCATGACATTGATAAAATATTTTAATGATATACATAAATAAAATAATTTAATAACCTCATGATATTAATTAAAATAACTACACAAACTTAATACTAGTAATATTGTTGTCGATAATAATTATATTTGTTAAACAAACTTGCACTGGGTGCTTGTTTTGTCCAAATTATTATATCCAGGCGCACAAGCCGCTCGCACATCCCCGCCCGCCCGCGTGGTCAATGCTACTAAGCAAATATTCCCGGGTATGGCTTCTGTTCCACTTACACAACACACAATATTATTCTCGAGACGGTAAAAAAAATCAGCCGGTATAATACACCACTGACTATTGGAGGATCCAGACATGATATTATTTTATTGTTTTCTATACACTAATACTAAGAAGTCCTCCAGACCGTGTTTCGACCATGGCCAAAGTCAACGGAGCCTACTAGCCTTCGGCGCGGGATATTATAGTGCCGACGTGTGTGCGCAGACACAGTGGCAAATTGCACCTGTGTCTGCGTTACTCGCGAAGTTAAGCAGAAGAAGGGCACTTCGGTTCGCTTCGTGCAACCTCTGCTCGCCTCGGGCGACTGCCAATCGTTGTCAGTTTTTGCGCCCGAGTCAAAGGACTCGAAGCGTCCTGTAGTTCTTCACACGAGTGTGTAGTCACGTTTTTCGGACTTCGGTCAACTTCGCGAGTAGTGTAGTGAGAGTTTAAGATCTAATGCCAGGTAAAAACACAGTGGCACACTAGTAGGTACCCAGTCGCCACTACTAAATGCCCAATCATAACAGGGAAGCCAATTTTAAAGAACTGCATGAAGCTGATCTTGTAACCATGTTGTTCAGCCAACCCGACGCAGACGACGTTGGAGCTGGCGCCTATTAAAGTACCGTTACCTGTAAATTTAATAAAAATAAATTAATACTTAACACCAAATAGGCCGGGGAAATTAGGTTTGAACCCTGCACTAAGTCCTAACAGCGATTTTTTTCCTAAATCGTGTTTTTGAACTTAGCTCTTCAAATAATATAAAAACAATAAACATTTTCCAGGACCGCATCAAGGTAAAAAAAAAACAAAAACGCATTTTTGTGAATAAAAATTGAGGCAAAAAAGTCAACAGGACAATTTTGATAATATTATGTAAAACATTCGTAAAACTAATATATTATTTCAGAATTAAACATTTTCGTCCGCGGAAATTTCCACAAAAATAAAATTAGATTTTTATTTTATTTTAATTAACAATCTATTAAAAAAAAATGCTTTAATTTGTTAATTTAAAAAACACAAAAACAAAATTTGTCAATACAAATTAAAGCAATTTTTTTTTTTAATAGATTGGTATATAACATTTTGCGGACGGCAATGTTAAATTATTTGACCTACTTGTTTATTTATTTATTTAGTACATGGAGAACTTACAGCTAATAAAAACAGACAAAAAAAGAGGAGACCATAGTCACCAGAAAGCCAATTACAAATCCTCATGTATAGATAGACATATAATAATAGTTTATGGTGTGAGCACAAAAAAGAAAACAAAAACACATCACCTTAATTATAAGAGTAAGAAGCTATATAAAACTTGGTTTGCAATTTATGACTGAACTAATAGGGGAAATAATAAACAAGAACAAAAAATATAACCTACCGCTACTTGAAAACAAAAAACACATCACCTTAATTATAAGAGTAAGAAGCAATATAAAAACTTGGTTTGCAATTTATGACTGAACTTGTGATACCTAATCTCTTAGACAAACACTCCATACAAACATGTCTGTTAATATTTTTTTCTACTACGTGAAATTAAATTAGATATTTTCTTTAAAAAAACGTACACGCGGGGGTGAACTTTTCGCGGTATACAGTTTAACATACTCCCTTGACCATACCCTACACGTTAAATGAAAAAAATCGCTGTTTTAAATTAATGCAAAGTTAGCCTAAAAGGCGTATCTTCCCCGGGCTAAAAAAGCATAAAAACACTACAAAGTGAAAAATAACTTTAAAATCGGAAGTCGGTGTCTTTGGTTTACAATTTTCGTATTTTACCATCGACTTCCGAAATTAAAGTTCTTTTCCACTTTGTAGTATTTTTTGAGAGTCGGTAGTCTTTTTCTTTCTTTCACCTTTAGTGGTGGTAGGATACTACTACCTGCTGTAAATAACAGTGACAGGAAGTTATTACCCGTATATCGTATTACCCAGTTAGGGAACGTTCAAGTAATACGTAACGAACTTGGGGGGAGGGGAGGGTCTTGTAAAACGTTACGATGCGTTACAGGGGGGTTTTGAACTACGCGTTACGTAACATTGTTTTTTTTTTAACCCTTCAGAAAGATCGCGTAGGCTTTCGGTACTTTACGCCACATAATTGTGGCTTTTAGGTAAAAATGGTCACTTGGTGGTTACGTAACGTTTTACTAGGGGGGAGGGGGGGATACAGAAAAACGTTACGGCGCGTTACATGGGAGGGAGGGAGGGTCAAAAATCTCCAAAAATTGCGTTACGTAATACTTGAACGCTCCCTTACTGAGTTGTGGATGTCAGATAGGCAGTCGCTCCATATAAAATACTGGCATCCAGCTGCATCCGGTTAGACTGGAAGCCGACCCCAACATAGTTGGAAAAAGGCTAGGCAGATTGATTCATTGATTTGATTGCGTTATTTACGTTTTTGTGCAAACAATTTTTCAAATAGACAGCAATATTATATTATGAATTTCTTTCAAATAATTCTGATTGCGATACATACTGTGTTACGCAATGGGGTTAAATTAATATTTTCACTCTTACCTCCCAAACATACTTCAAAAGATAAGGCCCATATCAACGGCGCCATTGGCAGGTTGAGCGTTGGGTGGGTGCCCAGTGACGTCACGACTCGGACCATCATGGTCGTTAGGGGTACGTTGTCCACGAACGCTGATATTATACCTGACACCTGCAAGTAGAGATGTTGTTAAGACAACATCTTTACTTTAAAAATTTGAACGCGGGCTACCGTGACGCTTTCGCCTTAAGAGGCGAAAGCGTCAAATTGTATTAGGTTTTTTGCACTTTGCAGGTCAATATCAGGTTGTAAAATGATCTACATATGATTCACGGCCGTATCAAATATTTATGTTTAGAATTATAATTATCAATACAATTCTCTAAGTTCTTATTACCCTATTGAATGACTATTTTATGAAATCATGACATTTGAGACGTCATGCTCTCCAGCAACCCCATCACCTGTTTTACCATTTATAAGTTTATGATACTTTTGTACGCAATATGTACTCAATTTGTACATACTTTTAAAAACAGTACCTGAAAGGTTAAGAGTACACTTCATTTTTATGTTGCAGTAGAGTATCTTTCCAGCAACCCCAACATAAAATATGAAGACATTTACGGAGATGCTTATTGTATTAACAAAGACGTGTCTGAAAATAATTGTACTGCTGTTTTTACCATTAAATATGCAAGCTGAGTTAAGTCAAGTTTAAAATTCTCTGGCTATTGAAAGAAGCGCCTGAGCAAAAATACATAGCAAAGTGTAACTATAAGCTTTGCACACATTAATTTGTCAGGCATTGTAAAGTAACTAATTGTAAAAACACTAAATAATAAGTTTGAGTGTTAGGTTAGAGTTAAAGTTAAGGTCCAATACTGATAAGCAGTTGCATCCGGTTAGACTGGAAGCTGACCTCAACATAGTTAGGAAAAGGCTAGGCAGATTGGTTGATTTAAGAACCCTGTCGATAAGTGCAGGTTCTTTCATAATTTAACGATTCGACATTGATAGATATTGATAGAATAACAAAATTAATTTCAGTTCAAAATAAAATTATTCGACAGTTTCTAACGCATGATTTTTTTACCGTCTCAAAAAAATAGGGTATAATGGGTGGATGGAGTAGAAGCCTATGGCAAAGTTTTTTTTTTTTTTACTATAAAAAATATCTCAATCCAAATCATACGCACCCCACTAAATGCGCGGAATTTATCAATGAGTTCGTAGCTTTCCTTAGCGGTCGATAGGTAGTCGCCGCACTTGCCGTCGGCCTCTTTGATATCCTTTCGCAGGCGCACAAGCCGCTCGCGCATCCCCGCCCGCCCGCGTGTTCAATGCTACTAAGCAAATATTCCCGGGTATGGCTTCTGTTCCACTTACACAACACACCATATTATTCTCGAGACGGTAAAAATATTCAGCCGGTATAATCTAAGGGTGGTAATATAGATTGGTTATAAAATACCGGTGTTTACAATCTTACGGTGACTTAAACAAGCAGTACTTACCCACACCATAAGTACTAAAGCCACAGCTAAGCGATCGCTGTCATCCACCCTCAGAATAAGAGCTTCCGTCCATCCACCGATGTAGTCAATCAAACCCAGTTTAGATAGAGCCTGTTATGAAAATAAAACAAAAGATTAGTTAGTGAAACGAAACTCAAAGGTCACTAGAGTATCTGGCCACCGTAGGGCTTGCGGACGGTGAGCAATGGGTAGCTCGCCGTCCGATAAGGACCAGGCCCGGGTCGACGGCGCGTTGTGTTCCACGCGCGCCTCAAAGAGATGTCAGCACCAACTGACGGGGTCGAAAGACCAATGCCTGCTGGGGTTGCGGGTTTGTCCGAAAGGGATATCGCGGCCCAAAAAAAGGTCACTAGAGTATAACAAATCTAACAAGATATTAACGGTTAAAATAGCAAAGAGAGAAGCTACAAGTACTGATATTCTTTAGTTATGTAATTTACTAAAATAGTAGTCCAAAAAGTCAGGAACTGAATTGATAATCTAATCTTTGCAGTTTGGCAGAGGCAATATACAGATGTATTGTAAAATTATTATGTCTGTGAATAAACTCTTTTTCATTTAATTTTATTTTCAACCTTGTAATTTCAGTATCATCCAGTACTTTGATTTTAAAAGACAAACTCATTTGGCTTTGGAGGACAGAACTGGTCTGGTTTTGGAGTTCAGAACTCATTTGATTTTGGAGGACAGAACTCATTTGGTTAAATGGAATGTACCTACAATACAAATTTTTTTTTTTTACAACATAGTATCCCTATAATGCTAGGGATGAATCCTAACTAATATTATTAATGCGAAAATCAGTTTGTTTGTTACGCTTTCACGTTGAAACAGGTGAACAGATTTGAACGAAATTTGGCACATGGATAGACACTTTTTATCCTGATCTTCTCACGGGATCGAGACTTATGTGGGTGAAACCACGGGGCGCAGCTAGTAAAGAATGAAATAAGTGATGAATCATTGTCTACCTCCATAAGCACGAAGAGAGCCGCGAAGAAGAGCAGCGTGGACCACTCGATCCTGTGCAGCACCGGCTCCAGGTCCTCGCGGTCTGCCAGCGTCAGCAGCAGCAGCGCGCCCAGCAGGGCCGTCCAGCCCAGGGACACGCGGTCTGCGGGGAGGAAGGTATGGTAAAGAAAAGAGGAAGAATAAGTATTTATAAGTACTCGGACAGGAATAACACAACCTTAATAGAATGACACAATCACAGGAAAAACAAAAGTATAAAAAATAAAAACAAAGTATTGTACTAGGCCCTCAGCATGATGCTGCGACATTTAAAATTAATTCTCGCAGCGCTTGTATAAAACTCTGGGAACCGATGTATCGGGTAACCATCGCATCAATTTCTGCCGTTAAGCAGCATTGTTGTGTTGTGATATGAGCATGAGGCTGGTGTAGTAACAGGAACATCAGATTTTGATCTTTGACTCTGGAATCACATTGCATCTGTAATGTCATTGAACGCCAGGTGGAACATCGTTTACTTGTCATGGATATAAAGTTAGCCCTATTATATTACACTGAGGTACCCCTAAATAAGTAAGTAAAAAATTGTCGATCAAAACAAAAATACCTTATTGAAAAACAAAATTTCACACCAATTTTCCCTGAAGGGTTAGGCAGAGATGTATCTACGGTACACTCACATCTAGCCAGTTATGTAATAGATTAAAAATGTCGTATCTTAGACAATTGACCAATTCAAATGCTTTAGATAAATCAGAAAGTTAAACTTACACAAAGAGAAGATTAGATTGAATTTGGAATCACACTGGGACACTAGGACACCTTAAAAATAATTAAGACATTGAAAGGGAACACAGGTTGCTGGCTGTCCATTGTAACATGCGAGCTCTCAGATTAGTGATGTACGAAGCTAGTTAAAGTAACGATTTTCAAAGCTTACTGTCAGTCCTGTCAGACACGTGCAGCCTGTGGGTCACCTTCACTCAGCAGGCATATTGACCTTCGCTTATAATAATGCAGTGGGAGTACTACCGCGGCTGCCGCGGCGCTGTTGTTGTTGTGTTTGCAGCACCAACAGTATTCAGTGTGATCGCAGATCGCATGTTGCGGAAGTGATGCATAGATATATGTTAATCTGTGTCTGTCCGTACTAACACTAGATTTTAAGTAAAATTGTTCCTAACCCTATTGATTCTGTGTGAAATAAATGTTTTCTATTCTCTATTATTAAGAGTTTCTTTAGACACTTTTAAAATCACTTACTGAACTCGGGAATAGAGTGTAGAAAGAACGCGACGACCACAAAGAAAATGGCGACGGTGCACTTCATCAGTAAAACCTTGTCTCTTATCTTGTACTGTGAACAACAAAACAAATTGTTTTAAAGTCCCTTTAACCAAATACACAATACACAATTACACATCAAGCCTTGTTTCCCCGAAGGGCTGGGCAGCGGTGTACATATAGTACACCCACATCCTACTCATCATATTTTTTTTATTTGACCGCGAATATGAGTTTCTCTGACTTTTCGGATTCATGTGCAGCATTTGTGTATGGCCAACTCGTCGCACCAACTGTTACTCAGATAAAATGTGCTTGGCTATCTATTAACCTAGCCTGTATTGTCCTAATGTAGGGCAAAGGTCTATTTCTCCCTTCTGTTCTCTGTTATTGTGGGCAAGTCCTTCTGGTAGGGCCAACATCGTCTTGATCCAACTCGATTTCGCCTAGCATTCAAAGAAACCTAGTTAGCTAAGGCCGAGGTTTTATTTATAACTACATAGCAGTTGGCCGCGGCTTCGCCCGCGTGGTTGTCGGAAATCATGACACGAAAATGTACCATGGGGATGTTCTATGTTATAGGGTTGGCTTCCGCACTTAGTCCGTCAGGTGGACTATTGTGCGTGGGCCATGGCGGCCGTTTAGTGGTTATTCCAACCAGCCAACCTCCCTCCAGAAGCTAATTAAAGGTCCGCTGGTCTGTTTAGAACGTCTGTGAAAGATCTGGGTGACCCGAGGGATTCTGTTCTACTCTGGGTGACGCCTGTGCATTCAAAGAGCACGTGTGCGACGGTTTTCTCAGCCTCCATGCACGCCCTGCACAGAGGACTGTCCGTTATGCCTATTGTGTGGAAGTGTTTGTTTAGAGAGCAGTGTCCCGTGATGGTCCCCGTCACCAGGCGCAGGCCGTTCCTGTCCAGGCGTTATAAATGCCTGGTCAGCCCTCTATCTAAGGATGTACCACGGGGATAGAAATTATCGTAATGATGTCCTCACCCAGTCACCTGTGTGCCACGCCTTAACGACTGAACGAATTTTAATGACATTTGGGTCATCGAAATCCGTTCAGTCGTTAAGGCGTGAAAAGGTAACAAACAGATATACAGACAGACAGAGCTACTTTCGCATTAACAGTATAAGTATGGATATACCTTCTCTCTCATATCAGCTAGTGTCGCTTCGAAGCTTTCTTTAGAGCAGGTCCTGACCCTGGCCTCCTTGACCAACACGTCGAGCTTCACCGTCAGCTTGCTAATCTTCCTCTCCAACCGCTGTTTGACTACCAGCTGGTCGCTACTCAGGTGTGGGAGGGAATCGGCTGACCGGCGCCATATTGAAATCTGACGGCGGAGATCTAAAAATGTTGAAGATTGGAGGCATATTATGATAAGTTTTAGTGGAGGAGCGGGCTGTAATTGAATTGAGATAAGTTACAGAGTCTGGCGTTACTTTACCGAAATCCATGTATGTAGAAATATTACATTCCGCAATAACTAGATCAAGACTTGGATGTAGTATGCAGCACTGATCTAGCCTAGCCTAGCGAGTATAGGTTTGGGTTGCATATTGCACCTTGATAACCGCATCTTCTGCAAGTGCATATTTTTGTGGGTTGGGATGGCAGTGCATTTGAATAAGTAGACTAACTGTTGAATGTAAGGGATTAAAACGCCCAAAAGGTAATGATAAAACATATTGTTTCTTAACGTATTTGTGACCTAAGACACTTTTATACAATCAATCTGCCTAGCCTTTTCCCAACTATGTTGGGGTCGGCTTCCAGTCTAACCGGATGCAGCTGAATACCAGTATTTTACATGGAGCGACTGCCTATCTGACCTCCACAACCCAGTAACTGGGTAATACGATACCCCTTGGTAAGACTGGTGTCAGACTTTCGGGCTCCTGACGACTCGTAACGACTGTCAAAGATCCACGAATGACAGCCGGGACCAACGGCTTAACGTGCTTTCCGAGGCACGGAGGATTCTCGGTATGTAAAGATGGTCGGTCACCCATCCACTGACCAACCCCGGCAAGCGTAGCTTAACCTGATGGATCGACCAGTGCGGCTGTTGTTACTTAGCCACGAGCTCCTCACAAAACACCTAAGACACTTTTATACACTATAGTTATATTATTTACTATTTCTGGAATTAGCTGTATTCACAAGTTGTGCAGATCGTTTTATTACCTGGTGCAATCTGTACTTAGTGTAGTCTTTACGTACACGTAACTAGTGAAATGTCGGTGTAGTATAAAACTACTGCCAAACCCTTCAGAATACACGCAAAACCAAGACTTCAGAATGTTTCATTCAAATAATACAACTTTATGAAAAAACTGTTTGTAGATATTATTTTGAGGTTTCAAAAACTCTCGAAAGCCAATCTCATCAAGGGGTAAAATACTGGTATTCAGCTACATCCAGTTAGATTGGGAGGCGCCCACAACATTGTTGGAAAAGTCTAGACAGAGATGATGATGAAGATATAGTTTTCTAAGAAATGGCTTTTCGAAATCCTACCTTGAACGTCCTTGGACTCGTGTAACTTGAGCTTGTTAATATCCCTGAAGATGAACCTCAGTTGGAAGTAAGTCTGGATAGCCACCAGCAGGATACCGAAGGTCATGTGGAGTGTGAAGTTCGGAAAGTTGATACCCTGATGAAGAGAGAATTTTATTGTTATCATGTGACAATCAAGCAAGCGGCTCATGTGCCGGTAAGTGGTCACCGCAGCCGAGGTGTACGAATTGAGTGCACGCTCGACTCGAGCGTCCGGCGGGGCGCGGGCGGGGCGTGCGACGATCGTTTTAAACACATGCAAACAGTCGCGAGTGTCCTGAGTGTGTTTGCAGCGATCACGGAAGCGTACGCGCCATTTAGTTCAAAGATAGGTATTGTTATAGAAACTTAAATTAAGCGTGCACTAAGGCCACTGGCCGAACGCTCTTTTGCCGCTAGCACATAACGCTGGACGCTTTTTCACTCAGGCTGTACACTAAGGATGTCTGTAATACCAGAAGCATATCGGAGGAGCATTTTATCACAGACAATGCTAAAGGGCTCTAAGGTACTGCCTAATAATATCAACTTGTATTTTTCCCACTGCAACCAGTCTTACCAAAGAGTATAGTGTTACCCAGTGTACAGGTTGTGGAGGTCATAAATGCAATCGTTTCAGGTAAAGTTCTGGTTTTCAACTTCATCCGGTTAGACTGGGACCCCAACATAGTTGGAAAAAGGTTAGGCAGATGATTAATCTCACTTGAAGGAAATAGTGACCGAACGATGCTTCGTTATCGTTTTTGGTAATTTTTAGCCAAAAAATCATGATTCGGCCATATTTTCATTTTTGGCCATAAACCAGTCGAAGCTTCGGACAAGTAAAAATTAAGTTCGCGAATTTTCACGCGTCATACGGCCTACTTCGTAAAGCTCGGCAATATCAGGTGCATCAATACAACAAGAAATAATATACGTATTTTTTTATGGAATTATTGTGTATTATTTCTTTTAAAGCCTATATTTGCTTTTTCTCCCGGTCTAGGTCTAAAAAAAAACAAACAAGTATTCGGTGAACATCGGAAATATTCATATTTTTTATGTATTTTTTTTTCTTTTTCGGCTTCGTTTTCGGCCGAAAATAAGACTAACTTTTTCGTTTTCGTTTTCTGCTGAAAATTCATTTTCGGTCGGAAACTAGGAAATACCTCATCTCATGTAGATAAAGAACGTGTATTGATCACCACGCTTGCACACTCCGTTTGTGTGTTGCGTTGTTTTGCAATTCATAATCAATATTTTAGTGCAACACAGGGCGATATTGCATAATTTCGTTTGCATTTTTAATATTGATTAAGTAATTAAAACAGCGAAAGTTTTTAACAACTACTTGCGACGTTCCCAACTTTCGAATGCACGGCCTTAAGGCGGAGATTGACTTGCAACGTTTGTTTGTAATGCATGCATCGAAACTTCGTAATGCCCCGAGCTGCTCGATGCGAGCGCCGGATCCTCCACTCGACTGTCGACTTTTTCGTGAATTCCTTAGAAACGCTTTACAGTTACTCAGTGCAGCGAGCCGAGCCGCTCAATGTGAGCATTACGAGCGCATGTCAACCTCTACGTCCGCTATTCTGGATAAAAATGGAGAACTTGTCAAGTGCTCCAAGCGAGCGTTCGCCACGTTCACTGTTTTACAAACAAGAAATGGAGCGTGCTTGAGCCATGTGCTCGAAGCGAGTGTTCGTTGCATCTCGTGTTTCGCCGTTTAGTAACCAAGCTCGCCTCGAATGCTCCATTACAAACAAACGTTGCTAGTCAGTCTCCGCTCTTACATCTTATTTACTTACAGCTTGCACGACTTGCTTGTTGGAAGCTATGATGACATTCGGGGGGTCACCGACAGGGGTCGCAGTGCCTCCGAGGTTGCAGAACATCACCATCGACAGCAGAACTGGTACGGGATCCAGTTCCATTACCTCACATAGTCTGAGAATCAAATAAAGGACTTGTATTTAATCGAACCTCACATAATTCCCATTTTGCTTTCCTAAAAATATTATTAAACACTCTAATATAATAACTGCGCTTCTTTTTTGTAAACCTTTCATAATTCCTATTTTGGAGTCCAAAAAATATCTACTACAAAAATAGCCAAGTAATTGCATGAAACAACTTGGATTGGTAGCGCTCGCTGGCCGCTGCCGCGGCAGCGCTCGCTACGCTCGCTTGGCTCGCGCGCGTTATTTCTCAATTCTGTCCTAACCTAACCCATTTGGTCAATAAGGTCACTAAGTTTTTTGAGAATTAGTTAAATATTTCCCTAAATTAAGTACATTCGGGCGTACGCACATCGTGTTTTAGAAAGAGGCTCTCACACAGTGGTATGAGAGTCAAAGAAGACGCACTACAAATCGAAGTTTTTGATAAAATCATTTTGCCGTATTTAATAACTTGATAATTATCAGCTTATACTGTTCCAACTGCTAGGGCACAGGCCTCTTCTCTTCGAGAAGGAATGGGCTGTAATCGACCACGCGGGCCCAGTGCAGGTTGGTAGATGTCAAATGTCTTCGAGTTTTTGGTTCTAGGACATGCCGGTTTCCTCACGATGTTTTCCTTTACCGTTTTGAGAGCAGTGGTGATGAAATTATTTATGCAAAGTAAAGCACCTGCCTGGGATCCAACCCACTCATTAGTCGGAGCCGATACCACTGCGCCACCACTGCCCTCCATCTCTCAATAACTGGATATTGTTTGTATTTAAAGATGTGAACCCAAAAAAAATTACATCAACTCATTTTTTTTAAAGCCTTATCATGTTTAGATCAGTTCTGTGGAGTTTCGATAAGTAACTAATTTACTTTAACCGTGTCGTAACTAAAAATTAAATTAGGAAATGATAGATACTTATAATCATTATTATGTACTGTAGAAAACTAAACAGGACTGAACAGTCCAACAAAAAAATAACAACGCTTGTATGTACTATCGCGGACACGCTTGTCTGAACACCGCAAGGACTATTCCTGCTTGCAGCGCTCGAAGCTATAGTAACGCGTACCTAGAAAAAAAAAGAAGCGCTAAACAGATGTGGTCATCTTGTGCACGGGATTTTTTTTCAAAGTGGTTGGGTATGCGTGAACATGATGGCATAGTCGACTTACCGTATGGTAACTGGAGTCATGAGCAGCACCGTGGTGACGTTATCGAGCAGTAACGATACTACAGCGGTGATAACGCACAGAAGGGTTATCAATGGCCATATCTTGCCTTTTGCGAGCTGGAAGACAAAATATGCCAGGTTAACAGGAGACTCCCTTAGGGGTCCTGTGGTCGTAAATGGCTGACGAGCGTGGCTTCCTGGGAACGATTCACAGGCTCAGACCAAATACTAAACCAAGACATAGCGCTGTCAGTAGTGCCATGAGGCCGGTTTCGTAAACATGTGTGCACTTTGTGAGGTGTAGTTTGATTGTAAATGGTTGTTAAAACGTGTGCGTGTGAGCGTGTATGCACAGAGCGGCGGTGTAGTTTTGGCATGCTTCACTATATTGTTCGCAGCGCTATGTCTTGGTCTTTATTTGGTCTGAGTCCACAGTTCGGAACCAGTGATATTTGGTTACCAGCTCAAAGATGCGATTTGTGACCGATTCATGGTATTTATTGGACCCTCCTAGTTCCATAAGAGAGAAGTGGTCAGTACATCCACCTCAATCCTAAGTAATAAGAGCCTATAAATAAAAGCCTTTCTAAAATCTGCCTAGCCTTTTCCCAAGTTATGTATACGTATATTGGGGTCGGCTTCCAGTCTAACCGGATGCCATATACCAGTATTTTACATGGAGCTACTGCCTATTTGATCTCTGCAACCCAGTTTCTGGGTAACATACCATTCTTACCAAGGGGTATCACCTTGGTTAGACTGGTTGTCAGACTTTTGGACTTCTGACTAAACATAATGGCTGTCAAAGATCTACGAATGACAGCCGGGAGCAACGGCTTAACGTGCGGGGATCGAGTCCCCCTCTCTCTATCTAATGGATGGTCACCCATCCACGAACCGGCCGCGGCAAGCTTAGCTTAATCATCGATCGACCCTTGCGGCTGGTATTATTTAGCCATGAGCCTGGGATGGGCTCATAAAAGTCATTCACTCCGTACAAATGCAGACTCCTGACTACTGATTTATTTAAAGAACAATCAATTATCACTTTACCTCGTACCTAGAATCATGCTTGTGTTTCACTGTTTATTCACGAGACGTAAATAAACAATTATTTTCATATACATAAATCATAGAAACACACCTAATCATACATTTATTTATCTCAACTGGTAACAAATACATCACAACCTTGACTTGTCGGTCCGTCTGCCTGTCATTAAATATATCAGCGAATAGATTAACTATAGACTTTATCTTATCTGAATTTTTTAAAGGTCACCGCGAGCATTTACCTATAGTGTAACGTCACAGATTCGATTTTGAGCATGATGTTACAATACTGCTTCCTCCGAGCATTCGCCTGTAATGTAACATTTCAGATTCAATATTATTACAGACATTGCTCGGTTCATCTCCCTCACTGATGTAATGCTCGAATTGTATCATTCAAGTTGCGGACTGTAATGCTCGGTTCTCCTCCCTCACTGATGTAATGCTCAAATTGTATCATTACAGGTTGCGCATTGTAATGCTCGACTCTGAACGTTACATTACAGGCGAATACTCCCGGTAGTCCCAGCTCTATGTGAATCGTGTGTCCTTAGTTGTGAGAACTGCACGTCCAATGTCAATCGACATTATAACCAACTGGTTGTCATTCTGTGAGTAATAATCATTATAATCTTGTCATCATAATTACGAGCATCATCAGTCAATATGCTGCGGAACAAATCTTGATAACTATCAGCAGACTCATTGCGTAAAACACTCCTAATAACAATCATTGTCATTGTCACTCACACTGTAGTAAGGTAACACAAAAAGTATTACCCTTGTTAGTCTTCGCACTAATTCAGTGTTAAACTGCAGGGATATCGCGACCCCGGCACACAGGCAACGGAAGGAACACGGGTGGGTTTTAGTCAGTAAAAGTCTGACACACCCTCTCGCTCTGCCCAGAGCGGGAGAAGTCATTTGATGATTTCCCATCCAAAAAAAAAAAAAAAAAGTATTGACCATCTACATATATAAAAATTAATCCCTATTTCCCTTGGTCACGGCATCATGCGTGAACGCCTGGACCAATTTCACAAATTCTTTTTTTTTGTGTTTATTATTGTGAGGAGAAGGTTCTGACGGAAAGAATAACTTAGAAAATGGAGCAGAAATTTGGATAATTTCAGAAAATTTAACGACAATTTTAACTTCGCGTTGGACAGTTAGCGCGTTTGATGAATGTGAATTTAGCAGAGTAGGGTAGGTTGGTAGGTATGTAGGTAGGTAGGTATGTACGTAGGTATGTAGGCAGGTAGGTAGGTGTAGGTAGGGTATGTAGGTAGGTATGTAGATAGGTATGTATTTATTTATTTAACAGTTTATGTACACACATTATAAATAGACAAGAAGAAAGGAACAGAAAAAAACGTACAAAGGTGATGCTTATTTGTAAAGAAATCTCTTCCAGCATACCTGCGATAGGAAAGTAGTTGAGATGTAGACAACGTGTGTAAGATTAGAAGAGAAAATAAAATACATAAAATAAAAACACTTAATTATTCATTAATTTAACAATAAACATACAATTTGAGAATAAACTTACATACATACTTCTAAAATATATAACCCTAAAATATATATACTAAATTATAATCTTGTATAAAATAATAAATACAAAATATGCAACTATGACGAAGTGGACAGATAGTGTTCTGTATGTAGGTATGAAGATATGTAGGTATGTAGGTAGGTAGGGTAGGTAGGGTAGGTAGGGTAGGTAGGGTAGGTAGGGTAGGTAGGGTAGGTAGGGTAGGTAGGGTAGGTAGGGTAGGTAGGGTAGGTAGGGTAGGTAGGGTAGGTAGGGTAGGTAGGGTAGGTAGGGTAGGTAGGGTAGGTAGGGTAGGTAGGGTAGGTAGGGTAGGTAGGGTAGGTAGGGTAGGTAGGGTAGGTAGGGTAGGTAGGGTAGGTAGGGTAGGTAGGGTAGGTAGGGTAGGTAGGGTAGGTAGGGTAGGTAGGGTAGGTAGGGTAGGTAGGGTAGGTAGGGTAGGTAGGGTAGGTAGGGTAGGTAGGGTAGGTAGGGTAGGTAGGGTAGGTAGGGTAGGTAGGGTAGGTAGGGTAGGTAGGGTAGGTAGGGTAGGTAGGGTAGGTAGGGTAGGTAGGGTTTTTTTATATTTGATTGATTGCGGAACAAAGTTCGCCGGGTCAGCTAGTAATATGTAGATAAAAAAAATAATATCATGTCTTTTTTTGGGTCATCAACCGCCGGTAGAAAATATCAGTTTAAAAATCAGGTTTTTTTTGGGTAAACTTCACAGACGTGATACATATCTCAACATGATAATACAGATTTTATCAACTGACACTTCAAGTAACAAAACTACTAGCGGTCATTGATCCAAAAAAAAACATTAAATCTTTTTTTTTTGGCGTGTTTAGATATCCACCCATAACGTCTGCGGAGTTTCGCTAGCTACTTTATCTTGACCCTTTATTTAAATAACTTACTATAAATACTAGCATATAGCAGTGATAGCCTAGTGGTGTTAGGAATCTGTTGTTTAATCTTTACGTATCGACGAATAGGTGTCGTAATTTTATTAACCTACGCTTTTCGCGGTGGATTCGTGGATCCATTACATATCGAGACCCCTTCGTGCCCCGGCCAGGCAAATCCCAGGCGACACAGGTAAATCACACAAGAACAAAAATAAAAACAGAGCTCACCTGAAAAGTCAACACAGCGAAGTAATCGAAGACGCCAGTCTCCGCCAGGATAGCAACGAGCAGCATCATGCTGAAAAGCAGCAGTAGAGTCTCCACATCCAGCCACGAGATCAGCTCCGGCAGTGAGGGTCTCTCGCCAGCAATAGCTAATGCTCCCAAAGATGTGGTGGACAGGAGAACTGCTGCCATTGTTCTGTTTATTACCTGAATCAGGTAGTTAGTGAAAGAAATGATTAAATTGTTTCGAAATAAAAATGAAACAAAATGAGAAAGAAATTGATAAGTCTATTTAGTCGCCACTTGCTATCAGGCGCTTCACTTTTTGTTCATTCGACATTCAATTCGTCTGTCACAAAAGAGAAAAATGAATTCATTAGTGAAAAGATCCAACATGTTATGTTTGGATTTCAGTACTCGCCTACCAAATGATCGTAAAATGAAATGGATCAAGCAGATGAACGTTTATTCCTATTTAAGGTGTTAAAAAATCTACTAACTGTAAGAGATGCTTTAGACTGTCGAACTGAATAACTTTTACAACGGGACCAACTTTGAAATCGCGAATAAAAATAACTGTCCCATACAGTTTAGAACAGAAGGTATTGAACTTTTAATATGGAACAGTTGATTTTTTTATACTTTATATAGGGTGGCGACGCGGAAACTGTTATCATGGATTCAGAAAATGATTTTGAATCCCCCTGCATTGAAATATATCGTCAATTATTTTACAAAAAATCTGCGTGTCATACAAAAGTGCATACCTACGTGGTCAAAATGGCAATTTTGATGGTGGTGGCCATTGTGAACATGTACTGAAACAAAAGTTAATTTCTGTCTTTCTTATTTGAGTGAACCATTTACTGCAAGAACGGCTGCTGAGCATGAGGTCCTGAGTTCGATCCTCAGGTTTGGCATAGTTTTATTAAGGTTTCTCATATAGGAATTTTCGTTAGCCAGCCCGGAGTACAGTTGTCCCAGGAACGATACAGTGCGAAAAAGATACAACCTATGAATGTTATATTTTAAACACAAAAAATTTCATGAAATTTATTAAAAGTAGGCTGAAAATCTAATATTTCGGGTAACAAAATACAGCCAGGCCCCATTCACTACCTAGTAATTTTACTGAAAAAAAAAATGCCAATGCAATCCCACCAATATTTTGAATATCTTACCTCAAAAACGATCAAGGCATATAACGCACAAAGCAGTATACAAGCATAAATGATCCCAGTAGTACCATCTAAAGGATTCAGGGTATAACTGAATGTGAAAGGAGTGGTCACACCAGCCGTGGTGGTCATTCGAACAGATAGCACGCTGTGGTTGGTGGTCAAAGCTGGTGGTAGTTGGAGCACCGAAGACCGAGTCTCGCTTTCGTGAAAATCTTCGGCTTGATTTTCTAGCATTATTGTCCAGTGATCTGAAGTCTGTGGGAAAAGAAAAAAAATATGTATTTTATTTTAAATTTTGCGTCTTCGTCGTTGGTCGGTCAGCGTGAAATAAAAAGAAAATACAATTCGACTCACACTAAGCTACACAATAATACACAGTAATAGGAACACAGGCAAATGAAGAAAACAGAACAGGGGCCACAGGATTTTTTTTTTTAATGAGTTTATTCGCTGAAGCAGCCCTTTTTTGCCCGGATAACTGCAATTGGCTCGCCCATTTATCGCGTGGGACTACCAGTGAAGCAAAAAGTCAAGTCGTGTTGACTTTGCTTCACTGGTATTAGTGGTGGTGATTAGTGACTAACCTGGAGACAGAGTTTTTTAAAGCCGCCCATGGGCCTCTGACTTGGCATCACATGCCGTCGAGAAATATCTCTCAGGCATGCTGGTTTTCTTCACCGTTTTTGAAGCAAGTGATACTTATACAGTTCGCACATGAATCTGAAAAGTCAGAGGTGCGTGCCTTGGGTTCGAACTCGAGACCTATGACTTGGCAATTTGACGGTCACACCACTAGGCTATCACGGTTATGGTGTATGTACAATACATCACTGCCTACATCTACAGACTTCATGATTATATTATTGTATGCTTCCAGCAACTATAACTTACCTGTACAACATCATAATCTGCAATCCCATCAATGTCTTTGACATCATTCTTTACAACCCACTTCTCTAGCCAGATCTCCATTTTGGTCATGTTCATCTTTTCACTCGAGTTCAACTTCTTTTCGTATTGTTCTGACAAGAATGGTCCAGTCAGCTTCAATAATACTGACAGCTTATTGTCATCATTCCGGATTAAGTAATCTTGAAAAGAGGAATCAAATTGTAAAACTAGAACTGCTGAAGAATTATATACTTGGGTATTTATGATAGTGTAACTATCTGAAAACTGTAGATAGTCAATGCCATCAGTACCTGACCCCTGCACTGATGTTTACCTGTCTGATTCGTCAACCGTTATGGGAGAATTTCGAAACTGCGAAAATATAGGTAAACTTGATTTAAAAGACAACAAAACAGTCTTTTTTATGGCTAGCTATAGACCAGGGCTTATTTTCGATCTAGTTTTAGGCAATAAAACGACCAAGTAAAGAGTTAATGATATGGTTCAGGCCGGTAAAAGAAATGTTCTGTTTCAAATCAAAGGCTTATTTAGTTGGCCGATTAACGGAATAGTTTCAGGTTTCAAAAAGCCTGTACCTACCTACGATCCTTCATAATCTGTAATATCATGAATTGATTTGACTATTTTATTGTAATTTCGTTTTAATCCACTATACATCAATCAATTCATAACAACTGCCTACTATAAGGTTAAGTGTATGCTGAGAAGCAGCTGACGCAGGTAAGCACAGTACAGATATTGCAGGGTGGGGCAGGCGAGGCAGACATAGGCCGCGAGCGTATGCTGCAACGCAGCTACACAGACACATTCGCGTCCTAGCTAGTAGTAACAATAGACGTGTGGTAAAAAACCACGTGACGATCTGTACGCGTCGCGCAGAAATCTGTGCCGGCACTACATTGAGACGCAGAGCAGGACTGACACATGTCTGCGAGGCACGTGCCTTCGCCGCAGCGTACGTAGCTCTCAGTACGTTCATGCATTACAAAATCTGCGCTCTCAGCATAGCCTTATAGGTCTACAGCTTAACTGAGATGATGCCTGAGGTAGCTACGCGGTGCGGGGTGCTCCTGCACCGCACTCCTACCTCAGGTACCTGCAACAGGAAAATGTTAATACCAAGTTTTGTTCATGCTCTAAAAATTGGTGCAAAATGACTCACTTACCCTTGACTTGTCCGGGGGCTACTGAAGAATGTCTGGTCACTTCTTCCTTCTCACTGTGCATTAAAAAAGCAATTGTGAAGAATATCCACACTCCTACCAGGAGAGTTATTTTGAATGTTTGTCGAGCTTGCGCCATCTATTGGTGGAAATGGTACTTAATTAAAAATCTTTTTTTTTATATCAATGGACTACGATTACGGAGTAGGTGAACTAGAGGGCCCAGACACGCTTTCAAAGTGTTTGGTATTTTTACGACTTTCAACAGAATTGCCATAGCTTTTCGGTAGCTTATGTCAATCCCATACAGTTTTTACTTTTCCATCAGCGTTATTGCTGATAGAATGTCACTTTGTCTAGGCCTTTAGGTAGGTACAGCCCGATGCAAACCTAATGGCGGCTTGGAACATGAGGCGAGTCGCTGCGCAGTAACTAATTCATGTTTCAGCAGGGGTGACGGGTGCGGTACTGCGCAGTTCACAACCCCCGTACTACACCCATACTTTGAGTTGCACGACAAGCTAGAATCGTATCCTTACCTTCGATTTTTTCTTTGATACTGGCTTTTCATCAGGTCTGCAAGTAAAATAATTTAACCGATTATTCCCAATTATATCTTCTTGTAAAATATTCTACGGTAACATTACCATGGGTTTAAGACAGTAAAAGAGAAAGAGTAACATTTTTACGCATGCGCACTGAACGGCTCCGAATGATTTTTGAATCGAAAATACAACTGCCTTAAAGCATTTTGGTTAAAATTTTTGCGACAAGCACAATTATTAGTACTACCCAAAGATATGAATAAAGTCTAAAAACGGTACCTATTCCTAATTATTACATGAGCGATTTTTTTTCTATCGGACGAATTTACGTTACGATCTCCGAAAGTACTCCACTCGATCGTGCTAAGCCCATTATTCCCAACCACTATAAGCCTGTTGAGTTAAGACCAAGAGTGACAACCAACCAGAAAATCCCCAAGAAAATCAATCAAAATTAGGAAATGTTTGATAAAAAATAAACGGAAAGACAACCGTCCTAACCAAGCGATCGTCACGTACATTTAGATCAGCGAACCCATGCGTGGTCGCTTCGACAGAAGGTGCTCTCCGGTTTTCCGGACAAATGAGTAACTTCGATCGCGTAATAGCGCAAACAATATTTTTATAAAAGTATGGGGCCGCTGATTTATTTTCGCGATTTTAGGTTTGGTCCAACATAATAAAAAAAATTGAGGTATGAGGAATAGGGTGTAAAGTTCACTCATCCTCTATAGAAAAGAGAGCATCCTCCGACCAGACGGGTGTATGTCCGGCGGGCAACTGCCCAATGGTTGATGTAGCATAGTTTTATATATATCGTATCGTTGTATCGTCAGGATGTTTTTGTTCACATGTGGCGATGTAGATGAGCCTAAAAGGTTTTTAATTATTACAAATACACCTTGTATACTACTTACACTTTGTCTTGTCTCGCCTCACTGACAGGTCTCTTCTCAGCTCCATTGAGGAAGGTCACGTCTTCTCCCTGACTTCTACCGCTGTCGTACAGATGAGGGGCTGAACTGACTGACGGCAGACGTTTGGCTGACCCGTTCTTTAATAGCAGCTGTGCGCTTTCTATTTTCCCTGTCAATTAAAAGCTCATACAAAACACTTTGGAAAGTCAACTTAAACAAGTTAGCGAAACTCCGAAGACCTGATGGATCTCGATAACTCAACTCAACTCAGCCCATCGCAATACACTGCTGGAGGCCTCTCCTAAGCTGCACCACAACACCCTGACCTCCGCCTCCCGCATCCAGTCTGCCCCAGCCACTATCTTAAGGTCGTAGATCCATCCTGCCAGGGTTGCGAGTTTGGATGGGATATTGCGGCCCCGGCACACAGGCAACGGAAGGAGCACGGGTGGGTTTTAGTCAGTAAAAGTCTGACACGCCGTCCCGCTCCACCCAGAGCGGGAGAAGTTATTTGATAATTTCCCACCTTCAAAAAACTTGCCGATACGCGGTCTCCATTCCAGGACTCGTCTGCTCCACCGGCCGTCGGTCCTTCGACAAACATGGCCAGCCCACTGCCACTTCAGTTTGCTTGCTCTGCAAGCTATGTCGGTAACTCAGGTTCTTTTCCGGATAATTTCGATAACTAAACATGTTAATACAACAAAAAAATATTGATGATATTTTTTCTAGATCAACGACTGTAGTTAGTTTTGATGTTACAGCGGTCATAGTTACAGTACGGAGGGACATCTACATGACTAGCGAAAGGCGGGTGTATTATAAAATTATAATAAAACGCTCTGCTTAATTCAGGCATGGTGTTATAATATGTGTGAAACTTTTAGAGCTGTTCTTGACCAGTCATAGGTAGATATTCGTCACACCGTAATATAAAACTGAGTAGTTCTTATATATATTGAGGTTTATTTATAAACGTTGCTTGAAGATAAGTAATGATCAGAGAATTTTAAAACATACATTTTTGACGTTTGAACGTCTATTCTATTCTATTTTTCCTTATGGCAATGGTGCCGATGTCGACAATTCTGCCAATGTCAATGTGTGGAGAAAACGTGCGGTGGGAAACAAAATAAAAAATAAAAATAAAAAACGTTTGAACGTCATTTAACTAATGAATGAATTTTAACATTTGATGTGATTTTTTTTTCAGAAAAATAATCAAAAGAGTGCGACTTTGTATTCAACTGGAAGGGACTCATTTTGAGCATTTGATAAATTGATTAATTTTGTATTAAAAATGTTAAAATTCATGGTCTTCCTTTTATTTTTGACACTATGTTATTTAGTAAAAAATAATCCATATGATGAAGCCTTTCGATCGGTATGATAATGCTACAAGGTGATTATTTTCCTCGTGTAACGGGTTCGATTTCCGGTTCAACCATGTAATTATTTAAATATCCATGAATGCAGTAATATTTTTTTTTTAATTCAAATAATGTCTTCTTTCAGTAAAATTTTCCATCTACAATATTCAAGGTACTTTCCCTCAATGTGGCATATCCGTGGGACGCCCTGTATATGCTTATGTACTTAAAATCTCAATGTCACACAAATTACGTAATCTAGACTCTATATAAGTATTATTTACATCCATCTTAACATTTGCTCGACAAAACGGAATTCACATAAATGGTGTGGCAAAAATCTGATTGGTTTCGACAAATATCTCTATAAAAGGACTTTATATTTTTTAAGAAGGTTAGTCAAAAAGAGGCCCCCACATACACTGCTATGTGTACTTTGATACCTTCATATACAGAATGTCCGGTAAAGAATGTATAACCTTGAAATAACATATAAAAGACTTTAGGGCCGTCCAAAAAAAAAAAAAAAATTAAATATATTCCAAGTACCAAAGATGTTTAACTCACTTTTTTTACCTTATTTTACGTTCTTCTTCACCACGACCACAAATGAATGAATTCCATTGGTATTTGGTTGTTGTAATGTTGTACATTGACTTTGCCGACAGAGAGCAAAAAAAACGAGAAGTAATGTGACTAGAAATAGCAAAGTATAAAAAAAGTCATATCTTAGGTAGGTACCTACTACTTCTTGGATATTTTTGAAGTGAAAACTTCTTTAGGCGCGTTGAGCACTTTTTGGGTGAACAGAAATCATGGAACTCGCGTCATCGTCACCGAACGCTTCCCATGAGCTATATGTATACTGTGTATATATGTACATAGATATACAATTCACAAGTTACTTAGTTTTCACTTCTTTCGGCAGTACCTACCCAAAGACTGCCCCGTTTTTTTTTTTTTTTAATTTGGAACGGCCATAATGTCTATTATACTTATGCTATTTCAAGGTTATCCATTATTTGGAGTCGCGAGCCGACTTCCGACCACCGTAGGCGCGGGCTTGCGGACGGTGAGCAATGGGCAGCTCGCCGTCCGATAAGGACCAGGCCAGGGTCGACGGCGCGTTGTGTTCCACGCGCGCCTCAAAGAGATGTCAGCACCAACCGACGGGGTCAAAAGACCGATGCCTGCTGGGGTTGCGGTTTGTCCGAAAGGGATATCGCGGCCCCGGCACACAGGCAACGGAAGGAACACTGGTGGGTTTTAGTCAGTAAAAGTCTGACACACCCTCTCGCTCAGGCCAGAAAAAAAAAAAAAAAGTTACCAATATTTACCATACACCTCGTATACATGTCGCAGTCAGTCAAATTGTATGATTCGTCATTTTACAAACGGCGCCGTCCGTTTACACGCTGGCGGTTTTGCAAAATGCCTAAGGCAAATTGGCAATTCGTTCAATTGCTATAATTGCGACAGTTATTGTAGTATAGAGTTG
Source organism: Agrochola lota (assembly GCA_947364205.1). Classification (NCBI taxonomy): domain Eukaryota; kingdom Metazoa; phylum Arthropoda; class Insecta; order Lepidoptera; family Noctuidae; genus Agrochola; species Agrochola lota. The sequence goes on along the minus strand of OX376246.1, from coordinate 4,634,185 downwards.
TAGTATATTGTAGAGTGACCATCATAAAACACAGGTTGGACAAATCATACTTTATTCCAGCAATCAGGTACCTATTCTGTTACCGTAAAATTGTGGGAACCGTGAGTTTAAAATGAATAAACAATGATAAACAATTGAAAAATTGTGAACTGGGTGAAATAGGTTAGGTTAGGTTAGAACTGTGACCAACCACGTGCGAGCCGAGCGAGCATAGCGAGCGGAGCCGGGGCAGCGGCCGGCGAGCACTACTTCCAAGCTACTCGCAGCTAGGCAGGCTATTTAGTATTAGCGCAAGGCGCGTTACGTCCCACGCAAGTTTGATACCAGTTCAGAATTTGTCGGTATTATTTCTGTTAGATTATATACTATCAAAAAATAATACGTTATATTGTAAATTGTTTGTTGCAGTTACAAAAAAAACCGACAATTTTGTACGAATAATATTCCGCTTTAGTCCTCCGAGCACCAGATTCCATGGACACCTTACGTTTTTTACGTTCCGGATAACTAAATTCTTCAATTTGCCGCGGCATTTTGTAAACGGCGTCTGAATTGTCCATCAAATGTTGTGGTATATTATAAAGTATCTAGGCAATTTACATTTTGCCTTAGGCATATTTCAAAACAGCGAACGTTTGTAGACGGACGACGCCATGTGTAAAAAGCGGAATCATACAAATTGCCTGCGATATATACATGTGTCTCTATCTGTATACCCAATGTTTCTTTAGCGAGCCCATACTACTAACTACTCATCCGATTTTGATGAAGTTAAGTTGTTGAGTGCACGATTGCGATGTTTTCTAAGATGGTGAAACCATCCTCTACTCGAGCTAAACCGCGGGAAAATGCTATAGATATACATAAACAATTTGACGGGCGACGCTTAACGAAGTCGAGAATATAACACAATCAAAGAAAGCTTACATCATTAGGAATGCAATGAGCCTAAAACATTGCCCCCAGCAAAAACCTAGCCTGAAACCTTTTGCAGCAAAATTCAACCAAGCAATTTAAAAAAACTGGTCGTGCTTAAAAATTAAGCCTATATGATAGATATAAAAATAGACTCCAAGGTTCAATATAAACTAGACAGACGTCAGAAGGCCTAGCACAGTCATTACAATCTAGATTCCGTTATAGTTTGTCACGAGTCCAATTAACTCAAAGCTATTTTTAGTTCATCGTAGTTTCACACGATATTTTTGGGACATTTGAACGCCTTGAATAATACATATGAATACTGGTTCCAACCAGTATTAGTATAAAGCGCGACAGCTGAGCGTGGCTTTCTGGATTCGATTCCCAAGTCGGGTAAAGAAGTTGCTTTTTCGGTTTAAATAACTTGATTCGACAATCGTCACTTACATACATGAGAACATTAAATCTTATTACTAATTATAATTATATCAGTGCGGGTAGAAGAAAAACTAAACCAAAAAATTAAGTATGATTATCATTTCAGCCAAAAGACGCCCACTGCCTGGACATACACCTATATTCTAAGTCGTCACCTCGAAAGCTCCTCGACTCACAACTCAGTCAAGGAACCTCAAGGCGTGCCTCGAAAGATCCTCAAAATCGGTATTCATAGTCGTAAGACTAAGGAAATTATGAGGTTCCTTGAATGAGTGTGAGTCGAGGTGATACGTCACGAATACGTCATTATTTGGAGGAATATTCCGTTTATTATATTGGCTGAACTTATTTTTAGAACAGTCTGTGAGAGCGTTACCTACCAGGTTTTCAACTTGAAGTTGAGTGATAAAAATAAACACACTAATAATTTATCCACTTGAACCAAAAACCATGTCCTGGACAAAAAATAAGGTGATACTTGAGAATTGAATGGCTTGAGAACATAAAAATACTTCTTTATGCGTTTCCTAAAATATCAGTTCATCTTGAAATTTCCTGATGCATAAAATCGTAAAGCGGCTAATATTTGGGTTATGGGTGGAGTTGACAATCCACGTCTGTTACCACCACCAATATCTTGAAACAATAGTGGTAACAAAGAGCTCACCACAATATATTTTATAAAGCGAAATCTCATTTTAAATAAATCATCATAAAACCCAATTGGATTTTCTGCATCTCGTAAGTAGCGTCACGATACGTAATTGTTATTATCGTAAAAATATTCAATAAATTCTTCAAAAGACATAATGAAAAGCGGATGAAATACGCTTTTTTTGGTTAAAAACTTCCTCAAGGTAGATCGCGACGTACCTTATATTTGACAGTTGGTTCCTCAACTCAAACTCACCTCGACTGAGGAAATTCTTTAACATGAGGAGTAAAATTGCAACTATGAATATCAAACTACCTAAGCGAGGTTGAGTCGAGTCGAGGAAATCATGAGGTTTTGACTTAGAATATAGGTGATAGTCTTACGACTATGAATACCGATTTTGAGGACCTTTCGAGGCACGCCTTGAGGTTCCTTGACTGAGTTGTGAGTCGAGGAGCTTTCGAGGTGACGACTTAGGCCTCCCCCAAATGGGTTTTGCCATAATCGCTACGCTTGGCAGGCGGGTTGACGATCGCAGTATGGTGTTAAAATGTATAGAGAACGCTGCTGCCCATTCTCTAGTGAGTCCCTAAGTCGCCTTTTACGACACCCACGGGAAGAAATGGGATGGTACTATTCTTTACGTCCGGCAGCACACGGAATCATGTATGGCCATTGTTAACAAAATTGGAAGTGAGTGCACTGCATTCCTAAGATAAGTTGGTGGCCGAAGTTAAAGAATGTTGCCGTTTTGACCAAAAATTATAACAACACAATTAATATAGTGTTTCGTCGTTGTAAATAAAAGTGAATAATTTATTTTTAAATATGTTGAGTGAAGTCGCTTCTTTGACATCCTTTGGAAGTTTGTTATAGAGCTGTGCTCCCCCATAGGTTAGGTTATTGGTACCGTAGTTAGTTCTTACTCTAGACAATACCAGTTGACAAGCTCGACTAGATGAGTATTTGTATATTGTGAATGTAATGCGTAAGCGTTTAAGTTTATGAATTATTTTATAGATAAAATAACACAACATTTATTCAAAATAAAAAATTGGTAAAATACAGTATATATCTTAGAAATAATGTAGGTATTACCCAGTATGTTGCCTGTACTAGTATAAACCTTTATCACAGGTGGCATGAGTTCTTACACTTACTATTTGGACAACAGATTTCTTAAATAATATTTAACATAAGTTTTAAGACTAGTAACATAGTTAGTTAATTTATTATGTTATAATCTACTTAAATACTAATCAATCTGCCTAGCCTTTTCCCAATTATGTTGGGGTCGGCTTCCAGTCTAACCGGATGCAGCTGAATACCAGTATTTTACATGGAGCTGCCTATATGACCTCCACAACCCAGTAACTGGGTAATACGATACCCCTTGGTAAGACTGGTTTCAGACTTTCGGGCTTCTGACGACTCCTAACGACTGTCAAAGATCCACGAATGACAGCTGGGACCAACAGCTTAACGTGCTTTCCGAGGCACGGAGGAGTCTGGGTATGTAAAGTAGGTCACCCATCCACGGACCAACCCCGGCAAGCGTAGCTTGACCTGATGGATCGACCCATGCGGCTGTTATTACTTAGCCACGAGCTCCTCAACATAAATACTAATAATTAAGGTAAATCATTTCTATATTATTTACGGAAAATAGTTGTTAGCACTTAGTTAAATGATTATGATTGTGTTGCAATATTATTAACTAGGTTGAAATACTCGTAAATACTGCATAAATCACCTTCAAGGCTAAATTTAGTTTTTGAAGCGGGCGACTAATGTGCTTAGATAGCGACAAATCGAAGGTAAGTAGGACAAAGTAAGGGATATTTTTGAGTGAGCAACAAGCGATAAGACGCACTAGATCACAAAAAATATTACATCAGCATTTAAGTGTCAGGAAGCTATGTACTAGATGGATACCCCATAATTTGACTGAAGACCAAAAACGCCGTGAAACGGCGTGAACGTTTGGTGTGTAACTCAGTGGTTCCATTGAATACACATCGCATTCAATGGAACCACTGAGTTACAGACCTGAGTGCTTAGAAAGGATTGGAGAATATTTTGAGAAACAGTAAAGGTTTAAGCAACTTAATGCTTCATTCAGTTTTTTTATTTTCTAAGAACTTTCAGTGTGTTACACAATTAGTAGCAATTTCAACATGATACAGGACACGTCCCCGAGAAAATATGTCTTGCCAGACAGACAAACAACGAAGTGAAACTATAAGGCTTCCGTTCTTTCCTTTTGAGGTAAAGAATCCAAAAAATACCAATATATCCTTACCAAGCTCATTCTCGTAGTGCTGTCTAAACTTCTCCCAAGCGGCATCGTACTTGACTTCATCAGGTAAGTCCATCCATAGTCGAACAGCATCCTCAGTCAGATCGGTGGAGACCAGGGAGTACTCGCTCCGAGACAGTTCCTCATTCGGTGGAGAACGCTTGAACGTCTTTAGTAACTTCTCCATGGCTTAGTTGATCATGACGAGGCAGTTGAAGAATTGACGGTCCTGTGGGAAGAAAATTTTGGTTAGTAATAAGTTTAATCTGAGGTTGTATTCAAATTCCTTCTACGAGTCGCGATATCCTCTCGTAGATACGTCCAGCGAACCCGAGGGAGTCAGGCTCGCTACCATTTGACTGACTCATATTTTTTTCGACATCATAATTTGCCTAGCCAATTCCGAGGAGGAGGAGCTTGTGGCTAAGCAATAACAGCCGTACGGGTCGATCTATCAGGTTAAGCTACGCTGGCCGGGGTTGTTCCTTGGATGGATGACCGTCTTTAGACACCGAGACTCCTCCGTGCCTCGGAAAGCACGTTAAACCGTTGGTCCCGGCTGTCATTCGTGGATCTTTGACAGTCGTTACGGGTCGTCAGAAGCCCGAAAGTCTGACAACCAGTCTTACCAGTGAAAAAGGCCAAGCTAACTCAGTCTGCCAATTTTGTCAATGGCGCCCTCCCCCATCTCACCACTCACATACTTCAGGCGGTCACTAGCAGTCGCGCGAGGACATTTAACTGGATTTTCGTAAGTCGTTACGGATTGTCAGAATACCGAAAGTCTGACAACCAGTCTTACCAAGGGGTGTCTTAATACTTATTACCCAGTTACTGGGTCGTAGAGGTCAGATAGGCAGCAGGACTGGATGCAGCTGAATATCAGTATTTTACATGGAGTGACTGCCTATCTGACCTCCACAACCCAGTAATGGGTAACATAATGTTCTTCGTTAATTAATCCATTTCACATCCATCCGGGTTATCCATTAATTACCGGGCACCGTAAGTTTTCACGCATAACTCAGCTGATTTCTGATTTCACCCGATTTACCTGTTTACTGCTGGGCACATGCCGCAACACGGCTAGCCGGCAACCTTTACGTGTGGAAAGGGTCCAAGAAACTTAGTTTTTTTTTGGGTATTTCATCTACAGTAGATGGCATATAGGCCATATAAAGATAGCACACTATTAATCAACGTTTTAGGATCAAAGGCCACACCTATGTACTTGTAACATAATAGGTCTTAAAAAAAAAAATATAAAATAACTATGATCATACCTAATCACTATCAGTATGTGTGCCTGCTCTATTTAAATAAATAGAGGCATTATTGTATGGGAAACTGGGAAATGTATGAGAATACATCGCAAAGTCACGGTCGTAATTTCACAGCCTCGAGGGTTGCGACTTGCGTCAAGCGACACGCGCTCGTCATTTGTTTCCTTCTTTTTCTTTTGTTTTCTTCTTCGCTGTTGCAAGACGCGTGACGCTTGAGCTTGTAGCTCGTGGCCACGGGGTTAGTCTTAGGGCCAAGTCACACCGGAATAACAGCAGCCAGCAGCGGCCGGCAGCGGCTGCCAGCGGCCCCCGGCGTCGCCTCTGGCGGCCGCTGGTTGCCGTTGGCGGCCTCGCGCGACTTCTAGATCCCACGCGCCTAGTCTCGTCTTGCAGCGTCTCACTGGCAGCCGCGGGCAGAACCACCGATTAAATACGCGTGGCGCGCGGCCGCTCGCGTCACCGCGGGATTTTATCGAATACGACTTGCAGTGGCGCTTATGTTCTTGTTGTATCGTTCACACGAATAAACTTTTCTCTCGTATTCGGGACTCACGCGCGAGTAAACTAAACAACTGACTGCTTTCCATTCGATTTTAACGTTACGGTAAAATCGACGATTAAATTATTGCCGTGTGAACGTTTTTTTTATTTATGGGTGGGAAATGATCAAATAACTTCTCCCGCTTTGGGCGGAACGGGAGGGCGTGTCAGAATCTTACTGACTAAAACCCACCCGTGTTCCTTCAGTTGCCTGTTCGTTGCCAGGGGCAACGATATCCCTTTCGGACCTTCCCGCGACACCGGCAGGCATCGGTCCTAGCAGACCCCTTCTGTTGAGCTAACATCTCTTTGAGGCGCGTGTGGAACACAACGTGCCGTCGACCTGTGCCTGGTCTTTATCGGACGGCGAGCTTCCCATTGCTCACCGTCCGCAAGCCCGCGCCAGCAATGGCCGGGAATCAGCCTGCGATTCCCGAAGCACAGGGCATCTCCTGCGGTGGCTACGGGTGTGAGGGCGCGAAATTCGCCTCTCCCTCGCGCGTTCCGCCTCCTCCTTGGCGAGCATTGCTGCTTCGCAAAAGGAGGTGACGACTTCCCACGCCCTCTCGCTCCGTACCATGGCCTGGACCAGGGCCGGATGCGAGAGATCACTGCCGCCGATCGCCTCCACAAGGACACGACGGTGCCCCGCCCCAAGCCGGGCAGACCTCCACCGTATGCTCCACCGTACCCTCCGGGCGATCCACATAGTGGTGAAACCCGGTTCCTCCCTGTTTCCTCCCGCCTTATGCGGAACAAGAACCTCCCCAAACAACCGTGTCCGGTGAGGACCTGCGTCAGGCGGAAGGTGAAAACGCCGTGGCGCCTCTCTAGCCACTCCTCAAAGAGGGGACTTATCGTCGCAATTGTGGCCTGCCCAATAGTCAGGGTAACGCAGCGAAGAGCTTCTTCTTTACTTAGTGAGACGTAATCTTTTCCCATTGAAAGGGTTCAATGGGAAAAGATTACGTATCACTGTATGTATGTACCTAGCTTATCAATCATTAGTAATATTATTACTAATTAGTTGCAGTAATGTACAATTTGTACACAATTTGTAACAACTGATAACTTAGGCACTTACTTGAGTAAGTCTGTAAGAACTTCATATAGGTATGTGTTCGGGGTTGATGACTTCACTAATGTTTACATGTTTTATCTCTGCTTTACAAAACTTATTTTTCCTGTATTGTGGTCACGTTTGTGCATTTTACTATTTACTGACATCACTATCACAGTCACAGACTACGTAAAAAACCAAGACATAGCGCTGTCAACAGTGACGTGAGGCAGGTTTCGTAAACATGGTGTCCGCTGTGAGGTGTAAGTAGTTTGATTGTAATTTGATTGTAAATGCGTGTGGTGTAGTTTTGGCATGCTTCACTGTATTCTTCGCAGCGCATGAACAAGCATTCGACTTGTGGACAATCTGCACGCATAGCATGACAACATTAGAAACGGGTTTTGTCGACGGAAGAATAGACTAAATGACAGATAAACAAGCACAATCTGTCATTTTGTCTATTCTTCCGTCGACAAAACCCGTTTCTATGGTTGTCAAGCTACGCGTGCTGGTGTCTTTATAAATACTTTGATACGTAATGAAGGAGCTCATTCGGGTAATTACTACCTTACCTAATGTCTGTTCCAAAGTTATGTAATGGAAATGTAAACAAACCCTCTTCAGGATAAATTCTTACGCAATAACTCACAAGAGGGAATTAGTAACACATTCATCTGTATTTAGGTTTCAACATTAATTCTCACCACTTATTCCAACAATAATTATTCTTGAGTAAGGAATATGATTAATTTGTAATTGAAGTAATCGACGGAGATTGAGGTTATAAAATTGTTTTTTTTTTTTTAAACTAGAATTTATTTGTCAAATAATCAAAGCAAAGTACTCAATTTGTAGTGGCACTACAAATTGGCATTGACAGGTATGTTTTCTGATCCATTTGTTTACATTTTCTTATGATACTTTTGGAACAGACCATACCGCGAACTATGTAGGATAGATGAGGTCAGGCGCACCCGCGATCCCATTGGTATAATTGCAGATGGACGCTACTAATGCATCATACATTCAATGGAAACAGTGTTGTGCAACAGTCCACCAACATTGTTGCCAGCAACTTTGATGTTGCGGGATGTTCTTTTGTTTATCATGAATAACAGCTTGATTGCCAGGACCCCGATTTGAATCCTACGTCAATTAAAATACCTAATATTTTTGTGAAGATAAACTCACTGGCGGACTGACAGTTGGCCGCATGGCTGACTGACAGTTGTCCGTACGTCAGTGGTAACTTAACCAGTAATGCTAGCCTTGTACTAAATTGAAACTCCGTACTGCGCTAGGCCAACTCAAGGTCAAAATAGAGATGCTATGGATATGAAATTTCGAATCTGGATACGGATATAAAAAATAATATTATACCGGTTTTGGTTACGGCTACGGATATGAAATTATTTCGGATTATCCGTTATTTTCGGATAGTTTCCATTACGACTATTAGATTATTAAGAAATTGTAAATGTAATACAAATAACAAATAAAAAAAACATGCAAGTGACGCATAGTACTCGCATAGTGTGTCGGCTCTGCCGGGCAGAATAACCTATCATAGAACCTGTCATGCGTAAAAACAATTGTATTTGTTTGCCCGCATTTGTTTAAAAAACTATCCGATATGGATAACCGCAACCGGCACGATAAATATAAGCACAGATTGCGTGTGAGACCATCCAACACAGCACTAATGCGTAAAAGTGTTTTCTGTATGGCACCACGTATATTTAACCATCTACCAAAAGCACTCAGAGATATAACTCTACCTAACTTATTAAAAAAAAAAACTAAAAGAGTATTTGGCAGCCAAATGTTTCTATAATTTTAATGTAGGGGCGAGTTAGCTAGTTTGGTTTGTTAATTAAAGTAAGTTAAAAAAAAAAAAAAAATGACTTTTGCTGTACTTATATGTGAATTTAATTTTATTGTAATCGATAGCAAATTAATTTCAGTTTATTGTATTTTTTTAATGTATAAAATATTTTATTATATTAATCATTTTAATTAATTAAATAACTATTCAAATGTTATTATAACACATATTTGTACGCCGTTAAGGTAAAACATGACTGTGATTCTTTCTGCAATGTACATAACATCTTGCATGCTTTGTGTGTGCATACTCATGTTTCGGACAAATAAATGATCATTCATTCATTCATAACGCGTTTCATTTAGACTCCGCCACTATCTGAAATTGCCCGAAACTTTTATAACGGATCTGGTTAAGGTTTCGGATAGATTTTTGTTTCGGATATCCTCTAGTTCCGGAACTCTTTAATATCCGTGGTTTCCACTGATAATGAAATAAAATAAAAATCTTTGAAGCGTGAAGCTAGCGATCTCGACTGGACTCCTCTGGTTGAGAACAATGACATCGACGACAAGGTGCATTGTTTTAAAGCAACTGTTCTCAACTTATATAATCAGCATGCTCCTATCCGAAGTGTCAAAGTTCGAAATAGCCCTGCACCATGGATAACGCTACAAATTAAAGATTTTATGGTGCGCAGAGATAAAGCTAAGAGCAGATATAAGCGCAGTCCTTCAGAGCTGAATCTCTCTTATTACAAATCTTTACGCAATCGCTGCAGTCATCTGTGTCAAGATGCTAAGAGACGCTATTTCCACGATCAACAAAATTACCGCAGTTCTTCCGATGTATGGAAATTTCTCAAATCTGTAGGCATAGGCAAGTCACCTACCAACCAGTGTAAGGATGTGAACCTCAATGATCTCAATAAGCATTTCTCTCTCCTTCCCTTTTCTCTTGATCCGTCAGTCAAAGCTTCCACACTAGAGAGTTTAGCTAGTTTGCCGTTACCACAATGTTCTCACTTTAAGCTTAGCGATGTTACTGAGGTTGACGTTATGAAATCTATACTTGCTATTACTTCTTCAGCAGTCGGTCATGATGAGTTGTGTTCAAGAATGATAACTCTTATCCTTCCCTCGTTACTTCCTGTTCTCACTCACATGTTCAACCACTCTTTTTCCTCTTGCTCATTTCCGTCAGTTTGGAAACATGCTCACCTTAACCTAAAACTAACAATCTTACTTTATTAACCCACTTTAGACCTATTTCTATTCTCCCATTTCTCGAGCACATAGTTCATAGACAATTATCTTTATTCTTGGCGTCAAACTCGATAATTTCCTCTTTTCAATCCGGTTTTCGCTCGGGTCACAGTACTGTAACCGCGCTTTTGAAAGTAACTGACGACATCCGTTGGGCAATGAAGAATAAGTCCCTTACTGTTCTTGTACTGCTTGACTTTAGTGACGCCTTAAACTCAGTGGATTTCGACATTTTACTAGGTATCCTCAAATCTATCAATCTATTGTCTTCTTCCGGTTTAGCTTGGTTCAGTTCTTATCGTTGGGGACGCTCTCAGTGTGTTCGCCTGGAGGAGTCCTTCTCTGATTGGTGTAGCCTCACTGAGGGTGTTCCTCAGGGTAGCGCTCTTTCTCCTCTTCTTTTTTAAATTTTCATCAACTTTGTTACCAGAGTAATCTCCTCTAGTTTTCATCTCTACAAGATGACTTGCAGCTCTACCGTCATGTTACTGTAGCTGACGCGGGTTCTACAATTGCTGCTATGAATCATGATCTGGCTTGCATCAGCGTTTGGGTTAAGTCATTTGGTTTGCAAATTAATCCAACTAAATCCCAGGCCATGGTCATAGGCAGCAGATTCGTTCGCAATGCGGCTGTTATTGCATCTCTAATGCCTATATATATCTTGATGGTGTTTGCATTGACTATACCGAAACCGCCAAAGATCTGGGCGTCATTATTGACTCCAATCTTTCGTGGCGTGCTCAGGTCAATGAGGTCAGTCGAAAGGTACATTTTTCCTTTCATTCGTTGAAAAGCCTTCAAAGTCTCCTGCCCCTGAAGACTAAAATTTCTTTGGCACAAACACTTATTCAGCCGGTTATAGATTATGCCGACGCCTGTTACCTGGATGCTACTGAGGAGCTATTAAACAAGCTTGAGCGCTTGCAAAACTTGTGCATTCGCTTTGTTTTCGGTCTTCGATAGTATGACCATGTTTCTCATCTTCGCAAGGAACTCAAGTGGCTCCCAATCCGCCTTCGCAGGAACACTCGGATTTTATGTTTCCTCTTCAACGTCTTACACAACCCGTCTTATCCTACTTACCTGCGTGAGCGTTTTACCTACGCTCGCCGTACCGACGCACCGTGTAGATCACACCTTAGATCACTCCTTAAATCTAATCCTCATAAAACAAGCTACTATTCCTATTCATTCTCTGTCCATCCAGTAAGATTGTGGAAATCACTTCCGCCTACCATTCGTGATTTAAAAACTGTTTCTCAATTTAAATATAGAGTAAAAGAGCATTACCTTTCCTCTCAACTGTAAGTATTTATATATCTGTAGTATGTATGTTTATATATTAAAGCTTTATGTATTTATTTAAGTATATGCTAATTTATTACGTTATACGTGTATTTATATTTTTATATTTTAGTTTAAGACTTCGCATATTTATATTTTTCTCTTCTTGTTCACACACACTATTGTCTACGTTTCTTTCTCATTTCTCCTTTCGCAGGTCTGCTGGAAGAAATTTCTTAAGAAATAAGCAGTACCTTTTTACTCATAATTATATTTATGTCGTATCTGTACCAATTTCACTGTGTGTACATAAATAGTAAAATAAATAAATAAAAATAAAACATTTCAGACAAAAAAGTCCATAGGCAAGGCAAGGTTTTTTTGTTTAGTAACAAGAATTTTGCTTACAACCAATGTTAGTAACTAAAAAGTAAAAAGAAGAAACTAGACACATCGGCAACGTCTACCCCTGCACAGTAGGCTCATCGGTCTCGCAACACATGGAGTTCAGTGAACCTACTGATAATGGTATAACAATAAATAAATAAGTACAAAACTAAAATATGTAAGGAATATTTACTGAGAACAATGAATTTAACTTATGTAAGTATTCACTGTTAGTTACGGTCTGTATAACTTTTAAAATAAATGTGAGTAGCATTCTTTGTCCTAACCTAACTCATCATAAAACTAACTAAAATAAAAGAAGAATGGCAATAACAGTTCACAAAATAACTCGTGAATAATTCGTAGTTGTAGCAAAATAATTGTATTGTATTTCTTCATTAGAACAAAGTTTAACTAGGACTACGAGTGACTATAAAAAAAAAAATTGTATACAAACTTGTAAATATCAGGCGGAAATTGGCAAACTTTCAAACGGCAGGCAACACACAAAACACCAAAATTTTATAAAAAAAAAAAAAAATTGACAGTTCACTACGAAAGTGGCGGGAATCTATGATAGAATATATTTTTTGCTTCGCGCAAAGAACGTGCGCATTCAGCCGCGCGCGGTGTCTAACTGGCCTATATATAATACACACACATAAAGTATTTTTATCAGTGGAATATTATTATCGTTTGAACTGAGCCAGTAGTACCTATGTTTGTTTATAATATTTGTCAAGTGTTAATGACCTGCGCATTAATATCCCGGTAACCGGCCTTGGCCTTGCGTCATTTTATTTTTGTACGATATTTTGATAACCAAATGCAAAAAAAACCGAAAGGTTTACCTTATTCTAATAATGCTATTTTATGAGATTAAAATAAGCCCAGCATTGACCTTGTTGTCATGCCATTTATTATGTTTCCGCTCTTTTAGCTGTATAGCGTCCGCCACGGATACGTCATTATGCGTTAAATAAGACGTGGCCAACATTTAATACGTTAAGGCGACGATAACCGACTTTTAATGATTTTATACTGAAGATCACGTCTAAACGAGTAGTGATTTGGAAAACATATTATAATTTGATTTTCAAGCATGCTATACCTGAGGCGCGAGTGGAAGGAGGGTGCTTCGAGCGCGTCTGAACAGGTTTGCTTGGGCTGCAGGAGTGAGACGTATTTATCGTAACAGCTGAATGAAACAGGTAAATATCACAAGATAACAGGCTGTAACTGTGACACACAAACTGAAATAACAGCTTCTGTTCCACAAGATACCAAAATCCCATAAATGACAGTCACAAGCTTTTCTCTATTCATCCATAAGACAGTTACCTTAGTTAACATAAGAAAAAAAAATGTTCCTGTTACACTGTGACACCCTGTTACAACCGTCAGAAGCTCTTTCCTTTTCTCGCATAGGTGTAATACCTTAGTTAGAAAAAGAAGTACGACGTCGGTTTTTTGTCCTGTTAGCCTATTACTGCGATCGAATACACACACATCTTTACGAAATGACTATTCGCATTATATATCATATTTAATTTTATTTGTTGTTGTTTATTTTTGTATTGACGACATAATATGAGATCAACACTTGTGCAAAAAGTTGATGATTCTTATTAGAAACTGTGTACCACCTAAGAACAGCTGTTACAGTAAACAGGTTAAAAGTTTATACTTTTTATCTCTGGTAACAGAGAACACACCATAGACTATTCCCACATAGTATGAAATAACAGGCTGTTATTTTGTAACAGGTTTTTGAAGCTGATATTTACGTGGAACAGGAACAGGCAGAACAGATACGTGATTTTACCTGTTACAACCCACTCATATTTGCTTGTTATGAGCATGCTAGTATCGATTTGAACCAGTCTGCGACAGGGTGTATGCTTATAATTAGCATGCTTATTGCTAGCAAATGTGAACAGCTGCAGAGCAAGCTTGTTGCTTACAAGGGTGCCAAACGAAACCAAAAAAATATTTGCTTGGTTGGCAACCGATCGGACGCCTGGTGAGATATGCACCATAAAGCTGGGTATATTTTGCTGGTAGCGCGACCATGGTTGCGCCACCGTGGTGTCCTAGTGAGAGTTAGCCTGGTTTTACCAGTTGTATTGCAGATATTACACTATACGGTGTGATGGGTTTTGCATGAAGTTTTTGTTATAAAATCTTTTAAAAATGGAACGTTTGTGCAAAATGGTGTAATAAACGATTATTTTAACATTAAACTATTATTTAACGATTATTCATAAAGAATATAAACTAATCCTAACTAAATTATAAATGCGAAAGTGTTTTTGTTACGCTTTCACGCTAAAACGGCTGAACGGATTTGGATGAAATTTGACAGATAGGTAGCCTGGGACCTGGAGAAGGACGTAGACTACTTGTCATCCTGGATCGCAGATGAAGTCGCGGGCAACAGCTAGTAATGATTAAAAAGATAAAGAGGTAAAGTTGATTGTTTGTTTGTAAAAGGAAAAACTGAACTAATTACAAACATTCTTTCACCTGAAGGATTCCTGAAGAATATTTATTTATTGTGCCATTCTAAATAATTGATCAATGGTTTTTACTCGACTGCGGCGGAGCCCATTAGAGGCTACTCTCACTAGACCCCGCCATCCCCTTTGAACCTAACTTGTTCGAGTCGAAGTGTCTCAAGTTCTTTTTTTTTTTTTTTTTTGAGGGTGGGCAGTTATCAAATAACTTCTCCCGCCCTGGCCGGAACGGGAGGGCGCGTCAGATGTTTACTGACTAAAACCCAACCGTGTTCCTTCCGTTGCATGGGTGCCGGGGCCACAATATCCCTTTCGGACAACTCGCAACCCCCGGCAGGCACTGGCCCTAAAGGACCCCGTCAGTTGGTGCTGACATCTCTTTCAGGCGCGCGTGGAACACAACGCGCCGTCGAACCGGGCCTGGTCCTAATCGGACGGTGAGCTGCCCATCGCTCATCGTCTGCAAGCCTGCGCCTACGGTGGCCGGAAATCGGCTTGTGACTCCCGACGCCCGGGGCGTCTCCGGCGGCGACTAGGGGCGCGAGGGCGCGAACCTTGTCTCTCCCTCACGCGTTCTGCTCCTTTGCGAGCATTACTACTTCGCAGAAGGAAGTGACGGCCTCCTATGCACTCTTGCTCCGAACCATGGCCGGATCAAGGGCCGAACGCGAGAGATTGCCGCCGCCGATCGCCTCCGTGAGGACATGGCGGTGCCCCGCCCAAGCCGGGCAGACCTCCACCGTATGCTCCACCGTGTCCTCAAAGCGATAAGCGCAAAAGAGCAATGGGTAGCTCGCCGTCCGATTAGGACCAGGCCCGGGTCGACGGCGCGTTTGCGAAAATGGTGAATGGTAGGGATTTTAAGATCGCGATGGAGGATCTCATTTCTAACGTAAAAGGGGGATCCCGTGGCTCTACGAAGGAATCGGTTCTGTATGGCTTGCAACCTATGGATGAAGCGAGGTTTTGTATGTGCAAAGACGATGCCTGCATAGGTCATGATTGGGCGTATGCACGTGGTATAGATTCGCAATTTGCACCTGAGTGATATTTTGCTACGTGGATTTAGGACGAAGTGGAGTCTACTGAGAGCGAAAGCGGGTCGCGAGCGAACCGTCTTTATGTGCTTTGAAAACGTGAGATGTTCGTCTAGAATCACTCATAGATATTTGGCTTGCTTAGCCCAAGGGATCGGCTTGCTAAACATGGTGATTGGTCGGGGGAGGGTGGGACTTAGCCGCGGTTTCGAAAAGAGGATCGCTTGGCTTTTGTCGGGATTGACCTCGATTCTCCACTTTCTAAACCAAGGTACTGCCCTTCGGAGGTTTAGAAGCATCGAGGCGGAGCCTAGTCCTTTGCAGTAGATGGCCGTATTGTCTGCAAATAGAGCCAACTGCGCCTTTCTACTCCTAGGGATGTCGCTGGTGAAAAGCGTGAACATTAGGGGAGCGAGTACAGAGCCCTGAGGGACTCCTGCTCGAATAGGACGGGGGAGGATAGGGCTCCCTCGATGCGATAGCGAACGGTGCGATTCGACAAGTAATCTCGTAAGTTGAGCACGAGACGACCTGGCACACCGAGTTTGTAGAGCTTATATAATAAGCCATTGTGCCAGACTTTGTCGAACGCTTTCGCTATGTCAAAGAAGCATACAGCTGCGATGGATGCCACTGCTTATATGTTCTATGATACGATGGGCCTGATGCACGCTAGAGTGCTGGGTTCAAAAGCCGAACTGTTCATTGGGGATTAGGCCCTTGGTCTCGGCGTAGTCTCTGAGACGCTTATAAATAAGCTTCTCATAGATTTTGCCAAGAACTTTGAGCAGACTGATGGGATGATAACTAGAGGGACTTGATTTAGGCTTGCCAGGTTTTGGAATACCTATGACAGTGGCCTCTTTCTTGGGGAAAGATGTTGTTGCTTAGTCAGTCGTCAGTAGCATAATGAGATGAGCGGGAACGAGTTGGATCACCCTATTGGTGAGTCCATCTGAGCCGGGGGCTTTTCGGATTTTCACACCTTTGATTATGTCGTGCACTATAGATTTTACTCACATACACAATTTGGCACAACTTAATGACATTACGAATGTGGCTGGACGAATATTGGATCTCGTATTAGCTCGCTCCCTCTCTCTTCCTGGCTATATATACCACATGGTGGTAGGCTCAGCCTTTCTGGTCTTTCTCTTCGACTTTGCTGTATCCTCGATATCGTTTTCGAATACTTGACACTCTTTCATGTCCTTTAGCACTACAGCTTTCCACCTTGTTCACGTGAAAACGGGCTGGCCGCAGCCTCAAAGAACGCGCCCACACCGGTGTCCCGTAAAGGGCCATGGACCGCACGACCCCAGCGTATAGCCTCCGGCAGGAGGCGTTTGGACGAGTCACTATCACTGCTACGAGTATTAATGTTATGATCGTGTGTTTTAGGTCGTTGATGCACTTCGTCTTTGTTCAGCGAGTGGAACTGCGGGGCTGAGCTAGTAATAAATAATTATACTACTTCTTTTTTTCAGCAATATGTCATCAAGAAGCGCAAAATTAGTAAAAACTGCTTTACGCAACGGAGACTTTGTAGACGAACAGATATCGGTGCTGTCAACGAGTGGCATTCAAAAGTCCGTACAAGTATCAAGTGAGGAAGTTTGGTCAGATTTTGATTCTGATGATTCAGCGTTAGACAACGATTACGAATTACCTAAAACACACGATCAAAACATTTATAGGAGTGATAGTGACTCGTGCAAACGCCTCCTGCCGGAGGCTCTACGCGGGGGTCGTGCGGTCCATGGCCCTTTACGGGGCACCGGTGTGGGTGCGTTCTTTGAGGCTGCGTGGTTTTGATTTTTGCTATATAAAAATGTTTTAACAACAACTAACCCGTCTAATATTAATTAAATAACGTAAATACAAACGAATTTAAGTTACTAGGGTATATAATAACTAATTATGGTATAGGCATAGAAATGCGTGGATTCGTCTCGACGCGTCAGGCACAACTAAAGGAATTCCCTGCATACCTTGCCCCCTCACTTCATCTCCATTCAGAGATGTTTAGTAGTAAAGGCATATCCGCCAGTGTGTCTTATTTTATATAAAATTTTAAGGCGTAGGGTAAATAGTAAAGGCATAAGTGCTAGTTGTGACTTTTCTTCTACATTAATTGCTAAGGTATTGGTATAAAAAATAAACCCAGTTGCCACATAAGTCTTTTATATTTGACGTACGCCAATTACGCCTTTTCAATTAAATATATTAAAAATATAAAGGTAATAAAGGTCATATCTCACAATGCGCCCTTTTCCTGTACTAAAACTTAAAAAATGTTGCAGTTGTGCCCTTTAAGCATATGCTATCTCTGTTAATTTTATTGCTAAAAATCACAAAAAAATTAGGCAGATAGCCCTTTTTTCCTTATTCCGGATATATATATAACTCATTTTCATGAAAAATGTTAGTTGTGCCCTTTTTAATTAAAACGGCAGCATGGTACAGACTAACCATTATGAAAAGTGGATAGATAAAGGGAAATTATAAGTGCAACAACAAAAGTTTTCTTTAGCACCTGCATCCTAAACGTCTTTTTTTATATGTAGGCTACGAGTTAATAGAACAGCTTCAATTATATTCATTCATCATCTTTACTATTCCAACAGAATATAAAAAAACCAGCGTCAATTTACGAACGTAAATTAATATGACTCAGAGCTACCGATAAATATATTTACTTCTGACTTGATAACTCAGCGACTAATGTTGTAAGTGAGCTACTTTATATATTTTAGAGATTCAACATCTGTCTGCTAATAAAATCAAATACCAGCCTCAAAATTAGCAATCAAAGTTTTTTATTCAACAAGTAAATTAATAAATCATATTCGTTTTTCGTGAAAATTAGCAACACAAGCGCGGGACTGTACCTGATGCTCGCTGAGAATGAGAGGGGCGCGACCGCGTATTTCCAATCTATAACAAGGCCAGAACGCAGCCATAGGAAACTGTTCGCGTATACATTGTAAAGCTATTTTTAAATCTGTGATTACAATGTAATCACGAATTTTGCGTACTGCTCGTGTTTAGTTTGTAACGTGGACGCGCGCGCCCTGGTTCCAAACTATACTACATCACTTACGCTTGACATGAGTTTTAAAGATAAATAGTTAAAAAAAAAAAGTGAACTGGGTGAAATGGAACAGATAATGGAATATGAAATGGGTTAGGTTAGGTTAGGTTAGAACTGTGTCAACCGCGCGCGAGCCGAGCGAGCTAAGCGGGCGGTGCCGCGGCAGCGGCCGGCGAGCGCTACTTCCGAGTTGCTCGCAGCCAGGCAGGCTAAATTAGCGCAAGGTGCATTACGTCGCATTTGTTTTTGATGACAATATTTTTTGTACGTTCAATTGGGTAGGTATAATAGTCAAGTCATCAATTACTTATGGTAACATTATAAATAGATAGGTGAATACATGAAATTAGAGCTTTCATTGACCATTATTTGATGACAATAATAAGGTAATTTTATGTTCAAATATAGTAGATTCACTCATCAATTACTTATGTTAACGTATAAAAATAAAGGTGACTATAAGAAATTAGAGTTCGTTGATATTATTTTATAGATGCAGTTGATACACTTATTAGAAGCTGGCAATGCGTAGACATATCACAAATTTAGTTGCTTAAGAATTATCACCATGCTGCGTCATAATAACAGTAGGTTGTTTTACAATATATGGTCGCTTGAAAACCATTTATTAGACGCTAAAAGTTCGTCGGTCACCTATTAATTCATTAGACAACTAAATATATTTGAAGACGAGAATTACATTTTAAAGAAGCTGCCTTATTAGCACCCATAGATAAATACAGATCTACAAATAGCAATTAAACACGGAAATACTTTGCTCACAAAAAATCTGTAGGCGTCATAAATAGCTATACAAAAATTTATTAAATTTAACTAAAATTGAATGTACGAGTAATACAATGTAAGATAGATTTTATTTATTACACACAAAACAAATTAATACAGACTAAACAAACTTCAAAACTATATCAATATGGCATGAATGTTTTAATGTATTTAGATGGCCTTGCATAGGTACATATTATGCTATAAAAAAGAAGAAGAAGTAACACGAATTTTCTCCTAATAATTCCTTAA
Source organism: Agrochola lota (assembly GCA_947364205.1). NCBI lineage: Eukaryota > Metazoa > Arthropoda > Insecta > Lepidoptera > Noctuidae > Agrochola > Agrochola lota. Next base: position 4,614,537 of record OX376246.1, on the reverse strand, counting down.
TTTATTTATAATTTTTAAGCGTTGATGTTTCGCGTGCATCAAAGTCAAGTAGCATCGCAGTGAAAATCTTTCGCGGTAACGTGCATCGAAGTCAAATAGTATCGCAGTGAAGATCTATCGTGGTAACAGTGCATTCGGGATTCGCAGAGATGGTCTTCCGCAGTAACATGCATCGCAATTTTGTAGCATCGTATTAGTATTTATCGATATTTTGTGCGTCGAAATTCCGTAGTCTACTCATGCTAAGCATTTTGAGGTATTATACACTCGTAAAAGGCACCACATCCTCCAGCTGAATAATATTTACTATATGTGCGGTGCTCACTGGGCCCTGCATAAAGAAGCCATGAACCAAACAGTAAATTTGCTTATAGCCGAAAGGCTGATTGATAGATAATTATTTAATACCAGCTGCACGCCGCAATTTCATCCGCATAAGTGTCGATCCCGTTGGAATATTAGGATAAAAAGTATCCTATGTCCTTACCCAGGTCATGGTCTATCCATGTTCCAAATTTCATCCGAATTCGTTCAGCCGTTTCAGCGTGAAAGCGTAACAAATGTATAAAAAGTATTCAATGTCCTAACCCAGCTCATGGTCTACCCATGGGCTCCACTGCAGTTTATAACCGCGTGTGAAGCTTCACAATTTTATAGCGTATAGATGTCGTCATGCAAAACACTGAACAAACACCTAGTTTTTGAGAAAAAAATCCAAAAGTTTCAGAAAATTCAACATATTTACATATACTTAATTTAAATGTTACCACAGATAATGTACGAATTTCACTTCTAGGTTGTTCCGTTCGGAAAAGTGACAGCAGATTTTAATGTTTTTAAGTATTAATATTGTAAGTTTTTAACTTGAATTCATTTTTAAATAGCTGCTCCTGCGAAGAACTCAATTATGAAGCAAATAATATAAGGAATTCAATTAAAAATAATAAAGTTTTATTTGTAGTTTTATGTGGGTAACGTAACGTAATCGAATGTTAGTGACGCTAACGTTTGACAGCTGTTCTTTTTGATGTTGTCGACACATCTCGACTTAGTAAAAAGGAAATGGCTTCCTACTAACTTCCATTCCCTCTTGACTAACTTTTCCCCTAAACTGATCCAAGTCCTAGCAAAATTTTTAAATGAAAATGATATAAAAATGTAGTCTGGCGTGTAATTTAAAATAATTATAACTTTGTAAATATCTGTGTCGTTTTGTAGTAGAGTAATGATTAACAAAAAAAACAAAAAAAAACTATTTAATAACAACTAACAAAACTTGTCTCGTCCTTTCAGCTAATAACACTAACTACTAACAACTACCTCGAAGTCACGAAGTGCAAAGTTCGACGGCTAATCTTGCTGTGTTGCCGTCTCTACATGACACTGGCAGAATAGTCGACATCGGCTCAGTTGCCAAAAGGAAAAAAAAAAAAAAAATGTAAATGAGAACATACGATGCAAGCGAGCTTAGGAGAATGGAACCGGCGAGAGATGTCGTGCGGTGTCACAGGGATCGGTTCTAGGGCCGCATCTGTGGGACTGCCGACTGCCGACTTCCCTAGCGGCGTCAGCGTAGTCTGCTACGCCGACGACACGCTGGTCCTGGCGGCGGGGGAGGTCGCATGAGGCGGCGGCCGAACTGGCGACACGTTAGGTTGCGATAATCGTCGATAGGATCCGGCAATTGGGACTCGAGGTGGCCTTGCACAAGCCCGAGGCCATTTTTTTTTATGGACCTCGGAATGCACCACTGTCGGGTTCTCAGATAACGGCGGCAGGGGTTCACATCGGTGCAAGCTGTACGCCCTCGCGCCTCTAGTCACCGCAGGAGACGCCCCGGGCGTCGGGAGTCACGAGCTGACTTCCGGCCACCGTATGCGCGGGCTTGCGGACGGTGAGCAATGGGTAGCTCGCCGTCCGATAAGGACCAGGCCCGGGTCGACGGTGCGTTGTGTTCCACGCGAGCCTCGAAGAGATGTCAGCAGCAACTGATGGGGTCCGTAAGGACCAATGCCTGCTGGAGTTGCGGGTTTGTCCGAAAGGAATATCGCGGCCCCGGCACACGGGCAACGGAAGGAACACGGGTGGGTTTTAGTCAGTAAAAGTCTGACACGCCCTATCGCTCCACCCAGAGCGGGAGAAGTCATTTGATGATTTCCCATCCTCAAAAAAAAAAAAAGGGGTTTCACATCGGTGTCGAGTCGACGATGATACTTCATCGTCGACTGGGACCTGGGACTCGTCCTCGACAGTCGGTGGAACCTCGTGGAGCATTTCCGACGTTTGGCTCCCAGACTGGAGCGGGCCGGGACTGCCTTGAAGCGGTTCCAGCCCAATCTAGGGGGTCCAAATGCCCCCTGCCGGAGGATCTATGCGGAGATCGTGCGGTCCATGGCCTTTTACGGGGCACTGGTGTGGGCGCGTTCTTTGAGGCTGCGGCAAGCCCGTCGGTTGAACGCGTCCCAAAGGGTCATAGCCATCTGGATGGTCCGAGGATACAGCACGGCCCCCCCTGAGGCGGTGAGCCTCCTTGCCGGATTGCCGCCATGGGATCTGGAGGCAAGGGTCCTCGCGCACATCTGGGATTGGCGCGAAGAGGCGAAACGCCGGGGCGTAACTCCGCAGCCGCGAGAAATCACAGCACAGTGGACAGAGCTCCGGCGGGATCTCATGGCGGTATGGAGAGTGCGATTGTCGCAACCCAGTGCTGGGCACGCCACAATTGTGGCGATAAGTCCCCTCTTTGAGGAGTGGCTAGAGAGGTGCCACGGCGTCCTCACCTTCCGCCTAACGCAGGTCCTCACCGGACATGGTTGTTTCGGGGGGTTCCTGTTCAGAATAAAGCGGGAGGAAACGCCCGGGTGTCACCACTGTATGGATCATTGCGTCTTTTCGCTCAGAGTACTGGTGGTAAGTGCAATATTTCTGACCGGCAAAAATATATAAGATTTCAATCGCTAATAACAACAAGAATTTTAATGCTAGAGTAATGGTTGAGCACGCAAAAGATAGATCATATTTGTAACAGTTTTCAGTTTTATATGAGAATATCTAATTTCGCGACAATCTAAGAAGCCCGATTTGACGTTTCTCATTATACATGCTGCGATATCTTTATATGAGATAACATTTATGTATGACCATCTATGATTCGTCTAAAATGGCGGGAGAATGGGCGGCGATGTTTGAGGGACTGGTAGGGCTTTCCCGGCGAGGATGTGGTGAAAATAGTTACGTGGAGGTTGTGGAGGGTATATTGACCCTGTATTTCTATTGCATTTTTAAAGGTTAAGTTTATATTTTTTAGCAAACCATTGAATAACAGCAGATTAGTTGGATATTATTTTATGGATTTTGATTTTATAAAAACAAGTGATAATACAATATATTTTATGTTTTATAATTTTAGCTAAGGCCTAAAAACAATCAACTTTTGCAAAGCCTTCCGTTCCAAACATAAAAAAAAACTTTAAAAATTCATAAGAGAAGTTTTACTTATTTTTAATAAGTAAAACTTCTCTTATGAATTAGGATAATTTGGTATACATATATATTTAGAGATCAATCAGTTTCACTAAATAAGTCAGTCTTATATACTACACACTGTTGTTGTAGCACATTCTTGGCAGAACGAAACAGTATGTTCTGGACAAATATATTTATGGCATTCTTCGCAAACGTTGCCAGGCTTCCGATGTCGGGCATAAGGACACACTTGGCACCTTTTTCGTACACCTGGAACTCTGACAGGCGGTTCTTGTTCAGATTCTCTACTCTGATTCTCTCTCTGATTTCTTTTTCTCTGATTCTATTACGCAGCAGTCTCGGCGATTGGGGTATTTCTTTTCGGGCATTCAAGTGTTCAGTAACAAGCATACGGCCCAATGTTTTTATAAAATTGCGACGTTTCTGGATAGTCTGTGTATTAGACCCGTGTATAATATATGCGTTGATTCCAGCCATATTTAGCATTGCATAGAATACAGTCAGTGGCCATTTTTTTGAGTTGCGGCTTACATCGTATGTCGCGGACAACTCATCTGCAACGTCTACTCCACCTTTAGTGGAATTATAAAACGTGCTTATCTCAGGTTTTTTTCTCTCCAGTCGATTAATAAATTTCAGCATTGTGGTGGAGACTTAACATGAGTAGAACAACCTTGTTTTTCTTTGGAATATGAGATACTAGTGTTACGTCTTTTTGAAAGCCAAACTGCGATGAATAGATCTGTATCTGTATCACGACGGCGAGTATTGATAAATTATTTTGGGATTTGTCTCTTGTTTTTGCGTACTGTACCTACAGAAGTCAGCTTGTGCTCACTGAGCAGATGAGACCCAAGTTCAAAACTGGTGAACCAACTATCGAAAGTCACATTGCGGCCAGTTTTAGAAATAGGCAGTATTAGACGATTCACACCATCAAAAGGTTTGTTGCTTACTGCAAATGGTCCCACTGGCTGCTTACCTGCGTAAATCTCGAGGTTGAAAATGTAAAAGTTTTTTGCGTCAACCATAGCTAATATTTTTATGCCATATTTCGCAGGCTTTGACGGAATATATTGCCGAAATATGCATCTGCCTCTGAATGCGAACAACATTTCGTCTATAATTACGTATTCTCCTAGGATATATGATTGTTTGCAGTGTTCAACAAACATTTCAAATACTTTTCGGATTGGTGCTAAATTGTCCAATAGTTTTCTTTCACCGCGTGTAGCTTTATTATCTAAGCGGAGACAGCTTTGAATGTAATGAAATCACTGCCGAGACATTATCAACCGAAATACTTCGACTCCTGTACCGTCTGAGGCCCAAGGGTCAACAGTATTTTGCCTTCCAGAGCGGTAAAATCCGGCGATGTACAACAATCCAATAAAAGCCTTGAATTCAGGCATGTCTATTTCTTTCTTGAAGTGAGGGATAGGTTCACAACCACCATACCTTTCTCGAATTTGCAAGTTTGTATGAGTCAGGATAATAGAAAGCATATTTTCGGGACAAAACAAACTCCAGCATTCAAATTCTGACTGTGCCGACCTTGCTACTGGGCTCACTCCAGGTGTTTGCCGGATGATGTTTTCAGACCGGGTGCGAACTTGTTAAGGAGGATTTTTAGACCATTTAGTCCCATCTTTGCCAATATAAAATGAATCTCTTACCTGGCTATCCGATTCCCCTTCCTCTGGCAGGAGTTGCTTCTGAGTTGACAAGTTAGATAGCGGTACTTCATCCTGGCTGTCATATTCACTGCTTACATTCTGCTCAGTGTCACTATCTTGCTTGCGTGCACTCATATGATCTTCACATTCGCTACCGTCGGACATCAGGTCGTCTTCACTGTCTTGTTGTAACAAAGCATGACGTATGAACTCATCCTGACGCTCCTGGTTATTAATTTCGTCCAAAAATACCTAAAAACAAAATTACAATAAATAAATAAAAAATCTGAATTATTGCACAAAAATGCTACGTCGCGGTTGTGTTAGGGTCATATTTAGCCTTTACGATACAAGACCTCCGACTTTTACAGGACAGACCCTGAGTGGTGGCCATGTCCGTAATATTAAGTTGCTAAAAGCCAATGAAAGAAAATCATGTTGCATAGCGGACGCTCTGCCATTATTGTAAAATGGATTAGATCACTTCTCGTAAAAGATCGACAGACCACAATGTTCATGTAAGTTAATCGATATTATATCTTGATTATTGCTGATAACTATGTTGTTTTGTATGTGTTTTAATATGCCTAATATTGCTAGCTTTGAGAAATGGTCCAAGAGATTAATGTGATATTATAATAATTTATGCTAATATAACAATGTGTTGATACAATAATATAACAGAAGCTGCCACGGAGTTTCTTGTCCTTCTTCTCTATGATGACCTAGATTAGGAACGGACAACTAGCTTTCCCATTAACGATACCTATATATTGACAAGCCTTATTGAAATAAATGCCTGGTCTTGTCTTTCTGTGCTTTTCTTCATAAAAACCTTTCCCTAAACCATATTCATGGAAAGTACCTACATACAAAGTAAATAACTAGTAGGTACTTAACCATCCTGACACTCAAAACTTGATAGTTAAGTGGATATTTAAATATAATTAATGTAGTTTTAATCCACTTTCTCACACACGCGAACTACCCGCTAACCACTCGCGAACATGTCCAAAGATCGATGAAGTAAGATATTATATATATATATAATTTTTTCAGATTAGATGCGGCCGATGCGATGCGGTCCATTTTTTTTAAACCCGCACGGTTTAAAAAAAAAAACACTAAATCTCGTTACATGAAATATGTCAAAAAATCATAAATAAATAGTTACATCACCGCGTGGAAGGATATAACGACCATTTTCTCCATTCCGGAGATATAAATATTAGCTCCATACATATTTTTTGCAAAAAAAGATAAGTTGCCAATTTGCCTACCAGATTATATCCTATGACATATTTATGCATAATATTGGATATTAGAACCCGTCTCAAGCAAAAAATCTACACTTTCAAATTTAAGCTCCAATGTCTTCGAGAGCCTTTTTTCGATCCACAGTGCGGCGCTCTGTTTGACAGTAAACGTACGTACATCATAGTGCAACACAATTCAGTGATATTGCGCGGCGTCGGGCTAGCGCTCTAACGCACGCTAAGTACGCGTTCTATTTGGCGAAGCCTTTAATATATCATGCGCGCGGCCCGGCTAGTGGAATACCGTCGGCACATTTTTTAAATGTTTTTCTGAGACTTTCTTAAGCTAACTTAAAGCCAGGCAGGGCATATACTAATTATAAACTAGACGACTGCTCGCTAAGGGCACCCCTGTGGGGCACGAACCTCGGCTTAGGGCGTCGCTAGAGGGACAGTAAGATGGGACAGGCTGGATCATAACTGGATAATTATTATTACCTGGGGAATTTAAAGCTACAGGCTTAGCTACGGCGCGGGCTGGCACTTCATCGAGCAAGGACTGTAGGCACAAGCGCGTCGCAAGATTTATATGTGAGCTAGAAATGCAACTATTTTAGACTCACCGACCGTGATTTAATTTATTAAAATAGGCAAGTAGGTAGCCGCTAATTATTTCGTAAATATTTTTGTATATAATAGGTTAAGTTTGGCAATAAAGAATCATTCGCATCTAAATCGTCTTTCACTCAGACATTATTAGAGACTCCTACCACAACATACATTAGCATGCTTCAAAATCATTAAGCAGATAGAAATATTGATTGTACGTAATTTAAAAATAGGATATAATTCAGTGAATATTTTAAAACTAATCAATTTAAAATAAATAATACATCTCATTTTAATATGTGACATAAATGTCATTACAAATTGAAATTTTGTGTGTGTATCTAGTTTGGACTTTACAAAATTGACATAAAGATCATTATGCGTTACAAAAATTCGCTTTCATTCCATTCCGTGGCAATTTAAATTTAGCCTTAAGGATAAGTAGCGTAATAGCACATGACTTAATAAGGAGAGTTCGGCTGCTTGTCTGATAGGCGTTATACTAGTACATATATTTACGAAGTGACGCGCGCTTTACTTGCGGTTACCAAGTGAACAAACACGCTGTGATTCATTGCACTTTATACTTCTATTATAATTTCGGTACCCAATGACTTTTATTTCCTGATAAATGCTAATTACGCATTGATTATAAAATCTACTATACCACAAATCATACGTCTTAATCACGCGCTAATTAGCTGCATCTATAATTATTGCAGTAATTAATTCAAAGGCCAGGTTTTTCATTGCTATTGTCCGCCTATAGAAGGTCATGGGTATTGCAAGGTTGTAATAATAAGCCTGTTATAATATATCCAACTGCAGTGCAAAAGCCTCTACTGCAAGGATCTCTTTTTAACCGACTTCCAAAAAGGAGGAGGTTATATGCTCGACGCGTATGTGTTTTTTTTTTTTTTTTATTTATGTCCGCCTGTTTCTCCATCAATTGTGGACCGATTAAAACATTATTTTTTTGTATGAAAGAGTATGCTCCCAAGTTGGTCCCATATAAATTTGATTAACTTTACTTGGATAGTTTTTGAGTTAGCTTCAATAATACGTATTTTTTCCACTTATACTATGTGGATGATACGATAGTGAAAAAAAAAACTTTAAAAAAAAAACAACCGACCTCCAAAAAAAACACTACAAAGTGAAAAATAACTTTAATTTCGGAAGTCGGTGGCAAAAACCGAAAATTCAAAACCAAAGACATCGACTTCATAGTGCTTTTATTTTTTTTTGTAAAATGTTTTTTTTTGTATGCACGTGTTCCTGTGACAAATAAACTTGTTTTTCTTTCTTTCTTTATTTCTTGCTTTCTGTCTTTCGTTCGTTCTTTTCTCATACTGAAGAGGGTTAAGGATTGATCACCACCCTTACTCAATGCACGTTGGCGAGTCCATAAAGTCTTGGTAACACAAAGCAGGTCGGTTAACCGCCTTCTTTCGTGTGGAATATCTCTCACGCGCCTCAAAGAGATGTCAGCATCAACTAACGGGGTCAAAAGACCAATGCCTGCTGGGGTTGCGGGTTTGTCCGAAAGGGATATCGCGGCCCCGGCACACAGGCAACGGAAGGAACACGGGTGGGTTTTAGTCAGTAAAAGTCTGACACACCCTCTCGCTCTGCCCAGAGCGGGAGATGTCATTTGATGATTTCCCATCCTCAAAAAAAAAAAAAAGGCGTGCCGGTTTCCTCACGATGTTTTCCTTCAACTTTTTTGAAACAAGTGATAATTATACAATACACACATGAATTCGAAAAGTCTGAGAGTATCACCGGATGCTATTGAATACCTATATTTTACATGGGGCGACTGCCTATCTGAACTTCACAACTAAGTTTCTGGGTAACACGATACCCCTTGGTAAGACTGGTTGTCAGACTTTCGGGTTTCTGACTACCGTAAGGCTCAATTTACGTTTGATTGTTTTTAAGTCTAGATACGAGTGTGGCGCTGCAAAATAACTAAAACTAAAATATAAATACAAGAAGACGATTTCTGCGATTCTGATTTATTCTTATTAATGAATAAGTATTTAAATTAATAATATCAGGTTTTGCATTCAATTTCATTTAAAATAATATTATATATTACATTTATTCATAAAAATAAATAAATAAATACTATCAATAAATAAAGAGGTCGATACTTTTCCACACCACTTTTTTTGGCATTTCGACGACGTAGTATCTGGTATTATTATTCGGGTTAAGTTGACTTGGGTCGAGCTGTCACTGACCCTTAATTTTGACCTTACATTGCCACGGACGATATTTCCAATTCAAGACATTTGTAAATTGAATACTAATCGTAATAGCAAATGAATTACGTACTCCGCACTTCGACAAACTGCTGATTAATATTTAAGGGGAAGCGCTTATTGTATTTTATTTTAATTTGTATTGTTTAATTCCGAAAATGATGACCGTCGCTTTTATGTAATTTAAACAGTAGTCTTGCTTGTTTGACCAAAAGTGTAGAAATACAGTGTTTTTGGTATGGGATTATTACCTATATCAAATACTAGATCAGTTTGTATTACGTAAGAATCATGAACCTCCCAATATCAGTGTAATTTTTTTTAAGTTGTTGTTTCGTTTTCAATTTTATTCGGAGATTTTCGTAGATCCACTACGGATACCGATTTTTTATTTTTCGTATTAAAAATGTCCAAAAAAAAATCTGTTGTTTTGGAGAAAACGCCAATAAACAACATTCACCGATAGTTACGGGACGAATACAGAACTTGCTTTTTTGAAGTTGGTGTATCGTTTTATGATAACACGCAGGCGGAGTCGCAATCACAGCTAGTATTACAAGTCAATTAATTCGCCTTAACGAACTACAGTAGTCATCAAGGTATCGTTTTACTGAAGTCGTCGTTTAAACTCAGGCGCATAACATAGCATAGCATCTTTCTAGTGATTGGTTGGAAAAAAGACATCGTATTTGTTATTGGCTGAAATAAATCCAAAATCAACAATTTAAATAAGGAATTTAATCGTTTTCTAATTTGTAACAGTTCGGGATTGACAGTTGACGCTAGCAGTGTTTAAAATTGGAAGTATTGGAACACATTTTTTTTTTTAAGTGTAGTGTTCTATTTAAAAGTTTTAGTTAATTTTATTAGTGCCAAAATGGGTTTCTTAGAAGATCGAGACCTAAGTGGCGTCCCAAATATACCTGAGTTTTACAAAGGAAAAACTATTTTCATTACTGGCGGTTCTGGTAAGTTCTACAAATCAATCATTTTAGTGACGTCAATGTCAACGTGCACTATTTTCTGAACATCTCATACACCTTTTATTTCTCAATACATTTATTGCTTCAACATGTGAACTTAGGTGGTAGATTTGACAAGAATATGATCATTGTAGACCATATTTCTGTGTCGGGCACAGCAAAATAGGAGAGGGGAATAGGGCTTTTTATTTTGACTACTTACCTAGTTGATATCATTTTTTAAGCCTATTGTAATTATTTTATAACCCTTGCAAGTCAAAATTTATAATAATGTATTGATATAATAGCATTTAAATAATATAAATTGCTTAAAACACTGTGCATGAAACTTGACATGTGCATGTAATTTTATGCGTAAGAGACATTCATAGCTGGTCTTAAAACACGACAGTTTTGGTTGCATTATGTTGATTTCCGCAAATGAATGACAAGTGAACAGCGTGCAAAGATTCATTGAACGTTTTTGTTCTGTGTGCACTGCATGCAAAAAATAACATAATCAGTTTAAATATTCCTACTGCTGGGACCAAGGCCTCCTCTTTGTGAGAGGGAGTGGGCCGTAATCCACCATGCGGGTCCAGTGCGGGTTGGTAAATGCCACATGTCTTCGAAGTTTTGGTTCTAGGACATGCTACCTCAAGATACCTCAAGATGTTTTCTTTCACCGTTTTGGGAGCAGTGGTGATGAAATAATTTACACAGTGTAAAGCGCTTGTCTGGGTTCGAGCCTACGACCTACAATTTATTTGTTACCACTGGGTCACCACAAAAGCAAATAGCATTAGGTATCAATATAACGACGAACCCACAAGGAAAACTTAAATCGATGTAGTCCCCAGATTCATAGGAAATGGGGCCAGAGACAAGATTTAAAAATCTCATCATAAACGTCTTCACATCTTCAACAACACCCACAAATGGTATCGCAGTAATGATTTCCTAGATGAGCTTATGGATCTCTATTACTACTAAATCATTATTTCTTTTGGACTTCTCTATTCGATTTTTCAAGTATTTATCTCCATTTTTTCCAGGATTCATGGGCAAAGTCCTGATAGAGAAGCTGCTTTACTCCTGCCCAGACCTTGACAGGATCTACCTTCTTCTGAGGAACAAGAAGGGAGTGAAGTCAGAAGACAGATTAGCTCATATGTTTTCTTCTGTAGTAAGTATTGATTGTTATGTTGCCCCGTATCGAAATAAACTACGAGAACATGAGAAAAGCAGCTCATGTTATCATAATCTACCTAACTTTTCCCAACTATGTTGGGGTCAGCTTCCAGTCTAACCGGATGCGGCTGAATACCAGTATTTACACGCTCCATTTAAATACTGGTAATCAGCCGCATTCGGTTGCCTATCTAACCTCCACAACCCAGCTACTGGCAGAATAGTGTCTATGCAACCTCCACAACCCAGTTACTGGCAGAATAGCTAATGACGTGGTTATGAAGCTCAACTGAAGGGGTCTGCTAGGACCGATGCCTGCAGGGGTTGGGGGAATATCCGATAGGGATACAGTGGCCCCTGGAAACGTACAGGATACACTGAAGGAACACAGGTGGGTTGTAGTCAGTAAGAGTCTGACACGCCCTCCCGCTCCGTCCAGAGCGGGAGAAGTTATTTGATAATTTCCCACCCTCAAAAAAAAACAAAAAAGAGGGCTAAAAAAGCCAACTATAGGCTATCTAATGAATATACAGGGTCAAAATAAATTAGCTAGAGAAACTCCCCCGACGTCATGGGTATTGATATCTAATGATCATGATCAAACAAAAAAATTATTAGTTTCATGAGTTTTTTTTTGGGGTCATCAACCGCAGATAGTGTAGTTACTTGAAATATTAGTTAAAAAAACCGGCCAAGTGCATGTCGGACCACGCACAATGAAGGGTTCCATATTTGGGATGAATTTATCACAAGAACAAACTTAACAGTGTACTTGAACAACCTGTTGTTTCATATGGTATGTATGCGAGAACATGTTTTTGCAACTGCAAATGTAAGTTAGACGATTATTACTCCTTAACTTGGAGATCCTACTTAGCTTTGATAGTTTTCCTTTGTATTTCGTTATTGTTTTATACTACTGCCGTGAATTTGTTCACATATCCAAAACCAACCATTTAGCTGGAAGGGGACCTCGGACACACACTTGACTCTAACAAAAATTTGCACTTTAAAGCTTAATATTTCGCAAAAGGATCTCTGAATCCAAAAATGGCTTTCACACACTCACGATATTTTTGAACGACCTTTCCAACGATATTCCATACCATGGGATAGACTAGAAAAAAAACTATCCCCACTTTACGAGTAGGGGAGGTACCCTAAAAAAATTATGAAGTTGTACATTATTTTATTGTACCACTTTGTCGGCGTGATTAATATATACGTATATAATCCGCACATTGTTACTGAGACAATGTGCGGATGACTTAACTCTTTCATTCTATAAACTGATAAATCAATCTTTCGAGGAAGGTGTTTTCCCCAACCTCTTGAAAAAGCTCTTGTAAAGCCAATTCACAAGAAAAACCCAATCTCTTTCCTACCAACTGCATCAAAAATATTTGAAAAAGCCATGTGCAACCGTGTTTACGCTTATTGTGAGAAATACAATATATTTAATGATTGTCAAAATGGCTTCAGAAAAAACCGATCCACAACCCTCGCCGTCTATAAATACATACAAGAAGTCCTCGATATCATTAACTCCAAAAAATATGCAATAGGATTACTGCTGCATTTGACGAAAGCTTACGATAAAGTACAATTCACCATCTTATTAAACAAATGATATGGTATAGGGATCCGTGATAAATGTCATGAATGGTTCCCGTCATATTTACAGCATAGAGAGCAATTAGTGGAAATAGTATATTTTAACCAAAAAACTAACGAAATAGAATTGTTCCGATCCGAAAATATACCAATAAACGCTTCAATCCCACAGGGTAGTATTAAAGGCTGTTTTTTATTCTTAGTTTACATTAACGATCTCCCGAAGCACATCAGTGAACCTTGTGTTTTGTTTGCGGATGATATATCTATTCTCGCCTCATGCGAAACTAATCTCAACCTTAATGATAAATTAAATTCAATATTTGACGCTACAACTTATTGGATGATGGAACATAAGCTAGAAATTAACTATAATAAGACAAAAATAATGACATTTCACCCACGACAAAAAAAACCTATACATATTTCAGTTTTAAAAATTATAAGTTAGAAATAGTAAATAAATTCACCCTATTAGGACTAGACATAGACACACACATAGATTGGAAGTCACATATCCAAAAATTTAAAGCAAAATTATCAAAATATTCATACGACCTTCGGGAAATCAAAAAAACTACAGACATAAATACTGCGTTGGTATCATATTACGCATATGCCTATGCATGGCTCAAATACGGTGTCATATTATGGGGTAATAGTATAGACTCACCCACACTATTCACCCTACAAAAAAAAACTTATTAGAATTGTAGTCAATATCGAACAAACGGATAGCTGTAAGCCCCATTTCTAGGAACAGAAAATTCTAACCCTACCGTGCCTCTACATCTTTGAGATCTGTAAATTTGTACGTAGATACCCGAAATTCTACACAAAAAGGGAAGACATTCAAACTAAAATTACTTTAAGACATAAACATTGATTAAACATACCTACATCCTGTTTAAAAATGCACTCCTCAAGTACCTATGTCATGTCGATAAAAATATATAATAAGTTACCGGATGAAATAAGAAATATAAATAAATACAACACCTTTATTAATAAATTAAAATTATTTCTATTAAACAAAACCTATTATAATGTGAACGAATACTTGAATGAAAGACTATAATTACAATGAATACATTCTTAAATATATACATGTATATTACAAAAAGATTATTTAATTAAACGTAAAATTACTACTAAATACACAATTATTCAATTATAAAATGCTTTCCTACTGAATTTATAAATTGTCTCAAATTATGATACACGTAAAACTTACCTCTTTGTTAGTACTTTGTAACCATAAAATATGATCTCTCATTAAATGTTTGTGGTGGTATTGCCTAAGTAAATAGCTATATTTACTCAGGTAATATTACTACTTAGGTTATATTTGTTTATCTAAATGTAATAATAGTATTTTAAGAAAAATGGCTACCTACTTATTGATACTAGAATTATTTATGTTATTGTTGTTGACTTTTATACGAATGTAATTATTCAGTTTTCATGTACAATTTTATTTTATGTTTATTTTTAACTTTCTATGACTTAGATTTTTAACTTGTAAGTAATGTATCTAAAAATATTTTTTGCTGTGCCCTGACAGGGTCTACAACGGCTCTTAGCTCTAAGCCTTTTGTTAACATCTTGTTTTACCCTGTGGAACGCAAATAAATGAATATGAATATATCCATGCCATATTACAGCTCTCTAGTACTAAGAGTCTCCTGGCTAAACCGCGGACAGACAGACAGAAGGACATGGTAAAACTATAAGGGTTCCTTGTTTACTACGGGGAACCCTAACCCTAAAAACCAGTTTCGTTTGTGTAAACTTCAAAAAACAAAAATAAACATATTTTCCCAACTAATACGAGTACTTCAATTAACAACACCACCAGCAAAGGTTGACCCGAAAAAAACTTTTTTTAAATTTATTTAGTTTCGTTGGGTATATCGATACCCAACACGCCTCCGGAGTTTCGCTAGCTAATTTTGACACTGTGGATAAATAATTGCAGAGCAGTCGTGGCCTAGTAGTAAAGGCCGCGACGTACGAGTTGAAGGTCGTAGTTCCAAACCCTGACAGGCGCTTTACTTTGTGTAAATTATTTCATCACTACTGCTCTCAAAACTGTGAAGGAAAATATTGAGAGGAAACCGGCATGTCCTAGAACCAAAAATTCGAAGACATGTGACATCTACCAAGCCGCACTGGGCCCGCGTGGTGGATTACGTCCCGCACCTACTCACAGAGAGCCTATGATACAGCAGTGGGAACATAATTATGTTGATACAGAATCATTTTGATGGAGGTTGAGCGACCGAAGAAAAGATCTTCGGATTGCCAAGTGAGAGAGATGACTATTACGAGGATAAAGGGAGTGAATGATAACGTGACAGCTGGCGGGGAAAAAAGGAAGATTCATATTTAGTGCCACCCCCAAGTACGGCCCGGACTTCACCAAAGCGAAGAGGAGACGAGATGAGAGGAGATGTGTTTTAAACAACCAATAGAATTTCATTATTTACACATCTCGTCTCCACTCAGCTTCAGAGGATAATACTGAGCGGAGATTTATCATATCTGTATGGCGCGATCAAAGCGGAGATGTGAGCTGTGCCTCGCAACCTGGCGACAGCGCGCAGCGGAGACGAGAAGATTTGTGAGCGACGTGCAGTGAGTGGTCAACATCCAACGCTCACCGCATGCAGCTCAGTTTCGTTCGTAAGCCAGCACACATCTCCGCTCCAGTCTAGCTAGAACGGATCTCCGCACAGCTTCGGTGGATACACCCTAGCTGAAAAACTTCTCTTCTCGTCTCCGCTTCTTGGAGTGAGGGCCTTACATGGGACAAGGGCAGGGTCTCGTGGTGTGAATCCAAGACGATTTACTTCAAAAACCCTTCCTTGACAGTCGGGTAATAACAAATGTGCGCACATAATTCGAAAGCGTACTCAAATTGTTTGCGCTCACTTGAGTGAGTTTCTAACAGCCGCACTCAGAAAGGTTAATTAAATTAGTCCTAATTCGTACTTAACTAATTAGCATTAAATCCGTTAATCAACGGTACATCCCAGAGACATAATTTAAGGGTCCCTTAGCTAATGACAGTTTTAAGTATCCGTAGGGCGAAGCATCTTATCGATTGCATATCTATAAAGCCTTTGTGTAGCCACATTTTAAAAGTGTTGATAATAATTAACAAAAATAAAAAAAAATACGACAGGCAGTTCTTTTACTGTAAGTTTTTACTAAATTCAAAGCGAAATATTCATTTCATTTAAATAAAATAAAGCGATTACGACCTTTTTTCTATGGCATCACTTCTAACTGTCGATGTCAAACCGGGGAATTTATTTTCGATTATTTTTTGTGTTTAATTGGCTATTAATTTATTGACACACATTTTTTTTATTTATATTTGCAATTTTTTTTCTTTAGTCTACGTAATGGGTATTTTCTAATTTAAATTGAATTGCATGTACTCTGATAATAATACTTATGTTTCATGCTGGATTATATTCGAAAACAATGTGAAAAAAAAAATGGTATTTATTTTATTTACGTATTTTGTCTACATCTTCATCTATATTTTGCATGGAATTCTTGAATTGAGTATTTACTCGTAAATACCGCCTCGGTCCTATCTTATCTATATCTTCTGACATAGTCTACAAACTCAATAAAGTCTGCCTTATCAGTAATTATTTGTTTTTAATAAACGCTTAATGTGAAAGCGAATTCACCGGTAAAAATAAAAATTTAACCCCAAACTTAAATGTCAAAATCAATCGTTAAAAAGTTAAGTAAAGATTTTGCTATACTTAACTTTAATTGTCATTAAAGGGACGCTAATGTACCCATAACTGCCTCTGAGTGTGAACTTTTTAATTTTTTACTAAGGGGCGCCCTAAGTAACCATTAAACGTCTCTGAGTGTGGCAGTAAGTGAACTTTTAGCACTGGTCGTACCTACCTATAGCTATTTAGTCAAATGACAATCTAAAATGTAAAAGAAGGCGAATGACATTTTGTCGTGCGTAAGTACATGAATTGTTTAAATTATATAAATATTCATTTATTCTTGCGTATAGTAGATGTCAAATGTCAAAGTTGGTCTATTGTTTCCATTTTATTATGTTCCAAAAGATTTGTTAGTCGTTGACAAATAAATGATGAATAATGTCGAAATGTTAAAACGAGGACGAAACGTTCGAAACGGACGAACGAACGATCGAAATGTTTGTTGTTTTATGTCTGTTATGTGTTGTTTTAGTCTTGTAAAATCAGCATAATCTTTTTAAACTACAGTACACACAGAGACACAAAATCACCTACTACAACACCTTCAGCAACCGTAATTTTGAGGTGACGTATCGTAACATGAGGGGCTTGTGACTGAATAATAACAGCCGCACAGGTCGATCGATTAGGTTAAGCTACGCTTGACGAGGAGGGTCTGAGGATGGTCCGTGGACCATCTATTGCATACGGAAGCCCCTCCGTATCTCTGTAAGCACGATAAACCGCTTGTCCCGGCTGTCATTTGTAAAAGTCAAAGTCAAATCATTTATTTTAAATAGGCCCTTGCGAGGCACCTTTGAATGTCCAAAATTACAAAAAAAATAAATTGATTCTAGTCGCCCCTTCCAAAAGTTAGTTTTCATATGGAGAAGAATGGGCAAGAAACTCCACCGTTACTCTTTTAAAATGTTTTACAATATTTTGTATATATAGGTAATTACATTAGTTATATAATTATATGTGAAGACGATGCATCTAAAAATAAATTACTATACCACAATAGGTAAAAAGCAACAACAGATAAATTAATTACTTATGTGATAGATACATGGCTCTCACATATTTACAAACATTGTAAAAGTAGACGATTTTCCTAAAATTTTACAATTAATAAGTCAGTGTGTGAGGAAGTAATCACAGAAATGAAATGAAATGATCTTTTACACGGCATATAAAAATATTAAAAAAATAATCTAGATGAGGTCGGTGTTTCCTATCTGACTACTCTGAGAAGAAAACCGAAACAAACTCAGAGGTCGCAGTCTCTTTTAAAGTCCAGACATAATCTTTGTCAAACCATGTGAGGACCATGTAGATTAGTGTCTGAAATGGTCTTTTGAGGAAAGAACCACACAGATTTGAGTGAACCTGTCCAGTCAGTGCAAACATTTGTCAGTAATCGTGGAGCTCAACTCAGAACTTAAGGAGCTCAACTCGACGAACAATACCAAAGACAGGATATTTGGGTAGGCCGCATCAACTACTCAAACTGCCAGACCATTATTAAAACTACCTGAGAAAGAAAAAATAAATGAAAACGAAAAAAAGAAATTATAAAAATATCCACTTAGTCCTCACATTCACAATAATTAAAATAATAAATAATACTTTACAAAGTAATCGTGTCATTTTGAATATAATTTTCAACAATGTCAATGTGTATATAAAACTGGTTTATTGTGATGAATCATTAAAATGTCAAGTTTTATGGTTTTCACAAGGCTTAGCTGAGCGAGCAGCTCAATCCCAACCTTTTCTATCTGCTAAATAATCTGAAATTTTATAGTACCCTTTTTTACAGCTTTTAAATCGTTTAATGGGTACGTTTCGAATGTCAATGGGAAGTTAGTTGTAAAAGCGTATACATTGACCCATGAACGAGTTGGTTACTCTGTGGAGACGTGTGCGATGCACAGCAAGGTTGTGTTTATTCCTGGTATTTAAACTATGAATACCGGACATTTTCTTAAAATTTGATATATTTTTGTGTACATACAAAAGGTTTTCAAAAATATATTGTGAGGCTACAGTCAGAATATTTATTTCTCTGAATTTCTCACGAAGGGAATCTCTTGGACCTAGGTTGTAAATGGCTCGAACAGCCCTTTTCTGTAGAACAAAGATAGTATTAATGTCCGCACAGGTTCCCCAAAGAAGAATCCCGTATGACATAAGACTATGAAAGTAACTAAAATAAACAATTCTGGCTGTATCTACGTCAGTTATCTGTCTAATTTTTTTAACAGCATAGGCGGCCGAACTAAGCCTTCCTGACAATTTTTCTATGTGTGGGCCCCATTGTAATTTACCGTCAATAGTTATTCCAAGAAAAACTGTTGACTCAACAGGGCCCAACTCTATTCCATTAACTTGAACATTGGTAGTTAGCTGCCTGACATTTGGCGTTGAAAATTTAATGAGTTTAGTATTTTTTTCGTTCAGGAGAAGATTATTTACATTAAACCTATTCACAACTTTAGAAAGTGCATCGTTGACTTGTTCAAAGTTGACTAACTGACGTTTGATTTAAAAAATAAGGGAAGTGTCATCTGCGAATAGTACGATCTTGTGATTATCCCTTATGTAGTAAGGTAAGTCATTTATGTAAATTAGAAATAAGAAAGGACCTAGAATTGAACCTTGCGGAACGCCCATGGTGACCGCAGATCCTGTAGACCTCTTGCCATTAACATCGACCCTCTGAATTCTGTTATTCAGATAAGAAGTCAGAAGGTCAAGAGCCTTGTCCCTCATGCCATAGTGGTACAGTTTCCTGATAAGAGTATCATGATGTACGCAATCGAAGGCCTTGGACAAGTCGCAGAAAATGCCAAGAGCATCTTGTGACTCCTCCCAGGCCTCGAATATGCTCTTCAGTAATTCCACGCCCGCGTGTGTAGTTGAACGACCCTTTGTAAAACCAAACTGTTTCAGATAGAGTAAATTATGTGCACAGAAATGTCCTAACATTTGTTTTAAAATTAATATAATATTAATAATAATAAGATTTTGCTCAATGTAGGTTATATCGAAATAGGCCGAAAATTTGTGGGATCAGTTGTGCTGCCAAATTTGAACAGTGGAATCACTTTGCTAAGTTTCATCAAATCAGGAAATACGCTAAATGCAATACAAGAGTTAAAAACGATTGCTAAAAAGGGTGAAATAACATCAATTATTGAAGACATGGTATGTACTGATAATCCCCAAAGGTCAGCAGTTTTTCTTACATCAAGCTTTTTAAAAGATTCTATAATGTCTTTAGCAGTAATAATTGTAAATTCAAAAAGTTTGTCACATTCTGGTACACATTCTTTAAGTATTGAGTAAGCTGAAGGACGACAATGACATAGTTTTGGTTGTAAAAATGGGAATATTAGTGAAGAAATTTTCAAACGCAGTTGCCACCTCCACGTCTGCCTTAATATCTACATTATTGATTTTTAGATGGAAGTCACGATTCCGAACTGTCGTTCTTCCCGTTTCTGAATTAATAATATTCCAAGTTGTTTTAATTTTATTGCCAGAAGATTTTATTTTATTTTTAATGTGTATGGCTTTTGCTGAGGAACAAGCTCTTTTAAAAGTTTTAGAATATTTCTTAACAAATTCCTTAAAAGTTTCATCATGGTTATAAGTTTTTTCATGTTACAATTCAAATAATCTTTGACTACTTTTGTAAATACCTGGTGTTGCCCAATCACTAAAAATAACGCGGTCATAAACAGGCAATGTTTTAGAGGGGAAAACCTTCCTAAACTCACAATTGATGTGGTTAAATAATGAAGCATACACTTGGAACGGGTCGTTATGATAAGGCAAACCCGGTAGCTTTGCCATTAAATTATTTTTAAATTGTCCTAAACGACTTTTATTTACAGGAACAAAACTCACAAGTTTTCTTTGAGCTCTGACTATTTTCTGAGGGAAAGTGACTAACTGGCCACAGTGATCAGAGTCCAACTCATTTATAATTAAATGGCTAGAAGGTCTTAAGTTTGTAAAAATATTGTCAATACAGGTAGCACTAGTGGCAGTTATTCTAGTCGGCTCAAAGAATGTATTATACAAATTATATGACTTTAATAAAGTTACAAATTTATTTACTACAGCAGATTTTTCCAGTATATTAATGTTGAAATCTCCACAGACTACAACTCTTTTATTACTGTTAGAAGTCTTTAATAATACTTCTTCCATATATTTCTCAAAAATATCATATGAAGCACATGGGGGCCTGTACACGCTCATTACAATGAACTGCTCAAGCTCAATGCAAGCTATTTCAATAACTCGCTCAACAGAGAGGCTCACAATATCCTTACGTTCTTTAAATTTCATATTGTTACGAATAATTATTAGAGAGCCACCACGTATCATATTAACTCTGCTGAATGAGCTGGCAACCTGGTGATTGTTACAGCTGAACATGAACTGGTGGACTTTCAACCAATGTTCAGTTACACATAGGATATCAATATAACTACAGTTCATGAACAGCTCCAATTCTAATTCCTTACCTATCTCACCCTGTATATTTTGATGAACAATTCTTAGAGTATTATTATTACATTTATTTAGATTACAACAATTTGATGGGTGAGATATTAAAGAAGAACTTTTTGTAATATTTTGATGATATAAACCAGTATTTAAATTTTCTTCATTGAGTTAAGCAAGAGGTTTCCTCTATTGTCCTAATTTCTAATTTAAATGATAATTAATGTCAATACTTGTTGCCAAATTATTGGCAGAATTATTTAAAAAGTCGTTGCATTGCTCAAAAGAAGCAAGTTGTTGCCAAATTTTTGGCTGAAATAGAAAAAAAATAGGATAGCGACACAGCTATCTGTCTTTTGTAATATTTAGAAAGATAGTACATAACAACATTATATCTATCTCTTGTCAAATGCAAATGATTACCAACATAATTATTAGTATCAACTAGATGGAACAGATTATTATTTAATGTCCAATTATGCAATGCCATATTTATTTCAAATCTTAAGCTATTTTCTTCCTGTGGCAAACTGTTACTATATAGGAATGTAAACAACACAATTTTTCTTAAAGTAAGATTACACAAGGTTCTATAATATTGGAGCAATTCTCCTTTGTTCACATTTCTCCTATTACCCATAAAAATTAATAATGTAGTGTTCTGGTTAAAATTACATTTAATAATTTATTTCATAATGTCAAATAAAGAACAACCAGGCATACAGTAATTTATTATAGTGTCCTGGATATTCATCTGTTAACAAGTGGCCTAAGTCCTTTCCAATCTCATCGCAAAATAATAAATAAATAAATCATTTTTTACAATTTGTTTGGATTTTGTATTTAAACTATTGATAGCAGGAAATATCAAATCAACACATGACTGCGGTAAGGTGGTATCACATGTTGTCAATGAATGGTCCGGTGTAAGTACATTGGATGTTGTTTGACATTATTCACAGTTGTTTGTTTGTGAGTTTACCAGCTCATTCATTGCCAACACATATTTCCTCATTAGATGTTCAGAGGTATTATATTTGTTAGTCATTGAACTAAGTTTGTCCTGTAAATGGTTAAGTTCAGATTGCAAGTACTCTGTATCAATGTTGTATTTCCTAGTACTTTGTTCCAAATTTAGCCTTTCTCTATTAAGTTTAACTTTTTTACTAAAGAACTTTTGTCTTTTCGCAGCTTTTGTGTTTTAACAATGTATTTATTAATTTTAATGCATTTTTTAAGTTTGTTTTTACTGGTGACTACCCTCACTGAATGACATGACTTTGAATCCTCATCACCTGTTAAATCTATAGTGTAAGAGGGATTTATGGCAGAAACCATTGACGGGGCAATAGGCATCAACTCATTGAACAGACTTTGATTCAGCGAGGTGGTGATGTTATGGTTTGTAGTCTGAAGTTCTGTTATTTGACTTTGAGCCTCATGTAGCTGCTGTTGTAATAAATATTTGTGACTAAGAGCTTGTTCATACTCTATGCTACACTGGCTGAACCCGTCCACAACAAGTTGAAGTCTGTCCCGTTCTTCTATGGCTCAGATATATACTCAATACACTGGGTATTGAGTATATATCTGAGCCATTTCAATTTTCGAGATATTTCTCGACAGCATGTGAATCCAAGTCAGAGGCCCATGGGCGGCTTTAAAACTCTGACACCAGGATAGTCACTAACCACATGAAAAGAAGAAGAAGACTGGAAAATGGTTGGGTCATGAAGGGTCATTTGGTTACAAATGACCTTTCCGACATCCCCATAACGGATTGTCGACATTTCACCAATAAGCTTGTATTATTAGGACATTGGAAATGTTAATCAAAATTCACTTTCGTTATCATTAAGTGGGTACCGTAAAAATAATTAATGTTAGGAGCACTGAACTTGAACTTATTGTAAATTGTATTTGTAATAGCAATACCTATTTACTTTAGTTACATTTTATGTCAAGTTTATGGAGCATAAAATATACTTGAAAGAATTTAATCTTAAAGATTTGTGTACTAGGCGTAGTGTTTGAAAAACAATACTGCGCTCTAAAACAAAGATAGTTGATGGGGCTCAAAAGGCTGCCAAACTTAAATGGGACTGGGTAAGACATGTCTACTGCATGCCGGACAAACTGTGGGCCCAGATAGCACATAACTGGTGCCCTGAGATAGTGAGGCAGGCCCGGGGCAGGCGTCGTAGGAACTGGACATATTCCGCCAAAACTTGAAGGAGAACGCGTGGCCTCGCGAATGGTGGAAGGAGTGGAGGGAGGCCTTTGGCCAGGCGTGGGACAGAGAAGGCTACAAAAAAGCCTTTTTTTCTCTCAAATGTCATAATTTAATGAAAAAGTTTTTCAATGGAACAAATCTAACTTAAAGAGATTAATGATTATAATTCTGTAAATACATATTTGTTATGGTCACGAATAATATTTTGATCACGATGCAATTTATTTTATTTTACTAAATGTAATAAAATTACATAAACTTATCGACTAATTAACTTATTTTTTATATATTTTCAAAACTAATTTATTTTGAGAAATTGGTAAAATAAAATACAGATATTACTTGACACTGAACTGAAAATTGCAAAAAACGTAAGAAAATTTGAATTTCGTGTCCTACCACTGCGGTTCACCAGTGCCATCCACCTTAAGTTGCGTTTGCGTTGTGCGTTTTGTTTCACTGGAAACTGTAAAAAATATTGGTAAATAATGAATCGTAAATATCGTATCGTAATGATAACGAATGATCGTAAAATCTTACGACTATCGCCGATATACGATTATCGTATCGGTATCGTTGCGTCCCTAAAAAAACTATGATCTTTGCGGGCTAGCTTTGCGAATCAACCAACCAAAACACAGCAACTCTGTTTGGCGGAAGAATTATGAATGGTGAGTTTAATTAATTTTATATTTTCTATTCCAGTGTTTCGACAGACTACGCAAGGAGAGACCTGACTTCCTATCAAAAGTGTTTGTCATCGCAGGAGACGTTCTAGAAATTGGTTTAGGTAAGTTTAATTAAAATTTGAATGTACAGGGTGAAATAGAATTAGCTAGCGAAACTGCAGTTGTGATGGACATGATCAAACAAAAAAAAAATTAATTTATTGAGTTTTTTTTTGGTCCTACATAATACCTACCTTGTCGTATTATGTAGGACCGTCGTGAGGAGTCGGACGTTGGAGCTGATATACACACTTTTTTATCGTACTTATCGTAACGCCATACCTACCAGTATTTTTTTTATTTGGTCTTTCTGAACACATTCAATCATTGTCTTATTTTGATTGATTTCCGAAAACTTGATTACATCTTCTTCTTCTTCTTTTCGTATAGTTAGTGACTAACCTGGTGTCAGAGTTTTAAAGCCGCCCATGGGCCTCTGACTTGGCTTCACATGCCGTCGAGAAATATCTCTCAGGGATGCCGGTTTCCTCACGATGAATAACATCAATCGTTAATCAAGAACATCTTAAAATGAACGAAATAAAAAACGACTAATTTTTCTACGAAATCCTACAGTGTACCTACATATTAGTAGGTGCAGTCGACCGCACATCAGTGGTGGCACTAGCACTACTACCAGCGTCAGGCAGTTCAGCAAGAATGCCAGACCACTATATTGTCTGGCATTTTTGCTGAACTGGTCCTTTTTGGCGCAGCCCTGAGGCACACTCGCCATCAAATTTCTGCTAACATCGCACTTTACACTTTTTAATTAGTTTTTTTTTTTATCTGCTGTGTAATTATATAGTGTGTATTTTAGTCTGTGCTAAATAAATGTATTTTCTTTTCTTTTTTCACTATTAAAAAATGCTTATTGCTACGACTTAGAGTCACTCTCAAACTCAATGTCAGATTGTTACTACCTACTCATGTAACGTTGACAGTAAGAACACATGACAACTGAAGTCATTTTGTGACCTTTATAAATTGGTGAAAGATCTTATGATAACATCGTTAGGCAGAGGTGAAACCAATAGTACACCCACATTTTGCCAGTTATGTTCAAGTTCCATGTAATAAGGGGCGAGCCTATTGCCATCAACCGGGCACAAGATCAGACTCTGGGCTTGTACTGAGATATTCCTGATGGAAATCCCAATAAAAATTGCCACACCTGGGAGACCGTATTTATTTGTTTCTATGATAATTAAAAAACCGCTGGATGAAACTAGTGAAGAAGATATTTTTTTTTCCACAATAAACACATATTTATATTTCATTGTTTTATTTTTAATTTAGAGGCATGAGGAACAAGGTGTAAAGTTCACTCCTCCTCTATAGAAAAGGGAGGATTCTCCAACCAGACGGGTGTCGTGTCTGACGGGCAACCGCCCAACAATTGATGTCGGATAGTTTTATTATATGTATATGTTGTTCGCGCGGTAAATTCTAATTGCGCGATGCAGGATTTGTGTGACGTCAGGTCTTTGATGCGTAGTTCGATTATGGCAATATAGATGCCTCCACATCCTAATTATTGTTGTTATGTTTTCAGGATTATCTGAGGAAGATCGTGCTTTGATTATCAACCGAGTGAACATCGTTTTCCACGTAGCTGCTAGTGTGAGGTACCTATTCTTTGCCTTGCCTTCTTATGAATGAATGTCAATTGGCCATCTTTCATTTTCTTTTAATAAACTAGCTAACTAACTTCTAAATATGATAAATTGATACGTAAAAGAAACACTCTGTACACCCGCACTTGTCGCAAGTTTATTTTTCCCCGTTGAAAGATAATGTCATCCGTTTTGAGAATTCGAAAACATTAATTGCGTTATTGCAACCATGCATCATCACTAATCAGTCTTTAATGTACTCTCATTAAAGACTGATTAGTGATTATACAATGTCACCCATAGGCATGTGCCCGCCCGTATTTTTCTGAATATTCATGACAAATTATTGAAAATAAACTTTTTTTTTTCTTTTTTTATTGTCCCGCTATGATTTTATGGAGTTACTTTGTGTTTTTAAAATAAATACTGTATTTTTTTTGAAAAAAATGTCTTCTCCTCGGTTTTTTTCATGGTCGCAAATTTTACTATTTTTTTTTTGTTAATCCGATAAAATAACTCATAAGCTATTAGAAATAATAAACGAATTCAAATCGAGCGAATAACGTAGGAGATATGGCAAATCCTACTAAAAACATAAAAAAAATTATAACATGAAAAATATTAAAGATAGACCCCCCCTTTTAAAGTTAATTTTCGATAATTTTTCATGAATATTTAGAAAAATACGGGCGGGCACATGCCCCTGGGTGACATTGTATACATTGCGTTACTAACGTTGTCGAGCAGATTAATTTTTCAAACATATGAAGCAATGGATTAGAAATTTCCTTCTAAGTGTTACGCAAGTGGGGTGCTGATCCTCTTACCTTCACTTCGTTAAACCTACACGACAAGTCAGAAGCTTACTGAAGAAATACTTGTATTTACAGATTTGACGATCCTCTAGAATATGCTGTGCGAATGAATCTCCGAGGAACCAAGGAGATGGTGGAACTGGCTGCAGACATCAGGAAATTAAATGTAAGTTACGATCTTCAATATTTTTTTCATAACTAGAATATGGGAATTTGGTGGTCTAAGCTCCAATTTCGATGTAGTCCATATGTTACAAAGCTATTCAATTATGAGACCAATCTAGTTAAAAACCTGCATACTTATTTTTTTTTTGGGTGGGTTTTCTATCAAATAACTTCTTCCGCTCTGGGCGGAGCGGGAGGGCGTATCAGACTCCTACTGATTAAAATCCACCCGTGTTCCTTCAGTTGCCTATACGTTGCCAGGGGCTACGGTATCCCTTTCAGACTTCCCCGTGACCCAGGCAGGCATCGGTCCTAACGGACCCCGTCAGTTGTGCTGACATCTCTTTGAGGCGCGCGTGGAACACAACGCGCCGTCGACCCGGGCCTGGTCCTTATCGGACGGTGAGCTACCCATTGCTCACCATCCGCAAGCCCGCGCCTACGGTTGCCATGAATTGGCCTGCGATTCCCGACGCCCAGGCGTCTCCTGCCGCGGCTAGGGGCGTGAGGGCGCGAAATTTTCCTCTCCGTCACGCGCTCCGCATCCACCTTTGCGAGTATTACTGCTTCGCAGAAGGAGGTGACTGCCTCCCGTGCCCTCTCGCTCCGTACCATGGCCTGGATTAGGGCCGGACGCGAGAGGTCACCGCCGCCGATCGCCTCCACGAGGACACGGCGGTGCTCCGCCCAAGTCGAGCAGACCTCCACCGTATGCTCCATTGTGTCCTCCGAGCGATCCACCCGGGCGTTTCCTTTAACCTTATCCGAAACAGGAACCTCCCGAAACAACCGTGTCCGGTGAGGACCTGCGTCAGGTGGAAGTTGGGGATGCCGTGGCGCCTCTCTAGCCACTCCTCAAAGCGGAGACTAACCGTCGCAATTGTGTCGTACCCAATGGTTAGCAACCCTAGTCACATAATAAATAATGTTACGCGTTTACACAATATTGTATACTCGGTTGTCTCGCTCTCACGCTCTCGTTTCACATAAACGCTCGCGTTACGGTATCCTGTCGGTCGATTCTGTAGAAATATTAACGTGAAGCTTAGGTGAAGTGAGCGTGAAGTGAGCTGTCACTGCCACAGAATCGACCGACAGGATGCTAGGGATTAACACTATTGACAGCTCACTTCACGCTCACTTCACCTAAGTTTCACGGTGATATTTTTACAGAATCGAACGGCTGGACGCGTTAGCTTAGAATCGGATCGTTAAAACTTATCAATCATCAACTCAAGATTGGTAGCTATAACGAAAATAGTTAGTAAATATAGAAATCCAGCCAAAATACCTGCCTCTCATTCTCAAGTAATAATTCTTCTAATTCCAGGTCTTCATCCACGTCTCAACATCTTATTCCAACACGAACAGGGATCCTATCGAGGAGGTGCTGTACCCACCTCATGCTGACTGGAGGGACACCTTGGAAGTCTGCGAGAATATTGATCCTCATGCCTTGAAGGTGCTGACTCCTAAGTAAGTACCTAATATTTGACCTCTAATGTCACTGAGTAGCAAAAACGTTATTTTTGAAATAAAAGTTTATATAGAAAAAACATTTTTCAAAAAAAAACAACCGACTTCCAAAAACACACTACACAGTTGAAAATTACGGAAGTCGATTGTTTTTTGTAAAAAGTTATTTAATTTTTCACTTTTTAGTTGTGGTACCTACCCCACACAAATTCGAATACCACTACCTGCTACTCGTATATAAATAACAATGACAGGAAGTTATTATAATAAATCTTATACGGAACCACCGCGCTAGTTACCAAATGAAAAAAAATATTTTCAAAATCGGTCCACGTTGGCGAAAATATCGATCAACATAGATACATACAGACATAGAACCCTCTCGACCTTTTTTTAAAGTTGGTTAAAAAGGAGACATTTCAAGGAAACATAATCTGATTAAAGACAAGTACAGGGGTTTTCATTATGGACGGGATTTATATAAATTTACATAAAAACACATTGATTGTTTCGATCGCAACGATAGGTCGTGGTGGTTAAAGATGAATGAACTGTATAACATGTAAAGTTTATGCAAATAAGTGAAAATTACAAAACAGTGTCGGTTAACAAGCAAACAAGAAAATATGTGCGATAATACAACGCGTAACCGCAGCCGTGCGTGAAGGCGTGCAACAGTTGACTCGTGTGGCGCGGGGGCTCGCGGACGGCCGAGCGGCCGGCTTGCTTGAAGCTGTCCCCGCACCCTCGTTCACTGCCGCCAGCGCGCGGCGTTGTTGAGATGGACTGAACAGTTTACAATTAGATTATAATATATTTTCTTTTTTGTAGCTAGCTAGCTCACATATCTGTCTAGCTAGCTCACATATCTGGGAAAATTCATTTTCTCCGTATTTTCACCCGAGCAGAGCTCGGTCGCCCAAAGTTTTGAACAAGATGGCTACCTTAGAATAATGACATGGCAGCATAGAATTAGTAAGTACCTACTATCATGGCAGCATGGAATTAGTATGTACTATCACGGCAGCATGGAATTAGTATGTGCTATACATGGAATTAGTATGTGCTATACATGGAATTAGTATGAACTATCCTAAACTATTAAATGAAAATTCTCCCTTATGTATTTTCACCCGAGCAGAGATCGGTCGACCAGGCAAAACACTACTTTCCATTACCTAATCAATTTAATCACGAGATCCATTCATCGTAGTTATTTTCAGAGATGTATGTGATTGATTGTTGATTGACTTTCAGGTATCTCGGAGAGCTGCCGAATACATACACGTTTTCGAAGCAGCTTGCTGAGCACGTGGTGGCCGAGTACAAGGGAATACTGCCGATAGTGATCATCAGGCCATCTATAGGTAAGTCTTTTAACTATGAATTTGAATTTTGAAATATTTCGCGATAGTTAGTTGGCTCAGGCGTGACTTTGAGGAAATCCATTATTAAATACAATAGACTTCGTATATCTAGTAACCTAATCCCCTTAACTGCTCTTAAAGATTCATACAGAACCCTGTAAGAAATAGATGCATGTTTCACCTCTCAACGAGGCATCCTCAGGATGGCCATTGACTCGAGAGCCCTGCTGCTGCTCTGCTCTCGAAGCTTGATGTGTCCACACGTCTGGTCCGGATTCGGAACAAGTCAATCGCCATCCTGAGGATGCCTCGTTGAGAGGTGAAACATGAGTCGATTTCTAACATGGTTCTGTATGAATCTTTAAGAATAGTTAAGCGGATTAGGTTTCTAGATATACGTCGTCTATTGTATTTAATATTTCGCGATTACGAGCGTTTATTCTAAAAGTTGGCAACGTCGCAAATAGTGGTCAAATATTTACCTGCTTTGATTAACACTGATTTTGATGTCGTAACCATTTTAGGTGTACAAAAGGCATTTGGAAAGTTTCCAAATACTTTTTTTACATCTATAAATAAACATTCGGTGTTACGATAATAATTATTGCATTTCATAATCAATATTTTAGTTCATTAGTTAGCCATATTTGATATTTCCAAATTAATCAAGACAGCGAAATTTTAGACATCTATTTGCGACGTTGCCCATTTTCACATGCATGCTCTTATTTTGTCCATATTACTAGAGAATCAGCATTGCCATATAACGTGGCAATGCTGTCAGCCCTTTGGCCACTTTTTCTGTCGACAGGGATGCGGAAGAATTTTTTTAATTCCCTGTGTTCCTTCCCCCCCTTTTATATATACTTGTACATATGATTATTATTTTAAGACGGTTAGCTTTTAAATTATGTAAATATTACACTATAACTCAGTTTATTTTGATTTGAAGTGATTAAACATCCATAATTTACAAAATTAAATTAAGAAATATCGATCTGTAATGTACTAAAATATTGATAGAAAATTGCAATAGTTTATCGAACCTTAAATACATTCCATTTTGGAATCCTAAAATGCTAAATAGCCAAGTATCTGCGACCAAATTGGAAGCGCTCGCCGGCCGCTGTAGCGGCACCGCTCGCTTCGCTCGTTCATCTCGCCCTTGGTTTTTCACAGTTCTAACCTAGCCTAACACATTTGTTCGGTGTGGCCTATCTTAGTTACTGCCCCTAACTGTGAGAAAAGCCTAGAAAGTAAAAAAAGAGGCTCATTTACCATTTAACATTAAACAACACATAACACACACCCATTTTAAAACATTATTCCTTCTTTTTTTTACATTTATTTAAAAAAAATGGGCGTCACTAAAAGCCCAAAAAGTCAATTTTGACTCTGCTCCATCTAAGTAACTAAAAATGCATTGAAACGCGTCAAACCTTATGGCGGCTCTGAAGTGCGCTACTCGCTGCGCAGTACCGCACCCCTCACCTCCGCAGACACATGAATCTGTTACTGTGCAGCGACTCGTCTCAAGGCTTATTTTCATTGGTGGTCACAGAAATTTCTGTAGCGCATGCCATAGGGCCCGCATGCAGGGATCCATTTTCAATAGTCAATAGGGCCCGCATTTCCCCGTGCTGAAGATTTATGCTAAGCATGCCATATTCGGGGAACCGTTTTCATTAGTAGATAGATAGGGAACGATTGTAGTATACGGAGAACGTGCACTGCACGTTTGCCAGTTGCCTTTAAGGCTCGTTTTCATTGCTCCTCACGCTTTTTACCAACCGATCCTTGCTCGCAATGCCCGCTGCGAGGATTCCCTATAGACGGTGTACCGACCGCGTTATCGAATTTTGACTTTCATTAGTCACTACTCCGCCTGCGGGGAGTCCCCGCATGCTGTATATCGACCGAGTTATTTTCTAATGAAAATGAGTTATCATGTTCCGAGCCGCCATAAAGTTTGCATCAGTTTAAAAATATTTTCTTATTTTTTTTAATGTTTTTAGTGATATCAAGCGTAGCAGAGCCAATTCCAGGATGGATAGAAAACTTCAACGGTCCTACTGCCTTGATGGTTGCTAGTGGAAAAGGTTTGTTCCTTCTATTTGTTATGAACATTGTTGGTTCCGTCCATGAACGACTGTTGCTCAAAATTGGCCCCTTGTTCAATAAACTTTTCACCTCCATTTCCTCCGCCATGAGCACCTCCTCTAAAGGAGGTGCTCATGGCTAAGTAATAACAGCCGCACCAGGCGATTCATAAGGTTAAGCTACGCTTGCCGGAGTTGGTCCGTGGATGGGTGACCATCTTTAAATACCGAGACTCCTCTGAGCCTCGTAAAGCACGTTAAGACATTGGTACCTGCTGTCATTCGTGGCTCTTTGACAGTTATTGGTCGTCAAAGCCCGAAAGTCTGACAACCAGTCTTACCAAGAGGTATCTCAATATTCAATTACTGGGTTTTGGAGGTCAGATAGGCAGTTGCTTTATATAAAATACTGGTATTCCGATTCGACTGGAAGCTGACCCCAATATGGGAAAAGACTAGGCAGATTGATTGATCCAACGAACGTTTGGGAGAGATCAAATCACTCATGTGATCGGTATCCAGGGACTTCCATTGTTGAGGTGACGACATATAACTGATTTTAATGATTTTATCACGTCTAAACGAGTACCTAGTGTTAAAAGAGTATTTTAGATTATTAGAAAACATTCAACAACTTAAAACTAAACAATGGGTAATTGTTTACTTTTAAGTTGTTGAATGTTTTCGGTCAGGTACGCGTGTGAAATTATCACTCAGTGATAAAACCCTTTCAAACAAATAAAGATTTAAAAAACAACCAAAAATACTTCGAGTGTATCGTCTCCGATTCATGAGAGTGGGTGCTACATTTGACATGACCTTTGTCTTGTCCATGTTCATTTTAAAACCCACTCTTTAATCTTATTGATTTAAGCTTATGGTCGAATTTCGACCATAATTCATTTAAATTATAAGTTGAATAATACATACTAATTCCATGCTGCCATGTCATGATTCTAAGGTAGCCATCTTGTGTCAAACGCATGGTAGTGTGTGTAATGTGTTTTTTTTTATTAATTTAATTTATTTCTTACGTATATTATATAAAAATATTAGCTTTCTACACTCCTTCTCCATATAAACTTTAACTGTGCCAAAGAAGGATGGTCAAAGCGTACCTGACGACAAGTTGGTGGCGTCCCGATATGACATATATGGTATGCAAAAATCCGTTATTCTTTAAGGTTTTAAAAAACGTAACAAATACTCTTTAGGAAGCCGGAAAAAAAAGATATTCATATTTTTTGGTTTAAGTAATTTCTTTGAATTTTTTAGATTATCATGTTCAGAACGCACCTATTGACGATTCGTTTCGCATAGAAAAATAATTTGTACTCAATGATCATAATTATTCACGTTTTTCTGAAGTTATTGAATGTAATTTAATTCTACAAATACGTAGGTATCAAATCAACTAATGCTGTTTTTATTATTATGAATTGGATTCTTGTCTTAGAAAAACAATGGTTCATAGTAAGTATCAGCGTTTTGTTCAATTGCGTACAACGGAGCACATTCACAAGTCATCGACGCGCGCCATTGATTGACACCCGGTGATCATTCGCTTCCTTCGCATTGCTGTTGTGGTTGTGAATAGGGATGATGCCTGGGTAAAAAAAATGAAATTCTAATTAGTCCGTCAGTCAGATAATAAAAAAATATTAGACACGTATTTTTTGCTTTATCATATTAATAAAAAATTACTTAGATAAAACGCATTTTAAGTTGGGGAGTGGGGGTCGATACGTCACTAGTACGTATAAAATCTACATACTCGTGACGTCATGGCACATTTTACCTCAATGTATCGCCGTAATCTTTAGATTACGTAAAAAAAGAAAAAATACGTGTCCAATATGTTTTTATAATCTCAAAGACGGACTAAAAAAAAAATTTTAGTCGTCATCCCTAGTGCGATACGAACTGTGCTATTTTGGATTTCCTTTTGTTTTTTTGACCTTGGCATTTTTTTACGGACTGATAACTACCGTCAAGTAAAAACTCTAAGTTGTTTGCCTAGCATTAAATTGACTTATTTATTTATTCTAACCTCAAAAGTATTTTTTGCAATAAAATATCTTAGCTATTTAGACATTATTTTCGAACGGGATGTTAATTACATAAAAACTATCCAATCTCACTTTAAGTTATTTCTGGACACTGAAAATTAAAGTCAGGTCCAGCGTCTATAGAAATTTGGCCGATGTTCTTTCATACTCCTCCGTCCGCGTAATTTTCGTGAAAAGGGGGTACAAAGTTTTTGCTTCGCGTATTAATATAATAATTTAAAGCAATTAATTATTATAATTAATTTGAAAGACTGTGAGAAATATGATATGGCTAGAAAGGGAGTGACTTCCCGAGATGACGAATATTAGAGAAGTATGGAAGAAAAAGACAAAAAAGCAAAGCAACATATATAGGAGAATGATGAATTATTATTATTAATTTCAGGTATCATGCGCAGTTTATACACTGATCCAGATCTGATAGCAGACTACATGCCAGTAGATATATCTATCAAGAGCATCATAGTAGCATCTTGGCTACGAGGAACTAAGGAGTAAGTGCAAACCTAGACGGCCAAAATTTATGGAACAGCATTTTTTTTTTTTATAACCTACGATTTTTTTTAACTCAGATGGGTCCAGAATCATGTATTGAATCCACGGTAACAGGTTACGTGCCGATGTCCCTGCCACACTGAATATTAGTAT
This sequence comes from Agrochola lota, assembly GCA_947364205.1. Lineage (NCBI taxonomy): Eukaryota > Metazoa > Arthropoda > Insecta > Lepidoptera > Noctuidae > Agrochola > Agrochola lota. Next base: position 4,579,993 of record OX376246.1, on the reverse strand, counting down.
TAGTATAGTATAGATAGTTTTTGACCACAATGACCAGGATCACAGTTGGTGATGTGCACTTGCATATTGCGAGTACTTTGCTATTTATTCGAGCCACTTTTTGTATTTCGAACTTTATTCCAACTACGTTTAAGTTCGTAATATACTCGTAAAACCGACAACTTTAAGCACCAGACTAAGTTGTATAAGATATAAAATTTTCATAAAAGTTGGGACCCAATCACACGTACTACAACCACACCACAACCACAATCCCACCACAACGACAACACGAGGACTAATTTGTTTAATTAATCCACGTGTTTTGTTTATTCACACGGACCACATTTGGCCGTCAAAATCAAACATATCGGGGATACCAACCAAATCAAGACCACTGCAGCCACAACGCAACCACCTGCCAGACCGCGCACAAGCGGCCGTCCATACCGAAACTGCACCCAGATCGTTGTGTTGGCGTCGTCATCTTGGCCAAGACCAGCCAAGCGAAGCGCAAGGGCACCACTACCTTTTCTCGAAGCGCTTCGTCGTACAAGCCCTAAATTCACAAACTCTACACCTTAGTCAAAATATGTGACTTTCCCGTTTCGCTACCTTCACATGGGCCTAAGGTGAAAAATGTATTCACTGTTCATTACTTTTCTGTTATACAATAGTTAATTATTCAAGAGATAAAGATATATTTATTTTGTAAAACATGAGTACAATATTTAGGTCTTATATGTAAGTTAGGTAGCTACATGTTTTGCCATGTATGGCGTACAAAATTAGTCGCACTAAGCAGACAATACAATAAAATATAATTTAAATTAAAATGGCAAAATTCAAATAATACAAAAAAAAAAAAAAAAAAGCAACACAAAAAAAAAAAAAAAACAAAGTCAATATCCAAACAATACTAGAAACATAATTAAATAATAATGTCATAGTCCAAACAAATACCAGAAATAAATTAAAATCACAATGTCATAAAAATGTATAAAATAATAAAATTAAATTCATTCATTTAGTTAATTATTTCTCATGTAGAGCCAAGCTCCTAACTCAACCCACCAATAAATCGACGGCGATAAGGCCGGAAACGGCCAAGCCACATATTTTTACTTAAGTGTAGAGTTTGTGAAGTTAGGACGTGTAAAGTTAGAAGCTTGGCTTTACATGATATCTGATAACTTTTTGGCAGTGCGAGCAATAAGGTCTCGTCTTGGCAACATTTTACATGAAAATGTTTTTGTGGGATATGTCTGTCTGCAAACAATAGCCACAATGTAACTACATCGCAACCACTAGCGACAACGCAACCATATCGAAATTTTGTAGTTACTACAACGCAACTGCAAGAAGCTGCAGCGTAACCATTCCTTGCCCACATTTTGTTGCTGCGATGTAGTGTGGTTGTAGTGCGTCTGATAGGGCCTTTAGGTTCTTAATTTAAAAACTGGCTCGGTAGTTTAAACCATCCCTAAACAAAACCTCATTTGTAATAAGGGGGTCAGTGTTTCTTTCCAACTTTTTATAAACTACGTCACACCTTTTCTCACCCATCTCCTCTTCACCAGACTATCCCCAACAGACGACGTCCCTATCTACAACTGTTGTGCTGGCAAGTTAAACAACATATCCATGGGCGAGCTGGTTTCCATAGGGAGACAGATAGCCGCCTCTGTGCCCCTCAATACCAGTCTGTGGCATGTTGGAGGAAACATTACCACTTGGAAGACTTTGCATTATATTAAGGTAAGGGACACATTACTTGGAACATGTTGGCATGGAGGATTGCACGATGTACTGAACAAGTAACTTAAAGGTGACCTTATGTATTCAAAGTATATTGTGAGTCTTTTTATAAGTGCAGCCTATGGGACAACTACGTGCAGCGAGCATACAGTGCCATGCGCGTACAGTACAACAATGCATTTAGGGTGCTGCTAGGGTTCGCGCAGGCGCAAACTGATGACTTTTATGCTATTATTAAGAAGAGGAGCGCCTCGCTACTAAGTCGCTTACGACGCAGCACTAACAGTATCCTGAGCGTATTGTCCGAACGGTGGGCCTCGGTGGTGTTGGAGGGATGGATGCATCTGCATGCCAGTTCGTCACCATTTATTAAGTGATTTATCTTTCATCATTATAATTAAATGTAATTGAATAAATTGTAACCTAATAACTATAATTGTAATTTAACTTAAAATTATTTTTATTGCAATGTTTTTTTAATGTGTAATATTTTAATGTATATTGAATCCTTGTGTATATAATTTCTATGTAATTGTGTGCTTAATATGGGAATAATTTCCTGAAATAAATGATTAATTAAATTACACTGGGACCATGATGGCACAGACGTCGTGGGCCCGACTAACCCCATGGTCTCGAAATACATGCACAAGCGACACGCGTCTCTCCTAACCTAACCTAACCTTACTTTGTTTTTAGGTCATATTCCTGCATTTACTGCCTGCGATCTTGGTGGACACGATTCTTTGGGCATCAGGTAGAAAACCTATGTAAGTAACTTTTGTTTTAGGCCAGTAGCACACCTCCACCGTGAAACCGAAGCAGCGAAACCGCAGTAGTTCAATTCAACAGGCTTGCGTTATGTTCCGCTATTCGAATTTGGCGTAGCGGAATATGACGCGAGACAGTTTAATTAAACTACTGCGGTTTCGCTGCGGCAGAGGTGTGCTACCGGGATTAAGCTTCATCACTGCAACGATTTTAAAACTAAAATCATTAAAACTTCCGACATTTTTAATTCTTTTCTTTTAAATCTATTTATTTTCAAACAAGATAATATTGACATATAAGATATCAGACTTAAAATAATATTATACTATTAAACAAGCAATATTTGTATATATATATATATTTTTTATCCCGTTCTCGAAAACTGCTCTAACGATTTCGATGAACGTTGCAATAGAGGGGTTTGCGAGGGTGAAAAATCGATCTAGCTAGGTCTTATGTCTCGGAAAGTTCATTTTCTCCGTATTCACCCGAGCAGAACTCGGGCGCCCAAAGTTTAGAACAAGGATAATGACACCTTAGAATAATGACATGGCAACATGGAGTTAGTAAGTACCTAATATCATGGCAGTATGGAATTAGTATGTACTATCATGGCAGCATGGAATTACTATGAAATTTCCTATACTATTAAATGAGCATTCTCAATTTCACCAGAGCAGAGCTCGGTCGCCCAGGTACTAATAATAATATGTAAATGTATACAAAAATGAGGGATAAGAATCATACATAAGGCATCAAACATTTCGCAGCGGCAGAGGCCGGCGAATGCTACACCCAAGTTCGTCGCAGTTACTTGGCTATTTAGTATTTTTAGGTCCCCAAAATTGGAATTACATATTTGTGGTTCACTAAAAAGAAAGAAAGAAAGAAAAAATATTTATTGATACTCGCATAGAAAATCACACTAAACATAAATAAAAAACAAAGTAACATTAAAATTTTAAGAAGGAAGTCCTGTACGAGGCCATAACGCTCCTATCTCAGCATGATGCCGCGACTTTTAAAAATAAATACAAATTGTCGCAGCGCTGGTCAAAGAGTAAAGTAACTATAAAGAGAGGCGCTGGTATTCTGATTCGCTGTGAAGTCACGGATAGATTGATACAGAAATAAATAAATATAATAAAAAATAAAAAGGTGTGTTTTCACACACCTTTTACGTATTACACGGATTACATATATTTTACAATGAAGAGTAAAATATATGTAATCCGCGTGTCTGCATCAGACGTAACATCAGTTACTTGTAAAACGGAAGCAATCATTATGTTAGAGTGTTCCATAATATTTATTGGAGCGCATAATGGAAATTATGACAGGTCCGATTAAATACATGCCATTTTTTATTGTTATTATGCTTGCGATATAATTATTATTATTATTTTCAGGCTGGTCAAAATCCAACGCCGCATCTACATAGCGAATCTCGCCCTTCAGTACTACATTACAACACAATGGACATTCGACAATAAAAACTTGGTATTACTCCGTTCCCGAATCTTAGAAGTTGACAGAAAACAATTCTACTATGAAATGGAAAATATTGATAAATACCAGTATTTCGTAAACTCAATGATTGGAGGAAGGAAGTATTTACTGAAGGAAAAAGATGAAGATCTTCCGCAGGCTAGGGTTCATTATAAAAGGTAAGATATAGGTCGCTGCATACTGGACGGCGTTATTAGAACGTGGAGGAGACGAAACGTGGTCAGAAAAACAAGGACGGGTGTTTAAGGCCCAACCTTGAAAATAAATAGTACTTGATTGGCTTGGTTTATTTCGAAGAGCTCGTGGCTAAGTAATAACAGCCGCACGGGTCAATCCATCAGGTTAAGCCACGCTTGTCGGGGTTGTCCGTGAATCGGTAACCATCTTTACATACCGAGACACCTCCGTGCCTCGGAAAGCACGTTAAGCCTTTGGACCTGGCTGTAATTCGTGGATCTTTGACAGTCATTACGGGTTGTCAGAAGCACGAAAGTCTGACAAACAGTCTTACCAAGGGATATTGTATTACCCAGTTACTGGGTTGTGTAGGTCAGGTAAGTAGTCGCTCCATGAAAAATATTGGTATTCAGATGTATCCAGATAGACTGGAAGCCGAGCCCAACATAGTTGGGAAAAGGCTAGGCAGATTGATTGATTATATCGTTTATTTAAATGATGAAACTTTTTCAGTACTGTTGCTTACACTTCCGGGAGTGTTAGCAACAGTACTGAAAAAGTTTATTAGATCTAAATTAGTTAAAAGTTATGTTATTGTATCTATGGAAAAATCCGGGACGGGCTAAACATCGTCATCGACGATATTTTTCCTGTCTCTTGCGTGGCACCGTCCTGTCCGTGCACCTGTGACGAATGCTCTTTCGTTTACATTATCGGAATAGTAATGGCGCGCGCGACGCGGGACGTGCTAAACATCGTCATCAACGATATTTTTCCTACCTCTTGCGTGGCACCGTCCTGTCCGTGCACCTGTGACGAATGCTCTTTCGTTTACATTATCGGAATAGTAATGGCGCGCGCGACGCGGGACGTGCTAAACATCGTCATCAACGATATTTTTCCTGCCTCTTGCGTGGCACCGTCCTGTCCGTGCACCTGTGACGAATGCTCTTACGTTTACATTATCGGAATAGTAATGGCGCGCGCGACGCGGGACGTGCTAAACATCGTCATCGACGATATTTTTCCTGTCCCTTGCGTGACACCGTCCTGTCCGTGCACCCGTGACGTATGTTCTTTCGTATACATTATCGGAAAGGTCGTGGCGTGCTCGACGCGGGACGTGCTAAACATCGTCACCGACGATATTTTTCCTGTCCCTTGCGTGGCGAGCTTTAGAAAATATAGCATCACGGCTCCATTCTCGGAAGGAGAAGTTAGAGATGTAGCTATATGTAGCAAACTGACTTTTTGGCAGTTATGTCACAGATGAACAGATGGTTCACCCCGCAAAAGCATTTAAATAAAAAGCAATTCTTACTACGACACAATAAAGTGCAATTCAGGTCACACAGCGCTAATTACCTATACGCCTAGAAGTTGCCTCTCTTTCTATCGCGTAACTCTTATATCTTCTGACTACGTTACACTCACTGAATTGGCCCGACAAGACGAGCCCGCCGCGTACTTGTTGTAGCTTATACCTAAAATGCGATAGTCGGACGCTAAATTTGACCATAAATATTAAAAATAAATCAATAATGCATTGCACAATTTCGAACTTAATTAAACAGAAATAACTTTTGAACACATATATTTTTTTAGTGTTGATGTGATTACACTGTTCCAGGAGGCCGCGCGGGTCACGCTGCGTTAAATATTACCTTGTGTTGTTGACCGACGGCTCAGAAATATAGGTCTGACTGTCAGAAACCATTGTCCCCCACAGTCCGAACTGAATATACTGTTGTGGCCCATTGTCCAACATGGCCTGAATGGAAATGTATCATTTTATTCCGTGGCGTTGAACGTGTTAAATGATTTTTGATTATGATATTATTCTTTTTCTTTTCTAGGATGCTGTACCTCGATACGTTTGTTCGGATCATCTTCTACAGCTACTTCTTCTGGTGGTTCCTAAACCTGGGTTTCATGCAGAACATTATTTCATCCATTCCCACTATATTCTAAATCTATTGCGTGTTATTTGACATAATTCTGTTCATGAATAAGGTTTAAATAAAAGATAAGTACTAAATAAGGTTTTAAGTGAGTTTGCTGTTTCATTTTATCCAGTAGGTACCATCGCGGAAAACCGTAACTAACCACTTTGAAAACTAAATTCCGGGCACACAATTACCATATCTATTACCGCCCAGGGGCGGCAGTCTCGACATAGATAGCAATCCCTATACGACTGAATTCGGTCGCAAAGTCCTAAGGGCGCCCCTCCACTGTTAAAATTATTTGACACGCACGAAAAAATCACGTGCTGTCAAGCACGTCGCGCGCGTCTAGGGACGTCATTAGGACTTTGCGACCGATTTCGGTCGCAAAATCCTAATGGTTTCCCTCGACGGTCAAAATTGCTTGACAAGCACGATAAAATCACGTGCTTGTGAACCACATCGCGCGCGTCTAGGGACGCCATTAAGACTTTGCAACCGAATTCGGTCGTATAGCGATCGCTATGTCGAGACTGCCGCCCCTGGTTCTATAGCGGCCGAGCGCTGCTAGCAAGAATAGTCCTTACGGTGGTTAGTTATGGTTATCCACGATAGTACATACTACTCAAATACCTGCCTAAAGTCCCTGTCTCACCACTATGAGATAAAAGTGACTAGCTCTCGCTCAAGAAACGTACAAAAGATGTGTGAAGGCATATGCAACGCCCCGTACGAACTACACATCAAAGACCTGACGTCACGCACTCCTGCATCGCGCAAGCATTTTACCGCGCGACGAGTATATATATACAGGATGGATGTTTGAAATGGGACAGTAAGGGCTACCTTAAACGTTGTAGCTACAGGATAACGGTCTTAAGAGACTGTTCTTAACTTTTTGAAAGATTTTGATCTCCATTCACAGATTTAAAAAAAATGTGAAGTCAGCAAGAAAATGGGCAGTTTTCACAAAAACTTATAAGTATCAAAAAATTCTACTGGACCAACTGAGGTTTGAGTACTAAAAAAGTCAGAAATTGCAAAAAACTTTTCCCATATATTTCGTAGGAAATTAGACTCCAACCATAAATATAAGAAAGAAGGAGATATGCCCGGTAGTTGAAAATGTATCGAAATCCAATGTCTCTAATTTATCCCTACTACCTAGCCTACAACTACACATGCGATCAGTAAACCCAATAAATACGAGGTCCCGCTCACACTTGTAATTTACAAATCAGAACGTACTACACAATCAATTATAAACCTTATCCCATCAAACACAGCGTGCAATTACCATGCACCGTACAACACACTCACATGAAAACATCGATCGATATCGTTGTGCTGTGCAAAAGCCATATATTTTACATAATATACGCTAGTGATTGACTAAATCGGGAGGAGCTCGTGGCTAAGTAACAACAGCCGCATTGGTCGATCCATCAGGTTAAGCTACGCTTGCCGGGGTTGGTCAGTGGATGGGTGACCATCTTTACATACCGAGAATCCTCCGTGCCTCGGAAAGCACGTTAAGCCGTTGGTCCCGGCTGTCATTCGTGGATCTTTGACAGTCGTTAGGAGTCGTCAGAAGCCCGAAAGTCTGACACCAGTCTTACCAAGGGGTATCGTATTACCCAGTTACTGGGTTGTGGAGGTCAGATAGGCAGTCGTTCCATGTAAAATACTGGTATTCAGCTGCATCCGGTTAGACTGGAAGCCGACCCCAACATAGTTGGGAAAAGGCTAGGCTGGATTGATTGACTAAATCGGAAAGTTCGATTCGATCGATTCTCCCATTTATTATTGTATTAAAATTTTTGGAAGTTCCTGAAAAAATTATAAATAAAAATCTATATACATAATTATAAAAGATGATATAAATAAACAACACGTAGCTAAAAAAATATAATGACACGACGGGGTATCTACTCTGTGCCGTGTCTAACCAGTCTCCGGTGTAATTCTTCGTTGATGGTAGATATAGGTAGTTGGTTTTCAATCACATACAACTCAAACTCAAAGCATTTATTCCAATTATAACATTTACATTTTTGAGTTATCACTTTGTCACTTAATTTAAGTAAGTTGAGTCATTGAGTTTAAGTTAGTTGGTGAAGCTAGTCGCCCATTCCAAAACGAAGTAAAGTAAAAAAACAACATTATGAGAAAATTTAAATGAGTATAAAACAAGATTTCACATCGGTCTTTTAACCAGGCTACAACTGTGGACAAATTGAAGAATAAACTTTAATAGTAATATAAATTCATACGATTGTCGACATTGTTGTCGATAGCCTACGTTAGTGAAGCTGCACGCACAACCACATCACTAACTCGCCGCATGTTACTGCGACCGTACTACGCGATGCAACCGCTTAAAGAACGTATCGTTTTGTGATTTTTACATTGCTTGTCCAGTTACTTAGCGACATATTTTGAAAGTGGTAAAGAAGCAATGTATTTACTACAATAATAGTACAGTCGCTGTGATATATGGAAACAAAAATATCGTCGTAAAGGCAAGAAATATTTTACGATTTGTTGTTTTTCATGATTTTCAACACAAATTTAGTAAAATACTTGTGCTGATTTATGAAAAGTGGTTCTATGATTTATAAAGTTTCTAGTTTGGCTTCGATTTTTACAAGAAACCACTGAACAACACGGTATTCTTAAATGTTATCACGATCGCGTTCGAAAGAGCACTAGTTAGCGGAGACGGCCATTTGCCTGAGCCATGAGTATCGTGATCAAGACGCGCAGACACAGACACACCCCCATGCCACTTCTCCTGTTATTTATATTTCTATGACTCCAACTAACTATTTTACGATGATAGACTGGCCGAATTTAAACTAAAACAAATTGGACTTCAAATTTAGAACGAATATAGACCAAAATTTAAGACCTTTCATGCTTTTGATAAATACTTTTAACGTAGGTAGTTATTTTTTTGCAATTTCTGTCTTTTGTAGAGAGCAGTATTTTTTAGCGATTTCCAAACAAGTCTGCAAGTTCTAAATAATTCGAGGTCATATTTAGGGTTCCATACCTCTAAAGGAAAAAACGAAACCCTATCCGGATGGATAACTTCGTTGTCCGTCCGTCACACTGTCACGAGCCTTTTTCTCAGGAACGCGTGGAGGTATCAAGTTGAAATAACATCAAATACGTAGATCTGTGGTCCCTTGAAGCTCTAAAAAAATCAAGCTTCTAAAACAACGCAATAAAAATGCGGGCATTTACGATTATATGACATAATTATTTTGATACTTTTTTTTTTTTTTTTTTTTTTTTGGATGGGAAATCATCAAATGACTTCTCCCGCTCTGGGCAGAGCGAGAGGGTGTGTCAGACTTTTACTGACTAAAACCCACCCGTGTTCCTTCCGTTGCCTGTGTGCCGGGGCCGCGATATCCCTTTCAGACAAACCCGCAACCCCAGCAGGCATTGGTCTTTCGACCCCGTCGGTTGGTGCTGACATCTCTTTGAGGCGCGCGTGGAACACAACGCGCCGTCGACACGGGCCTGGTCCTGATCGGACGGCGAGCTGCCCATTGCTCACCGTCCGCAGGCCCGCGCCTACGGTGGCCGGAAGTCGGCTCTTGACTCCCGACGCCCGGGGCGTCTCCGGCGGCGACTAGGGCCGCGAGGGCGTGCAGCTTGCATCTCCCTCGCGCGCCCCGCCTCCTCCTTCGCGAGCATAACTGCTTCGCAGAAGGAGGTGACGGCCTCCCATGCACTCTCGCGCCGAACCATGGCCTGAACCAGGGCCGGACGCGAGAGATCGCCGCCGCCGATCGCCTCCGTGAGGACACGGCGGTGCTCCGCCCAAGCCGGGCAGACCTCCACCGTATGATTATTTTGATACTCACAAATAAATCATAACAGGGTACTTCGTGTTAACCTAGAATGATGAAATTTGGCAAGAAGCACGGTCTCATAACAGTAAAGGGAAACGTCTGAAAATTGGTAATTTGTAGTTTTACCACACAAACAAATTATGTATGGGAGAACATGTTTTTCAACTACAATGTTACAAGTTTGTTTTTGCGATAAATTCACCCCAACTACGGAATCCTTTATTGTGCGTAACCACGCACAATGAAGTTGTACCCAACACGTCCTTGGCTGATTTTTTTCTCAGAACGTCGGACATCACAAGCAACAAACTATCTTGTTCTTAAAGTAAATAAAATTATAACACGTATTCGTTCTCAGTTAATTTTTTTGTTTCTGTTTGGCTAGTCTGTCTATCATAAAAAAAGTATTGGAGTTTCTTTCTTACGAAATGTATGGGAAGTTTTTTTGCGATTTCTGAATTTTGTAGCTCAAACCCCAGTTGGTCCAATAGAGTTTTTTGATCCTCATAAGAAACAGGATCGATTGGCAACAAAAAAAGTTTATGTGAAAACTGCCCATTTTCTTGCTGACTGTACATTTTTTTCAAAATCTTTGAATGCAGATCAAAATGTCTCAAAAAGTTAAGCACAGTCTCCTAAGACTGTTTTCTTCTAGGGACAACGGTTAAGGTAGCTGCCCTTGCTGCCCCATCTCAAAAATCCACCCTGTATACGACCTCCCAACATCAATCGTTGGGCAGCTGCCCACCAGACCTGACACCAGTCGGAGGATCCTCCCTTTGCTATAGAGGATGAGTCAACTTTACACCCTGTTCCCCATGCCTCTTTATATGAAAGCTCCGTGTCATTTATTTAGGTTTTTAGGATTTCACCTTGAATAGGTTAATTAAGTTCTCTATTATTGTGTTAGGCATTTTCAGATATTTCTTTAGTTCTGAATGTTTTTACACGTATATTTTATTTTGAAGCCGGCGAGGTGCAAGTGCACCCCCTGGCGCTCCCGGCGCCCATGTAATTACATGAATATAAGGAAATAGCGACAAGGTTGTTCAAAGAGATAAATAAGTTAATAACTGATCGCTGACTGTTAACACTGCCTGCGACAACCCTCTCTCGAATAGTGTGTCGCAGCGAGAAGAGCTATAAAAGAAAATGCTCACTCAGCGACGGTCGCTAGGTGGGCAGAACACTCGCTTCGTACATACGCATACCAGCAAGTGATTGTGCAGTCATTCTGCTTCTAGTCCAAATGCCACATAAAAGCTATTCCCATACCCTCAGAATTCCGTGTGCTACAACCTAGGCGTTCTACGTCCAGGTTGAGGGTAGGACATATACACATTGCACGCTACTCCGAACGGCGCGCAGCTACGCTAGCGTGGCTTCCTGTGCTGGCAAGCCCTCTACGTCTGCCACCTCCAGCCAAGAAAGAAAGAAAGAAAGAAATCATTTATTTGCTGATAATGTAGGTATACAAATAAGTTGGATTATTTGTTAATTGTCCCGATACATTTTGCCTTACGGCATGTAAAATATTACATTTGAATGTAATAATAGAGTTACAACCATTAATTAACACTAGTCAGAATTTTAGAGGTAGGAACAGATCAGTCTAAAAAAAAATAAGGTCAAGGACGGTACCCTTACTTTGAAGTGTGGAAGTGCTCAGAACAGAGTGTGACCTTACCCGCGACCTCGCCTACAACTGTACGTAGAAATTATATGTGTATGAACTTTACTTATGTGTTTCTTTAATCTTTATACTCATACCTGTTAGTTAGGGGTCTGCACAGCCTACCTGCAAAGCCCTACATGTTACATTGGCTATCTAAGCTAGTGGCACTTTCTGTTCGTTCAAGTTGCTTCTAGTTGCTAGCTCAGGTGGGTCAGGTGCCTTATATCGAGAAAGAATGAGCATTCATGTAAAAGTCAAAGTCAAATAATTTATTTCAATTAGGCACATGACATAAAGGCACGTTTGAACGTCAAAATTTACAGAAAATAGAATTGATTTTAGTCGCCCTATGGCGGCATCTACATCGCCACATGCGAACTGTGCTTCAGAGACCTTCAGAGAACTATTGGGCAGTTGCCCGCCAGACACCACACCCGTTTGGTTGGAGGATCCTCCCTTTTCTAAAGAGGATGAGTAAACTTTACAACCTGTTCCTCATACCTCTAATTTTCCCTTCCTTTCCCTTTAACCCTTCCAAAAGGTAGTTTTCGTATGGAGATGAAACTCCAGCGTTACTCTTTTAAATGTTTTCAATATATTTTGTATACATTAATTTATATCATTTATTAAATATGTGGAGACGATGCACCTGAAATAAAATTACTTTACCACAATAGGTAAAAAGAATTAAAAATTAAGCAGTGATAGACAAATCAATTATGTGATAGATATCACATACACATTTTGTTCGGGAATTTAAGGGATATGCCGGATGAATAAACTCAGGATTGCTCGATGCAAATAAAATAACTTTAATTAGGTGTTAACAACATGGGTTTTATAGAACAAGTGAAAGTGTCATCAAGACCGGCACACACGACAAGTAATATGTGCTAATTAGGTGTATTGCTGCTATGCGATATTCAGGCTCCAACATTTCCCCGGGCGTTGAAAACAACGGTTTCAAACAGATTCCGAAGACACAGGTAATGGGCAGATTCCAGTGGATGTCCGAATGTCAGCTACACGAGCGATGCCATCTGTTCCCGGGTGAACTGCCACAATTCGTCCAAGTCTCCACTTCAGAGGAGGAAGATTATCCTCCTTGATCACGACTAAGGAGTCTAACTTCAAACCATCCTTGCAGGAACGCCATTTCGAACGCAGTTGTAACTCTGCAACATACTCCTTGCTCCATCTGCTCCAGAAATGCTGGCGGAATCGCTCAATTCTTTGATAGCGAGACAGATGGTTGGCAGAGTAATCCTGGTAGTCAGGCTGAGGCAAGGAAGTCAGAGGCCGCCCAACAAGAAAATGGCCTGGCGTGAGCGGTGTATAATCTGCAGGATCTGAAGACAACGGCGTCAGTGGACGAGAGTTCAATATGACTTCAACCTTGGTTAGTGCGGTGTACAGCTCCTCGAAGGTCAAATTACAATTTCCCAACACTCTTTGAAGATGGTACTTTGTTGACTTCACACCCGCCTCCCAGAGTCCACCGAAATGCGGGGTGTATGCGGGTAAAATGAAACCTTATTCCGTCGTTCGCTGCACTTTCACCCAAGGACGAACTATTACATTTTAAAAATTTGGATAGTTCGTTGCACGCACCGACGAATGAGGGACCGTTGTCGGAAAAAAGATCAACGGGCTTACTTCTCCGAGCAATAAATCGGTACAAAGCCAGTAAATAACTATTGCTAGTTAAATTGCCGACGAGCTCCAAATGAATGGCCTTAGTTGTAAAGCAAATGAAAATAGCGACATACACCTTTACTAACCTACACCCACGACCTTGACGACTTGCACACATAATGGGGCCGGCATAATCAACGCTTGTGCTCTCAAACGGATAACCTGGTCGAAGGCGTTCTTGTGGTAAGTTACCCATTAAGGGAGGTACAATCTTACCCCTCATACGGTGACACAGAACACACTTATGATAACAGGCCCTCGCCAAGTTGCGACCTCCTATTGGCCAGTAAGATTCCCTAATAGAAGCTAGTAATAATTGTGGGCCAGCATGCATCAGCCTTTTATGCTCAAAGTTAAATAGTAATTTAGTAAATTTATGAGTGGACTGTAATAAAATCGGATGCTTTTTACTATAAGCAAAACTAGAATTATCGAGATGTCCTCCTACTCGCATTATATTTTTATCGTCTAAATAAACATTGAACTTTAGAAGGGCGCTCCTTTGAGATATATTCTTTTTATGTAAAAGTAATTGGTACTCGGGAAATGACTGAATCTGACATTTAATAATGACAACGGTGAGTGCATCCCGAATCTCATCATTTGACAAATAATTCATTATTGGATAATGTTTTTTAGACGACTTAATAAATCGCAATAAGTAAGCAACAGAACGTACAAGCCGTGAGTAGTTAGAATAACGACTAAAATCGATTAAAACTTCAGTTTTAGAATCGTTGATAACAGTGTGTAACACAACATTAGCTCGAGTCTCCGGTAATGACTGCCATGTAGTCCTGGACTCGTTACTTGAGAAGGCCATTCAGACGGGTCTAGTCCTAAAAAATCTGGTCCATGCCACCACAGATCTGAACCCTGCAGAACACTAATATCCACACCACGAGATATTAGGTCTGCTGGATTTTGAACTGTTGGGACGTGCCTCCAAGTGCAGTTACCCGCCTTATCCAATACTTCAGCAACGCGGTTGCGTACAAACGGCTGAAGGTTGGTAGGCATCGTCTATAACCATCCCAATACGATTGTCGAATCAGTCCAACAATAGACCCGACTAATCTTCACTCGAAGTGAGCTCATCACCTTCTCATAAAGACGAGAACCAACTACCGCACCCTTATCGTTAATACTGCGAATGTAGGCGCAGACAAGAGGCAAAGACTTAATTATAATGTCCCATTGTTTACTAATCTCATTAGGTAATGGTTGATCCCATGATAATTTGTCTAACCACATTCTCTGTAAAAGTACCTTCATAGTGATAACAATAGGACCCAGCAGACCAAGGGGTCGAAAATGCGCGCAATCACGGATAACAAGTCACGCTTTGTGTGCCCCGTCGAAGACTTTCGTAGACTTATAGGAAACCTGAGCTCATCAGTGCGGATATACCAACCGAGACCAAGCAACTTGTCAGGCTCATTAGGTCCAATGTTTAAGTCAAATGACGCAGGAACAGCATCGGACACTAATTGAGGGTCATTTTGACTTCCACTTTCTCAATGCCATACATACCGACGCAAGCGCCTTGGTGACTTCATTGCGAATGAATTCTGCTTCGTCTAAGTCATTTCCCCCGGTCAGCAGGTCATCGACGTAAAAGTCATGTCTGATGATCTCAGATATTTTAGGGTTCCTACAGTCGAGTCCTATTTGTTTAAGGCATCGTGTCGCAAGGAACGGCGCACTAGCAGTACCGTACGTGACGGTGTTTAATTCATAAACATTAATAGGCTCACTAATATTATCACGCCAAACAATTTGTTGCAAGTACCTATCCGACGGATGGACGACTATTTGTCTATACATCTTTTCCATATCCACAGATAAAACATACTTGTGGAATCTAAAGCGAAGAAGTATAGACAATAGATCGTCCTGTACAGTTGGCCCAACTATTTGTAGGTCATTAGAGGACACTCCCGTCGAAGTAGGACAACTTGCGTTGAAAACAACACGAAGTTTGGTCGTGCTCCTCGAGTCACGTAGAATTCCATGATGCGGGATAAAATAACCAAAACACAAATTAGGTTTATTAATTTTAGTCATATTATGACCAAGTGAATCGTATTCTAATAAAAAATCATGATTTAGTTTGTTAAAGTCTGGCTTGACCTTTAATCTACGCTCTAAAGATTCTAAACAGTGTGTAGCTCTCTCTTAAAAGAATTTCCTAGAATTGAAGGATCTTTTTTAAGGGGTATGCGAACACAAAAACGACCATCAGACAATCGTATCGCATTTTTAACAAAATGATTCTCACACGACTTCTCTTAAGAATTAGACGATATCGCATTCACCTCCTCTAATTGCTAAAACTTTGTCAATTCTATCTTAAGTTTTTTCCAGTCACTATCGCTTTCGGAAACTATATTACATTTTAAGAACATTTTACGTCATTTGGCAGTAGTGAAATAACATTCTGAGTAATTGGACCGGAAATTATCCAACCTAAACGGGTTTCAAATAATACTGGTTTTCCGGTACCTAACTTAAGTCTTTGTGATCCTAACAACTCCCAAAACAGGTCAGCGCCAATTAAAATATCTACATCAGCTGGGCTATAAAAGGGAGGATCAGCTAAAGTAATATTTGAGGGTATGTCGAAATCAGAAATATCTATTTCACGGCACGGTACGTTACTTGAAATGTATGGCAGAACAAAACAATGAAGTTCGAAAACAAAACTATCGTCTAATGACGTAATCGTAACCTGACATATTTTATCTATGTGCGAAGTGACATTGTTGATGCCAAGAATCGACCTATTTACTTGGGTAGTTATTAAATTAAGTTTTTTGCACAACCTGTCCGTTATGAATGACGACATACTACCGCTATCAAGAACCGCGCGAATGAGATGCACACAACCATTGTGATCCCGCAGTTTGATCAAGGCGGCCGATAACAACACATCTGGCTGCGTATGACTACACTGAAATGCAATGTTTGCTGACAAAGCTACGTTATTCGTATCAGTGGTAGCAGATGGTAATGACGACGGTGCAGACAAGTTGTTTATCGAATTACCACTAAGTGTATTCGGAACAGTGCTTTTAGAATCTATGTGAATCAGTGTGTTATGCCTACGTTTGCATAGTTTGCAACCCGGTTTTTTACATTTGTTAGCATAGTACCCCGTAAGAAAACAGTTGAAACATATCTTATAACTGGGTACCAATTTGAGACGATCGTCATTACTTAATGCGAGGAACTGTGGACAATTATTTAAAGTGTGATCGTTGCTATTACATTTAGGACATGGTTTATGGGCTAATTCAGTGCTAGAACTATTAGGAGATTGTGTTGCTACCATTGACTTGAGCTTAGGGCTTGATTTACGTATAGTTTGGGAATAATTATTACGTACCAGGTCTCGATAAGATCAGCTCGATTACGTAAGAATTGCATAAACGCGTCAAAAGTAATCGCGCTGTCTTTGTTCATCCTACCTTTGTACTCCTCCCACTCACGATAGGTCTTTTGATAAAGCTTGCGAGTAACAATGTAAATTAAAAGTGTGTCCCAGTGTTTAACAGGCTCCCCTAACGACTCTAATGCTCGCAAATCTTTATTTAATTGATCGATTAAACTTTTTAATGCAACAGAAGATTCCCTTGAGATAGATTCGATATTGAATAATGCGTATATATGATTCTGTACCAGTAACACTTTGTTGTCAAATCGATCACATAACAACGACCATGCCACAGAGTAATTAATCGAAGAAAACTCAATAGATTTGATTACTACTGCAGCTGTTCCCTCAAGTGATGCTCTCAAGTAATGAAACTTATTGATTGCGTCTATGTCATTGCTACAATGAATTAAGCTAGTAAAGGTGTCGTGGAATTCAAGCCAATTACAATGTAATCCGCAAAACTTTGGCAACTGAATCGTTACCAATTTAACCGGCTTTTGCATGCTAACATGTGTACTTTTACAGCTTTCCATCGATTTACTATCTTTATTAAAATCACTCAGAATATCTTGAGCTCTGGCTAAGTACTTATAATAAAGAGACTCGAATTCAGATCGCTCAGAGTATTGCAATTTGAGATCATCTACAATGCATTCCAGACCTAACTGTACCTCATCATACCGTTCGTACAACGACTCGATCTTGCCCATACGCAACTGAAATTCAGACACATCACAGCTCGATAACTCTTTGTCCTTGAGTGAATCCAGAAAGTTGACGAAAGCAGTCAAACGGCTTTTGAAGCTGCCTCGCTTTTTAATTAAATCCCTTTCGTCAGACATACTGGGAGACGAGTGTTGTCAACCTGAAATTGATACAGGAATACAATTATAAAACGAACAATATAACTTTAATAGACGCCCAACTGTATTGTATACACTGTTTAAATACTATAGCAAACAACACAACTCAATATTTTAACTACCAAGTGTATAAACCTAAAATACTAAATACAATTCTGATAATATGTTTTATTGCAAAACTTTAACATGAACTAAGTTATAAATAGGCTCAACTAACACTAATTATGTGGACTACCTAAATGATTCTAAATGCTAACAATGTTTAACAATGACTTGCCCTAATATCAAACACTCTCAAGTTATATGTATTATGTTAAGATACCTGCTAACAATTAACACCACTATTTAGTAGATCAGTGAATTAGTTACAGCTTTATATAATTTAAGTTTAATTAATGTAGCAAATAAGCTAACTATACTGTAAACAGTTTGATTTTAAACTTAACCTTGCTGTTGAATAAAATACTAATCACAATTCAACAAGTGCCTAATGATTTTAATCTAACACAATACAATAAAATAATACTGACCTTTAATACGACTATTTACATATACTACCTGAGTGTTGGGTGACGATATTAGGTTAATTATAAATGCTGTACACCGCTAAATAGCTTGCTTGAAGTACATCCAATTCACCGGCAAATAACCTCCACTGCACGTGGATGATAGTAATGCTTAATTCTTCATAAAATCCGCTGATCTCCTTTATATTTATACGATATCCGGCTCGTTACGGACCATGTGCGGGAATTTAAGGGATATGCCGGATGAATAAACTCAGGATTGCTCGATGCAAGTAAAATAACTTTAATTAGGTGTTAACAACATGGGTTTTATAGAACAAGTGAAAGTGTCATCAAGACCGGCACACACAACAAAGTAATATGTGCTAATTAGGTGTATTGCTGCTATGCGATATTGATCAGGCTCCAACACATATTTACATGAACACGCATGCTCAGTGATTGTTAGCGATAATAGGCCACAAAAGATAAACTTGGTACTTGATTACGTTTGAGAAGGAGGTTATGGTCCGAGCTGATACCCATTAAACTCAAAATCATCAAAACTTTTTTCTTATTTTATACATTTCTGTCATTATATTTGACTACTATTATACTTCATTTACTAATACTTCATTTGGAACTTCATCTTTATCTTTATTTAGGTACTTCATCCTACATATTAATAAACTCGCCGTTGAGGCCCGTCGGGCCAATCAATCGCAAGCATAATCATAATCAACCTAAATGTTTCCTCTTCCAGGACTCAGGTCTCCTCTCCGTTGACCACGCCACAATTGCGGTGATAAGGCCCCTCTTTGAAGAGTGGCTTGAGAGGCGCCATGGCATCCTCACCTTCCGACTGACGCAGGTCCTCACCGGACACGGTTCTTTCGGGAGGTTCCTGTTCCGCATAAGGCGGGAGGAAACGCCCGGGTGTCACCACTGTGTGGATCGCCCGGAGGACACGGTGGAGCATACGGTGGAGATCTGCCCGGCTTGGGCGGAGCACCACCGCGTCCTTATGGAGGCGATCGGCGGCGACGATCTCTGGCGTCCGGCCCTGGTTCAGGCGATGGTTCGGAGCGAGAGTGCATGGGAGGCCGTCACCTCCTTCTGCGAATCAGTTATGCTCGCAAAGGAGGAGGCGGAGTGCGCGAGGGAGATGCAAGCTGCACGCCCTCGCGCCCCTAGTCGCCGCAGGAGACACCCCGGGCGTCGGGAGTCGAGAGCCGACTTCCGGCCACCGTAGGCGCGGGCATGCGGACGGTGAGCAATGGGTAGCTCGCCGTCCGATAAGAACCAGACCTGGGTCGACGGCGCGTTGTGTTCCACGCGCGCCTCAAAGAGATGTCAGCACCAACTGACGGGGTCCGTAAGGACCAATGCCTGCTGGGGTTGTGGGTTTGTCCGAAAGGGATGTCGCGGCCCCGGCACACAGGCAATGGAAGGAACACGGGTGGGTTTTAGTCAGCAAAAGTCTGACACACTTTCCCGCTCCGCCCAGAGCGGGAGAAGTTATTTGATAATTGCCAAACTCAAAAAAAAAAAAAAAAGCCTCTCCGTAATAGGGAGTGGACCGTAATTCACCACACTAACACATATAATTCACAACACATGTCTTCGAATTTTTGGTTCTAGAACATGCCGATTTACCCACGATGCACTGTCCTTGCACACGGTGATGTAACTATTTATTTATGATTTTTTGGCATACTTAATTGTCTCAGAATAGGTGCGCGTTTTAAAAAGAAAAAACGCAGTTAATCTCGTTTGTTTTCAATGTTTCAAAAAATCATAAATAAATCGTTACATCACCTTGTGCAAGGATATAACGGTTATTCTCTCCATTCCGGAGATATAAGCATTAGCTTCACACATTTTTTTTGTAAACAAAATATAAGTTGCCTATTTGCGTATCTGATTGTATCCTATGATATATTTATGCATAATATTGGCTATTAGATGCCATTTTAAACCAAAATTCGACAGTTTAAAATTTAAGATCCAATATCTTCGAGAGCCTTCTTTCGATCCAAAGTGCGACGCTTTCGTTCGCCGTTTTGCAAGCAGGGGTGTTGCAATAATTGACGCACCTTTCGAGGTTTACACTACGACCTACAACTCGTAAGTCGCGGCCGTGACCGGGCCACCACTGCTCAGCATATGTATAATCAGCCTAAATGTTTCCTGTGCTAGGCCTACTCTCGGTGAGAGGGAGAGGGCCAAAATCCCCCACGCGGGGACAGTGCCAGTTGGTGGCAGTTACATGTCTCTAAACAAATGTAAATTAGTTTTTAATTAAATAGGTGTCTATTAACGGGTAACGCCAATACTGTGTGTGATGACAAGTCAATAAATAGGACTGTCAATCACTCCGATTGTTGCTTCTACTAATTAATTTCTACATCGCTACAAGGCTCTAAAAACACTTCTTACTTGCTGTGAGCTGTACTATTAACGCTGTCTTACAGCTCACAGCAAGTAAGAAGTGTTTTTAGAGCCTTATCCGACTTCATTAGAATTAGATTAGATTTAGAATTTTTAGGTTTCTGAGGTCGTTGTTGTGAAGCAGGAACAACGTAGGGCCCAGCACACTGCCCTGAGGGACGGCGAATGTAGCATTCGCATCATAACTGACGTGTTCTCCCCTTAACCCTTTTCTTCTTGTTTGAGAGGTAGTCCTTTAACATTTTGAACAGAATTCCTCTCACACCTGACACTTCTAATTTGTTTATGAGGATATGAACGGAGAATGTGTCAAACGCTTTTTTTAAATCCACAAAGACGATCAAGCATTTGCTACCATTATCCAGATTATAAGCCACAGTCATTAGCGAGCTGAGGGCAGTAACTGCATCCCCGGTTGATACTCCTTGCCTGAATCCAAATAAAAAAGGAGATAGATTGCTTAAGTGGCGCAAGGAAGATACCCCTTGTAAAACAAAGATTAACCTAGTGGGTTATGATAGGAACATGGCTTATGTGTTTCAAAAACCTAGTGAAAACATTGTCATTAAGATCCAGTCGATCCAATCTGTAAACATCTCACCGTGAAGAGTGAGGTGAAGTGAGCATGAAGTGAGCTGTCCATAGTGTCAATCCCTAGCTTTAGCTGCAATAACACGCACGTAGTAGCACGGCAGCCGTGCTATTCTGTAAACATCTCACCGTGAAAACTTAGGTGAAGTGAGCTTGATGTGAGCTTCTTCGGGAGTATTTAAAAGAACAAATGAGTCCACTTGTGTCGATAATGTATCCGATCGAAAAAAGTTCAATTTATGTGCTGAAGGTTGTATTTTTTTGGGCTAGCTCTTTACCAATATTTGCAAAATAATCATTAATCAATCAAACAATCAATTAATAATTTATTTCGGAAATCATCCATATTGTATTAGTATTAGAACTTAGAAAAATATGTTAGTAACATTAACATCAAAAACAATATTATAATCACAACAAAAAATTAAATTAAGATCAATATTAAAATCATAATTAAATTAAATTACAATCAAAACAAAATTTAATAAAAATCTAAACTAAATTAAATAAACATTAAATTAAAATTAAAACAAAAACAATTAATAAAAGGAGATTGCCCGAAATCAAAACCGCAATATTTTTTTTTACTTTTCTTAGTTCATTTCATCGAAATCGTATGTGGGGTTAATATTTTGTGTTAGTGTTATTTATTCGACTTTACTGCATACTTTTTTAAATGGCTTATTTTAGTGAAATTTTTCCTTGTAATTAATATTTTTATTTTAAACTAATATAATTAAAATAATATTACTTTACTAATTTAAAACAAACGTAAATAAACGAATTTTGAATAATGAGGGTCACTTACCGGGGGCAAATTGAAAAATTAAAAAAAATTGTTTTGCAAACTGTAACGTGTCATATCAAATGAAAGGGCTTGTTGTGAATATCTCAAATATTTTTTATAATAAATACTTCTAAAGGTAAGTGAAAACTGGGAAGCGAGAAAACTCTTTAAATGAGAATATTACCAGGTCCCGTCATTTTAACCCTTTAAAATCTCTATAAGTGAGAAACATAAACCTTTATAAGAGAAAGTAATTTTTCACACGTGGACCTCTGTAACCGAGACTGCAATATACCTGTGCCGCTGTAAGCGACAGTCCTGCGTAATTTAACACCTGCTATTCATGACTCATTCTTTAATTTCGTGGAACTAATATTGTCTTTGTTCTCTTAAATGTCGAGAGACTAACTAACATTGCTTTTTGCAGCATTCCGCTGCCAAGTGGACCTCTTTATTTGCGAAGAAGGCTTTACATGTATTTTTTCTTAAAATGATGTTACGCTTGACACATTTTTGAATTCCTTTTAATCGAAAGAAAAAAGTCACGTTTTGTTTTGAAGGAGTGATCATTCGAGTCATTGGCCTCGTGGCAAGCTTACATAGTTGTTTTAATATATTTTTTCTGAATATAACATGTAATTTCCAGACATTTCGACGCTTCGTTTAAATCTTATGGTATATATTTTATAATAGTCTGTTGGTGTTTTTTGTGTATCCAAGAAGAACTTATATAATTGTCTCGTGAGTATTCCAGTTAGTTTGTAATCCACCCCCCGCTACGTAATTTTGCCTTTCTAATCGGGTCATAAGTAGTATTTGTTTCGGATCTGTACAGAAAAGGCCTCGTTGAGGTCCCTGGTTTACCCGACTCCAGCCGAGGCAGTTGCGTCGGAGGTGCGCAGTCCGCCGCCACCTACCGCGTGATCCCAATACCACGCCTCCGCGTGGCTCCTCCAGCCATCCGGAGCTAGCAGCGTCGACGGCACGTCGAGCGTCGTTCTTACCCACTACAGGCAACAATCATCAGCAGCCTCAATTATGGCACTATTTTCATTTTTTTTCATCGCGTTGCTTTTTTTTTACGTCTAGTAACCGTAATTTTAATTCGTTTAGTTAGGTACTACTATAATCGGAGACAGGATTGGGTATCTTACTTAGTAGCACAACGGTTCCTCGCGGCAAGCAAACACCCGTACGTGATTTTTCTTAACGCATGCGAGCTCACCCAGCCCTGGCCAGTGCTACTTCCCATCGCTCAGCGAAATAGTTACAGAAATAAAATACGTTACCCGGTGAACCTGTCGTTCTTCAAAGATACCTGCCTAACTTAATCGATTGGTTAAAATTTTTCAAAAAAAAAAAACGCGACGCCTAAATTTGCTCTTATTTTTACATGCCTGATTTTAATTTTATTTTTAAACCAATTAATTAAAATATAATATAATAAATTCAATCTTGCTGTGTTTCATTATACGTTCATCATCATCGTGGGTTCGATCCCCATTGACTGATCAATATAATGTGGCGGAATCCTTTTTTTTTCGCTATATTTTGTATCGTATTCTATTCTAATGGCCAGATGTGCGTGTGTATCGACTTATTCGTTAAACTTACTATAGTTCATATATCAATTGCGAAGAAAGGTTCGGCACGTACTCAATCAATATGCCTAGCCTTTTCTCAACTATATTGGGGTCGGCTTCCAGTTTAACCGGATGGCGCTGAATACCACAATTTTACATGGAGCGACTGCCTATCTGACCTCCACAACCCACTAACTGGGTAATATGATACCCCTTGGTTAGACTGGTTGTCAGACTTTCGGGCTTCAGACGACCCGTAACGACTGTCAAAGATCCACAAATGACAGCTGGGGCCAACAGCTTAACGTGCTATCCGAGGCACGGAGGAGTCTCGGTATGTAAAGATGGTCACCCATCCACAGACTAACTCCGGCAAGCGTACCTTAACCTGATGGATCGACCCGTGCGGCAGTTATTACTTAGCCACGAGCTCCTCTGGTTCGGCACGTACTCATAATGTTAATACGAAAATGCAAAGTGTTGCCTTTAAGTGATAAACTTAAAATTGTAAATGCGTTTGAGTGCGGGAAATCGCGAAATGTTAATGTCAATCTATGTCAAATTTTATTGAATAATACCCATACAATACATACATGTTTATCACTACATATTCGCTGTCATTTTTATAAACCTCTGTAAGTGAGAAAGGCGTCTCCTGTCCCTCTATAAGCTAGAAACGCGAATTATTGAGAAACCTCTATAAGCGAAAAAGAGATGGCGATCCCCTGAACTGTCGCTTATCCAGGTTCGACTGTAGATAAAAATTGACCATTCCCCCACCCTTATCTCCGAAACTACTGAGCCTAATTTTTTTTTTTAAATACAGAGAATGGTTCTTTACTCATAGATTACAGGAAAACCTATAAGAAGTCTATGGTTTTAAAATAACATGGTAAATACAAACTTACATTTGCAGTTGTAATGTTTATGAGAACATGTTTTTCAACTACAATGTTAAGTTTGTTTTTGGGATACATTTAGCCCAATTGGAACCCTTCATTGTGCGTGGTCCGACACTCACTTGACCGGTTTTTTTTTTGGCTTACCTTTACTTCAACTTAGGGAACAGTGCAAGTTTCATCAAAACCGATTCAGTAGTTTTCAAGATATGGACTAATATGTGTTAGTGTGACGGCCTGGCGCAATTTTACGAGGTTCGTGTGTACTATCGAAGGAAAAACATCTCAAAACCTTGGCCAACCACAACTAAAAAGAGATTTTTTTTTTTTTTTTTTTACAAAAACAACAACCGACTTCCAATAAAAAAACTATAAAAAGTGAAAAATAACTTTAATTTCGGAAGTCGGTGGCAACAAACGAATGAACAGAACCAGAGACAGTGAGTGCTTTTATTGGAAGGTTGTTATTTACTTTTTTCAGTTTGTTGTGAGGTCATGTCTAAGTAATAACAGCCGCACAGGTCGATCCATCAGGTTAAGCTTCGCTTGCCGGGGTAAGTCCGTGGATGGGTAACCATCTTTACATAACAAGACTCCTCCGTGCCTCGGAAAGCACGTTAAGCCGTTGGTTCCGTCTGTCATTCGTGGATCTTTGACAGTCGTTACGGGTCGTCAGAAGCCCGAAAGTCTGTCAACTAGTCTTACCAAGGGGTATCGTATTACCCAGTTACTGAGTTGTGTTATTTCGTGTGGTATATTGGCGTGTGCTAGTTAACTTATGGCTAATAATTTAAATTATGTTTTGTGTTACGTAATGTAAATTATATTGAATACTATTTTTTTTTTTTTCTTCTAACTGAACAGACAGCTGTGCTGCTGGGGAGTTTGTTGCCCCACTTCTTCATCCCAGCTAATGCACTAGGAAGTGGTGAAGGGTGGGCGTTTGGGGGACTGTCTTATGTAATTTTGACGTTCGAAAATTGCTGATTCTCAGCCTAGTTCGAATAAATGACTTTTGAATTTTGCATTTTGTGGAGGTCAGATAACCAGTCACTCCATGTAAAATACTGGTATTCAGCTGCATCCGGTTAGACTGGAAGCCGACCCCAAAATAGTTGAGTAAAGGCTAGGCAGATTGATTGGTTTCTTGTAATGATTCTTAATAAACCAGCGTTGTACATGGTTTAACGGTACGTTGCTGTTAGGAATTATTTGAACAGCAGTGTTTTGATTCATAGATAAAGTTAATTTGCGTAATACTAGGTCAGTTAATAGTATGTTAACGACTTTTTTCAACCTCTACTTGGTTCCCTCAATTCGTGCTCATGAATATACAAACAGACACGTCATTACACCATTTACACTGTTGTTTAAAACTTTAATTAGTATTTAAGGCGACATGTTATCCGCAGTTCGTGGTACATTCTGGATAGTAATTTTTGCTACGAGAAAGTTTCTTAGCCAAATGGCAAAAACGGAACACTTATCCACTTCCATTTCCTTATTTTTATGTCTTTTTTGTTACTTAATTAAATATTTCTTTACTTTGCATCGTATTTGTGAACATATTTAATTTTTATTTTTATTTTGTAACTTGTAACTAAACCAGCTAACGATAACTAAAACGTCATAATAATCATTAAGTTCTCTGCTAGTGCTGTGCTTTTTTGTAAGTGACGAATTCACAATACCAAAAACTGTATGTGATTTTTGTATGTATTTGTTTTAGTGAGTAGGACGTAGAGGTGCCTTACCAATAAATATATAAATAAATAATTTAGTCATGTCCATCCGTCCGTCCGGATGACAAACATCCATTTTACTCGGAGATTATTGGCACTATATCAATGAAAACTGGGAAGAAGGTGTATTCTGTGCACCGCTAAACAATGAAGTAAAATGACGAGAAAAAATAGGGTGGCACTCCCAATCCAATATAACCGAATTTAAAAAAAAGTATGGTGTAGAAAAAAATCTGCTGTTCCATACATTTTTACCGCGTAGGTATTGCACTTTTCTATAAAACGGCCGAGTCAAAAAACCAGGTACACAACAATTAAACCAAGCAAACAAAAGTCAACAAAGATGATGATGTAATAACAACATCTGGTACAGCGGGGCCAGCGGGCGGGAGGGTTCGGCGCCAATCCGCGCGCTTTGCGTGCACAAGTACAGACCTGCTGTGCTATTCTGTAACCATCTCACCGTGAAAACTTAGGGGAAGTGTTCGTGCAGTGAGCTGTCAGTGTCACCCCATCCGATACTAGGGATGACCAAGCATTACATTTACAAACGTAATCGAGATTTAAATTATATTTTTTATGTTAATTCTATTGATAATTTTATATTAAGTATTCTAAAGCTAGTATTTAAATGTCTAAACATTATTATATAGGGGGGGTTTTAATAAAATAGCAAAACAGATATCCAATCAGAAACTCAATTTTGTTTTATTCTATTTTGTTCCTAGACTAGTCCCTTAATATAAATAGCCTGAGGCGCGACGCGTTACGTACGTAGGTACCTACCAACAACAATAAATAAAATAGAACGTACCTACATAGGTATCTAAACGTTGCTGCTACTTACGTACTAAAGAAAATGCTCATCGACATAGTTTGTTATTATGAACCCATTGTTAACTTATATTATAAACGCAATCGAGTGTTAATAGTGTGTAATTTAACCCCACACAAACTATGTGGGAACCTACCTAAACGATGTAAGTAGTCATATAGATAAAAAGATGTGTATATTATTTGTACCTACCTACCGAATATTTTATTGGAGATAACCTACCTACGCGTTGAATAAAATCATATTCATCAAATCCTTCTTAAGTTCAACAGCTGACACTCTTGCAGCGCGCGCACACCGAATCACTTCACCACGTTGAAGCGGTAAGAATTGCGCTTGCGCGCTAGGTAGACACTATCACATTGAGGTTTTTTTTTACTTACTACGTACCTACATACTTATTCAACTTGTAACGCGTCACGTACTTGCTTACTAAATACCAACGTCCAATAAGTACCTAGATACAATGTTTTATTCATCATCATTATATATAACCCAAGTAAAACTGACACTTGTAGCGCGCGCACATCACATCACCGAAGTGTTGTCGCCGAGGAAATAACACGCCTTACCACGGTGACCACCCGCGTGATCACTTCACCCGATTTTTAAAGAATCGGATGAAGTGATCACGCCGCGCAGGCGCGCTGTTACGCACTTTATTTATTTTTTTCCCCTCTTTGACGGCCATTTCCATAAGCCTATACGTATTCAGAGTCAATAATGAGTACCTATTTATTTCAATACTTTTAGATAATTCAATGTCTAAATCATACCGTTTTGTACATTTAAAAACTCAGTTTATTGCCTAGATACATTTTGTTTTCAATAATTAAACTAGTTTTTTTTTAAATGAACTAGTTACATACTACTTATTTAACCTGTAGGTATGTAACGCGTCACGCATGTGCAGTCAGAACATATATAAAATAAAATTTAATAAGTAGGTACCAATAAGTACAGCAATAAGCAGCAAAAAAACAAAGTGCGTAACAGCGCGCCTGCGCGGCGTGATCACTTCATCCGATTCTTTAAGAATCGGGTGAAGTGATCACGCGTGTGGTCACCATGGTAACGCGTGTTATTTCCTCAGCGGCGCGCCTGCGCGAAGTGATCACTTCATCCGATTCTTTAAGAATCGGGTGAAGTGATCACGCGGGTGGTCACCATGGTAACGCGTGTTATTTCCTCAGCGGCGCGCCTGCGCGAAGTGATCACTTCATCCGATTCTTTGAGAATCGGGTGAAGTGATCACGCGGGTGGTCACCATGGTAACGCGTGTTATTTCCTCAGCGGCGCGCCTGCGCGAAGTGATCACTTCATCCGATTCTTTAAGAATCGGGTGAAGTGATCACGCGGGTGGTCACCATGGTAACGCGTGTTATTTCCTCAGCGGCGCGCCTGCGCGAAGTGATCACTTCATCCGATTCTTTGAGAATCGGGTGAAGTGATCACGCAGGTGGTCACCATGGTAACGCGTGTTATTTCCTCGGCGACAACACTTCGGTGATCTGATGTGCGCGCGCTACAAGTGTCAGTTTTACTTGGGTTATATATGATGATGATGAATAAAACATTGTAGGTACTTATTGGACGTTGGTATTTAGTACGCAAGTACGTGACGCGTTACAAGTTAAATAAGTATGTAGGTACGTAGTAAGTAAAAAAAATCTCAATGTGATAGTGTCTACCTAGCGCGCAAGCGCGATTCTTACCGCTTCAACGTGGTGAAGTGATTCGGTTTGCGCGCGCAGCAAGAGTGTCAGCTGTTGAACTTAAGAATTTTGTAATGATTTGATGAATATGATTTTATTCAACGCGTAGGTAGGTTATCTCCAATAAAATATTCGGTAGGTAAGTACAAATAATATACACATCTTTTTATCTAAATGACTACTTACATCGTTTAGGTAGGTTCCCACATAGTTTGTGTGGGGTTAAATTACACACTATTAACACTCGATTGCGTTTATAATATAAGTTAACAATGGGTTCATAATAACAAACTATGTCGATGAGCATTTTCTTTAGTACTTAAGTAGCAGCAACGTGTAAATACCTATGTAGGTACGTTCTATTTTATTTATTGTTGGTGCACGCGTTGGCACCTACGTGCGTAACGCGTCGCGCCTCAGGCTATAATATATATTAAGGGACTAGTCTAGGAACAAAATAGAATAAAACAAAATTGAGTTTCTGATTGGATATCTGCTTTGTTATTTTACTAAACATTACTATATAGGGGGGTATATAATGTAATGTTTAGACATTTAGATACTAGCTTTAGAATACTTAATAAAAAATGTCCAATAGAATTAGCATAAAAAATATAATTTAAATCTCGATTACGATTGTAAATGTAATGCTTGGTCAATCCCTAGCATCAGTGAGTTTTCACTGACAGCTCACTCCACGCAAGTTTTCACGGTGATATTTTTACAGAATCGACATGCTGTATACTGCTCACGTAAGGGAATCAATTATGCCGAATATTCGGTTCGGTAAAATTTTTACAGAACATTCGGCTGAATGTTCGTATTCGGTGAAACCCGTATTCGGCCCACCCCTAATAGTTTGTGAAAAAATATTCCATATTTATGTTTTTGATGACTTTGTTAATTATAGTTTTTTCGAGAAAACTTATTTTTGTGGTCGATCTAATCAATACTTGTGCATGAGTAAATATTTATTTACACACCCGCACTTGGCCGTTTTTTTTCGCGTTATCGCGAACTAAACTGCGCGCGCTCTCTCTCGCACACCGCTCGACGTCTCACAGTGGGCTGAAACGGGCCGATAAAGGACTTAGCATTTAAAAAAAAAAGTTTCTTTTTCTGAAATTTTAAATATTGTGTTGGATTTGTCTATCGATTATAAGTAATTATTTCTATGAGGGTCGTTCAGATAACTTAGTATTTTCGGAGTTATAAATATCCAAAGTAATTTTTGTATGAAGCAAAAGAAAAAAATGTGAAAATCTCTAAATTCTCAAATTTTCTCAAAGAATTGACTCTACGTATGCATAGTACGTATATTTGTCCTATTTTAGCGCCTATTCTCGGGTTGCGATTTTCTGCGATTTGGTCGCAATTTCAAATTTTGTTCTCTATTCCACACCACCATAGAGGTTAAGAACTAGGCGCGTTTTTATTTTATGTAGTGGTCTCCCCTTTAGGCCTAATCCACTAAGGACTAATAAAATAAATAAATAAATAAGTAAAAATCACAATCACTACTGGCCACTGCACTGTTTTAATTTAATCACTGTCAAGGGTATCCACATTAACGAATACAAAATTTTCGTATTCGTCATCATCAAATGTTTCCGCTTGTTCAATTACTAATAAACTTTGTGCTTCTACTGACAAAGTTTTATGTTTTCTGCGAAGTTTGTGACGTTTCGCTGAGATGAGTGGATCAGAGCTGGTCAATAAATTATTTAAAATGTCTTCATTTGTAGTTTTTCTACTGCATTTCCTGGAATGGTGTTGGCGGTACCTACGAAAGTCTTTATTTCTAGCTTCAGCAGCTTCTTCAGATAGCTGTCCAATTGGTATTAGACCAAAACTTTCAATAATAGCTGCACCATGCATAAGAACTTTATGAACACTTGAAGGCATATAATACCAGCTATATAATTCCAAATACAGTTGCATGGTCACTTGAGCATATTCGTGAAATTTCGCTGTGTCAATGTGGTAACCTGATGAAATTGCCTCTAAAATGATTGCAAATCGCCTTATTAATTCTTCACTAACACCAGTTATCTCAGCAGTCATGTTTGGATTTGCAAAAAATCTTCTAGCGGTATTTCCGTCATTCGTGGAGCCGTGCCCTTGTTTAACAACATCAATCAGAAGTCCCATTCTATTTTTAAAAGCGTCTTGTATATCTTTCTTTCTTCTTTCCATGATGCACTTGTTGTCTCCCTTTACTGTCCATGTCTGTATCGTTAATCTGTAGGCTATATGCAGAATGCATTCCATCATTCGTATCCAGGTATGCAATGATGACAATCCGTATTTACAGAGATCTGGATCAGTCGGTTTTGATGCAATTAAGGGCAAATTATTCATCTCTGTTGGAGTGGCTTTACAAATGTCGCATCTCTGAGATGAAGTATCACATAAAATTGATGTTGCTTTTCCGTCTATCATAGTCATTAATAAAGAGTGTGAAATTTTTATTTCTCCAACTTCTGTTTTCACTAAATTTACAATCTCTTCCTCAATAGCACTTTTTTCCCGCAATATCGTTAATTTATTTTCTTTCACAAATTCGAAAAAGATTGGACGACACCAGTAAGATGAATTTGGTGAATCGTTTTGCCAGATAACTTGTTCGCCACACACTAATTTTATTGGCACTAAACTACCCATAAATATGCTTGAATCGTCAAGTTGACTTTCTTGTTCATCGTCTGTTTGCATTTTTTGTTTGTAATTGGCTTGATTAGAAGCACCGTCAAATCCCCACTTACTGATTAGTGTAAATTCTTTACAACCACTATCTATGACGAGTGACGTTATTATTCTTGTTGTCGTTATATCCAATAGAGCTTGTAACTTTATTTTAGCTGAGGTTTCTGTCACTGTAGTAGCATCTTTTGGTGGATAGCATTTCTGTTTCGCATGTTGCACTTGATAATAAGATGGAAATATATTACTGTCTTTTTCGTTAACACTTTTTCTTAAAGTATTGTATTGCCACTTGGTCAGCTTAAGTGATAAAAATAACCCTAAAGCCTCATCCGGAGAAAACACAGGTTTTGTTTCTTTAACAGATATGCACTTTTTAACTTTTTTTACATCTTGGGGATTCTTTAGTAAATGTTCTAGTATTTTAGCAACCTCCTCATTCCCATCCGCTTTCAACTGCTCAAAATATGCATATTTTATTTCGTCCGAAGATAAATGAAAGTTTTCTGCACGTCTTTTTTTCTGTTTAGGCGCTAATTCACAAAAAGGTTTTCTTGGGCTTTGTTCGGTGGAGACACCGACAGAAACTTTTGATGGTGATACATACTGAGTTGATGTACTCGGTGCTGGTTGATCTTCATTCCTGCCTATTAAACACTTAATAAAGTCTGGCCATATTATGTTTTCTTGTAACCATTCACTATTTTTAGTTCTGAATATATATTCTTTACGATAAGCGTTTTCCCATCTTCTATTTAAATTATAACAAAATTTTGCACAAAACAACTTTAAGGTCTTTTCGTGACCATCACTTAATTCGACTAAAAATTTAGACCTTATCTCACTACACAAACTGTCATTATTTTTAATACTGCCACTGTTTTTTAAAATAACGAAAAGATCAAGGTTTGTCACTAAATTTTCAAACATTTTCACAAATACAAAATAAATAAGTAATGAATGTGTGGGGGTAGTGCGTCTATTATGGTGGGTAATAGAACACTGAAGTACGTTTGAATGCAACCGAACATTCCGTAGATACCCTATCGTTGCACCAATCACGTTACGACACGTCATAACTTGTTGTTGCGCTCGCGCACTCTTATCCCTTGATTCCCGGAAATAAGTCTCAAAACAAATTACGTTATACCTACCTATGGTGGTGGAAAATGTCGAACAATGTTTTTTTTTAAAGAACTAAGTAGGTATTGAGGTTTTCAGGCCGTTTAGTATACATTATTTTCAATTTCAATTTAATTGGAATAAATTGCTTAACTAAAATAACATGACTCTTCATACAAATTTGATATGGCTATATCTCCGAAAGTACTCGTTAAATTAAAAAAAGTCAAAGAATAAAAACGTTTTAAATTTATGCCTAGATACCAAAAAAAAAATATTTGATCTCTTAAGACCCAACCTTGTAATCCCAGCCCACTGTGCGTCTCGCTGAGCAACAGAGAGCGCGCGAAGTAAAGTTCTCGATAATGCGACAATGTGGCCCCAGCATGAGCGACTCAACCCCTTCGCATGGGTGCACTGTGACATATCAAAACATCGACATTTCTGTGTTTAAACACAGTTAAATGTTAATCCATACACATAAACCTTCCGGAATAAATTCTCTAAATCATGATGGTGAAAACCGCATCGATAACCGTTGCGTATTTGAGAAGAACAAAGCAGTCACACAGACACACACGAAAACCGACTTTACTGTACAGAGTGACCGGTTAAAATGGATAACCTGGAAATAGCATAATTATGATTAAGACCTCATGGCCGTACTAAAAAATAATACAAAAACCATAAATGTCGGAAGATGCTATGTGTCTCTTTCGTTATCAGGCATATTTTAACTACTGTGGGTGTACTACTGTAGGGGTAGTGTTGGTTATTGCGCAATAGAAAAACCGTTGCAGTTCAGATCAAATTATAATTTACGATAACATTAATCACACTAGCATTTCACACACTGTAGGTACACGACACAACTATTCGAAACGCGTGACAGTTTCTAATCATCTTCAACGCTTGACTGCCACCCATGAAATCTGCTCTGCTGAGCGCCCGGCCGGCGCGCGGCGGTCGATCCGAGCGTCATGTTGTAGACTCTGTCGAGCGCCGTCGGCGCCGCCCGGCAACGCGACGCTGCGCTGGCGTTCCGATCAGTCAACTCAGTAACGTATTTCCGACAAATATATATTCCAAGTAGTACCCTGTGCAATTTCTAGTCACATTATTTACCGCCTCTCTGATGCCGGACAATATTACAACAACAATCAATAACCGATGGAATTCATTCATTTGTGGTCGTGGTGAAGAAGAATATAAATTAAGGTAAAAAAAGTTAGTTGAAAATCTTGGGTAGTAATTGGATTACCTACTTAAATACCGCCACATTTTTGTCGTCTTAAAAAAGCAGCCCACTTCATGTATCCAATGACTACTAAACATTCATAGGGCATGTGATGCGGAGGAATGAGAAAAGTGCCGTGAGGAAAGTTTTGAGTATAAATGTCGATGGCTATAAGAGTAGGGGAAGACCAAAGAAACAATGGATGGACTGTGAAAGATGATGTGGCTAGAAAGAGGATGGGCTGAGATGACGGCCTATAGAGAAATATGGAAGCGTAAATGTTGCGTAGATCATGATGATATTCATTCAAAAGACCACCCACCACCCAAGCATTGTCATAACGGCTGGCACGTATTGTATAATTAACACTTAAAAAACGGTGAAGGAAAACATTGGGAGGAAACCGGTATGCCTGAGAAATATTTCTAGACGGCATTTAAAGCCAAGTCAAAGTTCCCATGGGTGGCTTTAAAACGTTGACACCAGATTAGTCACTAACCACACGAAAAGAAGAAGACGGCTGATAAAATCCCAGCTGACTGGCTAACCTGCACATCATGTCATGAGTTAATGATGCACAGCTTGTGCAAATGTGCAGCATCAAAAAAGTCAATCTGCCTAGCCTTTTCCCGACTATGATAGGGTCGGCTTCCAGTCTAACCGGATGCAGCTGAATACCAGTATTTTACTTGGAGCAACTGCCTATCTGACCTCCACAACCCCGTTACTGGGTAACACGATGCCCTTGGTAGGACTGGTTGTCTCACTTGGGCTTTTGACTACCAGTAACGAATGTTTAACATCTACGAATGACAGCCAGGACCAACGTGCTTTCCAAGGTACGGACGCGTCTCGATATGTAATCGATTATCGCCCATTCACGAACTGACCGCGACAAGTGTAGCATAACCTTCGATCGACCCGTGTGGCTGTTATCATTTAGCCACGAGCCCTCTTAATTAAAGAAAGAATCGAATAATTCTATAAAGGTAAAACAATTACGATGATGATAGTGTTTTCTTATGGGGTTTTTTTGGGGTTTAATTAAATAGTTAACACTTTTTTAAATTAATGAACCTCTAAAAACGTTTGCGCTTCAAAAGATGCACACTTTTTAAATTAATGAACCTCTAAAAACTATTTGCGCTTTAAAAGATGCACACTTTTTTAAATTAAAGAACCTCTTAAAACTTTTTGCGCTTGAAATAATGCACCCTTGTTTAAATTATTGAAACTCGAAATACTATTTTGCGCTTCTAATGAATATGATTTTTTTTTAATAATTGTTCCTCGCTTTATCTTTCTGTCCTCTTGTCGCAGTTGGTCGCAGTTACTAAATTAGGATAACCGAACCAAACGGGTTAGCTTAGGTTGAAACTGTGACTGTACATCCAAGTTGGTCGCAGTTACTTAGGAACCTAACATATGAATTATATTTTGAAGTTCACAAAAAGAGGTGGAATCATTAAATTAGAGTTCAATAATATTTTTTGGAGAGCAAAACTTTTATTATAATAATGTGAGCTTCGCCTTAATTCACAACTGCCCAAAATATTCAACAAACCTTAATTCAATTAAATCGCGACATTTGAACCAAGGGACAATGGGTGCCTTTCCACCAGTTACCGTTTTGAATTGCAAATGAGTTTGCAATTCAAAACGGTCACCGTAATTAACCCTTTTGGTACAGAAACCGTAAATGATGTTCACTTGTGCATAAAACTCGATCACTGGAAGTGTTCGAATTTTGATTTAGGATCTGGTTTTTTTTTTAAGTGGACTGGAGTGGAGTGTGATAATATCATTGTCCATTTATACGTGAGTTTTAGAAACATATTTATTTTTGTTTTTTTTTATTTATTTTATTAAGTAATTTAAATAATAATTAATTCAAATACAAATGAAAGCTGGGATGTTTCTACTATAAAAAACTCAAAATATTAAGAAAAACTAAGACTTTAATTAAATATTAAAAAAAAGCAAGATTGTTTATTACAGAATTTAAATAGAAAGAAGACTTGATTTGAAAATATTTCAGTAAGAACAGAAATATAAAGTTTCGTTTTTATTTTATTGTATATTCGTAATTTTTTGTCTACTACGTTCTTATAATGTTTTCATAAACTTATATTACAATGAATATTTAAGTTACTGTAAAAACCCGAACTTATAAATCTCAAGTTTCACCGGTAAAAGTATGAATTGTTCTATAATAATCTTTAATTCCGGACTTTTACTTAATTTAAGTTGGTAAATCCTAGGTTTTACCGCAGACCGGTATATGTCCGAAATCAAAGATTATATTATAGTTGTGTCAACTCGTGTCTCGCTCGACAACCGCTCGGCTAGTAGGTATAAGTCTATGATCCCTCAATCTCCTGCTACCGTGCCTCCGCCGCCTACACGTGCGCTCTATTATCTTTATTTTGGTACCCAGCTGATAAAAATAGAAAAATCTGAGTACTATAGCAGCCTTAAACATGAAACCAATTTACCTCACGCCCGGAAGACTTAAACAGGAGGACAAAGATTCAAAAAGTGAGTTGCCTTAAAAATGCTCGACGAAGAAGTGCGCTTGTAAGTCATCAGGACAATTTTTTTATTCCAAATGCCATAATAGTTTACCATGTTGCAACAAGTTAAATCCTTTTTTTAACTCATACTAATAAGAATGTTTAGCTTACATTTTATTTTTTATTTTGCATATTATTTTTCTACATCATGTTTCAAGACTTGACTAATAATAATAATAATGATAAGCCCCATCGCCGTATCTCTACGTTGACGTCGTGGTGGGGCTTGCGCGCTCCAAGCTCTGGGTCTGTACCGGGATAGTTTACTTTGCCGGAACAGGTCTAGGATTAGGAGCCAGACCAAGAGAGATACAGAAACCCGCAGGGCAGCATGTGGCGAGCTGTTGGGCAGTAGCGACCTGACCCGACGGACCCTATCTCCCGGGAGAAATCTTGTTCCTCATCTCTGGCGTGCCTTTATTGGCCGGCTGGAGTGAACACTGACGAGGAACAGAGCTCCCACCTCATTCTTGCCTTAATTGGCCGGCTTGAGTGGAGATTCGCAAGAGCAAACGTGCTCGGAGGAAGGAAGTATTCCAGTAAGTGCTCGTGGGGATCTTGACCATCTTCCGGGCTCTGGGATTGTTCTGAAAGCCGTGGAATACCTCTCCACTCCTCAAGCACCTCAGGACATGTTGCCCCCTTGTTGCTACGTCACTATGTGCTAGCGACAGTTTTCGGGGGCCCATTATTGAGTGTGCAAGTCATCCCCTGCCATTTTTCCGTGTACATAAAAAACATTGATCGGGCAGGGGCCATAGTCCTTCTATAGTTCCAGGTCACCAATCAACTTTAGCCACCCAAACCCATAGCCCAATTTATTTTGTTTCCATGTTCTGCAATAGTCCTGCACCAACCTGGGGTTGTCCTTGGGTGCACTTGCGTAGTGCACACAGGGATAATCGTCGGTTGGTGCCTCAATACATAAAAATGTCTAAGGGGCCTCTGCGAGTTGGCTTCGGCCCCTCGTACGCCTTCCAAAGGTCCGGGACCCTAGGGTCCCGAGATATGTCAAAGACATTTAAAATAATATAATAATCTGTGGCCCGACTGTCAAAATAACGGTAAAGATTTTTTTTCCTCCGTGGTATTTTTTTTGTATTTTTACATATTAAACATCCAAAAAGGTTGTACCTAAATTAAATAAACTGAAACATACATACACTACCAGGATGCAAGAAAATTGACTTATAAGAATACACGGAGAATACCACTGAAATGCTGACACGAAGTCGGGGACGACAAATATCTGACACACACCTCCACAACATCTTCGGGTTCGTCGCTCAGCTCCACCTGGTAGTTGCCGAATCCTGCTCCAAACGTGAGTCCAGTGATAATGGCCGCTGCAGTTGCATCGAGCTCGAGCAACGAATACTTCTCGCCGCCGACGACAGCACCACCAGCACGTCGGCGCGGAAGAGGCCGACCACCGGCCAGCTTAGGACTCCGAGGCCCACCGGCTTCTGATAGGGTTCCCGCTCCCGGTGGAAGAGTGCAGCGCATGAGGTGGACACAAACTGTCAACGAAAATGTCATGTGCGCGTACGTTGGGGCTACAGTGGTCGGATGCTCTCTGTTTCAGGTACTTGAACCAGCTGTCAACGTGTCGGCCAAACGAACTGTCGAAGCAGGTGCCGGTCATCCAGCGTAACTGCATATGCTGGATGACGTCGTACTTGATCGAGTACGCTTCGAATCACGGAATAATCGTGTTACGCCTGCCTTGCCACTGGTCACGGTGCAACTACAAAATTCAACCAGTGTTACACCGCGACCCGACTACGTTGGTGAAGAGGATGATGATGGGGTTATATCCATGAGTTCCTAATGCAATCCACGATCGAGGAGCGCTTTGGAGGATGCTTTCCGGGAGTGCCGCTCCACTCCGCCTCGACTTAGACCACGTTTACTTCGTTTGCCCATGCACATGAAAAACAAGGCGCTGATGTGTACTCTAGACTTACTGCTATAAATTTTTTTTGACGGCAACAAAGACTTCGCCAATACCCACTCGATCTTATACTGTGCAGCTGTAGCGGCATGTCGTGTATCTCAGTTGACAGAGCTCCACGACCAAAACCAGCTGTACCAGCTTGGCAGTGCGGGATTAAGCGTCGTATCGGTGAGGCTAGAGTACTCATCGGCAAGCTAATCTGCTTCAAGGAGGGCAATACTCGCCCTAAAGTGATCCGCTTTGTGAGGCGGGCGTTCTCGGGGACTGATATTAAGCCTTGAGATTATTTGACCCGCGTCACAGAGTGTATCGACTTCCTGAAGCAGAAGATCTGTGCATGGGCAAACCGTATCCGACGGTACAGGCGGAGAGTGGAGTAGTACACTCAGAATCGCACATTCCAGAGCGATGAAAGGTGGATTTACAGGGCTTGGGAGTGACTGTATCAAGGTGTGATTGACATGTGCCTGCCAGATGATGACGCCATGTGTTCGTTCTGGCGGAGCATCTGGTCGGTGCAATCACACCGAAAGAGATTGGACTAGGGAGATCGAGCGAGCGTGGGAGCAAATACTAGAAATGGGGGCACTTACCATCAGCCCCCAATATGTAGCTTGTGCAGTCCATCCGTTGCCTAACTGGAAATCTCCAGGGCTGGACGGGCTGCACAACAACTTTTGGATTAAGTGGCTCCAAAGGTCGCACGCCCGATTGGCATCCCAGTTCCAGTCAGCGTTAGAATCAGCGTCGCTGCCCCAGTTTCTAACGACAGGAATAACCCATCTGCTCCACAAATCAGGTAGTACTGCAGAACCCTAAAATTATAGGCCGATCATTGCCTACCGACGGTCTATAAAGTTTTTACATCTATTTTGAGAGCTATAATTAACAAACATATAGACACCAATTCCGTCATTTGCAATATAAAACATAACTACCAAAGTGCAAAATTCAATGACTATACCTAAGTAATAAAAATCATAATTATAATTTTAGTCAATTATTATTATTATTTATTTCCGGG
The DNA here is from genome assembly GCA_947364205.1 of Agrochola lota. NCBI lineage: Eukaryota > Metazoa > Arthropoda > Insecta > Lepidoptera > Noctuidae > Agrochola > Agrochola lota. Next base: position 4,540,590 of record OX376246.1, on the reverse strand, counting down.
AGAAGTCTTGTTCCTCACCTCTGACTTGCCTTTATTGGCCGGCTAGAGTGAACACTGTTGAGGACCAGAGCTCTTACCTCTTTGTTGCCTTTATTGGCCAGTTTAAGTGGAGATTCGCAAGAGCAAACGTGCTCATAACATAACCTAACCGGATACCAACTGTAAAAAAGTCAGAAATTAAAGAGGCCCATTTATTTAAAAAAGTTTGCATCATTAGAAGCCCAAAATCTTTTAAGGGGGTACATTAATAAAAAAAAGGGTTCATCATTAGAAGGTCAACAAGTTTTTTGAGGATCAGTTAGGTACATATTTCCCAATCTTAATTTTGACATTCGTATGAAACGCTAGCTCACATTTGCATAAACCACAGTATAATAAAGTTACAGTATTATGTCTCAGCAGTGACCTTTGGTGATTTATTGTTCAATGTTAGCTTTCAAGATATGTTGGTTAACGCGAGATTTCAAAAAGCCCCAAAGGAAGAAGTCTGGCGCAGTCAGAACTGGCGATCTGGCCAGCCAGTTCAAATCGCCAAAACGTGACATTATATGGCCCAGGAATTGGTGTTTCAACAGATAGCTATTTTACCTAAAAGAGTTTTTCAAAAGCGCGTACACGTCGCCTTTATTTTGCACAGAATTTGCTCCGAATCTACTGGACCAATTCAGTTGAAATTTGGTACACATATGAATTTCTGTGATCTCAACACGGACGTGTAACGTAAATAGATGAATTTTGAAAATGGAGGTCACTTTTCTGCCTGCAATCTGTGACTTATTAAATGAAAGGGCTTGTTGTGAGGATCTCAATTTTTTTACTTTTATTAATTTAAAATAACTGCTTTTAAAGATATTTAAGAAAATAGATAAAAATTGTCCGTTCCCCCCTTCCGAGATTACTAAGACTAAGAAGAAAAAAAAAAAACAGAGATTGGTTCTTTACTCATAGATTACAGGAAAACCTATAAAAAGTCTATAGTATTAAAATAACATGATAAATCTCTCAATATTGTGCGTACAAACTTAAATTTTCTGTTGGAATGTATGGGATATTATGTTTTTCAACTACAATGTAAAAAAAAAACTTGGGATAATTTCATCCCAACTACTGAACCCTTCATCGTGTGGATTCGACACGCACTTGGCCGGTTTTTTAATACAACATGAGCTATTCTAGCATCTCCACATGAAATGTACTCTATTGTTTTAGTTTTTACCTTAACAAGCATTTGCTTATTCGCCGATTATTTGTTGACATTCGCTGAATAAGCTATCGCGCCCACCACAAGTAACCTACATTACGTGTATATATTTTAATATGTTTCCTAATAAGTCAGTCAATCAATAACGGACACAAAACTGTGATTTTATTTCCTTTAAACATCCCGTGTGATTCGTAGCCATCAACAATCTACATACTACTTCTCAATGTACAGCGCGTACAGTTACAGTTATTGATATTGTGATACCCCGTGCCTCGGAAAGCATGTAAGGCCGCAACGGTTTTACTTCCTTTTCTGCACCTGGTCTCTCCCCGCCCCGGTCCTGTCGGATTACCGTCGTATCGGACTTGTAAAGTAAGGGAACAGAGAGTGCACCTGTGTGTGCACACTTCAATCAATCTGCCTAGCCTTTTCCCAACTATATTGGGGTCGGCTTCCTGTCTAACCAGATGCAGCTGAATACCAGTATTTTACATGGAGCGACTGCCTATCTGACCTCCACAACCCAGTAACTGGATAATACGATACCCCTTGGTATGACTAGTTGTCAGACTTTCGGGCTTCTGACGACCCGTAACGGCTGTCAAAGATTCACGAATGACAGCCGGGACCAACGGCTTAACGTGCTTTCCGAGGCACGGAGGAGTCTCGGTACGTAAAGATGGTCACCCATCCACAGACCAACCCCGGAAAGCGTAGCTTAACCTCATGGATCGACCCGTGCGGCAGTTATTACTTAGCCACGAGCTCCTCCTGTGTGCGCACACTTGTGCAATATAATATCTCTTGAATACCAGGCTCTTCTCCATTGAGGTTGGGAGCTGTGACCGCTATTCCGTCGAGAGAAATCTTGACACGAGAGAAAAATGTAAAAAAAATGTTTTAATAATTTATTTACAGATAAGTAAGAGAGAATATTGACCTAAACCATGGGTTTTCTTGAAGAAAGAGTTATGACGGATGTACCAACAATACCAGAGTTTTATAAAGGAAAAACTATATTCATAACAGGAGGTTCCGGTAAGATTAATCTATTTCATATTGCTTTTGAACCCAGGCAGGTGCTTTGCTTTGTGGCGGTGTAGTCCTCTCGAAACGGTGAAGGAAAGCATCGTGGAAAACGGCATGTCCTAGAACCAAAAATTCTAAGACATGTGACATCTACCAACCCGCACTGGACCTGTGTGGTGGATTACAGCCCAGTTCTTCTCACAGAGAGGAGGCCTGTGTCCCAACAGCGGGAACATTATAGACTAATAATTATGCTATATTGACCTCTATTACTGAATGGTTTCTCAGCAAGTGAATTTACTTTTAAATGAAAAAATGAAAATGAAAATGAATAATGGTTTATTATTTTTACAAGTAAATACCTTAACAGCTAGTGATTGGAGTCTCCTTTTAAGCAAATAAGCCTGTGTTAGGAGAATCGTCTCTTCCAATATCATAAATACGTACAATTTACTTGTTTTATTTTAGAATCTATAGAAGTTAAGATGCTAAATGAAATAACATTATAAAGAAAAGAGAATTAAAACTAAAAATTAAAGACGCAGCCCGTATGCAGGCATGCAAGTGTGTGAGTGACAGTGAGAGTGCGTGAATGTGAGTGTGAAGGTGTTTGAATGTGAAGGTGTGTGAATGTGAATGCGTTAGTATGTACGTATATGCGTGAGGTTCAAAGGGGTGCGGGCATTAGTTGTGGGGTTACTTTTTATTCCAGCAGCGCCTCCGTGTCATCATAGGTCAGCGGTTTTATCCAAGTAGATTTTTATTTTTTAAATTCATTTGTGTTCTTATTATATACATAAATCTCTTTGTTTAGTCTATTATACAGCTGAGCTGAGCGTCTGTTGTGTTGTATCCGGGCGAACTTGGTTTTAGTTTTAGGAACTTCCGCTATTATGTATTCTCTTCTTTTCAAGGTTATGCTTGGGTCAAAAGGAAGAGATTTGTGTTTCTTCAGCACAGTTTTAACTATATATAGTTTTCGCACCGAGAGTAAATCGCTAAAGGCTTGTGCAGACCAGCGCGACTTGTCGCGCGACGCGACACGAACAATACAATTTCTAAGAAAACTTCACAGTATAACAATAACCGGTGTCGCGTCACGCGACAAGTCGCGCTGGTCTGCACAAGCCTTAATATGGAGAAGACTCTGTGTGGGATATCTAAGATTTTTGAAGTAAATCACTTTTATTACTCAAATAAATAATTACCGATACAGTACGGTCATTTTTTTTTTTTTTTTGGCGAGTTGTCCACTATGCTGTATAGCCATCGCAAAATAGACTTCAATACATTTGATTTAAAATCCTAACTTGAATGACAAGTTATTTGCTGTGTCGGAGCGGTGCTGTTATAATGGACTATGTCCTTATGATGCACATAAAATGAATGATGAATTGTATTTTTTTGCACATTGCGTTTCGATTTCCAGCGAAAAATATGCATGAATAAACTAACGCCTTAAGGCTTGTGCAGACCAGCGCGACTTGTCGCGCGACGCGACACGAACAATACAATTTCTAAGAAAACTTCACAGTATAACAATAACCGGTGTCGCGTCGCGCAACAAGTCGCGCTGGTCTGTACAAGCCTTTATTCCCATGGTTGTTGGTACAAACTACGTACAGAGCCCCGCCTGCTACGATCACTTCAAACGAAATAGCCTGACAAAATAATTATATTTCCTAATTTTTTATATTTTTTGGCTATTTCTATTTCCAAAATTACAAAACCTTTATTCGTCACTTATGCTACATGTTGCCTGTACTTTATAATATTTCGAGAAGACGATGTTTACAGTCACTCTAGTCACTCGTAGTGTTCGATTACCTACCTAGAGTGGGTTTAAAAGAATATATAATTTTCAGGTTTCATAGGCAAAGTCCTAATAGAGAAACTGCTGTACTCCTGCACGGGTTTAGACAGGATATACCTGCTGATGAGGAACAAGAAGGGGGTCAAGTCTGAAGACCGACTGGCTCAACTGTATGCTACACCTGTGAGTATCTACCTATGTACAGTCAGCCTCATGAATTCACAAGAATTCATTTGTTTGTTTACAATTTATGTTCCAGAATGTTGACTTGGGAAAAAAAAACTATTTCCGTTCGTCAGACAAAAAATAAAAAAAATATTAGACACATATTTTTTGCTATATCATATTAATAAAAGATGGTTTAGATAAAACGCATTAAAGTTGAGTGGGGCTTGCTACGTCGTAATTCAGTATAAAATATACCGGAGAGTGACGTCATGCCAAATTTTAACTCAATGTATTGCCGTAATCTTTTGATAACGTAAAAAAATAAAAAATACGCGTCCAATATTTTATAATAATCTACATGACGGACAATTTTTTTTTTGTCTGCAGCCCTATTACATACCCAATGTAATAAGAGTCTTTAGTACCTCAAATTCCTTAGCATGACCCTCCATTATATCGAAAATACTGCAGCATTGATTTTGAAATAAAATAAAATAATTTTAAAAATCCTTTTTTATCACATCTTCTCAAAAAGAGCTAGTTTATTCTTCGTAAACAGGGAGCAAAATAGCTCTTTAATCCAGGACCAAAAGTGATTTGAATTTGGAATGTGAATATTGTTAGTAAAAGTTCTAATCACCAAAGCGATCAATCACGAACATTGTATGAACAAGTAACAGGCTGAAAGATAAAATAACCCTCGCTGCGCTCAGGATTCCAAGAAACATACTCGCCTTTAAAATTGTTGTTTGCTCCCTAGGCAAAAAATCTACTATACATTTTTTCTATAGAAAAAAAATCCAAAGTAACCGGACAATAAATCGTTAGTATTCAAAAAATACTTTAAATTAAAACTTTAAAAATACTTAAAAGTTTTAAACATAGTATCTGCATAGTTCCATAACTTTGCAGATACTATGTTTTTAAATTTTTCTAAATTACCTTTTTTCGTCGTAAAAAGAACTTACATAAACTATCGGCGCCTCGCTCTCACTCATTCCGCGACCAGTAGTGTGCGAGCGATATACAGAGTGAACTTGAGCCGAATTTTTGATTTATGGACTCATAAGAGGGTTTATCCTGAAAGTTAGCAATGTCGCAAATAACTGTCAAATATTTACCTGTTTTGATTTATATAGCAATATTACTGAATAGAAATAAGAAATGTGGCTAACTAGCGAACTAGAATATTAATAATTAATTGCAATTATAACACTGAATTTGATGTTGTACACACTTTAGGTGTAAAAAACGCATTTGGAAAGTTTCCAAATAGTTTTTTTACATCTAAAACTAAACATTCGATGTTACGATATTAATTATTGCATTTCATAATCAATATTCTAGTTCGTTAGTTAGCCACATTTTTTATTTCCACACAGTAATATTGCTAAATTAATCAAAACAGTGAAATATTTGACATATTTTTGCGAGATGGCCCACCTTCAGAATAAATGCTCTTAACGTGCTTAGAACCATTTTTTTTTTACTATGTAAGTATGATCAAAAGTCATGAATGCAGTTCTCATTTTTTACTGCTAACGTAAGAATTGAATTTGTTCTAAAACAGTATGATGCTAATTGAAAGCGTTTATTCCAGTGTTTCGACCGACTTAAAAAAGAGAAACCCAAAGCCTTCGAGTCGAAGGTCTTCGTAGTATCAGGAGATGTTATGGAACCTGGACTTGGTAAGTGTCTTCCATCATAAATCTATAAAATGAGCAACTCACGCACACCCAACCACACGATGCGGTAATGCAGATATCAGACGCTTCACTTATTGCATCCTCGTCCATTCGGTATCTTTCAATCAAAGTGAATGTCTGAACACAAGATGAACCAATCAATCCGCCTAGCGATGTCCCAACAATGTTGGATATGAAGCGAGATATTGAAGCGACTGCTTATCTGACCTCCACAACCCAGTTACTGGGTAACACGATACCCCATTGGTAAGACTGGTTGTCAGACTTTCGGGTTTCTGATGACCGTCAAAGAGACGAAGAATGACAGCTGTGACCAACGGCTTAACATACTTTCCGAGGCACGGAGGAGTCTCGATATGTGAAGATGGCCACCTATCCACGGACTAAAGTGGCTAGCGTAGCAAAAGTAAAAAATAATAATTCATTAGTGAATCGATTGAATAATGTTGGATATATAAACAGTGCCGCGTCTTCCTCTCGCCTACCGAGTCATCGGAAAAATTAAATAAAAGGAGCAAATTAAGGCTCATTCATAAGTATCTAATTTTGTCAGTAGCTTCATAAGACACCGACAAAATTACTTAGGAATCCAACATCTTTGGACCTTTCACTAATTAATACATTTTTCAACTGGACATTCACTTGAGTAATCCATTCATCCATTTACTCGAGTGAATCGTCTGATATCAGCTAAATGGACGGATTGGGACTATTACTAAATTATTTTCAATGACAATTAATGCAGCTTTGTTTAACATTGGATACACATAATCTAAATGATCTCATTAAATGACCTTATTAACAACCTATTTTGAATTATTTGGAATATTATCAAAGAGTGTTTATATGGGCTCTAGAAATGTCGATGCTGGATGCTAAGCTCTTTTCGTATCCTAATCCTATACTATTAAATGAGCAATATTTGTATTTATATTTGTTATCATGTTCTCGAAAACAAAAAGTTGCATTATTGGAGTGGAAAAGCGATCTTGTGGTAGGTCTCATGTCTGGGAAAATATGTTTTCTCCGTTTTGTCACCCGAGCGGAGCTCGGTCGCCCAAAGTTTGAACCAAGATGGCTACCTACAATGGCTACCTACAATAATGGCGCGACAGCATGGAATTAGTAGGTACTGTACATGGAATTAGTATGAACTATCCTTTCACCAGAGTTTTACCAGGTACTATATAAATCTCTTAAGGTGTGTTTAAACATTGAGCGGCAAGAACAACACGCGGCACATTTCTGCCATGCTCTAGTTAGGACTAAACCGATGAATGTTCGCGAGGCAGATTGCCGATCAATGTTTGAACACACCTTAAACCCTTCATGCCTTTACAGCTGATCGGATTTTGATGAAATTTCGGCAGACAGGAAAGTATACCATGACGTTATCCCAGTAGTACGTTCCCGTGGAATCGCAACTTTCATGCGCGTGAAGTTAAAAATACTGAAGACTGCCTCCTTGGTGTACTCGTAGTGGTCGCAAGTGCTACTGCTGAGCATGAGATCCCGGGTCCAATTCCCGGGTCGGGCAAAGTGTTATTGGGTTTTCCATCTGTAATCTAGACAAAATCAAACTGGTCGCTAATTTAATTATATTATTTATGAATTTTTTATAACAATAATTTTACATTCTGTGATTTCTTGAACTCACACACTGACTTATTAGTATTACTTGTTAAAATGTTAGGAATATCGTATAATTTTAGAATGTTTGTAAATATGTGAGCACCATGTATCTGTCACATAATTAATTTATCTGTCATTGCTACATTTTTCATTCTTTTTTACCTATCGTGGTATAGTAATCTTATTCTAGATGCACCGTCTTCACATATAATTATATAATTAATGTATACAAAATGTGTAAAAACATTTTAAAAGAGTAACGGTGGAGTTTCTTGCCCATTCTTCTCCATACGAAAACTACGTTTTGGAAGGGGCGACTAGAATCAATTCTAGTTTTTGTAAAATTGACGTTCATAAGTGCCTTTTATGTGCCTAATTAAAACAAATTGTTTGACTTGACTTGTAATTTCTCAGTAGCAGCCCGGACTCTAAATTTTTGTCCGATTGATGGCAAATGCCTCGCCTTCTATTACATGGGACTTAAACATAACTGGTGAAATATGGGTGAACTATTGGTACACCTCTGCCTAACTCTTTGGGGAAATACACGCGTGATGTTATGTAGTTTTTCATTATTTCCAGGGTTGTCACAAGAAGACCGAGCGCTTCTGGTCAATCGAGTGAACATCATCTTTCATGTAGCTGCTAGTGTTAGGTAAGATATGCATGATAGAATTACAATTAACTTCACTATTTTATGTGCACCGATGGCCGGTGGATCAGACAAGTCATGGAGTGGAGACAGCGTATCGGCAAACGTAGTGTGGGATGCTCTCCAGCTCGTTGGACCAACCACCTTTAGGAGGTAGCGAGGAGAGACTGGATGCGAAAGGCGGGGACAGGGTGTTGTGGCACAGCCTAGGAGAGCCCTTTGTCGTGCAGTGGACTGAGATAGGCTGCGTTAATTTTGAGCCTATGTGGAATACCTTCAAATAGTCCAAAGCTGACACGAGACAAGCGGACACGCCCAACATAACGCCTGTGTCCTCGAAGGGGTAGGTAGTAGGTATTTCCTATTCTTCTTCTTTTCATGTGGTTAGTGACTAACCTGGTGTCAGAGTTTTAAAGCCGCCCATGGGCCTTTGCCTTGGCTACACATGCCGTCGAGAAATATCTCTCAAGCATGCCGGTTTCCTCACGATGTTTTCCTTCACCGTTTTTGAAGCAAGTGATAATTATACAATACGCACATGAATCCGAAAAGTCAGAGGTGCGTGCCTTGGGTTCGAACTCATGTTCCTCCTCACCCATGACTTGCCAGTCCTAGTATTTCCTATTGGAATAACCCAATAACCAACATGCCCGAATCCACTGTTGTTTACTTCAAATATATTTTCATATTACTTTAGAAGACAGGTTTCTACGATGGTATTGTCAAACAGTCATAATACGAAACAAGATTCTTAATACCCAATTTTTTAATTTCGGACTATAGTCCTAACAGGGTTAAAGTTCTGATTACAAAAACTAATTTCAAACCCGAGTCTTCAGTTATCAATTTTGTATTAAGAATTTTATTTAAGTCACAATAAAGTTCGAAATACCAGAACTGGGGGAAAAGTGTAGCTTGGACCGTACCGGACGTACCCAATAGGCCGCTGCAGACTAATTCGTCAAAATGGGGGCTTACTGACCCATCCAATACCCAGTGCCAGTGCGGTGCTTCTGATCACACCATGTCCCTATTGCTGGAGTGCTGTCGGAAGACCTAAAGACCTCACTGCTGCCGCAATCAACGTGACCACCTATTAGGCTTAAAACATATTAAAAACAAAAAAAGCCCGACTGCAAAACCACATAACTCAAAAGAGAAAAACATGCAATATAATCTATAACATTTTGGTATCGTAGGCGGGTATAGGAACTACTAAGCCACACATCGAGGCAGTCCATCCTTTTAATAAAACACATGAATTATTTTCAGGTTCGATGACACATTAAAATTTGCAGCACAGATGAACCTAAGAGGAACCGTGGAAGTCATGGAGCTGGCTAAAGATGTTCGGGAATTATCTGTAAGTGAATCCAAACCATAACCTTAACCCAGTTCATTGTAAAACTGTCTGTTCAGGGAAGTACCGCCATACCTATTTAGGAGTATGAGGAGCAGGGTTTATAGTTCACTCATCCACTATAGAAAAGGGAGGATCCTCCGACCAGACGGGTGTCGTGTCTGGCGCGTAACTGCCCAGAGGTTGAAGTCGGGAGCTTGTATATATTTCCATCGCGCGGTAAACTCTAATTGCGCGACGCAGGATTTGTGTGTCGTCAGGTCTTTGACGCGTAGTTCGCATGCCACACCTATTTCAATTTCTGCCTTCTGTTCGAAGGGAAGTTGAATTTTATTTCATAAACCAGACACAATCAAGACTGTAGTCAGTAGCAATTGAGAATTTCGGAATGAAGAATCTCCATACCATTTTTTTCAAACCTAGACTGGACACCACTCAGTAGTTGCAATCATAAGACTAATGAAGAAGTCTAGTTTTTAACCCACGACGTAAAAAGAGGAGTGTTATAAGTTTGAACGATATGTGTGTCTGTCTGTGGCACCATAGCTCTTAAACAGGTGAACCGTTTTGAATGCGGCTTTTTTATTTGCAATCAGGTTTTCTAGCGATGGTTCTTAGACATGTTTAATCAAAATCGGCTCAACCGTTTGATAATTATCAGGAATTTTACTGGGATATTACATGGGGCGCGGGCGCCCGTCGTTTAACGGTTGTCTTCAACTCATTACTTATAACCCATGATGAAAATTTGCAAATTTTGAATAAAAAATTGAAACAAATCAACGAGCGCTACGTCGAAATTGGTCGCAGTAACAAAATAAGGACACTCCGACAGTTATGAACCATCATCAACATCCTCATTTCAGCTGAAAGACGTCCACTGCTGAACATAGGCCTTCCCCAAATGGGGGGGTTTGCCATAATCGCCACTCTTGGCAAGCGGGTTGACGATCGCAGTATGGTGTTAAAATGCATAGAGAACGCTGCTGCCCATTCTCTAGTGAGTCCTTTAGTCGCCTTTTACGACACCCACGGGAAGAAATGAGATGGTACAATTCTTTACGTCCGGCACCACACGGAACCGCTTTCATATAACTATATTACAGTATATAGCTATATCTCTAGGGATATATCTATATCACGGCTTCAACCATCTTACTGCGACATATATATTGTTCCTCTTCACAGGCACTGGTCCACGTTTCCACATCATACTCCAACACGAACAGGGATCCCATAGAGGAGGTCCTGTATCCTCCGCTGGCTGACTGGAGAGAGACGCTGGAGGTCTGCGAGACGGCTGATGAGCATACCCTGAAGCTGCTCACTCCTAAGTAAGTTTAACATCCGAATAAAATTCTAAGTCCGAACGTTCAAAGTGTCGAGTATCACACATCTTTGACTGTTTGTCCAATTTTTTTTTTTTTTTTTTTTTTGTTTTGTTCCCCTGAATTCTGGGGTGGTTTGGGAAACGAAGAAATTAGGAAAAATCCAAACGAACAGTCGAAAAACGAAATAGAAATTTTGCAGGACAATCTGGGACGGGTCAGCTAGTAGTCTAAAAATATTAAAATTTCTTCAAAAAAAAAACGACTTGGAAAAGGGGGTTAATTTTTTGTTTCATTCTATACTTGATAATCAAATCTAAATTAATAAATTCGATAAACCGATTGCTAGGTACTAACTACTAAGTTGCAAAGACATTGGTGCCGATTCTCTTGTCACAAATACATTTAAACTAGACTAAAAATCACCAACATTTTGTTTATACCTGTCAAACAACGATTTCCCATTCTGAAAGACTAAAGTGTCACAATTTAACCATATTTTAGTTTGTCAAGACTAAGATGGCACTGAGTTATTAATTTAGTGAAAATGGCAATTTTTTTATTCTAAATTTGACGTTTTTCACCAAAAATTTTGATTGTAAAAAACCAAACCAGACTAAACCTCAAAATTTTTAATCGCTATTAAAAGAATGTATGATAAAATAAGTTGCCATGAACTAAAATTCACAACAACAACTCGATTTCAAAAACAGAACAGTATTAATTTTTTCTTGTCTTTTGCTTTTATCTAAAAAATGTTGTGACCTATCGCAAAAATAATGAAAATTTCGACCCCCTATATAAAACCCACCCAACTCCTAAAACTCAACATGTAGGTCATATTTTTTCATATTTTCCATACAAAAAGTGAAAAATTCCATATAAAACACGCCGAGGCTGCACCCCTTGCATACCTCCGGCTCTAAAAAAAAACACGGTGTAGGGCAAACCACGGGTACCACGTGGAGTCACGATGGTCAAATTCGATTATACTCGTAGTTGTGTCAAAATTATTTTAAAATGTAGCGATTTTTTTTTAGTTTTAAAATTCTCATAGCCAAAAGTAAGAAATTTTAGTGATAGTTTAGTTAGTTTAGTTCGGTATACAAGAGAATCGGCGCCATTGTGTCTGGCTTTAATCGTCTATCGCGTATATGTGGATGTGTGGTAAAAGATACCTCGCACCGTCTCTTACTCTTTAGTGCCCGCCAATTCCTTCTCATACGGGTTCGTTTTATCCCTGCTCTGTCTAATGTCGCTCGTTCTCGGTCTACAGCTGCTCCTCCTTGATTCTTCCTACATAATACTCTTTAAGAATTCATCGTGGTTAACCCATCTTCTTTCTAAGTTCATGATTATTATCCCCAGGTACTTAGGAGAGCTTCCCAACACTTACACCTTCATGAAGCAGCTAGCAGAGCATGTAGTATACGAGTACAAAGGACAGCTGCCGGTCATCATCGTCAGACCTTCTATAGGTATGCAAACCACTACTGCTGTCTAACTTAAATACATCCAGTAGATTTTTCATAATATCTATACGCCCAAAGGTCTGTTCATGAAAATGTACGCGCTCGTTTTAGAATCATTGTCTATTCCACTAATTATATTAATCAATCTCAAACTCAAAGCATTTATTTCAAATAAACCAATTACAGGCACTTTTGAATTGTCAAGGGGTCGGTCAGTCAGAAAGATGAAGCTAGTTGCCCATTCCAAAGCGTAGTAGGTACATATGGAGAAGAACGGGCAAGAAACTCCACGGACACTCTTTTAAATCATGATATGGTTACATTCATGTTGAAGTTATACATGTGAGAACGATGCAAAACGTTCAAAGCGTCCGTAACAGAAAAAAAAAAATAGAATTCAAAATGTTTTTAATAAATAAAAACTAGATAAATAAATACTAAGTAATTAGACTAATTAGCATGCATATTAGTCACGCCCATCAACGTGTTCGAGCCGTCTACTAGTGTAAATTTAAAGTGCATTAGTATAAGCGCAGACCCGGGTGAAAGAAAGAAAGACTGAAATAAAGAAAAATTGGTATAATTGACACAGAAACACTCACAAACTCAAACTCAAAGCATTTATTTCAATTAAACCATTTACACTTTTGAATTGTCAAGGAATCGCTCAGTCAGAACTATGAAGCTAGTTGCCCATTCCAAAGCGTAGTAGGTACATATGGCGAAGAACGGGCAAGAAACTCCACGGACACTCTTTTAAATAAATTGTTACAAAATATTGGTTACATCATTCATGTTGAAAGACGTGTACGTTAGAAACGTCCGTAATAAAATGATAAAACAAAGAACAATTCAAAAATTTTAATCAGCCAAGTTAGCTAAGAGTTGACCAGTCCCAACTGACGGCGCCCGGTCACGAACATGACGCATGGATCAGCACCATTCAGCTCAACCATTTTGAAGGGAGCTAAATGATCCAACACACGCGCCACCATCAGCGAGACATCTCACACTCACTTCCCTCACTCTCATACTATGAAAACAAGGAATTAAGTAGGTAGCTATCACAGCTTGTAGGTAAACATGGGATTTTTTTCAGCGTTTCTGAGAAAACCAATAATTCAATCTGCCGAGCCTTTTCCCAACTATGTGGGGATCGGCTTCCAGTCTAACCAGATGCAGCTAAATACCAGTATTTTACATGGAGCGACTGCCTATCTGACCTGCACAACCCAATAACTGGGTAATACGATACTCCTTGGTAAGACTGGTTGTCAGACTTTCGGGCTTCTGACGACCCGTAACGACTGTCAAAGATTCACGAATGACAGCCGAGACCAACGGCTTTCCGCGGCACGGAGGAGTCTCAGTATGTAAAGATGGTCACCCATCCACTGACCAACCCTGACAAGCGTAGCTTAGACTGATGAATCGACCCGCGCGGCTGTTATTACTGGTACTTAGCCACGAGCTACTTGAAATAAATATTTTTGTATTTTGTCCTCAAGAAAACCAATAAATTTGAATGAATATTAAATTTTTCAGTGATATCAAGTGCTGAAGAGCCAATACCAGGGTGGATTGAGAGCTTCAACGGTCCAGTAGGAATATTTGTCGCTTGTGGCAAAGGTAAGTTCTCATAGGAGCATTTCTTTTAACAAAGTAAGGACATTTTAGCTCGATCGGCCACATCATACCCAAACAATTAAATTAATTCATAAAAATTATAACATCTTGGTCAATTTGTGATTATTAATTAATGATTATCGGCGTCACGGTTTTCGTACACATTGTTAAATGTAACTACATTTGTGCGCGATAGATGGCGCTGATCTCAATATGTATCAACTTTTTGGAAGAGTGAAAATTTTAAGGAGAGTTCTCCCTTGTAAATATTGTATTGTACATTACTGAAATGTTGGTAAATGAAAATTGTTTTTGTTTATAGAAATTAGTTAGATTTATAAAACATAAGGTAATCTTTCTACGACGCGTTGAGTTGCTGTTTAACCGTTCTAGATGGCGCTGTTTTCAGCTTAGTTGTTACTAACCTACCTACTGTGTTTAGTTTGTAAGCCGTACTTGTGAAGACTTGCGCGTTAGCAAATAATCATTACTTTTGTCATTACATAACATAAATAACTACTATTAATAAATAAATATAATCAATTGAAAAGTATACACTATACAGTGTCATTAGCTTATCAAATAAAAGCTTATTTCAAATTGGGCGTTAAGTCTTCGGTAGTATAGTGGTAAGTATCCCCGCCTGTCACGCGGGAGACCGGGGTTCGATTCCCCGCCGGAGAGAATCTTTTTGTGTTTTTATTACAATATAGTTAGTTCCTTATACTTTTTCAAGGGTTTTTACGTCTTTCAACCACTTTTACCTTTTTATCTTGACCATAATAAGTTAGGTAACGGTCGAGAGCTTTTCCATTCTCGGCCAAGACAGAGAATAAAATAAAATCTCGGCCAAGACCGCGGCGAAGATAAATCGGGGAAAAAAACTAAAGATACGCAAATTTTGCATATTAAATACAAGGTGGCAGGGAAATTGACGCGAAAACTTTTACCATGGATTCAGTAAGTACCTACATGATTCTGAACCCCACGCGTTGAAATTTTTCGTCAGTATTTTTTTTTATCAGCTGTTTCATACATTTTGACCGCGTAGGTATTGCATTTTTCTATAAAACAGCAGATTTTTTCTCTCACTAATCACGTAATGAATCCATGGTAACAGTTTTCGAATCGATGTCCCTGCCATCCTGTATTTAAGAGTGTCATTGTTTTAATAACCAAACTTAAACAACATGATGTTGTTTAATTTAAATTTTTCGACGTTTTCACTCTGCTAAAGAGCTGTTCACTAGCTACACTAGTAAGTAGGCGGCGCTGATAAAAACATTTCTGCTGTAGGCTTAATAAAGTACTAAAGGTGACAAGTATCAGTACTCAAAAATATTTGCATTTCTTTGCAGTCTTGGTTTTCTAAGAAAGCTATCAAGCGCTATTTCGATAACAGCATTTGAACTGTTTTCGTCACTGGTTACCTCATCTTCAAACTCTATGGAATCATAATGCTGCCCATAAATTTAATTCATCTGTTGCGGCCATGTTTGTTGAGCTAGATAACGATGCAGTAAATTATTACCGTACGACATTCTTGGTTATGGCCTAGAATCTCGGCGATTTTTTGCCAAAAACCGGGACCGAGTTCTCGGTTGAATGTTTGTTGACCTAGCTAACGATGCAGTAAATTATTACCGTACGACATTCTTGGTTATGGCCGAGAATCTCGGCGATTTCTTACCGAGAACCGGGACCGAGTTCTCGGTTGGATTTGTAGCCGAGAATGCCGAGACCGAGGCCGAAAAAAAAATCTCTGTCGAGCCTTAAATTAGGTACTTACTTTCATCTCAGACGCGCCATAGCCAGTACCTAATTGTTATTTATTATTATATATTTTTAGGTATAATGAGAACTATTCACACGAAACCTGACATCATATGCGACTTCATTCCCGTGGATATGTGCGTTAAAAACATAATTGCTGGTTCTTGGATCCGAGGAACCAAGAAGTAAGTACTTATACTTAAAATACTTACTTATTTTTACCCAAATACGGCGAAGCAAAAAGGAGGGTTGTGATTTTGATCGGTATGTACATATGCATGTATATAATGTTCATCTGTTACCTCATAACTTCTAAATTACTGATCATAATTTGACAAAATGAGGTATCGTTGGCGTCTCAATCGTCCGCTGGAAATGTGACGTCACATTAAATTCAAAATGGCGCCATTCACATTAAATTCAAGAACTAAAAAAAAAATGCCATAGTGGGTCTGAAAATTAAAGCAATTGACGAGCACATTACAAATATATCATATTGTCTAAGTGAATAAATATGTTAAAATAGTTAAAACAAGCAAAAGTATGACTGTGCTACGTACGGCGCGGCTGTAAAATTAACACCTTTTATACAATAAATAAATAATATCAGCCTGTTACTGTCCCACTGCAGGGCAAAGGCCTCTTCTCATACAGAGAAGGCACGAGCATTGAACACCACGCTTGCTCAGCACTGGGTTGGCGATTTCAGACTCATATTAACTATAAGTCCAGATTTCCTCGCGATTTATTCCTTCACCGATGTCAGTAATGTCCAAAATAAACTCAGAAAGTACATATGAATTGAAAAAAGTCACATTGGTACTTGCCCGGATTTGAACCCACAACCTCGTGCATGAGAGGCAAGGCCTTAACCAAATTTTTTTTTTTTTTTGAAAAAAAATTGCTTACAGTCGGACTCTAGTTAATTCTTTTCTTTTACTTCCAGAACAGAACCAACAGACGACATTCCAATCTACAACTGTTGTTCGGGCAACCTTAGTAACATGTTAATGGGGGACCTGGTGGAGATGTCCAAACACGTTTCCAAGGAGATACCTCTGGATGACATGCTGTGGCACACGGGAGGGACTATCACTGCGAATGCGCAGTATCATTATATGAAGGTAGCTCGAAGGTCAAGCTACGCTTGCCGAGGTCAGTTCGTGACGGCTGCTTCGGAAAAGATCTCCAAATGACAGCCGAAACCAACGGGTTAACACTGTTTGTCCACCGCACCACCGTGAACTGGGACGTCAACGAAAAACGAGATTACGCGGCTATAGTAAATGTACTGTCTCGTTCTCGTTGATGTCCCATTCACGGAGCGATGGACAAACGGCCATGCCGAAAGCGTTAGCGTCGCCTGCGAATTAAACAAAATACGATCTAGGAAAATGTGACCGCTTTTCTTTAGATCGAATTTTGTTGCTTCGTGTCTCTTTAAGAAACTTTATAAAAGATATTAGAAAATTCTAGACACACTTACCGAGGGTCCTTATTGAGCCGTTATTCATAATTCCTTCTTAGTCACGAGATAATATTCTTTTAAACGCTAGTGTACCGTGGTACGCCCTTTATATACATGTGACTGTGAATTTCTTTGCCATAAAAAAGGTATACCTACCAAAGGAAAGATGGATGGATTGTATGAAAGAAGCTATTATTGCTAGGAAGGAAGTGAACCCGATATGACGACTAATACTTATGGAAGAAAAATCAAGACCGCCGAACAAGCACCTGGGCTTATTCGGCGGTCTTTTTCTACGCACGGGCGATTTTTTTCGTGCACTGGATTTTCAACGTTCTGCTTAGCGCCAAGAGCTGAAAATCTAACAGTGTGTTTTTTCAACGCGCTGGGACGAGAGTGCGTCCCAACGGGTTGGACTCTCAACGCTCGTCTCAAAACCGCGAGTTGAAAATCCAGTGTGCGATAAAATTACGCCGCAATATTTTTACATCCGTGAAAACGTAGGCTAAGAACGTTATCACACTGGCGTTTTTCCAGCGTTTTTCCAGCGAGGCGATTTGTGAATGTGCTCTCCGCGGGTGCGAAGCGAGCTAGCCGCGATCACGTGACGTGTTTTTTGCGTTTTCACAATATTTTACACTCGCTTGTCTCGCTCTCTTTTTTCTACACTTACGTCAATATACCTCTAGTTCCGAAAACGCGGCGAACACGTTGCGTACAAGGGGCGTGCTCGCTACGCAGTGACATAAGCCTCGCTGTTAATACGCTGGTAAATCGCCAAAGTTATGTGGCCCTAAATTAAAATAAGTACTTATAGGTACCTAATTAGGAAGGTGATTATTAGGTTTTAATAATTAGGCTTAATCTATTTATTATATTTTTCAGGTTTTAATCCAGCACTTGCTGCCAGCTATGCTGATTGATACCCTGCTCTGGTTGGTAGGCCAGAAACCTCGGTAAGTAAATTAAAGTTTTAACTTATTGTGTCGTTTATTTCAAACTTTTTAGTCCTTTTAACGTGTGGCTATGTAATAACAGTAGCACGGGTCGATTCATGAGGTAAGGCCACGTTTGCCGGGGTTGGTCATCCGTAGATGGGTGACCAACATACCAAGAACCCTTCGTGCCTTGTAAAGCACGTTAAGCCGTTGGTCCCGGCTGTCATTTGTAGATCTTTGACAGTCATTACGGGTCGTCAGAAGCCTGAAAGTCTGACAACCAGTCTTACCAACGGGTATCGTATTACCCAGTAACTGGGTTGTGGAGGTCACATAACAGACATACTTCAAGTAAAAACACTATGTCGTTGACCCCGACAAAAAAAAAACATCAAATTTTTTATGTTTATTTTATCGTGTTTAGATATCGATATCCATCACGTCTAAGGAATTTCGCTACCTGATTTAAATTTGACCTTGTATAATAACTTCTGCTGACATCTCTTTGAGGCGCGCGTGGAACACAACGCGCCGTCGACCCGGGCCTGGTCCTTATCGGACGGCGAGCTACCCATTGCTCACCGCCCGCAAGCCCGCGCCTACGGTGGCCGGAAGTCGGCTCGTGACTCCCGACGCCTGGGGCGTCTCCTGCGGCGACTAGGGGTGCGAGGGCATGCAGCTTGCATCTCCCTTGCGCGCTCCGCCTCCTTCTTCGCGAGCATTACTGCTTCGCAGAAGGAAGTGACGGCCTCCCATGCACTCTCGCTCCGGACCATGGCCTGAACCAGGGCCGGACGCGAGAGATCGCCGCCGCCGATCGCTGTCCTCCGTAAACACACGGCGGTGCTCCGCCCAAGCCGGGCAGACCTCTACCGTATGCTCCACCGTATCCTCCGGGCGAACCCCTCTCCCCCTGGTGATACGTGGTGAGGTTTTAGACAAACCTCTCCCCCCCTACCCAAAATCACGTGTATTTTTAGGTACAAAATTTCTTAAGAAATTTTAGACAATTTTATCTTTAAATACAGGTTTATATTTATCTGTTCTATGGGTTTACTCGTATATCATTGTATTGGCAATGGTGACTCAAAGTCAAGCGCACCTTTGTGGTTTAATAATCGCGCTTTCAACGAAGTAATAAATACACGTGATATCTCACTCCCCCCTTGTGATATTTTGTGATTTTTCCGAACCCTCTTCCCCCATTCGAGTCTCACGTGATAAATGGGCGATCCCACACGAAAAGGAAAGAACCATACAAAGGGCGCAATGTGAGAAATTTGAAGATTCCACGATCTCAATTTGTCCTCCCTAAAAACCAGCAAGAAACTCCACTAACCTCCTTTTCAACGACACATTAACTTCCCACAGGCTAGTCAAAATCCAACGCCGCATTTACATAGCGGACCTCGCCCTCAGCTACTACACAACCCAGCAATGGACTTTCGACAACACAAACTTCACGGCACTGCGCTCAGTACTCAAGAATACCGACAAGAAACAGTTTTACTACGATCTTGAGAAGTTGGACCACATTGGGTACTTCACTAAATGCTGCTTGGGAGGCAGGAAATATCTGCTGAACGAAAAGGATGAGGATATTCCAAAAGCTAGAGCGCATTGTAAAAGGTATTGTGATTTTTCTGTCCAACAATTTTGTAACCAACTATGGTGAACTCAAAAATAATGGTTTTGAACTCCATGTTTTAAAGTCGAAATTACTGAACTAATTTCGATTCATTATATTACTCAATGCGAATATGGCAGCACATTGCCCGCAGAACAGATGGCCGATGGGACCGAAAGGTTCTGGAGTGGCGACCGCGTACCGGAAGACGTAGCGTTGGAAGGCCTCCCAC
The DNA here is from genome assembly GCA_947364205.1 of Agrochola lota. Classification (NCBI taxonomy): domain Eukaryota; kingdom Metazoa; phylum Arthropoda; class Insecta; order Lepidoptera; family Noctuidae; genus Agrochola; species Agrochola lota. Next base: position 4,520,562 of record OX376246.1, on the reverse strand, counting down.
AAGGTGGACCGATGATCTTGTGAAGGCCGCAGGAATCCGCTGGATGCGGGAAGCACAGAATCGGTCGAAGCCGCGGTTCTTAGGAGAAGCCTATGTCCAGCAGTGGAGGTCGTTCGGCTGAAATGATGTCGTTCAGTTTCATCGAATAAAAAGTTCGAACGATCGCGTATTCGCACAACGATCGCTTTTAAAAAGGACGCGGTCTACCTCTCTCTCGAATTGTGTCGAGCACAATCTTGACTAGTTCAACGTTTATAATCACACTATTTATCCAGCCCACAGCTTCGAGACGTATGATCCCGTGTTCTAACCGAAAGCGAGTTTCGCGCGAAAACGCAAACGTCGCACTCTTTTATATGAATACTAGATGAACCGGTGATCTTTGTACAACGTGGGCAATTCCCATACAAACTTTATATTTTTTCGATTTTTTGGCTTTTCCTAATTTTGTTTTTTCCTAAACCACCCCAGTCGGGTCGAGTCATTTTCGAGATTTTGCGACACTAACACAGCAATTGATCTTTATATATACGTATAGACTAGCGACACGGCCCTGCTTCGCTCGGTTTTTACGACTTGATCAAACATCAAGATTTCAAGTTAATATTGGAGGAGGTATTATACACATAAATCTTCCGGAATAAATTTACTAAATGTAGGTGAAAACCGCATCAAAATCCGTTGAGCAGTTTAAAAGAACAACGCGTCACAGATCAGGACACGAGTAGCGATTTAATTTTTATTATGTTCTTTATGACCCGGTGAACTTCGTACCACGTAAGACAAAATTTCGATTTTCCGGCTGTTCCTTTAGGATTTTCCTCCCCTGTATCGAGGCGAACATCACATCATCATTGTCATCAGCGACTAATACACGGTTATTGATTTTTATATATATAGATGACATATTCGCGCGAACAATCCAGTAAAGTTGTACGTCAAAATTCATACAAACGATCGCGTCGCTAGCGTGATCGCGTCATTTGTTCGAAAAGCTGGACAGCGCCATCTATCGACGCGACCACAAGTTCGAGTTCGTGGAACAAAATGAACGTGATGATCGCGTTGCTTAGGAAGCGGCTGTATGGTCCGCTTCTGAAATTTTTTACTGTGACCATTTACTTACTAACAAACTTTTGTTTTCTATTTCCAGAATGTTGATTCTAGACCAGACCATCCAGGTTGTCTTCCACGCCTTTATCTTATGGTGGGTCTGCATCAAACTGGTGCAGTACTTCGGCCTACATAGTAATTTCTTTTAATATAAGTATTTTGTTATTCTATGACAGTGTATGAAAAGTATCCTCCTGATTTCTGAAAGCTCTGGCCAAACTGATGTGAACCTCACACGGGATGCTCGATCCGGGACGAGATTCGCATTGCGCAGGCTTTACTGGTCAGGGACTTGATCAAGCAATCAGAAACTGGGATTATATTTATTTTTTAGTGTGTACGAGAATAATTACAGTTCACCATCTAGTGACTTTAAGGTTTTATTTATTCATGGGTTCGATTCCCGTGTCACTCAGTGTTAATGGGTTTTCCATCTGGAATTTCTCAGTAGCAGCCCGGAGTCTGGATTTGTGCCCGATTGATGGCAATATGCTCGCCCCCAGTTGTCGATTCGTCTACAATTAAATGAACTTCGCGAATCGTCTCAAGAAAAAATAAAAATTTAAGTGTCGATTCGCCCGTGGCGAGTAAATTCGGGCGAATCACCAAAAAGCCACTTATACATGGGACATATCTGGCGATATATGGGTGTGTTATGTTATGTTATGTTATTCATGGTAATCTGTGATCAGCGCTGCGGGCTACATTATTACTTAAGTTATTTGAGTTTTTCTGTTTGTAATATTGCATAATGTGGCTGTTTGTTGTTCCTATTAATTAATTTAAGGGAGGTGTTTGGGATACCCAATTGAAACGAAGTTACTTTCACTTCATATTATGTTTTAATATAGAGCCGTCTAGTATTGTCTTAAGTTTCAAGTGCTTTTGCTGTATGACGAATCCTCAGATGTCTTCGCGAGTACTGAACTGAGATTCCTAAACACTGCTACTTGATACCTGGAATCCATTGCCATTCCCAGTACAATCTTCTTGGAGTGAATAAAGTAATCGTTTCTTGCTATTCATAATTTTATTCCAATTTTTATCTAATTTTGTCTACTTTTATATAATTTTACCTAATCTTGACTAATTTCATTTCAACAAATTTTGTCTACTTTATGTTATTTAATCTAATTTTAATTTTATGATTGTATGTGTAATTAACTAATTACTACTATATATTGACCTATAACTTGTATGTGCAAACTGTTAATATAAGTTTTTTTTTAAATAAATAAAAAATGTCAAAGATTTTGTTTTTCTTTTTTAATAATAATAAATAATAAAAATCTTTTTTGCAGACCACATGATCCATAAAAACTCGAATAATAATAAAATACGGTATAAGGTTTTTTTTTATTCGTTTATGCTTATAATAAATCATGTATTTTACGAAGTATTTTTTGGAGTCATTATTATTTTACGTTTTTCTTTTTCCTGTTTCTAACATAGGTTTTTTCAAGCTAAAAAAATAAATTGTGTTAATTTTTGGTACCTAGAAAAGGATTTTTCCTTTGAAAGTGATTTCAAAGTGGTTATTTCGAGGAAATAAAAGACGGTGTTATTTTTCAAAAAATATTTGTATATTTTCAATAATTATTAGATAACTATTTACAAAACAGTAGACCAAGTACCAAACATAGAGACAATACTTGTTCTGCTTATAATAAATTTATTGAAAATGATAACTATAATAATTATTACCTTCAATTTAATATTATTTTACTTATTATTTTGCTAAATAAATATAATAAGTATATTAGCAACTAAGTTACTATAATAAGACATAAAAATGTAATAATATTATTTATTAAGTATTTTGTTATTCAGCAAAAAATAACTAACAAGAGTTCGATTAATTAATTATAAATACAACAATTATTTTTTAAATATCACAACATGGGTTGGTAATTTTTCAGGCCTTGGCATAGAGACCTATACGACATTTGGCCTTAAGGGAGATGCCCTAAGGTAGCCCGCGAAATTCAAATTTTGTTACGTTTTTTGCAATTTGCAGGTCAGTATCAGGTTGTATCTTAATTCAAATATGATTCGTGACCGTAACAAATATGGCTTTACAGAAATATAATCATTACAATCAACAATATAACTCTCCAAGATAGAATTGACCTCAAATGTCATGATTTCATGTAATAGTTATTTAAATGGGTAATTTGAACTTAGAGAGCTGTATTGATGATTTTAATGATTCTCATTTTGTATATAAATATTACTTTCAGTCCTGAATCATATTGTGATAAATATACAACGTGACACTGACCTGCAAATTGCAAAAAACGTAAGAAAATTTGAGTTTTGCGGGCAACCCTGGCGCTTTCGCCCTGAATGTTAAGACCTAACTTGAATCTTTAATTGTTACCAATACATGACCTTATTAAGGTCTAATAAACTTAATTTACTTACACAACATAACTTTTAATGCCATTTTAATCTAGGCGTGGCTTAGGCTAAGGCAATGCAATGTTCCATCACGTTAGAAAAATATAAATAGTTAAGAATTATTGTGGACGAAATAAAATGGAATTTGGACTCAATCTTTGGCATTCGGCCGTAACATAGAAGAGTTCATATTATAGATTTTAAATAATTTTTATAGTCTTTTCATTACAGTATTAAAATAAGAAAATTATACAAATGTTTATTTTCAAGACAATTTTATATATACTGCATTTGAAATAAGATTAGACATTTAACTAAACCTTTACAGTCCGTTCAACCGATTTTGACTTCTATTTCGTTGGTGGCATGACAAATGGCAGCTGCATTAAACAGTTGTTATTGTAACCTCTTTTTTGCTTTTAATGCCATCCTTATGCCTACGGTATAGAAGTCAGAATGGGTTGAAAGGACTGTAAAAAAGATTTTTTTAAATGTCTAATCTTATTTCAAATGGAGTATGGGGTTGATGTTGCTTCCACAATTTAAAAATGATGAAACAGGCACACACATTTACTTATTCTATATAATTATCTTATTTCCACCCTAAACTAGCTGTCTATAAAGAATAACAGGTAGATATGGTTCTATTATACTTATAAAGGAATGTACTTGAGCAATACGTTAACTTTTGTACAGGAATTGGATGTGAAAAGGCCCCGGATTAGAGACTATTTACAAGAAAAGTGAGTAACTCCTTAAATCTAAAAAAAAGAAATGCTGCTGATACTCTAAATTCGAAAGCGTGGCCTCAGATCGAAAATATAGACCTAGAGATGGTATACTGTTCGAGGCCTAAGTTTTGTACCTTGAGGCCTAATTGCATTGCGCGTGATTTAGGTCTTGTCATACTCAGGTTTTACACATATCAAAAGATTGCGTTAAAAAAGCCTCTTAGAAAATTATTTTTCAAAGCATAATTTTAACGCTTATAATTTATTAAAAATCTTTTATTACGTAGAGAGTACTGTTCCAGTTTTTTCTTAACCTAAAATTATGTCATAATACCAAGCAGAAAATTTAAAACAATTTTATATAATAATATTATGGAATGTTGGATAATATTCATAATTTTTTGCATTTTAAAGAGCTGAAATAAATTTTGAATTGGACTTCACTGGCTTAAATAAACATTTTCCGAAATATAAAGAAAAAGTATTGAGTAAACCGGAAAAATTACAAAATCATTCCGGAAAAAATGAGCAAGTCGGAAAAACTTCACGGTTTAAAAAATACCTTTCCACAGTTATAATTGCTTTTTGGCAATTACAATGGTAAAATATTTTAGACGGATTAATGTAAGTAGACATTTTATTAAGGAGATAATGTTCACATTAAAGTTAATTAATTTAAATAACTACATTGTACATACCATTAAAAATTATTTCAGAAATGCATTAGATTTTATAATAATAATTTTTGAGCAAAGAGCACTCATTTGTCTATGTGGGATTATAAGTCAAATAAAATTTTGTTTTTCATTTTTTATATCTTCGGCAATCGAAGTGTTTAAAAAGACAAGTGAGTAAACATAATCTCACACACACAAGTATCAGGTAGCTGTCACTAATGTCAACTGTCAGATACGAGAAATGGCGGGAGAGCATAGGTGAAGCGTACCGTGTTTCAAGACCTAGGGCCTTGGATGTGATAGTGAGCCTGTGAGTAAACGTGATATAGTGTGTGCAATAAACAGACACTACAAAGACAATCAGTAAAATGAAAAACAAAAACAATCCCACATACGTACCTAAGTCTTATGTTAAATAAAATAGAAATGTGGACTAATAGTGGCAAGTTAAATACCTATCTTAATCCAACAACTAAACATTAATTTAAAATTAATCATTAATTTAAAATGAATTTAAAATTTAATTATAAATTTTTAATTAATGATTAATTTATTAAAATTAAAATTTTAATTAATTATTTAAATAATCCAGTCCCAGCAATAACATTAGAACAATATTCGCAAACTATGAGTTTAACACTCGACCCTACCCTTTTAGAATTCATTAACTAATAGCTAAAGATAAGCTTGCAATAATATTTCAAGTAGAAATTTCTAAATTTGGAAATTCTGAGCAATTCGGAAAAGTTGAGATAAAACGAAAAAATGCTCCAATTATTATGCAGCAAAAAAATATCAGTCGTAAATCATGGCAAGATCTAACCTTCATATCCTATCTTAGTTGCTATAAAGATCTTCAGAACATTAATTGAAGTTACATAACTTCAAACTTAAACTCTTAAGCTTCCAACTTTGTTTACTTATCTCCTATCATCCGAATCTAAATCCTTTAATTTCTCAGATCTTTCAGTTTCATATTTTGTTGTAATAAAATCAGATCCATCATCTAGAACTTCCAAATACTTATAGTCATCTTCAGAATCACTCTGTTTTATAGCTGAATATTCAGTATCATGCTTCAAATCGTGACTAGCTTCGTGTCCGATATTCTTTGATCCTCTCCTTTCAAGAACGTTCTTAACGTGGTTCAATTCCTCCACCACCTTATCCTTTACACTGCCTACGGTATCATACACTCTATCACTTAGCTTAGTGCTTAGATCCTTAAGTTTTTCTGAATGATTTTTAAGTACGGAATGTTTATTATCAGATTCGGTGTCGGTATCATGGAGAGGTATTTCACAGGGAGCATAGATATCCTTTTCCTGCCAGTGGTCGAAGGCCTTTTGTTTCCTGAACATGACTTTGAATGTGAGGATATAAACGGTGGACAGAATAAAGATGGCACCAGTGATGAAGAGCAGGTACATGGCTCCTTGTTCTACGACTGGCAGGATGTTGAGGTAGAGGTTGAAGCGTTGTCTTAGGGAGGGCGGAAGGGTGTACAATCTCTGTGGACAAATAAAGAGGTGTAATTAGTATTTGGAAGGTAAGTAGTACTTTTGCTTTTAAAATAGGCCCTAAATTAGTACTGTGGCAGCAGACAATAAAAATATGATATTTAATCCAATATGTCATACATTAAATAAACAATGGACGTACAACTTACCATTATATATATTATGTACAACTGTGAAAATAAAAACTTATGGGAAGAGCTCTTTGGGCATCAAAAAATTCGCCCGCATCGCTATCAGCGGGAAAAGTGCCCAATAAGCTGGCAACATTGCCATATGTCATGTATTTTAGAATTCCATAGTTTTCCAAAGAAATATCAGAGCACTTTTATTTGCCGTATTATTAAACCTTGGAATTTAAGCAAAATCTTGGGATAAGAGGCCGCGAGAGCAAGAACGGCCTACTACTAAATAGTCTTATTGAGATAATCAAAGGAATTGTTTTTTTTTTAATGCAATTAATGTGTTACTAACGCCATCATTAGGTGGCTCGAAAAATCATTGTTGAGCCATTTTGTTTCTTTATAAAAAACAGATTTTTGACGGCGATACCCGCCGATATTTTTGAGGCCCACTAACAATTTTTTTTATAAAATGTAATTAGGCCGTTTTTGCGGTCGCGGCCTCCTCCATTATCATCATCGCCCTGTAGCACTTTACTACTGGACACATCTTGTTATGAATAATCTTCAGAATTATAATGATACTTACAATATCGAACCACAACAGCGGGAGGTATAGATTGGCAAAACGTTCAGCATTCTTAATTGAGGAGATGTCGCCTAAAGCCATGTTGATCTGGAACTTGGAGCTGACATCTAGAGGTAGTCCTGAAAAGGGCTCGATCCAGAAACTGCAAGAAAGAACATTTGGTTAGGTACAAGAATTCTTGCCAACAGTAAATTCTACCGACCTATATGCAACGTTCTCACCGTGAAAACCTTGGATATAACGCTAGTTCAAATAATACATCTACGGTGAAAACTTACGTGAAGTGGGCTTTTAACAGTGTCAATCTTTGGCATCAATCGGGTGAAATCAAGTTCACTTCACCTAGGTTTCATGGTGATATTTGTACCGAATAGACCGAATGGACTTTCTCGTGAAATAAGAGGCAGATAGAGAAGGGAATATTTCAGAAAGCTTTTCATTTACCACCATACAACTCTGCCGTACACTACGGGGAATATAGGCGTAATGTTTTGTTTTGTTAAGTTTTCTTTCTCCTGACTTATAATAATTAATATAGCAAAAATAAGTATTTTTTTAAAATTATTTTATTAAATCATTTGGAGGCCTAATATTTATGGAAGCCATTATAATTATGTATAAGGCCTCTATAAGTAACGTTACTTTAGTACATCTGGGGCACCCGTTACTGGTATAAGATAGCTCATACGTTATGTTTTCTTTCTCATAAATTATAATAATAAATATAGCAAAAATAAGTATTTTTTTAAATTATTTTATGAAATCATTTGGAGGCCTAATATTTATGCAAGCCATTATAATCTCTTTCTCATAAATTATAATAATAAATATAGCAAACATATGTTTAAAAATAATAATAATTTTTAATCATTTGGAGGCCTAATATTTATGGAAGCCATTATAATTATGTATAAGACCTCTATTATGTAACTTTACTTTAGTACATCCGGGGCACCCGGTACTGGTATGAGATAGCTCATAACAAGTAAAACATATTTGATGTTTTTTTTTGGGGTTTATGACCGCTAGTAGTGTTGTTACTTGAAGTTTGAGTCGATAAAATCTGTTGTATCGTGCTGAGATATCGATAACCCAACACGTCGGTGAATTTACACATAACAACTGTTTTTCAAACTATTATTTTAAGTGACTACACTCTACCCCAAAACAAAATCATCAAACCATTTTTTTTCGTTCTAAATTAATAAATATATCGATACCCATAACGTCTGAGCAGTTTCGTTAGCTAATTTTTATTTGACCCTATAGAAGTGGTCATGCTTCGCGTGATGAGCTATCGTATTAGTGCCGCCATGAGATCAGGAATAAATAAGTAAATACACTTACGCAGTCTCATGCTGTTCCTCGTTAGGGGTAAGACCCTCAACTTTGCTGAAGAGGATATCATCACCTTTCCAAAAGTGAGGGTATGAGAGTGCGATTGGGAAGCCGTAGTAGCAGTCGGCAACGTCAACCAGGCCTTCTGGTAGACATTTATCTGTAATAAAGGAGGTTGGAGTCATATTGAGGACTGACTGGCCGCTAGGTGATCTTTTGATGGTATATTGGCGCGTGCTAGCTAACATTATGGCAAATAATATAATTTAATGTTTTGTGTTGCGTAATGTAAATGAATGAATGAAGTTTTTCTAACTGACAGCTGTGCTGCTGGGGAGTTTGTTGCGCCACTTCTTCTCAGCTTAAGCACTAGGAAGTGGTGGAGGGCGGGCGATTTGGGGGACTGTCTTATGTAATTTTGACGTTCGAAAAATGCTGATTCTCAGCCTAGTTTGAATAAATGACTTTACATTTTTGATTTTGTAGAATTTGCTATGAACTTTTCAGGCAATTATTAAAGAAGTTTTAGATGGAACAGTAACGTAAAATTGAAATTACTAAAAATTTGTTACTGCAGTAAACCTAAATTAAATCTAATTAAATAAATAAAAAAAGTTTAAATGTTTTCTACACATTATGACCGTGTAGTATTGCACTTTTCTATGAAACAGTAGATTAAAAAAAAAATATTGACGAAAAATTTCGACGCAGGGGCTTTCAGAATCATGTACTCCATGAATCCATTGTATCAGTTTTCGCGTCGATGGCCCTGACACCAAGTATAGTAAAAAAAAAAAAAATCCTTAGTTTGTACAAAAAAGTTATCTAAGTACTCACCATTTCTACAGAAGCACCCATTCTCCTTGATATTTTTACCGTTGTCCAACATGTGCTCAGGGAAGGTGTACTTGTAACCTTTCAGACCACTCTTTACGCCTTCGCCCACGGGAATCTGTTGAACAAAGATAAAAAAGATGGTTAATTTTGTTACTTGAAGTATGAGTTGAAAAATTAGTTTTTTTTTTGTTTTATATACAATACGATACCCATCACATTTGTGAAGTTTACAAAAAAAAAACAAGATTTTTGAAACTGATATAATATTAAATACACTGCGGTTGATGACCCCAAAAAAAAATCATTAAATTAATTTATTTTTTGCTTTATCATGACCCATCGCGTCTGATATCGATACCCATCGAGTCAACAGAGTTTCGCGAGATAATTTTATTTGACCCTGTATATTGAAATAAAAATAAAGTTTGACTTACCAAAGGAGCAGCTCTGCACAAACTCTTCCTATAGAACAGAATGCTCTCGTTCTTGGTAACTCCTCCCCTGAACTTGGTACCATCGGAGGCGTACTGCACGTTGGAGCAGTGCTTACCCTTCCACTGGGGTAGATCAGTGGACCCGCGGTAGGTGTCGATCAGACCCGAGTTTCTGACGTCATCGGAGCCCGTGAAGATAGTTTCATAGTCACCTTCGAAGTCGTACATCTGGGAGAGAATAGTTAGGTTAAGTCAGGGAAAGATTTGGGTGTTATGTTGGATGCTGATGTTGGTATGACCAAGAGATTGAAGACAGATACAAAACTAGCTACCAGGAAGATGTAACAGCCTTCAATCAATCTGCCGTCTGCTTTCAAGAAGAAATTTAAGTATAATAACTATTATCTGGCTATAAAATTATTCCTGTTTTTTATAAGACTGCAAGAGGTGATTTTGGTTTACCAATGTTCATTTGCATTTTGTTATAATAAAGTAAATTACTGATCTAGTTTTCTTTGTTAGAAGGTGGTCAGAGTTATCCAAAAGCAGATGTCTTTCCAAAAATTCGAAGACATGTGACATCTACCAACCCGCACTTGGCCCGCGTGGTAGATTACGACCCACTCCATCTCGAAGAGAGAAGGCCTGTTTCCCATTAGTGGAAATATTATAGGCTGATAGTGTGTAGATCTATTTTAAAATCTAGCCATATGTCAGTCAGTATGGTATTTAAACAAGTAAATCCTACAAACTTGTAAATACTACAAACTTGTAAATCCTACACACTTGTAAATCCTACAAACTTGTAAATCGTACAAACTTGTAAATCCTACAAACTTGTAATTATCAGAAAGAAAAAAAAGAGACTTACCCGATCAATCAACCCCAGCTTATCGAAGTAGATCCAGCCCGGTAGGAAGGTGTTGCCCAGGGTCATCAGCTCCGATTTGTACCCCATCATGAACTCCTTAGCCGTCATCTTGGCGAGAGGCTTTGAGTTCGTCAAGGTGATCAGGTTGTTCAGACCAAAACGAGTGAACATGTCCTTTTGGGAGACCACGTTGGCTATGCTCTGTGGAAGAATTGGTTATGGTTAGATTATTGATTCAGGCGTGACTATGCGGAAATCCATTATAAAATACAATAGACGACGTATATTTAGTAACCTAATCCGCTTAACTGTTCAAGAGTTACAAAGAACCATGTAAGAAATCGACACGTGTTTCACCTCTCAACGAGGCATCATCAGGATGACGATTGACTTGTCGCGAACCCGGACCCGACGTGTGGACACATCAAGCGCAGAGAGCCGTTTTTTTTTGTTTATGGTTAGTTTTGGTCATTTTTAAACATGATTGCTGAAAGATGTATGGAACATCCACATCCACACAGATTATATCGTAGTGGGGGACGTCCTCCAGCTAGATGGACCGAAGACCTATATCCGATCTGTCCCCCACCTTGCCTGGGACAGACTGGATGCGGAAAGCGGAGGGCAGGGAGGTGTAGCGCCGTGTGGACTCCGATACGCTGAGTTGATGATTCGATAAATATCTAGTAATATCATTAGGAGTAATACTGTAAAATATAATTAAGTAAACGAGGCGGATCTGAAGAAAGAGATTGGGACAAATGAGCCTTACTGGATGCGCACTGTTGGTTTAGTACGGCTTATTTTCTTTAAAGCTTACGGCGGCAGATTTTATAAGGTGGTGATTTATCAGGTTGGTGGTAACTGGTCAATACCGCCTGAGGATACCACAGTACCGAATGCATTAAAGGCGTATTGACATCCTGAAAACAAAACGGAATAGTCTGATATGCCTTTAATTACACTAGCACCGGAAGGTCAGAAAAAGGTATGGTGGTAGTGCTATAGAGGTATGAGGAACAGGGTGTGAAGTTCACTCATCCTCTATAGAAAAGGGAGGATCCTCCGACCAGACTGGTATTTCGTCGGGTGGGCCCGACAATCGATGTCGGGACGTTGTTTAAACAAGGTGGCAGGGACATCGACGCGAAAACTATTACCATGGATTCAGTACATGATTTTGAAAGGAAAGGCACGCAGGGGGCGTGGTTTTTTTTATATTTTTAATTTAATTAATATAATAAAAAAAAAATCTGCTGTTCTATTATTTTGACCGCGTAGGTATTGCAATTTTCAATTTTTTTTTTTTAATAACCGACGATTAATTTCTACGTAGGGGGGTTTAGAATCATGTATATTAAAGAAGTGTAATAGTGAATTACAATTATGTAATACTATGTATGATACTGACACTCAGCACCTACAGGATGAATTGTTTGTTAGGGAATATGCTCTAAAGGATATCTTTAGAAAATATGAGGCTTGTCAACAAGACCTAAGTAAGCGTATGCAGGAGGCCAATGAGTTGGCAGACCTGGTCAAGTACAATGCAGAGAGGTACGAGTCTCTGACAAATAACCTCTCTTTTAGCTGCACCTCCTCTCAGGAAACTCAGCCTGAAGTATTTACGCCCATGCCCTCAGTGGTTCAGAATGTAGGTAGCTGTATTAATAATGTTAATAATAGTAGGAATAATTTGATTAATACAACTTATGTATTTTCTGACAAATTTGGTCAAGGTTTTGGTAGAGTATTTAATCAGTGTTCACAACAATATGTTATAAATAATTGTTTAAATTTTTAAGCGATACAATTAAAAAATCCAATAATAAAGTAAAAACCACTTGGAAAATTATTAACAATGAAACGGGTAAGTCGGTTAAACAAGATAAACAACTTGAGATTATGGTCGACAATAAATTAGTTAATAAAGCAGCTGACGTAGCCGAGGCGTTTAATGAGTTTTTTGCCAACATACCTGTAACTACGACTCGCTCCTTAAATTCATCCCCGTCTAAAGCTGAAAACCTTTTGCTTAGTAGTGTATCTAAAAATAGTCCCTTATTTAGCTTCGAACATGTAACGCCTCGTGATGTAGTTAATGTTTTTAACACACTCAAGTCTAAAAACACTGGTGATTACTGGGGCATCTCCATTAAACTTTTAAGTAATATAATAGACATCGTAGCCCCCTATCTAGCTGTTACTTTTAATAAATGTGTTGATTTAGGAACTTTTCCTGACCTCATGAAGAATAGTAAAGTCATACCACTATTTAAATCAGGTAATAAAAACGACGTTGGCAATTTCAGGCCTATTTCTATCTTACCAGCATTTAGCAAAATATTTGAAAAGTTAATACTCAAGCAGTTACTTAGACATTTTAATTTAAATAGCCTCCTTCATAATGAACAATATGGCTTTACAAAAGGTCGTTCGACTACAGATGCTGGTGTTGCTCTGCTGAAACACATATTTAACGCATGGGAGAACTCGCAAAATGCTATTGGGGTTTTCTGTGACCTCTCCAAAGCCTTTGATTGCGTGCACCATGACACGCTTTTGCGTAAGCTGCGTCATTACGGTGTTCAAAACGAAGCTCTCAACGTTATAAATTCTTATTTACACAATAGGTCCCAATGTGTAGATGTTAATGGTGTGAAATCTTCCGGTCTACCAGTTCAGTTAGGTGTACCTCAAGGCTCAATACTAGGTCCATTCTTGTTCTTAGTGTATATCAATGACTTACCATTCTATTTAAAGGGTATCTGTGAAGTTGTACTGTTTGCAGATGATACCTCTCTTATTTTTAAAGTAGACAGGAATAGACAAGATTTTGACGATGTAAACAGTGCTCTCTCAATGGTTACGGATTGGTTTACGACAAATAACCTAGTTCTCAATGCCAAGAAAACGAAATGTGTAAAGTTCGCCCTACCAAATGTTAGAAATCTAGGACCCAACATCGTCTTAGATAAAGAGGTGCTTGAGTCTGTAAACTCGGCAGTTTTTCTGGGCATAACAGTAGATGCCAAACTTCAGTGGGGCCCACATATATCGAGCCTAGCGGGAAGGCTCAGTTCGGCCGCCTACGCCGTCAGGAAAGTAAGACAATACACTGACGTCGATACAGCTCGGTTAGTCTATTTTAGTTATTTTCATAGCGTTATGTCCTACGGTCTTCTGCTGTGGGGCAAAGCTGCTGATATTCAAAATATATTTGTCCTTCAAAAACGAGCTGTTCGAGCTATTTACCAGCTAGGTGCCAGAGTTTCTCTGAGAAATTTTTTCAAAGATATTGGTATCCTTACGGTGGCGTCCCAATTCATATTCGCCAACATCTTATATATTAGGCAAAATATACACTTATACACTAAAAACAGTGATTTTCACAATGTTAACACTAGAAATAAGGACAAACTACGAGCTCCCTTTCACCGGCTTCATAAGGTTCATAACTCATTTGTTGGGCTTGGTATAACCTTTTATAACAAGCTACCCTCTTCTTTGCTAGATTTGCCTTTTGATGCGTTTAAAACGAAAGTAAAATCCAAGCTTTGTTCAAAGGCATACTATTCTATAAACGACTACTTAAATGATAAGAATAGTTGGTCGCTGTGATTAACTCAAGACAATGTTTATGTTCTTTCTCCAGATTACCTACTGACAAGTTATATGAGTTTATATAATTGTATTTTTTTTATTTTTTTATTCGACTTTATAAGTCAAGCTATTTTTAATTTTATTTCAATTTATTGTTGACATAATCTACTCATTACAATGTTTTTTCTAATGAGTTGTATTGCAATATGTGGTTAGCTAGTGACCTCGACAATTGATCATATTAGTTATTGTTATTAGTAATTAACTGTTTGTTTTATTTATTTTATCTCGATGGTCCTAGTTTATCATTTATAACTTCCAGTTACAACTATATGTAAGCGGGCACGCCCTTTATGCCTGGAGGCTTTTATTTAGATAAGTTCTGTTTACGTTTAGTTTTTATTTCTGCCTGAGTATAGTTCTCGATGATGTTGTGTGGTATATTGGCGTGTGCTAGCTAACATATGGCTAATAATTTAAATTATGTTTTGTGTTGCGTAATCTAAATTATCTAAATTATTTTGAATACTATTATATAGAATCTTATTTTTTTGTTCTTCTAACTGAACAGACAGCTGTGCTGCTGGGGAGTTTGTTGCGCCACTTCTTCTTCCCAGCTAATGCACTAGGAAGTGGTGAAGGGTGGGCGTTTTGGGGGACTGTCTTATGTAATTTTGACGTTCGAAAAGTGCTGATTCTCAGCCTAGTTTGAATAAATGACTTTTGAATTTTGAATTTTGAATTGAATTTTGTACTGAATCCATGGTAACAGTTTTCGCGTCGATGTCCCGCGTGAATTTCGTAGTTTACCGTGCGATTGGTATACAGGGTTGCAGGGATGCCACCCTGTAATCGCACGGTACTCTGCTTGCGCCTGCTTGCGCGATGCAGGATTTTGCGTGACGTCAGTGTGATGTGAAGTTCGCATGTGGCGATGTAGATGCCGCCACAGCACTTTGAGTAAGGAAAAGTAAATGGGTTGCACGGACCCCAAGTAACTTGAGACAGACAAGTGACCCCGGACGAGCTCATTAACAAAGAGCTCTACAATCAATTTAAGCCTTATTTTTGAATAAGTTATATTCGCCCGTTGGTCTAGCGGTCGCAAGCGCTACTGCGATAGTTTCTATTCCCGGGTCGGGCTAAGTGTTATTGGGATTTTCCATCTTGCATTTCTCAGTAGCAGCCTGGAGTCTGGATTTGTGCCCGCTGAATGGCAATACGCTCGCCCGTATTACATGGGACTTAAACATAACTGGCGAAATGTGGATGTTCTAAGGTACGCCTTTGCCGAATCCTTCGGGAATTACTGGCATGAAGTTATGTTATGTTATATTGCTGTAACTCCTTGGCATTCCAGATTAGGAAATTCAAAAATTACGAGTATTTATTTTAGCTTATGTCTTTACTAAATAACTATGTAAATAGGTACCTAACATTTAAACAGTGTTGACTGCTTGTGGAAATATTATTATATGTAATTTGTATACCTACAAGTAAATGTGAGATGCGCTTGACACGAATATCGTATTCGTGTTTGCAATATTTATGGTCGACTGCCAGTGGAACAATATTGGATTGAATATGAGTATTTTGCTAATAGCCTGCGTCTGAGTTCTGGATTTCAACAAGACGGAAATTAATTTTATGTGTTGCTTCCCCCTGGCCGCCTTCGTATGGATTTTTTTAGAATGAGATATACCGTGACAGATCAGCTAAATTCAAGTACTTTTTTTTTATATGAGAGATTTTAATCATGTTCTACTAATTTATTATTTTAATGATATATTTTATCATGACATTTTTAAATAATTAGACTCGGTTTGAGATACTTTATTTATTAATATTTGCATGCCATTGTTTAAGACAAACGTGCTGATCTGTTTTTATTACCACTTTTAACATCCCTTGCATGCTGACAATTTGTGTTGTATGTTTTGTACTCATGTTTGAGCATGTTTGTTTGTTTCTGTATAGAAAATACGCTACGGGAATACGAGCTCAGTGCGGAGAGAAAAAGGGGAATCACCGAGCCGTGTGTGAAGAGAGTCGCAAAATTTCGCGCTCGTAACTCTGTGACTCTCTTCGCACTCGGCTTGGCTCGGTAGCGACAGTTGTGTTAGATCTGGAGCCGCATTAGATGAATAGAATAACCGATAAACAGAAAACCTTTTTGAGATTAGCGAGCCTATACAGACAGACAGTCAGACAGACTATCATGGAGGTTTTAAACAAAAGTAACCTAATCTTATATGTTTTTTTTTTTTTTTTTTAATAATGCATAACAGCATAATGTTCTGCTGGTGGGGCTGCCCCGCTTCTGTTCTGGAATGTTCGCGGATGCCCATGTAGATTGTTTTTACACAACCATGCTCAAAAGATGCGCTTCCATAGTGCGCAGGGTGTGGAGCAGCTCTAACAGTATCTTAAGCATGATTTCAAGTCGCCTAGACTGTGTTTTCGTGGGTCGCTGTTGTGCCATCTCACATGGGTTGCCACAACGGTGATCCACTACTATTTGTTTGTTTTTGTGAAATGTCAGTTGTTACTAATATAGTTGTAAGTCTTACTAATCATTTTTGAGTCATGATACTTGAATAAAGATAATTCTATTCTACTTTACATCAGTCTATTATGTTCCTGCTGACACAGACTTCTTTTATGTGAGAGGGCCGTAATCCACCACGCTGCAATGGCCTACCACGGGTTGGTGGATGTCGCACTCTTCAAATTTCCCGGTTTCCTCACTACGATTTCCTTCACTTTTTGAGAGCAGTGGTGATGAAATAATCTACGCAAAGTACAGTGCCTGCCTGAGTACCTACGACTCAAAAATCTGTGTTTATTTTGTGCATCTTGCTATTTTATTGAGCGTGTAAGTATTTTAAGACAAACCGAACTGCATAATGTCAAAAGCAAGTATGCAGGAAGAGGAGGAATTATCATAGATCTTATGATAAATCAACGTGTATTATTGTATGTATTGCACATTCGCATCTCGTGCTCACATTTCGACACACACAAATGCCTACCACGGTGCACTCCTTGAATGTTGCAATATAGCCCGTCCTTAAGAATTGAGCAACTAACTGACTAGTATAGGAGTGTTTACATTCTTCAAGTATTTCCTTAAGGTTATTTATGTCCTTCCGATTTAGAGTAGGGAAAAATTGCGTAAATATATTGCTAAAGTCCGGTCGCGAAGCAGAAAGAATTTCGTACAATGACCCCTCATTACTTATCTCTATCGCTCGCGCACAAATGTATTACCGTAGCGCTCGCACATTTGAAGGTCCTTCAAATGCGCGAGCGCGACGGTAATACATTTGCGGCTTTAGTGGAACAATTCGTTGGCAAATTTAGTTCTGTACCTATATCCTACCGATTACATCATATTATTATTCCGTATATTCCGATTCGATTCTGCAGCGCGTCGGCCATGCGTGCTGACGCAAGAGTCGATGACTTTTACGCCATTATGCGTAAGAAAACAGCTTCTCTGATGCGCCGGATTCGGGGGAGTGCCAACAGAATCTTAGGGATGATCTTTGAGAGGCCAGAGTCTGCAGTGCTGGTTAGGTTCATCCAGCTTCACGCTTCATGAATTTTATCTATTTTGAATTTTATAAATGATGACCAACATAGTTCTAAGACCTTTGTAATTAACAATTTATGGGCAATTAGTCTGAATTAAATGAATAGAATTAATATGAAATATTGTATAAAATTTTACAAGAGTAACAGTGAGTTTTTTTCGAATTCTTCTCCATACGAAACTTCCTTTTGGAATCCACTAGAGTGAATTCTATTTTCTTGTGAATTTTGACGTTCAAAAGTACCTTATTTATAACTATTTCAAATAAATGATTTGACTTTGATTTGATGACCAGTGGTGGCCCAGTGGTAACGACTGCGACTTACGAGTAGTAGATTAGGTCATAGGTTCGAACCCAGACAGGCGCTTTACTTTGTGCAAATTATTTCATCACCAGTGCTCTCAAAATTCTGAAGGAGAACATCGTGACGAAACCAGCATGTCCTAGAACCAAAAATTCAAAGACATGACGTGACATCCACCAACCCGTACTGAGCCCGCTTGGTGGATTACAGCGTACGGGCTCTCACAGAGAGGAGGCCTGGGTCCCAGTAATGGGAACATAATAAGCTAATTATGCTAAAGAGTATATCTATTAATCAAATATTTGGACTTTCCGTTGATTATGTTTTTGTTTATTCAAATTATTTTAACTGTAACTCAAATAAAGAAATATTTGCCTCGGTTCCAGGGTTTGAACTAAGGGTTTATCAGAGAATTACAATGATTATTCAGTAAGGTTAAGGGCCTCAAAACACTGCCGATTGGGGAGCGTGTTTCCAGCGAGAGCGTGTCACCAACTTGTTCGCCGCGTTCGCGAAACGAGAGCGATTGACGTTAGTGTACCTACAAGAGAGAGAGAGTGAGACAAGTGAGAGCACAATAATTGTGACAACACGGAAACCACGTCGCGTAGTCGCGGCTAGCTCGCTGCGACCCGCGGGGAGCGCGTTCACAAATCGCCTCACTGGAAACACGATGGCAAATCGTCATGTCAGTGTGATAACGACAAAATTTCGTTATAAGAAAGCCTCTAGCACGTTCCATAGTGAATTCCAAGCCAGTTTTAGCATCAAAACGGTTAATCTATTCATAAATTACCTAAATAGCTAATATATTTATAAATATATGAAACCCGTTGGTAAACACGTCTTGATTATTATTCTCCAGTTTAGAATGAGTCGCTTAGATAATTTTGAATGATAAAAATAAAATACAGTGTGCTTAGAGTCCGCGCCACCACTGAACTCCCTTGCACGTGGCCATAGTGCCTATGTCATTGCATAAAAAAAATGCAGTTCCACAATTTTTCGCGGGCTTTCTCAAGGGCGGATCCAGCCATTAAATCAGAGGGGGCTACATAGCCGGGGTCCAGTCCGGACAGGCTGCAATTAGTGGCGGACTAAGTTTTTTTCAATCCCATGGGAGTATCGGGATAAAAAGTATCCTATGTCCTAACCCAGATCATGCTCTAACCATGAGCCAAATTTCATCCTAAACCGTTCAGGCGTTTTAGCGTGAAAGTGTAACAAACAAACATACAAACAATAAAGAAAATACTTTAAGGTTAAATTAAAGATGTCAAGTTTTTTGCCATATCAAAATAAGTGGTATCGACTGATATTAGAGTCTAATTAGCAAAATGATGTAATGTTTCCATAATTACAGAAACTTAATCAGTTACCTACTTAGACAATGATTAATACCAAATTTTATTTTAATATAAAATGGCCGTGAATGAAGTATTTATCTAAGTTCAGTCATCAGTACTTTTAATATGAATAATCAATAATAATAATCATAAATAATAAATTATTTATAAAGACGAATAACAGCCGGGACTAACGGCTTAACGTGCTTTCCGAGGCACGGAGAAGTTTCGGTATGTTGACAAGATGGTCACCCATCCACGGACCAACTTACGTAGCTTAACCTTATGGATATCGATCCATAAGGTTAAGCTACGCAAGTTGGTCAACTTTGGAAACTTCTCCATGCCTCGGAAAGCACGTTAAGCCGTTAGTCCCGGCTGTTATTCGTGATTCTTTGAAATTATTTGAAACCATGGCTCTTGAGGTAGGTAGCAACCTGTGTTACAGGAGCCAGTTTTCCTCCGTTTGTGGTACATTTCATAGTACAACAAAACATGGTAAAATAAAAGAAATTAAAGATGCACGTTAGCTCTTTTGGTATGCAATAACTGTGCATAAATGTGTGTGTGTATATGTGTGCGTGTGTGTGGGATGGTGTGAGAATTCTTTTGTTTTTCCTTTCAAAATTCTGAGTCCTATACTGACTAATGGCCAATTTTTATAATTTACTGACCACTATTCGTTAAAATTAAGTCTCCTATATCTTTACCAATTCAATAATGAAGCAAATACCTCATAGCTTTGCATAGAAAACCCTCCCATATCGAACTAGCTATCACAGGTAAATTTTGCTTACGAATCTATTTATGCGCTCAGTTTGGCAATAAAAAACCTACCATTTGGTAAACAAAACGATTCGTTTTAGTTTATAGGAACGACACGGTAATCGTCAGTAGCTTATGTCATAATAAACAACAAACATTACCAATACGTAGTATAGTAATCATGTTTTAAAATATATATGTTTTCATTGAAGACAACTTGAGAGTTCTAATAATAGCTCGAATGATTGATCATTCCAAAGTTATGATTGCATTTATTATGCACTCATCCATCATTTTATAACTAGACTCTAATATACTAGTAATTTGTACAATATTACTGCATTAATGTCAGAATTTAATTGGCTTAATTAAGTACTTCATTAATTCTATTGTCACAATTATGGTCCCACGCAGTAATTGGTAATTGTGCACTAATTACGGTATATTTACCATAAAATCTAAAATTAAATATTGTATTTCATAATTAGTAATAATGATAGCCGGACTGCCAAGTCATAGGTCTCGAGTTCGAACCCAAGGCACCTCTGACTTTTCGGATGCATGTGCGTATTGTATAATTATCAGTTTCTTCAAAAACGGTGAAGGAAAATATCGTGAGAAAACCGGTACACCTGAGAGATATTTTTCGAAGGCATGTGAAGCCAAGTCAGAGGCCTGTGGGCGGCTTTAAAACTCTGACACCAGGTAAGTCCCTAACCATACAAAAAGAATAAGAATCACAATAAGACAAAAAACCGTAGTTTGGATGATTTATACCCAAAAACAAAATTAAAATTGTAGTTGAAAAACATGTTCTCCTACATCGATATACGTCACGGTCAATTCTCCAATTGCAAATGTATGTTTATAATCGCCGAAAAAGATTTGGGAACAACCTACGAATACGGGGGGTTATGTGGGACTCCTACCGACTAAAGCCCCAGTGTTTCTTTCGCAGCCCGCAGACAGGGGTCTGGAAGGAAAGCCAAATTATCTCCCACCACCATAAGGAGAGCCTTATAGTGGTCGGCGATCATTAAGCTTTCCTTCGACGGCCGGCTGATCAGCACGTGTAGCATGACCACAATTTTGTCGACGGAAGAATAGACAAAGTGATAGATTGCGATTGTGAATCTGTCATTTTATCTATTCTTCCGTCGACAAAACCTGTTTCTATGGCGGTCATGGTACGCGTGCAGGTGGACAGGTTGCTCCATCATCTGCCTAACGTTTTTCCAACTATGCTTGTTTCGGCTTCCAATCTAACGGGATGCAGCTGGAATACCAGTACTTACATGGAACGACTGCCAACCTGTCCTCCACAACCCAGTTACTGGATAACACGATATCCCTTGGTTAGTTTGGTTTCCAGACTTTTGGGTTTCTAATCATCATCATCATCATTGCAGCCGAAAAACGTCCACTGCTGGACATAGGCCTGCCCCAAATGGGGGGGTTTGCCATAATCGCCACGCTTGGCAGGCAGGTTGGCGATCGAAGTATGGTGTTAAAATGCATAGAGAACGCTGCTGCCCGTTATCTAGTAAGTCCCTTAGTCGCCTTTTACGACACCCACGGAAAGAAATGGGATGGTACTATTCTTTACGTCCGGCACCACACTGTAATCACTGGACACTCTTAAAAAACTCACCAGCAATGCGATGTGAGGTAGGTAGAGGATGTCATTCTCCTGGTGTCCTTCAGATAACTCCTCGACCCAGGACAGAGGATGCTTAGGTATAGCAGACAATGTCGCATTGTCGTTGAAGTTCACCACTTTATGTTCCAGAAATTCTCTGTAAAAGAAAAATTATATTTATAATATTGGGATCAGCTTCCAGTCTAACTGGATGCAGCCGAATACCAGTATTTTACATGGAGCGACTGCCTATCTGATGTATCCTAATACGATACCGCTTGGTAAGACATGTTGTTAGACTTTCGGGCTTCTAATGTCCCGTAACGACTGCCAAAGATCACGAATAACAGCCGGGACTAACGGCTTAACGTGCTTTCCGAGGCACGGAGAAGTTTCGGTATGTTGACAAGATGGTCACCCATCCACGGATCAACTTGCGTAGCTTAACCTTATGGATCGATGCGTGCGGCTATTATCAATTAAAAACTGATGCTATAAAAAAAAACATCTAGGAAGTAGGTAAACAAGAATTCATGCTGTGATAATAAAATGTACTAGTTAGCAATGTGGTAGCGGATCTGACTGTCCAGAGGGCATAGACAAAATGATATTATATCAGCGATAGCATAAGGCCCAGTGCGGGTTGGTAGATGTCACATGTCTTCGATTTTATTGTTCTAAGACATTCCGGTTTTCTCACGATGTTTTCTTTCACCGTTTTGAGAGCACTGGTGATGAAATAATTTACACAAAGTAAAGTACCTGCTTGGGTTTGAACCCACGATTTACTACTCGGAAATCGCGGCCGTTACCACTGGGCCACCACTGGGCTGCTACCGAAAAGCTTATGTCAATCCTATTGACAGTTGTTGTAGAAATACGGAACGCTTTGTAAGCGATTGTCATTAGTCTATGGCCCTCAGATTGCGCCAGACAGTCGTTAAAAAAGTAGGTATCGCTACTGTTAAGGTTTTTTTATTAGTACTAGACAATAATTAATTTAATTATGTATTTATTTAGTTACCAATGTAATTAGTTTTGTGAATAGGAAACAATTAAAAGTATGACAATACATTGTTTTAAGATGAATATATAATTAAGGATCATCTTTATATCTGCTACTAGAAATGTTTTATTTTTTAATAATTGAGGATAGTTAAGAAGAAAAATACAATATTTGTAATTCTTGTTGCCAAGAAGCAATTTCGTAACACAGTAAAATTTAGATTGGCAGGAGTGCACTTCTGTAATGTTAGGAATTGAACCCAACACAACATTTTGCACGCAGCCTGCACGCACAGGCAAGCAGAGGCGCGGCGCGGCGTCGACAAGACTTGGCCTGATGACCACTCGCTTCCACGGACTCCGCCGCGACGGCCGCTCCTCTTTAATTTAATCTTTAATATTGTTTGTCCGGGACAGTTTTACAATTTGTTAAGCACGGCAATAAACCATTGCTTAAAATAACGTCCACTCTTTTATATACTCTTTACTCTTTTTTACACTCTTTTTCATGCGCAGGGAGCACCCTGCGCTAACAGTAGTAACACTTGGAACCTCACTCAAGTGAGCGCACACAATTCGAAAGCGAACTCATTTGTTTTTAAAGTAAATCATCGCGGATTCACAACGAGACACTGTTCGAATTTCGAAGTGATTGGAGAATCACATCAGCCATCTTCTATAATGGCATACCCTATTCATTTTATTTTTATTTATTAGCCACGTTTTAAGGACTGTCTTGTTGCTGACAAACATAACTGGCGAAATGTGTGCCTTCGGAGATTACAAGTGTGATGATATGTCATGTTTTAAGGACATACCTGTAAACATATGGTCCGACTTCTTTGACCTTGATTTTATCATCTATGCCAGCCATGTACTCCTCAGCATTTGTGACGTTGAACAGGAACACTTTGGTATATAGCTCCACTTCTGGTTTCCTCCACATTTCGAAGATTTCCCCGCCATCAGATAAAACCGCTTTCTGAAAATGTAAATTGACAATTAGGAATTTACCCTAGTGAATTTTAAAAACTTTGTGAATTTTAAACACTTAGTGATTTTAAAAAACTCTGTGAATCTCACATAGTGACAGTGAATTTCAAAATGAATAATGATATTAAAAACCTAGTGCTACTAAGACCAAAAACTTAGTGAGTTTAAAAATAAGACAGTCTGCAAGCTTGGTGGGTTGACATAAGTATATGGTCCCAAAAATGCTGTGACCCTCAAAACTTAGTGAAACTCAAAAACCCAGTGAAAAATAAAGTTATAAATAAAACAAACCTGCTTGAAAAAGAAGTCATATGGCTTCATGAATAGTATAAAACACCCAGCTGATAGTGCAAAGAAACCCAGCATCAGCAGAATGAAAAGACCTGAAACAAAGAAAAATATTATTAGAAAACTCTTCAACCATGTCGAGTCTACTTCCAGTCTAGCCGGATGCTGCTGAATACTAGTATTTTACATGGAGTGACTGCCTATCTGACCTCCATAACCCAGTTACTGGGTAACACGATACCCCTTGGTAAGACTGGTTGTCAGATTTTCGGACTTCTGACTACCCATAAAACTTGAAATCGCTTTCCCAAAAACAATAACCGAGAAAATAAGTTAAATATACACAAGATTTGAATACCTATCATATCTATTTATAAATAAAAATAAATAATAATATTTATACATTTCAATTCGTATTTTAACATTTGAGCATAATAATAATGATATTGTTTTTAATTTTTTTAAAAGGTCAACTTGAAAATTTGCATTTCATTAATTAATGTTTTCTAGTGTTTCTGGTTGTATTTATTTTTAATTCATGTTCTACAAAACTTGCATTTTTATCTTGGATTATTTTTATAAACTATTTATCAAATACGAATGACAGACAGTAAAAATTCGGAAGGAGTCGGGGAACACGCGATTGGCAAGATGTTCCTTTCGCTGTATATCATGAATGAAATATCAGGCACAATGAAATAAATTAAAAACGTTTGAGAGTAAGTCAAAGCAAAAAAAGGAAAAAAGCACGTTGGTACAGTACGCGCCACGAAAAATGAGACTTGACCGCGCCGTCCGCGCTCTTTCCGCCGCCCCGTTGACGCCCAGACCTCATACCGCTAAAGAGACCTACATAAATCGACTCCTGTGCAAGTCAAAGCACGTGGTGTGTCAAGTCTCATCTTCAGTGGCACGTATTGTATCTACTATAGCAAAAGTGTTATTCTGCAGAGTATATCGTACGATAAGAAATTTTGTTCCAAAATTTATGATCTAATGCTTTTGCTCTTCTCAATCGTTCTCTCGCTGCTGAGAATCGTGACTCCGTATCAAATTGTCAAAGGTCTTTTTCCATCTCGGATATTTGATCCGACCACGTATTTGGCTTCGGGGTCTAGGTCCTTTGCCCTCTATTTTTCCAGTTGCCATGTTATTGGTACCTCTGCGAGCAATGTGGCCGAAGTATCTCGCGACACTTTACCGGTTTACAAGGTTGAAGACAGTTTTTGTGTTTTTGTTTGTTAGAGTTATTTCAGGATCGAGACATTTGCGGGGTGGGCTGTCCACCTAAATAGGCGGCACCAGCACCACATTTTGAAGGCGTCAATTCTATGCCTTTTGGTAAACTTAATCTTGATGGTAGACCCCATAGAGTAAGATGGAGAAGACAAGTGTCCGGACCAGCACGTTTAGAAACGGGTTTTGATTTATCAGATTATTTATTATTTATTTATTTAAACTTTTCACACTCAAAAAAGTACAAAGGCGGACTTAATGCCTTAGGCATTAAGTCCGCCTTATGCTTTATCTGTCATTTTGTCTATTTTTCCGTCGACAAAACCCGTTTCTATTGTGGTCATGCTACGCGTGCTGGATTTTTGTAGTGATATTTTTGTCTCTCCATATTTTTTTAGTTGAGTATCGAACACTTTAAGTAGTTACTAAATGTAATAAATTACATGCTAGATTTTAATTTCAGTTTAAGACACCTCGAGGTGTCTTAGACATAGTATCTGCTCGGATGACAATAGATAATGCTCATTTAAATCTTATAGAATAGTACATACTAATTCCATGCTGCCATGATACTAGGCACTTACAAATTCCATGCTGCCATGATAGTACGTACTTACTAATTCTGTGCTGCCTTGTTGTTATTGTCTTGTTCTAACCTGGGCGACCGAGCTCTGCTCGGGTGAAAACACGGAGAAAACGAATTTTCCCAGATATGAGACCTAGCTAGTAAACCCCTATATTGCAACTTTCATCGAAATCGTTATAAATATAAATATATATATATATACAAATATTGCTCGTTTAATAGTATAGGATTATAATTACATGCCAATTACACTTCAGCTTACCTCTTTCAGAAAAAGGGCGTAATACTAAATTATCTCTCACACGTTCCTAGTATCTTACACGTACAGTAATTACATATCACCTTTGTACGTTTTTTTCTGTTCGTTTCTTCTTGTCTATTTATAATGTGTGTACATAAACTGTTAAATAAATAAATAAAATAAATATAATACAATTATTACAAGGCACTATTACATTATTATGTCATTATATCACGTTATTATAATGTTTCTATAGCAAATTATGTGAAGTCAGCAATTAATAGGTTAAGGAGAGGACGCAAAGAAAGCGATGCTACAAAAATTTTAATTTTTTATTGAGATTTTTATGCTTTTTTTTTATTAAAACTTAATGCATAAGTAAAAAAAAAGGAGGAGCTCGTGGCTAAGTAACAACAGCGGCACTGGTCGATCCATCAGGTTAAGCTACGCTTGCCGGGGATCTTTACATACCGAGAATCCTCCGTGCCTCGGAAAGCACGTTAAGCCGTTGGTCCCGGCTGTCATTCGTGGATCTTTGACAGTCGTTACGAGTCGTCAGAAGCACGAAAGTCTGACACCAGTCTTACCAAAGGGTATCGTATTACCCAGTTACTGGGTTGTGGAGGTCAGATAGGCAGTCGCTCCATGTAAAATACTGGTATTTCAGCGGCTAGGCAGAATGATTGCATAAGTAAAAAAAAAGTACAAAAGCGGATTTAATGCCTGAGGCATTTTCTTACAGACACCTTAGGGTGATGTAGAGAGGAAACATGGCAGGTGCAACACAAGGGATAGATAGCACGAAAATAACTATAAAATATAAGAATAAAACAAAATAAATAAAACAAATATATACATAAATATAAATAGAATAAACTTTGTCAGGAGAAGTAACGATCGATGGAGGAGGAATAACGATCGGTAGAAGAGAAATAACGATCGGTAGAGGAGAAAACTAATCCAACAAACCGAATCGACCTTTTCTCGTATTGGCATGAATTTGAATATGAGAATTGCTCACCCAGGTTATGGCGCCCTCTAGAGGACATAAAGTTATGAAATAAAAAAATCCGGAGTCACACGTAATCTGCCCGATTTATGCCATAGCACGTGTGACTCCGGATTTTTAATGTGTCTGTCTGTGATTTCTTATTTATAAATCTTTAGATGACTTTTTTGTCGTAGTTCGGTTTTAGTTTTATAACTTTTTTACATTTACGTTACTAGAGGCTGAAAGCTAAGTAGATATTGTGACCAATTCTCTAGCAACAACTAATTAAGGATTATAAATGAATAGCTGGGCCTGGCGGGTTTACCCGCATAAGTCTCGATCCCGTCGAAAAATCAGGATTAATAGTAGCTTCTCAAATTTCATCAAAATCCGTTCAGCCGTTTTAGCGTGAAAGCGTAAGAAACAAATAAACAAACAAACTCATTTATAATATTAGTTATGATGTAACTGTTCTCGAAGTCACCTTTGCACACGTCAATTGTTACGTTAGCGATTATTATCAAATAATTATTAAAAGTCATCTAGTTCAAGATCATTTCTACCTGACTACGGCGAAGCAAAAAGGAGGGTTATGATTTTGACCGATGTCTATGCATGTTTATCTGTTCCCTCATAAGTTCTAAACTACTCATCATAATTTGACAAATGAGGATATCGTTGAAAGCCTCTTAATCGTCTCGATTTATCGACTCCGGATTTTTAATTAGTCTGTCGGTGATGTCTTGTTTTTACCTTTTTAGTTGGCGTTTTGTTGTATTTCGGTTTTAGTTACCTTTTTAGCTGCCTGCTCATTTATGAGGAGCAGATTATCAGAGTACAATTGGCTCCAATAAGTCTAGATAATTCCCTAGCCCTGAAAAAGGATGCTTGAATGGATTTGGGGAAGGCCTTTGCTCAGCAGTGGAACAATGTAGGCTAACATTAAAAAAAAACTTATTTCCGTTGATAATTTTGAATAAATAAATGATTTTGACATCATAAATAGAAGGAAACGACAAAGATCAGGTTCAAGATTTTATTTGCAATACCACCAAAAAAAAAATATATATACAGGAATTTATTAGGTTTTTATTTTATTACAAAGTCAAAGTTAAATAATTTATTTCAATTATGCCCATAAAAGGCACTTTTGAACGTCAAAATTTACAAAAAAAATTAAATTGATTCTAGTCGTCCCTTCCAAAAGTTAGTTTTCGTATGGAGACGATTGTACAGTCAGTGGCAACATTTTGACCTTGAGTTGATTTAGCGTAGTACAGAGTTTCAAGGCACTGGTTTTGTAACAATTTATTTTTTCTTTTTCGTGTGCATAGTGACTAACCTGGAGTCAATCAATCTGCCTAGCCTTTTCCCAACTATGTTGGGGTCGGCTTCCAGTCTAACCGGATGCAGCTGAATACCAGTATTTGACTAACCTGGAGTCAGAGTGTTTAATTGCCGCCCATGGGCCTCGGACTTGGCTTCACATGCCGAGAAATATCTCTCAAGCACGCCGATTTGCTCACAATGTTTTCCTTCACCGGTATTAAAGCAAGTGATAACTATACAATACGCACATGAATCAAAAGTCAGAGGGGCGTGCCTTGGGTTCGAACTCGAGACTTGGCAGCCCGACAGTCATACCACTAGGCTATTACTGCTGGTTAGCTCTGACGTACGGTCTACTGGACTATTTGTTTACTGATGAAATAGGGTGGATAAAAGACTAAGGCTATTATAGCTAACCAGATATTAGAAAAAAATAAAGAGCCTGCGTCAAATATACTTGTTTATTTTTTTGGATATTAGCATATTTATCTAGTCACCAAAATGTGTTCATGTCTCAATAATATTAAAATTCAAATATTCATTAACTAGCGACGTGCTCCTGCTTCGCACGGTTTTTATGACTTGAGATTTCTTAGGTAAACGTACGTTTAATAGTAACGTATTATACACATAAATCTTCCGGAATAAATTCTCTAAACGATGGTGAAAACCTCATCAAAATCTGTTGCGTGTTTTAGAAGAACAACGCGGACATACAGATAAACGCGAAAAACTACTTTGCTTTATAATACATATACGAGTATGTACAGTTAATCAGGCTGTACAAGAACAGATTGGACGGTGATCTCCAAACTAGGAATTGGCCACTGGCCTGTATCTTGGGGGTCAGACTTGCGACATTTCCAGAGTTAAGTATAGTACATAGTGATTATTGCATAATAGGTAAATGTGAACTAAAATTAAACTACACTAAAATCAATCAAGTTGCATAGCCTTTACTAACTTTTCTAACCGGATGCAGCTGAATACCAGTATTTTAAATGGAGCGACTACCTATCTGACCTCCATAACCCGGTAACCGAGTAATACGATACCCCTTGGAAAGACTGGTTATCAGACTTTCAGGCTTCTGACAACACGTAACGACTGTCAAAGATCCACGAATGACAGCCGGGACCAACGGCGTAACGTGCTTTCCGAGGCACGGAGAAGTCTTGGTATGTAAACACCCCTCCACGGACCGACCCCGGCAAGCGTAACTTGTAGATCGACCCGTGCGGCTGTTATTACTTGGCCATGAACTAACTCAATCAAAACAAAAAATGCCATCAGCGTGAGATCAAATAAAGCTAAATATATCTAATCTTCAGTATGAGATCGATAAAATAAAATAATAAGTAGTACCAAGGTGTAAAGTTCACTCATTCTCTATAGAAAAGGGAGGTTCTGATCAGAAGGGTATTGTGTCTGGTGGACTACTGCCCGACGTTTTTGTCGGGACGTTGTATATAAGCTAGTCGCGCGGTAAACGAACGGTAAACAGATTTTGCTTGACGTCAGTGTGATGTGACGATGTAGATGTCGCTACAATAAGTAATAATATCGAACAAAATATAAATCTAATCAATTATCATGAAATCAATAAAAATTAAGCAAGTGAGTGTAAGTGTGAGTATGTGTTAGAGAGTGTGAGTGTGTTTAGGTTTGTGTGTGTGTTGTGAATGTGAGCTTTGGAGTACACTTAGTCTATATGATGTTGCTAAATCTACGTACAAATAATGATTTCTGTTTCATGGTAGAAGAGTTAAAAAAGCCGTTTCATT
Source organism: Agrochola lota (assembly GCA_947364205.1). NCBI lineage: Eukaryota > Metazoa > Arthropoda > Insecta > Lepidoptera > Noctuidae > Agrochola > Agrochola lota. The sequence continues at coordinate 4,490,227 of OX376246.1, read as the reverse complement.
CAGCCTAATTCCATCAAAAATTTGAATCGGGAATCGATTATAAAACTGTTTTAATCTTTATATATGAATCTTTAACAAAATTATCACGGCATTATTCCCCGGAGCCGGAGACAGAGATGCACACTGACATTTCGCCTGTAATGTTCTAAGTTATTTGGAGGACAGTCTTTAATTGAGCACAAATCCAGATTTCGGGTTGCTTCTGACAATTTCCACCAGCAACGACGATCGCAAGACCAAAAAGGCAGAAAAATCATGCATTTAATCTTAAGCTTGAAATCCGGGTCTTCTTAAAATCGTTTTAAAATTAATACGATTTTAATGATTAAGTAAATTAGGTTTCAATTTGTTATTCAAATTAAGAGAGGGTAGCTGCGTCCTCGTGTCTACTAATAACGAAAAAACTGCTACAATTCATCTTTCAATACTGATGAAGATGGCTGACTGTCATAAGATTCTCATTTCATTCAATGGAGATGATTATTGTCTTTTGTATTTTTTCAGTTTCTCAGATAACGATTTTCTGAAATGACGTGGCAGCACGGAGACATCAGGTACGGGCACCTGTCAAAAGTGTCAAAGCGACTCGTATTTCCTTTAGTCGTGACTGAATGATGAACGAATGATGAACGTCATTTTATTATATTTTACAGCTTGGCAAAGAAAAGTTTGGAAAAAATGAGGGCAACATTTTCGCACTTCGGTCACTTCGAATGGGGAATGAGTAAAACAATTTAACAAATTCTTAGAAAAACTGCTTGTGGTTGACTCAAAACCTACTAGCACTTGTCGACAAAGTAGTCCCATCATTAAAGGTCTGCATTATTTGTAAAATATTTAGTTCCAAATGTCACCACGTCAGACTCTTTTATGTCGACCTGTATATTCGTTGTCGAAATGGAAGACCTCTTGTCGAAGTGGCGCCAACTGGTGGCGTATTAACAACATGAAATGCTTAAATTGGTATGGTGGTGGTACGGCAAGAAGAGCTCTGCTACTCTATAATTATAAAGGTCTGTCTAGTAATTAGCTTAACTACTTAATTCAGTATAAGAAGACGCCTTTGCCCTGCACTGAGACAGTTAAATGCTTATTATTTCATACGTAACACCTAATTGTGATCTCTTCACCTCTCCCGTTGTATAAGGTATGTAGTTAATAGTTCTGAACTTGACCAATTCAGTTTCACTGTACAAATAAAATAAAAACATGCCAGCGTGCTATGGAAAGAAGATTAATGAACATCAAATTTAAAGACAAACAATAAAGAAAGATAGACAATCCTCGCAGAAACAGAAGTGGAAATAGGTGTGGTACGTAGCACGCTCGAAAGACATAAAATGGAGTAAAAGAAGCACCATATGGGCAGGCCTAAAAGGAAAACGAAAAAGATGGGTTGACGAGATCGAAAAAGTGGCCTGCAGTAGCACAGGACAGAAATGTACAAGAATGCCAAGAAGGGAGGAGGCGTTTACTCAAAGGGAGCCTTAATTAATTTCCTAAATTTTATTTATTGTTTACTTTTTTTAGTCATTATTTGTTTTTATTAAGGAATAAAGAGGCTTTAATATATTAGTACCTGGTCGACCGAGCTCTGCTCGGGTGAAAATAGAGAAAACGAATTTTCCCAGATATAAGACCTCGCTAGATCAGTTTTTCGCCCCCGTAAACCCATGTGTTGCCACTTTCCTCGAAATCGTTAGAAATGCTTTCGAGAACGTGATTACAGACATATAATATATACAAATATTCCTAATTGAATATAGGATTAATTATTCAGATTCACATTGATCTACTTATGCCCGTTTCCCTAACACTAAGGGACACCTATATTATGTTATGCCTAAGCATAAGCGAACTGTTAGAATTTCAACGCTTGGCTCAGCGCCGACTGTTGTAAGTCCAACGTGCAATAATATTTGGGTATTGCGTAGTGTTAGTGATAACAGGCATTAGTCTAATAATAAAACAGTTATTGTTTGTTCTAAATCTTTAGTCGCTGTCTCAACATCTGCCTAACCTTTTCCCAACTATGTTGGTGTCGGCTACCAGTCTAACCGGATGCGGCTGAATACCAGTTTTTTTTATATAGAGCGACTGCCTATCTGACTGCCACAATCCAGTTACTCTGTAACATTATCATGTTGGCCAGTAAATAAAGTTATAAAATACCATTCTAGTCTTATTATTTTATTAATTCTCCAGATGTTTTTTTCAATTCTTATAGCTCAATTCGCCTACAATCAGATTAACTTCGTGCAAATCGCCTCAAGAAAAAATACTTAATATTACTTAAAGTGTTAGTTCCCCCCCTTTCTGGAGAGTATATTCGGGAGAATCACCAATAAGCCTTTATGTTTTGCGTTTGAATCTTTACTTCCTGTTCGTAGTTTCTTCGTTTGAAAGAAATATTACTTCGATCATTGACGTGACAGCCCTTTGCTCCCCAAAGGGTTCAATTACAGTAAATTATTTACTCAGCCACTGTAGCTGTACACAGGGTTATTGGTTATATATGTCGGCAATCCATTAAGGAGCTGTAGTAGGAGAGGTCATTTACAACCAAATGATCATGACCTCTAATGCCAACTTTAACTATTTTCTCGTAATTTTACATTTTATATTTTTTAAATTTATGAAATAAAAATATCAAAATGTCAAATGACTCGAAAATTGTTGACATTTGCATAGGAGTCAAAAGGGGTCATTTGGTTGTAAATGACCTCTCCTACATCCATAAAAGGGAGTTTGTTGCGGCACTTCTTCTTACCAGCTTAAGCACTAGGAAGTGGTGAAGGGTGGGCGTTTTTGGGGGACTGTCTTATGTAATTTTGACGTTCGAAAAGTGCTGATTCTCAGCCTAGTTTGAATAAATGACTTTTGAATTTGGATTAATGCATTGCCGATATATAACCAAAACCTTGTATAATTTTATTATATATTTATACGCCGCATATACCATTGCTCAAGGTTGTAGTTTCGGAGATTCTATAATGAGTCAATGAGAACAACACGCAAAACAACAACAAAAACACCTGCATGCTGATAATTTTTGTTGTTGGTATGTACATATTGTATTCATGTTTGAGCAAATAAATGATTGTGTTATCTTATCTTTGCCAGTCCGTGGTTTACCTATCGCTGTTACTAATAATTTATACATGAGACGCTAATTTAGGCTTCCTGCTCATATATGCTCAAACAGTAGCATAACAAGAGAATTTGCAAAAGGAAATGCAAATTCTTAAGGCCTATTCAGATAAAAGTGATATCGCTGTCGCGCTCGGTGGCGATACCGAACCGGTACGCGATATCACTGTTGCGCTCGGTAGCGATACCGAATCTGTACGTGATATCACTGTTGCGCTCGGTAGCGATACCGAACCGGTACGCGATATCACTGTTGCGCTCGGTAGCGATACCGAATCGGTACGCGATATCGCTGTTGCGCTCGGTAGCGATACTGGTTCAAAGTGACTAACCAGAAGGCGGACCCCGTTGATCAGATCTCTGATCAGTCAATCTGAGGACAAATCTTATGCGATTAGCGAGCCCAAGTCAAACTCAGAGCATTTATTTCTACTAAACTATGTATTTACAGGCATTTTTTAATAGTCAAAGTGTCGGTCAGGCAGACAAATGAAGCTAGTTCATGCCCATTCCAAAGCGTAGTAGGTTCCTATGGAGAAGAACGGGCAAGAAACTCCACGGACACTCTTTTTATTAAAAAAATCCTATACTATCAAACGAGCAATATTTGTATATTTATATATATATTTGTAATCACGTTCTCGAAAACGGCTCTAACGATTTCAATGAAAGTTGCAATATAGGGGTTACGGAGGCGAAAATCGATCTAGCTAGGTCTCATAATTCGTTTTCTCCGTATTTTCTCCCGAGTAGAGCTCGGTCGCCCAAAGTTTAGAACAAGAATAATGACAGATGACACCTTAGAATAATGACATGGCAGCATGGAATTAGTAAGTACCTACTTTCATGGCAGCATAGTATTAGTATGAGCTTGCCTATACTATTAAATGAAAATTCTTTTTTGTCACCAGAGCAGAGCTCGGTCGCCCAGGTGATATTGTTACTAAATATCAACAAAAGTGTTGAAAATTATAGACAAAAGATTAAAAATAAATTAGGGTTTCGGAACCGAGGGCCACATCTTTAGATATTTATTTGTCTTAATGATTCAATATTTCTACGCCTTTATGTATCACAAGCCGTTCAAAGTCAACGACCTTCGCTATATAATTATGACGATTAATATTATATATTCACTAAAAACTTCCATAGTATAAATACAAAAAAAGAATCGGTATGCGAATCCGTTTAGATTATGCGTAAAATATAATGGTTGAGGTCACTTCTGAATCTATATTAATGATTAGATAAGTAATAGTATATTAACACCTTGAGTGGTTAAATGAAAGACAACTTTCTTTCTTTTTCGTGTGGTTAGTGACTAACCTGGTGTCAGAGTTTTAAAGCCGCCCATGGGCCTCAGACTTAGCTTCACGAGTTATCGAGAAATATCTCTCAGGCATGCCGGTTTCCGCACGATGGTTTCCTTCACCGTTTTTGAAGCAAGTGATAATTATACAATACGCTCATGAATCGGAGTCAGAGGTGCGTGCCTTGGGTTCGAACTCGACACCTATGACTTGGCAGTTTGACAGTCACACTATAGGCTATCACTGCAAAGACAACTAACAAAAGGTATTACAAGGCAGATGTGAGTGGAAACAGCCGGAACGGCCTAGAAGGATATAAGATATAGTGATCTTATTGGTAATGTTCTACAGCAGAAGTCACCAAATTGCGGACCGCGGACCGGATCCGGAAACTTTACTCCAGACTTTAGACAAGAACCCAAAAAAACTCATCAAATTATTTTTTTATTTTATCATCTTTATATTTCGATACTCACCACGTCTTCACAGTTTCGCTAGCTAATTTTAATTTGACCCTGTAGTATCTAACTACTATATGGGCACACACACGCACGTACAACGCACATAGTATACAATTAATAACCAACCAAGATTTAATTACAAAATCTACTTCTCACCAGCGATTTCTATACAATTCCCACAAATTGTCATTACATTCAATAATAAGTTATATTTCCTCTTATTACACTGAAATTGATTCTTATACCGTATTATTATTTTATATTATTATGTATAAATCTGTGTTACGTATGTTTCCTTTATAGGTATATGCATTAGCCTCATTTATTGATACGAGAACGCAATATAATTATTGCGCCATTTTAGTTTAGATGCGTTGTTTTTTAATACAGTCGTAGTTAATGGTCAATTGAGTAAAGTACTGACGATATACAGGTTGTATTTTGATTCATGGGCATCCTCTTAAGGGGTCATTGTACTCAATAACAATATGAGAAAAAAATATAAGACATCCATTTTAACATGCTCATATTTCTTTCATCAGTTCTCTGTCAGTAATTCACGGAACTGTGTAAGTTAATGGTTTTAAAACGACAATAATCATCCCTGTCACTCCATTCATAACTGTAGCGTGAAGGTAAAACCTTGCTTACAAGTTCTTGGTCAATTAGAGGTAAATTCTGACCTTCCGAAGAAATATGATGTAACGATTTTATGTTACAGTTGACAGTAGTGCTAATTTGGACCCTTACTCAAGAGACCGCACACACATTTTCGAATGTTATTGGTTTTTTCTTGTTTTAAAGTTTCGTTCGAATTTGATAATGAACTTGTTATCTCCAAATCACTTTTGTCAACAAATAAACAAAAAAAAATCAAAACCTACCTTTTAAGCTAAAAACTTAAAGCTCATTTTCCCTTGAAGGTTATCTCTAATAGTTCAAAAAACAATCCTTGGAACGAAAATTGTATCATATGACGTAATAATTAAAGTGTCTTTTTCATTGCAGCGTCATTTGCAAGTTCAGGGTAAACTGGCCTAGTTTTAAATACATAGGAAATAATTTAAATAGCGAGGAAGATAAAATATGAGTAGTTTGTTTCATTAACATGTCGACTTATTTACTTTCCGGGTAAGTAGAGTTGCAAGTCATTGACATCAGCTGATTAAGGGCCTTCTGACAGACTAGGGGAGAATTGCAATAATGAACCTTAACCTAATAACAATAAGATAGGGTACTATACAGGTTCAAATTAAATAAGCTAGCGAGCCTTACAGCAGTCGTATATGATGTGTAACATCTGACATCTCACCTTGGTAATAAGAAACATAAGCAACATTAAAGGGGCGACCTCGTCAAGGTCGTTTCTGATGGCCAATTCAAGCACCGCACGCGCTCATTGGTCAAATCAAGTAGCGTGCACTTCCTCGGATTCCTGTTACACACTTCCGTCGCTTTTCACGAAATCACTCCCACAGATTTGAAAAATTTTACACAAAAAAAACACATTTTATTGATGACCGAGATAAACTCTGAAAGTATATTAGAATTGAAAAAGTCACATTGGACATTCCGAAGCCCTACATATAAACTCACAAATACCTCTTTAGCTTATTATTATTATTAAGTACAGATCAGATAAGATACCATATCCTACTGACCCTATTTAATTTACACATTCGACTAGAATTCAAAGGTGAAAAAAATCGGGGCACTAATAAATTGATTTCAAGTTTATGTTTTGACTGAGTGTAACTTACTCGTATTTTTGTCTTAGTTAGAAACTGTGGTAGTGGTTGTAAAACTTTATTTTGTTGACAGGTCTGATTATGTCTCAACTGTCAAAATGACAGCTAAACATAACATCACGCCTTGTTGGGTAGAGGCGTACTTAAAGTACATCCAAATTGCGCCAGCTATGTTGACAGCTATAACTACAGATTTAAATATTTGGGATTGATAAAATTATTAAACTTGTCATTACCTACTACATTAACTAGGTCTCAAATAATAGATCATAAAATGATTAGCCTAACTAAAAAAACATGCAAAAACCAAAACTTGAAATTGATAACTTGAAGACATTACGCGTCAGTATGTCTAATAAAAAAAATAAAAAAAATATTGCCTGATTATCTAGACAGGTAACGAAATAAGGAACTAATTGTAGTATACAAATTTTGACAGTTCGTTGACATTTTGACAAAAGCTTCAAAAATTTAATGGAATTTTTCATCCGGTGTAAAAATATAGCATGCCTTTATTATTTCCTGTCATTACTTATTTATTTGACATTGACATTGTCAAAAGTAATATATTAAATATTCGTTTTTATATGTCTATGGTTTGAATAATTAATAAGGCTTCCTAGTTCATATTATAGAGTTAATTTTAAACATCATTTCGAAATTCGAACGGTGTCTCGTTGTGAATCCGAGATGTTTTACTTTAAAAACAAATGAGTTCGCTTTCGAATCGAGCGCCACTTGAGTGAGGTTCCAAGTGAACTTTACTGAATAACATGAAGTTGTGTTGTTTTTATACAATACAGGATGTTGTGATAGACTTTGCTTAGTACTTAAATGATTTGAAGACCGCCTCTTTAAGAGTGTTTATTCTAAAAGTTGGAAACGTCGAAAATAGCGGTCAAATATTTACCTACCTGTTTTTATTAATTTGAAATATTTCTGTATGGAAATATAACTAGTGTCCTAAAATATACATAATGAATTGCAATTATAACACTGAATTTGATGTTGTAACCGTTGTAGGTGTAAAAAAGGCATTTGGAAAGTTTCCAAATACTTTTTTTTTACATCTAAAACTAAATATTCGGTGTTACGATATTAATTAATGAATATGAATATGAATTATTGCATTTCATAATTGCTACCCGCACTGCAATTTTTTGTATGAAAATGTGTTGCGCTGCGGCCCACTGCGGCGACTGTAATGTGCGCTTCGCTTTATAATGGTTGACCTCGGAAATATGACCATAAACTCATAAATCAATCGATTCTGGCGGTAACCATTAATAGCTCTAATCATGGATAAAGACTCGTGCTGAGTTAGTTTTTTTGGCAAAAGGCCATTTAATATTTGACTCGGATGGTAAAATGTCGTCAATGAAATCAAACTGGATTATAGAGGTCAATTAAATAGCTTTCATGAGTGAATTTACTGAATATAGCTAAGTCCGAATACACTGGAACGTCAGTCCTACTGCCAACTTACTGATTGGCTGGAATATTTTTACATTTCATGCCAATTGGAGAGAAGAACTCTTTAATCGAAGCAAATAAGTGCATTGAAAGTTGAAAGGTACTTGGTGAATCAATCAAACATTTCATTTCAGTATTTTTAACTTTTTTTTTATGGCCTCTCGCAGGTCAACCGGTTGTCGGCTGCTTAACCGGTAACCGGACCTTCCTGTGGCTGCCTCAACAAATTAAGGCCTCCAACCAATTAAACCTCAGAAACTAAGCGACTTCACGCCAAGGGCACCCCTGTCGGGTACGGACCTCGGCTTAGGGCGTCGCGTTGCTGGGGTACGACAACAAGGGACAGGCTGGATCAGATTAATATTATTATTAGGGGAATTTAAAACTATACAGACTCTGCGGCGCGGGCGAATTTTTATCTCACAAAGTGACGCGCGCTTTTTAGCTTGTCCACTCTGAAATGACGCGCCCCACTACCGCACTTACGCACACGGTAATTTCTATGGATAATGCTGTTGTGGGGCGCGCCATGTCAGAGTGGACAAGCTGTACTTGTAGTTACCAAGTGTACAAACACGCTGTGTGTCTCGGTACCGTCCGAGACACGGGCAAAGTCAGAAGTGCGTGCGTGTGTGTGTTATGTGCTGACGCTACTCGTCTTCACGCACGTTCACATAGCTACCACAAGTAAAGCGACCCTCGCTTCGTGAGATAAAAATATGAAAATAGATTAACGAATAACCTTTGATGTAAAATCCACAACGAATAGAATAGACTTCCGACTTATTTTAATTTGCGAGGGCGCGGGCTTACCGCAAGGTTTTCGTAACAACCTTATTTGAACTTAACGATTTGGCGAATAATACTAATAAGGTGAACCGGAAACTAAAATGTATTGACAAGGTTCACTGGGTACAAAACAAGCTAAAATCACCTCGGAGATTCTTGGAAGGATGAGATCCGAGGTGAAATTATCAGAAACATTCAAAAACAAAAGATGGAAACAGGATGACCTATATCTGTCTCCAATTTCAATGAATAGTATAAACAATCTCATGCAGTCAGGGGCAAATAGGTCAACATCAAAATAACAACAAAATTTAAGAAAATTTTAATGATTGATTGATGCTTTTTTTTTTAAACAAATTTAACAATAAAGACCTATTGCCTCCGATGGCATGAGATTGTTAATTGGGATTGAAGACAGAAATAGGTCACCTGTACCCAACTAAAAAAAATGAAAAATCTGATAGTTTCACTTCGGATCTCATCGTTCCAAGAACCTCCGAGGTTAATTTAGCTTACTTGTGTTTATACCCAGTGAACCTTGTCAATACATTTTAGTTTCCTGTTCACCTTATTAGTTAATTGCATATTTTATTATTATTTGCCAAATCGTTAAGTTCATATAAGGTTGTTACGAAAACCTTGGGGTTACCCCACGCCCTCGCAGCGCTGTCAGAAAACGAGAAAAGTGACAGAAATAGACTAAACTTACTCACGCCAGAGTGAGTAATTGTCGCGTGTGTCATGTTAGGCCTGCTGGAGTGAAGACTGTGAATTGTCAAGTGTAGCGTGGGACAGCCCCCAGCTAGATGTACCGATGATTTTACAAAGGCAGCTAGGACAGACTGAATGCGGAAGGCCGAGAACCGGGTGATGTGGCACAACTTGGTAGAGGCCTATATCCAGCAGTGTGATGCGTGATATTGGTGAGATATTTCAGTTTAGTTCATGCCGCAGTAAGAAGTACATTTTCGAAAACATTGCCACCTGTTCTCGAAAAATTTTTTGATGAAGTCAGTGAAGTCAACCTTTTTATGAAAACCTATTTGGTGAACATTACATTCATCACACGATTTTAGGAAATATTTTTTTTAATATATTGAAAAGCGAATCTATATTCAAATACAAATAAAGTCGACAGTTAATTGATTTTGGCAAACACAAGTTTATTTTTTTATTGGAGCAGTTTGAAGTGCTTAAAAGTACGAAGAAGTAATACGACATGATTAATTCAAAACTCAAATTCAAAGAATTTATTTTAATTCAACCAATTACAGGCCCTTTTGAATTAACAATGGTTCGGTCAGTCAGAATGATGAACCTAGTTGCCCATTCCAAAGTGTAGTAAGTAGGTTTCTATGGAGAAGAAACTCCATGGATACTCTTTCAAAAATTATATTGATTTGTAGTTACAAAATATCTTCAAAACATTCATATTATAAGAAATCTAGAAACCGTTCACTGGATAGTAAGTCGTTTAAACATATGTTTTCCTTCATGTAGATTTATCCATATAAATTGCTGACTTTCTAAGTAACTGAATGCATCGTTATAGCTGCAATCTGCTGATAGATAATACCGTTAGATGCATGAAATTGTAGGCATACAATTACATGCAAATGTTTCCTGAGAAAATACTGAGATTGCCTATGTTCAATTTAACCTGTGTCATTCTGGTTCACTTGGTTCACTCAACTGAGCGCACACAATTCGAAAGCGAACTCATTTGTTTATAAAGTAAATCATCGCGGATTCACAACGAGACACTGTTCGAATTTCGAAATGGTGTTTAGAGAATCAGCATCGCGAGTCTTTGCAAAATAATTATCGCAATAACAAAACAAAACAAAACACCAGTATTCCCGAAAGGCTAGGCAGAGATGTACCTATAGTACACCCAGGGGCTTAGCTATCGCCGTATCAGCAGTATCAATGATACGGGGCCCCCAAGCTTACAGGCGAGATTAGTATTAATGAGGAGCCCGTAATTAATGAATACCTAATGAAAATATGAAAATTAACGTAATTTGTTTAAGACTTACTAAGGCCTCAAGCTAAAGGCACGATCTAACTCTCAAACTCTAACATTCATTGGTAAAATCACACAGAAAACCTAACCTGCGAGTCAGGATACTCCTATTTTCGCTTTTACGTTATCTTAGTCACATGACAATGACACCTCAACCTATCCGAGTTAGGATTCTCAAAATTTCCAGCAAGAGCTCCCAATATATTTCCAGCAAAGGCCCCCAACATATTTTGATACAGGGCCCCTTTTCTACTAGCTATGCCACTGAGTACACCCACATTTTGCCAGTTATTTTTAAGTCCCATGTAATAGACGGCGATTCATTACCAACAACCGGGCACAAATTCAGACTCCGGGCTGCTACTGAGAATTTACAGATGGAAAATCCCAATAACACTTTGCCCGACCCGAGAACTGGCGAAATGTGGATTTATTTACCCTTCTGCTTACCCCGTCGAAGCATATAGTCGTAATGTTAAGTTTATGTAAAAATAATAGTAACTCATGGTCAGATTTGACACGTGCGACTCCGATTCTTAGGACATAAAAAAACGCGCGATAAGATAATTCATTATCAATAAAATATCGCACAACATGGCCATGACATTCGCTCTATAATAAATAACAAAATTTAATAAATTTGAATGGAAAACCCATTAACGATCTCATTTGCCATACATTAATCATACAAGGTTTTTAGGGCGTTTTCTCACTTATCCGTATTCGGGTCGTATTCAATTCGTGTTCGTTTCTGATCCGGTGTGGCCAGCCTAGTAATTGTATGGACGATTGTGCACTCATGCGAAGACGTACAATTACTAGGATGGCCAAACCGGATCAGATACGGATAAGTGGGCAAACGCCCTTAGATTTTTTTTGTTATATTACTAGCAATTAATACTTGTCGATTTTTTGCTAAAGGACGCACCTAGTAACCTACGTAATACATTATGATAGATGAACTTATTAAAAATTAGTAAACAATTACATGTAATAATATTTTTTAAGTAATTTTTTTGGTATCCGTGATAGCCACAAGCCGTCATTCGTCAATCCTTGAAATCCGGTCCGAACAGAAACAAAATGGCTGACTCGAAGGGTTCTGTACCACGGTACAATATTTACTTGCGCGGTACTACCTACTATTTATTTATGTTACCATATATAATATCGAGCAGAAAACGCCGAAAAAAAAACAGTTTTCTTGTATGGAGACCCTTTAATTTTCTAACTTTATTTTATATTTTTATATACTTTATGAAAATTTCAAGTGTCTGCTTATTACGGTTCAAAGAGCCCTGTGACAGACAGACAGACAGACGGACAGCGGAGCCTTAGTAATAGGGCCTCGTTGACACCTTATTGGTAAGGAACCCTAAAAAACAACCAAAAAAATAAATTCGGATATCATTTTATACCTAGCCTTTTCCGAACCATGCTGGGGTCGAGTTCCTGGATAACCGGATGCAGCTGAATACCAGTATTTTACATGGAATGATTGCCTATCTGACTTCCTTAACCCATTTACTGGGTAACACAATACCCCATGGTAAGACTGGTTGTGAGACAGACTCTGACTAGCCGTAACGACTGTCAAAATCTATGGAATGGTGGACTCATAAGTAAGACGGCTATATTTATTTATTTACTCTATAACGTGTGCTCAAAACTGCACATGACCACGTTTAGCGATAGGTCATATAATATAATATCAAATTGAGGACAATACGCGTCTATTGGAGAGATAAACATTATTTACATAAATGTATACAAATATTGACAGACTTCATTAACTTGATAACTTTCAAGGATAACCTAAATGCCTTTTAGTGGCAAAATCTAAGTTTCTAGAAATCACGATAATAACTACTTTACTAAAGATATAATTATGACGTATTTTATTGTTTTTTTTTTCGCGATATCACATGTGGTCCCATAGTAAAAGTTGTTCATAATGATGAGTAAAGTCACTCGTTTAAGTGTTGGTGACTAATCCCATCACCCTATACAGGGTGTCAGGGACATCGATGCGAAAACTGTTACCATGGATTACAGTACATGATTCTGAACCCCCCTGCGTTGAAATTTTTCGTCGGATTTTTTTTTTATCAGCTGTTCCAAACATTTTGACCGCGTAGGTATGTAGGTACCACTTTTCTATGACACAGCAATTTTTTTTTAATGAGGTGGCGCTTATGTATTTGAGAATGGTGCTCAAATTCACGAGGGGAACGCAGCCGCACACGTCGACGATGGTCGTCGACGCTCGCCGACAGCTGCAGTTACCTCTTGCGTTGACGCGAGCCACTCGCGTGTATGAGCACTTACTAGTAAGTAAGCACGTCCGGTTTAGTTAAATTTAGAATTCTAGTTGGTATTATTCCATTAGCACAAATTAGTACTCCCACAGAGAAGAGACCTAAGTCTAGCAAGCAATATGGGCCAGAGTATTCTTGTAGCATGCCTGCGGGTCGCGGGAAAGTCCGAAAGGGATACCGTGGCCCCTGGCAACGTACAGGAACAGCAGGAACATGGGTGGGTTTTAGTCAGTATGAGTCTGACACGCCCTCCCGCTCCGTACAGAGCGGGAGAAGTTACTTGATAATTTCCCAACCAAAAAAAAAGGATTTATTGTAGCAACATTATACTTAGGCTGATTTGGTTATTGTTTATCTTACTGACTGTTATTGGTTAAGGATGCGTAGTAACCCAGAAAAAATTAAACACGTGGCTACTCTTCTCACCAAACACGACGAAAAAAAAACACAATAGCTTCCCGCCAGCAGAAAATTTTCGCCCAGCGTCTCAGATGAATACAGATGTCTCACTTCGCTTTTTATGTATGAAGCTACAAGTACGCGACGGGCCCGTATTGTTGGGCCAATTCAGAAGATCTAAAAGTTACGCGATAGAAAGAGAGGCAACTTGTAGGTGAATATATCTGTAGGTAATTAGCCAGCTGAATGGAACTTTATTGTGTCGTAGCAAGAGTCGCTTTTTATTTAAATGTTTTTGCGGAGTGCACCCTCTGTATTAATCAAAATATAATTAAGTGGTTATCTCTAGAATTCTAAATGATATTATTGCATTACTCAAAAAAAAAATAACAATAAATATAAATAAAATTAAGTGGTTATCTCTAGAATTCTAAATGATATTATTGCATTACTCAAAAAAAATATATGAAAAATATAAATAAAATGAAGTGGTTATCTCTAGAATTCTAAATGATATTATTGCATTACTCAAAAAAAAAAATACGAAAAATATAAATAAAATTAAGTGGTTATCTCTAGAATTCTAAATGATATTATTGCATTACTCAAAAAAAAAATACGTTGTTACTATATCTATTTTTCTGAAACGGTTTGATAGCATTGAGTGTGATTTTCCGTAAATACCAAAGGAGCACATTCTAGATTATATTATACTTAATTGACCTCAACTAATAATTGACTTTGTGGTTACGTAACAAGTATCTTAATTAGAAAAAAAAAGCAGGTGTTTACAATAAAATGATCAACCCACGTCATACCAATAATTAATACGAAATTAGACTAGCAAAAAATTGGCTAATAAAGATAGTCTGGATCTAATAAACAAGGTAATCTTCTAACTTGTTTTTAGATCGAAACTAATAAAATAAAGAGAAAAGATTTTAAGTTTTATTTGTTTGTTACAGAGCAGTGGGTGGATCTGTGGTAACAGCCGCGACTTACGCTTTACATTGTGTAAATTATTTCATCACCATTGCTCTCAAAATGGTGAAAGTGGGCCTGCTTCTCCCTGTTGGGATAGAGGCCTCCTCTCTCTAAGTCCTTCTCAGAGAGAGGAGGCCTGAATCCACCAGTAATTTACCACGCGGGCCCAGTGCGGGTTGGTAGATGTCACATGTCTTCGATTTTTTGGTTCTAGGACACGCCGGTTTCCTCACGATGTTTTCCTTCACCGTTTTGAGAGCAGTGGTGATGAAATAATTTACACAAAGTAAAGCACCTGTCTAGGTTTGAAGCTACGATGTAGGTACAACTCGTAAGTCGCGTCCATTACCACTGGGCCACCATTCCTCCCCACTCACTTATCAGGAGGCTAAAAGTCACCCAAAGGGCAAAGGAGAGGGCTATGCTTGGAGTTTACCTACGTGATCGAATCAGAAATGAAGAGATCCGTAGGAGAACCAAAGTAACTGACATAGCCCGAAGAATTGCCAAATTTAAGTGGCAGTGGGCTGGGCACATTGCTCGCAGAACAGATGACCGATGGGGCCGAAAGGTTCTGGGGGGGCAACCGCGTACCGGAAAACGTAGCGATGGAAGGCCGTCCACAAGGTGGACGGGTGACCTTGTGAAGGCCGCAGGAATTCGCTGGATGCGGGCAGCACAAAACCAGTTGAAGTAACGGTGCTTGGGGAGGCCTATGTCCAGCAGTGGACGTCTTTCGGCTGAAATGATGATGATGGGTTGCGGAGGTCAGATAGCTACATTCTAGTCAAATTTGATGAGATTTGATTGCTTTATAACATAAATGTCAATGCCAGCCTTCCCAAATATGAAAGTGCATCAAACACACCTCTCAAAACATTTCTCAGAAAAATTTAGACAAACGTGGAGACATGACCAACTCATAACTCCGTTCATCCAAAGTTGGCTACACGTATCAATCACGAGCGTTTAAAATTGGGTCGCGGTCAGCATTGTAAAACAAAACAAATAAATAAATATTTGTAATTGTTTACAAAAACATCACGAAATTAGGTCATCCGGATTAACTCCGAATTTGTCAATGAAAGAGTGTCGGTGTAATGATAATATTTCATAAAAGCTGATGCCCACGAATTTGTCTGCATGTATTTTGTGTGTCATCATTTGTTGTTAACCACCCTTGTGGTCAAGTGGAAGACCTCCTGTCTCAGACCCAGAGATCCCGGGCCAGAGCGCGGCCAAATTTTTCTGCTCAGTTTAGTTGGTGGTAGGGCTTGTTCTAAGTCCGCCTGGCTAGCTACTACCATCTTATCTAAGTCTGTCGCCATAACAACAATGTTAACAGCATTGTTGTGTTTCGGCAGTTAGAGGTAAGATAGCCAGTTCCTCCGTGATGAACGTAACAACCCAGGGTTTAAATTTGTGTTTGAGTTAATCTTAAGGTATTGCTGGATTAGTGAGTCGCTTATAAACTTAGCAATATGTTTGTCTTCTTAGTACGTAATATCCTTGCCTGAGTAATTAAAAAATCAATTCTCCTTTTAAGGAAGCCGGAAATGTTGATTTAAATTAAATACACACGTTTACAAGTTTTATCACGCCATTTTGGTTAAAACATTCTTATAATCAAATAATCCTTTTAGCACTAGATTAGCATAACAACTATAATAGCTTTATTACCCTATAATGTTCCCACTGCTGGGACGCTGGCCTCCTCTCTGTGAGAGGGAGTGGGCCGTCATCTACCACGCGGGCACAGTGCGGGTTGGTAGATATCACAAGTCTTTGCATTTTTGGTTCTAGGACATGCCGGTTTCCTCACGATGTTTTCCGTCACGGTTTTGAGACCAGTGCTCTATCAAAAGTTACAAGCCTACACGGTCACAACTTACACTTTACAAGTTTGTGTCAATTACGTTTATAAAAAAAAACTACAGGTTTTGTAAAATTGAATGCTTTTTAGATTCTACGAGTACTTGTAAGTTCTAAAATCAAAAAGGTATTCCGCATCGGCCGCCATATTCTTTTCCCGCTATTTTTTTTGTATGTTTTTTTATTGAATATGCGTTACATAAACGCATGGCTGAATGATATAATGTATTTGCCTAATATGGACGGGACGATAAAAAAAAAGTATTAGAAGTAGCCGTCAAAGTATTCCCGCCTTTGAAAATTTATAATTTGAAGATTTTCACGACAAGGTTTTGCGATTAATCTTTCAAAAATTCTAGAAACGTTAATAAATAACGGTCCTAGAAGTGATTCGTGACAAAAAAGACATTTTGTTCGGTGCATTTAGCGACAGCAACATAAATGGAAGTAGCTATCACAGCTAAAATTAGTTTACGAATCTATTTATATACCCAGTTCTCAATAAAGCAAAACTATTTTTTTTTTTATAGGAAATTATTATTATTATTTTATATTATATTATTATACCGAGTATTATTATACTCTGTCTACCTGCAGGTGTGTCTGAAGGGGAACACAATCTTGATGTTATTATATTTTACTTTATTTATAAGGGACAAAAAACAGTTACATGCTTATGAAAATACGGAAAATTCTTAAACTACAAACATTAGTAACGGACACTATTTATATTATACTATTCGTATTACTAAAAAAGCCTGCAATGCTTTGCGCGTCCAGTATAACAACGCGTTCAGGGTTTTGTTGGGGCTCTCATGGCGGTACAGTGCCTCCAGCATGTACGCCGACCACAGCGCGAACGGCTTTCAGGCGGTGCTTTGCAAAAGAACGGCTTCCCTGTGGTCTCGGGTAAAAGGTAGCACCAACACGCTTCTGAGCGTGGTGTCGGACAGTGGACAACCAAATCCTGAGGCATTGGTAGCTCATGCATGTCCAAAATAATAATTATTTTAAATTTTACTAACATAGCTATAAGTATCTACCTTCTAACATAATATGGATTATTATATCAATTACTGTGTGGTTGGTTATACGAGTATATTTATATATATAAAAATGAATCCCTATTTGAACGGCTAGACCAATTTCGCTAATTCTTTTTTTTTTGTTTTTCTTATTATAAGGAGAAGGTTTTTAGGATAGGTAGGTGTAGGTAGGGTAGGTAGGTAGGTGTAGGTAGGTATAGGTATGTAGGTAGGTAGGTAGGTGTAGGTAGGAGGTATGTGGATAAAGTCCGGTCGCGAAGCAGAAAGAATTTCGTACAATGACTCCTCATTACTTATCTCTATCGCTTGCGCACAAATGTATTGCCGTCGCGCTCGCGCATTAGAAGGACCCTCAAAATTCATTCTGCTTCGCGACCGGACTTTAGGAACGTAGTTAGGTTTGTAGGTAGATATGTAGGAAGGTAGGTAGGGTAGATAGTTAGGTAGGGTAGATAGGTAGGTAGGGTAGATAGATACATAAGATGGGTAGGTGCGCCGTAGATAAGTACTTAGCGAAGCCAAGCGAAGCCGGGGCGAACAGCTAGTTCATTAATAAAAGAATAAAATAATCAAAGAAGTGAAGGATTGTGATTTGAGTTTATAAAGATTAAAATATCTGTGATAGCTTTATCCTGACTTTAAAAATTATTATAAATGTGAAAGTGAGTTTTCACTTTCGCTTTCACACTAAAAAGGCTGAGCGGATTTGGATGAAATTTGGCACATGGGTAGAACATGATCTGGAGAAGGACATGGAATACTTTTTATTCGGATATTCCCACGGGATCGAGACTTATGTTTGTGAAACCGCGGGGCGCAGCTAGTAGACATATATTATTTCTCGACGGCATGTGAAGCCAAGTCCGAGGCCCATGGGTGGCTTTAAAACTCTGACACCAGGTTAATCATTAACCACACGAACAAGAAATATGGCCTAATTTAACCAGTCTACTTTATATTTACCCGTATAAATTATGTTTTGCATCCTCAAACTCAAACTCAAAGCATTTATTTCAAATAAACCAATTACAGGTACTTTTGAATTGTCAAGGGGTCGGTCAGTCAGAAAGATGAAGCTAGTTGCCCATTCCAAAGCGTAGTAGGTTCCTATGGAGAAGAACGGGCAAGAAACTCGACGGACACTCTTATAAATCAGAATATTGTTACAAAATATTGGTTACATCATTCATGTTGAAATTATACATGTGAGAACAATGTAGAAAGACGTGCACGTTAAAAGCGTCCGTGATAAAAATACAAAAACAAAAACAATTCAAAAATTAAAACTAACGTTGATGGCCCAAAAAACAGCTAGGATATATTTGTAACCTCACATTTAATAAATGACTACCTGAATAAAAATCTATTTTGGCACTATACAAAAACCAGTTAAAATTATTTCTGTAAACAAATCTATTTATAAACTAACGGCAATAAACTTAGGTCAGACTTAAAAAACTAAATTGTAGAATAGTGTTTAAGCGTGTACTAAATAAAATAAAATATTGATAACTTTAATGAAACGGATCGCTTTTGTTGTTTCCGGGTCGGTTCTGTGTAGTTTTTGTTCAAAGCTATTTTATGAACCATTAAATAATAATCAACAGCTCAATATTAATTTATATTGAACTAGTAAGTATAGTAAAAAGTGTTCGAAAAAATTTAACTTTGAACCTATTGATTAACTCACCCATTTTATGACGTACCCAAATGAGTCAGCAAGATTTAAGCATTTACTTCTAAAAATAAACCCACACGGGTTTTTTATTAAAACTAAATCTATTGTAATTTTAGTCATCAATACTCGTAGTACAGACTTGACGTTCCGTGGACTAATCAAACTCAAACACAAAGCATTTATTTCAATTAAACCATTAACAGGCACTTTTGAATTGTCAAAGAGTCGGTCAGAAAGTTGAAGCTAGTTGCCCATTCCAAAACGTAGATCTCTATGGAGAAGAACGGAGAAGAAACTTCAAGGAAAGTCTTTTAAGTATAGATATTAAAAAATCCTGGGTACATTATTCTTGATGCTTATATATGTGAAAACAATGTAAAAAACATCAAAAACAATTCAAAATATAAGATTAAAAATAAGCCAAGATAAGAGATGACCAGGCTCAACTGACGGCGCCCGTTCACGAACATGACATGTGGATCAGCTCCATCCAACTCAACCATTTTGAAGGGAACTGAATGATCCAACACATGTAGGACTTAAACATGATGTAGGTGTATAGTAACTAGTTACTTAGTACTTTTGTAAATGTGTATTTTATGTGTTTTTATCTTTATATGTGCGTTTTGTTTGTGCAGAATAAACAATTTTTCTTTCTTTCTTTCTTTCTTTCTAGTTCTAGGTTTATAATTCATTAAAGGTTTTATGTAAATCGACTTAATTAAGATTGTTGAAGATGTTGGAAAAAATCATGGCGACTGGGAGCTTGACACACGCTAAGCATGACCACAATAGAAACGGGTTTTGTCGACGGAAGAATAGACAAAATGACAGATGAACATTCACAATCTGTCATCTAGTCTATTCTTCCGTCGACAAAAAGCTTTTCTATTGTGGTCATGCTACGCGCGCTGGCGTAGACTCACGATAGTATTTCAATCATTAGTATTAAGCTTCTAATAGTATTTGTATAAAATTCGGCACACAGGTAGGTTATAACGTACTATAAGGATAAAAAGTATCCTAGGTGTTTCAAAGTCAAAGTCAAACAATTTATTTCAATTAGGCACATAAAAGGCACTTATGAACGTCAAGTGAAGTCACGTGAATGTTAACCTAGGATACTTTTTATCCTTATAGTACGTTTCCGTGGGATAATTTCCGACCTCGACGTAGACGAAGCCGCGGGCAAAAACCAGTTTTTACGATAACAGATCAATCAACATCGATGATTTTAATAGTAAATGCTAGGTCATGATGACGCAGTGTTATTCGGATTTTTTATCAGGAATTTCTCAGTAGCAGCAGTCTGGATTTGTGTCCGGTCGATGACAATAGAGTCGCCACCTATTACATGCGCCACTATAAATGGGACTTCAATCTGCTTAGCCTTTTTTCAACTATGTTGGGGTCGGCTCCCAGTCTAACCGGATGCAGCTGAATACCAGTATTTTGCATGGAGTGACTGCCTATCTGACCCAGTAACTGAGTAATACGATCTGGTTTGTCAGACTTTCGGACTTCTGACGACCCGTAACGACTGTCAAAGATCCACGAATGACTGCCGAGACCAACGGCTTAACGTGCTTTCCGAGGCATGGAGGAGTCTCGGTATGTAAAGATGGTCACCCATCCACAGACCAACCCGGGCAAGCGTAGCTTAACCTGATGGTTCGACCCGTTCGGCCGTTATTACTTTGCCACGAGCTCCTCCCCTATTACATGGGACTTAAACATAACATATGGGCGGCTTTAAAGTCTGACACCAGGTTAGTCACTTACCATACGAAAAGAAGAAGAAAATAATATAGTACAGAAATAATGGAGTTTGAAAACAAAATCCCGTGAATACGATGACCACATTTGTAACCGGCCCGGTTCTATAGCCGCCTAGCGCTGCAAGCAAGAATAGTCCTTACGGTGGTTAGATATGAAAATTATTTGATGGTAGACCTCTGCCTAAGCCTTTGGGGAAACAAGGCCTGATGTTATGGTTAGTTAAAATTAACGACAAAAGCTCAATCAATATCAATGATTTCAATAGAAGTGCTAAGTCATGATAACGAAAAATTTTTTTTTGTTAGTTAAATGTTTTCATTGTGGTTAAAAATAGACAATAAACTATTCTATAACCGTACTTGTAATGTTATGTTTCAGGGGTCAATGATCTGCTTTTGGTTTGTTATTTTACTAACCGACTGCAGAAGGTTAAAAGAAAGGTTAAGTATTTAAACGGCAGTTTCTATTTTGGTAATACCTATTATCGGTCTAGAATTTTTTGAAAATAAGCATTTTCTGACCTTCCTTAAAAATGGGAGGTTTTGTGTGCTGCCTGTAGGTATGTTTGCCCGCGTTTTTTTTTTTAAATTACTGCAAAATTACTGCAACAATTTTCTAATCTGCAAATTTTCAGAAAGGTTTTATTTTCATCTCGTTGGCGGTCACAGTCACTACTGCTGAGCATGAGGTCCTGGATTCGATCCCCAGGACGGGCAAAGAGTTGTTGGGTTTTTCCATCAGGAATTTCTCAGTAGCAGCCCGGAGTCTGGATTTGTGCCAGGTTGATGACAATAGGCTGGTGACCAGTACACCCAAATTTCGTCAGTTATGTTTAAGTCAGTACACCTCTCAGGCATGTCGGTTTCCTCACGATGTTTTCCTTCACCGTTTTTGAAGCAAGTGATAATTATACAATACCCACATGAATCCGAAAAGTCAGAGGTGCGTGACTTAGGTTCGAACTCGAGACCTATGACTTGGCAGTCTGACGGTCACACCACTAGGCTATTATTGCTCATTTTCATATTTATAACGCACCCACGAGTTACGCACAAGTTATATAATGTAATGTTAATAATCTTGCAATTTCAAAATGTAATTAATCTTTTTCTTCAAGGTAAACAAATGTATTTAATTAGACATTATTCATCAAACTGGTAATTAGCATCAGATACACAAAATTGATCAGGAAGAGAAGTAATATTTGAAACAGAATAGAAGGTTATTCGCAAATATTGTTGGAATTTTATGACCGTTAAAAACAACTTGTGTGTTTCTCTAAACTGATTTTGATAAGATTTTTTTTATTATGCAACATGTATCAAAAATGTGTGGTTATATCATTTAAAGGTGTGGTACACATCAAACTGAACAAGTTTCTCCATGGTAGGTACCTTCCAACATCGAAATCGTCAAAAAAATATCAGCTGCCATATACAAACTTCAATACCTAAAAGTCAGAGGCCTTTGAGCGGCTTTAGAACTTTGACACCAGGGGGCCTACTCCCTAAGCGAAATCCGTAGTTTCAGCCGTCGTCACGGGCTCTTTGTTCTCCGTCTCACTTACTGACATCGTAAGTGAGAAGGAGAGCGAAGCGCCCGTAACGACGCCTGAAACTACGGAATTCACTTAGGGAGTAGGCCCCCTGGTTAGTCACTAACCACACGAAAGAGAAGAAAGAATACCTACTCGACCCAATGTGTTTTATTTTTGTCTTCATTAGGTAATTAAGATTTGATAATTCTATTGAGTCATATCAATTATCAAGAAGTGAACAGGTCATAGATGCTGACAGGCATAAGACATGTCTATAATCGCTCTAAAATCTGGACTAAGGAAAAATATATAAAGCGCGTATGAGTATTTAAAAAAACTTCCGGATATATAGCAAAAAAGCAGGCACTAATGACCTCATTACAGTTACCATTTAAGGTCTTAACGGTACCTATTTAAGTTAAAACAAAAAGTAAAGGCCACTTTTTACTAAGTCATTTCAATTAATTTGTTTCAAATAAAAACTTCCGGCACTTTAATAAATTATTTAAATTAAGCTGTACATTCATTCAGCAGGTCATCCAAATTAATCTGCCATTTTCCCAACTGTATTGGGGTAGATTTTACATGGAGTGACTACCTATCTAACCTCCAAAACCCAGTTACTGGGTAACACGATATCCCTTGGCAAGACCATTTGTCACTCTTTCGGGCTTCTCACTACCCGTAACGACAATCAAAGATCTACTTATGACAGCCGGGACCAAATGCTTAACGTGCTTTCCAAGGCACGGAGAGGTCAACGTCGACTATGGATGGTCACCCATCCACGGACCAACCTCGGCAAGCGTTGCTTAACCTTAAAGATTGACCCCTTTAGGTAACGCGAAAAATGTATCATCACCTTTTTTACATACTAATATTATACTTACTTATTTAATATCAGACTTGCATCCCCATTTTTTTCTTCTAAATATCTTTTCCTAAAAAGGTGTCACTATGTACTTAACATAACTTAACGCCTTTATACCAAGAAGTGGTTTGTAGAGGTGTATTAACTACACTCAAATACAAATACTACACCCGGCTGAGCAGTACAACCGGGATATTACTATGGGCAGCCGACCCCTCCGGGCGCCACTGGGACTTTACGTGAATTGTATCCGGATATGTTTAAGTGCCATGCGTAATGGGGGGCGAGCCTATTGCCATCAACTGGGCACAAATGCAGACTCCAGGCTGCTACTGAGCCCTCTTTGAGGAGTGGCTTGAGAGGCGCCATGGCGTCCTCACCTTCCGCCTGACGCAGGTCCTCACCGGACACGGTTGTTTCGGGAGGTTCCTGTTCCGCGTAAGGCGGGAGGAAACGCCCGGGTGTCACCACTGTGTGGATCGCCCGGAGGACACGGTGGAGCATACGGTGGAGGTCTGCCCAGCTTGGGCGGAGCACCGCCGTGTCCTCACGGAGGCGATCGGCGGCGGCGATCTCTCGCGTCCGGCCCTGGTTCAGGCCATGGTTCGGAGCGAGAGTGCATGGGAGGCCGTCACCTCCTTCTGCGAAGCAGTTATGCTCGCGAAGGAGGAGGCGGAGCGCGCGAGGGAGATGCAAGCTGCACGCCCTCGCGGCCCTAGTCGCCGCAGGAGACGCCCCGGGCGTCGGGAGTCCAGAGCCGACTTCCGGCCACCGTAGGCGCGGGCTTGCGGACGGGGAGCAATGGGCAGCTCGCCGTCCGATAAGGACCAGGCCCGTGTCGACGGCGCGTTGTGTTCCACGCGCGCCTCAAAGAGATGTCAGCACCAACCGACGGGGTCGAAAGACCAATGCCTGCTGGGGTTGCGGGTTTGTCCGAAAGGGATAACGCGGCCCCGGCACACAGGCAACGGAAGGAACACGGGTGGGTTTTAGTCAGTAAAAGTCTGACACACCCTCTCGCTCTGCCCAGAGCGGGAGAAGTCATTTGATGATTTCCCACCCTCAAAAAAAAAAAAAAAAAAAAAAAAAAAGGCTGCTACTGAGAAATTCAAAATACTCATTCCCAAAATTACTATACCCAACCTGGTGTTTGAAACCATGATACACCTTACAACGCTACGTCTCCCGGTACGCGGTCGCCATTCCTGAAACTCCGGCCCCATCGATTCTGCGACCAATGTGCCCTGCCACAATTCTACGGGCTATGTCGGTTACCCTGGTTCTCCTGCTGATTTCTATATTTCTGATTCGATCACGTAGGGAAACTCCAAGCGCTATGCTTGGAGTTTCTCCAAGCAAGGAGAAACTCCAAGCATAGCCCTCAACCATTGCCCTTTGTGTGGATTTTAGCCTTCTAATAAGACCCTTTGTGAGCGACCACGTTTCAGTGCTGTAGGTCATCACTGGCAACACGCACTGGTCAAAGACTTTCGTCTTGAAATACTGCGGTATGTGAGACGAGAAAATACTGCGTAGCTTCCCGAACGCTGCCCAGTCGAGTCGGATTCGATGAATGATCTCTTTCTAGGAATAGTCATCTTTTATTGCCTTATGACAGTACTAACCTTAATACTGCCATACTTCCTAGTCTAATCATAGCATATTATATAATATTACAAAAAGTGCAAATGACTGAAAGGTCTAAAAATAGATATGTTATGACCGATATAAAAAGTTCAGTAAAAACCGTTTGATTGGCATTGATCTTGGCTAGTATAATTCCACTGGTCATCGGCTTCTTTCAAAACAATTCCGTACACGTTTTTTAATCAATCAGAGAACTACTGAAGCTTGCTAAAGTCCGATTTTTTTGTAGCTGTCCGATATTTCCCGGGAAATATGCGTGTATGACGCAGGCGTAGCAGGACCGCAATAGAAACGGGTTTTGTCTACGGAGGAATAGAGAAAATGACAGTTATACAATCAAAATCTGTCATTTTGTCTATTCTACCGTAGACAAAATCCGTTTCTATGGTTGTCATCCTACGCGTGCTGATGTATGAACATAAATGAGGTACCTATGTAAGGATCGTGGCGTTATGTAGTTTCTGCCTGGATCCAAGAAGGTATGAGTTTATGTATTTTTATGTATTTCTATAGAACAGAAGATTGACAGCTTAAAACATTAATGATTATCTGGTTGAATATTTAGAGGCATGAGGCACAGAGTGTAAAGATCACTCATCCTCTATATAAAAGAGAGGATCCTTCGACCAGACGGGTGTTGTGCCTGGCGGGCAACTGCCCGACGTTTAATGCCGCTATCGGGTAAAAAGACACATTAACTTATTTTTTTTTTAAGCGCAAGGCGCAAGGCGGTGGTTGGTGCAGTGGCTGAGCGATCGACTGCTGCGCAACGTGTCGCGGGTTGGATCCCCGCACGGAACAAATATTTTGTAAACGCACCCACGATACAAGAAGAAATTCTTAGTGTGGGGCAAAGTTTTGCAAAAAAAAAATTAAAAAAAAAAATACGAAAAACCAGCCACACAATAATGGTATCTATTCATTACAAAAAAATCTCAATCTCATATGACCGATTCCTATATTTAACGGTCCGTTAATGGTATTAAGACTTGTATCTTTACCAATACCTCATAGCTTTGCATAGTAGACCCTCACATATGGAAGTAGCTGTCACAGATAAAATTAGCTCACGAATCTATTTATATACTCAGTTGGGCAATAAAAAATGCTAGGTACTAATAATTATACTAGTGTTTTTATTCATAGGAACTGAGCATTAATGAACTTAAAAAAAAACAAAACTGCCAGTCATGGTATTAGATGCGGGCACGTAAAAAGATACAATCTTTGCGATTCTTTCTGTTGGGATTATTCAAAGCCAATTTTTTAAAAGTTTTTTAGGTACCAAGATGTTACTAAATGAATGGAAATCTACCGTAATTTTATATAAAAGCTCAAACTCAAAGCATTTATTTCAATTAAACCATTTACAGGCACTTTTGAATTGTCAAGAAATCCGTCAGTCAGAAATATGAAGCTAGTTGCCCATTCCAAAGCGTAGTAGGTACCTATGGAGAAGAACGGGCAAGAAACTCCACGGACACTCTTTTAAATAAATTGTTACAAAATATTGGTTACATCATTCATGTTAGAATTAAACATGTGAGAACAATGTAGAAAGACGTGCACGTTAGAAGCGTCCGTAACTGCTTGGTAAACAGATTAATGTATTATTTGCGATGCAATATTAACCTCTATCTTACCTGAATTAGGCAGAAGTGCATAAAACAGACACATTTCGCCAGTTCAGTCAGCCTAGCATTTTCCCAACTATATTGGGGTCGACTTCCAGTCTCACCGGATACAGCTGAATACCAGTATTTTACATGGAACGACTGCCTGTGTGACGGTAATACGATACTCCTTGGTAAGACTGTTTGACGACCCTTAACGACTGTCAAAGATCCACGAATGACAGCTGGGACCAATGTCTGAACGTGCTTTCCGAGGCATGGAGGAGTCTCGGTGTGTAAAGATTTTCACCTATCCACGGACCAACCCCGGCAAGCGTAGCTTATCCTATTTCTATTAACCAAGCTGCAGCTGAAGATTTCCAGTTTGATTATAAAATCAATTCTATAGTAGTGTCGGTGTTTCGTTGTGAATCCGCAATGATTTACTTTAAAAACATATAATATGAGTCCGCTTTCGAATTGTGTGCGCTCATCTTTAACGAGGTTCCAAGTGAACTTTGCAGAATAGCAAAACTGGAATTTACAAAAACTTTAGAATTATTTGTCACAAAATAAAAACGGCATTTCTTGTACCTAAAAAGTTGAACAAACCTACCTAATTAATTAGTTGATTAAAATACCCCTATTCTGTATAAATAAATAACATTGAAGTGTTTTTTTTAACAATAATTAATAATAATAATTACATAAACTGGTCCTCTTAACTGGTCCTACTGCCCAAATCTTTATTTTTATCACAGAATTTTCTCAACGCGTGGTCATGTCGAGGAAATAAAACAAGTATGTTTCTATATTTAGCTTGAGGTATCTTTGATATACTTACCTATTTCATTAAATTACTTGGAATCTATTATGTATGTTATTGTTTACTAGCTGTTACCCGCGGCTTCGCGTGCCACAGAATTATTTTTCTAAAATAAAAGTAGCTTAAGTTACTCCTTAAGACATCAGCTGTCTGCCAGTGAAAGTCCCGTTAAAAATCGGTCTAGCCGTTTTGGAGATTAGCCGGAACAAACAGACATACAGACAGAAAAAAAAAAGTTTTTTTTAAATTTATTTTAAAGCTGTTTTTTTTTGTAGTTAGTATGTATGTAAGTAAGTATTGTATAAATTTAGTATAAACGCAGATAAGTACAGCTGGTTCACTCCGCAAAATCATTTAAATAAAAAGTGGCTCTTGCTACGACACAATAAAGTGCAATTCAGGTCGCACAACGCTAATTACCTACAGTTATATTCACCTAGAAGTTGCCTCTCTTTCTATCGCGTAACTCTTATATCTTCTGACTACGTTACGCTCACTGAATTCGACAAGTCGAGCCCGCCGCGTAAATTATAAATTAAGTAGTAGTTTATCTGTGATAAAGACTAAAAACGGAACAATGAAAATACATAAGAATACATTGCCTGCTGCAAAACTGTAGATATTGGTTATCATGAGGTCAAGAACAAGGCTTTTCTTATTATAATCGAGATAATGTAATAACAATTATTGTTTAAAGACCAATGACTTCAGAATATAAATAGTATGGTTATAAAATTTACAGTTTTTATATACGTTTTCTCACCTATATGTTGGGGTCGGCTTCCAGTGAAACCGGATGCCATTTGTTGTTGCCATTTTAAATATTATATTTAAATAAATAATTAGAATTAAATCATCAACACCGGTCGACGTCAACGCCGGCTGTCGCTGAAAACTAGCGCTGGGCTCTGTCTCGCGTAGGGTCGCAGCATTATGCTGAGCAATGGCCGTTTTGCGTCGATGTGACGCATATTTTCCCCCAACTTGTTCTTTTTTGTGTTTGTGTTCTTACTTTGCATCATTTTGTACCAGATAAACGTAATTTCTTTATTTTTCTGAATACCAGTAATTTATATGGAGCGACAGTTTATCTAACCTCCCCAACGACCCCAACCCATACCGGATAACACGATACCTCTTAGTAAGACTGGGTGTCAGACTTTCGAGCTTCTGACTACCCGTTACCCTGTCAAAGACCTACAGATGTTAGGTGAGATCAACAGCTTACGTGCTTGTCATGTTGTTTTTAAGCCACAATAAACTAAATGATTGATATTTATTTGATTACCTGGCTAATTCCCTGGCATGCGTTGCACAGCCTTTTTCATTTTTTTTTTTTTTTACCAAAGTTTCACAACAATCGGTCGAGCTGTTTTCGAGTTTTTGCGAGACTAACGCACAGCAATTGATTTTTATATATATATAGATGTATAATGTATAAGTCGCAGTAAGATGTTTGAAGCCGTGATATAGTTATATCCCTAGGGATATGTAGGGATATAGCTATATATCGTTATATAGTTATATGAAAGCGATTCATAACTGTCTTACTAGTAATATAACTATGATACGAGCACGATCAAGTAATATAACTATTAGGGCACCCCGACTAAATAGGTTAGGTTAGGTTAAATCTGTGACCAAACTTACGCGCAAGCCGAGAGCTACGACGAAATTGGTCGCAGTAACAAAATTAGGGTACTCCGACAGTTATGAACCGCTTTCATATGACTATATTACGGTATATAGCTATTACCTTAGGGATATAGCTATATCACGGCTTCAACCATTTTACTGCGACGTGTGACTTTAATTGTAAAAACTTATCAATCTATCTAGATTGATAAGTTAGTACAATTAAAGTTCAAAGACTTGTAATTGATAAGCCTGGCAGCATCCCGTGACCTTATCACGGCACGTGACAAAATATTGTCGTCACATAATCTCACGAAACATAACATACAACTGGGTAAATGTGGGTGTACTGCACTGTCACTTCAGTTGCTACGTCACAGTTGTACTGTTCAATTTAGCAACCTTATAATGCATTGACGTTTGGAGAACTTGTCTTTTTGGGCTCTCAATAGACAGATTACGAAATATTGTATTATTATTAAAAATGTAACAAAAAAATTGTGGTAAAGCAGATGCATTTACGAAGAGTAGTTTAAGAATAAATTATAAAGTTTAACAGACATCAATAAAAGAGGAAACTATCTTAAAAACCGAAAATAAATTTAATTTGGTTATATCGTGTTTATAAACAAGAAAGTGTCATCTATTAAAACCCTTTTTACGATTTGTTTACCGTTAATTAATTACCTAAACCAATGGAGTATAGTAATCTATAATATTTCCTGTGTTACGACCTGTAATTAATATAATTCTTCACCCATCATTAACATTTTATATTCTACAATAACACCAACACTTTTTTGCGTCTCTAGCAAAAACATAGAATTGCTGGTAATTCAATTGAAATCAATTTTACGCTTAGTTTGGCGAAAAATATATAAATTACGTTCTTCAAGATTTGAGCCCTTTGTATCCAACTAGCTTCTACCCCGACTTCACCCGCGTGGTAATCAACTGTAAACAACACATAGAAATGGGTTTACTACGGATTTTGTCGACGGAAGAATAGACAAAATGACAGTTTGTCATTGTGAATCTGTCATTTTGTCTATTCTTCCGTCGACAAAACCCGTTTCTTTTGTGGTTATGCTTGTGGTGCGAAATACAATGTTCGACTGGCAATAACTTGTGTTTTGGATAGCTTATCTAAGAAGCGTCATTGTACTTAATATTCATGGTTATCTGAATAGACTTTATCCTGGACACTGGAATTTTATTTAAACTCCTCCAACCACAATACTCATAAGGTCCCAACATCAACCATACTATAAAATATACCCTTACAGTCGGAAATAGTGTAGCTCTCTGCAAGTGAAAGAATTTTCGAAATTGGATCAGTAGTTTCAGGGATTTCCTCCTACATCTAAACATACAATCTTGAAACTACGAGACCTTGCTTCTCGCCATATTTCATGATTCTAGGTCAAGGGAAAGTACCCTGTAGGTTTTGATTTATTTGCGAGTATCAAAATATGTTGCATAAATGGCCATTTTTTTTATTGCGTTGGCTTAGAAGCTTGATTTTTTAGAGCTGACAGGGACTTAGGCCTTTTTTTTTTGGGGATGGGAAATCATCAAATGACTTCTCCCGCTCTGGGTGGAGCGGGAGGACGTGTCAGACTTCTACTGACTAAAACCCACCCGTGTTCCTTCCGTTGCCCGTGTGCCGGGGCCGCGATATCCCTTTCGGGGAAACCCGCAACCCCAGCAGGCATTGGTCCTTACGGGCCCCGCCAGTTGTTGTTGACATCGCGCGCGTGGAACACAACGCGCCGTCGACTCGGGCCTGGTCCTTATCGGACGGCGAGCTACCCATTGTCCGCAAGCCCGCGCCTACGGTGGCCGGAAATCGGCTCGCGACTCCCGAAGCCCGGGGCGTCTCCTACAGGGGGCGCATCTTGCATCTCCCTCGCGCGAGGGACTTAGGCCTACGTATTTCATATTAATTTCAACTTAATACTTCTACGCGTTCTTAAGAAAAAGGGTCTTGGCATACTGACAGCCGGACAACGAAGTGATCCTAGAGTTATTTTTTTTCCTTTTCAGATATGGAACCTTAGGAACAACTTAGCTATACCTAAATATGAGCTATTGATTTAAAAAAAAAATAATGGCGTATTAAAAAAGTTCTATATTATGTTAATCCAATTGACACTTAGACAGGTTATTCAAAGCAGTTTTTATATCAAATCCGGGTTCATGATAATACGAGTATGTCTTTAAAAACAAGATAATAGGTAATTTAAACAACTCCCATTCAGTTTCTAAACAATTTGCGATTTAAGTGTCGTGGAATCTTTTCGTTTTTTACGGTTCCGTACCTTGTAACGGCAGAAAGAAACGGTTTAAATTTTTATTCGTCCACAAAGACCAAGTATACAAGAACGTCTTAAACTCCAAATTCTATGAACACCACAAATAGAGAAAGAAAGAAAATGCATTTATTTAGCACATACTAAAAGGTACACAATACAATTATAAAGCAGATAAATGAATAAAATAAAAATCGAATAAAAAGGGTAAACTGCGATATACAAAAAAAAAATTTTTTTTTAACAATGAAATTCCTTTTTTTTTTTTGCACAACTACCATACAAAACTGTAGCCAGAGCCGAATCCCCAGTCTGTCGTACTCTTAAGATGCTAAATGCCCTTCTGACTGCCAACCCTGAATGTGATGTGTTTGCGGTTGAATGGAGTAAAATTATGCATGTAAAAAAAAAAACATGGAACACTGGACTCCTTTGCATACGCATATACAAAGGAGTCCACTGTTCCATGTTAGTTTTAAATCAAATATAAATACAACATAATTGTTGTCAACGTAATAATTATTTCTATGTTAATTAATGTAATTGGTGTTCTAGCATTTTTTATAATTAACTATAAAAAATAAAAAAAACACTAAATACGTTTAGCACTAAATATTTATTATTAAAAATGTAACTGTCTCTGTCATTTTCAGACTATTGAAAGAAACAGAACGATGTTTTAAATACGTTTCGCGCTAAATGCATAGTGATTTGTGATGTAAGCGGGGCTTAGACTCATTCGCCAAAATGTTTAAACTACGCGCTGGCCATTGTTTAAAAAGCTTTTAGAGCAACTGTAAGTATTTATAAATTACTTAAAAGTCATGCTTTTGAAAAGATACGATGCCCAAAGTAAGCAAACTCACACTCGACCAGTGTTTTTTTAATGTTTTTTTTCACACTTGGCCAACATTTTTTTTATGACTGGGCTTAATAATTGACTGGTTATAAATAAAAAAATATTCCCATTACACACTAATGGCTTTGCAAAAAAGCCTAAATTGTTTTTTGCATGGTGTGATATTAGTAAGGAAAAAACATAGCGAAGGTCGTTGATTGCCAATTTATGCTAATAACAGCAACTGCCGGTTTTTTTTTTATTGTGATGTGCGCAATGTTCACTGATATGAACATTGCTAAAAAGCCCATAGCCCATAGGAAAAAAAATTGTAAAGTAATAATAATCTTTGCTTTTTTTATTTAATATTTATTAAGGCTTGTGCAGACCAGCGCGACTTGTCGCGCGACGCGACACGAACAATACAATTTCTAGGAAAACTTCACAGTATAACAATAACCGGTGTCGCGTCGCGCGACAAGTCGCGCTCGTCTGCACAAGCCTTTATTCACTTGCCGCTTCCACCAGCGGTTTTGCCCGCGTGATATCTTTATGAAGTATACTGCCCTGCTAAGGCAAAAGGCGCTGTCTCAATCGTAGTAAATTTTGAAAAAAAATACTTTTCGTAAATTATTATTTAAGGAAACATAAGGATAAAAAAATACTTCTTTTTATGTTTTAAGTTAGATAGCGCTATTTGGCTTATACCATTAGATGCGAAATTGTTATAGCTATTGAATGCTATAAAAAAACTAAAACGCCGTATCTCAGAGATAGCGCCTTTCGGCTTAGTAGGGCAGCATAGCCTATGTTACTTATTGATGTTATAGTATTCTACTGGTGAATATTAACATTCTATCTTGTTCTAAACCCTGGGTGACCGAGCCCTGCTCGGGTGAAAATACAGTGAAAACAAATTTTCCCAGATATGAGACCTAGGTAGATCGATTTTGCGCCCCCGTAAACCCCAATCGTGCAACTTTCATCGAAATCGTCAGAGCCGTTTTCGAGAACGTGATTACAAATCTATATATACAAGGTGGCAGGGACATCGACGCGAAAACTGATACCATGGATTCAGTACATAATTCTGAACCCCACTGCGTCGAAAGTTCACGTCAGTTATTTAAAAAAAAATCTGCTGTTTCATAGAAAAGTGCAATAACTACGCGGTCAAAATGTATGGAACAGCTGTTGTTTTTTTAAAATAACCAACGAAAAATGTCAACGCAGGGGTCTTCAGAATCATGTACTGAGTCCATGGTATCAGTTTTCGCGTCGATGTCCCTGCCACCCTATAAACAAATATTGCTCGTTTAATAGTATAGGATATAACCAAGAGACTGGTGACATTGAATATTATTCTTAACCCCACAGATATCAATGTTAATCCCCTTGCTAAAAGTAGTTTACTCTTTAAATACGTATGATTAACCGGTCTTTTATTTTTATACAACTAAGTATAAGTTCGCATAGCAAAGAGCTATTAATTACATCGTTAGAATAATTAAAACCGTGTTATCAGTACCAAGCATAAGTTTAATTTTAAGTGACATTAAAAAAACAGTAGTAGTTAGCGTTCTGTTGTTTCGCGAAAACAACAAAACGCTAACTACTACTGTTTTTCGGATCGGATTTGAAAAATTCTTTTTGCATTAGATAGTCCAATTCTTGAGGAAGATTATAGACTCGCGGACGGAAACTAGTCTGCTCTTAAAAACAAACTGCGCTATTACCAATCCTTTTGGTAAACGTAGTGCAGCGAGTTATTCTGTACTAGCTGTGCCTTGCGGTTTTTCCCGCATAAGTACCTACGCACAATCCCGTGGGAATATTGGGATAAAAAGTCCAGACAGAGGCATCAACGCGTACCGTCAATTGACATATTTGTCAAACGCGAAAAGAATAGATTATTATATTGTTGCTACAAATAAAGTAGGTCATTTTTTTTATTAAAAACGTAATGAAGGAAAGAAAGAAAGAAAGAAAAAGTATTTATTGAGACTCGCACAGGTAATCACAAATTAAACTAAAAACACACTAAACATAAATAAAAAAGAAAAAACCAATAAAAAAACAATGTAAAATTAAAAATTAATGCTGTCCTGTACGAGGCCAAAAGGCTCCTATCTCAGCATAATGCTGCGGCATTTAAAAAATAAATGTCGCAGTGCTGGTATGCTGTGTAATGTCTATGTTTCATATCCCTAAGGTGTACAATAATCTACATAAATAAAAATTAAATGCTGTCCGTTGGTAAGCGCAGCACTTGTATTGCTATTTTTTGTTAAAAAATTTGATACGGGAAAATTGGAAAAAAAAATCCGGAATATTTTCAAATTCGGGAAAAACTGAACGTCTTTTTCAATGACAACGTCTGTCGGGTCAACTAGTAAGAAAATAAATCAAAATAATATATTATTACTAGCTGCGCCCCACGGTTTCACCCACATAAGTCTTAATCCGGCAGGGATATCGAGATAAAAAATATTCAATGTCCTAACCCAGGTCGTGGTCTACCCATGTGCCAAATTTCATCCAAATCCGTTATGCCGTTTTAGCGTGAAAGCGTAGCAAACAAACAAACTCATTTTCGCATTTATTATAGAAAAAAATAAAGAAATAAAATACGTTTATTTGCGGTTAACATGACGCAAGGAAAGAACAAAACACGAAAATAACAATTTGGGGGAAAATATGCGTCACATCCACGCAAAACGGCCATCGCTCAGCATAATGCTGCGACCCTATGCGAGACAGAGCCCCAGCGCTGGTTTTCAGCGACAGCCGGCGTTGACGTGATGACGTCAACCGGTGCAGCATATTGTGAGATAACAAAAAAGACAAAAATAAAATAAATACAATACCTAGCCCTAAAATATAAAATAGGTATGCAGCCGATAACCTCGTAGGTTGACGTGCGAGATGTCATTCACAAAAGTTGTTGCCAATCCACTTGACATACTTTACATTTAGCTTGATACGTGGTCTATACAATGTCGCCCATGGGCACATGCTGTATTTTTCTGAATATTCATGAAAAATTATCGTAAATCAACTTTAAAATCTTCTTCGGCTCTCTTTAATATTTTTCATGTTAATCATTTTTTTGTAGCATTTGCCATATCTCCTGTGCTATTGGCTCGATTTGGATTCTGTTTATTATTTCTTATAGCTTATGAGTTATTTTATTGGATATACTAAAAAAAAAAATAACAAAATTTGTCGACTATAAAAAAAACGGACGTGAAGATATTTTTTTCTAAAAAAAAACAGTGTTTATTTAAAAAAACACAAGTGTAAGTTCATAAAATCACAGTGGATCATTGAAAAAAAAAAACAATTAAAGATAGAAGGGGGCCTATCTTTATTTTTTTTTACTTATTAAGTTTATTTTCGATAATTTGTCATGAATATTCAGAAAACTACGGACGGGCACATGCCCATGGGCAACGTTGTATAAAAAAAAACCCTAGACTTTTCCCTATTACCCACCATTCGGGTCGGCTCCCAGTCTAACCGGATTCAACTGAATACCGGTATTTTCCATGAAATGACTGCCTATCTGACCTCCACAACCCATTTGCTGGGTAATAATACCCCTTGGTAGGACTGGTTGTCAGATTTTCGAGCTTCTGACGACCCGTAACGACTGTCAAAGATCCACGAATGACAGCCGGGATCAACAGTTTAACATGCTTTCCGAGGCACGGAGGAGTCTCCGTATGTAAAGATGGCCACTCAACCAGGGACCAACCCCGGCAAGCGTAGCTTATCCTGCTGGATCGACCCGTGCGGCTGTTATTACTTAGCTACCATAGGTGTTCTATATATCCATTAGTTAAATATTTTATTTCATACCGGATCTATTCGTGAGGCGTCATTTAAAAATTAATTACTTTAACCTACGTCATTCTGTTTGTTATTAATAAAAATAAGATTAGAAGCAATATAATTTAAAACGCTTAAAAGATTGGAATGCAGTTGAAAACTAGTATCATAACTGAAGCGACTGCCTATTGACCTCCATAACCTAGTGACTGGGTAGCATGATACCCCTTGGTAAGACCGGTTGTCAGACTTTCGGGCTTCTGACTACCCGTAACAACTGTCAAAGATCTACGAATGACAGCCGGGACCAACGACTTAACGTGCTTTCCGAGGCACGGAGCAGTCTCGATATGGAATGGATGATCACCCATCCACGAACCGACCGCGGCAAGCGTAGCTTTACCTTCGCTCGACTCGTGCAGCTGTTATTATTAACAGCCAAACCCAATAAACTATTTTTAGTAAAGGACAGATCGTAAACTCGACTCGACTTGAGACTCGTAATAATACCAGCCTGTTACTATCCCACTGCAGGGCAAAGGCCTCTTCTCATACAGAGAAGGCACGAGCATTGATTACCATGCTTGCTCAAGACGTGTTGGTGATTTCAGACTTATATTAACTATATAAGTCCGGGTTTCCTCACGATGTTTTCCTTCACCGATGACAGTAATGTCCAAGATAAACTCAGAAAGTACATATGAATTGAAAAAGTCACATTGGTACTTGCCCGGATTTGAACCCACAACCTCGTGCATGAGAGGCGAGGCCTTAACCACTGGGCCATCACGACATGTATGAATGTTAAATTCTACCTTTTTATCCGCGTTAGACATAACTTTACAAATTAATTTCACTATGTAATATAAACATAATCTAAAATATTCGTAAATTATCTTATTAAGAAACTACTCTTATTTGTTTTTAAATCATTAACATTACTCGTTTAGACGTGATCTTCAGTACCTGTAGGCGTCCAGTGAATCCTTGAGGTAAACGGCGGTACACGCGGCTTAAATCTCTATTTTTACTATAAAAATAAGTGCTAATTATGGTCTTTGGGAAGTTTCACTCTATGGCCTGACGGACATTCTCGTCAACTAGTCCTAAAATAATCAAAAAATTACAGGTAACACCAAAAAATTCTGAAAACTGTCGAAAGTGACAATGTCAAACCGCGGGCTTGAATAAAATTAAAACTTTCATTTTTTGGAGCTACAACCGGTTAAATCATTAATTTCATTCATTTTCTGGTGATCTGTAACTCAGGTTTTACCTACAACAGACAGCAGTCTCTATTATGGTGTTACTTTGACTTTGTACTGTGTTTTTGATTACGGGAGAACATGTCTTATTCTTATTAAAAGTCGGTTATCGTCGCCGTAATACGTCATAATACGGCTCCTGACCATGGCACTCAAAAACAAAGTCACGGCCAATGCCTTATAATAGTAAATCGCGCTGACACATAATTGTGTAATACATACGTTTAATTTAAACCAAGGCTAGTTAAATTTCCGTTGTAAACCATTACCTAGGACAATTTAAAACATTTTAAACCTAAGTACAACGGACTTATAACATACTTATAATCGTGACTCAAAGAAAAAACACGAGGCATGATTGAGAGATATTTTTCGACGGCATGTGAAGCCAAGTCAGAGGCCACATAAAAACTCTGCCACTAGGTTAGTCACTAACCTTCGAAAAATATGAAGAACAAAAACATCCTTATTGGTATTTTTATTTTATCTTTGAATACCTTCTGCCTTCTTTTTTCATCAGCGTGGAATTTCTTAGTTCCGCGTCCACACGTCAAATCGCATCGCCCGCCTGCGCTCTTACTTCTTTTTCGCTCAGCGTTCTGTCTGACTTTTTTCTTTTTGCTCAGCTCCCAAGGGTCGTAGCGTGATGTTTCCAAAGTTTTCAAATCCGACCGACAGTTCCAGAGATTAACGCGTTCAAACAAATAAAAAGTATGTCATTGTGTATGTCAGCTCCGACGCACAACTCGAGTTTACTCATACGATTGTCTTTGAATTAAACCAAGCAATGGAGTTATTTAATAGGTTACCGAATGATTTAAAATTATTCATTTACAGGTCTTACTCATTTAAAACTAAATTAAAAGCCTTCTTGTTATGAAAATGTTTATACTCGGTATCAGAATTTATGTCTAATGATAAAAATAGTCAGGTATAATAATGACAGTGAACAAGCTTAAATTATCTTTTGACTTAAACACTATGCTCATCGCTAAGACCTTGATAAAGTTGTACTCTTAATATTTTGAGATTGAATTTGACATTATACATGCTATTAATTTGACATTATATTTATTTGTTGACACATTTTAAATTAATTGTCTCATAAACTAAAGATTTCACTTCAATTAATTAGGCTTTTAAATGTATTGTTTCGGCATACGATAATTTGATTTAATGATTATGTAATTTTCAACACAATGTTATTTGTTAATGAATAAATAAATGAAAATGAATATGCAATAGAAAGAAAGAAAAATTATGTATTGAGACTCGCACAGGAAATCACAAATTAAACTAAAAACACACTACACATAAATAAGAAAGAAAAATTTAAATTTAAAGAAGGAAGTCCTGTATGAGGTCGGAGCCTTCCTATCTCAGCATGATGCGGCGACATTTAAAAAAAAATGTTGCAGCGCTGGTATTCTGATAGCAAAGAGGGTAAAATAAAAACATCTCATAAAAAAAAAAACAAACTCATTCGACAGGTTGAATGGTAGCTGATCGTAACCCACTTTTTTGGCTAACCTTGAATTAAGTTGTATTACGAAACGTATTAAAAAAGGTAGAAAGGACCATTCTTTTTTTTTAAGTTGTGTTACCCAATTTGTGTCTGTCCATGAACCTCTTGTGAACGATCAAAAATTTTACATAATCATAATATTTTTTTTAGGGATAGTGATTGCAGTGTTGGTGTTTCAAACGATTAAGAACCTTATTCTTAATTGCAAATAAGATTTATATTCATATGAATTCTTGCTTTAATTTTTTTTTTTGGGTGGGTAATTATCAAATAACTTCTGCCGCTTTGAGCGGAGCGGGAGGGCGTGTCACACTCTTACCGACTAAAACCCACCCGTATTCCTTCAGTTGCCTGTACGTTGCCAGGGGCCACGGTATCCCTTTCGGACTTTCCCGCGACCCCGGCAGGCATCGGTAAAGTAAAGTAAAGTTTATTTATTTGCATAGATTGTAGGTACATGACATAAGATATTTGAAAGAAAATGTGATTCTTGTACAATCTACCTTAGATTAGGCATGCAAGCATTAATGTATGAAGGAAACGACTAGGTGATCCAAAAAATTAATAAAATAATAACAATAGTGTCAAAATACAAAATTACGAATTATAGTTCAAAACGAGTACATTTAAATAAGTTGTTATGTCGTTGAAATGCATAAATTATTATAATTACCCATTAATAAGAAATTGACACTAGGATAAGTCATTGTCATTTAAGAAATCCTTAATCGAGTAGTAACATTTTTCAATCAATAATGCTGTTAACTTCTTTTTAAAATTACGTACTATGTCATCTTTTATTATGTCAGGTATTTTGTTATATATTGTAGGTCCCATACTAATAACATTTTTTTAATGTAATGCAGTATTGCATCTCTTAACTACTAAAAGGTTTTTGTACTGGCTTCTGATTAGTCTCTTACTACTTTGTGACACTGTAGTAAAAAGATGCATGTTACGTTTAACAAAAATTGCCATTTCCAAAATATACATTTCCGGAAATGTTAATAGCTTTAGGGACTTAAACACTGGAACACAGCTATCAGTCATTTTCATATTTAACATCGACCTCAAACAACGTTTTTGGGCTTTGAATACCTGTTCCCGCAGGCAAGAGTTTCCCCAGAAAATTATACCGTATCTCAGAATGGAAGCTGCGTGACCATGGTGTGCAATCAAAGTTGTGGTGATGTTAACTTTCATAGCCAAATTGAATAAGACATAAGCAGATATGCTAAATTTTTTACATACCTCTTCTACTTGAGGTTTCCACGTCATTTGACTGTCAATCACTATGCCTAAAAATTTTACTTTTTGTACTTGGTCTATTTCAGTTCTATTAAATTCAATTTTTAAATTTGGTATTGATGTCCGCTGATAAAAATGTATTATATTAGTTTTTCCTAAGTTAATTATTAATTATTATTGGGGTCCTAGCAGACCTCTTATATTGTGCTGACATCTCTTTGAGCCGCGCGTGGAACACAACTCGCCGTCCATCCGAGCCTGCTATCTAATTACGCAACACATTTTCGATTTGCAATTGAGTCAAATTGGTTTCGTTTGATTAGAATTGCTTTCAATTTACAACTTTTGAAAGCATTTCTAGTCAAACGAAACCAATTTAACTCAATTGCAAATCGAAAATGTGTTGCGTAATTAGATAGCTGGTCCTTATTGGACGGCGAGCTACCCATTGCTCACCGTCCGCAAGCCCGCGCCTGCGGTGGTCGAGAATCGACATGCGATTCCCGACGGCGACGGCGGCTAGGGGCGCCCTAAGATAGCTGCATTAAAGCCCATAAAACTACTGTCGGAACTCATATTACAGTTGTATGCAGAAATAACAGTATTCATAACCATATCTATTAGATTTGATTTATTTTTAAACATAACATACCATAACACCTTGTCACCCCAAAGGGTTGGGCAGAGGTGTACTTATAGTATACCCACATTTTGCCGGTTATGTTTAAAAGACCAATGAAATAGGGGGCGAGCCTATTGCCATCAACCGGGCACAATTCCAGACTCCGGGCTGCTACTGAAACATCCAATAACACCCGACCTGGGTCGTAGAATGATTTGATATTGGATTGATTTGAATTTTCACGAAAACCCTAGGGATTTTGACGGTTAAATGGAGAAAACATTTTTGCGAGCAACTTGGAAGTAGCGGTCGCCGCCCGCTGCCGCGGTTCAGTAGCTGGATGTCAGATAGGCAGTCGTAACCTTTACTTATTCAGCTCGGTTAGACTGGATACCGACGGAATATGATGATATTGCAACAATTTTATATACCTCTATAAAAAATATTTCTAGGCACTTTAAATCAAGACAAGTCATTAAGTACGTAATTATAATTACTGTGTCTTTCCACAACATGCGACGTTTGACGGAATATTCTGTAATACGTACTTACAAGTAAAGTAATGTAAACAACCAATTATTATTACGTAAGGTATGTAAATATATAACATTGTCTTGGATATCAAGGCTCTTTGACATTTTTTAGGATTCCGTACCTACGTCTGAATGAAAAACACGGAACCCTTATAAAATCACTCGTGTGCCTGTCTGTCTGTCCGTCTGTTACAGTCAATTTGCTCAGAATCTACTGAATCAATTTAGTTGAAAATTTGTACACATTATGAATTTCTGTGACCCAAATACGGATGTTTAAATGTAAATAGAATTAATTTTGAATATGGGGGGCAAATATGAAACTTACAAAAAAAAGTTTTGAAAACTGTATTTCTACTTCAATCTGCCTAGCCTTTTCCCAACTATGTTGGGGTCGGCTTCCAGTCTAACCGGATGCAGCTTGATACCAGTATTTTACATGGAGCGTCTGCCTATCTGACTACCACAACCCAGTAACTGGGTAATACGATACCCCTTGGTAAGACTGGTTGTCAGACTTTCGGGCTTCTGATGACCCGTAACGACTGTCAAATATCGACGAATGATAGCCGGGACCAACGGCTTAACATGCTTTCCGAGAGGAGTCTCGTTATGTAAAGATAGTCACCCATCCATAGATCAACCCCGGCAAGCGTAGCTTAACCTGAACCACGAGCTCCTCAAAAACACAAAACTCGAAAACCTTATTTCAACTTAATCGGTCCATTAGATTCGGAGCAGATTGGCTGTGACAGACTGACAGACAGACACACGTGTGATCCTAAAAAGAATAACCTGCAAAAAACACGCTAAATCCAGACCTTTTTTTTTTTGTCTAGACTTTGTAGAAAAAATCTGACCTAAAGATGAACGGCATAATTAAATCATCATTACATTATAAAGAAAAACCACTTTCAGAACGTACAACCCGTTACTCTGATTTATAAATAACTGTTTCCATGTGAGTTAGTAGTTCACAAACCAGTTAAGAGCAAAAACTGTTTGACAGACAGATTGGATACTATGACCTAGGTCAATCTAGTCAAAGTATCTCGCAGAAATTACGCTCCACACAATCGTTTTTTGTTTAATATTATGAAGGCTATTGGTCGCCCAGTGTTCGAAATTTGACCATAATTCTTTAAAATTTTAAATTTGATAGGATAGTTCATACTAACTCCATGTATAGTACATACTAATTCCGCGCTGCCATGATAGTACTTACTAATTCCAGGCGGCCATGATAGTACATACTAATTCCATGCTGCCATGACATTATTGTAAGGTAGCCATATTTCACCATAAAGAAAAGAGTGTGAGTGTGTCAAACGCATGGTAGTGTGTAATGCTTTTTTCATTAATTTAATTTATTTCTAGTGCATATTATATAAAAAATATAAGCATTCTGCACTCCTTCTCCGTATAAACTTTAACTGTGTGAAATTTCATACTCCTCCGTCCGCGTAATTTTCATTAAAAGGGGTATCTACAAAGCTTTTGCATAGCCCAATTCTTGCTGAAGGCTATAGACTATACTATTCAACATCACGCTAGGACCCTAGGAGCCGAGCAAAATGAAAATAATTCAGAAAGAATGCTAGGAGAAAACAGAGTAATACGCGGGCGGGCGATGAGATGCGATGCAGTGGGTCGGGGGAATAGAAATTTTACGCGAATG
This sequence comes from Agrochola lota, assembly GCA_947364205.1. Lineage (NCBI taxonomy): Eukaryota > Metazoa > Arthropoda > Insecta > Lepidoptera > Noctuidae > Agrochola > Agrochola lota. The sequence continues at coordinate 4,447,213 of OX376246.1, read as the reverse complement.
TAGTATTTGGCAGAAGGTAGTATTTAGTATTAAAAATACGTAAGTATTTGGCTACGATTGAACAATAAAGATAACTTATGACAGTATGACCCGTTCCACATCGATAGGAAAATATAACACGGTAGTGAATAATCCAAAACCTCTTGAACATAAACGTTACATCACGCCAATAATCCCCCAAGTTTTGGGCAGAGGTGTACTTTTAGTACACACGGCTACACATCAAGCTATACAATTCCAGTATAAGCTGACCTCGCATTGTACGGAAATCCTATACAATGCAAGACCAGCCGAAACTGGAAATGTATAGCTTGATGTGTAGCCGTGTGTACACCCACATTTCGCCAGTTATTTTTATGTCCTATATAATGGGGGCGAGCCTATTGCCATCAACCGGGCACAAATCCAAACTCCGGCGGGCTGCTACTGAGAAATTCCATATAGAAAAACCCAATAACACTTAAAACTAAAATTAACTATTGAACCGTTGATCACATTCCTATAAGAGCTACTTAAACTTGATTCATTTATTTATAGCCAAAATCCAAGATGGCGTCTTTGCGGTATTTGACTTTTAAAAGGATCACATTTCTTGTCTTGTTAATTTATGGTAAATAATTCGCGTCAAAGATGTTTGCACGTGTTTTTTATAAATTAATTCTCACGGCTTTCTGAATTGAAACTTTATAGATTTAAAATTGCTGCGAAAATTGTGTTAGAATGAATTTTCAATAAAAAAATTACGATCTGAAACTCTGATCCTGATATCTAGTGAATTAACTTGCTGTCAAAATATCTCATAGATTAGTGTTGGGATTGACCGAAATAACAACCGTTAATTAAACACAGCCAACTTGAGCAGCGGTGGCCCAGTGTCAGTCATGACATTATCACGACTGTTTCCAAAACGGTGAAGGAAAGATCGTGAGGAAACCGGCATGTCCTAGAACCAAAAATTCGGAGACTTGTGACATCTACCAACCCGCACTGGGCCCGCGTGATAGATTACGGCCCGTTCCCTCTCACAGACAGGAGGCCTGTGTCCCAGAAGTGGGAAGGCTATAATAAGGTGTTAAAAAAAAGAATTTATGAGCTTTCAGAGGTGCGTAAGACCATCAACATCAACTTTGAAATCGTGGAAAAAAAATCTGCTGTTCATTATTAAAGTTTAATACCTAATACGTTCTAAATGGACAGCTGTTTTCGTTTCGCGATTTCAAATTTGGTCCTATATTAAAAGTTACTCGGTTCGATGGTCTAAAGGACCTCTTAAAGTTTCTAAAGTTATTTTATTAACACCATAATAGGCTGATTATGTAAACTTGAACATACATTGTAAAAGTAGGCTTCATTAGTCGAAATTGTAGTGTTCTACTTTATAACAGTAAACTTGAACCCCGCTTGATCTTAGGCCTTTAACACATTATGTTACTTGTAATGTTACAGTATCTGGGCGACCGAGCTCTGCTCTGTTGAAAATACAGAACGCTTATTGAATTATTTATACTAATTCCATGCTGCCATGATAGTAGGTACTTACTAATTCCACGCTGCCATGATAGTAGGTAATTACTAATTCCATGCTGCCATGATAGTAGGTACTTACTAATTCTATGCTACCATGATAGTAGGTACTTACTAATTCTATGCTGCCATGATAGTAGGTACATACAATTTTATGCTGCCATGTAATTTTTCTGAGTTAGCCATCTTGTTCAAAACTTTGGATGACCGAGCTCTGCTCATGTGAAAATACGGAGAAAACTATTTTTTCCAGATATGAGACCTAGCTAGATCGAGTTTTCGCCCTCGTAAACCCCTATATTGCAACTTTCATCGAAATCGTTAGAGCCGTTTTCGAGAACGTGATTACAAATATATATATATATATATATAAATATACAAATATTACTCGTTTATCAGTAGGTTTATAGGAATTTTCGATTCCGGCACCCTAATTGCGTAACACACTTTCGATCACTATGTGAATGATTTTGAAGGATATTGCTAATCCATTGACTCACATGTTCGAAAAAAAAATCTGCTCACCACGTAAATAACGCAATGAATGTTGTTCAGCTGTCAAAATATCTGCGGCGAATGTCTACTGTAAGAGTGTAACACAATTACCCCAATGGTTTTGAAATGGAAACCTTGTTTTTAACGAAGTAAAACGTATGCGATTGTAGTTATTTGACTCAGGCGTGACTTTGCGGAAATCCATTAAAAATGGATTTTATCAATGGACGACGTATATTTAGTAACCTAATCCGCTTAACTGTTCTTAAAGAATCATAAAAAAACCCTCTAAGAAATCGACACGTGTTTCACATCTCAATCCTCAGGATGACGATTTACTTGTTGCGAACCCGGACCCGACGTATTGACACGTCAAGCGTCGAGAGCAGAGTCTGTTTGCTCTCGACGCGGATTTGGTTACTAAACATACGTTCTTCTATTGTTTTTTTTTTTGTATTCGATTGTAGTAAAAAGAAGTTAGACGATTTATCTTTCACCAATCTGACTGCTTCATTAATCTAGTGATTGCAAGCGCTACTGCAGATCATGGGCTCCTGGGTTCTCAATTCCCAGGTCAGATAAACTGTTAGTGAGTTTTTCCATCTGGAATTTTTCAGTAGCAGCCCGGAGTCTGGATTTGTGCCCGGTTGATGGCAATACGCTCGCCCCCTATTACATGGGACTTAAACATAACTGGCGAAATGTGGGTGTACTCAGAATTCAAAATTCAAAAGTCTTTTATTCAAACTAGGCTGAGAATCAGCACTTTTCGAACGTCAAAATTACATCAGACAGTCCCCCAAAACGCCCACCCTTCACCACGTCCTAGTGCGTTAGCTGGGAGGACGAAGTGGCGCAACAAACTCCTCAGCAGCACAGCTGTCTGTTCAGATAGAAGAAAAAAAAAGATTCTATACCGGCTGAAATTTTTACCGTCTCGAGAATAATATGGTGTATTGTATAAGTGGAACAGAAGCCATACCCGAGAATATTTGCTTAGTAGCATTGACCACGCGGGCGGGCGGGGATGCGCGAGCGGCTTGTGTGCCTGCGAAAGGATATCAAAGAGGCCGACTACCTATCGACCGCTAAGGAAAGCTACGAATTCATTGATACATTCCGCACATTCAGTAGGGTGCGTATGATTTGAATTTCGATATTTTTTATTGTTTTAAAAAGCAAAAAAGAAAAACAAAATCTGTGCCATAGGCTTCTACTCCAATCCAATCTACCTAGCCTTTTTCCAACTATGTTGGGGTCAGCTTCCAGTCTAACCAGATGCAGCTGAATACCAGTATTTTACAAGGAGCGACTGCCTATCTGACCTCCACAACCCAGTAACTGGGTAATACGATACCCCTTGGTAAGACTGGTGTCAGACTTTCGGGCTTCTGACGACTCGTAACGACTGTCAAAGATCCACGAATAACAGCCGGGACCAACGGCTTAACGTGCTTTCCGAGGCACGGAGGATTCTCGGTATGTTAAGATGGTCACCCATCCACTGACCAACCCCGGCAAGCGTAGCTTAACCTGATGGATCGACCAGTGCGGCTGTTGTTACTTAGCCACGAGCCCTCGCATAGGCTTCTACTCCGTTCACCTATTATACCCTATTTTTCGAGACGATAAAACAAATCATGCGGTATAATAATACTATTGAAACACCTCTGCCTAACCCTTCGGGGATTGGAGGCTTGATGTTATGTTATGATCTTTCACCTATTTATAAAGGTGATAAAATATGACTTCAGTTGACACGTTTTCGTACTGTCAACCGCACATGAATACCTAGTAACAATCTGACGTTGAGAGCTCTCTATGTCGTAGCAATAAGTATTTTTTAATAGTGCTACTTCTACCACTGATGTGCGGTCTACTGTACCTACTAATATGTAGGTAAAGGAGTTCATATCTAACCAGTTTCAAAACAAAATCCCGTAAACACGATGACCACATCTGTTACCGGTCCGGTTCTATAGTTGCCGAGCGCTGCAAGCAAGAATAGACCTTATGGTGGTAAGATATGTATTTCTTCGAGGTAGGACTGTAGGGTTTCGTAGAAAAATAAGTTGTTTTTTATTTCGATCGTTTTAAGATGTTATTGAAGTTGTCGGAAATCAATCAAATTCTTATAAAACAATGATTGATTGTGAACCTAAAGAAAAATTTAAAAAAAGTACTGGTAGGTATGATGTACGATTAAAAAAAACCAGCTAATTGCGTGGCGGACACGTTTATCCAAAAAACAAACTTGACAATGTAGTTGATAAACAAATTCTCCCATACATCGATATACGCCAGGGTCAATTCTCCAACTCTAAATTCATGTAAGTTTGATTCGATTTTGTTTTTTGTGATAAAACTACAAATTAAACGATTTTCGGACTTTTCTCTTTACTTGTGCTCTTCTTGCCAAATTCCATGATTCTAGGTCAATGGGAAGTACCCTATAATAGGTTTTGATTTATTTGCGAGTATCAAAATATATCGCATAAATGGCCGTATTTTTTTATTGCGTTGAGTTAGAAGCTTGATTTTTTTAGAGCTCCGAGAGATCAAAGGCCTACGTATTTGATATTAGTTTCAACTTGATACCTTAACGCGTTCCTGAGAAAATGGGTCTTAACTGACTGACAGACGGACACAGATAGGTTCCGTTTTTTTCCTGTTGAGGTACGGAACCCAGAAAATCATGCCAGGCGCCTTTCCTTTCGTGATTTTTTATTCCTTTTGTTATCGTAACAAATAATAAATGTTTAAAAATCGTACATTAATTTGTTTAGCATGTAGGTATGTATGTAATATCAATCTGCCTTAGCTTTTTCTCAACTATGATTGGGTTGGCTTCCAGTCTATACTTAGCACATTTGTACTGGCCTGGATTTGAATCTACAACTTCGTGCCTAAACCACTTGGCCATCACGACACTGATAAATATATTGCCGTTTTTAGGATTCCGTACTCAATATTCCGTATTACTAAGCCTCCGCTGTCAGTCCGTCTATTTTTCAGCGGGCTGTATCTCATGAACCGTAATAGATAGACAGCTGAAATTTTCAGATAGTGTATTTTTAGTTCGACTCGCACTTAGCCGGTTTTTTAAATAATATAATTCAAATAAAATAAATAACATATTATAATTCAAGGAGTTTATATGCAAAATTTATATCTACACCTATTTTATGAGACTAGTTTTAAATGTTATCATGCAATTAACATTTTATTGACGCATTGCTAGCCTTAACCCGTTCGATGACATTTTATGCTCAAATGTCAAATTCAAACTCGAACGGAGTCGATTTTTCCGAAAAACTAAGAGAATAAGAGAAGATCTAAGAGTTACGCGTTAGAAAGAGAGGCAACTTCTAGGTGAATATAACTGTAGGTGATTAGCGCTGTGCGACCTGAATTGCACTTTATTGCGGCGTAGCAAATCGAAAGCGCCCTCTGTCGGCGCGACCACGCGTTCAGGTTGATCGAACGAGAAGTTCGATCGATCGTCTGTTCGCGCGCTTTTAAATAGCAAGTATAGTAAACACAATCTTATAATAACATTGTTAATTTTAATTTGACATCAACACAATACGGAAAACCACGATTAGATATTGTTACTTAGTTTTAAAACAAGGAAATCTGAAACAATGTTATAACTATAATTCTAAGAAAATGTATAATTATCATGTGGTTATAAAAATCTACAAGTTTCATACATAATTATATAGCTTAGTTATTTATTTTTTATGACTATCTGTGTTATTTTTTGACATCCTGTTTGGTGAGGTAAACAAATCATCTTCCTAGAATTTTACCAACTATGTAAGGGTCGGCTTTCAGTCTAACCGTTTGCAGCTGAACACCAATATTTTACAAGGAGCGACTGCCTATATGACCTCCAAAAACCAGTTCCTTGGTAACACGATATCCATGGTAAAACTCAGGGGCGTAGCTACCGCCGTATCCGCCGTATCAATGATACGGGGCCCCCAAGCTACAGGCGAGATTATTATTGATGAGGAGCCCGTAATGAATGAATACCTAATGAAAATATGAATATTAACGTAATTTGTTTAAGAGGGTTTATCCTAAAAGTTGGCAACGTCTCAAAAAACTGTCAAATTTTACCTGTTTTGATTCTTAAAGCAATATTACTGAATAGAAATAAGAAATGTTGCTAACTAGCGAACTAGAATATTAATAATGAATTGCAATTATAACATTGAATTTGATGTTTACATCTAAAACTAAACATTCGGTGTTACGACACATTTTTTATTTCCACACAGTGATATTGCTGAATTAATCAAAACAGTGAAATATTTGACATCTAATTGCGACGTTGCCCACCTTCAGAATAAACGCTCTTAAAACTTACTAAGGCCTCAAGCTAAAGGCACGATCCAACTCTCAAACTCTAACATTCATTGGTAAAATCACACAGAAAATCTAACCTACGAGTCAGGATACTCCTATTTTCGAGCTCGTTTCGCTCGCTTTTACGTTATCTTAGTTACATGACAATGACAGCTCAACCTATCCGAGGTAGGATTCTCAAAATTTCCAGCAAGGGCCCCCAACATATTTTGATACAGGGTTCCTTTTCTACTAGCTACGCCACTGGTAAGACTGCTTGTTGGTGGCTTCTACTACGCGTAACACGTGCTTTCTGAGGCACGAAGGGATATTGGCACATATTAAAACAGATGGTTCACTCCGCAAAATTATTTAAATAAAAATCGACTCTTGCTACGACACAATAAAGTAAGTAATTCCAAATCAAGGTAAAGCAACATCATCATCCTCAGTATTTTATTGTAAAGTACAAATATTTTGTTTCACCGCAAACACCGCCCATTGTGTCACCCTATGTAAAAAAATTGCGTTTATAATTGTAATTTGTATGCTGTACATAATATAGAGTATTTTATTTTATTCTATTATGTAGAAATGAAGACTAAGAGGCATGAGAACAATCTATCCAGATAATATGTCTACCTATGATTTTCATAAAAAGAAATACGTAAACCGGGTAAGTGGTTCTCGAGTTATCAGCGCACTAACAAACAGACAGCGTTTTATAATAGGGATGATTCCTGGGTTAAAAAAAAGAAATTCTAGTTATTCCGTCAGCCAGATAATAAAAAATATTAAACACGTATTTTTTGCTTTTATAACAATTTTTTTTAATAAAAAATACTTAGATTAAACGCATTTTTAGTTGGGGAGTGGGGGTTACTACGTCACAAGTAAGTATAAGATCTACATACTCGTGACGTCATGGCACATTGTAACTCAATGTATCGCCGTAATCTTTAAACTACGTAAAAAAAGGAAAAAATACGTGTCTAATATTTTTTAATAATTTCCATGACGGACTTATTTTTTTTTAATCCTATTCCCTATTTTGTGCTAGGAAGAGCATAATGATGATAGTGTTCTGTATTATACACTATGACACTATGACATAAAATACCTCTAGGAGCAATTAAGAAATTGTTGCCAGCTTTTTTCCCACAGACAGCGAAGCCGACGAATTGTTTGATGCCCATTGAGCTCTTCCTTTTTTTGTACATAATTATATATTTTAGTGTTAGATGTATATTATATTTAATATTGCACATAATAATAAAAAAAAAAAACATTGTTACAATATGTCATTTTTTTTTTTATGAATCATTGCAGTCATTGGATACAAAAAGTGGGCTGCTTTTGTAAGACGACTAAAATGTCACAGTTTATAGCCCATGATTGGACGAATTTAATAGTGAATAACTCTGTACGCTCTCTAAGCGGCACGCTATTGGCTGAGACGTACTCACGCCATGCTGCAGACCGTAACGACAACGCGACGAGAGCATTATGCACGAGAAACTTTGCTAACCTATTTATAAATTTAAAAGGCTCGGTTTGCTACCTTTACCTTCATTATATTTGTATGAAACATTCATGTTTGTTAGGAAATATAAAGAATTGTTCAAAACCGCACAGGAAATAAGTTCTCGAAGTCGCCGTGATCAATACAGACTTGTACTAGATGAGTTCCCTAGGTTAGCAAAATACAATAAAAGCTGTCTGGCTATGTGTGTACGTGTTTATAATGTATTACCTAATTTATTCAAAATATTAAATTGCAGATTATTCAAAATTAATTTATATAAATGGCTGAATGAAAATAATTTCTATAATAAATTATAATGTTTGTAATTTCAAATTTGTATATTAGTTGAAGTTTGCATGCTTAAATTTTTAAGCAAAACATGTATGATCTCTTAAGCTTTAATAACACCTATTTAAACCACGTTTTACGCAAATAAATTATCTTATCTTAAAAATATATTTCCAAAATATATTGAGGCCAAAAATAGGAACTAACTTGTTAAAATATTAAGCACGTCCTATTTCTGGGTTTTTGTTATAAAAAATGCCATAAAACGCTCTTGACATTCTATATGCTAATTTCTAATTTACCTATTCATATAATTTAAATGCATAATTCAGACGAAAATAGTTTAGCGCACTAAATTCTGAATTCTACGGCCTCAAAAAAGATTGTGCTGAACCTCTATGTATACACTATAAAACGATTTAAACAAGTTACTTAATGCGTACTGTCACACAACTGTCAAAACAACAAGTTTAGTGCAAGATAGATAAAGGGGCATGTCTAAGTCAAATCAAGATTTAAGTACCAACAATTTATAAGACATGGCCTTAGTAAGTGAATTAAAGGTTAAGGCGCTACCCCGATTAAAAGCCTGTGATAGTGCGTTTTTCTTCGTTATTTAGAGGCAGTTAAATCATTAATTAAGATAAATCTTATATATAAAATTCTCGTGTCACAATGTTCGTTCCCGTACTCCTCCGAAACGGCTTGACCGATTTTGATGAAATTTTGTGAGCATATTGAGTAGGTCTGAGAATCGGCCAACATCTATTTTTCATACCCCTAAGGTAGGTAGGTAGGTAGGTAGGGTAGGTAGGTAGGTAGGGTAGGTAGGTAGGTAGGGTAGGTAGGGTAGGTAGGGTAGGTAGGTAGGGTAGGTAGGTAGGGTAGGTAGGTAGGGTAGGTAGGTAGGGTAGGTAGGGTAGGTGGGGTAGGTAGGGTAGGTAGGGTAGGTAGGGTAGGTAGGGTAGGTAGGGTAGGTAGGGTAGGTAGGATAGGTAGGGTAGGTAGGGTAGGTAGGGTAGGTAGGGTAGGTAGGGTAGGTAGGGTAGGGTAGGGTATAGTATATCTTAAAGCACATACGTAATTTTTGATATCCTATCATCATACTGCACGTTCTTATTTGTTTTTGTGTTGTAAACTTATATTACTACATTTAAAATCTCCTTAATTCCAAAATTATTGATTGCATGCATATTCTGGTAATAAAACGACCCCATTTTTTTTTTGAGGGTGGTAAATTATCAAATTACTTCTCCCGCTCTGGCTGGAGCGGGAGGCTGTGTCAGACTTTTACTGACTAAAACCCACCCGTGTTCCTTCCGTTGCCTGTGTGCCGGAGCCGCGATATCAATAGAACGTCCCCTACGTTCTATTAATTTGAGGTGTACACAAATGGATAGTAAATTTAAAAATATAAATTATTTACGTTTTATATTATTTCAAATAACACTTTTCATATTTTTTTTATAATTCAAACAATTGTGTAAATTCGGCGTGCGCAGGGAGCGGGACAGCGAAGGGCCGAACGCTAAAGGTCGCTCTAGCGCCTTAACTAAAACTAATAGAAAATCTGCTTAGTGTAATACAAATGGAGAATGACATCGCATAATTAAAATTAATAGTTTGCACTAAAAGCATTAATTATTTACTAAGTAAGCTATTAAAATACACGAAGGTATTTAAAAGTTAATATTGATTAATTAGATATTACATAAAGGCTTGTGCAGACCAGCGCGACTCACAAGCTAAGAACACTAGACTTAGGTAACTAGACAATATTCTACACATTTTTTGTCAATGACATAATCTGCGTTCGCAATTAATTTGCCAAATATTTAAACAAACACGAGTTTTAGGAAAAGCAACTGTAAAGCCAGCCATCAATAAATATAAGGTTCAGTTTGCACTACAACTTAATTTTTTTTTTTATGACTTTTTCTACAGTACTAGTCGGTCTCAAATCAACTTTATTTACACGTGTTTAGAGTTGATGTTTGTTTAAGTGGAAAACTCGTGTTTGTTTACATGTTTGGCAACTAAATTGCGAACGCAGATTAGCTAAAGTAGTATTCTTTGCAAAAAATATTGTGATACCTACCTTCATACCTACTCTATTTATTTTAAAAACAACGGCTTCGTCCGCGTGTTATCTTTATAAATTATAGCCTATGCTACCCAGTGATAATATAGCATACTATTGGTGAAAGATTTTTTTAAATCGGTCCAGTAGTTTTTAGTGTATTCATTATTACATCGGGGATGTTCGCGCTGTTTCGCAGTGACGGCTTTCATGCTACGAGTATCATTCGAAAGAGGACGGTATCCCAGATCTGCAGAATGCATGGCAGCCGCAACGAAATTGTGAAGACAGTAGCAAATAGGATCTCATCCCCGCTATGGAGGTCCCTTGTTAAACCAGTCATCTGAGTTACTTTGACTGATTCTTTTATTTTATTATTTTTATTATTTATGATTTTTATAATTAATTTCTAGATTTTAATTGACATTAATTTTAATTAATTCTAATATTGTACATGATTTTAAGGATTTAAATGAATTTATAGATGGGATTGACTTAGGTATTAATGAATTAATTTTATTTAAGTATTTATTTTACAACTTGATTTCTCCCTTATTTCAATTATTTATTTTAATTATAATAATATTATTGTGGCTTGTATTTTAATATTTGATTACTAACATAATTTTTAAGTAGGTATAATAACTTAAATATGGATCACTGAATCTGAATTAAATAAATAAATAAAATTAAATTACAAACAATAATAAAAAAAAAATCTCTATAAAATATGAGTGTAGGTTTTGTGTACGCTTTTCCCAAGTGGATGTCGGAAAACATCCCACAGCAACGTACTGCCGGGATTAAAAGTACCATAAGTGTTAATTCAGGTTATAAAGTATCTGTTTACAAAAAATCATCCAAATCCGTTAAGCCGTTTTTGTGCCAGTCCGGAACGTACAAGATTATGTTTGTTTCACCATCTCTTCTCAAGGGTAGTCTGCACGCGTAGTATGGCCACCGTACGTAGAAACGGGTTTTGTCGACGGAAGAATAGACAAAATGACAGATAAACAATCACAATCTGTTTTTTAATATACCGTAAGTGCGTTTTTATGTCCACGCAATCTCTGCCCATTCCAAGGTTGCCTGGAAGAGATCGCAGAAAGCGATAAGCCCGCCCATTGTATGTCTCGTAGTAATCAATTTATTTTTTGCTATGTATTTTCTGTACGCGTAGCATGACAACTAAAGTCGACGGAAGAATAGACAAAATAACAGATTGTGATTGTTTATCTGTCATTTTACGATTGCGGAGAATGTTAGTACTAGAAAGCTGCAATTTGGCATGGGTATACATATTAATCACGCCGACAAAGTGATAAAATAAAATCATGAAATTTCATCACCACTCCTCTCAAAACGGTGAAGGAAAACATCGAGAGGAAAACGGCATGTCCTAGAACCAAAAATTCGAAGACATGGAACCAACCCGCGCTTGCGTGGTGGATTATAACCCAGTCCCTCATAAAGAGGAGGCCTGTGTGTCACCAGCAGTGGGAACATTATTATGCTATAGTACTAAAATATGTATTACTATCCTACCTTTGCCTACCTCTTCATGGAATACAAACATGTTGATTAGTTATTTATGGAATAGCAGAATTTATAGAATCAAACAGTGACTTGTAATAATGATTTTTCCTAGCACTTGATTCAATTGAAGTTATTGTAATGACGGCTGATGACACATCATTGTATTACTAAACTATGTACAGTGATAAGCATAAATACCTTGCATAATAATAATCATCCTATATTGTTCCCACTGCTGGTACTCAGGCCTCCTCTCTGTGAGAGGGAGTGGGCTATAATCCACCACGCAGGCCCAGTGCGGGTTGGTAGATGTCAAATGTCTTCGAGTTTTTGGTTCTAGGACATGCCGGTTTCCTCACGATGTTTTCCTTCACCGTTTTGAGAGCAGTGGCGATGAAATTATTTACACAAAGTAAAGCGCCTGCCTGGGTTCAAACCCACGATTTATAACTAAGTCGTTTTTCTCGTGAAATAAAAATTGCAACATTTAGAAAAGACCTGTATCTGGTGTGGTTTCGATAATACTATGTTCGTAACACCATATTAAAATATCTATCAATATTTTAGGAGAAAATCGAGGAGCTCGTGGCTAAATAATATCAGCCGCACGGGTCGATCCATCAGTGTAAGCTATACTTGCCGGGGTTGGTCTGTGGATAAGTGATCTTCTTGACATATCGAGACTCCTCCATGCCTCGGAGAACACGTTAGGCCGTTAGTCACGGCTGTCATTCTTGCATCTGTCAGTGTGAACGTCAGATAGGCATTCGCTCCAAGTAAAATACCGATATTCAGCTGCATTTGGTTAGACTGGAACCCGACCCCAACATAGTTGGGAAAAGGCTAAACCGATTGATTTTTCGAAGTGAACATTTCTTTAGGCACGTTGAGCGATTTTTCGTAGGGAATAAACTAATGGATTCGCGTCACCACGCATCGTAGTGCTGTAACCGAAAATATAGATGGCGCTATTACCAATTTTAAGTTTTCATTTCTGTCGGCAGTCCACATGACTGGTTAGGTTTGTTTTTGTACTTTAGAAGAAAATCGCTTTTGGAGCTTGCGTAGGTAAAATTATAAAGGCATTTATGCTTGTTACTGTACCTTTGTATGGAAGATACCTTTTAATACCTCCTCTTAATGAGTAAACCTAACCAGTTTTACAAGAATAACATTTTCCACGTGTTTTGCTGACCACAAGATGCTTGAATATAAAGTGAGTCCTATTTTCCATGCAAATAATATGAATGAGCGTGTAAAATGAATTGCTATATCTTGTATTTCTGAATAAGCCCACGTGCGCACTGGATTTTCAAATTCTCGGTGTTGAGCCGAGTATTGAGAATCCAACAAAGTGCATCCCAGCGCGTCGAAAAAACGCTCGTTGGAATTTAAACTCTCGGCGCTTAGCAGAGCGTTGAAAATTCAATGCGCGAAAAAAAATCGCTCGTGCGAACCGGCCAAGTGCGAGTTGGACTCGCACACAAAGGGTTCTGTACCGTATTAAAATTGAAAACACGTTTCTTGTTTAGGGACCCATTAAGTTATTAACCTTGAACTTTGAAAGGTGGGCGTTTTGGGGGACTGTCTTATGTCATTTTGACGTTCGAAAAGTGCCGATTCTCAGCCTAGTTTGAATAAATGACTTTTGAATTTGAATTTGAATTTAACCTAATTACATTTTTATTTGTTGTCGTTATAACGTCAATAGGAATACACAATCTATGAAAATTTCAACTGTCTACCTATTAAGTACGGTTTATGAGATACAGCCCGCTGACAGACTGACGGACAGACAGCGGAGGCTTAGTAATAGGGTTCCGTTTGGCATCCTTCGGGTAAGGAATCCCAAAAATCTACAGTTGCTGGTGTTATAAAGGGTGGTTATGTTAAGAGGGATGTAAGTTACCAATTCGGGGTCACCCATCCACCGTCAACCGCGGCAAGCGTAGCTTAACCTTCGATCGACTCGTGCGGCTTTTATCATTTAACCCACAACGAAATAAAGTAAAGTGAGTAGTAGAAATATACTTAAAATATAGCCATAATGAGTCTGTAATATTCCCACTGCTGGGACGCAAGCGTCCTCTCTGTGAGAGGGAGAGGGCCGTAATCCACCACGCGGGCCCAGTGCGGGTTGGTAGATGTCACATGTCTTCGAATTTTTGGTTCTAAGACATGCCGGTTTCCTCACGATGTTTTCCTTCACCGTTTTACAGCAGTGGTGATGAAATAATTTACACAAAGTAAAGTTGTTACCACTGGGCTAGCACTAATAACTGCTAGTAGAAATAAGTATCATTAATTAAATGTAATTCTAAGTTATCAGACTAGGAAATTTTCCAGCCGCCTTGTATCGTATAAGACGCGAAGAGCAAGAACGTCATAAAGAATAATAGGCATGTCACTGTCATTTAAAAAAAATACTCAGTTTGCAACTTGTCTAGAATATTTTAAAAGTTTTTTTTTTTTTTGCAAAAAAAAAAATATCAGCTTGTCATGTTGTTGTAGCATCTTCCACTCTGCAGCGGGACAATAATAGGATGGTATTTTTTTTTTAAGGCCTATTCTTAAACAGAGAAGGCTTATTCCAATTCTTAGAGCGTTGGCTGATACGTCAATACGTGGGACTCTTCGATCTCGGAGCGGTGAATACGCACACAGTCAAGTACGCATTTTCACGCAGCTTAGAGTAAATGATGTAGCACTAGTTTATAAGTTTACATTGTTTCTAACAAATACGGAAGTGATTCTGAAATAAACGTTTTTATTTATTTATTGATATTTTTTAAACGAATAAATAATGCGCGCGCTGATGGCATTACGATTCCGTTTCCATTTTTTGGGTCCGAAAATGATCATATTTTGTAACCTACCACCTTTTTTTTTGGGTGGAATTGTCAAGTAACTTCTCCAGCTCTGGGCGGAGCGGGCAGACTCTTACTGACTAAAACCCACCCGTGTTCCTTCGGGTGCCTGTACGTTGCCAAGGGCCACGGTATCCCTTTCGGACTTTCCCGCACACTGACAGCCCTTGCACGCCTACTACCTAAGTTCTCATGTGGAAGCAATAGATTTATTGAGTATTTCGTTTAGAAGTTCATAGGTAATCGCTCAATGTAGAATATGCATCCGGTTCGCCCAAGTTTGCACGGGCGATTTTTACCGCGGCGATTTTTTTTCGTGCACTGGATTTTCAACTCTCTGCTCAGCGTGTGTTTTTTTAACGCTTTGGGACCTGAGTGCGTTCCAGCTCATTGGATTCTCAACGCTCGCTCAACACCGAGAGTTGAAAATCCAGTGCGCGATAAAATCCCGCTGCGATATTAAACGTCCGTGCGAACGGCGTGTGATATTAGTCAAATAATCATTCCTTCTTGGAACTTTTAATATGCAATAGATTCTTATTAAATCAGTTCGGGTAATTACGATCATTATATTATTATGTAATAAAATCTATTGTGGTCTTCCGGATATAGGTACTTAGGTACTCATAATCGGGGAATCACCCGCTGTTTTGCAAAAATGACGCATGGGAAATAGGCTTACTTTGTCTAATTTTACGGCTACATTGTCGCGATAAAGCGAACTACACTTCGCGCGCTCAGTACATAATAATCAAACCGAATAATTGTAACGGTCCTAACAAAGAAAATAATAGATGCTTAGTTTTTTGGGTATCATTTAAAAGTAATAATCATTAGTAATTGTCACATGGTTTCCGACTGACGTAGACAGAATGATGACGACGACGAAACTATGCCTAGATGAATTAACATGTCGTATTTTAATGACATATCATTTGACTAAAACGTTGGAGGAGCTCGTGGCTTAGTAATAACAGGTTTATCCATCAGGTTAAGCTATCCTTGCCGGGATTGGCCCGTGGATGGGTGACCAGCTTTACACACTGAGACTCCTCCGTGCCTCGGTATGCACGTGAAGCCGTTGGTCCCGGCTATCATTCTTGGATCTTTGACAATCGTTACGAGTCTAAAGTACTATCGTATCGTATACCAAGTTAGCCGACGTTCGCGTAAAAATATCGCGGCGGGGTTTTGTCGCGCACTGGATTTTCAACTCTCGGTGTTGAGTCAAGCGTCAAACATTAAATTTCAAATTGAAATGATTAGCACATAGCAATGAGACTATTATGTCATCAGTCGATAAAAATAGCACTAGGGGTGATTTTAAATTTTAAATAAAATGTTAAGTCTGCAATTCCTATTTATAGTTTTTATATCGCCTGATTCCATTACTTATTTTTTATTTTTTTGTCAAGACAAAGAAGCAATGTATATTTTATTACCTGACTACGACGAAGATAAAAGGAGGGTTATGATTTTGACCGGTGTGTATGTGCGTATGTATTTTCATCTATTACCTCATAACTTCTAAACTACTTATCATAATGTGAAGCATCTTGATCGAATATGCTCTCTAGATTATGCTTACACGACGGCAATGAGTCTCCGGATTTTTTATTTGTCATTCTGTAATGTCTTGTTAACATCTTTTTTGTTAGCGTTTTTTTTGCAGTCGGGTTTTAGTTTTTATAACTTTATTCACATTATAAATCTGTATGAGCACTTAGCAGAAGCTAAGTACACGGTTGCAACTGCTCGTTTTTGATGTACAAGAGGCGACAAGAAACACCACGACAAAGCATTCTAGAACGCATTATTTTCGAAAATACCCACGCTCTCGCGAATTAACAACAAGTTAGGAACTCTTAAAATTCTATGATAAGAAATCCTGCCTGTGACTTGCAGTGACAAAGAGAGTGAACGACACTGGTTTACATACCGCTGATACAACACAGAGGCCGGGGTTCGTTTCCACGGGATTATTTATGCAACATCCGATAACAAGCAATAAAAAAAGATTAAAAAATCGACTATGTCCAAGATCATCAACATCTGTCTGCCTTTTTCCAACTATGTTGGGGTCGGCTTCCAGTATAACTGGATACAGGTGAAGACCAGCATTTTACATGGAGCGCCTGCCTGCCACAACCCAGTAACTATGTAACACATTACCCCTTGGTAAGACTGGTTGTCAGACCTTCAGGCTTCTGATGACCCGTGACGACTGTCAAAGATCTAAGAACAACAGCCAGGACCAACGGCATATCGTGCTTTCGAAGGGGTCTCGATATGTAAAGATGGTCCCATCCAAGAACCGACCACGGCAAATGTAGCTTAACCTTCGGTTGATCGGAGCGCCTGTTATTATTTAGCAACGCTATTAAGTCTGTAAAAACTCATGTCAAATTGTTGTTAGGCTTATCTTACAAAACAAGGTTTATTTCCTGCACGCGTAGCATGACAAACAGAAATGGATTTTCTACGGGATTTGTCGACGGAAGAATAGACAAAATTACAGATTGTGTTTACTTATCTGTCATTTTGTCTATTCTTCGACAAACCCCGTTTCTATTGTGGTCATGCTAAGAGCAGGTTAAACCAAGAAGTTAGCTATTTTTGAGTTTGGAACTTTATTCTGACTACAGTAAAGTTCTTAATATAAAACTGACTGTAAGTTCAGTCAGTTTATGTTAAGAACTATCGGTAGTACCAGAATAAGTTGTCTTTTGTTTCATTTCATAAACAGTTACGATCTTATTACACAAAGACCGACTCTGTAATGAACTTCCCGAAACATAATTAAATCACATTTTAATATTTTACCGTATACCAATGTAAACAATACCGATAAAACCACACAAATGCAATTATCTGATGACGCTCGATATCTCACCACTGAATGTTGCTGACCGTGTGTCATTACTGTCATTATAGTAGGTACGAGTCGTACGTCACAATATTGTTGATATTGTTGGAAGTGGGTGTTTAATTGAACTTTATACCTTTGTAACACATATAATATCACGCCTGTAAGCCCCTAATGGTTGGGCAGAGGTGTACTTATACAATATAATTTAAAAAAAACCTGTCCGAACCGAAAGGGGAATTTTTTTCTCTTTTTTCTGTCTGATCTGAAAATCGAACCCAAAAGTACTAAAAAGAACCAATAGTTATAGTTTCGACATTTTCTTTTAGTAGGTCCATACACTCGTAGTTGAAGGGACAAGGAACCGGAAATTTAAGCAATGGTGTACAAAAACACATGAATAAATATTCAAATGTCTGTAATTTTATACAACTTGGACGTCATTAAACTGTTTATAAATTGTTTATTTTTTATTTATTTTATTTGCGCGACTTAGTTTATACAATGTCGCCATGGGCATGTGACCGCCCGTATTTTTCTGAATATTCATGACAAATTATCGATAATAAACTTAAAAAAGGGGGTCTATCTTTAATTGTTTATTTTTTTTCATTTTTTCTTATTTTTTTTTTCAGTATCCCGCTATAATTTGATGTATAATTAACATAATTTCACTTATGTTTTTTAAAATAAATACTGTTTTTTTGGAAAAAAAAATCTTCACCTCCGTTTTTTTTTCATAGTCGACAAATTTTACCAAAAATTTTTAGTTAATCCGATAAAATAACTCGTAAGCTATTATAAACAATAAACAGAATACAAATCGATGACATAGAAGATATGGCAAACGCTACTAAAAACATAAAAAATTGAATAACATGAAAAATATTAAAGATAGACCCCCCTTTTAAAGTTAATTTTCGATAATTTTTCATGAATATTCAGAAAAATACGGGCGGTCACATGCCCATGGGCGACATTGTATATTATATTTAATTTGAAATAGTTACTCTGTGATTTTTGTTATTGCCATAATATTGAATTTTTGTTTGGGGCCCCCATTAATGGGTTGTGTTCACTGTGTTGTTTAAGTATCAAGCTACCTGATAATAAAAAACGGGTTCCGTACCGTATTAAAATCCAACAAAAAACGCCAAAAAAATCACGTTTCTTGTATGTGGGTCCTCCCTTTAATTATTAACTTTATTTAATATGTATAGATTTATTATTTGTTGCAAAAGCGCCAATAGAAATACTACAATCTGTGAAAATTTCAACTGTCTACCTATTACGGTTCATGAGATATTGCCCGCTGACAGACAGGCCGACGGACGGACAGCAGAGGCGGCACGGAGGGTTCCGTTTGGCACCGGACGGGTACGGAACCCTAATATTATCAAAACCAGTTCATCCGTTTTAACGTGACATGTAACAAACAGAGTCATACCGGTTTTATTATTTATTTATTTGTCAGAAAACAAAAAAAAAAAATTTAGAAATCCTGATTAATTTTGATTAGTAAATCTGTTGGCAAACCTACCTCAAGTTAATATGTTTTGGCGCTTGGTTGACGTTTGCAGAAGGGCGCTGTCGGTAAACATTTGTGCAATTGTTTTGTGAAATGTCACTTGAAATGTATTCAAAATACAAGATGGCGGCGTTGGTTCTGATTTTGGCCACGCGCCTAAATAATCTTGTAGTGCTCTATATAGCTGTTTTCTGGTATTGTCAAAAACGTAAAGACAAACATAACATTTCATAAACCATATTAAAAATTACTGTATCTCTATGGATGGTCAAACTAGTTATGCGAAATAACTTAATATAATTACTTGATTGGTTTAATATAGCTAATATCCATCAGAATTACCCCATAAGTTCACAAAACGACATTTATACTAATTAACAAAATAGTTTAGAGCGGATTATGCAAATTTTTAATTATTTTACAATAAAAACGTGTTTCACAGAGAACTGAAATAGATTTTTATAACAACAACTTTGACAGTTACTACGTTGTAGGTAAGCAAGTTTAAAGTAAATTAAAATTTGAGTTTGTTTATACTCAAAAGTCAAAAACGTTTATTGCGAACTAAGGGAGCATTCAAGTATTACGTAACGCAATTTGGGGGGGGAGGGGGGTCTCGTAAAACGTTACGATGCGTTACAGGGGCGGGAGGGGGTCTTTCTTACAAGACGTTACGTAACATTGTTTCTTTTTTTTAATAAAAATTTAGGGAATTAAAACTGTATAGTTTTAATTCCCAAAATTTTTTTCAAGGACAAAAACTATAACATAACTTTTAGCGCCTTTAGGGTAAAAATGGTCACTTGAGTGTTACGTAACGTTTAGAGAGGGGGAGGGGGGGTACAGAAAACGTTACGGTGCGTTACAAGGGGGGGAGGGGGAGTCTAAAATCTTCAAAAATTGCGTTACGTAATACTTGAATGTTCCCTAAGTGTACAATGTTGGTGTTATCTTATGTTAGTACTTATGACTTTGCAGCCTTTTATAAGCATTGCAATTATCATTCGCCTGCCCTTATCATCCTTAATTAGCATGCATTAAACATTATTAGTACTTAATTTTTTTTTTTTTTTTTTAGTTAATTCCTATACCGTAAACTTACTGTACCTACTAAAAGTTTTGATAGTACTGGTATAAGCTGAGGTCGTCGAGAAATTACCTAAACTATCGGCGCGTTGAAGCCTTCTCCTCGCCGCTCAGTGTTTTGATTAAACGTAGTACTTAACATTAATCCTCAACTTTACTATATATACAGGGTGGCAGGGACATCGACGCGAAAACTGTTACCATGGATTCAGTACATGATTCAGAACTGACGAAAAAAATTAAAATTAACGCAGGGGCGGTGACATTTTTCGTTGGTTTAAAAAAAAATCTGCTGTTCCATACACTTTGACCGCGTAGGTATTGCACTTTTCTATTAATAAGCTATTTTTTTTTTACAGACCCATCGAATAGCACTTTGCGACACAATACACGTAATACAACTTCTATTGTGACTCGTTCAATATCAAATTAAGTGTTAATTAAATAACTGTCAGATTCAAGTTTTTGTCCACTTAATTAGTCAAGACTTGATATCTCCGTTTCAGTTTTGTTTTATTGTATTAATAAAATAGTACATACTTTGTCTTAACTAATTTCCGATTAGGTAACTTATGCTAATGGAAGATAGCTTTGGTACTTCCCATCTTTACAACTCAGTCCAAATCAAATAAAATACCAAGATAGAGCGCTGTGAGTAATACAGTGAAATAAAGAAAAGAAAGAAAAGAAAGAAAAGAAAGAAAAGAAAGAAAAGAAAGAAAAGAACGAAAAGAAAGAAAAGAAAGAAAAGAAAGAAAATACATTTATTTAGCACAGACACGCACACAAAAGGCACACAACACAACATATTGTACTACAAACAAAAATCAAATTAAAAAAGAATGAAAACAAATAAAAAGTGTAAATTGCGTTTTATGATACTAGCAGGAAAGTGTGCCTTGCGGCTGCGCCAAATAGGCCTAGTTGTAGTAAGTGGTTTTCAACTAGACCTGAAGTGTGAGGTGACGGATGTAAATCAGTTACAGAAGCAGTGCAGTGAAGCATGCCGAAACTACACCTCCGCTATATGTATACACACTCACACGCACAACTTTTTACAATGACACTACAATCAAACTACACCACACAAAGTGCACACATGTTTACGGAACCGGCTTCACTTCGCTGTTGACAGCGATCCGTCTTTAGTTTTTATTTGGCCAGAGCTTCACAAACCAAGAACATACGAGTAGGTACTATTATTTATTCCGTGCCAAGACTCCTCCGTGCCTCGGAAAGCACGTTAAGCCGTTGGTCCCGGCTGTCATTCGTGAAACTTTGACATTCGTTACGTGTCATCAGAAGCCCGAAAGTCTGACAACCAGTCTTACGAAGGGGTATCGTATTACCCAGTAACTGGGTTGTGGAGGTCAGATAGGCAGTCACTTCATGTAAAAAAATCACCCTTTAAACAAACGAGTGCATTATACCTAGTAGTAAATAAATATTTTAATTAAACTACTTAAATCTTTAGAATAGTGTTGTATGATAACATAAAACATTATTCTATGAATAAAAACCGTAAATTATTGTTTTATTTTTCATTAATATGACTTAAAATGAATAAAATAATCATCCAGTTGAATGAATTTGTATTTAATTATTATAGGTATTAGTAAAATTGTATACTCCGTTTGTTTTCTCATGTCATTATAGGCACAAAGACACAACACAATGTTGATTGTTGACAAGCCTACTATATACCTATTAAACACTGTAATTTTAAACTTTGTAAGAGCCAATTATTTTTAAAAGAGCAACCGTGGAGTTTCTTGCCGGCTCTTCTCCATAGGAAACGACCAATTGGCACCGTGCACCTAAACTGCGTTCGCAATTTATTTGCCAAACGTGTAAACAAATACGAGTTTTAGGAAAAACAACTGTAATGCCTACACATATGGTTCAGTTTGCGTTACAACTTCATATTTATTATGATTTTTTTCAACAGTACTAGTCAGTCTAAAATCTACTTTATTTACACATACATAAATTTGATGTTTGTTTATGGAAATATGAATTTCAATAGACCTTAGCTTCTGACGTTTCTTATGACCATGACGTATAGGTTGATGTTTCTTTTTTTCATGGTACAAGTTTGAACTATATAGGCTGTTTTTTTTTGATAAAAAAGTATTTCGGGCATAACGGCCCTAAATGCCCGGGCATATTTTATAACCCCTATATTTAGTCTTGCCTGATTTTCAAAGTTATGTCTGCCAATAATAATGTCACATTTCAAATATGTAGTGTGTGCCTCCACATATTTTCACGTAGGATAGGCGTCGCAGTACATTGTTTAACATGCATCTCTTCAGATCTCTACAAGAATGCACCTTTGCTTTCATTCGTCGAATGTCGATAAAGATATTGAAATCCAATGAAATACTAATATGTTGAAGTTTAAATCTGCACCCTAATTGCATAACACACGATCAATCAGAATCTGAATCATTTTGAAGGTTATAACTAATAGCTTCATATGTTAAAAAAAAATCTACTCAACAATTTAAAAGACCAACAGTACAGTCATGTCCAGTCAATATTCCAGCAGAAGGTAACCAAAGGCTTCATCTCATAAACAAAAGGAACGAATTTTTTTTTGTGTAACAATTAAAAAAATTCTGGTTTGATCGGTACAGTCATAGGTGAACTTAGAACATTGCTCTTAAAATATTATAATTATTAAGCGATTGACCAACTAATACTAACGGTAACAAGTAAGTAACTGTTAATAAAACCAAACTATTTTTTTTTAAACGCCTTTGTAACATCGCGCGGAAAAACCCCCGACAACACAAATAGTTTTAGGTTTTGTTCTGTTCTGGTTCTATAAATAGGTTTATAATCTGTTATTTAAGAGTATTTTTTTGTTACTGTAACGTAGGCAAATATTATAATAATAATATTAATAAATAAATGACAGTGCTATCTACTCAATGGCCTCTTAATAAACTAAAGTCTAATAAAATCCTCTTTTCCAATTGCTGTTATTTCCATTTAAAGAAATATCATCTTTATAATAGTGTAAATTAAGTTCCCGTTGTGGATTAAAAACAACGAGTTTTTAGAGTTCACACAAAAAATATCGTACCTAACTCGTAAATTTTTACTTTAAAAAGCTCGACTTTACAGCACAGTATAAATGGTATAAATTCTGACAATTAGCACATAAAAACGAATATTTTATTAGTATTACATTATGTAAAACATATTTATTGCTCGAAAATCCATAATTTGATCGTGTTTTTTTTTCACGAAATGGACACGCCTAAACTCGTCCGCAATTTCGCACCAACCTTTTGCTATGACGATACCTCCTATCTAACTTTTTTATCTATAAAATCTTCCAAAGGTTAAAAGAAAAATATTATTTTAAGACAATAATATTGTTTTCAATTAGGTACTCTTATCATCCAGCACAAACTAAAATTAGAGTAAGAAACGAGTTTTTTAAAGGAATAAAAACACAAACTTCCTGTTTCTAAATATTCCATTAAAAAAAAAAAATCAGTTCAAAGTAGAAACAAACGTAAATAAAAATAAACAAATCAATAATCAATTAAGTATGTGCGTCAGAAATTAGATAAAAATTAATCGCGACTTATATAACAAATTTGACGTGGTCACTAAAGCATTTTAAATTAAAATATATTTTGAGAAAGAAAAGGTTTTTATTGGAACTCGCACGACCATAGACAAAACATAGAAACATAAAAAACAAAAGTACAGTAAATAAATATTATCTATTATTACCTATTGTTATGTGTCTTTTTTGTTGTTGAATTTTCTTTAAACAAAAAAATTAATAAAGCTAAGATACTGGATAATAACGGGATAATATCTAAGAAATAAAAATATTAATAAAGCGGTAAAAAATCATGAACCGTTTGAATGTAAATTATTATATTTTCCCAGGGTTTTTTTTTTGCAAAGAAATTAATTGTAAAATATTTTTTAGAAACACAAGCATTTAAAATTATACCAATATTGTTATCGAACTTGGGGTTTTTTCCTTTTGTTTCACGATACTAAAAATAACTTACATTAATACCTAATTGCGGCGCCATCTAGTTTTAAAATATTGACAAAAAATTGACGTGTAAAAAATAATCTACTAACAGAAATAAACAATATTTCATTTAATTTCATCATTATTAAAATAGAGGGGAGGTCGGTAGGTACAAAAAAAAACACTTACTTTTCGGCTGCCTCGTAATCTGTCCCTGCTTTCTTCTTTCAAACAAACGATTAATAATCGCATTCTTCCTGTTATTAAACTCCACATCATCGTTAAACTTATGATTCAATGCTTCACACTCGGCAAAATTCGCCTCAAAATTATCAATTTCCGATCTCCTGGGACGATTATTTGGCAAATCTTTCAATTCACATGTGTTCACAGTGGAATACCTCCTGCTCGTCACATTGTTCCAAATTTGCACTAGGTCCTTCATTTTTCCAACAAAAAACACGTCTTTACACAGCAAGTATATCTAACAATCAATGTTTCTGGCAACTAATTGACTTATAATTTGTATTTAATAGCACTAGAGTTTAATTCCGTAAATAATAGTTCGATTTGGAACGTCAGCTGGTTCTCAATGTCACTCGATCAATAAACATGTAAAGTTTTATAAACTAAGTTTTATTCGATCACAAAATACGTTGATAAAAAATATACATCAGAGTCACATCTCAAGTTTTCTCGATCACACTATTTTGATTTTGGAATTTCAAAATACGATAATGCAGTTCGGTTTTCGTATTTTGAAATCGCGCGCGCTAATAAATAAAGGTCGGCATGCACGATGCACCGTGGGCTGCAGTAAACTTATGTCTAACAAGATCTGCTGTAGACTCACGTTTATATAAATTTCGCAAGCTCGCCGCTACGGAGCGATGACGTATGTAAACCAGTTTTTTTAAATATATATACTCTTTTGTCTATGCTTCTGGTGCAAATCAAATGAACAGGAGGTCATAGGCCATGTATTAATTACATTGCACGCGGTAAAAATGCATTATTATTGCATTAGGCATACATATATACGGCTTTTATTACAGCCTTGCAGTTTTTGCAAAACAAAGAAAAGTAAATAAAATAATTCTGTTTATAAATTAATGTTGACATTTGGATCTTTCAATATTTTAAATGCATTTGGCAAAGATACAAATAAACAGCGGTTCTTAAAACAATAACTGGGTTGTTGTCAAATTTTGCACAGGTTTATAGTCTGTCATCACTTTTATTATTTTTATTATTAATAATGTCAACCTCTAATAATTTTAAAATAAATTTAAAATACATTGCATTAGTAAACATCCATTAATAAAATAAAGACTGAGGTAGTTTTTCTTTTTTTAAATGTAACTTTTTGGTAATTTCAAGCAATGAGACTTCAGGTAACAGAATGGTTTTCCTTCTCAACTCTTCCAAGTAGCAAGCACTCTGTCATAATAATTGTCAAATAACTTAATTTTATACTATATCAATCGGGACGGACGTAAAAATAATTGCGAAATACTCGTAGAAGCAGAATTCAAACGAAAAGATCGAGCGAGATACTATGCAAACTACAACTCTGTTACTTTTCTGTCCCAAAGATTAAAGAACATACTAAAAAGATTTTTAGGAAAAGCTGGTCAAAATAATAAAGCAATATCACCATAAGTTAATTTGATAGATATTTATACGGCGATATCATAAAGTTAGCTGTTAATATACAATATGTAAAAAAAACCTGTCCGATCCGAAAGGGGCACATAGGTACTGCAATAACATTGGCAATTTTTTTTAAATATTTTTTATAGAAAATAAAAAAAATAAAATTACTTACCCCAAATCTATAAAAAAATTGCAAATTTTCAACATGAGTCACTTTAAATTATTACTCGTATAGGCTAAACGACGGCCGCCCGCGCCCAATGTAATAACCCGATAAAATCCCACGTTGTTTTTTTTTTGTTTTTTTCTTGAAAATTTCCACATTAAATATACTCTCAGTACGATCCTTAACAACACCCTCACAGATAGGACAGGATTCTTTTTACATGCTGTATTTGGAGGGCTTGTTTATGAGTTTAAATAAATGATAACTAAACTTAAAAAAAAATTGAGTATAAGATACTAGCTGATGCCCGCGGCTTTGTTCGCGAGGACTCTAATATTGTTTTTCAGTAGCCTAAGTGACTTCTTATAATATCAGCTATTTACCAGTGAAAGTCTCGTCAAAATCGGTCCAGCAGTTTGGAGATTCGCCGGAACAAATAGACAGACAAACAATCATTTTAAAAATTGTTTAATTTTTCATTACAAAAGCAAAAAAAAAACAATGTAGCAACGATTTGCTAAAATATAATATATTGACTCTAATTTAGTCCTATCCTAAATTTATTATAACGACTCGAAAATAAAACAAACAAAAACGTTATTACAATAGTTTCCTTAAGGTTTCCATAAATAAAAATAAAAAATATATTTTATGGAAAGACGATGAACGAAAAGTTTATACCAAATAGGTAAAAATTTTCCCTATATTTTTGTCGGAAAAATAAGAAAAAGCGAGAAAAATCATTTGACTAAACCCAAAAAAGAAAAATGCATGCATGTTCGTGTCGCAGGTGTGCTGGAAGAAATTTCTTTAGAAATAAGCATCACCTTTCGTTACGTGTTTCTGTATTTTTTAACAAACTAGTTTCGTAGCTAAAAAAAGAAAAAAAGAAAATAAATAAAAATTATATTTACGCAACTTTTAGCAAAGAAAACGATCGCTTTACAAATGTCAATGCCACGCATTCCTGACGTAACACCGGTCGGGTACCTTTTGAGACCGATGTGACTCATTGATGAGTTGACGTATTCAGAGTATAGGTACCTACCTACTTATTGAGTACGTAGCTTAATTGTGTTATCAATTGGTTTAGAAAATATGTACCTATAAAGTGTAAACAATACAGTTTGGTGTTATTTTAGATAAAAAGTTTCCTTAAAAAAACATAGCGATCTGATCATCGCGTTAACAATTGTTTTATTTTAAATTATTTATAACTAGCTGCCCGCCGCGGCTTCACATGGGTAGCACTAAGTACTTATCTACGCTGCACCTACATACCTATCCTACCCAAGCTTACCTACATACCTACCTACACCTACGTATCTGACCCGGCAGACGCCTTTTATTTGTTTTGATTTTAGAACAATTTGTATTGGAAAAAAAAGCGGAATTTTACGTTTTTCCGGGAAAAAATGAATAAAAAAATTAACCTTCCACGAAATTCAAGGAACATTTAAAAAAAAAAGTTTCTAAATTGCCGTTCTCAAATTTGCGCTTAGCAGCACATTTAGCGATTAATTTCTATTTATTATTTTAGACTAGGCGAACCGCTGCTTCGGACGGATTTTACGACTTTAAAAAACATCGAGATTTCTTTATCAAATTTCAATTTAATAGACTTAAATTATGCACATAAACCTTTCGGAATACATTTTCTAAATGATGGTAAAAATCGCATCAAAATCCGTTGCGGAGTTTAGAAGAACAACGCGCTCACAAATACAGACACGAAAAGCGACTTTAATTAAATTATAATAGATATAAAAGGGTAAACAACGGTATATTTGTTGGTTTGTTTTAAGAAAAAACATCTTTCTTTTCTTTTGAGATGCGCTAAAGTAACCCGCGAAATTCAAATTTTCTTTAGTTTTTTCCAATTTTCAGGTCAGTGTTTGGGAGTATATTGATTCAAATATGATTCGCGACTGTAACAAACATGGCATCATAGAATAATAATTATTAGAATCAGCAATACATCTTAAGTTAGCATAATCCTCAAATGTCATAATTTCATGAAATAGTCATTCAATAGGATTACATGAACTTATTTATTATTATTATTTAACAGTTTATGTACACACATTATAAATAGACAAGAAGAAAGGAACAGATTTTTTTTTTTGTTGTGTTTATGATTTTTATTCAAATTCAAATTCAAATTCAAAAGTCATTTATTCAAACTAGGCTGAGAATCAGCACTTTTCGAACGTCAAAATTACATAAGACAGTCCCCCAAAACGCCCACCCTTCACCACTTCCTAGTGCATTAGCTGGGAAGAAGAAGTGGCGCAACAAACTCCCCAGCAGCACAGCTGTCTGTTCAGTTAGAAGAACAAAAAAATAAGATTCTATATATTTTTCGAGGCACGGAGGGGTCACAATTTTAAGGCGAAAGCGTCACTATAATCCGCGAAATTAAAAATTTCTTACGTTTTTTGCAATTTGCAGATCAGTTTTAGATTGTATGTAGATCTAAATTATGATTCGCCTCCGCAACAAATGCTTATTTATAGAATTATTGTCATAATAAATGGTATATTGGCGTGTGCTAGCTAACATATGGCTAATAATTTAAATTATGTTTTGTGTTGCGTAATCTAAATTATCTAAATTATTTTGAATACTATTATATAGAATCTTATTTTTTTGTTCTTCTAACTGAACAGACAGCTGTGCTGCTGGGGAGTTTGTTGCGCCACTTCTTCTTCCCAGCTAATGCACTAGGAAGTGGTGAAGGGTGGGCGTTTTGGGGGACTGTCTTATGTAATTTTGACGTTCGAAAAGTGCTGATTCTCAGCCTAGTTTGAATAAATGACTTTTGAATTTGAATTTGAATTTGAATAAAAATCATAAACACAACAAAAAAAAAAATCTGTTCCTTTCTTCTTGTCTATTTATAATGTGTGTACATAAACTGTTAAATAATAATAATAAATAAGTTCATGTAATCCTATTGAATGACTATTTCATGAAATTATGACATTTGAGGATTATGCTAACTTAAGATGTATTGCTGATTCTAATAATTATTATTCTATGATGCCATGTTTGTTACAGTCGCGAATCATATTTGAATCAATATACTCCCAAACACTGACCTGAAAATTGGAAAAAACTAAAGAAAATTTGAATTTCGCGGGTTACTTTAGCGCATCTCAAAAGAAAAGAAAGATGTTTTTTCTTAAAACAAACCAACAAATATACCGTTGTTTACCCTTTTATATCTATTATAATTTAATTAAAGTCGCTTTTCGTGTCTGTATTTGTGAGCGCGTTGTTCTTCTAAACTCCGCAACGGATTTTGATGCGATTTTTACCATCATTTAGAAAATGTATTCCGAAAGGTTTATGTGCATAATTTAAGTCTATTAAATTGAAATTTGATAAAGAAATCTCGATGTTTTTTAAAGTCGTAAAATCCGTCCGAAGCAGCGGTTCGCCTAGTCTAAAATAATAAATAGAAATTAATCGCTAAATGTGCTGCTAAGCGGAAATTTGAGAACGGCAATTTAGAAACTTTTTTTTTTAAATGTTCCTTGAATTTCGTGGAAGGTTAATTTTTTTATTCATTTTTTCCCGGAAAAACGTAAAATTCCGCTTTTTTTTCCAATACAAATTGTTCTAAAATCAAAACAAATAAAAGGCGTCTGCCGGGTCAGATACGTAGGTGTAGGTAGGTATGTAGGTAAGCTTGGGTAGGATAGGTATGTAGGTGCAGCGTAGATAAGTACTGTGACCAACCAGGTGTCAGAATTTTAAAGGCGCCCATGGGCCTCTGACTTGGCTTCTCATGCCCTCGAAAAATATAGCAAAAAAAATAGCTATAGTATTTTTTTTTTTTTTTTTTTAATGTTAAATACTAAAGGTGATCCCTATATAAGATGTTTTTTTTGCTCGATCTTATACAGCATGAAACCCTTCTTTTGCGAAACCGACACGCACTTGACCGATTTTTTTAGCTCCGTGCTTTTTTTTGTAACTCAGATTGATATCTCACACCATCATAATGCTTAATTTTAACTTCATCTTACCCACGAAAAAGTATTTAAACATACAAATGCCACAGTTCCTTTCGTGACTGTGCAAATTTTTAGGTTCCATAGGCAATCGCTGGGAAATCCTTACGCAATTCTTTAATACGCTCTCACACGTTAATTAGCGTCATTTATGTAAATGTTTATTAATTTCTTTCAATTTTGGTTAAAAATAAAGTTAACATGTAAGTGTTAATTTGGAAATACCATAAGATCTAAAAAAATGCCGTCGTAGTTACAGCATTTTATCTCACGAAGCGACGCGCGCTTTACTTGTGGTTAGCAACAAACACGTTGTGGATGTGTGATTATATACCTACATTCACCAAATATATACCAGTGACCTTGAGTGGTTAGCTTGCGTGTTCTGCACTGAGCTCACGCAACGCGACGTACGTCCAGCCAGTATTAGGACTCGCCCATCAGGGAGCGCTGTCCCTAATTAGATGCATTATTAATTTATTATACATAAAACAAAAGGTATTTTAATAAAACACGTATACTAAAAGATCAGTAATTAAAATATCTTTAAAATTATGAAGGTTCTTAGAAAAAAAACGCTTGATAGATTTTACGTAATTGTCAGTTTTTTATCCGCGTTAAACATAACTTTACAAATTAATTTCACTATGTAATATAAACGTAATCTAAAATATTCGTATATTAAGTTATTAAAAAAATGCTCTAATTTAACATTTTTTTTTCCAAATCATTAACACTACTCGTTTAGACGTGATCTTAAGTATAAAATCATAAAAAGTCGGTTATCGTCGCCTTAAGATGAACGTTCACTGGTCCGCTCCGGCTGCAACGCAAGCACGGTACGCAACGGATTTTGGTTTGCTTTGTATGAAGAAATGAACCGAGCGCTCGGTGCGTGCGGTACCGATAGTGGACGCAGTGCTATATCAAATAACATAAGGATAGTGCCATCCAGAGGCAGTCTCTGGGCACGCCACAATTGTGGCAATAAGTCCCCTCTTTGAGGAGTGGCTAGAGAGGCGCTACGGCGTCCTCACCTTCCGCCTGACGCAGGACCTCACCGGACACGGCTGTTTCGGGAGGTTCCTGTTCCGTATAAGGCGGGAGGAAACGCCCGGGTATCACCACAGTGTGGATCGCCCGGAAGACACGGTGGAGCATACGGTGGAGGTCTGCCCGGCTTGGGCGGAGCACCGCCGTGTCCTCACGGAGGCGATCGGCGGCGGCGATCTCTCGCCTCCGGCCCTGGTTCAGGCCATGGTCTGGAGCGAGAGTGCATTGGAGGCCGCCACTTCCTTCTGCGAAGCAGTAATGCTCGCGAAGGAGGAGGCGGAGCGCGCGAGGGAGAGGCAAGATTCGCGCCCTCGCACCCCTTGTCGCCGCAGGAGACGCCCCGGGCCCGGGCGTCGGGAGTCGCGACTTCCGGCCACCGTAGGCGCGGGCTTGCGGACGGTGAGCGATGGGTAGCACGCCGTCCGATTAGGACCAGGTCCGAGTCGTCGACGCGTTGTGTTCCACGCGCGCCTCAAAGAAATGTCAGCACCAACTGACGGGGTCGAAAGACCAATGCCTGCTGGGGTTGCGGGTTTATCCGAAAGGGATATCGCGGCCCCGGCACACAGGCAACGGAAGGAACACGGGTGGGTTTTAGTCAGTAAAAGTCTGACACACCCTCCCGCTCCGCCCAGAGCGTGAGAAGTTATTTGATAAATTGCCACCCTCAAAAAAAAAAAAAAAGTGGTGGCAGTCTCGACATAGATAGTGATCGCTATACGACCGAATTCGATCGCAAATTCCTAATGGCGTCACTAGACGCGCGCGACGTGTTCACAAGCTCGTGATTTTTTCTTGCTTGTCAAGCAACTTTGACCGTCGTGGGACGCCATTAGGACTGCAACCGAATTCGGTTGTGTAGCGATCGCTAACTATGTCGAGAAACTCAAAAAACTCAAAACTCAAAGCATTTATTTCAAATAAACCAATTACAGGTACTTTTGAATTGTCAAGGGGTCTGTCAGTCAGAAATATGAAGCTAGTTGCCCATTCGAACGCGTAGTAGGTTCCTATGGAGAAGAACGGGCAAGAAACTCCACGGACACTCTTTTTCTCACGAGACTGCCGCACCAGGAAGACGCGCTTTAAGGCCTGTGCAGACCAGCGCGAATTGTCGCGCGACGCGACACGAACAATATAATTTCTAAGAAAAATTCACAGTATAACAATAGCCGGTGTCGCGCTGGTCTGCACAAGCCTTTACTCTTTTTATTAAACGCGATTACTGTACTGTAAGCGATTAGTAAAAAGAGTGCGGCGGTTCTTCGTGAATTTTCGTCAATAATCTATGCCAGTGGACGTTTAATTTTAGTATATCGATTTTTTCAAGCTGAAAACTAGGTCATGTCTATTGACGCTGTCTATTATAGCCTGTAAAACATGGACCGTGTGGCCTAATGGATAAGGCGTCGGACTTCGAATCCGAAGACTGCAGGTTCGAGTCCTGTCACGGTCGAATTAATTGTTTTACTTGATTTTGTGATGTTTTGTTGTTTTTTGTTCCGTTTATGACTTGGAATTGAGATTCTATTGGCAAAAGTCTAATATCCGTTTTCGTTTATTACCCATTTTCGCCAAATACTCGATTTTGTCTAGTACCCGGTTTTATTTTGTCATGTTTTGTTTACCAAAAATCAATCAATCAATCCATCGAGCCTTTTCCCAACTGTTGGGGACAGTTTCCAGTCTTAGCGGATATAGCTGAATACAAGTTTTTTCGCGACTGCCTATCTAGACCTCTACAGCCCAGCTACTGGGTAGCAAAATACCCCTTTTTAGGGTTCCGTACTCGAAGGGTGGCAAACGGAACCCTATTACTAAGCCTGCGCTGTCCGTCCGTCTGTCTGTCAGCGGGCTGTATCTCATGAACCGTAATTAATATATCTATGATCGTAAATTATAGATACACAGTTAAAATTTTCAGAGATTGTGTATGTCTATTGCCGCTTTAACAACAAATAATAATAAAAAAATACCTAAAAGGAGAAAGAAACTTTTTTTTTTAAACTAAAGTATAAAACGTAGTACAGTATTATATTGGTCAAATGACCACCTCCTGAATTGATGCACATTTGTGCTCGTTTCGCGGAATTTTAAATTGTTGCTCACAAAATATCTGGCTCCAAATTGGTGATTTGAGAAGGAGGAAGCCTGGCATCGTCAGTTCTGGGGATCTAGCCGACCAGTTGCAATCACCAAAACGGGAGATTTTTCGTCCGTCAGGTAGATTATTAAAAAATATTGGACACGTATTTTTTTTTTTTTTACTTTGTCGAAAGATTATGGTAATAAATTGAGTAGGCAATGCGTTAAAATGTGGCATGACGTCACTGGCCGGTAGATTTTATACTGATTTGTGATGTAGTGAGCCCCCACTCCCGAACTTGAGTTGAGAAAATGCTTTTTATGTAAACCATTTTTTATTAATATGATAAAGCAAAAAATACATGTCTAATATTTTTTTTATTATCTGACTGACGGACTAAATAGCTTTTTCTTTTTTTTCCCCAGTCAACATCCCTATTCTCTATCAGTCTACAACACAAGTTTCAAATCGCAATGACATTTTGACGCCATTTGCAAAGTTTATGGCGCATTCACATTATGGCATGACTTTTGCCCCACCTTGTACTTAGAGAACTCTTAGAGCGCTAACACACTGGGACACCATGGCGACGTCGCTGGCTACGTAGCCATGGCTACCTTTGACTACCTACCGTCGCCAAATGAGGTTGCCAAATAAATATGTTTGTGATTTAAATTATGTTTTGTGTTGCGTAATGTAAATTATTTTGCATACTATTATATATAATCATTTTGTTCTTCTAACTCAACAGACAGCTGTGCTGCTGGGGAGTTTGTTGCGCCACTTCTTCTTCCCAGCTAACGCACTAGGAAGTAGTGAAAGGTGGGCACACGGTAATATAACTATTTATTTATGATTTTTTGACACATTTCATTTATCGAGATTTACTGCGTTTTTTTTTTAAACGCGCACCTAGTCTGCAAAAATTAAGTATGTAAAAAAATCATAAATAAATAGTTACATCACCGTTTGCAAGGATATAACGGCTATTCTCTCCGTTCCGGAGATATAAGCATTAGCTTCACACATTATTTTTGTAAAAAAAATATTAGTTGCCAATTTGCCTACCTGATTGTATCCTATGATATATTTATGCATAATATTGGCTATTAGAAGCCATTTCAAGCAAAAATCGACACTATAAAATTTAAGATCCAATGTCTTCGAGAGCCTTGTTTCGATCCATAGTGTCGCCAGACCGTAACCAAGTGACTTAACTGTATTCATATTCATTAATATTCATATCTTTATTTGCATTCCATAATGTAGGTATACAGTTGTTATAATGGCTTAGAGCTAAGGTATAATTACGAACCCTGTCGGGCACAGCAAAAAGTATAAAATAAATTCTTAATAAAAAATAAAAAAAAATTGAAAGAAATTAAATTAAAAGAATAATAATTAAGTAACAATCAACAATTTTTAAATATATTCTTAACATTATTTGAGATCAGATATAAGTGTAAGTGTGGTGCATAATAATAATTTGTTAAGGTCAATTTTATTAAACTTTTATGATAATATAATATTTATCTATGTATACGAGTATGTATGAATTGTATCTATACGACTAACTGTATATGGTGTCTGTTTGTGTTAAATCATTTTTTTTTGTCATGTGTGTATTCGTTTATTGTGTAGTATGCTTTTTTAATTAATATTTGCTTGATCTTATTTATAAATTTCGTATCGCTGGTTTCATCTTTTATTGCATCTGGTAGTTTATTAAATATTTTTATGGAATATTTGAATGTAGTTTCATGCGCGAAGAGGGTAACATTAACATATTCTTATATCTGACAGATCCGTCTTTGTGTTTATCGCCGCGGGTTGTGAAAAAGTTCATGTATTTTCTAACAAATTTGCATGTTTCTAGGATATAGATAGATGGTAAGGTGAGTATTTTATGTAATATAAAAAAGGGTTTACAGCTGTCGGTTTGTTTTATGTTGACTATGATCCGAATTAATTTCTTCTGAAGAATAAAAAGCGTAGGCGCATCTGTGCTATTTCCCCACATTATAATGCCATAGCTGAGCCATGCATGAGCGTAGGCGTAGTATGTAGTAAGTGCAGTTTGCAAGTCGGTAGTTTTTTTGACTTCTCGAAGTGCGTAAGTAAATTTTGAGAGCTTTGATCGTACTTTTTTTATATGGGGCTTCCATGAAATGTGTGTGTCTATTGTGAGTCCTAATAGCGTAAAGTCATTAACTACTTCAATTTTTGTACCGTTTTTTGTGAAATTAACTGGTAATGGGGACTGTCATACATTTCAATATGAATTGTTTGGATACGTAGCCGGCGACTTCGCCATGGCGCCCCAGTGTGTTAGTGCTTTTACAGGTTGCCTAGCAACACATTTCTAACAATATTGAGTGACACCGAACTTGACTTTTTTATTTTTATGAGACAGTAATCCCATTTCAATTTGATTCAAATTCAAACTTGAAGAACTTGGGAGAGTCGTAATAAGCTTGAAAGGCATGATTCATAAAGTGACTTGCGATCTTTAACATGCAAATTTTATTTACTTACTCTAAGTACGTGTGATATTTTTTTTTTTAATTTCTTTAGCTGCATCCGGTTAGACTGGAAGTCACCCCAACGTAGTTCTGAAAAGGCAGATGATGATGTAAATTAGGACTAGCCTATTTTCATCAACCGGGCAAAAATCCAGACTCCGGGCTGGTAGGAGGACCGGAATGTACCGAGAAATCTCCAATGGAAAAATACATTGACCGACCAGCAAGCTTAGCATGACTACAATAGAAGCGGGTTTTGTCGACGGAAGAATAGACAAAATGACATATTATAAACAAGCACAATCTGTAATTTTTCTTCTGTCGATAAAACCCGTGTAGACCCGTTTCTGTGGTTGTTGCCGCATTACGCATGCTGGGTTAATATCCTAATTTAATCTCACATTTAATACGACCAACTGCATCAGACTGTACAAAAAGCACCTGTTTTTAACCGACCTTCAAAAAGGAGGAGTACTTCGCCAGTTATGAACCGATTTTTTTATTTTTTTTATTGTTTAAAAGGGTTTAGTCCTGAGGTGGTCCCAAATAAATTTTGATCAAGTTCTGATAAGTGGCGTTTGAGTTAGCGTCAATAATATTAAATTTTGCCACTTAGTGTATGTTGATGCTCGTGGCTAAGTAATAACAGCCGCACGGATCGATCCAAGATTAAGCTACGCTTACCGGGGTCAGTCTATGTCTTATCTTTGACAGTCGTTACGGGTCTCCAGAAGCCCGAATTCTGACAACCAGTCTTACCAAGGGGTATCGTATTACACAGTTACGAGGTTGAGGAGGTCAGATACGCAGTCGCGCATGTAAAATACTGGTATTCAGCTGCATCCGTTTAGACTGGAAGCCGACGTCAACATAGTTGGGAAAAGGCTAGGCAGATTGAATGTATGTTGATCATGATGTAATAACTTCCTGTCACTGTTATTTACATATTATTTAGCAAGTAGTGGTATACGAAGTTGTGTGGGGTAGGTACCACAACCAAAAACGGGAAAAGAACTAAAATATAAAACCAAAGCAACTGACACCGATTTCCGGTAAGCTTCAGTACCCCTGGACCAATAGAGATATTTGATGTTTAGAAAATACCAAAATGCACTATGTTTTTGCTACTATTTCATACCTAACTTCAAATATTTAGTACCTCAATTGACAGCGAAAAAACGAGTAAAGAAAGTGGTCAGACATTCTGACATCAGGATGTCTGGACCATTTTTAACCGACTTCTAAAAAGTAGGAGGTTACATGTTCGTCGCGTATGTACGTTTTTTTTTTTTAAATGTATTTCCACCGATTTCTCCGTCAATTGTGTGAAAATCCTTTTTTTTATGAAAGGGTATGCCCCCGAATTGGTCCCATATAAATTTTATTAACTTTGCTTGGAAAGTTTTTGAGTAAGCTTCAATAATACGTATTTTTCCCAAGTATAATTATGTGGATATTAAGATGATAACTTCCTGTCACTGTTATTTACATAGCATGTAAACGCAACTAAAAAGTGAAAAATAAAAATCTTTTACAAAAAAAAAACAACCGACTTCCAAAAAAAAAACACTACAAAGTGAAAATTAACTTTAATTTCGGAAGTAAAAAACGAAAATTCAAAACCAAAGACACCGACTTCCGAAATTAAAGTTATTTTTGAAGTTGGTTGCTTTTTTCATAGTTCGGGACAACACAACTAATTTATCTTTTTGTAAATATTTACTAACGTTTTAATCCCTCAACATACATTTTTTTTCAATTCTTTTTGTCATATCTGAAAAATATTACGCATGAATTTTTTTTTTTGATAATGGATATTTAATTTGCCACATAAAGCATATATTTTTAGGATATTTAATTGCCACTGTGTGGATCGCCCGGAGGACACGGTGGAGAATACGGTGGAGGTCTGCCCTGCTTGGGCAGAGCACCACCGTGTCCTCACGGAGGCGATCGGCGGCGGCGATCTCTCGCGTCCGGCTCTGGTTCAGGCCATGGTCCGGAGCGAGAGTGCATGGGAGGCCGTCACTTCCTTCTGCGAAGCAGTAATGCTCGCGAAGGAGGAGGCGGAGCGCGCGAGGGAGAGGCAAGATTCGCGCCCTCGCACCCCTAGTCGCCGCAGTCTCCCCGCAGTAATCCCTCAACATACATTTTTTTTCAATTATTTTTGCCATACCTGAAAAATGTTACGCATGAATTTTTTTTTTGATAATGGATATTTAATTTGCCACATAAAGCATATATTTTTAGGATATTTAATTGCATTGTGGATTAGAAATCATACACTATAATATAAAAAATAATTTTAATAACTAGAATTGTAGGTACACGATGTTATTGATGAATGATAAATAATGGATATTCAGTTGTTTTTGGAAGTCGTGTTTTTTTTATTTAAGTCTTTATATTAATGAAATACGCACAAGGATTCCTTTTGACCTTAGTTGCTAAATATAAATATTTATTTGCGCTAAGTTAAGATTATAGGTATTATTTTCTTAGGAACACCTTGATTTAAATTTATTACTAGTTGTTTTAACCTAAAAAGATTGGCAGCCTTTGTGTTACCCTTCAACTAACAATAAAATCTTTACAAATGTGATGACTCAGATATACGCATCTCTTTCTTTTATTGGACAATTCTAAAGTGCGACAGGGAGGGACATAGGTTGGAAATCCAGAAGGCTACTGCGGTTTTAACTTTAGCAGAAATATTGTTAATTTATATTTATGTTTATGGAAAACTACATATTTGTATATTAATTACAATTTATTGAATGCCATTATGACGTCAGAGTCGATCCGAGAAAAGAGGAATTGCTGGGCAAAGACGTTATGAGTCATGGTTTTACCCGACTACGGCGAAGCAAAAATGAGGGTTATGATTTTGACCGGTATGTATGTTTCTCTAAACTATTTACCATAATTTGAAAAATGAGATATCGTTGGAAGCGTCTTAATGCTCCGTGCACGAAAAACACTAATTGTAAAAAAGCTTGAAATACCTAATTAAAACTATAAGTCTGTGTAACTGTAAAGGTACAGTTTTCGTGATGCTAAACCATTCGAGTCAGTCACAGCACCTGTCAATGGTTGCACACATCATTGTGTTTATTTCGCGTTTGATTTATTTAATGAAGATATTGTATAATCACAAAATAGAATTTTGATTTTATTTCAGGGATAGCTGAAGCCTTATTTCTGAAGTGTTTGTTTCTTGTGAAAAGTGATCAAAGGTCAGTCTTGCGTCATTTTTCGGAAAACTTGTAGCGAATATTTTTGATTTTCCATGAATACTTAACTTAAGTATTTGAAAAATCCCTTTCAACCACATGCAATGCAAAGAACTCGACTTTTGAAATGACAAATAGTTTTGTTTAAATTCTTTTCTCTTTCTCACAACTAAAGAACAAAATTGATAAAAATCAGTCGATTTCGTGCACGGTGTCTTAATCGTCCGCTGGTTATAGTCTATGTGACGCCGGAGTCACACGTAATCTGCTCGATTTATGCCCTAACACGTGTGACTCCAGATTTTTAATTAGTCTATCTGTCAGTCTTGTTTATACCTTTTTAGTTGGCATTTTTGTAGTTGGGTTTTAGTTTTTGTAACTTTTATTTTTATTACTTCATCATCTACCTCTAGCCAACAATGTTAGGGTCAGCTTCAGGAATATTGGTGAACTGAGCTTAATGACAATCCCTAGCATGATAGTTCACTTCACCTAAGTGTTCACGGTGAGATTTATATAGAATAGATAGCCGGATCTCCGAATAGTTCGGTTGATGATCGCAGTATCAGCATTCATCAGTTGCTTGATCACTTTGATGAAAAAATAATCAATCAATCTGCCTAGCCTTTTCCCAAGTATGTTGGGGTCAGCTTCCAGTCTTAACGGATGCAGCTGAATACCAGTTACATGGAGCGACTGCCTACCTGACCCCCGCAACCTAGTAACTGGGTAACACAATACCCATTGGTAAGGCTGGTTGTCAGAGTTTCAGGCTTCTCACTACTTACCTGTAACGAATCTCACAGAACTATGAATGACAGTTGGGACTAGTGTTGCCAGGTTCGATTTGTTTTTAATCGGGGCAGAAGGTAAAACAAATCGGGCTTTAAGGTCGTAGATAGAAACAATAAAAAACATGGCTTTTTTTGAGGAAAATTTATTGTGGTTTGAAACTAATATTATTAGTAAATCTG
Organism: Agrochola lota; assembly: GCA_947364205.1. NCBI lineage: Eukaryota > Metazoa > Arthropoda > Insecta > Lepidoptera > Noctuidae > Agrochola > Agrochola lota. The sequence goes on along the minus strand of OX376246.1, from coordinate 4,407,347 downwards.
AATTTAATCTTATAATAATAGTCATTCAAAATATTAATTACTACCCACTTTAGCATACATGCTAAAGTTGGTTTTTAATTTGAATTTCTGCTTTGACATGCTCGAGTGTGACACGGTTTCGTATCTCAGACCAAATTAACTTAGCCTGGGATATTTTCCCAGGCTAAGTTAATTTGGTCTGAGATACGAAACCGCCTCCGCCTCCTTTCCTTTGCCGCGTTTGATACCGGTATTGAAGCCATAAAAGAAAATAACTTTGAAGATTTGCAAAGTCTTTATTGCCTTCACTCATTTGTCGCCCTCGACATAGTAGTGATGTGATACGTAATTTATTTAGGTTTGCTAATAATAATTAATGGTTAATCAATTTATTGATTTATCGGGACACTTGTCCCGATCAGGTGCAGATCGGGACGCGTCCCCACACCCCAGAAAATCGGGCCGTCCCGCGCACATCGGGAGACTTGGTAACGCTAGTCGGGACCCCGACGGACGGAGTCTCAGTATTTAAAAGATGGCCACCCACCCACGGACCTTCGCTCTTACGGAGAAATGACGAACATTGATATCCACGGTTGTTCACAAATATTTCAGAACGTTCAGTTTCCTAACCACTACACTCCATTTGAAATAAGATTAAACAAACCTTTTTTACAGTCCGTTCACCGATTCTGGCTTTTATACCGTAGGAATAAGGATGGCATTAAAAACAAAAATTTGGTTACAATACCAACTGTTTACTGCAGCTGCCATTTTTCATGCCACGAACGCATTAGAAGTCAAAATCGGCTGAACGGACTGTAAAAAAGGTTTAGTTAAATGTCTAATAAATATTATTTCAAATGGATATGTACAGTCAAGTCTTTTATAACTTTTTTAAAATGATTTCCTTTATCAAGTCAGGAATCATATTACCTTTTAAAGCTACGCCACTGAGCATACTATTGCATAGAAAACTATATTTAATTACTTGAAAACAAAGATCAAAATAGCATTACACCTTTGACCAATGTCGAGTTGACTTCAACCTAAAACCTTGTTAATAGCCTGGCCATTATATTATGAAACATAAATCAATTATTTTTAAATTTAATTATCAGAATCTGTCAGTGTCACATTTATAATTCGGTCTGACATAAAAAGAAGATGGCCGAATGTTAGCGCGATGACACACGCACCGGAATTACCGGCCGGAATATTTCGGACGATGCTAATATGCGTTGTCACATGCAAAGCGATTCCGGTCCGAAACCGGACGGAAATAAGGGACACCACCGGAATTACCCGCACCGACTGTCTGCCATCTTTCCATCCGGCACCCAACATTATGAAAATACAGGTTTATTGGTTATATTATGTCGGCAATCCGTTATGGGAATATAGGAGAGGTCATTTACAACCAAATAACGCCTTTTGACTCCTTTATAAATGTCAACAATTTTCGAGACATTTGACATTTTATATTTTTATTTCATACATTTTAAATTATAAAATGTTTAATTACTCGAAAATTATTGACATTGGTATAGGAGACAAAAGGGGTAATTTGGTTTAGGAGTCAATCGTCCAGAATTACCTATTCTGAGGTATTGACATTATGACACAATATAGTCAGCAAAACAGATTATATCGTGCCATTATTGTGCAGGCGAAAATAGTCCTTGAGGTAACGAACATAATAATGGATGTAACTGTACATAAATTAATTCCTTTCATTGTTTTAATGATGATCACTTATTAATTGGAGCGTCGTACTCATTAATAGACGATACGCCGCCGGTCTGTCTAAATTATTTAATCACAAATGCTCTCAATACGGTGAAGAAAAACATCGTGAGGAAACCGGCATGTCCTAGAACCAAAAATTCGAAGACATGTGATGTCTACCAATCCGCACTGGGCCCGCGTGGTGGATTACGGCCCACTCTCTCTCGAAGAGGGGAGGCCTGTGTCCTGTCCTGATTATACTTACGCTTATACAATGTTTTAATGATGATCACTTATTAATCAGAGCTTGTACTCATTAATAGAGGATGTACAGGTGTCTGATGACCTGATCACGTTTGCACTAATTATATTTTTATCATAATTGGGTGCATTAGCTGTGTGTCCGCAAGTGACGCCAGGGTATCATTTTGTTTTACCCAGTAACTAGTTTTGGAGGTCAGATAGGCAGTCAGTCTATGTAAAACACATAACTATAGCACAGTGTTAGGTTAGGTTAAGTTTACTAACATAGTTGTTAAGAAATATTGTTACTAACATTTTGAGTTCATTGCTACTTGTTAATTTATATATAAATAAATAAATTACTGGTATTAATTTTTATTTATTTATTTAATTCAGTCACAATGATCCAAAATTTTTGTTAATATACTTTAAGAATTATGTTAGTAACCAATATTCGATGCACACCACAATCATACTAAAAAAGCTGCTATTAAGGATAAGCGCTAAGGTAAGGTCGCGAATCATAATTTAGATCAACATAAAACCTGATACTAACATTAAAATTGCAAAAAACAAAAACAAAAAATGAATTACGCAGGGTAAACTGACGCTTTCGCCTTAAGCTGCATCCATTTAGACTGGACGCTGATCCTAATATACAACCCTAACATCTGCTCTTGTTAAATTGTTTTAGTAGTCGCGTCGCGCCTGTTTGCACGAGGCTTAACGTAATTCACGTGGGTGAACGGTCAAAATGAAACCAATTGCGATCAATTGTCATTTTATGTGTGTTCCACAACTACCCCGTTGGACAAATTCCCATAAATAGGCCACCGATATCAGAAAAAAAAACAGAAAGAAAGTATATAATGCGTTTATTGGCATTTCTTACAGCAAAAAACCGGCCAAGTGCGTGTCGGACCACGCACAATGAAGAGTTCCGTAGTTGGGATGAATTTATCCTAAGAACAAACTTAACATTGCAGTTTGAAAAACATGTTCTCACATACGGAATGTATGGGAGAACATGTTTTAACTAACTTGTACAGCCTACCTAGCTGTGATAGTTTTCCTTTTAATTTCGTTATATGTACTACTGCTGTGAGTTTTCTCACAAATCCAAGAACAACCATTTAGCTAGAAGGGGGGGGGGGGGGAACACGACTCTAACAAAAGAAATCTGTTAAAAGCTTAATATTTCACAAACGGATCCCTGAATCCAAAAATGGTTTCGACAAACTCACAATATTTTTGAAAGATCTTTCTAACGATACCCCACAACATGGGGTAGATGAGGAAAAAAAAAACATCCCCACTTTACGTGTAGGGGAGGTACCCTAAAAAAAAAATTTTTCTTGATTTCTTTTACCACTTTGTCGGCGTGATTAATATGTAGGTACACCCATGCCAAATTACAGCTTTCTAGTAGTAACCGTCTCTGAGCTAAGCCGCGTTCCTTGTTTACTACGGAACCCTAAAAAGAATATACACCTTAAAACTATAAAAAAACAACCGACTTCCTAAAAAACTCTTAATACTGAAAATAACTTAAATTTCGAAAGTCTTTGGTATTGAATTTTCGTTTTTTGCCACCGGCATCCAAAATTTAAGTTACTATTCACTTTTTTTTGGAAGTCGGTTGTTTTATTTTTTGTAAAAAGAATTATTTTTCACTTTTTAGTTTTACCTAACCCACACAAATTCTAATACCACTACCTGCTATGTAAATAACAGTGACAGGAACTTATCATCATATCATCCACACAGGACTAAGTGGGAAAAATATGTATTATTGAACCTTACTCATAAACTATCCAAGCAAAGTTAATAAAATTTATATGGGACCACCTAAAGAGCACATTTTAAACGAAAAATAATTTTTAAAATCGGTCCACGATTGACGGAGAATCGGCGGACATGCAAGACATAAAAAAATACGCTACGAACATAGAACCTCATCCTTTTTAGAAGGCGGTAAAAAAACAGAAAACAATGATTATAGTACCAAAAGGGCCTCAGCTCAGCATAATATCAGATGACAACACAAAGTGTACCACCTGACGCTGATTTTCAGCTGCAAACCACGTATACTCTAGAATACCAAACTACATACGAAAATCTGACAAACATTCCATTAACTTATCCATTTCAAGACCACGTTGGCTAAGAGACCAATAAATCTGCCTAACCTTTTCCCAACTATGTTGGGGTCGGCTTCCAGTCTAACCAGATGCAGCTGAATACCAGTATTTTACATGGAGCGACTGCTTATCTGACCTCCACAACCCAGTAACTGGATAATACGATACCCCTTGGTAAGACTGGTTGTCAGACTTTCGGGCTCCTGACGACCCGTAAAGACTGTCAAAGATCCACGAATGACAGCCGGGAGTAACGGCTTAACGTGCTTTCCGAGGCACGGAGGAGTCTCGGTATGTAAAGATGGTCACCCATCCACGGACCAACAACGGCAAGCGTACCTTAACCTGATCGACCCGTGCGGTTGTTATTACTTAGCCACGAGCTCCTCACGTTTGCTCAGAGACAATTCCTTCAAAATAATTGAACCACGACAATATAGTAAACAACAAGAACATATTTATTACATGCATTAGTACATTTCGTCACGGTCTCTGAGTTTACGTAAATTTCCATCGCGTTCTCGAAGTACATATGAAATTAAACCTTAGGGTTTTGTCACAGTGGTGTATTTAGAATCCTGCATGAGGGAACTGGCATGTCCTAGAATAAAACATTCGAAGACATGTTATATCTACCAACCCGCACTGGACCCGCGTGGTAGATTACAGCCCACTCCCTCTCGTAGAGAGGAGGCGTGTGCTCCAGCAATGGGAAAATTATAGGTTGATCATACTAAGTCAGATACCAATTTCTAATTGACGTTTAAGCAAATTCTTACTTAGATTTCTTAATTTTCTTGCATAAACTTCCATAATTTTTTGACGGAATTCAAAAAAGGAAGAGGTTATACATTCGGCGAGTGTTTTTTACTGGAAAAAAGCCGGTCGTTATTTCCGCAAATTTTTATGACAAGTCATATTCTTATTAATTATGGCGGCATGTACATCGCCACATGCGAACTACGCATCACACTAACGTCACGCAAAATCCTGCATCACGCAAGTAAGAAAGAAAAAGTATTTATTGAGACAAGCACAAGAGATCTCAAATTAAACTAAAACTCACTCATTGAAACATAAATAGAAAAAAAAACAAAAGCAGAAAGTCCTGTGCGAGGTCGAAAGGCCTATTTCAGCATGATGCTGCGACATTTAATAATAAATGTCACAGCGCTGGTATTCTGATAAGGCCCGAAGTAGAGTTTATACTAGCATAAATACAACGTCCCGCCAAAAATCGTCGGGCTTAATCCGATCCAGCCTGTCCCTTGCTGTCCTCCCCCAGCGAAGCCCTAAACCGAGGTCCGTTCCCCACAGGGGGTGCCCTTAGCGTGAAGTCGCTTAGTTTATAAGTTTTATGTCCTGGTTGGAGACCTTAATTTATTGAGGCACCCACCCGACAACCTCCTAGGTGTACCTGCGAGACGCCATTTAAAAACACAACTGTCGGGCAGCAGCCCACTGGAAACAACACCCTTATTGAAGAATATCCCGTTTCCTATGGAGGATGAGTGAACTTTACACCCTGTTCCTCGGACGTCTATATTATTATTAATACAATTTTATTATGTACACACCCTAACTTCTATAAATATGATTTGGAAATCCCATGCAGTGCTTAATTACACAAAGATTACTGAGAATATTGTTTACTTCATGGTTATGAAAATTTCCATAATTTTTACACAAGTTCTAGTAGAGGGCATTTGCTTAGTTCTTATTTATATTTTGTTATTTATACCCAGTCACTAGTTAAGATGATATTTCTTGGTAAGACTGGTTGACTGTTTCATACAAAATTAAATCGAAAGATTATTATATTACCTAGGACAGTTCTGTTTGTCCTGTTTGTGACCAGTAAAAACCTACTTTCCCAATTTAACTTAGGATGGCTACTGAGGTGCCGGCTAATAGATATCTATGGAAAAGGAAAATGTATGAAACGCAGGCCCCAAATAAACCCAATTTACGAGTATATTCTTTGACACTTTGTTCTTTCTATAAAAACGACTTATTAAAAAGTTGTAGACCCACCGGTATCGAGCCAGAAAAAAAAAACAAAAAAAAATGTAAATTGTACCAATACTTATTGCAAATAAATTGATTTATTTTTTATTTGTTAATCGTACATTGCTTGTCGAACTAACGACCTGTCGCACTAACGACCTGTCGAACAAACGACCTGTCGAGCCAATGACTTGTCGTATACCTGTTTGTCGAACGAATGACATACACTGCGTAAAACGTTACATTCCAGACTCCGTACAACGTAGACTAATATAAAATAAACTCTAACTCGAACTCAAAGCATTTTTTTCAAATAAACCAATTACAGGCACTTTTGAATTGTCAAGGGGTCGGTCAGTCAGAAATATGAAGCCCATTCCAACGCGTAGTAGGTTCCTATGGAGAAGAACGGGCAAGAAACTCCACGGACACTCTTTTAAATCGGAATATTGTTTCAAAATATTGGTTACATCATTCATGTTGTAATTATACATGTGAGAATAATGTAGAGAGACGTGCACGTTAAAAGCGTCCGTAATAAAGTAAAATAAATTAAAAATTAAAACAAATTCAAAATAAGCCTTGGCAGCTAAGAGACGACCAGTGCCCACTGACGGCGCCCGTTCACGAACATGACGCATGGATCAGCACCATTTAGCTCAACCATTTTGAAGGGAAGTTAATGATCCAACACATACGCCACCACCAGCGAGACATTTGAGTGAGGATAACATACTCTCAGCTGCAAGGGCACATTCAAGTCAATGAAAGACGTACCCAGTAAATGGTAGCTTTAAAGTAGGTACATAGTGCTCACACATCGATGGCCCCACCGAATAAACGTGCAAGAGTTCTTACACAATTTTTTTTTTTTTAATTTTTTGTTTCTTTTGTCTATCCTGCACCTACTTATTTTTTTTTGTGAATTTTTGGCTCAAAACACGCCTATTATAATACTGCATTTCTTTATTCTAGGGAAATAATTAATTAAAAAATTATAGGAACAATAGTATAAGCTATTATTACACGCTTTTTGAGTCGCTAAGTACACAAGAATAAACATGTAAAAACCTACAGACTTTTGAGAAGATTTGTGATTGTTTTCGAATTTTGGTAATGTCTTCTTACACGTTTATTCGTGTAGAACTGTATGCCAATTTTATTAGTAATGATTTATTCCACCAAATGGAAGTTTGAATATAAAAAGGTTATTAAAATTATAGAAAAAAGAATCATGACTCCTACCGAAATACTTACAAGAAAAAGAAAAATAAATCGTGATTTATGGAAAGACCGCAAAAAATCTGGTCAAAGCTATGAAAGTGTCAGAACTAACAAAAAAAACCCAGAAAAATCAATTGGACCACCTTGTAAGTGCAAATTGAAATGTTATGAAAAGGTAAATGAAGATATGAGGAAGAACATCTTTAAGAAATTTTGGGATATCGGCGACCATGAAAGACAATGGGATTTCATTAATTGTTACGTAAAGAAAAAACACGTTAAAAAAATTACAGTAGAACGCAAAAATAATCGTGACTTCTGATGATACTAATTTGAATATTAAAATTTGTAAAACCATGTTTTTAAATACTTTGTCTATTACGCAGCAACTAGTTTATACAGCTATTGAGAAATTAGGAGGTAAAAATAATATGAAAGATAATAGAGGAAATCATAAAAATAGGCCAAGGAAGATGTCAGAGGATACTGAGAAAAGCATAACCGACCATATAAACCTCTTCGAAACAGTTGAAGCACACTACGTTCGCAAAGATAGACAGAAAGAATACCTTTGTGCAACATTAAATATATCAAAAATGCATCGACTGTACTTAGAATGGATGGACACAAACACGCAGTACAATATAACATGCAAAGCAACTAAACGCCAGTACGAAATCATATTTAACACCAAATTTAATATTTCCATCCATAAACCTAAAAAAGATTTATGTGAAGTATGTTCGATTTACAAAACCTCTGATAGTACAAGAAAAGAACAGCTAAAAGATGATTATGAAAAGCATTTGAGAGAAAAGGAATTGGTGAGGCAGTTAAAGGAACAAGAAAAAGAAAAAATTGATAGAAAGGACAGTGTTGTAGCATGTTTTGATCTTGAAAAAGTGTTAAGTATCCCCCAAAGAGAAGTAGGAATATTTCATTATAAACTTAAGTATCCTGTATATAATTTTACAGTTTATAATATTTTAAAGAAAAAAGGATACTGTTATGTTTGGCATTTCAGATTGCGAAGAGGGTAGCCATAGAAATAGCGAGTTGCCTGTGGTTATTTATCCAAGCTCACGTTGAGTTAGGAATTAAAAAGATATCTTTTTACTCCGATTCATGCAGTGGGCAAAATCGTAACCATTTGTGTTTACCATGTTCTCTTTAACGTCGAAGAAATTTAACATCAATATAACTCATCGATTTTTAGAGAAGGGTCATAGCCAATCGGAGGGTGAGTCTATGCATGCTGCTATCGAGCGTTCAAAGAAAAGATATGTCTTTTCTTTGAACGCTCGATAGCAGCATGCATGCATGTATATAGTATGCTATATACACTCCCGATCAAATGTATCACTTGATAGAGAATGCTAAAGTTACTGGGCACAAGTATCAAGTAAAACAAATGACACAAAATGATTTTATAGATTTTAAAGAGTTAATAAAGGGGAAGAATTGGCTAAAGGACACAAACGGCGATAAAATTTACTGGAGCAAAATAAAAGAAGTAAACTTCTCTCATGATCATCTTCATACAAAATACTTCAGGTATAGTTTGGAAGACGTATTACGAGAGATGCAAATCATGACAAGGACTAACTCAAGAAGGCAGCGTGGAGAACCTACAGAAGATGCTGAAAGCTTAAAACTAGCGTACGCTGGAATGGTTGCCTATACCACATCCATTATTTAAGGATTTGATAAGTCTGTGTGATTCAGGAGCAAAACCAAACCATTATCAAAGTTTTTATAAAAATCTACTGCCATTGGAAAACTCCATCTCGGTCTCCAATGACAGTGAGGAGGTGGATTAATGTTTCTAATATTCCAAATCGTAATTTTAATTTTTCATCGAGAAGCCTAGTACTTTGCGTTTACTTGGATAAATACATAATTATATTTTTTTGTTCTATAGAATTGTATTTTATTTCATCCTTATTCAAAATTATTAATATTATCATACCATGCATTAACAAAGATGCATTACATAAATGAAAACTGATCATATTAACACTAATATAAATGCATACGATCTTTCCAATCATTTACTAGCATAACAGTGTACTATAAACAAGCGTGTAAATAGTCATAGCTGGGTTCAAAAATAAACTTGATTTACGAAAAATAATAGTGTAACATTACAATACGTTTTATTTGTTGTGGATTATTACACGAATAAACGTGTTATGATATATTACTGTGACCTAGACATGCAAATTTCACAAGAGTAAAAACATTAAATAGTTTTTCATGAATTTCCTGAAACTCGTTGATATTATAAAAAAAGTAAATATACAAGTCTATAGTTTATTTTTTTACCTATAATTCGATAATACATTATTTATACCTACTTACAATTGAATGAGCGTTATTGAAGTTTAAACGTTTTTATTTTTTGCTGAAAAGTTGTAATTTTTCTCTTACACGTTTATTCGGTGGGGCCATCGACATGTGCTATGCAATTATATAATACTATGAGATTGAATTTATACAACCTAAAGATAGTCTTACAATCTTCCGCAGCTCCAATAATATTTTCGAATGCCAATCAATTAGTTTATGCGCCCTTGTGGAGCTGGACCAGCGTTGAGCCAAGCATTTTTGTCAACGATGTAATCCCCCAACTGATAATATGCTTGGCAGCATAGCGTGCGTTTTATACAAGATTTAAAATTCGTTTCATTCAGTTGGAGTATGTGGGGAGGTATTTTATTGTAACATTTTAAACAGTACCCCATGAAGGTTGAGTCTACTTTAGCCAGTCTGAAAACCGGTTGAATCAATTGGTCCCTATTTCTAGTGCTATAATTGTGTCTATCACCTCTTTTACTGAAAAGATTTAGATTTTTCCTAACGTACATGATGTTTTCATAGATATATTGACAAGGTACCATCATGATGTCAATATCTTTAAACACTTCCCTTAAAGAATCGCGTCTGCGGAGACCATATATTGCTCTGATGGCTCTTTTCTGCAGAATAAAAATAGACTCGATATCTGCAGCCCGTCCCCATAGTAGAATACCGTAAGACAGGATACTATGAAAGTAACTGAAATAGACTAGCCTCGCGGTATCTACGTCAGTAAATTGATGGATTTTTCTCACAGCATATGCTGCTGAACTTAGGTGTCCTGCAAGAAATGTTGAATGAGGGAGATTTTTCCCATTTAATACTAAATTATTAGCAGTGAACCAATTTTAAACTTGTAGTAGGGCGTTATTTACGTCGTCAAGAAATGATGCACGTCTATTTATCAAAAAAATTCGAGAAGTATCGTCAGCAAATAACACCATTTGTGGTTGTTTTTTAAATAAATGGGGTAGATCATTAATATATACTAAAAAGAGGAAAGGACCCTTGTGTAAATAACGAGCCTTGTGGAACACCCATTTTTACTTTTAAACCGAGTGAATTGATTCCATTAATTTGTCATTGCTGCTGTCTATCATTTAAATAAGATTTTACCAAACTAAGCGCAAGTTTACCTAGTCCGTAATGCTTAAGTTTCAAGAGTTAGGTTTCATGATTTACGCAGTCAAATGCTTTGGACAGGTCACAAAAAATTCCTATGGCATCTTGGGCCTCCTCCCACGCTGTAAATACGTGTTTTAATAAGGTGACACCGGTGTCAGTCGTACAACGTCCTTTGGTGAACCCATATTGCTGATCGTGTAAGATATGGTTGATGTTAAAATGATTAAGCATCTGATGGAGCATTACCTTTTCGAACACCTTGCTGAATACCGGCAGCACGGATACTGGTCTATAATTGTTGGTGTCTTTACTGTCCCCAGATTTAAAAAGTGGTATTACCTTACTGTGTTTCATTAAATCCGGGAAGACTCCTTGGTCCACACACAAATTAAATATTAAAGCCGAATATGGTGCTATAGTTTCATTTATGGATGTAAAAACTTTGATAGATAATCCCCATAGATCTTTGGTCAATTTGATTTTAATTTGCCGAAAAGCTTTTTTATCTATCATAGGGTTAACACGAATATGTTTAAATTGAAATTCAACCGGGCAGCCTGCAACGTTCTGGGCACACCACAATTGTGGCGATAAGTCCCCTCTTTGAGGAGTGGCTAGAGAGGTGACACGGCGTCCTCACCTTCCGTCTGACGCAGGTCCTCATCGGACACGGCTGTTTCGGGAGGTTCCTGTTCCGTATAAGGCGGGAGGAAACGCCCGGGTATCACCACAGTGTGAATCGCCCGGAAGACACGGTGGAGCATACGGTGGAGGTCTGCCCGGCTTGGGCGGAGCACCGCCGTGTCCTCACGGAGGCGATCGGCGGCGGCGATCTCTCGCCTCCGGCCCTGGTTCAGGCCATGGTCTGGAGCGAGAGTGCATGGGAGGCCGCCACTTCCTTCTGCGAAGCAGTAATGCTCGCGAAGGAGGAGGCGGAGCACGCGAGGGAGAGGCAAGATTCGCGCCCTCGAGCCCCTAGTCGCCGCAGGAGACCCCGGGCGTCGGGAGTCGCGAGCCGACTTCCGGCCACCGTAGGCGCGGGCTTGCGGGTGAGCAATGTGTAGCTCGCCGACCGATTAGGACCAGGCCCGGGTCGACGGCGCGTTGTGTTCCACGCGCGCCTCAAAAAGATGTCAGCACCAACTGACGGGGTCCGTAAGAGCCAATGCCTGCCAGGGTTGCGAGTTTATCCGAACGGGATATCGGATGCATATTTTACATTGAGCGATTACCTATGAACTTGTAAACGAAATACTCAATAAATCTATTGCTTCCACATGTGAACTTAGATGGTAGGCGTGCAAGGGCTGTCAGTGTGCGGGAAAGTCCGAAAGGGATACCGTGGCCCCGGCACACAGGCAACGGAAGGAACACGGGTGGGTTTTAGTCAGTAAAAGTCTGACACACCCTCCCGCTCCGTCCAGAGCGGGAGAAGTTATTTGATAATTTCTCACCCTCAAAAAAAAAAAGCCTGCTACGTTCGTTCTTAATAAATTAATTGAGACATCGGGTGAAGACTTTAAAGCTTCCGTCGTTTTAGATGGAATATCAGTAAAGAAACGTACAAATTCTTGAGCTACTTCTAAGTTAGAGCTTATGGCACCATGTGAAGTCTCCAAAGTGTACTCAGTGTTTCGTATTTTTTCCTATTCGTTTCATTATTTATAACTTTCCTAACTGTTTTTATTTTATTTTCTGCTGATTTGATCTTGTTGCTAATGTACAGGGCATTAGCTATCTTACAGGTATTTCAAAAAATTTAGAATATGTAGCAAAATACTTGTTGAAAGTTTCGGTTAGATGGTTTCAATAAGTTGATGATATTGTTTTAGAGGCAAGAGGAACAGGGTGTAAAGTTCACTCATCCTCTATAGAAAAGGGAGGATCCTCCGATCAGACGGGTGTCGTGTCTGGCGGGCAACTGCCCAACGATTGATGTCAGATAGTCATATATATATATATATATATGTCGTTCGCACGGTAAACTCTAATTGCGCGATGCAGGATTCGTGTGACGTCAGGTCTTTTAAGCGTAGTTCGCATGTGGCGATGTAGATGCCGTCACATTGTTGTTGTTGATGTACTGAATTAGTTATTAACTGTGCTTTTGTATGTTGTGCTATATCTTTTGTGTGCACCAAATAAACTATCTATCTATTTACCTATCTAATTAAAAAAAATATGTGAACACCATGTATCTATCACATATTTAATTTATCTGTAATTGCTTTATTTTTCATTCTTTTTTACCTATCGCGGTATAGTAATCTTATTCTAGATGCATCGTCTTCACATATAATTATATAATTAATGTATACAAAATATTGTACAAACATTTTAAAAGAGTAACGGTGGAGTTTCTTGCCCATTCTTCTCCATACGAAAACTACCTTTTGGAAGGGGCGACTAGAATCAATTCTATTTTTTGTAAACTTGACGTTCATAAGTGCCTTTTATGTGCCTAATTGAAATCATTTTTTTGACTTTGACTTTGAATTTAAATTAATTTGTAAACATATCTTACATAACAAAACATGTCTACATATAAACCAACTCGTGTTGCTAATTAAAAAATTATCCAATCTTCACACATTTAAAACATAACTACTTAATTGAAGAAAAACATTGGGTTTTACTTAATTAGCTAATAACAAGAAAAATAAACATACTAGAAATACGAGTATTATAAATCATGCAATTTCATAACAACGTTTTAGACGTCAAACATCCATTATTTTGAATTTACTATTACATCAAAAAGTTTAAAACTCATTCTGTCAACAAGTAAGTAGTTTAGACGTTCAGTACCGGGGCCCTGCTAGAGGACTCACTCAAGTCACCTATGACGAGAGCCTTCGCGGCGGGCTCGTTTTAAATGTACGTTTTTCTTACCGATTACATAATCTTAAACTGAAAATGAAATCAGTTGTAAATTAAAAAAAGCATTATTAGTAATTTACTCGTTTGCTTTCAAATTATTATTGCATTTTTATTTTTTTTATTACATTGTCGGATCCAGCCTATTCCTTGCCACCTTCCCCCAGCGACTCCCTAAGCCGAGGTCCGTACCCCACGGGGGGTGCCCTTAGCGTGTAGTCGCTTAGTTTATGCCCTGGCTGGAGGCCTTAATTTATTAAGGCAGCCACAAGATGGCGTGGTTAAGTAGCCAACAATCTCCTAGGTTGACCTGCGAGAACCAGTAAAAAAATCGGAATGTACGTATAAACCCTCAAACGCTGTACAATTCCACTCCTTTGTACGGGAATTTCCTTATCTCAGGAAAAAACCTGATACAAAACTAGATTATGCATATTAGTCACTAAGTTTATTAATAGCATTTGTATTATCTAGTGCTTATTTATGTTCAAAACAAGACCTAGCCAGTTTTAAATGACCTATGTAGCTTTACAAAACGGTTTTCGAGATGTTTCTACACAAAGTCGCATATCGTGTCTGCGTTTTTCTTCTAAACTACTTAACCGATTTTGATGCGGTTTTCATCATCATTTAGAGAATTTATACCAGAAGGCTTACGTGTGTAATAAATTCATATTAAACTTACATATTAAAAAACCAACAAACTGCGTGTCGGACCACGTGCAATGAAGGGTTCCGTTCGGATGAATTTATCCCAAAAACAAACTTAAAATTGTAGTCGAAAAACACGTTCTCCCAACATGATATAAGTCACGGTCAATTCTCCAACTGCAAATGTAAGTTTGTAATCGCAAAAAAAAACTAAGTGATAAAAACACAAATGAACGATTTTTGGACTTTTTCCTATAATTGTAGGTACTGCAAGACCAAATTCTTCTTGCCAAATTTCATGCTAGAATCTAGGGTTTTGATTTATTTGCGAGTATCAAAATATGTCGCATAAATGGCCGTATTTTTTATGGCGTTGACTTAGAAGCTTGATTTTTTTAGAGGTCTAAGGAACCAAATACCTACGTATTTGATTTCAATTTCAACCTTCACGGGTTCCTGAGAAAAGTGTTTTGACAAAGGGACAGCGAAGTGATCCTATAAGTGTTCCGTTTTTCCTTTTTAGGTACGGAACCCTAAGAATAAAATCCCGATGTTTAGTCAAGTCGTAAAAACCGTTGGAAGGAGAGGCCAGCAATTTATACTCTAGCGGTGAAAATACAAGTATTGAAAGGTAGTTCAAGTTATGTTGGCCGTAAGTAATGACGCACTTTGAGACGTAAAATACGCCAATTATTTCCAAGTTCCGTATTATGCTATTAAAATGTTAATTTATTAACTTTCAGTCTGTTTCCGTATGTAATTATTTGCTTTCCAACTATCTCGTGTGGATTTTTATATGGACAAAGTTACCTTGGTGGTACGGTATTATAATACCTTCTTAATTAAATGTGAATTCCAAAACCTAAAGCTTTTTTCATTTCCTGAAAAGGTGTAAGTAATTTTTTCATCACTTTCGTAAAAATCTTAATATCCTAACTAATATTGTGAGTTTGTTTATTTCAGACTAAAACGACTGAACAGATTTGGATGAAATTTGGCACATGGATAGACCATGACCTGGACGGTGGAGTTTCTTGCCCATTCTTCTCCATACGAAAACTACCTTTTGGAAGGGGCGACTAGAATCATTTTTTTTTTTTTTGTAATTGTTGACGTTCAAAAGTTGCCTTGCAAGGGCCTATTTGAAATAAATGATTTGACTTTGACTTTGACTTTGATTAGGACAAAGGATACTTTTTATCCCGATATTCCCGCGGGATCGAGACTTATGCGGGTTATCATGTTTAGATATCGATACCCATTAAGTCTGCAGTTTCACTAGCTAATTCAATTTGACCCTGTTTAAAATTCACGTGTCAGTATGTTCGTAATCTGCGTTCGCAATTTATTTCCCTGACATGTAAACAAACACGAGTTTTAAGAAAAACAACTGTAATGCCTACACATAAAGTTCAGTTTACACTACAACTTCACATTTTTATGACTTTTTCAACAGTACTAGTCAGTCAAAAATCAACTTTATTTACACTACCATAAAGTTTATATTTGTATAAGCGGAAATAATATCAATTGGAAACATGGTTATAAATAGACCTTACACGCTAATCTTCGAAACCACCCAAGTCATTCAACCCGAATTCAATGAAATTTTGTGAATGTATTATGGTTGGTTCCAACTTGAAAGATAGGTTAGTTTTGGACCCGATAGATGGCGCTCCGTGCGAAGCAGCGCGGGTCGCTAGAGTGGCGGCATCTACATCGCCACATGTAAATTACGCATCAAAGACCCGACGTCACACAAAAATCCTGACGTCACATAAATCCTGCATCGCGCAATTAAAGTTTACCGCGCGAACGATATATAAAAGACTATCGGACATCAATTTTGAGGTTTGAAAAGTGCAGATTTTCAGACTAGTTTGAATAAATGACTTTTAATTTTGATTTTATTACTTACAGCTAAAGCGCGGTCACTGTCGGCCTGCATAGAAAAGAAACAGAAGCGCAATGAAACAAGACTGCTAATTTATTGCAATATTAAGCAATTATCTATTAACAAAAAGTCTATAGATTGGAAAAAAAAACATTATTACGGTAATATGTTGCTTTGAGAATAATCTGACAAAAAAATATTAATACGGTTTTTAATCATTAAAATATATTTTTGGAGGCATCTTTGTGATTTTTTTTACATCGTATCAAATTGGTTGTATTTTATTTTCAATGCACTTTCTTACTAGCAAATATCCTGAAGAATATCTTTTTTTTTTTCCTGTTTTTGATCATATAATTTTATGCATTATAAAACTTGCGTATAGGCAGATTTAAGTCCTGTAGTTCCCTTATGGTATCGACCTCCTGTCTGCTCGGACAAGAAGTTCGATCACCATCACCAGTCTGTTTGCCAAACTTGGTGATTACGGCCGAACCTAATATCCTATCTATCACCAGTTTTGGCATACTGGAGATAGAAAAACCTGTTCATCTATGGTTTTAACATTCCAATAATATGTTAGAGAATAAGTGTAAGTGTAGTAAGAATTGTGGAACTAGATTCAATGACAGATAGATTAATAGATTAACCCTTATTTAATTAACTATTCTGTCCATTTTCAAACATCCTGAAATAAAATTTAAGCTAACGAAAAAATGTTTCAAATTAAAATTAAGATCACGCAACTCAGGCTCCCAAGATACAGGCGCTGCCTAGTTTGGGGACCACTGTTTTAATACAATGTTAAATATTCCGGTTACAGTAAGCATACAATATCATTATTTTTGAAATTTATTTTGTAACAATGGACCAATAAAAATTATTCTTATTCTTATTCTTAATTATACTGTCTACCATCAATAGCGATCTGTCTTTTACTGATCGCTCGCCAATTTCACTTTTGTAAACAGTTAAATTGTAATGGATAATTGGTTGGAAGCAAACCTTTCTGTACTTCATCTAAAGGATTTGAATACAAACAAACATCACTTTAAAAATATTAAAAAAAAAAAACAACAGATCGTACAATACATAAGAAAACTTTCCATTCAAAATACTCGTATCTATCCCATTACAAATTGATACGTAATATCGAACTATTGCTTTTATAGAAGAGATCAATTTAATCTGGCTGTTAGCAGAGCTTGTTGCCTCAATTTTGCAACAACAAATAAATGGGAGATGCAAAAAAAAACATACCTACTAAAACTAACGTTTATTTTTTCTTTATAAATAAATGACCACAGCTCAACATAATTTGGACTAAATGGCCATTATAATTTGATCCCTCTTTACACGTAAAACCTACTTTTAAAGAGGTCAATACAATCTGTTTTTTACCATTGACCAAGACCATTTTAGGTTGAGCTCTCTCTTCACACACTCTGTTCTTACAGAGGGGTTAAATAATTTGGTTTCTAACGCATGAATGCTGACCGGATTCTACAAAAACGTGTTGCACAAAAAAAGTTATTATTGTATCGGAGCAATTTAAAAATGTATAATCTTATATGCAATAAATAACTGTTAGAATCTTAGTGCGTCATTGGGTATTACCTATCCAGATTGTTTTGCGAATTCTAATTTATGATCCTCATGTTCTTCGATCATTTGAATGATAATGAATGTGAAGACTATGTGGGTCATTGTTTTTTTCTTTCAGTTAGTTTTAATCATGGTCTGGCAGTTTGAGTAATATAATGCGGCCTACTCTAATGACCTTCTTTGATATTGTTCATCGAAACGTTGAGCTACTTAAGTTCTGAGTTGAGCTGCACGATTACTGATAAAAATGCGTGCACTCAATCTGTGTGGTTCTTTCCTCAAAAGATCATTTCAGACACCAATCTACATGATCTTCACATGATCTGACCAAGATTATGTCTGGCCTTTAAAAGAGACCTCTGAGTTTGTTTTGGTCTTTCTTCTCAGAGTAGTCTGATAGGAAACGTCGACCTCAACTAGTTTTTAAAATATTATTGACGTGTAAGTGTTTGTACTAACCTATAAAATGATTGCAAATCATTTCAATCACCCAAATGCTTTGAGTGAGCTTCTAGAATATGATCCTCTCACAATAGCCCACTTATAGCGTTCCCAGAGGTCAGTGGGCCACCAGGCGGGTTGGGGATGTGAGGGATGTCACATTAATAATACGTACATACATACCTACATAACTCTTCGTCTTCCTGCCATGGGAGTAGGCAGAAATTACAGAAAGCCCTATGCCCCTGCCCCCGCTACGCTCCTTACATACTCGTACTACTTCGTCTACTCTTTGCTTCGTTTACATCATCTGGTCATACACGCATGAGTTGCGAGTACTACGCACCTGACCTTTCTGAAGAACATCACCAATATGTAAGATCACTACAGTAAGCACATGTTATTATAGTCGACGCGCTAGAAGGCGTCCCCTCTCAGCGTTTTCTTCCATTCATCCTCTCAACATGACCAAAACCATTTAAGCATACTCTTTAAAATGTTTGACACTACATCATTATCATCATTTCAGCCAAAAGACGACCACTGCTGAACATAGGCCTCCCCCAAGCACCGCCACTTCAACCATTTTTTTTTCTGTGCTTTCCGCATCCAGCGGATTCCTGCGGCCTTCACAAGGTCATCGGTCCATCTTGTGGATGGCCTCCCAACGCTACATCTTCCGGTACGCGGTCGCCACTCCAGAATCTTTCGGCGCCATCGGCCATCTGTTCTACGAGCAATGTGCCCTGCCCATTGCCACTTAAGTTTGGCAATTCTTCTAGCTATGTCGGTTACCTTGGTTCTCCTACGAATTTGTCACTACATCTTATTTTAAACCACAACGTTGCCTTTTAGAGGCATGAGGAACAGGGTGTAAAGTTCACTCATCCTCTATAGACTAGGGAGGATCCTCCATGACGGGTTTCATGTCTGGCGGGCAACTGTCATTTATATCGTTCGCGCGGTAAACTCTAATTGCACAATGCAGGATTTGTGTGACGTTAGGATTTTGTGTGACATCAGGTCTTTGATGCGTAGTTCGCATGTGGCGATGTAGATGCCGCCACAGTCTTTCCACATCATCCTAACTAATATTATAAATTTGAAAGCGGTTTTTATGTGTTTGTTACGCTTTCACGCTAAAACGGCTGAACGGATTTGGATAAAATTTGGCACATGGATAGGTCATGACCTAGGTTTGAGCATAGAATAATTTTCATCCCGATATGCCCACGAGATCGAGACTTATGCGGGTGAAGCCGCGGGGCGAAAAGAATAATGTTTATTTGGACTCAGTTCGTGAAACACAAAAAAAAAAAATAAAAAAAAAAGTGAAAACAATGTTTAACAACAATAGTGTGCCGCACGGCTGCGCCAAAAAGGTTAATTTCAGCATTAATGCCAGACAGATGCTGTCTGACGCTGGTTTTCTAATGAACCTTTAGGGACATGTGACGGGGAGTACAAACAGTTTCAACATACCTAATAGGTACATAACTCTTATACTTATATACAATGCCACCCACGGGCATCTGACCGCTCGTATTTTTCTGAATATTCATGTTTATCTTTAATATTTTTTGTTATTCAATTTTGTTCTTTTATATTTTTTTTAAGTCATAGGTTGATTTTATGGACTGACCAATGTGATTTAAAAAAAAAACAGATTTGTTTTGAAAAAAAATTTTCACTTTTTTTTTCAGTCTACAAATTTTTAGAAAAAATGTTAGATAATTCGATAAAATAGCTTATAAGCTATTTTATCGAATTATCTTTGGATTCTGTTTATTTCTAAAATAAACAGAATCCAAATCGAGCCAATAACATCGGAGATATCACAAACGCTACTCAAAAAATTTAAAAATAATAAAATATTAAAAAGACCCCTTTTTAAAGTTAATTTTCGACAATTTTTCATAAATATTCAGAAAAATACGGGCGGTCACATGCCCATGGGCGGCATTGTATAAAGAAATAAACTAGTAAACAAATATTATTACAAAAGGTACTTACGGTTAAATGTGTACAGCATGATGACGCCCCTTTTCTTATTATTATGTAAATAACAAAATCTATTAAGTAGGTAGGTATAGCTATAATATTACAAAAAAAAAAAAAAAAATTAAAAGATTTTCCCTACTTTGGAACTTGTATTATAATTTTTATATTATTTTTCATGTAGGTATGCTATTGTAATCATAAGTATCAACACTATTATCCGCGCTCTGCGTGGTATTCCTGTAACAAAACAAAATAAAACGTTATTTTTATTAAATTACGAATATATTTTTTATATTTTTTTTATTGTTTTAGGACCTATTTTACCTACGTCTGTCGCGAAAACGAAAGGGCCTTTGTTTTCGTGAAGTAGTATGGAATTTATTGGTAAGATTTTTCCTCTATTTTTTTCACCACAGCTACTATCATATCTCATACCTATGTCAAAATCAACCAATTAAAAATCAAAACAGCATGAAGATTGATAGATTCACGTATTGACTTGAAGGTCAATTTCAGAATTAAAAACGTTCAAAATCTAGTCTGAATCTAATCTCTGCGACAATAACATCTGAAAATAGAATAGGGATTTTTTCGGTATTTTTGAAGCCTCTGAGCAGCTCGTGGCTAAGTAATAACTGCTGCACGGGTCGATCCGTCAGGTTAAGCTACGCTTGCTGGGGTTGGTCTGTAGATGGGTGACCATCATTACATGCCGATACTCCTCCGTTTCTCGGAAAGCACGTTAAGCCGTTGGTCCCGGCTGTCATTCATGGATCTTTGACAGTCGTTACGGGTCGTCAGAAGCCCGAAAGTCTGGCAACCAGTCTGACCAAGGGGTATCGTATTACCCAGTTACTGGGTTGTGGAGATCAGATAGGCAGTCGCTCCATGTAAAACACTGGTATTCAACTGAATCCGGATAGACTGGAAGCCGACCGCAATAAAGTTGGGAAAAGACTAGGTAGGTACATTGATTTTGACAGATTGAGGCCGCGTCGCGAACACGCAATCGTCGCGTTCGTATGTCAGTTTTTGTTCGCGAAACTTGAACTCGTGGTTGCGCCGACAGAGGGCGCTTTCCAGTTTTCCGAATACAACCTGACATATGCACGCGACAATCGCGTTTAAACGCAGTCTCACCACACGTCCTATCTACACCGGACGCGGGATGAGACTGAGATTAAATGCGGATGTTTTTAAAAACAAGGGAATTGCTTCTCTGCACTCTTAGCATGACCACAATAGAAACGGGTTTTGTCGACAGAAGAATAGACAAAATGACAGATAAACAATCACAATCTGTCATTTTGTTTTTATGGTTGTCATGCTACGCGTGCAGCAGTGGTTGGAACTGAGGTAAAATACTCCACATTTAACCCATTTGTTTTATATAGGGTCAAATTAAATTAGCTAGCGAAACTGAGTAATAACAGCCGCGCTGGTCAATCGATCAGATTAAGCTATGCTTGCCGCAGTCGGTCCGTGGATCGGTGACCATCTTTACATACCGAAACCCTTACGTACCTCATAAAGCACGTTCGTTCCGGCTATTATTCTTGAATCTTTGACAGTCGTCCTGGGTTGTCAGAAACCCAAAAATCTAACAACCGAGACTGGTCAGAATTTTGGGACCAAGGGGTTTCGTATTACCCTGTAACCGGGTTGTGGAGTTCATATAGGCAGTCGCTCCATGTAAAATACTGGTATTCAGCTGCATCCGGTTAGACTGGAAGCCGAACCCAATATAGTTGGGAAAAGGCTCGGCAGGTAATGATGTCTTTTACCCTGCTCACTAAATATGTGGGACTTTTTAGCATGCCAACCCAAAAAATATACAAAACTATTGAATGTCAGTTGTTTGAATAAAAAAGTGCATCTCCATATTTTTGTTCTTTTAAAGCGTCAGTGTATGTAGGTACGTCAGTGTCTTGGTGTTTGCGTCAGAACCCTAAACTTTTCTTTTCGGGGTACAAAACAAGCTTATTTAGGTCGTTTGGCCACCGCCATCGTCAACGGGACGTCAACGAGAAAAAATATACAAACGAACGAAAAAAAAAACGTTTAGTTACGCAAAGAAAGTACATAAAAACAAAAAACCGGCCAAGTGCGAGTCGGACTCGCGCACCGAGGGTTCCGAACTAAAAATATTTTTATTATATGATGTTACTAAAAATGTATGCTTTTCGCAATTTTTCCTATATCTGTGTTAAAAGACGTTGCTGCGTACCAAATTTCAAGATTCGGAGTTCACGGGAAGTACCCGAAAAAATAAAAACAAACATAGTATCTGCTTTGTTTAGATAGATAGAATATTTAGAACTAAGTACCTATTGGAATTATTTTATTTCTTATTTTGTTATTTTGATCTCATTGTATGCTGCACCGGTTGACGTCATTTATCATGTTAACTCCGGCTGTCGCTGAAAACCAGCGCTGGGGCTGACTCAGATGATATTAGGGTTGCAGCATTATGCTGATCGATGACCGTTTTGCGTGTATGTAACGACGGTTACACGACGGTTTACATTTGATTCGGCAGTATTTGTTGAACAAAAAAGTCTACTACACTACTACTACACTTATTCGGCTTTCATTCAGCTCGTACCGGTCGGGAAACTCCGTTTGGCATCTACCCTAACTGAATCATATTCGGGTCGGCTCTGCACAATTCGAAATTATCCAAGCGGCTTTTTCCGGAACAGACAGGGTGGATTTTTTAGATGGGGCAGTAAGGGCCGCTACCTTCCGCAGGAGACGCCCCGGGCGTCGGGAGTCGAGAGCCGACTTCCGGCCACCGTAGGCGCGGGCTTGCGGACGGTGAGCAATGGGCAGTTCGCCGTCCGATAAGGACCAGGCCCGTGTCGACGGCGCGTTGTGTTCCACGCGCGCCTCAAAGAGATTTCAGCACCAACCGACGGGGTCGAAAGACCAATGTGTGCTGGGGTTGCGGGTTTGTCCGAGGGATATCGCGGCCCCGGCACACAGGCAACGGAAGGAACACGGGTGGGTTTTAGTCAGTAAAAGTCTGACACACCCTCTCGCTCTGCCCAGAGCGGGAGAAGTCATTTGATGATTTCCCATCCTCAAAAAAAAAAAAAAGGGCCGCTACCTTAACCGTTGTCGCTAGAAGAAAACGGTCTTAGGAGACTGTCCTTAACTTTTTGAGACATTTTGATCTGCATCCACAGATTTTGAAATAATTGCACAGTCAGCACGAAAATTCGCCCAAAAACTTTTTGATGCCAGAATTATGTATAAACAATGTTTTATACATAATAATAAAATCATCTGTTCATCCTAACTTCTAAACTTCTACTTATCACAATTTGACAAACGAGGTATCGTTCGAAGCGTCTTCGTCCGCTGATGTTAAGTGACGTCACATTAAATTGATTATGGCGGGCTTTAGAGGACAAAAACACATGACCTAAAAAACCGGTGTCTCACGTATTACACGGCGTGAGAATCCGGATTTTTTTTTGTCTGTCTGTGAATTGTCTTGTTTATACCTTTTATATTGCTGCACATAATATGGAGTCAACAGTGCAATGTCCCAATTTAGGGTTTAGGGCACTGAACTACAATCTTGGTTTGAAAAGCGGTCAAAATCGGTCACCGGGCCAAAGAACTCATCTGTCTTTTTTTTCAAATATTATAATTACTTATGGATTTCAATTTAGGTATTAGATTCTAAGAAGTCTAAAATAAGGAAATTCGACAAAAGTTCACGAAATAACTATTACATTACGTAATCATATTTTCTTGTGACTAAGTGATAACAGCCGCACGGTTACGCTTGCCGTGGTTGGTCTGTGGATGGGTGTCCATCTTTACATACCAAGACCCCTCCGTGCGTCGGAAAGCACGTTAAGCCGTTGATCCCGGCTGTTATTTGTAGATCTTTGACAGTTGTTGTTACGGGTCATCAGTAGTCCAAAAATCTAACAACCAGTCTTACCAAGAGGCATCGTGTTACCCAGTTACTGGGTTGTGCAGGTCAGATAGGCAGTCTCTCCATGTAAAATAGTGGTATTCAGCTGCATACGGTTAGACTGGAAGCCGACCCCAACATAGTTGGGAAAACGCTGGACAGATGATGAATAAAATTTTCTTTGGACCTTTGATTGAAGATAATGTAATGAATAAGGCTGCGCGCACTTTGGACACGAACTTGCATCGTACGTATAAGTACGACCGTGCGAATTGAGTGAGCTCACCGAGTGTTTTTCTTCGTCAAATAGGTAGTGTTCCGGTGATAGCGGGATTTTCCGCAGTAAAATCCCTACAAGTTCGAATTGTTTTCGGACGTCGGAACTATCCGTACGCTTACGTATGACTAACTCGCACTCTTTTTTTATTTAGTGCATCTCGCAGTTGACCTCTGAGGAGGTCGTAGCTGCATAACTTTCCTGTGGCTGCCTATACTCAAAGCCTCCAGCCAGGGGCATAAACTATTCAAAATTAAAACTAGGCGAACGCTCGCAAAGGGCACCCCTGTGGGTACGGACCTCGGCTTAGGGCGTGGCTGGGGGGAGGACAGCAAGATCGGACAAACTGAATCGAACATAAATTATTATTAGTTGGGGAATTTAAAACTACGGGCTCAGCTTCGACGCAGACTGGCGCATCGTCGAGCAAGGGTCGGGGGGGAGTATCATTTACTCGCGAGGGTCGGACCTCGTCGGCGAAGTCGGAACGTGTGTCGGTATGTATGTTTCTTTACTGTACTAGTGGCCCTATCCTAGAGGAGGGTTATGGGGTCATCTGGGTCGGTGAGAACATGCTTTGGACGGCGGACTTTACTAATTCTAGAGGGGACATAACTGGCGGCCTTCACAACCAAAGGGTTGCGATGTTTGGCGGCTGTATCAAAATAACGCTTTGCATTGCGTTTTAGAAATTGGGCTATTGTGGGGAATTTAAATTGCGGCGCAAATACTGTGACCTTGTGTTCGGGGTCGAAACGCTCGGGTTCGTGTGATCCGAGAGCGAATAATGTAAGTCCGTTTGCACACTGCATCCAAAATCTCCAGACCAAATAAAAAACCAAGACAGAGCGCTGCGAACAATACAGTGAAGCATGCCACAATTACACCGCCGCTCTGTGCATACTCGCTCACATTTAAATCCTTTTACGATGACACAACAATCAAACTATACCACACAAAGTGCAAATATGATTACGAAACCGGCTTCACTTCACTGTTGACAGTGCTCTGTCTGGGTTTTTTATTTGGTCCGAGCCAAAATCAAAAGTTATTTATTAAAACTAGGCTGTGTATGAACCCTTTTTGAACGTCTAAATTACATAAAACAGTCCCCCAAAACGCCCGCCGTTCACCCCTTCCTAGTGCTTTAGCTGGGAAGAAGTGGCGCAAAAAAAGTCCCCAGCAGCACAGCTGTCTGTTCGGTTAGACGAACTTGATTCATTATAGCTTGTCCACTCTGAAATGACGCGCCCCACTACCTCATTTTAAGCACACGGTAATGCGCCGGCGTCGTGCGTAAAATGCGGTAGTGGGGCGCGTCATTTCAGAGTGGACAAATATGTACAATAGTATGGAAAGTAAATAACATTACGAAACACGAAAAATTATATGAAATTATTTGCTATATGTCAGCTAGGACAGCTCAATATACCAACAAAAACGTTGAATCTTTCTCATGCTATTAAAATCCGAGAAAAAAATCGGTCCGAAATAGCCATACTTACTACTATTTGTAGGGTAGTGGCGCATTAGATCCGAATTTAGAACATTCCCGATTCAGATTGAACTCGGATCTTAATTATTCGGATCGGATGCATTGCGAAAATGCTCTAAGGCCCCCCGAAACGATCAGTCGTAATTAATCAATTGCCATGAATTTGTTTTGTAGTCTTCTTTTCGTGTGGTTAGTGACTAAACTTCTGTCAGAGTTTTAAAGCCGCCCATGGGCCTCTGACTTGACTTCGCATGCCGTCGAGAAATATCTCTCAGGCATCAGGCCGGTTTCTTCACGATGTTTTCCTTCACCGTTTTTGAAGCAAGTGATAATTATACATGAATCCGAAAGGTCAGACGTGGGTGCCTTGGGTTCGAACTCGAGACCTATGACTTGGTAGTCCGACTGTCATACCACTAGGATATTACTGCTCTGTATTGTAGTTATAGTATTAATCGCTTCAATTGCATTTGGCACAGCCGCCTAGCCGGTGAAGCACACTATTGTAAAAAAAATATTTTCATTTTTTTTATGTTGTTATTTTGTGTTTCACGAACTGTGTCCAAAATTATATTATTCTCTCTTTATTTATTTATTTCTTTTCTTTGTATCAATCATGTAAAAATTGACAGTTGCAACTGATCGTTTCGAGAACCCTATTATGGATAAACAAAACTATGTAGATACAAGAAGTCTGAGTACATTAAATAAAAAAATAAACTAAACTGAGATCCATAAAATAATAAGTAAGTAGGTATCCTGTTGTAACATTTTTAGCAAACAGAAATTTATGACCATATTTATTTTGAAATTTATAACACCTACATCTTTGTCACACTAGACGTTTATTAAGTCAGAATTTAAACTAAATTGCATTTTATATCGGAACCATCATTTATCTAGTAAAATTATGACAGTACTGATATTTCCATTTTTTTAAGAGTGTCTATTCTGAAAGTTGGCAACGTTGCAAATAGATGTCAAATATTTCGCTATTTTGATTAATTTGGCAATATTACTGTATGAAAATATGAAATGTGTCTAACTAGCGGACTAAATAATGAATTGCAATTATAACACTGAATATGATTTTGTAACTGTTTTAGGCGTAAAAAAGGCATTTGGAAAGTTTCCAAATACTTTTTGTACATCTTAAACTACATAAGCGATTTCTACGATATTAATTATTGCATTTCATAACCAATATTTTATGTCGCTAGTTAGTCACATTTCATATTTCCATACAGTAATATTGCCAAATTAATCAAAACAGGTAAAGATTTGACAGCAATTTGCGACGTTGGCAACTTTTAGGATAAACGCTCTTAAATCAAGCAAGGTAAGTAACTGGGTTGTGGAAGTCAGTCGCCATGTAAAATAATGGTATTCAGCTGCATCTCGTTAGGCTGGAAGCCGACGCCAACCCATAGTTGGGAAAAGGTTAGATAGAATTACCTGTAGTCTGTGATAGCTGATAAGTGACCAGAACACCACTGCTGATTGAAAACTTTTGTAAAATTAAAATTTTATTAATATATATTTTTTTTATTTTTTTTTACTTTGTGGCTGTTATTCAGAGATGCTTATAACTTTTCGTTACAATGGCAGTATTTATGAAATATTAATCGCATTATTAATAATTAATTATATTATTCAGTTACGCCATTTTACTCTCCGTCCAATATTAAATTTCCGTGCCACGGCAATCCTCCATTCATCATTTCTTTGGTCTTAAATAAGCCAAATCGGATTGCCATAACTTAAGTATAGTTTAGTAGACACTGACTTACCTACCTTGGGTGGTATTTCACTTTTTTACAATCACAAGTTAGCACCAATAAAAAAACAAAACACAAACTTTAAAAAAACAAAATTACCTCACTATTCTATTTCTGGCATTCAATGGTTATTAATTTATGCTACCATAAAGGCTTGTGCAGACCAGCGCGAAATGTCGCGCGACGCGACGCCGGTTATTGTTATACTGTACAGTTTTCTTAGAAATTGTATTGTTTGAGTCGCGTCGCGCGACAAGTCGCGCTGGTCTGCACAAGCCTTTAATCAAATAGTTCTCAACACTGAAGTTTTGACACAAAGATTCCGTTTTATATTGAAATATTGTAAATGTACCCACAATTCAATTCAACAATTTACGGCTGGCGGTAGATTGAAAAGTTAAAGATTACTCTGTTACACGAAACTAAAATAAATTTATGTTTTATAGGAATACCTTTGATTATTATGAGATCAAAACGAGACTAGATGATAACAAATGAAATATTATTTTAATTCTGTAACTAGGATTTCTTAATCCCTTTTCACTTAACGCATTTTATTGCAAACTCAAACTACAAAGCATTTATTTCCATTAAATCATTACGACTACAGTCCAGCCGTCAAGGGAATGTACCCTGACACCCGTCAATTGAACAATTTCTAGTACTATTATGGATCAAATTTGCAAAACTAAAGTCGTTAGTAGGAAATTGACAGGTATCAAGAACTGATTCTCTCGACGGGCGGACTGTTAAACAATCTGGCAAATATGATAAGTATCCCAATTTAGTAGGATAAACTCGTAAAACAGAGAGGCCCTAACAAGAACGCCAGACGTAAACGTATTATTGTAAATAAGTATATATATATAATTATACAAAGGATTTTTTTAAGGAAAATGCAATCATTTTAATGCATTTTGGTAACATTTTTTGCGACAAGCACAAAAACACAAGAAAAAATTGTCCGTCAGAAATTGATCGAAGGTCAGAAAGATTATTAAAAAATATTGAACAAGTATTTTTTCTTTTTTTACGTAATCAATAGATTACGGCAATACATAGAGTTAAAATGTGGTATTACGTTACTGGCCGATAGATTTTATACTGAATTGTGACGTCGCGGGCCCTTACTCCCCAACTTTAATCAGTTTTATCTAAATATTTTTTTATTAATATGATAAAGCAAAAATACGTGTCAATTTTTTTTTTATTATCTGACTGTCGGACTAAATTGTTTTTTTTTTTAGAGAGCTACCATTTCTGTTCGTATTACTCTAATATATGAATAAAGTTTTAAAATTAAGCGCTAATTTCACCAATTAAACTGAACGCAATCAGCACAGAGCTCAGCAGAGAGCTGTCAGTGTCAATATTTCATATCAATGAGGCGATGGCAATAGACTAGGCTAGTGCCAGGTTGCTACTGAGAAATTCCAGATGGAAAAATCGAATAGCACTTTGCCCGGCCCGGGAATCGAAACCAGGGCCTCATGTCATCCATTTATTATTATTGTGGCGGCATCTACATTTCCACATGCGAACTACGCATCAAAATTCTGACGTCACACAAATCCTGCATCGCGCAAATAGAGTTTACCGCACGATAAGCATATATACAAGCTTCCAAGTTTACCCATTGGACAATTGCCCGCCAGACACAACACCCATCTGGTCGGAGGATCCTCCCTTTTCTATAGAGGATGAGTGAACTATACACCCTGTCCCTCATGCCTATAAGTTATTAACATAATATGTATTATCAGCTAATTATTTTTACATTTATTGCCTAGTCAAATCAATGTCGTGACCGTGCGTGAGCTGTTGTCAGAATGACCAATTAAAAAATAGATAAAGTTATTAATAGTTCAAGTTCAAGAAATCGCACTAACTTTGTTTATTTGTTACTGATAGGTAGCTAGTATATAATAATTATTATATTTATCTATTTTGTTTATTTGTTACTGATATACTATACATATATACGTGTATCTATGTATATCAGGTGTATCTACAAAACAAAGTCGGTTAGTTAAACCATTTATAACTCAAAAACGGCTGGACCGATTTTTATGATATGTGATTTGTTAGATTTGTGTCGGCCCCGAATAAGTAAATTCACCAAATTTTTTATTTTTATTTTTATTAATTAATTAAGTAGGTAGGTAAGTATAGCTAGGTAGGTAAGTGTAGGTAGGTATAGGTAGGTAAGGGTAGATAGGTAGGTAGGTAGGTAGGTAGACAGGTAGGTAGACAGGTAGGTAGATAGGTAAGTATAGGTTGGTAAGCGTAGATAGGTAGGTAGGTATAGGTAGGTAAGGGTAGGTATAGGTAGGTAAGGGTAGGTAGGTAAGGGTAGGTAGGTAGGTAGACAGGTAGGTAGGTAGGTAGGTAGATAGGTAGGTAGGTAGGTAGGTAGGTATATATAGGAAGGTAGGTAAGTAGACAAGTGGGTAGGGGCGCCGTACATAAATACTTAGTACCTATTCCTACTCGTGCGAAGCCGGACCGGGTAATTCTAGATTATACAAGGTTTCATTAAAATAGATAGACAAATTTTTACACAGCGTTAGTACACGTGTAACCAAAGATATCCAAGCAAAAAAAACACTGATATAACTGATTTTATTTTGACCTAAAATAATAAATAACATTGGGTAACCAACATTTTTTGTGTGTTTTCGTTACCTCATTTATTTTTCTTGTAACTATCTATTGCATTTTTCTAATTATTTTTTTACCATTGTCCTTATTCGGGTGGTCGATGTTTAGTTATATGTTACGGCTAAAGCCCGCTAAACTCGAGTTTATTTTACTTTTTGGAGAGGCTAATGTAAAATTTTCACCTTTATCCGGCTAAACTTAAAGCTCGTGCAGACCAGCGCGACGCGACTCGAACAATACAATTTTAAAGAAAACTTCACGGTATAACAAAAACTGATATCGCGTCGTGCTAGTCTGCACGAAGCTTTAAGTGTAGCAGTAGCCCGTTGGCTAAACATGAAGTAGCAAATGACAATTGCTGGAAGGTAGGTTAGGTTTAGTTAGAACTGTGACCACACAACGCACGAGCCGAGCGAGCCGTGCCGCTTTCCGAGGTCTGTTTCTCGTACCACTAAAGATCCTAACATCGCAGCACAGCACATCTAACTGCAAAAAGCTCACCGTGAAAACTTAGCTGCAGAGAGCTTAGAATGACAGCTAATTTCAAGCTCATTTCACTTGCCACCAGCTTCAGACATGGGACCAAAACAGAAATCGCGAAAAAAAAATCTCGTGTTCGCTTAATTTTGACGAGCTATACGAACATAAATGTAGGGAACGTCAGATTATTTTTTTCGCGATTTCAAGTTTGGTCCCATAGTGAAAGTTGTTCATAATGATGAGTACAATGACCCCTTTTTTTTGGGTGGGATATTATCAAATAACTTCTCCCGCTCTGGGCGCAGCGGGAGGGCGTGTCAGACTATTAATGACTAAAATCCCGTGTTCCTTCAGTTGCCTGTACGTTGCCAGGGGCCACGGTATCCCTTTCGGACTTTTCCGCGACACCGGCAGGCATCGGTCCTAACAGACCCCGTCAGTTGTGCTGACATTTCTTTGAGGCGCGCTTGGAGCACAACGCGCCGTCGACCTGGGCCTGGTCCTTATCGGATGGTGAGCTTTTTTGTGTCGTATAACATTTTGGAAAGGTCGTTCAAACACATTGTGAGCGTCTGAAAACCATTTTTGGATTCAGGGATCCGTTTGCGAAATATTAAGCTTTAAAGTACTAATTTTTGTTAGAGTCAAGTGTCACCCCCTTTTTTTTTTTTTCAGGATGGGAAATCATCAAATGACTCCTCCGGCTCTGGGCAGAGCGAGAGGGTGTGTCAGACTTTTACTGACTAAAACCCATCCGTGTTCCTTCCGTTGCCTGTGTGCCGGGGCCGCGATATCCCTTTCGGACAAACCCGCAACCGTTGGTGCTGACATCTCTTTGAGGCGCGCGTGGAACACAACACGCCGACGACACGGGCCTGGTCCTTATCGGATGGTGAGCTACACATTGCTCACCATCCGCTAACCCGCGCCTGCGGTGGCCGGGAATCGGCCTGCGATTCCCGATGGCTAGGGGCATGAGATTGCGAAATTTTCCTCTCCCTCACGCGTTCCGCCTCCTCCTTCGCGAGTATTACTGCTTCGCAGAAGGAGGTGACGGCTTCTCACGCCCTCTCGCTCCGTACCATGGCCTGGACCAGGGCCGGACGCGAGAGATCAATGCCACCGATCGCCTCCACAAGGACACGGCGGTGCCCCGCCCAAGCCGGGCTTACCTCCACCGTGTCCTCCGGGCGATCCACACAGTGGTGACACCCGGGCGTTCCCTCCCGCCTTATCCAGAACAAAAACCTCGCGAAACAACCGTGCCCGGTGAGGACCTGCGTCAGGCGGAAGATGAGGACGCCGTGGCGTCTCTCTAGCCACTCCTCAAAGTGGGGATTTATCGCCGCAACTGTGGCGTGCCCAGAGTACAATGACCCCTTATGAGGTTGTTAGTGTTTTACAAATAACCTTGTATATAAAAATCAATTGCCGCGCGTCAGTCTCGCAAAAACTCGAATATGACTCGACAGATTTGTTTGTTTTGTTTGATTTATGTGGATAATTTGGGAAAAAAGAAAATGAGGAAAAATCAAAAGGAACAGCTGAAAAATCAAAAGAAAAAGTTCGTCTCACGTGATATGAAGTTCACCGGGTCATCTAGTAGAATATAAAAATAAACATGCATTGCAAATATCCAGCGGATTTATTACTGATACGATTCAAACTCGGTTGACCTCATATAATTTGCTAGTTCATCTGTAACGTTATAAAATAAAAAAAATATTAAAACACGTTTATAACACGTACTAAAAAGTCCACTGAAGAACTCCATTATCCACGTCCTGACTCCATCATTAGACCCTCGGTACCAAACCCATTCTATTGGACTCGTCAAAACGAATCATAATTATGAGCCCAAACTCGAGGGGTTTACTAATAGCCACTAAAGAGTTCCACTATCCACCTCCTGACTCCATCATCACATCAGCTCGAAAATACCAAATTATTGTTTTGTCATTTTTCCTTGATACGTATAATTTTTTTTAAGTTAATCAGACGTCTTGAAGTTGGTCCAAAAATAAAAAAGCAGGCTTATAAAAGAGTGTTTATAAAATAGCATATTAAAAAAAGCTTGTTAACAAACGTGTTAAAAAATAGCGTGTTAAACGTATATCGTCATTTACAAAGGAGGTGACCATAGTTCCAAAATACTCCTATGGAATAGCTTTTGTTGGCATTTATACTACTAGCTGCAGCCCGCAGATTCGCCCGCGTGGATCCTAATTCTGAAATAAGTAGCCTAAGTTCCTTATAACATCAGCTATCTGCCAGTGAACGCTCCGTCAAAATCGGTCCACCCGTTTCGGAGATTAGCCGGAACAAACAGACAGACAGACAAACATGAATTTAAAAAAAAATGTTTTTTGTTTTAGGTAACGTGTTACTTTTATGTATTTCGTAAAAACCTGTTATTTTGACACTTCTATTTTATTTATTTGTATGTATGTTTATGTATGAAAATGTATGTATATAAAGAGAATAGATGGTCGTCTCCACATTTTACTTTCAACCTGAGAACCTACCATGTAAACCTGCAATACAATACAAAAATAAAAATAAATTAAAATACTTACACTTTTCCAAAACAATTAAAATCCAATCAATCACAAATCACGCTCATTATCCACGAGAACTAACACTCAGTGAACACGAATAATTAAAATAATTATCCCAACCACTATCCAAAATAATTATTTACAATTTTAATTATCCCGACCACTATCCAAAATAATTATTTACAATTTTAATCATCCCAACCACGTATGTTTTGTCTCTGGAGTAATTATAATCGCGACACGTTTTGACTCGAGCGCCTCGAGTTGTTTAATACGTTATCGGGACTACAAAACTTAATGCAGTGTATTGATAATAGTTAATAATGTAATTATTTTATTATAATAATGTGCTTGTATTTCTGTCCGTTGACTACGTTGTGGGATATAGGTGGTGACAAACGCGACTGCTGTAGGCCCGGTTTTGAATCACAAACGCTAATGCGAACGTAACTATAAAGCGAATTTTAATTAGAAATACTTGTTTCACAGATATTATTTATTCAAATTAATGACGAATTTATTCGTCTATATGTATATGATACAAAGTCTGCTTGTGGAATTTTTAACCATAATACTATAAAGTACTTATATAGGTACTGCTCGAGTTTTGCGACCAATTTTACACCGAATAAATTTCATTTCTAATCTGCGTTTGCAATTAATTTGCCAAACATGTAAACAAACACTAGTTTTAGGAAAAACAATTGTAATGCCTACACGTAAGGTTCAGTTTGCGCTACAACTTCATATTTTTTATTGACTTTTTCAACAGTACTAGTCAGTGTGAAATCAGCTTAATTTACACTTGTATAAAGTTGATGTTTATCTAAGTGAAAAACTCGTGTTCGTTTACATATTTGACAAATGAATTGCGAACGCAGATTAGTACCTAGTTGCACAGTTAAATACAGATGGTTCACTCAGCAAAATCATTTTAAATAAAAATCGACTCTTGCTACGCCACAATAAAGTGTAATTCAGGTCGCACAGCGCTAATTACCTACAGTTATATTCACCTAGAAGTTGCCTCTCTTTTTATCGCGTAACTCTTTTATATCTTCTACGTTACACTCACTGAATTGGCCCGACAAGACGAGTCCGCCGCAGACTTGTAGCTTCATACCTAAAATACGCAGTGAATCATCTGTATTTATCTGTGGTAGTTTTTTTTATATTCAGTAATCACGAATAAGATAGTCGGCCGCCACACCCAAGGGGTTATCCAAAGTTACAGCATTTTTTTTTTTTTAATAAAGTAATCATACCACACCAAAACTTTAAGGGTACACTAGTCCGGAAAGGGATATCGCGGTCCCAGCCCCGGCACACAGGCAATGGAAGGAACACGGGTGGGTTTTAGTCAGTAAAAGTCTGACACGCCCTCCCGCTCCAATCAGAGCGGGAGAAGTTATTTGATAACTTCACACCCTCAATAAAAATAAAAAAAAGGGTATACTAGTCGACGGCTCGAACTTGACATTTGTGGGCGTGACTAATATTCATGCTACTTAGTCTAATTATTAATTTGTTTAGTTTGATTTATTTATCTAGTTTTTATTTATTTAGTGAAATAGACGAGGATTTGTAACGAAGACGAGCGCGCAAATAATTTTATTTTGAGTAAATACATCCTATTTACTCAAAATAAAATTATTTGAACTATTGAATAAATTATCTATCCCTGTACGGTTACTATTTTGCCATTTTCAATTAATAACTTATATAGTAAACTAACTTTTGCCTGCGACTTTGTCCGCGTAGAAGTCGAAAATGGTTCTAATAGGATTTTTTATTGGTTTTTTACGTTATTATTTTTTTTCAAAATCAAATTCTAAGTCATTTATTCAAACTAGGCTGACAATCAGCACTTTTCGAACGTCAAAATTACATAAGACAGTCCCCCAAAAACGCCCACCCTTCACCACTTCCTAGTGCTTAAGCTGGGAAGTAGAAGTGGCGCAACAAACTCCCCAGCAGCACAGCTGTCTGTTCAGTTGAAAAAAACTTGATTCTATGTAATAGTGCTTATGCTAAAATAATTTACATTACCACAAATTGCAATACAACTCATAAAATAAAAATATTTTAATGAGTAGATAACGTCAACAATAAATGAAAATAAAATTAAAATAAATTGACTTACAGTCAAATAAAATAATCCAAACAATTATATGCTCATATAGTATCATGTAGTCTAAAATAGTCTAAAACAATTGTTTGTTGCTTGGGGTACATTGGAGTAGCTTAATTAGTCCCAAGCATTTTTTTCGTCTAAGTAATCTTTAACTTTATAGAAACCTTTTTGACATAGTTTCTGTTTAATAAATTATTTAAATTTATTTAGGCTCAGTTCTTTGACATGGCTTGGGAGTTTGTTGTAAAAACGTATACTTTGGCACTTAAATGAATTACTAATTTTTTGGAGCCTAGTCCTCGGCACAATAAATAAATCTTTGAATGTCGCTGTGATTGCATTTTCTCTGCTGAATGAACTACCAACCTGGTGATTACTGAAATTAAACATGAACTGATGGCTTTTTAACCAATGTTCTGTAATACATAAAATATCAATGTTGTTGCAGTTCATGAATAATTCAATTTCAAGGTCTTTTCTCAACATACCTTGAATATTTTGGTGCACCAGGTTAATTTTTTTAGAACTTATTCTGACATTTTGATGATTTAGACTAGTAATTAAATTTAAATTATTTCCATTAATTATGCAAGAGGTTGTCTCTTTTGTCTCAATTTCTAATTTAAATTAATTTTACCTTGTGTAGCCAAGTTATTGGCTGAATCAATGAAAATGTCAGATAATTGCTCAATAGAAGCTAGTTTGACTGGCCAATTTCTTGGCTGATAAATCAATTAAAAAAAAGTATAGCGCTAAAGCTATTTGTCTTTTCAAACATTTTGCTAAATACAATTTGTATTTTGTCACATATAAATATAAACTAACATACTTGTTAGTGTCAATAACATGGAAATTATTATTGTGTAATGTCATATTATTGATCATTATATTTAATTCGTGCCTTAAATTATTTTCTTTCTGTGGCAAACTTTTACTATAAGGAAATGTAAACATAACAATCTGTTGTTAGTCTAGCTCAAATAGTTAGTTAATGTAATGAAGCAGGTTGTCCTGATTCACATTTCCTCTGTTACTAATTAATATTATCAACGTTGTATCCAGGTGGAAATTTAAACTAATAATCTTTGTCACTATATTAACATAACTTAAGCCAGGCATACAATAATTAGTAACTGACTGTCCTTTGCAAATATTTGATAATAACTGGCCCATGTCTTTCGCAATTTCATCACTAAATATAACAAAATTACTATTTATTTGGGTTTTTACACAGATAGGATTTTCTACATTAACATTAGTTGTTTTAGGGGAACCATCAGAACTATAACCTTGTTGCAATGAAGTATCACATGCTGGTGTCAAACAAGCCGGTGAGGGCTGACTATTGGACAAGCTGTTGTTGGTCACTGATTGTGATCGCTCACAGGAACATGAACTAGCACTCGCTATTAACTCATTCATTGCCAGCATGTATTCCCTCATTTGCTTTTATGAGATTTGGTATTTATTTGTCATAGATATTAATTTTTTGTTTAGATTATCTATTTCAAACATGTTGAAAAATCAAAAAAAAAAAAACAAATGTCATTTATTCAAAATAGGCTGAGAATCAGCACTTTTCAAACGTCAAAATTACATAAGACAATCCCCCAAAAACGCCCACCCTTCACCACTTCCTAGTGCTTAGCTGGGAAGAAGAAGTGGCGCAACAAACTCCCCAGCAGCACAGCTGTCTGTTCAGTTAGAAAACTTGATTCTATACAATAGCAGTTACGCAAAACAATTTACATTATGCAACGTAAAACATTACAACTCATTAAAGAAAAAACTGTAATGAGTAGATTATGTAATAATAAGTTGTCAATAATAAGTTTAAAAAAATAATAAATTGACTTATACAGTCAAATAAAATGAACTAACCAATTATATGAACTCATATAGTGTCATCTAGTCGTTGATTTTAAATTTTTTTTTAAATGTTCTTTATTATAGTGTAAGATATAAAGGTTAAATAAACCTGAAAAAAAAATTGTTATATTTTATGAACACGAAGCTCGGCCTTTGATCTGGCGAAAGTCACACGGTTGTATTAAATTTTTACAACGAAATCGAAATACTACACCTACCGCAGTATTTCTTTTTAAACAATATTTTTTGTTTTTCTTTCGGGTGCTAGATTCACCAGGCTTACTCTGTGCGCTTACTCTGGAGCATGCCACATACAACTGGCCGTGGGAGAAGCCGCTTTCCCTCAAGTCAACTCCCGATACCTTAAAAGTTTGACCTTGAGCTTTGTTTATAGTCATGCGAAGCATACTTTGATGGGAAACTGCACTCTTTTGAATTCAAAGGGGTAATCAAAGTCAAAGTCAAACAATTTATTTCAATTAGGCACATAAAAGGCACTTATGAACGTCAAGTTTACAAAAAATAGAATTGATTCTAGTCGCCCCTTCCAAAAGGTAGTTTTCGTATGGAGAAGAATGGGCAAGAAACTCCACCGTTACTCTTTTAAAATGTTTTTACAATATTTTGTATATATTAATTATATAATTATATGTGAAGACGATGAATCTAGAATAAGATTACTATACCGCGATAGGTAAAAAAGAATGAAAAATAAAGCAATTACAGATAAATTAATTATGTGATAGATACATGGTGCTCACATATTTACAAACATTGTAAAATTATACGATATTCCTAACATTTTAACAAGTAATACTAATAAGTCAGTGTGTGAGTTCAAGAAATCACAGAATGTAAAATAAGTGTTATAAAAAATAACAAATACATAATTAAATAAGCAACCAGTTTGATTTTGTCTAGACTCTAAATTGTCCTATGGAGCAGGACTAGCATGTTTCCAAGCATTCTTATCTTGGATATAATCCTCTAATTTGTAATATGCTTGTTTACAGAGTGTACTTTTAATATGAGTTTTAAATTTTCTTTAATTTAATTGCAATATATCACAAGGTATTTTATTGTAACATTTAACACAGTACCCCATAAAAGATGTATGTACTTTAGATAATCTGAAAAATGGTTGATCTATTTTATCTTTATTTCTAGTATTAAAATTATGTCTCTCACTTATTTTATTAAAGCCGAGCTTAGCCGCCCCGCAAGAATTGTTATATGAGGTCCCCATTGTAATTTCTCGTCTAGCGTGATTCCTAGGAAAACGGTTTGATTAATAAATTCTAGTTTTTCTCCATTCAATACGATGTCACATTCGCTACTTCTAACATTAGGTAATTTAAATCTAATGCATTTGGTTTTTTTTTATTTAGTACCAAATTATTTACCGTAAACCAATCTTGGACTTGAAGAATAGAGCTGTTAACGTCGTCAAGATTTTGTGACCGTCGGTTTATTTTAAAGATCAACGATGTGTCATCTGCAAATAACACCATCTTAGGTTGATTTTGAAGTAATTGTGGTAAATCATTAATATAAACTAAAAAGAGGAATGGACCCAATATCGAACCCTGAGGAACGCCCATTGCCATTTCAGACCCCAATGAGTTTACGCCGTTTACTTGAATTTTAACTTTTCTATCTTTCATGTATGATCTTAGTAAATCATAATTTGATGGTGTTAGGGGAATCCTAGTAATAAATACAGACCTCTGTAAAGCTAAGAAACCTTCAAATGCGGTACTAATACGTATACCTAGTACGTTTTTTTTTTTTTGAGCCTTGGAAATAACTTCTCGCGCTCTGGCCGAAGCGGCAGGGTGTGTCAGACTTTTACTGACTAAAACCCACCCGTGTTCCTTCCGTTGCCTGTGTGCCGGGGCCGCGATATCCCTTTCGGACAAACCCGCAACCGTTGGTGCTGACATCTCTTTGAGGCGCGCGTGGAACACAACGCGCCGTCGACCCGGGCCTGGTCCTTATCGGACGGCGAGCTACCCATTGCTCACCGTCCGCAAGCCCGCGCTTACGGTGGCCGGATGTCGGCTCGCGACTCCCGACACCTGGGGCGTCTCCTACGGCGACTAGGGGCGCGAGGGCGCGAATCTTGCCTCTCCCTTGCGCGCTCCGCCTCCTCCTTTGCGAGCATTACTGCTTCGCAGAAGGAAGTGACGGCCTCCCATGCACTCTCGCTCCGGACCATGGCCTGAACCAGGGCCGGACGCGAGAGATCGCCGCCGCCGATTGCCTCCGTGAGAACACGGCGGTGCTCCGCCCAAGCAGGGCAGACCTCCACCATATGCTCCACCGTGTCTTCCGAATATGTATACGTATAGTACCTACGGTGACTTTCAAACATTCCAATTTTAAAGAGTATTTGCATTGCAAGCACCAAGGCTTTATGTGAGTTCAACCTTTTTTGAATAAAATCGGATTGACTTTTCAAACATGTGTCAAAATAAAATGTAATTTAAATCAAAAGCACTAAGGAGTAATCTATCAATAGATATCAACTTCGAAGAAAATCACTCCCAAAATAACTTTCTACCCCTATTTAACCCCGTTAGGGTATGAATTTCAATCAAATACGAATCAGATCTTCCATTAATTTTGTTAAAGAATGTTTATGCAAAATTTGAAGTAGATTGGACCAAGGAATCACGTTGTCCCATACAAACTTTGCCCGCTGTTTTCACCCCCTTAGGGGTAGAATTTTGAAAAATCCTTTCTTATCGGATGCCTACGTCATACAAGGAACACACCCTCCAAGTTTCAGGTCTTTGCGATCAGTGGTTTAGGCTGTGCGTTGATCCGTCAGTCAGTCATTCAGGACAAAGCATTTTATATGTATAGATATAAGTTATTTATTGATGCCCAAAGACGAGTTAAAATTAGTGTTGAAATATGTAAGAAAGAAAGAAAAACAAGGTTTATTTGGACACAGTTCGTGAAACACAAAATACAAATAAAATAAGTTGAGATATATATTTTAACCTTCTTAATACAGATAATTGTGTTACTTTGTCCCTTATTGATTGCGTCACAATTTAACTTGAACAGGGTTTGTTTACAATTTATTCAGATAATTTTGGAACAGACTAAACTATATCAGCGAATCATAATCATAAATCTTTATTTATCTCAACATCATTATTACAGCCACTGTTTAATGAAATGCACAATTTTAAATAGAGAAAGGTGTCTGAGGCAGGAGGATCCTGAGGTACAACAGGCGTAGCATGAGAACCATAGAAACGGGTTTTGTCGTCAGACACAACACCCGTCTGGTCGGAGTATCCTCCCTTTTCTATAGAGGATGAGTGAACTTTACACCCTATTCCTCATACCTCTAAACACTTTATGCAGTCGGGTTTTTTAGTTTTTTAATTTCTTTATTTATTTTCAGCTATTTAGTTTTTATAATTTCTCATTCCAAAACTCATTTAAACATAATTTGCATATATTTTTGTAATCGCCTTTCAAAACCCTTTGATACCCCCCACACGATAGGGTAAAGACAATTTTAATATACCCAGTGACACTCGTGCAATAAAGACGAATCGAACGACATATTATTCATCAAAATTGGTTCATCCGTTTAGTAGTTACGAGGGAACATAGTGACGGACATACATACAGGTCAAACAAATAACGCTTCTTTTTTGGCTTCGCCACAGCCGGGTAGTTACAGCCAAAATACACGCTATAATTCTACCTATAAAGTATTATGTAAATAAACCAGTGCAGAAAAACTCGAATATTGATTTAATAAAATACCTGCTGTAGTTTTTTTTGCTCCCAGAAATTTAAGCAAACTATTTGGAATTAATGGATTCTTAATAAAGACTGATATAATAAAAGTACATGTGATTATAATTCAAAACTAGTTTAAGCACTAGCACGCGTAGTATGACAACCATAGAAACGGGTTATCTACAGGTTCTGTCGACGGAAGAATAGACAAAATGGCAGATTGTGATTGTTTATCAGTAATTTTGTCGATTCTTCCATCGACAAAAGTTGTTTCTATTATCAAGCTGTGCCTGCTGATCACTCGGCTCTCTTAAATAGAACATGTTAATTTACAAAACAGTAGAGATATTATTGGTAGTAAAACTATAAAAAAAGTTCGAAAAACCTAACTAAATTAAAGAAAAGCAAGTAAACATAAAATTCAAAGAAAAATAGAAATTATGTAAGTAATTTATGTACTTATATTAATATTCAATAATACATACTTAGCTATCTGAATAAGAAAATAAAATATTAATGAGCGTATCAAAAAGTGAACAATGGAAATGAGAAAATGTTGTGTGTATTGAATGTGTGTAGGTGTGTGTGAGTGTAAATGTGTAGGTGTTAATACATTGGTTTTAATAAGTTTCAATAAGTGGCAATGTAGTGCAGATTTAATAGCCAATAGTGTAATTTTCTTTTACAAATAGGTTTTGTATGAGTGTAGATATATATTTTGTTATTATTTGAATTATAAATGCCTTGTCAAAGTCAAAGTCAAAGTCAAATCATTTATTTCAAATAGGCCCTTGCAAGGCACTTTTGAACGTCAACAATTACAAAAAAAAATAATTGATTCTAGTCGCCCCTTCCAAAAGGTAGTTTTCGTATGGAGAAGAATGGGCAAGAAACTACACCGTTACTCTTTTAAAATGTTTTACAATATTTTGTATATGTAGGTACATTAGTTATATAATTATATGTGAAGACGAGGCATCTAAAAATAAAAAAATAAATTACTATACCACAATATAGGTAAAAAGATTTTTTTTAAAGAGAGCAACGACAGATAAATTAATTACTTATGTGATAGATACATGGTTCTCACATATTTACAAACATTGTAAAAGTAGACGATTTTCCAAAAAAAAAAAGTTACAATGAATAAGTCAGAGTGTGAGGAGTGTGTCGGCAGGAAAAGCTACAAACTAAAGTTACTTCGAAGACAAAAGTTTCTGTCAATGATTTTCTATAAATACTACAGAAAATACCGACGTCTTTACATTATAGGTACAAAACATAACATAACAAAATATACTTAGATACCTATGTAAGTGCATACCTACGTGGAGTACAACATGTAATATGTTTTATCAAAAGAATATTACATTCAAACTGCAGTAAATTATATCGGTTCGGTTTAAAGAATTTATTCTCATAAAGAACACAAGACAGTTTACTTAATATATGAGATATACAAATAAATCATGTAGTTACAAGGTAACAAAGACTCCGTGAGTCGATAAGAGCAGAAAAAAATAATTAAAACTAGGTTTCCAAAAATTCAAACCAAAAGGTTAATTTAGTTAAATTATAACAAAATGTTCTAGATCCATCTATGCTTCATACAGGGTAGCAGAGACATCGACGCGAACTGTTACCATGGTTTCGGTACATGAATCTGAAACTATTTTATTTTTTTTATCTGCTGTTCCAGATATTTTGACCGCGTCCCGGACACCCTATAAACTGCGTTACGTATTGAATATTACGAACTTCATAAACTATGTATGCTACGCTTTAGACTTCAGAGGCTACGAACATTGCTACGCTTTCGTAGACTATGCAACGCTTTGTGACTACGAACATTGCTACGCTTTCGTAGACTATGCAACGCTTTGTGACTACGAACATTGCTACGCTTTCGTAGACTATGCAACGCTTTGTGACTACGAACATTGCTACGCTTTCGTAGACTATGCAACGCTTTGTGACTACGAACATTGCTACGCTTTCGTAGACTATGCAACGCTTTGTGACTACGAACATTGCTACGCTTTCGTAGATTACGCTGCGCTGATAAGACCATTCAAGGTATGATTCCGAACAATATAAACTAAACGTAAACAGAACTTATTTACATATTAAGTTCTGTTTACGTTTAGTTTTTATTTCTGCCTGAGTATAGTTCTCGATGATATTGTGGTATATTGGCGTGTGCTAGCTAACATATGGCTAAAAATTTAAATTATGTTTTGTGTTACGTAATGTAAATTATTTTGAATACTATTATATGGAATCTTTTTTTTTTGTTCTTCTAACTGAACAGACAGCTGTGCTGCTGGGGAGTTTGTTGCGCCACTTCTTCTTCCCAGCTAATGCACTAGGAAGTGGTGAAGGGTGGGCGTTTTGGGGGACTGTCTTATGTAATTTTGACGTTCGAAAAGTGCTGATTCTCAGCCTAGTTTGAATAAATGACTTTTGAATTTTGAATTTGAATTTTGAATTTTGAACAACAGATGGGACACTCCGCAAAATCATTTAAATAAAAAGCGACTCTTGCTACGACACAATAAAGTGCAATTCAGATCGCACAGTGCTGATCACCTACAGTTATATTTACCTAGAAATTGCCTCTTTCTATCGCGTGACTCTTAGATCTTCTGACTACGTTAAACTCACTGAATTGGCCCAGAAAGACGGGCCCGCTGCGGCGTACTTGTAGCTTCATACCTAAACTGCGGAATGTCCCATCTGTGGCAACGCGGCACGCTGCAGTGCTGCTGCGTCACTATCACATTGTCTTTGTGTAGCCAGACCGTCAGGAAGACAAATTTATCCAAACTTCATCTTTCGTGCAATATTATGGAATATGCACGTAATTCAAAACTTATTCATTATTTAAATATACATTGTTTATGAGTCTAGAAAATAATTTCTATATAAAAAATAATAATGATGATAAAAAATTAATGTGTTACTTATTTTATAATTTATTATTTTATGATGCGTTTTTTTGGTGGAACGGAACGCAAACTCAAAACGCGTCGCCTTCAACAAGTGACGTAAAAGCTATATGTATTCTATCTATTCTTTGCTTGAAAGCTCACTAAGGTAAGTAAGTAAGTGCGATTTCTGCTTGAATAAAGCACAAAAAGTAATTTAATTTAAATGATTTGGGGCTAAAAAACCTTAAAAAACAAAAGTAAACAAAGCTCTGACGTCACATCATGACCGCGACAGAAACGGACGTTTGAACTGTAGTAGAAAAAACCGCATTAATAGTGGACAAGAAAGTTCACAAATCCCCATTGATGGGGTTTGCCAATGGGGATTAGTGGAATAACCCGAAAATTGGTAGATTTTCATTTTTTTTCGAGCAACAAGCATAATTGAATTGAACTTTTAATACTTTTCTTGGGATTATATTACTGTCTCTTAATGACTTAGCGAAAAAAACATTACATGCATAATATTCTTTATTGATCTTGTAACAGACTTTTAGTTGTCTTGTTATTATATTATATCAGTTTATGTAAAAATATCAAAATTTGATGTTGTGAGTTCATTACCAAGACAAAGCATCGTGTTATCAAACATTCGAGCAGTCTAATTGGCATAATGTTTACA
The DNA here is from genome assembly GCA_947364205.1 of Agrochola lota. NCBI lineage: Eukaryota > Metazoa > Arthropoda > Insecta > Lepidoptera > Noctuidae > Agrochola > Agrochola lota. The sequence goes on along the minus strand of OX376246.1, from coordinate 4,362,510 downwards.
GATATGGTGCCCACAACAAAAAAAAAAAATCTGTTTACTGAACGCGGGCGTTTCTGGACGCATCCAGAATCAGTCACGTCAAAATGTAAAGTCAATGTGACAAGCTGTCTGTTGGAAATAGATGTCAGATGTCGTAGTACTTGTTTTTTTTTTTTTAAGCGGTATTGTCTGTCCCCGCGCTGCAGCATTCGCCGAGAGTCTTTTCGGTCATGAATGTGAAGTGCCGAGAAGAGACGAACAGGGTTTCATTAAAATTGATTAAACATTTGCTCCAGATCTATATTAACTTGAAGTCTTACAATTCTTTTAAAAACATTAAAATATTGTGATGTAACGCAAAAAGTACTAAAAAATACATTAAAAAAAAAAAATGGTACCCTTTTTTTAATCTGTACTCTTTATTAACCCTCTCTGAACTCAGACTAGATATACTCTATTTCTTCTAGAAAAAGTTGGCAACCCTAGTCTAGACTGTTCTGCCGTATGCCGTAATAAAAAAATCAAATAAAAAACCATTTATTTTTAAAAGAGTAACTGTGGAGTTTCTTGCTGGCTCTGCTCCATAGGAAACGATCAATTGGAACCGTGCACCTAGCTTCTGACGTTACATAATATGTGTCCATGTAGGTTTATGTGAAATAATATTATTTTATACCATTCCCCCTCTAAAAAGCTTATTTTATTCACTGAAAACAGTGAATAAAAAACGTCTTTTAATCACTATTTTGATGTTTGAATTTAGAACACACCAATATACTCGACCTCCATCTCAATGCTATACAACCTCCTTGTGAAAAAATACTCGATACACAGGACATGAATATCGCTTCACAAGTTGACCATCCTATAAATAATATTTAGAAAATTACTCTTAATTTTAGTAATTGTTCTAATTTTAATGTGCATTTTAATTAATTTGACCTTCCTTTTTTTTAATTAAATGTCTGTTTTCGATTAATTCTTTATTTTTCTCGTAGTCATGGTATAAAGTATAGTATGCAATTCTTGAATAAAACGGATTTATATCGAGGGCCATGAATCACTCGCGTCGCTCAGGATTCATCTATGGCCGTCGCTTTAAATCCGTCCTCTATTCACTAATTGCATAATATACTATTATTTTGATTTATACGGAAGTTCGTCTTTTTTGCCGATAGGAACTCCTATCTGGCACACGGCCTGTAAATTAAGTAAGACAAAAAAGCTGCGCCCAATAATAGCGATAATACAGCACCTAGTTCTCTAGTTAACTTATCTTAATACTTAACACCAATTATGTGTAACCTACATTGATACTTAGGCCGAGATCTACATAAAAAACGTTTGCACGTACTTTGGCTAAGCGTTATTCCGGTCTTCCTCAGCCCGACGTCACCCACTCAAAATCAAAATATTTTATTTCCCATAAACCTACATGGATACTTATGAAACGTCAGAAGCTAGGTGCACGGTTCCAATTGGTCGTTTCCTATGTAGAAGAGCCGGCACGAAACTACACGGGTAGTCTTTTATAATTAAATGGCTTTTATAATGTTTTCAAATTACAGTGTCATGATGTAAGGACGCAGTAGGACTGTCAACAAGTACTACTGACCAAGGCTCGAAACCGGTTTAAGAAATACCGGTTAATACCGGTTTATTTCGGTTTTCCTCCGAACTTTTCCTAAGAACGTGAACATTTTAAGAACTTTATTTTAGCCTAAATTAACCGGTTTATTTGACGAGCAGCATGCCGGTAAACGCGTTGCAACTTGTGACTACTTGTGAGGATGCCATACATAGCGGCGCGGTATGTAGACGTACGAACAGCGCGCGACGTTTGTTCATCGTGCCCGCATTAACTGGTTTTTGTTGCTCTAAACCGTTTAATCCAAAAAACCTTTAAGTAAATACTCTTCTAAACACCGGTTTAAAAAAAATGGTTTGTGCGAACGAAACCGAATGTAAAGGTTTTTGCGTCAAGTACATGATAACGGTTTGAAAATTTAACCGGTATCCGAGCCTTGCTACGGACTACATATATTTTACTTTTTATTGTATTTCACACACCAAATATTTTTTTATATTTTTTTATTTAATATATAATGCTGTATCTATCTTTCCGTGAAATCATTGCGGGACCTATCAGAATACCAGCGCTGCCATATTTATTTTTAAAATTTCGCGGCATCATGCTGAGACCAGAGCCTTTTGGCCTCGTACAGGACTGCTTTAAATTTAAATTTTACTTTGTTTTTTATTATTTTTTCTTTTTTATTTATGTTTAGTGTGTTCTTAGTTTAATTTGTGATTTCCTGTGTGAGTCTCAATAAATACTTTTTCTTTCTTTCTTTCTTACCGCTGCTGAGCATAGACCTCTCTTTTCTTGTGCCATTCCCACGATCCTGTGCCACCCTCATCTAGGTTTTCTCCGCGATGGCAACAATGTCGTCCGCCCATCTCGTCGCCGGACAACCGACATGTCGTCTTGTAGGCCTAAGACGCCCTCTGTCACAGCCTTAGGCTTCCTGTTCACGACGCTGGAGCCGCACTGGCGCCGGACCTCATGTCCGTTTATACGAATTAATATCACCCATTTACCGCACCGCCACTGCCGCTGCACCCGCCGCGCGCCACGTTGATTTTACACTCATTATGAGATATTCTGATTTTTTTCTTCTTGCGGCCCGGCTCGAAAATGAGTTTGTTTATTACGCTTTCCCGCTAAAACGGCTGAATGGATTTAACTGAAATTTGGCACATGGGTACACCATAAACGAAACGATTTGAAAGCGATTGTCACTCGTGTAGGCCCTTCGGTGTCCACACGGTACATTACACATACTTATGAGTCCCTTCAAAATGGTTGTAGCTGAATGGTGCTGATCCATGCGTCATGTTCGTGAACGGGTGCCGTCAGTAGGTCATCTCTTAGCTGCCATGCCTTATTTTAAATTATTTTAATTTTTGAACTATTTTTATCTTTTTATTACGGGCGCTTTTAATGTGCACGTCTTTCGACATGGTTCTCACATGTATAATTTCAACATGAATGATGTAACCAATATTTTGTAACAGTATTTTGATTTAAAAGAGTGTCCGTGGAGTTTCTTGCCCGTTCTTCTCCCTACGAACCTACTACGCTTTGAAATGGGCATCTAGCTTCATCTTTCTGACTGACCGACCCCTTGACAATCCGAAAGGGTCTGTAATTGGTTTATTTAAATAAATGCTTTGAGTTTGAGTTTGACATACATATTTAACCGACTTCAAAAAGGAGGCGGTTCTCAATTCGAATGTAAGTTTTTTTTTTGTATTTTTATTACGCGGTTACTCCGCCAATTATGATTACTTGATTTTGATGATTTGACACCTCGGAAGTATGACCTACCAAACAACTTAACCTACCATATAAATTGTATTAACTTTGCTTGGGTAGGTTTTGAGTTAGGTTCTATAATACGTATTATTCCCACTTAGTATATGTATATGATATGATGATAAGTTCTTGTCACTGTTATTTAAATAGCAGGTAGTGGTATTCAAATTTGTGTGGGGTAGGTACCACAACTAAAAAGAGAAAAATAAAAGCTTTTTACAAAAAAAAAGTTAACTAAAGTAAAAATTACTTTTTTCTTATTTCGGAAGTCGGTGGCAAAAAACGAAAATTCTAAACAAAAGACACCGACTTCCGAAATTAAAATAATTTTCGCTTTAGTGTTTTTTTTGGAAGTCGTTTTTTTTTTTGTATACTTACCTTTTTCACTTCTACTAATCGTATACAAGTAGCTTTATGAAATGTGCAAGTAGATACCAAGATACCAGAAGTCAAAGGTGGCATTGACGTAATCCTGTATCGAGGACGGACGGATGGGAGCTGCGTGCTGGTTTTCTTCACTTTATCACTAAATATTTTGATTGAAAAGACTGTGAATGGAATTCCTCTTCCTAAGAACCTACTACGCTTTGACATGGACATCTAGCTTCATCTTTCTGTTCTGACTGATCGACCCTTTGACAATTCAAAAGTGCCTGTAATTTTTTATACTGTATGCTCTGAGCTTGTTACAACCAAAAATCCAATCTGCCTAGCCTTTTCCCAACTATGTTGGGGTCGGCTTCCAGTCTAACCGGATGCAGCTGAATACCAGTATTTTACATGGAGCGACCGCCTATCTGACCTCCACAACCCAGTAACTGGGTAATACGATACCCCTTGGTAAGACTGGTGTCAGACTTTCGGGCTTCTGACGACTCGTAACGACTGTCAAAGATCCACGAATAACAGCCGGGACCAACGGCTTAACGTGCTTTCCGAGGCACGGAGGATTCTCGGTATGTTAAGATGGTCACCCATCCACTGACCAACCCCGGCAAGCGTAGCTTAACCTGATGGATCGGCCAGTGCGGCTGTTGTTACGTAGCCACGAGCTCCTGAGCTTGTTACAACCCAGTTACTGGATAACACGATACCCCTTGGTAAGACTTGATTTACCAGACTTTCGGGCTTATGTCTTTCTAAATTTTGCACCTTAAAAATATCTAGTAAACCTGGCAATCGTGCCCCACTATTCGAAGAATTGAAATAAAGAAACTGGCCAAGTGCGTGTCGGACCACGCACAAAAACTTCAGGTACGTAGTTGCTAAACGTGTTTTCCTATCCATTAAAAACGCAAATGTAAATTGGTCGACTATTACTTGTTAACTTGTATTAGTTACTTGGTTGTGATAGTTTTCCTTTTAACTTCATTATTATACAAAATGTAAAAAAAACCTTGTCCGATCCGTATCGTACTGAAAGTCGACAATTTTTCTTGGATTTGGGGTAATTTTGGTACTAAAAATGTGAATTTTAAATAGCAATAACTTTTTTATCTAAATATATAAAAATGAATCCCTATTTCCCTTGGTCACGCCGTTAACGGCTGGACCAGTTTCGCTAATTCTTTTACAATGCATTTGCTCGAAAAGAGTGTTTTCCAAGCAGTCATTTTGTGCGGAAAGTGACACTTTTTTTCACTAGTGCTTTTTACTTTTCTGTTTTTTTTTTAATTTTTGAGGCCGTCGTCAGCCCGTCTCGTCTCAGAGAATTTATTATTTGAGAAAAGTTTTTCACAAATTAGTATTTACAAATCAGATGATGATGATGACGATGGCGATGATTATGACGATGGTTAAAATCAAAAAGTCGAAGTCAAAGTCAAAGTCGAAGTCAAAGTCGAAGTCAAAGTCGAAGTCAAAGTCGAAGTCAAAGTCGAAGTCAAAGTCGAAGTCAAAGTCGAAGTCAAAGTCGAAGTCAAAGTCGAAGTCAAAGTCGAAGTCAAAGTCGAAGTCAAAGTCGAAGTCAAAGAAAAAGTCGAAGTTAACGTCAAAGTCGAAGTCGAAGTCGAAGTCGAAGTTGAAGTCGAAGTCGAAGTCAAAGTCGAAGTCTAAGGCGCAGTAGAAATCGAAGTCGAAGTGGAAGTCGAAGTCAAAGTAAAAATCAAAGCCAAAAGTCAGTCATGAATTAATTTTGTTTTTATCATTTATATACGTCGTCGTATGTTAGATGTTAGATGTTACACATCACAGGTGACTGCCGTAAGGCTCGCTCGTTTTTTTTTTTTTCCTCTTGCAATGCATAGTAAAACGTTGTATGATACACGTGCGTAAGATGATATCCGACTCGTGTCGACTTATACACTCGCTCACTTCGCTCGCTCGTGAATAAAAATGCCACTCGCCGGAAATCACCTACCTTCCGCACTTATAGCATAAATAGCAATTCTTGTTGTGTTTGTTATTGTAAGGAGAAGGTTCTTATGATAGGTAGGTGGAAGTAGGGCTGGTAGGTAGGTATGTATGAAGGTAGGTAGGTAGGGTAGGTAGGTAGGTATGTAGATAGGATAGGTGTAGGTAGGTATGTAGGTAGGTAGGTAGGTAGGGCAGGTAGGTAGGTAGGTAGGGTAGATATATAGATAGGTGCGCCGTAGATAAGTACTTAGTGCTACCCGCGCGAAGCCGGGGCGGGCAGCTAGTTTTCAATAATAATAAGATTTTTTATTACTTTTTGGAAATGTTATTGCAGTACCTATGTGCCCCTTTCGGATTGGTCAGTGTTTTTTTTTACATATTGTATATTACGGCTAAAGACAAGTGTGGAAATAAACTTAACATTAGCCGGCTAAACTTGAGTTTATTTTTGAGGAGAGGCTAATGTTAATTTATTTCATCTTTAGCCGGCTAAACTTAAGTGTAGCCCTTGGCTAAAAATTTGCTTGTATAAAATGGCTGAAAGGTAGGTAAGGTTAGGTTAGAACTGTGACCACACAACGCTCGAGCCGAGTGAGCGAAGCGAGCCGAGGCGCGGCGGCGGCCGGCATGTGCCAGGGTCCGTTTAGGCAAAAGAGAATGTACGAGTATAACATCACATTCCCAAAACATTATGTATGCCTATTCCTTCGGAGCATACAGGCGTGACGTCACGCTTAAACTTAATCCGCTTGCTGTGCTTTGTGTTTTATTAACCGCAAAACCAGTGTTGTCAGTTTACTTTATAAGTACATTAAAAACATCAATAAATTATACAAATCGAACACAATTAATGTTATCGTTTTCATAACATAATTATAAATAGATTATTTTTATGTTACTAATAGGTTATTGATAGTATTTTAATAATTAGCATGACATGTAAGTATAAAAATAAATAAGTAATTAATATAATATCAGCCTATTATTGTCCCACTGCAGGGTAACGGCCTCTTCTCTTAAAGAGAAGGCACGAGCATGGATCACCATGCTTGCTCAAGATGGGATGACGATTTTAAAATAACTAATATATTTGTAAGAAAATGATTACCTACTTACAGTACCTACGAGATAACTTAGATGTAGATAACTTAGATGTTTATTAATCAAACCGTTTTCCTAGGAATCACGCTAGACGAGAAATTACAATGGGGACCTCATATAACAATTCTTGCGGGGCGGCTAAGCTCGGCCGCTTATGCTGTTAGAAAGATACGACAGTTAACAGATGTAGAAACCGCGCGTCTGGTCTATTTTAGCTACTTCCACAGTATTATGTCGTATGGCATTTTACTGTGGGGTCGGGCTGCTGACATTGAATCCATCTTTATTTTACAAAAGAGAGCTGTCAGAGCCATTTATAATCTACATCGTCGCGAATCTCTCAGGGAACTATTTAAAAAGATTAATATTATGACGGTACCTTGCCAATTCATTTATGAAAATATTATGTATGTAAGAAAAAATCTACATATCTTTAATAAAATAAGTGATAGACATAATTTTAATACTAGACATAAAGATAAAATAGATCAACCATTTTTCAGATTATCTAAAGTACATACATCTTTTATGGGGTACTGTGTTAAATGTTACAATAAAATACCTTGTGATATATTACAATTAAATTAAAGAAAATTTAAAACTCATATTAAAAATACACTCTGTAAACAAGCATATTACAAATTAGAGGATTATATCCAAGATAAGAATGCTTGGAAACATGCTGGTCCTGCTCCATAGGACAATTTAGAGTCTAGACAAAATCAAACTGGTTGCTTATTTAACTATGTATTTGTTATTTTTTATAACACTGATTTTACATTCTGTGATTTCTTGAACTCACACACTGACTTATTAGTATTACTTGTTAAAATGTTAGGGATATCGTATAATTTTACAATGTTTGTAAATATGTGAGCACCATGTATCTGTCACATATTTTAATTTATCTGTAATTGCTTTATTTTTCATTCTTTTTTACCTATCGCGGTATAGTAATCTTATTCTAGATGCATCGTCTTCACATATAATTATATAATTAATGTATACAAAATATTGTAAAAACATTTTAAAAGAGTAACGGTGGAGTTTCTTGCCCATTCTTCTCCATACGAAAACTACCTTTTGGAAGGGGCGACTAGAATCAATTATATTTTTTGTAAACTTGACGTTCATAAGTGCCTTTTATGTGCCTAATTGAAATAAATTGTTTGACTTTGACTTTGACTTAGCATCGACAAAATCTACGCATCAATATTACGGATGTATTTGGATAAATGACTTAAGAGCGTTTATTCTGAAGGTGGGCAACGTCGCAAACGATAAGAATAGTTGGTCGCTGTGATTAACTCAAGACAATGTTTATGTTCTTTCTCCAGATTACCTACTGACAAGTTATATGAGTTTATATAATTGTATTTTTTTATTTGACTTTATAAGTCAAGCTATTTTTAATTTTATTTCAATTTATTGTTGACATAATCTACTCATTACAATGTTTTTTTTTAATGAGTTGTATTGCAATATGTGGTTAGCTAGTGACCTCGACAATTGATCATATTATTTATTGTTATTAGTAATTAACTGTTTGTTTTATTTATTTTATCTCGATGGTCCTAGTTTATCATTTATAACTTCCAGTTACAACTATATGTAAGCGGGCACGCCCTTTATGCCAGGAGGCTTTTATTTAGATATTAAGATTTGTTTACGTTTACTTTTTATTTCTGCCTGAGTATATAGTTCTCGATGATTTTGTGTGGTATATTGGCGTGTGCTAGCTAACATATGGCTAATAATTTAAATTAGGTTTTGTGTTGCGTAATGTAAATTATTTTGAATACTATTATATAGAATCTTTTTTTTTTGTTCTTCTAACTGAACAGACAGCTGCGCTGCTGGGGAGTTTGTTGCGCCACTTCTTCTTCCCAGCTAATGCACTAGGAAGTGGTGAAGGGTGGGCGTTTTGGGGGACTGTCTTATGTAATTTTGACGTTCGAAAAGTGCTGATTTTCAGCCTAGTTTGAATAAATTACTTTTGAATTTGAAATATATGTCAAATATTTCACTGTTTTCATTAATTTAGCAATATTCCGTGTGGAAATAAAAAATGTGGCTAACTAACGAACTAGAATATTGATTACGAAATGCAATAATTTAATATCGTAACACCGAATTTTTAGTTTTAGATATAAAAAAACAATTTGGAAACTTTCCAAATGCGTTTTGTACACCTAAAATTGGTACAACATCAAATTCAATGTTATAATTGCAATTAATTGTTAATATTGTAGTTCGCTAGTTAGCCACATTTCTTATTTCTATTCAGTAATATTGATATATGAATCAAAACAGGTAAATATTTGACAGTTATTTGCGACGTTGCCAACTTTTAGGATAAACCCTCTTAACAAGTTATTGCGTTTGCGTAAAGATCATTTTCACCTAAAGCAGTAGAACCTAAATTAGTAGCTTAGATTTTCAAGGCGCACTCAGTTCGGTTGTGATCGGTTTTACAAATTTTGCCGATGCTACATCTAAATCGTGTCGTACTGTACGTGCCTATCATTTCTTTAATTTGAATTTACCCGCGCTCATTCAAGCGTGAGTGATTAATAGAACGACCGATAAGAAAGATTGTGTGAAGGTAGGAATGAATGACTGACTGAGGTGAACAGACATTCCAGTGTTGTGCATGTCATTGTGATTTTGAGGTTATAAGAAAAACTAAATACAGTTTATTCTGAAAGGGGGCAACGAACTTCGCCAATAGATGTCAAATAATTCGCTGTTTTGATTAATTTCGCAATATTACTGTATGAAAATGTGAAATGAGGCTAACTGGCGAACTAGAATATTAGTAATGAATTGCAATTATAACACTGAATTTGATGTTGTAACCGTTTTAGGTGTAAAAAAGGCATTTGGAAAGTTTCCAAATACTTTTTTCACATCTAAAACTACATAAGCGATGTTACGAAATGTAATTATTACATTTCATAACCAATATTTTATGTCGTTAGTTAGCCACATTTCATATTTCCATACAGTACCTAATATTGCCAAATTAATCAAAAAAGGTAAATATTTGACAGCTATTTGCGACGTTGCCAACTTTTGACATCGGCTCAGTCGCAAAAGAAGAAAAAGAAAAAATAAATTGCAGAAGGATTTAAAGGAGACGATATTCGTGAAATTGAGCTTTGAATGTTATTTCTTTATTTACAAGTAAAGTAATATTTTGTAAAGCAGTTAGTACTTACTTTATAAAACAATCTCTTGTAAAACAATAAAATACTTTATTTACAGAAACGCAGTTGAGTTTATTTACGGACGTCAGGCCTTAAATAAGATACAGGGTGGCAGGGATATCAACGCGAAAATTGTTACCATGGATTCAGCACATGATTCTGAACCTCCCTGCGTTGAAATTTTTAGTCGGCTATTAAAAAAGAAATCTGCTGTTTTATAGAAAAGTGCAATACCAACGTGGTCAAAATGTATGGAACAGCAGATTAAAAAAAAAATAACCGACGAAAAATTTCAACGCAAGGTGGTTCAGAATCACTTACTGAAAGTATGGTAACAGTTTTCGCGACGATGTCCCCCCTACCACCCTCTATATATATATTTATCAAAAGTGCAGAGTTGGATGTTTTCGTCATTATACTGTTGCGTTCGTTTCGAGGTCGCAAGCGAAACGACACGACGGCTGCTGAGCATTGGGTCGTAGTTTCGATGACCATTAACTATTTAAAAAAATTGTTCTGGAATATTATTGTTATTTTAATACCAAAATCATAGAAGTTTAATCTTAAATTAAATTAATATTAATCTTATCACATACTGCAATAATAGTTCAAATATGTCAGTGGAACGATCATAATATATAAATTAGATAAACAATATTTTGGGAGCACAGGATTTCACAATATCACGAGATAAAACACGCTTATTATGAGTGGGAGGAAGTGTAGACATAATTATTATAATATCCCCCTAACCGACATTCGGTCATGGCGGCGAATCTCATCGTTGACTAGCCAAGTATGGGTTATTCCACTAATCCACATTGACAATTCCCATCAACGGGGATTTATGAACCTTTTGTCCACGAATGCCCATTGATGGGGACCGAGGGACAAGAAAGTTCACAAATCCCATTGATGGGGATTGTCAATGGGGATTAGTGGAATAACCCCCAAGTATCAATCTGCCTAGCCTTTTCCCAACTATGTTGGGGTCGGCTTCCAGTCTAACCTGATGCAGCTGAATACTGAATTGTACATGGAACGACTGCCTATCTGACCTTCACAACCCAGTAACTGGGTAATACGATACCCCTTGGTAAGGCAAGGTAACTAGAAACAAATCAATTTTTTGTAAAATTGACGTTCATAAGTGCCTTTTATGTGCCTACTTAACTGAAATAAATCGTTTGAAGACTGGTTGTCAGACTTTCGGGCTTCTGACGACCCGTAACTACTGTCAAAGATCCACGAATAACTGACTAAAAACTACCCCGGTGTTCCCTTCCCACACTTGGACCGGGGATCATCAGATAAGGATTATAATACCTAGTTGAACTCTTTGAGAAGGAACTCGAAGTACTACCGCCATAGTTATTTCTATCGCCAAGCAACGTTAGCGTAAACATGCGTTTTTCTTGTCGTGTTATACTACGGTTTATTCACCGTGTGTAGGCGCGGTCGTCAGTGTTGTATGACCACTATAGAAACTTGTTTACAGAGACTTTTTTTACGGCACGGTTTATGTGCCGTAAAACAGTCACAATAGGCAGTCGCTCCATATAAAATACTGGTCAGCATTCAGCTGCATCTGGTTAGAATGGAAGCCGGCCCCAACATGGTTGGGAACAAGCTAGGCAGATGGATACTTGGGGGTTATTCCACTTATCCCCATTGGCAATCCCCATCAATGGGAATTTGTGGACTTTCTTGTCCCTCGGTCCCCATCAATCATCAATTCAGTAATGTCTCTAGAATGGCATGGCCACGCATCTATAATATCTCTGGTAGCTGACCACCAAGGATATGGATAGATCTTGATCTTTTATTTATAGAGAACTATGATGTTCAGGTGTTATGTTTGACTGAACACTGGTTGAAAGAACATGAAGTAGTGTTTATCAATGATGATAATTTTACTGTACAAAGTGCGTTTGTAAGGAAAAACGCCATTCGCGGTGGATCTTTAGTTCTTGTTTCAAACAAGTTGAAATGTAAACAACGTTTAGATTTAGTTAATCTTTCCATCGAGCGCACTATTGGGTTGTCTTGTGTTGAACTCGAGCGATACGTTATAATTTACGTCTATCGACCCCCCTCTGGTGATTTTATTAGTTTTGAATCGGTAATGGAGGATTCACTCAATAGGTTAAAATCAAGTAATAAAAGTATAATTTTATGTGCAGATTTTAATACTAAAATTTTAGATGTTACTCCATTAAGTATTAGACTTCTTAATCTGTTTAGGTCTTATAATTTAATAAACTTATTTTTGGAACCTACTAGGATCACGGCATCTTCTTCAACTTGTTTAGATAATATATTTAGTGAGTGTGATGCCAAAAATAATATAGTGTCAAGTGACTTAACGTCTGACCACTGTGGTTTATTAGCTAGCTTCCCTATGCCATTAAATAAAAAGCCGCATAAAATAGAATGCAGGCCATATACAGCTAGTCGTTACAATAAGTTTAAAAATAATATAGATCATAGAATTATACCATCTATAGTAGAACACGAGAATCCCAATGAAATCTATGGAGCCCTTTTTGATGTTGTGCAAAAAGAGTACCAATCTACTTTCAAGACCAAAACCATTCAAGTTAATGGCACCTCCGTTGGCTTTAACCAATGGGCCACTCCAGGAATTTATAAAAGTAGAGCGAGACTATACGAATTATATGGTTTGATAAAATACAGGTTTGATACTCCTTTCCTAGAGTATGTCACAAATTATTCAAATTTTTTTAAAAGGTTTGTGTTTTTGCAAACTCTAAATAAAAAAAAAAAACAATAATAAAGTAAAAACCACTTGGAAAATTATTAATAATGAAACGGGTAAGTCGGTTAAACAAGATAAACAACTGGAGATTATGGTCGTTAATAAATAAGTTAATAAAGCAACTGACGTAGCTGAGGCGTTTAATGAGTTTTTTGCCAACATACCTGTAACTACCACTCGCTCCTTAAATTCATCCCCGTCTAAAGCTGAAAACCTTTTGCTTAGTGTCTAAAAATAGTCCCTTATTTAGCTTCGAACATGTAACGCCCCGTGATGTAGTTAATGTTTTTAACACACTCAAGTCTTAAAACACTGGTGATAACTGGGGCATCTCCATTAAACTTTTAAGGAATATAATAGACATCGTAGCCCCCTATCTAGCTGTTACTTTTAATAAATGTGTTGATTTAGGAACTTTTCCTGACCTCATGAAGAATAGTAAAGTCATACCATTATTTAAATCAGGTAATAAAAGTGACGTTGGTAATTTCAGGCCTATTTCTATCTTACCAGCATTTAGCAAAATATTTGAAAAGTTAATACTCAAGCAGTTGCTAAGACATTTTAATTTAAATAGCCTCCTTCATAATGAACAATATGGCTTTACAAAAGGTCGTTCGACTACAGATGTGTTGATGTTGCTTTGCTGAAACACATATTTAACGCATGGGAGATCTCGCAAAATGCTATTGGGGTTTTCTGTGATCTCTCCAAAGCCTTTGATTGCGTGCACCAAGACACGCTTTTGCGTAAACTGCGTCATTACGGTGTGCAAAACGAAGCTCTCACCGTTATAAATTCTTATTTACATAATAGATCCCAAAGTTTAGATGTTAATGGTGTGAAATCTTCTGGGCTGCCAGTTCAGTTAGGTGTACCTCAAGGCTCAATACTGGGTTCATTCTTGTTCTTATTGTATATCAATGACTGACCATTCTATTTAAAGGGTATCTGTGATGTTGTACTGTTTGCAGATGATACCTCTCTTATTTTTAAAGTAGACAGGAATAGACAAGATTTTGACGATGTATACAGTGCACTCTCAATGGTTACGGATTGGTTTACGACAAATAACCTAGTTCTCAATACTAAGAAAATGAAATGTGTAAAATGTGCCCTACCAAATGTTAGAAATCTAGGTCCCAACATCGTCTTAGATAAAGAGGTGCTTGAATCTGTAAACTCGGCAGTTTTTCTGGGCATAACAGTAGATGCCAAACTTCAGTGGGGCCCACATATATCGAGCCTAGCGGGAAGGCTCGGTTCAGCCGCCTACGCTGTCAGGAAAGTAAGACAATACACTGACGTCGATACAGCTCGGTTAGTCTATTTTAGTTATTTTCATAGCGTTATGTCCTACGGTCTTCTGCTGTGGGGCAAAGCTGCTGATATTCAAAATATATTTGTTCTTCAAAAACGAGCTGTTCGAGCTATTTACCAGCTAGGTGTCAGAGTTTCTCGGAGAGATTTTTTCAAATATATTGGTATCCTCACGATAGCATCTCAATTCATCTTCGCCAATATCTTATATATTAGGCAAAATATACACTTATACACTAAAAACAGTGATTTTCACAATGTTAACACTAGAAATAAGGACAAACTACGAGCTCCCTTTCACCAGCTTCATAAGGTTCATAACTCATTTGTTGGGCTTGGTATAACCTTTTAAAACAAGCTACCCTCTTCTTTGCTAGATTTGCCTTTTAATGCGTTTAAAACGAAAGTAAAATCCAAGCTTTGTTCAAAGGCATACTATTCTATCAACGACTACTTAAATAATAAGAATAGTTGGTCGCTGTGATTAATCAAGACAATGTTTATGTTCTTTCTCCAGCTTACGTACTGACAAGTTATATATGAGTTTATACAATTGTTTATTTTATTAGACTTTTTAAGTAGTAAAGTTATTTTAATTTAACTTTAATTTATTGTTGACAAAATCTACTCATCACAATGTTTTTTTTATGAGTTGCCTTGCAATATGTGGTTAGCTAGTGACGTCGACAATTGATCATATTATTTATTGTTGTTAGTATTGTTGTTAGTAAGTTGTGTTGATGGTCCTAGTTTATCATTTACAACTTCCAGTAACAACTATATGTAAGCGGGCACGCTCTTTATGCCTGGAGGCTTTTTATTTAGATATTAAGTGCTGTTTACGTTTAGTTTTTTATTTTGGCCTGAGTATAGTTCTCGATGATTTTGTCTGGTATATTGGCGTGTGCTAGCTAACATATGGCTAATAATTTAAATTATGTTTTGTGTTGCGTAATGTAAATTATTTTGAATACTATTATATAGAATCTTTTTTTTTTTGTTCTTCTTACTGAACAGACAGCTGTGCTGCTGGGGAGTTTGTTGCGCCACTTCTTCTTCCCAGCTAATGCACTAGGAAGTGGTGAAGGGTAGGCGTTTTGGGGGACTGTCTTATGTAAGTTTGACGTTCGAAAAGTGCTGATTTTCAGCCTAGTTTGAATAAATGACTTTTGAATTTTGAATTTTGATGTGAGAAAAACCGATCCAAATATTGGCCGCAGCAAAAATAGCTTAACCAACTAGATCGTAAAATTTCGTAGATCCGCGCTCCATAGATCGTAATTGCTATTTAACCATGACCTATTATTATAGTTTATCGTGATGTAAATAAAGGGTAAATAAAAAAACAATTCGTGCAATAATTTAATTTTAATAGGTTATCCTAAGAACCTTATGAACTAACGTTAATTATTACATAATTACAAGATAACTCACTAACCTTTGGCGTTAAACTTAATTAGGTAACTTTATATTATAACTATGATTAGTTTTAACTAGCAACCCGTCACTGCTTTGCATGTTTTTATGACTACACAAACAATCGAATTTCTTGATTATATGTAAGTTTAATAATATTAATGTATTGTACAAAGTCGGGTAAAAGTAATTTCATAATGTGCTTACGCTGCCATTTTGTAAAAAAAATAAAAAATTGGGCCCTGTTTTCAATTAAAGTTTATTTAAAGGTGTAAAATTGATGACATTTAGTCGAAAACATTATATCGGTCAAATAACCACCTTCTGAGTCGATGCACATTTGTGTTCGTTTTACGGCATTTTGAATTAATCTAGCTGCAATTTGGTGATTTCTTCTTCAATGATGGCTTTCAAGAGTTACGCGAGATTTCAAAAAGCCCCAAAGGAAGAACTCTGGCGCTCATATGCGTACCCATGGGGGGGGGGGGGGCACCTGCCCCCCTGGATTTTGATTGCCTAAGTACTGTTATCGATAAAAGTTATGTTACAGTCACTACAGTATATTACGTATTAATTTTAGTAAAAATCGCGCAACGCGGCCTTTCTTGTTCTACCTATACACACACATACACATACATAACCGACTTTAAAAAGAAGAAGGTTCTATGTTCGGCAATATTTTTTTTGTTTACAATTTTCATTGATATTTTCGTCAAGTGTGGACCAATTTTGAAAATTACTTTATCATTTGAAAAAAATAATTCAAAGTCGGTCCACAATTGACAAAAATATCGATAAAAAAACTTATTAAAAAAAAACCACATACAGACGAAAATAGAACCTCCTCCTTTTTTGAAGTCGGTTAAAAATACGCGGCTATATAATGCAACAGCAATATCAAACTATGTTAAATATGTGCGGGGAGAAATTTCTGATTTGCCCCCCCTCGGCCAAAGGTGGATACGCCCATGCTGGTGCTGTTATATCTGGCGATCTGGGCGGCCAGTCCAACTTGCCAAAACGGGAGATTACACGGCCCGGTAATTGGGGGTTTCAAAATCTCCATCGTTGCCTGAGCTGTGTGTATCGTTCCATTGCATTGTCAACTAATTCTCTGTCTACAACTGTCAAATCACAATGACATTATGACGCCATTTGCAAAAATTATAGCATATTCACATTATGACATTACGTTAGTCCCACCTTGTACATAAAAAACCGGTATAAATTCTCTAAATGAAGGGGAAAACCGCATCCACATCCGTTCCGTAGTTACACAGATAAACACGAAAAGCAACTTTAATTCATAACAGATAAATAGATGTAGATATGGTAATCAGGAAAATCGTGGCGGAAAAGGGATCTTTTTTGCAAGTCAACTAACGTAAAAGCCATGGGCAATTAATGATATAAGCAATGGAATCTTGACGATTATTTAATCGCTAAGCTTCATCAAAATAGCCTCCTGTGACAAAAATATGTCCCATTTACACGATGCAAGTTTTTTGTCTGTGGCATACAAGGAAGGTCGGTCAAAGCGAATTGTAGATGGCGTGACCATAGCTAGGTTCCTACGGCCTACAATAAAGTTGTCATTCTGTTCATTCATTCCATTTCGTGTTCATTCATGAGTTTGGTTTTGTTTCACTATTTCGTTGTTTTAGGTAGTTTCATTATTTTAAATCAAGTATTTGACAAGGAAAGTGGAAGTATTTAAATCCTATATTTCCTTATAATCACGTTTTTCAATATATATTTTTTTACGGCTCTACGAATTGCAAATTACGAGCTACAATCTTCTAATTTTAGGGTCTTTCGGAAGATGGTGGACTCCAATTTCGGAATATTTAGGAACACGCGTCATTGTCGAAAAAAAAAGAATCACCACGCCGCATCACGCCTTGTATTAATATATTAGCTTGTTTTAGAAACTAAAACTACGACAACGCCTATTTGACAGTTACCTTCCTCATTGAAGCAACAAATGACTTGGATCATCCAAATACTGTTTTGACGGTGAAACTTTCTTGTTGCTTCAAGTTGTGGTATGCCACAGTCAATAAAATCACACCGTGTAAATCTGGTTTCATCCGTAGAGGAACCTGAGGGCAATATAAAAGACAATCCGTTTCGTGTCGTTTTTCTACATCGACTTTTTACAGGATTGAGTTGCTTTTCGATAGGTTATTATCAATCCCATTCATTTTTAACTTTTTACCCGACTTAACGACATCAAAGAAGGTAATGTTTTTCGCGCGTATACAGGTTGGATTTTTTTAATGTGGCGGTAAGAAACTCAGACGTTTTAGAGTTTGTTTTTGAGTTTGTTGATTGGTCTAATAACAGTAATGGCTTATAATTACTCAAGCGAAATGTTTTTGTGTGTCTCACCACAAAGCTTGCCTGTGCTGAAGCTTTCATATGGCTGTTACAAAGATATAAATATGTCTAGATATACAGTCAAAGCTGTGAACACGTCGACAAGAATAGCGTCTAACCGTTGGCCGCTAAATGCACGCACACTAGAAAAGGACGATGACAGCACAACAAGGACGTGGCACGAGAGTAAGACGTAGCTGTCACGCGCACCAGCATAACAAAGTTGGCTTGTTTGTTTCAGTTGTTTTGCAGCGCCACACTATCAATGTATACAGGGTGGTAGGGACAACGACACGAAAACTGATACTATGTTTTTTTTAAATAACCGGCGATAAATTTCAACACCGGGGAGTTCAGAATCATGTACTGAATCCATGGTATCAGTTTTCGCGTCGATGTCCCTGCCACCCTGTATGAATAATCAAACAGCTCTTATTTTCAGAAAAAATAACATCCTTTTTACGTAAAAATCTTCATAAAAATGTCAGTCCCACCTAAGTTTAATACCCAATCTTATGCCCCAAATTAGCAGCAGTTCTTCTAATCCAGTCCACATAGGAAGCAACCCTGGTGTACACCCCAGGTCTAGCTCTCCTGGCACACCCTGACCCCCAAGAGACCACGCCGTGGAGCTGCCATCTGCTGGAGCCCATGCAGGCCAGGGGACCGCCAGAGTCCCCTCGACAAGCATCCACGCCGCCTGATAGAATACCTGTGGAGATATGGAATTTTTTTAATAGTTTGTGGTGGCAAGAAAAAATACTTACACGTTTACTTTGAGGCGTTAAAAACTTGGCAAGTATTAATGGCGACTACTTCAATAAAGATGACGCCTGGGTAAAAAAAAAAAAAAACTATTTAGATATTCGTATCGTCAGTCAGATAATAAAAAAAATATTAGACACGTATTTTTTGCTTTATCATATTAATAAAAAAATTACTTAGATAAATCGCATTAAGTCAGGGCTCGCTACCTCACAACTAAGTATAAAATCTACGTACATGACGTCATGCCATATTTTAACTCAATGTATCGCCGAAATCTTTTGATTAAATAAAAAAAGAAAAAATACATGTCCAATTTTTTTTATAATCTGGCAGACGGGTAAAAGAATATTGTCGTTAACACAATGATTAAGATATACACAATATTTTCCATCCCTCAGAAAGCACGTTAACTCGTCTCAGCTGTGAATGTTTATCTTAGAAAGGGGCTCGTTGTTAAATAATAACAGGCAGACAGGTCTATCCACAGTCTTCTTCTTTTCGTGTGGTTAGTGACTAACCTGGTGTCAGAGTTTTAAAGCCGCCCATAACCTCGGACTTGGCTTCACATGCCGTCGACCAATATCTCTCAGGCATGCCGGTTTCCTCACGATGTTTTCCTTCACCGTTTTTGAAGCAAGTGATAATTATACAATACGCACGTGAATCGGAAAAGTCAGAGGTGCCTGCCTTGGGTTCGAACTCGAGACCTATGACTTGGCAGTCCGACGGTCACACCACTAGGCTATCACTGCTTCATACTGATCTACAATTAAGCTACTCTTGCCGTGGTCAGTTCGTGGATGGGTGACCATACATCACATACCGAGCCTATCCGTGCCTCGGAAAGTACGTTTTAAGCCGACTGTCCTGGCTGTCAATCGTAGATCTTTGGCAAACATTACGAGTGAGTAACCCGAAAGTCTGACAACCAGTCTTATCAAGGGGTGCCCGTTTACTGGGTCGTTAAAGTCAGATAGGCAGTAGCTTCAATAAAAATACTGGTATTCAGCTGCATCCGGTTAGACCGGAAGCCGACCCCAACCTAGTGGGAAAAAGGCGGACAGGTGATGACCCCCTCATCTAGAATAGCCCCTAATAGCTGGCCTGATAGATAGTCGCTATATACTGGTATGCAGTTGCATTCGGTTAGACTGAAGGCCCACGCCAGTAATTTAAGGAAAGGACTAGGCAGGTGACTATGATGTTGACGTTTTTTTTGGCTAAGTTTATCCTAGGCCCTTTGTATACGGAACGGTTTCTTTATGGTACAGCGTATAAACTGCACCGTAGAAAAAACATGTCTGTCAACAAGCTTCCATAGTGATCCATGCAACACTGACGATCAAGCCTACACACGGTGTATAAACCGCGCTGTAGAAAAAACAAGTCTGTCAACAAGCTTCCATAGTGATCCATACAACACACTGGCAACCGTGCCTACACACGGCGTCTAGACCACGCCGTAGAAAAAACATGTCTGTCAACAAGCTTCCATAGTGATCCATGCAACACTGACGATCAAACCTACTCACGGCGTCTAAACCGCGCTGTAGAAAAAACAAGTCTGTCAACAAGCTTCCATAGTGATCCATACAACACACTGACAACCGTGCCTACACACGGCGTCTAGACCACGCCGTAGAAAAAACATGTCTGTCAACAAGCTTTCATAGTGATCCATGCAACACTGACAACCGTGCCTACACACGGCGAAGAAACCGCGCTGTAGAAAAAACAAGTCTGTCAACAAGCTTCCATAGTGATCCATACAACACTGACGATCAAGCCTACACACGGCGTATAAACCGCGCTGTAGAAAAAACGTGTCTATCAACAAGCTTTCATAGTGATCCATACAACACTGACGATCAAGCCTACACACGGCGAAGAAACCGCGCTGTAGAAAAAACAAGTCTGTCAACAAGCTTACATAGTGATCCATACAACACTGACGATCAAGCCTACACACGGCGTATAAACCGCGCCGTAGAAAAAAACGTGTCTGTCAACAAGCTTCCATAGTGATCCATACAACACTGACGATCAAGCCTACACACGGCGTATAAACCGCGCCGTAGAAAAAAACGTGTCTGTCAACAAGCTTCCATAGTGATCCATACAACACTGACGATCAAGCCTACACACGGCGTCTAAACCGCGCCGTAGAAAAATCAAGTCTGTCAACAAGCTTCCATAGTGATCCATACAACACACTGGCAACCTTGCCTACACACGGCGTCTAGACCGCGCCGTAGAAAAAACAAGTCTGTCAACAAGCTTCCATAGTGATCCATACAACACACTGGCAACCGTGCCTACACACAGTGTCTAAACCGCGCCGTAGAAAAAACATGTCTGTCAACAAGCTTTCATAGTGATCCATGCAACACTGACGATCAAGCCTACACACGGCGAAGAAACCGCGCCGTAGATAAAACAAGTCTGTCAACAAGCTTTCATAGTGATCCACCGGTTGACGTCATAACGTCAACGCCGGCTGTCGCTGAAAACCAGCGCTGGGGCTCTGTCTCGCATAGGGTCGCAGCTTTATGCTGAGCGATGGCCGTTTTGCGTGGATGTGACGCATATTTTCCCCCAAACTGTTTATTTTCGTGTTTTGTTCTTACCTTGCATCATGTGTACCGCAAATAAACGTATTTTCTTTCTTTCTTTCTTTCTTTCTTTCATACAACACACTGGCAACCGTGCCTACACACGGCGTCTAAACCGCGCCGTAGAAAAAACATGTCTGTCAACAAGCTTCCATAGTGATCCATACAACACTGACGATCAAGCCTACACACGGCGAAGAAACCGTAGTTTTTCACGGGAACAAAAATGTATTTACAAAGGGCTTGAGAAACCACTGATTTACCCTAAAAAAATATCTTAAGGAAAAATCTGGTAAGTCAGCAAGTAAGAGCGATCAATGCTCGTACAATTCTCAGTATTAGAAAAGGACTTCGTCCTACAATCAGACAATTACAGGTTATTATGCTTTTTATATCTAAATACATATATATATATACCTGTAATTGTCTCACTGAGACTAAAAAAATACAGCACTGTTTTTCCTTTTAGTTTTATGAGCGTTTATTTTGAAAGTGGGCAACGTCGCAAATTAATGTCAAATATTTCGCTGTTTTGATTAATTTGGCAATGTTACTGTATGGATATATGAAATATGGGTAACTAGTGTACTAAAATATTGAATATGAAATGCAATAATTAATATCGTTACACTAAATATTTCGTTTTAGATGTACAAAAAGTATTTGGAAACTTTCCAAATGCCTTTTTTACACCTGAAACGGTTACAACATCAAATTCAGTGTTATAATAATTGCACTTAATTATTAACATTCTAGTTCACTAGTTAGAAATATTTCATATTTCCATACAGTAGCATTGCCAAATTTATCAAAACAAATAAAAAATCACAGCTATTTGCGACGTTGCCAACTTTTAGAATGAACACTCTTAAAGTCGGACAGCCTGTTAAAGCATCAGTTCCACCGTTAGTTCAAGTTAACTCGGCGCAATTAGTTGACAGTAAGACATTAGCTATAAGTATTTTATCAGGCGTTGACTTTGCTGTCCTTGGTTTTCGTTTCACTGTCAGCCCAGTTATATATTAAAGGGTTCTCTGCGTGCTACATCCTGAGTTAATTTCTAATTCCAAATTACCTAAGAGCTTCTTTCAGTTTTGTACACAGCCAGTTGCAGAAACGAACTTTATCTTTTAAAGCTGTCATTAAATATTAATCTACCATTAACTTGTTACAAAAAGCAACATTAGACTCGATTTTAATGGTCCTTGATGAAATTAATGAAATCATTAGCATTAATGATTCATTACGACTTTGTGCAACTGGGTGTAAATAATTAATAACACCTTTAAGTTCTTAATAGCAATAATTTGTGTTACTACAGTATCTATTGGTTTATCATGTTTAGTAAATATTTTCAACTTTAGTTATAGATAATTGCTTATTTAAATAAGCCTTACTATTAATATTTGCTTGCCAAAATATGGCGAAATGTGTCATCGCACAAGACTACTTATTTATTAATACCTTTGTAACCGCATTTATAGCAAATAAATGACTTTGACTATTTCCATGTCGATCGTAATCAAGGTTCAACTCAAACAAAACTCCAATAAAAACCGCCTTTATCATTTTGAGAAAACTCTATCGATTTCTGCCCCACCTGCACAGATCATAGAGTCCAATATAGCCTGCTGTCTTCCACCCAGGACCTGGCTCTTCCTGCAAGTAGTGAGGTCTAACACTGGCACTGCAGCTGCCCTCAGAGCTGGCGCGAAGTTCTCGGTGTTCTCTGAAAACAAGAACAGGGTTGAAGAGTGAAGATTACCTTAACAAAGTGAAAGTCTGTTCAAAAGGACTTTTTTTTTTTTTTTCAGGATGGGAAATCATCAAATGACTTCTCCCGCTCTGGGCAGAGCGAGAGGGTGTGTCAGACTTTTACTGACTAAAACCCACCCGTGTTCCTTCCGTTGCCTGTGTGCCGGGGCCGCGTTATCCCTTTCGGACAAACCCGCAACCCCAGCAGGCATTGGTCTTTCGACCCCGTCGGTTGGTGCTGACATCTCTTTGAGGCGCGCGTGGAACACAACGCGCCGTCGACACGGGCCTGGTCCTTATCGGACGGCGAGCTGCCCATTGCTCACTGTCCGCAAGCCCGCGCCTACGGTGGCCGGAAGTCGGCTCTCGACTCCCGACGCCCGGGGCGTCTCCTGCGGCGACTAGGGCCGCGAGGGCGTGCAGTTTGCATCTCCCTCGCGCGCTCCGCCTCCTCCTTCGCGAGCATAACTGCTTCGCAGAAGGAGGTGACGGCCTCCCATGCACTCTCGCTCCGAACCATGGCCTGAACCAGGGCCGGACGCGAGAGATCGCCGCCGCCGATCGCCTCCGTGAGGACACGGCGGTGTTCCGCCCAAGCCGGGCAGACCTCCACCGTATGCTCCACCGTGTCCTCCGGGCGATCCATACAGTGGTGACACCCGGGCGTTTCCTCCCGCCTTACGCGGAACAGGAACCTCCCGAAACAACCGTGTCCTTTGAGGACCTGCGTCAGGCGGACTGTTCAAAAGGACTGGATTTGCAATAAATGCGTCTTTAGTTAGAACACAGAGTGTTCGTTTAAACTTAAAAAATAATTCTAATTGACGCCTGTGAATTTCTTTTCAGCAACGTTTATGGCATGAGCGTATAAGTCTAATTTTAGAAGGCTTTTCTTATTTAGTCTTCATCATCCTCATAATTTCAGCCGAAAGACGTCCACTGCTGGACATAGGCCTCCCCCAAGCACTGCCACTTCGATCAGTACTGTGCTTCCTGCATCCAACGGATCTTATTAGGTATAATGTACTTAAACCAGTTTACCACGCCCACTAACGAAAACTCGTAAACCTAAGTCACCAGTTAATTTAATCATTTGTCGAAATAATCGCACTGGCAAGATCCAAGAAGATAACATAACATGGCTGTATTCCCGAAAGGATAAGGAAAAAAATAACCGGCCAAGTGCGTGTCGAGTTGAGATGAATTTAAACTAAGACAAACTTAACTTGGTAGTTGAAAAACATGTTAAATCTCCATGCTCTTGGTCTGGATCATTTTGGCTTGTTTTTTAATATTTTAATATTACCTATATGTATATGAAAAGTAGGTAAACTAATTAATAAATAAATAGCTGGAAATTTTGGTACCTGCTTGGAACCCCCAGCCACTGTTCCACACTCAACTTTAATATCTTCTGTTCTAATTTAAACTGTATGGGACCGCTGTTCTTTGTTTCGCGATTTCAAAGTTGGTCCTATATTCAAAGTTATTCAGTTCAATGGTCTAACGCACTCCTTAATTTTTTTAAAGTTTATTTATAAAAGTAGGTAAACTAATTAATAAATAAATTGCTGGAAATTTTAGGTATCTGCCTGAACCCCCAGCCACTGACAATGCACCACTTCCCGGGCTCGACGTCATCATCAGGCAAGCTAGTAAGATGCACAATTTTTTTATAAAGAAGTAAAAAGTGGTGGCCGAGCGGAAACAGGTTCAAAGCGTCGAACAGGCCCTTTGTCTTGTGGAAATTATTTCATCACCACTGCTCTGAAAATTATGAAGGAAAACATCGTGAGCGGCATGTCCTACAACCAGAAATTCGACGACGTGCGACATCCACCAACCTACACTGGGCCCGCGTGGTACCGCCCTACTCTCTCTCATGAAGAGGAGGTCTGTGTCCCAGTAGTGGGAATATTAAAGATTGATAATGCTAATCAGGATCAGTATGTACCTGCCTGAAACCCCCAGCCGCTAACCGCACACCACTTTCCAGCCGTGACTCCATCATCAGGCAAGCATATAGGACGCACGTGCGAGTTGAACTGCACGCCACTACCGGACCTGGAGACCAGGATTACTGCTATATCGTTGCTGTGGGGACCGTCTGAAATTATAATGGAAATATGTTATTAATAGTTACATAAATTTCGCAAATAACAAATTCAAATTTCACATACATTATTATATAAATTCAAAATCAAAAATTTCACTTTTATTCGTCAAAATTTAAAATCACGTATTATTTCTGTAACTATTACCAGAACTAGGTAGCTATTGAAATTCCTGTCAATTATCAAAATATTGTAAATACTAAAATATGTTTAAGCGTCTACACTGTTGACTGAGCTATGGAGGCTTTGTATAGAGCTGCATTTGCAAATCTAGGGTTGCTACATTTTGTTGTTACTTAAATCTGTATGACGTCAAACTCAAACTCAAAGGATTTATTTCAAACCAATTTTTTTTTTTTTTTTTGACTTGTCAAGGTGTCGGTCAGTCAGAAAGATGAAGCTAGATGCCCATTCCAAAGCGCAGTAGGTTCCTATGGAGAAGAACGGGCAAGAAACTCCATCGACAGGAGTTTCTGCCTATGGAAATGAGTATATCCATCTAAGTGTTCATCCTGTCGTATCCCATTGAAGACTGGTATTTTGGAGAAGCTTTCCAAAAAAATGTGTTTGTAAACGTGATAAAGTATAGAAATCACAACATTATGCACTAATTAGTAAATTTCGCATTTATCACACCTATTTCATAAAAACGAAACTTACGTATCTTTAGTTATGAGGTACTCAAAGTTAGATGCTGTTTTTGAGATATAGGATTTCAAATGCTGGTGGAGATTTGAAGACTTTGGACCAAAGAGCCCATTTTAGTTGAGGTGTTGAAGTGAACAGCAGTGATAGCCTAGTAGTGTGACCCTAGGCACCTCTAACTTTTCGGATTCACGAGCGTACTGTATAATCACTTGCTTCAAAAACGGTGAAGGAAAACATCGTGAGGAAACCGGCATGCCTTTTTTTTTTTTTTTTTTGAGGATGGGAAATCATCAAATGACTTCTCCCGCTCTGGGCAGAGCGAGAGGGTGTGTCAGACTTTTACTGACTAAAACCCACCCGTGTTCCTTCCGTTGCCTGTGTGCCGGGGCCGCGTTATCCCTTTCGGACAAACCCGCAACCCCAGCAGGCATTGGTCTTTCGACCCCGTCGGTTGGTGCTGACATCTCTTTGAGGCGCGCGTGGAACACAACGCGCCGTCGACACCGGCCTGGTCCTTATCAGACGGCGAGCTGCCCATTGCTCACCGTCCGCAAGCCCGCGCCTACGGTGGCCGGAAGTCGGCTCTCGACTCCCCCCGGGGCGTCTCCTGCGGCGACTAGGGCCGCGAGGGCGTGCAGCTTGCATCTCCCTCGCGCGCTCCGCCTCCTCCTTCGCGAGCATAACTGCTTCG
Source organism: Agrochola lota (assembly GCA_947364205.1). Classification (NCBI taxonomy): domain Eukaryota; kingdom Metazoa; phylum Arthropoda; class Insecta; order Lepidoptera; family Noctuidae; genus Agrochola; species Agrochola lota. The sequence continues at coordinate 4,336,005 of OX376246.1, read as the reverse complement.
CAAAAGGAGGTGACGGCCTCCCATGCACTCTCGCTCCGAACCATGGCCTGAACCAGGGCCGGACGCGAGAGATCGCCGCCGCCGATCGCCTCCGTGAGGACACGGCGGTGCTCCGCCCAAGCCGGGCAGACCTCCACCGTATGCTCCACCGTGTCCTCCGGGCGATCCACACAGTGGTGACACCCGGGCGTTTCCTCCCGCCTTACGCGGAACAGGAACCTCCCGAAACAACCGTGTCCGGTGAGGACCTGCGTCAGGCGGAAGGTGAGGACGCCATGGCGCCTCTCAAGCCACTCCTCAAAGAGGGGACTTATCGCCGCAATTGTGGCGTGCCCAGCGCTGGGTTGCGACAATCGCACACTCCATGCCGCCATGAGATCCCGCCGGAGCTCTGTCCGCTGTGCCGTGATTTCTCACGGCAGCGGAGTTACACCCCGGCGTTTCGCCTCCTCGCGCAACTCCCACATGTAAACCGGCATGCCTGAGAGATGTTTCTTGAGGTCATGTGAAGCCAAGTCAGAGGCCCATGGGCGGCATTAAATCTCTGACAAGTTAGTCAGTAACCACACGAAAATAAAGAAGTTGAGGGGACCCAATGAGGCGATAAGCTCAACGTTAGTTGAGATAAAATCCTCTAAATATTTAAGTTGAAGTAATAGTTACTTGAAGAGCGTCAGTTTTATATTTACTCGGGAAGATTGTAATGCTGTTATTTAAAGGCATCACATTACTTGGTATTTTATGGTCTTTGGTGGAGGAGCTCGTGGCTAAGTCATAACAGCCGCAAGGGTCGATCCATCAGGTTAAGCTACGCTTGCCGGGGTTGGTCTGTGGAAGGGTGACCATCTTTACATATCGAGACTCCTCCGTGCCTCGGAAAGCACGTTAAGCCGTTGGTCCCGGCTGCCAATCATGGATCTTTGACAGTCGTTACGAATCGTCAGAGGCCCGAAATTCTGACAACCAGTCTTACCCAAGTATTACCCAGTAATTGGGTTGTGGAGGTCAGATAGGCAGTCGCTCCATGTAAAATACTGGTATTCAGCTGCATCCGGTTAGACTGAAAGCCGACGCCAAAATAGTTGGGAAAAGGCTAGGCAGATTGACATTAGTTGGTATTTTATAAACTGCAGTGTCTTAAGAGCATCCAAGGACTTTCTATGTCCTCATACACACTCACTTGCAACGGTATTGCTGCCCTTCATTTAAACTTTACGGACCGGACAGAAGGTACGTAAGATGAAAGTTAAGGAATTCTAAATTACATTGATTCCGTAATAGACTTCTCCCATATAAAAAGTATGACTAACTTTTCCTGAAGTCCGGATGTCGCACCACCTTCTCAGCCAGGAACCGATGCTCGTGCTTATCTTGAACCTTCAAACGGTGCTCTCCTACAACTATTCGAATGTGTTCCAGATTTAACGGTTGCTGGAACAGAAAAATTAGATTAAATGATAAAATGTTTTTACTTCTTTCTTCTTCATGTCTTTGCAGGATATTCCAAATGGACCCGTAGGTCCTTTTGTCCATTTAGTTAAAAGTATCCAAAATATCGTTTGGACCATTGGACGAAATTTAACAAAAATAAATAATACTAAGACTACACAAAAAAGGTAACAAACTTTGTCAAAGCAGTGCGCTGCTGACAGCACCAGCCTCTCCGCGATGACAGCGCCCCCACAGTGATGCTCGAAGGTCAGTTTGTCCACGTCTAGCATCTGAATCTCCACCTGAAATAAGTATTACATCTAATAAGACATATTCTATACTATTAAATGAGCAACATTTGTATAAATAAACATAATCATGTTCTCAAAAACGGCTCTAACGATTTCGATGAAAATTTTATCATAGGGTTTTACGGGGGCGAAAAATCGATCTAGCTAGGTCTCATATCTGGGAAAATTTGTTTTCTCCGTATTTATACCCGAGCAGAGCTCGGTCGCCCAAAGTTTAGAACAAGATGCCTACCTTAGAATAATGACATGGCAGTATGGAATTATTAAGTACCTACTATCATGGCAACATGGAATTAGTATGTACTTATACATGGTATTAGTATGAACTATGAGCATTCTCTATTTTCACCTGAGCAGAGCTCGGTCGACCAGGTACTTTATATTTATGGGACAATGATAACAGGGCAGCGTTACGGGTAGTCTGAAGACTGAAAGTCTGACAACCAGCCTAACCAAGGGTGTATAAGAGGACAATGATAACAGGACAGCGTTACGGGTAGTCTGAAGCCTGAAAGTCTAACAACCAGTCTTACCAAGGGTGTATCGTGTTAGTCTGAAGACCGAAAGTCTGACAACCAGTCTTACCAAGGGTGTATAAGAGGACAATGATAACAGGACAGCGTTACGGGTAGTCTGAAGCCTGAAAGTCTAACAACCAGTCTTACCAAGGGTGTATCGTGTTAGTCTGAAGACCGAAAGTCTGACAACCAGTCTTACCAAGGGTGTATAAGAGGACAATGATAACAGGACAGCGTTACGGGTAGTCTGAAGCCTGAAAGTCTAACAACCAGTCTTACCAAGGGTGTATCGTGTTAGTCTGAAGACCGAAAGTCTGACAACCAGTCTTACCAAGGGTGTATAAGAGGACAATGATAACAGGACAGCGTTACGGGTAGTCTGAAGCCCAAAAGTCTGACAACCAGTCTTATTAAGGGGGATACGGGGACAATAATAACAGGACAGCGTTACGGGTAGTCTAAAGCCCAAAAGTCTGACAACCAGTCTTACCAAGGGTGTTTATGAGGACAATTATAGCTATGAAGCCCGAAAGTCAGACAACCAGTCTTACCAAGAGTGTATCGTGTTACCCAATATCTGTGTTGTGGAAGACAGATATGCAGTTGCTCCAAGTAAAATACTCCATTCGGTTAGACTAGAAGCACAAACTAACAGTTGGGACAAGACTATCTATGCAGATGACGATTTAATGAGTTTTTTTTTTAAAGGCGGATAAATTGTAACGTGACCACTGACGAGGGGGAGGAAAGGAAGGCGGAAACATTTTCTGCCGACCCCTAGTTACGTGGGGTGGGACTAGGGCGAGCCCGATACATTTCAGATTTGTTTTCGTTTAAAGAAGAATACGTTTGCTGACAAAGTTCAAAAAACATTAACCGAGTCCACAATAAGCTCCCAGTCTCAGACTAAATAAAAAACCAAGACAGAGCGCTGCGAACAATACAATGAAGCATGCCAAAACTACAACTACGCTCTGTGCTTACACGGGCACATTTACAATGAAATTACAATCAAACTACACTTCACACATATTTACGAAACTGGCCTCTTGTCACTGACAGCGTTCTGTCTTGGTTTCTTATCTGGTCTGAGATCCCGGTAAGTAAGACTAAGTGTCGTGATGGCCCAGTGGTTAAAACCTCGCCTCTTATGCGCGAAATCGTGGGTTCAAATCCAGGCAAGTACCAATGTGACTTTTTCGATTCATATGTACTTTCTAAGTTTATCTTGGACATTACTGGCATCAGTGAAGGAAAACATTAAGAGGAAACCTGGACTCATAGTAATATATAAGTCTGAAATGACCAACCTGTCTTAAAGAAGCGTGGTGATCAATGCTCGTGCCTTCTCTGTATGAGCAGAAGCCTAACATTACAGCAATAAGAGGCTGGTATTATAATTTGAGAGGTTCTTTTAAAAACTTAATTTTTCTACTTAATATTTTTTTTCAGAATTTTAGCAAATAGTTTTTTAGGAATGATTTTCGAAGAGGATTAAACTACTTTTGATGAAAACATGCGTTTTATAAAAAAAATCTGCTGGATCAATCACGTTTTGACAAACTTTTGTTTTCGCTGCATTTAAATTTCAAGGTTACTAACCAAAAAAAATATATTGTGTTCTGACGAAAGTGGAATAGCCAAGTATTGGAAAGAACCTCCCCAATTATGAGTAATAAGTAAAATCAATTTAGAAGGCTTGAGGAAAGTCCAAGTCTTTTAAGCTGCTAACTTGCAGACACATCACATTTGCTCCTAAAATACTGTTAAATCCAATTTATCCACATGTATTTCAAACTCAAACTCAAACTCAAAGCATTTATTTCAAATAAACCAATTACAGGTACTTTTGAATTGTCAAGGGGTCGGTCAGTCAGAAATATGAAGCTAGTTGCCCATTCCAACGCGTAGTAGGTTCCTATGGAGAAGAACGGGCAAGAAACTCCACGGACACTCTTTTCAATCAGAATATTTTTACAAAATATTGGTTACATCATTCATTTTTGTAATTATACATGTGAGAACAATGTAAAAAGACGTGCACGTTAAAAGGGTCAGTAATAAAAATAAAATCAAAAACAATTCAAAAATTAAAATAAATTCAAATAATAAGCCGTGGCAGCTAAGAGATGACCAGTCCCCACTGACGGCGCCCGTTCACGAACATGACGCATGCATCAGCACCATTTAGCTCAACCATTTTGAAGGGAACTTAACGATCCAACACACACGCCACCACCAGCGAGACATTTGAGTGAGCATGACATACTCACAACCGCCAGGGCACACTCAAGTCAATGAAAGACGTACCCAGTAAATGGTAACTGTAAAGTAGGGACATAGTGCTCACACATGTGCTACGACTGGAAACCAGTGAAAGCTAACCTTAACACCATTAAACTGATGACGATCATCCTCAAATCACAAATCGTCACTCTCAATTTCTTTTACACTTACCATGAAAACCTCATTACAAAAAGTGAAAGTCGCCATAATTACGCGCCATTCGTTTTCGAACGTAACAAAGTCTGTCAACTTGACATTTGGCGGCCTCTTTGCGCGGGAATGAAACAAAGATGGCGGTTATGTAATATGCCATCTTTGTACACTTTTCGGTTTTGTGACGTAATTATTTTTGTGGATTATTATCATAAAATGGGTTATTTTGTGTGTTCCGTTTCATAATTTGGATTTTATTGTTAGATTTTGTATAGTATAATTAACAAGTTTGAATTCATAAAACTTTTATGAAACCTGTATAGTGTTTACTTAAGACCACTTCTTCACATGACATTCGCATCAACAAACTACCGACGGAATGCCTTCTTCTTACTGAGCGCAGCAAGCTTTAATAATTTGCCCTCTCACTTAGATGTTGATCTATTTAGAACCAGCACAATAAGGCGTACTTTGAATAAAGAATACTTTGTCCCCAATAAGTAGCATTATTCATAATTAAATATCATGTAACAAATGTGTACATTTTCTTTTTTACTGTTTTAGCACAATAAATAAAGACGATACGATTATAAGATACTACCAAATTATTTTGATTCATAATTTCAAAATCTTTATATGTCTTGTTAAAAAGAAGAATTTATTTTATTCAGTTTTGTTAAGTTATGTTATATTTAAGAAGATTATGTTTTTAATTTTTATTTTTGTATGTTTCTTTACTTTCTTTATTTTTATTTTAGGTACCTAGTTTTTAATTTGTGTAAGCCTATAAATGGCAATCGTAAGCGCTCTTACGCTTACTTACTAAATAGATATTAGACTGTAAGCTTTCCTAATAATAAATAAATAAAAATTTACCTAGTATTAGGTACTGTTGTACATGGCTGTATATTATTTTATAAATTTTTAGATACAAAATAAATAATTTACGAGTCATATGTAACCCAAGCCTACATAAAAATAATGTGTAATTTTTTTCGGAGCCTGCTCGCTAAAATTATGAAGGTAACTAGCCAAAAAAAACTTTTTACAAAAAAAAACAACCGACCAAAAAAACACTACAAAGTGAAAAATAACTTAAATTTCGGAAGTCGGTGGCAACTAACGAAAATACAAAACCAAAGAAGATTTTATTTATATCTTTTTAGTGGGTCAGTTTGTAATTTATCTAAGTACCTACAATAGCCATCACCTTTACAATAATACATATTGCTTTTCCCGATGCAGGGGCGTTAATCGTTAAGGAGCTCTCTTTGGTACTTCACCATCAGCTCCACATCTCCAATATGCATTGTGACGAGCATAATTTGCTTAGCAACCATATTTAAGTAATCGATTCGCAACCCGTGAATTCCTTATTATTGAGCAGTTCCGGTGGCCATCTGTGGTCTTCATCATCAGTTCCACTTCACTAAATGGTGCTTTCCGAGTTACTATAAAAAATACCAAATCGCTATAGGTGTGTCTATAATATTTGAAGAGTTCCCTCGATTTCTCCAAGATCCCGTCATCAGATCCTGACCTGATGACTATGGGATCATCTTGGAAGTATACCCTTTCATACAAAAAAAATAATTTTGCAAATCCGTCTCTACATATATGACGGAGTTATGCCCGAACATAGATTTAAAAAAAAAATCGAATTGATAACCTCCTCCTTTTGGAAGTCGGTAAAAAAATGAAAAACACGTAATACGAAATAATATTATTGTATTTTCTGATCTGTTTTACAACATTACAATACAAAGTCCTTTTATGTTGTTAATGCTTAAGGAAAAGGTAAAGTATTAACTACTTAGGTACTTAAAATGGGCGTTTATGTTAAACCAATCAATACTTCGTCTGCTTTGAATATTACGGGTGTTAAAAGACGCATAACGAAGCCCCGACTCACTTGTTCTCCCGTCATTGCTATTTTTTTTTGTGCTGGACTATACTTGGAAACCTTCTGGTTACGGAGATATTGAAGGTTAAAATAAGCCAAGCAACCAAGCCTTCTCTTTATGAGAAGAAGCGCAATGTTTTATGTGCCATAAACAGCGATTTTTTGCATCAAAAATATAATTTGTTTTACAACAATAACTCTTGCTCAATGTTACCAATTTTGATGTACACAATGCGTAGATGACGGCTTCGTTCAAAAATAAAAGTTGTTTTTAAGCAATAACTTTTGCTCAAAGTTACCTATTTTGATGTACACCGCTCATGCTAAAAGTTGGCAACGTCGCAAATAGCTGTCAAATATTTACCTGTTTTGATTAATTCGTGATGGGTCTTTTAAGACAGCTCATGCTAAAAGTTGGCAACGTCGCAAATATCTGTCAAATATTTACTTGTTTTGATTAATTTTGCAATGTTGAACTAGAATATTAATAATGAATTACAATTACAACACTGAATTTGATGTTTTAACAGTTTTAGCTGTAAAAAAATCATTTGGTAAGATTTCAAATACTTTTGTTACACCTAAAACTATATATTCGGTGATACAATCAATATTTTAGTTCACTAGTTAGCCATATTTCATATTTCCATACAGTAGTAATTTTGCCAAATTAATCAAAACGGCGAAATATTTGACATCTATTTGCGACGTTGCCCACTTCCAGAATACACTCTATTAATACCCGTATTTAAAGTACTCAGTTAATTTCGAATTTTATTTTCTTTCTTCAGAAGCTAAATAACCATTCTGCGTACTTATATCCGATTTCAAAAAGAGGAAGTCCTCAATTTGGTCCTTCTAATTCAGTGCGTTTACATGTTTACATAATGTTCTATTACTAGCTAATGTCCGGCATGCGTAGCAATGCCTTTTTCATTTATTTTTCTTATTGGGTATCTTCTCCGGCTCGCACACATCAACTTACCAAAGTTTCATTACAATCCTTTGAGCCATTAACGATTTTTTGTGAGACTAACAGCATGGATTTTTTTTTTCATATACGAGTAGATTGAATGCATCACGATTGCCTGGATTGGGAGCACTTTTTAATTACTTCAATCAATCAATCTGACTAGCCTTTTCCCAACTATGTTGGGTTCGGCTTCCAGTCTAACCTGATGCAGCTGAATACTGTATTTTACAAGGAACGACTGCCTATCTGACCTTCACAACCCAGTAACTGGGTAATACGATACCCCTTGGTAAGGCGACTAGAAAGAAATCTATTTTTTTGTAAAATTGACGTTCATAAGTGCCTTTTATGTGCCTAATTGAAATAAATTGTTTGACTTTGACTATAAGACTGGTTGTCAGACTTTCGGGCTTCTGACAACACGTAACGACTGTCAAAGATGACAGCCGAGAATGACAGCCGGGACCAACGGCTTAACGTGCTTTCCTAGACACGGAGGAGTCTCGGTATATTAAGATGGTCACCCATCCACAGACCAACCCCGGCAAGCGTAGCTTAACCTGATGGATCGAACCGTGCGGCTGTTATTACTTAGCCACGAGCTCCTCAAATCCAGCTCCTTTAATTACTTGATTAATTCTAAGGGCCAGTTTCACAATGCCCGAATAGTCTATCCCCATCAAATTATCCACCAAGTAATTTAACGGGAACTTATCTCCGAATAAGTTCTAAACACGCCCTAACGAATATGATAATTTTCCTGCGTTTTACAGCAGATATTTTTCTAACTTGAAAATTACACAAAAGCTACTCGAATCCGAAACAATGAGCAACATATTTTGAAGTCGTACTCTCAATGAGCCATCAGGGGTGTGTAATTGGCCACCTTAGGCGCGGGCTGGCGGGCGGAGAGCAATGGGTGGTTCGCCGTCCGATAAGGCCCAGGCCCGGGTCGACGGCGCGTTGTGTTCCACGCGCGCCTCAAAGAGATGTCGGCGCAAAAGAAGGGGTCTGCTAGGACCGATGCCTGCCGGGGTGAAAGAGATACCGTGGTCCCAACGTACAGGCAACTGAAGGAGCACAGGTGGATTTTAGTCAGTAAGAGTCTGACACACCCCTCACCACCCTTTCACAATGTCCGAATATAACACACCCTCCCGCCAGTTGCACGATATCAGAATAGTCAATAATCATCAAATTATCTACCAAGTAATTTTACGGAAACTTATCTCTGAATAAGTTCTAAAGAAAGTGATAATGTTCCTGCGTTTTACAGCAAATTAATTTCTAATCCGAAACAATGAGCAATATATTATGCAGTCGTACTCCCAATGAGCCATCAGGGGTGTGTAATTGGTTATGGGGCTCGTAGCATAGAAACAGCCACACAATTTGATCGATTAAAGCAATAACCAAAAAAAGAAACAATTTGGCGACTTTTGGGAATAGAAGCAGACCAATCGTAATAAATTGTGTGATAGAAAAAAGACAATGATGACCTGCTAACTAATTACGTAACACATTTTCATAAATGATTAAGACTAATCTGTTTCATTTTGACAGTTCAACAACATTAATTGCGTTATTTACGTTGGCGAGCAGATTTTTTTTTCGAACTTATGAAGCAATGGATTAGCAATCTGTTTCAAAATGATTCAGATTGTAATTGATCGTGTTTTACGCAATTAAGGTGCTGCTGATTATAACCAAAAAACTCCCATGCATTATTTTTTATTTTATTTTAATTCCGTGACCCTTTTTATTTGACATTTTATTTTTATTTCCAAGCCTAAAATATTGAAAAAAATACAGAGAATGGTTCTTTACTCAAAGATTAAAGGAAAACCTATAAGAAGTCTATGGTCTTAAAATAACATAGTAAATCTCTCAAGATTGTGCGTACAAATTTACATTTGCAGTTTAAATGTATGGGACACCATGTTTTTCAACTACAATGTTAAGTTTGTTCTTGAGATAAATTCATCTCATCTACGGAACCCTTCATTGTGCGTGGTCCGACATGCACTTGGCCGGTTTTTTTAGGTAATTTTGCCAAAGATGCGTATCGTGTATTAAGCTCAGCGACCAAATACGTCATACCTCGATACGCTCCAGAACTACAATCATCGATGTGGGTAACAAGTCTGCTAGACTGAAGTGGGATTGGGCGGGCTATGTATGTAGGATGCATGGGGACAGAAGGATTCAGAACACGGGCGGCGACGCCGAAGGAGACCGCGGAAATGCCGTGATGACTTAAAGGCGTTTATGGGGGATTGCCCGGAGAAGACAACACACAGGGAAGGGTCGAAAACTGTGGGACCTTTGTCCAGCAGTGGGACCACACAGGTTGACAAAAACAAAAGCTTTAAAAAAATGCGTTACAGATTGTCCCTGAAAAAAAGAAAAAAAAAAGTTTTTTTACAGTACTCACTTGCCACGGAAAAGCCCCATAAGGGGTTTCAGTCCCACCAACGATCTTCCCAGTCCTCCTCGGGTTAAAATCCACTGTCCTGGTACCACACTGCACTTTTTCCGCCTTCCCTGGCTTCGACACTAAGTTCTGATTGAAATAATTCGAAGAAAAACTTGAAAAGGCCTTAGAAGGCCTCGTCCTGTTTTTATAATATTCTAAGTGATTTACTCTATTCAGGAAATAATCAGAACTGACTGTAGTAATTATGAAAAACAAAGAAAAAATGTATTTCAGCATTTTTTCGTTTCACCCGTAACTTCCAAAGCCTCAACTTTTTTATGAAGTTACTGTCAATATTAAAATTAATTTGAAATCCTTAAAATTAAATTATGAATTCGAAAATTAAAATCTGAGACGTCCACACATTATGGCAGCCGAAAACTAAATGAGACATATCTGGTCCGTTTTTATTTTTTTTAAACACGCATTGGCTTGAGGCTTCGATTACAATGCCATGTGTGACATACACGGTAATGTGTGTCACTAGATCGATCTGCGGATGCATTCTTTGTATTTTTTTCAATGAAAGGGCATTTGGTACTGGAGACACCATTGTGTTTTATTTTTATTTTATAGGTCAATGAATAAAGATTCAGACTTGCAATTGTGCAATGAGTGAAGGTGTCTCTCTTTATTGACGAGGTTATTATAGTCATGTTTTGTCATTTTTATTAGTAGTACCTATAGTTCTTGCAACAAAAAATATTGGATCGTGTTCCGTTTCTGCTGTATTATTAAAGCCAACGTAGTTAGTAAGCCTACTTACTAACTACAGCTTTCCGAGTGACATCAGTTATTTTAGTGATGGAACGGATTGTTGTATTCTTAACTCGGTATACCAGTTTAATTCTCCGAAAGGAAAGATTTAGAACTGAAAATTAAATGGTTTCGGTTTGCCGGTGCCTAAAAAATTTCACAGTGAAAAATTTGATGAAAACATGTAGTTACTAAGCCTAGTACTTACTAACTACATGTTGGCCAATGCCTATAAGCTCGTTTACAAAAAAAAAATGTGCAATTTCGATTCACATTAAAATAAACTATAAAAAACAAGCACAACAAGTCTGTCTTGCAGACTAATCCATTATTAGGTAAACTTTGCCAGTCAAAAATTTCACGAGACATCTCAAGATCTATCACCTCAAAAACAAATCTCGTATGTCCGCCGCCCGTTCAATGTCGTCCTCAGCAAGTACTACAGCAATTGTAGTAGTCGCATACCACGCGTTCATTATTTTTATATATACTGAAAACTAGATTTTACATTGGATTTTCTATACTTGTGTTGAGAGCTGACTTTTCCCACAAAATGAATCATGTAATTTTAATTTAGGATAATTATCTCGTTCCGCAGTCTTAATAGGGCTGATGCCTGGGTAAAAAAAATGAAATTCTAATTAATCCGCAAGTCAGATAACATAAAAATATTAGACACATATTTTTTTCTTTATCATATCAATAAAACATTACTTAGATAAAACGCACTTTAAGTTGGGGAGTGGGGGTCGCTACGTCACTAGTACGTATAAAATCTACATACTCGTGACGTCATGGCACATTTTACCTCAATGTATCGCCGTAATCTTTAGATTACGTAAAAAAATAAAAAATACGTGTCCAATATTTTTTTACAATCTCAAAGACGGACTAAAAAAAATTTTTTGTCATCATCCCTATTACTGAGAATCAGCACTACGAATTAATACTAATGGTAATTTCAGACTTTTTCTTAACTTAGTGTTAAAACAGTAAAATGAGCATTATCAAGTTGATTATGATTAGGTACTTTATTTCAATTTCAATACTTATTGTTTACATTTTTTTTAAACATTAATAAAAAACATAACTATTTTCTTAAGACGCAGATATTTCTAGTGACTTTGAGTGGGTAGCTTGCGTATTCCGCACTGAGCTCACGCAACGCGTCGTACGTCCAGCCAGTAATAGGACTCGCCCATCAAGGAGCGCTGTCCCAAATTAGACATATTATTAACTTATTATACATAAAACAAAAGTTTTTTTTAATAAAACACTTATACTAAAAGATCAATAATTAAATTATCTTTAAAATTAGGTTTCAGAAAAATACGTTTGATAGTTTTTACGTGATTCTCAGTTTTTTATCCGCGTTAGACATAACTTTAGAAATTAATTTCTCTATGTAATATAGACATAATCTAAAATATTCCTATATTAAGTTATTAAAAAAATGCTCTAATTTAACATATATTTTTTCCAAATCATTAACACTACTCGTTTAGACGTGATCTTCAGTATAAAATCATAAAAAGTCGGTTATCGTCGCCTTCATACGTGATGTTCTTCAGAAGGGTCCGGGGCGACCACTCGCCACCGGTGAGCGTGTATGACCTGGTGGCCTGCCACCACCTCTAAAGCAGTATTATTTGAATATTACTTTACTGTGTGAAAGAGTCGAAGCTCTACAGGACGTATAGCTCCATCTCTTTCCCCTACTGAAGTAAAATGAAAATAATACTGCTTTAAAGGTGACAGAACGCTTAATATGACCACAATAGAAACGGGTTTTGTCGACGGAAGAATAGACAAATTAAAACCACAATAGACGTATAAAACGTATAGACGTAGAAAACCCGTTTCTATGGTTTTCATGGTATGAATGTAAGCGAAACAAAAGAAATACATATGTAAGGACCGTAGCGTGGTGTTCTGCAGTTTCTGCCTATCCCCGTGGAAAGAAACCGTCAGTTTATGTAATAAAAACCAATAGTTTTTCCATTATGAATAAAAACAGGAGATCCCATGGAAAAATCAAAAGTAACAAATCTTCATTATCTACAAAGTTATTTAGCATAACATTCAAGTACTAATTAACTAGTATTTTTCCTGATTATTATCCACATTATTCCATTATTTTGTGTGTACATACACTTTTCCATTATAGACGAAAGGAAAAGTTTTTACGATACTATTTGACTCTTCAAACTATGTAGTTTGGTACGTAAGATGTTTTTTTTCTTTTTTTGTTAGTCATTATTATCCCACTGCTGGGCAAAGGCCTCCCTACTCTCTTTCCCCCTCTCTCTGTCTAGAGCTGCCAAGGACCAATCTTCATTAAAGGAGTCCAGCTCATCCCGCCATCTCGGTCTGGGCCTGCCGCGATATCGTCTGCCATCAAGTGGGACCCACTGAATCGTAAGTTTGGCTCATTGATCGTGTGACAGATGTATCCAGCCCAATTCCATTTATGCGTGGCAGTTAGTTTTGTGATGGAACGGATTGTTGTATTCTTAACACGGTCCACAAGTTTAATACCAAGAATACTCCGAAAGGAATGATTTAGAACTGAAAATTAAATAGTTGCGGTTTGCCGGTGCCTAACATTATTTCTGTAAAAATTTCACAGTGATTAATTTAGTGAGGTGAGCTGTCATTCCTCATGAATCTAGGGAGTTGACACTATTGAGACACTGATAAACTCACTTCACTTAAGGGCCTGCGCGCACTGGCGGACGGCAGGGGAGAGCATCGAGGAAGATTCCTCTATCCGCCAGCTCACACTGGTGGACGGCAGGGGAGAGCATCGAGGAAGATTCCTCTATCCGCCAGCGCACACTGGCGGATGGCAAGGGAGACCATCGAGGAAGATTCCTCTATCCGCCAGCGCACACTGGCGGATGGCAAAGGAGAGCATCGAGGAAGATTCCTCTATCCACCAGCGCACACTGATTGACTGAAAAATCCTCTGCGATATCGCGAGCGTCCGCCAGCTTACCGGAGCATCCGCCACTATGTCGCGGCATCCGCCGAGTAGCCACCGCTCGCCAGGATTTGATTATTGCACTAACGACTACGCAGTCGAAAAGTTGCTTTTGAAACAGTGTGGCAGTTCAAAGTTCAAAGTTTTTATTAATGCGATTTTTGGTGATACAACAGGGTCTTAAACATATTTTATAGTAGCTCAAAAATCTACCTTAAAAGGCATGCATTGTTAAATTACAATATTAGATTGGCAGGCAGGCAAGGAAGTAGGCTCTTCTTTCATCTTCTGTAATTATCTGGTATCGCAAGCTAAGCTGTATTTGTTCTTAGCGAGAAGCCTTAACGTTTCTTAGACATTATTTATTTTAACTTGCTGCCAAATCTCTTGTATTTGTATATGTTATTTCGTCACAACAGCTGATAAAATATTTTACTGCAGAAAAAATCTGATCAGATACATGATCCGTTGATTTTTATGTCCTTCCCACATTATGATACTATAGGACAAAATTTTTGGTCCTTCGAGCCGAATTAGCTTCAAACACGATTAAGATCTCCCAACAAGTTCCGGGTTGAATATATGCGACTGCCACTCTCCTGTCACTCTTTTCACTGTCAAAATGAGCAGCGACAGCTGTCATAAATATCCTCACAACAAGACAGACAAAACAAAGTAGTACGCGCAGAAGGACCATTTTTATCAAATATTTCAGTGCATGTCATAACTAGTTATAACCAGACGGAATACCGCCATCTATTTGACCCAGTTCCGTTATTTATTGTACATTAGCATATTATCTTCTGCACGTAACTTTGACCTATAATAATTTTGCAAAGGACATATTATGCACAGATGTGTGGCGTACGGTTAGCAAGACAATTGGTTATGAATATTCATTATTTTGTTTTAAATGTTCAATAAGCTGGTTGAATGGAGTTTGAGATGTAGTTCTTATTACGGTCATCAGTCTTTAGGCCTTTGGTACTTATTATTGGTGTGTCACATCTTTCCTCTCGCTTTCCTAAAGTCTGTGAGAGTGATTTCGTGAAAAGGGACGGAAGTGTGTAACAGAAAGCCAGGGAAACGTTCGCTATTTAATTTGACCAATCAGCGCGCGCGCTGCTATAGTTGGCTGTCAGATGGTACCAACCCCTTTTTCGAGAGGTTGGTACTGTCAGCCGAAATGTTAGATGTTACACATCATATGCGATGTAAGGCTCGCTCGTTTTTATAAACTTGCTACCAACAGAATGACTAATACATAACGGAAATTAATATCATCAAGGGCCGGACCGGGCCGGAGGAACGGGCCGACTACCGACCAAAATTAAAATCGCATCTACTTCTCAGCATATTTTGAGGCGGGTGCAGAGTCTCCAGCGCTAGGTATACTAGTGTCGTTCTCAGATTTTTAAGGATTTCCGGTAGAATACATACCACCGAACCTGTCTCATGACACGTTCGCGTTGGTTCGTTCTGGAAGCTACTACTCCAGCCAACGTAGGTCATTTACTTATTTACTTAGGCATCAAGTTCCAATAAACACATCACAATTTCAAAAAGGCCAAGTCAGAGGCCCAAGAGAGGCCTTAAAAAAACTGACACCAGGACCCTAATTGCGTAATACGCGATCAATCAGAATCAGAATCGTTTTGAAACAGATAATCCTTTGCTTCGTATGTTTGAAAATAAAATCTGCTCAACAACGTAAATATCGCAATGAATGTTGTTGAACTGTCAAAATGAAACAGATTAGTCGTAATCGTTTACGGAAATATGTTACGTAATTAAAGAGCAGGTTAGTCACTAACCACACGAAAAGAAGAAGACAAATACAAAAAAATCATAACATTAATTACTATCATTAAAATAAAATACATTAAAATTCATTACAAGCGTCCAATTGTCCAAATGTTAAGCGTGTGTGAGGATGTGTGTGTGTGTTTTTCAAGCATTCGTTAAATAAGTGTTATAACAATAAAATGAAAAACTCGAAAAGAAAAACGATTATTTCAACATTGAAAAGTATTATCTACACTTTTCAATGTTGAAATAATCGTTTTTGGTATTTGCACTATACACACACTTAGTAATTCGAGGCCAAATGAGGTGATTTGTAAAATACTCATTAATAACTTTGAGTTAACTAGAGCAGAGGGTTCGCCATGTAGTTTCATGATTCAAAAATATTGTTTTAACACTTTTCTTCAGTTTTAGGGTTCCGTACCTCAAAAGGAAAAACGGACACCTTATAGGATCAATCGTGTGTCTGTCTGTCTGGCTGGCTGGCTGGGTGTGTCTGTTTGTCTGTCTGTCACAGCCAATTTACTCCGAATCTACTAGAGCAATTTAGTTGAAATTTGGTACACATATGAATTTCTGTGCCCAAACCCGGACGTGTAACGTTAATAAATGAATTTTGAATGGGGTCACAATTAAAGATGGGGAGTGGGGGCTCGCTACGTCACAAGTCAGTATAAAATCTACCGGGGAGTGACGTCATCCCACATTTTAACTCAATGTATTACCGTAATCTTTTGATTACGTAAAAAAATAAAAATACGTGTCAAATAAAAGAATTTTGAATATGGGGGTTGCTTTTCGGGTCCAAACAGGAAAATTAATAAAAAAAAATTGCAAAATGTAGCGTGTGAGAGAATCTCAAATATATATTTTTATAATTTTAAAATAAATGCTTTTAAAGCTATTTAAGAAAATAGATGAAAATTGTCCATTCTCCCCCTTATCTCCGAAATTACTAAGCCTATTTTTTTTTTTAATACAGAGAATGTTTCTTTACCCATAAAAACCTAAAAGAAAACCTATAAGAACAACCAATATTCTGCGTACAAATTTACATTTGCAGTTGAAATGTATGGGAGACCATGTTCTTCAACTACTACGTTAATTTTGTTCTTGGGATAAATTCATTCCAAATACGGAACCCTGGCTGGACACGCACTTGGCCGGTTTTTGACGTTGGTATCCAATACGGCAGCTGTAGGAGTGTAGTTGCTGGTGACAATCGACTCCAAGCTCGGCTTGAATTATGACTGCCTCGTTCAATGGTAAAGTCGTCGAGAGCGCCAAAGATCCTAGTACCGTCGTATTTTGAATCTGAACGTTGTTCTACTTTGTTTATGATAACACCTCGTCTTCAGCCTACTTCTTTAAAGTTTTTTTTTTTTTTTTAAACGTTGCAGTTTAAATAGCGTGATTTTTATAATTGCATACATACTAATTATATGTGCCATTGTAGGTACTAAGTAGCGCAAGGTGAAGCTTATAGAAACTGTGATACCAAGGCAAACCTAGATTTTGTGACCTAGCCTAGATATTGTTAAACTTTGTAGGAATAAACAAGGAAAAATTGTATGCACTTCTGATTTCCCAATTATTCATTTAGTCAAAGGTACGAACCTGCTAAAAGACATGATGCATAAGACGGATTAGTACCTACAGAAGTTAGTACAAATGCACATTCTAACTAATATTTAAATATCGCCGCATTATGCTGAGATAGGAGCCTTTTTGGCCTCACACAGGTCGTTATTATTCTTTTAGTTTTTAAATGCTCCTTCTTTGTTTTTATAATTTTTTATTATTATTTCCTGTGCGTGTCCCAAATAAAATATTTTTCTTTCTTTCTTTCTCTATTTCTTTCTTTTTATTATTTTATAAATGCGAAAGTGAGTTTGTTCGTTTGTTACGCTTTCACGCTAAAACGGCAGAACGTATTTGGATGAAATTTGTCACATGGGTAAGCCATGACCTGAAGAAGGACATAGGGACTTTTCATTCTGGATCGCAGACGAAGTCGTGGGCAACAGCTAGTAAGTTATAACATTACAAATTTTATGACAAAAAGAAACTTTCACTAATTAATTCATTCTTTTTAGGGTTTTGTTTTTCCTTTTGGGGTACGGAACCCCAAAAACAATGATTTTATTGGTGAAAGATTATATATATAGGATTTATAGGATCACCGTTGTCCGTCCGTTTTGCAGCCTATCAAGGCCCTTCTTCTCAGGAACGCGTGGAGGTATCAAGTTGAAATTAATATCAATCAGGTAGGTATACGGCCCGTTGGCGCTCTAAAAACAATTAAAAAAAAAAACTTCTAAGTCAATGCAATAAAAAAATACAGCCATTTATGCGATATATTTTGATACTCGCAAATAAATCAAAACCTATAGGGTACTTCCCGTTGGCCTAGAATTATGAAATTTGGTAGGAAGCAAGGTCCCACAGCTCATGTAAAGAAAAAAGTCCGAAAATTGTTAATTTGTAGTTTAATGAAACAAAAAAAAAATTGTTTTCGATTACAAACTTACAATATGTTGCTGTATTTTTATTTTGATGTATGGGAGAACATGTTTTTCAACCACAATGTTAAGTTTGTTTTTGGGATAAGTTCATCCCAACTACGGAACCCTATATTGTGCGTGGTCCGAGACGCACTTGGGCGGTTTTTTTATTTTATTCTTTCAATTCCTGCTTTATATCGTTGCCAATAAGGGTGGTTTTCATAGTGCTAGTGTTACCATTGTTTTACGGTTGACTGTACCTACACGTTCCACATTAGTTCCTCCACGCTGGTTTCTCCAAATGTGCTGCGAACAACCAAAAAATCAAATATGCCCAGCCTTTGCCCAACTATATTGGGATCGGCTTCCAGTCTAACCGAACTATTTCGGAAAATTACGGAGGATATTACGAAGAATATAACTGTTATTGACTAATTGCAGGTGACTTGTGGCTAAGTGATAACAGCTGCACGGGTCGATCGATCAGGTTAAGCTACGCTTGCCACGGTTGGACCGTGGATGGGTGACCATCTTTACATAGTAAAACCCCTCCGTCCTTCGGAAAGCACGTTTTAAGCCGTTGGTCCCAGCTGTCATTTGTAGATCTTTGACATCTGTTACAAGTCGTCAGAAGCCAGAAAGTCTGACAACCAATCTTACCAAGTGGTACAAGATAGTGCCATCCACGAAGACGCGAACAAACTTCGCGATTACTGTGTACTTTAGTACGGAGCGGAGCGGAGCGAGGCGCGTCTTCGTTGATGACACTATCTATATCTTGTTACCCAGTAACTGGGTTGTGGAGGTCAGATTGAAAGAAAGAAAAGAAGAAAGAAAGAAAATACATTTATTTAGCACAGACTAAAACAAACACAATATAATTACACAGCAGATAAAAAAATTAAAATCAAATAAAAAGTGTAAAGTGCGATGTAATTGAATGAAATTCGATGGGGAGTGTGCCTCACGGCTGCGCCAAAAAGGCCCAGTTCAGCAAAAATGCCAGACAACTATGTAAAATATAGGTATTCAGCTGCATCCGGTTAGACTGGAAGATGATGGTAACAGTTATTGACTAAATTAACTGTAAACCACTGTACTATGTTATGCCTATCCTACATAACAACACTGCTTATTTTTCTTAGAATAAATGCGTGATAGTTTTGACCGCAAATCCAGCTCCGTTATGTGCTATGACATAAAGTCATCAATCATTTAATAATAATGTTACAATAATGTAACATTGATAGACCGTTACGGTAATGTACAATGATTTGATCAATTTATCATTTTAAGTTACGTTTATACCGCGGTGTAGCTTATCAAATTTCGATCTGTGAGGTTCAGTTTACTTGGTCAAAATTATTTTGAAATTCAATGGACAGGTAAGTATTGATGATAGAAGTTGTAGCGCAAACTGAATCTTATGGGTAGGCTTTACAGTTATTTTTCCTAAAACTCGTGTATGTTTACATGTTTGTCAAATAAATTGCGAGCGCAGATTAGGTACTTATTATTGATTTGTAACATCTTTTCTATCGCTTTCCTGCAATCTTTGGGAGCGATTTCATGAAAAGGGACGGAAGTGTGTAACAGGAAGCCGGGGAATCGCGCGCTAGTTGATTTGACCATTGAGTGCGCGCGGTGCTAGCGTTTGCCGTCAGATGGTACCAACCCATTTTCCAAGAGTTTGCTACTGGCAGCTAAGATGTCAGATGGTACACATCATATGCGACTACTGTAAGGCTCACTCGTTTTTTTTACATACTGAGATGCCCATCATGCCTCTAGGTTTCGATTGTCAGACGAATCACGTCGTCTGGCAAGCCTTTCCCAACTATGTTGAGGTCGGCTTCCAGTCTAACCGGACTGTCTGCCTATCTGACCTCCATAATCCAATTACTAGGTAATACGATACCCCTTAGTATGACTGATTGTTAGACTATCGGGCTTCTGACTACCCGTGATGCCTTTCAAAGATCTATAAATGACAGTTGAGACCAACGGCCTAAGGAGACCGCTTATTATAGCACCACGGCTCCGACACGACAAATGACTTGGCATTCAAGTTCGGATTTTAAATCAAATGCATTAGCACGGAGCGGACTCCTCGCTTGACTCGCCCAAAGACGACGTGACGACGGACAATGAGCGGTGCGTCCACTTCTGTATAGCCATCGTAAAATAGACTCATATGATTTAAAATCCTAACTTGATTGACAAGTTATTTGCCGTGTAGGAGCGGTGCTGGTATAATGAGAGATGTTCTTTAACGTGCTTTCCGAGGCACGGAGGAGTCGGAGACTTTTAGCAATCAAAACCCTAGATAAAATGTACAATATTAAGCTTACAATAGGGAATTGAGAGTAGAAGGACCAAAAAAGTTAAAATTTAACTTTTTTGGTCCTTCTACTCTCAATCCAAATCCTGGCGTAGCGTTTATACAGTAAAGGAAACGCAGCGAGCAAGCGTGATATGCTCAGAACAAAATCACAGATAGACAGACAGTTTTTTTTTCTATATGAATACTGATAAATTATATCTACATCATAAATTATCTAGACCCAAGCCTTTGGCTTGCGTCATAGGATGAAGCCGTCTTGTTTAACAAACAATAGGTTTATTATTTTGGAGTATTTTGAAATAGGATGGTCCAATAGGTATGATGCCTGGGTAAAAAAAAGAAATTCTATTTAGTCCTTAGACGATTTAGTTAGATTAAAAAATAACACGTATCTTTTGCTTTATCATATATTATTATTAAAAAAATATTTTGAAAAAAGGCATTATAATTGGGGAGTGAGGGCTCACTACGTCACAAGTAAATATAAAATCTACATAGGCGTGACGTCATGCCACATTTCAACTCAATGTATCGCCGTAATCTTTTGATTACGAAAAAAAAGAAAAATACGTGACCAATATTTTTGAATGAACTACATGAAGGACAAAAAAATCATCATCTTGATGAAAAGTGGTTACAATCGCCTAGAGAGACCATCTTGCAAATCCGTTTGTTACCACACATATCATCACGCCTTTATCGAAGGGTTAGGCAGAGATGTACCTATAGTACACCAACATTTCGCCAACAATGTTTAAGTCCCTTGTAATAGGGGGCGAGCCTATTGCCATCAACAAAAAAAAAACAAAATTCAAAAATCATTTATTCAAACTAGGCTGAGAATCAGCACTTTTCGGGCGTCAAAATTACATAAGACAGTCCCCCAAAACGCCCACCCTTCACCACTTCCTAGTGCGTTCGCTGGGAAGAAGAAGTGGTGCAACAAACTCAAAACTAACAAAAACAACAAACTCAACCGGGCACAAATCCAGACCCAAAGCTGTTATTGAAAAATTCCAGAAAAAACACCCAATAAAACTTGCCCGACAACCGACACTCAACAGTAACCTTTGCGACGACCAACGAGGCATTCAAAACGTTTACCAACCTTTGAGGAAATCAAGAAATAATTATTTCGATAACCGGAAAACGATAGATCTATCCATTGTAATCTGCGTTCGCAATTGATTTGCGAAACATGTAAACAAACACAAGTTTTAGGAAAAACAACCGTAAAGCACATACAACATAAGGTTCAGTTTGCGCTACAACTTCATATTATTTTATGATTTTTTCAACAATACTAGTCAGTCTAAAATCAATTTTATTTACACTAACATAAAGTTAATGTTTGTATAAATGGAAATAACATCAATTGGAAACAAGGTTATAAATGGTCCTTACAGTCTAAAAAAAAAAACAGTGCTGTTCCAAGAAAAACATATGACAACAGAGCTCACCTCGTGTTGTGTCTGAAACTACAAAGGCCACCATTTTAAAAAGCTAATGACCCATCCTCCCACGTCATTCACACAATGGACCACGCAGACCATTGTCTGTCCCCCAATGACCCAGTAACCAACATTTCCCGGTCGTCGGCTCGATTATTAAACAATACAAGTTAATCGATAAAAGTTGAGAGAAAGTTTTTGTCGTTCATCTCAGAAATTGCTCAACAGATTTCGATAGTGTTCCTTGTATGAGTCACTTTGTTTTTCGCTTTCTGAGATCAATATACGATGGATTGGTTAATAGTGATTCTGTTAAAGGTGTATTGTGTGTGTTTTAACAGCTGTTTTCGCTTTCCCCAGTAATTATTACTATGAAACACGCTCAATCTGCCTAGCCTTTTCCCAACTATGTTGGGGCCGGCTTTCCGTCTAAACGGATGCAGTTGAATACCAGTATTTTACATGGAGCGACTGCCTATCTGACCTCCACAACCCAGTTACTTGGTAATACGACACCCCTTGGTAAGACTTTCGGGCTTCTGAAGACCCGTAGCGACTATCAAAGATCCACGAATGACAGGCGAGACCAACGGCTTAACATGCTTTCCGAGGCACGAAGGACTCTCGGTATGTAAAGATACACAGACCAACAGCAAATATAGGTTAACGTGATGGATCGACTGGTGCGGCTGTTATTATTTGGACCACGAGCTCCTCACGAAGTGGAAAGTCAGAAATGTATGGGACTGAAATAAGCTACTGAAAAGCTTATATCAATCATGTTGGAAGTCGTTATACTATACGAAACGCATTGAAAGACAAGAGGACATAATTTTGCAAAATATGTCGCTTAAATGGCCGTATTTTTTTATTACGTTGACTTAGAAGCTTGATTTTATTAGAGCTCCGAGGGACCGCACACCTACGTATTTGATATTAATTTCAACTATACATATGATACCTTCCCGCGTTCCCGAGAAAAATGGTCTTGACAGACTGACATTCAGACGGACGGACGACAAAGTGATCGTATAACGGTTCCGTTTTTTTTTTCCTTTTGAGGTACGGAACCCTAAAAAGATTGGTCCTAAAGTGTCCTACTTTCGAATCAGGATGAATCATGCAACGAGTGATATTTCGGATTGAATTAACTGTATTGTATACGTAGATTGATGCAAGGAAACTGTTGTGCAATAAACAGACGTTGAAAACAATGTTCCGTTTTTAGGGTTCCGTAGTAAACAAGGAACCCTTATAGTTTCACCATGTCCGTCTGCCTGTATGTCTGTCCGCGGCTTAGCTCAGAGACGGTTAGTACTAGAAAGCTGTAATTTGGCATGGGTATACATATTAATCACGCCGACAAAGTGGTAAAATAAAATCAAGAAAAATATTTTTTTAGGGCACCTCCCCTACATGTAAAGTGGGGATTTTTTATTCTCGTTTATCCCATACTGTGGGATGACGTTGGAAAGGTTGTTCAAAAATATTGAGGGAGTGTTAATATCATTTTTCAATTCATGGATCCGTTTGCGAAATATTAAGCTTCAAATTGCAAATTTTTTGTTAAAGTCAAGTGTCCCTTGCCCTTCCAGCTAAACGGTTGTACTTGGATTTAGTAGTATATATAACGAAATTAAAGAGAAAACTACCACAACTAAGTAGGCTTTACAGTTTAACGAGTAATAATCGACCAACTTAAATTTGCAGTTTGAAAAACATGATCTCCCATACATTCCGTATGGGAGAAAATGTTTTCAACTACAATGTTAGGTTTGTTCTAGGGATAAATTCATCCCAACTACGGAACCCTTCATTGTGCGTGATTCGGCACGCACTTGGCCGGTTTTTAATTAAACGACTTAAAAAAGGAAAAGTTTCTCAATCCGACTGTATTTTTTTTTTTGTATATTTTGTTATGCGATTACTCCGCCAATTATGAATTGATTATGATGTTTTTTTTCTTTGTTTGGTAGGTAATATTTCAGAGGTGGTCCCATATAAGAATTTTATTAACATTGCTTGGTTAGTTTTTGAGTTAGCTTCAATAATACGTATTTTTTCCACTTAGCCTATATGTATGATGTTATAACATAATATGTTCCTGTCACTGGTATTTACATAGCAGGTAGTGGTATTCGAACTTGTGTGGGGTAGGTACCACGACTAAAACGTGAATAATAAAAACTTTAAAAAAAAAAAACAACCGTCTTCCATAAAAACACTACAATGTGAAAAATGACTTTAACTTCGGAAGTCGATGGCAAAAAAAAACTAAAATTAAAGACACCGACTTCCATATTTTTTTTTTTTTGTGTTTTTTTTAGAAATCGGTTGTTTTTTTGTTTTTTTTTTGTAACAAGTTTTTATTTATATTTTTGGGAGATCGAATCCAGATTAAGGTGATCCAAACGAGAACCAGATTAGTCGATTTAGCCCAAAGAATAAGCCAGCTGAAGTGGTAATGGGCCGGCCATATTACCCGTAGAACCGATGACCGTTGGAATAGTCCTGTTCTTGAGAGGAGACTGTATATCGCCATAAGCTGGATGCCCTCAGGCTAGGAGTAATGATGGTCGGGCAGTTTGAGTACTTTATGCGCCTCCCGAAATGTTCTTTCTTTGGTTTTGTACGATGAGTCGTTGAGCTCCTAAGTTCTGAGTTGAGCTACACGATTACTGATAAATGCGTGAACTGACTGGAATTGACCTCTCAAATCTGGGCGGTTTTTTGCCTCAAAAGGCCATTTCAGAATGTGTTTGAAATGGCTGAATGGAAAATCTATATGGCCCTTACATAATCCAAGATTATGACCAATGAAGAGAGACTTATTACCTCTGAATTCGTTTTGGTGTTTCGGATAGGATAGATCACCGACCTCATCAATTTTTTTAAATGTTATTGACGTGTAAAAGTGGAACAACGATCGTCGCTGGGTGACTGGTAGTCGAGGACGGAGCTAATGACCAAGATCATTCAGAAAATGAAGGTGAAGGCCGCAGGGATCCGCTGGATGCGGGAAGCACAGAACCGCTCGAAGTGGCAGTGCTTGGGAGAGGCCTATGTCCAGCACTGGACGTCTTTCGGCTGAAATAATGAAGATGATTCAGAAAATGAATAATACCTTCTAGAAGATATAAAAATAAATCCTGTCTGCTTCATCAAAACACATGAAAGATGAATCATACAACACCCCAGTGACATTTTATCGGAATATTCAGTTAACTGTTATGAAGATACCGCATCTCATGTTTGACAATACAATGCCGGTGGTTATCAAGGCGTGTGCAACATTTTGGTAAAATCTAACGAATTTTCTCTTGGTTGCAGAAAAGTCTTATTTTCTTGTATTGCTATTTTTTTGTAATTCACAACGGGTAAGCTCTTGGCCTGCAACTCATCTGATGGTAAGTGATGATCAGACCGAAGGTGGAAGCGAGCTTCAACCGGAATCCTCATCCACAGAGGAACTGGCTATCTTACTTCTAACTACCGGAACGCAACAATGCTGTTAACATTGTTGATATGGTGACCGACTTAGATAAGATGGTGGTAGCTAGCCAGGCGGCCTTAGGACAAGCCCTACTACCAACCAAAATGAGTTGATGGTGCAATAAAAAAACTAACGCAGTGTTGGTATTAAGTGATCTTTCGTCACACTGTGGGCAACTCAGCCGCTGACTTGCTATCTTAATGTACTAGTAAAAAAAGGCATACTTCATAAAACCAAGGTCATCTAGGAGTCAAAGTATACCTCCATATCGCTGTCATCCGGAAACGTACCCAGAAGACTGAATGACGTTGAATGGCGATGCAAATTTTTGGCCAAAGAATGAGGCAGCCCTCTCGTCTCACAATGTGTCGACAAGAAATCTCCTCAAAAAGGACACGCGAACTTGGGCCCCGTGACCCGAGCGTTTCGACCCCAAACGTCTCAAAACGAATAATTTACGTGCAATGCTGGCCCAGTATAGTTCGGAAATTCTAATTTATTTTTTACAAAAATATTTGACAGATTGATCCACTCGCCCACTTTGTGTATCTGAATATTTTTTTAAAGATGCAGTGGCCACCTGGGAGTCTGAACATGCTGAATGTTACCGATCCCTGCCAATGAATCACTTAAATTCTTTTCTTGACAAATGACATTCAAAATATTATATCAATGCAGTTCAGAAATACATAAATTAAATTATTTGGTAACTACATATTAAGGCCATGTTTTTGTATTATTTTCCCGTTACGGCATATTAAAAACCTATGTTTGAAATAGAACCGGTTTTAGGGAAAGGTGCAAAAGCAGTGATAGCCTAGTAGTGTGACCGTCGGACTGCCAAGTCATAGGGCTCGAGTTCGAACCCAAGGCACGCACCTCTGATTTTCCGGATTCATGTGCATATTGTAAAATTATCACTTGCTTCAAAAACGGTGAAGGAAAACATCGTGAGGAAACACCGCATGCCTGAGAGATATTTTCTCGACGGCATGTGAAGCCAAGTTAGAGGCCCATGGGCGGCTTTAAAACTCTGACACCAGGTTAGTCACTAACCACACGAAAAGAAGGGAAGGCGCGATTGTTGAGTGTAGGGTTCTGAGGTCGATACCCAGGATGATCATGGGATTTCATCATCATCATCATTCAGCCAAAAGACGTCCACTGCTGGACATAGGCCTCCCCCAAGCACCACCACTCCGACCGGTTCTGTGCTTCCCGCATCCAGCGGATTCATGCGGCCTTCACAAGTTCATCGGTCCACCTTGTAGGAGGACTTCCACCGCTACGTCTTCCGGTACGCTGTCGCCACTCCAGAATATTTTTACCCAACTGCGGCGATACCAAAAAAGGAGGATAATGTGTTTGACCTGTATGTATGTCTGTCTCTATGTTCCCACGTAACTTCTAAACAGCTGAACCGATTTTGATGAATGATATGTCGTTATTGGGGCGGCGAGAAACAATAGTTACACCATATTTCAGGTTATTCATTTATCCTGCCTGCAATACCTACCAAAATTATATAAATTATAAATCTTGTTATAATTGTCTTTTCAGTTATGTGTTTTAGCACTCGGGTTTTTTTATTTTTTTACATAGGTGTAAGGGAAGCACAGTAGTGCGAGTTTAAATCATAAAATCATTGTCGACATAGCATGTAAGATAAAAGTATTGATTACAGACATGATTCTTGCTAAAAAGGGTAGTGTAACTGAAATTATGACTATTCCATGTAAAAAAGCCTTATATACCCTTATATACTAACTAAAAAGCTCTGTAATATTTTATCCTTACATAGTACTATATTTTAAAGTAGACTATAACGCTAGATAGATCATTTCCCACCTGTATACCTATTTCACATAAGGAAATCGAGTCACTATGTCGAGAATTAAGTAAATTCCTTTGTTCACTAACGTAAACAATGTTATGTGCAACTTCTACTGCGCAGTTGAGTCCCCTTCATACGTTTCAGTTCCCCCGGAACGCCCAAATATGTTAGTACCCCGCATTCCCCGCGAACGTGGAATCCCCTCAAATACAAACACACTGACGTAAGTAGGCGATGAAAAAGTTGTGTAAGTAGAGACACACACACTGTGTGATAGTGTGTGTCACTACTATAAATAAAACCCAATTGTGTATTCGTCAGTTCAGTCGTCTCTCATCCTTTCATAAGGCAATACGAGTACAGTTCAGTCGTCTCTCAACCTTTCATAAGGCAATACGAGTACGGTTCAGTCGTCTCTCAACCTTTTATAAAGTAATACGTGTTCAGTTATTAGTACCTCTGAACACCATCGCGTTCTAGCTTAGTCAGATTTAAAGTCTGTTCTATAAATATTAGTCTCTTAGTGTTTAAGGCTGTTTAAGGCGTAATTATTTTATTCTTCTATTTCTGTGTATTGTGTGTGTGTGTGTGTAAAAGAATAGAGGAATATATAAGTTTTGTGCTCATCCCTGTGGTTTTCCTTTTAAACTCCCACCTGAAATAACCCAGCAACATCATTGACCGCCCCACATAAGTCAACATTTTAGTCCTTCAAAAGCCGATCTGGTTAGCATTTCGGTTTTTAAGGCTACCGCATCAGGGTGGTCAACATTTTGGTCCTTCGAGAGCCGGATCAGGTTAACAAGTAACCATGAGTCAGAGGAGCACCATTACTACACGCAGCAAACTAAGAAGATTGGCTGAAGAAATGAGTGTGCGTCGCAGTGAGTTAGTATCAGACTCCGGGTTGCAGTCTGAAAAGGCACCGGGTTCGCCGTCTGTCGCACCGACTGTGGCATCAACGTCTGCCCTCAACATCCCACTGACGGGTGGTCGAGTAATCGACTACAGTGTAAGAAGTACGTCAGAGGGACCCCAGGGAGGCCAGATATTATTACAAGGTCGCCATACGTCGCCGCGAAACAGAGCCTCATCCAATACTAGCCACAAGAGCGTCGAATACCTAAAAAAGCGAATAGAATATGAAGCTGAACGCGAATTAGTACAACTCAAGGAAAACCTCCTCAAGAAAAGAATGGAGGCCGACATTGCAGAGATAGAAGCGGCTGCCGAGAGCGACGACTCAAAGTCAGACGAGGGTACAGCACAACGCGTGGAACAGTGGATAGACACGAAGCCCCAAGTAACTCAAGTTGATACAGTGCTGTGTACCCCGCCTATGATACGCGCGCCTGTGGATATGGCCGCGCGTCACCAACCAGAAGTCACACAGGGACTAAACGTAAGTAGTCTCAATCGTGACTCTAATATATACTGTGTACCGATCATGCCTAATAACAATAATGTGTCGCATGTAAGAGCATCTACGTCAGTACCGTTACCTAACCTAACGGTACCTACGACGCAGATGTATACGCCAGTCTGTACCGAAAGTATAAGGTTCAGTCTGCCTCGTAGCTATCCCGTCTTTACCACCCCGGCCGCCAATGTACCTCGAGTATCGATTCTCGAGTCTGATACAAGGCAGCAGACATACCACGGAGTGGATGAAAAAGAAAGACGGCGAGAGGCATCAGGCGACAGGGACAGGAAAATTGATAGACTGGCGGAGGCAATCACTAGTATGGCACGACCGCGACCGGTACCCAGACAAGCATACGAATTGCCACACTTTAGCGGAGACCCAGCCGAATGGATTTCTTATAGAAATATGTATTGGGATACATCAGAATTGTATAATTTTAGAACACACGAAAATCTAGCACGGCTTAAGACATCATTGCATGGAGAGGCAAAGACCTCAGTAGAGGATTTGTTACGTTCAGGTACGGATCCCTCCGATATCATGCGTGCGCTTGAAGAAGAGTTTGGGCATCCAACCCTAATTTTACAATGCGCAATAAAGAAAGTTAGGGACCTACCTAAAGTAACAGAGAGCGGCCGCGAGCTAAGAAAGATTTCTTCAACAGTAAGGAATTGTGTGTCTCTACTTAAAAACATTCGCGCTGACGGTTATATAAATAATCCGCAACTAGTAAGCGAACTTTTAAATAAACTTACACCGATACAACGCGCGCAGTACGGTGACTTTGCTATGGGAATAGATAACTCACAGGGGGTGGATTTAAGAATCTCACCTAACTTAGAAATATTATCACACTTCTTAATTCAATTAACGCGCTCGACGTCGTATTACGTACAACCGAGTATGATAGAGTCTAGTCCTTTCAAATCCCCTGTGAAGAAGCAAGTCATCAGTCAAACACGACAAATGAATACCGCGCGTTCCTTTATCAATAGGCCACCGCCAGCACAAAGGATAAACACACAAAGCGATGAACATACCGTACCTAAAGAATGCGTTATCTGCCGGCAGGAACATACAATAGAAGAATGCGAAAGTTTTAAAAAACTTAGTGTACAACAGCGTTGGGACACAATTAAAGAAAAAAATACGTGTTTTAAATGTTTAGTTAGTAAACATCCCAAAAGATTCTGCCGCGCAAATAAGTATGAGAAATGCGGTTACGCACACCACCTGTTATTACACGCCGATAAACAAAAGAAAGAATACAAAGCGTGTGAAACAGATAAGATTGAAAGCGTAACAAATATTGGTGAATGGCGGGCTACAGCATTGTTAAAAATAATCCCTGTAACAATCAGTGATAATAACGGTGACAATAAACAAAGCTATGCATTATTAGACGACGGCGCGACCGTATCTTTAATAGACAGTGAAATCGCTACCAACTTAGCGGGTCCTCGTATACCCCTAACGTTGAAGACCGCAGGTGGACACGGGGTCACGGACTTAACGTCGCGAGCGGTTCAAGTTCAAATAAAAGGTCCAAACGGGCAGTGTCATAACATTAAGTGTCGTACTATGGTGAACATGAACATGCCGACACAAACAGTGTCCGCCTCGATGCTTCGCGACAACGCTCACCTCCGCGACTTGGGTTGCGCGGAGATGAGGGGTGCCAAGCCGCTGCTGCTACTCGGGCAGGACAACTGGGAGCTACTCGTCGGCCAGGACATCCGCCACGGGAAATCCGGTAAGCCAGTTGCCTCACTTACTAAATTAGGATGGGTCATACATGGACCGTTTGACATTAAAAGCAATATTGAAACAGTAAATTGCATGACAGTCTCCCTTCCTGATTTGCATGACCTAGTAAAGTCTCAGTTTGAGCTAGAGGCTATAGGCATTTCACAGAACGCTCGTAAACATAAAGACATTGAAAGAGCGTTAGACGTATTAGATAACACTAGTCACCGTGTGCCCGACGAATCACAATGGGAAGTCGGGTTATTGTGGAAACATGATAAGATACATTTACCTAACAACAATATGGATGATTATCTAGATAGTACCTGTTCCGATGATGAAGCTAACAAACTGATAGAGAAGGTTACTAGAATACACGCCTCCGGTGGATTCATTATACGGGGGTGGGTAACCAACTCATCAGAACTGAGGGACAAGCTCAAAACAGACATGCCTGAAAAGGTAGCTCTCGAGAAAGGCATAGGCACAGTGGAGAGAACACTAGGCCTAATATGGGCACCTAGAGAAGATAACTTAGGTTTTGATCTGTCGTTTAAGCGACTTCCAGAACATATTATAAATGGAAGTCTAGTGCCCACTAACAGACAATTTCTAAGTACGATTATGTCCATTTATGACCCACTGGGTTTCCTGTATCCATGCGTAATTCAATCACGCATATTAATGCAGAAAATTTGGAAACCAGGAATCCAGTGGGACGAGCCATTACAAGATAAAGACGACGAGGTAATTTCTATTCCCCGGTTAGAGTTGCAAGCAGCTTTATTAGCCTGTCGACTAGCAGACACGACAGAGAAAGCGTTAGGGCTAATGATATCCAAAAAGTTTTATTGGACTGATAGCAAAACAGTCCTCAAATGGATCAATTCTGAGGCACATGAATTTCAAAGGTTTATTTCACATAGATTAGCTGAGATAGATAAATTATCAGACCGAGGCAACTGGCACTGGGTACCCTCGGAGGACAACCCTGCTGACAAGGCGACCAGATTGTCTTGGCCCGATAACCACGCAGCGTGGCTGTCGGGCCCCTCTTTTCTTCGTGATCCACAGGAACAGTGGCCAGCATGTCACGATACTGATGTTGCGGAGAAGGACCTCGAGCGCATCCAGCGGGTACACGCAACCGCATCGCCGGTGGCGCCACTCCTGCAGTACGAGCGCTACTCTTCGTGGGGGCGTATACAGCGCGTCATGGCACGCGTCCTAATTTTTGTGGGCCAATGTCGGAAGCGGCGGACAACAGCCGAGCTACAGCGGCTCGACTTAGAAGAAGCTCACAATCATCTAATAAAGTTGTGTCAAGAAGATAGCTACAGCAGCGAGCGGACCGCCATTCTTAAAGGGCTGCCTGTGCCTAACAATAGCAGCATCAAGGCCCTAGATCCCATGGTCACTTGAGCGCCGACTCCGCCATATTAGCCTTGCGGCGCCTCATTGCGCGCCGTGGGCAACCAGCCCACCTGTACTCAGATCAAGGTACAAACTTCATCGGTACCAACTCCGAGCTACGAGCGGCCCTGAAAGACCTTGATCAAGGTCAGATCAAGACCGAGGCCACCAACCGAGGCATCGAGTGGCACTTCAATCCCCCGGCAGCCCCACATATGGGTGGCTGCTGGGAGCGCCTGGTGAGATCTGTCAAGAACGCACTTCGAAGCACGCTCAAGGAGCGTGCCCCCCGTGAGGAGGTCCTCTACACCCTTCTCACCGAAGCCGAGCTAATCATAAATAGCCGGCCGTTAAGCTACGTCTACGATGACCACAACCAGCCTGTGGTTTTAACCCCGAATCATCTACTCCTGGGGACTGCGTCCGGGAGTACGCCGTTCGCATCGAGTGACACCGAGGACATCGATTCCCGACGGCAATGGCGGCGCGTGAATGCGCTCGCTGACATGTTCTGGCGACGCTGGCTGCGGGAATATCTCCCAACGTTACAACGTCGTGAAAAGTGGACAAACAATGTACCAAATGTATGTGTTGGTGATGTAGTGATAATAGCGGACAATAATAAAGAACGAAGTGCGTGGACAAAAGGTCTAATTAAATCTGTATACCACGGTAATGATGGAATCATCCGTGTAGTTGATGTAAAAACCATAAATGGGGTCCTGCGTCGACCCGTAGCGAAGATTATTGTGCTTCCCACAGACCAGGATGTAATGCGGCTGAACCCTGTTACAGGGGGTGGAATGTAAGGGAAGCACAGTAGTGCGAGTTTAAATCATAAAATCATTGTCGACATAGCATGTAAGATAAAAGTATTGATTACAGACATGATTCTTGCTAAAAAGGGTAGTGTAACTGAAATTATGACTATTCCATGTAAAAAAGCCTTATATACCCTTATATACTAACTAAAAAGCTCTGTAATATTTTATCCTTACATAGTACTATATTTTAAAGTAGACTATAACGCTAGATAGATCATTTCCCACCTGTATACCTATTTCACATAAGGAAATCGAGTCACTATGTCGAGAATTAAGTAAATTCCTTTGTTCACTAACGTAAACAATGTTATGTGCAACTTCTACTGCGCAGTTGAGTCCCCTTCATACGTTTCAGTTCCCCCGGAACGCCCAAATATGTTAGTACCCCGCATTCCCCGCGAACGTGGAATCCCCTCAAATACAAACACACTGACGTAAGTAGGCGATGAAAAAGTTGTGTAAGTAGAGACACACACACTGTGTGATAGTGTGTGTCACTACTATAAATAAAACCCAATTGTGTATTCGTCAGTTCAGTCGTCTCTCATCCTTTCATAAGGCAATACGAGTACAGTTCAGTCGTCTCTCAACCTTTCATAAGGCAATACGAGTACGGTTCAGTCGTCTCTCAACCTTTTATAAAGTAATACGTGTTCAGTTATTAGTACCTCTGAACACCATCGCGTTCTAGCTTAGTCAGATTTAAAGTCTGTTCTATAAATATTAGTCTCTTAGTGTTTAAGGCTGTTTAAGGCGTAATTATTTTATTCTTCTATTTCTGTGTATTGTGTGTGTGTGTGTGTAAAAGAATAGAGGAATATATAAGTTTTGTGCTCATCCCTGTGGTTTTCCTTTTAAACTCCCACCTGAAATAACCCAGCAACATCATTGACCGCCCCACATAAGTCAACATTTTAGTCCTTCAAAAGCCGATCTGGTTAGCATTTCGGTTTTTAAGGCTACCGCATCAGGGTGGTCAACAATAGGATTTAAACGACGAAATAAAATTTAATTTTTCTCTTTCGGAGCATGCAAGCGTAATTTTACCTTTTATATTTTTTTAGGATTTGAAATCATCAAATGACTTCTCCCGCTCTGGGCAGAGCGAGAGGGTGTGTCAGACTTTTACTGACTAAAACCCACCCATGTTCCTTCCGTTGCATGTGTGCCGGGGCCGCGATATCCCTTTCGGACAAACCCGCAACCCCAGCAGGCATTGGTCTTTCGACCCCGTCAGTTGGTGCTGACATCTCTTTGAGGCGCGCGTGGAACACAACGCGCCGTCGACACGGGCCTGGTCCTTATCGGACGGCGAGCTGCCCATTGCTCACCGTCCGCAAGCCCGAAGACTTTTACCTGGAACCAACCCAACCGTTACAAGACCTTTCAAATAGGGTCCTATAAAGAGGAACCACACAATGGACTGATTACCATCTCTGACCCGGTGCCATTTAGCGATAGCGTGATAACCGTAATATATCGTAACTGTGTTTGGAAGTATGTATGTTAATAGTGTGAGGAATTATTATTATTAATAATGTCGCGGTGAGAGCGAGAAGTACGGATCTAATTTGCATGAAACTGATTAGGGAAAACATGTTATTATTCTTAAGAAAAGTAATGTTGGTTTTCCGTAATCCTTATGTAAACATATTACAACCACATTTAGTTTTTATTTTTTTTCATTATTATTTATAATTGTGACACGAGCGGCACTAAACCCGCGACTGAGCCGTGCCATTACTCTAACCCTTGAGCTATCGGTTCCTGCTAATTACTCGCATCGGGCAATACCATTAATGGAGACGGAAACAATTACCTACATACAACCTTGGACCTGAATATAATGAGATGGAAGATGGTGAGTAGATATGATTCATCGAATTGTCATGGCTAATGGAAAATTAACACGAGAAGAAGCGTAAGACAAATAAACTGTTTCATTGAAATATTAACACAAAATTATTATTTAGAGGAATTATAGGATTTCAATTCCAATTAAATATTTACTATAAATTATTGCTCTAAATTGAACGGATCAAAGTGGGTTAGTCTGACTATAAACAGAGCGAACGCGCCAACTCTCCGGACACATGTACGCGAGCTTCTTTGTGAGTGATTTTTGCAAAGAATTTACCTAAACTTGACTTCCCGCGCTAGACATAAACGCTCCTAAACTTAACAGTCCCTCGCTGAAGTGCGATCCATAGTTTCAACAATATTCAATCCAAATTAAGAGCGTTTAATCTAAAAGTTGGCAACGTCAGTGTCAAATATTTACCTCTTGATTAATTTAGCATTAATACTTTATGGAAATCATTGATGTAAATCATGGATACGCCCTCACCATACTTACGTCGCGCGAAAAGTGTCACTTCTGAAATGAGCGAATTCGCTCATTTCGAACATCATTTCCTCATTCGTCATAGTTCGTGACACATCGGAGTAACTTTCTCGTTTTTAATACACACAGCTGTACAAAGATGCCTTGTTGTGCCTACAGGAAATGTACCAACAACTCCAAAAATACAAACAAAGCTAAAGGTATTACTTTTCATGCGTAAGTAATTTTTTTTCAAATTTATTTCGATTTCAAAAATAAATATTATGACGGATGATGACATATAACAAAAATTTCGTTCCCATGACAACGAACGATAGGGTAGTGTAGCGTTGACAAAAAAAGTTTAAAAGAATTTAGGAAGTATGGAGGTTACATTATAATTTTAAAATATTTTAAAAGCCGGATTTTTTTAATGTATTTGTTTTTTAGATTATCTTTTCTTTGCAACTATGTTTTCGAATACAAAATTATAGGTAAGTACATAAACAATTTAATAAAACGCGATGTGCTTCGAAAGCACATAAAGCGTGGGGTCTTTTGCCTGATCTCTCTCCGCTCGTGGTGGGTTGCCATCCCGCCAGACTATGAGAGTGAGGATATGGAGATTCCTCACCTGCTCAAGCATGTCGAGGGAATCCAGGGGAAGAAGCGCGAATAAAGGCGCAGTGCAAAATTTCATCGTTCAGCCTTAACGCATGAAAAGGTAAAAGACAGGCAGATTTAAAATATTTAATAAATGTACTTTAATCACTATTTGTATTTAACTGTTAGGTTCCCACAAGAACCGGGTGTTAAAGAAAAATGGATTAAAATAATCCAAGAAGAACAAAGAGACGATGAATGGTTGCCAACCAAATACAGTCGCATTTGTTCAGCACATTTTAATGATGATATGTTCTACTTGACACAAGCTGGTCGGAGAAAATTTAAAAAAAATGTTGTACCATCTTTTAAGGTATGAATGTATGATTTAGCTAATTGCCAACATCTGTCCGTGTAGTAAGATCAATCTAGATCGATCTTTAAGTTTTTAAAACTGACTGCCTCAGAAAGTTCCCTACATACTATTTTATTAATTACAGATATCATTTGTAGAACCCACATATGAAATTATGGGTTCACCACTTGAGAATGTTTATATTTCTGATAATGACTCTATATTTGATTCGTAATAATAATTATAATTATTAATATTATTATAGGGGAAACCCGTTTTTTTGTAGTTTCACTAAATTTTTCAACAACTGCCAACGAATCTCCCTTCTAAACCCATCATAAATAAGCCTTTTGGATTCGAAGGAATTCTGAACCAGTTTAATCATGTGACAAGCATCATGATAGCTACTTCTAAATGACATACAGGATTTTTGAATGTTGTTTTTAGATGTGATGGTTGTTTTAGATCACAACCTAGTAAATTGGCTGCAGTTATGTTAGCCGCACAGCCATCAAAAGTTATGGCAACAATATCAACCCCCACATGGTAGCATTCACTCAAACATGTTTTCAATAAATTTGCCCGAGTTTCAGCTGATAGTCCGTTACCTAAAAATATGCCACTGGGATTTTCCAGCTTTCGTTCATGCATACTAATATTAATACATACGCCTGAGTCGCTATTTCGCACGATTTTGCCGAGCCAGCACCGAAATTTACGACGCCTGCAGTCTTCTTTCCAGTCCACGTAGTTTGGTGGCGAAGAGTCATCTCGTCAGCAATTAACGTGCAGAATATTCGCGGATCACAATTTTTTTTTTTTTTTCTAAGTCCTCTATCGCTTCCTTATTAAAGCCAAGACGACCCGAACTGTTATCGTACCATTTTCCTATGTCGCGAGGGTGTGGCAAAGATCCATTAAATATTTTTATTGTTTTTTTTTATCAGCCTGTTAATAAACTCTACCGCTTCTGCTTTCAAATTCAATTCAATTATAATATCATTGATAAAGACAAACATTTTATTATTTCAAAACAACCTCTTTTTTAAATTAAGTACCCTTTTTAAAACGAGTATGCTGACGGTACAGCGACAATTCTCTACGTCATTGTGTGACAGATGACAACTTAAGCACAAATGCGGTCATTTT
This sequence comes from Agrochola lota, assembly GCA_947364205.1. NCBI lineage: Eukaryota > Metazoa > Arthropoda > Insecta > Lepidoptera > Noctuidae > Agrochola > Agrochola lota. The sequence continues at coordinate 4,298,944 of OX376246.1, read as the reverse complement.
TTGATGCTGTAAGGCGTATCTTTGATTTACATCAATGATGGAAATAAGAAATGTGGCTTACTAGTGAACTGGCATATTAATAATGAATTGCAATTTAATTTCAGGTTGTACCCGTTTTAGGTGTTAAAAAGGCATTTGGAAAGTTTCCAAATACTTTTTTGACATCTAAAACTAAATATTCAGTGTTACGATATTAATTATTGCGCTTCATAATCAATATTCTAGTTCGCTAGTTAGCCACATTTCTTATTTCCATAGAGTAATATTTCCAAATTAAAAACAAAACAGCGAAATATTTGACAGCTATTTGCGACGTTGCCGATTTTCAGAATGAACGCTCTTTGGGCGACCACGGTAAAATCCAAAATAACAATTCCAAGTCAAACGTTTGAGCAATCTTCGGTGTCTAGTGTAAAAGCACGAGTCGTACAAGGTCGTACATGATCAGAATCCATAAAAAAAACCGGCCAAGTGCGTGTTGGACCACGCACAATGAAGGGTTCCGTAGTTGGGATGAATTTATCCCAAGAACAAACTTAACATTGTAGTTGAAAAACATGTTCTCCCACTGAATTTTTTCACAAGTCCAAGTATAACCATTTAGCTAGAAGGGGGGGGGCGGACACTTGACTCTAACAAAAAAATTCAGTTAAAAGCTTAATATTTCGCAAACGGATCCTTGAATCTAAAAATGGTTTTCACAAACTCACAATATTTTTAAACGACCTTTCTAACGATACCCCACAACATGGGGTAGACGAGAAAAAAAAACACATCCCCACTTTACGTGTAGCGGAGGTACCCTAAAAAAAAATATTTGGCTTAATTTTATTTTACCACTTTGTCGGCATGATCAATGTGTATACATATGCCAAATTACAGCTTTCTAGTACTAACCGTCTCTGAGTTAACCCGCGGACAGACAGACGGACAGACAGACAGACGGACATGGCGAAACTATAATGGTTCTTTGTTTACTACGGAACCCTAAAAACCAGCCAAGTGCATGTCGGACCACGCACAATGAAGGGTTCCGTAGATGAGATGAATTTATCTCAAGAACAAACTTAACATTGTAGTTGTAGCGGGAAAGCACTCAAAACGCATTGGAAACGAGTGAGCCATAGATAATACGAGTTTAAAGAGTGAGCAACCAAGAGCAGTCGGCAACTGTCTAGTGTCAATGTCAGTCAACTTTCATACCAGTGACATTAGACTAAAAATATAAGACTAATTTTAATCGATATGAAATGGATAATCATTATTTTGGTTTGAGTGAACTTTACACCCTGTTCCTCATACCTCTACAACTCTAACCCTTGAGCTATCGGTTCCTACTAATTGCTCACATCGGGCAACACCTTTATTTTATACTCTTACATACAATAGGTTTTTATGAATAAAACAAACACATAATCAGCAACAAAACAAAAAATTTAATAAACTTATTATAACATACAGCATACATTTTTTTTATTTTTGCAATTTTCAAAAATAGCGTTTAGCGCACCTGTACTTAAAAAACTGTAGCACAGAGATTATTTGCCGGGGTCACGGATGATAACATCGCATCAATGAAAATAGAACGAGTAACGTGCAGTGTTGGCGAATTGAAGGAAAGAGAAAGTGGTGGTGAGTGTTTGTAAATATTATTTTTTCAATTTACAAATTATTTTATCTTATTATAATTTTTATGATTACTGGCCACTAACCATAGCCGGGTGTTAATTTAATGTCGCCATTGTATAACTTTGAACGCCTAATCCTGGTTCATCTTGAACATGGCCTTAGCCACGACACCCTTCTTCAGATCATCTACAGCGGTCGCGTACTCTGACAGACTGTAGGTCTTCACACCGAGCTTGTGGTAATCCAGATACCTTGAAAAAGAACATAATATTATAAAGTCTTCTGAGATACTTTAATGAATCGGCTCACGGTTTTGAATTGTTTTATACAATGTCGCCCATATTTTTCTGAATATTCATGACAAATGATCGAAAATTAACAAAGGTTTAAAAAATGTTTTTTTTTCTATATCCCGCTGTTTTTTTTTTTTGTTTTAATTGAATAACATGAAAATTATTAAAGATAGACCATGAATTTTCAGAAAAATACGGGGCGGGCTCATGTCCATGGGCGACATTTATATTACATTAGCTAGGATTTGTTAGGTGAAAATACTGAACACTTTCTTTGAATATGGTTTGCGCAACAATTAGTACCAAGTCTAATGTTCTTGTGCCTTATTCTTTAAAGAGCAATGGAGCTAGAAAACTTTGTGTCATAATACTTTTTATTAATAAATAAATAAAATAAAATGTTTATTTCAATGACTTAAAATAAGTTTACATTAGGTCTTTAGGGGAATTTCCATTTAAGTAAGAAATATACTTGTGTTAGGAAGTTCCACTCTTCCACTACGAGTAATTACAACTTGCAGTGGAAACCATTGAATAGACATTTCATTTTAGTATTAGGAAAAGAGTGGTAAAAAACAAAAATAAAAAACAAAGTAAACAATTTTATAGACGCGCTGTCGTGTGGAGGTGTGTATGAGTGCGTGCGCGTGTGTGTGTTTATGTGTGCGTGTGTGTATGTGCGTATGAGTGTGGATGTGTGTTTAACAATAGTTTATATCATATAAATAGCATATGATGTATGTTAATACTTAATGAAAGTGGAGAAGTATTCTCAGAACATATTTAGCCGGAACTGTTAGTGTTTATAAGCTTATCGTTTGGACCATATTCTCAATCTCATTGTAAGTTTTGGACTTTAGCCATTTTGTCGGAGCATTTTTGCAGTCTGGACATGAAAGTAAGTAAATATTTAATTCTCTGTTTATCAAGTTATATAAATGAGTGGATTACTTTTATTATACTAGCGTATTGTCTCGTAACAAACGTTGATTTAACAGGAACATTGGGGATCATGTATTTCCTTCTTCCTTGCCGAGTCGTGGGATCGAAAGTGAGAGATTTATGTTGTTTTTTAATCACTACTACTAATGTTTATACAATATGGGGTTATAAACACACAAGTGGCTTATTATATTAGCCCTTAGCCACGAAAACTGCTCTTGGCGTAATATTCTCCCGTGGTCCCTAATAATTATAATGTCTTTATGTAAAGATAGGCTGTAAAGTAGATATTATAATATAATTTTGTAAAGATGGAAGATATTTAGTTTCTTTAATCGACCATCATGACAGAGATCTGAAAAGTGAACACCCTAAGCGTTTATCCTAAAAGTTGGTAACGTCGCAAATAGCTGTCAAAAATTTACTTGTTTAGATTAATTTGGCAATATTACTGTATGGAATTGAATTTGATGTGTTAGGTGTAAAAAAGGCATTTGGAAAGTTTCCAAATACTTTTTTTACATCTAAAACTAAATATTCGTTGTTACAATATTATTTATTGCATCATAATCATAATCAATATTCTAGTTCGCTAGTTTGCCACATTTTTTATTTCCATACAGTAATGTTTTTAAATTAATCAAAACAGCGAAATATTTGCAATCTATTTGCGACGTTGCCCACTTTCAAAATGCACGCTCTTAATTGGTCTTTCCATTAGAAGCTTAAATTAAACATTGAGAATGTTAAAGAAGAGGAAGAAGAACCCTTACCTGCTCCCCATAGCCTTGAGCCAGCTGATAGCGTTGGGGAAACTGAACGGATTGATCTTAACGCCTATGATTGTCAGCTCTTTTTGGTAAATGTTGAACGGGTTGATGCTGAAACAAAAGAAATATTAATAAGAAACGAATAGAAATGATATTCTTCTTGGAAGTGTCGATGTCAATCTAAATAGACTCGGCCCAGAATTCGGCCACGTGTTTGGCGCCATCACTAGCATGCTGTAACGTGCAGCTGACAGGTGCGCAGGACACGACATTTAGTGTCCCATCGTTTGTGGAACAGCACCACATTTACACTCCAAGGCGGAGGCGTCTATGAATCTCCACCTGAACAGGTTTTCCTTGCTTCGGCCAACCTGGGTCCGGAGTTTGTTTAAAGACTTCCAGGTTACCCAAGACAACTCATGTCCAGATGGGAGATATTCAACAGGTGGAACGAATGGTGTGGGTAAGGAAGCCATCCAAAATCCACTTACAAAACCGTATCTGCACGCAGCCTCTATTAACATCAAAGAAGGTTCTCACAAGACCAATGCGAAATTCTTCCTAATGCCTACCGCAAAACTGACCACGACATTCTTTGCATCCAAGAGACCCGTCGAGATGAATACCAAAGCTGGCCACACCTCCTTGGACTTACGCTTATCGCCGAGAACAGTCACCCGAAGCATGGGAACGCAGTGTTTGTTGCTCCCAACGTAAGCATACTATCCATCAAGTGCTAATTTATATTATCAGACGAGAATATATAATTTATACTATCAGAGTTCATTTTAGTTTCATTGCACGTTCACATGCATATTTAGCCGATAATGTTCCCTCTTTTGGGACACAGGCCTCCTCTCAGTGAGAGGAAGTGGGCCGTAGTCCACCACGCAGGCCCGGTGCGGGTTGGTAGATGTCAAATGTCTTTGTATGTTTGGTTCTAGGACATTCCGGTTTCCTTCCTTCACCATTTTGAGACCAGTGGTAATGATATAATTTATGTCGTCATCGTTGTGGCTGCCGTTACCACTGGGTAACCACTGCTCCATGTTCACATTACACCGACAAAATAGGACTGAACGTTCATCTGCTTCTTTCATTTCATTTTCTGATCATTTGTTAGGCCGTATTCTCAGCGGCAACGGGCAGCGGAGCGGCGGCGGTGGTGACAGCGACGCGACAGCGGCTCGTTCAAATGCATATTTTTATATGGAACTGTTCTTGCTCCCTGCGCCGCTGTCATCAAGTTCCATATAAAACTATGCATTTGATGGCGCCACTGTCGCAGCCGCCCCGTTGCCCGCTGCCGCCGATAAAACGGCCTTAGTGCCGAAATCCTGTCGTTGAATCGGTTCACTAATGAATTAATTTTTCACTTTTGATTCATTTTGAGTTCAGACTGTTTTAATTCGAGAGAAAAAGTGAAACAAATGGTATCGGTTTGGACTAGAGTCCGTTTTCAATACATGTAAAATGCCAATGAAGGGCAACATCGTGAGAAAACTGGAACAGCCTGAAATAGCCATCGCGTGAGCAAACGCAGATCAATGCTTCTAGCTTGTAGGAGAACAATGCATTTCTGTGGGGGCATTGTTTACCAACATAGAATAGATGTCTCCTGTGTATCATTTTTCTTACAACCATATGCACGTCATGCATGCAGTCACACCGGTGACACCTATATCATCGATGCAGTTCTTTTTTCAAACGCTGCCACAATTTATGGCGAAGACACTGACTGGATTGAATTATATTGTTCTAAAATACAATAGACGATATATTTAGTAACCTATTCCTAAAGAGTCATAAAAAGTCCGGTAAGACCGGTTTCTTATAAGGTTGCATATGGCAAGGGTTCCTAAACACGTGTTTCACCTCTCAACAAGGCATCCTCAGGATGACGATTGACTTTTCGTGAAGCTGAATACGGCGTGTTGCCACACCGAGCGCCAGACGCAGAGTGAGCAATACCGCCCGACAACTCCAATTATCTACTCGATCCACTTCGGCCTCGATCGTTATTAGCGGGATTAGGGGCGCACAATCGCAGCAAATGTGACCTTGGAATACTCGTTTGTAATACTTTCAACAGTGTAACGTTTCCTGTATTATTTTTAACAATTTCTAAACTCTCTAGTAGTGTTGAGCAAAATGGGATCTTTCAGGACAACTATTCTTGTACGCTGCAATATGTTATTTATATCTTGTTTGGAAATTACGACCAGTTTGACCTATGTATATACCTGTACAATCATCGCAATGTGACTTGTAAACACCTGATTTTTATGGTTTTCTAATCAATCTTTTCCGTAACAAATTTGTCTTAATGAATTATTTGTTTTAAAAGCTACCCTCACATAATCCATATTTATTGTATATCTACGTCTATTGCATTTCATAATGTATTCACGCCTGAATCAATTAACTTTATTCTATTGTATTTTTATAAATGATGAATTGATGACACAGTAAATAATAAGTAAGTATCCTTACGTGGCGGTATGTGCGGGTGGACAGCAGCCGAACAGCACGTACCTGCCACCTTCCCTGAGGTAGTTGAAGCTGATCTCCATCACCTTGCCAACTCCTGGAAACATAACAAGATGAAGTGAACATGCAGGCCACGAAAGAGATGGTGAGATTAATGGATGATAGACTTTCAGAATTATAAAAAAACTTAAATCCCCTTCAAATGGTACACACGGTACAGTTTGCAAAACTCTTTTTTTTAATTTTCCAATTTTTCCCTGAAAGGATTATTATAAATTAATTTATTTACATTACACGTCCGTCTTTGGGTCACAGAAATGCATATGTGTACCAAATCTTAACTAAATTGGTTCAGTAGATTCGGAGCAAATTGGCTGTGACAGACGGACAGACAAACAGCCACACAGACAGACGAGTGATCTTATATGGGTTCCGTTTTTTCATTCGAATGTACGGAACCCTCAAAACAAATAACTTAACGTGTATAATTTGTGTGTGTGTGTTCAATGTTACCTGTGCAGTCAATGATAATATCGTAGGTAATGTTCTCCTTAACTTCCTTAGCCAAAACGTCAGGGGTAACTAGTCTATAGCCAGTATCTGAAACAGTTAAAGAAAACATGATATTATTCAAAATTAAGAGTGTTTATTCTGAAATTGGGCAAAGTCAAAGTCAAATCATTTATTTCAAATAGGCCCTTGCAAGGCATTTTAGAACGTCAAAAATTACAAAAAATTAAATTGATTCTAGTCGCCCCTTCCAAAAGGTAGTTTTCGTATGGAGAAGAATGGGCAAGAAATTCCACCGTTACTCTTTTAAAATGTTTTACAATATATTTTGTATATGTAGGTACATTAGTCACTCGTATATAATTACGTATATATGTGAAGACGATGCATCTAAAAATCAAAAAATTAAATACTATACCACAATATGTAAAAAGAATTTTAAAAAAGCAACAACAGATAAATTAATTACTTATGTGATAGATACATGGTTCTCACATATTTACAAACATTATAAAAGTAGACGATTTCACAAAAAAAAAAATTCAACTTCGCTAAAGAGGTTAAATATTTCGCTGTTTTGATTATTTTGGCAATATTACTGTATGGAAATATGAAATGTGGCTAACTAACAAACTAGAATGTTAATAATGAATTGCAAGTATAACACGTTTTAGGTGTAAAAAAGGCATTTGGAAAGTTTCCAAATACTTTTTTTTACATCTAAAACGAATTATGCGATATTAATTATTGCATTTCATAATCAATACTTTAGTTCGCTAGTTAGCCACATTTCACCAAATAATATTACCAAATTAATCAAAATAGGTAAATATTTGACAGCTTTTCTTACGTTTTTTGCAATTTGCAGTGCTGTTTCGTTGCATGTTGGTCATAATTCAATTCGCGGCAATTATAATAAAATAATTATTTAATTATAATCATTTCAAAATGTATATAGCGTTCGAAATTTTATGTGTTTGATGGTTAAAAGACTATTTCATGAAATGTGATAATTAAGAGCTAAATTGATAATTTAAATGCATATAATTTCCATTTTATTGATTGTGATTTTACTTATATTCACCCTTTTCCACCCAAATCTGCATTCGCATGAGCTCCGCATTGATTAATGCGGCGGATGCGGAAGTCTAAATAAATGCGGAAGCTCCGCAATTGCGCATGCGACTTTTCCCAACATCCCTGATTCAAACATAGTGTGCTTCTCAACTTTGATTTTAAATCTGCCAGCAAATCCCTTGTTATTTGTCCAAATTGGAAATTACTTGGCAATGGCATAAAGTTTGACAGCACATCAGAAAAATAGACTTGCAGAAACCAAGACAGCAGGGTTTTTGTAATAGTCAATCAAATACCGGTTTCTCATTCAAATAATGGAAGTGACAATTTTATCAAATCTTACCCATTCTCTTGACGATGTCTAGTCTGGTCTGGTTCATCTCGGAGACGGTCACCTCCCTGTGTCCGTGGTGGTGCAGGGTGGTGATCCATAGGTTTCCTGGTTACAAGATGGGTCCATTAATATGTGCATCATACCCGGGCCCGTTCAAGGCGTCAAGCGATGCGACTTGTGACTAAGGTTGCTATCCGTCCGGGTTTCCCCGGATTTGTCCTAGTTTAGAGGGCATTCGGGGAGCGTCCGGGCGGGGCTTCATTTGTAGTCCGGGTTTAAAAATGTAAGGCTTGTGCAGACCAGCGCGACTTGTCGCGCGACGCGACGCCGCCGGTTATTGTTATACCGTACAGTTTTCTTAGAAATTGCATTGTTTGAGTCGCGCTGGTCTGCACAAGCCTTTAAAGTCTTGGGCCGCCCGCGACACACACACTGTGCCCGCGCGCCGCGATCAACCGACGAACTGACTCAATAAATTCACCGTCCCCCCGCCCCTCCCGTCGCAGTTGCCACGGTGCGCACTTCGACTTCACCGCCCGCACTCCGCAGTGACAGTGACACTGGCAGTGAGTCGCAGGACGGTTATCAGTGTAGACGTTACAGCTATGCGGGTGTAACTACCTCAAAAATTGTAAAACTGATTACTAAAATCTCAGTACTTTTAAGATTTTTGTTTAAAAATGTAATTGAATTTTGCTAGGTTTAATATTTTAATAAGGTTTTGTTTTCAGAGTATATTAATAATTTGTGTTTTATTTTAAGAATAAAAAAATTCTAGCTGATTATTAAACCAATTTGTGATAAACTGTAATTAGGTTGTCTTTTGTTAGGAACATTTAAAATGATGATAAAAGATGACTAAATTAAATTATAAGGTCTGAAAATAAATAAAGGGTTGTAGGTTTCTGGGCTCTAAAATCCGGGGCTTTCACGCGTTTTGTCCTGGCTGCCAAATTTTTGAGATGGCAACCCGACTTGCGTCAAGCGACACGCCCCTCCCGCGCGTCTCCTGTTGTGCCCTGCTAAGCCGAAAGACGCTATCTCTGAGATACGGCCTTTTAGTTTGTTTATGCCATTACAAAGCTATAACAATTTCGCATCTGATGGTATGAGCCAAATAGCGCTATCTAAAAAAACCACTAAGATTAATTTTTTATATTTTCATATGGTTCCATATATTACAATTTACAAAAAGTAAATTTTCTCAAAACTTACTCAGATTGAGATAGCGCCTTTCGGCTTAGCAGCGCCGTGTTACCGTCCGTCGGTCCATAAGTTGCGTCACGGTTCTTGTAAAAAAAAACTCTTTATCATTTGTATTAGGTAGGGCTCATTTACACGAGGACGATTCGTGTTTTAGACGAATCGTCTTTTTTCAAGATTTGTATTTTTTTTGTCGGCGGCATTCCTTTTTTACGCCCGTGTCCAAACGCATCACGAATCGCGAAAAACGACGGACACGTCTTAAATCACGTATCGTCTTTTAAAAATCACGGTCGCTAAAAAATATGAATGGTGATTTTTTTGTGACTGATTTTGAAGCTGTCGTCCAAGACTGAACTCTGAATCACGAATCAAGTGTGAACATCTATTCGGATATTTTAACGAATCGCGAAAAAACTAGTTTCCGTATGCAATGTGAACGTGCCATGTCATGACGAATCGTCAATGACGGGTCCCACTGAGCTCGTAGATGTATTAATTAGCAACTTACCGACGATACCAGCACCGAGAATTAGGACCTTCTGTCCTACTTTGATGGGGGAGGCGCGGTCGAAGCCGTGGCTGACGCAGGAGTAGGGCTCACAGAGACCAGCTGAAAAAAGGGCATACAATTAGTACTTAGCGACAGCTCTAAGTTCAAGTCCAAAATTTTGAAATATTTATAAATTCTTTTTACGTTTTTATCTAACGAACAAGCAGTCTTGATCGTAAGTGGTCTTTAGTACCAGAGTCTTCGCAGTTACCATCTCAGAGACCTAGTCTAAATCATGGTATAATAATATACTTCGCCAGGCATATAGCATTCCGAGACACTGGTCACGTGGGTGACACAAGGTTACGTCATCACATCTGTGTTACCGGAAGTTTGTGATAATAACTCCCCAACCACCCTTATTACCTTTGCGAATTCGATAAAACAATGAGGTTTTAATTAACAATTACGTTGGTTTATGTATAATTAAATTGAATTGTTTCGTTTGATTAGACAAACAAAACGACAAGTTTGTATATATTTTTAAACAGAATGGTGACTGAAAATATTTCATTAATTCATGTTTTGTTGCAATAAAGTGGCAACTGGATGGTGACGTAAGCATGTGTCACTCCCGGAATGCTAGACCGTGTTTTATTAGACCATGGTCTAAATATCTATGCCTGTAATTAAACTGGCGCAGGCTGAACTAGTTGCGGGCTCGAACTAACAGGTAAGCGTGGCCAAAAAGCACGCTATCTGTTCTGGCATCATGTCTGACAGAGATAGTATCAGTGATGAGCAGCTAGACGCTAGTCTTTATGTACAACGTCTAGTTCGCACGCACACAAACTTCGTTCCGAAAAAAAATACAAGAGAACTTTTAGTATAAACGCTCTTAAGCCCGTCGGACCATCTATTTGGGCTGATCGTTCCACGCTACGCTTAATATTATATTAGCCTGCAGTGTTCCCACTGCTGAGACATAAGCGCTTATAGCTCTTTGAGCACGGGCCCAGTGCGCGTTTTAATGTGATGAAATAATTTACACAAAGTAAAGCGCCTGAATCAATCTGCCTAACCTTTTCCCAACTACATTGGGGTCGGCTTCCTGTCTAACCGGATGCAGCTGGATACCAGTATTTTACATGTAGCGACTGCCTATCTGACCTCCACAACCCAGTAACTGGGTAAAACGATACCCCTTGGTAAGACTGGCTGTCAGACTTTCGGGCTTCTGACGACCCATAACGACTGTCAAAGAACCACGACTGACACCCGGGGCCAACAGCTTAACGTGCTATCCGAGGCACGGAGGAGTCTCGGTATGTAAAGATGGTGACTCATCCACAGACCAACCCCGGCAAGCGTAGCTTAACCTAATGGATCGACCGTAACGCACCTTCACGCCTGCTTCATTCCTACGACATACGACTTGTAAGTCTCATTACCTTGAGGCCACCACTGCTCTCTACTACATCAACAAAATCCTTACCTTGCTCAGTGGTAATCCCGTCAGGCAACGCGTAGACCTGAGTCTGTGGGGACCTGACATATTGCGCCCACCCGCCATCCTGCCAGATGCCGATGGTGTTGTTGATGCCAGCTGTTAAGCAGTATTGATAGTTGCCCATACGGCAGTACTCGCAGAGGTTACAGGACCTGGGAAAATAAAAGAAATTTTTCGATGGGTCATCATCACCTTCCCGACCTTGTCCAATGTTCCTTGGGCAACGCAAGACATTTTCGTCTTCCATTCTCTCCTGTCAACCGTCACGATATCATTCACTCCCTTCTCTTTCATATCACTCCTCACACAATCCATCATCTATTCTTTGGTCTTCCTCTCCCTCTCCATCCATCTACATTTTTATTCATCACTCTTTTAGTTACATACGTTTCTTTCCTCCCTCCTCTATACATGCCCATACCAAGCGGTTAGTCCCAACTATGCTCTAGTCCCGCTATGCTCGACTCAAAAAATACCTACTAAAAAGTTTCGCTATGCACGCAATTCAAAATTCTACGTAAACAATGGAAGGGTCAGTTGGAAAGAAAAGTGTTTGAATTCAAGTTAAAAAAATTATAGCGCTATTCGTATACGCCTCGCTGTTTTGACTCGTTCTGACAATAAAAAGGCAAAATGACAGGTATGGACATACGAATTTCAGAGCAATTCTATGTTAAGAAATGTTTTTGAATTATTAGTCTATTTGAGCTATTAGTCAATATTGACCCATCAAAATCATTCAAATCCTATGAGTTGGTAACATAATGATTGAATACTGTCGTGAATTCATGCATGCCTAGTACTTTTTGTTAGGTTACTGCTCAGAAATTGTGCACAACATCTAATGATTGAAATACTATGACGTGAATTCATGCAAGACTAGTACTTTTTGTTAGGTTGTGCCAAGATTCAAGTTTATTACTTCAAGGAATAAGATTTTGTTCCACCTAGGTTTTCTAAATTTACTTTTTAAATGGTTAATATTTTATTTAAATTACACTGTAACAGTTTTCTTCATCACTACGCGAGAATGTGATTTCGTGCATAGCGAAACTTTTTAGTAGGTATTTTACGAGTCGAGCATAGTGGGACTAACCGATACCAAGTCAGAGCTCATTCACACGGGACCCGTCATTAAGGATTCGTCAAAAAAATGATACGTCATGATGACGGATGCACGTTCACATTGCATACGGAAACGAAATTTTTCGCGATTCGTCAAAATATCACACTTGATTTATCACACTTGATTCAGAGATCTTGAACGAGCGCTTGAGTCACAAAAAAATCACGATTAATGTTTTTTGACGAACGTGATTTAAGACGTATCTGTCATTTTTCACGATTCGTGATAACACGGGCATTTAAAAAGCATTAACGCCGTCAAAAAAAAAAACGAGTCGTCAAAAAAGACGAAAAACACCAATCGTCCTTGTGTGAATGAGCCGTCAAACGATTTCCTTTCAACATTTCTGTCACTGGTGCCACTTTGAAAGTTCCCCATAAATATAATAATTTCTTATTTTATCTATTTCGTCACTCCACACACATCCATCTCAACATTCTTATCTCCGCTGCATCTTTTGTCATGTCTTCTTCACGGGCCAGCATTCCGATCCATACAGTACGACATTTTAGAAGACAATAAAAATAATAAATGTAACAAAAAAATATTTTTTTGACTGTCAGTTTGATTGTTACAAAATATTGGACCAATTAATTTTATTTTTTACGTAATTCAAAGATTCCGGCAAAACTTTGAGTAGGCAATACGTTAGAATAAACCATTTTTTATTAATAAGATAAAGCAAAAAATACGTGACGAGCAAAATACTGCCGGGTTTATTTTAGAAGGGTATGCGAGCAAAATACTGCCGGGTTTATTTTAGAAGGGTATGCGAGCAAAATAGTGCCGGGTTTTTTTTTAGACGGGTATGCGAGCAAAATAGTGCCGGGTTTATTTTAGAAGCGTATCCGAGCAAAACAGTGCCGGGTTTATTTTAGAAGCGTATCCGAGCAAAATACTGCCGGGTTTATTTTAGAAGGGTATGCGAGCAAAATAGTGCCGGGTTTATTTTAGAAGCGTATCCGAGCAAAACAGTGCCGGGTTTATTTTAGAAGCGTATCCGAGCAAAATACTGCCGGGTTTATTTTAGAAGGGTGTGCGAGCAAAATAGTGCCGTGCCGGGTTAATTTAGAAGGGTATGCGTGCAAAATAGTGCCGGGTTTATTTTAGAAGGGTATGCGAGCAAAATAGTGCCGTGCCGGGTTTATTTTAGAAGGGTATGCGTGCAAAATAGTGCCGGATTTCGTGACGACACACAGAATTATGTTCTGTGGTTCTGTTTAAGATTTCATGGTGTTATTACCCAACTGCGCGACAGCAAATATAGGGTTCGGATTTTCACGCGTATCTATAAATCGTTGTATGTGGGATTCTTTATGTCCTCGAGGATCTTACAGACTGAATGGATTTTAATATTTTTAATACATGAGGTGCCCATAGACTCGTCTAGGTCGTGAGACGGTTATTGGCTAGGTGCTTTTATGAAACCAAAATGGAGGATTTTAGACGTCAATTAAAAAAAAAAGTAATTTAAAAAACTAAAAAACCCGTCTGCATAAACACAAAAAGAATTAAAACGAGTATTATAATCTATAGAATTTTGGTATAGCAGTCGAGACAAAACAATAACCTAAAATATCGTGTAACTTATAATTGTCCCGCCTGCGATACTACGATATGACGACAAATCATTCATCAAAATCGGTTCAGCCGTTTAGTAGTTACGAGGGAACGTAGAGACGGACATACATACAGCTCAAACACATAACCCTGCTTTTTTTGGCTTTGCCGCAGTCGGGTAAAAAAACGTGGGGTCGGGGGATCTCCGTCGATAGTAAAGTTCCTTTCAAACACTCGTATATAACAGAAAGAGACAGAGAGAGAGAAAAAGATGCATTGGGAGAAATCGCCACGTAAGGAAAAAGCGTTATGCCCCAATTTTTTTTTTTTTTAGTTGGTAATTATAAAATAACTTCTCCCGCTCTGGGCGGACCGGGAGGGCGTGTCAGACTCTTACTGACTAAAACCCAACCGCGTTCCTTCAGTTGCCTGTACGTTGCCAGGGGCCACGGTGGCTTTCGGACTTTCCCGCGACCCCGGAGGATAACGCTTTTTCCTTACGTGACGATTTCTACCAGTCAACTCCTACCGCAAGCCGCATAAAGGCACTTTGTTCAACAAGGTGTATGATACTTACTCGTTAGGGTCAATAACGACTTTCTGTCCGACCTTGAAGATGGATTTCTTGCCAACTGCGTGGACGACACCTGAAGACTCATGTCCAAGGGCTATGGGTCGGGTTTTGATGGCGGGAAACTCACCCTGTAAAGAAACATAATGTTAAACAAGGCGTTTTTTATATCCCATAACTCTAGGGTATGAATGAGACCATATCAATGAATCAACGTGCATTTTTTTTTCGACTTTTCGGCAGAATCACGATTAGCTATCAATCTGCCTAGCCTTTTCCCAACAATGTTGGGGTTGGCTTCCAGTCTTACCGTATGCAGCTGAAAACTAGTATTTTACATGGAGCGACTGCTTATCTGACCTCCACAACCCAGTAACTGAGAAATACGATACCCCTTGGTAGACTGCTTATCAGACTTTTGGGCTTCTAACGACCCGTGACGATTGTCTAAGATTCACGAATCACAGCCGGGACCAACGGCTTAACGTGCTTTCCGAGGCATGGAGGAGTCTCGGTAAATAAAGATGGTCACCCATCCACAGACCAACCCCGGCAAGCATAGCTTAACCTGATGGATCTACCCGTGTGGCTGTTATTACTTAGCCACGTGCTCCTCTCGACAAAGTCACAATTATTTATGTTTTAAACCCTTAGGTGAAATAAAAAAAATAAAAAAAACATGACATCAGACTATTTTTGTTCATAAAAAGATACTATGATACTGTCGCATTTTCTTAGCTTTAAATATGAATGATTGGTTTGAATGAAAATGATTTACTCGTACTTATCAATGAAACTTAGATAGACACACCGAGAGTCTAGTGGTAACTTATCTTAAAACAATTAAAAAAAAAATATAAGCTAGTTGATTCTTTGACATGGTCTCATTAATACCATAGAGTTATGGGATATAAAAAGTGGCCAAGTGCGAGTCGGACTCGCGCACCGAGGCGAGGGTTCCATACAAACCTGTATATAAGCAAAGTTTAAAATGATTAAAAATATTCTTATTATATGATGTAACTAAAAAGTTATGCTTTTCGCAATTTTTCCTTAATCTGTGCTATAAGACGTTGCTTTGTACTTAATTTCAAGATTCTGAGTTCACGGGAAGTACCCTGTAGGTTTTGATTCCCTTGCGAGTGTTGAAAATTTGCAGCATAAACAGCTGTATCTTTTGATTGTTTTGGCTTAGAAGTTAGATTTTTTCACAGCTTCAAGGGACAGTAGACCTGAGTATTTGATATGAATTTCAGCTTGATACCTCCCTGTTCCTGAGAAAATGATCTTGACAGACAGACAGACAGACAACAAAGTGATAGGGGTTAAGGGCTCCGCTTTTTCCTTTTGAGGTACGAAACCCTAAAAAACACCTTGAATACCATAGCATATGCAGCCTATTTTACTAGGCCCGGTGGAAGGAAAACGCGCTCAAGACAGAGCAGCAGCGAGATGATCAGACGCTATCAAGAAGGCTGTTGCAGGTAGTATTTACCAAGCGGTCTACACTGCAGAAGACCGCATAGCTTAGAGGCGCGTTTTTATGAGGTCGCGATCCTAAGCATTGAGGGAACAACTAATAAGAAGATAGCAAGCAGCCTGTAATTTTCCCAATGCTGAGACACAGGCCTCCTCTCTATAAGCGGGAGTGAGCCGTAATCCTCCACGCGGACCCAGTGCGGGTTGGTGAAAGTCAGAAGTCTTCAAATTTTCAGTTCTAGGTCATATATGTTTGGGGTGATCGTGGCTAAATGTTAACAGCTGCACGGGTCGATTGGGGATTAAGCTACGCTTGCCGAGGCCGGTCCGAGGATGGGTGACCATCCATAACATATCAGACCCCTCCGGGCCTCGGAAAGTACTAAACCGTTAGTCCCGGAAGTCATTTGTAGATCTTTGACAGTCGTTACGAGTAGTCAGAACAGAAGCCCGAAAGTCTGACAACCAGTCTTACCAAGGGGTATCGTGTTACCCAGTAACTGGGTTGTGGAGGTCAGACATGCAGCCACCCCATGTAAAATAATAAATAATCAACTGCATCCGGATACGGTCTAAAAAAACAAGGTCTGGCATTCCGGGAGTGACACATGCTTACGTCACTATCCAGTTGCCACTTTATTGCAACAAAACACAAATTAAGGAAAGATTTTCAGTCACCATTCTATTAAAAAATATATACGAAGCATTTAAATTGTCCTTTCGTCTGTTTAATCAAACGAAACAATTTAATTTAAACATATATACCAAAGTATTTATTAATTAAAACCTCATTATTTTATCGGACACGAGTATGCACACTGTAATGAAGTTCGTTGGGGAGTTATTATTACAAACTTCTGGTAACACAGATGTGATGACGTAGACATGTGTCACCCACGTGACCACTGTGTCTCGGAATGCTATACCTGGCGAAGTATATTATTATACCATGCATCCGGTTAGACTGGAAGCCGACCCCAAGAAAGTTAGGAAAGGACTTGGCAGATGATGGTAAAATGTATTTACCTGAAGGATATGCAGATCAGTACCGCATATTCCGGAGTAGTGAACTTTCACGATGACATCATCGTCATTGATGATCTTGGGTATGGGATAGTTCTTCTGGAAGCTCAGGGAAAGCTTGCTGCCGTCAAATACAACTGCTTCCATGTTGTTTTTTACTGTAACAGAAGATTTTTCATATTTTTTTTATAATAATAATCATAATCATTTATTTGTCAGAATATGGTACATTTTATGGTCTTAAGATTAGTTAATGGTATCATCACATTCTGCCAAGTGTGTCGTGCAAATAATAGGTACATACATTATTTTTTATTAGATTATTAGGTTAGTATTAACATAATCGCTTGCATACTCACGAATTAAAATTACAATTTTAGGTATGTCAGTTAATAATAATATCATAAACACACACATATTCAGGATGTCAAAGTATAAAACATTAACAATTCAATTAGGATGTCAAAGTGTCATTCAAGTAGTCGCTTTAATTATAATAACATTTAATATATAGCAAGTCTTTCAGTGTCTTTTTAAATCCATTTAAATTTAACTCTTTAATTGATTTTGGAATTTCGTTATAAACTTGCGGGGCTCTGCAGAATATGCTTTTCCACATTAAAGCTGTTTTTGCTCTCCGTCCGCGTAACATATTATTCCGCCTGTTACGTTTAACAGTATCTGACAAGTGGGGAAACAAGTGTGCATTTAACTTAACAAACAAGGCAGTTTCACAGATATACAAAGCCGGGGGTGTCAGAATTTTATATTTTCTGAAATATGGTTCACAACTGTCCGTTACTTGAAGTCCAAACATGGCTCTGATGGATCGCTTTTGCGCTTTAAAAGCGGCTTCTCTGTTTATATATAAGTCTCGTTAAACTGAATCGAATCCAGCGCTTAACGAAATTCGCTCGAGCCGATTGTGTCTACCAAAGTATACGGATATGTTCAAACTGGCGCGATCAGTACCGCGTGACTTCCTAATCATAATGCTGAGGCTACATTGTCGCGTTATCGCAAACTATACATCACGCGCTCTCTGTCACACACCGCCTGACGTCTCAATGAGCAACAGAGAGCGCGCGAAGTAAACTGTGCGAAAGGGGTGTGTAACTCTTTACGGAACCGACTCACTGATCCGGATCGTTGAAGTGTAAGATTGGTTCAGTAACAACGTTTCAAAAGCATCATTTGAATCTGAGTCATTACTTTGCCTATGTGCTCTTTCCGCGCGACCGTCGCTTGCGAGGCGACTGAGCAGCAGTGAGCGAGAGAGTTTAATAATATATGTAATATTTTTTTATTATCTGACTGACGGAAAAAATAGTTTTTCCCTGTTTATCAACATATTTCTTTAGTCAGGTAATAAAAAAATATTAGACACGTTTTTTTTCTGTCATATTATTAAAAAAATATTTAGATAAAACGCATTATAGTTGGTTAATGGGGGCTCGCTACGTCACAATTCAGTATAAAATCTATCGGAGAGTAACGTCATGCCACATTTTAACTCAATGTATTGCCGTCTCAATGAATTCTTTTGATTACGTGAGAAAATATTTTTTAATATTCTATCCGATGGACAAAAAATTTTTTTTGTCGACATCCGTACTCTCGTACTAAACTTGTTTTACTTCCCTACTCTCGTACTAAACTTGTTTTACTTCCCTACTCTCGTACTAAACTTGTTTTACTTCCCTACTCTCGTACTAAACTTGTTTTACTAGTATTCAAAATGTAAACTAGTACCTATTCAAGATGCGTTCAACTTTTTACACGATTGAGCACAAAGTCTTTAACTATATGTAATATTATAAGAAATTTTCCTCATAACAGCCTTGAAGAAAAATATTACAAACTAATACCGCATTATTATAGTAAGTACGTACGAAAAATACTTACAAAATTATGTATAAATAATTTGGGATCTAGGTAAACCCGCTTATTTTTGTTTAATAAATCCCACTTACCTACTTCTACCTATATACTAGCTTTTGTCCACGGCTTCGCCTGCGTGGATGTCGGATATCATCCAACGAGAACGTGCTACTAGGATAAAAGTATCCTATGTCCTAGCTAACCTAACCCAAATCATGGCCTCTCCGTATGCTTAAAGGTAAGAGACCGAGAGATAATAAATTGTAATTATTTTTACCCCGGGGAGCTATTTTAATATGCGGACTATGACTATTAAATCTCATAAAAAGGGCTACTATATTATACATAAAGTGGTTTAGGCGTAAAAAGGTGTCGAATATTAAAGTTAAGTACGCTGGTCACTGGTCCCGCTCTTGTCGTAGACAATGTACCTACATGTTAACCAAATTATTTTGATGCCTTTAAATTGGTGAAACTTTTGACCAAATAAACCGATTATTATGAAACAAAAATTTTAAAAAGGAGGGGAAATAATATAATATTATTATAATTCTGTAAGTTTTTAAATTATTTAAATATTAAATTGATCTCATAAAAATAAAAAAATATTATAAAGACTAAATGTAAGCTCAATTTATCGACTATGGCCAAAAAAACACATTGTTAATTTTAAAATCATCCCCTAGTTTACTCCTTTGGGGGGGATGATTTTACAAAAACGCTGTAAGACGTGATCACTTATTTCTTACTAAAAGCAAAACAATAAATTTACATATGCCAAACTTAACAAATGAATGCTGGTTTTCCCATACTAACTTTCATCCCCTATAGGATCATTTTTAAGACAAAAAGTAGACCATGTCCTTCCCCAGGTTGCCAAATTTTGCCGGAATTCGTTCAGTGGTTTAGACGTGAAAAGGTATTAACATACAGACAGAGTTACTTTCGAATTGTATAAAATTAAATTAATATATGATAATATTATATAATAGGTATATAATTATAGTCATAATATATAATAGTAGTAATAGTATTAAAGTATAGGTATATAGTATGGATTTAATTTAAAATGAACCTAATTGAAATATCGGAACACAAGCAAAGTTTTATAATTTTTTAATTTTTTTAATTGCTCAATAATTAAATTATTAACTTACCCGACTGAGATATCTAATGCTGGACTAGCCGTGCAGCCAACTTTGCTGCCACCAAACGAATGATATTGATAATGACCGACCGAGAGATTGAACTTGAACTATTTATCAATCGAGATAATAAATTAATTATATACTTAGGTTATTTAAACGCACGGTGGGGGTCGTGACAAAATAATAACAGGTACAGGGGTCGATCAAAAGTTAAGCTACGGTTGCCAAGGCCGGTCCGTGGACTCATCCGTGCCTCAGAAAACGCGTTACGAGCGTTTATTCTGAAAGTTGGCAACGTCGCAAATAGATGTCAAATATTTCGCTGTTTTGATTAATTTTGCAATAATACTGTATGGAAATATGAAATGTGGGTAACTAACGAACTACAATATTAATAATGAATTGCAATTATAACACTGAATTTGATGTTGTAACCGTTTTAGGTGTAAAAAAGGTATTTGGAAAGTTTCGAAATACTTTTTTTAAAATCCAAAACTAAATATTCGGTGTTACGATATTAATTATTGTATTTTACCATCAATATTTTAGTTCGCTAGATAACGACATTTCATATTTCCATACAGAAATATTGCCAAATTAGTCAACATCAAATTCAGTGTTATAATTGCAATTTATTATTAATATTCTAGTTTATTACTTAGCGATATTTCATATTTCCATACAGTTATATTGCCAAATTAATCAAAACAGGTAAATATTTGACAGACGATGACGTTGCCAACTTCTAGAATGAACGCTCTTAAAACTTATCTGGCGAAATGTGGGGGTACAACACCTAGCCTTTTATTTTTTTAGGGTGGGAAATTATTAAATAACTTCTCCCGCTCTGGGCGGAGCGGGAGGGTGTGTCAGACTTTTGCTGACTAAAACTCACCCGTGTTCCTTCCGTTACCTGTGTGCCGGGGCCGCGATATCCCTTTCGGACAAACTCGCAACCCTGGCAGGCATTGGCCCTTACGGACCCGGGTCTGACGCGAGAGATAGCCGCCGCCGATCGCCTCCGTGAGGACACGGCGGTGCTCTGCCCAAGCAGGGTAGACCTCCACCGTATGCTCCACCGTGTCTTTCGGGCGATCCACACCGTGGTGACACCCGGGCGTTTCCTCCCGCCTTATAAGGCGGGAGGAAACGCCCGGGTGTCACCGGAACAGGAACCTCCCGAAACAGCCGTGTCCGGTGACGACCTGCGTTAGGTGGAAGGTGAGGCCGCCGTGGCGCCTCTCTAGCCACTCCTCAAAGAGGGGACTTATCGCCACAATTGTGGCGTGCCCAAGGTACAGCACTGCCTAAGCCCAGGTACGCACGCGCGATTTATTCCCGCGGCGATTTTATTTCTTGCACTGGATTTTCAACGCTCTGCTTAGCGCGGGAGTTGAAATCCAACAGTGTATTTTTTCAACGCGCTAGGACGAGAGTGCCTCCCAGCGCGTTGGATTCTCAACGCTCGGCTTCACCGAGAGTTGAAAATCCAGTGCGCGACAAAATCCCGCCGCGATATTTTTACGACAGGCAAGATGTTACGTTATGCTAAAATTAGATCCATACCTACCTACCAAATATTATGCGGTTTATCAAAGAATATTATTTAATAATACATAATAATATAAGCTAAGTATGTGCGTAGGTAGGTGTTGTTCTGAACTGATAACGTAACCTTTGAGCTGTCTCTGATTACAATAATAACATGTTATGAGTTTATCTTTAAACGTTTACAAATAATAGTAAACCCCATCATTTGTTGATCAAATATATTATCTATATAAAGCATTATTAAGTAATAAATTGCATATAGCAAATTACTTTACATTATCATGAGTTTTTAGGGTTCCGTGCCCAGAAAGAGCGTGGCTAGGTTTTTTTTTTGGGGAAATTATCAAATAACGTCTGCCGGTCTGGGCGGAGCAGGAGGGTGTGTCAGACTCTTACTGACTAAAACGCATCCATGTTCATTCAGTTGCCTTTTCGTTACCAGGGCCCACGGTATCCCTTTCGGACTTTCCCGCGACCTTTCAGAATAGAATAGTTCTTTATTTGTACAGAAAATATGTACAAGTTACAGGTGTTAAGTTTAAAATGATCCTTATACTAACTACCTAAACTAAGGCATGCAAACAGTTTAAGCTATAACAATAAAGACTCACTCAATATATATTTTTAAGACATTTAATCAAATCAATAGAAGTTTACCATGTCAAGATGAAATTCAGTAAATAATTTGAAATAGGCAATACCTAATGTCAAGTTGAATAAAATGGAATTATAAATTCATCAAGTTTGGGGTCAATACAGTTAAATTAAAATATAAATAATTTAGTACAAATCAGGAGTATAGGTATGTCATATTACAGTCAGTCGGTTTAAGGCTCCGTTGTCCGTCCGTCCGTCAGTCACAGAGCTGTAATATCTATATGAACCCTGCTAAGTGGGCACTTAAAGTTTTCACAGAGTGTGAACTACTATGGCCGCTATAATAACAATGAATAAAAATAAAATAAAGTTAGAAATTAAAGCAGGCCCTTTAAGAAAACGTGATTTGTTTTATTAAAAAAAAGAAAAAAAGTTGTGTTCAATATTGTAAGGTGGTACGGAACTCTTCGTGGATGGGTAAAAAGTCAGTCATAAGATTTGGAAACGCTGGATAGATTTACAACATTTGTTGTTTATTGTATTTTTATTTTTTATTTATAATATTTTATTTGTGATTTCCTGTGCGAGTCTCAATAAATATTTTTTCTTTCTTTCTTTTATGAAAGAAATGTTCTATAAAAATATATAATATGTAATAACAGCTGCTCGCATCTTCACCCGCGTGGACCCTGATTCTTTTTCTAAAATAAAAGTATTAATAATTTCGCTTTTGCACAAAATCAAAATCAAAATTCAAAATTCGAATTCATCATTCAAATTCAAATTCAAAATACAAAATTCAAATTTAAAATGTAATTCAAATTCAAAATTTAAATTCAAAACTTAAATTCAAAATATTTTATTTCACATAAACCTACATGGGCACTTATGAAACGTCAGAAGCTAGTTGCACGGTTACAAGTACTTAAGACGTCAACTGTCTGCGACTACAGACCAGTGAAGGCCAGTGAAGGGCCAATCGGAGCGCGGAACGCGGACGATGCATAAAGTCGCGATGGTTAAAATAAAATCAGAATACAGACACAGACACACTCAGTTCGAATACGATACGACACACTAACTGCGTCCCGCGTCATTCGCGTCATTTTATATTATGCTACCAACTATTATTATTGTTTATAAACCGTGTTTAGTTACAGTAACTTCATCATTAAATTTATTGTGTAATATTGAATGAACATTTAATTTCATCACATTATAGAACCTCTACCACATCCTAACAACAGTTAAGTTAGTTCCAATAAACCTACGCAAAACCGCAACAGTATCCTGAGCGCGTTTTCTGAACTTTTTGACTGTCAGTACGTGAACCACTGCTGTATGGTTCACGTAAAGACTAATGTTATAATTATATTTTAAATCGTGAATCCAATTTAAATTTTCAAATGCCTATTTAATTTTGTAATATTTATTTTGTGATTTTTGTGCCTACTAACATAGTTTATAAGTTTCAATTGTTACTAACCATTATGGATCATTGTTTTCTGACAAATAAATAAATATATAAAACTAATCTTGCATTACCAAGGTTTCTACTTTCCCGTTTTATAATAAAAATATTATTATATTATATTACCACCCAAGGGTTTTTAGCTTGACCAGAGGCTAAGCATTGCCATACAACGTGGCAATGACGCCAGTCTCTTTGGTACACCAATGGACAGCGATGCGGATAAATTTTTCGACGCCATAATTGTTTTTGTGAATATTTTTAGTTAAGTTAATATATCATTTTATTTTGGTTAATTAATTAGTTATAAGTTGTTATGTACACTTATATTTATATCGAATTAATAAAGCAATTCTCTTAAAAAAAAAAAAACTGTTAATACGACTTACATATTGTTCGGTCGACAGCTGATACCAGAATAACTAACTCGAGTAACTACTTTAATATCTACTTAATGTTCAAAACAATATTATGTAAGTGTGATAACTACACGAATGTATGAAATAATACATTAATATCTAGAAGCGACACTACGCTCGGCTCACTAAATGAGGCACTCCAGTCGGTCTTTTCTATAAAAACCGGCCAAGTGCGAAGCAAACTCGCACACGAAGGGTTCCGTATCACCGTACAATATTTAGCAAAAAGAAAACGCAGAAAATAACATGTTTCTTATATGGGGAGAGGACCCCCTTGAATTTTTTACTTTTTTAGTTTTATTATTTGTTGTTATAGCGGCAATAGAAATACACAATCGGTGAAAATTTCAACTATCTACCTTTTATGTTTCATGAGATACAGACGGACGGACGGACTGTCTGACGCGTGACGGACGGACGAACGATTCCGTCTGGCACCCTTCGGGTACCGAAACCTAAAAAACTCACCGTGACAACTTAGGTGAAGTGAGCTTGAAATGAACTGTCAATCCCCAACATCTGGTGAAATGATAGCTCACTTCAAACTCACTCCGAGTTTGAAGTAACCTTAGTTTTCACAGTGAGAGTTTTTCAGAATAATTATATCGGCAGAGGCACGAACGTCCATGGCGTCCTCACCTTCCGCCTGACGCAGGTCCTCACCGGACACGGTTGTTTCGGGAGGTTCCTGTTCCGCATAAGGCGGGAGGAAACGCCCGGGTGTCAACACTATGTAATGGAACCGACTTCGGCAAGCGTAGCTTCCTTCTAGGCTGAACAACGTAAACAACGCAATGAATGTTGTTGAACTGTCAAAATGTAAGCCATTGCTGCTATAAGTGTCTTACGCGATTACACCGCTGACCCGTGACTGGTGAGCCATTATTTACCAACCAACGTATTGCGTAAAAAACGCATGAGAACTTCCTCCTATTTGAAGAAGTCAGTTAAAAGGCCAGTTCAGTCCAGTGCTTTTTCGTTTCTTGTAAATTCAATAGAGTCACATCTAGCCTCCTACTTAATCTTTGGCGATACTCATGAGGTGATAAACAAGTAGGATAACCACACTGTACCTACCTACGGACCTGGGCAAAGAACAGGTTATACTTTGCCTAGACTTTTGATAATTATAAAATATCTATAATTATACTGGTATTAATTCTGTAAATTGGTTTTAACAAACTTACAAACACTTTAACACGTAAAAAATTGAATTTAAAAAAAAAAAAAAATGACTTTGGTGTTTCTGACGGTTACAAAACAACGATTTTAAAATTGTATTCTTGTCAAAAAGTTTCTTGCCGGCTCTTGTCCATAGAAAACGAAAGCCAAATATTTTTAAAAGAGTAACCGGGGAACTCCAAAATTACTCTTTTAGAAATAATTGGCTTTTACAATATTTCTATTCCATAACAGCGTTAATAGGTATGGGAGGACAGTGTAGGCCAACAAGTACCAGGTACTTAACAAAATAGAAAATTGTCAACAAATCTACAGTGCACTAAGCCTACAATGTTCTCATATTCACAAAATAGAAAATAATCTTTAAAAAAGATAAATAAAATAATAAACTATTTAAACCAAACATGATTGCCATTACAACTGTAACAAATCTGAATAAATTATCATGTCCACAAAAGCCACTAATAAAGATTGGAAATTAAATTGTTGGTTTAAGATGTCAAACATTAAGATGATCTTAAAGAAAGATCAGTCCGATCCCAGTTCAGATCGGATCAGTTCGGATCTCAGTTCTTGATCGATTTGTTTGTTTATTTCTTTTACAAAAAATGTTTATTTGTGTGATTCATTGTACTTATTTAATATTGTACAATCTAATTCAATCTTTAAATTCAAATTTTAATCTATTTTATTCTTTTAATTTATTATAAATAATGTAATAATTTTGTGTCCGAATTTATCTGTTATTTTTATAGCTCTAATTTATAATTGTTTTTATTTTCCAATTTAATAGTTTTTTTATTTTTATTATAATGTATTTTAATTTAACTGCTTGACATTTTAGATTTAATGTAAACTTTGTAAATTTTAATTTTGTTAGTTTCATATCCATTTCAATTTGTATTATTGATTATACAAGTGCTGTACACACCTATAAGTGACGAATTCACCGCAAAGCTGTTGAATATATTTAATGTAATGTTTTAGTGAATAAGTCGTTGGTGTGTCAATAAATAAATAAATAAATAAAGAAAGAAAGAAAAATAATTTTATTCGTCACAGAAACACGTGCATAAAAAATAATAAAAACTCGAGTAGGTAACAAAACAATAACAATACGTATACAATAACGAGTACAAATCAGAAATAGTAGGCAGCTGCTGGCACGTCATGACTGTGACAAGAAGGCTTCCACTCAGCATGATGCTGTGCTATGGAGACCCACAGCACAGCGCGATCTTCTTCTTCTTTTCGTGTGGTTAGTGACTAGCCTGGTTTTAAAGCCGCCCGTGGGGGCGGCTTTAAAACTCTGACACCCTCTGACTTGACTTCACATGCCGTCGAGCAATATCTCTCAGGCATGCCGGTTTCCTCACGATGTTTTCCTTCACCGGTTTTGAAGCAAGTGATAATTATACAATACGCACATGAATCCGAACATAGATGAAAAATGATTATATCAAGGAAGAATGTACAAGTAAACAACGTAAATTAGTCTCGCACAGTCTTGCAAAGACCTACCTAATACTTTTTCATGAGAATGACACCGAGATAGTATGAACGTTGTACAACTGTCAAACTACAAAGTGCAAGATAGAAACGGGAACATAATATCAAAGTACAAGCTAAGCAACGTTTATAGAGAACCGGTCCTTTGCAAAGACACGCCGAATGCTCTCAAATAGAACCCAAAAAAGTTGATTGTCCTATGTTCTACACATTTCACAGTAACTCTACAAAATAATGCAGTGATAGAGTTTATCACCGTTATGGCTTTGTTTACGACGCTTACGTGTAATCTAAAACTAGTCATTTTACCACGGGTTGCAATGGTTGTTTATTTTACTTCTTAATAAAAAAAAAGGAGTATTCAGACCAGTAATTTCGCCAGTTATATGATAAATTCCATTTCCATGTATAAGGAACGAGTATTGCGGTAAATCGAGCACAATCCAGGCTTCGAGCTGTTTCTGGGAGTTTCTTAATGGTCTTCTGCTTAACGTTTCGATGGAAAAAATAACACGAAAAAAGATATTTACTTAGTTCTTTAAATTCGTTATGCCCAAAACTCAGCAACAGCAACGAATACTGCTCGCAGACGCAGCCATTAGGTCCTCACGCGTTCAAGATGGGAGGTGAGTCATTGTCTGTGGAGAGACGCCGCATACACACCGGAGATCTGAACCCCCACTTGTGGAAGGAAAGGCAAACCAGAGATGAGGAACAAGACTTCTCCCGAGAGATAGGGTCCCTGAGGTCGCTACTGCCCAACAGCTCACCACATGCTGCCCTGCTGGTTTCTGTATCTCTCTTGATCTGGCTACTCATCCTAGACCTGTTCCGGCAAAGTAAACTCTACCGGCACAGACCTCCACCAGTCTCTTGACATTTCTCGGGACCCTGGGGTCCCGGACCTTTAGAAGGAGTACAAGGGACCGCAGCCAACTCGCAGAGGCCCTTTAGACGTTTTTAATTAAATTAGGCACCAACGGACGATTATCCCTGTATGTACTATGCAAGTGCACCCAAAGACAACCCCCGGTTGGTGTAGGACTATTGCAGGATATGGAAACACAGATATTGGACTATGGGTTTGGGTGGCTTAAGTCAGGTGACAGGTGACCTGGAACTATGGAAGGACTATGGCCCCTGCCTGATCAATATTTTATATGTACACGGATAAAATACGGCGGTGGGGACATTATAATTATTATTATCATATTAAATATTCACACAAAAAAATATAATAATATATTATATTTAATATTTAAATAAATAAATATTATAATAATATAATTATAAAATAAGTATTAAGTATACATCATAAATATAGATTTACCGCGATATTAGTTCATATCTATTGCAATAGTGCTGATATTTCGTTATCTGATGGAAGTGATGGACAATTCGTAAATATTGTGATAGCTATTAATGTATTTAGTGCTTGCATTAGGCTATCGAAGGTGATTGAGTGGGAATGGTAAAACGAATCAACACTTGCTGGTAATTCCCTTTTATGATTCATCATAATCATAATATCCTTTTTATCATAAATGGGTAATGCACTCTTAAGTACAGTCGACGTAGTTCCTATTTTTGAAAACGATTCCGGATAGATTGAAACTTTACTAAGGTATAATAGTACATTACTGTCGCGGCCAGGAATTGGGGCATTGATGGACGATTGTGAAACAGTGGGCCGAGGCAAAACCGAGGCACACATACGTGAGTCCATCAATGCCTGGTTGCGCCCAAGGCTTGTATAGTACTTTTCTCAAACAATGCGCGGAAATTCAAACTAAGTTAATTAATTATAAATTCCAGAATCAAAGATGAACAAAGAAATTACTTCTTACTTTATGCAGCTCTATTTGCTAATCCAGTTCGAAATTTAATTGATCACGTTGATGAAAACATCATCAATCAATCTGCCTAGCCTTTTCCCAAATACGTTGGGGTCAGCTTCCAGTCTAACCGGATGCACCTGAATACCAGTATTTTACATGGAGCAACTGCTTATCTGACCTCCACTCAAACTCAAAGCATTTATTTCAATTAAACCATTTACAGGCACTTTTGAATTGTCAAAGAGTCGGTCAGATAATCAGAAAGTTGAATCAACCTAGTAACTGGGTAATACGATACCCCTTGATAAGACTGGTTGTCAGATTTTCGGGCTTCTGACGATGAAAAAATATGTGACATCCGGACAGACGAACATGACGAAATGATAAGGGTTCCGTTTTTGCCATTTGGCTACGGAACCATAAAACTTAGATTAAAGGGCCGTTCCCTATAATAAAAATAAATACCTATCCACCTCTAAGCAAACCCATTAACTAAGCGGAAACCATTGAGCTGTGGAAGTCAGATAGGCAGTCGCTCCATGTAAAATACTGGTATCCAGCTGCATCCGGTTAGACTGGAAGCCGATCGTAACATTTTTCAGAAAAGGTTAGGTATATAATAATTAAAATCTTACATAGCATGGCCAATTTTATCTCAATGTCAGGTTTAAAGATCATTCTATGTTATCCTAATATTGACTACGTAATCATGAAATACAATTAGGTATGCAAGAGATAAGCTAAGTTTTATCGGCTTAATGCTTGTTTTGAGTAAATATTGTTGACAACAGACTGATAATTATATTTTTCCAATTGAAAATGATTGATCTACAAAACATCTCTCTCTGATCTACAAATAGTTTTTTATTTTGTTTTGTTTTGCGTTCTTTCATTGTGTCATATTTACCGCATATAAACGTATTTTCTTTTCTTTTTTTTATATTAAGGCAACCGAGAGAATGCGTTTCTGACACCTGTCAGAAACGCATTCTCTCAGTTGGGCAAAATTAGGAACTAATAAAGTTTTTAAATTCGTAAAATTTTTGTACTCAGCTGACAAGTGTCAGGAACGCAGTCTCTCATCGGCCGGAGTGTAGGTATGTACTTATGTGATGTCTACTCTGAGGCCGTTTGTCCACCGCGACAGTACATTTACTATGTAATGCGTAATCTCGTTTCTCGTTGCCGTCTTATTCACAGTGCGGTGGACAAACAGCAGTGTAAGGTTTCCTAGAAGAGCGGTGGCCGTCATAAAAATGCCGTCATGAAAAACCGTAATTTTCACCAGATTTTGACTTTAGGTGTCAAAACACGTTCTTTATTTGAACAGTTACCGTTCACCGCTTTCTTTCTTAAGTTTTAGTAAGGGCAAGGGTATCAGGTACCTAGGCATGTCATGAAGCAGTTTATATTTATAAAATAGTCTTTGTTATGAACATTTTCGCGACAAAACCGGATTAATGTATAATGTGCTTATCTATAAAAAAAACTTATTAGGGTAGGTACCCTATTATTAAAAATTAAAACAGTTAATAATTATTTATTGAAACTTAAATTATTTGGCGGTATTTAATGTTTTATAATCTGTTTAACCGTATCTAGTTCGGAAGCGCCCCGATTGGACCCGAACAGACAAATCTCCGCCGACTCGGTAGCGGGTCCCATTGGGCCCCAGAACTACGCCATACTACACCCTAAATTGATTATGTAAATATTTATTATGCTATCCATCAAATCATACGAATGTGCGTTAATTATGAGAGTTGGATAAAAAAACTCATATGTTAACGCCATTAAATCTATCGTACGCGCCAGTTAATTAATTTACCTTTATAAAATGTAGGTCCGGTACCTAAATGCGATAACCGCCATTTTGATGACAATGGTGGTCGAGGATAAAAAACATAACAATTGGGAATTTCGAACATCCAAACTCCACCACAGTGAATAAATAACACATCATTTAATTATTTGACGAATTCGTCCATTGTGCAAGCTAAATCAGTAGTGTTAATGGAGTTTTTTGACATCCAAAGTCGAAGTTTCGCGCCAATCGTGCGTGTTTTTATTTTTACTTTTCACAAATACATGCATACAAACACATACACATGTAGATATGATTTAAAATCTGACAAAGATTATTTAAAATCTTGTAAACAATTAGAAAATGCCCAGATCCTTACGTAATTATACGCATAACACAGGTCCAATTTAAAATTCAAACTAGGCTGAGAATCAGCACTTTTCGAATGTCAAAATTACATAAGACAGTCCCCCAAAATACCACGTAATATTCATTATCACTACCTACTCAATTTGTGTTAAAAATTGCCTACCGTAATAGTTTTTTTTTTTTTTGTAATGATGTGCGAAACTATTTTAATATGTCGAATATCAGAAATCAATACTTGGAAATTGAATTAAAATTGTTTTAAAAGCATTGTTTATAATCATGATTTATACTTTTCTAATGTAATTTTAATGTTTTTTCGGACATTATATGAAACGAGTCAACAGATAGGACCTTTAAGATCGAGATGGTACCTCATTTATAGAATTTCGAGCCGAATTGTTTTTATATTTGAATTTAAATTCGGAATGCGCTCGCTGTTCAAAATTATTTTAATTTATTGGATAATTATTTACTTTGGATTTTAATTTTGATACTACAGAATGCCCAGTATACCTTTTATAGGTAGGCTTAACAAAGTTTTGTTTGGGAATGATGATAAATGAATTCTCTAAATTGGGTAGGTATTCCGCAAACACTTGGTAATATTTTTACGTTTCCGTGCCTAAAAAGGAAAAAACGGAACCCATAAAGGATCACTTCGTTGTCCGTCCGTCTGTCAGTTTGTCCAGACCCTTTTTCTCAGGAACGCGTGGAAGTACCTATCAAATTGAAATTAATATCAAATATGTAGGTCCATGGTCCCTTGGAGCTCAAAAAATTCAAGATTCTAAGTCAACGCAATAAAAAAATATGTACGGCCATTTAAGCGACATATTATGATACTCGCAAATAAATCAAAACCTACAGGGTACTTCCCGTTGACCTAGAATCATGAAATTTGGCAAGAAGCAAGGTCTCACAACTCATATAAAGCAAAAAGTCCGAAAATCGTTAATTACTAGTTTCAATAAAACCACACATTTTTTTTCCGATTGCAATCTTACATTTGCAGTTGGAGAATTGACCGTGACGTACTTGTATATCGATGTAAAGAACATGTTTTTCAACTACAATGTTAAGTTTGTTTTTGGGATAAATTCATCCCAACTACGGAACCCTTCATTGTCCGTGTTCCGACACGCACTCGGCCGTTTTTTTTTGTTAGTTATATGAGTTTGGTAGTTTTTCTTTCTATTATATTGAGCAATAGCAATTGGTTTTTTTTTTTGCTAGTTTCCCTACGAAATTTAAAAAAAACTGGCAAGTGTATGTTGGACTACGCACAGTGAAGGGTTCCGTAGTGGAGATGAATATATTCGCATGCACATTGCACAGCATCAATTTTATCGACTGCAGAAATAAATTTGTATTTCTCGATAAAACTATGAAAAACAATTAATTATCAATTAAATAGTTAATTCTGCGGTTGTAACCTAAAATAACCCGTATTTCAAAAACTATTGACTTAAAAAGCAAAGCATTTATAAAAAAAAAAATATTTAAATAAGAGATCCAATAATAGGTACACGTTTTAAGTGCATAGATTTTGTTTCATCCCTCGGTTACATGTATGGGGAATGCCACCCCTAATTACGTTTATCTTAATTTCTCTATACCATTGTTTAGCAGTGCAAAGAATACAACTTTTTCCAAATTTTCATCGATATAGTGTAAATAGTGCGGTCGGGGGACCCCCGTCAGGAACGAAGTGCCTTTTCACGTATGATTTAAAACAAAATCAAAATTGCCGCCATCTTGAATTTACATTTTGACCTAACTATCGACTTCAGCACCCACGAAAACTATGAAAACGATACCTACGACAAAAAAAAAATCTCGCAGCAGCCAACTTGGATTTACATTTTAACGTCACTATCGGCTTTAACACTCTGGAAAACCGTGAAAATGACACCCACGACGAAAGATTACATTATTTTTGCAACCGCCATCTGGGGTTTACATTTTGACAAAATTCACACTTTCTCGCTCTCTCTTTTTCTCTATCAAATTAGAAGAAGACAGTCGCAAGTATGAACACTTTTTCGCGTGTCGATTTCTGTCAGTTTACTCCTACCGCAAGTCGCGTTAAAGAACTTCGTTCCAAAAAGAATATAGATAATTAAAAATATTTTTTTTTAATTTGTAACCCTCACAACAAGTCCTTTCATTTAATATGTCACACGCTGGCTTGGAGAACTTTTTTTTCAATTTTCTAATTTACTCCGAAAAGTGACCCTATATTCAAAATTGATTTAGTTACAGTTCCGTGTTTGAATCACAGAAATTCACATGTGTACCAAATTTGAACTTAATCGGTCAGTAAAAAGAAATAAATGATTTTGAATTTGATTTTAGATTCGCAGCAAATTGGCTGAGATACACCGACACACGAGTGATCCTATAAGGGTTCCATTTTTTCATTCGTACGTACGGAACCCTATCCACACTCTGTACGTGTATGTATTTACAAATAAAATTATTACTAAGTTTCAAAAATAAAACAATTAATTGGAAACATACCAAAGAGTTTTTATTTAGTTTCTACTACTTTTTTTATCATAGATTTTATTGAAAGTATCGATTAGGCTGAATGCAACTTTTGACTCGAAATAAGAAAATTGGTTAGACGGTCAGCACTAAGAAGTGTCACGAAGCAACTCAATTTTTTGTATTTTTTATCAAGATTTGATAGTGTTTTTTATGTAGTTCATGTATGAAAAATTGTAAAAGTAACAATGCAGAGAGAATGATAATATCTTTATTTTTCTCTTTTGCATATTTTCAGCAAGAGAGTAGGTTGTTTTCGTCAAAGATTTCAATTGTAGATTTGTCGCGTTTCTGTTTCGTTTTGACACCTCTGACACACAATATCGCAGACATTTGACTTGATTGTCATGGAAACGCCATTATTATTGTGCGAAGTCACTCTTCTCACTATGGGCACTTCTTCGCGCGACGTAGTACGGTGAGGGCACATCTACGATTTAAATCTTTGGTTTTCGTACGTATTTTCAGCGAATCGAAATAGCCTAGCTAGTAGTGTAATAATACCTATTTTAAACAACTTTCTCAGTGTAATGACGAGGTTTGACTGACGTCAACATAATTATAATTAAAGATATTTGCCACAAACTTATTGTATAAAATAAGCGCGGCAACATGTTTCTTAATAAATTCGAATGCTGAAAGTTGATGTAAATTCCTGAATTTCATGACGTGATTCACGACACCCCGTCGAGTCAGCTGATGTGTCACTTGTCAAAATCTTGTCGAGCAGAGAGGTTAAAATATTGTCCCGCACTTGATAATTCGGGTACAAACGGTTTAAGGTTTATTACCAGTGATCGGAGTAGGTAGATTGAACTGGGGTCATTGATCCGAAACGTATATATTACTATGGACATTCCTCCGGAATTGGTGGATTATTAAAAAAAAACCGGAACTTATGTAGGAATTGTATTCTGCCAGAGTGGAAGGAGTCATTTGATGATTTGCCATCCTCAAAAAAAAGGTAGGAATTGTAATAAAATGAGCAATTTTATTCTTTATTATTCTTCCTATTTTTTTTTTTGTCACGATTTGACAAAACCCAACGACCAATCAGAACAAAGGATCATGGGTGGTACAATAACCGGTTATCAGAACAATGCGTACGCCCGCCGACGACTCCGAATCCGGAAATACCGGAATTACTTTCCGGAAAAATGGCTTATCCATGTTATTCTTTCTGTGTGCATTTATGATACAAGTACTAAAAATCAATCTACCTACTCCGATCACTGTTTATTACAGTACGAATGTGTAGGAACCTGCTACCCGTAACGCGAAAGCGCATAGCTCAACCACTGCGCTAACATAATTTGATAGGTAGGTACTTACTAACTTCTTGTAATTTTGATAATGATTGTGTGTAATAATAATTGAACTTATGAGACGTTATTATTGGCAATCAAATTTTGGCCACGAAGTAAACCTTCGAAGAAAACAAATCTCTGTTAATAATTTAAACTAGGTAACAAAATACTTGCCATGAAAATAGTAGTGCGAAGCTATGAATGACAATAAAAATAATAAGTATCTATTCATTCGTACTTACATAAGCAGGTGTGCCGGTACTAATAACAATAGTAGGAAAAACAAAGCTAGGTCATCTAACCATTACCTACAATTTACAAGTTCTAAAAACTGCCATCTAGTAACCATATAGAGAAATTACTTCATTGTCATTCCGACATCTATTAACGAGTAGCAGTACTATTTATTATATGCAGATACTGTTTTACTGACACAGCAAGGCGTGGCCATGACAACGCCTTTCATTCGTCTATGAATGAGAATTGAGAATAACTAGCGAATGAGTGTGACCAGCTATATGAAAGAAATGATTCGTGTAATGTAATTTTATCAATGAAGTTAACGTAATTTGAACATAGTAATAATAGCAAAAAATCGAATGAATTAACATCAACATGATTTACAATTAACATTTCATTAATTAGCTGCTATAATTTAGTTCGTAATTTTATACGAGGCATTACGACAAATCTCGTTGCACTCGTTCATTCACATTCAAACAAACCATTCAAACGGAATTTAAAAAAAAAAAAGTTTTCTGTTGTTGTGAGAGAAATGATGCGTGTTCCGACAATGGAGTTTAAAAATTACGTTTATTTAACAGTATTACTGTGCTTTACAACAATTGGTGAGTAAAAACAGTTCAATTATAGCCTAATAAGTATTTCAGCAAATTAAAATGGCGTTGTTTTACGTATTTTTACTAGTCCACGCCTTTTTGTTTGGTACGTGTTCAACTGTTTGTGCGGTTGTTGATTGACACACCCTATGATCGTTGATGATTATTTCAGAATGATTTGTATGATTTAACAATTAACACCAATGTTAAAGTATTGTTGAGTAGTAGTAGTTTGCTTTTGTTTCATTTAACCAATATTCTATTTTACTCGACATTTGTTTTCGATATGTATGTTATACTTTTCTTGTTCTTGTTTTGTTTTAGTCAATTAGTATTGTATTGTTTGTTGTTTGAGTCATATAATTAAGAGATTATACCTCTTAATTATATGACGGACTCTTGTTTTTGAGCAGTGAGTTTGCTCAACAATCCATCATAGTACCATATTTATTGTTCCGTACGCAAAATACGCGCTTAGTCGTGGAGTTGCGGATACCATCCCGTATTACCTATTACCATATTTATTGTTGGAAAATGATTGATGAATATCATAATAAATATTGATTTAATTAGATCCGGTGTCTTGATCAACAAATTATTTGATTTAAGTGATCAGTTACTTAAATCAAAATCAAAAGTCATTTATTCAAACTAGGCTGAGAATCAGCACTTTTTGACCGTCGAAATTAGGTACATAAGACAACCCACCAAATTGCTCTCCCTGCACCACTTCCTAGTGCTTTTAGCTGGGAAGAAGTGGCGCAACAAACTCTGGCAGCACAGTTATCTGTCAAGTTAGAAGAACTTGATTCTATACAATAATAATATGCAAAATTAATAAAATACAATAGACATAGAGATATTTAGTATCCAATTCCGCTTAACTATTCCAAAAGAGTAAGTGGAATTGGCATGTCCTAGAACCATAAATTTGAAGACATGTGACATCTACCAAACTGCACTGGGGCTGTGTGGTGGAATACTGCCTCCTCCCTCTCACCGAGAGGAGGCCTGTGTCCCAGCAGTGGGAACATTATTGGCTGATTAATGTAAGCGAGATTGGTTACAAAATATACAAAATATTTCTGCAAGGTCATGCCTGAATCAATTAACTATCATCATGGTATAATAATATACTTTGCCAGGTATGGCATTCCGAAACACAGTGGTCCTGTGGGCAACACAAGTCTACGTCATCACATCTGTGTTACCAGAAGTTTGTAATAATAACTCCCCAACCACCTTATTACCTGTGCAAATCCAATAAAACAATGAGGTTTTAATTAACAATTACGTTGATTTATGTTTAAATTGAATTATTAATATTTAGTTTAGTTTATTAAACTAAATAACTAACTTGTCAGCTGGTTTTGATCACCAGGTCGACATATTTTAGGTGTGTTATTAGAAAATTTTCAAAAACTGATTGTGCTTGATTGGTAATTGTTCTATTACATAGAACTTGTGTTCTAAATGGTAAAAAATGTGAGTGCATGTACTATCAAAGAATTTCATATCTTAGCAGTTTGAAAACAAAATCCGGTGAACATGATGACCACATCTGCCTCACACAATGATCACAGATGTCTGACTCTTTTTTGACCACTAGGCATAGAACAAAATAAACAAAGATGAGAAAGTTTAAAATTTTAATATTTTAATACTTGATAGATTTCTATAGCGACCGAGCACTGCAAGCAGAAACAGTCCTTACGGTGTATAGATATGAAATTCTTTGATAGTACAGTCGCTGACCTGAGATAAATATTCATCTCACCACAAGTAAACAGAAGTTAAAGTGAATACTTAGTCAGATAACTGAGACACCGACCATACTATACTACGAGTACTTCGTCAGAGAATTCTAACACAATGTTATTGTGTGAAATAACTTTTCCTTCAACTAACTAAATAATTTACATTTCCAGTATCAGCACAAAGAACACCGACAATATCTCATATAACGCAGGAACAAATCAGGGACATTGGTGGTCAGGTTGACTTGGACTGTTCCGTACATTATGCTCAGGACTTCCCTGTTATTTGGGTAAGTTATAATTATCATTTGTTTTTTAATAATTGTCAAAATGTACATTAATAATAGTAATTCATTTTTACAAAAAACAAAAAATACTGGCCCATCGGTATCAGGAACAGGGTCCAAGCTGCCGGTGGTCAAGGCTCTAGAGAGAGGAACCACCTCACTATGCGTACCGTGTCTAGGAGTACTCCTTTTCAAATCAAGCCATGCAATGAGAACTTCCTGAGGTGTTGGTCGAGGCTCTCTGCTATGAGGCCATTAACCGTTACGATTATCGGTACAATGATTGCAGAGTCCACGTACCATATGTCGACAACCTCGTGTGCGAAGTCAAGATACTTGTTGTTTTTTATCTTTCTCAGCTTTCACGAGAATCGATTCTCGTCATGAGGGACGATAAGTATATTTGTTATTATTTTTCTCTTGTA
The DNA here is from genome assembly GCA_947364205.1 of Agrochola lota. Lineage (NCBI taxonomy): Eukaryota > Metazoa > Arthropoda > Insecta > Lepidoptera > Noctuidae > Agrochola > Agrochola lota. The sequence continues at coordinate 4,261,003 of OX376246.1, read as the reverse complement.
GTAAGTTTTAACCCAGGTAGTCATGAGCAGCAGTAGTACTTACAACCACTATACCAACAGGGCAGTCACATTTTGTCTTGTAAAAACATAGATTCTATAATAAAATAAAAAGACAAGACTTACCTTAATATTTTACTGACAGCAACAAGAAATGTTCTTCAAAAATATCTGCTTTAACTTTACACCAAATATCTCAAAGTGCACACAAATGACTACTCTTGAAGGTGGTTCTCTTCGAACTAAAAGCTTCTTTATTTAAACACTGATTTAGAACAATGTACCTGCTTAGTATGACAGACGATCAATATTTACATTGGTCGTTTTTAGAGATCCTTTAGACCCACAACCTCGTGCATGAGAGGTGAAGCGTTAACCTCTTGGGCATCACCACATTATTATCTTGACATTACTCACATTGGTGAAGGAAAAACATAGTTAGAAAACCTGGACTTTTAGTTAATGTAAGTCTGAAAGAGGCCTGTGCCCTGCAGTGGGACAATAATAGGCTGGTATTATTATTATTATAATTTTTTTTAACTTACTTATTATTAGTATTAATTGATTTTTGTTTCGCAAAAATGTTTTACTGCTACCTGTTGAGCATGTTTTTTTTTTTTATCTTTTGTGCGGAGTTTTTATATTTTATTCTGTATGTTTACTGTAACCTAATATTTTAAGAGCAGTGACAGCCTAGATGCATGACCGTCAGACTGCCAAGTCATGGGTCTCGAGTTCCCAAGGCACGCTCCTCTGATTTTTCGGAATCTGCGTATTGAAAAATATGCATATTGTATAATTATGACTTGCTTCAAAAACGGTGAAGGAAAACATCGTGAGGAGGAAACCGGCATGCCTGAGAGATATTTCTCAACGGCATGTGAAGCCAAAAGGCCATTGGGCGGTTTTAAAACTCTTTCACTAGGTTAGTCACTAACCACACGAAAAAAAGAAGAAAACCTAATATTGTAAACCTCTGCTCGCTAATATCATTATTTTAAATACTGTAACTATTACATTTCTCAATAAGTACTTTTCTATTTCCTTTTTAGTACTTAATAAAGATTCTTTAAACACAATTATATGACTTACACCAAATAACCATTGTTTGTTTTTACGGAAAAAATAATCTTAAGAGAAACAAGTCGTATATTTAACTTTTTCCTGATGAATTATGCAACATGCTTTTTATTCACTGAATAGATAGGCTTAGTTTTTTTTCTAAACAAGAAAAGGGGTCATTGTACTCATAAATATGATAAAATTTTGTTATGGCACTTACCTTGAAATCGTGAAAAAAATTACTGCTATTCCATACATTTTGTCGATCTAACTAAGTGAACACAAATGTATGGAACAGCATTTTTTTTTACTACACTAACGACTGCGTCGTCAAGTATTTAACATAACATCACACCTGGACTCACGGAAGAGTTAGGCAGAGCATAGGTGTACCTATTAGTACACCCACATTTTGCCAGTTATGTTTAAGTCTCATCGAAGGGCTCGCCATTGCCATCAACCGGGCACAAATTCAGACTCCGGGCTGCTACTGAGAAATTCCTAATGGAAAAACACAACAATACCTTTCCAGACCTGGGAATCGAACCCCTCGTGTTTAGCAGTAGCGCTTGCGAAGAATTTAGTAAAAGAAATACGGAACCCAAGTCCCATACAAAATTGTATGACTTCAAAAAGTACTTACATACTCAAGACTAAATTGCTCTTCATTGATTCAAGGATATCTATAAATATCTTGACTCTTGTCTTTGCAATTGTGTTTAAATTATTATAACACTTTTACAATGTTTATTTAACGATTTTTCGAGTTATCGCCGCGTAAAATCTTCATACATGATGATTTCTAATGGGTTTAAGTATTTAACAATAATCATCGTCTCCAAATGTGCTATACTGAAATGTGGCCACAGAATAGTACAGAATGCGCACTCCACATTTTAGTTATGAAGCTACAAGTACGCGGCGGGCTCGTCTTGTCGGGTCAATAGGGATGATACCTGGGTAAAAAAAATGAAATTCTATTTAGTCCGTCAGTCAGATAATAAAAAAATATTAGACACGTATTTTTTGCTTTATCATATTAATAAAAAAATACTTAGATAAAACGCATTTTAAGTTGCGGAGTGGAGGTCGATACGTCACTAGTACGTATAAAATCTACATACTCGTGACGTCATGGCACATTTTACCTCAATGTATCGCCGTAATCTTTAGAATACGTAAAAAAAGAAATAATACGTGTCCAATATTTTTTTATAATCTCAAAGACGAACTAAAAAAAAATTTTACCAAAGGTAGCCTTATTTATTGTAAAACTGGGCCATATAAATAAATTCGTAAGCTAATTCTTTCTAATTCTACCTGTGGTAGCTACTTCTATAAGGGAATCTACTACGCAAAGCTATGAAATATTTGCTTCGTTATTGGTAAAATAATAATTATAGGAATCGGCCATCAGCGAGCGTAACCATAATCTAATCAGAAGATATAAGAGTTACACGATGGACAGAGAGGCGGTAACTGTAGGTAATTAGCACTGTGCGATCTGAATTGCACTTTATTGTGTCGTGGCAAGAGTAGCTTTTTATTTAAATTGTTTTTACGGCGTGAACCATCTGTGTGGCGCACCCTGAACAAACTCAACTCAAACTCAAACTCAAAGCATTTATTTCAAATAAACCAATTACAGGTACTTTTGAATTATCAAGGGGTCGGTCAGTCAGAAATATGAAGCTAGTTGAACAGTCAACCCCGGTACCATCTTGCTGACTGGCAAATATTTTTACCAATCACGAGTGTCATACGGATACTACAAAATACAGGGTCAAATTAAATTAGCTAGCGAAACTCCGCAGACGTGATGAGTATCGATATCTAAACTTAACAGAACAAAAAAATATAATGATTTTATGAAGAAGAAAAAACGAGGTTCACGTGACGATGGACGTACTTCTTCTTCTCTTTTCTCGTTTGGTTAGTGACTAACCTGAGTCAGAGTTTTTTTTAAAGCCGCCCATGGGCTCATCTCTCAGGCAGGCGTTTCCTCATGATGTTTTCGTTCACCGTTTTTGAAGCAAGTGATCATTACTGTCTTGTGATTATTAGTGGTAGAGTACCTACTTGAAATATCAGTTAAAAAAATCAGTTTTTTATTTTTGTGTAAACTTCACAAACGTAATGTAACCTGACAAAACAAAAAACAAACTGATTTTCTAACCAACTACTTCAAGTAACAATATTGAGTAACTAAGCTACCAAAGGTCGTTGACCCCAAAAAAATAATATTAATCTCTTTTTTTTTTGTTTTATACAGAATGTGGGCAACGTCGCAAATAGCTGTCAAATATTTCGCTGTTTTGATTAATTTGGCAATATTACTGTATGGAAATAAGAAATATGGCTAACTAATGAAATATTTAACAGCTATGTGTGAAGTTGCCAGCGTTGCTCTTAAATAGCCACAACCTTCCTCATGAATCAAACCGTCCATTGGTGAAAACCTTATGAAAATCCGTTCGGTAGTTTTTGAGTTTATCGCGTTCAGACAGACATACGCGGCGGGGGACTTTGTTTTATAATATGTAGTGATTATGAGATTGGATTTACTTTCATTTAACTAATTCCGATTTTTCTTTGCAGGTAAAATACGATCGTTACAAGACAGTGGAATCCATCCCTCTATCAAGCAATGCTGGTCTGATCATCAAGGATTCCCGGTTCTCTCTGAGATTCGACGACGCTACAGCCACTTACACACTTTCGGTAAGAATTTTTATTACGCTCTAGATAGTCTGACAACCAGTCTTACCAACGGGTATCTTGTTACCCAGTTACTGGGTTGTGGAGGTCAGATAGGCAGTCGCTCCATGTAAAATACTGGTATTCAGCTGTATCCGGTTAGACTGAAAGTCGACCCCAATATAGTTGGGAAAAGGTTAGGCAGATTCAAATTCAAAAGTCATTTATTCAAACTAGGCTGAGAATCAGCACTTTTCGAACGTCAAAATTACATAAGACACACCCCAAAACGCCCACTTCCTAGTGATTGAGTTAATTAGTCATTTAATTGAGTGTTATATTGTATATAAGATTTGGCATCTATGGTTATAATAAAAATACATTGTATTCTATTCCAACAGATGAAGGATATTCAAGAGAACGATGCCGGCTGGTACCAGTGCCAAGTACTAATGTCGATCAGTAATAAAATAACAGCTGAAGTTGAGTTACAAGTTCGCCGACCCCCGATTATTTCTGACAACTCAACGCGTTCTCTAGTGGCTAGCGAAGGAGAGAGTAAGTAATCATGCATTGTTTTCATGTTAGTTTATCTTCATCGTCATTTCAGCCGAAAGACGTCCACTGCTGGACATAGGCCTCCCCCAAGCACCGCCACACTGTGGATCGAAAAAAGGCTCCCGAAGACATTGGAGCTTAAATTTTAAAGTGTCAGTTTTTCGCTTGAAATATCTTCAAATAGCCAATATTATGCATAAATAAATCAAAGGATACCATCTTTTTTTTTGTTTTCGTGGGAAATTATCAAATAGCTTCTCCCGCTCTGGGCGGAGCGGGAGGGAGTGTCAGACTTACTGGCTATAACCCACCCGTGTTCCTTCCGTTGCCTGCGTGCCGGGGCCGCGATATCCCTTTCGGACAAACTCGCAACCCTGGCAGGCAGTGGCCCTAACGGACCCCGTCAGTTGCTGCTGATATCTCTTTGAGGATACCATCTGGTAGGCAAATTGGCAACTTATCTTTTTTTGCAAAAAATATATATCGAGTAATATTTAGATCTCCGCCGGAACGGACAGAATGGTCGTTATATCCTTCTACACGGTGATGTAACTATTTATTTATGATTTTTTTACCCATTTCATTTAAGTATAGAGATTTAGTGCGATTTTTTTTCTTAAACCCGCACTTAGTCGCTCTTCTAATCTTACACACGTTTTCTACATCTCTTTAACTACTTTCCTATCGCAGGTATGCTGGAAGAGATTTCTTTAGAAATAAGCATCACCTTTGTACGTTTTTTTCTGTTCCTTTCTTCTTGTCTATTCTATAATGTGTGTACATAAACTGTTAAATAAATAAATTAATCTGAAAAAATTTAGTATGTCAAAAAATCATAAATTAATAGTTACATCACCGTGTGGAAGGATATAACGACTATTTTCTTCGTTCCGGAGATGATAAGCATTAGCTCCATACATTTTTTTGCAAAAAAAAATATAAGTTGGCAATTTGCCTACCAGATTGTATCCTATGATATATTTATGCATAATATTGGCTATTAGAAGCCATTTCAAGCAAAAAATCGACATTTTAAAATTTAATTTCCAATGTCTTCGAGAGTCTTTTCGATCCACAGTGCCCCACTTTGACTGATTATGTGCTTCCCGCATCCAGCGGATTCCTGCGGCCTTCACCAGGTCATCGGTCCACCTTGTGGGAGGCCTTCCAACGCTACGTCTTCCGGTACGCGGTCGCCGCTGCAGAAACTTTCGGCCCCATCGGCCATCAGTTCTGCGAGCAATGTGCCCTGATCACTGCCACTTAACTTTGGCTATGACGGTTACCCTGGTTCTCCTACGGATCTCTTCATTTCTGATTCGATCACGTACGGAAACTCCAAGCATAGCCCTTTCCATTGCCCTTTGGGTGACTTTGAGCCTTCTAATAAGACCCATTGTGAGCGACCACGTTTCAGTGCCATAGGTCATCACTGGCAACACGCATTGGTTAAAGACTTTCGTCTTGAGACTGCGGTATGTGGGACGAGGAGATATTGCGTAGATTCCCGAACGCTGCCCAGTCGAGTCGGATTTGACGTTACTTTATGATCTCTATTAAATGTTAGATTCAATTTCAAAATTACTCAAGCCGACATGATAGAAGATGAATTTTAAGAACGGTCGTTTGGATTTTTCTTGTCTTCAGGTGTCCAGATGGAATGTTATGCTGGTGGATTCCCGCTACCAAAGATATCTTGGCGTCGTGAGAACAATGCCATCTTACCCACTGGTGGATCTATCTACAGGTAAATTCAAAAGACATGACTTTTTAATAATAACTATCGTGATGACATTATCGTGGACGTCTACGGCATTCTGGTAACACAGGGAAGTAAAAGGCCGCTTTCAGACTTAGAACATCATCGCTCGCAGCGCTGACATCAATAATTTGCGTTCCGATTTAGATATAACGATTATGACAGCTGACGGCTGTTTTAATTCGGAACACTCGTGAACGCGCTCATAGTGCTCGCTCAACGTCAAAACTTGCATATAATATTTCTTTGTGTATTAAATTTCTCTTTCTTCTTTAGTTAGGTGGCGACGGTAGACAGAAGTACAATTTCGGAAATTCCACGTTAGGTTAAAGATACGATGCGACCAAAACAGCATACCTGTCATTTTTGACAGTGCTCACGGTGATATTAATTTAGGCCATGGTTGGCGTTATCGCAAGATGGCGCATGGTATGACGTCATCTATGACGATTCACGGGACATCGTTATCGCGCTCACGATAATTCGGTATGGGTGTTAACACGCTCAAATCGATTACAGCGTAACTTGGAACGCAGCCAAAATTAAGACGCTTTTAAATTTCCGTCCACGATAACGTTATAACTTGCACGTATTTCCATACATTTTATGGACGTCCACGATAATTTATAGTCACGATAGGAATGATAAAAGCGCCACTCGGTCATGTTGGCTCCTTGGACAATGGCTAACCATTACCATGGAACGTGGCAATGCGGCCAGTCGCTTGGGTGCATTACCAGTCGCCAGCGATGCGGATGAATTTTTCGATGCTATATTTTAGTTTTTCATTTTTTTGCTATTTTTATTAAGTAACTAGTTTTAAGTTGTTAAGTACCATCAGAAAAAATGGATGATAGAACAGGAAATAAGTTTTCATTATTAGAAAAAACAAAACATAACATAAGGTCCAATTAAAGAATCATTCCACTTTTCCACCAAGCCGCCCCACTGGTGGGACAAAGTTGAATGCCTAAAATTGGTTTGGTTTGTTTTGGAATATTTTGACATATTAATTTATTTTTATTTTTATTAGACTGATCTGTACCTACCTAATAAATTCTGACTAGTTTTAATAATAATTCGAATGGTTGTAACTATATTATTAAATTCAAATCTAATACTTTGCATGTCGTAAGTAAAAATTTATAGGGACAATTAACAAATAATCCAACTTAACTTACAGCTTGAACAAATCAATAAAAATACACACATTAAATCAATTTAACCTAAAAAAAAAAGTTACCTATTACTTGCTAAATTTGACATACGACGAAACTGAAAAATTACTCACCCGCATTACATAACACGTTACCTCCTATTACAGCTCACATAACACCGCCACATACACTCACACAAATATACACCCCCTCACAAACGCACAAACTCACACATACACGAACACTCACACACACCTATGGCAACACCTCTTTTTCATACACCTCTCATTTATATTCATTTCGTTACCTAGTAGATAACCCTTTTACATTTACTTTTGTTACATCTTTGTTGCATATTTTTTATTGTTTACCTAACTGCTTAGCATTGTAACGGCTGACAAGACCCCAAGAAGGAATCACTGGCTCTGAAGATACAGGTTATGCCTAGTTTCGGAGTCAGGGTTACAACACTTTATTTGCCAAACTTAAGCCCTAGCTACAGTACTCAATGTAATTTGCAATGTCCAATCTCCTTTTTTTTTTTTTTTTTAAGTCACTGCGATGTATACCTTAGATTAAGGAAGACCATCTGTAATAAGGGTTGTGAATAAACATTTATTATTATTATTATTATTATATGTATTATCAGCCAATAAATTATTTATTTCTTTCTTTATTTCTTTCTTTCTTTCTTGGTGGGCAGATTCTACTAGTCTAAAATCTTACTGGATTTTGCCCCACTAGGGTTGGCACCTTAGAATTCGTGTAGGTGTGCTCGTATTTTATATATATTTGGAAAAGAAACAAATGTATCTATATAAGTAAATGCGGCTGGTAACGCTGGACTTGGTACATAGGTAGTGTTTTTAATTAAAAGTACAACTAATTGCAATAATTCAAATAGGGATGTTGACAGGGGAAAAAAATATTTGTCCGTTAGTCAGATAATAAAATTTTACCTCAATGTATCGCCGTAATCTTTAGAATACGTAAAAAAAAGGAAAAATACGCGTCCAATATTTTTTTATAATCTCAAAGACGGACTAAACAATTTTTTTTGTCATCATCCCTATTCATGCTCCTATAAACTAAAATGAATCGTTTTTCTTACCAAAGGTAGCCTTATTTATTGTAAAACTGGGCCATATAAATAAATTCGTAAGCTAATAGGGATGATGGCTGGGTAAAAAAAATGAAATTCTAATTAGTCCGTCAGTCAGATAATAAAAAAATATTAGACACGAATTTTTTGTTTTATCAAATTAATAAAAAAATATTTAGATAAAACGCATTAAAGTTGCGGAGTGGGAGCTCGCTATGTCACAAGTCAGTATAAAATCTACCGGGCAGTGACGTCATGCCATATTTTAACTCAATGTATTGCCGCAAACTTTTGATTACGTAAAAAAAGAAAAAATACCTATTGTAAAAGCCAATTATTTTTAAAGGAGTAACCGTTGAGTTTCTTGCCGGCGCTTCTCCACAGGAAACGCCCAATTGGAACCGTGCACCTAGCTTCTGAAGTTTCATAAGGTTTATGTGAAACAAAATATTTTTTATTAACAAGTGGTAGTAATAAATTATTTACAAACTATTAACACTAGGTACGAAATACAATAACTAACTACACGAATAGATACAAAAAACAAAAGAACACTTAGGCGTCGAAGTATTCGTCCGCATCGCTGTCATCCGGAAACGTGCCCAGAAGACTGGCAGCATAAATATTTTTGATTTTGAATTATTTCCCGCGTACTTGGCTAGTTTTAGAAAAGATTGGCTGCCCGCAGTAACCTAAATTCGTTCAGGAGGATATCAAAATTTCCTTTTTTTTATTATTACAGAGGCAACATCCTTAAAATCGCGGCTGTGCACAAGGAAGATCGTGGAACATACTACTGTGTAGCTGAGAACGGAGTCGGCAAAGGAGCTAGAAGAAATATTAACTTAGAAGTGGAGTTCGCCCCTGTTGTGACTGTACCTAGACCGAGGTTGGCTCAAGTAAGTTTGAATTATCAAGGCGAAAATATCATCCAAATTAGTTCGGTAGTTTTTGAAAAAAACTCGGTCAAAAAATATGCTTATGGGTCGAATAGCAAAATCTCCTTTTTTTGAAGACGGAAGTAACCTTAATCTGCGTACACCATTTATTTGCCAAACATGTAAAACACGAGTTTTCCACTAAGATAAACATCAACTTTATGTCAGTGTAAATAAAGGTGATTTTAGACCGACTAGTATTGTTGAAAAGTTAATTTAAAAAAAGGAAGTTATAGCTCAAACTGAACCTTATGTGCAGGCATTACAGTTGTTTTTCCTAAAACTCGTGTTTGTTTACATGTTTGGCAAATTAATTACAAACGCAGATTAAGTTATGTGGCTTACAAATAGTAGTGTCGCGTGGAAATCACGGGGTCTCGGGGTACCGAACCCGTTAAGAACGGCCGCTGCGCGCCCGCCACAATACTCAGCTCAGAGACGCGCTCAACTACGGGCATTTCTTTGTAGTCTTTCATATGCGTTATTCGTTATTTATTGAATATATATAGAATATTTTTTTTGTTGTTCTTCTAACTGAACAGACAGCTGTGCTGCTAGGGAGTTTGTTGCGCCACTTCTTCTTCCCAGCGAAAGCACTAGGAAGTGGTGAAGGGTGGGCGTTTTGGGGGACTGTCTTATGTAATTGACGTTCAAAAAGTGCCGATTCTCAGCCTAGTTTGAATAAATGATTTTTGAATTTGAATTTTGACTTTTGATGTAAATTATGGTATTACACCTATTTTGAGGTAAACCACTAATCTTTTATTATAAAGTCAGATTGAGCCCATTCAATTGGTTTAAAAATGTTTATTTAGGAAGTCGGTAGTCGGTGGCAAAAAACTAAAATACAGATCCAAAGACATCTTCCGAAATTAAAGTTAATCACTTTGTACTAAAATATGTATTTAGACCGCTCGCACTGGGTCCGCGTAGTGGATTCCCACCAGTTAGACCCACTCTCACAGATGACGCCTGAGTCCCAGCAGTGGTAACATTATAGGATAATTATGTATGACATGTAGTGATTACGCCTCTTTCTGTGAACCTCTAATAATTCTTATTTTGGGGTCCTAAAAATAATTAAAAGTCAAGTAACTGCGATCAACTTGGATGTAGCCGTTGGTCACAGTTCTAACCTAACCTAAACCATTTGGGCGGGGTACCCTAGTTTAGTTACTGCGACCACCTGTGCCTAAAGGCCAGAAAATTAAAAAGAGGGTCAATTATTTAAAAAAAATGCACCAAAAAGTGCAAAAAAATTTAGAAGGTCAATTATGTTTTTTGAAGATCAGTAAAATATTTCCCTTTTTTTATTTCAGGCGCTACAATACGACATGGACCTGGAATGCCACGTGGAAGCGTACCCACCGCCCGCTATAACTTGGCTCAAGGATGAAGTGCAACTATCCAACAACCAACATTACAGGTAATTTTCTTACACCTTAGTTCTTGAATATATCATAACGTATTTCTTCCTCGAAGAGGTTGGCAGAGAAGTACTATCAAGGAATTTCATATCTAAGCAGTCTGAAAACAAAATCCCGTAAACACGATGACCATATGTGTTTCACACAATGATCACAGATGTCTGACCTTTTTTCGACCACTAGGAATAGAACAAAAGAAGCAAAGATGAGAAAGTTTTAAATTTTAATGTTTTTATACTTTGGGACTCATAAAGAATCTGATGCTACGATGCTATTGGTTGATGAGATTTATATAGCGACCGAGCGCTGCAAGCAGAAATAGTCCTTATGGTGTATAGATATGAAATAGGGATGTTGAAAAAAAGTTTTTTTTTGGTCCGTCAGGTCAATTATACAACAATATTGGACACTTATTATTTTCTTTTTTTACCTAATCAAAAGATTACGGCAATACATTGAGTAGGCAATGCCTTAAATGTAGCATGACTTCACTAGCCGGTAGATTTTATACTGACTTGTGACGTAGCGAGTTCCACTCCTCGACTTTAATGCGTTTTATCTAAACCATTTTTTATTAATTTGATAAAGCAAAAAATACGTGTCTAATATTTTTTTATTATCTGACTTATGGACTAAATATATTTTTTTCTAGTCAACATCCCTATGCTTTGATTAAGTTATTAAGTAATCATTTATTTACCAAACCTTAGCTTAGGTAACATCAGTATTGTTTAATTATGGGACAGGTATGGCTATTACAAAAGAGTAAGTCCCCTGCTCTTCAAACTAGGAAAATTCTGTATCTTGAAGGACAGTATTCTTTAGTGGGTTGACACATTTTTCAAAATATTTATTATTGCCTAATAAATAATTCTGATGTTAACATTTACTGAGTGGGCTTAATAGCTAATTGTGTGTGAGTGTGTTGCTGTGGAGTTAAACTGGTGTGTGTGTGCGTGTGTGTGTGAGTGAGTGAGTGTGAGTATGTATCTATATATGTATATGCTCAGTAAAAGACGAATCTGTCGAGGAAGTGAAAAATTTGGTATTTTAGTTGTTAATTCGATGGCTAAGTATTAATAGCCGCACGGGTCGATCCATCAGGTTAAGTTACGCTTGCCGGGGTTAGTCCGTGGATAGGTGACCATCTTTACATACCGAGACTCCTCCGTGCCTCGGAAAGCACGTTAAGCCGTTGGTCCCAGCTGTCATTCGAGGAGCTTTGACAGTCGTTACGGGTCGTCAGAAGCCCGAAAGTCTGACAACCAGTCTTACCAAGGCGTATCGTGTTACCCAGTACCTGGGTTGTGGAGGTCAGATAGGCAGTCGCTCAATGTAAAATACTGGTATTCAGCTGCATTCGGTTAGACTGGAAGCCGACCCCAACATGGTTTGGAAAAGGCTAGGCAGATGTGATGTTTGTTGTTAATTCGATATAATATGCATGTCATGATGTCTGCATTTCGCCAGCTATATATATATATATACTAATATAATAAAGCGAGCGAGTTTGTTTGTTCGAACGCGCTATTCTCTGAAACTACCAGTCGGTCAAATCCAAAAAGATTTTTAATTTTCGACCTCCACGCAAGCGAAGCCGCATTCAAAACCTAGTGTTAATAACACTATTATTAGATTATTATTAATGAAGATTTTGCCATTGTGGTTGTGATTTTGACATTTTTATTGATGGTTTTGACATTGCTAGTAATTATGACCAAAATTTGCCAAAGATGTGTATGTAACTAACAAATTGGATTGTATGATCTGTAAATAAAATAATTTGATTGATTGATAACACTAGCTTCTGCCCGCGACTTCATTCACGTGAAATTTCTCGCATCGCCCACCCGTTCTTTCTGACTTTTTTACTTTTTGCTCGGCTCCTAAGAGATAGCGTGATATTAAATAGCCTATTATAGTTCGATTCAAACTTAATGGCGACTCGGAAGTTAGCCACTTGCTGCGCAGTACCACACCCCTCACCCCCGCTGACACATGAATTCGTTACTGCGCAGCGACTCGCCTCATGTTCTGAGCCGCCATTAAGTTTGAATCGGGCTGTACCATCCTCAAGATCTGGGTTATCAAATGCAAAAATATTTTTGAAATTGGTCTGGCAAATCCAGAGATCAGCGCGTTAAAAAAAACTAGTTTTTTTGCCCTTATTGTATTGTCAAACTAGCTTTTTCCCGCGGTTTCGCCGGCATGGATGTCGGAAATTATTCCACGCGAACGTGCTACCGGGATTAAAAAGAAGCGAAGCAATGATCACATACCTAACTTCCTGCACATCTGCACAAGTAGACCATACATTAGACCGTGGCGTGTATAGCTTACGAGTACAAGAGGAAAAAATAATTTCATGGAGTGTGTGTGTTTTGAGGCTAAGCGGGGGGTGTGATTACGTCAGAAGTAGTTTGAGAATTCATATATAAAGAATGAAATAAAAAAAATCTGCATAAACAAAACGCACATTACAAAAAAAAAGCCTCGTAATTAACAAATAAAAATGCAGTTTGAAAATTTTGAATATTATTTGTTGTTGGTACATACAGGCAAGTCAAGCAGATCAAAATTTAAAATTAAAATAAATCTAACATGGATAGACACAAAACGGAAGTATGTACTATCGAAGAATTTCATATCTAAGCAGTTTGAAAACAAAATCCAAGCACCACTCAAGTCCGATAGACGCGGCGCTAGTGTCTATGTCATGCATCAAATTGCATTAAAAAAGATGTAGTTCCACAATTTTCCGCCGTAATTCAGTGGTGCCGATTTTCAGTTTATGCTGATCTCGCATTGTATAAGATTCTGGCAATGTTTAGCTTGCTATATAACCGTGTGTACGTGTAACTATCGATAAGACTCAAGGCGTCGCACATTCTTATTGCTACTGACATTTTTGGCTCGACGACTCAGTTCATAACACGTATATTGTAGTTAAAAAGAACGTACAGTTCTGTCAGTAGTCCTTGGCTCCTCCAAAATATCCATTTAAACTGTATAGTGGATATGAGCTACGGATTTTGCAGGCATGTATTTGTTTAATAAGATATTTGAGCCTTCCTTTTTCTTCTTGCGTTGGGTCAGGAGTACCCACAAGTTCATAGATTTCTTGTTTATAGTATTGGAGTTAAACTGGTGTGTGTGTGCGTGTGTGTGTGAGTGAGTGAGTGTGAGTATGTATCTATATATGTATATGCTCAGTAAAAGACGAATCTGTCGAGGAAGTGAAAAATTTGGTATTTTAGTTGTTAATTCGATGGCTAAGTATTAATAGCCGCACGGGTCGATCCATCAGGTTAAGTTACGCTTGCCGGGGTTAGTCCGTGGATAGGTGACCATCTTTACATACCGAGACTCCTCCGTGCCTCGGAAAGCACGTTAAGCCGTTGGTCCCAGCTGTCATTCGAGGATCTTTGACAGTCGTTACGGGTCGTCAGAAGCCCGAAAGTCTGACAACCAGTCTTACCAAGGCGTATCGTGTTACCCAGTACCTGGGTTGTGGAGGTCAGATAGGCAGTCGCTCAATGTAAAATACTGGTATTCAGCTGCATTCGGTTAGACTGGAAGCCGACCCCAACATGGTTTGGAAAAGGCTAGGCAGATGTGATGTTTGTTGTTAATTCGATATAATATGCATGTCATGATGTCTGCATTTCGCCAGCTATATATATATATATACTAATATAATAAAGCGAGCGAGTTTGTTTGTTCGAACGCGCTATTCTCTGAAACTACCAGTCGGTCAAATCCAAAAAGATTTTTAATTTTCGACCTCCACGCAAGCGAAGCCGCATTCAAAACCTAGTGTTAATAACACTATTATTAGATTATTATTAATGAAGATTTTGACATTTTTATTGATGGTTTTGACATTGCTAGTAATTATGACCAAAATTTGCCAAAGATGTGTATGTAACTAACAAATTGGATTGTATGATCTGTAAATAAAATAATTTGATTGATTGATAACACTAGCTTCTGCCCGCGACTTCATTCACGTGAAATTTCTCGCATCGCCCACCCGTTCTTTCTGACTTTTTTACTTTTTGCTCGGCTCCTAAGAGATAGCGTGATATTAAATAGCCTATTATAGTTCGATTCAAACTTAATGGCGACTCGGAAGTTAGCCACTTGCTGCGCAGTACCACACCCCTCACCCCCGCTGACACATGAATTCGTTACTGCGCAGCGACTCGCCTCATGTTCTGAGCCGCCATTAAGTTTGAATCGGGCTGTACCATCCTCAAGATCTGGGTTATCAAATGCAAAAATATTTTTGAAATTGGTCTGGCAAATCCAGAGATCAGCGCGTTAAAAAAAACTAGTTTTTTTGCCCTTATTGTATTGTCAAACTAGCTTTTTCCCGCGGTTTCGCCGGCATGGATGTCGGAAATTATTCCACGCGAACGTGCTACCGGGATTAAAAAGAAGCGAAGCAATGATCACATACCTAACTTCCTGCACATCTGCACAAGTAGACCATACATTAGACCGTGGCGTGTATAGCTTACGAGTACAAGAGGAAAAAATAATTTCATGGAGTGTGTGTGTTTTGAGGCTAAGCGGGGGGTGTGATTACGTCAGAAGTAGTTTGAGAATTCATATATAAAGAATGAAATAAAAAAAATCTGCATAAACAAAACGCACATTACAAAAAAAAAGCCTCGTAATTAACAAATAAAAATGCAGTTTGAAAATTTTGAATATTATTTGTTGTTGGTACATACAGGCAAGTCAAGCAGATCAAAATTTAAAATTAAAATAAATCTAACATGGATAGACACAAAACGGAAGTATGTACTATCGAAGAATTTCATATCTAAGCAGTTTGAAAACAAAATCCAAGCACCACTCAAGTCCGATAGACGCGGCGCTAGTGTCTATGTCATGCATCAAATTGCATTAAAAAAGATGTAGTTCCACAATTTTCCGCCGTAATTCAGTGGTGCCGATTTTCAGTTTATGCTGATCTCGCATTGTATAAGATTCTGGCAATGTTTAGCTTGCTATATAACCGTGTGTACGTGTAACTATCGATAAGACTCAAGGCGTCGCACATTCTTATTGCTACTGACATTTTTGGCTCGACGACTCAGTTCATAACACGTATATTGTAGTTAAAAAGAACGTACAGTTCTGTCAGTAGTCCTTGGCTCCTCAAAAATATCCATTTAAACTGTATAGTGGATATGAGCTACGGATTTTGCAGGCATGTATTTGTTTAATAAGATATTTGAGCCTTCCTTTCTCTTCTTGCGTTGGGTCAGGAGTACCCACAAGTTCATAGATTTCTTGTTTATAGTATTGGAACATTATTTTACTGCATGGGTTCACATACCCAGCAACTGAAAAGTAAAAATATATAAATTAAAATAACAAAAACAGCTTTCAAGTCTCGAGTTCCATGGCAACATGCAACATTGTGTGTCAGAGATGTCAAAACGTAACAAACGCGACCATCTTTTGATGCGGTAGGGCGAATCTAACGATTTAAATCTTTGTTCTTAATTAAAAATAATTAGGGATTAGGTTTAAAAATAATGGTGTAGTTTCGCGACACCATTGTTTAGCAGTACATAGAATACAGCTTTTTCCAATTTTTACCGGACTACGGCGGAGGGTTATGATTTTGACCGGTATGTATGTATGTGGGTATATATGTTCATCTGTTCCCTCATAACTTCTAAGCTACTCATCATAATTTGACAAATAAGGTATCGTTGGAAGCGTCTTGATCGTCCACTAGTTAATGGCTGTGACTTCACATGAATATTGTGCCCTCTAGAGGACATAAAGTAATGAACTAAAAAAATGTTTTAATGATGCCATGTTGGGTAACCAAATGAAAGGGCTTAATGAGCACATTTCAAAAATATGTATATTATAATCCCAAAATAACTAAAACCCAAGTACGACAAAAAAAACAACTAAAAAGGTATAAATAAACAAGAGATAAAAACAAAAATCCGGAGTCACATGTAAACTGTTCTTTTTGCTGTAACACGATGTGTGACTCCGGATTTTTTATGTCTGTCTGTGATGTTTATACCTTTTTAGTTGGCTTTTTTGTCGTAGTTAGGTTTTAGTTTTTATAACTTTTATTTTGATTGATATAACGCTACGAGACTCCGAGTAAAATGGCTGTGCCACCATTTTTGCCATGCTAAAACACACAAACTACAGTGATAACTAAATAGTTATAAAAAAAAATGGCAAAAAAAAGGGAATCTTAAAACTTACCTGTATACATGAAATAACAAAATACGAATAGTATCAACATAACGCTGAACAACTTCATCTTGTAAATTCTACCGAATTATACGTTCACACAGTACATACTGCTGGAAGTTAATGAATAATTGAATTGAAAGTAAAGGCGTTAGCTATCATATAAAAGGTTAGTGAACTAAATAGATATGATTCATAACCACAACAACCGCGTGTTGATTGTGTGTCTGCAATCTCGTAGTAAATACATTAAGGAAAATGCATAATAAGACACTATCGCGGGCACCCATATCTAACCACTTTGAAAACAAAATCCCGTGCACACGATGACCACATCTGTTTATCGCCCCTTTATGCGCCTCGCCAGATGTGCGCCGGCCCTAAGGCCTATAAGAAATTGTTATTTTTACTTTTATGAGACTCATTATTTGTGTACATTATTGGGATGCCATAACGGGGTATCTGAAAAATACGCTTGATAGTTTTTGTGTGATTCTCAGTTTTTTATCCGCGTTAGACATAAATAGTCGCTTAGTATCGCCTTAATATGTTGCTTGTAGATTAATCTGACAAAAAATCAGAATGATTGCCTGTATCAATCAATCTGCCTAGCCTTTTTCCAACTATGTTGGGGTCGGCTTCCAGTCTAACTGGCTTAATACCAGTATTTTACATGGAGCGACTATCTGACCTCCAAAACCCAGTAACTAGGTAATACGATATCCTTTGGTAAGACTGGTTGTCAGACTTTCGGGGTTCTGACGACCCCGAACGACTGTCAAAGATCCACAAATGACAGCCGAGACCAACGGTTTAGCGTGCTTTCCGAGGCACGGTGGAGTCTCGGTATGTAACGAGGGTGACCCATCCATAGACCAACTCCAGCAAGCGTAGCTTAACCTGATGGATCGAACCGTGCTTCTGTTATTACTTAGCCACGAGCTCCTGCGAATGATTGCATGTATATTAAACTAAAAAACTTACCTGTATACATAGATATATTATTTAATAAATGAAATAACAAAATATTTATAGGATCAACTTCATCTTGTAAATGTGTACGTTGGCACAGTACCTACCTACTACTGTTACTAGCTAATCAATAATTGTATTTAAAGTAAATAGGATTTTATTCACAACTATATTCCAAAGTCGGATAACTGCAGGCATTAAATCCGCCTTTGTTCAGTATTTTATACTTGTGCATAAAGTTTTAATAAATAATTAAATAACATTCAACTTTACTTACGTTATTTGGGTACCGTACTTGAAGGGTGCCAAATGGAACCCTATTACTAAGCCTTCGCTGTCCGTCGGTCCGTCCATCTGTCTGTCTATCAGCGGGCTAAATCTCATGAACCGTAATAGGTAGACAGTTGAAATTTTCACAGATTGTGTATTTCTATTGCCGCTATAACCACACCTAATAAATATGAAATAAAGTTAATAATTAAAGGGTCTTCCGTATAAGAAACGTGTTTTTTGCTCGATCTTAACGTACGGAATCCTTCGTGTGCGGTTCCAACTAGCACTTGGCTGGTTTTTTCCAATTTGCAGGTCAGTTTCAGATACCATATTGACCAAAATTTCATTCAATACCGTAACAAATATGGCTTTACTATAATCATTAGAATCAGCAATACAACTCCTTAAGTTAGAATTGGCCTCAAATACCATGATTTCATAAAATAATCATTCAATAGGGTAATTTGGTTTCCTCACGACGTATTCCTGAGCCGATTTTAGTGATGTCCAAGATAAACTTCCAGGTCATCACAATCTCAGACCAAATAAAAAACCTAGACATAGCACTGCAAATAATACGGTGAAGCGTGCCAAAAATACACCTCTGCTCTGTGCATACACGCTCAGACGCAAAGATTTACAACTGTTTACAATCAAACTGCACCTCACTAAGTGCACACATGTTTACGAAACCGGCCGCACGTCACTGTTGACACCGCTATGTCTTGGTTTTTTATTCAGTCTGAAATCCCAACATGTATGTAACGGTATCCTTCATAAAGGACCATATTTCTTTCTCCCCAGAATCTCCCACTTCGCGACTGCAGACGAGTTCACAGACACGACTATCAGGGTCATCACAATTGAGAAGCGTCAGTACGGCATCTTCAAATGCAAGGCTCAGAATAAGCTGGGGACTGACGAGGGGCAGGTCGACTTAGTTGGTGAGTAACGCTGTGAATGTTAGTGGTTTAAGTAGAGAGACATTTGATGGTTTTTTTTGAGTTGCATAACGGGGTAAGGGATTTTTTTTTCTTAATACAATATACTTCTTATTAAATTCGTTATTTAAAATAAGCTTACTTAGATTTTGACTAGCATATATTTTTGTATTTAGTATTTTTTCGGACTTAATTTCAAAATATTTTAATGTTTTGCAATAATTGCGTTTTGAAATGTTTAAATTCTTTGTAACAATTAATTAAGACTGCGTATTTGTTGAAGTAAGGTAAGCCGCAGTTCAGTGGTATCAAAACCAGTATCAGCTGGCCTCTTATTATATTGAAACTACGTAGCATCAAAGAAGTTCATATCTAACCAGTTTCAAAACAAAGTCCCGTGAACACGATGAACACATCTGTTACCGGCCCGGTTCTATAGCCGCCGAGCGCTGCAAGCAAGAATAGTCCTTACGGTGGTTAGATATGAACTTCTTCGATAGTACCTGCTACGTTAGACCAGTTCAAGTTCAAAATGTCACTGACCTGCGACCTGTTGTACAATACAGAGTGAGATGAAAGTTATCGACCAATTAATTTACACCCAATATTAATTTTAAAAAACCTATAATGCCTATTATAATAGGCCTTTGCCCTGCAGTAGGACAATGAGAATATTCTGAAATAGCGTTCACTGGGTGGCAGCACTGAGACGTCAAAGCACTTCAGTATTTTCAGGGGGTCTGGTCGCTATACGTGGTTTAGTTTCCAACCTTTTAATTTTTTGTGAATATTTGAACCGTGAACAAAAAAATAAAAATGCTTAGATTTTTAAACCAACGCATATACTAATAAATCTTGTTAAAATATACTTCAGATTTTATTTTCACGGTTTGTAACGCTGTATTCGCAAAGAAAAACCTACATTTAAAATGAGCCCTCTGCGAGGACTCCCAGCACTGAACGTGTTAAGCATAGTCGAAATGGAAGACCACTAGTCAAAGTGGCGCCAACTGGTGGCGTGAATTTTCATGAAAATCCTCATGCCCACTGCGAGAAAAAGGCCTCTTATGATACAGAGAAGGCACGAGCATTGATCTCCACGTTTGCTTAATGAGCGTTGGCGATTTCAGACTTACATAAAGCCAATATGTTTACATTGATGATCTCACTCTGTACTATTTTTTATCCATACTCCGCATGCATGGCTGCTATTCGTCGCATGCTACAACATACGTCTTGTCTCTAGAATCTATTATCCCGGTGTGCCCACCGGCGTGTGGCACCGCGCGTTACGCCGGCGCAGCTAACATCGCGCCGTCTGAGGCCACCCTTATGTCCATGTTCGCTGTTTACGTCGTTTATGCTGCGAGGAGGTGAGTTTTAGTATACATTATTTAGTGAAACACCCATCACCAAGGCAAAATCTACACGTACCATCGCGGTCACGCATGTTTAACCACACGAATCACAAATCCCGTGCACACGACTCATTTTATTCGTAGCTAAGCGTTACTATAGCGGCCGAACGCTGCAAGCAGGAATGGTCCTTACGGTCTTCAGATATGCGTTTCCGCGATAGTACATCTGGAACTATCTGCCGTACACTAGAACTTGTCTCTTGACGTCATGTTGGCACCCTTGCTTGTCAAGCTTAGTTTCAATACTAATAAATAAAAAATTCAATTCAAAATGGTGACCGACAGAACAGTGCTACGAATCGCGTCATGGGACAAGTTATAATGAACGCACGAGCAGAAGTAATTGCTGAGAAACGACTTTTATTTTTTAAATTTAATTGTCATGATAGACCACTCTTTCATGTAACTTGCTTTACCTTCAATATCTCCATTAGCGATAATAACGATTAAACCGGATATTTTTATAGTGCGATTTTAAAAATCGTACTTTTTATATTTCCGTTTGTTATATTTTCTGCCATTATCATCCAATAAAAACTAAAAAAGACATTAGTCCAACTAAAGTAAATTTGGAGTACGACATAGCGGGAACGGTGGCTTACCCCGCGTCCTAACCAAAATTATCGTTCGCTTGAATACGCGACCGTCGCGTTTAAGTCACTTTTCTGTTCGTAAAACCGGAAGGCGTCCTCTGTCGGCGACTACGCGTCCTGGTTCGCCGAACAAAATGAACGCGAACGGTCGCGTGTTTTCGCGACGACCGGTTAGGACACGGCCTTGGAACGTTTTATTTTTATGGAGCAACTATTTCTGATCCCAAAAAACTATATTGTTTGCATGTTTGGAAGAATATAGCTTCTTGTTTGGCTTCATATAGGAAGTATGATATGTAACTTTTGTATTAAAGTATGTTTTTGAGTAGACATAAAACAAGCTTGCAAAAATGCGATTAAATTAATAAATAAACATTAAAGGGGCGGGGCCTCGTCAAGGTCTTTTCTGACAGCCAACTCTTGCACCGCGCGCGCTCATTAGTCAAATCAAATAACGCGAGCTTCCTGTGAAACACTTCCGTCCCTTTTCACGAAATCACTCCCACTAGATTTTGACTGCAGGAAAGCGAGAGGAAACATGTTACACATAAAAAATTATAATGTATTGTGCACGCGTGTGTGTGTTTCAGCAAATTGGTTTTTCTAATAGGCCAATGTGTGTGTTATTGGAATAAGGGAATTCTTTTTGGCACATATTCATAAGTACTGAGTTATCGAGTTTTAATTCCTTTTTCCTTGAAAATAGCTTTTGTTCCTCTCTAGTTAAAAGTAAAAAATGTCTCGTCGTTTTAACAATAAATTTTCCACGATGTACTATCGAAGAATTTAATATCAAAGCAGTTTGAAAACAAAATACTGTGAACACGATGGCCACATCTTTGTAACGCCCCTTTTTGCATCGACGGATGAAACAAAAATACATAGTAATATTTTGTCGTTTTGTTTTTTTGTTGTTCGTGTGTTTTGTTACAATAATCACAGATGTCTAACCCTTTTTCGACCACTAGGATTAAAACAAAGGAAACAAAGATGAGAAACTTTTTTGAAAGTTCGTGAAATTTTTATAGCAGCCAAGCGCTGCAAGCAGAAATAGTCCTTACGGTGTATAGATATGAAATTCTTTGATAGTACCCACGGCGATATAATATCCAGCATAACGATGGGATAGTCAATGTATTAGATTTTTGTCAATCCAATGCGTTTTTTGACTTCAATATGACTTTCTATGAGCGATAACGATGATGGGAAAGTCAGAAATGTATTGTAGTTAGAGATGTTACGGAGATTGTTTTATCGGAACCGGAGCCGGAGTTTTTAACTTTGATTAATCGAAGTCGGAGCCGGAGCGCCGGAGTCGGAGGAAGTAGAAGAAAGATATTACATATAACACTTTGTTTTGCTTCATATTGAAATTAACTTACCACAACAACTAAACTACTTTAATACACCGCTCTTAACTTAATTTAAAAAATTAACTTGACGCGTCTGACACAAAGAAATAAACAGAGACTTCGAGGGCGAGCGGGTATAAAAATTTCCCGGGCGATAAGTTAAAAGTCGTTTGTACGCGTTCTAGTCACGTGCATCGCTGCGTTTCGATCTAACTCCGTTTCAAACTATTGGAGCCGAAGTCGGAGTCGGAGGTGTAATATTAATCTCCGACATCTCGAAGTCGGAATCCAAGCTCCGTAACATCTCTGGTAGAACAACGAAACTTGTCTCGCATTGCATGAAAACCCTATACATGCAATGCGTGGCTAGCTCATACTGAATTTGTCGCCGTAAATACTATATAATCTAGTGTACTTGTGTTAACTTCTAACCAACTATTAATTGATGTTTCCAGAGTCGCCAATGCCGGACATTAACTACCCCGGACTGAGGCCAGATCCGTTAGTATACGGATCAGCCACAAGAACCAACACACAACATATCTTTTACATGCTGACATATCTATTCATTATACTGACTTAATCTTTGGGCGAAATATCAATCGAAAGGGGTGTATACATTGATAAAGGGTGACACGGAACAATTAATCGTTATCGATCGATCGAAACGACGACCTAATCGTTTACTATTTATTTGATCGAAAACAACAACATTGGATATCACGATGAAAACTGTCATGAATATCGATGAATCGAATCGATCGCAGAAATTTATCATTTAGTGTTGACCTCTCAATCGATCCGTAATTATGTTCACTCTACATTTTTTCCATGTTTTTTAAACGTGCCAAAGTATGTATGCCATTTACAGCCAGTTGTAGAAACAAACTTTAACTTTTAAAGCTGTCATTAAATACTAATGTTCCATTAACTTGTTTAAACTTGTTGCAGAAAGCAAAATTAGACTCGATTTTAATGGCTAAAATTAATGAAATCATTAGCGCTTATGATCCATTACATAATGGGGCATTAATGTTTGTCTTTGTGCAACTGGGTGTTAAAACAAATTACATAATAGTCATCTGACCATTCGGATTGTCTATCTAAACGACATACAACTCTGTATAATGAGTTTTTATTTAAAAAAAAGAACTTTCGTAAAATCTTCAGTAAAAAATTGTTTTAAGAAGACTAATTCGGATGGTCTATCGTAACGACATATAACAAATATTTTTTTTATATATAAAAAAAATATTATTTCTGTAAAATCTTGAGTAAAAAATAGTTTTAAGAAGACTACCAATTCAGCACTGTATATTCAAATAAAAGTAAAATATTGACAAAGTATAAAACGCACAGTAAAATTATATCATTAGACAACACGCTAGACTTGCCTCATAGGGTAATAAGTAGAGATCGGATATTCGGATGCATATTTACCTAAAGTAATTTTTTACGGAAATGGTACCTTTAGTCAAATAAGGCAATTTGCTATGGCTTGGCAGCATAAACGAATAAGTATTAAATAATTTAACATATTATATATAATAATAACAAAAATGAGGTAGTAGCTACGGTTTCCTAGAAGACCGGTGGCCGTCACATAGTGATGCATTTTTGTTCCTCTTGTCAATGATGTCCCATATCTCGGTTGGCGGATCTATGTTCCATTCCTTGGATACATGATTGGTAGTGATTTCAACAAGTGGCATGTAGTTTAACATGCTAAATCTATAGTCCTTGTTTGACTCCATAGCTGTTAGCTCTATCAGCAAGTCTTCCTCTCTTGACCAATCTGATTCGTAAGAACTTGTAGCTCCAGATGTTGATTGGTTGTCGTCTCTCTGATCTTCAGCTGTGGAGGGCCCTGCAATTGGTTGTTGTCCAATTTTAGGGAGTTTGCTTGGGCCGGGTTTGCTGCCATCATCTTCCTTATTTTCATCTCGTTTCCTCTTCTTAACCATCAGTTCTTTATTGCACATGAGTATGCAGAGGTGAATATGCAGTAATAATAATTCTCTTTCTCTCCAACTCATGCTGTGCCATTTTCTGTGCCTTTCGCCCATTTCTTTTATTACCCTAAAGTCATATAGGCCTCCCTCATGTATGATTCTATTGAATTTGTCCATTTGTATTGTGTATAATTAGGATCTGTTGATACTGGCGGAAGACTTGCCTATTCTCCATGTAAATATAACCATAAATAGCTTTCTTATGTGGGCAAAGTACCCTTCATCCCTGGAGTTGCCGAGAAGGGCAAAGCAAAGACCCTCAACATATCTACTCAAAAACCATTCTTGGCCCCTATTTGTGATATCTGCTATGTACTCCACCATGTTTTCTGATTGAGACACATGGGGGTTTTCAAGTGTCATGCTCCCCAACATATTTATTGGTATAAACATTGAATTTGATACAAATGTGTTGTAGGCGCTATCTTCTTTCATGACTGAGTTTTGTGTGACCACTATCAACACACATTTGCAAACATACACCAATATTCCTTTTAATTCTGAGCAGAATCTCTCAGTTACATCTGTTCTCTTCAATATCTCCACAGTAAGCAATCCAATCCTGTCTGTGGGTTTTCTCGCATGGGAAGGTGCTCTTACCACAAATCCTGAGCACAATCTTAAACGCTCCCCGGTCTTTGGTCCAACATCGTCATTTAGTGACATCTGGGAGATTATAGGAAAAATTGCTATATTCCTTTTATCTTTATTTGTTTCAGTTACCTTATGTCCGTATGCCCCACCCAAACGTGAATATAAATTTATCAGCTTGGAAGTCATTAGTGCTGCCTTCGACTGGAGTATCACCTCTGTCATGTCAGATACTGCATTCTCTACAATGGTGGCAATTGGATGGTTATCTGTTGGGGGAGTGTTGATCAAATCACCCATTGGAATGTGTGTCAAGTACATATCATGCTTCTCTTTCAGACCGCATATTACCTCTTCATACCACTCGGGGTATTTACATTTCTTGATTCCTTCACTCTCTGGTTGTTTCATGTCGCTTGTATATTCTTAATATGTCCTTTTCTTCTCACCTATACCCAACGCTGATTCAATCTTTCTGTGGCCCGGACAGTTCATAGTATTTATGAAATTGAAGGTTGACTTACTAGAACAATCCCAGGCTTTCAGCAAATTGGGTAACACCTCAGCATTTAATGTGCTTTTCTCATGCATATTTTCTTCCCTAACCTCTAAGAGTCCTTCTAGTTGTTCTTTCAAACAGCTTACTATCCTGTCAACACAGGTTGAATCTTCTCTCTCTTCAATATAGATGTTTTGAACAAAATGTTCAGGAATTATTTTCCCTCTATAGAATAGTTTTTCGCATAGTTCTGTGCTTTCTTTTAAGTTGTCCAGATTTTCCAGTAATGCTTTAGCAGTTATGGTCTTGGGTGCAGGCTCCTTCACGTAGAGATCTTCCATTGACCACTTTTCAAACTGGTCCCGCAAAAGGTCTTCCATCCATTTCTCTTCGCAGGAGTCTATCCAGGGGCTTGGGAAAAGATCTTGTATCCCTCCCTCTTCTAGTTTGAAAAACTCAGTATTAACTCCCATGGATTCTAACACCATTTTCCTCTTCAGTAGGAACCTTTTAACTTTTTCTTCTCCCTTTGCATGCATGTTTGGAAGGTCTATCCACTCTCCCTCTGTTTTCTCCCACTTTATCAGATACATCCCACAATTGTCAGGGATTTCTGCTTTGGCTTGGTAGTATCGACTCAATGCTCTGTCCTTACTTCCTGCATACCGTATCATGACGAATTTTTTTTTTTTTTTTTTTGTCGAAATCACTCCCACTAGATTTTGACTGCAGGAAAGCGAGAGGAAACATGTTACACATAAAAAATTATAATGTATTGTGCACGCGTGTGTGTGTTTCAGCAAATTGGTTTTTCTAATAGGCCAATGTGTGTGTTATTGGAATAAGGGAATTCTTTTTGGCACATATTCATAAGTACTGAGTTATCGAGTTTTAATTCCTTTTTCCTTGAAAATAGCTTTTGTTCCTCTCTAGTTAAAAGTAAAAAATGTCTCGTCGTTTTAACAATAAATTTTCCACGATGTACTATCGAAGAATTTCATATCAAAGCAGTTTGAAAACAAAATACTGTGAACACGATGGCCACATCTTTGTAACGCCCCTTTTTGCATCGACCGATGAAACAAAAATACATAGTAATATTTTGTCGTTTTGTTTTTTTGTTGTTCGTGTGTTTTGTTACAATAATCACAGATGTCTAACCCTTTTTCGACCACTAGGATTAAAACAAAGGAAACAAAGATGAGAAACTTTTTTGAAAGTTCGTGAGATTTTTATAGCAGCCAAGCGCTGCAAGCAGAAATAGTCCTTACGGTGTATAGATATGAAATTCTTTGATAGTACCCACGGCGATATAATATCCAGCATAACGATGGGAAAGTCAATGTATTGGATTTTTGTCAATCCAATGCGTTTTTTGACTTTAATATGACTTTCTATCAGCGATAACGATGATGGGAAAGTCAGAAATGTATTGTAGTTAGAGATGTTACGGAGATTGTTTTATCGGAACCGGAGCCGGAGTTTTTAACTTTGATTGATCGAAGTCGGAGCCGGAGCGCCTTTGTGATATCTGCTATGTACTCCACCATGTTTTCTGATTGAGACACATGGGGGTTTTCAAGCGTCATGCTCCCCAACATATTTATTGGTATAAACATTGAATTTGATACAAATGTGTTGTAGGCGCTATCTTCTTTCATGACTGAGTTTTGTCTGACCACTATCAACACACACTTGCAAACATACACCAATATTCCTTTTAATTCTGAGCAGAATCTCTCAGTTACATCTGTCCTCTTCAATATCTCCACAGTAAGCAATCCAATCCTGTCTGTGGGTTTTCTCGCATGGGAAGGTGCTCTTACCACAAATCCTGAGCACAATCTTAAACGCTCCCCGGTCTTTGGTCCAACATCGTCATTTAGTGACATCTGGGAGATTATAGGAAAAATTGCTATATTCCTTTTATCTTTATTTGTTTCAGTTACCTTATGTCCGTATGCCCCACCCAAACGTGAATATAAATTTATCAGCTTGGAAGTCATTAGTGCTGCCTTCGACTGGAGTATCACCTCTGTCATGTCAGATACTGCATTCTCTACAATGGTGGCAATTGGATGGTTATCTGTTGGGGGAGTGTTGATCAAATCACCCATTGGAATGTGTGTCAAGTACATATCATGCTTCTCTTCCAGACCGCATATTACCTCTTCATACCACTCGGGGTATTTACATTTCTTGATTCCTTCACTCTCTGGTTGTTTCATGTCGCTTGTATATTCTTAATATGTCCTTTTCTTCTCACCTATACCCAACGCTGATTCAATCTTTCTGTGGCCCGGACAGTTCATAGTATTTATGAAATTGAAGGTTGACTTACTAGAACAATCCCAGGCTTTCAGCAAATTGGGTAACACCTCAGCATTTAATGTGCTTTTCTCATGCATATTTTCTTCCCTAACCTCTAAGAGTCCTTCTAGTTGTTCTTTCAAACAGCTTACTATCCTGTCAACACAGGTTGAATCTTCTCTCTCTTCAATATAGATGTTTTGAACAAAATGTTCAGGAATTATTTTCCCTCTATAGAATAGTTTTTCGCATAGTTCTGTGCTTTCTTTTAAGTTGTCCAGATTTTCCAGTAATGCTTTAGCAGTTATGGTCTTGGGTGCAGGCTCCTTCACGTAGAGATCTTCCATTGACCACTTTTCAAACTGGTCCCGCAAAAGGTCTTCCATCCATTTCTCTTCGCAGGAGTCTATCCAGGGGCTTGGGAAAAGATCTTGTATCCCTCCCTCTTCTAGTTTGAAAAACTCAGTATTAACTCCCATGGATTCTAACACCATTTTCCTCTTCAGTAGGAACCTTTTAACTTTTTCTTCTCCCTTTGCATGCATGTTTGGAAGGTCTATCCACTCTCCCTCTGTTTTCTCCCACTTTATCAGATACATCCCACAATTGTCAGGGATTTCTGCTTTGGCTTGGTAGTATCGACTCAATGCTCTGTCCTTACTTCCTGCATACCGTATCATGATGAATTTTTTTTTTTTTTTTTTTTGTCGAAATCACTCCCACTAGATTTTGACTGCAGGAAAGCGAGAGGAAACATGTTACACATAAAAAATTATAATGTATTGTGCACGCGTGTGTGTGTTTCAGCAAATTGGTTTTTCTAATAGGCCAATGTGTGTGTTATTGGAATAAGGGAATTCTTTTTGGCACATATTCATAAGTACTGAGTTATCGAGTTTTAATTCCTTTTTCCTTGAAAATAGCTTTTGTTCCTCTCTAGTTAAAAGTAAAAAATGTCTCGTCGTTTTAACAATAAATTTTCCACGATGTACTATCGAAGAATTTCATATCAAAGCAGTTTGAAAACAAAATACTGTGAACACGATGGCCACATCTTTGTAACGCCCCTTTTTGCATCGACCGATGAAACAAAAATACATAGTAATATTTTGTCGTTTTGTTTTTTTGTTGTTCGTGTGTTTTGTTACAATAATCACAGATGTCTAACCCTTTTTCGACCACTAGGATTAAAACAAAGGAAACAAAGATGAGAAACTTTTTTGAAAGTTCGTGAGATTTTTATAGCAGCCAAGCGCTGCAAGCAGAAATAGTCCTTACGGTGTATAGATATGAAATTCTTTGATAGTACCCACGGCGATATAATATCCAGCATAACGATGGGAAAGTCAATGTATTGGATTTTTGTCAATCCAATGCGTTTTTTGACTTTAATATGACTTTCTATCAGCGATAACGATGATGGGAAAGTCAGAAATGTATTGTAGTTAGAGATGTTACGGAGATTGTTTTATCGGAACCGGAGCCGGAGTTTTTAACTTTGATTGATCGAAGTCGGAGCCGGAGCGCCTTTGTGATATCTGCTATGTACTCCACCATGTTTTCTGATTGAGACACATGGGGGTTTTCAAGCGTCATGCTCCCCAACATATTTATTGGTATAAACATTGAATTTGATACAAATGTGTTGTAGGCGCTATCTTCTTTCATGACTGAGTTTTGTCTGACCACTATCAACACACACTTGCAAACATACACCAATATTCCTTTTAATTCTGAGCAGAATCTCTCAGTTACATCTGTCCTCTTCAATATCTCCACAGTAAGCAATCCAATCCTGTCTGTGGGTTTTCTCGCATGGGAAGGTGCTCTTACCACAAATCCTGAGCACAATCTTAAACGCTCCCCGGTCTTTGGTCCAACATCGTCATTTAGTGACATCTGGGAGATTATAGGAAAAATTGCTATATTCCTTTTATCTTTATTTGTTTCAGTTACCTTATGTCCGTATGCCCCACCCAAACGTGAATATAAATTTATCAGCTTGGAAGTCATTAGTGCTGCCTTCGACTGGAGTATCACCTCTGTCATGTCAGATACTGCATTCTCTACAATGGTGGCAATTGGATGGTTATCTGTTGGGGGAGTGTTGATCAAATCACCCATTGGAATGTGTGTCAAGTACATATCATGCTTCTCTTCCAGACCGCATATTACCTCTTCATACCACTCGGGGTATTTACATTTCTTGATTCCTTCACTCTCTGGTTGTTTCATGTCGCTTGTATATTCTTAATATGTCCTTTTCTTCTCACCTATACCCAACGCTGATTCAATCTTTCTGTGGCCCGGACAGTTCATAGTATTTATGAAATTGAAGGTTGACTTACTAGAACAATCCCAGGCTTTCAGCAAATTGGGTAACACCTCAGCATTTAATGTGCTTTTCTCATGCATATTTTCTTCCCTAACCTCTAAGAGTCCTTCTAGTTGTTCTTTCAAACAGCTTACTATCCTGTCAACACAGGTTGAATCTTCTCTCTCTTCAATATAGATGTTTTGAACAAAATGTTCAGGAATTATTTTCCCTCTATAGAATAGTTTTTCGCATAGTTCTGTGCTTTCTTTTAAGTTGTCCAGATTTTCCAGTAATGCTTTAGCAGTTATGGTCTTGGGTGCAGGCTCCTTCACGTAGAGATCTTCCATTGACCACTTTTCAAACTGGTCCCGCAAAAGGTCTTCCATCCATTTCTCTTCGCAGGAGTCTATCCAGGGGCTTGGGAAAAGATCTTGTATCCCTCCCTCTTCTAGTTTGAAAAACTCAGTATTAACTCCCATGGATTCTAACACCATTTTCCTCTTCAGTAGGAACCTTTTAACTTTTTCTTCTCCCTTTGCATGCATGTTTGGAAGGTCTATCCACTCTCCCTCTGTTTTCTCCCACTTTATCAGATACATCCCACAATTGTCAGGGATTTCTGCTTTGGCTTGGTAGTATCGACTCAATGCTCTGTCCTTACTTCCTGCATACCGTATCATGATGAATTTTTTTTTTTTTTCCGACTCAAATCACGTCTAATTGAATACTAATTAAATTATGTACAAAAATGCATCATCTAGGCTCCGCCGTAAGTAAATGCACTTCCGAATGTAGGTCGCGATCAAAGTGCAAATACGCGAACCTACTAACTAACTTATTGCATCAAAAATACATATTTCAAACCCATGTACTTACACCATACACATAGCGTCCGCAATTTACCGTCAAATGACCTCGAAACGTTATTTATGAAAGTAAGTCGAGCCACCTTGCCGCTTGACTCAAAAAAAACCAGCACTACTGTAACTTTTGACAGCGCTCACGATGATATCAATAAAAGGCATGGTCGGCGTTATCGCAAGATGGCGCATGTCATGACGATTCACGGGACATCGGTATCGCGCTCACGCTAATTCGGTACGGGTGTTAGAACGTTCAAATCGATTACAGCGTAACTCGGAACGCAGCCTAGGTCTGTTTCCCGAGATTATTTGACTCCGTAAAGTCAAAACCGCCTGCCATCATTTATATGACGGCCGCCACTGCGGCCGTTATGTGGCGGCCACCGCTCTTCACGAAAACCGTGGCTTTCAAGCCATGTTATGGACTTATGAAATGGACTTGAAAATCACAAAATTCATTTTTGAATCTCGACATGGACTTATGAATTATTATTATTATTCAGGCCTATTTTTTACTAAAAGCAAAGATTAATACAGATAGTTCACTCCGTAAAATCATTTAAATAAAAACTGACTCTTGCAACAACACAATAAAGTGCAATTCAGGTCGCACAGCGCTAATCACCTACTGTTATATTCACCTAGAAGTTACCTTTCTTTCTATCGCGTAACTCTTATATCTTCTGACTACGTTACATTCACTGAATTGGCCCGACAAGACGAGCCCGCTGCGTACTTGTAGCTTCATACCTAAAATGTGGAGTGCGCCTTCTGTGTTATTCTGTGCTTTTAGCCATTGAGTCATTTTAATATATTGACATTTAACCAGTTTTCTATACAGTGAATTTACTTATATAAATAATCTAACTTTAGACCTTAACTAAAGGTTAATGATGATATTATTAAGGTACCTGCAGATAAATGTCTTGTGTGTAACTTTTATACTGAACGTAATTAGGATTGTGACAGAACTATATCTGGCAGCTAAATATCTCCTACTCTTAATATTTAAAATGTATTTCCTTCATTTTATGGCAGCAGTAAAATATCTTGCAACATTTTCATAAATGTTGCAAGATATTTTACTGCTGCCATATATTTAAAATTAAATTAAACAATATTTTATGTCCGTAGCATCACATGGCTACTGGCAATATTACACCCACACGATTGACATAAAACGTTGTCATTTATCTACGACGATTATACTCGTACAAACTCTTTAACGTCGTATGATCGATCGATTATAAGCGTTTGCAGAACAGATCAACTTGACACTAATAGTTGCACCGCACATGGTTCAAATTCGCTTGACATTTCATATGACACCTGAGTTTGACACTTGTCAAATTCTGAACTCCTACAAAAATGCATGGCAAGCTATTTTCAATGAGATCGATCCAACGTCAGTAGTGAGCCAAGTAGTACAAGCAGGAATCATCGATAATCCTGAGATCGACGTTGATCGAGGCATTGATGCAACGTCGATCGTGTGGGTGTAATCACACCCTAATATACTTTACATAAGAGTGTGCAATTATACATAATTAAGCTATTTATATATCCCAGCTTTCCTGCACTTTTAATTTAATGATTATTAAATGAAACTATTTTTGTAAACAATTATGAATTCAGTGTAATTATGCTTTAATTTAAAAAACCAGATTTGCGATTTTTTTGGTCGTACGACAGAAAAAATCGCCTCTTAGTGTTAGATTTAATTTTTGTAGTTCATATGAGTTTTTCTTTGTATAAATTGGTAATTATGCACGTATATTTCTTTATACTTATGGTGGAATGTAATAGAAAATTAAAAAAAAAAAAAAAATCCGTATGGAATCTCGATCAAGCATTTTTTTTATGTAAACTAATATAGTTTTGTAAAAGTGTTAGTAAGTAAGTATAAATGTTTTTTTTAATAGTTTAGATCTGAATTATACATTCCGAAACTGTAGTTTCAGTTTCCGCGTCTTATAATATTTCGACTCTTATTACAATATTCCATCCAATTGTAAGACTAATGTTAGTAAATAATTTTTACACCATTCTTTAGGCAACTTTACTAATAATTTTTTATATTATTAATTTTGAACTGACTTTTTTATAAATTTTTCTTATATATGTCTTGATAGATTGTCACGCTGGAAAAGAACTTAAACAAACGGGCCATTTTTTATGCTGGTGTGCGTGACAGCTATGTCTTAAAGACATCGCTCATTACAAAAGCACCGCTCTAACACGGTAAATAACTTGTCATTCAAGTTAGGATTTTAAATCAAAAGTATTAAAGTATATTTTACAATGGCTATACCACCGAGCCCACGAGCCGCCACACGTAAAATAGATTTTGACTGAGAGACTTTAATGCATTTGATTTAAAATCCTAACTTGAATGACAAGTTATTTGCCGTGTTGGAGTGGTGCTAATATAATTAGCGATGTCCTTTATACTCGCGCCACGTCATTGTGCCTTTCTAGTGTGCGTGCATTTAGCGGCTAACAGTTGAATTCTATTTTTTTCGACGAGTTCACAGCTTTGACTGTATATCTAGACATATTTATATCTTTGGTATTTTTTTTTTTTTGTTTGATGACAATTGAAGGCAAGTTTTTGAAGATATTTTTATGTAGTAAATTATTATGGAATGGCACTCTATATAAATCTATTTGGGTGGATGAAGAGTCAAATTTATATGACAGCTAAACTTCTAAACCTCTACTGACAGCCTGTGCCATTTTTATTTCATGATCTGCCTACGTTTTCTTAACAATGATAGAGTCGGCTTCCAGTCTAACCGGATGCAGCTGAATATCAGTATTTTAGATTTGTAGCGCCATATGTAACTTGAATAGATAACAACTGCCAAAGATCTACGAATGACAGCCAGGAATAAATAAAAATGAAATTATAAAGAATATGCGTTCGCCGCTTGACGTGGCAACACGCATTTTGTTTTTAACATTTTAGGATATCGATGAATTCAGTGCAATTTTGCCTTTAATTGTTATGTAAACATTTGACTGACCTTTCAACGTGTTGTGTTTCAAGCTTTTCCCTTTTCTGTAGTTTAATAACTAAACGGTACCAACTCGAGATGTAATTATTTGTACTAGTACCGTGTTGAGCGTTATCATACTGGCGATTGGCCAGCGTGTTTCCAGCGAAGCGATTTGTGAACGTGCTCTCTGCGGGTGCGAAGCGAAGTAGCCGCGACTATGCGAAGTGTTTCCGCGTTTTCATAATTTTATACACACGCTTGTCTCGTCGCGTTAAGAAACCGCGGCGAGCACGTTGCGCGTTAAGCAATCGCCTCGCTGGAAACACGCACGCAAATCACCAATGTGATATGGTTGTAAAGAACTTGTTTATCAATTCATTGCGAATACGCTTCGCTCTCTATATTTTCGATACTACTATTAGTTGTAGTGGAGCTTTTTGTGAAGGAGCTTGTAGCGACATAAACATCATCACACGCAAATTACGCATCACACTGACGTCACGCAAAATCCTGCGCAAGCAAAGTTTGTCGCGCGAAATAAAGAAAATAACGCAATTTCGGGGTTTATCAATTCCGAAGTTCTCTTTACAAGTCCGGTCTGGATTCCAGTCCGGTTGACGACAATAGGCTCGACCAAGGTGGGATATTTGCCCCCACCTTGGTCCCTGACTCGATGCAAAAAATTTAGGTTTAATAAGTAACAAAAACAATTAGTCATTTGGTAAAATTTAAAATTACCGCGCGAAACAATGCAGTATCGATGAATCGAGCGCGCATGCGTAGCTTTCGAGATTTATCGAGAGAAATTCCTACTACTATTAATTATCGAGTTTATTTACTTCTGCCCCACATTTAAAAAAATGCTGGTGACGCCCATGGGCTCGACCAGTATTAAATAAATGACAAAAAGTATGTGTACCTACACCATCTCGCCTCTGCCAGATTATGAATCTTATTGATAGCGAAGTGTAATCGTTGGTGAATTGATATGTATACATGTTTATGTGTATTTATTAGACTTGCAAAGAATCTCAGTATAGTTTATATCCCAATGTAAAGTGCAGTTATTTTGTTTGAATATAGAAAATTTTGAAAATACAATCGATTTTTTTTACCTCCTATAGTTACTTATCTATACATAATTTTTTAGACAAGTTGTCTAGCTTTTGACTGCGTGCAGGCCTGCCGGGTGCGGGCGTGCAATGCGTGCTTCGTTCGCAGGCGCCCGCTCCGCTCGCTCTTGCAGCTTCCATTCTCTCAATTCTTACCTAATAAACTTTTATGCATATGGCTAATATGTCTATTATTGTAAGTGAAAAGAAAATCTAACCTAGCAGAAACGGGGTGCAAAAATGTTGGAGCTTGCTTCGCTCATCAGTACACCACTTAAACTGACCTAAATTAGCCTATTAAAATATTTTGTAATTTATGTCTAAGTTTTCTTTAAATAAAAAATAGATTTTTCGTTGCATATTTTTTCCAGCTCGCTCCGGTCGCTCTTGAATCTTAGGTTCTCTAAAAGCATCATGTGACACTGAAGCCGCAATCCCCTGAAAATAATACTGCCGGTGTGAGGTTGTGAGTGAGTTTTAAGATCTGGTCCTGTAGTCAGACTAATAATGGCCCGTTTTCGTTTAAAACGAACCTTCAAAGTCTTTAGCAGAGAAAATAAGGTTGGGGTGGGTCAGCTTCCAGTCTAACCCCATGCACCTGAATACCAGTACTTTTCAAGGAACGACTGCCTATCTGACTTCCACAACCCAGTTACTAGGAAACACGATACCCCTTTGGTAAGGCTGGTTGTCAGACTTTCGGGCTTCTGACGACCCGCAACTACTGTCAAAGATCCACGAATGACAGCTTGAACCAATGGTTTAGAGTGCTTTCCGAGGCACGGAGGGGTCTTGGTATGGAAAAATGGTCACCCATCTACGGGCTAACCGCGGCAAGCATAGCTTAACCTGATTGACGACCCTTGCGATGTCCGTGACTACTGCCGTACCACCAACGCCAATCGCTTCCATATTTGGTAAATAATTAGTAGTCAATTGGTTCTAATAATTAGTACTCTTAACAACAAAATTGGTAAGTACCTTAGTATAACCCGACCAAATTAAGTTTTCAATAGTATTTAGCTGTTTAGGAGATGTACACTCGTGCACTTAATTTGCCTAAAGCTAATTTCTCTTAAAACAACACTTAGGAATTTGAACTTTTGGTCACCATAACTTCTTTTGGAGTACTATTTTTTGTATAAATTTGGGAAGAAATCATTAGAGTTTTTAATCAATCTCGAAAATAAAATGTAACACCGTGACTACCACCACCCCACCAATGCATTGGTTTATCTTGTAAACCACTAGAGTACTAATTTTGAATTTGTGGCACTAATTTTATCTTGCTAATTTTGGTACAAATTTTCTATGAAGGTTTGAGGAAAGCGTCAAACTTGGAATCAACATTCAAAGTCGTGGTCCTGCTGAACGAGCACGCGAAAGTTATCATCATTGATTTCTCGGTAAATACAAATGTTTCACTTCTGTTTTTTTACGAAATGAATCACATATAAGCAGTGATCGGAGTAGGTAGATTGAACTGGGGTCATTGATCCGAAACGTATATATTACTATGGACATTCCTCCGGAATTGGTGGATTATTAAAAAAAAACCGGAACTTATGTAGGAATTGTATTCTGCCAGAGTGGAAGGAGTCATTTGATGATTTGCCATCCTCAAAAAAAAGGTAGGAATTGTAATAAAATGAGCAATTTTATTCTTTATTATTCTTCCTATTTTTTTTTTTTTCAACAGATAAATAATGAATTAACTTAGTTTTGATACCTTCCTTTAAATTTTGAATTGAGTAGTAATAATATCACTACCAACATTAACAATAATATTTAATTGAATCTGGAAATACCGGAATCACTTTCCGGAAAAATGGCTTATCCATGTTATTCTTTCTGTGTGCATTTATGATACAAGTACTAAAAATCAATCTACCTACTCCGATCACTGCATATAAGGGTACTAATTATTTGTATTATTAGAATAGCTGTAGCTGCCCCTTTTTTGGCGCTCATGGTGGTCTAGCTGAAGGTAGCGTGACTACTGCTGGACCACCTTCAAAGTCCAGTTCCACGAAAACTACTAAGGTACCAATTTTATTGTTCGAGTACTAATTAGAACCAATTGAGTACTAATTATTTACCAAATATGGAACCGATTGGCGTTGGCGGTCACGGATATAGCCTTGCGGGTGATAGTACTTGGCCACAAGCCCTAAACTAACGAACTACGTACCGGGATAAACAGTATCCTATGTCTTAAGGGTAGTCCTAACCCAGGTCATGGTCTATCTGTATGCCATCGGACAGACAGACGTGTACTTTCGCATTTATAATATTATTACTAGCTGCATCCCGCGGTTTCAACCGCATAAGTCTCGATCCCGTGGGAATATTGGGATAAAAAGTATCCTATGTTTTGTATCCCAGGTCATGATCTACCCATGTCCCAAATTTCGCCGAAATCCGTTCACCCATTTTGGCGTGAAAGCGCAACAAACAAACTCACTTTCGCATTTATAATATGAAGTTTGTCTGTGTATACATACAGACAAACTATGTAATATTATAACTACCAGCTACTACTGGACAGATTCTGTTAACATTTTTCATAGATAATCCCTATAAGTCTGGTCAAACTGTTTTATAAAAATGTGGCTGCAATTGTAGTATATTGTGGTGTCTTACAACTTCCACGTGAACAAAGTCGCGGGCAGAAGCTAGTGGAATATAGACAGATAAAAATAAACAGCAGATATTATTAAAGTATTTATTTTTGGATAATAATCATTACCTACAATAAGTTTTACTTACAAAATACAGAATTGTATACATAATTACATATTTCATCCTTTTACATGGTCGATAGTATCCTCTTTCACTTTTCTATGTATTTTTGATCAGGCGTATACATCAATAGCCCAAGAAATTTAAACTGGACATAACTAGTCACAGCTTGCATATTCAGTGGTTAAACAACGGTACAATTATTTTCAGACACTTCTTTGTTAATACAATAAGCATCTACGTAAGTTTTCTCATTTTTTAACTTGGGGTTGCTGGAGAGATGCTCTACAGAGAAAAAAAAAAAGTGTCCTTTCAAGATACTTTTTTTTTTGAAGTATGTACAAATTGAGTACATATTGGGTACAAAAGTATTGAATACTTATAAATGGAAAGAGTTTTGAACTCGACTTGTTTTTCTTTCCACGAAATTATGTAGAAAGGTACACCGTACAGCAAGTCGGTACATTCACGAGCATAAATATATTGGACAGGTCGGCAATAATATCTGACTTCATGATTCATCCATTATTATATGTCGTCAAGATGACGGAAAATATTGTGATCATTTGTGGAAGGCTTAAACAAGTGGCAGCACATAATGTAGCTATGTGACAACGAAGGAACACCAAAACTATCTGACGAAACAATCGACGCCAAAATATAGGATGCTATCAGATATTATTGCCGAGCTGTTTATAGTAATATATTTATGGTCCTGACTGTACTTACTCGATGTTCAAACTCAAGTGACAAAATAAAAGGAAGACTGAAAAATGCCCTATTTTTACCCGACTGCGGTGGAGCCCAAAAAGAGGGTAATGTTTTTTGTTACTGTTTATTTATTTATGTACTTAATAATTACTTAAAACTACACTTATTTAAAATCGTAATTTACAAGATAATCTTTTCTTTTCTAATTAAAATACTTATAATAATAATTAGGTTTTGGTAACATTCGCTGTACCTAACGTAATTATATAAGCTAGGTACATATTTATTAATTTTACAACAGTTTTGGTTTTAAAAAAACGCGAATTTGAATTTTAAACCCTATTTTTAAAATGACACCATGTGCAACAGCTAGAGAAAATACTTCAGAAAAATCCCCATTGCATGTTTTCTACCTAACCCCGATTTATCGAAAAAACTATATTTTTATCCCTCCCCATAGGAATTTAGTGATTTTAAACCATCACCTTATTGCACAGCATTAAAACAAATTGTAAAAAAAACGAGCGAGACTTGCAGCAATCACTTAAGATGTGTAACATCTGACATTTTGGCTGACAGTACCAACCTCTCGGAAAATGGGTTGGTACCATCTGACAGCGTACTAGCACCGCGCGCGCTCATTGGTCAAATCAAATAGCGCGCTCTTCCTCGGCTTCTTGTAACACACTTCCGTCCCTTTTCACGAAATCTCTCCCATAGATTACAGGAAAGCAAAAGGAAAGATGTTACACATAAATAAGCGTCTTTGAAATCTCCATAATATCCGAGATATATAATTTAAAACTTTTGTAAATAAATACGTATACAATCAGAACAACCGGTTATTGCATGAAAACTCTTAAAACATTATTTTCTGAAAAAAAGCTACGCGATCTCATGTACAGAGTGCTGTTTATTACTAAGTCAGTTAATTTTAAAATCACCTTTACTTACGTTAACTGTACAAGTTATTACTAAAATCACCATAATAAAGATAAGATCCGCCATAAAGCGTAGACTGCCAGGATGAAGAAAATAAACCTTGCTATCTGATGCAGATAGTATAATCTGTAACAAAAAATCTTACTTAGAACTGTTTCAATCAAATAATATTATTTCACTACTGGCCAACTGGGGGTGTACCAAGAAGTAAGGAAATACGTCATCATTTAGAAACAAAAATATTGATCACCAGTCTTGTTCACTACGGAGGGGGGGGGGGGGGGGGGGGGGGCAAAAGATACAATGTCCCCCCCGCCCCTGGGCTTCGACCAAACTAAAAACTCAAAATTAGACATACCTAAACATAGTTTTATAACTTGTATTTTGCTTGTAAAATCTCCTCCCCCACACTTCGTCAGAGAGAAATCCCTCGCATCCTCCCGGAGAGAGTTATAACCCCCCCCCCCCCCCCCCCCCCCCAGAGCGACTGACATCAATGATAACAAATTTACATTAATAACAGCGACTTTATGTCATAGGGTGGTTTTCTTGGTTCGTTGACGTGCCGTGCATAGGAATTAGTTATATTATTGGGAACGCCATTGTCTAGCTATTGCACCCCTACCTAAGCTACAAAAGTGGGCCCGCAAACTTCGGGGCACCACAAGACTTCGACTGTAATAAAATCATCATTCATTCTCCGGCCTTATCCCAAATTATTTATAGTCGGCGCAACATATCTTGTTCTTCCACACTTCTCTATTAGTAGTCACCTCGGTAGTCACCACCTTTCAATCCATATCATCTTTCATACAGTCCATCCATCGTTTCTTTGGTCGTCCCCTGTTCTTACACCCCTTTTCTCTTATATGGTCAAAAGCTTCTACTATACCTTTTCCACTTAATCCTGGCTGCTGGCAGCGTGTCATCGCTCTCCTTGAAGAGGTACCTCCTGATGCCACCCAGGTAGTCCTGGAAGTACACCTCCCAGTTCATGTCGCTCATGCTGAATGGATATATCTGGAAGAATAACGTGGATTATTTTAGATACAAGCAGTTCACAGTGACACATTTTTGTAAAGCGTTATACTCAATTTGATCTGATGTCAAATTCATCTCATAAATGATTTCGGTGCGCCATTTTTAACAACGAACGTAAGATTTACTACAGAAATATTACCAGGAGTTCAAAAAACGTTCGCCTTTATTAATGAGAGAGAGAGAGACCTAGGTATAAATGCCATAATGCTTTCGGGTTAAGCAGACGTAATAAGTAATTAATGAATTCTATGGAACGTTTAAAATAAACCCCTTTGTATGATTGTTTTAGTAGTTTGTATAATTCGCATTTTGTAATGTCAAATACTTACCTACTCATAAAATACTTTTAATTTTTTTTCAGTTGTTGAAACGCAACGCAAAACCATCTAGAGAAAATTAAGTTTAGGGGTATATTCAATTGAAGATAGAGATTCCAAGTCCTAAATCAAGGTCAAGGTCAACTTTTGCAGGTAATTATTATAATAACATCACCCTGTAATGGTCCTAGACAAAGTCACAAAGTGATGTTCCGTCTTCAGTTGTGCAGTGAATACGGACCGAAAAGTACGAGAGAGACAAAGAGAATGTGCGGCTAGTAGTTATCTGTTTTTTGCGCCGTTTGTCTTGCAGCCGCTGTCTCTTTCTAAAGAGTGTTCACTTTCGTGAGACTAACGCTCAATCAATTCTCAAATCAAATATGTTTATTTGCAAGAATATGGTACAATAGGCGTTACAATATGGGTTCCAGCATATCCTGCCATTATATGGCGTACAATTTTTTCCATAATATCAAAAAAATCGAGACTTATAATATTAATAACACTAATACATTATATTAGTAATTATGAATTAATTAATTGAATATAATTTTATTGGAATAATATTACAATTTTTATGTAATTATAATAATGATGGCATATGGTATAATTTAGGCTACTTTTATTTTATTATGATACTAACAATTTATCCTCTAAATATTCTTTAACACTATAATAATTTTTCTCTAATAATAATCTGAACAATGACCTTTTGAACAACGACAATGGCAAATCTTGAATATTATTTGGCAATCTCTATGTTTAAGCTATGATATAAGCTATCGAAAAGCTTAAGTTTATCAATCCTGTTGAAAGTCGTTGTAGTAATTCGAAACGCTTTAAAAACGATTGCCACTTGTCTAGGCCGTCAGGTGATCACCGCGCTTGCTTATTTGGTTGCAGCTGAAAATCAGGGTCAGGTACAATTTGTGTTGTCATCTGACATTATGCTGAGCCCTGAGCTTACAGGTAGGTACTTTTGAATTGTCAAGGGGTCGGTCAGTCAGAAATATGAAGCTAGATGCCCATTCCAAAGCGTAGTAGGTACCTATGGAGAAGAACGGGCAAGAAACTCCACGGACACTCTTTTAAATCAGAATATTTTTACAAAATTATATTATTATAATCATTGTTTTCTGTTTTATAGTTTTGTGGTGTATTTTTCTGTTGTAATGCCAATAAACGCATTTTTCTTTCTAGTGTATTTAGGTAATTTTCCTCACAATTTTTTCGTTCTTTGCAAATCCTTACCTGTTTATCGGCTTCAGAAGTCTTCTCCCAAAGCGCTCTCGTCCGACTGTTGCAGAATTTGATGTCCCTCGTGCAGAAGTATGACAGGACTGAGGAGAACTTGTGGATCTTACGGTATACCTTTAGCATCCTAGAAGAAAGATAATGGTTAGTTACACTTATATGAAAAAAACCGGCCAAGTGCATGTCGGACCACGCACAATGAAGGGTTCCTCCCACACGGAATGTATGGGAGATCATGTTTTTCAAACTGCAAATTTAAATTGGTCGATTATTACTCGTTAACCTGTAAAGCCTACTTAGCTGTGATAGTTTTCCTTTTAACTTCGTTATATATACTACTGCTGTGAATTTTTTCACAAATCCAAGTACACCCATTTAGCTGGCACGAGGGGGCATGACTCTAACAAAAATTTGCACTTTAAAGCTTAATATTTCGCAAACAAATTCCTGAATGGAAAAATGATTTTAAGACACCCACAATATTTTTAAACGACCTTTCTAATGACACCCCACACCACGGGAAAGACGAAAAAAAAAAAACATCTCCACTTTACGTGTAGAGCCAGGTATAATTTTTTTGTTTTTCTTAATTTTGTTTTACCGCTTTGTCGGTGTGATTAATATGTATAGGTACACATGCCAAACTACAGTTTTCTAGTACTAACCGTCTCTGAGCCGAGCCGCGGACAAAAATACGGACATAGCGAAACTATAAGGATTCCTTGTTTACTACGGAACAGTTTCTAGCAGGCAGTTTCAAAATTCCGTCCTTTTCGTGCCGCGTTGACTCGCGGGTCTCGTGATAATGGTCTATGTAATCACCATTATCTTGCCACCTCTTTTTGGGCTAGCCTAGGCGGCTAACCGTGCGCAGACACAGGTGCACTTTTCCCTCACTGTCATAGACCATTGGGATGGCAATCCGACCGGAGAGTGATCAGGCGCAGGGCAACGTGCGCACCGAGGTACGGAGGTATTATACCGCCACCTTCCAAACTCCGGGCTGTCACTGAGAAATTTCAAATGGAAAAACCCAATAACAGTTTGCCCGACTTGGGAATCGAACCCAGGCCCCACGCTCAGCAGTCGCGCTTTCGACCACAAGACCAAGGGGGAGTATACTTTATGTAACGTAGGGCTTAAGAGAACTTTAGCAAAAAGT
This sequence comes from Agrochola lota, assembly GCA_947364205.1. NCBI lineage: Eukaryota > Metazoa > Arthropoda > Insecta > Lepidoptera > Noctuidae > Agrochola > Agrochola lota. The sequence continues at coordinate 4,217,645 of OX376246.1, read as the reverse complement.
TGGCAACGTCGCAAATAGCTGTCAAATATTTATCTGTTTTGATTAATTTGGCATTACTACTGTATGGAAATAAGACATATGACTAACTAGTAAACTAGAATATTAATAATGAATTGCAATTATAACACTGAATTTGATTCGTTTTAGGTGTAAAATAGGCATTTTGAAAGTATCCAAATATTTTTTTTGCATCTAAAACTAAATATTCGGTGCTACGATATTAATTATTGCATTTCATAATCAATATTCTAGTTCGCTAGTTAGCCACATTTTTTATTTCCACACAGTAATATTGCTAAATTAATCAAAACCTAGGAGAGGCAGATACAATTTAGGTTGGCGTAGATACTTACTTTGGCTTTTTTCCTAAGCAGACGGCTAAGCCATCGACTAGCGCAGCTGGTAGTAGGTGCAAGAATATCATGTAGATTTTGTTCATTAACGCCGATTTCGTCAGCCTTAGTGATATGAACCTGGAATGGAGAAAAGGTGATTATGTTGCAAGATAATTTACATACGACAGTAATTATGTACTGCAGGGTGAAACAATAAACTATGACATACATACATATGTCGCAGTAAGATGGTTGAAGCCGTGATATAATTATATGCCTAGGGATATGGACGAGCTCATGGCTCAAGTAATAACAACAGCACGGGTCGATCCATCAGGTTAAGCTATGCTTGCCAGGGTTGGTCCGTGAATGGGTGACCATCTTTACATACCGAGACTCCTCCGTGCCTCGGAAAGCACGTTAAGCCGTTGGTCCCAGCTGTTATTCGTGGATCTTTGGCAGTCGTTACGGGTCGTCAGTAGCCCGAAAGTCTGACAACCAGTCTTAACAAGGAGTAATAATAGCCTAGTGATCTGACCGTCGGACTGCCAAGTCATAGGTCTCGAGTTCGACCCCAAGGCACGCACCTCAGACTTTTCGGATTCATGTGCGTATTGTATAATTATCACTTGCTTCAAAAACGGTGAAGGAAAACATCGTGAGGAAACCGGCATGCCTGAGAGATATTTCTGGCGTGTGAAGCCAAGTCAGAGGCCCATGGGCGGCTTTAAAAAACTCTGACACCAGGTTAGGTTCCGACCTCATCTAGTTTAAAAAAATATGATTGACGTATAAAAGTGTTTTGTCCAAACCCACTAAAATCATTTATCATTTAGGCACTAACCACACGAAAAGAAGAACAAGGGGTATCGTATTACCCAGTTACTGGGTTGTGGAGGTCAGATAGGCAGTCGCTCCATATAAAATACCGGTATTTAGCTGCGTCTGGTTAGACTGGAAGCCGACCCCAACATAGTTGGAAAAAGGCTAGATAGATGATGAGTTTGTCAAACTGCTGACTAACTGCCTTGCTCTAGTGGTCTCTGGTTAGACTGGAAGCCGACCAACTTAGTTGGGAAAAGCCTAGGCAGATTGATTTGGATATCTAGGGATATATAATATACCATAATATAGTTATATGAAAGCGGTTCAAAACTGTCTTACTAGGTATATAACTATGATACGAGCACGATCTATTATTATAACTATTAGGGCGCTCCGACCAAATAGGTTAGATTAGGTATGAACACTAGGTACCTACAACGATGCGTGAGCTAAGCAAGCGAAGCGAGAGGTGCCGCGGCATCGGCGGGCGAGCGCTACGTCGTAATTGGTCACAGTAACAAAATTAGGGCATTCCGAGAGTTATGAAACGCTTTAACTCATGATTTCTTCAAATATACTCTAAGTGGTATCTCCTCTTATTTCTTTTGTAAGTTTACTTTGCGTTTGAACCCACAACCTCTATCCCAAGAAAACGATATTTCAGCCCCTATGTAGGGGTGATCACAACTGTGCAGATTTATTAGCAATAATATCCCACTCACCACACAGCATCAGTAAAGGGATAATAATGTATCCACTGCATGTTCTTGGACATGAAGTCGCCCCACGTTAATCTGTTCTCCACCGAACTGACGTAGTTGAAGATCGGAGGCTCTAGCGGTGGTGAACTGAAAATGAAGTATTTAAATTAGTAACTCATTAAAATAAACAAGTTTGTATCGAAATAATAGAATTTTTCAATTTCTTTCAAGGCGTTTCGTATTTCTACAACGACTTTCGACAGGATTTACATAAAGCTTTTCGGAAGCTTATGTCAGTCCCATATATTTTTGAAATTTCCATCATCGTTAACGCTGATAGAATGTCAATTTACCTAGGCCCTCAGGGTGAAGATGGAGGAACCAGCTTGAAGGTATGATTCCGAACAACGCTGCACGCGGCAGTGGAACCGCGTCACTACTGATCGCCATACATTCTCTATTCCGCGGGTAATATAAGATTACATTACAAGCACTGCAGCAATGCTGCGCGACATTGCTGCGACGGCACTGCTGCGCAGCAGTGTCGCACTGCCACCGCGGCAGTCCAGTAGTGCGGCGTTCATCACAGTCATCATTTCAGCCTAAAGACGTCCACTGCTGAACATAGGCCTCCCCTAAGTACCGCCACTTCGACCGGTTCTATGTTTCCCGCATCCAGCGGATTCCTGCGGCCTTCACAAGGTCATCGGTCCATCTTGTGGAAGGCCTTCCAACGCTTCGTCTTCCGGTACGCGGTCGCAACTCCAGAACCTTTCGACCTCATCGGCCATCTGTTCTACGAGCAATGTGCCCTGCCCATTGCCACTTAAGTTTGGTAATTCTTCGGGTTATGTTGGTTACCTTGGTTCTCCTATGGATCTCTTCATTTCTGATTAGATCAAGTAGGGAAACTCCAAGCATAGCCCTCTCCATTGCCATTTGGGTCACTTTTAGCGTTCTGATAAGGCCTATTGCGAGCGACCACGTTTCTGTGCCATCAGTCATCACTGGCAACACGCACTGTTCAAAAACTTTCGTCTTGAGACACTGCGGTATGTGGGACGAGAAGATATTGCGTAGCTTCCCGGACGCTGCCCAGCCGAGTCGGATTCGACGATTGACCTCTTTCTCGAAGTTGGACCTACCTAGCTGGACAGCTTGTCCTAGGTAAACGTACTTCGAGCGTAGCGTCTCCGACTTTGATGAGAGTGGGTGTTACATGGGCATTTGACACGACCTTGTCATGTTCATCACAGTGATAACACGTGAATGTTGACAACTGTTGAGTGCGGCTTCCAGTCTAACCTGATTCAGCTGAATACCAGCTGCCGCATGCAGCGTTGTTCGGAATCATACCTTGACTCCTACCCCAATGTTTGGCCCACATTGGCAGAGAACAGTTTGTGGCAAAGAGAAAAGGAGGCCTTTGCGTGCCCATGTTTGGGAAGGTCACGAAACACGTTCGTCTGACCATTCGCTACTACGTAGGATGTGCACGGAGAGATTGGGCGCGATAGCTGCGCGGTTCATTTGTTTGCTAGACACACATCTGTGGCGTGGCGTGGCCGTGGATCACAGTGGACAATCCTGTCTACATTTAAGCAAAGGTACACGTGATCAGCTGTTTGTAAGCTTGTATGTAGGGGGTAATCTCCGGAACTACCAGTCGGATTTGAAAAATTCTATTTGCATTGGATAGTCCAATTCTTGAGGAAGGTTATAGGCTGTGTAACATCACGCTACAACTCTTAGGAGCCGGAGAAAAAAACGATAAGCGATAACGAAGTAATAGCGCGGGCGGGCGATGGGATGCGAAGTTAGTGCTAGATAAATCCGTTTGTCTTAGTACAAAAGTACATACCTTTCTTTATAAGCGTTGTGCACACTACAGGCGGCCACCATCAGGCAGTTGACCACTGAGTCCACTGGTACTATGTCTGCTGACACTAACTCGTCGCACTGCACTGTCCGTAGGATGCCAGTGGCTGAAAAGAAGATGTATGTCAGGTCAAAAGAGAAATTATTATCATCAAGAAAGAATGTGGTCAGATGATTTTTTGAAGTTAGCAAAATCGCTGGGTCCTTGCCAAGCGCCTCCACGTTTCTAATTTCGAGTATCGTCATTGACTGCCGCAAAGTCTTTATAGCTGATCACCATCGGCCAATAGCTGTGCACTGTGGGACGGTGACCTATTCAATCGCTCGATATTTTTGCTCCACTAAGCCTGACACCGGCGTACCCTACGTATTTACTAGACAGTAAATACGTAGGGTACGCCGCAAGACTACGTCTTTGATTCAGCATAAAGGCCTATTCAGGTATAAGCGATACTGATCCACCTTCTGATTAGTCATTTTGGATCACTATCGATACCGAGCGCGACTTACTTCTTACTTTTGTGGCGGCATCAACATCGCCACATGCGAACTACGCATCAAAGGCCTGACCTTATACAACCTCCTGACGTCACACAAATACTGCATCACGCAATTAGAGTTTACCGCGCGACATCATTCTTTGGGCAGTTGCCCGCTAGACGACAACCGTCTGGTCGGAGGATCCTCCCTTTTCTATAGAGGATGAGTGAACTTTACACCCTGTTCCTCATACCTCTAAACTTTCAAACCTACCAATCTTAAACTAATGGGGAAAGGAGGGGAAGGATTCATAGGGCATCACAAAAGTCTTCATCAAGAAGTTAGCATTTATGGACAACTTACCACTGCCAACGGTAACTCCAGTGGGTCCGTACATGTTGTCTAACCACCCCTTTAGAGGTTCCTTTGCCGTCGATATAACTGAAAAATAAAAAATTATACTTATTATTTTTTGTCAAGCCATTCATACGCATTTAAATCAAATTCTCGGGTATTTAATCCCGTTCCCCCATGCGGTCTTCTCCGCATACCATTATTAAAAGACTTAAAGGAGCCAAGACGTTCAATCAATGGGACAGGCAGCCCATTATTGAGGCTGGTTTTCAGAACTCAGGCTTCTTAAAGTTAGGCTTTTCAGTGGTTCTTCTATCGTTCTTGTAGAAATCATACTTGTGATGTATTGATGTCGCAGTAAGATAGTTGAAGCCGTGATATAGTTATATCCCTAGGGATATAGATATACAGGCTGTTAAAGAAATTGCGTGCCATAGCTTAGGGTTAGGTTCAGTATCGATAAAGGAACCCAGGAAAAAAAAAATTGCAAGGTCAACCTAATTTAGTACATACTAACTTAAAATAGCAATCCTTTAGAATTAAAATTATTTTATTTGTTTAAATACTTTAATTACTTACTTTACTTACTTTCATTGCGTTCGAAAGTAGGTAGGTAACTCTAGGAAATTGTTAATTAGCATTTAAACAAAATAAAAACTTATTTTAAGCAATTTTTTTAATCAATTCTAAACGATTGCTATTTAATTAGTAGGTACTACATTAGGTTCATCTTATGATAATTTTCGGTTTTTATGTTTAAACTTTTTTTTAAGGTTTTTATTTTTTACGGGCTGTTTAATCGACTCTGAACTCACCCTATAGTAATCTTATTCTAGATGCATCGTCTTCACATATAATTATATAATTAATGTATACCAAATATTGTAAAAACATTTTAAAAGAGTAACGGTGGAGTTTTTTGCCCATTCTTCTCCATACGAAAACTACCTTTTGGAAGGGGCGACTAAAATCAATTCTATTTTTTGTAAACTTGACGTTCATAAGTGCCTTTTATGTGCCTAATTGTTTGACTTTGACTTTGACTCTGAAGCTATGGCACGCAATTTCTTTAACACCCTGTATACCGAACTGTCTTACTAGGAATATAACTATGATACGAGCACGATCTAGTTATATAACTATTACGGCACTCCAACCAAATTGGATAAATAAGGTTAGAACTGCGACCTTGAAAATGGTCGCAGTAACAAAATTAGGGCACTTCGACAGTTACGAACTGCTTTCATATAACTATATCACGACTTCAACCATCTTACTGCGACATTGACTTACCTTTGGAATGGAACAGGAGATGGATGCCACACAAAAGATGAATGGATCAGATGACGGTGAATGATTTTTTTTGCGCCAACCCCATATGACATGGGAGAGGCCTAAGAATTAAGATTGACTCACCTATTGCCGGCCTGAATATACCTACAGGCATGCCTCCCGCACTCACACGCAGTTCCTTCTCTGCTAGAGCTTTGGTGAATGTGTAAGTGTTCGGCCAGGGTCCTAGAATCCTGAAGATATAGGAAAAATAATTTTAATTAAGACATTTTAGGTCAAAAAGTCCTTTTTAGACGTGGATTCACTCCAACGGTCGTTAAACTGGAACAGCACCCTACCGGTTGACATTTTTTTTTTTTTTTGTCCGTCAGGTAATATTTGACGCGTTTTTTTCTTTTTTTTACGTAATCAAAAGATTACGGCAATACATTGAGTAGGCAATACGTTAAAATGTGGCATGACGTCACTCCCCGGTAGATTTTATACCGACTTGTGACGTAGCAAGCCATCACTCCCCAATTTAATGCGTTTTATTCATACCATTTTTTATTGATATGATAAAGCAAAACATACATGTCTTATATTTTTTTAACATTACACGATCTATCACAATCTGTTTCATTTTGACAGTTCAACAACATTTATTGCGTTATTTACGTTGAGTAGACGATTTTTTTTAACAATGTCAAGCAATGAATTAGCACTATCCTTCAAAATGATTCAGATTGTGATTGATCGTGTGTTGCGCAATTAAGGTGCAGGTCAGAATTGAACTTGTTGGATACAACTTTAAAACTACTTAATTAATTTTGATGTGGTTTTTACCAGCATAAAAAAAAAAGTAATTTATTCAAACTAGGCTGAGAATCAGCACTTTTCGAACGTCAAAATTACATATGACAGTCCCCCAAAACGCCCACCCTTCACCACTTCCTAGTGCTTTAGCTGGGAAGAAGAAGTGGCGCAACAAACTCCCCAGCATTCATAATTATGATTTCTCTTGCATGTTTTAGTACTAGCCGGGTAGCTGGGGTGACAGTTCTGACTATAAAATATCAAAGTTAAGGATTTAAGGAGAAGGTTAAAGGATTTGACTTTTGACTTTATCTTCACAGATAAAGTCAAAAGTCAAATCCTTTATTTCAAATAGGCAAATATAAGGCACTTTTACGTAAAAGGTACTTAACGTTAAAATTTACAGAAAAATATAATTGACTAGCAGCGGCCTGCGGTTTCACCCGTATATTTATTTATTTATATATACTTTATTGTACACCAGATTATAATTACATAAAGAAAAAGTAATACACTACAAAATATACAATTGGCGGCCTTATCGCTTACTGCGATCTCTTCCAGGCAACCTTGGAATGGACAGTGATTCTCTGGACATAAAATGGGGCTGTCTTTGGTGCAAATAAAAGGTATATAAGTACAATATACTATAATGGATACACAGATAAGTGCTATATAATAGATACATAGATACATACATACTAACTATATAAGCAACGAAAATAAATGACGAATATTATTACAGCTAACGATAAGAACAAAATATAACGACAAGTAATGTTCTTTCACGAGTCTTTTAAACACAGGCAACGATTGCGCGCGCTTTATTGGACCTGGTAATGCATTCCACAAACGAGCAGCCTGGACAGTAAAGGATTTGTTAAGGAAAGTTGAGGAATGCATTGGCATTTTAAGCTTCAAGTTATCTGATGATCTTAATAATTTCGTGTGAGAGTCACATAGAAACTGGAAACGTTTCTTGAGATACAGAGGGGTGGAAGGGGAAAAGAGGACATTATACAAAAGGGAAAGAATATGAGCATTCCGGCGAAGGCGAATTGGTAACCACTTGAGCTTCACGCGAAATTCGGATACATGGTCATATTTGCGTAAACCGTATATAAACCTTATACAAAAATTTTGAAGCCGCTCAAGTTTATCGAGTTGATCTTGAGTAAGGTCAAGATAGCTGGCATCAGCATAATCAAGGATGGGTAGAAGAAGGGATTGTGCAAGCGCAATCTTGGTGGCAGTCGGCAGTAAATTATGTAGTCTTTTCAAAGACGCAGCGGAAGCAAACAGCTTGCGGCTAACCTCCCGTAGCTGGGCAGTCCAAGAGAAGTTCTTATCAATGAAAATCCCCAAGTTTTTAACTTTCTCGCTGAAGGGGATAACTGAGTTGTCAAAAGTAACTTGGGGAAGAGTCGTCCAGTCAATCCTTGAGACCATCCTAGAACTGCCCACCACAACAACCTGCGTCTTTACGGGGTTGACCATAAGTCCATACCTCTTGCTCCAGTCGCATATACAGGCCAGATCGCGATTAATCGTTAAGATAGCCTCTGAAAGATTCCCAAGAGGAGCTCTCGAGTAAAGTTGTAAATCATCTGCATATAGATGGTAGGAAGAGATTAGTTCATGGGAGATTGAGTTAATAAAAACTGCGAAAAGTAAAGGCACGCCACCCTGTGGTACACCGGCAGAAGTATTACTCCAGGAAGACAAGGTATCGCCGATGCAAATACGTTGCCGGCGACCGAACAGGTAACTTCGAAACCAGTCAATTACCGATGGAGATATATTAAGAGAGCATAGAATGCCAAGCAAAACCTCGAAATCAACAGTATTAAAAGCATTACTAAAATCTAGTAAAGCTAAAACCGTTAGATTACCATTTTCCATGGCTGACCTTATATCATCCGTAATATTCAGAAGCGCTGTGGTGGTGCTATGACCAGGACGGAAGCCGGACTGGAAGGGGTTAAGAAGATTATTTTTGGAGAGGAAAGTGCTTAATTGATTGTGGATTAACCGTTCGAGGACTTTGGATAGGAACGGTAAGACGGATATTGGACGATATTCAGAAAAGGATGCGGGATTGGACTTTTTAGGTAATGGAATAATTTGAGCATCTTTCCATGAATATGGAAAGACACCACTAGACACGGAAAAATTAAGGATGTGACAAATGACGGGCAGGATTACATCCAGCACAGGGACTACCATATTACGGCTGATACAGTCACTTCCTACTGCATTGGAAGTAATCGATAGTATCCTCTTCTTAACATCACATGCGGAGAATTGACCAGAAATAAATGGAGAATAACTGGGAGTCGGAAGAGAAGAAAGATAATTCAAAGTATTCAATTTAGTTGTCCTATCAAAATTGGACGAAGCAGTAAAATGATAATTCATTGCATCGATGTCTATATCTTTTGGGATTGAGTCTTGTCGGGCTTTACCGACCCCCAGTGACCTAAGAAACTTCCAAACTTTGGATGCGTCCCCATTTTGGACAGAAGTATGAATGTGATGGCTATTAGCATTCCTACATACCTTATTGCAATGTATACGGATTGAGACATATCTTTCCCTGTTAGCGTCATTAGGTCTACGCTTAAATTTAGACTTTGCCGTCACCTTTTTATGCATTATTTTTCTGATTTCATCTGTAAGCCACGGCGCCGGCAAATGTCTAACCTTGACTGCTCGAACAGGTGCGTGATGATCATAAAGCTCAAGAAGCTTACATTTTTACATTGCAACCTTGCAAAGATTGTCAACGTTCATACCACCAAAATTGCGTTGCATGAGAATTTTGGCTTTAGCCTTAGGCGGGCGAATTTTATATGAGAGAAAAATCAAGTCATGATAGGAAAAGGCATCTGCTGAGCATTGGCCATGCTTAGCAACGCGATCAAGAGAGGAGACAAATATCAAATCAAGAAGTGAAGGAGTAGAGTTAGGAAAATGGTGAGTGGCACTCAGTGCAAGAATGGTAAAATTACTGGAAGTCGAAATATTAGTAAGAGAAGAAGAACGATGGTCGTTTTTCAGAAGACATGTATTAAAGTCACCCATGATTATGCTATGACTGTAAGAAGGGATCAGCATTTCTAAGAGATTTTCAAAAGATTTAAAGAAATTAATACGTAAAGAGGGACAGTAATAGACGCCAAGAAGTAATTTCGAATGATGTAGTTCAACTTCAAGAAACAAATGTTCACCAGCATTTGATGGCGGTGGTTGCGCTGACACGTTGACAATAGAGAAAGGAATATGCGCGCGGAGATATATGGCAACACCACCACCAACACCAACCGCCCGGTCGTTTCTTATAAGCTGAAAGCCAGGAAGAGAGTAGCTAGTTGAAGGGAGACAAGGTTTTAGCCATGACTCGGAAATAAGAATAGCATGTATGTTTTTACAGTCAAAGCTTGCCAGCATATCGTGGAAATGAGCCGGAATGCTCTGGGCGTTAATATGTATAACGTTAAAATTCGTATAAGTCTCGATCGAGTCAGTATCTTATGTCCTAACCCGGATCATAGTGTACCTATGTGCCAAATTTCATTTCAAACCGTTCAGCCGTGAAAGCGTAACAAACAAATAAACAAACAAAGTCACTTTCGCATTTATAGGATTAAGTTGGGATTAAGGTAAGATTAAGCTAGGATTAAGTTAAGATTACTCACTTAGGTAACATTTTATTGATCTGGGTATCTGACAGCTTGTCTATCATCTGGTGTAGCTGTTCACAGTCAGCATCACAGGGGTAGAACCGCTCCTCGATTTCAGAGAGATGCGAGTTCGAGTATGCCGTCGATATGTGCATCAGTACCTGGGAATAAGGTTTAATTTGGATTAAATTACATCAAAAACTTAAAATACCTAAGTGTAGCAGGTAATAGGATTATTTATGGGCTGTCTCTATTGGTTGCGTCGGTAGTCTTGTGTTTGGATTCGAAATAGGACACTCCGCAAAATCATTTAAATAAAAAGCGACACTTGTTACGACATAATAAAGTCGAATTCCGGTCGCACAGCGCTAATCACCTGCAGTTATATTCACCTAGAAGTTGCCTCTCTTTCTATCGCGTGACTCTTAGATCTTCTGACTACGTTACACTCACTGAATTGGCCCAGCAAGACGGGCCCGCCGCGTACTTGTAGCTTCATACCTAAACTGCGAAGTATCCCATCTGTATTAATCTATGTCCAGAGACAAGTGGCAAAAGACTTGCTCCCTACTCCAATATTCATTTCTGATTAAGAGCGTTTACCTCTAGCGCGGGAATTCAAGTTTAGGTAAATTCTTTGCAGAAATCACTCACACAGAAGCACGCGTATATGTGTGCGGAGAGTTGGCGCGTTCGCTCTGTTTATAGCCAAGCCAGACTAACCCCCTCAATTTAAAGCAATAAAATAATATTTTATGGATGGATGGACTGGGTCGAAAAGTACTGATTTTGAGCCAAACAAAGCACGGATGGCATAAACGCTCTTAGGCGAAAGCGTCAAGGTAGCCCGCGAAATTCAAATTTTCTTACGTTTTTTGCAATTTGCAGGTCAGTGTCATGTTGTATGTTGATCTAAATATGATTTGTGGCTGTTTCAAATGTTTATTTATAGAATTATAATCATAAAAATGATCAATACAACTCTCTAAGTTCATATAATCGCATTGGATGACTATTTCATGAAATCATGACATTTGACGATTGTGCTTACTTATGGAGTTGTATTGCTGATTGTAATGATTATAATTATGTAAAGCCATATTTGTTACGGTCGCAAATCATATTTTAATCAACATAAAACCTCACACTGACCTGCAAAATGTAAAAAACTAAAGAAAATTTGAATTTCGTGGGCTACCTTAGCGTGCATGAGCGTTTGCGTTTTGGAAGACAGTTGAATAATTTTTCTGGGTCTCGGCTCTTTTCTGGTATGCTTACTACCACTCACTATTGATTCTGACTAGGAGTTGAGGTAGTAAGATTTTTTACTAGTTAAGGTTCCACTAGTCTAGTGGGCTAGGCTAATATGCATGCTATTTAGTTTATTTATTGATATATGTCATTTTATTTATTTAGTGAAATAGACGATGATTTGTAACGAAAACGAGCGCGTAAAATTTATTGAACAGACCTTTGGGCGTATAGATATTAAGAAAAAACGACCGGATCTATTTAAAAAAAATAAAGATATTTGAATTCTTGAATAAATTACCTTTCCCTGTACGGTAACAATTTTGCCATTTTCATACTTCGAGAGTTGTTTATTTGCGCCAAAAGATGTGTTGAAATATGGAAGTTTCGACGCTCATAACTTTAAAACTATTTTGTTTAATTCTCTTTCCGTACAGGTCTAGAAAATGATGAGACAAGTAGATATAATTTTTAATGTACTCTAAAAAACAGTGCAGTAAACTATACCACATTACTATGGAAAAATTACTGACTAGGGTACCCTTAACAATAGATGGTATTATAGGTACTTACGTCTAATTTCTTCATGTCCCTAGCCAGTCTCAGTAGATGAAGGGGCGCTCTGACGTTGGTAACCAGGGCCGCTCGGAGGTGTTCGTCGAACTTGACTGTCGCGGCCGAGTGGAAGATAATGTTCACCTGCAATTGGATGAAAGGGAAATGTGAGAGCATTGCTAATAATTTCGAACAGAAAATAGCCAATTTTGGAAATGGGCTCAGTCACAGTGCACTTCTTTTAAAATCTCTTCACATGGTTTCTATAATCGCCTTTAATGTTCCCACTGCTCGGACAGAGGTCTCCTCGGGCCCTATCAGAATACCAGCGCTGCGACATTTAAAAAATAAATGTCGCAGCATTATGCTGAGATAGGAGCCTTTTGGCCTCATACAGAACTGCTTATTTTTTTTTTACTGCTCTTCCTTTTTTTTATGTTTAGTGTGTTTTTATTTTAATTTGTTATTTCCTGTGCGAGTCAGAATAAATACTTTTTCTTTCTTTCTTTTTTTCTCTCTTCGAGAGGAAGTGAATCTACCACGCGGGCCCAGTGCGGGTTGGTAGATGTCACATGTTTTCGAATTTTTGGTTCTACGACATGTTGGTTTCCTCACAATGTTTTCCATCACCGTTTTGAGAGCAGTGGTGATGAAATTATTTACACAATTTAAAGCGCCAGCCTGGGTTTGAACCCAGGGTCCGCTTGGGGGGGCCCGGCAGTTTAGAGGCTCTGTGCCAACAAATAAATTAAAATATTAAAATTGAAAAAACTGAGACCAAAGCAAAGATGGATGGTCTGTGTGGAATAAAAAGGAAGTAAACGTCAACCCCAAATAAATTGGGATGGTCTTTGATTATAATGGATACTACATCTTTACAAATAAAATTCTGATTGTACCAAATGTCTTCTAGGCTTCTAGGAATTAAAACAGTGACGTCATGCCACATTTTAATCTTTTGATTAGGTAAAAAAAAAATCGTGTCGTATATTTTTTAATAACGTATCTGACGGACAAAACAAAATTGTCAACATCCATATTGATTAAGGCAGTTGAACCAAAAGCATGAAACTTTGCCTCACCTTCTCAGTAAGCATTTGCCTATCTGTCAGGGTGAGCCCAAGTCCAGCAGCTTCACAGTCTGCTGGCACCACCACCACCTTATGCCGGAACTTCGGCACCTCTTCCTTTAGCCGGCTGAACACCTGGAAATAATTTAAGGATATTATCAGCCTGTGATCGTACCACTACAGGGATAAGAGTCTTCTCATACAGAAAAGGGAGCGGATGACCATTGATGACGATGCCTGCCGGGCTCATCATCATCATTTCAGCCGAAAGACATCCACTACTGGACATATACCTCCCCTAAGCACCGCCACTTCGGCCTTCATAAGGTCAGTGGTCCTCCTTGGGGGCCTTCCATAGATAAGTCTTAAAAAAATTTAGAACTCCTCTTTTTTGGAAGTCGGTTTAAAAACAAATGAGTTTGCTTTCGAATTGTGTGCGTTCACTTCAGGTTGGCTAAGAGGACGTGCACAAAACTACTGATTTTGATCATAAGTTGTGAGAAAGGGAAAAATTATTCAAACAAAACTATTTGTGATTTGAAAAGTCGAGTTCTTTGTTTTGCATGTGGCTGAAAGGGACTTTTCAAATAAGTTAAGTATTAATGGAACGAATGAATTTAACTAGGCTGAACCAGTTTTTCCAACTCCGATACAAAATATAGCAGAAAAATTACGTTGAAAAACCATTTTTTTTTAAACCGTGCTCATATTGTATTTTTCCTATTATTTAGCAAAGCATGACAAGAAATAAAAAAATCACACATTAGTCTTCAGCTATCCTTGAAATAAAATAAAAAAAATATTTTATGATTATTATACAATATTTTCATTATGAAAATCAAAGGCGAAATAAACCATATTTTCGAGAGCGCAAAAGTTATGCAACTAACACGTGCTGTGACTGACACGAATGGCTTAGCACCACGCAAACTGTACTTTTATAGTTACACGCTTAAAATTAGATAAGTTATTGACGAAAAAGGGTTTTTTCGTGCACGGAGCCTTAAATACTGATGTTTAGTGGCCAAGACAAGACAATGTTTGTCAAAATATTTAAGTCCTGTTTCATTGGTTAGTGCAAATAACGGCCGATTCCTTTGCTAATATCCCTTGACCGAGATGTGTGTTTGTTTGTAACTAAAGCCACTGAAGGCTACAGTTTTAACCATATTGTGTACCTTAAGGTGCCTGCTGTGCGTTACCTATTATGTAGGTACCCTTAAGGCGAAAGCGTCAGGGCAACCCACGAAATAAAAAAATTCTTATGTTTTTTTGCAATTTGCAGGTCAGTGTCAGGTGTTTATGTTGATCTAAAATGATTTGCGGCCGTATCAAATATTTGTTTATAGAATTATAATCATAAAAATCATCAATACAACTCTCTAAGTTCATATAATCCTATTGAATAACTATTTCATAAAATTATGACATTTTAGGATTATTCTAACATAAGGAGTTGAATTGCTGATTATAATGATTATAATTCTGTAAAGCCATATTTGCTACGGTCGCGAATCGTATTTTAATCAAGATACAGCCTGACACTGAACTGGCAAATTGCAAAAAACGTACGAAAATTTTAATTTCGCGGGCTATCTTAGCGCACTCACCTTATAAAGCTTAATAATTTGAATGCTGATGATTATCCAGCTAATGTTTCCTTACGATGTTTTCGTTCATCGTAAGGCGGTGATATCTTGTCTAATTGGGCCCTATCAGAATACCAGCGCAGCGACATTTTTTTTTCCTTTAAATGTCGCAGCATCATGCTGAGATGATGCCTTTTGGCCTCGTACAGGACTTCCTTCTTTAAATTTTAATGTTACTTTATTTTATTTTTTTATTTATGTTTAGTGTATTTTTAGTTTAATGTGTGATTTCCTGTGTCAGTTTCAATAAATACTTTTTCTTTATTTCTTTAATTAAAAAGTAAAAGGCCACAGTGCTACTTGCAAGTTATCGAACTCCTAACCTTGTGCTTGAAAAGCCTGCTTACGGGCCCACACGACAACCGTGACATTACTCATCATTTTTACATAAAAGAAATAAATATGCAGGAAGCTACCTTCAAAATAAATTACTCAATAATATAATACATTGATGAACCATAATTTCTCCAAAAAAAGCTTTAATTACGACTTCCGTACTACTGAAGGTGAACCTAGCCATAACTTTTGACAATAATCTCTGGTTTGCTTAAAAAGGAACGCATCTTCCTCGCCTTGGTGCATCTGCCCGTATTAAAGCAAGGTCAGGTAACTGTCATGGCCGCCATTTTTATGGTTTGAACTTGACCTTTGCAATAAATTTTGTTGAAATGAATTTAGGTAGGTACCTACTGTAGGGCTCATACGAGACCTGTGTAGCTATTCACAACCATGCAATGTAGGTACGCTTCCGTGCTAAATCGAACATCAATCAATGTTACCGAAGGAGTTCGGTATACGCTCTTCACAAATCCAAAACCCGAAAGTGATGACAGATTAAATCAAATAGATGGTCGGTGGGATTACAGATGACTAGGCAAATCAACTGTCTACGAGTAATTTCGCAACACATTTTCATAAACGATTACGACTAATCTGTTTCATTTTGACAGTTCAACAACATTCATTTCGTTATTTACGTTTTTGAGCAGATTTTTATTTCGAGCTTATGAAGCAATGGATTAGCAATCTGTTTCAAAACGATTCAGATTCTGATTGATCGTGTGTTACGCAATTAAGGTACAGGTATGTAGTACCAGAATAGCCACGGGGCGCTGACGTTGCCGTTAAATAAGAAGTAATACTGAATTTTAGCTATTTATTTCTTTTTTATTCACTTTTGCGCGTCTAATGCCTCCCGCTACCAGGCGCGACGCGACTCTAATAAAAAAAATCTATTAAAATTTCACAGTAGAACAATTACCGGTGTCGCGTCGCGCCCAATGTTTTATTTAAAAACAAAAGCTTCTTTTACAATTTTGAAATTGATTCTAAATTCGCTTGAGTGCTCGAATGCAACCAAAATATTTCATCCAGCCTGCATGATATGATGACATAAGGTTCCTTTTTGCAGACAACCTTTAGAGTACCTACCTACCTAATGATAAAAAAGTACAGTAGATCATAATGTTACAAAGTGTGCAAATTGGGTTGTTCTTGCACTAAGCTCAGTATACTTTGTAAACTTTTTCTAGAGCTGTTTGTTATAAGTTATGTAGATAGGAAATCACAAGTTTGTTATTGAATTATTCATTCTTTGCAACAACTACTTATCAATTGATTGTCGATCGTTATGTTAAAAGATTGTATTTGTGTTTTGATCGATCAAAATAAATTCATCAAAGCATCTTCCATACTTAAAATATAAAAGTAAAGAAGTCAAAACTGTACATTGAATATTTTTGAAAAAACAAGTAAATTGTTACGTGGGAAAAGTATGTTGTAATTACTACGAGGTGTGGGAACGAGTCTGATGCCGAAAATATAGTTTTTAGAACGTTTATCTGTTTGTCGGGATGTGGATAAAATTTGGCACACACATAATTAACACATATACTTTTAACCCCGGTAGAAGTTCCCGTGGGATATTTTCAGACATCCACGCGGGCTATCCACGGGCAAAAGTTCTGGTACATAATATGTGTAGTACATCCACGCGGGCTATCCACGGGCAAGAGTATTAGTACATAATATAATGAGTGATCAGAACTTCATCAGATTTTCGCATACATGGTTAACGCAATACTCAATATCTTTATTGCTTTACCATAAGGTGTACTTAGGTGGTAACTATATAATTTACATCATTATGGACCCTGTAAGGCACAGCAAAAGGGTAGGAGAGAGGAAGCCCTGTTTTAGGAGATCATTAAGTTGTTATTGTGGGAACAAGTTTTAACTTACAACAACTTACTTTTCTGCTGGGGAATTTGTTGCGTCACTTCTTCTTTCCAGCTTAAGCACGAGGAAGTGGTGAAGGGCGGGCGTTTTGGGGGACTGTCTTATGTAATTTCGACGTTCGAAAACTGCTGATTCTCAGCCTAGTTTGAATAAATGACTTTTGAATTTTGAATTTGAATTTGAATTACATAATAAGCAAAGTCAGAAGATCGCGAATAGGATACTAACATTTCGCTTATCTATTATTTTATCTGTAAAAGTGTTATTATTGCTATATTATTTAATTTATTATAATTGCACACTAAACCTAACCTAATTGTTACACTATACATACGTCATATTTACTAGATTTTCAAAGAACATTACTTACAGGATCATCAAAGATTTCTTCCATCCTGGTGTAGATGTCCTTCCCTCTCTTCTGCCGCACCAGAAGGTACAGGTTCTCCACACCTGGACAGCATCGGAGAAGCTTCTCCACCAGGATCTTGCCGAGGAAGCCTGAGAAGGTTAACTAGGTAAGTAATTTTGGCAAAAAATTGGGTAAGCAGATAGGCAGCCGCTCTGGTATTCAGCTGCACGCGGTTAGACTGGCAGCCAACCCGAACGTAGTTGGGAAAAGGCTAGACAGATGATTGAATAATGAATTAGATAACTTTTCCTTTCAGTGTTGTTAGAAGGGGACAACAACACTATATTTCACAAACCACACCACTTTTAGACGCTCTGGCTCATTAAGGCGACGATAACCGACTTTTAATGATTTTATACTGAATATCACGTCTAAAGGAGTAGTGAAAAAATATATGTTAAATTAGCGCATTTTCTTAATAACTTAATGTATAAATGTTTTAGATTATGTTTATATTACATATTGAAATTAATTTGTAAAGTTATGTCTAACGCGGATAAAAACTGAGAATCACGCAAGATATATCAAGCGTATTTTTCTGAAACCTTCACCATTTTAAAGATAATTTAATTATTGATATTTTAGTATACGTGTTTTATTAAAATACCTTTTTTTATGTACAATAAATTAATAATGCGTCTAATTTAGGACAGCGCTCCTTGATGGGCGAGTCCTATTACTGGATAGATAGATAGATATACTAGATATTACTGGACGTACGACACGTTGCGTGAGCTCAGTACAGAACACGCAAGCTAACCACTCAAGGTCACTGGAATATATCTGCGTCTTAAGTTGCGTTCGAGAATGCGGCCGTAAGACCAATACCTAATCTAAAAAGAAGCACTTGACTCTAACAAAAAATTTCAGTTAAAAGCTTAATATTTCGCAAACGGATCCCTAAATCCAAAAATGGTTTATATAAACTCACAATATTTTTGAAAGACCTTTCTAACGATACCCACAACATGGGGTAGATGAGGGAAAAAAAAACATCCCCACTACGAGTAGGGGAGGTACCCTAAAAAAAAATACTTGATTTTAATTTACCACTTTGTCGGCATGATTAATATGTATACATATGCCAAATTACAGCTTTCTAGTACTAACCGTCTCTGAGATAAGCCGCGGACAGACAGACGGACAGACAGACAGACAGACGGACATGGCGAAACTATAAGGGTTCCTTGTTTACTACGGAACCCTAAAAATTTAGGTGATGTGAGCTGTCATTCCACATGCTCCTATACTCCATTTATTAGGCATGAGACAGATAACTATTGAATAACTACAGTTATTGTGTAATATTATTGAAATTACTGTAATTTAGAGTTATTTTATAAATGAAAATGGTAAATTGATTACATTTCTTTGTATTTATCGTGAAATAACGGAGTTTATTATACGTTCATATCGAAATAATGGAAGGTTGATAACACTGGTAACCGTTATTTGTCTAATGTTATAATGAATGGAGTATATTTTTTTTTAATGAATGAAGTTATAGTGAATGTTGGTGAACGGGCGCCGTCAGTTGGGCCTGGTCATCTCATAGCTGCCATGACTTATTTCAATTTATTTTAATCCTTGAATTGTTTTTTGTTTTTATTTTATTTTTTGGACGCTTTTAACGTGCACGTTTTCCTACATTGTTCTTATAATTTCAACATGAATGATGTAACCAATATTAATTAGTAACACTTTTTTGATTTAAAAGAGTGTCTGTGGAGTTTCTTGCCTGTTCTTCTCCATAGGTACCTACTACGCTTTGGAATGGGCAACTAGCTTCATATTCCTGACTGACCGACTCGAGTAAATGGTTTATTTGAAATAAATGGTTTGAGTTTGAGTTCCACGGTGAGTTTTTCTGAATTGATCGGCTAATTATGCTGTCAAAAACAGGATGTTTAAAATACAGCAGGATTGTCTTACCTGTAGCTCCAGTGATCAGAACATTCTTCCCATTATAAAACTTCTGCACTTCAGTCATATTCTCATATCTATTGTTCATATTCTCGTCGACACTATCGATGCACTGGGCACAATAATTTATTTCCTTGTCCTTCTTTATTAAATTCTCGTTGATGGCGTCACTGACAGAAATCAGCTGGGGGGCAGCCATCTTGGATTTTGTTTTGCTTCAGCAGTTTTATTTATTGCATTTTTCTGGAACAAACAGAAAATGTTATTAGTACCTAAGTATGTAATGTACATTGAATTTATTGCTAATTGTAATAAACATAATTTTCCTATGTTTCTATCGCTAGAGAACAATACCACATTAACAATACTAAGTACCTGGTCGACCGAGCTCTGGTCGGGTAAAAAGGAAAATAGATATACATATAATATATCATCCAGGTTATACCAACGTTGTATCACAGTCCCGAGGCTGTGAAAATAGAGAAAATGAATTTTCCCAGACGTGAGAGCTAGCTAGATCGATTTTTCGGCCCCATATATCCCTATACTGCAACTTTCATCGAAACCATTAGAGCCGTTTTCGAGAACTTGATTAATAATATAATACCAGCCTGTTACTGTCCCACTGCAGGGCAAAGGCCTCTTCTCATACAGAGAAGGCACGAGCATTGATCACCACGCTTGCTCGAGACGGATTGGCGATTTCAGACTTATATTAACTACAAGTCCTGCCGTGCTATTCTGTAAACATCTCACCGTGAAAACTTGGGTGAAGTGAGCTTGAAGTGATGTGACCTCACTCTTCACGGTGAGTATTTTACAGAATGGATCAACCCACGAATAAGAGCTCTCTTTAAACTCATTTTACCTAAGTTTGCACGGTGCTGTAATTCCACCTGATGCAAGGATTGACACTGTTGACAGCTCACCTCACCTAAGTTCTCACGGTGAGTTTTTTACAGAATAGCACTACAGGTTTCCTCGCGATGTTTTCCTTCACCGATGTCAGTAATGTCCAAGATAAACTCAGAAAGTACATATGAATTGAAAAAGTCACATTGATATTTGCCCGGATTCGAACCCACAACCTCGTGCATGAGAGGCGAGGCCTTAACCACTGGGCTATCACGACACGAGAACGTGATTACAAAAGGTAAGGTAAAGGTAAGGTAAGGTAAAGGTAGGTAAGGTAGGTATATAAACAAATATTGCTCATTTAATAGTAGTATAGGATAAATTCACTGCTGTCTTGTCTGCCTCTTATTTTTAGTGGTCTTTAGCGCAATTGCTACGTGTTGGGTTTTCGATTCGATCATCAATCAAAAAAAGGCAAATTAATACGTTATTAAGTTGTTCATATTATGTAAAAAAAATCCTTAAGAGGGTTTATCCTAAAAGTTGGCAACGTCGCAAATAACTGTCAAATATTCACCTGTTTTGATTCTTATAGCAATATTACTGTGTGGAAATAAAAAATGTGGCTAAACAGCGAACTAGAATATTAATAATTAATTGCAATTATAACATTGAATTTGATGTTGTACCCATTTTAGGTGTACAAAACGCATTTGGAAAGTTTCCAAATAGTTTTTTTACATCTAAAACTAAGTATTTGGTGTTACGATATTAATTATTGCATTTCATAATCAATATTCTAGTTCGCTAGTTAGCCACATTTTTTATTACCACACAGTAATATTGCTAAATTAATCAAAACAGTAAAATATTTGACATCTATTTGCGACGTTGCCCACCTTCAGAATAAACGCTCTTAACTAGGGTATTTTTTATAGCAGCCTGGGATCTGTGCCCTTTTCATGACAATCCGACTATATCCTGAAGGCTATTGCTGATGGGCCTGACGAAAGCCCCATAATGAGGCATCTTATTAAAACCACCCTGCCTTTAGTAGAATTTAAGTAATAACTTAGCAAATAAGATAAATAATTTACTTACAACTAGAATAGTTTTTTATTTTTTATTTTATTGAATCTACTTGTCTATTGAATAAATAAATAATTATAATTATTCGTTTATTTATTTAGATTCTTATAAGTTTAATTTTTTTAATATTTCGTAAAATAAAAAGAATAATATATATTTAAAAATCTAAAAAAATAGAGGCCCGCCGGTGTCGGGAGCAGGGTCCAAGCTACCGTTGGTAATGGTTGCAGAGACAGGAATTTTTATTAAATTCCTTATTAATAACTCCTTTATTTCATTTAAAACACTTATAAATTACATTTTTGAGTATTAGAATAAAAAATAAAAATTAAAACATTTTATTATTATTATTATATCACATAAATCTATCATTAGGTATAATAGGTGTAGAATAACACGAAGTGGGAGAAAAATATCTATCACAAGAATTACCCGTCACTAAATAAAATCTCTTTTCTCCAAAAACTATTAAGAAATGCTAGACAAACATGTAATTAGCTATGCAATAAAAGGCGGGCGATGTCGCGTGGTCAACTCAGTACATCCAAATATTTGAACTGTTTATATAATAGTTATGTAAGTCAGCGTGAGGGTTAGTAGGTCGTGATGTGCATAGACTACGTGTTCCGACTGGCAGTGGGCGGAATGTGATAGGAATTCGCGACTATTGCTAATAATCATGATGTCAAGTGATAGGAATTGATATAATAAATGAAGATAAAAAACCGGCCAAGTGCATGTCGGACCACACACAATGAAGGGTTCCGTAGTTATGATGAATTTATCCAAAGAACAAACTTAACATTGTAGTTGAAAAACATGTTCTCCCATACGGAATTTATGGGAGATAATGTTTTTCAAACCGCAAATTTAAGTTGGTTGATTATTACTCGTTAACCTGAACAGCCTACTTAGCTCTGATAGTTATCCTTTTAATTTCGTTATATATACTACTGCTGTGAATTTTTACACAAATCTAAGTACAACGCTTTAGCTGGCAGGGGAGGAGACACCTGACTCTAACAAAAAAATTCAGTTAAAAGCTTAATATTTCGCAAACGGATGCCTGAATCCAAAAATGGTTTTCACAAACTCACAACCTTTTGAACGATCTTTCTAATGATACCCCACAACATGGGGTAGACGAGAAAAAAAAACCAATCCCCACTTTACGTGAAAAGGAGGCACCCTAAAAAAGAAAAATCTTCTTGATTTTATTTTACCACTTTGTCGGCATGATTAATATGTATACATATGCCAAATTACAGCTTTCTAGGACTAACCGTCTCTGAGCTAAGCCGCGGACAGACAGAGGAGCAGACAGACGGACATGGCGAAACTATAAGGGTTCCTTGTTTACTACGGAACCCTAAAAACCAAGACATAGCGCTGTCAACAGTGACGTGAAGCTGGTTTTGTAAACATGTATGCACTTAGTGTAGTGTAGTAGTAGTAGTACTGCTATCTAAATGCGTAACACATTTTCATAAATGATTACGAATAATCTGTTTCATTTTGACAGTTTAACAACATTCATTGCGTTATTTACGTTGTTGAGCAGATTTTATTCCGAACTTATGAACCAATGGATTAGCAATCTGTTTCAAAATGATTCAGAATGTGATTGATCGTGTATTACGCAATTAGGGTGCAAATCAAGACATAATCTTTGTCAGAATATAATGAGGAGTTCGAGGACCATGTAGATTAGTGTCTGAAATGAGTTTTTAAGTAAAGAACCACGCAGATTTGGGTAGACTTGTCCAGTCAGTGCAAGCATTTGTCAGTAATCATGTAGCCCAACTGCGACTGATGACAATAATTCAAATAACTATATGACCGAACAAATGAGTCATTATTTGCAAGTTTAAATGATGGATTTTTGAAATGGGGTAGTAAGGACAGATACATTAACCGTTGTCGCTACAAGAAAACGGTCTAAGGAGACTGTCCTTTACTTTTTGAGACATTTTGATCAGCATTCACAGATTTTGAAAAAAAAAAATACGATTAGCATGAAAAAGGGCAGTTTCACAAAAAACTTATTTTGATGCCAAACGATCCTGGTTCTTATAAGGATCAAATAAACTCTACCGGACCAACTGAGGTCAGAGTACTACAAAAGTCATATAGCTTTAGGTAGCTTTTCTTACAGCCCCATCTCAAAAATCCATCCTGTCTAGAATCACAAGCAATACTGACATTGTCCTAGTGTGATATACTATCTAAAACGTAAGTCGAGCTGAATTGCTAAAGTAATATATAATAACATAATTATTACATACAGCGTTTCCTTTTAAACCATTTTTTCAGAATGAATACAGTCAATTTAGATGCAGAAGGATAACTCTGGACAGAAGGTAAATTGCACCTTTTATCAAACTTTAAACCTGCCTGTTTTAACCGACTTCCAAAAAGAAGGAGGTTATGTTCGTCTGTATGTTTTATTTATGGCTTTTTTTTTCATTAGGAAGCGCGGTGGTCTCATATATTTTTTATTAACTTTGCTTGGTTAGTTTTTGAGTTAGCTTCAATAATACTGATTTTTTCCACTTAGTCTATGTGGGTAATCGTATAATAACTTCCGTTCTCTGTTATTTACATAGCAGGCTGTGGTATTTGAATTTGTGTGGGGAAACAAATATTTATGTTAATATTTTTTTTTTACAAAAATAAACAATCAACTTCCAAAAAAAACAAAACCAAATCCAACAGACTTCAGAAAGTACAGTTATTTTTCACTTTGTAGTGTTTTTCTGTTTTGTGATCATTATAACTCGACACAATTTAGATGTCACATAAATTTTAAAATTTGCATTCACACATTTCAATTTTTTTGGTTATATAACTTTACAAGTTATTGCGTTTGCGTAAAAATAATTTTCGCCTATATAAGTAATAAAGATTGGTAATTTAGAAGGCGGTTAATATTATTATAATATATATTTTTAATAGATTGATTTCTTTTTCTTGGGCTGTAGAAACAGAAATGGGCCAGGAGTTGACCCCTGCGGTACTCCCATTATTGCTAAAGACCCGGGAGATCTATTTACGTTGACATCAACTTTCTTTTCAAAAATGGCCTCACTGTTAACTTCTATATACAAAATCTATGGATGGTGCTATAATTTTTCAGTGTAAATATCCATATGAATGGGTATTTTCAACTAACCTACACAGTGGTTCAAATCATTTGTTTATGTGATGACACAAATGGGTCGACCAGTCGACACAGTCTGCTGACCCCACTTAGCTCGTCGCTTGAAGTTTGACTAGTTGTTTTTGTTAAGTATATGAATGAAATACCATGGCACAAGAACTTTTTGTAATGTTTTTTTGTAATCACTTCTGCGCAACGTTAATCAGGGTCAAATAAAATTAGCTAGCAAAACTCCGCGGATGTGACGGGTATCGATATCTAAACACGTACTCCTAACAGATTTTAGTATGAAACCAATGGTAAGCACAATATACAGGATTTCGATAATCGAAAACCTGTAAATTGTGCATTCTTTTGCAGACAGCCAGATCATTGTGTTTGCGTTGTGGCCGGCCACTCTAGTGCCTAGGATTCGCTGGTGGTTGCGTTGTGGCTGCGACGTGGTCGGCCACCCGGTTGATTTTGACGGCCAAATGTGGTCCGTGTGAATATATAATATATTCATTTTCATACAAATTAACGCCCCACCACGTGTTGTCGTTGTATTGTGGTTGTGGTAAGTGAGACAAGGCTCTAAGGGCCATTAAAATAGGCTGATTATGCTGCTATAAGTTAGTGTTATTGTTACTAAACCTTTTGGCAAGGTACTTAGTGTAAGAAATTGTCTTGAAAGTGTTAAATGCTCCACAATTTTAATCCAAATGTTTAAAAAATTTGCATTTGCACACTTTTACCATTTTAACTTAACGCTCTAGGTTCTTAAACACACAATTAGCAACTACTGCTTAATAATTAAACTTCAATATATTTTTCTTTAAAAAAAGTTGTTTGCTTATGGCCACAAGATAAGCAGTTCGATCCGTAGTATACGTGATTCAACGTCACCACCGACTAGAGCTGAGTATACCAGATTCAGCGTCACTGACCCGAGTGATTCAGTTTCGGTCACTTTTCAAAAAGAGCGCAAAGTACGCTTGAAGAGTTTTCACTTTAAAAATTATCTTCGGTTAACTTTATACTTCGCCCTATCTATACTCTGTTGGTTTAGGTCGTTAAATAAAGGTAAACAAATAAAATCAACGTGACGTCAGAACTGTCAAGTAAACGACTAGACGTAATACCTGTCACTTTAGTTGTCATATGCTACGTCACAGTTGTACTCTTCAATTTATGAACGTTTTAATTCGTTGACGTTTAGAGAACCTGTCTTTTTGGGCTCTTTACAACAGACGGATTACAAAATATTATAGTAAAAAACAAAAAAAAATGTGCTCAAGCAGTTACATCTACGAAGCGTAGTTTAAGAATAAATGATAAAGTTTAACGTAACATTATGAAAAGAGGAAACTGTCATAGAAATCAAAAATAAATTTAATTTGGTTAAAAGTTACAACGCATTGTAAACAAGAAAGTGTCATCTATAAAAACCCTCTTTACGATTAGTTTACCTTTTTTCATTACCTAAACCAATGGATAGGCTACTAAATACCTACAGGAATTTCTTCCGTCCGCAAGAACAATACTAAATACGTCAAAATAAACACAAAACTCACTCTACTATGTCTTGTATGTGACAATTAAGTAGTCCTGCAAAATTGCATCGTTCACTTTCTTAGCAACTTCGATAACAAATCACGTTTAGAATAAATTGAGGTCATCAATTTGATTGGTAAGCGATTTGACAAAGAACATAACAAAACATTACGCCTGTAATTTCGAAGGGCTAGGCAGAGGTGTCATCGAAAAAGTTCATATCTAACCACGCGGGTCTATACCCGCCAAGCGCTGCAAGCAAGAATAGTTCTTAACAAAATCCCGTGAACACGATGACCACATCTGCTACCGGCCCGGTGATAGCACCGGGCCGGTAGCAGATGAGGTCATCGTGTTCACGGGATTTTGTTTTGAAACTGGTTAGATATGAACTTCTTTGAAAGTACCTATACTACATCCACATTTCGCCATTCATGTTTAAGTAATAGGCGGCGAGCCTATTGCCATCAACCGGGCACAAATCCAGACTCCGGGCTGCTACTGAGAAATTCCTGATGAAAAAACCCAATAACACTTTGCCCGAGCTGGGAATCGAGTCCAGGACCTCAGCTCAGCAGTAGCTTACGACCACTAGAGCAAGACAGTTAGTCAGCAGTTTGATAAACTCATCATCTATCTAGCCTTTTTCCAACTATGTTGGGGTCGGCTTCCAGTCTAACCGGAGGCAGCTGGATAACAGTATTTTATATGGAGCGACTACCTATCTGACCTCCACAACCCAGTTACTGGGTAATACGATACCTCTTGGTAAGACTTGTTGTCAGACTTTCGGGCTTCTGATGAACTGTAACAACTGTCGAAGTTCTAGGAATGACAGCAGAGACCGACGGCCTAATTTTCTTTACGAGACACGGAGGGGTCTTGGTATGTAAAGATGGTCACCCCTTCACGAGCCAAGCGCGGCAAGCGTAGCTTAACCTGATAGATCGACCTGTGCGGCTGTTATTACTTAGCCACAAGCCCCAGCAGTTTGACAAACTATGGTAATTGAACGACCCTCCACGAGAATCAGCTCCGCTACCACCGTGGTAACTGGCAAATATTTCTACCACGGCTTGAGCTATTCTCAGAGAAGCTTGTAGCCAAGTAATGACTGCCGCACAGGTCGATCCATCAGGTTAAGCTACGCTTGTCGGGTTGGTCTGTGGATGGGTGACCATCTTTACATACCGAGACTCCTCCATGCCTCGGAAAGCACGTTAAGCCGTTGGTCCCGGCTATCATTCGTGGATCTTTGACAGTCGCTTCGGGTCGTCAGAAGCCCGAAAGTCTAATCGCGGCATCGGCTGTCGCTGAAAACCAGCGCTGGGGCTCTGTCCCGCATAGGGTCGCAGCATTATACTGAGCGATGGCCGTTTTGCGTGGATGTGACGCATATTTTCCCCCAAATTGTTTATTTTCGTGTTTTGTTCTTACGTTGCGTCATGTGTACCGCAAAGAAACGTATTTTCTTTATTTTTCTTTTTTTTTTGAGCTATTCTCATACCGATACGTGAAAAGAAAATTAAGAATTCAATAAGAGAAACATTTAACTGATCCTCTAAAAACTTTTTGGGCGTCTAATGATGCACACATTTTAAAATAAATGAGCCTCTTTTAAAATTGATCGCAGTTGATCACAGCAAACAAGCTGAGATACCCCGATCAAATTCAAGATCTAAAAGGTTAAGTTAGGTTAAAACTGTGAAAAAATTGCGCGCGAGCCGAGGGAGCGAATGGAGCAGTGCCTCGGCAGAGGTTCACAAAAAGAATATTAAATAATTCCTATTTTAAGAACCTAAAAATACTTAATAGCCAAGTAACCGCGACCAACTTGGATGTAGCAACGCGGTTGGTCACAATTACAACCTAACCTAAAGAAAGTTTAAAAGAGGCTCAATTATTAAAAAAAAAAGCGCAAAAAGTTTTAGAGGTTCATTAATTTAACAATTGTCAATAAGGTTTTCGGAGTATCAGTTAAATATATCCCGATAATAAAAGAAAGAAAAGAAAAAGAAAGAAAGAAAAATGGTTTATTCTGCACAAACAAAACGCACATATTAAGATAAAAACACATAAAACACACCCTAGCCCTTATCTTCAACATTGAACTATTACAACATGATAAATGTGTGTTTTATACCCTTGTGTTATGGGCACAGCCTTACTCTATATGATGTAAGAGAAATCCGTTACAAGCCGGCAGGAAAGACTCGCGGAAGCATTACCCAGTGGCATGTGACATCGCTGAGCTAAAACTTTGTTATTTCATATAAATGTGTGCTGACGTCGGTGGAGAGTACCTACCTATGAGCTATATATGGTCTGTACAAAATTATCTGATGAAAATGTAAACAAATGAGTCAGAAAATTTACCTGTGAACGTGAAATTGAGGGCTTTGATTATTTGAATAATTAAAAGTGAAATTCTAATTTTAAATCATCCTATAGATGTTTTTCATTTGACAATTTTATTGAGGTTAATTATTTATTTATTAAATTTTCGTCAATTACATTTTAATAATGTTATTCAAACAATAATTGTTTGAAATACTGGAGAGATATAAAGTTAAAGCCTTCATAATAGGTACAGATGAATGGGTTACTTACTAATTCCCTTTAGAGACTGATTGCGTAAGAATTTAGCCTGAACAGTGTTTGTTTACACTTTCATTCGATTATTTTATAACAGACTATACCTACTTTGATTGATCTACTCGTACAGTGATCAAAGTAATAAATCCATAGATATTTGTGAAACGTCCGCACGTGGGCTAATGATCCACATTATTGAAAACGCTTTTGATTCAATAGGTACCACGACGTTTGCCGAAACGTTGGCAATTTCACTAAAGTTGGAATGTCAACATAATTATTTTCTTTCTTTTCTTTTCTTTTCTTTTCTTTCTTTCTCTTCTTTTATTTCTTTTCTTTCTTTTTTTTAATCCATGTGCTCGTAACCTACACCCATAACTAGTCTTGAAATTAGAACACAGCAATGCTTGACTGCAGAAATACCCACATTATGCTTCCTCGAGGCCTGTCGCGGTCCGTGCCGAGCAATAACCACAGGCCTCATCGGACCGACGACGGTTCCCACAGCCTGTCGGCCTGGCCTGGCGTGGTCTGGCCTGTGAGAAAGCGGGCCGTGGGACCGCAGCATTATAAAGCATCGTTTACAGACTGATAAATATCTTGACTTAGTTTAAATGTAAAATCTTTTTCGTTTTGTATCGTGGGTCATTGACCTATTCAGTAAGTTCGGTAGGTACAGTCACAAGGATAAATATCTTAAAGTTACGCAAAACTAAAAAACAAAAACTCTTGAAATAAAAATAGCAACTTTGACTACATACCTATTTCCTAATAAACAGTATGATTTTATAAATACTATGCTCGTAACACCAAAACAAAAAAACAATACTTTAGGAGTCAATCGCTTTTGAATCTCCTAATACTTTACCTAGTTTTATACCTACTAATATTGTTCCCATCTTTACCTACTACATGAGACTTGTAGCAACAACAGGCGAAATTTGGGCGTATTGCATCGCTGCTTGCACCTGCGAGGAGCACAGATATTAGCACAAATCAACCTATAATGTTCCCATTGTTGCAACACAGGCCTCCTCCCTTTGAAATGGGCTGTAATCAACCACAGGGGCCCAGTGCGGGTTGGTAGGTATCACATATCTTCGAATTTTTGGTTGTAGGACATGCCGGTTTCCTCACGATGTTTTCCTTCATCGTTTTGAGAGCAGTGGTAATAAAATTATTTACACAAAGTAAAGCGCCTGCTTGTCAACCCACGACCCGTAAGTCGGCCACAACTGCTCTCTGACAGACGTTATGTTATACATAATTATTATGTCATGGCCATCTATGGCAGAAGCATGGCCTATACAACCACACACCATGGATCATAAACCACTCCAAAAACACAGCCATATTATAACCCTCTTTATCGGCCAGCCGCTCCTTATGCCAATGTACGGCGGCCCAAGTACCGGCCGTAATAGTTACGAAACTTTCACCGTAGTTTCTTATCCAGCGGCTTACATAATGGACACTTGAACTTGAACCAGAAATGTATATAATTATGTGTTATTTCGGCACGGCAAAGAGAGAGGTGGATTTGCAAATGGTTTTTCTGTTTGTATTTAGAGCGGCTATCTTGGATTTTTGACAGTTATTTGAATTTTGAATGTTTTTGTTCGAGGTTTTGTTGGTATGCCAACTTCGACCCCTCGTTAGACTGGTTTTGTCGACGGAAGAATAGACAAAATGACAGATTGTGATTATGAATGTGCCATTTTATCTATTCTTCCGTCGACAAAACCCGTTTCTATGGTGGTCATGCTATGCGTGCTGGTGGTAGTAGGGCTTGTTCTAAGTCCGCTTGGCTAGCTACCACCATCTTATCGAAATCTGTCGCCATAACAACAATGTTTACAGCATTGTTGTGTTTCGGCAATTAGAGGTAAGATAGCCAGTTCCTCTGTGGTTGAGGATTCCGGGTGAAACTCGCTTCCAAATTCGGCCTGATCATTACTTACCATCAGGTCAAATGTAGGGTCAAGAGCTTCCCTGTTGTGGATAATAAATTAAAATCCGTTCCACCTCTCTCTACACGCTATTTCTTCCTAGCCTTCGTAATACGAGAACAACCACATTTCGCCAGTTATGTTTAAGTCTCATGTAATAGGGGGTAAGCCTATTGCCATCAAACAGGCAGAAATCCAGAATCCAGGCTACTACTGAGTAGTTCCAGATGGACAAATCTAACATCACTTTGCCCGATCTGGAATCGCGACCACAAGATCAACGAGGCAGATAATATTTATAAATTATACAAAATTACACTCTGCATAAATTAAAATACGACAAAATGTAAAATAAAATTATTATTTCTGCTAACATTTACATGCCATGTCAATGGTTTATAATTTTAAGTCTGGTTGTTTATAGATTACGGAACGAAATAATAAAATGGATCTTTTCGCATGAAAAATTAGGTACGATAATTAGTTAAGATTTATTTGTTTATTTGTATACTACTTGTGTTTTGGAAGACGTAAATACTCAGATCAAATAAAAAACAAGACATAGCGTGGTCAACAGTGCCCTGAGGCCGGTTTTGTAAACATGTGTGCACTTAGTGAGGTGTAGTTTGATTGTAAATGTGTGCGTGTGAGCGTGTATGCTTTGGCATGCTTCACTGTATTGTTCGCAGTCTTGGTTTTTTATATGTTCTGAGCCGTAGCTTTGGAAGGCACAACGTGTACCAATGATCTCGTGAAGGCCGCAGGAATCCGCTGGATGCGGGAAGCACAGAACCGGTCGAAGTGGCGGTGCTTGGGGGAGGCCTATGTTGAGTAGTGGACGTCTTTTGGCTGAAATGATGATGATATATTTTGAGAATGACCTACAATTCTAATTTCAACTATTTATTAGTGGCTTTTGTGGACAGGATATTAATTCAGATTTGTTACAGTTGTAATGGCAATCATGTCATTTGGTTTAAATAGGTTTTTAATTTTATAATTTTGCTTTTATTTTATATGTATAGATTCTTTTATATTTTGTGAATGTGAGAACGCTGTAGGCTTAAAAGACTGTAGATCTGTAGACCACTTTCTATTTCGTTAAGTATCTGGTACGTGTAAATAGACCTATAAACACTGTCCTCCTATTCTGACCTATTGAGACTGTTATTTGAAAACATTGGAAATAAAAGAGTAACCGTGGAGTTTCTTGCCGGCTCTTCTCCATAGGAAACGACCAATCGGAACCGTGCTCCTAGCTTCTGACGTTTCATAAGTGCCCTTGTAGGTTTATATGAAAACCTGACAATCTTTATCAAGGAACGTTTAAGATCACTAAACCACCGATGAATACAGATATTTCACTCCACCAAATTATTTCAATAAAGAGCGACTCTTGCTACGACACAATAAAGTATAATTCAGGTCGCACAGCGCTAATTACCTACAGTTCTAGTCACCTAGAAGTTGCCTCTCTTTCTATCGCGTAACTCTTATATCTTCTGACTACGTTACACTCACTGAATTGGCCCGACAAGACGAGCCCGCCGCGTACTTGTAGCTTCATACATACCTAAAATGCGGAGTGGACCCTCTGTATTCATCTATGACTAGACTCAAAATCAATCTGCCTAGCCTTTTCCAACTATGTTAGTGTCAGCTTCTGTTATAAACAGCAGCTGAATATCCGTCTGACCTCTTGAAGGGTGGGCGTTTTTGGGGTCTTATGTAATTTTGACGTTCGAAAAGTGCTGATTTTCAGCCTAGTTTAAATAAATGACTTTTGAAAAAAAAAATAACCTCCACAACCCCTTTACCCAGTGACTGGGTTATGATATCCCATGACAAGACTAGTTGTCTGACTTTCGGGCTTCTGAATACCCGTAACGACTAGCAGACATCTCCGAATGACAGGTAACTGAACCAATTTTAAGAAAGGTATTCGGACACGTCTCGAGACGTGAGGGTGACTCGATAGAGCGCCATTGTCGTGCAGGGACGCTCACCCATGAGACGGACTGACCAAATCAAATCCTCAGTGGCCGAACCCGTATATGAGTGCACTAAAAATCCAAAAATTCGAGTAGATGGCGAGAAGAAATCGTGAGACGAACAACATCAGTCCCTGGACAAGAAACTACATGAAGACCACGACCGCTCTGTCAAGAGTGCTACAAAGATTTTAATGCAATAAAATTGCAAGTTCTGCTAGTACGTAATGATACACATTATTTCACTTTACACTCACTTATGCTCAGTATCGCAAGTCCGCATACGTATCGTAACTCATTAGGTATGCGGGTTGCGTTCCCGCCGCACAAGGTTAGTGAAATGGAGCGTCAGGTCGATTCCGCGCCGCTGCTGACAAATATTTTCGTGTGATATGTATTGGACTATTGATTTTTCTTGCTTTTGCTCAGTTTTTCTATGTATGTGACGCATATTTTCCCCCAATTTGTTCTTTCTTTGTGTCATGTTTACCGCAAATTTTGACGTATTTTCTTTCTTTCTTTTCTTTTTCTTTTCTTGAAGAAAACGCTGTGATCTTCTTAACTACACAACGAATTTTGATGCGGTTTTCACAATTATTTAGATAATTTATTCCGAAAGGTTTATATGTTATACAATAATTTTTAAATTTATAAATGTGAAAGTGAGTCTGTCTGTTTGTTTGTTTGTTACGCTTTCACGCTACAACAGCTGAACGGATTTGAAATTTGGTACACATGTAGTCCATGACCTGGAATGGGACATGGGATACTTTTTATCCGGGTTGTACTTTCCCGTGGGATAAATTCCGACTTGCACGGGGGCGAAGCAGCTAGCAACAGCTAGTAATCAATAAATCTCGATATTTTGTCAAGTTGTAAAAAACCGCGCGAACCTGGGGCGGTTAGGATTTGTGCCTCGTTGGTTAAGTGGTCACAGGGACAGTCAGTCTTACCAAGGGGTATCGTGTTACCCAGTATATTCCGTGCGCGACTGCTAGTCACCGCCTGCAGTATGTGAGCGGTGAGACGGGGGAGGTAGTCACAAACCAAGCTAACTCAGTCTGCCAATTTTGTCAATGGCGCCCTCCCCCGTCTCACCGCTCACATTCTTCAGGCAGTGACTACCTGTCGCGCGAGGACATTTAACTGGATCTTTGATAGTCGTTACGTTCGTCAGAAGCCCGAAAGTCTTACCAAGGGGTATCCTATTACCCAGTAACTGGGTTGTGGAGGTCAGATTGGCAGTCGCTCCATGTAAAATACTGGTATTCAGCTGCATCCGGTTAGACTGGAAGCCGACCCTAACATAGTTGGGAGGGCTAGGCAAATGTTGATGACTAAGTAGAAGGTTAAGACAACCTTGTTCTTGACTAACCAACAAGGTTTTAGGCTAATAAAAAAAGCCAAAACGCCAAATAAGCCGTACACCCACAAGTGACTTTGATTTCTGCGTATTTGCGCTGTTTCGTTCTAAGATCAATGTCAAAGTAATAAGTATTTGTTCAGGAAACGGATGTCGTGTGTCACTTGCCTTATGAAGAAAAATGCTTTTAGAGAAGATTGCGTTTGTTCTGAGAATAGCAGAGCTGAGCAAATAGTTATTTATTTAATTATTTACACTACACTTCTATCATTACAGGATATCCCAAAGCGATAGGGTGGTACTTAGCTTATACTTATTTTACAAATTGTAACACAAATGGTATAATAAATTGAAAGAAAAGAAAGAAAGAAAAATGCGTTTATTGGCATTACAGCAGATAAATACACCTTGTAACTAAAAAAAACAGAAAACAATGATTAAAATGCCAATAGGGCCTCAGCTCAGCATAAATGTCAGATGGCAACACCGCCAACACCTGACGCTGATTTTCAGCTGCAACCCACGAGTGCCATACGCTAGAATAATAAAGGCAGGGGAGTGTGTGTCCGTTTTAATAAATTAACAGAATAAATTAAAGGTAAGTAGTAAAAGATAGGATAACATGAAAAACTCACAAAATCAAATAAAATGTTGTGACATACATCAGTGTGTGTGGTGTGTTGTGAATGAGAAACTAGCCTTCAATGCAAAATAATCTTGTGACTGCGTTGTTCTTCTAAACTCATTGGTGATTGGTGGTGTAATATATTTTCATACAGAAAAGGGAGGAGCATTTATTCACTAAGTTTGCACCTTTGCACACACTGTTGGAGAGTTTTTGTCTCGCTTTCTTCTGACACAACAAAAATTGTAAAAAATCGGACAAGTGCGACTCGAACTTGCACGAACGGTTACTACTGTACCGTATTATATTCAGTAAAAAACACCGAAAAAGAAACACATTTATTTTATGGAGACCCCATTTTTTTGTATGTTATAGCAACAATAGAAATACACAATCTGTGTAAATTTCAAAACTGTCTGCCTACATATTACGGTTCGTGAGCCTGCTAACAGACAGAAGGACGGCGGAGGCTTAGTAATAGGGTTCAGATTGGCACCCAAAAAAATTAAGTTCGTGGTAGTTATTTTAGTGGAATCTCTTTGATGCCTACAGCATCAGACTGCTTGAAGAGTGAGCTTGTTTTGTGAACTTTTTAGTTGCAGTCGGGTGATTTTATTTATCGTTTTTTTTGTTGATTTTCATCCGTTTTGTGTTTGACTTTTTTTAAATCATTTCCTCACGCCCTTTATTGTGATAACCTACATGGACCTCGCACTTTTTTTATGCTACGCACCTGCTCGGCTCGCGTGGTGGATTACAGCCCTCTCACAGATCAGTGCGAAAATTATAGGTTGATTATGCTATGCTACGCTAGAGCAGTTGTGGCCCAGTGGTATCGGCCCCGACTTTCGAGTTGTAGATCGTGGGTTCGAACCCAGGCTAGGCGCTTTACTTTGAGTAAATTTGATTACCACTGCCTACCCGCACCCAACCCGCACTGGACCCGCGTGGTGGATTACAGCCCACTCCCTCTCATAGAGAGGAGGCCTGTGTCCTAGCAGTGGGAAAATTATAGGATGATTATGATGCTATGCTATGTTGATTCGCATGAAGACACAACTCTGTCTTTGCTGTCGCGCGGTCGGCTAAAAATAAAGTATCGACATCGAACTGAAGGCCACGCTCAGTAGCGATCTCCAGCCTAAGAGAGCCAAACAAATACATAAAAAATGTTTTTTTTTATATCCCATATCTTTAGAGTATGAATAAGACCATGTCAAAGAATCAACTAGCGTTTATATAATTTTTTATTTTTAAGGGCCGATTTTTCAATCATTAGATAACTTTTACCTAAAGACTAAATGTGACGTTTTGACAGTATGTCCATACAAAAAGTGTCAAAACGACCAACTTATTCGTCGGTTAAAGATAATTGGCGATTGAAAAACCGGCCCTAAGATAACTTACCTCTAGACTCTCGATGTGTGTATCTAAGTTTCATTGATAAGTACGACTAAATCATTTTCATTCAAAACAATCGTTCATATATTTTAAATAATATATATTTTTTTTTTTTGTCAAAAAAATACGACGTTGTCATATTTTCTTTTTATGTACAAAAATAGTCTGAATTAAATGTTTTATTTTTTATATTTCCTTTCAAATAAGGGTTTTTTAGATAAATAATCGTGACTTTGTCGAACTATTTTGAAGGTAAAACGGAAAAAGAAAAAAAACATGCCGGTGGATTTATTGATATGATGTCATTCATACCCTAGAGTTATGAGATATCAAAAAACCCCTTGTGTAACTAGACGGAAAACAAAACAATAGTTCTATATCGGGAACTACCGCAAAAAATATAAAGTACATATTTATACAGATTTCAGAAACGGTTCCAATTTTTTTTTTTTTATCTGTTTCTCACGAAAACAATTGGAGTCAAACTTTTTTTACATATTTATTATTAGCTCCATGCTAAGTAGTTCAATTGTTTTAGTTAAAATTGCACTAGATATAATTAATAATATCTCAAAAGAATTATCTTTTAATTAGCTCTAATCTTAAAATCTTTACGCTTACTCGTTGACGTATTTGTGTAACAAATGTGGTAGGAACATAATGTTTGTAATAACATGACTTATATAATGACAATCATCACGGGTAGTATCCGTGAAGAGAGTAAAGATTGTGACAAGATTCCTGACAGAACTTGGCCATTTTCTGATTTTCTTGCTCCTACATTGCATCAGCGTCGTGTAATGGAATGTAAGCTTGGCTAAGGTTAAGAAAAAAGTACACTAACTTTACTGCATAAAATTCAAAATGTGCCAATTGCTTTATACGTATTTCTGGAGTTGTGGATTCGCCAACAAACAAATGAACACTGGATCATTTAGCTCCCTTCAAAATGGTTGAGCTGAATGGTGCTAATCCATGCGTCATGTTCGTGAACGGGCGCCGTCAGTAGGGACTGGTCATCGCTTAGCTGCCACGGCTTATTTTAATTAAATGTTTTTTTTAAATTTAATTTTTTTATTTCTATCACGGACGCT
Source organism: Agrochola lota (assembly GCA_947364205.1). Lineage (NCBI taxonomy): Eukaryota > Metazoa > Arthropoda > Insecta > Lepidoptera > Noctuidae > Agrochola > Agrochola lota. The sequence goes on along the minus strand of OX376246.1, from coordinate 4,180,548 downwards.
TTTAACGTTTTGCATCGTTCTCACATGTATAAGTTCAACATGAATGATGTAACCAATATTTAGTAACAATTAATTTAAAAGAGTGTCCGTGGAGTTTCTTGCCCGTTCCTCTCCATAGGAACCTACTACGCTTTAGAATGGGCACCTAGCTTCATATTTCTGACTGACTGACTCCTTGACAATTCAAAAGTGCCTGTAAACGGTTTAATTGAGAGAAATATTTTGAGTTTTGAGTTTGCCAAAACTTGAAGATGTTTTTAATGTAAATTTCCTTTTAGGTAGCCGATTCTGCCCAGGTAAGGCGAGGAAAATTATTGGATAGACTTTAGTTCTATCATCGGTACTCTACGTCCCACAACCATTAGCCACAGGAAGGTCTGAAAGACGACAGCTCATTCACATAAAACGTCATGAGAGATGCACGTTAATTTTTCAAAATATATGTCAAAATATCCGAATAGATGTCACACTTGATTCCTGATTCAGAGTTCAGTCTTGGACGAGCGCTTCAGCGGATCTATCACAAAAAAATCACGATTCATGTTTTTTGACGAACGTAATTTTTAAAAGACGATACGTGATTTAAGACAGGTCCATAATTTTTCACGATTCGAGATGCGTGTGAACACGGGCATATAAAAAGCAATGCTGCCGTCAAAATAAAAAACGAATCGTGAAAAAACACCAATCGTCCTCATGTGAACGAGCCCTGAAAAATTCTCACGTCCCATTGACTAAAATAACATAAATAAGCCGTATTAATTAACATGAGATTTGGCAACAAACTAAAATTAAATAGTATTTCGGAAACCAGCATAACTATAGCCTCGTAACCTCCATCACTGTAACTCACATGGACTGCCCTGACCGATGTTCAATACTGGTTAGCCTCGTGAATTTGTAGACATTCTGCGTGACCTTCTCAAAAAACATAACATATTTTGACCTGACATGATTGGGCAACTGTTGTACTTTCTACTCATCTCACAAGGTGGACAGCAAGGTGTCGAAATATATGACTAAGGATCATAACGGGTAAAACCCAGCCAGAACTGTATGTGATATACAAGAATGGCGAGAAAGGTTCTAATTGGTCTAATTGATTCAGTCATGTAGGATTGTGTATTTTTACTTTTTCTGTAAGTAACGTAGCCCAAACCTCTCAATTTTTTGCGATCTCTGGTCATGTTGGCCCCGCAAACATGATTATATCGTCACACCACCTTCGCGGTTGTCTTCCTCGGCAGCGACTCCCTCAAGTGTCCAGTGACTGACGATATTGCCCATCGCTCCGGCTGCAAGGAGGATTAAGGGGCGGCATTTGCCCGTATTTTGTTCACGTATTAGAGAGATTTCAGAGTACAGATTTCGATGATATTTTTGTTGGTATAATGGCGTGGGGTAGCTGACATATGGCAAATAATTTAATTTAATGTTTTATATGGCATAATGTACATTATTTTGCATAACTACTATTGTATAGAATCAAGTTTTTCTGACTGAACAGACAGCTGTGCTGCTGGGGAGTTTGTTGCGCCACTTCTTCTTCCCAGCTAAGCACTAGGAAGTGGTGAAGGGTGGGCAATTTTGGGGGACTGTCTTATGTAATGTTGTCTATTTTGAATAAATGAATTCTGAATTTATCGGCAAGCATAGCGTGGAAAACTCTCAGCTAGATGGACCGACGAACTTAGAAAGGTGGCTGGACAGACTGGATACGGAAGGTGGAGGACAGGGTGTTGTGGGTGGCACAGCCTGGGAGAGGCCTATGTCCACTCAGCAATATGCCTACATTTGATCGATGGATATTTTTTTATGAAATTAAAATCAAGTTGGCACTAAGATACCGGTACAGTAACAAAATCGAAATCCTAATTTAATTCCAGAAAAGATCATGCCAATAACATATTAATTTTGCACATTTAACAGGATGCTGACTGAGCTCGTGGCTAAGTAATAACTGCCGCACGGGTCGATCTGCCGGGGTTGGTCTGCGGATGGGTGACCATATTTACATACCGAGACTCCTCCGTGCCTCGGATAGCACGTTAAGCCGTTGGTCCCGGCTATCATTCGTGGATCTTTGACAGTTGTAACGGGTCGTCAGAAGCCCGAAAGTCTGACAACCAGTCTTACCAAGGGGATATCGTATTTCCCAGTTACTCGGTTGTGGAGGTCAGATAAGCAGTCGCTCCATGTAAAACACTGGTATTCAGCTGCATCCGGTTACACTGGAAGCCGACTCCAACATAGTTGGGAAAAGGCTAGGCAGGTTAATTGAACTGTATATATGATTCACTGTGACTGATTCTCTAATTCATTAGCAAAAACATTTACAGGGGTAGGTACATACTTGCTGTTGACAGATGGTTCACTCCGCATTTTAGGTATGAAGCTACAAGTACGCGGCGGGCTCGTCTTGTCGGGCCAATTCAGTGAGTGTAACGTTGTCAGAAGATATAAGAGTTACGCGATAGAAAGAGAGGAAACTTCTAGGTGACTAGAACTGTAGGTAATTAGCGCTGTGCGACCTAAATTACACTTTATTGGGTCGTAGCACGAGTCGCTTATGAGTTTGCGGAGTGACCCATCGGTATTAATTTGTGCTGTTGACCTAAAATTCTAGAATTCAGCACAAAAGTACGACTCATAGAGAAAGATATGAAATTAGTTAGTTACTCTGCGAATACTACACGATCCAAGATTTAGTTAATAATCAGAACTTACTACAATCTGTCACCATACACCTAATTGATGTTCCGTGTGGTGCCGGACGTAAAGAATAGTACCATCCCATTTCTTCCCGTGGGTGTCGTAAAAGGCGACTAAGGGATTCACTAGAGAATGGGCAGCAGCGTTCTCTATGCATTTTAACACCATACTGCGATCGCCAACCCGCCTGCCAAGCGTGGCGAATATGGCCCATTTGGGGGAGGCCTATATCCGCAGTGGAGGTTGTAATGATGATGACACCTAATTGTTATTTTGTAAGAGTTGCTTTTTAAGTGATACTTATGAATTGTTTTATACTGCATGTTGACATAATTATTGTATGCCTATTAGGCAGGACATAATGGAACTGTAATTTACCTAACATCTGTCTGTATAACCTATGCCTACAATAAAAAGATTTGATTTGATTTAATTTAATATAATAATTAATTACGAGTAAGTACTTATATTCATTGCTGTATTATGTGCAAACATATTATGCTAACATAAACTAATTAGGTACTTATGTGAAAAACCACTTACAACGCCAAAAGTGCGAAATTACACCTAATTTTGAATTAATTACATCATGATTTTTAGTGCGTTAACACAAACATTGAGTTATTATTTTTAATCATTATGTTAGACATTGTAATAATTGTAAAAAGAGGGCGAAATTTTAGTTAAGTAATTTTCTGGCAATATAACAATAAAATTAAAGTACTTGTACAAGCATACCATCCTACCTACTTATATACAACATGTTCCTTTTAGTCATTTGACCATGTCAAAGAATCAACTGGCGTATGAAGGAGTTATTAAAAAAAAACCTTGTTATTTTTTTCTTTTTTCTTGCAAAATAATTCAACAAAGACACGATTATTTAAGTAAACAACCAATACGCGAAAAAAAAAACAACATGAATTTCAAAATAAAATAGTTCACAAAAAAAAAATATGACAAAGTCGCATTTTCTTAGTTTTAAATATGAATGATTGGTTTGAATGAAAATGATTTACTCGTACTTATCAATGAAACTTAGATACACACATCGAGTGTCTAGGGTTATACAGGGTGGCAGGGACATCGACGCGAAAACTGTTACCATGGTTCTGAAACCTCCTGTGTTGAAATTTTTCGTCGATTATTTTTAAAAAAACAGCTGTTTTTTTTTGAGGGTTGAAAATTATCAAATAACTTCTCCCGCTCTGAGCGGAGCGGGAGGGCATGTCAGACTCTTACTGACTAAAACCCACCCGTGTTCCTTCGTGTTTTCTATGAAACAGACAGTTTTCGCGTCGATGTCCCTAACAGCCTGTATATATAATCTTCGAAACTTGTTCGATTTTTGGAACACTTGTTCTAGGACTTTTTGTATAATTTTTACATTATAACCTTAGAGTTATGGGATATCAAAATGAACAGGTTTTATATTATGAGAAAACTGGCTAAAGTTTGAGTGTATTATAGATATACCTCTGTCTATCCATTCGGCTATGACAGGCGTAATATTATGTTATGTTATATACATATGTGTACATATATTTCTCTTTTTATTGTATTTCACACTGCAATTTCTTTATTTTATTTAATATATATAATTATATAATTCTGTATCTATCTTTCCGTGACTTCACTTTTTTTTTTTTCAGGATTGGACGTCATCAAATGACTTCTCCCGCTCTGGGCAGAGCGAGAGGGTGTGTCAGACTTTTACTGACTAAAACCCACCCGTGTTCCTTCCGTTGCCTGTATGCCGCGATATCCCTTTCGGACAAACCCGCAACCCCAGTAGGTCCGTGACTTCACTGCGGGCCTTATCAGAATACCAGCGTTGCGACATTAATTTTTTAAATGTCGCAGCATTTTGCTGAGATAAGAGCCTTTTGGCCTCGTACAGGACAGCATTCATTTTTAATTTTACTTTGTTTTTTTATTGTATTTTCTTCTTTATTTATGTTTAGTGTGTTTTGAGTTTAATTTTAGTTTTGTTTCGAGTCTCAATAAATACTCTTTCATTTCTTCTTTTCTTTCTTCTTTCTTATGTTATAAATATTATGACAACAGCACCCTAATTGCGTAATACACGATCAATCAGAATCTGAATTGTTTTGAAACAGATTGCTAATCCATTGCTCCAAAAGTTCGAAAAAATTATCTGCTCTACAACGTAAATAACGCAATGAATGTTGTTGAACTGTCAAAATGAAACAGATTAGTCGTAATCGTTTATGAAATGTGTTGCGTAATTAGATAACTGATCATTTTGTGTGGTTCAGTTGTTTTGTCATGAAAAATTGAAAAAAAAACAAATTACAACACACGATAAAGTTGAGCATAATTATTTTGCTGTATGTTCGTGTTAGTGGTTATTTAACTAACAATAGCACAATTCAATTAATTGTATTAAATACAACCTGCGCCCGTGGTTTCACCCGCATAAGTCTCGATCCCGTGGGAATATCGAGATAAAAAGTACTCTATGTCCTAACCCAAGTCATGGGCTACCCATGTGCCAAATTTTATCCAAATCCGTTCAGCCGTTTTAGCGTGAAAAACAAACTCACTTTCTCATTTATAATATTACTAGCAGCGCCTCGCGGTTTCACCCGCTTTAGTCTCGATCCTGTGGGAATATTGAGATAAAAAGTATCCTATGTCCTAACTCAGGTCATGGGTTACCCATGTGCCAAATTTTATCCAAATCCGTTCAGCCGTTTTAGCGTGAAACCCTAACAAACATACAAAAAATCAAATCTTTTCTCTTTTTATTAATATTAATTAGTTTAGATGTTCGATACCTTACGAACCCACTTCACTAATACTTATCATATTTTAATTAAACCGACAATTATTATTTGCGTGTATAAAACAATGATTGCCAAATTATTTTATATGACCATTCAATTGTTAATAAGATTAATAATTTGATAATTTTAATAATATACCTCAAAGTATGTCAAGTATGTAAGGAGTAATGTACATCGTATTATTTAAATAATAATCTAACCACTGGACTAAATACTAAAACCTAGCCAGAGAACAATTAATATGGAACTTAAAAAATCATAAAGTTTATAATAAGTATGGGCAGGAAATCCGATGCTATTATAGAGAGTGGGCATGCCATTAACCGGGCAAAAATCCAAACTCCAATTGCTACTGAGAATTAATTAGATTTTTATAATATCCATAGATTACAAATCTTATATACAGTATACATCTAACACTAAATTAAATTACTAACTAACTAACTATGCAAATAAATACAAAAACAAAACAAACTGAAAATTTGAGAATTTCCTAACACTACCAAAAAAAAAACTTAATTACACTTGGCCCAGGTATGTCGCACGCAGGACCCCGACCTAGCCCGAGGCAGACAACTATCAAAATTGTGAAATGTATATTTTAAATAATTTAATAAATCGTGATACGTATACATTCAATGCCACATCAAAGGTATTTGACCATTTGATAAATTAGGCAACTCTCAATGCCAAATACTGGTTGAAAGTAATCCCAGGTCATCGGAATTTTATAGTTCATGTATTAATAATTCCTCATGGTTAAACTATCAAACTATCTAATTTCATAGATGGGTATAGGTAACAAGAACACCGAAAATACCGAAGAATTTGTAAATTATGCAGGTGCAGGTTAGCAGTCGTGGCTCCGTGAAAACGACCGCAACATACGAAGTTGTAGATCGTAGATTTGTGCCCAGGCAGGCACGTTGTGTAAATTATTTCATCGCCACTGCTCTCAAAACGGTGAAGGAAAACATCGTGAGGAAATCGGTATGTCTTAGAACCAAGAATTCGAAGACAATTCAATTCAATTTATTCAGTAACAATCTACATTGTGTTAGAAATATTCCAACATGAAACATATACACAAATGTTACAAAAGGACGATGTACAAATATTAATAATTAATTAATTACTAATTTAAATTACGAAATATATATTATTTAGATTTTAAAAAAAATTGTGACATGTAACATTTATAAACCTGCACTGGACCCGCGTGGTGGATTACGGCCCACTCTCTCTCCCAGATAGGAGGCCTGCGTCCCAGTAGGGGGAATATTATATATAGGCTGATCATATGCAGGTGGAGTTCATTTCTGCCAACATAACATTATTTCAGGCATGTATTCTATGACAGAAAAATGACAATTTCACTGCATTCGCCAACCTGTCTTGAGCAAACGTGGTGATCAATGCTCGTATCTTCTCAGTATGAGATAAGGCCTTTGCCCTACTGGCTGGGACACAGGCCTCCTCTCTGTGAGAGGGAGTGGGCCGTAATCCACCACGCGGGCCCAGTGCGGGTTGGTAGATGTCACATGTCTTCAATTTTTTGGTTCTAAGACATGCCGGCTTCCTCACGATGTTTTCCTTTACCGTTTTGAGAGCAGTGGTGATGAAATTATTTACACAAAGTAAAGCGCCTGTCTGGGTTCTAACCCACGACCTGGTAAGAACTCATAAGTTACCAGGGTCACCGCTGCCCTGCAGTTGGACAATAATAGGCTTGTATTATTATTGCTTATCCGATCCAAATCCGAGTTAGATCAAAATTTGGAAATGTTCTGAATTCGGATGGACGTAACTCGGATCTAATCCATCCTACATATAGCTTGGCTAGCCTACTTCGGACCGAGGCACTTTCGTTCTTCATCAGTTAGGTAGTAAAATACCAAATGTGAAATAATCTGCCAATAACGGCCCCACTACTGGGACACAGGCCTCCTCTCTGTGAGCAGGAGATAATCCACTACGCAGGCCCAGTGTGTGGAAGTGACATGTCTTAAACATAACTGGCGAAATGTGGGTGTACTATAAGTACACCTCTGCCCAACCCTTTGCGGAAACAAGTCGTGATGGTATGTTGTACAAAAGGGAGAGTACAAGAAGAAAAGATCTCCAGATGAAGCAAGTCCCTCGCCTGAACGTTGTAAAGCATAGCGCCTACCACAAGTCATTAAAAATTTTCAATAAACTGCCGACAGAAATAAAAAGTCTATTTATTATATACAAGTGGGTTTCAGAATAAGCTTAAACGGTTGTTGTTAAATAAGAGTCTATATTCTATTGATGAATTCTAAATTAATACAAAAGTTGAAAGTAACATAATTTTATTGATATGAAATGAACATTATATGAATTGAGTTATGATATTAGATTATTTTTTTAAATTATTATTCTGATTGTAATGATTTAAATATAGATTTGCATGTATGATGTTTCTTATTACGTAGGTGTTTAGTTATAGAAATTCGGACACGATGTAAAAATTGTTATTGAAAAAAAAAATTGAATTGAAAAAAAAAATATCGAATTAGACAAATTCGTTTTTTTTTGTTTTCACAATTTATACTGCCATCGACACGCTAAGTAGAATAGAAGACAAATAATTGTTTTTGCCTACAGATAGAGATTAGGGAAATAAAATGGGTGCAAACCAAAGTTTTATCATCATATATAATTAGCTGCGCCCCGCGGGTTCACCCGCATAAGTCCTGATCCCGCTGGAATATCGGGATAAAAAGTATCCTATGTCCTAACCCAGGTCATGGTCTATCCATGTGCCAAATTTCATCCAAATCCGTTCAGCCGATTTAGCGAGAAAGCGTAACAAACAAACTCACTTTCGCATTAGGATGTTCCCACTGCTGGGACACCAGCCTCCTCTCTACGAGAGGGAGTGGGCTGTAATCCACCACGCGGGCCCAGTACGGGTTGGTAGATGTCACATGTCTTCGAATTTTTGGTTCTAGGACATGCCGGTTTCCTCACGATGTTTTCCTTCACCGTTTTGAGAGCAGTGGTGATGTAATTATTTACACAAAGTAAAGCGGCTGCCTGGGTTCGAACTCACGACCTACAAATTGTAAGTCATCGCCGTTACCACTGTGCCATCACTTCCTTTAATAGCACACCATTAAACAACACAGCTGTTTTCCTGAAAGGGTTAGCAGAGGTGAACTACAGCCACATTTTGAGAGTTAATTCTAAATTCCTTGTAATTGGGTACTATTGATAATTATATTAACTCGACAAGCGTTAGATTATTAAATACGAGAATTCAATCCGATTTACATAGTGTAACCAGTATCTAGTCTAAAACTTTAACGACAAATTCTAAAAACGAGACAAATTAGAATTAAGACAACCCAGAACTAACTATGGAAGAAAAAATATACGGTACGAGGGAGTAAAACTATATAATAAACTACCTTATGATGTAACCAATAGTGACACCTTGTATACATTTAAAAAAACTCTAGAAAACAATACCGATTGTCACCTTTACTTCTCCTCTTCTTCTTTTCTTTTTCCCTTAATTCTCCTATTGTGAACAGAGAATCGCACTTACTTTTATTTACCAACTTCCAAAAAGGTGGAGGTTATATGTTCGGCGCGCATGTATGTTTTTTTGTTTTTTTTTGTTTTTATGTATGTCCGCCGATATCTCCGTCAATTGTGGACCGATTTTTTTTTTTTTATTAACTTTTCTTGTATAGTTTTTGAGTAAGCTTCAATAATATATATTTTTCCCACTTAGTACATGTGGATGATATGATGATAATTTCCTGTCACTGTTATTTACATAGCAGGTCTGTAGTGTTATTTGAATTTGTGTGGGGTAGGTACTACAACTAAAAAGTGAAAAATAAAAACTTTTTACAAAAAAAAAACCAACTTCGAAAAAAAAACACTACATAGTGAAAAATAATTTTAATTTCGGAAGTCGGCGGCAAAACACAAAAATTCAAAACCAAAGACACCGACTTCCGAAATTAAAGTTATTTTTCACTTTGTAGTGTTTGATTTACCTTACTTTTCTCAATATGTTAAGTGAACTGTAACGTACTTTTTTTTGAGAAATTAATGTCTTTAAACCGAAACCCTCCAGACCACAAAAACACATAACCCCTTTAAAATCGACCGTAATCGGGTAAAATCTATGTTACGCATGTCCTCAATACGAAAGACTTCAACGCGCCGACACCATTGACAAATAATTCTTGTATTCGAACAGTTTCTTAAGAGAATGTTGGCTTTCTGCCAGCTCCCTTGTTGTTGCAGCGTTGATATATATTGCAAATTATCGCGAAGAGATTATTTTGTATGTTTGTAAAGTTTTCGTATGGAAGATAACCTGAGGATTTGAGATTGACCAGTACTTCATTAATCCAAACAAAATTGAGAAAAGACATACAAAAAAATATATAGAACGCACATCATACACTGCCCTAATTTATACAGGTTTACCTATTGACCCAATGACTGTTTGGCTGACATTCAGTGTAACACATTTCTAATCTTATAGCATCAAATAATAATTTATTATCTCATAAATTAAACATAAATCCGAATCACCATACTAATTAGCATGTATTGCAAAATTATACTCGAACATCGAATTCAACAACCAAGAATCAAGAATGATATTAAAAAAGTAGGTTAGACTATCGCAACAAATTATCTAATACCGCGTAAATTGGGCAATATTTAACTTGGATCGACCATACACTACATGAGAATAACAGATAATATTGTACCTACGTAATACATAAAGACACTTTCACATAACGACATAGGCTCTAAAAAAAAACAAATAAAAAAAAAATTGACACTTACTTGACACTTGACAGCTAAAAAGTCCCGACACACTTCACTCGTTAAACACAGAACACCAAACTTTTAAATGTAAAATTAGGACACAGTTCTCAGTTGGAAAGCGCGAACAGTTTTATCCATGGCAAACCGTCGACTATCGCAACTACCAAAATATGAGGCCGAAATGATAGTTATGTAATACTGTTACTTGTATTACATAAAAATTGCCGACGGCTACAGCTATATTATGCAAAGAGTAACTTTTTAGGTTATAAGATGAATCCTTAGCGAGCTTTACGGATATGAGAAAAAAAACTATATTAAAAAAACAAATAAAAAAATATAAATGTCACATTCAATCTGAAATTCGAATTTTCAAAACCGCGAAGCTCGACACGGAGAGCGCGGGACATATATTTTTTTAAATTTACTTTTTAATATTTTCGTATGAGACACAGGTATTGTATTTGAAAGTGCGATGGAGTATGAATGGGAATGCCGCAGCTCGAAGGTGTAGTAATTCAGAAAATTGCTGTCCCCTCTACAGCGAAAGTGGGGATGACTGACTGACTATCCGCTGCCTCGGACGTCAGAGACAAAAAAAACAAAGATTAATTCGTAGCGTTAATGGAAAAAATCGATTGTTGACAAGGTTAAAAATGGGATGGTTTAAATCCATAAAGGAGGTCAATTGACTGTGTTATGTAGTTACGGCTAAGCAGCGGCGGTGAGGTTGAGAAATGGATGGGTTGTTGATTTGTTGAGGAAAATTATGTAGATTATTAACGTTAATATTGTGTGGTTATTGCATCAGAATTTGGACTGTTATGGTACCTAATCAAATGTTACTTGATCGCCTGATCTTTATACTGACATGGTGGCCTTACATTTTATTATAATTAATTTCATCCATTCCCTTTTTATATCAGATATACATGTCAATATAGGTAGATGATTCCATTAGCGCAGTGGCGAGCAATAGGCTTGCGCTTTTGTTCTATTCCTGCACGGAACAAAAATATTGTAATTATGGCCAATACATTGTTTCTCGTCTAATTGTTCTTTTACCTAATCATGCGATATATCAAATCAATTACTCTAATTGCTGAATCGACGTCAGATCCCACTTATTGAAAATATGGTTTGGTGAAATAAATCACATAATGATCGACTTTGAACGGTCTATAATGGAAGTTGATCAATAAAGTCGATCGATTTCAATCGCGCGGTTCTAATAACATCCGTAGTGTGTGGTGTTCGCACTTTTTGCACGCAACTTTATCCACGTGACATTTCTTGTTTTAACATAAAATATATCAATCGTTTTCAACATAAAATTGAAGAAACAAATGAATGAATGATTTCATTTATATTGGAACAAACACAAGACAAAAACCATGTATGAAATGAAATGAAATTGTTTATTCTGCAAATAGGATATCGGAATCACTTTTAAACGTCATATTGAAAAAATATGAAAAATAAGCTAGATGAGGTAAGCGTTTCCTATCTGACTACTCTGAAAAGAAAAGCCGAAACAAAGACAGAGGTCGCAGTCTCTTTTTAAGTCCAGACATAATCTTGGTCAGACCTTATGAGGACCATGTAGATTAGTGTCTGAAATGGTCTGTTGAGAAAAGAACCACACAGATTTTAGTGGACCTGTCCAGTCAGTCAGTGCAAGCATTTGTCAGTAATCGTGGAGCTCAACTCAGAACTTAAGGAGCTCAACTCGACGAACAATACCACAGAAAAGACATTTGGGTACGCCGCATAAACTACTCAAACTGCTAGACCATCATTAACAGTTACTAAGAAAGAAAAAAAAAAATATCCACATAGTCCTCACATTCACAATAATTAAAATAATATATTACTTTAAAAAGTAATCATGTCATTTTGTATATAATTTTCAGCAATGTCAAAGTGTTTATAAAACTGGTATAATTTGATGATTTTACATGATTATTAAAATGTCAAGTTTAATATTATATAATGTAATATAATATTTAAACTCAAACTCAAACTCAAAGCATTTATTTCAAATAAACCAATTACAGGCACTTTTGAATTGTCAAGGGGTCGGTCAGTCAGAAAGATGAAGCTAGTTGCCCATTCCAAAGCGTAGTAGGTTCCTATGGAGAAGAACGGGCAAGAAACTCCACGGACACTCTTTTAAATCAAAGTATTCTTACAAAATATTGGTTACATCATTCATGTTTAAATTATACATGTGAGAACAATGTAGAAAGACGTGCACGTTGAAAGCGTCCGTAATGAAAATATAAAAACAATTCAAAAATTAAAATAAGCCAAATGGCAGCTAAGAGATGACCAGTCCCTACAGACGGCGCCCGTTCACGAACATGACGCATGGATCAGCACCATTCAGCTCAACCATTTTGAAGGGAACTTAATGATGCAACACACACGCCACCACCAGCGAGACATTTGAGTGAGCATGACATACTCTCAGCCGCCAGGGCTCATTCAAGTCAATAAAAGACATACCTACCCATTAAATGGTAGTTTTGCAGAAGGTCAAGGTCAAGGTCACAGTGCTCACACATGTGCTATACAATACTAGGAGATTGAATTTATACAATGCAAAGATAGTTCTTGCAATCTTCAGCAGCTCCAACAATATTTTCAATGCTAATCAACTAGTTTATGCGCCCTTCATTTCTTTATTCATCATCATCATCATTTCAGCCGAAAGACTTCAACTGCTGGACATAGGCCTCCCCCGAAAGGGTGGGTTTGCCATAATCGCCACGCGTGGCAGGCGGGTTGGCGATCGCAGTATGGTGTTAAAATGCATAGAGAACGCTGCTGCCCATTCTCTAGTGAGTCCCTTAGTCGCCTTTTACGACACCCACGGGAAGAAATGGGATGGTACTATTCTTTACGTCCGGCACCACATGGAACGACCGTATAGGAACGTAAAGCAATAAACGCATTTTTCTTTTTGTTACCTACTTAGAGAAATATTCCTTTTAGTATACTTGAATTTTGAAATGAACTAACGATCTGCAGCTCAGAACTAATCGCTCAACGAATGCACCATTCGAACGTCATTTTAATTGTTAACATTGACCGAAATTGTGGCTTTATGCAATAGGTTATTCCAAAATATGATACGAGTATGTAGAATTGTAGGACCTTCACTGATTCTTTGACCGCTCGGAAGGCTACCGAATGGTGATTCGTGCTGTGGTGCCAAAAACCCATTAAATTGTGGATATTTCGGTTTTATCTTGACTTTCATGTTTTTGTATGATACTTCAGTCAGTCAGAGTTGTACAACCTCTTGAGAGGCTTTCTGAAAGTTGACAACATTGCCAATAGTGCTGTCAAATATTTACCTGTTTTTAAACGACTTCAATAAAAAGAAGAGGTTCTCAATTCGATTGTGTTTTTTTTTTATATTTGTTGCTCCAGAACTCCGTCATTTATGATCCGATTTTAATAATTATTTTTTGTTAGAAAGGGTATAGTCCTGGCGTGGTCCCATATAAATTTTGTCCAGTTCTGATGAGTGGTTTTTATTTATTTATTTGACAGTTTATGCACACACATATATACAGACAAGAAGAAATGAACAGAAAAATACGTACAACAGTGACTGTGATGCTTATTTCTAAAGAAATCTCTTCCAGCATACCTGCGATAGGAAAGTAGTTAAAGAGATGTAGACAACGTGTGTAAGAGTAGAAGAGAAAATAAAAACACTTAATTATTCACTAATTTAACAATAAACATACAATATGAGAATAAACTTACATACATACTTCTAAAATAAATATCACTTAATTATAATATAGTATAAATTAATAAATAATACAAAATATGCAACTATGACGAAGTGGAAAGATAGTGTACTTTCACTCTTCTTTTAAAAACCCTTGCTGCTGTATGTTGATGATATTACAATAACTTCCTGTCACTTTTATTTACATTTCTAGCAATTAGTGGTATACGAATTTGTTTTTAGGTTAGGTACCACAACAAAAAATTTAAAAGCAAAAACATTTTCAAAAAAATCTATCTACTTCCGAAGTGAAAAATAACTTAAAATTTCGGAAGTCGGTCTTTGGATTTTCCCCACCAATATTACTACGTAAATTAAATGATGAAATATTGCTCCATAGCACTAAAATATTGGACACGAGGCATAAAATAAGTTTTATTGTAATGACGTCTATGGGCGTTTAGTGTCCTTGAAACTGTGAATAAGAAATTCTAAGCAAATTGAAATCCCTAAGTCTTCTAGAGGCGATTTTCGATCCACAGTGGGCCGTTACGAACCGAACAATACTGTTACTTTATTATACTGTGGTTTAGTGTCCCGGGAAGTATTAATAAGAAATTATAAGTAAATTTCTGTAACGAGGTAAAATTTTCCATTGACGTCTTTGAAAGGATGTGACGGACACACAAATCGTTAGCTTAAGCTACAACAAACACATTAAAATAACATTTGCAGTAATAAAGAAACATTTACGCAAAGTTTTGTGTTGTTTATCTAAAATGACTAACGTTTAACTAGTCATTTTCTCAGTTTTTTTACTAACACCATTAGTTATATTATTACAGATATTTATTTGCATTAAGGGAAGCTCGTGACTAAGTAAAACTTTTTACAAAAAAAATAACAAACGACTTCCAAAAAAAAAACTACAAAGCGAAAAATAAGTTTATTTCGGAAGTCGGTGTCTTTGGTTTTGAATTTTCGTTTTTTGTCACCGACTTCCGAAAAAAATATTAGTATATCACTTTGTAGTGCTTTTATTTGGAAGTCGGTTTTTTTTTTTGTTTAAATGTACTGTAATGTATGTGTAATAATTACCCCACACAAATTGGAACACCACTACCTGCTATGTAAATAACAGTGACAGGAAGTTATTATAACATCATCCATATAGACTTAATAGTATTGAAGCTAACTCAATAAATACATAAGCAAAGTTAGTAAAATTATGGATATATGGGACCAATTCGAGAGCACATCCTTTCAAACAAAACAACGATTTTGTGAATCCGTCTTTATATGACAGATTTATACCGAAAAATATCTTTTTTTAAATATCCGAATTGATAACCCCTCCTTTTTAAGAAGTCGGTTAATAACAGACGCACAGGTCGATCAATCAGGCTGCCGCGGTCGTTCCGTGGATGGCTGACCATCTTTACATACCAAGACCCGTCCGTGCCGTGCCTCGGAAAGCCAGTTAAGCCGTTGGTCCCGGCTGTCATTCTTGGATCTTTGGCAGTCGTTATGGATCGTCTGAAGCCCGAAAGTCTGACAACCTGTCTTACCAACGGGTATACGATGTTACTCAGTAAATTGGTTGTGGAGGTCAGGGCCGCGCCGACCCTCGGCAAGCCTGTGCGGGAAACCAATGAAGAGCTTGTTTTTTTTTTTATCGTGTCCCTCGTCGAATTTTTATTTTCATTTATTGACGCTTTAAATACGTAAATAATACTATCGTAAATATAAAAAAATCTGTTCGCAAAGAGAGAGAAAGAGGGAGATAGAGTAAGAGAGAGAGAAAAAGAGAGATAGAGTAAGAGAGGGAGAGAGAAAGAGAGAGATAGAGTAAGAGAGAAAGAGAGAGGGAGAGAGAAAGAGAGAGAGAGAGATAGAGAGAGATTTTTGCTATGCGCAACATAGCGATTCTTTTGATTTTAACGCAGAGCTCGTAATTAATGAAAACCAAAACTCGAGACCTAAACATTCCACGAACCACAGACGTAACTATCGTCTTGGAGATTTCACTTATCGATACTCGACTATGATGATTAATTAATAAAATAGGGTAAAAATTAAGTCTCAGAACCTCCGGCGCCCCTAATACCCTGGCGGCTGTTTGGCGCCTGCGGGCGGCGCCCTGGTGGAGGTCAGATAGGCAGTCGCTCCCTGTAAAATACTAGTATTCAACTGCATCCGGTTAGACTGGCAGCCGACCCCAACATAGTTGGGAAAAGACAGATGATAGTTATTTCCTATTTTTTTGTCTCCTAGTTGTACACTCGATGCTAAGTTAAAATTATTTTTCTCTCAGTTAGGCATAAACTAAAGTCTATTCAAATCCTTGTTTCCAACTGATGTTATTTGCGCTTAAAAAAATATCAACTTTATGTTAGTGTAAATAAAGTTGATTTTAGTCTGACTAGTACTGTTGAAAAAGTCGTCAAAAATATGTAGTTGTAGTGCAAACTGAACCTTATGTGTATGCTTTACAGTTGTTTTTCCTAAATCTCGTGTTTGTTTACTTGTTTAGGTGAAGATTAGGTGCTGTTGCTGTACTCTACACGGTTCGTAATTGTACCTTAATTTTAAGCCATTGTAAGGCCTTGAAGCATTATGGAATGCAAATATAGTACATTACTGCCTCGGCCTGCAAAAAGGGCATTGACGGACGAACCACATACGAGTGAGTCCATCAATGCCTGGTTGCGGCCAAGGCTTGTATAGTATCTACTTTTCTCAAATAATGCGCGGAAATTCAAACTAAATTAATTAAGTTAATTCCAGAATAAATGACGAACAACGATAATTTTTCACGCGCCAATACTTGTTTTTTTTTTTATTTCAAAGAGCTCTATTTGCAATCCAAATCGAAATTTAAATAAAAAAATTGATAAAAGTTTCGTAGTTGCCATATTGTGTCGAAGTAGAAAGTTCGTTCCATTTTTAAATTACATGACGCTAACGCCCGGTTTCTGGAACGAAAATTATCGACGCGTCAAAATTAACTGCAAGTCAAGTAATGCGATTGGATAATTCATTCAACCAATCACAGCAGTTTACGCGCGCTTGACAATTTGCTAGCTATTTTTGTGTTGATTATCGTTCCAGAAACTGGTAGCCTAATTGCGTAATACACGATCAATCAGAATCTGAATCGTTTTGAAACAGATTGCTAATCCATTGCTTCATACGTTCGAAAAAAAAATCTGCTCAACAATATAAATAACGCAATGAATGTTGTTGAACTGTCAAAATGAAACAGATTAGTCGTAATCGTTTACGAAAATGTGTTGCGTATTAAGATAGCGGGTGTTAGTAAGCTTGACTTTAGGTACGTACTTTGTCCTGCTGGGGTTGCGGGTTTGTCCGAAAGGGATATCGCGGCCCCGGCACACAGGCAACGGAAGGAACACGGGTGGGTTTTATTCAGTAAAAGTCTGACACACCCTCTCGCTCTGCCCAGAGCGGGAGAAGTCATTTGATGATTTCCCAAACTCAAAAAAAAAAAAAGGTACGTAAATTGTACCTCCTTGCAATAAGAATATAAATACCCATAGCACGTAATCTATCTAAAATTTTAAACCGAAAATACCACAATCTTTTAGTTTAATTTAATGTACCGTGCGTACTACATTGCTATGAATAAAGTACCCATTTAAATAAATATCAAGATCATTTAAAATTCAATATAACCAAATCGCTTTAGCGTGGCTTTAGCGGTTATTAACCCACCTACACTGCTGCGCTTGCGATAACTGGAGTAAGTATAATTTTTGTCCAAATAGAGTTAAACAGAGATTCGGAATCACGTCGGTTTTATGATAAGTTTTCCTTAGCATAACAGCAGTAAGTAACGGCGAGTTTCTAAGTGCGGTATCATCATTCATGGGTTACTTCTGCTAATGATATGAGCAGTAACTACACATTGCGGTTGTAATAAGCAATTGATGCTAAAGTTATTAAACTGATACTAGATATTTAATAGTTTTTATTCTTTAATTGTCAATGGATAACGGTAGTAAGTCGGTTTTATTATAAGTTTTCCTTAGCATAACAGCAGGAACCATACTTACGGCGAGTGTCTGAGTGCGGTATCATCATTTATGTCTTAGTTCTGCTAATAATAAGAGCAGTAAAACTCGTATTAGATATAAAATAGTTTTGGCATTTATTTGTATTCTAATAGAAATACATATTTAATGATTACACAATGAAATAATACTTTACTTGGGGTAAAAATTTCAAATATCAGAATTTAAATAAGTTAATAAAATAAGTCAGAAAAGGTAAAAATGTGACGAAAAACTTTGAGCATCAATTACTTGAAACTATGCAAAATGTACTTACTGCACTTATCACTAGCGTGGCAGTACATTTACTAGCATTCTTTATTTCAAAAACCGAAATAAAGTCCGTTAACGTCCTGAATCAATATCTATCGTGATCTTCAACATGTTCCAATACCGAAAAACCATACATAGTTTATTGTTTGGATTCCTACGGCGAGATATTAGGGAAAGGGCACTGACCGGTAATGCCATGCTAAAACGACTTGGTTATAGTAAGTAGTAAATTGTGTCCACTAAACCTGTACAAGTGGATTTTTGAGATGGGGCAGTATTGGCAGCTACCTTAACCATTGTAGCTACAGGAAAACGGCCCTTAACTCTTTGAGACATTTTGACCTGCATTCACAGATTTTGAAAAAAATGTACAGTCGGCAAGAAAATGGGCAGTTTCACAAAAACTTTTTTTGATGCCATTCGATCCTGTTTCTTATAAGGATCAAAAAATTCTATCGAACCAACTGAGGTTTGAGTGCTAGAAAAGCCAGAAATCGCAAAAAAACTGTTCCCGTACATTTCGTAGGAAATGAGACTCCAACCTAGTTTTCACGATGAATAGACTTGCCGAAAATAAACAAAAAAAATGGATGGTTTAGATATCTAAACATAATAAAACAATTTTGTTACAGATTTTCTCAACTCGTACAAGAGCATCACTAAAAGGGGGGTCGTTGATCCCAAAAAACATCATCAAATCATTTTTATCTTTATTTTATCGTGTTTAGATATCGATATCCATTACGTATGTGGAGTTTCGCTAGCTAATTCAATTTGACCCTGTATTCAAGATTTAAAAATACCCTATCTAATCCTAAAGTGGCACTATGTAGGTACTGCAATAACATTACCCAAAAAGTGATATCTTTTAATATTATTACTGAAAATAAAAAAGTTAATCCTATTTAAAATTCACATTTTTAGTACCAAAAATTACCCCAAATCCATTAACAAAAAATCTCAAACTTTCAACAGGGGTCAAGTTATGACTTGTCATAACTAGGCTAAACAACGGCCGCATACGCCCCATATAAAAATCCGGTATAAAGGCTTGTGCAGACCAGCGCGACTTGTCGCGCGACGCGACGCCGGTTATTGTTATACCGTACAGTTTTCTTAGAAATTGCATTGTTTGAGTCGCGTCGCGCGACAAGTCGTGCTGGTCTGCACAACCCTTTATTCCCCATTGAAAAAATAAAATTCCGATTTTTTTTTCTTTATTCCTGAAAATTCCCACATAAAAATACTCTCAGTACATAATAACACCCTCACGGATCAGACAGGTTTTTTTTACATATTGTATACAGGGTTAAATTTAATTAGCTAGGGAAACTCCACAGACGTAATGGATATCGATGTTGTAAACTTAACCTTCGTATGAAAAACAAGATAAAAGTCTCAGATGACAGATCTTCTCAGTTTACCACTAACTATAAAAAACCCAAAGATAACGTCTTTTTCTTACAACTTCATTTGGGTCAAGTTCGCGCAAAAAATATAATTCGCCGAAACGTGAATGGCGTTTATGCTTATTGTTTGAGGAATAGACAATTCGCAGAAAATATGTTACTTGGTATACATTGCAATATGTTCTACTTAATATGTTGAAAACTAATATTTTAAATGGAAAAGTGTTCATTTTTTTTCGCTTGAGTATAGATTTCGATTCGGATTTTGTTCCGTGTGGTGCCGGACGTAAAGAATAGTACCATCCCATTTCTTCCCGTGGCTGTCGTAAAAGGCGACTAAGGGACTCACTAGAGAATGGTTAGCAGCGTTCTTTATGCATTTTAACACCATACTGCGATCGCCAACCCGTCTGCCAAGCGTGGCGGTTATGGCAATTTGGGGGAGGCCTATGTTCAGCAGTGGACGTCTTTCGGCTGAAATGATGATTATGATGATGATAGATTTCGATGTTTTTGTTGGTATATTGGCGTGTGTAATTTAATTTAATGTTTTGAGTATAGAATTAAGTTTTTTTAACTGAACAGACAGCTGTGCAGGATGCCTACCATGATGGGTTTAAAGATTCTTTATTTATTCAAAAGAACATACATTGTTCACTTAGCGAATAAATACATAACTAAGGTAAGTGTAGTCCAGTAGTTTTGTTGTTTTTTTTTTTTTTATTAAGCAGGTAGGTACGATGTCGCATTTTGTGTGCAAGACTAGCTTAATAGTTTTGTGTTGTTAGTGACGTACTGCTTGAGTTTAGCTTTAAATATGTTTTGAGAGGATGTGCTCCTTATATCTGCCGGTAAATTATTATAAAGTAGTACACCTTCGTATTTTATATTTCTCCTGCCATATTGCGTCCGCGGGGGGCGCGACTGTATTTGGTTGGGGTTTCTTTGGCTGTATTTGGATGTTTTTATGTTAAAGGATAATTGTGTGTGTATGGTTTTGTTAAGAATTTTTCTAATGAGAATGCAGGAATTGAATGTGTAAAGTTGATGAATGCTCATTAGTTTGGTATGTTTATATAGTTCGGATGTAGGTGTGTGATAATCGTAGTTGAATAAAAGTTTAATTATTTTATTTTGTGCTATTTGTAGATCTTTAATAGTCGATTTGGTGATGATCTAATTAAAAACGATTCAAAAGCAAGGCATTTCAGTTTAGGTTCTTAAACTGCATCGCTTCAAAGTGGTACCGTGACGTCCAATAAGCTCAGCGGCATTTGGATTGTTAAATGTGAATGAAAGATCGCAATCTGTGGCTGAACCGCGCGGCCGCGTTTGAAACGTTTTTGGTGAAAACGAGACAACGCTATTATTGTCAAATAAGTTTGTTTCACGCACATTATTTAGTGTCAGACACGTTCAGAAGCAAGTAACATTTTATTTGTTCTTAACTCAGTATCATTACTTTAAAGTAAAACAGACACTCAACAGTTTTTTTTTAGGATTCCACGTTAATACGGTAACTATTGTTAAAATAATTCTTAGTCAAAGTAGATATTTATTTACCTTTTGCTATTTATTAAGTATACGAAAAAAATTTTTTTATTTCGACGTAATAAAACATATTTTGTTTCTGTTTCGAACGTACAAGAGTAAACAAAGTTGTGTGAGTTGAGTTGGGGCATAGTGGGCAGAGTGTGAGGCAGAATTTTCCTCAAAAAACTCAAATAAAAGTAGTTCATCAGAAATCTGTTAGACAAAAACTAATGCTGTTACAAAAGGCATATAAAATAGGTATTTTAGACTTTAAAAGAAAGATTAAAGCTCACTTACATTGGTTTTTGTAAAATTCCACTAAAATAGCACTAAAAAACTTTATTTTCGTTAATAATTCACCAAACGTTTCAGTTTATGTTAGAGAAATAGTAACTTTTATTGAATCGCTTATTTTGACAGTTGAGCGTTTCAGTTGAGCTGCTATAAGGACGTCATGGTACCAAACAAGAATGAATGAAACCAAAACTTACGACTCGGTTTGGGACAATCGCTGTCAGATGGCATGGCCTAAATTGAATCGTTAAACTAACGTCATGGTACGAATTAGAAGAACAGTTCAGTTTAGGTCCTAAAATGGATCGCGCTAAGAGCTCGGGGTAGGCATCCTGTTGGGAAGTTTGTTGCGCCACTTCTTCCCAGCTAAAGCACTAGGAAGTGGAGAAGTGTGCTTTTGCGGGACTGTCTTATGTAATTTTGACGTTCGAAAAGTACTGATTCTCAGCCTAGTTTGAATAAATGACTCTGATTTTTTTTTAATTTTGTTTGTTTGTTTGCTACGCTTTCACGCTAAAACCGCTGAACAGATTTTGATGAATGACATATCGTTAGATTCGTCTTTATGGCGGTAAATAACGTCATTCGAAACACCATATCACTCCCCAATTCGGCACAGCAGGGCAGCAAAATATAGAATAGAATAGAATTTTTCTTTATTAGAGTAACCAAGACTCAACAACTTTGTTTGTAAAACTTACTACTATGTTAGTAAGCACTGACACTAAATAAATACGAGAAATAACAATTGGTCACCGTTGCGACATCCCATAAGAGACGGTACAACAATGACCCACGTACACACAGTCCAGGCGACTCGCAACCATGCGACACTGTTGGAGCCGCCATCGCCACTGTCGTAACAGAGCAATGCCTGCCGAAGCGTCGTATGTTTTGCTCGCTAAAAAGTTATCGCGCTAATGCGTTGGTCACATTAGCGGCTTCATAATTTTAACGAATTATTGTGCAATAATCCAAGATGGCTCTCCATTCTTTCGAAAGAACGTTTACGCAGTCCAGAAACAACAGTCGAAATTACCAACGCTAGTCGGACAACGCGCCACGCTTTACCGCCGAACTATCGCGACCATACCTAGATACAAGAAAGACGATCACGATGACAACCGATAATGGTTGGTCACTTCTGCGTGTATCGTATGACTGTGCGAAGCTTCGTCACGATAGACGCCGATGCGGCCGCAGCATAATAGCAAATTAGCAATGGCTTTCATTTTGGCAGTTCAGCAACATTCATTGCGTTATTTACGTTGCAGCCGACCGATTATACTACCCTGTTAACCCGAAAGGCGCTATCTGAATCGGAGTAATTTTTGAGAAAATTAACTTTTAGTAAATTGTAATTTAAGGAATCAGAGTATAAAAAAATAGTTATTGGTTTTTTTTAATGTTCGAAACCACAATTTGGCTTATACCATTTAATTAGATGCAAAATTGTTATAGCTAATGGTATAAAAAATACTAAAAGGCCGTATCTCAGAGATAGCGCCTTTGGGTTTAGCAGAGCAGTATAGGGCCTACAAAAAGTATGACGTGTGCGAGCGCGCTTATTCCTTCTGTTATAGAATAGAAAAAAAGGCGCACTCCGCATTTTAGATATGAAGCTACAAGTACACGGCCAGCCCAATTCAGTTAGCGTAGCGTAGTCAGAAGATATCAGAGTTACGCGATAGAGAGGCAACTTCTAGGTGAATATAAATGTATGTAGTTAGCGCTGTGCGACCTGAATTGCACTTTATTGTGTCGTTACAAGAGTCGCTTTATAATTAAATGATTTTGGGGACTGAACCAACTGTACTTATATCTGTGCTACGGTATGTGATGAGGCCTTTGTTCTGCAAAGAGGTGTTAATAACACCACACACATTACACACACATCACACACACCACACATCATCACACATTATTATTACACACGTTTACATTGAACCCTAAAACAACACGTTTTATGAAAACGTGACAGTAAATGATTCTTGAAAAAGCTAATGACACTGAATAACCACTTAAAAATAATCTCCAAAAGAATATGGCGCTGCCTATCATTTGACAGATTATTTGACATAAACCTGTAATTTGACTATGATAGCTAACGACGGAAAATTCGCAGGACTTGACCAGTGGCGGGGCAAGGCCTAAATTTGATGTGGGCGAAGTACATTTTGCGAAGCCCTCCTGTCGTGCAAGAAGATGAATAAAAAAATATAAAAAACTGAGTGGAGTCGAGATATAAGATAGGCGAGTCAAAAATATTGTGGGTCTGTGAAAACCATTTTCCGATTCATTGATCCGTTTTACACAAACGGATCACTGAATCGAAAAATGGTTTTCACAGACCCGCAATATAGGATTAAGCTTCAAAGTACACACGCCTACACATCAAGCTATACATTTCCAGTTTATGCTGATCTCGCATTGTATAGGATTTCAGTACAATGCGAGGTCAGCTTATACTGGAAATGTATAGCTTGATGTGTAGCCGTGCGTACTAATTTTTGTTAAGGTACTATTCCGTAGCCGAGCGCAGGCGGCAACTGTAGGCGACGTGTCGCCGAGACACGACTGGTTTCTATAAATTACTATGAAATACCTTCCGTAGCTAGCGACACGTCGTCTTCATAGCAATACATAGAAATCAGTCGTATTGGGGCGACACGTCGCCTGCAGTTGCCGCCTGCGGCCGGTTACGGAAAGGTTCCCTTAGAGTCAAGCGTAAGTAATGCATAGACCTTCGAGGTGCGACGCCCCTCGGACCGCGAGGCCGTAGGCGGTGGCCCACGTCGCCCACGCCTTACGCCGCCTCTATAGGTAGACATGACTTTTTATGCCCTTTAAGCCCACGTTCGCACGGACGACGTAAAGATATTGCGGCGGGATTTATCGCGCATTGGATTTTCAACTCTCGGTGTTGAGTCGAGTGTTGAGAATCCAACGCGATGGGACGCATTCCAAAATCCTGTGCGCGACAAAAAATCGCCCGCTAAGACGACTTATCTAAATACAGAAACGGAGAGGGGATTAATATTTTTTTTGCCATAACACTTAAGAGGGTTTATCCTAAAAGTTGCCAACGTCGCAAATATCTGTCAAATATTGCTGTTTTGATTCTTATTGCAATATTCCTGAATAGAAATAAGAAGAAATGTGGCTTTTTTTTTTTGAGGATGGGAATCATCAAATTACTTCTCCCGCTCTGGGCGGAGCGAGAGGGCGTGTCAGACTTTTACTGACTAAAACCCACCCGTGTTCCTTCCGTTGCCCGTGTGCCGGGGCCGCGATATCCCTTTCGGACAAACCCGCAACCCCAGCAGAAGAAATGTGGCTAACTAGCGAACTAGAATATTAATAATGAATTGCAATTATAACATTGAATTTGATGTTGTACCTATGTTAGGTGTAAAAAACGCATTTGGAAAGTTTCCAAATAGATTTTTTACATCTAAAATCAAACATTCGGTGTTACGATATTAATTATTGCGTTTCATAATCAATATTCAAGTTCGCTAGTTAGCCACATTTTTTATTTCCACACAGTACCTATCTAATATTGCCAAATTAATCAAAACAGTTAAATATTTGACATCTATTTGCGACGTTGCCCACTTTCAGAATAAACGCTCTTAAAATATAAACATGAGTTTATCTCTAATGGCTTTACCCATTTTTAACCGTCTTCCAAAAAGGAGGAGGTTCTATGTTCGTAACGTACGTTTGTATCTTTTTTATATATTTTTTTTTTTCTTTTATTTATGTTCACACTTAAAGATACGACATAATTATAATTTGAGTACAAAGGTAGTTTTTATGTATTTCTCTCGATATTTTCGTCAATTGTGAACCAGTTTTGAGAAATGTTTTTTCTTCTGTTAAAGAAAGTTTGCGCGGTGGTCCCGTAAAAATATTACTCACTTTGCTTGGGTAGTTTTTGAGTTAACTTCAATAATACGTATTTTTCCCACTTTGTCTATGTGGATGATGTTTTATTAACTTCCTGTTGATAAAATACATAACAAGTGGCCACAAAAATTCCAAGTGTTTGAAGGGTTCCGTATCCAAAGATCAATAAATATGAGTCTTAGTCGTGTGGAAAGTAATACCTAATTATCAAGAATGCATCAAGTTTTGTACGCAATTAGATAGCAGTATTTTCGTAAATTATTAAAACTAATCTGTTTCATTTTGACAGTTCAGCAACATTCATTGCGTTATGTCTTATGTATATTGTGGAGCAATTTTTTTTTCCAACTTATGAAGACTTACTTGCAATCTCTTTCAAAATTATTCAGATTGTGATTGATCGTGTATTACTTATTTAGGTTGATGGTGTACTTATTAAATAAATAAATAAGTGGCTGCTGTTTGCATTAGCCTGTGGGCTGTGAGATACTTTTGCCTCTGCTTACCCATCACTTTCATAATAGTAGTATGGTAGAATGCTTGTCAGTGGTAGAATGTGACTTTAAGCGACATCTAGACGTATTTTTTGTATTAAACAGTAACGTTTTGTTTGATGCTGGGTTGTTTTTAAATGCAAATTAAACAAACACTCGCTAAAATAAAAATAATCTTTTTGTAACATCATACAATATAAATGCAACCAATTACTGTTGTTTGAAATAAATTAATAGAATAATATCGTTTACCTATGTTTTGTCATCAACTCGGAGATCCTGAAGTAATTAAACGCATTTTGTTTCAATGACGTCAGTTTGACACTTCTGCTAGAAGTGTCTTTGTTTCCTTTTACGTATAACTTTTTAAACGACATCAAAGGTATTTTTGATTGGTCGAATATCATGTTACGGTCGAGAAAGCCAATGAAATTCTTATAAAACTACCAAGTGACAATGTAAAAGGACAATAAAAGAATATCTTCCGTAGAAAACGGACTGTAAGTTTCTTATTGATCGCACGAAATAATATTTTGGAAATTCTTAACCACTTTGTATAACTTTAATAAATTCTTCTTAAAAACATTTATAACAATAAATACGAGGTATGAAAATCATATTCCTTCACACGATTTGTGTTGAAAGTTTACAAAATAACACAAAAACATAATAAAAGAAACAATGGTGTCAATGATTTTTTTCCAAAAATACATCGATTTTAACAACTTTCACTAACCTGGTGTTATCTTTTCAGTAAGTACGTTGCCTAAAGATGCTGCCACGACAATATTACAGCGAGCAAGACTTGAGAAAGCGCCAAATCGACACGTTAAAAATCTTCAATGATCACGTCGTCGAAGTCAGTGAAAATGCGGAATATCGAGTCGAGTTCGTCGCTGACGCTAAAAATATGAGCTTAACAGTGTTATTGGGACCCGAATTTCCTAACGAAAAGCCTTCCTTATTCGTAAATCCGCCCATACCTCATCCGTGGATCGGAGAAAATTCGAACCAAGTTATTGGAGCTCCTGGTTTGTTGAATTACACCTTACATTCTGACTTGGGCCGTGTTGTTCAAGCTATCATAAGAGAGTTCCAGAAATCCATGCCGAAGTTGTCAAATTCTGATGAGTCAAAGAGCAACGATGTGAGCCCGCAATCAAACTATAGTGGCCAGTCTTTAATGTTCCCGGAATTAAATGACTGCTGTATTGAGGAGCTGCAGGAGATCTTACAGAATACTGATTTACAGGTAAGATACTTTAACTAAAATAATTATATATTTCATTAGTTTAGTCCAGTTAGCTGCTATGCCTCATTGTAATTTATTAAAAGATCAACTTACTGTAAATTGAAATACAATATTTAAATACATAACAAAACATCATGTCTCTAATGCCTGAATGGTTAAGCAGAGGTGTATCAATATTACACCCACATTTCGCCAGTTATGTTTAAGTTCCATGTAATTGGAGGCGAGCCTATTGCCATCAATCAGGCACAAATCCAGACTCCGGGCTGCTACTGAGAAATTCCAGATATCGAATATTTGAATAGTCTATTAAAATTATCTGTCTATACCTAAAGTAAACGATAAAGTATTTACTGCATGACCATACCATAGACTTATAAAACGTTTTCATTACAATTTCCAGGACAAAATAATCGAAGTAAACCCTCAGCTCGTAGAACTGGATCTTGAAACGGAAGAGTTGATGAACAGCATCGAGCTCATAGCTCAAGAGAACATCGTAAAACAACAAGCGTTGGATGATTTAAAGACTGAAGTTATTGACCGTATATCTACTATTGTACAAATGAAGATGAACTTTGAGGAATTAAATAGGTAAGCAAATAACCACTTCCCCCTGAACTTATCCCAATTTATTAAGAGTCGGTATACTTTAGTGTCTGACCAAAAATGGATTTTCAACCGAAAACGAAACAGAAGCTTCCGCTTTAGTCTTATTTTCGGCCGAAAACGAAAACAATTTAGACTAAAAAAAAATATTCATATTTCCGCTGTACATCAAAATCTTGTTTTTTTTTTGTACAATTATGGAGAGAAATATCAAATGTAATCTTAGAGGATAAAAATATCGTATATTTCTTGTTGTATTGATTCACTTAATATTGTCGAGCCTTACGAAGTAAGCTGAAAGACTTCTGATTTTTTAAATATGGCTGACTGAATCATGGCCGAAAATGGGCGAAAACGAAGCTTCGGTCGCTCACTATATAGTTTGTTCATCCATACATCTGATATCTATCCAACCAATTTTTCTTTCTTTTCTTTCTTTCTGCCAGAACTCCAGCAGCCATCACAGTATTCTACCACCTTTCTAGCCATCACACATAGATTCATTGATTCTTTAGTTTTTCCCTACTTGCATAACTGCCACATTAAGACTCAATGCAACATGTCTCTCATAATCTTTTTAGAAAGCATATGAAGTTAGCAGAAATGTATGATCCTCATCGGATCAGGGATTGTCTGAAGGAGGCTGCGTTGAAGGCTGATGAGGAGTCAGAGGTCATTGCGGAGCAGTTCTTGACAGGTTTGTATTGAATTTGTTTCATTTTTTGCGGTCCAGGCAGCCAAGACCTGAAATTTTTGAAATTTTTCTAAATAAAAATCTTCTTACTAATAATGTTAGTAAATAAAACAATGTTAAAGTATAATACTCACGATGTTTTCCTTCACCGTTTATGAAGCGAGTAATAATTATACAATACGCACATGAATTCGAAAAGTCTGAGGTCTTGAGTTCGAACTCGAGACCTATGACTTGGCAGTCCGACTGTCATACCACCAGGCTATTACTGCTCTATTTCTGCTCTGTCAACATAAAAAGTATATTTCTATAAAATACGAGACACTAGGATAGTTACTAATCACACGAAAAAGAAGAGAAAGAGTATTAGAATACTTAATTTATATCAAATTTTCAGGTAAAATGCCAGTCGAGACCTTTGTAGTGAAATTCGCAGAGAAACGAGGAATGGGCCAGGCCAGGCGGGCCCGAGAGGAAAGGATTGCACACCAACTGGCACAACTCGACAGAGCCACAACCAAAAGCTAGAAGAAGAAAAAGCATTCCATTTGACAGCTGTCAATGTCAAAATTGCCGCCAATTTTTGTAAAGATGGCGTCTTTGTATCAATCTTTGTCGTTGAATGTTGTGATGTGATTGGGCAGTATTTATAAGTATGTTACGTATGGGATAGTGCAATGTAGTTTGAGGAGCTTAGCAGTCTTCCCATTTTATATGCGAGTACTTCCGTAGATTAAAATTTCAACTATGGATTCCTAACATATAACCGCCTCTGTGGTT
Source organism: Agrochola lota (assembly GCA_947364205.1). NCBI lineage: Eukaryota > Metazoa > Arthropoda > Insecta > Lepidoptera > Noctuidae > Agrochola > Agrochola lota. Next base: position 4,151,131 of record OX376246.1, on the reverse strand, counting down.
AGGCCACCTGTATCAGGCTCAGGTCTCGGTTTGGTTGGTGGTAGGGCTTGTTCTAAGTCCCCCTGGCTAGCTACTACCTTCTTATTTAAGTCTGTTCCCATAACAACAATGTTAACAGCATTGTTGTGTTTCGGCAGTTGGAGGTAAGATAGCCAGTTCCTCTGTGGTTGTGGATTCCGGGTGCTGCGAGCTTCCACCTTCGACCTGATCATCACTTACCATCAGGTTAGATGCAGGCCAAGAGCTTCCCCATTGTGGATTATAAAAAAGATTTTGTAGCCTTTGTATAGTCGACCTCGTTATTACATTACCGCCCTAATATTGAATGTCACTTGCACATGTCATAAAACGTCAACATTTTTGCTTTAAAAGCGGGTCCACACCTGCGCATGCGCACGAATAGTGCGTTTCGACACTTATGTACTTATGGACATCTTTCGACATGTTCGCGACCAGTTAGCGAGTAGTGCAACTATAATGTCCTTTCTTGCGGACATGAACACTACGGTTTACGTGCATCTTAGGAACATAGTATGGACACGTTCACTTCACAGTTCGTGCGCGTGAGCTTCAATTGCGCAGGTATGGATCCTAGCACGCGAATCGTTCGCAACATGCGCGGGCGCGCTTAGAATGTGACGCGTCCCAATGGCTATCCATTTGAAGCGCCTAACTGTACATTTCGTGCGCGTGCGCTGGTGTGGATGCTCCTTAAGACCAATGTAGCCATTAAATACTTTCAACCTCATGCACCTGTCCCGGCGCCAACGAGGAAGCGACTATAGCTATCAATGGTTTTCTCCCTCAAGAAACTTACAAAAGATTATAGGGTCCATCATGTAATTAAAAAAGATACATATTGATCCCTGTTTGTTTAGAACACCGGCGAGTACTCGTTTGTCGCACCGACAAGAGCTATTAAAGAGGGAACTCGCTCAGCGACGATAGACTCACACTTGGTACATACGCAAACCAGCGCGTAATCGCTCACCGCCGTCGCGCACCTGCCGCTCGTTTACTCGCCAACTCGGTTTTAGTTGCCAGCTGTAATCGCTTCTTGTTAAGACGCCTGTATATGCCAGTGGCCTTGAGCAGTTAGCTTGCGTGTTCTATACTGAGTTCACGCAACGCGTCGTACGTCCAGCCAGTAATAGGACTCGCCCATCTAGGAGCACTGTCCCAAATTAGACTCTTAATTTATTATACATAAATCAAAAAGGTATTTTAATAAAACACGTATATTAAAAGAAAAATCATTAAATTATCTTTAAAAAGGTGACGGTTTCAGAAAAATACGTTTGATAGATTTTGCGTGATTCTCAGTTTTTTATCCGCGTAAGACATAACTTTACAAATTAATTAAACTATGTAATATAAACATAATCAAAAATTTTCACAGATTAAGTTATTAAGAAAATGCTCATAATTAACATATATATTTTCCAGATCATTAACACTACTCGTTTATGGGTGATCTTTAGTATAAAATCAATAAAAATCGCTTAGTGTCGCCAAAATTGCTGTCGGTAGGTCAGATGCCTTTTTCAGTCTTTCTTTCAAAAGCCATGAAACAATAACAAAGTCGCCTATCAATCTGCCTAGCCTTTTCCCAACTATGTTGGGGTCGGCTTCCAGTCTAACCGGATGCAGCTGAATACCAGTATTTTACATGGAGCGACTGCCTATCTGACCGCCACAACCCAGTAACTGGGTAATACGATACCCCTTTGTAAGACTGGTGTTACACTTTCGGGCTTCTGACGACTCTTAACGACTGTCAAAGATCCACGAATGACAGCCGGGACCAACAGCTTAACGTGCTTTCCGAGGCACGGAGGAGTCTCGGTATGTAAAGATGGTCACCCATCCACAGACCGACCCCGGCAAGCGTAGCTTAACCTAATGGATCGACCTATGCGGCTGTTATACTAAAAGTATTTTAATAATGCCCAATGTACTTTATTGTGTAAGTTAGGAATGTTGAATGTAGAATTTTGATCCTCACAATAGTCACAATTGACTTTATGGGCCTGCGCAGACTGGCGGACGGGACGAAATAACCCGCCCTTTACCACTTCCTAGTGCTTTAGCTGGGAAGAAGAAGTTTTGCAACAAACTCGACACCAGCACAGCTGTTTTTATATTTCAGTGCACCCAAAATATACTGGACAAACTGTATTTGATCGAAATAAGAATGTTCATGTAAAGATGTATGTGGTTGCTATAATTAATGTTAATTAACAACTATTTATTACTATGAATAAGCTGTTTAATGTTTACATTTACACAATATTTAACTTTGTGATAAATTATTATTAAAATAATTCTCATTAATTTTGGTGTTTTTTTCACGCCATCTAGCGGGGAATAGCTAAACGACTTGATATTGACTACTGCAAAGTTTGTATTTCATAGTACCCATTTCTCCAAAAAAAAAGGTTGTACCGAAGTTATTTCTGCGATTGTAACTGAAAATAGATATATTTTTACCCTACTGCGGTGAAACCAAAAAAAGAGGGTTATGTGTTTGACCTGTATGTTTGTCCGTCTCTATGTTCCCTCGTAACTACCGTTCATTCCCAGTCGCCCCCGCGGGGATTGCCATCGGAGGCAAACGGGAATAAAAATTCCCAGTCGTCACCGGCGCACGGTAGGCTGATATGAAACCGTAGAGGACTTAGGAATCAAAAAAAAATATTGGTCTATTTAAAAAAAAACAAATACGCAAATGAAATTTACTAACCATCACAATATAATATTGTTCTATGACTTTACATTTTACCCATTATTTTCAATGCTATGAATATTTAAAGATTTTTTTGTATGAAGAAAAACATAAATTCATGATTATCTCGTAATTCTCAAATTTTCTCCAAAAATGGATTGAAGATTTGAATAGGACAAATTATTATCCTATTTTTGCATATAATCTGGTACTGCGATATTGTGCGATATTGGAGATATTTTTTTGCAAACTGTTTTGAAAAAAAAAAGTTTTACCTTGTGACATATCCAATGAAAGGATACTGTAAGGATGTCAATTTTTAATTTTTTATCATTTTAACATAAATAGTTTTATAGTTAAGAAAATAAGAAAGAAAATATATGAAAATTTACGAATTTTTTTCAAAATTTTACTCTTATCCCCGAAACTACTGAGCATACAATTTTGAAGAAAAATACAGAAATTATAGAACTACTTTCTGTATTTTTCTTCTTCTTCTTATATATTACAGAAAAACCTATAAGAAATCTATGGTTTTAAAACAACATGGCAAATCTCTCAAAATTGTGCGTGCAAACTTACATTTCCAGTTGGAATGTATGGAAGACCATGTTTTTCAACTACAATGTTAAATTTGTTCTTGGGATAAATCATCCCAAATACGGAACCCTTCATTGTGTGTGGTCCAACACGCACTAGGCCGGTTTTTTTTGTAGGCCTAATCCACTACTGCAAAAATGCCTTTATTTCGATCTGCTTTTAATTGCGAAACATGTGCATATGATAATTCGTTTGAAGATTAGATATTTGTTACAATATGTTCTGAACGTGTATTTTTTTGCTTAGGACCTATACAGTAAAAGGTTGGCACATCGAACACGGTAAGTCTTACTTACCGTTGTCGATGTGCCAACAGATGCTTTTACTTGAGATGGAGTTGCAATTTGTGTAGATGTACTGGGAACTTATTCGTCGAATTTTTCCACAAAACCTCCTATAAAATTTGACCAAAATATTTCCGACTCTAACCACTCACAGACCTCACTTTTAAGTCATTGTTCCTTACGATGAGCACGTTCCCATTTCCTATTAATATTATAACAATACCTTGCACAGAACACCTTTAATGTTTTATCATTTTCATCATTTAAACCAGATAGTTTTGACTTAATTACATTGTATAAAAAGCTATTATCTTTAATATTATCAATGTTGTTTACCCAATAACAAAACATTTTTACAAAATCCTCGTTAATCTTACTTTCACAAAAATCAAATAGTAATAGTAGTCAATAAAGGGGTAGTCCGTATGTAATGGTGGGTAACAACGAACTGAGGTCATCGTTTGTTGTTTCCTACCCTCTCGGTTTCCACCTACCTGCAAATTGACTGCCCTCTGATTGGCGCACGTCACTAATAACTCACAAATGACTGCGCGTCTACTGATAAGAAAACTGGTTTGGCCGTATTTTGAACACAAATAAATGACGCCACGGAAGTGGTGTGGAATATCATTGCACGTACTTGCAACTAAGTCTAATTTGACTATATTTTGCAATGCAATTCTAATACGTGCATTAAAATATTTTATTTTTTTCATACAATATTGAAACTACTTTGAAAGTAATGACTTTATGAAAATTTCTGATAACTAAAATGTATTGTATTAGTATGTAGATTTCAAAAATGTATACACGAATCCTTAAGTCCGTACTTCGCGATTTCAGTCCACTGTGCGGCGGTGACTGGGAAGTCATTGCCCCCACTTCAGTTTCGCTGTACATTGCTTTCTCCATCGTAGAAAAAAAAAAAAAAAAATCTCAATATTTACATTAACTAGAAACAATTTAAAAACTAACAGACTTAAAATAATAATAATAATATGTACAAGTATATAAGAAAGGGGTGGAGGGGAACAATCTAGGGCATCAAAAAATTAGCCCGCATCGCTGTCAACAGGAAAAGTGCCCAAAAGGCTGGCAGCATTGCCACGTTGTATGGCAATGCTGATTCTCTGGCCGAAGAATAGGCCAGCCTTCTGGTCACATGAAGAGTCGACCAACCTCTTTGGGATGTCTTGAAAGACTAAGTGGGCACTCGGACCCCATGGCCCTAGTGTTTCGACCCCAAACGGCTCAAATATATAAGTCCCAATAACATTGGAGTATTTGCGCCGTTTGAGGTTTTCCGCACCTGCAGCAGCAGCCCCAGCACAGCCCACCGTGCTAGGAAGATGGGATGGCGCAAGGGTGTCGACACATTTTGATTTCGATATGAATAAACTTGGTAAAATTAAACATTTAAACCGGTATTTTGTATCACAGATAATCACTCTTAAAGATAGTAATTATTTCTTAATCAATACGTATTATAAACAAGGCTGTAAATATTCATATTCATAGATAATAGACTTTTTTATTATGGTCAATTATTAATTTACCATTTGTATAACCTTAAAACACCCATATATATATATTTCTGGAATACTTAATATTTAAAATTAGTCAGAAATTTCAATCACAGATAATTCGAGCATTAACAATAATACAATAATTTTCTTAAAGTTTTGGGCTAAGCTGAACCCGTTATAAGTAACATCATGCATGCTGATTTAGACTTTATGTCGTTTCTATTACAGTCCCTATTTATTTTTTATCTCGGTAAAGTATCTCAAGGACAAGAGGATAACTGAGACAGAATACTACATAATAATAATATGAGTAACGTAACTAAATAAAAGTCTTAATATATCTGTGATTTAACGGTGCTTTGTTATAATATTTTTAATTCGTTATCTTAATAAATTATTCTAAACACACACTCTAGTTACTTATATGTTTTAATAAAAATGAGTTTATTCATAATAATGTACATTATTTTTATATTTCTGTTTAACATTTAGATACGCATGATTTAAAAGGTGAAATAACAAATTTGTCTTTTTTTAGAGATTAGAGGCAGGTTTAGGATAAGTTGGCTCATCCTTTTATTATCTACGATGGAGAAAGCATTGTACAGCGAAACTGAAGTGGGGGCAATGACTTCCCAGTCACCGCCGCCGGTGGCGACTGGGAATTTTTATTCCCATTTGCCTCCGGTGGCAATCCCCGCGGGGGCGACTGGGAATGAACGGTAACTACTACACGACTGAACCGATTTTGATAGATTACATATTATAATATGTCGTTATATTCGTCTATATTACGCGAGTGTCACTGGGTAGGTATATTAAACAGATAAAAAATTTAAATTGCGAATTTTTGGCGCTAAAAGGTAAGTTTAAAAAAATCCTACCCTATCGAGTGGGGTACCTATCAAAACAGGGTGGGACGGGACATAGACGCGAAAACTGTTACCATAGTACATGATTCTGAACCCCCATGCGATGAAATATTCCGTCGGTTTAAAAAAAAAAAAAGCTTTTTCATAGAAAAGTGCAATACCTACGCGGTCAAAATGTATGGAACAGCAGATTTATCTTTGCCATGCTTTAAGTTTAATTATAATTTTTAATTAAGGGATCCTACACACGCAATGAGTTTTTGTTTTTTCATCCTTTAGATATTTAAGTATAGGTAGGTATGGGAGAGTCATTTTTTTTTTTGTTTTTTCAATACGCAATTGTTTAGTGATACAAAGAATACACCTTTTCAATTTTCATCGATATAGTGCAAATAGTCTCCGAGAAAAATGGTTGTGTGGCTTCCGGACAGGCGAACATGACGCAATTATAAGGATTTCCTTCTTACTATTTGGCTGCGGAACCCTAAAGAGAGTGGGAACCACGTCGTGGTATGGTACAAAATAATGGGTTACCTAATAGCTCAACGCACGTATTTTTCCCACTTAGTACTTGTGGATGATATGAGGATAACTTCCTGTCACTGATATTTACGTAGCAGGTATTCGAATTTGTGTGGCAAAATAGCTGTAATTTCGGAAGTCTGTGGCGAAAAAACGAAAATTCAAAACCAAAGACATCGACTTCCGAAATTAAGTTATTTTTCACTTTGTAGTGTTTTTTTTTTTTGGAAGTTAGTTGTGTTTTTTTTTTGTAAATCTTTTTTATTTAAATCATTTTGCGGAGTGAACCTTCTGCATTTATCTTTGCTAATAGCACCAAGTTTGTAGGTATTGTTTGTTGTCTCACAAAGTGGATGTGAATTCATTGACTAGCATTCATAGAATGGCTTCTGATTTGAAAACACACAATGTTATTTTCAAACATTTATGTCTGTTTTTCCGGTTTCCCAGCGATTCAATTGTTATTTTTTTTGTTTGGCTTTGATTAAAATGCCTCGTTGCCCGTTGGTCGCATGCAAGAATGCCAAGCATAGGACCCTAGGTTTGATGCAGGGATATTACGGAACTTCGTTTCCGATTCCGAAAGGAATTTCGATTCCGGCTTCGGTTCCGATCATTTTGAATTGGAGTTATACCTAAGTTCGAAACGTAGCGATGCACGTGACTAGAGCGTGTACAAACAAGTTTGAACTCGTCGCCAGGGTATTTTTGTTTATTTTATACTATACACGCGTGCTTTCGAAGTCACAGTTAATTGTTTTGTTTGTGGATGTTATCGCTAATATATGACTGATTAAAGAAACTGATTAAAGAGACTAAATTAACGAGACTGAATTTTATTTCTATTTTTTCTTTAAGCCTTCCCTTAAAACATCTTTCTTCTACTTCAGCCTCAGACGCCGGTTCCGATTCCGGTAAAACAACTTCCGTGATCATCCCTGGCTTTGATGTCCGGCAGACAGTGTTAAGGTCAGGGGAATTTCAACTGCAAATGTAAGTTGGTCGACTATTACTCGTTAATTTCTAGTTAATTTCTAAAGCATACTTAGTTGTGATAGTTTTCCTTTGCCGTGATTTTGGCACCCAAAAACAACCATTTAGCTGGCAGGGGGCGAGACACTTGATTCTAACAAGTATTTTAAGAACGCTTAATCAAATCAAATCAAATCAAATTATTTTATTTACAGATCATACAATCCAATTTGTTAGTTACATACACATCTTAAACACTAGTGTTAGTACATAATAATATTTGGCAAATTTAGGTCACAATATAATTACTAGCAATGTCAAAACCATTAACAATAATGTCAAAATCACAACCATAACGTCAAAATCACCATTAATAATAATGTCAAAATTAATATGACGCAACAAACGGATCCCTAAATCGCAAAATGGTTTTCACAGACCCGCAATATTTTGAACGGCCTATCCTATATCTCGACCTCGACCTATAACTACTTACCAAAAAAATTTACAACTCAACTGTATTTTTTTTTTTTGCCTTTTCGCCACTTGTGGTTCTAGCGAAATGTACCTCGCCCACTTCAAGTTTAGATCTTGCCCCGCCACTGCACGTATTCGACCAGTACCGCAATTTCGCTTATCTCGAAGTAGGTTGTCAAACTGGAATTTCCAAGCATCATGTTTGAGAAAATGTTTTTAATATCCATGACGTTGTTGAACAGATAAATACGGCATGTAGCAGCCGCGGGTCGGAGTCGGTTAGATAACAAAATAATAATCATAATAACATGATCAGTAGGTACAGGAAAACACTTATAATTATTATCGATCAGATCGTGTTATTTCTGTTACAAGGCCAAGAATTATGCAGTAAGTTCACAAAAATGCACAAACACAAAACTTATCTCCCGTCTCGGCTCGAATATTAGGTACTGTTAGCTATTTATATACATTTGGTAGTTTTAGGATATTTACAGTATTTTTGAAATAGCACAATAATTGTATTTGGTAATATTAAAAAGGAATTTGATTTGTAAAATAGCGCCACCGGATAGTATGATGTCAATTGACTATTTGAGTCTGACAAGGAGGGGGATTTTTATAGTTACGTGGTAGCGCCATTTTAGCAAGTCAGTCGTTGTCACGGTCTTTTCACCTAGTACATTTTTAGTTTGTATGGAGAAAAATGCTCGGGGTATGGTTTGCTCGTTACTCAACAGATGGCGTATCTGTATCATTTATGAAATTCAAAAAAATCTCAAAATATTATCTGAAGATGTCTAAAATTTTAAATATATAAACTTAATCTAATTAACTGTAACTAACTTAATCTAAAAATGTATATAGAATTATATAATATATTTCGGTAGCAACACTGTGAAACAAAAACCATGATACGTTTCATTTCAGGCTATAGAAAATAACGGCAAAGATAAAACGACATAGTTTATCGAAATTATTTTTGTTTCAACATCTCGGAAAGAAAAATTTAATATATAATTAGTGTAATTTTCTCAATTAAAGATTCACCGTAAATGTATTACATGGTTTACAAATTATAAATTCAAGTAAAATTTTGGCACCTTAAAAACTGTTTTGATAAAGGAACGTCGTGGTCGGCCATTCCATGTTTATTTATCAATTTGTCATTCTTGGTGTTTTTTCGAACCCGTAGAATGCTTTTCGGAACTTTGAACTGTGGATTTTGTTTACGACCTGGCTATGTTTTTTGGATTATTGTGACTTCATTCTGTTCTGTCTACCTGCGCTCTCTCCTGACCTCCGACGAACATATAATTTTTCCGTGGACCCCTGCAACGTTTATTGGACTAAAAGAAGTACTACGGCTATTTCGGAACTGAAATTTCACTGACACGGATCGGATGTAGTGCATAACCGCCCTTACAGTGGCAAAAGATCGCAGAAAGTCGAACAAGTCTGGTCGCCCTAACATTTCTGAGCATTGTTTTTTGGGCACTTTTGTTGTGTATTGTTTTCTTAAACAAATAAAGTTTTGTTCTAATATTTGATTTTGTGTTTCATTTTAACGAAATAAATAATAAAAGTGAAGAAACAAAAATAAACTGCCATGTATGTATAGCTATAGCAAGCTGGGTACGATATCTATAATATATGCATAGCTATAGACGCGTATAATTGTAAGTTGTTGTCGTTAGCCACCAGATGGCGCATGACGTAGAGGTCAGCTGAATACTCTATACCCCTATATATAATGTACTCTGTGGTCGTTGTTGAACTGTGAAAGAGTAAGGAGCTCTGTAATACTCCTGTAAGCACTGATAATTGTAATAATATAATTATAAATGTATTGCTAGTTCTTATATTTGTGCTTTTATTTAAAACCCAATAAATAAATCATGCTGATTTGTTTTAATGAACGCTTTTTATTTCCTTTTTGCTCTGGCTAGTCCAACATTACATATATAACATAATATCACGACCTGCATACCCAGTAGGGTTAGGCAGAGATGAACCTAAAGGTGCTGGTGCATTCACTTGCAACAGAACATCGAGCATTAGCCGCGTTTAAATTTCTCGAACTGAACAACGAACAGAGCCAAGCATAGAGCCCAACATCGCTACGAACATTTTCAATAAACATTCGAGCGAACGCTCTATTGAGTCAATGCTCTAGGCATAGAGGTGGCGGAACATTGACAGAAAGGCTCTGCTCGGCAAAAAGCTTGAAGCAAATTTACCGTCCTTTTGCAAGAATGCTCGCTAAAACGCTCCCGGTTATTTTCTGTAATTTAAACATTCGCTAGAATGTTCTTTACAAGTAAATGCTCAAGTCTATCAGCACCATAATAGTACACCCACATTTCGCCAGCCCCATGTGAAAGGCGAGCATATTGCCTACAACCGGGCTCATATATCTAGACTCCGGGCTGCTACTGAGAAATTCAGATGAAAAAACCGAATAACACTTAGCCCGACCTGGGTATCGAACCCAGGACCTTATGCTCAGTAGCAGCGTTTGCGACAACTAGCCCAACGAGGCAATCAGAGAAGTATCTATAATATTGGGTCCCCACCTATGAAATTAGCGTTTTTTTTTTCTCACAAATAGAGAACCTCGTCACTTCTATGATTTAAAATATTCATCAATTGCTTGGTATTATATCGAATCATAGACAACTACCAATAGTAAAAAATACCTTATTACTTATAGTTTTATAAACATAAAAAATACCTTAAAATTTACTCCTCATTTTGATAGCAGAAATTACCACTATTTGTTTTAACTTAGCCAAAACTTATTTTTGTCGCTTAATCTAATTGGTATATTACGTTAACTTAGTTTTTAAACACTAGGGCATAAAAGTTTAAAACATTCGAGTTCATAGTCGTTTTTATAAATTAAGAAAATGTTAGTATGAAAAATGAATTTATTTGACTCAGGTTAAGACACACAATATTCACACAAAACCAAAAAAAAAACAGAAAAAATAAAGATAACTTAAAATAATATTGTGTGCCTCACAGCTGCGCCAAATAGGCCCAGTTCAGCATAAATGTCAGACAACTAGTGTCCGACGCTGGTTTGCAACTGAACCTTCTGTTACGAGGACGTCTTACGGATGTAAATCAGTTGTATAGTGTGTATGTGTTCTATATTTAAATAAAAGTAGATAGAAATGTGTAACAAATAAAATTAAACTCGATTAGATATTTGTTTACAAATTATTATAAATAATTTTAAAGGGCTTTATAAGGAATGAAATGAAATTATATAGTTGCACAAGAAACAATACACACACAGGTGGGTGCATAGGTGGGGATCTAATATTATTATAATAATACTAGTTTTTGCCCGCGGCTTCGCCCGCGTGGATGTCGAAAAATAGCCCACGGGGACGTACTACCGGGATTAAAAGGAAACGAAGCGATGATCGCTTACCTAATAGCCGAGGAAAAGGTCATTGACTCCTGTCCTAGAGTTGCGCCGCCGTCAACTATAATTATTCTGTTACGCGTAATTTTGAATCTGTGATATCTTTTAAAGTATTCAATTTAATTGATGTGATTAAATGCCCAATTTAAATAACATATTTTATTGGATGGTATTTTTATCAAATGCTGAAAGATAAAAATGGCTACTGTAGTTCATCCTTAGAAGATTGACATAAATTATTGCGGACTTTTTGTCGAACTTTTTAAGATGTATAATCCTGTAGAATATCCATTTTATGTATCACTTACGGTTTACGCAGCACAAAGTTAGGTTAAGTTTTTTCCTCATCTTCAATAATCGCCATCATATTTCTGCCAATTTACACAAAACCATAATTAATTATACACCTTAACTTTCCTCATGAATCACTCCGTCCATTGGTGCAATCCGTTTGAAAATCCGTTTGGTAGTTTCTGAGTTTTAACGCTTCCAGACAGACAGACGCGGCGGGGGGATTTTGTTTTAAAATACGAGTATGTAAGGATGTCCCTAATTGCGTAGCACACTTTTAAACACAATCTGAACCATTTTGAAGGATATTGCTAATCCATTGCTTCGTATGTTCGAAAAATTTGTCTGCTCAACAACCTAAATAACGCAATGAATGTTGTTGAACTGTCAAAATGCAATCCATTGCTACTATTGATGTACTACGCAATTATATCGCTAGTCGGTAACCGCCATTAGAATCGCCATATAAACTAGGTGTAATGATACAAACTATGAAGGTCCTTCTGAAAATAAATTTTGTGAAGCAGTGGCTTTTACTAGCATAATTACTATTCCTGCTAATAAATTAAACCAGGGGGGGCTTGTGGCTAAGTAACAACAGCCGCACGCGGCTATCGATAAGATTAAGCTACACTTGCCGCGGTTGCTCCGTGGATGGGTGACCACACATACCAAGTCCCTTCCGTGCCTCGGAAAGCACTTTAAGCCGTTGGTCCCGGCTGTCATTCGTGGATCTTTGACAGCCGTTACGGGTCGTCAGAAGCCCGAACCGAAAGTCTTATACCAAGGGGTATCGTATCCTGCTGGGGTTGCGGGTTTGTCTGAAAGGGATATCGCGGCCCCGGCACACAGGCAACGGAAGGAACACGGGTGGGTTTTAGTCAGTAAAAGTCTGACACACCCTCTCGCTCTGCCCAGAGCGGGAGAAGTCATTTGATGATTTCCCATCCAAAAAAAAAAAAAAAAAGGGTTACCGTATTACCCAGTAACTGTGTTGTGAAGGTCAGATAGGCAGTCGCTCCATGTAAAATACTGGTATCCAGCTGCATTCGGTATCGATTAGACTGGAAGCAGACTCCAACATAGTTGGGAAAAGGCTAGGCAGATTGATTGTGCCAGGCAGGCAAAGGGTTAATTTTGGTCTTAATTTTTTTAATTCTTATTTTTTATTCGTTTTTATGGTAAGCTGCCTCAAGTTGAGACAATTTAATGTTACTGCTTAGTGAATCTCAATGCCGCAATGGTTGAGCGATTAGCTTGCTGCGTTTAGGGCCACGGTTACAATTTCTTTACGTATTTTTTCTCACGAATCGTCACGATAAGTACAGTACAAATATTACTGTTTCAACCATCAAGCATTTTTATACTAGCTTCTGCCCGTGACTTCGGTTGCGTGTTTTTATTTTTCCGCCCGCCATCGCCACCTCCTCATGAAAGGGATGTTTACTGGGAAAAAAAAATCGGTGCAGTCTTTGGGGACTGCCGATAGAAGTGAAAAGTAAGTAATTTGTGAATTGTATATCTATGTACATAAACACAGTATACATATAGCTCATGGGAAGCGTGCGGTGACGATGACGCGAGTTTCACGCTTTTCTTCACCCAAAAGTACACATATAATATACACAGTACCTATACATATAGCTCATGGAAAGCGCTCGCTGACGATGACGCGAGTTCCATGATTTTTGTTCACCCAAAAAGTGCTCAACGCGCCTAAAGAAGTTCTTAATTCAAAAACTGTTTAATCCGTCAGTCAGATAATAAAAAAATATTAGACACGTATTTTTTACTTTATCATAATAATAAAAAAAATGTTTTAGATAAAACGCATTAAAGTTGGGGAGTGGGGGCTCTTTACGTCCCAAGTCAGTATAAAATCTACCGGCCAGTGACGTCATGCCACATTTTAACGCATTGCCTACTCAATGTATATAAAAAAAGAAAAAAATAAGTGTTCAATATTTTTTAATAATCTACCTGATGGACAATTTTTTTTTTGTCAACATCCATATTAGGCTATCAAATGCAAAAATATTTTTTCACATCCGACTGATAGTTCCAGAGAATACCGCGTTCAAACAAACAAACTCTTCAGCATCCTAATTGCGTAACACACGATCAATCACAATACGTTTCATTTTGACAGTTCAACAACATTCATTGCGTTATTTACGTTGTTGAGCAGACTAATTTTTCGAACATACGAAGCAATGGATTAGCAAGATTGTGATGATCGTGTGTTACGCAATTAGGATGCTGCTTTATTAAATTAGTATAGATACTAGCTTTTGCCCGCGGCTTCGCTCGCTTGGATATCGGAAAATATCCCGCGGGCACGTACTACCAGAATTAAAAGGAAGCGAAGCGATGATATGCGAACATCGCTTCGCTTCCTTTCTAATAGCCGAGGAAAAGGTCATTGGCTCTTGTCCTAGCACTGCACCGCCATCAACCATAATTATTTTGTTCCGCGTAATTTTGAATCTCTGATATCGTAGTATTAATTTAAATGATATGATGGTAAGACATATTTTAATCTAAATGAAATGCCCAATTTAAATAACATATTTTATTGTATAAGTAAGGATTAACCATACCAGTCAAAATAGCTTCGGAAATAACAAATAATTTTTTATCAAATTCTGAAAGATGAAAATAGTTACTGTGGGTCATCCTTACAAGATAGACCTTTTTGTTAAACTTTTTAAGATGTAAAACCCCGTAGAACATTTTTTTTTTTGTATCTTTTACTGTTTACGCACCGCACCGCATCTTCAACAATAATCGTTATATTTCAGCCAATTTACACAAAACCATAATCAACGCCATGATTCAGTCCGTCCATTAGTGAAAACCGTTTGAAATCCCGTTCAGTAGTTGTCGAGTTTATCGCGTTCAGACCGACAGACAGACGCGGTGGGGGGACTTGGTTTTATAATATGTAAGTTAGTTAGGTAATACGGATATGGATAGATAGGTATTAGTAACGAAATATTAAGTACTAAAACGCGTGGGTTGAAAATCTACTGTTTACGAGCACGCTGCAATACCTCTATGAAATAGGTTTACTGTTTAGTACAAACTCGATTGACTAATAACACTGTTTATTCAGAAACTGATGCAATTGTGAGAATGGTTGTATTTGCACAGTGTTATCTTAGCGTAACATTCGCTCCAATGACTCGTTTGAGGACATTAAAGCATTTATTTTCGATAGGGATCTTGTATTTATTTATTAAAACTTTATACACAAGTAAAAAAAATACTGTACAATGGCGGACTTAATGCCGGAGGCATATTCTACCAGTCAACCTTTGGGCGATGCAGAGACAAAACATGGCAGATACAACATTAAGGAACTCTCAAAATCAACTCTAAAAATAATAAATACTCATACTAATAGACATACATATAAATAAAATAAAACCAACAATAGCCAACAACAATAATACCTATCAACATGTATTGATAGCCTAGTGGTGTGAGTGTGTGACCATAGAAATAGTCTTATATATGGGTGTGACCGTCAGACTACCAAGTCATAGGTCTCGAGTTCGAACTCTGACTTTTCGGATTCATGTGCGTATTGTATAACACTTGCTTAAATAACGGTGAAGGAAAACATCGTGAGGAAGCCGTCATGCCTGAGAGATATTCCTCGACTGAGAGGCACATGGGCGGCTTTAAAACTCTGACACCAGGTTAGTCACTAACCACACGAAAAGAAGATAACTTGTATTTTTTCCACTGCAACTAGTTTTACCGAGGAAGTAGACTATTCTATGGAGGAGTATCCCGCGCTCGCTCTATGTAAAATATTGATATTCAGCTGCATCCGGTTACACTAGAAGGTGACGCCAACATAATTGAGAAGATATAAGGCTGATGATGAGGTATTTTCTTCTCTCGGATCATTAACTATGAAATGACATCATCATTAACACGAAAGACATAGGGCTTCCCCAAGCATCACCACAACGAGCGGTGGGCGCAGTTTGGGCCGACGTCTGATGAACATTTCATCATGCTGGATTATACGAGCTGAAGCAGTGCTGAAAAGCCTGGCCAGTCATAAAAACGGTGGAACTAAGGCTAAGAACTCACGGAGCGATCATCACCCGCGCCCGCCAACAGGAACGCAAACACTCGTATGAAGAGGGTTTATTCTAAGAGTTGGCAACGTCGCAAATAACTGTCAAATATTTACCTATTTTGTTTCATAAAGCAATATTACTGAATAGAAATAAAAAATGTGGCTAACTAGCGAACTAGAATATTAATTATGAATTGCAATTATAACATTTAATTTGATGTTGTACCCATTTTAGGTGTAAAAAACGCATTTGGAAAGCTTCCAAATAGTTTTTTTTACATCTAAAACTAAACATTCAGTGTTACGATATTAATTATTGCATTTCATAATCAATATTCTAGTTCGCTAGTTAGCCACATTTTTTATTTCCACACAGTAATATTGCAAAATTAATCAAAATAGTGAAATATTTGACATCTATTTGCGACGTTGCCCACCTTCAGAATAAACGCTCTGAATACGTAGTACATTATTTTTTGGTACAAAAAACGGTTATACATTGCAGCATTTACAAAAAAGTAGTTAGATTACAGTCGAAAAAACGTATAACCCACACTATTGTCCACGAAGTGACATCAGAGTATGAAAACGAACGCGTGCTAAAGAAGAAAAAAAAAGAAGTAAATATTTAGAAAAAAGAAACCCATTAAATACCGACCAATCTAAGAAAGCGGATGGCGAGAGCATCCGGCTTATTGGCGGCTTTTAAGAGATCGTGAAACCATTCTTTTAAATTTTGATTGCGACAGCGCTCAAAATCAATGAATTGTGGAGATATAGGTACATGGAAATGTAGATAGTAAATTTCACGACGCGGTTTATGCCTGCGGCTTGCGCGATTATTTGCGCACCCGCTGCACCCGCCACCGCGGCGGGCGCGCTTGAAAACTGCCCCGTGAGTTCTTAGCCTCAAGAGTCGTGCAGACTGGCGCAACGCGACACCGGCAATTTTTCTACCGTGAAGTTTTCTTAGAAATTGTATTGTTAGAGTCGTGTCGCGCCGTCGCGTCGTGCTAGGCTGCACGAGGAGGCCCAGAGTAAACCGGACCAACATCGACTTCTAGACCTCGTTAGACTCATACGGGGATTGAGTTTATGAAAAACAAGCTGTTGCCCGCGACTTCGTCTGCGATCCAGGATGAAAAGTATGACCTTTTCCAGGTCATGGTCTACCAATGTGCCAAATTTCAGCCAAATCCGTTCAGCCATTTTAGCGTGAAAGCATAACAAACAAATAAAGAAACAAACAAACTCACTCTCGCATTTATAAAGCCCTGCGAGGCGGTATCACGTATCGAGGCGGTATCGCGTACCGAGGCGATATCGCTGCCATAAGGTAGGATGTCTTTCAACTGTGCTTCTACTGCTGCCCTTCATAGTTTGAGAAACAATCTAGATCATGATTGCATTGTTCTTCAATACTAAATAATATATAAGCACATTAAGGCGTACTCTGAATGATGAATACTTTGTCCCCAACGAGTAGCATTGTTCATAATTAAATATCATGTAACAAATGTGTACATTTTCTTTTTTTTCTGTTTTTAGCACAATAAATAAAGACGATACAATTGTAATATACTAACCAAATTATTATGATTCATAATTTCAATGTCCTTTTATGTTTTGTTAAAAAAGAGAATTTATTTATTTTGTTTTGTTAACTTATGTTATATTTGAGAAGATTTTATTTTTAATTTAAATTTTTGAATGCTTCTTTTCTTACTTTTTTTTTTAAATTTAATTTTTAAATTTTTGAATTTTAGGTACATTGTTTTTAATTTGTGGAAGCCTATAAATGGCAATTGTAAGCGCTATTGTACAAACTAAATAGATATTAGACTGTAAGTTTTCCGTTTTCCTATAAATAAATAAAATAAATAATATAATAGTTTGTGCAACTTAGGGATAATGCGAATAAAATTCCGATCACTAATCATTTTGACCTCGCTGCGTTATCACCCGATTGTTTTATGTAGGTAGGAAAAATTCAGATTGAGTTCAATACCAAATCGGACTTCCCCGACACGCACGAGATGACGAAAGTAAGAGCTTTATCACACTGACGATTTGACGTGTTTCTTGCGACGCGATCTGTGAACGTGCTCTCCGCTAGTGCGAAGCTAATCGCGACTACGCGACGTGTTTTCCGCGTTTCCGCAATATTGTACACTCGCCTGTCTCGCTCTCTTTTATACACTCAAGTCAATCAAGCTCGTTACGCAAACGCGGCGAACACGTTGCGCACACGTCGTGGCGTGCTCGCTAAGCACATGCAGCGAGCGCGTTGAACAATCGCCTCGCTGATTACTCGCTCGCAAATCGCTAGTGTGATAAGCTTTAAAAACCATGAAACTATCATTATAATTGTATTATTTTGTCTGATGTTAAATCCCGATTTTTAACCCACTGAAAAAGGTGGAGGTGCTCAAGTCGAAATTATGTTTTTTTTTGTATGTTTGTTACGGGATTACTCCTCCAATTATGAATTGAATTTGATGATTTTTTTTTTGGGTTGGTCACACTTCAGAGGTGGTTCCATATAAATTTTATTAACTTTGCTTGGGTAGTTTTTGAGTTAGCTTCAATAATACGTATTTTTCTCCATTATTCTATGTAGACGATGATATAATAACTTCTTGTCACTGTTATTACATAGCAGGTAGATAGTGGTATTCGAATTAGTGTGGGGTAGGTACCACAACAAAAAAGTGAAAAAAAAAACTTTATTCAAAAAGAAACAGTAGTTTTTTTTTTTTTGTAAAGAGTTTTTCTTAGTATTTAGTAATGTCTCAAGTAAAAAAGTCAAAAGTTAAAGTCAATAATTTATTTGCAAGCTAAGTGTACAGTTGGCCGGTTGGTTGGTTGGTTGGTTGTTGTTCATTGCAAATTTATATAAGATCTAAGTGCCTATGCGAACCTTACGCTTTTCGGTCCTTGAATAAAATTAAGAAGATGCATCTCATAGTGGCATAAAAGATGCCAAAATAAAAAGTTGGGCATTTTATATGATAGGTACAGCCCGATTCAAACTTAATGGCGACTCGGAACATGAGGCGAGTCGCTGCGCAGTAACGAATTCATGTGTCAGCGGGGGTGAGGGGTGCGGTACTGCGCAGCGAGCGGCTAACTTCCGAGCCGCCATAAGTTTGAATCGAACTATACATACCTACTAATTAAATAAATACTGAGTAGGTAGTTAAATAAATACTGAGTAGGTAGTTGTTCAGTTGAGCATCAAAAAATGAATTCGCAAAACAACAAGAGGTGTGGGTTGGCTGTGCAGTTTTATTTTTTGTATTTTATTTAAAATCTGTTTTTTCATATTATTTATTTATTATTGCATAATGTACAATGTGTGTGTTGTTTTAATGTATGTGTGTGTTTTTGTATGTGTATGTGTGTGAAGTATTTCCAACCTGTTATTTATATTTCTATGATTCCAATAGTATTTTATTTTGCACAGTTAACGTCAGGATATTGTTAAAGTAACTATGGAATTATTATAACAACAAATTAACACTCTTCAACTGCCAACCGGTAGTGAACCAGTGTGTTGATTAACAGGGATGTTTAGTAACTCCATAACAGTAACCGAAACTATCGGATATCCGTAATAATGATTTATCCGTACCCCTACCCGAAATCGATATAAAAGTTTCGGATAATTTTGAACAGGGGCGGAGTCTAAATCAAATATATGTTATGACAGGTTTTTCTGCTAGTGACTTCGAAGGCGGCACCTGTTTTGAAAACAAGTGATTTTAGTAACTAGTTATTTTTTCAAATTGTATTTGGTTATTCAACATGACGATTCTATTGAAGTGTTACAGTTAGTAGATGGTTACTTACGTTACATAACACAAGCTTTCATTTTTTGGAACGAATAAGTTTTTGTAGCTAAATAATTATGCAGTTACATCATTAACGTAATAGGTACTAACTCAAATAAACTTTTCTTCAAACTTTATTCAGGCTTAGGACGGTTATTTTGTAAGTAGTTACATTTTCGATGCAGTATCAAAATTGTAACTACTTACAAAATAACGTGTTTACAGTTTTACTCGAAACTAGCTATTCAGCTACATGCCCCGTAGCCAGTTATTGTAATTAATGACGTGAAATAACGCTCATACCTATTAAGACACACTAGTCGCACACATCACTTGCATTTTTTTTTTTTGTTATTTGTGTTTTACTTTTACAATTTCTTAAAAATCTTATATCCGTAATCGAAACTAACGGATAATCCGAAATAATTTCATATTCGCAATCGTATCCGAAACCGATAACTTTAATAATATTTCTACCTCCATATCCGTAACCAGATGCGAAATTTTATACCCATAACATCCCTAGTAATCACTATGATGAAATATGTATGATGGGATGTTATGGATATGAAATTTCGGATCTGGTAATCGGACCTAATGCTCGTTCCTAGGGGCCTACTCCATAAGCGAAATCCACACTTACAGACACACCGTAAGTGAGAAAGAGAGCGCAGCGCCCGTAACGACAGCCGAAACTACGGATTTCGCTTAGGGAGTAGAACCCCTGCTGTATGAGAAGACACCGTTGCCCCGCAGTGGGCCCACCGGCTGATAATCATCATTTTGCAAACTAAACAATTTCCTATCGGAATCATAACAATCTAAAAATAATTACTGATAATCGTAAATACTGCAATTAGCGATTACACTACGGTGTCATAAAATCCCAGTTTGTTTTATCATTTTCGTCGCATGATGAAACACGCTTATCGAGGCACTTAAGCGAATCGAGACAGTCTCAGTTTGTTCACAGACGAGGAAAGTGTAGACCAATCATGCTAAGAATTCTGTTAAAAACATTAATTCGTGATCTGCATTAAAAACAATTAGAAATTTTATTAACAGTTTAGTGGTCAGTGCCTCAGTGCTCCATATATAAATAAAAACCATAAACAAATGGCGGGTAAATTGATTGTTCTTTTGTGCCTCGTTGTGATAAGCAAAGGAATTGATATCAACAGCCTCAAGTTGGAACAGGTTTTAATGCTAAGTCGTCATAATGTGCGTACACCGTTAACGGAAAAGCTTGAATCGTACTCTTCAAAGTTATGGCCGAAATGGAATGCTTCTGCGGGATGTTTGACGGAAAAAGGTGCCCAACTTGAAGGTTATATGGGCCATTATATAGCCGAATGGCTAGATAGCGAGGATTTTATAGAAGGATGTCCTAATGAAGACGAGGTATTCATTTATGCGAACACTTTACCACGAACAATAGCCACGGCAGAAGCATTTGCAAAATCTGCGTTCCAAAACTGCAACATAACTGTACAACATTACAAAAATTTGGAGATTTTCGATCCTTTATTCTTGCCTATATTTCATAACACTACGGAAGCATTTAAAAATCAAATCAGAGAAGAAATGGAGAATAAATTATATGAAGTAAACCTCACACAGTCATATTTAGAACTGAGTAGAATTTTAGATTTAAATACTTCGGATATTTGCAAAGAATTACTTTTGTGTGAATTACATTTACGTCAAAATGAAATCGTGTTGGAAGATGGCGAAGAACCTAATGTCAGTGGACCATTATCTATCGGAAATTCAATTGTTGATTCATTCATAATGAGTTACTACGAAGGAATGCCAAGATCTGAAGTCGCATGGGGTCAAATCGTTACCGACGAGCAATGGCAACTTTTGACAAAAATCAGTAAAGAAAACCAGAATGTCAGATTCAATTTGACAACAGGTTCAAAAGACTTAGCTGGACCTCTTCTAAAATACATGTTCGGCATTTTCAGAGATGGAACACCAAAATTCACTTTACTAATGGGACACGATTCCAATTTGAACTCTGTGATCAGTGCATTAGATTTCAAACCGTTTGTTTTGCCGAATCAATTCGAGCCGTTTCCCATAGGTGGGAAAATCGTATTTCAAAAATGGAGTGATGTATCTGAACAATATTTAAAATTGGAATACTTTTATCCTACTACTAAACAGATAAGGAATGGCGAACAATTGCCATTTTTGCAGCCTCCTCAAAAAGTTTTATTGGAATTAAAAAGTTGCCAGATCTCCCCAACTGGATACTGTCCTTGGAGTGAGTTTATGAAATTAAATGTCAATTCTTAGTAATATTTTGTTTAATTTTTATTATGAGCGTATCTACTACCACATGTTTAGGCATTCTTATCGTAAAAACAAAATACTGGAATCGAGTATCCTTCTTTTTGCAATTGTTTATAGAAAGACTTACAGATTAATAGGTAATTTTATAATCTAATCTACAAAGAGGTTCCATTCTAAACATGATCCACCTTACACGTCGCGGAACAGCATTGGCATAATCAAACTTGTTTATAGAACTGGTTAGTGATCGTACCTGCACTATGATAAGTTTTTATTACAACACAGGAAAATTGTATACCTCTGGCATAAATTCTTTGTTGCCTTTCACGATACAGGAAGTAATTACCTTTATTCCAGTTAAATACGCCTACAAATATCGTGTTGACACTGGCTCCCGAACTAGGCAAACCTAGATCTTTGGGGCAAAATAGGCCACCTAAACGAGGAGAAACCGGCGACAAATTTGCACTTCGCTTTAACTATTATCGTAATATGGTTGTTGGCAAAAATTTTGTCATTCAAATGCATTAATAAAAAATATTGGACATTTATTTCTTCTTTTTTTAACTTAATCAAGATAAAATCTGGCATAACGTCAATCTCCGAGATTTTATACTGAATTGTGACGTAGCGTGCTCCCACTTCCCAACTTTAAAATGCGTTTTATCTAAACCATTTTTTATTAATATGATAAAGCAAAAAATACGTGTCTAATATTTTTTTATTATCTGACTTATGGACTAAATAGCCTTTTTTTCATCCAGTCAACATCCGTATTCATTCAACTCAGCCTTTTCCAGTCCAATGCTGGGCACGTAGGTCCGTCTGAAGTGCATCACAACACTGGTTCCGGATTCAGTCAATCCCGTCGTGGACCATGAAGCTGGGGGGTAGTGGCATCCCAAGTGACGCTTGCCGATACATAGTCTCCACTCGTGGATTCGTCTGCTTTGATGGCCATCACTCAATCGGCAAGCATGACTCGTTCACTGCCACTTCAGCTTGCTGACTCTGCGGGGTAATTGCGTAAAGGCTTGTGCAGACACCGGTTATTGTTATACTGTGAAGTTTTCTTAGAAATTGTATTGTTCGTGTCGCGTCGCGCGACAAGTCGCGCTGGTCTGCACAAGCCTTAACGCCCTTACTATGGCCAGTGGCGGATTTGCAGTCTTGGCCGCCCTAGGCCCCAGGCCATGTAGTAAGTATCAGCCGCCCCTTTCTCAGCATCCATCATATAGACTAAATAATGAATTTACTTTTTGCCTGTTATCGAAATCGGTTCCGAAATTTAGTTAATTTATGAGTCAGGTTGGCGCCGCGAAATTCCATGACGCGTTTCAATTAGTTATTTGAACATATTTTTTTATGGTTTTAAGTTAAGTATTATTGTTATACGATGTTGTGTAGTGCGACCCGCTATAATGAGCGCGAACGTTTAGAATATAAAGCTACATTGAGTTATTTCTTGTTACTTACATTGATTTTTTTGTCAGGATTGACCGCCCCTAATATCTGCAATGGCCGCCCTAGGCCCGGGTTTTCTGGGCCTTAGGGTAAATCCTCCACAAATAAAAAAAAACCGGCCAAGTGCGTGTCGGGCCACGCACAATGAAGGGTTCCGTAGTTGGGATGAATTTATCCCAAGAACAAACTTAACATTGTAGTTGAAAAACATGGAATGTATGGGAGATCGTGTTTTTCAAACTGTAAATTTAAATTGGTTGATTATTACTCGTTAACCTGTGAAGCCTACTTAGTTCTGATAGATTTCCTTTTAACTTCGTTGTACTACTGCTGTGAAGACACACTTGACTCTAACAAAAATTAGTTTAAAGCTTAATATTTCGCAAACGGATTCCTGAATTGAAAAATGATTTTGAAATACCCACAATATTTTTGAAAAACCTTTCCAACGACACCACACACCATGGGATAGACGAGAAAAAAAAACATCCCCACTTTACGTGTAGGGAGGTCCCCAAAAAAAAAAATCTTCATCGACGGTACGAAATGTTACCATTTAATTATTATATTTTATATAAACATTTATGACTAAGTATTGTATTTATTCATTTTATTTTATTTTTGTCATATTTTTCACTTTAAGCTACACCGGTTGACGTCAACGCCGCCTGTCGCTGAAAACCAGCGCTGGGGCTCTGTCTCGCATAGGGTCGCAGCATTATGCTGATGTGTGCACTTAGTGAGGTGTAGTTTGATTGTAATTTCGTTGTAAATGTGTGAGTGTACAACAAGCGTGTATGCACAGAGCGGAGGTGTAGTTTCAGCATGCTTCAATGTATTGTTCGCAGCGGTATGTCTTGGTTTTTTATTTGCTCTGAGATCTGAGACTATGGCAATGCTTTTTATTTTGATAAATCAACAACATTCATTGCGTGATTTACGTTGTCGACTTTTACAAACATTTATGTAGATTACATTAGCAATTTCCTTCAAAATCCGTTGGATTATGATTGAAAGTGTGTTACGAATAGGGGTACAGCAAGCTATTGTAGTATTCGGTAACTCTTAAGAGGGTTTATCCTAAAAGTTGGCAACGTCGCAAATAACTGTCAAATATTTACCTGTTTTGATTCTTCAATATTACTGAATTAGTCCGGTCATTTTAGACATAAAAATAGTGATCAAGTTCTCCAGTTAGCCACATTTCTTATTTCTATTTAGTCCGGTCATTTTAGACAATTGAAATACAGAAAATTCCGACAGAGCCAAATCTTCGTAGAGACCTTAGGTTTACCACAAGGAATAAAGTGTCAAAAGTCCCCATCAGTCCCATGTGAGCTTAGGGACTTATTCGGGGCCCAAGGTAAAAATTTTAGGTTTTTTGGATTTTTCTCGAAAACGGTAAGTTTTATCGAAAAAGTACCGCAGAGCTAAGTTGTAGATCTTAAAATTCTCTATAAAAATGGTCTCTATGATTTTTTCTCTAAGACCCACTATTTCCCAGATATTACGCTTGTAAGAATCACGTTCTACATAATATGCACACATTTCCACACCACCTGTGAGGTAGTGTACTCGGCGCGTTTTTTTTAACGTGGTGACCCCGGTAGGCCTATTCCACGAACCTTTATGACGTTATTTTCAGGAACAATAATTATTTAATAGTATGAAGATTATTGATATGGGTTACTGAGTTTAACTGTCGTTCTAACTTTTTTTTATTACTTTAATCTGACTCATACTCTTCATATTCAACTTCAACAATCATGTTTTCTTCAATTTCTTCTTGTTCTTCTTCTTCTCCTTCCTGTTGATGAACGCTTAGAAATTGTTCAAATGAAGATGAATCAGTTGTCTCTTCATCAAAATCACATGAATTTTCCTCTCTTGTATTTAATTGAACATTTGAGCAAGAGACACCTTGGCAATTGGTACACGCTGGAGAACACTGCAACCCTACTTTTTTACAGCCACATTTGGCACTACAACCTTTCTTGCAATTGCAAAAAATAGTGTTAAGAAGTTTTTCTGGAGCAGGGGGCAGTAAAGTTCGAATCGGTTCCAAAGTATTATTTATCAATTTCCAACCCCAGTCTTCAGGGTTCAGTTCATTGCCTTGCCATGTCTGAACTTGATAGTATACTCGAAACAAATGTTGAGTAGCAGATGCCGATGTTGGAGGAAGACAAGATAGCTGTACTTGCTTTTTGTTTCGTGTATTTTTTACAAATGTTAAATATCTGTACGTATCTATGCAATCAATTTTTTTTGGAGCTCCATAAACCGCAAGAAGAAACCGAATTCCTTTACTATTAAATAATTATTGTTCCTGAAAATAACGTCATAAAGGTTCGTGGAATAGGCCTACCGGGGTCACCACGTTAAAAAAAACGCGCCGAGTACACTACCTCACAGGTGGTGTGGAAATGTGTGCATATTATGTAGAACGTGATTCTTACAAGCGTAATATCTGGGAAATAGTGGGTCTTAGAGAAAAAATCATAGGGACCATTTTTATAGAGAATTTTAAGATCTACAACTTAGCTCTGCGGTACTTTTTCGATAAAACTTACCGTTTTCGAGAAAAATCCAAAAAACCTAAAATTTTTACCTTGGGCCCCGAATAAGTCCCTAAGCTCACATGGGACTGATGGGGACTTTTGACACTTTATTCCTTGTGGTAAACCTAAGGTCTCTACGAAGATTTGGCTCTGTCGGAATTTTCTGTATTTCAATTGTCTAAAATGACCGGACTAAATAGAAATAAGAAATGTGGCTAACTGGAGAACTAGAATATTAATAATGAATTGCAAATATAACATTGAATTTGATGTTGTACCCATTTAAGGCTTGTGCAGACCAGCGCGACATGTCGCGCGAAGCGACTTGTCGCGCGACGCGACTCTAACAATGCAATTTCTAAGAAAACTGTTCGGAATAACAATAACCGGCGTCGCGTCGCGCGGCAAGTCGCGCTGGTCTGCACAAGCCTTTAGGTGTAAAAAACCCATTTGGAAAGTTTCCAAATAGTTTTTTTACATCTAAACCGGTGTTATGATATTAATTATTGCATTTCATAATCAATATTCTAGTTCGCTAGTTAGCCACATTTTTTATTTCCACACAGTAATATTGATTGATAAATTAATCAAAACAGTGAAATATTTGACTTCTATTTGCGACGTTGCCCACGTTCAGAATAAACGCTCATAAATTGTTATTTTACGTATAACTAATTTGATTTCGAAACCATAGTGTTCAGCAATAGGTTTCTGCTGACACATTTTATGACAATCGTTAACTTACTATTAAACTAAATTGAAGGCAATTTCTATAATAGAATAGTATCTAGCTTTTGCCCGCGGCTTCGCCCGCGTGGATGTCGGAAAATATCCCACGGGAACGTACTAACAGGATTACATACCTAATAGCCGAGGAAAAGGTCATTGACTCCTACCGCTGCACCCGCGTTGCCGTCAACCATAATTACTTTGTTACGCGTAATTTTGAATTTGTGATATCTTTTAAACTATTAATTTAAATGTTAAGTCAAGGCTTATTTTAATCTAAATAAGTTTCATAAACTACTATTATAACAGCATAGCGGTAATATGTACGTAGCATAGTCATAGCATAGGAACAGACAAGTCACTAAATAATAATAATAATAACCCCACCGCCGTATCTCTACGTTGACGTCGTGGTGGGGCTTGCGCGCTCCAAACTCTAGGTCTGTGCCGGTAGAGTTTACTTTGCCGGAACAGGTCCAGGATGAGGAGCCAGTCCAAGAGAGATACAGAAACCCGCAGGGCAGCATCTGGCAAGCTTTTGGGAAGTAGCGACCCCACGGGGCTATCTCCCGGGAGAAATCTTGTGCCTCATCTCTGACTTACCTTTATTGGCCGACTGAAGTGAAAACTGACGAGGAACACAGCCCCCCACCTCATTCTTGCTTTAATTGGCTGGACTGGCTTGAGTGGAGATTCGCAAGAGCAAACGTGCTCGGAGGAAGGCTGGAATACTTCCGTCAAGGAAGTATTCCAGTAATACTCGTAGGTCTTTTGACCATCTTCCGGGCTCTGGGATTGTTCTGAAAGCCGTGGAATACCTCTCCACTCCTCAAGCACCTCAGGACATGTTGCCCCCTTGTCGCTACGTCACTATCTTGTAGAACGTGTTTGTTTGTGGCCTGTAATTTTTATTTTACAAATAACGGCAAAACAAAAATGACAATACAGTCCTGAACCTGAAACAGATAATAATAACAAAACACAACTCCCAGCTTTTACACTTTATAAAGACACGGTAGCCTTTCGCTTAACTTGGTGCGAGTGATTAGAGTAAGTCGCTTAAAAGAACGTTTGTCTATGAAGTGGGGATTCCCCGATCTTTATTTAAGTTTATTCTCCCACCGCGCATTTATTTCATTTTTTACTATCATGAGTAGATTTGTCGTGTCAAAGCATTTTTGGTAAAAAAAGAAAAGGGGCCTCGCTGATGCGACTTCGCACACATCTATATTAGTCCACGTTACGCCTCTGCTATTGAATAATTAATGCTTTGCTTGACGTTACTGAAAACGGGCTTATGTGTTTATTAGGTACTATGTAGTTCTTTACAGTAGAAACATCATCAAACCTACGCCATCTAGTGGCGAGTAGCGTCATTATTATACTGCAAACATGAGTACGCTGATGAGGTCAATGAACTGTGGCATCAAGGGTGTAAGTTCAGGGAGGTTCAGGGTCTTGAAATGTAAACAAAATTTATGAATATTAAAGTCGTTGCTTTATTTTTCTGATAAAAGATACAATCCAAATAACATTTCCGCTTCATTTGCATTGAATGTTGGATTTAGATTTTTTTTAAAATTACGTTGTTTACAACTTTTTACAATATATTTGACATAATTTGCAGTTATTTTTGTTGTAAAATGAAAATAATAATGATTTGGTCACAGCTCAGCGCCATCTAGTAAGAGAAAGTACTTGTTTTCGTGTTTATAAAGTAAGCGACGAACTTATTCGCACCTGATGAACACAAACTAATCCTAAGTTCTTCTGAAAAAAATCGACTGATAATAATATGAGGGACTAAGACAAAACAGAAAGTTTGCGTAAATTCCTTCATTGTATCATAACCTTCTTTGTATGTAATGAAAATTGATCCTTGACACTGTATTCATAAAAAGGCTTTTGTGTTTGTCAATGTCAATTTGACATTGACATTATTTCGTAATTCTGCCTGCAGTGTTTTGTTTCCAAAATATTTTTTGTTTACTATTTGATTTTGGTAAAAAATGAATTACTACGTTAGACGTGATTATTATTACACTGTTATGTATCAATCTAAGTGTGCTCGTCACAACCTTAAGTTATTATTACTGTCTTTAATACCGTGAACAAAGCTAATCGTAGTAATGACTTTGTTGCTATCTTGTTTACAAGTAGCTGTAGATTATATAATTTTACTTTCCCTTTGTGTAAATATAATATCTTGTGACTTACATTCACTAATTTGGCTATCGTTTTAATTGTAACTCACTTTTGATGTGAATATTTAATTCAAAAGTTATATTTAACCAGTGAGAAATGTATTTTAAATACTTTTTAATATCTGTATTAATTTTACAAGGGCATTGTGAAAAGAGTTTTAAGCTACAGCAAGTGTTGATACTTAGCAGGCATAATGTGCGCACTCCTTTGTCTAAAAACTTAGCAGATTTTACACCAAAGACATGGCCAATTTGGAAGGAGAATAGTGGCTATTTGACAGCCAAAGGAGCATTATTAGAAGGATTTATGGGGGAATATTTTACTTTATGGCTGCGAAAACAAGATCTGTTAAATGCAGAGTGTCCTCAAGAAGAAAACTTTTATGTTTATGCCAATACCGCACAACGTACTATGGCTTCCGCTAAAGCCTTTGTTACTAAAGGTTTTCCAGGATGTAATGTAAAGATAAATCACTCTTCAGATGGTAAGGATCCCATTTTCAACCCAGTCATACACAACACATCGGCAATATTCATACTGGAAGCAGCAGAACAAATGCGAATGTTACTGAAATCTTTACATTTGAACAGTTCTTACGAAGGCTTAGAACAAATCCTTAATTATAAACAGTCAGAATATTGTTTAACGGAACACAAATGTGATTTTGTCACTGATATAAATAAAATATTTGTTAATGTTGGTTTCAAACCGAATTTGGAAGGTCCGTTGAAAATCTCTAAATCTGTCATAGATTCTTTTATAATGGAGAACTATCAAGGATTTCCGGATAAAGAGGTTGCATGGGGACTTCTAAAAAATAATGATCAATGGAACTTTGTTTTAGATTTAAGTAAAGGCTACCATAGTGTGATTTTTAACACTACTTTAGTTGCTAAAGATTTGGCAAGACCATTACTAAGATATATGAGAGAAATGATTGTAAATAAACAATATAAAATTACGCTTCTAATGGGGCATGACGCAAACATCTATACGGTGCTTAAAAGCATGGATTTTAAACCATACAGCCTCGAAAAACAACATGAAATGACACCTGCTGGTGGGAAAATAGTCTTCCAGAAATGGCTGGAAGAAGAATCTGGTGTTTTTTTCATGAAGGTTGAATACGTATATCAGTGTACCAACCAAATGAGAGAAGGTAAAAGATTGTCTTTGGATAACCCTCCTGAGTTTACCTCTTTGCAGTTGGAGGGTTGCAAAACTGATGATAACGGTTTTTGTCTGTGGGATGATTTTGTGGGTATACTAAATAGTTTGGTTGATGACTAATTTTAGATTATTTTTAAGTTCTTTTTTGCCATATTATGAATAAGGTGGATGATTTTTTTTTTACTAATTTTTTGGGTCCAAATTGCGGCAACCAAATGTAAAATTATTACCTATCCTAGATTGTATTGTATACTCAATTACCAAGTGATATTTTTATTTTATTAAACATAGTACTTACTTTTAATTTTATGTGACATATATTAAAATCGCAGAAGTTAATTCTATTCAGTTACCAGTTAATTAAATGTTCCATATATCTGTAGTTATTGTGAAATACTCAAAAACCTAGTGATATTTTATAGTTTTTAGTATTTTGTATACTTACCTTTGTTTTGTGATGTACGCAGTCAAGTCAGAATAAGCAACCATAATACAGTAATAATAACATTAAATATTAAAAATTTACACTTTAATATTAGTTACCATTTAGGTACTTATTCAATAAATGTATTTTTTTTTTACAGAAATCTTTGTTTTTTTTTTTTAATTTTTTACTATACATTTTTTTTTATACAACATTACATAACGCCTGTAGTCCCCGAAGGGATGGGCAGAGGTGTACCTATAATACACCCACAAATTTGCCAGTTATGTTTAAGTCTCATGTAATAGGTGGCGACCTTATTGCCATCAACCGGGCACAAATCCAGACTCCGTGAGTCTACTGAGAAATTCCGGATAGAAAAACCCAATGATCCTTTACCCGACCTGGGATCGAACACAGCAGTATCGCTTGCGACCTTTACACCAACGAGGCAGTTACTACGGTATTTATTCTTCCAGAAACACGATAGTTTTGTGTATATATTAACCACGGAGCGTCTTTGAATTTACAGTATCAAAGAAAAAGTGTACGTCGTCCTTTGTTGACATTGTATGCAGCGCCCCGCGGTTTCTTCCTTATAAGTCCTGATCACGTGGGAATATCGGAATAAAAAGTATCCTATGTGTTAATCCAGGTTTAAACTATTTGTGTACCAAATTTCATCCAAATCCGTTCAGTAGTTTTTACGTGAAACAGTAACAAACATCCAACCTCACAAACTTTCGCGTTTAGAATATACGTAGCTTTCACCCGCGGCTTCGCCTGCGTGGAGGTCGGTAATTATCCCATGGGAACGTACTACCCGGATTAATAGTATCCTATAAGTTAATCCAGGTTGTAACTATCTGTGTGCCACATTTTATCCAAATCCGTTATACCGTTTTGGCGTGATTGAATAACAAAATAAATTACAGCAAAAAGTCTGCGATGGCATATTATATGTCTATCTTCTAAGGATGACCCACAGTTAACATTATTATCTTTCAGAATTTGATAAAAATTTAATTGTTATTTCTGAAGCTATTTTGACCCATGGTATAATAATAAACTTCGCCAGGTATGGCATTCCGAAACACAGTGATCACGTGGGCAACACAAGTCTACGTCATCACATCTGTGTTACCAGAAGTTTGTAATAATAACTCCCCAACCACCTTTATTACCTGTGCGAATCCAGTCCAACCAAACAATGAGGTATTAATTAACAATTACGTTGGTTTATGTTTAAATTGAAAAACACACGAAACGACAATTTAAAAGCTTTGGTTTCTGAAATCTTTCCTTAATCGTATTTTGTTGCAATAGAGTGGCAACTGGATAGTGACGTAAGCATGTGTTAGTCCCGGAATGCCAGACCTTGTTTTATTAGACTATGTTTTGACCGATACAATTTATAGGGATTTTCGCGCGCATTTGTGCGGGACATAGGTACTCGGTTAAATTAATCAAAGCAGCGAAATATTTGATAGCTTTTTGCGATGCCGCCAACTTTCAGAATGACATTTACAAATAGACATTGGCAGAATGGTTGACATCGGTTTTGCTTGCCATAATAAAAATAGAATAAAATATTAACCTATGGTCACACTAGCAATTAAACAGGATTATTAATTTTATAGGATACATTTGGTTATTATCCTTGAGTGTCTAACCGCATGAATATAGTTGTTATTGTTGATATATTGAAAAAGGATTTTCCTGTTTATATAGTCCAATTTTGACGTCATCGTTGTGACAACTTGCCTTGTTTGGCTTGTAGCAATTTATTTTCTAGGATTCCGTAGTCAAAGTTTGATGGATCTTTGGAACCGTAATAGCTAGCTAGTTGAAATTTTCAGACTTCGTCTGGGTAAATCCGGTATCATAGCAAATGACTAATATTTATAAATCTAAACCAAACAGGGGTACGTTCCAATCGCAAAAATTATACTCTTTGCCCACCTCTACTGCAGTCGGCCACGGCATTGTAGCCTACTTTTGTGGGAACATTCGAAATAGCCGTGGATTGACGCGAGAGCACCGCAATTAGGTAGTTACGATGGTACCAACATATTTTCCTCAAAACTTGGTCACTGCATTTCAGTAACAATTTACCTTAGTAAGTGTTTGTGTTATTGTAATAGACGAATTAAATTGAATATTATCAACTGTAAATTAAATTTAAAATGTTAAGTTTAGTTATTTGTTTAGTTTTGTTATTAAAAGCTGAACCAATGGACGCAATGGAAATTGGTAAGATATTATAGTTACTTGCTTTATTAACGATGCGACCAGTAGGTAGGTAG
Organism: Agrochola lota; assembly: GCA_947364205.1. NCBI lineage: Eukaryota > Metazoa > Arthropoda > Insecta > Lepidoptera > Noctuidae > Agrochola > Agrochola lota. Next base: position 4,118,337 of record OX376246.1, on the reverse strand, counting down.
GCGGTAGGTACGGGGACGTACTTACTATGCTGGGGTCAGCTTCCAGTCTAACCCAATGCAATGAATACCAGTAATTTACATGGACCGACTGAATATCTGACCTCCACAACCCAGATATCACGATACCCCTTGGTAGAACTGGTGGTCAGACTTTTGGGCTTCTAACTTCGTTTACTACTGTCAAAAATTTACTAATGACAGCTGGGTATCGACTACATACTTTAACTGACATATTATTTTGTGACTTAAAATGAGGTCACATACCTATTGTGTGCTGACGAAGGTCGATGTCGATCAACTGCGGCTGGTCTGGCGGTAATGTAAAAAACAGGTAAAAAATCTGCTGTTCCATACATTTAACCACGTAGGTATTGCAGTTTTCTATGGAACAGGTGATTTTTCTACTATCCATAATAATATTATAAATGCGAAAGTGAGTTTGTTTATTTGTTTGTATGTTTCGCTTTCACGCTAAAACGGCTGAGCGGATTTGGATGAAATTTGGCACTTAACTATAATACTCGTATAATATACAGGATGTCCGGGACATCGACGCGAAGCCGGTTACCATGGATTCAGTACTTGATTCTGAACCCCGCTGCGTTGAAATTTTTCGTCGGTTATAAAAAAAAAACAGCTGTTCCATTCATTTTGACCGCGTAGGTATTGCACTTTTCTATGAAAAAGCAGATTTTTTTTTAATAACCGACGAAAAATTTCCACGCAGGGGGGTTCAGAATCATGTACTGAATCCATGGTAGCCAGCTTCGCGTCGATGTCCCGGACACCTTGTATTATAATATAGTATAATACAATTAATATAAGTAATATACATGGTGGATTTTTGAGATGGGGCAGTAAGGGCAGCTACCTTAACCGTTGTAGCTACAGGAAAACGGTCATAGGAGACCAAGTGCGGATCCACCGTTGTGGGCACGATGGGCATGCCCACAACCTTAATAGACATTTGACGTCACCCTTTCGTGGTCTATTGAGGTCGGTAGGCTGACGATATTATATCCAAATCCTTTAATAAAATTAAATTATACAATGAATCGTGCGTTATTCGGAACGCAACTAAGAACTTAGTCACAGTTCAGAGTAATAAAGTCCTAGATATGCTGACACGTTATGTCACATTTTTGACAGCTTATTATCTGTTTTTTTTTGGCACATGAATATTTGTATTGGAAAAAAGAGATGACTATTCGCTGGGTGCGCAGACATCTGTGTTGTATGTTGTATGCACTTAAATGTCGTGGCCAGATCTTAGAATTGTTAATTTCATGAAATGGTTGTTTTTTCGCCGCAGCTCTGTCCGCTGTGCCGTCATTTCTGCGGCAGCGGAGTTACGCCCCGGCGTTGCGTCTCCTACCACCACTCCTAGATGTGCGCGAGGACTTTTGCCCCCAGAATTCAGAACCCCCTTGGGTTCTGAATTCTGGAGGTAAAGTCAAAAGTAAAAAAAAAAATAACCAACGAAAAGTTTAAACAGCTCGGAATCATGTACTGAATCCATGGTAACAGTTTTCGCGTCGATGTCTGTCCCTGCCATTTCCAAATTATAATCATTACAATCAGCAGTACAACTCCATAAGTAAGCACAGCCGTCAAATGTCATGATTTCATGAAATAGTCATTCAATGCGATTATATGAACTTAGAGATTTATATTGATCATTATTATGATTATAATTCTATAAATAAACATTTGATACGGCCGCAAAGCATATTTAGATCAACATACAACATGATACTGAACTGCAAATTGCAAAAAACGTAAGAAAATTTGAATTTCGCGGGCTACCTTGACGGTTTTGTTGTGAATGTTTCGCACAGTTAAACAAAACCGTTTTAACAACATGTAGAATACTTATATGTTTGATACCTTGGTGTAAACGAGCGGTTAGGTATGCTTGAAATATTTGACGAACGAAAATCGGACACTTTATTGTATAATAAATAGTATATAGAAGTTTATTTCAATATATGTTTACAATGATTCACATAATGTTTAAAAGCTATATTTTCTGGCTGGGCGTACCCAGTTTTGGCACAGGGCAAAACAGCACATGTTTTACATAGTTTTACTCTATCGTAATAGGTAGGTAGGTACTTACGCATACAAAATCCAGGGGAGAGGCAGCTCTCACGGAGGCGATCGGTGGCGGCGATCTCTCGCGTCAGGCCCTGGTTCAGGCCATGGTTTGGAGCGAGAGTGCATGGGAGGTCGTCACTTCGTTCTGCGAAGCAGTAATGCTCGCGAAGGAGGAGGCAGAGCGCGCGAGGGAGGCAAGATTCGTGACCTCGCGCCCCTAGTCGTCGCAGGAGACGCCCCGGGCGTCGGGAATCGCCGGGTCGACGGCGCGTTGTGTTCCACGCGCGCCTCAAAGAGATGTCAGCACCAACTGACGGGGTCCGTAAGGGCCAATGCTTGCCAGGTTTGTGAGTTTGTCCGAAAGGGATATCGCAGCCCCGGCACACAGGCAACGGAAGGAACACGGGTGGGGTTAAGACAGTAAAAGTCTGACACACTCTCCCGCTCCGCCCAGAGCGGGAGAAGTTATTTGATAATTTCACAACCAAAAAAAAAAAAGGGGGGGGGGCAGCTGATGGATCTTTGACAGTCGTTATGGGTCGTCAGAAGCCCGAAAGTCTGACAACCAGTCTTACCGAGGGGTCGCTCCATGTAAAATACTGTTATTCAGCTGCATCCGGTTAGACTGGAAGCCGACCCCAACATAGTTGAGAAAAGGCTAGGCAGATACGTACAAACTAAATGTGCCGTGTTCACCACGTTTTTTTCCTTCGCATACTCGCCTTTATAGTAACACTATGTTTTGTTTTTCCACCAGGAGCAGTTATTTTAACTGCAAACAACCGAAGTTTGAGTTATGTAACGACTAACCTATCAGTTAACTACCACGGAGAGGCCAACTACAATTATGAAGACGGCGAGGACTTGTATTTTTCCTGCAAGAGAGCAGATGTTCTATATTTTTATTGGTCAGAACCTCTGCGCTTGGAATATTATAATGCAGAAGGTAGAGAAGAGAAGTAATTGATAATTAATATTGTTAGGGACCTAATTAAGGACTGAACTCAAAAGCAAAATGGACTGAAATTTAAATGAATGTAATCCAAAAAGGTATAATATTGTCGATGTTGGTAAACGTATGAAGTGCCGTCGTCGGAGATCGGTAGCGAAGTCGCTCGATGGCCCGCGTCCCGCACGCCGCTGACGCCGCACCTCTCGCCGCCGCCCGCTCCGCCTTCCGCAATCTCACGACAGCAGCCGAAGATTGCCGAGTGGTCGGAGGTGGCCGAACAATCATGATTGTTCATGAGTGTTCATACAGTGGTGATATGACATGATTACATCATGGCATGTCACCACAATATGAAACATAATTATGTACAGATCTCAGACCAAATAAAAAACCAATACATGGCGCTGCGAACAATATAGTGAAGCATGCCAAAACTACACCTCCGCTCTGTGCATACACGCTCTCATACACACACTTACAATAAAAAAACACCTCACTAAGGGCACACATGTTTACGCAACCGACCTAATGTCACTTTTGACAGCGCTATGTCTTGGTTTTTGAGGTACTATCGAAGAAGTTCATATCTAACCAGTTTGAAAACAAAATCCCGTGAACACGATGACCACATCTGTTACCGGCCCGGTTCTATAGCCGCCGAGCGCTGCAAGCAAGAATAGTCCTTACGGTGGTTAGTTATGAACTTCTTTGATGGTCAAACCCGTAGGGCAGTGCCCGTACTCGTGAGAACCATCATTGTGCAGAGAGAGACAGAGATGGAGCTATACAAAGCTAATAGCACCATCTCTGTTTTGATTTGATAACTCTTTTAAGTATCATATCTTTTTCACAAGGAACAAATATTGGTTTGCGTGATTATGTCACGCACACAATTTAAATAAAATATCGTTAGGAAACCAAAGGTCCTAGAACCAAAAAATCGAAGACGTGTGTCATCTTATCATCTACCAATCCTCACTGGGTCCGCGTGCAGCCTACTCCCTCTCAAAAGAGAAAAGGCCTGTGTCCCACCACTGGGAACATTATAGCCTGATTATGTTATGTAATGATATTAAGGATGGAAGGAAAAAACCACGTGACGAGAGAGCTGTCAAGTAACCGACTAAACGTAATACCTGTTACATCAGTTGTCATGCAACGTCACAGTTGTACTCTTCAATTTAGCAACGTTATAATTCATTGACGTTTAGATCACCTGTATTTTTGGGCTCTTTACAATAGACAGATTACAAAAATTATAACAAATCTTACGAAGAAATTGTGCTCAATAGGAAACTATCGTAAAATCGTAAATAAATTAATTTGGGTTATAACGTATTTTTCAACAAGAAAGTGTCATCTATGTATACAAACTCTTTTTACTATTTGTTTAACTTTATTTAATTACCTAGACCAATGGAATATAGTAACTTCAAATTAGGATTAGAAAAATTATTGCTATTTTATGTATTTTGTTTTCACGATCGCTCTCACGAACTACTAAATGACATTTCAGGGATTATTCTATTTCAAACGAAGCCTCGAGCAACAACACCACACTTATTCCGTTCTGTCTTGAAATCGAACAATGATAAGTATTATTTGGACTGTATACGCACTGCCGGAGACACCGAAAGAGAATATCGTTATAGAACTTACTTCTATATGAAGAAACAAGATATATATGCTGGTAAGTCATTTAAATGGATTAGACGAAGTGATAATAAGGATTAAACCCGGTCTAAAAACGGCACCAGAGGCCTCTTTTTTCTTTTTCGTGTGGTTAGTGTCTAACCAGCCGGTCGATTCTGTAAAAATATTAACGTGAAGTGAGCGTGAAGTGAGCTGTCACTGCCACAGAATCGACCGGCAGGATGCTAGGGATTAACAAGTGTTGGATCATTCGGTTCCCTACAAAATGGTTGGGCTGAATGGTGCTGATCCACGCGTCATGTTCGTGAACGGGCGCCGTCAGTTGTGACTGGTCATCTCTTATCTGCCATGGCTTATTTTTAATCTTATATTTTGAATTGTTTTGATTATTTTTTTTGTACATTGTTCTCACATATAGAAGCAACAAGAATAATGTACCCAGGATTTCGTAATTTTCTATATTTAAAAGAGTGTCCTTGGAGTTTCTTGCCCGTTCTTCTCCATAAGATCTACGTTTTGGAATGGGCAACTAGCTTCAACTTTCTGACTAACTGACGCGACTATTTGACAATTCAAAAGTGCCTGTAAATGGTTTAATTGAAATAAATGCTTTGAGTTTGAGTTTGAGTTTGAACACTATTGACAGCTCACTTCACGCTCACTTCACCTAAGTTTCACGGTGATATTTTTACAGAATCGAACGGCTGGTGTCATTGTTTTTATTTTTAACGAGGCATCCTGAGGATGACGATTGACTTGTCGAGAACCCGTGTTGCCACGCCGAACTTCGGACGCAGAGTATGCCTCGTTGAGAGGTGAAACACGTGTCGATCTCTTACAGGGTTTTTTATAATTCTTTAGGAATAGTTAAGCGGAATAGGTTACTAAATATATCTACGTCTATTGTATTTTATAATAGATTTCCGCAAGGTCACGCCTGAATCAATTAACTATGGACTTATTCGTTAAAATTTAGCTGCTATGTTACCCCATGTCCTAACCAAAGCGCGCGCGCGAATACGCGATCGTCGCGTTTACAATTATTATGCCACTTATTTGTTCGGAAAACAGGAAGGCGCTCTTTGTCGGCGAGCCACGACGCGTTCGGATTCGCCGATTAAAATTTAGCGCGACGATCGCTTAGATTAGGACGTGTCCTACTAACCAAAGATAACTCAAAGGCCTTTGAGTTTTTTCGGAGATCATAAATATTATTATCACGATTGATGGAACGACACGCATGTTTTAGCACAAAATTTTAAGTAAAAGTTTTTTGATGTGTAACATGTTTCCTCCCGCGTTCCTGCAATCTGTGGAGTGGGAAATCTGTGGGAGTGATTTCGTGAAATGGGACAAAAGTGTATTACAGGAATGCCCCCGCATTCCTGTAATACTCTTTTGTCCCATTTCACGCGCGCGTTATTTGATTTGACCAATGAGCGCTAGAGTTGGCCCTCAGAAACGACCTTGACGAGGCCCCGCCGCTATAAAAAGTCATATTGTTGCTTATTATTAAGGTGAGATGTCAGATGTTACACATCATATGCGACTTCTGTAAGGCTAAGCGTATGTTGAGACGCAGGTGACGCAGGTCCACGCAGCGCAGGGCAGAGCAGATTTTGTAATGCATGAATGTACTGAGAGCTGCGTAAGCTGCGGCGCAGGCACGTGCTACGCAGACATGTGTCTGTCCTGCTCTGCGTCTCGTTGTCACAGCGTCTCGTTGTCGAGCCGGCACAGATTTTTGCGAGACGCATGCAGGTCTTCACGTGTTTTTTACTGTAATTGATTGACTGATTCATAATTTTATTTCAAAGACAGATCATATCTATTGTTTGTACTAGCTAGGACGCGAATGTGTCTGTGTAGCTGCGTCGCAGCATGCGCTCGCGGCCTATGTCTGCCTCGCCTACCCTACTTTGCAAAATCTGTATTGTGTTGTGCTGTGTGCACAGCACAATACAGATTTTGCAGGGTAGCTAGCTAAGGCTATCTCAGCCTAAGGCTTGCTCATTTTTTTTACAGATGCAGACCATCATGCAATAACATTGTCCGTTAATGGCCAAACATTGACTGTAATTACAAATAATGGCAAGTCACCATATTATTATGACGATTACTTGTACAGGTATATAGATGGAGAGGTATTGAATGTTACGTGTCGAAAAACTGACAAAAATATAAGGGGCACACTTACTTTTCATAATTATGATGAAGCAATTGCGCCTTATATAAGCCCGGGTGAGTAATATCTATATCTATTTATCGCAGCTATCTAGTTAAATTCGCCAGCTAATTGGACGCATTGGATGCCGGCGTCTAATGAACGGCTTAGGCGTCCAATTAGCTGGCTAATTTAACCAGATGGCTGCGACATGTACACAGTACAAAAAAAAAAGTCGCTTTTCGTGACCGTCTGTGTGACAGCTTAAATCTTTTAAACTACACAATAGGTTGTGATTTGGTTTTCACCATTATTTAAAGCATTCATTCCGGAAGGTATATGTGTATAATACATTAATACTAAACTTTATCACTGAAAACTTGATGTTATGGTAAGTCACAATTGAACCCGTGCCACAGATTAATACAGACTGTTCACTCCGCAAAATCATTTAAATAAAAAATCACTCTCTTACAATAAAGTGCAATTCCGGTCGCACAGCGCTAATTACCTTTTTTTTTTGAGGGTGGGAAATTATCAAATAACTTCTCCCGCTCTGGATGGAGCGGGAGGGCGTGTCAGACTTTTACTGACTAAAACCCACCCGTGTTCCTTTCGTTGCCTGTGTGGACAAATCAATTCGGACAAACTCGCAACCCTAGCCCTAGGACTGGCGCGACTTGTCTCACGACGCTCCCTGTATTGACCCAACAAGTCGAGCCTGCCGCGTACTCGTAGCTTCATACCTATAATGCAGCAGTAAACCATCTGTATTTATCTGTGCCCGTGCGAAAAAGGGGCATGTCGCTAATATAGTAGAATATAATAATAAACATTGCACCGAGTCGGCTTTACCTCACCTGATCGGCTCGTCGTCAACCAGGCGTCAACCCAACGTAAGCACGTAACTGTGTCGGTTCAGCAACTCCAAGGTGTCCCCGCTTAGTGCTGGCCGTCACCGCGCTTACGGCCAGCCGACACCTCGCTTACTGCTATGTGGCGACGAACCTACCTAAGCGAGGCGACGCGCGACGGCTCGCCGTAAGCTCGGTGAACGCTAACTTGGCCTGTTGCGACAACAAACAGGCCAATATCTGCCGGAGGACTGCAGTTTAATTAGGGGGTTCCTAGTGTGTAATTAGAGTATCTATTGTTACGCAAGCCCACGGACCTGTACCCTAATTGCGTAATACACGATCAATCAGAATCTGAATCGTTTTGAAACAGATTGCTAATTCATTGCTTCATAAGTTCAAAAAAAATCTGCTTAACAACGTAAATAACGCAATGAATGATGTTGAACTGTCAAAATGAAACAGATTAGTCGTAATCGTTTACGAAAATGTTTTGCGTAATTAGATAGCTGCTTTATAAAATGCACAAAAAGTAATAGACTAATTGTTTTCAGTTGTCAGGAGTCCGTTGGAAGGATATATTTCACTAAATATATCCGCAACACAATTAAACAGAAAAACTCTAACTTTTGGTATCGGTAACTCGGCTTTACCAAAACCAAATGCGATGGTATTATTCTTGTCTGATATTCCTGAAAATGGTATGTAAACAAGATCTGTTTTTCCCCTAAATATTTCAAAGTCTACGTCGTTAAATAGATATTTTATTGCAAACAATTTTTTTTTTAATGTGTAACATCTTTCTTCGCGCTTTCCTGCAATCTGTGGGAGTGATTTCGTAAAAAGGGACGGAAGTGTGTAACAGGAAGCCGGGGAAGCGCGCGCTATTTGATTTGACCAATGAGCGCGCGCGGTGCTAGAGTTGGCCGTCAGATGGTACCAACCCATTTTCCGAGAGGTTGTAAACAGCATGATAATATTGATGATGATGATGAATACTGTTTATATCATATATAGGGTGGCAGGGACATCGACGGAAAGCCGGCTACCATGGAATCCATGGTAGCCGGCTTTACGCATGCCTTTAGTACATGATTCTGAACCAAAAAAAAAACAGCTGTTTCATAGAAAAGTGCAATACCTACGCGGTCAAAATATATGGAGCAGCTGTTTTATTTTTAAATAACCAAAGAAAAATTTGAACACAGGGGTGTTCAGAATCATGTACTGAATCTATGGTAACCGGCTTCGCGTCGATGTCCCTGACACCCTGTATACGTCAGCCAAGATGTCAGATGTTACACATTATATGCGACTACTGTAGTACTGTAAGGCTTCGTCAAATAGAACGCGAACTTAGCGCGCGTCAGAGCGCTAAGTACACCTCTGCACGCAACGCTAGTGTCGCCGCGTTGCTAGCGCCGCACAGCGGATCGACAAAATCTCAAAGAAACAGGAGCTTAAATTTTAAAGTGTCGGTTTTTTGCTTAAAATGGCTTCTAATAGCCAATATTTCATAGGATACAATCAGATAGGCAAATTAACAAATTATATTTTTTGTATGGAGCTAATGTTTATATCTCCGGAACGGAGAGAACAACCGTTATATCCTTGCACACGGTGATGTAACTATTTATTTATGATTTTTTGACATACGTGATATAACGAGATGATGATGTGAGAGAACTAATTTGAAAAAATCAAGTACGTTTGACAGTAAAAGTACGTCAAAGTACACAATTCGGCGCTAGAGCGTGGCGTCAGGCTACCGCTCTAACGCGCGCTAAATACGCGCTCTATTTGGCGAAGCCTTTTTTTTTTGTGGTTGGTAAATTATCAAATAACTTCTCCCGCTCCGGGCGGAGCGGGAGGGTGTGTCAGACTTTTACTGACTAAAACCCATTCGTGTTCCATCCATTGCCTGTGTGGCGGGGCCGCGATATCCCTTTTGGACAAACTCGCAACCCTGGCAGGATTCGGCGAAGCCTTGAGGCTCGCTCGTTTTTTCCAACGTATCTGATGTATTGTTTCCAGGTGTTCGTATACGCGGCCTGTCTACACATAACATCCTCTACCAGTATACAAATGATGAAGATAAATGGACTATTGAATATCAATACTCTGTGAACGACAATCTTAACTTAACTTGTGTATACAAAGGTTCAGTCATAGTCAAAAATCTGCGGTTTCAGTGGGAATTCAATGGTTGGTATATTACTTTATAACATAACATAATATTACGTCTTGTTTTTCCCAAAGCGTTGGGCAGAGATGTTTTGTTTTATGAGGTACTATCGAAGAAGTTCATATCTAACCAGTTTGGAAACAAAATCACGTGAACACGATGACCACATCTGTTGCCGGCCCGGTGCTATAGCCGCCGAGCACTGCAAGCAAGAATAGTTCTTACGGTGGTTAGATAATGAACTTCATCGATGGTACCTATAAGTGCACCCACATTTCGCCAGTTACGTTTAAGTCCCATGTAATAGGGGGCGAGCCTATTGCAGAAATGTAATTAAGGGCCAGATTAAGGGTACTTACTTAATAACATGGTAAAATAATTCTAGTCTCACTATATTGGACTTATCAGCCGTGCAAATATTTCTAGTACATGCTTTACATCATTTGTCATTCATTAGTCATACTGCAAACACATCATATTCAAAATAAAAACAGTCTTCATTAATATGAATAAGCACATTAACATTATAAAATAATAGAACAATATAAAATGTAACAGAAAATAATAATAATAAGTCTCGATCAAAATCTCTCGAGGCTCTCGTTAGGCGGTTGGATCAAGGTCCTGATCCAGAAGGCAGTAAGTACTCCTCGATACGGCTCGCATTGTGAGGAGGTTCCTGTCTCTGCAGCCCTAACCACCGGTAGCTTGGACCCTGCTCCCGACACCGGCGGAACACTATTTTTTATATTTTTAAATGTTTTTTTAATAGTATTTTAAGAAATATTTAAAAATGTATTTGATATGTTGGAAATTTTAATAAACGAATTAATAATTGTAAAAGAATTATTTCAAATTAAAAACTAAGTACTATCTCAGTGCTGTCCATAGAAATATTATATCTATGGTGCTGTCAAACTAAAATATAGTTTAGTTGTGTCACTTTAGTCTATTTTAGGATGGGAGATCGTCGTTTGACAGGAATAAACTAAATTTTAGTGATTTTTAGTCTAGTTTAGAGGCATAATATGTGAGCGAAAATAAATTACTTGAGACGCGCTCCTTTTACCGCATATGTACCTACGCTCTTGAACTAATGGAAGTTTATTTATTCTCAACTTTATTTCAACTGTAGCAAGGTCGATATTTGTTTGGTATTGACAACCGCGCTGCGCTGCGCCTCGGCAAGTGAGCCTTAAGAATAAAGCTGTTGCAATTGTTGACAAAATATCAGAATTCTTCCATTTTTTATAAGGCGATTGCTGGTCTTTAATAAAAACAAAAAAAAACAACATTTTATACTACTTACGCTTATAAACCCCGAAGGCATATGGGAAAAAAATGGGTTTGTTATTTTTTTTATTAGGTAGGTACTCTTTTTTTATTTTTTTATTTCTCATTCCAAATTAAAATTAAATAGATACTTTTTATATATTTTTGTAATTAGTTTTTAAAACCCTTCAATTTGATACCCCACTCGATAAGTTTGAGAGGTATTTTTTTTAAACAATCATTTTGGCGCCAAAAAACTGCATTAAAAAAATAAATATATACCAGTGACCGGAAATCGGTTCAGCCGTTTAGTAGTTACGAGGGAACATAAGGACGGACATAATTACATAGATACGAGGGGTGTTCAATAAATAGTGAGAATGCGATACATTCTCCTTGGAAAGAAAAAAAAAAGTACTGGCAGGCATAGCCCAGACATTAGTTAAGATGATAATAAAAAAAGCAATTAATTATCTTTTGTTTTTTAAAAGTAGAAGTCTATTGTTTGCGTCGTTTCGGAACGTGTTCTTAAAAATGGATAAAATTGAAGCTCGCGCGGTACTAAAATATCTTTGCTTGAAAAATTTTACTACGGAGCAGGTAAATTAAGACTTGAAAGCAACATTAGGGGTTCATGCTCCTCCATATTCTATGGTTGCGCGTTGGTGTGCTGAGTTCAAGCGAGGAAGAACTTCCAATAACGATGACCCACGAACGGGACGCCCCATATCGGCAGTGACTGAACAAATGATTAAAAAAGTTGAAAATATTGTCTTGGCGGATCGTCGTGTTACTGTTCGTTTTATAGCTGAAGAAGTAAAGATTTCGATAGGAAGTGTCCATAATATTATAAACGACCATTTGGGTATGAAAAAAGTGTCAGCGCGCTGGGTGCCCAGAATGCTTTCTGACGCGCAGAAACAAACTCGACTGAGAATTTCACAAAGCTGTTTGGATTTGTTACAACAATATCCTGACCGATTTTTGGCTCGATTCATAACTATGGACGAAACATGGCTTCACCATTATGACCCGGAAACGAAACAACAGTCCATGACTTGGAAGCGACCGTCATCTCGCGATTCCATCCGCCGGAAAGATCATGGGCTCTCTTTTCTGGGACAGCCAAGGGGTGGTAATGATCGAATATCTTAATCATGGAGCCCCTATTACGGGGACTATGTACGCAGGACAAGTAACAAAGTTGCGTGAGGAAATACGCAAGAAACGGCGTGGCAAACTCGCTAAAGTTATTTGTTTCACCGAGATAACGCCCCTGCGCACAAGTCCAGAGTTGCGATGGCTGCCATTCAAGAAGCTGGCTTCGAATTGATGGAACATCCTCCATATTCACCAGACCTTGCTCCTAGTGATTTCTACTTATTTCCGCGCTTAAAGGAAAATCTCAGGGGCCAGAAATTCGAAAATGATGACGGAGTAGTCGCCGCCGTAAATGATTTTTTAAGGGATCAGGAAGAAGATTTTTTTAGAAAGGGAATTTTAGGATTAGATAAAAGATATACAAAGTGTATAAACCTGGAAGGTGACTACGTCGAAAAATAAAATAACATATAATAAAAGATAATTGCGTCTTACTCATTCTACTATTTATTGAACACCCCTCGTACATGCAGGGTCAAACACATTTTTGGCGGCGCCGCAGTCAGTTAAAAAGATCCTTTATCCTTTCATTAATCTACCACATTTTTCCAGGTGAAACCTCTATCTCTGCGGCAATGTTGTCATCTACGACGAATATTGTTTCTAAAAAACCGTTCACGAAGATTTTGGATGCAACACACGACGGGGATATAATAAACTGTGTTAATATTCCAAACTCGAATTATTTCAAAACGGAAAGAGTTGAGATCATTCTCCGCTTAAGACCTGGAGCAAAAAGTGGGGAAATTATTTCAAGTAAGTGACCTTTATTTCGATTATCAGCGCAGCACAGGATCGGAATCACCTCACCTCATGCTCCTCGACGTCCTCGTAACAGAAGGTCCAGTTGAAAACGAGCGTCAGACACTAGTTGTCTGGCATTTATGCTGAACTGGGCCTATTTGGCGCAGCCGTGAGGCACACAATATTATTTAAAGTTATCTTTATTTTTTCTGGTTTTTTGTTTTTGTGTGAATATTGTGTGTCTAACCTGAGTCAAATAAACTTATTTTCTTTCTTTCTTTTCTTTCTTTCATCGGCTCGTCGTAAACTAGTACCCAATAGCTAAGGCCGTTTGTCCACCGCGCCGTGACCGGGATATTAACAAGAACGAGATGACGACGCCGAAATAGCAACAGTACATTTTAATCTGTTTTCTCGTTGACGTTCCGTTCACTGTGCGTTGGACAAACAGTGTTACAATTTTTCCATCACAATATAAGGTCCTAATCCTAACCAAAAGCGATTATCGCACGAATACGCGATAGTCGGAGTTTTTATATGAAAACTACATAGTCGCGCGATCAATAAAGTCGCATTTGTACGTCAAAAATCATCATACAAACGATTGCTTGGATCGCGTACTCGCGCGATGATAACATTTGGTTAGAACGCAGGGTAACGCAATGAGTATTGTTGAATTGTCAAAAAATTAATGGCATTGGGATTGTGAGTGCATTACACCATTGCCCCTCAGTTGTCATCACTACTTAGGCACGTATAACGGCTCAGTAGGTTACTCCGTGGTGACGCTGCACCGCGTTTACGGCTGGGCGACATCGCACATACTGCATTTTTTTTCTCCATCGCCATTCGCATTCGCACCTCATTCGCAATCTGTCAAAAATACAATCAACTTACCAACATTTTTGACAAGTTTAATAGATTGCGACTTGAATGTGAACGAGAATTGGCCTTGCCAATTCTTGTCAGAATGACAGCTGTCATGAGTACATGATACACAGTAGTGTGCCTCTCTCACATTGCAACCTAGCACGGCTCTTTTTTAAATAAGGACAATTTTATTTCAGGACAACACCAAACACTGTCAAATGTAAAGATATCTGCGAAGTCTTTCTGGCTTATTCTAGGCAGTTCTACAGGAGCTGTGCTCATCATCCTAGGTTTGACTGGCGTAGCTTGCTGGTACGTGAGGACTCGGAATACTAGAAGTAATATTGAGGTACGTAACTCATTACTCATTGGGTACGGTGCTGCCACGATATTTAGGCTCTTGAATGACATTGATAAACGGGGCTTTGTTGATAAACATTTCCCCCCTTGTTCTCCTGTCTCCACTATGCATTACCTTGTTAGAGCGGAATTCGTTTTTGACACGAAAACGTCTTTTTGCTCCGAGTACTACAATTACTGGTAGTAAGTTCAATATTTCTGACCGGCAAAAACATGTAAGATTTCAATCCCTAATAACTACGAGACTTTTAATGCTAGAGTAATGGCTGAGCACGCAAAAGATAGGTCATGCTTATAACAATTTTGTGCCAGGATATAATTTGCCTATGACGTCACATCGCGAGAGCAGGCGCGTGCGCGCGACCCTCTTTTTTCCAATATAATATCGAAATTCCAAATCGCATAGTTCAAAAACGAGTTCAGCTAGAACAATGATTCTGGTGTCGTTCCCAAGAATTGACAAAGGACTATCAGGACCTAAAGAAAATCAACAAAAATATTTCGTAAAATAGGGGTAAAATGCATATGAAGTTGGTACTAGCAAAATAAATGTTGACCACCCTGATACGGCAGCCTTAAGCACCGAAATGTTGACTTATGGGGCGGTCAATAGATGTTGCTGGGGTTAATTCAGGTGGACGTTTAAAAGGAAAACCACGAATCAGATGAGCACAAAACTTATGTATTTCTCTATCTTTTACACACACAATATACACAAATAAGACGAGAAGGTAATTACGCCTTAAGCACTAAGAGACTAATTTGATATATCTAGAACAGACTTTAAATCTAACTAAGCTTGAAGGCGATGGTGATCAGAGGTATTATGTAACGCGACAGGTATTGCCGTATGAAAGGTTGAGAGACGACTGAACTAACGAATATTTTTTTTTTTTTTTGGCATCTCGCAGTTGACCTCTGAGAAGGTCGTAGCTGCTTAACCGGACTTTCCTGTGGTTGCCTTAGGTTTCTACACTTAAAGCCTTCAGCCAGGGGCATAAACTATACTAATTAAAATTAGGCGAACGCTCGCTAAGGGCACCCCCTGTGGGGCACGGACCTCGGCTTAGGGCGTCGCTGGGGGGATCAAACATAGATTATTATTATTCGGGGAATTTAAGACTACGGGCTCAGCTTCGACACGGGCTGGCGCATCGACGAGCAAGGGTCGGGGGGGAAACTAACGAATACAAGAGTGCGTTCTATTTATAGTAGTGACACACTATCACACAGTGTGTGTGTCTCTACTAACACACAACATTTTCATTGCTCAATTACGTTAGTCTGTTTATACCTGAGGGGGTTTACACGTTTGCGGGGAAAGTGGGGTACGAACATATTTGGGCATGCCCGGGGAACTGAAACGTATGAAGGGGACTCACCTGCGCAGTAGAAGTTGCACATAACATTGTTTACGTTAGTGAACAAAGGAATTTACTTAATTCGCGACATAGTGACTCGATTTCCTTATGTGAAATAGGTATACAGGTGGGAAATGATCTATCTAGCGTTATAGTCTACTTTAAAATATCGTACTATGTAAGGATAAAATGTTACAGAGCTTTTTAGTTAGTATATAAGGGTATATAAGGCATTTTTTACATGGAATGGGCATAATTTCAGTTACACTACCCTTTTGAGCAAGAATCACGTCTGTAATCAATACTTTTATCTTACATGCTATGTCGACAATGATTTTATGATTTAAACTCGCACTACTGTGCTTCCCTTACAATAATGTCATAATATATAGACTCATATCGGCCGTAAACCTGATCAGAAATTTAAAAAAAATCTCAATCAAGGAAAGCTTGCATCATAAGGAATGCAATGAGCAAAAAAAAAAAATTTGTGCCGAGCAAAATCACTAGCTACGGCAGTATCGGAAACCGTAAGAAAATATGTTGCAAATAGTAAAAAGTTTAAGATGTCGTCTCATATAATTCGTTAATCTGCACTGAATGGTAAAAAGAAACTCAAATGAAGAACGTTGCGTTCAGTTTGCATCGTAAGCAATGCAACAAGATCACCAAATCCAATAATAAGTGAAAACGAGAGCTCCAGCAGACCGCCCAGAGAAGGTTGTAGAACACGCTGTTCTTAAAGCAGTACCCTAGTGCCACTTTCTCTCTTTGAATGGGCGCGCTTCCCTCTTTCGACTCGTAAGATAGCTCGTTTCGCTTGCATGGCTCGTGCGTGTGTAGGCAAAGTTCGCACGCTCTTGGTTTTCTCATTCGATTCGTAAATAGGCACGCTTCGCTAGTTAGCAGGCTAGCAGTGGCTGGCGCGACTGGCCCGAACTGCCTCACGATCTGGTGAGCAAAGTGAGCCCATGCTCAAGCAGAGCGACGGGTGCGAACCACCTCACTCACGATCCAGCGAGCGTAGCGTGCCCATTCTCAAGCAGAACGACTGGTACAAAACGCCTCACTAGCCGGCGAGCGAAGCGAGCCCATTCTCAAGCAGAGCAACCGGCGCGAACCACCTAACGATCCAGCGAGCGAAGCTAGCCTATGCTCAAGCATGCTCTAACTGACTGTTAGAGACGAAATATTACAAAAAAATACGGACATGGGGTTATCGAAAAACATTGTATTGGGACAGTTAACGTGTATGATATTAATAATATTATAACACTTGACTTGTGTTATAATATCATTAAATTCAGTAGACAAAACGAATGATATTTGTTTTTGATTTTCAGACCCCATACGGAGATTTAACATACCAGAATAACAGTCCAACACCACAGTATACAAATGAATGTGAAAATCAATACTCCGAGTGTTACAGTGAAATTCCATCAAACAGAGAAAAGTTATATGACACCCCAGGAAACGTAAATAAGAATATGGATACTGAAAACCATTATTCAGAAATAGACCAAAACTTTATGAACTATACACTAGTAGTACCTGGTCTAGTTTATGATGGGGCATCATGTCAAAAATAACGTTAACCAAATATAATACAAAAATAATATTTATTAATATCCACTTTAGTTTATATCCTATTTTTAGGTAGCAGAATTGTGTACCTTTATCTGTAATAAAACTCAATAAACTCAAAACTCTTTTATTGTATTACTGCTTTTACATTAAATATCTAAAGGTTTTATAAATGCTGTTGGTATAACAAATAAAAAAAACAAAATCAATAAAGATGAATGTTTTATTAATTCCCTTTAGTGAGTGATTGCGTAAGGATTTAACCTGAACACCACCCTAACTGCTTAGTAAAAAAAAAAAAAAAACATATATCTTTAATTTAGACCTAAATTAGTCCATATGTTGTTAGCGGCTATTAGCAGATTGTGCTTATATGCTATGTTAGTGTTGTTAGTACTTGAATTACAATCGAACCTGGATAAGCGAGAGTTCAAGGGACTGCGGTTTCTTTTTCGCTTATAGAGGTTTCTTACTAACTCGAGTTTCTAGCTTATAGAGGCACAGGAAATTTTCCTTTCTCTCTTATAGAGGTTTATAAAAATAACAGCGTATATGTAGTGATATACATGCATGTACTGTATGGGTATTATTCATTAGAATTTGACATTGACATTTCGCGATTTCCCGCACTCAAACGCATTTACAATTTTAAGTTTATCACTTAAAGACAACACTTTGATTTATAGTTTTATCATTATAAGTACGTGCCAAACCCTTTTTCGCAGTTGATATTTATTAACTGTAGTAAGTTCGACAAATAAGTCGATACATACGCACATCTGGCCATTCGAATAGAATACGAGACGAAAGAAATGTTAGTTAGTCCCTCGAATTGTAAGAGAACAAAGACAATGTGAGTTCCACGAAATGTAAGAATGAGTCATAAATAGCAGATGTTAAATTACGCTCGACTGTCTCTTATAGAGGTACAGGCAAGCAGCAGTCTCAGCTATAGAGGTACACGAGTGAAAATTTACATTCTCTTATAGAGGTTTCCTTTTCTCACTTATAGAGGTTTAGCGGGCTAAAATGACGGGACGAGCCGTTCGATTCTGTAAAAATATCACCGTGAAACTTAGGTGAAGTGAGCGTGAAGTGAGCTGTCAATAGTGTTAATCCCTAGCATCCTGCCGGTCGATTCTGTGCCAGTGACCGCTCACTTCACGCTCACTTCACCTAAGCTTCACGTTAATATTTTTACAGAATCGACCGGCTGGCAATTACTCTCATTTATAGAGTTTTCTCGCTTAACCAGGTTTGACTGTAATTCGTTTAATTTAGCACAAACCTATTGCTATTTTTACCCAGTGCCTTTGGATGGGGCAGTCCGGTCTGCCAGCAATCATTTTCAGGATACTGTTACGAGAGTTACGCAAGCGTTGCAGTAAGGAAGCCGCTTTCTTACGCATGATGACGTGAAAGCCATCCGTGCCAGCTTGCAGCAAATATTCAACCACAATCACAATCTGAATTATTTTGAAATTCTTGCTAAATTATTACTTCATAATTCGAAAAAAAAATCTGCTCAGCAACGTAAATAACGCAATGAACTGTCAAAATGAAACAGATTAGTCGTAACATGTTCAGTGCCAGGAGCCCTCCTGGAGGGTTCACCTAGTCGCATATGGTATGCCGGGAGCCCTCGCGGTGGGCTCATTTAAGATGAAGGTGTTTCTTAGAATAAAGCATTATAAACCGTGAAAAAAATAATATTATAACAAACTGTATTAGTATGTTGCGTTGGTTTTATTTATTATTATAAAATCCAAGCATTTTTTTTTTTAATTATGTGTTTACGAATATTCACAAAAAAATTCAAAGGTTGGAAACTACGTACAGCGATAAGACAGGGGGTCTTATCGCTGTACGTAGTTTCCAACCTTTGATTTTTTTTTTGAAAACTCTATTTTACTTCGTTTTATAACACGGTTTTGAACCTAATGCCGTTGACCGTCCGCTATGGTTAGGTTTAGCGCAAACGTAATGCCAGCAAACCCTCCCGGAGGGTTCACTTCTGATATCTTCAACTATATGTAAGCGGGCACGCCCTTTATGCCTGGAAGTTTTTATTTAGATATTAAGTTCTGTTTACGTTTAGTTTTTATTTCTGCCTGAGTATAGTTCTCGATAATTTTGTGTGGTATATTGGCGTGTGCTAGCTAACATATGGCTAATAATTTAAATTATGTTTTGTGTTGCGTAATGTAAATTATTTTGAATACTATTATATAGAATCTTATTTTTTTGTTCTTCTAACTGAACAGACAGCTGTGCTGCTGAGGAGTTGTTGCGCCACTTCTTCTTCCCAGCTAATGCACTAGAATGTGGTGAAGGGTGGGCGTTTTTGGGGGACTGTCTTATGTAATTTTGACGTTCGAAAAGTGCTGATTCTCAGCCTAGTTTGAATAAATGACTTTTGTTTTTTTTTTTTTTTAATTTTGATATGTGAAAAGTAGGTGGAGTCGAAAGTGTTAATCATTTACGAAAATGTGTTACGCAATTAGATAGCAGGGTTTGTTTACAGTTTCATCAAATAGTTTTGGAACAGACCATAGGCATATGTAGTATAATTTTGCAAATTATAATTAAGTAGCTAACCAATGTAGGGAATTATAAAAAAAATAAAAATATAGGTTTAGAATTTGAAAAAAAACATTGTAAATTAATTAATATTTTTTTTATTTGTATACTATATACGTTTTTATTTTCAAAACCAAAAAAATATCCCTCTGTTAATTTATTGACCTACTTGCGTCTCGGTTTTCCTCTTTATCCCTACACAAGAGGATAATAAGTAACAATAATTCCTACAAAATTAATAATATTGTGATATCGCTAGTGGTACAACCCAACAGTGGTGAAACAGGACCGTCCTGAGACAATATTAATAACAAAATTTGAAAATCAAATCAAAAATAAATTAACTATTTCTCTCAGCACGCGTAGCATGACGCTTTCTATTTCTACGAAGAATAGACATAGCTCTTTCTATACAGACTGACCTTTCGTTTCTCCATTTTTGACATCGCACCGTAGAAATCTTTCTACAATCTGTCATTTTGTCTTACGTTTCTAACAATCTTTGTCTAGGTCCTTGTTTATGTAGACTATTTCAGAAGAAAGTTTTCTATCCCAAACTGTCAAAATCACACTGACAACTGACTGCTGTCTTTACAGTCGGGAGTGCTAGAAGATTGCTGGACAAAATTGATGTCAAATTAGACGGTAGCTCCAGTTCATCTCCGGATAATTTCATTTCAGATCTTATCCTATAAACAGCATATCAAAATAGAAGAACATTAAAAACGCTATTCTTGAATATGGCTAAAGAAAATACAAAACAAACTAACGAATAATTGCTCCCGAAAACTTTCCAAGACGTCAAATTACTAAAATGGTGGTTACCATAATTTTAATCGAAGCAACGTACTAACTTATTAAATTATTATGTAACAAAATTGTAAATGTTTATTAAATTCATTCGTTAATGAACATGAGTTACAATGGATTATGTTGTATTCAGTTTGACTGTGTTAATAATTAAGTGCGACGCTGGCGAGTTAGGCGCGACAGGTAAGGAATTCAGTTATTTTTTTAAATCTGTATAAGTTCTTAACACAACTGCACAGAGTTTATATTTGCATGCTAGTCAGCGGCAAACAAGCTTCGCTATGAAGGCAAGTGGCCACTGTATGGTCATCTACAAAACCAAAGACAGAAGTTAGTGTTTTTCCATGAAAACTGTTGTAGCAGCTCAAAATCTGTATATGTGCACTGTTATATCTCCCGTCTCTCTACTATTCCATTGCCTACTCACGGATGCATATCCGGTATGGCTCGCAAATCCTTCTCTTGAGGGTCTTCCCTACCATTACCGCGCCACCTGGTCTACTCCTTGATATGCAATGGCCTCTGTAGCTCCATGCAACATGAGGTTTCAGAGGCTAGTGTAAATCTTTGAATTCATTCATTTTGTCGAGTCATTAAATCAGATAGAATAGCTCGCCCATTATAAGGTGCATGGGATGTACTCTTCTATCCTCTATCCACCCTCTGTGTGCCTTCGGGAGACACAAGCGTTATGTTATTTCGGCCAAAGCTTGAGGGTACTAAAATTACCGGAGCTGTGGCCGGCTGCAGTCAACCCTATCTAAATGAGTCGGCTATTAATTGCTATCCAAGTTATGGCCGATGGGAAAGACTAAACTGATAGGGAACGCAATGTAGGACGTCATCAGGGTAGGTGGAGTGAGGATCTTCATCGATCGACGAGTTATTGGGTTTTCTGCAGAATTATTCTTTGTAGCAGTCAGGAGTAAAGCATTTGAAAATTGCCGGTGTGACATCCCCGTGTCTTGAAGAGCACGCAACGCTTATGGTATTGCGCCTGATCTCTATATATGAGAATGAAGAGAGAGAATCTGCGCACACGCTTGTGCAGAGACGTTTTTATGCGTGTGTAGCTACACACGCATAAATCCTTTCTTTCGTCGTTTTTCACTATACTTAACATCTCCTAAAGTTATCTACATAATATAGACTCTAAGTACACGTCCGCATGGACGTAAAAATATCGCGGCAGGATTCTATCGTGCACTGGATTTTCAACTCTCGGTGTGGAGTCGAGCGTTGAGAATCCAACGCGCTGGGACGCAATCTCGTCCCAGCGCGTTAAAAAAACACACTGTTGGATATTCAACTCTCGGCGCTAAGGAGAGCGTCGAAAATACAGTGCACAAAAAAAAATCGCCGTAGGATAAAATCAACCGTGCGGACCTGGGCTTACAGACACAGACGTTGGATGCACACACGCGGATTACATAATATTTTACTCTTCATTGTATTTCACACACCTTTTTATTTTTTATTATTTTTCTGTATCTAACAATCCGTGACATCACTGCGGGCCCTTTCAGAATACCAGCGCTGCGACATTTTTATTTATTTTTGATTTTTAAATGTCGCGGCATCATGCTGAGATAGGAGCCTTTTGGCCTCGTACAGGACTTTGTTTTTTATTTATGTTTAATGTGTGATTTCCTGTGCGAGTCACAATAAATACTTTTTCTTTCTTTCTTTCTTTACAGACTTAAAATAATAAATGTACAACATAAAAAAGGCGGGCGTAAAAAAATTCGTCCGCATCGCTGCCAACAGCAAAAGTGCCCAAAAGGCCCATCATTGTTACGTTGTATGGCGATTCTTTGCCCAAAAAATAAGCCAGCCCTTTGGTCACATGAAGAGTCGACCAACCGCTTGGCGATGTCTTGAAAAACCAATTGGCCACTCGGCATAATCTCGTACATAGCTGTCAAGTCTTCTCTGAGATGCCTTCGCAGCTGTATCCAAAATTCTGTCAGGAGGATACGTTTGTAATAAACATATACAATTATTGTGTTTTTCAGAAAACCCACATGTCACCAGTTTATCCTCAAGCGAACCGAACAACGTGGTATATTATACAGCCGAAATTAAACCATTGGACCATTAAACCATTTGGTAAACCATTGGATTTACCTTTTCAGGATGTTTCCGTTTCTATCGGGAGGTAAGCAATTTGTATTGTAACTAAGCTCCTAAACTAATTTAAGTAACAAATTTTAAGTCGGCGCCAAACTCACAAATTAATTACCCATAAAACGTAAAATGGTAGCTCGATGGATCTTCGTTGAATGTGTATTTGGCGCCGCCTCAAAATTTGTTACTTATGTTAGTTTAGCAGCTTAGTTACACTAGAGGGTTTTTATTAATATTTTTCGCTTTTCAATTTTTTTTTTACGCCGGTTTTATTTTTTGTAAAAAAGTTTTTTATTACTTGGTTTTAAGTTACCATTTTTTCTCCCGTCAAGTAAGGAATTCTCTCCACAGCCTTCCGTCTCCATCGTCACACCCTCAATGACATTCATACCCAGCTAGGTGTAAAATTCTCTAAATAAATAAGCCTAAACACGAAGTATTTGATTTCATGACTATAAAAAGTTTCATAGAATTATAAAAAAATTGGTTGATCATATCCAGGGGTATCCGAAAATAGCCCGTCTGTTCCGCGATATGATATGTAAAAAGAAAAAAATGACAAAAAATCGCGGAACATTCATGGGATATTTTTGGAGCATGAGGAATGTCTTTTTTTTATGACTTCACTATTTGTACCACCCTGAATAGAGAGCAGTGGTGACCCAATAGAAACGGCTTACGAGTTGTAGGTCGTAGATTCGTACCCAGACAGGCACTTTTCTTTATGTAAATGATTTCATCACCACTGCTCTCCAAACGGTGAAGGAAAACATTGTGAGGAAACCGGCATGTCCTAGAACTGATTTCGAAGACATGTGACATCCACCGGCCCGCTCCCTCTCACAGAGAGGAGGCCTGCTGTATCCCAGCAGTTGGAACATTATAGATAATTATTATTTATATATTAAAGGCGAATTTCACCAATTATTTGTGAAATTCGCCCTTATGTGCTGCTGGGGAGTTTGCTGTGCCACTTCTTCCCTGCTAACACAATAGAAAGTGGTGAAGGGCGGGCGTTTTTGGGGGCCTGTCTTATGTAATTTTGACGTTCGAATAGTGCTGATTCTCAGCCTAGTTTGAATAACTGACTTTTTGAATTATAAACTGAAAGCGATCAGCACATATACCACGTTTAGTGCGGATTTAGTGTACAATATTCCATAACAATTTTGACACTGACAGCTCTTGAACGCGTTTAGATGTGCTGAACGCGTTCAGTTTCATTGATGAAATCCGCACTTAAATGGCTTCCAATGTCATTATTTTCTGTGAAATTTTGATACTGCTGTCAGTGTCAAAAATTCACATATACTACTGCCTACATTATTTAATTATACATAAACGCTTATAATCAACAAATTCGTATTGTGGCACTTGTAAAAATACTGCCATATTGCGTTGAACTCGAAAAGATCACAAAATGATAATGTCGCCCAGAGGCATGTGCCCGCCCGTATTTTTCTGAATATTCATGACAAATTATAGAAAATTAACTTTAAAAAGAGGGTTATTAATAGGGAATATTTTTCATGTTATTCAATTTATTTATTTTTTTGTAGCGTTTGCCATATCTCCTATGTTATTGGCTCGATTTGGATTCTATTTACTATTTCTAAAAGCTTATGAGTTATTTTATCGGATTAACTAACATATTATTGGAAAAAAAAGGAGGTGAAGACATGTTTAGGCACAAATTAAATGTAACAATCCTTAACACAATCATAACAGAATAAAAAAAAAAATATTCGAAGAGCAATTTATTAGAGATAAAATATAATGTCACAGATTAAATTAATATAAAAAGTCAAATATAATATTGATATAAGATAAGGACTGCATAAACACAACGATCAATGCGTGCGCTCTGTAATCCGGCACTTTTGTATTAAATCTGCCGGATTACAGAGTAGGAGATGGATATCTATGCTAGGAGAGCTAAGTTAGAAAACGCCGGACTATTGGCGTGTAGGATAAGTGAACTACCGAGCGCCTACTGTACACACAAAAATTTACTATCGTTTTCTATTTTCAGAGTCAGTAGAAATAACTGTGAATGGCAATGAATTGTCGTTCAGTGAGGCGGATCTCTCAGCTCCCTATGACGGAGATACTATCTACTTCTATGAAGACGGCGAACACGTGCAAATAGTCTGCAGGAATCCGCAGAGCACCGGCTCTGTGCATTTGGAATACTCTATGAAAGTTAATGGTAAAAGCATTTTTTTTTTTTTTTTTGTAAATCCAAGTTTATCCCTTTCATATTAATTAATTACGCAACTACGGCGAAGCAAAGACGAGGGTTATAATTAATTACGCAACTACGGCGAAGCAAAGACGAGGGTTATAATTTTGACCGGTATGTTAAGCTACGCTTGCCGGGGTGGTCCGTAGAGTCATAAAGAACCCTGTAAGTAATCGACACGTGTTTCACCTCTCAACGAGGCAGCCTCAGGATGACGATTGACTTGTTGCGAACCCGGACCCGACGTGTTGACACGGCAAACTTCGAGAGCAGTTTACACTTGACTAAATATACGTCGTCTACTATATTTTATCATGGATTTCCGCAGTCACGCCTGAGACAGTTAACTACAGGCTAATGGCTAAATAGTAACAGGCCTATGGGTCGATCTTCAAGGTTAAGCAACACTTGCCAAAGTCGGTCCGTGGACGGGTGACAATCCATTACATACCCAGAGCCCTCCTCGGAAAACACATTAGGTCGTTGCCCCAGCACCCTAATTGCGTAACACACGATCAATCACAATCTGTTTCATTTTGACAGTTCAACAACATTTAATGCGTTATTTACGTTGTTGAGTATACAAATTTTTCGAACATATGAAGCAATGGATTAGCAATATCCGTCATAATCAAGAATAAATTAATTATTAAATATTTTGACATTCTTATAACATTTTACGATTTGACATTTTATTTAGTATACGGTTCTGACATTTTTATAAATATTTGACAATTTTAATTATTACTTTTTAATTTTTAATGAGTTATTGAATATTTACATTTTATTAACCACAATTTTATTTTGGATTTTTATCTGTTTAGAATTTAAATATCAATCAATCCGCCTAGCCTTTTCCCAACTATGTTGGAGTCGGCTTTAGAATTTAAATATATCAGTGTAAAACTATAATATGGACTAGAATGATGTCTGAAATAAATAAATTAAAAATCAAGATTGTGATTGATCGTGTGCTACGCAATCAGGGTACAGGCTGGCTTACGTGGATCTATGACAACCGTTACGGGAAGTCAGAAGCCCGAGCAACCAGACTAACCAGAGGGTATCGTGTTACGCAGTAACTGGGTTCTGGAGCAGGCAGTAATTTCATGTAAAATACTGGTGTCAGCCTGCAACCGGTTAGACTGGAAGCTAACCCCAATATAGTCGGGAAAAGGTTAGACCAGGGATGGCGAACCTTTCTACATCTACGTGCTATTTTTTCCAAATAAACATTGAATGTTGCAATGACTTGCTAACAAACAATGTTGACATAGTGACTCCTGGAAAAAAATTATAGAAGTACTTTCATATATTATTATACAGTCATGTTAATATCAACAGTTATATATTTATTTAAATTAAAGAACAAATTAGTTCGACTTCCAAATTATACGCCGCCACCCCTGGGCTAGACTGATGTTATGTTTACTAGCCTGATTAGACAAAGACGAAGCTATTCGTCATTTCGTCCTCTATAGCTTCCACCTTTGTCTATCCCTGGGTCAGTACCGACAATTTTTATTGTTTCATTTGCAGATTTGTCCTGTATATCCGACTCTGCGACGTTTTTCATTAAACTACATTCGCGAAGCAACAGTTCGTATATGAACTGCGTTTACAACACTACTGAGCCCGCTGACACATACGTTTACAGGGTGACCTTCGTTATCAAGAAACGATTATTTGATTTGAGTAAGTAGGTAAAGCAGATAATATCAGACGCTTCACTTTTTGTTTATTTTTGTCTTTCATTCTGCATCTTTCACTTATGGTGAATCCGCAGTTGTCGCCCGCGAAATTAAAATTTTCTTACGTTTTTTGCAAATTGCAGGACAGTGTCAGCTTGTATCTTGATCAAAATATGATTTGTGACTATATCAGGTATGTATTTACAGAATTATAATTACTGGAATCATTGGTACATCTCTCTAAGTTAGATTTGTTACATAAGAACACATTTCTTGTGGAAAAGTTCATAAGTAACAAATCTATCTTAGAGAGATGTATCAATGATTCTGTGGCGGCATCTACATCGCCACATGCGAACTACGCATCAAAGTTCTGACGTTACACAACATCCTGACGTCACACAAATACTGCATCGCGCAATTACGCTTTACCGCGCGATGGACCTATTATATACAAGCTCCTGACTTCAACCTCTGGGCAGTTGCCCGCCAGACACGACACCCGTCTGGTCGGAGTATCCTCCCTTTTCTATGGTGGATGAGTGAACTTTACACCTTGTTCCTCATACCACTAAAATTACAATGATTCAATCAAGATACAACCTGAACCTGCCGCTGACCTGCAAATTGCTAAAAAAACGTAAGGAAACTTAAATTTCGCGGGCTGCAACTGCGGATCCACCTTAAAATGAAACGTCGAAACACAAAATGATAGAAAAAAATCTATACTGAACTGATCCAACGCTGTTGGATTTCGGCATCTTTTACTCGCCTACCGAATAATCGCAAATTTAAATGAAAAGAGCAAATGAACTTTCATTCCTATGTAAATTTGTCGGTGCGACGTAAACGTGGAATTAAATAAAGATTCACTAGAGTGAAGTGTCTGATATCAGCTTTACATAGCGACAGCAAACTATAGTGTTTTAGCAAAACAAGTGCGAATTTTGAAACTGACACTGAACGCGATCAGCATATCTAAACCGCGTTCAAGGGCTGTCAGTGTGCGGGAAAGTCCGGAAGGGATACCGTGGCCCCTGGCAACGTACAGGCAACTGAAGGAACAGGGGTGGGTTCTAGTCAATAAGAGTCAGACACCCTCCCCTCCCAGCCCTCCTTCTCTGTCCAGAGCGGGAGATGTTATTTGATAATTTCCCACCCAAAAAATAAATAAAAAGGGCTGTGTCAAAGTGTCAAAAATTCACAAAAAAATACATATGACACTGAACGCTCTTAAACGTGGTCTATGTGCGGATCACGTTCAGTTTAATTGGAGAAATTAGCCCTTAATATATCAATCATAATAATTCTGCGTGTATGTTCGTTAGTGAGCAGGAACGACATGTGGGCGCAATGTTTGTGTTTTCCGAAGCGGGCACAGGCATCTGAAATATTCATTTCGCCAGCAATGTTATAACTTACTTGCAGTCCACCCCGGCTTCGCACGGGTAGCACTAAGTACTTGTCTACGGCGCACCTACCTACCTACCCTACCATGATACTAATAATATTTATCACGATTTTATAATGCAATTAGTAACATGGTGTTTCATACGATTTTTGGAACATCCAGTTGATGTTATTATATTATGACATTTTACATAAAGATTACAAATAAATACATAATATATTGCTAAATAATGTTATTCAGTTTTAAGATAGTTCTACTACATAAGATTTGTTAATTATTACTTTGGTTAGAAGTTATTTAACATTTATGTATGACCATCTATGATTCGTCTAAAATGGCGGGAGAATGGGCGGCCATGTTTGAGGTAGGTACTGGTAAGGTTGAAGGGCTTAAGATGGGGTGACCGCCAATCTTGAAAAGGAACTTGGGTTAAACGGTTGGACGACACAGGACCTCCGACTTTTACAGGACAGACCCTGAGTGGTGTCCATGTCCGTAATATAAAGTTGCTAAAAGCCAATGTACGAATAAATCATGTTGCATAGCGGAAGCTCTGCCATTATTGTAAAAGGGATTGATCATCAGATCACTTCTTGTGAAAGATCGACAGACTACAACGTTCATGTAAGTTAATTGATAATTATTATATCTTGATTATTGCTGATAACTATGTTGTTCAGTATGTGTTTTGATATGCCTAATATTGCTAGCTTGGAGAAATGGTCCAAGAGATTAATGTGATATTATAATGATTTATGCTAATGTAATAATGTGTTGAAAAGAAGCTGCCACGGAGTTTCTTGTCCTTCTTCTCTATGATGACCTAGATTAGGAACGGACAACTAGCTTTCCCATTAACGATACCTATACAATGTCGCCCATGGGCATGTGACCGCCCGTATTTTTTTGAATATTCATGACAAATTATCGATAATAAACTTAAAAAGGGGAGTCTATCTTTTAATTGTTTTTTTTTTTTCAGTATCCCGCTATAATTTTATGTATAATTAACATAATTTCACTTATGTTTTTTAAAATAAATACTGTTTTTTTGGAAAAAAAAATCTTCACCTCCGTTTTTTTTTCATAGTCGACAAATTTTACCAAAAAAATTTAGTTAATCCGATAAAATAACTCGTAAGCTATTAGAAATAATAAACAGAATACAAATCGAGCCAATAACATAGAAGATATGGCAAACGCTACTAAAAACATAAAAAATTTAATAACATGAAAAATATTAAAGATAGACCCCCCCCTTTTAAAGTTAATTTTCTATAATTTTTCATGAATATTCAGAAAAATACGGGTGGTCACATGCCCATGGGCGACATTGTATATTGACAAGCCTTATTGAAATAAATGCCTGGTCTTGTCTTTCTGTGCTTTTCTTCACAAAATCCTTTCCCTACACACCTTATTCATAGAAAGTACCTACATAAAAAGTAAATAACTAGTAGGTACTTAACCATCCTGACACTCAAAACTTGATAATTAAGTGGATAGGTATCTATCTATACCAATTTAATGT
This sequence comes from Agrochola lota, assembly GCA_947364205.1. Taxonomy (NCBI): domain Eukaryota; kingdom Metazoa; phylum Arthropoda; class Insecta; order Lepidoptera; family Noctuidae; genus Agrochola; species Agrochola lota. Next base: position 4,088,685 of record OX376246.1, on the reverse strand, counting down.
AGTTATAATCCACTTTCTAACAAGCGCTTCGCTCTCCTTCTCACTTACGGTAAGTATGTAAGTGAGAAGCCTCGTGCAGACTAGCGCGACGCGACAGCGGTTATTGTTATACCGTGAAGTTTTCTTAAAAATTGTATTGTTCAAGTCGCGTCGCGCCCCGGGTCGCGTCGCGCTGTTCTGCACGAGCCTGAACGAAGCGCCCGTAACGACGAGGGCCGAAACTACGGATTTCGCTTAGGGAGGTCCGGTCGATGTTGCAATGCTGGGGAGACGCTTAAGTATATATCCTGATGATTGCAACTCTAACTAATAATCTCAAAAATTGCATGTTTTCGGTCTTAGAATATCTTTTTTTTATTACTTTTGGGGGACAAATAAGAAAAATAAAAAACAAAGTTTTGCAAACTACCGTGTGACATATCAAATGAAAAGGCTTTTTTTATAATTTTAATATCAATACTTTTAAAAATATTCAAGAAAATTTATAAAAAAATACCATTCCCCATTCCTTACTGTATCCAAAAATACTGAGCCTAAAATTTTGAAAAAATACAGTAACTGGTTCTTTACTCATAGATTACAGGAAACCAGAAGTCTGTCTTAAAATAGCATGGTAAATCTCTCAATATTGTGCGTATAAACTTAAAATTGCAGTTGGAATGTATAGGAGAACATGTTTTTCAACTACAATGTTAAGTTTGTTCTTGGGATAACTCCGGAACCCTTCATTCATTGTGCGTAGTCCAACACGCACTTAGCCGGTTTTTTAAATAGATAAATTATTTAAACTTGCATATTTCGTGTTTTGTATTTTATTGGTAGGTACGTAGCGTAATTACTTCTACCACAATCTGTGCTTCTAATATGCGTCTGAGATAAGAATAGAAAGGTCAATAACCTCCACTTGTCAACTGTCATTTGAAAATGACGTTTAGCAAAAATTTTACATTTAATTTTATTTCATAAAGTGTACTATAATTTTATTAATACCTACGGACATCTTTATCGAACAAGGCAGCCCGGCAATTTACAATAACCACGCGGCAGCGCGCAGCTAGCAAAGCAAAACTCACTTTACGTTTGTAAGGTTAGGTACATTTTCGTTCGCAGCGGCTAGCGACTCGAAGGTGTAGGCTATTATAGCAGTAGGTATTGAACATTTTGTATGGAGTGCTTTATCTTGATGTGCTTTAGAGCCAAGCCGTTCTCGAGGGAGTTATTACCGGGACAGAAAGGGAAACATGCCTAGGCGAGAACGAGATAGAATGAGGTACATTTGCAAATATTGTATTGTGTCGACTGGGTGACAGATAAATTAACCATTATTTTGTTTCCTTTTGTAAGTTACATTCTCAACATCATTTTAAAATCGATAGTAACTTATTGCAGTTGGAATTAGTTTTTGCATGATTTTTGCCATACAGTGATAATATTTTGATACTTACTTGAGTTTATTTTAAAAGTGGTGTAAAATTAATTTTGATATGAATAAAGAGCTTGTAATGTTCCATTTCGTAGATTTGTTGCGTTGATTTCTAGGCAGATAAATTAACGTGTAAGTATTTATTTTTAACCTGTTCCCTTGTATTATATTCGTTTAAACATAATTTTAAGAATCTATAATATAATCTAATACTATAATCCATATAATATAGTTTGAGACGATTTCCCATTATGAAATAGACTAAAGTGACAGAACTTAATTCAATATTTTAGTTTGACAGCATTAAGATGGCACTGAGTTATTAATTTAATGAAAATAACAATTCTGCTATTATTTTTTTTGACGTTTTTCACCTAAAATTTCGATTGTCTAACCCAAATCTGTCAATTTTTAATCGCGATTAAAATGTGTGGAATACTATTAGTTGTCATGAACTAAAATTCACACCAACAACAAAGACTTCAAGTGCAAAAATAGTACTGTATCTTTTTTTTTTTCTTTTGCTTATATCTCGAAAATGGTGTGTCCTATCGCAAAAATAATGAGAATGTCGAGGACACGGGGTAGAGCAAACAATTGCCACGTGGAGTCGCGATTGTCAAATTCGATTATACATAGTTGTGTCAAAATATTTTTTTAATTTAGAGAATTTTGTTTGCAGAATAGCCCTTATTTTTTTTTTTTGAGTGTGGGAAATTATCAAATAACTTCTCTGCTCTACGTGAAAGACTTTTACTGACTAAAACCCACCCGTGTTCCTTCCGTTGCCTGTGTGCCGGAGCCGCGATATCCCTTTCGGACAAACTCGCAACCCTGGCAGGCATTGGCCCTTACGGACCCCGTCATGCAGAATAGCTCTAAGATTCTCATAGCTAAAAGTAAGGTATTTATTGTGATAAATCGGTGTACAAGAGAATCGGCATCAATCTTTAGTCTATGACAACTGAACAATTTTTTCCTAGGCGTCCTTCTAATGGAATTAATAGCTGCACTACTGGTACCGCAAGTAATACGAATTTATCAATCTTAAAATTACTTTACCGGCACAAAATATAGATACAAACAAAAAATACCCTTAAAATATCTGTTATAATTAATAAATGTATATTTCGTTTTATTTCAGATTATGCTGTCATGGCAAATCTAGTATCATACAGAGCGATCGGTTTTGTTGCAAAATTGCATCCAGGATGCCTACCACGAGCTCTTAGCGCGATCCATTTTAGGACCTAAACTGAACTGTTCTTCTAATTCGTACCATGACATTAGTTTAACGATTCAATTTAGGCCATGCCATCTGACAGCGATTGTCCCAAACTGTAAAAAAAAAAAAAACCTATACTTAATAAATACCAAAAGGTAAATAAATATCTACTTTGACTAAGAATTATTTTAACAATAGTTACCGTATTAACGTGGAATCTTAAAAAAAACTGTTGAGTGTCTGTTTTACTTTAAAGTAATGATACTGAGTTAAGAACAAATAAAATGTTACTTGCTTCTGAACGCGTCTGACACTAAATAATGTGCGCGAAACAAACTTATTTGACAATAATAGTGTTGTCTCGTTTTCACCAAAAACGGTTCAGCCACAGATTGCGATCTTTCATTCACTTTTAACGATCCAAATACCGCTGAGCGTATTGGACGTCATGGTACGACTTTGAAGCGATGCAGTTTAAGAACCTAAACTGAAATGCCTTGCTTTTGAATCGTTTTTAATTAGATCATGGTAGGCATCCAGGACATAAAACATGCAACAGTTATATGATCTGCACCAATACGGAACCAACTGACTACACCAAAGTTATGGTGAGATTTGTAATACGAACAGAATTCAGTAAGTTTGTTTGGATTAAATTATGTTCTTACTTTTAACTAATTAGCCTATGGAACGTTATTAATATAAATATTTTCCTTAAGTGGTCGATTTGCGCAATGAGGTCAGAGTTCGAACAGGGAAAAACAAGCCAAAATACCATTTTTATTTTATTTTATGTTTTCTATAATTCAAAATTCAAAAGTCATATATACTAGGCTGAGAATTAGCACTTTTCGAACGTCAAAATTACATAAGACAGTCCCCCAAAACGCCCACCCTTCACCACTTCCTAGTGCATTAGCTGGGAAGAAGAAGTGGCGCAACATATTCATGGATAAAAGGAATTTATGCTCTATTTATCAGAATCATATTATAAACTAGCTGCGTCCCGCGGTTTCAACCGCATAAGTCTCGATCCCGTAAGAATATCGGGATAAAAAGTATTCTATGGTCATGGTCTACCCATGTGCCAATTTCATTAAAATCTGTTCAGCCGTTTTAGCGTGAAAGCGTAACAAGCAAACTCACTTTCGCAATTGTAATATTAGTTAGGATCCATTTATTTATTTACAAACAATACAATTTAATTACAATTTTTGACGTGACAACGTCTTATAAATTGGTTTGCCGGGTGACACTTCAAGAAACTGCGTTACGCTCCGCTCACGTTATGCGCTCACAATGAGAGCGAGTGAGAGGCACGCGTCCCTTCCACTCGGGCATGGTTAGCCCGCCTAAGAGCGAGAGAGACAGACATAAAAAGTGAAAGGCACGCGTCCCTTCATTTGTTCCTACTATACGAATGAATATTCACATTAAAATTATTTTACCACTCAAAGTCGTTGTCACGTAAAACTTTCGCCCGTATACCGACTTTACAGGCAACCAATTTTTTACAATTTATTTACATTTGCTCGAAAAAAGCGTTTTCCAAGCAGTAAATTTGTGCGGAATGTGTCACTTTTTTTCACTAGTGCTTTTTACTTTTCTGTTTTTTTTAATTTTTGAGGCCGTCGTCAGCCCGTCTCGTCTCAGAGATTTTATTATTTGAGAAAAGTTTTACAAATTTGAATTTACAAATCAGATGATGATGATGACGATGGCGATGATTATGACGATGGTCAAAATCAAAAAGTCAAAGTCGAAGTCGAAGTCGAAGTCGAAGGCGAAGGCGAAATCGAAGTCAAAGTCACCACCAAAGTCAAAAGTCAAAGTCATGAATTTTGTTTTTATCATTTATATACGTCGTCGTATGTTAGATGTTACACATCACAGGCGACTGCCGTAAGGCTCGCTCGTTTTTTTTTTCCTCTCACAATGCATCGTAAAACGTTGTATGATACACGTGCGTAAGATGATTTCCGCACTAATAGCATAAATAACTATTATAGCCTTTTTCAGAGGTATTACAAAATTGTACCTTTATTCCACTACCTAAACTTATATAGTTTTGCAATGTTCATATTTCATAACCTCTCATGTCTTTTCAGATCAATATCCTTTGCACATGGAACTGCCATCGAACGGTACAGTAACGGAACTCTATAATAATGATACAATTGAAAAACTCAAGGTTATTTTCTATGAGTTTGAAGATAGTGAGACATTGCAGTTAAAATGTGGTCCTCTTCTCGCTCCGTGGCCAGGACCAGTTGTATACCGACAATTTAAACATTCTGGTAAGTTTTGATATTTATTGTATTTAAAAAATATAGGTTTTCTTGGTTTTTTTGGGTTGCCTGAAAATTAAAACATCGCCTTAGAGTGAAAAGCTCGGGAATGCACCTTTGACTTATTATTTTATTACATTTTTTGAAAAAAAAAACCTTTCAACACACGCAGTCTTGTGGCGGCATCTATTTCGCCACATGCGACCTACGCATCATACTGACGTCACGCAAAATCCTGCATCGCGTAAGCAGATTTTACCGAGCGATCAGCATTTAATATAACTTCCCAGTTGCCCACCAGTTTTTCGCATATAAGAGGTTTTCACTCTAAGACGACGAAAAATGGAATGGTCTAAGATCCGCAGAGGAACGACCCATGTTTAATGAATGAAAATTATTTTATCGATAAATTCGTTTTAGTAACAAATGTTTCTCTTATAAAACACTATCCATTGATATACTCGTATCACATATGGCTATTGGGCGCCAAGAACATTCCTAAACTTAGGTGGCAAAGTAGTCACCTATTTAGGTTAACTCTGCATTGGCTAACAATTGAAAAAAAAACAAATAAATTAAAAATTAAATCAAATTATTGTTTATTCAAATAAACATTTTATTTTATTTATGTTATTTATTTCATTATTTTATTTATTTATTTTAATTGGCAAAAGTCGAGTTACTAGCAAAGGTTCTCCTTGAAAAGCTCTTTCAATTGGTGTTTATCTGGCAATGTTTAAAAAAAAGTAATTTTTGAATTTTAAATTAATCACAGTCTGGTCAGGATTTTTTTTTAACCAACTCGCCATATATTTCTAACATACTAAATAGTTTTCATCCAATAAACAGATAGGTGAAGCTCGTTCCTCTGTGGATCCTCTACTAGAACTTTAAGCTTACCTACACAAACACACTAACGAACCTTGTTGCATTGCATGATACGCTACAACTGCGTTTTCTGAGGAATCGAACAGCGTCCATTAGGGGTACACTAGTCGTCGGCTCGAACTCATAGGTGGGCGTGGCATATGCATGCCAAAATTAGGCTAATTATTAATTTATTTAATTTTATTTATTTAGTATTTATTTATCTAGTTTTTATTTATGTATTTATATATTTATTAATTTCGAGGAGCTCGTGGCTAAGTAATAACAGCCGCACGGATTGATCCATCAGGTTAAGCTACGGTTGCCGGGGTTGGTCCGTGGATGGGTGACCATCTTTACATACCAAGACTCCTCCGTGCCTCGGAAAGCACGTTAAACCGATGGTCCCGGCTGTCATTCGTCAGAAGCACGAAAGCCTGACAAATAGTCTTACCAAGGGGTATTGTGTTACCCAGTAACTGGGTTGTGGAGGTCAGATAGGTAGTCGCTCCATATAAAATACTGCTACTCAGCTGCATCCGGTTAGACTGGAAGCCGACCCCAACATAGTTGGAAAAAGGCTGGGCAGATTGATTGATATATTTATTAATTTAGTATTTATTTATCTAATTTTTATTTATTTGGTGAAATAGACGATTTATAACGAAAACGAGCGCGTACAATTTCATGATCAGACCTTTGGGCGTATAGATATTATGGAAAAACTACTGGATGTATTTACCCAAAATAAAATTATTTGTACTATTGAACAAATTATCTATCCTCGTACAGTTTCTATTTAGCCATTTTTATACTACATAAGTTATTTATTTACGCCCAAAGAAGAGTTAAAATTAGTGCTGAAATATGAAAGTTTCGACGCTCATAAGTTCCAAACCAATACTTTTTTCCAATTCTGCTTCCATATAAGGCTAGATAACGTACCGTAACTTCAAAAATGCAAATCAACAATTTATAAAAAACGTAATAAATCATTTTAAAAAAGTAAAGGAGGTTTTAAAAAAAGGAAACTAATGCTAAATAAAGAAGCTGTCTATTCCAAAATAAAAAAAATTACAAGCCCGTGGAACAAAAAAAAAAGGAAAAAAATATGCAATATTATTTTTCTGCGCTATCTGTTGAGGTTGAGATTGCAAGAGAAGCAAAAAAAAATTACGAAAATTTTGAAAATTTGAATCTTGAAGTTTAAGCTTTTTCTAAAGTCTCAATCTCAACTTTCAATGAAATTTTTCAAATTTTTCATTTAATTAATTTTTCAATGAAATACAGCCTGTCATACTCGTCCCTGTCACTGCAAACTGGAATTTTTATTTGCTCCCATAATTTTTTTGAGTAATTTATTATCTGCCTACATTGATAGGTAAAGCCGATCCAATCTGCCTAGCTTTTCCCAACTTTATTGGGATCGGCTTCTAGTCTAACCGGATTCACCTGAATACCAGTATTTTACATGGAGCGACTGCCTATCTGACCTCTACAACCCAGTAACTGGATAATAGGATACCCCTTGGTACGACTGGTTGTCAGACTTTCGGGCTTCTGACGACCCGTAGTGATATTCAAAGAGGCATGACAGCCGGGACCAACGGCTTAACGTGCTTTCCGAGGCACGGAGGAGTCTCGGTATGTAAAGATGGTCACCCATCCACTGATCAACCCCGGCAAGCGTAGCTTAACCTGACGGATTGACCTGATTGATAGGTAAAGCCAAGCCAACATTTTTATTCTTTACTATCGAAACCAGAAAATTTTCGTGGATTTGTTACAACTTGTGAACCCCCATTTTTTTTTCAGCAGCAGGAGTCAGTGTCATTATAATACTGATAATATTATATTGGTCCGTCAAGAAGCCTTGCTGCTGTATAAGATCGAGGTTGCTAGAAATAACAATGCCGAGACCCCACGTAAGTTTTTTGCCTATTTTTGTACTTTCTCCTTAAAATTATATTACTGTTTCCTTTTTACTTTATAAAATTATAAAATATAATACTATTATATAAAATACTAAAATATAATATTATTAAGTATATAAAATATTATATTATATATATTTAAAATTATGTTACTGTATACTTTATACTTACTGTACTTATACTTTTTTTTCTAACAGATGATTAAATATCCGTTTTTACTTTCAGCGAGACATAGAAAACCAGTTGTCTGTTTTCCAACCAATTAACGAACGGGAAGCCGCGGAGGTTGCAGAATAATTATGTGGAGATTCAGTAGTCAAGGGATGGTCATCGCACACCTTAACGAATCAACATCAACTCAACTCAGCAAAACATTGACATTTGAGCTTAATATCGCGTCACGTACAGCAACATCTCTGGTGAACGACAACGCGTCGACAACTACTGTCACATAATGTTGGAAAATGTCACTCTACGAGACTGATATTAAGTTCACGAAGATTTATTGTGTATGATTAAGTAAATCGAGGTTTTGTTATAATGTTTAATTCGTTATTTTAACATACTGTATTTACTAAATAATTCAGTGCGTACGAACGAAATGCGAGGGGACTCGTAAAGTTCCGAAGAGTTAATTAATATAATTAATGTGACTACTCCACGACTGAATTTGTGGAAGAAAAAGGAATAACTATATTTGCGTAATGTTGTTGACTGTGAGTCTACTAAGTAGGCAATTGAGTTATTTAAAATAATATTATGTAGCGAACTAAGGTCCCCGTCACGAGAAGCTATAAATTTTGTAAATAAAGAATTTCTACTAAGTTACGTGGCGAAACAACTAATCCTAAATTAAAGTAACATGCGTGTAATACGAAACGAACAAGGAATTTCACTCGGTCAGGTTATATTTTAGCGATATAAAGCGCTGTCGACTAATGAAACATTAGTCGACAGCGCTTTATATATTTGTTTACAAAATTTATAGCTTCTCGTGACGGGGACTTTAATTTATTTAATAACATCTATTGTAAATGATACCTACATTGACAAATAAAACTAAATTCATTGTTTTTATTTTATTTGAGCCTAAACCCCCTATCTTTGTTTTGTGTGTTTATGCACCCGATATGGGAAGCTCACCTTCAGAGAGGGACGAATTTTGGGGCAGTTTAAGAGCGCTAACACATTTGCATTTTGTTCGCTTTAATTGTTCACATTTAGTTCACCGGTGATCTCTAAATAGGTATTAATATTGGCCACACTTGTTCATTGGCTGTATTAAAGTGAAAAAAATCACTTATACCTGTATAAGGCATGTATAGGAGTGTAAAATTGGGCTATTAAGTAACTATTGGTGTTATATTAGGATAATATTACTCTTCGAGTCAACTTTCATTTTAAAAGCTGAGCTAGAGAAAAGGGAAAAATATGGCAATGGCTATTTAAAGGTACGGTATTATATTGGTGGCATTTTAACACAACACATGTGAACATTAATGCAGTCAAAAGCTGTTGTATAGAACCTTTTGTGGAGCGTTATTCAGCTTGTTGCTGTAAGCGGTAATAATGGTACACGTGTGAACCTTTCTAGAGCTCACGACATTATAATGTTACACATGTGAAACTTCAAAGAGTTCACAACATTAATTTGGAGCTACAATGGTTCACAGTAGCTGGAGAAAATGTCCACCGTGATTTTATTTTACATAATAGTCCCTTATGCCATACTCTGTCGAAGGCCTGTTGTACGTCAAGGAAGACTGAGGAACAGTATTTCTTGGTTTCTAGAGCATTTCTGATGACGCGACACGCTCTGTGAATTTGTTCTGTAGTGGCATGTTCTGGTCTAAAGCCAAATTGGTGATCGGGAATTATTGACATTGAACCTAGAAGCCAGCACAACAACAATTTCTCAAAAATTATGGAGAGTACAGGCAGTAAACTAATAGGTCTATAGGACGTCACTTCGTGAGGCGGCCTTCCTGGCTTGTGTATCATGATGATTTGTGATACTTTCCACAGCAATGGGTAGTATCCAACCTGTTACAACCCTTGGTTTGTTGTGGTCTGTCGGCCAGTGTGTTGGCTCAGATGTGGAAATTGTGATTAAATTGTTCGTATCAACAAACTTTTTTAACTCTCTCCCTCTCGTCGTGTTTAGTCGCGAGCCCCAATGAACATGTTTAGCGTTCTAGTCCCCCCGATATAAAACGAGGTCCTAGACTCATCACATAGATTGTAAGTGGCTCTTCTTTTAAATTGTGTTTTGGAGGACAATATACAGAAGACAAGGTGATATCTCCATTACTGTCATGGATAGCTATTGTGGTTGCCTGTATATGCTCCGTGCTGAACTAGGGCAGTTCGTGATGTTTGATGGATTCTCTTATTATGACAGCTGTTCCACCGTGTGCAGTACCATCAGGATGATTTGTGGTGTAGATGTTGTAGTTTTTTATTTTGATTTGGCTGTTAGAGGTGAAATGTGTTTCGGATTTAAGTAGGACATCCAGATCATGGAAGTTAATCAGGGTCTCGACTTCACTTTTGTTGGGAAATAGTCCGTTGATGTTCCAGGTGGCTATTTTGATCGTATTGATCATTTTCTCATTTTATTGACTAGTGTAGTTATGAGTCCTAACAGGATGCTCATCTGTTGTAAGATAACGCCAATCTTTTCACTTTGTTTAAGGAACATCTGTTCCAGTTTGCTGGTGGTGTGTTGTGTGGTTTGTTGATATGTTGTTTGAGTTGCGCTCCTTTCATGTGGTAATGCCTTAACAATATCTGCGTATTGTTTACGTTCATTTCTGGTATCATTCTTTTTGGCCTGTGAATTGTGTTCTTCGTTGTTATTGCTGATCTGTGTGTTTTGTGTTGTTTTACTTCTAGTGAAGTTTGGCTTTCGGGTTTTCTGGCCAGGGTCTCATTGTAGACCTCACACCCCTTGTAGTTTGCAGGATGTGGGCCTAGGCGTAAGGCACACGTGGCTGAGGAATTACGATCAGTCTTAGGGCATTCCTTGGTGTTGTGTGATTCTGCACATTTTAGACAGCGGTAAGGTCTCATGCAGTAATTTTTAGAATGTCCGTCCTGCTGACATCTTTGACATTGTACCGGGGCTGTCCTTTTCTTAGGATCTTCTATAGCAACTACTTGATGATAAATAACTTTCACCTCTTTTGCTGCTTTGTTGTTTGGTCCTGGTTGCAAATTAACGAAAAAGGTTGATGTGGGTACTTTATCAAGTCCATACCTAGAGTTTATGATTTCGCCTAGTACTACATTTCCGGTATTTTCAAATGCCTCCTTAATAGCTTGATGTGGGGTTGTGTAGTGTAGGTTTTTGATAACCAGTCTAAGGTTATTTCCATCTTTTCGATTAAAGGTGTGTGTACAAAGTGTTTCAGCAGAATAGCATTTGTAAACCACTAAGATTTGTACAAAAGTAAGGTAAGGTAAGGTTTGTTTGTTTGTATTAGATGATGCGGAATTGGATTTTTTAGGTAATGGAATAATTTGAGCATTTTTCCATTAACATGTAAAGACACCAATAGACACGGAAATATTGAGGATGTGACAAATGACTGGCAGGATAACATCCAGCACAGGGACTAACATATTACGGCTTATACAGTCACTTTCTTTTGCATTGGAAGTAACCGATAGTATACTCTTCTTAACATCACATGCGGAGAATTGACCAGATCAAACGACTGTCAAAGATCCACGAATGACAGCCGGGACTAACGTCTTTTAAAGTGCTTTCCGAGTCACGAAGCAGTCTCGGTACGTAAGATGGTCACCCATCCACAGGCCAACCCCGGCGACCGCTTAATCTGATGGATCGACCCTTGCAGCAGTTATTACTTAGCCACGAGCTCCTTAGAAGAAAGATAATTTAAAGTATTCAATTTAATTGTCCTATCAAAATTGGACGAAGCAGTAAAATGATTATTCATTGCATCGATGTTTATATCTTTTGGGATTGAGTCTTCTCGGGTTCTATCGACCCCCAGTGACCTAAGAAACTTCCAAACTTTGGTAGTAGATAGTGCGCCGTAGCGTAGATAAGTACTTAATGCTAACCGTGCGAAGCCGGGCGGGGTAAAACTAGTCACTCAATAAAAATTAAAACATAATAAATTATTTTACAATGCATTTGCTCGAAAAGAGCGTTTTCCAAGCAGTCAATTTGTGCGGAAAGTGTCACTTTTTTCACTAGTGTTTTGTACTTTTCTCTTTTTTTTTTTTTAGGCCGTCGCGCGTCGTCAGCCTGTCTCAGAGATTTTATTATTTGAGAAAAGTTTTACTAATCAGATGATGATGATAACGATGACGATGGTGATGGCGATGGAGATGATTCTGACGATGGTCAAAGTCAAAGTCGAAGGCGAAGTCGAAGTCGAAGTCAAGGTCGAAGTCAAAGTCAAAGTCGAAATCCAAGTAGAAGTCAAAGTCGAAGTCAAAGTAAAAAATCAAAGTCAAAAGTCAAAGTCATGAATGTTGTTTTTATCACATAAATAAGTCGTCTTAGATGTTACCATAGGCGACTACCGTAAGGTTCGCTCGTTTTTTTTTATTTCCTCGCACAATGCATAGTAAAACGTAGTATGATACACGTGCGTAAGATGATTTTCGACTCGTGTCAAAATGCCACTCGTCGGAAATCACCTACCTTCCGCACTTGTAGCATGTATAACTATTTCAACACACTTGCTCGTAAAGTAGCTCTTATTGAACCGTTTTAGGTTCATAATTCAGTGTATTAAAAATGCTTGCTTTTTACTTTATACTAACGGACTAGTGCTGTAATGCCACAGATAACTAATCAGGATTTGATTGCGACTCGCTAAAAACAATAACATTGGACTTGCCTGGGAATTGAACGCGACATCTACGTGTCACTGATTAAATTATCACACCCACTTTAACATCCTATGCGTGTTTCTTATCTTTTAATTAAACTATTTAAATTAACAATAAAAGCGAAAACTGGAATAAATTTAGAATTTTTACAAACGTCAAACAACCGAGATCCTTTTTAACTGGTCCAAATTTATCCTGTAATCGAAAAGTTAGTGATTGACATAATAAATATCGACTTTGTTCAAGGAGTATTTTATTACTCCTTTATTGAAAAAAAATAAAACTATTTAATGTATTTATAATAATTATACAGACAACAATCGTGTTTTTTGGTTAGGATTTTCAAAATGCTGTTGGCGCTAGCCCGCGTTTAAAGATGCGGTCCTATTTCCTTATTAAATAATGTCGTAGGTCTATATGAAATATGGGGACCGCTCAAGTTTTAGAATATTATACTGCTTTAACACTGAATTTGTTACGAATCATAATGAATACCTCCAAAAACAGTACGGGTTAGCGACGTTTTGCCCGCCATTCAATACCGAATGTCAAAAGGAAAACTGTTTCTGGGAATTGAAACTCCAATCTTATCCCCTTCAAGTGATCTTAAATCCTCCAAGCTAACTAGACGAATAAAATATATCGTTACTGTTAGAAATATCAAAAATGTTTTTGTCTTTGACATTCGACATGTCCGATGGAAGTACGAGCAGAGAATTTGAGCTACACCAGGGATCACCAATTAGTTTTATTTAGGGTCTATATAAAAAAATAATATGACTCACGGTCCGTTTGGAAGACGTTACCTACTAGCAACCAAGATTAAAAGATGTTCAAGGACCGTGCGTATTTTTGTTTTTTTGGAAATCAAGCATTTCGATTTGTATATTACCTCACCCAGCTAGCTCTATAACTCTCGAAAACATTTGCAGCTTCATGCGGCTTGCGTTTTGCGTCGTCCGTTGTCATGTCAACGGCACAAAATATAAAGCGTGGGCTTAATTCAAGTACTCAAAAAACATTGATTAGGGTTTTGTGATAAATTTTAATGTTTACTTAAAGTCCGTGCAAAATAGGCCGGCGGTCCGGATCCGGACCGCGGTCCGCCATTTAGTGACTCCTGAGCTACACCATCTGTAAGCTTGTCTCGTATTATTTGTCAGGTAAGTATTTGGTTAGCATAAGTATTTTTTTTAAATCTTTGACATACCAAACGTACGTAAGTACCCGTGCTATCTTGTTCGTTTTCACGGTTTAACTTAAGAACGTATTTCAATGGATTTGTTTTTTATTTAAAAGTTACTCAATATAAAAAATACTGATGAAACACTACCTACAAAAATAAATTGTAACATCGAAAGTACCTACCAAAACATAGATCATACTACCACATCACTAAACCATAGACAATTTCTAGCGGCCATTGTTGTTTGGCAAATTTTGAAACGCGACATAGTAGTATGAAATAAGTAAGTACTATCATGGCAGCATGGAATTTGTATAAAAAATTGACTTTCAATACAAGGAACTAGTATGAACTATCCTATACTATTAAATGAGCATTCCCTATGTTAGCTCGAGCAGAGATTTGTGCTTTTTTAATCTCATCAAAGATACTTCTGGTCTTCTATGTTCTATGTTATGAGGTTTGGTTTCCTTCAGGTGGACAATGGAAGAAGAATGACGTGCATAAAAAAGGCAAGATATACCCACGCACAATGGTGCGTGGGTATATCTTGCCTTTTTTATGCTACTGTGTAAATAAATAAAATATTTTATATTAACATAATATTTCATCAAATTATATATTTTTCACTACATATTAATCTTAATTTGCGTATTCAAATTATTATTTTGTGTATATTATATTTTTATATAGGCTGTTCAGCGGTTCTGCCTGTGCCTATATTTACAACTGCGCGCGCATCGCTAGCAGAAAAAATTCAACCAGCGCGCCATTTTCCTTAAATATTTGTTATCCTTTTTGTTTTGTTATTATACGAAATCTATTGTCACCAACCAATGTATTGTCACCAACCGACGCCGCGACGAACAATTTTTTTTAAAAGAAGCTCCGATTGACAGTTCCTGGCAACAAAGGTCAGTTGAACTTAATAAATCTTTCATCATCTCTATAGTTACGTTATTCCAGCATAAGTTCTTACAACAAGTCTTTTTTTTTCCTCGCAATTTTGTTGAAAAACGTCTTATGAAACGCATGTGCATTGATCATTACGCACTCGGCTAAATTATCGCGCTGGCCTATGGCTTGCGCGCCATTGTCGCCTTGTGGGTAATGAACAATACAGCACACTCGTATCATAATGTACTATTATTACACGTAACACATCACTACTCGACAGTGGTGAAGTTTCCAAAAAATAACAGTTAGCGACAACCCAGTGGTGTCGTCCAGTGGTGTCGTTGACAATACATACACGATTCAAATGTGTCCATAGTGACATATCTCATCAGATCTTCTGTATATTTAATAACTTATCTAACATTTTGCCAGTTATGTTTAAGTCCCATGTAATAGGGGCGAGCCTATTGCTATCAACCGGGCACAAAATACAGACTTCGGGCTGTTACTGAGCAATACTTACAAAAAAAAAAACAACCGACTTCCAAAAAAATACACTACATCAATCTACCTAGCCTTTTCCCAACTACGTTGGGGTCGGCTTCCAGTCTAACCGGATGCAGCTGAATACCAGTATTTTACATGGAGCGACCGCCTATCTGACCTCCACAACCCAGTAACTGGGTAATACGATACCCCTTGGTAAGACTGGTGTCAGACTTTCGGGCTTCTGACGACTCGTAACGACTGTCAAAGATCCACGAATAACAGCCGGGACCAACGGCTTAACGTGCTTTCCGAGGCACGGAGGATTCTCGGTATGTAAAGATGGTCACCCATCCACTGACCAACCCCGGCAAGCGTAGCTTAACCTGATGGATCGACCAGTGCGCCTGTTGTTACTTAGCCACGAGCTCCTCAAAAAAAAATACACTACATAGTGATAAATAACTTTTGAATTTTCGTGTTTTGCCACCGACTTCCGAAATTAAAGTTATTTTTCACTGTGTAGTGTTTATTTCGGAAGTCGGTTGTTTTTTTTTTTATAAAACGTTTTTAATTTTCACTTTGTAGTTGTGGTACCTACCCCACACATTGTATTTTTAACTTTTTAGTCGTGGTACCTACCCGACACAAATTCGAATACCCCTACCTGCTATGTAAATAACAGTGACAGGAAGTTATCATCATATCATCCACATATATACTAAGTGAGAAACATGCATACCCGACGAACGTATAACCTCCTCCTTTTCGGAAGTCGGTTAAAAACCTAATAACACTGTCCGACTTGGGAATCGAACCCATGCAAAAGCAAACGCGCTTGCAACCACTAGACAGTAGGTCTTAAATGTTTAGACTACGTTCACTCACGTATCATAAAGTTCAGTTTGCGATACGACCCGACACTGTTTTAAGACTTTTTCCATAGTCGCTCCATGTAACTACTGGTATTCAGCTGCATACGGTTAGACTGGAAGCCAACTACAGCATAGTTACCAGGCAGATGATGATGTGGGACACTTGTTAGAATTTATACAAAAATAGGCTTTGATATCATTGCATTTATTAACTGACTTCCAAAAAGGAGGAGGTTACTTTTCGTTGCGTATGTTTTTTTAATGTATGTCCACCGATTTCTCCATCAATTGTGGGCCGATTTTGAAAACTATTTTTTTGTATGAAAGGGTATGCTCCCAAGTTGGTCCCATATAAATTTTATTAACTTTGCTTGGGTAGTTTTTGAGTAAGCTTCAATAATACGTATTTTTCCCACTTAGTATATGTGGATGATATGATGATACTTCGTCACTGTTATTTACATAGCAGGTAGTGGTATGTAAAAAATATACAAAGTGAAAAATAACTTTAATTTCGGAAGTCGGTGGCAAAAAACGAAAATTCAAAACCAAAGACACCGACTTCCGAAATTAAAGTTACTAAATTATTTTTCACTTTGTAGTGTTTTTTTTTTATGTCAGTTGTTTTTTTTTTTTGTAAAAAGTTTTTGATTACTCTGTCCGTTTTTCATCTAGCAACTTAAAAACAGCTGTGCTCTCGGAGTGCGACGATCAATTGTCATACTCTAAGCCCAGATTCAGACGGGCATCGCGCCGATTTTTTATTCGCGCACTGAATTATCAACGCTCTGCTTTGCGCCGAGAGTTGAAAATCCAATAGTGTGTTTTTTTAACGCATTCGGATGCGCTCTGTTGGATTCTCAATGCTCGGCTCAATTCCGAGAGTTGAAAATCCAGACCGCAGAAATATCACCTTTAAAAAAAGCGCCAGTGCAAACCTGGGTTAAGTCCCACACTACGTGCTCACAAAACTATAAAAAATGGGCCTGATCATCCAAACCAACAATCGAAATGCGTTTTACTCGTCCCTCTCCCCAATGCAAAAAGTCTATCTAATCGGTATTCCATTTAGAGGACTGATATCAACGGCACTTGGACCGAACGGCACCATGGAACGCACTTATCAATAAAAATCTGTGCGGTTAGGAGAACAGCTTAGGCCGTTCGGCCCTGCCGTTAAAATCATTGCTCAAATTGGAATACCTCATCTTTCTGAATGACCAACTCCTTTGAAAATTCCAAAGTGCTTGTTTATGGTGAAATTGAAATAAATGCTTTAAGTGCGAGAGTGTCTAGTGCCCAGCACGAGTAGCATGACAACCATAGAAACTGGTTTTGAGGGCTGGTAGGTATAAATATAATAATTTTAAAATAAACCTATGTGTGTAAAGATTACTGAACAGTTTTTTTAATTAAACTTTAAGTAATTCTATAAGTACATACATTAATAAATTATTTAAATACATTATTCACATAATTATAATATATACAAGCCGTGCGCCTGATGGCGTTTCCCATCGGCAAAAGCTCCTATCGTATTTACATAATTAAGTTTTAGCAAGTACCTAATACATAACAAAACATCAAGACTGTAATCCTAATGGTTAGGCAGAGTATACAATGCACTTTTTATACAAAGAAAGAAAGAAAAATGCGTTTATTGGCATTACAGCAGAAAAATACCCCATATATGTAACTAAAAAAAAAAATCTTAATGATAATTACCATCAAATTATACAATCATTCTTCGTTTACATAATTGGCTACTGATATGTACTGCTTTGGCGATCTACCATCCAATTATTTATTCATATCCGTTACTCCAGCAGGAAAATCTCTTCTAGAATGAATTGAGTTCAACGAATAATAACAGCGTAATCTGCTGTAAATATGCGCCAAATAAAAAAGAAGTTTTGGAAACAAACCGGAAAGACGGTCATTTGTTTAGCATTGTCCTGTTGGAACAACATAACTCAAGCAGGACAATGCTAAACAAATGACCGGAGAGAGAAATAAAGTACATGGCCAGATAGCTTATGATTTGTGCGCAAATGTGCGCCGAAAAATGTTTTGATTTCCTACTGGAGTAACGTTTGGCAGAATCTGGTTTTTCAGAAACCAATGATTGTGCGCCCGTAGGCGTACAATAAACGTATAATATATCAGTAGCTTTAATCTGTGTGTATTTGTGCATAAACTGACGCCTTCTTCACATGGTGGGGGTACGCAGAAACTATAGAATACCATGTGCTACGATCCTTATAACGGTACTCCTTTTTCTGAGTTTACGTTCTCACACGCACACCGGTTGCAAGTACGCACTAGTACTAGTAGGTATTGTATATTTTTGACTTTGCACTTATTATTAATTTATTTTACTAAAGGGCTCTCCCGACCACAGTAACTAGACCCGACCCAGACTGCGGGGAATATTCCTCGGCGCCCGCGCCTTCTTTAAAATCATTACGAATTTCTTTAAAATCATTACGAACTTCTTTAGAATCATTAAGTATTTGTCCAGACAGTCAAATAAACATAGCAATCATACGGGGCTCCCTACTTGAAATCGAATGACGTAAGATCGAATAATATTTGCTCAAAAATGTTAACTCGATAGTACTTGTAATCGATAAATTATGAGCGCGACAGTTCACTACCTCGATGCATCAAAATCTCGAATAACTATAAGATCGAATGATCGACAGCGCGAAGCCCATTATGTTGAAACATCATTTCTCGAACGACCATCTAATCGATTTACAGAATAGTTTTAAGGATTTTTATTTGAGTACAATTTATTGAAACAATATAAGCGTAGAAATATAAATCAACTATAATCATGAAAAATAATGATGGTAATAAAATAACGTTACAAAAACCTAGTTATTTTACCAAATAGGTAGGAAGTAGGTAAACTTATCTATCAACGAAATATGGATATAAGACACTTATTCCATGTTTCGTACAATACAAGTTTAATTCCTACCTATTTGGTAAAATAACTAGGTTTTTGTAACGTTATTTTGTTACCATTATTAGGTGGTCGTTCGAGAAATGATGTTTCAATATAATGGGCTTCGTGCTGCCGATCATTCGAGCGTATATTTATTCGAGATTTTGATGCATCGAGGAAGTGAACTGTCGCGCTCATAATTTATCGATTTCAAGTACTATCGAGTTAACGTTTTCGATCAAGTATTATTCGATCTTACGTCATTCGATTTCAAGTATCCGAACCCATAACATTATATGTTTGGAGAATGGCCGTCACACTGAAACAACTCATCACCAACTCGACTCACACGTCATCATACAACATTGGAAAGTAAACTTAATATAAAGCTCACATGCCAATGCTTTGCTTTGAGTTGAGTTGATGGCGAGTAGTTAAGGTGTGCAACGACCATCACTTGACTACTCAACCACTTCATAAATGTTCTCCATCTCCATAGCTTCCCGCTCGTTAATGGGTCGGAAGATGGAGAGGAGGTTCAGGTAAAATACGCTTGCTGGCTGAAATTAAAAACAAACATTGATTTATATAAAATGCAATCAATATTATATAATTTATATTTAATCACAGTTTAAAGGGGCATCAGGGTTAAATTAGCTAGCGAAACGTGATGGGGATCTAAACACAATAAAACAACAAAAAAAAACGTTTTGATTTTCTTGTTTAGCGATCAACGACCGCCCGGTAGGTTAGTTACTTGAAGTAGGTATGAGTTGAGAAAATCACTTTTTTATCTATACTGTGATACTATAAAGAGGTTAATAGTAGTTTATGAAACTGTTGCATAAAGAGGGGTGCTAAAATACGAGTGCGTAATAGTATCACACGAGTGTTTTAATACCTAGTTATGTGCAGTTTCATACACTACTTTATTTACTCTCATACATTGGGATTGAATCTCCTAAATAAAAGATCAAAATTAAAGATCAAGAATACAAAATTCCCACGAAATTCAGTACAACAAAACGTATGCATGGCACCCAGCACATCACCGGGCATGCGCTAGAGCGTTACTGCTGTCCCCCGTAACGTTCCATTACAAAAGCTGATGGAAACTCCTTGATGATATTAACTTCTTGGATTGGCCCTGTATCGTAATAGAAAAAAAAATGTTTTATAGCATTATTTCGTTAGAGAAAAAGTGTTTACAATGCATTTGCTCGAAAAGAGCGTTTTCCAAGCAGTCAATTTGTGCGGAAAGTGTCACTTTTTTCACTAGTGCTTTTTACTTTTCTGTTTTTTTTTTTTTTTTGAGGTCGTCGTCTGCCCGTTTCGTCTCAGAGATTTTATTATTTGAGAAAAGTTTTTCACAAATTAGTATTTACAAATCAGATGATGATGACGATGGCGATGATTATGACGATGGTTAAAATCAAAAAGTCAAAGTCAAAGTCAAAGTCGAAGTAGAAGTAGAAGTCAAAGTCGAAGTCGAAGTAGACGACTTATACACTCGCTCACTTCGCTCGCTCGTGAATAAAAATGCCACTCGTCGGAAATCACCTACCTTCCGCACTTATAGCATAAATAACTATTATAATGTGATTCTATTTTTAAATTTCGGTATGGTGTTTATAAAGTATGTCAATATAAACTCATTTTGCAGTTTATAATTCGAATTTTAGGATATGCGAGTACATAAATTTGTTTAGCCCGTCGCAGTTTTTATTATTTCAGAAAACTTTTACAAATTACGATGACGATGGCAATGGCGATGACGACGGCGATGGCGATGGCGATGCGATAACGAAAGCGATGGCAATGACGATGACGATGACGATGGTCAAAGTCAAAGCCAAAAAGTCAAAGTCAGTCAAAGTCAAAGAGAAAAAGTCAAAGTCATGAATGTTGTTTATATCATTTATATACGTCAGCAAATATGTGCGACTACTACTGTAAAGCTCGGTAGTTTTTATTTCCACGCACAATGCATAGTAAAACGTTGTATGATACACGTGCGTAAGATGATTTCCGCACTTAGCACAATAACAACTATTATTTGTAAGTTTGTATGTAGGGGATAATCTCCGAAACTGCCAGTCGGATTCGAAAAATTCTTTTTGCATTGGATATCCCAATTCTTAAGGAAGGTTATAGGCTCGCGGACGAAGTCGCGGGCAGAAGCTGGTCGTAAATATTTATATATTGATCACGTCTGAGAAAATTACACAAAAAAAAAAATGTTTTCAATTTATATTTCGAGTAGGTAGGTACTTACTACATTACCGTTGAACCAAAAAAAAAACGATCGTACCTGTTCTTGGTTTATCATGTTTAGATATCTATACCCATCACATCTGCGCAGTTTCGCTAGCTAATTTAATTTAATCCTATATAGTATTATATTTTAAAGAAGACAGTAAGTACTAAAAAGGCCAAAACCTACATCGGGTCTCGGCGTTGGTATTGTTGACAATTCTTGCGAAGTTAATCGTACCCAGCAGCACCGCTTCTTGACAATCCAATAACAACCAACAATCAATATTGCAATGACTGCAATGCCAGCAGCTAAACCTAAGTATAACTGAGTATTGCTAGTAGATGTTGCACCTGAAAAACAAAACATGTATTGATTTATTTAAATCATCATCAACTCAGTCTATCGCAGTCCAGGCTCACATAGGCCTCTCCCTATCTGCGCCACAACACCCTTTACTCCGCCTTCCGCATCAAGTCTGTCCCAGCCACCTATTCAAGGTCGTTGGTCCATCTAGCCGGGGGAGCGTCATACACTAGTTACACTTCCCGATACGCGGTCTCCACTCCAGGACCCATTTGCTCCACCGGCCATCGGTCCTTCGACAAACATGTGCAACCCACAGCCACTTCAATGCCTGCAAGCTATGTCGATAACTTCGGTTCTTTTCCGCATAACTTCATTTCTGATTTTATCCTTCCGATCACATCCTGCTCCATAGCGCGCAAAGCGGCCTTGAATTTGTGGACCAGCCTGACTGCCAGTGTCGACGTTTCGGCACCGTATGTCATAACGGACAGGACGCACTGGTTGAAGACAAAGAGAAAAGTCTTCAAACTTTGCGGTATAGGCGACGAGAAGACCTAACGAAGTTTTCCAAACGCTGCCTAAGCCAACTGAATCCTAATTTAAGTACAAAATAACATAAAAAAGTAAGTTCAAAAACTAAAAACCCGACTACTGAAAAATCACGCTCTAAAAAGTATGAAACGCATAGCCTATACACCTGCAAAGTTATAATTACAACTATGACGGCTTTGCCTAGACGATTTTTGTACCTATGTCTTGATTTCTGTCTTAAATATTTTGACACTCAGCAATTTACACTACGCTAACTTGAATTTACTAGGCTAGGCAATTTCCGATTTTAAAGCCAAATTATTTATGGTATGGGCTTTCAATTAGTACCAGAACAATTTTATAGAAATTCCAAAAAATAAAGAAGTTACAAATTTTACATAACGCTAAGTGAATGTAATTTTTGCACTCCGGCGACAAACATTATGCTATCTCTAGTAAACCTAGTGTAGTCCGTTCGTGAATGTTCGTAACAATAAAGGCACGACTTAGCCGAGAGTAAGCACATACTCACGAGTACTATTACATGGTGGTTTAAGCTGTTAGTATTGGTCTTTTGTAGTTATGAATATTATGTAATGTTTTAGCATTCTCACCTTTTTTGACATTCCATAATATAGTACGCTAACTATGAGTTGGCGTAATTTATTGCATATAAATTTATCGGTTTTTTAGCGTATACACGGCTAACTCGGGTTAAATTCAAAACTAACAATTAATAAAGAAATTAAATACCGGCATTCCTTGTATTGTCAAGAGAACTGACAGTGAGAATTTCAATAAATTATCTTTATTAAAAAAAAGTTATCACATTTTTTTTTTGAATGCCTCTGGTGTGTAATCGACTTTTTCAAGTTAGCGTTGTGTTCATCGCTGGTGTCGATTTTCTTGTTTTATACTTTAGTAGTCGGGTTTTAGTTTTTAGACTTTCTTTCAAATCGATCTTGTCCACACACTGCCGTCGCACCGCCGCCGCGCCGTTCGCTTTTGTTTTGTCTAACAACGTTCATAACATACTGAACAGCTGAGTCCGTTTGCGGCGATTGTTTCTGGACAAACAATCACCAACAACGGGACGTCACGTTCGGTTCGAATAGTCTCGTTTCTTGGTGACGTCCGGTGACGGCTGCGGTGGACAAACGCCCTTACTCAAATGGCAGAACAAGTTACAACTGAAACTCGGTTTTCTGTTCTTCTTCTTCAAACACAATATCGATTCAGTACATTTTGTTGCTATGTTTCTTCCATTATACTTAAATTAAAGTCAAACTCAAATCATTTATTTCAAATAGGCCCTTGCAATGCACTTTTGAAAGTCAAAAATTACAAAAAAAAATATTGATTCTAGTCGCACCTTCCAAAAGGTAGTCTTCGTATGGAGAAGAATGGGCAAGAAATTGTAAAACAAGAAGAAATTGTAAAACATTTTAAAAGTGGACCGTGACTCTTTTCAAATGTTTTACAATATTTTGTACAATATATGTAGGTACATTCCTTATATAATTATATATGAACACGATGCATCTAAAAATAAAAAAAGTAAATTACTATACCAGAATAGGTAAAAAGAAAAAAAAAAATACAACTTACTTGATGCTGGGACGGCTGTAGTATCGGTGGTACTAAGGCCGGTAACAGGAAAGGTGGATGTACTAGCGGATGTAGTCGTCAGAACTCTCGCGCGGAGGATCACCTCGATCTTGCTTACCACTAGTTCGTTATGGATCAAATCTAGTCTATAACTGTATTTGTCTTTTAGATAACATGCTAATTTAGTGTTATGATCTCGACGAGATACTTTTAGTGTTTTAGAAAGAACACACCCATATGTGTTGCAGGCATCTGAAAGGAAAAAAAAAAGAAGTTTTTAAAACTACCCATCAAAACGATTTTTTTGTTGTTTTTATGGTGTGACGTTGATCTCGTGGCTCGAGGAGCTCGTGGCTAAATGATAACCACCTACCATTACATATCGAAACCCGTTCGTGCCTCATAAACCGCGTTAAGCCGTTGGTTCCGGCTGTCCTTTGTACATCTTTGACAATCATTACGAGTAGTGAGAAGCCCAAAAGTCTGATAGTCTTACCAAAGAGTATCGAGTTACCTAGTGCCTGGGTTGAGGAGGACAAATAGGCTCCACATCGCTCCATGTAAAATACTGGTATTCAACTGCATCTGGTTAAACTGGAAGCCGACCCCAACATAGTTGGGAAAAGGCAGCCAGATTGATTGATGTTCAAAATTCAAAAGTCATTTATTCAAACTAGGGTAAGAATCAGCACTTTACGAACGTCCGAAGACAGTCCCCCAAAAACGCCCACGCTTCACCACTTCCTGAAGAAGAAGTGGCGCAACAAACTCCCCAGCAGCACAGCTGTCTGTTCAGTTGGAAAAACTTGATTCATACAAATTGCAATACAACTCATAAAATAAAAACATTTTAATGAAACGTTGTGACGTTGTCTTTGAAATAACACTATGTGAGTGTGACACGGTCCGTAAACCATATGAATCAAAGTTACATCCTAAACCTTGTGGTGTGAGATGCCGATGCATTCCACCAGCTTTTGTGACAAATCTTTTACAGTTCAAGCAGTACGGTTATGGAATGCCTTGCCCGTGTCGATAAGGCGTGCTCAATATTTGTCCACTTTTAAAATTCTGGTGAAAAAACACTTCCTCTTTCCTTAAACATCATCATTACACATAGTTCCTTATTCTTGTTTCATGTTTATTATTTTATAATATATCTATGTATATATTTATGTGGTTAAATTTATGCTTTATGTATTTATTGTGTATGTAAATGGTACACCACTGACTACCTGCAGTATTGTCTCTCCTTCTCCCTTTAATCCATCCAAAGGTTGTCTGTAAAAGATCGCTTTTAGCGATAAGACCGCCCATTGTGTCACCCTATGTAAAATTTCTAAATTTATTTCTGTAATTTGTATGGTGTGCATAATAAAGAATATTCTATCTATCTATCTTGTGGGGTTGGTTTGGGTCTTAGAGAGGTTTTCGCAAATACTTGATATTTGAGAAAAACTCTGTGACAGACAAACGAAGAAAACAGTGAGGTACGCACGAACGACGAATTTCGCAAATACGAACATTCGGTTGTTTGTGGAGGCTGTTCGATGTCTTTAGCAAACGCAGATGTTACGTATCATGTAATGCAACAAATTCGTTAGTGAGTACACGGTTTAAGATTAAATTTTACCTTTTCAGGGACGCTTAAAAAAAATCTATACTAAAATAAAGTAGTAAAATAAAGCTTAAGAGTTTCTTTGTTTTTTTGTTGTCAGTGTAAAATGTGCCGCTAGCGACATAATAGTGGCGCTGCCTCGGCCCGGCTAAAGTGCCGTAAACATCGCATTGTCATTGTCACCGTCACGAAGTTACTGCAACTTGTTATTTTGTTTGATTGTTGAGGTTAGTTCGCTGTAAAACACCATGTGGTTGGCTTCCAGTCTAGCCGGATGCAGCTGAACACACCCTTATTTACATGGAGCTTCTGCCTATCTGACCTGCACAACCCACTCACGGGATAATATGATACTCCTTGGTAAGGAAGAAGGAAGGAGGAAAGGACGAAAAAGAAAATGTTTATGGTTATGAACATCATGCTACTACCATCGGGAGCTGAGCAAAAGAAAAAAAAACAGAAAGTACGCTAAGCATCAACGTAATCATAGCGCGGGCTGGCCATGCGTTGCGACGCGGAGGGTCAGGGGAACAAGAAATATTTATTTATTTAAACTTTTCACACTCAAAAAAGTACAAAGGCGGACTTAATGCCTTAGGCATTCTCTACCAGTCAACCAAGGGTGGTGAAGAGATTAGATAGCAAGTGCTCTATTTGAGAGGAACAAAAAAAAATCTTATGCATTATAACTAAAACAGTACAAACTACATACACATACATATTTACTATAATATATACCTATATTATAGTTATATTATATACGAATTCAAGGGAGAGAGGTGTTCAGATGACTACTCTATTTATTTTGAAAATCACTCCGCAATTTCCGCTTCAACGCATAGCGACTGGTGGCCGTCCTGATATCAAGAGGAAGCGCATTCCAAAGAAGAATGGACTGAATATGAAAGGAAGAATGAACAAAGTCAGAAGTATGAGAAGGACAGAGTAGGAGAAGATTATTAGAAGAACGCAGATTCTTAGTGTGTGAATAACATACATATTGGAAGTGAGACACAAGATAAGAAGGAGGAGTGGGATGGTTGAGAAGGGAGAAAAGCGTGGTCAAAGCGCGCAAACTTCTCCTTTGGCGAATGGACATCCATTTGAACTCAGACCTATAGCTAAACACGTGATCATATTTTCTGAGGTTGAAAATGAGTCGGATACAGTTGTTGAGCAGTCTGTCGAGCTTATCCAGCAAAACCGCATTCAAGTCAAAGTAGCACACGTCACCATAGCAGGGCCGCGCCGCCCATATGTGCGAAGTGTGCGACGCACACAGGCGCTAGGGTACTAGAGGCTTTTTTTTTTTTTCAGGATGGGAAGTCATCAAATGATTTCTCCCGCTCTGGGCAGAGCGAGAGGGTGTGTCAGACTTTTACTGACTAAAACCCACCCGTGTTCCTTCCGTTGCCTGTGTGCCGGGGCCGCGATATCCCTTTCGGACAAACCCTTGCGGGTTTGTCCGAAAGGGATATCGCGCAGCATGCATTGGTCTTTCGACCCCGTCGGTTGGTGCTGACATCTCTTTGAGGCGCGCGTGGAACACAACGCGCCGTCGACACGGGCCTGGTCCTTATCGGACGGCGAGCTGCCCATTGCTCATCGTCCGCAAGCCCGCGCCTACGGTGGCCGGAAGTCGGCTCTCGACTTCCGACGCCCGGGGCGTCTCCTGCGGCGACTAGGGCCGCGAGGGCGTGCAGCTTGCATCTCCCTCGCGCGCTCCGCCTCCTCCTTCGCGAGCATAACTGCTTCGCAGAAAGAGGTGACGGCCTCCCATGCACTCTCGCTCCGAACCATGGCCTGAACCAGGGCCGGACGCGAGAGATCGCCGCCGTCAATTCATCATAGTCGAGTATCGATAAGTAAGTAGGTACACACCTCCAAAACAATATTTACGTCTGTGGTTCAAGTTTATATTATTTGAACTGACCCAATGTTTAGGTCTCGGGTTAGTTTACATTAATTCTGCTCTGCATTAAAATCAAAAGAACCGCGGTTGTCGCTATGTGAGTTGTCACAAATTACCAGCTCTCAACAATGGGCCAGTGAAAGTAAATAAATTAAGCTGTTGCTTAAGCCGAAAATTTTGTAAAATAACACAAAATTTTCGGCTCTTTTTGCTTTTTTAGTTTCATAAGTCATAAGTCATAAGTCATAAGTCATTTATTCATTTGTTTAACATAGGTACAATAATAATGGTATAAAGATAATAAAGAGTTCGCTATGTTATGCCAGAGAGCGTACAAATGTTTGAAAAGTACATATTCAAGCCAGACAAGTCTCAATAATTAATTAAAAATAAACTTGGATAGTAAAAAGACAATTATAAAAAATCACTTATTTCATAATACAAATTAATAAATACTAAATGTCAATAGAAACCAATGTCAATAAAAAAGAGAAAAATAATAATAATTTAAATCTAAAATAAAAATCTAAAATGTCAATACACTGACTGAAAACAAATGATATGACTATTTCAATAAACAATACTAATGTCAATAAACAATACTGGTGTCAATATGCAAAAATTATGTCAAGTACAACAATACATATATATTTTACTAGCATGTCAACATTCTGTCATTAGATTTTTGTCTGATAAAAATTCCGAAATACTGTAATATGCTTTGTTCACCAGTAAGGATTTTAGCCGTTTCTTAAATAAGCTTCGTTCAATTCTTTGATTGACCGTGGTATCCTGCTGGGGTTGCGGGTTTGTCTGAAAGGGATATCGCGGCCCCGGCACACAGGCAACGGAAGGAACACGGGTGGGTTTTAGTCAGTAAAAGTCTGACACACCCTCTCGCTCTGCCCAGAGCGGGAGAAGTCATTTGATGATTTCCCATCCAAAAAAAAAAAAAAAAAAAAAAAAAAAACCGTGGTATCTGGTTAAATATGACTGGCGCCATGCAAAATACACTTTTATACATTAATGCTGTGTGGGACCTTCTTACGCATAAGCTATTGTTATTCCGTCGAATTCGGTTATTAATGTCTGACATTTTTTTAAATAATTTTGGATTGGTCTTAACAAATACAGCAACCTCAAAAATGTATAAGGATGAAAGAGTCAATATTTTAAATTTAATAAATAATGGTTTACATGTATCTATGACCTGCAATCCAAACATTGTCCTGATACACTTCTTCTGTGCTTTAAAGACTATTTCCCTATTGGTTGAATTCCCCCAAAAAATAACACCATATCTCAGAACTGAACCTACCAAGCCATGATATGCTGTGACTAAGGCATCCACACTCATTACTGCGGTAAGTTTATAGAGAGCATAAGCAGACTTACTAATTCGTTTGGTTAGCTCCTCTGTGTGTGTTTTCCAATCTAATTTTTTGTCAATTGTTAAACCTAAGAATTTAGATGTGTTTACTTGTGCATTGGCTGTCATAGTATATACTCATATTTGTGTTTGAACGTTGGCTAAACATCGTTAATTTCGTCTTTTCAATATTAATTTTTAGATTATTATTATCTAACCATCGTATTATGGAGGTTATTGTCTTAGTAATTTCTTCGTTATAGTTTTGAGTGTGTGTGTTAGTAATGGTCACAGTGCTGTCATCGGCGAATAGTGACATTGGGTGACTTGTAACTTTTGGCATATCATTTATATAGATTATAAATAGAGGAGGCCCTAAAACACTGCCCTGGGGTACGCCATATGAAATTGTTCGAAGATCAGACTTGTAAATTCGTTGACATTTATTTTTTAAATCTATTTCAGATACTTCAACGTACTGTTTCCTGTTCTTTAAATAAGATTCTATTAAATTCAAGACATTACCTCTAATGCCGTAGGCGTTCAGTTTACTTAACAAAATGTTATGGTCCACATAGTCAAAGGCTTGAGTCATGTCACAATATATTGAGCACACAGGTATTCTATTGTCAACATTCATATATACATTATTCAAAAAGTCGTAGATAGCCATATTAATAGTTTTACTTTTCCGAAATCCTTTTTGTTCCTCAGTCAAAATGTTTTGTTTATCCAGGTATTTATAAATATGTTCATAAATGTTTTTTTCAAATACCTTTGATACTATTGGAACAAGCGCAATGGGCCTATAAGACTCCATGCATTCTTTGTTATTTTTTTTATATAATGGTTTTACCACAGTTGTTTTTAGGTTAGTTGGATATGTACCTTGTGTTATGCACAGATTGAGAATATAGCTCAAATGTCTACTAATGTAGTCTGAGACGTATTTAATAACTTTTGTAGAAATTCCATCATTACCTACACTACCGGTATTTTTCAAAGATTTAATTATGGCTTTGATGTCATTTTCATTACTTGGTGCCATAAACATCGAATTGCTTGATTTTGTGATATTTGATGTCACCCGTACGCCTCTATTACTGATTGGTATAATCTTGTCGACAAAAAAGTTGTTAAAGGCTTTCGCTATCTCGTACGGATGTGTTACTATTTTATTTCCAATTTTAATGTTTTCAATTGAGTTTTTATAAGGCGTATTTATCTTAGTTCGATTAATGATTTCCCATGTTGCTTTCGACTTGTTAGATGATGATTTGATTTTATAGCTGTTCTGAGCACGTTGTGTTAATTTAATAATTCTTTTATATATTGCTGTATATTTTTTAAATTCTTGTTTGTTTTGTTCATTCCGTTCCAGTCGGTAACGCCACAGAAGTGTTCTTTTATTTTTACTGCACGTTTCGCCATGTCCGTCTGTCTGTCTGTCCGTCTGTCCATCTGTCTGTCCGCGGCTTAGCTCAGAGACGGTTAGTACTAGAAAGCTGTAATTTGGCATATGTATACATATTAATCATGTCGACAAAGCGAAAAATAACATCAAGAAAAATCATTTTTTTTGGGTACACGTAAAGTGGGATGTTTTTTTTTCCTCATCTGCCCCATGTATTGTTAGAAAGGTCAAAAAATCTAGGAATCCGTTTGCGAAATATTAAGCTTTTACCTGAATTTTTTTGTTAGAGTCAAGTGCCCCCCCCCCCCCTCCCCCTTCTAGCTAAATGGTTGTACTTGGACTTGTGAAAAAATTCACAGCAGTAGTATATATAACGAAATTAAAAGGAAAACTATCAGAGCTAAGTAGGCTGTACAGGTTAACGAGTAATAATCAACCACCTTAAATTTGCGGTTTGAAAAACATGATCTCCCATACATTCCGTAAGGGAGAACATGTTTTTCAACTGCAATGTTAAGTTAGTTCTTGGGATAAATTCATCCCAACTACAGAAACCTTCATTGTGCGTGGTCCGACACACACTTGGCCGGTTTTTATTTGCAATATATGTACTTGTAATTTTAAAACGACACCATAACGAAAAATATGAAAATTTTCGCAGCAGCCGACGCGCGCTTCTAAAACGCGCGTCGACGGCGCGTTTAAAAAACGTGGTGGGCACAGGCTCTTACTCCTACCACAAACCGCGCTAAAGAACTTCGTTTCAAAAAAGACAGCCATTTTGTAAATATCTTGAATAAAGAATGTAATAATTTAATTCACGTTTTTTCTTTCTCAGTAATTGTCAAGCGGAAGGGAACCGGTTTTCATCTATTTACGAAAATTTTGTATTTTAGAGAACATATTATTAAAGCAAAAAAAATATTATTTTTATTTCTTTTTGTCGCGACATAAAAAAAAAGAGGCGCTTCATTGGTTTCGCACACAGGCGCTGCCGAGGGTCAGCGCGGCCCTGCACCATAGTCGACGATAGGGAAAATCAAAGTCTGCGCAAGCATAGTTTTCGTCTTAGCAGGCAAAAAGGGTTCTGAGACGATAGAGGGATTGCAGAGTACCGTTGACCCTTTGACTAACACTAGAGACCTGGCGTTGCCAGCTAAGTGTCGAGACATGCTATGTCGTGACATGTGTCGAAATATCACGCGGACGAAGTCGCAGGCAGAAGCTTGTAAATAATAAATGTAATTTTCTTAAATTATCTTACAATACAATGTAAAACTTACCAGAATCTCCAAAATGTAGGGATAAGTTATTATATGGAGGTTCATGAGGAGATATGAGAAGAGGGCCACATTTTAACTGCAGTATCTCGCCATCATTATACTCATAGTAAATATACTTGAGTTCGCCTTCACTAATATAACTATCCATCGCTGTACCATTTGATGTGATTTGCAATACAACACCTATATGTTCTGCAAATAAATGATTCTTATGTTTATTATTAGTCTTTATTAAATTTTTATACATACAAATTACATTTTTAAATATTTTTATGAAAACGAAATAAAAAAACATTTAAAAATATAAAAAAATAGTGGTCCATCGGCATCAGGAACAGGGTCCAAGGTGCTGGTGGTCAGGGCTCTAGAGAGAGGAACCTCCTCACGATGCGTGCCGTGTCTAGGAGTACTGCTGCCCAAGCCCCTGACCCAGCCACGGAATGAAAGCCTCCTAAGGTGTTGGTCGAGGCTCTCCGCTATTAGGCCATTTAATGTTACGATTATCGGTACAATGATTGCAGAATCCACATCCCACAAGTCGACAACCTCGTGTGCTAAGTCGAGATACTTGTTTTTTTTTTCTTTCTCAGTTTTCACGAGATTCTCGTCATGAGGGACAGCGATATCAACAATCATTGAACCAGCACTCGTCGATCTATCACCACAATATCAGGCTTATTGGCTACAATAGTCCTGTCAGTGATGATAGATCGATCCCAATACAATGTGGCGCGACCATTCTCGAGAACTGGGTCGGGCACATACCTGTAGTATGGTACTTCTGATTCCACCAGGTTGTATTGCAAGGCAAGTTGCTGGTGGATAATCCTAGCCACTAGATTGTGTCTATCCAAGTACTCGCCGTTAGCAAGACGAGAACAACCGGAAACAATATGTCTGATTGATTCACCGGGACGGTGGCATCCCTGGCAGATGTCAACCGTACCGTCCTTGACTAAGTATTTCCGATAATTATTCGTCATGATAACTTCATTCATAATCGCACAGACAAAACCTTCGGTTTCCCCAAAAAGATCGCCGAAACGCAGCCAGGATGCCAAAAAGTCTACATCAGGTCCATGGAGGGCCCGGAAAAATCGCCCTTGAAGCTCTTTTTATTATTATTATCCATTTATTTCGGACAGAATCCATAAAAGAGTTAGTAACAATGTTCTTAAGATCTATGTTAGTAGGTACATAATATAATAACGTATTTACAAAATTACAATCTTCCCGTAACTATTCCCACCCAGTGAGCCTGTATGGGACAGTCATGGCGGGATGCAATCATTTGCAAAATGCTGTTGGTGCTACCGCGCAGTCTTTGAAATAATGACGCCACTTTCTTACGCATTATAGCGTGAAACCCGTCAACTCGAGCATTTGCGAACATTTGTGAACATTTGTTTGTCTTTGCCTTGCCAAACTTCCTTACGATAGTTAGTATCAAGTGCAGGTTTGCGCCAGTTCTTTTTCACCAAGGAGAGTGGGGTGAGGCCCTTATTATTCTTATTCTATGAATATTGTTCTGAAAAGACGTGTGCGGTTATCTCAACATGGCGCAACAAATGGAGTTTACATCAACACCAACACCAATAGTTATTCCAAATAATTGATTATGATTATGAACATAACGTCACACCTGTGTTTCCCGAAGGGTTACGCAGAGTTGCATCTACAGTACACCCATTTTTCGCCAGTTATGTTTAAGTCCCATGTAATAGGAGGCGATCTTATTGCCCTCGATCGGGCACAAATCCAGACTCCGGGCTGCTACTGAGAAACACCTGATGGAAAACCCAACAACACTACCTGCTCTACTTCTCTATTCAAACTTATTATTTGGTGATTATAGGCTGATTATGCTAAGTTTGAAAATGAGCATAACTTAAACAGAAATTCTAGAGCACAAATATTATGTTACTCACCCCTATAGAAATTGCCGGCATTAAAGTAAAAAGAGATTTTTTCTGCAATTGCACCAGTAGAATTATTTACTTCACATAACAAACTGTTGGAACTCCCATTGAGATAAAACGACATCTCAGCCTTCTTTGTTGGTATTAGTTCTGCAATTTGAAAAAGTATGACATGTATTGTGTACTTACTTATTAATTGTATTAATTTATTATCATAATTTCAGTCGAAAGACGTCCGCTGCTGGACATAGGCCTCCCCAAGCACCGCCACTTCAGCCTGCTCTGTGCTTCGCGCATCCAGCGGATTCCAGCGGCCTTCGCCAGGTCATCGGTCCATCTTGTGGGTGGACTTCCAACGCTACGACTTCCGGTACGCGGTCGCCACTCCAGAACCTTTCGGCCCCATCGGTTATCTGTTCTGCGAGCAATGTGCCCTGCGCATTGCCATTTAATTTTGGCAAATCTCGGCCTATGTCGGTTACCTTGGTTCTCCTGCGGATCTCTTCATTTCTAAAACTGCAAGTATAGCCCTGTCTATTGCCCTTTGGGTGAGTTTTAGCCTTCTAATAAGGCCCATTGTGAGCGACCACGTTTCAGTACCATAGGTTCAGTACTGGCAACACGCACAGAGAAACTCAAAGACTTTCGTCTTGAGACACTACGGTATGTGGGATGAGAAGATATTTCATAGCTTCCCTAACGCTGTCCTGCCGAGTCGGATTCGACGATTGACTTCTTTCCCGAAGTTGGACATACCTAACTGGACAGTTTGTCCTAGGTAAACATACGCGTCCACAATTTCAAGTGTAGCGTCTCCGCTCTTCATGAGAGTGGGTGTTACATGGGCATTTGACATAACCTTTGTCTTGTCCATGTTGATTTTAAGACCCACTCTTTCGGAAGCTCTACTGAGGTCTTCGAGCATTGTACTGAGTTCCTCCATAGTCTTAGCCATGGCCCTTTTGCAGTCCAGAACCTTGAAGACATCCTCCAGTACAGCTGTGAACAGTTTTGGAGAGATAACATCTCCCTGTCTCATACCTCTTTGCAGAAGGATAGGTTTCGAGGTCTGGTCCTGGAGCCGGACTGACATAGTCGCGTTTTCATACAGACACTTCAGCACCACTATGTACCGATGGTCGATCAGGCAACGTTGAAGAGACTGCAGTACAGCTGTACACGTACAGCCCATGTCTCGATCGAATCGAAGGCTTTCTCGTAGTCAACAAACACCAAGCAGAGACGCAGTCTATACTCTAAGGTCTTCTGTACAACCTGCCGCAGCTATGTGGTGTACGTTGCAAAGCCTTTATGGAATCGAAATCCTAATCTCGTTCGACGTCCGGAATGTCTTTTGTCGGGCCATTGTCCATGATCTGTATAGTAGGATCAGAGAACTTCTTGTTTCTATTTCTACGACGGGTGTTGAAGATCTTAGACCCGATCGTATGGGCAGTTTCCACGAATACATCGTTACAATCCAGATACTCGAAACAATTCTGTAGTTCGTGCAGATTTTATTTTTTAATGACATATCTCGATACCCTGGGGTCCCGGAGCTTTGGAGCGCGTACGAGGGGACGAAGTCAACTTTCAGAGGCCCCTTAGACAAATTTAAATGGACCAACACGGTCATCCCCCCCCGCACGCACTATACAAATGTACCCAAGGACAACCGACTGGTGCAGGACTATTGCAGAACATGGGAAAAAAAAACATATTGGGCTATGGGTTTGGGTGGCTATAATAAATTCGTTGCCTAAACCTTTGGAAGGATTATGGCTCATGCTTGACCAATGTTAAATAATATACACGGATAAAATAGCAAGGGGTGACTTGCACACTCAATAATGGGCCCCTGAAAACTGTGGCTAGCACATAGTGACAACAAGGGGGCGACATTATCCTGAGGTGCTTGAGGAGTGGAGAGGTATTCCACGGCTTTCAGGAACGGACATTACGTACGTAACCTATGGTTGATGCCACCTGAACCCCACCGAATGCAACGATCGGTATGGCCGATTATTCGGTCTTCTGACAGCCGATTAGTCAGCCAGAGTTATAGCTGGCTCATCTCTTATAATTATGTAGGTATACGACAATTACCTGTCTTGTTGTAACTGTTTACATCAAGGAAATCATCATCGTTCACCGCCAATCTTACGTCTGCTTGCTGAACGTCACACACCACGTTAATGGGATGGAGACTTTCATATTTGTAGATAATGTAATAATCGTTTTCAGCCAACTTGCGTGGTCGTACAGTCATCCCATTAATTCTGACACTTATTATATCTACAAAAAAAGTTAATTAATTCGTTTCATATACGCTTCCCAAGATCGGCCCTAAACTATTAATTATATTGCACAATATCTCGAATTGAGCAATGTTTTTGACATTAAGATTGCCGAATGTTTTTTTTTTTATCCTGCGCACACTATGGACTTGTTCTGTGGTAGCATGTTCTTTCCGAAATCCGAATTGGTGATCTGGGACAATGGACTTCTCATTGAGGACTAGTAACATTCTACGTATGTAGTAGGGACTTTTCGCAAAGCTTAAGACATAATCGATATGAGACTGATTGGTCTGTATAATGTGGCATCATGTATCGGTTTACTAGGTATATGAACTGGGAACACCCAAATACTCCGAAATATTTTATTCCGAATTTCGATGTTCCGATTTTCAAAAGTCCGAATTTCATAATACCTAAGAATTATAATGTCTATTATTAAAAATCACGAAATTTATTTTACCGAAAGTCGTAAATGCGATTTGTTAGTTTTCCGATTTTCGTAAGTTCGAAGAATCAAATGCTCGAAGGGTTCTCGGTCCGAAAAACGACATTCCGATTTTCAATACTTCGAATAAACTAAAAGTCAACATGTTGTGCTACAAAATTTTGTGACAGAAACGTATCGATGCAAAACCGACTTCACGCAGTCTTGTCTGCCCTACCCCTAGAGTGTAATTTAAGCCCGCGTAGGCGCGGAGGGGTGGGGCGGCCCGTGAGTTAAAACCCCGCAGCGCCGGAGCCGTGACAGAAACAATGCTTGCTGCATGTTGCATGCCTGCTTCCTTGCTGGCTGCTTGCCTGCTTGCATGCTGCATGCCTGCTTGCATGTTGCATGCCTGCTTGCATGTTGTATGCTTGCTTGCATGCTGCATGTCTGCTTGCAGGCTGCATGCCTGCTTGCATGCTGCAAATCCCCTGTATTTTTGATGTTTCGAATTATCATTAAGTCGGACTTTTTCTTATTCGATCTATTGAAACTCGGTATTTTGAGAATAGTAATTATTAACGTTAGGAATATTGTAGGAATTATAAAAAAAGGAGTAATGATAAGTCGGAGTTGTTATATTCGGAATTTTGAACCATTCGGTATTATGAAAAACGGTATTTTGAAATTCGTATTTGTGACTGACGGAATAAAGTATTTCGTATTTACGAGTATGTAGTGTACCCATATGAACTACTTGAATTACTTGTGATACTTTCCATAACTAGGAACTCAAACCATTTATTTCAGATAAGCCAATTACAGGCACTTTTGAATTGTCAAGGAGTCGGTCAGTCAGAAAAATTAAGCTAGTTGTCCATTCCAAAGCGTTGTAGGTCCCTATGAAGGCGAATATAAAGATACTCCACGGACACTCTTTTAAATCAAATATGGTTACAAAATATTGGTTACATCATTCATGTGAGAACCATGCAGAACGTTAAAAGCGTCCGTAATAAAAATAAAAAAAGCAATAAAAAAATTAAATTAAATTTAAAAAAGCCGTGGCAGCTAGGAGATGACCAGTCCCTACTGACGGCGCCCGTTCACGAACTTGGCGCATGGATTAGCACCATTCAGCTCAACCATTTTGAAGGAAGCTAAATGATCCAGCCCACGCGCCACCGTCAGCGAGACATTAAAGTGAGCATGACAGACTCTCAGCCGCCCAGGCACATTAAAGTCAATGAAAGACATACCCAGTACCTAAATGGTAGCTTTATAGTAGGTACATAGTACTCACACATGTGCTATGCCATTATTCAATGCTAAGAGACTGAATTTATACAATACAAATATAGTATTTAAAATCATCAGCAGTTTATGCGTCCTTGTGGAGCAGGACCAGGCATTTTATTTAGGAAAATAAACAGTTAGTAATAACTACGAGTATATTAAAATTAAAGTATGAGTTTCTTTTAACCATCCTGACTTTACGCATCAACCGTGTTCAGCGCTCCGATTAGCCCTTCACGGAAGAGCCAATCGGAGCGCCTGACGCGGTCCATGCGGAGTCGAACAGGTGAGTTAGGTTTGGACCTGAGAATGGTAGGAAACTTACCCGTAAAATGTTCCCCCTTGATAATACCCCTCAGTAAACTCAATCCATGGAATGATTATTGGCAAGCTTCACCCGGTTTTAGCCATCGCAAATATACTATGAAACTGTACGTGATAAAATAGAAAACGAAACAAACTTACTGAATTCTGTCCGCATTACAAATTTCACCATAACCAAGGTGTTCCGTTGTACCGTATTACATAACATATAACTATTGTTATGACCAGAACGCAAGTTTGCAATAAAACCAACCACTTTGTACTCTTTACCAGGATTGCGAAGTATACGTATATCTGAAATAATACGAAACATACATGTATTATTGGTGCGCTATAATGTGAACGTACCAACCCGCACGACCGACGCGACGTACCGTGGGATTGGGAAGAGTAACGTGCGTGAGAGCGTAGACACATGTGTCGCGGTGTGTCTGAGTTTGTGCGTGAGAGCGTAGACAATGTGTCGCGGTGTGTCTGAGTTTGTGCGTGAGAGCGTAGACACATGTGTCGCGATGTGTCTGAGTTTGTGCGTGAGAGTGTAGACACATGTGTCGCGGTGTGTCTGAGTTTATGCGTGAGAGCATAGACACATGGGTCGTGGTGTGTCTGAGTTTGTGCGTGAGAGTGAAGACACATGTGTCGCGGTGTGTCTGAGTTTGTGCGTGAGAGCGTAGACACATGTGTCGCGGTGTGTCTGAGTTTGTGTGTGAGAGCGTAGACACATGTGTCGCGGTGTGTCTGAGTTTGTGCGTAATAGCATAGACACATGTGTCGCGGTGTGTCTGAGTTTGTGCGTGAGAGCATAGACACATGTGTCGCGGTATGTTTGAGTTGGTGCGTGAGAGCATAGACACATGTGTCGCGGTGTGTCTGAGTTTGTGCGTGAGTGTGTAGAGACATGTGTCGCGGTGTGTCTGAGTTTGGATAATTATATTCCCTTTGAAGTTACCGACTCACCGCGGATCAGCCCGCACGGCCACGCACCATGGCAAAGGTAACGGTTGGGCCGCGGTTGGCGGCCTGTTGCGCTTTGTGAGTGCACGAATCAATCTAGTCTAGCTAATCGTTAAGAACAGGTTTTGCGTGGACAGTCCCTGTTGTTTAACTATATATTGTATTTTTGTTTTTGTAATTTATATTTGATTACTATTTTATTTATTTATTTAGAAGTATACAAATTATGTATTAGGTATGTTGAAACTGTTTTGTACTCGCCGTGACTTGTCCCTACTTATAGGTTCATTAGAAAACCAACGTCAGACAGCATCTGTCTGGCATTAATGCTGAAATGAACCTTTTTGGCGCAGCCGTGAGGCGCACACTATTATTGTTAAAATATTATTTTCACTTTTTTTTTGTTGTATTTTGTGTTTCACGAACTGTGTCCAAATAAACATTATTCTTTCTTTCTTTGTAACGTGCGTGGTAGCGACGCATCCGTGGTGGTACTTCCGATCCGCGGCGAGTCGGTAAACTTGAAAGGTGCGCGAGGTATGCTCGGTTCCTATACAAAAACGAATCGTTTTGCTTACCAATGGTATCAATATCAATTTTTATTGCCCAACTTGGCATAAAATTACTTCGTAAGCTAAAAAACAGATACCGGGTATCTGTTTTGTGCCGGTGCAGTCGTATTTACTCAACATTTTAAGTTTCACATATTCATAATGAACGCGGTACTATCATGCTCCTTTTTAGGGTTCAGCTTGATACCTCCACGCGTTCCTGAGAAAAAGGGTCTTGACAGACAGACAGACAACAAAGTGATCCTATAAGGGTACCGTTTTTTCCTTTTGAGGTACAAAATATTTATATGTGGAGGTATCAAGCTGACATTCATATCAAATACTGAAGTTTACTGTCCCTTGGAGCTGTGAAAAAATCTAACTTCTAAGCCAACGCAATCAAAAGATACAGCCGTTTATGCTGCAAATTTTCGATACTCGCAAGGGAATCAAAACCTACAGGGTACTTCCCGTGCACTCAGAATCTTGAAATTTGGTAAGAAGCAACGTCTTGTAGCACAGTTAAGGGAAAAATTGCAAAAAGCATACATTTTTAGTTACATCATATACCTAATAAAAATATTTTTAATAATTTTAAACTTTACTTATATACCTACAGGTTTGTACGGAACCCTCGGTGCGCGAGTCCGACTCGCACTTGGCCGGGTTTTTTTAGAAAAGGAAGATACGTAAGTACAAAAGAATTTATATAAAAACTCACCGCTTATTGTGTCTGAGCCTGCCGTCGCAAATCGCATTGTGACCGTAGCGATACCGGGGTTCAAGAAGGCGTAGCAAGTGACATTGGCTATATCGCCGTCTGCGTAATGGTACACGGCAGTGAAGTCGACGTTCTTCTCCGACAGATGTGTGCGAACTGTTGGCAGTTCCATGTTGTTCACGAGGATCGTCTGAGGTGCCTCTGTGGAGTTAGGTACTTGTTCTAATTAAGACCCAAATGTGTATTTATGTTCTTTGTTGCCTGCGGTTTCACTCGCATCCTATGAAAGCTACTTCATGAAAAAGTACCTATAATTAATGTTTAAATTGATTCACAGATGATTCACAGATTGAGCGAGCCCTGGGGTCGCTCAATCTGTGAGCCAAACATCCAAATTCGTTGAATAACAAATATCTTAACTCACAATCATACAATCATTCACATCTATAACGATGAGGCCCGACCACACGTACCGAAACCACACCACATCGCAGCGACATAATGTGAGCAAACAGTGGTAACGTGTGGATAGTGTCGCTGCAGTTGCATTGTGGTAACCATAAAAGTTTCGATGTAGTTACGTTGTCGCTAGTAGTTGCTATGTTTCGGCCGCTAGTGCATGGTCTCATTGGTGGTTGTGTTGTGGCTGCAAAGTGGCCTTGGTGTGGTTGGTAAGTATCACCCACACACAGTTGATTTTCACGACCAATTTTGTCCGTGTAATAAATTATGGAAGTGCCACTATAATGCCACTAGTGGCAGAGTGCCACTAGTGGCATTATAGTGGCACTGGCAAAGTCGTGACTTTTGAACAATCAAACAAAATAACAAGTGGCCGTGACAATGACAATGCGATGCTTACGGCACTTTAGCCGGGTCGAGGCAGGGCCACTATGATGCCGCTAGCGGCACTTTGTCCGATAGGGATAAATTGCCATAAACTATTTATTTTCATACAAATTCTAGCCCGTTCACGTGTTGTCGTTGTGGTGTGGTTGTGTTACGTGTGTTCGGATACTTAGTGAGAATAATAAAAGCTTGTACATACTCTTTGGTCTCACGTTAATCCACATATAGCAATAGGCAGCTGCATAGTTGACGTTTTTGTACTGGACCTTGAGTAATGTTTTTGATTGGTGTTCTCGAAAGAATAACACCGTACAGTTCCATAGACTTTCCATTGGAATTGCTGCCTTAAACTGTTAAAAGATACTTAATCGTTAAGGCCTGGTGTTTCCGAATCGGAGACAGTTGGCCAATTCCGCCAAAATCCGCGATTCACTGACACCGAAACGGCGACAGTGAATCACGCGGCTCAGATCTCATACTTATGCACCCCATAGGAGCATTTGACATTTGTAGCGTTTTTTCTTATGCATCTATTGGTTATCAAGCGACATTCAAGGATAAACTAATTAAAAAAAGATAGGTAATACCGATTTTTTTTTAAACGTCGAAAGTGACGTGGTGCACAGTCAAAAGCGTCACAAACGGGCGGTATGTAATTTAATAGACAAATCTACGATATTATAATAGCATGCATAATCAACCTATACTGTTCCCACTGCTGGGACTCAGGCCTCCTCTCTGTGAGAGAGAGTGGGCCGTAGTCCACCACGCGGGCCCAGTGCGGGTTTGACTTCACATGTCTTTGATTTTTTATCTACGACATGCCGGTTTCCTCACGATTTATTTCTTCACCGTTTTGAGAGCAGTAGTGATGAAATAAATTACACAAAGTAAAGTGCCTGCTTGGGTTCGAACCCACGACCAAAAAGTCGTAAATCGCGGCCGTTACCACTGGGCCACTGGGCTCTATAGATACATATATGTTATAATAACCACACATCAAACCCGTATTTCCAGAAGGGTTAGACAGGGCAATGTGAAATTAATACATGGTCAATGTACTCACACTTATTATATCTTTCGAACCGGATTTTTCCATAAAAGAATTGAACTCATTGTTCGCAATGTCTTTACAGCTGTAAAAGATGTCAAACCATTAATATCTTAATAAATAAATAATAAATAACGTGTGTGACAATTTTATTATGATTATTTAACGAATAACCTGAATCTATTAAGTGTTGAGCAAAATGGGATCTTTCTGGATAACTATTCCTGTACTAATTAATATGTTCTTTATTATCTTGTTTGTTATAGCACTAAGTTCACTAGTAACAGAACAGCTCGATAAAGGAAATAAATGTATGGCAGCCTTTCTGGATCTAAGAAAAGCCTTTGACACTGTCCCTACTCCCGTTCTTTTACGCAAGCTTGAGGGTATTGGAGTGCGTGGAATATCAATGGCACTGTTTAAAGATTATATTTCTGGTAGAACACAAAAAGTGAAACTTGGACTAATTGTTAGTGAGGATGCAGATGTATTATACGGCGTTCCTCAAGGAAGTATACTAGGCCCTACGCTGTTTTTAATTTATATTAATGATCCCTGTAATATGAAAATTAATAATGCCGAAGTATTCTCATACGCCGATGATACAGCTGTCGTCTTCACGGGGAAAACATGGGATGATGTTAAAAATAGTGCAGAAGAAGGGCTTGCTCTTGTTGCAACTTCGTTAAAAGATAATTTGCTCACCCTGAACGCTAGCAAAACCAAATACATCTGCTTTCATATTTCATATATTCAATCGGGTTCCACCTGATAAGGAATTTGAGTTAAGAATCCACACGTGTGACATTGTTACGGATAGAACTCGCTGCAATTGCCCAACTATCTAACAAGTTACCCAAGCAAAATATCTGGGAGTGATTATTGACCAGCGTCTTTCCTGGTATCCTCAACTGGAACAAGTCATGAGTCGAGTAAGGAAAATTATATGGATATTCAAAGAGCTGAGCTGAGATATACATGGAAATAAAAATAAGAACAACCAAAGAAATCTATTAAATTAAATTTATGTATCTTTGGTCCAGTCTGTTATAGTGTATTGCATAACTGCATGGGGTGGAGCAGCGAAGTCTAGTTTTCTAGGAGTAGAACGCGCTCAAAGAGCGATGCTTAAGGTGATGTACTTCAAAATAAAAATAAAATATAAGAGGATTCCCTACTGACAAGCTTTATGAATTATGTCAGTGAGAAAATCGTATATCCTTCATAGCATCCTCAAAACGCACAAAGAGATACCAAATGATGCTAAAATACTAAGAAATAGAAATAAACACCACATAGTAAACGTTCCCATAGCTAGGACAGAATTTGCCAGCAGACAATATAAAAACCGCTCAGCTATTATAAACAATAAAATTAATAAAATAATATATATTTATGATTTTAAAAATATGAATGTAAAAAATAGCTAATAATAAGGCTTCACAGTTTAAATTACGAGTATGATCATACAGAGTTACTTTTGCAGCGTGTGACTTAATAATAAATATTATTAGAGTGATGTTATTTGCTTGTTTAGTCACTCATGTTCACTCAAAATCTTTCTCTCTCACACACACACACATACTCACACACAAACACACCCTCACACGACCTCACACACCCCACACACACACGCGCTCTCGTATAAATTGATCGTAATTTTAATTTTATATTGTTTTTATTTTTTCCTATCTTTGTTATATTTTATATACCTGTTTATACTCGTACGTCTATAATGTAAGGGAACAGCGGAGCCTTCAACTACAGGCATTTTCTATGTTTAAATGGAGACTCCTCGACATGCAATGTAAGCCAAATGGTTATATGAAATAAACTTTTTTTTGTTTGAATATTACGACCTGCATGCAGACTCGACATAGATAGTGATCGCTATACGACCGAATTCGGTCGCAAAGTCCTAATGGCGTCCCTAGACGTGCGCGACGTGCTTGGCAAGTAAAGGATCTCTTTATCTCTCAAATTAAACGATGATTATATAAGTATTGATATAAACTGATTTATTTTTCAGACAAGTGTTCGGTTTAGCGTTGAACAGCGAATGAATCCATTTCACTTCGCTGTCAAACGTCAAAAATGTCATACCAAGTGTTGCCATAATAACTACTAGAATAATTACTAAATTTGATAGTAATATAATTGTATGTATACTAGATATGATTTTACAAATAAAAATACCCACATCTTGGCTAATTAAACTTATACAAGCACGTGATTTTTTCGTGCGTGTCTAGCAATTTTGTCCGTCGAGGGACGCCATTAAGACATTGCGACCGAATTCGGTCGACTGCCACTGCTATCTAATTACGCAACACATTTTCGTAAACGATTACGACTAATCTGTTTCATTTTAACAGTTCAACAACATTCATTGCGTTATTTACATTGTTAAGATTTTTTTTTAACTTGATCAATGGATTAGCAATCAGTTTCAAAACGATTCAGATTCTGATTGATCGTGTATTACGCAATTAGGGCACAGTTTGACCTATGTGTATGTCGCAGGAAAATTGTATGATTTGTCCGTTTACAAACGCTGCACGCTGGTGGTTTTGCAAAATGCCTAAGGCAAATTGGCAATTCGTTCACTTGTTA
This sequence comes from Agrochola lota, assembly GCA_947364205.1. Lineage (NCBI taxonomy): Eukaryota > Metazoa > Arthropoda > Insecta > Lepidoptera > Noctuidae > Agrochola > Agrochola lota. The sequence goes on along the minus strand of OX376246.1, from coordinate 4,044,379 downwards.
TAATTTCGACATTGATTGTTATTGTAGGGTGACCATCATTAAACACATATTAGACAAATCATATTTTATTCCAGCAATCAGGTACCTATTATATTATCGTAAAATTGTGAGAACCGTTACTTTATAATTTATCGATATTGTTTCCGTTAGATTATAAACAACCTAAAAATCGTGAACTGGGTGAAATATATTATATTGTTGGTAACGGAAGACGAGGTGACATCTTAAAGATGTCAGCCGATCAGCTGTCAACCGATGGAAGGTTATAAAAGGAGGCGCGCGGTGCTGCAACGGCCAATTCCCCGATTAATAATAATGAAATACTTTTGATCCAGCCTGTCCCTCTTGCTGTCCTCCCCCCAGCGAACGCCCTAAGCCGAGGTTCGTACCCCACAGGGGGTGCCCTTAGCGAGCGTTCGCCTAGTTTTAATTAGCATAGTTTTGCCCCTGGCTGGAGGCTTTAAGTGTAGAAGCTTAAGGCAGCCACAGGATTGACCGGTTAAGTAGTCATGACCTCAGAGGTCAGCTACGAGATGCCCTATATATATATTAAAAAAAAAGCTGCAACGGCCACACTCTACGCTCGACACCGCTCGCGGACGCACGTGCTGCGCTGTGTGTACGAGATTCCTGTTTCCGGCTCTGTGGCTCCCGCTGTGGTTCCCGAGCCGTCTATCGTCGCGCCCTGCGACGAGTCTTCTATAGTCTGTGAACTATCATCGACCTATTAATTGTCTGTCTTTTTCAAGACACAATTAATAAATATTTCTCTTCAGAGTTGTCAAAAACAAAACCGTCGCGTACTTTGGCCCCTTCTGGGTAAAATCCACAGTTTCGTGGTTCTCGGTGGAAACCATACGGTGCCAACGAAACCGAGAGGGTGTTGCCCCAATTACACCCGCCGAAACCCCTTCAGGGCTAGGCAATCAGTTGGACGGGTCCCAGTGTTCGGCCTTGGGGGATCTCCTAGTCGACATTGGTGACAGTTTTGCCTTCACAGCCACACACCTAGTGTCGGTCGGGTGTGTCTACCCCGGCGCACTAGACTGGTTAGGACCCCGTTGCACAAATAAGATAGGCAACGGGCAAAAGCAAGCTTAGGGCTCACTATAAGTACACAACCTCCCTGTCTATACCCGACAGGGAGGGTTTACACATCCCCGACCAATCCGCCCGGGGAGTTAGTGTTAGGAATTGTTAGGAGAAATAGGTACCACTAGAAATGATTAAAATGGAGTCCTTATTAAAGTCTCTTCAAGACGACATAAGGTCACTCAAAAGCGACAACGCTAACTTAGTTAATATCCTGAAAAGGATATTGTCCGACTCCCCCGGACTCAGAGATGTGTATGGCCCGGAAATAACTCAACTACGACGGCCTACTCCCACTCCCACTCCTACTCCCACTCCCACTCCCCAACTAGGACCTTCAGTCGCCAGCGTCACTGAATTCAGTGACGCACTGGAGTGCTCGCTCCCAGCAGTCGAGCTAGTCAGTCCGCCCAGTCCGCCTGAGCAAATGGACACTAGCGCACCGCTAGCCGCTTCTTCAAAGCGCCCCCAATCCCCCTATACCACGTCAGATTTAGAGCCAATCCTCACCGGCTCTTCCGCTTCGTCCCACTCCGAAGACGATGGATTCGTCCCCGTCTAAGGAAAGGGGAAAAAACGGAAGAACAGGAAGCAATCCTCCACCCAGGCCAACAAGGTCGTAGCCTTCGAGGACCGAGACACGTTCTCACAATCCCCTCTACCCACTACTTGCACCCCCGTCGCTACCCCCTCCCCCGCCCCCCACCCGATCGCGTCAACCTCTTCGCAGGTTACCCCCTCCCTCACCCCCCGCCCGACCGCGTCACCCTCCTCGCAGGTTGCCCCCACCCCACCTACTTCTGACCCTAAGAAGGTCTCTCCGCCACCACCCATGTTCATTCAGGACAAGGGAAAGTGGACGGAAATATCAAAATGGTGTTGCGATCAAAGGATTGCATACACCAGCGCCCGAAATACCCAACAGGGTATAAAAGTCCAAACCCCTACCTCCCACGACTATAGGGAATTAGTTAAACTCCTGAGAGAGCGACGTGTGTCATTCCACACGTACACTCTCTCAGAGGAGCGTCAAATCCGAGTGGTGATCAAACGGATCCCCAAAGAAATTGCCCCCTCAGACATCTTAGCCGACCTTCAGTCGCAAAACGTCCCGGTTGACGAAGTCCACCGTATGCACCGCGCAAAACGCGGGGAAGCATACGACATGATTCTCGTCGTATGCTCTCCCGTCGAGGGGCATCACCCCATATTCCAGCTGAAGTCCCTGTGCTCACTCACGGGCTTCACAATAGAGAAGCCATGGAAAAATGGCGCCATAGGGCAATGTCACAATTGCCAGTTATACGGTCACTCGCAGAGGAACTGTCACGCAAAACCCAGGTGCGTCAAGTGCCTGGGCGAGCATGGCACTTCCGACTGCACCCGTCCCAAGGACCGTAGTCTATGCCCTGACCCACCTAGTTGCGTACTATGCGGGCAAGTAGGTCACCCGGCTAACTACCGCGGCTGCCCGAAAGCCCCCAAGTCCTCTTCTCCCAAACTGGCCAAGCGTTTCGACGCCCGCCAGCAGAGGGAAGCTCCCTCCACCTACACTCTCCCTTCATCCCAAATGCCACAGAGACTTAGCCCCCAGAGGCCCAGTCCGTGGAATTACCTCCAACACCAGCAGGCTTTCCCAGCCCTGGGTCACTTCCAACCCCCACCCCCTCCCCCACCCACCACCACCCCCCGCCAAACGGACCCCCGTACTCGCGGCCCCGCGCCCCTTATGGGCACCCCCATGCCCCTTATGGGCACCCCCGTGCCCCTTATGGGCACCCCCGTGCCCCCTATGGGCCCCCCCGAGCCCCTTATGGGAGCCCCCGCGTCCCTTACTCGCGCCCCCGCCCCCCCAGTCAGGTCCGCACCTGCTCCCGTAGCATCGCGTTCCCAACCCAAACCCACAAACACTCCCGTGGCCCTCCCCAACACGCCCTACAACATGATCCAATCCGGAATCATGATGTTCCTGTCCCCTCGCGCTTACCAAATGGGTCGCGAACTCATTGCCGCCCAAAATGCCCTCGACATAGTTAGGATCCAGGCTATATACAATGCGTACCCCGACATTACGCAAGCCCTGATATCGTCCGCCTCTCAAGGAACCTCCAATGTCTAACACCGTCATAGCTAGGTTCAAACCCCGATCCCTCACGTTAGGCTTTTTCAATGCCGATGGCATCCAAAATCAACGCGATGAGATCGCGGTTTTCCTCCGCGCCCATCAAATTGACATCCTTCTCATTCAGGAAACCTTCCTTAAACCCTGTAATCGTGACCCCGGCATTGCCAACTATCGTGTAGTTCGCAATGACAGGGTTCACTGTCACAGGGGAGGTACTTTAATATATTATAAAAAGGATCTGTACTGCATCCCTATGGACCCTCCTCCTCTTTCACGACTAGAAGTCTCAGTCTGCCGCCTAGGCATGACAGGCCATCAGCCGATCATATTAGTATCAGCCTACGCAACTCCCTCTAGAGGTGCGGAGGACTTTCAACCCTTCGCTAACGATCTCACATCCCTACTAGCCTTGAGCGACTCCGTTATCATAGCGGGCGACCTCAACGCCAAACATCCCTCCTGGAATAGTTCCAGATCCTCCATAAGAGGGCGACACTTGTTCGACCTCTCAAACTCCCTTAATATCGACATCATCGCTCCGATGAATTATACCCACTATCCCCATACAGTAGGCCATATCCCTGACGTACTAGACTTGGCGATCCTTAAGAACGTCAATCTAAGACTAGACTCAATAGAGACGGTGGACGAGCTTCACTCTGATCACCGTCCTGTAATACTAAAACTCGACCCCCGCATAGGTCTCCCTGACCCCAATCGCCCCCCGACCACCAAAAGGGTAACGGACTGGAGGAAAGTAAGCACCCAGCTGAAATCCAACACGTTCCCCCAATTGGACTCCATCCCCGACCAATTCCACTCTATCGCAGCAACAACGGCCGCGATCGACTCACTCACTGATCACGTACAATCCGTCGTGAGCGACTGCTCAAAGGAAGTCCCAGTGGGGGAAGACCCCCGCTGGAAACTACCTGACGATGTGCGTGACCTATTGACTGAGAAGAACGCAGCCATTCGTGCATACAGTAACTTTCCCTGCGCCGCAAACAAAGCCCATATGCGCTATTTACAGAGATCTGTAAAGACACGCATACAGGAGCTGCGTGACACGGGCTGGGACAAGATGCTGAGCGAACTAGAGCCAACCCACCTAGCCTTCTGGGAACTTCAGAGGAAACTCAAGTCCCAGCAAGTCGCGTCCACACCCCCACTAATCCGCCCCGACAAGACCATAGCCTTCGACGAAATCGACAAGGCTGAATGCCTAGCCGATAGTCTAGAGGCACAATGCTCACCCAGCACCCTACCAGTAGACCAAGCTCACCTCTTAGAGGTCGACGCTGAAGTCGAACGTAGAACCTCCCTCCCTCCCGTTGAAGACCCTGAAAGTCCTCTGCCCCCCGTCACACCAGACGAAGTGCACGACAAGGGTCTGAAAATCCGTAAAGCCCCCGGCTCAGATGGAATCACTAATAGGGTGATTCAGCTATTCCCTGCCCACCTAATAATGCTACTGACTACCATCTTCAATGGTGCCTTAAGCAACAATTTCTTTCCACAAATGTGGAAAGAAGCCACCGTCATCGGTATCCCGAAGCCCGGCAAACCCAAAACCGAGCCTTCGAGTTACCGCCCCATCAGTTTGCTCAAAGTCCTCGGCAAGGTCTACGAGAGGCTTATTTATAAGCGTCTCAGAGACTACGCTGAGACAAAGGGCCTCATCCCCAACGAACAGTTTGGGTTCCGCACCCAGCACTCTAGCGTGCATCAGGCCCACCGGATAATCGAACACATAAGCGCTGGCTTCCAGCGCGGTTTGTATACCGGTGCAGTATTCTTCGATGTAGCGAAAGCGTTCGACAAAGTCTGGCACAACGGCTTAATATATAAGCTGTACCAACTCGGCGTGCCAGATCGTCTCGTGCTCATCTTACGAGACTTACGGAATTGTCGAACCGCACATTCCGCTATCGCATCGAAGGCGCAATATCCTCTCCCCGTCCCATCCGCGCAGGCGTCCCTCAGGGCTCTGTGCTTTCCCCCCTCATATTCACTCTATTCACCAGCGACATCCCGAAGAGTAAAAAGGCGCAGTTGGCTCTGTTCGCAGACGATACGGCCATTTACTACAAGGGCGCTGGGCCCGATTCGATAGCTCGCATTCTCCAAACCGCAGTCGATAAACTCGGCGCTTGGTTTAGGAAATGGAGGATCGAAGTAAATCCCGACAAAAGTCAAGCGGTTTTATTTTCAAAAACGCACGTAAGATTTAGACCCCCCTTGCCCCGACCCATCACCATGCTCGGCAAGCCGATCCCTTGGGAGAAGCGAGCCAAGTATCTAGGTGTGGTCCTCGACGAAAAACTCACTTTCGCAGACCATATAAAGCAGGCCCGCGCGCGGGCCGCTTTCGCTCTCGGAAGACTCCATTCCATGCTAAATGCACGTAGCAAATTGTCACTTAGGTGCAAATTGCGAATCTACACAACATGCATTCGCCCCATCATGACCTATGCGGGCGTCGTCTTTGCCCAAGCTAAGCCCCGACAAATTCACAGACTGCAGGTGATGCAGAACAGATTCCTCCGTAATGCCACGGGAGCCCCTTGGTTCTGTAGGAACGAAACCCTCCATCTCGATTTTAAACTCCCCACGATCCACCAGTTTCTCAAACGCAATTCCAAGCGTTTCTTTGATTCCGCCGCCACCCACCGCAACCCTCTGGTTGTCGAGGCCGCCAGTTATGTCCCAAGTAAAATCAGTAAGATCCGCCGCCCGAGGCTAATCCTTTCCGACCCAGACGACCCCATAACCCTCCTCCAGGAGAGCAATAGGGAAACCAGTACAGTCAGAAAACACACACACCGACACACTTTCCGACCTCGCCGCAGAGGTCCGCGATCGCGACCCTCCCGAGTAAATGATACTCCCCCCCGACCCTTGCTCGAAGATGCGCCAGCCCGCGTCGATGCTGAGCCTGTAGCTTTAAATTCCCCGACTAATAATAATGAAATACTCTTGATCCAGCCTGTCCCTCTTGCTGTCCTCCCCCCAGCGAACGCCCTAAGCCGAGGTTCGTACCCCACAGGGGGTGCCCTTAGCGAGCGTTCGCCTAGTTTTAATTAGCATAGTTTTGCCCCTGGCTGGAGGCTTTAAGTGTAGAAGCTTAAGGCAACCACAGGATTGACCGGTTAAGTAGTCATGACCTCAGAGGTCAGCTACGAGATGCCCTTTAAAAAATAAAAAAAAGCTGCAACGGCCCTTTTTTGCTTGGACGGTGCTCGGAACGGACGTGCTACTTGACCATTGACGTGTGCTTGGTTATTTTTGGTTTATATTTATGTTCATGTACTGATTATTCCTTTTGGCTTGTGTGATTTCTATTTGCTTCATATTTACCGTGTTTTTTTTTATATTTTTATAAGTTTTTGTAAACTGTGATTTAGAAAGGAATTAAAGATTGTTTATTTTTTTGATTTATTTCACTTCTGATTCCTAACAATATTATTTTATAATATTCGTTCCTTTTTGTACCTACTGCCTCCAGAAAGACCACATGAATACATAGGTAGTTTGACATACTTAGGGTCAGTAAGTGATAGGGTTTCAAAAACATTGTTTCGAAATGGAATTAGGGTAGCTTTTAAAACAAATAATTCATTAAGACAGATTTGTAACGGAAAAGATCGATTAGAACACAATAAAAAATCTGGTGTTTACAAGTTACATTGCGATGATTGTAATAGTATATATGTTATGGACCAAGTAATAAATAGGAGTATTTTTCATAATGCCCGCGCATTATGAATAATGACAAGCTACTTAGGGCGGAATAAATAATTATAATTTTAACTTCCTTATTTATCACACTGCCTCGTCATTATAAATATTGCCGTGTGGTCTTTGGGCAATCTGATAATACACAGTTATTAAGAGTTTTTTTCTAAATTATGATCTCTGGTCTGATTATTTAATATTGTTTATGGTACAGTTCTTTTTAAGTTTAAATATTATACTTCTGTGGGTCATAGATTTATAAAAAGAAAAGACGTTTTATATTTTTTTGTGATTATAGTTTTTGTTTTTTGTTATCTATAGATTTTTTAAGTTTCATATAACATTTAACTATAGTAAATTCATCATAGGTCAGCAGAGTGTGTATGAATGGAAAGAATTTACTTGATTTTAAATATTGATTGTACGTTTGAAATAAATAGGGAAATAATAAAGCTTCCGAAAAACAAATTAACTTCCAGCGATCTGTGGTTGACTGTAATATTATCTAAGCTGTGTTCAAATGAATTGCCGAAAAAAATACCAAACTTCCGAAAAAAATACTAAGTTTCCGAAAACATATGTTCTGCGTATATGTATCGTTTTGGAAACCCGCATAATATCTACTATTGGATAAAGAATAACTTTTTTAACTCTAAATTTTAATGAAAATAACGACCTACCGGTAGTTGCGTTCGGGTCCAGAGGTGAAAAAGTGGGTGCAATAGGTAAGGTTAGGTTAGAACTATGACCAACCGCACGCGAGCCGAGCGAGCGGAGCGAGCGGTGCCGCGGCAGCGGCCGGTGAGCGCTACTTCCAAGTTGCTCGCAGATTTTTTTGCATCATTTTCTATTCCGGGTTTTGGGATGAAAATGACTAACTGTAGTTTTCGTTAAAACGCAATTAAAGCTGGTGGAAAAATATTACGTCAGCAAATGCTGTATTATTTTTTCGCAATTTTAAGTATTTTATTCGTTCGTTTCTTTCTTTATTTATTTATTTACTAAAACTTTATGCACGAGTAAAAATAAAATACTGCACAAAGGCGGACTTAATGCCTGAGGCATTTTCTACCAGTCAACCTTAGGGTGATGCAGAGACAAAACATGGCAGGTGCAACATTAGGGATTGATAACACGAAATTAACTATAAAATACAAGAATAAATACATATATATATACATAAATAGTATAAACAGAATAACTTTGTCAGGAGAAATAACGATCAGTAGAGGAGAAAACGAATCCAGCAAATCACCGCTGGGATGTTTCAGCCAACTTCTTGCGTATATGCTCACGAACCTTCCCTTTAAAAGGCAACCGACTGGTTGCCGTCCTGATATTCAGAGGTAGCGCATTCCAAAGAAAGACCGCTTGGACAAAGAAAGAAGATTGAATGAAACCAGAGCGGTGAGAAGGACATCGTAGAAGACGATTGTTGGTGGAACGAAGATGTTTGCTATGGGCAGAGCATAAGTATTGAATATGGGAAGTCAGGTAAGAAGGAGAGGTGGGTTTGTCGAGAATAGAGAATAACATAGACAGAGCCCTCACCTCTCTGCGCTGTCGAATGGGTAACCAATTTAAAAGCAATCTGTGCGCGGATACATGGTCATACTTACGAAGATTGAAAACGAATCGAATGCAATTATTGAGACGGCGGTCAAGTTTATTGAGGAGATCTGCATTCAGGTCATAGTAACACACATCACCATAGTTAATTATGGGAAATATTAGGGACTGTACAAGCATTGCCTTTATGTGTGATGGGAGAAGATTTTTTAGCCGATACAGTGACCGCAACGTTCCGGTAACTTTTTTACTGACGGTTGTTACCTGCCTTCGCCAGTCAAGACAAGTGTCGACATGCAGGCCAAGATCCTTAACATCGGAGCTAAACGGAATGACTGAGTTGTCAAAGATTACAGGTGGCACAGTCAAGCCATTCAGTTTCCTTACGCTGTGTGGGCTCCCTATTATAATAGCCTGACACTTGGTAGGGTTAACCACCACCCCAAATCGATCAGACCAGTTTTTAACTACACCTAAAGCCCGGTTTAGCTCCTTAGTCGCATCAGAAATGTTATCAACACTTGCCTGACAGTAAAGCTGCAAATCGTCGGCATAGAGATGAGATCTTTATTTGCATTCGCATATAAGTTATCGGAAAATTAGTATTTAAAGCAGTAAATATCATATTTTCAGTATGCCCATATTTATTACTACCCAAATAAAAATAATAGTTATAAAACCTGATTTTAATTGTGCTGCCCCATAGGTGACTAGCATTATAAAAAATGCCCGGTCGATTTGATTATTTCAATAGTTGTTATCACACTGCCCTCTCATATTGGGCATATTTCCAACTGCCCGGGCATTTTCATAATGTCCTAATAATCACTTGATCCATAACATATATATAGGTCATACTGGTCGTAATTTTCAAACAAGATATAAAGAGCATGATCCAGAAAGATCCCATTTTGCTCAACACTTAATAGATTCAGGTCATTCGTTAAATAATAATAACACTTTCAAAATTTGACACACATGTGATAAAGGTTTCAGAGGGTACACTACATAAATACGAAAAACTTTATTCCGTCAGTCACAAATACGAATTTCAAAATACCGATTTTCATAATTCCGAATGGTTCAAAATTCCGAATATAACAACTCCGACTTCTCATTACTCCTACTTTTATAATTCCTAAATTTCAATATTCCTAACGTTTATAATTACTATTCTCAAAATACCGAGTTTCAATAGATCGAATAACAAAAAGTCCGACTTAATAATAATTCGAAACATCAAAAATACGAATTCCGATTATTAAAATACCGATTAACAAAATTCTGAAATAAAAACTGAATAGCAAAACAAATAAACACACGCTCGTATGCTAGGCTTAGGTTTAATGAGAACCACTCATTAAACCTAAGCCTAGCGTACGAGTGAGCCTCGCTGACGTGCTTATTCCAACCCACCACGCGCTTCGGATTGCTAACAAACGGGTTAGCAGGGCTTCCATATTGTTGAGTAATCCACTATTGCTAGATAATTGTGGCAAACCTACGTCTGGCCTGATTTATGAGGACATGTGTGACACTCGCAAGATCTTTAAATCTAAATTAAAGTGGTACCAGAATCACCAAGACCAAATCCCGATGGACATCCTAGCCGAGTTGCACAATAAAAAAGACTTTCGGGGCTTCTGGAAGTCTACAAAGAAGCACAACCTTAGGCCTGGTTTGCCGGTGAGCGTCGATGGCGTGTCTGCTGAAAGGGATATTGCCAATGTTTTTAAATACCAGTTTTGTGTCGAGCCATGCAGTATTCCACCCTCTGAGGAGGTTGATGCTGAGTCACAGTGTACTGTCCTGGAACCAAGAGTTAAGTTCTCAGCTGCGGACGTAGCTAAGACCATAGGGACCATGACTAGGGGTAAGTCTCCAGGACATGACGGACTCAGCATCGAGCGCCTACAGCATGCAGGTCCCCACCTACCACGTGTTTTGGCCATGCTGTTCACGTTCTGCCTTCGCCATTCGTACATGCCGGACGAACTGATGGGCCGGTCGTAATACCAATTGTTAAAAATAAAACAGGTGATATATCAGACAAAAACAACGAAATCTCCAGGGCCGGACGGGCTGCACAACTTCTGGATTAAATGGTTTACAAGATCGCACGCTCGCTTGGCGGCTCAGTACCAGACTGCTTTGGAGTCTGGTTCGCTACCCCAGTTTCTAACGACAGGAGTTACCCACCTGCTCCTTAAATCTGGTAGCACCGCGGAACCCAAAAATTATAGGCCAATCACATGTTTACCGACGGCCTATAAAATTCTTACATCCATTTTGAGAGCTAAAATTAACAAACATATAGACACCAACGCCATCATGTCTGCCTCTCAAAATGGATGTAGGAACGGGTCCCGCGGTACTAAGGAGCTACTCCTCATTGATATGGCCATTAGCCAACAGGTTCGCCGTTCCCAAAAGGATCTGTCGACATGCTGGATAGATTATAAGAAGGCCTATGACTCGGTGCCACATACATGGCTAATGAGGGTGATGGAGTTGTATAAAGTAGATCTGCGAAGCAACTCTACGCACCTTCCTGATGTCGTGTATGGGGCAATGGAGGACTGTCCTTTGCTATCCAGGATGTCGAAATATCCAGAGGAATAGCGAGCCGATAAGGATCGAGCGAGGCATATTTCAGGGCGATAGTTTGAGTCTGCTCTGGTTCTGTTATATCTCACCTCCTCTACATGGATGACCTTAAACTCTTTGCCCCCAACAATTTGCAACTGATGGAGCTACTGAAAGTAACTGAAAATTTCAGTAGCGCCATCAGGATGGTATTTGGTGTGGACCAATGTGCGGTCATGCATGTAAAGCGAGGGGAGATTATGGAATCCATGGGAACGGAACTCTCGGATTCCATAAATCTTAGAGCCCTCTCCGCATCCGAAACCTATAAGTATTTGGGTATGTCGGAAGCGCATCAATGTTACTGACATGAAGCAATCGTTGAAGGAGCGCTTCTTTGGCCACCTGAAGATAGTATTTAATAGTCTTCTATCAGGCGGAAACAAGGTGCGTACCTTCAACGGTTGGGTCATGCCGGTTTTGATGTACTCTTTCGGCATACTCAAATGGACTCAGACCGAACTCGACGCCCTGGATAGGAGGGTCCGTTAGCTGCTGACTGCATATCGAATGCATCACCCACTGTCATCGGTAATGAGACTGTATACCCCGCGAAAGTGTGGAGGTCGAGGCTTTTTAAATGCTAAGACCCTCCACAATCGCCAGATATGCAGGCTCAGGGAGTATTTCCTAGAAGCCGACGTAGGGATGCATCGAGTTGTGGGTCGCGGTGGACAAGGGTCTCACCCCGCTCTCCTTGGCTAAAGAGAACTGGCGCAAACCTGTAGTGCTTGAAAGTAATGACCGCAGGGAGGTATGGCAGAGTAAGGAGCTTCACGGACGCTATTTCCGGGCCCAACATGGGTCCGATGTAGATTTTCTAGCGTCTGTAGCCTGGCTGCTTTTTGGTGACCTCTTTGGGGAAACCGAAGGTTTTGTCTGTGCAATTATGGACTAAGTTATCATGACGAACAATTACCGGAGATTTATTGTGAAGGACGGCACGGTTGACATCTGTCGGGCATGCCACTGTCCGAGAGAATCCATCCGACACATTATCTCCGGGTGTTCTCGTCTAGCTAACGAAGAGTACTTGCATAGACACAACCTTGTAGCCAGGATTATCCATCAGCAACTTGCTTTAAAATACAACCTTGTGGAATCGGAAGTGCCGTACTACAGCTATGTGCCCAACCCAGTTCTCGAAAATGGAAATATCACATTGTACTGGGATCGATCCATCATCACTGATAGGACTATTGTTGCCAATAAGCCTGATATAGTGGTGGTGGATCGAATAGAGCGGCGCACAATGATTATTGATATAACAGTCCCGCATGACGGGAACCTCGTGAAAGCCGAGAAAGATAAACAAATTAATTATCTTGACTTGGATATAGAGAGCTCATGCAGTTCTACAGGCCTATTTCTCTGATTCCTATCTTCTCGAAAATATTTGAGAAATTCATTCAAAAGGAATGAAATGCTTACACAGAAAAAAAAAATATCTTATGTAACGAGCAAAAGGAATTTCGCGAAAATAAGACTATAAATATGGCGATCTATGACTTTTTATACGCTGTATTGACAAAAATGGACAAAAAAAACCTGTATATGCTATCTTCTGCGATATGCTCAAGCATTTGACTACGTAAAACATGACATTTTAATTAAAAAACTTGACGCATATGGTATAAGAGGTAATTTTCTTAATTTAATTAAATCTTATTTAGACAATAGAAAGCAATAGACAGAAATCACTAGAATTAATAAAACCACTAAAAAGGATTACATATACTTATCAGATGAGCGTCACACTACTTTTAGTGTGCCACAAGGTAGTGTATTAGGACCTCCCCTTTTTACACTATACATTAATGACTTGCTAAAATCAATTTCACACCCTATGACCTTATTTGCAGATGACAGCACAGTGACAATTTCTAGTAATAACAATGACATGATCCATTATAAACTTGACATTCACAATTCCTTGACATCTATAGTAAAATGGTTAAACAAGAATAATTTAAAGATTAATTTAGATAAAACTAAAATCATGCATTTTAGCCAACGTTTGACTATAGAAAATATGGACATAAATATAGATAATAAACTTATTGAAATCGTAAATACGAGTACTATTAAATTCCTTGGACTGATAATTGACAAAAGACTTGACTGGAAAACACAAATCGAGAACCTTTGCAAAAAAATGAGTAGTTCTGCATTTGCATTGCACTCTCTGGCTGCAGTTGTGAATGTAGATAGCTTGATTGCGGCCTACCATAGTTTAGCTGCGTCTCACCTAAGATACGGCATCATATTTTGGGGAAATTCTACCGACTCCAATAAGGCACTCAAGGCCCAAAAGAGATGCATTAGATCTATGTTTGGGCTAAAAAGAGAGAGCTAATAAGTAATTAAGTATTTAGTTTTATATGATATAAGTCATTTAAAAGAAGTAAACACACCACACTTTACACCACAGAATACTATATTCAACATACTGAAACTGCACACATTTATAGTGATTACTTATTATGGTACTTACTTGTTTTATTCTCATTGTATTATGGTCTTAGTTTATGTATTATTATTATTTCTTAAATTTATGATATGCTCAAATATATTTATTATATATTAAATATTATATATATATATATATATATATATATATATATATATATATATATATATGTGTATATATTATTATTATTTTTTTATATTTTTTATTTATTTTTATTTTTATTACATATTGTATAATCACACTTATTTCAGTGAAAAATATCACTAAACCGATTTAATAGGTCACGCAGGGGACGTCATTATGTCATTCCATAGGTAATTGCTGAAAACCAGCGCTGTTGACATTGGGTTCGTCCGAATTTCACAGCATTTCGCTGAGCAATGACCAGTCGGTCGATTCTGTAAAAATATTAACGTGAAGCTTAGGTGAAGTGAGCCTGAAGTGAGCTGTCACTGCCACAGAATCGACCGGCAGGATGCTAGGGATTGACACTATTGACAGCTCACTTCACGCTCACTTTACCTTAGTTTCACGGTGATATTTTTACAGAATCGAACGGCTGTTCTTGCACGGATGCGACGCACAGCATTATTTTTCTTAATATTTGTTACAAAAGTGGGTAACTGCAATTAGTATTTTGCTTTTATATATGTGATATGTTTTTGTTGTCATTTGCCAATGTCACAAGAGTGCTAATGGCTAAGAGTAATTACGTAATATAGTCTTTGGTCCGTGGCCTTGACATCAACCAATGAACAACATTGTTTTTATTTTTTAAATTTTATCTTTTGGTTGAATACAAGGCCTTTGGCTACTTTTGTATGTGTGTATTTTATGTCTCTTTTGCCTTTATATGTGCGTTTTTTTTGTGCAGAATAAACAATTCTTCTTTCTTTTCTTTCTTTCTATTTCATATTATTGTTTGTTACATATAAGTATTTTATGTGGAAATTAAGTGTCCGCACTAATAAACTTAATTTCGAATACTGTTTGTTCTGTTCCCGCAGACAAACCGTGAAAACGGTTTTGCGGGGCTTAGTTCTTAAATTAAGATTTTTATAAACATTGTTCATAATAAATAAATAATAATAATATTAAGGCACGCAAGTTTTATACCAGTTCACAATTTGTCGGTATTATTTCTGTTAGATTAGAAACTATCAAAAAAGAATGCGTTAAATTATAAATTCTTTGTTACAGTTCAATACTTTTCAACAATTTTGTACCAGTAATATTCCGCAGGAGTCCTGCGGCACCATATTCCATGGACATTACGTTTTTCTCGTGCTGGATAACTAAATACTTCAATATGTCGCGGCATTTTGTAAACGGCATTTGAATTGTCCGGGATCCTGCCGTTTTACCGAAAAGATTTTGCCAAAATTTCAGTACCCAAAAAAATTTTAGCAACCTTTTTTTATACCAATGCAATGTTTGGAATGATTTTAGTAAGCACATTTTCATTTGGTAACATTTTTAATTGGCAGAATATTATCAAGGATAATGTCATTTAGCCATTTGGTCTTTAATCAAATGATTTATTACAGCAAACAATCTTTAGACAATAAACGTTTGGTCAGTTAGTTATGGAACTAGTTAGAGTAGGTTAATTTTTTTTTAATGGTTAGGTTAGGTTAGGTTAAAACTGCGGGCGGCGCGGGCTTACCGCACGGTGGGCTACGCGGCAGCATGCGCTCTGGCCGGCACCCCGCCTTGGGAGCTCGAGGCGTGGGTGCTCGCCAGAGTGTACGAATGGACGGCGGAGCGGAGGGCGAGAGGAGTTCGCTCAGCTCCGGAAGAGCGGGAGGCCGTCCGGCGGGAGGCGAGGGACGCCATCGTTGTCCATTGGACGGGCGACGAACCTTCGACGCGATCGGGCCAGTCCTGCGAGACTGGCTCGAGCGTCCGCACGGGTTCCTCTCCTTCCGTCTCGTGCAGGTGCTGTCCGGACACGGTTCTTTCGGATCGTACCTGCACCGAATCGGACGGGAGGAGACGCCGTCGTGCCACGACTGTGGCGCGGCGGAGGACGCGGCGCAGCACACCCTCGAGGTGTGCCCGTCGTGGTCCGAGCCGCACCGCAGTCTCGTCGCGGCGATCGGACCGGACCTCTCGCTCCCCGGCGTGGTTAACGCCATGCTGAGGGATGAGGGGTCCTGGGCGGCAGTCGCCTCCTTCTGCGAACACGTCATGTCCCAGAAGGAGGCGGCGGAGCGGGCGCGGGAGGAAGATCCTGCCGCGGCGCCGCTCCGAAGGCGGAGGAGGGGTCGAAGAAGACGTCAGTTCGACAGTCATCTCCGACTCCTCCCAGGTGGAGGCCAGCAGGCAACGGGTGCGGGAGCACCCTTGCCTGTATTGCACAGGCCTCCACCAGTGTCGGACGGGAATGGCCAGGTGTTCCCGGCCATTCCCGTAGCCCCCCAACCTGGGGGGCATGCGGGGCCCGCCAGCTAGGCGGGCATGCGCCGGGAGGGTCGTGGACGTAAAGGCTGAGCCGGTTTCCCATGACCCTCCCATCACGGCGATGCGGGAACACCGCTGAGTTTTAGTGGGTATACTGTCGCTACTGACAGGAGTCCCACATACCCCGACTCGTCCCCCACGAGCCGGGGATGCGTAACGCATTTCTCAGCGACAAATAAAAAAAAAAAAAAAAAAGGTTAGGTTAAAACTGAGACCTCCTACGACTCCGACATCCCAGAAACGACTAGATTAATAGAAAAAAAATATGGAAAAAAAAACAGGGTACCCGAAACTGAACTAGTTAGACGAGATTGATTATTTAAAAAATGCTACTAAATAAAATAAAAAAACTACCAGAATAGTTAATATTAATATTATTATCACCTGTTTAGAATTTGGGCCAAGTGGAAAACACACCCTTGTAATAAACGTCTTTATTTTGCGTAAAATGAGTTATTCCAACTGAAATATTTGACTACATAAAAATTAATAAAAGTACTAGTTGGTAAACAAGCTATTGTTTAAACGTTCACTTGCAAAACATTAGGTTTGCGTTAAAATTATTAGTGAAGAGATTTTTTGCTAAGTAATAATTTGGCAAATGAAAATATGCGGAAAATTGTTTGGGAAGTGATAATTTGGCAATTTCTTTTCGATGAAACAAGGGAGACCCGAATTTTCCATCAAATGTTGTGGCATATTATAAAGTGTCTAGGCAATTTACATTTTGCCGTAGGCATTTTCTAAAACCGCCAGCGTTTGTAAACGGTTTTGTAAAATGAAAAATCATACAATCTGCCTACGACATATCCAACAAAACATTTGATTCGATTTATGCCATAAAAATTACAAGCTGTTATATTTTTGGATTAAAGCCGGTACGATTCCCGAGTGTGGCAAGCGAATTATCGAAAATCATTGAATGCAAAAAAAAAATACAATAGACGACGTACCTATATTTAGTAACCTAATCCGCGTAACTGTTCTTAAAGAGTCATAAAGAACACTGTAAGAAATCGACACGTGTTTCACCTCTCAACGAGGCATCCTCAGGATGGCGATTGACTTGTTGCGAAACCGGGCCCGACGTGTGGACACGTCAAGCGTCGTTAGCAGTATACACGTGTGGACGATGCGATGCGACGCGGTGGATCGGGGCCAAGAGTTTTATAATTTGGCTGTTATTTTAGTATATCGGGTGTCTTACGACTTCCACGCGAACAACGTCGCGGGCAGAAGCTAGTTTAAACATACAAATAAAGTATTGTTCGTGTACTTACATCACATGATTGATAAAGGAGTAATATTTTGTATAAATTTTGAATTCTTCTCCTTCGAGAACCGTGTATGTGTTTTTGAAGCGGTCGTCATAAGTGTGGTTACAAATCATATGTACGGCACTTTCATTAAATCCCTCGGCTTGGATATTAAATGCGATTTCCACGGGATCTGCAAAGAATTGGAAGTTTACTGTCTGCACATTGTACAAGTCACTTTGGGGGTCACTTAACTATGTAGGTTACAGGCTACTACAAAAAAGTCTAGGAGTACCTAGTATAAAGTAATTCGGTTACGATGGCTAATGGTCCGTGAGCTTCAGAAGGTACTGCTGAGCTAAGAATGTCAAAGATGAATTTGCGAACTACATAAATAACAATACTAAAACATTATTATTATATTTATTATCATTATGACAGCATAGGAAATTTTTATAAAATAATTATTGAGCACTATACTCGCAATCAATGATGTCGCTACTGAGTTCTAATGGTAATTTTTATTTTATTTTACATTAAATTCTTAGATTCTATGTATTTTCCAATTGAATTTTGAGATTTTTATTATTATTTTAATTGGTTAATGTTATTGTTAATGTTATTGTTAATGTTAATGTTACTGTTATTGTTAATGTTATTGTTAATGTTATTGTTAATGTTATTGTTAATTTTATTGTTAATGTTATTGTTAACGTTAATGTTATTGTTAATGTTATTATTATCATCTGTTTTATTATTTTGTTTATATTTAGAATGCAATTTATGTTATTTTTATTGCTTAAGTACATGAATTACCAATAAAAATATTGAATAACATTAATTTTAAATTTCCTTTCTGGCTTTGTAAATATTATGTAAAACCATAAATGGTGCACGTTGTGTTAGCCTGTAAGTAATTGTTGCACTTACAAACGTACTATTACGGAATTTATTTTATTTTAAATGTATTGTGTTAACAATTTATTGTTGGCTAACCTAAATAAAAAAACAATGGCTCCAACGTTATCGCGATCTGCTGACGATGCTAAATGCATCAAATTGACTGAAAATCCATAATTGTATAGATACGGCTGATGTACTATCGAAGAACTTCATTCTAAGCAGTATGAAAACAAAATCCCGTGAACACGATGACCACCCGTTCGATTCTGTAAAAATATCACCGTGAAACTTAGGTGAAGTGAGCTGTCACTGCCACGGAATCGATCGGCAGGATGCTAGGGATTAACACTATTGACAGCTCACTTCACGCTCACTTCACCTAAGTTTCACGGTGATATTTTTACAGAATCGAACGACACATCTGTTACCGGCCCGGTGCTATAGCCGCCGAGCATTGCAAGCAGAAATAGTCTTTACGGTGAAGTTTTATATGAAGTTCTTCGATGATACCTTCTAGCAGCCGGTTTATTTCCTGGGTTCGTTTTTCAGGTCGGGCAAAGTAATATTGGGTATTTCATCAGGAATTTCTCAGTAGCAGCCTGGATCTGTGCCCCCTTGATGGCAATGGGCTCGCCACCTATACACATAAGTGGCGAAATGTGGGCATACTATAGGTACACTTCTGCCCAACCTTTCGAGAAAATAGGCGCGATGTTATGTAATAATTAATTCCAATAGGACAGTTAGAGATAGAGGAGCAGCAGGGACGTCGATTTTTTTTTTTATCCGTTATATACGAGTATATTATTTAAAAAAAATTGGACACGTATTTTTAATTTTTTTACGTAATCAAAAGATTACGGCAATACATTGAGATAAAATGTGGCATGACGTCACTCCCCGGTAGATTTTATACCGACTTGTGACGTAGCAAGCCCCCACTCCCCAACTTTAATGCGTTTTATCTACACAAATAGTTTTATTTTTTTCCCCCGTCAACATCTCAGTTAGCTAAATAAGTAGTTCTTACCATTATCCAGGCCTCGAGCTTCAGCTTTAAATATTATAATTATGAAAAATATAAATAAACTCAACATTTTAGCTGGTAAGTATTGATAATGTTTTATTAAACAGTCGATGCGTACCAATTCGTATAATTCGTTTAATGTAATGAGGACAAACGGCTGAACATAATTTTGATTTATTTCTGAAATACCTACGGTGACCATCAATTTGTTATTTTGAAGGAAAACTTAATATTATACAACCTTTTCCCGCGCTGCTCGCGAAATATCTCGAGATCCTATTAGAAGCATAATATACTATTGTGAATTCATGCAAGCCTAGTACTCTTTTTGTGAGGTTGCTGCTGTTAGGTACTTCTCAGAAATTGAGCAGAACGTGTCGTGAACAGAATACCTTCTTGTAGACATGCAACGGATAAAAAATCAACCAGGATAAAAAATAAAAAGTATCCGTTGTTTTAACCCAGATAACTAATTACGTGACATATTTTCGTAAACGATTACGACTAATCTGTTTCATTTTGACAATTCAACAACATTCATTGCGTTATTTACGTTGTTGAGCAGTTTTGTTTTCGAATTTATGCAGCAATGGATTAGCATTCTGTTTCAAAACGATTCAGATTCTGATTGATCGTATATTTAGCAATTAGGGTACAGGTTTTAAACTATCTGTGTGCCAAATTTCATCTACATCCTATTAGCAGCATAATACTAATGATTTAAATACTATATATCGTGAATTCATGCAAGCCTAGTACTTTTTGTTAGGTTAGGTACCTGCTCAAAAATTATGCACAACGCGTCGTGAACAGAATACCGCCCAATTATGAATAGTAAATTCCAAAAATGACGATAACTTTTGTTTTCAACATCCGATTTTATTGAAACAAAAAACAACAACAAACAAACAAATTAATCTGTGTACCTGGAAAAACTACATGAGCATCCGTTCAGTAGTTCCGGAGATGCATGCGAACAAACAAACAGACCGAAAAGAATTTTACTAAAAATCGCTGGGTTATGTTATATTACTCTTTTTTAGTTCAGTTACCCCCTTTCTATTTTTATTACTTTTCTTCAATGTACACACGGCCACACATCAAGCTATACAATTCCAGTTTATGATGACCTTGCATTGTACGGAAATTCTATACAATGCGAGATCAGCTTATACTGGAATTGTATAGCTTTGATGTGTAGCCGTGTGTACAGACATACCGAAGTCTACTATTTTATTATAAGTACCATCAAAGAAGTTCATATCTAACCAGTTTCAAATCAAAATCCCGTGAACACGATGACCACATCTGTTACCGGGCCGGTTCTATAGCCGCCGAGCGCTGCAAGCAAGAATAGTCCTTACGGTGGTCAAATATGAACTTCTTCGATTGACTTCTTGTGCAAACGTGGAATCGTTTGCACAAGAAGTCAATCGTGTTTATTTCTGATGTTCTCATACAAACACCTTCAAGTTTGTATACCTATTTCCTTGCTCAGAGAGCTGATTGTAAATTTAGGTACAATTTGATTGGGATAGATTATTATTAGCATCGCTGGCAGCAAGTTCGTCATGCTCCCGTAGATGTCACTGCTTGCGGTAAATATGGCGAGGGGGGTAGACTTATCTTTGCGTTATCCTCGTGAACGGTTGCTGCTTGTGGTGACTGCTAGAGTTTTCCCATACATTTTGTAAGAAATAAGACTACCAACGTACTTTTACTATGGATAAATTGGCCGCCTATTTTCAAAACCTGTGAAAGCAGATCAGAATGTCTCAAAAGTTAAGGACAGTCTCCTAGGACTGTTTTTCTGTAGTTACAACGAAATTAAATGAAATGAAATTGTTTATTCTGTAAATAGGATATCAGCATCACTTTTACACGTCATATTAAAAACTATTAAAAAATAAGCTAGATGAGGTCGGCGTTTCCTACCTGACTACTCTGAGAAGAAAAGCCGAAACAAACTCAGAGGTCGCTTTTAAAATCCAGACATAATCTTGGTCAAGCCATAAGAGGACCATGTAGATTAGTGTCTGAAATGGTCTTGTAAGGAAAGAACCACACAGATTTGAGTGGACCAGTCAGTCAGTGCAAGCATTTGTCAGTAATCGTAGAGCTCAACTCAGAACTTAAGGAGCTCAACTCGACGAACCAAAGAAAGGATATTTGGGTAGGTTGCATCAACTACTCAAACTGCCAGACCATCATTAAAACTGAGGAAGAAAAAAATTATGAAAGAGAAAAAATTAATAAAGAAATATCCACATCCACAACTCAAAAGTCTACTCTGTATACCTTATCTTAACTATACAATGTGTAACAAATACCCAGTCCGATCCGTGAGGGTGTTGTCAAAAATCGTACTGAAAGTCTATTTATGTGGTAACATTCAGGTAAAAAGAAAAAAAAAATCGTCGCAATTTTTTTTCAATGGGAATTTTACCAATATTACATGGGGCGGGGGGGCATCGTTTAGCACCCTGACAAGTCATAACTTATGACCCTGCCAATTTTTTATGGAATTGGGATATTTTTTTTTTCTATTACGATACAGAGCTAATCCAAGAAGTTAATATCACCAAGGAGTTTCCATCAACTTTTGTGATGGAACGTTATGAAGGACAGCACCGCTCTAACGCATGCGCGGTGATGTGCTGGGTGCAGGCGCCATTCATACGTGAAGTTGTACTGAATTTCGCGTGGGATTTTTTTATTCTTGATCTTTAACTTTGCTCTTTTATTTAATCTAACCTAACCTATCCAAGTAGGATTGCTGTGAATCGGGGTGTTTACCATAATGATGGTATCAATTTTAAACGAAAGACCTAATGATTTTCAATGAAATAAACGTTATACGAAATAAAAGAAATTATAATTATCAACAGTTGGTATATCTCACGTTTTTGTTACATCTTGTGAACGTTATTGAAATGAAAATATACCAAATAACTTTATATGAGACGCGCCCACCAGCGACATCAGGAAAATTCGGTAATTATCCTTGAGTTGATAATAAACATGACTTGGTCTTCCCAAGTCATGTTCATTAAAAGAACATTGTTATTTGAAACTGAAATAGGGTTTGCGGTTTTCCTGTTTTCAACTTTGAAGCGATCCTTTGTGTTCAAGACAATAACGCGCGCCCAGACTTAGCAACAGATTTTCTAGAGTTCCATACCTCAAAAGGAAAAAAACCGAACCATTATAGGATCGCTCGTGTCCGTCTGTCACAGCCAATTTGCTCTGAATTGAATGAGTATGTTGAAATTTGGTGCAAATGTAAATTTTTGTGACCTGAACACGAACGCGTAACGTAAATAAATGGATTTTGAATATGGGGTCACTGGGAGGCAAATAAGAAAAGTAAAAAGAAGAAGTTTTGCTTACTGTACCTACCGTGTGACATATTAAATGAAAGGGCTAACTGTGAAAGTCTCAATCATGTATTTTTTTATCATTTTAAAATAAATCGTATTAAGAAAATTTATGAAAATTGACCATTTGCCAATTTTGAAAAAAATACAGAAAACAATTCTTTACTTACAGCCGTTCGATTCTGTAAAAATATCACCGTGAAATTTAGGTGAAGTGAGCGTCAAGTGAGCTGTCAATAGTGTTAATCCCTAGCATCCTGCCGGTCGATTCTGTGGCAGTGACAGCTCACTTCACGCTCACTACACCTAAGCTTCACGTTAATATTTTTACAGAATCGACCGACTGATTACAGGAAAACGATCAAAACAACGAAGAAGTCTAATGTCAGTCAAATCTCTCAATATTGTCCGTACAAACTTACATTTGCAGTTGGAATGTATGAAAAAACATGTTCTTCAACTACAAGTTTATTCGTGGGATAAATTCATCCCAACTACGGAACCCTTCATTGTGCGTGGTCCATCACGCACTTGGCCGTATTTTAGCTTAGATGTACTTTTATGAGCAGTGTGGGTCGTGGGTTCTCAACCGGGCAGGTGCATTACTTTGTGTAAATTATTTTATCACCACTGCTCTCAAAATGGTGAAGGAAAACATGGCGAAGCAACCGGCATGTCCTAGAACCAAAAGATCGACGACATGTGTCATCTACCAACCCTCACTGGGCCCGCGGGGTCGATTACGGCCCTCTCCCTCTAACAGAGAGGAGGTCTGTGACCCAGTAGTGAGAACATTATAGACTGATAATGCTTATGCTATGTACTTTTTAGAGTTCCGTAGCCAAATGAAAAACGGAAACTTAATCATTTCGTCCTGCCTGTAGTGTCCGTCTGTTCGTCCGTCCGGAAGGCACACAGACCTTTTACCCGAAGACAATAGGGATGATGACTAAAAATGTTTTTTTAGTCGGTCTTTGAGATTATAAAAAAATATTGGACACGTATTTTTTCTTTTTTTACGTAATCTAAAGATTAAGACGATACATTGAGGTAAAATGTGCCATGATGTCACGAGTATGTAGATTTTATACGTACTAGTGACGTAGCGACCCCCACTCCCCAACTTAAAATGCGTAATTTTGTCTAAGTATTTTTTTATTAATATGATAAAGCAAATAATTAAAAAAATAAAATTCAACGCAGGGGCGGTTCAGAATCATGTACTGAATCTATCCATATACAACGTGTCCCAAAATTCAACGATAAGCGGGCACCAGACGGTGGCCCTGCTCATCACTAACCGAGAAAAACTAATGAAAAAAAAACCATTCTATTTTTGGAAATTACTAAAAATACATTGAAATCCTTCGGAAATTGACACCGTTGATAAGATATTTTTAACTACCATGACCACAATTTTTCTAATATTTCTGTTTTTTTTTTTGAATCGGCAACCTAAATAGCACTGCTATCCACCACAACCCTTAAAAATCCCAGAATGCCTGTAGGTATTACACAAAAATCAATCAAAATTATTATTTTCCTTAAAATTTTCAAAGTTTTTTACTTTCAGTCATCGTGGTGTAAAAAAAAAGTATAGACACTACTACGGCAAATTTTAAAAAAAATTGGAGCAATTAATCAAGATTCCAAAATGGTAGGTATATTACTCTAGGCAAAATAGCTACAAAAAAAAATGCGAACTATTTATAAACAAGATGCCTGCCTTGCCTGTAGATTTTTGTGTAAAAACTACAGGCATTCTGGGATTTTTAAGGGTTTTGTAATTTCCAAAAAAAAAAGTTTTTTTTTTCCATAATATTTTCTCGTGTAGTGATGAGCAGGTCCACCGTCTGGTGCCCGCTTATAGTTGAATTTTTGGACACGTTGTATATGAAGCTTGAAGACTTGTTCGTTGAAGATGGGTTGGTGACTCGACGATATCATAAAGAGACGAATGCTCCTCCCAAACTCCTACTCTCCCAAAGATAAAGACAACAGTTCTGGTAAAAGAAGTCAAAGATGAAATTGTAACCTTTGTTATACTTTTTCAGATTTTGCATGTCCATCAAGTCTGCTTGCCATAAGTCGTGGATTCCTTTCAGAATAACAGAACGTTGAAGGATTTCTTCGTGCCGCTTTGTGTATTTCATTTACAATTTGTTGTTATAATATAATAATATATACAATAAAAATATTTTATTATCAGGCATCAAGGCCCATAGGGTTTTAGTATTACATCTTACTTAAAAACTATATTAGTAACATGCAGGACAAACCAAGCTTTGTTGCCAACATGTAGCTTGGTAAACCTCCCCAATGTAGGCCCATCCAGCCTCTCTGCAAACACCTTCAGAATGCTGTTGCTGCTTCCCCTCACTCGGGATATTACTGAAGCAACTTTCTTCCGCATTATCGCAAAGTGTGCGCATCAGCGAACATACCTGACGCACTACAGTAAGGTGGAAGCCTCAACAGCGCCCTGAAGGCATTGTTGTATTGAATGCGCAGGGCAGTGTCAGCTTTTAAGGTATGGTTATCACAAAGGCTGCTGGTGTAAAATGTTTGGCAGTAGGCCTTAAAAAGAGTTAGTTTAACGGGAACTGAACAACCATGAAACCTTCTGCATATCATATTTCCCCTCACAGCCAGTGCCCTGTGCTCCCTTTCCATATCCAAGTCGTCTTTTAATTCTTCAGTAACAATGTGGCCTATCGTGTATATATGTGTTTTGTGGTTTTACCATTACGGAGTTTTTTGAAGTAATTTATCTACCTCTGCTTTAGTATAAAACTTATCTTGCAAATGAGTTGAAACCTCAGGTATCCTTGCTTTTAAAGCAGCTTGAACTGTATCCTTTGCATCTTTTATGATTTGAGAACGCTAGGTACCAATCAGATTATTACATTCTTTACATATTAGCATTCAATGCATTTAAATAATCCTTGTTCACAGCCAGATTATTTAATGTAAGCAACAACGCAAGTTTATTCGAATTTATAGAAAAAGTCTTGCATACAAGTAGGTACCAGGCATTTCATTTCAGAAATATCATGAAAATGAGCAAGTACTGAGACGGTTCAGACCGTAAAACCGAATTCTGTAATTGTATTTGATGATGTTGCTTGTGAAAAAAAGGATGGATTACAAGGAGGATAAATATTAGGTACTGTGATTTTAACAGTGATGCAAAAATCCACAGAATTCATGGTTCCATGACCTTCCGGCGCATTGAAAATGACTTACTTTATTTTATTAATTTCACATAAAAATCAGAGGTAAACAACTACCCTTTTTTTAATAATTTCTCCCGCTCGCGAGTGGAGCGAGAGGGTGTGTCAGACTTTTACTGACTAAAACCCACCCATGTTCCTTCCGTTGCCTGTGTGCCGGGGCCGAGATATCCCTTTGGGACAAACCCGCAACCCCAGCAGGCACTGGTCTTTCGACCCCGTCGGTTGGTGCTGACATCTCTTTGAGGCGCGCGTGGAACACAACGCGCCGTCGACACGGGCCTGGTCCTTATCGGACGGCGAGATAAACAACTACCCTTCATTATAATACTTTCAAACCAGAATGGTAATTTCATAACGATTCCAACAACATTAGTTTTATAAACAGCTCCTATACAAAACTTTAGAGTTATCGTCATTTTAATCTCAAGTGGTATCGGGTTACGGGACCACCCAGAAGTGACCGACATATGGCGGACGTTTTGGACATCTTGCAGATCTGACATAGGAGAGGATATTTGAGGAGCTAGTGACTAAGTAATAACAGCCGCACGGGTCGATCCATCAGGTTAAGCTACGCTTGCCGGGGTTGGGTGACCATCTTTACATACGGAGGCTCCTCCGTGCATCACAGGTCGTCAGAAGCCCGAATGTCTGACAACCAGTCTTACCAAGGGGTATCGTATTACCCAGTTACTCGGTTGTGGAGGTTAGATAGGCAGTCGCTCCATGTAAAATACTGGTATTCAGCTGCATCCGGTTAGACTGGAAGCCGACTAATTGAGGACGCTGGCCCTCGGTCGCACTTTTCTTGAAAACGGGTACCTTACTGAACCGATCAAAAAAGCGTTTTCATTGCTAAAACAGTGGGCCGCAATCTTGGTCCCAGAAGCTCTGACCAAGTCTCTAACCTTACAAACTTAAAAAGGCCGTCAGACCGAAATGCCTTATCCTAAATTAAAAAGCAACTACCTAAATTTGTCAGTGTCAAGTCAAAATTGTGACAATACCGGATTTTATAAACAAATATACCAATTTTTTTGTAGTTTTTTTTTTTGTTACTCATTATTTTTCTCAATAATCGTACGTCCACCTTTATATAAAAATGGCTAAAAAAAAAGATGATAAAAAGAAGGATGATAAGAAGAAGGATGATAAAAATAAAAAGGATGATAAAAAAAAGGGTGGTAAAAAGAAAAAAGTAAGTACACAAAAACCAACGTAATCTAAAAAATGTAAACTGCAGCCACTGCTAGACAAAAAATGTAAACTGCAGCCACTGCTAGACAAAAAATGTAAACTGCAGCCACTGCTAGACAAAAAATGTAAACTGCAGCCACTGCTAGACAAAATATACTTCCCCTCATGATGAAATCATTACTTATATAACAGCATAATTAGCCTTAACATTCCACTGCTGGGGCACAGGCCCCCCCGAACAGTCACAGGACTCCCTCTCACAGACAGGAGTCTGTGAGAGGGAGTGGGCCATGATGAGTGCGAGTTGGTAGATGTCAGGGTTCGGTCACACGAGTAAAAAAGTCGTTTAAAAGAGTAACTGTGGTTTTCTTGCCGGCTCTTCTCCATAGGAAACGACCAATTGGAACCGTGCAACTAGCTTCTCACGTTTCATAAGTCCCTTGTAGGTTTATGTGAAAAAAAAAATATTTTTTTGACCATTCTTGTTTTTTGACGAATCGTCTTTATTCACGATTGGTTTCTTTTTGCAATGCTTTTTAAATGCCCGTGTTCACACGCATCACGAATCGTGAAAAATGACGGGCACGTCTTTTAAAAATCACGTTCTTCAAAAAACATGAATCGTGTTTTTTTTGTGACGGATCCGCTGGAGCGGTCGTCCAAGGCCGTTTCATTTTGACAGTTACTTGACAGCTACAACATTCATTGCGTTAACTACGTTGATTTGCAGAAAAAAAAACGAACTTATGAAGCAATGGATTAGCAATCTGTTTCAAAACGATTCAGATTCTGATTGATCGTGTATTACGCAATTAGGTTACAGATCTATGAACTTAAATGAGGCAAAAGAAGTAGGTAAAAATCGTAGCAGCATTCTTAGCATGACCACAATAGACACGGATTTTGTCGACTGAAGAATAGACAAAATGACAGATAAACAATCACAATGTGTCATTTTGTCTATTCTTGCGTCGATAAAACCCGTACAAAACCCGTTTCTATGGTTGTCACGCTGCAGATGGCGTTCTGTAGTTTCTGTCTACCGCCATAGCAAGAAGCTGTGAGTTTATGTATGTATGTAGGTTATTACAAACAAAGTTTTAAGTTCTGATATCTCTTTTTGTTTCAGGATTCGGAACCAACGGGTAATTTAATTATTAATCACCAATGAATTATAACTGCGCCTGTAATTGCAACTGCTGTACCGTACGACTAATTTCTTAACGTCCCTCGGCAAAGTTCGTTTTTCGTCAGTCGTCGGATTACCACCAGCCTTTGCAGTTGGTAATAGGGATGATGCCTGAGTAAAAAAAAAAAAATCTAATTAGTCCGTCAGTCGGAACAAAAAAAATTTAGACACGTATTTTTTGCTTTATCATATTAATACAAAATACTTAGATAAAACGCATTTTAAGTTGGGGAGTGGGGGTCGCAAGTTGGTATAAAATCTACATACTCGTGACGTCATGGCACATTTTAACTCAATGTATCGCCGTAATCTTTAGATTACGTAAAAAAAGAAAAAATACGTGTACAATATTTTTAAATAATCTACAAGACGGACTTAAAAAAAAATTGTCATCATCCCTATTACGGTTTACGGCAACGCGGGCGCAGTGGTAGGATTCAATACGTATACACGGCTACACATCAAGCTATATTTTCCAGTTTATGCTGATCTCGCATTGAATAAGATTTCCGTACAATGAGACGTCAGCTTATTCTGGAAATTTATAGCTTGATATGTAGCCATGTGTACAAGCACCAAGTCCAAAGGGCAACTGATAGAAATCCGACGACTGACGAAACACGAAGTTTGCCGAGACATTATGGAAATAGTTGTACTGTACGTTTTAGATTGTTGAGTCAAAATTTGTTTTGGATGAGCAAGGTAATAAATACAAGCTTCAACACCTCGTTTTCGCGATGGGTTGGGCAGAAATGTATCTATGGTACACACACATTTCGCCAGTTTGTAATAGGGGGCGAGCCTATTGCCATCAATCGGGCAGAAATCCAGACTCCGGGCGGTCATTGAGAAATTCCAGATAGAAAAACCGAATAACACTTTGCCCACCCCGGGAATTGAACTCAGGTCCTCATGCCACTAGGCCAACGAGGTAGTCACGTGATATTATGTTAAATCCAAGAGGAAAATCATAAAAGTTGGCAACGTTGCAAATAGCTGTCAAATATTTACCTGTTTTGATTAATTTAGCAATATTACTGTATAGAAATATGCAATGTGGCTAACTAGTGAACTAGAATATTGATTATGTAACGCAATAATTAATATCGTAACACCGAATATTTCGTTTTAGCTGTAAAAAAAAGTATTTGGAAAGTTTCCAAATGCCTTTTTACACCTAAAACGGTTACACCATCAAATTCAGTGTTATAATTGCAATCCATTATTACTATTCTAGTTCGCTAGTTAACCACATGTCATACTTCCATACAGTATGCCAAATTAATCAAAACAGCGTATTATTTGACATCTATTTGCGACGTTGCCCACTTTCAGAATAAACGCTCTTAATAATGTTTCA
Source organism: Agrochola lota (assembly GCA_947364205.1). Lineage (NCBI taxonomy): Eukaryota > Metazoa > Arthropoda > Insecta > Lepidoptera > Noctuidae > Agrochola > Agrochola lota. Next base: position 4,014,731 of record OX376246.1, on the reverse strand, counting down.
GATTCCTTCGGAGATGAGATACTGTTAACCACAACAGAACTGGAACCTGAACCAGAAGAGGTCCAGTTCACTGACACGTCTTACACCAGCGCCTCCTTCGAGTCCTTACCTCCTCCTCCCGAAGGTAAGCTCCTTTAAACTCCAACTACAAGGATGATGACAATTTTTTTTTGCCTTCAGATAGATCATTAAAAAATATTGGACACGTATTTTTTCTTTTTTTACGTAATCAAAAGATTACGGCAATACATTGAGTTAAATGTGGAATGACGACACTGGCCTGTAGATTTTATACTGAATTGTGACGTAGCGAGCCCCCACTCCCCAAGTTCAATGCGTTTTATCTAAATATTTTTTTATAAAGCAAAAAATACGTGTCTAGTATACTCGTATTTTTATAATCTGACTGACAGACAATTTTTTTTTTTTACACTGTCAATAATCAAGTAAAGTGCCGGGGGTACTTTACTTGATTAAACAATAAAGTAAAGATCCAGTTATGACTTAAACTGTTTGGCGGATGGCACGTGCCCCTTCGCAATTCCAGGTTTCGTCCCGTAGTAAAAGCGTTCATAATTTTGAGAATAATGACCCCTTTTCAGGTTTTCAGTTAGTTAGTTTATAATTTATCGGTATTATTTCTGTTAGATTATAAATTGTCGAAAAATTGTGAACTGGGTTAAATGGGTTTGGTTAGGTTAGAACTGTGAGTGTGACCGACCGCTCGCGAGCCGAGCGAGCGAAGCGAGCGGTGCCACGGCAGCGGACGGCGAGCTCTACTTCCAAGTTTCCCGCAGCTAGTCGGGTGCGTTACTTCGTCGTAAGCAAGTTTGATACCAGTTCACAATTTGTCAATTTCCCATGGATAGTTATTTATTTATTTATTTGCTAACATGTAAAACACTGGTTAGTATGCATGCATTAAAATTTCATGACACAGTATTAAGACATGCACCCTGTAAGGGTACTGCAAATGTTTCATATCAAATGATTAAATTACATAATATAATATTGATTCTAATTATTACAATACATTACATTTTAATAAACATTAGTTATTTAATTATTACACTATTATTTCCTTTATTTAATTTTAAATACTTATAAATTATAGTTTTAAATATTAGAATATAAAAGTTAAAACATTTAAAAATATAAAAAATAGTAGCCCACCGGTATCGGGAACAGGGTCCAAGCTACCGACGGTCAGGGATCCAGAGAGAGGAACCTCCTGACAATGCGAGCTGAGTCCAGGAGTATCGCTTTCTGAATCAAGCCCTTGATCTAGCTGTCCAACGAGAGCCTCCTTAGGTGTTGGTCGAGGCTCTTGGCAACCAAGCCATTGGCTGATACGACTATCGGCACAATGATCGCTGAGTCCACATACCACATGTCGACAACCTCGTGAGCCAAGTCAAGATACTTGATTTGTTTATCTTTTTCAGCTTTCACGAGGTTCCCATCATGCGGAACCGTTCTATGTGTTCTATGTTATGGAGTTTGGTTTCCGCACTTAATCCTTCAGTGGACCATTGTGCGTGGGCCATAGCGGCCGTTGGTGGTTATTCCAACCAGCCCACCTCCCTCCAGAAGTTGATTAAGTCTCCTGGTCTGTTCAGAACATCTGTGTAAGATCTGGGTGTCCCGAGGGTCTCTGTTCTAATCTGGGTGACGCCCGTGCATTCAAAAAGCACGTGCGCGACGGTTTCCTCAGCCTCCATGCACGCCCTGCACAGAGGACTGTCCGTTATGCCCATTGTGTGGAAGTGTCTGTTCAGCGAGCAGTGGCCCGTGATGGTCCCCGTCACCAGGCGCAGGCCATTCCTATCCAGGCGTAGTAAACGCCGGGTTAGCCCGGTATCCAAAGATGGCATGGCTTCCTTGGACTGCCTGCAGCCCGGTGTTGAGGTCCACCAGTGCTCCGCTTGAGTGTGGGTGAACTCCTGTAGCCACCTTCGTATCTGGGTGAAGGGGATGGGTACGATAGGCTTGGGTCCACAGACTGCGGTGCTGGATCCTCGTCTAGCAAGTTCGTCAGCTGCGTCGTTACCTAGCGATCCGCTGTGTCCTTTTATCCATTGCAGTGTCACCGTGTTGCGGCTAGATACCGTTATTTGTTCTAGTGCATTGTGACATTCTAGTGTTAGCTTTGTGGTAATATGTTTTTTCCGTAAGGATTGAAGAACCGAGGCGCTGTCGGAGAGTATGCGTATGTGTGTGTCCGTAACTCTCCTGGCTCTTAGGGCGTGGACCGCTTGTATAATACCTACACACTCCGCCTGGTAGACGGTGTTGTACATTCCCAGCGGGCTGGATATCTTTATGTTAAAGTCGTGTGAGAAGACTCCAACTCCAGTTCCGGAGTCGGTCTTCGATCCGTCGGTGTATACTCTCATCTCTTTCGAGCCTGAGTAGTCACACTGTTCTTCTGTAAGTATTATGTTGTAGTGCCTATGAAAGTGGTATGTTTTCGGGGCTTTATCACAGGGTGATGCCATCATTGGTCGTCGTTTGATCGCATCTTCCTTTATGCGTGTGTGTTTAACTCTAGAGTCTTTGCTTAGTGTGCTGGATACATGAAGTGCGGAACCGTTATGTCAATAATCATTGTGCGCCGCTCTACTCGATCCACCACCACTATGTCAGGTTTATTGGCAACAATAGTCCTGTCAGTGATGATGGATCGATCCCAGTACAATGTGATATTTTCATTTTCGAGAACTGGGTCGGGCACATATTGTAGTAGCCGCCTGTAGTACGGCACTTCCGATTCCACAAGATTGTATTTCAGAGCTAGTTGCTGATGGATAATCCTGGCTACAAGGTTGTGTCTATGCAAGTACTCTTCGTTAGCTAGACGAGAACAACCGGAGATAATGTGTCGGATTGATTCTCCCCGACAGATGTCAACCGTGCCGTCTTTCACAATAAATCTACGGCAGTTGTTCGTCATGATAACTTCGTCCATAATTGCACAGACAAAACCTTCGGTTTCCCCAAAGAGGTCACCAAAACGCAGCCAGGCAATTTTTTTTTTTTTTTTTTTAATTATTACATAGTTAACAATACATACATAATAATACATAGTTTATAAACTATCGAAAAATAATACGTTAATTTAAATGGTTTGTTTCAGTACACAATTTTTCGACAGTTTACTATGATAATCTAACGCAAATAATACCAATAGATCATAAACTAACGCAATTCATAAGTATATGGTGACCTAAATATTAATCTAACATACACCTAATTCACACATATTCCTGAACAACTATCTGTATCCACAAAATGCTTCCTCGTGACGTCAGATTTATCAATAATTCGTTGCCATGGTAACCGACAGGCCTAGTCGTGTCTGTCTGTGACTTGTGAGTGAGTAACAATCAAATAAAAATAATTGAACAGTATTTCATTATTTAAATTGCTTTTCAATTGAAAGAGGGGTAAGTAAGAGTTTTATGTTTTTATTATGCAGGAAAGGCTTGTTTAAACAAAGGTTGTGTTTCACTGTATACATAATTTATAGGTCAATTGAAAATTGGGTTCATATTTTTTTGTTGGCTCGATTTTTGTGTTTCAGTTGACCAAGTCAGGGAAATTAATTTTTGAGGCAAATTGACTTCCAACTTAGAATTGTCCGTAGGTTTCTTCTAATAACGACTGTCATTCTTTGAGTTGTATGAAATGGCTATAAAAAGGCAAATTGACGTAGGGTGTCAACTTACCAACGATTTAATTTACCTAACTGCAAATCCTAACTTTTTTTAAATACGAGAGTAGTTTGTTTGTGACGCTTCCACGCTAAATCCAAAAACGGATTTGGATGAAATTTGGCACATCAGTAAACCAGGACCTGGGTAGGACATAGGATACTTTTTATTCCGATATTCCATTCATTTATTTGCATACCATAATGTGTATAAAAGATGTTACATGAGGCTTAAAGCTAAAGTACAAATTATGGACCCTGTTATGGCACAGCATCATAAGTATTAAATTAAAAATGGATAAATAAATAACATATACACATGGACACACATACACATACACACACATACATAATTACATATGGATGGATGTTTTTTTTAATTATAGAGGACTACTTTTTTTAAGAAAACATCTATGTACCAATTTACCCATGTTTGCAATAATAAATGATTTGATTTGATTTGATTTGATTAAACTTAATATTCAAAGATAACGATATCGAAAATAAAAATTCTTATAAATTTATGTGAACATATAAATTACGTATTAATAGTTATAGTTATTGAGATAATGTCAATGTTAATGTAAATGATAATATTATGAGATTTAATGAACTAAAAATAAAAGTAAAAAATTAAAATGGTAAAACAAGAATAATATTAAAATCAAAATCAGTCAAAAATACAATTATTTCCCTCGGGATCGAAACCACGAGGCGCAACTAGTTATACAATAAATTGATGGACATGAGACATCGTCCATGATTTGACGGATACAAAAATTGAAAAGAGGATGCTTAGATGGTTTTGTCATGTTGAGAGGATGAATGAATGGCGACTTACAAAGGCAAGGGAGGTGACGCCCTATAATAACCCTAGAAGGACACCTTACCTTAGGTAAAGTCATTGGTGCTGTTCTTCAGAAAGGTCAGGTGCTTACTCGCAAGCGGCGTGCGTGAAGACCAGATGTATGACGGTAAACGAGATAAAAGAAGTATGTAAGGATCGCAGCAGGTCGCGGCATTATGTAGTTCCTACCTTACCCCCATAGGGGGAAGGGATCGGCGGCGATCTCTAGCGTCCGGCCCTGGTTCAGGCCATGGTTCGGAGCGAAAGTGCATGGGAGGCCGTCACCTCCTTCTGCGAAGCAGTTATGCTCGCGAAGGAGGAGGAGGAGGCGGAGCGCGCGAGGGAGATGCAAGTTGCACGCCCTCGCGCCCCTAGTCGCCGCAGGAGACGCCCCGGGCGTCGGGAGTCGCGAGCCGACTTCCGGCCACCGTAGGCGCGGGCTTGCGGACGGTGAGCAATGGGTAGCTCGCCGTCCGATAAGGACCAGCCGTTCGATTCTGTAAAAATATCACCGTGAAACTTAGGTGAAGTGAGCGTGAAGTGAGCTGACAATAGTGTTAATCCCTAGCATCCTGCCGGTCGTTTCTATGGCAGTGACAGCTCACTTCACGCTCACTTCACCTAAGCTTCACGTTAATATTTTTACAGAATCGACCGACAGGCCCGGGTCGACGGCGCGTTGTGTTCCACGCGCGCCTCAAAGAGATGTCAGGACCAACTGACGGGGTCCGTAAGGGCCAATGCCTGCTGGGGTTGCGGGTTTGTCCGAAAGGGATATCGCGACCCCGGCACACGGGCAACGGAAGGTACACGGGTGGGTTTTAGTCAGTAAAAGTCTGAAACGCCCTCTCGCTCCGCCCAGAGCGGGAAAAGTCATTTGATGATTTCCCATCATCAAAAAAAAAAAAAAAATGGGTAGGGATGAGTTTATGTAGGTATGCTGAACGGTTTTGAATGCAGCTTGTGGGTGATTCCGGGCCAAAATGTTGATGAGTATTATCCCCCATTTTTAACGGTCTCTGAAACGGCAATTTCTCAAACTCTCAGCTCAGCCATACCATGTTTTAATAATATGCTTCGCCAGTTATGACGGTTTATCCTAAAAGTTGGCAACGTCGCAAATAACTGTCAAATATTTACCTGTTTTGATTCTTATAGCAATATTACTGAATAGAAATAAGAAATGTGGCTAACTAGCGAACTAGAATATTAATAATGAATTGCAATTATAACATTGAATTTGATGTTGTAACCGTTTTAGGTGTAAAAAACGCATTTGGAAATTTTCCATATTGTTTTTTTACATCTAAAACTAAACATTTGGTGGTACGATATTGATTATTGCATTTCATAATCAATATTCTAGTTCGCTAGTTAGCCACATTTTTTATTTCCACACAGTAATATTGAGACACAGTGGTCACGTGGGTGCCACAAGTCTACGTCATCACATCTGTGTTACCAGAAGTTTGTAATAATAACTCCCCAACCACCTTTATTACCTGTGCGAATCCGATAAAACAATGAGGTTTTAATTAACAATTACGTTGGTTTATGTTTAAATTGAATTGTTTCGTTTTATTAGACAAACGAAACAACAATTTAAATGCTTTGTACATATTTTTAAACAGAACGGTGACTGAAAATCTTTCATTAATCGTGTTTTGTTGCAATAAAGTGGCAACTGGATAGTGACGTAAGCATGTGTTAGTCCCAGAATGCCAGACCTTGTTTTATTAGACCATGAGCCATACCACAGATTAGTACAGAGGGCGCACTCTGCATTTTATGTATGTAACTATAAGTACGCGGCGGGCCCGTCTTGTCGGGCTAATTCAGTAAGTGTAACGTAGTCAGAAGATATAACGAGTTTCGCGACAGAAAGAGACGCAACTCCTAGGTGAATATAACTGTAGGTTATTAGCGCCGTGCGACCTGAATTGCACTTTATTGTGTCGTAGTAAGAGTTGCTTTTTATTCAAATGATTTAGCGGAGTGAACCATCTGTACTAATCTATGGCCATACACTACTTAAATCACTTTTTTTCACAGATACCAAAGTCAAAAAGAAGAAAAAGAGGAAATTTGGGGTAAGTAAGACTAATTATTTTATAAACAATAAAGTATATACAGATATCAGAATTCCTTAATTTTGAGTTTCCTGAGAAAACGGTGTCGTGTCATAACCTAACCGCCGCAAAAAGACAGCGCATTTGTTCGGCAGAATAGTTAAAAAAAAGTACCTAATATCTGCGTTCGAAATTCATTTGCCAAACATGTAAACAAACACGAGTTTTGGGAAAAACAACTGTAATGCCTACCCATAAGGTTCAGTTTGCGCTGCAACTTTCTTATTTTTTAAGACTTTTTCAACAGTACTAGTCAGTCTAAAATCAACTTTATTTACATTTTTGTCTAAGTGGAAAACTCATGTTTGTTTACATGTTGGCAAATACATTGCGAACGCAGATTAATTTGGAAGTTATGAGCCTTGAAAGATCCGTATCCGGAGCCGCACCGCCGCCGCAAGATGAAAAATTTTCAGAACATCTAAGAATGAAGTTTACACCTGGGACCAAATAAAAAACCGAGACAGAGCGCTGCGAACAATACAGTGAAGCATGCCAACAGTGACCAAAACTACACCTCCGCTCTGTGCATACACGCTCACACGCACACATTTACAACACAATCAAACTACACCACACAAAGTGCACACATGTTTACGAAACCGGCTTCACTTCACTGTTGAAATCAAAATCAAATCATTTATTTCAAATAGGCCCTTACAAGGCACTTTTGAACGTCAAAAATTACAACAAAATTGAATTGATTCTAGTCGACTCTTCCAAAAGTTAGTTTTCGTATGGAGAAGAATGGGCAAGAAACTCCACCGTTACTCTTTTAAAATGTTTTACAATATTTTGTAGGTATATGTAGGTACATTATTTATATAATTATATGTGAAGACGATGCATCTAAAAATAAAAAAATAAGTTACTATACCACAATATAGGTAAAAAGAATTTTAAAAAGAGAGCAACGACAGATAAATTAATTACTTATGTGATAGATACATGGTTCTCACATATTTACAAACATTGTAAAAGTATACGATTTTCCAAAAAAAAGTTATAATTAATAATTCAGTGTGTGAGGAAGTAATCACAGAATGTAAAATCAATGTCTTATAATAAAATATAATAATTTATACAACTTAATTAGCAACCAGTTTGATTTTGTCTAGATTCTAGATTATCCTATGGAGCTGGAACAGCATGTTTCCAAGCATTCTGATCACTGATATAATCGTCTAATTTGTAATATGCTTGTTTACAAAGTGTACTTTTAATATGAGTTTTAAATTTTCTTTCATTTAATTGTAAAATATAACAAGGTATTTTGCTGTAACATTTGATAGCGCTCTGTCTTGGTTTTATATTTGGTCTGAGGTTTACACAAAAAAACTGATTTTTAAACTGATATTTTGAAGTGACTACACTTTGGCGGTTGATGACACCAAACAAAAAGTCATCAAATTAATTTAAGTATTGTTTGTTTTATCGTGTTAAGATATCGATACCCACCACGTCTGCGGAGTTTTGCTAGCTAGTTTAATTTCAGCCTGTATAATGTGCGTCTTATTTGAGCAAAATAAACAAACATTCAAAATTTTTTTCTTTCTTAGGAACTCGATTCTTCTATCCTACTTCAAACCGTCAGCAGCGAATTGTTCCGGTGGTCAGAGATATCTCTGAAGCCCCCCTATGGTTAGTATTCTTATTTTATCATCATCAAACCCTTTGTAAGGTAGAGGCAATATACGTGCCACCAACAAAAATATGTATTTTTATTGATGTTTGTATTGTTGGCGGTACTATTTATTTTCACTGATGGTAACACGACCGCTGGTCGCCAACGCGCCGTAAGCAAGGCGACCGCTAGTCGCCAACGCGCCATCAGCAAGGCGACCGCTCGTTGCCGGCACGCCACCGGTGAGGTGACAGCTTGTTCTTCATCCACATTGCGAGCCATCACCGCACGGCCGGCAACGCGTCACCGCGCGGACGGCGAGGATTCACCGCGCGGACGGCTAGGAGTCACCGCGCGGACGGCGAGGCTCCGGGGAGCGGGCTCCTAGCTTGAAGCGTGCTGTCAGCGCGACGTGTGACGGCTCGCTTGCCGCTTACTGCCGGCGAGCCGTCCACTATTCTGTATCACCATCATCATCATTCCAGCCGAAAGACGTCCACTGCTGGACATAGGCCTCCCCCAAATGGGGGGGTTTGCCATAATCGCCACGCTTGTCAGGCGGGTTGGCGATCGCAGTATCGTGTTAAAATACATAGAGAACGCTGCTGCCCATTCTCTAGTGAGAGTCCCTTAGTCGCCTTTTACGACACCCACGGGAAGAAATAGGATGGTACTATTCTTTACGTCAAGCACGGAACTATTACTATTCTGTATAGCCATCGTAAAATAGACTTTAATATTTTTTACTTTAAATCCTGACTTGAATAACAAGTTACTTGCCGTGTCGCTATAATGAGCGATGTCCTTTAGGTTGTATGTTGATAAAAATATGATTGATTATGTATACAGAATATTAATGATTAAAATCATTCTCTCTTAGTTCAAATTAATCTATTGATTGTCTATTTTATGAAATCATTTGAGATCAATTTTAAGCTAACTGACACACTTGTAATGATGATTCTAAAAGTTTTGATAGACCACTTGTAAGTTTGTAACAGAACATCGAGCATTCGCTGTTTTTAAATTTGCCGTACTGAACAACGAACAGAGCCAAGCGTAGCGCCAAACATCGCTACGAACATTTTCACGATCATTCTAGCGAACGCTCTAGTCAATGCTCTAGGGTCTAGGCATAGAGAGAAAGCGACGGAACAATGACAGAATGGCTCGACTCGGCTAAAACGCTCCCGTTTATTTTTCTGTAATGTAACATTCGCTAGAATGCTCATTACAAGTGAATGCTCAAGTCTATCGCCCCTTAACGATGAAAAAAAATATCGATACATTATTATTGGAGATACCTTTTAAGCAAGGAATTGCTTGTGTTAGGAGACTCCGCGCTTCCACTTATAATTATCTTATGCAATTGAAACATAAACAATGTAAACATGCAAAACTAAGAATAAATGGGTAACTAAAAATTATACAAAATGAAATGAATGACCAAATGATTTGCAAATGAATGAGCAGTAGGCATAGAAAAGGGCCAGATCGCGCGTGTAACTATGATATGTGTGAGGGTGTGTAGTGTGTGAGTTATAATGAGCATAATAAGTTCTCCTATCCTAATTAATGTCCTGTACAATATTAGATATAAATACGAAAGTGTGTTTGTTTATTTAGTGTAAGTACTTACTGAAACCCCTTTTACAGCTGACCTAATAGAAGTACCAAAAGAAGAAGAACCTGAAAAGAAGAAAAAAGGCAAGAAAGGGAAAAAGAAAGTAGAGGAAGAGATACCTGAGTTTGAAAAGGTAAACCACAATGAAACTATTAATCCAACAGAGTGCATCCCAGTAGGCGTGTGTAACTCTTTACGGAACCGACTCACTGATCCGGATCATTGAAGTGTTACAAAAGATTGGTTCAGTAACAACTTTTCAAGCGGATCATTTGAATCTGAATCATTACTTTGCCTCTGTGCTCTTGCTGCGCGACTGTCGCTTGCGAGGCGACTGAGCAGCAGTGAGCGAGAGAGAAAGACTGAGATGCTGAGTTACGTTACTTTAGTCAGTATTAATGAACAGAATTGCGAGTCGCGAGTGAGCGGGTGAAACATAACAATCTATTTAAGTCAGAAAGAGATACCAAATGAGATGTGTATCACTCATACTCTCACAGTTTTTCGTTGTCGTCAACCATTTTTATATCCTTTGAGTTGATGATTCAAATGATCCAAATGAAACATATTAATGATTCGGATCTTTTCGGTGATCCAGATGCAAATGTCCCAATCGCAAAAATGATACACTTTGCCCACCTCTAAATCCCAGCGCGTCAAAAATACATACTGTTCTGTGTCACACACTGCCTATAGAAACCGAGCATACCTCGCGCACCTTCGAAGTTTACCGACTCGCCGCGGATCGGACGCACCGCCACAGACGCGTCTGCGCTTCCACGCACGTTACCCTTCCCATGGTGCGTGTCCGTGCGGGCTGATCCGCGGCAAGTCGGTAACTTTAAAGGGAATGTATCCAAACTCGCACGCACCGCGACACACGCGTCTGCGCTACCACGCACGTTACCCTTCCCACGGTGCGATGTGCGGGCTGGTGCGCGTGAAAGAAGATCTCAATCACTATCGGCCATCGTAGTGATAGATTCCGAGAACCGCGTCTCAGTTGCTGCACATTAAAAAATTACTTAGCCGCTAAGTGCTCATATACACGAGCGGCGCGGTACAATCCAATTTTGTATAACTGTGCGCCTGTCAACGTCAAAATATTACAGTGTATGTGGTAATAACAGTAACAACTTAACGAATAATAAGAGAGAACGGGGGGAGAATCGGGATTATATATGATCGGGGACTGAGGATTCAATACTAACAACCTACGATTTTGACAGCTCCAAGCGCATAGTGTTAAAAATCAAGTTATACCAACGGCAGAGACAACTGTAGCCCGACAGCCGGACACTCGTCGGCGGCCGTCGACGCGTCTCCGGCCGCCGCCGACGCACTGCGGATCGAAAAAAGGCTCTCGAAGAGATAGGAGCTTAAATTTTAAAGGGTCGGTTTTTTGCTTAAAATGGCTTCTAATAGCCAATATTATGCATAAATATATCATCAGATAGGTAAATAAGCAACTAATATATTTTTTTGCAAAATAAAATATGGAGCTAATTTACCTATACGTCATTATTTCAGATAAGGTGCCGTTTTTTTTTTTGTAATTAAGGCTAAATCTCGATAGATGACTGATGATAAATAGTTACATCACCGTGTGCAAGGATATAACGGTTATTCTCTGCATTCCGGAGATATAAACATAAGCTCCATACAGTTTTTTTTGCGAAAAAATTATAAGTTGCCTACCTGATTTGATACTATGATATATTTATGCATAATATTGGCTATTATAACCATTTTAAGCAAAAATCGACACTTTAAAATTGCTCCTATTTCTTCGACAGCCTTTTTTCGATCCACTGTGCGACGTGTCGAGTGCAACGTGCCGCTCGTGTATATGGGCACTAATGTGACCACCACACGATAAAGATAGTGAGCTTAGAGACAAATGGTCCCACGTATGCAACGTGTGCAACGTAAACTCGCGCCAGCATGGGCGTAGCCAGCTTCTGCCCCAAGGAGGGCAAATCAGAAATTTCCACCGCAAATGTATTACATTGTTTGATATTGCTGCTGCGTTCACGTATTTTAGACCGACTTCAAAAAAAGAAGGAGGTTCCATGTTCATCAAGACATTTAAAAAAAAAAACATATGTATGATCAATTGATCATCGATATTTTCGTAAATTGTGGATCGATTTAGAATATATTTTTTTTCTGAATTAAAAAAGAATTTTCAACATTTTGTTGAACATTGCAAACAAAAAAAAAAACAGCATAACATAGAACCTGCTCCTTTTTTTTAAATCGATTATGCATGATAGGTACAATATGAAAGGCCGCGCAGCGCGGTTTTTTCTAAAATGAATGCATAATATATATTGTAATTATAAAGTAAGTCTTAAGGTGACTGTAACATAGCTTTTATCGACAACAGTACTTAGGAATACAAAATTCAGGGGGGGGCAGCTGCCCTCCGCTGCCGCGAGAAATCACGGCACAGCGGACAGAGCTCCGGCGGGATCTCATGGCGGCATGGAGTGTGCGATTGTCGCAACCCAGCGCTTGAGAGGCGCCATGGCGTCCTCACCTTCCTCCTGACGCAGGTCCTCACCGGACACGGTTGTTTCGGGAGGTTCCTGTTCCGCGTAAGGCGGGAGGAAAGGCCCGGGTGTCACCACTGTGTGGATCGCCCGGAGGACACGGTGGAGCATACGGTGGAGGTCTGCCCGGCTTGGGCGGAGCACCGCCGTGTCCTCACGGAGGCGATCGGCGGCGGCGATCTCTCGCGTCCGGCCCTGGTTCAGGCCATGGTTCGGAGCGAGAGTGCAAGGGAGGCCGTCACCTCCTTCTGCGAAGCAGTTATGTTCGCAAAGGACGAGGCGGAGCGCGCGAGGGAGATGCAAGCTGCACGCCCTCGCGGCCCTAGTCGCCGCAGGAGACGCCCCGGGCGTCGGGAGTCGAGAGCCGACTTCCGGCCACCGTAGGCGCGGGCCTGCGGACGGTGAGCAATGGGCAGCTCGCCGTCTAATTAGGACCAGGCCCGTGTCGACGGCGCGTTGTGTTCCACGCGCGCCTCAAAGAGATGTCAGCACTAACCAACGGGGTCGAAAGACCAATGCCTGCTGGGGTTGCGAGTTTGTCCGAAAGGGATATCGCGGCCCCGGCACACAGGCAACGGAAGGAACACGGGTGGGTTTTAGTCAGTAAAAGTCTGACACACCCTCTCGCTCTGCCCAGAGCGGGACAAGTCATTTGATGATTTCCCATCCTGAAAAAAAAAAGGGGCCCGCTGCCCTCCCCTACCCACCCGTAGGCACGCCCATGCACGCCCGTGTATTCCTAACCTATCGTTTTTTGTTAAATCATACGTGGGAACAGTTCGTCTCTTCCTTAACTTTTAAACGAGAAAAATATACGACCCTTTAGCACGCACAGCCAGTATATCAAACATTCGTCCAACATACAATCCATGCCTTACCAAAATACCCGATTTTATTTCTGTTATTCCTCCATTCCCCTTACCAGCCATAAATATGTTGTTTTATTACTTTTTACAATGAAAATAATGCTAAAAAAGTGCAATAAAATCTACCCTTTTCTTGGCATTTTAATTCAGTCTTATGGCGGAAAAGCACGAATATCCCGTGTTCTCTTTAAAAATAACGTTCCTGCTTTTAGTCATACAACGTTTTTTCTTGATAGAGTTGTAAGCTGAGGTTATAAAATAAATCTAGAATTTAATAAAAACGAAGTTATTGGAATCGTTGAAAGGGTAAATGAAACAAATGAGTTTGGTGATAGAATAAATGTTATGGGAGAAAAATAAATGTTATGGGAGAAAAATTGTGAAGTGTCGTTGAAATTTGTATTTGAATTCACGAAATGACTGATTATGTAAGTGTTTGAAATATTACCAATATTTTATTTAATACTTTCTACTTTTGACCGTGATTTCGTCCGTGTGAAATATCGACGCCCGACCCAGCGCGTCGCATCCCATCTCCCGTGTACTTCGTTTTCGCTCAGCGTAGTTTTTTTTTTTTCTCGGCTCCAAGTAGTTGTAGCGTTATTCTACATAGCCTCTAACCTTCCTCAAGAATTGGACTACCCAATGCATCTGGAGATTACCCCCTAAATATAAACCAACAAAGGTTCATGTTATCAACGACGACAGTTATTTTGCCAATTCTTTTCGTGTGGTTAGTGATTAACCTGGTGTCAGAGTTTTAAAGGCATTTTTCCAATATAAAGAGATAGCAAATGATATGTTGCATAAAAATATGGAAGTGTATAGAGTGCCGCTAGCGGTACTTTAGTGGCGCTGCGTCGGCCTGGTTAAAGTGCCGTAGCATTGCATTGTCATTGTCACTGTCACTTGTTACTTTGTTTGATTGTTGAGATTAGTTCGCTGCCCTTTGTATTGATTGATCGTATTTGTTTTTGATAATTATATCAAAAGATGAGTTTATTTTTGAGGAGAGGCTTACTCGTATGTTAATTTCTTTCATCTATAGCCAGTTAAACTTAAGTCTAGCCATAAGCCCTTGGCTTAGCAAATGAAAATGGCTGAATGGTGGGTTAGGTTAGAACTATGATCACACAACGCACAAGCCGAGCGAGCGAAGCGAGCGGTGCCGCGGCAGCTGCCGGCGAATGCCAGGGTCCGTTTAGGCACAAGAGAATGTAATATTTTGGGAATGAGGTGTTTTACAGCGAACTAACCGGAACAATCAGACAAAATAACAAGCGACAGTGACTCATCATTGAGTCACTGTCAACGCAATGACAATGACAATGCAATGCTTACGGCACTTTAGCCGCACCGTGCTAGCACTAATATAGTGCCGCTAGCGGCACTTTATCCGATAGGGATAGAGGGATTATGTATTAAAAATAAAACACATGTACCGTAGGTCACGTCTAAATGTGTTAAATTTAAATACTTACTCAACGCTTTTCAGAAATGTTTTGGTGAAATTAGAGCGAAAAGTTTTTCGGATTTTTCGAACTTGTTACGAAATCCATTTTTTTTAAAGGTTCTCATTAATCTTTATGAAATTTTCCCAGTCTAAATATCAAGAATTCTGGTACTTTTTAAAGCAATGTGCACGTACTCGTAGTATTTTTTTTTTAAATCTGGGCTTAGAAAGTTTCCGTAAAGTTAAATAGACAAGTAAATTTTTTATCTCAAGCATTTCAGAGCCATACTGAACGTAAATAAGAACATAATTTTGTACCTACACCATCAAGACATCTTTCAGCCAGATTTGAACACACTACGTCAATATTTTTGTACACAGGATCGATAAATCCAAGTGAAGTTTAAAATTTCTTGAAAATTATTAAGTTTGCGAAATTTTCAGAACTGTTAAGAATATCCCGATTTTTTTATTTTTAAATGATAGGTGGTAACCTACGCTTTACCCCATTTGCCTTTGGACCACTACGTATGTGACAACCTGTATACAATGTCGCCCATGCGCATGTGCCCGGCCGTATTTTTCTGAATATTCATATATTTTCTTTAATATTTTTCATGTTATTTTTTTTTTTTTTTTTTGTAGCGTTTGCCTTATCTCCTATGTTATTGACTCGATTTGGATTCTGTTTATTATTTCTAAATGCTTATGAGTTATTTTATCGGATTAACAATTTTTTTTTAGTAATATTAGTCGACTATGAAAAAAAAACGCCGGAGATGAAGACATTTAAAAAAAAAACTGTATGTATTTAACAAAACATAAGTTTGAGTCCGTAAAATCATAGTGAGACATTAAAAAAAATATGTATAAGAAAAAAAAAAGATAGATCCGCCCTTTTTAAGTAAATTTTCGATAATTTGTCATGAATATTCAGAAAAATACGCACACATGCCCGACAATGGGCGACATTCTATGTACATAAGTAGAAGTCTCTTCTTTGATAATAAATATATTGTCATAGCCGAAAGCATGGAAGAAGATGGCCAAGAAAGACCGAGACGCGTGGATGCTACAGAGGATAGAAGAATGGCGGGCAGAGATGGAGCTTGAAAAGTTAGTTTAAATCCTATCCTATCAACCTATCCTATCCTATCCTAGTAGGAGCACCTGTAGCACAGAATAGTATAGAAGGCGCACTCCGCATTTTAGATATGAAGCTACAAGTTCGCGGCGGGCCGGTCTTGTCGGGCCAACAGTGACTGAACGTAAATAAGAACAACTGAACAACGACTGACAATTTTTATTTTTTATTTTCTTTTTATTTTTTACGTAATCAAAAGATTACGGTAAAGGCGTGTGTAGACCAGCACGACTTGTCGCGCGATGCGATACGAACAATACAATTTCTAAGAAAACTTCACAGTATAACAAATAACCGATGTCGCGTCGCGCGACGAGTCGCGCTGGTCTGCACAAGCCTTAATACATTGAGTTAAAATGTGCCATGACGTTTTATTTAAGTCAATTTTTAATAATATGATAAAGGAAAAAATACGTGTCTTATTTTTTTATTATCTGACTGACGGACTAATTTGAATTCCATTTTTTTTACCCAGGCATCATCCTTATTATAAAAAAATATTGGACACATATTTTTTTCTTTTTTACGTAATCAAGAGATTACGGCAATACATTGAGTTAAAATGTGGCATGACCTCACTGCCCGGTAGATTTTATACTGACTTGTGACATAGCGAGCTCCCACTCCCCAACTTTAATGCATTTTATCTAAATCATTTTTTATTAAAACGAAAGCAAAAAATACGTGTCAATGTTTTTTTTTTTCCGTCAACATCCCTATTCAGTGAGCGTAACGTACAGACAGACACACATCATCCGACATCACGACGACGACGACGTTTCATCATCATTTATTTAATTTAATATATAATTCTGTATCTATCTTTCCGTGACATCACTGCGGGCCCTATCAGAATACCAGCGCTGCGACATTTAAAAAATAAATGTCGCAGCATTATGCTGAGATTGGAGCCTTTTGGCCTCGTACAGGAATGTTTTTTTTTTTTATCTAGCTAATCGTTAAGAACAGGTTTTGCGTGGACAGTTCCTGTTGTTTTCATATACATATTTTTTATTTTTGTTTTTGTAATTTAGATTTGATTACTAGTTTATTGATTTATTTAGAAGTATACAAATTATATATTAGGTATGTTGAAACTGTTTTGTACTCGCTGTCACTTGTCCCTACTTATAGGTTCATTAGAAAACCAGCGTCAGACAGCATCTGTCTGGCATTAATGCTGAAATTAACCTTTTTGGCGCAGCCGTGAGGCACACACTATTATTGTTAAAATATTATTTTCACTTTTTTTTTATTTTGTATTTAGTGCTTCACAAACTGTGTCCAAATAAATATTATTCTTTCTTTCTTTCTTTAATTTTACTTTGTTTTTTTATTATTTTTTCTTTTTTATTTATGTTTAGTGTGTTTTTAGTTTAATTTGTGATTTCCTGTGCGAGTCTCAATAAATACTTTTTCTCTCTTTCTTTATCCGACTGTAATACAGTCCTACTGCAGGGGAAATACATTTTTTCATATAACACAGGAACAAAACCATCCAATCATGCCTAGCCTTTTACCAACTATGTTGGGGTCGGCGTCCAGTCTAACCGGATACAACTGAATACTGGTATTTTACATGGAGCGACTGTATATCTGACCTTCACAGCCCAGTAACTGGGTAATACGATACCCCTTAGTAAGACTGATTGTCAGACTTTCGGGCTTCTCTCCCGTAACGATTGTCAAAGATCCTCGAATGACAGCCGGGACCAACGGCTTAACGTGCTTTCCCAGGCACGGAGGAGTCTCGGTATGTTAAGATAGTCACCCATCTACGGACCAACCCTGGCAAGTATTGATTAACCCGTTGCACAGTGTTTCGTCTAGTACAAGCTAGCGAGATAAAATTATTTTTTACTTATCTTAATTGTTTATGTATATTTAAGGTGTCTTACGCTGTTCTGTGTTCTCTATGCGTACCTATACGTTAAAAGGTGAACATGGAAGTAGTCTCCTGATTTTACATTTTTGTTTACTGTTATCCCTGATTGCTCTAATTAGCTGCGTCTACCTACCTACTTATTATGACTGTACTTTTTTTTTTTTTTTGAGGATGGGAAATCATCAAATGACTTCTCCCGCTCTGGGCAGAGCGAGAGGGTGTGTCAGACTTTTACTGACTAAAACCCACCCGTGTTCCTTCCGTTGCCTGTGTGCCGGGGCCGCGATATCCCTTTCGGACAAACCCGCAACCCCAGCAGATTATTACTGTACCTAAGGCACTATATATAGTTATATACATATTTACAAAAAAAAAACTTAGGGTATTTAAAAATTAAAACCTTTGGTAAATTGGTATTTATTAATAATGAACGTATATTTATAATTATTTATATTTAACGTACAACATGAACGAGGTAACACACTTCTAATGACTTCTGACTGACCTTCGACTCATCGTTCAGCCGTTTTATCTAAAATCGCCTGACTTTAATCTCAGCTCGAGATTCAGTCACAGAAATATGTTCGTCAGAAGGACAACAAGAAGTTTTGGCCTTACCTAGGCTATAGAAGGATGGATAGACTTGATGTCCCGCTTTCATTGACCACTTTCTAGGCTGTACGAGTGAGAAGTAGATTCAGAGTCTACTTATTAAGCTAAAGCTTCGTCTGGAGTCAATCGCCTACTCTCTTCAAAACCCTTTTTTTTTTTACTTTCACCGGCCTCGACTCTTTGAATTTGTTTTGCAACACTTCGTTGCCCTTCTTTCCGTGATGCTAATTCTGCTGCAGTTATTAATGCATTTGCACTTCGCGATCCTAAAAGATCGTCTACTCTCCGTCTTCTTGTTGATGACTCATCAAAGGGTTTCTGAGGTCGCCCTACAGGACGAACCCCCGATGATGCTGAAGGGCACGGCTGGTTCACACATACAAACATTTCAATTCCGGATCCTTCTAACCAATCTTTATGTTTGATAAGAAATGTATCCTTAGTACACTTAGAAGATGTACACTTTTCGTTCAATTTAAATGAAAGGCTCGAAATTTCATTTTGAGTTTCCTCAGGGAATCTTCAGAAGCATCCGATATATTATGTTGTACACACGGCTACACATCAAGCTATACATTTCCAGTTTAAGCTGACTTCGCATTATACGGAAATCCTATACAATGCAAGATCAGCATAAACTGGAAATGTATAGCTTGATACACATAAATATTCAAAAATGCGACTTGTTCTTTCATCTTTATCGTGTTTTAACCATTCTTCGAAAAATTCAAATTTTGTCATAGTTACGACTCGTTCTGAAACAAAGTAAATAATTTTACTTGCGGGTATTTTCGGGAGCCACAACATATATGAATCTATGCCTGAACACTGTTATTATAACATAGAAAAATCAAGCAGGATACATTTGGATAAAAAAAGTTGCAACCCTATAAAGTTTAAAATTAACAAAAAATATGTGAGATTATTTTAACATACTTATGAACTCAAATTACAGCAAAAGTGTACTTTTTTTTTTCTTTTTTTTTAAAACAAGTCAAAAGAGTAAGTACATACCTTTAATACTAGAATCCATCACAAAAAAACCGTTTCACTTTACTATCAATTCTAAGAGACGTTGTCACTAGTGTGCCAAAAATACGTTTAATTTGCAAATGCAAATTTTAATTATCATTGACCCCTCCACAAAAATTACTTAATGAGGTTACAAACAAATTATTTCTTGGAATTCCTTACTTGGGAAGGGTTGTTACAAGTTGTTTTCACGAATTCCTGGAAATGATGTCATTAATTTTGTCCCGCTAGCTTGTACTAGACGAAACACTGTGCGTTGGATCGAACCGAGCAGCTATTATTAGGTACTTAGCCACGAGCTCTTTTCAGGAACAAAACCTTCCATGAAATAAAAATTGGTGGGAAAGGCAAGTTTTGATTTTCTAATTTCTAATGATAATCTTGTCTGCAGACAAGCCAAACTGGCGGGCGCAAAGGAGAAGCGTGCCCAACTGGCACGAGAGAGAGTCGAACTCGTTGGTAAGGAGATAACCGAACAGGAAGTAAGGAGGGACATTCTGCAAAAAGCTGTCAACATGTTTGGTAGTACGTATCCATGCATCCGGCCACATTAGTCTGCACATACCAGTAACTTGCACAAAACCACAGATCTACCAGGAACAATATGCGCTTCGGCAATCATTGTCCATCTTCGGAAATACGAAGGCGCGATTATGAGATCTAATATAGAGTTGTTACAACCATGGAATTACTTGTACTATTTTATATTACTATGGCAAAAAAATTATAGATTAACAACTCTATGCAATCCCAAAAAATATTTGAGTGACAGATGACGAGGTGCGACTGAAGTAGGTATCTCGACAGAGAAAAATCTTCATACAAACGCGAAATGATAAGTGCACTACTACAAAGCGCGGCAGTGCAAATCTTAGACGGTTTACCTCTGTGGGGAGTTACTCCGTGTCGCGATGTTCGCGCTAATTCGGAAACACGAAGATTACCGAAGGGCATACTTCTTCTGATTTAACCGTATGCAAGTAGCTTGCAGTGTCATATCCATCCACAAATCAGACGCTATGAAGGCACAATGGCATGCAAGGTACTAATATACTTATGTCCAAGTTACAGGCAGGAGTATTCCTGGCTTATAAGCAGTTGAACCGGTGCCTGTGGGGTAGACGTGTTCTTTAGTGGAGAGTGCAAATCGGCAAACGTGAGGTAGGACGCCCTCTGGCGACGATCTTCGCAGAATAGCTGGTAGCAACTGAATGAGAGTAGCCGAGAATCGAGCTGCACGACGTGCTATTGGAGAGGCCTATGTCCAGCAATAGGCTGTAGGCTGATGATAATGATGATCTATCCTGTTAACTGTGGCACGTTCGCCTTAAGGCGCGGTATTACTTCAATATTCACAAAAAACTGGTTTCTTGGATAGTCGAGTATGACGTAACGCAATGAAAATATACGACGCAAAAAGTACAGTGGATAGAGAAGGGTTTAAAGAAAAAATTTAACCGAATACAATAGTAGAAAATAGTTTGATATCCCCAATAAAAAATACTTCACAAAAATAAACTTTGGGGTCGAACATCTCCATATTTTCAGCGACAACAATTTTTTTTTTAAGAGTTCAATCGAATAAACATTATTTTATAACTTTAACCAGACAATTATTTAATTTAATGTGTTTAATCTGAATAATCTAAATAAAACCCGTAAAATAAATGCCCATTCGCAGCTTACTCACATCGTCAACCCAAATATTTATTCGATTTTCAAATTTATTTAATGCTCTGTAATTGTGAAAATAGATATTGCGGTCATACTTTAGTCGTCGGGCTACCGTATAGCGCGCAGGCGAAGTTGTGTGAGTGCAGCTGTAGCGTTTGAAATCGTAGTTAGTCCGCGCCTTAATAAGAACAAACTCAGCTATTAGTATTCCAAATTCTTTTTTTTTATGCCATTAAAAAGACTTTATTCAAAATATATCTTACCACCAACGATTAATTTTAAATACGTCTGCGAAGTATTAAAGGAAAGTAGATTTTCACTATAGTTCTATACATCCTCTTTCATTTAGTAGTTGTAGAGACTGAAGAAGAGGGTGAAGGACCTCGTCCAGAGAATTATGTACCATCGAAGAAGTTCATATCTATGCACCGTAAGGACTATTTCTGCTTGCAGTGCTCGGCCGCCATAGAACCGGGGTGGTAACAGATGTGGTCATCGCGTTCACGGAATTTTGTTTTCAAATTGCTTAGATATGAAATTCTTTGATGGTACCTACTATCGCGGTCACGAATATCTAACCTCTTTGAAAACAAAATCCCGTGCACATGATGACTGCATCTGTTCACCGACCCTGTTTTTTTTAGAAAGCTTAAGGTGTGTCCAAACATTGAGCGGCAATAGTGCTCGGCTACCGCCTGCGGCCTGCCACACTGTGTTTGGACGACTGCTGCGCGCGAACGTTTCCGTCTACCTGCCGTGCACAAATATTTTTAAAAAACATTCGTCACTAATTGTATCTGGATGTATTTCTGTGGACGTATTAAGGGCTAGTCAGATTGATATTGCCAACTGAAGTGCGCGGCGTGTTTCGGATATGCCGCGAAAATAATCGTCGGTTTGGGCCTAACTAGATGGCGGCAGAAATGTGTCCTGCAAACGCCGCGTGTTGCTGCCGCGCTCTTGCCGCTTAATGTTTGGACACATCTTTACTATAGCGGCCGAGCGCTGCAAGCAAAAATAGTCCTAACGGTGTTCAGATACGCGTGTCCACGATAGTACTACCACCTCTAGGAAGCGTAGGCCTATGTCCAGTAGAACAGCACATATTCTAGCTATGTAAAGAATAAGTGGGAAGAATTAAACTGATCCTCTTTAAACTTATTGACCTTCTAATGATGCACACTTTTTTAAATAATTGAGCCTCTTTCTAATTTTCTGGCCTTTTCTCACAGTTGGCCACAATAACTAAGCTAAGCACCCCGACCAAATGGGTTAAGTTAGGTTAGACCTTTATGGACCCAGTGTGGGCGGCTGACTTGACGCGCAATCATTATATTAGAGGGTTCAATAATATTTTTAGAAGCACAAAATAGAAATTATTAAAGGTTTTGATGTATTTAACATGCCATGATAATTGTGACACAAGTATAAAAGGCTCTTATTTACCTACTCTCTCTTTCTTGTTCTACCTGCGAGAAAGAGATAGCTATACCCTAAGTTTAGTTCAGTAGAATCAGCGGCTATGTCTTATTTATTATTTATTTTAGGTTTTGAAAAGCAAAAGATGAATTATGAGCTCAAACAAACAAAAGAAGCTGAGGTATGAAATCGTTTTACTATTCAGATACAATTTTACAAAAAATAAACAAACCACGAACAAATATTTTTTAGGTTAGGTAAAATGAAAACTATACAAGATGTTCCTTTTCATCATTTAACTGTTACATGAATTATTTTTCAATAAAACATTTTTTATTTATTTATATTCCATCAAAATAATTCGTCAAAGTCACGATGATTTATGTAAAATTTACGTGAAATATATTAAAAAAAAGTTTACTTCAGACTATTTTTGTACAAAAAAAAAAAAAATTACACGTCGCATTGTTCACTTTGAAATATGAATGATTGGTTTGAAGGAAAATGATTTACTAAAACAAATTGAGAGCCAACGGTTATCTCAAAAAAAAAAAAAAAAATTGTTGATTCTCTGACATGGTCTCTAGAGTTATTTAATATCAAAAGGAACACCTTATAAAACTAAATTGTTTACTAAGAGTTAGTGTACGCACGGCTACACATCAAGCATTCCCCATTTCCAGTATAAGCTGACCTCGCATTGTACTGAAATCCTACACAATGCGAGATCAGCATAAACTGGAAATGTATAGCTTGATGTATAGCCGGTGTGTACATAAATTAATAACAATTTATACCGTATCCCTATCAGCATTGCCATCCAACGTGGCAACGCTGTCAGTCTTTTGGGCACTTTTCCCTCGAACAGCGATGCGGATGAATTTTTTGATCCCCAATGAGCTCTTCCCTTTATTTTGCTGTTTTCCTTTATATACTTGTACATAATATATATGACAGATTGTATGATTCGTCATTTTACTAATGGCGCCGTCCGTTTACAAACGCTGGCGATTTTACAAAATGCCTAAGGCAAAATGTAAATTGCCTAGTCACTTTATAATATGCCACAACATGTGATGGACAATTCAAGCGCCGTTTACAAAATGTCGCGGCAAAGTGAAATATTTAGTTATCCGGCACGTAAAAAAAATTGTCGAAAAATTTTGAACTGCAACAAGCAATTTACAATTTAACGCATTATTTTTTGATAGTTTATAATCTAACAGAAATAATACCGACAAATTGTGAACTAGTATCGAACTTGCGTGCTAATATTTCCTCCGCATCGCTGTCGACTGCATTGCCACGTTGTATGGCAATGCGTAGCCTCTAACCAAAGTTAAAAACCTAGGGTCAGGGGAAGTGTCAACCAGCCGTATGGAGACTTCATTAAATAGACCATGAGCACTCGGACCCACGGCCCGAAGTTTTTAGTACCCGAAAATAAAAATAATTAATTTACCATCAGTTAACTGACAGATGCTACAGAGGTCAAATAACTGTGAAAGGACTGTACAAATAACCATTGTTAATTCCTGCAGTGGCAGCAATATCTTCGTTGTGATGGTCTTCCGGATCCCAGAATCGTGACTGAGCTGAATACATTCCTCCATGTTTGGCAAAATAATGAAATTGTGGATGATAATGAATTACATAGGAAGTTTATTCAAGTTCTACCGGTACGTACCTAACTGAACAGACGTCTGTGCTGCTGGGGAGTTTGTTGCGCCACGTTATTTGTTATGTTATTACTTATTAATATTAATGTTGTTCTTACAGCTCCTGGAAATGTTGGAATTGTTTTGCTCAAATACCAGACAGTTCACTCGTAGACAGGCCGAAAATTATGATGAGGTAACCATAGACTAACTATATATTAAGCCTTATTCACCATCCATCTTGCTGTACGTCCGCTCAAGACCGCGGTTAATGTTGCCAGATTGGGGTTTTTTTCACGATTTTACCCTAAAATTCCCTAAATCCATGTCAAAATAAAATAACACTAAGTAAACCATGCATAATATTAATATTTTTTTTGCAATTTAATCCCAAAATTCTCTTAATCCCTGTCAAAATAAAATAGCCAAGCCAGGCATGATAATAATCATTTTACTCTAAACAAGGGAGAAATCCCTAGAAATGGAAACACTGGCTGAATCTGCTGTACTTACAGCAAGCTTAATGCATTAAATGCATTGCTTCTTTACCACTACCTAAGTATCTTTCTAAGTAAAAGTAAATGGACAAGCAATGTAAAAATCACAAAACGATACTTTCTTGAAGCGGTTGCATCGCGTAGTACGGCCGCTGTAACTTGCGACGAGTTATGTGGTTGTGCCATAGTTACGACTGAAGAAAGTACAGGCGCTGTGACACTTTTGACAGGTGCCCGGACCTGACGTCTCAGTTCTGCCACCTAGTGATCGTCATTTCAGAAAACCCTCATTATGTGAAATGCTATTGGTAAAACAAGATGGCCAAAAGATCCTTGTAACAGTTGTAACCATAGACATAGAGAATGGACCGAGCGTTCCGTATTCAGTTGTGTAGTGAATACAGACCGACGAATGAAACGAAGTAAATGTGCGGCCAGTAGTTTGTCTCGTTCTACAATTCTGATTGGTCAGCGTCACTGGCGGGCGGGCGGTCTGGAGTGTATCGTTCTACCTTGAGAGATTATTTTTGTTAAAAAAAGAGACAGGTATTGGCCGCGCAAGTATTTTTATAGCTGTCAAATCGAACTTCTTACATTGTCGCGAGTTTATTCAGTGACAGCCCGGAATCGGGCAATAGATCTGCCCCTATTACACGGGACTTAAAACGCCGCTACATTATAGGTTACGGCTAAGCTACACACGTACACTAAGCTTCGTTTTGTATGAAAATATAGGCAGAATCGTCCACTGCGACTCACTTCCACGCAAGAATGCGTGGCTGGCAAACAGCAACAAAAATGCTAACGAGGTTAACCTCTCTGTATTAATTCTACACAGCAGTGGAATTCCGCCTTTACATAATAAGCCCACATTCGCACGGACGTTAAAATATCGCGCCGGGATTTTATCACGCACTGAATTTTCAACTCTCGGTGTTGAACCGAGCGTTGAGAATGCAACGCTTTGGCATGCACTCTCGTCCCAGCGCGTTGTAAAAATACTGGGCGTTAAAAAACCAAGAGCAGCGAAAAAAATCGACGCGGGAAAAATCGCCCGTGCGATCCTGTGCAAACTGGCGAAATATGGGATGGGTGAAGTGTAGTACTATAATAGAAATATAAATTTCTTAATAATAAAAATAATAATCTTTCATAGATCTATGAGTACTACTGCCTGGCGTGATGTTTTCTTGTTTCTAGTGCCGCTTAGGCCTCAGAGGCCAACTGGCGTTAGCTATACAATTGGCTTCGTACACTATTCTCCGAAATCTGGAGAAGAATCTGGTCTGCGAGTCCACGAGGATATCTACGTACCAGAGAGAGTTCAAGGGTCTAAGGCTCAACATCTGGGTTGCTATCAAGTGGCCTACTAGGAAACCTAGACCAGTGGAACCTGACCCGTGAGTAATGATTCTTCTTTGTAATTATTTTATTATTATGTGCGCTCGGTCTGCTCTGGTGAAAATAGAGAATGCTCATTTAATAGTGTAGGATAGTACATACTAATTCCATGCTGCCGTGACAGTACGTAGTTACTAATTCCATGCTGCCATGATAATAGGTACTTACTAATTCCATGCTGCCATGATAGTAGGTACTTACTAATTCCATGCTGCCATGTTTGTCAAATATTGTCAAATGTCAAATAAGTAGTCTAAGGTAGCCATCTTGTTCTAAACTTTGGGCGACCGAGCTCTGCGCGGTTTAAAATACGGAGAAAACAATTTTTCTCAGATATAAGACCTAGCTAGATCAGAACTGTTTTTGATAACATGATT
Organism: Agrochola lota; assembly: GCA_947364205.1. Classification (NCBI taxonomy): domain Eukaryota; kingdom Metazoa; phylum Arthropoda; class Insecta; order Lepidoptera; family Noctuidae; genus Agrochola; species Agrochola lota. The sequence continues at coordinate 3,988,222 of OX376246.1, read as the reverse complement.
ACAATGATATATTTATATACGTATATATATATATACAAATATTGCTCGATTAATAGTATGGTAGGTACTACCGGCTGGTCGACAGAGCTCTGCTTGGAGAAAAATAGAGAATACTCATTTAATCGTATAGGATAGTACATACTAATTCCATGCTACCAAGATAGTAGGTACTTACAAATTCTATCCTGCTTTGTCATTATTGTCTTGTTCTAAACTTTGGGCGACCGAGCTCTGCTCGGGTGAAAATGCGGAAAAAACGTATTTTCCGAGATATGAGACTCCTATAATGCAACTTTCATCGACATCATTAGAGACGTTTTCGAGAACGTGATTACTGATTACAAATAAATATAAAGAAATCAAGAAAGAAGAAATCACAAATTAAACTGAAAACACACTAAACACAAACAAGAAAAAAAAAAAAAACAAATACACTTTAAAAAAAAAAAAAATATATATATATGTATATTTATATACATACAAATATTGCTCGTTTAATAATAAAGGATATTATTAATAACCAGCGATTTAACCTGATAACATCTGCCTGCGACTTATTCCGTGTAAAATTTCTTGTCGCTTAGCGGTCTTTAAAATTTTTAATTTAAGCTCAGTTCCTAAGGGTGACAAATCAACATCGAGCTATGCTGCGCTGTACTGCGCTGTGCTGTGCTGTGTTTCTTAAGCTACGTTTTTTAACAATCAACATCAAGCTGTGCTGCGCTTTGCTTAGCTCAGTATTAAAAGTAATCAGCAGCTCGTGTAGTCGTTTATCTCGTCAAAAATGACTTTATTTTGAAAAAAACGTAAACATTACGACATAGTTGAATCCGATGAAGATCTGCTGCGTTTTTAAACAGAGCGTAGCCTCACACAGCGCAGCACAGCATGGTTTGTTTGTATCCTCATTAAAATATTAGACGAGCGAGTTGACCAAACATAGCACAGCGCAGTACAGCGCAGCATAGCTCGATGTTGATTTGTCACCCTTAAGGTCCTAGTGTGATATTTAATAGCTTATAGCCTTTCCCAAAAATTTGGCTCTCAAATGCAAAAAGATTTTTTTAATCCGACTGGTAGTTCCAGAGATTACCCTGACGAGCTCCTTCATGAAGACCCAAGACTATATTGTCTCCTAAAACTTTAAGACGCTAAGGCCCGGTGTCTCCAAATCGGAGACAGTCGGCCAATTCCGTCATGCCCCGCTGTCGCCGAAAAGGTGATAGTGAGTCACGCGACTTAGATCTCATTCTTATGCAACCCATAGGTGCATTTGACATTTGGAGCATTTAGTCATAAGCACCGATATTTTTTTTTATGTCAAAAGTTACGAGGCGCGCTTTTCAATGTCAAACCACGGGGCTTGACGGTCAAAAACGTCACAAAAGGGCGGGACTTTATCGGGAATACCATACTATTTTCAGGGAACCAGTGGAATTATGCTTCCCATCCATGAAAGTGACAGTGATACTACCTACAATAATAGATGGGTCATGTGTCTGTGTGCGTGCGGCCCGGTCTATGATCGATCTGCTGAGCGAAAGTTCCAGATCTTTCGCCTTGAATTTTGATATGCCTAAGCGATATGAAGGTATGTATTTTTAAGAGGAGGTTTCCTAAATTGTATGTTAATTTGCATTTATATTCTGAAACAGTCACGCATACCATAAAAATGGAACATTAGTATATGATTTATGGGTTCTTTTTCTTTCCACGTACAAGCCAGTTAGGTACCTACTGTAACAATTTCGCTCGATAAATTTTCTATTCGAAAATCATGTCTTTTTTTTAAAGATTATTTAAATAAAATGAAGATTACTCGGCTTTTATGCCTAAAATAAGTATTCACAGTAAGTTTCATCTAGATAAATTATTACTTTAGTTATAAACGAATTACGAATGGAGACTTACGCCATTTAGTTCCGTGCTCGAGCACGATCAAAGAGCGCACCCGATATTCAACTTTACTACTGATGTGTTAGCGTTTAGCACATAATGGAGTGGCAACTTTTGACTTTTGATTTAATAAAATTTTTGGAAAAAGAAAACCTCGCAATGCACGCCCTAGTTTTGTGGGTGTATATCGCTACATGCGACCTATGCATCTTAATGACGTTACGCAAAATCCTGCATCGCGTAAGCAGATTTTACCGCGCAATCAGCATTTAAATAACTTCCCAGTTGCCCACCAGTATTTCGCATATAAGAGGTTCTCACTCTCAGACGACCATATGTAGTATGTTGTTGTTTTTGTCATTTATATACGTTAGTAATAAATGTTAAAAACAACATTTATGTCAGTCAGATGTTACACATCACATCATAGGCGACTACCGTAAGGCTCGCTCGTTTTTTTATTTCCTCGCACAATGCATAGGAAAACGTTGTATGATACACGTGCGTAAGATGATTTCACTAAAAAAGAAATCACCTACCTTCCGCACTAGTAGCATAAATAACTATTTTAATTTTATTTACCTTGTTGACGAACCTGTGTTGCAATGTAAATGTAGGCATAGAGGTATGTACCCCACACACATAATGATGTTTACCAACAGCGGTGTCAATATAATTCAGTGTGAATGTTCTAGATCTTTTCACGTTTACCGTAAAGGAGTTGATGGAGAGTCAAAAACTCACAAAGCAGCAGGACGAGGGAAGGATCAGGTTCTACAAGGAACTCCGCGAAAAAATCCGGGAGTTGGAGCACTTCATCAAAGTTAACGTGTGAGTCGTCTCGTCTTACCACTAACTATTCAGTTATTTGCGGGAATATCGATTTTAAGAGAGTTCACTCTGAAAGTTGGCAACGTCGCAAATAGCTGTCAAACATTTCGCTGTTTTGATTAATTTGGTAGCATTACTCTATGTAAATAACCAATATCGCTAACTAGTGAACTAGAATATTAATAATGATTTGCAAATTATAACACTGAATTTGATGTTGTAACCGTTTTGAGGTAAAAGGAAAGGCTGGAGGCATTTGGAAAGTTTACAAATACTTTTTTACATCAAAAACTATGCGGTGTTATAAAACCTTCTTTCTTATATCTATGGATAACACGCATTTTAAGTCGGGGAGTGGGGGTCGCTACGTCACAAGTAAGTATAAAATCTACATACTCGTGACGTCATGGCACATTTTAACTCAATGTATCGCCGTAATCTTTAGATTACGTAAAAAAAGAAAAAATACGTTTCCTATATTTTTTGATATTATCCATGACGGACTAAAAAAAAATGTTTTGTCAACATCCCTATTATTTCGTATGAAAAAAAAGAAATTTGTAACATAATTCATAGGCCAGTTGATTCTTTGACATGGTCTCATTAATACCCTAGAGTCAAAAGGAACACGTTGTTTGACACTATGTGTACCTTATCTTCTGCTACATAAGTACTATATTAATGTATTGCTTGTCTATTAGGTTTTTGAAGATTGACAAGGAGAAAGAACAACTTGATAATTTGAATATGGCTGAGCCACCTTTTATGCCTCTTCCGAGGGAACAGATTGCTTTTGAGAATGGTAAGCGATCGGCTAGTTTAAGCCGAACTATTCACAGTAACAATTACAACAACAATTTACAGCTCACTTGTGAGCTGTCCACAATAACGATGTCCCGCGAATAGTTATAGACGACGTCATGACATGCGCCATCTTGCGATAACGCTGACCATGTCCTAAATGAATATCACCTTAAAAAATACGCTGTCAAAAATGACAGTTGAGCTGTTTTGTTTTGTGCGCATCATATCTTTTAACTAACGTGGCATTTTCGAAATTATTCTTCTGGCTACCGTCGCCACCTAACCAACGAAAAATAATAAATTTGTGGTTTGCATACAAAGAAATATGATAGGCAAGTTTTGACGTTGAGCGAGCACTGTGAGCGCGTTCACGAGCGTTCCGAATTGTTGACAGCGCTAAGCTGTCACAATCGTGATACTTATCTAAATCGGAACGCAAATTATTGATTGATGAATTGACAGCGCTGACGCTGTGAGCGATTATGTTCTAATTCGGAAAGCGGCGAGTGTCAATATCTGGCTTCAGGTGGAATGATAGTTAACGTCAAAAATACTTCATCAAGGTTTTAGGGGGAGATTTTTACAGTCATTTATCCTAGATAAGTCATTATTATTATTCATTTATTAATTCAACTTACAATGACTCGTATACAATGTTCAATACATTACACATACAGTAAACAGTACATAACATTACATTACATTACAAACAAAAACCACTGTATTTTCAACACTTACACTTAGCCCACGTTCGCACTGACGTAAAATATAGCGGCGGGATTTTATTGCCCACTGGATTTTCAACTATCGGTGTTGAGCCGAGCATTGGGAATCCAACAGAGTGCAACCCAGTGCGTCGAAAAAACACACTGTTGGATTTCAACTCTTGGCGCTAAGCAGAGCGTCGAAAATCCAGTGTGCGAAAAAAAACGCCGTGGCAAAAAATCGCCCGTGCGTACCTGGGCTTAGGCACAAATTTATAAAGATGGTGCACTCCGCAAAATCATTTAAATAAAAAGCGACTCTTGCAACGACACAATAAAGTGCAATTCAGCTCGCACAGCGCTAATTACCTACAGTTATATTCACTTAGCAGTTGCCCCTCTTTCTATCGCGTGACTCTTAGATCTTCTGACTACGTTAAACTCACTGAATTGGCCCAAAAAGTCGAGCCCGCCGTGTACTTGTACCTTCATGCCTAAAATGCGGAGTGAACCATCTGTATTCATTTGTGACTAAGGGAAATTAGTGACCAACGGTAGGTAACGTGCAAGTCACTGCAGCGTCGTATGTATGGACAGTCGGGTTTGTCCGCTATCATCATCAGCGGGGCGAGCACGGACATTATATCATGTCTTACAATTTGTCTTAAATGCTAGCACGGTTCAACCATGTGACATAATCTAGGGGCACTTCATCTACAGGTCTTTCTTGTTGCTGACTTCATAGTGTGACATAGTAAACAGGTTTTTGGAACGAAGTTCTTTAACGCGGCTTCATACTTGCGACTGTCTTCTTCTAATTAAGTCAATAGAGAGAGAGAGAGAGTGTGAAATCGCGAGCCGCCATCTTGGATTTACATTTTGACCTCACTATCGACTTTAGCATCCTCGAAAACTATGAAAACGACACCCATGATGAAAAACATGAAAATTTCCGCAGCTGCAATCTTGCATTTTCATTTTGACCCATTTTGATTCACAGTTTAATAATAATAATTAACAGGAAAATCGTCTTTTTTTTTCAATTTTCAAATCTTTTCACTTCCTCCGAACAAACGTGATAAATTATTCTTAGTCATCTGTCAAAATGTGACATTTGTGACAAAATGGGTGCGCCCATATTAGCAATTAAGACATAATCAATCCCAACTAAACGTCAAGAAGCTACGTCTCATGTCAAGAAATTATCTCACGCCGCTGTGCTAGCTTTTAAGACAAAACGGTTTTATCGCCCAAAATGTGATAAAATGTGTGACTCAAGCCATGTCACAGTAGGCCGTGCTCGCCGCAGCACGCTGTTGGGGCTGCCCTGCACCCAGCTCACCAGAGACACACTCCGCTTACACATTGCTTATAGAAGCAGTGGACACACGAGTGGCACGCGTCATTGGCAGAGGCAACTGCAATCGTCGACACTCGTCGTGTTGACTGTGTTGAGCACATATGCTCAAATACACGAGCGGCACGTAGTCGACGGCTGCAGTTGCCTCTGGCGTTGACGCATGCCTGTCGTTTATATGATAGATTAACTTCTTAACTTTGGCCTCTTCTCTGTAAGAGAAACTGGGCCAGTATCCACCACGTTGGCCCAGTGGAGGTTGATGCAGGCTTATTTACATCCCTTATTTGACGCCGCGGGGGGAGTCCCCCAACTCATTCCGCCCGCGGGCAAGAGGTGGCCCGTAAAAGCGGCATCAGTCGGGGATCATGGAAGGCGCACAAGATCTCATGATCCCCGGTCCAAGTGTGGGAAGGGTACACCGGGGTAGTTTTTAGTAAGTAGGAGTCTGACATACGCCTTCACCCGCCCCAGGGTGGAGGACATCCATGAGGATTCTAAAAAAAAGAGAGATTCGAAAGGAATATAAAGCAAAAAAAAAAATAAGCAGTACCTTTGTACTCAAATTATAATTATGTCGTATCTGTATGTATTTTACTGTGTGTACATAAATAATAAAATAAATAAATAAATATTCATGAAAAACTGCTTACAAAAAAACTTTTTGTCCTCAGAACGTGATTTTCAAAGATATCTTAAATCGTGTGTATCTAAGTCCAGACTTGGAGAACTTAACTTGAGGAAGTATAGGTAAGCACACCAACTATAAAGCAAAGGTTTTGGTATCTTTCCTTTCTTAAACCTCGGCACTCATCGTCAGCCCCGGATCTAGAGGAGGGCAAACCGGGGGCCGTGCCAACATTCATTTCGAGAAAATTTGAATTTCGCGGGCTGCCTTAGTGCATCCCGATAATGGATTGGCGGGGGGTAGCAGACAGAAATTTACGCCCCGCCTCAAATAAAATCTAGAACCGGGGCTGCTCATCGTCACCCTCTTGCCCTCTTAACCTAGCATTTTTTTTTCTTCTTCCTTTCATATATCACATCATAGACATAGACAATGGACTGAGCGTTCCTTATTTAGTTGTGCAGTGAATACAGACCAAAAAGTACGAGAGAGACAAAGCGAATTTGCGGCCATTCATTGGTTCTTTAGTAGCACTACAGGTACTGACTGCACAGTCGTATTCTCTTTCTAGAGAGTGGTCTAATAGGGATGATGACTAAATATCTATTTAGTCCGTCTGGTAGGTTATTAAAAAATATTGGACACGTATTTTTTCATTTTTTACGTGATCAAAAAATTACGGCGCTATATTGAGTTAAAATGTACCATGACGTCACGAGTATGTAGATTTATACTTACTTGTGACGTAGCGACCCCCACTCCCGAACTTTAATGCGTTTTATCTAAGTATTTTTTATTAATATGATAAAGCAAAAGATAGCTGTTTAATATTTTTTTATTAACTGACGTACAATTTTTTTTTAATTTTTTTTTTATCCAGGCATCATCCCTATTCTCTATGTCTTTTTAAATAAATCAAATCGTGCAAACAAATAGTTTTATGACAGCTGCGCCGCACAGATTGCATTATCCAATCGGCGCATGAGTTGTTGCCGACGGAACTCAATGTAGCCGTTATTACATTTAGAAATAAGTATTGTATTGTATTTATTTTGTTATTTTTATCTCTAAGCTGCACCGAAAACCAGCGCTGGGGCTCTGTCTCGCATAGGGTCGCAGCGTTATGCTGAGCGATAGCCGTTTTGCATGGATGTGACGCATATTTTCGCCCAATTTGTTCTTTTCGTGTTTGTGTTCTTCCTCTGCGTCATGATTACCGTAAATAAACGTATTTTCTTTCATTCTTCTTTCTTTCTTTCTTCTTTCTTTTATTATTTCTTTCTTTTTCTTTATTTCGTTCTTTCTTTCTTTCTTTCTATCTTTTTAGTTCTTTTTTCTTTCTTTCTTTCTACATAATAAAATATAACTCTATCCGCTGTCATCTCAGTATTTACCTTCACGCACGAATTCATAGCGTGTTTGTACACTTGCAAAGGTAACAGTCTTAAAATAGTAATAGATATGTACATGTTTATAAAAACGGAAGGGAAAGAATCATAGGACATCAAACAATTCTTCCGCATCACTATCAACGGGAAAAGTGCCCAAAACGCTGGGAGCATTACCACGTTGTATAGCAATGCTGATTCTTTTACCAAGAAATACAACAGCCCTCTGGTCACGAGGGCTGGCCTTAATTGGTTGACTTTTCCATGCATCACACATATCGTACTTTAGAACCATATACAGGGTTATCCTACTTGGTTGTTTCAGGATATGTGGAGGGGTTCTGAACCTGGATCTGATCGTGACTCCGCCGCAACCAAAACGCATGCGATACGGGGTTACAATAACCACATGTAAGTGTGACATTGGTTTACAATAACCACATGTAAGTGTGACATTGGTTTACAATAACCACATGTAAGTGTGACATTGGTTTAGAATAACCACATGTAAGTGTGACATTGGTTTAGAATAACCACATGTAAGTGTGACATTGGTTTAGAATAACCACATGTAAGTGTGACATTGGTTTATAGCCCGGGGAAGTTACGCCAAATTTTAGGCTAACTTTGCATTAATTTAAAACAGCGATTTTTTTCATTCAAGTCAAGGGAGTATGTTAAACTGTATACCGCGAAAAGTTCACCCCTGCGTGTACGTTTTTTTTTAAGAAAACATCTCATTTCAATTTTACGAGGTAGAAAAAAATATTAACAGATATGTCTCTGATGAACTGTATGGGGTGTTTGTCGAAGAGATTAGGTATCACAAGTAGGTAAAAAAAAAATACATTTTCGTCCACGGAAATTTCCATAAAAATAAAATTACCTTTGTTTTTAAATTTTACTTCAAGCAAAAATATTAACAGCAGTTTTTTTGCATTAAATTACTTAATTAAATATTAAAATGCGCTATTCAACAAAATTAAACATATTGTACTAGCGCAAGATATTAATAAAAGCTTTTTTGGAATAGTGGTTCAGGCAAAAATGTAACAGAGTTAAATTTAGTTTAACTTTTATTTATAGGCACTATCTCACAAGAAAATTAAACAAATTAAAGCAATATTTTTTTAATAGATAAGTATATAACATTTTGCTCTAATGTTAATTTTTTTTATATTATTTGAAGAGCTAAGTTCAAAAACACGATTCAGGAAAAAAATCGCTGTTAGGATTTAGTGCAAGGTTCAAACCTAATTTCCCCGGCCTATTACCTACGTTTTTCTTATCAGGGGTACCGTGTTATCCAGTAAATGGTCTGTGGAAGTTTGAAAGGCAGGCGCTCCATGTAATTCAAATTCAAAAGTCATTTATTCAAACTAGGCTGAAAATCAGCACTTTTCGAACGTCAATTACATAAGACAGTCCCCCAAAACGCCCACCCTTCACCACTTCCTAGTGCATTAGCTGGGAAGAAGAAGTGGCGCAACAAACTCCCCAGCAGCACAGCTGTCTATTCAGTTAGAAGAACAAAAAAAAAAAAAAGATTCTATATAATAGTATTCAAAGTAATTTACATTACGCAACACAAAACATAATTTAAATTATTAGCCATATGTTAGTTAACACACGCCAATATACCAGACAAAATCATCGAGAATAGCTACGCTCAGGCGGAAATAAAAAAAATTACGTAAATAGAACTTAATATCTAAATAAAACCCCCCAGGCATAAAGGGCGTGCCCGCTTACATATAGTTGTAACTGGAAGTTATAAATGATAAACTAGGACCATTGAGGTAAAATAAATAAACTAACAGTTAATTACTAATAACAATAAATAATATGATCAATTGTCGAGGTCACTAGCTAACCACATATTGCAATACAACTCATAAAAAAAACATTGTAATGAGTAGATTATGTCAACAATAAATTAAATTTAAATAACTTGACTTATAAAGTCAAATAAAATAAACAATTATATAAACTCATATAACTTGTCAGTAGGTAAGCTGGAGAAAGAACATAAACATTGTCTTGAGCTAATCACAGCGACCAACTATTCTTATCATTTAAGTAGTCGTTGATAGAATAGTATGCCTTTGAACAAAGCTTGGATTTTACTTTCGTTTTAAACGCATTAAAAGGCAAATCTACCAGAGAAGAGGGTAGCTTGTTATAAAAAGTTATACCAAGCCCAACAAATGAGTTATGAACCTTATGAAGCCGGTGAAAGGGAGCTCGTAGTTTGTCCTTATTTCTAGTGTTAACATTGTGAAAAAATATACTGGTATTCAGCTACATCCAGCTAGACTGGGAGCCGACCCTAACTACATAGTTGGACAAAGGCTAGGCAATATATATATGACGGATGTTCGAGCGGCCGAGACACCACGTGTCGCTGCTAATCTGTCATCTGTTGGTCCTCCTTCGCGGCCGTGTAAGTGCCGTGTTTCAAAATAATACTCGCAAAATAACCCACATAATTTACTTGCAAATATCTTAACAAAACTTAACCACAAAAAGTAATGATTACAATGATTAACACTGATTAAGATAAATCACAATAATTGTGAAACATGAATTTAGAGCCAATGGATTTGTGTGTGCATCGCGTGACGATCTCATAAAAAGTGATCGCCACCGCCGCTATGACACTACCAACCCCATTCGGTGTTACCAGCCCTAAATAAAAAAATAAAAATAAAATAAAAATGTGTTTATTATCTTCTTAAATCTATACAATTAAGTTGCCGGGGCTTCCCAGAAAGTAATCCGAAAATACTTGTGATGGGACAAACCTCGCTCTTCCTCAATTAATTAACAAATGTTTCGTTGTGCTAATTAGGTATAGTTACACATTTTTTTTTATATAACCAATAAAAAAGAAAATTTAAAAAAAGAAAAATGAAAATCGTGTTTATGGCAGTGTGTGAAACTAGAGTGTGATTGTATAAATGTGTGTTTATACGTGTGTTTATGAGTGTGTGAATGTAAATTTTGTGTGTAACGGCTAGGGCTTTGCAGGCAGACTGCGCAGGCCGCTAACAAATAGGTAGGTAGATAGGTAGTCGCAATTGAAACACTAGGATCCGTACATACATATAATTATTATGAGTAGGTAAAAACCCTTAAGCTAGGTCGCGGATAAGGTCCTACACACTGAGTCTTGAGCACTCGCACATTTAGGATAGGAAGGGTACCGTCCTTGGTAGCACGTGGCAGACGTGGAGGCCTGTCAGCACAGGCTTAGTGGTAGGCCGGACGGCCCTAGTGAGACCGACAGCGTCTTGTCGGTAGCGCGAGGAGGCCTGTCAGCACAGGGTCGCGGGGTAGACCGCGGGATGTCAGGCCTTCGAGACCTGGGCAGCGTGCGCAAGCAGTGTGCGGTAGGCACAAGCACGCGCAGGTAGTTGCGGCGGTAGGCCGCAGGTTGTTAGGCCTTCGAGACCTTGGCAGCGTGCGCAAGCAATGTGCAGCACCACTACCATCAGCGTCGGCACCTGCCCTCAGCCCGTACGAAGAACCCTGGAAGGCGCGTTAGAGAGCGCATGTTAGATGCGGTGCGGATAGCGGCAGGCCGCATGCGATGTGCCAGCTTCTACCCCCATTTAGCGACCAAGGAGCGGTATGGGGAGTAGGGTAGGTGAAAGCTCAGCACATCGCAGCGGTTTACAGGCAAGAGAATAGGAGCATAGCGTGGCACATAAGCAGATGCTAATTTAGGCTAAGTATGTGAACACGCGAGCATAACACAAAATAAACGTGACCATTGCAGATGGCTCACTAATCACTAAGAATAACACAGTGAGGCACTACACCATCTCGATGTAGTAGCAATACATACATATTACAGTCTCCTGTGCGCTGGATGGACCGTAGCCGCGTGTCAAACATTGACACACGAAATTAGATACTTTATAGGTTATAAAATCAATATAGATCATCCAGCACAGAGGATCTGGTATAATTACCAAGCTAATGTGGAACTCACCCTAGGTCGGGGCACAAGGAATTCTGAGGGTCAGGGAACAACTCTTATCAGCCTTGCAAGCGGAAACAAAATGACAGAGGGTCTCCGGAAGGACAGTGTTGTTCCCCGTTTTTAGTGATGTGACTAGGAACTTACTAATCGTGATATTTTATCACTCGACTACTTGCACCTGTGATCCCTCACAACGCTACAGTGTGCGTGTAAGAGGGGGTGCGTGTGTGAGTGGGTGAGTGTATGTGTGAATGAGTGTGGAGGTGTGTTGGAGTGTGTGTGTGTGAAAGAATAGGGGTGTTTTGGAGTGTGTGTGTGTGTAAGAATAGGGGTGATTTGGAGTGTGTGTGTGTGTTGGAGTGTGTGTATGTGTGTGTGTGTCAGACGTTCAACCCAGAGTCACTAGAATGTCTTCCACGGCATCATAATTAAGTGTGAAGAGCCATTCAGTCAATGTCTTCTTACACTCGTACAGCTGCATAGGGTAAATGTTAAGTATGCGATTTACTTTATTATAGACGCGTGGGGCTTGAGTTACATTTTGACGACTAGCAAAAATTGAACGTGCGGAGTATGTAGGGGCTACTATATCACACCGTCTTTTTTTAAGTTTAGCATGGCTAAAGGGTAGAGTTTTGTGATATCTTAGTACCATGTGTAGTATGTGGAGTTTTCTAACGGAGAGCAGCCTAGAGCTTGCGTATAGAGTTTCAGTAGGGAACCTGTAGGGCTTACAGTACATGACCTTAATCAAGGATCTCTGCGCCCTCTCTAGATCCATAAAATACGACTTAGCTGCTCCGCCCCACACCGAGATACAATATATGATTACAGATTGGGCCAGTGCGAAATAGATTTTATTCTGTAGTTCTGCATTCATTACACGTCTCAAAGATTTGAAAACCCATATGAGTTTTCTTACCCTCGCTATAGTTACTTCGAGGTGTGGGTACCAGCTTAACCTTTGATCTACTACAATACCCAGGTACTTGACAGAATTTACCTTATGAATAACAGGGCAACTACAGGTGGATTGGGTTGGGGTAAGACAAGAATGTATTCTAATGTTAAAGTCAGGCGCCGGCTGAGAGTTTACGTATTTACTGAAGCAGATGTAGTTGGTTTTTTGGGTATTTAGCGTAAGTAGATTCTCACATAGCCAATCACTAACTCTAGCCAGTCCCCTCTCAGCCCCCAGCCTAACTTTGTCCCAGTAAATAAAGATACCAAAAACATCGACTAAATCATCGCGCGCCGACATAATTATATAAAACATAATTTCTGCAAAATAAGAACACGTAGGTACGTGTACGTTGTACGTTACAGAATTGAATATTTGACAATATACAGTAGGTAAATAATGGCTTAAAGTTTGTAATATACAAAGTTTGGGACTATCTGCATCCGAACTAGGTGGTAAACGTGTGTCTCGGATTACATTTGATCCCCATAAATTAATTGTGAATATTTAGTAGCCATGTTTAAAGTTGTAAACATTTTACATTGCCATGTAAGAATATACCATACGTGTAATACGAAACTAACGAGCAATTTCACTTGGTCGGGTTATATTTAAGCGATATGAAGCGCTGTCGTCTAATGTTTTATGGTACTGAACGTGAGTTCCAGTACCACAATACATTAGACGACAGCGCTTTATATCGCTATTGCTACGTAACCAAGTAGAAGTTCTTTATTTACAAAAATTATAGCTTCTCGTGACGGGGACTTTAGACTATTGGAATATTTAATTGATTTATCGTATGCAGACTGAAAACGCCAGTAGATATACGCAGTTTTTTTTAGTGTCGTATTGCGTTCAGGGTGCTGTTGCGACTGCCACGCTTCTGCAGTGCGTCGGCGATGTTTGCCGACGCGCGCACTGATAGCTTTGACGCAGTATGGCGTAAGAAATCTGCCTCGTTACTCCGCAGGTTGCGTGACAGTCCCAATATCATTCTGCACTCGATAGCAGCCCGGGCAGATAGTCCGCTTGTGTGGGCGTTAGCCGATCGAACGAGATCTGTTTTAGTTATTAAGTACTAACATAGGCTAAGTAAGATTGTTACTAACACAATGGACCTCATTTGTAGTCTGAATATTAATAAATAATAATAATAATAATTGCCGTCTCCACCTTTATCTTTCTTTCGTTTTCGTATGGTTGGTGACTAACCTGGTGCCAGAGATTTTATGCCAGCCAAGGGCCTCTGACTTGGCTTCACATGCCGTCGAGAAATATCTCTCAAGCATGCCGGTTTCTAAACGATGTTTTCCTTTGCCGTTTTTGGAAAATGTCAAAGGGAAATTATCAAATAACTTCTCCCGCTCTGCGCGGAGCGGGAGGGCGTGTCAGACTCTTAACTTAACTGACTAAAACCCACCCGTGTCGTGTTCCTTTAGTTGCCTGTACGTTGCCAGGGGCACGGTATCCCTTTCGGACCTTCCCGCGACCCCGGCAGGTATCGGTCCTTACGGACCCCGTCAGTTGGTGCTGACATCTCTTTGAGGCGCGCGTGGAACACAACGCGCCGTCGACCCGGGCCTGGTCGTTCGGCGCGCCGCGTTTTTAACTTGGCGTTTTTATCATATTAGACTAAATAGGTTTTATATCTTTTGAGTGTTATAACAAACGATTTTATAATCAATGTAAGATATGCTCATAAAAATTCGCGATTTTATAATTATATCATATATTACTTACCCGTCGCTCTCTCTTCGTCTCTCCCTTTCCCTCCCTTTCTCTCTCTTTCTTTCTCTTACTCTCTCTACCTTTATCTCTCTTTATTTCTCTCCCTTTTTATTTATTTAAACTATTCACACTCAAAAAAGTACAAAGTCGGACTTAATGCCTTAGGCATTCTCTACCAGTCAACCAAGGCTGGTGAAGAGATTAGATGGCAGGTGCTCTATTTGAGAGGAACAAAGATACTTAAAAAAAAAAATCTAATGCATTATAACTAAAATAGGTACAACGGTACATAAATAGATTACAAACTACATAAACATACATTCATAATTACTATAATTTATAACTATATTATATATATACATTTAAACGAATTCAAGGGAGAAAGGTGTTGAGATGAAACTACTCTATTCATTTTGAAAATAACACCGTAATTTCCGCTTAAATGCATATCGACTGGTGGCCGTCCTGATATTAAGAGGAAGCGCATTCCAAAGAAGAATGGACTGAATATGAAAGGAAGAATGAACACAGTCAGAAGTATGAGAAGGACAGAGAAGGAGAAGATTGTTAGAAGAACGCAGATTCTTAGTGTGTGAAGAACATAGATATTGGAAGTGAGACAGAAGATAAGAAGGAGGAGTGGGAGAGTTGAGAAGGGAGAAAAGCGTGGTCAAAGCGCGCAAATTTCTCCTTTGGCGAATGGACATCCATTTGAGCTCAGACCTATAGCAAGACACATGTTCATATTTTCTGACGTTGAAAATGAACCGGATACAATTGTTGAGCAGTCTGTCGAGCTTATCCAGCAAAACCGCGTTCAAGTCAAAGTAGCACACGTCACCATAGCCGAAGATAGGGAAAATCAAAGTATGCACAAGCATAGTTTTCGTCTTAGCAGACAAAAAGTTTCTCAGACGATACAGGGATCGCAGAGTACCGTTGACCCTTTGACTAACACCTTAACCGCTTTGACCTGGCGTTGCCAGCTAAGCGTCGAGCCAAGATGCAAACGGATGTCTTTCACCGTAGGGGTAAAAGGTATGCCAATATTATTAAAAATAAGAGGAGGAAGAGAGCTAAGTGCCGCCCTACCCATCATGCTCGAGCTTCCAAATCACAATGGCTGACACTTTGAGGGGTTTACTGGCACCCCAAAATTATCAGACCACTTTTTGAAGGCATCTAAATCTCGGTTTATATCTGCTATAGCGTCCGATAAACCCTCAACCCGCTCAGCTGCATATAATTGAAGATCATCGGCATAAAGATGATACGAACACCGAAGACAGTGAGTTATAAAATTAATGAAGATGGAGAATAATAATGGAGAAAGAATACCGCCTTGTGGAACACCAGCATCCAGGTCACGCCAACTCGATGAGCTCTCATCAACGCGAATCGACTGCTGACATCCCCGAAGATAAGACGAGAACCATTCCAGAGCCTCGGACGAAACCACAAGATGAGAGAGGATAGAAAGGAGAATATCGTGGCTGACGGCATTAAAGGCGTTGGATTAATCAATTAATACCAAAAAGGTAACCTTGGTATCCTCTATGGCTTCTCTAACGTCACCAGTCACTTTAAGGAGAGCGGAAGCTGTACTATGCCCAGGCCTAAATCCAGACTGAAAAGAGCTAACAAGGTTGTTCCGGTGAACAAACCCCGTAAACTGCTATCTTTTTCCCTTTTGTCTCTTGCTCTCTTTCTCCCCCTCTCTCTCTTTCCCTCTCTTTTTCTATCTTTCTCCATCTCTTTCTCCCTCTCTTTCTCCCTCTCTTTCTCCCTCTCTTTCTCCCTCGCTTTCTCCCTCTGTTTCTCCCTCTGTTTCTCCCTCTCTTTCTCCCTCTCTTTCTCCCTCTCTTTCTCCCTCTCTTTCTCCCTCTCTTTCTCCCTCTCTTTCTCTCTCTCTTTCTCCCTCTCCCTCTTTCTCCCTCTCTCTCTTTCTCCCTCTCTCTCTTTCTCCCTCTCTCTCTCTTACTCTTTTCTCGTACCACGGTAGCGGCGGCCAAGTGCCAGATCGCCAGATATATTGTTGATGAATCATTTGGGTTAGGTTAGGTTAGGTTAGAACAGTGACCAATAACGCTCGAAGGCAGTCGAGCGAAGCCAGCGTGCCACGATATCGCGGTCTTATCAATAATTCGACTAAGTTATAATGTGTATACACAGCAACGTGCGGACGTGCAGACGGTGAGCATCAGGGCAATCCAATGGGGCTACCCATATGGGCAAACCCCATTGGTCACCGTCCGCACGTCCGCACCTACGGTGGCCGGGAATCGGCCTACGATTCCCGACGCCCAGGGCGTCTCCTGCGGCGGCTAGACGCGCGAAATTTAATTCTCCTTCACGCGTTCTGCTTCCTCCTTCGCGAGCATTCGCTTCGCTTCGCAGAAGGAGGTTACGGCTTCCCACTCCCTCTCGCTCCGTACCATGGCCTCCGATAAACCCTCAACCCGCTCAGCTGCATATAATTGAAGATCATCGGCATAAAGATGATACGAACACCGAAGACAGTGAGTTATAAAATTAATGAAGATGGAGAATAATAATGGAGAAAGAATACCGCCTTGTGGAACACCAGCATCCAGGTCACGCCAACTCGATGAGCTCTCATCAACGCGAATCGACTGCTGACATCCCCGAAGATAAGACGAGAACCATTCCAGAGCCTCGGACGAAACCACAAGATGAGACAGGATAGAAAGGAGAATATCGTGGCTGACGGCATTAAAGGCGTGGGATTAATCAATTAATACCAAAAAGGTAACCTTGGTATCCTCTATGGCTTCTCTAACGTCACCAGTCACTTTAAGGAGAGCGGAGGCTGTACTATGCCCAGGCCTGAATCCAGACTGAAAAGAGCTAACAAGGTTGTTCCGGTGAACAAACTCCGTAAACTGCTATATTTTTCCCTTTTGTCTCTTGCTCTCTTTCTCCCCCTCTTTCCCTCTCTTTCCCTCTCTTTTTCTATCTTTCTCCCTCTCTTTCTCCCTCTCTTTCTCTCTCTTTCTCCCTCTCTTTCTCTCTCTTTCTCTCTCTTTCTCCCTCTCTTTCTCCCTCTCTTTCTCCCTTTCTTTCTCCCTCTCTTTCTCCCTCTCTTTCTCCCTCTCTTTCTCCCTCTCTTTCTCACTCTCTTTCTCCCTCTCTCTCTATTTCTCCCTCTCTCTCTTTCTCCCTCTCTCTCTTACTCTTTTCTCGTACCACGGTAGCGGCGGCCAAGCGCCAGATCGCCAGATATATTGTTGATGAATCATTTGGGTTAGGTTAGGTTAGGTTAGAACAGTGACCAATAACGCTCGAAGGCAGTCGAGCGAAGCCAGCGTGCCACGATATCGCGGTCTTAGCAATAATTCGACTAAGTTATAATGTGTATACACAGCAACGTGCGGACGTGCAGACGGTGAGCATCAGGGCAATCCAATGGGGCTACCCATATGGGCAAACCCCATTGGTCACCGTCCGCACGTCCGCACCTACGGTGGCCGGGAATCGGCCTGCGATTCCCGACGCCCAAGGCGTCTCCTGCGGCGGCTAGACGCGCGAAATTTAATTCTCCTTCACGCGTTCTGCTTCCTCATTTGCGAGCATTCGCTTCGCTTCGCAAAAGGAGGTTACGGCTTCCCACTCCCTCTCGCTCCGTACCATGGCCTGGAACAAAACCGGACGCGAAAGATTACTGACGCCAATCGCCTCCACAAGGCCACGGCAGTGCCCCCCACCCAAGCCGGGCAGACCTCCATTGATGCTCCACCGTGTCCTCCGGGCGATCCACCATTACCTTCACCATTTTAAAGATAATTTAATTATTAATCTTTAAGTATATACGTACGTGTACTATTAAAATACCTTTTGTTTTATGTTTAATAAATTAATAATGCATCTAATTGGGGACAGCGCTCCTTGATGGGCGAGTCCTATTACTGGCTGGACGTACGACGCGTTGCGTGAGCTCAGTATAGAACACGCAAGCTAACCACTCAAGGTCACTAGCATATATAGATACTTAGAAGTCATATTTGGAAATAATATCAATTGGAAACAAGGTTAAAAAATAGACAATTAAATTATACGAAGGGTTTATTTACAAGAACTATATTTAATGCCAACTTTCAACCTTTACCATTTACATTACATACTTATGAATGTAAAATCCTATACAATATGTATTAATAGAATTGACAATGTAATCACATCCATTTTTAGGGTTCCGTACTCAGAGCATGCCAGAAACAGGGTGTTTTCATAGATTACGTGATGGCTTATGGCAAATAATAAAAACGAAGGCAAACTGTGATAATTTTAAAAATTTAGTGGTATGGAATCCGTTTGCGCGTCCAACCGGCAGTCCGAAAGGGATATCGCGGCCCCGGCACACAGGCAACGGAAGGAACACGGGTGGATTTTAGTCAGTAAAAGTCTGACACACCCTCCCGCTCCGCCCAGAGCAGAAGTTATTTGAAAATTTCCCAACCTCAAAAAAAAAAGGTGTTTTTTTTTTGTCAGTGGACTCATATGGCCCATTTTTTTCCAGATTCGGTCTCAAAAGGCCGTTTGCTGAATATGGGCATCTTAATAAACCAATTTTGAACCAGCTTAAAAAAAGAAGAGGTTCTCTATTCCTACATATATTTTGGCTTAAAAACTAGTTTTACATTATCATCGCTCAATCTTAAGCCGTGTGCACAATAGAACACATTTGTAACACAACAAGGAAAGTTATCAGAAATAAAACAAACGTTTCAGACACATGTTTTGCAACATATGCCGTAATACAAACAAGACTTCAATCATTTTTTACGACTCAACATCGGGAACATTAGGGTGGGGCTGTGCTGCTCTCTTTTCCACAGAACAATTTTGTCAAACAGCCTGTAAAATTCCTTTATTTTATATTTATTATTTCCATGCATCAGAAAGCACGTTAAGCCGTTGGTCCCGGCTGTCATTCGTGGATCTTTGACAGTGGTTACGGGTCGTCAGAAGCCCGAAACTCTGACAACCAGTCTTACCAAGGGATATCGTATAGCCAGTTACTGGATTGTGAAGGCAGTCGCTCCATGTAAAATACTGGTATTCAGCTGCATCCGGTTAGACTGGAAGCCGACTCCAACATAGTTGGGAAAAGGCTAGGCAGATTGTTTTTGTTTTATATTTATTATTTCCAATGCAGATCAACATTTTAAGCTAAAGACACATTCTCTGTCGGTTTGGTCTTCTGGGCAATTAGAGTCTTCTTCAGTCTTTTCCAGAAGATTGGTCTCTCTGTTTCATCTTTGGGCCATACGATGTAGGTTTTTGTTAGCATCAGATAGTGTAGTGTGTTTGGGCGGAGACGGCGTGGGATTTCTTCCAGAAGAATGAGGGTCAGGTCTTCTCTGCGAGTTTCCAGAAGCCTGGAATGAGAAGTAAATGATTAGCGATGACAGAGACTGCCCCGTTGGTGCAGTGGTAGGAAGCGCGACGACTAAATCTCATCGGCCATTATAACAGAACCGCTCCAGCACAGTAACGCCCCGGCATCGCCTCGAAAAATCTAGTCGCCAACGTGCCGTAAGCAAGGCGACCGCTAGTCGCCAACGAGCCGTAAGCAAGGCGAACGCTCGCTGCCGGCACGCTACCAGTGAAGTGACAGCTTGTTATTCATTCACAAGCGAGGCGTCACCGCGCGGCCGGCTGCATGGCACCGCGCAGACGGCAAGGCGTCACCGCGTGGACGGCGAGGCGTCACCGCGAGGACAGTGAGGCGCCGGCGCCGGGGAGCAGGCTCGTTTCTTGAAGCGTGCTTGCGGCGCGACGCGTGACGGCTCACGGGCCGCTCACTGCCGGCGAGCCATCCACTATTCGGTATAGCCATCGTAAAATAGATTTTAATGCATTAGACTTAAAATCCTAACTTGAATGACAAGTTATTTGCCATGTCGGGGCCGTGCTGCTATAATGAGCGATGTCCGGGAGCGTGGGGTAATCTAGTCAAATGTGTGTTATTAGTTTCTCAGTAACATCCTGGAGTCTGGATTTGTAATTCTTCATTCTTTATTGTACACCAAGCAAATTAATTACACAGTGATAAATACACATAGAGTCCATGTACAAAGGCGAGCTTAACTCAAAGTTGCAATTAAATAGGCTTATGGGACTCAAAACATAACTGAAGCAAAGTGTGTAAAAGTTCGTACCAGTAAAGATGAGACTTGACATACCACGTGGTTTGACTTGCGCAGTAGACGATTTATGTTTCTCTTTAGCGGTATACGGTCCCCCCGGGGCGTCATCGGGGCGGGGAAGGAGCGGCGAGAGGGACGGTCAATTCTCATCTTTCGTGATGCACATTGTACTCTGTACGCCTTTGTCTACCCCGTCGAAGATTACAGGCGTCATATTATGTTAGAGATCCTTGTGCAATTGAATGAATGCGCGAGCGACACCCATTCATCAATCAACAACGAATAAGTAAGCCAATAGCTGTCCACTACTGGATATAGGTCTCTCCGAAGTTACCCCAAAACACCCAATTCTCCACCTTCCGCATCCAGTCCTAGCCACCTTTTTGAGGTAGCCAGTCCATCATTGCTAGCGGGCATCCAATGCTACGCTTACTAATGCGTGGTCATGATGATTAAACCCATATAAAAATGCGTTGCAATGGTGGTTAAAAAGCTTACCTATGCTGTGCCAGGTGCATCTCAAACTGGCACCACTGGCTGAGTAAGAACCTCTGCGAAAGGATCAGCATTATAGACCTGGAGCGATCCATGCAGGATACTATGTTCTCCAGGATTGAGAGTCCCACCTGGAATCAAAAAAATCAAATATTAAAAGAAAAGAAAAAGTAAGGAACAAAATGGTTTTCAAAGAAGAAAACAACCGCACTAGCTTTATATCAACTAATACAATCGATTACTGAGAATATATTGAAGACACCTGTCTCTGCAATATTTTTCGACATGAGCAAAGCATTTGAATTTGTTAAACATGATATACTGTTAGAAAATTGCGAGAGTAACGGATAGGAGGGATGAGAGAAAAAGCGTTCATAAAGACAGAGAAGTGATAAGGTATAAATCTCAATACAGGACTAATACATATGGCGTGCCTCAAGGTAGTATTTTGGGGCCATTGCTTTTTCTTCTATACATAAATGATTTGCCAACAGTGACGAAGAATGAGTGCGTGTTTGCAGACGACATCTTATTGTTAACACATAAAGATAATAAAAATTAACAATTTGAGGATAACATAAACGCTGCCGTAGAAGCTATAATAGAATGGCTTGAACAAAATAACTTATGTGTGAATGTTTCCAAAACAAAATTAATTAATTTCTTTTAAAAATGGTATTATGCTGCTAGTTATTATTAATTAGCTAAAAACATTGTACATAAGATACACAGATGATTTCATCTGTATATATGAAGTATGTACCCGAAATAACATGTCTGGGACAAAGCAGTTTAGTTTATTCTATGGGAATTCATTTCTTATACGGGGTGTCCGGGACATCGACACGAAGCCGGTTACCACGGATTCAGTACATGATTCTGAACCCCCCTGCGTTAACATTTTTCGTCGGTTATAAAAAAAAAAACAGATACTCCATACATTTTGACCGCGTAGGTATTGCACTTTTCTATGAAACAGCTGATTTCTTAAAAAATAACCGACGAAAAATTTCAAAGCCGGGGCATTCAGAATCATGTACTGATTCCATGGTAGCCGGCTTCGCGTCGATGTCTCTGCCACCCTGTATAGGTGTGAGAGTGACCAGTCTGGGACGATAGTTAATTGATTCAGGCGTGACCTTGCGGAAATCTATTATAAAATACAATAGAGGTAGATATATTTAGTAACCTAGATTCCGCATAACTATTCCTAAAGGCTCATCATAAAACACCCTGTATGAAATCGGAATCAGAAGTCGCTGTCTTTGGTTCTGTATTTTCATTATTACCCACTTTAAAAAAAGTTTTGTAAAAAAGTTTTTTATATATAACTTTTTGGTTGTGGTTGACAAAAGTTTTGAGATGTTTTCCCTTTGACACCATTTTGATGAAACTTGCACTGTTCTCTAAGTTAAAGTAAAGGTAAGCCTAGCTTAAAATAGGCACAATCCAATTAATAGTTTCGAAAAAATGCGTGGACAAACATACATACATACAAACATACACCTTTAAAATATTGCATATTTGTTTGGAAGCCCTAATAGATTATCATTATGTGAATATATTGCAGTTTATATTACATACATACATACGTATCAAATGGGGAAGAAATCGCAAAGCATGAACAGATGGCGCTGCTAACGCATTGCCCATAACATCGCACTGTCATTTTGATCTCTCAATGTTTTTCGGGTTTAAAAGAATTACAAAAGGAACTAGCGTGTGTTTTTTGATAATTTAACGAACTATATATTCAACGTGGACTGTATCTCAGTTAAAAGCTGAACTGAAGAACCGAGGAGCTTCACTAAGAGGCCGAAAAGCGGATTTGGTCAGCAGGTATTTACAGCCAATTTTATTGCTAATAATAGAAGTAAATAACCCAATTTTATAAATAGCAACATGTCGTTCATAAATCGTGTCGTAATTATAAACTTTTACGTACTTAAACAGTAGTTTTATAACATATTCGATGTTTCATGAGCTACGAACATAACCTAGAAATTAAAATCAGAATTTGAAATTTGTTACAGAATTACATAATGTTGACATAATCTACTTGTTGACATAATCTACTCATTACAATGTTTTTTTAATGAGTTGTATTGCAATATGTGGTTAGCTAGTGACCTTTTTTTTTTTTGAGGGTGGGAAATCATCAAATGAGTTCTCCCGCTCTGGGCAGAGCGAGAGGGTGTGTCAGACTTTTACTGACTAAAACCCATCCGTGTTCCTTCCGTTGCCTGTGTGCCGGGGCCGCGTTATCCCTTTCGGACAAACCCGCAACCCCAGCAGGCATTGGTCTTTCGACCCCGTCGGTTGGTGTTAGCTAGTGACCTGGACAATTGATCATATTATTTATTGTTATTAGTAATTAACTGTTTGTTTTATTTATTTTATCTCGATGGTCCTAGTTTATCATTTATAACTTCCAGTTACAACTATATGTAAGCGAGCACGCCCTTTATGCCTGGAGGCTTTTATTTAGATATTAAGTTCTGTTTACGTTTAGTTTTATTTCTGCCTGAGTATAGTTCTCGATGATTTTGTGTGGTATATTGGCGTGTGCTAGCTAACATATGGCTAATAATTTAAATTATGTTTTGTGTTGCGTAATGTAAATTATTTTGAATACCTATTTTTTTTTATCTTCTAACTGAACAGACAGCTGTGCTGCTGACGAGTTTGTTGCGCCACTTCTTCATCCCAGCTAATGCACTAGGAAGTGGTGAAGGATGGGCGTTTTGGGGGAGTGTCTTATGTAATTTTGACGTTCGAAAAGTGCTGATTCTCAGCCTAGTTTGAATAAATGACTTTTGAATTTGAATTTGAATCGAATCATTTGATAGAAATTTGAATTTTGGGATACCTCAGCAGCATGAAACTGATGATACCATGATGGATCTTCCACCTCCAGACTGTTATCATGACATAAATAGCAGCGCAAAGCTTCCATCCATAACAAAGCTACATATTTATCTTTATTAAAATGAATAAGTATGTACCTAAGATGAGGTTAATAAACGTGTATTATTGTATTTATTGTAACATTTTTATACAGCGCGGCATTTTTTGTCAGACGCCGTCCAAACTTTTTGGAATCAAGTTTTGTATGTAGTTTGACAGCTAATGTCAGCCAAGCGTTACCAGTTTTCTTTCCCATTGATAACCTCCTTGTTTAAAGTCGGTTAAGGAGTTAAACAACAACGCGCGACATTGCGAAATAGACCGAAATATTATAATACACCTCTCTCTTAATTCACCAAAGTTCGAAAGTTTTAAAAATACTCACTAGAAAATCCCTCTCGTGGAGGCACGCACTGATCCTGCACTCCTGCTCCATATGAGGCAGCAGGTGATCCAGCACCCACCCGCGATCCTCGTTGCAGTAGGACACGAACACATCGTAGTTGAAGATCGTGTTATCTGGAATAGAAATAATTAAGTAATACTTAAATATCAGCCGATTATTATTTAGCAGTGATAGCCTAGTTGTGTGACCGTCAGACTGCCAAGTCATAGGTCTCGTGTTTGAGCCCAAGGCACGCACCTCTGACTTTTCGGATTCATGTGCGTATTCTATAGTTATAGTTATCACTTGCTTCAAAAACGGTGAAGGAAAACATGATGAGGTAACTAGCATGCCTGAGAGATATTTTTCGACGGCATGTGAAGCCAAGTCAGAGGCCCATGGGCAGCTTTAAAACTCTGACACCAGGTTAGGCACTAACCACACGAAAAGAAAAAAGACGCCGATTATTGTATAGGCTTATTTCCCATACAGAGAGAGAACGAGATTTGATCAATGTTACCAGTGGATATAGTCCTCATGATATTTTTATTAGCTAATGCTTTGCAATGCCTTTTTCAACCTTCTCCGGCGCGCACACAACAACTTACCAAACTTTTTCAGTGATTTATGATTGATTGATGCTATTAGTATTAACTAATAGCATCTTAACTCTGGAGCGGGCAGAGGAGAGGAGCGGAGCTGTGACAATATTAATTGTAACAGCTCCTGCTCCTCTCCTCTTTTCTCCACTCCAGTGGACAAGCAGCCTAATGCACGGCAATTGATTTTTATATATAGATATTATATTATATTAGATTAGATTGTAGACAAGGTGTCAGGGACATCGACGCGAAAACTGTTACCATGGATTCAGTACATGATTCTGAACGTCCTGTATTGAAATTTTTCGTCGTTAATTTAAAAATTCGGGAACGGATACATCAAGATACCCGAAGAATAACAGCCACTCCCACCAAGGGGTATCGTGTTACGCACTAACTAGGCTGGTTGTGGATGCGGATACTGTGGACATAGTTTGGAAAAGACTAGGCACATGATAACACAAAAGGTTAAAAGATTCTGAAATAACTATTATTATCATCAGACTGTAAATGTGCTACTGCAGGGCAAACACTGCTCGTCAGAGAAGAAACGCAACCATCCATTAAACAAAAATTTACATCAAAAATCATCTCATTAAAGACTGTCTATTACCTGCACAATGTTATGTATTTAGTAACCTAATCGGTTGAACTGTTCATAAAGACACATAAAGAACCCTGTAAGAAATCGACTCGTGTTCAACCTCTCAACGCGGCATCCTTAGGATGACGACTGACTTGTTGCGAACCCGCACAAGACGTGTTGCCACGCCTAGAGCCGGACGCAGTGAGTGTCCTGGCATGTCAAGCGGATTAGGTTACTAAATATACGTTGTCTATTGTATTTCCGCAAAGTCACGCCCGAGTCAATGAACTATCTGTGCATATAGTATTCAATTACCAACAAAATATCGTAAACGTACGCTTACCATCAACAGCATCCTTTTTATTAATCAAACTCAGCATCGCAGAGTTTCTCATAGTAATAAAGAAGTATCTGAAATGTCTTCTGAAAACGTAGACCATGGCCACAGGCAGCAACACACAAGGTATTGCCAATAACGCCAAAAGCTTGTTCTTTCCTCCACTCAATTGTTGGTCATAGTCGACATCTCTGGCAGCCCGACCACAGCTGTATACATCGGAAATGTAAACTGTCTTACTTTCTGGTATCATGAGACACACGTAGGCACCCGGTGCATAGTCGACAAACCGAAATCTACCTGATGGACCGATATCTTCGAAGCATTGTTTGTCACAGCCATTTAAGTCGACTTTAGTTCTATTTAGTATAAATTTATTATAGAACAGGTACCCATTATGCGGTAGCTGGTCTACTGGCATGCTAATTAAAGTATCATTGTACATAATGCTATTTTTAGCAGCCATCTTGTAAAAATCTTTTGCGTGACAATTGCACACCAAGAAATTGCCAGCTATGGCCAAATAGTCTACGTACATTAGGTCTACGATCATTTCTTCTGTGATTATGTTAATGTTGTTATGAGCTAATGATAAAAATTTCAGTTCTGGCATCAAAGAGTATGTTCGGCTGAACCACGAATTTATCCTGTTTTTGTTCAAATCTAGGATTTTTAGACTTCTCAGGCTCTTTACCGTCGAATCGAGTACACTGATAATCTCATTGTTCGACAGCTGCAATATTATTAAGTTGACAAAATTCTCGAATATGTCCATTGTCTGTAGACCAACTTCTTGTGCGTATAAAATTACCAAGCTTTGTTCAAGTCCCCTCAACGCTGTGCTGAGATTCAGAATCCCATTATTTCGTGACACGTCTAAAATCTGTATTGATGTCGTCATAAAAATGTCTTCTGTCAGATTGCTCAACCCAGTATCACACAACGACAGACTCCTAAGACTTCTGCCGAGACTTTTAATCATTCCGAGATTTCTTTGAGTCATTCTTGTATACGACATATCCAGGGAAACGAGGCTGTCCAGATCTTGAAAGGCGTAGTAGTTATCAGTGGCCAGATTTTTTGCGTTTCCATTTACGTCGAACGCTTGATTCCTGCTGAAATCCAAGTGCACTAGTTTATCTAGGCCGGAGAAAGCCGTCGATTCAATGTAATAGATTTCGTTCTCGCCGATGTAAAGTGCAGTTAGCTCAGTCATCCCTCGGAACAAGTTTGGACCAAGGACTTGTATGGAACATGCTCTCAGGTCCAGCTCTTTGAGATTAGGGAAAGTGATTGATGTGAAACCTGACGACCAGACGTTTTCCACTGGAAAAAGAAGATATAAAAATATTACATATTATTTATAGTATTTGTCAGAAAATGCGAAACGCTACGCTGTTAAGGCGGATGCGCTAAGGTAGGTGGCGAACTTCAAATTGTCTTACGTTTTTTGCAATTTGCAAGTCAGTGTCAGGTTATATGTTGATTAAAATCTGATGCGCCACTGTAACAAATATGGCTTTAGAGAATTATAATTATTAGAATCAGCAATTATTATTATTATTAACCGTTTATTTCAGGCATTAGCACCCATAAAATGAAAATTGAAAACTTATCCTAAAACAAAAGTTATTAAAAACGAACATAAAAAATAAACAGAACAGAAAAACAACCCATCGTCTGACACCAAGGAAGCCAAAACAAATGTACCACATAAAATTGATGATTACATTTATTTTGTCTCCCTCAGTATATGCACAGTATGAAAAACAGCATAGACAATACTATTTTTACTTGCCACCACAAGCGAAAAGAACGACGCCCTGACGCCCTGAGCTTTCCCATGAACGCAAAGAAGTCGGTTACTCTGCTCTCAGCAAACATCAATACAACTTCTAGAGTAATCCTCAAATGTCATAATTTCATGAAATAGTAATTCAATCGGGTAATATGAACTTATGAGAGTTGTATTGATGATTTTTATGATCATAATTCGTATTTGATATGTCCGCGAAGCATATTTAAATCAACATACAACCTGACCTGAGAAAATTTGAATTTCACGGACCAACCTGACGCTGTCGCCTTAAGCGACGCACCCACCACCACTCTTCTCCACTCTACTTATCCACCATCACCATCCATTCATCTCTGGCTCTACCTCTTTTTCTTTCTTTCTTTACTTCATCACCATCGCCTTGCTCTTATACCAATTTACTTGGAGTCAACGCAACATGTCTTCATCTTCCATCCTTCTCTACTTTGGGTACTGTAGTACCCGGGACGTATGTCACGACTTTTTTCCAGGTAATATTGTCACCTTGGACGCTTGAGTGGATTTCGCGCTCTAGACGACCACGATTCTTACCAAACTGTCCTTTAGTATTACTAGTGCCAGGCCGTTTGTATATCGCACGGTTTTTTTTACGGTACGGCGTATGAACTGCGCCGTAGAAAAAACGTGTGGGACACCTCCCGTTAATGTGCAGGATTTTTCCCAGTTTTCTGTGAGATTGGGTGAGATTCGGCTCGACCCCCACCCCCTCCCCTAAACGCCTCACGTAATTAATAAACACGTTTTTTCTTCCATTCTCCACTATTAACCGTCCCGCTATCATTCACTACCTTTTCTTTCATATCATTTCATTCCTCACACAACCCATCCATCTTTACTTTGGTCTCCTCTCGCTCTTCGTCCATCAACATTTATATTCATCACTCTATTAGTTCCACGAGTTGTACAGTGCAGCAGACAATTTAGCCAATTACATTCTTAAGTAATCAAAATAAGATAGGTCGCGAAATAATCAGCAAATCATTGTCACTGACTGTACCAATACCTGTGGGCAACGTCGCAAATAGGTGTCAAATATTTCACTGTTTTGATTAATTTGGAAATATTACTGTCAAAGTCAAAGTCAAATCATTTATTTCAAATAGGCCCTTGCAAGGCACTTTTGAATGTCAACAATTACAAAAAAAAAAAATTGATTCTAGTCGCCCCTTCCAAAAGGTAGTTTTCGTATGGAGAAGAATGGGCAAGAAACTCCACCGTTACCGTTACTGTGTGAAAATAAAAAATGTGGCTAACTAGCGAACTAGAATATTGAGTATGAAATGCAATAATGAATATCGTAACACCGAATATTTAGTTTTAGATGTAAAATAATCAATTTGGAAACTTTCCAAATGCGTTTTTTCAAACAAATGTCAAATTAAATGTTATAATTGTAATTCATTATTAATATTCTAGTTCGCTAGTTAGCCACATTTCTTATTTATATTCAGTAATATTGCTATAAGAATCAAAACAGGTAAATATTTGACAGTTATTTGCGACGTTGCCAACTTTTGGGATAAACCCTCTTATGAGCGTTAAACAGAAAGCTGGCAACATCGCAAATAGCTATCAAATATTTATTTATTTATTCAAAATTACTTAATGTTCAACTTGAGTTTGACTAGGCTTTCTCGCAGCTTCAAATTCTCAACTGGGTATTCATGTAGAAAAAACTGTTTACCTTGTCTCTGAGGGGCAGTACTCAAATTCATGACAGTAGATCCTGTAGCGTTGAACGTCGACGAATAATGTTCGCCCTCTGTGCTCATGCCTATGAACGAGTTGCCATACAGTGTCATATACTCCAAAGTTGAGGCTAAGGGTCGGAGCTGGTTGTCCCGTAGTTGGAATATCTAAAAAAATAACATAATTTCATTTATTTATTTTTTACTTACTGAGACTTCCAAAAAGGAGGAGGTTATAATAATGTTCGACGCGTATATTTTTTTTTATTTTTTGTATGTCCGCCGATTTATCCGTCAATTGTGGACCGATTTTGAATTATTTTTTTTGTATGAAAGGGTATGCTCCCGAATTGGTCCCATATAAATTTTATTAACTTTGCTTGGATAGATTTTGAGTAAGCTTCAATAATACGTATTTTTCCCACTTAGTATATGTGGATGATATTATGATGATAACTTCCTGTGACTGTTATTTACATAGCAGGTAGTGGTATTCGAATTTGTGTGGGGTAGGTAAAAAAAACGTCTTCCAAATACTGCAAAATGAAAAATAACTTTAATTTCGAAAGTCGGAGGCAAAAAATTAAAATTCAAAACCAAAGACACCGACTTCCGAAATTAAAGTTATTTTTCACTTTGTAGTGTTTTTTTTTCGGAAGTCGTTTTTTTTTGTTTTTTTGTAAAAAGTTTTTTCTTTATTAGTTTACTGGCTTTTGCCTAGATAGTAAATGTTGTGATGGCCCAGTAGTTACGGACTCGCCTGTCATGCACGAGGTTGTGGGTTCAAATCCGGGCAAGTACCAATGTGAGTTTTTCAATTCATATGTACTTTCTGAGTTTATCTTGGACATTACTGACATCGGTGCAGGAAAACATCGTGAGGACTTATAGTTGATATAAGTCTGATATCGCCAACCCGTCTTGAGCAAGCGTGGTGATCAATGCTTGTGCCTTCTCTGTATGAGAAGAGGCCTTTGCCCTGCAGTGGGACAGGACAGCGGCTTCGCCCACGTGCATGTCGGAAATTATCCCACGGGAACACACTATTGGGATAAAAAGTATCCTGGCATGGTCTACCCGTGTGCCAAATGTCATCCAAATCCGTTCAGCCGTTTTAGCGTGAAAGCGTAACAAACAAACTCACTTTCGTATTTATAATATTAGATGATTAGATTATAATGAATTGCAATTATAACACAGAACTTAATGTTCTAACCGTTTTAGTTGAACAAAAATGCATTTGAAAAGTTTCCAAATGCTTTTTTTACATCTAAAATTAAATATTCGGTGTTACGATACTAATTATTGCATTTAATTATTAATATTTTAGTAGGTAGTAATAAGTTTTTATTTTTCAGTTTTTAGTTGAGGTACCTACCCCACACAAATTTGAATACCACTACCTGCTATGTAAATAACAGTGACAGGAACTTATCATCATTATCCACATAGGCTAAGTGGGAAAAATACGTATTATTGAAGCTAACTCAAAAACTACCCAAGCAAAGTTAATAAAATTTAAATGGGACCACCTCTGAAGTATGACCTGCCAAACAAAAAAGAATCATCAACATCAATTCATAATTAGGATGATGCCTGGGTAAAAAAAAGAAATTCTAATTATTATTTAAAAAAATATTAGACACGTATTTTTTGCTATGACATATTAAAAACAAATTACTTAGTTATAACGCATTTTAAGTTGGGGAGTGGGGTCGCTACCTCACAAGTAAGTATAAAATCTGCATACTCGTGACGTCATGGCACATTTTAACTCAATGTATCGCCGTGATCTTTAGATTACGTAAAAAAGTGAAAATATCTGTCCAATATTTTACAATAATCTCCACGACGGACTAAAAAAAATTTTAGTCATCATCCCTATTGGCGGACTAATGGCGTAAAAAAAACCGGCCAAGTGCGAGTTGGACTCGCACACGAAGGGTTCCGTACCACCGTACAATATTTAGCAAATAATATATTAAAAAAAAACTACTTCCTGGATCTCGTTCAAACCAATTTTCGGTGGAAGTTTACATGGTAATGTACATCATATTTTTTTTTTAGTTTTATCATTCTCTTATTTTAGAAGTTTCAGGGGGGGGGGACACATTTTACCACTTTGGAAGTGTCTCTCGCGCAAACTATTCAGTTTAGAAAAAAATGATATGAGAAACCTCGATATCATTTTTCAAGACCTATCTATAGATACCCCACACGTATGGGTTAAATGAAAAAAAAAAATTGAGTTTCAGTTCTAAGTATGGGGAACCCCCAAAATTTATTGTTTTTTTTCTATTTTTGTGTGAAAATCTTAATGCGGTTCACAGAATACATCTACTTACCAAGTTTCAACAGTATAGATCTTATAGTTTCGGAAAAAAGTGGCTGTGACATACGAACGGACAGACAGACATGACGAATCTATAAGGGTTCCGTTTTTTGCCATTTGGCTACGGAACCCTAAAAAACTGTCGTATTGAGAACCTCCTCCTTTTTGAAATCCGTAAAAAATAGGGTGTGCATGTACCTTTCAAATCATTCATCGAGTCATATTGTCTGATATATTGATAACAGGCACTCGAGATAAAAAGATAATACTCAGTTTTGTTTTGATAACACGTATACAGATGATAATATTACTGATCTCGGAATCATGACAAGATAATATTGTCTTTTTGAGCCCTGAAAATGATTCGATGAGGCGCACTTGAAGAGAAATAGCTCTTCCATTGATGGAATTATGTTTGGGACCGTTTTTAGGGTTCCGTAGTAAACAAGGAACCCTTATAGTTTCGCCATGTCCGTCTGTCTGTCTGTCCGTCTGTCTGGCCGCGGCTTAGCTCAGAGACGGTTAGTACTAGAAAGCTATAATTTGGCATATGTATACATATTAATCAAGCCGACAAAGTGGTGAAATAAAATCAAGAAAAATGTTTTTTAGGGTACTTCCCCTACACGTAAAGTGGGGATGTTTTTTTTTTCCTCATCTACCCAATGTTGTGGGGTATCGTTAGAAAGGTATTTTAAAAATATTAAGAAATATTATTTATTATTGAGTTCATGAAAACCATTTTTGGATTCAGGGATTCGTTTGCGAAATATTAAGCTTTTAACAGATTTTTTTTGTTAGAGTCAAGTGTCCCCCCCCCCCCTGCCAGCTAAATGGTTGTACTTGGATTTGTGAAAAAATTCACAGCAGTAGTATATATAACGAAATTAAAAGGAAAACTATCAGAGCTAAGTAGGCTGTACAGGCTACCGAGTAATAATCAACCAACTTAAATTTGCGGTTTGAAAAACATGATCTCCCATACATTCCGTATGGGGAACATGTTTTTCAAATACAATGTTAAGTTTGTTCTTGGGATAAATTCATCCCAACTACGGAACCCTTCATTGTGCGTGGTCCGACACGCAATTGGCCGGTTTTTTATATTTAACTTTTGAAGAATGAAATAGCACCTTTATTTTAAACATACTTCTATAATATCTATTTATAAATACAGTGTGTCAGGGACTTCGACGCGAAAACTGATACCATGGATTCAGTACATGATTCTCAACCGAGAATTAAAAAAAATTGCTGTTACATCGACAACTTTATCCAATAGTAGGAATTAAGCTGGTTTCTATAGAGCTTAAGAAAGCCATTATTTTAGCAGAACATAATTATGTTTTCGGAAACTTTGTATTTCTTTCTAAAGTTTGGTATTTTTTTCGGTAATTCATTTTAACACAGCTTAGATAGTATTACAGTCAACCACAGATCGCTGGAAGTTAATTTGTTTTGCGGAAGCTTTATTATTTCCCCTTTTTAGGCCATAAAAATAAACGGTTTTTGTGAGAATATCTACGGTATAAATCTATCTAGTTAGCCCACAATGTCCCACAGTTGAGCAAAGACCTCTCCCGTTTCCACGTCTGGAAAGAGGGAGCGCACATAATATTAGGTTCAAAATCAGCGTTTTGTATGGAGATTTTGAAAGAATTTGCATTTTTCATTAACATTTTCTAAATTTATATAACATCCATGAACACGAATGTTTTAAAACTCGTATGCACTAATGTTTAAAAACTAAGTTAACGTAATATGCCACTTAGATTAAGCGACAAAAATAAGTTTTGGCTAAGTTAAAACGAATAGTGGTCATTTCTGCTAACAAAATGAGGAGTAATTTTTAAGGTATTTTTTATGTTTATAAAACTATAAGTAATAAGGTTTTTTTACTATTGGTAGTTGTCTGTGATGTCAGTATTCGTTATAATACCAAGCAATTGATGAATATTTTAAATCATAGAAGTGACGAGGTTCTCTATTTGTGAGAAAAAAACTCCAATTTCATAGGTGGGGGCCCAATATTATGTTTCTGCGATTGCGTGCCAATCCATTCGGTAGGTGTCAAGTTCGTCTCTCCATCTTCATCTTGCTCTGCCGCAATGTCACCTAGCATTTAATACTTTTAACCCACAGCGCACCTGACGTGCGGCAGACATGTCCAGGCTTAGCAACTCTCCGGGTAAAATGAATGATTTCGGTTTTGGCGCTATATTAATATAACTTACCGGTGGTACCCTACTAAGTTGACATCTGGCCAAGCTGAGGTATTTAATAAACTGGTTCGGTGACCTCTGCCAGTTCATCTTCTGATGAAGCGTCTGCACCGGATTCACGATCGACGAGAGATCTATTGAGTTCCCCATGTCGGCTGGAACATACAAATTGATGGATTGAATTGGCACATCGAAGAGTGAGGCCGTGCGCACTTTTGACGCGTTTTCTTACGAATTTTACTCCAGCGAATACATACGGACATGAACGAACGATCCCGAACTTCCAAGTACTAAAGGGAGCGCGCAGACTGAGTGCGAGTTAGCCGTACGTATACGTACGTACAGTTCCGACTTCCGAAAACAATCGGAACTTGTTGGGATTTGTCGTGCGTTCAACGCGATATCACCAGAACACTACCTATTTGACGACGAAAAACGTATTCAGTATACGCACTCAATTGGTACGACTACGGTCATACGTGCAAATTCGTGGCAAAAGTGCGCGCGCCCTAATTCAAATTACTTACATACTTAATAAACGCCTTCTTTATGCAGCTAGCGATTTCCGCCATACAACTTTTTGATGGACAGATAAATGATAATGATTTATTTCTGTAAGTAGATTTCTACAAACACTTTTACACGTCAATCATATTTTAAAAACTAGATAAGGTCGGCGTTTTCTATGCGACTATTCTGAAGGCCGAAAGAAACTCAGAGGTCTCTTTTAATCCAGACATAATCTTGACCAGATCATGTGAGAACCATGTAGATTAGTGTCTGAAATGGTCTGGTGAGTCCGTCACAGGATGCCCGGCAGATGTGAAGAAACATCTAAAAGAGCGGCAGCGTAGAGCAGGCATGCATGACGGCATAAGATTGCGTCATGCCGTTTGCCGTCACGACAAGTCGGTAATTAAGCCTAATGGGGTAACCCTTAGGCTCAATTACTGGGGGAACCGTATTATGGTCACAAAATTGGTAAAGCAACTTGAACTTTATGTCAATTGTGTAACGCAGGGGTTTCCAAAAGTTTAGTGTTTTGTCTCGGCGCTCTAGCTAATTGAAATAGGGTACAAAGACAGGCAGATTGATGATGGGCAGATACCTAGGCACAAAAATTAAGCCATCCATAATATGAAGCTGAGTTTTTATTTATTGTATAATTTAGCGTAAGTAAACCTATAGGCGACTTTGAGTGAATTGCTTATTTTGTACTCTACGGCGCACCAGGGCGCCGCGGCGCACATTTTGGGAACCCCTGGTGTAACATACAAACTAGATATGAGCGTACAAACAGGTCGCGAGTCTTCCGGAGAAGTCTCCCGCATTCTCGGGAATACCCGCAGCTAGCAGCTCGAATCCAGTTTGTACATTAAACTATTAACATAAAGTTAATTATGCTTTATACAGTGTCGTTCAAAAATATGCCTTTCATTCCGTTCTGCAGTTATGTAAATTGAGCCTTACCCACAAAGCACGCCACAATTGCGGCGATAAGTCCCCTCTTTGAGGAGTCGCTAGAGAGGCGCCACAGTGTCTCACTTTCTGCCTGACGTTGGTCCTCACCGGACACCGTTGCTTCGGGAGGTTCCTGTTCCAGATAAGGCAGGAGGAAAGGCCCGGGTGTCAACATTGTCTTGATCAACCCGGAGGACACAGTGGAGCATGCGGTGAAGGTCTGCCCGACTTGGGCGGAGCACCGCCGTATCCTCGTGGAAGCGATTGGCGGCGGTGACCTCTCGCGTCCGGCCCTGGTCCAGGCCATGGGAAGCCGTCACCTTCTCCAGTGAAGCAGTAATGCTCGCGAAGGAGGAGGTGGAGCGCGTGAGGGAGAGGTAAATTTCGTGCCCTCACGCCCCTAGTCGCCGCAGGAGACGCCCTAGGCGTCGGGAATCCCAAGCCGATTCCCGGCCACCGCAGGCGCGGGTTTGCGGACGGTGAGCAATGGGTAGCTCGCCGTCCGATAAGGACCAGGCCCGGATCGAAGGCGTGTGGTGTTCCACGCGCGTCTCAATTAGATGTGTCAATACAACTAACGGGGTTCGCTAGGGCCGATGCCTGCCAGGGTCGCGGGAAAGTCCGAAAGGGATACAGTGGCACATAGGTGGGTTTTAGTCAGTAAGAGTCTGACACGCCCCTCCCGCTCCGCCCAGAGCGAGAGAAGTTATTTGATAATTTCCCAACCAAAAAAAAATTACCTTTCCCCTCAAAAAATGTGCCGACAGTCATTACACGCCACGTCAGCCACGTCGCCACGCCAGTCATTACATTACCACGCGTCATGTTCGTGAACGGGCGCCGTCAGTTGTGACTGGTCTTCTCGTATCTGCCATGGCTTATTTTTAATCTCATATTTTGATTATTTTTTTTGTACATTGTTCTCACATATAGAAGCAACAAGAATAATGTACCCAGGATTTTGTAATTTTCTATATTTAAAAGAGTGTCCTTGGAGTTTCTTTGCCCGTTCTTCTCCATAAGATCTACGTTTTGGAATGGGCAACTAGCTTCAACTTTCTGACTAACGACGCGACTATTTGACAATTCAAAAGTGCCTGTAAATGGTTTAATTGAAATAAATGCTTTGAGTTTGAGTTTGAGTTTACAGCCAACCCTGACCAGCATCTAAAGTGACTGTTGTTGGCCTTCTCGATAGGAATTCGATTATCGCATTCCAAGTCTTCTTATATTGTATTATATATTAAAACACTGTTAAATAGCCTTTTTTTTAATAAAGAGGTTATCTTACTTGGCCCGGGGAGTAGCTTCCCTGTTTCGTCGACCCAGTTCTGAACATCCGTCATGTAGCCGGTCAGACATTTTTGAAACTTCGATGGATGACGAGCTGACGAATACAAGAGGCAGCAGCTTATGCTGGAACAAAGAATAGATGAAAATAAATAAATACCTATACAACATACATTTTTGCTTATACCCGGAAGTGGTTCATAGTCAAAAAAATCAGCTGTATCCATACTTTTATGTTAACATTAATCGACAAAATATTTGTTGACGTGATTTTACGTTAGGTAATATATACAGTTTGAAAATTATACCTACAACAACTTTACTAGCTTTTGCCCGCGATTCTTCTGCGTGAACTTATGAATTGAGTCCAGAGATAAAATATGTCAAATGCAGAAGCTAGTTCTAACATAAATTGATTACAGTCGTTAGGAGCGTAAATACACGAAAGTGGGCAACGTCGCAAATAGCTGTCAAATATTTCGCTGTTTTGATTAATTTGCCAATATTACTGTACGGAAATATGAAATACGGCTAACTGGTGAACTAGAATATTAATAATGAATTGCAATTATATCACTGAATTTGATGTTGTACCCGTTTTAGATGAAAAAAGGCGCTTGGAAAGTTTCCAAATACTTTTTTTACATGTAAAATTTAATATTGGAGATAATACTAAACTTAATAGTGATGCTATTAAGTTTAGTGTTATCTCCAAACATATGAAGTGATTTGAATGATATTGTTGTTTTCAAAAGTAATCGGTGACCGAATAAATAAATGAATCATTTTCTTATCGCGTTGCACTCAATCTTATTAGGTAAGCACAGTCAAGTCTTGTATATCTTTGTCAGTATTTAAATTCGTTCCAAGCTAATCTTAACACGTAGCTAGCAACACGGTATTTAATCGCGTTCTTCAATGTCCCACTCACCGCACAGACTTCATTCACTCTTCCTTCTTCATACAGTCTATCTCCCTGTGGAATGCGCTCCCCCAGGAAATCAGGATGGCAACCAGCCGATTATCCTTTAAAGTTCGCGAGCACATTCGTAAGAAGCTGGCAGTATCATCACAACGTTAATGTGTTCCCATTGTTTGTCTTATTTGTTTTAGTATATTCGTGTAATTATATATATTTATTTGTGCATATATTTATATATAATTAGGCACTTAAATTATATTTATAAAAAATAATATTTTGTAATAATTGTAAGTGTATCTTTATATATTTTTTTATTCCTAAATTTTTCATAATTGCACCTACCACTGTTTGTCTCCAAAGGTTGATTGGTAGAAAATGCCTAGGGCATTAAGTCCGCCTGTGTACATTTCTGTGCTTGAAGTATTAAATAAATAAATAAAAAAAACGAATATTTGTATTTTTATGTAAAAAAAGAATTTGGAAACTTTCCAAATGGCTTTTTTACACCTAAAACGGTGACAACATCAAATTCAGTGTTATAATTGCAATTCATTATTAATATTCTAATTCACTAGTTAACCATATTTCTTATTTCCATACAGTTATATTGCCAAATTAATCAAACCAGCGAAAAATTTGACAGCTATTTGCGAAGTTGCCCACTTTCAAAATAAACTCATTTTGTCGGTGACACGTTT
This sequence comes from Agrochola lota, assembly GCA_947364205.1. Taxonomy (NCBI): domain Eukaryota; kingdom Metazoa; phylum Arthropoda; class Insecta; order Lepidoptera; family Noctuidae; genus Agrochola; species Agrochola lota. Next base: position 3,950,002 of record OX376246.1, on the reverse strand, counting down.
TTAATTAAGTCTGACATGTAAAGAAGATGGCTGAATGTCATTCTACGGTATTGACAGTACGATGCAAATTATATCGTGCAATGAGCAGACAAAAATACAAAAAATATCCCATATGGTAACGACCATATTTTGGCGTTGACTATACCTAACCTAACTATCATTATCGATTTACACGTGTAAATATGGCTTGTACCTACTTACTGTGTCATATTTTCCTGAACGTGGGCTCCTAGGTTCGTTTAGAATCTCATCTTTCTACATCGTTCTCACATATACAATGTCGCCCATGGGTATGTGCACGGCCGTATTTTTCTGAATATTCATGATTTTTTTTCGAAAATTTACTTTAAAAACATCTTTAATATTTTTCATGTTATTAATTTTTTTTTTTCGTAGCCTTTGCCATATCTCCTACGTTATTGGCTCGATTTGGATTCTGTTTATTATTTCTAAAAGCTTATGAGTTATTTTATCGGCCTAATATTTTTTTTGGACTATTAATAAAATACGGTAGTGAAGACATTTTTTAAAAAAAAAACAGTATTTATATTAAAAAACACAAGTGCAGGTCCATAAAATCATAGCGGGATATTGAAAAAATAAGAAAAAATGAAAAAAAATTAAAGATATAGTTTCGCCATGTCCGTCTGTCTGTCTGTTGTCTGTCTGTCCGCGGCATAGCTCAGAGACGGTTAGTACTAAAAAGCTGTTTCATGAGTAGGGGAGGTACCCTAAAAAAAAAATATTTCTTGATTTTATTTTACCACTTTGTCGGCATGATTAATATGTATATATATGCCAAATTACAGCTTTCTAGTACTAACCGTCTCTGAGCTAAGCCACGGACAGACAGACGGACAGACAGACAGGCAGACAGACGGACATGGCGAAACTATAAGGGTTCCTTGTTTACTACGGAACCCTAAAAAGAAGGAATTGTGCCCGGTTGATGGCAATGTACTCGCCTCCTAATACATTGAGCATGGCAGATTGTGGGTAAAACTACAGTATTGCCGAATGGTTCCCTTGCCGAGTGTCATAGGATAGTTTTAAGTTAAAACAAAATAAAACACGGGAAGCCGCAGGCATAAGTTAGAAATTAAACCAACAATTTATTGAGTTGATTATCTTCATATCTGTTTGAGTTATTTGGGATAGATTTCTTTGAGATTGCAGTGATGTGGGCATTCGTTTTTGGCATGTAACCGTCTCAAAAATTATCATACAGCGTGCGAATCGACCATATGACATGAAGACACTATCCACATCAACATCAATGAACGGATTTTGGCGTGCAATTACCGGGATATTAAATCCCGGTAATTGCACGCCAAAATCCGGTCTATGATGCGGGCATGTGATACAGAGGAATGAGGAAAATGTCGTGAGGAAAGTTCTGAGTCTGGATGTGGCTCGCTATAAGAGTAGGAGAAGACCAAAGAAACAATGGATGGACTGTGTGGAAGATGATATGGGTGGAAAGGGGGTGACTGCCGAGATGACGAGTAATAGAGAAGTGTGGAAGAAAGGGACATGTTGCACTGACCGCAAATAAATTAGGATAAGGGCAGAAGTATGGCGAAGATCAGAATATCAATGAGCTATAACTTGTAATATCGATGAAATAGTTGAATTTTGACACATTGCACGCCAAAAGCTAGGAGCTCGTGGCTAAGTAATAATTGCCGCACGGGTCGATCCATCGATTAAGCTACGCTTGCCGGGGTTGGACTGTGGATGGGTAATCATCTTTACATCAGACTCCCCCGCGCCTCGGAAAGCACGTTAAGCCGTTGGTCCCGGCTATCTTTCGTGGATCTTTGACAGTCGTTACGGGTCGTCAGAAGTCCGAAAGTCTTACCAAGGAGTATCGTATTACCCAGTTGTCAGATAGACAGTCGCTCCATGTAGAATTCTGGTATTCAGCTGCATCTGATAAGACTGGAAGCCGACCCTAATATAGTTGGGAAAAGGCTAGGCAGATTGATATATTTGCACGCAAAAAATCGATAACTGATCATCATTCAGGTTTTTGAAGTATATTTACCCGACTACGACAGAACCCAAAAGGATTACCCTTCTTTTGGGCTTCGCCGCAAGGAGCAAGTTAAGTAGACTTTCGCGTTTAAGATTCTGTTTCATGACTTACATTATTGCCCTCAAAATCATGTTGTCTCATGAATTGGCACAAAATGTTCTCACTACGTCATCGTCAAAAAACACTTTTACACACACATTACCACAAAAAACACTTCACAACACCACCAAAAATACACAAATTTTAAACTACCTGTGTATAAAAACACACAATTTTAATAATAATACACAGTTTTTATAATATTTACGTATTAGTAATTTATTATTGTGTCAGAATATATTTTCACACGAGTTTTTCGAGCGATAATGTACTGTAATCTAACAAAATACGATAATATTGTATATCTATATCTTATCGAGCTCGGTCAAAGACAAGGATTCGCCGCCATGTTGGATTTCCGCGTCGATGCGAATAATTATGACGTCACAAGTGGTGTAATAATTAGGTTAGGTTAGCAATTGTGGGTTCGATTTCTGAGTTAGACAAAAAACTTTATCAGAGTTTTTTGGTGCAGATTTTTTTGGTAGCTGCCCGTTGCTTAGAATAATTTTAACTCGTAAACGTTCAATGCTGAATACAGTGCCGGATTTGCCCTAAGGTCCAGTAAGCCCGGGCATAAGGCGGCTGGATATTAAGGGTGGCCAATCGCGACAAAAAATTCACTGATATAGAATATATAAGTACTTTGAGTTATTTTTTGTTATGAAAGTACAAAGTACCTATTGCCTATACAGGGTGGTAGAGACATCGACGCGCAGCCGGCTAGCCATGGATTCAGTACATGATTCTGAACACCCAGCGTTGAAATTTTTCGTCGGTTATTTTAAAAAAAATCTGCTGTTTCATAGAAAAGTGCAATACGCGGTCGAAATGTATGGAGCAGCTGTTTTTTTTGCAGAATATTTGCATTCATTCATTTCGAATGCATTTGGTTATATGACTTCACAAGTTATTGCGTTTGCGTAAAGATCATTTTCATTTAAAGCAGTAATAAATATTGGTGATTATAAATTCACACTCAGTTCAGATAGTGATCGGTTCTACGAATTTTGCCGATGCTACATCTACATCTATGTTGTGTCGACTTACACGAGCAAATGGTTGAAAGGACAAACAAAAAATTACCAAATTGTAAGAACTCTTACCAAACAAAAATACCAATCTCAGTTTGTTCATAAACCGAAAATCTTCCTCCTCAGTGCAACTCCCAAAAGACCTGCAACCGGTGCTGTACCAGGTCCAGTACCGGGCCCCCCTGCCACCCCCGCCGGGGGTCACTCGGACCCCTGAGGAGATTGAACAGGAGATTAAGCTCATGGAAGCGCAGTATGAGAAGCTGGCCATGGTCTTTATTGAGTAAGTCTTATTAATGTGTACTAGATTTTAGTAGGGAGTTCTGTAGGCTCTCGGAGAGGAGTTCGTGGCTAAGTAATAATAGCCGCACGGCCGCACGCTTGCCGGGGTTGGTCCGTGGATTGGTGACCATCTTTACATACCAAGACCTCTGCCTCAGAAAGCACGTTAAGCCGTTGGTCCCGGCTGTCATTCATAGTCTTTGACGGTCGTTACGGGTCGTAGAAGCCTGAAAGTCTGACAACCAGTCATACCAAAGGTTATCTCACTCAACGTAGCAACACAAATTCTAAACGAGGCATCCTCAGGATCCCAGGGCCGTGTTCGGGTTCGCGACAAGTCAATCGTCATCCTGAAAATGCCTGGTTGAGAAGTGACACGTGTCGATTGCTAACAGGGTTTTTTATGACTCTTTAGGAATAGTTAAGCGGAATAGGTTACTAAATATATCTACATAATATCTACATATATATTTTAGTTTTATGTTACGAGTATATAACCTTTATTTTTTTTTGGGTGGGAATTTACAAATAACTTCTCCCGCTCTGAGAGGGCGTGTCAGACTCTCACTTACTAAAACCCACCCGTGTTCCTTCAGGTGCCTGTACGTTGCCAGGGGCCCCGGTATCCCTTTCGGACTTTCCCGCGACCCCGGCAGGTATCGGTCCTAGCGGACCCCGTCAGTTGTGCTGACATGTCTTTGAGGCACGCGTGGAACACAACGCGCCGTCGACCCGGGCCTGATCCTTATCGGACGGCGAGCTACCCATTGCTCACCGTCCGCAGGCCCGTGCCTACGGTGGCCGGGAATCGGCCGGGGATTCCCCGAGGACACGGCGATGCTCCGCCCAAGCCGGGCAGCCCTCCACTGTATGGTCCACCGTGTCCTCCGGGCGATACCCGGACTTTTCCTCCCGCCCTTTCCGGAACAGGAACCTCCTGAAACAACCGTGTCCGGTGAGGACCTGCGTCAGCCGGAATGATGTTACTTAACCTAATTTTATGATTTTATGTGTAATTAGGTACCTCAGACCAAATAAAAAAACAAGACAGCGCTGTCAACAGTGACATGAGGCCGGTTTCGTAAACATGTGTTCACTTAGTGTGGTGTAGTTTAATTGTAAATCGTTGTACCTACAATTGTGTACGTGTGAGCGTGTAGGCACAGAGCGGTTGTGTAGTTTTGGCATGCTTCACTTTTCTTTTCTTTATTTTCTTTCTTTTCTTTATTTTCTTTCTTTTCTTTATTTTCTTTCTTTTCTTTCTTCTCTTTTCTTTCTTTTCTTTCTTCGCTTTTCTTTCTTTTCTTTTTTTCTTTGTTTTTACCGATATCTTCTTGCAGCCTTCCTCAAGACGTGATGTGGAGCGAACCACCAGTGATCTGTCAGTGGCAGGAGTCACGCAAAATCTGGACAAGCAACTTTGTCAACGATTACAAGTTCAATGAAGACAAGCTTACTATACAATTCAGGACTGGAGTTCTTTGTGAGTAGGATTTGTAGTCATCATCATTTTCGTTCATTATCATTCTCAAATAATTTTATTCTCGTATTGCCACAGATGAATACAGATCACTCCGCATTTAAGGTACGTGGCGGGCTCGACTTGTCGGGCCAATTCAGTGAGCATAACGTAGTCAGAAGATCTAAGAGTTACGCGATAGAAAGAGAGGCAACTTCTAGGTGAATATAACTGTAGGTAATTAGCGCTGTGCGACTTGAATTGCACTTTATTGTGTCGTAGCAAGAGTCGCTTTTTATTTAAATCAATTTGCTGCGTGAACTATCTGTATTCATCTGTCGTAATACGAGAATAAAATTATTTAGAATGATAATTAATGAAATCTGTGGTATTACAGAAGAGATCCCCGATCCCCGAAAAGCACGTTAAGCCGTCGGTCGTCGTTACGGGTAGATTCTGGTTAAAGCCCGAAAGACTCCCAAACCAGTCTTACCAACCAAGGGGTATCATGTTACCCAAAAACTGGGTTGCGGACGTCAGATAAGCAGTCGCTCCATGCAAGGGCGTCGCCAGCTGATGGCCCAGGGGGGCAAGTTGATATATTGAGGATGGGAAAAATAAAGAGTCAAGAGCACATGAAGCTTTGTACTTTTAGTGCGAGTCTTACTTCTACGACCCACAATAGGGCCAAAAAATGGGGCAGCTGCCCCCTTTGCCCCCCTTAGCGACGCCCTTGGCTCCATGTAAAATACTAGTATTCAGCTGCAACCGGTTAGACTTGAAGCTGATGAGACTTATAGACTTTTAAAAACTATTGCCAGTATTTCTGTTTGTTATTTAACATTGCAAGTAAAATGTTGACTCGATTTTTATTTCTACTTACTTTCTCATCGTCTCTGCTTTCAGAAAACATGTGATAATTTCGTATGTATATGTTTTCAGGGCCTATTGGGATAGCAACGTTGAAATACAGCAATATGCCCTACCAAGCTTGGGACGTGAAACCAGATCCAGATGGGTAGGTAATTTTTTACATACCATCATACTTAAGGGGTAAAGGGGTAGGTTAGTAGGACCCGTAGGACCAAATAAAAAACCAAGACATAGCGCTGTCAATAGTGAAGTGAGACCGGTTTCGTAAATATGTGTGCACTTATGCCCGGTTTCTGAGTCACTTTTAACGGTGGTTTATCTTTTCGTTAGCGCTATTGGTTCGATAACTCGTGAAATGCGTTTCCGAACACCGCAATGTAAGATAAAGTCCGTTTAAACTTAGGTTAACTTAACTGACCAATGTGTGCCGTTTATCGGTTCGATAACTATATTTGAAGTTTAATTTCATAGACTACATCAACTTTTAGGTTATACTAGCGCATATTATTGAATTAAATTTCCAGTGAAAACTAAATACATATTAAACATGATTAAAAAGAGAATACAATGAGTGTTAGTATAATGAATACGAGCAGTTCATCAGTCTGATTCGGAAGTACTGTATTTTATTTTTAATATATCAGTAAAATTTAATATGAGACATCGCTTTGTTAAGAACACTGTGATACACTTATGTGATATTATCAGCCCTGCTCTAACTCCCGTTATACATTGCAAATATTTATCGTCTGTTTTGGAATACATTTTTATCGCATTACGATTGTACGCTACTTTCATTCCATTATGTTATCTAAAGAATGGATAAAGCACAAACAATTGGAAACATAAATAGACTCAAGTAACTTAAAATGTAACGGCAAAGCAAATAATTATAATACCATGTGCGAAACAAAAACAATGAAGTGAAACTAGAGAAGAAGAAAAAATGACAATGATCCGCCCATAAATAACGACATAATATCTTTTTTTTACTAAAACAATCTTTAGAAATGAATTTTAGACGCGATCTTCTATACAGAGCCATCTAGCGGCAACTAAGGAACTAGTTATCGGTTCCATAGTTATTGAATGGTCTGTTGCGTATTCAGAAACTCAGTGACAGTTAACCGAAGTTTATCTTAAGCTTAACTTTAATGAATCAATAGCTATTGAGAATTTATCTGGGGAACTCAGAAACCGGGCATTAGTAAGCTGTAGTTTCATTGTAGTTTCATTCTAATTTCATTCTAGTTTCATTGTATATGGTTGTTAATGTGTGCGTGTAAGCATGTATGCACAGAGCGGAGCCGTAGTTTTGGCATGCTTTACTGTATTGTTAGCAGCGCTATGTCTTGGTCTGAGGTTCCAGCACGCCAATTTTGATAATTTTGTTAAGGCAAAAGCGCTTACCCTCAAAATTAAAATTCTCTTACGTTTTTTACTATTCATAGATCAGTCAGGTTGTCTGTTGAACAAAATTTGATTGCGACCGTAAAAAAGATATATTTACAGAATTACATAACATCACGCCTTGTTTCCCCGATGGGTTGGGCAGAGGTGTACCCATAGTGCACCCATATTTCACCAGCTATGGGACTGTTTATAAAGTTCACGTCCTTCGCACCCTGGGCTTGGACACCGTCTTCGCCGCCGAGGCCCGCCGCGACCTCCCCGTCCATCCCCGCCCCGATCCTAGCTCGACCCAGCCCGTGCCGCTGAACTTGTGGCTTTAAATTCCTCTAATAATAATATTAATCCGATCCAGCCTGTCCCTTGTTGTCCTCCCCCTGCGTCGCCCTAAGCCGAGATCCGTACCCCACAAAGGGTGCCCTTAGCGTGTAGTCGCTTAGTTTATAAGTTTGGCTGGAGGCTTTAATTAAAACAGTCTTAAGGTTAAACAGTTGACAACCTTCTACGTTGACCTGCGAGATGGCATTCCAAAAAAAAAAATGCGCGTCTTGGACATTCAGCCCCGCTGTCACCTTGCCTTTTTATCACGGCGTGATTTATCTACTCTTCGTTCTGATTTGAAGTAGGAAAACTGGCGCAGTTGTGGCGGCATCTACATCGCCACATGCGAACTACGCATTACACTGACGTCACGCAAACTCCTGCATCGCGCAAGCAAAGTTTACCGTGCGACTCGTATTTAAACAACATCCATGTCATGCGTTTATACAATATGTAAGAAAAACCTTGTCCGTTCCGAAAGGAGCACATACACATAGGTTTTGGCATTGCAAAAACATTTAAAAAAATGAATCCATTAAAAACTAGCAAATTTTCAACAAGGGTCATACTCATAAGTTATGGCTTGTATAAACCCGCTAAACGAACGCCCGCGCCCCATGTACTAAGTCAGTAATATTCCGCATTGAACAAAGAAAACGATTTTATTTTTTTCCTGAAAATCACTACATAAATAGACTCTCAGTGCGATATCTAGGAACACCCTCACGGATCGGACAGGGTTTTTTTACATGTTGTATTAGATAAGATGCTTGGCAGAGGCAGTTGATGTCTTTCCGCCCCATAACTAACCATGATAATCTAAACTCATCTTCTTACAGGAGAGGCGTGCTCATCACGGTCACAGGACTCTGCGTGACGGTTACATGGGTTTGTATCAGTAACTATGTGAAGCTCAGGTCTATCACTAACGCTTCCACCCCCGCGCTGAGAGAACACTTTAACAAGAAGTATACTGTCAAGAAAATGGTTCAGGTTAGTTGTGGTTTTAAGGTGTTACTAACACAGACTAACTCTGTTTGCGGTGTAGCATGGTGCGGGTGATAGATGTCAGTACCGCATGACTACACTGTTTGCGGTGTAGCATGGTGCGGGTGATAGATGTCAGTACCGCATGACTACACTGTTTGCGGTGTAGCATGGTGCGGGTGATAGATGTCAGTATCGCATGACTACACTGTTTGCGGTGTAGCATGGTGCGGGTGATAGATGTCAGTACCGCATGACTACACTGTTTGCGGTGTAGCATGGTGCGGGTGATAGATGTCAGTATCGCATGACTACACTGTTTGCGGTGTAGCATGGTGCGGGTGATAGATGTCAGTATCGCATGACTACACTGTTTGCGGTGTAGCATGGTGCGGGTGATAGATGTCAGTACCGCATGACTACACTGTTTGCGGTGTAGCATGGTGCGGGTGATAGATGTCAGTATCGCATGACTACACTGTTTGCGGTGTAGCATGGTGCGGGTGATAGATGTCAGTATCGCATGACTACACTGTTTGCGGTGTAGCATGGTGCGGGTGATAGATGTCAGTATCGCATGACTAGGGCTGTTTAAATTTTATCGATAACAATTCTCACAGCATAAATCTCCTTGTCTTTATTATTATTATTGTGTATTATCTATTTATTTATTTTAGAATATGTATTTAACACAAACGACAAAAAAAACACATTAAAAGCACAACAGATAGGAAAAAAAAAATTGCTTATTGACTACAGATATTACTGATTCCGTATTTTATGACTGTGATATCTAGGGTGCTTTAGAGGCATGAGGGACAGGGTGTAAAGTTCACTAATCCTCTATAGAAAAGGGAGGATCCTCCGACCAGACGGGTGTCATGCCTGACGGGCAACAGCCCAACGATTGATGTTGGATAGTCACATATAAATGTCGTTCGCGCGGTGAACTCTAATTGCGCGATGCAGGATTTGTGTGACGTCAGGATTTTGTTTGAAAAAGCAGTGGTGGCCCAGTGGTATCGGCCCCGACTTACGATTTGTAGGTCATAGATTCGAACCGCGACAGGTGCTTAACTTTGAGTAAATTATTTCATCACCACTGCTCTCAAAACGGTGAAGGAAAACATCGTGAGGAAACCGGCATGTCCTAGAACCAAAAATTCGAAGATATGTGACATCTACAAACCCGCACTGGGTCCGCGTGGTGGATTACGGCCCACTCCCTCTCACAGAGAGGAGGCCTGTGTCCCAGCAGTGGGAACATAGACTAATTCATGGTCTAATAAAACAAGGTCTGGCATTCCGGGACTAACACATGCTTACGTCACTATCCAGTTGCCACTCTATTGCAACAAAATACGATTAAGGAAAGATTTTCAGAAACCAAAGCTTTTAAATTGTCGTTTCGTGTGTCTAATCAAACGAAACAATTCAATTTAAACATAAACCAACTTATTTGTTAATTAAAACCTCATTGTTTTATCGGATTCGCACAGGTAATAAAGGTGTTTGGGGAGTTATTATTACAAACTTCTGGTTACACAGATGCGATGACGTAGACTTGTGTCACCCACGTGACCACTGTGTTTCGGAATGCCATACCTGGCGAAGTATATTATATACCATGGACTGATTATGCTATTATGCAGGATTTTGTGTGACGTCAGGTCTTTTGATGCGTAGTTCGCACGTGGCGATGTAGATGAATATTCAGTCATGATTGTAAATTGTGGTTCAAGAGTGAAAAGGAACGGTTCCTCTAATGCACCATGCTACATCGCAAACTAGCGCGGTCAATAATAACATGAAACATCGCAAACGCGCAAGTTACTACGATTCTTTTATTACGTATGTTGTTAGGTCCCCTTTTTTTTTTTTTTTTTGAGGATGGGAAATCATCAAATGACTTCTCCCGCTCTGGGCAGAGCGAGAGGGTGTGTCAGACTTTTACTGACTAAAACCCACCCGTGTTCCTTCCGTTGCCTGTGTGCCGGGGCCGCGTTATCCCTTTCGGACAAACCCGCAACCCCAGCAGGCATTGGTCTTTCGACTCCGTCGGTTGGTGCTGACATCTATGTTGTTAGGTCCCCTGAGAGTAGTTTATACCCAAGTTTGAAACCTTGAAAACCTTGTGTTACTCCCATTGTGCTCGAAAAACTGCGAAATTCTGGCACTTGTTTCAGTATTATTTATACAGGCTGTTAAAGAAATTTCGTGCCATAGCTTAGGGTCAATATCGACAAAGGAACCCAGAAAAAAAAAATGCAAGATCAACCTAATTTAGTACCTACTAACTTAAAATAGCAATCGTTTTACGTACCTAGTTACCGATCCTTCACCCGGCGTTATCGAAGTGTTCGGGCGTAGGTATTTCATTGCGTTGGATAGTAGGTAGGTAACTCTAGAAAATTATTAAATAAAATAAAAACTTATTTTAAGCAATTATTTAATCAATTCTAAAAGATTGCTATTGAATTACTTAGTAGGTTTTTTTAAAGGTATTTATTTTTTATGGGTTCCTTTATCGACTCTGAACTCACCCTGAAGCTATGGCAGGCAATTTCTTTAACACCCTGTATATACCTTAAGGAGGAGTTTTAGGTATCTTTGTTAAAAACAAAATTTGCTACAATTTGAGCCCAACCCAAGCACTCTAGGTTTATTGGTTGCGAAGTTACAGCAAGTCAAAGATGGGCAATTTTTCCAAAAAGTGAAACATTCTCGATAATTAAATACAAATTACGGGTGAAATCACACATACGCATGGATCACAATTTTTCTGTATCTCACATCTCTTTCTACCAATTAGACGCGTCATTCGCTAGAGAAGCCGATCCACACATAAACGTACTTTTAATGTAAATAATTGCAGTTTTTTTTATTATAATGTGTATTTTTCTGCTGTAATGCCAATAAACGCATTTTTCTTTTACTGGAATGCAGTGAACAATCCAGTCCAGTGACTGGATTGTCAGTCTACTTTTTCATTCCAGCTCGCCCATTCCAGCGCCACTGAAATAGTGTGGACGGCCAATCCAAAGCTTGATTAAACGGTGAACACGCATTTTTGTTTTTTGTCTGGGTGACTAAATGACTGAAATAGTGTAAACCAGGGATCGGCAAGTAATTTTAAGTAGGGAACGGACACTATTCAAAAATTGTATCGAGGTCCAGAAAAAAAACTATTCTTACTTACTTTCTAGTAGTTTTTTTTTATTTTGAATAATAATGGTGGCAGGGACATCGACGCGAAAGCTGTTAACATATTCAGTACATGTTTCTGAATTGCAGCAAATTTTTCGTCGGTAATTTATTTTTTTGTTAATCAGCTGTTCCATACATTTTGACCGCGTAGGTATTGCACTTTTCTATGATACAACTGATTTTTTTTTTATAACCGACGATAAATTTCAACGCAGAGGCGTTCAGAATCATGTACTGAATTCATGGTATCAGTTTTCACGTCGATGTCCCTGCCAGCCTGTATAAGCCAAGGTAATTATTATTTAAAGCAGTTTTATACCATTTTCTCACCCGCATCACCGCACTGAAACGCTCTCTCTTACGCCACAGTACAGTACAGAAAAGCAACTGCAGCCGTGTCTACCTACTAAAACTAACTAACTAATCAGATTCTACGTGGTAGTTATTTAAAAATACTAGTGGTCGCCCACAGGTCAAAATTCGACCATAATTCATTAAAATTTTAAGTTGTATAGTACATACTAATTCCATGCTGCCATGTCATGATTCTAAGGTAGCCATCTTGTGTCAAACGCATGGTATTGTGTGTAATGTTTTTTTTTTTTCTAATGTATATTATATAAAAATATTAGCTTTCTGCACTCCGAAACCACATTAACATTAACTGTGCCAAATTTTATACTCCGCCATCCGCGTAATTTTCGCAAAAAGGGGTGCAAAGGTTTTGCTTCACGTATTAATATTATATATACACGTATATATATTATTTAAATTGAATAGTAGGTAAGTTATTTAATAATATTTAGCGGGCCAAGTTCCGATCTTTCGCGGTCCGCCTCTTGCCGACCGTTGGTGTAGACGATTATGATCCAGTCTAGGACTGGACTGGACTGGATTGAGTCGCTGGATTACTGGTCTGGAATAATGTGTACCGGGCATACATTTCTGTGAGGAAACCTGGACACATGTTTACAAATTTTTCTTCATGCCAACATTCAAATTTTAGTAACGTTAAAATTATCTAACATATTCTTGGGCTCAAACCAAAAATATACCTTGCGGTTTTATGACCTGCAAGTGACATTCAACCTTACACCGTTTGTCCACCGCCACCGTCAACGGGACGTCAATGAGAAACGAGATTATTCGAACCGAACGTGAAGTCGATCGTTAATCCACCGCGACCGAAGTCGGCGTTTCAGTATATATGTAATTTACACATACTGAATCGCCGATCATAATTATGATAGACAAAACAAAAGCCGCGCGAACGTCGGTGACGTCGATCGTTTGTTCACCGAGATCGAACTCGACGGTGCAGTATGTTAAGATAGAATAAAGAAAATCTGGGCAAACAGCCGCGCCCTTGCGACGGCAGTGTGTGCACAAGATCGTGTTTTGTATTGCCTGCACATTTCAGCCTATCACAATCTTGGGTCGAATTCTAGCGGTAGTGCCGACTTACACGAAAATCGGGGGCAGGGATCCCGGGCGTTCGGAAGACGGACGTGTGGTGAACACGCGGCTATAGTAAATGTACGTATCGCTACTTCGGCGCCGTCATCTTGTTCTCGTTGACGTCGCGTTGACGTCGCGTTGACGGTGGCGGTGGAGGGCCCTTAGGGTGTTGAAGCAATTACAATCATGTATTTATTTACCTAATTACAGCTTATGCGCGAAGCGGCTTGTGACTTCTTCCCAGACTTCGATGGCCACACCCACATAGAAGGAACATCTCGTAAAGAATGGGTGCTGGAAAGACATAACTACCACGCCATGGCTTTCATGTCAAGGGCTTACAACTTTCAATACAGCCGGTAAGAACTTCCTTACATATTATAAACACAGTCCCCCGCCGCGTCTGTCTGTCTGTCGGTCTGTCTGTCTGTCGGTCTGTCTGTCTGTCGGTCTGTCTGTCTGTCGGTCTGTCTGTCTGAACGCGATAACCTGAAAAACTACCGAACGCATTTTCAAACGGTTTTTACCAATGGACGGAGTGATTCTTGCGGAAGGTTCTGGTATATAATTCATTAAGGTGTTGTGTAAATCAGCTGAAATATGCACGAGTATAGCATGATCGCCAAATCTTAGTACTTTAGTAAGTAAAATATTTTATTGAAGTGAAAACTAATTTAGGGTGCTAAGTCGATAGTGAGGTTAAGATATAAATACAATACAAGATGGCGGCTACAAAAAAATCACTTTTTTCGTTCTGGGTGTCATTTTCACTAGGTAACTTCCACGGCAGTGAGCAGGAAATTGGCCAGGACGAGTATGTAAAAACGGTACTTCTCATGCTGCTGCCACTGGTACTCTCGCTGCCCAGCGCTCCCCATGTGAGCGGTTTTTTGTGCGGAAGTCAAAAGACGGCCAGCGTAGTGCGTGCTTACATTCAGCTCCGCAGCTTACGTCTCGCCGAAAGCCTGGACGAATCGGACTCGTTTTTTAACGTCCTGCCAAAATGCCCTTCGAGTGGAGTAATGAAAACGCTATACATTTTTAGAACTGCAGGAATAAAGCAATAGAGAGAGAAAGAGATAGAGGGAGGAAGAGATAGAGAGGAAGAGATAGAGAGAGAAAGAGATAGAGAGAGGAAGAGATAGAGAGAGAAAGAGACAGAAAGAGAGAGACAGTGCAAAAGAGAGATATAGAAACAGAGAGAGAAAGAGAGAGAGAAAGAGAGATAGAAAGAGAGAGAGATACAGAAAGAGAGAAAATGAGAGGGAAATTGAGAGAAAGTGGCATGGGCTCATAACGACTTTCCTTACGTGACGATTTCTACCAGTCAACTCCCACGCGTTAGAGAACTTCGTTCCAAAAAGTCATGAGCAGTGATCGGAGTAGGTAGATTGATTTTTAGTACTTGTATCATAAATGCACACAGAAAGAATAACATGGATAAGCCATTTTTCCGGAAAGTAATTCCGGTATTTCCGGATTCAATTAAATATTGTTAATGTTGGTAGTGATATTATTACTACTCAATTCAAAATTTAAAGGAAGGTATCAAAACTAAATTAATTCATTAATCGTGACAAAAAAAAAAATAGGAAGAATAATAAAGAATAAAATTGCTCATTTTATTACAATTCCTACCTTTTTTTTGAGGATGGCAAATCATCAAATGACTCCTTCCACTCTGGCAGAATACAATTCCTACATAAGTTCCGGTTTTTTTTTAATAATCCACCAATTCCGGAGGAATGTCCATAGTAATATATACGTTTCGGATCAATGACCCCAGTTCAATCTACCTACTCCGATCACTGGTCATGAGTGAACAATTTTATGCAAATAATTTTTTTTAAACAATTTTTTGTAGCTGTATACGTATAATATTAAATTTTATTGAGTTGTAGGTAAATACTAGATAGCTTTAGCACGCAAGTTAATTTTAATTGCACTTTTAGAATGCTTTTTTTGTTGTTAAAGATAAAAATCTTTTACTGAACTCAGGTGGAAGTACCTCTTCCGGTCATACCACCGCTAGATCGCTTCGCTATTTGGATCTAAAACTGTGTTGGTCAGTCGGCTCGTGAGTGGTATGTATTTCAGTACAGGTTATAACAGACTGCTCGCTTCGCTCGCCTGGTTCTGGAGAGTGCTGGATTTGTTTGTTCGGCTCGACAGAGGGCTTCGCTCGGTTCGCTCGCTTGGATAGTAAGTAGAAATGCAGTGGTCGTTCCGCTTGATAATGGACTTGCTACGCTCGCCCGCTACTCGTAGAAGGCTTGGTTACGCTTGTTTGGGTCTACAGAAGGCTCGTAAGTATGCTCGCAGCGGTTGCTCTGCTTAAGAATAGGCTCGCTTCGCTCGCCAGCTCGTGAGGGGGTTGGCACCGGTCACTTGACTTGAGAATGGGCTCGCTTCGCTCGCAAGCTCGTGAGGTGGTTCGCACCGGTGGCTCGGCTTGAGAATGGGCTCGTTTCGCTCGCCGGCTTTGAGGTGTTTCGCAGCAGTTGCTTTGCTAGAGAATGGGCTTGTTTTGCTCGCCGACCCGTGAGGCGGCTCGAAGCCGTCGGTCGGCTTGAGAATGGGCTCACTCCACTCGTCGTCTCGTGAGGCGGTTCACACCGGTGGTTCGGCTTGAGAATAGGCTTGTTTCGCTCGCCGGCTTGAGGCGGTTCGCACCGGTCGCTCTGTTTGAGAATGTGCTCGCTTCGCTCGCCGGATCGTGCGGCAGTTCACGCTAGCAGCTCTGCTTAATAATGGGCTCACTTCGCTTGCCGGCTGGAGACGAGGGTCGCAGCGATCGCTTTGCTTGAGAATTTGCTCGCTTTGTTCGCCGGCTCGTGTGAAGGCTCGCAGAGGTCACTTTGCTTTAGATTGGGCCCGCTTTAATCGCTTGGTTGAGCGAACGTAGCAAGCAATGCATGCGAAGTGAGTCGTCTCACGAACCAAACGATCAAAGCGAGCTCATTCTCGAGTATAGCGCCCGTTACTAGCCGGCTTACGAGTGAAGCGAGCCTATTTACGAATGGAATGCGAAAACTAAGAGCGTGCGAACTTAGCCTACACGTACGACCTGAGCGAGCGAAACGAGCTATCTTACGATTCGAAAGAGGGAAGTGCGGCCATTCAAACAGAGAAAGCGGCACTAGGGTACCGCTTTAAGAACAGCGCGGTGTTTTTCAACCTTCTCTGGGTGCTGGGTTGGTTTGGGTCTGGTTTTTTGTGGTTTCTTATGCTGAACAGCTCTCGTTTTCACTCATTATTGGATTTGGTGGTCTTGTTATATTGCTTACAATGCAAACTGAACGCAACTTTCTTCATTTGTTTTTTTTTTACAATTCAGTGTAGATTTATTATATCAGACGACATCTTATTTTTTTTACAGATTTTCTTACGGTTTCTGATACTGCCGTTTTTATTGTATTTGGTTGGCACTAGATTTTTTAGGCCCATTGGATTCGTTATAATACAAGCTTTCTTTCATTTCTGAGCATATTTACGGCAGGTATGAGACGATGTATGAAATTATTTTACTATTGTCAACTTCATATGCATTTTAAACCCTATTTTGCGTAACATTTTTGTTGTATCTCTTTAGATCCTGGTAGTCCTTTATACATTCTCGGCAACGACATCAGAATCGCCGTTCTAGCTGAACACGTATAATTTGCTCTATACGATTTGTAATTTCGACATAATTATAGTGAAAAATAGAGGGTCGCGCGCATGGGCCTGCCTTCGCGATGTGACGTCATATGCAAATTATATACTGCCTGTTTTTTTTTATAAATATGGTCTATCTTTTGCGTGTTCAACCATCACTCTAGCATTAAAAGTCGCGTAGTTATTAGTAATTGAAATCTTACATGTTTTTGGCGGTCAGAAATATTGCACTTACCACCAGTACTCCGAGCGAAAGGACGTTTTCACGTCAAAATACAGTAGACGACGTATATTTAGTAACCTAATCCGCTTAACTGTTCCTAAAGAGTCATAAAGAACCCTCTAAGAAATCGACACGTGTTTCTCCTCTCAACTAGGCATCCTCAGGATGACGATTGACTTGTCGCGAACCAGGACACGACGTGTTGCCACGCCAAGCGCCGAACGCAGAGTGAGCCACACCGCCCGCGTATATAGGATTACTGCTCGGTACACCTCGACCATGATCGTTATCAGCGCGATTAAGGGCGAACAATCGCAGCAAAGGTGGTGGTGGGTTCTTTATGACTCTTTAAGAACAGTTAAGCGGATTCGGTTACTGAATATACGTCGTTTATTGTATTTTATAATGGATTTCCGCAAAGTCACGCTTGAGTCAATTAACTATTGACAAATTAATCAAAACAGCGAAATTTCTGACAGCTATTTGCGACGTTGCCAACTTTCCGCTCTCCGTTAGCCTCTTGGTCATAAACACGAACCCTGCTGAGGCAGCCCGGGTTCAATCCCCGACTCGGCCAGTGTTATTGGGTTTTCCATGGGGAATTGCTCAGTAGCTGCCCCTGGATTTGCGACTGATTGGCACTAGGCTTAACTGCCATTAAATTATGTTTAAGTATGGGCACAGTGACGAACAGTGGCTCAGTGAAAACGGCCACAACTTAGGAGTTCCAGACTCCTAACTTGTGGCCGTTTTCACTGAGTAGTAGGTTCGAACCCAGACAGGCACTTTGTGTAAATTATTTCATCACCACTGCTCTCAAAACGGTGAAAGAAAACATCGTGAGGAAACGAGCATATCCTATACAGGGTGGCCGGGAAATCGACGCGAAGCCTGTTACCATGGATTCAGTACATGATTCTGAACCCCCCTGGGTTGAAATATCTCGTCAGTTATTTAACAAAAAAAACAGCTGTTCCAATTTTTTTTTTTTTGAGGTTGGGAAATTATCAAATAACTTCTCCCGCTCTTTCTATCTCTTTGAGGCTAGCGTGGAACACAACGCGCCGCCGACCCGGGTTTGGTCCTTATCGGACGGCAAATTACCCATTGCTTACCGTCCGCAAGCCCGCGCCTACGGTGGCCGGAAGTCGGCTCGTGACTCCCGATGCCCGGGGCGTCTCCTGCGGCGACTAGGGGTGCGAGGGCGCGAATCTTGCCTCTCCCTCGCGCGTTCCGCCTCCTCCTTCGCGAGCATTACTGCTTCGCAGAAGGAAGTGACGGCCTCCCATGCACTCTCGCTCCGAACCATGGCCTGAACCAGGGCCGGACGCAAGAGATCGCCGCCGCCAATCGCCTCCGTAAGGACACGGCGGTGCTCCGCCCAAGCCGGGCATCATAGAGGAGGCCTGTGTTCCATCAGTGGGAGAACGTTATAAGCTGATTATGCTATTGGCATAACCAGTTTTAAACGCCTCTGTGGTCTAGTGGTGACCACCTGTCTCAGGCCTAAAGATACCGGGTTCGATTGCCAGTGGGGGCAAAATTTTCTGCTCGGTTTGGTTGGTGCTAACGCTAGTTCTAAGTCCGCCTGGCTAGCTACCACCATCTTATCTAAGTCTGTCGCCATAGCAACAATGTTAACAGCATTGTTGTGTTTCGGCAGTTAGAGGTAAGATAGCCAGTTCGTCTGTGGTTGAGGATTCCGGGTAAAGCTCGCCTCCACCTTCGGCCTGATCAGCACTTATCAATAGGTGAGATGCACGCGAAGAGCACGCCGATGTGGTTTAAAAAAAATGGGGTCAGATCTCGGATTCGCCGCCAAGACGTCTCCATGCTCTAAATAGGACCCCAGAATAGTACAAAAGACGCATTTTAGGTATGAAGCTACAAGTACGCGGCGGGCTCGACTTTTCGGGCCAATGCAATGGGCGTAACGTAGTCAAAAGATATAAGAGTTACGCGATAGAAAGAGAGGCAACTTCTAGATGAATATAACAGTAGGTTAGTGCTGTGCGACCTGAATTGCACTTTATTGTGTTTTAGCAAGAGTCGCTTTTTATTTCAATGATTTTGCGGAATCTGTGATAAGACTTAAACAGGGCTAGAAGAGGACCCTTAGAAGCAGGCTTGATGTGAAAATATTTGCTTTTTTCAGGTGGAACCAGGGAGCAGGGTATCGTACCATCATTATGCAGACACGAGAAGCGGTTGACAAGAAGAGAGTGGTAAGTATATCTTATGTTATTTAGTTGCAATCAGTCTTACGTAGGACTTACACTATTCGTCCACCGTACCTGAACGGGACGTCAACGAGAAATGGCCATAGTAAATGTACTGTCGCTACTTCGGCGTCGTCATTTGTTTTCGTTGAGATCCCGTTCACAGTGCGATGGACAAACGGCCATAGGGGTATCTTGTTACTCAATAACTAGGCTGTGTAGCTCAGATTGGCTGCTCTATGTTAAATTCTGGTATTCAGCTGTATTCGATTAGACTGGAAGCCGACCCCAAAATACAACAAAAACAACTCACACAACAAACACTATAAAACTAATTTACATCCGTAAGACGTCCTCGTAACAGAAGGTCCAGTTGAAAACCAGCGTCACTAGTTGTCTGGCATTTATGCTGAACTGGGCCTCTTTGGCGCAGCCGTGAGGCACACAATATTATTTAAAGTTATCTTTATTTTTTTTGTTTTTGTGTGAATATTGTGTGCCTGAGTCCTGAGTCAAATAAATTTATTTTCTTTCTTTCTTTCAAATAGTTGGGAAAAGGCTAGGTTGACTGGCTGGCAAACAAGCGAGACTCGAAACTCGAAACGAGGACCTTCCGTGCCTCGGAAAGCACGTTAAGCCGTTGGTCCTGGCTGTCATTCGTAGATCTCAGAGGCCCGAAAGACTGAACCAGTCTTACTAAGGTGTAACATGTTATTCAGTAAAGCTGGGTGGTGGAAGTCAGAAAGGCAGTCGCTCCATGTAAAATACCTACTGATATTCAGCTGCATGCCGTATACCGTGTGGTGCCGGACTTAAAGAATAGCACCACCTTCAGAATGGGCAGCAGCGTTCTCTATGAATTTTTAACACCATACTACGATCGCCTCCCCCCCACCCAAATGAAGCACAGAACCGGTAGAAGTGACGGTAGTTGAGGTCTATGGCCAGCGGCTGAAATGATGTTAATGATGATGATTCAGCTGCAGCCAATTAGAATGGAAAAAAATCCGATCAAATGGAAGTGAATCTGATAGTGGTAATTCACCCAGTTATTTTGTCAAATTCAGACTCTATGGAACACGCTTTATTTGACATTTTACCACAGATATTGTACGAATTCACTCCTACATTGTTCCGTTTTAAGTTCAGACAAAGTGACAGCGGATTTTAATGGTTTTTAGTATAAATATTGTTACTTTTTAACTTTAATTAATTTTTAAATAGCAGCTATTTAAAAAATAATTAAAGTTAAGCAATAAACTCTATTATGAAGCAAATAATATAGGTAATTAATGAAATAAAAAATAATAAAGTTTTATTTGTACTCTTTAAAGTTCGTGGGTAACGAAACGTAATCGACTGTAGGTGCCACAGGGCCGCTATCGTTATTGACAGTTCTCACTCATCGTATGTACAAACATAATGTTGTTATTGATATGAAAACTTAGGATGCAAGAGCGAGCGAAGCGAGCTCGGGACTTTGGGCACCTTGACTCGTACAGATTAGGTTAGAAGGGGATGGCGGGGACTAGTGAGCGAGCGAACAAGAACCCCCTATTCCCGTCGTGGTTTTTTTTAATTTTTAATTCAAAAATAAAAGCCCGCAAAACGGGCTCAGTCGACTACGCTTTATGCTTGGAAACAAATTCAGACCCGCCATTTGATCTTTCCCGCCTGTAATACTCCCAGAATCCCACCAATACCGATTGAAACTTTCGCGTTTTTTTCCTCGTCACCTATGGTTTAGCGCTCTTTGGGGTTTTCAAATTTAAACTAAAAACGGACTATTCTATCAAAAAAAAATAGCTACTATAAAAAAGCTTAGTCTTAGCAAAGTCTTAGTTAAAGTACAGTGGGACACTGGGAACGAAGCTAAGTTCATTTACCTTCGCTCATGTAGCTACCGCGCGTTTGCATAATTCGGGTCAAACCGCGAACTATGAACCGAAGTATGAAAAGACGCGGTAGTTATAATGCATTCATCATAACTTGACCCGTGACGTGATTGGGAGCAATGAATTTTGCTAGAGTTCAAAATGGCAACTGAAAGAACAGCGACACATTTTCGTAAACGATTACGACTAATCTGTTTCATTTTGACTGTTCAACAACATTCATTGCGCTATTTACATTGTTGAGCAGATTTTTTTTTCTAACTTATGAAGCAATGAATTGTTAAGTTAGCAATCTATATCAAAACGATTCAGCTTCTGATTGATCGTGTATTACGCAATTAGGGTACAGTTCATTGATTCAAACTTGATGGCGGCTGGAACATGAGGCGAGCCGCTGCGCAGTAACGAATTCATGGGTCAGCGGGTGTAAGGTGTGGGGTACTGCGCATCGAGTAGCGCATTTCCGAGCTGCCATTAAGTATGAATCGAACAGACCAATCACATGACAACAAAATTCAGTGCTACCAATCGCATCACGGGTCAAGTTATAATGAACGCACTGTACAATACGCGCCACGAAAGATGAGACTTGACCGCGCCCTGCGCGCTCTTTCCGCCGCCCCGATGAAACCCTGGCTTCATAAAGAGACCTATAAATCGTCTACTGCGCAATGAAGCTACGTGGTATGTCAAGTCTCATCTTTAGTGACACGAACTGCACACGAAGCTAAACGAACTTAGCTTCGTTCCCAGTGTGCCCTGCGCTTTGGAATGCATACCTATTCATACCCAAATGTTTTACCTTTTCAGAATAAGCTGCAGTTAATGGCCTTCACTCCTGAAAGAGCAACCCTACTGAAGTGTGTCGAGTCCACGCCAGAAATTAGCTTAGACTCACAATTAGGGCTGCCGGTAAGTTAAAATGTACTTACTTAATAAAAATCTTAAATTCACTGACAGACTACGCACAACCTAAACCGCTGGGTGTAGAAGCATGATATTTTGCACAAGATTTCCTTATTCAACGAAGGTAAGCAGTAAGAAAGTATTTTTGAAAGTTCCTGCCCTAAATGGGTTAAAATAAGGGATGAAAGTTTGTATGGAAATTCGTAATTTTTGCTGAAATCCCATCGGAATGTTACCTATAGCATAACAAGACGCCTAAAGGGACCTACCTATCCCCCGAACGGTAAAACAGAGAAGAATTGAAAGTGTTCTGCCCGCCAAGCTAGCGTCGCTGAGCGAGTACAATACGTGCCACGAAAGATGAGACTTGACCGCGATTCCCGCGCTCTTTCCGCCGCCCCGATGACGCCCCGGCGCGCGGCGTGGCGGCGCAGACCTCATACCGCTAAAGAGACCTATAAATCGTCTACTGCGCAAGTCAAACCACGTATTGTGTCAAGTCTCATCGTTATTGGCACGTATTGTACCTACTCTCTTTGATAGCTCTTGTCGCTGCGACAAACTCACGTGGTGTAAATAGAAAGCGATCAACTATTAATATACAATATGTAAAAAAACCCTGTCGGATCCGAAAGTGGCACATAGCCTACTACTGCAACATGGCTGCCTGCCCATTGACGCGGACCGAGGGAGTAATGCGGAACGGAGATGTGGACTGTGCGAATCTAAGCCGAGTTCACGAGACGAATAATTTGAGCGGGCTGCAATATCCCGCGGCCGGTTTTTTCCGCTTTCCCGCTCCGCTTCCCGGTTCTGTATGAATTTTTAAACTAGTTCGCAAATCCACGTCCACTGAAGCGGACCGGAGATTTTATGCAATTCCATTGGTTAATATTGGCACAGCTCCGCTCCGATCTTCTCCGCTCCGATCTTCTCCGCTCCAGTGGACAGTCAGCCTTACATTACCAAAAAGTAAAAAAAATACTTATTTATTTTTATTTTTTAAGTTATTGCTATTTTAAATTAACATTTTAAGCACCAAAATTAGGTACCCAAATTCATTAAAAACTAGCAAATTTTATTTATTTATTATTTATTTATTTATTTATTTATTTATTAAAACTTCATGCACAAGTAAAAAACTGTACAAAGGCGGACTTAATGCCTGAGGCATTTTCTACCAGTCAACCTTAGGGTGATGCAGAGACAAAACATAGCAGGTGCAACATAAGGGATAGATAACTTGAAAATTAATACACACTAATACATAGATACATACCTACATACATATAAACCGAATAAACTTTGTCAGGAGAAATAACGATTGGTAGAGGAGAAAACAAATCCAACAAATCAGCGCTGCAATGATTCCGCCAACTTTTTACGAATATGTTCACGTGCCTTCACTTTGAAAGATAACCGACTGGTTGCCATCCTGATATTCAGAGGGAGCGCATTCCAAAGAAAAACCGCCTGGACAAAGAAAGAAGAGTGAATAAAACCAGAACGGTGAGAAGGACATCGTAGAAGACGATTGTTGGTAGAACGAAGATTTTTATTATGGGCAGAGCATAGGTATTGAACATGGGAAGTCAGGTAAGAAGGAGAAGTGGGATTGTCCAGTATAGAATACAACATAGACATAGCCCTCAACTCTCTGCGCTGACGTATGACGTATGACGTATGTATTTAATACTTCAAGTACACAAATGTACAGAGGCAGACTTAATGCTATAGGCATTTTTTACCAGTCAACCTTTGGGTGATGCAAAGACAAACAGTGGCAGATGCAACAGCGAGAAGTGAGGAATAAATATTTATTTAAATATAAAGATATACATAAATCACAAATTAAACTAAAAACACACTAAACATAAATAAAAAAACAAAGTAAAATTAAAAATTACTGCAGTCCTGTACGAGGCCAAAAGGCTCCTATCTCAGCATAATGCTGCGACATTTAAAAAATAAATGTCGCAGCGCTGGTATTATGATAGGGCCCGCAAACTATAAATATAATATATACACCTAATATTATATAAGTACAAATAAATACACATAAATATACTAAAACAACTAAGACAATCAATGCGAAAACATTACCGTTGTGATGATACTGCGAGTTCCAATTAATAGTTTTAGTTGCCAATTTTCAACAGGGGTTATAAATTACCTATGACTTGTAGACACACCCGCTAAACGACGACCTCTCGAAAAGTGCCCATTCAAAAAAGTGAGTATTTTTTTTCTTTTTTCCCGAAAATTACCACATAAAAAGACTACATATCAAAACCCTCACGGATCGGACAGAGTTTTTTTACTTGTTCTGTATAACTCTTTTACCAACACGGGATCTACAATCTTTTGTATGATTTTTGAGCGAGAAAATCGTTGATAGTTAAAGTCACAAATATATTGCCCTCGTGCTCGCGCATTAGAAGGACCTTCAAATGCGCGAGCGCGACGGCAATTCATTTGTGCGCGAGCGATAGAGATAAGTAATAAGGGGTCATTGTACGAAAATCTTTCTGTTTCGCGACCGGACTTTAGTCGCTTCCTCATCGGTGGAGGGACACGTGCCATAGCACAGATGAATACAGTTGGGACACTCCGCAAAATCATTTAAGTAAATAAAAAGCGACTCTTGCAACGACACAATAAAGTGCAATTCAGGTCGCACAGCGCTAATAAAAGCTTACAGTTATATTCACCTACAAGTTGCCTCTCTTATAACGCGTAAATCTTAGATCTTCTGACTACGTTACGCTCACTGAATTGGCCCAGCAAGCTGGGCCCGCCGCGTACTTGTAGCTTCATACCTAAACCGCGGAGTGTCCCTAGGGATTGCAATCCCGCAAAACGGGATCACGCATTCCCGCGGGATCCCGCTGCTTTTATTAATCTGCTGGATCCCGCACCTCCAAAGCGCGGATCCGCCGATCCCGCAAATTAAAAATTTGGCGCTAAAACTAGCGGACGGTTGGCGGGCTGTTCTGTCATAAATGGCACTATTCCTGACGGTTCAGCCTACTAGCGTAGAAGCCGAAAGAGCATTTTCAGCATCAGGACATATTTGCAGTTCACTCAGAAGCAGGCTCGGATATGATACAATAAATGCCATTTGCTTTTTAAGGGCGTATTTTCAAAAGTTATCACCATAGGTTGATATCATAGTAATAGCATCTAAGAAAGTTGTGATTTGATTATAAGTCATTATATGAATAAGACTGAATTAAAAATATAAATAGTTCTTCTTCTAACTGAACAGACAGCTGTGCTGCTGGGGAGTTTGTTGCGCCACTTCTTCTTCCCAGCTAATGCACTAGGAAGTGGTGAAGGGTGGGCGTTTTGGGGGACTGTCTTATGTAATTGACGTTCAAAAAGTGCTGATTCTCAGCCTAGTTTGAATAAATGACTTTTGAATTTTTTGAATTTTGAATAAAATTAAACAAAACTATGAAACTTTGCCAAACATTAAAGATGAATCTAAGAAGACAGATTACTAATTACATATACTTAATTAATAGAAATTTCTGTTGTAAGCAACAGAAATTGTAGTGTAATGTAAGATATATTTAATAAAAGTTGATTTTTACACAAAAATCTGTAGTTTCAGTTTGATTTTATAACATAATTTAAACGATGCGGGATCCCGTGGGATTGAATGAGCTGCGGGATTGCAATCCCTAAGTGTACCATCTTTATTAAGAGCGTTTATCCTAAAAGTTGGCAACGTCGCGAATAGCTGTCAAAAGTTTACCTGTTTTATTAATTTGGCAACTAACTAGCGAATTGGAATATTAATAATGAATTGCAATTTTAACATTGAACTTGATGTTGTATCCGTTTTAGGTGTAAAAAATATATTTGGAAAGATTCAAAATACTTTTTTTACATCTAAAACTAAATATTCGGTGTTATGATATGAATTATTATTGCATTTCATAATCAATATTCTAGTTCGCTAATTAGCCACATTTCTTATTTCCATACAGTTTTATTGCCAAATTAATCAAAACGGCGAAATATTCGCCAGCTATTTGCGATGTTGCCTACTTTTAGAGTGCACGCTGTCAATGTTTTTTTACTTTTTTTTCCAGTTTTTCCCCTGCCTCTTCACATTCAACATGATGTATGGATCGGTGGACGCACGACGATCGACCTTCAACATGAAATATAAACTTGTGGAAACTGTTTTCGATATGTTACAAGAAATTAAACCTTGTAGTTTTTCATAATTACGTATTGTCGACCTAGTAGTTGTAAATTTATCACTTACTAGCTGCTACTTCGCCTGCGTGGCTCCTAATTCTTTTTCTAAAATAAAAGTACAGCCTAGTTACTCGTTATAGCATCAGCTAACTGCCAATGAAAGTTCCGTCAAAATCGGTCCAGCCGTTTCAGAGATTAGCCGGAACAAACAGACAGACAAATAGACAGAGAATTTTTTTTAAACTTGTGTTCATAAAAAATTGTGAATAAAGAAAAGAAGCAAAAAAAAACTGTGTAAGATGACAACATCAACTAAGTCTATCGCAATTGACTGCTGGTCGTAGTCCTCTCCATGGCTGTGTTCCAAAACACTGTCATCCGCCTTCCACATCCAGTCTGTCTTTTGACAACAATTGTAAAAAAAAATTGCTCCACAATTTTTCGCGGGCCTTCCCTCGCGGCGGGCACTCTGGGATACGCTGACAGCTAAAAAAACAAACCAATTACGAGGTCGAGTATGCTGTTCTAATATTATCATGTAAAAACATACCAATATACAAAAAATCAGTTATGGAATATATGCAGTTGTTTCATTTATTACGCTGTAGAACCTCTGATCTGGCACACCACTGAACATCTTCTTTCTCTGGTAATCGTCCCAACTATACAGGATGACAGGCAGGGCCGGATTTGAGGCAGAGCAACAGGGGCCATGGCCCCGGGCCTCCACCAAACATTTGATTTGAATTTGATTTTTAATAATATACGCTAAATTTACCGATTTGTATAAAAACGATTATCAAAAAGATCAATATATGGAAATCTTCTATTAGCAAATACTCGAAAATTCAGAGCTACATTTCCAAATGTTGAAATTACGTTGAGAATGTATCAACAACAATGTGTATGTGTTGATGGCGTCGAACTGCACTGAAGAATACTCATTTTCGAAGATGAAATAAAAAAAAATTGACTTCGGACTACAATGACACAGAACCGCCTATGAAAGTTATCCCTACTTAGTATTGAAAGTGATTTACTCCGAGAACTGGATTTCACCGAAATTATCAATGATTTTTCGACCAATAAAGCTCCATTAGCATCTTCATCATCATCTTCTTATCTTCATCATTTATCTTTTTTTCTTTTGTATATTTTTAGTACCTATTATGTATAAATGATTGAAAACTATGTTTTTTTTTCGTCTGGTCCAAAAACAAAATCGGTGCCTCCACTTATTGGTTGCCCCAGGGCCTCCACACCTTTAAATCCGGCCCTGATGGCAGGGACATCGACGCTAAGTCTGCAATGGATTCAGTACATCATTCTGAACCCCTGCGTTGAAATTTTTCGTCGGTTATTAAAACAAAAATCAGCTGTTTCATATAAAAGTGCAATACCTATGCGGTCAAAATGTATGGAGCAGTTTTTTTTTTGTTCATTTCGAATCCTAGTTTCCAATTGAAATCATTGCCACTTAAACAAATATCAACTCTACCCAGGAGTTATTAAAGTTGATTTTAGAATGACTAGTAATATTTGGACAGTCCTAAAAATTTTTGAAGTGGTAGCGCAAACTGAACTTTATGTGTAGGTGTTAAAGTAAATTTTCTAGAAATACATATTTGTTTACATGTTTGAAAAATTTATTCGAGCAGTTTATATGATAAAATACCCGACTGCAAAAACACAACTGAAAAGAGAGAAACAAGCATTCTTCTTCTTTACGTGTGGTTAGTGACTAACCTGTTGTCAGAGTTTTAAAGCTGCACATGGGCCTCTGACTTGGCTTCACATGCCGTCGAAAAATATCCCTCAGACGGCGTATCCTCACGATCGCAGGCCGACAAACCAATAACCTGAAATATGGTGTACCTGTTGTTCCACGCGCGAGACCCACCCCGTTGGTCTCGCGGTGGCAAGCGCGACTGCAGAGCGCGGGATCCTGGGTTCGATTCCCAGGTCGGGCAGTGTTATTAGGGATTGCTCAGTAACAGCACAGATTAATACAGATGGTACACTTCGCAAAATCATTTTAATAATAAGCGACTCTTGCTACGACACAATAAAGTACAATTCAGGTTGCACAGCGCTTATTACTTACCTACAGTATTTATATAGGTATATTTACCTAGAAGTTGCCTTCTCCTTCTATCGCTTGTCTATTAGATCTTCTGACAACGGCCTCATTTACATTCAGCCCCGGTCGCTGCTCCTCGCGCTGCCGGCAATAATCCCCTAAAATACTGCTGTAGCAGGATCGCGAGAAGTGTGGTTACATTCTTCCCTACCACTCGCATCGCTTTCGACTTTCGGCAATGGCAGACTTCGAAATAATTATGGCGTCCGCGGTGTCTTCTTGCAATACATAATAATGTTCAATATATTAAAAAAATATCAAATTGATAAAAAAAAATATCGCACCCTTAGTAATATAAGGGCACGACTCGAAATATTGAGTTTTTGTTTGATGGCTCAATATCAACTTACTGTTCTGCCACTTGGCTTTCACAGAGGGAGACACAATTACAGTATTGGCTTTAATATTGTCTTTTTCCCTTTCTGTGAAGGCCAAGTGGTGGAACTGTTGATGTTGGGCCAATCTAACACAAAGGCTCAAAAACTCAATATTTCAAGTTGTGCCTTTATATTACTAAGGGTGCGATATGTCGTCGTATTTTCTCCTCCAGGCGTCGTGAACTTTATGTTTTAATTTGTGGTTTTTGTCGTTTATATCCCATATTGCTTTTTCGGATTCCAGCAGTTCTAAAAACTTTAAAGCGTTTTCATTAATTCAGTCGAATCGTATTTTAGCAAATCGTAAAAAAACAAGGCGGCACGCACGTCCAATTCGTGCAAGCGCTCTGCGAGAAGTGAGCGACGGAACTGAATGTAAACACGCAGTGCCGCTGGCGCTGCCGGTCCTTTGACTTCCACACAAAAAACCGCTCATTTGGGGAGCGCCGGGCAACGCGAGTAGCAGTGGCAGCAGAGAAGTATCGTGTTAAATACTCATCCTGCCCACTTCCCCGCCTACTTTCCTGCTGACTGCCGTGGAAATGAGCCGAGTGTAAATGGGTATTACAATCACTGAATTGGCCCACAGCCAGACGGGCCCATATGTATTCATCTGTAATAACAGCCCGGAGTTGACGTTGGCGGTGTGTGATACACCTGTGCCTCGGGAAGCACATCACTTCGTTGGTGCTACGCCTAGTCTCTCTCCGGTCGTGTCGGATTGCCGTCCCATCGGACTATGAGAGTGAGGGAAGAGGGAGTGCCCCTGACTACGCACTAGGCGAGTGTAACTCTTTACGGAACCGACTCTCTGATCCGGATCAATGAAGTGTTCCAAAAGATTGGTTCAGTAACAACGTTTCAAACGCATCATTTGAATTTGAATCGCTTTGCCTGTGCTCTTTCCGCGCGACCTAGCTTGCGAGGCGACTGAGCAGCAGTTAGCGAGAGAGAAAGACAGACGCTGAGTTACGTTACTTTATTCAGGAATACACGTCAGTTGTTGTAAACTGACTCGCGAGTCACGAGTGAGCGAGTGACACATCATAATCTATTTAAGTCAGAAAGAGATACCAAATGAGATGTGTATCACGCATACTCTCACAGTTTTTCGTTGTCGTTATGCATTTTTATATCAAATGAAACATCAATGATTCGGATCATTTCAGTGATCCAGATGCAAATGTTCCAATCGCATAAATGATACACTTTGCCCACCTCTACACGGTTATGTGCACTATATCTCCCGGATCGATGGCTAGTCTTCGCCGAGATTGGCCGCCATGGCAAGTCTGGAAGACTATTACTTCATTGGCGACCATACGCTTTGTCAAATAAAAAAAGTGAGCCAACTGAGATTCGCACTCGCACACAAAGGGTTGCGTACTGTATTAAAATCGAGCAAAAAAAAAACGCCGAAAAAAAACACGTTTCTTGCCTCTGAACTGAATTTAATTTGTATCTTATATTTGTTTTCACAGCGGCCATAGAAATACACAAGCTTTGAAATTTTCAACTGTTACGGTTTATGAGATACAGCCCGCTGACAGACAGCGGACGCTTAGTAATAGGGTTCCGTTTGGAACCCTTCTAGTGCGGAACCCTAAAGAACGAGAAAGAAGTCAGTTGTTGCTTCCTCTCTTTTATTTTATGTACCAGGGAAATAAAACACAAATTATTTCTATAAACAATTTATACTATTTTTATTGTATCGGATAAAAAATAACTAAAAACTACTAATAGTAAAAAAAAGAATACAACGCGACCTTTGCCTACCAAATCATGAAAACTTTTATTTTTACAAAAAAAAAGTATGAATCTCCTTTTTTTAACAACGTTCACGATTTTTTTACTTTTCATATTTTTTTAAATTTATTGGCAGTATGGTATATACAAATTTATATAATAATCTATATCTTTATATTATTGCGCCTCACTTTTGCGTGCGTGTACCGATATCGATAAATTTTATCGATAGTCAGGATCGTTCTTTTCGCCAAATCAAAAATGCGTCGACTTAATGTATCGACGATCTAGTATTCATACGTATTTGATTAAAAATAGCCGTCGATTTGATTAAAAAAATATATCTATCGACATAGTTACATAGCCAATATATTACTTAATGCATATTATGAGAGCGCACACAAAAGTACTAAGCGTTTACTGATTGCATTCATGTAATTTAAGACTCGTTTTTTGATAAAAAATATTCATTGAGTCTAATTTTGGGCCAAAAAAATACTTTACCCCACTAAATGGCCTGGGCTACAGCTATGAGGCCACGAATTTGCATCTTCAAAACAATATATTTCAATACATTTAACATATTTTATGTGATGGGCTAATCCGAGGCCTAAGAACTGTCCCCAGGCCAAACTACAAAAAAGATACCATTAAACATATACATAATCTAACTCCAAAGTCACATTAAATCAAAACAAATATTCAAATGTGATTTTGAATTTAACATCTGAGGCCTGAATTTTTTATCACAAGCGTAATCACAAAAAAAAAATATAAAGATCGCTTTGAGTTGAAGAAATAGGCTCAATGTCACACGATCGTTTTAAAATAGGAATTCGAATTAAAAGTCAGGCCTCAGTCTGGCCTGGCGGCAGCGGAAAACGCGATTTTAAAATAAGAATGTGTGAAGTTAGGCGCGCCTACCGCTTACCGTCAGGCCACAAAATAGAAAAAGGGTACATTCCATGGCCTGAAACTTTTCTATCTTAAAAATGACGGTTGTTTTATTACACATAATATTATATTAGTTCATGGGGTATGATTTAAGGTCTAAAGTATTGTCAAGTGGTAATAAATGCTTGACGTTTAAATTAAAAAATATATGAAAGAAATTAGGGTCAATCCAATAAATTAATAATTTACCCTCACCATTTAAATATCATTTGTTTCCCCTTTGTTAATTAAAATGCCCCTCAAAATTAAACTCAGTTGACGCCTAATTACTCTCATATTGAAACCGTATTTAAATACTAGAGAAGTTCAAAGTTAATTGGAATTACCCTTTATCTAATTAATAATAATTAATAACAATAACTATTCTCCATGAATTTGTATGGATTCTAAAACATATGAGTTCCATAGTTGCTAAATTCAATGGATTTTAAGCCCCACTATATTAAATAAAAAGCAAGATTATTGTTTTTTTTTTTCGTTTAAATTAAAAGCTACTAAATCTACAAAGAATAAACTTTTTATTTTTATTTTTTACTTAATATTTACAAGAATAAATGATTCAAATGATAAATGTGTTTACGTTCAGTTACCGAGGTGATTTTTTTTACAAAAATTTGTAGTATCTACACAATTATTGCATACACGAGTGCTCATTTTTTTTACATTTAATTATTTTTTTAATAAAAAATTGCGATTTTTAAGTTGGCAATACCGTAAGTCGTAATTCAGGAATATATCTCTTTTTAATTTTCGCGAAGGGCGAGAAATACCCTGAGGTATTAAGTACCCCAAAATTACCTGAACATTACCCTAAATGGGGTGAGTTAATTAAGTGAATAAAGCCCCAATGGGGTGGAATAATAATACCACAAGAGGGTAAACAGTACACCAAGTGCTTTCAACATTAAATACTCCCATACCAAAGACAGAAATTTGCTAGATCTCAGAAAAAACCTCCATATGCAAACCATACAATTCTGCTCAAACTGTACTTCATAACTAAATCAGTGAAAGCTTCGTTAATAAAGGAATACTAACTAAATATGCTTAAACACACGTTTTGTTACTAAACTATCTCACTCGACTAAATTACAAGCACAGTTTGAAAATGGCTGTCTTTGCACACACACAACTTTGCTGTTCCCGCGATTTCGAGACGGTTGAGAAATTTTTAGGTTAGGAAAGATACTATTTTATTTGTTTTGTGAAAAGGCCTTAAGGGGAAAGCGTCAGGATAGTAAATTTTTTCACATATTTTTGCAATTTGCAGGTCAATATCAAGTTGTATGCTCATCTTAATATGATTCGCGGCCGTATCAAATATTTATTTATAGAATTATAACCATAAAAAT
Source organism: Agrochola lota (assembly GCA_947364205.1). NCBI lineage: Eukaryota > Metazoa > Arthropoda > Insecta > Lepidoptera > Noctuidae > Agrochola > Agrochola lota. The sequence goes on along the minus strand of OX376246.1, from coordinate 3,917,153 downwards.
CATCAATACAACTCTCTAAGTTCACATAGGTAACCCTATTGAATAACCTATGAACATTTGAGGATTATTCTTACTTCTAAGGAGTTGTATTGCTAATTGTAATGATTATAATTCTGTAAAGCCATATTTGTTACGGTCGCGAATCATATTTTAATCAACATACAACCTGATCATCTGGCATCTGGCAAATTGCAAAAACATTTAAAAAAAAAAATCGCGAGCTGTCTTAGCGCATCCCCCATAAGATAGGTAAATTTTGAACCTAACTGTAAGCGTTTACAGCATCTGTGTTGTCTTTTTCTCAACCATATTGGGGTCGGTCTCCAGTCTAACCCGATTCAGCTGAATACCAGTATTTTACATGGAGCGACTGTAAGGTTTTACATGTGCCAAATATTAATATTAAATATAAAGCATTGAAAAGTAAGGAATTTAAGCTAAGAAATTAGCAATTTACCATTTTTTTAATAATATATATTATAAGACATACTTAAATATTTTAGCACACAATTTGGGCAGTGCATGTTACTAATAATTTAGGGAAAGTTATTAATGTAATTACTTGCATATTAAATAAATTATTTAAAAAAAGAAGATTTAGTACAGTTTAGTTTTAGCTACTAAGAATTGCATAGGAACGTTAATTCTTTAGATGTTAATCAAAATGACCCTAGCTCAGGGTAAATACCCTAAGAAACATGTATTTTTTCTTTATTTTTTCTTATTCAATTTAATTTTCCGTACAAATCAAGTACACAAACTAACTACAGCGCGCAAACCCGAACAATATGTGCTACCGATTCGTCCCAGATATTTTTTTATGCAATTTTTTATAATGTTTTTTTTTCAAGCCGATACGCAAGACGACACTACCTTTACAGCTGCCTATGTTTTACTGAAATTTAATGAAAAAATGAAATGTTTTCTGGTTTTTTAATAGGGTATTTGCATCTTACTTTTAAAGCGACCCGGAGCATCGATCACAATATGTTAAATTTCTTTAAGAATAAGCAATTCTTAGCGGTAACATTATTCATGTTTGTATTTTAATTAATCAAACACAATAATTGGGTCCTAATCTTAAACTCTCGAAATAAAAGTCCCAAGGAGCGGTTTTGTAACTCAGAAAATATAATATTAAAGAATGTACAGCTTTCCAAAGAAAAGTTTGTGCTTCGGGAATCATCGTCTTTCTTCGGAAATACGATTGCGCGATGATGATCTAATAAAGAGTTGTTACAACCATGGAAGTATTTGCCTATTTTATATTACCATGTTTACAAAATTATACATTATCAACTCTATGTAATTCCAAATATATTTTCAATTTTTTTTTTGTGACAATAACTATCTGAAACCGGAGTACAGTGCGTTCATTATATTGGCAGCACTGTTCTCTCAGCCGCCATTTTGAACTCTATTAGTATTGAAACTAAGCTTGAAAAGCAATAGTGCCAACATGAGGGCAAGGGACAAGTTGTAGTGAATGGATAGACCGAACCGGTCCGACCGGATAACGAACAGACCGTTCACTATAACTAATAGAGATGACGACAACATTTTTTTTAGTCCGTCATGGAAATTATTAAAAAATATTGGCCACGCATTTTTTCTTTTTTTACGTAATCTAAAGAATACGGCGATACATTGAGTTAAAATGTGCCATGACGTCACGAGTATGTAGATTTTATACTTACTTGTGACGTAGCGACCCCCATTCCCCAACTTAAAATGCGTTTTATCTAAGTATTGTTTAATTAATATTATAGAGCTAAAAATACGTGTCTAATATTTTTTCTCTATCTGACTGACGGACTAATTAGATATTTTTTTTTTACCTCGGCATCATACCTATTGTCCTAAGTTTAGTTACAATACTAATATTGCTCAAAATGGCGACTGACAACGAATCGCGTCAGAAAAAAAACATAGAAGCATGTCGTGCTAATTCGGAAAAACGAAGATTACCGAAGCGCATAACTTATCTGGTTTACCTGTAAGTAGGTTGTATGTCATTCACTAATCAGAGATGAGATGGCGTAATGGCATGCAAGCTACTTGCATAGTTTTTTGCGAGTTACTGGCATTATGTATACTCTTAGCTTTATAAATGTTTGGCTTTTGTCGGCAGTGGACATTAAGTCAATATTTTAGTAAATTTTCATTTAAGCAACAAATTTTACTGTTATCCGGTTATTATTTCAACGAAAACATGTTATCTTATTGCTTCGTTATTTTCATAAAAAACGATATTCTGTCATCTAGTGTTACAAAAAAACAATAAAAACAGCTTTTTTTTTTAAATAATAATTGTGTTATATTGATATATTTACACTGAAGATATTGGCGACATTTTGATTTTATTTATAATCAAGTCATTAAAAAAACATTGAAGTGTCGACTTCAATTGCAGCCTATTTGGAGCGGAAGTGCCTTCGCACACGAGGCTTAGAAAAAAAAAATGCAATTTCATACAACGAACGCATTTTCATTCCACGTCATATCCTGTTAGTCAAAACAACGACCGTATTCGTCATAGAACATTTTCTTGTCTTTAGCAAATTCTAAGCTAATAGATTAAAATATATTATTGAGAACATTTTTGCAGTTGCTTTTTAAAGCAATTTCGCTTAGGGTTATTTCGGTTACCCCGACGGCACCAACCTTTGACCAAACATTGGAAGCCAAATCCAAAATCAACACAAATGTTTGACGAGTTGTTCAGAGACATCCGCTTTCGACAGATCCGCGAATTCCGGTGCGGATTTGCCTCTCTGTAATATCTCTATGGTACTTCTAGAGTCTAATTGTTTCATGTGATACATCAGTTTGTTGGCTGATATTGGGTGGATTGGCCTGGCGACGTTAAGACTGGTGTTTTTGAGCGCTCTCGCTAGAGTTTTGAGGAACTTCGACCATTGCCTTTCGTTTGACGTCGCTTCCGGTGTGTTTACGAGTACTGATGCCTTTTCTAGGAGTGCGCAGACGCAGCTTAGGGTGAACTGGAAGTAAATAAGGTTGGTTAGTAAGGTTAATCGAGACTATTATGTCACAAACTCGCTCTAGAGCAATGGGCGATCAGTCGCCGCGTTAAGAGTGTTTATTCTGAAAGTGGGCAACGTCGCAAATAGATGTCTAATATTTACCTGTTTTGATTAATTTGGCAATATTACTGTATGGAAATAAGAAATGCGGCTATCTAACGAACTAGAATATTAATAATGGATTGCAATTATAACACTGAATTTGATGTTGTAACCGTTTTAGGTGTAAAAAAGGCATTTGGAAAGTTTCTAGTCGGTGTTACGATATTAATTGTTGCATTTCATAATTAATATTTTAGTTCACTAGTTAGCCATATTTCTTATTTCCATACACTAAAATTAATCAAAACAGCGAAATATTTGACAGCTATTTACAGTATAAACGCTCTTAAGAGCTGAGTTGTCGGACAATAAATCATTGTTATAAGCCTGTCTCGCTCGCACTCTGCAGCTTATAGAGCAGGTAGCAAACTATCGATAAGATGCAAGGCATTGCACATTCATATTGATACTGATATTTATGGCCCGACGACTCAGTTCATAATGCGAGTACTATAAGTTCTAAACTCCTGATGGCGGTTCCGATTCCTAATTATAACAATGATTAGATTAAATAGATAATTTGCTCCACATCTGTACCCTAATTGCGTAATACACGATCAATCAGAATCGTTTTGAAACAGATTCCTAATCCATTGCTTCATAAGTTCGGAGAAAAAATCTGCTCAACAACGTGGATAACGCAATGAATGTTGTTGAACTGTCAAAATGAAACAGATTAGTCGTAATTAGATGGCTGGGTGACTTGCGAGAATAAAATGGCTTCTTGTATGTTTCGCAAAAGGCTATTTAGTTATTTGGGACTAAGTCCTAAAACAGCGTACTATGATTAAGATCCGATTGCGAAGCTTGCGGACAACGAGCAAGATTCTTCAATAGATGATTCCATTAGCCTAGTTTTAATAAACACAAAATTCAAAAGACATTTATTCAAACTAGGCTGAGAATCAGCACTTTTCGAACGTCAATATTACATAAGACAGTCCCCCTGCACGCCCACCCTTCACCCTTTCCTAGCGTGTTAGCTGGGAACAAGTGGCGCAACAAGCTGTCCAGCGGAAAATATGGTGCTGAACTGTGCCAGCATAAGGTATTGAGGTTTGTTTATTTAGGAAAACACATTTATCAATAACATTTAGAAGAAAAAAACAACACGTCTATTCAACCTTGTTTCCAATTATGTTATTTTATTTTTAAACGTATATCAATCTTATTGATAAACATGTTTTCGTCATAAAACGCCATAGACAAGGTGACTGGGACATCTTCATCATCATTTCAGCCGAAGGACGTCCACTGCTGAACATAGGCCTCCCCCAAGCACCGCCACTTCGACCGGTTCTGTGCTTCCCGCATCCAGCGGATTCCTGCGACCTTCACCAGGTCTTCAGTCCACCTTGTGGGAGGCCTTCCAACGCTACGTCATCCGGTACGCGGTCGTCACTCCAAAACCTTTCGGCCCCATCGGCCATCTGTTCTGCGAGCAATGTGCCCTGCTCACTGCCACTTAAGTTTAGCAATGGGGATGATGGCATTTTTTTTTTGTCCTGCATGGAGATTATTCAAATATATTGGACACGTATTTTTTCTTTTTTTACGTAATCTAAAGATTACGGCGATACATTGAGGTAAAATGTGCCGTGACGTCACGAGTATGTAGATTTTATACTTACTTGTGACGTAGCGACCCCATTCACTAATTTTTTATTAATATGATAAAGCAAAAAATACGTGTCTAATATTTTTTTATAATCTGACTGACGGACTAATTAGAATTTCTTTTTTTTACCCAGGCATCATCCCAATTCTTCGGGCTATGTCGGTTACCTTGGTTCTCCTGCGGATCTCTTCATTTCTGATTCGATCACGTACGGAAACTCCAAGCATAGCCCTCTCCATTGCCCTTTGGGTGACTTTCAGCCTTCTAATGAGGCCCATTGTGAGCGACCACGTTTCAGTGACATAGGTCAAGTGGACCTGTCCTATGTACGAAAAAATTAATCCAGCCAGATTCTATAAAAAATTAGGTATACTTACAGATGTAGTGAGGGCGTAGGGCGTTCTCGCCGGGTCGAAGGCTTCCGCCAGCAGACTGCAAGACTCCAGGATCGGCGACCAGCCCGATGTGGTTTGTATGTAACTGTAAATATTAACATTGTTTTATAATAACTGAGGGGCTCGTGGCTAAGTTTTAACAGCCGCCCTGGCACAGGGTAGATCGATCAGGTTAAGCTACGCTTGCCGCGGTCAGCCCCTGGATGGGTGACCATTTACATACTATATATAGAATCTTTTTTTTTTTCTGACCGAACAGACAGCAGTGCTGCTGGACAGTTTGCTGCGCCACTTCTTCTGCCCAGCGACAGCACTAGGAAGTGGTGAAAGGGTGGGCGTTTTGTGGGACTGTCTGTCTAAGTAATGTTGATGTTCGAAAAGTGTTCATTCTCAGCCTAGTTTGAATAAATGACTTTTTAATTTTGAATACCGAGATCCCTCGGAAAGCACGTTAAGCTATTAGTCTCGGCTGTCAGTCGTTACGGGTCGTCAGAAGCCCGAAAGTCTGACAACCAGTCTTACCAAGGGTATCGTGTTACCCAGTAACTGAGTTGTGGAGGTCAGATAGGCAGTCGCTCCATGTTAAATTACTGGTATTCAGCTCCATCCGGTTAGACTGGAAGCTGACACCAACATCATAGTCAAACTATAACGTTTGCACTGTTGGAACACAGGCCTCCTCTATGTGAGGAGTGGGCCGTAATCTACCACGCGGGCCCAGTGCGGGTTGGTGACACCAACATAGATGGAATGATATATAACTTACTTTCTATAGTGCGGCCCCAAGGCAGCGAGGTTCCCGTCGTCTCTCCTGGCGGCTGAGGGTAGCGCGCGCAGTACTTTGGCCCAGAACGTGCGCTGGCGACAGTGGGACGAACACACGCGGCTTATGAACCGAGATATCAACGTCTGGAAGAAACAATTAGTAATTATTATGAGTATTTGTAGATATGCCCAACCCCGCCTTTAGTTGTGATAACACAGATGAAAACAGATGATTCACTCCGCAGTGTAGGTAGGAAGCAACAAGTACGCAGCTCGTCTTCTCGGGTCAATTCAGTGAGTGTAACGTAGTCAGAAGATATAAGAGTTACGCGATAGAAAGAGAGGCAACTACGAGGTGAATATAACTGTAGGTGATTAGCGCTGTGCGACCTGAATTGCACTTTATTGTGTCGTAGCAAGAGTCGCTTTTTATATAAATGATTTTGCGGAACGAACCATCTGTATTAATACTTGATTTCGAGAAGTCTTGTAAAAGACTTGTTTAAAACCCGTATCATTCATGACGTACTGACGTTGATTCAAACATGTTTTGTTAACTGCTTTGTTCACGTTTTTGACAAGTTTTGTATACAACCCGTTTTTACAACTTGTTTTAGGTGTAAACATGGGGATACCCCCGGGGGGGGGAGAGCTGCCCCCCCCATGGATTTTTGCGTACTGTTGTCGATAAAAGTTATGTTCCAGTGACGTTAAGACTTTATTTACAATTACAATATATTAAGCATTAATTCTAGAAAAACGGCACCGTTTCATGTTGTATCATGCATAACCAACTTAAAAAAGGAGGAGGTTCTATGTTCGGCTGTTTTTTTTTTTGTTTACCATGGTCATCGATATTTTCGTTAATTGTGGACCAATTTTGAAGATCTTTTGTAATTAAAAAATAAAATGAAAATATCAATGAACAAACATATTTTAAAAAAAAAACAACTAGACGAATTTTTAAAAAAATACGCGAACGCATCAAACTATGGAAAACATGTGCAGGGGGAAATTTCTGATTCCCCCCCTGGGGCAGAAGATGGGTGTAAACAACATGAAGAATACATGTTTTATACATGAACTTAACATTATACATTCATGAATTTGGTTGGAATTGAGTTGTGCACTAGATCATGCATGTATGCATTATTTGACTTTATAAGTCAAGTTATTTAAATTGAATTTATTGTTGACATAATCTACTCATCACAATGTTTTATTTTTATGAGTTGTATTGCAATATGTGGTTAGCTAGTGACCTCGACAATTGATCATATTATTTATTGTTATTAGTAATTAACTGTTTTTTTATTTATTTTACCTCGATGGTCCTAGTTTATCATTTATAACTTCCAGTTACAACTATATGTAAGCGGGCACGCCCTTTATGCCTGGGGGGTTTTATTTAGATATTAAGTTCTGTTTACGTATTTTTTTTTTTTATCTCTGCCTGAGCGTAGCTGTTCTCGATGATTTTGTCTGGTATATTGGCGTGTGCTAGCTAACATATGGCTAATAATTTAAAATAATGTTTTGTGTTGCGTAATGTTAATTATTTTGAATATATATAGAATCTTTTTTTGTTGTTCTTCTAACTGAACAGACAGCTGTGCTGCTGGACAGTTTGTTGCGCCACTTCTTCCCAGCGACAGCACTAGGAAGTGGAGAAGAGTGGGCGTGCAGGGGGACTGTCTTATGAAGTTGACGTTCGAAAAGTGCTGATTCTCAGCCTACTTTGAATAAATGACTTTTGAATTTTTGATCCAAATTCTGTCCTTCCGAATTTAGAACATTCCCAATTCGGATTGAACTCTGATTCCGATCGGATGCAGACGGTGCAGTGCGTAAAACGCTCTTAGGCCTTGTCCTTGTCGCGAATACGCGATCGTTGCGCTCATTTTGTTCGGTGAATCCGAAAGCGTCATTGCACCGAACAAAATAAATGTTTTTCTTACTTTCTTCCATTCAAAATTATCGGATTATGCAATGAGCAATATAGTTTTTTTTTTTTATTGTGGGTCATGAGGACTGCCGATAGTAATGAGATCTTAAAACTTTGGAATAAATATGTTTTTTATTTTATTTTTATTTATCATTTAAAATAATTAAAACATTATAATAATAATAATTAATTTTTTGTGAAGCCAAGTCAGAAGCCCATGGGTGGCTTTAAAACTCTTACACCAGGTTAGTCACAAACCTCACGAAAGGAAGAAGATTAATCAAAACATATTTATCCACTTACTGTCAATTACACATAAAAACACTTAGTTTTCAATAAAATTCTCAGGAGCACTCGCGACCTTCAAACTTACTGCTATAGTTTGACCGAGACCACTGTACTGCGTCTTAGGTATGTCCGCGGCAGTGCAGTCCGCGGATTCGTCAACGCTCACGGGATCCCGCCGCTCATTCATCATTGCCGCCTGCGCTTCTATAGGGCCTATGCAGCACGACGCTGACGTGAACCCATAAGTTAACCCTACCAAAAATCGCTCAGCACGCCTAAAGAAGTTTAAGAAGAAACGTGAAGGTAACTCACCCGGCCCTTCCTAACAGACAGCATCTGTTGCACTCGATCGCTGTGTAACACGCCAGCGAACATCTTGTTCACTAAATCCTCTTTGTCTTCGTCGAGAAGATTCTTTGTGGGCGCCGGCTTCTGGTTTACTGCGAGGTTCACCACCTATGGATAAAATAAATAATAATTAAAATCATTACGAAATAAAAAAGGAGGGGCTCGTGGCTACGTAATAACAACCGCATCAGTCGATCCAGCAGGTTAAGCACACTAGCCGGGTTTGGTCTGTGGATGGATGACTCTCAAGCCTCGGAAAGCACGTCAAGCCGTTGATCCCGGCTGTCATTCGTGGATCTTGACAGTCGTTAAGAGTCGTCAGAAGCCCAAAACTTTGACACCAGTCTTACCAAGGGGTATTGTATTACCCAGTTACTAGATTGTGGACGTCAGATAGGCAGTCGCTCCATGTAAAATACATGTATTAAGCTGCATCTGGTTAGACTGGAAGCCTACCCCGGCTATTTGGGAAAGGCTAGGTAGATGGTGGAGTTTGCTTACCTGTCTTTTATCAATACTCTCGGACTTGGGACTGTCCTGCTTAGGCCTCCGCTGCACCGACTCAATGTTCTTCAGGAATAGGTTGGACACGTCTTGTTGTTCGTTCTCCGCTTCTTTCTGGGCTGCTTCTAGCTGCTTTTGCTTTTCTTCTCTTTCCTGTGTAGAGGAAATAAATATTTTACCATACAATTTTTACTAACAATTTGAAAGTGCATTATTGATATTCCAGATGTTACTGCTTCAATAAATTAAATCGAACGCGTGGATCTGAGGAACAGCAAAGTCAAATATGCAAATATGCGAACAGTGGGTCGAAAAAAGGCTCTCGAGCTTAAATTATTAAGTGTCGGTTTTTCTGCTTGAAATAGATTCTAATAACCAATATTATGCATAAATATATCATATGGTACAATCTGTTGGCGCCACTGCTCCCCTTTTTGACACTGTCAAGTGTCAACCATACGTCAAAAGAACCGCAGGACCCGGCCGCTCTCCAATTCATTGTTTAGCTAGACTGAATGATATACATAAGTTACCGTGTCAGCAAGAATTTCACTATAGTTTATCTTTTATGCATTGTGAAAGTATCATTAAAACGAAAAAATAGGCAAATTGACAATATTTTAATATTTTGCCAAAAAATAAAGTATGGAGCTAATGCTTGTTTACATCTCTGGAACCGAGAGAATAACCATAATATCCTTGCACACAGTGATGTAACTATTTATGTAAGATTTTTTCGCATACTTCATATAATGAGATATTGAACAGTTTAAAAAAACCGCACTAAATCCGAAAAATCAAGACTGTTGAAAATAAAGTTTTTTGAGATGGTTATGCAGAGAGAAAACCACTTGTCTCTCTGCACTTATCTTAACTTATGATTCCTTTGACGGGTTTTGTCGACGGAAGAATAGACAAAATGACAGATTGTGATTGTTTATGTCATTTTGTCTATTGTTCCGTAGATAATACCCATAGAAAACCTGTTTCTATGGTTGTCATGCTACACGTGCAGGAGTGATAAATGATGTCTAGAAAAACGTATGTCCATTTTCGGAAAATTTCAAGTATAAGTTTACCGGCCTTCCTCTCCTCGGTCCACAGTACCGATAAATTAACCAGGAACATTTTATGTTCCTCACTGGTCGATTTTGAGGTACCGTGTTTGACCGATGCGTTGAACGCTTGGAAAATGGCTTGTCCCGATACGGATTTGCCTGATAACCCGTCCTCCCAGAAACGGTGGGACGTGCCGCTCTGCAGTATTATACGGAAATCACTGGTAAACACGTCACCTAATACTGTTGAGCGTGCCCGTCTGCTAGCTGTAGGAGAATGGGAGTCAGGTTTGTGGCTTCAAGCGCTCCCGTCATCCACCATAGGCACCATGATGGATGACTCATCGTTTCGGCTCGCTACGTGTCTCCGCTTGGGCGCACCTTGTGTTGCACCGCATCGGTGTCTCTGCGGTGAAGCTGTAGACAGTCTCGGACACCATGGCCTGTCCTGTTACAGGAGCGCAGGTCGCATTGCACGGCACGCCAGCATCAACGATATTATTCGTCGAGCCCTTGTCACCGCCGGCGTACCAGCGGTATTAGAACCAAACGGCTTGGTACGTGACGATGGGAAGAGACCAGACGGCATGACGTTGTTGCCTTGGAAGGTGGGTAGGCCTCTGGTGTGGGACGCAACCTGTGTCGACACCCTTGCACCATCTCATGTTCCTAGCACGGCGGGCTGTGCTGGCGCCGCTGCAGCGGCTGCTGAGACCCTCAAGCGGCGCAAATACTGTAACCTCATGGGTAGCTACAGTTTTGAGCCGTTTGGGGTCGAAACGCTCGGGTCATGGGGTCCGAGTGCGCGTGTCCTTTTTAAGGAAATTTCTCGCCGACTGGTCGACACTTCACGCGACCAGAGGGCTGGCTTGTTCTTTGGCCAAAGAATTAGCATTGCCATTCAACGTGGCAATGCTGCCAGTCTTCTGGGCACGTTTCCGGATGACAGCGATGCGGACGAATACTTCGACGCCTAAGTGTCCTTTTGTTTTTTGTATCTATTCGTGTAGTATTAGTAGTTATTGTATTTCGTACCTAGTGTTAATAGTTTGTAAATAATTTATTACTACCACTTGTTAATAATAACAAAAAATTGAATTGAAAATGAGAAGATTTTAATATAACGATAGAGATTTTATGTCCATTTTTGGATTATCCTAACCGATATTATGAATGCGAAAGTGAGTTTGTTTGTTTCTTACGCTTTCACGCTAAAACGGCTGAACGGATTTGGATGGAATTTGGTACATGGCCTGGGTTAGGACATAGGATAGATTTTATCTCGGTAGTATGTTCTCTTAGGATAATTTCCGATCTCTTCATGGGCGGAACCGCGTGCAAGTTAGTTTTTATATAATTTCCTGTTTTACCTTCAATATAAGCGCGTTGGATATCGCCAGCGGGTCGTTGAGCTCCTCTAGCCTCAATAATATGAGGTATAGCGCCTCTATGTCTAGTAGTAACTGTTTCGTCCGTTTCATTTCTCTGGGAACCTGCAAATGCAAATAAATAGGGTTATATTAAAAGGATATTGTTCTTTTAGAAAATTCTTAGTTGCGAGTTGCAGTCCTTTTTTTTGGGTGGGAAATTATCAAATAACTTCTACACGTCAGACTCTTACTGACTAAAACCCACCCGTGTTCCTTCAGTTGCCTGTACATTGCCAAGGTCCACAGTATCCCTTTCGGACTTTCCTGCGACCTCGGCAGGCATCGGTCCTAGTGAACATCTCTTTGAGGCGCGCGTGGAACACAACGCGCCGTCGACCCGGGCCTTGCCGGGCCCATCGCTCACCGTCCGCAAGGCCGGGCCTACGGTGGCCGGGAATCCCGACGCCCGGGGCGTCTCCTGCGGCGACTAGGGGCGTGAGGGCGCGATATTTGCCTCTCCCTCGCGCGCTCCTCCTCTTCCTTCGCGAGCATTACTGCTTCGCAGAAGGAGGTGACGGCCTCCCATGCACTCTCGCTCCGAACCATGGCCTGAACCAGGGCCGGACGCGAGAGATCGCCGCCGCCGATCGCCTCCGTGAGGACACGGCGGTGCTCCGCGAGTTGCAGTCCTGAGTCTGGATTTGTGCGATAGACTTGCTGACAATAGACATAACATAACATCACACCTGGTCTCCCCGAAGGGTTGAGCAGTGGTGTACCTATAGTACTCCCACATTTCGCCAGTTATGTTTAAGTCCCATGTAATAGAGGGCGAGCCTATTGCCATCAACCGGGCACAAATCCTGACTCCGGGCTGCTACTGAGCAATTTCAGTGATAGCGTTCCCAGCGTCTGATATCGGCTCTACAACGTCACTCGCACGCATTGTGGAATCTTTGACTATAATAAATAATATTTACCTCAGTAGGATGTGTAGTGCTAGCAACACTGGATGCTCGCGACATACGCGAGGGAGCGGTCTCGTTGCCAACAACTTCTACGTCGATTATCTTGCGAGGCGCCGTTACACTGCCACACTGAAGTAAATAAACAGATCGTTATTAACTATCTGGAACACAACACTTAAGACCGTTTATTCTGAAAGTGGGCAACGTCGCAAATAGATGTCAAATATTTTACTATTTTCATTAATTTAGCAATATTACTGTGTGGAAATAAAAAATGTGGCTAACTAGAGAACTAGAATATTGATTATGAAATGCAATAATGAATATCATAACACCGAATGTTTAGTTTTAGATGTAAAAAACTTTTTCGAAACTCTCCAAATGCGTTTTTTACACCTAAAATGGGTACAACATCAAATTCAATGTTATAATTGCAATTAATTATAATATTCTAGTTCGCTAGTTAGCCACATTTCTTATTTATATTCAGTAATATTGCTATAAGAATCAAAACAGGTAAATATTTGACAGTTATTTGCGATGTTGCCAACTTTTAGGATAAACCCTCTTTATAGCTCACTGGTTTAACAGGGAGGATGCCTGGGTAAAAAAAAGAAATTCTAATTAGTCCGTCAGTCAGATAATAAAAAAATATTAGACATGTATTTTTTACTTTATCATATTAATAGAAAATGAATGAGATATATTATAAGCCTGTGTCGTCCCTCTGCAGGGCAAAGGCCTCCCTTCCCTCTTTCTACTTTTCCCGGTCTACTGCGATTGTGGGCCAATCCTTTGAGAAGGAGTCCAGCTCATCCCGCCATCTCTTTCTGGGCCTGCCGCGTAGTCGTTTCCTGTTATTTGGGATTTGCGACAGATGTGGCCAGCCCAGTTCCACTTTAGTCCAGCAACTGTGCGGCCAGCATCCGCTATTTGTGTTTTGGAACGAAGTATAGAATTCCTAATGCGGTGTGTGAGTTTGACACCTAGTATGCTTCGCTCCATAGCCCGTTGGCAGACCCCAAGTGCGGACGTTTGACGCTTTGTAAGAGACCATGTTTGCGCTCCGTAGGTGACGGTGGGAAGAATGCACATGTCCATGAGCTTTCGTTTTAGTGAAAGCGGGAGTGGTCCTTTCATGAGATGTTTCATCGACCAATAGTTCTTCCAGGCGTTTTCTATGCGTCGAGCGACTTCTTTGTCCTGTCTCGCCTGGAAGGATCGTTTATTCCCGTTGTCCCCGTACGCCGTGTCCCCGTCCTACGGGGACAGCGGTACTTCAATTAAATATTTAATAATACTTCCCGTTGTCCCCGTGGTTTGGTTTTACATTCAAAAATATGTTTCTGGCACTCGCCGGCCGCTGCCGCGGCACCGCTCGCTTCGCTCGCTCGGCTCGTGCATTGTGTGGTCACAGTTCTAACCTAACCTAACCTAGCTGTTTCGATTTAAAAAAGGTTTACTTCCCGTTGTCCCCGTTAGCCAAATGTACGTTATGGGGACAACGGGAAATAAATTAAATCACGTCCCGCTGTCCCCGTGACGGGGATATGGCATACGGGGACAACGGGAATAAACTGGAAGGATACTATTTGGCCGAGGTAAATATACTCATGGACATACTGAATGAGATAAAACGCATTTTAGGTTGGGGAGTGAGGGCTCGCTACGTCACAACTCAGTATGAAATCTACCAAGGCGTGACGTCATGCCACATTTTAACTCAATTTATCTCCGTAATATTTTGATTACGTAAATAAAGAAAAATTACGTGTCCAATATTTTTTAATAATCTACCTGACGGACAATGAATTTGAATTTGACACTTTCTAGAAAGAGAAAGTGTGAATTTGGTCCAAACGAAAATCCAACATAGCGACAATTTTTTCAATTTTTCGTCATAGGTGTCGTTTTCATAGTTTTCGAGGGTGCTAAAGCCGATAGTGAGATTAAAATGTAAATCCAACATGACGGCTGCGAACATTTTGTTTTTGTATTAAATCATACGTGAGAAGGCAACGTCGTTCCTGACGGCACATGTTCTTTTTATTTACATCTCTAGCAGCCGTCAATCAGGAAAGCCGAGAACGAGACGAGACGAGAAACGGTTCTTAGCTCGTGCTTTGGTTTGGACATGTTCAGGTCTCTACCTTAACTTGTTGTGTGACAGTTGTGAGACAGTGACAGGAAGACAAGAATATTTTTTGTCCAAAGTACATCCTAAGTAAAGTTTTATTTTCTAATCAGCATCAATTTTTCACAGCATCTACAGTAGATTGCCTGTAGTGTCCGGTCGAAAATGGATTTTCAGCCGAAAACGAAAAAGAAGCTTCGGCTTTAGTCTTATTTTCGGCCGAAAGCGAAAAAGATAGACATAAAAAAATATATTAATATTTCCGCTGTACACTGAAATCTTGTTTGTTTTTTTTTCTCCTAGGGATAGAAAGAGCAAATATAGGAAATAAAACAGGATAATTCGATTAGAGGAGACAACGTTTTGTGTATTTCATATTGTATTCACCTCAAAGTTAGCCGAACGTCACCTGATATTGCCGAGCTTTACGAAGTAAGCGGAATGACGTGCGACAATTCACGAACAGATTTTCGGTGTGGCCGAAGCTTCACCTGGTTTATGGCCGAAAACGAAAATACGGCCGAATTATAATTTACTGGGCGAAAACGAAGCTTCGTTCGGTCACTAATTACCTGTAACTTGCCCAGCGAGTTCTCGAACTGCGTGGGCACATAAGTGCGCGGCGTGCCGCTGTCTTCACTTGTAGAGTTGTGGCGGTTGGAGTTGTGGCGCTCCCTGTGTGTGTGAGTCTCTTGTTTTACACCTAGAAACAATTTATAGAAATATAATTTTATAGCCATAATTTATTTATCAAACGATCGGCTTTTACACCACGTAGTTTCACGGTTCAATTATAGCAAAGACCAAATATTTGAATGAAAAACAGATAGTTGTTCTAGCTCTGAGAGTTTAACATTTTCGAAAAACATGCGACATAAGTTGCATGCAAGATCTTTACAACGGCAGGGACGTCGACACGAAAACTGATACCATGGATTCAGTACATGATTTTGAACCCCCCAGGGTAAATTTTTTTTTCGTTAGTTTAATAAAAAATTGCAAGTCTACGCGGTCAAAATGTATGGAACAGCAGTTTATTTTTATTTTTATACCGACGAAAAACTTCAACGCGGTGTTCAGAATCCTGCCAGGGTTGAGAGTTTGTCCGAAAGGGATATCGCGGCCCCGGCACATGAGCAACGGAAGGAACACGGGTGGGTTTTAGTCAGTAAAAGTCTGACAAATCCTCCCGCTCCGTCCAGACCGGGAGAAGTTATTTGATAATTTCCAACCCCAAAAAAAAAGGGGTGTTCAGAATCATGTACCCGCTGAATCCATCGTATCAGTTTTCGCATCGATGTCCCTACACCCTGTATTTATGAAAAAGATTGTGGGTTCATGACGTGTATGTTTTTTCTTGGTAAGTCTTAGTCTTGGTAATAAATAAACATCTGTTCTGACAGGCAACGCACAGCCTGAATTGCTGGCTCTAGATTCTAGAGCCTGGAACTGTTGTGAAAAATTTAATCTCTCTAGATTCTAGAAGCCTACAATTTTGCACAACAGTTCCTTAAATAACGAGAATGAGCACTAAGGAAAGATTTTTGAAGATTCATCTCCCATCCTTTAACTTAAAATTACGAACTTCCAAACTCTGAAAGTAGCAAAATGTAAGTGCAACTACTATACACTTTTACAGGCAGAGAATAGTTAAATGCAATATGTTATGTCATTTATAAATAACTTGCCTCCACTATAAAACGGATGATTCTGCTGATTCGCCTTGTGCGCCTCTTTGACACCTTCCTTTTCTTTGCTGGCTTGTCGCTCTAAGAACACCTGAAAAATACAAATAAATTACTATTAATCCTGTAAGGCAATGGAGATGCGTAGCATGCAGTTAGTACGGAACATTGCACTTTTTACTAAAATTCTCTCTTTTACATAAATCGACTCAGAACTCAGAATTCTTTGGATCTTTTTTTCGGTTTGATTGTCAATTTTTACTGATATTAAGTCACGTATATAAAGACAACTACAACTACTAATGACACGGGTTTATTTAAGCACTGCCAAATTGTAAATGTCTTTGACAAGGTACATTTACGCGTTATAAGTGAGAATTTCCATAATTTATGTAATATTCGTAAATACGTAAGACTAAAGTCGTTGCGTTGTTTGACCTACTTACCCACATTTATCGAACCTAAATCTAATAACGCTTATGGAGCGCGGACGTGGGAATGCATGCTACCATCGTATATGAACGAATTACCTAAGGAAATCGGCAATGTATTAAATGCGAAGAACTGCTCAAAAATATTAAAAAGATACTTTCTAGATAGCAGTGCGATCTAGGAAAAATCTATGTACCTACCAAATTGTTCAATAATTAATATGTAGTGGCACCGAGTTGCCGTGTCTGGCCACACCACTGTTAAACCCGCGATGGTTTGTGTGGTGTGTTTAACCAAATGTCTGTCTTTTTGTTCTTGTTTTGATAATAAAAATAAAATAAAAAACAATTTTTCTCAAAGCGTTGAAGTACCGTATTTATATATAATATAACAAAACAATATGACAGTCATATTGGCCTTAAACATTTCCTTGGTAATGCCCTATTAACTAAATGACGTAAAATAGAAGATGGTAGCTTTGTTCTTCTATTAATTAACACAGTTCTGCGTTCAAAACGCTCTCCTGTGAAATCATGATTTTTTAGATAACCATTTATACTTTGTGGCCGTCGAGTAGAAAGTTTTCCACTGTCTTTAGCATGGCGATTACAAAATCAAATTGTCTTCACTACCTTAGACAACTGTCAGTTGTCAGGCTGATTTTGACAGTCGAAAACTTTCTTCTGCAATAGTCTAGATAGAAAATGACCTAGACAAAGATCGATAAAAACGAAAGACAAAATGACAATTGTAGAAAGATTTCTACGGTGCGATGTCAAAAATGGAGAAACGAAATGTCAAATTGTATAGAAAGAGCTATGTCTATTCTTCTTAGAAATAGAAAGCGTCATGCTACGCGTGCTGGTGGTAATTTTGAAAGACAAAATAAAAACTTGTTTATTTGGCACAAAAACACGCGCATATAAAAAATAATAAGTTAATAGAAATACAATATTCCGCTTTCAAAAAGGGATGTGTCATACACAAAAATATACAACAAAGCTAATTTCATGTCGGTGTTGAGCTATACGTTTGAGCGTGTTGTTGAGCTACTCACCGTGTAATAAAAGTCGTGTATGTACGGCGTTCCCGTGTTGAGCTGCAGCATCTGAATGTTGATGAGCCACTGCTTTTCTCTCAGCGTCATTAAACCAGCGTAGTCATCAGTATCGCTTCCACTAGCGTCGTCGCCGTTTATTGAGTGCCTGAAAGATGTATAAAAATCAATAAGAAAATAATTACTTCATTACATCACACCTTTATTCCCCGAAAGGTTAGGAGATGTACCATCGAATAAATTCATATCTGACTACCGTAAGGACTATTCTTGCTTGCAGCACTCGGCGGCTGTAGAACCGCGCCAGTAACAGATGCGGTCATCGTGTTCACGGGATTTTGTTTTGAAACTGGTTAGATATGAACTTCTTTGATGGTCTTTATAGTACACACACATTTCGCCAGTTACTCGTCAAGTCCAATGTAATAGGGGACGACCCTGTTATCAACTGGACACAAAACAAAACTCCGGGCTGCTATTGAGAAAATACGTATGAAAAGTCAATCAATCTGCCTAGCCTTTTCCCAACTATGTTGGGGCCGGCTTCCAGTCTTACCGGATACAGCTGAATACCAGTATTTTACATGGACCGACTGCCTTTCTGACCTCCATGACCCGGGTAATACGATACTCCTTGGTAAGACTTTCGAGCTTCTGGCAACCCGTAACGACTCTCATAGATCCACGAATGAAAGCCGGGACCAACGGCTTAACGTTCTTTCCGACGCACGAAGAAGTCTCGGTATGTTAAAATAGTCACCCATCTACAGACCAACCCCGGCAAGCGTAGCTTAACCTGATGGATCGGCCCGTGCGGCTGTTATTACTTAGATTAGATTATAAAAAATATTGGACACGTATTTTTTTCTTTTTTTACGTAATCTAAAGATTACGGCGATACATTGAGTTAAAATGTGCCATGACGTCACGAGTATGTAGATTTTATACTTACTTGTGACGTAGCGACCCTCAATCCCCAACATAAAATGCGTTTTATCTAAGTATTTTTTTTATTAATATGATAAAGCAAAAAATACGTGTCTAATATTTTTTTTATTATCTTACTGACGGACTAATTAGAATTTCTTTTTTTTTTACCCAGGCATCATCGCTATTCGTAAGTCGCGGCCATTACCACTAAGCCACCACTGCTCGCAAGCTGATAAAAACTACGTAAAAATAATGAAGTTAAGAAAAACTCACATATTATTATAATTTCCATTAAGCCTCTGATTATTAAACATCGGATGACTAAACTGACTATTAGTAAACACATTACTTCTATTATTTAACATCGGGTGATGATTCGCGTTGTGAAAGCTGTTATTAAACTGTAACATAGGATGCGTATTCTGTATTAACTGAACCAAATTCTGCGACGTCAAGCCTTGATTCTGCTTCGAATTGTTATAAACCCGACTTTTTTGAACTTTCTGATCCTTTTGCTGTTGTTGAGCTGCTTTTTGGATCGGGTTCTTGTTCTGTGGCGAGATGTTGAGCTGGTTCATATGGTTGAGTTGGTTGCTGGGTGATTGTTTGATGTTGTTTATGGGTTGCGGCTGGTTCTTTATCAGCATTGGTTGGTTGATCATCATGTTTGGTTGGCTTATTGGTTGCTGCTCTGGTTTTGCTGGCATTGAGGGCTGGAAAAAAAAAAAATATTTATAAGTTAAAAACTTGCATAGTAAAATAACATCACGGATATTTTCTCCTAAGGGGTAGGCAGAAATGTGTAGCAAACCTACATCAATCTGCCTAGCCTTTTCCCAACTATGTTGGGGTCGGTTTCCAGTCTAACCGGATGCAGCTGAATACCAGTATTTAACATGGAGCGACTGCCAATCTGACCTCCACAACCCAGTAACTGGGTAATACGATACCCCTTGGTAGACTGGTGTCAGACTTTCGGGCTTCTGACAACTCTTAACGGCTGTCAAAGATCCACGAATGACAGCCGGGACCAACGGCTTAACGTGCTTTCCGAGGCACGCAGGAGTCTCGGTATGTAAACCACCCCCGGAAAGCGTAGCTTAACCTGATGGATCGACCCATGCGGCTGTTATTACTTAGCCACGAGCTCCTCAACAACAAACATCTTCAACCTGAACATCTTGCAATACAATTTGAAAAAAAGAAAAAGGAAACCTTTATATTACACAAGTAAACTAAGTAAGTAAAGAGAGAGAGAGTGTTGAGAGACGAGAGAGGAGAGAGAGTAGAGTAAGTTCTCCTATCGTGTAATTATTTACAGACACATTTTATTACAATATTAGGTTAATTTAGGTTTTACGAAATTAATTTTAACCGGGAATGGAACCCGAAACTGCAAAGCAGGAGCCACAACCTGAGCATGGAAGCTTAGTTACTTAAACAAAAAAAAAGTTAAATACTTACACGAAAATTAGGATTATATTGAGGCATATTAGAGTTAAAATTCTGCCTCTGCATATTAATACCAGGCGGCGGCGCCATCATCCTCGGAGGCTGGCTCATCATATGCTGAAACTGATTCATGCCAGGAAACTGATTACCGTTCGGAATCATCTGATTCTGACCCATCTGGTTATGATTCTGACCCATCTGGTTGAGATTCTGACCCATCTGGTTATGATTCTGACCCATCTGATTGTTAGGTAAATGGTTGCTCATTTGATTCATACTCTGATTCATTGAAGACATGTTTTGTCCCATTTGGTTGGGATTCTGACCCATCTGGTTGACATTTTGACCCATTTGGGGCATGTTTTGACTCATCTGATTTACGTTTTGTCCCATCTGGCTCATATTCTGTCCCATCTGATTAACATTTTGCCCCATCTGGTTCATACTTTGCCCTAGCTGCCCCATACTTTGCGTCATATTTAAATTCTGTCCCATTTGGTTCACATTTTGACCCATTTGATGAACGCTCATATTTTGGGTCAACTGACTCATCATATTACTCCCTGGTCCAATGGGGTTATTTGGGAACTGGTTACCAATTTGGTTGTTCATGTATGGGGTTCCTTGTCCCATTGGGTTGACGTGGTTCTGTAGTAGTTGGTTATTTTGCCCCATTTGGTTCATCAGTTTGCTGAGTGGTTGGTTCATTTGGCCCATGCTGTGGGTCATTGACTGTTGTGGTGCAAATGGGAGTGGTACCGGCGCCTGCAGGCCGGGCGGCCTTTGGAGTATTACCGGGGGAAATCTCGGCTGGAAAAAAATGATTTTTTATTAGACACATTAAAAACCATTTTTAAAAGAACAAAAAATAACGAGAGATACTAAAAGTTACTCTCTTATATTTTACTACTTAATACATCCAATCTTTGTCATTCTCAAGTCAAGATGGCAAAAGAATATAAACTGTTTTAGTAATCTACGATTTTAGGGTTCTGTAGTAAACAAGGAACCCTCATAGTTTAGCCATGTCCGTCCGTCTGTCCGCGGTAACTATCACAGCTAATTAGGCTTTACAGGTTAACAAGTAATAATCGACCAACTTTGCAGTTTGAAAAACATGATGTCCCATACATTCCGTATGGAGGAAAATGTTTTTCAACTACAATGTTAAGTTTGTTCTTGGTATAAATTCATCCCATCTACGGAACCTTTCATTGTGCGTGGACCGACACGCACTTGTTTTAATGATATTTTTCTTTTAGGAACAAAACACAACTCACTAATTTGTCAGAGGCATTGTCTACAAAATGTTCTAACAATAAGTTCCGATAAGAATATAAACGTGGTAAATTCAGACATCAAACCGTTACGAAAACATTCATAAAACATTAATTTTAACACACTAAAGGACATCGCTCATTATAACAGCACTGCTCCGACACGGCAAATAACTTGTCATTCAAGTTAGGATTTTAAATCAAATGCATTAAAGTCTATTTTACGATGGCTATACAGAATAGTGGACGGCAGGTGGAGAATTTTACTTTTAATACTTTTCCTGGTTTTATTTTAATGACTACAATGCATATTGTGAAAAAAAAACTACATGCATATTTAGTATTATGTTGGGGTCACCTTCGAGTCTAACCGGATGCAGCTGAATACCAGTAATTTACATGGACCGACTGCCTATCATACCTCCACAACCCAATAACTGGGTAAAAGGATACCCCTTGGTTACGAGACTGGTTGTCAGATTTTCGGGCTTCTGACGACCCGTAAAGACTGTCAAAGATCCACGAATGACAGCCGGGACCAACGGCTTATTGTGCTTTCCGAGGCACGGAGGAGTCTCGGTATGTAAAGATGGTCACTCATCCATGGACCAACCCCGGCAAGCGTAGCTTAACCTGATTGATTGACCCATGCGGCTGTTATTACTTAGCCACGAGCTCCTCAAACTGATAAAGTTGTATATCGTCGCCTTAGAGTGAAAAGCTCGGGAATGCAACTTTGACTTTTTATTTTATTACAAAAAAACCTCGCAACACACGCAGTTTTGTGGCGGCAACTATATCGCCACATGCGACCTACGCATCATACTGACGTCACGCAAAATCCTGCATCGCGTAAGCAGATTTTACCGCGCGATCAGCATATAACTTCTCAGTTGCCCACCAGTTTTTCGCATATAAGAGGTTTTCACTCTAAGATATTATATATTGTAAAATTACCTAATTTATTAAGATTATTAACAACTGACCTGGAAGTAGTTCTGGTTGAACGGCGGCTGCTGCACCTGCTTTTGGCGCAGTTGCCGCTCCAACTCCTCAACTGTGCACACATTCTTTAGTCCTGGTACCGGCTGCGGGGGAAAACAAGTGTTATTCACCTGAAGAAAAAAAAACAAAATCAAAAATAACAAAAACAGATAACATCACGACTGTAATCCTCCAGTTACGCAGAGGTGTACTTATAGTACACCCACATTTCGCCAGTTATGTTGAAGTCCAATGTAATAGGGGGCGAGCCTATTGCCATCAACCGGGCACATATACAGACTTCGGGCTGATACTGAGAAATTCTTATAAACCAATAATCCTTTGCCCGACCTGGGAGTCGAACCCAGGCCGTCATGTTCAGCAGTAGTGCTTGAGACCGCTAGACCAACGTAGCATAGCATTAGACAGTCCCCCAAAACGCCCACCCTTCACCACTTCCTAGTGTTTTAGCTGGGAAGAAGAGGCGCAACAAAGTTGCCAGCAATTCATTATGTTATTGCACTTAAAACTTTAAATTTAAAATATTTTATTTGATATAAACCTACAAGGGCACTTATGAAACGTCAGAAGCTAGGTGCACGGTTCCGATTGGTTGTTTCCTGTGGAGAAGAGCCGGCAAGAAACTCCTAATTACTCTTTTAAAAATAATTGGCTTTTACAACATTTTCAAATAACAGTATTAATAGGTATGGGAGGACAGTGTTGGTCTTTCAACAAGTACCAGGTAAATACGGTAACAAAGGTAAATACGGACTGTTCCAAAAGTATCAGATGAAAATGTAAACAAATAGATCAGAAAACATACCTGTGAATGGCAAATTGGTCAGTTTTATGACCTCAATGTTCATTGATGATTTTTCAATTATAATTTAATTATACCACATGTTTGTTTTTGATATTCCATAATTCTAGGGTATTAATGAGGCCATGTCAAATAATCGCCTGGCATATGAATAAGTTTACTTGTTTTTTTTTTTTGTTTTCTGTTTTCATACAAAATAATTCGGCAAACCCTTACACCCGAAATATAAACATTTAATTCAAACCAGTTTTGTCCTTTAAAAAAATTGTGACGACGTCGCATTTTCTGAGCTTTAAATATGAATGATTGGTTTTAATGAAAATGATTTACTCGTACTTATCAATGAAATTTAGATACACACCTGCAAGAGTCTGCTGTTATGTTATCGTCGAAACTATGTATTTTTGGAACACTTGTTCTAGGATATTTTGGATTATTTTTACATAACACATATAACGTTACGATTTATGGGACATGAAAAGGAACACTTTGTATAATTCAAACAATAATCAACTTTTGGCAAAACTGGTGAGAGATAAACTTGCAACCTTTCAATTCAGCGATTGCGTGGTTTCGGTCGGCACGGGTGCGTTAACAGTACATGACCGGTTAACCTGAATAGGGTTTGTTTATATTTTCATCAGATACTTTTGGAACGGACTAAAGGTATTATTTATCTATACTCACAGTGGGTGCGCTAGGAAAGATCGGGTCGTGTCTCCACACACTAGAGCCGAATGCTCTGGAGTGGGGCGCGTCTGTCTCGTCCAGTACTAGCTGGGAGAGCGATGCCTCTGCAACGAAAAATATGTGTTATTTCATTATCTTTAATGAAGCAATTTGTACCGGGACGGGACGATTGACGTGTCAATACGTCGGGTCCGGGTTCGCAACAAGTCAATCGTCATCCTGAGGATGCCTCGTTGAGAAGTGAAACACGTGTCGATTTCTTACAGGGTTCTTTATGACTCTTTAAGAACAGTAAAGCAGAGTAGGTTACTAAATATACGGCGTCTATTGTATTTTAACAATTAACTCTCTTAGGTACCCACCTTTTTTTTCTTTTTTTTTTTGGATGGGAAATCATCAAATGACTTCTCCCGCTCTGGGCAGAGCGAGAGGGTGTGTCAGACTTTTACTGACTAAAACCCACCCGTGTTCCTTCCGTTGCCTGTGTGCCGGGGCCGCGATATCCCTTTCAGACAAACCCGCAACCCCAGCAGGCATTGGTCTTTCGACCCCGTCGGTTGATGCTGACATCTCTTTGAGGCGCGCGTGGAACACAACGCGCCGTCGACACGGGCCTGGTCCTTATCGGACGGCGAGCTGCCCATTGCTCACCGTCCGCAGGCCCGCGCCTACGGTGGCCGGAAGTCGGCTCTTGACTCCCGACGCCCGTAGGTACTCACCTTAAGGTGCAATATTACGAGGTTGACTATACTTAGGGTGCCTTCGCATTTGGCGTTGATTAACTCCGCGAAGACTTGACAGTTGAGATAGTGCCATCTCCACAAACAAAGTCAAACAATTTATTTCAATTAGGCACATAAAAGGCACTTATGAACGTCAAGTTTACATAAAATAGAATTGATTCTAGTCGCCCCTTCCAAAAGGTAGTTTTCGTATGGAGAAGAATGGGCAAGAAACTCCACCGTTACTCTTTTAAAATTTAACAATAGACGTCACTCTTCCTAATCGCTTACAATACAAATTTGCAACATACCGCGAGTGTTTTAGTTTTGTCGTGTTTACTAATCACCCACTCACAGGTATAAGTGTGTCGACAATACTAAAACACTTTCGGAATGTTGCATTCTTGTACTGTAAGCGTTTAGGAAAAAGAGTGGGGCGTCATCGTGGATGGCACTGTCTTTAGTATCTGTATCAAAATTACCATCATCGTTGACGCGGCGTTAAATCAGCCTTTTTACCAGGGTTGATAAAAAATCATGATTTTAAAAAAATTACAAAATTATCGGATTTATTTGATTAAAATCGGATTTCTTTGATTAAAATCGGATTTCTTTGATTAAAGTCGGATTTCTTTGATTAAAATCGGATTTCTTTGATTAAAATCGGATTTCTTTGATTAAAATCGGATTTCTTTGATTAAAATCGGATTTCTTTGATTAAAATCAGTTTTTTTATTTTTTATTTATATGTACTATATTCCAATCTTTAAGTATTTCATTTGGAAGTTTTTTCGGTTTTACACACGGCTTTTACACAACGCTTTGTTAAACTTATCGCAAGCAGACCTTTTTTCATCAAAATAAACCCATACAACATCTTTTTTCCTTCCAGCCTTTTTTTTGTATTCACGCTTTCACTAATCAATCACGAAAGACCAGGCGAAAATACAATCAAGTCGCCTGTTTACATTACTGTGAATACCGAACTGTGTAGATAAACATAGCTTTGCACGTATGTCTGCGCCGTAGTTTATGACGGGGAAGTCCCTTGAGCCTTTTTGGTTGATTTTGCTGCATTAAAAAGGTACTTATTGAATCAACGATTTTTTTCTAAATCTCTTGATTTAAATCGTGATTTAAATCACTGATTAAAATCATCTCAACCCTGCTTTTTACTGGCTAAAAGTTGAAGCCACGTCTGCCCCAATGGCTAAGAAATTAAGTTGTTCTAACAATAGATATTTTTTCTTACCAAGCTGCGTGTTAGCGAGGTCATCGATGCCGCTGCTGTTGTGTCTGCGGCTGCTCTCCAGCTGTTCCGCCAGCTGCTCATGTTCCACCTCCCAGTCGAACTCGTCAGCTGCAAGATTAAACTCCATTAGATGTGGTGATCTTAAGGTGAAAGCCGTAGGGTAGCACGCAGAATTAAAAACAAGGTGTACTCGTATGTTGACCAAAAATGACACGCGAACGTAACAAATATGTATTTACAGAATTATCATTAAAATCATCAATACGACTCTCAAAGTTAGAATTGGCTTCAAATGTCATAATAGAGATGATGCCTGGGTAAAAAAAAAGAAATTCTAATTTAATTAGTCCATCAGTCAGATAATAAAAAAATATTAGACATGTATTTTTTGCTTTATCATATCAATAAAAAATTACTTAGATAAAACGAATACAGTCGACTCTCGTTAATTCCAACCTGCGATAATTCGAACCTCTCTATAATTCAAAGTTATCACGAGTGCCCTACAAAATCTCTTTATAATTCGAACTAAATCAATACATTTTTATGCACTTGGTAATTCGAACGAAAAAATCATTGCTATACATATAATAAAACGACGCGTTAATTCGAACTCATCGGCGTCCAACATTCGACAATTCAAAGTTGCAGAGAGAAAGAGGTCGAATGATTGTAATGTAAGTACATTTTGCGACAAGTTCAAACTTGTATCAACATACACGAGCCTTTGTTTTTGTTATGAATAGTTTAGTTCACACTTCCGCACGAATTGGTTTGTGTAGTTGTGTTACTGTTATTTTTTCATTGTTATAGAATAGCAGTTAATAAATAATTATTGATCAATACTTGGTAATTCGAAGTTTTATTAATTTTCTCTCACAAATTTCGAACCATTTGATATTTCAAACATTCGATAATTCGAAATATTTTAAGAGTCCCTCGAGTTTCGAATTAACGAGAGTCGACTGTATTAAGTTGAGGAGTGGGGGTCGCTACGTCACAAGTACGTATAAAATGTACATACTCGTGACGTCATGGCAAATTTTAACTCAATGTATCGCCGTAATCTGAAGTCTAGCCCGAAAGTCTGACACCAGTCTTACCAAGGGGTATCGTATTACCCAGTTACTGGGTTGTGGAGGTCAGATAGGCAGTCGCTCCATGTAAAATACTGGTATTCAGCTGCATCCGGTTAGACTGGAAGCCGACCCCAACATAGTTGGGAAAAGGCTAGGCAGATTGATTGTATCGCCGTAATCTTTAGGTTACGTAAAATAAGAAAAAACATGTGTCCAAATTTTCTTAATAATGTCCATGACGGACTAAAAAAAGAATTTTACTCATCATAACTACACACAGCGGCACAGAATGTGGCCCAAACAAAAACAACCCGATAACAGCTGAATTTTACTAACGCGTATGGCAACTTGCAGTGGCAGATTGTTACAATGTTTGTTAATGTTAATTTAAGATGGTAAGCACAAAAAAAAATCTTTTCTTTAACGCTTTTAACATTTTGCTTGAATTCCTTGCTGGAACGCGTAGTAGACGGGTAAGTTAAAAGGTGATATTAAATTGGCCGTGCATATAGAGTCTATTGTTTTATTTTTTAATTAATCCGCACTCATTTCTGCTTCCAGAATTAAAAAATAATGCCTCTAACTTCAGTTCAAGTCGCTCAAGCTGTGTTACTTAAGAATCAAGGTCGAACACAGCGAGAAATCGCTGCAACTT
The DNA here is from genome assembly GCA_947364205.1 of Agrochola lota. NCBI lineage: Eukaryota > Metazoa > Arthropoda > Insecta > Lepidoptera > Noctuidae > Agrochola > Agrochola lota. Next base: position 3,889,576 of record OX376246.1, on the reverse strand, counting down.
TAAATGTACCGCGTACATCTCTCAGGTACGCATTAACCAGGTAAGATCAGACTGGTCTGTACACGAGGAGACCAAGAAGTGGTGGAATTGGGTGCACTTTAGCACGAGATTACCGATTTATTGCTCTCGCAATTTTAACAAATCGGTTCCTCACTGCAGTTGAGGTACGGCAGCGCCTACAAGCGGCCAGAGGGGTCAATGTAAGTGAGCGGACAATTAGATGGAGAATACAGGAACGGAACCTGCATGCCCAAAGACCAGCTCGAGGTCCAGAACACCTCCGGTACCCCCGTGTCACTCGACTGCGGTTTGCTCGTGAACACGCAAATTGAATTCACAACTAATTTTATGGACAGATGAATGCAGAGCGGTCTTACGTACTCCAGACCGTGTGGAGAAGGCGCGGTGAGCGATTTCTGCCGATCACCACCAGGAAAACCGTCAGTTTTCATGGTGGGTCTGTTATAATTTTGTGAGGAATAAATTCGGACGCTCGCACAGGGTTGGCCGTATGTAAAGGTCGTCTTACAGCAGTGCAGTACGTTGAAGAGATCATTCAAGAACATGCTTTACCATAAACGGGGTTAATTGGTAGTGAGGATTTTTTTAATGCAAGATATTAATGCCCGCCCGCACACAGCACATTGCGTGGATAATTATATTTTTTTGCTAAATTGGAGTGGCCAGCAAGAAGCCCAGACATGAATCCCATAGAACATTTATGGGACTTGCTTAAAAAGCGAATCCGGTCAAATCTCAATCCTCCTCAGACCCTCCATGATTTAAAATACGCTCTGGTGGCTGCCTGGCACGAAATTCTCCAAGTAAACATTAAAAGCATCATCCAGAGCATGCCTGATCACATGCAAGCGGTGATCAGAGCCAGAGGTGGAAACACACGTTATTAATTTTTAGTAAAATGTCTTTGTTTTGTGATTTTTTGTAACAAAACCTTATTGTAATGTTTGTGTTAATTGCCATTTTTGTAATTTAGTGAACTTTTAATAAAGTGTTCCATTTTTTTTCGAAATTAGTGATTTTAATTCAGGTATCAGATCATCCTCTAAGTTTTATAAAACATAAAACATGTCCTTCGTGTTTAATTTTGACAATAAACTACATGATACGCTTGGGCCAATTTCCTTGCCGCTGAGTGTATTTCATTAAATAAAAATCCATAATAACTTTTTTTTAAGTTTAGCACGACGCGGGATTCGGGCATGGGGCCTCATGATTCAGTAGCTACTAATCGATGATCGTACCTACTAGCGTATTGAATACAATCAGGGTAACCCCCGATATTTAAAAGTCTATTTAATTAAAATCTGTTATCTAATATCTTATCAACTTACATTACAATAACATAATTAATAAAAATATGTTGATTAACCATGAAGAGCGTTTATTCTGAAAGTGTGCAACGTCGCAAATAGATGTCAATTATTTCGCTGTTATGATTAATTTGGCAATATTACTGTATGGAAATAAGAAATGTTGCTTACTAGCGACCTAGAATATTAATAATGAATTTCAATTATAACATTGAATTTGATGTTGTACCGTTTTTGGTGCAAAAAAGGCATTTGGAGAGTTTCCAAATATTTCTTTTTACATCTAAAACTAAATATTCGGTGTTACGATATTAATTATTGCATTTCATAATCAATATATTAGTTCACTAGTTAGTCACATTTCTTATTTCCAAACCGATATTGCCAAATTAATTAAAAAAGGTAAATATCTGACAGTTCTTTGCGACGTTGCCAACTTTTAGGGTGTACGATCTTAACAAATTTTTATAAAAATCCGAATCGATTAAATTAGCTGGAAAAACTTCACGGACGTGATGGGTATCGATATCTTTAAAAGGTTTTCTCGACTAAGACTACTCAACTAACTAAGACCGTTGACTCGGTAATCAGCAATCTTGAAATAGAGAGCTAAGAAAAAATACAAAAGACGACGTATATTTAAGACCCGACGTGTTGACACGTCAAGCGTCGAGAGCACAGCTTGACGTATCAACACGTCGAGTCCGGGTTCGCAATACGTCAATCGTCATCCTGAGGATGCGTCTTTGAGAGGTGAAACACGTGTCGATTTCTTACAGGGTTCTTTATGACTCTTTAAGAACAGTTAAGCGGATTATTTTATTAAATGTACGTCGTCTATTGTATTTTATCATGGAATTCCGCAAAGTCACGTCTGAGTCAATTAACAAAAGTTGAAAGGAGCATGCCGTCCAAATATATGCAATGCAACATGAAATGTAACGTACGTTGAAACAAATTCGCCAAGTTGTTGCTACATTTCATGTGGCATCGCATATATTTGGACGGCATGTTCGTTTCAACATATTTAACATTTCACATATTGCGTCCCCACTTATCATGTGTGAAGGCTTCGTCAGCAAACTTTACCGAGTATAATAATTGTTGCATGAAGTTCAAAAGCAGATAATTATTGAAAAGTAGCACCACGCATGATCCAACTTAATCCTAAATTAGTATTTGAAGCATGATGGTAGCAAATATTAGTTATGTATATCCCAGCCAACCCGCAGTGTCTCGAAACGAAAGTCTTTGATCAGTGCGTGTTGCCAGTGATGAACTATGGCACTGAAACGTGGTTGCTCACAATGGGCCTTATTAGAAGGCTCAAAGTCAACCAAAGGGCAATGGAGAGGGCTATGCTTTGAATTTCCCTACGTGATCGAATCAGAAATTAACAGATCCGTAGGAGAACCAAGGTATCCGACATAGCCAGAAGAATGGCCAAACTTAAGTGGCATTGGGCAGGGCACATTGCTCGCAGAACAGATGGCCGTTGGTGCCGAAAGGTTCTGGAGTGGCGACCGCGTACCGGAAGACGTAGCGTTGGAAGGCCTTCCACAAGGTGGACCGATGACCTGGTGAAGGCCGCAGGAATCCGCTGTCTGCGGGAAGCACAGAACCGGTCGAAGTTGCGGAGCTTGGGGGAGGCCTAGCTGGACGTCTTTCGGCTGAAATGATGATGATGTCCCAGTCACCATGTCTATGGCGTTTTATGACGAGAACACGTTTATCAATACACTTTATTTTCGTTTAAAATAATATCATTGGAAACAAAGAAGAAACTTTGTTTTTGAATCGTTTGTGTTTATTTTTAACCCCCACGCAAAAAGAGAGGTCTTATAAGTTTGACCGCTATGAGTGTGTGTCTGTGGCACCGTAGCTTTTAAACGGGTGAATCGATTTGAATACGGTTTTTTTTTAATTTGATAGCAGGTTTTCTAGCGATAGTTCTTAGACAAGTTTCATCGTAAAAATCAGTTCAGCCGTTTGAAGATTATCAGACCTTTTCTAGTTGATGAATGGATGTGAGCGTCTTCCACAGGTCTGATCGATTTGAAATTTGGTATTCTGTTACTTCAATGATATTAGAAGAAAATAGTAACCTTGAACTGATACTGCAGCATCACCTGGAATTTGCAGGATACGCAACTCCCTTACCAACTTACTGCACAGGTATCGTGTTTGGGCTCATTGGAATGGTCTCAATGAATAGGTTATAGATAGATGATGATCAGGGTCTGGTGATGGAGTAGGAAAGAGAAATGAGGAAATGGTTGTGTCGGGGGTTTTTTAAATTATATCATTTCACTTGTTTCTAAATGTTATTGATAAACCTGTTTTCCCAAATGAAAAAGCCTCCCAATGCCTTCAGCGGTGATTTAGGTGGATCCATAGTGGTAGCACACAAAATTCAATTTTTCATGGGTTTTTTTGTAATTTCCAGGTCAGTGTCAAGTTGTATATTGATCAAAATATAATTCGCGACCATAACAAATGTGTATTTACAGAATTATAATAGTTAAAGATTATCTCTCTTAGATTTGTTTCTTAAGAACTTTTCTATAAGAGATTTGTTTGTTGGACTACCACAACTGACGGACTACCACAGCTGATCCACCTGAAGCGGTGATTAAGATACAATACTTACAACCTTGACCAAAAGTCTCGTCGTTGAGAGCATCGTATTCATCCTCCGATGGCTCGCCACCTCCTTCGTCATCATTTAAGTTCTGGAACAAAAGAGAATTCATTATAATTTTTACCGGTTTGTACGTATCATCTGTTCCCTCCTAACTTCTAAACTACTCATCATAATTTGACAAATGAGGTATCGTTGGAAACGTATTGATTTTCCGTTGGTTATAGGTTATATGACGTCACATTTAATTGAATATGGCGCCCTCTAGAGGACGTAAAGACACGAACATAAAATAAAAAAATAAAAACCTTCTTGGGTATCAAATGAAAGGGCTTAATTAGCACATTTACAAAAATATATACATGGTGTCAGGGACATCGACGCGAAAACTGTTACCATGGATTCAGTACGTGATTCTGAACCCCCTGCGTTGACATATTTCGTCGCCTATTAAAACAAAATCTGCTGTTTCCTACAAAAGTGCAATACTTACGCGGGCAAAATGTATGGAACAGCAGTTTTTTTTTAAATAACCGGCGAAAATTTTCGATGCAGGGGGTTCAGAATCATTTACCGAGTCCATGGTAATAGTTTTCACGTCGATGTCCCTGCCATCCTGTATATTATAACCCCAAAATAACTTAAACTAAAGTTATAAAACTAAAACCCAACTACGACAAAAATGGCATTTATTTTTATAGGCATTAAGGGTTTAAAAGTAGCTATGTATTTACATTTTGGGGTAAACTTGAATATTAGGCAAACATGTATGGGCTGCTATGGAAAACTATGAAACTAACGCGGGCTAAAAGTACAAGATTGTGACGTCACGCCATCAACATGTCAGACCATGTTATACCTCTGATTAGTACAGATACACTCCGCAAAAACATTTAAATAAAAAGCGACTCTTGCTACGACACAATAAAGTGCAATTCAGGTCGCACAGCGCTACTGACCTACAGTTATATTCACCTAGAAGTTGCGTCTGTTTCTATCGCGTAACTCTTATATCTTCTGACTACGTTACGCTCACTGAATTCAACAAGTCGAGCCCGCCGCGTACCTACTTGTAGCTTCATACCTTAAATGCAGAGTGATCCATCTGGATTCATCTGTGGTTTTACTTCGAAAACTTAAATCGAGCGTGTAGTTGGTCTTCAAGTTTGATCAAATACGAATAAAAAATATATGTCAAGAGGATGAACAGTTTTATTGTAATTACTACATATCCTGCACTAATAATCAAGTATAATTATCAAATGTTACTATAAAATAGTAAACCTCGAAAAGGCTGAGTTGACTTATTAAAATTGTATTAGAAGGAAATCAATCTCTTATAAGGAAAATAATTGGTCCAAGCAGACTATAAAAACATAGTTCATTTTACTTATTAGTTATTTCCTTTTATAGAATAAAATCTTGACCTTACTGACTGCTTTTCGCCTGACAGCCTTTCCCAACTATGATGGGGTAGCTGAATACTAGTATTTATATTACATACATATCACATGGATCGACTGCCTATCTGACCTCCACAATAACTGGGTAATACGATACCCCTTGGTAAGTCTGGTTGTCAGACTTTCGGGCTTCTAACGACCTGTAACGACTGTCAAAAATCCTCGAATGACAGCCGGGACCAACGGCTTAACGTGCTTTCCGAGGCACGGAGCAGTCTCGGTATGTAAAGATGCCGGGTTGGTTCGTAGATAGGTGACCAATCTACGAACCAACCCGGCAAGCGTAGCTTAACCTGATGGATCGAGCTGTGCAGCTGTTATTAGTTAGCCACGAGCTCCTCAGTGTTATGATCAAATGCGAATGTAAAATAGTAAACCTCGAAAAAGCCGAGTTGAGTTATTGACATCGTATTAGAAGGAAATCAATCTCTTGTAAGGAAAATAATTGGTCCAGGCTATATACATACAAACCTAGTTCATTTTACTTAGTAGTTTTTTTCCTTTTATAGAATAAAATATTGACCTTACTGACTGCTTTTCGCCTGACAGCCTTTTCCCAAGCACTTTGGAGTGGTCTTCCACTCTAATCAGATTCAGCTGAATACCAGTATTTTACATGGAGCGACTGCCCTTCTGACAACAAGATACCCCTTGGCTAGACTGCCTTGCCGGCTTCTAACTGCCAGTAACGGCCGTTTTGCCTTCTCATGTGCTTTTTTGGCGCATTAAAACAGCGTCCACGAGGGGCGATACCACAGATTAATACAAATGGTTCACTCCGCAATCTCATTCAAATAAAAAGCGACTCTTGCTACGACACAATAAGGTGCAATTCAGATCACACAGAGCGAATTATCAACAGTTATATTCACCTAGAAGTTGCCTTTCTTCCTATCGCGGAACTCTTATATCTTCTGACTACGTTACGCTCACTGAATTCGACATGTCGCGTACCTACTTGTAGTTTCATATCTAAAATGCGGGGTGACCCATCTGTGGTTGTTCTTGCATTTTTTGTGGAAGATCATTATTTTTCAGAATACCTAATAGTCTCTTCAATTCCTTGTTCAATTGATGTTATTTCCACAAACGAATATCAATTTTATGTCACTGTAAATTAAGTTAATTACAGAATGAGAAGTGCAATTGAAAAATTCATAAAAAATATTGAAGTTGTAAAAACACAAACTGAACTTTGTGTGGGTACTTATTAAAGTTGTTTTTCCAAAACACATCATTGCTTGTTTACGTGTTTGGAAACTAAAAAGTGAGCCCAGTATAGATTTTCTGACAGAAAACAGTAATGTTTCATTGTAATAAACAGATGGACAAAATGGGGCCAGTGTTGTCACAATATGCGACATGAATAACAATGTCAAAGTGACCCAGATATCACAAAAACTGCATTGAGTCGTACATAACACAGTTCTTTGTGCTTGTTTAACTTTATATTCTGAGATTTCATCTTCCACTACAACTCAAAGAGTATTTCAATAAAACCGCAGAATTCCAATATTTACAAGAAATCTATCACTAATCTGCATTCTGCATTTCCCAAACATGTAAACAACCACGAGTTTTAGGAACAAAAACTGTAATTTCTACACATAAGGTTCAGTTTGCGCTACAACATCTTATTTTTATGACTTTTTTAACAGTACTGGTCAGCCTAAAATAAACTTTATTTACACTACCATTAAGTTGGTGTTTGTTAAAGTGGACATAACATCAATTTGGAAACAAGGATTTAAGACCTTACATGTTATAAAACAAAGTCTCCCCGCCGCGTTTGTCCGTCTGAACACGATAAACTCAAAAACTACCAAACAGATTTTCATACGGTTTTCACCAGTGGATGGAGTGACTCATGAGGAAGGTTATAGGTTATTTAACATCACGCCACGACCCTTAGGAGCCGAGCAAAAATATAAAACCGGCCAAGTGCGTGTCGGACCACGCACAATGAAGGGTTCCGTAGTTGGGATGAGTTTATCCCAAGAACAAACTTAACATTGTAGTTGAAAAACATGTTCTCCCATACGGAATGTATGGGAGATCATGTTTTTCAAACCGCAAATTTCAGTTGGTTGATTATTACTCGTTAACCTGTACAGCCTATTTAGCTCTGATAGGTTTCCTTTTAATTTCGTTTTATATACTACTGCTGTGAATTTTTTCACAAGTCCAAGTACAACCATTTAGCTAGAAGGGGGGGGGGGGACACTTTTGAGGATGGGAAATCATCAAATGACTTCTCCCGCTCTGGGCAGAGCGAGAGGGTGTGTCAGACTTTTACTGACTGAAACCCACCCGTGTTCCTTCCGTTGCCTGTGTGCCGGAGCCGCGATATCCCTTTCGGACAAACCCGCAACCCCAGCAGGGGGGGAGGGACACTTGACTCTAACAAAAAATTTCAGTTAAAAGCTTAATATCTCGCAAACGGATCCGTGAATCCAAAAATGGTTTTCACAAACTCGCAATATTTTTGAACGACCTTTCTAACGATACCCCACAACATGGGGTAGACGAGGAAAAAAAAAATCCCCACTCTACGTGTAGGGGAGGTACCCTAAAAAAAAATTTTTTTCTTGATTTTATTTTCTCACTTTGTCGGCATGATTAATATGTATATATATGCCAAATTACAGCTTTCTAGTACTAACCGTCTCTGAGCTAAGCCGCGGACAGGCAGACGGACAGACAGACAGACAGACGGACATGGCGAAACTATAAGGGTTCATTGTTTACTACGGAACCCTAAAAAGTGAGCGCGGGCGGGCGATGCGGGGAGTTTATAAAAATGTAGTTTTTATTTTAGTAGATATATTGGTTATTTTACAACTTCCACGCGAACAAAGTAGCGGGAAAAAGCTAATGTATTAATAAAAACATGAAAATCCTTTATTAAACATTTATATTAATTGCGGTTTTAAATTGTTTTTAGTAATCACAGTAACATTTTCAATGGTAACAAGAATATATAGTTTTAATTATCATCATTTTCATTTTATTTGCAGTCAGCGCAACATGACTTTTTCTTTCATACTTCTCAATTAGTCAGGAGGAGCTCGTGGCTAAGTTTAAGCTACGCTTGCCGGGGTTGGTCTGTGGATGGGTGACCATCTTTACATACCGAGACTCCTCCGTGCCTCGAAAAGTACGTTAAGCCGTTGGTCCCGGCTGTCATCCGTGGATCTTTGAGTCGTTACGGGTCGTCAGAATCCCGAAGCTAGCAGTTCCACTCCATAGGTCCAAATTGCTTTTATGATGGCCTTCTAAACCAGTAACTACTGAGAGAGTCGTGATTTTCTGCTTAACAGCCATAAAAAGTTCTTAAATTGTATATTTGCCTCTGTTTGCTATATGTATAGTTTTGTATAGTTTTAACATGGGTAAGTTATATTTTTCAGCAGTTGTGGCCCAGTGGTTACAGCCGGGACTTACAATTTGTAGGCCATAGGTTCGAACCAAGACGGGGTGCTTTAATTTGTGTAAATTATTTTCATAAACACTGCTCTTAAAACACGGAGGAAAACATAGTAAACAGGAATGTCCTAGAACCAAAAATTCGAAGACATGTGACATCTACCAACCCACAATGAGAGGCCTGTGTCCCAGGAGTGGGAACATTATAGACTCATTATGTAAGTTATATTTATTTAATTTATTGATTACTTTAACTTTTTCACTCATGAAATTTTGAGGCTTTACTCAGGAGAAGAATTTAAGCAGCAGCGGACTGTAATAGGCTGGTTTTGTAATAAATTACTCACACACAAGCAGAAGTATTTTGTATCTAACTTACTTAACTTAAAATGTTGAAGTATAGAACAAACACTACTATTGTATCAACAATGTCAGTTTGTTAGCTATCAAGCTCTTGTACACAAACTAAATGGTGTCTTATCAGGTCATTACTGAGCAATACATACACGCACATAGGTCATTGTAATTACCAGAACATATGGTTATTTAAAAAACTTATTGGGAGGATGAGATGCAACTTTCCCATAAGTTGAATTGCAACTGGAAAAGCAGATATGTAACCGAAGGTGAGTACATGTACAAAATGCCCTATAGAGAGACCATTGCGTATTTCAAAACAAGTGTGACTCAGTAATCACTAAAAATATACAGTAGAGAAAACAGTATTTCATAATGTTAAAACACGTTTTAAGCACAATTTTTGGCGCGCTTTACATGGACAGACGAGCAAAGGCGTAGTTTATGGCTTCAATCTAGACTATTACGTGTTTTTCTCGAAATTGTGAGCGGAAACAAACAAGTGACAAGTAGAAATTTGAAAATACAATTATAAAATGTATAGTCCACAAGAAGACGCTTTTCATGTTTATTATGTTTTATTAAACTGTTTAAATGATGTAAGTCACCCCAAATTAATATATAACACGTAAATATAAGGTAGAAAGTGGTAATACTTGATTGTATAGCGAAATGCAGCATTCTAAGTGGCGTGCTGGCAGTCTCAAACCTCACAGATTTAGGGTTATTATATATCAAATAAATTGTATTTTTCGGTAGAATAACGTTTAGACTCACCGATAACGAAGTATCGAACCCGAAGAAAGAATCTGCCATTGGAATTTTTCATATATCATGGACACAAATGACATGACTTGTCACGGTACATATGTCGCAATGGCGAAGGCGGCCATGACATTTTGGGCCAGTGCCGTACCTACCTACACTTACTAAAAAGTAGTGAGGTAAGTGATCATTTACTTATTTTTCTTTGTAGTACAACGTGCATTCTCGTATAAACCGTTTATTGCAGCCAGGGCCCTATTTAGTAAAAGTTACAAATTCTAAAATGTAAATTGACAAGTTACAAATTTGTAATGGTGGAAAATTTACAAAATTGTAAATTTGTCCCTACAATTTTACATACTTTTGTTTAATAACCATTTTCACTTTACAGGTGTTAGTTTAAATATTTTTAGAGTAAACTACATTATTGTATACATAATTGTTATTACAAGTTTACTTAGTTTGTAAATTGTAGTATAATTCTGGCAGGTGGTCTCACGATGTGTCAAAACTTTACAATTTTGTGCCTCAACCTAGTGACTAAATAAATTGAAATATTATAAGCAAAAAAATAGTTCTAACAACGAATAGTGAAAGCAGTGATTTTAGTGATAATAAATATGTGATTGAACGGCAACATAAATGTGGCGTTTTTCATAAATACATACATTTTACTTTTAATGTGACAGATTTTACGTTCCTCGAAAAATCCTAATATTGTTGTTATTCTCCATGACTTTAATGATGCACCAAACCAATAACAAATTACTCCGAGAAACACTAAAATTCTAAACTCAAGCGTAACAAATCTACCCTCGTTTATTAAGAATCTCTACTAAAAACTTAAATTTTACGTAAATTGTAATTTTACAACTACATATTTGTAAATATGTACAATATAGTTATCGAAATCTACAGTCGTTTTCTGCATATCTAAATATTTATTTAACAGGTTATACAATTGTGATAGTTGTAAGTCATTTACTTATTAGTTTCTTAGATATTTGAAACGTTTATTAAACAGCACATATAGCAAAACTATGTAACATTTTTACATAATTGTAGGATTGCAACGTTTATTAAACAGGGCCCAAATAGGCTATAAGGCTCTAGTCATAACAGACGCGCGCGTCTTGTACGCTGTGTTTTGGGCGCTCAATAAAATTGTATGAATTACTCTGTAACGAATTATAACTAGCGCTGCCGTCAGAGGGCGCGCGTAATCGAAGCGTGGACGCAAGTTCCTTTTTTACTATATTTCTTTGTCGTTTTCTCTACATCAGTAATAAACTTAAACCGCTAAACCGTCAGTGGCACACCGGTGTGGCGGTATCGGTACCGGGCGCAAAGCGTCGGCGTCGGTGGCATACCGGGGTGTCACACCCGTTTCTCGCAACTTCAATCTCTATAACTGTGCGTTTGCACTGGCGAAACATTTGCAACAAAACATGTAATAGGAAAATATAGTTCGTTCTTGTGTAGCTTTGAATAATATTGAAATTCTTAAACCTAAAATACCATGTGAAATAAGCTATCACAAGAAAAATTGCCGATAAGTTCCCTCTTCAAGTAAATTGTAACATTTTACAATTATATTGGGATATTTTTACGACATATAGGTAGCTATCAGTCATTAAAAGTTTATCTAGAATCCAGTGGCGGACTAACAGGGGGCGGAAGGGGCGGCCCACCCTGGGCCTCCGGTCTTCCAAATGCCTCCGCGTCAAATGATTCCCCTGATCATGGGATCTCAACTCGAACAAATTATAATTAGTCTTGAAGAAAATTCAATAGATGGCACAGGGAGCAATTATGAAATTAAAAATCAATCAAAGCGTTATACGACAGATTATGGCTAAATCCTTAAGCTCCGGCGTGATTTTTTCCGACATCTCCAACAATCATCGTCATAGATTTTTCTAAGTATGCACTGACTTGAAAGAATGTACGATTCTAGCCACGATTTCAATTGCAAAATGACTAGTAACATGTAATCAACAACAACTTATTCTAAGCTAAACATGTTTTAGAGAAAAACCCAGAGGTGGCTTTACCTATGGTGCAGGGTGTGCAGCGCACAGGGTCTCAGGGGGCGCCGATCGCTGCTCGCGACAACATCTTAATCAAATTCCAGACAAGACCAAAACATATTCTGTAAAAAGGCAGTTTGTAGTTGGAGGCCCCCTACGCTAAATATACACGAAGGGTGTTAGAATTTCGAGCTCGCTTCGCTCGCTCTTGCAACCCAACCTCTTATTCTTTTTTTATTAGAATTCTCTGCGTAAATCGACAATGTATTTCATATTTATATAGGGATGATAAAAAAAAAACTGACTTATCCGAAACGGGGTGTTAAATTTTCGAGCTTGCTTCGCTCTTGTATACTACATTTTCAAAATATTCTGTATAGGTCATCAAAGTAATTCCAGTTTCTGTATAGACGTTTAAAAGATTTTTTTTTACAATGCAGAGTGTAATCATTTTCGAGCTCGCTTCGCTCGCTCTACCATCCTATATTTTTCTGATCCTCTAGCTTTTCGGTTGTCGACAAAGTATCCTCTATTTCTGTATCAATGGTCAACAGAAAACTTAACCTTTTCGTGGCAGTGTGCTAAAGCGGGGAGTCCCCCGCCCAGGAATGAACGTTTTTAATTTAGTTTTGCCGCCCCGGGCCCCTGACAGGCTTAGTCCGCCACTGCAGAATCGTAGTAACATTTTTTTATTAGACCCTACTCAATATAACTAGGATGAGAGTTTACAAAGTCATACGCAATTTTTTTTAAACCGCTCCGCGCGCTTGGCAGTCATGTACCGTAGACAGTATAGGTATAATCAACAAATATTAAAAACGCAAATTTTTATGGTATTTATTTAAATATATTTAAAAATGAGGAGCTCGTGGCTAAGTAACAACAGCCGCACTGGTCGATCCATCAGGTTAAGCTACGCTTGCCGGGGTTGGTCAGTGGATGGGTGACCATCTTTACATACCGAGAATCCTCCGTGCCTCGGAAAGCACGTTAAGCCGTTGGTCCCGGCTGTCATTCGTGGATCTTTGGCAGTCGTTACGAGTCGTCAGAAGCCCGAAAGTCTGACACCAGTCTTACCAAGGGGTATCGTATTACCCAGTTACTGGGTTGTGGAGGTCAAATAGGCAGTCGCTCCATGTAAAATACTGGTATTCAGCTGCATCTGGTTAGACTGGAAGCCGACCCAACATAGTTGGGAAAAGGCTAGGCAGATTGATTGATTTAAATATGGGCGATTTTCTGCAACTGAAAAAAGTAAATTTGTAATTCACAGTATGTTCCTGACGTCACATCGGGCCACACACCACACTGCGATCGCGACGTGATTATAAATTTGTAAAGCCATATTTTTACCCCGCCTTTCACTCGCTCGTCGCCGCCCCTTGAGCGTGCGCACCACAGATTACTTAGAGATACTACGTATGTGCGCACACATATCGGTGGTCTCATATTATTAAATTGTAACCAGCAAAGTAATACACTACTTGTCACATCGAAATCAAGTAATTTTATTCAAGACCACCAGCAGCAAACCTGGAGCTTAACATTATGAAATCCAAATTTAGCTTTGTAATTTTTTTTAATTTGAGATGAAGAATATACACTACGTATTTTTAGGGTTCCCAAAATAATTAAAGTTAAAAATTAAAGGGACAAACATGTTTTTCTCGGCGTTTTTGCCAAAAAATTTACGGTGGTACGGAACCCTACGTGTGCGAGATCGACTCACACTCGGCCAGTTTTGTGTTCAGTTAAATGAAAATAGCGAGCCCGAGTAGCACTTGGCTGGTTTTTTAATTCTTCGATAGAGCAAAAAACCGACAGTTTACTATTAATTTCTCCTGATCCAGGTGACGTTGACCAAATTTCTATTTTAGGGTTCAAACAAGTGATCAAATAAGTGTTCAAATATTGTTGCTATGTCTGGTGCTGACTTAATATCTATTGTTATCTGTCTGAGACACTGTCATCACAACATGTCAATGTCATACAATTTTCTGTCAAACAAAGTGTGAAAGTGTCATTCAGATTTTGGATTTTGTTTAAATTAGTTTGTTTTGATGTGATCATCAAAGATAAAAATTATCAAGACGAGTCATAAAAATATAAAAGTTATGTATTAAATTCCTAACGCTCTACAGAAGCCGTGACAAAAGGAGTAAAATTCGTCTGCATTTTCGTCTTGATAAATAAAATTTCGCGAAATCGTCTCAGGAAACTTTCAAGTACATATTAAAAAGTAAGTTTAATTTGTATTGTACTTTGGAACGAATTATCGCATTTCAAAAACAATGAATAACTATTTAGTGCGATAAGTATGACTTCTTTTTTCTTTTTACTGCAGCCTTGGCCTTATTACTTTGCAAAAAGAATAATATCAGAAATAAATTATCGGACCTTCGCTAAAGCTTTCATGACTGGGGGAAAATATTAAAGTACGATACCCTAACCAAATCCTGCCCGGATTTAGTAACAGTATCGTATTATAATATGTTTTTAATTTAAAATGATATGTATTACCTTATCATTTTAAATTAAAATATATTTTTTTTATGAATCCACTGAGTACATTTTTATGTACTCGGTGGATACATAATTAAAAAAAAAATTATATGCATGTCCAAGAACAGGGAAAAAATATAATATCTTGCCATTTGTGGGCAAATTGTTTAAATAATAATATCATAAATTGATTTTCCTTTTATACATTGAAGGCTTTTACTGAATCTTATAATTATATTTTTTATAAATTATCAAGAAGTTCAATTTTAATGTCTAGAATATTATGTTAACACAACTTCTATTCTCCTAAGAGATAGGCAGAGATGTATTTTACAACCTCTTTTTTGCCATTTCCCATCTTATAAAGTGTTTATGCATGGCTCTGGTCATATATATGAAAATATACGACATGCAATTCAGAAAAAAACAGACATAATAAAATTGAGCCGTAAAAATTGTAATATAAAACCCTGGATCACGACAGGTCTTATTAGTTGTATGAGACATAGAGATAAACTGCACATTAAGGCCAAATCTCATCCAGATAATGCAATATTGCAACTATCGTACAAAAGGTATTGTAATTTCTGTAATGATCTCCTCAAAAAGGTTAAAAGCAACTACGATAAAACTGCATTGGAAAAGGCTGGAACAAATAGTAAACAGATCTAGAAATATATAAAAAATGTAACTTATAACTCGAAACAAAATGAGTCATCTTCAGGTTTATTAAAAGCGCACTCGACACCGCTGACATCTGCTAACTTAGCAAATAATTTCTTCGTTAACGTCGGAAAGAATTTGGCAGAAAGAATATGGTTCAATCACACTATAAAACAAGTCCGCCTTTTGCATGTAACCCCACATTAACATCCTTCGCCCTGTTAGATACTGACGAAACTGAGGTAGAAAGAATAATCATGACTTTAAAAGACGACTGTGCAGTTGGTTGGGATAATATATCAAATAAAATCATTAAACAATTCAAGAATATTTTGGTACCACCACTGACTTATATTTTCCGAATGTGCCTGTCTTCGGGTCTTTTTCCCGAGTGCCTTAAAAAAGCAGTTATTGTCCCTGTATACAAAACAGGCAGTAAACAGCAAGTAACAAATTATAGACCAATTTCTTTGCTGCCATCTATGTCAAAAAATTTGGAAAAAATCATAAATGAAAGATTGTTTAAATATCTAGAAGATAAATCAATTTTGTCGGGGCGTCAATATGGATTTAGACCTAAAGTTTCAACTGCCGATGCCGTTCATCATCTGATTGACTATCTAGCCTAAGAACTTGACAAGGGTAACCACATAGTAGGTGTTTTCCTGGACCTCGCCAAGGCTTTTGGCACAGTCTCCATTCCTATTCTGTTGCGCAAGCTTGAGACAGTGGGCATAAGAGGAATTCAACTGAAACTTCTCAAAAGTTACCTAGAAGACCGAACCCAGTGCGTTAAAATTGGCAATGTTCTCAGCGCAGACGAAAAAAACACATCCTTCGGTGTGCCCCAAGGAAGTATTTTAGGATCTACTCTGTTTTTGATATACATACATGACCTTTGTAATCTAAACCTAGAGCATGGCACTATAATATCTTACGCTGACGACACTGCCCTCCTTTTTTCTACTGAGTCGGAACATGAAGTCTACAAGTTTGCGCAACACGGTTTTAATATTGTAAATAAGTGGCTTCAACGTAACTCACTAACACTAACTACGGCTAAGACAAATTATATTAAGTTTTCAATGCGTAAGCAAACATCTGTTTTGCCCTCAACGATGTATGCTCACTGTTGTATGGTCCCTACAGATTGCCTGCTTACATGTCCTAATATTAATATAATGCATGAAATAAAATATTTGGGAATTATAATAGATGAAACCTTATCTTTTAAACCACACATAGAAGCTTTAAATAACATAATGCGTAAACTAATATTTATCTTCAAAAAACTACGTTATATTGCAGACCCAAAATTAATTACGCGAGTTTACTTTGCTCTCTGCCAGTCAATTTTGACTTACTGCATTACCTCTTGGAGTGGAGCAGGTAAAAGTTTGCTACTACCTATCGAGAGAGCTCAAAGAGCGATTCTCAAGGTTTCTACGTGCCGCCCTTTCCTTTTTCCCACTAACCTACTCTATAAATCCTGTGAAGTACTAACAGCTCGACAGTTATTCATAATGAGCATCGTATTAAAACAACACGCAGCCCTCTCATATAGCACTGAATTTACTAAAAAGAGACGGAAAGACATAGTTTGCCCTACAAAAAGTACAAAACATGCTTTCACAGCCAAATTTTTTGTCTTCCTAGGACCATTACTTTATAACAGACTAAATGCGAGAGCCAAAATCTACTCTCTTAATTATAATAATTGCAAAAAAACTCTCAAGGAAGCTCTTCAAAGTATGTCCTATGAAGATACAGAGAAATTATTAGTTGTACTTAAATAAAAATTGTATTTGTATTCATTAAGTTTAGCTAAGTAAGATTAGCTTTAGGTTAGGTAATAAGATATAGATTTACACCTTTTTACATACCAATTCGATTACTAGATTTGTATAATTAATGTGATTATTTAGAAATATTATACCTTGCCTCGCCTGAAATACAGGTGACCTAGTTCAGGCACATAACATAATAGAATTTTTATTTCGCAAATTTTTTTTGTTTAACAAATTTGTATTTAGTATTTTACCTTTTTACATGAATAAACTTTTATTATTTATATGTATGAGTTAAATTTTTAAATGTTATCGCTATCTAAAGGCCAATAGACAGTTGAATGGATATAATTAAGATTCAATTCCAAAAAGAATGAAAGAATTGCCGCTATGATTATTTAAAAAAAGCTTTGAAGTTCTGACAGTCAACACATACTACAGTGTGTCCCTGGATGAAGTGCACAAACGAAAATGGGTGAAACTAGACCATTATTCTTCGACAAAAAAAAAAAGAAAAATATCTTTCTGCGTATTAAATTCCCCTGTATTGAAAACATAATAACTTTTTATTGATTGAGTGAATTTCGGTAAAATAAAAACAATAATGATGGCTGATAATTGATATTGCACGGCAAATACAAAGAAATCCTTTAAAACACTCATCAAGTAAAAAAACACGTTTCTTTGAGAAGGTTTGAAATTTTCATTGTTTTTTATTACGTTTTAGTTTTTTTTTTTTTTTTTTGCCAATTTTTTTGTCGATGATTTTGTTTTTTTTTTTGTTTTTGTTTTTGTTTTTTTTTTCACCCATTTTCATTTGTGCACTTTACCCAGGGACACACTGTAAAGTGTAACATAATTATTGAGTGAAAAATAATTTGATTTGTTTTTATATTCTTTAATTCGTTCATTTTTGACGTTCTATGGCTGAATCTATTCCCTGTATCACCATGTATTGTACCCATATTTGCAAAATAAAATATCTTTATGAAACATAAGCTTATTGTCATTAACTAGTAACAATAAAAGTATACAGACTAATTTATCGTTTACTAAAGTCAAACAAGTAACCCAACGTAGCACTCGCCGAGCTAGTTTTCTGATTTTACCGAAGATGAGAACTAAATTTGGCAAAAAAATGTTAACTTTTGAAGGAGCACAATTATACAACAATAAGTATACCCTCGTGTATAAGAAGGTTACACTCATTCAACGCATTCAAAACCCAATTAGCTGAATATTTAATCACAAATAACACCCTTCCTAAAAGCGGAATGGATTGGATGTGTATTACATCATAATTGCTACAGTGACGACTGTGACGAACTTTATATTTATAATTGTTTAACCATTGTTCTCATGTAAGTGACTTTGTGTCTTTTTTTGAGAATAAATATCTTTAAACCTAACTAGAAAACTGATGGAAACATCTATATATAAACACTTTGCTTAACCTGGGAATCAAACCCAGGTACCCATGTTCCGCAGTCCAGCTTGGCAACTACTAGACCAACAACACAATATAAAATTCAATACATGAAATGAGTCGACTAGAATTTGGTTTTAACAATTCAAATGACTTAGTGAATTTTAATAAATAAGTAAACATTATATAGCATCATAAGTTCTTCGCATATTAATTATAAATGTACATAATAATGTATTACTATTTAATTTGAACTTTTTTGTTACGGTTCTATTCACATTGATGACGCAACACTCAACAAATTAACATAGCAAATTCACCTATATGAACATAAATGTTAAATGACCCTAAGAAGGCTAACCCTTTAATTAATGAATAGCTTGTGCCCGCGACTTCCGTCTCTGTGGAAGTCAAATACTATAAAATATTATCTTTTGAGACTCGGCATTATAAAGTTATATCAGTGAAAGATCTTAAAAAGAAAAAGTTTAAAAAGTAGTGATAGCCTAGTGGTGTGACTATCGGACTGAGAAGTCTCGAGGTCTCGAGTTCGAACCAGGGACTTGAAAACGAAATGAATTTCGTTCCGTAAATGTTATCTTAAACGTTCCAAAGTTTCTAACGATACTAGAACAAAAATTTCAATAACGATACAAAAAAAAACCGAATAAATATAAAAAAAACGAAAACGAATATCATAAAAACCAGACGAAACATAATACGGATGATGCCTGGGTAAAAAAAATTAAATTCTAATTAGTCCGTCAGTCAGATTATAAAAAAATATTAGACACGTATTTTTTGCTTTATCATATTAATAAAAAAATACTTAGATAAAACGCATTTTAAGTTGATGAGTGGGGGTCGCTACGTCACTAGTACGTATAAAATCTACATACTCGTGACGTCATGGCACATTTTACCTCAATGTATCGCCGTAATCTTTAGATTACGTAAAAAAAGAAAAATACGTGTCCAATATTTTTTTTATAATCTCAAAGACGGACAAAAAAATATTTTTTTGTCATCATCCCTATTGCATTTGGTAGAAGATCAATTTGCGCATCAATGTGTATCATATCAATCAATCACGTAAAAATTGACAATTGCAAATGATCTTTTATGTCTCGCTCGCACTCGTTAGGAGCCCTCTAGTGATGTGGTGCGAGCGGATTTTGTCCCGCACGCACCTAGCGCGGGATTTGCCTCAGTTTGACTATCTATCTAATTACGCAACACATTTTCGTAAACGATTACGACTAATCTGTTTCATTTTGACAGTTCAACAACATTCATTGCACTTATTTACGTTGTTGAGCAGAAATTTTTGTCGAACTTATGAAGCAATGGATCTTAGTAAATTGTTTCAAAAGATTCAGATTCTGATTGATTGTGTATTACGAAACTAGGGTATAGAGCTTTACCACACAAATTTATTTGTTTCTGGACACGATACACTCAGTATTATTGTGGTTCATGATTGATTTGGGTCCTCCTACGACTTGGCTTGTGTGCTACTAGCCCTTTGCCAGCGATTTCACCCGCGTAGATTTCGGGGTTTCATTTTGTGAATACAAACTTTAATTCTATAATTAAGGTTTTTTTATAATCCTCTAATAGGTGTTTCATAGTTTTCAAACAAAAGCCCAAAAATAAATGTCTATTTATAATCTTGGATAACACCATAATTAAAGCTTACTTAGAACAAGCGAACAAAGAATATTTCTAATTGAATGTATCACTAATATTCTATTAATTTAATTTTCAGAAAATAATGTTTATACAAACCGAAGTATCACATGGAATGCTCAAAGGGAAACAATGCCAGACGTTCTACGGGAAGACATACTATAGTTTTGAAGGAATACCTTACGCTAGGCCTCCAGTCGGCAGATTAAGATTTAGCGTAAGTAATTATTTTTATTTTTATATAGGTATAGCCAGCCCCGGATTACGACCTAGGGACCCAGATAGACTAGGGCCCCACTGGGTAGGTTGTTTGCCAGGTAGCTTGACGGCAGGCGGACAGGGCCGGATTACCCTCGTAGTAGGTGTTGCAAATGCTACAGGCCCCACGCTCATATCATGGTACCTATAACATCCGTATGTCCTATGGAATATTATCTATCAATGGTCAAAAGTAATTTGACCACTCCGAACCGGTGCTAACAATTTTTGATATAGTATCGCTCGCTATTGCATCTTGGTTACTCTTAGTTCTTAAACTTCCTCTTTCTCAAATGTCTGTCGGCAAACTCATTAGTCAATAGAGCCAAATATCAATACTATAGCGACAAAAAATTCTTATGAGAGTCAATTCTTTCTGTGTGTCCAAACAGTCTGATTACACTTTTCTTAATCTTTAAAACACCCATCCTTTTTCCCTC
This sequence comes from Agrochola lota, assembly GCA_947364205.1. NCBI lineage: Eukaryota > Metazoa > Arthropoda > Insecta > Lepidoptera > Noctuidae > Agrochola > Agrochola lota. Next base: position 3,868,798 of record OX376246.1, on the reverse strand, counting down.
CACAACGCTTCCTAAAATTTACTTGCTAAGAAGTAGGATGACTTCATCATCATCATCATCATAACAGCTGTTAATAATAATGTGCTCGAGGCATCTTACTTATTAACAAGTTAACCTTGGAAAACTTTGAAAGGTCCTGTTAATTTTTGGTGAAAATACTTCGGAAATAAATCTTTCAAATATAGTTTGAATTTTGAATAAAACTTGATAGGTATCTTGCTTAATGACCGAAACCCCGACCCCCGCGCGTATCTATGCTCACACTCATCGACATTGGTAGTTACAGACAGAGCTGCGCTCTGTAGGCCGCGGTTTGCCTACCACTGGCCTAGGGGCTCTGGGTCTCTTATTCCGGGCCTGGCTATACCGCTATAAGGTTCTTTTGGCGTGTGGCCAAAATCGGAACTAACGCGAATCTTGTTTTTTCAATAAATTAAATAAAAATCATTGCACAAAGTTCTTACAAACAGCGCCCCTTGTTAACGTTATTCGAGCGCCAAAAATCCCTTGTAAAGCTGTATTTGGCTTTTAGAGTTCCGTACCCGAAGGTTGCCAAACGGAACCCTATTACCAAGCCTCCGCTGTCCGTCTGTCTGACAGCGGGCTGCATCTCATTAACCGTAATAGGTAGACAGTTGAAATTTTCACAGATTGTGTATTTATAAAAACGTACATCTATCATTACAGGGTAACCTATTGCGATAGCGTACTTATCTATCTCTTTTCCTAACTTATTATTATAATTAAATTTCTATTGCCTCTATGAAAACAAATAAATAATAAAAATTACATAAAGTTAGTAATTAAAGGAATCCCCATACGAGAAACGTGATTTTTCGGCATTTTTTTGCTCGATCTTACGGTCCGGAACCATTGGTGTGAGAGCTCTTGCTTCCCCTTCGCAATTGGACGGTTTTTTTTTTCGATGCATTACATAATAAGACAGAGGACAAGATTTTCTCAAGAAGCTCCATGTAAAATACTGGTGTTCAGCTGCATTCGGTTAGACTGGAGTCTAACCAAATGCAGCTGAACACCAGTATTTTCAAAAGTGACCTCAATATAGTTTGGAAAAAAGCTAGGCAAATGATGATGTAAGGTCTATTTATAACGGTGTTATTCAACTTTATGCTTGTGTAAATAAAGTTGATTTTAAACTGACTAGTACTGTTGAAAAAGTCATAAAAAATATGAAGTTGTAGCGCAAACTGTACCTTATGTATCGGCATTACAGTTGTTTTTCCTAAAACTCGTGTTTGTTTTTATGTTTGGCAAATAAATTGCGAACGCAGTATTAGACAGATTTGAGTCAGGCCCATTTGAGCTTTAAACCTTTAAGTCCAGTCATTTGGTAGATTTACCTGGAAAGTTTTCCGGGAGTTTTGCAAATTGGTTATTTCATATAAACATTTGCCGGCTGCCTGCTTGCATGTATTTGACCAGTACAGCATTCTCGATTTATATCGAAGAAGGTTATCAAAATAATGTTCGAATTTCCAAGCATGTTTGAAAAAACTCTTGTATTAGTGGCAAGGCTTGGCATTTCGTACGAGGGAAGTGGAGCAAGGTCATACAATTCCGTCAACGTTAATTAATTTACGCAGAAATAAAAATCAATCCTTTACTTTATTGAACACAATTTGTCGAAAAAAAAATTGTGCTCAAGCAGTTACATCTAAGAAGAAAGTTTAACATACATTAATAAAAGAGTAAACTATTGTAAAAATTTCATTTGCTTTTATCGTGAAGTGAAGTTTTTAAAGTGTCATCTATAAAAACCCCGTTTTTACGATTTGTTTACCTTTATTTATCTACCTAAAACTATGGAGTATAATAAGTTATTATTTTCAGGACCCACAAGAACCAGACGGCTGGCATGGCGTCCGTGACGCTACCAAGCCGGGCAACAAATGTTGCCAGCAAAACCCATATACATCTTCTAGAGTGGAAGGTTCAGAAGATTGTCTGTACTTAAACGTATACACCCCAAGTATGCCAAGTGAAGGAGTAGAAAATTTACCTGTTTTATTTTTCGTTCATGGAGGGAGATTTATTTTTGGCTATGGTGATTACTACAAACCAGATTATTTCCTAAATTATGATGTTGTCGTCGTCACAATAAACTACAGATTAAATATATTAGGATTTTTGTGCTTAAATATACCTGAAGTGCCCGGAAACGCGGGCTTAAAAGATACAGTTTTCGCTTTACGATGGGTCAGGAATAACATTTCGAACTTCAATGGGGATTGTAATAATGTCACGGTTTTTGGTGAAAGCGCGGGCGCAGGCGCTGTTGCGTCCTATATGACATCTAAAATGGCGACTGGGCTTTTTCATAAAGTGATAGCGCAATCAGGAAATTCCATCGCAGATATCTATATGGTTGAAGATGATCCCTTAGAGAAAGCAAGGAAGGTGGCACGCAATTTGGACCGAGATGACTTGATCGATGGCAACGAACTGTACGAGTATTTTCTTGAAGTACCGATTCAGGAGCTTATAGTCGCTTTTAGCATGGCAGAAATAGCCCGACCGCCATCTGTTATCCAAGCGTTCTTGTTGCCAGTTGTCGAACAACAATTTCCCGGCGTCGAACAATTCTTAGGCCAGTACCCCCGAATTGACATCGCTCGAAATCAATTCACCAGCGTGCCTGTTTTAACCGGCATGAATTCTCATGAAGGAGCCCTGTTTTTGCAAAAAGACGGCCAAGGAAACATTGAATTTGAAGACGATTTCTATTATTTTATACCACAGTATCTTCGCATAAAAAGAAATGATGGCAGAGCGTGTGATATTGAATCGAAGATAAAGTCATTCTATTTCCGAGGTCGGGGAGTTGCTGAGCATACGAAATTGGAATATGTGAATATGGTTTCTGATACTTTTTTTCAGTTTCCATTGATGTTGCTACCCGAGATGTTGTCTAAACAGAATAATGATGTGTTCGTCTATAAGTTCCAGTATTATGGAAATTTGCATACTAGGATTATGAAGAATTTGGGACTTAGAGGGGCTAGTCACGGGGATATGATACAGTATCAGTTCTATAGAGAAAATAAACATGAAAAAACTGGTTCAAGTGATACGAAAATTATTAGGATGTTGACTGAAGCTTGGTGCACGTTTGCTAGAACTGGGTGAGTTTTAAAACATGTTTTTATTAAATTCGGTAATTTATTTTTCTGTCCCAAGCGGAATTCTATTCCAATTTTTAAGTGGCCTACATATCTAAATGGAGAAGTAAAAATAAGTCTTTATTACCTAATTACAGTTTCCGAATATTCAATGATTCGGTAACTAACTGTGGTCCTGCTAGGGCACATGATATTTTATATCACTTTTCTTTAAGGGGGGGATGCGCTAAAGTAGCCCGCTAAATTCAATTTTTCTTACGTTTTTTGCAATTTTCAGGTCAGTGTCAGATTGTATGTTGATCTAAATATGATTCGCGGCCGAATCAAATATTTATTTATAGAATTATACTTAGTCATAAAAATATCAATACAAATAAGTTCATGTAATCCTGTTTCCCGAAATCATGACATTTGAGGATTATTTTAAATTAAGGAGTGATTTTAATTATGTAAAGTCATATTTGTCATGGTCGCGAATCATATTTTAATCAACATACAACCTGCACACGTAGCATGAGGCTTTCTATTTCTACGAAGAATAGACAGGAATAGACACAGCTCTTTCTATACAAAGTAACATTTCGGCTCCCCATTTTTGACATGCATACAATCTGTCATTTTGTCTTTCGTTTCTAACAATCTTTGTCTAAGTCCTTTTTTAAAAAGACTTTCAGAAGTAAGTTTTCTATCCCAAACTGTCAAAATCACACACTGACAACTGACAGTTGTCTAAGGTATACGTGCGACAACTTATGAAGCCCGATTTGACACCTATCAAAATATTTTGTATAGTGACGGGGAAAAAAAATCTGTTGCTTTAATAACCGATTCTTGAGACATATCGATTTTTCATACTTAAGAGTTTGTAATCGACAATTATTTACATTGCTTCAAACTGATTCTCGAGGCATATTTTTTTTATTAAACGTCATCATCATGATCATCAGCAGTCCACTGCATGACATAGTTGGGTCAGGTAAATAAATAAATTCACGAAATTTGTAACATTTTTACTACTATTATATTTTGAACTATCTTCGTCGGTTAACCTTATAATAAATTCACTTTCGTCACTGGATGATTCAGAAAAATTATCATAAGTTGAACTATCTTCGTCGGTTACCCTTATAATAAATTCATTTTCAAGCTTATTTTTAAAATGTACGTCTCTCCTAAAGTCATCCGTTATAATTTTCTTTGTCCTTTCTACTACATTTATCCAATCATCTTTTGTGAGGAAGACCAAGCATTTTTTTTGTGGTGAATGGAGGTTTTGTGTTTTGATGTGCAGCATCGCCTGTAAAAAAGGTAAAGTTATAATGACTACGTTCCATATTCCCTTATTTAAATACGAACCTTTAACCTGAGCATTATATTGACAGTGGTATGGCGGGGTCCTGATAACTTTGTGCCCATGTTCCTGTGCCAACTCATCGATGGCGTATCTTGGCCTCACAGCTTTATTTTGTTTCACTAATTGTAGCAGTTCTGCTTTCAAATAACTCATGTCAGCATTTACACCATGATTTTGTAGCTATGCCACTAGATCTGCCTTTTTGTTAGCTTGCGTGGGAGGTTTATCTAGCTGGATTGAGTGATACGGAGCATTGTCCATAATAATTGTACACGTTTCTGGAAGGTTTTGCATAAAGGTCGAAAACCACTCTTTAAATTTTTCGGCATTCATTTCTTCGTGGTACTCTTTTTACTTTTTGATTCGAATGCTAACAAACAATTTTTTATAAAACCTTCCCCGGCAGATCAAGCATGACAGATAATGAGGCGTCCACCCATTCCCATTGGAACTTTTGAGCTGGATGCTTGCGTATCATCCGTCCAAGACTGTGGCACAGTATGATTAGCATTTAACCATGTCTCATCAATAAATATTACTGTGTCCCAGTTGGTTATTTTATTAATTTCTCTTGTTTTTAAAATTCTTTGTAGTATTATGTCATACCTTTCCATCATAATTTTTCGTTTGTCGGTTTTTTTGTATCTAAACCCAATATTTTTCACAATTATTGTTAACAGTGGCGGATTTGCAGTCTTGGCCGCTCTAGGCCCCAGGCCATGGCCGCCCCTTTCTCAGCACCCATCATATAGACTACATAATGAATTTACTTTATTGCCAACTTATATCGAAATCGGTTCAGAAAAGTTAACTATGAGTCGGGTTGGCGCCGCGAAATTCTTTGACGGATTTCAATTAGTTATTTGGACATATTTTTAAATGTTTTTAAGTCATTATTGTTATAAGGTGCGGTGCAGTGCGGCCCGCCATAATGTGCGCGAACGTTTAGAATATATAGGTACCTACTTTGAGTTATTTCTTGTTTATCATCTGTGAATTTTTTGTCAAGATTGGCCGCCCCTAATATCTGGCCGCCCTAGGCCCAGGCCTACTGGGCCTTAGGGCAAATCCGCCACTGATTGTTAAAGATGTTGCACTGCCGTCATATAAGTTTGCAGATTTAAGGGACACAAGTAATTTACTCACGGTGGGGTATTCATGCCTTGTGTAGTAGCCGTAAACATGGTTTCTAATAGCATCAGCTTCAAAATTATCGATACCTGTCGCAGATATATTTTTATTTCGCTTTATGGGTGTGTGAAGTCTTCACATCCAGAAGGCCCGTACTTTTCCTTTATAATTTTACGAACTGTTTTTGTGCCAATTCGAAGCGCTTGTGCGACTCGTTCTTGTACTTGGGTAACTTCTAAAAGAGGCCCTCTATTTGCTGACTCTCGTTCAAAGTACTCGTGCAACTTCAAAACCAAGTCACGAGACTGGCTGTTAAGAGTACGTCCTCTTTTAGACATGTTGATGAGTTCACACGATAACACCAAAATCAGGTGATGCGTAATCAAAGTCCGGAATTAGCAAGCCAAGGTCAATTAATATAATAGAAACGGTCCAAAAATAATAGCCGAGCCAGAAGATATAACAATTACCTGTTATACAAAAACTTCCAAGATAGCGAGAGACTACGCGGAGCATTGACGAATCAATGACTGTGAGAAAAATTTGACGTTAAAATATATTTTTTCAATATCATGTCATGATATCAAAAAGGTTTGGTTAAAAAGATCGGAGTCCACCGACGCCGGCCTTTTTAACCAAACCATTTCCTATGAATTAAATATCAAAATAGGAAAGGGGTGTGCAGCACTGCGCACTTTTTCTACAAATTCTCAAAAAAAAGATGAAGCGTTTTAGAATCAACATCGGTCTTTATTCATTTACCTAGGTTATCTGCCTTGTAAGAAAACTAGATTTAAAAAAATGAAAGCTAACAGTTTAGGAACTATAAAATAAAAAAAAGCATTCTTAATGCGCAATTTTGCACAATAAATTAGGGAAAGAGTGCGCAAGTTTGTGCACGTAGGTTAAGAGTGCTCATCACTCACAAATGCCACATTTGAAGCCACCATGGCCTACGTATGCTGTGCATTTTCGTTACAGCAGTTTTTGCAAGAAATACACTCGATCCAGAATTGTTAATAATTGGTTCTCTATACACTTCTGAGAAATCCGGACATGCCCAATTTTCCTTCTTTGGTGCAATTGTTGGCTTCTTACGTTTATCCTCTTCTTAGGTAAACGTTTTTCATTCTTCTTCTTCGAGTATTCTGTTGTGTGGATCTTGCCCACACCTACCTTATTAATTAAAACCTTAACCTAAAAATATATGAGATCAGATTTTGTTTTTAGATGTTTATATTAATCCACGAATAATTCGTGTATTTATATTTTTAACCGACTTCCAAAAGGAGGAGGTTATCAATTCTATTGTTTATATTTTTTTTTATTTTTTTTTGTATGTTCGGGCATTCAGCAACTCAGTCATTTATAGACGGATTTGCAAAATTCTTTTTTTGTTTGAAAGGGTATACTTCCGAAATGGTCCCATTGTTATTAGGTCAGGATCTGATGATGAGATCCTGGAGAAATCAAGGGAACTCTTCAAATATTATAGGCACACCTATAGCGATTTGGGTATTTTTTATAATAACACGTTGGTTTTGGAAAGCACTATTTGGTGAAGTGGAACTGATGATGAAGACCACAGATGGCCACCGGAACTACTCAATAATAAGTATTTCACGCGTTGCGATTCGATTACATTCCTATGAATACCAAGCAATTTATGCTCGTCACAATGTATATGGACAAGTGGAGCTGATGGTGAAGTACCAGGAGAACTACTCAACGATTAACGTCCCTGCTTCGGGAAAAGCAATATTTTGTAAAAGGTGATGAGTAGTCAACATTAGGCTATTGTAACTTAGATAAATTACAAACTGACCCACTAAAAAGCGAAAAATAAAAACTTTTTTACAAAAAAAAACAACCGACTTCCATAAAAAACACTACATAGTGAAAAATAACTTAAATTTCGGAAGTCGGTGGCAAATAACGAACATACAATACCAAAGACATCTCATCACCTTTTACAAAATATTTCTTTTCCCGAAGCAGGGACGTTAATCGTTGAGTAGTTCTCCTGGTACTTCACCATCAGCTCCACTTGTCCATATACCTTGTGACGAGCATAAATTGCTTGGTATTCATATCAATATCAGTAAAAATTGAGAATCAAAAAGAAAAAAAAATCCTATGACAAAACAAAAAAATCTGAGTCGAATTATGTAAAAGAGTGAATTTCGTAAAAGGTGCAGTTGTCTGTTTCTACTTTGCTGCCGTCGTACTGTCTACGCGAAACGTCATTTTTGTCTACTCTTCCGTCGACAAAACGGTGCTCGTACTAAGCCTGATGACAGTAATCTACAAATTGCAAAAAACGTAAGAAAATTTTAATTTCGCGGGCTTTCGCCTTAAAAATAACCTTGTAAATTAAGATGGCGCCCAATGGTCCACTAGCGCCACTCCCTTAAAAAAATATTATCTCATGACTGATAAGGAATTATGAATAACGACTAGTAAGGACCCTCGGTTTCTCCCGCTCTGGGCAGAGCGAGAGGGTGTGTCAGACTTTTACTGACTAAAACCCACCCGTGTTCCTTCCGTTGCCTGTGTGCTGCCCATTGCTCACCGTCCGCAAGCCCGCGCCTACGGTGGCCGGAAGTCGGCTCTCGACTCCCGACGCCCGGGGCGTCTCCTGCGGCGACTAGGGCCGTGAGGGCGTGCAGCTTGCATCTCCCTCGCGCGCTCCGCCTCCTCCTTCGCGAACATAACAGCTTCGCAGAAGGAGGTGACGGCCTCCCATGCACTCTCGCTCCGAACCATGGCCTGAACCAGGGCCGGACGCGAGAGATCGCCGCCGCCGATCGCCTCCGTGAGGACACGGCGGTGCTCCGCCCAAGCCGGGCAGACCTCCTCCCGCCTTACGCGGAACAGGAACCTCCCGAAACAACCGTGTCCGGTGAGGACCTGCGTCAGGCGGAAGGTGAGGACGCCATGGCGCCTCTGAAGCCTCAAAGAGGGGACTTATCGCCGCAATTGTGGCGTGCCCAAGCGGCCACACTCCTGGAGATCGTATTTTGTTGCTTCGTGTCTCAATATGAAACTTTATAAATGGTATTATAAAATTCTAGACACACTTACCGAGGGTTATGAATACCGGTTAATAAGGAACTAACCGTTATTCATAATTCCTTCTCAGGCACGAGATAATATTTTTTTAAAGGAGTGGCGCTAGTGGGCCATTGGGCGCCCTCTTAATGCTAAGAGACTTCAGAGTCTAACGTTTGTAGACCAATTTTAGACTTTCCGGATCACATGACCCAGTCAAGTATGTAGTCAGAGACGCTCTAATTGGATTTTACTTTACGCAAATACAGTGTTAAAAAAAAATCGCAATACCTACAACTCAGGCCACAAACAGGTCTTTGAGTCCTTTATGAGTGATGAACTCATGTCTGTCCGATAATTTACCGTACTCCGAATCAGACTACTAGTCTTACCAAGGGGTATCCTATTACCCAGTAAGTGGGTTGGCAGCGGATCTAGTTTTTTTTTGAGGCGGGCTAAAACTGCCGTCTGCCGCCTCCCGCCAATCCTTTATGGGGGATGCGATAAGCTAGCCTGCGAAATTCAAATTTTCTCGAAATGAAAATGTTGGCAGCAACATATTAATCAAATTTTATCGATCAATAATGCGCCAATCAGACAGAGGCGCCAAAACTGTTGTAAAAGAGAAAGAAATAGAAAGATTATACAGGTTTTTTTTTTTTTTTTGAGGATGTTAAATGATCAAATAACTTTTGGAGAGTGTGAGACTTTTACTGACTAAAACCCACCCGTGTTCCTTCCGTTGCCTGTGTGCCGGGGCCTCGATATCCCTTTCGGACAAACCCGCAACCCCAGCAGGATACAGGGTGACAGGGACATCGGCGCAAAGCCTGATACCATGGATTTTTTTCGTCGGTTATAAAAAAAAAAGCTGTTCCATACATTTTGACCGCGCATTTTGAACGCAAGGGAGGTTAGAATCATGTACTGAATCTATGATAACACTTTTCGCGTCGATAGTGACACCCTGTATGTGTTGCGCGTCTCATTTATAACAAAGTTGCGGTGTGCTGGGTGTTGCACTTGTTTGCTACGCTTGAAGTTGGGGCCCGGGGCAAGGGCCCCGGTTTGGTTCTCTAGATCCGGGCCTGGAGTTGTGGAGGTCAGATAGACAGTCGCTTCATGTAAAATATTGATGTTCAGCTGCATCTGGTTAGACTGAACGCCGACAGCATAGTTGGGAAAAGGCTAGGTAGACCACTTTCAACTCCTGACCGCGACAAGTGCAACTTGTACTATAATTTTAATTTATTTTTCAGACGACCAACATGGGAGGACCAAGATACGGAATGGCTGCCATTCACGAAGAGCGGCAAACATGTGTTGATAATAGACGAAAATATAGAATGTGTCAGAAACCCTGATTTAGATAGACTCAGGTTCTGGCTAAGTCTTACTGGGGAGACTTCAAAATTATAATTTAAATTACTTGTTTGGGTTAATTGTTGACGTTAAAGAACAAATAAAAGGTGCATGGACTAAAAACTAACTAAAATTAAAAAAAATGCTTTATAAAGAAGATTAATTATGACAGAGATAGAATGTCAGAGCTGTCAAATTAGTGAACTAAATATAAAAAACAAAATAGAAATATCTGCACAAAACTAGTGAAGCTACATATCTGCAAAGAAAAAAATGGCATAAATTACTTAAAAATAATAAAATAATGTAAGGGATGAGTTGGTTGGTGGATTTGTTTACATGCGTGTATGGTATGTTCCAAAAGTTTCCGATGAAATGTAAACAAATAGATCAGAAAACGTAGGTATCTGTGAATGTCAATTTGTAGTGTCACTTACAAATTGAGTGTTTTGAATTGATCATTTAAGTATTTAAACCAGAAATTTTAATTGACGTCGCTCTCATTTAACTGTCAGATAATTGAGGATGATTGTATGACCTCAATTTTCGTCGATGGTTTTTCAATAACATTTGCACGATGATACACAAACAATCATTGTCGGAAAAAGTGGTGAGATATAAAGTTGAAACCTTTTTATGAATTAATGAATGTGTTACTAACTCCCTTTAGCGAGTGATTGCCGTAGAATTAAACCTGAACAGGCTTTGTTTACACTTTTATCGGATACTTTTAGTACATGCAAATAGTGGCGGACTAAGCCTGGAGGACCGGGTCGGCAAAACAAAATGGGGCCCTACCTCTGTATACAAAAGCAAGCGCAGCGAGCTTGAAAATGTTGGCAACCCTCCTCGGAAAGGTTAGGCTTTCTTTTGACCATTCATACAGAATCAGGAGATTCTTTGACGACATGTAGAAAATTGAGAACGCAAGATGCAATGAAAATTTTGTGCTCCTCGTCTCGGAGTGAATGTGTTTTAATTTATATATAAGTACAAAAATAGGAGTTACATTGTCGACCTATTTACTATTATGTGCTATTATGCAGAAAAGTTTGAGAATTAAGGGAATGTATGATGCAAGAGTGAGCGAAGCGAGCTTGAAAACTTTAGCCCCGCTTGGATAGGTAAGGTTTTTTTTTACCATTCAAACATAAATATGAGTTACTATCTAGACTTGTGCAGAAAACTGGTAAACCAGAGAATGTTATATGCAAGAGCGAGCGAAGCGAGGAGAGCTTATTTTGCATACGGTACGCGATACCTCCAACAACAGTCTGCCTTTTACTTATTGAACATATTTTAACGTTTAGGATTTTACCACAATATCTTACCATATTTTATTAATTATTTTAATAATATTTTTATCTGTGATAGTAAGTACCAAATAAGTTAATAATACTAACCTTATCCATATTAATATACAGGGTGGCAGGGACGCGAAAACTGATATCATGGATTCAGTACATGATTCTGAACCCCACTGCGTTGAAATTTTTCGTCGGTTATTTAAAAAAAAACAGCTGTTCCATACATTTTGACCGCGTAGATATTGTACTTTTCTATGAAACAGCAGATTTTTTTTTTCCGAAGAGAAATTTCAACGCATGGGTTCAGAATTATGTGCTGAATCCATGGTATCAGTTTTCGCGTCGAATAAAGACCCCCCCCCGCGTCTGTCTGTCTGTCTGAACGCGATAAACTCAAAAACTACCGAACGGATTTTCAAATGGTTTTCACCAAGGGATGGAGTGATTCATGAGGAAGGTTTTGGTGTATAATTCATTAAGGTTTTTTTTGTAAATTGACTGAAATATGACGATTATTGTTGAATATGTGGGAAAAAATCATGCCGACTGGGAGCTTTACTGGCGTGCGCCACGTAATCCGTTAAAAAGACATAAAAATGATGTTCTACACTTTCTACAGGATTTTGTTTATCTTAAAAAGTTCAACAAAAAAGTGCGCGATGGCATTAATGGCTTGATATCATATCATTTAAATGAATAGTTCAAAAGATATCACAGATTCAAAATTATGCGTAAGAAAATAATTATGGTTGACGGCTACGCGGGCGCAGCGGTAGGAGTCAATGACCTTTTCCTCGGCTATTACAGTCGGTCGATTCTGTAAAAATATTAACGTGAAGCTTAGGTGAAGTGAGCGTGAAGTGAGCTGTCACTGCCACAGAATCGACCGGCAGGATGCTAGGGATTAACACTATTGACAGCTCACTTCACGCTCACTTCACCTAAGTTTCACGGTGATATTTTTACAGAATCGAACGGCTGTTCGCGTCAAATTACTTTGCCGCTCTGAAGTTAGGTTGCCTGCGCAGTCATTTGTAGCCTACTTCAGAGCGGCAAAGTTATTTGACGTAGACTGTGGGTATATAATCCCGATAGTGTACGTTTCCGTGGGGTATTTTGCGACATCCACGCGAGCGAAGCCGCGGGAAAAAGCTATTGTTTTATAATCACTTAATTACGCATAATTTACTGGTGCCTAGTGTATTTCCTAAGAGTGAATGTTTTACTTTATTTCAAACTTTTTAGAGAATATAAGGTAGTAAATACTACAGTGCTTTTATTCAAACTTGACTCGTGACGCGATTGGTAGCACTAAATTTTGCAGTCATGTGATTGGTAGTGCTCTGTCAGTCGCCATTTTGAACTCTATTAGTATCGAAACTAGAGTGCGTTTCAACAAATAGTTCCAATGGCGTAATGTTGGCACCACTGCTAAATTTAATAAACGGACCTATTAGGTAGCGCTATAGCACCGTAGCGTATTCGTATTGGTCCTATAACAGTGGAGCCAACGTTACGGCATAGGAACTATTTGTTGAAACGCACTCTAGAAACTACAGACCGTTCACTTTATCATGTCCCTTGCCGTCATGTTGGCACCATTGCTTGTCAAGCTGTTGACAGGTTGTCATTGCGTAAAGTGCTCCGTTGGTTTTTGTGTAATTATTTGACATTTTCCGATTAATCATGCCAAAACCATTTAGTAGCAGTGCAAGAGAGATCGTGTTGAAGGTGCGTGCCTTTTGTGAGAGAGAAAAGGCAAACCAAGCTCCGTTAATTCCACTCGATCAAGTTCGATCTCGCGTTGCCGCCATGACAGGTTGGTAAAAAATAGGGATACCAGCTTCAGACATTATGCCTATAATACGGGTAATAAAGAAAATAATAATTTACTGAATAAATCTGTAAAGTCCCTATTACTTTTTCAATTTAATTTGTGGATGAGTTTGCCTGTATTTGTAATATTCTTTATTGAATCTTATGGAATAAAAAGAATACAAACAGTTTATTTATCTATTCTAGGCATGTCGGAAAAAACCGTTAGTAGAATAACTAAAGAAGGTGAAATTGCTGCCTCTACGTCTCAAAAAATTCAGTCTCCTGGAAAACATCGTCAAAAACGTAAAAAAGTGGAGCTCGATGATTTCGATTTATGTGCAATAAGAAAGAAAATCCATGAAATGTATACCGTCAGAAAAGTTGTTCCTACATTGAATAAATTACATATGGAACTAAAGAATGACATTAATTTTAACGGAGGTCGAACGACTTTGTGGAAAATATTAAGACAAATAGGATTTCAGTACAAAAAGTGTGGTACTAAAGGGAAAATGTTAATGGAAAGACACGACATAGTCTCATGGAGACGCAAGTATATTGATGCTATGCGGCACAATCGTGTAGACCATAATTATTGTCTGAATAATTTAAATCAATAAATAATTTAAAATTTAAATTGTCTCATTCACTACATTTCCTTTACTTACTTTCATAACAGTATAATATTTAAAAATATGCAAGTAAATAGTAACATGAAGTGGGGTGAATACTACATTAACCATTGGCAGCACCATAGGCAATGCTGCCAATTCCTAAGGCAGGGGACTTCTTTCTATAATAATGGAGTTCAAAATGGCGACTGACAGAACAGTACCCACTACAGTACGACACAACTTTTATGTCTTAACATAAATTTGATTCATTCATTTCAATTTTACGAATGTATTTTGGTTATATGACTTTACAAGTTATTGCGTTTTCGTAAAGATCATTTTCACCTAAAGCAGTAATAAAGATTGGTGGCTTTGAAGGCGCACTCAGTTCGGATGATGATCGGTTTTACGAATTTTGCCGATGCTACATCTAAATTGTGTCGTAATGTACCATTCACAAGACTGCAAAATTCGGTGCAACCAATCGCCCCACGGGACAAGTTAAAATGAATGCACTTTCTATTTTCTTTATTTTTAGAAAAATTTACATTAACAAGATCAGAAACTATGTTTAACAAAATATAACTGTAAAACTTTGAAAGTACCGAGGTATTTAATTTTTATTAAAGTTACTAGCTTATTCAAAAGAAGAATGATAAATTATTATTTTTATTACAAGTTACCTATTTTATCATGTTATTTTTGTAATAATCCTAAGTATTGCTAATTTATGAACAAAATTGGTGGTAGGAAGGTTTGGATTTTTTAAATAATAAAACGTTGAAACAATTTTGTTTTATTTTTATTTAGTCTTAGTAACTCAAGTGAATGCATAAATCATCATCATTTCAGCCGAAAGAAGTCCACTGCTGGACATAGGCCTCCTCCAAGCACCGCCACTTCAACCGGTTCTGTGCTTCCCGCATCCAGCGGATTCCTGCGGCCTTCACAAGGTCATCGGTCCACCTTGTGGGAGGCCTTCCAACGCTAGGTCTTCCTGTACGCGGTCGCCACTCCAGAACCTTTCGGCACCATCTGTTCTGCGAGCAATGTGCACTGCCCACTGCCACTTAAGTTTGGCAATTCTTCGGACTACGTCGGTTACCATGGTTCTCCTAAGGATCTCTTCATTTCTGATTCGATAACATAGGGAAACATCAAGCATAGCTCTCTCCATTGCGCTTTGAGTGACACCCTTCTAATGAGGCACATTGCGTGGGACGTTTCAATGCCATATGCAGTGCCGGATTAAGACTACTTGATGCCCTAAGCAATCCACGCATGTGGGCTCCGCTAAGAAAATTACGTATTTATTACAATGAGATAGATCATTACGTACCTTAGAATATTTACGAAAAACGAAAGATATAATATGTGGAGTACCTAGGTATTACAATTAAAACCAAAGCATTTTTTTTTTTTATTGTTTTGCGACTTGCGACTTTTACGGGCATTAAATTGGCGGACAATAGTTTTTAAATTCAACGTTTTAGAATAATTATCTGCCTCTATAATATAATATTGATAAAGCATCGAGCCTTTCCTGCAGCATCGTCGTTCTTTTTTATTATTTTCAACAACCTCCCGCCGACAAAATGCGCGGGTATTCATAAAAAATTCAGCCTTGCCTTTCTTTCAAGTGTTATCAAAAATTGGTCGGTGCTGTTTATGGTTCCCCCTGAGACGTGATGCCCTAACCAATTGCTTAATTTGCTTATGGGCTAATCTGGCACTGGCCATAGGTCATCACTGGCAACACGCACTGATCAAAGACTTTCGTCTTGAGACACTTGGTATGAGAGACGAGATAGTATAGTGAGCGACTACGTTTCAGTGCTATAGGTCATCACTTGCGACACGCACTGGTCATAGACTTTCGTCTTGAGACACTTGGTATGAGAGACGAGAAGATAGAATAGTGAGCGACTACGTTTCAGTGATATAGGCCATCACTTGCGACACGAACTGGTCAAAGACTTTCGTCTTGAGACACAGATAGTACATAGCATTATTTAAAAAACAGAAGTAAAAATAAAAGCCATGAATAATTATATAACATATTTTATTTACGCATAATAATTATACAAAAATATAATTCTAATCTATTCATTATAATTAAAATGGAAATGATAAAGACTAACAATTATATTGGCACATAATATCTACACTACAGATATAGAATACAATTTTGGAAACATATAATTATTTATTATAATTAAAATGTGATTATAATTCCAGGGCTTGGTGATTGTGGACTATGTCTGTGAATTCAAGCCAATTTAAAAAAAATCTTACAAGAGACATCTTCGACTTAATTATCAAACCAAACATAATAAAGACTAAAAATTTACTAAATTAGTAAATAGGTATAACATTACTTTTAGAAATAATTTCTGATACCTAAGTACATACAAAACCGCAATAAACTAAGGACTTCAGTCGGTCGATTCTGTAAAAATATTAACGTGAAGCTTAGGTGAAGTGAGCATGAAGTGAGCTGTCACTGCCACAGAATCGACCGGCAGGATGCTAGGGATTAACTCTATTGACAGCTCTCTTCACCTAAGTTTCACGGTGATATTTTTACAGAATGGAACGGCAGCACACGATGTAATATTTAATCAATATTTTTGAAGCATTCTAGTAAGATTATACTCTCGCAGGGATTACATAACATCACTCTATTATTTCCCGATGGAGTTGGCAGAGGTGTTAAGGCCCATGCAATAAGGGACAAGCCTACAAATTCAGAAGCCGGGCTGCTCCTGAGAAATACGCCAATATTACCTGATGCCCAAAAAAATTTATAAATTCGAAAAAATATTAAATCGTTTGTCTAAGCACTCAGAGTTCGAAAATTAAGCCTCCGATATCCTTGAAAACTTAAATTACATGAAAAACGGTTCAGCAAAAAATTTCGACATAAATATAATAACTTATTATGGCATACATTTCAAAAGGCCGTAAATAAAATTAGTGTAATTTTTTTGGGAATATCAACAATACAATATTTAAGGATAAATACAAGATAGTATACAACCATCAAGGAAGACAATGATATTCGATTTTAAAGAGGAAATTCTTTGATATTTCTACTCTCATTTTAGAAACCGTTTTTATATCGATCTTCACCTGACTTCTTCCAACTATGTTCGGGTCGGCTTCCAGTCTGGATAGACTCCATGTAAAATGTATTCAGCTGCATCCGGATGGATGCAGCTGAATACATTTTACATGGAGCTCTGACCTCCACAAGACAGTTAGTAGGTAACAAACCCCCTTGGTAAGACTGGTTGTCAGACTTGGGCTTCTGACGACTGTCAAAGAGAAGCCTTGGAGTTTATGTGATGAGAGTAGACATATAGAGATCCTTTTTGAGTAGGATTGTGATTGAGCCTGTTTCGCGTGCACTGGATTTTCAACGCTCTGCTTAGCGCCGAGAGTTGAAAATCCAACAGTGTGTTTTTTCGACGCGCTAGGACGAGAGTGCGTCCCAGCGCGTTGGAGTGTCAACGCTCGGCTCAACACCGAGCGCTGAAAATCCAGTGCGTGATAAAATCCCGCCGCGATATTTCTACGTCCATACGAATGTGGGCTAAATATATCTTGAGTTCTTCAGGCCATGACCATATGCACACTATACATATGGTTCACTCTGAAAAATCATTTAAATAAAAAGCGACTCTTGCTACGATAAAATAAAGTGCAATTCAGGTTGCACAGCGCTAATTACCTAACGTTACATTCACCTAGAAGTTGCCTCTCTTTCTATCGTGTGACTCATCTTCTGACTACGTCACACTCACTGAATTGGCCCGACAAGACGGGCCCGCCGCGTACTTGTAGCTTCATACCGAATATGCGGAGTGAACCTGTATTCATCTGTGGTCCACCGGTGGACTAGGATAGGCTGATTCTAATAAATGCAAAGCTAAATGGCAAAATCTCTGCCTACACCAAAAAGGATCATCTTGAAGGTAAAAATACAATTGGTATACAATACTATAAACATGAAACAATTTTAAACATGAATCGATGAATTAAAAAACTTGATTTTCATATACAAATCGAACGTTTACTGAATTATTCTTAAAATTAAAGATGGAATGTAAATAAATACTGTAAAATTAGAAACTACTTTAGTGACTAATATCTACAGACTAAGTTTGATGCAATTTTTAGTTTTGGAGTGAATGATTTTGTTCGAGGCGTTGATTGTAGTCTTGGCCTCAAATTTTAAAACCTTTTAATTTTTAAGTCTTTAAAAAATAAATACTAGTGTTCAGTCTTCGGACATCAGTATTTTCTACGGAAATTTTAATTGTTTTATAAAAAAAATACTGATTTTTTGTGATAATTTTTTTACACAATTACTTAAAGATTTTACAACTACAGTTCGTTTGTTTTTAATCCCAGAGACAATTTGACAGGTGTTAATGTCAAACTCCAAATTGAAAAAAACAAACAATAATGTCTTGAAACGTCAAATTAGTCTCTGGGCTTAAAAAACGAACTTTAGTACCGTTTTTTATTGGCTAGTTATAAAATCATAGTTTAAATGGAATGTAAATAAATACTGTCGTTTTTTAACTCAAAAGTAAAAGGTATATTCCAAATTGAGGCCTCAACTCAAGGCCACATCCTACACGAAGAACCAGCTTTTCAAATACCATAACTAATAAGTCAACGATTTTTCTCATCCACTCCAAATTCAAAAAAAACAAAGCATCATGGGCTCCAGAGACGAGTTCAGTTTGCGACTCAGTTCAGTTGATATTTCAGTCACTGACCTTACACTGGCCTCGTGTATAGTGCTAGATTCCTTTGGCGCGTGGTAAAAACCGGAACTAATGTCACCATATTTTTTTTTGTCTTTAAAATGTATTGGACACGTATTTTTTCTTTTTTACGTAATCAAAAGATTACGGCGATATATTGAGTTAAAAATGTGGTATGACGTCACGCCCTGGTAGATTTTATACTGAGTTGTGCCGTAGCGAGGCCCACTCCGCAACTTTAATGCGTTTTATCAAAGTCATTTTTAACTAATATGATAAAGCAAAAAATACGTGTCTAATATTTTTTTATTATCTGACTGACGGACTAATTAGAATTTCTTATTTTTCATCCCTATTGCACAAATGTTTACCAACAGCGCCCCCTGGCGCAAAATATCCTTGTAGCAATGTACAGTAGGCGACAAGTTTTTATAAAACAAGAGGCCAGCTTTTGTTACCAGTGTTGCGCGGCTTACTGTACATGTGAAGACAGTTTAGCAAGCCCAGGTAAACACGGGCGCTTTATGGCGACGATTTTTTTAACGAATTCTGGATTTTCAACGCTCAATTTAGCGCCGACAGTTGAAAATCCGACTGTGTGCTTTTACAACGCGCTAGGATGTGTGCTCTGTTGCATTTTCAACGCTCAGCTCGACCCTCAGAGTTGAAAATCCAGAGTACTACAAAAAAACGTCGCGAGAAAAACCCCCGTGCGAACATGGGCTGGTATAATAATATACTCCACCAGGTATGGCATTCCGAGACACAATGGTCACGTGGGTGACACAAGGCTACGTCATCACGTCTGTGTTACCAGAAGTTCGTAATAATAACTCCCCAACCACCTTTATTACCTGTGCGAATCCGATAAAACAATGAGGTTTTAATTAACAATTACGTTGGCTTATGTTTAAATTGAATTGTTTCGTTTGATTAAACATACGAAACGACAATTTAAAAGCTTTTGTTTCTGAAAATCTTTCCTTAATCGTGTTTTGTTGCAATAGAGTGGCAACTGGATAGTGACGTAAGCATGTCCCGGAATGCCAGACCTTGTTTTATTAGACCATGGGCTAAGTCAGTTAGAAGTCTTTGTGACTTATGCTGAACTGGCAGGCGAACTGCCGATTCTGTAAAAATCTCACTGAGAAAGCTTAAGTATATTGAGCTTGGAGTGAACTGAATTCTCACCATGAAGAGTGAGTTGAAGTGAACTAGAGATTGACTTTGACACTATTCAAAAATACAATATACGATGTATATTTAGTAACCTTATCCGCTTAACTGTTCTTAAAGAGTCATAAAGAACCGTGTAAGAAATCGACACGTGTTTCACCTCTCAACGAGGCATCCCCAGGATGACGATTGACCTATTCGCCACAAGTCAATCGTCATCCTGATGATGCCTCGGACACCCCGACCCGACGTGTTAACACGTTAAGCGTCGAGAGCTGTGCGAGCCACTTCGGCCGACAACCCCAGTTATATAGGATTACTTCTCGGTCCACCTCGGCTAGGATCGTTATCGGCGCGAGGGGAGCATTCGTCATCCTGAGGATGCCTCGTTGAGAGGTGAAACACGTGTCGATTTCTCACAGGGTTCTTTATGACTCTTTAAGAATAGTTAAGCGGATTAGGTTACTAAATATACGTCGTCTATTGTATTTTATAATGGATTTCAGCAAAGTCACGCCTGAGTCAATTAACAATTTGACACTATTGGCAGCTCACTTGATGAGATTTTTACAGGATAGCCCGCCTGGTCTCGTATCTGTGGCCCATCATAATCATGACTAACTTACTTCTTACCTCCGAGCGACTCAAAGAAATTCACAAACTTATTGACTCCAATGTTTTTAGGAAGATCGTCTTCTGGTGGGTCATTCGCCCTTATAACGTCTTTCGGAGCCCCATTTGAACGAGAAACCATCTTTATTTCGTTTGATGGCCGACCATGAGGCGAGACTGCCTTTCTTTCACCGTTCAAGGCTTTTACTGGAACCAGCTCCTCAATTTTCGCCGGTTCTGGCAATTCAATAATTTCAACTATGTTATCGACTTCGTGCCTCTCCGGGATGACTTCGTTGTTCTCCGGGACGACTTCGTTTGACTTCGTGGTGACTACGTTATTTTCCGTGATGACTTCGTGATTCTCCGATTCGTCTTGGTTGTTGCCCGTAATGACTTCGTGGGATTCGGAAATGACTTCGTTGTTTTCTGTAATGATTTCGCTTGATTCCGAGATGAAGGTGTGGTGGGATTCGGTTACTTCACTTGAGTGAGAGAAAACGCTAACGCTTTCAGAGTAAGACTCTACAATTTTCGGTTCAGAAGATTTGATTGTAGCTTCTACGATATTAGTCCTTGGGTGTTCCCACATACGGTAGTATTTGCTGTACAGGTCGTCCCAGAATTCCATCTTTTCTTTGTCCGGGTTGGTTTCTATGGACAGTTCTTGGCCTAGGTTTATGTAGTAGAGGTTATCCTTGGTTACTGGCAACCAGGTTACGGTTAGGTAGTGGTTCTCGTCGGGTGTCGGGTTTCTGTAATAGAGAAAGGGGTTGGTTGAAAATTTGTTACCTATTAAAGGGAGTAAGGTCTTAAAAAAGAAACGTGGTAGAGCCTCGTTTCATATTTATAGAGGGAAAATTAAAATTTTCTTACGTTTTTTGCAAACTCCAGGTCAGCGTCAGGTTGTATCTTGATTAAAATATGATTCGCGATCGTAACAAATATGGCTTTACAGAATCAGCAATACAACTCCCTTAAGTTAGAATAATCCTAAAATGTCATGATTTCATGAAATAATCATTCAATAGGATTATATGCATTTAGAGAGTTGTATTGATGATTTTTATGATTATAGTTCTATAAATAAGTATTTGATACGGCCGCGAATCATATTTAGATCAACATACAACATGATACTGACCTGCAAATTGCAAAAAACGTAAGGACATTTGTATTTCGCGGACTACCCACCCTGACGCTGTCGCCTTAAGTCACAGAATATTAATTTTACTATCATAATTTATAAATAAATATAGGTAAACTGTGGTCAATCGTGAGGCCCCCTTTTCAGCATATTTAAAGAGACTAAGTGCGTTAAAAATGGCATACATAGAATGAGTAACAATATTATCACAATAAAAATGTTTTGGATTGGTCATAGGGTATTTGATGTGTAACATACATATTTCCTCCCGCTTTCCTGCAATCTGTGGGAGTGATTTCGTGAAAAGGGACGGAAGTGTGTAACAGGAAGCCGGGGAAGCGCGCGCTACTTGATTTGACCAATGAGCGCGTGCGGTGCTAGAGTTGGCCGTCAGATGGTACCAAACCATTTTTCGAGGATGGTAGTGTCAGCCAAGATGTCAGACACATCATATGCGATTACTGTAAGGCTAGCTCGTTTTTCCATTAGGAAATTCTCAGTAAGAGCCTGGAGTCTGGATTTGTGCCCGGGTAATGGCATAAGCTCGCCCCCTATGGGACATGTGAGTGATGGAATATGCATGTAATAAACATCTGTGCCTTTATCACAAATAAAAAAAC
This sequence comes from Agrochola lota, assembly GCA_947364205.1. Classification (NCBI taxonomy): domain Eukaryota; kingdom Metazoa; phylum Arthropoda; class Insecta; order Lepidoptera; family Noctuidae; genus Agrochola; species Agrochola lota. Next base: position 3,846,688 of record OX376246.1, on the reverse strand, counting down.
CTTTTAAAATGTGAAAGTACACAGTATTAAAATTTCAACTCACCCACTCTTAGCAAAGTTAGTCCACAGCCTTAACATCCTCTCCCGCATCTTAACATCCAAAGTCGTCGGCTCAACATCCTTCTGCAAATCATTCTTGAACAGATACCCCAAGTCATCCATATGCATAGCTTTTTTCAGACCAAAACTGTTCAGCAATTTGCTTGACACGTTCAACTCCCCAACATAGTCAAATTTGTAGTAGTAGATGGGTTTTTTGGACACATTGACCAGATATTGGACGTATCTGTGAGTATCTACGTTGATGATACGGTCTGATAGTAGTTCAAAGTATTCTTGCAAGCTTTCAACTCCTGTGTGACTTCCCTTGAAGTATAACTGCTTGATCTGTTCAGCAATAGCTAAAGATTCTTCCGAATTCCTCTGGATGTTTAATTCTTCTGGGATGAAGACTTGTAAGTCATCTGTTTTTCTTTCTTTTGCGAACTCTAGGGAGGTTGATCCAATCATGATTGGAGTATCTGCAACTCTTCCAGATGTTAGCAAGTCTATAAAAGATTCTGTAATCACCGCTTCAACTCCTAGGAACTCCTTTTCAACGACGATTGTAAAAGCGTTGAGCACATCAGGGAAGGATTCCATTGGGCTTAGCTTCTCATGAGCCTCCACTATGTCTCTTGCCGAAGTAGCGTTTAAGAAGTCCAAAATCTCTTCCGGGTCATCTGAATCGCATCCCAAGATCTTTGCAAGATTTCTGGCAGATTCTATCGGATTTTTCTGGACAGACCAATGGGCTAGACCAGTACCAGACTGTATTATAGCCCTGTTGATCAAGTTCTTTGTCAACGGACTAGCCGTAAGGACAGAAACTGACGCTGCACCAGCAGACTCTCCAAAAATAGTAATATTCCCGCTGTTACCCCCGAAATTGTGGATGTTATTCTTAACCCACCTGATAGCTTGGACCATGTCTTTCAAACCAGCGTTACCAGGAACTTCAGGGGTGTTTAAACTCAAGAATCCAAGAGGTCCGCATCTATAGTTGAAGGTAACTACAACCACATCTTTCTCTACCAAGTAATCTGCGCCGTAAAAGTTGGAATTTCCTGAACCGAACTTGAAACCTCCTCCGTGGATGAAGATCATTACGGGGAGGAATTCGCCGTCGATGTTGGGAGTGTACACGTTGAGGAAAAGGCAGTTCTCATCGCCAGTGTACTGTTTGTTATTGAGTGGGTCGATTTGTGCAGATACACTCCCTTCTGCAGACGCATCGCGGATACCGTCCCATGGTTCTGGGGGCTGGGGTGCCTGGAATTGGGAGAAGATGGATATTAATTGTTGCAATAGCTTTGCCAAGCCTTGGCAATGAAAACACGTAGGCCGGTGACTGTTGTTTGTTTTAATGTTTGGCCAGATGATGCAATAGCCACAGTTCTGAAAATAATGGTAGAATTTACGCAGTTGTTAGATATTTAGAGTTATATTTCTATAATCATGCTTAGGGATCGTAAAGCAAACGTTTCATCAAAGCCCTTAATTCTTTTGTGTCGATTCTTCTAGGTTCTACTATTATGTATTTATTTGAAGCTAGCAAACCCCTCAGTCCTAGTATAATTTTCTTTCTTTTCTTTTCTGTAATTATTGCAGTCAGGTTTTAGGTTTATCTAAATGCACACTGATGGGTGACTCATAACATCAATAACTCGTTTCGAACTAGTATATTCCATTTGAAATAAGATTATAAATTTAACTAAACTTTTTTTACAGTCCGTTCAACCGATTTTGACTTCTATTGCGTTGGTGACATAAAAAATGGCAGCTACAGTAAACAGTTGGCATTGTAACCACTTTCCTGCTTTTAATGCCCTCCTTGTGCCTACGGTTTATAAGTCAAAATCTGTTGAACGGACTGTAAAAAAAGTTTATTTAAATATTTAATCTTATTGCAAATGGAGTCTATACTCTATTTGAAAGAAAATTAGACATTTAAATAAACGAAGAATTTATTTCTCTATAATCATTTACAGTATTTTTAGTTTCAAATTTTTCTATCCCATTTCATTTCAGTTATATAATCGTCTACTCAATGACGCGTCTGTAAGATGCTGCTGCTCTTATCGTGTTTACTCATAGATAGCTAAGATACAGATACAAGTTATCACTGAGTAGCAACTGAATAATATTTGTTCACCTGCAACGTGGAATCATGTTTTGTAAGGTGGAAAATACATATCTTTTTGCGTATAAGAGAATATTGTATGATCAATTTTGGAAAAAAAACTTGTTTACAGACGCATTTTAAGATTATCCTAACTAATATTATAAATGCGAAAGTGAGTTTGTTTGTTACGCTTTCACGTTAAAATAGCTGAACCGATTTGGATGAAAATTGTTTCTCAATATACGCTGACCGTGTATTGACGAGGTAAAAGAATTGCTTGCCAGCTCTTCTTGTAGACATTAACTCCGGTCGGGAGGAGCTAAAATACTGGCTATGGTGACAGTTTAGAGGTATGAGCAATAGGGTGTAAATTTCACTCATTCTCTATAGAAAAGGGAGGATCCTACGACCAGACGGCTGTCGTGTCTGGTGGGCAACTGCCTGATGATTGATGTCGGATAGTCTTACATATGTCGTTCGCACGGTAAACTCTAATTGCGAGATGCAGGATTTGTGTGACGTCAGGTCTTTGATGCGTAGTTCGCATGTAGAGATATAGATGTCGCCAAAACAGAATGCCGTAAATTACAATAAGCTGACTCTTACCTTGAACCTCAAGGATCCTAGGGGCGGTTTAGCATAAGGGATGCCCTGGAAGCTGTAGAAGGCCTTCCCTGAAGGACTGTTGACCACTCGCCCTTGAAGCTGGCCTTGCTCCACACTCACTACTGGTGCTTCTGTCATCCTGCCCCCTCTGTGAACAAAATGGAGATGGTTATTACTACACATAAAATTAAATAAAGTTTATCCTACTATATAGGGTGTTAAAGGAATTGCGTGGCATAGCTTAGGGGTAGGTCCAGTATCGATAAAGGAACCCAGGAAAAATTAATATATAAAAAATTAAAACCTATTGTAATTTTTCAGTGTTACTGTACTTTACAAGTAGGACGTTCTGCTAATAGGACCATTTGCTAATAGGACATTTTGCTAAAGTGTCGTTTTGATTATGGGTCGTTTTGCTAGTAGGACCATTTGCTTTTCGGACGTTTTGATACGGAGCCAATACAAACATTTAAAAATGATTGCAAGATCAACCTAATTAGATTAACTAGATTAATTCGATTTATTTTGGAATTGTAATTTACGTACCTATCCTTCACCCGGCGTTATCAAAGTGTTCGGGCGTTAGGTTCATCTTATGATAATTTTCGTTATTTTTTTAACTTTTTTAAAAGAGATTTATTATTTACGGGTTCCTTTATCGACTCTGAACTCACCCTGAAGCTATGGCACGCAATTTCTTTAACACCATGTATAATTATACACCGTGACATTTAAGTCGTCTTCAAAAGCAGCCCACTTCATGTAGCCAATGACTACTAAACATTCATTAAAAGAAAATTGATATACTCCGTGACATTTTAATCGTCGCACAAAGGGCCACTCAATGTACCCGATATAAAATACCTCTGGAGCAATAAAAAAATCCTATTTTTTTTTATGTGCGATAATTACATTTAAAAAAACAATAATAATAATTAAATACACGATATACCCTAATTGCGTAATGCACGATCAATCAGAATCTGAATCGTTTTGAAACATTGCTTCATAAGTTCGAAAAAAATCTGCTCAACAACGTAAATAACGCAATGAATGTTGTTGAACTGTCAAAAATGAAACAGATTAGTCGTAATCGTTTACGAAAATGTGTTGCGTAATTAGATAGCTGATTAATTAATAAATGGAAATTGAAATCAATGAAGCCGTTTTTGAGATTATCGGCCAGATAGGAAGATAACAAAATTGAGATAGAAATCAATACTTTATGATAAAATCACTATTAATCATTAAATTATGAATGTAATTAATTTTTGGTTTGTAAACAATGAAGCTTCTAATTATTAAAAAAGTAAAAAGCAGAGATATAGCATTTCTGGCATATAAATAATGATATAGCATTTTTTTTTTCTGGTTCGGGCCATGGTCCGGAGCGAGAGTGCATGGGAGGCCGTCACTTCCTTCTTCGAAGCAGTAATGCTGGCGAAGGAGGAGGCGGAGCGCGCGAGGGAGAGGCAAGATGCGCGCCCTCGCGCCCCTAGTCGCCGCAGGAGACGCCCCGGACGTCGGGAGTCGCGAGCCGACTTCCGGCCACCGTAGGCGCGGGCTTGCGGACGGTGAGCAATGGGCAGCTCGCCGTCCGATAAGGACCAGGCCCGGGTCGACGGCGCGTTGTGTTCCACGCGCGCCTCAAAGGGATGTCAGCACCAACTGACGGGGTCCGTAAGGACCAACGCCTGCTAGGGTTGCGGGTTTGTCCGAAAGGGATATCGCGGCCCCGGCACACAGGCAACGGAAGGAACACGGGTGGGTTTTAGTCAGTAAAAGTCTGACACACCCTCTCGCTCCACCCAGAGCGGGAGAAGTCATTTGATGAATATCATCCTCGAAAAAAAAAAGAGAAAGGTTTATCAGAATATCAGTAAAATACCAACAAGTTATTCGGTAATTCATTGTATATTTTTACGTGGTTGTTAATAACCTTTAATCTTAAGATTAAAATATTTCACGTTAATATAGTATCTAATAGATAAACAAAATAGTACACACAATTCATTATGATAACGCAGTAACGAATATGATTATTTAAAATGAAAGGGCTGATCCTTTCAACACAGACAGAGCGTTCAAATATTGAATAGCTGTCAAATGTTTACCTGTGGCAATAATACTCTATGGAAATATGAAATATGGCTAACTAGTCAACTAAAATATTGATTATGAAATACAATAATTAATATTTTGTTTTAGATGTAAGAAAAGTATTTGGAAACTTTCCAAATGCTTTTTTTATAATTGCACTTCATAATAAATATTTTAGTTCATTAGTTAGCGATATTTTATATTTCCATACAGTAATATTTCCAAATTAATCAAAACAGGTAAATATTTGACAGCTATTGGCGACGTTGCCAAATTTTAGAAAAAACGCTCATAACCAAAATTCAACATTGAATAAGAGGACGTTATGATATTTTTAAGCTAACAGGAGCAGGACACTCTGGACACGTCAATGGCATGCGTTTTAACAGCATCCGGTAAAAAAACCTCACCTTGAAAAGTTAAGTGAAGTGAGCTGTCAATGTCGTTACTTTAATCCTTCGCATTAGGTTAGTTGTAATGACAGCTCTCTTCTCAAGCTCACTTCACTTTCGTTTTCACAATTTTCTACAGAATAGAGCATGTGGGCCCTAACTCCTTCGCGCGAATTGTTGCAGTAAGTAGTCTTTAATTTCTCTAGCAGGACTTCCTTTATTGACGCACGACCTGACTCTCAAGCTGAAGACCATTGTGCACTATCTGAAACATATCGGTGCTGAGACTCTTTCAATTTTTGGCTTACAGCATAATGTTATCGTCACTACAATGCCCAAAGGGCACTTCGACAATTAATGTTTGCGACGCTTTTGACCCTCGGCCTCGAGACAGGGGCGGTGAGATGTTATTTTGAGAAGAGGCTGTCACTTTGATATTAGGAGCTGTCGTCCCAAGATCTACCCTCTTTCGATCTCTCTCTCAACATATTCGACATAACACTTAGCCTATTCAACACAATACCATCGACAAGTCACATGTTAACTCATATTAATCCTTACACTTTTCTAAGATACTAGAGATTCGCTCCTGTTTCGCACGGTTTGTACAACTTGACAAAACATCGAGATTTCTTAGGTAAAAGTAACTTTAATACAAACGTTTTATGCACATAAACCTTCCGGACTAAATACTCTAAACGATGGTAAAAACTTCATCAAAATCTGTTGCGTGGTTTAGAAGAACAACGCGGATATACAGACAAACGCGAAAATCGACTTTGTTTTTTTTAAAGATAAGTAAAATAAAAGTAAACCTACATGAATATGTTTGCACAAAAGTAACTCACTTACTGAATTTCACAGATAATTTTCCGAGTTATCCCTCAGTACCACTTCAGGCAAATTTAGCAGATATACTAAGGTTTTATCACTTAGATAATGATATCGTATCGTATGGAATAGTATTTCGTAATAGTATTAGTTTTAGATATGATGAATGATCAGTTAGATTTTGGTTGAATGTAATTATCCGGCGCATGCATGGAAAATACTGGTATACAGCTGCATCAGGTTAGGGAAGGCCGTCCCCAACATAGTTGAGGTTATGTTGATGAAATCAGCCAGCAATGAAGTCAATTATGAAGAGTGCAGAGACAAAGAACGAACCGTTGTTTTTAATTAATGAAGACAAACAAGAGAGAAAGGCTAGGTAGATAATGTTGATGAAATGAGCCAGCAATGATGCAGGTGCAGAGACAAAGACAAATCCGCGCCTAAGACAACCTACTGTCCGATGAGCAGTTGTTTTAAATTAATCAAGAGAAGAGTCCCATGCTTACCAAAAACATTTAACAAAAAAAAACAATACAAAGTGAAAAATAACTTTAATTTCGGAAGTCGGTGTCTTTGGTTTTGAATTTCCGTTTTTTGCCACCGACTTCAGAAATGAAAGTTATTTTTCACTTTGTAGTGTTTTTTTTTTCGGAAGTCTGTTATTTTTTTTTGGAAAATGTTTTTATTTTTCACTTTTTAGTTATGGTTCCTACCCCACACAAATTCGAATACCACTACCTGCTATGTAAATAACAGTGACAGGAACTTATCATCACATCATCCACATATACTAAGTGGGAAAAATACGTATTACTGAAGCTAACTCAAAAACTATCCAAGCAAAGTTAATAAAATTTATATGGGACCAACTTGAAAGCATACCTTTTCATACAAAATAAATATTTACATTGACGGAGAAATCGGTGGACATAAAGAAAAAACATACGCTACGAACATGAACCTCCTCCTTTTTGGAAGTCGGTAAAAAATTAGCAAAACGGGGTTATTTTGGACAGCATTGATATTGTTGTTTATGAGTTAGTAAGTACTTTCCATTCAAGAGGACTTTAATTTTTTGGCTGTGGCACATCTAGGTGTACCGTGGTGGCGTATCCATAAAGCGGACCAGACACTATCAGTCATAATGACATAAATATTACACCCATATTATTATTATTAATATTTTTTATTTATACACGGTAAATCTAATCATTGATGGACATGGAAATAAGCATTCGTTTGTATTCGGCAATGCGATGATTCCCGAGGAAAATTAAGAAAATAGTTGTACTTACTACAATAATGTCACTTTAGTCATGCTATCAATTTTAAGATTTCGGAGACAGAACTTTTGAAATCTTATCATAATCGGGCCACCACTTTTAGCATTTCGGGAACGGGACTATTTGTTTAACGATAGGTTCACGTTTGGGCAATATATGATCTGATTGTAATTGGAGATGATGAGGTCGAGAGTAGTGCAGACTTGCCTAGCAGAAAGTAGGTAACCTATTCACTCGATATTTGAAAACTCCAACGCAACCTAGGTATCCGGAAAACACAGACTGGCGGGGAGCTGTATGCTATTTGGGGATAGGACTTTTAAAACCTCACCTTATACGCGTTCGGAAACTGCTCAAAAGCTCTCTAGACGTCGAATTCAGCCTATATTTTCTAGGCAAATTACTTGTTTCCTCTTTAAATCTCCAGTCATAAATATTTACATTTCTTGTAACATCTTCATTGAAAGAGTCTAGAAAACCAGACCAACTGTCGTTATGTTCGTATTTCCGAACGAAATTGGCGATTTTTTTGTTTACCGGCTTTTTTCCGAGAGCGAGCAGTTTTGATTCTCTCGCTAAAAGGTAGCGTAAGGCTGTTCTTTTTAGTATTATCAGTTCTTCTAGAGTTTTTGCCATAAAGTTAAGCACACTATTCAAAAAATTCAAGTCAAAGGAATCTACTGAAACTACGTTAACACCACTTTCTTTTTCGAATTCCAATCACGTCATAATTCAAAACAAGAACTTCCAAACTCAAAAAATCACGGGATCACCTTTCCAATGACAATAAAATCACATTTTCTTAAACGACACTGCTTCTAAACAAAGGCAACACGACATACAGCCAGTGACACAACTGCGTGGAAATTTCAAGACCAATTATCAGTAACGTGACGTGATGGATAGTGCAAATTAGTTTTGAGGCTCCCATGAATGGCTTTACATAACAGATAAATAGGTAGCTGTAATATATACGAGGAACGTAGTAAATAGCGTTAGGTAAACTTTGCTAGAGGTGGTGGAAATGAAATACTAGATAAGTATTGATTTTTGATGTTAGAAGTAATTAAATCTCGATTATTTGATAATGGTTTAGGCTCGGAGTCCACCAAAGCCGGGATGAGAGGGGAGGAGAGGAGATGTGTTTTAAATAACCAAAAGAATTTCGTTATTCAATCTTGTTCGACATCTTGTCTCCACTCAGTTTCAGTGGATACCACTGAGCGGAGATGTACCATCAAAGAAGTTCATATCTAACCAGTTTGAAAACAAAATCCCGTGAACACGATGACCACATCTGTTACCGGCCTGGTTCTATAGCCGCCGAGCGCTGCAAGCAAGAATAGTCCTTACGGTGGTTAGATATGAACTTCTTTGATGGTACCATATTTGTACGGCGCGATCGATGCGGAGATGTGAGCTGTGCCTCGCCGAGATTGAGCTGGGCGGCGGCACAAAGAGGAGATGTTGACGAAAGCTGACGTTGACGACGTTGAAGCTGGCGACGGCGTGCAATGAGCGGCACCGTAATTTCGTTAACATCCAACGCTCGCCACACGCAGAGCTCAGTTCCGCTCTAGCCAGCACATATCTCCGCTCCAGTCTAACCAGTACGCATCTCCGCACAGCTTCAATGGAATACACCTTAGATGAAAAACATCTCTGCTCGTCTGCGCTTCGGACATCTTCGCTCATCTCCGGTTTTGTGGAGTCCGGGCCTTTCGCTAGGATAGTTACTTCTATGTTTTCTGTGGGTAGCGAAGGTGTCATAAGAGAAAAGGCACCCCTTTTTTCTGTAATATCTTTATGGATATCCTCCGTCTGGGTAGCACGGAGGGTTTTGTCAGACTCCTAAAGACTAAAACCCCACAATTCCTACCACTACCATTAACCCAGGAAAGACTGGAATACTTGCAAAAATGTGGTGCTGTCCCGCAAACGTTGGGAGACTTGACATCATGACCTGCGTGCCCTGATACCTGCCCGTTACAGGATCTAAGGCACGCTACTCATAACGCTAAGTTCAGCACACGTAGCATAACCACCATAGAAACGGGTTTTGTCGACGGAAGAATAGACAAAATAACGGATTGTGATTGTGAATCTGTCATTTTGTGTATTCTTCCGTCGACAAAACCCGTTTCTATGCTTGTCAAATGCTACGCGTGCTGGGCTGACATTATTTATATTGCTCTCGACACGTGTATGTTTTTGATGACTTTTGCAAAGAAACTGCATCATGAATTTTCAATGACATAATCTGCCTCGGAGTGCTCTTAAAACCGCATGGTTATTAGGCTTATCAGAACGCAGTACAGTGATATAAAACCAGCTGTAGGTACAGTTGTATATTTGAAGGTCGAATGTATACGCGCGTCAACATGAAGCTATCCATTCCCAGTATTAAAAGACCTCTCATTGTACGGAAAGCCTATACAATATTTTGTTTTTTGGCAGTTTGAGTACTATATGCGGCCTACCCAAATGTCCTTTCTTTAGTATTGTTGGTCGAGACGTTGAGCTCCTTAATTTCTGAGTTGAGCTACACGATTACTGAAAAATGCGTGCACTGACTGGTCCTCTTAAATCTGAGTGGTTAATTTTCGATAATTTTTCATGAATATTAAAAGAAAAATAAGGGCGGTCACATGCCCATGGGCAGCATTGTATAGATTTAGAAGGTCAGCTTATACTGGAATGTATTGGTTGGTTATGTAATCGTGTGTACAGGATCCTGACCGGTCGTTTAGCACTGTTTAGTTAGGAGTACAAATCATGTGTACTATGCAATGCAGGGGCCTTACTCCCGACAGCTTCGAGTTCTGAATCAATCGAATTCTATTCGAATTCAATACCGATTCATACTCTTGAATCTGACACTAGCGCACGATCGTGCGGTGGTTCAAAGCGAAACTAATTTCGATCGAGAGATTCGTTAGGATCGAAAAGTACGTACTCCACACGCCATCTGACAGTTGATTATCGAGTTGTTGGATCGAAACTAAACGTCAAATTACACGATAGCAAAGAAGCTACTTTTTTCAGATCGAGTAAAGTTTTTTAGTGTAATTTACTGCTATATTTCTTCAAATTCATTATTATTATGGCTCGCCTTGCGTTGTTTTTCAATGTTCTTGATGAAGCAAATCGTATGGTTATTCGTGCAAGAAGAAATATGCAAAGGATTAATCGTTATATCACCCGGGTATGGAAATGGCTTCGGAAGAATTTCAGAGAAATTCTTTTGTCGAAGGAGTTGTTTGATGTATTGGTAGACGATTTAACACCATACAAGAAGAAACCAACCAGACGAGGTGCCATTTCAAATTATATGTATGTTTTAACCATTACCATTCATTCGGATAGCATAAATATTTACGCTATCTCAACTGTGTTTAACTTACTTTTGCCCATGACTAGTCTTTTGTTGTACCCAAGGATTTTAATAATATTACGACGTCTTCCTATTTTTGTTTTGTCTGTTGGCGAGCTTGTGAAGATATGAATTGAAATTAAATAATTAACTCTTATAGCAGCAGACACACAAATAAACTTAACAACAGCGCTCTTAGTATAATATTTGTCACTTGACAGCAGTTCGGTTACACATTTTTTCCCAAAAATTATAAAATAATCATGTTTTTTCAAAAGTTTTTGTTTGTTATGTGTAAATAAAGGACTAAGGTATCGTTTTTTACGTGGGAAAGTGATAGAGAAGTTAAAACATTCAATTACTAACCAAAGACTTATAGCATTTGGCGGTGACGTCCGGATACGACTAACGACGCTGATATGATTCGAACGTTATGTCGATCTTGGTTTACGATTCGAATTGGTTCCGGAGTAAGGTTTTAAATCGAGTTCGGATCGGAAGCGAGTTCGAATCGAACCCCAAATCAAAATCGAATCGTTTTCGGGAGTAAGGCCCCAGGTTTAGAGTACGCAATTCGAATGTTTGATTAGTTCGATCGCCTTTTAAAGAGGCGATTTTGATGTTATTTTGTGCTTCCTGTAATTTAAGTATGCCTGTAGCAGCGAAAGCCGGAAAATAAGCAGTAACGAATAGCAGAGCTTTTGGGTAGCATGTTTTTAGCGCCAAAGGAATTCGTCTTTAACTTAGAAGTATTAAAAAAAAAAAAAAAATAGTTAAGTATCTATACGAGTACCTTTAGCTTTAATTACACTCGTGCACTTTATCATGCAAAGTTGCGTTTGTGGCATGCGTCAAAAACTCGTCAGAGATGTATACATATGCGCCTAGCGCAAGTTAGAACGCGTGTATGTCAAACCCAAACTCTAAGTCTTTTTCAATTATACGATTTACTGAACGACTATTTAACAATTCAAAAGTGCCTACTTTTGAATTGTCAAATAGTCGCGTCAGTTAGTCAGAAAGTTGAAGCTAGTTGCCCATTCCAAAACGTAGATCTTTATGGAGAAGAACGGGCAAAGAAACTCCAAGGACACTCTTTTAAATATAGAAAATTACAAAATCCTGGGTACTTACATTATTCTTGTTGCTTCTATATGTGAGAACAATGTATAAAAAATAATTCAAAATATAAGATTGTAACGTGTAACCCAGTAATTCATTCGTGTGCAGTACCTATTTCATTTATTACTTTATAAATGTTAGTTTTTAGTACTTTTTGTTAGTACGCTAATCAGTAATAGTCACTATAGTTAGTACACCAGTTAATTTAGGGGTGATTTTTCAATAATCAAAAAAGTTTTGCCTGAAGAATAAATATTGCGGTTCGGACGGCTTTTGCAGAGAAAATAATTGTCAAACCACTATTTATAGTCTTAAGATAAAATTTAACTGACGATTGAGAAATCGGCCCTTCCAATTAGTTTAAGTAACACTAGTTAGTCCACCAATTAATTTTAGTAACAATAGTTAGTCCACCAATTAGTTTTAGTCATAATAGTTAGTCCACCAATTAGTTTTTAGTCACAATAGTTAGTTTAGTCTATAGCTAAACATAACTCACCGGAGATCATCTAAAAAGTCGTTGACTGCTGTTATCATTGTTGTTGAAGCTGAAAAGACAGAGACAAACATATTTTAACTACTTTCTACCTCTACACATTCATTTCTACAGCTAGGCATCTATAGTTGTACAAGGATCTTTTGACGCGTGGGCAATATCGGAACTAACGCCGCCATCTTGTTTCTACCATATAATTTCGCAAAAAATATCTCAAATGATTACCAACAACGCCCCCTGTCAATGTCATTCAAGCGCCAAAAGATCCTTGTGGCACTTTAGTATAGATCTACACGGTTCTAGAGTCTACATACATTTCTTACTAAAATAATAATTGCACTACTTATTAATAACAAAGTAAAATGATTTAACGTTAATATAGGTTGAATTAAAATGAGTCGAAAAGGGATGCAGCAACGCTTCACCCCTGATTTGCATCTGGATCATAATAAATCCTAGTGACAACAAACTATCCAACGCCACTATAAAACCCCTTTCAAAGTTGTTTCCCGATACACCCCGGATTCTAAGCCTCTTTACCGTACTTAAGTAAATGGCCGTAATTAATATTGTTACGCGACGTTAAATTTTGTTTTAAAGTCAAATTATACAGGTGACAGGGACATGGACGCAAAAAAAAAACAGTTGTTCCATAGTAAAGTGCAATACCTACGCGGTCAAAATGTATGGAACAGCTGTTTTTTTTTTTAAATAACCGATGAAAAATTTCAACTCAGGCGGGTTCAGAATCATGTACTGAATCCATGGTATCAGTTTTCGCGTCGATGTCCCTGCCTGAATAATATTAATCCTACGCGGCAAATTATTAAGTTTAAGTAATTAAGTAAGTTTTTAAGCCCAGTTTCATTACTTGAATGGGTAGATATCAGGAATAAATCAAATTCGGCAATGCGTCAAAATAAGTAAAAAAGACTACAGTCCCTACATTAGGACTTGGAGGTAACGATTCTCTGAAAGGTGTCTAGACGTGCACTTAGTGACGTAATTATATAGGATGACGTCACAATGCGACTAACCTAGATAAATATAAAACTAGTTCTGCTCACAGAGGCTAGACTTCTGGCGCCGTTTGAAGGCAGGTGCAAAAACTGTGTATGAACAGTACTTAAGGCGACGATAACCAATTTTTAATGATTTTATACTGAAGATCACGTCTAAACGAGTAGTGATAATGATTTGGAAAAAATATATGTTAAATTAGAGCATTTTTTTAATAACTTAATATAGGAATATTTCATATTATGTTTATATTACATAGTGAAATTATTTTGCAAAGTTATGTCTAACGCAGATAAAAAACTGAGAATCACGCAAAATCTATCAAGCGTATTTTTCAAAACCGATAGGCCAGAGATTTTGGTATCAATATTGGAACCTTTCAGGCGCAGTACAGTTTAGCAGGAGAAAGTAGAACACATCTTTATTGAGTGAAGTGACTGACAAGTAAGCACAAACCACTGAAGAGAGAAACATATAAAATTATGTTCTTTAGAAAAAACTACGTCATAGTTTTTTCTACATCACTCATAAGAGCGTTCATCAAAAAGTTGGTAACGTCGTAAATAACTGTCAAATATTTACCTGTTTTGATTAATTTGGCAATATTACTGTATGGAAATAAGAAATATGGCTAACTAGTGAACTAGAATATTAATAATGAATTGCAATTATAACACTGAATTTGATGTTGTCGTTGAAACTTCAAATTCAGTAATAAAATTGCTTCAGTGTAAAAAAGGCATTTGGAAAGTTTCCAAATATTCATTTTACGAGTACATATACTCGTAAAACTAAATATTCGGTGTTACGATATTAATTATTGAACTTTATAATCAATATTTTAATTCACTAGTTAGCCATATTACTTATTTCCATACAGTAATATTGCCAAATTAATGAACAAAGCGAAATGTTTGACAACTATTTGCGACATTGCACCCTTTCTGTATAAACGCTCGATTGACATTTGAAAACAAATCTAACTTAGAGAGATGTATTAATGATTCTACTCTGGTCGCGAATCATATTTTGATCGAGTTAAGATGACCTGACCTGACTGCGGAATTGTGGATCCTTCTTAACTGCACTTCTAAGCTGGTCAAACTGGATGTGCAAGATTGCATGCGAATTTGACGAAGACCCGAGCATCAATTTCTATATTGTATTAATAAGCTATCGAAAACACGTACCACATTATTTATGAGTATCCTAATTTACATAAACAGTTTATAAATAAATACACTACGTTTATAATTTACATGTCAAATAGTGAGCAGGCGAAAGTTTGTCTGGAACCCGAATGACTTCGGAGAAAATCGTGAGAATGGTTGCAAATCTTACAAATGCGCAGACGCAGTAAACAAGCGTGATTTATGCCTTATTCTACCATGATCTGCCTAGCCTTTTCCCAAGTATATTGGGGTCGGCTTCAATCCTAACTCGATGCAGTTGAATACCAGTAGTTGACATGGAGCGACTGCCTATCTGACCTGGAGAACCCTGTCACAGACTGGAATATTATTATTATATTAATACGTGAAGCAAAAACTTTGTACCCCTTTTTACAAAAATTACGCGGACGGAGGAGTATGAAATTTGGCACAGTTAAGGTTTATATGGAGAAAAAGTGCAGAAAGGTAATATTTTTATATAATATACATTAGAAATAAATTAAATTAATAAAAAAGCATTACACACACTACCATGCGTTTGACACAAGATATGGTCGAATTTCGACCTCTGGGCGACCACTAGTTATTATAAAATGTCTCCCGAATATCCAGTAGTCGCATTAAGGGTTTCTCAATCAGTCTTTAATGTTCCCACAGCTGGGACACAGGCCTCCTCTCTGTGAGAGGAAGTAGGCTGTATTCCACCACGCGGGCCCAGTGCGTGTTGGCAGATGTCACTTGTCTTCGAATTAAGGATTTGCAAAAGCATAAACCAATTGATTTCCTCCGAATTATTTCACCAATGCTAACTCTTAACATCACGATCTAACTACGTGAGGTGTACAGACATCCCCTTGGCTACTTGAAGCCTTATAAGCCACTAATCTGCTTAGACTATTGCGTATTTAACTGCCTACTTACTGAAGAAACGTTAATGGATGGTCATTTAATAGTATAGGAAAGTCCATGTACAGTACATACTAATTCCATGCCGCCATGATAGTAGGTACTTACTAATCCTATGCTGCCATGATAGTACGTACTTACTAATACCAGGCTGCCTTGTCATTATTCTAAGGTAGCCATCTTGTTCTAAACTTTGGGCGACCGAGTTCTGCTCGGGTGAAAATACGGAGAAAACTAATTTCCCCAGATATGAGACCCAGCTAGATCGATTTATACAAATATTGCTCATTTAATAGTATAGGATAAGAATTGTACATGACGTGTTTAAAATATTAGCGAGTCAGCAAATTGGTAGTGGGGCTGACGGTCCTAGGTTGCACTGGACGTACTATCGTGGACACACTCAGAACACTGTAAGGACTATTCCTGCTTGCAACGCTCGGGCGCTATAACAGATGTGGTCTTCGTGTGTACGGGATTTTGTTTTTCAATGTGGTTATATATGCGATACCGCGATGGTACATACAGGGTCAGATAACATTAGCTAGCGAAACTCCGCAGTGGTGATGGGTATCGATATATCTAAACATAATAAAGCAAAAAATATGTTTTGATGATTTTTTTTGGGGTCATCAACTGCAGTATAGTTGAAATATCAGTTTAAAACACACGCAGCAAAACCGACCGCAGTATTTTACATGGAGCTACTGCCTATTTGACCTCCACAACCCAGTTACTGGGTAACACGATACACTCCTTGGTAAGACTGGTGGTCAGACTTCTGGGATTCGGACTACCCGTACCGACTGTCCAAGATCTACGAATGACAGCTGGGTCCAACGGCTGAACGTGTTTTCCGAGGCACGGAGGGTTCTCGATATGTAATGGATGATCACCCATCCACGAACCGACCGCAGCAAGCACAGCTTAACCTTCAATCAACCCGTGCGGCTGTTATTATTTAGCCAAGCATAATGACCTAGATTGTTTAATTATTTATTTTCTCTGGAAGAATTACTGCTTAACAAAACACAAGTCTTCTGAAAAGAACAGAATAATGGAAAAGATTCTGTGAACAAAACAGCACTGGCCACAAAAAAAAACATGTCATCATGAAAGACGTCATTAAAAAATGTGCAAGACTGATAATATACCGAGATGCATTATGGCTACTTGAGACTATAAAATTTAAAAAAAACGAGCTAGCCTTACAGTAGTCGCATATGATGTGTAAAACCTGACATCTCACCTTGGTAATAAGCAACATTAGAGGGGCGGGGCCTCGTCAAGGTCGTTTCGGACGGTCAATTCTAGCACCGCGCGCGCTCATTGGTTAAATCAAATAACGCGCGCTTCACCGGGTTCCTGTTACACACTTCCGTCGCTTTTCACGAAATCACTCCCACAGATTTAATTATTTAGATTTAGATTGCAGGAAAGCGAGAGGAAAGATGTTACTAACACATCAAAAATCTGGGTCTCCCTTGTTTCATCGAAAAGAAATTGCCAAATTATCACTTCCCAAACAATTTTCCGCATAATTCCATTTGCCAAATTATTACTTAGCAAAAAATCTCTTCACAAATAATTGTAACGCAAACCTAATGTTTTGCAAGTGAACGTTTAAACAATAACTTGTTTACCAACTAGTACTTTTACCAATTTTTATGTAGTCGCAGTTTTAACCTAACCTAACCATTTTTTAAAATAATTAACCTACTCTAACTAGTTCCATAACTAACTGACCAAACGCTTATTGTCTAAGATTGTTTGCTGTAATAAATCATTTGATTAAAGACCAAATGGCTAAATGACATTATCCTTGATAATATTCTGCCAAGTAAAAATTTGACCAAATGAAAATGTGCGTACTAAAATAATTCCCAACATTGCATTGGTATAAAAAAAGGTTTTGTTTGGGTAGTGAAATTTTGGCAAAATCTTTTCGGTAAAACGGCAGGGTCCCCAAAAATCTTAAGACAGATATATTCCCCGTGACCTTGAGTGATTAGCTTGCGTGTTCTGTACTGAGCTCACGCAACGCGTCGTACGTCCAGCCAGTAATAGGACTCGCCCATCAAGGAGCGCTGTCCCAAATTAGACGCACTATTAATTTATTACACATAAAACAAGTAAACTAAAAGATAAATAATAAAATTACCTTTAAAATGGTGAAGGTTTCAGAAAAATACGCTTGATAGATTTTGCGTGATTCTCAGTTTTTTATCCGCGTTAGACATAACTTTACAAATTAATTTCACCATGTAAGTAATGTAAACATAATCTAAAATATATTCAGTTATTAAGAAAATGCTCTAATTTAACATAATATATTTTTTCCAAATCATTAAGACTACTCGTCACCGACTTTTCATGATTTTATACTGAAGATCACGTCTAACGAGATCTTCAGTATAAAATCATTAAAAGTCGGCGTCGCCTTAAATTAAAATTGCCATCTTGAACCCTGAATGAGCCATACAGTGTCATTTTCATTGAGCAATAAGAACTTCAACTTTATATTCCCAAAATAAAAACCAAAAATAAAACAAAATACGGACTAAAATATGTGTATCTGATGACGAACGCTCAGAAACCGCGATGCACTCAAATGAGTCACCAATTAATTACAAGAGAGCTCAAACAATAGTGTGACAGCATTGTATTCTTTTAAATACGTCAGCTGTGAACGAAAGTTGGATAAACATCGGTCTGTTATGGCTCCCGGCAAAGAAAATATAATTATCGACTTCAGCTATCCAATTACGTAACATATTTTCGTAAACGATTACGACTAATCTGTTTAATTTTGACAGTCCAACAACATTCATTGCGTTATTTACGTTGTTGAGCAGATTTTCTTTTCGAACTTATGAGGCAATGGATTAGCAATCTGTTTCAAAACGATTCAGATTTTGATTGATCGTGTATTACTCAATTAGGGTACACGACAATAAATATAAGATTATGGCAAAATAAAAACAGTTGCATAATAATAGGGACGCTGAAAAAAAAGAAAAAAAAAATTTAACTCGTATTTTCCTTTTTTTAAGTAATGATTTAGAATTGAATTATTGACGACACATTGAGTTAAAATGTGGTATGACGTGACGCCTTGCTAGATTTTTTAATGAATTGTGACGTAACGAGTCCCCACTCCCCAACTTTAATGCGTTTTATAATATAGATAAAGCAAAAAATACGTGTCTAATATTTTTTTATTATCTGACTGACGGACTAAATAGAATTTGTTTTTTTTACCCAATCAATATCCCTAATATGTTCGCATATATCGACAAAATGTATAGGGCAACAAAATGTACAGCAAATTTTTTCCTTCCTTAAAAATAAATTATTCACCCTTGTAGAAAGGTTGTGCACTAACTAGGAAACGAGGTTATAATAGCACAAATCGATAACACGATTTGTGCTATTATAACCTCGTTTCCTAGTTGCAGGCGTGGTGATAATGGTGGCATATTTTCAGATCAGAAGACTGAAAAAACGGCGGATGGTTGTGTGGAAAATAAATTATTTAATCATGTCTAGAACGTGGCTCATCGTAAGGGCTAATTGCAAATGAGCGCGCGCGGTGCTAGAGTTGGCCACCAGAAACGACCTTGACGAGACCCGAACCTTTAATGTTGCTTATTACCAAGGTGAGATGTCAGATGTTACACTTCATATACGACTACTGTAAGGCCTGCTCGTTTTTTTCTATCCACATCTGGGAAGCTCTTGGCCTGCATCACACCTCATGGTGAGGCCGAAGGTGCAAGCGAGCTTCATTCGGAATCCTCAACCACAGAGGAACTGGCTATCATAGCTCTAACTGCCGAAACACAACAATGCTGTTAACATTGTTGTTATGGCGACAGATTTAGAACAAGCCCTACCGCCAACCAAACCGAGCAGAAAATTTCGTCCCCACTGGGAATCGAACCTCTGGGTCTGAGATAAGTAGTCTAACTACTAGACCGCACAGGCAGTTGAAATAGTTACAGATACTGCTATTTCAACAATTCACGAACACGAGTGAGTCATTTAAATGTAGTGCAACGTTAAATGCGCAAAACCTCAGACACCCCAACTGATTTTTAATTCAATTGACCTATTTCAGAGAGAAAAAAAATCTTTAAAAAAATTGTAATTAGGTTTCATGTGCATTTTTAGTTTTACTGGCAATTCTGAACGGGAACGGGAGGGGTCGACACCGGGCCGTTTTAGCGGGTTCTTGCGCATGTGATGGCTTGAACTATTAATAAATAGAGACAGCAACGTTATTAATGAAGATTTTTTTTTAAATGTGACCTATAATAAAAAGTGGTTTAATTGATTCTGCTCGTTATTCTGATCAAAAATTTTTCAGGTTTTGCGCATTTAACGTTACACGTTGTATATATGAAGCATGAAAAAAAGCAACTATAAACCACGGTATTACTGCACGTACAATCGTACAGGCAAAAATCCCACATAACTGTATATCTTAGATAAACACTCAATAAGATTGTGGAGAAAATGATAACGTCAAAGATTAGCATCTCCTGAGCCGTGAGAATTGAACAGTTCTTGCTGGCCCACTTCAGAAAGTTGGCACGTAGATAATGAGTGACGTCAACTTTTTACAGTCTATGGTGGATCTAATATTGATCCTGGCAACAAAATGTTGGTCTTAATGACCTGCAATTCTACGGAAAAGTGTGAGAAAATTATCAGCTTCTATTTTGTTTCTGGACCTAGGAAAAGCTGGCGTGATGACTTGGATACGTTTACGGGAGATTTTGCCGGAGAAAGCAATGTACAAGGAACAGTGGAAAGTTCTGGGGAGATTTTATCAGCAGTGGAACAATACAGGTTGAACGAAAAAAAAATATCCCAACCTTACAGCAGTCGCTTATGATGTGTAACATCTAACATCTTAGCTGACGTCTACTATATGATATAAACAATATTCATCATCATCACCATCATCATCCGGTTTACAACCTCTCGGAAAATGGGTTGGTACCATCTGACGGCCAACTTTAGCACCGCGCGCGTTCAATTATCAAATCAAATAACCGGCCCGGCTTCCTGTTACACTCTTCCGTCCCTTTTCACGAAATCACTTTTAGATTTGATTATTAAGACAGTCAACAGACGACAGTTTACGTACGGACGCGGAAGGTTTATATAACTAGCGGCCGTAGGTAATTATTTCAAGGTTACTGCCAAGATATAATACTGTTACTAATTAATACTGTACCTATACCTAACAGTGGGTGATTCTCGGCTAATGATGAGGACCTTTAAGATTTTGGAGACGATCCTTGTGTATATCACCTGGTGATGGAAACCTCTTTAGACAAAAGTTAAAAGATCGATGGTAATCTTATCTCATTCAAATATGAACGATAAATGAAGTACATTGACTTCGTTATCACACTTTGCGAATTAAAGGAATTTAGATTACATCAATTTTTTTACTATATTTACATAACCAGCCATTAAATCTTTGAGCATATCCCCATATATTTTTATCTTTACAATGAATTAGTTTTTTGAATAGATGATTTTGTCACGCATAGTCCCAAGGAATATGTACAAGAACAGCTTATTTAATGTTAAGTGGTATGGTAATTAGATGTACATCTACAATACAACAGACATCCGTAGGTGCTAAAAGGCGCTTTAAATGATTTTATACTGAAGATCACGTCTAAACGAGTAGTGTTAATGATTTGGGGAAAATATATGTTAAATTAGAGCATTTTCTTAATAACTTACTACAGGAATATTTTAGATTATCTTTATAATAGTGTAATTAATTTGTAATGTTATGTCTAACGTAGATAAAAAACGGAGAATCACGCAAAATTTATCAAGCGTATTTTTCTGAAATCTTCACCAAATTATTTATATTCTAGTATACGTGTTTTATTATAATAAATTAAAAATGCGTCTAATTTTGGACAGATCGGATCCTTGATGGGTGAGTCCTATTACTGGCTGACGCACGACGCGTTGCGTGAGCTCAGCACAGAACACACAAGCTAACCACTCAAGGTCACTGGCATATATCGGCGTCTTAACAGTTTTAAGTTTCTTTTAGACATGCGCACACAATCGTCGACCGCATCACCGCTTACCATCAGCCGAGAGCCCGAGATAGTAGTCAAACAGGAGCTTATCAAAATAACAAAAACGTCCAACTGAACCATCGAATCCTGCACACTTACATAAGTATAAGACTTTTACTTTTTATATGTACGGCACAAAATTCGTTGACCTTGCAGTATAAAGCTCTTGCAAGTGAAAGTTCTGCGACAAGTGCTGGACGAAGTTAAAAACATGTTACATTACTAAATGTGGTAGGGTTGGCACGGTGCCAGAAATGTGTAATTTTTGTTTTCTTGCCAAGAATTAAAAGTTCAATCCGTCTTATTCGAAATTGTGTGAAAATTAAGAAGCAAGGGTTGTAGACAAAAAGCAATACAAAATGAAAAATAACTTTAATTTCGGAAGTCGGTGGCAAAGAAAGAAAATTCAAAATTGAGGGACCAACTTTCGAAATTATTTATTTTTTCGATTTTTAGTTGTGGTACCTACCCCACACAACTTCGAATACCACTACCTGCTATGTAATATGTAAACAGTGACAGGAAATTATTATAATATCATCCATGGGAAAAATACGTATTATTGAGGCTAACTCAAAAACTACGTAAGCAAAGATAATAAAATGTATGTGGGACCACCTCTGAAGTATGAACTACCAAACAAAAAAATTTAAAACATCAAAGTCAATTCATAACTGGCGGAGTAATCGCGTAACAAACATTTAAAAATACTGTCGAATTGAGAACCTCCAACTTTTTGAAATCGATTAAAAACAATATAGCGATTACCATTTGTTAGTCACAAACTGGTAAATTCAAGTGGGATAATAATTACGATATTAGAATTCGAATCACTTAAAATGGTTCATTAGACTTCAAATTAAGTTCCTTCTCACACAAAAATTTTTTTTTGTCTACTGGAGATATCAGCATTGTTGACCAAACCATATTTTGTCGACTGTATTTTATGTCGAATACTTTTTTATAGTCATGGTTAGCAAATCATAAGTGTGATTCAAAATGTCCATTAAATAAAACCCAATATTGGTAGCATTTATTTGGTCAATAGTGTTGCTACGAAAAATATCTAAAAATAATCTTGAAAGGGCATAGCAAATCAAACATGGCAAGTTGGAAACATGTTAAAAGCGTTCATTCTAACAGTTGGCAGCGTCGCAAATAGCTGTCAAATATTTAACTGCTTTGATTAACTTGGCAATATTACTATATGGAAAATCGCTAACTAGTGAACTAGAATATTAATAATTAATTGCAATTATAACACTGAATTTGATGTTGTATCCGTTTTAAGCATAAAAAAGGCATTTGGAAAGTTTCCAACAATTTTTTTACATCTAAAACTAAATATTCGGTGTTTATGACATTAATTATTGCATTTCATAATCAATATTTTAGTTCAATAGTTAGCCATATTTCATACGTCCGTAAAGTAATATTGAAATTATTTAAAACAGCGAAATATTTTATATCAATTTGCGAGATTGCCCACTTTCAGAATGCTCGTGTCTATATTGTGACAACCCTACCTCCGATATTGTAAGATACTGTTCAGAATATAAAATAAACGTTACGTATTGACAAATCATCTACATTAATATTGTACGTTTAACGATCTGTCTGGCTGTCGATATTATGTATTTATATTTAAAGAGTATACACACTAAACAACAGTGAATAATTCTCGGTATGTTTTACGGTTTTGTCTTCGCAAGATTCTTTAGAAACGCTACAAGCTACAATTGAAACTAGTACTTTCCCTAGCAGTGGCTGAGTAATAACAGCAGATCGGTCGATCAGGTTAAGCTACGCTTGCCGCGGTTGGTCCGTAGATGGGTGACCAGCTTTACATACCAAGAGCCTTCCGTGCCTCGGAAAGTGCGTTAAGCCGTTGGTCTTGAAAGTTATTCGTGGATATTTGACAGTCGTAACAGGTCGTCAGAAGCTTGAAACTCTGATAACCAGTCTTACCAAGGGGGATCGTATTACCCAGTAAGTAATTTGTGGAGGTCAATTAGGCAGTCGCTACATGTAAAATACGGGTATTCAGGTGCATCCGCTTAGACTGGAAGTCGACCCCAACATAGTTGCCTACGCAGATGATCGCTTTCCCTCTAACTCAAAGATGACACGGTTGGCGCAGTGGCTGAGCGATCGACTGCTGCGCAACGTGTCGCGGGTTCGATCCCCGCACGGAACAAATATTTGTATGATCTGCAAGTAGTTGTTCCGGGTCTGGGTGTTAGTGTATGTGAGTTTCTATGTTTGTAAACGCACCCACGATACAAGAAGAAATTCTTAGTGTGGGGCAACGTTTAAAAAAAAAAAAAAAAAAAGATACTACGATGGAGACTGCGTGCAAGATTATATGACTAAAAGGGAGGTGACTACCGAGATTACGAGTAATAGAGAACTATGGAAGAGCAAGACAAAAAACATACTGCGCCGACTCCAAATGAATTGGGATAATGGCAAGAGAATAAAAGAAAAAGACAAAATATATGTTGAGCCGATTCCAAATTAATTGGGATAAGAGCAAGAGAAATGAAGATGACTTCCCCTCTGAAGTTTCTCAAAAATACTGTAGACGGGACATACTCAGCCGTTGTGTCCCAGCAAATCACATTGGTTTGCATATTTAGTCCCTCGTCAAGGGTTAAGACGGGTGTCTTAACCCTTGACGAAGGTACAGCAAGACATATATATGTCTATAATTTGCCACAGGCGAATAACCATCTAAAATCACGGCTGTATCCGATGTGTAAGGCAGTTTTATTTAAAAATCTCATGTAACTAAGGATACTAATCTTTGATATTGAATCCTTGATGGAAAAACCCAACGACTCTTTGCCCGACCTGGGTGGAAATCGCGCCCCTACGTTCATCAGTAGCGTTTGCAACTACTAGACAAAGGTGACAGTCAAATAACAATCTAAGATCGAAGAATAGATCATCTGGAGAAAACCTCAACGCATAACATCATTATCAAAATGCTCCTGCCCTTATTCAGGTGCAATATGTTCCTGTCTTCCATACTTCTCTATTTGTCGTGTCATCGCGGTAGTTACCCCCCCTCTCTAGCCATATCATCTTTCACAGTCCATGATTACTGACAAATGCTTGCACTGACTGGACAGGTCCACTAAACCCTGTGGTTCTTTCCTCAAAAGATTATTTCAGACACTAATCTACATGGTCAAAGATTATGTCTGGACTTTAAAAGAGGCTGCGACCCCTGAGTTTGTTTCGGCCTTTCTTCTCAGAGTAGTTAGATTGGAAACGCCGGCCTCATGTATGTTATTTTTAATTAGAAGCTGCGGGTGTCGATCTCAGGACAAGCTGCTTCTCACACGGACAACTGTACGTCGCTTGCTCCCGCTTCACCAGTCCTGACTCTGTATATTTTGGCTGTTGAGAATGAAACTACAAACGGACGTAGTATACAGGAAAGTTTTATAAAAATGTAGCTGATATTGTAGTATATTGAGGTGTCTTACGACTTCCACGTGAATCAAGTCGCGGGCTTATTAAGCTATTAGTCATTCCGGTATCCTATTTACAGAATAAATAATTTCATTTCATTTCACACAGTCCATCCATCGTTTATTTTGTCAACGCATGTTAAGTATTACAAATTCAACAATCTACGTAATTTATTATCAAAACTCACCATGACATCACCTCTAAATCAAAAGACGGAGAAGTCAAGTCTCGGTAAAAGCACTGTCGTCGATCGCCTTTCGAAGTAAAAGTAAATATTTATTTACTTTCTTGTGTAGATGCAGCGGCATTGGTATGTATGAGAGAATACCGGATAACACTTATTCATGTTTTTGTTCAAGCTGTTTTTAGGGTTCCGTACTTCCGAATGAAAAAACGGAACCCTTATAGGATCACTCGTGTGTCCGACTGTCACAGTCAATTTGCGTCGAATCTATGGACCGATTAAGTTGGAACACATCATTATGAATTTCTGTGATCCCAACACGTTATTAAGAAACTATTGCTACTGTACTGTGTATTTTGTGTACTATACCTACTGTGTATTTTTTTTTTTTACTTTATAAGTCAAGCTATTTTTAATTTTATTTCAATTTATTGTTGACATAATCTACTCATTACAATGTTTTTTTTAATGAGTTGTATTGCAATATGTGGTTAGCTAGTGACCTCGACAATTGATCATATTAGTTATTGTTATGAGTAATTAACTGTTTGTTTTATTTATTTTATCTCGATGGTCCTAGTTTATCATTTATAACTTCCAGTTACAACTATATGTAAGCGGGCACGCCCTTTATGCCTGGAGGCTTTTATTTAGATATTAAGTTCTGTTTACGTTTAGTTTTTATTTCTGCCTGAGTATAGTTCTCGATGATTTTGTGTGGTATATTGGCGTGTGCTAGCTAACATATGGCTAATAATTTAAATTATGTTTTGTGTTGCGTAATGTAAATTATTTTGAATACTATTATATAGAATCTTTTATTTTTGTTCTTCTAACTGAACAGACAGCTGTGCTGCTGGGGAGTTTGTTGCGCCACTTCTTCTTCCCAGCTAATGCACTAGGAAGTGGTGAAGGATGGGCGTTTTGGGGGACTGTCTTATGTAATTTTGACGTTCGAAAAGTGCTGATTCTCAGCCGAGTTTGAATAAATGACTTTTGAATTTGAATTTAAAACATTGAGCCAATATTTTTCCTAAAAACAGAAAATAGTTCTATACTTATAGATTACAGAAAAACTTATAAGAAGTCTATGGTTTGAAAATAACATGGTAAATCTGTCAGTCACATTCAAACTAGGCTGAGAATCAGCACTTTTCGAACGTCAAAATTACCTATGACAGTCCCTCAAAAACGCCCGTCTTTCACCACATCCTAGTGGTTTAGCTGGGAAGAAGAAGTGGCGTAACAAACTCCCCAGCAGCACAGCTGTCTATTCAGTTAGAAAAACTTGATCCTATACAATAGTACTTATGCAAAATAATTTAACATTAAATTAAATTATATTATTTGCTACATGTCAGCTAGCACACGCCAATATACCAACAAAAAACATCGAAATCTATCCAGTCCGTAGTGAAATTAAATTTAAAAAAACAGATAGAAGAAACACAAATTTTCGTTTTTTGCCACCGACTTCCGAAATTAAAGTAATTTTTCACATTGTAGTGTTTTTTTTTGGAAGGCGGTTGTTTTTTTTTTTGTAAAAAGTCTTTATTTTTCACTTTTTAGTTGTGGTAGCTACCCCACACAAATTCGAATACCACTACCTGCTATGTAAATAACAGTGACAGGAAGTTATCATTTTATCATCCACATAATTATACTAAGTGGGAAAAATACGTATTATTGAAGCTTACTCAAAAACTATCCAAGCAAAGTTAATAAAATTTATATGGCACCAACTTGGGAGCATACCCTTTCATGCAAAAAAATTACTTTCAAAATCGGTCCACAATCGACGGAGAAATCGGTGGACATAATAAAAAAAACATACATACGCGACGAAAATATAACCTCCTCCTTTTTGGAAGTCGGTTAAAAAGGTTGTCATAAACAACCAACAATAGTCAATGTGACTCAATGGGAGTCACCATGTTCAAATAACAGACAGAAACACCACATGGTATTGATTCCCATAACCTTAGGTGGAATGACTCACAGGACGCCACGGCTGACAAAATGGCGTTGACAGTGTGTATGCGAATTTTAATGAATCTTTATTAGCATTCCAATCCCGTCTGGTGTATGTTCGAGTACGTTCAAGTTCTACTCTCGTGGGTAGTCAGTTAAGTGGCGCCTAATAACGGCTAATGTTTATCTTCGACCGATTTTAAGACGGGCGAAACTTTAAACGCAATTTTGTCTGCTGTCTCTTTCATTGCAAGGTGTATAAATTGTAGTGACAGATATACTTTTAAGAGGGTTTATCCTAAAAGTTGGCAACGTCGCAAATAACTGTCAAATATTGACCTGTTTTGATTTGATGTTATACCCATTTTAGGTGTAAAAAACGCATTTGGAAACTTTCCAAATAGATTTTTTACATCCAAAACTAAACATTCGGTGTTACGATATTAATTATTGTATTTCATAATCAATATTCTAGTTCGCTAGTTAGCCACATTTTTTTTTCCACACAGTAATATCGCCAAATTAATCAAAACAGTGAAATATTTGACATCTATCTGCGACGTTGCCCACTTTCAGAATAAACGCTCTTAACAACACGTTTCTTTTTCATTTTCCTCTGTTAGCCGTCACACTATCTATCTACTCGATTTTCTTTCTTTTTACCCGACTATGGCGAAGCAAAATGAAGGGTTATGATTTTGACCGGTATGCATGTATGTTCATCTGTTACCTCATAACTTCTAAACTCCTGATCATAATTTGCCAAATGAGGTTTCGTTGGATTTGTCTCGATCGGCCGCTGGTATAAGCTATGTGACGTCACATTAAATTAAATATGGCGCCTTCTAGAGGACAAAAAGCCGACTCCGTCCGGAAGCCGACCCCAACATAGTTGGGAAAAGGCTAGGCAGATTGATTGCCTTCTAGAGGACAAAAACAAAAAATGTTTTAATTATGCTATGTTGAGTACCAAATAAAAAGGCTTGACGAGCACATTTCTGTTTTTATAACTTTTTCCTCTCACAACACTAGCATTTAAATGCAGCTCAAATTCTCGAGGATCAGAAGCAATTAATTAATAATGTTTAGAATGCAAGTAATGACGTCATTTTAACTTTTAATGTTGGAAATGTGTCATTTTCCACCTTGTGTTAACCGGAAATTTTGCCTTTAGAACTGCAATTTCTTTTGAATCATGTCATCAAGCAGTTGTGGCTTTTTTGGCCGTTGGTGGGTTCTAACCCAGACACGCGCTTTACTTTGTGGAAATAATTTCATCACCACTGCTCTCAAAACGGTGAAGGAAAACATCGTGAGGAAACCGGCATGTCCTAGAACCAAAAGCACGAAGACATGTGACATCTATCAACCCGCACTGGGCCCGCGTGGTGGATTACAGTCCTCTCACAGAGAGGAAGCCTGTGTCCAAGCAGTGGGAACATTTGCTGATTATGCGATCAATGTTTCAAGTGGAGATCATTTATTTAACACTTTGCGGGACACTTAACGCCCCCAGACGCAATAACAATAAAATTTGTCTTGGTCAGCAGTGTCCTTCACCCCATTAAATTAGTTTAGGTAGCTGATATGACACTCCGATTTTAATACTTTTCCTTCCTAACATTGTCGCCTTGTCCGTTACACCACTTTTAACACGAAAACCAATCCGATTTTTTTTTCATAGAATAATGTAGTACACGCCTCCGAAGCGTAAACTTGAAAATAGGGATGATGCCTGGGTAACAAATAGAAATTCTAATTAGTCCGTCAGTCAGATAATAAAAAAATATTAGACATGTATTTTTTGCTTTATCATATTAATAAAAAAAATACTTAGATAAAACGCATTTTAAGTTGGGGAGTGGGGGTCGCTACGTCACAAGTAAGTATAAAATCTACATACTCGTGACGTCATGGCACATTTTAACTCAATGTATCGCCGTATTCTTTAGATTACGTAAATAAGAAAAAATACGAAAATTTTAGTCATCATCCCTATTAGACATGGGCGTTTTTGGATATCCGATTTCAGATTTTGAAATCCTTCTCAAAATCCGATTTTAGAAATCAGGACCGGCTCCGACGCCTCCGGCTCGCAGTGTCGATCGTCTCTAGGAATATTATTCGGTTGTACATCGATCAAAACAATCCAAACATAAACAAATACTTGCTTACGCAAATATATTCTAGCCGAGGTTTTGTGAAATCGGTTTGTCTAGTTCGGATTATCGATTTGTGACTGAAATCGGATTTTAAATACGTTTTGATATATCTGACGCATGTCTTTTATACAGGGTGGCAGGGCCATCGACGCGAAAACTTTTACCATGTATTCAGTACATGATTCTGAATCCCCTGGGTTGAAATTTATGGTCGGTTATTAAAAAAAAAAACAGCAGGGGGTTCAGAAGCACCTATTGAATCTATGGTAACAGTTTTCACGTCGACGTCCCGGCCAGCCTGAATAAATAAATTGAGTAATGATGCAAATCTCAATCAAAGGCTATTTAGATAAACCTAATTCATCAATCGATCTATACAGTAATATTCTAACAATTTATATTCGCTGAGAACTGGCATTACCTAATTCAGCACGACCACAGAACGTGGTTGCGTGTTAAATTCTCGCCAAGTAGTTACAATAACATCATTAATTTTAATTATTGAAAGTAATTATTAAAAACTTTTTATTAATTTGCAATTGCATCTCACGGAAGGCCGTCTATTCGGGTTAAGTTGACTGAGGCCGAGCTGTCACTGACCCGTCTTGATTGCATCTCTCGTTTTATTGGTGTTGCATTCTGTCTCCAGCTCTAGTAAGATACAGTTCGGTGATAAAAATAAGAATATAATGTTTATTTATTTATTTTTATTAAAAAATTGTTATCTAATACGCATTAAAGTTGGGGAGTGGGGGCCCACTCCCCACTCCCCACCTTTAACCAATAAAACGAGAGATGCAATCAAGACGGGTTAGTGACAGCTCGGCCCCAGTCAACTTAACCCGAATAGATATTTTTTTATTACTTATCTGACTGACGGACATAATAGAATTGCTTTTTTTACCCTTTTAAAAATCATACATCCCCGATTTGTAAAATTGAAGCTTTTGACTTGAAGAGTCTTAAATATTAAGTACGTGTGTTGCAACCTGAGGGCCTAGACAAAGTGACGTTTTACCAGCGATAACGATGATCTAATTGTCAAAAATGTATTGGATTGACAAAAACTACTGAAAACCTTAAGTCAATCCTGTTGAAAGTCTTTGTATGAATACGAAACGCTTTGAAAGCAATTCCTACTTCTTAAGGCCCTCCGCGGGTTAAATTTGTATCACACATAAAATGACAATTGATCGCAATGGGTTTCATTTTGATAGTTCCCCCACGTTGTTGAGCAGACGAATTTTTCAAACCTATGAAGCAATGGATTAGCAGTATCCTTCAAAACTCTCGGATAGTGATTGAAAATGTGTTGCGTAATAGGGACGCTGACTGAAAAAAATTTTTGTCCGTCATATATATATTTTTTTTTTTTAACTAGGGCATCTCGCAGGTAGGCCACCTAAGGGGTCGTAGCTGCTTAACCGGGCTTTCCTGTGGCTGCCTTAAGCTTCTACACTTAAAGCCTCCAGCCAGGGGAGATATTTCTGGTCCTTTTATTTATTTTTACGTATTCCGTAATTACGTAAATTGTGCCTACCTTATCTTCATTTCATTAAATCATTGATTCCAATGCGCTTCCTGCTTACGTATTGATTGGGGATGTGTTGCGAGTTTCCCATCGATCAACCCTAAAATGGGTAAAACCGTTTTATTAACCGAAAACGATTTAAATTTAGATCTTCTTCACACATTTTAATAACGTTCCATTCGAACGTAACATAAACAAATCGTTCTTTAAGTTTTTAAGACGAAAACGTTTCGAAAAATATACTGTTATCCGATCCCTGATGATAGGACCAGAAAACAGGCAGTCTAAATACTAGCCTGGTCCTCAAGGCCGCTAACAATACCGGTAAGGGAATGGATATAAATAACCGAACCGACGTGGGCGATGGGACCAGTTTTCATTCTTACCGGGACCGGGTCAGACCAGATTGGATGCATCTGGCTAAGAACGGTAAAGAATCTAGAATTTCTAATATATAGTCTAGATAATAAAATTCCGAATTCATTAATTCATAGACAGACAAGGACAACGCACCGCCTAAGCCGCTGATTCTAGGACCATGTTTTCCAGAGTCTCGATCCTGTGGGAATATCGGGGTAAAAAGTACCCTTTGTCAGTTAGTAAAGTTATCGTTGTGTTTTAGCGTGAAAGCGTAACAAACAAACAAAGTCACTTTCGCATTTAAAATATTAGTTTCCGTTTCGTTCCGTTCGGTAGAGGAAACGAGTCCGACGATCGCGTACTCGCGAGAGCAATAGCTTTCGTTTAGGACACGGCCGTCGGCCATACCAATGCTCTGAGGCCGAAATAGTTACGTTGATAGCACGTCCTCGGAAGAATCGTCGCAAGGAATTCAAATAGTAATAGGTGGTTGTCTTCATCAAACTCAAAACATTTATTTCAATCAAACCGACAGGCACTACTGAATTGTCAAAGAGTCGGTCAGTTAAGACAGAAAGTTGAAGCTAGTTGCCCATTCCAAAACGTAGATCTCTATGGAGAAGAACGGGCAAGAAACTCCCAAGAACACTCTTTTAAATCAAGCTATTGCAATATCCTGAGTACCTACATTATCCTTGTTGGTTTTACAGGATTATTGTTTATATGGCGGTGATCCGTCAAGGGGATACATTTGCAACCAAATGACTCCTCATGACCCCCATGCCAATGTCAACCGTTTTCGAGTAATTTGTCATTTTATATTTTAAAATGGATGAAATAAAAATATAAAATGCCAAATGACTCGATTTTTTTTGACATTTGCATAGAAGTCAAAACTAAAGGGGTCATTTTGTTGTAAATGACCTCTCCTACGTCCTTTTAATGGATTGCCGACATTTATCCAATAACCCTGTATAAGTAGGAACAATGTCCTTTCATGGACATCTTTCTTTTTCATGCTATTTTCATGTGATAGACAAGGATAGAACTATACTAGTGGTTTCAAATTAACATAAAGTTCATTTGCAATGCGTAATTAACTCTCACTGATTAGCACTACTTAAGCAAAGTGCGAATGTGCACTGGCGTTTCTCATTATCTTACAGTTTAATTGTTTTCCGATGGGTGGAGTTTATTCTTATACGTTGTTGCTTCAGAATCATCGGTGACACATAACGAGACCCCTCCGTGCCCCGGAAAGCCCGATAAAAGCGTCCATCCAAATATTTGACAAATATTTACCTGTTTTGATTAATTTGGCAATATTACTGTCTGGAAATAACAAATATGGCCAACTAGTGAACTTCATAGAATATTAATAATGAATTGCAATAATTATAACACTGAATTTGATGTTCTAACCGTTTTAGGTGTAAGAAAAGCATTCGGAAAGATTCCAAATACTTTTTTTCATATAAAACTAAATATTTGATGTTACGATATGAATTATTGCATTTCATAATCAATATTTTAGTTCACTTGTTAGCCATATTTCTTATTTCCATACAATAATATTACCAAATTTATCAAAACAGCGAAATATTTGACAGCTATTTGCGTCTGCTCACTTTCTGTATAAACGCTCTTATGCTGTTGTGCCCGGCTGTCAGTCAAAGATCTTTGACAGGTAGTCAGAAGCCCGAAAATCTGACAACCAGTTTTACCAAGGGGTATGGTGTTACCCAGTAACTGAGTTGTGGAGGTCAGATAGGCAGTTGCACGATCTACACTAATATTATAGAGAGAAAATATTTGTATTTTTGTTTGTTATAAATAAACTCAAAAACTACTGGAATGATTTAAAAATTCTTTCACCAGTTGAATGCTATATTAACACGGAGTAACACAGGCTATAATTTATACTGGGAATATCACATGGGAAGCCGCTGGTAGAAACTAGTGTAAAATATTGGTCTTCAGTTGCATCCTGTCAGACTGGATGCCGAAAAAGGCTAGAGTCCGCTAGGACCAATGCCAACCCGAGAAAGTCCGAAAGGGATACCGTGGCCCCTGGCAACATACAGGCAACCAAAGGAACACGGGTGAGTTTTAATCAATAATAGTCAGGGGGCCTACTCCCTAAGCGAAATCCGTAGTTTAGGACGTCACGACACGTTACGGGCACTTAGTTCTCCGTCTCACTTTCAGACTTACCGTAAGCCAGGAGACCGAAGCGCCCGTAACGACGGCCGAAACTACGGATTATGCGTCGGGGGGAGTAGACCCGACACGGCCTCCCGCTCCGCCCAGAGCGGGAGAAGTTACATTAAAATTGCCCACCCAAAAAATAAAAAAACTAGATATTTTTTTGCATGTATGGAATTGACGCTGATGTTTGGAATAGTCTCGTTCGCCCTTCGTTAGTTAACATTATACAGTATGTTAACTAACGAAGGGGGAAGCAGGGAAAATTAACTAGGAATGTAAAATGCTAGTGTCTAGCTATCGACCCAACGGCACTTGCCAAGTTTTGAGCTCCATTTTCCACATTCTTAAAGCGAAGCACCAATAATTCACTTTTATTACGACATAATTTTACAGATTCACATTCACACTCGACTACTAATCAGTACCCTAATTGCGTAATACACGATCAATCAGAATCTGAATAGTTTTGAAACAGATTGCTAATCCATTGATTCATAAGTTCGAAAAAAGAATCTGCTCAAGAACGTAAATAACGCAATGAATGTTGGTGAACTGTCAAAATGAAACAGATTAGTTGTAATCGTTTACGAAAATATGTTACGTAATTAGATAGCTGGTCTTTTGATCCATGTACAGCATTGTTTGCAGTTGATTTGAAATCTTAATAACTAACTAAGGGATCTCGCGCACTAGACGGCCACAGTTCCGGGCAGTCGCAGCCGTCTGGTGGTACTGTATGATCTGCGGCTAGTTGGCCGTTTCGACCAAGTGCACTATTTGTATCGGTTTCTATAGTTTACC
Source organism: Agrochola lota (assembly GCA_947364205.1). Taxonomy (NCBI): domain Eukaryota; kingdom Metazoa; phylum Arthropoda; class Insecta; order Lepidoptera; family Noctuidae; genus Agrochola; species Agrochola lota. The sequence continues at coordinate 3,812,404 of OX376246.1, read as the reverse complement.
TGGTCGCTGCGACCACTGGTCTTGGTTGTGGCCGTCTAGCCCACGAGATCTCTAACTGCCTCATTGGTCTAAGGGTCGCAAGTGCTACTTCATCAGGTCCTGGGTTCGATTCCCAGGTCGGGCAGTGTTATTGGGTTTTTCTATTTGGAATATCTCAGTAGTAGCCCGGAGTATTGATTCATGCCCGTTGATGGCAATAGGCTCGCCCCCTATTACATGGGACTTACAACGTAACTGCCGAAATGTGGGTTGTTCTAAAGGTTCACCTCTGCCTATCCCTTCGGAGATTACAGGTGCGGTGTTATATTTTTAGAAAGAAAAAGAAAATACGTTTATTTGTGGTAAACATGACGCAAAGAAGTTGGGGGGAAAACAAACTAACTAAGAGCATTAGGGTAAACTTGAACAGTGGTCAACCGTCAGCATTGTGGAGTTTACCTACCTACCAATAGGGATGGTGATTAAAATTTTTTTTTAGTCCGTCATAGATATTATTTAAAAAAATTAGACACGTATATTTTCTTTTATTACGTAATCAAAATATTACGGCGATACATTGAGTTAAAACGTGCCATGACGTCACGAGTATGTAATTTTATACTTACTTGTGACGTAGCGACCCCAACTGCCCAATTTAAAATGCGTTTTATCTAAGTAATTTTTTACTAATATGATAAAGCAAAAAATACGTGTCTAATATTTTTTTATTATCTGACTGACGGACTAATTAGAATTTCTTTTTTTTTACCCAGGCATCATCCGTATTCTACCTAACAACTCGATCGAATTGCGGGAACGAGACAAACCGTTCGCTCGGTTTTGCACGAGTTGAGATAATGACATGTGTAATTTTGATAACAATACAATATGGCCGTGACGTTGAGCAGATTTTAGTCGAACTCATATGACATGAAGACAGTTTCCCTGACCCTTGTGTCTGTCGTTGGTTCTCAATTCATTAATCATCTATTTTGTTTGCATGTCATATTAAAAAAATATACAACATGTAAAAAAAACAGTCCGATTCGTCAGAGTGTTGTAAAGTGGTGGTAATTTTCAAGAAAAAGAAAAAGAAAGCTCTTTTTTTTCAATGGGGTATTTTACCGGGATATTACATGGGGCGCGGGCGGCCGTCGTTTAGTGAGGATCTACATGCCATAACATAAGACCCCTGTTGAATATTTGCATTTTTTTAAATGGAATTGGGTTAATTTTGGTACTAAAAATGAGAATTTTAAATAGCAATAACTATTTTATTTTCAATATTAATAAGATTTTTATTACTTTTTGGTAATGTTATTGCAGTACCTATTTGCCCCTTTCGGATCGGTCGGGGTTATTTTTACATGTTGTATAATTGTATATTTTCTTTTGTATAATGTACAAACACGCTTGCAATAGGGATGACGACAAAAAAATGATTTTTATTTCGTCTTTGTGATTATAAAAAAATATTGGACACGTATTTTTTTTTTACGTTATATAAAGATTACGGCGATAAATTGAGGAAAAATGTGCCATGACGTCACGAGTATGTAGATTCCATACATACTAGTCACGTAGCGTAGATTTTATCCTTACTTGTGACGTAGCGACCCCCACTCCCCAACTTAAAATGCGTTTTATCTGTTATCTAAGTATGTTTTAATTAATATGATAAAGCAAAAAATACGTGTCTAATATTTTTTTATTATCTGACTGACGGACTAATTAGAATTTCATTTTTTTTACCCAGGCATCATCCCTATTTAAATACATACGAGATCTATCATTATGATAAAAATTGTGGGCTAGTGCTGTGTATGTATTTCGTTGGTAAGCCTTTATACATGTAAACTAGCTGCACCTCGCGGTTTCACCCGCATAATTCTCAATCCCGTGAGAATATAGGGATAAAAAGTATTCTATGTCCTAACCCAGGTCATGGTCTACTCATCCGCCAAATTTCGTCCAAATCCGTTCGGCCGTTTTAGCGAAGAAAAAACGAATGTACAAAAAAATAAATCTTTTCTCTTTAAAATATTAACATGTAAATAAATAATTGTCTCTCTCTTTTCATCTCTCACAAGTCGCAACTTCCACATCCTGTATATGAATGTTTATACTATTGAATGTAAGTACTGATATAATTTATTACAAAGCAATGACCGACTTATCACGACAACAAGCTAGAGTACAATGAGAACAGCGGATGTTATAAGTTAACATTTAAAACTCTTTGTCTTAAGGTGGAACTAGCCGATATTTTTTCTATAAAAATTTCTGGGCGGTTTCACTCCACTATTTGACTTGTACATCCAAAGTTAAACATGATATCGTTTTGTCTTATTATTAATGTTGTCTGTACGGACAGAATAGTAAAATAAATAGCCATTCAAAAGTTATGAGCAACAAAGATTCGTTTTTCTTGCTAATTTTAACGCAATTTTGGACGTAAATAAGTAATAAAAGAAATGTAAATCTCCAAAACAAAGTCGGCACCGACACAGCCCAATTATAGAAGAGTTCAATAAACTTTATTTGTAATCGATTTATGCAGTGGTTTTTTCATGAAACTCGATTTTCCAAAGGATATTTAGTAAGTTTTAATGGATATTTTACGCTCGTTTTTACTAAATTAGTTCGGAACGGTGTTTGTGTGCGTGCGAACTAGAACTTGTGCGTAGACTAGCATCTGACTGCTTATCACTGATACTATCTCTGTCCGACACGATGCCAGGTGATACAGTGTGCTTTTTGGCTCCCCCACCAGTGAATTCGAGCCCGCGACTAGTTTAACCTTAAGAGATCTAGACTTTCTTCCTATTCATCCTTGAACCTTCTCATTTTTGGAAGTTGGTTAAAAAGTTAGGTAAAGTGAGCTATCAACCTCTAGATTTCTAAAGTTCTGGTAGAATGACAGTTCGCTTCAAGATCAGTTCACCTAAGTTTTCACGATGAAAATGTTTAAAAAAATTAAAAGAGTTACGGTGGAGTTTCTTGCCCATTCTTCTCCATACGAAAACTACCTTTTGGAAGGGGCTACTAAAATCAATTAAATTTGTTCAATTAAAGTTGTCAAATTTGTTGACAGTGACGATGTTCAATACGATCGAAACGTATACATGGTGTTCCTTTTGATGGCCCATAACTCTAAGGTTATATGCTATAAGTAAAAATAATACAAAAAGTCCTAGAACAAGTATAAAAACAAAACATATTTCGAAGATAACATAACACTAGACTCTCGTTGTGTGTATCTAAGTTTCATTAATAAGTACGAGTAAATCATTTTCATTCAAACCAATCATTCATATTTAAAGCTAAGAAAATGCGACAGTGTCTTTTTGTTATGGACAAAAATAGTCGGTATTTATTCTTTTTTTTTCGCGTAATTGTGTTTTACATAAATAATCGTGACTTTGCCGAATGATTTTGTATGAATAAACATATAAAAATAATTCAAATGCCCGTTGATTCTTTGACATGGTCTCATTAATAAATACCCTAGTGTAATGGGATATCAAAATAAACACCTTGTATAGATATGTGGAATCAACCAACGACCAAGAAGTGACAATGTTCAAATTATCGCAAAAATGCACCGAGTAGTCGTGGCGATCAATGCTCGATTCTTCTCTTTATGAGAAGTGGACCTTTAGGCTTGCAATGGGTGTCACCACTGTGTGGATCGCCTGGAGGACACGGTGGAGCATACGGTGGAGGTCTGCCCGGCTTGGGCGGAGCACCGCCGTGTCCTCACGGAGGCGATCGGCGGCGACGATCTCTCGCGTCCGGCCCTGGTTCAGGCCATGGTTCGGAGCGAGAGTGCATGGGAGGCCGTCACCTCCTTCTGCGAAGCAGTTATGCTCGCGAAGGAGGAGGCGGAGCGCGCGAGGGAGATGCAAGCTGCACGCCCTCGCGGCCCTAGTCGCCGCAGGAGACGCCCCGGGCGTCGGGAGTCCAGAGCCGACTTCCGGCCACCGTAGGCGCGGGCTTGCGGACGGTGAGCAATGGGCAGCTCGCCGTCCGATAAGGACCAGGCCCGTGTCGACGGCGCGTTGTGTTCCACGCGCGCCTCAAAGAGATGTCAGCACCAACCGACGGGGTCGAAAGACCAATGCCTGCTGGGGTTGCGGGTTTGTCCGAAAGGGATAACGCGGCCCCGGCACACAGGCAACGGAAGGAACACGGGTGGGTTTTAGTCAGTAAAAGTCTGACACACCCTCTCGCTCTGCCCAGAGCGGGAGAAGTCATTTGATGATTTCCCAACCTCAAAAAAAAAAAAAAAAAAAAAAAAAAGGCTTGCAATGGGTTATAAGATTCTTACTGCATTTGTCTATTGACTGAAGCTGCCACCTCGTTACCTCCAGTGTAGCATAAAACATGTAAACAAGCAAATATTTAAAAACCCCTGACACAAACATTTCCTCATTTCTCTTTCCTACTCCATCATCAGACCCAGTTCACCATCTCATCATCATCATTTCAGCCAAAAGACGTCCACTGCTGAACATAGGCCTCCCCCAAGCACCGCCACTTCGACCGGTTCTGTGCTTCCCGCATCCAGCAGATTCCTGCGGCCTTCACAAGGTCATCGGTCATCTTGTGGAAGGCCTTCCAATGCTTCGTCTTTCGGCACGCGGTCGCCACTCCAGAACCTTTCGGCCCCATCAACCATCTGTTCTACGAGCAATGTGCCCTGCCTATTGCCACTTAAGTTTGGCAATTCTTCGGGCCACCGTCTATCTACAACCTATTCATTGAGTCCATTCCAATGAGCCCCAAGACGATACCTGTGCTGTAAGTTGGTAAGGGAGTTGGGTATCCTGCAAAGTCCAGGTGATGCTGCAGCATCAGTTCAAGGTTACTATGTTCTTCTTATATCATTGAAGTAACAGAATACCAAATTCCAAATCGATCAGACCTGTGGAAGACGGTAACATCCATTCACCAACTAGAAAAAAGCTGATAATCTTCAAACGGCTGAACCGATTTTCTTGAATCATTTATAATTTAATAAACTTGTTTTTTGAACCTACTAGGATCACGCCATCTTCTTCATCTTGTCTAGATAATATATTTAGTGATTGTGATGCTAAAAATAAAATAGTGTTAAGTGACTTAACGTCTGACCACTGTGGTTTATTAGCTAGTTTCCCCATTTTTTTTTTTTTTTTTTTGAGGATTGGAAATCATCAAATGACTTCTCCCGCTCTGGGCAGAGCGAGAGGGTGTGTCAGACTTTTACTGACTAAAACCCACCCGTGTTCCTTCCGTTGCCTGTGTGCCGGGGCCGCGTTATCCCTTTCGGACAAACCCGCAACCCCAGCAGGAGCTAGTTTAGGTGAATGGATGTTACCGTCTTCCACAGAGACGGTAACATCCATTCACCAACTAGAAAAAAGCTGATAATCTTCAAACGGCTGAACTGATTTTCTTGAATCATTTATAATTTAATAAACTTGTTTTTTGAACCTACTAGGATCACGCCATCTTCTTCATCTTGTCTAGATAATATATTTAGTGATTGTGATGCTAAAAATAAAATAGTGTTAAGTGACTTAACGTCTGACCACTGTGGTTTATTAGCTAGTTCCCCCATTTTTTTTTTTTTTTTTTTTGAGTATGGGAAATCGTCATTTGACTTTTCCCGCTCTGGGCAGAGCGAGAGGGTGTGTCAGACTTTTACTGACTAAAACCCACCCGTGTTCCTTCCGTTGCCTGTGTGCCGGGGCCGCGTTATCCCTTTCGGACAAACCCGCAACCCCAGCAGGAGCTAGTTTCCCCATGCCATTACATAAAAAAAGCCGCATAAAATAGAATGCAGGCCTTATACAGCTAGTCGTTGCAATAAGTTTAAAAATAATATAGCTCATACAATTACACCATCTATAGTAGAACACGAGAATCCCAATGAAATCTATGGAGCCCTTTTTGATGTTGTGCAAAAAGAGTACCAATCTACTTTCAAGACCAAAACTATTCAAATGAATGGCACCTCCGTTGGCTTTAACCAATGGGCCACTCCAGGAATTTATAAAAGTAGAGCGAGACTATACGAGTTATATGGTTTGAAAAAATACAGGTTTGATACTCCTTTCCTAAAGAATGTCAAAAATTATTCAAAATTATTTAAAAAGGTTTGTGTTTTTGCTGAATCTAAATGTTTAAGCGATACAATTAAAAAATCCAATAATAAAGTAAAAACCACTTGGAAAATTATTAACAATGAAACGGGTAAGTCGGTTAAACAAGATAAACAACTTGAGATTATGGTCGACAATAAATTAGTTAATAAAGCAGCTGACGTAGCTGAGGCGTTTAATGAGTTTTTTGCCAACATACCTGTAACTACCACTCGCTCCTTAAATTCATCCCCGTCTAAAGCTGAAAACCTTTTGCTTAGTAGTGTGTCTAAAAATAGTCCCTTATTAAGCTTCGAACATGTAACGCCTCGTGATGTAGTTAATGTTTTTAACACACTCAAGTCTAAAAACACTGGTGATTACTGGGGCATCTCCATTAAACTTTTAAGTAATATAATAGACATCGTAGCTCCCTGTCTAGCTGTTACTTTTAATAAATGTGTTGATTTAGGAACTTTTCCTGACCTCATGAAGAATAGTAAAGTCATACCATTATGTAAATTAGGTAATAAAAGTGACGTTGGCAATTTCAGGCCTATTTCTATCTTACCAGCATTTAGCAAAATATTTGAAAAGTTAATACTCAAGCAGTTGCTAAGACATTTTAATTTAAATAGCCTCCTTCATAATGAACAATATGGCTTTACAAAAGGTCGTTCGACTACAGATGCGGGTGTTGCTTTGCTAAAACACATATTTAACGCATGGGAGAACTCCCAAATTGCTATTGGGGTTTTCTGTGATCTTTCCAAAGCCTTTGATTGCGTGCAACATGACACGCTTTTGCGTAAACTGCGTCATTACGGTGTGCAAAACGAAGCTCTCGTTATAACTTCTTATTTACATAATAGGTCCCAATGTGTAGATGTTAATGGTGTGAAATCTTCTGGGCTACCAGTCCAGTTAGGTACACCCCAAGGCTCAATACTGGGTCCATTCTTGTTCTTGGTGTATATCAATGATTTACCATTCTATTTAAAGGGGTTTCTGTGAAGTTGTACTGTTTGCAGATGATACCTCTCTTATTTTTTAATCGGACTGAGAATCTATTTTTGTGGAAATTTTCAGGAAAAAGAAAAAAAAACCTTTTTTTTAAATGGGGAATTTTACCGCGTTATTAATGGGCGGGCGGCCGTCGTTTACCGGGTACCTACAAGAAAAATTGGATTTGGGGTAATTTTGGTACTAAAAAAGTGAATTTTAACCAGCAATAACTTTTATATTTTCAATAATAATAAGATTTTTTTATATTTTTTTTTGTAATGTTATTGCAGTACCTCGGTGCCCCTTTCGAATCGAACAGGCTTTTTTACATATTGTATACACCTACATATAATATGTATATCTACTACTATTAATGCATATATCCTTGCCGTGAGGAAAATACAGACAGGGATAATATGGGATATTTTAAGTCTTTATCCTGTTATTTATCATAAAATACATACTATATATGTAAAGACAGACAGGGATAATATGGCATATTTTTTAACGTTATCCTGTTGCTTATCATAATATAAGTATGTATTATAGAGCTACAGACAGCTTTTATTTAATAGCAGTGTATAGGGTGCCGCTGTTTGCGGCATAATAGTGGCGCGGCCGCGGCCCGGCTAAAGTGCCGTAAGCATTGCATTGTCATTGTCACTGTCCCTTGTTATTTTGTTTGATTGTTGAGGCTAGTTCGCCGCCCTTTGTATTAATTGATCGTATTTCTTTTAGATGATTATATCAGAAGTAAGATTGGTTTTTAATTTTTCTATTAAATAAAACTTTACAAAAGAGAAAAAGATTCCCAAAGAATTATTCGGACAAGTGCAGTTGAAATCAGTTCTCTGGAATACCTCGATGATTTTTCTCAACAGATTTTAATGGAAAAGCAACCAATTTTGCTCATTTTCAATTTCGGAGGATTCACCACATTGACTAAAAGCACCGAATATGGTTCTCGCCCGATTTACATTTGTCGATAAACTTCGGTCACTCGATTGTTTGTGTTCTTTCGGCCAACTAATCGCCGCAGCTAACATTCGATTTTACACCAATGGGTATCAATTGTTCTAAATATTCTTTCGTCTTTCTCTTGTCTTGTTAGCATTGACCTTTAACTCGAATACCAGACTGTAACGAAGCTCAAAAGGAGGGTAGGTCATGTTTTTATAGTAACTGTCCATCCATCGTCGAACCCAGGTACACAATGAGGTCTTTATAACTTATTGAATAGGCTGTACTGCATAGAATAGCGTCATTACTTATCATACAATCGTCACTGCAGTCTTCCTCCGATTGTTTTGCAAAAGGAACTCTTTGATCATTGTTATTTTTATACTAGAGTTTTTCCTTGAATTTGCTAGGTGTTTCCAGATTGAATGATCATAATAGCATCTCGACCCTCTCGTTTATGAGAATAGCTTCTCATTATATTCCGGCCGCCGAGAGAATGCGGTTTCCGAATGGAATTCCGGTTGAGAATTCGTTCCTGACACCTGTCAGTTGAGTACAAAAGAATGCATGTTTTACGAAATTGTTTCTTAAGTCCCCGTCACGAGAAGCTATAAATTTTGTAAATAAAGGACTTGTTACGTAGCGACAATCCAATCGACAAAAAAATAATCCCAAATTCAATCAACTCAAAGTAACATACGTGTAATTCGAAACTAACGAGCACTACTGTTACTACAACAAACTAATGTTTTGTGGCACTGAACGCGCGTTCAATACCACAAAACATTAGACGACAGCGATTTATATCGATAAAATATAACCCGACCAAGTGAAATAGCTCGTTAATTCCGTACTATACGTATGTTACTTTGAGTTGATTGAATGTGGGATTATTTTTTCGCTACGAAACTTAGTAGAAGTTTTTTGTTTTCAAAATGTATAGCTTCTCGTGACAGGGACTTTAATCGCGTCAAACTGAGAGGTGTCAGAAACGAAACGCCTCTCCAATCGTACACCATTCAACTCGATCCTCGGTACCCCTCCTCCAGCTCTCAGGAGACAATAGCTCATGCCATGGTAAAAATATTAACAAGTCAGCAGGTGGTAGCTGCTCTCAAAACGGTGAAGGACAACATCGCGAGGAAACCGGCATGTCCTAGAACCAAAAATTCTAAAACAAATGACATCTACCAACCCGCATTGGTCCCGCGTGGTAGTTTACAGCCCACTCCTTCTCGTAGTGAGGCGGCCTGTGACCCAGCAGTGGGAAAATTATAGGCTGATTTTGGAAGGTAGTAGCGAGTCTGACTATCTAGAGCCGGGCATACATTTAATTGTCGCTACTCGTAGAGGCTATTTGAATACAGACAAGACCTAGGCTTTAATTCCCTGTCACTACTCACTTGGCAAGTAAAGCGAACGAGTTTCAATTACAATATCTTTGCCACCCACATTGGCACGCTCTTTACACAGGACATTTGATAATAATATGTCAAATTCAGTCCATTCGAAACCAGTACCGTGGTTTACTCAGTGCCGTTAAAACGCAAGTGTAGTAAATTTACTTGCATTTTTTCAAAACGGTTTTAAAGATCTATGGTATTCTAGTGTTATAACATCTGCATCGCTTCGCAATTCGAACTGTGGCTTGTGATGAATCCGCGATGTTCATTATATCTTGACCCGTGACGCTATTGGTAGCACTGAATTTTGTAGTCTTAGTTTCAATACTGATAGAGTTCAAAATGGGGACTGACAGAACAGTACTATCAATCACATAACTGCAAAATTCAGTGCTGCCAATCGCGTCACGAGTCAAGTTATAATAAAAGCACTGTAATTTAAAAACAAATGAGTTATGCTGACGAGTTGTGTGCGCTCACTTGAGTGACGTTCCAAATATTCAAATACCTCGCCAATGACGAAGCGAGTTGATAGTGATAGTATAGCTCAAAAGGAAGCTATTAATACTTGGGTTTGTAATACTTTATCACCTATGTATGACACAGTCACCGACAAATCTTTATTGAAATCCTTCACAATGCGTAAACCACGTGAATAATTTTACTATATCGATAAAATTGTGAGTCATTGAAGGTATTCATTCAAAATCCGATATTTTATGTACACAATAGGTTTACTTGAAGTTAGGTTTCGTGAGTCATATTTCAATATATTTTATCCACTTCAAATCTTTGGATTTGTGCCCAGTAATTGGCCTGATACATGATGAGGCTTATAATGAACGAAATGTGGGTATACTAAACACCTCTGCATACGTCTTTGAGACAGGCGTGGAGACATTGTATTTAAAGGAGGAGGCTCCTAACACTCAAAAGATACAGGCAAATGCCTAGTTTGGGGGTCACTGTCCAATCTGTTCTTGTACATCCTGATTATTGAATAAATAAATTTGAAATTTGAACAAGAGAAGGAACGTCGCCAGACCCCCTTTCTGCAGTAACCGCTCTGCAACCTTGCTGAAATTGAATTAAATATTTTCTTGTGGCGTATTTAATTCAGTGTTCTGTGAAATCTACAACGCAACACACTGACGTCACACAAAAGCCTCAACATCAACTGCAGGGCCCACCAGACACAACAACTTTCTGGTCGGAGGATCCTCCCTTTGGGGGATGAGCAACTTTACACCCTACTACTCATACTTCTATTTGTTGAATATACTGAAGCTTACTAATGGAAGTGTTCATAACCTTGGATTGCCACATCTTCTTTTTGTGTGGTGACTAACCAAACCTAGTGTCAGAGTTTTAAAGCCCGGGCTTCTGACTTGGCTTCACATGCCTTCGATAAATATCTCTCAGGCATGCCGGTTTCCTCACGACGTTTTCCTTCACCGTTTTTGAAGCAAGTAATAATTATACAATACGCCCATAAATCCGAAAAGTCAGAGGTGCGTGCGTGCCTTGGGTTCGAAGTCGAGGACTTTGACGGTCACACCACGAGGCTATCCACTGCTCTGATGCCAAATAATGGATAATTACTAGAGTAGCCCTAGAGTGACTCATTGTCACTACAGTCGACAAACAGAAACTGCTGCTTCAGAGCAGACTGGCATGGCAACTTCAAAGATTCTTGTTCATTAAGTGTAACATCAGACCCACATCGGTCAGTTTCAAGGCGAGGCTGACCGTCGGTTCAAAACGGACTCGCATGCATTTTTGGTTTAGTCATACATACATGAGTCATTTGCGTACTACGTATACTGACGTCCTTTAATAGGCAGATGACTCCTTGAAGGTCACAGGTAGTTGATGGGTGTTTGGCAAGATATAATGTATGTCAATGCCGCATCTGGTATATCAGGGTAACGGTCAGGCTGTTTATACATGTATTCCTATGGTTCGATGTGAGATAGCAGATTGGTGGTCGACTAAGTGCGTGAGGGGGTTAAGAATGTGGCAGAGAATCATAGCAAAGTAAGTGTCGAAGAAGCAACGAAAATATATATCACCGTTGCCAGATTTTTATTCATCAGTCGGTGATTTTTTAAATCAAAAATCATTTATTCAAATCAGCACTTTTGAAGGTCAAATACAACCACCCAAAATAGCCGCCCTTAACCAAGTGTTTTAGCTGGAAGACGTTAAAAGTAAAAAAGGATTTGGACATGCATTGAAAAGACATGTTTGTACACCAGAATCTTAATCCACAACCTCAGAGCTCCAAGTCTTCATAATGGAGTACGCGTAACACATTCAGTTCATTCTCAATACGACATCGAAGTGGAAGTACCTAGATATATAGCCGTACAGATACATACAAAGTACATAAACGCATGTATGTAAGCAGTCAAGTGTGGTATACGATGAAGCGTGAATGATATTACTGTAACCGATATAAAAACTAAGTGTGTTAGTGTTTCTCGAATTCACATCTGGTAGGATATGTTGCCGAAATTTTCTGCAGCTTTCTGCGAACGAGATCAGAACCTTTCAATTAGCATTTTGGCGTTCGATTGTCTAAACACCGTATTTTGCTATATACGTATTATTGGCATAATAGGATCGTCATTTAAGGGACTTAACGACTGACGAAATCTGGGTGTGCGTATTCTCCTCTACCTATCCATTCGGTAATAAAATTGTGGTGTTATATTATGTTTGCCGAGGTATTAAGTTATTGATATTGAATCGAAATTGACTTCATAACGCAGGCATTAAAAGTATGAGTATTTTATTATGACTTTTACTTGTTGATAATCGAATTGGTTTGTTATGGAACAGTTCTAACGAGAAACTGATTAGATTGAAGCTGACTATAATATAGTTGAACACTAACTAAACTGATTAGAAGGATTGATCTGAGAGGCAAGATGATGATAATATTGAGAAGATTACTACAATCATGTTACACCACACAGTAAGGAACACTCATCCATACGTATGTATTGAAGCAAATCAGAACTGAGAGGCAGCAATTACAAATATAAGAATAACAATGAATAATAAGCAGTGAAGTGCCTCCGTTTTCTAAAACCACTGAGATCATCAGATAGTCTGAAAAGTAAATTATTTACGTCAATTACTCTTAATACCTTTCAGTGTACGTAATCATTAAGAAGACAGTTATGTTCAGTAATAAAGGTGAGGAAATATGGGTGTGCTGTATACTTCTCAGCTCATCCCTTCTGATATGAAAGCGTAATTTTATACAACATGTAAAAAGAACCCTGTCCGATACAAAATTATCGTACTGAGAGCTTATCAATTATGTGGTAATTTTCAGGAAAATTAAAAAGAAAACTACAGGTGTACAAGTCATCCTGCTGCAGGTCCTGCTGGGGTAGCGGGTTTGTCCGAAAGGGATATCGCGGCCCCGGCACACAGGCAACGGAAGGAACACGGGTGGGTTTTAGTCAGTAAAAGTGTGACACATCCTCTCGCTCTGCCCAGAGCGGGAGAAGTCATTTGATGATTTCCCATCCACAAAAAAAAAAAAAAAGTGTACAAGTCATAAGTTACACAGTTAGTTAACTGTTGAAAATTTGCTAATTTTTAATGGATTTGGGGTAATTTTGGTACTAAAAAAGTGAATTTTAAGGAGCAATAACTTTTTTTATTATAAATAATATTATGAAGTAATCTTTAAAAAGTAATCTTAAAAAATTAAGATTACTATTTCGTAATGTTATTGCTCTACCTATGTGCCCCTTTTGGATCGGACAAGTTTTTTTTTTTTTTTGCATATTATGTTTGCCGTGGTGGTAAGTAATTTTATTGACATTGAATCGAAATAGACTTCTTAGCGCAAGAATTACAAGTTACAACACAAAGAATAGTAACATCATCCTTATAACAACACTAAAATCAAATCAGCAGACATTCTGAGAAGTACTATAATATTTAACCTAAGTAGAATCATTTACGACCTGACGATTTTACCTAACGTAGCATGACTAACAATAAAGGTATGACAGACTAATAAAAATAAATATACCTAATAAACTACCAACTACACGAAAAAAGCTATTTTAAGTAAAGCTTTCGAGACGAGTAGCCGTACCTTTATTAATATTTAACCCGTGTAGAAACCTCCACTAATAATAGTCTGACCTTTAAAATATTGCGTGGGTGTTTAGGGCGAGCAAGTAACTAATTTTGTTACGAAAGTATTAATTTTACAAGTTTTGGAAGGAGTTGTTTTAGTTGGAGTTCCCTAGGGAACAATGTTTGGTCCTGTTAATGTTTTTTAAACAGAGTTTTTAAAAGTGGTCTCATTTTATTGAATACGATGGTATTTTTGTATATAATAAATAATATATAAATAGTAAAGGTTAAATATTTGAACGTTTTTATATTTCGTTTCGTAAATTTATTTCAGGAATTTCGTTTGTCGTCAAAAGTAAAAAGATAATATGATCCATCAACAATAGTTTATACTGTGGCTTTAAAATAATTTGACACAGTATATTATTTCACTCTAAGCAAAAAGGGAAATACGCTATCAACTATATACGTAGTTTATTTTAGTCATCCCTTATCCCAATTTATTTGGGGTCGACTACAGCGCCGACCGAGTCTTTTTCTTACATTTATCTCTATCAGCCGAAATCTCAGGATTTACTTCCTTGCCAGTCCTATCAGCTTCCAGTTTAAACTATAGTGTCTTTGACAGCCCATAATGTAGACATGTGATATCAACCTTCCCCCACTGGGCTCGTGGGGTAGATTACGGCCCATTCCCTCTCTCAGAGAGGAGGCAGGTATCCCAGCAGTGGGAATATTATTTTGTGATTATGTGTTAATGCTGCGCCTCTCATGCATGAGGTTGCGGTTCAAATCTGGGCAGGTGACAATGTGACGTTTTCAATTCATATGTACTTTCTGAGTTTATCTTGGACATTACTGACATCGCTGAAGGAAAAGTATTTTGAGGAAACATATAAATCACCAACTCGTCTTGAGCAAGCGTGGTGATCAATGCTCGTGCCTTCTCTTTATGAGAAGACGCCTTTGGTCTGCAGAAGGACAATAATAGGCTGGTAATATGTATATATGTATGTATTATGTAGACAAATGGTGACAGAAAACATTGAACCACGTTACACGTTTTATTATACAGAAAGTGAAAAATATCTTCAATGTCTCGGCAAGGCCGTGACTTGTACAAGTGACAGTGATAAAGTAATCCTTAAATATGTAGGTATGTACTTTGGAAACTTTACGTTCTTTCATACAAGTTATTATCTGCAAGCGAAAGTGGGTTTATCTGTCCGTAAAAAAACCTGTTTTTCAATTCTGTTAAATATACATCCAATTTTCGTTTATTATACTACTTTTTTGTTTTCCGTGTAACAAATGTAAAATGGGAAGATGGTGATACGAGCTTAACGCCTACAGATAGGATTGGTCCACACTAGCTCAAAACAGAGAGGAGTGGACAGGAGGAAGGGAGGCATTTGCCCTGCAGTGGGACAACAAAGGCAATTTTTTTTTTTAACTATTTTTAGATTTTTATTTTATATTCGTAATGCTATAGCATCTCATGAGTCATCCGAATTTCAAACAATATTTGGCCTAGGTCTTAATTGGGAGGCGTTAAAATTGATTTGCTGTTACAATGTATAGTAGATCATTCTGTCTCTGCCATCTTCAAACAATTGACAGAAACAGAGCGATGTTTTAAATACGTTTAGTGGCAAATGTGTACATGTAACGATTTGTGGTACAAGCGCGCCGCTATCGGGAAACACAGCTCGATTAAAGAGTCGTAAGAACACAAGTAATACATACATACCATCACGCCTGTATTCCCCGAAGCATTAGGCAGAGGTGCACCTATGGTACACCCACATTTCGCCAGTTGTGTTTAAGGGTCTTCACCAGGAAATCGTGTCATCGGGTTTCGATAAGTTTATATATAAAACTTAAAGTAGTAGCCACGAAAAAAAACGTCCGGCTAGCTGAAGAGTTTCGCCAGTCAGTAAAAAAATCGGATTGAGGAAAAACGTTGTAGAAGATTTAAAAAAAAAAATATCACAACAGCACTGCCGTATTTTAATAAGTCACCTAAACTTAAACAAAGACAACAAGGAACAGGGAACCCACAGACTTTATCTGTTTCCCATTACTTCTGTTCTGCGTGGTTTTTTATTATAAACATAACATGATTTCCTGGTGAAGGCCAATAAGTCCGATGTAACAGGGGGCGAGTCTAAAGTAAAAGGTGAATACGATACATCAACAATAATTTAGACGTTTATCGGGAAACACACCGCAATAAAAGGGTCGTAAGAACACAAGTCAATACTATTAATACAACAAACACAGCTACTACAGCCTGTCACACGATACTCGCACGCGATACCGCCACCTACGCGTCGCGTCGCCACAAAACCTTGGAGCTACCTTATTGTACTGAGCAGGGAATTTGGCGGACGAGAGATTTTGCAATCTGGTGTAAGAGAAAGTGTTTGTTTGAAATCTTTTAATTGTATTTTCAGACATCAAGCTTATATTTCCTGAAACGAAAGGTATACGGGGTGTACGGAATTTTTTCGTCGGTCATTAAGATTTGCGCTTCCATGTCCCTTACACCTTGTATAGTCTATCGATATGGTACTCCCACATCTTGCCTGCACCTTGCGTTTTAATCCCATGCCCCATGTAAGTAATAGGTTATTGTATTGATGCAATCAATCTGCCTAGCCTTTTCCCAACTATGTTGGGTTCGGCTTCCAGTCTAACCGGATGCAATGCAGTTGAATACTAGTATTTTACATGGAGCGACTACCTATCTGACCTCCAGAACCTAGTAACAGGGTAATACGATACCCCTTGGTCAGACTTTTGGGCTTTTGATGACCTGTAACTACTGTCAAAGATCCATGAAAGACAGCCGGGACCAAAGGCTTAACGTGCTTTTCGAGGCACGGAGGAGTCTCGGTATGTTAAGATGGTCACTCACACACGGACCAATCCCGGCAAGCGTAGCTTAATCTGAGGGATCGACCCGTGCGGCTGTTATTACTTAGCCACGAGCTCCTCCTATTGTATGAATGCATTCGATTTAAATTGTTTAAGCTTGAGGTTTTGGCAAAGCTTCAAGGATGATGTCGCAGTGATTTGAATGGCCTTTAAATCTGAATTAGGACTTACATTGAGGTGGGTTCGGTCAACTTTTACCGCTGCAAATCACATAATCAATCACGAAATATGTCCAATCTGGGGAGGATTTTAGGAATCACAAGATAAACCAAATGGTATATCCGTTTTTTTAACTTTTTTTTTTTTGTTTTATGGCATGTGGCGCCTGTCTAGTCCCGTAGCTAGATTGACAGGTAATCGATGGACTCACAGACTCTTGGAACAGCCCATCAGGCACTAGGAAAAGAGGTCAACCTACTACATACTTTATACAAATGGCTGGTGAACAGTGGATGAATGCAGCGAATGACAGAGACAAATGGAAATCTTTAGAGGAGGCGTTCACCTTTAATTAAATGAGGGTTTCTATACATAATACATAATCAGCAGGCCTCCTCTGTATGAGAGGGAGTGGGCCATAATCCACCATGCGGGTTGGTTCTTACTAGCGCAGAAATATAAAAAAGTTTAACTTCATAGAATTTATGTAATAGGGATGAGGACAATTTTTTTTTGTCCGCAATGTTGATTATTAAAAAATATTAGACACGTATTTTTCTTTTTTTATTTAATCTAAAGATTACGACGATACATTAGAGTTAAAATGTGCTATGACGTCACGAGTATGAAGATTTTATACTTACTTGTGACGTAGCGACTCCCACTCCCCGACTTAAAATGCGTTTGATCTAAGTATTTTTTTATTAATATGATAAAGCAAAAAATAGTGTCTAATATTTTTTTATTATCCGACTGACGGACGTATTAGTTTTTTTTTTTTATCCTGGCATCATCCCTATTGTAGTTAATTGAGAAATAAGTACCTATGTTTTGTAATTTTCTTTGTAAGAAATAAGGTTTCTTTTTATTTATTTTTTACATTTTTCCTCTGACTTTCTTGCAATTAAAACAAAAAATCTAAATAATCAAATCTGTGGGAGTGATTTCGTGAAAAGGGACGGAAGTGTGTCACAGGAAGCCGGGGAAGAGCGCGCTATTTGATTTGACCAATTTGCGCGCGCGGTGCTAGAGTTGGCCGTCGGAGAAACGACCTTGACGAGGCCCCTTTAATGTTGCTTATTACCAAGGTGAGATGTCAGATGTCTTAAGCGACTACTGTAAGGCTAGCTCGTTTTTATTATTATTTATTAAGTGTTTCTAGCCTAGAAGATCCTGCAGTCTTTGACACAGTTCTGTCTCATTAATTAGTAAGCCTGTCTGCAGGATGGTAGCGTGCTGTCCAGGCCGAACGTACCTACACTTGATCTCCACTTGTGAGAGGCTGTTTTAAAGTCACACCAGCACGCGTAGCATGAAAACCACGGAAGAATAGACAAAATGACAGATTGTGATTGTTTATCTGTCATTTTGTCTATTCTTCTGTCGACAAAACCCGTTTCTATTGTGGTCATGTTAAGCGTGCAGGAGTTTTGCAGAAGAAAACATGCTCTTATAAGACTTCAATAATGAACAAAATTACACGTAATAATAATCATAGTTTCTGTACAAATAAAATGAAACGCTTTAAAAATTAGTATAGCACGATAAGCGAATGAAGGTAACGCGGTGACTAACGTCTGTACCGGATTTTCAAGGACTTGAGTTTACTCTCATTTCAATTTGCCTCGCCTTTTAGTTGAGAAAAACCTTTTCGTTTCAGGAAAACGTTCAAGAGCTCGCTCTTTTGTCTCTGCACTCTTCATAATTACCTGCATCATTGCTGGCTGATTTCATAACCATCATCTTTCTAGCCTTTTCCCAACTATGTTGGGGTCCGCTTGCAGTCTAACCGAATGTAGATGAATACCAGAATTTTACAAGGAGCGACTGCCTATCTGACCTCCACAACACAGTTACTGGGTAACACGATACATCTTGGTAAGACTGAAACCTTTAGAGGTATTACAGCGTATAATGTTCCCACTGCTGGGCCTCTGTGAGAGCGAGTGGGACGTTATGTCCACGTTAGTCCAGCACGCGTAGCATGACAACCATAGAAACGGGTTTTGTCGACGGAAAAATAGACAAAATAACAGATTGTGATTATTTATCTGACATTTTGTCTATTCTTCCGTCGAAAAAACCCGTTTCTATTGGTGTCATGCTTAGCGTGTCAGGCGGGTAAATAGATGTCCTTGAATAATTAAAATCTATGCATTTTTTTCTCATCTACAAACAGTGATGCATTGAATAAGAATTTCTCGTTTCTTATCAATGTTACGTTCAAAGTCCTCGTAAGTGTCCATCGCATTAACTAACTAGTTAATTTTGTTTAACATTACTTTAGTTATCTTGTGCTAACAATACTTTTATGTTAGTATCTCGTATACAACGTGTTCGATGTATGCTTTATGTAAAAATAATACAAAAAGATCTAGAATAAGTGTTAAAGTGCCAAAAATACATCGTTTCGAAGATAACATTACACTAGACTCTCGATGTGGTATCTAAGTACCATTAAGTACGAGTAAATAATTTTTTATTCAAACCAATCATGAAAAAGCGACGTTGCCATTTCTTTTTTTGGATAATGATACATTTTTTTGTTTATTTATTTCGCGTAAGGGTAATCACCAGTGATCGGAGTAGGTAGATTGATTTTTAGTACTTGTATCATAAATGCACACAGAAAGAATAACATGGATAAGCCATTTTTCCGGAAACTAATTCCGGTATTTCCGGGTTCAATTAAATATTGTTAATGTTGGTAGTGATATTATTACTAGTGGTATTATTATTAGTGGTAGTCGTTGGGTTTTGTCAAATCGTGACAAAAAAAAAAAATAGGATGAATAATAAAGAATAAAATTGCTCATTTTATTACAATTCCTACCTTTTTTTTGAGGATGGCAAATCATCAAATGACTCCTTCCACTCTGGCAGAATACAATTCCTACATAAGTTCCGGTTTTTTTTTAATAATCCACCAATTCCGGAGGAATGTCCATAGTAATATATACGTTTCGGATCAATGACCCCAGTTCAATCTACCTACTCCGATCACTGGTAATCACCCTAACGCTTACACAAATAATCGTGACTGTCGAATTATATTGTATGAAAAAAAAAAAAAAAATGTGCCAATTAATTCTTTGACATTGTCTCATTAATACCCTAGAGTTATGGGATATCAAAAGGAACACTTTGTATAAGGAAAGGATGCCAAGTTTTGTCTTGAGAAAATTTGTTGGCAACAAGGTAGTGGCCTCCCACAAGATGAACCGATGACCTTGTGAAGGCCGCAGGAATCCGCTGGATGCGGGAAACACGGGTCGAAGTGGCGGTGCTTGAGGGAGGCCTATGTTCAGCAGTGGACGTCTTTTGGCTGAAATGATGATGATGAAGGTAGTGGCCCACCTGAAGGTAAGTGCCGCCGCATATGGACATTTGCATTATCAGATGCATCGCTAGTGCGTTGCCAATCCAGAGACAGGTGAATCATCTCATGTGCCTACAACACTGGTACTCATAGCTGACTTACCATCATATTCCTGTGCTTGTTCCATGTTACTCGTGGGCGCCGCAACCATGCCGCACCACGTTTTCTTTTTCCACACTCCCCTGTCAACCGTCATGCTATCATACACTCCATCCATCTTTTCTTTGGCCCCCCTCTCCCTCTCCATCCATCAACATTTATATTCTTCACTCTTTTAGTCACATGAGTTTCCTCTATCCTCATCCCATGCCTGTACCGAGCCAAACGATTTCCTTTCTACTTTTCTGTCACTGCTGGCGCCACTTTCACACCATAAACTTATTTCTTACTTTACTGACTGTATTACTTTTTAATTATAAACAGAACAGGGGTTAAAACGGCCGCTTTGGCAGAATCACACAAACTGTCACCAACTGACAATAATAATAACTGCGTTCAATTTTTATTACGCAATTCATCTGTTTGACAGTTTAAACGAAATAACATTTAAACTGTAGAAATAAAAAATAAAAATCTCTATTGATGAATAAAAACTGTAAAGAAAAAATATTCGGTAAAATTACGTTCTTTATTTTTTTCATGCGGCAATATTTACACCAAATATGATTCCGATATGAATTGAATTAAATATGATTCAGCTAAAATATGTGTCACCATAGAGGAATTGCTGGGAATTCAGAACATGAATACGGATGATGCCTGGGTAAAAAAAAAAAAATTCTCGGGCCCACAGAACATAGCACCATACGTAATGTATTCCCCGAAAGGTTGGGCAGAAGTGATAGGAGGCAATTTTAGCCTTTTCATTAATTTTAAAACACCTAAGTAACATCACGCCAATCCCCAAGAGATCAGCAGTACCAACACAACGCCGTAAAACATTATTGATCGTTACTCCTTTGTTTTTCCACATTAATGCATCTTTTAGCACGTGCGCCGGTATGTACGCGCACATAACCTTTGTAGGACGACGTCGGTAATAAGGTCAGTGTCTGTCTAGGTCACAGGGCGTCTCCTGGCGCTAGTATAGATGGACAAGGATCTTTTGGCGCGTGGCCAAAATTAAAACTAACGCCGCCATCTTGTTTTTGCAATACATTTCATAAAACAATATTGCACAAATGTTACCAACAGCGCCCCCTTGTTAACGTCATTCGACCGCCCAATGATCCTAACGATCCTTGTAGCGTACTCATGTTTGAGATAGAAATATCTTGCAGAGACAATGTTATCCTAGGAAAGAGGTTCCGTCGTATTATATCGGCCGCTATGAAAATCTGTAATTTTCATCAGTATTTTACATGAAGTCAAACTCCGCTGCCCAAATATTTAAATCGCTAGATTCACCCTAACCGTACTTAGTCAGAAGAAAGTGTCCATACTGAGAAGAGTGAGCTAACACAAGATTCCATGACAATCAATTATATGTCACAGCATCATTGTGTGTCAGAGGTGTCAAAACGAATCAGAAATGCGACTATCTTTTGACGCGGTGGGGCGAATCTGACGATTTAAATCTTTGCAACTGCCATCAGACACTGCCACAGACAATTCCTTCATGAAGAACCCCGCTATTTTAGCTTAGCAATCTATTATCTACAATCCACCCACCAACGTTGTAAACTATCTTACGCCATAACTGCAAACTTTTCACAAAGAAAAAAACACTACAAAGTAAAAAATAACTTTAATTTCGAAAGTCGGTGGCAAAAACCGAAAATTCAAAACCATAAACACCGACTTCCGAAATAAATTATTTTTTTCACTTTTTTTTTTTTTGTTTTTTTTTTTTTTTTTTGTTAAACGTTTTCAGTTATGCCGTAAGATAGTTTACTGCGTTGCTTGGTGGATTGCAAATAATAGAATACTAAGCTAGAATAGCGGTATTCTTCATGAAGGAATTGTCTAGAACGGTTATTTGCCGCAACAACTTGAAATAATGGAAAACAGAAAAGACTCACACGTACAATAATCTACATATATTATAAATTACAGTTGCTTTTCGTGTTTGTCTGTATGGTCCGCGTTGTTCTTCTAAACCACACCACAGATTTTGATGACATTTTCACCATCGTTTAGAGAATTTATTCCGGAAGGTTTATGTGTAATACGTTAATATTAAATTACATATAAATACGTTAGTATAACATATAACTAAGATATCTCGATATTTTGTCAAGTCGTAAAAACCTAGCTATTTTATAAATTTGCAAAGTTAATTCATTTATACAACAATAACAGCCTCAAACCGTTGACTGCTACAAAAGGGCTTTTTTCCCAATTATTTGATGGCAAGGTTATCAAACAGATAGGCGATCTCGTTTTGTTGTTACTAGCAGACTGAGCCACTGCCCATCCTCCAACATTCCAAATCCAATAAAGTAATATTGTCGCAATCCAGCGAATTTATAAATGGTGAATATACTTCTTAGGGTTCCGTACTTTGGGCACGCCACAATTGTGGCGATAAGTCCCCTCTTTGAGGAGTGGCTAGAGAGGCGCCATGGCGTCCTCACCTTCCGCCTGACGCAGGTCCTCACCGGACACGGCTGTTTCGGGAGGTTCCTGTTCCGCATAAGGCGGGAGGAAACGCCCGGGTGTCACCACTGTGCGGATCGCCCGGAGAACACGGAGCATACGGTGGAGGTTTTGCCCGGCTTGGGCGGAGCACCGCCGTGTCCTCACAGAGGCGATCGGCGACGGCGATCTCTCGCGTCCGGCCCTGGTTCAGGCCATGGTCCGGAGCGAGAGTGCATGGGAGGCCGTCACTTCCTTCTGCGAAGCAGTAATGCTCGCGAAGGAGGGAGAGGCAAGATTCGCGCCGCAGGAGACGCCCCGGGCGTCGGGAGTCGCGAGCCGACTTCCGGCCACCATAGGCGCGGGCTTGCGGACATTGAGCAATGGGTAGCTCGCCGTCCGATAAGGATCAAGCCCGGGTCGACGGCTCGTTGTGTTTCACGTGCGCCTCAAAGAGATGTCAGCACCAACTGACGGGGTCCGTAAGGGCCAATGCCTGCCAGGGTTGCGAGTTTGTCCGAAAGGGATATCGCAGCTCCGGCACACAGGCAACGGAAGGAACACGAGTGGGTTTTAGTCAGTAAAAGTCTGACACGCCCTCCCGCTCCATCCAGAGCGGGAGAAGTTATTTGATAATTTCCCAAACAAAAAAAAAAAACTAATAGGGTTCCGTACTTGAAAAGGAAAAAACGGAACTCTTATCGGATCAGTCGTGTCTGTCACACCCAATTTTCTCTGAATATACTGGACCAATTTAGTTGAAATTTTGTACACATATGAATTTCTGTGACCCAAACACGGACGTGTAACGTAAATTAATTAATTTTGAATATGAAGTCACTATTCGGGGGCAAATCGGAAAATTAAAAAAATAACTTTTGTAGGCATCAAATGAAAGGGCTTGTTGTGAGGATCTCAATGCTTTTTTTATCATTTTAAAATAAATACTTTTAAAGATATTTAAGAAGATTGATGAAAATAGACAGTAGACCTTATCTCCGAAACTACTGAGCCTAATATTTAGAAAAAAATACTGAGAATGGTTATTTAGTCATAGATTATAGAAAAACCTATAAGAAGTCTATAGTCTTAAAATAACATGGTAAATCTCTCAATACTGTGCGTACAAACTTACATTTGCAAGTGGAATGTGGGAGACCTTTTTTTTCAACTACAATGTTAAGTTTGTTCTTGGGATAAAACATGGTAGATAACATATTTATCGTACGGAACTCTCACCACACGCGTTCAACTCGTACTTGTCCGGTTTCTTATTTCGTTCATCTACTGCTTAAAATTCCATAGCATCTGCATCATTCAACCCAAACATATGGTAACGTATCTGAGACAGGCAGCGATCGAATAAAATAAAAAAAACCGGATGTCACACGCATATTTTTAACATGACGTCATCAACTATTTATAACTGGGTCTGATGCATTTACCATTATTTTTAACCGACTTCAAAAAAAGGAAGAGGTTCTCAGTTCTCGGGACGATTCGGTAGGTATCTAAATGTTCACATACTAGGTACCTTCCGAATCGTTTAGTGTGTGCTTAATGCTGGGGCCACACTAACGGTCAACGTCAACGCCCATCATCGCCATAAACATCGCGGTAATTATTCCGATAAATTGAGTTGCCACACTTGAACGGTCAAGACCCCGTTACAGCCTGGCGTCAAACGCCAATGTATATGCCGTTGTCAAATTCTCGCGATAAGTTACTACTACCTATCTATCTACCTATCTACACCTACGGTGAACGTCCATCGTCGCGATAACTAACGGCGTTTCCCGTTGGTGTGGCCCCAGCATGACAAATCGATATAGGCTGTCCTATCACCTACAAATTGGAAAAGCCTATCATATATTTTTAGATAAGGATACTTTCACGGTCCTGATATATACTCTATTTAATGTATTACAGGAAAATTACGTGTATTTCCATAATGTGGCACTTCACATCGCTAGTTGTTATTCGCGCTTTTTACTGTGTTTTATTCGGCTATAAATAGTGTAGAAGTCCGAATAACTCGAACACATCGTCATGAACAGCGAATATGAAGGAATCTTTTTATTAATCAGAACGCAAAGATGGACGTGTTGACGGCAGCAGCGACTTATTATTTCCTCTGTGTTAATTACCAATACATGTTAAGCGTACATAAAACACCGCACTCTACTGAGCAAGCCATGTGTGGACGGTAAACGAACTTATTCGGTATATTCGCAATCCTTTGATATGTGACCAAAACCCGATCACCGGCGGACGGACACGAGTGTTCGTGTATTTGCGTATTCGTCTTATTCGTGAAAAATAGGCAAATATAGGCGAATAGAGTAGCTTCACATCGTCGTATTTGGGAAATAAGACAAATACGCGAACACGAATAGCGATCTGAAGTACCACCATTAAATGGTAACGTAATTTTAAACCTTGCAAATCCATATTGAGGTGTTTATCCTCGTTTTATTTACATGGGTTTTTTATAGCGTATGCTTTATGAATATGGTAGCAGGGATTAATTGGATGCGGGAAGCACAGGTCCGGTCGTTGGGGCGATGCTTGAGTGAGGCCTATGTCCAGCAGTGGACGTACTTTGGCTGAATTACAATGCTTTAAGAAGCAGTTTTTAGGTTCCGTAATAAAGAATTAAATAATTTTAATGATTAACGGGCGTCCCCCATAAAAGAGACAGAATTTTTTTCGGCATTTTCTCTCGATCAACTGTTCGTGTGCGACTTGTAGGAACTGTATTGCAGCACTTTGATTAGAGCGAGAATTCTAATAAATCAATGTAGACGGAGTTACAAACTCTTTTGGTTCCAGCGGAAGATCATCCAGGATTAAGACGCAGGTATATGTCAGTGACCTTGAGTGGTTAGCTTGCGTGTTCTGTACTGAGCTCACGCAACGCGTCGTACGTCCAGCCAGTAATAAGACTCGCCCATCAAGGAGCGCTAACTCCAATTAGACGCATTATAAATTTATTATGCATTAAACAAAAGGTATTTTAATAAAACACGTGTCCTAAAAGATCAATAATTAAATCATCTTTAAAATGGTGAAGGTTTCAGAAAAATACGCTTGATAGATTTTACGTGATTCTCAGCTTTTTATCCGCGTTACACATAACTATACAAATTAATTTCACTATGTAATATAAACATAATCTTAAATATTCCTATATTAAGTTATTAAGATAATGTTTTAATTTAACATATATTTTTTTCCAAATCATTAACACTACTCGTTTAGACGTGATCTTCAGTTCATTAAAAGTCGGTTAACGTCGCCTTAACAGAACATATTAAACCTGGGTCCAGACTTGCAGAGTTCAGAAACAAATGGACTGCAGTAACGCGAAAATGTCATCATTTCTGAGGCAGCTATCTCAGCAGATGCCGTGGACTGCGAGAGGCTGAGTAGGTATTATCTTATTAGTATTCTGTCGTTCATTATCTTATCACTAAAAAGTTTAACGGCAGTTTCAATAAAAAACTCATTTAGAAATCTCAAAGATGACACTGGCATAAATGATCGAAACCATTAGTTAGCTATTCGTTTTGATAAAAAAACAATAAACTATCCAATAAGATTCCAGTTTGATGACGGCATCTGCTGCTTTCTCATTGGTTGGGCGAGCCAGATGCATTTTAAAGGGGTCTACACACTTTTTGGCGGTCGACGATCATCGTATTTTTTTCTCGTTCCGATTTGAATGTAAAAATGGATCCGATTTATTAGAATGGGTGAGGATTGGGATAGTCCTAGGTCCAGCAGTTCAAAGTTCTATGTCCAGCAGAGGATTGTTTTTATTATATCGATGATATTTTTAGAGTTCCGTACCCGAAGGGTGCCAAACGGAACCCTGTTACAAAGCCTCCGCTGTCCGTCCGTCTGTCAGCGTGCTGTATCTCATGAACCGTAATAGATAGACAGTTGAAATTGTCACAGATTGTGTATTTCTATTTCCGCTTTAATAACAAATAGTAAAAATAAAATAAAGTTAAAAATTAAAGGAGATCCCCAAACAAGAAACGTATTTTTTACGGCGTATTTTGCTAAATATTGCACGGTGGTACGGAACCGGTTGGTCTTATGTAGTACTCGTATAATTCTAAACATAATTATTCTGTTGGATTTTTTATCGGATCGGAAGGAAAAATAAATAAATTATGGTAAGGTATAAAACGAATTTATTTATAGAATGTTATAAAATATCGACTTACCTCAATGTTCATTGTTACAATTGTGTAAAATTATAACATTAAAAGCTACAAATATAATGCCATTGTATGATAAATATGATCATCGACGATTGTATCATAATATTCTCATCATATTTTATTTTGAAACAAAAAGAGACATTTATTTATATGTATTTGCTTTGAAAATTAAGGTTGCATGCTGCAGCAGGTAGGTACCGACCTACCTAGACCAGCCTTATTTTCTAATTTATGGTGTTCAGCTAATTAAATAATCTAAATAAATTATTAGGTACCTTACTTATAATTTGAAGTCTACCCTCAATAAAAACATTACAAAATTATAGGTAAAACCTACTTATTTTTTCCTATTTCATACCTGATAAAAAATATTTCCCCGTATCGTCTAATTTTATTACATTAGAAATAAAATATAAAACATGCTAATAAAATTCATATACGAATCGTGTTGGTACATTACATTATGCTTATTGTTGAACGTTTTAAGTTTAACAAGCCACATTAACTGATATAACCCGATTCGCTATGCAGTAAAAATAAAGTTTATAAAACAAAAGCGCCCGAGAAAACCTGTTTGCAAAAATCTCACGATTTCGCGCGGCCGGTGCGTCGGCTAAGTTTTTTTTATTTCTTTTTTTACACACATATTGCTCGATAATGCTCTTCGAAAACACAAAACATGTTGAAATTGTAATTATTATTTTAACACTCACCTGTAATTTAAACTGGCACGAAACTAATCCGTATTTTAATTCAATAATTCGATAAAAATGCAATTCACCAGCGCACACTCGTGACCCTAGCGGACATTAGCACTGACGGAGGTGCCAACGTGACAGATGATGGCAGACGGCGTTTTTGTTATTATGTTGGTGGGATGGCGAGGTTTGCAGACGTGAAGGCTGTATGCTGTATGTTTGTTGTGTATTTCTGCCGAACCTATCATTGTAAGTAAATTTTATGTAATTCGAATAATAAGTATAATAATTAAAAGTTCGAGGTTTTCTAGCATAACAATGAGTAAGGTAAATATAGATAAAATTGATTTTAAATTCTTATTGAAAATATTGAACGCTACTCAAAGTTCAATGAACTCGTGAAATGAACGCAGCCATTAACTAACAGCGCAGCGCGGCGTTCCAGATCAACATCAACTAGAACGACATCTTTTACATTAGATTTTGCTATTATACATACCTACCTAACGGGGGTAATAATGAATCGAATGGGTTCGTCCGTCCAATGGCAGCAAAACTTACTGTCATTCTTGGTCTTTGGTATAATATGTTTCTATTGTTGTTTTGAATAAAATATGAATTACCTAAACTATAAAATTGTGTGCGACTTACAGAGATACCGTGACCGGCTAGCTCTGGAAGTGGGGCGGGCGGGAGCCACATATTCTATCTGTAGGAGTATTGAGTCGGCATCCCTGTCGCTGGTATCCTCTCGGCCAGTTTCCCTCAGGAAACTGGGGTCCTCACCTGGCGGGGACTGACCGCCAAGATATCGTGAAGAAAGCGGCGCTGTATATTAGCGTCGCGGTGCGTCAATAGACACACCATAGCAACCACTCACATGGGCGATACTTTTTCTTTTGATTATTTATACAAAAGAGAAGAGGCCTTTGCCCTGCCGTGGGACAGTAACAGGCTGGTATTATTATTATTTAAACATAGCGAAATAGACATAAATTTGTTGACTATTGTAGAAAAGTTTATTATTAGACCACAGGATGCAAGACCGACCGAAGCGAGCTCGATAATTTTTACACCCCCTCTCTAAAATAGTTTCCACCAATATGTAGGTTTTCGTTTGAGCGTTCATACGAAATACAAGTCACTTTGTCGATCTAAATTTATTACCACTTACAATTTGATTATTTGGATACATAAACACGAAATTCTAATCATCACCTCAAATATCAAATTATGATGTTTCTCATATGATATTTTAGATCTTTTTTATCTCACACTAATCTCAACATAATATTATAAAGAGAAAAGATTTGGTTTTTTGTGTTTGTATATTTGTTTATTTGTTACGCTTTCACGCTAGCACGGCTGGACGGATTTGGATGAAATTTGACACATGGTTAGACTATGACCTGGATTAGGACATAGGATAATTTTTATCCCGATATTTTCACGGGATCAGGACTTATACGGGTGAAGGCGCGGGACGTAGCTAGTACTAATATTATAAAAATAAAAGATTTGTAATTTTGTTTTTAATTAATAAAAACAAAAACAACAGGACCAATTTTTTAAATTCTTGCATCAGTAGAATGCTATATGATCACCGAGTAACATAGGCTATAATTTATAAAGATATCACGCTCGCCCGCGTGATATCTTTATAAAATATAGCCGCTGTTTTAATAACCTCAATTTTCATCGATGATTTTTGAATTCAATCAATCTGCCTAGCCTTTTCCCAACTATGTTGGGGTCGGCTTCCGGTCTAACCGGATGCAGCTGAATACCAGTAGATAGTAGATTAGTAGTAGGTTAGTTGGTTGGTAGTAGATTTTTGAATTACAATCCAAAAATAGCGCTCACCTTAAAATCACTTCGCAATCAAATTAAATGTTACCAAACACGGCGCTCAACGCTTCGACCTTACACAATTATACAATGTTATTGAAACAATAAAAAATTTAAAACACTAGCTATAAATACTCTTTCACCACAATCTTAACCTATCAATAATTTTTAAATTCAGTTAAACATAATAAGATACTATTGTATATACATTTCCTGAGTTATTCATCTATTAACTCGTGGACAATGGTGTGGGTTATATGTTTACCTATTTGTGTTACGACTCATAATTTGAACCTTAACATGTAACTGTTTTTTTGTCCCTCATAAATAAAATAAAATAAAATAAAATAATTGTTGGAAAAAGTGGCGAGATATTAAGTTGAAACGTTCTAAATACAGATGATTATGTCACTAAATCAGCATTGAATTGCTCACTGGAAAATTAATAATACTCAGTAATCACTCATGTCGCCTCAACTTGTGTTAACCTGCCCGTATACCACTTTCCTGGACAAACATTTTTTTTCCATTTCTATT
Source organism: Agrochola lota (assembly GCA_947364205.1). NCBI lineage: Eukaryota > Metazoa > Arthropoda > Insecta > Lepidoptera > Noctuidae > Agrochola > Agrochola lota. The sequence continues at coordinate 3,782,452 of OX376246.1, read as the reverse complement.
TATTTAGTGAATGATTGCTGAATTTAAACTTTTTTTTTTTTGTTGATGGGAACTCATCAAATGACTTCTCCCGCTCTGAGCGGAGCGAGAGGGCGTGTCAGACTTTTACTGACTAAAACCCACCCGTGTTCCTTCCGTCGCCCGTGTGCCGGGGCCGCAATATCCCTTTCGGCCAAACCCGCAACCCCAGCAGGCATTGGTCCTTACGGACCCCGTCAGTTGGTGCTGACATCTCTTTGAGGCGCGCGTGGAACACAACGCGCCGTCGACCCGGGCCTGGTCCTTATCGGACGGCGAGCTACCCATTGCTCACCGTCCGCAAGCCCGCGCCATAATTGCGTAAAAGTCGATCAATCACAATCTGTTTCATTTTGACAGTTTAACAACATTCATTACGTTAATTACATTGCTTAGCAAAAAAAAAGAAAGAAAAGCAATGGATTAGCAACATCATGTCCTTCAAAATGATTCAAATTATGATTGATCGTGTGTGACGCAATTAGGTTTCCTAGAAGAGCGGTGACGGGCCACGTAGGGTTCGCAATTTACGGGCGAATGACGACACTGAAACGTTGATTATAAAAGTAAGTTAGTGTGGTTTCCTAGCTTTCTTGACACCGTAAAGCAAACCCCCCAAAAATTTAAATCGCTAGACTTGCTCTCACTATACTCAGTCACAAGAAAAAGTGTCCATACTGAGCAGAGTAAGCACACACATTATATTATAGCGTTACCATAACAAACAAGTGTAATCACTGCGTCATTGAGTGTCAGAGGTGTCAAAACGAAACAGAAACGTGACTTTCTTTTGATGAGCTACAGCGAATCTAACGATTAAATCTTTGCCGCTGTCACCATTTTCATGACAGCCGTCACTGCGGTCGTCAACTGCGGCCGCTGCTTTTCTAGGAAACCGTAGATTTACACTTTCATGAGATTCATGCACCACTAGTGATAGTAGTGACATCTGGTGTGAGAAAGTGGCAGTCTTTATACATAATGTGCTTCGTCCTATGGACCCACCTCGTACGACCGGATGGATTTGAAAATCTAAGACGTTTAGAAATATCTGTTTTGGAATCGATTTTTATCCTAAAGCGCGTTTAAAGTCCTTAGGCTAAATGGCCAATGTGAGTAACTGACATTACAAAAACAATGCTTCAAATTTTAACGAAGTCTTTAAAGTAACTGGAACGCGTTAGCATTTTTGTTTTGATTTTTGAACGCTAGCGGTTTCCAACCGCCATTAATTTTTCCAGTTGTAGATTTCAAACGAACGCGTCGTGATTATCTTTAATAAAACAGTTCCATCTTCTGTGTAGCTTCAATAATATTGTTAAAAAGTGACGTGTATTAAATAACTTTACAAAAACAATAATACATTTAGCCAGTGATTCATGTAGTTTTAGTGTAGTTTTTTAAATTATCAAAAGCATACAAAACTAGTTTGTATTGCACGCATTAACTATTTTATTGCACGTTACAGTCGATGCCGTAGGATTACTGCTAGTTTATTTTTACTGTAATTATCCGAAAAGATGGATTCCGTAACTGAACGCTTGAATAAACTGAGGGAAGAGAGAATTGCAAGGGAAAAGGCGCGAATCGAAAAGGTAAGCCACCGATTTATATTATCTTGTTAATTAATTCTAGCTACTTCTGGTGGCTGACGATTCTCTGACCGGTTTTTCCGCAGTAATTATCAGGTCTTACTGCTCAAAATAATGTATAGATGTGCCCAGATGTTCATCGTTTATTCATACATACATATTTGTCACTAACAAAAAGTTTACAAACTGCTCAGATTCTCAAGAAATGTAGGTCAGATGTTTATCTTTATGTCTGAGAGTTAAGACTTGGTAATTTTGTGAGGTGGATAGCAGAAAATGTAATAACTTACCCTGCCCTGATATAGTTTTATTTGAATTTTGAAACTTACTTTACTGATTTACTTTTCCGTCATCATCATTTCAGCTGACCATAGGCCTCCCCCAAGCACCGCCACTTCGATCGGTTCATTTACTTTTCCTAATGTTTAAAAATTCTAATGCACTTCACTAATTTCAGCTTAGAGAATTAAATCTCAAAAAGTATGCCAAGGAGGAACCATTTAAAAACTCCATGTCAAACCTATCCACAACTAACAAATCTGTGAAATCAGAGGTTAACTTGAAAACGCACAATACCGGAGCTGTTAAAAATAATTTCCATGTTAATGGAACTACAAAGAGACCAATAACAGTACCAACATTCAAACCATTGAATAAAGAATTGACGAAGCCAAAAACTGGTGCTAATCTAACTAAAACTGATGGAAAAAGTCTTAATTCCAACATACCTAAAGCTTCGGCTTCAAATGTTACAAAGAAACTCGCTACTAAGCCTGCAAATGCTTTGAACACTGACAGAAAACTTTATACAACAACAACTGACAAAACACTACAAAATAATGTCAAAAAGGTTACACACGTCAGTCATTTACCAAAATCTGAGATGAAAAGCAATAGCAGCACTGCTTTAAATGGTGAGAAAAAACAAAATTTTGCGATAAGAAAGCCTGAGAGCGTAACAACTAATTTAAAGTTGCGACAAAGCCTTGCGGTAACCAATAATAAGCCCAAACCTAACGTAGCCAGAAAATCTATGATCCCGCAAAGTGCTTCAAAAGCCACATCTCAATGCTCTGTCTTCGAACGTCTGTACAAGCCAAAAACAGTCCCAACCATTCATATTAATGATGTCGAAAAACTTCACAACGATCCTGACTACTTGAAGAAAGTAATTCGCAATTCAGGAATTATTTTGAACAAGCGTCACACTGTTTTTGAGCACAACAAGCCAAAAATAGCTGTACCTGTCCGTCGTTCTATTTCTGCAGTACATTTCAAACGCATCGGCAAACAAGAACTCGGCAATTGCATTCACAAGTGGTCTTCTATCGGTGATAAACTGAACAACGTACACCTTAAACATGTGAATGAGGACGAAAATATCCAAGCAGATAAGGTAGTCTCTGCAGTCAAGAGCGAAAGAAAGAAGGTCACGTTTATGACTCCAATGGGTAACTTTAATACACCAAGACCAGAAGAACTGCAAGCAAAATTGAAGTCCTGGCTTCAAAAGAGAGGCAAATCTTTAGACTCCTATAGCCATCTGCAATGTTTCGGTATCCATCACTTACCGCACGCCATTAAATTCGATCACAAAGTCTTTGATGAAGAGAATAAAGAAAATATTGCTGTAGAATCGGACAGTGATGATGGTTCTTACACAGAGAATATGAACGATGAAGTACAGTCTTTGGAGAAGTGGAGGACCGCTAGTTGTGTTAGTGATAGCATGGATTTCAACGAGTCGCATGACAATGACACTACAATGACTTCCAGCGATGTTGCTGTTAATCTTGATGAGGTGGTTGTTGGAACTTTGAAGGACCTTACAGAGTTGCTGCGAGAGGTAAGAACCTTGTTTTCGATTAGATTTTTTGCATGTTTCGTTTTTTCAAATATTGGGATGATTAAGAGATAAAAATAGGGAAGAGTGAATCTAGCTCTGAAGTTAGATTGCGCATGCGCATGCGCAATCTAACTTCAGAGCGGCAAAGTTATTTGACGCGAACTGTACGGCAGTATTTTAGGGAATTATTGCCGGCAGCGCGAGGAGCAGTGGCAGGGGCTGTATGTAAATGAGGCATATTTTTACTTGTTTATTTGTATTTTGTGTTTCACAAACTGTGACCAAATAATTCGTTAATAGTTCTATTCTATTCTAAGATGTTAAAAAAAATCTTCTACTCCTTCCAGGGTTTCGACTGGGAACAATGCGCTCGCTGGCTGCGTGCCATCCGCGAGAGGTTCCCCTCCGTGCCCAACTCTGCTGAGTATTGGGAGTGTCGCGCCGCCCTGGAGGATCGGAGGGGAGACTTGCCGGCCTCTGTGCAATGCTGGGAGGAGGCTATTGCTAAGGGGACTGAGGTTAGTAACTACATAGTCTAAGGCTTACTGTACATGACGCCGGAGCTGCGCCGGCGCCGGACCGCAAGATGAAAAAATTTCAGAACATCTCAGAATAAAAAAGGTAAAAAGTACGTGGTGCCGGGGCAGCGCATGGGCGATATTCATTTGTATAACTCGATTTTTAACACTGTGCGCTTGGAGCTATCAAAATCGTAGGTTGTTAGTATTCAATCCACCCGCCCGGTTAACTCCTCAGGGCTCCGACGCCTCTTAATAAGGTCTACACAACTTGTGTTGTCTCCACAGTTCTCTCTTATGATTCGTTAATTTGTTATTGTTATTATTTAAACCACATACACTAATATTTTGACGTTGACAGGCCCACAGTTATAAAAATCGGGTTGTATACTGAAACATGCGGATCAATGCCGTCGCACTGTGGATCGAAAAAAGGCTCTCGAAGAAATATGAGCTTAACTTTTAATGTGTCGGTTCTTTGCTTAAAATGGCTTCTAGTAGCCAATATTATGCATAAATATATCATAGGATATAATCAGGTCGGCAAATTTGCAACTTATATTTTTTTTGCTAAAATTATGGAGCTTGTATATATGTCCATCGCGCGGTAAACTAATTGCGCGATGCAGGATTTGTGTGACGTCAGGTCTTTGATGCGTAGTTCGCATGTGAAAGAAAGAAAGAAAGAAAAATGCGTATATTGGCATTACAGCAGAAACCAGAAACAGCACCTTATAACTAAAAAAAAAATGTGGCGATGTAGATGCCGCTACAACAGGACACTGGACACGATATTAAGCTTGCAGCTGACCTTCCTCCCCCCCCCCCCCCCCCTGGGTACGCCCATGGCAGTACCACATTAACACTCCAGGGCAGAGTGATCGGTGAATATCCACTAACCAAGAAGAGTCGCCAGATTGTTTACCATGAGTCCGTCCCCTTATTAATTATAATTTTCATCTCTTTACAGCATTCAGTAGTAGAAGCAAACTTGGACCAGCTGCTAGATAAGTTCATGCAGCTAAAGATAAGCCCCACCAGCGGGAAGCGACGCCAAGCTGATCCCAAGCTGGTTGATGTCAAGAATGTGTTTAAAAGCACTATTATCAGATTTGCTGTTCAACAAGCTAAATTGTAAGTTTAGTAGTTAATGACTTTTTTTCTACCTTTGAGTAGTAGTAGCGAGCAGTCGTAGGTTCGAACCCGCTCAGGCGCTTTACTTTGTGTAAATTATTTCATCACCACTGCTCTCAAAACGGTGAAGGAAAACATCGTGAGGAAACCGGTCCTAGAACAGGTTTTTTTTTTCTCGACTCGGTGTGGGGTGTCGTTGTTCGTTCAAAAATATTGAAGGCATTTTTCAATTTAGGGATCCGTTTGCGAAATATTAAGCTTGAAAGTGCAAATTTTTTTATTTTTGTAATAGTATAGTATCTCCCCCCCGCCAGCTAAATGGTTGTACTTGGTTGTAATTTATGATAAAATTCACAGCACTAGTATGTATAACAAACTTAAAAGGAAAACTATCTAAGTAGGCTTTACAGGTTAACGAGTAATAATCGACCCACTTAAATATGCAGTTTGAAAAACATGATCTCCCATACATTCCGTATGGGAGAAAAATGTTTTTCAACTACAATGTTAAGTTTGTTCTCGGGATAAAATTATCCCAACTATGGAACCCTGCATTGGCACTTGGCCGGTTTTTTTTATTTAAATGATTTTGCAGGATGACCATCTGTATTAATTTCTGGTTTTAGTCTGTCTCATATAATAGGACGCCAGAACTGATTTCTTGATGCTTAAAGAATAGATCATCTTCAGGTACCAAGAGGTCTCAGAATATTGGAAGACTTTCAAAGAAATGATTTGGAGGTCTTGTAACAATAATGAAAGTATTGAACTTATCTGTCCATTGGCTCATGGCGAAATGTGAAGGTGGGCGAACTTTTTTTTTTAAGTCTTCGTCGGCTTTGGTTTAGAGTTTTCGTTTTTTGTCACTGACTTCCGAAATTAAAGTTATTTTTGGAAGTCGTTTTTTTTATATTTTGGAAAAAGTTTTTTTTTTTCACTTTTTCAGCTGTGGTACCTAACACCTACACAAATTCGAATACCACTACCTGCTTTGTAAATAACAGTGACAGGAAGCTATCATCATATCATCCACATATACTAAGTGGGAAAAATGCGTATTATTGAAGCTTACTCAAAAACTATCCAAGCAAAGTTAATAAAATTTATATGGGATCAACTTGAGAGCATACCATTTCAAACAAAAAAAAATCTTTTTAAAAATCGGTCCACATTGGACGTAGAAACCGGTGCACATACATAAACAAAAAAAAACATACATACGCTACGAACATAGAACCTCCTCCTTTTAGAAAGTCGGTTAAAAATAAGATTTAGCTTTGTACCCAAGTTTATACCATTATCAAGCCATATTTGATTTTTGAACCAGAGAGAAACTTATCAATTTTGTCAAACCATATATCACTCAATCTACCTAGCCTTTTCCCAACTATGTTGGGGTCGGCTTCCAGTCTAACCGGATGCAGCTGAATACCAGTATTTTACATGGAGCGACCGCCTATCTGACCTCCACAACCCAGTAACTGGGTAATACGATACTCCTTGGTAAGACTGGTGTCAGACTTTCGGGCTTCTGACGACTCGTAACGACTGTCAAAGATCCACGAATAACAGCCGGGACCAACGGCTTAACGTGCTTTCCGAGGCACGGAGGATTCTCGGTATGTAAAGATGGTCACCCATCCACTGACCAACCCCGGCAAGCGTAGCTTAACCTGTTGGCTGTTGTTACTTAGCCACGAGCTGAACCATACATCAGTAAGAAAAAAAAATGTTCGAAATTAGAGTAATTGAAGATCGTCTTCCTTTAGCTTCACGGTACAAATCAGCCGTGTTAAAAAACTTAGATAGAGGATTAAATTCCAATGAACGTTTTCTTACCTCTTTATAGGTTTTGGTATTCATGTTTCTAGCCAATAATAATGACAAAAAAAAAAAAATGTCCGTTCTGGAGATTATTAAAAAATATAGGACACGTATTTTTTCTTTTTTTACGTAATATTAAGATTACGGTGATACATTGAGGTAAAATGTGTCATGACGGCACGAGTACGTAGATTTGATACTTGTTACATAACGACTCCCACTCCCCAACTTAAAATGCGTTTTATCTAAGTATTTTTTTATTAATATGACAAAGCAAAAAATACGTGTCTAATATTTTTTAATTATCTGTCTGACGGACTAATAAGATTTGTTTTTTTTACTCAGGCATCATCCATATTCCATACAAATGCTGTTCCATTTTTTATTATATCTGTTAGATATTAGATGCCGATATTAGCCCCTTAAAATATTTATTTGATTTTCAGATCTATAAAACATTTTGGATTACTGTTAGTACAATTTAGTTACCTAATCATCATAGGAATCAGCTCATTAATATCCACTGTTTAACTTAGACAAAAAATAGCCTACATTCATACATACAAGTTTTTCTAACTGAACAGACAGCTGTGCTGCTGGGGAGTTTGTTGCGCCACTTCGTCCCAGCGAACCCACTAGGAAGTGGTGTTTTTGGGGGACTGTCTTATGTAATTTTGACGTTCGAAAAGTGCTGATTCTCAGCCCAGTTTGAGTAAATTACTTTTGAAAATAAATTTGAATACATTCAAACCAAAGGCGTAAAGGAGAAACTTTCTCGCCCGTTTTGTGTCGATAATGTGCATAGGCGATACTTGGAAGGCTATTATCGAACTCCTGTATTCACATTTAATGGTGGCACTTAACTTCGCTATTCGTGTTCTCGTATTCGTCGTATTTACCCAAATACGGCGATGTGAAGCTACACTATTCGCCTATATTTTCGCAAATACACGAGCGCTCGTATCCGCCGGTTGTCGGTTTTGGTCACATATCAAAGAATTGCGAATATACCAAATAAGTTCGTTTACCGTCCACACATGGCTTGCTCAGTAGAGTGCGGTGTTTTTTGTATGCATAACATGTATTGGTAATTAACACAGAGGAAATAATAAGTCGCTGCTGCCGTCAACACGTCCATCTTTGCCTTCAGATTAGCAAAAAAATAGCAAAAATATTCTTGAATAGGTTTAAAGAACCTTTATTTCATAAGAACATGATACAGTTCACTTATATGAGACTTAAGTTTTAACATAAACAATATTCGTCTAATGACGAAGCATAATAGGTAAAACTATAACAACAACGTACGAGATCAACAGCAAACAAAGCAAAAATGTAGGTAGTTACAAAAAAAAAAAAAGTTAATACAGTTGGCCAATTTGACACCAAGGTACCCTCACAAGTACTAATTATTCAGGTTATGACAAACGACCACTGTGTGAATGTATTTTGGTGTGCTAAGTGCGTGCACGTGTGCGACAAGTATAGTCTCTGAGACCGCAGACTATTATACTTTTGATTTTGTAGTTATTGATTCTATGTGTTCTTATTTTTTATTATTATGTAAATATTTTATAATGTGTTGTCAGTGTATTTATGTATAAGTTACTTTTTGCATAATGTGATCCTTTAGTTTTCTTTTGTATATATTAATACTTTTGCACTCTTTGATTTCAACTGGCAATTCATTATATAATTTGACCCCTTCATATAAAATTATCATAATGAATGTTCGGCATATTCGTTGTTCATGACGACGTGTGGACGGTTTGTTCGAGTTATTCGGACTTCTGCACTATAATAGCCGAATAAAACACGGTAAAAAACGCAAATACCGAATAGCGATGTGGAGTGCCACCATAAAGCTCATTGACACATAGAGAGGAGATCCTCAAACATACTACCGACAAAAGATTACATATCAGCGATACAGCTAGCGTCATGTCATTTAAGTTTGCGTCTCTGAAGCAGGCTACAAATGTCTGCGCAGTACGAAATGTCATTCTAAAACAGCAGTGCGCAATGCCATGCGCATCGGAAAACCTGGAGATGTCACAAACCTGTTTTCGGCTAACTAACGCGAAGTAAATTGTTATTTGCTCACAATGAGTCCTAACATCTTTATTATTTATTTTTCAGACGCAATTCAACCCAGTTCGAAGCTCCGAAGTACACAATTACTCCCGTCAGACGAAGTGGAAGGATAAGTACGCACTTTAGCGCACACAAACGCACTCCCTTACAAGTTTGTACCTCCGTCCGACAAGCCGACGAGTTGGTGTCGGGAGAAAAACCTGTTTTTGTACCGAATGGAAGCTTGTATGGCACGCCCTAAATTTAGGAAGTGTATAAAAACCGAGATTAATAAACGCTACTTAGCACGGACTTTGGCTAAGGTACGATTTCCTAGAAGAGCGGTAGCCGCTACATAACAGCCGCAGTGACGGCCGTCATGAAAATGATGACAGCGGAGTTTGACTTTATGGTGTCAAAAAATAATAGGAACACACCAACTTACTTATAAATAAGGTTCCAGTGGCGTCATTCCCCAGTAAATTGCAGACGCTAGAATTATAGCGGTGGCCGCACTGGTTTCGGTCGGCACGGGTGCGTTAACAGTACGTGACGGGTCAAAGGCCGCAGTGACGTCTCTCCTGAAAAGATGACAGCGGCAAAGATTTAAATCGTTAGATTCGTCCTACCGCGTCAAAAGACAACGTTTCTGTTTCGTTTTGACACCTCTGACACGCAATGTCGCAGTGATTCTCACTTGATTGTCATGGAAACTCTATATAATAATGTGTGAGCTCACTCTCCTCAGTATGGACACTTTTTCTTGTGACTAAGTATGGTGAGGGCAAATCTAGCGATTTAAATCTTTGGGGAGCGGGGTTTGAATTAATGTCAAATACTGATGAAAATGACAGATTTTCATAGCGGCCGCTATAATTTATGACGAAACCGCTTTCCTAGAAAACTCCTGTCACTGTCAAACTATAAGTGCAAGAGAGACGGAACATGTCTAACCTAAAGCATGTGCTAAGTACGATTATCAATCTCGACCTAAGTGTTTATAATTATTAAATTATCTAGCGTAGTGTTATTCTTGCTGGCCAAGCATACGAGTAGGTAGCAAATGGAGTACTAATGTGCAAATATGTACTTGGAGTATTTGCCTAAATATTCGCGTTACTTGGATGGTTACAAGGACCGCGGAAGAACTCAATTAACTGCAGTTATAAGATGAAACAGATGGCTAGGTCAATCAAATTATCAGTCAAAATTATTAAAATATTTTATTTACTATGTGGCGGCATCTACATCGCCACATGCGAACTATGCATCAAAGACCTGACGTCAAACAACATCCTGACGTCATACAAATCCTGCATCGCGCAATTAGAGTTAACCGCGCGATCGAAATATATACAAGTTCTCGACTTCAACCATTGGGCAGTTGCCCGCCAGTCACTACACCCGACTGGTCGGAGGATCCTCCCTTTTCTATAGAGGATGAGTGAACTTTACACCGTTCCCCATCATACGCCAAGTGTGGTACCAGCATATGGTAAAAAATGAAGGGTAACGATAGGTCAGCTCATGGTTTAATAAAACAAGGTCTGGCATTCCGGGACTAACACATAATTAAGTCAATATCCAGTTACCTCTTTATTGCGACAAAAGACGATGGAATGATTTTCAGCCACCATTATGTTAAAAAATATGTACAAAGCTTTTAAATTGTCGTTTCGTGTGTCTAATCAAACGAAACAATTCAATTTAAACATAAACCAACGTAATTGTTAATGAATACCTCATTGTTTTATCGGATTCGCACAGGTAATAAAGGTGGTTGGGGAGTTGGGGAGTTATTATTACAAACTTCTGGCAACACAGATGTGATGACGTAGACTTGTGTCACCCACGTGACCACTGTGTCTCGGAATGCTATACCTGGCGAAGTATATTATTATACCATGCGTCAGCTCAAGTTAAACTAACTTCCTTACTTCACTAAACTTCATCGACCGCCATTAAAAACTTGCATTACGTATCTATCTATTCTTGTCTATAAACATTTATAACTCCAGTCTATTATTGCTACGAAAAAGCAGTTACTTTAACTTTAGACAAAAGTATGTGTTTTATTACTCCATTTGTTGATTATTCTGTAATTTTCTCTGTGGCTCTGAGATAAAAATTATAAAGCAATGTTATAATCACTACAAAACATTCGTAGAACCGAAACCACTATGTATCTAGCGTCCTGCCCCATCGCACGGGTGTAATCAACTAATGTCACAAATGGTTCACTCCGCATTTTAGGTATGAAGCTACAAGTACGCGGCGGGCTCGTCTTGTCGGGCCAATTGAGTGTAACGTAGTCAGAAGTTATAAGAGTTTCGCGACAGAAAGAGAGGCAACTTCTAGGTGAATATAACTGTAGGTAATTAGCGCCGCGCGACCTGAATTGCACATTATTGTGTCGTAGCAAGAGTCGCTTTTTATTTAAATGAACCATCTGAATTAATTTGTGCTATTTATAGAAATTGATACATCAATTTGCAAACATAATGGTAGTAAGGTGGTTTCGGTTCTAACTTCTGGTGCATAAACACCAACACTGGGTTTGAATATAGACATTATGCCACTGTCCTGTATAGCCATAACATTCTACCATGCTGTATAGCACATAGAATGCCCACATTATGCATGTATTCGACAATAAAATTATACCAATCATGTTCTTATTAGTTTTAATTAATTATATAATAATTCTTTGTTTTAATAATTATAAGAGTGTACATATATTTTCGCTTCTGGATAAGCAAATTGTATACAATTTATTTTCTTATCACCAAAAACGTACGCTTAGAACTTTATGTTAATTTTTCTTTCTCTTGCTATGGTATTTCTAGTGAATAAAAGACTTATATTTTTATAATTTTACCGTTTTATTTTCTACACATAAAATTAGAATCTGATCTATACAGGGTCAGAATAAAATAGTTAGCGAAACTGCGCAGACTGACTGATTTGAAATATAAGTTTAAAAAATCTGTGTCTTTTTTGTAAACATACTTAGGGCCTATGCACACCACGTTTTTTAAACGCGCCGTCGCGCGCGTTTGTAGCGATACAGACGCAATACGCACGCAAGTCAGGACCACGGAAAACGTGGTGTGCACAGGCCCTTATGTACCTAAACATACGATAAGAACGCTAACACACCATGGCGACGTCGCCGGCTACATATCCAAACAATTCGTATTGAAATGTATGGCAGTTAACTCACTTGGCTACGGTGTGGCGACGTCACCAATTTGGAAGCATAGCCACGACCGACCGGCTCCAATGTGGCGACTGCATACTCTGGCGACCTGGCGACGCGTAGCCAAGCCGTCAGTATTTTGTATATAAGTAAGTAACAGCTCCCTCATTCAGTGGCCAACTGATCGACAAGGCGGACGCCCGCGTGTGACTGGCTACTTATTTGACTACGGTAGATAGCCAGAGGTAGCAATGGCAGAGCAAGGTGCCCCTCCATTCAAACGGACCCGAGAGGCCGACGCCGCTTTTCAAAAATTGAAAGTGAGACTAGTATCAGCTCCAGTGTTATCTTGTCCAGATTACAGTAAGCCTTTCGAGGTGCATACGCATGCACGCGATTTCGGGCTCGGCGCAATGACTAGACTGAAAAGAACATCCGATTGCTTACATGATCAAGTCATTGACAGGGGCTGAAAAAAGTACAGTATTACCAAGCAGCGACGTCGCCTTGGAGTCCCAGTGCGTTAGCGTTCTAAAAACAAAAGAAAACAGATTTTCTAAACTCATAAAGTCAAAGTCAAACAATTTATTTCAATTAGGCACATAAAAAGCACTTATAAACGTCAATTTTACAAAAAATAGAATTGATTCTAGTCGCCATACTTCAAGTAACAATAATATCATCGGTCGTAGAACCCAAAAAAAAACATTTTTTTATTTTGTCATGGTTGGGTATCGACCAATCACGTCTGCGACGTTTTGCTAGCTAATTCGATTTGACCCTGTATAGGAAAAAGTATACGAGTTCTTTCGCTAATACAAAACGAACTTTAACGAGTTCCTACGCGTACAATTCTTTAGTTAGACCATACCTACCGATATTTGATTTTTGAGAGAAGATCATCGTTTAGAATACCTCTAGTCCTAGTCTTGGCACAAATGGTACAACACTGCAGCGAGTCGCGTCTCAGCCCAAAGCAGAACATATTAGTCCTAGTTCGTAGCGTTTCTACATATTTTGCGTTCATTGTCCCGTGACGCGATTGGAAGCACTGTTCTGTCAGTCGCCATTTTGAACTCTATTAGTATTGAAAATAAGCAATGGTGCCAACATGATGGCAAGGGACAAGTTATAGTGAACGGTGTGTAGTGTCTGCTTATCCTCTTGGGAAAAGATGTCATGATAATCCAAAACATTATTTGCAACACCGCCATCTAGTAATACGCATCGGAGCTGCGAACGTATAACTGCTGTCAGTGAACATCATTAATGGAGCAGGAATATACGCAGAAATACGGATTAACTTTCACAAATAATATATTATCTTTGGTAAAATTCATACCACTAGAAAATGGTAAAATGATGTCGATTATAAACCGCAAAGCTTGAAAAAAGCCGTCAAATATTTTAAAATGGCAGCACCAAACAAACAAGTTTGATTCGTCGACCGTCGCGCGTCGTGTCGTGAATCCACCAGTTTCATTCATTTTCGTTCCCTGTACTGTCTCGTGTTGGTGACAGGTCGAGTGACAGGCGAAAGTCAATTTTTCGAATTTCTGTGCCTTTGTGCGGCCCAATTTTGTTCTCGTTTTGTTGTGTTTGTGTAAAATAATAGATAAAAGCCTACATTGTTATCCTAGTTATAATTTTGGTGCTGTGCTGTGTTATACCTACGATTTATAATAAGTCAGCTGTGCAACAGCTGATTCTGTTGTGAATTCCCAATTTTGGTGAGTTACTTTGTAATTTATTTCTTTTTTTTTATTGAAAGAATTATAAATACAATATTATTACGATTTTCATCTGTTCTCAATTAAAAGTATCCTAATTTCAATCGGCAATTCTATTTATGGTACGCACCGATTTTTTTATTGCACAAGTTTCTGCAAAAAGGTTGTTTCCTATTTCAAGTTCAATGAAAAGTTCTTAGAGGTTGTTGCTATGGACGGTGCTAGAAAAAAAAAGGTTCGCGAAGCTATGGATTTTTTGCTCAACTTTTTGTAAGTTTTATTAATTAAAAAAAGTTTTTCAGACGTTTGTCAATCAAGTAATGTTTTTACCGGACTGCGTCTGATCAGAACAGAAGCCGGGTTATGTTTTTATTGTCAATGTGTCGCATATGGTGGTGTAAGAATGACGGTGATTAGTAAAATAATTTGTTGTTTTTCCGAATACCTACGAAATAATACTTACGAAATAATATGTTATAATAGTTACCTGCTATGTGTGTGTTATTATTACGCAAATTTTGCCAAGATCTCAATTCAATTTTATTCAATGCCATGCCAGATTGCTATGCTCTCTTTGTATGTAAACCGTTGCTTTCTTGCATGGGGTTTTTGAGAAGGTACGGTATAGACGTCTTATTGCACAACTCATTGAAAGATTTCTGGGAAACACGGCTAAGGGCGTTATTTCACGTCACTGACTACGGGGCATGTAGCCGAATAGCAAGTTTCGATTCAAACTGTAAACACGTTATTTTGTAAGTAGTTACAATTTCGATACTGTATCGAAAATGTAACGACTTACAAAATAACCGTCCTAAACTTGAATAAAGTATGAAGAAAAGTTTATTTGTGTTAGTATTACATACTTAAGTAACTGCATAATGTAGCTACAAAAACTTATTCGTTCCAAAAACTTAAAGCTTGATAAATATGTAACGTAAGTAGGTAACCATCTAATAAGAAACTGTAACACTTAGATAGGGTCATCATATTGAATCACCGAATAGAATTTGAAAAAATCACTAGTTTTCAAAACAGGTGATGTCTTCGAAGTCACTAGTTACGTTACGTTTAAATCGCGAAAATCATTAATGACCCACCCCTAGAAACACACAGGAATAGATAGGCACTGTATTCAGCTGTGGACTGTGGTTCTACTGATTATTTTGCATCAGGTAGGTACAAATACGGCCGATATAACTTGGCAGTTCCGAACTTCGCGCAGAGGGCTGCGCAATATCATTTTTTAACAACCAAATGGTGACATGAGGCGAGTGTGAGTGAGAGGACATGCGCGAAAGTTCGCAGAGCCTATGTTCAGACCTGCCAATTTATATCGGCCGTATTGTACTACCGACTGCGTCAGAAAGAGGGTTATGTTTTAAACAGTCTACATAGGTACAGACCGATTCAATATTTAATAATGATTCGACCGATTAATGGCGGCTCGGAACATGAGGCGAGTCGCTGCGCAGTAACGAATTAATGTGTCAGCGGGGGTGAGGGGTGCGGTACTGCGCAGCGAGTGGCTAACTTCCGAGCCTTAAGTGTGAATCGAACTATACCCATTTAGAAATAAGGTTATAAGCTAGCGAGATTGAACACCAATTTATCTATTACTAGCTGACCCGGCGAACTTTGTTTCGCATCAATCAAATATAAACCCTACCTACCCTACCTACCCTACCTACCCTACCTACCCTCCCTACCCTCCCTACCCTCCTTACCCTACCTACCCTACCTACCCTACCTACCCTACCTACCTACCCTACCCTATCTTTTAAGTTAGATCAAACTGCACACAGTGTGCAAATTTGATTAAAATCGGTTAAGTAGTTTAGGAGTCCATCGCGGACAATCAACGTGACGCGTAATTTATATATATTATTATTAAGATTACATGACACAATGGCAGATTCATTGTCACTTTTTAAAAACGGAACCCTTACGGTTTTTTTTTTTACTGCGATCACCGGTCTCTTTCACAGGGACGCCTACCTGAGTCACAATCCATCATTCCCGGCAGCTTAAATATAAACCCTACCTACCCTACCTACCCTACCTACCCTCCCTACCCTCCCTACCCTCCCTACCCTACCTACCCTACCTACCCTACCTACCTACCCTACCCTATCTTTTAAGTTAGATCAAACTGCACACAGTGTGCAAATTTGATTAAAATCGGTTAAGTAGTTTAGGAGTCCATCGCGGACAATCAACGTGACGCGTAATTTATATATATTATTATTAAGATTACATGACACAATGGCAGATTCATTGTCACTTTTTAAAAACGGAACCCTTACGGTTTTTTTTTTTACTGCGATCACCGGTCTCTTTCACAGGGACGCCTACCTGAGTCACAATCCATCATTCCCGGCAGCTTAAATACAAAGGCGGATTCAACGAAGACAGCTATTGTATTAATTCCGTTAGATTTGTCTGTCGAAAAATTATGAACTGGCCAAAAGCGCGCGAGCCGAGCGAGCGGTGTCACGGTAGCGGCCGGCTACTTCCAAGTTGCTAGCAGCTAGGCAGGCTATTTAGTATTAGCGCAAGGTGCGTTACGTCTAGAGAATACAATCTCGAGCATGTTTTTCTATCCCGGGATTAAGGGATTTGTGATCCGTATTCCCGGGATCCCGGTGCTATCCTGGGATTAGAATATGTGGTTTCTAATTGGGCTGAAATGCAAAAAATCTTTTTTTATATTGTTGCACATCACAAGCACAATATAGTGAAAAAAGAAAATAAAAAAACTATACTTTTGTAAGAAATAAAAAAGACAACAAAAAAACTATTCAAAATTTCAAAAATACAATCGCAGAAATAGCAAAGCATCCAATGTTTGACTTCCAAGCCTGCTTCGTACTTTATTGCCAACACAAGCAGCAGCTGAAAACGCACGCTCAGGTTCTACAGTTCCTGCTGGGGTTGCGGGTTTGCCCTGCTGGGGTTGCGGGTTTGTCCGAAAGGGATATCGCGGCCCCCCGGCACACAGGCAACGGAAGGAACACGGGTGGGTTTTAGTCAGTAAAAGTCTGACACACCCTCTCGCTCTGCCCAGAGCGGGAGAAGTCATTTGATGATTTCCCAACCTGAAAAAAAAAGTTCTACTGTTTGAGGAATAGACAATAGATACTTATATATGCTGTTTCTATGATATCCTTATTGTATTCTGTAGAACTTACATCGCAAGCAAGTTATCATATCTACAGTGTAGACAGCGAGTACTTGTTTGCTATATTGCAGTCATTTTTGTTAAAACAATGTCTTTCGGGGCCGATTGCATTCAGTTTTCAAATGTCTGTGGTGTAATCGTGTTTAGAATAGGTACTTACTTTATTGATACGAACACGGCATGGTATAATAATATGGGACACGGCTGCGTCTCAGACGTAGCTACTGTCTGTGTTGCACACACGTTGTTCTTTACGCCTCCCGGCAATGGCATCGCAAAATTCTAAAGCTAAGCTGTACCCTAATTACGTACTACACGGTCAATTAGAATCTGAATCGTTTTGAAACAGATTGCTAATTAATCCATTGCTTCATAAGTTCGAAAAAAAATCAGCTCAACAACGTAAATAACGCAATGAATGTTATTGAACTGTCAAAATGAAACAGATTAGTCGTAATCGTTTACGAAAGTTTTGCGTAATTAGACAGCTGGTTATTATTTAAATGCTGGTTGCTAATTTCAAACAACTATCAGAGATAAACACAAAGTGAATTGTAACATGAAATTCAATCATTTGACCGGAATATTAGATTGTGATCGTGAGTCATTATTTCTAGTAATAATAACTAATATTATTATTATTATCCATGTGTCAGGAATTGGCGATAACAATAGTATGATGAATACAACGGCCTTGAGCCTACACTACCCTACGCCGCGTCCCCTCTAGGGCTACGAGCTCCGTGAGGGTGAGGCCACAGATTAATAAAAATGGTTCACTACGCATTTTAGGTATGAAGCTACAAGTACGCGGCGGGCCGTCTTGTCGGGCTAATTCAGTGAGTGTTACGTAGTCAGAAGATCTAAGAGTTACGCGATAGAAAGATGGGCAACTTCTAGTTGAATATAACTGTAGGTAATTAGCGCTGCTCGATCTGAATTGCGCTTTATTGTGTCGTAGCAAGACACGCGAGATTTTGCGGCGGGAAACAGCTGTATTAATTAGCCAAGCCGCGCGACCCTAGTCGGGACGCGGCTTTACGAATCATACTGAATTTTGACAAAGCAAATAATAATTATATCCTTTATCCAACGTCCTTTGCGTGCGTTTGTATTATTGTCTCAAAACAAGCGACTGGGTGTAGGTACCATCATATCTAACCAGTTTTAAAACAAAATCCCGTGAACACGATGACCACATCTGTTACCGGCCCGGTGCTATAGCCGCCGAGCGCTGCAAGCAAGAATAGTCCTTCGTATCGATCATAGATATATGTCTTCGTATCGATCATATTTATATTTCTACGGTATTGATTTAGCTTCTAAAAAGCGGCTCAATCGCATGCTAAAAGTCATTTGGAAGTCGCAATATCGCCGATTGCCGATACTAAATGTAGCTAGTCTGCTGTGGCCCTAATCTGTTTCATTTTGACAGTTCAACAACATTCATTGCGTTATTTACGTTGTTGAGCAGATTTTTTTCGAACTTTGAAGCAATGGATTAGCAATCTGTTTCAAAATGATTCAGATTGTGATCAATTAGGGTTCCGGATCGGACGGATCCTCCAACGGTCGCGACTTATTTATGCTTATTTAAAAAAAAAGTCCATAAAAACGAAATCAAAAGTCATTTATTTTAATTAGGTTGAGAATCAGCACTACTGGAACATGAAAATAACGTAAGACAGTCCCCCAAAACGCCCGCCCTTCACCACTTCCTAGTGCTTTAGCTGGGAAGAAACGGCGCACCGCGCAACTAATGAGGGCTACCATTTTGTGCCCAACAGTTGGCACCACTGACGAGTAAGGTCCTGTCGGCACTTTTTTTAAATATGTTTTGGATATGTTTAAGTACTCATTACTTTATCAATCTGCCTAGCCTTTTCCCAACTATGTTGGGGTCGGCTTCCAGTCTAACCGGATGCAGCTGACTACCGTATTTTACATGGAGCGACTGCCTATCTGACCTCCACAACCCAGTAACTGGGTAATACGGTACTCCTTGGTAAGACTGGTTGTCAGACTTTCGTGTTTCTGTCAACCCGTAACGACTGTCAAAGATCTACGAATGATAGCCGGGAACAACGGCTTAACGTGCTGCCGAAAGCACGGAGGGGTCTCGATATGTAAAGTAACAGATAACACGATACCCCTTGGTACTTCAGTAAGACTGGAAGTCAGACTCTTTAGCTCCTGACCAACCGTAACGACTGTCAAAGATCTACGAATGACAGCCTGGACCAACGGCTAAACGTGCTGCATAGGCACGGAGGGGTCTCAAACTCTCGCTGGTCACTCATCTCTACAACACGACCGCGACAAGCGTACCCGTGCAGCTGTTATTATTTCTCTCATAAATCCACGGTCTGCTTATGATACTGTAAAGTGCCATCTGTAATGTAGCCAGCCATTGGCACTCATTGGGCATCATTCCAATCCCGCACTAAGAATTTTCCGTCAACAAAATATTCAAATTAACTTTTTCCTTGACTGACGTATCAAGGTTTTGTTTTTTTTTACCTTACTTCTCATTTACGTAACGTAAAAAATATAATACTTACTTAAATAATATACTAGCTTCTGCCTTTGACTTCGTTCGCGTGGAAATGGTAAGACTAAAATAACATGATTAACGAATTTAAATATGTATAGTGAACTTATAAAGCTTCGTACAGACTAGCGCGATGCGACAGCGCGACGCGACACCTGTATACCGTGAAGTTTTCTCAGAAATTGTATTGTTCGAGGAGCCCGCATCTGAGTTTATCGTGACGAAGTTTCGCACAATGATACGATACACGCAGATGTGAATGTGGCCACCCATTATCGGTTATCGTCGCGATACTTCGGGCTGCATAGCACTTGTCACCCGGGTGGCGGTACACAATAAGCGTGGCGCATTCTAGGACTAGCGTTTGTCATTTCGACTGTTGTTTCCGGACTGCGTAGACGCTCGATCGAAATAATGAAAAGCCATCTTGGATTATTGCACGAAAATTATGAATCCGCTAATGGTAATGTGAGCACCACATTAGCGCGATAACTTTTATACGTATATGATAAGAAATAATAAATTATTACTATTACTACTTTTTAGCAAGCAAAACATACGAAGCTTCAGCACACATTGCTTTGTCAAGAAAGACGCAGACACCTGCGTCTTTCTTGACAAAGCAGCTGCCCCAGCTGTGCCAACTGTGTAGCTATCAACAACAGAGAAATAATCGCCTTCCACTATAGTACTGTTACTCATAAAGCCATAACTTAAATACTTAGTAAATCTTAGTGCATCTTCATTTTGACAGTTCAACAACATTCATTGCGTTATTTACGTTGTTGAGCAGATTTTTTTTCGAACTTATGAAGCAATGGATTAGCAATCTGTTTCAAAACGATTCAAATTCTGATTGATCATGTATTACGCAATTAACAATAAGGAATATTTGTGCAAAATTTGAGAAGAATCTATTCTGTAGTTTTTGTTTGCGCTTGGTGGATTACGGCCCACTCCCTTTCACAGAGAGTGGTGATATGAGAAAACAAGCTTCATTCACTCTTCCTTCTTCGATCAATCTATATCCTTGTGGAATGCGCTCCCCCAGGAAATCAGGATGGCAACCAACCGATTATCCTTTAAAGTTAAAGTTCGCGAGCACATTCGTAAGAAGCTGGCAGTATCATCACAACGGTAATGTTTTCCCATTGTTTGTCTTATTTGTGTTAGTATATTCGTGTATTTATGTGTATTTATCTGTTCTTGTATTTATTTATATTGTATTATATATATAGGTTAATAGGTATATGTATATTAAAATAAATATTTATTCCACAATTTTCGTTATTGCACCTACCACTGTTTATCTCTGCATCACCCAAAGGTTGACTGGTAGAAAATGCCTATGGCATTAAGTCCGCCTATGTACATTTGTGTGTAAAGTGTTAAATAAATAAATAAATAAACAAGAAGCTGCACTTGTACGACTTCAAACGTGGGTTCCTTACGTCAATACAGAACGACCGAGCCACAAATAGTACATTACTGCTGCGGCCTGCAAAAAGGGCACTAAGGACAAACGTGAAAAGTGGGCCGAAGCGAAGCCGAGGCACACATACGTGAGTCCATCAATGCCTGGTTGCGGTCAAGGATTGTACATAGTACTTTTCTCAAATAATGCGCGGAAATTCAAACTTAGTAAATTAATTATAAATTCCAGAATCAATTACGAACAATCATAATTTTTCAAGCGCCAATATGTTCATTTGTTTCTCACAGCTCTATTTTCCTTGGTTGTCATGTGTCGAAATAAAAAGTTCGTTCCATTTTTATTAAATTACACGACAGAAATAAGTTTTCTTCGGCCGCCAAACACGACAGATATGGATTTGCATACTATCATTGCCGGCCGCCTGTTCGCATGTATTTGACCAGTACATCATTTTCGATTTATCTCGAACAAGCTTGTCAAAATAATGTTTGAATTTCCAAGCATGTTTGAGAAAAATCTGTTTCAAATTATAAAATAGAGAACAAATTCGCAATTTGTTACGCGATATTAACACATGATTAAATCCATATCCACCTTTGTCAACACCGCGAGGTTTCCATTGTATTAATATCTACGGTAGGCAAGCTGCATAAAATGTAATTTATAAAACCTAAATACACATGGTAGGTAACTTACGCATCGGGGTTTCCCGCGCAGATTGAGGAAAATGTTGTATCAAAATATAAATGAAATTCATGCGAAACGCGGTCATTGCATACTGGTGTCTGGCGTATCCTCTTCCTTGACAGATTACGTTACTAATTTACATACTTTTAGCGTACTTGAAATGAGAATTAATATCGGTAACGGGTAAGTACCCGTTTCTAAAATAAATGCCTCGTGCAGACGGCGCGACGCGACGCCAGTAATTGTTCTACCGTGAAGTTTTCTTAGAAATTGTTTCGTTAGAGTCGCGTCGCGCCAGTAGGCACGAGGCTTAATGCTATAAACCGCATGCATAAAAATAAATAAGTAGATACCTACTTACTTTTTTATTTGAATAAGAGGCCTCGCCCGTGGCGACTTTTTGTAGCGATGCAGTCATTAGCGACGCTGTCGCGCATGTGTGTCGATACAGCCGCGATGCTGTCGCTGGCTGTGTACCTTCGCCCAGATTCTGTATCGCGATGCTGTCGCGCTTCAGGGCACATTCCCCTGCACCCCCCCCCCCCCTCCGTTCTCCACCCTTCGTTCCCCCGATGTCGTCAAAAACGGTCGCGCGTTTACATCGTTTCTGTCGCACGTTGCAAACGCGACTAACTCGCGATAGTAGCGATGCAGAAGCGCGTGTACAAAACGCGCCACAGCATCGCTACAAAAAGTCGCCGTGGGCGAGGGGCCTACAATAAACCATCCAGCGGGGTACTTATACACGTAAAGCCACCAACACCTTATTGTGTCTTGTTGTCCATACCCATTCAATAATTCCAATCTAGATTTCCTAAGGTCTTCATTAGATCTTCACCAAAACCGTCCGTCCGCAAAACGACGTGACAATGGACCAACCATTTTGAAGGGAACCGAATCTTCCAAGATCCAACTCTTGCGATATCATTAGCGAAAGAAAAACATAATATGCACCGGCATGGGCCCCCGGCAGGTTTATTTTCAGGGGGGTGCGCATCTGCAGCTCCACGAAGCGAGCTCGATCATTTTTGCAGTTCACCTCGGATATGTTAGGTTATCGGTTGTCCATTCATACAAGGAGTAACTTTGTAGACTTATGCAGAAAAGCTTAAACAATAAGAGATTTTTCCATCTCGCCTCGAACGGGATAGGTTTTATTTTGTCAATTCATAGAGAAAGCGAACTAACAGTGTCGAACTGTCGACTTATACAAAGAAGCTTAAGAATTAAGATAGAGTAGGATGAAAGAGCGAGCGAAGCAAGCTCGATAATGTTAGCACCCCGCCTAGAGCCGATTCGATTTTCGAAAATAGGAGTTCGGTACTTTGTCGACTAATGCACAGAAGCTGTAGTGTTCAGAGATTGCAGAATATGAGAGCGAGCGAAGGGAGCTCGAAAATTTTACGATTTCTATTATTCTGTTAGGTATTTTCAGATATTTTGTTAGTTCTGAATATTTTTACACCTATATTTTATTTTGAAGCCAGGGAGATGCAAGCACACTCCCTTGCACCACCTCCCGTCGCCCATGTGCCCCCAATTGCGAACCTCTTCGTCGATTAGGTATATGAAAGGGGAATAACAGTCTGTCTGTGACCGTGCATCACACTCATTCGTTTGTATTACACATTCAATTTAGGATCATTTGCCTTAATTGTTCCAGCTGTTCGCTTATTGGCCATTGCTTTCATTTGAACTTATTCATTGAAGCTTGAACTTTTGTGTATCTACTTATGGTTCTGAAAAACCTTTTGTTTTACCCGACTACGGCGCAGGGTTATGATTTTGAACTCCACGGTTACTCTTTTAAAAGTAAATGATTTTTACAATAGTAAAATATAGTCTTACAAATAGCCTTCAAATTTGCCACAATCAACCGCGCGTCCTCTCACCAGCAGTTGAAATGCACAGCCAAGGAATTAGTAGGTTAAGGCGACGATAACCGTCTTCTAAAGATTTTATACTGATCACGTCTAAACGAGTAGTGTAAATGATTTGGAAAAAATATATGTTAAATTAGAGCATTTTCTTAATAACTTAATAAATGAATATTTTTGATTATGTTTATATTACATAGTGAATGTATGTCTAACGCCGATACAAAACTGAGAATCACGCAAAATTTATCAAGAGTATTTTTCTGTAACTTTCACCATTTTAAAGATAATTTAAGTATTGATCTTTTAGTACACGTGTTATATTTAAAATACCTTTTGTTTTATGTATAATAAATTAATAATGCTTCTAATTGATGCTCCTTGACGGACGAGTCCTATTACCGGCTGGACGTACGACGCGTTGCGTGAGCTCAGTACAGAACACGCAAGTTAACTACTCAAGGTCGCGATAGCAGCGCCTCTGCGAGTCTAGCTACCCGGTTTTGTTTTAACACATATATAAACTACACGCCTCCTCCCCATGGGGTAGGCAGAAACTACAGAACTCCAACTCCTCTAGCCTCGTTTATGTCTCTGGTCATACACGTACGTTAGGAATACACGCACCTGACCTTTCTGGAGAACATCACCGATAAGGTCAGTATATGTCCTCCTAGGGCGTCCCCTCCCGGCGTTTCCACTCACATCTGTCATAACAAGGCATACCTTTTGTACAGTTTTGTTTCAAGGTTTCAAGTAGTAGGTACTAAGCACTCTTAAAGTAACAAGATAACAGATATTTTCCTTACTTTCAATTACTAAGAATTGAAGTGTCGAGGGCCGAATGACGTACTTCTATAATATTACTAGCTGACCCGGCGAACTTTGTTTCGCAATCAATCAAAATATATAAACCCTACCTACCCTACCTACCCTACCTACCCTACCTACCCTACCTACCCTACCTACCCTACCTACCCTACCTACCCTACCTACCCTACCTACCCTACCTACCCTACCTACCCTACCTACCCTACCTACCCTACCTACCCTACCTACCCTACCTACCCTACCTACCCTACCTACCCTACCTACCCTACCTACCTACCTACCCTACCTACCTACCCTACCTACCTACCTACCCTACCTACCTACCCTACCTACCTACCCTACCTACCTACCCTACCTACCTACCCTACCTACCTACCTACCCTACCTACCCTACCTACCTACCTACCTACCTTAGGGGTATGAAAAATAGATGTTGGCCGATTCTCAGACCTACTCAATATGCTCACAAAATTTCATCAAAATCTGTCAAGCCGTTTCGGAGGAGTATGGCAACGAAAACTGTGACACGAGAATTTTATATATTAGATATTGCGTTTTATGTACGTCCTAGCATTGCCCCTTGGTTTCACTCGCATGAGTCTCGATCATGTGGGAATATCGGGATAAAAAGTATCCTATGTCCTAACACAGGTCATGGTCTACTCATGTGCTAAATTTCATCAAAATCTGTTTCGCGGTTTAGACGAACAACGCGGACATACAGACAAGCACGAAAAGTGACTTTAATTATAATATTTATGTATAAATAGATGTAGTTTTATTTCGAAGGTGTCACCTGGAAAACTAGAATTAATGAATAAGTCGTTGACACCGAGAAGTTAGATAATTATTTGTATTTTTGTAAATACCGTCTCGAATTTGCAGGTTTTTTAATAAACTAAAAGTAGGTGCAGGTGTAATTTTTTTTTCACATTTAGATAAAAAGAGAAAGCCAATTTTATGGGAAATTAGGTTAACTATAATTATCTAACTGTTTATAATTAATTAGTCATTGTTTAAAAGTATTTGGTTACCTATTGGTCCTGGGCTTCTTCGCTTTCATTTGAACTTATTCAATGGTTGAGCATGTAATATATAAAGTTCTTACGAAATAGTACATTACTGCCGCGGCCTGCAAAGGGCCATGGATCGACAAACGTCGCTCGGCACACAGTATACGTGTGTTCAACAATATCAATGCCTGGTTGCGGCTCAGCTTGTATTGTACTTTTCTCAACTAATGATCGGAAATTCAAACTTAGAAAATTAATTATACCTAAATTCCAGAATCAATGACGACCAACGATAATTTTTTACGCGCCATTATTTTGTTTCTTTTTTACTTTGCAAGCTAAATCGAAATTTAAATAAAATCTTTGCAAAGTTACCTCCTTGGTTGTCATTGTGTCGAAGTCAAAATTCGTTCCATTTTTAAGGTACACGACATGAATTTTCATAGTAATTTATTCAGTCACTAAACACAACCGATTTTCATACTCGCATGTATTTGACCAGTACATAATTTTCAATTTGTCTTAAAAAGGTTGTCAAAATAATGCTTGAATTTCCAAGCATGTTTGAGAAAATTATTCAGCTATGTTTTGGTTCGGTTTCCGCACTTAGTCCTTCAAGTGGACCATGTGCGTCGGGAGTCGAGAGCCGACTTCCGGCCACCGTAGGCGCGGGCTTGCGGACGGTGAGCAATGGGCAGCTCGCCGTCCGATAAGGACCAGGCCCGTGTCGACGGCGCGTTGTGTTCCACGCGCGCCTCAAAGAGATGTCAGCACCAACTGACGGGGTCGAAAGACCAATGCCTGCTGGGGTTGCGGGTTTGTCCGAAAGGGATATCGCGGCCCCGGCACACGGGCAACGGAACGGTTTTAGTCAGTAAAAGTCTGACACGCCCTCTCGCTCTGCCCAGATCGGGAGAAGCCATTTGATGATTTCCCAACCTCAAAAAAAAAAAAAAGGGGTCTTTCGTTGATGGTACGTATGTCATGATCATGGCGGTCGTCCACGGAGTCGATTTTTGAGATAAGAAAACAGCATTCGAATATTGAAAAAAAACGCAAATACTTGTCAGAAACATACAATAGTTTCCCGTGGTTTTCCTCAATGAATGGCTATAACTGTACAAGGTCGCCCCGTCACTTTTACTTCCTGGTATAATAGCTCTTCCGTGATACCAGTTCCGTTAGCTTATTGTCTAGCTTTTACCGGTACTTTTTACGTGAATTCTTTTAAAAGTACCTGGTGGACCGAGCTCTGCTCGGGTGAAAATAGAGAAAACGAATTTTCGCAGTAATGAGACCTAGCTAGATCGATTTTTCACCCCGTAAACCCTTATATTGCAACTTCATCGAAATCGCTAGAGCCGTTTTCGAGAACGTAATAATATTGCTCATTTAATAGCCTACTAGTGGTCCCCCAGAGGTCGAAATTCAACCATAATTCATTTAAATGTCATGATTCTAAGGTAGCCATCTTGTGTCAAACGCATGGTAGTGTGTGTAATGTTTTTTTTTATGGATTCAATTTATTTCTAATGTATATTATATAAAAATATTAGCTTCCTGCACTCCTTCTCCATATAAACTTTAACTGTGCCAAATTTCATACTCCTCGGTCCGCTAATTTTTGTAAAAAGGGGTACAAAGTTTTTGCTTCACGTATTAATATTTAATAGTATAGATAGGATATCCAAGCGAACTACCATGGCTTAGACATAGCTACTTATTCACAACTGTTCGATACGCTGCCGTGTCGAATCAAATATCAATCAATGTTATCGAAGGCTCTAAACGCTGTTCACAAATCCGACTTTTTTATCAGTATCTAATAGACGACAGCTATTCTTCCGACAGCTTTACTGTGGGGGCAAGGTATTGAGGGTTTTCTGAAATGAAGTTCACTAGGTGGCAGCACTGACATGTCAGTTCCGGGCACCTGTCAAAAGTGTCATGATGAACGGATGAATGAAACGGATGATGAACGTTTTCATATTTTATATTCATTGTCGAATAAGACCTCTTGTCAAAGTGGCGCCAACTGGTGGCGTAAATTTTCATGAAAACCGTCATTAAGGTCGAAAATGCTTCAATTTCCACACGACAGCCTCTGAATGCTGGTCTATTGAGAACCCGGAAAAAAGAATGAAATGCAGTTGTTCTGTAATGTATTGCGAATTAATTTAAAAGTAATTATCAAAGTTTCCGCGTACATAATGGATTATTTCTGCTTTGGTCTCGGGCACAAAATGGACGCTATTTTTGCACTGATTCTAATTTTCAATTAACGTGGTTCTACTGGGCTTATAGCAAGAATAGATGGCTTATCATATTATTGGCTGTATATAACTTCTGTTCCGTTTGCCATCTCTGGGGTACCATTCTATCACAACTTTACTCCACTTAACTTGCATTGGAAGACGAATGGAAGCTCAAAGCGGGTCCAAATTGGAAAAGAGTTGCGAGAGATAGGACTCAGTGGAAGTTGTTAGAGGAGGATCTTGCCAAGAGACACACTGAACTATGAGACTCTAACTTGTGTGAAATGAGCTGTCAATAGTGTCAAACCCTAGCATGTGGAATCGCAGCTCACTTCACCTAAGTTTTCACGGTGTGATTATTATGGTGGCACTTCACATCGCTATTCGTGTTCGCGTATTTGTCTTATTTGCCAAAATACGACGATGTGAAGCTACTCTATTCGCCTATTTTTCACGAATAAGACGAATGCGCAAATACACGAACACTCGTATCCTCGGGTTGTCGGTTTTTGGTCACATATTAAAGGATTATGAATATACCGAATAAGTTCGTTTACCGTCCACACATAGAGTGCGGTGTTTTATCTACGCATAACATGTATTGGTAATTAATAACAGAGAAAATACTAAGTCGCTGCTGTCGTCAACACGTCCATCTTTGCGTTCAGATTAGCAAAAAATTCTTAAATGTTTGGCATATTCGTTGTTCATGACGATATGTGGACGGTGTGTTCGAGTTATTCGGACTTCTACACTATGAAGTCGAATAAAGGCTCGTGCAGACCCATACTGACCCATGCTCGAACAATACAATTTCTAAGAAAACTTTACGGTATAACAATAACCGGTGTCGCGTCGCGCTAGTCTGCACAAAGCTTAAAACACAGTAAAAAACGCGAATACCGAATAGCGATGTGGAGTGCCACCATTACAGAATAGGTACGGTGCTAACTAGCCTAGTATCAACGTAGGTACCACTTGCGGAGCGCGTATTACTTATTTACGTGTTTTTATTACTTATAATATAATTGATGTTCTTCAGAAAGGTCAGGAGCGTAGTACTCGCAACTGGCGCGCTTGTATTACAGCGCCCTAATTGCGTTTTATTTGCGCATTTTATTGTCAGACTAAGAGTAGTGTCAGAATAAGTTATATTTCTAATAATTGTCGCAATAAATATCCCTTGCCGTACCATGCCGCCAGTGACCGCCGGCCACAATTTTCGACTCGGAAGTCTGTCGAATAGCTATTATATGCTTGTCAGACACGCACACCGCCGGTTGCCATGATCCTTACGTAGTATGTAAGAGTTGTAAAAGGTGGCGGTCTACATTTACGTTCATAAATCTACACCCCAATAGGAATGATGACTAAAAATTTTTTTTAGTTCGTCTTTGATATTATAAAAAAATATTGGACACGTATTTTTTTTTTTTTTTTACGTAATCTAAAGATTACGGCGATACAATTGAGGTAAAATTTGCCATGACGACTGTAAATAGCCGTTGTCGGTAGAACAGTCGTCGATTTTCCGGTTTCGAATTTGTGAACAGCGTTCAGAGGACTCCTTCGATAACATTGATTGATGTTCGATTCGGCACGGAAGCGTATCGAATGGTTGTGAATAACTATGCATATGTATGGACGTAAACGAAACAAAAGGTATGTAAGAATCGTTGCCGATGGCGTTCTGTAGTTTTTGCTTACCCCCATCGGATGTAGGCGCGAATTTATGTATATATATTAGGGATGCTGACAATTTTTTTTTTTTAGTCCGTCTTTGAGATTATAAAAACATATTGGACACGTATTTTTTCTTTTTTTACGTAATCTAAAGATTACGGCGATACATTGAGGTAAAATGTGCCATGACGTCACGAGTATGTAGATTTTATACGTACTAGTGACGTATCGACCCCAACTTAAAATGCGTTTTATCTAAGTAATTTTTTATTAATATGATAAAGCAAAAAATACGTGTCTAATATTTTTTTATTATCTGACTGACGGACTAATTAGAATTTCTTTTTTTTTACCTAGGCATCATCCCTATTGATAACGATGATCCAAAAGTATACTGTCAAATTTAGGGTTGCCAACGTTTTCTACTTACAAGAAATAAAGTAGTATACAGGGTGTCAGGGACATCGACGCGAAAACTGTTACCATGGATTCAGTACATGATACTGAACCCGAGCTGAAATTTTACGTCGGTTATTAAAAAAAAAACACCTGTTTTATAGAAAAGTGCAATATCTAAGCGGCCAAAATGTATGGAACAGCAGATATTTTTTTTTTATCGATGAAAAATTTCAACACGGGGCTTTTCAGAATCATGTACTGAATCCATGGTAACAGTCTTCGCGTCGATGCCCCTGCCACTGCATTATGGTCAGAGAGGGAAAATAAATAGTATTTCTGAGAAAATAAAAAGTTTTTTATTGTATTATTTTAATGGAGTAACCGCGTCCATGCCCTGTTGCATGCACCATGATCTACGCAGTGAATGGAATTATTTATTTGTAGTTCTAGTTAAGACGCAGATATATGCCAGTGACCTTGATTGGTTAGCTTGCGCGTTCTGTACTGAGCTCACGCAACGCGTCGTATGTCCAGCCAGTAATAGGACTCGCCCATCAAGGAGCGCTGTCCCAAATTAAACGCATAATAAATTTATTATACATAAAACAAAACGTATTTTAATATAACACGTATACTAAAAGATTAACTAAAGGTTTCAGAAAAATAAGTTTGATAGAATTTGTGTGTTTCTCAGTTTTTTACCCGCGTTTACAAATTAATTTCACTATGTAATATTAATATAATCTTAAATATTCGTATATTATGTGATTAAGAAAATGCTCTAATTTATCATATATTTTTTCCAAATCATTAACACTACTCGTTTAGACATGATCTTCAGTATAAAATCATGAAAAGTCGGTTATCGCCGCCTTAACATTGAAAACAGTATATTCGTAAACTTTATTTTTGTTGAATAGTAAACAGTATTTTAGAGTGTGAAACAGTATAATACTGTTTTTAACAGTATAGTCGGCACCCCTAGTCATAACCAATAACATAACAAGCAATAAGCGACGCAAAGGCGTTGTTTATGGAAAAAGCACAGATAATGGCAAAAACTCTCCAGTTTCTTGTAAACATTGACAGTGTTTGTATCCACCGGTCGCGTGTTGATATAACACGAGTCTGCTTTCTCAAACTATTGTTACTTATATCGGTAGGACAAAATTAAGGCATCACACCGCATTTTAGGTAAGGTGCGTTCGCTAAGTTCAACACGTTGTAAACACTGTATTTCATAATAAATAATAAAATAAAGCACGTGCGGCCTCACTTGAACGTTGAACCTCACTTGTTATTTATGTCGTCATTACTCGTCATTCTGATAATATGCTTTGTGCTTTGTGCTTTGCTTTGTTTTTTTGCTTTGTGCTTTGCTTTGTGTGTTGTAATGTGCTTTGTTTTTTTGGGTACTACCGTGTTATCTCCCAGTATTTCGCTAATACTCGTATCGCATATGCATATATGCTCGTTCTTCTTTTCGTGTGGTAACTTACCTGGTGTCAGAGTTTTAAATGCGGCCATGGGCCTCTGACTTGGCTTCACATGCCGTCAAGAGTCTCTCAGGCTCCGGTCTCGGTTTCCTTCACCGTTTTTGAAGCAAGTGATAATTTTACAATACGCACACAAATCCGAAAAGTCGGAGGTGCGTGCCTTGGGTTCGAACTCGAGACCTATGACTTGGCAGTCCGACGGTCACACCACTGGGCTATCACTGCTATATAAAATAATGTAGATATTATTGATGTAATGTTACGTGCAGGAAAGAACGCTAATATTCCCTGATTTGAAGGCATCCTTGAAGGAACTTCACCACTGTTACGAAGGCGGAGCTGTATTATTATTAAAGGTAAAATTCCGTAGCCGACTGCAGTGTCGCCGCGACACGTCTGGTTTCTTTGTATTTCTATGAAATCGACGTGTCGCTAGCTACGGAAGGTATTTCCATGGTCTAATAAAACAAGGTCTGGCATTCCGGGAGTGACACATGCTTACGTCACTATCCAGCTGCCACTTTATTGCAGTAAATTTACGTATCATTCACCATTCTGTTAAAAAAATATGTACAAAGCATTTAAATTGTCGTTTCGTGTGTCTAATCAAACGAAACAATTCAATTTAAACATAAACCAGCGTAATTGTTAATTAAAACCTCATTGTTTTATCGGATTCGCACAGGTAATAAAGGTGGTTGGGGAGTTATTATTACAAACTTCTGGCAACACAGATGTGATGATGATGACTTGTGTCACCCACGTGACCACTGTGTCTCGGAATGCTATACCTGGCGAAGTATATTATTATACCATGGGTATTTCATAGAAATTCATAGACAACAATCGTGTCGCGACGACACGTCGCCTGCTGCTGCCGCCTGCGGTCGGCTACGGAATTGTACCTTATGCGCTGTCTGGGCAGGTCCATTCAAATCTGTTTGGTTCTTTCCCGAAAAGACCATCTCAGACAGTAATCTGCATGGTCCTAAATAATGTTTGGACCTTAAACTGTGACCTCTGATTTTGTTTCGATGTATCCTAGAGTAATTGAAAGGAAGCACCGACCTCAGTAAGTTTTTAAAATATTTTTCGACGTGTAAAAGGTGTTTTTTAAAAGTTTTAAACCAATTCATTAATCTATACATAATTCGTTATGCTATAAGTGTCATGTAATACGGGATAAACCATATTAGCCGTGGCGCTGGTCTGCACGAACATTTATTTGACTTTGTTTCCTAACTGACTGTCAGATTTAACCATACTTCGTGCTTATACTCGTAACCTACTTTTCTTATCAGCGACGACAACATTTAGCAATATAATGGCCAAAGATTATTATTTGCATGTCCATAATACAAGATAGATAGGTGCAGAAGGCTGACTCCAAAGCATGGCACAGGCCTCCTCTCTGTGAGAGGGAGTGGGCCGTAATCCTCCACGCGGGCCCAGTGCGGGTTGGTAGATGTTACATGTCTTCGAATTTCTGGTTCTATGGGGACATGCCGGTTTCCTCACGATGTTTTCCTTCACCGTTTAAGAGCAGTGGTGATGAAATTATTTACACAATTTAAAGCGCCTGGCTACGTTTGAAGTCACGACCTAACACTCATAAGTCGGGGCTGTTACCGCTGGGCCACCACTGCTCCATACAACAACCGAAAACACATTATGGTCTATTCCAAAAGTATCTGATGGAAGTCACTCACTAACTGGAATTACTACCTATCTGTATTTATCGGTACTAGTGGTCGCCCAGAGGTCGAAATTCGACAATAATTCATTTAAATTTTAAGTTGTATAGTACATTTAGACTAATTCCATGCTGCCCTATCATGATTCTAAGGTAGCCATCTTGTGTCAAACGCGAGTTTTTATTAATTTAATTTACTTCTAGTGTATATTATATAAAAATATTAGCTTTCTGCACTCCATCTCCATATAAACTTTAACTGTGCCAAAGGAGAAACCCAAACTCCATAGAAACTTGGGCCTGGCGTTACAGGGCTGGAATTTGGCAATAAATTAGAGCATTTAGGAAGGATTCAAGACCCAAATTTTCACGTCTCCCAGCAATGGCCAAATTGGTAAAATCAGACAATGTTTACATTTTAGGTTATTTTTATTATTTGAGTTATTTCAATAAAAAGTTGTATATATTATTTTTGAGGCATTGTTTCCTACTTAAATCTGAAACGCACATGCGCTGTACTTGCTGCAGCGCCTGCAGCCTATCACGATGAGGTTTTAGGTAGATTCCAGATTTTATTATTTTACATTGATATTAGTACCTAAAAAACAATTATATTTAAACAATGGAGTATTATTTAATTATTTGTGATAGTATCGATTTCCATTAAATCAATCATATTGTTAGGGTACGTTCTATCCTGCCGGGGTTGCGAGTTTGTCCGAAAGGGATATCGCGGCCCCGGCACACAGGCAACGGAAGGAATACGGGTGGGTTTTAGTCAGTTAAAGTCTGACACGCCCTCTCGCTCCGCCCAGAGCGGGAGAAGTTATTTGAGAATTTCAAACCCACAAAAAAAAAAAATGGGTACGCTCTATTGATATATACGTAATGTCAGCGTTTGTGAAGTTAGAGACATATATATAAATAAGTGTTGTAACGGTTTACAAAAGTTGTTTAAAAAAATAAAATAGAAATCTACTTATTTTCTACACTTGGCCATTGCTATTAAGGCTAAGATTTAAATGGGTTAATTAAGCAACATAGACAATTTTTTTGGTACATATCTGATTCGTGTAACGGTTAGGCCCAGAAACAGGTTTTTCCTTTCATAGTCTCGTCAAGTTTTTGCTTCACGTATTAATATAATTATATTTAGAAGGATTAATATTATAATTGAAGAATCTTCGACGAAAAATTTAATTATAAAATTAACCTCAATATTGTCAAAGGAAAAACATCTTTAAGGTTGGCATCCACAGGTTCTGATCTGATCCACGTTTTCTGATTCATTTGTTTACATTTTCTTCAGATATTTGGAACAGACCCTAGACGCCTTCGTACGGCTATCGGAGACGCGTTTGTACGGCGACGTGAAGCGTTTCTATTGCGTGCGTTTTCGCAAGTAAGTATAGTATGGAAACGGACTTCTATACTTATCTATATTCTGTCGATCACAATGTCATCGTTAGTCAGTGTAATTACCACGTAATTACTTTCTGCTGCAATAAATATGAATTGCTAACTAATTGTTAATTTGTCGTTTGCGAGTTATGTGACACTTGATATTATTGGTCATGATGTGTGATGGAGATTTACTGACATTTTAAGTGTTTCCAGAGAACCTGTCTATTTATTTAAACTTTTCGCACGCAAAAAGATACAAAGGCCGACTTAATGCCTTAGGAATTCTCTACCAGTCAATCAAGGGTGGTGAAGAGATTAGATGGCAGATGCTCTGTGAGCAGTGATAGCCTAGTGGCCTTCGGACTGCCAAGTCATAGGTCTCGAATTCGAACCCAAGGCACGCACCTCTGACTTTTCGGATTCATGTGCGTATTGTATAATTATCACTTGCTTCACAAACGGTGAAGGAAAACATCGTGAGGAAACCGGCATGCCTGAGAGATTTTGCTCGAAAGCATGTGAGGCCATGTCAGAGGCCCATGGGCGGCTTTAAAACTCTGACACCAGGTTAGTCACTAACCACACGTAAAGAAGAAGGTGGTCTGATTGAGACGCAACGAAGAAAAAATAAAAATAAGTATATCATATTGATTTATTAATTGCAAGTTTCATTTACCCTGTAAATATTTGCCTTTGGTTCTTATATAAATCGTCTTCGTCAGAAGCCCGGGGCTTGACCCCTTAGATGCGCTACTGGTGTCCAGCGTTTCCTGTTGCCTGCACGATGCAGGAGCTGATGGACGCTACGGAATGTGCCAAACTCGTAGCCAAATTCTCGGCTGATTCTAAATTGCCAACGACACGCTAAGTAGAAGAAAGGGTATCGTATTACCCAGTAACTGGACTGTAGAGGTCAGATATGCAGTAATTCCATGTAAAATACTGATGTTCACTTCATCCGGTTAGACTGGAAGCCGACACCAACATAGTAGGAAAAGGCAGACAGATAGAGGATGTTCCTACAAAAATCCCTATGAAAATCGGAATGGTGGTTAGGTAAACCGGACGGGACTTTTTTCGTAACATTTATTTTTACTTTAAAACCGCAGAAAACATAGTTACACATTTATGTAAAACACAGCTTACCTCTTTAAAATAGTTGTGGTCAACATTATTGTTTGTGGTTATTTTTATGACTGTAAACAAGTATTTATTGCGTTCTCAACTACTTCAAGTAACTACAATATCAGAGGTAATTGACTC
This sequence comes from Agrochola lota, assembly GCA_947364205.1. Classification (NCBI taxonomy): domain Eukaryota; kingdom Metazoa; phylum Arthropoda; class Insecta; order Lepidoptera; family Noctuidae; genus Agrochola; species Agrochola lota. The sequence continues at coordinate 3,746,750 of OX376246.1, read as the reverse complement.
CAGAAAAAAAAAACATCTTTTTTTTCTTGTATCGGGTTTATATATCGATAAGTATCCGTCGTATCTGCGGAGTTTCGCTAGATAAATTAATTTGATCCTGTATTATTGTTATATTATTATGTGAAATTGTCACAAAAATTGCATTGACGAAATAAGATGGCGGCGTTGTATCACGGCATAGTTCCGATTTTGGCCACGCGTCAAAAGAAATGTGCATCAACTCGGAAGGTGGTAATTTGAACAATATATTTTTTTTGCTTAATGTCATCAGTTTTACACCTTAAAATAATCTTTCCGTGAAAACAGGGCCCAATTTTTTTAATTTTCAACAAAATGGAAACGAATTCACAATACTTTTGCCCCACCCTGTATATAGTACAGACATAGATATACACAAACAAAAAACATGGGTCCAATATCTATACGTAGGCCATAGTATGAGCCCACTACAAGTAGCGCAAGAACCTGTCAGCCACAGCAACAACTGAGCCGTGTATTTGTTATGCAGGTATACAAAAATAATAACTCCAGTTACTAGGTTGTGGAGGTCAGATGGTCCTGTTACATACTGTTACTGGTATTCAGTTAAATCCGGTTAGACTGGAAGTCGACCCTAATATAGGCAGATGTTGAGGTTTGCATGAATACATTCATACATATACTCACACCTTCCCTTGGGAGTAGGTAGAAACTACAGGATACCACCTCCTACAATCCTTACGTACATACTCTTTTTGTTTTGGTTACGGTCATACATATATCTTTAGAGGTATGAGCAACAGGGTGTAAAGTTCACTCCTCCTTTATCAAAAAGGGAGAGTCTTCCGACAAGTCGGGTGTTGTGTCTGGTGGGCTACTGCCCGACGATTGATGTCGGGACGTTGTATACAGGATTATTGGTTATAAGTCGACAATCCATTAAGGGATGTAGGGGAGGTCTTTTACAACCAAATGACCCCTTTTGTCTGCTATGTGAATGTCATAAAAAATCGAGTCATTTGAAATTTTATACTTTTATTTAATTTATTTTTAAATGGCAAGTACTTGAAAATTGTTGACATTGGCATGGGGGTCATTTGCAACCAAATAACCTCTCGTGCACCCCCTTAATGGATTGCCGACACGATGTCGAGATTTGACGATAGATTTTGACGTTCGAAAAGTGCTAATTCTCAGCCTAGTATGTATAAATTACTTTTGATTTAGATTCCGCCACACATCTGATGCACGCCGGTTGTGAGAACCATGCACCTGACCAATCTGAAAAACATCACCAATAAGGTCATTTAAACGAATAATTGTTGAGAAAATCGCACTATAAATGTATTTATCATACAAGTACCTACGTGATCAAATATACTTTTATCTTTAATACAAATAATAGTGTTTTCAGCATAATGTAATAACAGAGGCCATCCTCCTGATAATATACAACAAATATTTAACATAGCACTTGATTCATCTATTTTGCGCTTTACTTTATGTTGTTGCATCAGCACTGCTCTCAAAACGGTGAGGGAACACATTGTGAGGAAACCGGCATGTCCTCAGTCCTCAGTTCAGGTTGTATGTTGATTAAAACATGATTCACGACCGTAACAAATATGGCTATAATCATTACAATCAGCAATTCAACTCCCTATGTTAGAATAATCCTAAAATGTCATATTTTCATGAAATAGTCACTCAATAGGATTATATGAACTTAGAGAGTTGTATTGATGATTTTTATGATTATAATTCTATAAATAAATATTTGATACGGCCGCGAATCCTATTTAGGTCAATATACAACCTGACACTGACCTGCAAATTGCAAAAAACGTAAGAAAATTAGAATTTCGCGGACTACCCTAACGCATTCGCCTTAAGGAGTAAACTCAAGTCGTGCGTCGGAGCTGACACACACACTTTTTTATTTCTTATTTTGTTATTTCACGATATGCTGCACCGGTTGACGTCATCCCGTCAACGCCGGCTGTCGCTGAAAACCAGCGCTGGGGCTGTCTCGCATAGGGTCGCAGCATTATGCTGAGCGATGGCCGTTTTGCGTGGATGTGACGCATATTTTCCCCAAATTGTTTCGTTTCGTGTATTTGTTCTTTCTTTGCGTCATATTTACCGCAAATAAACGTATTTTTTTTGCTTTTTTCCTTCTGTAGCACCAATTGCAGTCTTATAACTCTCATATTTGAGGTTTTTGCTGAAAATCAGCGCTGTTGACAATAGGTTCGTCCGAAGACATTCAGCTGAGCAATTACCTATTCTTGTACAGATGCGACGCACAGTTTAATTGTTCTTGTAAATTCTTATATTATTATTCTTGTTATTGTAATTGTTGTTGCTTGTTACACAAATTGTTATTTTTCCACTTTGCACTCGGCACTTTGCACTCGGCACTTTGCAGGTTTGTTTGTTTTGATGTTTTGGCCTCTGGCCCTGACAGCAAGCAATAGACAAAATTTGTCAAACTCTTTTCTTGAATAATGAATACGAAGCTTTTGGATAATTTGTAGTGGTATTGTGTTTTTTTTTTTGTAGTGTGCGTTTGGTTTGTGCAGAATAAACACTTTTTCTTTTTTATATTATTGCGACCATGATGTTTATGCCTTTTGCTCAATAAAAGGTTATTAACCTCGTCTCCTTCAGACGAGACGATTCGTAGACACTATGTGATTTAGATTTAATCTGTTTAACCCAGTTTGGACTTTTATGGTGTAATTGCAATGCAAATATGGATCCAAATGTTTGAACGTAATGTATAAGTCGCAGTAAGATGGTTGAAGCCAGCGTTGCCAGATTTATTTTGCCAAGTCGGGATTTTGGCACTTTTTAAGTGAAAAAGGGGGATTCTTTTGTCGAAAGCGGGACATAGTAAAAAAACTTATATACCTAATCAGAAATGTTTAAATATTTATCGTTTTATTTTTTAATTCTGCTTTCATAAATGTGCGGAGCATTTATTTCTGGCATCCGACCATTTTAAATTCATCTGGGAATAAAACGCGTTCAGGAAAGCAGTTTGATGTTGGGATACTTATTATGAAAGACACTAGTTTAAACATATTCTTGGTATCTTTTTTCCCCGAAAAGTGGGACTGAGCCTGTCCCGCGCGGGACATTTAATTTTGGATTTAAAAATCGGGACGTCTGGCAACGCTGGTTGAAGCCGTGATATAGTTATATCCCTAGGAATAGAGCTTTATACCGTAATATGAAAGCAGTTCATAGAACATCGTGCATGCACCTGGGGGTGCATCCACGATGTTCTAAGTAATAGATGACACGTTTTAATAAGTTATAAGTTCTGGATATCAGTGAAAACTGTATATTCATATACTTTGTTTTTGTTGAACAGTAAACAGTATTTTTGAGTAAAAAAAACTTTTTACAAAAAAAAAACAACCGTCTTCGAAAAAAAAGCACTACTTACTTACAAAGTAAAAAATACTTAACTTTGTAAAAAGTTTTTATTTTTCACTTTTTAGTCGTGGTACCTACCCCTCTCAAATTCGAATACCACTACCTGCTATATAAATAACAATGACAGGAAGCTATCATCATATCATCCACATATACTAAGTGGGATAAATACGTATTATTGAAGCTTACTCAAAAACTATCCAAGCAAAGTTAATACAATTTATATGGGACCAACTTGGGAGCATACCCTTTCATACAAAAAGATAATTTTCTAAATCGGTCCACAATTGACGGAGAAATCGGCGGACATACATAAAAAAAAATATATGCCTACATACTCAACGAACATATAACCTCCTCCTTTTTTTTTTTTTTAGAAACGTTGCCCCACACTAAGAATTTCTTCCTGTATCGTGGGTGCGTTTACAAACATAGAAACTCACATACACTAACACCCAGACCCGGAACAACTACTTGCAGATCATACAAATATTTGTTCCGTGCGGGGATCGAACCCGCGACACTTGGCGCAGCAGTCGATCGCTCAGCCACTGCGCCAAACGTGTCGTCAACCGCCGTGCCGTGCCGTGTCGTTTTTGGAAGCCTGGTTAGACACAACCCGGCACCCGGCGGTCACAGTATGGTTGGCAACCCTTGGTACACCTCTGCCCTTCCTTTCGAGGAAACAAGGCGTGATGTTATGTCTTATCAAAACATTATGAAATACTTTGCAACTTTTGTCATTGATAAAATACACTTTGCTAATATTAGTTGTCGGCAGAACAAATACACCATGTACTGATAATTATAATGTTGTTTAATTGACAAACATTGTTGCTAATAAATAATAAAGTATCTGTTTGATAAGTATCTGGGATATCATTAAGGCTTGTGCAGACCAGCGCGACTTGTCGCGCGACGCGACACCGGTTATTGTTATACTGTGAAGTTTTATTAGAAATTGTATTGTTCGTGTCGCGCTGGTCTGCACAAGCCTTTATGCTGTTGTACTTGCCGAGTAGTGGGGCGACGATCGCGCGAAACTGTATGACGGCTTGCAGGGCGGCCACTGGCCATACACTGACCACATATCCTTGCGCAGTAAACTGAGGCCTGAGGCAGGGCTACGATAACGGTATATTTTTCTAAACGGTCTTTAAAACCTAAGAAACGATTTGTTCAGGTTACGTTCGAACGGAACGTTATCAAAACGTTTTTGAAGAAGGACAAAATTTAAATCGTTCTCGGTTCATATAACGTTTTTAACCATTTTTAGGTTGATCGATAAGAAACTCGCCGTGGTCCAGGCCATGGTACGGAGCAAGAGGGCGTGGGAAGCCATCACCTCCTGCGAAGCAGTAATGCTCGCGAAGGAGGAGGCGGAACGCATGAGGGAGAGGCAAATTTGGCGCCCACACGCCCCTAGCCGCCGCAGGAGACGCCCTGCGGCGTCGGGAATCGCAGGCCGATTCTCGGCCACCGTAGGCGCGGGCTTGCGGACGGTGAGCAATGGGTAGCTCGCCGTCCGATAAGCACCAGGGGTCGACGGCGCGTTGTGTCCACGCACGCCTCAAAGAGATGTCAGCACAACTGACGGGGTCCGCTAAGTCCGATGCCTGCCAGGGTAGCGGGAAAGTCCGAAAGGGATACCGTAGCCCCTGGCAACGTACAGGCAACTGAAGGAACACGGGTGGGTTTTAGTCAGTAAGAGTCTGACACGCCCGCTCCGTCCAGAGCGGGAGAAGTTGTTTGATAATTTCCCACCCAAAAAAAATATTATTGGAAACATCCTGAAAAATAAACATTAGCCCACGAAATTCAAATTTTCTTACGTTTTTTGCAATTTGCTGGTCCGGGTCAGTATCTTGATCAAAATATGATTCGCGACCATAACAAATAATATGTATTTATTTACAGAATTATATTCATTAAAATAAATTAATCATATCCAAGTTAGATTTGTTCTCAAATGTCATGATTTCATGAAGCATTCATTCAAGAAAATTTGAATTTCGCGGGCTAGCTTTGTGGTGTTACAATCAGCATCCCATTCCCATTATCTGACCTACGGCATTTTTATCTCAAGGTACTTACTGTTTAAATATTGATAAAATTATTATTGAATCTTTTCGCGGAAGTTATAAGCAGTTAGGTTGTCGCATAGAAATATAATATCTATGGGTTGTCGTATAAAGAAACAATCTTATCTCGTCTGTTTTGACACTCCCGCTTTTTAGGGTTCCGTAGTAAACAAGGAACCCTTATAGTTTCGCCATGTCCGTCTGTATGTCCGCGGCTTAGCTCAGAGACGGTTAGTACTAGAAAGCTGTAATTTGGCATATGTATACATATTAATCATGACGATAAAGTGGTAAATTAAAATAGTGTTTTTTTTTTTTTTTTGGGTACCTCCCGTAACGTTCACCTACACGTAAAGTGGGGATGTTTTTTTTTTCCTCATCTACCCCATGATGTGGGGTATCGTTAGAAAGGTCTTTCAAAAATGGAATCCGTTTGCGTTTGCGCTTTTAACTGATTTGATTTTGTTAGAGTCAAGTGTTCGTCCCCCCCCCCCCCCCCCTTCTAGCTAAATGGTTGTACTTGGACTTGTGAAAAAATTAACAGCAGTTTTATATATAACGAAATTAAAAGGAAAATTATGAGAGCTAAGTAGGCTGTACTAGTGTACAGGTTAACGAGAAATAATCAACCAACTTAAATATGCGGTTTGAAAAATATGATCTCCCATACATTTCGAATGGGAGAACATGTTTTTCAACTACAATGTTTAGTTTGTTCTTGGGATAAATTCATTCCAACTACGGAACCCTTTATTGTGCGTGGTTCGACACGCACTTGGCCGGTTTTTATATCATGCCGTCGGTTCGTGGATGGGCGACCATCCAATACATAATTAAGGAGACCCGTCCGTGTCTCGGAAATCACGCTAAGTCGTTGGTCTTGACTGTCATTTGTAGATCTTCGACAGTCGTTACGAGTCGTCCAGGAGCCCAAAAACCAGACAACAAGTCTTACCAAGGGGTATCGTGTTACCCAGTAACTGGGTTGTGGAGACCAGATAGGCAGTCGCTCCATATAAAATACTGGTATTTAGCTGTCGCTGCTGCTGTGTAGGTTACACTGGAAGCCGACCCAAACACCGTTGAGAAAAGGCAGGCAAATTGATTGATCATAATAAAGCAAAAGACGTGGTGGTTTTGTGGTATTTGAAAATTAATCATCTTCTTGTCGTGTATCGGCAAACCAAAAGGGTCTTGTTGCGTCCATTATGAGGGTTTATCCTAAAAGTTGGCAACGTCGCAAATAACTGTCAAATATTTACCTGTTTTGCTTCATATAGCAATATTACTGAATAGAAATAAGAAATGTGGCTAACTAGCGAACTAGAATATTAATAATGAACTGCAATTATAACATTGAATTTGATGTTGTACCCATTTTAGGTGTAAAAAACGCATTTGGAAAGTTTCCAAATGGTTTTTTTACATCTAAAACTAAACATTCGGCGTTACGATATTAATTATTGCATTTCATAATCAATATTCTAGGTCGCTAGTTAGCCACATTTTTAATTTCCAGACAGTAATATTGCAAAATTAATCAAAACAGGGAAATATTTGACATCTATTTGCGACGTTGCCCACCTTCAGAATAAACGCTCTTATGCTTCAACAATTGTATCAAGAAAGCTAAGGAAATTATCAAGAAGCTGCTACAGCTTATCTTCTATGCCGTGCTTTATAAAAGTCCTCAAGTTATTATTATCATTATCGACATCATCATCAGTTTACAGCTGTCCACTGTCGGCCATAGGCCTCTCCAATGGCACGCCATTCACCTCGATTCCGAAAGAAAATAAATTTATTTGACACAAGTTAAGGCACACAATATTCACACAAAAACAAAAAAACAGAAAAAATAAAGATAACTTAAAATAATATTGTGTGCCTCACGGCTGCGCCAAATAGGCCCAGTTCAGCATAAATGTCAGACAACTAGTGTCTGACGCTGGTTTTCAACTGGACCTTCTGTTACGAGGACGTCTTACGGATGTAAATCAGTTTTATAGTGTGTATGTGTTCTATATTTAAATAAAAGTAGATAAAAATGTGTAGCAAATAAAATTAAACTCGATTAGATATTTGTTTACAAATTATTATAAATAATTATATAGCGCTTTATAAGGAATGAAATAAAATGGTATGGTTGCACAAGAAACAATGGACGGTCGTCAATAAATAATAGATATAATCATGGATTCATAGCAATGAAACATTTAAATTAATCACACAACACACAATTTAGATTAGTCACCAGTCTGGGCGACTCTCATCTAGCGGCTTCCAGTCACCCTGCGAAGATCGGCACTCCACCCAGGCTGAGGGTTGCGTCCTACCTAACGTTTGCTGATTTGTATAAATGTACCCAGAACTCGGTTTCAGCGATTGCTTTAGCTGGGTTTTCACAGGTCTATAGTGTAGGTGTTGTTGTACAAAGAGCTGCTCAGAGTGGTGATGTGATTCAACAGTCGCACTTTGGCTCATCGGATTCAAGTTGTGCATGCAGCAGTGTAGAAATCGTTTATAAATTTTAAATTGCGTGCTCCTCAACTTCTTTTTGTTTTTTTGTGTTGTTAGTGATTAACCTGGTGTCAGAGTTTTTATGCCGCCTATGGGCCTCTGCCTTGGTTTCACATGCCGTCATGAAATTATGTCTCACGCATGTCGGTTTCCTCATGATGTTTTCCTTAACCGTTTTTGAAGTAAGTGATAATTATACAATACGCACATGAATCAGAAAAGTCAGAGGTGCGTCCCACTTTTTTTTAAATGTCTATGCAAAAAGCAAAGGCGCGTGCATTTTTAGATTGGACGATTTCTGTCTGGTATCGTATTCTGCTCTTCAGCTTCCCATTCTGAGCTAACAAAGGAAATCTTGCTTGTTAAGAAGTCAACTGAATAAAATCCCCCGATAACAGTGTCAGTATGTCAAATTGTCAATATTTTAGGAACCATGATTCACGAAGTGTTTATGCAATAATCAACGTTTTCCTTAATGATGGGCGCCGCAGATAATGTCAATCTTAAATGTCAGGAACTGATAAAGAGCGACAGATTTCATAATCAATACTTTTATGTGCGATATGAATATTGGAATGAAATAGCCTCTGTTTTGACCTTAGATAGAACAAGACATATCACATAGAAGATAGCGGGACGACCTGGACGAAATCAATGAAATAAAAAATACTCTCAACTCAACTCATTCTATCGCCTATCGCAGTCCACTGCTGGACATGGGCCTATCCCAGGCTGCGTCACAACAATCTGTCTTCCACCTTCGGCATCCAGTCTGTCCCAGTCACTTTTTTAAGACGCGACTAAATGCCAATGGCCTTGAGTGGTTAGTTCGCGTTTTCTGTACGTCCAGCCAGTAATAGAACTCCCCCCGCCCATCAATTAGCGCTGTCTCAAATTAGACGCATTATTAATTTATTATACATAAAACAAAAGGTATCTTAATAAAACATGTATAATAAAATATAAATAATTAAATTATCTTTAAAATGGTGAAGGTTTCAGAAAAATACGCTTGATAGTTTTTACGTGGTTCTCAGTTTTTTGTCCGCGTTAGACATTACTTTACAAATTAATTACAGTATGTAATATAAAAATAATTTTAATTATTCACAGATTAAGCTATTAAAAAAATACCCTTACTTAACATATATTTTTTCCAAATTATTAAAACTACTCGCTTAGACGTGATCTGCATAAATTCATTAAAAGTCGGTTATTGTCGCCTTAAGGTAGTCGATCCATCTATGTAGCTGGCTGCAAAAAAAATACTGAGCTTGTCCAATGAGCCATAGTGCGATTGTGAAGCTACAGCCCAATTTAAAAGTTAGTATAGTGAAATTATTGTAAAATCGTGGTGCAGAGTGCGGGGCGCTCCCCGCGGCATTGACCTTGCGGGCCCGCACTTTTAGGTTCACCGAACAAAACGTTCGAAGTTCGAACGATAGTATATAATTCCCGCGACGACCGCGGGTTAGACTTAAATTTTAAGCGACCATGGTGACTGTCAATGTCATTAAGTCAATGAAGCAGAGTTAATTTAAAACGATTTGAAAGTAAGGTAAACCAGTTTATGTGAAAGTTAATTTTAAACTAAGTATTGGTATGTAAAGCAAATGCTGCAAAGTAAAAAATCTTACGGGTTTCTCCGGCCTATGTTTTTGTGTTGGTAAATCTTCATTGATACACTCATGCCCGTTTTCACCTTCAATAATTGAAACATAAATGAATCCCTAAATAAAAGTCCACTGTCGGATTTTCAACGCGGTCAGCGTTGAGAGTTGAAAATCCAACAGTGCACTTTTATTTAGGGATTCATTTTAGCTGTCGGTGAAAACGGGCATGAGTCTGGGGGAGATTGTAGGGTTGGTGTTGGAGTATAGCATAAACAAATCGAAGCTACTTCAACACCATAGTCTTTCTCATTCTAAACTCAAACTCAAAGTATGTATTTCAATTAAATCATTTACAGGCACTTTTGAATTGTCAAGGAAGGTAGTTGCCCATTCCAAAGCGTAGTAGGTACGTCTATGAAGAAAAACGGGCAAGAAACTCCACGGACATTATTTTTAATAAAAAAATTGTTACAAAATATTGGTTACATTCATGTTGAAATTATGCTTGTGAGAACAATGTAGAAAGGCGTGCACGTTAGAAGCGGCCGTAATAAAAAGATAAAACAAAGAACAATTCAAAAATTAAAATCAGCCATGGCCGCTAAGAGTTGACCTGACCAGTCCCAACTGACGGCGCTCGTTCACGAACATGACGCATGGATCAACACCATTCAGCTCAACCATATTGAAGGGAGCTAATGATTCATCACACGCGCCACCATCAGCGAGACATCTGAGTGCGCATGGCATGCTCACAGCCGCCAGGGCACATAATACATAACTAACACAGCACATAACTTAATAAAATATTATTTTTCTACTATTCGAGCCTGCCCTTATAACACTTGACTGAAATGCTTACTTCAGAGTGACTCTGTGCGCCGTTTAGCCTTGTGTAACATCACACGTCTCACAAAAATATGTACTATTAAAACACACCTTTCAATATACATATAAAGAAAAGGATAATAAACGTATTATTGATTCCATTGGCGTCCCTCTAAGCTCTAAAAATAAAAAAAATAAAAAAATAATACAAATAAAGATTCAAAATTCAGAAACTCATTTTTTTTTTTTTGACATAAACCTACATTGGCACTTATGAAACGTCAGAAGCTAGGTGTACGGTTCCAATTGGTCGTTTCCTCTGGAGAAGAGCCGCCAAGAAACTCCACGGTTACTCTTTTAAAAATAATTGGCGTTTACAATATTTTCAAATAACAGTAAGTACTTATTAATAGGTATGGGAGGACAGTGTAGGTCTTTCAACAAGTACAAGGTACCTAACAGTTGGAGCTAAATACTAGTATTTTACATGGAGCGACTACCTGTGTGACCTCCACAACGATACCCCTTGGCAAGACCAAGACCTCTGTTTGTTAAAAATATTGCACAACATAGCGGCATATTATGCACTTTCCTGTTTCATAATAATATGAAAAAAATACGTGTTCTATGTATTGAACATGTTACCTCTATTGATTCATGTTCATAGGAGGTAAAAGAAATAAATAAAAATAAGTATATTTTTCACAGAAACACGTGCATACGGGGCGCGGTAATAAGCAAATCTTTAGGTATGGAAGGAACTGAAGCGACATTAGTGCATCGCGGTATGCAAATACGGTTGAAAATGGCGATGCGTTTGATATTGGTTGAATCTCGAGTCCGCCAGTAAAATAAAAGATATTTCGCAGTTTTAAATTACTTAATTTAAAAAAAATAAGTTTAATAACATTTTTACGTATTTCTTTAGTTGACTAATTCTCCTTTTTAATAGCTACAAAAAAATGAATAGTTGTCGCTCAAAATATTGAGCATTTCGAGACGAAAAAGTTTTTGCGGGATCTTTGTGCGTTTTTTTTTTCAAATTGATCGAATTTGCTAGATAATTTTCTATTAAATATCTTTGTACAAGTCTTTTTTTTATACCCATGACTATACGCTGTATTTTTAGGGTTCCGTAGTAAACAAGGAACCCTTATAGTTTCGCCATGTCCGTCTGTCTGTCTGTCCGTCTGTCCGCGGCTTAGCTCAGAGACGGTTAGTACTAGAAAGCTGTAATTTGGCATATGTATACATTTTAATCATGCCGACAAAGTGGTAAAATAAAATAAAGAAAAAAACAATTTTTTTAGGGTACCTCCCCTATACTTAAATTGGGGATGTTTTTTTTTTCCTCATCTACCCTACAACTCTTTTTTTAAATATTGTGAGTTTGTCGAAACCATTTTTCGATTCAGGGATCCGTTTGCGAAATATTAAGCTTTTAACTGAAATTGTTTGTTAGAGTCAAGTGTCCCCCCCCTTCTAGCTAAATGGTTGTACTTGGACTTGTGAAATATTCACAGCAGTAGTATATATAACGAAATTAAAAGGAAAACTATGAGAGCTAAGTAGGCTGTACAGGTCAACGAGTAATAATCGACCAACTTAAGTTTGCGGTTTGAAAAAAATGATCTCCGATACATTCCGTATGGGAGAACATGTTTTTCAACTACAATGTTAAGTTTGTTCTTGGGATAAATTCATCCCAACTACGGAACCCTTCATTATGCGTGGTCCGACACGCACTTGGGCGGTTTTTTTTTGGGCTTGTGTAATATTTGCGACGAAAAAGGGGACGTTTTACGAAATCTCTGCTTGGGTAGCGCCTTAAAGGCTTGTGCAGACCAGCGATTCGACCAGCAATTTCTAAGAAAACTTACGGTATAACAATAATCGGCGTCACGTCTTGCGACAAGTCGCGCTGGTCTGCACAAGCCTTAACTTGAGTAGATTCATAAAACATAATAGATTTAAATTTAAATATAATCACGAGCACAAAACAGAAATAGTCGGCAGCTGCACGTCGTGACTGTGGCACGAAGGCTTCCACTCAGCATGATGCTGTGTTATGGGGACCCACAGCAGCACAGCGCTGATTTTCAATGGTCACCCGAAAAAGTCGTACGGAAACCAAGTCAGAGGGATGATGACATCATTACTATCATTGACAGCCTTGTTCCACCCACTGCTGAGTACAGGCCTCCTCTCTTTTGTGACATGCTTCCCTGGTCTGTGCGAGTCTCATCCAGCACCCTTTGAATCTCAATCTGAATGTTTTTGAAGGATATTGCTTATCCATTGCTTCATGTTCGAAAAATGTGTCTACTCATCAACGTAAATTACGCAATGAATGTTGTGGAACTGTCAAAATGAAAGCCATTGCTATAAAGTTATCGACTTCCCGCCCTTGTCACATGTTACTTGGGGTCGGCGCCATTACTACTTTGTGTTACGCAATCACCCCGTTGTGCTGGTCTGTGCGAGTCTCATCCAGTTCATTCAGGTTTATTGGTCATATGTTGACAGTACATTAAGGGGATTTAGCAGAAGTCATTTGCAACCAAATGACCCCTCATGACCCCTATGCGAATGTCAACCATTTTCGAGTAAGCAATTTGACATTTTATATTTTAAAATGAATGATATAAAAGTTTAAAATGTTAAATTACTCGGAAATGCTCGACATTTGCATAGGAGTCGAAAGGGGTTATTTGGTTGTAAATGACTTCTCCTATATCCACCTAATAGATTGCCGACATTTTACCAATAACCGGTAGGTAGGTGTATGAGAGTCCTCTCAGTTAGTCATATGAAATGAAGATGACGAATTCAAGAGCAATTTTATTTTATTTAAGTGAAACATTACAATATCTGGAATTCCTTTACAGTTTACACACATGTTCGGATCGATGATGAATAATGACCAGTGATCGGAGTAGGTAGATTGAACTGGGGTCATTGATCCGAAACGTATATATTACTATGGACATTCCTCCGGAATTGGTGGATTATTAAAAAAAAACCGGAACTTATGTAGGAATTGTATTCTGCCAGAGTGGAAGGAGTCATTTGATGATTTGCCATCCTCAAAAAAAAGGCTAAAAATAAAAAATAAATATTAAAGCTTCGATCGGAATTCGATTGTTTTTATTATTCAACAGATAAATAATGAATTAATTTAGTTTTGATACCTTCCTTTAAATTTTGAATTGAGTAGTAATAATATCACTACCAACATTAACAATATTTAATTGAATCCGGAAATACCGGAATTACTTTCCGGAAAAATGGCTTATCCATGTTATTCTTTCTGTGTGCATTTATGATACAAGTACTAAAAATCAATCTACCTACTCCGATCACTGATAATGACTTACGGTACTTGGTGCGGAAAATAAAAAATAGTGATTGCCGTATTATTGGTTCTTTTCCGTCGTTCGTCATAAATACCTTAACTTCTTGCGAGAGTGGATATTTATGATGATTTTCCTTGATTTCAAAGCCCAAGTGAGTGCACAGTCGCGGAAAGCGAAGGATAAGAGAGATTTTTAATAGGGATGATGCCAGGGTAAAAAAAAAAAAAATCTAATTAGTCCGTCAGTCAGATAATAAAAAAATATTAGACACGTATTTTTTGCTTTATCATATTAATAAAACATACTTAGATAAAACGCATTTTAAGTTGGGGAGTGGGGGTCGCTACGTCACTAGTACGTATAAAATCTACATACTCGTGACGTCACGGCACATTTTACCTCAATGTATCGCCGTATTTTTAGATTACGGCGATATATACGTACATACTAGTGACGTAGCGACCCCCACTCCCCAATTTAAAATGCGTTTTATCTAAGTAACTTTTTATTAACATAATAAAGCAAAAAATATGTGTTTAATATTTTTTTATTATCTGACTGACGGACTAATTAGATTTTTTTTTTACCCAGGCATCATCCCTATTGAATCAATCAATCTGCCTAGCCCTTTCAATTATGTTGAAGTTGGCTTTCAGTCTAATCGGATGGAGCTGAATACCAGTATTTTACATGGAGCGACTGCCTATCTGACCTCCACAACCCTGTTACTGGGTAACACTATTATTAAACCCCTTGGTAAGACTGGTTGTCAGACTTTTGGGCTTCTGATTCGATAATAATTATGATCATAAATTATGAATAATAATGATTATGCAAGAATAACTGTTATGTCTACGAGTTATCGCAAAACATTCGACGATGTTATTGACCTAGATGAACAGCCAGTATATCTTGAGCTGTAGTATTGAACTCAAGTAATTGATTTATAGGACAGAACATAATGGTTCTTACATAAACTTATATATTATACTTAATCAAATGATTAAGTACTGGAATTTGAATATAGTGGTTTTGTGTTATCATTTTGTGACTAGCTTGTTCTGCAGGTTTGCTTTATGTAAACAAACTTTTGTAAGCTACATTTTTACCTTTGGTTCATTATTAAGGCCTTATCGAATCTTGACCAATTTTTATGATTATATGGCTCATACTGTGTTTAAAATGTCAGCCACTCATTAAGGTTGTAGCTAGCTAAGGGATCTCGCGCACTAGACGGCAATGATCATGACTTTTGACAATTGCGTAATACACGATCAATTAGAATCTGAATCGTTTTGCAACATATTGCTAATTCATTGCTTAATAAGTTTGAAAAAAAATCAGCTCTACAACGTAAATAACGCAATGAATGTTGTTGAACTGTCAAAATGAAACAAATTAGTCGTAATCGTTTACGAAAATATGTTATGTAATTAGATAGCCGGACATACAATTTAAATAAATCTATGGGACAGTAAAACAATGGTATTATGCAGAATGCACGTCAAAATGGCCCTAAAGGTGCTTCAAACTTCGTGCTATTTACGTTGTTGAGCAGATTTTTTTTTGAACTTATGAAACAATCGATTAGCAATCAAGGTTTTAAATCAAGTTCGGATCAGAAGCGAGTTCGAATCGAAAACCAAATCAAAATCGAATCGTTTTCGGGAGTAAGGCCTCTGTTTCAAAACGATGCAGATTCTGAATGATCGTGTATTACGCAATTAGTCAATCAATCAATCAATCAATTACTTATGTATCAATTAATTAAGGTACTTACAGGTTTCCTCACGATGTTTTCCTTTACCGATGTCAATAATGTCGAAGATAAACAAGAAAGCACTCTGTATGAGACATATTATTTTTCTGACTATGTAAGATAAGATAAGATATATTTATTTGCTCAAACATGTGTACACATACAAGAATAAAAATGTGCATGCGATAACATAAAAAAAAACATACAGGTTCTGACATGTTTGCCATATGCTATGGCGTGCAAATATGAATAGTTATGATTGTTAATAATTCATTTCAAGTCAATACCATTAATTTTAAAGTGAATTTAGTGAACAATAACAAATTTAAAAATGTCAACAGTAAAAAAAAAATATTCATAAAAAAACGATGTCAAAATAAATGCTTCAGTCAGAAATTCATTCAGAAAGAAGAAGACATTCATTAATATTATATAAGTAATCATTATTGTAAATCATAATCAAATTAGAATTATTTTTAACAATTGATTTATATAATATTATTATTATAAATGTTAATAATGTTGTTGTTGTTGTTGTTAATGTTAATAATGTGACATATTATTATTACCAACATTATGAATGCAAATGACAGTTCGAAAAGTGACACGTGCACGCAAATCAACTAGTCGATATTAGGACTCGTTCAGGTCCTATGAGAACACAATATACAAAATTATTACATATAGGCAATTACAAAACAGCACTACTTAGGAAGAATATTATGTCAATGGGGCCTATAATATACAATAAAATTCCGCACTATTTTAAAGAACATCCCAAACGAATATTTAAATCTAGGCTGACTGCATCATTATTAGAAAATTTTTACTTTTGTATAAAAGACTTTTTAAATGATAAAAATATATACTTAACAATAAAAAAATATAAATGACATAATTATATGAGAATTTATACTATGTATAACAGAATGACTTAATTATTAATTGTTCATTTGGATGAATATTGTATCGTTAGTTTTTACGACTGCATGATTTTTATGAAAATTGTATATTATTTTAGTTTTTAAGACTGCATGCCGTAAGGTAGAATGTAGCGGAAACATTTAGTGATGTACCATCTTATACCTGTACCTACATTGTTGGCAAATAAATGAATCTGCATCTGAATCAAGAATGGAGTAGGTACTTCGTTCTCTTGCAATACATTCGAGCCATAAAAAAGACCAAAACTATAACTTCAATTTCTAATTAGGCTAAGCGCCGATTATGGGAACATCCCCGTCGTTTAACAAGTCTACCGATGACGCCATGGGCTAGGCTCGTCGAAAATCCATAACTAAATATAGCCGTTGACCTTTTATTGTAGTAAATGGAAGGCCAACGTTTTCTTCTGCGCGATCGATAATACAAAAACCATTATGGTTTTAATGGTTTTGGTAAAGAAAGCTTCATTGGACACGGCACTCTTATGAATGAATGAATGAATGATGAATGAATGAACGATGAAGTAATGAATGAATTATTATTTATTTGTTAAACAAAGGTACATAATTATATTTGGTCTTCAGCATGGTATAATAATATATTTCGCCAGATATGGCATTCCAAGACACATGGTCACGTGGTTGACACAAGTCTACGTCATCACATCCGTGTTACCGGAAGTTGGTAATAATAACTCCCAAACCACTGCTATTACCTGTGCGAATCCGATAACACAATGAGCTTTTCATTAACAATTAAGTACGTTGGTTTATGTTTAAATTTTATGGTTTCGTTTGATTAGACAAACGAAACGACAATTTAAATGCGTTGTACATATTTTTTAACAGAATGGTGGTTGAAACTCTTTCCTTAATTCGTGTTTTGTTGCATTATAGTGGCAACTGGATAGTGACCAGGGACCGGACAACCCCGCTTAAGAGTTAAGCCTTTGGACAGGGTATAGGCTTGTGCAGACCAGCGCGAGTTATCGCGCGACGCGACACGAACAATACAATTTCTAAGAAAACTTCACAGTATAACAATAACCGGTGTCGCGTCGCGCGACAAGTCGCGCCGGTCTCACAAGCCTTAACCCGTATATGGGGTAACTCATATCGCAGTGTTACCTTTTGTTCGAGTTACATCCTCGAAACCCAGCGAAATGGTTAACACCTTTATTAAGGTGACCACGTGAAGGGGTTAACCCCTTCAATGACTTAAGCCTTTGAATAGGTTACCTTCTCGAAAAGCTTTTTTTCGTGTTACCCTGGATTACCTAATAAACTTGAGCTGCATGTAGGTGGCATACTTGCACGCGTGCGGCGCCTTATTGCCTTACTATTTTTATTTATCTTTATTTGCTCACTATTAGTGACGTACGCACGTGTCACTCCCGGAATGCCAGACCTTGTTTTATTAGACCATGGTCTTCAGTAAAAGTTCAGGTGGCTCTCTATGTTTTACCAGGGGCGTACCTACACATTTTATAGTTACAGTAGGTAGGTACAATAATATTAAAATTAATTTTTATTTTAATTTATTAAATTTAATAAGGTGTTTTAGATTAATTAATATTAAATTTAATAAAAAAATCACAAAATATACAACAAAAACACACATTCATTACTTAGTCCAATTATAATAATATTATTGTCATTAAGAAATTGATCAACATTGATAATTTCTTCTTGAAGCTCGTAATCTTTAGTTGCTTCAAGGAGTCAGTTAACTTATTATATATTCTGGGTGCTATTCCCATCAAGCTTTTGCGCATTAAAGCTGTAGACGTCTTAGTGAGGAGGTTCCTCTTTCAAGAGCCTTGCCACCGGCAGCTTTGACCCTGTTCCTGATGACGATGGACTACTATTTTTATATTGTCTACACTAACAATTTAAAGAGAAGAGATTTTTATTTTTGTTTGACATTAATAAACTCAAAAATCTACTGGACCGACTTTAAAAAATTCTTTCACCTGAAGAATGCAATATGTAGTATCAATATCAGTTATCATTGAGTAACTTAAGCTATAATTTGTAAAGATAAATGAAATAAAGGAAATAATAATAATAAATTAATAATTTTAGTTTCGTCAATACTTAAACAATAAACAAACAATCCAAAATCCAGCGACTTCCGAAACAATTACAAACTTAGCAATACAACTTAGCGATTAGAAACTTATATTAATTTTGCAGTTGAAGAATTGATCGTGACGTATATCGATGAATGGGAGAACATGGTTTTCAACTACTGGGATAAATTCATCCCAACTACGGAACTCTTTATTGTGCGTGGTCCGACACGCACTTGGCTGGTTTTAACTTTGTGCTTTTTTTCTGGAGTCGGTTGGTTTTTATGGTTCCTAGGTTTTGACGTGATAATGTCTCACAGCACGTGTAGCATGACAACCATAGAAACGGGTTTTGTCGACGGAAGAATAGACAAAATGACAGCGCGCGAATAAGCGCGCTGTTCTCACTCCGCAGCCAGGCCAGAATGTTAAAAATTTTAAGTTACGAAATAACTTTGCACTCAACTATCGACTGATTCCAGGAAACCATAAGTGACCACTATACATATTGAATACATTGTCCGTCTTTTTACCGACACATGGCCGATCCAAGGTCTGTTCCATAGTTCGGTTTAGGTCATTACGTGGTATTCATGGTAAAGCATTGCGTAGAACAATGGTGACATTTATTGGATACACGTGTTCATTGTATTTGTAAAATAGTACAAGCATCTAAAATTTGAGAAGGTTGATAAACAGTTTGGGAAGGTTGATAAAAAAATTGAGAGGTTGATAATAGATTTGGGAAGGTTGATAGAAAATTTGAGAAGGTTGATAGAAAATTTGAGAAGGTTGATAGAAAATTTGAGAAGGTTGTTAAAAAATTTGGGAAGGTTGATAAAAAACTTGAGAAGGTTGATAAAAAATTTGGGAAGGTTGATAGAAAATTTGAGAAGGTTGATAGAAAATTTGAGAAGGTTGATAAAAAATTTGGGAAGGTTGATAGACAATTTGAGAAGGTTGATAAAAACGTTAAGCTGTTGTCGGCCAGGCTGTCATTCGTGGATCTCTTACAGTCGTTACGGGTCGTCAGAAGCCCGAAAGTCTGATAACTTACCGTGTTACCCAGCAACTGAGTTTTAGGGGTCAGATAAACACTCCAAGTGAAATCAGCTGCATCCGAATACGCAGATAATCATTGCCTGGTTCTCTCAGTAAAGTAAACAATAAGCATATCCTCGGAGAAGTTTGGCATCCAGCCATTGCTAGCCTCCGGGTCATTATACCCTCTGTAAATGGAACTGCCCCAATAAAATCGAGATCCTTGGCGCCTGTAGCACCGGAGTAGATATCCACCAGAGACAAATACCTGTTATTAATAACTCTATGCGACAGCTAATGAATACCTTAATAAAAGCGCGCTCTTAACGGCGAAAGTTGAAAAACAGCGCGCTTTTATTTAGGTACTAACAACTCTAGCACCCCGCCCCGGCTTCGCACGGGTAGCAGATCATATATGCTTACTTTTTTTTTCTGTCGTAGTGTATTTACAGCCTGTTGCATCGAGCATGAGGGTTAGATTAAAATGTAACTGATGTTCATCCTACTTGGACTATGTTACATCATCATATTCCAGCCAATTTACAAAAAATCTTGATGAATTAAACACCTAAACCTTTCTCATGAATCACTCCGTCCATTGGTGAAAACCGTAGGAAAATCCGTTCGGTAGTTTTTAAGTTTATCGCGTTCAGACAGACAGACGCGGCGGGGGACTTTGTTTTATAGTATGTAGTGATTGTTATTCATTTAGGTGTCGCATAGTGTTAGGGAAACGGGCATAAGGTTCATAATCAGGTATAGCGTTGACGATACAATGCTACCTTGAATTAGTTGGCAAAACTGGTGTGATGGG
The DNA here is from genome assembly GCA_947364205.1 of Agrochola lota. Lineage (NCBI taxonomy): Eukaryota > Metazoa > Arthropoda > Insecta > Lepidoptera > Noctuidae > Agrochola > Agrochola lota. Next base: position 3,726,299 of record OX376246.1, on the reverse strand, counting down.
ACAAAAATAAACATAGTACATGCATAAGATGTAAAATAACGTTTATAATATTTTTTTTCCTAGACAAATTATGTATGACAAGAAAAGTAAAATTCACTTAGAAATACGAAACTTGAAATTCTAAAATGTATTTTCTTGACACTGCCGCGGTTGTTGACCTAGAAAACTAAGGTACACTCGCAGAAATGTAGACGACATAGTCATCACATTTTTTTGGATATACGCCTTAGTCTCTGTCACATTATCTACTCTATGACCCCTTGTCGCCTGTCTGGTCTACGCTGTTGCGTGCAAAGTTTGACCTAGTTCTTGTAGTGTGGCAGGTATAATCTGACACCTTTTATTTTTTCTGTCAACGGTATTGATTTTTTTGTGTGCAAAAGTAATGGCGGATTGTAGCATTAGTCGATAGACTGAACTAATATGATAATGCTGCTTAAGACGCAGATATATGCCAGTGACCTTGAGTGCTTAGCTTGCGTGTTCTGTACTGAGCTCTAGCAACGCGTCGCACGTCTAGATAGTAATAGGTCCATCAAGGAGCGCTGTCCCAAATTAGACGCATTATTAATTTATTATACATTAAACAAACGGTATTTTAATAAAACGGCTATACTAAAAGATCAATAATTAAATTATCTTTAAAATGGTGAAGGTTTCAGAAAAAACACTTGATAGATTTTGCGTGATTCTCAGTGTTTTATCCGCGTTAGACATAACTTTACAAATTAATTTCACTATGAAATATAAACTCAGTCAAAAGTACTCATATATTAAGTTATTAAGAAAATGTTGTAATTTAACATATTATATTTTTTCCAAAACATTAACACTACTCGTTTAGACGGCTATCCTCGAATTTTAACACTGAAGTAGACGTTGTAACCGTTTTAGGTGTAAAAAAACGGATTTGGAAAGTTTCGAAATACTTTTTTTACGTCTAAAACTAAATATTCGGTGTTATGATATTAATTATTGCATTTCATAATCAATATGTTAGTTCACTAGTTAGCCACATTTCATATTTCCATACAGTAGTAATATTGCCAAATTAATCAAAACAGGTAAATATTTGACAGCTATTTGCGACGTTGCCAACTTTTAGCATAAACGCTCCTAATTGCTAATCCATTGCTTCATAAGTTCGAAAAATTTGTCTGCTCAACAACGTATATAACGCAATTAATGTTGTTGAACTTTTAAAATGAAACAGATTGTGATTGATCGTGTGTTACGCAATTAAAGTGCAGGTCATACACTCACGTCGTTTGCGAGTACTACGCACCTGACCTTTCTGAAGAACATCACTAATAAATTCAATATAATTATATAATTTTTTAGGCTTTAGGCTCGTGGCTAAGCGCGGGCTTGCGGACGGTGAGCAATGGGCAGCTCGCCGTCCGATAAGGACCAGGCCCGTGTCGACGGCGCGTTGTGTTCCACGCGCGCCTCAAAGAGATGTCAGCACCAACCGACGGGGTCAAAAGACCAATGCCTGCTGGGGTTGCGGGTTTGTCCGAAAGGGATAACGCGGCCCCGGCACACAGGCAACGGAAGGAACACGGGTGGGTTTTAGTCAGTAAAAGTCTGACACACCCTCTCGCTCTGCCCAGAGCGGGAGAAGTCATTTGATGATTTCCCATCCAAAAAAAAAAAAAAAAAGGCTCGTGGCTAAACGGGGTCCGTAAGGGCCTATGCGTGCCAGGGTTAGAAGAAGGATATCGCAGCCCCGGCACACAGGCAACGGAAGGAACAAGGAGGGTGGGTTTTAGTCAGTAAAAATCTGACACGCCCTCCCGCTCCACCCAGACCGGGAGAAGTTATTTAATAATTTCCCACACTCAAAAAAAATAAAAAAATGCTCGTGGCTAAGTAATAACAGCCGCACGAGTCGATCCATCAGGTTAAGCTACGCTTGCCAGGGTTGGTCCGTGGATGGGTGACCATCTTTACATACCGAGACTCCTTCGTGCCTCGGAAAGTACGTTAAGCCGTTGGTCCCGGCTGTCATTCGTGGAATTTTGACAGTCGTCACGGGTCGTCAGAAGCCCGAAAGTCTGACAACCAGTATTACCAAGGGGTATCGTGTTACCCAGTTATTGGGATGTGGAGGTCAGATAGGCAGTCGCTCCATGTAAAATACTGGTATTTAGCTGCATCCGGTTAGACTGGAAGCCGACCCCAACATAGTTGGGAAAAGGCTAGGCAAATTGATTGATAATTATATCATTTTTTCAACCAGTCTGTCCTACCTGGCTTTTGTTTCAGTGCGGTTAGTGTGCTCAGGTGCGGTTCCGTCAAGTGCTGTTAAAAAATAAGTCCTCTAATTAGAACACCTCATAATTTCGTTTCATGTTCTATAGTTATACTGACAAGTATGTAATGACGTACATTTTTCAAGCCTTAGATAAACGTCCCTGAATTGATGTAAATACCTACATGCAAATATCTCGTTTTGTAGGTACGTTGAACCGCCTTTACGGTTCATTTCAACTCTCTAATTGGAATATTAATTAATTTATCAGTTGCTGTTTGGAGTATGGATTATTGATAATAATGCACTGTATTTTTTGGGCCTTAAATGAGACTGACGAAATACAGGCTTAAATTAAAATAGCTAGCAAAACTCCACAGACGTGATGAGTATCGATATCTAAACAAATTAAACAAAAAAAAATACAAAAAAATGGGTTCAATCATCATCTGTCTAGGCTGTCGGGGTCTAACCGGATGCAGCTAAATACCAGTATTTTACATGGAGCGACTGCCTATCGGACCTTCACAACCCAATTACGGGGTAACACGATTACCCTTGGTAAGACTGGTTGACGGACTCTCAGCTCCTGGGGTTGCGGGTTTGTCCGAAAGGGATATCGCGACCCCGGCACACAGGCAACGGAAGGAACACGGGTGGGTTTTAGTCAGTAAAAGTCTGACACACCCTCTCGCTCTGCCCAGAGCGGGAGAAGTCATTTGATGCAAAAACTGCTGTTCCATACATTTTAACCGCGTAGGTATTGCACTTTTCTATGAAACAGCAGATTTTTTTTTAATAACCGACGCAAAATTTTTACGCAGCGTGGTTCAGAATCATATACTGAATCCATGGTATCAGTTTTCGAACCAATGTCCCTGCCACCCTGTATATTTAGTAACCTATTCCGCTTAATTATTCCTAAAGAGAATAAAAAACTCTGTAAGAAATTGACACGTGTTTCATCTCTCAACGAGGCATCCTCAAGATTTATTTATTTACTAGCTTTACCCGCCCGGACTTCGCACGGGTAGCACTAAACCCTACCTGCCCTACCTACCCTAATTTTCTCACCGTTTAAACCTTCCCTGAACTATGACAAACATTTCAAAACCAAAATCAGCTAAATCGGCCCAGCCGTTCTCGAGTTTTAGCGAGACAAACGAACAGCAATTGATTTTTATATATATAGATAATTTATTTATTTTATTTCCAACTTACATCTATCATTACAGGGTAACCTATTGCGATAGCGTACTTATCTAAGTCGTATCCTAAATTATTATTAACTTATAATTATAAGTACATTTTGTAAGTTACGACGACGATGACGATTGACTTGTCGTGAAACCGAACACGGCGTGTTGCCACGCTGAGTGTCCGGCGCTTTTATGACTCTTTAGGAATAGTTAAGCGGAATAGGTTACTAAATATATCTACGTCTAAAGTATTTTGTAATGGCTTTTCGCAAGGTCACGCTTAAATCAATTAACTATTTTAAATCGTTATTCTTAAAAAAAAAAATTTTTTTTGTTACAGGTATCCAAAAATGCTGGTATTAATACTTAAATGATTTATGTACTTAATTACGAAGATTTACGAAATCACTATAAGTGCCAAATAGTTAAATTAATAGTTACCTAAGTGAACAAACATGGATCCTGGATATTTTGATATTGAAAGGAAACAGAATCCACGAGAAACAGCGAGTTATTTATCGAAATTTTGTTTCTGGTATGTATACCTTCTATTTAATAAGAGCGTATGTCTTAAAAGTTGGCAACGTCGCAAATAGCTGTCAAATATTTACCTATTTTGATTAATTGGGCAATATTACTGTATGGAAATATGAAATGTGGTTATCTAGTTAACTAAAATATTGATTATGAAATTCGATAATTAATATCGTAACACTGAATATTTAGTTTTAGATGTAAAAAAAGTATTTGGAAATTTTCCAAATGCCTTTTTTACACCTAAAACGGTCACAATATCAAATTCAAATATTCAATGTTATAATTGCAATTCATTATTAATGTTCTAGTTCGCTTGTTAGCCACATTTATTATTTCCATATAGTAAGTAATATTGCTAAATTAATCAAAACAGCGAAATATTTGACATCTATTTGCGACGTTGCCCACTTTCAGAATAAACGCTTTTATGTTATTTGTTATGTTAAACATAGCTTCTGGCCGTTTGGCCGTCGCCACGTCAACGAGACCTCGACGAGAACGAGATGACGGCGCCGAAATAGCGATACATACATCGATTTACTATAGCCGCCTGTCCATCGCCACCGTCAACGGGTCGTCACCATCTTACTGCGACTTATAAACGTCCCGATATCAATCGTCGGGCAGGGATCGAACTAGGGATCTCACCCGGCAGGAGCCTGGTCGCAAGGGCGTCGTGAAGCACTTAGGGCGCTCCTACATATATACCCCAAAGCGCTGAGGGGACACAAGCCCCCCTTTTTGCGAATAGGTGTGCAATAAAGCACTCCCACCCCCTCCTAGGAGGGGGAGGGGTACCCAATGACGGGCCCCCGATTTCGTGGGCCGAGAGAGTGACTCCTCGGGCAAGGGGCCAATAAAGCCCCAAAACCGATTCCTCGCGTCCCCTTCAGGGGCGCAGGGACGACTAAGACGCCGTAAGACGCCGTCGGGAAGTTGCCCACCAGCACGCGTAGCATGACGCTTTCTATTTCTACGAAGAATAGACACAGCTCTTTCGATACAAACTGACATTTCGTTTCTCCATTTTTGACATCGCACCGTAGAAATCTTTCTACAATCTGTCATTTTGTCTTACGTTTCGAACAATCTTTGTCTAGGTCCTTTTATACGTAGACTATTTCAGAAGAAAGTTTTCTATCCCAAACTGTCCAAATCACACTGAGAACTGACAGTTGTCCAAAGTAGTGAAGAAAATTTGATTTTGGAATCCCTTTTTGAAACATTCTACTCGACGGCCGCAAAGTATATACGGTTATCTACAAAATCTTAAAATCATAATTTTACAGAAGAACGTTTTGAATGCAAAATTGTTATAATTAATAGAAGAACAAAGCTATCTTCTCCTCTTTTACATCATTTAGTTAATAGGGCATTACCAAGGAAATGGTTAGGGCCAATATTACTGTAATATTTTTAGTTCCAAAACACGGAACTTCGTCATTTTAAGAATAATTGTTGTAGTTGTCTTTATATAAGTAAAAATAGAGAATCAAACAGAAAAAGTCCTATGAAAAAACAAAGAATTCCGAGTCGAATTATGTCAAAGAGTGAATTTCGTTAAAAGTGCAGTTGACTCTTTCTACTTTGCTGCCGTCGTACTGTCTACACGGAAAGTAATTTTTGTCTACTCTTCCGTCGACAAAACGGTGCTCATGCTACGCGTGCTGACATGACACTCATCTCTCCCCTTTCCATGGAGGATAAGTGAACTTTACAGCCTGTCCCTCATACCTCTATAAAGCCTTCAGGGAAAACACGCTTGATGTTATGTTATATAAAACAAACTTCGCTGTTTTCAGGTACACACGGTCCGTATTCGCGAAAGGAAGGAAAGGACAGCTCAGTATATCAGATGTTTATAGGTCAGTATACTTATTTATTTATTTGGGACAAAAAACAGTTATACATTACAGCATTTACAAAAAGTGGTTATAATACAGTCGAAAAAACGTATAACCCACACGAAGTGACATCGGAGTATGAAAACGAACGCATGCTAAAGGACAACAAAAAAAAAAGAAGTACATATTTAGAAGAAAAAAAAACCACTATATACCGACGAATCGAAGGAAGCGACTCGACTGTATGCGACTTGCAACAGATTGAGAAATCATACTTTTAAATTTAGATTTCGCAATCTAAATTATTTGATAAATAAAAAAATAAAAAAAGTTGATAAATAAATATCAAAATCAATAAATTGTGGTTACTTATGTTAATGTATTGGAAAATAGAGCGTGCATTCTGAAAGTGGGCAACGTCGCAAATAGATGTCAAATATTTCGTGTTTTTTTTTATTAATTTGGTAATATTACTGTATTGAAATATGAAATATGGCTAACTAGTGAACTAAAATATGAAATGCAATAATTAATATCGTAACACCGAATAATTAGTGTAAGATGCAAAAAAAGTAGGTATTTAGAAACTTTCCAAATGCCTTTATTACACCTAAAACGGTTACAATATCAAATTCAGTATTATAATTGCAATTTATTATTAAATTGCAATTATTAGCCGTATTTATTAGCCATATTTCTTAATTCCATACACAAATATTGCCAAATTAATCAAAACAGGTAAATATTTGTCAGCTATTTGCGACGTTGCCAACTTTTAGAATAAACGCTCTTAAATACTTTATTTTGTTTCAATAAAAGAGGGTGGAGTATAAAATATAGACCCTCATGGATTGTCACACTTCAAGTGGGTAAATCAGAGCGAGGTTGAAGGAGCAGATGATTTTACTGAAAACACAGGGACATGTTGGTTCCCGTAGTCACTCTCACATGAGTCCCCGTGGACTGAATTAGAATGATTATTATTTTACGAATTTTAAGTATTTTAATTTTAATTTTTTTTATATAAGTATTTTATTGTTCGATTTTCTCACGTCGTTGTCTAATCACAGACAACGTTCTGACGACTAGTTAAGTTCAACGCAATCAAGCACAGATTAACGTATTTACACTAAAAACATCACATTTTGAAAAATCGCACGTGAGATTAGGGTTAGGGAGGGGGTCGACCCAAATCCCACGACATGGGGGGCGCGGGGATCGAAACATCGCCTAACTTAATTAATGAAAGACCCCTAGCCTTACTTAATTAATGAAAGACCCCTAGCCTTACTTAATTAATGAAAGACCCTAACTTGAATCTATAAACGACACGGCGTTCTTAAAAGTCTTTCCGTCCGCGTCGCTACATACTCTCTAAAAGTGACAGAGACAGCATGAGACTTAACGGTGGTATGTTTTTCAATTCTTCCATACAAACATGAGATATTATTAAGTTTTAATCTCAATTTCCAGATGTACACCGGGCCACGAAGCGACCCCACGAGGCGATGCATTGGGGGTACAATGGAAGAAACAACTGGAGAAAAAAGGTCAGTTGACTTATTAAACTAATAACAGGCATTTTTGGAGTGAAAACTTTCCTTCTGTCCGTTCTTATGTTCCCTCAAAACTACTAAACCGATTTTTATGAATGATATGTAGTTAGATTTGTCCGATTTTAATAAAAAATCGGTTTTCTGTGCCAAAATGTAAAAAAAAAAACTCACAAACTTATCGAGTGGGGTATCAAAATTAAGGGTTTTTAAAGGTGATTACAAAAATATATAAGTACAAATTATATGTTTAAATGTAATTTGGAATGAAAAATGATAGATAGTAAAACACCAAAAAGCTGAAAAAAAAGAAAGTAATTAAAAAAATTAAAATACCCTAATATTTTCAATTATGTTTGTGGTGACACAAACATAAATGAAAAGAGAAAAACAAGCATTATAATCTATAGAATTTTGGTATCGCAGGCGGTGGGGAATCTCGAACCTGAAAATGGGATTAATTTAGTTTGACCTGTTTTTTTTTGTCTTTTAATTTTTACTGTCAAACGACAGAAAGATGAAGCTAGTTGCCCATGCCAAAGCGTAGTAGGTTCCTATGGAGAAGAACGGGCAAGAAATTCCACGGACACTTTTAAATCAAAGTCAGCAAAGGATGTTATTTTAATTAAAATATTATATCTTGAAATTTTCAGAAAAAGGCAAAAAACCATCCCTGTTACGCGCAATAATCCGGGCATACGGTCTAAAATTCATCATAGGAAATATTATATACGCCTTCGTGGATGCTGCTATTAGGTAAGTGCCTTTTAACTTCCACTGCTCAGTGCTGAAAATAGGCCTACCGTATTTTTAAAAACGTTTGCACTCTAATCAATTCATGACTAGAATTAATAAAAAAAAATGTAATTTTTGACGTTCAAAAGTGCCTTGCAAGGGCCTATTTGAAATAAATGATTTGACTTTGACTTTGATCTCAACCTGTAAAAAAAAAAAAAGAATGACCCTTACGGTAATCGTATATGATGTGTAACATCTGACATCTCACCTTGGTAATAAGCAACATTAAGAGGCCTCGTCAATGTCGTTGCTGACGGCCAACTCTAGCACCGCGCGCGCTCATTGGTTAACTCAAATAGCGCGCGCTTCCCCGGCTTCCTGTTACACACTTCCGTCCCTTTTCACGAAATCACTCCCATAGTTTGCAGGAAAACGAGAGGAAAGATGTCATAAACCTCTAGTACCTAAATATGTCCTAGATCCAAAGATTCTAAGACATGTGACTACCAACCCGTACTGCGCCCGCGGGGTGAATCACGGCCTGCTCCCTCTCACTAAGAGGAGGCCTGTCCCAACAGTGGGAATACGATAGGCTAATTAACTACGCTTTCGTAAAATACAGACGTAATAATATTATTTTATGTTTTCCACAGGCTATCAATTCCGCTATGCTTAGAAGGCCTGATCCACTACTTCTCACCTTCGCACTCTGGAGTGACGGCAAATGAGGCGTATCTTTATGCACTTGGAGTAGTAGGGTAAGTCTTTCAATCTGACACAATATTCAGGGCCCGTACCATGACCATTTGCTGGCTGTTTAAGAGCGTGCATTCTGAAAGTGGGCAACGTCGCAATAGATTTGGCAATATTACTGTCCGATCTTAGCTGTTTATTAACCGTCTATCTTGCGCTCGCTCAGTCTGTTCTGGGGTATTGCCTAACGGTCTGGGGTGCTGCAGGTAAAACAGTGATGCTTCGGGTTAAACGTGCGCAGAGAGCTGGCAAGGAAACCGATCCGATATTCGACATCCTCTCTATATACCCTCTGCCAAGTTCTCACCGTCAGACAGCTTTTTATCCTCCAAACTATTCTTCGCAAATACAGCCAACTTACCTTTGATCCTAAATGCTGTTCTACACGTCGCTCGAATAGGGTTTGTAATACTGAGTATCGTAGAACCGTTGCTGCAAGTCGTCATTACAAACACATAAGTTCAAAAATTTATAACAAATTAAACAAAAGCCTGCACATCTACCCATTAACCAAGAGCAAATGCAAAATAAAATTTGAAGCCTGGTTAAAATCACAAAATTATGATGAAACAGAGAATTTCGTGGAAGTGTAAAATACTCATCACTCCCTCACATACCCCAACAAAACTACACACAACACATGCCACAAACACCACTAACAACCCTCGCACACGTCTTTTACCGTCACACACCCTTTCACACTACACTCACCCATTAAATTAAACTCAACGTCAAAATACATCCCAAATCATATGTCCTGTACTGTTTATTTCTTCTTGTTTATTATTAATTATTCTAAATTTAAATTAATTAAATTAACGTCTAAGCACTCTTTGCATGGAACATCATTCCATTCTGTATCTGGGGAAGGGCGTTGTTAGCTGCACTACAGTTTATACTTTTGCAGCTATCATCGTTTTACTTGCTGTACTTAGTCTTGTGTTATTGTTCCGAAATAAACTTTGTATTATTATTTTATTACTGTATTGAAATATAAGATATGGGTAACTAATAGAAATGCAATAATTAATATCGTAACACGGAATATTTAGTTTTAAATGTATTAAAAGTATTTGGAAACTTTCCAAATGCCGTTTTTACACCTAAAACGGCTACAACATTAAATTTAGTGTTATAATTGCAATTCATTATTTATATTCTAGTTCTCTTGTTAGCGATATTTCATATTTTCATACAGTAATATAGCCAAATTTGTTAAAAACAGGTTAATATTTGACAGATTTTTGCGAAGTTGCTAAGTTTTAGAGTGAACGCTCTTAAGCACACTGCAGGGCAGGTCAAGGTGACAGTAATAGTTGCAGCACACATGATTCAAAGTCGCTTGACACTTCACATGACACCCGACTTTTGACACTTTTTTTTACAAATATTGGCGAGCTATAAGAGTGTATGGTAATTCCTGCTAAACTACCAAAAACGAAAATGGTGTAGAACTTCATACTGGAAAACCAGCTCGAATTCTAGAATGTAAAATCAAGCGAAACTACTAAGTGGTATCGTTTTTCTGGTGAGTTTTGTTCCTAACTTAAGACTATCGGGACTTTAGCATGTAATAGACGTAGGTATAGTTAGTAACCTATTCCGTTTAACTATTCCTAAAGAGTCATAAAAAATCCTGTAAGAAATTGACACCCGACAAGTCAATCGTCATCCTGAGGATGCCTCGTTGAGAGGTGAAACACGTGTCGGGTTTTTATGACTCTTTAGGAATAGTTAAGCGGAATAGCTTACTAAATATATCAACGTCTATTGTATTTCCGCAAGGTCACGCCTGAATCAATTAACTAAAGAACATGAGCGGCTTAAAACGGGGAACGAAAATATCGCGATGAAACCTTGCATGCCTGGCATGTCCTAGAACCAAACATTCAAAGACATCTAGAGATTCACCAATTCGCACTGGGCCCACATGTTAGATTACGGCCCACTCCCTCTCTCAGAGAGGAGGCCTGTCAAATTCAAATTCAAATTCAAAAGTCATTTATTCAAAATAGGCTGAGAATCAGCACTTTTCAAACGTCAAAATTACATAAGACAGTCCCTCAAAATCGCCCACCCTTCACCACTTCCTAGTGCTGTCGCTGGGAAGAAGAAGTGGCGCAACAAACTCCCCAGCAGCATGTCTGTTCAGTTAGAAAAATTGATTCTATACAATAGCAGTTACGCAAAACAATTTACATTATGCAACGTAAAATATTACAACTCATTAAAAAAAAAACCTGTAATGAGTAGATTATATCAATAATAAGTTTTAAAAAAAAAAGTGTCTGTGTCCCAGCAGTGAGAACAGATTGCAATTCAGGGTCTATTTATTAATTTTGTGTTGTTTTTATTTCAGTTTCATGGCGGTTAGCGCTAGTTTAGTCCATCCAATGTTGCTATGGTTACTAAATATGGCAATGAAAGTACGAGTCGCTTGTGGATCGCTCATATACAGAAAGGTAATTTTTTTGAATACCTTATCCTTTTCTAACCTAAACCTAGTTGACGAGGTAAAAAAAAAAAAACTATTTAGTTCGTCAGTGAGATAATAAAAAAATATTAGACATGGATTTTTTGCTTCATCATAATAATAAAAAATGATTTAGATAAACACCATTCAAAGTTGGGGAGTGGGAGCTCGCTACGTCACAATTCAGTATAAAATCTACCGGGGAGTGACGCCATGCCATATTATAACTCAATGTATTGCCGTAATCTTTAAAATAAGTAAAAAAAGAAAAAATACGTGTCCAATATTTTTTAATAATCTAACTGACTGTTTTTTTTTTATCATTATCCCTTTTGGTTAGGGTGCCCTAGCATAGTTACTGCGACCAATTCTGCATTGGAAGCCACATCAAACGCTTATTTATTGTGACTGCAGATAAGCCATTCTGCATTACGTCTAAACGTGGGTAGCAGTTTTTTTAAACGTAACGCTATCACAATCCAGCTGAACGTCGTTCAGCTGTTTTACATAACGGAGCTGTTTTGTAAAACAGCTAGCGGTTATGTAAAACAGCGGATTCGATAATCCATGTGCGACGTAGACACAGAGAAAAACGGAAAGACGGAAACAAGGCCTTTGCCTTGCAGTAGACAAAACAGGCTTATAATAATAAATAAGAATCGTGCCGATGCTTGTAATAGTAATCATTTATTTGCTTAAAATGTTGGTATACAAATAAGGTGTATTTTTTATATATATATATATATAAATAAATAAAAATCTTTATTGGAGACCACATGATCCATAAAAATTAAAAATTAAAATTAAAATCAAAATTCAAACTTCAACCAAAACTAAAATTTAAATTTAAAACAAAATCAAATTTAATTCAAAATCAAAATTAGAATTATAAAATTAAAACATTTACGTGGCTATTTGTAGCCATCGTTTGTATATAAATAGTCCCGATACATTTTACCTTACGGAATGCAAAATTTTCAAACAATAGAACCGAGACAGAGGAGCCCTAATAAAATCCAAAAAATCTGCATCCACAAACACATACAACAACAACAACAACAACAACAACAACAACAACAACAACAACAACAACAACAACATGTTTCTCGCGTATTATTTATTACTCTTATATTTTCCAGCTACTCCGCCTAGATTTAACAAAAGGAGGCAAAGCATCCGAAGGTCTTGCTGGCCACGTGGTCAACTTATTGACTACTGACGCGCAAAGATTCGACATGGCCAGTCTTTTCATGGTGGACCTCGTCAGGACCCCTATAGAGAGCACCCTGATTGTGTACCTGATGTATAGGCAGATTGGTGTCGCTACCCTGATTGGGGTCGCGTTTCTGATCATGTTTATTCCGCTGCAAGGTTAGTATTTCACTTTTATTTAAGAAAGGAACAACGTAAATGTATTTATTTGGGAACAAAACATTTAAATTTAAAATAAATTGAAAAACTCTACACTCTAAATCTTCTCTTTTCGTGTGGTTAGTGACTAACCTGGTGTTAAAATTTTATGCCGCCCATGGGCCTCTGACTTGGCTTCACATGCCTTCGAGAAATATCTCTCAGGAATCTCAGGAATGCCGGTTTCCTCACGATGTTTAACCTTCATCGTTTTTGAAGCAAGTGATAATTATACAATACGCGCATGAATCCGAAAAGTCAGAGTTGCCTTGGGTTCGAACTCGAGACCTGAACCTAGTGTGGCCGTCAGACTGCCAAATAGTCACTCCATGTAAATTACTGGTATTCAGCTGTATCCGGTTAGACCGGAAACCGACCCCATTATAGTTGGGAAAAGGCTGGACAGATTGATTGAATGTACTAGTGTAAATGTTAGCGAAATTAACTGTCTACTTGGCAGTCTGACGGTCACACCATTAGGCTATCACTGCAGTCTGACGGTCACACCACTAGGCTATCACTCCAGTCTGACGGTCGCGCCACTATGCTATCACTGCAGTCTGACGATCACACCACCAGGCTATCACTGTAGTCTGACGGTCACACTTAGTAGTGTGACCGTGACAGTGATAGCCTAGTGGCTATCACTGCAGTCTGACGGTCACACCACTAGGCTATCACTGCAGTCTGACGGTCACACCACTAGGCTTCACTGCAGTCTGACGATCACACCACTAGGCTATCACTGTAGTCTGACGGTCACACTTAGTGGTGTGACCGTGACAGTGATAGCCTAGTGGCTATCACTGCAGTCTGAGGGTCACACCACTAGGGTATCACTGCAGTCTGACGGTCACACCACTGGGCTATAAGTGCACTAGGCTACACTCTAACTTTAAAATTTATATGGGTATTCCTATTGGGAAATTAATTGCGTAGGAGCTGTGCATTATTCCGGCGTAAAAAGTAGCGTTTGCTACTATCCGACTGTTCGCCCCTTAACTGTATTTATGCAAAAAATCACATCGAGACGTTGCTCCGTCACTGTGTGAAACAAGAACAAACCAACAAACACTCTTTCGAATTTACATTATTAGTAGGTTTAATCCGAATACTTTTTTCAGGTTATCTCGGCAAAATATCAAGTAAGCTGCGACGACAGACAGCTATACGGACAGACAACCGAATTAGGCTAATGAATGAAGTTATACAAAGTATTGAAGCTATCAAAATGTATGCCTGGGAAAATGCCTTTGTTAGAATTATTGGGAAAGCGAGAAAGTAAGTATTATAAGACCCCATCGTCAGACAAAGAGCCAAAAAAATGCACACACCCGCGATTCCTATTATTATTGAGCAGATTGACACATTACGTTAATTTGCCCATAAAAAATATTAGGTATTAAGAGCGTTTATTCTGAAGGTGGGCATTTGGAAAGTTTTCAAATACTGTTTTTACATTGAAAACTAAATATTCGGTGTTACGATATTAATGATTGCGTTTTATAATCAATATCTTAGGTCACTAGTTAGCCATATTTCATATTTTCATGCAGTAATATTGCCAAATGAATCAAAACAGCTAAATATTTGACAGCTATTTGCGACGTTTCCCACTTTCAGAATGCACGCTCTTAAACTTGAAGCCAGTTTTTGTATTTCGAATTCTATTCCGACACCGGTAAAGTTCTAAATACAAAACTGACAACTTGGACCCGTTTAGCGACAGTTTTTGTATACAGAACTTTATTGTGCTTGAATAAGGTTTAAAATACAAAAACTCAGTAAGCTACAAAAATCTTAAAAAATATATCAGATTTAAAACATTTGTTTTGAATCAATGTTGCCTGCCAGTAATATTTTTTCCCGCCAATAGCCAATAGCGTTTTTTTAAAGACCCAGTGATCAGCTGAGGCACTCCGATTTTATTTTCATACTTAAATAATATTTTTTCTTTTTACAGGAAAGAAATGAACGTAATAAAAAAAATGTCTTGGCTACGCGCAGTCATGATATCTTGCGTAAAACTGAACACGAAAGTCGCCATTCTGCTCAGCATAATGTCATATATTTCATTTGGGAACGATTTGACTGCAGCAAAAGTATTCGTCATATTTTCCTACTACGAAATTCTGAAATACACGCTTGTCGACTTTCTCCCTCTCGCAATTACGTTTACATTGGAAGCTTACGTGAGTGTGAAAAGGATGCAAGAGTTTTTGTTGTTGCCTGAGGTCGATAATCAAGATGGTGTTGACTTGTTGACTGTTGATGAGAAGAATATTGTTACGACTAACGGAGTTTTTGAGAAGATTGGGAATGGGTAAGTTTATTATTTAATGTTATAGTGAATGTTCCAATTGCAAGCGTTTCTAATAAATGGTAGAGATGAATTGGATACCTACATGTTTGGCCGGATACCGTGGTTTACCGGATCTATGATAAAAAATCTCAAAAATGGCTCAGCCGATTTGAATATTATTTCTTTCGTTTTGATCGCCTCAATACTGGGGTGATTTATTTTTTAAATTTTGTTTACGTGGTATTAAGTTCACCGGGTCATCTAGTATGCAATAAATATATTGAGTACTGAGTATCCGGTCATCCTATGAGCCATATAGTCGGATATTCGGCCTTAATATTACCACAGATAATCGATTATGGATTTGCGTTCACAAATGAAGTAAGCGATTGACGTAATAATGAATTGATTTGTTGCGCATTGCGATCACACTTGTTGTTTGTTTTATTAGAGGTTAATACTGAAAACATTTTTATTTCATGGCATAATAAACTGTGAAAAATGTAATCGGTAAAGAAAGGATCGTCTATATGGGTTTTATTCAATAAATAAAGTAGACTTTATGAAATCTTCGTCATAATTAATCCACTTCATTTGGTATATTGGCCGGATATTGGCTTACTATTGAGTATCCAATCCGATAATGAATAGTAAAATCAGGCCGGATACCAGATAGTTGCTGAATATCCGTTTCATCTCTTATAATTCGCCTTTAAACTAAAACATGTAAAAGAGATATAGTCCATACTTCAGGAGAGGTCGGCCGGGGTATATAATAATAATTATCTATACATTTATTACAAATCCTGCTCCTCCCCCATCAGTCAGCAAGCGTACATCAAGTCGGAAAGCAACCTGGAACACTTGAAGCCTCCAGTTCTCATAGCTATGAAGGACTACACGGCCCACTGGAAGAACGTGGACGATGACTCCGTGGATGGGAAGATTCCAGCTCTTGTGAAAATTAATCTTACTGTGAGTAAAAAAAAACTATAATAGGGATGATGCCTGGGTAAAAAAAATGAAATTCTAATTAGTCCGTCAGTCAGATAATAAAAAAATATTAGACACGTATTTTTTGCTTTATCATATTAATAAAAATTTACTTAGATAAAAACGCATTTTAAGTTCGGGAGTGGGGGTCGCTACGTCACTAGTACGTATAAAATCTACATACTCGTGACGTCATGGCACATTTTACCTCAATGTATCACCGTAATCTTTAGATTACGTAAAAAAAGAAAAATACGTGTCTAATATTTTTTAATAATCAACATTGCGTGCTCTATTTAAGAGCATTTATTCTAAAACTTGGCAAAAACCGCACGGGCCGAGCCATCAGGTTAAGCTACGCTAGCCGGACTTAGTCCGTGGATGGGTGACCACTGACAATCTTTACATACTGAGACTCCTTCGTGCCTCAGAAAGCACGTTAAGCCATTGGTCCCGGATATCATTCGTGGATCTTTGACAATCGTTACAGGTCGTCAGAAGCCCGAAAGTCTGACAGCCAGTTTTACCAAGGGATATCGTATTACCCAGTTACTGGGTTGTGGAGGTCAGATAGGCAGTCACTCCATGTATTATACTGGTATTCAGCTACATCCGGTTAGACTGGAAGCCGACCCCAACATAGTTGGGAAAAGGCTAGGCAGATTGATTGATATCGTTTATAATGTTTTCATGGACAGTTAGAACCGTGTTATGTATTTTATCAAATCAAACCAAAACATTTATTCGCATAATATGGGTCACCTAACAAAATACTTACATGAATGTTACATAACATTTATATGATACTCATATTTATCATTTCTTATCATAATATGTGAAACTTATCACAATATTATTCCTATACAGGGTGGCAGGGACATCGACGCGAAAACTGATACCATGGATTCGGCACATGATTTTGAACCCCCTTGCGTCGAAATTATTCGTCGGTTAATTAAGAAAAAATCTGCTGTTCCATACATTTTGACCGCGTAGGTATTGCATTTTCTATGGAACAGCAGATTTAAAAAAAAAAAAACTGAATTCGTCGGTTTTTTTTTGGTTCATGTACTGAATCCATGGTATCATTTTTCACGTTGATGTCCCTGCTACCCTGTATACATACTTTTTTACCACAACGGGGAAGCTCTTGGCCTGCATCTCACCTGATGGTAAGTGATGATCAGGCCGAAGGTGGAAGCGAGCTTCACCCTGAATCTTCAACCACAGAGGAACTGGGTATCTTACCTCTAACTGCCGAAACACAACTTGTTATGGCGCCAGACTTAGATAAGATGGTGGTAGCTAGCCAGGCGGACTTAGAACAAGTCCACCACTAACCAAACCCGGCAGAAAATTTTGCTCCCACTGTGAATCGAAACCGGGACCTCTGAGTCTGAGACAGGTGCTGTAACCACTACACCACAGAGGTGGTTAAAAAAACAATCTTCTTCTTTTCGTGTGGTTAGTGACTAACCTGGTGTCAGAGTTCTAAAGCCGCCCATGGGCCTCTGACTCATGCCGTCGGAAATTTCTCTCAGGCATGCCGGTTTCCTCACGATGTTTTCCTTCACCGTTTTTGAAGCAAGTGATAATTATACAATACGCACATGAATCCGAAAAGTCACAGGTGCGTACCTTGGGTTCGAACTCGAGACCATGTAACTTAAAGCTTTGTCAGTAAAATTAAATAACCGATATCGATTCACCCACCTTTGTGATGTTTTGCCAATACATTTAATTGGATTTTGATGCATTTTCTTTTGCTCATAGATAAAACCAGAATCCTTAACAACAGTAGTGGGCACAGTTGGGTCAGGCAAGTCCACACTGCTGCAAGCAATGTTGAGAGAACTAACACCCACCAGTGGACATCTGCATGTCCAAGCTATCGTCGCCTACGCGTCGCAGGAACCGTGGCTGTTTGAGGCTTCCGTAAGTATCACTTGATTATAGGCGTGTGTAACTCTTTACGGAACCGACTCACTGATCCGGATCATTGAAGTGTTCCAAAAGATTGGTTCAGTAACAACGTTTCAAACGCATCATTTGAATCTGAATCATTACTTTGTCTCTGTGCTCTTTCCGCGAGACCGTCGCTTGCGAGGCGACTGAGCAGCAGTGAGCGAGTGAGCGAGAGAGAAAGACTGAGACGCTGAGTTACGTTACTTTAGTGTCAGTACTACCGAACTGACTCGCGAGACGCGAGTGAGCGGTCGACACATTACAATCTATTTAAGTCAGAAAGAGATACCAAATGAGATGTGTATCACTCATATTCTCACAGTTTTTCGTTGTCTTTATGCATTTTTATATCCTTTGAGCCGATGATTCAAATGATCCAAATGAAACATATCAATGATTCGGATCATTTCAGTGATCCAGATGCAAATGTTCCAATCGCAAAAATGATACACTTTGCCCACCTCTACTTGATTAGTCTTTTTTCTTCTTTTTCGTGTTTGGTGACTAACCTGATGTCAAATTTCCAAAACCTCCAATAGGGATGATGCCTGGGTAAAAAAATGAAATACTAATTAGTCCGTCAGTCAGATAATAATAAAAATATTAGACACGTATTTTTTGCTTTATCATATTAATAAAAAAATACTTAGATAAAACTTATTTTAAGTTGGGGAGTGGGGGTTGCTACGTCACTAGTATGTATAAAATCACCATTCTCCTGACTTCATTGGCGTAGGTGGAGAACAAAATAACAAAAAAGTCTGGTTTAGAGAAAATTGCGATTTGTAAGCGGCATGATTTGTAAGCGACATGATTTGGGTGTTACGATGATGGTGAAAAGTCAATTTGACCAAAATCGCAGTTATTTAGTTCTCCACCTACTCCTACGATATTTACCTGTTTTGATTAATTTGCTAATATGAAATATCGCTAACTAGTGAACAAAAACATTAATAATGAATTGTAATTATAACACTGAATTTGATGTTGTAACCGTTTTATGTGTAAAAAGGCATTTGGAAACCAAATACTTTTTTTTTTACATCTAAAACGAAATATTCGGTGTGACGATATTAATTATTGCATTTCATAATCAATATTTTAGTTCGCTAGTTAGCCATATTTCATATTTCCATACAGTAATATTGCCAGATTAATCAAAACAGCGAAATATTTGACAGCTATTTGCGACTTTGCCAACTTTCATAATAAATGCTTTTGCATTTATTATGAAAGTAGGACAATATAATGTTAAAAACATTATTTTCTCCAGGTCCGTCAGAACATCCTCTTCGGCCAA
The DNA here is from genome assembly GCA_947364205.1 of Agrochola lota. Classification (NCBI taxonomy): domain Eukaryota; kingdom Metazoa; phylum Arthropoda; class Insecta; order Lepidoptera; family Noctuidae; genus Agrochola; species Agrochola lota. The sequence continues at coordinate 3,706,978 of OX376246.1, read as the reverse complement.
GACATGGACCTTCGGAGGTACAAGCAAGTGATCAAATGCTGCCAACTAAAGACTGACCTCGAGATTTTGCCGAATGGTGATAAGACTGTGGTGGGGGAACGAGGTGAGTTCATTTAAGGACATTATTATCGATCTTTTATCATCTTTCAAGACTTTTCCCAACTATGTTGGCGTCGGCTTCCAGTCTAACCGGATGCAGCTGAATACCAATATTTAACATGGAGCGACTACCTATCTGTCCTCCACAACCTAGATATTGAATAACTCGATACCCCTTGGTAAGACTGGTTTTCAAATTTTCAAGATTCTGACGAATCGTAACAACTGTCAAAGATCCACGAATTACAGCAAGGACCAACGGCTTAACGTGGTTTCCGAGACACGGAGGTGTCTCGGTATGTAAGCGTAGTTGTTGGTATATTGGTTCGGATGTTGGTATATTGGCGTGTGCTAGCTGGCATATAGCAAATAATTTAATTTAATGTTTTATGTTGCATAATGTACATTATTTTGCATAACTACTATTGTATAGAATCAAGTTTTTCTAACTGAACAGACAGCTGTGCTGCTGGGGAGTTTGTTGCGCCCATAGATATAAGAAAGAAGGCTTCGCTACTTCTTCTTCCCAGCTGCAGCACTAGGAAGTGGTGAAGGGTGGGCGTTTTTGGGGGACTGTATTATGTAATTTTGACGTTTGAAAAGTGCTGATTCTCAGCCTATTTTGAATAAATGACTTTTGAATTTGAATTTGAATTAACTTAACCTCATAGATCGACCCGTGCGGCTATTATTACTTAGCCAAAAGCTCCTCCTTATCGGCCTGTTTTACTTGTTAATTTATAGTTTCGAGTAATCCAACAAAACATATAAACTAAATCTGTCGAATCCTCTATTAGCATAAACATAAGCATAATCAGTCTAAAATATTCCCACTGCTGGGACTCAGGCCTCCTCTCTGTGAGGGGGAGTGGGCCGTAATCCACCACGTGGGCCCAGTGCGGGTTCGAATTTTTGGTTGAAGGACATGCCGGTTTCTCCACGATGTTTTCCTTCACAGTTTTGCGAGCAGTGGTGATGAAATAATTTACACAAAGTAAAGTGCCTGTCGGGGTTTTAACTTACGACCTATAAGTCGGAAGTCGCGGCCGTTACCACTGAGCCACCACTGTTCTCATCCACCCCTCCCATCCTCTATTAATTAAGAACTAATTTCTAGGTGCTTCCCTATCTGGTGGTCAACGCGCCAGGATATCGCTAGCGCGCTGCGTGTACCAGAACGCTGATGTTTATCTACTGGATGATCCCTTAGCGGCTGTGGATGCTAAGGTAAGAACGACATATTGACCTTGATTAAAAGCAAATAATGGTTTCTGAAATCAGTACTTTTCAAACGGCCAATTGACCCCAGTGATCAACTTGGTGTCAGAGTCATAAAGCCACCCATGGGACTTGGCTTCACATGCCGTCGAGAAATATCTCTCAAGCATGCCGGTTTCCTCACGATGTTTTCCTTCACCGTTTTTGAAGCAGGTGATAATATACAATACCACAGATTAATACAGATTGGACACTCCTCTTTAAAGACATTTAAATAAAAAACCAGCCAAGTGCGTGTCGGACCACGCACAATGAAGGGTTTCGTAGTTGGGATGAATTTATCCCAAGAACAAACTTAAAATTGTAGTTGAAAAACATGTTCTCCTATACATTCCAACTGCAAATGTAAGTTTGTACGCACAATATTGAGAGATTAACCATGTTGTTTTAAGACCATAGACTCCTTATAGGTTTTTCTGTAATCTAAACTATTTTCTGTATTTTTTTCTGAAATTTTTAGCTAAGTAGTTTCGGAGCTAAGGGTCAATTATCATAAATTTTCATAAATAACTTTAAAACTATTTATTTTAAAATTATTAGCTGTTCAGCTTAGACTTTTTTATTTATTTTTCTAATTTTTTGGAAATATGTCTAGGAATAAATATAAAATAAAAATATGAGTAGTTGTTAGTAAGTACTTCAAAACAATAGGGATGATGCCTTTTTTTTTTTTTTTTTTGAGGGTGGGAAATCATCAAATGACTTCTCCCGCTCTGGGCAGAGCGAGAGGGTGTGTCAGACTTTTACTGACTAAAACCCACCCGTGTTCCTTCCGTTGCCTGTGTGCCGGGGCCGCGTTATCCCTTTCGGACAAACCCGCAACCCCAGCAGGCATTGGTCTTTCGACCCCGTCGGTTGGTGCTGACATCTCTTTGAGGCGCGCGTGGAACACAACACGCCGTCGACACGGGCCTGGTCCTTATCGGACGGCGAGCTGCCCATTGCTCACCGTCCGCAAGCCCGCGCCTACGGTGGCCGGAAGTCGGCTCTGGACTCCCGACGCCCGGGGCGTCTCCTGCGGCGACTAGGGCCGCGAGGGCGTGCAGCTTGCATCTCCCTCGCGCGCTCCGCCTCCTCCTTCGCGAGCATAACTGCTTCGCAGAAGGAGGTGACGGCCTCCCATGCACTCTCGCTCCGAACCATGGCCTGAACCAGGGCCGGACGCGAGAGATCGCCGCCGCCGATCGCCTCCGTGAGGACACGGCGGTGCTCCGCCCAAGCCGGGCAGACCTCCACCGTATGCTCCACCGTGTCCTCCGGGCGATCCACACAGTGGTGACACCCGGGCGTTTCCTCCCGCCTTACGCGGAACAGGAACCTCCCGAAACAACCGTGTCCGGTGAGGACCTGCGTCAGGCGGAAGGTGAGGACGCCATGGCGCCTCTCAAGCCACTCCTCAAAGAGGGGACTTATCGCCGCAATTGTGGCGTGCCCAGCGCTGGGTTGCGACAATCGCACACTCCATGCCGCCATGAGATCCCGCCGGAGCTCTGTCCGCTGTGCCGTGATTTCTCGCGGCAGCGGAGTTACACCCCGGCGTTTCGCCTCCTCGCGCAACTCCCACATGTGCGCGAGGACTTTCGCCTCCAGATCCCATGGCGGTAGTCCGGCAAGGAGGCTCGCCGCCTCACGGGAGACCGTGCGGTATCCCCGGACCAGCCTGATGGCCATGACCCTTTGGGACGCGTTCAACCGCCGGGCCGGTCGCAGCCTCAATGAACGCGCCCACACCGGTGCCCCGTAAAGGGCCATGGACCGCACGACCCCCGCGTAAAGCCTCCGGCAGGAGGCGTTTGGACCCCCCAGGTTGGGCAGGAGCCGCTTCAAAGCAGCCCCAGCCCTATCCAGTTTGGGAGCCAAACGTCGGAAGTGCTCCACGAAGTTCCACCGGCTGTCGAGGACGAGTCCCAGGTACTTCATCGTCGACTCGACACCGATGTGAACCCCTCCCGCCGTAATCTGGGAACCCGACAGTGGCGCGTTCCGAGGACCATAGAAACACATGGCCTCGGACTTGTGCAAGGCCACCTCGAGTCCCAGTTGCCGGATCCTTTCGACGATTGTCGCAACCCAACGTGTCGCTAATTCGGCCGCCGCCTCATGCGACCTCCCCTGCACCAGGACCAGCGTGTCGTCAGCGTAGCAAACCACGCTGACGCCGCTAGGGAGGTCGGCGCGCAGCACCCAGTCGTAGCCGATGTCCCACAGATGCGGCCCCAGGACCGATCCCTGTGGGACACCGCACGACATCTCTCGCCGGTTCCACTCACCGTGGTGACCGGGGTAGATGACGGCCCTGTCCGTTAAATAGGCCTCGACCACTCGACAGAGGTAGGTCGGCATCCGGTGATACCGGAGTGCCTCCCTAATGCAACTCCAGGGCAGGGTATTGAAGGCATTGGCGATGTCAAGAGACACCGCCAAGACTACCCCACCCCGGGCAACAGCATCCCCCGTCGTGAGGGCTCGAACGCGCATGATGGCATCCACCGTAGAGCGCCCCTTGCGGAAACCATACTGGCTCTCCGCCAAATCCGGCCCCACTCGCACCAGCTGCCCGACAAGGCGGTCTGCAATTACTCTTTCAAAGAGCTTGCCCACCTCATCGAGCAGCACGATGGGCCGGTAAGCGGACGGAGAGTCCGCCGGGCGCCCCGGCTTCTTGATGAGGACCAGTTTCCCCGTCTTCCAACGAAGTGGGAACTGGCCCCTCTCCAAGCATGCGCTTAGGAGCCCCCGAAGTCGAGGCCCGAGAGCCTCTAAGGCCAGAACCCAGGCTTTTCCAGGTAAGCCGTCGGGTCCTGGGGCGGTATTTTTGGCACTCAGCCTACGTACCGCCACTCTCAAATCTACCTCGGTCACCTCCGGAGATTCGTCGTCGTCGTCAATGGTGTGGTCCGCATCGGGCACCGCAGGAGGCGGAGCCATGGGCGGGGGAGTATGTTCCCCTCGCGAAGGGAACAGAGCGCTCACCACGTCCTCCACGAGCTGGGGCCGGAGACTCTGCGTCAGCGGGGGAGCCCATGGGCGGAGTTGATCTCTCACCCATTTGTATGGGCGTCCCCACGGATCTCTGTTCAGAGTCTCCAGCGACTCCTCGCGGGCCACTCCTCTGGCCCGCTCGATCTCCGCTCGGAGGGCGGTCTTCGCCGCTCTGTACCCGTCGTACAGCTCCGCCTCAATGGCTTCCGTATCCGGAGGGCGGATACGGAGCCTGCGGTGCCTGGCGTACAGGTGGCGCGCTGCAACGCACGCCGCGCGTAAAGCGGTCAGCTCACGCGACCACCAGTACACCTGGCGCTGAGCACGTCCGGGCTGGACCCGGGGCATTGCCACGTCACAAATTTCGGACATGGCCTCCCGGAACCACTCCGCCTCGTCGTTTATGTTGGCAGGCCTGTCCGGTGATGTCACCCAGGCCTGCACGATCGAGGCTTCCAGGAGGAGCTCCCGGTCCAGCTGCTTCAGCGCCCACCGCGGACCACTCGAGGTCTGTCTGACCGGCGTGCCCGAGGTCTGGGCGGAGACGTCAAACCGGATGTACCGGTGATCGGAATAGGTCTCCACCCCCTCCATGACGCGCCAGTCAATGACACGCGGCGACAGAGCGGGGCTGGCGAACGAAATGTCCACTACTGACTCGCCCCGCATCCGCACGCACGTGGGGACAGAACCCCGGTTTAGGACGACCAGGCCCGACTCCAGAGCCCAGTCCTCCACCATCCTGCCCCGTGTGTCCGTTAACCGGGAACCCCAAGCCACGTTCTTGGCATTGAAGTCCCCGAGGACGATCACGGGGAGGGGATGGTACCCGACGACGACGACTCAACGACGACGAGGGATGATGCCTGGGTAAAAAAAATGAAATTCTAATTAGTCCGTCAGTCAGATAATAAAAAAATATTAGACACGTATTTTTTGCTTTATCATATTAATAAAAAAATACTTAGATAAAACGCATTTTAAGTTGGGGAGTTGGGGTCGATACGTCACTAGTATGTATAAAATATACATACTCGTGACGTCATGGCACATTTTACCTCAATGTATCGCCGTAATCTTCGTAAAAAAAGAAAAATACGTGTCCAATATTTTTTTATAATATCAAAGACGGACTAAAAATAATTGTTAGTCACCATTCCTATTGTACATTTTGCTAAATTGTATTTTGTATGGAACTAGGTCCAAAAAGTGTCCATAAGATTCTATCAAACAATAAATCTGTTTCAGGTGGCCCACGCAATATACGAGGATTGCATCAAGAACTTCCTCCGTGACAAGGCGACCGTGCTAGTGACGCATCACGTACAGTACGCGAAGCATGCGCAAAACGTGTGCGTTATGAGATCGGGACGGGTAAGTGTTAAGGCTCATTTAGACATTTACATTATAGTCTATTTTCTTAGGTAATTACATAGAGGTAAACAAAAACGTATCGTTTTTAAAAGAGTAACGGTGGAGTTTCTTGCCCATTCTTCTCCATATAATCACTACCTTTTGGAAGGGGCGACTAGAATCAATTCATTTTTTTTTATTTTGACCTTCAGAAGTGCCTTACAAAGGCCTATTTGAAATAAATGATTTGCCTTTGTAAAACGGGTCATTTTATAGATGTCACTTTCTTGTTTCAAAATATGTTATTACCAAATTAAATTTGCTTTCGATTTTTACAATATGAATTTAATGTTAAACTTTATCATTTATTCTTAAACTACTCTTCGTAGATGTAACTGCTTGAGCACAATTTTTTTGTTAGATTTATAATAAGTAATAAAATAATATTTTGTAATCAGTCTATTGTAAAGAGCCCAAAAATACAGGTTCCATAAACTTCAACGAATTATAATGTTGCTAAATTGAAGACTACAACTCTGACGTAGCATGACAACTGAAGTGACAGGTATTATGTTTAGCCGGTTACTTGACAGCTCTCTCATCACGTAGTTTTTTTTGTTTACGTTTATTTAACTACTTAAACAAACGTAGTATAGGAGAGAGTTACTCGACCGTCGAGCAACGAGAATGCCCAGTTTCTACAAGTCAACTTGTTGATCTTCTTTTGATAATCCCGAAGTATATTATTATACCATGGATAATCCTATCTATTGAAGGCGAAACACTCTGTGTGTCAATTAGAAAGTAAACGTCTACTGAATACCGGGTGACTTTAAATATAATGCAAGTATTTCGGGGGTATAAGTAAATAAGCATGAATATGAACTACTATTATTATGGGACCAGCTGTGAAAACACGAAAACATCTGCTGTTTTATAGAGGTATGAGGAACGGGGTAAAGTTCAGCGCTCATCCTCCATCGAAAAGGGAGGATCCTCCGACCAGTGTCGAGTCTGGTGGGCTACTGCCTGACGATTGATTTCGGGACGTTGTATATATGCTGGCCGCGCAGTAAACTCTGTTTGCGCGACGTCAGTGTGATGCGTATTTGGCATGTGGCGAATTAGATACCGCCTCAGTTTCAGTATCAAACAGATCCAAGCAGTAAAAGATGTTAATTTTCTCCTCTTGAGAAAATGCTCATGATTTCAATAACCCCTGTAGATTATATTTTATTCTTTTCCCACCAGATCGAAGCCCAAGGAACCTACCATGAGCTAAAGAACGGAGTGGCAGAATTCGAGAAACTTATAGAAATGGGAGAAAAGGTCAAAGAGGAAAAACAGAAAGCTACCACCTATGAGAATACTGAGAGTGTTGTAAGTTATCAATCAATCAAATATTAATCAATCAATCAATAATTTATTTATCGATAAATATTTTATTAATCTTTAATTTTAATATCACGTCTGTAGGCCGGTGCTTAAAGCACAGTATAATGATGTAACAGTATTATGTCTCGGCAGTGACCTTGAAATAATTACCTACGGCCGCTCGGTAGATGAACCTTTGGCGTCAGTGCGCAACAGCCGCGCAATCGAGACTATTGCGTACAGTACGACACAACTTAGATATAGAGCATAAATTTGAGAATTTTCATACATTCATATCAATGTATTTGGTTATATGACTTTATAAGTTATTGCGTTTTCGTAAAGATGATTTTCACCTAAAGCAGTAATAAAGATTAGTGATTTTGAAGGCGCACTCAGTTCGGATGGTGATCGGTTTTACGAATTTTGCCGATGCTACATCTAAATTGTGTCATACTGTGCTGGCTTACACTGAGATTTTGAAGCGCGTCGTTTCAGCCGTTTACTATAACCTATTTATACTGTGCTTAAACTAAACCCACATTTCTCAAGTAGGCGACTCTATTGCTACAGTCCGGCCGTTGACAGAATGCGTTCTTGACACCTGTCAGTTTCATAGGAGTGTTTTGCGAATTTGATCCTTTTTACTACTAGAAATTGTCAAACTGACAGGTGACAGGAAAGTTTTCGCTCGAAGGCCGGACCGTAGTAACTGGGCCCGAATTCAAATTCGGGGCTGGTATTGAGATTATCCTAATAGAAAAACTTAAGGATCCAATAAAGAATTGAGTATTGAGGATCCAACGATCGGCAGCCGCACTGCTACCTACAAGATACATATGGGTCACTCCGCATTTTAGGTATGAAGCTACAAGTAGGTACGCGGCGGGCTCGACTTGTTGAATTCAGTGAGCGTTACGTAGTCAGAAGATATAAGAGTTACGCGATAGAAAGAGAGACAACTTCTAGGTGAATATACCTGAGGGCTTCCAAACAAATGTACAAAATATTAAAGGTGTATGTATGTATGTTTGTCCACGCATTTCTCCGAAACTATTAATCGGATTGTGAGTATTTTTGAAGTGGAAACTTCTTTAGCATCGTTGTGATTTGAAAGTCGATGACACGAAAAAGCGACAATAAAAAGACAGACCCATAAATTCATAAGATTTAACGTGGGAGAAAATGAGATAGGAAGCATTATACAGTGTTTCTTATATTCGTGGTTCTCTTTGTGCTCTGCTTCGTACCCCCTCCACTCGTGTTTACCAAGGCATAGTGGGAGTTTGCTTGGGCCTCAGCGTTGTGGGTACGTTTGTTAATACGTGTTTGTGCGCGCATATGCTATGATCATTACTAACACCTACAATTATCCTCTTCCCGAAATTTTACATTCGTCTCAATATCTTAAAGCCAAAATTTTAGAAGATTTCACTTCTACCACGTGTGAATTGCACACATGTTTTTTTTATTGGCATACCTTTACTTCTACTTAGAAAACAGTGGAAGTTTCATCAAAATCGTTTCAGTAGTTTTCAAGGTATGGACTAATATGTGTAAGTGAGACGCCCTGGCTTAGTGATACGAACTACGGGTGTGTCAAAGGGAAAACATCTCAAAACTTTTGTCGAGCACAACTAAAAAGTGAAAAATAAAAACTTTTTTACAAAAAACAACAACCGACCCTGAATTGCACTTTATTGTGTCGTAGCAAGAGTCGCTTTTTATTTAAATGATGTTGCGGAGTGTCCCATCTGAACTATTCTGTGCTAAAAAGCAGACAAAGTACAATTTTATAAAACTCATTATACAGGGTGGCAGGGACATCGACCCGAAGCCGGCTACCATGGATTCAGTACATGATTCTGAACCCCCCATTTTTTTTTTTTTTGATGTTTGGAAATTATCAAATAACTTCTCCCGCTTTAGGCGGAGCGGGAGGGCGTGTCAGACTGAAAAAATCTGCTGTTTCACAGAAAAGTGCAATACCTACGCGGTCAAAATGTATGGAGCAGCTGTTTTTTTTGTTAATAACCGACGAAAAATTTCAACGCAGCGGGGTTCAGAATCATGTACTGAATCCATGGTAACCGGCTTCGCCTCGATGTCCCGGACACCCCGTATTAATAAATAATATAATTTCTTTGTTATTAGGTCTTGTATAACGTTATGGTAAAATCAGACAGAGCGGACTCGAAAAGAAGCGTTAGTTTTGTTTTATTTCAGTAATTTGAATGCCTTGTATATTTCGATGTTTTTAGTGAACACTTTAGCGGTAGCTATGGTCATATTAGCTAACAAGTTACAGTTCGTATTTAGTATTTACGTAGAATCTTGATTTATCACTGAAATCGATAAATGGAAACATGAGAATCAAGACTGGCTGTAAAAACACGAAGAATCGTACCATATTTAGCAAAAAACGCCGGAAACAAGTACGTTTTTGTATGGCCATATTTTATTTTTATTTTTATAGTGGCAATAGAAATACATACTCTGCAAAAATTTCAAGTGTCTACCTATTACGGTTTATGAGATACTGCCCGCTGACAGACAGATGCACAGCGGAGACTTAGTAATAGGGTTCAATTTGGCACCCTTCGAGTACGGAACCCTAACAATTATGTAAAATTGTTTGTGGATTCCGATAAAATGATAGACATCCAATAAAAACGTTCAGGGATTTTAATTGTTTATTAGAAAGAAAGAAAACGTTTATTTGGACACAGTTCCTGAAACACAAAATACAAAAAAAGTAAAATTGATAGTACTATTTTAACTATAAGTGTGCCTCACGGCTGTGCAAATGAAAGAGAAAAAGGACAAATTAAATTGACACACTACGTCAATTTACCGTGTTTAAGGCCCGAATTCCTCTGTCGCTGATGTCGGTCGCTGATGTCGGTCGCGCGTACGAATATACGTTGTGTTCTATGAAGCACCACACTGTAAAGCTGACATCAGCGGCGCGCGAGTTGCTACGCGCCGCTGATGACGCGCGTCGGTCTCGCTCGTCAGCGCCGCGTTCGTCGGTCGACTGACGCGCTATAGAACGCTATGAGCGTCCTCACTCTGTTCCCGACCGTCGGCACGCGCGCGTACAGTCGCCCGCCACCATGAACATTGATACCGAACGTGTGATTGCCGAGGTGCGCCAACGTCCTGCATTGTGGGATTTATCGAATGAACTTTACAAAGATCGCGATGCCAGAGCAAAATTTTGGTTACAAGTTTATGAAGCACTTTTTCCCGAATTCAATAATGAGGGCGATGATAAAAAAAGGAGATCGGTAAGTAAAAGATAATTGTGTTTATAATAATTTTAAAATAATCTATCTGTTATTATAATCTATGTGTTTAAAATAATCTAGTCTAATGGAATAACATGCTGTCAATTTCAGAACAAAGCATGGCATATTATAAACCTAACTGCATCGGATTTCCAGGAAATTGGTCCCGCTGTTTTGATATCAAAATGACGGGACCACTATTCAGTTACCATAAAGTATATTCTATTCTATTCTAAGATTAAGAACTGTATTACCTATGATGCACTTCAACTCGAATGTACTTTCGTGGAGCAACGCGGGGATCTTGCGGGGGGTTGGGCGACGCGATAGATAATTACGAGAGCAACTTGAAAATGTGATTTTTTGTTTGTTGAGATATCTTAACGATTTTGGTGTCAAATGAAAGGTCTAGGTCTAAAACCATTTTATCCGTTTGAATCATGTAAATTGGTTCACGCGTTTAGGAGATAATAATATTAGTACCTACCTAGGTATTAGTAAAAATATAAACAACCAGAATGTTTGATGATTTACGAGTAGTTCTACGAAGTTTTTAATTAATGCTAAATAACATTAAACAAAGAGGTAGATTGTTGTTCTCATTATATGGTCAGGATGATGATGAGATGATGAGTGTTGCACATAGTTTATGTTTATTAATTATTGGATGGTGATGAAAAATACACACAAACACTAATTGTACCTACACGTTTAATAATGTCCATACACAAAAGTTTTATGTAGAAACGACAATTTAAAACAAGAGACCACACGAATTACAATAAAATCAGTCGTTGTCCGTTCCACGTCGTTGGCGGGAATGCGCAATTAGCGTGGGATGTGTAGATGCTATTTCTTAGTAAATATACTCGTTTTGCCATGGCAAAGAACCTTCCGGTGAAATCAAGTAGTTAGCGAATAAGTCTCTTAAAGTATCGCCTGTCCGATTCATAATGTTATAGCTGTTTAGAGGAACATTTTCTAAACCAACAATTGACATAGTATCAATAACATCATATCCATCACGAACTCTTATAAAGTTATGTAATACACAACATGCTTTGACTATTTTAATGCTGTTAATCAATGAAGTCCTCATAGGCCTGTGAAATACTTCAAATTTATTAGACATAATACCAAAAGTAGATTCTATGTAGCGTCTTGCCCTACTAAGACGGTAGTTGAATATTTTTTTCTTGTGAGTCATATTACTACGAGCGTATGGTCTTAAAATATGACGTGATATTCCAAACGCTGCATCCCCTACAATCATGTAAGGAAACGGTGTCCGGCTGTTATCTACTTGTCTTGGTTCTGGTAGGTTTATTTCGCCGCTTTGTAATTTTGCATACAAGTTACTGTCCCTAAATATTATTGGGTCAGAATCTGTTCCACAAGCACCCACATTAATATACTTAAAACAGTAATTAGCGTCACACATAGCCAACAGAACGATTGAATAATATTTTTTATAATTACTGAATAAACTTCCACTGAATGCAGGGCAAATAATACGGACGTGCTTGCCATCTATCGCTCCAACACAATTCGGAAAATTTGCTCGTGATTCGAAATCCTCAGCGATTCTCAGCCAATCTTCATGTGACGAAGGCAGTCTTAAAGTTTCGTCGTGCAGAACATCCCAAATTTTTGTACACACTTCTGTAACGATTTTGCCAATAGTGATTCTCCAAGCCGATAGTGGTAATGTAGATCTATGTAGGTATTGCCGGTCGCAAGGAATCTGTAAAGTGTAATAATATGTATTAAATTTACTCTTTTTTCTTATTTTTTATTGTTTCAGAAAAAAATGTGCAGCAACGATGGAACACTGCAAGAGATGCATATATGCGTTGCAAAAATGTCTTAAAAAATACTCCCTCCGGATGAGGAGGAAGTAAAAAAAAGGTGTACATATATTTTGAAGATATGAAATTTCTTGATAAAAAACACCAAGCTGAAGTTGAGGACTCCATCGAAAGTAATCAGGCTACACCGAGCGCAATTAATCAGGATATCCCAAGCATATCTAATCAAGACGTGCCAAGTACGTCCAGTCAGGACATACCAAGGAGCACAGGACTTGAAGTAAATACAGAATTACAGAAAAGTGTTGCTCAAGAAAATTCTACAGACTCTAATTTTCGTAATAAACATTCTAATAAAAATCAGCGAAAAAGAAAACAGACGGACACTGATGAATTCGATAAAGAGATGCTAAAGATGTTCAAAGATAATGGAAAACTTTTTAAAAATGATGACATGAATTTTTTCATGTCTCTCCTGCCAATAACAGAAAAGTTTACAACGCATCAAAAACTGATTTTCCGTACAGAAATGCTCAAAAAAGCAATGGAAATTAGTAATATGCACAATCCATATGACCCAGTAGACCGAATTCTTCAGATTCTTATTTTTCTCAACAGTCTGAATCGATTTTACGCAGTCAAGATCCGATCAACGTACATGAATATGAAACTTTCCCTGATATGTCAAATACCGTTTCACAAGAATGTGTGATGTACGATGTACGTCCCACTACTTTTTATACAATAAACTCCGGATCCCAAATTATTTCTCAAGGATACCAAACCATCCATGGCATTACTAGGAAAGCCAACGAGGACAAGTAAAATGTGTCCTTCAACTAAATAAATAACAATTTTATTCTTTTTTGCAAAAAATAATAAAAAACTAATACAAAAATGTATTGTTTTCTTTCTTATTATTATGTTCCAATAATAGATTGATATTATGTAACTCACCTCAATGTAACAGCAAGTCGTTCCACTGGAGGTATAATTTCTCGATACATGGAGCAGTGTTTCAGGTGATTTTCTAACTTTGATAACAGTTCATCAAAAGTTTTTACTTTCATTCTAAAATAATTAAAAAACTTTTCCTCGTCCTGACGTAGCTTTTCAAATAAAGTAGAAAATTCACCATTCGTCACCCTATCAGCAACAATTGGGTGAATGTGATATCTTTTTTTTCTATATTGACGCCGTCTCCGCTTGCGTAAGTATGCTGCAGCAACTAAACAATTTATAAACGGGTTCATAATAATATCCCAAATTCCAACTCCGCTTCACAAATCCACAACAAATCCATTTGGAGACGCCTGTACCGTGGAGCGGTCAGTATCGCACTACGGATGTTTTCATTGGCGCTGATGGTCAGCGCGCTACGCGACTGACGGTACGCGACCGACGTCAGCGACAGAGGAATCCGGGGCTTAACCATTTCATAGAACTGTCAGAGAATGACAGTTGTGATTTGAATTTACATAACCATTAATTTCCCTGATTCTGTTATTTTGAATATAATGTTGGCCTAGTATTCTTTCTCCTTCTTCCTTTAAATCCATCCAAGGTTGTCTTGAAATGATCGCTTTTATCGGAAAACCGGATAGCGCCCTCTATCAGCGCGACCACACAGGTTCACCGAACAAAAAATTCGAACAATTGTATATTCGCGTGACGAACGTTTTAAATACTTCGCGGGGTAAGACCGTCCATTGAGTCACCCTATGTTAAATTTCTTCTTCTGTAATTCGTATAGTGTACATAATAAAGAGTAATCTATTTTTTTTCTAATCTGATGTAATTATTTTTAGGAACACAGCTACAAACTCAGATCCCAGCGCTCCATGTCCGAAGCATCACAACTGTCCTTCAACCTGGATCTAGACAACAATTTAGATCCTAAATATGAAGGTAAGAGTTATTTTCTTTAATATGTATTTTACATTCACTTTTGACAAGAACCAATATCATGACTACAAACATTTAAAACCATTAATTCTGAGGTGAAAATCAGCACTTTAAAGTGGGTGATAGAGGTGTGAACTTAAAGTACGCGGTTTTTAAGTTCGCCAACTTACTCGGTTCGCGGTCGTTAACACACGTATCCCGATGTTGTCGAAATTTCTCAACGGAACTAAACATACATTTCACAAATGTCGGCAAGTGACTCGTGGCGATGATAGACGTATGAAACTACGATCCAAGGCGGGCAACGAGCAAAATTTCAAACCTGTTGGTTCGCCGACGAACTTACTCAGCGGTTTTAAAGTACGCGTACTACACACACGGGCTAGTAAGGTCGTCGAGCCATAAGTACGCGTACTTGCTCGTGCGTCGATTACCCCTTCTAGAGCCCCCGCAGACTACAGACTTTCTATCGGCCGACAGTTTGGTTGAGTTAGGCTACTAGCGCGCAGGACACGGCGCGGCATACGCTGGCAGAGTGTGCCGCTTGGGAGGAGCCACGCCGTGCCCTCATCTCAGAAGTAGGCAGTGACTTGTCGCTGCCGGCCCTAGTGAATGCGATGGTCGGCAGCGGCGAGTCCTGGGACGCGGTGGTTTCCTACTGCGAGACAGTCGTCTCGCAGAAGGAGGCTGCGGAAAGGGAGAGGGAGATCTCTTCCACTCACCCGGCCCGCAGCAGGCGCACCGGGCGTCGGCGGAGGGCGGACAACGCCCTCTTCCAGCCCCCCTAAATGGGTCCAGGGGCGACGGACTCGGGGACGTCCGTCGCCCCCCACACACCAGGACCCGAGGTGGCGGCGCGTAGTGTTCCACGCGCGCCCCTGTTAGACGTCGCGGGGGGAGTCAAACACCTCACTCCCCCCCCTGACCCGAGGAGGCCCGCGGTCGCGGGCCGGCACCAGCCGGGGGTTGCGGAAGATTTCAAGTTCCCGCGACCC
This sequence comes from Agrochola lota, assembly GCA_947364205.1. Lineage (NCBI taxonomy): Eukaryota > Metazoa > Arthropoda > Insecta > Lepidoptera > Noctuidae > Agrochola > Agrochola lota. The sequence goes on along the minus strand of OX376246.1, from coordinate 3,691,894 downwards.
CCGGCGTAGGTGTGAGTTGGAACACCGGGGTGGTTTTTAGTCAGTAAGAGTCTGACAGACCCCTCCGCCCGCCCCAGGGCGGGGGACATCCATGAGGATTTTCCACCCCGGAACAAAAAAAAAAAAAAAAAAAAGGCTACTAGCGCGCACATTGGACGTAAGCCGTCGGGTTGGTAGTGAGTGCACCTACTAGACAACAGTCGGCCGACTGCTCCGACGGATTTAACACTTTCGACTCCACCCACTTTTCATAGAACTCATACGCCATGCCGCCATACATATTGGAAGTGAACCCTCCGGGAGGGTTGCCGGCATTACGTTTGCGCTAAAGTTAATCATCGTGGACGGTCAACGGCATTAGGTTTAAAATCGTGTTATAAAACACTGTAAAATGAAGTACAATAGTGTTTTCAGAGGGTTTTATCGCTATACGTCGTTTCCAACCTTTGAATTTTTTTGTGAATATTTGTTACATTGAACAAAATATTAAAAAATGCTTGTATTTTAAAACCAACGCATAATAGAGATTCCTCATTTAATAGTATAGGATAGTACATACTAATTCCATACTCTCATAATAATACATACTAATTCCATGCTGCCTTGATAGTAGGTACTTTTACTAATCCCATGCTGCCATGTCATTATTCTAAGGTAGCCATCTTGTTCTAAACTTTGGGCGACCGAGCTCTGCTCGCTTGAAAATACGGGGATTTTTTTTTCCCCTAATATGAGACATAGGTAGATCGATTTTTCAACCCCCTTTTTTAACCTATAATGCAACTTTCATCGAAATCGTTAGAGCCGTTTTCGAGAATGTGATGGCAAATAATGTATACTAGCTTTTGCTTTTGGATGCTTTACTTGCTTTTGGATGTAGGAAAATATCCCACGGGAACGTACTAACAGGATTACATACGTAATAGCCGAGGAAAAGGTCATTGACTCCTACCGCTGCGCCCGCGTTGCCGTCAACCATAATTATTTTGTTACGCGTAATTTTGAATCTGTGATATCTTTTAAACTGTTCATTCAAATGATATGATGTCAGGGCACATTTTAATCTAAATTAAATGCCCAATTTAAATAACATATTTTATTGGATAAGGATTAATATGATACCGGTCAGAATAGCATCGGAAATAACAATGAAATTTTTATCAAATTCTGAATGATACTATACTGTGGGTCATATACTATCGCGGTCTTTTTGTTGAACTTTTTAAGATCTTCAATCCTGTAGAACATAAATTTGATGTATCTCTTAAAGCTTACGCGGCGCACGCCAGTAAAGCTCTCAGTCGGCATGACATCTTCGTCAATAATCGTCATATTTTAGCAAATTTACACAATCAATCTGCCTAGCCTTTTCCAAACTATGTTGGGGTCGGCTTCCAGTCTAACCGGATGCAGCTGAATACCAGTATTTTACACGGAGCGACTGCCTATCTGACCTCCACAACCCAGTAACTGGGTAATACGATACCTCTTGGTAAGACTGGTGTCAGACTTTCGGGCTTCTGACGACTCGTAACAACTGTCAAAGATCCACGAATGACAGCCGGGACCAACGGCTTAGCGTGCTTTCCGAGGCTCGGAGGATCCTTGGTACGTAAAGATGGTCATCCATCCACTGACCAACCCCGGCAAGCGCAGCTTAACCTGATGGATCGACCAGTGCGGCTGTTGTTACTAAGCCACGAGCTCCTCCCAAATAGCAAATAGCAAATTTACACAATGCTTTAATGAATTATACACTTAATTTTTTTTTTTTCTTTCATTGGTGGAAACCGTTTGAAAACCCGTTCGGTAGTTTTTGAGTTTATCGCGTTCAGACAGACAGACGCGGCGGGGGACTTTGTTTTATAATATTTTAAATTGTCTCCTAAATTGCGACCATTTCCTTCTAGGCGAGAGTCAAAAAAAAGGCTCAGTAGACAACAGTGTCTACGTGTCATACATCCGCAGCGGTGGCAGTACTCTGTCTATGGCGCTGCTCATCCTTCTGTTCCTTCTGGCGCAGTTCTTCTACTCCTCAACTGACGTGTGGCTGAAAGAATGGTGAGTTTCTTCAATATTACTTACTGGTCTCATTACCAAACGAGTTCTAACTTTAATTCAAGCACATATGGTTCACTCCGCATATAAAAAGCGACTCTTGCTACGACACAATAAAGTGCAATTCAGGTTGCACAGTGCTAATTACCTACAGTTATATTCATTTAGAAGTTGCCTCTCTTTCTATCGCGTAACTCTTATATCTTCTGACTACGTTACACTCACTGAATTGGCCCGACAAGACGAGCCCGCCGCGTACTTGTAGCTTCATACATGAAATGCGGAATGCGCCTTCTGTTGTGTTGTGGTTCAAGCTAAACTATCGAGGCAGTTTTGGTATTCCGAATCTTATTCCGGCTGAGGTAAAGTTCTTAATTCAATACAAAATCGACAACTTAGACTGTTTATAGTCAGTTTTTGTATTTAGAACTTTAACTTAGTCGGAATAAAGTTCAAAAGATAAATCTTGTTTTGTAATCAGGCCGTATATTTTTTGTGCAATTTATTTCATGCGAAGGAAAGTATAGTAAGGAAATGGGCATGTGCTAGAACCAAAAAATCTAAGCATTATGTGACATCTACTTTAGTTTATTAGTTTAACCGAGGCCACTGTACCCACTTTACCTTAGGAATGCGCGGCAAGGCAGGGGACGGGGCGCCGTAAGCGTTGATGAATGAGCGGCCTGTACGCCGCGCACATACCTAAGGCGTGGTACAGTGGTTCCGGTCAAACTATAACCCGCACTGTGCGCGGATGTTGGGTTACAGCCCACTCCTTTTCACATAAAGTAGACCTGTGTCCCAACACTGGTGAACGTTAGGTATAAATATATGGTCATAAACCGGGTACACAGACTCCAGGCTATTACCAAGAAATTCCTCATGGAGTCATCCTATAACACTAAATTCCAGTTGATTTCGAATCATTCTGGTCATCAGAATATAATACATGTGAGCACGTTAAGACCGTTTATTCTGAAGGTGGGCAACGTCGCAAATAGATGTCAAATATTTCACTGTTTTGATTAATTTGGCAATATTACTGTGTGGAAATTAAAAATGTGGCTAACTAGCGAACTAGAATATTGATTATGAAATGCAATAATTAATATCGTAACACCGAATGTTTAGTTTTAGATGTAAAAAAACGTTTTTTACACCTAAAATGGGTACAACATCAAATTCAATGTTATAATTGCAATTCAATATTAATATTCTAGTTCGCTAGTTAGCCAAATTTCTTATTTCTATACAGTGATATTGCTTTAAGAATCAAACCTGGTAAATATTTGACAGTTATTTGCGACGTTGCCAACTTTTAGGATAAACCCTCTTAATAATTTTTAGAAATTTACTATTTTACAGGGTAAATTTAGAAGAAGCGAACAGTGCAACCAAAATAGCCAACCAGCCAACAGGTAAATATTGGTTCCTATTATATAAGAAATAGAAGTCAGTGTGCGCACACTTGGTTCGGTGCGAGAGTGCATGGGAGGCCGTTACTTCCTTCTGCGAAGCAGTAATGCCCGCGAAGGAGGAGGCGGAGCGCGCGAGGGAGAGGCAACATTGGCGCCCTCGCGCCCCTAGTCGCCGCAGGAGACGCCCCGGGCGTCGGGAGTCGCGAGCCGACTTCCGGCCACCGCAGGCGCGGGCTTGCGGACGGTGAGCAATGGGCAGCTCGCCGTCCGATAAGGACCAGGCGCGGGTCGACGGCGCGTTGTGTTCCACGCGCGCCTCAAAGAGATGTCAGCACCAACTGACGGGGTCCGTAAAGGCCAATGCCTGCCAGTGTTGCGAGTTTGTCCGAAAGGGATATCGCGGCCCCGGCACACAGGCAACGGAAGGAACACGGGTGGGTTTTAGTCCGTAAAAGTCTGACACCCTTCCGCTCCGCCCAGAGCGGGAGAAGTTAGTTGATAATTTGCCAGCCAAAAAAAAAAGTGTGCGCACATTGACTTTTTGTTTTTAATTTTTAACGTGAAGACATTTTCGTGGACGTCCACCGTACATAAAATGCATGGAAATACATGTACCATCGAAGAAATTCATATCTAACCAGTTTGAAAACATAATCCCATGAACACGATGGCCACATCATCTTTACCGGCCCGGTTCTATAGCCGCCGAGCGCTGCAAGCAAGAATAGTCCTTACGGTGGTTAGATATGAACTCCTTTGAAGGTACGTTATAAAGTTTTATTTTTATTTTTTACTCTTTATTAAAAATTCAAATTCAAAAGTCATTTATTCAAACTAGGCTGAGAATCAGCGCTTTTCGAACGTCAAAATTACATAAAACAGTCCCCCAAAACGCCCATCCTTCACCACTTCCTAGTGCGTTAGTTGGGAAGAAGAAGTGGCGCAACAAACTCCCCAGCAGCACTGCTGTCAGCTAAGTTAGAAAAAAAAAAATTGGTTCTATACAATAGTATGCAAAATTATTTTCATTACTCAACACAAAACAGTAAATAAACTTATTTGCCATTCTTTGTTAATATTAGGGACTTTTATAACCGCAATGCGGATGACAGTCCCATCATAACCTGAACAATTAATAACAAAATACACACTGCTATGGATTATATTTGGGCCTTAAACTTGAACAGACTGTTCGCATCATCACCATTTGGTTGAGACAGAATTCTATGAAATGTGCCTAAGTTATAAAGTTATCGTGGACGGAAATTTAAAAGCGTCTTCATATTTAAATATGTCAGGGACATAGACGCGAAAATTGTTACCATAGATTCAGTACATGATTCTGAAAACCCCCCTGTGTTGAAATTTTTCGTCGGTTATTAAAATAAAAATCTGCTGTTTCATAGTAAAGATTCCTGTGACTTACGCAGTCAAAATGTATGGAACAGCTGTTTTTTTTTTTAAATAACCGACGAAAAATTTCTCTTCAAATTTTTTCTAAATCATGGTAACCGGCTTCGCGTCGATTTAAGTAAAATTGTGTTTTCAGGGGGTCTTGTCGCTATACGTAGTTTCCAACCTTTTATCTTTTTTTGTGAATATTTGTAACCTTGAACAAATTTTTTTTAAACCAACGCATATACTTTATACATCAGATTTTATTTTCATGCTTCATAATGCTGTATTCGCTAAGAAAAACCTACATTGAAAATGAACCTCCGCGAGAGCTCCCGGCGGCATCCCATATCCGACTAGGCGAACCCTCCAGGAGGGCTCCCGGCACTGAACAGAAGACGTGTGAATTGATTCTCTGTGACAATGTATAATAGATATATTTTCAATATTACCCAGCCGTAAACTTTGAAGACATACCGACCAACCGCTTCAACTTGACCAGAGAACAGTGCCTATACATCTACGGTGGCCTCATCGGGATCTGCATAGTATTCACGTGGAACAAACTCGTCATCTTCTACAATACGTGCATTCGCGCCTCCACCAATTTGCACGACAATATGTTCAAGTAAGACCATATTTTTAGATCTTTGACAGTTATTACGGGTACAGACCGTTCATTATTACTTGTCCCTTGCCGTTATGTTGGCACCATTGCTTGTCAAGCTTAGTTTTAATACTAATAGTGTTCAAAATGGCAACTGACAGAACAGTGCTACGAATCGCGTCACGGGACAAGATATAATGAATGCACTTTAGGCAGAAGCGTGAAAGTCTGACAACCTATGTCAATATTGTAATGGCACAAGTTTTATTTTTAAATAAGAGTGACATTATAATATAAAGTATTCCAATTAGTTTAGTCCATCCAATTTTATTCTTAATAAATAAATTATTTGAAATCTTTTATCTAATATTTATTTATCAATTAACACAATTAATGATGAGACATGTGGGCGTGCATTTTGAAAGTGAGCATCGTCGCAAATCGTTGTCAAATATTTTGCTGTTTTGTTTATTTTGACAAGATGACTGTATGGAAATTTGAAATTAAATTGACTAGTGAACTAAAATATTGATTATGAAATGCAATAATTAATATCGTAACACCGAAAGTTTTCATATTTCCATACAGTATTAATGCCAAATTAATCAAATCAGGTAAATTTTGACTATTTGCGACGTTGCCAACTTTTAGAATGAATGCTCTTAAATGTATGAACATCCCATTACCGGTTTTCTGTTAAAATACGAGTAAATTAGTTTGACTTTAAACTAGTCTTACCAAACGGTTTCTTGTTTCCCAGTTACTGGGTTGTGGAGGTCAGATAGGCAGTCGCTCCATGTAAAATACTGGTATTCAGCTGCATTTGGTTAGACTGGAAGCCGACCCCAACATAGTTGACCTAACCACTACTTTTCATCTACAGAGGTGTGACGAGCGCTCCCATGTGGTTCTTCCACCACAACCCATCAGGTCGGATCCTGAACCGCTTCTCCAAAGATATGGGTCAAGTGGACACCTTACTACCTGTCGCTTTGGTCGACTGTCTTGGGGTGAGTATAGCATTAGTAACAATGCAGACGATGGCTGCAGGCTATGTTCACATAGCGTTGAACTGTACGATATTTTACTGTATAGTGTTGGGATTAGAGATGTTACGGAGGTTGTTTGACCGGAACCGGAGCCGGAGTCGAAGGTTTTAAATTTGATTGATCGGAGTCTGAACCGGAGTCGGAGGCGGAGGTAGAAGAAAGATGTTCCATATGACATAGTTAACTGACTCAGGCGTGACTCTGCGGAAATCCTTTATAAAATACAATAGAAGACGTATATTTAGTAAACTAATCTGCTTAACTGTTCTTAAAGAATCATAAAGAACCCTGTAAGCCAAGCGCCGTGCCGAGCGCCGAGCGCCATTCGGCACTTGGCGTGGCAACACATCGGTTTCGGGTTCGTAACAAGCCAATCGTCATCCTGAGGATGCCTCGTTAAGAGGTGAAACACGTATCGATTTCTTACACGGTTCTTTATGACTCTTTAGTTAAGTGGATTAGGTTACTAAATATGCGTCGTCTATTATATTTTTTATGTTCCATATAACACTTTTTTTTTGCTTCTTATTCACTTATAACAACAATTAAACTACTTAATACACCGCTCTAAAATTTAATTTAATAAATAAACGTCATCACGTTTATTTTGGTTTTTCGTTTGACATACACAAAACAAAAAACTGAGACTGAGCGCGAGCGTGTATAAAAATGACCCGGGCGTAAAGTTAAAAGTGGTTTGCACGCGCTCTAGTCACGTGCATTCGCTGCGTTTCGATCTTCAGTATAACTCCGATTCAAAATTATCGCAGCTGAAGTCGGAGTCGGATATGTTATATTAATCGGAAGTTCCTTTCGGAGTCGGAATCAAAGATCCGTAACATCTCTGGTTGGGATCACACAGCAACACACCGCTGTTCATACGGTTTATAACAAAGCTGTATAAAACGTTCCGTGAAATTCCGCATTATCCGAACATTGTACAGTAAATTATCGTTGAGTTCAAAGACGTGTGAGCGTACCCTATTGAAATTTTGTGGGAAGTCAGCGTTGAAATATTGAATGTCGATTTCATAAAAGATTTTACACACAAAATAAATAAAGACTAAAACTAAACGATACTAAAAATGTAGCCAAAAGCCGTTGGTTAGCTAACTTACTCATTAGTTGACAAAATGTCGGTTGCAATGGAATTTGAACTTTGCCATGTATGACATTGAGCTTATGGTACCAATGTATGTTAATTATCTAAGATTTTGAATTCACGTCGAGTCATGAATCGTCTTGAATGTAATTTTTGGGGTTCCGTACCTCAAAAGGAAAAAACGGAACTCATAAAGGATCATTCGTGTGCCTGTCTGTCCGTCTGTCACAGCCAATTTTCTCCGAATCGACTAAACCAGTTTAGTCGAAATTTAGTGCACATATGAATTTCTGTGACCCACACGGACACACGGACGTGTAATTTAAATGAATGAGTTTTGAATATGGAGGTCACTTTTTTTGTATTTTTCACAGTTCTTCCTAGAAGTAATGGCCATATTAGTAGTGGTGTGCCTCGTGAACTGGTGGCTTCTGATACCAACTGGCGTGGTGGCCGTGCTGCTGTTCCTACTCAGGGACCTGTTCCTACATACCAGTCGAGAGTTGAAGAGGATTGAGGCTATCGGTGAGTTTTTATTACCCAGCATACTAGATTAGATTATCTAGTTAAGAAGTATCGTGTTACCCAGTAACTGGGTTGTGGGGGTCAGATAGGCAGTCGATTCATGTAAACTTCTGGTGATCAAGAAGCTACGCAATATCGTCTCGTCCTACATATCGCAGTGTCTCAAGACGAAAGTCTTTGACCAGTGCGTGTTGCCAGTGATGACTTATGGCACAGACGTGGTCACTCACAATGGGCCTTATCAGAAGGCTAAAAGTCACCCAAAGGGCAATGGAGAGGGCTATGCTTGGAGTTTCCCTATGTGATAGAATCAGAAATGAAGAAATCCGTAGGAGAACCAGGGTAACCGACATAGCTAGAAGAATTGCCAAACTTAAGTGGCAGTGGGCAGGGCACATTGCTCGCAGAACGGATGACGGATGGGGCCGAAAGGTTCTGGAGTGACGACCACGTACTGGAAGACGTAGCGTTGGGAGGCCTCCCACAAGATGGACTGATGGCCTTGTGAAGGCCGCAGGAATCCGCTGGATGCGGGAAGCACAGAACCGGTCGAAGTGGCGGTGCTTGGGGGAGGCCTATGTTCAGCAGTGGACGTCTTTTGGCTGAAATAATGATGATGATGACTGGTCAACCCGACCCCAGATTATGATGATCAGCCGCCATCTTAGTCTTCGTTACTTTTTGTTATCTAAAAATATGATGGTTAGGCCTTTCGACCTCCGGGATTTTCGGGCTCAATGTCACAGATGAATACAGATGGATTCTCTGCATTTAAGGTATGAAGCTACAAGTAGGTACGCGGTTCGACGGCTCGACTTGTTGAATTCAGTGGGCGTAACGTAGTCAGAAGATATAAGAGTCACGCGATAGAAAGGAAGGCTACTTCTAGGTGAATATAACTGTAGGTAATTAGCGTTGTGACACCTGAATTGCACTTTATTGTGTCGTCGCAAGAGTCGCTTTTAATGTAAATGGGAGTGTCCTATCTGTGCCAATGTCTCATTAGGGACGGCAAAATTCTGGCATTTTGTATGAACTTGTTCATTGCAAGCTTTGGTTTATCATGCGATGCAATGTGATGTGCTGCGTTCTGATACACTCGCATCTTTGTACGTTTTTATATTTATACGAACTTTACTGGTCGTGAAGGCCTTCCTCAATAAGTCTGCTAACATAATGCTTTCTCCCATCAGCCCGAAGCCAGTCCCTCAACCACTTATCAGCGACAGTCTCCGGCCTGACCACCATCAGAGCAGCTCGCCAGCACCAACGCACCCTGGTCAGAGAGTTCGACAAGCAACAGGACCTGCACTCTTCATGCTGGTGCCTTGTGCTCAGCACCACCAGGGCGTTCGGCTTTTGGATGGACATGATATGCTGTCTGTATCTGGCGTTTGTTACGTTTAGCTTCTTCTTATTCACTTCTGAAGGTGAGAAGAATTTTTTTTTTTTATATTTATTTGACAGCCCTATCATTTTTATGAGAGCATACTGAGTTGACGTACACGTCCAGTGCAGGAAAAGGTATATAAAACATTGGTAAGTTGATATTGTCTCATTTTATGAAGAAACCTAAACCGTTGACGTCCACTGCAGATAGTGAGTCCTACATTTAGTAAGCACGTTATGCCTTATACAAGATCGACAACGTTCACTGCTCCAAAGGTGCTCTACTTCTAGTAAGTTACTTACCCGACTGCGGCTGAGCCCAAAAAGAGGGTAATGTTTTTTACTGTCTCAACAATCCTTCACCGTCCATCTCTCCTGGACGCACACGTCCACGTCCATTGTCCTGTTCTTGCTCGTCTCCCAAATATCTCTGTTCGTCTCCCTACTGTCCCTGCTCGTCTCCCTACTGTCCCTGCTCGTCTCCCTACTGTCCCTGCTCGTCTCCCTACTGTCCCTGCTCGTCTCCCTACTGTTCCTGCTCGTCTCTTTACTGTCCCTGCTTGTCTCCCTACTGTCCCTGCTCGTCTCCCTACTGTCCGTACTCGTGTCCCTACTGTCCCTGCTCGCCTCCCTCGCTTCTTTAGTTCGACAAGCAACATTACCTGCACTCTTCGTGCTGGAGCCTTGTTCTCAAAACCACCAGGAATTTCGGCTTTTGGATGGACATGATATACTGTCTGTATTCACTTCTAAAGGTGAGAAGTAGTCCTTTTTCCATATTTTTATGATAGCCCTATCATTTTTATGAGTGCTAAACCTGGGCTTAGTTTTTGAACCTTTATTGATAGTACTATGCAAACGAGACTAGATAAAATTTTCTTTTACAGACACACTAGGAGGCAACGTCGGATTGGCTATAACACAAGTCATAGGATTAGTAGGCATGTGCCAGTACGGGATGAGGCAAACTGCCGAAGTGGAGAACCAGATGACTTCTGTAAGTAAATCATTAACATATTTTAAATTTATAACGTCTTACCACAGATAAATACAGATAGGACACTCCGCAAATTAGGTATAAATCTACAAGTAGGTACGCGGCGGGCTCGACTTGTTGAATTCAGTGAGCGTAACGTAGTCAGAAGATATAAGATTTACGCGGTAGAAAGAGAGGCAACTTTTAGGTGAATATACCTGTAGGTAATTAGCGCTGTGAGACCTGAATTGCACTTTACTGTGTCGTAGCAAGAGTCGCTTTTTATTTCAATAATTTTGCGGAGTGTCCCATCTCTAATAATCTGGGTCTTACACACTTCAAATTAAATTAACTGGCAAAACTTTACAGTCTTGATAGATATCTATATAAGATGACAATAAAAAATTTAACTGTCAAAGATCTACGAATTTCAGCGGAGTAATGGATGGACCCATCCACGGCCCAACCGCCGCAAGTGTAGCTTAACTTTGGTCAATCGACACGTGTGACTTTAAATTAGCCACGTGACCCTCATATTTCTGCCGGTATAGCCACGTGCCCCACATATCATCCGAACAGTGATTTGAAAAGAGCAAAATTATATTTTTTCAAACATTCTTGGAAATTCGAACTTGGAGTTTTTTGCGTCATTCTTCTCCATACGAAAACTACCTTTTGGAAGGGGCGACTAGAATAAATTATTTTTTTTGTAAAATTGACGTTCATATGTGCCTTGTATGTGCCTAATTAAAATAAATTGTTTGACTTTGACTTTGAACATTATTTTGACAACCTTCTTCGAGATAAATCGAAATTGCGGTACTGGTCGAAGACACGCGAGCGCCCGGCCGGGAATTTTTGTATGAAAATTCTTAACTGTCGTGTTCAGCGGCCGAATAAATTAGTATGAAACCTCATATCTGTCGTAATAAATAAAAATGAAACGAAATTTTTACTGCAACCAAGGAGGCAGCTTATCAAAGATTTTATTAAAATTTGCAACTTATCAAAGATTCTGTTTAAAGTAAAGAAGAAACAAATTAACGTACTGGTGCGTGAAAAATAATTGTTGTTCGTTGTCTTGTTGATTCTGGAACTTATAATTAATTTACTTAATTTGACTCACGTATGTGTACCCCGGCGAATATTGCAGGCCTCGACAGTAATGTACAACTTTTCTGTCTTTCAGGTTGAAAGAATACTAGAATATACGAATCTACCGGCTGAAAAACCTTTAGATGTGGACAGAGATGCTTTGAAACATGACCATCCTGGCCTCGACTTTGAAAAGTGGCCCAATAAAGGTAGACAGACATTTGAGCATTTCTGATGTGTAACATCTTTCCTCACGCTTTTCTGTAATCTGCCCACAGTACATATACATACGGGGTGTCAGGGACATCGACGCGAAGCCGGTTACCATAGATTCAGTACATGATTCTGAACCCCGCTGCGTTGAAATTTTTCGTCGGCTATTTAAAAAAAAAACGGCTGCTCCATACATTTTGAACGTACGCGTTCAAAATGTATGGAGCAGCCGTTTTTTTTTTATTGGTGGTATTGCACTTTTCTATGAAACAGCAGATTTTTTACTGAATCCATGGTAGCCGGCTTCGCGTCGATGTCCCTGCCACCCGCATAGTTATGGTGGTTGGTGAAAGGTGGTGAATTCGACTCACTATTATCATCTTATTGCTTAGTTCATTTATTGCCCTGTGCAGATATTGAAGTAACGGCCGCCATATAAATACCGCCACGTAACGGCCGCCACATAATGGCCGCCACATAACAGCTAGCCGCAGTAACTGCCGTCATGAAAATGATGGCAACGGCCGCCATATAACGGCCGCCACATAACGGCCGCCATATAACAGCCAGCCGCAGTAACGGCCGTCATGAAAATGCCATATAACGGCCGCCATTTAACAGCCGCTAAATAACAGCCGCCATATATCGGCCGCATAATAACGGCCGCCAACGGGCGCTACATAACGGATGCCAAATAGCAGCCGGTTGGCCGCAGTGTCTGCCGTCATGAAAATGATGGCAGCGGGGTATATTGTGTCGCAAAACGCTCCCAAGGAAAACACCCACTTCATTACATAAATAACGTCTCAGGGACGTCATTCGCCGGTAAATTGCAGACGCTATGTGGCGCTACCGCTCTTTTAGGAAACAGTAGCTTCTTCTTCTTCATTTGCGTGTGGTTGGTCACTAACCTGGTGTCAGAGTTTTTATGCCGCCCATGGGCCTCTGACTTTTCAAAATCTTTCATTTAAATTAGGCTGAGAATCAGCGGTTTTTAAAAGTCAAAATGACATGTGACCGTTCCCGAAAACCCCCACCCTCAACACTTCCTAGCTTTAGCTGGGAAGAAGTGGCGCAACAAACTCCCCAGCATCCTATAGAACTTGTCATTCTGAAATCAACCTAAGTAACTTAGTTATTAAGATGATATTTGTACAAATGGAAATAACTTCGATTTCAAACAAGAATTTTATTAAATATTTGTTTCAGGCGAAATAGTATTTGACGATGTTTCCCTCGAGTACGAAAAACCCCCTGGCGCAGGCGGTGATCCGATATATGCTATCAAAGGAGTCAACTTCTCTATCAAAGCTGCTGAGAAAGTCGCCGTGGTGGGGCGAACGGGAGCCGGGAAGAGTTCTCTGCTTAGTGCGCTGTTTAGGTGAGTGAGACTGCATTATTATTTGTTAATTAAGCTTCTTATTTATAACTAGTGCCAAACGAAATTTACTATTTGACGACATTTCAAAATATCGAGTTTTTACATACTAGATGTGTGTTCAGTTGAACCCAAATCGTTTTAAACGTCTGGCCGATGTACTTACGTAATAGACTCGACAATACCCTACTATGTCATCAGTCCGCTAAGACAGCACTAATGCGCAAAAGTGTTTACTGCATGGCTCCGGTCATTTATGATAAAATACCAAAAAGTTGGAAAGAATTGCCGCTAACATTATTTAAAAAAGGCTTCGAAGCTTCTTGACAGTCAAAGCTTACTAAAGCGTAACAGAATTAGAAGAGAAAATAAATTTTATAACTTAGTTTGTAATTTAAAGAAATAAGAATTATGTTTGGCTGTTTGTGTTGTTTTTTCCTTTGTTTGTAAAAATTTAGTAGATTAGGTTAGTGGATTTAGTTTATAGTTTTTATAACTTTTGCTTGCCTACTGGTAAAATATGGCTGAGCCTATTCCTTATAACACTATGTATTGCACCCATATTTGCAAAATAAAATATCTTTATCTCGAGATTTTTGTGATGTATCTAAGTTAAATGTTAAGTACCTGGACGACTGAGCTCTCCTCGGGTGAAAATAGAGAATGCTCATTTAATAGTATATGATAATTCATACCAATTCCATGTATAGCACAAAGTAATTCCATGCTGCCATGATAGTAGGTACTTACTAATTCCATGCTGCCATGTCATTACTCAAGGCGGCCATCTTGTTCTAAACTTTGGGCGACCGAGCTCTGCTCGGGTGATAATACGGAGAAAACGAATTTTCCCAGATATGAGACCTAGGTAGATCGATTTTTCGCCCCCGTAAATCCCTATATTGCAAATTTCATCGAAATCGTTAGAGCCGTTTTCGAGAACGTGATTACAAATATATATATATATATACAAATATTGCTCATTTAATAGTATAGGATGTATTTCGCATAAACCTTTGAGGAGCTCGTGGCTAAGTAACAACAGCCGCACTGGTCGATACATCAGGTTAAGCTACGCTTGCCGGGGTTGCACAGTGGATGGGTGACCATCTTTACATACCGAGGATCTTCTGTGCCTTGGGAAGCACGTTAAGCCGTTGGTCCCGGCGGTCATTCGTGGATATTTGACAGTCGTTACGAGTCGTCAGAAGCCCGAAAGTCTGACACCAGTCTTACCAAGGGGTATCGTATTACCCAGTTACTGGGTTGTGGAGGTCAGATAGGCAGTCGCTCCATGTAAAATACTGGTATTCAGCTGCATCCGGTTAGACTGGAAGCCGACCCTAACATAGTTGGGAAAAGGCTAGGCAGATTGATTATTACGCATAAACCTTCCGGAATAAATTCTCTAAATAATGGTAAAAAGCGCAACAAGGTCCATTCTGAAGTATAGAACAACTAAGCGGTGACAAAGACAGAAAAAAAAAATCGCACCTTATTCCCACGACTTACTTGCAGTTCACCTGATAGGCATGAATTTCATCATCAGTATTAAACATTGTAAGCTCACCTTTGTCTTTCCAGGTTAGGCCGCGTCTCAGGCTCAGTGTTAGTGGACGGTGTACCAGCCCAGACCGCAGGGCTACGCGCGTGGCGCTCCAGACTGTGCGCGTTGCCGCAACGGCCCGCACTGTTCGCGGCCACGCTGAGAGATAATCTGGATCCTGAAGGGGTCTACTCAGATGCTGATATCTACAAGGCTTTGGATCAGGTCAGATTTATGAATATTATGATGCTAGTTGGTGGTGGTTTTATGGTGCTTTTCTTTTTGTATTCTTCTTCTCTAAAATTAAACAAAAAAAACACTGAAACCTACATGGTACTTATGAAACGTCAGAAGCTAGGTGCACGGTTCCAATTAATTGGTCGTTTCCTATGGAGAAGAGCCGGCAAGAAACTCCACGGGTACTCTTTTAAAAATAATTGGCTTTAACAATATTTTCAAATAACAGTATTAATAGGTATGGGAGCACAGTGTAGGTCTTTCAACAAGTACCGGGTACTTAACAAAATAGAAGATGGTCAGTAAATCTACAGTCCACTAAGCCTACAGCGTTCTCACAATAAATTAATAAAAATAAAAACGTATTTTAAACGAAATGACAT
The DNA here is from genome assembly GCA_947364205.1 of Agrochola lota. NCBI lineage: Eukaryota > Metazoa > Arthropoda > Insecta > Lepidoptera > Noctuidae > Agrochola > Agrochola lota. Next base: position 3,676,523 of record OX376246.1, on the reverse strand, counting down.
GATTGCTATTACAGCTGTAACAAATCTGAATAATTATCATGTACACAAAAGCCACAAATAAAGTGTTGAAATTAAATTGTAGGTATCGCTGCACGAACTATTATATGTATGGTTAATTTTTCTGTTTAGTCTTTAGGCCGTAAGCTAAGACGACAAAAACATGGAACTCGATCTTGAAGAAAATAGCAACTGTATTTTTTTTTTTCATTTTCTTGTTAATGTACTTTCTATTGTTGTACCAAGCGATACTTTTCTTTTGTTTTTCGTTTGGTTAGTGACTAACCTGGTGTCAGAATAAAAAAAACTGTAGTTTGATCGATTTTAATGAAATGTGTTAATTACGTCCACGTTCCTTGCTTCAAGATACCCTTTTCTGGGTAGTTTACCATAAACAATAAAATCTCTTCTCTTCGTGTGGTTAGTCACTACCCTGGTGTCAGAGTTTTAAAGCCGCCCATGGGCCTATGACTTGGTTTCACACGCTGTCGAGAAATATCTCTCAGGCATTGTCCTCACGATGTTTTATACCATCACTGATAAGGATTTTATAGTAGCACTTAAGTTATGTTACAAAATACCTAATAATATATTTAAAAAGTTACCATTTTGTAGCGTTCCCCTTAAACAAACCTTAACAATCGGATCCGATAGCGAATCGAACGGTTGTGAATAAGCCAGCGGATCAGATAATCGGATCGCATTCTGTGTGAAGAAATTCTAAAATCAACATCGTAAATAATATCAATATGTTGAATAAACGATCTGGATTATGTATCACATGGAATTATGTAGGTAGTTTCTGGCTACTACAAATATCGTGTATTAATTTCCTTCTCATCTATCCTAGGTGGAACTCCGAGAAATGGTAACCAACATGCCAGCTGGTCTCAACACAAAGGTCGGCGACGGCGGCGGAAACCTCTCAGCGGGTCAGAGACAACTGATCTGCTTAGCTCGAGCCGCTCTAGCGGGGTGTAAGGTCCTAATACTTGATGAGGCGACCGCTAACGTTGATACTGAGTAAGTGCTTCAACCATTAGTGATTTTAATATAAATGCTTCAACTATTAATGGGACAGAGACAACTGATCTGCTTAGCTCGCGCCGCTGTAGCGGGATGTAAGATGCTAATACTTGACGAGGCGACTGCTCACGTTGATACTGAGTGCTTCAACCATTAGTGCTTCACCTATTAGTGGCCCAGAGACAACTCATCTGCTTAGCTCGAGCAGCTCTAGCGGGATGTAAGTTACTAATACTTGACGAGGTGGCTGCTAACGTTGATTGATATTGAGTAAGTGCTTTAACCATTAGTGCTTCACGTATTAGTGGGACAGAGACAACTCATCTGCTTAGCTCGAGCCGCTATAGCAGGGCGTAAGGTGCTAATACTTGACGAAGCGACTACGTTGATACTGAATAAGTCATCATTCTCTTCCCCTTCTTTGTTCTTCTTTGTCTTTTTCTTCCATACTTTTCTATTAGTCCTAAGTTCCGTGTTGTGCCGGACGTAAAGAATAGTACCATCACATTTCGTCCCGTGGGTGTCGTAAAATGCGACTACGGGACTCACTAGGGAATGGACAGCAGCGTTCTCTATGTATTTTAACACCATACTGCGATCGCCAACCCGCCTGCCAAGCGTGGCGATTATGGCAATCCCCCCCATTTGGGGGAGGCCTATGTCCAGCAGTGGACGTCTTTCGGCTGAAATGATGAATGATGAGTCCTAAGGAAGGATTTATAAAAATTCATCCCCTGTAGATGAAAGTTTGTATGGAAGTTCGTAATTTTTGCCGATGGGAAATCTAATCAGGTACATGGCTTGTAACGCCTAACTAATTAATTAATATTATTAATTATATAATATTATAAAGAGTTAAAATTAGTTTTTTTGTATGTGGGTAATCTCCGGAACTACCAGTCGGATTTCAAAAACAATTTTTGCATTGGATAGCCAATTGGGCTATCTAATGCAATGCATGAGGAAGGTTTATAGGCTCGAGAACGAAGTCGCGGGAAGAAGCTAGTAATATTATAAATGCGAAAGTGAGTTAGATTGTTTGTTTGTAACGCTTTCACGCTAAAACGGCTGTACATGACCATGACCATGACCTGGGTTAGAAGTTGTTTTTTTGTTATCGAGATATTGCCACGGTATCGAGACTTTGCAGCTAGATATTTTATATTACAGCAAATAAAATATTTGTTCGCAGCACCGACAAGCACATACAGCGAACTATCCGCACCAAGTTCGCGCACTCAACAGTACTGACCATCGCGCATCGACTGAACACCGTCATGGACTATCATAGAGTCATCGTCATGGACAAGTTAGTATACGTCATCCATTCGTCATCAACTTATCATTAAAAGAGTTTACAATGCATTTTCTCGAAAAGAGCGTTTTCCAAGCAGTCAATTTGTGCGGAAAGTGTCACTTTTTTTCACTAGTGCTTTTTACTTTTCTGTTTTTTTTTAATTTTTGAAGCCGTCGTCAGCCCGTCTCGTCTCAGAGATTTTATTATTTGAGAAAAGCTTTTCACAAATTAGTATTTACAAATCAGATGATGATGACGATGGTTAAAATCAAGTCAAAGTCGAAGTCAAAGTCAAAGTCAAAGTCAAAGTCAAAGTAAAAATCATTGCCAAAAGTCAAAGTCATGAATTAATTTTGTGTTTATCATTTGTATACGTCGTCGTACGTTAGATGTTACACATCACAGGCGACTACCGTAAGGTTCGTCGTTTTTTTTTTTTTTCCTCGCACAATGCATAGTAAAACGTTGTATGATACACGTGCGTAAGATGATTTCCGACTCGTGTCGACTTATACACTCGCTCACTTCGCTCGCTCGTGAATAAAAATGCCACTCGTCGGAAATCACCTACCTTCCGCACTTATAGCATAAATAACTATTTCAAGGAGTACCTTGCCCCTTGTTCTACATAGGGGCCTTTGGAATGGGCAAGTAGCTTCATATTCAAAGTCAAACAATTTATTTCAATTAGCCACATAAAAGGCACTTTTGAACGTCAATTTTACAAAAAAAATGAATTGATTCTAGTCGCCCCTTCCAAAAGTTAGTTTTCGTATGGAGAAGAATGGGCAAGAAACTCCACCGTTACTCTTTTAAAATGTTTTTACAATATTTTGTATACATTAATTATATGTGAAGACGATGCATCTAATATAAGATTGCTATACCACGATAGGTAAAAATAATGAAAAATGAAGCAATGACAGATAAATTAAATAATAATATATTTCTATAGAGGCATGAGGAACAGGGAGTAAAGTTCACTCATCCTCTGTAGAAAAGGGAGGATCCTCCGACCAGACGGGTGTCGTGTCTGGTGGGCTACTGCCCAACGATTGATGTCGGGACGTTGTATATATACTCGTCGCGCGGTAAACTCTGCTTGCGCGATGCAGGATTTTTCGTGACGTCAGTGTGATGCGTAGTTCGCATGTGGCGTTTTAGATGCTGTCACATTGTATAATACACTCACACACACACACCTACATACACACCACTCACACCTACAGACACACCACTCACACACAACATACAATTCCACTCTTATTTACCATACAGTAGAATGACACAGTCCACTTGAGATAAGTTTTTATTGATTAATGACCGTGAACTACCTCTTAAAATACAGGTATACCCTAGCTTAAGAGGTAGAGTATTATTCTTGTACAGATTTTGTTACTTAAACTACCTTTAAATGTATTTCTAAACCAAATATCAAACTATTTTTCAAACTCATGTGTTTTTTTTTTTTTTGTTAAATAAAGATTATTATTATTACATTTCTGACTGCCTGTAAATGGTTTAATTGAGAAAAATATTCTTTGAGTTTGATTCATCCTTCGCATATCAATAAAATAATGCTATAAGTTTGTTCTGTCAACAGAGGTCGTGTAGTTGAATCCGGCCATCCATTTGAGCTGTTAACTCAAGGGGCCGCTCAGAGGAAAGAAGAGAGCGTGCCTAGGAACCGACTTCTGTCGAAAAGTCAGGTAAGACTAAAATAAAAATAATCATTATATATTTATATATTAAACAACTGTTTTGGTCCACAATAGGTGTTATAGTTTGACCGGGACCGCTATTCCGCGCCTTAGGCATGTGCGCGGTGGGTCGGGTGGAAGCCGCTCATTCGTCAACGCTCACGGCGCGGCGGTATTGGTCAAACTATAGACAGCTATTTCGGTCCACAATAGGTGCTAGTAGCATTTAATACTATGTTATTACATAAGTAATAAATATGAATTTACCTAAATAAAATGCATACATTTTAAAATACATTCACAGATTCAATAAAAAAAAATAAAAAAAAATGAATGTAATTTAAAAAATATTATAATTTTAATTAAGACATTTGACCGGCTCCGGCTTTGCACGGATGCAATTTACAGGTCGAGTCATTTGTGTGTAAAACACTGTTTGGTGGATTTGAATGAAATGTAGTCTATTACGTCGGCGTCCCTTGTTTCAAACTGGCCTTTTTTCGGTAGTTAACCATAAACAATATTTCAAATCTATCTTCTCTTCGTGTGGTTGGTTAGTGATTAACCTGCTATCTAATTACGCAACACATTTTCAATTTGCAATTGAGTCAAATTGGTTTCGTTTGACTAGAATTGCTTTCAATTTACAACTTTTGAAAGCAATTCTAGTCAAACGAAACCAATTTGACTCAATTACGCAACACATTTTCGATTTGCAATTGAGTCAAATTGGTTTCGTTTGACTAGAATTGCTTTCAAAAGTTGTAAATTGAAAGCAATTCTAGTCAAACGAAACCAATTTGACTCAATTGCAAATCGAAAATGTGTTGCGTAATTAGATAGCAGGTGTCAGAGTTTTAAAGCCAACCATGGGCCTCTGACTTTGCTCCACATGCCGTCTACAAATACATCTCAGGCATGGCGGTTTCCTCACGATGTTTTCCTTCACCGTTTCTGAAGCAAGTGATAATTATAAAATGCGAACATTTAAAATTAAACCTATGTTTTATTAATGATTTCAGGCACCTCTCGCCATACCAGAGAACTTCACTTTCGAGCCAAGCACAGCACAGAGCGATCAAAATGAAACTCTAGTACTGTCTAGGGACAGAATAAGAACCTATTCTGAAAGGTAAGACTATTCTTCTGTCATCATCCTAGCCTTATCCCAACTATGTCGGGGTCAGCTTCCAGTCTAACCGGATGAAGCTGAATACCAGTATTTTACATGGAGCGACTGCCTATCTTACCTCCACAACCCAGTTACTGGGTAACACGTATATTTAATCGTAAGTGATGATCAATTTTAAATGAGGAGGCACCTACCGACCATTATCGCCTTATGGGGTCGTTCATTAATTAAGTGATATTTTTTAGCAACTTTTAACCCCCCCCCCCCCTCCCCCTGGTGATAAATTCAAGTCATTTATTCAAACTGGGCTGAAAATCATCACTTTTCGAACGTCAAAATTACATAAGACAGTCCCTCGGCACGCCCACCCTTCACCACTTCTTAGCGCTTAGCTGGGAAGAAAAAGTGGCGCAGCAAACTGTCCAGCAGCACTGCTGTCTGTTCAGTTATAAACAATTGATTCTATGTATGCAAAATAATTTACATTACGCAACACAAAACATAATTTAAATTATTAGCAATATGTCAGCTAGCACACGCCAATATACCAAACAAAAAACATCGACAACTATACTCGGGCAGAGATAAAAAAAAAACGTAACAGAATAAAAGCCTCCAAGCCATAAAGAGCGTGCCCGCTTATATATAGCTGTAACTGGAAGTTATAAATGATACGTGATGAGGTTTAAGACTAACCCCTCCCCCTACCCAAAGTCACGTGTATTTTTTTGGTACAAAGTATCAAAAAGTACATAACTTACATACTTTCTTTCTTTAAATAGAAAGAAAGACACAAAACTATTTTATTTGGAGCGCCGCTTTTCGGTGTTGAAATGCGCGTTAAACGAAAAAATAAATACACGTTCTATCTCACTACACAAACTTGTGATTTTTCGTGATTTTTCCCCTTCCCCCCTTTCGAGCCTCAGTGATTTATGAACGACCCCTATGCACAGTGCAAGTGCACCCAAGGACAACCCCCGGTTGCTGCAGGACTATTGCAGAACATTGGGACTATGGGTTTGGGTGGCTATAGTGGATCGGTGTCCTAGAACTATGGAAGCACTATGTCCCCTGCCTGATCAATGTTATGGTATACACAGATAAAATGGCAGGGGGTGACTTGCACACTCAATAATGGGCCTCCGGAAACTGTCGCTAGCACCTATAGTCCATTCGCATTAAGAAAATAGTGAGTCGACCCGATTGGTCGAGGGGCGGGGCTAGGCCTATGACTCACTATTTTCTTAACGCGAATGAACTATAGTGACGTAGCGCCAAGGGGGCAACATGTCCCGAGGTGATGTCATTATCATTATTTTTCATTTCAATTTCAAATTATTTTATTTCACATAAACCTACAAGGGCACTTATGAAACGTCAGAAACTAGTTGCACGGTTCCAATTGATCGTTTCCTATGGAGAAGAGCCGGCAAGAAACTCCACGGTTTAAAAAATAATTGGCTTTTACAATAATAAGATGTTTATTTTTACTCACAGATCTGAAGTCTCAGAACCTGACAGCGGCGGCATATTCAAGACTTTAGTGGAACAGACGGGGCCGGAGACAGCCAGGTTGCTGTATCAAATGGCTGAAGAGGTAATTATATATTACTTCTTATTTGCATCAAAGAGGTATAATTTGTTTGTTTGTCAGTTTGTATGTAGGGGTAATCTCCGGAACTACCAGACGGATTTGAAAAATTCATTTTACATTAGATAGCCCAATAGGGATGATACCTGGGTAAAAAAAATGAAATTCTAATTAGTCCGTCAGTCAGATAATAAAAAAATATTAGACACGTATGTTTTGCTTTATCATATTAATAAAAAATTACTTAGATAAAACGCATTTTAAGTTGGGGAGTGAGGGTCGCTACGTCACAAGTTAGTATAAAATCTACATACTCGTGACGTCATGGCACATTTTACCTCAATGTATCGCCGTAATCTTTAGATTACGTAAAAAAAGAAAAATTCGTGTCCAATATTTTTTTAGAATCTCAAAGACGGATTAAAGAAAAAGGAGGTCTTTACAATGTCATGTCTTTGGGTTCGTTACCGTAGTGCTGTGACCGTTTTAAGCTGTTTTCTGACCGAATAAAATCGATGTTTTGAAAAATCGATCCTTTTACAAACATTACATTATTATTAAATGTAAACAAATAAAATATAAAAAAACATATAAAAACGAAATCTGATCACATATAGCTATTTAAGCTTTGATTTGATATTTAATGGGTCAAAATGGGGCATCTTAGATTTTCGCGAGATAAATAAAAATGTTTATTTAATTCATTCATTTATTTACTGACATACAACGCACAGCCTAAACCGCAGGGAAACATGAAATATTGCACAAGAGTACAAAAGTGAGCGAAAGATGAAAACTCACCCCCTAAAGGGATCAAAAAAGGTTGAAAGTTTGCTTGGAAGTTTGTCATTTTTGCCGATGGGATATTATTTATTTATTAACTTACATCTAGGATATCCCAAGGCTGGGCCCGCGGGCCACCAAGTTGCTCGCCGGCCAGAACCTATGAGCTGGCGGTAGTCTTTTTTTAGATTGTTCAAACTATGAATAACTTACAATAAAAAATGTATATAAATAAATAATAATACTGTAATACTTCGATAGAATCTTGACCATGTTGAATCACCGAATAGAATTTGAAAAAATAACTAGTTACTAAAATAACTAGTTTTCAAAACAGGTGACGACTTCGAAGTCACTAGTTACGTTGCGTTTCGCGAAAATCACCCGACCCACCCCTAGCACAAACTACATTAAGTCTGCCGCGCATGAGTCGCCGACGGTACGAAATGTTACCATTTTAAATATTATATTTTATATAAACATTTAGGACTATGTATTGTAGTTATTCATTTTATTTTTGTCTTATTTTGTTATTTCACAATATGCTGCACCGGTTGATGTCATAACGTCAACGCCGCCTGTCGCTGAAAACCAGCGCTGGGGCTCTGTCTCGCATAGGGTCGCAGCATTATGCTGAGCGATGGCCGTTTTGCGTGGATGTGACGCATGTTTTCCCCCAAACTGTTTATTTTCATGTTTTGTGCTTTCCTTGCGTCATGTGTACCGCAAATAAACGTATTTTCTTTCTTCTTTCTTAAAGTTTTGTTTACTTTGAATAATCTACCATAACTGTAGGAAATTCTTATTTACTATTTGGCCCACCGGCTGACCCAGAATCAAACTTATGTCCCTCCTTGAAAATTGGTTGGGCAGCCTTGGGATATCCCATCGAGGCGCACGAGTTGTAATTTTTGTTCTTTTTTTTTCTTTACAGAGTTACAACAATATGCTGGAGGCGAAGAAGAGCTCGTGAAATCACACAAATACTTGTCTTACTACATTCCTTCCTAGTGCCTGCACGATGGCTGACCAATGTAAGACAATGTCCAGAAAAAATAACATTTTTTTTTTAATTTCAATATTACTTTTTTCACACCAAAATATACGGGGTTAATCTAAATTAGCTAGCAAAACTCTACAGCCAAATATGCACCTAGAATAAGATTACTATACCGCAATAAGTACAAAGAATTACAAAATGAAGCAAACCCACAGATAAATGAATTAAATGATACTCGTAGATACATGGTGCTCACATATTTACACAAATTGTAAATCGAGACGATTTTCCAAAAAATTTACAGTTAATAAGTCAGTGTGTGAGGAAGTAATCACAGAATGTAAAATCAATGTCATATAATAAAATAAAATTAAATATATACAATTAAATTAGCAACCAGTTTGATTTTGTCTAGATTCTAGATTATCCTATGGAGCAGGACCAGCATGAGTCCAACCATTCTTACCTATCACGTGTGCGAAGTTTTGCTAGGTAATTTAAATTGACCTTGTAGAAGTAAGCTTGCATTGGTCAGTCACAGTAAAGGCACAAAAGCTGCCATTTACGGTAATCTTTATACCTCCAGTATTTAAACGAAATATTGTAATTATTAAACAAATTAATTATTAAAATGTAATTAGTACTTATTAGCGTCAATTTAAAATGCCTTATTATGCCTTTGTATGAGTAGATTATGACGTTCATGAAAAATATTAGTCTTGGATTAATCTATGATTTTGAAATGTTTGTTATTTATATCGAACTTTAGATCCTTCAAAGATTTAAATTGTTAGATTCGTCCTACCGCGCCAAAAGATCTGCCTCCTCGCTTTGAGAGAGAGCGGGCTGTAATATACCACGCGGCCCAGTGTGCGTTGTTAGATGTCACATGTCTTCAATGAGGCCAAATCTAACGATTTAAATCCTTGCTCGTAAAGAATAAAGTCCCTGATCAGCAAATCTTTTGGCAACTCTCATGTCAGCTGTTGTCATTGGATGAAAGAAAATACTGCCGTTACCACTGGGCCACCACTGGTGGTAATCAATTGTGCAATAGGAATTATGATTTAAAAAAAGAATTGTTAGTCCGTCTTTGAGATTATAAAAAAATATTGGACACGTATTTTTCCTTTTTTTACGTAATCTAAAGATTACGGCGATACATTGAGGTAAAATGTGCCATGACGTCACGAGTATGTAGATTTTATACGTACTAGTGACGTATCGACTCCCACTCCCTAACTTAAAATGCGTTTTATCTAAGTATTTTTATTAATATGATAAAACAAAAAATACGTGTCTAATATTTTTTTTATAATCTGACTGACGGACTAATTAGAATTTCATTTTTTTTACCCAGGCATCATCCCTATTATTGTCTTGTTAAATGGATTGAAAAAACAAGATGGTCGTGTTGGTTCATATTTTGGCCACGAGCCAAAAGAATCTTGTAGAGCTATACCAATCACATAAGTTGATGACAAATTATCTGATCCGACATTAAAATAATTTTGCCGAATATTAGGATAATTATTTTGGAAACGTGTTTATTATAATTAAATACTACATAACTACGATTTGATAAATGTCTCCACTGGATTTAGTTATAGTTAAACGCTTGTCAATTAAAATTTTATTGATTGGTCAATTTGTACATGTAAATCAAATGTGTTAATATCTACAAGGATTTCTGTCAATTTTTTTACTCACATGAATGAGAAAAACATCGATAAAACTCGCTCTACTCTAGGTACAGCTTGGCAAAAAAGAGTTTGGACAAAATGAGGGCGCCACTATAGCACCTAGCTCATTTCGAATGGGAAATAAATTGTTAAAATGCATGTGCAATAAAAAACGCTGCTTGTGGGTGACTCAAATCAAAACCTATCAACACTTGTCAGCAAAGTAGTGCCATCATAGGTCTGCATTAAGTAAAATATTTAGTCACAAATGTCACCACGTCAGACTCTTTTATATCGACCTCTACTTAAAGTTATTTTTGAGTCTCTAACCATTTTTAATACTCTCGAATAATGGCGGATCAAAATAATACTAAATTAAAAATCATACAGAATTAAAATCATCATCGGAGAAGCGAAAGATAACGAAATTAGCGCTGATGTCAATTTGAGCTTATAAGTCTGTATTTTGTACTTACAATAGTATAGTTGGCCTCGTAATTACCATATCACTTTTTACTACATCATAATCTGCCTCGTCTTTTCCCCAATAAATTGGGTTTGCTTCCAGTCTAAACGGATGCAGCTGAATACCAGTATTTTAGAACTCCACAACCCAGTTACTCAACTTAGAACACATAACTCTAAAGGCGATAGTTTAGAAAATCGCGATGGAATATCAATGATTTGAAATTATGAATTGTACGATATGAAATGTAGCCTTTTCCCAACTATGTTGAGGTCGGCTTCGCCTTCCAATGTAACCGGATACAGCTGAATACCAGTATTTTACATGGAGCGACGGCCTGTCTGACCTCCAAAACCCAGTTACGATACCCCTTGATAAGACTAGTTGTCAGTTGTTAGGGTTTCGGGCTTTTGACGACCCGTAAAGTCTGCCAAAGAATGACAGCCTTATCGTGCTTTCCGAGGCACGACGGCATCTCGATATGTAAAGTTGGTCAGCCATCCACGGAGCAACTGCGGTTGACAACAATTCCCAGTAAATTGAAACTTCATTATGGTTAAAACTATCTAAATCTCGCATAGACAAATATACTTAATCGCTTTTGACGTGTAAGTGACATTTTATACGATCGTTCGAACTTTCTGTTCGGTGAACCCGAATGCGTGGTCGTGGTTGCGACGACAGAGGGCGCTTTCGGTGACATTATGCCGATCACTTTCCGACGATCGCTTTTAAATAGTACGCGGCCTTAGGATGATAAAACAGTTACGAGGTTGAGTATATCTACTTATAGTTTATGCTACATACTTAAAAAAACGACTTTTCGACATTTTCACGCTCAGACCAAATAAAAAACTAAGATCGCTGCAATCAATACATTGAAACATGCCAAAACTACACCTCACTAAGTGCACACATGTTTACCAAACCGGCCCACGTCACTGTTGACAGCGCTATGTCTTGGTATTTTATTTGGTCTGAGTTCTCATGTAAATTATTATTTTTATTTAACCATGTTTACTTTTTTTATAAAAATAAGTAAATAATGTGATAGAACAAATGAATATTAAAACAGTATTTTTTCTTGCACTTAAAATTAAAATATACGTAAATTATTTTACTTTGAATGTTTGTTTTTACTCGAATTTGTTTATTTTTAATTAGTTAAAATAACTTAAATTCTAATTTAAAGATGGTCGAGATGTTAGAGTGAGATAGTGCTATTATATTAAAAAGAGAAAGAACATCACATTTGTCATATGCAAACATTATTAAACTAACAAAATTACTTTTATGTATATATGGTTGCAATGGAATTTGAACTTTTTCGTGTATATCATTGAGTTTGGTGTTCCAAAACTTGATATATATATATATATCTCAGATTCTAAATTCAAATATGCGTCTTATCACGCATTTGTGAGCGTGTTTCCAGCTAGGCGATTGTATACGCGCTCGTCACGTGTGCGCAACGTGTTCGCCGTGTTAGCGGAACGAGAGCAGTTATGTGAATATACAAGGGAGTTATACTCCATAGGCTTAGGTAGTTAAATAAAGGTAAACAAATCGTAAGAAGGGTTTTTATAAATGACACTTTCTTGTTTAAAAATACGATAAAACTAAATTAAATTTATTTTAGTTTTTTGCAATAGTTTCCTCTTTCATTAATGTATGCTAAACTTTATATTTTATTCTTTAACTACTCTTCGTAGATGTAACTGCTTGAGCACAATTTTTTAGTTAGATTCATAATAATAATATAATATTTTGTAATCTGTCTATTGTAAAGAGCCCAAACTCTAAACATCAACGAATTATGACGTTGCTAAATTGAAGAGTACAACTGAGACGTAAGATGACAACTGAAGTGACAGGTTACTTGACAGCTGTCACGTCACGTGGTTTTATTTGTATACTTTTCTACTTAAACCTCTGGAGTATAGATAGACAAGCTAGTGTAAAATATATTGACAACGCGGACAACACGTCGCGTGGTCGCAGCTAACTCCTTTTGCACCCTCGGAGAGCAAGTTCCTAAATCATCTCGCTGCAAACACGCTGGCTAATCGTCAGTGTGATAATGCTCTAAGGCTTTGTACCAATGTTGCTATGACTTGGAAAGAAAAGAGAATGTTGCCACACGTAATATATCAAAAACCTTTTTATTGCTATTTGCCAGAAGATTACTATTGCTATAAATTACAGGCATTTTCCTGATGACTGAAAACAAATATGTTTTTGCAATATTATATCACAAGCCTTTTTGTGGCCTATGTATATAAAAATATGTCGAAGATACTACTGTACTTAGGAGAATTGTAATATTATATACTTAATTAGCCAATTTCCTTGTAATTATTTTAATTATGTCAATTTTAATTTAACAACTATATAGGTAATATGTAAAATATTATGTAGAATAGTCTAATAATGTATGTCAATTAAAATTAATGGAATAGTATACAATGTGGAGACAATAATACGATTTTTAATGAAAACACTGGCAATGCTAATGCATAGCAGTATTTTGCAACTATCAAAGAAATCTTAGCCACAATAGTACAGAAGATTCACTCCGCCAAATCATTTAAATAAAAAACGACTATTGATACGACACAATAAAGTGCAATTCAGCTCGCACAGCGCTAATTACCTACAGTTATATTCACCTCAAAGTTGCCTCTCTTTCTATCGCGTAACTCTTATATCTTCTGACTACATTACGCTCACTGAATTGGCCCGACAAGACGGGCCCGCCGCGTACTTGTAGCTTCATACCTAAAATACGGAGTGCGCCTTCTGTACTATTCTGTGCCCCAGGTGCGCCTTCCTGTGCCTCAGCATCGAAGTTAAAAAAGTATTTTTTAATTTAGTATTGATATTTAGTATTGACTTTGGCCGCGTCCGATCGTCGCGTGAATATGGGTTCGTTCCGTTTATTTATGTCAATTTGTTCGGTGAATGCGTAGTCGCGCCGACAGAGGGCGCTTTCCGGTTTTTCGAACAAAAACGGACATAATGAACGCGATGATTACGTATTCGCGCGACGATCGTTTTTAAATAGGACGCCGGGTTAGGGGTTTGCCAATCTTTCACGCCTTAGGAATGCACGGCGAGGCGGGGGGGCAGCATTGACGAATGAGCGGCCTGCACTGCCGCCCGTGAGCCACGCACATACCTAATGCGTGGAGCAGCGGTCTCGGTCAAACTATAGCTATAGTGACTAAATTAATGAATATAATTGGTTAAATTTTGCATGCAGACTGGGAACGTCATTAAATACCTCCGTAGTTTAATTTATTGTCGTGTTGTCATCTCCATTTTGTATGTATAAAATATTCGTTAAAATGCACAAAAAGAGCGATTCCTGTCTGGATTTAAAAAATCTTGATGTCTTTTTGTGTTGTAATGAAATATTTTACAGCAATTCCATTTTTTTCTGTTGAATTTTGTTACTGGTCCTGTTTATGTACAAACGCGCCACTATCGCGTACCAATGGTACTTAATGTGATATACTATGTTAAATAAATATATTTTTAACTATCTGCTGTTTTATTTGGGCATGTATCTAATCAAACTTTTAATAATTCCCATTTTGCGCTCCCAAAAAATATTATAAAACACTATTTTATTTTATTAGGATCTCCAACAAAGAATACACCTTACATGCTATAATATAAAGACAAGAACAACACTAATATAATGATTGAGCCTCTTTTTGCGAACCTCAAATAATTCCAATTTGGGTTCCTAAAAATACTGCGACCAACTTGGATGTAGCGCTCGCCGGCTGCTGCCGCAGCACCGCTCGCTTCGCTCGGCGACTCGTGCGCCGTTGGTCATAGTAGCTAATCTAACCCATTTGGTCGGGGTGACCTAGCTTAGTTACTGCGACCACTTCGGCTCGCGCGTGGTTGTTCACAGTTCTAATCAAACTGATATTCAAAGCAATTATTTCAATTAAACCTTTTAAAGGCGCTTTTTAATTGTCAAAGAGTCGGTCAGTTAGTCAGTTAGTTGAAGCTAGTTGCCCATTGCAAAAACGCAGATATCGAAAGAGAAGAACGGGCAAGAAACTCTAAGGACACTCTTTTATATTACAAAATCCTGGGTACATTATGCTTGTTGCTTCTATATGTGAGAATAATGTAAAAAAAAAACAGAATATAAGATTAAAAATAAGCCTTGGCAAATAAGTGATGATCAGTCTCAACTGAGGGTGAGTCGCTGCGCATCGCGCATTAGCGTCAGCCACGAGGACGGGCGGGACCGGCTCAAGAAGGTAAGAGAGAGGGCAGCTGCCCCCCCTGGATGTAGTAATCCTAAGCACCTACTGTTGTCGATAAAAGTTATGCTAGTCACGTTAAGACTTACTTTGCAATGACAATATAATATGCATTAATTTTAGCAAAAACCGTACCGCGCAGCCGTTGTAAATTTTATTTAGCAATGCCTTATTCTACGGCTAAAATTCAGTACACTCAGACGCGTAAAAACGCTTAAAACATGGTCATCAACAATAACATTTCAGAACAAATCTAACTATACACAGTGACAGACATTGGACACGATTTTTCTGTTTTAATATTCAATTAGGTAAATTATGATAATTTACCTAATTGAATATTAAAACAGAAAAATTTGCTTTTGCTTATAGTTTTTTCAACTATATTGGGGTCGGCTTCCAGTCTAACCGGGTACAGCTGAACATCAGTATTTTACATGGAGCGACTGCCCATCTAACCTCCACAACCCAGTAAACTGGGTAATACTATACAATTTGGTAAATAAATTGTATGTTTTGCAAATAAATAAAAAGACCAAAGATTTCAGAACAGAATTTATTTTTAATAAAAAATATTCTATACAATGACCTGCACAAAGTGCTCTAAATAAGAGATAGGCGTAGTGTACACCCGTCACTAACAAAACTTTAAAACTTACACTAAAAGCTTGACCACCGAATACTCAAACCACTATAAGCATAATAGCCTAATGTTACCACTGCTGGGACACAGGGCTCCTCTCTGTGAGAGGGAGTGGGCCGTAATTCACCACGCGGCCCCAGTGCGGGTTAGTGGATGTCACATTTCTTCGAACTTTTCGTTCTAGGACACCGTTTTGAGAGCAGTGGTGATGAAATAAATTACTCATAGGAAAGCGCCTGCCTGGGCTCGCACCTACAACTTGTAAGTCGAAGCCGCTACCACTGGGCCACCACTGCTTTTAACACAACTAGATCCCAAGTATTAATACACCTGTAGTGGGCCGCAGCACGCCGCATTGCGAAAATGCGCCAACGCACATTAGGAGCAGTAATTGTTTTTTCGAATTTGAATCACAAATTCATCAACAATGACTTTTGTAGGGTATCGTAACGCAACGCAAGATAATAACCGCAAAAAGACTTATGGCGAGCGATCCGCGTATTGCGTTGCGCTGCGGCCGTCTGGCTACTCATTAGTGAATGGAGTTTGTGACACGTTAGGGCCCATGCACACGATGCGTTGCGGCGGCAGCTCGAAGCCGCCGCCGGAACGGTGTCGCTGCGGCGTCATACATACAAATATTCATGGTATGCCACGTGGCACGTACACCGGACTTGCAACCCGCGAGACAAAGCAGGGAGGGGTGTACGCGTTGCGACGCCGGCCCGGCACCGCTCAGTCTCACCGTGTGACCGCCAATGTGGCAAATCCTTGCGGTGCGGCGGCATCGCAACGTATCGTGTGAACAGGCTGTTACGAGTACTTTTGAGTAGCGTTGCGATGGCCCTTAACGGCGACTTAAAATTGATTTGCTTTTGAGTATTCGTCAGTAAGTTTTGCTTTATAAGCAGTTAAAATTAGTCACTAGCCATAGCTATACATAATTTAGCGATCACCAATTTTCCTATTTAAAAGCTACCGTCGCTCGAATATGCGTTCGTCGCCTACATAATTTATTTTGTTCGGTGAACCGGAACGCTTGGTCGCGCCGACAGAGGTCGCTTTCCGGTTTTCTGAACAAAAAGTGACACATGACCTCGACCGTGCGATCACTTCTAAATAGGACGTAGCCTGGAACATGGCGTGAGCTTGCATATGTAACACAAAAAAAAATCGCCAACTTTTAGCGTCGGGTCACACCGGAATGGCAGCGGCCGGCAGCGACGCGGCGAGCACTTTCATCGTGAAATAATTTTAAACTTTATCTACATACTTAAAAGACTAGTATCGCATGAAAAGGTCACGAGGCCGCCCGCGCGCGTCTTGTCGGTGTTCTGCCCGCGTCGACGCGAGGCCGCTCGCGGCACCGCGGGCGGCCTCGCGTATGTAATGTAGAAACTAAACTACTAAAGAGGAGACTAGACGTGTGGGATCTGGAGGTCACGCGAGGCCGCCAGCGGCGACGCCGGGGGCTGCTGCCATTCCGGTGTGACTCAGCCCTTAATGCCAAGCCAGTAGTTTGGAGTGATTTCGGTCGTCATCGGAACTATGCGTGCGTATTCATACTTGTTCATATCGTATGAGCTAATCCGATTTTTCTAACTGTGCGCCTGTCAACGTCAAAAATTTCAGTTTCAGTAAAAAAAACTAAAATATTTATTTCAACTAAAACATACATAAATTGAAGCAGCCCCCGTAAGTTACAATAGTACTTGTGTCGGACAGTGTATGTAGGTTTAATTGAAATCATAACAACTTAACTAATCGACAGAACTGTGGAGACGACACGAGTTGTGGAGACCGTAATGAGGTGTCGGGAAGGATGGATTCAATACTAACAACATAGGACTGACAGCTCCAAGCGCACAGTTAAAAATATCGAGTTATACTTACGAGAATGGGGATCATTCGTATCTTTTCGTGCGTATGCGCAATACTCAAGCCCAGCGTATCATTCGAATGTAAACTTTATTCATATATGTTTTAATGTTGAAATTCGTACAAAACGGTTGTTCGTATTTGCTTATATTTATATAAATGTTATTCGCTTATTAATAAAGTTCAAATTCGAGATTGCAGAGAGGACATAAAAAAGAAAAAAAAAAACATAATATACACCATTTATTTATTTGGTCCCATTTTAAACATAAATAACATTAAATAATAAATAACGTGTTTTATGGACGCGCAGATAATAATAATATCACTACATACTCAAATAGCGGCTTTTAGCGTTTCAGTGTTGCTACACTTAAAAAAGAACTTATTGTATTATTGAAACTCCATTGAAGCTATGTTGTTACTAATGGCAATATTACAATCAATCTGCCTAGCCGTTTCCCGACTATGTTAGGGTTGGTTTCCAGTCTAACCGGCTGCAGCTGAATACCAGTTTTTACATGGAGCGACTGCCTATCTGAACTTCACAACTGGGTAACTCGATACCCCTTGGTAAGACTGGTTGTCAGACTTTTGGGCTTCTAACTACCCGTAACTATCAAAGATCTGAGAATGACAGCCGGGACCAACGGCTTAACGTGCTTTCCGACGCACGGAGGTTTCTTTATGACTCTTTAAGAACAGTTAAGCGGATTAGGTTAATACGTCGTCTATTGTATTTTATAATGGATTTCCGCAAAGTCACGCCTGAGTCAATAAACTATCTTTAATTGACATAAAGTTCATTTTGCTATATACACTATCGTTACAAAAATTCGCTGCCATTTCGTTCCGTGGCAATGTAAATTGAGCCTTACTGCTCTGACAGAAGAAACATTCGCTTGTACAGTCCCTTCACAGTTATTTTACCTCTGATTTTGCATCACTGTCACAATCACAATGATCTTTATTCAAGTTACAATAAGGTTGCTATTGGTTTGCTACCACTGACAAGTCTGTCAAAAGCACAATGATCTTTATTCTCATTACGATAAAGTTGCTTTTGGGTTGTTGTAAATTAACTGTTAAAAAACTGTAACTGAAAATCGTTTATATATTAACGAATGGAGTTTCAACCGCAAGCTTTTCAACAATATAAAATTATTTAACTAAATTAAACACGGGAATGTATTTGTAGTACATTTTGTACAAATTGCAGGTTTTACAAAATAAAAAAAGAAGATAAATGAACACAATGATTATATTGTTATTACTACACGGTTTTACGCGGCGTCGAAAATGTCTGAATAACTTTTACAGTAGATCTGTTTAGGGTAATTTTACCCCCGAAAGTAGAGCGTCAAATAACTCTAACCATAGAGATTCAAAGGCAATTATATTTTTAAAGTAATGATCGAATTTTAACAAACGGAACTGGCAAAGCTAATTTAAGCTGGCTAGTTAATTTAATTTTACTTTGTATATTTTAAAAACTGATAGTACTCATGATCAGGAACAACTTTTACTATGAAATAGATAAAAAAAAATATCTAACATTTTCAGTGGGTAGGTATATTAGATATTGCATTGTTTTAATGAAATAGCAGATATTTTTTTCAACATTTCAGAAAACAGCCCGATTTTCACAAAAAAAAAATACAGATATTTTCCAAGCCGCATACATACAATACAAGTATTGAAATTAAACATTACAAATTGCCTCAAATTAGCTGATTAAAAATGCATTTTAGTACACATTTTTTTTTTAACATTCGCAACAAGTATGCCTATACAAGTTTCACACTATTTTTTCTTTAAGCATAATTTATACATTTTTTGAGAACTCAGAAAACAGATTACTAACTTTTTGACTGTTAGACGTGAATATGACATTACAGGGTATATTTATAGAGCCTCTACGGAAGACGATACTTCAGTATGTCTGGCGTACCCTGGCCAGTCAGACACACTGTCTAGCCAACTGGCTATTTCCACCAAGGCTAGAGCTATTCGCTCACAATGAGCCTCATTAGAAGGCTAAAAGTAACCTAAAGGGCATCTGCTGGGGTTGCGGGTTTGTCTGAAAGGGATATCGCGGCCCCGGCACACAGGCAACGGAAGGAACACGGGTGGGTTTTAGTCAGTAAAAGTCTGACACACCCACCCTCTCGCTCTGCCCAGAGCGGGAGAAGTCATTTGATGATTTCCCATCCAAAAAAAAAAAAAGGGCAATGTAGCTATGCTTGGAGTTTCCATATCGTCGCCTTAGAGTGAAAAGCTCGGGAATGCAACTTTGACTTTTTATTTTATTACATTTTTGGAAAAAAAGAACCTCGCAACACACGCAGTTTTGTGGCGGCATCTATATCGCCACATGCGACCTACACATCATGCTGACGTCTCGCAAAATCCTGCATCGCGTAAGCAGATTTTAGTTCAGTTGCCCACCAGTTTTTCGCATATATGAGGTTTTCACTCTAAGACGACGATATGTGATCGAATCAGAGATGATCAGGTCCACAGGAGAAGCAAGGTAACCGACATACCCCGAAGAATTGCCAAACTTAAGTGGCAGTGGGCAGGGAACATTGGTCGCAAAACAGATGGCTGATAAGGCCGAAAGGTTCTGGAGTGGCGACCGCGTACCGAAAGACTTCGGAAGACCTCCCACAAGATGGACCGATGACTTTTTCAGGCCGCAGGAATCCGCTGGATGCGGGAAGCACAGAACCGGTCGAAGTGGCGGTGCTTGGGGGAGGCCTATGTCCAGCAGTCATTGTAGGCTGAATTTGCTTAGCCATTTAGCCAGTTGGCTTCTAGTCTGACGGTCAAAAGGCTAACAAATAAGGACCAACGTCCACTCTTTACGTACCGGGAGGTAACTAGGTGTGTCTAAATAAATAAAAAAGAGAATCTATTCAAAAATTGTCATGTTACCGAGTTTCACAGCCGAACAAAAAATAAATGTATTTTACTAGTTTTAACACGCGGTTCCACTCGCATCCTAGGTCCACTACATATTATAGTTGGATAAAAAAATAGGAAATGATCTATTTGTGGACGAAATTTTATTCAATGATGGTTTTCATGAAATTACGCCACCAGTAGGCGCCATTTTGACAATGAATATAAAATGTCGTTCATCATTAAAACTGCGGCGCGTGCGTCGTCGGCGGTACGAAATGTTACCATTCTAAATATAATATTTTAGGACTAAGTATTGTATTTATTTTATTTTTGTCTTATTTTGTTATTTCACAATATGCTGCCCCGTTTGACGTCATAACGTCAACGCCGGCTGTCGCTGAAAACCAGCGCTGCGGCTCTGTCTCGCATAGGGTCGCAGCATTATACTGAGCGATGGCCGTTTTGCGTGGATGTGACGCATATTTTCCCCCAAATTGTTATTTTCGTGTTTTGTTCTTTCCTTTCGTCATGTGTACCGCAAATAAACGTATTTTCTTTCTTTATATTCAGTGGCGATTAAAGAAAATATAGGGGCTTTGACACTTTTGACAGGAGCCCGGACCTGACGTCTCAGTGCTGTCACCTGGTGAACGTCATATCAGAAAACCTTCATTCCATTCAGCCGTTTATGCGTGATTGAGTAACAAACAGCTCCACATACTTTCATTGTCCTTTAGTGCATTTCATGTGCTCCAAAACTACTTATCAGATTTTTCGTGATTTTTATTTTAGTTCATAGATATGTTCTCTGGCTAGGTTTTAACTTCTTACAAAGGGGTAAAAAAGAGGCAGAGAGGAGGGTAATTACTGTTACCATTTATATTAGGATTGGGTAAGAAGTCTAACCAATGGCAGTATAATAAATATGAGTGGTGGCTAGATTATTCATTAGAAATTGGAAGACTTGGATACTAGGTATAGTCGCCACGTTAAGAACTGAGTCGTCGGGCCATAAATTATTGTTATTAGTATGTCTCGCTCGCACTTATGAAGCAAGTAGCAACCTATCGATAAGACACAAGGCGTTGTATACTCTTAATGCTACTGACATTTATGGCCCAATGACATAAAAAGATCCGGTATAAATAAATCAGAAAGTTTTTTTTTTTTTACACCACACAGTGCTCGCGTAGTGGATTACGGCCCACTCTCTCGCAAAGACAGGAGGCCTGTGTCCCACCAGTGGGAACATTATTGGTTTGCTGTGATATGTAAAACATTTTTTTTTTTAATTAATATTTTTCCTTAAGGCTGTGAAACTTAATTTTAGTAAATTCTGAACTTAAAACACACAAGTCTGTTATATTATAACTGCAAAATAATAACAGCTTACCTAACTTTAGGCCTGATTTGAACTCAATCTTGCAACAGAAGTGATTAATCGGAAAATCCATAAATTAACATTTTGATTTCATCAATTTGTAGCAATTTTTTTTTTTAGTTTTCTTTGAAATTAGCTTCAAAAATGCGTTACTTAAAAAATCTTTAAATGCAGTTTTTAATCTGAGAGAAAACTTCTAAATGATTTTTTTTTTTTTAAACCTCGTTTGGCACATTGCTGCCAGAGTATACCTATGTATATAAATACATAGTATTTCTGAATAAAACACAACATTATATCACGCAGATTATCACCAAAGAGCTAGGCAGAGGTATGGTGAGGTGTAACACCCACATATCGCCAGTTATGTTCAAGTCTCATATAATAGGGGTTACCAATTACCGGGTAAAAATGTTGCTATAAAGAAATTTCACAGTACAGAGATTTTCCGATTAATCATTTAAACATCTCGCGCACTAGACGGCCACGGCTCCGGCCAGAAATGGCCGTCTAGTGTATGGTCTGGGGCTAATTGGCCGTTGCGACCAAGTGTACGATTCCACTGGTCGTGGTCGTGGCCGTAGCCGTCTAGTGCGAGATCCGTTAGTAAATAAAACAGACTTGGTCGCATCTAGAAAGCCCCAACAATAAATATATACCCTACATAATTTGTTCGTCCTAGGTAATTAAAATTAACTATAATATTAGTGTTCCATATCTAACGCAGACAGTTTTCTGACAAACTCCGCCCGTTGTGACGGTGTGAGTTCCTGGAAAAGAGATATTTTACAATTATTATGATAAAACATAACATCATGTCTTAGTTTAGTTAGTTATTTTATATTTAATTATATTTGTGTAAGTCTGTGTTTTGTTTTGTTGTAGACCTAAGTCAACGGTGTTTTTTTTACTATTATACAATATGTAAAAATATTCTGTCCGATCCGAAAGGGGCATATAGGTACTGCAATAACATTGCAAAAAATTATATTTTTATTTATTATAATTGAAAATAAAAATGTTATAATTCAAAATTCACATTTTTAGTACCAAACCCCAAATCCATTAAAAATTAAATTTTCAACAGGGATCATAAGTACTTGTCGACACCTGCTAAACGACGCGCGCGCACAATGTGATAACCGGGTAAAATTCCCAATACAAAAAAAAATGTGGCGATTTTTTTTCATTTTACCATATAAATAGACTCTTAGTTCGATACCTAACAACACCCAGACGGATCGGACAGGTTTTTTTTACATAGGTGGGATTTTGGGCATAACGGGTTTTCGTTACGTGACGATTTTTGCCACTTTACTTCTACCGCAAGCCGTGTTAAAGAACTTAGTTCCAAAAACACAAGCATCTACTCACCACTACAAGGTTATTAACGGCCTGCAACAGCGCGTCCTGGTGTATGGAGCGTAGATTTCTCTCGAGCACGGAGTTGTCGTCGCCCGCTTGTGCCTCCAGCCATTTGCAGACTGCCTCATTGTCGTGCTCCCATTGGTGAGACTGGAAGAGGAAGTATGATTAGTATTTTGGATAGACTAGTTTATTGTCTCGGCAAACACGTTAAGGGTTCATGCTCAGACGTCAGTCACGTCAACGTCGATTTGACGATCAGTGACGTCAATTTCAGGGACGTGTGGGAACAGATAGTTAGTCAGTGAGTCAGTTATAGCAACGCTATATATACAATGTCGCTCATGGCCCGCCCGTATTTTTCTGAATATTCATGAAAAATTATTGCCCGCCACGCGGGCCCAGTGCGAGTTGATAGATGTCACATGTTTCCTCACGATGTTTTCCTTCACGGTTTTGAGAGCAGTGTGACTTTGATGTTATTTACACAAAGCCATCATAGAGCACCGTGTGAAGAGACAATTGCACATTTTGAGTCATCATGGACTGCTTTTTCTTTTTTTCTTTCGTGGCGTAGTACTGACCTGCGTCTCCCCCCTGTCCTCAGTGAACCACCGCCGCAGCGTGGCGGCGGCGGGCCCCTGCTCCATGTCGTAGTACTGACCTGCGTCTCCCCCCTGTCCTCAGTGAACCACCGCCGCAGCGTGGCGGCGGCGGGCCCCTGCTCCATGTCGTAGTACTGACCTGCGTCTCCCCCCTGTCCTCAGTGAACCACCGCCGCAGCGTGGCGGCGGCGGGCCCCTGCTCCATGTCGTAGTACTGACCTGCGTCTCCCCCCTGTCCTCAGTGAACCACCGCCGCAGCGTGGCGGCGGCGGGCCCCTGCTCCATGTCGTAGTACTGACCTGCGTCTCCCCCCTGTCCTCAGTGAACCACCGCCGCAGCGTGGCGGCGGCGGGCCCCTGCTCCATGTCGTAGTACTGACCTGCGTCTCCCCCCTGTCCTCAGTGAACCACCGCCGCAGCGTGGCGGCGGCGGGCCCCTGCTCCATGTCGTAGTACTGACCTGCGTCTCCCCCCTGTCCTCAGTGAACCACCGCCGCAGCGTGGCGGCGGCGGGCCCCTGCTCCATGTCGTAGTACTGACCTGCGTCTCCCCCCTGTCCTCAGTGAACCACCGCCGCAGCGTGGCGGCGGCGGGCCCCTGCTCCATGTCGTAGTACTGACCTGCGTCTCCCCCCTGTCCTCAGTGAACCACCGCCGCAGCGTGGCAGCGGCGGGCCCCTGCTCCATGTCGTAGTACTGACCTGCGTCTCCCCCCTGTCCTCAGTGAACCACCGCCGCAGCGTGGCGGCGGCGGGCCCCTGCTCCATGTCGTAGTACTGACCTGCGTCTCCCCCCTGTCCTCAGTGAACCACCACCGCAGCGTGGCGGCGGCGGGCCCCTGCTCCATGTCGTAGTACTGACCTGCGTCTCCCCCCTGTCCTCAGTGAACCACCGCCGCAGCGTGGCGGCGGCGGGCCCCTGCTCCATGTCGTAGTACTGACCTGCGTCTCCCCCCTGTCCTCAGTGAACCACCGCCGCAGCGTGGCGGCGGCGGGCCCCTGCTCCATGTCGTAGTACTGACCTGCGTCTCCCCCCTGTCCTCAGTGAACCACCGCCGCAGCGTGGCGGCGGCGGGCCCCTGCTCCATGTCGTAGTACTGACCTGCGTCTCCCCCCTGTCCTCAGTGAACCACCGCCGCAGCGTGGCGGCGGCGGGCCCCTGCTCCATGTCGTAGTACTGACCTGCGTCTCCCCCCTGTCCTCAGTGAACCACCGCCGCAGCGTGGCGGCGGCGGGCCCCTGCTCCATGTCGTAGTACTGACCTGCGTCTCCCCCCTGTCCTCAGTGAACCACCGCCGCAGCGTGGCGGCGGCGGGCCCCTGCTCCATGTCGTAGTACTGACCTGCGTCTCCCCCCTGTCCTCAGTGAACCACCGCCGCAGCGTGGCGGCGGCGGGCCCCTGCTCCATGTCGTAGTACTGACCTGCGTCTCCCCCCTGTCCTCAGTGAACCACCGCCGCAGCGTGGCAGCGGCGGGCCCCTGCTCCATGTCGTAGTACTGACCTGCGTCTCCCCCCTGTCCTCAGTGAACCACCGCCGCAGCGTGGCAGCGGCGGGCCCCTGCTCCATGTCGTAGTACTGACCTGCGTCTCCCCCCTGTCCTCAGTGAACCACCGCCGCAGCGTGGCGGCGGCGGGCCCCTGCTCCATGTCGTAGTACTGACCTGCGTCTCCCCCCTGTCCTCAGTGAACCACCGCCGCAGCGTGGCGGCGGCGGGCCCCTGCTCCATGTCGTAGTACTGACCTGCGTCTCCCCCCTGTCCTCAGTGAACCACCGCCGCAGCGTGGCGGCGGCGGGCCCCTGCTCCATGTCGTAGTACTGACCTGCGTCTCCCCCCTGTCCTCAGTGAACCACCGCCGCAGCGTGGCAGCGGCGGGCCCCTGCTCCATGTCGTAGTACTGACCTGCGTCTCCCCCCTGTCCTCAGTGAACCACCGCCGCAGCGTGGCAGCGGCGGGCCCCTGCTCCATGTCGTAGTACTGACCTGCGTCTCCCCCCTGTCCTCAGTGAACCACCGCCGCAGCGTGGCGGCGGCGGGCCCCTGCTCCATGTCGTAGTACTGACCTGCGTCTCCCCCCTGTCCTCAGTGAACCACCGCCGCAGCGTGGCGGCGGCGGGCCCCTGCTCCATGTCGTAGTACTGACCTGCGTCTCCCCCCTGTCCTCAGTGAACCACCGCCGCAGCGTGGCGGCGGCGGGCCCCTGCTCCATGTCGTAGTACTGACCTGCGTCTCCCCCCTGTCCTCAGTGAACCACCGCCGCAGCGTGGCGGCGGCGGGCCCCTGCTCCATGTCGTAGTACTGACCTGCGTCTCCCCCCTGTCCTCAGTGAACCACCGCCGCAGCGTGGCGGCGGCGGGCCCCTGCTCCATGTCGTAGTACTGACCTGCGTCTCCCCCCTGTCCTCAGTGAACCACCGCCGCAGCGTGGCGGCGGCGGGCCCCTGCTCCATGTCGTAGTACTGACCTGCGTCTCCCCCCTGTCCTCAGTGAACCACCGCCGCAGCGTGGCGGCGGCGGGCCCCTGCTCCATGTCGTAGTACTGACCTGCGTCTCCCCCCTGTCCTCAGTGAACCACCGCCGCAGCGTGGCGGCGGCGGGCCCCTGCTCCATGTCGTAGTACTGACCTGCGTCTCCCCCCTGTCCTCAGTGAACCACCGCCGCAGCGTGGCGGCGGCGGGCCCCTGCTCCATGTCGTAGTACTGACCTGCGTCTCCCCCCTGTCCTCAGTGAACCACCGCCGCAGCGTGGCAGCGGCGGGCCCCTGCTCCATGTCGTAGTACTGACCTGCGTCTCCCCCCTGTCCTCAGTGAACCACCGCCGCAGCGTGGCGGCGGCGGGCCCCTGCTCCATGTCGTAGTACTGACCTGCGTCTCCCCCCTGTCCTCAGTGAACCACCGCCGCAGCGTGGCGGCGGCGGGCCCCTGCTCCATGTCGTAGTACTGACCTGCGTCTCCCCCCTGTCCTCAGTGAACCACCGCCGCAGCGTGGCGGCGGCGGGCCCCTGCTCCATGTCGTAGTACTGACCTGCGTCTCCCCCCTGTCCTCAGTGAACCACCGCCGCAGCGTGGCGGCGGCGGGCCCCTGCTCCATGTCGTAGTACTGACCTGCGTCTCCCCCCTGTCCTCAGTGAACCACCGCCGCAGCGTGGCGGCGGCGGGCCCCTGCTCCATGTCGTAGTACTGACCTGCGTCTCCCCCCTGTCCTCAGTGAACCACCGCCGCAGCGTGGCGGCGGCGGGCCCCTGCTCCATGTCGTAGTACTGACCTGCGTCTCCCCCCTGTCCTCAGTGAACCACCGCCGCAGCGTGGCGGCGGCGGGCCCCTGCTCCATGTCGTAGTACTGACCTGCGTCTCCCCCCTGTCCTCAGTGAACCACCGCCGCAGCGTGGCGGCGGCGGGCCCCTGCTCCATGTCGTAGTACTGACCTGCGTCTCCCCCCTGTCCTCAGTGAACCACCGCCGCAGCGTGGCGGCGGCGGGCCCCTGCTCCATGTCGTAGTACTGACCTGCGTCTCCCCCCTGTCCTCAGTGAACCACCGCCGCAGCGTGGCGGCGGCGGGCCCCTGCTCCATGTCGTAGTACTGACCTGCGTCTCCCCCCTGTCCTCAGTGAACCACCGCCGCAGCGTGGCGGCGGCGGGCCCTTGCTCCATGTCGTAGTACTGACCTGCGTCTCCCCCCTGTCCTCAGTGAACCACCGCCGCAGCGTGGCGGCGGCGGGCCCCTGCTCCATGTCGTAGTACTGACCTGCGTCTCCCCCCTGTCCTCAGTGAACCACCGCCGCAGCGTGGCGGCGGCGGGCCCTTGCTCCATGTCGTAGTACTGACCTGCGTCTCCCCCCTGTCCTCAGTGAACCACCGCCGCAGCGTGGCGGCGGCGGGCCCCTGCTCCATGTCGTAGTACTGACCTGCGTCTCCCCCCTGTCCTCAGTGAACCACCGCCGCAGCGTGGCGGCGGCGGGCCCCTGCTCCATGTCGTAGTACTGACCTGCGTCTCCCCCCTGTCCTCAGTGAACCACCGCCGCAGCGTGGCGGCGGCGGGCCCCTGCTCCATGTCGTAGTACTGACCTGCGTCTCCCCCCTGTCCTCAGTGAACCACCGCCGCAGCGTGGCGGCGGCGGGCCCCTGCTCCATGTCGTAGTACTGACCTGCGTCTCCCCCCTGTCCTCAGTGAACCACCGCCGCAGCGTGGCGGCGGCGGGCCCCTGCTCCATGTCGTAGTACTGACCTGCGTCTCCCCCCTGTCCTCAGTGAACCACCGCCGCAGCGTGGCGGCGGCGGGCCCCTGCTCCATGTCGTAGTACTGACCTGCGTCTCCCCCCTGTCCTCAGTGAACCACCGCCGCAGCGTGGCGGCGGCGGGCCCCTGCTCCATGTCGTAGTACTGACCTGCGTCTCCCCCCTGTCCTCAGTGAACCACCGCCGCAGCGTGGCGGCGGCGGGCCCTTGCTCCATGTCGTAGTACTGACCTGCGTCTCCCCCCTGTCCTCAGTGAACCACCGCCGCAGCGTGGCGGCGGCGGGCCCCTGCTCCATGTCGTAGTACTGACCTGCGTCTCCCCCCTGTCCTCAGTGAACCACCGCCGCAGCGTGGCGGCGGCGGGCCCTTGCTCCATGTCGTAGTACTGACCTGCGTCTCCCCCCTGTCCTCAGTGAACCACCGCCGCAGCGTGGCGGCGGCGGGCCCCTGCTCCATGTCGTAGTACTGACCTGCGTCTCCCCCCTGTCCTCAGTGAACCACCGCCGCAGCGTGGCGGCGGCGGGCCCCTGCTCCATGTCGTAGTACTGACCTGCGTCTCCCCCCTGTCCTCAGTGAACCACCGCCGCAGCGTGGCGGCGGCGGGCCCTTGCTCCATGTCGTAGTACTGACCTGCGTCTCCCCCCTGTCCTCAGTGAACCACCGCCGCAGCGTGGCGGCGGCGGGCCCCTGCTCCATGTCGTAGTACTGACCTGCGTCTCCCCCCTGTCCTCAGTGAACCACCGCCGCAGCGTGGCGGCGGCGGGCCCTTGCTCCATGTCGTAGTACTGACCTGCGTCTCCCCCCTGTCCTCAGTGAACCACCGCCGCAGCGTGGCGGCGGCGGGCCCCTGCTCCATGTCGTAGTACTGACCTGCGTCTCCCCCCTGTCCTCAGTGAACCACCGCCGCAGCGTGGCGGCGGCGGGCCCCTGCTCCATGTCGTAGTACTGACCTGCGTCTCCCCCCTGTCCTCAGTGAACCACCGCCGCAGCGTGGCGGCGGCGGGCCCCTGCTCCATGTCGTAGTACTGACCTGCGTCTCCCCCCTGTCCTCAGTGAACCACCGCCGCAGCGTGGCGGCGGCGGGCCCCTGCTCCATGTCGTCGGCCGGCTTGACGGCCTGCTGCACCCTGCGCTCCTGCTCGTTCTGGTACAGTAAACGCTTGAGACGCCAGTAGAATTGACGGCGGGAATCGCGCCAGGGGATTATGTCCTGGGGAGCAAAAAATAAGGTTACTTTTAAATTGGGTTTACTGCATTTTCGTTACGTTTCAAAGCAGTCTTTTTGAGCGGTGATAAAAAATCTGCGAAGCTTTACACGCTTTATGTGACTACGTATAAAAATAAAACATGTGTCCAATATTTTTAAATAATCTAACTAACAGACAAAAAAAAATTTTTGTCAAACAGCTGGACCGATTTTGCGGGATGGGATTTTCAATGGCAGATAGCTGAAATTATAAGGAGTTACTTAAGCTACTTTTATTTTAGAAAGGATTTAGTAAAATATAAAAACTTACAAATATGCATCCTTTTTCTAGCATCCTTTCGGCTGTGTCGTGTAGTTCTGCAAATTGTACTGCGATCTAAAACAAACCATAACGTGTCAGTTTTAAAAGCGAATATAGAAAAACATTGAGCAACCGTGGTGCCGTGATCCATGCTCATTCATTTCTTCTGAGTGTGAGAAGTTGTGCCAGTGCGTGTTGCCAGTTATGACCTATGTCACTGAAACGTGGTCGCTCACAATGGGCCTTATTAGAAGGCTGAAAGTCACCCAAAGGGCAATGGACAGGGCTATGCTTGGAGTTTCCCTACGTGATCGAATCAGAAATAAAGAGATCCGCAGGAGAACCAGGGTAACCGACATAGCCAGAAGAATTGCCATACTTAAGTGGCAGTGAGCAGGGCACATTGCTCGCAGAACAGATGGCCGATGGGGCCGAAAGGTTTTGGAGTGACGACCGCGTACCGGAAGACGTAGCGTTGGAAGGCCTCCCACAAGGTGGACCGATGACCTGGTGAAGGTCTCAGGAATCCGCTGGATGCGGGAAGCACAGAACCGGCTGTTTGAGCGATGCAGAATTTTCTGTGACGTCAGGTCTGTTATGTGAAGAGGCGATCGGTGGCGGCGATCTCTCGCGTCCGGCCCTGGTTCAGGCCATGGTTCGGAGCGAGAGTGCATGGGAGGCCATCACCTCCTTATGCGAAGCAGTTATGTTCGCGAAGGAGGAGGCGGAGCGTGCGAGGGAGATGCAAGCTGCACGCCCTCGCGCCCCTAGTCACCGCAGGAGACGCCCCGGGCGTCGGGAGTCGAGAGCCGACTTCCGGCCGCCGTAGGCGCGGGCCTGCGGACGGTGAGCACTGGGCCCGGGTAGGCGCGGGTCGACGGCGCGTTGTGTTCCACGCGCGCCTCAAAGAGATGTCAGCACCAACCGACGGGGTCGAAAGACCAATGCCTGCTGGGGTTGCGGGTTTGTCCGAAAGGGGTATCGCGGCCCCGGCACACAGGCAACGGAAGGAACACGGGTGGGTTTAAGTCAGTAAAATTCTGACACACCCTCTCGCTCTGCCCAGAGCGGGAGAAGTCACTTGATGATTTCCCATCCTCCTACTATTATGTATTCTGTGGTTATTGTTGAAGTAATATAATAAATACCTGGTGGTAAATGGGGCTGAGTTCCTTTTCGCGTGCCTTAGCCGTCTTCTCGGCAGCTAATAGTTCTGTTTCTAATTCCCGTACTCGGTTTTCAGCTGCAACAAAATAACAACATTGTATAAAATAGTTCCCTTTGAAAAACTTTGTCTGGGAAAGCTCTGAAGCCTGTAGAGAGTTTATTTGTTTTAACTGAATGTATTTTCATTTATTGATACTGAATAGGCTAGCTGACGGTTTTTGAAAAAATAATTATAGTCCATTCGCGTTAAGAAAATAGTGAGTTCGTTGTCCACGGGTCTCAGACCAATCGGGTCGCAAAAGACACAAGCGTTTCGTATGAGGATCTGCCATCAATGGTCACTGTGAACTTAGCTTTCTAATTTGTTGCGACCCGATTGATCGAGGGTCAGAGAGCTAGGCCGGCGGACAACGATGACTCACAATTTTCTTAATGCGAATGGACTATAGTTCCATGTGGTTTATCTACTTGAAAATATGAATATTTCAGCGAAATAGTAATATTAAGAGGACACAATTGTTAAATATTTTATAGAGATATGAGGAACAGTGCTAAGTTCTTCATCCTTCATAGAAAAGGTAGTATCCTCCGACCAGACGATTGTGTTGTGTCTGGTGGGCTACTTCCCGACAATTGATGTCGGGACGTTGTATATATGCTAGTCGCGCGGTAAACTCTGCTTGCGCAATGGGTAGTTCGCATGTGATGATGTAGATGCCGCCACAATTTTTTTTTAAATGATTAGAATCGATTGATGTTTTATGGTTACATTCGACTTGAGTATATGTTTCGGTTTATTACCTGCTCTGCCGGTATCGGTTCTGATGAGGCTCTCATCAACAGACCCTCTACGGTCCAAGCCCTTGGAGATCTCTTTGATTTGTTCCTTCAACTCTGTAACAATAAAAATCATTTCAAGTTTTATTACATTACTAGCTGCGTCCCGCAGTTTCACCAGCATAAGTCTCGATCCCATGGAAATATCGGGATAAAAAGTATCCAATGTCCTAATCCAGGACATGGTCTACCCGTGTGCCAAAGGAGGATGAGCAAGTTGGTCTACTTACTCAACACCAACAAGCCATACATCAATGAAAAGGAAATTGTTTGAAATTTATTTCTTTGTATGCCCACATATATGTAACTCATGGGGTTCTTTGTAAAGTCAAAAATAATAGAAGTATAGGGTTCCCCTCCCTTTTACTTTTATCAGACTTTACATCTACTGTATTAAAGTTCGACATCGGGAAGGTTTCACATTGCCAGCAGCCCACCTGAATAATGTTATTATTGATACTAGCATCATGTAATACTACGATAGGGATGATGCCTAGGTAAAAAAAAATGAAATTCTAATTAGTCCGTGAGTCAGATAATAAAAAAATATTAGACACGTATTTTTTGTTTTATCATTATTAATAAAAAAATACTTAGATAAAATGCATTTTAGGTTGGGGAGTGGGGGTCGATACGTGACTAGTATGTATAGAATCTACATACTCGTGACGTCATGGCACATTTTACCTCAATGTATCGCCGTAATCTTTAGAATACGTAAATAAAGAAAAAATAACTACTAATACTAACAGACTAAAAATTTTTTTTTGTCGTCATCCCTATTATAATAATATGTAATAAATCACAGGACTATTTTGTTCTTCTTTTATTTTCTCTTTTTCTAATTTCTGCCAGCCCCTAGTACTTTCACACTATTAGTTATTAGTTTGATTAGGTATAATCTTTTCTGTAGCATATATGTCGTTAGTGTTGAGTAGGTAGACCAAGGTTCATATATTTTTGCCCATTCTCCTTTCATCCAAATCCGTTCAGCCGTTTTAGCATAACAAACAAACAGACTCACTTTGGCATTTATGATATTAGTTAGGGTTCAAACTGGATGGATTGTGTGGGGAATGATATGATAGAGAAGGAAGTAAATGATAGTGTGACGGTTGACAGGGGAGAGTGGAAAATGAAGACGTGTTGCGCTGGCCCCAGGTAACATGGCCCAAGGGCAGTAAGCTGATGATTACATTCAAACGGCCACATATACAATGTCTTCCATGGGCATGTGACCGCCCGTATTTTTCTGAATATTCATGAAAAATTATCGAAAATTTACTTTAAAAGGGGGGTCTATCTTTAATATTTTTCATGTTATTCAATTTTTTATGTTTTTAGTAGCGTTTGCCATATCTTCTATGTTATTGGCTCGATTTGTATTCTGTTTATTATTTCTAATAGCTTACGAGTTATTTTATCGGATTAACTAAAAATTTTTACTAAAATTTGTCGACTATGAAAAAAAAACGGAGGTGAAGATTTTTTTTTCCAAAAAAACAGTATTTATTTTAAAAAACATAAGTGAAATTATGTTAATTATACATAAAATTATAGCGGGATACTGAAAAAAAAAAAATAAGAAAAAATGAAAAAAAAAAACAATTAAAGATAGACCCCATTTTTAAGTTTATTATCGATAATTTGTCATGAATATTCAGAAAAATACGGGCGGTCACATGCCCATGGGCGACATTGTATATGACTTAATCCCATTTAGAACTTCCAATCAATCAATCTGCCTAGCCTTTCCCCAACTATGTTGGGGTCGTCTTCCAGTCTAACCGGACGCAGGTGAATACCAGTATTTTACATGGAGCGACTGACTATCTGACCTCCACAACCCAGTAACTGGGTAATACGATACCCCTTGGTAATACTGGTTGTCAGACTTTCAGGCTTCTGACGACCCGTAACGACTGTCAAAGATCCACGAATGACAGCCGGGACCAACGGATTAACGGGCACAAACGAATTC
Organism: Agrochola lota; assembly: GCA_947364205.1. NCBI lineage: Eukaryota > Metazoa > Arthropoda > Insecta > Lepidoptera > Noctuidae > Agrochola > Agrochola lota. The sequence goes on along the minus strand of OX376246.1, from coordinate 3,643,059 downwards.
TGTAACGATGTTAATTTAATAATGTACAACTAATTGCAAAAAAATATGTTTTTTGCATTACTAATGATGCCAGCTTTCATTGATTGTGCTATTTTCAGTTCTGAGCAGATTTACGGTCGAGACGACATCTTAAAATTGCAACAGATTTTCTTACGGTGTCAAATACTGTCGTAGCTATTAATAGTATTTGATCGGCACTGGACCTGGCTCATTCCATTCCTAATGATGCAACCTTTTTTCGATTGTGATATTTTTCCGTTCTGAGCAGAAAACGGCCGATATGAGACGACATCTATCAATATCGTAACATCGAATATTTGGATTAAGATGGAATAAAGTATTGGAAAACTTTCCAAATGCCATTTTTACACCTAAAACGGTTACAACATGTTATAATTGCAATTCATTATTAATATTCTAGTTCGCTAGTTAGCCACATTTCATATTTCCATACAGCAATATTGCTAAATTAATAAAAACAGCGAAATATTTGACATCTATTTGCGACGTTGCCAACTTTCAGAATAAACGCTTTTAAGAATTCAATTTCACCCTGTATGTTCATCATTCAATTTATTTTTATTTTCTCGAGTTTAATTTTTAGTTAGTTAACGATACCCACCACGTCTGCGAAGTTTCGCTAGCTAATTTCTCCTTTTTAGAGACGATAGAAAGGTTCCACATACCTGCGATTCTCGCTCCAACCCGTTGCAGTACAGGGTCCAGACGGTGCATGGTCTTGAGAATGTCTCGCTGTTTGAACTTCACCTCTACGATAGCTTCTGCTTCTAGTACACCTCCCCTGAGAACAAAATGGCATGGTTAAATAAATAATGTTAAGCTGCAAAGGGTTCCCGTACCACCATACGATATTTAGCAAAAAACACCGAAAGAACACGTTTCTTGTATGTATGATGTAGAAATCTATACTAATAAGTTTGTTTTTTTGTTTGAGCGCGTTTATCTCTGGAAATACCAGTCCGATTTGAACAAATCGTTTTGCATTTTATAGCCCTATTCTTGAGGAAGGCTATAACACGCTAGGTCCCTTAGGAGACGAGCAAAAATTTAAAAAAGGCAGAAATAATTCTAAGTGTACACGAAGTAATGCGCGGGCAGGCGATGCGATGGGGTGGGTCGGGGGAACAAGAAATTTCAGGCGGTCCAAATCGCGGGCAGAAGCTATAAGATATAATTAAGATATTATGGTTTACTTCCCTATTAATTAAAAAAATATGGTCCTGCATTGTAGAAGCATGTCTAATTTTGAACAAAAGTCTTCGGATCATCCTAGGTTCCTGAGTAAAGTAGGTTAGGTTTGAAAGTACAGTTCTCACCTGGCCTCCGGGTCGGCATACATCTCCATCTTCAGGCTGTTGACGGACGGGTCCACGACGGCCCAGGCGCCGCCCCGCAGCTCGCCACCCGGCGGGATGTACACGAGGACGGGCGCGGTAGCCCCGCGTAGGGCGCGCACTATCTCCGCACCGAATTTCAGGATTTGCTCGTACATGTCTGTGGGGGGAAATGGAAGGTTATCATTTTGGTTCATTCCCTTAGCCCCCATTCTCGCGGGCGATGTCTTCCCACAACGGTTTTTTATGGCGCACTGGATTTTCAACTCTCGGTATTGAGCCAAGCATTGAGAATCCAACAGAGCGCTTTGCAGCGTGTCAAAAAAACACAGTTTGGATTTTTAACTCTCGGCGTTAGAGCGTCGAAAATGCAGGACACGAAAAAATCGCCCGGGGATGGGTGAAGTGAAAAAAAAAAACTATACATTAATCAATTATCATTCATCAATTAGAAAACAATAATCTTCGGAGTTAAAAAAGGAGTGACAACGCATCTAAAAATACAATATGGGAAATCTGCAATATTTTTGTCGATTTTTTCTTTTCGAACTTCCAAGAGCGACGCGACGCAAATGAATTCTTAGACCCTGCGAGAATGGATCAGTCTACCGGTGTCGTATCGGACATCTGCTCTATTGATGTGCAGGAGGAGGAGGTTTTTCGCTTGTTCAAGCAAGTGGATATTAACAAATCTGCTGGCCCGGATAATATTTCACCAATTTTTATAACCAAATGTGCCAGATGTCTACCCATTCCATTGACATTATTATTCAAACGGTTATTCGACTTGGCAGTGGTGCCTACAATCTGGAAGTCAGCGTGTCAGCGTACGCCGATTCATAAAAAAGGACCTAAGGACAGCGTTGAAAACTATAGACCGATCTCCAAACTCTGTGCGTTCGCTAAAATTATGGAGAAAATCGTACACGTACAAATTTCTTCTTCGCTCAAATTAAGTTTCTCCGAACATCAACATAGATTTTTAAAAGGTCGCTCCACCACATCCAATCTCGTAGTCTGTAGCGACTATCTTTCAGAGCATATGTCCAGGAGGTCTCAGGTCGACGTTATATACACGGACTACAGTAAATGTTTTGATCTAATAGATCATGCGCTTCTTATGCGCAAATTGCTAGGGATTGGTGTGAGGGGTTCCTTGTACAGGTGGTTTGTATCATATGTTGAAAATAGATGCCAGACTGTACTCCTCGACGGTTATACCTCGAGATACCTCGAGAGCGATGTGCATTCCGTCGGGAGTTCCCTAAGGATCCTTATTAGGACCTCTTTTATTCAATATTTTTGTAATTGACATCGCCTTTTGTTTCCTAAATTCTAAAATTTTATTATATGCTGATGAAATGAAAATTCTGAGTCAAGTGTCAACCATTGAGGATGCACATCTACTGCAGGAGGATCCGGACCGGTTCCATGACTAATGCGATCAAAATAGGTTGGATTTAAATATTTCAAAGTGTTATGTGTGTACATTTACTCGTAAGCCAAACCCTATTAGGTATGATTACAAATGATCGAATACCTCAATTGCCAGAGTCAACGTCATCAAGGACCTTGGGGTAACTTTTGACTCAAAGCTTTTGTTTGATGCGCACATTCGACTATATAGTCAATAAGGCTTCTAAAGCGTTGGGTTTTATTTTTAGGGTCTCCTCCGAGTTTAAGAACGTCAAAACCATGAAAATTCTATACTTTGCTTTTGTCCGTAGCCATTTCGAATATGCTTCTCAAATATGGAATCCAAATTACAATGTTTATATTAATCGCCTCGAAAGTATAAAAATGCGATTTTTAAGGTACACTCAATATCGTTCAAATACTTATCTTCCTAACTATACTAGTCGGTGTAAGAAATTTCATATTCTTCCTTTACACGAGCGAAGAAAAATTGCAGATCTTGCTTTCCTGTTTAGTATAATGAACGGGTCTACTGACGTCTCTGAGCTGGTGGCCAAGATTGGACTTCGTGTACCATCTGTGTTTCTTCGGAGACCTCATCTCCTTCATGTACCTTTTATTAAAACTATATATAGGCAAACAGTTTAAGAGCATGTCGAATGTTTAATAAGGTGTGCCGGGACGTTGAGCTTGATTTATTTACGAATAGTGTCCAGCAATTAAAGAAAATGTTAAGCAATTTTTTCTTTGAAGAGTAGCATTGTTCCGTCATGTATTTTTCATTGTTTTTGTTTAATCTCAGTTGATTCTATGTTTAACTCTCACGCTGTTTGTACCGTTTTGTCAATTTTATACATAAGTTTATATAAGTGGAAACTTGTAATTGGCTTTCTTCTACATATTACTACTGACTACTCGAATGTATTAGCTGTAAGTTTTCTTAAAATTAATAAAATAAAATAAAATACAAGGTTCACATTATTAAGAAAACATTTCCCTATAATCCCAATAACCAGATCAGCGTGGAATGTCACTTTGACAGTGGCGTTTCTTCGTTTAGCTTTTTACTACGAAATTTGTAAGTAGAGTATAATTTACGTTATTTCTGGAAATTTATGGAAATAACACACATGCATTTATTAGAGAAAAAAAAAAACAAACCGGTTTTTTTTTATTATTATATCCTAAATTAACAATTAAACTAAGATAAGGCGTCGAAAAAAAAAATCCTCCACATCGCTGTCAACTGGGAATCGAACCAAAGAGACCTCTGGGTCTGAGACAGGTGGTCTAACAATTGGACCACAGCGGCGGTTAAATGGAAAGTTCAAATTAAATACGAATTCTTACCTTTCTGTCCACCGCTGAATCCTCTCCAGTTGGCGAAGATGATAATGGGCAGATTCTCACGGGAGAAGTCGTTGATGGCCTGAGCCGTCTTGTAGGCAGAGTCGGGGAACCAGACCTGTGTGAATGATAAAATATCATAGGTTATTTCTTATTTATATGCTGCACCGGTTGGCGTCGTCACGGCAACGCCGGGGTTCTAAAAAGGGATATAAATAAAGTGACAAGCTGCATAGGTACTTATATCGTAATTAATACAAGTCAATTTAATAATTTTTTGTGTGTAATAAAAGGACGTTTTTTTTTTTTTTTTTTTATAGTATATTAAATTGATTTGGATTTATGGTATGCCACAGACAATTAAATCAAACCGTATAAATCAAGCTTTACTTTGCTAGTTACTGACCTGTCCAGCCTGTTGCAAGGTCTTGGCTTCAGAGTCCATGTTAGCGGGATCGGCGGGTAGTGTCAGCTCGACTGTTCTCGTTTCTACAGCTACCACTCCTATTGGGATACCACCGAGGCGGGCGCGACCTAGGACGAGAAAAAACTTTTAAAGAAAGAAAGAAAAGTATTTATTGAGACAAGCACAGGAGATCTCAAATTAAACTAAAACACACTCATTAAAACATATTCGTATTCTAATTTTGATTTGAATTTTGGTTGAAGTTTAATTTTTGTTATTTCTAATTTGTGTTTTTTTTTATCGTGTTTTTTTTAAGGATCAGGTGGTCTGCAATAAAGATTTTTATTTATTTATTTATATACTTATAGAAAAAACAATGAGCTCTTCTTTTATTATTTTTTTCCTCTGTATACTTGAACATAATTTATATATTTTAGTGTATATAATACTCGTATCTTGAATTTCACATGTAATTTTGAAAAAAAACAATCCTGTGCAAGGCCAAAAGGCTCTTTAATAATAAATGTCGCAGCGCTGGTATTCTGTTAGGGCCCGGTCTGGATCTGGTAGGGTTTATGTAAAAAAAACACTACAATCATAAAAATCTGTCGATTTGACGTGCATACAACGCGCGTTTCATGGACCTTGATATATTTTATCTATCTAAGCAAGTATTTAAGAAAATGGCTCTGGATATTTTGTCCGCAGAGTAAATTGAGTAACATTAGGCAATCTCAGCGCTAATATGACAACGATTCTTTTGTTTTGTTTTGTTTATCGCTTTATATTATCACTTCTTTTATCACTTCTTTTAACTTTTAGTTAATTCGTGGACAATGGTGTGGGTTGCATGTTTGACAATTCCTAGCTTAAGTAATTTTCTGTATTTTTTAACATGTAACTGTTTTTTGTCCCTAATAAATAAATAAATAAAATAAATCCGGTTAGACTAAAAGCCGACCCTAACATAGTTGGCTAAAAGTACAGAATGGCGCACGCTGCATTTTAGGTATGAAGCTACAAGTACGCGGCGGGCATGTCTTGTCGGGCCAGTTCAGTGAGTGTAACGTAGTCAGAAGATATAAGAGTTTGCGATAGAAAGAGAGGCAACTTCTAGGTGAATATAACTGTAGGTAATTAGCGCTGTGCGACCTGAATTGCACTGTGTCGTAGCAAGAGTCGATTTTTATTTAAATTGATTTTGCGGAGTAAACCATGTGTATTATTAATCTGTGGTAAAAGCTAACCGCATGGTAGGTTCTGCAAGGTATACCGATGACCTGATGAAGGTCAAAGGACTCTGCTGGGTGCGGGAAGCACAGGACCGGTCGATGTGGCGACACTTAGGGAATTCGCGCACTAGACAAACACAGTCGTGACCGTCTAGTAGTATTTTATGGTCTGCGGCTACTTGGCCATTGTGACAAAGTGTGTGATTCGTATCAGTTTCTATAGTTTTTACCTGGTCGCTGCGACAACTGGTCGTGGTCGTGGCCGTCTGATGCGCGAGATCCGTAAGACCCCTATTGCTCTCAATGATGATGAACGAGTCTTTAGTTGTACCAGTGATTCAAGTTCAAGTCATTTATTCAAAATAGGCTGAGAATCAGCATTTTTCGAACGTCAAAATTACATAAGACAGTCTCCCTGCACGCCCACCCTTCTCCACTTCCTAGCGCTTAGCTGGGAAGAAGTGGCGCAACAAACTGTCCAGCAGCACTGCTTTCTGTTCAGTTGGAAGAACTTGATTCTATACAATAGATGACGGTCTGACCATGGCTGCATGATTTCATCTCAACTATTCACATTACGCTCTTGCAGCAACTCCGCAAAGTCGTTTTGACTCTTTTTAGAGAGTGGCTACCTTTATGAGGCTAACGCTCAGTCCATTCTATCTTAATAACCGACTTCAAAAAAAGGAGAGGTTCTCAATAGGAACCACACGATTCGTTTAAACAGAAAAAAAAATGCACGATTCATGTAGGTAGTTTAATATCTGCTCTCACCAGTGATGACGGTCTGCGCCCACGGCTGCATGATCTCGTCCCAGCTGCCCACGTCGAAGAAGCCGGCGCGCGCCGCGTCCCCGGCCAGCATGAGGCGCGGGTCGTGGGCCGCGCGCGGCGGGACCCACTCCACGGGCCGCTCCACCGGGTCCCACACGCGCATCATGGGGACCATGCTCAGCTTGTCCTGCGGAGACGAGAGGCATTCAAATACGGTTGAGATTATTTTGCGTTACTCTTTTGCAACTAAAGTATGTGTTCCTTCAAGATTCGTTTTATTTAGGAAACACAACAAACTTTTCGTGATGTCCACAGAGCAAAGAGCTAAAAGAAAATGTATGAAAAAGGAAATAATATTCCATAGACTTACTGGCTAATATTTGAAAATCCTACTTAATATTCTAAATGCGAAAGTTTGTAAGTATGAATGGATCTATGGATTTGTGTTACTCTTTCACCCAAAAACTACTGAACGGATTTGGATGAAATTTGGCAAACAGATAGTTTATAACTTGGATTAACACAGATAATATTTTTTATCCCGATATTCCCACGGGATCGAGACTTATGCGGGTGAAATCACGGGACGGTGCTAGTTTTAAAATAGTTTAACGCGACAAGACTCGAAACGATCATACGATTGACCCCAAATATAAAATAACAGGCTCAAATAAACCCTACTTTTACCCATCTTTAAAATTACCCCGATTTTGATCCAAGAGCTAGAATGACCTCAATTTTGACCCGAACCTAAATGACAAAAAAAAAGAAAAAAAATAAAGTTTGACATCACTAACAAAATCCTACATATAGCGACTTAATTTTGGAACCCGACTTCAAATGACCCAATTTTGACCCTCAACAAAAAATTCCCCCAAATTTTGACCACTAATAAATATGACCATTAGTAAAAAATACCCTTATTTTTAATTCAACCATAAGTTATCCCACTTTGGCTCCTATAAGAAAAAAAACAAACTTTGACCACAAAAAAAAAATTGTCCTCCGCTTACCTTAGGTACAAAGGAGAGCCACCTCAACGCGGTCCTCACAGCGTCCAAGTCCGTCGGCGCGACGGCGTGCGACACTCCGTTGTGGTGCATCACTTGTTGCCCGCCCAGCTGGTTGTTGCTCGCGTACACCGCGCGACCCAGCACTTTGTTGAGGGCCGCGTAACCAGTGAGAATGATATAGGACGATTCTACTTGGATTACTCTGTGGCCTAACCTGTTGAAGAGAAGTATGTATTAGTTTGTTGAACAACGAGAGAACAACTGTCTCATTCTAACAGGATAAATAAGAAAGAGACAAAAGTTTATTTTACCAGTGATTAAGGGTCATCAATTTCGAGCTCTCAACTAACTGCTATTGTCGAATTTGATATTATAAATTACTAACTATTAGTATACTGTACTTCGCCATGTTGTGGGAGGAGCCTTACGCGAGCCAATCACCGCGAGCTAAACTAAGTTAGTTTGCAGTTAGTTTAGTTTGGCTTGCCAGTTTTTGTACATGTGGGTGGAAGTATATGTTGCGGCTCGCTTAAAGCGCAGGCCACACTGGGAACGATGCTAAGTTCGTTTAATTTCGCTCATTTATCGCGGCTTACCATACTTATAGTTCATAGTTCGCGGTTTGACTCGAAGTATGCAAACACGCGGTAGTTACATGAGTACCTGAGTAGCCTGCGCTTAGCAGTTAAATCAAATCGAATAGTATTGTAAATAAAGGTGATTTTTTACCCCTCATTTTACCTCGTCTAAATTAGGGTCACATTGATCCTATACCAAAATGACCCAACTTTTGACCCCCAAAAAAGTTACCTAAATTTCAACCCCTAATAAAATTTACTTTTTGTTTATCCCTACTAAAAATACATACCAACAACGTATCAGCCGATACCGATAGCGCAGCAGGTGACTAAAGAGATGGTGACGATGTTTTCGTAGGTAGGTATGTTCCACGCCAATAGCTGTAGTTCTTCATATAATATGACCCTAATTGACCGCAAGCAAAATTTGGGAAATTTTGGTAAGTGGGCAATATGACCTAAATATTGAACTTCTACAAAATTACCAAAATTTACACCCCTTCCAAAATTACTTATTATTTACCCCTACCAAAAATACATACCTAATAACCAGTGATCGGAGTAGGTAGATTGATTTTTAGTACTTGTATCATAAATGCACACAGAAAGAATAACATGGATAAGCCATTTTTCCGGAAAGTAATTCCGGTATTTCCGGATTCAATTAAATATTGTTAATGTTGGTAGTGATATTATTACTACTGTACCACCCATGATCCTTTGTTCTGATTGGTCGTTGGGTTTTGTCAAATCGTGACAAAAAAAAAAAATAGGAAGAATAATAAAGAATAAAATTGCTCATTTTATTACAATTCCTACCTTTTTTTTGAGGATGGCAAATCATCAAATGACTCCTTCCACTCTGGCAGAATACAATTCCTACATAAGTTCCGGTTTTTTTTTAATAATCCACCAATTCCGGAGGAATGTCCATAGTAATATATACGTTGCGGATCAATGACCCCAGTTCAATCTACCTACTCCGATCACTGGTCATAACGTATGAGCCGATACCGATACCACGTTCTAGTAGGTAGATCAATAGCTGTTTTTGTCATATAAAATGACCTTAATTTGACAGCAAAAATATGTGTCATAATGACTCCTAATATAACCTCGAACAAAACTAGGGTCATTATAACACTATACAAAAACTACCCAATTTTCGACCCCCTCAAAAATTACCTCGTTTTTTACCCCTACCAAGAATACATACCTAACAACGTATGAGCCGATACCGATGGCGCGGCAGGTGACTATAGAGATGGTGACGATGTCCTCGTAGGCCTGCGCCGTCTCGCCGGCGATCAGACCGGCGTCGCGCAGACATTCCACGCCAAGACCGTCTTCTTTGCCTGGGGGAGAGAAGATAAGGTACAAAATAATATTAAAATAATAAGTAACTTTATTAAGTAAAGTTTATTTAGGGGGGATGCGCTTCTTCTTCTTTTCATGTGGCTAGTGACTACCCTGGTGTCAGAGTATTAAAGCCGCCCATGGGCCTCTGATTCGGCTTCACATGCCGTCGAGAAATATCTCTCAGGCATCTCTCCGGTTTTCTCACGATGTTTTCCTTCACCGTTTTTGAAGCAAGTGATAATAGGGATGAGGACAAAAATTTTTTTTTGTCAGTCTTTGAGATTATAAAAAAATATTGGACACGTATTTTTTCTTTTTTTACGTAATCTAAAGATTACGGTGATACATTGAGGTAAAATGTGCCATGACGTCACGAGTATGTAGATTTTACACGTACTAGTGACGTATCGCCCCCACTCCCCAACTTAAAATGCGTTTTATCTAAGTATTTTTTTATTAATATGATAAAGCAAAAAATACGTGTCTAATATTTTTTTATTATCTGATTGACGGACTAATTAGAATTTCATTTTTTTTTACCCAGGCATCATCCGTATTATACAATACGCATATGAATCTGAAAAGTCTAGAGGTGCGTGCTTTGGGTTCGATTCACCTATGACTTGGCAGTCACCAATAGGCTATTAATGCTATTAAAATATTAAAAACATTATTCGTAATAGTAGAAGGTAGGAGATCTACCAACCCGCACTGGGCCCGCGTGGTGGATTACGGATTGGATTGGCCTGTGAGATAATCAATCTGCCTAGCCTTTTCCCAACTATGTTGGGGTTGGCTTCCAGTCTAACCGGATGCAGCTGAATACCAGTATCTTACATGGAGCGACTGCCTATCTGACCTCCACAACCCAGTAACTGGGTAATACGATACCCCTTGGTAAGACTGGTGTCAGACTTTCGGGCTCCTGACGACTCGTAACGACTGTCAAAGATCCACGAATGACAGCCGGGACCAACGGCTTAACGTGCTTTCCGAGGCACGGAGGATTCTCGGTATGTAAAGATGGTCACCCATCCACTGACCAACCCCGGCAAGCGTAGCTTATCCTGATGGATCGACCAGTGCGGCTGTTGTTACTTAGCCACGAGATAATCCAGGTTGATAATCGGTCAACTAAATCATAGCTACGAGAAAAGGGGAGCTGGGAAATATGAATTAGTCATTGTGACGCTTAACGTAAATAAGGATTCAAGACCAAGAAAAAAAATCTAGTCCATTATTTAGTTAGACTGCACAATTTAGAACCACCGATTTCAATTAAGAGTCTTACAAAGAAAATTAACAATACTTTTGATGGCGTCACCGTCGTACACTGGTACTACGTAAATGCTACCTTATCGTGACGCAGTAAGGCTCACTTTACTTCATAAGAGTCGAGGGAAAGAAACATGCCTGCAACAACTACTACCGACAAACTCTTATACAGTTTGGCAGACTTTGTCGCCTCGACAAGATTTTACTGAATCTTACGTCATGTTCAGCGCACCGTACGGCCCTTCGTAGGCCGTTGGCCCTGCGTCTAATCTCTCTCCGGTCATGTCGGATTGCAGTCCCATCGGACTAGGAGAGTGAGAAAAGAAAGAGAGCACCTGCGTCTGCGCACACACGCCTGCACTACACTACACTCTCGCGCCGAAAGCTGGTTTCCGGCCGAAATTCAGTCTGGAGGACTATTACACGGCACGGTTTCTTGACGGTACGGTGCATAAACCGCGCCGTAGAAAAAACTTCTCTGTCAACAAGCTTCCATAGTGATCCATACAACCCTGACGACGGTGCCTACACACGGTGTAGAAACCGCGCTGTAGAAAAACTTATCTGTCAACAAGCATCCATAGTGATCTATACAACACTGACGACGGTGCCTACACACGGCGTAGAAACCGCGCTGTAGAAAAAACTTCTCTGTCAACAAGCATCCATAGTGATCCATACAACACTGACGACGGTGCCTACACACGGCGTAGAAACCGCGCTGTAGAAAAAACTTCTCCGTCAACAAGCTTCCATAGTGATCCATACACACACTGACGACCGTGCCTACGTACGCAACTGCGTACGTACTACTACGTACACGAGGCGTATAAACCGTAGTTTTTCACGGCAAGAAAAATGTGTGTGCAAAGAGTTGCGTTTTAAATAACTCACCAATAATATCAGTGATCTTGTATCGGGACTCGCCCTCGTCTTCAATGAGCGTGGTCTTCACTGAGCCCAGGGGGCCTGGAAAGAAGAAAAGAAAAAATATTACCAAGACAGTTTTTAAATCATAATCCGAGAATTTTGAAGGATCAACCAATCGTAGCCTTAAAATATTTTTTCATGTGCGCCATAACCAGAATGTTGCCTGGTTTGGACCATACCTGGCAACATTCTGGCTATGGAGCTATTCAAGGTTCGAACATTTTATTACGAAAACAAGTTTTAAATCTTTTAACTAATCTTTAAATACCAAAGCACAATTTTTACGCGCGCTGCCGCAAAACAATGATTTCTCAAACCAAAAAATTTAACTAAAGTCGTTTCCCAGAAAAAGTTATTCAACAGAATCCTGAGTGTTTTGTCTGGCCGGTAGGATTTTCCGATGCTCAGGCGCTGGCTATAGTTTGACCGAGACCTCTGTACCGATCAAACTATAGTACGCGATGTACTACCGGAAATGAATGATAATAGGTAGATAAATACCTAGTTTAGAGAAAGACTCGGGCGTCAGGTACAGGTACTTGAACCCGCGGTCAGGTCGTTCCGAGTCGAGCCAGGCGACGTTAAACTCGGACTTCACCTCTTCAGCGACGCCTATACGAGCTCCGGAGTTTACGCTAATGTATACCTGTGTGGAAGAGAAATGTTGTGTTTAAATGTTTGAAAAATTTATGTGGATAATGAATTTGTGAGTGTGTGTGAGAAATTTGGAATATGCATATCAGACCTTGATGCTGATACTCAGCAGACAACCTAGGCAGGTTGTCTGTACTCCTAGTATTTTACAAGGAGCGACTGCCTATCTGACCTCCACAACCCAGTAACTGGGTAATACGATACCCCATGGTTACACTGGTTATCAGACTTTCGGGCTTCTGACGACCCGTAACGACTGTCAAAGATCCACGAATGCCAGCCGGGACCAACGGCTTAACGTGCTTTCCGAGGCACGGAGGAGTCTCGGTATGTAAACATGGCAACACATTCTCGGACCAACCTAGGCAAGCGTAGCTTAACCGACCCGTGCGACTGTTAGTCACTCAGCAGAGCAGTGAAAAAATAACCAATAGTGTTAGCCCTTTATTTTAAACAGCTAAACATTCAAAAAGGTTTGGATAATGGTTAAATCCGCTACGTCTCAACGGACTGTGAGTTGTGAGTGAAACGAAACATAAAATGATTTAATGTTTTTTTTTTTGGGGTAAACTCTGCTCGTTTATCATGACAACCATAGAAACGGGCTTCACCAAAGTGGTAAAAAAAAAGTAATCACACAAATTATGAAATTATCGCGTCTGTTGCGTCTTGCTAGCTAATTTAAATTGACATTGTTATAACTTACTCTAGGTATTTTGAGCTCCCTAGCGTAAACGGACGCTTTGAAGTACACCCAGTCCTCGGCGGGTCCGAACGACCCCATATAGTATGTCAGGTCGTTGGCGATCAGTATTATGTCGCGACCGTCGGGACACTCCGGCGTGTATAGGGTGAGGCGCCATGCTACCATGCCGACCTGGAACGAATAAGAGAATTTTATTAGATATTAAAATATTAGAATTAATTTTATTAACATTTTTTATTAGATGTCGCAGCTTTAATTGTTTTGTTGGTATATTGGCGTGTGCTAGCTGTCATTATGGCAAATCAAATTTACTGTTTTGTGTTGAGTAATGTTAATTATAACCCGTATCATTTTAGTCGTGTTACAAAGACGACACGGTTTGCGCAGTGGCTGAGCGATCGACTGCTGCGCTACGTGTCGCGGGTTCGATCCCCGCACGGAACAAATATTTGTATGATCTGCAAGTAGTTGTTCCGGGTCTGGGTGTTAGTGTATGTGAGTTCTATGTTTGTAAACTAAATTCTTAGTGTGGGGCAACGTTTTTAAAAAAAAAAAGGGCCGCTCAATGTACCCGATAAAATACCTCTAGGAGCAATTAAAAAATTGTTACAATATATCTTATTTTTTAATGAATGTTTAATAGGTAGTCATTGGATACACGAAGTGGGCTGCTTTAGTAAGACAACAAAAATTTCACGGTGTGTAATGGTCTGGGACCCCAGGGCCCCGAGATATGTCAAAGACAATATAATAATATGTACAAGTATATAAAAAATTGGACAAAGATTCATAGGGCATCAAAAAATAGGGATGATGCCTGGGTAAAAAAAAAGAAATTCTAATTAGTCCGTCAGTCAGATAATAAAAAAATTAATAGACACGTATTTCTTGCTTTATCATATTAATAAAAAAATACTTACTTAGATAAAACGCATTTTAAGTTGGGGAGTGGGGGTCGATACGTCACTAGTACGTATAAAATCTACATCGTCACAAGTAGTGACGTCATGGCACATTTTACCTCAATGTATAGCCGTTATCTTTAGATTATGTAAAAAAAAGAAAAAATACGTGTCCAATATTTTTTTATAATCTCAAAGACGGATTAAAAAAAAAATTTTTGTCATCATCTCTATTTGTCCACATCGCTGTTTTTTTTTTTTTTTTTTTGTAAAAATCTTTTTGTCGTGGTACCTACCCCACACAAATTCGAATATCTGCTATGTAAATAACAGTGACAGGAAGTTATCATCATATCATCCACATATACTAAGTGGGAAAAATACGCATTATTGAAGCTTACTCATAAACTATCCAAGCAAAGTTAATACAATTTATATGGGACCAACTTGGGAACATACCCTTTCATTAAAAAAAAAAGGAGAAATCGGCGGACATACATAAAAAAAAAATCACAGAAACTCTTCCTTTTTGGAAGTCGGTTAAAAATAGGCTTGCGGACCATAACTTTCTTTTTGCTTTTCTCCCAGAAAATCCTTCTTTATAGCTGATAACCCTAGCTTTGTTCGCACAATAATAAATAAAATAAAAGTTTCAACTGATATTATCTACTTACATTATTCTGTCCCGGTAACCGGGTAATTTCGACGATTTGCCTCTCGCCGTCCGGTTCTACCACCAACTCCATTACGGCCATCACATTGTCCGGCATCGGACCTATAACAAAAACATTAATCTTTCAGTACTTTCCGAGGCAGATTTTTGGTATAACAGGGTTTTGAACCTGCCTATTACTGTCCCACTTCAGGGCAAAGGCCTCTTTTCATACAGAGAAGGCACGAACATTGATCACCACGCTTGCTCAAGACGGGTTGGCGATTTCAGAGTTAAGGAATCTGCCTACTATCACAGAATCATACAGAAGGCACACACTGGATTTTATGTATGAAGCTACAAGTACGTGGCAGCTCGTCTTGTCGGGCTAATTCAGTAAGCGTAACGTAGTCAGAAGATATAAGAGTTACGCGATAGAAAGAGAGGCAACTTCTTAAAGTCCCCGTCACGAGAGGCTATACATTTAGTAAATAAAGAAATTTCATCTTTTCTTTTCTTTTCTTTCGAGTTATATTTTAGCGATATGAAGCGCTGTCGTCTAATGTTTTGTGGTACTGGAACTCAGACGCGTTCACTACCACAAAACATTAGACGACAGCGCTTCATATCGCTAAAATATAACCCGACCAAGTGAAATTGCTCGTTAGTTTCGTATTACACGTATGTTACTTTGAGTTGATTGAATTTGGGATTAAATGTTTCGCTACGTAACTAAGTAGAAGTTCTTTGTTTACAAAATTTATAGCTTCTCGTGACGGGAACTTTAGGTGAATATATCTGTAGGTAATTAGCGCTGTGCGACTTGAATTGCACTTTATTGTGTTATAGCAAGAGTCGCTTTTTATTTAAATGATTTTGCGGAGTGTCCTATCTGTATTATTATTTCATTTTCGCTTAGTTTTCTTTCTGACTATTTTTCTTTTTGCGATGTTAACCTATAACTTTCCTCAAGAATTGGGCTCAAATCAAATACAAATAATTTTTGAAATCCGACTGGTAGTTCCGGAGATAAGCAAATCTGTGGCGGCATCAATATCCCTACATGCGAACTACACATCATACTGACGTTACGCGAAATCCTGCATCGCGCAAGCAGAGTATATCGCGCGATCAGCATATATATATATATAACATCCCGACATTAATCGTCGGGCGGTAGCCCACCAGACACGACACCCGTCTGGTCGGAGGATCCTCCCTTTTCTATAGAGGATGAGTGAACTTTACACCCTGTTCCTCATACCTCTGTAATTCAAACAAACTTTTGAGGTTAATAATATAGATAATCTTATCAAGTCTTTACCTTCAACGCTTCCATCTTCGATGCATTCCCGCCATCTTCTTTCAACCATTTGACGGAACATGTCGGGGATATCGTACACGTAGGTCGTGCCTTGTGACGTGGCCTACAAAAAAAAAGGAAACTTCAGTCTAGAACTAAAGTCCCTGTCACGAGAAGCTACACATTTTGTAAATAAAGAACTTTTTCTTTTTCTTTATTATTTGTTATGTATTTTCTGGTGTACAGTAAAGTATATATAAATATAAATAAATATACTTCTACAAAGTTACGTAGCGACAATTCAATCAACAACAAACTATCCCAAATTCAATCAACTGTAACTCAGACGCGTTTTATTGTGGTACTGAACGCGCGTGACTTCTATTGTCAGGTTATAACCCGACCAAGTGAAATGGCTCGTTAGTGTCGCACGAGTATTACGCGTATGTTACTTTGAGTTGATGGAAATGTGGATTATTTGTTTCGCTATGTAACTTAGCAGAAGTTCTTTGTTTACAAAATTTATAGCTTCTCGTGACGGGGACTTTAGAATATAATATACGTCAATAAGACTTGGCTTTCCGATTACTCATACAATAATTGCCACGCGAATTTAGTATCTAATGAAGTCGATATCAGGAACAAAATAACACACTTACCAAGAACCTCTTTTGCTGCAAGTAATCTTTGGTAACATATGGCGTGGAGATCGGTAGGCCATGCATGGGGCCTTGTCTCGGTCCGAACGATTGGAACATTATCTGAAAAATAAAATAAAATTAATAAAGATACTGTGTTTTAGGGCAAAACATGTATGAAAAAAAGGCAATTGCTTGCAGCTGAGATGAGAACGCCAAGAGGGATATTTGATGTTACACGAATAGATAGAATAAGAAATGTATATGTCGCAGTAAGATAGATGTAGCCGTGATATAGTTATATCCCTAGTGATACAGCTATATACCATAATATAGTTATATGAAAGCGGTTCATAACTATTGGAGTGCCCTAATTTTAGCGCTCGCCGGGAACTGCCAAGGCACCGCTCGCTCGGTTCGCGCGTACTTGGTCACAGTTCTAACCTAACCTACTTGGTCGGAGTGAGCTAATAGTTATATTCCTAGTAAGACAGTTATGAATCACTTTCATATGACTATATTAGCAGTAAGACTGTGGAACTCACTTCCGCCTAGCATTCGTGATTTAAAAACTGTTTCACAATTTAAATATCGAGTAAAAGAGCATTATCTTTCCTCTCTACTGTGAGTATTTATATACCTATAATATGTATGTTTATTTATTTAAGCTTTATGTATTTATTTAAGTATATGTTAATTTATTACGTTATACGTGTAGGTATATTTGATGTTTTAGTATGAGACTTCGCAAATTCATATTTTTCTCTTTTTGTTCTCACACACTATTGTCTACATTTCTTTCTCATTTCTCCTTTCGCAGGTGTGCTGGAAGAAATTTCTTAAGAAATAAGCGGTACCTTTGTACTCAAATTATAATTATGTCGTATCTGTATGTATTTTACTGTGTGTACATAAATAATAAAATAAATAAATAAATATATTACGGTGTTCACGGTGGTAGGGACATTGACGCGAAAACTGTTACCATGGATTCAGTACATGATTCCGAGCCCCCCAGCGTTGAAATTTTTCGTCGGCTATTAAAATAAAAATCTGCTGTTCCATACATTTTGACCGCGTAGGTATTGCATTTTTCTATGAAACAGCTGTATTAGTTTTTAAATAACCTGTGGCGGCATCTACATCGCCACATGCGAACTACGCATCAAAGACCTGACGCCACACAAATCCTGCATTGCGCAATTAGAGTTTACCGCGCGATGGACATATATACAAGCTCCCGACTTCAACCTCTGGGCAGTTGCCCGACAGACACGACACCCGTCTGGTCAGAGGATCCTCCATTTTCTATGGTGGATGAGTGAACTTTACACTCTGTTCCTCATACCCCTAAAAACCGACGAATAATAATAACAACGCAGGGGGTTTCAGAATCATCTACTGAATGCATGGTAACAGTTTTCGTCGTCAGTTTTTGCCCACCCTGTATAGTTATATTACTGGGGATATAACTATATCACGGCTAAAACCATCTTACTGCAGCATGTACACAAGTGGAAGTCTGAAAGTGGCACGGGTGACTGAAAAGTTGTGAAAGTGGCACGGGTGACTGAAAAGTTGTGAAAGTGGCACGGGTGACTGAAAAGTTGTGCAGCAATCGGTCGTCATGGTATAGGCACGGTAGAAAAACTCACCACTCCAATCTTGGGGTCAGAAATCTCTTCATAAGTGTAGACATCTAAAGAGTACCCGGAGCCGTTGGACAAACATAATCTTACATTCTTGGTGGGCGCACCGGGTCCTGTACCAAATAAAGTAAGAATTTTAAATGAAAACAGCCAGCTTTTTTAATTATTTTTAGTTAAAAATATTTTACAACAACAAACAACACTTTTTTGCAATTTTCAGGTCAGTGACAAGTTGTGTGTTGATAAAAAAATACGATTCGGCCGTGACCGTAATACATATTATGTTATTTGAACTCAATATAGTAATGATTATAATTAAGTAAATGCGTTTTCTTTCTTCGTTTCATGTGGTTAGTGACTAACCTGGTGTCAGAGTTTTAAAGCCGCCCATGAGCCTCTGACTTGGCTTCACATGCCGTCGAGAAATATCTCTCAGGCATGCAGCTTTCCTTCATCGATTTGAAGCAACTGATAATTTATACAATACGCACATGAATCCGAAAAGCCAGAGGTGCCGTGCCTTGGGTTCGAACTCGAGACCTATGACTTGGCAGTCTGACGGTCACACCACTAGGCTATCACCGCTCTATAATAATATGTATTTGTTACGGTTGCGAATCGTATTTTGATTAACAGATACGTATTCAGATAACTTTTTTTTTCTCAAACATGTGTGTACATGGAGTTGTAATAACATATTTACCATATTTTCATGGTGTGCAAATATTAATAAAAATTAGAATTTAAACGAAACAATAACAACATTGATAATGCTGACATAAGTAAATAAATTAAATTAAATTGACTGATTACATAATTTATTCATATAGAAATAGATAGGAGTCACATCTACAATTGTCAAATATTCAATTATAAAAAATAAAATATAATAAAATAAAACAATGTCAACGTAGGTCCAAAATATTCAATCATTATTAAAATCATTATTACATTACATAAACTCAAAAAATTTATTGCAATTAAACCATTTACAGGAACTTTTGAATTGTCAAATAGTCGCGTCAGTTAGTCAGAAAGTTGAAGCTAGTTGCCCATTCCAAAACGTAGATCATTATATTACATACATTTCAGATTAAATTAATATATAAAAGAGCATGTCAATTAAAAATGATTCCATTAAAAAATCAATCACATCATAATATGCTTTACTAGCTAAAAAAGATTTTACTATCCTTTTAAATGCTGCTACGCTTAGCTCTTTCCAGCCATTGGGAAACTTATTGTAAATAATTGAAGCCATACAAAACATACAACTTCACTCTGACCATCACGCGTAGATCATCATAGAAACGGGCTTTGTCGACCGAAGAATAGACAAAATAACAGATTATGATAAGCATCTCTCATTTTGTCTATTCTTCCGTCGACAAAACCTGCAGTCAATCTAAACATTAAATCACATATCATTTAATCTTTTGTTCAAATTCATGTTAATATAATATGAATGTTTGTTACTCTATTCCTAATTAGTATTATAATTAGATAATTACCAATCCGCAGTGTGAATCTGATCTCAGCTTGTAATACCCTGAGTTTCCAGAGACGAGGGCCGTATCTCATCACCATACCTAGCACTGATTCTTCAATCTGAAAAGATAAATAAGAAAAACTAAATTTTAGTATTTAACAGGGAATATCCTATCTCTAATCATGACATAACAGCGCAAATATGACGCTTTGAGCTTCAGAAGGATACTGTTACATTGGTACAGATAGTGTCCATCCACGAAGACGCGCCCCACTCTTCTTCCTAATCGCTTATAAGTGTGCAACATACCACTAGAGTTTTAATCATTTTTACAATGCATGTGCTCAAAAAGAGCGTTGTCCAAGCAGCCAAATTGTGCGGAAAGTGTCACTTTTTTCACTAGTGCTTTTTACTTTTCTGTTTTTTTTTGGCGTCAGCCCGTCGCAGAGTTTTTATTATTTGAGATATGTTGATGATGATAACGATGACGATGGCGACGACGATGGTCAAAGTCAAAAAGTCATAGTCATGACGATGATGATGATGATGAATATTGTTTATATCATTTATATACATCAACCAATATGTCAGATGTTACAAATCATAATTATGAGACTACTGTAAAGCTCGCTCGTTTTTTTTATTTCCTCGCACAATGCATAGTAAAACGTTGTATGATACACGTGCGTAAAATGATCTCCGACTCGTATCGACTTATACACTCGCTCGTGAATAAAAATGCCACTCGTCGGAAATCACATACTTTCCGCACTTGTAGCATAAGAAACTATTTTAATGCAGTCAAATGCCCAATCTTTATAATTTAAAAAAAAATTATGTTCTTACCTTAGCTGGGTCCATGATGACAGTGGGTCCGAAGTTCAAGAATATGTGGTTACAATCTGTCCGCTTAGCGAGCGGGTGCGAGAATGCGACCTCCAACTCATCCATGGCTTCTAGTAGTACTCTGTGAAAAGAAACAACATCTTAACATTTTAGGTTTCTATAACGCTAATTTTATTACCCGACTGCGCGACAGCAAAGATAGGGATTTTAGGGTTCCGCAACCGCGCCTCAAAGAGATGTCAGCACCAACCGACGGGGTCGAAAGACCAATGCCTGCTGGGGTTGCGGGTTTGTCCGAAAGGGATAACGCGGCCCCGGCACACAGGCAACGGAAGGAACACGGGTGGGTTTTAGTCAGTAAAAGTCTGACACACCCTCTCGCTCTGCCCAGAGCGGGAGAAGTCATTTAATGATTTCCCATCCAAAAAAAAAAAAAAAAGGGTTCCGCAACTCAAAAGGAAAAAACGGAATCCTTGTACGCGTATCTTATAAAGCGTAACAAATAAACATACATACTGTAGCGGCATCTACATCGCTACATGCGAACTACGCATCATAGACCTGACGTCACACAACATCCTGACGTCACACAACATCCTGACGTCACACAAATCCTGCATCGCGCAATTAGAGTTTACCGCGCGATAAACATGTATACAAGCTTCCCAACTTCAACCTCTGGGCAGTTGCCCGCCAGACCCGACACCCATCTGGTCGGAGGATCCTCCCTTTTCTATGGGGGATGAGTGAACTTTACACCCTGTTCCTCATACCCCACCCCTAAACATACAAAACATCGAATTATTTCTCTTTTTAATATTAATTTAGATGTATTCTGGTAATTGTATTTTTATGTGCATAGCACATGTGTGAGTACTATGTACCGACTACAAAGCCACCATTTAGGTACTGGGTATGTCTTTCATTGACTTGAATGTGCGTTGGCGGCTGAGAGTATGTCATGCTCACTCAAATGTCTCGCTGGTGGAGGCGTGTGTGTTGGATCATTTAGCTCCTTTAAAAATGGTTGAGCTGAATGGTGCTAATCCATGCGTCATGTTCGTGAACGGGCGCCGTCAGTAGGGACTGGTCGTCTCTTAGCTGCCACGGCTTATTTTAATTTAATTTTTGAATTTTTATTTATGTTGAGGACGCTTTTAACGTTTTGCATCGTTCTCACATGTATAACTTCAACATGGATGATGTAGCCAATATTTTGTAACCATATCATGATTAAAAAGAGTCTCCGTGGAGTTTCTTGCCCGTTCTTCTCCATAGGAACCTACTACGCTTTGGAATGGGCAACTAGCTACATATTTCTGACTGACCGACCCCCTGACAATTCAAAAGTGCCTGTAATTGGTTTATTTGAAATAAATGCTTTGAGTTTGAGTTTATTTTATTACTCCTTTTTCTTCTTCGTCTAATATTTAATTTATTTAAATATTTTAGTGAAATTACATTGTTTATTCTGTAAATAGGATATCGGAATCACTTTAACGAGTCATATTGAAAAATATAAAAAATAAGCTGGATGAGTTCGGCGTTTCCTATCTGACTACTCTGAGAAGAAAGGCCGAAACAAACTCAGAGGTCACAGTCTCTCTTAAAGTCCAGACATAATCTTGGTCAAGCCATATGAGGACCATGTAGATTAATGTCTGAAATGGTCTTTTGAGAAAAGAACCACACAGATTTGAGTGGACCTGTCCTCAAATAATAATTATTTTAAGTAAATATTTTGGCTATATTTATTTAAGTTATAAATAATATTTACTTGAGTCTTTGTTTGGGTCTTTGTTATGTTATACCTGTTATTCTTGCGAAATTAATATAGCCGGAAGTTATTTGGAGGTGACGTAACAGGCCTTAAGTCATCATCATCATCATTTCAGCCGAAAGACGTCCTGCTGGACATAGGCCTCCCCCAAATGGGGGGGGGGGTTCCAATAATCGCCACGTTTGGCAGGCGGGTTGGCGATCGCAGTATGGTGATAAAATACATAGAGAACGCTGCTGCCCATTCTCTAGTGAGTCCCTTAGTCGCCTTTTACGACACCCACGGGAAGAAATTCGGGTGGTACTATTCTTTACGTCCGGCACCACACGGACTCTAAACATCCTACCGGCCTTAAGCACTATAAATAATTACCTCTCTCCCTCATTCTGTAGATACTCGAAGCTAGCCTCTTTGGTGATGAGGTCCTGGTGTCTGATGATGGAACGGATGAAGAACCTGTAGTCTGTCACTTCTTGTCCTTTCTTCACCTGTAAGCAAAATGAAGATCGTAAATAAGAAGAAGGAAAAGAAAGAAAAATTGTTTATTCTGCAAAAACAAAACGCACATATAAAGACAAAAAAACATAAAATACACACATACAAAAGTAGCCAAAGGCCTCGTATGCAACCAATAAATAAAAAATATTAAAAAGCCAATGCTGTTCATTGATTGATGTCAAGGCTACGGACCAAAGACAATATTGCGTAATTACTCTTGCGTCATGGACCAACAAAAACAAAATGCTGATTGCAGAGTAAACTACTTTTGTAACAAATAATAAGAAAAAATATTCCGTGCAAGAACAGGTCATTGCTCAGCGAAATGCTGTGAATTCGGACGAACCTAACGTCAACAGCGCTGGTTTTCAGCAATTACATTTAAATGGATTTGATATCATGGTTCACGTTTGAGTTCGGATAAAACTTGAGTCGAATCGACACGTAGATAAAAATAATCATGGTTCTGATCAGCTCTCGCGCACTAGACGGCCACGACCTCGAACAGTGGTCGCAGCGAACACTCAAACTAAAGAAACGGATACGAATCGTGCACTTGGTCGCAACGGCCAACTAGCCGCAGACCATACAATACCGCTAAACGGCCACGACTGGCCGGAGCCGTGGCCGTCTAGTGCGAGAGATCCCTTAACCTTATGCAAATGGGTGGAGATATATTTTTTTGTTATTTATTTATGTTTTCATGCACAAAATTACAAATTATCCCAAGACATTGCACAGAACAATATAGAAACTAAAAAGTGACACACAACCTAAATAACACTTGTATAATAAGGCGCAAGAATCGACAACGATTCGGAAGTCGCCCGAGGAGAGCGGACGTTGCACGAAGCGAACCGAAGTGCCCTTCTTCACTCTCGTATTCGGTTAACTACGATCAATTCACGAGTAATGTAGTGCAGGTTCCTTAGCCTTGCTCAGACACAGATGCAACTTCTTCTGGTTGCTAGTGAGCATCGCTTCGAACTCATAGCTGCGCATGCGGTGCAGCTCCAGCTGAAGGTTGTCTCTTTCTTATCTAGAGTGCCCTATATCTATCGTCTCTCTCACCTTAGCTTTGCCCAGATACAGATGCATCTTCTGGTTGCTGGTGGGCAGCGCTTCCAGCTCATAGCTGCGCATGCGGTACAGCTCCAGCTGGAAGGCTGACGCTGGCTCCAAATGACGGTAGATCGTGTCTTCGGTGAAGTCGTTGCGGGCGCGGAATGTGAAGAATTTGGGGAATTGTCGCCTGGAAAGAGAAGGTAAAAGTTAGTTTTAGAGTCAAAAATCAATCTGCCTAGCCATTTCCCAACTAAGTTGAGGTCGGCTTCCAGTCTAACCGGATGTAGCTGAATACCAGTATTTTACATGGAGCGACTGCCTATCTGACCTCCACAACCCAGTAACTGGGTAATGCGATACCCCTTGGTAAGACTGGTCGTCAGACTTTCGGGCTTCTGACGACCAGTAACGACTGTCAAAACTCCACAAATGACAGCCGGGACCAACGACATAACGTGCTTTCTGAGCTAATAAATAAATAATATAGAGGGTACGATGTAAAGATTAATATAAAAATATAAGGAGAATTTTGGAATGGACCTTCACGGCGAAACCCATATCTACGATAAATACAGCAAAATTGCCATAAAAACTGGAGACAGCAGAGGTTTTACTCACTTGATAAGCAGCATGAAGGTGATCCTCCTGATCCTCTTCTGGTGCAACTCGTGTCGGTGGGCGCGACAGAAGTTGCCGAAGCGACGCGACACAGCGCTGTCGTCGCTCTCGCCTGAATCTCGGACACCGATCATCAGGATGTGGATGGGTTCTAGTGGAGCCTACGGAAAAGGTAAAACGATTAGTAGGAACCCTTCAAAGACAGCTTTTCGAAATTAAAACGGTCGACTGTCCTACATACTCGTAATTTTGATTTAAATCAGGCTAAATGCATGATCGCTAAAAAAAACTGCCGAAAGGAGGGTAGTTTAACCACTCAGACGTCAAACGATAACATACTATCGAAAAAAAAGTCGAGTTTAACGTTCTGGATAGGACGCTATCCAAAGCGACGAGTCGTCTTTAATTCCATCCGGTGATAAAAAGCGATATTATTTCGACAGTTTGATAAATTATATGGATAGCTGATGAAATAGTTCGACTAAACAACATGAGATGGCAGTGTAACAAGTTTTGAAAATTCGATGAGTTTTTTTTTTCTGCAGTTTACATAAGTGACGCGTGTGTCGTGTAGTGATTTTGAAAGTGTCTGCGAGTATGTTGTTACTACTATCGTTTGTTTTATTTATCTTACGAGTGTTGTATATCCAAATAAACTAGCAGTTTTGTGCTTTACAATGATGGTTAGATATCAGTTTTATTTGATAAATCGAGTCTAATTCTGACATCAAAGTATGGTTGTTCCGAAAACAAATGGCCGCTCTAATGTTGTCGGCGAATTTTAGTTTTGTTTACACATATTTTACGTTCTTTTCATTAAACTAGTATAGAAAAAGAATAGATAATTTTGATCTGTAGTTTTCAAATATTTTTTTCGTACTTGTATCTTTACTGTAGCTTTTACGGATAAGTAGCTATAGAGGTTTTAGTTACGACGGAGCGGGCCAGGTAGCTCGCGGATCGGCGGCCGCGCGCGGCGGACGTCACGCACCATACATGGTCGCGCGGGCCGGACGTCTAAGTGGTTAATGAAACTTAATAGTTTATTCTGTAAATAGGATTTTGGAATCACTTTTACACGTCATACTAAGGGCTGATTTGAACGCGTTTAGCATTTCTAAAACGCGTTCATGAGCTGTCAGTGTCAAAATTATTATATAAAATATTGTACACTGACAGCTCTTGAACGCGTTCAATTTCATTGGTGAAATCCGCACTAAGATATTAAATTGACTCAGGCGTGACTTTGCGGAAATCTATTATAAAATACAATAGACGACGTTTATTAAGTAACCTAATCCGCTTAACTGTTCTTAAAGAGTCTTAAAGAACCCTGTAAGAAATCGAAAATGTGTTTGTGGAGTGAATTTTTTGTACTTGTACTATGTATTCTGTGGTTCTGTCGAATGTACACACTACTACAAATCTATACATATATTAAAACTGTAGAATCCGGTATCTGTATGTCTGTTTGTTTGTTTGTTGGCGCACATCTCCGGAAATACTGAACGGATTTTCATGTAGTTTTGACAGAGTGATTAATTTGGAAGAGAATATAGGCTTTGTTTCGATTAAATAGGATGATGCAATAAAAACTTATCGTCATACAAGACGGTATTCTGTTCACGACACGTTGTGCACAATTTCTGAGAGTATCCTAGGGAGCGTTCAAGTATTACGTAACGCAATTTTTGGAGATTTTTGTCCGCCGGGGAGGGCGGACAAAAATCTCATGTAACGCGCCGTAACGTTTTCTTGTACCCCCCCCCCCCCCCCTCTAGTAAAACGTTACGTAACCACCAAGTGACCATTTTTACCTATAAAAGCAAGCAAGCAATTTTGTGAACGTAAAAAAAAATTCAAGTGGTCATCAAAAACGTTTTAAAAATTGCGTGAGAGAATCTCTCTACGCGACCGTACTGAAGGGTTAAAAAACACAATATTACGTAACGCGTAGTTCAAAAACTCCCTTCCGCCCCTGTAACGCATCGTAACGATTTAAAAGACCCCCCCATCCCCCCAAATTTGTTACGTAATACTTGAACGCTCCCCTAACAAAAAGTACTAGGCTTGCATGAATTCACGTTTAGTTTATTTTGAGTACATAATAATAATGCTATCTATGTACTTGCATAGACACAACCTTGTAGCCAGGATTATCCATCAGCAACTTGCTCTGAAGTACAGTCTTGTGGAATCTGAAGTGCCGTACTATAGGTATGCGCCCGACCCAGTTCTTGAAAATGGAAATATCACTTTGTACTGGGATCGATCCATCATCACTGACAGGACTATTGTTGCCAACAAACCTGATATAGTGGTGGTGGATCGAGTAGAGCGGCGCACAATGATTATTGACATCACGGTCCCGCATGACGGGAACCTCGTGAAAGCCGAGAAAGATAAACAAATCAAGTATCTTGACTTGGCTCGCGAGGTTGTTGACATGTGGGATGTGGACTCAGCGATCATTGTGCCGATAGTCGTATCAGCCAATGGTTTAATTGCCAAGAGCCTCGACCAACACCTAAGGAGGCTCTCGTTGGGCAGCTGGATCAAGGGCTTGATTCAGAAAGCGGTACTTCTGGACACGGCTCGCATTGTTAGGAGGTTCCTCTCTCTGGAGCCCTGACCGCCGGTAGCTTGGACCCTGTTCCCGATACCGGTGGGCTACTATTTTTTTATATTTTTAAATGTTTTAATTTTTTATATTCTAATATTTAAAAATATAATTTATAAGTATTTAAAATGTAATAAAGGAAAATGCTATGTATGAATAAAAGTCTATTGCCACATGTATGAAAGATAAAGTATGCACGAAAGAAAATTTTGGAATATCCACAGGAAAAGTCGGAAATACACCCGAGCGACGCCGAGCACGAACAGCTAGTAATACATAAATACAATGCAAGTAGTATAGTTATTTACCTCAATATCAGCATCAACGGGTTTGAAGTCCATGCCAACATTAATGCTGGTACTGTCACGACTTTCGCTGCCTTCCTGCAATGCTGCTAGATCCTGGAACAAAATATTGGGTTTGCATCTTCTCTTTTATAGAGTCAGCCTTTGACAATGTTCAATTTTTATCCGACTGTCCCAGGGGAAGCATTTAAGAGCGTTTATTCTCAAATAATTCGCTGTTTTGATTAATTTTGCAATATTACTGTATGGAAATAAGAAATGTGGCTAACTAGCGAACCAGAATATTGATTATGAAATGTTATTATTAATATCGTAACACCGATAAGTAGTTTTAGATGTAATAAAAGTATTTGGACACTTTCCAAATGCCTTTTTTATACCTAAAACGGGTACAACATCAATTTCAATGTTATAATTGCAATTCATTATTAATATTCTAGTTCGCTAGTTAGCCACATTTCTTATTTCCATACAGTAATATTGGCAAATTAACCAAAACAGGTAATTTTTTGACAGGTATTTGCGACGTAGCCAACTTTTAGGATAAACGCTCTTAATGCTTTTTGAGGTAAATTTTACGGCAGTTTGAGGTCATTTTGTACACCATACTGGAGTTATTTTTAAACAATATTGGCTCATTTTAATCGTCATATATCATCATTTTAAAATTATTTATATCACTAAGACCAATTCGAACAACGCTGGATCTGAATTTTTTACCACTATAGGAAAATTTTTAACCCACTTTGGGGTTATTCTGAAATCTTTGTGAGATCATTTTGTAACCTTTTAAAGGTCATTCTGAACATAACTTTAGGGTCGTTCTGAAATGACCATAAAGTGATGCGAGTGTCATCACCAGTGATCGGAGTAGGTAGATTGAACTGGGGTCATTGATCCGAAACGTATATATTACTATGGACATTCCTCCGGAATTGGTGGATTATTAAAAAAAAACCGGAACTTATGTAGGAATTGTATTCTGCCAGAGTGGAAGGAGTCATTTGATGATTTGCCATCCTCAAAAAAAAGGTAGGAATTGTAATAAAATGAGCAATTTTATTCTTTATTATTCTTCCTTTTTTTTTTTTTGTCACGATTTGACAAAACCCAACGACTACCACTAATAATAATACCACTAGTAATAATATCACTACCAACATTAACAATATTTAATTGAATCCGGAAATACCGGAATTATTTTCCGGAAAAATGGCTTATCCATGTTATTCTTTCTGTGTGCATTTATGATACAAGTACTAAAAATCAATCTACCTACTCCGATCACTGGTCATCACAGACACATGGGATCACTATAACCACCGTCGGGGTAATTTTGACCCGACTTGGGGTAACTATGATCCGCTTTGAGGGTAATTTAATCCTACATTGGGGTCGAATCTCCACTCACCTCCCTCCTAACAGTGGCGGAGCTGGCGAAATCGTGCACCAGGTCGAGCAGCTCGTCCGAGTACTGCACGAACTGGTCGAAGGACTCGAACGCGGCCAGCGCGCCCGTGCGGTGGTGACACTTCCTCATGGCAGCCGTGCACAGTTCGGCGGGAATGCCTTCTGCATCTGTACCGGATGCCAGCTCGATCTCCGCTTGGCTGATTGGGATTCTGTTAAAGAAGACAAAAAATGTAAGTTCGAAGGATTTCTTTTTACATATTAACAATGTTCTATCATGCCTCCGTCTCATTTACTCATTTATTTATCAGTCTATTGTTTTGTTTTGCAATTTTATGTACAATCACACTATTTTATGAACCTACATTTTCGTTTTTATTTTTACCTGAAACTTTATTTAATTTAAGTATGCATACATACTACACTATTTAACTGATTTACATCAATCACATCACACTCGATCTGAAAGGTCGACTTGAAAAACAAGCGTCAGGCACATAGCTGGCTTTTTTGCTGAACTGGGCCTTTTTGGCGCACCCGTGAGGCACACTCCGCTGCTAATTTCTGACATCGCTGTTTACATATTTTTTTCTGTACTTATATAGTGTGCTTTTTAGTCTTTGCTAAATTAATCATTTCTTTCAGAAGTTAAACGAAATTAAAAATTGTGTTTTTTTATATTCAGGCCAGTTTAAATCACTCTTTACTTAGCGCAAAAAATATTTGAAATGTAATCCTGTCTCTGTCAAATTCAAACGATGGTCAGAAATTGACTGGAAACCGACTCCAAGATAGTTCGGAAAAGGCTACATACCTGTTAGGATGTCCAGTAGGCAGTATAAACTGGAAGTGAACAACGCCCAGTTCTCCTGACAACGCCAAGTGCTGGAGGCAAGTGATGTCATAAGATGTGTATGCTCTCCGGACGTATACTTCTAGAGCTGCGTTGCCTACCTGAAAAAGATAAGTAATTGTGAGTAAAAAGATTCAAAAGATTCGTTTTCACACACCATGGGCATCTCCAGGGACATCGCGCGACATCACGCGTCTTGGCCAGAAGTTCGATGTCGCTATACAAGCAGTTATTCAGCTTCCGCGAGCAGCTTCGCCCACGTGACATCTTTATAAATTATAGCCTATGTTACTTAGTGATAATACAGGGTGGCAGGGACATTAACGCGAAAACCGTTGTTCCATACATTTAGACCGCGTAGGTATAGCACTGTTCTATGAAACAGCAGATTGATTTTTTAATAACCGACGAAAAATTTCAACGCTGGGG
Source organism: Agrochola lota (assembly GCA_947364205.1). Taxonomy (NCBI): domain Eukaryota; kingdom Metazoa; phylum Arthropoda; class Insecta; order Lepidoptera; family Noctuidae; genus Agrochola; species Agrochola lota. Next base: position 3,612,957 of record OX376246.1, on the reverse strand, counting down.
GATTCAGAATCATGTACTGAATCCATGGTATCAGTTTTCGCGTCGATGTGGGATGACTCCTTGTATATAAAATGATGCAGTGTGCAGTTGAATATATTTATTAAAAAAAAAACTAATACAATTTTTAATAAGAAACCGCTATTATAGTATAAACGAATATTTAAACGCTAAAATAATGTAATAAGTATTAATACAGTAAACTATTTATGTAAAAAAAAACCTAATACATTAATATTAAATTTAGTTCAGAAGACTGATAAGCAGTGATCGGAGTAGGTAGATTGAACTGGGGTCATTGATCCGAAACGTATATATTACTATGGACATTCCTCCGGAATTGGTAGATTATTAAAAAAAAACCGGAACTTATGTAGGAATTGTATTCTGCCAGAGTGGAAGGAGTCATTTGATGATTTGCCATCCTCAAAAAAAAGGTAGGAATTGTAATAAAATGAGCAATTTTATTCTTTATTATTCTTCCTATTTTTTTTTTTGTCACGATTTGACAAAACCCAACGACCAATCAGAACAAAGGATCATGGGTGGTACAATAACCGGTTATCAGAACAATGCGTACGCCAACATTAACAATATTTAATTGAATCCGGAAATACCGGAATTACTTTCCGGAAAAATGGCTTATCCATGTTATTCTTTCTGTGTGCATTTATGATACAAGTACTAAAAATCAATCTACCTACTCCGATCACTGCTGATAAGCTAAGTTCTTTCAAAGCTTCCTCTCTCCCACTAATTTGCTGTACCCGACAGGGTTTACAATGATCACATATAACTTTAACTTACCATCTATGTGCACATTGTGGAATGCAAATAAAGTATTGAGTAAAATCTGCCTAGCCTTTTCCCAACTATGTTGGGGTCGGCTTCCAGTCTAACCGGATGCAGCTGAATACGGTATTTTACATGAAGCGACTGCCTATCTGTCCTCCATAACCCAGTAACTGGGTAATACGATACGCCTTGGTAAGGCTGGTTTTCAGACTTTCGGGGTTCTGACTCCTGTAACGACTGTCAAAGATCCACGAATGACAGCCGGGGCCAACGGCTTAACGTGCTTTCCGAGGCACAGAGGAGTCTCGGTATAAAAAAAGTCATTTATTCAAAATAGGCTGAGAATCAGCACTTTTCGAACGTCAAAATTACATACGATAGTCCCCCAAAAACGCCCGCCCTTCACCACTGTTTAGATAAAAGTAGCTTAACATGATGGATTGAACCGTGTCGCTGTTATTACTTAGCCACGAGCTCCTCCAAATAAAGTATTGAGTATAACATTACCATTCCAATGGTGAAATAATTTTTAAATTCGGTCCAGGTATTTTTGAGTTCATTCGTTACAGACAAAAATACTAATCTTTTCTCTTTAAAATATTAGTGTAGACATGTAATCATACCTTATATTGTGTTTCCAACAAAGATAATGAAAAAAATAAAAAATTGCGAGCAAATTCGAAGAAAAAAGTAAGTAAAATACTTTTAACCCATCAAAGAAAATATAATTCACAAATAAATTGTTTCTAATTAACAAATCACTGCCACTGATTACGAAGTAAAAGAATAATTGAATCAATTACTAACTTGAATCAAAGCATAACGCCCCAGGCATTTCTTTTGATGGAAAGAATTTACTGGTAATGTTTTAATTTTTATGAATCGGTAATTTTCCACTAAGCATTCACATTGCTGCAATTTTTAACGAAGACAGTACATGCGCTTTTGGGAGACAGTAAATGCGCTATATTGAGAGAGGTCAATTTATTTGAATTAATACATTGTTTACCTGCATTAACACATAATAATACCAGTCTGTTACTGTCCCACTGCAGTGCAAAGGCCTCTTCTCATACAGAGAAAGCACGAGCATTGATCACCACGCTTGCTCAAGACGGCTTGGTGATTTCAGACTTATATTAACTATAAGTCCAGGTTTCCTCATAGTGTTTTCCTTCACCGATGTCAGTAATGTGCAATAGGCTTTTCATCTCGGTAGTACGTTCCCGTACACCCAAGCGAGCGAAGTCACGGTCAGAAGTTAATTTTTTATAAAGCCCTTCACATATCTGCTGATTCTTCAAATCGTTTTCCCAATGTATGCTATACTTAAATTCTTTTTTTCATTTAGCAAGGAAGTAAATTTGATTAGTTTTGTTTGGATAGTTTTTGAGGTAGCTTCAATAATATATATTGTTCCCACTTCGTATATGTGGATGATGTTATAATAACTGCCTGTCATTGTTATTTACATAGCAGGTAGTGGTATTCGAATTTGTGTGGGGTAGGTACCACGACTAAAAAGTGAAAAATTAAATCTTTCTACAAAAAATAAACAACCGACTTCCAAAAATAAGACAATTAAGTGAAAAATAACTTTCGGAAGCCGGTGACAAAAAACGAAAATACAAAATCAAAGACACCGACTACGAAATTGAAGTAATTTCGATTTCACTTTGTAGTGTTTTTTTTGGAAGTCAGTTGTTGTTTTATTTTTGTTATTATAGTATGCTATTTTATTTTGGTTTTACCTTGCTTTTTTATTTACTAAAATACTAAACAGTTTTAGGAATTTTGCAGGTGACAATGGAGGAAGAGTTAGAATTCAAGCCGTTCAGCGACACATATAAGATGATTACGTTCGCATTAAGCATCGGTATGATATACCCGAACCCCAAGACCGACAGATGGAGACTGGCTAGTATACGTAAGATAATTTCAATGCCTTCTTAAATTATATTTTTCCGGCTAACCTTTTTGTAATGCCTCATTTACATTCAGCCCCTGCCACTGCTCCTCGCGCTGGGTAATAATTCCCTAAATACTGCCGTACAGTTCGCGTCAAATAACTTTGCCGCTCTGAAGTTACGTTGCGCATGCGCGCTGAAGAGCGCGCCACTGTTTTATAAGGAAGATTGACTACTGCGCAGTCATTTGTAGCCTACTTCAGAGCGGCAAAGTTATTTGACGCGAACTGTAGCAGGATCGAGAGAAGTATCGTGTTTACATTCTCGTCCTGCCCACTTCCGTGCTCACTGCCGTGGAAGTGAGCCGAGTGTGGATGGGGTATATGACCAAGAAATAACACACACCCAATTTTTGAATCGGGAATTAGAAGTCTGTTTTGAATTAAGAATTAGAAGTCTGACAGCCTCGTTGGTCTAGTGGTGACAAGCGCTACTGCTGAGCATGAGGTCCTGGGTTCGATTTCCAGGTCGGGCAGTGTTATTGGGTTTTTCTATATAGAATTTCTCAGTAGCAGCCCGGAGTCTGGATTTGTGCTCGGTTGATGGCAAAAGGCTCACCCCCTATTACATGGGACTTAAACATAACTGGCGAAATGTGGGTGTACTATTGGTACTTCTCTGCCCAACCCTTCGGGGAAACAAGAACGTCGTTTTTCAATGGGGAATTTTACCTACGCAATTTTACTTACATGGGGCGCGGCCGACCTTCGTTCAGCGGGTGTATAAGTCATAATTTATTGAGTTACCTTTGCTAAATTATGAATTATGACCCCTGTTGGTAATTTGAAATTTTTTAATGGATTTGGGTTAATTTTGGTACTAAAAATGTGAATTTTAAATAGCAATATTTTTATTTTCAATAATAATAAGATTTTTTATTACTTTTTGGGTAATGTTATAGCAGTACCTATGTGCCTATGCTTTTTACATATTGATAGTAATATCTATCCTCTTCCAACAGCTATATTAGTGACCTCCATAGCGCCACTAGCCATCATGATCTTCATTGACATGTACAAATGCATGCTGATCATGGACATAGTGAATATTATCAGACATAGCACTGTGGTGGGGCCGTTTCTCGGTGGATTTTTTAAGGTAAGTGAAAACCATATTGAATTATACACCTAAATCGTCCTCATGAATCACTCCGTACATTGGTGAAAACCGTACTTACGAAAATCTGTTCGCTAGTTTTAGAGTTTATCGCGTTCAGACAGACAGACGTGGCGGGGGGACTTTGCTTTATAATATGTAACCACCTCTGTGCTCTAGTGGTTAGATCACCTGTCTCAGAGGTTCGGGTGTTCCGATTCCCAGCGGGGGCAACATTTTCTGCTCGCTATGGTCGGTTGTAGGGCTTGTTCTAAGTCCGCTTGGCTAGCTACCACCACCTTATCTAAGTCAGTCGCCATAAGAACAATCTTAACAGCATTGTTTTGTTTCGGCAGTTAGAGGTAAGACAGCCAGTTCCTCTGTAGTTTGAGACTTTGAGGATTCCGGGTGAAGCTCGCTTTCACCTTCGGTCTGATCATCGCTTACCATCAAGTAAGATGCAGGGCAAGAGCTTCACTATTGTGGTGAAAAAAAATGATAGTGATACTATGATAGACTTCCAAAAAGGAGGAGGTTATATGATCGTCGCGTACGTATGTTGTATGTCCACTGATTTTTCTTTCAATTGTGGACCGATTTTTTAAATTGTTTTTTTGTATGAAAGGGTATGCTCCCAAGTTGGTCCCATATAAATTTTATTAACTTTGCTTGGATAGTTTTTAAGTAAGCTGCAATAATACGTATATTTCCCACTTAGTATATGTGGATGATATGATGATAACTTCCTGTCACTGTTATTTACATAGCAGGTAGTGGTATTCCAATTTTTGTGGGGTAGGTACCTCAACTAAAAAGTGAAAAATACAAACTTTTTACAAAAAAAAAACAACCGACTTCCAAAAAAAAACGACCGACTTCCAAAAAAAAAAACGCTACAAAGTGAAAAATAACTTTAATTTCGGAAGTCGGTGGCAATAAACGAAAATTTAAAACCAAAGACACCGACTTCCGAAATTAAAGTTTTTTTTGACCTTGTGAAGGCCGCAGGAATCCGCTGGATGCGGAAAGCACAGAATCAGTCCAAATGATGGTGCTTGGGGAGGCCTATGTCCAACAGTAATGTCTTTTGGATAAAATGATGATGATACGACTTTTCTTCACAGATGATCCTAATGTACCATAAACGAGTCCAAGCCAAAGAGATCCTGGACGAAATAAACCGTGACCACTACGTCCTCAACGAATTCTCCGAAACTTACAAGGATTTAGCGCGCGCTTCTATCAAGAACAGCCAAATATACAGCGAACGTGGCTGGGTTATAACTGTATCTACGTGCGTCATGACATTTCCAATCATTGCTATTGTATTGAATATTTATAACTTCACGTTTAAATCTGAGCCGGAGAAGTATATGATACATGATTTGCAGAAGCCATTTGCTGCACCGGAAGCGAGATTTGCGACTCCTTATTTTGAGGTACAGTCAAGTTTTTTGTATCTTCCTTAGTTTCAAAAAAAAAAAAAAATACTGTCTGTCAGTGTCACATTTTGAATTCAGTAATTACCATGAAAAGAAGATGGCCGAATTTTATTCTTCGGTATGGAATCATCGCGACCGCTGAGTGGTGTTCGATCCCCAGTTTAGGCAGAATCATTGTTTTTTTTTTTTAGTTATCAGTGCTCGGAGTAAAGATTTGGTAATGGCAATAGGATACTTAACCCATAGGACTTATCACTGACGAAATGTAGCAGTAGGTACCCCGTTGAAGAATACATCAGTCTTTTAATATATGATTTTTTATAGTTTGACCGGAAACGCTGCTCCGCGTGTTAGGAATGCGCCAAGTCGAGGTGGGGGGCAGCTTTTTGACCAATGAGCAGCGGGCAGGTCGTCGCGTGCCGTGAGCATTATCGAATGAGCGGCTTGCACTGCCCCCCATCTCGCCGCGCACGTGCCTAAGGCGCGGTCTCGGTCAAACTATAGTTCAAATCCGGACTTATTTTAACCATCTATTGATCATTTTAATGACGATGATAATAACGATTGAAAATTTCAGATAATGTTTCTCTACATGTTCTACTGTTCAATTCTCTACGTGGTTAACTTCATCGGTTACGACGGCTTCTTTGGGTTGTCGATTAACCACGCCTGTCTGAAGATGGATATGTACTGCAGAGCTTTGGAGGAAAGCATGGTTGCTCCTAAAGAGGAGGTTTGTGGGAGAGTCATTGGGGTAATCAAGGAGCAGTGTCGTTTGTTTAAGTAAGACCTATGATTAACTCACTACAGTTTGGCCGTCGAGAGAATGCGTGCCCTGGTTTATTAATAGTAATTTAAGTAGAAAATTGGTTGTTTCATAGACTCAGATCCGGAAATATTCCATGTAATAAGTTTGCGTTCGTGATGAAAAAAACTAACTCGCCTAATTGTGTGGAGTTGTGGAAGACGTGTGTCTTGAGGTTGAACCGACTTGATTTAGCTACATTTCATAGAATTCTGTCTCAACCGAATGATGATGCGAAGACTCTGTTCAGGTTCATAGCAGTGTGTATTTCGTTATTATTTGTTTAGGGTATGATGGGACTATAATACGCATCGCGGTTATAAAAGTAGTACTAACGAATATGTGTTTTAAAAATTTGACCCTAATTACTACTAGAAATTGTTCAACTGACAGGTGTCAGGAGCGTAGTCTCTCGATGGCTGGACTGTAACTCATGCTCTAGCCAAACTAAAGCGATTCCCGCGGGATGTGGAGCGAAATTCGCTCGCCCCGATTGTGCTAACTAACTTGTATGGAGGTGTTCAAGCTAGCGCTAAAAGTCGCGTGACTTCCTAGACATTAAAACAATGGGCTTTTGTTACTACCGACGATATTGTCGTGGACGTCCACGGTATCACGATAACACAGGGAAGTAAAATGTATGGAAATATATGAAGACGATTAATAACGTTATAACGTGCACGTATTTCCATACATTTTACTTCCCTTCCGTGGACGTTCACGATAATATCCTCACGGACTCATGATAGAAATTATAAATGCGAATAATGGACGCGCACAATCGCGTTCCGCACCCCGCGCGAGACTCGCCGCAATTTGGCCAGAACCACAGATGAAAACAGATGGTACACTTCGCATTTTAGGTATGAAGCTACAAGTTCTCGGATGTCTCGTCTTGTCGGGCCAATTCAGTGAGTGTAACGTAGTCAGAAGTTATAAGAGTTACGCGATAGATAGAGAACTTTTTCTATTTTTTTGGTAGGAAAATATCAAATAAATTCTCGGGAGGGCGTGTCAGACTCTTACTGACTAAAACCCACCCGTGTTCCTTCAGTTGGCTTTACGTTGCCAGGGGCCTCGGTATCCCTTTCGGACTTTCCCGCGATCCCGGCAGGAGAGGTAACTGCTAGGTGAATATAACTGTAGGTAATTAGCGCTGTGCGACCTGAATTGCATTTTTTGTGTCGTAGCAAGAGTCGCTTTTTATTTAAATGATTTTGCGGAGTGAACTATCTGTATTTATCTGTGCCAGAGCTTTAAACCGTGATGCCGCCATGATGTTTTTTCTTTTGCAGATATGTAGAAATAATTCAAGATACTTTCAACATATGGCTGGGAATCATATTCATAGCTACTATGATACAAATATGTACTTGTTTGTATCATATTACTGAGGTATGAATACTACTCGTATTTCTTTTTATATGACGGTCAAAGCACTGTCGCCTTTAGTCAAACGGATATATCCGGATAGGAAGAACCAAATCATGTACCAAGCCTTTTCCCAACTATGTTGGGGACGGCTTCCAGTCTAACCGGATGCAGCTGAGTACCAGTATTTTACATTGAGCGACTGCTAATCTGACCTCCACAACCCAGTTACTGGGTAACACGATACGCCGTGGTAAGACTGGTTGTCAGACTTTCGGGCTTCTGACGACCCGTAACGACTGTCAAAGATCCACGAATGATAGCCGAGACCAACAGCTTAACGTGCTTTCCGAGGCACGGAGGATTCTCGGTATGTAAAGATGGTCACCCATCCACAGACCAACCCCGGCAAGCGTAGCTTAACCTGATGAATCGACCCGTGCCGCTGTTATTACTTAGCCACGAGTTTCTCCCCGATCTCCGATCTCCCGATATTTACTTTCACTGTTATTAATTATTTCCAGGGTTACGGCTTTGACTTACGATACATGATATTTGTAACTGGGTCCGTGATACATATTTATCTGCCGTGCCGCTATGCAGCCAAATTGAAAGCCATGGTAAGTAATCCAATACTCTTCTTCTCTCGTATCGCTTATGCTACGGCCACATTGTCGCGATAAGGCGAACTACACTTCGCGCGCTCTCTCACGCTAATATTGGGGACACATTGTCGTGATAAGGCAAACTAAACTTCGCGTTCTCTCTTACGCTCGACGTCTTGTTGAGCAACAGAGAGCGAACCAAGTATAGTTCGCGATAACGCGGCAATGTAGGCCCAGCATAAAGCCAACTACACTTCGCACGCTCTCTGTTTCACAGCGAGACGTCGCGCGAGGATGCGAGGGTTACATTGTCGCGATAAACCGAGCTACACTTCGCGCGCTCTCTGTTGCTCAACGAGACTTCGAGCAGTGTGCGAGAGAGAGCGCGCGAAGTTCGCGACAATATAGCCCCAGCATCAGAAACAGAGGCCACGCGAAGTGTAGTTCGCTTTAGCGCGACAATGTAGCCGTAGCATTACCCGGAGTGTCTTAATAGGGGGCTTTTTGTAGTAGGAAGGGTACTAACAAAAAACCTAGGGGTGTATTTGATTCGTCTCTTGCAAAATAAAGCTATATTTGTCAGTCGGTGGAGACATCGAACCGCTTCTACAGCAGCGGCTGGGAGCAAGTGGATGACCAGCGAGTGAGGGGGATGATACTCTTCATGGTGGCGCGTGCGCAGGCGCCTATCGAGATTACCGCGTTCAATATGTTGACTTTTGATATGGAGCTTTTTACTTCGGTAAGTGATATGATTATTACTGCCAGCCAAGGAAGGGTTATGTTTTACGCGCGTATCTTGTGTATATTTGTAAATTTCTTTATTACGTCGTACCTTCCAAAAGGCTAGATGGATTTCGACAGCTAAAGTATTGTTATATTCGTGTGAACTTTTGTTTGTATAGTATTTATTTATTGTATTGCAGGCATATCATATATAGGCAAAAGAAAAAATACGTGTCTAATATTTTTTAATAACCTACCTGACAGACAAAAAAATTAACGAATAAATGTTTGTTTCAGATATTGCAGTCATCCTACTCGATGTTTACGCTTTTGAGATCATAATTATTTTCACTATTATGTACACACCTTTGGCAATCGTTTTTATTTAACACACTGCACACAGTTTTGGTAGAAATCAAAAAAGAAAGCTACGCTTGCCGGGGTTGGTCTTTGGATGGGTGACCATCTTTACATTCCGACACTCCTCCGTGCCTCGGAAAGCACGTTAAGCCGTTGGTCCCGGCTGTTATTCGTGGATCTTTGACAGTCGTTACGAGTCGTCAGAAGCCCGAAAGTCTGACACCAGTCCTACCAAGAGGTATCCTATTACCCAGTTACTGGGTTGTGGAGGTCAGATAGGCAGTCGCTCCATGTAAAATACTGGTATTCAGCTGCATCCGGTTAGACTGGAAGCCGACCCCAACATAGCTGGGAAAAGGCTAAGCAGATTGACACAGTTTTGGTAGAAATAACCAAGCACATTGCTTTTTTTTCCCTCTAATCTATGTTGTCCCACTGCTGGGCAAAGGTTTCCCCTCGTACTTTCCCAGTTTTCCTTATGTCGTGCTTTCTCCGGCCAATCAGTCGGGAGCGAGTTTAATTGGATAACATAATAACGTTATTTATTAGCCGCAATAAAAAGATTTCTCATTATAAATATGTTCTACTGTCGCCAAGTTTGTCGTAAGCAAGTTATATCTTGCGTTCAACTTTCATAAGTATCGAGTGTCCGAGAATCTCACATCAAGTATTTTCCTAGCAAGTAGTTTGCCTGCAAGTGTGTTTTCTGCAAGTAGGTTTTCTGCAACTGTGTTTTCTGCAAGTATCTTGTCTGCAAGTATCTCAAGTGCAAGTTTTTGTGACAAAGTTTAATCTTGTAAGTAGCTATGTGTGCAAGTATTTTCCGTGCAAGTTTCTTGCAAGTATAAAAACTTATATTACTATAACTTACCGCTGCATTAGTATGATAGAAGAAATCGTGCAGTATATCGAAGATCGAGGTCTCCGACAGGATGAGTTTCTGCAAGTTCTCTGGGTGGAAGTCATGTCCGTACATGTCCACTGCCGATAGGAAGATGGATTCCATTTGATTGTGACGTAACTCGTACGCTGGTTGGTGAGCTGCGATGAGGACCTGCGGAGAAAATTGTAATTCATTTCTAGATATAAAAAATCGATTATCACTAGCGTTTTTTGTTTCTATGGTCTGTTCCGAAAATATCGAATAAAAGTGTAAACAAACTGTGTTCAAACCTTCAGTGTATGATTATGCAAGAATTTGAAGGTTAAACACGCCCTTAAATTCTTGCACAATCACTCAGTGAAGGTTGACGTTATCCTAACTAATATTGTAAATGCGAAAGTGAGACTGTTTGTTTCTTACGCTTTCACTCGAAAACGGCTGAATGGATTTGCATGAAATTTGGCACAGGGGTACTTTTCATCCCAGATCGCAGATGAAGTCGCGGGCAACAGCAAATTTATGTATATTTAGAAGGTATTTGTTTTTCTTAATGCCTACAATTTTTGATTAGACAACTTTAATATTATAATTGAAAAATCATCGACGAAAATAGAGCTATAAAATTAACCTCAATAATGAAATGAAAAACATTTTTGCGATGATTTAAATTTAGAATTTTCGGTTTAAGTATTCGAATTGTCAAATCAAAGCACTCAATTCATAAGTGGCACTAAAAATTGGCGGTACGTTTCCTTATGTATTTGTTTACATTTTCGTCAGATACTTTTGGAACAGACAGTACATCTTATTTCTCCAGTATTTTACCAACACAAATCTATAAATACTAGTTTTCACATAATATTTATTTGGTTAGACTTTATTCATATCTATGGGTGATACTTTAATTAATTTTGGAATTTAAAACAAAATTAAAAAAAAAAAATGATAAATAAATTATATTTTTTTATTAATTTAAATGATAAATTTGAAGGATTTTTTTTTATCGAAAATATTCAATGTATTCCATATTCGATAAAAAAATCCTTAAAACCAAAAAAACGTTACTTTACGCCACGTGTTCGGAGCACTTATTTAAACTGTACGTAGTTCAGATTGAGGAATGCTATCGAACGATTTATCAATATATTATAACTAGACAAATGTGACAATAATTACCTGTCTCGCTCTCAAAGCCACTCGGCTATGTTCGGCTCTGTGCAACGAAGTGAGCTCGTTGAGGGTAGTCGCTAACTCATCTGTTAGGCCAGGCTCGTTCGACCATAAGTGGTCGATTAGAAGGGTTACCTGTTAGAAAAATAAATAAAAGATACCACACGATGAATCTCTAAATAGGCGATGTAAGTGTATGTAACTCTTTACGGAACCGACTCACTGATCCGGATCATTGAAGTGTTCCAAAAGATTGGTTCAGTAACAACGTTTCAAACGCATCATTTGAATCTGAATCATTACTTTGCCTCTGTCTTTCCGCGCGACCGTCGCTTGCGAGGCGACTGAGCAGCAGTGAGCGAGAGAGAAAGACTGAGACGCTGAGTTACGTTACTTTAGTCAGTACTACCGAACTGACTCGCGAGTCGCGAGTGAGCGGTCGACACATTACAATCTATTTAAGTCAGAAAGAGATACCAAATGAGATGTGTATCACACATACTCTCACAGTGTTTCGTTGTCTTTATTCATGTTTTTATCCTTTTAGTCGATGATTCAAATGATCCAAATGAAACATATCAATGATTGCAGTAATATAACATGCAAAAAAGCTTAAGCAATATATTAATACAGATGGCTCACTCCACAAAATCATTTGAATAAAAAGCGACTCTTGCTATGACACAATAAAGTGCAATTCAGATCGCACAGCGTATTGCTATCGCGTAACTCTTACGAGTAGATGTGTGGCGGCATCTACATCGCCACATGCGACCTACGCATCAAAGATCTGACGTCACACAAATCCTGCATCGCGCAATTAGAGTTTACCGCGCGATGGAGATATATACAAGCTCCCGACTTCAACCTTCGGGCAGTTGCCCGACAGACACGACACCCGACTGGTCGGAGGATCCTTTCTATGGGGGATGAGTGAACTTTACATCCTGTTCCTCATATCTCTAAAGATGTTCTGACTACTTTACGCCCATGAATTGGCCCGACAAGACGGGCCTGCCGCGTACTTGTACCTTCATAGCTAAAATGTGGAGTGCGCCTTCTGTACTGTTCTGTGTTTTAGCATAATACTCACCAATAAATTCTTCTTAGCCACTTGGTTATGTGAGAATATAATGTTGGATACTTGTTGCATGTCGTCCTTGTAGCGTTCACGAAGAGCCACCACGCACTTATCGTACGACCCTATAGAATATTATAATGTTTATTTAGCGGGGGATGCGCTTGTTCTTCTTCTTTTCGAGTGGTTAGTAACTAACCTGGTGTTAAAGTTTTTCAAAGCCGCCCAAAGGCTTCTGATTTGCCTTCACATGCCGTCGAGAAATATCTCTCAGGCATTTTCCTCACGATGTTTTCCTTCACCGTTTTTGAAGCAAGTAATAATAGGGACGATGACAATTTTTATTTATTTTAGTCCGTCTTTGAGATTTAAAAAAAATATTGAACACGTATTTTTTCTTTTTTTACGTAATCTAAAGATTACGGCGATACATTGACGTAAAATGTGCCATGACGTCACGAGTATGTAGATTTTATACATACTAGTGACGTAGCGACCCCCACTCCCCAACTTAAAATGCGTTTTATCTAAGTAATTTTTTATTAATATGATAAAGCAAAAAATACGTGTCTAATATTTTTTTATTATCTGACTGACGGACTAATTAGAATTTCATTTGTTTACCCAGACATCATCCTTATTATACAATACGGTAAGGTGCGTGCCTTGGGTTCGAACTCGAGACTTATGACTTATGCTGACAGTCTGATGGTCACACCACTAGACTATCGCTGCATTTGGAGATGCGCTAAGGTACAATACGGCCGATATAGTTCCGAACTTCGCGCAGAAGGCTGAGCAATAACATTTTTTAGCATCCAAACGGTGACGAAGTCGCGAGCGAAGTCTCTGGCAGGAACTAGTTCATTCCTTCAATGCAACTCTTACACTAAGCGTATGCTGAGACGCAGGTGACGCACCACAGAACAGATTTTGCAGGGTAGGGCAGGCGAGGCAGACATAGGCCGCGAGCGCATGCTGCGACGCAGCTAATCTGCGTTCAACAAACATATAAACAAACACGAGTTTTAGGAAAAACAACTGTAATGCCTACGCGTAAGGTTCAGTTTGCACTACAACTTCATATTTTTCAACAGTACTAATCGGTATAAAATCAACTTTATTTACACTTGCATAAAGTTGATGTTTGTCTAAGTGGAAAACTAGTGTTTGTTTACATGTTTGACAAATAAATCGCGAACGCAGATTACTTAAGACACATTCACGTCCTAGCTAGTACAAACAATAGGCGTGTGGTAAAAAGCACGCGTCGTGCCGGCTCTACAACGAGAGGCAGAGCAGGATAGACACATGTCTGCGAGGCACGATTCTGCGCCGCAGCGTACGCAGCTCTCAGTACGTTCCTGCATTGCAAAATTTGCTCTACCCTGCGCTGCGTGGACCTGCGTCAACTGCGTCTCAGCATACCCTTAGCCTTTAATATGAAATTGACAAGGTTATGTTTTTAAAATTGGCTAACTTACCTAATTGGAAATGACTTTCCACTTGGTAGTACAGCTTCAGTAGATCATGAACAGCCGCCTTCATTCTGCCTCGAATTCCGTTCCTGAAGATCAAATAAAATTACAGTAACTTTGCCTCGAATTCATGGCAACGAAAAGTTACACTACATTGTTTCAGTTTTTTTTTTTGATATATTATTGTTCACCATGTTGCCAGCGACAAAAGATGATGATGCAACAATGCTGCGCAATGTTTTTTTATTTGAATGAATGAATGAAACCCAAGATTTACACTAGCCCCTAAAGCCTTTTTTTTTGTTTGGGAAATTATTAAATAACTTCTCCCGCTCTGGGCGGAGCGAGAGGGCATGTCAGACTCTTGCTGACGACTAAAACACACCCGTGTTCCTTCAGTTGCCTGTACGTTGCCAGGGGCCACGGTATCTCTTTCGGACTTTCCCGCGACCCCGGTTGAGCCCCTGAAGCCTCATGTTGCATGAGGCTACAGAGGCCGATGCATATCAAGGAGTAGACCAGGTGGCGCGGTAATGGTAGGGAAAGCGTGCCCTCAGGATACGGAAGGATTTGCGAGCCGTACATGTTTTTTTATTTCGCTTTTTTTCCTCAGCATGCGCAGTATCATAATCAGTGATCGGAGTAGGTAGATTGAACTGGGGTCATTGATCCGAAACGTATATATTACTATGGACATTCCTCCGGAATTGGTGGATTATTAAAAAAAAACCGGAACTTATGTAGGAATTGTATTCTGCCAGAGTGGAAGGAGTCATTTGATGATTTGCCATCCTCAAAAAAAAGGTAGGAATTGTAATAAAATGAGCAATTTTATTCTTTATTATTCTTCCTATTTTTTTTTTGTCACGATTTGACAAAACCCAACGACCAATCAGAACAAAGGATCATGGGTGGTACAGTAGTAATAATATAACTACCAACATTAACAATATTTAATTGAATCCGGAAATACCGGAATTACTTTCCGGAAAAATGGCTTATCCATGTTATTCTTTCTGTGTGCATTTATGATACAAGTACTAAAAATCAATCTACCTACTCCGATCACTGATCATAATACTTAGTTCTTACCGATACGAGAAGAAGTAACTTACCTATATCTTTGCACTAAAACGACCAGAGCTTGAGTACTCATGAAGAACACATCTCTGTCGGCTCTCTTGGCTAACGAAGCTGCATGGCTGTAACAAAAATATAAAATTACTATCGACCCGCTTCTGCTTCGCACGTTTGACAAAACATCGACGTTTCTTAGGTAAAAGTAACTTTAATATTAACGTTAATCAATCTGCCTAGCCTTTTCCCAACTATAATGGGGTCGGCTTGTAGTCTAACCGGATGCAGCTGAGTATCAGTATTATACATGGAGCAACTATCTGACCTCCACAGCCCAGTTACTGGTTATACGATATACCTCGGTAAGACTGGCTTTCAGACTTTCGGGCTTCTGACGACCCGTAACGACTGTCAAAGATCCACGAATGACAGCCGGGACCAACAGCTTAACGTGCTTTCCGAGGCACGGAGGAGTCTCGGTATGTAAAGATGGTCACCCATCCACAGACCAACCCCGGCAAGCGTAGCTTGACCTGATGAATCGACCCGTGCGGCTATTATTACTTAGCCACGAGCTAATATTAACATATCATACACATAAACCTTTCGGAATAAATTCTCTATAAACGATGGACAAAACCTCATCAAAATCTGTTTGTCAATATTTTCTATACAAAAACTGTTAAGAGCGTTCATCTCAAAAATTGACAACGTCGCAAAATGCTGTCAAATAATTACTTGTTTTGAATAATTTTGCAATATTACTGTATGGAAATAAGAAATATGGCTAACTAGTGAACTAGAATTTTAATAGAAATGGTTTTTTTTTCCCATTTTTTTATTAATCAAAACAAGAACAAAAAAACAGAGATTTGGTTAAACACACCACACAAACCATCGCGGGTTTAACAGTGGTGTGGCCAGACACGGCAACTCGGTGCCACTACATATTAATTATTTAACAATTTGGTAGGTACATAGATTTTTCCTAGATCGCACTGCTATCTAGAAAGTATATTTTTAATATTTTTGAGCAGTTCTTCGCATTTAATACATTGCCGATTTCCTTAGGTAAATCGTTCATATACGATGGTAGCATGCATTCCCACGTCCGCGCTCCATAAGCGTTATTAGATTTAGGTTCGACAAATGTGGGTAAGTAGATCAAACAACGCAACGACTTTAGTCTTACGTATTTACGAATATCATCCATTCTACAAACCTATTATTTAATGAATCATCAATCTACTTACTGATCAATAACGCTGGCGATCTGTTGGCTGGGGAACTGTGCGAGCACACTGGTGATGTTTCTTTCATACAACGCCATTAATTTGCGAACCTTTTTCTCAACTGCGATGGGAATACGGCCGGATGTCGACGATAGTACCTGGGGATAAGAAGTATTTTTGTTTTAAAAATATTTGATGAGATATACAATTATTTTTTTTATGTTGATCTGTTAGTAACAATAGGGATGATGACTAAAAAATTTTTTTTTAGTCCGTCTTTGAGATTATAAAAAAATATTGTATCTTTTTTTACGTAATCTAAAGATTACGGCGATACATTGAGGTAAAATGTGCCATGACGTCACGAGTATGTAGATTTTATACTAACTAGTGACGTAGCGACCCCCACTCCCGAACTTAAAATGCGTTTTATCTAAGTAATTTTATTATTATCTGACTGACGGACTAATTAGATTTTTTTTTTTTACCCAGGCATCATCCCTATTTATGGGATCTTTTATTTAGTTGCCTAAACTAATATTATAAAGAGAAAAGATTAGATTTTTTTATGTTTGTTTGTTACGCTTGTAAGCTGAAACGACTGAAAGGATTTGGAAGAAATTTGGCACATAGGCACTTTTTATCCCGATATTCCTAAAGGATCGAGACTTATGCGAGCCGTCCACCGCCAGCCAAACTAAGTTAGTTTAGTTTAGCTCGTCCTCTCGTTTAGCTGGCGGTGGACGGCTCGCTAAATGCGGGTGAAACATGCGCAGCTCGTCCGAAATAAAATGATTTTATTTTTTTATATTGATGTGTTAAACTGGCGCTACATCAATTCCTTACCTCCTGCAACTCCAACAGTGGTAGCGAAGGGTCTCGGAGACTCTGCATGAACTTCTCAACCACCTCGCGGAGACGAGGTGTGTTGTACGGCTCCGGGAGGCAGTAACCTGGGCAAAAGATTATATTTTATGTACTATAGAGGTATGAGGAACAGGGTATAAAGTTCACTCATCCTCTATAGAAAAGGGAGGATCCTCCGACCAGACGGTTGTCGTGTCTGGCGGGCAACTGCCCAACGATTTATGTCGGGACGTTGTTTAAAATATGCTAATCGCGCGGGTAAAATCTATTTGCGCGATGCAGAATTTTGCTTGACGTCACTGTGATGCGTAGTTGTCATGTGGCGATGTAAATGCTGCCACAGTACTAGGATAACTAGACAATGACGCTTGGGAAAACGTCATAAGTACGTCCATGAAGGTCCATTGCCTCTTCACACAATGGACCATGAGAGCTCCATTTGACACATGATGGTTCATGATGGCCTTTTTCTCCTTATACAACGTGTCCCAAAATTCAACGATAAGCGGGCACCAGACGGTGGACTTGCTCATCACTACCCGAGAAAAAATAATTTAAAAAAAAGAACTTTTTGTTTTTGAAATTACCATAAATACATTGAAATCCTTCGGAAATTGACACCCCTTAAGATAATTTTAAATAACATGACCACAATTTTTCTATAATTTCTGTTTTTTTTTTAAATCGGCAACCTAAGTATCACTGCTATCCACCACAACCCTTAAAAATCCCAGAATGCGTGTAGGTTTTACACAAAAATTAATCGAAATTATTATTTTCCTTAAAATTTTCAAAGTTTTTTACTTTCAGTCCACTTTTCAGTCATCGTGGTGTAAAAAAAAAGTATGGACACTACTACGGCAAGTTTAAACAAAAATTGGCGCAACTAATCAAGATTCCAAAATGGTATATTACTCTAGGCAAAATAGCTAAAAAAAAAAATGCGTACTATTTATAAACAAGATTCCCTGCCTTGCCTGTAGAATTTTGTGTAAAAACTACAGGCATTCTGGGATTTTTAAGGGTTTTGTAACTTCCATTTTTTTTTTTTTCAATATTTTTTCTCGGGTAGTGATGAGTAGGTCCACCGTCTGGTGCCCGCTTATCGTTGAATTTTGGGACACGTTGTATAATGGGGATCTTACCTTGCAACGTATTCTCGGGCACGTCTCTCAGTTTCAGGTGTGAATGAATTTATCTTCCATGGGAAATTGTGCCTACGATGTTACTAAAGATGACTCGTACCACAGATAAATTATATAGTGGCCATAGCCGCGAGTGTTTCCAGGTGGGTAATAAGGCCACGATGGCCCAATTACTCCTCACTCAATAGGCCATAGTGATTCACGACAGCCCATTGTCCCTCAAGACGTTTGACCATTGAAGATCATTATCGCCCATTTTCGCTGAACACAATGGTCTAGAATATCCTAGATGTGAAGTGTCTCACCTTGCAACGTATTCTCGAGCACGTCCCTCAGTTTCAGATGTGAATGGTTAAGTTTCTCCGACAGGTTAGGGTTATCTTCTATGGGGAACTGTCCCTTGTACGCTGTTGCCGTTGTTACTAAAGATGGGTCGTCGAGTTCTAGAAGAAAGAAGATTGTGTTATTTCAGTTCTTTGAACTGTTACAGTTATTTTTATGCAATTCTTATCAGTTTTACCAATGTTATAATTTCGAAGAATGTCAATTTTACCTTTACCAATTTTATAATGTCAAATTTTTTTATATTTATATATTTTATAATATTTTTACTTTTTACCGAAGTTACCAAAGTTACCAAATTTTCTATATTAGCGCTTATTACTAAGTCAGTTAGCTTATTTGTCTTATTCATTGTCTTATGCATGTGTTTACCTATAAGTAACTGATGCACGGTATTTTTTTTTTTTTAATGCATTATGTGTATGTATCACTGTAATCAATTGTTAGAGAACCTAATAAAAATATATTTAAAAAAAAGCAAATTTGCGTTTTATAAACTTACCGAGAGTGCCAATCATAGCGCCAGAGTCTAACACGGCACCGGACCGTAAGATCCAGGTCACCTTGCCTGACTCGGGAGCTGCGAGCGTCATCACCATCTTCATTACCTGTTGATGAGATAATAACAACATTAATTAACTTGAAGTTTTAGAGGTATGAGGAACAGGGTGTAAAGTTCACTCATCCTCTATAGAAAAAGGAGGATCCTCCGACCAGACGTGTGTTGTGTCTGGCGGGCAACTGCCCAACGATTAATGTCGGGACGTTGTATACAGGGTGGCAGGGACATCGACGCGAAAACTGTTACCATGGATTAAATAAATGATTCTGTTGTTGTTTTTTTTTTTATAACCGACGAAAAATTTCAACGTAGGAGTTTTCTGAATTATGTACTGAATCCATGGTAACACTTTTCGCGTTGATGTCCCTGCCACCCTGTAATGCTAGTCGCGCGGTAAACTGCTTGCGCGATACAGAATTTAGCGTGACGTCAGTTGGATATGTAGTTCGCATGTGGCGATGTTGCTGCCACAGAGGTAGAAAATAGAAAAAAAAGAAGCCGAGCGGTGTCGTGGAACGCGAGCGAACGGAAGTTCCTTTAGCTATTGCACACTTGGCGAAAGAGTCAGACCTAACATAGTGTGCTAAAGTACACTACTATATAGTTACTCTCCGAAACTGTAGCGAAAGGCCGCTTGTCCACCGCCACGCCACATCAACGAGAACGAGATGATGGCGCCGAAGTAGCGATCGAATCGTTGCCATCTTAGGCGCGGGACATAGGCAGTAATCCTATATAAGTTGGGTTGTCGGGCGATGTGGCTCACACTGCGTTCGGCGCTTGACGTAGCAACACGTCGTGTCTGGGTTCGCGACAAGTCAATCGTCATCCTGAGTATGCCTCGTTGAGAGGTGAAACACGTGTCGATTTCCTACAGGTTCTTTGTGACTCTTTAAGAACAGTTAACGGATTGGGTTACTAAATATACGTCGTCTATTGTATTTTATAATAAGTCACGCCTGAGTCAATTAACTTGGAAACCTAAGCTTAGCTCAGCGCTGTCTGTCTCGCATAGGGTCGCAGCATTATGCTGACCGATGGCCGTTTTGAGTGGATGTGACGCATATTTTCCCCCAAATTGTTTATTTTCGTGTTTTGTTCTTTCTTTCCGTCATGTGTGTATCGCAAATAAATGTATTTTCTTTCTTTCTAAATATATGACATTTTCTAACAGTTACAAACCTCAATTTCAGCATAGGGCTGCCCCTTGTCGACATGGCCGCCATCTTCCACGAGAGTGTTGATCAGTTTGCCGGCAGAGGGCGCGCGCAACCTCGACGGGTCCTTTTCCTTCTCAAACACTACAGTCTGATTTCCTATCACTATCCTGTATTTGTCGACTTCGTCTCGGAGATAGGTAGTGAAGGAAGCACCGTCGATTGAGAGGAGCATGCCTGTGGGACGGAAAAAAGAAAGGTTTTAAAATCATAAGAATATTATATGTATAAGAAATAGGTAGGATGTTTCACAGAAGTTTGTGTCTCTTTCAGACGTGTGGGGTACTCTTCACTCATTTTTTCCAAGTCGTCCATGATGGCTCATTGTAGCTTATAGTTTGATCGACACCGCTGTAACGAGCCTTTGGTATAAGTCGATTTTTATAACTGTGCGCTTGGAGCTGTCAAAATTTTAAGTTGTTAGTATTGAATCTAAACCCGGGTTACCTCCTCAGTGCCCCGACGCCTCTTAATCCAGTCTCCACAACTCGTGTCGTCTCCACAGTTCTCTCTTATTATTAATTGGTTAAGTTGTTATTGTTATTTTTAAACCACACACACTATAATATTTTGACGTTGACAGGCGCGCAGTTATAAAAATCGAGTCGCGGCTCATGGCATGGTAGTGCAGGCCGCTCATTCCTCAACGCTCACTGCGTCCCACCCCCGCCTCGCCGCGCATTCCTAAGACGCGTTACAGTGGTTTCGGTCAAACTATATCATAGTGGGCTATAGTAATCGCTGATGGCCTATCGTCTCTTCACATATTGGGCCATAGTGGTTCGTGATAGTCCATCTAAAAAGGGTCATTGTGAGCTATGATAGCCCATTCGCAATGGACTATTATGGTCCAAGATGGCCCAGTATAATTTCACACAATGCGTCGTCATGGTGGACCATGGTGGTTCGTGATATTGGTGCGTGATGGGCCATGATATCCCAATTTTTTTTTTCAATTTGGTTACTTACCGCCATCAGTGAGCTTGTGCACCTCCATCTCCTTGAAGCTGCCGTTCATCGCGAGGAAGTAGGAGGTGGGACCCGACTTGGTCGCCGAAACCTTGTATTTGGACCCGGTATGGATTAATTCAACTTCTACCCAGTTTGAGAGGGCGCTGGATCCCTGGATTTGGCCCCTGGAGACAGATTGTTGACGGTTATACGAGGAATGACAGAATAAATGAGTTGGGAGCTTTTATGTTTGCAAGTGCTGACAATGAGGGTTTCCATTTAAATGATCGCCATCAGTTGGCGCCACTATGATCTATGGTTTCCATTTTGTCAATGAATATCCTAACGAATATTATAAATGCAAAAGCGAGTTTGTTTGTTTGTTACGCTTTCACGTAAAACGGCTGAACGGATTTGGATGAAATTTGGCACATGGGTCGAACATGACTTGGAAAAGGACATAGGATATTTTTATCCTGATATTCCCAAGGGTTCGAGACTTGTGCGAGTGAAACCAAGGGGCACAACATCCTCAGGATGACGATTGACTTGTTGCGAACCCGGACATGGCGTGTTGACACGTCAAGCGCCGAACGCAGTTTTTTTAGACTCGTTTTTAAGAAGTCAATCGTCATCCTGAGGATGCCTCGTTGAGAGGTGAAATACGTGTTGATGTCTTACAGGGTTCTTTATGACTCTTTAAGAACAGTTAAGTGGATTAGGTTACTAAATATACGTCGTCTATTGTATCTTACTAAATGGCTAAAAGTATCGTGTCTTAACTTACTTTTCAAGCGCACTCTTGAACTCCTGAAAGTTGGCAGTGATATGTGCGTCGGCTATGAGAATGGACCCGCAAAGCACACCTAGCATTACATCTGGCTTCTCTGATTGCATCTGTAAGAAGACAACATTTAATATTAAACTTTTTTTTCGTTCTATGGTTGCAGAATGTAATGCTGCATTTTAACTGAAGTGCGAGAACAGACCAATCAGATAACTTATTTGAAATCCATTATCACGTATCTCAATGAATCAGATACGTCTATAGCATCTTTAAAACATCTTTCCGTTCCCTTACGACTACTCCAAAGTGTCTTAACAATCTCTGTCTACTTGGTCTACTCAGTCTACTAGTCAATTGGTCTTCTCGGTCTACTAGTCCAATTGTTTGTGTAGTCTACTAAAGAATAAACAATTTTTCTTTCTTTTTTTTTACTTGGTTTATAGGTTTACTCGGCCTACTCAGTCTACTCACCGTCTCAGCAATAAGCGCGTCCAGCCAAACAGTGTCGTTATCGTTGTTTTGGAACGCGCCTGTCTCTCTAACAATGTGATCAAGTACTCCACTGTGGTTCGTAAGTAACTACGGATGCTTAGCTCTTAGACTACTCCAGTGTCTTAAGAATCTCTGTCTACTTGATCTACTTAGTCTACTAGTCAATTGGTCTACTTTGTCTACTAGTCTAATTGGTTGTTTAGTCTTCTTGGTTTATCGGTCTACTCGGTCTTCTCGGTCTACTCACCCTCTCAGCAATAAGCGCGTCCAGCCACGCAGTATCGATATCGTTGTTCTGGAAGGCGCCTGTCTCTAACAACGTGATCAGGTACTCCACTGTGGTTCGGAAGTCACCACGGATGCTTAGCTCTTTTAGAGCTATGACCAGGTTTCTGCGGAAGAAAAATGCTGATTAGTATAAGTAAGTATTAGCATACAAAATATAAACTATATTACTCGTAGCGACTATCCAAGATCTACAAATGACAGCCGGGACCAAAGGCTTAACGTGCTATTCGAGGCAAGGAGGGGTCTCGACAATGAACGACTGGATGGTCAACCATCCACGGATCGACATTGGCAAGTGTAGCTTAGCCTTCGCCCGACCCTTGCGGCTATTAGGTGTTAGCCACGAGGCCATTTTGTATCTTTTAGCACAAATGAATACAGATGGGACACTCTGCAGTTTAGGTATGAAGCTATAAGAACGCGGCGGGCCCGTCTTGTCGGGCCAATTCAGTGAGTGTAACGTAGTCAGAAGATCTAAGAGTTACGCGATAGAAAGATGGCCAACTTCTAGGTGATTATAACTGTAGGTATGCGCTGTGCGACGTGAATTGCACTTTATTGTGTCGTAGCAAGAGTCGCTTTTTATTTAAATGATTTTGCGGAGTGTCACATCTGTATTAATCTGTGCTTCTACTTAATAAAAATCTCAAATTCATTCATTCATTCACTGACATACAATGCATAAGCCTTTAGAGTCTACGATACCTCAAATAGCTAAGAATGATCCTCCGTTATATTGAAAATACTGCAGCATTCATTTAAAAATAAACATAATGGTAACGTTGAGGATTAATGTTAAGTACTATGTTTGACGAAAACATGATTTCATAAAATTTTTTCAAAGAAACCGAACAATAAACCGCTGTATTCAAATAATACTTCAAATTAGATAATAAAAATTACCTAAACTATTGGCGCCTTGGAGGCTCCAAGGCTCCAAGGCGCCAATAGTTTCGCCGCTCAGTCTCGCTCCCAGTCAGTCCGCGAGCAGTATCGTCGTGAGTGATCCCATCGGGCGCACGGTTTGTGTTCTTGTAAATAAGCATGTGCATTGTGAACTCACTCTCTAGCCTGCTCCCTGGTCTCTCCCCAAGAGAAACAATGCCCGAACTGCGAGTCCGCGAACTCGTGCAGCCCGCCCGACGCCGCCACGCTGAAGTAGCCCCACACGTTCTTTGACGAACGGAAGTTCAGCTCCTGGACTGTACCCGAGGATGGCTTGAAACCTGGTGAGAGGAAAAGTGATGGTAGTTTAAATTATATTTTTTATAACCTAACAAGATAAACGTACGCTGCTTGGTCTTTTGACGGTATTCTTGGTTTTTTGGTAGACTACTTATTCAATTGCACCACCAAAGATAATACTTAAAATTATAAAATATAATTTCACTTTTTAAACGAGGTATGTTCGTTACCAAAAAGTTTTCAAACATATTATAAAAATGGTGATTGAACGCAACAAAACTACCCATAGGTATCATGACAGAAGACCAATTAAAATCAACGTAACTAAAATATCGTCGACATAAACTACTTTATTAAATTTGCCAGCTATCAAAATACGGCCGCAAAATTATATCTGTAACGAAAATGACAGTGGCTATTAGACATTACGGTGTCAACGAACGCTCTCTTTATGGATGGCCGTCTGTTATTGGTGTTATATGACGGCATCGCTATCTGAAAAAACCCAGGCTTTACATCCAGGACCTTATCAGAGCGGATAATATAATTTCCTATGACCTTCTTACCTTCATCAGGGTTCTCGGAAGTGATCCTAGCAGCGATGACGTGTCCCCAGGGCGAAGGGCGCTGCTTTGGCTCGTCAAACTCTATCTGAGAGACACCCCACGGCGACTCGCCATACAGCAGACGGATGTCTTTCACGTGGTATAGGGGCAGACCCATGGCGATCTGGGAAAAAACATTAACAATGTTGATAAGCCCAGAAATTTAAAAACATAGCCTGTTAAAATCATAACCCTTTTTTGGCATTGCCATAGTCGGGTAAAAAGCTGTTGTTTCATTGTTTGACTTATTAACAGAAGCTGTTTCTAAAAGTTCCAAAAATACAAAGTAGTATTTTTTTTTTGTCGTGCTTTTTGGGTTTGTTCTAATCAATTCAAAAAAGAAGTTGTACATAACATTTACATTTTTTTGTGAATCGCTGAGTCGTGTTTTGACTTTGTGTTACATAAAGAAGAAAAACATTAATTCTACGCTAGACGATAAACTCAAACTCAAAGCATTTATTTCAATTAAACAATGTACAGGCACTTTTGAATTGTCAAGGTCAGTCAGAAATATGAAGCTAGTTGCCCATTCCAAAGCGTAGTAGGTACCTATGGAGAAGAACGGGCAAGAAACTCCACGGACACTCTTTTAAATAAGATCATGAAAGTATTAGAAGTTAGGGAATAATACAATCAGCTCCATCAAAAAAAAATTTTGATCGATCTGATTGTATTATTCCCTAACTATTATTTTTCTACTGCTTTTTTTCTCGCCACTTAGACTACTTCATCTAAGAAGATAATACCATCCAAGCCATACGCAGATGATAGACCAAGTAATCTACTGGTACTACAAACCAGCAGCCTCCTCGATTTATCGGTCTACTAGCCTACTTGATTAATTGGTATAATGGTCTACTCGGTCTACTCAGTCTCAATAGACTGAGTAGACCGAGTAGACAATGTCTCAAAGTCAAATCATTTATTTCAAATAGGCCCTTGCAAGGCTCTTTTGAACGTCAAAAATTACAAAAAATTGTTTTTTTCTAAAAATAAATATATTTAAAATTAAAAATTGTCTACTCGGTCTTTTGGTCTACAAACCTGTAGCTGCGCGGCGGGTAAATTAACATCGGCGATCATCTCAGTACAAGGATGCTCCACTTGCAGACGAGGGTTCAGCTCCAGGAAGTAATAAGCGCCTGTCGCCGGCTCGTATAGGTATTCTACTGTACCGGCGCTTACGTAGCCCACCATTTTAGCTAGACGTACTGCGGCCTGAAATATAAAATTAATAAAGATGATGAAGATATTTGACGGGGTAGCGAAGCAAAGATGATTATGGAGGTCACGAATAAGACACAATTTATTACTTGGCCTTTCGTAGGTCTTTGACAGTCAAAAGCCCGAAAGTCAGACAACCAGTCTTGATAAAGGGTATCGTGTTACCCAGTAACTGGGCTGCCGAGGCCAAATGGCTATTTCTTGTAATTAAAAACATTCAGAACCTAGCCTTAAACTCATCTCAGCTCGATATGGTCCTACAACCCAGGCGAATAATCTGCTAAACACCCTGATTGCTCAGGAGCTCGGTTGACATATTTATGTATAGTATGAAATTTATGTTTAATGTTTGCATGAAGTTTTTTAGTTAAATGTTATGTTGTTAGCTTTTTGCGTGTTTTGTTGTTTACTGTAAGTGAAGCAAGCAATTGTTATGTAAATAAATAATGTCAGCGACAATCAGTTTAATGAAATAGAAATACGAAAATTCATATTTCTTTATACCACTTGACAAGTAATTTTTAATCAAATTTCCGACACACATTCATGCCAATTTGATAAAGCTGTTTGAACCACCTTGTTTGATCAAATTACTTGAACGTTTATGTCGGGAGCATTAGGGTTTTTTTTTACAGATTGAAACCAAGAAAATATGGGAAATACTCCTCAGATTTCATGTAAAATATTGCTATTCAGCTGCTTCTTGATAACTTGATAGAGTAAACTTGAAACCGTTCCCAAAATAGTTGGGAAATGATGACATACCTTCTCCATCTCAATGAACACTTCTGGCTTAGAAATGGCAGCGGGTGCTTCTTCAATAATCTTCTGATGACGACGCTGAATGGAACAATCACGACCGAATAGAGAGATTGCGTTACCTGTAACAGATAAAAACGTTAAGATGTTTATGTAGATGTAACATTTATTTTGAAAGAAAGAAAGAAAAATTGTGCGCCGCACACGTACGCCACAATTGTGGCGATAAGTCCCCTCTTTGAGGAGTGGCTAGAGAGGTGCCATGGCGTCCTCACCTTCCGCCTGACGCAGGTCCTCGTGGATTCGTGTTCCGCGTAAGGCGGGAGGAAACGCCCGGGTGTCACCACTGTGTGGATCGCCCGGAGGACACGGTGGAGCATACGGTGGAGGTCTGCCCGGCTTGGGCGGAGCACCGCCGTGTCCTCACGGAGGCGATCGGCGGCGGCGATCTGAGCGTCCGGCCCTGGTTCAGGCCATGGTTCGGCGCGAGAGTGCATGGGAGGCCGTCACCTCCTTCTGCGAAGCAGTAATGCTCGCGAAGGAGGAGGCGGAACGCGTGAGGGAGAGGCAACATTCGCGCCCTCGCGCCCCTAGTCGCCGCAGGAGACGCCCCGGGCGGCGGGAGTCACGAGCTGACTTCCGGCCACCGCAGGCGCGGGCTTGCGGACGACGAGCAATAGGTAGCACGCGTCCGATAAGGGCCAGGCCCGGGTCGACGGCGCGTTGTGTTCCACGCGCGCCTCAAAGAGATGTCAGCACCAACTGACGGGGTCCGTAAGGGCCAATGCCTGCCAGGGTTGCGAGTTTGTCCGAAAGGGATATCGCGACCCCGGCACACAGGCAACGGAAGGAACACGGGTGGGTTTTAGTCAGTAAAAGTCTGACACGCCCTCCCGCTTCACCCAGACCGGGAGAAGTAATTTGATAATTATCCAACATCAAAAAAAAAAGGACAATTTCAAAAAGTTTTTTGTAAAAACTCACCGTACTGATCAGCCAAGAGTTGCACCTCCAAATGCCGGGCAGACTTAGCGAGCTTCATCACGAATATAGGAGAACCGGGTACCTCAGCTTGCACCTAGAAATAAATTTAACCATATTTGGATTTCAGATTTAACAGTAGATTTAATTTTATCTTCAGTGGTTTTCTTTAATAGGAAAATATTTAGCAACTTTCTGTATACCATAATACCAGCCGGTTACTGTCCCACTGCAGGGCAAAGGCCTCTTCTCATACAGAGAAGGCACGAGCATTGATCACCACGCTTGCTCAAGACGGGTTGGCGATATCAGACTTATATCAACTATAAGTCCTCACGATGTTTTCCTGCACCGATGTCAGTAATGTCCAAGATAACCTCAGAAAGACAGAAGTTTTTGTATACAAGGATTATTTAAATTAATTGACAAAACTTCAGACTTGAGCTAAGGTTTCATAGAAGAGCGGTGGCCGCCACTAACGGCCGCAGTGACGGGTGTTAAGAAAATGATGGCAATGGCAAAGATTTAAATCGTTAGATTCGCCCTACTGCGTCAAAAGATACGCGCTTTTCTGTTACGTTTTGACACCTCTGACACACAATGACTTCACTTGATAGAAACGCTGTTTAATAATGTGTGAGCTCACTCTCCTCAGTATAGACACATTTCTGACTAAGTGACTATGGTGAGCGCAAATCTGGGGTTTTGAATCTTTGGGCAGTGAGGTTTGACTTAATGTCAAATACTGGTAAAACTGATATTCCTGACGGCCGTTATATGACGGAACCGCTTTCCTAGGAAATCGTAGCTATTATTACAGGTTATTCAAAGAAAAATTAACTTTTATACAAGGCTAAATAAAAATCTTTATTGCAGATCACATGATCCATAAAAAAAACCCGATAAAAAAAATAACATAAACTCAAAATTCAAACTTCACCCAAAATTCAAATTAAAATATTTACGTGGCTATTTATAGCCACCGTTTGTAGGTCTCGGTAGCATACATCATATCAGCAAGCTCCTTATCTATACTCTTTCTACACTAAAATTAACTACTTACTTAATAAAGATGAAAACAATTTTTTTTATCCGTCTTGGGGATTATAAAAAAATATTGGACACGTATTTTTTCTTTTTACACACTCGTGACGTCATGGCGTCTTTAGATAACGTAAGTTATCTAAGGACGCCATGACGTCACGAGTATGTAGATTTTATACGTACTTGGTGACGTAGCGACCCCCACTCCCCAACGTAAAATGCGTTTTATCTAAGTATTTTTTTATTAATATGATAAAGCAAAAAATACTTGTCTAATATTCTTTTATTATCTGACTGACGGACTAATTAGAATTTCTTTTTTTACCCAGGCATCATCCCTATTGTTAAAGTTTAAGCAAAATAGTTGTACTAACCTGTCTGAACGAGCTGCTAAACTCGTCAGGACTGTCCACTTTCCTGATACCCTTGCCTCCACCACCTTCCGAAGCTTTGATCATCACCGGGAAACCTGGGTGAAGAAATCCGACTTACTACACACATACCATAGCAAAACATCATCAATCTGCCTAGCCTTTTCCCAACTATGTCGTGGTCGGCTTCCAGTCTAACCGGATGCAGCTGAATACCAGTATTTTACATGGAGCGACTGCCTATCTGACCTCCACAACCCAGTAACTGGGTAATACGATAACCGGGTAAGACTGGTGTCAGACTTTCGGGCTTCTGACGACTAGTAACGACTGTCAAAGATCCACGAATGACAGCCGGGGCCAACGACTTAACGTGATTTCCGAGGCACGGAGGAGTCTTCAAGAAATCGAACTTTTTCACGGCAAGCAAAACGTGTGTATAAAAAGGGCCTCAATACGTACCTTAACAGTTATAGCTATAGGAAAACGGTCTTAAGAGACAACAGATATTCCAAGAAAACTATGCGCATCAGAAATCCTCGTCTATCTTCGGATATACGAAGGCGCGATGGTGAAATCTACTAAAGAGCTGTTACAACCATGGAAGTACTTGCCCTTTTGTATGACCATGATTAGACGAAGACATACGATGATTCCCGAAGCGCATACTTTTCTTTGGAAAGCTGTAAGTTCAATTTTTGCAGTCCACTGACATTTGAGCTCCTCCTTATCTAACTACGGCAAAGCCGAAAGGAGACTTAAGATTTCACCTTTCAACGTACGATACAAACTAAATTATGAGTTAATCTTTATTTATTTATTTATTTATTTATTTTATTATTTATGTACACACAGTAAAATACATACAGATACGACATAATTATAATTTGAGTACAAAGGTACTGCTTATTTCTTAAGAAATTTCTTCCAGCAGACCTGCGAAAGGAGAATCTTAAGAACAAATCTCACCAATTTTTTGTGCAGCTTGCAGACCCTGCTCGGGCGTAGTGACGCAGCCTTTAGCGAACAACTCCGAAGATATCTTGATCTTCTTACTGTTGTACTCGGCTTTCAGACCTGTAATAAAAAATCAAAGTTAATATAAATATATGGGAATTACTTCTTGGGGGCTTTATAAGGTTTTTTGGAGAGTGCAACTGTCTTTTGTAGAATCCAACAGTATTTTCGAGAGTCCAACAGTATATTGGAGATTCCAACAGTATTTTGGAGAGTCCAACAGTAGAGAGTCGAACTGTCTTTTGGATAGTCCAACAGTATTTTGGAGAGTCCAACTGTCTTTTGAAGAGTTCAACAGTATTATGGAGAGTCCAACTGTCTTTTGGAAAGTCCAACAGTATCTTGGAGAGTTCCAACAGTATTTTGGAGAGTTCAACTGTCTTTTAGGGAGTCCAACATCCGTTTGGAGAGACCAAGTCTTTTATAATTAAGTTTTATATTTTATTATTATTAATTTATTTCAGATGCCAATAATCCCCACAAAATAAAAATCCATACAATGTCAATTAATATACTTGTGCAAAATAAACAAATGAGAACAAACCGAATTAAATCCAAAAATAAATTAGAACAAAATTACCTAAAAAGATAAATAGAATCATATAAAAATAAAATCAAATTCTGTTAGTACTTCTAGAGACTCCAATAATCTTCTGGCGAGTCTCACACCTATATTCTAAGTCGTTACCTCGAAAGCTCCTCGACTCACAACTCAGTCAAGGAACCTCAAGGCGTGCCTCGAAAGATCCTCAAAATCGATATTCATAGTCGTAAGACTAAGGAAATTATGAGGTTCCTTGAATGAGTGTGAGTCGAGGTGATACGTCACGAATACGTCATTATTTGGAGGAATATTCCGTTTATTATATTGGCTAAACTTATTTTTAGAACAGTCTGTGAGAGCGTTACCTACCTGTGGTTTTCAACTTGGAGTGTCACATTTGTCAAATGAAAGTAGATAGAGTGATAAAAATAAACACACTAATAATTTATCCACTTGAACCAAAAACCATGTCCTGGGCAAAAAATAAGGTGATACTTGAGAATTGAATGGCTTGAGAACATAAAAATACTTCTTTATGCGTTTCCTAAAATATCAGTTCATCTTGAAATTTCCTAATGCATAAAATCGTAAAGCGGCTAATATTTGGGTTATGGGTGGAGTGGACAATCCACGTCTGTTACCACCACCAATATCTTGAAACAATAGTGGTAACAAAAAGCTCACCACAATATATTTTATAAAGCGAAATCTCATTTTAAATAAATCATCATAAAACCCAATTGGATTTTCTGCATCTCGTAAGTAGCGTCACGATACGTAATTGTTATTATCGTAAAAATATTCAATAAATTCTTCAAAATACATAACGAAAAGCGGATGAAATACGCTTTTTTTGGTTAAAAACTTCCTCAAGGTAGATCGCGACGTACCTTATATTTGACAGTTGGTTCCTCAACTCAAACTCACCTCGACTGAGGAAATTCTTTAACATGAGGAGTAAAATTGCAACTATGAATATCAAACTACCTAAGTGAGGTTGAGTCGAGTCGAGGAAATCATGAGGTTTTGACTTAGAATATAGGTGTCAGTCTCTCAGTGAGTCCAAAAAGGTTTTAGCAAGTCCCACAGACTTTTGGTGAGTTCAACTATCTTTTGGAGAGTCCAACAGTCTTTGAAAGAGTTCAATAATCAAGAATTTTACTTACCACTACCGCTCCAAGGCAAAGTAGGTATCTCAGCTGTCTGGGCGACGATTGAAGAAGCGATCTTGTCACCGAGAGCCCACATGGCCTTCTCAGGGGGTCCTATGAACACGACCCCCGCGCGGTGCAGCAGTTCCGGCAGCTTGGGGTTCTCGGAGGCGTGTCCCCAGCCAGCCCATACGGCCTGGAGAGAGGAATTGTGGTATAATATTTTTAGGAAATTAAGATGGGTATTATTTGGGGTTCAATTAAATACGTGTTTAAGGCCTTTGTACCCACGGGCGATTTTTTTACACGGCAATTATCTATCACGCACTGGATTCTCAATGCTCGACTCAACACCCGAGAGTTAAAAATCCAGTGCGCGATAAAAAATGGCCCGTGTGTACCTGGGCTAAAACAATTTTCTCACCTGCACTTGTGTCCTGATAGCGATATCCACAATTAGCTCGACGTTGGCATAATTATTGTTGTTTGAACCGCCGGGCACTGGCACGTAGTGGTCAGCCATTTTGATGTACTCTGCATTGGCTTTCAGATCCTCTGGCGTCACCTGGGAGAACGATTATGTTTAAAAACCGGGCAAGACCGAGTCGGACTCACACAAAAGGGTATGTGAGTGGTTTTTTTAAAATTTGATATTTGGAAACCAGAAAAACAATAAGCAACAGCAAAAAAAAAAACGAAATCACTGTGGCTCAGTTTCGCATAGCATCACAGCATAAGGCCGCGCTTACTTTGAACGAATTTTACTACGGTCCAATATTTTTTAATCTACCTGACGGACAAAATAGTATTTTTTTTCCCCAGTCAAACATCCCTATTGAATGCGCATACTGAATACGTTTTTCTCCATCAAATAGGTAGTGTTCTAGTGATATCGTATTCGTGAATTCCTCTTTGGAGCGCGATTAATAATCTGTATCTTCACGATAATAATTCTCACAATCATACATTACGTACGATAAAAATTCGCGTCCAAAGTGAGCGCAGCCTTATGCTGAGCGAAGGCCGTTTTGCGTGGATGTGACGCATATTTTCCCCCAACTCTTTCTTTTTTGTGTTTTTCGCTTTGCGTCATGCCTAACCGCAAATAAACGTTTTTTTAATATTTATTTTTATTTTGAAGCTTCTTTACAAAGTAAATTATGTCTGTATCTAACTATCTGCCTAGCCTTTTCCCAACTATATTGGGGTCGGCTTCCAGTCTCTGAATACCAGTATTTTACATGGAGCGACTGCCTATCAGACCTCCGCAACCCAGTAACTAGGTAATACGATACCCCTTGGTAATACTGGTTGTCAGACTTTCGGGCTCCTGACGACCCGTACCGACTTTCAAAGATCCACGAATGACAGCCGGGACCAATGGCTTAACGTGCTTTACGAGGACACGGAGGAGTCTCGGTATGTAAAGATGGTCACTCATCCACGGACCAACCCCGGCAAGCGTAGCTTAACCTGATGGATCGACTCGTGCCGCTGTTATTACTTAGTCACGAGTTCTCTACGATCTAACTATCTCCACAACTATGTAAAAAAAACCAGTCCGATCCGAAAGGGGCATATAGGTACTGCAATAACATTAAGTACTAAAAAAAAATAAAAAAAAAAGTTTTTGCTATTCAAAATTCACATTTTTAGTACCAAAATGACCGCAAATCATTTTTTTTTTCAAAATCCAACGGTTCTTTCAAAGCGCTGGGACGAGAGTGCGTCCTAGCGCGTTGGATTCTCAACGCTCGACTTAACACCGAAAATTGAGAATCCAGTGCGCGATATTTTTACATCCGTGCGAACGTGGGCTTACCCCTTAAGCGACGGCCGCTGGCGTCTAACAATGTAATAATTCGGTAAAATTTCCCATTGAAAAAAATTATTGGCGATTGTTTTTCTTTTTTTCCTGAAAATTTCCACATAACCCTAACGGACCGGCTAGGGTATTTTTTCCATGTTATAAGTAATAAACTCACCATAACGACGAAGCGTACAGCACGCTCGTTCTTGAACATCTCGTATGACCATCTCCTGACTGAACGCATACATTTTACTGCGCCTATACCGTTGTTGGCGATCAAGACCTGTTGGCAAAAGAACACATCTCATTAATTATTTTTACATACCTAACATCCTGGCTGTAATCCTCGAAGAGTCAGGTAGAGGTTACCTATAGTACACCCACATTTCGCCAGTTATGTTTAAGTCCCATGTAACAGGGGGCGAGCCTATAGCCGTGAACCGGGCACAAATCCAGATTCCGGGCTGCATTGCATTATGTGGTTAGCTAGTGACCTCGACAATAGGAATGATGCCTGGGTAAAAAAAATGAAATTCTAATTAGTCCGTCAGTCAGATAATAAAAAAATATTAGACACTTATTTTTTGCTTTTATTTTAAAAAAATATTTAGATAAAACGCATTTTAAGTTGGGGAGTGGGGGTCGCTACGTCACTAGTAAGTATAAAATCTACATACTCGTGACGTCATGGCACATGTTACCTCAATGTATCGCCGGTAATCTTTAGATTATACGTGGCCAATATATTTTTTATAAGCTCAAAGACGGTCTAAAAAATTTTTTTTATTCATCA
The DNA here is from genome assembly GCA_947364205.1 of Agrochola lota. Taxonomy (NCBI): domain Eukaryota; kingdom Metazoa; phylum Arthropoda; class Insecta; order Lepidoptera; family Noctuidae; genus Agrochola; species Agrochola lota. The sequence goes on along the minus strand of OX376246.1, from coordinate 3,578,738 downwards.
TTCCTATTGATCATATATTAATTATATATATTCATATTCTTGCCTAACTGTTTATTTATATTTACTTCGATGGTCCTAGTTTATCATAATATGTGATTTCGAGTTACAGCTTTATTAGCTATATGAAAGCGGGTACGCCCTTAATGGCTTTTATTCGGGTATTAAGTTCTGCTTAGGTTTTTAGTTTTTATTTTCGCTTGAGTATAGATTTCGATGTTTTTGAAATATAAACACAAAAATAATTTTATTTAATGTTTTGTGTGCAGTCATGTAAATTATTTTGGATACTATTGTATATAATCAAGTTTTTTTCTAACTGAACAGACAGCAGTGTTGCTGGGGAGTTTGGTGCGCCACTTCTTCCCAGCTAAAGCACTAGGAAGTGGTGGGTGGGCGTTTTGTGGGACTGTCTTATGTAATTTTGACGTTCTCAGCCTAGTTTGAATACATGACTTTTGAATTTGCTTGCGTGATGCAGGATTTTGGGTGTGATGCGTAGTTCGCATCTAGCGTTGTAGATGCCGCCACAAATCCACCAAAAATAATCAAATTTCTAATAAATATGGCAACAATACTGACCTTATTAATGGGCTTGGTTCCCTGGAATCTCCTAACGAACTCTTCAGGAGTAGCTACTGTGAAGTCTTTCTCTTGGAACCGCTGGCTGTGAATCACCGTACCCTGGGACATGGAGGGCCTGGAACAGAAATAAATGGAGAAGTTAATTAAATAATTTACGATTGTTCCTAAAGCAAATGTTTACCACATAAGCACATACATTGTGGAATGCAATAAAGAATTAAATAAATACTATGTATGTTCAATAGGGCGGGATTGCAACACAAAACAAACACAAAGTTACCGAGTAGAGTATAATAGGATATCTCGCGCACTAGACGGCCACAACTAGAGCTGCGACGTAAACTATAGAAACCGAGTACCTAGAGTATAATAGGGTATCTCGCGCACTAGACGGCCACAAATACGGCTGCGACGTAAATTATAGAAACCGAGACGAATTGCGCAATTGGTCGCAACGGCCAACTGCCCGCAGACCATACAATACCACTAGACGGCCACAATGGGAATTACCTAATTCCCCGCAATTGTTTCGGGAATATTTAAATATACCTTCGCAACTCGGAACGTACCTACAGGGTGTATGTAAGTGGTTCAGTATCTGTGTTACATAATTAGATTGATTACAAAAAAAAAGTAAGTATGTTCACAGATTAGATAGTATAATTGTTAGTACCTAGTAACTAACTATATATATATACGTTTTTTGTAAGTGTTTCTCAGGTTAATTTTAAAATAGTCTTGAAATTAATTATATTAGGCCTGATCGATTTGTGATTTGATATATCGCTCAAAATAAAAGAACTCATGAATAAAATATAAAAAAAAATGTTTTATAAAATTAAAATAAAACTTTTGTTTTTCCAACAAAATAACAGCTTTTTACTAAATGCATATGAAATTATAAGCGGTAATATAAGCGGTATTGTCTGTTTGTCTGTCTGTTTATTCCGGCAAATCTCCGAAACGGCTGGACAAATTTTGACGAGACTTTCACTGGCCGATAGCTGATGTTATAAGGAGTAACTTAGACGAGAACAAAATAATGAGGATCCACGCGGATGAAGCCGCGGGCAGCAGCTAGTAATACTTAAAAGTTTAAAAATAAAGCATTATTCTATTTAAAAAAAATATATATACATACCATCTTTTCGACATTTCCTCATACAAAAACTCAGAAAATACAAGAACACTTAGTAGTTTTAGAAAAACAATCAGAAAGAAATAAAATGCTTTCCGAGAATAGCCTTAAAATTTTGAGTATTATTCACTTTAGCGTGTGCGTGTTACCACATAACTAAAGTAAACAAGTGATCAACTGCTATAATCAAGAGATAGTTGAAATCAAGATTTGATAATTGCGCAATGATTATTGATAATTTATTGATTACTTCTGCTTAGACCACTAGTGGTTGCTATTGCTACTGCTGAGTATGAGGTCCTGGGTACGGGTTATTGGGTTTTTCCATTAGGAATTTCGATTTGTGGAGAGTGGTAATAGGCTCGCCCCTTATTATTACAAGGGACTTAACGAGTGTTTATTCTAAAAGTGGGCAACATTCGCAAATAGATGTCAAATATTTCGTGGTTTTGATTAATTTGGCAATATAACTGTATGAAAATAAGAAATGTGGCTAACTAGTGAACTAGAATATTAATAATAAATTGCAATTATAACACTGAATTTGATTTTGTAACCGTTTTAGGTGTAAAAAAGGCATTTGGAAAGTTTCCAAAATACTTTTTTTACATCTAAACCTAAATATTCGGTGTTACAATATTATTATTAATATTCTAGTTCACTAGTTAGCCACATTTCATATTTCCATACAGTATTATTACCAAATTAATGAAAACCGGCAAATATTTGACAGCTATTTGCGATGTTGCAAATTTTTAGGATAAGCCCTCACATAACTGGCAAAATGTGAGTGTAGTATAGGTACACCTCTGCTTATCCCTTCGGGGAATACAGGCATGATGTTATGTTTAGTGTTATTGATAATAAATTTATATTGATAAAATTGGGATATCGGCAAGAGAATGATGATATTGGCAATAATTATCTATATGATTTGTTTTAATATTTTTGATTGTTGATAAATCTGATGATCACTTGTAAATTATGATAAAGTGTATAATGCAAGGGCTTTATATCATTTAAGATTTAAATAACTTAAATAAGAAATTAAAAATAAGTAGACGTAAGGCGGATCATACGGTTTTTTCCAGGCAATTTTCCCGCTAGATGGCGGTGAAGTCAACATTTTTAGTTTATTTTGTTTTATGTGAAATTACTAAGTCGTAGGAGTACTCCATGCGACACTCGGTCATTACGCTTTATTGAACTTGGTCATAACAATACCTCAAAATCCACCCAATTCGACACATAATCCTAAAATAACATCTGCCATTGATTGAATATTAGGCAGACCTATCTTAGGAAAATAAAAGTTATATTTTATTAGCCAAAGGATTACTGCACTTGTATGAAAGATGCAGGCTCAAAAATCACATTTATTTAAATTTAATTGATTTTTTTACTGAACATGTATGATTTCTTTCTTTAGAAAGGTCAGCTGCGTAGTACTTGCAACCGGCGTGCGTGTATGACCAGATGCGTGGACGTAAACGAAGCAAAAGAAGTATGTAAGGATAGTAGCAGGTGGAGTTCTATAGTTTCTGCATACCCCTATTAGAAGAAGGTGTGAGTTTATGTATGCATGTCTGATTTTACAATGAAAACACGTATGGTACTGTTAAAAGTTATGATGAAAATTTTATATATGTTAATCTAACATTCTTTCACTTAATGGTCCCTGCTAACAATAATGAAATCAAAGTGGGTCCTGGTCAAAACAAGGTTGGGAGATCTTGTTAGACTGAACTAGTTAGACTGTCAAAATCAACATGGGTCAGAAACGTCTTGGTGATGCTGATATGCGTAGAACATTTTTACAGTACAACACAACTTAGATGTAGCATCGGCAAAATTCGTAAAACTGATCACCATCCAAACTGATTGCGTCTTCAAACTCACCAATTTTTATTACTGCTTATGATGAAAATGATCTTTAAATAATTAAAAATAATGCAATAATTTGTAAAGTCATATAACCAAATACGTTCATAAAATTGAAATTAATGAATTAAAATTTAAAAATTTATGCTACGTACACATACATGCTAAGTTGTGTCGTACTGTATCAAGTTATATATTTTAATTTGTTAATAGTTTTAGTTAATTCAAGATAGTATAATTTTATTTTAGATTTTATATTTAGGTATAAGTTGTTATTTACGTACATATCATTTTAATTTAGAATAAATAGTTATTATGTAATAAAGATATTAAGTATATTATGTCTAGTTGATGCAGCAAAATATTTTCTTTCAGATATCTCAATCAACCGTTATCTCAGTATTAACTCACTTCTATGTGAGAGAGCTTGGTTTCCGTACTTAGTACTTCAGGTGGACCATTGTGCTTGATCAACTTGTTCCATATCCTCTTTCACACAATACATCCATTGTATCTTTGGTGTTCCTCTACTCTTATAGACATCTACATTCTTACTCAAAACAAGATAACAATTTTATGAATTACTTTTAGTGCCAATTTCATTAACAAAACTGACCACGATCAGCACTTCCAGTATTTCACAGAAAATAATGACGCTGACAGCAAACGTAGTTTAAGTGTAATTGTGTTAAGTTTCATTGGTGAAATTCACTCATTAAACTAATAGTTTTATTTATTTATTTACTATCCCATATCGTACTTTACACAAGCTCATCATAGCCTAGCCTTTTCCCAACTATGTTTGAGTCAGCTGAATATAAGTATTTTACACAAGTATACCCTCGAATTAAACTTGTTACTTCAAGAATTTAGAACCATTCGATTATTGCGCTTTGAGCGCCAGAAATAATTAATTAATTCTAAGATAAATAGTCTGAATTATTTACAATAGAACTTGAACTGGAAAAAAATCAACAGATAACTTGACGAGATTATGTGGAATGACGATTTATATTACCATCAATTTAGTATACAGTAATTTTGATAAGGTATGCAGTGAAACTAAAAAAGTAAAGAGAAATCACGGCCCGTGGCATACTTTTCGCATTTCGTCATGTAATTCCTACTTTTTGGACTCGCCAACACCAAAATCGGCTTCAAAACTAATTAAAAAAACAATCTAAATGTTTTTACGCAGCGTAATAACTATAAATTACGAAAAAACTAAAGTAGCTTAGACTTATTTTTTTTCTAACCTGTAAGGCGCATCAGAGTATAATCCATTCATCCCTTGATACATTTTATTCAATAAACAATCACTGAAGACACTATTTCACACAATAGAACAGATCACAGTATTAATTAATTCATTAAAACGATTCTAACTAAAAATTTCTTCAATCGAGAAGCGATACAGTTTTGTTTTCTTATTTTGACGTAAAGGATTCGCAACGAACTCGTATGACGGATCATACGATCGTGCTTTCTCGGTCTCGCTCTTTCGTGTAACCGCGTGCGAAAGAGACAGCATTCTAATTGGTCAAAGTTGCCATAATAAGGAAATTGCAAGGAGGTTGCATAAGAAAACTTGTTTATCGCAAAGTTAGGGTTGGGAAAGGGTCAAATCTATTCGATAAGATAAAAATTATTTGCGTGCATTATGTTATTATTTATTGCACGTTTATCAAGCATATGTGCTTATCATTCTAATTAAAATATTCATGAATATGTTGATTTATAATTAGACACTTGGAATTATCGTGGAATAAGTGCGAAATTCATATTACGTTGTTAATTCATATGCGGACATTGCGAACAAGGTCCAAAGTAACGTGAAAATTAATAGGTAAAATAGAATTTGAAATACAAGGTTTTTTACAAAATTCTATCCTTCAGATAAGAATATCCTCTAAGTTTTACTGATATTACAATATTACGCGGTTTCCTCATTTTGATTTTCCTCAAAAATATATAATATACCTAATCCAATTTATCGAAATAAATTCAATAACTATGGTTCAAGCGAAACCACAAAATTGTGGTAGCAAAAAGAATCACATTATTTGGAACCATGATAGCACAATAAAACATGTTCCTCTACTTCAACTTAATAAACAAACCACTTAAATAACTTAAACCTGAAATTCTTGTTTACTCATGGTTTACCTACGGTCTTTTCAATTTACTTTTACTGGTGAATTTGTAATTCAAGGACACCAGCCAAAAAATACGTGCGAATAATTTAAATTAAAGTAGATGTCCAAATAGTTTTAACTGTCCATACATCTGCACTTGTGAGGACTTAAAAAACACCGGCCACGAAGGGTTCCGTACAGTATAATGATCGAGCAAAAAACGCCGAAAAAAACACGTTTTTATCACGTGTTTCACCCCCTTTAATTAACTTTATTTCATTCTTATTATTTGGTGTTATAGCAGCAATAGAAATACACAATCTGTGAAAATTTTAACTGTCTACCTACATATTACGGTTCATGATATACAAGCCCGCAGACAGACAGACGGACAGAGGAGGCTTAGTAAGGTTCCGTTTGGCACCCATCGGGTACGAAACTCTAAAAACGCCACTGATGATGATGATGATTGGCGTGGCCACCTACTGGGCCCAACTCATCTAGCATAACAAAATATTTTACTTTTGCCATCGACTCGAAAAAGACTTCTGATGGTAATAATTTATTTTATTTTATTTTGTTTATGTAATTTTAAGAAAGCTTACAGACTAATACACGTAAATGGTAACGAAGTAGTAAACTGACAATTGCTAATTACAAGCTTCCACATTTAGAAAATAAGCAGAGCTTACAAAGTTTCTTAGCATATGGTAACGATACCCGACTTTTAACGATTTTATACTGAAGATTACGTCTAAACGAGTAGTGTTAATGATTTGGGAAAAATATATGTTAAATTAGAGCATTTTCTTAATAACTTAATCTGTGAATATTTTAGATTATGTTTATATTACAGAGTGTAATTAATTTTTAAAGTTATGGCTAACGCGAATTAAAAACTGAGAATCACGGAAAAACTATCGAGAGTATTTTTTTGAAAGCTTCTCCATTTTAATGATAATTTAATTATTTATCTTTTAGTAGATATACGTGTTTTATTAAAATTATTTTCATTAATGTATAATAAATTAAAATGCGTCTAATTTGGGACAGCACTCTTTGATGGGCGAGTCTTATTACTGACTGGACGCGTTGCGTGAGCTCAGCACAGAACCCGCAAGCTAACCACTCAAGACCACTGGTATATATCGGCGTCATATAGGTGAAGTGCTAATGTAGCCCGCGGAATTCAATTTTTCTCACGTTTTTTTGCAATTTGCAGGTCAGCGTCAGGTTGTACTTATGTTGAACAAAATATGATTCGCGACCGTAACAAAAATGTATTTACAGAATTATAATCATTAGAATCATCAATCAAATTAGACCAATGCGTGTTGCCATCACTGGCAACACGCACTGGTCAAAAAAACCTTCGTCTTGAGACACCGCGTTATGTGGGACGAGAAGATATTGCCCTGCAGTGGGACAGTATTAAGCTGGTATATTTTTTTTTAATAATTTCGTGACTATTATTGTTCTCAATGATTAGTAAACTATCGACTATCATAGTAGTTTTAGCTAAGCTGTTTTGGCAGCTCTCAAAATGACTGGCAATTTCAGTCCAGCCACACATCAACATCAATTGCTCCATTAATTTAATAAAGGTACGGAGTTCAATATAATATATGTAGTTCACAATGTATTTTTGCTACACTGCATCAGTCGTTACTAATATTGACCCTGTTGGTACAGTACGACACAATTTAGAATTTGCGTTCTTTCATTTCAATTTTACGAATGTATTTGGATATAATATGACTTTACAAGGTATTGCGTTTGCGTAAAGATCATTTTCACCTAAAGCAGTAATAAAGATTGGTCATTTTGAAGGCGCTCTCATTTCGGATGGTGATCGGTTTTACGAATTTTGCCGATGCTGTGCAATGAACGTGAAACGTATTATTGGATTTGGTATCTTTTACGGGCCCTTTTGTCAGGCAAAAACAGCTAATTATCTAATAAATTTTAAGCCAATCAATCGACTTGGTCTGTCGCAGTCCACTGCCGGACATAGGTATCTCCTAGGCTGCGCCACAACACCCTGTGAGCCGTTTTCTGCATCTAGTCTGTACCAGCCATCTTTTTAAGATCGTTGGTCTATCTAGCTGGGGGGCGTCCCACACTACGCTTGCCGATACGTGGTCTTCACTCTAGGACTCGTCTGCTCCACCGGCCATCGGTCTTTCGACAAACATGGCCAGCTCACTGCCAGTTCAGCTTGCATACTCTGCAAGCTATGTCGGATTTTATCATTCAAAGAAACTCCGAGCATAGCGAAATGAAGGTGTACCATAGGTACAACTCTCCCTAACTTTTTTCTAAGCGTGCACCGTCGTCAACCGCTTCAGTCTTATTTACGAAATTTTAAAAATTTCTCTAGAAATGGGCTAGCAAATGCAAAAAATATTTTTTCAAGTCTGGCTGGTAGTTCCAGAAATCAGCGCGTTCAGACAAACAAACTTTTCAGCTTTGTTATACGATATATGCTTAGCACGGAGCGCCACCAGATCAGCCGTTCGATTCTGTAAAAATATCACCGTGAAACTTGGGTGAAGTGAGCGTGAAGTGAGCTGTCAATAGTGTTAATCCCTAGCATCCTGCCGGTCGATTCTGTGGCAAAGACAGCTCACTTCACCTAAGCTTCACGTTGATATTTTTACAGAATCGACCGACAGATCCAAAACAAAATTTCATTGAAATCGGTTGGGTGGTTTCGGAGATTAGCGTGATACGAACAAAGTGACACGTGATTTTATAAATGGCATAGGTAGGTATAAATATAGATAAACTTCACAACACAGGCCCTGCACTAGTGTTTATTATCAACACTAATTTGTATCATCGCTCCACGTGTTTCGACGTTGGTAGGTATTGTTATCAAACAACGCGATATTTTTTATGATTCACTGGCCGCTAGTCAAAAGAAACGAATTTTGATAGTAAACAAGCATGTTAAAAATAAATCATACACAATGTTTTAGTGTACACGTTGAAATGGAAAGCAACAATGTTTTAGATCGTTTTTTGGCACCGGTTCACGAAGAAAAGCTACGGTTTTCTAGAAAAACGGAGTTCGCCACTTAGCGGCCGCGGCGACAGCTGTCATAAAAAAGATGGCCCGTCTATTCATCATAAAAAATTAAATCTCATTTCCTACAAAATGAATGGGAAAACTTTTTTGCGATTTTTGACTTTTCCAGTACTCAAACCTCAGTTGGTACAGTTTTTTGATACTTGTAATAAACAGGATCGATTAGCATCAAAAAAGGTTTTTGTGAAAATGGCGCATTTTCTTGCTGACTGTAGGTATTTTTTTCTTCTTCATAATCTGTGAATGCAGAACAAAGGAATAGTCTCTTAAGACCATTTTCCCGTAGGTACAACGATTAAGGTAGGTACACACGGCTACACATCAAGATATACATTTCCAGTTTATGCTAGTCTCGCATTGTATAGGATTTCCGTACAATGCGAGGTCAGGTTATGCTGGAAGTGTATAGCTTTATGTGTAGCCGTGTGTACCTACCCTTACTGCACTGCCTTAAAAATACACCCTGTACCTGTAGGTAACCCACTGGTAGGTCAGTAGGTGGAGTTTCTTGCCTGTTCTTCTCCATAGGTACTACCGACGACACAGGCGTCTGACCACTTTTCAACTTGATTGCTTAGGTAACAAGGTCGAAAAGTGGTGAGGCGCCTGTATCCGGGATAGTACCCACTACGCTTTGGAATGGGCAACTAGCTTCATATTTCTGACCGACTCCTTGGCAATTCAAAAGTGCCCGTAAATGGTTTAATTACCTAGCTTATGCCCGTTTTCAGTAACAAATAAATACCTAAATATAAGCGTAACTTTTCAACTATCCACACTGAGCCGAGCGTTGAAAATCCAACAGCGCGTTTTTATTAAGACATTAATTAAGATGTCGGTCGCCTAGCATTCATGAAAATGGGCATTACCTACTCTTGTTGGGTATTTTTACAAAATAACTAAAGTTATTATTACAAAAAGCATAGGTAATTTAGTGTAAATAGTAGTTTAAATATTTTTTTAAACCATGACGACCTTCATTACAATTCTTAAAGAAAACAAATGATCAATTAAATGATTTGTTAATGAGGTTGTGCATTAATTAACATACATTAAGCCGCTTTTGTCAGAATACCTACAAAAGTAAATTCTTTGCATGGTTAAGGCAAATTAAATCAACTCGTTTTTAAATCGTACTAAGGTAGGTATCTACCTAACACTAATATTTTAAAGAGGTAAAATTTGTGAGTTTGTTTTGTATACATTTATGGGGCTCAGACCAAATAAAAAACCAACACATAGCGCTGCGAACAATTCATGTCAAAACTACACCTCCACCCTGTGCATACACGCTCACACGCACACATTTACCATCAAGCCATTTAGCCATTTACAATCAAACTACAATCAAACTACAGTCAAACTACAATCAAAATACAATCAAACTACAATCAAACAACTAAAAGAAAAAAAAACAAAGTATTTTTTGCTTTATCATATTATTAATAAAAAAATACGTAGCTAAAACGCATATAAGTTGGGGAGTGGGGGTCGCTACGTTACAAGTAATTAATACGTTACAAGTAATTAAAAATCTACATATTTGTGACGTCATGGCACATCTCAATGTATCGCCGTAATTTTAAGATTACGTAAAAAAAAGAAAAACTACGTGTCCAATATTTTTTAATAATCTCCATGACGGACTAAAATAAACATTTTAGTCATCATCCCTATTGTGACCGATTCCGGTTACTTACAGTTCATGTCGATATAACTTTTTTCGAATGGATAGTTCAGTTTCGGTGGCATACAATAAAATGATAAGATATCTATGGCTTTTCGATTAACATACACTTTAAAGTGCTACAAGGGTGGGGATCGTGTCCATACATTTTTGTGCATGGTTCTTTCGCGCGGACCAAGTCGGGGCCAGAAGCTATCACGTATAATTCTGTACCCTAATTGCGTAAGTAACACATTATCAATCAAAATCTGAATGATGTTGAAGGATATTGCTCATCCAATGCTTCATTTGTTCGAAAAATGAATCTGCTCAACAACGTTAATAACGTAATTAATGTTGTTGCTCTGTCAAAATAGAATCCATTGTTACTATTAGTGTGTTACGCAATTATCCCGCTGATTCCTATTGCGACGCGAGTTGACACGACCTTGCCATACCAATTGAAGAAATCGTGTTACAAGTTAATATTTGCACTCTTAAGTATCTCTCAGCTACACGCAAGCTACACAATATACACATAACGCTTGTAAATCACATATATTATTCGCAACTATAATAAAGGTAATTAATTGACTCAGGCGTGACTTTGCGGAAATCCATTATAAAATACAATAGACGACGTATATTTAGTAACCTAATCCGCGTAACTATTCTTAAAGAGTCATAAAGAACCCTGTAAGAAATCGACACGTGTTTCACCTCTCAACGAGGCATCCTCAGGATGGCGATTGACTTGTTGCGAACCCGGACCCGACCTGTGGACACGTCAAGCGTCGAGAGCAGGAACTGCTCTCTTCTTTATGACTTTAAGAACAGTTACGCGGATTAGGTTACTAAATATACGTCGTCTAGTGTATTTTAACAATAATAAACTCTAACTCATAGCATATTATTTCAATGAAAGCAGCAAGAAATTCTTCTACCGTGAAGTTTTCTTAGAGATTGTTTTGTTAAAGTCACGTCAGCTGCACGAGGCTTCCACATTCACTTTTAATTTCAGAAAGATGAAGGTAGTTGGCTATTCCAAAGCTTAGTAGGTACCTACTCGTATAGAGAAAAACGGCCAAGAAACTCCATTGACACTGGCACAAATTTCTATATTATTTCAATATTATATTGTGTGCATATTCTTTTATATCATTCCTCACAAAATCCCTGCATCTTTTCTTGGGCCTTCCTCTCCTTCTCCATATTCAACACCCTCTTAGTCACATCACATGCGTATCCTCCCTATAATCTAACTAAATCCCTAAATCAAAGACAATCGTACTATAGTAAACAATAGGTATAATGCCTAAATAAAAAAAGAAATTCGAATTAGTCCGTCAGTCAGATAATAAAAAAATATTAGACACGTATTTTTTGCTTAATCATATTAATAAAAAATGGTTTAGATAAAACGCATTAGAGTTGAGGAGTCCGGCTCGAAACGTCACAAGTCAGTATAAAATCTACCGGCCAGTGACGTCATGCCACATTTTAACGCATTGCCCACTCAATGGATTGCTGTAATCTTTTGATTACGTAAAAAAAGAAAAATACGTGTCCAACATTTTTTAATAATCTACATGACGGACAAAAAACATTATTTGGTCAATATCCCTATTGTAATGTCCCTAAAAAAACTACGAGGCAACTACAGAGTTTACAGCGCCCTAATTGCGTAACACATGGTCAAGTCAATCACAATCTGTTTCATTTTGACAGTTCAACAACATTTATTGCGTTACTTACGTTGTAGAGCAGACAAATTTTTCGAACATAAGAAGCAATGGATTAGCAAGATGTTTTAAAATGATTCAGATTGTGATTGATCGTATGTTACGCAATTAGGGTACAAGTTAAGTACTTCAAGAAAACCATCAGCTAATAAATTCTGTCTATAATGCAGATAAATATTAAAAAAAAAACACTACAAAGTGAAAAATAACTTAAATTTCGGAAGTCGGTGTCTTTGGTTTAGAATTTTCGTTTTTTTTTGGAAAACGTTTATGTTTTTCGCTTTTTAGATGTGGTACCTATCCCACACAAATTCGAATACCACTACCTGCTATGTAAATAACAGTCACAGGAAGTTATCATCATATCATCCACATATACTAAGTGGGAAAAATACGTATTATTGAAGCTAACTCAAAAACGATCCAAGCAAAGTTCATAAAAAAAATTATATGGAGCCAACTTGAGAGCATACCCTTTCATAGAAAAAAAAGAATTTTGAAAATCAGTCGACAATTGACGGAGAAATAGGTGGACATACAAAAAAAAACATACGCTACGAACATAGAACCTCCTCCTTTTTGAAAGTCAGTTTAAAATTGTTTGAAAACTACGTAAGCGGAACTAAACACCTCTAAGCTTAGGTACTTTTCCACCGAATATATGTATGTATTTATAGAATACCTAGGAAAACTTATTCAAAGCTAGGGGCAAGAAGCTGAGAAAAAAAAGGAATACAGTCAGCACAAAGTTTTTACATGCATACAAGACTTTAATGACTACTTATCCTATAATTACCAAGGCTCATCATTTGCGTCAGACCTGTACAGTAAAAAATCTATAAATAAACAAGGTTATAGTATTTGCCGTAGATATAAGAAATACGTTTTTTTACTCATATTTCTATGGTAAGTATATCCGCACATAGTTATTTTTATTTCAATGTCAATAAACAACAAAGTTATACATAAAGCGTTAATTATTATTTTATACACTCGACATTATCAGCCTTTTCCTTCTGTGGGTGAGCCTTTCATCCAAGAAACGAATCTTATTCGTGATCTCCTGATTTTGTAAGTTAAAACTTGTTCCCACAATGATCTCCTGAAACAGGGCTTCCTCTCTCCTACGGTTTTTGCTGTGCCCTACAGGGGCCATAATGATCTAAATGATATAGTTACCACCTAAGTAAACATTATGGTAAAGCAATAAAGATATTGAGTATTGAATATCGGGGACTGTGTCAGAATCTCTCAACTATGTTGGGATCGGCTTCCTGTCTAAGTGGATGAAGCTGAACACCAACATGGAGCGACTGCCTGTCTGAACTCCACAACCCAGTTACTGGGTAATACGATACCCCTTGGTCAGACTGGCTATCCAATTACGAAACACATTTTCGTAAGCGATTACGACTAATCCGTTTCATTTGACAGTTCAACAACATTCATTGCGTTATTTACGTTGTTGAACAGTTTTTTTTTCGAACTTATGAAGCAATGAATTAGCAATCTGTTTCAAAACGATTCAGATTCTGATTGATCGTGTATTACGCAATTAGGGTACTGTTTCATTTTGACAGTTCAACAACATTCATTGCGTTATTTACGTTGTTGAGCAAATTTTTTTTTCGAACTCATGATGCAATGGGTTAGCAATCTCTTTCAAAATGATTCAGATTGTATTGTGTGTCAGACTTTCTGGCTTGTAACTACCCGAAACGATTGTCAAAGATCTACAAATGACAGCCGGGACCGACGATTTAACGTGCTTTCCGAGCTACGGAGGGTCTCGATTTTGTAATGGACGGTCACCCATCCACGGGCCGACCTTGGCAAGCGTAGCTTTACCTTCGATCGACGCATACAGCTGTTATTCTTTAGCCACGAGCTTATTATTTTAGATCTTCGAAATACTCGTTACTGTGAAGACATTTGACATAACATCACGCCTGTTTTCCTTGAAAGATTAGGCAGAGGTGTACCATCGTGGAAACCCATAACTAACCACCGTAAGGACTATTATTGCTTGCAGTGCTCGGCCGCTATAGAACCGGGCCGGTTACAGATGTGGTCATCGTGTTCACGGGATTTTGTTTTCAAACTGGTTGGATATGAGTTTCTTTGATAGTACCTCGGTTTGTTTTTTTTTTTTTAGGGTGGGATATTATCAAATAACTTCTCCCGCTCTGGGCGGAGCGGAAGGTTGTGTCAGACTTTTACTGACTAAAACCCACCCGTGTTCCGTCTGTTGCCTGTGTGCCGGGGTGGCGATATCCCTTTCGGACAAACTCGCAACCCTGGCAGGCATTGGCCCTTACGGACCCCGTCAGTTGGTGCTGACATCTCTTTGAGGCGCGTGGAACATAACGCGCTGTTGACCCGGGCCTGGTCCCTATCGGACAGCGAGCTGCCCATTGCTCACCGTCCGCAAGCCCGCGCCTACGGTGGCCGGAATAGTACCTCCGCTGGACTGTCGATTTGACTTTAGGAGGCGATAACAATAACAATTCTATTGTGTCTCGTTAGTGACAGTTGAACCCTTAATAATAATAAAAAAAATGGTTTTGCTGCACAACAAACACGCACATCAAAAAGAAAAGACATGAAAAACACACATACAAAAGTAGCAAAAAGCCTCGTATTCAACCAATAAAAGTTAATAGTATATACACCCACATTTCGCCAGTTATGTAGTATTGAAATTTAACGCGAAAAGTCGCGGGCATAAGCAAGTCGTTCATAAATTGCGCTATGATTAAATTCAAATTCAAATTCAAATTCAAATTTTTATGTCAGACCAAGAGATCCATATAGTGTTAAATACAAAAATTCAAAATACAATAAAGTTACAGGAACATTAATTGGCTACATGAACATGTGCACGCACATGTCTGCTAGCCCAGAGCGTGATAAATGGTCCATCAACCTTGTCCGCCAGCGTAGCTAAAATACTGTTAGGGCTACCCCTGAATCGCCGCAACATCGATGCACACCGTTTGCGCATGATGGCATGAAAGTCGTCTATTCGCGCTTCCGCAAACATGCCCGATTCACTGCAAAACCGAGGCAGCCCCAGCAATATCCTCAGCGCATTATTATACTGCACGCGCAGCCCGTTGTAAGCCTTCTGCGTATACCTAACCCACAAGCTACACGAGTAAAACGACTGCAGTAGGCTCTGAAGAGCGTCAGTTTTACCTCGTCAGTGCACCGCGCAAACCTGCGGGCAAGCATATTGCATCGGGCTGCCAACGCTCTGCGCTCCCTATCTATATCCTGGTCATCTGTGAGAGAACCCGTGACCACATGACCGAGGTATTTAAATTGAGTGACGACTTTTAATGGTGTTCCTTGTAACGTCACCGGTGGTATAGTCGTGGGTGTATTATTATGCACTTTAAAAACCACCACCTCACTTTTAGTATCATTATACCTCAAGCCATGAGCCTCCGCATACCTCTCACATATGGCCAACAACTTCCTTAGCCCACAGATTGACGGGCTGAGCAGCACCATGTCATCAGCATAACTAATGTTGTTGATCATTCTTCCATCTACAGAACAACCAACCATAGTGCTATTCAGCTCACCAACCAGTCGGTCTATGTACAGGTCAAAAAAGGTTAAAAAGTAAAAGTAGTTACTTTACGTCGACGATTTCAATGTCATTTTCTCGTTTAGGGAAGGAAAAACGCTGAACATTGATCATTGTTCATCATTGTGATGACATTTTATAACAGTCACGCCATGTACCATTAACGAAGTTCATATCTAACCACCGTAAGGACTATTCTTGCTTGCAACGCTCGGCGGCTATAGAACCAGGCCGGTAACAGATGTGGTCATCGTGTTCACGGGATTTTGTTTTCAAAGTGGTTAGATATGAACTTCTTTGATGGTACAGTAAGTAGACCGCACCGCGCACGTCAGTGATATAGTTTGACCGAGATCGCTGTACTGCGCCTGGGAATGCGCAGCGTTGGTGAATGAGCAGTCTGCACCTTAATTGCGTAAAACACGATCAATCCCAATCTGAATAATTTTGAAGGATATTGCTAATCCATTGCTTCATATGTTCGAAAACTTTGTCTGCTCAACAACGTAAGCAACGCAATGAATGTTGTTGAACTGTCAAAATGAAACAGATTAGTCGTAATCGTTTACAAAAATATGTTACGTAATTAGTTAGCTGAGTTCGAAGCCATTTATGACATAAGTTACCTAAAACTAGAAGAGATCGGAAAATCCGCAAGTGTGGTCAAGAAATCTATACTTGCTATATTTAATAATTCATAAAATAAAGCTTTACGAGTTTGTTTGTTTTTTTGTTTGTTTGAACGCGCTAATCTCTGGAAGTACCGGTCTGATTGCAAACATTTTTTTTTTTTAACTTAATTTTTATTTAACTTAGGACCCTTAGGTGCCGAGCAAAAAGAAAAAATGTCAGAAAGAGCGCTAAGCGAAAACAAAGTCCTAGCGCGGGCGGAAAATGTGGCTGTTATTTTAATACAACAACATCAACATCGCGTTTGCAACTTTTTGTACAATGTGAGATTTCCTATCTCGACTGTAGGTATGTTATCTTATAGTTTACTTAGCATAATTAAGTTTTAGCACATAAATATTTCAAAATTCAAAATTTGTAATTCATTGTTAGACGAGAACGACTGCCGACAAACTGTTATACAGTTTGGCAGACTTTATGTATGGTATTGTTAATACAGATTTTGAATAAACAAAAAAAAAAAAAAAAAATAGACAGGGTGTCAGGGACATCGACGCGAAAACTGTTACCATATATTCAGTACATAATTCAGAACCTCCTGCGTTGAAATTAATCGTGGGTTATTAAAAAAAAAAAAAAAAAAACAGCTGTTCCATTAATTTTGACCGCGTATGTACTCGTATTGCTTTTTCTATGATACAACAGATTTTTTTTTAATAACCGACGTAAAATTTAAACGCAAGGGGGTTCAGAATCATATACCTACTGAATCCATGGTAAAAGTTTTCGCGTCGATGTCCCTGCCACTCTGTATAGGTCCGTCTGAGGTCACTCGATGATAAATAAAGAAAATATATCGCAATGTACCCAGCTATGAGATATATTAATATAATTATATTATAACTATGTCTGTGATGGACTTTATACGCATTTTAAAATTGTTTATTTTGAGTGTTAAGTACACGGATATACACTTCTTCAAACAAATCTAAATATGTAGGTGTAAATATATTTTTTCCAAAAATATGACTGACGCGGATACCTTTAATCGCACTTGCGAATCATAACGCAAATAATACCTACAGTGTTTATTCAATAAGAATTCAAGGCTAACTTCGATATCTGTCGGTCGATTCTGTAAAAATATTAACTTGAAGCTTAGGTGACGTGAGCGTGAAGTGAGCTGTCACTGCCACAGAATCGACCGGCAGGATGCTAGGGATTAACACTATAGACAGCTCACTTCACGCTCACTTCACCTGAGTTTCACAGCCTCGTATAGCACATGATTCAACTCCAGTGTCGATATCTGTAAGTGGCAGTAAGATGGTTGTAGCCGGTATACAGGATGTCAAGGACATCGACGCGAAAACTGTTACCATGCATTCAGTACATGATTCTGGACGCCCTCTGCGTTGAAATTTTTCGTCGGTTATTATTAAAAAAATGTTTTTTTGAATAATGTGCTGAATGCATGGTAACAGTTTTCGCGTCGATGTTCTTGCCACCCTGTACATCTTATATATAAAATTCTCGTGTCACAATGTTCGTTCCCGTACTCCTCCGAAACGGCTTGACCGATTCTCATGAAATTTTGTGAGCATATTGAGTAGGTCTGAGAATCGGCCAACATCTATTTTTCATACCCCTAAGGTAGGTAGGTAGGTAGGAAGGGTAGGTAGGTAGGTAGGGTAGGTAGGTAGGGTAGGTAGGTAGGGTAGGTAGGTGGTAGGTAGGGTAGGTAGGTAGGTAGGGTAGGTAGGTAGGTAGGGTAGGTAGGGTAGGTAGGGTAGGTAGGGTAGGTAGGGTAGGTAGGGTAGGTAGGGTAGGTAGGGTAGGTAGGGTAGGTAGGGTAGGTAGGGTAGGTAGGGTAGGTAGGGTAGGTAGGGTAGGTAGGGTAGGTAGGGTAGGTAGGGTAGGTAGGGTAGGTAGGGTAGGTAGGGTAGGTAGGGTAGGTAGGGTAGGTAGGGTAGGTAGGGTAGGTAGGGTAGGTAGGGTAGGTAGGGTAGGTAGGGTAGGTAGGGTAGGTAGGGTAGGTAGGGTAGGTAGGGTAGGTAGGTAGTTGCACCGTAGATAAGTACATAGTGCTACCCGTGCGAAGCCGGGGCGGGCAGCTAGTAAGTGTATATTTATATGTACTAGCCCGCGGCCCGCGGCTTAATTTTATGTATACGCGGCGCACGCCAATAAAGCTCCCAGTCGACATGATCATATTTCAGCCAATATACACAAAATCTTAATCAATTATACATCTAAACCTTCCTCATGAATCACTCCGTGCATTGGTGGAAACCTTCGATCAATAAATTGATCGAAGGTGAAAACGTTCCATTTGATAACCCGTTCGGTAGTTTTTGAGTTTGACAGACGCGGCGGGGGAAGATTTTATAGTAAATGTACATAAGTACCTATGTACATAAGTAATAATAGAGATACTCTAATAAGGATAGTGACTAAAATATTTTTTGGTTCGTCAGGTTATTTAAAAAAATTGGACAAGTATTTTTTATTTTTTCACGTAATCAAAAGATTACGGCGATACATTGAGTTAAAATGTGGCATGACGACACGGCTATGTAGATTTTATACTTAGGTGCGACGTACCGAGCCCTCGCTCCCCAACTTTATACGTTTTATCTAAGCCATTGTTTAGTAATATGATAAAGCAAAATATACGTGTCTAACATTTTTTTATTATCTGAATGACGGACACTTATTTTTCTTTACCCAGGCATTCATCCTTATTGAGGTGTTTGGTGGTGTGCGTTGTGGACATGTTATTTAAGCGTTGTAGCAGAGTGGCAGAGCCGGACATTTACAAAAAAGTTCAGTTAGATAGATATATTTAACTTTTTCATCTTATATTTTTCAGTAATCATATATCTTTTGTAAAGAAAATCCCCTTAAATCGAAAAGTCCGGACAAATGAGAAAGCGGGACATAGTCAGAACGGGGGGCAAAAAGCCGGACAGATGGTAACCCTAGTTGTATATCGATATATTGCAATAAAAGGTTGATAGTGCAAGTAACCATAGATTAGTTGCACCAGATATATGTTTACAAAGACCGTTGTACTGTATGTAGATCAATGAAATGGCATAGGTCGTGATAGCTTCAAGATATATTTAAATTAAATATCGATCAATCAATCAGCTTGGCCTATCACAGTCGACTGCTGGACATAGGCCACGCCACAACTCCCTATCCTCTCTCTCCATCTTCTCTCCATCCACACTAAATCCTAACTAACAAAAAGTACTAGGCTGGCATGAATTCACGATGGTAGTTATGTAGGTAGGTAGGTCAGCATACGCGGTCTCCACTCCAGGATTCGTTTGCTCCACCGGCCATCGGTCAAACAAAATCTATTTTTGCAAATTACTTTAATACAGTGGGGGATTGGCCCAGTATGTAGGCCCGGGCCTAGGGCGGCCAGATATTAGGGCCGGACAATCGTGACAAAAAAACACTGATGATAACAACTACCTTTAAATTCTAAACGTTCGCGCACAATATGGCGGGCCGCACTGCACCGTATCGTATTACAATAATAACGTAAAACCATTTAAAAATATGTCCTAATGACTTATTGAAACGCGTCATAGAATTTCGCGGCGCCAACACAACTCATAGTTAAATAAATTTCTGAACCGATTTCGATAAAACTTGGCAATAAAGTATCAAGTATCAAGTGTAAGTCATTATGTAGTCTATATGATGGGTGCTGAGAAAGGGGCGGCTGATACTTACTACATGGCCTGGGGCCTAGGGCAGGCAAGGCTGCAAATCCGTCACTGATTTTATAGAAAACGTTTTAAGGAAAGGGTCGATTTTTAAGCTTTTTTTTCCTACGGTCTTCCATATAATACGGTTTTAAAATAAAATAAAAATATACTTATGTTAAGTATTTCTTAATCAATCAATCTGTCTAGCCTTTTCCCAATTATATTGGGGTCGGCTTCCAGTCTAACCGGATGCAGCTGAATACTAGTATTTTACATGGAGCGACTGCCTAACTGACCTCCACAACCCAGTAACTGGGTAATACGATACCCCTTGGTAAGACTGGTTGTCAGACTTCTGACGGCCCGTAACGACTGTCAAAGATCCTTGAATGACAGCATGGACCAACGGTTTAACGTGCTTTCCGAGGCACGGAGGAGTCTCGGTATGTAAAGATGGTCACCCATCCACAGACCAACTCCGGCAAGCGTAGCTTAACCTGATGGATCGACCCGTGCGGCTGTTATTACTAAGCCGCGAGCTCCTCTAAATAAAAATACTCTTGTTTTTAAATTATTTAATTTCTTGTAAAAATGAGACGCCAGCCAGCGTAGTGTGGGCAACCCAGCTAGATGGACCGAAGACACACACACAGGGCCTTTGGCTGCTTTTGGATGTGTGTATTTTATGTCTTTTTGCTTTTTTATGTGCGTTTTGTTTGTGCAGAATAAACAATTTTTCTTTCTTTTTCATTCTTTCTAAGACGAATTATAGGGATGGGGGGGGGGGAACCGATGGATTATGGGGTTTGACTTTACGGCGACAAAAAATGTTCTCTAGGGAAACACACCATCTTACTTCCATAAACGTTTCGATGACGTCATAGACAACGTGATAAAGCAGTGATAGCCTAGTGGTGTGACCGTCAGAGAGTTCGAACTCAAGACACGCACCTCTGACTTTTCGGATTCATGTGCGTAATGTATAAATAACTATCAATTGCTTCAAAAACGGTGAAGGAAAACATCATGAGGAAACCCCATTGCCTGAGAGATGTTTCTCGACGGCATGTTAAGCCAAGTCAGAGGCCCATGGGCGGGTTTAAAACTCTCACACGAGGTTAGTCACTAACCACACGAAAAGAAGAAGAATGACGTCATTCGCTGGTAAATAGCAGACGCTTGTCACTTTTGAGCCACAAATAATTATATTCACATTAAAGGCTCGTGCAGACTAGCGCGACGCGGACACGGTTATTGATAAACCGTGAAGTTTTCTTAGAAATTGTATTGTTCGAGCGCGATGGTCTGCACAAGCATTAAATCAACACGGATAGGAAAAACATCGATTTATAATTATCTACGCTACAAAATAATTTTAACAATTATAAGAAAAAACTATTGACAGTATTTCCTTGAATTTTCCAAGTTGTTGATTTTTATTCAGTTATTGGGCTCATGGCTAAACAATAAAGGCTCCCGCCGCGATAGTGCGACGCGGCTCAGGGGGGGGGGGGGGGGGGGGGGGGCAAAACAGCAATTTCTAAAGCCGGGGCACATGTTTTACCCTACATGTAGTGTGTAGAGGAAACACCTGCAGGAGATCTTAAGCTATAGGTAGTAAAATAAATAAACTGTGTGCTTGCTTGCTGCGTTCGCGTATTTTGCATTATACAACAAGATGTTATGCCGCGCAGGGCGGTTTTTTCCAAAATGTATGCATAATATACCGGCTGAAATTTTTTACCGTCTCGAGAATAATATGGTGTGGTGTGTAAGTGGAACAGAAGCCATACCCGAGAATATTTGCTTAGTAGCATTGACCACGCGGGCGGGCGGGGATGCGCGAGCGGCTAGTTTGCCTGCAAAAGGATATCAAAGAGGCCGACGGCAAGTGCGGCGACTACCTATCGGCCGCTAAGGAAAGCTACGAATTCATTGATAAATTCCGCGCATTTGAATTTCGATACGCCCACGTTTTACAGTAGAACAATTATTGTTGTCGCGTCGCGCCTGTTTGCGAGAGCTGTAACAGCCCCAGCGATCGAATAGGTTGATCTAAGATTACGGCGATACTTTGAGGTAAAATGTGCCATGACGTCACGAGTATGTAGATTTTATACGTACTAGTGACGTAGCGACCCCCACTCCCCAACTTAAAATGCGTTTTATCTAAGTAGGTATGTATGTAGATACCTAACCTACATACAAAATCCAGGGGGAGCTGCCCTCCCCTGCCAAGGTACGCCCACGTTTTACAGTAGAACAATTACCGTTGTCGCGTCGCGCCTGTTTGCGAGAGCTGTAACAGCCCCAGCGATCGAATAGGTTGATCTACGCTTGCCGCGGTCGGTTCGTGGATGGGTGACCATCCATTACATATCGAGACCCATCTGTGCCTTAGAAAACAGCCGCTGGTATCGGCTGTCATTCGTAGATGTTTGACAGTTGACACTGGTAATCAGAAGCCCATCCAGTCATGGGCATTATGCGAAGTCGCTGCGTTGCTGTGCTCGCGCGATGACGCGTGACCAATAGGGATGCTGACAAAAAAATTTTTTTTAGTCCTTCGTTGACATTATAGAAAAATATTGGACACGTATTTTTTCTTTTTGTACGTATTCTAAAGATTTAGGCGATACTTTGAGGTAAAATGTGCCATGACGTCACGAGTATGTAGATTTTATACGTACTAGTGACGTACCGAGCCCCAGTCCCCAACTTAAAATGCGTTTTATCTAAGTATTTTTTTATTAATATGATAAAGCAAAAAATACGTGTCTAATATTTTTTTATTATCTGACAGACGGACAAATTAGAATTTCATTTTTTTTACCCAGGCATCATCTCTATTAGGACACGCAAAAAGATTTGTAGCTTTGATTGCACGATCAAACCCATCGTACGATCGTTACTAAGCATTTCCTGTGCTCGCGCGATGACTTGCAAGCTTCAATTAAGACACTCTAAAGAAATGTGTGTGTTTAATCTCGTCGTGCGAGGAAATTGCATCGTTTACTCGAACGATCATATCCAATTAGGACGGGGCCTGAGAACGTTAATAAAACAGTAGCTGTACGTCTCGCTAATTTGCCAACAGATTAATAACTAACCGGCTATCTAATTACGCAACACATTTTCGATTTGCAATTGAGTCAAATTGGTTTCGTTTGACTAGGATTGCTTTCAATTTACAACTTTTGAAAGCAATTCTCGTCAAACGAAACCAATTTGACTCAATTGCAAATCGAAAATGTGTTGCGTAATTAGATAGCTGCCTGACCTCGTCAAACAATCTAGATAAACTACTTATATATAGTGTTCAGTTAGGATTTAATATCTAAAAGGCTTTTTTTTTGACCCAGGCTACATCCCTATTGTCAGATTATTGATACCGAGTGACCTAATTTCGTTATCATTGTTTCATGATTACTTACATAGGGGCTTGTGGCTACGCTTGCCGTGTTTGGTCCGTGGATGGGTGGCCATCTTTACATACCAAGAAATTCTAAATGTAATTTTAAATCTGTTTTTTTATCTAAACTAATATTATATAGAGAAAAGATTAGATTTTTGTATGTTTGTTACGCTTTCACGCTAAAACGGGTGAACGGATTTGAATGAAATTTGGCACATGTGTAGAACATGACCTGGATTAGGACATATGATACTTTTTATCCCGATATTCCCACGGGATCGAGACTTACGCGGATGAAACAGCGGGGCGCAGCTATTGTTAAAATAAAGAAATTTCTAAATCCAATCAATGTTTCCGAATTACTTTGTCAGAAGTTAAAACAACGTCCTTGGGTTAAATATTTAAAAGGAGGTTTATTTATAGATTAGAACCAGTTTCGAACGTTTCTGCTATCACCGAGGACAAACGCAGGTGTAATATTACGTTACGGACGGACCGTCATTCAAAGCCGTCAGGTACGACGTCATTTGAGGTGTCCGTCTGGATTGAGGAGCCATGTCTCATATTTGAACGAGGGTACTACCAATACTTAGTAGTAAATTAGCCGATTTTGTAGGCCGGATCCTGGAATTTGTAGTAAAACCCTTAAAAAGTTATACGACATTAAAGGTGGCTCCTCAATCCAGACGTCTGAATTGAGGAGCCACCTCAGAACTCGAAAACTAGCCAACGGATATTTTTGAAAATTTTGGAGGATTTTATAGTACTCGTACTTATGCGTAGCCTGTACAAAAAAAATGGGTTTTGTAGGGCTGAATTTGAGATAGCTACAATGCTTTGATTTTTCATAAAAATCCATAAATTTCACCGCGCTGTTTCTCGGAAAGTAATCAACCAATTACAACAGATTTTAAGTATAATTTAGTAGCAAATGTGACTTAATTTGTACTAAAAATTAAATGGAAAAATAAATAAAGAAACTTTCGGCCCCATCGGTCATCTGTTCTGCGAGCAATGTGCTGTCCATTGCCACTAAGTTTGGCAATTCTTCGGACTATGTCAGTTACCTCGGTTCATTCATTCTTCATTTCTGATTCGATCACGTAGGGAAACTCCAAGCATAGTCAATTCACTTCAAAATAGGGTCCGTTTCTGTAGTCTATGGTTTCCTACGTCGATTGATACTAACCCATTGTTTTGATCAATGACATCAGAAGTCAATTACTAATAGGTTTTAATGAACTTCTGGCAACGATTAGGTACTTAATGAGGTGAGTGCTTTGGATTCCTGTGGTTCAATCATTAATTAGGCTTTGGCGCCAGTCTCTGAGTCTGATATCCACACACGTCTGTCATAGGTAGTCGTTTAGTACGCGGCACAAAAAATACGAGGTTTCACAACTGCTGGACAGTTGTGAAACCTCGTATTTTTTGATAGTTTAGTTTTAGACGTAAAAAAAGTGTTTGGAAAATTTCCAAATGGCCTTTTTATACCTTAAACGGCTAAAACATCAAATTCAGTGTTATCATTACAACTCATTATCAATATTCTAGTTCACTAGTTAGCCATATTTCATATTTCCATACAGTAATATTGCCAACCTAATCAAAACAGCGAAATTATGTTTGACGGATATTTGCGTCGTTGCCAAGTTTCAGAATAGACGCTCTTAAGTAGGTAAGTACCTTAATCTTTTTAATTCAAAATTCAAAATATTTTATTTCATAGAATTTGCGCGATATGATGTTATGTTTCAATAGGCTAATTTTACACTGGCGAAATGTGGTTGTACTAATACACCTCTGCCTTACCCTTCGAGGAAACGAGGCGTGATGATATAATATATGTATGTTATATTACAAGTCTTAAACATATATGTACCACCAACACCACAAAACTTACTGCAAAGTCCCAGAGTGAGGTGTCCTCAAAAGCCGTCCATCCTGCTGCCTCTGCTCTGCGTCAAGTTTTCTCTCATCAGGGTCCATACTCAGCGTCATTTGGAACTGCTGCGCCAGGTTCGGAAGAACCTCAGGTCCATCCTCCTCATAAGACTGAGGTTCCGAGTTCTCGCCCAGCACAAACCGTTTAGAAGTCCGTCTCTTCATCATGGTGAAGAAATTGCTCACGAATTCGATAATTGATTCGAATAATATGTTCATTCATAAAATCAGGATTTGTTCAGAACATTGTTTTTGCACATTCACTTGTTTTTTTTTTGTAAGCACTTGTTTTTAGTTACACAGATTATTTTTTAGAGGTAGGTTGGCTGGCTAGTGGATTCTGTATTTGAATAATATTATAATTAAAGATGATTAGAAATAATATTGTACGTAGATTTGTTTAATTAATAATATGTAAGAGTACGCACTGAGTAAACGTGTTGATCGAGGCTCTAAGTTTATCTTTATGAGCCACCTTTGCCCTACAGTTATAAAGTCATAATATTAGTTAAAGATGTGAGAGATGATTCTAATAAGATTAAGGTACCTACATAAGAGCGTCTATTCTGAAGCTTGGTAACGTCGCAAATATCTGTCAAACATTTCGCTGTTTTGATTAATTTCGCAATATTACTGTATGGAAATATGAAATATGGCTCACTAGTGAACTTAAATATTGATTATATAATGCAGTAATGAATATCGTAACACCGAATATTTAGTTCTAGATGTAAACATTTTACATCTTAAACGGTTAGAACATCAAATTCAGTGTTATAATTGTAACTCATTATCAATATTTTAGTTCACTAGTTAGCGATATTTCATATTTCCATACAGTAATATTGCCAAATTAAACAAAACATGTAAATATTTGACAGCTATTCGCGACGTTGCCAGCTTTAAGAATAAACCTATAATAATCTAAGCCCGCGCCTACGTTGGCCGGGAATGGGCCTGCGATTCCCGACGCCCAGGGCGTCTCCTGCGGCGGCTAAGGGCGTAAGGGGGGAAAATTTGGCTCACCCTCACGCGTTCTGCCTCCTCCTTCGCGAGCATTACTGCTTCGCAGAAGGAGGTGACGGCTTCCCTCGCCCTCTCGCTCCGTAGGTACCATGGCCTGGACCAGGGCCGAACGCGAGAGATCACTGCCGCCGATCGCCTCCACAAGGACACGGCGGTGCCCCGCCCAAGCCAGGCAGACCTCCACCGTGTCCTCCGGGCGATCCACACAGTGGTGACACCCGGGCGTTTCCTCCCGCCTTATGCGGAACAGGAACCTCCCGAAACAGAGCATGAGGTCCTGTGTTCGCTTCCCAGGTAGGGCAAACTTTTATTGGGTTTTTCTATGTGGAATTTCTCAGTAGCAGTCCGGAGTCTGGATTTGTGCACGGATATAGGCTGACGAACCTATTACCTGTTTTCCCCGAAGGGTTGGACAGAGCTGTACCTATAGTACACCCACATTTCGCCAGTTATGTTTAATTCCCATGTAACAAGGGGCGAGCCTATAGCCGTGAACCGGGCACAAATCCAGACTCTGGGCTGCAACTGAGAAATTCCTTGATGGAAAATCCAATATCAGTTTACCCGACTTGGGAATCGAACCCAGAACCTTATGCTCAGCAGTAGCGCTTGTGATTACTTAACCAAAGAGGCAGTCAAACGCACATTATTTAGTTGGAAAGTCCGATGCCATCATCTACCGAGCTTTTTCCCAAATATGTTGTGATCGGCTTCCAGTCTAACCGGATGCAGCTGAATACCAGTATTTTACATGGAGCGACTACCTATCTGACCTCCACAACCTAGTTATTATTTAACACAATACCCCTTGATAATACTGGTTGTCAGAAAAGCTTCTAACTACTCTTAACTACTGTCAAAGATCACAGATCAAAAGACAGCCGGGACCAACGGTTTAACGTGCTTTCCGAGGCATGGAGGAGTCTTGGTATGTAAAGATGGTCATCCATCCACTGACCAACCGCGGCGAGCGTAGCTTAAAGCCTGATCGATCGACCCGTGCGGCTTGTTATGACTGAGCCACGAATCGGAAGGTCCGATGTATTACGCATTTGTCCGGCATTTCCGTAAGACTTTAGGGGCATGAGGAACAGGGTGTAAAGTTCACTCATCCCCCATAGAAAAGGGAGGATCCTCCGACCAGACGGGTGTGATGTCTGGCGGGCAACTGCCCAGAGGTTGAAGTCGGGGAGCTTGTATATATGTTTATCGCGCGGTAAACTCTAATTGCGCGATGCAGGATTTGTGTGACGTCAGGATGTTGTGTGACGTCAGGTCTTTGATGCGTAGTTTGCATGTAGCGATGTAGATGCCGCTACAAGACCATAAGGCACTATAAAATAAGTTCATATCTAACCAGTTTCAAAACAAAATCCCGTGAACAAGATGACGTTCTATAGTCAGGCAAGAATAGTCCTTACGGTAGTTATATATGGACTTCTACAATGGTACACACTGACTCAAAGATAAGAAGTTTTTGAATAAATTTGCATCAAAAATAAAGTAACGCAGCCGCTTTTGGAAACTTGTTTCAAGTTGACCCATTTTAATATCAAATATTTTTTTTGTTGTTTTACTTATGCTGCACGCTGCGACCGCATCTGCGTCATCGTGACGAAGCTTCGCACAGTGATACGATACACGCTGATGTGACCAACCATTATCGGTTAACATCGCGATAGTTCGGGCTATAGCACTTATCGCCCGGCTGGCTGAACATCATAAATGTGGCGAAGCCGCTACTGTCACCACCATTATCCACCAGCATTATCGCGATAACTTTTTACCGCGCAAAACATACGAAGCTTCGGCACGCATTGGTTTTCAAATTCAAATTCAAAATTCATTTATTCAAACTAGCCTAGTTTGAATAAATGAATTTTGAATTTGAATCAGCATTTTTCGAAGGTCAAAATTACATAAGACAGTCCCCCAAAACGCCCACCCTTCACCACTTCCTAGTGCATTAGCTGGGAAGAAGAAGTGGCGCAGTCTGTTCAGTTAGAAAAAAAACTTGATTCTATACAATATTATGCAAAATAATTTACATTACATCTTAACTATAAATAAAATAATAATCCTAACTGATATTATAAAAGAGTAAGTGAATATGTTTATCACGTCGTCTTAGAGTGAAAAGCTCGAGAATGCAACTTTGACCTTTTATTTTATACATTCCCTAGTTGCCCTAGTTGCCCTAGTTTTGTGGTAGCTATATCGCCACATGCGACCTACGCATCATACTGACGTCACGCAAAATCCTGCATCGCGTAAGCAGATTTTACCGCGCGATCAGCATATATATAACTTCCCAGTTGGCTACCAATTTTCCGCATAAAAGAGGTTTTCACTCGAAGACGACGATTTGTTTGTTTGTTAAGCTTTCACGCTAGAACGGCTGAACAAATTTGGCCAATGGGTAGACCATGACATGGGTTATGACGTGGGATACTTTTATTCCGGTATTAGTTATGTTCCCGTGGGATAATTTCCCACCTTCATGAAGGCATGGCTAAAAGTTATGATCATATGCCTGCCTTTCGACTTCCAGTCTAACCAAACGCAGCTGAATACCAGTATTTTCATGGACCGACCTCAGACCAAATAAAAAGCGGCCAAGTGCGAGTCGGACTCGCCCATGAAGGGTTCCGTAGCAGCTAGTAACATAATGAAAGGTAAATTGCAGTTTACGATATAGGACGTATTAAAAAAAAAACTACTTACTAGATCTCGTTCAAACCAATTTTCGGTGGAAGTTTACATGGTAATGTACATCATATATTTTTTTTTAGTTTTAGGACACACATTTTACCACTTTGGAAGTGTCTCTCGCGCAAACTATTCAGTTTAGAAAAAAAATATACTAGAAACCTCAATATAATTTTTAAAGACCTATCCATAGATACCCCACACGTATGGGTTTCATGGAATATTTTTTTTGAGTTTCAGTTCTAAGTATCGGGAACCCCCAATTTTTTTTGTTTTTTTTCTATTTTTGTTTGAAAATCTTAATGCGGTTCACAGAATACATCTACTTGCCAAGTTTCAACAGTATAGATCTTATAGTTTCGGAAAAAAGTGGCTGTGACATACGGACGGACAAACAGACAGACATGACGAATCCATAAGGGTTCCGTTTTTTGCCATTTGGCTACGGAACCCTAAAAACAAAGACATAGCGCTGCGAACAATACAGTGAAGCATGCCAAAACTACACCTCCGCTCTGTGCATACACGCTCACACGCATACATTTACAACCATTTACAATCACACCAAGTGCAGACATGTTTACGAAACCAGCTTCACGTCACTGTTCACAGCGCTGTCTTGGTTTTTTTATTATGGTCTGAGGGAGCGACTGCCTATCTGACCTCTACAGCCCAGTTACTGGGTATTACGATAACTCTTGGTAAAAATTAATATAGATCCTTTCATAAAACGCACAACATTTTACGGAGGCCAATTTAAAAAAAAAACATTTCTTTTTGTGTAAACTTCAATGACGTTATGGGTTTTGATATTGTCGAAACCCATGACGTCATTACCGACATTAAGCCGCCAGTCTGCCCGCCCGTCATCACCGTGGTAGGTAAACAAAACAAAAAACAGATTATCTCAGCTCATGCTTTAAGTAACATAACTACAAGCGGTCGTTGATCCCCAAAAAATCGTCAGCGATAAGGGACCCTTAGGCGTCGTCCAAATTGGCAAAAAAAGATTTTCGTTATTTTTTTTACCACATTATCTGCGTAATTAATATGTATACCCATGCCAAATTACGCCTTTCTAGTACTTAAGAGTTTCTGAGGTAAGCCGCGGACAGGCAGGCAGACGGACGCGGCGAATCTATAAAGCGTCATTCGATACGAGAAAAAAAAACATCCCCACTTTTGCGTGTATATATAAATCACGACAAAGTGGCAAACAAAAAAAAATTTGGTGCCTCCCCTAATTCCTCTACACGCAAAAGTGGGGATGTTTTTTTTTATATGTTGTATATCCCATGGTGTGGAATGTCGTTGGATAGGTCGTTGCTCGTACGATCGTAGCCAATTAGGACGACGCCTTATTGTTCCGCCATGTCCGTCTGTCTGTCCGCGGCTAAGCTCAGAGACCAAGAGGTAAAATAAAAAAAAAATAAAAAAAATGGGTGTATCCCCACCCAAAAGTGGGGATGTTTTGTTTTCTCGTATATATGATGTGGAATGTCGTTGGATAGGTCGTTCAAAAATATTGTGGGTGTTTGAAAACCATTTTTGGATTCAGGGATCCGTTTGCGAAGTATTAAGCTTTACAGTGGAAATTTTTGTTAGACTCAAGTGAGCCAGTTAAATGGTTGGTTTTGATATGTGAAAAAATTCACGGCAGTATCACGAAGTTAAAAGGAAAACTATCACAGCTAAGTAGGCTCTACATAATAATCGCCCAACTTATATTTGCAGTTGAAATGTATTGGAGAACATGTTTTTCAACTACAATGTTAAGTTTGTTCTTGGGATAAATTCATCCCAAATTCATTGTGCGTCGTCGGACACGCATTTAGCCGGTTTTTTTTTTTTATCGTGTTTAGAAGTCGAATTTCGACGTCTGCGCAGTTTTGCTAGCTAATTTAATTTGAACTTGGTTAATAGATATTGTCAAATATACAGAACTAGCTGTGTCCCGCGGTTTCACCCGCTTAAGTCTCGATTCCGTAGGAATATCCGGATAAAAAGTATCCTATGTCCTAATCCAGCTCATGGTCTACCCATGTGCCAAATTTCATCCAAATCT
This sequence comes from Agrochola lota, assembly GCA_947364205.1. Taxonomy (NCBI): domain Eukaryota; kingdom Metazoa; phylum Arthropoda; class Insecta; order Lepidoptera; family Noctuidae; genus Agrochola; species Agrochola lota. The sequence goes on along the minus strand of OX376246.1, from coordinate 3,547,394 downwards.
GTTCAGCCGTTTTAGCGTGAAAGGGTGCAAAGTTACTTTCAAAGCAAATAGCGTAGAGTCATCTCAATTACCTCTTCTCCTTGAATTTGTATATATATATTATAATGTTGGGATACAGGGTGACAGGGACAAAACTTTTAACCATGGATGCAGTACATGATTCTGAACCCTTTTTTTTTGTGGATGGGAAATCATCAAATGACTTCTCCCGCTCTGGGCAGAGCGACAGGGTGTGTCAGACTTTTACTGACTAAAACCCACCCGTGTTCCTTCCGTTGCCTGTGTGCCGGGGCCGCGATATCCCTTCCAGACAAACCCGCAACCCCAGCAGGCACTGGTCTTTCAACCCCGTCAGTTGGTGCTGACATCTCTTTGAGGCGCGCGTGGAACTCAAAGAGGGGACTTATCGCCACAGTTGTGGCGTGCCCAGCGCTGGGTTGCGACAATCGCACTCTCCATGCCGCCATAAGATCCCGCTGGAGCTCTGTCCGCTGTGCATGATTCTGAACCCTGCGTTGAAATTATTCGCCAGTTATTTAAAAAAAAATCTGTTGTTCCATACATTTTGACAGCGTAGTATCGCACTTTTCTATGAAACAGCAGATTTAAAAAAAAAATAACCGATGAAAAATTTCAGAATCATGTGCTGAATCCATGGTTACATTTTCGCGTCGATGTCCCTGCCACCCTGTATATTATAATGAATTTAATGTATGTATGTGTATTATAAGTTTATAGCCTATAAGTATATATACTTGTGTACCTATTTTATTTACAATTCATTATGTTATCTTTTTGTTATTATTATCTCCTTAATACGTAGTCAATCAGAGCACCTGCCATCTTATCTCTTCACCACCCTCGGTTGACTGATAGAGAATGTCTAAGGCATTAAGGTCCGTATTACAGAAGGAAACTCAAGTATTGATCTCTGTTTAAAACTAGTTTTTAGTCCAGTTTTAATTTTAGAATGTTCCTCAAGCAAAGATTCATTGATCATAGTTCAACTGACTTTAGCTTTATTTTAGATCGTTAGTCAGTTCGCGCATCGAACCCAAGCAGTGATTTGATCTGTAATCTAATCACCCAAGTGTGGTCGAGACCTCGCTTGAGCATAGATTTTCATGACAAATTGTCAATTTTTGTTCTGTTCATGCGTTGTCGACTTTTTATATTGTTGATTTTTTAAATTATTATTATCAAAATGGATATAGTTAAAGAGGTAGATCATTATAATAATTTATTTTAGACAAAAGTATTGACTTGGTGTGTCAGGAACTTGACAGAGCTGAAAACTGTCAGAACGTATTGACTGCGAATTATAACTTAAAAATTTTGACATTCAATATCCGCAGTATACAGCGTAACTTCAATACCTTTTGTATTGCATTAAGACGGCTTAATATCATGTATGACGTTATTGTTCTAACGGAATGCTGGTTATCAGATGGCTCTTTAATTGGACAGATTGAAGGTTACACCTCATACTACACAGTAAATAACCTTAACCAGAGCGGTGGAGTTGTAACCTATATTAGGGACTGCTGGAACGCGACAGTTTCAGAGCCCCCCCGCTTCAAGACGCTGAATCTCTTTTAGTTGTACTGCCTAATAGCATCTCTGTAATTGCTATCTACCGATCCCCATCACGCAAATCGGATAGCTTTATTACCTCTCTGGATGAAGTACTCACCTCAATAAGCCAATATCAAACAATTATTGTTACTGGAGATATTAATATCAATCTTTTATCGACGACAGACGTTTCAAAGTCGGATTATTTATGTTTAATGTCCGAACATGGACTGCAACAAGTTATTTCAAAACCAACTCGTCAAAACTCATGCTTAGATCACATATTCCTCAAATCAAGATATCAAACTGTTATAGGTTTAGTTTGTGATATTGATATCACCGACCATCGTATGGTAATGTTGGGGTACAGCATGCCTACCGGTTCAAAATATCAACAACGCAGTTTAAATAAAATCAATTTCCCTGCTCTGTTAGAGGAACTTAAAGAAGTAGACTGGTCTGGAGTGGTGTCCGAAATAGACGTAAACAACGCAACCAATGAATTCCACAACATTCTATCTAGCGCAGTAAAAAAACACTCGGTAGAAAAGACATTTAGCCGCTCTAAATACATCAGAAAACCCTGGATTACTCCCGGCCTTATTAGATGTATGAACCACAGGGACAAACTTCATCGTGAATCGAATAAACACCCTAATGACCAAACAAAAAAACTAATTTACAATCGTTACAGGAACTTCTTTACAAATATTGTACACAGGCTTAAACGGGAACACGACAACAAAGAATTAGAAGATAACAAAAACAATATTAAAGGTTTATGGAAAGCCATCAGAAATATCAGTGAACAGACGAACAATAGAATTAACCCAAATGAACTACTTAAAAGCGAATCATCGGCACAAACTTCAATAAACAACTGCAATGATTACTTCTCCTCTGTTGGCAAAAACCTAGCCAGTAAAATTCTCGCGGATAGTAATGAAACCCAGGAATCACTTATTAACAAACTACAGCTAGGTGAACCTCTAAACACAAATTTTTTTATGCAACCTACTGATGTTTTTGAGATAGACAAAATAATCACAAATCTGAGAAACGACAGTGCCCCAGGCCTAGATAACTTTACACCAACTCTTATAAAAGAAATTAAATCCGATATCATAATTCCATTAACCCACATTATAAACCTTAGCTTAGGCTCAGGCACATTTCCTAACATATGGAAAGAAGCGCAGGTCACTCCAGTTCATAAGAGCGGTTCAAAACAAAACCCAAATAATTACAGACCCATTTCACTGTTAGCAATATTCTCCAAAATTCTCGAAAAAATAGTTACCAAACGACTCACTTTATACCTAGATTCCAACAATATATTATCCAACAAACAGTTTGGCTTCAGACAGGGGAAATCCACAGAAGATGCAGTAAGTCTTTTAGCCAACCTTGTAACGTCTTATTTAGATGAAAATGAAAAATGCATAGGAATATTTCTAGACCTTGCAAAAGCTTTCGACACCGTTGCCATTCCCATACTCCTAAAAAAGCTCGAGTCAGTTGGTATAAGAGGACTTCCACTTAAATGGTTTGAGAGCTACCTTACTAACAGAAAGCAATGTGTGAAAATTGGGGATATCACCAGTTGTCGAAGCAGCGTAGAATTTGGAGTGCCTCAAGGTAGTGTCCTGGGCCCGACACTATTTATCATCTATATTAATGATATTCATCATGCCATTACCCAAAACGCAGAAGTCATCTGCTATGCAGATGACACGGCTATTATTTTTCACGGTAAATCTTGGGAAACAGTCCGCGAAGAAGCCCAAAATGGTTTAACTAACATAAAAAAATGGCTCGATCTTAACCTTCTGTCACTAAATATTAAAAAAACGAACTACATCTGTTTCCATAAAACACTTTCATCAGCACCAAAACTCCCTTTACATCTTAAAATCCACCCTTCAACTTGCAGCACAATCCCTTGCTCCTGTGAGGAAATTAAAAAGGTCGAATCTCTAAAATACTTAGGCGTTCTGCTAGATCAACATCTTTCATTCAGACCCCACATAGACTTAGTAGCAAAGCGAATCAGAAAAGTGATTCACGTAATGAAATTTTTACGTAACTCGGCCAACAAAAAGATCTTGCACTTGGTGTATGTGGCATTATGTGAGTCAGTTCTCTGCTACTGCATTACAGTATGGGGTGGGGTTGGCATTACCTCAATGATACAATTGGAAAGAGCCCAAAGATCAGTGCTAAAAGTTATGTATAGAAAACATTTTCGTTATCCTACAGATCAACTGTATAAAGAAGCATCAGTGCTTAATGTCCGACAGTTATACATCCATAAAATAGTAATAAAACAACACAAAATAACAATCCAATCCACAGAATACCACCATCTACTCAAACAACGAATCTTCAAATGTCCACTTACTGTAGTAAAAACCGCTTTTGCACAACGTATGCAAGAATTTATGCTCAGTTTCCTTTACAACAAAATTGCAAAAATCAGTGACATCAGAAGTTGTAGGACCAACCAAGTAAAAAAAATAATTAAACAATGGCTTTTAACTCAATCCTACTCAGAGTCAGAAGCCTTCGTTCGTGTATTGTCATAACATACTTACCACAAACACTCTCTCACTCTTATCCTCAATCACAATTTCACTCCCACACTACCACCTAAACCCCGTATATATACTCCTACATATTCATTCTCTCGCACGCACCCTTGCTAAACATCAAAGTATATTCAATGGTTAAAACCATAGTTGTTTCACGATTTTGTTTTATTTTTAAAAGATTTTGATTTTACATTAAATTTTTAAAATATTATGTAATAAACACAATACGGTATCGACCCTGAAATTTTAAATTGGTAAATACTCTCAAGGACTCCATGAGACAGGCCCGACCTAGTAAAAAGTAAAAATATTAAAATTATGTTTCCTTTATGACAATAATATCAGGAATAGTTTATTTGTATTACTTTTAAGGAAATGTAAAGATTCTTTATTTGGTCAATAAACGATTTTTTTTTTTTTTTTTTTTTTTTTATTCAACGATCATTCAAACAGAAGGCTGAACTTTAGCGTTCCTTTCAGATTTTTAAGAGGACCCATATAAACTTTAAAAAGAGGTACAGATGTCCACAAGACGTGGTGTAATATTAAATTCTACCTATGTTATACCACGATTTAAGACAATAACACAACCGTGGGCATCACATAGCCGCAGAATTGCAATTTTTTGTGAGTTTGCGTTTTTATCAAAGATTTCAATCGTAGATTTGCCCTGCCGTGTTAAAAGATGGTCGCGTTTCTGTTTCGTTTTGACACCTCTGACACACAATATCGCAGACATTTGACTTGATTGTCATGGAAACGCCTTTATTATTGTGCGAAGTCACTCTTCTCACTATGGGCACTTTTTCGCGCGACGTAGTACGGTGAGGGCACATCTACGATTTAAATCTTTCGTTTTTATGCAAAGGCAAACTGATATTTTCACATAATTGACATACTGACATTTAAAATAAAATACCTATAAATGGCCATAGATTTTCAAGTTAATTTTAAGCAGTGGATTGGAGCGAAATAAAAGGAAGGAATAGATTATTGCTTGTTTAATTTTACTTGCACAAGATGGAGATTATTTCTATAGCCGGAAAACAGAGACGAACCCTTGAAGTGTGTTGCCACACGGTATTATTAAAATATAAAATGTTGCCATTACATTATTTAATAATAGATACAAGTCTTTTTATTTTGTGAATTTTGCTTACAAAATTACTAAACTTTACTTCAAAGAGCTTTACTTCAATAAGTGGGGGATTGTACTATTCGGGACCGAAATAATAACGCTGATTTCCTTAAATAATTGGGCTTTTATGGTATACTTTAATCAGAACCAAGTTGGTAAATAAAATAATTCGTAAACGAAAACAGGCTGATGTACATCTCCGCTTGAGGCTCGATTTGAGTCTCGATTCAGCTGAGTATAAATTGATTACCGTTCTGGAATAAGACCGATGCTCAAGTACTGATTCTATACTTAAACTGTGATCAACTGATTAAAGATCAAACTTGACTTGAGGAACGTTCGGACTGCCTTTATACCTTATGTGTGCGAGAAGTTTAAATAAATAAATAACAAACAAACTCACTTTTGCATTAATAATATTAGTAAGGCTTAGGATGTTAATTCAATTATTTTATTTTTTGACAACAAAGTGCATTAAAACTTTTTATAAAACACAACCTTGGTTCTCATAAATTATTAACAAAACCTGTTTGGTATGTTTTTGTTTACAAACTCATTACCCGATTAAGGCGAAGCAAAAAGGAAGGTCATGATTTTTGACCAGTATGTATGTTCATCTGTTCCGTCATAACTTCTAAACTACTTATCATAATTTTAAAACAAAATGAGAGTAGATAAACCATTTTATCTACTCTCATATCGTAATATTCGAATTATAAACTTCAAAACGAGTTTTTATTGACGTACATTATAAACACAATACCGAAATTTAAAAATAGAATCATATTATAACACTTTTTCTCTAATATTTTTTTTTTTTTCTTATTACGATACAGGGCAAATCCAAGAAGTTAATATCACCAAGGAGTTTCCATCTATTTTTGTACGTGAAGTAGTACTGAATTCCGTGGGATTTTTTATTCTTGATCTTTAACTTTGATCTTTTATTTAGTAGGTTCAATCTCAATGTATGAGAGTAGATAAAGTAGTGTATAAAACTGCACATAACTAGGTATTAAAACACTCGTGTGATACTATTAATCTCGCTCTCTTTATGTAACAGTTTCATAAACTACTATTATATTTTAAAATCATTTTTCATTAAAAATAATTCGACAAAGTCACGTGAGATTTACGTGAAATATAAAAACATTTAATTCAGACTATTTTTGTTTATAAAACAAAACATGACAACGTCTCATTTTCGTTGCTTTAAATATGAATGATTGGTTTGAATGAAAATGATTAACTCGTACCTATCAATGAAAACACACATCGAGACTCTATACTCATTGAAAAAATAAATTGTCTGTCTGTCTGTCTGTTTGTGCCGGCTAATCTCCGAAATGGCTGGACCGATTTTGACGGGACTTTCACTGGCAGATAGGTACAGTACGACATAACTTAGATGTAGCATCGGCAAAATTCGTAAAACCGATCACCATCTGAACAGAGTGCGCCTTTAAAATCACCAATATTTATTACTGCTTTAGGTGAAAATAATCTTTACGCAAATGCAATAACTTGTGAAGTCATATAACCAAATACATTCGTAAAATTGAAATTAATGTATGCCAATTTTCAAAAGACATCATTCATTTCGTACCCAAAAATTAAAGTGCCGGCCAGAAAAAGAAAATGCAATTTTCTTATGGGAAATAACATCTTGAACATTTTTTATTACAACAACGAAAGTCTACAATTATCCCCCTGCCTACTATTTGAGTTTGAAAGTAGGCACCAAAAATCATATTTTTGTCAACAATATTTTGGACATTCGTTTAAAGACGCAAACATTTATTTCCCATTGTAGAAATGGAGAATACATATAAGGTATAAGATAAGGTATGTTAAGTATTAAAAAAATAACGAGAAAAGGATTGAGGGAAATATTTTTTATTATAAAATTTAATAGCAGTCAGCTAGACCGGGCTTAAGAACGGATTTTCACCGGTCACCGTGAAATTTCACGGGGAAGCAGTCGCGGGCATAAGCTAACTAAATCTAATAAAACATTTAACAAAAAAATACAACCGACTTCCAAAAAAAAACAATACAAATTGAAAAATAACTTTAATTTCGGAAGTCGGTGGCACAGTCAAAACCAAAGACACCGACTTCCGAAATTAAAGTTATTTTTCACTTTTTAATTGTGGTACCTACCCCACACAAATTCGAATACTAGTGGTATTCGAATCCTGCTATGTAAATAACAGTGACAGGAACTTATCACCATATCATCCACATATACTAAGTGGGAAAAATACGTATTATTGAAGCTTACTCAAAAACTATCCAAGCAAAATTAATAAAAATTATATGGGACCAAATTGGGAATATTCAAAATCGGTCCACAATTGACGGAGAAACATAGATAAAAACATAATGCGTGGACATACATAAAAACAAATACATACGCGACGAACAGATAACCTCCTCTTTTTTGGAATTCGATTAAAAAGAATTAGCAGCGAAACTTTGCATTTAAGAACTTGCACAATAACATCACCAAAAATTTTTTGGAGAAAACAGAAATCGGTTCTAATAGATGAGCGCCATTTATAGTTTCCGCCCACCACCTCAATCCATAGGGTCAAATTGAATTAGCAAGCGAAATTTCGCTGGCGTTGTGGGTATCAACTATCGATACCTCAACATGATAAAAAAAAAATAAAAAAAATATGAGTGATCTGTGATCTCTTTGCCTAGGACCTCATGCTCAGGAGTAACGTTTGAGATCACTTTTCCAAAGTATAGGAGAGAAATATATAAATCATTTAAGGGGGATGCGATAAGGTAGCCCGCGAAATTCCAATTTTCATACGTTTTTTGCAATTTGCAATTCAGTGTCGGGTTATATGTTGATTAAATATGATTCGTGAACGTAACAAATATGACTTTACAGAATTATAATCATTAGAATCAGCAATATAACTTTCTAAGTTAGATTTTTTCCATAAGAACTTTTCCATGAGGAGCTCGTGGCTAAGTAATAACAGCCGCACGGGTCGATCTATAAGGTTAAGCTACGCTTGCCGGGATTGGTCCGTGGATGGGTGACCATCTTTACATACCGAGACTCCTCCGTGCCTCGGAAAGCACGTTAAGTCGTTGGTCCCGGCTCTTATTCGTGGGTCTTTGACAGTCGTTACGGGTCGTCACATGCCCGAAACTCTGACAACCAAGTCTTACCAAGGGGTATTGTGTTACCCAGTAACTGGGTTGTGGAGGTCAGATAGGCAGTCGCTCCATGTAAAATACTGGTACTCAGCTGCATCCGGTTAGACTGGAAGCCGACCCCAATAACGTTGGGAAAGGGCTAGGCAGATTGGATTGGACACGTATTTTTTTCTTATTTTATTTAATGTAAAGATTGCAGCAATACAATGAGAATAATGTAAAATATGCCATGACGTCAAGAGTATGTAGATTTTATACTTACTTGTGACATAGCGACCCCCTACTCCCGAACTTAAAATGCGTTTTATCTAAGTATTTTTTTATTAATATGATCAAGCAAAAAAAACGTGTCTAATATTTTTTATTATCTGTCTGACGGAGTAATTAGTTTTTTTTTTTTACCCAGGCTTCATCCCTATTGCAAAAAACCTAAGAAAACTTGAATTTCGTGGGCAGCTACGATTTTTATATTTTGGAAATGACAAGTGATCGCAAGGCTGGGTGACGCTTTTGCCTTAACAGATGTGCGCCATTTATAGTTTCCGCGCCCACCATTTCGATCTATACAGAATGACTTGTTTTGACCATAAACATTGCAAATTTCAGATGAGAGATGTTGGTCTAGTGGTCACAATTGCTACTGCTCAGCATGAAGTCCTGGGTTCGACTCCTAGGTTGGGAAAAGCGATAATGTTAAGTGTTGTTAGTATTGCCTCTCCTGTTACCTTTAATCCATCCAAAGATTGTCTGTGAAACATTGCGATAAGACCGCCCATTGTGTCACCTTATGTAAAATTTCTAAATTTTTATATAATACATAATAATAATATTTAATACATAATTTTTGAAGTAACACTTCTTTAGCATCGTTGTGATTTGAAAGTCGATGAAACGAAAAAGTGACAGTAAAAGAGACGAACACATAAATTCATAACATTTAACGTGGGATAAAATGAGATAGGAAGCATTATACAGTGTGTCTTATATTCGTGGTTCTCTTTGTGCTCTGCTTCGTACCCCCTCCACTCGTGTTTACCAAGGCATAGTGGGAGTTCGCTTGGGCCTCAGCGTTGTACGTTTGTTAATACGTGTTTGTGCGCGCATGCGTAGTACAAAGCTTGACAAAAGGCATCACAACAACCGTGGTGTTTTGTAAACGTGTATGTAATATACGTCTGTAGAGATTTTTCATAATTTTTATGATAAAATTCTTCATAATTTTTATTATATATAAAATTTTGCAAATATGCCGAAATCTTAAAGCCAAAAGCTACCACGTGTGAATTGCACACTTTTTTTATTATGGTGTGCAAAAAAAAAAATGTTATTGTGGAATTTCTCAGAAGCAGTCTGCAGTCTGTATTTTGTGCCTGGTTGATGGCAATAGGCATGGGACTTAAACCCTCTGCTTAACTCTTCGGACACTACAGACATGGTGATTCAAAAATGAGTTCCAGTCTTAAGTAGGTAATGACAATGAGTTCTGAGGAGCAATTGCCCAATTGCCGGGCCCTATCAGAATACCAGCGCTGCGACATTTTAAATGTCGCGGCATCATGCTGAGATAGGAGCCTTTTGGCCGCGTACAGGACTTCCTTCTTTAAATTTTAATGTTAGTTTGTTTTTTATTGATTTTTATTTATGTTAAGTGTGTTTTTAGTATGTGTGATTTCCTGTGCGAGTCTCAATAAATACTTTTACTTTCTTTCTCTTTTTTTCAAAAACGTTGCATTCTAATGTCAGTCTCAATAATAATTCATGTCAAAAAATACCTCAAATTTTCATAAATTTTTGACTGATTGACAATGTCATTCAAATGAGTTTTTAAATCGCGTTATTTTGAGGGAATTGGTCTTCTGATCAAAAGTCTCTGATAAAAACCAGCTATTTAATTACGCAACACATTTTCGTAAACGATTACGACTAATCTGTTTCATTTTGACAGTTCAACAACATTCATTGCGTTATTTATGTTGTTGAGCAGAATTTTTTTCGAACTTATGAAGCAATGGATTAGCAATCTGTTTCAAAACGATTCAGATTCTGATTGATCGTGTATTACGCAATTAGGGTACAGAACACCCTATTAACGAAGGAAAATCTAGCCACAGCAAGAATTATAGCCAAAGTCTTCTTTAAGTTACACTGATGATAACTCTTGAAGAATAGATTACTTTGTACAACATAATACTGTATTTTATACTAAATAGTCATTCCAATCATTTTGTCCACTTTTCAGAATACAATTAAGATGATCTGAGCAATCAAAATCGTTTTAAAATGTCGTTAAAAACACTTTAGTAGTATATTCTCACTTTAACTCTTGACAAAGTTTAAAAGGTTATTTTGTATTCGAAATAATGTAAGTAATACGCAGTTTCTGATAAATATCTTAAATAAAACGTGATTTAAACCTTTTAAGTTTAAAGATATAATCCACAAATTCTCAGCATTCAAGTATTTACCTTTTGTTTATATGTATAAGAGCTAGCTGCGCCCCGCGCCGCGGTTTCATCCACATAAGTCTCGATTCCGTGGGAATATCGGGATAAAAAGTATCCTATGTCCTAATCCAGGTCAAGGTCTACCCATGTGCCAAATTTCATCCAAATACATTCAGCCGTTTTTACGTGAAAGCGTAAAAAACAAACTCACTTTCGCATTTATAATATTTATATTGTGAATTATAAGCTAACTCTAAATCTTGTTGTACATCCATAAAAAAGGGGGAAGAGCTCACATATTATTGTACCTAAGTGATTATTCCCTACTACTTACTGAAGATTAGTTGCGTATATATTTTCGGAGAACAATTAGCAAATAGGCAGTCTCTTTACCAGCGCTGGGACTCTGTCTCGCATAGGGTCGCAGCTTTATGCTGAGCGATGGCCGTTTTGCGTGGATGTGACGCATGTTTTCCCCCAAACTGTTTATTTTCGTGTTTTGTTCTTACCTTGCGTCATGTGTACCGCAAATAAACGTATTTTCTTTCTTTTCTTTCTTTTTTTCTTTCTTTGGTACATTACCAATGTACACACGGCTACACATCAATCTATACATTTCCAGTTTATCGTCAGTGAAGTTCTAACAGTACGTAAGTTAAAAATGGCTACTTTACAGGAGAGTGAAAAAACTGTATGAAATTAATGTAATGATTTGAACCCGTGAAAATCCCAATAATCGTTTTCATTGAAGGAATTAATTATCCAATGACATTCAATTCTCAAAACACTCATAAAATGACTTACGCAAGAACTTCACTGACGTTATGCTGATCTCGCATTTTATAGGATTTCCGTACAATGCTAGGTCAGCTTATACTGGAAATGTATAGCTTGATGTGTAGCCGTGTGTACCAGTCGACAGTAGCCCCCGATTCTCTTAAGGCGAAAGCGTCAAGGTAGCCCGCGAAATTGAAATTTTCATACGTTTTTTGCAATTTGCAGGTCAGTGTCAGATTATTCACCAACCACACGAAAAGACGAAGAAGATTTATTAAAAAATTAGTAATATCTTTATTATTTATTTATTTACGTGTATTTAATTTTAATTCTGAATAAACTTATATATGCAATTTATTTATGCATAGATATATTTTGTAATTTTCTTGTAATTAAATTCATTCATTAAGATGATTGTTTATTCTTACTCATGTAAAAACACGATGTTCTTTAAAAAAAAACTAATTATAATTTTGTTTTTTTGTTTCGTTTCCATTGCATACGTCTTATTTAACAATGAGCGATTTGTTTAGAAGACGAACAAAAACTTTTCGAAAAAACACTAATTGAACAAAACGATTTTTTTTTAAATAAGTCGCTGTACTTGCATTGTTTTTAGTTTTCATGAGTTTTTAAATCCGAACCTTTTTAAGAATTCTGCGAAACTGATGTGCTTAAGTATTTTGTAAAGTTAACACAAATGCAAAAAAAAACATCTAAGGTTACTTTTGACATTGTTATTCGACAGTTGTTGCGGTCAGGGGGCCTAAAACGGCCACATTAAGCAATTCCTCTAAAAGCAATTCATTTTCTGAATTCCCAGCAATTCCTCTATGGACACACATATTTTAGCTGAATCGTATTCAATTCAATTCATATCAGAATCACATTTGCTGTAAATATTACCGCATGAAAAAAATTAAGACCGTAATTTTAGTGGATATTTTTTCTTTACAGTTTAGAAATAAATTATTTGTATAGTTTAAATGTTATTTCATTATAATATAGAACTGTCAAACAGATGAATTGCGTAATACGAATTGAACGCAGATAATATTATAAATTGTCAGTTTGTGACTGTTTGTATGATTCATATTATCTATGATTCTGCCAAAGCGATCGTTTTAAGCCCCCAGAAGCCCAAAAGTTTGACAACCAGTCTTACCAAGTTGTGTACCCAGTAACTGGGTTGTGGAGCAGTAAGGCAGTCGCTTTATGTAAAATACTGGTATTTAGCTACAGACTGGAAGCCAACTCCAACATAGTTGGGAAAAGGCTTGGCAGATTGATTGTACTTTGCTTACTTTAGAAGACATGTAAAGGTTCTGGTGTTCAGCTGCAACCGGTTAGACTGGGAGCCGACCGAGATTTTTATTAATGATATGTAAAAAAATGTTTCATAGAAAAGTGCAATATCTACACGATGTAAATGTATAAAATAGCAGATTTTTAAATAACCGACGGAAAATTTCAACCCAGGGGTTTCAGATTCCTAGTGGGGTTGCGGGTTTGTCCGAAAGGGATATCGCGGCCCCGGCACACGGGCAACGGAAGGAACATAGGTGGAAAAAAAAAAAAAAAAAAAGCGGGTCAGATTCATGCATCGCGGTTTCGCGTCGATGTCGCTGTATAAAAGATAGTATGCCACCGGTATCGGGAACAGGTCCAAGCTTGAGCTAAGGCTCCTGAGAGAAGAACCTCCTAACAATGCGAGCCATGTCCAGAAGTACCGCTTTCTAAATCAAGCTCTTGATCCAGCTGCTCAACGAGAGCCTCCTCAGGTGTTGGTCGAGTCATACTATTATAATAGAGTTCGAGTCGATACGTAAGAAAATTCTAACCCCACTAGGTAGGTAAATAAGTACTTATACATACTAAAGAACGTTTATTTTAAACGAGTAATGAATTATGTAAAGTGTATAGTTTAACAACTGCGAAGGTCGAAGTGTACTGTTTGCTTTCTTAGTTAATACGGTGACATACGTCAGTGCATCTGTATTTGAAGAGGCTCGTGGCTAAGTGGCTAAGTGGCTACCGAAGAGGAGATGGCTAAAGCCACACCTCACTTAAATATTTAATTAACCTTATCAAATAATTATTATGTACCACAACCAACCTCAAAACTCAAACTCAAAGCATTTATTTCAAATAAACCAATTACAGGTACTTTTGAATTGTCAAGGGGTCGGTCAGTCAGAAATATGAAGCTAGTTGCCCATTCCAACGCGTACTAGGTTCCTATGGAGAATAACGGGCAAGAAACTCCACGGGCACTCTTTTAAATCAGAATATTTTTACAAAATATTGGTTACATCATCCATGCTGTAATTATACATGTGAGAATAATGTAAAAAGACGTGCACGTTAAAAGCGTCAGTAATAAAAATAAAATCAAAAACAATTCAAAAATTAAAATAAATTCAAATAAGCCGTGGCAGCTAAGAGATGACCAGTCCTTACTGACGGCGCCCGTTCACGAACATGACGCATGCATCAGCACCATTTAGCTCAACCATTATGAAGGGAACTTAATGATCCAACACACACGCCACCACCAGCGAGACATTTGAGTGAGCATGACATACTCTCAACCGCCAGGGCACACTCAAGTCAATGAAAGACGTACCCAGTAAATGGTAACTGTAAAGTAGGGACATAGTGCTCACACATGTGCTATGCAATTATATAATACTAAGAGATTGAATTTATACAATCTAAAGATAGTTTTACAATCTTCAGCAGCTGCAACAATATTTTGAATGCTAATCAATTAGTTTATGCGCCCTTGTGGAGCTGGACCAGCGCTGAGCCAAGCATTTTTGTCGTCGATGTAATCCCCCAACTCATAATATGCTTGGCAGCATAGTGTGCGTTTTATACAAGATTTAAATTTCGTTTCATTCAGTTGGAGTATGTGGGGCGGTATTTTATTGTAACATTTCAAACAGTACCCCATGAAGGATGAGTCCACTTTAGCCAGTCTGAAACCCGGTTGAATCAATTGGTCCCTATTTCTAGTCCTATAATTGTGTCTATCACCTCTTTTACTGAAAAGACTTAGATTTTTCCTAACGTACATGATGTTTTCATAGATATATTGACAAGGTACCGTCATGATATTAATATCTTTAAACAGTTCCCTTAGAGAATCGCGTCTCCGGAGGCCATACATATATAAATCAATAAAATAAATGTTATATTTATGCGCTTAATTAAGTACCTGGTCGACCGAGCTCTGCACGGGTGAAATTATGCTTATTTAATAGTATAGTTCATACTAATTCCATACTGCCATGTCGTTATTCTCTGGTAGCCATTTTGTTCTAAACTTTGGGCAACCCTGCTCGGGTGAAAATACAGAGAGAACGAATTTTCCCAGATATGAGACCTAGCTAGATCGATTTTTCGCCGAAAGAAAAAATACGTGCCCAATATTTTTTTATAATCTCAAAGACGGACTAAAAAAAAAAATTTTTAGTCATCATCATCCCTATTCCTATTTTGGTGTCCAGTAACCGTGACCGGTTGGTCATCGTGGTTGGTCTTACCCCAAGGGAAGAAGACGTAAGTCTGTGTATGATAATTTGCTTTCGAACACACGGGGACGCTTCAGGAAAATAGGAAACTAATTAAACAAATGACTATCCCTATTATGTATTTATTTTTAAAATACTCCACGTAGGTGCCAAGCCAATCACAGGAAGTACATAAGGATAATATTGTTAAGAGTATATTGCATGAGTCGTTTACTTTTAATTTTTCCTTCCCTAATTTAGGTTTAGGCATAGAAAAACAAAATTTATGTGTTTTTCTCAAACATGCTTGGAAATACGAGCATTATTTTGACAAACTTCTTGGAGATAAATCGAAATTGCTGTACTGCTACCTAATTACGCAACACATTTTCGATTTGCAATTGAGTCAAATTTGTTTCGTTTGACTAGAATTGCTTTCAATTTACAACTTTTGAAAGCAATTCTTGTCAAACGAAACAAATTTGACTCAATTGCAAATCGAAAATGTGTTGCGTAATTAGATAGCTGCTCGAAAACATGCGAGCGTCCGGCCGGCAATGTTTGTATAAAAATCCATATCTGTCGTGCTTAGCGGCCGAATAAATATGAGACCCGAATATAATATGAATATTATCTGTCGTGTTATTTAAAAATGGAACGAACTTTTTACTTCAACACACGGCAACCAAGGAGGTAACTTATCAAAGATTTTAATTAAATTTTGATTTGGCTTGCAAATAGAGCTGTTTAAAAGGTGTATCCGCAGTGGAAGCTCACGAAATTCCAATTTTCTTACGTTTTTTGCAATTTGCAGGTCAGTGTCAACGTGTCAAGTTGTATCTTGATCAAAATATGATTCGCGACTATAAAAGACATGTATTTACAGAACTATAATCATTAAAATCATTGATACATCTCTCTAAAATAGATTGGTTTCATAAGAACAAACTGATGGAGAAGTTCCAAATAACAATGCAGTAGGCCTATCAATAAGTACCATATACTTAGCAACATAGAAAATGGTCAACAAATCTACAGTCACAAAATAGAAAAGAATCTACTTTTATAAAAGATAAATAAAATAATAAAATAATAAAAATCAAAATCTATTTAAACCAAACATGTAATTTGGATTAAATAGATTTTGATTTTTTAATTATTTTGCCATTACTACTGTAACAAATCTGAATAAATATCATATACCCAAAAGCCACTAACAAAGAGTTGAAATTAAATTGTAGGTTAAGACTGTTTTTCTCAGGAACTCGTCTAGGTATCAAGTTGAAATTAATATCAATTATGCAGGTCCCTTGGAGCTCTAAAAAAAGACTACGCAATATAAAAAATATGGCCATTAATGCGACACATTTTGATACTCGCAAATAAATCAAAACTATAGTAGTTCCCGTTGGCCTAGAATCATGAAATTTAGCAAGAAGCAAGGTCTTGCAGTAAAGGAAAACGTCTGAAAACGTGTTTTAAGTAATCGCAAAACGGTGAAGGAAAACATCGTAAGATAACCGGCTTGTCCTAGAACCAAAATTTCGAAAACATGTGTCATCTACCAATCCGCACTGGGCCCGCGTGTTGGATTACAGCCCACTCGCTCTCACAGAGAGGAGGCCTGGGTCCCAGCAGTGGGAACATCATATGTAGTTATGCCTTCTAATCTAATCTACTTCTAATCTAGCAAAGATATTTAATTACTAATTAGCAGCTCATTAGAATCGGTACGATTTTGTAATTACGAGAAATTTAATCGATTTTGCATTATCAACAAACTAAGTCACTAGTAACTAACTTATTAATGCTTAAGTCAATATAATAATAATTAGGGGTTTCTTAAATGACGTTCATTAAGTGGCAGCACTGAGACGTCAGGTCCGGGTACCTGTCAAAAGTGTATTTATTACTGAATGTTGAAGAAAGAATGGAACGAATGTCATCATATTGTTTATTAGCTCCGCTCCGCGGTTTCACCAGCATAAGTCTCGATCCCGTGGGAATTTCGGGATAAAAACTATCCTATGTCCTAACCCAGATCATGGTCTACTCATGTGCCAGATTTTATTCAAAACTGTTCAGCCGTTTTAGCGTGAAAGCGTAACAAATAAATAAAAGGTTGTTTAATCAAGGTTGCCTGGAAGAGATCGCAGAAAGCGATAAGGCCGCCCATTGTATGTTTTGTAGTGTTAAATTTATGATTTACTATGTATTTTCTGGTGTACAATAAAGTATATATAAAGTATATATAAATAAATAATAAACAAAAAGTCACTTTCGCGTTTCCCCTTAAATTATATTAGTTAGGATTTATGGTGTTCTTCACCACACAATCCTCACCTTTGAAAACTTCATGAAAATAAGTTTTTAGAACGCCAAAAAATTGCCATAGTCACCAAGGTAAAAAAATAGTCGCATTACGATTCCGAAGTTATTGCTAATATTATCATAAAGAGGTAACATTTGTGAGTTTGTATGTAGGGGCTTATCTTCGGAATTACTGATTCGATTCCGAAAATTCTGTCACTAATGTGAAGCTACAGTATTGTCGGGTTTAATAGGATATACATTATACAGTGTAGAAAAGACATCGACCCAAAAACCTGATGATCAATCACAATCTGAAACATTTTGAAAGAGATTGCTAATTCATTGTTTCATAAGTTAGAAAAAAACAATCAGCTCAACAACGTAAATAACCCAATGACTGTTGTTGAACTGTCAAATGAAACAGATTAGTCTTATTCATTTACCGTACCGAAAATGTGTTACGAAATTAGATATCTGTTATCATGTATTCTGGACCCCCAAGCTTTGAAATTTTTCGTCGGTTATTAAAAAAAATCTATTAAACTTAGGGGTATTCAGAATCTATCGTTCGATTCTGTAAAAATATCACCGTGAAACTTAGGTGAAGTGAGCGTGAAGTGAGCTGTCAATAGTGTTAATCCCTAGCATCCTGCCGGTCGAATTTGTGGCAGTGACAGCTCACTTCACCTAAGCTTCACGTTAATATTTTTACAGAATCGACCGACAGGTTGCGTGTCGATGTCTCCGCCATTCTGTATTTTATTAAGTTGAAACAAGAGATGCACACGGACGAAATCGATATGATAGAAGTCATAGTAACACGAATTCTGTGAATTTTTCAGCTGATAGAAAATATGCAAGTCAGTCAATAATTCTATACTATTAAATGAGCAATATTTGTATACCTATAGATACAGGGTGGCAGGGACATCGACGCGAAGCCGGCTACCATGGATTCAGTACATGATTCTGAACGCCCCTGTGTTGAAATTTTTCGTCGGTTATTAAACAAAAAATCAGTTGTTTCATAGAAAAGTGCAATACCTACGCGGTCAAAATGTATGGAGCAGCTCGTTTTTTTTTTAAACCGACGAACAATTTCAACGCTCGGGGCATCAGAATCATGTACTGAATCCATGGTGACCGGCTTCGCGTTGATGTCCCGGACACCCCGTATATATTTGTATTCACCTTCTCGAAAACGGCTCTAACGATTTCGATGAAAGTTGCAATATACGGGATGGGGGCGAAAAATCGATCTAGCTAGGTCTCATATCAGGGAAAATTCGTTTTCTCCTTATTTTCACCCGAGCAGAGCTCGGTCGCCCAAATTTTAGAACAAGATGGCTACCTTAGAATAATGACATGGCAGCATGGGATTAGTAAGTACCCTACTATCATGGCAGCATGGAATTAGTAAGTAACTACTATCATGGTAGCATGGAATTAGTAAGTACCTACTATCTTGGCAACATGGAATTAGTAAGTACCTTCTATATTGGCAGCATGGAATTAGTAACTACCTACTATCTTGGCAGCATGGAATTAGTATGTACTATTAAATGAGCATTTTCTATCTCCACCCGAGCAGAGCTCGGTCGACCAGGTATTCAATAATAATGAGTAATATCCGCAATATTACCTAAAGATTGCATCGGTAATCTATTTGTGATATTATTCTCAATATTGTTTTTTGAAATTCGTGTTAGATTAGATTGTGGCCTTGTGGCCTATCTTGTATCGATACACCTTATCAAAGCCGGTACTAGGTATTTATTTATTTTTATTAGTCTAACTTAATATGACATAATGGGTTAGGAAAAGTCTGGGGTGCATCTAAAATATGTAAAAAAAAACCCTGTTTGATTCACAAGGGGCACATACTGCAATAACATTACCTAAAAGTAATAAAAAATCTTATTATTATAGAAAAAACAAAATGCAATTAAAAAAACACATTTTTAGTACCAAAATCACCCTAAATTTAACAAAAAAATTGCAAATTTTCAACAGGGGTCATATGTTATGACTTTTAGACACCCGCTTGCCTACGGGCGCCCGCGCCCCATGGAATAACCCGGTAAAATTCCTCATTGAAAAAACAAAATACGATTTTTTTTTCTGTTTTCGTTAAAATTACCATATTAACAGACTCTCAGTATGATACCTAACAAGACCCTCACGAATCGGACAGGGTTTTTTTATGTTGTATAGTACACCCACATTTTGCCAGATATGTTTAAGTCCCGTTACGTTTATTAGGTTCAGTTTAAGTAATTACTTATACTTAGTTGGTTATTGGTTATACTAGCTAACCTGAAGACCTTTTCCTGTAAAATTTTCAATAAATCATACAAAAAAAGCACTTCTTTTAGTTTTACCTAAATTGTCAAATTTTTCGGGCAGCGTTTCCAATTTCTCTTTCCATCAAATATTTATTCGAACATATAAAATAAATAAAAATAACCAAATTGATCCAGGTGTTCTCAAGTGATGCACTTACCTACGAACAGCATTTCATTTTTAACCGACTTCCAAAAAGGAGGAGGTTCTGTGTTCGTCTGTAGTTTTTATTAACTTTAGTTAGCTAATAAAATACGTACTTTTCGCACTTAGTCCATGTGGATAATATTATGTAACCACAATTAAAAAGGAAAAAAAAAAAAAAACTTGCATTTCTGCACTAATAGAGAAACGATTTATATTTTTGTTTGTAATGAATAAACAAAAAAACTACCGGACCGATTTTTAAAATTCTTTCATCAGAAGAATGCTATATTATCACTTATCATTGAGTAGCATAGACTATAATTTATGTAGGTCTTACTTACAGCTGTATTGAGCCTGAAACTGTGCCTATACCTAGTCCTAGTCAGATAGGAAACGCCGACCTCATCGATCTTATTTTTAATATTTTTTAATATGGCATGTAAAAGTGATTTAGATATCCTATTTACAGAATAAACAGTTTCATTTCCTAATTAGTGTTAATTTTTTACACGTATTTATTCGCTTCACTTGTAATTGTAACTAACAAATAAATGTATTAAAATCTTGGAAGCAAATTTGATTAAAGTGCTAACTGCATCTCGCGGTTTCACCCGCGTAAACCTCGATTCCGTGGGAATATCGGGATAAAAAGGATCCTAACCCAGGTCATTGTCTACCCATGTGCTAAATTTCATCCAAATCTGTTCAGCCGTTTTAGCGTGAAAGCGTAACAAACAAACAAACTCACTTTCGCATTTATAATATTTGTTAGGATTAAACCTATCTATAACAGAATATTTGGTACCAACTGCAGATGCAATAAAAATACTTATTATGTAAAATATACCTCACTGCAATTTCTAAAATAGTAGGTAATTTAAAAATAAACAGTAGGTAGGTACTCTAAACTTCGTCTTATTTTCATTGATAAAACAAACAAATGATTATGAAATAAACAAACCAAAAATCCAGAAAAAAAATCCAAATGACAGGAAACGTCAATTGTAAAACAACAATCCTCCCGCGTTAATTCACTTCACTTAACACAGACTCACAAAAACACAAAGTAAACACGGTGTCGGAAATCACTACGAAAAAAGTCACACGATGTTATTAATTGGAATGGAATTAGACGTAGTGTCTCGCGCGACGGCCGAGAGGTACTGGAGGCTTTGCCGCGAAAATGATCAACGTCACGAAAATGGCCGGCCCTGACCGATTACGTAATTTGACGTTTATTGCATTTTGATAACTGGCTATAAAATGTTTGTTCATTTTACGATGTTTTATTCAGTCGCCCGTGAAAGTAAGTTTTTCATAGGCGATTCGTTTTCAACTTCGTGTTATGCTATAGTCTTATTTTTAACTAAGAGTGACAATACATATATTTATTGTATTCCAATTAATTTTATTTCATCTACTTATATCCTTATTGAATCAATTTGAAATCTTGTAACTAATATTTGTATACCAGTTAATGGTGAAACATATTATTATTGATCCAAACTCTTAAATGTATGAACATCTGAGTAGGTATCATTTTTCTGTCTAATAAATTACTTTGACTTTTAGGCCCGTGTTACAGAACCTCGTTCAAGACTCAAATATTACTTAAAACTAGTTTCAACCAATCAAAAGGCTTTAAACGACTTTTAAGTAATGTTTGGATTTTGAGTAAGGTTCTGTAATACGGACCTTTAACTTTTGACTTTAACTTTTTGTCTTTGACTTTTTGACTTTGACTCTTTGTCTTTGACTTTTTGACTTTGACTTTTTGTCTTTGACTTTTTGTCTTTGACTTTATAACTGCTGTTGTAAAAACTTGAAGTTTGAGAGGCGCGTTTTCATTGGTAGTCAGGTAGAGTAAGTTCAGTAGGTAGTAAAGAGCAACTCTAGTACTTAATTAATATTGGTTTACTGGAAATATCTGAAGTCAGATGTGAGTGGAAACGCCGCAGTCTGTAGTTTCTGCTTACCCCTAATGGGAATAGCCGCGAGTTTATGTATGTGTGTGTCTCAAGGCTACTTTATATACGAGTATTACCTCTAGGATATTCAGCAACATTACAGATGATAAGTCAGTATTTATAAAGGAAGATATTTTCATTAAATCATAACATTCTTATCTTGTTGAATTAAAATGTAACATTTGACAGTGCCTTTATGGCATAGTAGTAAGGGCGACATTAGTAGTGCAAGTGTTACTTGGTTACACTGTACATACGTAATCAGAATTCCGAGATGACCATCACTTTTTTGCTGACTATACTTACTAGTCTACATACTAAATATTTATTGATCTATTAAAAAATTACAAAGAAAATATCATATTCATGTGATATTTTCATAGCTTTAAGTACATTGGTATAGTACAAGGTCCCTAAATGTCTCTACTACACTATCTAACAGAAACGATTACAAAAAAGTAAAATGAAAGGAGCAAGAGACAGCTGAAACGTTAGGACAAAGATGCCACTGAAGGGTGCACTGACCGTCAATAAGATTTTGTTTTCGAAAACAGCAATAAGGACTGCTTTTGTTTGCCATTGCCAATTCTGCTTGGGCGGAAATATTCTGTCCTGGTAGCAGTCACGTGACCATTCACTCCCTTTTAATCCCTCACACGGTTCATCCATAAAGTCCTATGTATAGTATAATGCGTCATAAGTATTTTAAATCAACCTCTCTATTAAGTAGTTATGTCGTTGGCCTACAAAAATAACATCCCGTCACACAGTCCTTCCATTATGGATTACTTCATATTAGGTACTAATTAATTACGTATTTTGTCGGCTTTTATCAAAAGCGCGATGAGTCGATAAACCATTTCATAATGACTTCTAAAAATATGACTGCTTAAAAAAAATAACAATAGAGGCCCTATAACAGATCCCTAAGGAACTCCAGATGGGATTAGATTCTATTCGCACGGAAAACCCCAGAAAAAAAAGTTTGAGATTTATTTGCAAAAAAAAACGGTGTATATAGATTAAATCCGTATATTCCAGTGCCAGTTAAGAGTTATGTAAAAGAACCCGGTGATCAATGTAGTCAAAGGGTTTACTATAATTTAAACTTTTGCTGTTGTGTAATTTCTTTCGAAATAAATTCATCGGAGAGAATAAGATAGTCCAGCCCATCCAGGTAAAATCTATATGTGAAATAAAATCTGCTAAGATTTATAAAAAATCCTTAAATCTTAGAAAAAAAAAAAAAGCTTAAAGCGCTGCCCAAACAGTGACACTGTAAAACGTCCATTTTATCGTCGTACAGTTAGCTGTATTGCAACATGAAAAATTACAAGCCCAAAAAAAAAACAGTGTAGAAAAAGACGGAACATCTTTTTCGTCTGGAAAAAAGGAAATTTAATCAACTAAAGAAATATATCATAGGTATTGGTGTGTTTATTATATAATATATAATAAAGCGAAATAACTGTCATATTATTGGCGGACACGAGATTCAACTAAAATCACACGCATCGCAATTTTCAACCGTATTTGTATACCACGATGCACTACTGTCGCTTCACCTTCTGCAGTACCTAAAAATTTGCTTCTTACCGCCGCAATCGAACCGCTTCAAACTTTAAAACAGCGTCATCTATCGCCTACATCATTAAAACCTTACCTGAGAGTACTCCTTTTCTCCGCTAGAGCGAGTTGCTGCGCCACTGTGAGTGGTCGTGGCCTGTTCGGCCTAGGTATGGGGGCTCCGGGGAAGGAATCCCTTCCCTCATGAGCTGGTCCATCGTCGACAGGCTCTTGTTCAACTTCCTCGCCAATCACGAAGTTGGCTGGTGTGCCCTGGAATTGGAGAAAAGTCGACATGAGTAAGACTAATTTGTTCCCTAGTTACAGTGCAGTGCCGGTGAATTCAGGGGTGATGGCATGGTCGTACCCAGTTTTTCGCCCGGGGGGGGGGGGGGGGGGGTTTAAGCCGGGTCACCCCGCACATTTTTTACCCTACATACTACACGAAACATGAGAGTGTGTAGGGGAAACACTCGCAGGAGATCCTGCTTTATAGGTAGTAAAATAAGTAAACTGTGCTTGCTTGCTGCGTTCGCGTATTTTACATGATACAACATGACAGACCGCGCAGCGCGGTTTTTCTAAAATATAACTTTCTAATGCATAATATATTGTAATTGTAAAGTAAGTCTTAACGTGGCTAACATAGGTTTTATCGACAACAGTAGGAACTGAGGCATACAAAATCCAGGGGGAGCCGAGAATATCGGGATAAAAAGTATCCTATTTGTTAATCCAGGTCATGGTCTACATATCGCACCTTTGGTAGAACAAGGGCACAATTGCAGTTTTTGCAATTTTATTATTAATTATTTTTGTCTTTGTCGCGCCAAGAGAGTAACAAAATGGCGCCAAAAAGACAACGCCACTATTTCCATCTGGCGGGTCTTTGTCCCTCCAGTTCAAAGGGCCTTTTTAAAGCATTTCTGCATATTTAAGTCATTTTGGCAATTTATGACAATTATGCCCTTGTTCTACCAAAGGTGCGATATGTGCAAAATTTCATCCAAATCTATTCAGCCGTTAAGCGTGAAAGCGTAACAAACAAACAAACTTATTTTCGCATTTGTAATATTAGTTAGTAGGATTGGCGAAATGTGTCTGTTATATACGAGTACAGGCCTTCTCCTTCGGAAAATAAACACTTAAAAACTCTTGAAGCAAACAATTGAAACCAAACTTACATTTTCCTTCGCCTCTTCCGAGTCAATTTTTTCAAAGTTATCGCTTTCACTTGACGAACAACGGGCCTGGTCCTGTTGCTCGGCCATCTTATGCCCTGAAAATAAAAATAAAGAACATTAAATTTAATAGGTGACAATCTAGAAGAATGCCTCTCAGGGGGACCGCACACGCTTGGGACTCGCTATTCCCAACTATGTTGGGGTCGGCTTCCAGTCTAACTGGATGCAGCTGAATACAAGTATTTTACACGGAGCGACTGTCTATCTGAACTCCACAATCCAGCCATCAAAAAAACGTCAACGCACACTACCCAATATTTTGCGAACGCCTATTGCGTATGATTAGCAATGAAACGACTGAGCCCACCTTTACAGCCCGTCCGAATTGAATAGGCACCTCGCCCCGTTGTCGAGGTGTTGTACCATCGAAGAATTTCATATCTAAGCAATTTGAAAACAAAATCCCGTGAACGCGATGACCACATCTGTTACCACCCCGGTTCTATGGCGGCCGAGCACTGCAAGCGGAAATAGTCCTTACGGTGCATAGATATGAACTTCTTCGATGGTACATTTCACACGAGCTCTATTTATTAATGTAAACGCCTACTCAAATGTGAATAGCAACAAGTTGCGAGTAACAACTTTAACGTAATTTGTGTAGGCGTGCATAGTTTAATTCAACGCAGTTTTGTATGTTAAGAACTAGCTGGTGGGTTGTGTGACTTAATTTTTTTTTGAACTCGTTCCCATTGATAAGTAAGGTGTGTAGTACTGAAGTAAATGTGGACGAAGTAAAAGTAATATGAAAGAACCGTGGCACGTGGCGTTCTGTAGTTTCAGCCGAATATAAAATTCGTCCTATATCCTAATTGGTTTTCTTCGGTTAGAGCACAAGGTTGGGGAGACATTTGCCCAGCAGTTGGACAATACAGATTGAAAACAAAAGCAGTACCTATCAAAGTTTTATTCACTACTGTTTTAAATTATACGAAATTTTATAGGTACTTTTCTTTATATAAATTTATACCCGAGAAAATGCATTTTTTTCGGTATTTTCAAATTTATTGTGCTTTTAGTTTTTTTAAGGTTGTAACTATCGATTTCCTCTGAATAAATGGATCTTTCGGCCGAAAATTCCCGAAAATCGAAAACGAGATTCGGTCGGAGTCTACTTCCAGGCGTGATATACTTATGTAGCATAGCATAATCAGACTATAATGTTCCCACTTTCTCTTCGAGAGGGAGTGAGCTACAACCCACCATGCGGGCCTAGTGCGGGTTGGTAGATGTCACATGCCTTTGAATTTTTGGTTCTAGGACATGCCGGTTTCCTCACGATGTTTTCCTTCACCGTTTTGAGAGCAGTGCTGATGAAATTATTTACACAAAGTAAAGCGCCTGCCTGGGTTCGAACTGGAATGAAAATTTTAATTCTGTAGGATATCGGAATCACTTTTACACGTCATAATAAAAATAAGCTAAATGAGGTCGGCGAAAATTAAAAATAAGCTAGATAAGTATCGTAGCAAGTGTCGCTTTTTATTTAAATGATTTGACGGAGTGTCCCATTGGCGGAGTAATCTGTGACCAAGGACACCGTTTGACAGTACACGGTGTATCACTCAGCAAGTTTAGAAGATCAATGTCTGTGGTACGGGAATGCATAAGTGCATAAACGAAGCAATTTATAAATATTTTTTTATATATTCAAGTCAGTTATCACTCACACTCATTTTTCACCTTCCACCTTTCGTGGTAACATTTTTTTTTGTTTTTTGTGTAATACTAATACTCACTTAGTTTGAATTTTGTTTACTAATTGTATTTTATGTTTAGTTTTCATACGTTTTTTCTAGTTTAGAGAAGTACCTATAATACTACCAAAAAATTCGAAATACCTGCCAGAATGGATAAATGCTCACCAAATTGTGTTTCCTAGAGTATTGTAGAAACTAACCTATTTTCCTTTTTATTCTATGCCATAAAGATTTATAAACGCCTTTAAAGTTAATTTCAGAGAAAATATTTTATAATAACGCTAAATAGATGTTACCAATATTTTATTTCACGACTTTCAATTTAGTCAGTTTTACTAAGGCAAAAAAGCTAACGGTCGACCGTAAAATTATTTTGAATATCAAATATAATATTGCCTGTCCCAAACACATGTTACTTGAGAAGAAATCTAGCACTCGGCGGCCGCTGCCGCGGCACGCTCGCTACGCTCGCTCGCCTTCGCGCGTTGTGTGGTCACAGTTCTAACCTAACCTAACCTAACCTAACCGTTTCGAATTTGACAAAACGTTATTTTGAGTATTAATCTTACTATTTCAGGGAAACAAGATTTGGTGAGCATTTATCCATTTTGGTAGGCAAATGAATATAAATACAACACGTACAATTATTCTGATGAGTGTATAATTATTTTGGAACTTAAAACGTTGTTCTTAAGGCACCTCGGTATGGAGTGGGTTTATTTTATTTGAAGTTAACATATTTTAATTGGTAATTAGTCTTAGGGTCTAAAAATTATTTTGGTGAACATTTAAATTGTAGCCTATATTACGGTATAATATATTTTGGTAACCCTTATTTAGCGGTATGACGTCATACTGAAATTTAAAGGTACCTTAATTTTTGGGTAATTCAGTCTCTGCTGTAAACTGGTAACGTGAACAAGTAGTACGAAATAGTAACACGATACCCCTTGGTCAAACTGGGTGTCAGACTTTTGGGCTTCTGACTACCCGTTACGACTGTCAAAGATCTACGAATGACAGCCAAAAGTTAGATGCCTTATCGAAATTTCTACTAAATGCTTTAATGAGAAATATCCACCAAATAATAACATCACGAAGCTATTTTAACAATGCCTTAGACTAGGAATACGGAGTTCTCGACAATTCAGACCACTGACCTACATTCTTTTGAGGTAAGTATCGTAGGACAAAAAACGCAGAAGGCCCAAATAAAACATTTTTTTTTATTCCGTCTTGGAGATTATTAAAAAATATTGGACACATAATTTGTCTTTTTTTACGTACTTAATCTAAAGATTACGGCGATACATTGAGTTAAAATGTGCCATGACGTCACGAGTATGCAGATTTTATACTTACTTGTGACGGAGCGACCCCCACTCCCCAGAAAAAAAATCGTTTTATCTAAGTATTTTTTTATTAATATGTTAAAGCAAAAAATACGTGTCTAATATATATTTTTTTTCATTATCTGACTGACGGACTAATTAGAATTTCTTTTTTTTTACCCAGGCATCATCCCTATTCAAATACAAAATCATTTATTTGTAAATATGGGTAATAGAAGAAGATGAAGTTACGCAAAGTGAACCTTCTGTATCATTATTCTGTAGCTTTTTGAAGCGCCAGATGGAATCCGTTGATGAAAACCGATGAGATTCCATTCTGCGGATAGATGCCATTATCGAAGTTCTCTTAGTAATATTAAGCGTATTGCTAGGTGTAGGGATGACATCGTTCCTTGACAATTTCAGAGTACCTTTCATAGGGATGACGACAAAAAAAACTTTGGGTCCTTCTTTGAGATTAAAAAAAAAATTGGACACGTATTTTTTCTTTTTTTACGTACCTAGTTACGATTACGGCGATACATTGAGGTAAAATGTGCCATGACGTCACGAGTATGTAGATTTTATACGTACTTGTGACGTAGCGACCCCCACTCCCCAACTTAAAATGCGGTTTATCTAAGTAATTTGTTATTAATATGATAAAGCAAAAAATACATGCCGAATATTTTTTTATTATCTGACTGACGGACTAATTAGAATTTCATTTTTTTTTACCCAGGCATCATTCCTATTGGTTTATTTGAAATAAATGCTTTGAGTTTAAGCTGAGTTTGAGTTGAGTCTGGCTCTCCTCAGATATATTTTTTTTTGCAATTTGAGTTTTGCGTTAGCTAGGTTTTTACGACTTGACAAAAAAAAATGTGGCTCTGTCAGCTCTGTGTCGCATAGGGTCACAGCATTATGCGAAGCTATGGCCGTATTGGGTGGATGTAGGGTTGCCAACTTTTTGTAAAATAAATAAAGTATATTATGGTAAAAGTGGCAAAAATAAACAGTAGGTATCTTGGAAAAATGTACAGTTTTTTTAGTCTTTTTTAATGTTTTAAATATATTCATAATTTATTAGTGCAAGTCATCAATTTAGCACCAATTTTGAAGGCTTCTTATGCCTCACCGAATAGACGAACAGCATTTTTTTAAATTAATGAATGTACATATAGCTGTATTTCTCACGTCCCACCACTACTTGGCATTCATCACTAAAAATACTCATTCTGTGAATACTCAGGTGGCAGAACTAACTATAAAGATACTAGTATCTAAAAGGTAGATACTTAGTATCTAAATTAACAATCAGTTTCATTCTGAAATTAAAGCTACCTGAACCACCGCGCCCATGTCCAGGTGCATGCACGATTATCTACGTAGTACACGAAACTTTTTAATTAGGTATAGCTCTGGATATCAGTGAAAACAGTATATTCATATACTTGTTTTTGTTGAACAGTAAACAGTATTTTGAGTGAAAAACAGTAACTTTTTTAGTAGTTTTTAACATACTAGTGTAGATTTTTTTTTATGTAGTTGGCAACCCTACGTGGATGTGACGCATATTTCCCCCCAACTTGTTCTTTTCGTGATGTGATCTTTCTTTACGTCATGTTTACCGCAAATAAACGTATTTTTTTATTATTTTTTTATTTACCTACCCGGAGACTGGCAGCTTATCGAAGAAAATTGGAAAGAAGCTGTGTATTTTATGTTCGCTAAGCAAAGGTAAAAAAATAAATTAATATAGGTAAGCGTGTCGGTTACCATTGGATCCCAATAATTAAAATTAAAAAGATAATGTTTCTTTTTATTTAAGGCGACGATAACCAACTTTTAATGGTTTTATACTGAAGATCACGTCTAAACGAGTAGTGTTAATGATTTGGAAGAAACATTATGTTAAATTAGAGTATTTTCTTAATAGCTTAATATGTGAATATGTTTATATTAAACTAGTGTAATTAATTTGTAAAGTTATATCTAACACGGATAAAAACTGGGACGCAAAAACTATCAAGCGTATTTTTCTGAAACCTTCGCCATTTTAATTATTAATCTTTTGGTAGACGTTTTTTTATTAAAATACCTTTTGTTTTATGTATAATAATTTAATAATGCGTCTTATTTGGGACAGCGCTCCTTCATGGGCGAGTCCTATTACTGGTTGGACAAACGACGCGTTGCGTGAGCTCAGCACAGAACACGCAAGCTAACCATTCAAGGCCACTGGCATTTGTCGGCGTCTTAAGTAAATAATTTGTGAGATATGGGATATTTTCGGTTAAAACCGCAGAAATAACTTTGTTTATCACAGTTTCTTTGAGCATTATTATTAAATACAAACCTCTTTTGGCTGTCGAGATAATCAATGTTCTGCATGCGTAAATATTCATCCTGACTACGGAACCGCGCGCGCCATGCGTGCTTTTTTTTCTAAACAGACATGGTTTCTAGCCATGGAGTTCGCATCTGCGTCCATCCTCTTGACAAAATTATTACGCCGTTCAGATACCTATACAGTTAGTTTATTCACGACACACAACTAAGGTTATCCTTTAAAAGAAAGGTCATCTTTTACGACAGAAATTATATTCCGTAAAAACAGTGATGGTAGATCACTGTTTTTGTAAAGTATAATAATTTATCGTGCACTTTGTCATATCATAAGAATCACTAGCTACTGCCCGCGACTTCGGTCGCGTGAAGTTTCTTGTTTTTACCTTAAAATATATCATACGACACTCAGCAACACATTATAGCTTCTCATTAGTGAAAGAATTTTCAGAATCGTAGTTTCGAAGATTACCCCTTGCATACAAACTAACTTTAACCTCTTTTTATTATTCAAAATAATAAAGCATAGATAAAAAAAACAAAACCATTCTACCTTTTTCATCATTGCAACCAAAAACAGAACTTATTAAGCACCTGGCAACACTTAAAAACACACCCATCACGCGTGCAACATAAAAAAAAAAGAAAAACACTAGTGATGAGGAAGAGTTATATCCGATAACGGTTATTTCACAGCGTGTTATTTTTCGTTATCTAAATTAACGGTTATCGAAGTTCAAATGTCGACACGGTGTCAGATACTGACATTTCTCGTTCGGGCAGCGCATGCTCGTTGTGAAGGTGAAATAGGACGAACGATAAATCTTCGGAAGTGAAATAAAGGGCAAATGTATGAGTTAGATTGACTTTGGATGACATCTGTTCTCACATTTTCTGTTTACTGTGTAAGCGACGTATTTAAAGGACTATTTCGTTTCGTGACGTTGACAGGGAGGTGTTGTTGGTAAACATTTGTGAAATTGTTTTGTGAAATTTATTGAAAAAACCAGATCATGGCGTTAGTTAAGATTTTGACCAGGCACCAAAAGATATACAGCTATAATAGTTACTTAACGTGCTTTTTGGGTGGATATTTATTACAAAAACGTTTCTTGAGTTCGTTTTGTAATCCCAGAGACTAATTTGACAGGTGCAAATGACAAATACCAAATTTAAAAAAAATAAACAACAGTCACTTGAAATGTCAAATTAGTCTCTGGGATTACAAAACGTCACATGTCAAGTCCACACATTGACATTGGCAGAATTGTCGACATCGGCACCATTGCCATAAGGAAAAATAGAATAGAATAGTCAAATTAGTCAATGCGATTAAAAAACTTAGTTTAACAAACGTCTCAGGTTCTGTCGCCCTCAGGTTACGACTTGGGTAGATGAGAGTAGCCGATTGATAGAAAGTAAGATAGAAAAAGAGAGGTAAAAGACGTGCAATCGGAGAGGCATGTCCAGCCGTGGACTACTGAAAGAGGATCATCTTCGTCTGGAGCCTTTACCCAACTATGTTGGGGTCAGTTTCCAGCCTAACCGCATGCAGCTGAATACCAGTATTTTACATGGAGCGACTGCCTATCTGACTGCCACCACCCAGCAAGTGACTATTGAAAGATGATGATAACAATTCTTGTATTCTATGGCCTTGTGGCAATGATAACAATATTTTTAGTGAATTATTATCAGTAGTTCTCATTCAATAGATGTTCATCGAGTTAGTGATAGCCTCTCAAACACGCGGCGAACACGCCGTAAAATTCTAGCAAATGTCGACATAATGTTTTTAGTTATTAATACCGTAGGTACCGATTTAATTAATTAGTTCGCCTACAAAACAATAATAAATGACACATGTTCTTTTTAATTTAATTTATCTTCATAAATTATCATTGCTGATTTGCAGCCGAAAGACGTTTCACTGCTAAACATAGGCCTCCCCCAAGCACCGCCACTTCGACCGGTTCTGTGCTTCCCGCATCCAGCGGATTCCTGCGGCCTTCACCAGGTCATCGGTCCACCTTGTGGAAGGCCTACCACTACCAACCACGCGTAGCATGAGCAACTTTTTGTCGACGGAAGAGTAGGCAAAAATGACGTTCCGTGTAGACAGTACGACGGCAGCAAAGTTGAAAGAGTCAACTGCACTTTTTACGAAATTCACTCTTTGACATAATTCGACTCAGAATTCTTTGTTTTGTCATAGGACTTTTTTTCTGTTTGAACACATACACACATTTATTCTTAAAATGACGAAGTACTGTGTTTTGGAACAAAAAATATTACAGTAATATTAGCCTTAACCATTTCCTTGGTAATGCCCTAATAACTAAATGATGTAAAATAAAAGATAGCTTTGTTCTTCTATTAATTATCAAAATTTTGCATTCAAAACGTTCTTCTGTCAAATCATGATTTTGTAGATAACCGTATATACTTTGTGGCCGTCGAGTAGAAAGTTTTCTACTGTCTTTAGCGTGGCGATTACAAAATCAAATTGTCTTTACTACCTTAGACAACAGTCAGTTGTCAGTGTGATTTTGACAGTTTGGCATAGAAAACTTTCTTCTGGAATAGTCTACATGTAGAAGGACCTAGACAAAGATTGTTAGAAACGTAAGACAAAATGACAGATTGTAGAAAGATTTCTACGGTGCGATGTCAAAAATGGAGAAACGAAATGTCAGTTTGTATAGAAAGAGCTATGTCTATTCTTCGTAGAAATAGAAAGCGTCATGCTACGCGTGCAGGAAGATAACTATTCCATGTACATACACGACGACATAAAAGATCATTTATGATGATGGCAGTAATTTGCCGACAAGTGCAGTACCTAATTGTAGTATTTGAGTCACCCACAAGCTGAGTTTTTTGTTGCACATTTATTTTATCAATTTATTTCTCACTCGAAATGACCTACATAAGTGCGATAGTGGCGCCCTCATTTTTTCCAAACTCTTTTTTGGCAAGCTGTAAATAGGAGGACACAACGTAGGTATAATGAAATGATTATTTTGCAGAATCCCACTGTCTGTGTTTGAGTTGCATGATACTGTTTGATTTACCAATTAGTGCTCTTCAGTAACAAATAATACTTATTTGAGTTAGCACTGAAGTTAGGACTGAGATGTTTATCTATCTATACTAATAATAAAGTTGAAGAGTTTGTTTGTTTGAACGCTTATGTGGAACTATTAATCAGATAAAAAAAAAAAATTGCATTTGATAACCCAATTCTTGAGGAAGGCTTAGATTATTTAATATCATGCTAGGAACCCGAGAAACCGAGCAACAAGAAAAAAAGGCAGAAAGTACGGTAAGCGAAAATGAAGTAATATGCGATGCGAAGAAATCACGAGCAGAACCTAGTCATTAAATGCCTGTGTTACCCGAGAAGGGATATGTAGAAGGGTGTGATACACCTACATTTCACCAGTTATGTTTGGTTCTGTAACAACTGGGGACAAATCCAGACACAACGCTGTCACGAAAAAGAAATAGTTCTAGTTTTAAAAGTACCTGGACCTCATCCATCGCTTTCCATCAGACAAGATCGAGGTCTCGAGCAGGCCCATTTCCCAATAAAAAAGCTACCTGAATACAACTTTTATTTTATTTTAATAATATTGTCGATTAAAATATAGATTCTGTTTTAAAAGATTAGATCTCGCGTAGTAAATAAACGTGAACCTTTCGATAAACGCTAGTAGATTAGATAAATAATCTTATCATCGCGCTATTGTGCCGAAAACGTTTAAGGAAAAATGACAATTGATCAACAATGGAGAGACTTACGTATGTATGTCATTTGATTTGAGGTTTTATGCGCAATAGCGTCAATGTAGGGCAGTGTCTAAACTAAAAATGGTGCCGATTCTCTTGTCACAAAATTCTCCAACTAAACCAAAATGTACTTTATTCCTGTGAAACGACGTATCCCATTCTGAAATTGACTAAAGTTACGGAACTTGACTTTATTGCAGTTTGACAGCACTAATGTAATTTTAGCTAGTCAATTTAGTGAAAATTGGCAATTTAGCTATTCTGAATTTGACGTTATTCACCTTAAATTTTGATTGTCAAACATAGGAACATTTATTCTGAAAGAGGCCAACGTCGCGTATAGATGTCAAATATTTCGCTGTTTTGATTAATTTGGCAATATTACTGTATGGAAATATAAAATGTAAACTAAAACTATAACTGTAATGTGAACTAGCGAACTAGAATATTAATAATGAATTGAAATTATAACACTGAATTTGATGTTGTAACCGTTTTAGGTGTAAAAAAGACATTTGGATCGTTTCCAAATATATTTTTTACATCTAAAACTAAATATTCGGTATTACGATATTAATTATTGCATTTCATAATCGCTTCGCTAGTAAGCCGCGTTTGATATTTCCATAAAGTAATATTACCAAATTAATCAAAACAGGTAAATATTGACAGCTATTTACGACGTTGCCAACTTTTAGGATAAACGCTCATAATCAGACTACTTATAATCGCGATTAAAAAGGTGTTAAGAATTAAATTAGGTCATGATTAAAAATTTACAAAGCATTTTTCTCTTCTGGTACTTGTGAGTTTGGAAAATCTTTAAAAATTATGTAAACTTATGTGATTGCAGCTGTTGTTAATTCGGCAGAAATTAATAATAAAATTATTGTTATTAGAATACAATACGAAATGCATTCGTGAAAACTTTTAAAGATCTTAGTACTGAACATCTAATGTTCATTATGATTTGGAAAAAAAGTGGATAAATCCACTTTCAGATTCTGAGAAAAAAAAGAAAAAAAAAAAAACAGAGAAATAAATTTTTTCTAGATATTATCAAGAAAGGGTTCACTTGGAAAAATTGCGAGACTGATCCAACCCATTCGACGAGTTCGACAACATGCTGAAGACTTCCTTAGTAAAAATTACTATAGCTAAATTACAAATGCTGAAGGCAACAATAACAAACAGACAATCAAAAAAATTCAAGATGCCCTTGATGGCTTTCCAACGGCGACGAGAATACCGGAGATTTTCAAGTTACTGAATGAAAATCCTTTTTATTTTCTCGAGATCACATTTTTATTATTCAATTAGCTTTTTTACGTTGAAATAAATAGCAAGATAATCATGCTACAAGAATCAATTTTTTAAATGCTGTAGTTTGTCGATTTTATAATTAAATTAAAGGCTTTTTTCGTATTGAAAACCGAAAAAATATTGCCGAAGTTGTAAATCGTTTTCGGTGCACTACCCTAGCAGGGTCACATTGGTCACAGATAATAAAAACAAATACAGGTTATTGCATCATTTATAAAAATATACACAACAATTTCGTTTTTCGCCGTCACTAAGCTCCCTATATTTCATTTAAATAGTTATTGATAAACATTCAAAGTTCAATATTTGATTGTACTCAGGTTTATTTTGCATTTCGGATCGTTTCGTTCGCTTTCATTCACTCTTAATTTTAATTTCCGAAACATCTTGGTCTATGGTATAAATAACTTAGCGACTGTCAAACTCGATTTTAGTGGTGTCTAAATCGTTTTTAAATTTAGAGAATGTTGTTTGCAGAATAACTTTTAAGATTCCCATAACTAAAAATAAGATATTTTTTTAATAGTTTAGTTTAGATCGTTGTACAAGAGTATCAGCACCAATATCTTAAAATTTATTTCTTACATTTATGAAAATGCATGTATACAATATTTAACACAACTAACTGTTTACACTATGTAAATGACTTACTAACACAAAAACAAAAGGAAAGGATATAAAATATACGTACTTAAATGTATTTAAGAAATGAAAAATGATGGAGAGAATTGGATTAGTC
Source organism: Agrochola lota (assembly GCA_947364205.1). Lineage (NCBI taxonomy): Eukaryota > Metazoa > Arthropoda > Insecta > Lepidoptera > Noctuidae > Agrochola > Agrochola lota. The sequence continues at coordinate 3,511,360 of OX376246.1, read as the reverse complement.
AACAGCAAAGACGACATCTTGTAGTTTTGAAAATGCAAAAAATTAAGGATCAATTAATCTGCCTAGACTGCTGCAGCTCTATACCAGTATTCAGCTGCATTCGGGTAGACTGGAAGCCGACCCCAACATAGTTGGGAAAAGGCTAGGCAGATTGTTGGATGTAGATAACATATTGTTTGTTAAACTATTATTGCGTTTTTTCATCTGGAATTTCTCATTAGTACCCTGTGCCTTAATTGCGTAAAACACGATCAATCACAATCTGAATCATTTTGAAGGATATTGCTAATTCATTGCTTCATATGTTCGAAAAAGTCTGCTTAAGAGCGTTTATACAGAAAGTGGGCAACATCGCAAATAACTGTCAAATATTTCACTGTTTTGATTAATTTGCCAATATTACTGTATAGAAATAAGAAATGTGACTAACTAGGGGATTAAAATATTGATTATGAAATACAATCATTAATATCGTTACACTGAATATTTAGTTTTAGATGTAAAAAAGTATTTGGAAACTTTCCTAATGCCTTTTTTACACCTAAAACGGTTACAACATCAAATTCAATGTTATAATTGCAATTCATTATTAATATTCTAGTTCACTAGTTGACGTATTTCATATTTCCATATTAATATATAATATTGCCAAATTAATCAAAACAGCGAAATATTTGACATCTTTATGCGACGTTGGTCACTTTCAGAATAAACGCTCTTAAGTTCGACAATCAAAATTTTAGGTGAAAAACGTCAAATTCAGAATAGCTAAATTGCCAATTATCACAAAATTTACTAGCTAAAATTTTTTATATCTAAAACTTAATATTCGGTACTACGATATTAATTTTTGCATTTCATAATCGCTTCGCTAGTTAGCCAAATTTCTTATTTCCATACAATAATATTTCCAAATTAATCAAAACAGGTAAATATTTGACAGCTATTTGCGATGTTGCCAACTATTTGGATGAACGCTCATAACAACGTAAATAAAGCAATGAATGTTGTAGAACTGTCAAAATGAAACAGATTGTGATTGATCGTGTGTTACGCTTTACGCAAGGTGCAGGAGTCTGGATTTGTACCGGTTGATTGCAATAGGCTCGCCCCCTATTACATGGGACTTAAACATAACTGGCGAAATGTGGGAGTACTTGTTCAATAGGTGCACCTCTGCCTGACACTTCGGGGAACACAGGCGTCATGTTATGTTATTATGAAATATTAAAAATATTTATAGTAACCTTATGATTATTAACGTAAATACCAGGTTGAAACTGCTATATAATTATTATTATAATTTGAGAAAAAATATGGTAATTTGAGAACCAGTCTTTGAATTAACATCACTATAGAATTTGAATTCTCGCAATTCATTTTGTTCGATGGAAACATCAATGAGCCAATTTAGAATCAATGGGAAAACTCAATAACATTATGACCGACCCGGGAATCGAACCTATGATATCTTGTAGCTGACCTCTGAGGTCATGACTACTTAACCGGTCAATCCTGTGGCTGCCTTAAGCTTCTACACTTAAAGCCTCCAGCCAGGGGCAAAAACTATGCTAATTAAAACTAGGCGAACGCTCGCTAAGGGCACCCCCTGTGGGGTACGAACCTCGGCTTAGGGCGTTCGCTGGGGGGAGGACCGCAAGAGGGACAGGCTGGATCAAAAGTATTTCATTATTATTAGTCGGGGAATTTAAAGCTACAGGCTCAGCATCGACGCGGGCTGGCGCATCTTCGAGCAAGGGTCGGGGGGGAGTATCATTTACTCGGGAGGGTCGCGATCGCGGACCTCTGCGGCGAGGTCGGAAAGTGTGTCGGTGTGTGTGTTTTCTCACTGTACTGGTTTCCCTATTGCTCTCCTGGAGGAGGGTTATGGGGTTGTCTGGGTCGGAAAGGATTAGCCTCGGGCGGCGGATCTTACTGATTTGACTTGGGACATAACTGGCGGCCTCGACAACCAGAGGGTTGCGGTGGGTGGCGGCGGAATCAAAGAAACGCTTGGAATTGCGTTTGAGAAACTGGTGGATCGTGGGGAGTTTAAAGTCGAGATGGAGGGTTTCGTTCCTACAGAACCAAGGGGCTCCCGTGGCCTTACGAAGGAATCTGTTCTGCATCACCTGCAGTCTATGAATTTGTCGGGGCTTAGCTTGGGCAAAGACGACACCCGCATAGGTCATGATGGGGCGAATGCATGTTGTGTAGATTCGCAATTTGCACCTAAGTGACAATTTGCTACGTGCATTTTGATGGAATGGAGTCTTCCGAGAGCGAAAGCGGCCCGCGCGCGGGCCTGCTTTATGTGGTCTGCGAAAGTGAGTTTTTGGTCGAGGACCACACCTAGATACTTGGCTCGCTTCTCCCAAGGGATCGGCTTGCCGAGCATGGTGATGGGTCGGGGCAAGGGGGGTCTGTATCGTCCGTGCGTTTTTGAAAATAAAACCGCTTGACTTTTGTCGGGGTTTACTTCGATCCTCCATTTCCTAAACCAGGCGCCGAGTTTATCGACTGCGGTTTGGAGAATGCGGGCTATCGAATCGGGCCCAGCGCCCTTGTAGTAAATGGCCGTATCGTCTGCGAACAGAGCCAACTGCGCCTTTTTACTCTTCGGGATATCGCTGGTGAATAGAGTGAATATGAGGGGGGCAAGCACAGAGCCCTGAGGGACGCCTGCGCGGTTGGGACGGGGAGAGGATATTGCGCCTTCGATGCGATAGCGGAATATGCGGTTCAACAAAAAGTCTCGTAAGATGAGCACGAGACGATCTGGCACGCCGAGTTGGTACAGCTTATATATTAAGCCGTTGTGCCAGACTTTGTCAAACGCTTTCGCTACATCGAAGAATACTGCACCGGTATACAAACTGCGCTGGAAGCCAGCGCTTATGTGTTCGATTATCCGGTGGGCCTGATGTACGCTAGAGTGCTGCGTGCGGAACCCAAACTGTTCGTTGGGGATGAGGCCCTTTGTCTCAGCGTAGTCTCTGAGACGTTTATAAATAAGCCTCTCGTAGACCTTGCCGAGGACTTTGAGCAAACTGATGGGGCGGTAACTCGAAGGCTCGGTTTTGGGTTTGCCGGGCTTCGGGATACCGATGATGGTGGCGTCTTTCCACACTTGTGGAAAGAAATTGTTGCTTTTAGCTGAAAATGTAGCATTATTAGGTGGGCAGGGAATAGCTGAATCACCCTATTAGTGATTCCATCTGAGCCGGGGGCTTTACGGATTTTCAGACCCTTGAACCAACGAGCCCGCGTTTCGTAATACTTATGGCAATTTTCACCTTCAAAGTGACACGTAAGTGAACCTTAAAATAAAAGTGTACTGTTGGATTTTCAACGCTGGGCTCAGCGAAAGAGATCTGAAATTCCAACAGTGCACTTATATTTAGTTCCCGGTGAAAACGGCCATTAGTTGATTATTTATCTAAAAACAATAAAGAGAAATGATTATAATGTGGTTATTTTTAATAAATTTGTTAAATTATGGAAGAGAACACGCATATTCACTGATAAAATATAATAATAATGAATAAAGCATATTTAAAAAATCATGTAAAAGCAATCATTAGGCTACGAAAGTGATGTCACTTTAGTTACCTACGTATTATCTAAATTAACCGTATGACAGATTTCAGTCACAATTCAATTCAAATCTTTATTGCATAACTCATGTCACACTCCGTATCAAGAAAAAACAAAAGAGTTAGGGGATAGTGTGCTCCGGCTCCTGCATACCATACTGTTCAGGGTCGTAGCCAGGATTTAATTGGGGGGGGGGGGGGGGGGATTGGTTGGGTAGGCAACTTTTTTTAGAAGAATTAATGTATAAATTCTGATTTCAGAGGGTAAATAAAGAGTACCTAAAGATTCATAAAAAAGAGTATCATGTATTGTTATTTTAGAACAACAGTTTATCACAAAAAAATAATGAATTTATGGTCTTAGACATTCTATTATTATTTATTTCGACGAGAGTTTGAACCCCCCTCCCCCCCTGCCTACGGCTCTGAGACTGACAGTTGAAGAATGTGTACGTGTACGAAGACAGTGGTGCCGATTCTCTTGTCACAAATGCCTCTAAACTAAACTAAAAATCACCAAAATTTTGTTTATTCCTGTCAAACGACGATTTCCCATTCTGAAATAGACTAAAGTGACACAACTAAACTATATTTTAGTTTGACAGCATTATTACGGCACTGACTTATTAATTTAGTGAAAATGGCAAATTTACTATATGTCTAACTAAATCTGACTATTTTTTATTGCGATTAAAAAGGTGTGTTTAAATTTGTTGTCATGAACGAAAATTCAAATCAACACCTCGACTTCAGGTGGAAAAACAGTACTGTATCTTTTTTTCTTTTTTTTGCTTATATTTCGAAAATGACACACCGTTTTACCATCGAAAATATAATGAAAATTTGGATCCCCTTTAAAAAATCCATAAAACCCTAAAAGTCAAGTAGGTAATAATTTTTAATATATTCCATACAAAAAGTGAAAAATTCCATATAAAAACACGTCGAGGCTGCTGGGTAGGGTAAACAAATACACGTGGAGTTGCGATTGTCAAATTCGACTTTAGTTGTGTCAAAATTATTTTTAAATTTAAAGATTTTGTTTGCAGAACAGATAGCTTTAAGATTCTCATAGCCAAAAGTAAGGAATTTAAGTGATAGTTTAGTTCGGTGTACAAGAGAATCGGCATCAGTGTTTCTACGTATAAAGTAATAAGCCTTGGTATATAAAGTAGAAAAAGTAACTATACCTATCGATACCCGATAGAAACCCAACAAGTCACATTTGATTAAATCAACATCATCTACCTAGCCTTTTCCAAACTATGTTGGGGTCGGCTTCCAGGCCAAGCGGATGCAGCTGAATACCAGTATTTTACATGGAGCGACTGCCTATCTGACCTCCAAAACCCAGTTACTGGGTACCTAATACGATACCCCTAAATGGTTGTCAGACTTTCGGCACTTTCCGGTTTCCAACTACCCGTAACGACTGTCAAGGATCCACGGCATAGCGTGCTTTCCGAGGCATGGAGGGGTCTCGGTATGTAAAGATGGTCACCCATCCACGGACCGCGGCAAGCGGAGCTTAGCGTGATCGATCGACCCATGCGGCTGTTATTACTTAGCCATGTAATGGCAGTAAAATACGTGGTTCACCACTTCCTAGAGTTCTAGTTGGGAAGAAGTGATGGAACAAACTCCTTAGCAAGACGACTGACAGCTGTCAAATTATATAGGTATATATATATATAAATATTATTTAAAAATTATTATTATATATATATTTTCTTTATTTATATTATTATAAATATATTATATTATTTATTTGTTAGTTATTTTCGTGTTTTGTTCTTACCTTGCGTAATGTGTACCGCAAATAAACGTATTTTCTTTATTTTTTTCTCTATCAAAGTACACTGAACTCGTTCGAAACCTTAATATTTATAATACCTATTCATAACTCGTAAAATAATATATCTTAATAAAGTATTTTTTGTTATTACTATTAAGAGTAACAGGTTTATATTCGTGGGTTGCGGGTTTGTCCGAAAGGGATATCGCGGCCCCGGCACACGGGCAACGGAAGGAACATGGGTGGGTTTTAGTCAGTAAAAGTCTGACACACCCTCCCGCTCCGCCCAGAGCGGGAGAAGTTATTTGATAATGTCCAACACTCAAAAAAAAAAAAGAGGTAAGTAGGTAAATACCAAAACAAAAAAGGTAAGTAAATACCGGCTATCTAATTACGCAACACATTTTCGATTTGCAATTGAGTCAAATTGGTCGTTTGACTAGAATTGCTTTCAAAAGTTGTAAATTGAAAGCAATGCTAGTCAAACGAAACCAGTTTGACTCAATTGCAAATCTAAAATGTATTGCGTAATTAGATAGCTGATTGACTGGACCAGTCTTCTTCTTTTTCGTGTGTTTAATGACTAACCACACCAAGCCAAGCAAGACCTGTAGTAAAATAATTAATAATAAGTCGTTAGGAGGTTCCTCTGTCTGGAGCCCTGACCGCGCCGGTAGTGACCCCGTTCCCGATACCGGTGAGTGACTATTACCGGAGAGCTATTTTTGAAATTTTTAAATGTTTTTTATTTTTGTATAAATTATTTTAAAATGTATGTATATTAATTGCATATGGGAGATAATAATATGTAATACCAGCCTATTTTCCCACTGCAGGGCCTAGGCCTCTTCTCATACAGAGTAAGGCACGAGAATAAATCACCAATTCACACACGCTTATTCAAGGCGGATTGGCGATTTCGGTCTTATATTAATAAATTACTGTTAATAAAGTGATGTTAAAGAATCCTGAGAGAACCATCATATTCTAGAACCTAAAATTCTTACACATGTGTCACTCATCAACCCGCGCTGGACCCACGTGGTTGATTATGATTACCTACGATGACACGGCCTATTCATACGGACACCCTGTGTCCCATCAGTGGGAATCAGCTTGATATGTATGTACCTAAAAGTCCTAAAACTTTATGGTTTTAATGCATATCAGCAGATGTCTAAATTTAAGTTAGGCACAAGGAAATAACTCGCAAGGAAATCACATCGTATTATAGTTATTCTGTATACTTGTTTTGAATTCATGTACATTTAACTTGAGAACATATACAGCAATTTTGAGTCGGCAAAAACTCATATTTTTCAAAATAAAATATTTTAAATGTTTATCAATAATTTGTATAAAAAAATTACGTCATGATTTTGTAAGTTAAGAGAATAAAGTAAGAAGTAAAAATCATCAAGACTTAAGATCACCATCAATATCATTTGCTAAGAATATACATGAGGAAAAAAAAAATCTCACTTGCATGCAAAATATCTCTGCTAAACCAAAAAGTATTAGTTAAAATGTTTTCCCTATTTACAATAATTACGATGCATGAATTCCTGGTCTTCAGAGGTAAATGTATTCGAAATTCGAATACACTGTTAAATGTTAAAGAGCAAGAACGCTATTCTATGCAAATTAGTTGACACTGTCGTCAGTCCCTATGATTTGTTATTCATTCATTCATATTATTACTACACGATCGCGTGAGTTTTAGGTACTATGAAAAAAAAACTTTGGTTAATAAAATTCAATTAATAAAAAATTAATAAAAAAGGAAATATCCATTCTATAATTTTCTAGTTGAAACGATAACCAGGATGGTAACAAAAAAAAATCTTCACTGCATTATTTTCCCCGAGAATAAAAACTAAATGCACAATAAAATAATAAAAAAATACTCACTTAAATCCTCAGCCCACTCCAATAACTTAATAACAACCAAAACGAAAACAAAACCGATAAAAAAGATAACCGTAAACATAAAATCAATTATACGAAAAATATTCACATCACTACACTGTCACTGCATGTTGCCGACTGATCAAATTTCCCGCCAAACTTTGACATGTGACAACCGTTCACATCCAACGTTGTACTCACACTTCGAACATAAACTATTAATTACTTAACGTATTATAATTACATGATATTATCAACAAACACTTAACTTTATTTATGAAACGTTTAATTGGCTGCTTATTTTATTTGTTCACGCGTAAATTGTGCGACCGCGATTCTGTCATAACTACGCGTGACACTGAAATACAGCGATGTATGACCTTGTAGCAATGTTGTGCGTCTTGTGTGTGCGTGGGTGGGAAGCGATGGAAAGCGCTTTTTTCGTTGGTTAGGTACATTTTATCGTATGATCCCTGAACTTAGATGGGTATCTCTGTTCTACTTTTAGAATAGTGCTGCGGCAGTGTCGCCATAGAATCGATATGTTTGATCGATAATTCGTTGAATCTGAATCTTTTTTTACCGATAAAAAGTGTCCCTTCGTCCAGCATACTCACCATGGAATCCTGATATTTCATGAATGTCAAAAAACTGTTCTGAAATAGTGCTAAATAGTGCCCAAAGGAAAAAAATAGTGCTCTTGTACTTGCGAAGTTATAGCCATAGTTCGATGAGTATGCTGGACGAAGGTTTCGCCCAGCATAGTCACCTCCGTCCGGAGAATCTGTATACGCTTCAAACATAATTCATACTTCAAAAAATAGTTCCCAAATAGTGCCAAACGGTGCCCAAAAAGAAAAAACAGTGCTCGAATAACTTCGGAGTTATAGGCTTCGTTCAGTGAGTATGCTGGGCGTAGGTTCTACGCCCAGCATACTCACCTCAGTGCGCGAATATCGAACGAGCTATAGGTACAATTTACGTCTCAAAAAATTGTGCTTGAAATAGTGCCCAATATCAGTCCAATTTTTGCTTGACTTTTGACATAGAAAACCATTAAATTTGATTGTAAACTTCTACATACATTACATTGAGTACAGTCGAATACAATATTATTAACTTTCTTTCTAACAATTTTTGTCTTGTGTAAATTATTAATTGTCTAAAGGGAAGTTCTCAATTCGACACGTATGTTATTGGATAGTGCCGTAGTAGCCGCTTTCGAATCGGACAGGGTTTTTTTACATATTTTATATTCACATATTATGATAAATCTATTAGGGTTTCCAAACAAATATATAAACAAAATTAGGTGTATGTATGTGTAATTGTATTGTAGAGAAATAAAAAACAAAGTCCATGTACGCGCGACGTAAAAATATCACGGCAGGATTTTATCGCGCACTGGATTTTCAACTCTCGGGGTTAAGCCGAGCGTTGAGAATCTAACAGAGTGAATCGCAGTGCGTCAAAAAAACATACTGTTCGATTTTCAACTCTCGGCGCTAAGCAGAGCGACGAAAATCCAGTGCGCGATAAAATCTCACCGCGATATTTTTACGTCAGTGCAAACGTGGGCTTACTTCGCCACATTTGATATGATCGTGTTGAATAGCGACGAGGAATCGTACCCGGAACGCCAAAGGTCGAAATTAAAACTCAAAATCACCACATTTTCATGTATAGTTGATTTGCAATAGACATAACGTACACCTAAAAATAATAGACAAAAAGTACACTGAAAAATAAAAAAGCTTATCAGAAATTTTCAAGGAATAGGGATTGTAGAAAAAAACAAATTGCAGAAAGTGTTGTCGATGGTTCCTTATATAAAAAGGAATTGCACGAGAAACAATTAGGCGTACAAGATCGGTAATAAGTACCATTGGTAATTAATTGACTCAGGCGTGACTTTGCGGAAATCCATTATAAAATACAATAGACGACGTATATTTAGTAACCGGACACGTCAAGCGTCGAGAGCAGAGTGTCTCTGTGAGAGACTGCTCTCGTAGCTTGACGTGTCAACACGTCGGGTCCGGGTTCACAACAAGTCAATCGTCATCCTGAGGATGAAATATACGTCGTCTATTGTATTTTACCATTAGTCTAGTATTAGCACCTCGCAACGTGCCCAAAGCCTAATTGCAACCAGCTATCTGTTATGGATGATGCCTGGGTAAAAAAAAAGAAATTCTAATTAGTCCGTTAGTCAGATAATAAAAAAATATTAGACACGTATTTTATGCTATAACATGTTAGTAAAAAAATACTTAGATAAAACACATTTTAAGTTTGGGAGTGGGGCTCGCTACGTCACAAGTAAGTATAAAATCTACATACTCGTGACGTCATGGCACATTTTACCTCAATGTATCGCCGTAATCTTTAGATTACGTAAAAAAAGAAAAAATACGTGTCCAAAATGTTTTAATAACCTCCATGACGGGTAAAAAAAATTGTCAGCATCCCTATTACGCAACATATTTTCGTAAAAAATGATTACAACTAATCAGTTTAATTTTGACAGTTCAACAACATTAATTGCGTTATTTACGTTGCTGAACGTATTTTGTTTTCGAACTTATGAAGCAATGGATTAGCAATCTGTTTCAAATTGATTTAGATTCTGATTAATCGTGTATTACGCAATTATTGTACAGTTTTAAGGACGCGCACTCTCAAAGACGACGCTAAGTTGAACCGTGGTCATGGTACGAACTTAAATTAAAAGGAAAAATAAACCAAGAGTTTAGTATTAATGCAATGTAGGTAGGTCAATCGATGTGGCGACGAACGCGTCGTGGTGTAGTCTCGTCGCAAGTCAAGAGATTTTTGAATACGGCTCATAGGCTATAACATTAGTCCGGAGGGTGAGGCCGCGAAAATAGGCTTGATAAACACGGTCAACACCATTTCGTCGAAGATAAGATTGTCACCGAATCACGGATATATGGAACTCGGAGATAATCATACGCTGAGCGTTCCCAGTTTATGACGAAGTAATTAGTAACCACACTGGGTAATTCGACCGGTTAAGGTTAAGGAATAATAATATATTTAACGATGAATCCAGAAGAATATATCACTTGCTGTTTATGTGTTTGATTTTCTTGTAATTAGGTCGGATAGAGCCTATGAATAAAAGTAAAACTAAATTTATTTCTGTAACATTTTTGCCTGAAGTGCTATTGCAAAAAAAGTTTTAATAATATCTTGCGCTAGTACAATTAAACAATTTAACTAGGTACTTTAATGCAAATTAACCGCTGTGAACATTTTTCCTTGGAGTACTTCAATACACAATAAAAATAAAAGTTTTCTTTATTTTTTATTTTTTCCTTGGATGGAAATGTTTAATAACCAAAATTTTCTTGTTAACTATTTTGCCTCAATTTTTATTTACAAAAATGCGTTTTTGTTTTTTTTACCTTGATGCGGTCCTGGAAAATGTTTAACTTTTTTATATTATTTGAAGAGCTGAGAAAGAAATCACTGTTAGGATTTCGTGCCGGGTTCAAACCTAATTTCCCCGGCCTAACAGTCAGGTGAGGTTCAGGAGGTCACAATAACAATATGACTTACAGTAGCTATTAGTCGCTACAGCGGTAATGTATGATAGCTGCCCTAATCCTATCTTCTATTACCAGTCTGTTTATCTAAAAAAAAAAACAATGCGTTGGTCCCAGCTGTCATTCCTAAAGGCTTGTGCAGATCAGCGCGACTTGTCGCGCGACGCGACACCGGTCATTGTTATACTGTGAAGTTTTCTTAAAAATTCTATTGTTCGTGTCGCGTCGCGCGACAAGTCGCGCTGGTCTGCACAAGCCCCTTACTCTTTGATAGTCAAAGTGAAATAAAAATATTTCAATTATGCACATAAAAGGCATTTTTTTGAACGCCAAAATATACAAAAAAAAAAAAAAAGATTCTAGTCGCCCCTTCCAAAAGGTAGTTTTCGTATGGAGAAGAATGGGCAAGAAACTCCACCGTTACTGTTTTAAAATGTTTTACAATATTTTGTATACATTAATTATAATAATTACGTATATGTAAAGACAATGCATTTAGAATTAAAAAAAATATTTTCGTGTGGTCAGTGATTAACCTGGTGTCAAAGTACCACACAACAAGTTACCACAAGAGGCAAAACGAATTAAAAATGAAGCTATGACAGATAAATTAATTAGGTTATACAGGGAGGCAGGGACATCGCCGCGAATACTATAACCATAGATTCAGTACATCAATCTGAACCATGAAAATGTCAACGCAGCGGGCGTTGACATTTTTCGTCGGTTATTGAAAAAAAAAAAACTCGCGTCGAAGTCCCTGCCACCCTGAATATAATATAGGCGTTACGGGTAGACAGAAGCCCACTGTCAAAAGTCTGCTGCTGGCTGTTGGCTTCTGCTACCAAAAATCTGTGTTGTGGAGCTCAGATAGACAGCCGCTCCATGAAAAATACTGGTATTCAGCTGGGATTGGAAGCCGACGTCAGCATTGTTAGGAAAAGGCTAGGCGGATATCTCTGCCTAACCCTTTCGGTACTGCAAGCGTGATATTATGTTAGAACAAATGATGGTTCCAGTGTTGCCAGATGCATTGAACCTTATATCTGTAGTAAAAACTGCTAAAATCTGTATTCAACAACTATTTTTTTATTAACAAGTGGTAGTAATAAATTATTTACAAACTATTAACACTAGGTACGAAATACAATAACTAACTACACGAATAGATACAAAAAACAAAAGGACACATAGGCGTCGAAGTATTCGTCCGCATCGCTGTCATCCGGAAACGTGCCCAGAAGACTGGCAGCATTGCCACGTTGAATGGCAATGCTAATTCTTTGGCCAAAGAACAAGCCAGCCCTCTGGTCGCGTGAAGTGTCGACCAGTCGGCGAGAAATTTCCTTAAAAAGGACACGCGCACTCGGACCCCATGAACCGAGCGTTTCGACCCCAAACGGCTCAAAACTGTAGCTACCCATGAGGTTACAGTATTTGCGCCGCTTGAGGGTCTCGGCAGCCGCTGCAGCGGCGCCAGCACAGCCCGCCGTGCTAGGAACATGAGATGGTGCAAGGGTGTCGACACAGGTTGCGTCCCACACCAGAGGCCTACCCACCTTCCAAGGCAACAACGTCATGCCGTCTGGTCTCTTCCCATCGTCACGTACCAAGCCGTTTGGTTCTAATACCGCTGGTACGCCGGCGGTGACAAGGGCTCGACGAATAATATCGTTGATGCTGGACAGGCCATGGTGTCCGAGACTGTCTACAGCTTCACCGCAGAGACACCGATGCGGTGCAACACAAGGTGCGCCCAAGCGGAGACACGTAGCGAGCCGAAACGATGAGTCATCCATCATGGTGCCTATGGTGGATGACGGGAAATCTGTATTTATATCTGTATGCTATTTTAACTTGACATCTGTATTAAATCTGTATGTATGGTCAAAAGAACCGAAACAGAATAATATACCTACTTACGGTATGCAGTCAAATTACTTTATTCTGCTTCTTTTGAAAAAGAAGAGAATAGGTTTGATTCATCACCTACCTCAACCTCGACCTCCACGACACAGTTAATGGGTAACACGATACCCCTTGATAAGACTGGTTGTCAGATTTTTGGGATTTTTTATTGAGCATTAAATCAATATCAATTACCATTAAAAGTTTGTACGGAATTAATTATTCACGATAAATGCATCACGAGAGCGCAGTATTTTGGAGAACACGCGAAAATCTTTAATTGGCGGATTCCCCGTTTGAAAAATAAGTGAAACTGGCCACTGACTGACAGAACAGTACTACCAATCGCGATTTATTTACCTAAGTTCCGTTTTAAAGCAGATTATGGCTATTTAATTAATATAAATAGAGAATTCTGTATAAAAATCTGTATCCAGTCCTTATCTGTATCATAAATCGAAAATCACTGGATGGGTCAAAGAGGACTTATAGAAATAAACATAATTTCAGGGTTTCTGCTAATTTGGTACTACTAGCGCCATCTAGGTAAATTAAGAAGTACCATTAATTAGTAATGTTCGGATATAGAGGGCGATACGTGTATTTTAAATCACATAAAACTGTGTGATACTTCCTGGCCGCACCACAGTGTCATGTTTCTAGATTAATTGCACTATTTATGTACTATAAGGTGCGGTATCGGAGGAGCTCGTGGCTAAGTAATAACTGCCGCACGGGTCGATTCATCAGGTTAAGCTACGCTTGCCGGGGTTGGTCTGTGGATGGGTGACCATCTTTACATACTAATAATAATATGTTAAGCCGTTGGTCCCAGCTGTCATTCGTAGATCTTTGACAGTCGTTACGGGTCGTCAAAAGCCCGAAACTCTGACAACCAGTCTTACCAACGGGTATCGTATTACCCAGTTACTGAGTTGTAAAATACTGGTATTCAGCTGCATCCGGTTAGAGTGGAAGCGGACCCCACTATAGTTGGGAAAAGGCTAGGCAGATTGATTGATGTACTTATACGGTACATGTAATGAAAACAATTGTACCTCAACGAATAATGAAAGAAAGAAAGACTAACGTTTATTTGGACAGAGTTCGTGAAACACAAAATAAAAAAAAGTGAAAATAATATTTTAACAATAATTGTGTGTGCATAACGGCTGCGCCAAAAAGGTTCATTTCAGATGTCTGACGCTGGTTTTCTACTGAAATACTATAATGAAGTTTTGCGGCTGGGGAGTATACTCCCGGCCGCGCTAACACGGTTTTTGTTAACTAGTAGGCGCACCCAGATATAGTAAACACTAAATAATTGTACCGGAATTGTTCTTTTCCCTATGCTCTCTTTACCGTGCAAGAGTTATTAGGCGTACTCGGACATGGAATACACTAATTTCGTACGCTATGAAGCGTAAAAAAAGGTCGGATAGCTCCCTGTAAAAACTTTTTTTTAAAACTATTTTTCACTTTGTAGTGTATTTCTGGAAGTCGGTTACTTCCAGAAATACACAAGTCGGTGTCTTAGGTTTTGTATTTTCGTTATTTGCCACCAACTTCCGAAATTTAAGTTGTTTTTCACTTTGTAGTGTTTTTCTGGAAATCGGTTGTTTTTTTTGTAAAAAAAGTTTTTACATGGAGCTATCCGACTTCCACAGCCCATTTTATTTCTCGCTTTTTAGCGGGTCAGTATGTAATTTATCTTAGATACAATAGCCTAATGTCAACTGCTCATTACCTTTTACAAAAAATTGCTTTTCCCGTTGCAGGGACGTTAATCGTTGAGGAGTTCTCCTGGTACTTCACCATTAGCTCCACTTCTCCATATGTATTGCGACGAGCATAAATTGCTTGGCAAACATATTAAATACTTATTATTGAGAACTTCCGGTGGTCATCTGTGGTCTTCATCATCAGTTCCACTTCACCAAATGGTGCTTTCCGAGAGCAACTGCACGAGTTACTATAAAAAATACCCAAATCGCTATAGGTGTGCCTATAATATTTGAAGAGTTCCCTCGATTTCTCCAGGATCACATCATCAGATCCTGACTTGCTGACAATGGGACCACTTCGAAAGATAGAATTTTGTAAATCCGTTTATATAATTCGCACCTTTGGTAGAACAAGGGCACAATTGCAGGTTTTGCAATTTTATTATTAATTATTTTTTTCTTTGTCGCGCCAAGAGAGTAACAAAATGGCGCCAAAAAGACAACGCCACTATTTCCATCTGGCGGGTCTTTGTCCCTCCAGTTCAAAGGGCCTTTTTAAAGCATTTCTGCATATTTAAGTCATTTTGGCAATTTATGACAATTATGCCCTTGTTCTACCAAAGGTGCGAATTATGACGAAGTTATGCCAGAAAATACTTTCTTTTTTAAGCCCGAATTGATAACGTCCTCCTTTTGAAAGTCGGTTAAAAATACTGGTAATCAGCTGCATCCAGTTAGACTGGAAGCCGATCTCAACATAGTTGGGAAAAGGCTAGGCTAGGCAGATTGATAGACCTGGTGGACCATGAAGGTAATACCGTCTCAGATAGTTTTAAATTACCTACGTCAGACCATTTAGTTAGATGGTCTGTGGAGGTATAATTTAAGGACTTTATTGTTAAAAGAAAAACAAAATCTAATTGAAAAAATATAATATATTTCGTAAAAAAAATATGTTCAAAAGAACATAAATAACAATGTTAATAAATACAAAAAATGCTCTGCCAATGGTAATAAAAAAATTAAAACGAGCGATCCTTACAGTAGTCGCTTATAATGTGTTACATCTGACATTTGACCTTGGTAATAAGCAACATTAAAGGGGCGGGGCCTAGTCAAGGTCGTTTGGTAGCGCTTTGGTCTAATCAAACAGCTCGCGCTTCCAGTGACATACTTCCGTCCCTTTTCACGAAATCACTCCAACAGATTTGATTATTTAGATTTTTCTAGATTCAAAATTTGATTACAGGAAGACGAGAGGAAAGATGTTACACATCAAAAAATACTTAGCACAAAAATCTATCTATACTAATATAATAAACAGAATACCGTACGACATCACACTATGAAGATAACTAAAGTATACTAAACGGGCTGTCCCTAATTCAGTTTAATCACGATTTTTTTTAGCTTTATCTAAGCTCTAAAAATTCGTGATTTTTCAGAGCTATAAGGTTGTATGTAGTCTTAAACTCAATACATTGAGTGTTTTTCTCGTTAAAAAGTAGGTTATTAACATTAAACCAGTTAAAAACTTTTGTAAGGGCATTATATCCATTGTCAGTAACCAGCTGCTGATGTTTGAGTTTAAATAAAAGTGAAGTGTAGTCTGCAAACAACACTACATCATGATTATCCTTTATGAGGTAAGGCAAGTCATTAATATAAATAAGAAACAAAAATGGACCAAGAATTGAGCCCTGGGGGACCCCCATTGTTACTACAGATCCGGGTGATCTTTGTCCGTTAACATCAATTCTTTGAATACTATCACTTAAGTATGAAGTAAGAAGATCCAGAGACGCGTTCCGGATTCCGTAGTGGTGAAGTTTCCTGATTAATGTTTCATGAAGAACGCAATCGAATGCCTTGGATAAATCGCAAAGAATGCCCATCGAACCTTCGAATTTAACCTCCCATGCATTATAAATATGTCCTAAAAGTTCAACATTTTTATGTTTATTAAAAAATCTTTGCATTTGTTCTAAAATAAGTTTTTCAAAAATTTTACTAAAGGTAGCTGAAATAAGTCTATAATTAGAAGGATCTGACGTACTACCTGATTTCAACAACGGTTTTATTTTATTACTGTTTTTCATAAGATCAGGAAACTCACCACGGTCAACACAATTATTAAAAATAATAACTAAAGTAGGTGCTACAATGTTTATAGTCAACTTAGCAACGTCCACAGAATTACCCCATAGATCTGCGGTCTTTTTAACATTTAACGTATGAAAGGTTTTAATGATATCTTTACAGGTGACGTTATGGAAATTAAATTCAGAATCACAAACTGGAACGTTTTGTTTAAGTAAAGATTCTGCAACAGTGGGTGATGAGAAAGTCGATACGTTATTCATGGGTGTAGTCAGTGTAGTGTTGATGATTTTGGGGGTATTTGTGCTGACTGGGGTTTCACCGTGCCCTCTTTTAGGTTTTGAGCAAATACATTCCGGACACACCCAGTTTTTCTTATATGCCTGAGTATACCCTTTAAACACGTCTATATTTATTTCAAGACACACTAAGTCAAACTTTTTCTTGCATTTGTCATTCGAGCATTCCATATAGAAGTCCATTAATGATGAACCACAAGCGCCTATTCTCTTAGGTAGGGGAATTTCGTAGGAGAGGTATAATAGGTCATGATAAGGAAACATGTCAGCTGAGATTTGACCATGCTTGCTGACATGTTGCGGAGAGGAAACAATGATAAGGTCCAAAAGTGAGACCTCAGAGTTTGGTCTGTGGTGTGTGGCATCTAAACAGAGTATTGATAAATTTAACGACTGAACTTTCGATCGAAGAGACGAACAGCGGGATTTTTTTTTCAATAAGCAAGTATTGAAATCGCCCATGATGATTGTATGACTGTAAGAACATGTCAAGTTTTCAAGGATCTTTTCAAAGGACGAAAAGAAATTTATACGTGACGAAGGGCAATAATAAACACCCAGAAGGACTTTAATGTGATTAAATGTAATTTCCAAAAAGAGATACTCGCCTGCGTTTTGCGGTGGAGGTTGTTCAGACATATCGACAATTGAAAAAGGAATATGTTGATTTAGGTATATGGCAACACCGCCGCCGCCGCCGTCATTATCACGCTCGCGATCATTTCTTATTAGTTGAAAACCCGGCAAGGAATATGAAGTTGAAGGGTGACGTGACTTTAGCCAAGACTCTGAGACAAGGATAGCATGGATGTTCTTACGGTCTAGGTTAGCTAGCATGGCAGAATAATGTGCTGGAATACTTTGGGCATTTATATGGACTAAATTAAAATTTGAGGTACATCATAAAACTCAGAATCAAGCGTCTCAGCAATGGACGAAAAACTAGTGGCCCTTTTCAATCTCAGTTTAGCTGCCATTATAATAATGGGAAATACTGTTTTTAAATCTTCTACGGCGATATTTTCCAGTCCAAGCTCCCGCGAGGCTTCACTTTCAAATACATGAACATCTTTAAAAGTGTTTGCTGCCTTCGCTTGCTCAATATCTTTTCCAATAGATGCCGCTCCCAAGACATTAACTCCAAGCACTCGGGCAAGTTTTTTTCTGAAAAAACAGCAATTGTTTTTATTAATCAAATTACTATATTATTTTCCTGCTTTCTTGAGCGTCGTCGCTGTCACTCAATACTACGTTTTTTCACAATATTATTTGTATGTGTGCTATATTATACCCGGGTTTTTAAACTGCGCCCAGGTATGCTTAATCTTGGGCACGCCACAATTGCGGCGATAAGTCCCCTCTTTGAGGAGTGGCTTGAGAGGCGCCATGGCGTCCTCACCTTCCGCCTGACGCAGGTCCTCACCGGACACGGTTGTTTCGGGAGGTTCCTGTTCCGCGTAAGGCGGGAGGAAACGCCCGGGTGTCACCACTGTGTGGATCGCCCGGAGGACACGGTGGAGCATACGGTGGAGGTCTGCCCGGCTTGGGCGGAGCACCGCCGTGTCCTCACGGAGGCGATCGGCGGCGGCGATCTCTCGCGTCCGGCCCTGGTTCAGGCCATGGTTCGGAGCGAGAGTGCATGGGAGGCCGTCACCTCCTTCTGCGAAGCAGTTATGCTCGCGAAGGAGGAGGCGGAGCGCGCGAGAGAGATGCAAGCTGCACGCCCTCGCGGCCCTAGTCGCCGCAGGAGACGCCCCGGGCGTCGGGAGTCAAGAGCCGACTTCCGGCCACCGTAGGCGCGGGCTTGCGGACGGTGAGCAATGGGCAGCTCGCCGTCCGATAAGGACCAGGCCCGTGTCGACGGCGCGTTGTGTTCCACGCGCGCCTCAAAGAGATGTCAGCACCAACCGACGGGGTCGAAAGACCAATGCCTGCTGGGGTTGCGGGTTTGTCCGAAAGGGATAACGCGGCCCCGGCACACAGGCAACGGAAGGAACACGGGTGGGTTTTAGTCAGTAAAAGTCTGACACACCCTCTCGCTCTGCCCAGAGCGGGAGAAGTCATTTGATGATTTCCCACCCTCAGAAAAAAAAAAAAAAAAAAAAAAAAAAAAAAGTTTGCTTAATCTAAAGCGGCCCCAATACCCACAATAAGTTTGCTCAATATTTTAATCACACAGTATGATTGAATCACCAAACCACAACCCCATCACCTGTTTTTCCATTTATAAGTTTATAATGCGGTCGTAACTAATATGATCTCAATTTATACATACTTAAAAAAAAGGTCTTTGAAAGGTTAAGAGTACAGACACCTCAATTTTATTAGGCTGTTGAGCATCTCTCCTGCACCTCAAGATGAGGAAACTTACGTAGATGCTTAATGTATCAACAAAAAAGTTGTCTGTAAATAATTATACCTTTTGTTTTTACCATTAAATATGCAATCTGTAACTAGTTATGTAAATTTTTTCTCAGACAATTTTTTTAAACGCCTGAGAAAAAATACATAGCAAAGTGTATATTAAGCTTTGTACACATAAAATTGTTAGGCGTTATAAACTAAATAATAGGGATGATGCCTGGGTAAAAAAAATGAAATTCTAATTAGTCCGTCAGTCAGATAATAAAAAATATTTTTTGCTTTATCATATTAATAAGAAATTACTTAGATAAAACGCATTTTAAGTTGGAGAGTGGGGGTCACTACGTCACTAGTACGTATAAAATCTACATACTCGTGACGTCATAGCACATTGTACCTCAATGTATCGCCGTAATCTTTAGATTAAGTAAAAAAAGAAAAAATACGTGTCCAATATTTTTTTATAATCTCAAAAACGGACTATTTTTTTTTGTCATCATCCCTATTTTAAGTACAGTATGTAATAATAATTACGCATAACTAAATTTTTAATTATAATGTACCAATCATTATAATTAAAAATTATAAATATTTGCGTTTAGCTGGTATCACTCACACTAGGATTGAATAATATATGTACTGCAGTATTATCATCATGGCGGAGAATTCTTGGTTCGTTTCTATTAACTGTTATAACGTTACGATGAGCCGGAGGGCTAGTCGTAAGTCACACAATGAAAGAAATGCTATAAAAATACAGAATGGATGAAAAGATTTGAAAGAATAGGAGCTTCAGGTTGGCTTCAGCTTCTCGTGACGCGGCATGCTCGGGGACAGGAACGAGGAGTAGCAACAACAGGCAGTAGTGGAACAGGCACGAGAAGCAGGGCTGTAGCGCCCTTTCCAGAGGAGGTAAAGTTTAATATAAAGAAGTCTCGTAATAGCGGAGGCGCTTTATTGCGCGTTGTTCTCTTACACCACGCGAGTGTAATGCCCTGACTTCAGACGCTTCTCTGTCCAGGAATATAGCGGAGGCGTTTTGCAGGGCCTCACGCTCAGCAAGAGTGTTCTGCCCTCCTGCGGCACGCGGGATGAGTGTCGGCCGCGGCGCATTACGCCACGCGGCTAGAGTTCCTCTGTTTTATTTTTTATTTGTCCATTATTATTGTCTTAATATACTCTAAATGATAATAAAAAGCGCATCAAAATCCGTTTCGTAGTTTAGAAATATTCACTAACAAAAAATATCTTTGTTGTGTGACACAGTTTAGTCATTATATATTTTTTCTGTTTAATGCTTTACGAACTGTTTTTTAGTAAATATCTTTACAAATGACTAAATGTCTGAGATCTGGCTGATAGTCTGTGAGAACTGAGGGACCATACTCTAAGAGCTGTAGTTTTTAATAAATTTGTTTGTATAAAACTTCCCATATTTATTTATTTATTAAAACTTCATGCACAAGTATAAAAACTGTACAAAGGCGGACTTAATGCCTGAGGCATTTTCTACCAGTTAACCTTAGAGTGATGCAGAGACAAAACATGGCAGGTGCATAAGGGATAGATAACTTGCAAATTAATACACACTAATACATAGATACGTACATACATACATATAAACCGAATAAACTTTGTCAGGAGAAATAATGATAGGTAGAGGAGAAAACAAATCCAGCAAATCAGCGCTGCAATGATTCCGCCAACTTTTTACGAATATGTTCACGTGCTTTCAGTTTGAAAGATAACCGACTGGTTGCCATCCTGATGTTCAGAGGGACCGCATTCCAAAGAAATACCTGCCTGGATAAAGAAAGAAGAGTGAATACAACCAGAACGGTGAGAAGGACATCGTAGAAGACGATTGTTGGTGGAACGAAGATTTTTACTATGGGCAGAGCATAGGTATTGAACATCGGAAGTCAGGTAAGAAGGAGAATTGGTTAACCATTTTAAAAGCAATCGGTGCGCAGACACATAATTCATATTCGTTCTACAATTGTTTTAAGTCTACTAGTAAATCCCAGGATTTATATTTTGCCAATTCCAATGTGCCTCTCAGTTCAAACGCACGTGTTTAGAAGAACAACGGAGTCAAACGATTTTGCTTTGAAAGGACTTTATAAGTTTACAAGCAATAAAAAAATAGTTTTTCGTTGCTTGTCAGTTTTTAAACTCTAGTGACGTTACTCAGTTAATCGGTTAGGCACTCGATTATTATCAATAAAATACGATAGGTATCAATTAAAACTCTGTACTGTATCTCTGAGACTCGGCAAGACACAGTATTTTGACGGTTTATAACACAAAACAGATTTATTCCGTGGTTTATTACCTACCTACATAATGAATTATAGAATGAAGAATTACAGTTAACTAGTGTTGGCAACACCGAGTGAAGCTACTTGGAGCGTTGGCGGTGAAGTTTTGGGGAAGGGTAGAATTTTCCCGCCATTATTGGTCTCAAGCCACGAAACGCGTTAATTTTGTAATTTGTTTTCGAATTAATACAGTGTCGCCCATGGGCATGTGACCGCCCGTATTTTTCTGAATATTCATGAAAAATTATCGAAAATTAACTTTAAAAGGGGGGGTCTATCTTTAATATTTTTCATGTTATTCAATTTTTCATGTTTTTAGTAGCGTTTGCCATATCTTCTATGTTATTGGCTCGATTTGTATTCTGTTTATTATTTCTAATAGCTTACGAGTTATTTTATCGGATTAACTAAAAAAAAATCGTAAAATTTGTCGACTATGAAAAAAAAACGGAGGTGAAGATTTTTTTTTCCAAAAAAACAGTATTTATTTTAAAAAACATAAGTGAAATTATGTTAATTATACATAAAATTATAGCGGGATACTGAAAAAAATAAAATTAAGAAAAAATGAAAAAAAAAACAATTAAAGATAGACCCCCCCTTTTTAAGTTTATTATCGATAATTTATCATGAATATTCAGAAAAATACGGGCGGTCACATGCCCATGGGCAACATTGTATAAGTTTCTATAAATTGCTACGTGTTCAAGCCTCCATATAGAAATAGTTAATATCGGAAGTGTACATAATTCCTCTCGCTCCCCAGAAGTAAAGTAAAACTAAATAATGGGAAAAACACGCTTAAATAGGCGTAAACACAGGGCGAAGCGCGCTCGTAAATCGTCTAGGAGGAGCAATCAGAGTTCTAGCAGTAGTAGATGTAGCAGTACGAGTTCTAGCAGTAGCAGCTCAAGAACACCCCTACTGGCATCCCACAAAAGGATAAAGATATCTAAGGCAAAAGATAGCAGAACTGTGAGTACAATTTTGCATAATATGATGCCGGATTTTGACCCCTTGAACGATAATATTACTTCTTGGTTAAACGTGATAGAATTTTATGCATCAACATTTTCATGGACGGATAGTATGATACGCTATCAAGCACTAAATAAGCTCAAAGGCTCTGCTAAAATCTGGTACGAGTCTTTATTGCGTAATATTCACATGTGGACAACCTGTCTGTGGAAGGATTGGAAGGAAAATCTGTCTAATACATTTAGAGTAAAGAGAAATATGTTTGACCTACTTAAGGAAATCGTCGACCGGAAACCTGTCGAAAATCAACCGCTATATGACTTCTTTTTTAAACAAAAATCGAAAATTTATAGTCTTTCTTTAAATTTTACTGTAAATTACGTAATCTCGATAATATTAGGGAATATCGGCGATATTAACATAACAGCATCCGTTGAGGCTAGCAACTTTAAATCATGCGATAGTTTAGCTGGATTTTTACACAGCCGCGTTTACAAAACAAAAACCATTAAACAAACGCTTAACCACAGCAACACTCGTGAAAATGTTAAGGTTCATGTCAAGTTCAAAGTTCTGTGTCTCAAACATCAACGGAAACTACCACAACCGTAACTAATCAAACACCAAGTCAACGCAAACCCATAGAGTGTTATAATTGCGGCGAGAATCATAAACGATTTCAAAGTACGGTAAAATGTGAATTTTGCGGTAAGAAAGGCCACTCGGAAACTTCATGTTTTAACAAAAATAATTCAAAAAGTTACAAACCTGAACAAACAAATAATCAGGAAATAAAATATGTACAACTTTCTAATGCAAAAGATAAATTCTGTAAGAAAATAGGCATTAACGGTTTTGTTCATGAAGCATTTATAGACACCGGGAGTAGCTGTTCTATAATGACATCTAATTTGGCAGAACAATGTAATCTCCAAAGAATTTCGTTGAATACCCGTATAACACTGCAGGGATTTTCTAAAGACAATTTAAAAATCGTAACAGAGGTGGTGAAAGTAGGCATACAATTAGATTCCGTGAATATAGACGAGATTGAGATGTACATACTTAATGAACTATCTGGATGTGACGTACTGATAGGACGCAACGTGACAGAACGGTCTGATTTAATGTATTCGCGAATTGGTGAAACTTTAACGTTTCATAACGTAAAACATTTTGAGGACTTCTGCAACGTTGTTGGTGAAAAATCCTTAGAGTTTGATACAGATTCTCATTGCGATGAGTTGGTCAATCTATTCAGTAAATATCACCAATGCATAGCTACGAATATGAACCTCCCATTCGGTCTAGCCAATGCACCATCATGTTTTCAAGAAATGATGGACAAGGTCATGTGGAACTTGAGGTTTGGTGAGATTTTTCTGTATTTAGATGACGTTTTGGTAATTAGTGAGACGGCTGAAGAAAATCTTCATCTTCTAGAGAAGGTAATGAATGGTAAGCTTTAAAGAAAATGGCCTACGCTTAACCTAAAGAAGTGCCATTTCTTAAAGTCAGAAATAGAGCTCCTGGGCTATAGAGTAAACTCTGAGGGTTTGAAGCCATGTGAGAGCAAAGTTAGGGCAGTTAAGGAATTCCCGGTCCCAAAAACAATTCACCAGCTCGACAGTTTCTTGGCCTGATTAGTTATTTTCGTAAGTTTATCAAAAACTGTGCCATGCTCTCTAGCCCGCTTTCCAAATTACTGAAAAAAGACAGCCCTTGGGTTTGGAATTCTGAACAAGATCGCGCCTTGACGGTATTAAAAGCAACGTTAAGTACACACGATATTTTGACATTATTTGACCCTGCCTAGCAAAGCATACTTTATACTGACGCAAGCAGAGACGGAATTGCAGGCATTTTGATGCAGGTTACGGATAATGGTGAAAAACCTATTCATTATTATAGCCGTCAAACTACCGAAGATGAAAAAAAATACCATTCTTTTGAGCTTGAACTGCTAGCTATCGTACAGTCTTTGGAAAAGTTTAGGCGCTATCTGTTAGGGGCTAATTTCCGTATAGTAAAAGACTGCCGTGCGGTCGTGTCGTGCTGGCATGCGTCAACAAAAAAAGATATCATTCCCCGAATTTCGCTGTGGGTCCTTTCTACGCAAGAGGTCTCTTTCGATATCGCTCATAGAGAGGACACTCGTATGCAGCATGTGGATGCTTTAAGTAGGAACCCGTTAACATCTGGGGAAAAATCTGAAGCGGATATTGTCATGTCTATAACAGAAGCGGATTGGTTGCTCTCAGTTCAACTGTAGGATCCTAGGTTAGTAGTTATTAGGCAGACTTTAGAGTCGGGTGAAGCAGACAAAGATAGGGATGTATTTAACAAATACGAACTTCTTGGCAATAAAGTATGTCGACGTACAAGTCACGGTTGTCGCTGGGTTGTCCCAAAGAAATGCATATGGCAAATTATAAAATGTAACCATGACGACCTCGGTCATTTCTCGGTCGATGAAACAGTCGAACGAATTTCTAGCCGATATTGGTTTTCTCGGATGCGACACATAATTAAAAAATATATGAAAAACTGTTTAAACTGTGTTTACTGTAAAAACAAAGGCGGTCCAAACGAAGGTGAGCTTTATCCACTACCAAAATATGCACAACAATTCCACACGATTCATGTGGATCATCTGGGGCCCTTTGATGGAACACAAAATAAGAACAAGTATTTGTTAGTCGCAGTAGATGTATTTACAACATTTGTATTTATCTCGGCAGTACCTAATACCGATAGTTGTAATGTAATAAGTAAACTTGAAGGTATAGCAAAGATATTCGGCAACCCTCGTAGACTTGTTACGGATGCGGGTTCCGCGTTTACGTCAAAAAAGTTTAAAGAATTTTGCAACGGTAAAAATATTCGCCTGCATACAATAGCCACAGGTATGCCGCGCTCAAACGGCCAAGCTGAAAGATTTAATAAAACAATTCTGGAGGCCATGAATAAAGGGGCTTTGTTTTGAGTTCTGTAATACGATTTTGAGAAGATGAATTATGGTAGATTCATGAATGGGATTACCAGTTGCAGAGTAGTGAGAGTTCCTAAGCCTAAAGGAACAGAAACGTAAACCCTAGAACTGGAGTTCTATTAGTACTACTAATCATGATTGGCCGAAGCATTTTTGTTTTATATTTAATAAGTTATAACACATTAACATACATACAGTGTGTGCTTTCAGGTGATTCGTTTAGCAAAGTAAGACTGAGGGAGAAAGGCATGCCTGAGGACATGCACGGCGCAGGAGGGCCGTGTTGGCAACACCGAGTGAAGCTACTTGGAGCGTTGGCGGTGAAGTTTAAGTTTATTGGTCTCAAGCCGCGAAACGCGTTAATTTTGTAATTTGTTTTCGAATTAATATAAGTTTCTATAAATTGCTACGTATGTAACCTTCATATAGAAATAGTTAACACTAGTGTGGCAGTGTTGGCGATATCTAGAAGTCATCGAGTGGCACCTCGAGCGGAAATGAACTCGAGCCTATATTTTATTTACACAAGTACTTACCGAATTAAAATCGAGTCGCATCACTATCTGACACTGTCAGGAAGACAAGTGTCAAGTGACAGCAATACTGCATTCATTTTATTTCTTCTTTCCGTTCCTTTCAAATTGCATGAAATAGATGTTTCTGTTTTCCTGTGTTTAATTGAAGGATTATAATGAATATAGTATCTTCAAGAAGGTTATTTAATCTAGCTAGAAGGATGTTGTGTTAATTGTTCGTAAGATTCCAACGCAACGCGAGCGAAGACATTGTCCGAGATTGCTGCAGATGTGCGGTAACTTGTGAACGCATGGATTTTTCGCTTGTTTCAGTCAAACCATCTAGATGTAGTTTGAGGAAAGTGTGTATTGATAATGCAAGAAAGTATTCAAACTGTTTATTCATTATGAGGATTTCGATACAGGATTATTTACATTCCATGTTAATCTGCACACCAAACGCATACTGTGCCTATCTAGCTACTCCCTACGCGGAAAAGGACATTATTTTTCAGTGGATAGCGACACACCAAAGAGATCAATAACAGTATTAGTGAAAATAGGTACGCTTATTTTCTAACACGAATCTTCAATTTTTGTTAGATGCATTATTAAAGTACCTACAGAATCAATTTCTAACACTGCCCTAGTGTTAGAAATTGATGCTCTCTTGCTGGTTACTGTTGCAATTGTTTGTTGTAAATCGTTGGTAATGTCGGCTGTTGTGCACATGTTATGTTAATCGTGTGGTATTATTATCTTGGATCAAGATGAGAAGTGGAGTGACCAGCATGTTTTTTAGATAAAATACTTCTTCAAAGTCGTCAGACGTTGAAAATGATATACTTATGATAACAGTAATAACAATGTTTTGTTACCTAATTGATTTTTGATGTGAAACATCTTTCACTCGCTTTCCTGCAATCAAAATCAAAACCAATATATAAATAGTCAAATCTGTGGGAATGATTTCGTGAAACGGGACCGAAGTGTGTCACAGGAAGCTGGGCAAGCGCGCGCTATTTGATTTGACCAATGAGCACGCGAAGTGCTAGAGATGGCCGTCACAAACAACATGGCAGGCCTCGCTTGGGCTCGCTTCTTTAATGTTGCTTATTACCACGGTGAGATGACAGATTACATATGTCACTCATCATATGCGACTACTGTAAGGCTCGCTCGTTTATTATTTTATTTAATGTACCGTTCACAACGTCCTATATCCCTGCTATATAACTACTACTGAACGGTGCACTATTTTACTGAATAATAAAATCGATGAGAGTAACCTACTCACTAAACAATATCTCTTAGTGTTTTTAGGTTATGATCGTATTTCTCAGTATTCCCATTAGCCGAAGTATAATTATTACTACCACTGTAATCTAGAGATCATAAGGAACAAATCAACATGTGTTTTATAAATAGACGCCACAATTTTTTGTGGGCCTAATCCCTGAACTGCACTCGATATATACAGTGTGTCTGGTCACCGGTGTCCGAACCGTTAAGTCGAAGCAATATGATCAGTTTTTTCGACAAATCCACCATAATATGGCATTTTAAAATGGCGTTTTGAACTGGCGGCCATTTTTTTTTTTACTTTGTTTGTGTTTGTTTCAATTATTTTGCAATATCTACCGATGTAAAGGTCCTACAGGCATGTTACGCAACGGTGTAACATAAGGATCGCTGATATTACAATTCGGTCTAACACACGGACTGTGGACATCGTGACACCAATATTGCGCATCGCAACGATTTACACGTGCTGCCTACGCAGCATTTCGTAACCGTGGGACCGGACATCGACAGTGCCTTCCACGATTCCACGTTTTCACTCATTCTTGGTACATACATCGACCAATTGTCACCTACATAATTTTAAAGTTATAAATTGTAATTTCTTGATATTAATAAATTAGTCTAAAGTAAATTGGTTTTTTTTGCATCCTCCGGCTCCAGCAAACATAATTGGCGCAGTCGGTAGGATACTCGCGGGCCGGTTCGCGAGAGAAAATTCATAGGATCGACCTTAGGATCGCGACTCGCGAGTCACCCGGGTGACTATCAAGCACCGTACGAGTATCCGGATCTTCAGAAGCTGCCGTCGGGAGGAGTATCCAGACATCGATACCGCAGAGGTACCAACCATGCTCATGTGAGTACTTTAGAATAGTTCTTGAGTTGCTCATCCTTATCCTTAAGTGTTAATCATAAAATTTAAAAATAAATACCCAAGATTTTCCATCCCAGGCAATCGAGGACCCTTAGGCTAGAGAGATCGTCCAGATCATTATTGTTAGATTCATTTAGGCAGTTAGAAGATAGAGAGATAACTTTAGAAATGTCGGCTATAGACGAAATTTACAAGGCCTTACGCATAGTCCCCGAATTTGACGGAAACCCTAATGTCCTCACTAGATTCATCAAACTGTGTGACCAGTTAGTGCAAGCCTATGTATCAGCTGAACCAGGGCGCGAATTAATAAATTTGACTCTTTTAAACGGGATTCTTAACAAGGTCACTGGACCCGCAGCCCGGTTAATTAACACCAACGGCGTACCAGAAACTTGGAGTGGCATACGTAGTTCTTTAGTCAACAATTTCTCTGACCAACGCGATGAGACCTCGCTTTACAACGACATGGCTCTATTAACTCAAGGCTCTTCCACACCACAGGATTTCTACGAAAAGTGCCAAACTCTATTTGCCACTATAATGACCTATGTGTCACTACATGAAACCGTTCAGAGTACAATCGATTCTAAACGTTCCCTTTATAAAAAGTTAACTTTGCAATCTTACTTACGGGGCCTTCGTGACCCCTTAGGTTCACGTATTAGGTGCATGCGACCGGATACGATAGAAAAAGCACTTGAGTTTGTTCATGAAGAAATGAACACTCTCTACTTACAACAGCGGAACGAGCACACACCGGCTAGAAAGTCACAGCCTCAGGCACCGACTGATCAGACCAAATTATTCAATCCTGTTATGCCGCACATTCCCATGCCTATGCATAGGCCATTTAATTTTAATATGCCCGGTCCTTCTCGACCAAATATAGCTATGCCACATTCGCTGCAACGTCCGCCGCAAATGTGGAGACAAGGTTTTAACCAACCACAGCAATTCCAACAGCAAGCTCCATCGCGTACGCAACAGATATTCGGGGCACGTCCTTCTAACTATAATCCACATAATAATTCATCTGGTAATAATCAATTTAAAAGGCCGAACACAAATGATACGCCAAAACCAATGAGCGGTGTATCTCATTTCGTACCGAGACCAATGCCATTCCGGGGTAACGATTGGTTTAGGCAGGGGAACCCACCACCTTCTAATTATTTTAGGACAAGAGAAATGAATTTCAACGAATGCTTTGAATATCCATATATGTTTGAACCTTATTGTGATAATGACTTCAACGGTTATCTGTATAACTCCTACGAACAGCCCGACTATTCTTATTATGACAATTTGAGTGCATATACAACCCAGCAATTAGGTACGTCCCCTGAGGTAAGTCAGGCGACATGTGAAGGGCAATCCACCGAGGAGTCAGCGTCTTCTAACCAGGAAAATTTTCGGGTGAGTCGGACTACAAACGAATCAAAATAGAGGTCAATCTACAAACTCAACGTTACCTACCATATATAGTAATTTCGGACCCACCATTAAAATTATTAATCGACACAGGAGCAAACCAATCATTTATTAGCCCTGAAGCTGTTCAGAGGTTTTACCCACATTTACAATGGAACTATGACCCCTTTGAGGTAACAAATGTGCATGCAACTAGCCGTAACGATTACTCCATTAACTTACCTTGTTTTCAGGAGATAAACGACAGCAATCATTTAACATTCTACATTTACAAGTTTCACGAGTATTTTGACGGCCTTATCGGTTTAGATTTGTTAAATAAATGGGAGTCAAATATTGATCTTAAAAATAATAAGCTAATTACAAAAACTGCAGTTAACCCAATAGTTATGCACAATTCGCGCAATAGCAATTTATATGAAGATATTATCCCAGCGAATTCCTCAAAGTTAGTTAGAGTCCCAGTTAATATACAAGAGGGTGATGCTTTAATTCCTGATCAGATAATTTCAAATTGCTGCATAAACGAGTGTATTACGAGCGTTAGAAATAATCGCGGTTATCTAGAAATTTTCAATCCAACCAGCAATGACTTAATTTTTTCCATGGACCAACCTATTAAAGCGGAAACATATAATTTAGAATGTACTCACCAATCACATCAATCCCGGGTAGACGAAGTATTATCTCGGTTACGCACTGACCATCTAAATGAAGAAGAGCGCGCTAATCTGAAGTCTTTGGTTTCACAATATGCCGATATATTTTATGTAGAGGGAGAACCGCTTACCTTTACTAATAAAATAAAACACAGCATACGTACTTCAGATGAGGTACCGGTCTATACTAAAACTTATAGATACCCATTTGTACACCGCGAAGAAGTTCGCAATCAAATTTCAAAAATGTTAGAACAGAGAATCATCCAACCTTCAGAATCTGCTTGGAGCTCGCCCATTTGGGTAGTCCCAAAAAAAGCTGATGCATCCGGTAAAGTCAAATGGCGAATTGTAGTGGATTTTAGAAAACTGAACGAAAAAACCATCGATGATAAGTACCCTATTCCCAATATAACTGATGTGTTAGATAAACTAGGCAATTGCCAATATTTCACAACCCTCGACCTCGCCAGTGGCTTTTACCAAGTCGAAATGAACCCAAATGACATCCCAAAAACTGCATTCAATGTAGAGCATGGCCATTTTGAGTTCCTACGCATGCCAATGGGACTTAAAAATTCACCATCAACTTTCCAAAGGACCATGGATAATGTGCTTAGGGACCTTCAGAACTCTATTTGCCTAGTATATTTAGATGACATCATCGTATTTAGCACTAGTTTACAGGAGCATATAATAAATTTGGAAAAGGTCTTTAAAAGACTCAGAGACTCCAATTTTAAAATACAGTTGGATAAGTCAGAATTCTTAAAATTGGAAACAGCATACCTCGGACATATAATCAGTAAAGATGGCATTAAACCGAACCCTGATAAAATTTCAGCCATACGAAAATTCCCACTTCCTAAAACAACCACGGAAATTAAAAGATTTTTAGGGCTACTAGGGTACTACAGGAAGTTCATTCCCGATTTCGCCAAAATCACGAAACCAATGACCCAATGTTTGAAGAAGGGCTCAAAAATAAACTGCAATGATACCAACTATGTAAATTGCTTCGAAAAATGTAAAACATTACTTACAAACGATCCGATCCTTCAATATCCCGATTTTAATAAAGATTTTCTACTCACGACAGACGCATCAAACCTAGCCATAGGAGCCATACTCTCACAGGGACCTGTAGGTTCAGACAAACCAATAGCCTATGCTTCGCGTACACTAAACACAAGCGAGATCAATTATAGTACAATAGAAAAGGAACTTTTAGCCATAGTTTGGGCAACCAAGTATTTTCGGCCATATCTATTCGGACGTAAATTCAAAATTATAACAGATCATAAGCCGCTGCAATGGATCATGAACTTAAAAGAACCTAGCTCGAGACTAACTCGCTGGAGACTCAAGCTCAGTGAATATAACTATTCAGTAGTTTATAAACAGGGCAAAAGCAACACAAATGCCGATGCTTTGTCGCGAATCGAGATTAATAACGAAGAAACGAGCTCCGTCATAGTTAACGTATCCGAAAAGTCACCTTCCGTAGTGGGCTCATCCACTCTCACAGCTCACACTAGCGCCGAAAATCCAATATTAGAAATACCAATTTCAGATGATCCCTTAAATAGATTTAACAGACAAATATGTTTTACAGTAGTAGGTGATATAAAGAAACGCCCAGCAGTTTCTAAGCCTTTTGAAACTCATACCCGTACCTCCATCCAACTCTCCGAATCGAATTTAGAGGAGGATATAATAAACGCAATTAAAGAATTCGCAAACCCGAAAGTTAAGACCGGCATTATAATACACCCCCCATTAGCCATGTATAGAATAGTTCCAATAATTCAAGAAAAAGTTCAAGAGCTCCGCTATGAATCTTGTTTTAACTAAAACCGAAGTCGAAAATGTAAAAGAATATCTCAGACAGCAAGAGATCATTCAGAAATACCACGAAGGCAAAACTAATCATAGGGGTATAAATGAATGCTACCTAGCATTATCCCATAAATACTATTGGCCAAAAATGAAAGACGAAATCTCGAAGTATATAAATGAATGCAACGTATGCGGGCAAGCCAAATATGATCGAAATCCTATAAAACAAAGATTCTGTATAGTACCGCCACCAGCAAAACCGTTTGGTGTAGTTCACCTAGATTTGTTTACGGCCCAAAACGAGAAATACCTGACCATCATTGATGCTTTCTCTAAATACGCTCAGGCATACCATCTTAGAGACGGCACAGCAGTAAGTGTAGTCCAAGCCTTTTTAAAGTTTTGCTCCCATCATGGCGTTCCGGTATCAATAGTCACGGACCAGGGACCCGAATTTACTAATCAACTATTTACCGAATTTACGCGTGTCCATAAAATTCAACATCATAAAACCTTGGCCCATACGCCCAACGATAATGGAATGATAGAGCGCTTACACTCCACTTTACTAGAACATTTGAGAATTCTAAAACTCCAACACCGTAGTGAAGCGATTGTTAACCTTATGACATATGCCTTATTAGCATACACAGCTTCACAAAATGTAGACCACTGGAAGTAGTTACCGGTCATACGGATCCTCGCGATCCCTTAGATATAGATTTATCTGTGCACTTGCTACAACAATACGTGCAAGAACACCGAAATAGGATGTCTAAGGTATACGAGGCTATTAATGAAACGTCCCTGCATAAACGCACAGAACTAATCGAAAATAGGAACAAAGATAGGGAGCCTGAAAAGGAATACGAGCCAGACCAACAGGTATTTGTTAAGAATCCACTAGCTAACAGACAGAAACTTGCACCTCGTTATACA
The DNA here is from genome assembly GCA_947364205.1 of Agrochola lota. Lineage (NCBI taxonomy): Eukaryota > Metazoa > Arthropoda > Insecta > Lepidoptera > Noctuidae > Agrochola > Agrochola lota. The sequence goes on along the minus strand of OX376246.1, from coordinate 3,478,238 downwards.
CACGACACAGTATTAGCTGACCTGCCCATTCATATTTACACAAGAAAAAAACGCGGTCCCGTTGCCAAATCACGTCTTAAACGATCACCTAACACAGAACAATTGTTGCAGAATACCGCTGACGATATTGCTACACCTGGTCCAAGCGGAGGACATATTACTTGAGCCCCTAGAAGACGGACCCGGATTACTCCCTTTCAAACTAGGACATACAAAAATCGTGTCTCATTATCATTCCTTCCTCTTACACATTGACCTAGAAGATATTCAGTCGAAGGTTGATTTAGTTAAATCGCAATTAAGAGAATTTAGGCCACTAATTAACAATAAAACACTTTCACTGTTTGAACCCCATATAAGCTACCTTGGGGACAAACTTGAAAAGATATCCATACAATTAGAAAGTTTTGAACCTAGTCGCGTTAAACGAGGACTCATTGACGGATTAGGATCAGTCATAAAAGTTTTAGAAGGTAATGACAATAAACTGGAAACGGAATTTAACCGTCACATAAGCTTGACTAAAGAATGGATGTTAGAACATTCTAATGTATTAAAAAATATAGTAGACAACCAGAACATTATTGCTAATAAACTTAACCAAATCATAAAACAAGACGCATCCAAACAGGCAGATCTAGTAACGTATGCCCATCTGGCACAGCACCTACTTATATTAAACGATAATATAGAGACATTATCGGATGAGTTAAATAAAATAGAACTTATGGTAGCTTTTACGCGTGTTTCCAGCACTACCCATTCTATGATTAGCTTAGTTAACATTAGAAATATAATAAGCAAATTAGGGTTATTATACTCAAAAGACGAAATCATTGATATCGATCTTCGAGAGTACTATGATATTCTAAAAATAGGATCGTATTATATTGATAAGAAATTAGTTATAGTTATAAAGGTGCCGATTGCCTTACCAAGAACCTATAACCTATACAAGTTATCCATAATTCCTAACAGAAATAATATGGCCCTTATCCCTACCTCACCTTTTATAGCAATTCATGGATTATATTCTATGTACATAGAGACAGAATGTCCGAAGCTTAACTCATTGTACCTCTGCGAAGAGAAAGTCGGTTTCAAGATTATAGACAAGCCAGACTGCGTGCAGCAGCTCATCACCCAACAGCACCTCAACTCCTGTACATTAACGCCAGTCACTCTACACAAGCAAGCTCTGGAACAACTTGACGAAAAACACTACACACTAAGCTTCCCGATACCTGCAAAAGTACAGATGTTATGTGGACAGGAACAATTCAGAACACTTCAAGGAAGTTATTTAGCTACAATACCCCAAGATTGCCTGATAAGAACCACCGAATTCACTATCGCCAACATTGACAACCGAATTAAGGGACATGTACTTAGAATACGAACACTATGGGACCAGAACACTACCTCAAGGACCGAAGATTCGTTGGTACAACTTAATTCAATCAACCTCGAGAACCTCCACGAAAGTTACAAGAAAGTTTCAGTACAGCCTCCAGTAAGACTTAACAAGATATCAGATGGAAGCCTCTACCATACTACCATACCTGTATACCTATTACTATTCAGTGCAGGTGTACTTGCCATTGCTCTTACATACCGGCATTGGATGGGAAATAAAGATAAGAAGATCGACACTACATCTGTAGAAATAAACCCAGATCAAGACATTTATGCTGAAGTGGAACCAAGAAGGAATATTCATCCAGCTGGAATCAAGATGGACCCTAGTCATCTTACAGCAACATTTTTAACAACAGTTAACAAATAGTTGCTGTTCTACGGGGGGAGATGTTACGCAACGGTGTAACATAAGGATCGCTGATATTACAATTCGGTCTAACACACGGACTGTGGACATCGTGACACCAATATTGCGCATCGCAACGATTTACACGTGCTGCCTACGCAGCATTTCGTAACCGTGGGACCGGACATCGACAATGCCTTCCACGATTCCACGTTTTCACTCATTCTTGGTACATACATCGACCAATTGTCACCTACATAATTTTAAAGTTATAAATTGTAATTTCTTGATATTAATAAATTAGTCTAAAGTAAATTGGTTTTTTTTGCATCCTCCGGCTCCAGCAAACATAATTGGCATAAAAATGGTTTAGGTTTAACAAAAACTCCCATCAAAACCTTGAAAAAATACTTGAAACGTAAAAGGTAGTTGTTTTACTTTTTAAATGTTTTCAAGAAATCTAAACTGTTAACACAATTTTTTGTGTTTTAAATGCACTAAGATATTACCTAAAACATGAGGTCAAGACCTAAGCTCTAAGTCAAATAGTTTAGAAGTTGTGACTATTTGAATATGACCCTTTACTTACAAGTAGCAGGAAAATAATAAATAAAATAAAAATTTAATGGCCTTTAATTCAAAGTCAAATCATTTATTTCAAAAACCTAGGCTCTTGGCGTGGTTCACTAATGTTTCACCAAAACTCCATTGACAATTTTTTACTTTAGAACCAACGCTTCGTATACTATTTATTTCACAAACAAATTTATTCCGCAAATGTTTTATTTTATAAACACTCGCTTTACAAACATTTATTTAGCTAATGCTTCTCTTTACAAATGTGTCGCATTATATTTAATCATTTACTTATACATTTTTCATTGAATATTTAGATTCTTTTGGAAACATCGCGTTTACTAAATATCATTTTAAAATATTTTTTCTAAACCAGTCACAAAGTGATCATGGTTGTCATTTCCATTTGAGTCGTTGTGTCGTTGAATAATTTATAAGGAAGTACTGAAGTTCTTTAAACCTACTAAAGTGATTTTTTATATATATTCTAGTCGTTTTTGGGTCGTAGGGGGTCACGGTTCTAACCTAACCTAACCTTTTTCGCGAGTAAAAATAATTAAACTAATCTAACTAGTTCGGTTCCGGTAGCCTACTAAAGTTATTTTTAGGATAAGTCGTGAACGTGAATTTTTGTTGATTTTTAAATTAATATTAGGTACCCTTTTGCCTATTTAATGAGTTTCATGTTTAGGAAATTGCGTAATGCAATATGTCAATCGTTTTTATTCCAAACATTGTTTCATGAGATAACGTGAATAAAAAATGAATTGTTTGACAAATAATACGTTAGTAAAAAAAAGTTTATTGGATAATTATTTTCTTAAGTGTATTATTTGGCAAACTTGTTGTTGTATAATGTGGAAATAACAAATCATGTTTTTGTCAATCGTTACTTGTCAAGTGATTTGGAAATTAATTTTGGTGAAATGACGGGACACCTCTTGGCGTATTTGAGGCTCTTCACTCTTTTAAAATGTTTGAAAATATTTTGTATAGATACATTAGTTATATAATTATTTAAGTCGCCGCGAAGGCGTCAACCTGTAAAGATTATAACATAATCTTATGCGTAACTATTTCTTATAGGTAATTGTTATTCACCATAAAGTACTATACTGTTACAAGCATTAATCAAAGTATCAGTTCCTTTGAGATCAGACGCCATCTATGGCCAAAGTTGTGAACTCAGTCGATATCACTGATAGTGAAATTATTAAACTTATTTCGATGTTAGAGCTAAAACTAAAACTATAAAACGTGTTAAAACTATAGTGGAAATTAAAAAGGAACATTTAATTAATGATTTTTGGGTTTTAAGACATATTGACAAGTGGTCATTTGATAGTTTTGTTTATGACAAAGCGGTACCTAATGTCACGAAGATGGCGCGATTTGCGAATATTATGATCAATAACTGAATGTAATAATTTAATACGAGAACTAAATAAGTTTCAATAATAGAAAACCAACTATAAAGTAATAAGATTATTTTACACTGCAATTTACTAATGATTAACTGTTGTTTGATTAAATTCCTTGAATCACAGGAAGTGTTGTCAAAAGTAGTAAGAATGAAGATGTAAAAAGTAATGAAGGTTCTAATTTAACTTTAATTATGAATGACCTTTGTATTTGTGAATATTAGCATTGTTTAATTATAAAATAATTCACTGATAAGCATTTTAGCATTATTTATAAGTTTTATTGAACTAACTAAGTAGTAAGATTTTGTATTGGAAGACGCGATATATTCGCTGACTTGAAAAAAGAGCACAGACACAACAATGGCGTGTGTTCAACCTTTGTAACATAATGATTTGATTTTAAAAGAGTGGCTATTGAGTTTCTTGCCCGTTCTTCTCCATTAGTACCTACTTCGTTTTGGAATGGGCGACTAGCTTCACCAACTAACTTAAACTCAATGACTCAACTAACTTAAATTAAGTGACAAAGTGATAACTCAAAAGTGTAAACGTTATAATTGGAATAAATGCTTTGAGTTTGAGTTAATTAAGAAATGTGTGTGATTGAAAACCAACTACCTATATCTACCATCAACGAAGAATTACACCGGAGATTACTCAGACACGGCACAGAGTAGATACCCCGTCGTATCAATATGGAGACGATGCTCCTAGAATAAAATAACTAGACCACAATAGATAAAAAGAATTTAAAATGAAGAAATGACGGATAAATTAATTATGTGATAGATACATGATGCTTCACAAACATTGCAAAAGTAGACGATTTTCCTAAAATTTTACAATTAATAAGTCAGTGTAAAAAAATATATAAATTATACATTTAAATTAACAACCAGTTTGTAATATCGTTTTTACAACTAAAATTAAACTAAACTTAAGTAAACTTTTAAAAACTAAAAACAATGCAAATGCAATGTAATGCTAATGCATTTGTTTTTTATTTTATTTAGTACCAAATTATTTACCGTAAACCAATCTTGGACCTGAAGAATAGAGTTATTCACGTCGTCAAGATTTTGTGACCGTCGGTTTATTTTAAAGATCAATGATATGTCATCTGCAAATAACACCAACATCTTCGGTTGATTTCGAAGTACTTGGGGTAAATCATTAATGTAAACTAAAAGGAGGAATGGACCCAATATCGAACCTTGCGGAACGCCCATTGCCATAATCAGACCCTAATGAGTTTATGCCGTTTACTTGACCTTTAACCTCTCTTTATTTATGGTATGATCTTAGTAAATCAAGAGCTATATTCCTATTCCCATAATGCTCCAGTTTTAGCAGAAGTGTCTCATGGTCTACGCAATTGAACGCCTTCAAGAGGTCGCAAAAGATTCCAATGCATCTTGTGCTTCTTCCCAGGCATTAAAAATGTTCTTTATTAGTGTGACACTGGCGTCAGTGGTACAACGCCGTTTGGTGAAATCGCACTGTTGTTCATGAAAGATATAATTTTTATTTAAGTGATATAACATTTGATTGAGCATCAACTTTTCAAACAACTTACTGAGAACTGGTAGAAAAGACACAGGCCTATAATTGTTGGGTTCTTTATTATCACCGGACTTGAGCAATTAAAATACTTTACTGTGTTTTATGAGATCCGGAAAGACTTGGTCTACACTGGTACTAAATATGAAAGCTAAATAGGGCGCAGTGGTTTCGTTTGATAATAGATCTACAGAATTTTACAGACATTCCCCAGAGATCTTCTGTTGATTTAATTTTAAGATCTTGAAAAGCTTTTATAACAGCCTGGGGGTTTTTATGCAGAAACCTAAACTCCAAAGAGCATACCTTCACATTCTTGCTAAGTATGGCACAAGAAAGCGCGGGTGAGGAATTTAAAGCTTTAGTAGTTTTAATGGGAATAACAGCAAAAAAAAATCTTAATACTTGAGCTATTTCTACGTCTGAGTTGATAGGGCCATGTGTAGTTTCTAAATTAAATGCAGTATTTTGTTGTTTTTTCTTGTTTCATTATTTATTATTTGGCAGGTAGTTTTTATTTTATCATCAGCTGATTATATTTTATTGCTAATATAAAGAGATTTGGCTATTTTGCACACACTTTTAAAAGTTTTTGAATATTTTGCAACATACTTAAGAAAGCTTGTATTATTCATACGTTGCTTTAGGCCATAAACTACAAATAAATTTTCCCTGCTTTTACGAATACGTGGAGTCGTCCAATCACTAAATAAGAACTTTTTGTAAATACGTTTAGTCTTTAGTGGAAAAGTGCCATGAAATTGCATGTTTAATAGTGAAAAAACTCGGCGTAGAACTCATTTGGGTCACCTATATTATTAAAACTCTGAACACAATACACACTACTGGCCAAAGATTTATTTAATTTCTCTAAACATGTATACATATCTCTAAACATGTAAACATCAACATGTAATTGGCCTAAACCTTATTTGAATTTTTTGTAAAGGTATGTAGGAGCAAAATGTTATGGTTTGTCCACTGTGATCTGATGGTTTACAATTTGTTTGTGTAAGTAATCACAATTACAAAAAAATATTATGTATACAGGTGACAGAAGAAGCTGTCGATCGGGTTGGTTTAATAAAAACATTTGACAAATCAAATTACCTAAATAAATTAAAATTAAAATGCCTTATTATGGTGGATTTGTCGATAAAATTGATCATATTGCTTCGCCTTAACGGGTCGGACACCAGACACACGGTACTATTGGTAGCCGCCGGCAAGCGGTTCAGATTAACGTCTTAAGGTGTCGCGGACCTGGGTCCAGGAACTGGTGCAGGCGTGCTGCTGTAGGATTATTCGGAGTCGGAAGCACATTACAAAGTTAGTGAGTACAGCCACTTGATTAACAAGATTTAACCTATATTTCCGCCGTTTTACCTTAGTATCATAATAATAGAATTGCTAAGAGCTCGAATGGCTTCGTGGTAGCTGGCGCTTCCGGCTCGATGTAAACACCAAGTCGTTGCCTACCTTCCCATTTGATCCGAATCACAATTATTCACAATTGCACTATTTATTTAATGTTCACTCATATTAAATGTTAATTTTTTAACACTTTGAACTATAATACTCGTAAGATTCAAAATATTAAAAATTTGCTACAAACTCTAAATTAGATGTTACTTACTCGGGAAGTGCGCTGTGAGGTAAAGGTCTGCCATTAGCGATCACGCCACCTGGGACCACGTGGCTACCGGAACTCGGCTCTGATTGGGCGAGGATGTGACGGCACGAGAAGTGAGAATGGCTGACAACTAACGGAAAGTATACAAAGCCCTCTCACAGATGATGTGCATCGTCACATGTCAAATAATAAGCATATAATTTATCTTAGGGCACATTACAACTGTTACAATAATTGTAACAGTTGTAATGCGTTCTAAGATTAATTAAAAAAACACTATACAACGTGTAACGTTAAATGCTTAAATGCGCAAAACCTGAAAATAGTTTGATCAAAATAACGAGCAGAATCAATTGAACCACTTTTTAATAAAGGTCACATTTTTCAAAAAATCTTCTTTAAAAACGTTGCCGTGTCTATTTATTAATAGTTCAAGCCATCACATGCGCAAACCCGCTAAAACCGCCCGGTGACGACCCCTCCCTCGAGTAGAGCGTCGTCACAGACACAAGAAACGATCAGAATTGCCAGTGAAACAAAAACAGCACATAAAACCTCAACATTTTTTTTAATGATTTTCTTTCTCTCTGAAATAGGTCAATTGAATTAAAAATCAGTTGGGGTGTCTTAGGTTTTGCGCATTTAACGTTACACGTTGTATACAGGGTATCTCAAACGTAATGGTCCAAAGGTAAATGGGGTAATGTAAAAAAAAAACAGCTGTTCCATACATTTTGACCGCGTAGGTATTGCACTTTTATATGAAAAAGCAGAATAAAAAAAAATCCGACGAAAAATTTCGAAGTAGGTATGTTCAAAATCATGTACTGAATTCATGGTATTAGTTTTCGCGTCGATGTCCCTGCCAGCCTGTATAGTAAAGTTGCGTTCTTACCGTGAATATCAGTTCTTTAAAATATGAGAATCTCCCGAGAATTTGCCAACCGAATTGATGTTCACGTGTGGTCTAAAACAAAATGACGGCTTCTTTCCAACGGTTGACCAACCTGTAGTGTAGTGTTGCCAAGACCCAAGAAAGGTCCTAGAGGGTTGAATTCTCCTTAGTTTCACAGAAAAATAGTAACATACGTGAACGAAAAGAGAGACTTTTTAAATTAATTTTGAATACTTTTATCTAATATACAAAATTCTCGTGTCACAGTTTTCGTTGCCATACTCCTCCGAAACGGTTTGACCGATTCTCATGAAATTTTGTGAGCATATTGAGTAGGTCTGAGAATCGGCCAACATCTATTTTTCATACCCCTAAGGTAGGTAGGTAGGTAGGTAGGGTAGGTAGGTAGGTAGGGTAGGTAGGTAGGTAGGGTAGGTAGGTAGGTAGGTAGGTAGGGTAGGTAGGGTAGGTAGGGTAGGTAGGGTAGGTAGGTAGGTAGGGTAGGTAGGTAGGTAGGGTAGGTAGGTAGGGTAGGTAGGGTAGGTAGGGTAGGTAGGGTAGGTAGGGTAGGTAGGCTAGGTAGGGTAGGTAGGGTAGGTAGGCTAGGTAGGGTAGGTAGGGTAGGTAGGGTAGGTAGGGTAGGTAGGGTAGGTAGGGTAGGTAGGGTAGATAGGGTAGGTAGGGTAGGTAGGGTAGGTAGGGTAGGTAGGGTAGGTAGGGTAGGTAGGGTAGGTAGGGTAGGTAGGGTAGGTAGGGTAGGTAGGGTACGTAGGGTAGGTAGGGTAGGTAGGGTAGGTAGGGTAGGTAGGGTAGGTAGGGTAGGTAGGGTAGGTAGGGTAGGTAGGGTAGGTAGGGTAGGTAGGGTAGGTAGGGTAGGTAGGGTAGGTAGGGTAGGTAGGGTAGGTAGGGTAGGTAGGGTAGGTAGGGTAGGTAGGGTAGGTAGGGTAGGTAGGGTAGGTAGGGTAGGTAGGGTAGGTAGGGTAGGTAGGGTAGGTAGGGTAGGTAGGGTAGGTAGGGTAGGTAGGGTAGGTAGGGTAGGTAGGGTAGGTAGGGTAGGTAGGGTAGGTAGGGTAGGTAGGGTAGGTAGGGTAGGTGGGGTAGGTAGGGTAGGTAGGGTAGGTAGGGTAGGTAGGGTAGGTAGGGTAGGTAGGGTAGGTAGGGTAGGTAGGGTAGGTAGGGTAGGTAGGTAGGGTAGGTAGGGTAGGTAGGTAGGTAGTTGCACCGTAGATAAGTACATAGTGCTACCCGTGCTAAGCCGGGGCGGGCAGCTAGTATGTATTTTAAAAAAAGATAAATTTTATAAGAAAATAGTTAAACATTTCAAAATATATGAGGTTACTTAACTACTTTTATATTTTTTACTTCAATGAGCGTTACGTTGTAGTGGGACACATGAATTTTGTATGGATAGAAAGTGATCAAATTAAAATAAACTCAAATTCGCTCGTAAAGAGACTGAAATATATGTACTTTTACCAAAATATATTTAATATATCATTATACATAATTCTGCTAACCAAAAACACTTAAAACATAACATAAAATAAAAAATATACATCGATTCTTTTAAGGTTGACTGGTAGGAAATGCCTATACATTAATTAAATAATTTATTTTTAAAGACAACAATGATTCATTTATGTTAGTTAGTTAGTTACAAAAAACTTAAAAGTTATGTTAGTGTGTTATTATAAGTAGGTATTAAGCTCAAAGAAGAAACAATATTAAGTCCGCCTCTGTACATTTTTGTGCTTGATTTTAAATAAATAAATAAATATAAATGAGAAGGACTCAAACTTTCCTTCAAATGTACATATTTTTGGCGGCCATACTCATATTTCGGTGGGTTACAGCTTACTTTCTTTCTTTGTTTGACGTTAGAAGACTCTCGCAGACGTCCGCTAGAGCAACGGAGGCAGCGGAGGCAATAAGACACAGCACACAGACACCAAATGTTTATTTAGATAAACGACTATATTTCGAGATTCAGATGACAACATGATATCAACACATAACAAACTACATTACTGAACTAAAACTAGAAACCCTTGTCAAAACATTATATTCTGGAAGTATATGTCAAGTAAAAAAAATCAAGTTATTTCTTAATTGAATGACGGCCAGAAGCAATAAAAACGGTTTACAGTGGAATCCTGGCCTTATTACAGAGGGTACAGTGTAATCCTGATTTTATTACACTTCCTATATAAAAGGTTACAGTGTAGATGTGTGTGTGATTTGATAATGCGAATTTTCGCGAAAGCCCTAGGGATATTGCGAAATCACGGAGAACTTGACAGTTCACAGAATTACTCAGTTCTAACCTAACTTATTTCACCCAGTTCAACGTGACGAATCATACAATCTGCCGCAGAAATGTTTTCACCATTGTCTAATTATTTAGTCGCAGGCAGTTTTTTTTTAGTCCGTCTTGGAGATTATTAAAAAATATTGGACACGTATTTTTTCTTTTTTTACGTAATCTAAACACACATACATTGAGTTAAAATGTGCCATGACGTCACGAGTATGTAGATTTTATACTTACTTGTGACGTAGCGACCCCCACTGCACATCTTAAAATGCGTTGTATCAAAGTATTTTGTTATTAATATGATGAAGCAAAAAATACGTGTCTAATATATTTTTTTTATCAGACTGACGGACTAATTAGTTAGAATATCTTTTTACGAAAATTCAAATTATCAAATCATCCTAAGACAGATACAACAGCTAAATGTACGAACATCTATGTAATTGCACATATATATAGACTGCAAGATGTGGTTTTTGTGTATCAAAATGTTGTCTACCTTAAAAAAAAAAAAAACTAAAATATACACACCAAACATTTTCTTAATTTACCAAGTTTGCCACATTCAGGTATTGATATGTAAAAGACTATTAATCGTAAGTGCTCAAATGACATACATAAAAATATTAAAAATTAAGAAAATGTCCACTGTGTTCAGAGAATATTCCCTTTTTTTCTTGTAATTTTACAGATAACCTTTTTCCACGTTTCATGTTGAATAATGTAAGAAAACACTAATAAAATGTATAATAATGATTTAGAAAATACAAACTCTTTCTAAATTAGTTAGACAGATAAAACAAATGAACTAAGAATTTTTCATCATGATAATATTGCAGTACCCATTATTCAATCCTAGTGTGAGTTATGCCAGTTAAAGGGAAATGTATATAGTTTTCAATTATCAATCAATCTGCCCAGCCTTTTCCCAACTATGTTGGGGTCGGCTTCCAGTCTAACCGGATGCAGCTGAATACTAGTATTTACATGGAGCGACTCCCTATCTGACGTCCACAACCCAGTAACAATAGTTTTCAATTATAATGTACCGATAGTTATGCGTAGTTATTATAACATAGTGGTTTTACAATTTATTAACTTTACAACGCCTAACAACTTTTATTTGTACAATATACACTTTGCTATAAATCGTTATGCGCTTTTATCAATAGCACGAGAATAACTTGCATATTTAATGTTAAATACAACAGTACAATTATTTTCAGAGACTTCTTTTTTATTAATACAATAAGCATTTACATATGTTTCCTCATATTTTAACTTGGAGTGGCTGGAGGGATGCTCTAAAACGTAATAAAATTCAGTCCGTACTCTTAAACTTCCAGAGTTAGTACTTTTTTTAAAAGTAGGTATATTAAAATTTAGTACATATTGGGTACCACCGTATTATAAACTTAAAATGGAAAAACAGTTGATTGGGTTGCTGGGGAGCCTGACATCGTAAATGCGACCGGATAACATGTCATGTACAAACCCAACTTACCTATTTTTTTTCATTTCTTTTGGAATGCTTCTATTCTTGAACTCTTCCGAAGTAAATACACCAAATGAAGTCAGGATGTCTGAATTTTGTGTGTTGAATCTTCTTTTTACGCCTCGGATTTGTTCTTCAATTTTTTTAATACACTTCATCAAGCATCCGAATGCCTCGCCTGAATCCTAAAAATTAAATCGTTCTTTTATTAATAATGTATCTATTTCATTTTTTTTTTTTTGCAATTTGCATCTCTGTATTACGTTGAATTCGCGACAGTAATGGTCATTAATTTTTGGAATATTTGAATTGTAATAATTAAACTCATCATCATAACAGCTTATATAGCTGTTGAAAGATCTTTTGGCTCGTGGACAAAATTGGAACTTATGCCGCCATTTTGTTTTGTCAATACAATTTCACAAATTGCTGACGACGGCCCCTGTCAATGTCATTCAGGCAACAAATGATCCTTGTAGCATTCTACTGTGGCTACTTTGGACCATAATTTCTCTAAAAGACGGGTACCGTGGCTAAACACGAAATGTCACAAAAAATTCAAAGTTAAGTATGGCAACACTTAGGTTTTCGCGCGCTTATGTAGCATATGTAAAAAGCATAAAAACAATCACAATAACTTCAATATTTGAAACCCTGTACAGGTGAAAAAGTTCTAACTTTGGAATATTAAAATGTTGATTACACAAAATCCTGTTTTAGTGACATCCATTATTTTGCCCATAGCTTAAAACACTTACTTCGCTTGGCTCCGGGAATGTATCATTTATGTTTCGAACGTATAATACGTCGACTGCAACCAATTTTTTAATCACTGATTCTGCTTGTTTCTTTTTTCTTCCGTTTTTCTTCTAAGAAGCAACCAAACCCTATGTTCTGATTAGAGTGCAGCATAATCCAGCGCTCCAGAGAGACCGTCGAATTTTCATCGAATTCTGAAAGTAATGAAGTAAGATCAAACTCAAATTCAAACCATTTATTTCAAATAAAACAACTAAAGGTACTTTTGAATTGTCAAGGGGTCGGTCAGTCAGACATATGAAGCTAGTTGCCCATTACAATGCGTAGTAGTTTCGTATGGAGAAGAACGGGCAAGAAACTCCACGGACACTCTTTTAAATCAGAATATTTTTACAAAATATTGGTTACATCATCCATGTTGTAATTATACATGTGAGAACAATGTAGAAAGACGTGCACGTTAAAAGCGTCCGTAATAAAAAATTCAAACATATTCAAATAAGCAGTGGCAGCTAAGAGATGACCAGTCCTCACTGACGGCGCCCGTTCACGAACATGACCACCACCATTTAGCTCAACCATTTTGAAGGGAACTTAATGATCCAACACACACGCCACCACTAGCGAGACATTTGAGTGAGCATGACATACTCTCAGCCGCCAGGGCACACTCAAGTCAATGAAAGACGTATCCAGTAAATGGTAACTGTAAAGTAGGGACATAGTGCTCACACATGTGCTATGCAATTATATAATACTAAGAGATTGAATTTATACAATCTAAAGATAGTTTTACAATCTTCAGCAGCTCCAACAATATTTTTGAATGTTAATCATTTAGTTTATGCGCGCTTGTGGAGCTGGACCAGCGTTGAGCCAAGCATTTTTGTCATCGATGTAATCCCCCAACATCTAATATGCTTGGCAGCATAGTGTGCATTTTATACAAGATTTAAATTTCGTTTCATTCAGTTGGAGTATGTGGGGAGATATTTTATTGAAACATTTCAAACAGTACCCCATGAAGGATGAGTCTACTTTAGCCAGTCTGAAACCCGGTTGAATTAATTGGTCCCTATTTCTAGTCTTATAATTGTGTCTATCACCTCTTTTACTGAAAAGACTTAGATTTTTCCTAACGTACATGATGATTTCATAGATATATTAACAAGGTACCGTCATGATGTTAATATCTTTAAACAGTTCCCTTAGAGAGTCGCGCCTACGGAGGCCATATATGGCTCTTATGGCTCTTTTCTGTAGAATAAAAATAGACTCGATATCTGCTGCCCGTCCCCACAGTAAAATACCGTAAGACATGATACTATGAAAGAAACTGAAATAGACTAGCCTCGCGGTATCTAAATCAGTAAATTGACGGATTTTTCCCACAGCATATGCTGCTAATTTTAGGCGTCCTGCAAGAGATGTTAAATGAGGACCCCATTGCAGCCTTGAGTCTAGCGTCATCCCCAAGAAAACAGTTTTATCGACGAATTCTAATTCTCCCTATTCAATACTATGTCACAATCACTACTTTTAAGATTCGGTAAAGCAAATCTAATGCATTTAGTTTTTTTTCCATGTGATACAATTTTGGACCTGCAGTAGGGCATTACTTACATCATCAAGATTTGATGCACGACACAAAAGACATAGCTCAAAATACAAAAACACGTTTAAATAATAATTAAATACATGAAAAAAAAAAAATGAGAAGTATTGTCAGTAAATAACACCATTTGTGGTTGGTTTTTTAATAAATGGGGTAGATCATTTACATATACTAAAAAGAGGAAACGACCCAATATCGTGCCTTGTGGAACACCCATTTTTACTTTTAAACCGAGTCGTCATTATTATAATCGGTGGAGTTTCGTGAATTAGCTCGTCCGGTGACGTCAAAGACCATACATATTCCCTTCTATCTCATCTTCATATTCTTCTTTTTTCATCTTCTTACATATATTTCCTTTCTCGTTTGTCTGGAGGGCACAAGCACTACTGCTGAGCATGAGGTCCTAGATTCGATTCTCAGGTCGAACAAAGTGTTATTGAGTTTTTCTATCAACTGGCGAAATGTGGGTGTGCCACCACTGCCTAACTCTTCTAGGTGTGATGTTATGTCAGGCATGTGAAACAAAGAAATTAAACTCACGTAGTGCGGAAACTCTTTGATCGTCTCTGGATACGAAAAGTGCTTCCCTTATCAGTTGCATGGCTTCGTGTTTGTCATCTTCGTTCAAAACTCTGATGACAAAACTGAAATCAAAGAATATATTATTGTGATGGATACAAATGCACTGAAAAAAAATAGACGTCGTACTATATCTAGTAACCTAATCCGCTTATCTGTTCTTAAGGAGTCATTAAGAACCCTTTAAGAAATCGACACGTATCGTTGTAACTATTAGCGGTCGACCAATGAAACTAAAAACGCCTAGTGACACGAGTACTTACTGCGTTTTATGCGCATACACTTTGGTTTCCTAGGAAAGCGGTTCCATTATATTATAAGAGATGTCAAGAAAATCTGTCATTTTCATCATTATTTGACATCAGGTCAAACCCCGCTGCCTAAAGATTTAAATCGCTAGATTTGCCCCCTCTTCGTACTTAGTCACAAGAAAAGTGTCCATTCAGAGAAGAGTAGCTCACACATGCACACACACACTCACACATTAAATAGCGTTTCCATTACAATCATGAATCAAATGTCACACAGCGTCATTGTGTGTCAGTGGTGTCAAAAAAATCTGAAATGCGACTATCTTTTGACGCGGCATTATTATTCATTTGAATATAATTATGAGTATGATGAAAAAATTTTTTTTAGAAAGTTAGGTTACAAGATAAATCAAAATCAAAAGTAATTTATTGAAAGTAGGCTGTGAATCGGCACTTTTCGAACGTCAAAATAACCTATGACAGTCACCCCAAAACGGCCGCCCTTCACCACTGGGAGTGATATGAAGATTCGAATGACGTTATTGCGACACACGCTATTTCGAAAAAAATTAACAGTGGTACGCCAGTTCAAAAACACATTAAGTCGAAAACCGCTATATCGAATGACGTTGTCGCAAACACGCTAATTCGAAAAACTGTTTGAATGGTACGCTTGTACGAAAGTCTTGGCATTGAAATCCACTGTTGCGAATAGCATAAATATTCCATTCTGAATTTGTCTGGGGATCGAATTCGCGACCCTACGCAAGACCACTCGCAAGAATACACAAGAAGATGACATTAAAAAATTTAGAGCATATATGAAAAAGCAGTGGATGATAGACGAGTTCATTAAAGTATGGTGTGTATACAGCATCGAACAACAAACGCTTTAGAATCATGGCATCATAAATTAAACCATACAATTGGAAAAAAAAATCCTAACATTATACATTTTTTAAAAACCTTGGTCAAGGATTCGGCATATTATAGAGTTTCTAATAATATGATTAAAAATAAAAAGAAAATAAGAAAGAAGAAATATGTACTCAATGATGAGTTCATACAAGATATCCAAATGGAGTTAGTACATGGAAACATGACAGTGGGTCATTGTTTAGAATGTTTGAGGCGGTAATTTTATAAAAACTGACGGCGATTGAAGAATATTAAGTATTATGTTAATATACGGGTAGGTAGTCGTTTTCTTAAAAACTACTCGGATTTTATTTATCAAAAAATACTGTTTACCACAGTAATATATTTGTATAAGAGTATAATATTAAGTAATTCCTATTTAAATACATCTAGCTAAATCGAAAGAGTAAAGTCAATTATTGTAAATAGTATGTTGATCTGTGATAAAAAAGTAGAAGTATAAATTATTGTAAATAATGCATTGATTAATCTGTGATAGACATCGCAGTAAATTAATGAGTAACATAATACCTGTAGATTTAGAAAATTATAAACGTCAATTATTGTGGTTAATATATACAAGTCTGTTTTATAAAAATAACCTAAGAATATAAATAGACATAATGCCATACGTTGATTAATCTGTGATAAGAACCTAATAATATAGTTTTAAGTAAAATAATTATACGATCTGTAATAGTTGTAGTACTGGAAACTGTACTTGTGCAGTTTTAATCTCAATGAATACAAATATTGTGATTTATAAAAATATATATCTTCCCAAGTAACGCGTAAAAGTTTTATTTAAGAAAATATAAAATATACCTATTTAAAACTTCGTTAGTGATACAATAATGAAACCCCATCACTATAATTCAGCTCTAGCATCGCCCCCACCGGAGGCGTATCACTTTATATTTCCCATCTGTCGCCACTGGTGACAACTGGGAACTAGAAGAATGGCCATTCCCAGTTGTCGCCACTGGTGGCGCCACCACTGGTGACAACTGGGATTTTTTTTGAAAAATATTCCCATTTGTCGCCAGTGGTGGCGTCACCAGTGGCGACAACTGGGAATAACCCGGACTACCAGGACCTAAAGAGATTCTGAATTCGCTAATGGCAAGCGGACTTCCGGCGCACATCATCCAGCTGAAGGTTGGTGTCCCGATTATGCTCATTCGGAACTTAACTCCGCTGAAGCTGTGTAAAGGAACCCGGCTCAAAGTCGTGTATTTGCAGATAAACGGCAGCAAGGGAAATTTAAAGGTAGTGGCATTCACGAGACAGTTTTTATATCGCGTATACCAGTAATTCCTCACAATTACCAGTTTAAGCGCGTGCAGTTCCCTGTGAGCGTATGCTTTGCGATGATTATCAACAAATCGTAAGGGCAGACACTGAATGCTGAAGACTGCAAGTGCCGACCTCAGGACAAGCTGCTTCTCACGCGGACAACTGTACGTCGCTTGCACCGGAGTCAGTCCTGACTCTCAGTATATTTTGGCTGCTGAGAACAAAACTACAAACATACAGGGAAGTTTTATAAAAATGTGGCTGTTATTTAGTATAATATATTGTGGTGTCTTACGACTTCCACGCAAACGAAGTCGCATGCAGAACCTAGTATACAATATACGAGTATATATATATGTATATATATATGTATATATATACTAGGGTGTCCCTTATATACGTGAAAATTTTTTTTTTTCGGATATCGAAATGCATACCCCGTAATTCTTTTTAAACTACCCAGATCTACTTAAATACAAAATTTTATCTTCCTATGTCAACATTAACCCGTGCCGACAAGGCCGTAAAGATTTTGAAAATAGCTGCCTTTGACCCTTTTCGATATTCAACTAAACAAAATGAAATATTTATATTTTATAAAAACAATAATAAAAATTTAGTAAGAAAATAGGTATTTATTTATTAAAAGAACATAAAATTACAGATTAGCAAGGATATTTTCTTTTAAGGGTCTCTTTGTTACAGTCTGGATAAAGATTTCTGTGCTCTTGTACACAGCGTAGTAAAAATTGTTTCTGTTCTTCCTTTGCAGTAATTAAACCATGAAAATCTTGCATAAGTTTTACAGCTCTTTCAGCTGTATCATTCACTGCCCTTAAAGAAAAAACCTTTCTTTTTGCCTGTAAATAGGCAACATCTTCTTCCCACGTAGAAACAGGTTTCTCCAAGAAGTTATCATCAATTTTTAAACGAGAAAATAATTTTCTGCTCTTGATAGACACAAAATCACTCAATGATTTTCCTGTAACCATAGACAAGACAGTATTATTATCAGTCTATTAAAACAATTTAAGACATAGTAAAGTAAGCTTAGCGTTAGATCCTTTTACATGTTTTTTTTTTAATTAATGATTAATAGCTAACTTTAACATAAAATTAAGTATTTCCACTTACCATGCAAATAATCAGACATATCTTCCTTCGATGGAATGTATCTCTTCCCAAAATCATACAAACTCTCTCTTTGTAAGTTCTCTACGATACTTCTCTTGGTTGCTTCATCAACTTCATCATCAAAGAGTGACAAAACAGTAATTTCTTCTGACAAGTACCAAAGATGTTGACTAAACTTTTTCAAAGCTGCTTGGGAGATCTCTTTGTTAATAGTTTCGTATTCCTTAAGCCTTTTTAAAAAGGACAAATCTTGATTTGGTGCCTTCACCGCCAGACTACATGCCAGCCATGATTTCACATATACAACTGCAATGAATAAACAAATGTCTTGGAGTGCTCGTTTATCTTTGGCGCTAATTTTGAATTGAGATTGCAGCAAACATATTTTCAAACAGTAAATAGCTCTTGCCATCCACCTTGCTTGATGCATTGCTCCAGGAAGTCTTATTTTAATTTTTTTCTCACTATCGCCTCCTAAGAAAATAATAGACAGTTCAATCAGTTCTCGATAATCGTCACGTACAATAGATTTTTGCAGTTCTTCATTATAAAATGTCAACAGTTCTTTAATTTTTGTATTACAAAAATGTTGTGTGACGATGTGGCTGTGTGTTTCAATAGCAGCAGAATTAATAGTATTCCAGCTGTCTCTAAACTTTTTAAACATCGGGATATCAGGGCTATTTGTTATTTGGTGGATTTTTGTTTCAAATACACACTTTAAAACCAGTTCGTAAACGTGATGGCGGGAAGCAAAGAGTAATAATTCCCTGTCTAGCTTTTGTTCCAAAAGTACACAAGCTCCTTTCAATCGCCCTGTATTAGATGCAGTTGTATCACAGCACATTATTTGTACTTTGTCCTCGAGGTTCCAGTCATAAAGTGCGTTTAACACAGCTTTAGCTTGATCTTGACCAGAAGAGCTCTCCAGCTTAGGCACAGCCAAAAGTTGTTCCTTTTCTTCAAATGATATAAGGATTGGCAGGCGTTCTTCTTTAGAACTTCTTACGTCCAGTCCAGGTAATAATTTTCCATCCCAATGAACGGTCACACTTTCAGGTAAATTATTCTGAAAATCTGATTTTATAGATTCCGCTCTATCTTTTCTAGTCTTTGTACGAATGCGTTGAATATACGACTTGTTTATCGGGAAATCATCACTACTAAGATCTAGGGCTTCCACTACAGCCTGAAGTATATATACGGAATCTCTTATGCTTAATTGACATCTATCCAAAGCTGCAACTAATTTAGGAGTGATGAAATCTTTCCTTCCCCTTTTTGTAATACTTCCAGAACTTACTGTTTGAGATGTCGACGGTAAGGGTTCGTCGATGCTTTCATCAGAGCTGGTAGGTTGATCGGGATATCCTGGTGTCTCAATAAGATCTTGTGTAGTTAAAGATAAAGATAAACTCTCGGAACAGATTTGATCATGTCTTTTTTTCTCTTCTTTTAATTTTCTCTGTCTGGATCTTTCTTCTTTCTCAGCTAACTTTTTATCTACACCGGCTAAATATCCTGGACGCCCTGGTTCTCTTTGCTTTTGTAAAAAGATTTTATCTTCTTCTACTTTCATTCATTCCAAAGCATTAGCGTGTGCTATTTCGCATAAATTATCTAAATTGTTTTGAAAGTCCTTCTCACGGTGCTTGTAAATATCTTGTGTTTTTTTGGAATTTTTTTGCAACTCTCTCCAAGCATGGTGAAGATCCACAAGTTTCTTTACGCAGTTAGGAATAGCTCTGGTAGGGATTCTAGCTTTTTCCCAGAATATAATACACTCTCGAACGACGAGATTTGCGCTTTCACTAACACTCAATTTAACTTCACGAATGTTAAAAAAGAGGACTGCAAGAACTTGACGGTTAGACGGTAACTTTGCCCCAGTTATTTGATAGTTCAAGTCACCTACTAAGAAAATACTTTTTTTATTGCTTCTTAATTCCACTGCCATTTTTTAACGTAAAACAAGATGTGTTCATCACGAGATTAACTAATAACAAATGACAAATACGGCGAGTACGCGCCGCTATTTCCGCGTAACTTGTATGAACATGATTCGATGCAAGTCGGCACGGGTTTCCGTTCTCCAAATAAGGTAAAAATTAATTCCCGAGTGTTTTAGGTACTAATGAACAAAACTAAGACCTATGCGTTAAAAAATATAAACTTTGAAAAATAAGGGACACCCTAATATATACGTATTATAGCCCGCCAGATATTTTTTTGGTTCTTTTCGGTTTATTTTACAATTCTTTCCTGTCATATTTTAGTTTCTTAAGTCTGTTTTTTAATTATGTCTGTCAGAGTCTTATTGAATAGAAGTACTGCATCATTAATATTTGTTACGTAGGTAACATCGGTCCAGCCGAGCTGACCTACTTTTTCAATCACCATAGAGTAGTCGGTTTTGAGTTTGAATCTGTTTTTGAGTTTGGCTTTTGGATTAGAGTTGTTGATTACAAGCAGCACTAGGTTAATGTAGCCGTGGTCTTGACACGCTTTTCTCCGGATGAGGTGAGTGATAGGTGGTGATAACCCATTATCAGCCACAAAAAATAATTATGGCACATGGACGGCATTCGGTAAAGCTACGTTCACATAGCGATTTTTTTACCGGAAACTGTACACGAGATTTTATCGAATAGAGCGGTGGCAGTAGAAAATATATTACAGTATTCACACGGAGTCTATGCGGGAAATTATCGTGATCGATAACTATTTTTCCCCGTATACCGTCTGAAGTTGCCACCGAGGAGCCGTCTCGAAATGATTTCGCAGTTTTATCGAACATGAACAAACTTTTCTCTCGTATTCGAGACTCGCGCGCAAGTAAACTAAACAACTGACTGCTTTCACGCGCGTGAGCCTCGAATGAGCATGAACATACCTTAGGTCATGTATTTGGTCCAAAGAGTATAATAAGATTACTCAATGTTGATGTCACCCGTCACAATATCACATTACTTCGTTCTTTAAGGTTGTTTAAGGAATTGTCAAAAGAGTTTAAAAAGCGATCGGTGTTGGCGATAAAATAAAAATTCAAAAATATAAAAAAAAAAACAATTTATTTATTTTGAGACCAAAAGAATATAAATCTATAAGTAATATAAATAAAAAAAAAATAAACAAATAATTTTTTAATCGCATTATGAAGAAAAAGCCATAGAGAAGAAAAACACTGCAGGCTAAGCGATTTGTACCGAAGGCCGTGTCCTAACCAAAAATTATCGTCGCGTGAATTCATATTGTGTCACTTTGTTAGGAAAACTGGAAGGCGCCCTCTGTCGGTGCGATCACGCGTTCCGGTTCACACCACCGAAATGCCGCATAGACTCATCCCAGTCTCCTAACCGTACTTCCATATCCAAGGCCTAGCCAGCTCTAGGGATCAGGGATGTAGCAGATTCAATTATTTTTAATATCCTCGGATGCGGGTGCTGATTTTTGGTCGTTCTCATCCACAGATGCGCATCCGCATGCAGATTTCAGTTTTTTTAAGGGATCCGTCAAGGCAAATTTGAAATTCAAAATTTCTTATGTTTTATGCAAATTGCAGAGCTCTTTCGTTGTATGTTGATCATAATTCAATTCGGGGTAAATATAATAAAATCATTACAAATTTAGTATCATTTAAAAATGTATAAAGCTCTCGAAATTTTATGTTTGATGGATATCAGATTTTACTTATATTCACCCTTTGGGACAATAAATGCGGAATCTCCGCACATCCGGATGCGGATGCGAATATCCGCAACATCCCCGCTAGGGATATCCCTAGGGCTTAAATCTGGAGGAGAATAGGACTCGGATTTCACCAGATTGTGATCAGACGATCCGAGCGGAGCCACGACCGATACAGAGTGCCTTTTCGGATTTGTTGTCAGCAGAAGGTCTAAGCAGTTGGCTGTCTGGTCATCAACATCTGGAACGCGGGTAGGTAGGTCAACCACTTGGTGGAGCTCTAGCGATTTCGCAAACTGGTGCGCCTCTCTTCCAGCACGGTTAGTTTTCTTGTTCGGGAACAACCATTCCTTATGATAAGCATTAAAATCCCCCAGAAAAACAAACTCCGCCGACGGATATTCTTGTTTGGCCAATTCGGCTGACTTTTGAAGATGGTCAAAGAGTCTTGTCGTCTCCTGACCACCACCCCTGTGCGACCTGTAAACACCGACATAAATAGTTTTATGGGATCCGCCGTCCACCAGCAGCCACAGAGTGGAAAGACTCGCATCCTCATAGCGGCGGAGATGTCGACAGTATAAGTCATCGCGGACGTACACACAGACTCCAGCATACCTCTTAAAGTTATGCTCGAGTGAGTATCCTTGGCAGTTGAGGTGCGCCACGTCTGATGAGGGCGCTATCATCGAGTCCATCAGAAATAACAAGTGCGGCTTCTCAGTCTCAAGGTGGTAACGGACCGGATTGATATTTGACTTTAATCCACGGATGTTGGTAAAGTGCACTTTTCTTAATTCTTTAACGGCAACAGCAACCTTATTTTTTCTATGTTGAGGTTTCATTATTCTTGGTGTGTTGATTTCTTGTTTATTTGTTACTTCAAGTGTCATTATTTTAATGGGAAATTCTTCACGGATAATTAATTCTTTCAGTCCAAGCTGCAACATTTCCTCACGATTTAATACTTTTAAATCTTTATATTTATATGACTTAGCTATTCCCTGCATTTTCTCTCCAATTAATGGCGTTGCAATAACCCCGATACGAAGACCTCGGGAAACAAGTTTTCTGAAAAAATAAAGCTTTTTATATAGATTTATTTCAAACGAGTTTTTGCCCACGTCTTCGCTTGTGTTCAGGGCAGAAATTATTCCACGGGAATGTACTACGGGGATGAAAAGTTTCCTACGTCCTGAGTTAAGACATAAGATACTTTTATACTTGGGTAAGGAATTCTAACCCTCATCGAAATCCGAGCCGTTAATGCGTGAAAAGGCAACAGACAGATTAGTTTATTTTGGTTATACGACAGTGGTTACACAAATACCTTTAAACTAGACAAAAAATCACAAAAATTTAGTTTATTCCTGTCAAACAACGATTTCCCATTCTGAAATAGACTCAAGTGACACAACTCCTGCTGGGGTTGCGGGTTTGTCTGAAAGGGATATCGCGGCCCCGGCACACAGGCAACGGAAGGAACACGGGTGGGTTTTAGTCAGTAAAATTCTGACACACCCTCTCGCTCTGCCCAGAGCGGGAGAAGTCATTTGATGATTTCCCATCAAAAAAAAAAAAAAAAAAAAAAGTGACACAACTTAACTATACTTTAGTGTGACAGCACTGAGGTAGTACTGAGTTTTTAATTTAGTGAAAATGTCAATTTTGCTATTCTGAATTTGACGTTTTTCACCTAAAATTTTGATTGTAAAAAACCAAACCAGACTAAACCTGATAAATTTTAATCGTGATTAAAAAGGTATAGGATAAAATACGTTGTCATGAACTAAAATTCACACCAACATCTCGACTTCACGTGCAAAAACGCGGAGGGGTGGGGTGGCCCGCGAGCTGAGGAGCAGGTGGTTTGAAGGCCCGCGTCAAAACCATCTGCGACGATAAGCTCGCGTGGGGCCGCCCAAACCCCGCAGCGTCGGAGCCGTGACAGAAACAATGCTTGCTGCATGTTGCATGCCTGCTTGCTTGCTGCTTGCCTGCTTGCATGCTGCATGCCTGCGTGCATGTTGCATGCCTGCTTGCATGTAACATGCCTGCCTGCATGCTGCATGCTCATACTAAACATAATATTATACTTATCTCTGACGAGAAACTATGTGTTTATTGGTCTTGCTATTCAGTTTTACAAGGCGTTTTTAGTTCGGAATTGTATTTAATCGGTATTTTAATAATCGGAATTCGTATTTTTGATGTTTCGAATTATCATTAAGTCGGACTTTTTGTTATTCGATGTATTGAAACTCGGTATTTTGAGAATAGTAATAATAAACGTTAGGAATATTAAAAATAGGATTAATGATAAGTCGTAGTTGTTATATTCGGAATTTTGAAACATTCGGAATTATGAAAATCGGTATTTTCAAATTCGTATTTGTGACTGACGGAATAAAGTTTTTCGTATTTATGTAGTGGAACCCCTTTGGTACACTTGTGAATTTCCGTGACTTAAACACGGACGTGTAACGTAAATAATGGGGGTCACTCTTGGGGCAAACAATAAAAAAAAAAGTTTTGCATACTCTACCGTGTTGATATCAAATGTATTAATTTGAAAGTCTAAAACATATTTTTTAAATAATTTTAAAATAAATCGTTATAAAGTTATCAAAGAAAATTGATGAAAATTGACCTTGTAGATAAGGGAGGGGGGGGCTTATCTCCGAAACTACTAAACCAGTATTTTACAAAAAAAAAAGGTTATGTTTTGAACTTACCTAGTAAATATCATCTGTCTTTGAATCTCGAGACTGTTATGATATCGGGGCTTAGTGAATAAACCCAGTGAAGTTAGGTAGTACTTATTCTTGTCAATCTTTTGATAATTAGCCTGTACATGTTCGTGTATTATGTTCAGATATTTTATAAAATTGCGGCAGGCCTCGCCTTTAAACTGAAACAATAAAGAGTTTTTAAAACCAGGTATTTGTGATGTAGTACAAAAATAAAATAATGTTTAGTTTTGTTTAAGCTGCTTGGGGTTATAATTCATAGGTCTTCCACGGCTTCCTTCCAATAGTTATTTATTCAGCGATATAATGAAATGTGTTGGTTCAATTTAGATATTAACAGCAAGACGCAGAAGAATTCGAAAAGTATAATAATAATAATAATAATAATTTATTTATTTGTCACAAGAACTTTTGTTACATTTACACAGATATACAGGACAATTTAAAAATTTTTCTTAGTTTTATAGTGAAGGCATCTGTGTCTGAACTAGATAAAAATATCTGTATCTCAGACATCAGCGCTCTTATGATGACCATTACAAAACTAGCTTAATTAGACATATTGGTATATCTTTACATAGACAACAAGTTTAAAATAAAATAAAATAACCAAACAGGTATGTGGAGTGTTAACCTCTCGGTGAGTAGTATGTGAAAGTGTGTGAAGGAGTGAGAGAGGGTGAGTATAGGAGTTTACTATTTCAATATTTTCAATAAATTTTCTGTCTCTTCATATGTGAGTTTACTAATAAATTTAAAGAGTAAACTTTTACATAATGCTTTATTTAGCGGGTATACTTCCAAGGTGTCATTAATCTTATTATATAAGTACGGTCCCAAGAAGCAAAAGTATTTGTTTACGTAAGCATGTCTGAAAGAAGGTCGGTTAATATTACTAATAACATTCCGTCTTCCAGCTAGATCACTTTTTGAGAACTGTAGCAAAGAGTGTTGCCTCAGGACCACAAGAAATACAAACAACTGACGAACTGTCAGGACCTCACACGACTGATAGACAAGATGGGTTGGGTACAAATAAGGACGAAAAGTACTTACTTTTAGGACAGCTCTCTGTGCTATTTCTAAGGGCTTTAATATAGTTTTCTGTGCACCTCCCCAAACTGTGATACAATATTGGAGAATGGACTGTACGAGTGCTAGGTATATTTGTTTCACTAATTTTGGCGGTGCAACATGTCTAAGGTTCTTGAAAACGTAGATCAGTTTTCTTGTTCTAGATGTGAGCAGGTGAATATGGTCTCTGAAGGAGAGATTACAGTCCAAAGTAATTCCAAGATATTTAATTGTCGCTGTCTCGGCTAGTTTTGGGCAAGAGCATACTAAGCTATTACAACAACTATGTGCTGTAATTGAATGAGTATAAGGTAGCTGATTATTTCGAGTGCGCATCGAGAATATCATATACTTGGTTTTATCCGGATTAAGGGTCAGTGAGTTATTCTGAAGCCAGTGGGTCACAACATTGAATCCGTCCTGCGCCTCCCTGTATACTTTGTCCCAGAGGTCAGCAGAGAACAGCAGAACTGTGTCGTCTGCATATGAAATAATTTTACCTCCTGAAAGATCTAGTTTACAGAGGTCATTCAAGTATAAAAGGAAGAGTGTCGGTCCCAAAATGCTCCCCTGCGGAATTCCATAAGTGATTGGTAAATCACTGCTGATACTGTCATTAATCTTAACGCACTGTAAACGATTAGAGAGGTAGTCCTTTAAAAGTCGAAGTTGAATTCCTCGTATTCCAAGGCGTTCTAATTTTTGAATCAGCATAGGCGTAGAGACCGTGTCAAATGCCTTGGCTAGATCAAGGAAAATGCCTATTGTCTTTTTACCTGAATCAATATTCTTTACCACATAATCTTGGAGCTCGTGGACTGCATCACTAGTACACTTGCCTGCTCTAAAACCAAACTGGTTGTTGGATAAAAGTTTATTTGATTCTAGGTAATCAATCAGTCTGCTATTTATAATTCGTTCTAGCAGCTTGGAGATTGAAGGCAATATGGAGATGGGTCTATAATTAGTGACATGGTCTCTATCACCCGACTTAAATATTGGGTATACTATTGATTTCTTTAAACTCGGAGGAAACTGACCTTTATCTAAGCAGAGGTTAAAAATGTGGGTTAATGGACGGATTAAGATGTGCCTGTATTCTTTCAGAAAGTTATTTGGTACAGAATCCCAACCAACGGAACACGCATCTTTCAGGTTCACTATTAAACGTTCCACTTCAGATTCATCGGTTTCCAGCATAACGAAGGACTTGGAAACCAGTTGTGATGGTGTTTTATTAAAATTACTATGGGTAGGGTTTGAGCAGGAATGAGTATTATCAGCCAACTTTTTGCCAATAGATGCGAAAAACTCGTTAACCTTCTCTACAGAATCTTTTTTATTTGATGGATTTAATAATTCCGTAGCGCTATGTTTCAATTTAGTTGTGTTTGTTATTGTTTTGATCGCTTCCCATATTTTTTTATTGTTATTTCCCGCTTTTGTTAATAGGTCTCTATCATGCATTCGTTTGACCTTTTTTAATAGGTTATTGCAATGGTTTCTATATCTGGTGTAGATAGTTTTAATGGTCTCATTACTAGGTGATTGTCGCATTTTTTTATGAAGCCTATCTCTATGTCGAATACACCTTAACAGCCCGGGTGTCATCCATGGTTTTATAATTTTATGACGTCTTGGATATTTTATTACAATTGTGTTTAGTAATATAGCCCTTTGAATTGACATGGAAAAATATTCCATAGCGAAATTTGCATCGGTTGACGTATAGATAGGTGTAAAATCGGTTTTTGTGAGATCAGAAATTAGCCCCTCAGTCTCCATCCGGTTCATAGAAACATAAGAATAGGTTCTCTTTTGTTTAAGACGCAGGCAGAGTAGGACTGCTTGATGGTCCGTGATTGTCGAGTTTAACACCAGTGTGTGAGCTGAATTACGTGTTTTTAGCATGACATGGTCAAGGCAGGATTTATTTTGTCTAGTCGGGAGAGAGTGTGCTGGTAAGAGGCCATGAAACGAACACAAATTCAGATAATCCAGCGACCTTGCCTCATGAGACTCAGGGCATATATTAATATTGATATCTCCAATAATGGAGATGTTCTTGAAACTACCTACCCTATCTAAAATGTTATTTAAAGATTGCAGAAAGTTGTCAATATTTCTATTTGAGGGCGACCGGTAAATGGCCAAGATAACACTTTCAGTACCAATCTTTATTACAAGACAATTAAAGTCTCCACAGTTAGGTTCTTCGCAGGTAATACCAAGACTCGACTTACAAAAAACTGTAACTCCGTCGTTTTGGTTAACGCAATTTTCCGTAATGTGGTGACTATAACCATCCAATCTCGGAACCACGGGGTTGCACGATATCCAACACTCAGTTAGGATAATAATATCGCAACCAATCTTCAATCTACTCAACATTGTAGCAAAATCATCAAAATTTCGTGATATACTTCGAATATTTTGAGTCAATACTGTCAAGTAATTAGCGGGGCTTGTTAGTACATTGCTACAATCCTCAACGTCACAATACTGAGATTCAGAGATAGATAAACTATCAATTTCGGAGGCAAGATCAAACATTTTTAATATGCAAAATTAACGAAGTACCCTGTAGGAATGGACTAATAGAGCAAATTTTCGACATTGAAACAATGTGACTTAAGCGATGGTATTGAGATAAAATTAAAAAGCGTCTGTGGAAATTGATGAACAGATAAGGGAAATCTATACTTTTACGTTTACTGTTATTTAATAAAAATATGTATTTGGTAATTTGGCATGAGAAAAAACTTTGTGATATTTCAATAAATAGCATTAACGTTTGGACTTGTGTTTGTGTAGCATGTTTATAAATAGGGCAAAGGACATTTTCAGAGTAACAATTTAAAACTAAAAGACTATTAACATGCAAATTATGAATTATTACAGAACTATGTACGCATGAAAAAACGACAGCGCAGCGAAGGATGACAAGGAAAGATAGTCATTCGGCTGTTTTTTCCTTTAACTTATTAAGATCTGCCTCCTCTTCGACTCGAACATATTGCATCCCCTCTTTCTTCCTAAGGTAAATTTTACCATATGATGTCCAGCAGAAAGCATAATTGTAGGTACTTGCGAAATCACGGGCCAAGAAGAATAGTCGTCTTCCCTTTGGAGTAAGATAATCCGAGATAAATATTGGTTTCTGAGGGCCTTCTAGATCAAAAATTGTGGTATTCAGTTTTACTTTCTTTTCTTGCAGGGTCAGTTTTTTAAGGTTATTCATGACACATTCTTTTGTTAAGACTGAGGTAAATTCCACTACGATTGGCTTAACAACATCCGATTTCACAAAGGGCCGATAGATGTCCCTTATATTAGAGGTTTGCAAAGGAATGTTCAATATTTCACCGATTTTGACGACTGCATTACAAAGGTTTTCTTTTGTCTCGTTCTGTAGCTTAGGCACATTTCTTATCTCTAACTTTGTCGTACAAGATTGTTTTTCAAAGTTTTCTATTTTATCCTCTAGGCTCTTTATGTAGACGCATTGTTCTTTGCGTTCCAGCTTCAAACTTCCCAATTCTTTTTGAATATCATCGTATTTATCGGACAGTGCAGTTAAAGATGTATTTATGCTATCATTTTGTTTCTTTATTTCGGATAACGAAGATTCCAAGTTTTGCAATTTATTATTTTGCTGAGTAACAAAGTTTTCGAACATTTCCCGTACTTCATTCATAAATTGTGACATTTCGTTTTCGCGCTTTCTTTTCAAGCGACTCACGTTAATGTTAGAATGGGCGACAACATTTAAATTGTCTGATACGCTTCCATCCACACTCTCCGTGTCAGTCTCCGACACAGTTGGTTTCTTCGGGGGAGTACGTTTTAACGGCATTTCTACAAGTACAGCGATTGAGGTGCGAGTACCAGGACCGCAGCAAAGAGCAGCGATAGTCACAGTGTGAAGAGTGGAGTACTATATGCGAAAGAGTACAACAGATCACGTACCTCCCAACGCTGGTGATGCTCGGTGCGGTGACGTTGCTCGTGCGCACCTGATTGGCCAGGACGCGTGCCGCCCCTATAGGCTGGTCTCAAAGCAGCAGCGGGCGTTACTTTGCTGGCAATAGTAGTGGTGATGGAACGGTGACTCACTCCCTGCTGCTGGTAGTGTCAATGTGATTTCCGCTCGCAGCAATGAAGCTCCTCAAAGATTATGCACTCCTATTTTTTTAGTTTATTTAATCGTAGTAACTTGTTAATAATTAATTTTAATAAATTGACAATAAGTCTACTGTGTAAGCGTCTGATCTCCTCAGAGGTCCGGGGGGAAAAAGAAAAAGTATGAGATGGTTTAGTTTCAATTGAACACTTACTTCATCCTGATGCAGTGGTGAAGCACAAAATTCTTGACAATTCAAAACATCGACCGCTATCAATTTTTTTGTGTATGAGTAGCAACCAATTGCGATGTTGTGTCGAAGGTAGCGCCATAACCAATACTTAAAAGAGATCTCCGACTCTGGATCTGATGAGATTTCTGAAAAGAAGTTGATTGTTATGATATTGAATAGCAAACAGACACTGGTCCACCTGATGGTGAGTGCTCTTTGCCGCGGATGGACATTCACAATACTAGAGGTACCACCGGTGCATTTATTCATTTAATACTGCACACAAATGTACAGAGGTGGACTTTATCTCATGGGCATTTTCACCAGTGAACCTTTTGGGTGATGCAGAGACAAACAGTCGTAGGTGCAATATCAAATTTTTTGGAATAAATATTAATTTAAATAAAAAGATATAAATATATATGTCGCAAATTCGTTGCTGAGTTGACTAATCGGGACGCCAGCGCCGCCTAGCGACGGCGCTCGACAGAGTCTATAACGTGACGCTCTGATCGGTCGCCAGCCCGGGGCTCAGCAGAGCAGCGGAGAGCAGAGGCAGACTTGATGGGTGGCGGTCAACCAGTGAAGACGTTTAGAAACTGTCCCGCGTTTCGAATAGTTGTGTCGTGTAGGTACCTACAGTGTGTGAATTGCTAGTGTGAGTAATGTTATTTGTAAATTATAATTTGATCTGAACTGCAACGGTTTTTCTATTGCGCAATAACCAACACTACCCATAGTACGCCCACAGTAGTTAAAATATGCCTGATAACGAGAGAGACTCATACCTTCCGCCGACATCAGAATTGGGATTCGTGTTGGTTCAGGCGCACAATGAAATCACTAAAAGTGACCGTTGTTGGCGTGCTGTGTTTTTGAACAAAATAATTCGAGGGTAGGACAGAAAAACAAGTTTTTTTTTTTTTGTGAATTTAGTATTCTTAGCCCTTTCTAAAAGGTTTATAAAAGGGTAATAAAATTTGGTTGTTTTTGAGCTCAGACGCAGCGTTTCTGAGATATTTGCGAAATACCCTGCAAAACATAACATAACGTTTCATAACGTTTTTTGTGTAGTTTTGTTTAGTTTGACAATTCTAACCCATTGTTTAAATTTCTGTTTCATGAATTTCGAACCATGCCACGCGATCAAGGGACTAGCTCGCGGCGCCTATCAACGCCAATTGAGGAAATTGCGCCACACAGCTGAAGCCAGATGGAGACTGCGTAGCGGCGGCAATGCAAGGCGTCTTCGAAGTAGAAGTCGCAGTCTTCACCGGAGTCCTACTTCTTTGAGTCTATGCGAGAAGAAGAAGCTGGAACGAGAGTGAGAGCGTCTCAAAGCTATGTTATTTGTTATTTTTCCAAACTCAAACTCGAAGCGTTTATTTCAAATAAACCAATTACAGGTACTTTTGAATTGTCAAGGGGTCGTTCAGACAGAAATATGAAGCTAATTGCCCATTCCAACGCGTAGTAGGTTCCTATGGAGAAGAACGGGCAACAAACTCCACAAACCAATCCACTTTGCAATCGGCATTTTGTAGGTTTGATCGTTTGTTTTCATTTGTTATGTCGCAACACATTACGCAATTATTGTAGGCTTGTGTAGTACGTGTACTATGTACTATTAAGAATTCATTCACGACACTGTACTAGAATGAACTATTCCGTAAGCTTAATAGTACTTCGGTCATTTAGTACTTCGTTTCGATCACGTTCCGTCCGATCGGTCGCTCGGACTTGGATCCGCAGAGATCACGTATATTCTCGATTCATGGATCGCGCGGGAAACAGACCGGTTGCGAGGGAGCGAGGAACTAGACGCACTCTTGACTCCTGTTTCACTCTGACTTCTCAAACTTACTACTTCATAACTCTGATTTGCCAAGGTGTTTAGATCTTTATTAGTTTAAGTATTTTGCTTTATTTCTTTTGAAATTTATAGGCTTGAGGTTACCGATTTAAAAAATATATTTTTTGTTTTCTTAGAATAATAAGTACCTACGTTCTAGTTAGTTTCTATGTTTTATTTAGTTTAGATAGTACATACGAGTTAATTGTTAAAGTTCGATGTAAACACCTATGAGCCTGTGATACCATCCAAGCACTCGTAATACTCTTCATTCAGATAGTGTACTAATAGTACTAGAATGCCGAACTAGTACGTTTCACAGATTGTAGTAGATCGGAGCGATCCATTCACTGACCGAGCAAGAACAAGTCTAAATTATTGTAAATTGTCTTGAGCCTCTGGCCCTGAAGGGCAAGCTATAGACAAAATCTGTCAAACTTTTCTGTGTTGAATAATGAATACGAGGTTTTTGGCAAATTTGTAAAGGGGTATTGCAATTTGTATTTTTTTTTGTAATGTGCGTTTAGTTTGTGCAGAATAAACACTTTTCTTTCTTTTCTTTTTCTTTTATGCTGTGGAGACTGGACGAGAGGCAGTACCAGGATCGTCAGCAGTTCCAAATGGAGCAGAGGAAGATCTACGACGTCTTGAGTATCCAGCCAAGCAGCCCCACAGCAGTCAGCGAAGCCCTTCGTGTGTTTCAAGTGTGGGAAACCAGCACACATCACGGCTCGTTGCACGAACATGCTGTGGCAGCCAATCGGATGGTGGAGCACGTGCTGCAAGCAGTGACCAACAAGTGGATGTTGGCGTCGTCCAACTACCCTGGACGTTAGAATAAAAAGGTGAGCTGTATTGTTTTGTTTACGATTCTGCTGCTGAATGCTCGTTAGTAATGGAGAGTTGTGCAGCTAAATTAAGCGGCAAATGAGTTAATAACGTTGTTGCGTTGACTGGTATTGGTCAGACACGTGTATTCAGCACAGAACAAATCTTATGTAGCGTAACGATGAGCGAACATCAACATGAGGTTTTGTTTGTTTTGAATTTGTGATGTGCTTCCCGACAGTTATATGCAAAGTAATATTATGATAGGACACTAATGACGAAGTCGACATAGATGAAGTCCGCGAGATTGCGATGGAGAATATTAAAAGTAGTGAGGAATATGACAAGGCTCGATTTGATAGCTAAAACAAAATTTTGAGTTAACGCTTTCGTGTTATTAGAAAACAAAAAAAAACGAAATCTGATTGAGTTAGATCAGAAGTTCAGAGGTCTGCTTAAGGTAGCGGAAGTTTTGGATGGTGACCGCTATACGTTGAAAGCTTTAAATTCCAACCGTACTTACAATACGCTTACGATAGGTTAAGAAAGATGCCAGTAGGTCATGTACCAGTCGAAGTAGATGGTGATCACAGTGATGATGAGCAAGCCTAAACTATGGGAAACACGCGAGTAGGTTTCTCTATCGGCCGTATTGTGTGAGAGCAATGCGATTGCTGTGCGACCGAACCAGTAGAGACTGGCGGAGGTCGGGGTCTAGAGAGACCATAGTTTTGATCCATGCGCTGGATGTGTGAGAGCAATGCGATTGCTGGTCGGCTGGAGAGCCGTGGCGTTAGAGTGGTTTACTCGTGTGTGGGTTTCCAAGAGTCTAAGGCTCTTAGTGAAAAAGATGATTGTGTGGAAAACGATGGTACATGGCTCTGGTTGATGATTTCTGCTATGATTAATCAATGTTTGTTTAGTTCTATGAAAAGTAGAAGTATTGTTTGTTAAAACTATAAAGTTTTGAGGATTCAAGTTTCCTAATCTCAAAAGTTTGAACCCGTAAATGGTCAGAATTGGCCGAGACGAACAGGTACTGTGGTTGAGCTTTAGTTACAGGTTAACACACGAGGACGTGTGCAAGCAGGATGGCCGTGTCGCAAATTCGTTGCTGAGTTGACTAATCGGGACGCCAGCGCCGCCTAGCGGCGGCGCTCGACAGAGTCTATAACGTGACGCTCTGATCGGTCGCCAGCCCGGGGCTCAGCAGAGCAGCGGAGAGCAGAGGCAGACTTGATGGGTGGCGGTCAACCAGTGAAGACGTTTAGAAACTGTCCCGCGTTTCGAATAGTTGTGTCGTGTAGGTACCTACAGTGTGTGAATTGCTAGTGTGAGTAATGTTATTTGTAAATTATAATTTGATCTGAACTGCAACGGTTTTTCTATTGCGCAATAACCAACACTACCCATAGTACGCCCACAGTAGTTAAAATATGCCTGATAACGAGAGAGACTTATACCTTCCGCCGACATATATATATATATATGTGAATATAAGAACACATAAATATACGAATATACTAAAACAAATAAGACAAACAATGGGAAAACATTACCGTTGTGATGATACTGCCAGCTTCTTACGAATGTGCTCGCGAACTTTAACTTTAAAGGATAATCGGTTGGTTGCCATCCTGATTTCTTGGGAGAGCGTATTCAGAGAGATAGACTGAACGAGGAAGGACGAGTGAATGAAGTCAGTGCGGTGAGTGGGATATATAAGAATTTTGTGACGAACGTAGAGTTTTATTGTGATTTGTGCAAATGATCTGAAAGTGGGGGGTTCGATAACTAGGGGAGGAGGGAGAGTCAAGAAATGAAAACAAGGTGGTCCCCTGTAGTAGGTAAGGTAGTGCCCTTTGCTCTCTGCGTTGGCACATGGGCAACCACTTTAGAAGCGACCGAAGCGCAGAGACATGATCATATTTACGCAGACTGGAAACGAATCGAATACAGTTATTGAGAAGACGGTTAAGTTTGTCGAGGAGATCTGCATTCAGGTCATAGTAGCACACATCACCATAATCGGTGATAGGGAAAATTAAGGGCTGCACAAGCATTGTCTTGGTACTTAATGCTAATAAATTTTTCGGTCGGTACAGAGCCCGCAGCGTTCCAGTAAGCTTCTGGCTGACCGACTGCGGCTGGCGACTTGAGTACGCCAGTTCAGGGTACTATCGATGTGCAAGCCTAGGACCTTCATCCTTGAAAAGAACTAGTGGCAAGATTGAACCATCCACCTGACCAATACTATGGGGACTTCCAATTATAATCGCCTGACATTAGGGTTTACTGCAACACTAAATCTATCAGACCAAGTTTTTATGGCTGCCAAGTCCCTATTTAAGCTGTCGATAGCATCAGGTATTTCATCAACCTTCCCTTGACAAAACGACTGCAAGTCATCTGCATACAGATGATATTCACACTGAAGCTCGGAAGTTATTGATTACTAAAATTAGAAAACAGAAGAGGAGAAAGAATACCGCTTTGAGTTACGCCAGCTTCCAAATCACACCAGCATGATGAAGAATCCCCAGCATAAACATAAGGTAAGAAGAGAACCATTCCAGTGCTTCGGGAGTGACCATAACTGAGACAGACAAAAATAAATACAAACAAAGATAGAATAGCTAACAGGATGTCGTGACTGCATTGCCATCCCAGAGGCTTAAGTCCTCTCCTACTTTTTAAAACGGACCTCAACACACTGTTTGTCGGCAGCAATAGATATGGTGGCAGTACTTCCACAGACGAGTTCCCCTTCAAAGAGCTCTGCTGAAACTACGTCAAGTCTTCTCATCACCTTTCCCGCAATGTTTGAAGACTAGTCTTCAACCAGTGCGTCCTGCCCGTTATGACATAAGGTGCCGAAACG
Source organism: Agrochola lota (assembly GCA_947364205.1). Classification (NCBI taxonomy): domain Eukaryota; kingdom Metazoa; phylum Arthropoda; class Insecta; order Lepidoptera; family Noctuidae; genus Agrochola; species Agrochola lota. Next base: position 3,442,594 of record OX376246.1, on the reverse strand, counting down.
TGGACACTGACAGCCGGGCTGGTCCACAAATTTAAGGTCCACAAACTCAGCGTGCTATGGACCGGGTTATCCACGTAGTTTCTTTGAAGGATAACATCAGGAATGAAATTATCCGTAAAAGAACCGGAGTTACTGAAATAGCTTGTAGGATAACCAAGGTGAACTGGTAGTAGGTTGGCCATGTTTGTCGAAGGACCGATAGCCGGTGGAGCAGACGAGTCTTTGAGTGGAGACCGCGTATCGGCAAGCAAAGTGTGGGACGCCCCCCCAGCTATATCGGGCCGATGACTTTAAAAAGGTGGCTGCGACAGACTGGATGCAGAAAGCGGAGAATCGAGTGTTGTGGTGCAGCCTGGGAGAGGCCTATTTCCAGCAGTGGGCTGGCTGAGTTGATTGACTATTACGTTGGTAAAAAGGCGATCACAAAATTCGACTGCTGTGTAGTTAAAGTTTGACATGGATCTAAATAGACTTGGATGGCGGCGTTGCTTGTAGGGAAGATGTCAAAAACCTTTCAAATTAGACTAAGAAACAGCAAGTTTTGAACGTCAAAATTACATTAGGACAGCCCAACATGCCCGCACTTCACCACTTCCTGGTGTGTGCCACTTCTCCTTACCAGCTAAAGCACTAGGAATTGATGAAGGGTGGGCTCCCCAGCAGTTAGTTTTCTATAGCACCATTTATATACGTACATTCATTTAGATCCACGAAGCACTCACTGTACTAGGTTTGGAAAATATTATGCACTTACTATTGTAGAAGTTAAATAACATAAAAGTTTCTAATACACTTATTTATGAAATCGTTTGGCTTGATAAGGGCATGTAAGGACGAGGGATGAAACGCATGAAAAAAAAAATGAATTATAAATAGTTTGATGGAATGAGAGGGAGAGGAATGCCAAAGCAAAGATAAATGGATTGTGTGAGGAATGCAATATGAAAGAAAAGGCAGAGAATAATAGCGTGTAGAAGAGTGGAAGAAGAAAACATGTTTTGGCACATGGGACAAGAGCAGCAAGATGAATATATATATACACTTACTTAGCGCAGAAAAGATTGGATTGACTTGGACTTGTTTCCAAATCAAACGAAAACCTCGTTTTATAGCTTCTGTAGTCTTCAAAAAATCGATGACCAATCTGCGATCAAATTATCATTATTATTATGCTGGATGGTATACACAATTTTATCCGAGTTATTTAAGTGTATCATAAACAGTTTCAAGATAAAAACTACGTAGATATTAGGTACATATTTTTTTTGGGTTGCTAGTTATCAAATAACTTCTCCCACTCTGGGCGGAGCGGGAGGGCGTGTCAGACTCTTACTGACTAAAACCCACCCGTGTTCCTTCAGTTGCCTGGGCCAGGGGCCCCAGTATCCCTTTCGGACTTTCCCGCGACCTCGGCAGGCATCGGTCCTAGCGAACCCCGTCAGTTATGCTGACATCTCTTTGAGGCGCGCGTGGAACACAATGCGCCGTCGACCCGCACCTGGTCCTTATCGGACAGCGAGCTACCCATTGCTCACCGTCCGTAAGCCCGCGCCCGATTCCCGGCCTACCGACTTATTTCGATTAACTTAGTATTACCGATGCCCAGGGCGTGTCCCGCGGTAGATATTACGTGCTCATATCTTATCTTGAAACTTTCTAGTGGACTTTATTCGACAAAGATAAGTTACAAGTGGGTGGGTCATTTTTGGCTGGAAATCCCTTCCGGCAGCAAATGACGAGACGGCGGCCGTCTTTAACACGCGGGACCTCAACTCCCCCAGGATAACTAACTTTTCCCGCCCTGCCCTCTCGATTCCCGAAACAAGAATTTTCAAAATGGCGGGCAATCCGTGTTTACACAACGGAAGGTACCGTTTAAATTTGGAAGTCATTTTGGTGGCAAACAAGCAGGCGGCCCGCCTGGTGGTAAATGGTGACCGTTGCTAATGGGGATCTGCAGCAGAGTTGTTACGGAGCTTCGATTCCGACTCCGAATGGTCGGAACTTTTAATAAATTTTCTTCGGCTTCGATAATTTTGAATCGGACTTTGTACCGAAGATCGAAGCGCAGCGATGCACGTGACCAGAGCACGTACAAACAAGTTTTAACTTGTCACCCAGGTAATTTTTTACACGCTCGCGCTCGATGTCTCGTTTTTAATGTTTTGTCAACACATATTTCTTCTACCTCGGCCTCAGACTCCGGGTCCGCTACCGGTAAAATAACCTCCGTAACAACTCTAATCTTCAGTACCATGACTATCGTGGATGCGGCGGAAAGAGGTTTTGGTGGTTGAAAACCATGAACCACATTGCCTTTAAATACTAGAAAAACTATGTAGGAACGTGAATCATCGGTGCCTAACTGGCTTTCTTATTTAGGTATCACAATTAAAATTAAGCCAAAAAACTTGGATATTACTCACGGATTTTTAGTTGGTCCAAATGATATTCTCACTCTATGTAGTTTGGTAACTTCACACATTTTAATTTCACACTTTCGACTACTACGCTGAAGCTCCGTAGAAAAGATAAAAGAACTCCGCACTCATGCGGCGCCATTTTATACGGATCTGTTATCAACGCGTCTGTTCTTGCCGGGATTGCGAACCAAACTGAAATCCAAGTTGGATCGAACGTAGATACTGATACTGATACCGTTTATACGACAGACAGAGACAGATATAACATATACAAAAGGGTGATTCTTTGGAATTCGGTTTCGGTTGGGTTTTGACGTGTTTTTGACTGAAGAACACATTTCAATAATAAATAAAATTAAATAAATACATATATATATATAGCCTGTACTCCCCGATTAAATAAATAAAATTCGTTTAATTCAGACAAAACCTATATTACATAAAATAAAATTTCCTAATACTACAGCAGAATAGATCAGAATAGAATAATTAAGTCGATGCAATTAAAATAAACGAATCAGTAGGCACAAATAAATTATAAAGGTCACAGAAATAAAATTAAAATAAAATGTCAAATGCACTTAAAATAAACGAATGAGTAGATACAAATTATAAGGATCACAGAATTGAAATTAAAATACAATGTCAAATGATAAGGGTCACATAATTAAAATTAAATTTAAAAAATCATATAAAAACAATGCAATACTATCAAGTCATTATAAATATACGAGTAGATTGGTGTTAATCAGATTAAACCAATAACAAAACCTTTCCAACTAAAAGGTAATGAATCTGCCTAGCCTTTTCCCAACGATGTTGGGGTCGGGTAAACTACTAAAAGCTAATGAATAAACAATTTAAACATCCTTTTTAGATTTTACAGTAGGTAAATGTTAAATGTCTCTCAAGGCTTTATAAAGTTAATTCGGATTAATTAATTATTTCTGCAGAAAAGACTGTATTTTTTATAATAAATTAATTTATAAAATAAAAATATTATAACCTAACCTAACAAAAAAAACTCCATATCGCCGTCGACTGGTAATGTCAAGAGACTAGTGTTTTTGCCACGTTTTAGCCTTTGGCCAAGGTAAAAGCCAGCTTTTGGGTCAAGGCAAGTGTCAACCAGCCGTTTCGAGATTTTGTTGAACAAACAATGAGTATTCGGACCCCATAGCTCGAGGGTTTCAACCCCAAACCGAAAATATAATATTACCGATAAAGTATTATACTTTCGCCGCTTGAGGTTTTCCGCAGCCGCAGTAAAAACGCCAGCACAGCACCCCGAGCCAGGAAGATGGGATGGCGCAACAGTATCGACACATGTTACATCCTTAACTAAAGACTTATCCACCTTCCATGGAAATAAAGTCATGCCGTCCGGTCTCTCGTCATCGTCGCGTGCCAAGCCATTGGGTTCTTATACTGCTGTAACGCCGACGGTGACAAGAGCTCGTCGGATGAAGTCATTAATGCTGGCGTGCCGTGCTAAGCAACCCGAACTTCGGCTGCAAGACAGGCAATGGTGTGCGAGGCTGTTGACAACTTCGCCACAGTGATAGCGATAGGGTGACCAACAAGGAGCTCCTAGACACAGGGAACCAGCGAGGTGGAAAGAAGTGTTGCCGACGACGGTACTGCCTGAAGCCAAAGACCCGACTTCCACTTACCCACAACTAGCAGGCGCGCACGCACCGCCACCGTGACCACTGAAAATCAGCCAGCAGTCCTGTGGGTCCCCTATAACACAGCATTATGCTGAGTGAAGCCCTCTTGATTCGTGATTATTACATACTAGCAGCGCTCCGTGGTTTCACCCGCATAAGTCTCGATCCCAAACAATCGCGACAAACTTTCGCTTGTATAATATTAGTAGGATAATAAATATTTTATTATATAGTATGATGTAGATCTATTTTATTTAATTTTTCTGTTTACTCTTATCTTTTTGTATGCACGTGTTTCTGTGGCAAATAAAAATATTTTTCTTTATTTATTTCATATAGAAAAACACATTTAGAAACAAAGTAAAAAAAAATTACTGGATCAATGAGTAAAACATTCCAAGAATAACCCAAATTTCATTCGATAACCGACAATAAGGGATTTGCTTATCTTTTTACTTGTTATCTTTCAGAGTAGATATCGGTGTCGCGGCCATCGAAAATGACATTTTCATTTTCACAACGATAACTCGATCCTGGAAGAATTTTTGGTCAATGAAAGAACCACTCCCGGTTTCACTAAAACGTATGCTCATGGACATGTGCATTCTTCCCACCCTCACCTACGGAACGCAAACAATGCCATGCAATGGTCTCTTATGAAGCGTCAAAGTCACCACTTGGAGTCTGCCAACGGGGTATGGAACGAAGTATACTAGTTGTCAAACTCACAGACCGCATTAGGAGCTCTATACTTCGCATCTACATATGTTAAATCATCGCTCATAAATAGCGATCGCTGGCCGCACAGTTGCTCAACTAAAGTGGAACAGGGCTGGGCACATCTGTCGCATGTAGCAGCAATACGCAAAAACCACAACTCAGTGGATCCTAAATAGCAGGCAAAGACTAAGCGGCAGGCCCAGACGAAATTATAGGTGGTTTTATTAATGTAGGCAAAGAATATAAAAGTTTTAATCAATTTTATCAAAAAAGGTGAGCTATTTTCTTTATCATTATCTTAACTCAAGTGAAAAACACAATAGATGGCGTGCATGTCGGGCACGTGTCATACCCGTGGTCGCGACTTCAGAACGTTCCGAATGTTCGACGATTTGCAATATTATGTGTCACACCTTGTCTAATAAAGCGCTCGCGCCGACTAGGCACCGATGAATTACGCTACCACACATTTTTTCTGACATATAAAGGCAATGTGGTTCATGTTTTTCAACCACCAGAACCTCGTCTCTCAGCCAAACGGATTGAAGGGAATGGTTGTCGATGTAATGAAAGGTTTAAATACATTTCATCTGATGAGGATCGGGTCGGGTTGGGAGAGAGGGCAGGGGGGTATATATAGAGATTGCGGGGAGTTGAGGGCCTCTGTGCAGCTGCCGGGCTGCCGTCTTCATGGTTATATATGTTATAATCGGTTAGTCTCGCTCACTTCTCACCATTTGCCGCCCGAGGGAAAAGTTGTACCTACATATAAATATCCAGCCAAAACTCAGAGGTGAGAGGTGTTGAGTCATCTCAACACCTCTCTCCCTTGAATTCGTATTTATGTATATATATATAATATAGATATATATTATAGTAAATATGTATGTATGTGTATGTAGTTTGTACTGTTGTACCTATTTTAGTTATAATGAATTAGAATACTTTTTTTTAATTTATCCTTGTTCCTCTCATATAGAGCACCTGCCATCTAATCTCTTCACCACCCTTGGTTGACTGGTAGAGAATGCCTAAGGCATTAAGTTCGCCTTTGTACTTTTTTGAGTGTGAAAAGTTTAAATAAATAGATAAAACTGACCCACTTTTGACTCATCTTTGTCGACAACGGTCGTACCAACAAAGTAGGTAGGTATTCTTAATCATTTTTATCTTTATTTCAGACACAGAGTCTTTAAATTTTTTACAAAAAAGGGCTCCCGCAGACAAACGCGACGTGACACCGGTAGAACAATTTCCGTGAAGTTTTCATAGAAATTGTTCCACCTGAGTGTCGCCGTCGCGTCGCGACTGTCTCCGCGAGCCTGAAGGCGTTAGTTAGTAGAGTGCCCACATATAACCAAAGTGTCAAAGCGGCTAAGCTCTGCAGCCTACGCGGTCTATAAAATCCGTCATTTGACTGAAGTAGAAACAGCTCGATTTTAGTTATTTATCAATAGTGTAATGTCGTACGGCATTTTGTTGTGGGGAAATGCAGCCGACATTCAAGCTATATTTGTGCTGCAGAAACGAGCCATTCGAGCAATATTTAACCTAAGTTGTAGGCATTCACTGAGGGATAAAGGAGATAGAAAACTTCTTTAGGCGCGTTGAGCACTTTTTGGGTGAACAAAAATCATGGAACTCGCGTCATCGTCACCACATGCTTCCCATGAGTTAGTCTATGCGCTGCACACAACCACCGGCAGCGGGGACGCGGCCGGTGCCGGGGCCGGTCGGCCCCTAAGTCCCAAGCTCCTCGGTGGCCGGCCTCTCCCCTGCCGACGTACAGGTGTTGGCGACATAGGCGGGGAAAAGTACTCGTCGCTCGAGCTCGACGCAACTACCGCGGCCGGTGTCATCACAGCGCTCACAGTGGGGCTGGGTACCGGCGGCGGCGAGGCGGAGCTGAGTGACGAGTCCGGAGGTGGTGGGCGTGCTTGTCTCGTAGCTGATCTTGTTTTATTGTAGGCCGAATTTGACAGCCGTCATTCAAGATGTTTCGATAATTCTTTGGTTTTTACATTTTGATGTTGTTTATTGTCTTTTTACTATCGTGCTGTTATTCCTAAAGGTTTTATTATAATGTTTCGTACTTTTGAGACTAAATGCGGCTGTGTGAATACATAAATATGAAAATATAAGAAATGAAATTTCAGACGTTTGTTGACTTGCCGTTGACTACGCTTTATTCTTGGAAACAAATTTAAACCCGCCATGTGATCTTTTCCGCCCGTAATACTCCCACTATCCCAATAATACCGTAACAAACTTTGGCGGTTTTTTTCTCGTCACAGCCTATAGTTTTGCGCACTTTGGGGTTTTCAATTATACACTAAAAAGTGTCTATTCTAACAAAAAAAAACCAGCATATTATTATTATTATTTTATTATACATACACCGACCATAGACAATTAGCTTGGCTGAATTCGTTAATGGAACCAAATAGCAAGTTAACTAGGTGGAGATTACGGTTAGAGGACTACAATTTTGATATTCATTATAAAAATGGCCCACAAAATACAAATGAGGATGCCTTACCACGCATCAAAATTAATGTTACAAATGATTCTGTCGATGATTGTAAATGTGGATAACTAATGAGATTATAAAACTTAGTAAAAAGGAACCTGAATTAGAGACTATCGAAATATATGTAAGATTCTGAAAGTGACGCTGCTACAGCAAATTCTATGTTCAATATAGAGCATGAAGATAGACCTATCCTCAAAGAAGCGATAAACATCAATCCTAGACAAATTTACATTTTTACTTGGTTTAAAGATAGCTTGGCTATAAAAGACATTTCTAACGACAAACAAAAAAAAAATTAAGTTCATTTACCTACAAATAACTAAGATTTAGTAAAGGATTTTCTTAAGGAATACAATGACCTACAATCATAAATATTTCATATATTTTGAGGATCCTTCCCATAGGAAAATGTTTGTCAACGTTGTTACCTCACTCTATAAAAAAGGAACCTAAATATTTGTTGAAAATACTGAAAGAGTGGTAAAAGTTACAAGGGAGACAAGAATTTTGTTTTAAAATTTCATCTCGGTAAAACCTGTCATAAGGGTATTATAATACCAGCCTGTTACTGTCCCACTGCAGGGCAAAGGCCTCTTCTCATACAGAGAAAGCACGACCATTGATCACCACGCTTGCTCAAGACGGGTTGGCGATGTCAGACTTATAATTATTTCCAGGTTTCCTCACGATGTGTTCCTACACCGATGTCAGTAATGTCCAAGATAAACGCAGAAAGTACATATGAATTGAAAAAGTCATATTAGTGTATTTGAACCCACAACCACGTGCATGAGAGGCGAGGCCTAAACCACTGTGCCATCACGACGTTAGGGAGATATTAATTAAATTAAAAAGATCGTACTGGTGGAGTCAGATGGAGGAAACAGTTAGTGCCATCATTGATGCATGTGAGGAATGGAAAAAAATGAAGTATGACAGGAAACTCCTGAAACCATTTATACAGTTAACACAGGCTCGAGATAGTTCATTACAAGAAGTTATTATTGATCTTTCCTTGTAAAGAACCAATATCTGACAGTAGTGGTTTCAAATTCAAATTCAAAATTCAAATTCATTTATTTGCCAGAATGTAGGTTTACAAATGTATGATCTTAAAACTATAATGGCCCCTTTACATTCTACCATTACTTATGGTGTGCAAATCTTTAATTTTAACCTATACAATTACATTCCTTTAGTTATAAGGTCCAATAAAAACAGAAAATAAAATAAAATTATAGACAGTAACAACAGATAACAAATAATGTCTCATGCCACAATAATTATTTAAGGAACAAATTAATTAATAGATGTCAAATTATACCTATAATCTATGTTAGTTCAGCAGATCTATAAAGTTTAATAAAAATGTCAGATAATAAATATAAATGTCATTATAAATTGTAATTGATAATGTCATAAATAGTATAATGTCCCAGTGGTAATATATTAAAATTTGAACATTAATAAATTATTATAAGGTATATTATCATTCCAATTACTACAAATTACCAATATTATTTATCTTAGTTCCCTTCTCCGCGATCTGACATGTATTCATTCAGTTAGTTAGGACAAGCTATTTACATACCAAAATACACCGGAGGTAGTAAGAGCCTTAATTAAATATTTTAGTATGTATGGAACACCCAAGAAGATAAGTAGTGATTCAGGCACAGAATTTAATAACGAACTGCTCAAAGAAATGTTGAACTTTTACAAAATAGATCAGCTTATCGGAACACCAAATAATCCCTCAATTCAATGGCAATTGTAGAGCGGTTTCATTCTACAATAATAGAAATTTATAGATTCGCAAAGTACGTATATATTAGTGGAGCGCCTGAGGATTTTGACCTCGGATTTTTGTTACAGTGAATGATTTTTTAAATCGAGGTGGGATTTTGTTTATACTATACATTGCAATGTTTACCAATTATTTTTTTTCATGCTTTGTTTTAGATCGCCTCAAGAGGGTACCCGTTTTCAAGAAAAGTGCGACCCGGCTAGCGTCCTCAATTATTAAGATGGATAAATGTAAATGATATGAAAAGATCCGTTACTGAAAGGGCCACAATACTGTTTTTTTTTTGTAAATTTTTTATATATTTTTTTTATTAAAAAAATACATATTCCCAAAAAGGTGTCTCCAAAAGGGGTAAACATCTACCCTTAATTAACGTGGCAATGCTGCCAGCCTATTGGGCACTTTTCCTGTTGACAGCGATGCGGACGAATTTTTTGATGTCCTATGATTGTCTCCCCCCACCCCTATATACTTGTACATATTATTACTATCATTTTAAGTCTGTTCGTTTTTAAATTGTTTGTAATGTAATATATATATTGAGAATTGTCGCAGCGAATATAAATTTTCCAATAAAAAAAAATTGTGTTACGAGCGGACACATAGTCCCCGGCCGTCTGGACGCCTTGCCATATAATACTAGCCAGTTCGTACTTCTCGATGTACTCTAGACAATCTGAAAAATGGTTGATCTATTTTATGGGGTACTGTGTTAAATGTTACAACAAAATACCTTGTGATATATTACAATTAAATGGAAGAAAAAACTCATATTAAAAGTACACCTTGTAAACACGCATATTACAGATTAGAGGTTTATATCCAAGATAAGAATGTTTGGGAACATGCTGGTCCTGCTCCATAGGATAATCTAGACAAAATCAAACTGGTTGCTAATTTAACTGTAATTTTTTTATTTTTTTATTATATGATATTGATTGCAGATTCTGTGATTACTTCCTCACACACTGACGTATTAATTGTACAGTTTTAGGAAAATCGTCTACTTTTACAATGTTTGTAAATATGTGAGTACCTTGTATCTATCACATAAGTAATTAATTTATCTGTTGTTGCTTTATTTTTAATTCTTTTTACCTATTGTGGTATAGTAATTTATTTTTTAGGTGCATCGTCTTCACATATAATTATATAACTAATGTACCTACATACACAAAATATTGTAAAACATTTTAAAAGAGTAACGGTGGAGTTTCTTGCCCATTCTTCTCCATCCGAAAACTAAATTTTGAATGAATGAATGTTTTTTTTTTTTTTTTTGTAAATGTTGACGTTCAAAAGTGCAATTTATGGGCCTATTTGAAATAAACGATTTGACTTTGACGTAAAACGTCCTTCATAGATGGTGATTGATACTTTTTGTCCTAGTGGATCAAGGGACATCTTTGAACATCCAGAAAATCAATCCGAGTCCCGGGATAGTTCCGATCAGGATTGGGACTGCCCTGAAGAAGAATAACCACTGCGAGATCATAAAAACAATAGATTTATAAACTCTCAATTAGAGAATAATATACAATAATATTATAAGTTCAAAATTATTTGAAATAGTAATAGCGAGATATATAGGGAACTTATAGGATTAAGAGCGTTTATTCTGAAAATGAGCAACGTTGCAAATAGATGTCAAATATTTCGCTGTGTTGATTAATTTAGCAATATTATCTTATCATTATTCATCATCATTTCAGCCGAAAGACGTCCAATGGCCGGATGGATTGCCATCAACCGGGCACAAATCCAAACTCCGGGCTGCTAAGCTGGCTCGCCCCCTATTACATGGGGCTTAAACATAACTGGCAAAATGTCGGTCTACTAAGGTACACCTCTGCCTAATGCTTCGGGGATTAGGGGCATGATGTTATGTTATCTTATCATGAACGTTATAGGTACAGGTGTGAGCTATCTGCTGCAATAGAACTAAAATCGTCTGTCCTTCGACAGTGGTTAGTCACATTATTGATACCTTGATAAGCAGTTGGTACTCTAGACCTAAATAATAAAACTGTTTTTTTTTTATATTCATGTTGAAAGGGCTTTGTCGCACATGCGATTGTGCCGCCTTGGTTGGCTTAACAAAATCATACTAATTACTATTCCTATTTAACAAAACCTTAGCGAAGCTTATTTGTGAAGTACTCTAGCTGCATCAGACAATGGCACAGCTAGAGCGCTATTACAATAACCTATCTCTCTAATTCTACAATCCAAGCAATTTCTAAATTCTTCGTTGCGGACACACTCGGTTAATATGTGATTAACATCATCAATGGAATTACTACAAAAATAACAATTACTCGATGTTGATTTTGCCATTAGGTATAAGAATTTATTTCACGGGATGTGTCCGGAACGAAGTCTTAGTGCGATAACAGTATTTCATCTCTTCAACAGCTGATTAATCTATCCACGGTGAGTTCAAAGGGTTCGGTTGGATCGTTTTGTGCCAGATTCCTATTTTTTGTTTTTTTTTTATTGAAGTACTCCTTCCAAAGCGAATAACAATCATGTTTGATATTAGGTATAAAGTTAGTAAAGAAAGGAGAAAACTGCTTGGTTAGTACATCAACAATATCGTTGCCTCTTATTCCGATATGTGATGGAATCCATTGAAAAAACAAACTACAATCAGGAAAACACATAGTTCTTGTGTTTTCCATCAGATTGTAGTTTCAAAATATTTTTCAGTATATTGTATAGGCTATCGTTTTATAAAACATCATAATAATTTTTTCATTGCAGATTTTCCATTCAATTTTGGATCGGCTTCCTGTATAACCAGATGTAGCTGAACACCAGTATTTTACATGGAGCAACTACCAATCTATCTTCACATCACAGTTATTAGGTAACACGATGCCTCTTGGTAAGACTGGTGGTCAGAGTTTCGGTCTTCTAACTACCAGTAACACTGTCAAAGATCTATGAATAGCAGCCGGGATCAACGACTTAACGTGATTTCCGAGGCTTGGTGCCTAGGGTGGTAATTCACTTGCAATATATTACTGGTATTGTGAATGTCCATCAGCGGCAGAGACAACTCACCATCAGGTGGATCGTCTGCTTGTTTGCTATTCAATAACAAATGTCAAATGTTTGCTATTTGGATTAGGTTACTAAATATACGTCGTCTATTGTATTTTATTCAATATCATAACGATCAAGTTCATTTCAGACATCATATCAGATCCAGCGTCGAAGATGGCTTTAGGTATTGGGTAAGGCGCTACCTTCGTCAGAACATTGCAATTGGTTGCTACGCATAATACATTAACAAATTGATAACAGTCGATATTTTGAATCGTCGACAATTTCGTGCTTCACCGCTGCAGCAGGACGAAGTAAGCGCTGAATTGAAACTGAGCTATCTCATACTTTTTGAATTCTTCTGTGTCTAACTGTTAATAACTAAATTGAACCAACATATTTAATTAAATCGCTGAATAAATAACTATTGGAAGGAAACCTTAGAAGAGGTATGAATTAAAACCCCAAACAGCTTGAACAAAACTAAACACTTATTTTTGTTAAACTACACCACAAATACTTGGTTTTAAAATATCTTTATTTATTCTGTTTACAGGCGATGCCTACGGCAATTTTATAAAATATCAGAATATAATCCACAAACATGTGCAGGCTAAATATCACAAGATTGACCGAAATAACTACAACCTCACTTTACTGGGTGTATTTACTATAGATAACAGTCTCGAGATTAATAAAAAAATAAATAATAATAATAATTAATCAATTAATAATAATATAAAAAAAATAATAATATGTAAGTATGAATGTATTTGTGTGTGTATGTATGTGTGTGTGTGTGTATGTTGTGTGTGTGTGTGTGTGTGTGTGTGTGTGTGTGTATGTATGTATGTGTATGTGTGTATGTATGTGTGTGTGTGTGTTGTGTTATAATTTTTTTTTTTTTTTTTGATATTTTTGGGTTTGTTTTTTTAGTTTTTTTTTCGTGGTTTGATTATTTGTCTAGAGAGAGATACTATTTGTTAGGTAAGTTCAAAACATTTTTCCTTTTGTTTTCTATACATATAATAAAATCGTAGCGAAGTCAAAACTGTACATAGAATATTTTTGAAAAAAGTAATTGCTACGAGGTCCTGGATCGATTCTAATGCCGAAAATATAGTTTTTAGAATGTTTGTCTGTTTGTCCGTATGTATGTTCCAGCATCACGCAAATTCTACTGGACAGATTCTGTTAAAACTTGCCATAGATATTCCCTATAAGTCTGGTCGAGCTGTAGGGTATAAACTACCACGTTATTTGCTATGAGGGATGAGTAATATTAGATTATGTTCGTAATCTTCTCCGCAAATCTTAAAAGGACGCGCCAAAATGTTAGGATATTGCAGATAGTTACCGATTTAACATTTAAAATGATTATCATCACGCTATACCTTTATGGAGCTAAGCAGTCAGTCATGAAATATAAGAAAGGCTGTTTCAGCTAACTTTCGACAACATCGAATAACTAAGGTGTTGCACAATTCTTTCAGCATTGTTGTGTTTCGGCAGTTAGAGCTAAGATAGCCAGTTCCTCTGTGTTTGAGGATTCCGGGTGAAGCTCGCTTCCACCTTCGGCCTGATCATCACTTATCATTAGGAGAAGCATTTTTATTTTTTGTTTACAAAAAAAAAACAAAAACAACAAAAAAAAAAACGAGCGAGCCTTACAGTAATCGCATATATGATGTGTAACATCTGACATCTTGGCTGACGTTTATAGGTATGATATAAACAATATCCATCATCATCATCGCCATTGCACTCACCATCGCCATCGCCATCGCCATCGTCATCATAATCATCATAATAATCATCATCATCCTGTTTAAAACCTCTTGGAAAATGGGTTGGTACCATCTGACGGCCAACTCTAGCACCACGCGAATTATGTAAACTAAAATCGGAGAGTTTATAAAAAATAACCTTATTTAACTGACAGAGTGACAGTAAAGATAATAATGTTTTAATCCTAAAGATACAAGATACTTATAGCGAATTTATGCTGAGATGACAATTATTGCGTGACGTCAATGTTTTGCATTATAAATACTTACTCAGAAGAAGCGGCACTGCCGTTCGATTCTGTAAAAATATCACCGTGAAACTTAGGTGAAGTGAGCGTGAAGTGAACTGTCAATAGTGTTAATCCCTAGCATCCTGTCGGTCGATTCTGTGGCAGTGACAGCTCACTTCACGCTCACTTCGCCTAAGCTTCACGTTAATATTTTTACAGAATCGACCGACTGCTGACAAAGCTAATTGTAGTAGGGCTGCCACGCTTAACTCCTCCCTCCCTGAGAGAGAAATTATCTAAAGGCAAGTGGATAGTCTTTAGGGAATTTCTCTTACAAATTTAAAATAAGTCCCATCTACAATCACAGGCACAATTAACCGCCCACCTATATCATTCGTCACCCTTTTTGTTTACGTTAACTATGGCTTATCTACTGTTTTATTTTTTGTCAAGTGGTTACTTTGGCAATAAGTTAAATACTAATATCCTTATTTCGTATCCTAAATTAGTGTCACCGACGGGTTTTTGGAATTAGGTCGTTAATTGTCATTGTTGCCGTTGCGTTACCGTGTTTACATTTCCTGTTCTTTTCTGCCATAGTGTGTGAATATTGTTTAATTTGAGTTTGTAGTGTTCGCTTATTGTTTGTGACTCAAAAAAATGCCACTCGATGCAACTGGAGCAGCTAGGGCAGTGGCTTTAGCTGACGCTGGGTACAGCCAACGTCGCATCGCTCAAAACTAGGTGTATCTCGAACAGGATCGGGATATCAGACGGTTTCGGGAGACAGGCTCATACACCCGCAGGCCAGGCCAAGGCCGACATCGACGCACTTCAACTCTAGATGACCGCTTCGTTGTCAACAACGTGTTGAGAAATCGATTTTGCACCGCTACTGAAGCTCATACGCGTCTTTTTAGGGTGACAAATGTCAGTGTGAGTGAACGTACGATTAGAAGAAGACCAGCAGAAAGAAATCGGTCCCACAACTGCTCTCACAGCACCGTAGAGCTAGACTTGCTTTTGCGCGAGAACTTGCTGGCTGGACTGTGGAGAAATGGAAGGACGTACTGTTCTCAGATGAGAGCAGAATAGCCTTAAGAGGTCCAGGTGGACGTCAGCGTGTCTACAGGCGCCAAAATTAAAGGTTTGCGCTATAACCGAAACAGTGGGTTACCAGGGAGGGCCATAATGGTTTGGGGAGTTATCTCTTACGAGGCTCGTACCGATCTTGTTGTATTCGATAGAGGCAGTGTGAACGCTCAAAGATACATGGAGGAAGTTGTTCAAGACCATGTCATGCCTTTCGCACCATTCATTGGTGACAACTTTAGATTAACGCATAA
The DNA here is from genome assembly GCA_947364205.1 of Agrochola lota. Taxonomy (NCBI): domain Eukaryota; kingdom Metazoa; phylum Arthropoda; class Insecta; order Lepidoptera; family Noctuidae; genus Agrochola; species Agrochola lota. The sequence continues at coordinate 3,427,030 of OX376246.1, read as the reverse complement.
CAATACACGTTGCTATACCGCCAGATCCGTCACTGAGTACCTTAATGAGGCCGGGATTCAAGTTTTACCATGGCCGGCACGCAGTCCCGCTATCTAATTACGCAACACATTTTCGATTTGCAATTGAGTCAAATTGGTTTCGTTTGACTAGAATTGCTTTCAAAATTTGTAAATTGAAAGCAATTCTAGTCAAACGAAACCAATTTGACTCAATTGCAAATCGAAAATGTGTTGCGTAATCAGATAGCTGATCTTAACCCAATTGAGAACATTGGGGTCAACCTGAAAAGACGTGTCCGAGCAAGAGTACCAGCCCCTACAAAACTAGGAGAGCTCAAGACGGCTGTGGTAGAGGATTGGCACAATTTCCTCCAATCGGATATGCGTGTACATAGATGGACTGCCAATCCATGATACACGCAAATCCGATTTGGGAGTAATAATGGGTGTTGACGCCTTAGGCTCTAAAGAGAGCCTTTTTTTTTTTTTTTTTTTCTCCCGCTCTGGGCAGAGCGAGAGGGTGTGTCAGACTTTTACTGACTAAAACCCACCCGTGTTCCTTACGTTGCCTGTGTGCCGGGGCCGCGTTATCCCTTTCGGACAAACCCGCAACCCCAGCAGGCATTGGTCTTTCGACCCCGTCGGTTGGTGCTGACATCTCTTTGAGGCGCGCGTGGAACACAACGCGCCGTCGACACGGGCCTGGTCCTTATCGGACGGCGAGCTGCCCATTGCTCACCGTCCGCAAGCCCGCGCCTACGGTGGCCGGAAGTCGGCTCTCGACTCCCGACGCCCGGGGCGTCTCCTGCGGCGACTAGGGCCGCGAGGGCGTGCAGCTTGCATCTCCCTCGCGCGCTCCGCCTCCTCCTTCGCGAGCATAACTGCTTCGCAGAAGGAGGTGACGGCCTCCCATGGCGGCTATAGAAACTGAGCCTAAGGTGTCAACACCCATTATTAAATTATTCATTCTTTTTTAATTAGACCAGTTTTTTCAAAATTAAAACTGTTAACTTTTCATCGAGGATTTTCACAAAATCGATTTCTGGTATTAATCCTTAAATAACGACTTTTTTTTTTCAAGACTATTGTTTTATTTACCTTAAAGGTTAACGTACCTTTCATCAAATGTGGTCGTCTTCTGATAATTTTGCAATTTCCTGTAGAGTGGATGTGGTGGACTATGCTCGCTGAAAACTCGTTTTATTCTAGTAAGGGCCTCCGACCACGTGCTCGTCGACCTTTTCACACCTTACCATCACACTGTAGCAGGCCAACAACATTGTGAAACCTTCAACATTCACGCAATCCATATATGTAACAATTGCGTCTAAAAAGTTTTCCAACGACTGGTCCGCACGACCAACATAACGCATCGAGCATTTTGTGAAATTTCGGTTTACGCCAAATGCAAAGCCTGATTCCGGCTGGGCCTCAGATACGTTAACATGAGGTATTCACGATCTTACTTCTCGTATTAATTGTTGACAAAACTCACTATGAGTTTGCTGGATTGATGTGACACAAATCACACAAGTTACAATCTAACAGAACTTTTGAGTTAAAGCGTGCGCACATTCTTTCGCTGGTGGGTAGCTTTCTTAACTAACTGACGATTACAATGAGAACTTACTGGAGCCTGCGCGGGCGCCCTCAGACTGACGGCCGGGTAACCACTGTGGGTTGCTATGGTAGCATTTACATTCTGCGGCACACAATAGAGTACTTTCTTAGAGGTATGAGGAACAGGGTGTGAAACGTTCACTCATCCTCCTTAAAAAAGGGAGGATTCTCCGACCAGACGGGTGTTATGCCTGGCGGGCAACTGCCCAATGGTTAATGTCGGATAGTCGTATCGTGGTAAACTATAATTGCGCGATGCAGGATTTGTGTGACGTCAGGTTTTTGTGAGACGTCAGGTCTTTGATGCGTAGTTCGCCTGTGTGGATGTAGATGTCGCCACACTTTGTTTGATTTTGAACAAGGGACTGAAATTGTTTATTTTTTAGATTTAAATGTTTAGTATTGAAATTGATATCGTCTGAAACATTTACAATTTATCAAAAGCCCTTTGCATTAAAGATTATTTATCTCTAAATCATACTTCTTAGCATCCTCGTTATCTAAATTACCTAATATTACTTTAACAAGAGAACCCAATAGATTAAAAATACTTTTTTTTCTTTTTGACGGTAAAATCTGCTGTAACCTATCCTTAGTTAATTCCACCAGAGAATCTATCTGTACGTTTAAGAGGGCCGGGCGTATCCTAAAAGTTTGCAACGTCGCAAATTGCTATCAAATATTTGTTGCTGTTTTGATTAATTTGGCAATAAAACTGTATGGAAATATGAAATATGGCCAACTAGTGAATCATATTATTAATTATAAAATGCAATAATTAATATCGTTACACTGAATATTTAGTTTTAGATGCAAAAAAAAATGTATTTGGAAACTTTCCAAATGCTTTTTTTACACCTAAATCGGTTACAACATCAAATTCACTGTTATAATTGCAGTTTATAATTAATATTCTAGTTCGCTAGTTAGACACATTTCATATTTCCATATGATAATATTGCCAAATTAATTAAACAGTGAAATATTTGACATCTCTTTGCAACGTTGCCCACTTTCAGAATAAACGCTCTTAATCCTATAAGTTCCCTATATATCTCGCTATTACTATTTCAAATAATTTAGAACTTATAATATTATTGTTTATTATTCTCTAATTGAGTTTATAATAGTTTATAAATCTATTGTTTTTATGATCTCGCACTGGTTATTCTTCATCAGGAACTACCCCGGGATTCGGATGGATTTTCTGGATGATCAAAGTCGTCCCTTCATCCACTAGGACAGGGCTTCCCTAACTGTGAGTCGTGACGCCCTGGGGCGTCGCGAGGCGATTGTCCTGTGACTGCAGCCGCTCCAATACGACAAAAACAAACTGCTTGAATGTTTTTGTGCAGCAATAAAGAACAAGTACAGGTTGCAAATGTGTTATTTGGTGTTAAGTAACTTGTTACTAGGGTAGAACTACACACTGGGAGGTACTTTTTGGCTAGAATTGCGGGGGTGCGCCGAAAAAAATTGTAAAGTCCCAAGGGCGTCACAGTAAAAATAAGTTTGTGAAGCCCTGTACTAGGACAAGAAGTATTAACCACCATTTATGAAGGACGTTTCACGTTTTTAATGCTACTCTATTTTTAAACTTAACTGGGACTATATTTCTGTCAGCATTTCTCATGACAGTTGGTTTTTCAAAACGAAGGCAACTCTTTAGTTTTTCTAGTCCTAGTATTTTTTTCATAAAAATTGTGTCCCCATCTACTACACTGGGTATTTTATTTTCTCCTCCTTTCTAAACTTTTATGTCCAATCATCTGGCTACTCTCAAGTATTCGTAAAGAATTTTCAATCTTTTACGATGGTCTTGTAAAATTTTCTGCATTTCGTTTTTATTCCTACCGATATAAAACATATTCCCTGACTCTGTATGTCCGAAAACTACCTCTAAAGGTATAAAATTTGTGGCACTATGAATTGTGTTATTATATTCCATGATCGCTTATGTCATTACAGATAATGAAACATGAAAGCCTCGGATTTCTGTTACAGTGAATGAAATCATAAGGAACAAATCAACATGCGTTTCATTAATCGACGCCACAATTTTTGGTGGGCCTAATTGCCGAACAAAAAAAACTATCTCCTTTATCCCTCAGTAAATGCCTATAACGTAGGTTATATATTGCTCGAATGGCTCGTTTCTGCAGCACAAATATCGATTGAATGTCGGCTGCATTTCCCCACAACAAAATGCAGTACGACATTACACTATTGATAAATAACTAAAATATACTAATCGAGATGTTTCTACATCAGTCAAATGACGGATTTTATAGACCGCGTAGGCTGCAGAGCTTAGCCGCTTCGACAATTTGGTTATATGTGGGCACTCAACTAACTAACTAACGCCGTCAGGCTCGCACAAACAATACAATTTCTAAAAAAACTTCACAGTATAACAATAACTGGTGTCGCGTCGCGCGACAAGTTGCGCTGGTCTGTACCTACAAGCCTTTTCTTTGTAACAATAATTTTATAGACTGTGTGTCTGAACTAAAGATAAATGATTAAGAATACCTACGTACTTTGTTGGTACGACTGTTGTCGACAAAGATAACTCAAAAGTGGGTCAGTTTTGGCTGGCTATTTATATGTAGGTAGAACTTTGCCCTCGGGCAGCAAATGGTGAGAGATGGGCGCGACTAACCGATTATAACATTTATAACCACGAGGATGGCAGCGTCGGCAGCCGTCTTTAACACACGGGCCCTCAACTCCCCCCAATCCCTATATTTTCGCGCCCTGCCCTCTCTCCCACCCCAGAGGCAGACGGCAGCCTGGGCAGCTGCACACGGGCCCTACCCGCAATCTCTATACACGAATAATTTTAAATCGTTCTGGAGCCGAAACACAGTGACTCCAGACGATTAATAGGTACTATCAGCATTGTTATTGTTTTTTTAAGACATCTAATATAGAAGTTAGAAATTTATCACTTTTATTCTGTCATTCGAGTTAAATCTTAGTAGCGCTTCCACTATTTCATTCATAAACGCAAGATCGTACGCGATTTGCTCGGTGATGACGTAGCGCGGCACAGCTGTGCGTGTGCGAATCAGTTGACAGCGAGCTCGCGGTGGGTCAACGGACGTTGGACGAATAACCGGCTGCAAGTTAGTACTTACCTGCAAGTAGGTATTTCATTTCTGGTACGATAGGTTGGTGTAAGTTCATTCACCTCCGTTATCTTTCGTTAGTATCGAAAGCACGGCACGGTGTTTACAACTATCACATCTCCTCGTAAACGAGAGAAACTAATTGAAATTTCATTCACCACTCTCGCATCACGAAATCACTAGTACTCGTACCTTTTCAACTAGACACGACGAGTACGCTTGGGAGTTGTATTTAAGGCCTTGAATCGAGTGTCGACCAATCGAGCTAATAGGTACTTAATAAGCATACCTGCCTATCATATTTATGATAAATAAAAAGAATACTGCCTAAACCAATTTTTATGCGACAATGCTTGCTTGCGGCCGCGGCGCGGCGGCTTCTACAAAGGCAGGCAATGTAAACAGAAAAATGAATCGTTTTACCTGTCGAATAGAGTTCATTATAAGATGGTGGTGCCCTTTTCTATGTAAATATTGGACCGAATTAAGACCTTATTTTTATACACTTAACCGCGGAATTCGGTTGTGCATCCTTTTGAAGTCCGGTCGGACACTTCTCAGAATAATTTTAGTAAACTGCGTACCTACTTACCTTGTACCTAGTTTGGTGAAATTTCTATTTGTTACCGTTTACGGTTAAGAAATAAAGTCTGAATTCCCTTTTCGTATTTTTATTTGTGTACCTATTTATCTATTGCGTATGTGTGTTTATGCTGTCTGATCGATGAATGGATTTTTCAATGGGTACCGTTCGCAAGTGTTGCCGTTCGTCGATACGTTTTACACACATATGCATTGATCGCAGTTACTTCGAGTTCTCATTATTTCACAAAAAAACAATAAATTAGATTTTACGTGTTTTTTTTTTAATTGTAATTTATTGAAAATAATAGTCCCAATCGTTTCGAGTTCGATGATCGAGTTTATGGCTTTTCGTTCCAGAACGAGCTAAAATTAACCGTGTATACCCCCCCTGCCCTCTCGCCCATCCCGATCCGATCCTCATCGGATGAAATGTATTTGTACCTTTAATTACATCGACAATCATTCCCTTCAAACCGTTTGGCGAAGAGAAGAAGTTCTGGCGGTTGAAAAACATGAACCACATTTCCTTTATATGTCAGAAAAACTGTGTGGTAGCGTAATTCATCGGTGCCTAGTCGGCGCGAGCGCTTTATTAGACAAGGTGTGACACATAATATTGCAAATCGTCGAACATTCGGAACGTTCAGAAGTCGCGACCACGGCTATGACACGTGCCCGACATGCACGCCATCTAGTGTGTTTTTCACTTGAGTTAAGATAATGATAAAGAAAATAGCACACCTTTTTTGATAAAATTGATTAAAACTTTTATATTCTTTGCCTACATTAATAAAACCACCTATAATTTCGTCTGGGCCTGCCGCTTAGTCTTTGCCTTATATTTAGGATCCACTGAGTTGTGGTTTTTGCGTATTGCTGCTACATGCGACAGATGTGCCCAGCCCTGTTCCACTTTAGTTGAGCAACTGTGCGGCCAGCGATCGCTATTTATGAGCGATGATTTAACATATGTAGATGCGAAGTATAGAGTTCCTAATGCGGTCTGTGAGTTTGACAACTAGTATACTTCGTTCCATAACCCGTTGGCAGACTCCAAGTGGTGACTTTGAGGCTTCATAAGAGACCATTGCATGGCATTGTTTGCGTTCCGTAGGTGAGGGTGGGAAGAATAGACATGTCCATGAGCATTCGTTTTAGTGAAACTGGGAGTGGTTCTTTCATCGACCAAAAATTCTTCCAGGATCGAGTTATCGTTGTGCACATGAAAATGTTATTTTCGATGCCCACGACACCGATATCTACTCTGAAAGATAACAAGTAAAAAGATAAGCAAATCCGTTATCGATTGAATTTTGGGTTATTCTTGGAATGTTTTACTCATTAATCCAGCGATTTTTTTGTTTTACTTTGTTTCTAAAATGTGTTTTTCTATATGAAATAAATAAAGAAAAATATTTTTTTTGCCACAGAAACACGTGCATACAAAAAGATAAGAGTAAACAGACAAATAAAATAAAATAGATCTATATCATACTATTTATTAAAATATAATATAATAAAATATTTAATATCCTACTAATATTATACAAGCGAAAGTTTGTCGCGATTGTTTGGGATCGAGACTTATGCGGGTGAAACGACGGAGCGCTGCTAGTATGTAATAATCACGAATCAAGAGGGCTTCACTCAGCATAATGCTGTGTTATAGGGGACCCACAGGAGTGCTGGCTGATTTTCAGCGGTCACGGTGGCGGTGCGTGCGCGCCTGCTGGTTGTGGGTAAGTGGAAGTCAGGTCTTTGGCTTCATGTAGTACCGTCGTCGAACCAAGGCACTTTGTTCGACAACACTACTTTCCACCTCGCTGGTTCCCTGTGTCTAGGAGTTCCTTGTTGGTCACCCTATCGCTATCACGGTGGTGAAGTTGTCAACAGCCTCGCACACAATGGCCTGTCTTGCAGCCGAAGTGCGGGTTGCTTAGCACGGCACGCGAGCATTAATGACTTCATCCAACGAGCTCTTGTTACCGTCTCGGCGTTACAGCAGTATAAGAACCCAATGGCTTGGCACGCGACGATGACGAGAGACCGGACGGCATGACTTTATTTCCATGGAAGGTGGATAAGTCTTTAGTTTGGGATACAACGTGTGTCGATACTGTTGCGCCATCCCGTCTTCCTGGCTCGGGGTGCTGTGCTGGCGTTGTTACTGCGGCTGCGAAAAACCTCAAGCGGCGAAAGTATAATACCTTATCGGTAATATTATATTTTCGGTTTGAGGTTGAAACCCTCGAGCTGTGGGGTCCGAATACTCATTGTTTGTTCAACAAAATCTCCAAACGGCTGGTTGACACTTGCCGTGACCCAAGAGCTGGCTTTTACCTTGGCCAAAGGCTAAAACGTGGCAATAACGCTAGTCTCTTGACATTACCAGTCGACGGCGATATGGAGTTTTTTTTGTTAGGTTAGGTTATAATATTTTTATTTTATAAATTAATTTATTATAATAAATACAGTCTTTTCTGTAGAAATAATTAATTAATCCGAATTAACTTTATAAAGCCTTGAGAGACGTTTTACATTTACCTACTGTAAAATCTGAAAAGGATGTTTAATAATGATGCAGATGATTTTTTAATTTTTTATTTAATTTTAATTCTGTGACCCTTATAATAATTTAACATTGTATTTTAATTTCAATTCTATGATTTTAAGTTTATTTGACATTATTATTTTTATTTTATTTCTGTGACCTTTATAATTTGTGCCTACTGATTCGTTTATTTTAATTGCATCGATATAATTATTCTATTCTGATCTATTCTGCTGCAGTATTGTGAAATTTTATTTTATGTAATATAACCTATATTAAATTAATTGTCTGAATTAAATGAATTTTATTTATTTAATCGGGGAGTACAGGCGTGTTGTTATGTTATGTATTTATTAAATTTTATTTATTATTGAAATGTGTTCTTCAGTCAAAAACACGTCAAAACCCAACCGAAACCGAATTCCAAAGAATCACCCTTTTGTATATGATATATCTGTCTCTGTCTGTCGTATAAACGGTATCAGTATCAGTATCTACGTTCGATCCAACTTGGATTTCAGTTTGGTTCGCGATCCCGGCGAGAACAGACGCGTTGATAACAGATCCGTATAAAATGGCGCCGCATGAGTGTGGAGTTCTTTTATCTTTTCGACGGAGCTACAGCGTAGTAGTCGAACGTGTGAAATTAAAATGTGTGAAGTTACCAAACTACTTAATGTGAGAAGATCTTTTGGACCACCTAAAAATCGGTGAGTAATATCGAAATTTTTTGGTTTAATTTTAATTGTGATACCTAAGTAAGAAAGCCAGTTAGGCACCGATGAGTCACGTTCTTACATAGTTTTTCTGATACTTAAAGGCAATGTGGTTCATGGTTTTCAACCACCAAAACCTCTTTCCGCCGCATCCACGATAGTCATGGTACTGAAGATTAGAGATGTTACGGAGGTTATTTTACCGGTAGCGGACCCGGAGACTGAGCTTTTAAATTTGATTGATCGGAGTCGGAACCGGAGCCGGAGTCGGAGGCCGAGGTAGAAGAACTACGTGTTGACAAAACATTAAAAACTGAGACATCGAGCGCGAGCGTGTAAAAAATTACCTGGGCGACAAGTTAAAACTTGTTTGTACGTGCTCTAGTCACGTGCATCGCTGCGCTTCGATCTTCGGTACAAAGTCCGATTCAAAATTATCGAAGCCGAAGAAAATTTATTAAAAGTTCCGACCATTCGGAGTCGGAATCGAAACTCCGTAACAACTCTGCTGCAGATCCCAATTAGCAGCGGTCACCATTTACCACCAGGCGGGCCGCCTACTTGTTTGCCACCAAAATGAGTTCCGAATTTAAACGGTACCTTCCGTTATGTAAACACGGATTGCCTGCCATTTTGAATATTCTTGTTTCGGGGATCGAGAGGGCAGGGCGGGATAAGTTAGTTATCCTGGGGGAATTGAGGTCCCGCGTGTTAAAGACGGCTGCTGTCCCGTCATCTGCCGCCGGAAGGGATTTCCAGCCAAAAATGACCCACCCACTTGTAACTTATCTTTGTCGACTAAAGTCCACACGAAAGTTTCAAGATAAGATATGAGCACGTAATATCTACCGCGGGACACGCCCTGGGCGTCGGTAATAAAAAGTAAATCGAAATAAGTCGGTAGGCCGGGAATCGCAGGCCGATTCCCGGCCACCGTAGGCGCGGGCTTGCGGACGGTGAGCAATGGGTAGCTCGCCGTCCGTTAAGGACCAGGCGCGGGTCGACGGCGCGTTGTGTTCCACGCGCGCCTCAAAGAGATGTCAGCAAAACTGACGGAGTCCGCTAGGACCGATGCCTGCCGGGGTCGCGGGAAAATCCGAAAGGGATACTATGGCCCCTGGTCCAGGCAACTGAAGGAACACGGGTGGGTTTTAGTCAGTAAGAGTCTGACATGCCGTCCCGCTCCGCCCAGAGTGGGAGAAGTTATTTGATAAATACCCACCAAAAAAAAAATGCACCTGATATCTACGTATACGTAGTTATATTTTATCTTGAAACTGTTTAAGATAAACTTAAATTACTCGGATAAAATTGTGTGTACCATCCAGCATAATAATAATGATAATTTGATCGCAGATTGGTCATCGATTTTTTGAAGACTACAGAAGCTATAGAACAAGGTTTTCGTTTGATTTGGAAACAAGTCCAAGTCAATCCCATCTTTTCTGCGCTAAGTAAGTGTATATATATATATTCATCTTGCTGCTCTTGTCCCATGTGCCAAAACGTGTTTTTTTCTTCCACTCTTCTACACGCTATCATTCTCTGCCTTTTCTTTCATATTGCATTCCTCACACAATCCATTTATCTTTGCTTTGGCATTCCTCTCCCTCTCATTCCATCAAACTATTTATAATTCTTTTTTTTTTTCATGCGTTTCATCCCTCGTCCTTACATGCCCTTATCAAGCCAAACGATTTCATAAGTAAGTGTATTATAAACTTTTATGTTATTTAACTTCTACTATAGGAAGTGTATAATGTTTTCCAAACCTAGTACAGTGAGTGCTTCGTGGATCTAAATGAATGTACGTAGGTATATAAATGGTGCTATAGAAAACTAACTGCTGGGGAGCCCACCCTTCACCAATTCCTAGTGCTTTAGCTGGTAAGGAGAAGTGGCACGCACCAGAAAGTGGTGAAGTGCGGGCATGTTGGGCTGTCCTAATGTAATTTGACGTTCAAAACTTGCTGTTTCTTAGTCTAATTTGAAAGGTTTTTGACATCTTCCCTACAAGCAACGCCGCCATCCAAGTCTATTTAGATCCATGTCAAATTTTAACTACATAGCAGTCGAATTTTGTGATCGTCTTTTTACCTGCGTAATAGTCAATCAACTCAGCCAGCCCACTGCTGGAAATAGGCCTCTCCCAGGCTGCACCACAACACTCGATTTTCCGCCTTCCGCATCCAGTCTGTCGCAGCCACCTTTTTAAAGTCGTCGGCCCGATCTTGCAAGGGGGGCGTCCCACACTTCGCTTGCCGATACGCGGTCTCCACTCAAGGACTCGTCTGCTCCACCGGCTATTGGTCCTTCGACAAACATGGCCAGCCTACTACCAGTTCAGCTGGGTTATTCTACAAGCTATTTCATTAACTCCGGTTCTTTTACGGATAATTTCATTCCTGATGTTATCCTTCAAAGAAACTCCGAGCATAACCTGCTCCATAGCACGCTGAGTTTGTGGACCTTAAATTTGTGGACCAACCCGGCTCTCAGTGTCCACGTTTCGGCACCTTATGCCATAATGGGCAGGACGCACTGGTTGAAGACTAGTCTTCAAACATTGCGGGAAAGGTGATGAGAAGACTTGACGGAGTTTCAGCAGAGCTCTTTGAAGAGGAACTCGTCTGTGGAAGTACTGCCACCATATCTATTGCTGCCGACAAACAGTGTGTTGAAGTCCGTTTTAAAAAGTAAGAGAGGATGTAAGCCTCTGGGATGGCAATGCAGTCACGACATCCTGTTAGCTATTCTGTCTCAGGTCACTCCCGAAGCATTCGAATAGTTCTCCTCGTACCTTGAGGAACGTCAGCAGTTGATTCATGTTCTTCATCATGCTGGTGTGATTTGGAAGCTGGCGTACCTCAAGGCGGTATTCTTTCTCCTCTTCTGTATTCTATTTTTATTAATCTTATAACTTCTGAGCTTCAGTGTGAATATCATCTGTGTGCAGATGACTTGCAGTTGTACTATCAGTGTTGCAGTAAACCCTAATGTCAGGCGATCATAATTGGGAGTCCCCGTAGTATTGGTAAGGTAGATGGTTCAACCTTGCCACTAGTTCTCTTCAAGGATGAAGGACCTAGGCTTGCAAATCGATAGTACCCTGAACTGGCGTACTCAAGTCGCCAGCCGCAGTCGGTCAGCCAGAAGCTTACTGGAACGCTGCGGGCTCTGTACCGACCGAAAAATTTATTAGCATCAAGTACCAAGACAATGCTTGTGCAGTCCTTAATTTTCCCTATCATCGATTGTGGTGATGTGTGCTACTATGACCTGTATGCAGATATCCTCGACAAACTTGACCGTCTTCTCAATAACTGCATTCAATTCGTTCCCACCTGCGTAAATATGATCATATCTCTGCGCATCGGTCGCTTCTAAAGTGGTTGCCCATGTGCCAGCGCAGAGAGCAAAGGGCACTGACACCTTGTTTTCATTTCTAGACTCTCCCTCTTCCCCTAGTTATCGAACCCCCCACTTTCAGATCATTTGCAGAAATCACAATTATATAATACTCTACGTTCATCACAAAATTCTTCTATATCCCACTCACCGCACTGACTTCATTCACTCGTCCTTCCTCGTTCAGTCTATCTCTCTGAATACGCTCTCCCAAGAAATCAGGATGGCAACCAACCGATTATCATTTAAAGTTAAAGTTCGCGAGCACATTCGTAAGAAGCTGGCAGTATCATCACAACGGTAATGTTTTCCCATTGTTTGTCTTATTTGTTTTAGTTTATTCGTATATTTATGTGTTCTTATATTTACATATTTACATATATATATCTCTTTTTATTTAAATGAATATTTATTCCAAAAATTTTGATATTGCACCTACGACTGTTTGTCTCTGCATCACCCAAAAGGTTCACTGGTGAAAATGCCTATGAGATAAAGTCCACCTCTGCACATTTGTGTGCTTAAATTATTAAATAAATAAATGTACCGGTGGTACCTCTAGTATTGTGAATGTCCATCCGCGGCAGAGACCACTCACCATCAGGTGGACCAGTGTCTGTTTGCTATTCAATATCATAACAGTCAACTTCTTTTCAGAAATCTCATCAGATCCAGAGTCGAAGGTCACTTTTAAGTATTGGGTAAGGCGCTACCTTCGACACAACATCGCAATTGGTTGCTACTCAAATACTATCAAATTGATAGCAGTCGATGTTTTGAATCGTCAAGAATTTTGTGCTTCACCACCGCATCAGGATGAAGTAAGTGTTCAATGAAACTAAACCATCTCATACTTTTCGAATTGTTCTGCGTCTTGCTGTTAATATCTAAATTGAACCAACACATTTCATTATATCGCTGAATAAATAACTATTGGAAGGAAGCCGTGGAAGACCTATGAATTATAACCCCAAGCAGCTTAAACAAAACTAAACATTATTTTATTTTTGTAGGCATCACAAATACCTGGTTTTAAAAACTCTTTATTGTTTCAGTTTAAAGGCGAGGCCTACCGCAATTTTATAAAATATCTGAATATAATACACGAACATGTACAGGCTAATTATCAAAAGATTGACAAGAATAAGTACTACCTCACTTCACTGGGTGTATTCACTAAGCCCCGATATCATAACAGTCTCGAGATTCAAAGACAGATGATATTTACTAGGTAAGTTCAAAACATAACCCTTTTTTTTGTAAAATACTGGTTTAGTAGTTTCGGAGATAAGCCCCCCCCCCCCTTATCTACAAGGTCAATTTTTATCAATTTTCTTTGATAACTTTAAAACTATTTATTTTATAATTATTAAAAAAATATGTTTGAGACTTTCACAATAAGGGGAACACCCAAATACTCCGAAATATTTTATTCCGAATTTCGATCTTCCGATTTTCAAAAGTCCGGCATTTCATAATACCTAAGAATTATAATGTCTATTATTAAAAATCACGAAATTTATTTTACCGAAAGTCGTAATTGCGATTTGTTAGTTTTCCGATTTTCATACGTTTGAAGAATCAAATGCTCGAAGGGTTCTCGGTCCGAAAAACGACATTCCGATTTTCAATACTTCGAGTAAACTAAAAGTCCACATATTGTGCTACAAAATTCAGTGACAGAAACAAATCGCTGCAAAACCGACTTCACGCAGTCTTGTCTGCCCTACCCTAGAGTGTAATTTAAGCCCGCGTAGGCGCGGAGGGGTGGGGTCTTTTATTCATTGTGTGCCCCAAGAGTAACCCCCATTATTTACGTTACACGTCCGTGTTTAGGTCACAGAAATTCATGTGTACCAAAGGGGTAAACTACATAAATACGAAAAACTTTATTCCGTCAGTCACAAATACGAATTTCAAAATACCGATTTTCATAATTCCGAATGTTTCAAAATTCCGAATATAACAACTACGACTTATTACTTACTCCTATTTTTATAATTCCTAACTTTTATTATTACTACATATTCTCAAAATACCGAGATTCAATAGATCGAATAACAAAAAGTCCGACTTAATGATAATTCGAAACATCAAAAGTACGAATTCCGATTATTAAAATCCCGATTAATACAATTCCGAAAAAAAAACGCCGTAAAAATATAATGTAAAACTGAATAGCAAGACAAATAAACACATAATTGCTCGTCAGGGAGAAGTATAATATTATGTTTAGTATGAGCATGCAGCATGCAAGCAGGCATTCAACATGCAAGCAGGCATGCAGCATGCAAGCAGGCAAGCAGCAAGGAAGCCCCTTCTTGCTTGCTGCTTGCCACGCAAGCATTGTTTCTGTCACGGCTCCGGCGCTGCGGGGTTTGGGCGGCTCCACGCGAGCTTATCGTCGCAGATGGTTTTAACGCGGGCCTTCAAACCACCTGCTCCTCAACTCGCGGGCCACCCCACCCCTCCGCGCCTACGCGGGCTTAAATTACACTCTAGGGTAGGGCAGACAAGACTGCGTGAAATCGGTTTTGCAGGGATCGTTTCTGTCACTAAATTTTGTAGCACAACATGTTGACAAATCGTAAACAAATGAATAAAATACATACGATGAGTTCCAGTTTCAAAATTTGAACTTATTTTTTTATTATATCGTTTACAAGTGGCCTGTTCTAACTTTCAGTGTCGCCCTCGTACCAAAGGGGTTTTGTTTTCATGAACTGTCATAAAAAAAAAAATCATTTCTTTTTTAATTTTTTTGTTTTTTATTAAGTAGCAGTTTAAATTAATGTAGATACTTATGCAGAATTTTAGTGGTATTACGTTCGTTGATGAATTTAAGAAAAACTCTTCAGTAAATATGCTTCCCCTACAATGGTGCCGATTCTCTTGTACACCGAACTAAACTAACTATCACTAAAATTCCTTACTTTTGGCTTTGAGAATTTTAAAGCTATTCTGCATAAACAAATCTCTAAATTTAAAAATAGTTTTGACACAACTAAAATCGAATTTGACAATCGCGAATCCACCCGAGGTTTGCCCTAACCCGTGATATTTTTTTAAAACCGGAGGTTATAGCCTCGACGTGTTTTTTATGGAATTTTTCATTTTTTGTATGGAAAATATGAAAAAATATTACCATTGTGAGTATGTTGAGTGTTAGGGGTATAAGAGTTTTATTAAGGGGGTCGAAATTTTCATTATTTTTGCGATAGGACGCACCATTTTCGAGATATAAGCAAAAGAAAAAATAAATACAGTACTGTTTTTGCACGTGAAGTCGAGATGTTGGTGTCAAATTTAGTTCATGACAAAGTATTAAAATTTGTCAGGTTTAGTCTGGTTTGGTTTATTACAATAAAAATTTTAGGTGAAAAACGTCAAATTCAGAATAGCAAAATTGTCATTTTCACTAAATTAAAAACTCAGTACGCTCTCAGTGCTGTCAAACTAAAATATAGTTAAGTTGTGTCACTTTAGTCTATTTCAGAATGAGAAATCGTTGTTTGACAGGAATAAACTAAATTTCAGTGATTTTTAGTCTAGTTTAGAGGTATTTGTGTAACCACTGTCATATAACCAAAATAAACTAATCTGTCTGTTGCCTTTTCACGCATTAACGGCTCGGATTTCGCACAGAGCACGCTTAGCATGACCACAATAGAAACGGGTTTTGGCGACGGAAGAATAGACAAAATGACAGATAAGCAATCACAATCTGTCATTTTGTCTATTCTTCCGTAGATAAAACTTTTAGAAAACTCGTTTCTGTGGTTATCATGCTAAGCGTGCTGGTAGACCATGATCAGGGTTAGAATTCCTTACCCAGGTATAAAAGTAGCTTATGTCTTAACTCAGGACGTAGGAAACTTTTCATCCCCGTAATAAATTCCCGTGGAATAATTTCTGCCCTGAACACAAGCGAAGACGTGGGCAAAAACTCGTTTGAAATAAATATATAACAAAACCTTTATCTTTTCAGAAAACTTGTTGCCCGAGGTCTTCGTATCGGGGTTATTGCAACGCCATTCATTGGAGAGAAAATGCAGGGAATAGCTAAGTCATATAAATATAAATATTTAAAAGTATTAAATCGCGAGGAAATGTTGCAGCTTGGACTGAAAGAATTAATTATCCGTGAAGAATTTCCCATTAAAATAATGACACTTGAAGTAACAAATAAACAAGAAATCAACACACCAAGAATAATGAAACCTCAACATAGAAAAAATAAGGTTGCTGGTGCCGTTAAAGAATTAAGAAAAGTGTACTTTACCAACATCCGTGGATTAAAGTCAAATATCAATCCGGTCCGTTACCACCTTGAGACTGAGAAGCCGCACTTGTTATTTTTGATGGAGTCGATGATAGCGCCCTCATCAGACGTGGCGCACCTCAACTCCCAAGGATACTCACTCGAGTATAACTTTAAGAGGTATGCTGGAGTCTGTGTGTACGTCCGCGATGACTTATACTGTCGACGTCTCCGCCGCTATGAGGATGCGAGTCTTTCCACTCTGTGGCTGCTGGTGGACGGTGGATCCCATAAAACTATTTATGTCGGTGTTTACAGGTCGCACAGGGGTGGTGGCCAGGAGACGACAAGACTCTTTGACCATCTTCAAAAGTCAGCCGAATTGGCTAAACAAGAATATCCGTCGGCGGAGTTTGTTTTTCTGGGGGATTTTAATGCTCATCATAAGGAATGGTTGTTCCCGAACAAGAAAACAAACCGTGCTGGAAGAGAGGCGCGCCAGTTTGCGAAATCGCTAGAGCTCCACCAAGTGGTTGACCTACCTACCCACGTTCCAGATGTTGATGACCAGACAGCCAACTGCTTAGACCTTCTGCTGACAACAGATCCGGAAAGGCACTGTGTTTCGGTCGTGGCTCCACTCGGATCGTCTGATCACAATCTGGTGAAATCCGAGTCTTCCTATTCTCCTCCAGATTTAATCCCTAGGGATATCCCTAGCAGGGATGTTGCGGATATTCGCATCCGCATCCGGATGTGCGGAGATTCCGCATTTATTGTCCCAAAGGGCGAATATAAGTAGAATCTGAATATAATATTTATTTATTTAAACTTTTCGCACTCAAAAAAGTACAAAGGCGGACTTAATGCCTTAAGCATTTTCTCTAACAGTCAACCAAGGGTGGTGAAGAGATTAGATGGCAGGTGCTCTATTTGTAAGGAACAAAGACAAATTTAAAAAAAGTATTCTAATGCATTATAACTAAAATATGTACAACAGTACAAACTACATACATATTTACTTTAATATATACCTATATTATATAAATATACATATTTACGAATTCAAGGGAGAGAGGTGTTGAGATGACTCTACACTTTTTATTTTGAAAATAACTCCGCAATATCCGCTTTAATGCATACCGACTAGTGGCCGTCCTGATATCAAGAGGAAGCGCATTCCAAAGAAGAATGGACTGAATATGAAAGGAAGAATGAACAAAGTCAGAAGTATGAGAAGGACAGAGTAGGAGAAGATTGTTAGAAGTACTCAGATTCTTAGTGTGTGAAGAACATAGATATTGGAAGTGAGACACAAGATAAGAAGGAGTAGTGGGAGAGTTGAGAAGGGAGAAAAGAGTGGTCAAAGCGCGTAAACTTCTCCTTTGGCGAATGGACATCCATTTGAGCTCAGACCTATAGCTAGACACATGGTCATATTTTCTAAGGTTTAAAATGAACCGGATACAGTTGTTGAGCAGTCTGTCGAGCTTATCCAGCAAAACCGCATTCAAGTCAAAGTACACACGTCACCATAGTCGACGATAGGGAAAATCAAAGTCTGCACAAGCATAGTTTCTAATATAATCAACTAAATAGAAATGTTAATAATTTAAATCATCAATATAGCTTTAAATCGTCATATTTTCACGAAATAGTCTTATATCCATCAAACACATAACATTTCGAGAGCTTTATACATTTTTAAATGATACTAAATTTGTAATGATTTTATTATATTTACCCCGAATTGAATTATGATCAACATACAACGAAAGAACGCTGCAATTTGCATAAAACATAAGACATTCTGAATTTCACCTTGCCGCCTTGAGGGATCCCTTAAAAATCTGAGATCTATGCGCATCCGCATCCGTGGATGAGAGCGACCAAAAATCAGAATGATTGAAGATGTTAAAAAATCGACATCTGCAACATCCCTGATCCCTAGAGCTGGCTAGACCTTGGATATGGAAGTACGGGTTAGGAGACTGGGATGAGTCTATGCGGCATTTCGGTGCGGAGAACCGGAACGCGTGGTTGCGCCGACAGAGGGCACCTTCCTTTTTAACAAAAAGTGGCATAATATGAACGCGACAATCGCGTATTCACGCGACGATAATTTTTGGTTAGGACGTGGCCTTCGGTACTGACAAATCGCTTAGCCCGCAGGGTTTTAGTTACTCTATGGCTTTGTCCTGCGTGTTCATTATTTCATTTAAAAATAATGTGTTTATTTTTTATTTATTCATGTTACTTATAGATTTATATTCTTTTGGTCTCAAAATAAATTATTGTTTTTTTTTAATTTTAGATTTTTATTTTATCACCCACACCGATCGCTTTTTAAACTCTTTGGACGATTCCTTAAACAATCTTAAAAAAAACTGGCCAAGTGTGTGTCGGACCACGCGCATTGAAGGGTTCCGTAGTTGGGATGAATTTATCCAAAGAACAAACTTAACATTGTAGTTGAAAAACATGTTCTCCCATACGGAATGTGTGGGAGATCTTGTTTTTCAAACCGCAAATTTAAGTTGGTTGATTATTACTTGTTAACCTGTACAGCCTACTTAGCTCTGATAGTTTTCCTTTTAATTTCGTTATCTATACTACTGCTGTGAATGTTTTCACAAATCCAAGTACAACCATTTAGCTGGCAGGGGGGGACACTATACTCTAACACAAGTTAACACTTTAAAGCTTAATATTTCGCATATGGATAATAATTGAAAAATAGCTTTCACACACCCACAATATTTTGGAACGACCTGTCCAACGACCCGACACCATTTTTTCTTGTTTTTATTTTACCTCTTTGTCGACGTAATTAATATGTACTCCCATCCCAAATTACAGCTTTCTATTACTAACAGGGTCTGAGCTAAGCCGCGGACAGACAGACAGACGAACATGGCCAAACTACAAGGGTTCCTTGTTTACTACGGAACCCTAAAAACGAAGTATGTGTTATTGTGACGGGTGACATCAACATCGACTAATCTTATTATACTCTGAGGACCTAATACATGACCTAAGCTATGTTCATGCTCATTCGAGGCTCACGCGCGTGAAAGCAGTCAGTTGTTTAGTTTACTTGCGCGCGAGTCTCAAATACGAGAGAAAAGTTTGTTCGTGTGAATGATACAACATGAACATAAGCGTCACTGCGAGTCGTATTCCGTAAAATCATTTCAAGACGTCACCTCCTCGGTGGCAACCTTGGATGGTATACGTGGAAAAATATTTATCGAACACGATAATTTCCAGACTCCGTGTGAACACTGTAATATATTTGCTACTGCCACCACTCTATTCGATAAAATCTCGTGTACGGTATCTGATACAAAAATCGCTGTAGCTTTACCAAATGCCGTCCATGTGCCATAATTTTCTTTTATGGCTGAACATGGGTTATCACCAGAGCTATCACTCACCTAACCCGGAGAAAACCGTGTCAAGACCACGGCTACATGGCATACACGACTTGTAATCAACAACTCTAATCCAAAAGCCAAACTCAAAAACAGATTCAAACTCAAAACCGACTACTCTATGGTGATTGAAGAAGTAGGGCTCGGCTGGGCCGATGTTACTTACGTAACACATATTAATGATGCAGTACCTACTTCTATTCAATAAGACCCTGAAAGACATAATTAAAAAACAGACTCAAGAAAGTAAAATTAGTCGTTCTAAATTCAACATATAGTCCTGGCTTCTTAGATGCATCCGTCATCGAGACAGTCTTCAAGTTCAAACACACCAGCAACCCAATAATGATGCTTTAAAAATTGTCTATTCATACATACATGATAGATACAGAACAAGAAGACATATATCTATAGATACAGAAACTACTGCAATGACATTCTGCGTCAGCGCAAAACTGATCATGACAGGAAAGAATTGTAAAAAAAACAGAAATTAACCAAAAAAAATTCTGGCGGACTTTATTATATATTGATTATTATATATATATGTTGTATACTAGCTTCTGCCCGCGACTTCGTTCGCGTGGAAGTCGTAAGACACCACAAAAGATTATACTATAATTCAGCCTTCAGTGTCTGCCCCAGTGACTTTTTGATAATCATCGCTAAGCATACGCTCACAGGGAACTGCACGCGCTTAAACTGGTAATTGTGGAGAATTAGTAGTATACGCGGTATAAACATTGTGTTGCCTATGCAACAACCTCGATGACGTGTCTCTGCAAAGACACGACTTGAGCCAGGTTCCGTTACACAGCTTCGGCGGAATTAAGTTCCAAAGGACTATAATCGGGACACCGACCTTCAGCTAGATGATGTGCGCCGGAAGTCCACTTGCCATTAGCGAATTCGTAAATTCTACGTGGTAATGTGTGGCATCATCTTCCTTCACATCAGTATTAATAGAGGTGTTTATCAGTTTGCTCCCTTCAATTTGCGAGAGAATACTGTGGTTGATCGCTGCAGCTTGATCATTTAACGGCGTTATAATGGAAACACGCCCAAGAATTCTCTTGGTTTGTACCAAGAGAATTAGGCAAATAAGGCAACACTGATCTGATAAGTCAACAGCGTAATTTTTTTTCTTATCTCAAATTCGCGTAATTTGTTATTTCCCTAACATCGTATAAATACGAAATACTCAATAAAACTCCATAGAATAAACAACAAATATATAATAAATAAAAAACACAACTACAATGGAAAAACCAAAGAAATATAGAAAAATCAAAAATGACGCTGTCAAATTCGGACTCCCGATATATATGTAATAAATTATGTGAGATGTGAAACCACCATATGTTGACGAGATCAGCAGCTCGCCGTGCACGCCTACCATCCCCGGACTCGCCGCTCAGCTCCGCCTCGCCGCCGCCGATACCCAGCCCCATCGTGTGCGCTGCGTCAACACCGGTCGCGGTAGTTACGTCGAGCTCGAGCGACGAGTATTTCTCCCCGCCGACGTCGCCAACACCTGTACGTCGACAGGGGAGAGGCCGGCCACCGAGGAGCTTGGGACTTAGGGGTCAACCGACCCCGAGCCGGGTCCCCGCTGCCGGTGGTTGTGTGCAGCGCATAAGATGGACTCAGTCTATGAACGAGAACGTCATGCGCGCATATTACGGGTCTACAGAGGGAGGAACTAACCTCACTGCGTACCGTGTTAGGATGCTGTCTCTGTTTCAGGAACTAGAGCCAACCGCCAACATCTCGGCCCAACGACTGTCGGATCAGGTGCGTGTCATCCAACGTAATCATAGGTTGGACGATGCCGCACTTGATAGGCTGCGCTCAGAGGTACTGAGCAACCATATCGTTTCAACTCCGGCACAAATTTATTTATTTATTTATTTATTTATTTGATAGGAATAACAAACAGCAGTATATTACACAGTAGGCATACAATATAAAACTTGCAATAAAAGTAACAAATACACTACTCAATACGTTATCCACAGATTACAATACAGAATAGCTAGCTGTTAGCAGAGCTAGTTAAAAAAGCACTTATTAACTATATACTATATACTAGGGCTATCTCTTAAAATAGTTGTAATCTCACTCTTAAATACAGCTTTGCTGAGAAACATAATATCAGTAGAGCCAAACTGTTTATTATAGGTGTCAACCAAGCGATGTAACGGCGAGCGAGCGCCTGAGTTCGTTCGACAAAATGAAGTAGCAAATAGGCGTCTCGAACGAACTTCTCGACCGATTACAGTACGAGGGATCAGGTAGCACAGACTGTTCACAAGATCAGTACAATCAAATTTATTGCGGCATATACCAAACAGAGTCATCATTTCAAGTAGGGTGCGACGGGATTGTAGGGTCATGAGGTTATATTTTTCAAGTAATACTTTATAGGACATTTTGGTTTTACAGCATCTGTAATGCATGGAACGGAGGTACTTACGTTGAACCAACTCAATGATCTCAATGTACTTTTTGTAATAAGGGTTCCAAATGGGTACTGCGTATTCAAGTTGTGGCCTTATTATAGATTTGTATAGATGTAAGTAGGTAGAAGGCCGATGAAATTCTCTAGACGCCCTCATAACGAAACCAAACATTTTATAAGCCTTGTTGACTATGTTGTCCACATGGGTGTCAAGATGGAGCTTTGAGTCAAGATTTACGCCTAGGTCACGGAGGGATGAAACCTTGTTTAGGGCAGTGTTTCCAAGAATGTAATTGAAATTCAGCACATGTTTTTTTTTAGTAAACGTAATGCTGTAACATTTAGAGATACTAAGGTGAAGCTTATTAACAGAGCAGTATTTCGAGAAACAGTCAAGATCCTTCTGAAGGTCTAAACAGTCGGTTTGAAGGGTAATATTTTTGTAAATTTTTAAATCGTCCGCGTATAGTAGGAACTTTGAACTTTTAAAGCAATCTTTGATGTCGTTGATGAATAGGATAAACAGAAGGGGCCCTAAAATTGAGCCTTGGGGGACTCCTGAAGTGACCTTTATTGTATGAGACTCAAACCCATTAATGACAACCTTCTGAGTCCTATTAGTGACATACGACACGAACCAACGCAGTAAATCTCCTCTAATACCGTTGAATGCGATTTTGTTGAGTAATAGCCTATGATCTACCTTATCGAACGCCTTTTGAAAGTCTGTATAAACAGCATCAATTTGCTGCCTCTTGTCTAAGCCTTCAAACAGATGTGTTGTAAAAATAAGGAGGTTACTTATACAGGACCTTCCTCTGACGAACCCATGTTGTTCTTTTAATAGTACACGCTGAATGATTGGATATATCTCACTATGCACTAATCTTTCAAAAAGTTTTGAAAGCCCCGACAACAACGAGATTGGACGATATGTAGATACATCACTCTTGGAGCCGCTTTTATGGATTGGAACAATATTTGCTCGTTTCCACACATCAGGGAATACGCCATAGGCAAGGCATTTATTATATAATATAAACAACGGAAAGCACAATGTGTCACAAGTATTTTTTAAAAAGATCGAGGGAATACCATCTGGCCCGGGACCCTTAGAAGCATCCAATGATTTAAGTTCTTTTTGAATTTTGTATACCGGAAAGTGCAAATTACAAAGATTAATATCGTTATCAGGATTAGCGGGAGGTGGTACCCATGACTTATGATCGAAAGTAGACGGTTCATAAACAGATTGGAAAAACATTGAGAACAAGTCGCAAGTAGTAGTAGGGTCATTGGAAGACTGTTGGAGATAGTGAACTGTAGCTGGGATACTATTACTGGAGTTCCGATTAGAAACGTACGTCCAAAATGCTTTAACGTTTTTTTCCACGCTGTCCTCTATAAAATTCATGTATTTTTTATAACATATTTATGTCGGCCTGTTTTTTGAATTTTGCTCTGTAAATAGAAAATAGTTCGTAGTCACTAATGTTTCCATATTTCTTCCACTTAATCCACGTTCGAGATTTCATTTTAAATAAATGCAAAAGAGATTTAGTGAACCAGTGTGGGAATTTAAAGTTTTTGGTTTTGTGAGTGGGAGTATGTAATTTAATAATTTCGTATAATTTTTCGTAGAAAGTAGAGACCGCTTCATCAGGTGGTAAATCATTGAGTAACATGTTCCATTCAGCGCTTTCAATGTTTGTATTTATTGCATTGTAATTAGATTTGTGATAATTTAGTGGTTTTACATTTGAGTGTTTAGGCATTCGTGAGGGTTTTTTAAATGGTATTTGTATATAAAATGCAGGATGGTGACTGTCTATAGGTAAGAGAGGAGTATTAGGATTACAAGCCACAGTATGTGTATTGCAAAAAAACAGATCGAGAATACGTCCGTTACTGTTATTAACATTGTTAAATTGATTCAAATCAAATCGTGAGCAAAAGTTTAGTAGATGCCTACTTGTATCCGAATAGGTGTTATTAGTGGCACACACCATGTATGACGATGCGTTAATCCAGTTAAGTTCTGGTAGGTTAAAGTCGCCTGTTAAAATAATGTGTTCTATGTAAGGATCATCAAATAATTTCGATAACGAATTCATGAAGTTTACATAAATGTCTTCTGACGTGTTTGGAGGTATGTAAGTGGCACAAAGAAGTAGATTTTTACAATCATAAAGGGGGACTTTAATTATTTGATGTTCTGGTAGAATTAATGGGGGAGACAGTGTGAGAGAAGATGGAATAAGATCCTTAAAGATAGCTATTAGGACTCCTCCCCCGTCTTTTTTATTTGAAACTGCTCGATCGCGATCGTGTCTGAAAACTGTGTATCGAGAGTCAATGAATTCGTTTTCGGAAATATCCGGCGTCAACCACGTTTCAGTCAAAATTATGATATCGTATGCATGCGACAATATATTAATGTACAATGTGTTCAGTTTAGTCCTGATCCCTCGACAGTTCTGATAATAAATGGAAAGATTATCCAACATTTTGAAATTTAGTAGACATTTGAGTATTCATTATAAGTGGTAAATTGGAAGATTTGTAACATAAATTTAACAAGCACTGTAATAATAGTGTACAAAAAGTATGCAAAAATAAATCAACAAGGATTGAAAATAGAAAGATCAATGTGTCACACAAATAATGGCAAAAATAAAATAGACACCTAATGCCACAAGATGTTTGGCGCTTAATTAATGTTTTAGACCATTTAAAGTGTGTTGCAGAGTATATAAAAATAAAAAGTGAGACCAAAAAACATAAAAATACATAATAGACATATAAATACATAACGAAATATCTAGTAAGGACAGGCGGCTGAACCCGTTTATCACGCTTATTCCGTAGCCGTAGTTGTAGGTACGTGATTTGGCTTGATCTTCTTAGAAATGTCATCTTCTGTACGTATGGCGAACGTAGCGGAGTCTTCAGATTCCTTGACCAAGACAGTTGCATTCCGGACCCACACGAACTTGAACTTGTTTGACATAGCGGCTGCACGGCATTTTCGAAATATATCCTTGCTGCGCAGCGTCAGGTGTTCGTTCATCAAATCGCGGCACAAGCGTCAAATATTGATGCAATCCCGCCGCGGTTCAATTATGGTGGTGAAGAGGAGGATGATAGGGCTGCCACAGTAAGTAGCCAGTGCAACGTTCGATTGAGGAGCGCACTGGAGGATGCGTTTCGCGAGTACAGGTACACCCCGACCGAACTTAGACTCCGATTACCACGCCTACCCATGCATAAAAAAAATAGGGCGCTGGTGTGTGCCTTGGACTCGCAGCTTAGGAATTATTTCGAGAGCAGCGAGAACCTCATTGATACACACTCGATCCTGTATTGCGCGGCTGTTGCGGCATGTCGTTTAGCTAACGTCAAGTTCCCAAACTGTGACGGAGCTACTCGACCAAAACCAGCCGTACCAGCCTGGCAGTGCAGGATCGAGCGACGTATCGATGGGACCAGGGCACTCATCGGTAAACTATACTGCTTCAGGGAGGGCAATACACGACCACGAGTGATGCGCTTTGTAAGGCGGGCATTCTCGGGGACTGGATTCAGCCCTCGAGAATACATGCCCCGTGTCACAGAGCGCATCGACTTTCTGAAGCAGAAAGTTTGTGCATGGGCGAGCCGAATTCGGCGGTATAAGCGGAGGGTTGATCGATACACGCAGAATCGCATGTTCCAGAGCGATGAGAGGTGGGTATACAGAGCTTGGGAGCGACCCGAACAAAATGTGACGGACTTGAGCCGCCCGAATGATGCCGTCACGAGTGCATTCTGGCGCAGCATCTGGTCGGTGCCTGTCTGTCACGCTGAGACTGGCTGGATGCAGGATGTTGAGCAAGTGTGTGAAACTATTCCAGAAATGGAACCTGTACTAATCACGCCATTAGACGTAACCAGAGCAGTCCGTCCGTTACCGAATTGGAAATCACCGGGACCGGACGGACTGCAGAATTTTTGGCTTAAATGGCTAATTAGTTCACACACTTGCCTGGCATCTCAGTTCCAGTCATCCATAGAGTCTGGGTTGCTACCACAGTTTCTAACAACAGGCGTCACCCACCTACTCCATAAGTCAGGTAGCCCTGCGGAACCCAAGAATTATAGACCGATCACATGTTTGTCAACGGTTTATAAACTTCTTACATCCATTTTGAGAGCAAAAAAACACACACATTGACAATAACTCTATTATGATGTCTGCCTCTCAAAATGGATGTAGGAATGGGTCCCGCGGTACTAAGGAGCTACTCCTCATTGACATGGCCATAAGCCAACAGGTTCGTCGATCCCGCAAGGATCTGTCGACATGCTGGATAGACTATAAGAAGGCCTACGACTCGGTGCCACATACATGGCTCATGAGGGTGCTGGAGTTGTACAAGATAGATGCAACTCTGCGCACCTTCCTGAAGTCGTGCATGGGGCAATGGAGAACGGTCCTTTGCTATCCAGGATGTCGACAGATCCAGGGGAATGATGAGCCTGTATGGATTAAACGGGGAATATTTCAGGGCGACAGTTTGAGTCCACTTTGGTTCTGCCTAGCCCTGAATCCTCTAAGTACACTGCTGGAGGATTCAGGTCTAGGCTATCGGTTGAGGAAAGGTGGTCAGGTCATATCTCACCTCCTCTACATGGATGATTTGAAACTCTTTGCCCCCAACAAATTGCGACTGATGGAGCTACTGAAGGTAACTGAAACATTCAGTAGCGCCATCAGGATGGAATTTGGTGTGGACAAATGTGCAGTCATGCATGTAAAGCGAGGGGAGATTATGGAATCCGAGGGAACTCAACTCTCGGAATCCATACACCTTAGATCCCTGTCCTCATCCGAAAGCTATAAGTATTTGGGTATGTCGGAAGCGTTAGGCATCAATGTTGCTGACATGAAGCAATCGTTGAAGGAGCGCTTCTTTGGCCGCCTGAAGAAGGTATTAATTAGTCTTCTTTCAGGCGGAAACAAGGTGCGTGCCTTCAACGGTTGGGTCATGCCGGTTTTGATGTACTCTTTCGGCATACTCAAATGGACTCAGACCGAACTCGACGCCCTGGATAGGAGGGTCCGTACACTGCTGACCGCAAACCGGATGCATCACCCACGATCATCAGTAATGAGATTGTACATCCCGCGGAAGTGCGGGGGTCGAGGCTTCTTAAATGCGAAGACCCTCCACAACCGCGAGGTGTGCAATCTCAGAGAATATTTTTTAAAAGCCGAAGTGGGTATGCACCGTGATGTGGTGGCAGTGGACAAGGGGCTCACCCCGCTCTCCATGGCTAAAGAGAACTGGCACAAGCCTGTGGTACTTACTACAGATGACCGCAAGAAGGTATGGCAAAGCAAGGAGCTTCACGGGCGCTTCTATCGGGCTCTTCATGAGCCCGATGTAGATTTCCTAGCATCCGTATCCTGGCTACGTTTCGGTGACCTTTTCGGAGAAACCGAAGGTTTCGTCTGTGCAATTATGGACGAAGTTATCTTGACGAATAACTACCGGAGATATATTATGAAGGACGGGACGGTTGACGTGTGTCGGGCATGCCACCGTCCGGGTGAGTCCATCAGACATATTATCTCTGGTTGTTCTCGTCTAGCTAACGGCGAGTACTTGCACAGGCATAACCAAGTGGCCAGGATTATTCACCAGCAACTTGCTTTGAAATACAAACTTGTGGATTCTGAAGTACCGTACTACAAGTATGTGCCCGACCCAGTTCTCGAAAATGACCATGTTACGTTGTACTGGGATCGGTCTATCATTACTGACGGGACTATTGTTGCCAATAAGCCTGATATAGTGGTGATAGACCGATTAGCGCGCCGCGCAATGATAGTCGATGTTACCATTCCACATGACGGGAACCTCGTGAAAGCTGAGAAAGAGAAACAAATAAAATATCTCGACTTAGTACACGAGGTTGTCGACATGTGGAATGTGAGCTCGGCTATCATTGTGCCGATTGTCGTAACGGCCAATGGCCTGATTGCCGAAAGCCTCGACCAACATCTCTCGAGGCTGTCGTTAGGCGGTTGGATCAAGGGCCTGATTCAGAAGGCAGTACTCCTCGATACGGCTCGCATTGTGAGGAGGTTCCTGTCTCTGCAGCCCTAACCACCGGTAGCTTGGACCCTGCTCCCGACACCGGCGGAACACTATTTTTTATATTTTTAAATGTTTTTTATATAGTTTTTAAGAAATATTTAAAAATGTATTTTATATGTTAGAATTTTAAATAAAGGAAATAATAATAATACCAGCCTGTTACTGTCCCCCTGTAGGGCAAAGGCCTCTGCTCATACAGAGAAGGCACGAGCACTGATCACCACGCTTGCTCAAGACGGGTTGGCGATTTCAGAATTATATTAACTATAAGTCCAGGTTTCCTCACGATGTTTTCCTTCACCGATGTCAGTAATGTCCAAGACAAACTCAGAAAGTACATATGAATTGAAAAAGTCACATTGGTACTTGCCCGGATTTGAACCCACAACCTCGACCTCCGTCGACTATGCTGAATGAAAATAATTAGATTATTTTTTTATAAGATTCATAATTTTGATGGTTAATTGTACTCTTGACATTTAATTTTCTTATTGTGTCAAAGAATATTTGGTATTGCAATAAAATTATGTGGCATTTAAGACATGTTTATATTGCAGGCAAAATGTGGACTGTATTGTTTAGGGTTCAATAAAATTACGAGTCGCTGACACAACTGACTTAAATTCTTGACAAAATGTTAACAGAGTTTCTCTCTGCATGCTCTGTTTGCATATTTTTAAGAATTATTTTTTAAAAGAAGCTTTGTTGAAAAAAAAACAGGGATATTCTGGTTGAATACTACCCATTGTTGAACATTAAAATGAACAAATAAAAGCAGCAAGCAGTTGGACAAATATATATAGTAATAGTTAATCTTATCAATGTATGCACTGAGGGGCGTTATAAAATGTACAATTCAACCATATCGTCATTGCATAGAGCGATATAACGTAAAGTGGAAGCAATTTTATTTATAAAATACTTTATTGAATTATGGCTCAGGACATCAGAAACAAGTTTTCTATAGCCATAGAGTCAGTGCTGCCATCTTCACTAGATTATTCTAGAACTGCAGTTATGATAAAAATGATAACGCCGTTTAGTGCAGCGCGCCATTTTGACATGAAAACTATCTCAGTCTTTTCGCTCGGAATACTGGTAGTAACTTCAATATTTCTGACCGGCAAACACATGTAAGATTTCAATCGCTAATAAATACGAGACTTTTAATGCTAGAGTAGTGGTTGGAGCATGCTCAGCAAGGTCATATTTATAACAATTTTGAGGCAGGATATCATTTGCCTATGACGTCACATCGCGAGGGCAGGTGCATGCGCGCGATCCTCTATTTTTCACTATATGTCGAACTTCCAAATCGTATAGTGCAAAAACGTGTTCAGCTAGAACGGTGATTCTGGTGTTATTCCCAAGAGTTGACAAAACACAAACAACAAACTACCAGGACCTAAAGAGATACAATAAAAATGTCACACTACACAGCCACATTGGATAAGAGCGGTCATTCAAAAAGTTGGCAACGTCGCAGATAGCTGTCAAATATTTACTTGTTTTGATTAATTTGGCAATATTACTGTATGGAAATATGAAATATCGCTAACTAGTAGCTTACTCAAAAACTTCCCCAGCAAAGTTAATAAAAATTATATGAGACCACCGCGCAAGCTTCCTCTACCAAATTGAAAAAGAAATGTCAAAATCTGTCCACAAATTGACGAAAATAGCGATGGATAAAACTAAAGAAAAAAAAAACATCCACACGTACATAGAACATTCCCCTTTTTGGAAGTCGTTTAAAATGGCTGCAATCAGGTTGCAATGTCAACTTTCTGCTTGACCTGGAATACACCCCATAATCACCAATAAGAAACAAATTCAAAATGGCAGGACCAATCATGTCCTCTCACTCACACATTCATACAAGAACAATGTGCGAAAGAGAGAGAGATTTTAGATGCGTTTCTTTTCAAGCTTACCACAGTTCCCGCCTACGCTACGGCTTTAGTTGAGGATACGGCTTTGAATACTAATAATATTTGCACTTCCTTTATGGCTACTTATTATTACACATTACGCGCTAGAGACAAAGTGGACGCAGTTTTCATATAAATTATATATTTAAAAAGACAAAATATGGCAAATAAAACCAGAAATAATTTTTCTTCTTTACCATGTAATTCCGTTTTTTTAGTTCTGTCAATCCTGAAAGAATATTCTCGAACTACAGTGTCTATAAAAGGAGACTGCAATTGTCGCAATAAACATTCCCAAACTATTTCTATACAAGGAGAGTGAAAGTGTCAACTGTGTGAGTTAAGAAGAGAAAATAGAACCCAGCAACATGTCAACCAATTGGATAATACCAAGTGAAATAAACCTAAACGATTGCAAGCGGAATTTCAAAGAGTGAGTTAAAATTTTGATTTAATTAAGTATTTTCCTTATTTTGTGTTAGCCATTGATAGGACTCGACAACAATGTCCCACATTAGACGCATTATTAATTTATTATACATTTAATAAATCAAAAGGTATTTTAACGCATACTAAAATATCAATAACTAAATTATCCTTTAAATAGCTTTCAGAAAAATTCGCTTGATAGTTTTTGCGTGATTCTCAGTTTGTTATCCGCGTTAGACATAGCTTTACAAATAAATTTCACAATGTTAATATAAACATAATCTAAAATACGAATGTATTAAGTTAGTATATTAAGTAAATGCTGTAAAGTTAAATAGTTATATTAAGAAAATGCTCTTATTTAACTTAGATTTTTTTCCAAATCAATAACACTACTCGTTTAGATGTGATCTTCAGTATACATATACATTGCTGGGGTCGCGGGTTTGTCCGAAAGGGATATCGCGGCCCCGGCACACAGGCAACGGAAGGAACACGGGTGGGTTTTAGTCGGTAAAAGTCTGACACACCCTCCCGCTCCGCCCAGAGCGGGAGCAGTCATTTGATGACTTCCCACACTCAAAAAAAAAAACTGCTTGTCTTATAGTACGGATTAAAAGCCGTTCTATAAGACAATCAGTTTCTTAATCGTATCCCTACGCACCCGCTAACCTCTCGCAATACACCTGAACCAGCTCCCTGCACTGTGTGAGCTCTCCTGACTGTCAAGAACACAATGATTAGAAGTCGGTTATCGTCGTCTTAACTTAACGTCTAAAAATAAACCCCTTTTTGGCCATCCCAGATAATGGTATGTCGATACAAATATTGCAGTTGCAAAAGCTGAAATGATGAGTCGTGAGTCATCGTGCACCATAATTGCGTCACATTGACCGTTTCAGACGCAATCGGAGCGTTTTAAAGGATATTTTGAACACATTACTTCAGTTTAGTATATTATTACTCATTCCAAAGTGTATCTTCATAAATATGTGATAAGAAATATTTACTTAATGAACTACAGTAGCTAAACGCAAGTTTTATAATTCATAAAAGTTTAAGATTAAGGCAGTGATCAAAATCAGAAAAATGTGTGATATTCTTTAGGTATGCTAGTTAAATAGTATGTTTAGAACTTACAACTAATTTGATATGATAGAAAAAAACTGTTCAAGTGCGTGTCGGACCACGCACAATGAAGGGTTCCGTAGTTGAGACGAATTAATCCCAAGAACAAACTTAACATTACATACAACAATAATATTGAAAGTTTTACTACGAGTATGTTATTTTAAGACCAAATACTTCTTATAGGTTTTCCTGTAATCTATGAGTAAAAACCACTCCCTGCATTTTTTTCAAAAATTTTGGTTCATTAGTTTCGGAGATAAGGGGGGGGGGGGGGTTTCTTCAGTTATACTTTTATAGGAAGCCAGATATTTCAGTTTGAACTTCACTCGCTCTAGAGGTCATGTCTTGTCAACAGCCCCTGAATTGAAAATAAATAACTACTTACCACTTAGAATATCATTGATAGAGCCATGCATTTTTACAGCAAAATATACTACGGACTACGGAATTGTAAGCAGACAGTGACGTGCGTAGGTCTGCCACATGGCGCACATGCGACGTGCCTAAGTAAATAAATTAAATCTGGCTAGCCTTTTCCTAACTATGTTAACCATACTTTTTGCTTCGCCGTTGTAGGCAAAAAAATATCTAATTAAAAAAGTTATTTAACTGAATAAAGAATTAAGTATTAAAAAACCGGTCAAGTGCGTGTCGGACCACGCACAATGGAGGGTTCCGTAGTTGGGATGAATTTATCCCAAGAACAAACTTAACATTGTAGTTGAAACACATGTTCTCCCATACGGAATGTATGGGAGATCATGTTTTTCAAACCGCAAATTGAAGTTGGTTGATTATTACTCGGTAACCTGTACAGCCTACTTAGCTCTCATAGTTTTCCTTTTAATTTAGTTATATATATTACTGCTGTGAATTTTTTCACAAGTCAACGTACAACCATTTAGCTAGAGGGGGGGGGGGGGGGGAGGACACTTGACTCTAACAAAAAATTTCAGTTAAAAGCTTAATATTTTGCAATCAGATCCCTGAATCCAAAAATGGTTTTGACAAACTCACAATATTTTTGAAAGACCTTTCTAATTTCTTGATTTTATTTTACCATTTTGTCGGTATGATTAATATGTATACATATGCCTAATTACAGCTTTCTAGTACTAACCGTCTCTGAGCTAAGCCGCGGACAGACGGACGGACAGACAGACAGACAGACAGACCGACAGACAGACAGACAGACGGACATGGCGAAACTATAAGGGTTCCTTGTTTACTACGGAACCCTAAAAACTAAACTGTCCAGACTTTTTTGCAAATGTCCGGAATTTGTCAGGATTTTTCAAATATCCAAATTGTAGCTAACCCTAGTCCCAGCCGCCTTTAATAAGTTCATCACTGGAGCATCCCACGCTAAGCTGTTTCGCGGTCTCCAATAAAGGACTTAACAGATGCTCCAACGGGCAATATCATTTATTTATTTATTTAGCTACAACGGCTGTGCTACAGCCAATTACAGTAACTAAAATTAAAAAATTTAAGGAGACAATATAATAAAATATACAAAATAAAATCATGAAAACGTAAATTAAAAAAAAAGAAGGTTGACAACACTTTTATAAATTCCTCTCACAGTACTTCTGACATACCAATAAAATCTTCGTCCATCCATCCGTAAAAAGGGTCGCCTGTTGGTTTGGAATCCAAGAGATCATTAAGCGCGGCCAGGGTGCGAGGAATTGGCGACTTAGCACGTGCAACAGTACGACATGGAGGCACGGCAAACAGCCTGTGCCTACTGCCCCGGCAGTAATTGTCTGGGACAAACAATCGCGCCAGCATCAAGCAGATCAGGAGCGTCAATAGCGCCACGGAGCGTTTTACAGGCTATTGTGAGCTGATCTCGAGCTCGCCTTACCACTAGCGAGTTGTATCCGAGGCAACCCAATAACCTCTATCCGACAAAATTCTGATGACTATCCTTAGATAGTAGCCATGTTTCTGCTTGTATAGGTACCTAAGGAAAGCTTTCTGATTTTTTTCTAATAAAAGTGTATACGTAGTTTCATATGGATTCCACACGCAAGAACTGGTTTCCAGCTTGCTTCGTACGAGCGCATTAAATATGATTTTAATAGCATAAGCGGTGCGAAAATCGCGGCAATTACGAAGAACAAAACCTAACCTTTGGTAAGATTGTTTAGCTAACATGGCCATATGGTCGTTGAAGCTTTCGATCGAATGTGACTCCTAGGTCTTTCATGGCTGTTGACTTTGTGATGATATTGTTACTTAAATTATATTCAAAATTAACTGGGTGGCGCATTCGACCGAATGTCATAGCGAAGCATTTGGAGGAATTTAACTCCATCTTGTTGTCCACGCTCCACTTGCATATCGCATCGACTTCTTGCTGCAGTGCCAAACTGTCACGCTCGGAGTTTATTTCCAGGTACAGTTTCAAGTCATCAGCATACAAGAGACATCTTGCATGAAGCAAAACTTGAGGAAGATCGTTGACCATGATAAGAAATAATAAAGGCCCCAAAATTGAGCCTTGACTCACGCCGGAACGCGTGTGATAGGTACCCGACACGTACCTACATACCAAGCCTAACAAATCATCATCGTCATCAATCATTATCATCTTCTGAGCCTTTTCTCGACTATATTGGGGTCGACTTCCAGTCTAAGCGGATGCAGCTGAATACCAGTATTTTACATTGAGTGAATGCCTATTTGACTTCCACAAGTCACACGATACTCGTTAGTAAGAATGAGTGTCAGACTTTCGGGCTTCTGACTATCATGAGCTGGAAAGATAGATCTGGCAGCACATGGCTCAAACTGTCACGATCCCCTGTCCAACTCAGCCTACCACGTGACGGTGTCCGGTGAACTCTGCAAAATAATACTATTATTAATACAACATTAATGTTGTCTTATGCATGTAGGTTTTTTTTTTTGAGAGTGAAGTGAGTGAGTGTGTGAGAAATAACTTCTCCCGCTCTGGGCGGAGCGGGAGGGTGTGTCAGACTTTTGCTGATCAAAACCCACCCGTGTTCCTTCCGTTGCCTGTGTGCCGGGGTCGCGATATCCCTTTCGGACAAACTTGCAATCCTGGCAGGACTCGCAACCCTGGCAGGGTGCATGTAGGGTTGCAAAGCATACTGTTAAAAACAGTACTAAACTGTTTTTCAATCTAAAATACTGTGGGATTGGTATAGATGGAATAAAAGTAGTGCATAAATTAGATCAATTTTATAATTATTATTATAGCAAAACAGAATAATTGCACAGTTTGCATAACGAAATTATGTAGCAATATAACATTATTACTTGGGTGGGGGAGAGTAGCCAACCAATTTTTTAATTAATCAAAATGCTATGTTTCTCCCACATAATTATATTAAAAATAAAGTATATGAATACACTGTTTTCACTGATATCCAGAACTATACCTAATTAAAAAGTTTCCATCTACTACGTAGAACATCGTGCATGCACCTGGGCATGGGCGCGATGGTTGAACTAGCCTTCATTTCAGAACGAAACTCGAATTTTCTGGACATAGTAAATAAATAAATATTGTTATTTTAGATTCTACACACACACACAGGCAACGGAAGGAACACGGGTGGGTTTTAGTCTGTAAAAGTCTGACACACCCTCCCGCTTCGCCCAGAGCGGGAGAAGTTATTTGATAATTTCCCAACGAAAAAAAAAAAGATACTAGGTACCTACATTTTAGATACTAGTATTATAGATAGTTCTGCCACCTGAGTATTTACAGATGAGTATTTTCAGTGATGAATGCTATTAAGTGGTGGGACGCCAAAAATAAAGCAATGAAATTAGGTGAGGCTTATAAAGCCTTCAAAATTGCCGCTGAATTGATGAGTTGCGCGAGTAGCATTAATAAGACAAGATAAGATCATTTATTTGTCCAAAACATAAGTATACACACACATGGCATGCAAGATGTTACATTAAATTATACGACAGTTACAAATATAAAACAGGTAGGTTATTTTGATTAACTAGTAGGACATAAACATCAAATAATTATAAATTTGTCCATTAATTCATTAATCAAAGCAATTAACATGTCAAATAAAAACTTAATCAATCCTAATAATAATACATGTACTAGAATATCGGAGGAGCTCGTGGCTAAGTAACAACAGCCGCACTGGTCAATCCATCAGGTTAAGCTACGCTTGCCGGGGTTGGTCAGTGGATGGGTGACCATCTTTACATACCGAGAATCCTCCGTGCCTCGGAAAGCACGTTAAGCCGTTGGTCCCGGCTGTCATTCGTGGATCTTTGACAGTCGTTACGAGTCGTCAGAAGCCCGAAAGTCTGACACCAGTCTTACCAAGGGGTATCGTATTACCCAGTTACTGGGTTGTAGAGGTCAGATAGGCAGTCGCTCCATGTAAAATACTGGTATTCAGCTGCATCCGGTTAGACTGGAAGCCGACCCCAACATAGTTGGGAAAAGGCTAGGCAGAGAGAGTACTAGAATATCGGAATTGTGTCAGAATAGTGTCATGAACTCGTCATAAAAATGAATAATAAAACTAGCCAGTTATAGTCAAAGGAATAAAAATCAACATAATTCACACAAGTCAGATTAATTTATCGGTCAGAAATCCGTCAGTGCTGTAATAAGCTTTCTCTAACAGAAGGCTTTTTAACCCACTTCTGCATTTTTTTGTTGTATATTCTCTCCAAAATTTTGGCAAAGTATTATAAAAGATTGTTGCAACACAGATTATACTTTTACGCAATAGAGCTGTCTGGATCTAGGAATGCAAAATTTACTATTGTCGCGTCTATTCCAAATTACGGAATAGGTGTGGGTTCGATTTGACAAATATATTGGTCTCTAAAATGTACATAGATGGAAGGGTTTTTTTTTTAAAGTGGGCTTGCAGGTCTCAGTAACATGAAGTCCAAACATAGTTCTAAGTCACCTCGTTTGGGTTTAAAAAATGACATACTTATTTGTTGAATTACCCCAAAATATTACTCCGTATCTTAAGTTCGAGGATACTAAGCCGTGATAGGCAGTTAGAAGCGCATCAACATTTAACATCGGGGCTATTTTGAATGAATTATGTATCTATTTAAAATAATTAAAAAATACTTAAAATACTGTACATTTTTCCGAGATAATGTTTATGTTTCCGAAATACAGTTTATTTTCTCACTTTAACCATAATATACTTTATTTCTTTTAAAAAAAATTGGCAAACCTAGGTGCGTGTTTGTTCAGTGTGACAATTGTAGCGCGCGCTAATCGCTATCACCTCTTGAAAAGGTGCGGCTAATGTTTTCTGATAAGAGCAACGCCTTTCCTTGTCGCGTCAGCGACCCAGCATAGCTGTGTAGCGAATGTAGCCGCAATTTAATTATAGCCACACTATGAAGATAATTTGTAAAGGGTAGTAATAAAAGCTCCCGTCATGGGTATACTCAGAATATGAAATTTACTGCTTTAAATACAATTTTTGCGACAATTTATATGCGAATGCAAATAAAGAAACGAACGAATAAAATACCTACTGAAAATTCCGAAAAACCAATACAGCCTTTGCTGACGTAACGGTCGTGCCTCCAAAAAAGAAAGGTTCTGCTTCTCTCGCTCTGGGCGGAGCGGATGGGCGCGTCAGACTCTTACTGACTAAAACCCAGTCGGGTTCCTTCAGTTGCCTGTACGTTGCAAGGGGCCAGAGTATCCATTTCGGACTTTCCCGCGACCCCGGCAGGCATCGGTCCTGGCCATAGAAATATATCTATGGTCCTAGCAGACCCCTTTCAGTTGTACCGACATCTCTTTAAGGCGCGCGTGGAACATAACGCGCCGTCGACCCGGGCCTGGTCCTTATCGGACGGCGAGCTACCCATCGCTCTCCGCCCGCAAGCCCGCGACTACGGTGGCCGGAAATCGGCTCGGTATTCCCGACGAATAATTATAATTATATTTTCTTTGGTTCCAGATTTGTGATCAGAGCTTTGAACGAAGATGAGAAACCTGAAGCCATGCAACTAATAATGGAAGCACTTTTCACAAACAGAGACGATCCAATCATTTCCGCACTAAGTGAGTTATATTTTTTTATTTCACATAACATAACATCACTCCAATATTTCCTGAAGGGTTAGGCAGAGATGTACCTATAATACACCCACATTTCGTCAGTTATGTTTAAGTCCCATGTAACAGGGGCCGAGCCTATTGTCATAAACCAGGCTCAAATACAGATTCCTCCAGGCTGCCTCGGAGAAATTCTTGATGGAAAAACTTAATAACACTTTGGCCGACTTGAGAATCGCCCCAGGCCCTGCAGTCTCGACAAAGATAGCGATCGCTATACGACCGAATTCGGTCATAAAGTCCTAATTGGGTCCCGTTATTTTTTCGTCAAGCAATTTTGACCATTGAGGGACGCCATGAGGACTTTGCGACCGCATTCGGTCGTGTAGCGATCGCTGTCTATGTCGAGACTGCCGCCCCAGGAACTCATGATCAGCCTCATCATGACCCATGCCTCAACTCATGCGTAATGCTAATGATCATTACACACTCGACCGCCTTGTGTGTAATGACCAATGACTTTTATTATTCGCAGAACATAGCACACTCGTATCATAATGTACTATTATTTGACGGATATGGAACGTACAAGTGGGTTAGGTATAATTATTATAGAAAAGGGCTTTTTATACTTTGCTTTAGTTTTTGGTATTAGTAATATTATTATAACATTATATTATGTGCTAGGTACCAAATTAAAGGTATGTTTACGTTTTATCTAGCCATGTACATTTTACAACCATACTGTCCATACAATTCGAATTAACTAAGTAAACGTGTATTGTCTCTATAATATTTGAAGAAATTATCCCGATTGTTTGAGCAAAGCACTGTTTAGTTAACAGACAGCTGTGCTGCTGGGGAGTTTGTTGCACCACTTCTTCTTCCCAGCTAAGTACTAGGAAGTGGTGAAAGGCGGGCGTTTTTGGGGGACTGTCCTAAAGTGTCTTAAAAGTGCTAATAGGGATGATGACAAAAAAATTGAATGGGTAAAAAAATGAAATTCTAATTAGTCCGTCAGTCAGATAATAAAAAAATATTAGACACGTATTTTTTGCTTTATCATATTAATAAAAAATTACTTAGATAAAACGCAAATTAGGGTCGGGAGTGGGGGTCGTTATGTCACTAGTATGTATAAAATGTACATACTCGTGACGTCATGGCTAATTTTATCACAGTGTATTGCCGTAATCTTTAAATTACGTAAAAAAGAATAAAAACGTGTCCAATATTTTTTTATAATCTCAAAGACGGACTAAAACAAAAAACTCATGGTTTCTACGTTTTGTGCAAATATCTCGAGCAATTTTTTCTCTAAGAAGTACTTACGTATATAGTTGAAGTTCTGTAAAATTCACATCTACTCGAAGATATTTTCCGTTTGGCACATGATTTATATTATGTGATGGCGTAGGGTTATATTTTAATATGAAATTTTGCATTTCGTTTTCGTGCTCCGCAAGAAAAGCATTACCTATAAGGTGTGTGACGACCTCTAGGATCAGGAGCAGCAATAATCTTCGGTCCACATTAATTATTGGTCAAGTATCAGAATTATTGCTTTGCAATGATGGACTCTCTGGGCAGGTTTGGCTGCTTAAACCCTTAGTAAACTCTTGAATGATACTAGAAGGTCGTCGGCGAGGTTGTCAGCGACATTCAAATTCACTAAGGGGTATCAAGCGGCTGATATTACGTGAAACAATCAAATTATATGTTATCACAATTGTTTGATGTATTGATAGCAGGACGCTTCTTATTACTGCCGTTGATATTCTCTTTTTACTTCCGAAAAGGAGGAAGTTATATGTTCGTCGCATATGTATGTTTCTTTTTGTGTATTTCCACCAATTTGGACCGATTTTAAAAATATTTTTTTTGTATGAAAGGGTATGCTCACAAGTTGGTCCTATATAAATTTTATTAATTTTGCTTGGACAATTTTTGAGTAAGCTGCAATAATACGTATTTTTCCCACTTAGTTTATGTGTTATTACCAGTGATCGGAGTAGGTAGATTGAACTGGGGTCATTGATCCGAAACGTATATATTACTATGGACATTCCTCCGGAATTGGTGGATTATTAAAAAAAAAACCGGAACTTATGTAGGAATTGTATTCTGCCAGAGTGGAAGGAGTCATTTGATGATTTGCCATCCTCAAAAAAAAGGTAGGAATTGTAATAAAATGAGCAATTTTATTCATTATTATTCTTCCTATTTTTTTTTTGTCACGATTTGACAAAACCCAACGACCAATCAGAACAAAGGATCATGGGTGGTACAATAACCGGTTAGGTAGTAATAATATCACTACCAACATTAACAATATTTAATTAAATCCG
Organism: Agrochola lota; assembly: GCA_947364205.1. Classification (NCBI taxonomy): domain Eukaryota; kingdom Metazoa; phylum Arthropoda; class Insecta; order Lepidoptera; family Noctuidae; genus Agrochola; species Agrochola lota. The sequence continues at coordinate 3,386,826 of OX376246.1, read as the reverse complement.
GAAATACCGGAATTACTTTCCGGAAAAATGGCTTATCCATGTTATTCTTTCTGTGTGCATTTATGATACAAGTACTAAAAAACAATCTACCTACTCCGATCACTGGTTATTACTCAGTTATTTACATAGCTGGTAGTGGTTTAGAGGTATGAGGAACAGGGTGTAAAGTTCACTCATCCTCTATTGAAAAGGGAGGATCCTCCGACCAGACGGGTGTCGTGTCTGGCGGGCAACTGCCCAGAGGTTGCAGCTGGGAGCTTGTATATATGTCCATCGCGCGGTTTACTCTTATTGCGCGATGCAGGATTTGTGTGACGTCAGAAAGTTGTGTGACGTCAGGTCTTTGATGCGTAGTTCGCATGTGGCGAATTTGTGTGGGGTAGGTACCACAACAAAGAAGTGAAAAAAAAAATCATTAGCACACTGTCAAGATCTGAAGCCGTTGTGGTACATGATGAGTTGTTGTGATGTTGTATATTGCCTTGTGACAATTTCACTAATAGTCTATTACTGTATCCACTCATTATTATTGTTGTTCTTACATAGTTACACGAACTTTTCAAAACGAACGTAGACAAAACGCAGCGTTCGCGCTGTCGAGCAAACAAAACACCTTTCGGCAAGATCAATGATTCACGACCACTAACCGTTGAGCTCTCAACCTCCTACCCCCCGCGTATCGTGCACCTACTAGTCTGGCCTATTACGCGTAGTGACATTGTCGCCGCGCGCGACGTCTCCAGTTTGTTTTGTTATCCAAAACACTGTATCTGATGGTGGCACTTCACATCGCTATTCGTGTTCGGGTATTCGTCTTATTTGCCCAAATACGACGATGTGAAGCTACTCTATTCACCTATATTTGCCTATTTTTCACGAATGTGACGAATACGCAAATACACGAACACTCGTGTCCGTCCGCCGGTGGTCGGTTTTTGGTCACATATCAAAGAATTGCGAATATACCGAATAAGTTCGTTTACCGTCCACACATGGCTTGCTCAGTAGAGTGCGGTGTTTTATGTACGCATGACATGTATTGGTAATTAACACAGAGGAAATAATAAGTCGCTGCTGCCGTCAACACGTCCATCTTTGCGTTCAGATTAGCAAAAATATTCTTGAATGTTTGGCTTATTAGCTGTTCATGACGATGTGTGGACGGTGTGTTCCAGTTATTCGAACTTCTACACTATAAGCCGAATAAAACACAGTAAAAAACGCGAATACCGAATAGAGAGAGAGATCATCAGAGTTTCAACTAATCTCGCGTAAACTTATCTAGCCAAAACATATACCTCACTTTAATCACAGTGTTATGCCATAACAAACCATAAATGTAACTTAAATACAGTGTTTTGTATATGCTCGAAATAATGAAATGCGCTCTTAAGGCTCCGTTCACGAAAAAATCCGTTTCTCGTCAATAACTTATCGAATTGTAAGAAAGCTTGAAATAATTGAAACATTAAGTCTGTGTAGGTAAGTTTAAAAGCAGTTGCATCACTTTTGCGCTCCCGAAAATATGGTTTATTTCGCCTTTGATTTACTTAATAAATAAAATAAAATAATCTTTATTTCGGACAAGCAACATCCATATATAAGGGTTAGTAAACAAAAAGATAACTTATACCTATGTTAGTAAACTTATTATCTATTTGGAGACAAGGCTGTTGTTCGAAATACATCTTCGAACAACATCACCTAACAAAGGAGAATCGTACCTTCCCGCTATGGTATGCAGGATCGAGTTGGAGCTTTCCCGCACTCTGCAGAGCAAAGAGGCAGATTTCTGTCTAAAAAATGTAATGAAAATATTGTAAAATCATATAATAAAATGTTGATTTTATTTTAAGGATAGCTGAAGACTAATGTGTGATTTTTAAATGTCTTGATATAGTTTGCTAAATAATAGAAAAAAATACATTAACTACTGACACTACTTTAAAACAAAAATGTTTTTTTCAACATTACTTTTCTGCTATATTTTGTATCGAAGGTGAAATAAGTAGCTCAACCACATGTAAGTAGACCATACAACGATGTTGATGATATTTTTAAATGTTCAAAATCAAAAGTAGTTTCTTGTAAAAAAGTGATCAAACGTCAGTCTCGCGTCATTTTTCGGAAAACTTGTTGCGTATATTTGTGATTTCCCATGAATACATTAACTTATTTGAAAAATCCCTTTCATCTGCATGCAAAACAAAGAACTCGACTTTTCAAATCACAAATAGTTTTGTTGATTTTTTTTCCCTTTTCCCTAATAAACAAAATTGATCAAAATCAGTCGATTTCGTGCATGGCCTCTTACGGCAAAACACTGTAACTCGAGTATTGGATTTACACGTCAGTACTGCTCTTTAATAATGATCCTACTTCATTACTTTCAGAATTCGATGCAATGTCGAAGGACTCCCTCGAGCGCTGGATTATGCTGCACCTTAATCAGAACATAGTATTTGGTTGCTTCTTAAAAGAAAAAGATTTGGAACAACAAAAATTGGTTGCAGTCGACGTTTTGTATGTTCGAAACGGATGTTATAAATTCCCAGAGCCAAGTGAAGTTAGTGTTTTAAACTATAAAAGTATAGAAATGGAGTATTTTTAGAGCGTTTACACTCTACACCCGATCCGAATTCAAGAATAATGGTCCAAAGTAGCCGTAGTAGAGTGCTAGTAGGATCTATTGACGTCTGAATGACATTGACAGCAGGGCGCCGTACGTAAACATTTGCGAAATTGTCACTGAAATTGTATTAATAAAACAAGATGGCGGAGTTAGTTCTACACACAACAAAAGTTTCTAGGAATCAAGTACATTTTTAATTATAAAAAAATATCCAATTAATATTTACCAAATCTAGTCTTCCAGGCTGGCTTCTTACTTTAATTCCTATGTTTAAATTAACAACTTATTCCTATATTTTGTGAATATTAAGGAAACTTGCAATTTTTGCAATTTGTGAGAAATTAACCTAATATACGTCAATTAAATGGCAAAAAAAGGCTAAAAAGAGGATTAAAAAAAAAAAAAATTGCAAAGATAAAAAAAAAATATGTTTTCATCATGGACACGAATCATACAATCAGAAAGATTTGGCACGCTTAAAATCAGTTCACCAAAATCACGTTCTTTCTAACAAGTCAAAAAGTTGTGAGATTAGCCCGGCATCCATTCTCGGCAGAGCTCTTCTTTGGAGCATATCCCATGCGTGCTCAATTGGGTTGAGGTCTGGCGATTGAGCAGGCCACGGCAAAAAATTGATGCGAGCATCGACAAGAATCCTAGAAATATATATAATAATATAATCCAAGAAACAATCCTCTCCGCATAAATATGAGCATTAAGGTTGTCTCTGATCCAAATGAGATCGGTTCTTCCACCGATCCAAATACAGACCATACAGAACCATTATTGTTCCCCCTCCATATGAATGAACTTCCTGACAATATTTCAAACATTCTTGACGTCCAGAGGCCCTCCAAACTCGAGTACGTCTTGTATCCGGCCTCATACCGAAAAGAGATTCATCGGAAAAGCAAACACAACGCCAGTCTTCTTCCTCCCAATTTCACTGCAAATGTGTTCGCGAGCCCATTGTAAACGGGCCCTACGATTGCGAAGTGCTATAGGTGGAACTCTCAGCGGCCTTCGGGAACGCAGACCCACTTCATGTAATCGATTTCGGATGGTTTGGTCGCTTATCAGCAAGCCTGAAGAGCTGTGTAGCCTCGTAGCTAACATCATGGCGGTCATGGTACATGGTACCGGTCCTGTCTGGGAGTGATGATGGGAGATCGTCCTCCATGTCGCTCGGCCACGCTGCCCGTGATACGATAGCGTGTGCAGAGGCGGCTTATGACGCTCTATTTAGTGCCAAGAGTGACGGCCACAGTACGTTGCCTGGAACCAGCATGCAACATTCCGACTGCTCTCATCATCTCTTCTCATGTCAAATGATGTCGTCGCTCCTATCGAAACAATTTTTTTCAGTTCCGATGCAGAAATTGGAATGGTTTTGTAAAAACGCTATTACACACTTTTATAGGAATCCTGATTGACAGTTGATGTTCTATTTTTAATCAAAATTTATAGAAAATTCTTTATTCAAATAGTGAAATTCACAAAAAAGAATCAAAAACGATCTAAAAAAATTAAAATAATAATCCTCAATTGCGGCGATACTCTAAAACGTACTAGATCCCTAGACACTTTTGATGTGTGTAATTTGGGCCACGAGCCAGAAGATCCATCAACATCTATAAAAGCAGATTTGATGATGATTTTAATTATTTAAATTCAAATATTTAGAAAATTTATGACCATAACTGTCCCGGATTCCAGATTGACCAACAAATGACGTAATACAGAGCTGCAATTTGCAAACAAAAAAAAAGAAATTGATACATAATTAATAAAGCACAATATGTTTTTTAGGATTCAGGCGGGGCCTTCGAAACATTGATGACTTTTATAGAAAAAATTGAACAACGCATTTGGTCAGTAGGCTTAAATAAAAGACGGAACATACGAATCACAGACATCCTCACTTCATTTGGTGTATTCACTTCGGAGGAAAAGTTCAAGAATGAAGGCATTCCAAAAGAAATGATAAAGAATAGGTAAGTTGAGTTTGTACGTATTACATGTTATCCAGTCGCCGTCACGGGCCTTTAACCCCGTAGCCTGCAGCTACACGCGCACGCGTCTTGGGACAGCGACTACGGAGAAAACAAATGAAAAAAATGCAAGAAGACGATGCTTGTACAGTCCTTAATTTTCCCTATCACCGATTATGGATATGTGTGCTACTATGACCTGAATGCAGATCTCGATAAACTAGACCGTCTTCTCAATAATTGCATTCGATTCGTTTTCAATCTTCGTAAATATGATCACGTCTCTGCGCATCGATCCCTTCTAAAGTGGTTGCCCATACGGCAGCGCAGAGAGCAAAGGGCGCTGACCACCTTGTTTTCATTTCTTGAGTCTCCCTCTTCCCCTAGTTATCTAGCCCCTACTTTCAGTACATTTGCGCAAACCACAATAAAACTCTACGTTTATCACACAATCGTCTTCTTCAATATCCCACTCACCGCACTGACTTCATTCACTCTTCCTTCTTCGTTCAATATATCTCCTTGTGGAATGCGCTCCCCCAGGAAATCAGGATGGCAACCAACCGATTATCCTTTAAAGTTAAAGTTCGCGAGCACATTCGTAAGAAGCTGGCAGTATCATCACAACGTTAATGTGTTCCCATTGTTTATCTTATTTGTGTTAGTATATTCGTGTATTTATGTGTATTTATCTGTTCTTGTATTTATTATTATTTATTATTATGTATATGTATATCCTTATATGTAAATAAATATTTATTCCACAATGTTCGATATTGCACCTAGCACTGTTTATCTCTGCATCACCCAAAGGTTGACTGGTAGAAAATGCCTAAGGCATTAAGTCCGCCTCTGTACATTTGTGTGCTTAAAGTGTTAAATAAATAAATAAATAAATAAATGAAAGAAGTTGTTTAGAGCATCCCACTGCGAAGAGACTTATGAAGCGACCGACCGAAACGCAGTGCCGGATTAACTACGCAGCAAGAGTAGCAATTGCTACGGGCCCCGCACAAAAGGGGGTATCGCGTACGTTACGTATACGCGTAGTTTTCCTTTTAATTTTGTTATATACAGGGTGGCAGGGACATCGACGCGAAATGATATGATACTATATGGATTCAGTAAATGAATTGAACCCCCGTGCGTTAAATCTTTTCGTAGGTAATGTTTTTTTAAATCTGCTGTTCCATACATTTTGACGGCGTAGGTATTGTACTTTTCTATGAAACAGCAGATTTTTTTAAATAACTGAATAAAAATTTCAACGCAGCGGGATTCAGAATCATGTACTGAATCCATGGTAGCCGGCTTCGCGTCAATGCCCTGCCACCCTGTATACTACTGCTGTGAATTTTTTCATAAATCCAAGTACAACTATTTCGCTGGCGGCAGGGGGGGGGGATACTATACTCTAACACAAGTTAACACTTTAAAGCTTGATATTTCGCATATGGATAATAATTGAAAAATAGCTTTCACACACCCACAATATTTTGGAACGATCTTTCCAACGACACCCCATCCCATAGGATAGACCAAAAAAAAAGCATTCCCACTTTACGTGTAGGGGAGGTACCCAAAAAAAAAATTCCTCTTGTTTTTATTTTACACTTTGTCGGCGTAATTAATATGTATTCCCATCCCAAATTACAGCTTTCTATTACTAACAGTCTGAGCTAGGCTGCAGACAGACAGACAGACGGACATGGCGAACCTATAAGTGTTCCTTGTTTACTACGGAACCCTAAAAACTTAGTAGCATGCGCGTTTGCGACGTTTACCTTTTTTTGTCGATAAAGACTTGGTGAAAAATATAGTCATTCGAATAATAAAAACATTTGCTGTTTTTTTTTCAGAAGAAAACTTGCCCAACTGCTTAGAATTAAGATCTTGGGAGCAGCATTTATTGGAAAATCTGAAAAACAAGCGATGGCTGAAGCAAACACTTATAAAAATTATGTTTATGAATTTAAAAGTAAACATTCGCAGGCGCTTGGATTGGGCAATATCGCAGCAAAAGACGTAGAAACAGTATTTCCCATTACTATATTGGGAGCTAAAATAAATTTAAAAAACGTGTATCCGTCCATTGCTGACAAGCTTGAATTGCACTTTTCTGATGTACCTAAGAATTTTAATGTAGTCTATATAAATGCCCAAAGTATTCCAAAACATCATTACGAAATGTTAGCTAATCTATACAGTAAGAACATCCATGCTATCCTTGTCTCAGAGTCTTGGCTAAAGTCACGTCACCCTTCACCTTCATATTTCTTGCCGGGTTTTCAACTAATAAGAAACGATCGCGTGAGTGATAATGAGGTGCGTGGCGGCGGTGTTGCCATATACCTTCGTGAAAATATTAATTATTCAAAGATTGATGAGTCTCTACAACCTCGACCGGAAAACGCGGGCGAGCATCTCTTTTTGGAAGTTATCCTGAATGACGTGAAAGTCCTGATGGGTGTTTATTATTGCCCTTCGAAAGATATAGATTACTTTCGGTCCTTTAAAGAGATCCTTGAAAAACTTAAACCCTCTTACAGTCATACAATCATCATGGGCGATTTCAATACTTGCTTATTGAAAGACGATTGGCGCTCTTCAACTCTAAAATCGATAGTTGAGTCGTCGAATTTATCAATTCTCCGTTTAAATGCCACACACCACAAACCAAACTCTGAGGTCTCACTTTTGGACCTTATCATTGTTTCCTCTCCGGAACATGTCAACAAGCATGGTCAAATCCTAGCTGACATGTTTTCTTACCATGACCTATTATATCTGTCCTACGAAATTCGCCCATTATTAATAGATAAGGAATGCTCGAATGACAAATGCAAGAAAAAGTTTGACTTAGCGTGTCTTGAAATAAATATAGACACGTTTAAGGCGCATACTCAGGCTCAGGCATATAAGAAAAACTGGGTGTGCCCAGAATGTATTTGTTCAAAACCTAAAAGAGGGAACAGTGAAACCCCAGTCAGCACAAATACACCCGAAATGACCATAACTACACCCATGAATAACGTAAATATTCAACGTGAGATTCAGGTTAATTTTTCACCCATTATTATAAATACGGATTCTTTGTCTTTGGAGGAATTGAGAGAATCTAGATCGGATGTGCTAGCTCGCATGGACAGCCAGGCAAATGCTATTTCACTCTTACTGAACCAATTTTCCCAAACCAAAACCGAGTTGGACAACGTAAATAAGATCATGACGGTGCTCGAAGAAAAAGAGGTTACTAAATTGTCCCAGGATAGGCAAACTCGAAAAATAACAACTGAGATATCCGACAATTTTCCTTCTACTTCTACTTTTGTAGAAGTAGAGGTAGAAGGGGGTACGTGTATTACAAGTAAAACTACGAATATTACTAATCCAATAGAGGCTGAAGAACCAACTAATGCACAGAATGAGGATGACGAATGTAATACTAACCCAATAGAGACTAAAGAACCAATAAATGTACAGAAAGAGGATAACGAATGTATTACTAAACCAATAAAGACTAAAGAACAAATTAATGTACTGAAAGATAATAACGAATGTATTACTAACCCAATAGAGACGAAAGGACCAATTAATGCACAGGCAGAGGATAACGATTGTATAACTACCCCAATAGAGACTAAAGAACCAATTAATGTACAGAAAGAGGATAATGAATGTATTACTAAACCAATAGAGGCTACAGGACCAATTAACATACAAAAAGATAATAAAGAATGTATTAGTAACCCAATAAAGACTAAAGAACCAATTAATATACAGAAAGAGGATAATGAATGTATTTCTAAATCAATAGAGGGTACAGTACCAATTAATGTACAGAAAGATAATAACGAATGTATTACTAACCCAATAGAGACGAAAGAACCAATAGATGAACAGAAAGATAATAACGAATGTATTACTAAACCAATAGAGGCTACAGGACCAATTAACATACAAAAAGATAATAAAGAATGTATTACTAACCCAATAAAGACTAAAGAACCAATTAATGTACAGAAAGAGGATAACGAAAGTAATACTAACCCAATAAAGACTAAAGAACCAATTAATGCACAAAAAGAGGATAACGAATTTATTACGAACCCAATAGAGACGGAAGAACCAATTGATATACAGAGAGAGGATAACGAATGTATTACTAAACCAATAGAGTTAAAAGAACCAATCAATGCACAGAAAGATAATAACGAATGTATTACTCACCCAATAAAGACTAAAGAACCAATTAATGTACAGAAAGATAATAACGAATGTATTACTAACTCAATAGAGACGAAAGAACACATAGACGAACAGAAAGAGGATAATGAATGTATTACTAACTCAATAAATACTAAAGAACCAATTAATGTACAGAGAGAGGATAACAAATGTATTACTAAACCATTTTCTAAACCAATAGAGGTAAAAGAACCAATCAATGCACAGAAAGAGGATAACGAATGTATTACTAAACCAATAGAGGTAAAAGAACCAATTAATGCACAGAAAGATAATAACGCATGTATTACTAAACCAATAAAGGTTAGAGAACCAGTTAATGCACAGAAAGAGGATAACGAATGTATGACTAACCCAATAGAGACGAAAGAACCAATAGATGAACAGAAAGAGGTTAACGAATGTATTACTAACCCAATAGGGGCTAAAGAACCAATTAATGTACAGAAAGAGGATAACGAATATATTTCTAAACCAACAGAGGCTAAAGAACCAATCAATGCACAGAAAGAGGATAACGAATGTATTTTTAAATCAATAGAGGCTAAAGAACCAATTAATGTACAGAAAAAGGATAACGAATTTATTACTAACCCAATAGAGACGAAAGAACCAATTGATGTACAGAAAGAGGATAACGAATGTATTACTAACCCAATAGAGACGAAAAAACGAATAGATGTACAGAAAGAGGATAACGAATGTATTACTAAACCAATAGAGGCTGCAGAATCAATTATTGCACAGAAAGAGGATAACGAATGTATTACTAACCCAATAAAGAATAAAGAACCAATTAATGCACAGAATGAGGATAAAGAATTTATTACTAAACCAATAGAAGCTACAGGACTAATTAATGTACAGAAAGATAATAACGAATGTATTACTAACCCAATAGAGACGAAAGAACCAATGAATGCACAGATAGAGGATAACGAATCGAGCTGGACGATAGTTTGATATAGAAAAACTAAAAGACAACCTAAAACAAAAATTAAAACACAATAATACTTAAATAAATAAATCCTAAGTGTAATTCTAAAATACTGTTATCGTATTAAATATCTTGGTTGAATTAAGTACCTATGTAGAATAGGGTCACACTGACCAATTTATTTGTTGTCGCTATTTCATTTATTTGTTTCACCTATATGTTTAAATACTAAATGATTGAGTTTGTAAGTTCCATTAAATTATTTTGTTAGAACATCTAAGAGATTAATTTACGTATCAATTATATTTTTGTAAAGGCATTGTTACAATTTTTAGTTTAAAAGTATTTGTTTTGTATTAATAATTCAGTTCGTTAATTTTACCTGTTGCAATATTCATGTTAGTTAAGTAGTAAGGGTAGACAACTGTCATTGGAAATGTTATAAAAGATCGTGCAACTTTATTTATGATCTCTTTTCTGTACGTGTCCCTGGACTGGTAACAATACACAAAGTTGTAAGTAATTGATTATCATTTATCATCAGCCTCCTTCCCAACACCTGCATCAATACAGTGTTCTAAGCATTACTTTTGAGGCCAAGCTTCAATGGGGCCCCATATACTCGTAGATAAATTTATTGACAAAAAAGTATTAACTCTGCGGTTCTAGCCGTTAGAAAAATTCGTGTTTTTTTACTGATTTAGAGACAGCCCGTATAATATAAGTTCTTTAGTTATTTTCATAGTGTGATGTCGTACGGTATTCTGTTGTGGGGAATGAGACAAATTTAAAGAGATCGACTTCTCAGTATATTTTATGAAAATGTTTTGTATGCAAATAAAAATATAAATCTGTTTAAAAAATACAGTGATAATCCTTAATACTAGGGACAAACACAAATTTGTTGTTCCTGCAACTAGGCTCAAGAAAATAGATGGTTAGTTTAGATGCCAATGTATACATTGTTATATAAACTTTCTAGCCGCATTAAAAAACTAAGCCTTAATTCAAATCTTTTCTAAAACGGAAACTATGCCAGAAAGCCATTTTATACTGTCAAAGACTTTATAGGTATTGGGGACCATAAGCGAGCCGTCCATCGCCAGCTAAACTAACTAACTTTAGCTGGCGGTGAACGGCTCGCTAGGCGCTAATAAATATACACAGTGAATGGTGACTTTTTTATTTTATATTTGCAAACAATTTTTATTCTTTGTGCCATTTTACATAATGACATGAATATTTACTTTGTAAAATGTTATTATTTTAATTATTGCGAATGTGAGGACTATGTGGGTCAATTGTTTTGTTTTTCTCTCAGTAACGTTGATGGTCTGGCATTTGAGTACTTTAGGTGGCCTACCCAAATGTCCTTTCTTTGGTATTGTTCGTCGAATCTTTGAGCTTCATAAGTTCTAAGTTGAGCTGCACAATAATTGATAAATGCGTGCAGTGACTAGACAGGTCCACTCAAATCTGTGTTTCTTTCCTTAAAAGATAATTGCAGACACCAATCTACATGATCCTCACATGAAGTGAGTGACAAGATTATTTCCTGATGTTGAAACCTGATGTGAAATATAAAATTCATCAATGGCAATGTGTACAATACACATTGACATTGATTAATTTTATATTTTGTACAATGTCGTGAATATTTTGTTTGTAAAGCACATATTATTTATTATTTTAAATATTGTGAATGTGAAGACAATGTGGATCATTGTAATTTTTTTCTTAGTTTTTTAATCATGGTCTGGCAGTTTGAGTCATTTATGTGGCCTACCCAAATGTCCTTTCTTTGGTATTGTTCGTCGAATCGTTGAACTGCTTAGGTTCTGAGTTGAGTTGCACGATTACTGACAAATGCGTGCACTGATTGGACAGGTCCACTCAATCTGTGTGGTTCTTTCTTCAAAATACCATTTCAGGCACCAATCTACATGGTCTTCACATGATCTGACCAAAATTATGTCTGGACTTTAAAAGAGACTGTGACCTCTGAGTTTGTTTCGGCCTTTCTTCTCAGAGCAGTCAGATAGGAAACGCCGACCTCATCTCGTTTTTAAAACATGATTGACTTGTAAAAGTGTTTGTACAAACCTTCATAAAGAAATAAAATCATTTATCAAATTTAATATTTTTATTTAGAGATTTCGAGTTGAGTGGAAAAAGAAAGGGAGACCTTTGCGCTGCAATTGGACAATACGGGCTAAAATAATAATAATAAAATAAGATTTTTATGGGTTATTCCACTAATCCCCATTGACAATACCCATCAATGTGAACAAGAAAGTTCACAAATCCCCATCAATGGGGATTTGTGAACTCTGGTCCGCAAATCCCCATTGGTTTAAAAATAAAATATAAATAACATATTTTTGTACAAGAATCACAAAGACAAGTCTTTATTTCTTACAGAGAGTACCTCTGTAGAACTGCAATATGACATGACAGAAATATTTTTACACTTAGGCTATTAATTTAGCCATTACTTTAATTTGTTTGATTATAAAAATAATCAATGAGTCCTTACCTCTGTAAGAAATAAAGACTTCGTGTATTTTATTTTTAAACCGATGGGGTTTGTCAATGGGGATTAGTGGAGAGTGGAGAGGTGGAGAAAAGAGAGGCCTATGCTTAGTAGCAGTGGGCTGTGGATGATGATGATTAGAAGTCAGTCAAACAGCCTCTAAAGCCTGATTGTTAAGGGCTATAACGACCGTAAAACCCCGGTATACGCGTGTTTTCTCGACTTGTCCAGGGCCTTCGATTTGGTGGCGTATGATCTCTTGTGGGAAAAACTTGAGCGTACCAATTTACCACCAGAACTTGTTACCATCTTCAAGTATTGGTATACGCACCAAGTCAACAGCGTCAGATGGTCGGGGGCAATGTCGGAGCCATATCGATTACAATGCGGTGTAAGGCAGGGTGGACTGACCTCACCCTCGTTATTCAACCTTTACATGAATGCGCTGATCGTCGTGCTGAGCAGTCAGCATGTCGGCTGTCATGTAGACGATGTATGTGTCAACAATTTCAGCTATGGAGACGATATGGTTCTGCTGAGCGCGTCGATTTGTGGCCTGAGGAGGTTGATAGCGACGTGTGAGGATTACGCTGTTAAACGTGGACTTCTTTATAATATTAAGAAAAGTCAGTACATGGTCTTTGAGGCCGGTAGTGCTATATGCCCCGACTATGTACCTTGTACCACCTATACGTCTAAATAGGGTACCCTTAGACAGGGTGAATCAGTTTAAGTACCTGGGACATAATAGTCACGGCTGACCTCAGGGATCATGCTGACTTGGAACGGGAGCGGGGGGCTGGCCCGCAGGTTCCCACGTTGCTCGGATGGCGTGAAAATAACTCTTTTCCGAGCATATTGCACGTCCACGTACACCTGCAGCCTGTGGGCTAATTACACGCAGAAAAGCTACAGCACCCTTCGCATTCAGTTTAACAACGCTTTCAGAGCGACGTTGGGGCTGCCTCGCTACTGCAGCGCTTCGGGTATGTTCGCATGGGCGCGCACGGACTGTTTTCATGCGACCATGCGGAAGCGCTGCGCGTCTCTTGTACGCAGAGTGCGGGCCAGCTCCAGTATCGTTCTGAATATGATAGCAAATAGGTTGGTCGGTCCTTATGTGCGACACTACTGTGACGGACAAGTTACATATAGTGTCGCACGTAAGAGACTATTGTAATGAATGAATATGAGCTAATTTTGATGATTGATTGATTGATTATGAATTTGTATTATTTAATTTGTGTTGAGGTTGTTTATTTGTGTGTGATTTCTAATATGGGTTATGTGGTACCTGTTTTTTTTTTTTTTTAAGGTCACCGCGCTTCGACGAATGGGGGTTTGGGTATTTAAAATTTACCAACGCAAATACCATACGTACGTATTCGATACGGCGGTATGTGCCGGAGTCCGCTAGCATACGATCGCGGGGGAGAGGCAGGACAAGTGGGGGTGCACTTCGAATTTCCCTTGAGGGATACCGCGGGATGCCGCGCCATCCAGGAGTACGCCACTGGCGGGTGCAGGATGCTGCCGGCATGCCGCGCCATTCAGTAGTGTGCCGCTGGCGGATTCTGGCGGCATCGCAAATCATGAGTGTGCGGTGGCCGGCGGCACATCCTCCTCGATGCCGTCCGTCGCCGTCCGAGTGAGCGCTGGCCTATAAGCTTAATATTTATTGTCTTTTTTTATGTATTACCAAAGTCAGAGCACGTTTTTATCTCAACATTTTGATATTTGGACTCCAGGCTGCTACTGAGAAATTCCAGATGAAAAATCCCAATAACACTTAGCCCGACCTGGGAATCGAACCCAGGACCTCATGCTCAGCAGTAGTGTTTGTGACCACTAGAACAACGAAGCAGTCGCAGCAGCAGGAGCAGCAGCAGGAGCAGCAGCAGCAGTTATTTTTCATTTAACAATAAAATTCTTATTATTATACCACCACAGACCATCTAACTAAAAGTTAAAAGTCACAGCAGACTAATCTGCGTGCGCAATTTATTTGCCAAACATGTAAACAAACACGAATTTTCCACTTGAGACAAACATTACCTTTATGCTAGTGTAAATAAAGTTGATTTTAGACCGACTAGATTTGTTGAAAAAGTCTTAAAAATATGAAGTTGTTACGCAAACTGAACCATATGTCTACCCATAAGGTTCAGTTTGCGTAACACGAGTTTTAGGAATTACAAATGTAATGCCTACGCATTACATTTGTTTTTCCTAAAACTCGCTTTTGGCAAATTAATTGCGAACGTGGATGGGTGGACGTGGGATTACCGACTTTTAGCAAAATTCAAAATTCAAAAGTCATTTATTCAAACTAGGCTGAGAATCAGCACTTTTCGAACGTCAAAATTACATAAGACAGTCCCCCAAAACGCCCACCCTTCACCACTTCCTAGAGCATTAGCTGGGAAGAAGAAGTGGCGCAACAAACTTCCCAGCAGCACAGCTGTCTGTTCAGTTAGAAGAACAAAATAAAAAAAAGATTCTATATAATAGTATTCAAAATAATTTACATTACGCAACACAAAACATAATTTAAATTATTAGCCATATGTTAACTAGCACACGCCAATATACCAAACAAAATAATCGAGAACTATACTCAGGCCGAAATAAAAAAACTAAACGTAAACAGCACTTAATATCTAAATAAAAAGCCTCCAGGCATAAAGGTCGTGCCCGCTTACATATAGTTGTAACTGGAAGTTATAAATGATAAACTAGGACCATCGAGGTAAAATAAATAAAAAACTAGTTAATTACTAATAACAATAAATAATATGATGAATTGTCGAGGTCACTAGCTAACCACATATTGCAATACAACTCATAAAAAAAACATTGTGATGAGTAGATTTTGTCAACAATAAATTAAAGTTACATTAAAATAACTTGACTTAAAAAGTCAAATAAAAAAACAATAATTTTAAAAACTCATATAACTTGTCAGTAGGTAAGCTAGAGAAAGAACATAAACATTGTCTTGAGTTAATCACAGCGACCAACTATTCAAATCATTTAAGTAGTCGTTGATAAAATAGTATGCCTTTGATCAAAGCTTGGATTTTACTTTCGTTTTAAACGCATGAAAAGGCAAATCTAGCAAAGAAGAGGGTAGCTTGTTATAAAAGGTTATACCAAGCCCAACAAATGAGTTATGAACCTTATGAAGCCGGTGAAAGGGAGCTCGTAGTTTGTCCTTATTTCTAGTGTTAACATTGTGAAAATCACTGTTTTAGTGTATATTTTGGCTAATATATAAGATATTGGCGAAGATGAATTGAGATGCCACTGTGAGGATACCAATATCTTTGAAAAAATCTCTCAGAGAAACTCTGGCAACTAGCTGGTAAATAGCTCGAACAGTTCGTTTTGGAAGAACAAATATATTTTGAATATCAGCAGCTTTGCCCCACAGCAGAAGACCGTAGGACATAACGCTATGAAAATAACTAAAATAGACTAACCGAGCTGTATCGGCGTCAGTGTATTGTCTTACTTTCCTGACGGCGTAGGCGGCCGAACTGAGCCTTCCCGCTAAGCTCGATATATGTGGGCCCACTGAAGTTTGGCATCTACTGTTATGCCCAGAAAAACTGCCGAGTTTACAGATTCAAGCACCACTTTATCTAAGACGATGTTGGGACCTAGATTTCTAACATTTGGTAGGGCGAACTTTACACATTTGTATCATCTGCAAACAGTACAACTTCACAGATACCCTTTAAATAGAATGGTAAGTCATTGATATACACTAAAAACAAGAATGGACCCAGTATTGAGCCTTGAGGTACATCTAACTGAACTGGTAGCCCAGAAGATTTCACACCATTAACATCTACACATTGGGACCTATTATGTAAATAAGAATTTATAACGTTGAGAGCTTCGTTTTGCACACCGTAATGACACAGTTTACGCAAAAGCGTGCCATGGTGCACGCAATCAAAGGCTTTGGAGAGATCACAGAAAACCCCAATAGCATTTTGCGAGTTCTCCCATGCGTTAAATATGTGTTTCAGCAAAGCAACACCCGCATCAGTAGTCGAACGACCATATTGTTCATTATGAAGGAGGCTATTTAAATTAAAATGTCTTAGCAACTGCTTGAGTATTAACTTTTCAAATATTTTGCTAAATGCTGGTAAGATAGAAATAGGCCTGAAATTGCCAACGTCACTTTTATTACCTGATTTAAATAATGGTGAATAAAACCAATGTTCTCTATGACAAAGACATTTTATTGTACAATAAACCAAAAGATATCATGTGTCTGCGGAGATTCTTAACACCGCGATTCAGCGGAGACTACTAAAAGTACAACGCCATCTATCGATGCATCAGTAAATTAAATATGGTTTATAGTATTAAACTAAACCTAAGATTGTACAAATGGTATGACTTTACTTTCTTCATGAGGTCAAGAAAAGTCCCTAAATCAACACATTTATTAAAAGTAACAGCTAAATAGGGGGCTACGATGTCTATTATTTTACCAGTGTTTTTAGACTTGAGTGTGTTAAAAACATTAACTACATCACGAGGCGTTACATGTTCGAAGCTAAATAAGGGACTATTTTTAGACACACTACTAAGCAAAAGGTTTTCAGCTTTAGACGGGGATGAATTTAAGGAGCGAGTGGTAGTTACAGGTATGTTGGCAAAAAACTCATTAAACGCCTCAGCTACGTCAGCTGCTTTATTAACTAATTTATTGTCGACCATAATCTCAAGTTGTTTATCTTGTTTAATCGACTTACCTGTTTCATTGTTAATAATTGGTTAATAAGTGGTTTTTACTTTATTATTGGATTTTTTAATTGTATCGCTTAAAAATTTAGATTTAGCAAATACACAAACATTTTTAAATAATTTTGAATAATTTTTGACATACTCTAGGAAAGGAGTATCAAACCTGAATTTTTTCAAACCATATAACTCGTATAGTCTCGCTCTACTTTTATAAATTCCTGGAGTGGCCCATTGGTTAAAGCCAACGGAGGTGCCATTAATTTGAATGGTTTTGGCCTTGAAAGTAGATTGGTACTCTTTTTGCACAACATCAAAAAGGGCTCCATTTCATTGGGATTCTCGTGTTCTACTATAGATGGTGTAATTCTATGAGCTATATTATTTTTAAACTTATTGCAACGACTAGCTGTATAAGGCCTGCATTTAATTTTATGCGGCTTTTTAAGTAATGCCATGGGGAAGCTAGCTAATAAACCACAGTGGTCAGACGTTAAGTCACTTAACACTATTTTATTTTTGGCATCACAATCACTAAATATATTATCTAGACAAGTTGGTAAAAAAAGTAGGTTAAAAAAACAATTTTATTAAATTATAAGACCTAAACAGATTATGGAGTCTAATACTTAATGGAGTAACATCTAAAATATTAATATTAAAATCTCCACATAAAATTATACTTTTATTACTTGATTTTAACCTATTGAGTGAATCCTCCATTACCGATTCGAAACTAATAAAATCACCAGAGTGGGGTCGATAAACGCAAATTATAACGTATCGCTCGAGTTCAACACAAGACAGCTCAATAGTGCGCTCGATGGAAAGATTAACTAAATCTAAACGTTGTTTACATTTCAACTTGTTTGAAACAAGAACTAAAGATCCACCGCGAATGGCGCTTTTCCTTACAAACGCACTTTGTAGGTACAGTAAAATTATCATCATTGGTAAACACTAAACACTACTTCATGTTCTTTCAACCAGTGTTCAGTCAAACATAACACCTGAACATCTTAGTTCTCTATAAATAAACTTAACTCTAGCGCTTCGCCGGACAGACCCTGCATATTTTGATGAACAACATTCAAAATATGCGGCTCACCCGTTGTCGCTCCTAATAGTTTAAACTATAAGGCGTATCAAAAGTAGTGTTAGTACCACTTTTCAAAATTCAAAATTCAAAAGTCATTTATTCAAACTAGGCTGAGAATCAGCACTTTTCGAACGTCAAAATTACATAAGACAGTCCCCCAAAACGCCCACCCTTCACCACTTCCTAGTGCATTAGCTGGGAAGAAGAAGTGGCGCAACAAACTCCCCAGCAGCACAGCTGTCTGTTCAGTTAGAAGAACAAAAAAATAAGATTCTATATAATAGTATTCAAAATAATTTAGATAATTTAGATTACGCAACACAAAACATAATTTAAATTATTAGCCATATGTTAGCTAGCACACGCCAATATACCACACAACATCATCGAGAACTATACTCAGGCAGAAATAAAAACTAAACGTAAACAGAACTTATCTAAATAAAAGCCTCCAGGCATAAAGGGCGTGCCCGCTTACATATAGTTGTAACTGGAAGTTACTAACAGGAATCGGTGGTACACTACAGGTCCCAGTGTCACACTGTATATTGTATGCTAAGAGATTAGCAATTTGTCTCCTACAACTAGGTGGCAAATACATTGTATAATTTGTCAGTTTGTAATCAATAATTAATTGATTACAATCAAAATATAAAATAGCGTCACTGTGACGACATGCCCTATTATAAATTAACATATTTAAATTATAAATGTGCCTATTTTGCTCATCAGACAAATATTGAGAATAAGGCAAGGCACAGAAAATAAATTTACAACTATTGGTCTCATTAAGATGTAACATCAAGTGGACACATTAATTATGTCCTTTTTTCTTACAGTTAAACTATCCCAATATAATAAAATAACAGTTGAACTGGGGTTAATTTTTGTCAATTTAATACTACTAATTAATTGGCTAATACTGGCACCGGGTAAACAATTATTTATAACATAATGTTGTGAACACTGATTAAATACTCTACCAAAACCTTGACCAAATTTGTCAGAAAATACATAAGTTGTGTTAATCAAATTATTCCTACTATTACATTATTAATACAGCTACCTACATTCTGAACCACTGAGGGCATGGGCGTAACAAGTTCAGGCTGAGTTTCCTGAGAGGAGGCGCAGCTAAAAGAGAGTTCATTTGTCAGAGACTCATACCTCTCTGCATTGTACTTGACCAGGTCTGCCAACTCATTGGCCTCCTGCATAAGCTTACTTAGATCTTGTTGACAAGCCTCATATTTACTAAAGATATCCTCTAGAGCATATTCCCTAACAAACAATTCATCCTGTAGGTGCTGAGTGTCAGTATCATACATAGTATTACATAATTGTAATTCACTATTACATTTATTTAATTAGCATCGGTGAATGTCGATTTAGCCGCTTTTTAGAAGCTTCCAAACGTTACGAACCGCACACTTAAAAACGCTAAACGCGGGGAATGAGCATTTGAGTCGCTTTTCGGAAGCTCGACACAGCGTCTGAACGCTACACTCCGCACACATTCGGATGCCGGTCGCATCGATTTGGCATCTGCGGAACACGACTGCACTAAATTTTGACGAAACGACTCCACCTTCACTACCCCCTCCCTTCACCTCTCCAGTATCGGAGCAGTCGCTAAAACGCGCGATTCCGATACCGCGTCCGAACACTGGAAGTCGCGAAAACGCGATGCAGCATCGATAGAATCTCTAAAAAGCGCGATTTTTTAATACTGCGATGGAACGCAGAGAGTCGCTAAAACGCGGCGCAGCATCGATACATCAGTCGCAAGATCGCCGATGGCCGATGCTAAAAGTAGCTAGTCTGCTAACCCTAAATGGTCAGACGTAGGTAATTTAAAACTATCTAAAGCGGTATTACCTACATGGTCGATCACCTAGGTCAAAAATCAATCTGCCTAGCCTAAAGCCTTTTCCCAACTATGTTGGGGTCGGCTTCCAATCTAACTGGATGCAGCTGAGTAGGTACCAGTATTTAATATGGAGCGAGTGCCTACTTGACCTCCACACGAACCAGATATGGGTACTTAACACGATAACCCTTGGTAAGACTGGTTGTCAGACTTTTGACTACGAAAGACTGTCAAAGATCTACGCAAAGAGTAGAATCCCGTTTATGTATAAATCTCAGAGTAATACGAGTATATTACTCTGAGGTATAAATTCAAAAGTCATTTCAAACGAGAATCAGCACTTTTCGAACGTCAAAATTACATAAGACAGTCCCCCGACACGCCCGCCCTTCACCACTTCCTAGTGCATTAGCTGGGAAGAAGAAGTGGTGATGGCGCAACAAACTCCCCAGCAGCACAGCTGTCTGTTCAGTTAGAAGAAAAAAAAAAAAAAACTATATAATAATAGTATTCAAAATAATTTACATTACGCAACACAAAACCTAATTTAAATTATTAGCCTTAAGTTAGCTAGCACACGCCAATATACCAAACAAAATATATATAGTAAATAAAGCCGTGTCTCCTGCGCGTGTTTTTTCGAAACATTACACAAAAAACCTTACATATAGGTAAACATTTGTTTTCATACACAAGCTGTCTCCTGCGTATTATAATATTTCTTAGTTTTTAATAACACATTTTGTGTAGAGTCGGAATGATTTCCGACGAGGAAGACGTGCTGTCAGTTTTTAGCAATTATAGACTCAGTAACGAGAAAAAGACACAGATTTCGAGTCAGGCCGTATTTAAGGCTTCGAAATTTTGATATTTACCAAGAGCTATGTATTGATGACCGGTTTGGATTGGGCAATTTCTTTCGTGTTTCTGAAACTGATTTTGAAGAATTGGTTTTACATAGACGGTCCGATGTGCACAATAATCTACATGGCGAATTGATGTAATTTCACCGGAAATGAGACTTGGCGTCACGTTACTATTTCTCGCTACTGGTGACTCATATACGAGCCTATCGTATCATACCCCTATATATAATGTACTCTGTGGACTCTGGTATCATCTGAGCAGCTGAAAATGAAACAAACCCTTCCCCTCTTCACTCGTGCGGGGAATGTTTTCCATGCAGCTCGGAAAACAAAAAATGTGTATGGCCACGCCTCTTTGTTTCGATGTTTTTGTGTAATGTTTCGAAAAACACGCGCAGGAGTCACGGCTGGGAGTAGATTAAGTATTAGGGATTATTATGAATGACAGCAGAAACCACGGATGTTTAGATGATCTCTCAGCCACTTCCTAGCTAGATGTCGGCACAATCGCACATTCGGAACATTTCAATTTTTACACCTAACTTAGAAATCTTTGAGAAACAACTTTATTAAGTGCGTCAACTAATGCATTAACTTTTTTTTTTAATTTTCTTTGCTTGTTAACTCGTCTCGTCTCTAGCCGTCTTCACTTTATTCTTTACACACATATGAACAGTATTCAGTTTTACTTACGATACCCCTAGATGGCATTGTATTCTTAAAACTATTTGAAAATTAAAATGTCCAGATAGCGTTGAGTACTTATTTGTTTTGATTATGAATAAATAAACACAACAACTAAAATGTAAATGCTTCAAGAAATTCGTATGTAAAGTCGAACGTCGGAATGTAAACCAGCAAGGCAAAGAATAATCGGGTAACCACAGACCAGAAATTATTGAATACGGTGATGACAATGAGTGTTGCAACCTTATAAAATGATTTCCTCTAAATCTGCCAGTTTTTCAAAGTTTTTCCATATGTATTAAAAAATATATTTATTCAAAACCAAGGTAATAATTATTATTATATTATGTCTATAAACCAACTAGAAAAACATTTATTGCTAAAGATTCAATTTCTTTACTGGGTATTTTTTTTTTTTTTATTCTTTGTGTCATTAACTCATTATACGCTATAAATTATATTAAAAAAAAAAACATAATAGTAAACATTTATTTAAAAATAGTAGCCCACCGGTGTCGGGAACAAGGTTCAAGCTACGGGTCATGGCTCCAGAGAGAGGAAACTCTTAACAATGGGGGCTTTGTCCAGAAGTACCGCTTTCTGAATCAAGCCCTTGATCCAACTGCCCATCGAGAACCTCCTCAGGCTCTTGGCTGTTATGGACCATTTAGACAGGGCCAATCCTCAAGACAATTCAATAACAGAATCGTGTAAATATTTAGAGACAGTCCACTGCATTGGATTGTCCTCAAACCAATATTGGGCTAGCCTAGCGAATTGTCTCGGGTACTGGCCTCGTCTAAATGGTCCATTAAGCCATTGGCTGTCACGAATTTCGGCACATTGATCGCTGAATATGTTCCTTGGTATTCTTTCTTGATGTGTAGTCCTGAATAGTTGCGAGTTGATTTATTGACTAATTCAAGAGTGTAGACATGATCGAGTCTAAAGCTATGCCAAAAGGTTACAGTTGCTGCTATCATGTGTGATGCTGATGGGCATCGTACGGTGATACCGACGATACTATGTCGCCCGCGCTGGCTGCTGAGTTATTCGAAGAAGTTCTTTTAAGATTTGAATATAATACAATATAAATGCTTTAATCAATTAATAAATAAATGTTTAATTTTTGCTTATTACGTAGTAATCGGCTTAAACCTACATAAGCCGATCATGTTAATAAGACAACATGATGGGATGTGCGGCATCCCCGGCATATTACTTCACAGGTTTAAATTCTACATATGCAGTGGCATTGTTGCTTAGTTGAATCCTATAATTATTATTAGGTATATAATTATATATTTTTTCTACAACGGGTTGCTCTTGGCGTTCATCTCATTCTTTTCTTCATTATAATGTTTCGAAGTTACTTTACTATTTAAGTCAATAGTTTGTGGATATGTTTTCGTTACAATCGCAGAAAATATAAGTTTGCTTCTATTTAGAAAAAACCGGCCAAGTGCGAGTTGGACTCGCACACGAAGGGTTCCGTACCACCGTAAAATATTTAGCAAATATGACGTATTAAAAAAAACTACTTACTAGATCTCGTTCTATACAAATTTTCGGTGGAAGTTTACATGGTAATGTGCATCATATAAATTTTTTAATTTTATTAATCTCTTATTTTAGAAGTTACAGGGGGGGGGTCACACATTTTACCACTTTGGAAGTGTCTCTCGCGCAAACTATTCAGTTTAGAAAAAAATGAATTTAGAAACCTCAATATCATTTTTGAAGACCTATCCATAGATACCACACGTATGGGTTTGATGAAAAAAAAATGTTGAGTTTCAGTTCTAATTATGGAGAACCCCCTAAATTTATTGTTTTTTTTCTATTTTTGTGTGGAAATCTTAATGCGGTTCACAGAATACATCTACTTACCAAGTTTCAACAGTATAGTTCTTATAGTTTCGGAAAAAAGTGGCTGTGACGTATGGACGGACAGACAGACGGACAAACATGACGAATCTATAAGGGTTCCGTTTTTTGCCATTTGGCTACGGAACCCTAAAATTGAAATGAAAGAAGCAGGTGAACCTTCATTCCTATACAAATTTTGTTGGAGTCCTGTGAACGTGGACGGTAGAATGAAACAAAAATGAACCTTCACTCGAGTGAAGAATCTGAAATCGGCTTTAACAGCCGATATTGACACATTTTTTGGTTTACTATTTCGCCACGTGTTAGTTTGTATACTGATCTAGCTGTACGGAGTAGTAGAAAAATATTTTTATTTAATGGCAACACTGATTAGGCAGAATAACTTGACACCCTTGTTGAAATTTCATTTATCAAAAAAAGTTACATAAAAGTGAAGTGTACAGTGAAACGTGAAGGACGATTATTTTCAAGTGATTGTAGTTTTTGCTGTAGATATAATTGCAAATTCCCTATTTTAATAAGTGCGTAGTGGATGAATTGTCATCTGTGGACGATATAATTGTTGCAACGAGATGATTATTGAAAATCCTGACGCTTTCAAGTCGTGGTTGACCTCCATATTGGAGCCCCTGTGAGTACATCCGCTGCCATATTTTATTATTTACAACATTGCGATATTTTGCGAGATTCGCAATTTTTAAGGAATTCTACTAATCATTACATTGATTTAGTTAGCGGGGATATTTCCATGCTATATGAATAATTAATAAGTAAAAGTATCGGGTTTCATTTAGCTTTATTTTTTTTTAGTTTGACGTACACACATGGCGTTTATTTTCATGATTTCAGACTTTGAGAGAACTCTGCATAGGCTTCAGCGTATATCTTTAAATCCCTTCAAATTCTTCGTTGTTATTGAAGAAACGAGAAAATAAATCGATTAAAATGACATTACCATGAAGTTTGATTAAATTCACAATTTTGCAGTTTGTAGAGTACAATCATAAACTTATAGCTCAATGACTTAGATTTTAATAGTTTCTCAGATTAGAATTATCAACACGTTTTCGTATCTTAATAAGGCAAATTGACAGCTAAAATGTTAACCTCTATGTTCTTCAATTCAAATTAACTATCTGTTTTTAATATGACAATTTATAGTCTAATCAGAGCAATGACTCAACCACCATAAAACAATTATTATTACTATTATTTATTGATCAGATCACATTTTATCTATAGAAATATAATAAAGCTGAAGAACAGTTTGTTTTTTTGTTTGAATTCGCAAATCTGGAACTACCAGTCGGATTCGAAAAATTATTTTTGCATTTTTTTGCCCAATTCTCGAGGAAGGTTTAATAAATTTATAATTTATATATTTTTTAAATTAATAATAATAAGGGTTTTAGGTTAACGAACCCACAGCAATTTTGCAAACAACAACCAACCCACAGCAAATTTTAAAATTTGCTGTGGGTTGGTTGTTGTTTGCAAAAATGGGTCCAACTAGCTTCTACGCTGTTACTTCATTTTTGCTTAGCATTCTATGTGACTTTTTCTTTTTGTCCGGTTCCTAAGGGCCGTAGTGTGATGGTAAGCAGCCTAAAACCCTTATTATTTTTAATTTAGTTCTTGTTTGCATTTGTGTCCAGTTGATCAATAAATCACTTCCGTTTTGTTGAAACTCCTATATAGCTAACATGACAAGCGCGAGAACACTCTTTTTCTCGTTTTGTCGAAATTTGTCTACGATTCTGACCTCATTCTAATCCAAAGTTGGCCCATTTTCACTAACACTTGTTCAATAGCCCAATATATCTTAGAGTTCAATGTGCCTCTTTGCAAAGGACCGATTTCCATTGCTTTCTGCCTTTTGCAACTATTCTCCAGTTTGGACCTGCTGGTGAGATTGAGTTCATCCTCCCAGCTTTTCTGTTGCCAACCTCTATTCCGTTAGCGATGTCTGGGTATCATTGTGTCAGAATTGAATCCATTTATCTTAGGGGCTACGTAACATGTGACCTGCCCATCTCCATTTCATTTGGTCTATCTTAGTGAGAATGTCTGTCAATCCTGTCTTAGCTCTTATAGATTTGTTCCTTTCTCGGTTCAGTTTCATGATTCCCAGCATGCTCCTCTCCATACCTTCCTCGCAATGTTCTAACATATTCCTGTGGTATTTGGAGAGTGCCCAGGTTACGGATCCATAAGTAAGGCAAGGGAGAGTACAAGACTTTGAGCTTAGTTTTATAACTGAGGTCTGTTGCTTTCATAACCTTTTTTGTAGTAAGTTCGATTTGAGAGATTATATGCCCCAGATAGATGTACTCTGTCACACTAACACTTGACAACAACTAAATATAATTCTGAATAAAAGAGCAGTTGAAATTTCAATGTTCACTTCAGCGCTGAGAAATGAAGAACTAACAGTGCAATCATATTTAGGGATTCAGTGTCGCCTACTGATAGCGTAAACGGGCCTTAGTCTACACCAATATTATAAGGAGTTTTTTTTTACCACAATGGGGAAACTCTTGGCCTGTATCTCATCTGATGGTAAGTTATGATCAGACCAAAGGTGAAAGCGAGCTTCGCTCGGAATCCTCAACCACAGAGGAACTCGCTATCTTACCTCTAACTGTCGAAACACAGCAATGCTGTGAACATTATTGTTATGGCGACAGACTTAGATAAGATGGTGGTAGCTAGCCAGGCGGAAATAGAGCAAGCCCCGGTCTGACATAGGTGGTCTAACCACTAGACCACAGTCGGTTAAATAATATAATATTGGTATATTTTGTATGTATTCTTCAAAACTACTGATCCAATTCAGCAAAATTCTTTCACTAATGGGAAACTACAGTATTGCTATCATAGAAGGATATTTTATGTTAAAACAAGAAATCTCAGGTAAAGTGTCCAGAAAAGCGAGGAGAAGCTAGTATACCATACTTGTTTATTACACAAGTCAATTGAAGAAAAATTGTCTTCAGGCTATAATACAGTTTGTCTATTTCCACAGGCAGAGCCACATGCATAGCTTGTACGTATTCTATTTTTGCAACACTTGTGTGGTTTAATCATCTACATCTAACTGTTGTTGCAACAGTTTAAAAATAAACGAGTAACGGTTAATTATAACCTATGTGTTGGTCCTACCGAAATAGAATTTAAACATCTCGAAGAATTTATTTACATTATCTGACTTGAGATTGTTAATGTCTTGAGATGTTAACTTTTCGGAGGATATGCAGACAGGTTCTTCATTATTGTCTGTACTGAGGAATCTGCAAAACACGACTTTAATTTACTTCTTAACAATTAACTTTTGTGTCATTATTTCTTTTTAACTAATTCACATAGGTATCTAAGTAAAATATTTTAAAGTCGTATTTATGTATTTCTTCAGATAAATTCATGTTTTGCAGATTCCTCAGTACACACAATAATTAAGTGAGGGCCCTAGATATACCGCCATAAATCTGTAATGTCATATTCTACAGATTTGCGAATTTCTTAAAATATTTAAGGAATTCTTAAGTAATTTCCTAAATAAAAATTATTAACCCAGAGATAGTACTTACTGGGATTTAGGCTATGCCACTTTATGCACGCGTCTGAATTGAGGGCCCAAGTTATTCAATCATAACAGTTTTAATTCACGTTTAAGAAATTCATGGCCCTTTGCTTTAAGTTTTTACTATTTTTAACTTATTTCCCTATGCCTTATTTCGTTTTGCAAGGGTTAAAAAATGGGCCCTCAATACAGATACACATTGCAAGTCAGTGTCAGATAGTATCTTGATTAAAATATCTGATATGTCATGATTTCATGAAAAAGTCATTGAATGGAACAAATCTAACATAGAGAGTATTAATGATTTTAATGATTACAATTCTGTAAATAAATATTTGTTATGATCGAGAATCATATTTTGATCAAGATACTGCATAACACTGACCAAAAACTGACAGAGCAAAGCCCATGTAAGCTGTCTTTGACCATTGTTAATCCCAGTCATGTTTTTACGCGTCAGAGTGTACCGAACGACCATTCAATAGGGATGATGCCTGAGTATAAAAAATGAAATTCTAATTAGTCCGTCAGTCAGATAATAAAAATATATTAGACACGTATTTTTTGCTTTATCATATTAATAAAAAACTACTTAGATAAAACGCATTTTAGGTTGGGGAGTGGGAGTCGCTACGTCACTAGTATGTATAAAATCTACATACTTGTGACGTCATGGCACATTTTACCTCAATGTATCGCCGTAATTTTTAGATTACGTAAAAAATGAAAAAATACGTGTCCAATATTTTTTTATAATCTCAAAGACGGACTAAAAAATTTTTTTTTGTCGTCATCCCTGTAGCGGCATCTACATCGCTACATGCGAACTATGCATCAAAGACCTGACGTCACACAACATCCTGACGTCACACAAATCCTGCATCGCGCAATTAGAGTTTACCGCGCGATAAACATATATACAAGCTTCCCGACTTCAACCTCTGGGCAGTTGCCCGCCAGACATCACACCCGTCTGGTCGGAGGATCCTCCCTTTTCTATGGTGGATGAGTGAACTTTACACCCTGTTCCTCATGCCCCCAAATCCCTATTGTAGCCGTAGAATATGGCGTTGCTGGCGGCGCAGCGCGGTTTTTTCTAAAAATTAATGCATAATAAATGTTGTAATAATTGCAAAGAAGTCTTAAAGTGACTAACATAACTTTAGTCGACAACAGTAGGTACGTAGGCATACAAAATCCAGGGGGGAGGGGGCAGCTGACCTCACCTGCCCCCCACCCCCGGGTACGCCCATGCATAAATCATCATGTCATCACATCTATATCATCTGCCTTTTCCCAACATCAACCTTCCTTCATCCTTTTGCCATACATTCATACAAATAAATAAAATTGAAGTGTCTTTTAGCTTTTTACTAAATGCATAAAAAGTAGACGCTGCTTCAAACAGACACACAAACAGTAAGTAAAACATGTTTTTAAAATTAATTTCGTCTGTGTGCCAGTTTGTTCTGGCTAAGGGTCGCGGGGAAGTCCGAAATGGATACCGTGGCCCCTGGCAACGTACGGGCAACTGAAGCAACACGGGTGGGTTTTAGTCAGTAAGAGTCTGACGCGCCCTCCCGCTGCGCCCAGAGCGGGAGAAGTAATTTCCCACACAAAAAAAAGGCTTGCGGTGGGAACTTGCGTAATAATGATATATATATATATTCAGATACTACCAGTGGTAGATAGTAGTCTAAAGATAACCAACTTTGTAATAATATGTTGGTCTTATCTTATTAGAGGTTATGAGATAACAGTACCTTTGATAGTTACGTAAAAATATGCTGACATAATGTATCACTGATAGAAGTGTTCATAATTAATACATAACATACAACGTCAAATTTTAGTTGTTTAACAAAAGCAGCCCACTTCATGTATCCAATGACTTAAGGCATTTATTTTAAAAAAAAATATATATATATACACCGTGACATTTTATTCGTGGTACAAAGGGCCAGTCAATGTAACCAACATAAAATACCTCTAGGAGCAATTAAAAATTTGTTACTTTAAATATATTTTTTAAAATTTTTAAATTAGTCATTGGATACCTGAAGTGGGCTGCTTTTGGAAGACGACAAAAATTTCACGGTGTATAATATCATACTTGTATTCCCTGAAGGAATAGACAGAGATATATATTATACCCATTTTTGGGTTCCGTACGTCCAAAAGAAAGAAGAAAGTGTCTGTCACAGCCAATTTGCTACGAATCTAATGGACCAATTAAGTTGAAGTTTGGTACACATGAATTTCTGTTTCTGAAACCCAAACACAGACATGTAACGTAAATAAATGAATTTTGTATATGGGGGTCACTTTTCAGGGTCAAATTGTAAAATTAAAGGAAAATGCTCTGCAAACTGTACCGTGTGACATCAAATGAAAGGGCTTACTGTGAGGGCCATAATCATATTTTTTTATAATTTTATAATCAATAGTTTTATAGTTATTTAAGAAATTAGATGAAAAATTACCATTCCCCCCTCATCTCTGCAACTACTGAGTCAAGAAAAATTTAAAAAGATATAAAACAGAATAAATAGTTCTACACTTATAAATTGTAGATTACTTACAGGAAAAAAATTACATGGCAAATCTCCCAATATAGTGCATACAAACTTACATTATTTGCAGTTGAAATGTATGGAAGAACATGTTTTTCAACTAAAATGTTAAGTTTGTTCTTGGTATAAATTCATCGGTCATCACTACGGCCAAGTGCATGTTGGACCATGTACAATAAAGGGTTTCATTGTGCGTGGTCCAACATGTACTTGGCCGTTTTTTTTAGTTAAATTACTGATAATGATCGTTTCATTTGTTTCCAGCTGCGATGCCGACCCAGCAGCCCTCGCTAAGTATGTGTATGCTTTGGTTAAGAAGGACAAACCCCTGGACGAGCTCCGGGAGGTGATGGTGGATCAGCTGGATGTCTTTCTCCAGCAGGGTAAGTTTCTGATGAAGGCATTGCATTCTTCATGTAATATAGCATATAAATGGTGGCCCGTAAAGAATGGATAACCGGATATTGGATTGCTGTCCCATCGACCATGAGTCCACCTGTGTCTGCGCGCACACTTGTGCATTATAATATAGGCGTGTGTAACTCTTTACGGAACCGACTCACTGATCCGGATCATTGAAGTGTTCCAAAAGATTAGTTCAGTAACAACGTTTCAAACACATCATTTGAATCTGAATCATTACTTTGCCTCTGTGCTCTTTCCGCGCGACCGTCGCTTGCGAGGCGACTCAGCAGCAGTGAGCGAGAGAGAAAGACTGAGACGCTTAGTTACATTACTTTAGTCAGTACTACTGAACTGACTTGCGAGTCGCGAGTCTTCTTCTTTTCGTGTGGTTAGTGACTAACCTGGTGTCAGATTTTTAAAGCCGCCCAAGGGCCTTTGACTTGGCTTCACATGCCGTCGAGAAATATCTCTCAGACATTTCACATTTCCTCACGATGTTTTACTTCACCGTTGACACGAGTGAGCGGGTGACACATTACAATCTATTTAATTCAGAAAGAGATACCAAATGAGATGTGTATCACTTAAACTCTCACAGTTTTTCGTTGTCGTTATCCATTTTTATATCCTTTGAGTCGATGATTCAAATGATCCAAATGAAACATATCAATGATTCGGATCATTTCAGTGATCCAGATGCAAATGTTCCAATTGCAAAAATGATACACTTTGCTCACTTCTATTCTATATAATATATACACCATGTCCGGTAAAGAATAGATAGCCGGATGATGTATTGCCGTTCCCTCGACCATGAGAGTGAGCGAAGAGAGAGTGCACCTGTGTCTGCGCGCACACACTTGTGCACTACAATATCTCCCGCGCCGAAGGCTGGTTGCCGCTGAGATTAGTCGCACAGCCGAAATTCGGTCTGGAGGACTATTCTTTCCGAGTTAGCACTAACGTTGCTCACAGAGTGAACCTCCTACAGCCTTCCCTACCACGCTTTGCAGTAGTACTCACAACTACATATCAAGCTATGCAATTCCAGTATAAGCTGACCTCTTATTGTAAAGAAATCCTATACATTGAGAGATCAGCTCTGGAAATTTTTGCGCATTTGTATGTAGTTTTCTCTATGCTGGTGCATGCAAGGGATCAGAAGGGGTTAGGAATTCGACCTTCATACTATTTGACACCAGAAACTTTCGATGCCCGAACTGAATAACTAAATGAATGCCGGAAAACGTCTGCTCCACTGGCTATCGGTCCTTCGACAATAATGGCTGGCCCACTGCTACTTTAGCTTGCTTACTCTGCAAGTTATGTTGGTAACTCCGGTTCTTTCCCAGATAATTTCATTTCTGATTGTATTATTCATACTCGTATTATTTATCGACAGAAACGAAACCATTTGTGGAGATGCTATTCACGGCTCTTGAGAGCAATGATTACTTGAAGCTGGGAAGAGAGGAGAAGATACTGCCGTCGCCACCAGCGGCCGACGCCGAGCCGTCGAAAGAACCTGAGATTGAGAACCATGGTAAGTAAAAACTAAAATTGTATTAATATTACCAGCCTATTAAGGCTTCGCCAAATAGAACGCGTACTTAGCGCGCGTTTGAGCGCTAGCTTGACGCTGCACAATAGCGCCGAATTATATTGTACGTACGTTTAAAAGAAAAGAAAGAAAAATGCGTTTATTGGCATTACAGCAGAAAAATACACCTTATAAATAAAAAATAAAACAATGATTATAATGCCAAAAGGGCCTCAGCTCAGTATAAATGTCAGATGGCAACACGTGTACCACCTGACGCTGATTTTCAGCTGCAACGCACGAGTGCCAAAAAAAACGCTACCACGCCGCCACAGAGCGCGCGCGTTAGAGCGCTAGCCCTTTTTTTTTTTTTTAGGGTGGGAAATCATCAAATTACTTCTCCCGCTCTGGGCAGAGCGAGAGGGTGTGTCAGACTTTCACTGACTAAAACCCACCCATGTTCACCCGCGATATCCCTTTCGGACAAACCCGCAACCCCAGCAGGCATTGGTCCTTACGGACCAATTGAATTGGTCATTACGCTAGCCTGAGGGCGCGTTCCCAGTATGTCATGGCGGTTAATTTATCGTTGAATTTACAGTTAATCGTGTCGTCCTATAAATGAACACCTACATTTAAATACACAAGCCTTTAAGCGACAGGATAATCTGTCACGACATAGTGGGAACGACGAACGCCGCGATATAGCTCAGAATAGGGATGATGCCTGGGTAAAAAAAAAGAAATTCTTATTAGACCGTCAGTCAGATAATAAAAAAATATTAGACACGTATGTTCTGCTTTATCATATTAATAAAAAAATACTTAGATAAACGCATTTTAAGTTGGGGAGTGGGGGTCGCTACGTCACTAGTATGTATAAAATCTACGTACTCGTGACGTCATGGCACATTTTACCTCAATTTATCGCCGTAATCTTTAGATTAAGTAAAAAAACAAAAAAACGTGTCCAATATTTTTTTATAATCTCAAAGACGGACTAAAAATATTTTTTTGGCGTCATCCCTATTGTGTTGCACTATGACGTACGTTTATTGTCAAACAGCGCCGGCGCTAGCACGCCGCGACAGAGCGTTGCATGCTGCGCTGTACTTAGCGCTCTAACGCGCACTAAGTACGCGTTCTATTTGGCGAAGCCTTTCTTGACCCACTGCAGGGCAAAGGCCTCTTCTCCTACAGAGAAGGCCCGAGCATTGATCGCCACGCTTCCACGACACAGGGAATCCTAGAGTGTAGGCTACTGCTATTTGAATTGAAGTAATATTATATTAAAAATGTTCCCTCTGCTGGGACCCAGGCCTCCTCTCTGTGAGAGGGAGCAGGCTGTACCACGCGGGCCCAGTGCGGGTTGGTAGATGTCACAGTCAGTACATTACTGTCGCGGCCGGCAACAGGGGCATTGATGGACGAACGTGAAAATATAGGTCGAGGCGAACACATACGTGAGTCCATCAATGCCTGTTTACGACCAAGGCTTGTATTGTTCTTTTCTCAAATAATTCGCGGAAATTCAAACTAAACGTGCGACAATCTAAGAAGCCCGATTTGACACCTATCAAAATATTTTGTGCAGAGACGAGAAAAATAATCGTTTGCTTTAATTATCGATTCTTTTGACATATCGATTTATCATACTTAGAATTTGTAATCGACAGTTTACCTACATTGCTTAAAACTGATTCTCGAGGCATATCTTTTTATTACACGTCATCATCATGATCACGACGTGTAAAAAATATATTCACTGAAGTGACGAACTTCGGATGATCCAGAAAGTTATATATCATCAGTTGAACTGTCTTCGTCGGTTACCATTATAATAAATTAATTTTCCAACATATTGTCAAAATGTACATCTCTTCTAAAGTCTTCCGTTATAATTTTCTTTTCATCGATTTTGTTGTTATATGTTTAAACTTTTAATAATACAGTAACTAGTTTTTCTCTTTTCTTAATGTAATGTTTGTACCTATCGATTTTTCAGTATATCGATTTTATTCGGTCAAAAAACGACTTAAAACGGTCACAACACTACAGCAACAAACCCAAAGACATGACATTGTAATAACGTTCTGTCGGAATATGAATTAACGATTAATTCGTGTTTAGACTGCGTTTTTCCAATATAAAGTGAAACTTGGTGCTTACGAATGATACTCATTGTTATAGTGTATGGATAACATAGTGATTCATTAGGATAATGAATTTGATATTTCGATTTCCTACGTAGACGTTCATACAAAGGCCGCTTTCCGAATTAGAACGTAATCGCTCACAGCGCTGACATCAATATTTGACGTTCCGAGTTAGATATCACGATTATGACAGCTGAGGGCTGTCAACAATTCGGAACGCCCGTGAACGTTCTCACGGTGCTCGCTCAACGTCAAAACTTGCATATCACATTTCTTTGTGTTTATACTACACATTTCTTCTTCTTCGTTGCTTAGGTGGCCACGGTAGCCAGAAGCACAATTTCGAAGATGCCACGTTTGTCTAAAGTTATGATGCGACTCAAAACAAAACAACTGACATCTTTGACAGCGCTCACGGTGATATTAGTAAAAGGCATGGTCGGCGTTATCGCAAGATGGCGCATGTCATGACGTCATCTATGACGATTCACAATACCGCGCTAAGGCTTATTCGGAACGGCCGTTCAAATCGCTCAAATCGATTACAGCCTAACTCGGAATGCGGGGAAAGTTATCGCGGCATGTATAATGAGAAACGTCAAATCGGGCTTCTTAATTGTCGTCGGTTTAAGTAAATTAATTACACATTCCAGAATCATTGACGAACAACCATATTTTTCACACACCATTATGTTCATTTGTTTGTTCTTTACTTTAAACAGCTTTATTTGCAAGCCAAATCCAAATTTAAATAATCTCTTTGATAAGTAACCTCCTTGGTTGCCATGTGTAGAAGTAAAAAGTTGGTTCCATTTTTAAATTACACGTCAGATATGAGTTTTCATAGTAATTTATTCGGCCGGTAAACACGACAGATGTTGATACTAACATTGCCGGCCGCCTGCTCGCATGTATTTCACCAGTACAGCATTTTCGATTTATAACGTCGTCGAATTTCCAAACATGTTTAAGAAAAGATTATTATTTTGTTACACATAATCGAATTGTGTTTTTAAATAACTTCAAAACTGAACACAAACATTCCCTCCCACCACACCATAGAAATAGAAATCTCCCAGTGTTTTATAACTAAATTCTTTGAGGGAGGCCAGTGTTACAAAAACGCTGTAGGTAAAATTATACTGAACAGCTACATTCAAATTGTTTAACATCCAAAATTAATTTTGCCTTATAGATCAGTGCTGAAATCTTGGAAATTGACAATCTTTTTCACATAAAAAATGAACATAAAAAACAAAAAAAAAAACACTCCAAATTGAAAAATAACAATTTCGGAAGTCGGTGTGTTTGGTTTTGAATTTTCGTTTTTTTGTAAAAAGCTTTTATTTTTAACTTTTTAGTTGTGGTACCTATACAAAATCGAATACCCTGCTATGTAAATAACAGTGACAGGAAGTTATCATCATATCATCCACACACTAAGTGGAAAAAAATACGTATTATTGAAGCTAACTCAAAAACTATCCAAGCAAAGTTAATAAAACTTATATGGGACCAACTTCGGAGTAGACCCTTTCATACAAAAAAATAATTTTCTAAATCGGTCCACAATTGACGGAGAAATCGGTGAATATACATAAAAAAAAACCACATATGCTACGAACATAGAACCTCTTTGGAAGTCTGTCAAAAACTGCGACGCAAACGCGACAAAATCGCCGACTTAACAGGTATAAGGCCCGGACTCCACCAAAGCGGAGACGACACGAGAGGAGAGATGTGCGAACTCGGACCCGACGTGTGGACACGTCAAGCGTCGAGAGCAGAGGCTCTGCTCTCGCTTTAAAACAGTTAAGCGGATAAGGTTACTAAATATACGTCGTATATTGTATTTTATCATGGACTTCCGCAGTCACCCCTGAATCAAATAACTACTCCAGTATAAAAATTGATCACAAGGACGGGAACTTCATGTGACTCTCGGTTATAACATCATATTATTTGTAAACGCCATCTCTACAGAGTATTAACCCCTATATTTTTTCCCTAGCCGGTGCCCCACTAATCCCGTCGCCCGTATCTGGCGGAGAGACGCGCGGGCGCTCGCCTTGCGCCGGCACGCTGGCGGGCGGCGTCGCACCAAGCGCGGCGCCGGCCGTATTAGGCGCGGCCGCTTTGGGCGCGGGCGGATTGTCCGCGGGCGGATTGGGCGCGGGCGGAATGTCCGCGGGCGGATTGGGCGCGGGCGGATTGGGTGCGGGCGGATTGGGCGCGGGCGCGATGAGAGCGAGGCTGGTCGTGTCACGCGGTGCGAAGCTAGCGGCGACCGCTCCTCCCGTAGGCGCGGTGCCGAGAGGACATCCGCACAATGAGCATACGCTTGTTAAGGTAAATAATAATCTACTTAATAATAATCTTAAATGCTTTCATTGACACGACAACACACCAAGAATTCCTTATATAACTGTGGCGGCATCTGAAATGAAATTGTTTATTCTGCAAATAGGATATCGGCATCACTTTTACACGTCATATAAAAAATATTAAAAATAAGCTAGGTGAGGTCGGTGTTTCCTATCTGACTACTCTGAGAAGAAAGGCCGAAACAAACTCAGAGGTCGCAGTCTCTTTTAAAGTCTAGACATAATCTTGGTCAAGCTATGTGAGGACCATATAGATTAGTGTCTGAAATGGTCTTTTGAGGAAAGAACACACAGATTTGAGCGGACCTGTCCTGATCTACATCTCCACATCCTGCGTCGTCACGCAAAATCATGCATCGCGCAATCGACTAGCATATATACAACGTCCCGAAATAATCGTCGGGCAGTAGCCCACCAGCCATAACACCCGGTGGTCGGAGGATCCTCCTTTTTCTATGCAGGATGAGTGAACTTTACACCTTGTTCCTCATACTTCTATATAGCGATAGAGAGCATGATTATCCGTATCCCGTAATGCACACTCAGTAACAAATTACCACAGGTGACACATTATAGAGAGACATGATGGAGTTGGCTTCGGGTCTGCGTACGCCTTCCATCTTCTCTTCGTGTGATCAGTGACTAACCTGGTGTCAGAGTTTTAAACCCGCCCATGGGCCTCACCTGGCTTCACATGCCGTCGAGAAATATCTCTCAGGCACGTTTCCTTACGCCTTCCAAAGGTCCGGGACCGAGTCCCGAGTTATGTATGTTTATTAAAATTTTAATTTCTGGCACAGGTATTGCCGTTAACTGAACTGCTAGAAGAACCTGTAGACCAGCCTCCAAGAAGACGTGATAGAAGAGGAGACCCTGTAAGTACTTTATTTTATTACTAGCTTTACCCGGCCCGGCTTCGCACGGGTAGCATTAAGTACTTATCTAAGGTGCACCTTTCACGTGACAGTGCTGCCGCGTCAATACTGGTCCTCATACATTTCTTTAAGTTTATACGAGATAACATTCCGAGCAGAGAAGTAGGATTAAGAAATAATTTATGTAGCATAAAGAAGAAATACAATGCATGTTACTTTATTATGATATTACATTTGTGCTAGTTTTTTGTGAATAATGACCCATATGCTAGGAAAATCTCCAATTCCTCATTCGTCCAATAAGATTATTTTACAAAATCGGGGAAGTTAAAACATGTAACAGCAATAGTTTGTGAGTAAGCGCGTGTGATGCGTAATGGGGAAAGTGCATGAATGTGTGGTGTATGATGTGTTTATAAAGCCGTGTCTCCTGCGTGTGTTCATCGAAATATTACACAAAAAACATTACACATAAACATTTGTTTTCATACACAAGCTGTCTCCTGCGCAAGTATATGTTTTTTTAGATTAATAACACATTTTGTGTATATGTAGTAATGAGTTCCGACTAGGAAGACGTGCTTAAAAAGTGACGAACAGTATCTCTATTACAATCCATCGTCAATTTATTACAACTTGTTCACAACAATTTAGTTCACTGCTTTGAAGTGTAGTGACAGCTGTGCGCGATGCGCGCGGCAGTTGAAAATTAAACAAACCCTTCCCCTCTTCACCCGCGCGGGGAATGTTATCCATGCAGCTCGGAAAACAAAAACATCGTGTTTGCATACACAAATATGTCTGGCCACGCCTTTTTGTTTCGATGTTTTTGTGTAATGTTTCGAAAAAACATGCGCAGGAGACACGGCTTAAGAGTGTGATGTGTGTCGTGTGTGTGTAGAGAGGGAAGGTGATTTAGGATGTCTGTGGGTGTAAGCGTTCGTGATACTAATAATTATTTATTTGCATAGAGGTTTCATCAGTGCGTCTGCTTCATCATAATCTAGGGTGAACAGGAATTCTTTAGTGAGTCATTACTGAGTCACATTGCTGTCGTGCTCGGTATGTAATTTCCTATAAACCTATAGCAAATGTATGGGGACCAGTAGTGACGCGTCACAACACTAGTGACGTGTCACACAACACTAGTGACGTGTCACACAACAGTAGTGACGTGTCACACAACAGTAGTGACGTGTCACACAACAGTAGTGACGTGTCACACAACAATAGTGACGCGTCACACAACAGTAGTGACGTGTCACACAACAGTAGTGACGCGTCACACAACAGTAGTGACGCGTCACACAACAGTAGTGACGTGTCACACAACAGTAGTGACGCGTCACACAATAGTAGTGACGCGGCAGCATTGCTGCGTGCAGCGTTGTTCAGTATCATACCTTTACATGGTGATATTAATATTGTTATATTGTTTGTCAACAGACCCGCGACACAGACAGAAGGCGACGGCGCTCTCGGTCGTGGGAGAGACGCGCGCGCGCACGAAGACATGCGCGCGACACCGAACACAACAATGAAGTCAGAAGGTAATTTAACACACCACACACCACAGTTTGGCAATAAAATCTAGACTGTAACATTATTTTTTTAGTCTATTTTCCTCTTTACTTCCATTTTTGTAAAAATAAACCTTCCTGTGTTATCGATATCCGAACACTGACCTGTAAATTGGCACAGATGATTCACTCCGCAAAATCATTTAAATAAAAAGCGACTCTTGCTACGACACAATAAAGTGCAATTCAGGTCACACAGCGCTAGTCACCTACAGTTATATTCACCTAGAAGTTGCCTCTCTTTCTAACGCGCGACTGTTAGATCTTCTGACTACGTTACGCTCACGTCGGGCCCCAAACCACAGATTATCAGATAAATCACTCCATGTACTTACGCGCGCTAACTACTCAGCGGCCGGTTCGCACGCGAACCATTTCTCAGTGGGTTGCCGACAGCCGCGAGGCGCGTACGCATATATTTCGGTCGACCTGACGCACTTAGTTTCAAATTCTTGTAATATGGCTGGCTCTGGTGCATTATGTGCAGTTGATGGATATAGATCCAGCAAGAGAAGAGATAAAAACTTATCTTTTTTCAGTTTACCTGCTGATACAGAAATGTGAGTATCTCATTTGTTTTACTATCGTTTTTTAAAATAGGTGAATTGTTTAAACTTGCTAAAAATAAAACGTTTAACTCCCCTTGCCTTTGTTTCCCTCAAGAGTGTCTATTAAAAAAAATTGTGAATATTATCTACACTAAAGTTCAACAATTGTGAATTTCGACAAGATAAAAAAAAAACACCTGTACGATTTTTTTATTTATCTTTATTTCAGACGTATTTTTAAATAGATATATAGAATTAATTAATAACTAAATACATGAGTATAGCTATAAGGTGCCAAAATACAAAAAAAAAAAAAATAAGGTAGAACACAAGACATTGTGATGGCTATTGGCTAAGACACTTTAAAATAGTGATACATTCAAAGTGTTTTACACGTTGAGCGGACTTTGCATTTTCCGACTTTCCGTTAGACTTTCAGTCATAACTTTTGATCAAAAAGTCGTTAAAAAAACCCACATAGACCGAAACAATCGTGGAGGCTAGAGGTATTAGAATTAACAGTAAAATGTATTAATATGTGTGACCTGGCGTACACACTGGCCTCCGAATAAAGAGCCGTGTGATTCTCAAAGGAAATACGCGGTCTCTGAAGGTGGTACTTTGTGTTTCTGGAAGGATACACATGGCGCTCAACGTGCTAACAATTAAACATCCTAAAACATTAAAAAGCATTTCATTTTATTTCATAAAGTGTAGTAAAAATACTTACTGACATCTTAATCGAAAGAGGCAGCCGTTTTTTTTTTGAGGGTGGGAAATTATCAAATAACTTCTCCCGCTCTGGGTGGAGCGGGAGGGTGTGGGTGTGTCAGATTTTTACTGACTAAAACCCACCTGTGTTCCTTCCGTTGCCTGTGTGCCGGCCGCGATATCTCTTTCGAACAAACTCGCAACCCCAGCAGGCATTGGCCCTTACGGACATCGCTAGTTGGTGCTGACATCTCCGCCGTCGACCCGGGCCTGGTCCTTATCGGACGGCGAGCTACCCATTGCTCACCGTCCGCAAGCCCGCGCCTACGGTGGCCGGAAGTCGAAAGAGGCAGCCTTGGTAATTGACAATAACCACGCGGCGGCGCGCAGCTACAAAGCAAAACTCACCTTACGCTTGTAACGTTAGGTACATTTTCGTGCGCAGCGTCTAGCGACTCGAAGGTATAGGCATAGCAGTAGGTATTGAACATTTTGTATGGTGTGATTTATTTATCTGGTAATCTGTGACCAAATTTTTTTTTATGTATACTGCGTTCGCAATTCATTTGCCAAACATGTAAACAAACACGAGTTGTAGGCCTTTATGCCTACACATAAAGTTCAGTTTGCGCTACAACTTCATATTTTTTATGACTTTTCAACATTCTAAAATCAAATTTATTTACACTTGCATAAAGTTGATGTTTAGCAAATAAATAGCGAACGCAGATTATTTAGGTAATACGGACTAGGAAAGCCGGTAACTTCGTCAGGCACTACGTTCTTGTTGCTTAGGGCGTAGAGCTTAGTATAGTATAATCTTGATCTGTTTGCCCGTCAGACGGCCGCTGTCTCGCTCGCCGTCGCCGCGAGGTCGGTACAGAAACAGAAGTCCCCCTCCACCGACTATTGACAGACAGAATAGCAGATCTAGGTATGTATCACCTATATACATCCCTATCCTTACATTTATTATAAAACAAAGTGCCCCGCCGCGTCTGTCTGTCTGTACGCGTTAAACACAATAGTACCGAACGAATTATCTAACGGTTTTCATCAATGGACGAAGTGATTCATGAGGAAGGTTTTGGTGTATAATTAATTAAGGTTTTGGTGTATAATTAATTAAGGTTTTGTGTAAATTGGCTGAAATATGACGGTTATTGTCGACGTTATCGAAAAAAATCATGCCTACTGGGGAAAAAAAAAACTATTTAGTCCGTCAGTCAGATAATAAAAAAATATTAAACACGTATTTTTTGCTTTATCATATTAATAAAAAATGGTTTAGATAAAATGCATTAAAGTTGGGGCTCGCTACGTCACAAGTCAGTATAAAATCTACAGGCCAGTAACGTCATGCTACATTCTAACGCATTGCCTGCTCAATGTATCTCCGTAATCTTTTGATTACGTAAAAAAGAAAAAATACGTGTCCAATATTTTTTTTTAATCTACATGTCGGACAAAAAATTTTTTTTTTCTTTACATCCCTATTGAGATGGCAAACAATACACTCGAAGTAATAATCTGAATTTCTTTTTAACGATGGAACAAGAGAATTTGTAAATACTTATATAATTTTTTTCCACAGATCGAGATCACCGACCGTTCGCGACCGCGAACATGAGCGTGAAAGAGAGAGGCTGAGAGTGCCGCGCGAGTTAGAGCGAGACAGAATGTCCCGCGACAGGGAACATAGAGAAAGGGTGTCTCGTTCTAGAGATAGGGAACGGTAAGCATTCAGTTTGTTCGTAGGTCGTAGTTTCGAACCCTGACAGGCGCTTTACTCTTTGTAAATTATTAAATCACAACTACTCGCAAAACGGTGAAGGAAAACATTGTGAGGAAACCGGCATGTCCTAGAACCAAAAATTCGAAGACATGTGACATCTACCAACCCGCACTGGGCCCGCGTGGTGGATTACGGCCCACTCCCTCTCACAGAGAGGAGGCCTGTGTCCCAACAGTGGGAACATCATAGGCTGATTCTGTTAAGCATTCAGTTCCTACCTTTCTTGTACGTGTTGTAGTCAATCAGTCAATCTGCCTAGCCTTTTCCCAACTATGTTGGGGTCAGCTTCCAGTCTAACCGGATGCAGCTGAATACCAGTATTTTACATGGAGCGACTACCTATCTGACCTCCGCAAACCAGTTACTGGGTACAGTATTTCGAAACTGGTGTCAGACTTTCGGGCTTCTGACGACTCGTCTTCTTGTTTCGTGTGGTTAGTGACTATCCTGGTGTCAGAGTTTTAAAGCCGCCCATGGGCCACTGACTTGGCTTCACATGCCGTCGAGAAATATCTCTCAGGCATGCCGGTTTCCTCACGATGTTTTCCTTCACCGTTTTTTAAGCAAGTCATGAAAAGAAAAGTCAAGAAATGAAAAGTGCGTGCTTTGCGTTTGAACTCGAGACCTATGACTTGGCAGTCTGTCGGTCACACCATTATACTATCACTGATACCGACTAGTAACAACTGTCAAAGATCCACGAATGACAGCCGGGACCAACGGCTTAACGTGCTTTCCGAGGCACGGAGGAGTCTCGGTATGTAAAGATGGTCACCCATCCACGGACCAACCTTTGCAAGCTTAGCTTAAACTGATCGATCGACTCATGCGAATGTTATTACTTAGCCACGAGCTTCTCCTTAACGTATAACTACCATTCTATATTTACCTATATTTCTCACAGATCCCGCGAGAGATCTCGCGATCGGTCCCGTGGTTCGACATCACCTCATCCTGAAACAAGACTGGAACACAACGATGCTTACAAGCGACGTTGTCGAGACTTCGATGGTGAGTGCATTTTTTTTTTACTGTTAGTGCTTGTGGCGGCATCTACAACGCCACATTTGAACTACGCATCACACTGACAAAATCCTGCATTCCACAAGCATAGTTTACCGCGCGAGTAGCTTATAGGATCGATTTTTGGGACAGGTACACACGGCTGCACTGGGCCCACGGCTTATTTGAATTTAGTTGAATTGTTTTTATTGTTTTATTACGGACGATTTTAATGTGCTCGTCTCTCTATATTGTT
This sequence comes from Agrochola lota, assembly GCA_947364205.1. Taxonomy (NCBI): domain Eukaryota; kingdom Metazoa; phylum Arthropoda; class Insecta; order Lepidoptera; family Noctuidae; genus Agrochola; species Agrochola lota. The sequence goes on along the minus strand of OX376246.1, from coordinate 3,343,904 downwards.
CTCACATGTATAATTTCAACATGAATGATGTAACCAATATTTTGTAACAATATTCTGATTTAAAAGAGTGTCCGTGGAGTTTCTTGCCCGTTCTTCTCCGTAGGAACCTACTACGCTTTGGAATCGGCAACTAGCTTCATCTTTCTGACTGACCGTCCCCTTGACAATTCAAAAGAACCTGTAATTGCTTTATTTGAAATAAATGCTATTAGTTTGCACATCAAGCTATATATTTCCAGTTAATGCTGATCTCGCATTGTATAGGATTTCCGTACAATGCGTGGTCAGTTTATACTGGAAATTTATAGCTTGATGTGTAGCCGTGTGTACCTTAACCGATGTCGCTACATTAAAACGATCTAAGGAGACTGTGCTTAACTTTTTGAGACATATTAGAAAAAAAATATACAGGAAGCTAGAAAATGAATAGTTTTCACATACACTTTTTTTTATGCCAATCAATCCTGTTTCTTATAAGGATCAAAGAACTCTGTCAGACCAGCTGAGGTTTGAGTACTAGAAAAGTCAGTAATCGCAAAAAACTTGGTCAACTTACATGATAGTCATGTTGACTGAGGAAAAAAAATGTATTTAGTCCGTCAGTCAGATAATAAAAAAAACATTAGACACGTATTTTTTACTTTATCATATTAAGAGGGTTTATCCTAAAAGTTGGCAACATCGCAAATAACTGTCAAATATTTACCTGTTTTGATTCTTATAGCAATATTACTGAATAGAAATAAGAAATGTGGCTAACTAGCGAACTAGAGTATTAATAATGAATTGCAATTATAACATTGAATTTGTTGTAGTAACCCATTTTAGGTGTAAAAAACGCATTTGGAAATTTTCCAAATAGTTTTTTTACATCTAAAACTAAAAATTCGGTGTTATGATACTAATTATTGCATTTCATAATCAATATTCTAGTTCGCTAGTTAGCCACATTTTTTATTTCCATACAGTAATATTGCCAAATTAATCAAAACAGTTAAATATTTGACATCTATTTGCGACGTTGCCCACTTTCAGAATAAACGCTCTTAATAAAAAATGGTTTAGATAAAACGCATTAAAGTTGGGGAGTGGGGGCTGGCTCGCTACGTTACAAGTTAGTATAAAATCTACTGCGGAGTGACGTCATGCCACATTTTAACTCAAAAATATGTTGCCGTAATCTTATGATTTGGTAAAAAAAAAGATACGTGTCCAATATTTTTTAATAATCTACCTCAGGAACCGAAACCGAAAAGCGCCCTCTGTCGGCGCGAACACGCGTTCAGGCTCACCGAACAAAAAGTTCTAACGATCGTGTATTCGTGCGACGATCGCTTTTAATACGTACCACTACGAGAAAATAATAGAAGTTTTGTTATAAATGGATATTCGTTTGTTTACAGAGAAGGGCTACTGTATGCGCGGCGACTTGTGTCAATGGGACCACGGCAGCGACCCTGTCGTACTAGAAGACGCCTCGGCCGCGCTGTCCACCGTGCTGGCAATGCCGCCTGCGCCCAGCGTGCCCGGTCAGTACTTTGTAGTAGTCGGACGGATACTTGGCTGAATATCCGGCCGTATTATAAGCAGCATAGTAGGATACTCGGCTGAACATAACCTGACTTCGTGTCTATACCAGTGAAGGAACGGATAGTTGGCTGAATACCCGGCCGTATTATAAGCAGGATAGTCCGATACTCGGCCGAACATAGCCTGAGTACGTGTCTATACTAGTGAAGGAAAGGATAGTTGGCTGAATACCCGGCCGTATTATAAGCAGGATAGTCGGATACTCGGCCGAACATAGCCTGAGTACGTGTCTATACTAGTGAAGGAAAGGATAGTTGGCTGAATACCCGGCCGTATTATAAGCAGCATAGTCGGATATTCGTCCAAACATACCCTGAATACGTGTCTACTTTATACTAGTGAGGGAACGGATAGTTGGGTGGATACCCGACCATCTTACATTCAGGATAGTCTGATCTGATATTCGTCCGAACATAGCTTGACTCCTTGTCTTAGGAGGGATGCGATATTTGCCGGATACCGAGCCAACCACGGTACTAGGTTCACTTGTGTCAATGGGACCACGGCAGCGGTCCTGTCGTGCCAGAAGACGCTTCAGCCGCGCTATCGACCGTGCTTGCAATGCCGCCTGCGTGGCCGGCCAGTACTTTATACTATTCATGGAACGGATCATTTACAGGGGGGCTCGTGGCTAAATAATAACACCCACACTGGTCGATAGCAGGTTAAAATGGTTGAGCTGAATGGTGCTAATCCATGCGTCATGTTCGTGAACGGGCGCCGTCAGTAGGGACTGGTCAACTCTTCGCTGCCATGGCTGATTTAAATTTTTGAATTGTTCTTTGTTTTGTCTTTTTGTTACGGACGCTTCTAACTTCTTTCTAAATTCTCTCACATATTTAATTTCAACATGAATGATGTAACCAATATTTTATAACAATTTATTTAAAATAGTGTCCGTGGAGTTTCTTGCCCGTTCTTCTCCATAGGAACCTACTACGCGTTGGAATGGGCAACTAACTAGCTTCATATTTCTGACTGACCGATTCCTTGACAGTTCAAAAGTACCTGTAAAGGGTTTAATTGAAATAAATGCTTTGAGTTTGAGTTAAGCTACGCATGCCGCGGTCGGTTCGTGGAAGGGTGACCGTCCATTACACATCGATACCCCTCCGTGCCTCGGAAAGCACGTTAAGCCGTTGGTCCCGGCTGTCATTTGTAAATCTTCGACAGTTGTTACAGGTAGTCAGAATCCCAAAAGTCTGACAACCAGTCTTACTAAGGGATATCGTATTACCCAGTAACCAGGTTGTAGAGGTCAGATAGGCAGTCGCTCCATGGAAAATACTGGTATTCAGGTGCATCCGGTTAGACTGGAAGCTGACCGAAACGGCTATGCAGATGATGATGATGATTATAATATGTTATTTTCGTTATTTCCAGAATACAACCCTCTGACGCCGGATATCTGGTTCCCCTCCTACCCTCCGCCTCATCCGCACCATCCGCATCCGCCGAGGGAACTTATACCGATACCTAGGTTAGTAGCTTATGTGTATGTTGTATGTCGGTGTTTGTCAACGTATGGGTTGCGACCCTCTGGGGATCTCGAAGCCTCTGTAAGGGTCGCGAGACCTCAGTAAAAGAAGCAGCAGATTTTCTTTTAGGTTGGTTCTTATACTAGCCTCATCTATATTTGCGTTTAAAAACGTAGTTACTCAACTGAGAAATCCCTCGTAGCCATGGCCCTCATAAATCCAATTATACGACATAAAATTTACTTAGGATTTAATTGGGAGGTGGGTGGGATACGCGGTCCCCACAAATCCATCGTATCGCTTTTCCGTGGAGGCGTTTGGCGATATAATGTGTCTGTTAATTATGTAGTTAGCCGATAAGTCATAAATACGCAAAATACGCGATTTGCGTTTTCTCGATAAAAATGTTGTACGTATTTGATATTTGTATTCTATTAAAATACAGATTATAAACACTGGAGGACAGGGGGTCACGAAAAAAAATTTCGTACTAAGGGGGTCGCGTCATGGAAAAGGTTGAAAACATTGTTCTATGTTATGGGGTTTGATTTCCGCACTTAGTCGTTCACCAGCGGCCGCTATGGCCCACGCACAATGGTCCACATTGTGCGTGGACCATAGCGGCCGTTGGTGGTTACTCCAACCAGCCCACCTCCCTCCAGAAATTAATTAAATCTCCTGGTCTGTTCAGAACATCTGTGAAAGATGGGTGACCCTAGGGTCTGTGTTCTAATCTGGGTGATGCCTGTGCATTCAAAAAGCACGTGCGTCACGGTTTCCTCAGCTTCCAAGCACGCCCTGCACAGAGGACTGTCCGTTATGCCTATTGTGTGGACGTGTTTGTTCAGCGAGCAGTGGCCCGTGATGGTCCCTCCTATCCAGGCTAAGTAAACGCCGCGTGAGCCTGGTATCCAAAGATGGCATTGCTTACTTGGACTGCCTGCAGCCCGGTGTCGAGGTCCACCGGTGCTCCGCTTGAGTGTGGGTGAACTCCTGTAGCCACCTTCTTAGCTTATGTCTTCTTTCGTATTAACACTGAGAATACTAGTAATACTTGCAACCGGCGTGCGTGTATGACCAGATGTATCCACGTAAACGAGGCTGAGTATGCAAGGATAGTAGCTGGTGACGTTCTGTAGTGTCTGCTTACTCCCATGGGAAGGAGTCGTGAGTTTATGTATGTATATGTCGTTGGATAAAACGCGAAAACTAGGGTAATCGCGACACCACTGATAATAGGGATGATGCCTGGGTAAAGGAAATGAAATTCTAATTAGTCCGTCAGTCAGATAATAAAAAAATATCAGATAAAAATATTTACTATATTATAATCTCAAAGACGGATTAAAAACAAATTTTTAGCCTTCATCCCTTATAGACAATGATAGAAATATTTCTGCGAGCAACTTGGAAGTGCGCGGTTGCTCACAGTTAGCGACATATATAAGAATAGAGCAGTGGTGTTCCTGTGGTAGTGGCTGCTGGTTCGAACCCAGGCAGGCGCTTTACTTTGTGTAAATTATGTCATCACCACTGCTGTCAAAACGGTGAAAGAAAACATCGTGAGGAAACCGACATGTCCTGGAACCAAAAACACATGTGACATCTACCAACCCGCACTGGGCCCGCGTGGTGGATTACGGCCCACTCCCTCTCACAGAGAGGAGGCCTGTGTCCTGTGTTAACTTACTATTATGTAGAACCAAGTTCTTCTAACTGAACAGACAGCTGTGCTGCTGGACAGTTTGCTGCGCCACTTCTTCTCCCCAGCGACAGCACTAGGAAGTGGTGAAGGGCGGGCGTGTCGGGGGACTGTCTTATGTAATTGACGTTAAAAAGTGCTGATTCTCAGCCCAGTTTGAATTTGTTTATCTTATGTTACTTCGATGTTCAAAAAGTGCAGATTCTCAGCTTAGATTGAATTGTTTAAAAATAAATACAATAGACGAAGACGATATTTAGTAACTACTTGTTTCACTTCTCAACGAGGCATCCTCAGGATGACGTTTCGAACCCGGACACGACGTGTTGCCACGTCAAGCGTCGAGAGCAGTGAAACACATCGCCCGACAACCCCATTTATATAGGATTCGTGCTCTCGACGCTTGGCGTGGCAACACGTCGTGTCCGGATGCGCAACAAATCAATTGTCATCCTGGGGATGCCTCGTTGAGAGGTGAAACGCGTGTCGATTTCTTACAGGGTTCTTTATGACTCTTTAAAAACAGTAAAGCGCATTAGGTTACTAAATATACGTCCTCTATTGTATTTTATAAAAGATTTCCGCAAAGTCACGCCTGCGTCAATTAACTATTTGAAATTGTTAATTTAATTTGATTTTGTTAATTAAGTTTGACTTTTGATTTTTTTATTTTGGTTCTATGATAAACGAAAATATATTTATTCCATTTATAGATTCACTTCTAGGATCCGTCACGAGCCGCCCATGCTGCGCGGCGCGGGCGCGACCGGTAACGCTCCGCCGCGACACCCGCCGCCGCACAAGAAGAACTTCGACTACAACCGGTTTGGTAAGTACTCGGCCGATACTTACTTACTATCTTTAAACCAATAATAGAGACAATATGGAGACAATATATATATATATATATTTATATGTAATAGAGGCAATATGTTATTTTACATTCCATGCTTATTACAAGAAAACTTTTTACTTATTGTGAATGTGAGAATATTGTAGGTTTAGTGCACTTTGTTGACCACCTTCTATTTTGTTAAGTACCTGGTACTTGTTGAAAGATCTACACTGTCCTCCCATACCTATTAATACTGTTATTTGAAAATATTGTTAAAGCCAATTATTTTTAAAAGAGTAACCGTGCAGTTTCTTGCCGGCTCTTCTCCATAGGAAACGATCAATTGGAACCGTGGAGCTTATGACGTTTCATAAGTACCCTTATAGGTTTATGTGAAATAAAATATTTTCAAAAAAAAATACCACTTAATACAAAGTGAAGAATAACATTAATTTCGGAACGTTTTGTATTTCCGTTTCCTGCCACCGACTTCCAAAATTAAATAACGAAACATGTTTAAATAAAGTAAAAAAAAACCTTTTGCTTACATTCCTGGGGAATAGATTTGATTTGTTCACAAATTACTAGTTGCCACTGAGTGTACAATGCTAGTGTGGAAGACTGGTAATCAGGGGGAAAATCTTTTACCCAGCAGTGAGATGATACAGGTTAAAGATGCTCCTCACCGGGAGCATTCGCCTGTAATGAAACGTTCACAGTAATCAGAGTCGAGCATTACATGGGGGAGGAGAATTGAGCATTACAGTACGCAACCTGTAATGATACAATTCGAGCATTTCATTAGTGAGGGAGGAGAAACGAGCATTACAGTGCGCAATGTCTGTAATATTTATTCAGAAATGTTACATTACAAGCGAATGCTCGTCAGTCAAGGAGGCAGTATTGTAACGTAATGCTCAAAATCTAATCTGTTACCTTACATTACAGGCCAATGCTGCCGGTGAGGAGCACGTTTACAGTAACAGTAACTGAGTGTACATAAAAACAAGCCTTTTCAACTGCAGAAACCAGCAAGGAACATTAAAAAAAACTAATGTTATAAATACATCTTTAATTTCCAGGCCCCGCCCGTCCCCCCCTGCCAGCGAACGCAGCAAACTGTTCGCTCGAAGTAAAGAAAGTGCCGCGTGGACTCAATGACATCACACATTTGAACAATCACTTCTGCAAGTTTGGCAAGATTGTTAATATTCAGGCAAGTAACTTAAGTCTAACTAGCTTTTAAACGCGGTTTACCCATATTTTTACAGGAACCGAGAATGGGGATGATGACAAAAGTTTTTTTTTTAGTCCGTCTTTGAAATTATAAAAAAAATATTGGACACGTATTTTTTTATTTTCTTACGTAATCTAAGGATTACGGCGATACATTGAGGTAAAATGTGCCATGACGTCACGAGTATGTAGATTTTATACGTACTAGTGACGTAGCGACCCCCACTCCCCAACTTAAAATGCGTTTTATCTAAGTAATTTTGTATCAATATGATAAAGCAAAAAATACGTGTCTAATATTTTTTTATTATCTGACTAACGGACTAATTAGATTTTTTTTTTTTTACCAAGGCATCATGCCTGTTTTTTTTTAAGAAAAATAGTTTTCTATGTAACTCTCCGGCCCATAAACTATCACCCATAACCCCAGATAACTAACGATGGTTCACTCCGCAAAATTGAAATATAAAAAGCGACGCTACGACACAATAAAGTGCAATTCAGGTCGCACAGCGCTAATCACTTACAGTTATATTCACCTAGAAGTTGCCTCTCTTTCTATCGCGTAACTCTTGTATCTTCTGACTACGTTACACTCACTGAATTGGCCTGACAAGACGGGCCCGCCGCGTACTTGTAGCTTCATACCTAAAATGCGGAGTGCGCCTTCTGTATTCGTCCGTAATACAGATTAGACGTGGGCAAAGTGTATCATTTTTGCGATTGGAACATTTTCATCTGGATCACTGAAATGATCCGAATCATGTGTCATCAATCATGTATCATCTGTCATTGATATGTTTTCATTTGAATCATCGGCTCAAAGGATACAAAAATGCATAAAGACAACGAAAACCTGTGACCGTATGAGTGATACACATCTCATATATCTCTTTCTGACTTAAATAGATTGTAATGTGTCACCCGCTCACTCGCGACTTGCGAGTCAGTTCAGTAGTACTGACTAAAGTAATGTAACTAAGCGTCTCACTCAGTCTTTCTCTCTCGCTCACTGCTGCTGAGTCGCCTCGCAAGCGACGGTCGCGCGGAAAGAGCACAGAGGCAAAGTAATGATTCAGATTCAAATGATGTGTTTGAAACGTTGTTACTGAACTAATCTTTTGGAACACTTCAATGATCCGGATCAGTGAGTCGGTTCCGTAAAGTGTTACACACGCCTTACTACTATATTGAAGAAATCACCTTAAAACATATTCTGTTTCACCCCAGGTGTGCTACGACGGCGACCCAGAAGCGGCTCTCATTACGTTCAGCAACCCGACTGAAGCGAATGTTGCCTACAAGAGCACAGAGGCCGTCCTTAATAACAGATTTATTAAGGTCTTCTGGCATAATCCTGAGGTTAGTAAAACATTTTTATAAATAAAAACTAAATGCTGTTCGTTTGTTAGCGCTTCAGTTGAGAACGGCTGGACCGATTCGGCAATTTTTTTTACCCCGACGGAAAAAACGGATGTGCGCCATTGTAGCTCCGAAACGGCTGAACCGACTGTTTTTAATTTTTTGATTTAAAGACTTGATAGAGAGTGTTCTTAGCCATGATTCAAGAAAATCGGTTCAGCCTTTTGAAGATTATCAGCTCTTTTCTAGGTGATGCGTGCATGTGAGTATCTTCCACAGGTCTGATCGATTTGAAATTTGGTGTTCTGTTACTTCAATGATATTAGAAGAACATAGTAACCTTGAACTGATACTGCAGCATCACCTGGAATTTGCAGGATACCCAACTCCCTTACCAAATTACAGCACACGTGTCGTGTTTGGGCTCATTGGAATGGTCTCAATGAAAAGGTTTATAGATAGATGATGATCAGGGTCTGGTGATGGAGTAGGAAAGAGAAATGAGGCAATGTTTTTGTCGGGGGTTTAAATTTTTTTAAATTTATCTTTGTTGTTTTAAAATATTCGTAATAGTCCGATTTTGATTTTTATCGAAAGAAAATTTTGGAAGGTTTCCCGGATTTTTTTTTAAATTCGGGAAAGACAACGTTTTTGCTATGGGATTTTTTTTTAAAGTCAAAACCATCAAAAACATTGTGAAGAAACGCCTGAGAGAAATATCTCCCTGTATATTTTATCTGTATAGTTTTTAGGCCACTCACGTGCAACTAGAGAGCTCATAAAGTTTGGCGCGACCTGTAAAGTAGCCAAAAGGCCTCGTATTCAAACAATAAAAGTTTGTTAATTTTGTTGTGATACTCATTTTAACGTAACCACTGCTCAAATTTTCCTTACCAAGTGTTAATAAGTCGCGAATGTTTACCGTTGGCAGCTTTTAGCCTTCGAAATATGCTCGAAAACAATACATTATTAATAACAAATCTAAAACGAATTTCATTGTAGCGTTTCCACCAACAGAACAAGCAAGAAAACATGGCGCCGGGCGGTCAGTTAGCTAACAAACAGACGGACAGACTGAACTCGCAGCACCCGATGTCTCACAACAAGGTGCTCATCAACAGAGACAACATTAAGGCCACCGCCGACCATAACGCGAAGCAGCTCATGGAGAAGGTGAGAAAATAATAAAGCCTAAGAAAGCGGTGCCTGCAAAATGACGGCCAATAAGACATTTTTACCAGTGTCCTGAGATAAGGACACTGGTAAAAATGGCGACGATAACCGACTCTTAATGATTTTATACTAAAGATCACGTCTAAACGAATAGTGTTAATGATTTGTAAAAAATATATGTTAAATTAGAGCATTTTCTTAATAACTTAATATACGAATATTTTAGATTATGTTTATATTACATAGTGAAATTAATTTGTAAAACTATGTCCAACGCGGATAAAAAACTGAGAATCACGCAAAAACTATCAAGCGTATTTTTCTGAAACCTTCACCATTTTAAAGATAATTTTACTATTGATCATTTTAGTATACGTGTTTCATTAAAATACCTGTTGTTTTATGTAAAATTCATTAATAATGCGTCTAATTTGGGACAGCGCTCCTTGATGTGCGAGTCCTATTACTCCAGAACATACGACGCGTTACGTGAGCTCAGTACAGAACACGCAAGCTAACCACTCAAGGTCACTGGCATTATTAAAACTCGAATCTTTTTATCTTTACAGCAAGAAAAAGAAAAGGAACTCGCGAACGGGCAGGAACCAAAGAAAGAAATCGTAAAACAGTCCATCACGAAAAGCAAACAAGTAATGGAGATGCACAAGAGAGCGCAAGCGTTGTTGGAGACTCAACTACAACAACAGATGTTGTTGATACAGCGGCTCGAGTCTGGTAAGTTGATATCTTCTACTTATTAAATATCTTAGGTAGCTCACTGGGCTCGTTAGGAGCTCGTGGCTAAGTAATAACAGCCGCATGGGTCGATCCATCAGGTTAAGCTATATTTATATTAGTGTCTGAAATGGTCTGTTGAGGAAAGAACCACACAGATTTGAGTGGACCTGTCCAGTCAGTGCATGCATTTGTCAGTAATCGTGGAGCTCAACTAGACGAACAATACCAAAGAAAGGACATTTCGGTAGGCGGCCACTCAAACTGCCAGACCATCATTAAAACTAAGTGAGAAAGAAAAAATATCCACATAGTCCTCACGTTACAACAATTAAAATAATATAATACTTCTTAATAAAAGTTATCATAACATTTTGTATATAATTTTCAACAATGTCAATGTGTATATAAAAAAAAAAAAGTTACTTAAAACTATTGTCCGACCGAAACCGAAACCGAGTTTCGGCAACGGTCTCAGCTTCGGCCGAATCCGAAACCGCTACCGAAACTTCCTTACAAGGATCATGTTTTGAGGGAAAAATAGAGAAAACGTTATTATAATCAGTAAGATTTTTGTTTTTTTCCTATGCAGTCTTCGACATTTTCACTTATTGATAAATCAACATAACAATTAAGAAAAAAAAAAACTGCGCTTTTACAATACTTAAAATACGTGAGGTGTTTATTGTCTTAGTCGCTAGGAAAATTTCTTCGTCGCTTGGATGGAATTTTACCACGCCACCAATGACCGAGCACAGCGCGAGAACTCCCGAATGCAGTTTCGGTTTCGGTCGTAGTTTTGGCAGGTTTGCCGTCGAAACAGAAACCCATTTTTTTGCCGAAACTCGACCGAAACCGAACTCGGTCGGACACTACTTATATTGTCTACATTTATATTTGCAGGCAACGTTACCGGTCCTCAACGCGCAGCCTTGCTAGAAGCGATAAATTCGGCGCAGGAAGGCATTGAGAAGCTGCGTAAAGAGCTCGTTGCCTACAACGGAACGCTTAAACAGATGCAGGTATGTAGCTTTCGATTGGTTTCTGAATTACGAAAAAAAAACCTCAAAGTTGTTTGTATGAATTTTTGTCTCTTGTTTTGTTCAAACATATGATCTCAGATAATCTACCTTCGCTACTAAGGGGTGCCACACATGTTCCGCTTGGCATGATTTGGCATAGCCGGGCAGCAAGATCCAATATATGTTCGGGAAAAAGCCGCCCGGCTTGTGCCGAGCCGACCTGAATATGTCTAAGCGAGGGTAGATGCCGAGCGAAAGCCGGACATGTGTAGTAATTGCTAGAGGTTGGGTTTGTTGTTCAACAAATACTGTCGAATTTATTGTGCCGACCCGAACATGACTGCAGCACCCCTAAGTTCCAGAAGTTAAAATACGGGGAATCTTTTTTATTTTAGAAATTTAAAATACAATAGACGACGTATATTTAGTAACGTAATCCGCTCAGTTGTTCTTAAAGAGTCATAAAGATTCCGGACCCGACGTCTGCTCTCGACGCGTCAATACGTCAATCGTCATCCTGAGGATGCCTCGTTTGAGAGGTGAAACACGTGTCAATTTCTTACAGGGTTCTTTATGACTCTTTATGAACATTTAAGCAGATTAGGTTACTACATATACGTCGTCTAATGTATTTTATAATGGATTTCCGCAAAGTTGCGCCTGAGTCAATTAACTATCTGTGTGGGAATTTGTTAGATTATTATTAGTGAGACTTTAAGTTATGATTTTGTTATAATAGGACGCGATAATGCGATCAATATACATTCCCGGACTCCTAAATCGAGCGAACGTGCATTTCCAAGTAAGGTATAAAGGCCTAACGCGACCGCAGACCGGCGCGACGAGACAGTGCGACGCAACTCTAACAAAACAATTTCTCTGAAAACTTTACGGTAGAACAATTACCGGTGTCGCGCTAGTCTGCACGAGCCTTAAAACCACAGATTAGTACAGATGTTTCACTCCGCAAAATCATTTAAATAAAAAACGACTCTTGCTACGACACAATAAAGTGCAATTCAGGTCGCACAGCGCTAATTACCTACAGTTATATTCACCTAGAAGTTGCCTCTCTTTCTATCGCGTAACTCTAAGGAGGGTATTACACTATCATATCTTTGATCATAGATCTTTGATCATAGATCTTTGATCATAGATCTTTGATCATAGATCTTTGATCATAGATCTTTGATCATAGATCTTTGATCAAAGATATAATGAAATAGACATATTATGGGTATATCCCCCTCAGGGTGATATTACACTATCATTATTAAATCATATACTTATTTACAAAGCTCACAAACTACCCATATTATGTCTATTTTACAATTTCATTATGACTTTGATCAAAGATATGATAGTGTAATACGCACTTGAAGGCGGAGACTGATCGAAATCAAACGAAAATTTAATGTGCTCGAAGCGAGCGTTTGCCGCGTCTTATGTATCACCGTATTGTAAACAAACTCGCCTCGAATGATACATTACTGAAACATTACAATCAAACGTTGAAGTTAATCTCCGCTTTTATAAATTCTGACTACGTTACACTCACTGAATTGGCCCGACAAGACGAGCCCGCCGCGTACTTGTAGCTTCATACTTAAAATGCGGAGTGCGCCCTCTGTACTATTCTGTGCGAATAAAGAGTTATAGAAAAAGTTTTGAAGCTGACATACTGGCCATCATTTTGGTGTTCCAAATTTGAATTTACGCACGAATATTTAAAAAGTCGTAGAACAATATTCAAAACAATGCAGCGTGGCTCGTTTTAAGAGTCCGGGACTGTAGCTCTTGCCAACTGACCTTGAATATCGTAATTTATCGTATAGCGAACATCGAACATGGAACATTTGGTTGGTACTTGTGGACGTAAATGAGCAAAGAGAACATTATAGGAACGTGTCACGCTCAACCGCCGCGCTCTGTTTAGTAGTCATGGATTCGAAATAGGGATGATGACAATTTTTTTTTTTTTAGTCCGTCTTTGAGGTTATAAAAAAATATTGGACACGATTTTTTTATTTTTTTACGTAATCTAAAGGTTACGGCGATACATTGAGGTAAAATGTGCCATGACGTCACGAGTATGTAGATTTTATACGTACTAGTGACGTAGCGAGCCGCCACTCCCCAACCTAAAATGCGTTTTATCTAAGTAATTTTTTATTCATATGATAAAGCAAAAAATACGTGTCGAATATATTTTTATTATCTGACTGACGGACTAATTAGAATTAATTTTTTTTTACCCAGGCATCATTCCTATTGGATCGCCACGAACATTTTTGACGAACACAGTGTTTGATGTTCGTTAGTGGTAACGCACATGCGAACAAGTGTTCGATGTTCGTGTTCGCACTGTTCTTGTTCGTTCGTGCATATTATTTGAATGTAATGATAAAAAAAACGAAATCTGGTTGAACAAATTACAAGTGGTTATGCAGGGTCAAATTAAGTTACCTAGCGAAATGCTACCCACAGTTGTGATATAAACATGATAATAAAGATGTTTTTTTTTTTTTTTCCAACAATTTAATCCATCTTTACCATAAATTTTAGAATGAAGTTCTCTCGCGACTTGCGGTAGCAATTGACTGGTAGAAATCTTCGCGTAACGAAAAAGCGTTACGCCCCCTCTATGCGACTTTCTCTTTGTCTTTCTTCTCTGTCTCTATTTCTCTCTCCTTCTCTTTCTCTCTCCTCTGTCTCCCTTTCTCTTTTTTTCTCCCTCTCCCTCTCTCCTTCTCCCTATCCCTATCTCTTTCTCCCTCTCCCCCTTTCTCCCTCTTCCTCTTTCTCCCTCTCCCCCTCTCTCCCCCTCTCTCCCTCTCCCCCACTCTCTATCTCACCCTCCCCCTCTCATTCTCCCTCTCCCCTCTCTTTCTCCCTCTCCTCCCTCTCCCGCTCTCTCTCCTCTCCCTCCCTCTCTCTCCCTCCCTCCCTCCCTCTCTCTCCCACCCTCCCTCCCTCTCTCTTTCTCTCTCCCTCCCTCCCTCCCTCTCTCTCCCACCCTCCCTCCCTCTCTCTCTCTCTCTCTCTCTCTCTCTCTCTCTCTCTCTCTCTCTCTCTCTCTCTCTCTCTCTCTCTCTCTCTCTCTCTCTTTTCCCCTCTCCCTCTCTTTATTTCTCTCTCGTTTGCGTACGTATTCCGTGTGCGTGAGAGTATCGCATAAAGAACTTCGTTCTTAATGAGGGTCAAGCAGCACAATTTTTTTTTGTATTGTTTTATCATTTGACCTTGTATACCTATCTGGAAGAGTTAACAACTAACAGGAAAATATCGATGGCCGTGTAACCGCGTTCTATTAATACAACGCCTGTCCTTTCAATACGGACGACAGACTCAGTAAAATACTAGAATAGACTCAGTATAAAGCACACCGAATCGCCAACACCTCACCTTATCCCGATGCGAGGCGATGCCGTTACGATGCTTATTAGTGTCCCTTGCAGTATGGAGTTTCATAGAGAGAATGGTGAACGGCTCGAGTTGAGGCGATGGTGAACCGGTGCAGCTCTGTTTTAATAGTTTCGCAGGAATAAAATCGCACACGCATCGAATTTGTTGCTCTGATATTACGCAACGACTTAGTCGTCATAGTAGGGATGATGCCTGGGTAAAAAAAGAAATTCTATTTAGTCCGTCAGTCAGATAATAAAAAAATATCAGACACGTATTTTTGCTTTATCTTATTAATAAAAAATGACTTAGAAAAAACGCATTAAAGTTGAGGAGTGCGGGCTCGCTACCTCATCGTCACAAGTAATCATAAAATCTACATATCCCTGACGTCATGCCACATTTTAACTCAATGCTTTGCTGTAATCTTTTGATTACGTAAAATAAGAAAAAATTACGTGTCCAATATTTTTTAATAATCTACTTACGGACAAAAAAAAAAATATTCATCATGTCTATTGTTCATTATTCTGTCGCACAAATTGAAAGCATCCTTACTTCAGACCATTTTCTATTCTTCCAACCAGTCAAAACTGTACTTTTAAACTATCAAAAATGCCAATAAAACTGTTGTAACACGACAGGACGAGTCGGTTGCGAGGAATATGTCCCGTCTGCAGCTAGCGCAGGTACCTAGCAGTTGCGTTTCGCATGCCGTGCACTATTTTTTAAAGCGTTTGTTTGAGAATATTCAGCTAAAAACACAATATAAAAATAACCCCCTTTTTGGACTTAACCATAGTCGGCTATGAAAAAAACAAACAATTTTGTTATGGCCAGTATTCACTAAATTTTCTAATGTCTAATCTCCGAAGAAATTAGTCTTGATCATAATATGAGTTTTAGAAAAATACTGTCAGACTGTGCCCTATTTAACGCCAGTAACACATCTCAACCGCGAAACCGCAGTGGTTCAATTCAACTAGCTCGCGTCATTTTCCGCCACGCGAAACTCGAGTAGCGGAAAATGACGCGAGCCAGTTGAATTGAACTACTGCGGTTTCGCTGCTACGGTTTCGCGGCGGAGGTGTACTACTGGGGTTAAAGTGATCGTCGCTCGAATATGCGATTGCTCGCATGTATATGTTACTTTTTATTCGGAAAACCGGAAAGCGTCCTCTGTCGGCGCGAACACGCGTTCATGATCACCGAACAAAAAGTTTGACACATCGCGTATTGGCGCAACGAAGTAGTTCGACTTCGCAGAGCATAGACTGTCTCACTTATGTGTGACAACGCGTCCTATTTCAAAGCGATCGTCGCGCGAATACACGATCGTTCGAACTTTTGTTCGCTAAATCTGAACGCGTGGTCGCGCCGACAGAGGGCGCTTCTGAACAAATAGTGACTTATGCACGCGACTGATCGCGTGTTCGCGCGACGATCGCTTTTAAATAGAATGCGCCTTTACATTTTTAGCTGAAATATTTAAAAGAACCATCGGACATTGTCGGGTTTTTAATCGGTAATGATTGATAACCGATTACCAATCTGTATTGTCGAATGGCTCTTATTTTGAACGTATTAAACATACTCTGCATTTGTATGAGGTGCATCTTGATTTTCATTTCTTTATTGAACACTATCTTTGTTTGAAAGCGTTTATTTCCATTTATACTGTTAGTTTTCTCTCTGCAAGTTAAACAGATGGTTAACTCCGCAAAATCGTTTAGTTAAAAAGCGACTCTTGCTACGCCACAATAAAATGCAATTCAGGTCGCACAGCGCTAATTACCTACTGTTATATTCACCTAGAAGTTGCCTCTCTTTCTATCGCGTAACTCTTATATCTTCTGACTACGTTACGCCCACTGAATTCGACTAGCCGAGTCCGCCGCGTACTTGTAGCTTTCATACACAAGTTAGCTTTTACAAAAGTTCTCATAAAAGTGCATTATTGAAATTCAGTTTGAGTTGTAGAGTTTGATTATCCATTGCCAAAAAACCCCTTTAGTCAGGTCAAATCTGCTTTTAACTTAGAATTTTTTTTTGTTTTGATAAACCAATAATAATGACAACAGCTTGCATTTGGTTTATCAAACGATTTACTGATCAGAAACTTGGAAGATTACTACTTAAGCACGAAGTCTGCAGTTTCGGGCGATGTTACGGGAATTTCATGCTCCATATCACTTACGGACCTATTGTTAGTCCGAGACCCGAATTAAGATTTGAGAGTTGTCGTAACGACAACTGTCCTGATGTGTTTTGACTGTCTGTAAAATTTAATTTTACACTTGTTTTGACAAATCAATACTTCCGGACGGGCCCGTATCTTCGTTGATGGACTTAGAGAGTAGACCGGGCTTTCAGAATAGAATTCCTCCTTTTTTTCAAATTGAAGAGTGATTTGTTAATTGCAGCTCTTTTTTTGTTCTCACTTCAAGAATGCATGTCACAGTTTGCATTTTGTACTTACCTCACATAAAAAAATCTTATGTCCCTTTCCTGAAAGGGAAGGAATTGAAATCGCACATTATTATAGTAAGAGCGCGCGTGTAAACTTGGCGCCGCTGCGGTAGCGTTTCCCGTCGCCGCAGTATCAAGACTCGAAGCCTTGTGTAAGCGTTCATACAAAAAAAAAAAAAAAAGGGAATAAAAAAATAAAAAAAATCAAAGGGTGACTAATACAGCAGCACCGCAAAGGCTGCGGCGCCATGTGTAACGGCCCTAACGATCTTGATTTAAAGCACTTGTTACAACAATAAATTTTGTTGCTTGCGATGACTTTTGACAAGATATTTGGTCAGCATAGTAGTATTAAAATCTCAGAAATCAAAATTGCATTCCCTCCGTGCAAAATAAGGAGACCGTAGTCTTAAAGTTATAAGGTTGAACAGGCGATCGAGAGGTTTTAAATCCGAACCTTACGTAAACCCTCTGTCATTTATATAAGAAAGCGACCATTCTATTTACCCCTATTCGTAACATAGCGTAATATACTTGAGTAAAAATAGCATCACGCATGCGCATCGCAACTCGTTCTATTTGTCATTAGTCACAAAACTCACAAAGTATTTGTACATAAATAATTACATTAAAATGTGTTAGTTCCTCATCGGTCATTATATGAAATACATTACTATAGCTGTACAAACATCATTTGGCGCGTGGCCAAAATCGGAACTAACGCCGCCATCTTGGTTTTTCAATACATTCTATAAAACAATTTCACAAATGTTTACCAACAGCGCCTCCCTGTCAACGTCATTGGAGCGCCAAAAGATAAATGTATAGCTATACATTGGCAGGGACATCGACGTGCAACCTGTTACCATAGATTCAGTACATCATTCTAAAACTCCCTGCGTTGAAATTTTACGTCAGTTTATTTAAAAAAAAATACTGCTCCATAAATTTTGACCGCGTAGGTATTAAAACAGCAGTATTTTTTTAATAACTGGCCAAAATTTTCGACGCACTGGGGTCCAGAATCATGTACTGAATCCATGGTAACAGAATTCGATGTTCCTGCTATCCTGTAATGTACCTTGGTTAGTTACTACTAATAGTGTGATTGAGCTATTGTTGGATAATGATGCCACATTTAATTTTATGTAAATAATATAGAAAATAAGTGTGGATACAGAAGGACTGTATTGCTACTGCAGACAAACGTAAAAACATGCCAAGTGCAAATTGTTCTTACACGATATTAGTGTCTCTCCCAGAAACCGTAAAAGACACAAACAAGCCGATAATTGTTGATAGGCCTTCACTGTCCTCTCATACTTTTTAACACTGTAATTTGAAAACATTGTAAAAACCATTTACTTTTAAAAGAGTAACCGTGGAGTTTCTTGCCGGCTCTTCTCCATAGGAAACGACCAATTGGAACCGTGCACCTAGCTTCTGACGTTTCATACGTGCCCTTGTAGGTTTATGTCAATAAAATATTTTGAATTTTGATAGAGAAATGGACAGACAGACTCACACCGGAACAATTCCATATGACCATTAAAATACATTTTATATGGAGCGACTGCCTATCTGACCTCCACAACCCATTAACTGGGTAACACGATACCCTGTACTGGTTGTCAGACTTTCGAGCATTCATGAATAGGTCTAAATTAAAATGATAGACGAGCGGTCGTAAAATGTAATAAGCTGCTCTGTTATCTGTCCATCGCCGTTGCTATGCAATAAAATATCGTCGGAATGTTGATTTATATTGCAAATGTCTGACAACCAGTAAAGGGTATCGTGTTACCCAGTAGCTGGGTTTTGGAGGTCAGATAGGCAGACGCTCCATGTAAAATACTGCTATTCAGCTGCATCCGGTTAGACTGGAAGCGGTAATGTTGCATTTATATTGCACTCCATCTGTATTCACACTTAAAATGGTTTTGTTTGTTTGTGTTCATGTATAAAAGTTGTGTAAATTAGTGTACATCTAATATTAGTTATAATAGTGTGTATTTTTGTGACTACTAATTATGGCTTTTTTAATTGTATTTAGCTTACATCATAGCAAATATTTATAAAAACAGGCCTGTTGAACTGAGCTTGGATAAATAACGGAACCACGCTTTCTGCGGTTTTTTAAAAGCTACTTAAGAGTGCGTCCTATTGGCAAGCAATCGTGGCGCGAATACGTCCGTCCATGTCACATTTATTTATTTATATTTATACATACTTTATTGTACACCAGAAAATACATAGTAAATCATAAATTTAACACTACAAAACATACAATGGGCGGCCTTATCGCTTTCTGCGATCTCTTCCAGGCAACCTTGGAATGGACAGTGATTGCGTGGACATAAAAATGGGGTAGACATTGGTGCAAAATAATAATGATATAGATACAATATATTATAATAGACACACAGATAGATATATATATATATATATATGCTATATAATAGATACATAGTAAATATATAAGAATATTTATATAAGCAACGAAAATAAATGATGACTACAGATTATTACAGCTACAAGAACAAGATCACAACAACAAGTAATGTTCCTTCACGAGTCTCTTAAATACTGGTAACGATTGCGCGCGTTTTATTTGAGCTGGCAATGCATTCCACAAACGAGCGGCCTGGACAGAAAAGGATTTGTCGAAGAAAGTTGTGGAATGCATTGGCACGTTTTGTTTGGTGAACCTGAACGCGTTGACGCTCAGACAGAGAGCCTACCGGTTGAACAAAAAGTGACATGGACGCGATGATCGCGTATTCGCGCCACGATCGCTTTTGAATAGCACGCGGAGTAAGGGGGAAGCGCTAAGGAAACCCGTGAAATTCAGGTTTTCTTACGTTTTTTTTTGCGACTTGCGGGTCAGTGTCAGATTGTATGTTGATAAAAATATGATTCGCGTCAGTAACAAATATATTTATATTTACAAGATTAGAATCATCAATACAAATCTCGAAGTTTCAATTGAGCAGTGATAGCCTAGTAGTGTGACCGTCGGTCTGCCAAGTCATAGGTCTCGAGTTCGAACCTAAAGCTAAGGCTTTGACTTTTCGGATTCATCTGCATATTGTATAATTATCACTTGCTTCAAAAACGGTGAAGGAAAACATCGTGAGGAAACCGGCATGCCTGAGAGATATTTCTCGACTTCATGCGAAGCCAAGTCAGAGGCCAATGGGCAGCTTTAAAACACGGACACCAGTTTAGTCACTAACCACACGAAAAAGAAGTTAGATTTGGCCTCAAATACAATAATCATGAAATAGTGATTCTATCGGGCAATTTAAACTGAGGGACTTGTATTGATGATTCTAATGATTATTATAACACTGTAAATATATATTGTTCCGGTCGTGAATATTTTTTTTGATAAACATGCAAACAGATACCGACCTGCCGAAATTCCACTATAAACTTATGAAAATTTGAATCTCGGACTGTCATAACGCTTTCGCGTTGACCTAATCTGATGAAAGCAAAGAAAATGACTTAATCCGTCAAGTGGATTAGTGATTAAAGTATAAAGTTCTATGAAACTCCGCAATAAAGTGTTAATAACGGCACAGATGAATACAGCTGGGACACTCCGCATTTTAGGTATGAACCCACAGGTAGGTACGCGGCGTGCTCGACTTGTCGAATTCAGTGGGCGTAACGTAGTCAGAAGATATAAGAGTTACGCGATAGAAAGAGAGGCAACTTCTAGGTGAATATAACTGTAGGTAATTAGCGCTGTGTGACCTGAATTGGACTTTATTGTGTCGTCGCAAGAGTCGCTTTTTATTTAAATGATTTTGCGGAGTGAACCATCTGTACTAATTTGTGATACGGGTAATTTACACGAAGAGAGTTTCTCGTCGCAAACGTACAAGATGACAAACTTCTTGTTTCTCATAAAGAGGCGAGAAATTCCCTGTAAATGAGCCTTTAGAATCACATTGACGCGGAGCGACTGTAGGTCACAAGCGAATTGGTAAAATATTCAAGTCATCCCATCGTCATTTTCGTTCACTGGACTGGTCCATCTTGTAAACGTGTTATCACAAGCATTTTATCTCATTTGGATGGGTATTTATTTATCATATTGAATGATAAGCGTTTCGTCCACTATTCTTAATGCTAGATAACTCTGAAAATCTCAGTAAGCAGTGCAGAGTAGAGGATGTTATGATGACATTGGATTTTGCACTTAACTATCAGTTTCATAAAGTGTAAAGTTGTAAAAACACTGACGCAGTCACAGAACGTCTTTTCGAGTGTCCTTGGCCAGGCTCATTTGCACTTTAAGACACTTAAAATAAAGTCCAATATCCAATATCATCAAAAAATTCCTACATCAGCCGAAGAGCTTTTCCTTAAGTATATCTGTCATGGACGAGACGCAACAAATACTCACGACCATTATATAAATGTTTCATATACTCAAAGCCTTGTACATAGCTTTAACTGGGCTTCTATTACGTTTGTTAGCAGGCAAAGAAACCGAAGACTAAGGAAGAGGCGCAGAAGGAGATCCTGGATGCTGAACTGGATCTGTTTACTAAGCAGCAGGTATGTGGAGAATCTATTAAGACCAGGCACTCAAAAGACAATTCCCAGGCAAGCTCCAAAAATAAAGAAATGCAATAGTTAATATGGTAACATGGCACAAATATGTCGTTTTAGATGTAAAAAAAAGTATTTGGAAACTTTCCAAATGCCTTTTTTACTCCTAAAACGGGTAAGACATCAAATTCAAGGTTATAATTGCAATTCATTATTAATATTCTAGTTCGCTAGTTAGCCACATTTCTTATTTCCATACAGTAATATTGCCAAATTAATCAAAACAGGTAAATTTTTGACAGCTATTTGCGACGTTGCCAACTTTTAGGATAAACGCTCTTAAAGTCATTAATTTACTGACAGACAAAGCACAGCCCACACACCAACAAGCCACAGCACCGCTGGGTCTAAAATCATAACATTTTGCACAAGAGTTCCTTTTTTAACAACGGTCAACACTAAGGAAGTATTTTTGAAAATTCATCCCCTAATAGGGTTGAAAATGGATGAAAGTTTCAGTGGAAGTTCGTCATTTTGCCGATGTTTTTCCTTGGCCGATGTCAATGATGTCTAAGATAAACTTAGAAGGTAAAAAAACCCTATACAATTAGCATAACAACAGTATTCAAAGTTGATTTCACACTGCTAAAACAATGTATTCCATATCGCCAGAACTAAAATTGCTTGGTGTTGCCGAGATGTAATGTAATGCAATTTAGTTGGCCGTGTAAGCATATCTTAAGAGGGAACAAGGCCTGCGAGGAATTTGAAGAAACTATTGCCGTCGTCTTACATCAAGTCTGCCCCCGTAGAGTGCGATAGAGATAGCTGCAGCTCAGACCGATTATATCACAAAGAAATTGACGAGATCGACGTTTCGTATTCCCCTTTCTTCTCCTAGAAAACTGAGCTGATTGAACTATTTTTTTCATTAAAATTTTAAGAAAGAGTATGTCTAGGTTCTTATCATTCTCTTAAGTTAAAAACTTTTCGAATTTGTCTGGTAGTCTCTCTAATCACGGTTGTAAAATTGGAGCACTTTTTGTAATTTTTGACCGCGTTATCTACTTAAGACTTTCATTAGTCACTGCCCGTCTGCGGGGAATCGTCGCATGCTGTATATCGACTACTGAAAATGAGCCATAATACCAAACCGTGGGGTAGTGGGGTGAAATGTTTGTATGCGAACAAATTCGTGTAGAGCGGTTTAATACAATATAAAGACGTATTTAAATAAATTTTTTCATTTGTCCCTAACAGGAAGGCCATGACGTCACAGAGCTTACGAAGAGGATCGTAGAGCTTCGCAGACAGATGTCCATACAGTTTCCATCGCATAACATGATGAGGAGGCCACATACAAGGTAAGTTTACGATTCATTTCGGTCAGTGCAGTACATTATAACTAGTAAAAAAAAAAATAGTCTTCAAATAACATTACAATAATGTTACATAAATTAATCTCAAAACTATTCAGTTAGCAAAAAACACAGTACAATATAAAAAATAAAAACTACTTCATTTGAAATAAGATCAACCGATTCTGTCTTCTATACCGTAGGCATAAGGATGGCATTAAAAGCAAAAAAGTGGTTACAATACCAACTGTTTACTGTAGCTGCCATTTGTCATGCCGCCAACGCAATAGAAATCAAAATCGGTTGAACGGACTGTAAAAAAGATTTGGTTAAATGTCTAATCTTAGAAAAGCTACTAGACCATTTGTATTGATATATTGATGCTCTGTCTGTGCTAACACTTATGAAACAAGGTATTAATTTATTGTATTTAAACCTGATATAAATTTAGAGCAGTGGTGGCGCAGTGGTAACGGCCGCGGCTTTCGAGTTGTAGTTCTTAAGTTCGAACCCAGACAGGCGCTTCAGTTTGTGTAAATTATTTCATCACCACTGCTCTCAAAACGGTGATGGAAAACATCGTGAGGAAACCGGCATGTCCTAGAAACAAAAATTCGAGGACATGTGACATCTACCAACCCGCACTGGGCCTGTGTGGTAGATTACAGCCCACTCCCTCTCACAGAGAGGAGGCCTGTGTCCATTATAGGCTGATTTTGATAACCTGTTGGTTCAAACTAAATATTAATAATGATATTATTCATTACTTTTCAAGCTATCGTATTGTGAAGAGGAAAATTAGGTGAGATGATAGATATTTATTTTTAGACTGTTTTTGATGTGTAATATCTTTACTATCGCTTTGCTGGAATCTGTGGGAGTGATTTCGTGAAAAGGGACGCAATTGTGTAACAGAAAGCCGGGGAAGCGCGCGCTATTTGATTTGACCAATGAGCGCACGCGGTGCTAGAGTTGGCCGTCAGATGGCACCAACTCATTTTCTGTGAGGTTGTTACTGTCAGCCGAGATGTCAGATGTTACACATCATATGCGACTACTGTAAAGCTCGCTGGTTTTTAATGCCGGGTCATTTAGTATCAAATCGGGAAGACATCCCGACTTGAAACTAAATGACCCCCATGGCTGAATGGGTCATATGCTTTATCAGGAATCCTGATGCAAAATGTTCTAATACTGGTATTCAGCTGCATCTGGTAAGACTGGAAGCTGACCACAACATAGTTCGGAAAAAGCTAGGCAGGTGACTATGTTTGTCATCATAGTGCAAAATGTTCTAATACTGGTATTCAGCTGCATCTGGTAAGACTGGAAGCTGACCACAACATACTTCTGAAAAGCTAGGCAGGCGATGTTTGTCACATACGCAAAATAATATTTATTTGTTCCCATTTTTACCATTATAAAATCTATCAAACAACCATCTTACCTTGCCCTCTCATATCCACAGAGGAGGCAGATTCAACACTCCGACCCGCTTCACCCGAGGCGGTATCACAACTAACATGTTCAGCGTGAACCAGTCGGTGGACCACCGGCCACGCGCGCTTCTCATCTCAGGGTTCGAGGCGGACGAGCTGGACGCACTGCTCGTGCACTTCTCTGTGAGTTATACATAGTGTCTACACACACACACACGCAAATACCCGCTCACACACACGCACACACACACACACACATACGCACACACACGCACACCAAGAACACACAGCGCGAATCTGTTGGTAAAGTGTTTTCACACAGAGGGATCTTGAGGCCCCTTGGTCCTAGAGTTTGTCAAAGTCAAGCAATTTATTTCAATTATGCACATAAAAAGCACTTTTGAACGTCAAACTTCACAAAAAATAGAATTGATTCTAGTCGCCCCTTCCAAAAGGTAGTTTTCGTATGAAGAAGAATGGCCAAGAAACTCCACCGTTACTATTTTACAATATTTTGCATACTTAAATATACGGGGTGTCAGGGATATCGACGCGAAGCCGGTTACCATGGATTCACTACATGATTCTGAACCCCCCCTGCGGAGGATCCTCCTTTTTCTATGGAGGATGAGTGAACTTTAAACGCTGTTCACTCCAAAATAACAATATTCTTTTGTTCCAGCAATACGGCGAAGTAATAAGCAAAGAAGTGGAACTATCAGTACCGCAGCTAGTTCTGCAGTACAAGTGTAGACTGCATGCCGAGCACGCAGCTGCCAACGGCAAGCATTATAACGACAGGACGTTATCGGTGAGATATACACTCTATATTCCACACCTGCTGTAGGAAGATTTGGTTGTGCCACTTCGTGCAGACAATCCATGGTGTCTCCGGCCAAGATGGCGTAAAGATACAGACGGAATTATTCACTTCCGTGCCAATTTGTGGAAACTTACTACTCTCCCCTGATGGGATCATAAGGCTGCCTGTCCATTGAAGCGGAGCGAGGCAGCGGAGAGGAGAATGGCAGCGGAGTGGAGTTACGGACTGTACGGAGCGCGGTAGCGGAGCGGTATTGCGGACTGTGCGGAGCTAGACCGAGTTCACGTATTTTTCCGCATCGCCTCTCCGCTTCCCCGCTCCGGTTCCCCGATCTGGTTCCCCGCTCCGGTTCCCCGCTCCGGTTCCCCGCTCTGGTTCCCCGCTCCGGTTCCCCGCTCCGGTTCCCCGCTCTGGTTCCCCGCTCCGGTTCCCCGCTCCACTTCTCCGCTCCGTTTCCCCGCTCCGCTTCCCCTCTTCGCTTCTCCGCTCCGTTTCCCCTCTCCGCTTCCCGGTTTTGTATGAATTTTTAAACTAGTTCGCAAATCCCTGTCCACTAAAGCGGAGCGAAGGTTTTATGCAATTCCATTGATTAATATTGGCACACCGCTACTCCGCTCCTCTCCTCTCTGCTCCAGTGGACAGGCAGCCTTAAGCCGAAAGACGTCCACTGCTGGACATAGGCCTCCCCCAAGCACCGCCACTTCGACCGGTTCTGTGCTTCCCGCATCCAGCGGATTCCTGCGACCTTCACCAGGTCATCGGGCCACCTTGTGGGGGCCTTTCACTATGTCTTCCGGTACGCTGTCCTATCGGCCATCTGTTCTGCGAGCAATGTGCCGACTGCCACTTAAGTTCAGCAATTTTTCGGCCTATGTCGGTTGCCTTGGTTCTCCTGCGGATCTCATAACTTAATTTTACCATGAATCAAGTTAATAATGAATAATTTCTCTTTGTTAAACAGATAACGTGGACGGCAAATACGAACGCGAGTACAAACAGTACTCCCCGCCCCGCGCCCGACACTCGCCCCGCGCGCAACGGTGACTCACGGGACGATAAGGACGAAGTAACTATGGTAATTATATATTTTTTTGTGTGGCTCGTGGCTAAGTAATAATAGCCGCTCGGGTCGATCCATCAGGTTAAACTACGCTTGCCGGGGTTGATCCGTGGATGGGTGACCATCTTTACATACCGAGACTCCTCCGTGCCTCGATACCGGATGTAATTCAGTATCCGGCCGGATTCCATATAATAAAATTTTAAAAAAATCTCATCATTTTACACAAGGCAAATCATATCATAATAAGTTATGGACACCGTTTATTTTAATAATCGGACGATAACACCCGAACGCGCTCGAATATTACCGATCTCGTTCACCGCGCCTATTTTCAAATGAAATTGATCGCGTCGTGTAACGTGTTGAAGGGCCGAATATCCGGCGCTCCGGCCTCGTAGCTTGCCCAATATCCGGTATCCGGCCAAACCACTATTCGTTTCAACACTAGTCAACACCTAACATAAAATTTTCCATCTCCCCACAGACGCCAGCAGAACTCCCAGAGGACACTCTCCTACGTTTTGACGAAGAGGAAGAGGAGGACGCGGACGAGGACCGCTCCTGGAGACGTTGACGGTCGCACGCCTAGCGAGCGTCGCCACACGCGCTCTGCACGCTGTTGTAACACAGGATTTTAGTCATAGTAACCCTAATTTACCCTAAAAATATAAATTATTTATAGAAGCAAAACTGGCAACATTTCGGTGTCAAAAAAAAATTGTTACTTTGGGGCGTATGATACGCCCCGAAGATGCCAGTTTCGCTTCTTCGCCCTTCTTTAACCTACAAATAGATGTTATACTTCGTACGAAAGCGTAAATCCTCGAGCGTATTTAAAAATGAGCGATTAGTTCACAGCTCCGGGTTGTATAAGGGAGCGTTCAAGTATTACGTAACGAACTTGGGGGGAGGGGAGGGTCTTGTAAAACGTTACGATGCGTTACAGGGGGGTTTTGAACTACGCGTTACGTAACATTGTTTTTTTAACCTTTCAGAAAGATCGCGTAGGCTGTCGGTACTTTACGCCACATAATTGTGGCTTTTAGGTAAAATTGGTCACTTGGTGGTTACGTAACGTTTTACTAGGGGGGAGGGGGATACAGAAAAACGTTACGGCGCGTTACATGGGAGGGAGGGGGGGGTCAAAAATCTCCAAAAATTGCTTTACGTAATACTTGAACGCTCCCTAATACGCTTCGGGGCGTATTTTACGTCTTTATAACTTACAAATATAAATTATACTTCTTGTAGCAACGAAACCATCGCTCTGAATGCGTAGTCTACGGCGTCAGGGCGTATGGTACGCCTTGTTTCGCTTTTAAACCCTTTCGTATCATAAAAAAGTTATCAAACTTCGTGTAGAAGCACAGGTGAATACAGATGGTACACTTCGCATTTTAGGTATGAAGCTACAATTACGCGGCGGGCTCGTCTTGTCGGGCCAATTCAGTGAGTGTAACTTAGTCAGAAGATATAAGAGTCACGCGATAGAAAGAGACGCAACTTCTAGGTGAATATAACTGTAGGTAGTTAGCGCTGTGCGACCTGAATTGCACTTTATTGTGTCGTAGCAAGTCGTTTTTTATTTAAATGATTTTGCGGAGTGAAACATCTGTATCAATCTGTGATAAACGTGTAATTCCTCGAGCGTATTTTAAAATGAGCGATTACTTTACAGTTCCAGGGCGTAAGGTACGCCTTGTTTCGCTTCTATGCCCTTAGGGGCCAATGATACGCCCAGTTTATATTTTCTACTATAGAAAAAAATAATTTTACTTCGTGTAGCAGAAAATTTGCTAAACTTCAGCTTCAGATATGACGCCTTGCAGCTTCGCCCCCAGTTTAAAATTTTGTTTTTTTCTTCGTGTAGCAGCAAAATGTACTAAACTTTTTACTTCAATATCGAAGGACATTGCTTCACAAATAAAGAAGCAAATCTCCCCGAATGCGGTTAAATATCTCATACAGTTTGGGGGTGTAAGATGCTTACATCCCAAGTTTCGCTTTTAAACGAAGTGTTATTTCTCCTTATTTCTCGGTATCTATTACCTTCTACTAACATCGAACTAAGAATATCACTTTTATATTTTGGCGGCATTTACAATGCCACCACAAAATCCTGCATCGCGCAAGCTGGTTTACCGCGCGACGATTATATATACAACGTCCCAGCATTAATGCACTATTTTGTGACAGTATATACAATCAAACACCCCCGTTACCCCATGATTTTGCCCTTGACTACACCCTAATACAGAACGTCTCGATAGTAAAGTAAAACATGAATATTTTAACGCCGAATAATTTCGATTCGACAACAATTACGAAAGAAAAATTACAGTCGATACCGAATATTGTGGATTAAAATAATTTTACAAGTTACTATTTAAAAGTTCTGAATTTTGAGGTAGATTGAAATGAGAAAAGGAATGTGCAAGCGTCATTTTGACAGTTCGGTTACTGTCACCTGTCAGTGAAAACGTGTAACTGTCAGTGAAAACTATGTAACTGTCAGTGAAAACATGTAACTGTCAGTAATAACTATAATAACTTTCAGTTTAAACCATGTAACTTTCAGTGAATACCATGTAAAGTATCATCTGCCTAGCCTTTTCCCAACTATGTTGGGGTCGGCTTGTAGTCTAACCTAAATACCAGTAATATACATGAAGCGTTTGTATAGAGATTTTATTATCTTGTATTTCGGATATTTGGCGACGTTTAAGGGCTTCAGTCATGTCCGAAACCAGCATATCCGAAATATAATATTACATAAAATCATAGATATTTTTTCCGCAAGGCGCCGTTCTGAGTCCCATTTTCGCCATTCCTGATCTTATACTACACTAAAAAATCCCCTATACGTATGGTATAATATTAACAAAACGAAAACGTAAGATACGGCATACAGTTCGACATAACTTAGATGTAGCATCGGCAAAATTCGTAAAACCGATCACCACCCGAACTGAGTGCCTTCAAAATTACTAATATTTATTACTGCTTTAGGTGAAAATGATCTTTACGCAAACGCAATAACGTGTAAAGTCAATTAACCAAATACATTCGTAAAATTAAAATAAATGAATCATGGTCTAATAAAACAAGGTCTGGCATTCCGGGACGAACACATGCTTACGTCACTATCCAGTTGCCACTCTATTGCAACAAAACACGATTAAGCAAAGATTTTCAGAAATCAAAGCTTTTAAATTGTCGTTTCGTGTGTCTAATCAAACGAAACAATTCAATTTAAACATAAACCAACGTAATTGTTAATTAAAACCTCATTGTTTTATCGGATTCGCACAGGTAATAAAGGTGGTTGGGGAGTTATTATTACAAACTTCTGGTAACACAGATGTGATGACGTAGACATGTGTCACCCACGTGACCACTGTGTCTCGGAATGCCGTACCTGGCGAAGTATATTATTATACCATGAAATGAATGAACATTTTCAAAATCTTGCTACATCTAAGTTGTCGTATAGTACTTAAATAATAACAAAATGCTGCTTTTGAAACGTCGTACACCAAATAGACTTAAAAACAAGCGATTAACTTTTTATTTTTTTACTGATTTTTATTTTGCAATAATGGCATTATACCGTCATGCCTGTATTCCTCGAAGGATGGGCACAAGCACAGTATAAGTATGGACAGTACAGAAATTACATTCGACTCGGCACACCCACACAAACGCGCTTATTAACTGACCCTGATGCAATCGTCACGGTGCTGCAGTGTTGCCAACTACACCGTAATTACGGTAAAAACACCGTATTCAGCATTGATTCACCGTCTACCGTAATAATGTAATTACGGTGTCAAAAAACACCGTAATAAGTCAGATGGAATATTGAGCGTATTTTTTTGCCATAACATGGCAACATTCTAAATAGCACTCGACTAGAAGAAATTCCCCCAAGTAATAGTTTGAAGCAATTTAATACGTACAAATTAAAGAGTTGCCTAATTGACAAACTTCTTAATCCTTTTTTTTAACAAGTTATTTTATTCAGGTAATGTAAATTTATTGGCACAACAGGCAATTAAAAGAAGCCGAAAAAATTATATCGATTTTCTGCCATCAGAAGACATGCTTATGAGACATTATAATACTGAAAGGTATAAAAATGATCATGATCACACAGTTATTTTGTCAAATTCAGACTAATTAAAATGTATGCGTTTTTTTTTAAACAAAATTGTAAATTACATCCCTATTTAAAATCTACCGTAATTTTTTGAAATCTACCGTATTTATAAACTGGGAACACCGTAATCCATTATTTAGAGTTGGCAACACTCCGGTGCTGTCAGTAGCGGGGCCGTGTCGTAGTAATGTCATAAGTAGAGATCGGATATTCGGATGTATATTTACCTAAAGTAAATTTTTGGCTAAGAAATTTTGGGAATAATTATAATATAAGATCAGTGTCACACACACTGCTGTATACACTGCTCTCGACGCTTGACGTAGTAACACATCGTGTCCGAGTTCGCAACAAATCTATCGTTATTCTGAGGATGCCTCGTTGAGAGGTGAAACATGAGTCGATTTCTTACAGGGTTCTTTATGACTCTTTAAGAACAGTTAAGCGGATTAGGTTATTTTATCCGATCTCTAATCATAAGTCATAAATTCAATTTCAAAATATTTTATTTCACATAAACCTACATGGGCACTTATGAAATGACAATTATCGGTTATGACGTCATTTACTGGTCATAAATTCAGACTCTACGCTGCTCTTGGGAATCTCCTCATAGGAAACTGGCCGAACTTAAGATCCAAGCCAGGATCCCCCACATTAATTATTTACACGATTGTGCAAATTGTTATTGGGTTTTTCTCAGTAGCAGAGTCTGCAATTATGACCGGTTGATGGCAATAGGCTCGCCCCCTATTACATGGGACTTAAACATAACTGGCGAAATGTGGGTGTGGTATAGGTACATCTCTGCCTAACCCTTCCGGGAATACGGGCGTAATGTTATATTACGTGTTGAAATAAAAATCAGTAAAAAAACTAAACAAATTATACTCCAAAAATGAAAGATTAAGAAAATAAAATAGGCTGCCTGAAGCGCTTATATGAAATGAAAGTCTTCCTGTCAACATGGCTCGGAGATATAAAGTTCAAATTTAGCCAGATTTAGTCGAGAATTAGATACATTGTTAGTAATGAAAATCGCTTTATTCTGAGGGTACTGTAAGGGTTCGCTACGTGGAAAGCGGAGACGGGGGCGGGCAATTAGCTTTCGCCACGCTCAGTTTTCTGCAGAGCAGAGGTTATGTATTCGTGTTTTCGGAATATCAATTGAGTTCGATTCTGAACTAGATTTGATTCAGAATTCTATGCAGAAAACTTTTCGATTTCATTCGGAAGTTCTGTTCGAATTCTATTCGATTTACAATTTGATTCGATTGGATTCGGAAGTTCTGTTGACAATTCTATTCGATTTACAATTTGATTCGATTGGATTTGGAAGTTCTGTTGACAATTCTATTCGATTTAGAATTTTGTTCGATTGGACTCAGAATTTGATTCGACTCTGTTAAAAATTCTATTCGATTTTGAATTGGATTCAGGATTATATTCGATTCAAAACTCCATTCGATTCTGAAAGAATTTCGATTCAATGCATAAATACATGCTTAAAATATCTGGAGTTATCTAGTATGTGAACTATTGTTATTGCGAACGCACGAATAATACCTTATATGTGCTTCAGAAATTATAGTCGTATGGAATCGGATTAGGAGCACGAGTTATAGGCAAAGAGCTAGCGAACGTTTTATTTAAGCTGTAGTATATTATTATTATATTGAGTAATTTCTTTCCATATTTAATCATGTTTAGAATTTAGTGGTAATGCCCACCAGTGGGAATGGCCCCGACTTACGAGTGTTTTCGAACCCAAGCAGTTCACTAACTTTGTATAAATTATTTCATCACCACTGCTCTAAAAACGGTGAAGGAAAACATCGTGACCGGCATGTCCTAGAACCAAAAATTATGTCTAAATTTGACTTTTCATAACAATTTTCTTCACTATGTTGGTGTTGGCTTCCAGTCAGTATGTTACATGGAGCGTCTGTCTATCTGACTTCCACAACCCAGTTACTGGGTAGCGCGATACGCCTTGGTAAGACTGGTTGTCAGACTCTCGGGCTTCTGATGACCCGTAATGACTGTCAACGATCTACAAATACTTAAAAATATAATCAGTTAATTTTGTGATAAAAGAACACACTCAATATAAAAATAATTTTACTTACAATTAATGAAACGGTCTCTAGCCCCTGAACAAAGACCGCGGAGCGGTATTTCTGAAAGAAGTTGTTTTTTGTTACGACTGTAATCATTTATTATTTCAATGTTTTATTTTTCGTTAACAATAACGTGTATAAGGACCCTTACGAATGTAGGCTTTTATTAAGGACTTTTCACACTGTTTCGGGCGAAATCGTTGGGAGCCATTCTCACACGAGGTGACAAAAATAAATCCAGTTTTCAACGCAACCAATCGCTTTAGCACCTACATTTCTATGGCAGTTGTCACACAACCCAGCTCGAGAACTAGTCTTCAACAGCCAACGCAACTTTTCATAAAATTGGTGCATTATTGTGTGTCATGTCGTTAAAATTGATACATCTCGAGTTGCGCCATGTGAGAGTACCAGTTGCGTTGCAGTTGGCAACGCTCGTTGCTCACCAGTTTAGGTTGAGTTGCCGTCATCCCATGTGGGAATGGGCTTAAATTATAGGTATTGGAGTGGTTATTATATTATACAGTAGGCGCTCGGTAATCCCGCATCCATTTTTTTTTATCATAGTAAGAAATACTATGTACGTTTGTATGTATGTTCTATTATGTACTTTCTGAGTTTATCTTGGACGTTACTGACATCGGAGAAGGAAAAACACCGTGAGGAAACCTGGACTTAAAAGTTAATATAAGTCTGCAATCGCCAACCCGTCTTGAGCAAGCGTGGTGATCAATGCTCGTGCCTTCTCTGTATGAGAAGAGGCCTTTGCCCTGCAGTGGGACAATAATAGGCTGATATTTTAGTAAGAAATATTTTTACATATTTCCAAAGTAATACATTTTTATTAGTTAACGTAATAATACCTACTCGTAGAAACGGACCGGACTGTAGAACGACAGCGAACAATGCCCGCGCTCCGTAATCCGGCACTTTTATATGAAATCTACCGGATTACAGAGTAGGAAACCTAAGTTAAGAAACTCCGGAGTATTGGATGTGTCGGATTTGTGAGCGCCTAGTGTATTTGGGACTGTTGTTATAATAGATTAAAAAGAGGGCGTGTTCTTATGAGACCATACGATAGAAATGAAAACTTACGACTCGACCCGAGAATACCCGATTCAGCGTCACCACAGAGTAGTACAGAAGGCGCACTCCGCATATTAGGTATAAAGCTACAAGTACGCGGCGGGCCCGTCTTGTCGGGCCAATTCAGTGGGTGTAACGTAGTCAGAAGATATGAGAGTTACGCGATAGAAAGAGAGGCAACTTCTTGGTGAATATAACTGTAGGTAGTTAGCACTGAATTGCACTTTATTGTGTCGTAGCAAGAGTCGCTTTTTATATAAATGATTTTGCGGAGTGAACCTGTATTAACCTGTGGCGTCTGAGGATCGTGCCGGTTCTGAAAAAGCGCCAAGTGTGTCTAAAGAAGATTTTAATTAAAAGACGCGTAAATAGATGTACTGTATAAGAACTGAGGGTAGCATAAATACATAGTTGATTGATACGAGAGAAAATAATTATATTTATCTTATATATTATCGTATAAACATGTTTGAAAAATATATAATATTTAGATAAACCTGACAAGACACGTTTTCTCACGATGCAGTGTGAATTCTCCTCAAATTCCGATGAATATTGGAGCTTGAATAACGTTAAATATTTTTTTTATTTTTATTAATAAATTATATAGAATTAGTTTTTATTATTATATAAATTTTAAGTCTGACATATTACGAACAACATTGAAATGTATTAAAGCTATAACTAAATATGAGTACAAGTTTCCAGTAAGTAAAGCTACTAAAATTTAGTAGCTCGGACCATGTAAACAACCATTCAAGCTATTAGTTGCTACAAGATTTTAGTCTCTACTTACTACTGGCAACATGTAAATCGAGTTTTTAAGTCTTTAAAAACATTTCAACGTTTTTCAAAATATGTTTTTAGTTCATTTTGTTTGGATTTTTTTTCCGCTCGTTTTACTAACTTAATGTTTTTGCTCTGCGGTAGGCATGGATGTAAAGTTCGGCCATGGACTGGGGAATACGCCTTTAAAAAAAATTACCAAAGGTCAAGACATACTAATTAGAAATAAGCATTTCGTTGCCGTACGCAAAACACGCCCATTGACGTGAAGCCCGTATTACCTAAGCATTTAGTTTAGAAAAAAACATGGTTTTAGTGTGTGGCATCTACATCGCCACATGCGAACTACGCATCTCACTGCCGTCACGTAAAATCCTGCATCGCGCAAGCACAGTTTACCGCGCGACTAGCAATATACAACGTCCCGACACCAATCCTCGGGCAGTAGCCCACCAGACAGAGGACGGAGGATCCTCCCATTTCTATAGAGGATGAGCGAACTTTATACCCTGTTCCTCATACCTCTATAAGTGCATTCTAATCAATGTTGGTACTTTCTCTGGATATCAAGAGGCCTTTACCACAGAAAAGTACAACTGTGTGCCTGCGTCTGTTTTCGCTCGCGTAGATTCATTCGACCTTCAGCACTGTTCTGTCTTTCCTTGCAGTAGAAAAATTCATAATGTAATAAAAACTACGGCAAAATTGTTCAAGCAATGTGGTCGAGTTACAGTTAAAAAAAAGCTCGGTAAAGTCCGTGCGCGACTGCTAGTCACCGCCCTCGGTATGTGACACGGGGAGGACGCCATTGACAAAATTGTCAGACTGAGTCAGCTTGGCCTTTGCCTACCTCCCCCGTCTCACCGCTCACATACATCAGGCAGTGACTAACAGTCGCGCAGCACTGTGTTTACTAAACTTTCTTGTAAGTAGGTAATTTTAACTAAACATGACGTCTGTAATCTCCAAAGAAATAAACACAGGTGTATGGTACTCAGACGTTTGAATAAATGCAATTATAATGCAATTATAATCCCTACAGGCCGTGTGCCCGATGGTATTCAAAGAAAAAAAAAGAAAGAAAGAAAATACGTTTATTTGCGGTACTCATGACGCAAGGAAAGAACAAAACACGAAAATAAACAATTTGTGGGAAAATATGCGTCACATCCACTCAAAACGGCCATCGCTCAGCATAATGCTGCGACCCTATGCAAGACAGCCACAGCGCTGGTTTTCAGCGACAGCCGGCGTTGACGTGATGACATCAACCGGTGCAGCATATCGTGAAATAACAAAATAAGACAAAAATTAAATGAATAAATACAATACTTAGTCCTAAATGTTTATATAATATTTAAAATGGTAACATTTCGTACCGTCGGCAAAACTTACATTTTCTATTTAACCCTTAGGGGAGTGAATTTTCAAAAAATCCTTTGATGCTCTCCTTCGTTATTTATGGAACTCTTGTGCAATATTTAATGCTTCTAGATCCAGCGGTTTAGGCTGTGCGTTGTATGTCAGTGAATGAATTCAAGATTCATTAAGTGGCCAATATTCCTAGTCCATGGCTCAGCTAAAGCGGTCGCTTGAAAGCGCAGCAAGGTTTAAACATAGCTGTTTATCGCTAGATTTTCGTTCTATTTTATTATTTTTGTAAATAAAATAATGTTTGTTCTTAGATCTAAGTCGCGTGCGCTCGTTCTCTCGATCGATAATAGGGGAAGAGAAGAATATTTGTACTGGGAACCAGGACTTGTGAATGAAATTTTGACACGTATTTATAGTCGATTATGGTTGATTTTTGTTTGAATTTTGTGTCCGGGAAATCTGCTGTCAAATCCTGTTAGCTGTTGTGTGATTAAAATGACAGTCATTTGTAAGCCCTCGTGTCTCGGGTATTTTCATCTCACCGCTAAGCACCGAGAGTTGAAAATCCAACAGTGTGTTTTTTTTGACGAGCTGTGATGCACGCTGTTGGATTCTCAATGCTTTGTTCAAGACAGAGTTGAAAATCCAGTGCTCCATAAAAAATCGTTGCCTAACCTGGGCTAGCAGTTGAAGTTTCATTTGGCAGATGATTATTTTTAAGAAATTAGGTGTAATAGTGTAATAAATTGTATTAAAATAATTATTATCTAAATTCTAAGTGGCTATATTTGATTTTAATAATGTTTTTTTTTAAGAATTAGGAGTACTTACTGTCTAATTATATATTTTTTAATCAAAGAGGTCAAAATGCATCCGTAAAGAAATAACGTACTTGCTAAGCAATAAAAAGTCGAGGGTACGAGCGTCGCAAATAAATGTACATACTAGTTATATTTAATTATTAATAAACAGACTTGTAAAAAAGAACATTTACAAAAAAATTCAGTCACGCCATTAAAAGATAAAATTTGGCGGAAAAAATATATTTTCTAAGTTACAGTCACGGCGGCTATATTGTAACACAAGAAAAAAGTGACTTGTGAAGCGTTTTCAGTTTGTTTTTGTAAAAAAAGAAAAAAGATGCGGCCGCCAAAAAATAAATATGGTTCTGTGTTTCTTGCGGAGGTCAAAAACGTGGTATAAACTGGTCGAAAGATCTGGTTTTTTTTACAGCGGAAGAAAAGAAGAATACCTTTGAAGAAATTTCTTGCAAGGCTTGAAGAGGTTATAACAGAAGTGAACCAAGAAAACTGCAAAGAAGAGCCTTAGGCCGCGTCCTAACCGAAAGCGACTGTCGCGCGACAACAAGATCGTTCGTTTATATGAATATGACTTATACGTGCGATCAATCAATTCGCGTATGTGCGTTTGTGCGTCATTATTTAGGTAAACAATCAATCAGCCTAGCCTTTTCCCAACTATGTTGGGATCGGCTTCCAGTCTAACCGGATGCAGCTGAATTCCGTATTTTACATGGAGCGACTGCCTATCTGACCTCCACAACCCAGTAACTGAGTAAGACGATATAAGACCAATTGTCAGATTTTCGGGCTTCTGACGACCCGTAACGACTGTCAAAGATCCACGAATGACAGCCGGGACCAACGGCTTAACGTGCTTTCCGGGGCACGGAGAAATCTCGGTATGTAAAGATGGTCACCCATCCACAGACCAACCTCGGCAAGCGTAGCTTCACCTGATGGATCTCACCGTGCGGTGCGGAACCGAGCTCCTATTTAAGTAAACGATCGCGTGTCGCATATTCCCGCGTCGCTCGCTTTTGCTTAAGACGCGGAGTAAAGTTCAATTTACAATGACGCCGAACGGAGTGGAATGGAATTTTTGTAACGAGTCCATTGTGTACTGAAGGATGCGTATGCGGTATGGCTCGCAAATATCATCATGCTAGAGGCACGTCTTCCCTACCATTACCGCGCCCCCCGGTCTACTCCTTGATATGCAATGGCCTCTATAGCCACATGAAGCATGAGGCTCCAGGGGCTAGTGCAAATCTTGGGGTTCATTAAAATAGGTAAAATATAAAGTCGGTAGGAGCCAATAAAACAGGTCGTGCATCTTCTGGAGACTTCTAGC
This sequence comes from Agrochola lota, assembly GCA_947364205.1. Taxonomy (NCBI): domain Eukaryota; kingdom Metazoa; phylum Arthropoda; class Insecta; order Lepidoptera; family Noctuidae; genus Agrochola; species Agrochola lota. The sequence goes on along the minus strand of OX376246.1, from coordinate 3,305,966 downwards.
TTATTCTCGGAGCCCTTATCTAGTTTATGCGCTACACTATTGACATAAAGTTCATTATGCTTTGTACAATTTATTTACAAAAAAATCGCTTCTATTCCGTTCCGCGGCAATGTAAATTGAGCGTTACGAGCTCAAAAAAGGCCCTATTCGCCGAAGAAGTTCCGTGATATAGCAGCTATACTTTGACCGAGACCACTGTTCCGCGCCTTAGGAATGCGCGGCGAGGCGGGGAGCAAAGTTGATGAATGAAAGACGGGCAGATCGCCGCGCGCCGTGAGCGTTGACGATTGAGCGGCCTGCACTGCCCCCCTGTGAGCCGCGCACATACCTAAGGCGCGGAACAGAGGTCTTGATCAAACTATACTATTAAATGGCAGTCAATTACTGGCGCCAGACCACTTTTCGACCTTATTGCCTAAGCAATAAGGTCGAAAAGTGGTCAGTGTCCGCGATAGTACATCCTAAACCACTGAAGATACAAACAACCATACAAGAAAACTGGTTTGATGACTCAAGATTTCAAGAATCAAGAAGATTTCGGGAGTAATAAAATCTGAAAAGTATTTCATTTCAATAACCTGACTCATACCCACGTTCTTCCCAACGTAATCAGATTAAGGCGCCATCTCCACGAGCGACAAGGACAGCGCTCGTTATAACAGCATCGCTCCGAAACAGCAAATAACTTGTCATTCAAGTTAGGATTTAAATCAAAATGAATTAAAGTCTATTTTGCGATGGCTAAACAGAATAGTGGACGGCTCCCCAGCCGCTTGCTGCCCGCGAGCCGTCATACGTATAAAATAGACTGTAATACATTTTATTTAAAATCGTAACTTGAATGGCAAATTATTTGCCGTGTCGGACCAGTGCTGTTATGATGAGCAATGTCCTATAGTCGCGCCGTGTCATCAAATTCAATAGATAGTAGAGATGCCGCGAATACTTGCTATTCTTCGGAATTCGGCATTACTCGATATTTTTTTGTTGTTCGTCGAATACCGAATAATAGTGTCTAATATTCAACATTAGGCGAGTAGTTGTCAAAATAAAAATAAACTTTGAATAAACAGAAAAATTAACTGTGTAATCTTTAAAATATAACACACTAAGGGTTGATTTTCTAAACGCGATCAAGAGCTGTCAGTGTCAAAATTATAATGGAATATTGTACACTGACAGCTCTTGAACGCGTTTAGATGTGCTGAACGCGTTCAATTTCATTGGTGAAATCCGCACTTAGTATACTATTAATAATTTACACGTAAAGTTCCAGTGACGCCCGGAGGGGTCAGCTGCCCATAGTAATATCACGCTTGTACTTACAAGTATAAAAAGTTAGCGAAAAATCAGTCATGTTGAATTTAATTAGCTTTACATAATAATTTAATATTTGAAGTCCAAAACGGGCAGATAGTGGTCATCAGTGTGGGTACTTGATCCCACACTGATGACCACTATCTGCCCGTTTTGCGCTTTTTTTTCATAAATCAAACCTTCCTCGAAAAATTTAATAAATAAACTTATTTTTATAGTCCTTTTTTATGTCGAAGTATAATGGCAAGTATTCGACTATTCGCTATAACAACTATTCGCGGCATATCTATTAGAAACTATGAATCAATCTGCACACGGCGATATCATCGCGACAATAACTTGTAAGCACACCCCGCGTTCTATTTGAAATCGATTGTCGAATACACGATCGTTAGAACTTTTTGTTCGGTGATCCTGAACGCGTGTTCGCGCCGACAGAGGGCGCTTTCCGGTTTTCGAGGAAAAAGTGACTTATGCATGCGACCGATAGCGGGACTCGCCGCGAATCTCTCGTCTGTGGAGATGGTGTCTTCCGCACACCCAGTGCGTGTCGGACCATGCACAGCGCGCGATTTCGTAGTTAAGATGCTAGGTTAGGTTAGGTTAGAACTGTGACCACACAACCACCAGAAACATATTTTTGAATGTAAAACCAAACCACGGGACAACGGGAAGTATTTTTAAATATTTAATTTGAAGTACAGCTGTCCCCGTAGGACCGGGACACGGCGTACGGGGACTACGGGAATAAACGTTTTTACCGACCGCAAAAAATTGTTACTTCTTGTAGTGTTCCATTATTTCTTGAAAAAAAAAAATGAAAAGTTATTTCTTACAGTTGAAACGAAACGAAATCATCCCATATCTCACAAACTATTGGCTTAAATAAAAACGGGCAAAGTGCGAGTTGAACTCACGTAGAAGGGTTCCGTATCACCGCACAATATTTAGTAAAAAACGCAGAAACAAAAAATATCGTTTTATTATTTGTAATCGTTTTATTTTTTAATAGCGGCAATAGAAATACATAATCTGTGAAAATTTCAACTGTCTACCTATTACGGTTCATGAGATACAGCCCGCTGACAGCAAAACGGACAGCGGAAGCTTAGTAATGGGTTCCGTTTGGCACCGTTCGGGTAGGGAACGCTAAAAAAGTCACTTAGAAACAACATTATGTTTTGAACTATGGGATCCAACGATACCTTACATGCTTATGTGCATTGAATTATTTTTTCATCCCTTGGTTACATGTATGGGAAGAGTCACCCCTATCTACTTAATTATTATTTTCGTAACTTCAAGGAAAAAAAAGTTTTGTTTCTAATTCTCATCGAAATAGTGACCTTCGCCAGGTAGTGACATTCCGAAACACAGTGGTCACGTGAGCAACACAAGTCTACGTCACTACATCTGTGTTACCAGAAGTTTGTAATAATAACTCCCCAACCACCTTTATTACCAGTGCGAATCCGATAAAACAATGAGGTTTTAATTAACAATTACGTTGGTTTATGATTAAATTGAATTGTTTCGATTGATTAGACACACGAAACGACAATTTAAAAGCTTTGGTTTCTAAAAATCTTTCCTTAATCGTATTTTGTTGCAATAGAGTGGCAACTGGATAGTGACGTAAGCATGTGTTAGGCCTGGAATACAAGACCTTGTTTTATTAGACCATGATAGTGACTATGTATAGTCTCCGAGTAAAATGACTGAGTTTCGGACGAACGGACGGACGAACAAACAGACATGACGAAAATATAAGGATATCGTTTTTGCCTATACGTAACGGAACCCTAACTACTAACTGTAACTACCCTGTTTACTATCAGGATAAACCTATCCAGATAGTGTAACCACACAGACAGAATAAATTTTATGTGCCCTGAGATGAGCTCCACGATTACTGACAAATGCTTGCACTGACTGGAAAGGTCCACTCAAATCTGTATGGCTCTTTCCTCAAAAGACCATTTCAGACACTAATCTATCTTTACTCAAAATACCATTTTAGGCTACATGGTCCTTATTAGAGATGGGTCGTCGACGTATTTTGCGTTAACGAAACTAGACCGTCCAATTTCGTTCATCGACTAGTCGATTAACTAGTTGAATTCGTCGACTAGTTTACGCGTCAACTTGGATAAACTTTGCGATGAAGTCTACGGCGACGACGATGTAGGCGGTAGACTGGTCTCCCGCGTGCTATAGGTACCTATTAATTTAAATTTCCCTTCATACTTTTCCGGGCTTAGGACTGGCTGAATACTGAATCACACACTGAACATCAAAAAATCAAAACAAGATGAACAAGAACATACAAACCGTTTTGTCTCGCATCGTTCGACCAGTCAATCGCTTTTCTCTTTTGCACACGTGAAACTACTATAATGGCATCCTTTTCTTCACTAAACAATAATTTCATTCGACCCGTACGAATAATAACTCCCTTATACCAGATTTAGAGTTCAAATTTATTTGCTTGATAATTTTATTTCAATATCCGAATTACGTTCTCGCGTCGTGCGTCGGTCGTCGCGTTGCAAGTTTCCGTTTAGGCGTCTACGGATTCCACTAGTTCATCGATTTTCGGAGAACCGTCGATGCGTTCACAGTACGTCGACTTTCGAATTAACTAGTTCGTTGATTCAACGCCCATCACTAGTCCTCATATGGCCTGACCAAGACTATGTCTGGACTTGAAAAGAGACTGCGACCTCTGAGTTTATTTCGGCCTTTCTTCTCAGAGTAGTCAGATAGGAAACGCCGACCTCATCTAGCTTATTTTTAATATGATTTACGATTCATTGTAACATTTTGTGCGATTGTAAACTTGTCTACGAATTTTCTATTCGTTTGTTCTGACCACGTGACTTAGTGATGATGTCATTCCTGTACATTTGATTATAATTCCTACTAGCGTTGTCGATTGTAGATTGTCAACTTGGCTAAGCCTACTGACCACGGGGCTATTTCGAGGTTCTCTCGTCATGCAGCACCTAGGTTCTCAGCTATCAACTTTCGCTCTGCTTATGCTTGCTCAAAAACCCTCTGGGCTTACCTTAGGGAACGCTTCCGATCTGCATATTGGCAATTAGAAAAAAAAAAGAAAATTAAACACGGAATAACTTTATTTACAATAATAACATTTTAATAAAATAAATAACTTTGATGAAAACAATCTTTAAGTTCTTATAATTAATACCTTTAAAATAATGTTCACTATTTAAATTAATCTGGGTATCAAAATATTCTTTCAACTTTCGCCATAAGTACAATCGTGGTCACGCACATCTAACCACTCTGAAAACAGAATCCCGTGCATACGATGACCACATCTACCGCACCTTTTTTTTTGTAGGTAAGCGTTACTATAGCGGCCCAGCAATGCAAGCAGGAATAGTCCTTACGCTGTTCAGATATGTGTATCCGCGATAGTACCTATGTTCTAGTTAATTATGGAATCAGCCTTAATAAAAATAAAACAGTAATTGGCTTCTTTGACCACTTAACTAAATATCAACCTATCTTTTATTTAATGTATTCTCAATATACATACCTACTAGGTAGGTGCTATGTTCATAGGCCTTGCCTATTCAAAAGCGATCGTCGCTCGCATACGCGTACGCGATCGGTCGCTTGTTTAAAAGAACGTTCATTTTAAAAGTTGGCAACGTCGCAAATAGCTGTCATTATTCATCTGTTTTGATTAATTGGGTAATATTACTGTATAGAAATATGAAAAATGGCTAACTATGAATTTGATGTTGTAACCTTTTTAGGTGTAAAAAGGGCATTTGGAAATTTTCCAAATAATTTTTTAATATCTAAAACTAAATATTCGGTGTAACGACATTAATTATTACATTTCATAATCAATATTTTAGTTCACTAGTTAGCGATATTTCATATTTCCATACAGTAATATTGCCAAATTAATCAAAACAACGAAATATTTGACGGCTATTTGCGACGTTGCCCACTTTCAGAATGCACGCACGCTCTTTAGTCACTTTGCTTGGTAAACCAGAACGCGTGATCGCGCCGATTGAGGTCGCTTTCCGGTTTTCTAAACAAAAAGTGACATGAACACGACGATCGCAAGTTCGCGCGAGGATAGCTTTTAAATAGAACGCGCGGTTAGATTACTTGCAAAAAAAATAATTCATACTGTATTATAAAACTATATTTTGATTTCTCGTTAGGATTTTGTTTTTCCCAATTTGATAGAGAAGTAACCCTAACACAGAGCATGAAAACGCATCGACGGCCTCTACTAGAGGTCCCGCGTCTACGGCTGTCGCCGACGAGTGTTGACGGCTGCCGTTGGCAACGTACCGCTCGTGTCTATGAGCTCTTAGTAAAGTTACAATTTACTGTTTTTGTTAAACGTGGTAAAGCTTACCGTGCGTTTGCACTGGCGAAACATTCACATAAAAACATGTTGAAATCTGTGTTTTCTGTCAATGTATCGGCTCGCGTTCGCATTGTAACGCAACTTGTTGACGCGAAACATGTTTGACGTTTCATATCAATTGACATGTTTAACAAACCAATTGCCAAAATGTTTTTGTATGAATCTTGCAACATGTTGTCCATTACATGTTTAGATGTTTGGAAAACTCTAACTTGAGATTTTTCTTAAAACTTGTTCATATTGCGTGCAGTGTAAACGTAAATTCAATAAAACAAGTTACGAGATTTGTTTCATGTGGCAAGTTTCGAAACATCTACACGTTGAATGTTTTCTGGTGTAAACGCAGTTATGAGCTCGACTATACACAAACGATACACCTTAACAGCATAATTTAAGAAATACTAATGAACTCAAAGCTTAAGGGTATTTACACGTACTACAACCACACCACATCGCAGCGACAAAATGTGGTCAAGCAGTAGTGTAGCTGTAACTTCTTGCAGTTGAGTTGTGATAACTACAAAATCAAACCAAACGGTCGACGCAATGTTGTGTCTGCCATGTGGCTGGCCGCTAATGCACGGTCTCGCTGGTGGTTGCTACGTGGTCGATTTTGCCCACACGGTTGATTTTGACAGCCAAAAATGTGGTCCGTGTGATTAAACTTATTCATTTCATTTTTCTTTTCTTATTCATTTTCATACAAATTCGCGCCCGGCGGCCAAGGTGGCCAAGGAGTTGTCGTTGAGATGTGGTTGTGGTGGTACTATCGAAGAATTTCATATCTAATCAGTTTGAAAACAAAATCCCGTGAATACGATGACCATATCTGTTACCGCTCAGGTTCTATAGCCGCCGAGCGCTGCAAGCAGCAATAGTCCTTACGGTGTATAGATATGAAGTTCTTCGATGTTACATGTGATCGAGCCCTAAGTTAAGGCTACACCTCATATATTAAGTATAATTCTTTCTACTAGTCTCGAACCAAATGACAAATGTTCGGATCTGTGTTGGTCGTAATGTAACGACAAAATCTATGTCTTCTACCGGTTCTGAGGTTCCTGCATCAAGAATTGGTGGCTCCTCGTCTTTTGGCAGCATTCTGGAAAGACAGAATATAAATTTACTACATTACTGCCGCGGACTGCAAAAGGGGCATTGACGGACGAAAGTGAAAACACACATGGACGTGAGTCCATCTATGCCAGGTTGCGGCCAAGGCTTGTGTACTTTTCTCAAATAATTCGCGGAAATTCAAACAAAGTAAATGATTATGGGTAATATAAAATTATTATTACATACTAGCTTTTGCCCGCGGTTTCGCCCAAAAATATCCCGATTTTATCGATATTAAAAGTAGCCTATGTGTTAGTCAAGGTTATAAACTACCTGTGTGCCAAATTGTATACAAATCCGTTCAGCCTTTTTTGCGCCAATCTGGAACATACATCCAGACAAACAGATAAACGGACAAAAATCGAATTACTATATTTTCGGCATCAGACTTGTTCCCACACTTCGTAGCAATTACTTTTTTCAAAAATATTCATGTAGGTACTATCGAAGAAGTTCATATCTAACCACCGTAAGGACTATTTTTGCTTGCAGCGCTTGGCGGCTATAGAACCGGGCCGGTAACAAATGTGGTCATCGTGTTCACGGAATTTGTTTTGAAACTGGTTAGATATGAACTTCTTTAATGGTACAGTCGCCGTCGGATATATTGTAGCAGACAAGGTGACCAAATATTTCTGAACAAATTAAAAGAACAATGCCCACCTTCCATACATTTAAAAACCTGATGATGAAAGTATATGTATAATTATACTGTATATTAGAAATACTTCCTGTAAGTTTAGAAAGTAATGTCTTATAGTCATTTCGGCGATTTAAACGCCACGAGGTCCAAAAAATATTAATGTTTCTTTTTAGGTTAGGATTTGCCGTCACCAGAAATAATTAAACAAACGTGCATGAACTAATTAATAACGCTCGAAGTTTAGTCTAAAATAGGAATATTTAGCTAACTATGGTCTAAAACATCTTATTTACCCATGCATAATTCCTTGAAACTAACTGACCCTAAGTCAATGCTAAGACTCCACTTGTCACTATAAAATGAGTGTCGAGTTGAAAACTGCATTCTCCAGGACAAATTATTTATTTTCTAAGACTAACATTTGGTTACCTACTGGCTAACACGACATAATATGTACAATTTGTGGTTAAATAAGTACATTATCACACTAATAATTGCTTTTAATTTAATTAAGTAAGTATACCTAGGTATATACTAACTAGATCAATTTATTTATAATAATAAGACAGCAGTATAAAATGGTAGTACCTTCTCACAAGTACTTACTAACCTATATTTTATTTTTAGTATAAAAACGACACCTTATCTAGTCAGATAGTTTCTATACCTACCTCTAAAAAGCCTAACTCAATTCTTTTTGTTATAAAAGTGATCACTTATTTACCAACCTACATACCTGTTGAATGAAACGAGAAAAGTAAATAAAACACTATGTTACAGTGGAATAGTTTATTGATATTCATCATTTTCATCCAAATCTCTTATAACTACGTCATCCAGAAATTCTGCTGGAGCAGATATATTGTTTTCGTACCTAGCCCATCCAAGGTACCACACTACCGTCATCACGTGAGCGCAACATCCGATGGTTCGTCGACCGACCAAACAATTGCAACAATATTCAATTATCCCGTTTCTGCCAGGCACATTATTTTCTACTAAAATATAGACATAATATTGTTTTCTTGAAATGTGCCTGGACTTGATTTTTCCTCTTATTAGTGTTTTATCACCACTTCCTCTAAGATTATATTGAGAAAAGTCTTGTGTATCCCTACATACTTCTATTCGATATGATCCGTGAAATCTTATATGTTCTCCATAGTATGACCTTGCTTGTCTTATTTGGTAAGTACCTAGAGCAAATAATATTAGTTCACTATAACTTAATCTAGGAAACAAAAATAAATTATCTCGGTCAGCAGTAATACTCTGAAAAGCAGTTGACCTTCTATTCATGTTTAGTTGTTCAACTAATATGGCTAAATTATTTTCAAAATGAATTCTTTCTCTAATAATTGCAACTATTTCATTAGCATCATTTCTATCCTGAAAACGAACACCAAATCTGTTTAGTAAACTGGCAGCTATTTGAAAATTCTGCATCATGTTTGGGACTGATTTATTAAAATAGTCTTGCCTCAGGAGCTTAAAGTCCCTTTTAAAGTGTCCATTTACTGCCTCAACTACCCAACGACATATTGTTACACAGCGGCTCCGGTTGGCCTGCTGTGTTGTTAGTTGGTGTTCGCCTTCTAATAGAGAATCAGGCATGTATGGCCGGTAATTGCAACCTTCCAGCATTCTTATGGAATCTCGGAATCCCCTATCCAATATGAACACATCATTTTCTTGAAAATATAATCTAAGAGGAGCGTTTTCATAATCAAAGAGGGAAATCATTATGTCGGCATCGGATGTGGTAGCCTTGTATGGACCGAAACAATCGAGAATGTAACCATCACATGCCACAAATAAAAATGGCTTTAATAGATTTTTATACTTATGTAGTGAATATGTATCCTTTTGGAAGGAGTAATTGGAACTTTTATTTATATTTATGTATGTACCGTCACAAATAATTATAGCATTTGTGAAGTTTTCATTGTATATACCATTTGGTATTGTCAGATTATGATCCATTAGACTTTCTCTCGGTATGTGAGTAATACCCAGGTGCATAGGTACAAAATCTTGAACCAGGATTTCCCTGCTTTTGTTCATTAGCCTCTCTAATGTACTACGTGGTACATCTAGTAATGTAGACAAGCGTACATCTGATTCACCGGTCCTCATTTTGATTAATAATGCAGCTAATCCCAAAAGGCCTTTGTGCATTTCTTGTATGCGAGGAACTTCATTAATAAGGGTGAAAAAATCTTGTTTAGACCTTCCAGTCCAAAAGAAAAATATGTTATCTTCAATTTCTTGTATAGCTTCTACATTTGTGAAATTAAGGTAAGGCTTGAAAGCATTGACAAATGAAAAAATATGTTCCACTTGTTGTAAAGTAAATGTTCTAATGCTATTACTCGAATCATAGAGAATGCTCCACTGGTTACTCAGTCTATGTTCTGAACAAACACGGCTGTGCACAGGGATGTAATATTTGTATGTACTGAGTATTGTAGCCCTAAATGAATCTGTCAAATTGTGCAGATTAATATTAGTACATTGAGGGAAAAGGCAGTGAGAAGCAGTATTTGCTGCCCGTCTATAATTTTCCATTGTCATTTCACTTGATGCAACTTCAGAAGGCACTTCGAGACTTTCATGAACTGGTTCAGCAGTGAATGGCTCAGAGTCACCTGTTTCAACTTCAACTTCTTCAGTAGTAGAAACTCCACGGGCATCATCAGCATGCTCAATTCGTATGGCAGCACGTTTGCAACTCATCCAGCATGCATGGCATATTCTATCAAATGATGATATCTATGAAAGAAAACATTGAATTAATATCAGGTATTGTTGGTATATATTCTTAAAAGATAAAAAGACATGTCACTACATCCAAGGTCAAAAAACAATAATACCTATTATTTTCATGTTATAAGTATTATTATGTATATTATTTTTTATTTATGGTGAAAAGTATTGAAGCATATGTCAATCACTATCAGGTATAATTATTGATATCCAGAAGAAATATGATAATAAACAATATAGAAACATAAATACCTGACGTGGTGCAATTCTTGTTTGTATAACAGCATTAATCTGTCTTTGCTCTTCTGACGGATTGTCAATAACAATAGCATGGCTCTGACGATTAAGTGTAGACCGTCCACAAATACTGCACACTTGTCTACGTCCTGGTTGAGATGACCCGGAAGCTTGAGCACCATCACAGCTTGTTGTTAATTGCTGGTTTATGGTTCTCATGAGGAGTTCATTACAAGGTTCACAAATGTAATCTTCCTCAGTAATCTGAAACAGGAAACTTAATATAAACTTCTTTTGATTACAAAATATACAATAGCTCAATGCCAGGAGGTTATGTTGAAGAAATAGTTCCACATAACAATAAACAACAGTTCGAAACTAAGATTATTTCATGTAAATAATCTTTGTATATACCGAGTTTTCGAACAGTTGTATGTGTTATGTCGCACATTGTATAGGAGCTTTGTGTGGTTCTTATAATATCATTTTTAGATTGATAATAATGAGCATAAAATACTTACGATTACTGGTGATATCCACTCGCTAAGTAACGAAATAACTCTTGTGTTCAGCTCATGAACGAGATAACGTCGAAACGTATTTATGCAGACATTGCAGTTTATGCAAAGTATACGTCGACTTGTTGCTGATGGCGGCATTGTCAACAGGACGGATTTACAACGGTATCAGGTATGGTAAGCAAAGGTCGTCAGATGAGGAAGATATCGGGGTCCAGGGGCGGTAAATAAGGTCGTAATAAGAAGAAACACATACAAAATGGCACAGTACACAACGAGACGCAAGCGCAACAACGAAGGACTGCGCCGATTGGCGCCGATGCAAATCAGAGAACTGTCAAATGTCAAAAAAATCCATTTCACTTGCGCACACTCAATGAAACACTGAATGATTAATTTAATTCAATTATTGTGTGATTTTTAAATATTTTACTTTATCCCATGACTAATAAAAAAATAGTTACTGATCGAATTAAACCTAAAATAAGTATAAAACTAAGGAACAAAGTTAAATATGGTCAACCAGCAATTTGTAAAATGGAACGTTTTAAAAATTGATGGTTTGGATGCGTTCAAAATATGTCAATACGTTAAGTCATGACGTAGAATTAGCTTATATATAAATGTAAAAAAATCTTTTTTTCCTGCGTTTCTTTTAACATTGTGATAAGCGTAATTATTATACAATTCAATAAGCTATATTTTAAGATTTATTTCATTTCTATACATAGTCAGGTCAAAAATGAGCATTCTTCTTTCAATAAGTTCCATACACTACAAGTTACCATTAATATCTGAACATTCATTACTTTATTAATATCTGAGCAGATGCTTTTCAAAAAATTCTATACAAACAACTAACCAAAAATATCTGAACACTTACAACGTCAATTGTATCTACGCAGACGAACACTGAGCTTACCTAATTCGTTACTGCATGATATAAAAGACGAACCAGAAACAAACGCTAACATCTGTGGTATAAATACGATGAAGAGGGAATAAAAATTGTATAGAAAATCATTTGTTTAGGATACAACTGATATGTTAATGTCAAACTATTGAAAGAAAATAGCACCTTATGTTGTAATAAAAAAAAAAGTTATTGTAATAAAAAAATTGACAACATAGATAAAATATTTGTATTTTTAACCAACTTCCAAAAGGAGGGGTTATCAATTCGAATGTTTATATAGTTATTTATGCTATAAGTGCGGAAGGTAGGTGATTTCCGACGAGTGTATAAGTCGACACGAGTCGGAAATCATCTTACGCACGTGTATCATACAACGTTTTACTATGCATTGAGCGAGGAAAAAAAAAAAAAAATTAGCGAGCCTTACGGTAGTCGCCTATGATGTGTAACATCTAACATAATTTATGACGATGTATATAAATTATAAAAACAACATTCATGACTCGATGTTTCGACTTCGACTTCTACTTCGACTACGACTTCGACTTCGACTTTGACGTTTTGATTTGACCATTGTTATAATCATCGCCTTTGCCATCGCCATTGCCATCGCCATCGTTATCGTCATCATCTCTGAGACGGGCTGACGACGGCCTCAAAAATAAAAATAAAAAAACAGAAAAGTAAAAAGCACTAGTGAAAAAAGTGACACTTTCCACACAAATTGACTGCTTGGAAAACGCTCTTTTCGAGCAAATGCATTGTAATAGTTATTTATGCTATAAGTGCGGAAGGTAGGTGATTTCCGACGAGTGTATAAGTCGACACGAGTCGAAAATCATCTTACGCACGTATATCATACAACGTTTGACTATGCATTGTGCGAGGAAATCAAAAAAAAAAACGAGCGAGCCTTACGGCAGTCGCCTGTGATGTGTAACATCTAACGTACGACGACGTATACAAATGATAAAAACCAAAATTCATGACTTTAACTTCGACTTCGACTTTGACTTTCATTTCGACTTTTTGATTTTGACCATCGTCATAATCATCGCCATCGTCATCATCATCATCTGATTTGTAAATACTAATTTGTGAAAAACTTTTCTCAAATAATAAAATCTCTGAGACGGGACGGGCTGACGACGGCCACAAAAATTAAAAAAAAAACTGAAAATTAAAAAGAACTAGTGAAAAAAGTGACACTTTCCGCGCAAATTGACTGCTTGGAAAACGCTCTTTTCGAGCAAATGCATTGTTATATTTTTTTGTGTACGTTCGGTCATAACTCTGTCTTAAAGAGAAGAATTTGCAAAATTATTTTTTTCTTTGAACGGGTATAATTCCGAGGTGGTCCAGGATCTGATGATGGGATCCTGAAGATATCGAGGGACTCTTCAAATATTATAGGCACACCAATAGCGATTTGGTTATTTTTTTATAGTAACTCGTGCAATTAATTAAGCAATTTATGCTCGTCAAGTCGTCACAATACATACGGAGAAGTGGAGCTGATGGCGAAGTACCAGGAAAACTCCTCAACGATTATCCCTGCATCGCGAAAAGCAATATTTTGTAAAAGGTGATGAGCAGTTGACATTAGGCTATTGCAACTTAGATACATTAAAAACTGACTCACTAGAAAACGAGAAATAAAAACTTTTATACAAAAAAAAAAACAACCGACTTCCAAAAAAACACTACAAAGTGATAAATAACTTAAATTTCGGAAGTTTTAAGACCACCCCAACTGCGTAGATGCACTTGACGTTATACGTGTTCAGATATTTTTGACTAGTTGTGTGTATAGAAATTATTGACAGGCATCTGCTCAGATATTAATGAAGTAATTAATGTTCAAATATTAATGGAAACTTGTAGTGTATGGAACATATTGGCTTTTTCGAATTGTTCAGAAGTATTTGGTCACCTTGTCTGCTACAATATATCTGACGGTGACTGTACCTACAGTTTTGACCTTGCTACAATTTTATTATAATTATTATGTATAGAATATTACATTTATTAACCATATTCCTATTCGCTGCTGTTAAATTAAATCTGCAGTCCACTACTTAAACCCTTGTTGAAAGTATGTAGATTGGAAGTTGATTCATTAATATTTTGAGAAAATTGGACATACTTGTTGAACACAGAACCACCTTTTTTCAGGTCGTTATTTCCTTCTTTTTCGTGTGGTTAGTGACTAACCTGGTGTCAGAGTTATAAAGGACCTCTGACTTGGCTTCACATGCCGTCGACAAATATCTCAGGCATTTTCCGATTTCCTCACGATGTTTTCCTTCACCATTTTTGACGCAAGTGGTGATTATACAATACGCACATGAATCCCTAAAGTCAGAGGTACGGAGCGGACGGAAAGTGACGTTTCTTTAATGTGGAATTTTTAAGGGCTTTAAAACTAATGCTTTTTATTTTTGTCTTTGTGTCCTACAGCTGGGCAACGGCCTCCCCTTTATTCATCCAAATCTCTCTATTTTGTGCGATCTCTGGCCATGTTGACCTCGCAAACATGATCTGATCCTTCGCCGCGGTCTACCATGACTAGCGTTGCAAAACTTCGGTAGTATTCGCAATAATTCGGAAATATTAAAAATTAAACTTTGATTGGAAGGAATACTACCGTTGCAAGAATCAACTTAAAAACTTGAATTAACGCCATCTAGCGGGTACGAGCAGAACTGTAAATGGCGAACTTCCCTCTTTACCCGCTCGGCGACGCGATGCCAGCGCTCCCTTACACGTTGTGTCGCGTCCGTTCATTCTTGAATTCAACAATGTTTTATTCCCTAGTAGCCTACGTACCCACTCTGCGGGAATATTATCTATTTTGTACAGTCTCTGGCCATGTTGACCGCGCAAATCTAATCAATGATCTGATCGTCACACCACCTTCGTCGCGGTCTTCCTCAACGGCCATGTTTTTTTTTTTTAACCACAATAACAGCGAAGCTCTTTGCCTAAGGTGAAGGCAAAGAGCCTTCATCTTACCTGATGGTAAGTGATGATCAGGCCGAAAGTGGAAGCTCGCAGCAACCGGAATCCTCAACCACAGAGGAACTGGCTATCTTACCTCTAACTCCCGAAACACAACAATGTGTTAAAACTGTTGTTATGGCGATAGACTTAGATAAGATGGTGTTAGCTAGCCAGGCGGGGTTAGAATAGGCCCTACCACCAACCAAACCAAGCAGAAAACTTTGCCCCCGCTGGCAATTGAACCCGGCACCTCTGGGTCTGAGACAGGTGGTCTTACCACTAGAACACAGAGGCGGTATGTCCTCCCTCGGGTGTCCAGTGAGTGACGATCTTTGCCTCTCTCTCCGGGTGCAATCATGCAACGTGGCCAGCCCACTTCCACTACAGCCTTCCCCTAATGCCTTATGATGAAAGAATGCAAAATCGTAAGGAAAACAGGACTTGCAATCACATTTGCAAAGGTTTGAAACTGCAAATTCACATACAGTGCACATGCAGCTGTGGTGCACATAGCGAGCGTTGTGATAGATTCTATTTTTTTTTTCTCGGTATCAAAAGAGGCCTTCAGAAAAACGTGTGTGTCGCAAGTCGCTACTGCTGCATGAGGGTTCCATTCTCACGTCGGGCAGATTTATTAGGTTGTTCCATCTGAAATTTCTCAGTAGCAGCCCGGATTCTGGATTTGTGCCCGGTTGTTGGCAATAGGCTCGGCCCTTGTTAGATGGGATTTAAGGCTCCGTGCATGAAATAATTGACTCTGTCTGACTATAAAAGTACAGTTCTCGTTGTGCTAAACCATACGTGTCGACATATATTTAATTTTTTAAATCAAAAGTAGTTTCTTGTAACAAAATGATCAAACGTCAGTCTCGCGTAATTTTTCGGAAAACATGTTCCGAATACTAGTGATTTTGATTTTCCATGAATACTTCATTAAAAATCCCTTTCAGCCACATACAAAACAAAGAACTCGACTTTTCAAATTACAAATAGTTTTGTTTAAATTCTTTTTCCCTTTCTCACAACCATGAACAAAATTGATCAAAATCGTTAAAAGATTTCGTGCACGGCCTCTTAAACATAACTGGCGAAATATGGGTGTACTGGTACCTATATCTCTGCCCACCCTTTCAGGTGTGATGTAAACGCGCGGTAAACTCTAATTGCGCGATGCAGGATTTGTGTGACGTCAGGTCTTTGATGCGTAGTTCGCATGTGGCGATGTAGATGCCGCCACAATAATATTAGTATAGATATAGGTTGCAGGCTTATCTTACCTCTTTCTCCTATTATTATCTGGTCTTCTATCGCCGGTCTCTTTCTCCACATTGTCAATATCTTCTTCTTCAGAATAATCTTGAACTTCCATACCGCTGTTGTCTTTCCGTTTTCTCGAATGAGGCACTGTAGATTTTATTGGAATTTCTGAAAAAACACACATGCATAACACGCAGAGACTACAGAACTCCTCCAGCTACAATCCTCACATTCTCCTTTTGTCTCGTTTACATTAATACATCTGTCGGTCGATTCTGCAAAAATATTAACGTGAAGCTTAGGTGAAGTGAGCGTGAAGTGAGCTGTCACTGCCACAGAATCGACCGGCAGGATGCTAGGGATTAACACTATTGATTCACTTCACCTAAGTTTCACGGTGATATTTTTACAGAGTCGAACGGCTGGTCATACATGCACGTCGGTTGCAAGCACTACGCACCTGACCTTTCTGAAGAACATAACCAATAAGGTCAGTATATATTCTCCTAGGGTGTCGTCCCGGCAGTTTCTACTCACATCTGTCTAGTAAATACCTTTCATTCATCCTCTCAACATGACCATACCCCTTTTTTTTTTTGAGGGTGGGGTATTATCAAATAACTTGTCCCGCTCTGGGCGGAGCGGGAGGGCGTGTCAGACTCTTACTGACTAAAACCCACCCGTGTTCCTTCAGTTGCCTGTACGTTGCCAGGGGCCACGGTATCCTTTTCGAACTTTCCCGCAACCCCGGCAGGCATCGGTCCTATCGGACCCCTTCCGTTGTGCTGACATCTCTTTGAGGTGCGCGTGGAACACAACGCGCCGTCGACCCGGGCCTGGTCTTTATCGGACGGCGAGCTACCCATTGCTCACCGTCCGCAAGCCCGCGCTTACGGTGGCCGGAAGTCGGCTCGCGACTCCCGACGCCCGGGGCGACTCCTGTGGATGACCATACCCCTAACCTCCGTAGGATTAGGGGTTTGGGGGGAATGTGTGTTAAACCCAATACCTTTCAACTGTGCATCATCCGCCACAATCTTCTCCCTCTCTCTTCTACCACCATCCGTAGCCATGTATTCTCTATCTCCTTTAATGTGCTTCCTCCCATCAGTAATGAAGAAAGGCATATCAGCCGTAATTCCTCTTCTTCTACCTCTCTTGTTCTTACTCCTAAAATATCTTTGTGTAGTTTGTTCAAGTTCATAGTCGTAATCGTTCTTGTCCCGCATTCTTCTGGCTTTCTTTTTCTTCTTGGCCTTCTCTTCTTCTGAAGTTTTTGGGTGGGAGCGGTATCGGTTTCTGGGGCGATGTTTGTAGTACATTTCGTATATTGATTTTGTTATTCCGTCATCTGTGTCGTCTACTACTGTTTCTGTGAATTTGGAGAAAGATTTGGTTTTTAAGAAGGTGATAATATAGAGGGGCAGTGGTGGCCTAGTGGTAATGGCTACGGCTAACGAGTTGTAGGTCTCGGGTTCCCAAGCAGGCACTTAACAATTATTTCATCACCACTTCTCTCAAAACTGTGAAGGAAAAACATTGTGAGGAACCGCATGTCCTAGCTAGACCCAAAAATTCGAAGACATTATGACATCCCCTTAGCCGTACCGGGCCCGCGTGGTTGATTATGGCCCACTCCCTCTCATAGAGAGGAATATAATTAAACCTACTTTGAATTTGAAAAAAATAACTTGTGAAAGAAGAATATCTAGGTAAATGTAACTGAACCATACATGAAAACAAAAAACGCGCGAACCTTACAGTAGTCACGTATGATGTGTAACATCTGACATCTCACCTTGGTATAAAGCAACAAAAAGGGGCGGGGCCTCGTCAAGGTCGTTTCTGATAGCCAACTGTAGCACCGCGTGCGCTCATTCGTCAATCAAATAGTGCGCGCTTCCCCGGCTTTCTGTTACACACTTCCGTCCCTTTTCACGAAATCACTCGCACAGATTGCAGGAAAGCGAGAGAAAAGATGTTACACATCAAAAATCCTATCATCGTAGTTGGAAGTAGCACAAGCATCAAAAATCTGCCTAGGCTTTTCCCAACTATGTTGGGGTCTGCTTCCAGTCTAACCGGATGCAGCTGAATACCAGTATTTTACATGAAATGACTGCTTATCGGACCTCCACAACCCAGTAACTGGGTAATACCCCTTGGTAAGACTGGTTGTCAGACTTTCGGGCTTCTGACGACCCATAACGACTGTCAAATATCCACGAATGACAGCCGGGACCAACGGCTTAACGTGCTTTCCGAGGCACGGAGGAGTCTCGGTATGTAAAAGTAGCACAAGCGTCAATTTTTCTTTTCTATGATAAAACCATTAAGCCCCTAATTATATGGGACTTAACCAAAACTGGCGAAACGTGGGTGTTACTATAACACGACTCTGCCCAACCCTCCCGGTATTACAGGCTATTCGGTGTTATGTATTTATGTATACCAGTAAGTTACGAGTATTTGTCAGATTGTAGGGCAGGTCTCTTTAACAGAAAACCTGCAT
Source organism: Agrochola lota (assembly GCA_947364205.1). Taxonomy (NCBI): domain Eukaryota; kingdom Metazoa; phylum Arthropoda; class Insecta; order Lepidoptera; family Noctuidae; genus Agrochola; species Agrochola lota. The sequence continues at coordinate 3,287,258 of OX376246.1, read as the reverse complement.
TTATCATCACACACGTCGATGCTTGACTTTGTCCAGAGCACTGAGTACCATTTATCACCACACACGTCGATCCGTTACTTTGTCCAGAGCATTTAGTAGCATTTATCAGCACACGTGTCGATGCTTTACTATGTTCGGAGCACTGAGTACCATTTATCACCACACACGTCGATGCTTAACTTTATTCGGAGCACTAAGTACCATTTATCACCACACACGTCGGTGCTTTACTTTGTTCGGAGCACTTAGAACAAAATTGGTGATCTTTAGGAGAGGTCAATGACAAACATTGTATGAAATATATAGCTCCCTCATTACGTACCACACCTTCCATCACAATCCGAGAGTTTTGAAGGAAATTCCTAATCCATTGCTTCGTAGGTTTGAAAAATTTGTCTTTTTTTTATTCACTATGGGGAAGTTCTTGTCCTGCATCTCACGTGATGGTAAGTCATGATCAGGATATCAGAATCCTCAACCAAAGACGAACTGGCTATCTTACCTCTAACTGCCGAAACACAACAATGCTGTTAACGTTGTAGTTATGGCGACAGACTTAGATAAGATGGTGGTAGCTTAGCTAACCAGGTGGACTTAGAAGAAGTCCTACCACCAAGCAAACCGAGCAGAAAATATTGCCCCCACTGGGTATCGAACCCGGGAACTCTGGGTCTGAGGCAGGTGAACCACTAGATCACAGAACCGGTTAAATAACGTCTGCTCAATAACTAATCCAATAAACAGTCACAACAACTCTAGTGATAGCTTACTGGTGTGACCGTCGGACTGCCAAGTCATAGGTCGCGAGTTGGAACCCAAGCCACGTACCTCTGACTTTTCGGATTCATGTACGTATTTTATAATTATCACTTGCGTCAAAACCGGTGAAGGAAATCATCGTGAGGAAACCGGCATGCCTGAGAGATATATCTCGACGGCTTGTGAAGCCAAGTCAGAGTCCCATGGGCGGCTTTAAAAGTCTGACACTAGGTTAGTCACTAACCATACGAAAAGAAAGAAGAAGATCCAATGAACGTGACTGAACTGTCAAAATGAACGGCATTGCGATAAATTGACATTTAATTTGTGTAACGCAATACCCCACAGGATTTCATACGCTAAGAAAGAAAGAAAGAAAGAAGACGTTTATTTGGACACAGTTCGTGAAACACAAAATAAAAAAGTGGAAGTAATCTTTTGGCAATAAGTGTGTGCCTCACGGCTGCGCCAAAAAGGTTCATTTCAGCATTAATGACAGACAAATGCTGCCTGACGCTGGTTTTCTAATAAACCCTTATGGACATGTGGAAACAGTTTCAACATACCTAATACATTTATAATACTTCTATTAAAAGTAGTGGTTGGATTAAGTCTAAAAGTAGAAGCTTCCTTCTTTTCTTTACAGGAAAATTAAAAATACATGTTTATCTATTTCAAAACTCACCATCAAAATCAAAGTGACATGATTTTGACTTTGAATTTTGACTTTTGACTTTGACTTTTGAGTTTTGACTTTGACTTTTGACTTTGACTTTGACTTTGGACACTTTGACTTTTGGCTTTGACTTTTGTCTTTCACTTTGAATATAAAACTCACCATCAGACTTAATCCTCTTCAATCCCTTCGCCGTCCGTTTTCTCGGCGACCTCTTCTTTAAATTAGAAGAGAAATCTTCCTCAGAAGACACCACCTCTTCCGTTTCACCCCCCCAATCCGGTGTTAGCTTACTAGGCTTCATTCTACTCAAAAAACTCAGTCTTGGAGTCTTCTGTGTGACTAAAAACCTGAATTGTTCAGGGAATTTTGTAGTTTCATTTATTCCAAGTCGGGTAGTGAACCCTAGTGTTGTGAGAGTTGGATGTTCAGTAGTCTCGTTGAATCTAATGTCATCAACTAAGGTGTCATTAATGATGTTCTCCATTACATTTTCTGTCATGTTGACAGCTCGTTTTTTTCTTTCGTAGTCTGCATAAGCAGGCATTTTTATTTTCGAGCGGGATTTGTCTGACAATTGGGGGCGGCGGTATTTTTTGCGGGAAATTTCTGGTTCTTCATCGGATTGGTGACCTATGGAGTTAAATATAGTGATTTAACAGTTTCAGTGCCGGGAGCCCTCCTGGAGGGTTCACCTAGTCGCATATGTGATGCTGGGAGCCCTCGCGGAGGGCTCATTTTAAATGTAGGTTTTTATTAGCGAATACATTATTATAAACCGTAAAACTAAAATTTGATGTAATTTTTACAAGATTTATTAGTTTACGCGTTGGTTTTAAAATCCAAGCATTTTTTTACTATTTTTTTATTCACGGTTACAAATTTCACAAAAAAATTAAAATGTTGGAAACTAACAAAAACTACGTATAGCGACAAGATCCCGTGAAAACACTATTTTACTTCGTTTTACAGTGTTTTTAACACGGTTTTAAACCTAATGCCGATGACCAACCGCGATGGTTAACTTTAGCCTAAACGTATTGCCGGTAACCCTCCTGGAGGGTTCACTTCCAATATGTATGGCAGCATGGCGTATGAGTTTTAAGAAAAGTGGGTGGAGTCGAAATTGTTAACATACAAGTTTCATTTTATCAAGAAAGTTTACTCATCCATGATAATTTTAATTGGCATGTACTTAATCGAACCCCAAATTATTTTAATTCTGATCTCCTAAAAATATTAATGGACCCTCTAATATAACAAATGTGCCTCTTTTTGTGAGCCTCAAATGACTCCCATTTTGTTGTTCTATAATACTAAATAGCCAACATTCGACCAATTTCGATATTGGCCTTTAAATATACTTACGATTTTGATCACTGTCCTGACCTTTTGGGGTAGAAATCCTCCTGGATGTCCTCCACCCTGGGGTGGGGTCTGTCAGACTCTTACTGACTAAAACCACCCCGCCCCCTCGGGGGGCTGCGAGTGCAAATGCGATTTCCGCTGTCCCGGACTGGTGACGTCCGTCCCGTAGGGGGACTGAGGTGTGGAAACTCTCCCCGCGACGTCTTAGAGAAGCGCGCGTGGAACACTATGCGCCGCCATCTCGGGTCACACAAAGAGATTATTGTCCATGCCCGACCCGGGTGCACCGGCCCGATAACTGCTCGTCCCCTCAAAAGTATCATAAGGGACCAGCAGATATCAGACATCCGAGGAGGTTTTCTGCACGCACTCGGTTCTGAATCTAACCATTTGGTCGAGGTGCCTGAGCTTAGTTACTGCGACCAGCTTTGAAAAAGTATCAAAAAAGTAAAAAGAGGCACATTTATTTATATAAACAAGGATATTCTTAATCTTCTTCTTTTCGTGAACCAAACCATGTGATTCCTGATGAACATAAATCATGCCCAATTATTAAAATATAAGATCCAATAAATCCTCAAAAGTTTATAACTGAAATTGGTTTATTTGAAATAACTGCTTTGAGTTTGTATCAAATAACTTGTGAGGGCGTGTCAGACTCTTACTGACTAAAACCCACCCATGTTCTTTCAGTTGCCTGTACGTTGCTAGGGGCCACGGTAGCCCTTTCAGAGTTTTCCCGCGAGTTAGAGTTTACCTGAATTCTCAGAAGGCAGTTTCGAAGGTTTATCGTCAGTTTCCTCAGCGTCTTCTGGCAGTAAACCATCATCCGCTCCACTATATACGTATCTGTGAAGAAATTGTACAATGGGATTTACTTCAATCAATGCTGATATTTTAATACAGTGCTTTTGAGCAGCTATGTGCGCCCAGCCAACGTATGGAACTCCAAACTCCCTGCCAGCGTCTGTGTTCCCCACTACTTTTTTCCCGGCAAAATTACGTATAGTTGGTTATATTACCAAAAATGGTGGCAATATTACCTTTGACTGGCATTATTACCCTATAGTGGTGATATTACCCGGAGGCGCTCGTGGCTAAGTACAGCCGCACGGGTAGATCCATCAGGTTAAGCTACGCTTGCCGGGGTTGGTCCGTGGATGGGTGACCATCTTTACATACCGAGACTCCTCCGTGCCTCGGAAAGCACGTTAAGCCATTGGTCCCGGCTGTCATTCGTGGATCTTTGACATTCGTTACGGGTCGTCAGAAGCCCGAAAGTCTGACAACCAGTCTTACCAAGGAGTATTACCCAGTTATTGTGTTGTGTAGGTCAGATAGGCAGTCGGTCCATGTAAAATACTGGTATTCAGCTGTATCGGGTTAGACTGGAAGCCGACTCAAACATAGTTGGGAAAAGGCTAGGCAGAGTGGTGATATTACCTACATACGGCGATATTCTAGTATAGCCACTGATTAACAACTAGCGTGGTCTCTGACCATCTTGATGTTCATTTGTAGGAATATCTTAGGTAACGCTACAGTGAATTGTGTAGGTTTAAAGTTGTAGTATTACCTACAGTTGGTAATATTACCCTTATTTGGCAATGGATGGCAACATTACCCGTGAGTATCAAAATTACACAAATGTGGTTGGCAAAATTATGCATACTTAGCTAATTCGTCTCACCTGGTATTCCAGTCAATCTGAACCTTACCCTTGAGTACCAACCTTATCCTTGGGTGGCAACCTTACCCATTGGTGGCAATATTACCCTTGAGTGATAACCTGACCCATAGGTGGCAATATTACCCTTGAGTGCCTACGTTAGATTAGAGTGACAAAATTATCGACACTTGGCAATATTACCTACAGTTGGCAATATTCGTCTCACCTGGTGCTCCAGTCCATCTGCCTCGCATCGTCTAGCCACTGGTTAGCAGCAAGCGTGGTCTCTCTGACCATCTTTATGTTCATTTGTAAGAATATCTTACGTAACTCTACTGTAATGTGAGTAGGTTTAGAGTTGTAATCGTCTGGGCTGTCTGTTTTGTCACTTCTGTAACGTTCTGAAAAAATATAAAAAAAAAACACTTAAAACATGTCGTGGCGGCATACATTTCCGCGGTACTGTAGCGAGGAGTCGAGCATGTTCGCTGAAGCGATAGTGCGCGACTTTTATGCCGTTTTCAATCGCGCATACCATCTTATTATAGCAGTTTACGAAAATCTACCAATCAACTGTTGAGGGTCGTTAGTGAGGATTGGAGCGGTCCGATCTACAGGTATTGGCTCGAAGTCCATCGGAGTGCCAACCGACGATAAAGATTGTGATATTTTTATTGTTGTGATAGTGTAATGTAAAGAAATTTAAATTTAATGTAGACTCAGTTTTAATGTCGTTTAGTTTGTAATTGGTGCCGATTCTCTTGTACACCGAACTAAACTATCACTAAAATTCCTTACTTTTGGCTATGAGAATCTTAGAGCTATTCTGCAAATAAAATTCTCTAAACTAAAAAATCATTTTGACACAACTAAAATAGAATTTGATAATAATCATAAGATAAATCCACGTGGTACCCGTGGTTTGCCCTAACCCGTGTTTTTTTTTATAGCCGGAGCATGGGGCGCCGCCTCGACGTGTTTTATATGGAATTTTTCACTTTTGGTACGGAAAATATGAAAAAAATATTACCTACATGTTCGGGTTTAGGACAATTTATTTTATCCCACACCTTTTTAATCGAGATTAAAAATTGTCAGGTTTAGTCTGGTTTGGTAATTTACTATCAAAATTTTAGGTGAAAAATGTCAAATTCAGAATAGCAAAATTGCCATCTTAGTGCTGTCAAACTAAAATATAGTTAAGTTGTGTCACTTTAGTCTATTTCAGAATGGGAAATCGTCGTTTGACAGGAATAAACTAAATTTTACTGATTTTTAGTCTTGTTTAGAGGTAGTTGTGACAAGAGAATCGGCACCATTGTATGGAATTTTGAATTTAAATTTTAATACACATATTTAATTTTAAATGATCGATTGAATTGTAATGTACTTATTTTATTTTAATGATGTAATGAATTGGATGAATAGGAATGTTGCCTGCGAAAAAAAAACTATTTAGTCTGTCAGTCATATAATAAAAAAATAGAGTAGAATACGGAATTTCGACGCACAAAATATCGATAAATGCTAATACGATGCTACAAAATTGCGATGCACGTAACTGCAAAAGACCGCCTCTGCGAAGCCACTACACTTCGATGCACGTTACCGCGATAGATCTCCACTGCGATACTACTTGACTTCGATGCACGTCTTCGCGAAAGATTTTCACTGCGATGCTACTTGACTTCGATGCACGTTACCGCAAAAAAACATTTCTACGGAGCCGCGGGCAACAGCTAGTACCAAATAAACGCTTGAAAATTATAAATAAATTAAGGAACTATTAGGAGAGAATTCGTTTTAATTCTTTTTCTTTTTTTATAGCATAAGTATACAAGGCCAACTAAATACGTTAAAATATCCACGCCATCTTTTATATTGAGATGGTTTTGAAGTTTGATTAGTCTGTATTCATTTGTTTTGTGTGCAAACCTGCGCTGGGCCCCCGTAGTAGATTACAGCCCACTCCCTCTCACTGAGAGGAGGCCTGTGTCTCAGCAGTGGGAACGATATAGGCTGATTATTCTTATGCTACGCGGGCGAACCCGCGGGACAAAGCTAGTTGTAAATAATTCTTAGCCAGTATTACCCAGAATTTATTAGGATAAACAGGCCATAAGATTCCTATTTTTTATATGCCATGAGCAAAAAAAATGCATTTTTTTTTTTTGCTCATGGCATGGCATGGAAAAATTATCCGGTAAAGTTACGGTCTTCAATTTTTTAATGCGGTAATATGTACATCAAATATGATTGTGATATGAATTGAATTGAATATGATTCAGCTAAAATATTTGTCACCATAGAGGAATTGCTGGGAATTCAGAAAACTCATTGCTTTTAGAGGAATTGCTTAATGTGGCCGTTTTACGCCCCCTGTTTTACTTTAATTACCTCTAATAGGATTTTCCAGCGTATTCTCGAGTCGAAGCAGCGTTGTGCCAGCCTTCCAAGGCTCTAGTGTTAACACGTGGATGTGGCGAGGTAGACCGTGTAGCTTCAATACTGAAAACTGTTAAAAGATTTTTTTTTAAATTGGTATTAGAAATGTTTGTTTTTTTTACTGAATAAGAGAGCTAACACACTGGGACGCCATGGCGACGTCGCCGGGTACGTATCCAAACAATTCGTATTGAAATGTATGGCAGATAACTCACTTGGCTACGGTCTGGCGACGTCGCTAATTTGGAAGCGTAGCCACGACCGACCGGCCCCAACTGGCTACTCTGGCGACCTGGCGATGTTTAGCCAAGTCACCAGTATATACATTTTTTTTTCTCAGCCCACTGTATATTTATTTCAAATTCAAGTAAAATAGTACATTATAAATAAAAACATATCTTAAAAGAACTAATACTAACAGATATTCGACAAGACATCTGTGCCTGAACTAGATAAATAAATATCTATATCTCAGACAACAGCACAACATATTGTATATAAGTAAGTTACGGCTCCCTCACTCAGTGGCCAACTGATCGCCAGGACGGATGTCCGCGTCTTACTGGCTACTTATTTGACAACCTCATTTGGCTACGGTAGGTAGCCAGAGGTAGCCATGGCTACGTAGCCAGCGACGTCGCCGTGGCGTCCCAGTGTGTTAGCGCTCTAATGCTGAAACTATGGAATAGTTTTTTTTTTTAAATATCTGTTAAAAAAATCTTTTTTATTGTGTTCACAAACATGGGTTTCGATATCTAAACACGTTAAGAGCGTTTATCCTACAAGTTGGCACTGTCAAATATTTACCTGTTTTGATTAATTTGATAATATCACTATATGGAAATAAGAAATGTGGCTAACTGACGAACTAAAATATTGATTATGACGATTGATTTGATTATTTTATTATTTATTATTTAATTTTTATTTAATATTTAAATTGATATTATTTAATTTATACATTTAATAATTAAATTTATAATATTTAATTTATACCTTTAATATTTAAATTTATCGTATTAAATTTATACCTTTAATATTTAAATTTATCTTATTTAATTTATACATTTAATATTTAACCGCCCCGCGGTTTCAGCCACATAAGTCTCGATACCCTAAGAATATCGGGATAAAAATTATCCTAAATCCTGTGCTAAATTTAATCCAAATCCGTTCAGCCGTTGTAGCGTGAAAGCGTAACATACAAACTCACTTTCGCATTTATAATATTAGTTAAGATAATATCACGCTTTGTTTCCTCGATGGGTTGGGCAGAGGTGTGCCTGTAGTAGCAGCACCCACATTTCGCCAGTTATGTTTAAGTCTCATGTAATAGGGGGCGAGCCTATTGCCATCAACCGGGCACAAATCCAGACTCCGTACTGCTACTGAGAAATTCCTGTATATGTTACCAAAAAAAGTCTACTAACTCTTTTATTCCGGACATTCTGCCACTTCCTCCTGTTCAGCTTCTCGCCCGAAGTCAGGAAGAGCCAAGGTTCATACTGCCATCTTTTTGAGTATAAAGACATCCTCTCTGAGAAGGTTTGGTCATCCACTGGAAATAAAATCACCATAATTAATGGTTAATTTTGCCAATCTAGTGGCACTTTTTAATTTATCTTAATTTTGTTACATGCGTTCCATTGTTAATACTACTTATAAACCTATATTATTGTTATTTGTAAACATTTTATATTGTAGCTGTTTATTGACCCATAATAAATAAAATAAAATAAATAGTAAAATACTCTGCCTAACATCTTCAAAATTTTTGTGAATTTGAAACGCTTTAGGCTTAGTGAACTGTAGATTTGTTGACCATCTTCTACTTTGTTAAGTACCTGGTAGTTGTTGCAAGACCTACACTGTCCTCTCATACCTATTAATACAGTTATTTGAAAATATTGTAAAAGACAATTCTTTTTAAAAGAATCGTGGAGTTTCTTGCCGGGTTTTCTCCAAAGGAAACGACCAATTGGAACCGTGCACCTAGCTTCTGACGTTTCATAAGTGCCCTTGTAAGTTAATGTGAAAAATGGCGACAAGTCCCCTCTTTGAGGAGTGGCTAGAGAGGCGCCGCGGCGTCCTCACCTTCCGTCTGACGCAGGTCCTCATCGGACACGGCTGTTTCGGGAGGTTCCTGTTCCGCATAAGGCGGGAGGAAACGCCCGGGTGTCACCACTGTGTGGATCGCCCGGAGGACACGGTGGAGCATACGGTGGAGGTCTGTCCGGCTTGGGCGGAGCACCGCCGTGTCCTCACGGAGGCGATCGGCGTCGGCGATCTCTCGTGTCCGGCCCTGGTTCAGGCCATGGTCCGGAGTGAGAGTGCATGGGAGGCCGTCACCTCCTTCTGCGAAGCAGTTATACTCGCGAAGGAGGAGGCGGAGCGTGCGAGGGAGATGCAAGATGCGCGTCCTCGCGCCCCTAGTCGCCGCAGGATACGCCCCAGGCGTCGGGAGTCGCGAGCCGACTTCCGGCTACCGTAGGCGCGGGCTTGCGGAAGGTGTGCAATGGGTAGCTCGCCGTCCGATAAGGACCAGGCCCGGGTCGATGGCGCGTTATGTTCCACGCGCGCCTCAAAGAGATGTCAGCACCAACTGAAGGGGTCCGTAAGGACCAATGCCTGCTGGGGTTGCGGGTTTGTCCGAAAGGGATATCGCGGCCCCGGCACACAGACAACGGAAGGAACACGGGTGGGTTTTAGTCAGTAAGAGTCTGACACACCCTCCCGCTCCGCCCAGAGCGGGAGCAGTTACTTGATAATTTCCCACCCTCAAAAAAAAAAAGAAGGTTAATGTAAAATAAAATATTTTGAATTTTGAATCAAACTATGTTGGGGTCAACTTCAACTACAACTTCAGTCTATAATGTCCCCACTGCGTGGACACAGGCCTCCTCTCTGTGAGAGGGAGTGGGCCGTAATCCACCACGCGGGCCCAGTGCGGGTTGGTAGATGTCACATGTCTTCGAATTTTTGGTTCTAGGACATGCCGGTTTCCTCACGATGTTTTCCTTCATCGTTTTTCACCAGATGCTTTTAAAGAAATGCATTCATTCAAGTACTTAAGCCTCGCTGGCTAATAAAACAAGAATGCGATGAAACTCACCTTCCTGCCTATAATTCCCGAACAGTATCCTGTGCTTCCCCTTGACAACCAGGCCTACGCCATAAGCTTCTTCATTTAGCGTCTCTTCAAGCCCGAATCCATCATCAGTTAGGAGGCGTCTATGAACCTGGAAATTGCCATCTTCGTTAGAATCTTCCAACTATCAGGATTATTTTATGTTAATGTTTAAAACCGAGTGCATTATGTATATGTAACTATGCAACTGAGCTGAATACTGGCATTTTACATGGAGTGACGCATATCTGACCGCCACAACCCAGTTACTGGGTAGTGGAGATACCCCTTGATTTGTTTGTCAGACTTTCGGGCTTCTGTAGAGAAGATCCTGTCCACCTAGAGTAATAGTAAAATGCACTATTACCATAAGTTCCACTTCTCCATCATTAAAGGAGGTGCCTCCTTGAGTCCTGTCGACTAGGACACACATCTCCACGCTTGTATTGTGAGAGTTAATACAGATGCGGGAAGTCACGGGGTAGTAACACGCTGATATTGGTTTCTTTTGCTGTTGACCTGAAAAAGACAAATATTAATACTTAAGGCTCATGCAGGCAAACGTGACGCGTGGTGATCAGTGATATAATCGCCACGCAACACCTTTCTTCACACTAGCGCGCCGCGATATCGCGGGCGCGACAGGTAGTGCGAAGTGCAGCGCGATACCAAAGGAACTTTTGATGGAGAAAAAGGAAATTAACAAATTGAGGAACTGAGATTTTGGAGGAGGAATTAGTCCTCTCTTTCTTTTTTTCTTGTCCGTTGCGCGTTGCGTATCGTTTTTTCGCGTACTTTTCTCTGGTTCTTACTTCTAATAATAATTTAGGTGAGATATAACTCACTAGCTGTTTCGTTCCAGCAGGTTCTCCTCATCATCTGCCTGGAGTTGGAGTCAGTGAAAAACTCTCCGTTGCTGGTGACGTTTGTGGAGAACAGGCTCACCACCTCCTTGCCGAGGTCGGTCCTGGTGAGAGAGATAAAGTTAAAATGATATATTGTGGAGTGCCCTGTTGCTCTAATGGTTGGAAGCGTGAAAGCTGAGCGTGGGGTCCCGTGTTGGGTACCAGTTAAGGATGCTGTTATTTTTTTGGAACGAAGCGAAGAAAAGGCGTTCATACTTGCGACTGTCTTCTTATAATTCAAAGAGAAAGAGAGAGAAAGTGTGAATTTACACTCTCTCTCTCTGTCTCTTTCTAGGAAAATTTGGTCAAAATGAAAATTCAATGCTGCGACATTTCACATTTTTCGTCATGGGTGTAGTTTTCATGGTTTTCGAGGGTGCTAAACCCGATAGTGAGGTCGGCGGGCGGCTGTGAATTTTTTGTGAAAGACACATAAGAGAAGATGAAACCTTCTTACCCAATAGGAATAGGTCCAATAATCCACTCCAGCTCCACAAACTCCTCACCCCGGTAAAGTCTGATGATCTGTGTGATCCAGTCGCTGAATCTCTGGCGAATCTCTTTAACTAGGGAGCCTCGGATCGTGTGGTAGGCTACCTTGTCTGTAACCTGAAATAGGAGTGAGTATTAGTTAGTGTCCGACAGAAACAGTACTTTCTACCGAAACCGAATCTTCGGTATCTGTCTCAATTACGGCCGAAACGGAAACCGAAACTTTATTAGACATGTTAATAATCTATAGTTTACTGAAATATGGCTTATTTTTTACACTTATTAAATACAGACAGTTAACACGTGTAAATTACTTTAAAAAAATAAAATAACCAATAACTATTACACATACATACACATTACATTATTATTATTACTATTTTTTTTTTTAATTTTTAGAAAAAAGCAAAAAAAAAATTTTAAAGCGCCTTAATTGTTATAAAAATTTACAAAACATGTTAACTACTTCTTGGAACAAAAATTTGTGAGTAATAAAAACCTGATGATGGCGGGTGACACGAGCCCCGATCTCAGTTGAACGACGCGCGATAATTCACGAAAGCAGCGTTTCGGTGCGGCCATAAATTCGGCAGATTTTCTGTCGAAACCGAAACTGATGCCGAAACCGAAACCGAACCTTCGGTCGGTCACTAGTATTAGTGGAGTACCTTCATTTACATATTATGTAGGTTAGGCTCATGCTCATTCAGTCCATGCTAAGGTTGTTTGCCTAACCTCAGTACCTACTCAGAGAAGTCACAGAAAAAAAATGAAATTATTAACTTTGTAATTGACAAGTACCTACTTTTAAAAAAAACCTGTGAAACATATGAAACCTGATTTAAACCAGAGGACATTATCTCTATTACCCTGGAGCCGATAGTGCGAAAGCTTAAAAATCTAGATCACTTACCGGAACAGGTCTCTGTCGATCAGGCCTGAAGCTGTAGGCTCCTGACTGCAGGGTCTGTTGGCCCTGAGCATAGAAGAAGAAATTCTGCGAGATATCGATCCTAACTCCTTCGACGTGTTGAATGGTTTCAAGGAGACCGGTGGCTTTGTTCACTGACACTTTGATGTACTGGTGGAAAAGACATGATATTTTTTAAAAATCGCGTTAAGAGCGTTTATTCTGAAAGTGGGCAACGTTGCAAATAGATGCCAAGTACTCGTATTTTGCTGTTTTGATTAATTTGGCAATATTACAGTATGGAAATATGAAATGTGGTTAACTAGCGAACTAGAATATTAATAATGAATTGCAATTATAACATTGAATTTGATGTTGTAACCGTTTTAGGTGTAAAAAACGCATTTGGAAACTTACCAAATACTTTTTTTACATCTAAAACTAAATATCCGGTGTTGCTCATATTAATTATTGTATTTCGGCCTGTATTTGTAATAATGGATTGTAAAGTATTATTTCTTAATACTTGCCTCATTAGAAATGAAAGGTATAATCTCTTGTTCAGCTTCCACTTTTCCTGAACTTGATTTTGAGTACTTTTTGGCAAACTCATTCTCCTCCTGTTACAAAAAAGTTACATTAACATTTGAATTCACTGAACGGGCCTCTTAATATTAATGGACGCCGAGAGTCCACTAGTTTTAAAAACAGCAATGTCCTAACTTTGCAAAAATTTTGTCGTCTATGGCTTCGAATTGTATCAGTAAAACAGCAGTTGATTCACCACTCCATATGCAACAAAAACAGCAAAAACCCGTTTAAAATCACATTACAAAATCAATGTATGTTACAAAATCAATGTTTGTTACAAAATTAATGTATGTTACAAAATCAATGTATGTTACAAAATCAATGTATGTTACAAAATCAATGTATGTTACAAAATCAATGTATGTTACAAAATCAATGTATGTTACAAAATCAATGTATGTTATAAAATCAATGTATGTTACAAAATCGACAATGTCAAATTAGTATTTTGAACCCTTAAAAATTTTAAATAAGGAATCGTGGATATTTTATAAAATTGGACATTGTTGTCTTTGAAACTAGTATTAGACTCTTTGTCTGGCAGCACATCGTTGTTATGTTTTTTGATTTAACGGTAACGTATTTTCTTAGAGCAGCGGTGGGCCTGTGGTATCGGCCCGGAATTACGAGTTGTGGGTCGTAGGATCGAACCCAGACAGGCGTTTTACTTTGTGCAAATTATTGCATCACCACTGCTCTCAAAACGGTGAAGGAAAATATCTTGAGTAAACCAGCATGTCCTAGAACCAAAAATTCGAAGACATGTGACATCTACCAACCCGTGCTGGGTCCGCGTTTTGGATTTACAGCCGACTCCCTCTCACAGAGAGGAGGCCTGTGTCCAACAGTTGGAACATTATCTAGGCTGACTATGCTGTATTTTTCAATCTTTTCGTATTGCCAGAACAAAGGCCAATGCCTGAAATTGGCGCCTTTTTTTTTCTCGCGGACATCCACAATATCTTGTTTTTACAAAACGAAACTTATTTGACATGCGTATCTCTAAACTCAGTCCGAAATGAGATATTATTATTATTATTCATTTCTTAATATTCGAGTTACAATGACTCATACAATATTCAATACAACACATATACAACAAACTATACATTACATTACAATACAATACAAAAACCACAGTACATTCAACATTTACACTAACACATTAATGGCCGACGACTGTAGGTGACGTGCAAGTCACTGCAGCATCGTATGTAAGGACAGTCGAGCCTGTTAGCTATCATCAACGCTTTCAGCACGCATCGTTGCATATAAGCAGTTGACGCTAGCTTCGGCAAATATGCCCGAGGCACTACAGTATCGCGGCAGCCCCATCAACGCTCTGAAAGCGTTCTTGTATTGGACGCGGAGGGCATCGTATGTTTTGTGATTAACCCACAGGCTGCACGTGTAAAATGAGGTACAATATGCTCTAAAAAGTATAAGAGTTAGAAGTTTGCATGTATTTATTAGCTTTTTTAAACATATGAAACTCATACATTGATTAAAATATTTTTTGGCGGGAAGTCGTGTGTCAATTGTTTTTTTATCACAAGTTGAAGTTTGGCGTCCGTAGCAAAAATGGAATTAACGCGAAAAGATTGGAATACAAACCTGCTATCTAATTACGTAACACGTTTTCCTAAACGATTACGACAAATCTGTTTCATTTTGACGGTTCAACAAAATTCATTGTGTTATTTACGTTGTTGAGAAGATAATTTTTTCGAACTTATGATGCAATGGATTAGCAATCTGTTTCAAAACGATTCAGATTGTGATTGATCGTGTATTACGCAATTAGGTACTGATCGTGCTCTGATGTGGGTGTACCGACTATTCAATGACCAAAAACATTTACCGGCTACCTATTTTGTGGTAACTTAACATTAACCTTGCATCTAGAAGTCAAGAATTACCTACAAAGTTTAGGGGTATGAGGAACAGGGTGTAAAGTTCACTCATCCCCCATAGAAAAGGGAGGATCCTCCGACCAGACGGGTGTCGTGTCTGGCGGGCAACTGCCCGAAGGTTGAAGTCGGGAAGCTTGTATATATGTTTATCGCGCGGTAAACTCGAATTGCGCGATGCAGGATTTGTGTGACGTCAGAATGTTGTGTGACGTCAGCTCTTTGATGCGTAGTTTGCATGTAGCGATGTAGATGCCGCTACAAAAGCTAATAAATACATACAAACTTCTAAACTCTTATATCTCATTTCGGACTGAGTTTAGAGATAACCATGACAATTATGTTTCGTTTGTTACACTATTTTGTAGTAGAAAAAAAAGATTTGGTTGATGGCCGCGAGAAAAAAAACGCCATCTTCCATACAAAAATCGGCATTGTCCTTTGGATGATGCCAAAAAGAAAATGCTGTTTTAAGTCTCACGCTGTTCCTAACATTAAATTGCATTGTAGCAAAAATACAATAGACGACGTATATTTAGTAACCTAATCCGCTTAACTGTTCTTAAAGTGTCATAAAGAACCCTGTAAGAAATCGACACGTGTTTCAGCTCTCAACTAGGCATCCTCAGGATGACGATTGACTTGTTGCGAACCCGGACCCGACGTGTTGACACGTCAAGCGTCGAGAGCAGAGACGTGTACGTCGTCTATTTTTATAATGGATTTCCGTAAAGTCACACCTGAGTCAATTAACTATCTTAAGCCTGCATTGAAGCAGCAAAACTCTCAAAAAAAAATCATAAAGTTTAGGAGAATTTTTCGATGTAAGTACTGTTTAACTAAAAGCTAGGTGTACCCATTAATCTATAGAATATAATAAATTGTCTGTTTGTAATGTCAAAATAACAGCCTTTTACTAATTGCATATGAAAGTACCTACATACATACGTTACCTATAACAAAAATGCAATTTTCCAAGTTTTTGTCTTTCTGTCTGTCTGCTTGTTCCGGCAAATCTCCGAAACGGCCGGACCGATTTTGAAGAGACTTTCTTAAGCAGATAGCTGATGTTTTAAGGAGTTTTTGGTTTTTTTTGTTTTAATTTAGGCTACTTATATTGTAGAAGAAATATTAGGGTCCACGTGGGTGACATCACGGGTTGCAGCTAGTAAGTAGTAACCAAATAAACTCACCAATTGATCCCTAACAGGAGCTATGTAGTATGCTGTGAAGCCAAGAGGTGGTATGTTCTCAGCTTCGAAGCACAGCTCCTGGATTGCTGTAGAGGATCTACCCGGGAGGTTGATGATAGATGCTGGCAGAGGCAGGAGCTGGTATTCCACCTCCTCATCTAAGCGTAAGGATAAAAATCTTGATAATTGAAGTTTAAACATATACATTAAAATGGACACACACTTCCCTGTCTTTATTATTCTAGCGTATAGCACTCGTGGGTTGCAGCTGAAAATCAGCGTCAGGTCTGACATTTATGCTGAGCTGAGACCCTATTGGCATTTTAATCATTGTTTTTTGTTTTTTTTTTTTAGTTATAAGATGTATTTTTCTGCTGTAATGCCAATAAACGTATTTCTCTTTCTTTCCTTTCTTTCCCTCAACAATTGAGGGAATAAGGAGGAGAATAAATAAAGCTAAGCTTACCATTAAAATCCCTGATGGAGTAATGAAGAGCAATAGCTGGTAGTCTCACGTGGTGGTACGTCTTTACACTGAGAGGATTGTACACGAGTAGCAGCATGGACTCTTGATTCTCTGTGAACTGAAGCATAAACACAATCAGCCTATTCTCACTGCTGGGACACAGGCCTTCTCTCTGTGAGAGGGAGTGGGCTGTATGTCACATGTCTTCTAGTTTTTGGTTCTAGGACATGCCGGTTTCCTCACGATGTTTTCCTTCACCGTTTTGAGAGCAGTGGTGGTGAAATAATTTACACAAAGTAAAAAGCCTGCTTGGGTTCGAACTGACGACTTACAACTTGTAAGTTGGGGTAGTTACCACTGAGCCACCACTGCTGCTGAACTGGATATTAAAGTATGTGCGTAACGTTAGCGAGTACGCCACGTACGCGTAACGTGTTCCCCGCGCGTTCACAAAACCTTACACTCGCTTGTCTTACTCGCTCTTGACTCACGTCAATTACTCAAATATCAAATATCAAAAATCAAATTAAAAAAAATCAAAAATGAAAAAAATCAATCAATCAATTTCAAATATCTTATGTCATGTACCTACAATCTATGCAACTAAATAAACTTTACTTTACTTTACTTTACTCTTGTTACGCAAACGCGGCGAACACGCTGCGCATACGTGGCGTGCTCGCTACGCTCACGCAGCGAGCGCGTTGAATAATCGCCTCGCTGGTAACACGCTCGCAAATCGCCAGTGTGATCTTCTTCTTTTTTTTAGGGTTCCGTAGCCAAATGGCAAAAAACGGAACCCTTATAGATTCGTCATATCTGTCTGTCTGTCTGTCCGTCCGTATGTCACAGCCACTTTTTTCCGAAACTATAACTAACTATACTGTTGAAACTTGGTAAGTAGATGTATTCTGTGAACCGCATTAAGATTTTCACACAAAAATTGAAAAAAAACAATAAATTTGGGGGTTCCCCATACTTAGAATGGAAACTCAATTTTTTTTTCATCAAACCCATACGTGTGGGGTATCTATGGATAGGTCTTCATAAAAGATATATAGGTTTTTAATATAATTTTTTTCTAAACTGAATAGTTTGCGCAAGAGACACTTCCAAAGTGGTAAAATGTGACGGTGGCGCGTGTGTTGGATCATTTAGCTCCCTTCAAAATGGTTGAGCTGAATGGTGCTAATCCATGTGCTATGTTTGTGAGTGCGCAGTCAGTGGGGACTGGTCGTCTCTTGGCTGCCACGGATTATTTTAATTTAATAAAAAAATTGATTTTCTTTTTTATTTTTATTTTTGTGACGGACGCTTTTAACGTTTTGCATCGTTCTCACATGTATAACTTCAACATGAATGATGTAACCAATATTTTGTAACCATATCATGATTTAAAAGAGTGCCCGTGGAGTTTCTTGCCCGTTCTTCTCCGTAGGTGTGTACCTACTACGCTTTGGAATAAGCAACTAGCTTCATCTTTCTGACTGACCGACCCCTTGACAATTCAAAAGTGCCTGTAATTGGTTTATTTGAAATAAATGCTTTGAGTTGAGTTGAGTTTCGTGTTGTTAGTGACTAACCTGGTGCCAGAGCAGAGTTTAAAGCCGCCCATGGGCCTCTGACTTGGCTTCACATGTCATCGAAATATATCTCTCAGGAATGCCGGTTTGGGCACACCACAATTGCGGCAATAAGTCCCCTCTTTGAGGAGTGGCTTGAGAGGCACCGTGGCGTCCTCACCTTCCGCCTGACGCAGGTCCTCACCGGACACGGTTGTTTCGGGAGGTTCCTGTTCCGCGTAAGGCGGGAGGAAACGCCCGGGTGTCACCACTGTGTGGATCGCCCGGAGGACACGGTGGAGCATACGGTGGAGGTCTGCCCGGCTTGGGCGGAGCACCGCCGTGTCCTCACGGAGGCGATCGGCGGCGGCGATCTGTCGCGTCCGGCCCTGGTTCAGGCCATGGTTCGGAGCGAGAGTGCATGGGAGGCCGTCACCTCCTTCTGCGAAGCAGTTATGTTCGCGAAGGAGGAGGCGGAGCGCGCGAGGGAGATGCAAGCTGCACGCCCTCGCGGCCCTAGTCGCCGCAGGACACGCCCCGGGCGTCGGGAGTCGAGAGCCGACTTCCGGCCACAGCAGGCGCGGGCTTGCGGACGGTGAGCAATGGGCAGCTCGCCGTCCGATAAGGACCAGGCCCGTGTCGACGGCGCGTTGTGTTCCACGCGCGCCTCAAAGAGATGTCAGCACCAACCGACGGGGTCGAAAGACCAATGCCTGCTGGGGTTGCGGGTTTCTTCGAAAGGGATATCGCGGCCCCGGCACACAGGCAACGGAAGGAACACGGGTGGATTTTAGTCAGTAAAAATCTGACACACCCTCTCGCTCTGCCCAGAGCGGGAGAAGTCATTTGATGATTTCCACTCGTGAAAAAAAAAAAAAATAGGAATGCCGGTTTCCTCACGATGTTTTCCTTCACCGTTTTTGAAGCAAGTGATAATTTTACAATACGCACATGAACCCGAAAAGTTAGAGGTGCGTGCCTTGGGTTCGAACTCGAGACCTATGACTTGGCAGTCCGGCTGTCACACCACTAGGCTTTCACTGCCAGTGTCATAAAGCCCTTAGTTGGATAATATTCGGTGGGTACAGGTACATATAATTACGATCAAGAAAAGTAGGACTCACTCTACATTGGCTCATATTTAGTTGATGACATATCACGAACTGCTGGTAATTTTTCGTTCTGCGACTTCCACCCCACGTAGGAGTCAAATGACTGAAAAAAGAAAACATGAAATAACATCAATCTATATTTTTCGAAGGGATAAGCATAGGTGTATTACAAAACGTACCCAATGGGAACATTATTTATTATTTTTACTTTATTTATTATGGGACAATAAACAGCTACAATATAAAATGTTTACAAATAACAATAATGTAGGTTCTTAAGTAACAATATTGCAGTCCACCACATTATCAAATTAAGATAAATTGTAGGCTGACTAGGTTTCGCCCGCGTGGGGGTTGAAAATTGTCCCACGGGAATATACAAGTACTATCGAGATAGTTCAAGTTATTTATTTATTTCATAACAAAAATACATTTGTGTCGAAAAAAGATTCAGAAATAAAAGTATCCTATGTGTTAATCCTGGTTATAAACTATCTCTGTGCAAAATTTCATCCAAATCCGTTCAGCCGTTTTTGCGTGACTGAGTAACAAACATCCAAACATACAAACTTTCACATTTATAATATTACCTAGTAGGATAGTAAATATTTGGCAGTTGTTACATAGTTAGAAGTCCGAAAGTCTGGCAACTAGTCTTAGCAAGGGGTATCTAGTTACCCAGTAACTGGAATGTGGAGGTCAGATTAGGCAGGCGCTCCATGTAAAGTACTGGTATTCAGCTGCATCCAGTAAGACTGGATGCGATCCCAACGGGATCCTGCCGTTTTACAGAAAAGATTTTGCCAAAATTTCACTACCCAAACAAATTTTAGCAACCTTTTTTTATACCAATGCAATGTTTTGAATGATTTTAGTACGCACATTTTCATTTGGTCAAATTTTTACTTGTCAGAATATTATCAAGGATAATGTCATTTAGCCATCTGGTCTTTAATCAAATGATTTATTACAGCAAACAATCTTTAGACATTAAACGTTTGATCAGTTAGTTACGGAACTAGTTAGAGTAGGTTAATTATTTTTTTAAACGTTTTTTTTTTTTTTTTTTTTTTTTAGGTTAGGTTAGGTTACGCACGAGCCGAGTGAGCGAAGCGAGCGGTGCCGCGGTAGCAGCCGGCGAGTGCCAAAAACGACTAGTATGTAGGTACAGAAAAAAAATATGGAAAAAAAACAGGCTACTCGACACTGAACTAGTTAGACGAGATTAATTATTTAAAAAATAAACTAAAAAAAAAATACTACCAGCATAGTTAATATTAATATATTAATAATATTATTACCTGTTTAGAATTTGTCCCAGGTGGAAAAAACACCCTTGTAATGAAACGTCTTTATTTTGCGTAAAATAAGTTATTCCAACTGAAATATTTGACTACATAAAAATTGATAAAAGTACTGGTTGGTAAACAAGTTATTGTTTAAACGTTCACTTGCATTACATTAACATTATTTGTGAAGAGATTTTTTGCTAAGTAATAATTTGGCAAATGGAATTATGCGGAAAATTGTTTGGGAAGTGATAATTTGGCAATTTATTTTCGATGAAACAAGGGAGACCCGACCTCAACATAATCGGGAGCAGGCTAAGCAAATTATGAAATTAGATTACAGTACATACCTGAGTAAACTGGACACTTTCTTGGTGCACGCATCGATGGCTTCGCTCAGGATCCTGATAAAATCGAATGTCACGTGCTGTTGGCTTGTTCCTTTTAAAAGATAGAGATGAGGTTGTTGAAATATACATCGATTTCATATAATTTTCACAGATTGACTCAATTAGATTGTCGCGTGACCATTTTGATCGTAAAATTTAAATCTATAAGGATGGATCTATTTTCAACCCCCGACGCAAAAAGAGGGGTGTTATAAGTTTGACCGCTATGTGCATCTCTCACCTCTGTGGCACTTAAGAGCGTTTATTTTGAAGGTGGGCAACGTCGCAAATAGATGTCAAATATTTCACTGTTTTGATTAAATTGTCAATATTACTGTATGGAAATAAGACATGTGGCTTACTAGCGAACTAGAATATTGATTATGAAATGCAATAATTAATATCGTAACACCAAATGTTTAGTTTTAGGTGTAAAAAAACTATTTGGAAACTTTTCAAATTAGTTTTTTACACCTGAAATGGGTACAACATCAAATTCAATGTTATAATTGCAATTCATTATTAATATTCTAGTTCGCTAGTTAGCAACATTTCTTATTTATATTCAGTATTTTTTCTATAAGAATCAAAACAGGTAAATATTTGACAGTTATTTGCGACGTTGCCAACTTTTAGGATAAACCCTCTTAAACGGGTGAACCGATTTGAATGCGGTTTTTAAGGGCATATTCTGTTACTTCAATGATATTAGAAGCACATAGTAACCTTGAACTGATACTGCAGCATCACCTGGAATTTGCAGGATACCCAACTCCCTTAGCATCTTACAGCCGGGGTTGCGGGAAAGTCCGAAAGGGATACCGTGGCTCGTGGCAACGTACAGGCAACTGAAGGGACACGGCTGGGTTTTAGTCAGTAAGAGTCTGACACGCCCTCCGGCTCCGCTCAGAGCGAGAGAAGTTATTTGATAAATTCCCAAATAAAAAAATAAAATAAATGTTTCGTGTTTGGGCTCATTGGAATGATCTCAATGAATAGTCTATAGATAGATGATAAACAGGATCTGGTGGTGGTGATCGAGTAGGAAAGAGAAATGAGGAAATGCTTGTGTCGGGGGTTTTTTAAATTTTAATATAATTTCACTTGTATGTTCAATAAATAAATTGTACGACGTATTTTTATAGATGAAGATGATCGGTGACCTTTTTCTTTTTTTTTTGTAGGATGGGAAATCATCAAATGACTTCTCCCACTCTGGGCAGAGCGAGAGGGTGTGTCAGACTTTTACTGACTAAAACCCACCCGTGTTCGTTCCGTTGCCTGTGTGCCGGGGCCGCGATATCCCTTTCGGACAAACCCGCAACCCCAGCAGGCATCGGTCTTTCGACCCCGTCGGTTGGTGCTGACATCTCTTTGAGGCGCGCGTGGAACACAACGCGCCATCGACACGGGCCTGGTCCTGGTCGGTGAGCTGCCCATTGCTCACCGTCCGCAAGCCCGCGCCTACGGTGGCCGGAAGTCGGCTCTCGACTCCCGACGCCCGGGGCGTCTCCTGCGGCGACTAGGGCCGCGAGGGCGTGCAGCTTGCATCTCCCTCGCGCGCTCCGCTTCCTCCTTCGCGAACATAACTGCTTCGCAGAAGGAGGTGTGATCGGTGACCTGGCAGTTTTATCAAACTGCGGTATTTGGTCGAACTCAGTCACACAGTTCTTAATCACAACTGTCATGTTCTAAAAACTGAGAAATTAAACCGCGGACCGGACAGCAATTGAAACGAAGTTCTTTAACGCGGCTTGCGGTAGAAGTTGACTGGTAGAAATCGTCACGTAACGAAAAAGCGTTCTGCCCGAAAAAGTCAGTTTCAAACATAAAAAGTATTTGTTTTTTAATACAGGAATTTAGTTTCAACCGACTCCTTAAGGTACCATTCCGTACCCGACCGTTGGAGGCAGCTGCAGGCGCCGCCGTGTCGCCGCGACACGACTGGTTTTTATGAATTTCTATGGAATACCTTCCGTAGCTAGCGACACGTCGTTAGCAAATACGAGCGAATGACAGGTGACACATGCAGCCCCACTGCAGACTCGTAATGCCGACAACGCTCTATTCTATCTACCGACTGCAATACGGCGGCCGGGCTGCTGCCACCCGTGGTCGGTTTCGGAATCATGACTGCAGCGAAATGACGCCGTGACGTGTCACCGCGACATGTCGCCGCGACACGTCGCGTCCAGTTGCCTGCTTTACGACTTTTTTTTTTCTCAAATATTCGTCCCTGCTTATTATTTGACTGAATCCATCGCAATTGCAGTTCGCGTCAAGTAACTTTGCCGCTCTGAAGTTAGGCTGCACAACTTTGGCATGTGCGTTACTGTTTTTTATGTAAGATATTCTATTTGAGAGCGGCAAAGTTATTTGACGCGAACTGTATTTGGTTAACAGTTTGAGAGTAGGTCCTACCTGTAATAGCATCATGGTGGAGTACCAGGCTCACAGCATGCCTTAGGAGATGTAGCTCATACGAGTCTCCGAGACGAGCAATCACAGTCAGCTGTTTTACTACCTGAAAGTTTAATTATAAGTAACTTTGGATAAGGACTGCATATTTTTGTACACCTTCATTGAGCAAATTAAGAGCGTTTATTCTGAAAGTGGGAAAAATCGTAAATAACTGTAAAAAAATGACCTGTTTTGATGTAAGAAATGTGGCTCACTAGCGAACTCGAATACTTATAATGATTTGCAATTAATTAAATTTAACCGGAAACTTGAATAAAATTAAATGCCTTTTTTACACCTAAAACAGTTACAACTTCAAATTCAATGTTATAATCACAAATATTGTAATTCATTATTGATACATATTCTAGTTCACTGGTTAGCCATATTTCTTATTTCCATACAGTAATATTGCCAAGTTAATCAAAATAGATAAATATTTGACGGCTATTTGCGACGTTGCCAACTTTTTGGATGAACGCTCTTAATGTGGATGGCTATACGAGGAGGGGAAGACCAAAGAAACGCTGGATGGACTGTGTGGAAGATGATATGGATAGAAAGGGGGTGACTACCGAAATGACGACATACAGAGAAGAAAGGAAGAAAAAAACGTGCGAGCCTTACAGTAGTCAGATATTTTTGTAACATCTGACATCTTGGCTCACAGTGACAGTTGGGACAGTTGGGGAGTTTGTTGTGCCACTTCTTCCCAGCTATAGCACTAGGAAAAGGTAGAGGGCGGGTGTTTTGGGGGACTGTCTTATGTAAACGTTCGAAAAGTGCTGATTCTCAGCCTGGTTAGAATAAATGACTTTTGAATTCGAGTACCAACTCCTCGGAAAATGTGTTGGTACCGTCTGACGGACAACTCTAGCACCGTGCGCGCTAATTGGTCAAATCAAATAGCGCGCGCTTCCCCGGCTTCCTGTTACAGACTTCCGTCTCTTTTCACGAAATCACTCACAGATTGCAGGAAAGCGAGACGAAAGATGTTACACATCAAAATACGTGTTGCGCCCCCAAATACATTTGGGATAACGACAGGAGAATAATGATCAGTTCTACTTACTTGCAAAAACACATGAGCTCGTCTAGTAAAATACTTAAGACTCGGCCTAGAAGTGTAGTATCCAGTCCAGTAGGTCATTGAGTCACTGCCGTAAGGAAGGTGATCTCCCTGGAAATAATAACATAAACTATAACAGCAGTGATAGTCTGGAGTGTGACCGTCGGTCTGCCAAGCCATTGGCTCTCGACTAGGAGTCCCAGTCACGCACCTCTGACTTTTCGGAGTCTTGTGAGCTTCGTCAATTAAAACGCGTACTGAGCGAGCGTTAGAGCGCTAGCCTGATGCCGCGCTATAGCGCCGAATTGTGTGGTATTATGACCAGTGATCGGAGTAGGTAGATTGAACTGGGGTCATTGATCCGAAACGTATATATTACTATGGACATTCCTCCGGAATTGGTGGATTATAAAAAAAAAACCGGAACTTATGTAGGAATTGTATTCTGCCAGAGTGGATGGAGTCATTTGATGATTTGCCATCCTCAAAAAAAAGGTAGGAATTGTAATAAAATGAGCAATTTTATTCTTTATTATTCTTCCTATTTTTTTTTTTGTCACGATTTGACAAAACCCAACGACCAATCAGAACAAAGGATCATGGGTGGTACAATAACCGGTTAGGTGGTAAAAATATCACTACCAACATGAACAATATTTAATTGAATCCGGAAATACCGGAATTACTTTCCGGAAAAATGGCTTATCCATGTTATTCTTTCTGTGTGCATTTATGATACAAGTACTAAAAATCAATCTACCTACTCCGATCACTGATTATGACGTACGTTTACTGTCTAACAGAGCGCCGGTGCGAGCATGCCGCGCACTGCTAGTGCCGGCGCTCTATTTGTCAGTTCGTATATGCGCTATAGCGCGGCATCAGGCTAGCGCTCTAACACCCACTCAGTACGCGTTTTATTTGGCGAAGCTTTGACGTCAAAAATGTATGGTTAAACAGTCGCTAATCTTTACTTAAGAGGGTTTATCCTAAAAGTTGGCAACGTCGCAAATAACTGTCAAATATTTACCTGTTTTGATTCTTATAGCAATATTACTGAATGGAAATAAGAAATGTGGTTAACTAGCGAACCAGAATATTCATAATGAATTGCAATTATAACATTGAATTTGATGTTGTACCCATTTTAGGTGTAAAAAACGCATTTGGAAAGTTTTCAAATAGTTTTTTTACATCTAAAACTAAAAATTCGGCGTTAAGATATTAATTACCTATTGCTTTTCATAAACGATATTCTAGTTCGCTAGTTAGCCACATTTTTTATTTCCACACAGTAATATTGCCAAATTAAACAAAACAGTGAAATATTTGACATCTATTTGCGACGTTGCTCACCTTCAGAATAAACGCTCTTAAAAGGGGATACTGTTTTCTAAAAATAATTTACCTTTTCAGTATAAACAGCTTTATCCCTTCGTCCATACAAATAAATCGCTTTCAAATAACAAGATGGCGTTGAATAAAATATGTTGATGTCTGACAAATTCGCCGGATGCGTGTTAACGTGGCTGTAAAAGAAATAGATTGGTACTTGTTAAGAGTGTTCACTCTAAAAGTTGGCAACGTCGCAAATAGCTGTCAAATATTTACCTGTTTTGATTAATTTGGCATTATTACTGTATGGAAATATGAAATATAGGTAACTAGAGAACTAGAATATTAATAACAAATTGCAGTTATAACACTGAATTTGATATTGTAACCGTTTTATGTGAAAAAAATGCATTTGGAAAGTATCCAAACACGTTTTTTACATCAAAAACTAAATATATTGTTGTTACGATATGAATTATTGCATTTCTTAATCATTATTTTAGTTAACTAATTAGCCATATTTCATATTTCCATACAGTAATATTGCCAAATTAATCAAAACAGGGAAATATTTGACAGCTAATGACGACGTTGCCCACTTTCAGAATAAACGCTCTTAGGTGCCTCACAGACTATGCAAAGCAATTTCAATACCATACATATTTCTGCCGCGATTTCTCTGCGAGGAAGAGTGCGCTGCGCTGTATCCTATCACGCGGCCCAAGTGCAGATTGGTGGATGTAAAATGTTTTAAATTATTCGGTTTAAAGGTACGATCGAAAATCGAAGTCAACGAGAACGCTAGGAACGGGCTTCCAGATTTGAACAATTCGACATTTGGTGTGGAAGGTGCGAGGTTTCATAGAATCTTAAATAAAGAATTCTAAAATTCGTTTCGTTAGGTTCGTTCGACGTGTTCGGCTCGGAAAAGTTTGCGTTCGCCCTTTAGGAAACACAGATTTCCTCATGCTTTGAGAGCATTGCTGATGAAATAAATAGCACAAAATAAAGTGCCTGCCTTCCTAACGACCTCCAACTCGTACGTCAGGGCCGCTATCACTGGGCCAACCCTGCTGCTGATGACTCACTTGATAAGTTTGTCCATATTCATGAACCAGTTGGCTGCACTCTGGTAGGTGAAGTCTCCTCCCATGGTCACCATTATATTGTCGTGGTCATAGTATTTTGCTTGCCTTTCTATTTGGGAGATGAAGTCGTTTACCTGTGTACAAAAGATTAGTTTTATATACATCTACCATAGATAAAAATAAAATAAAAAATCTTTGTTCCACAAAAATTAATACAAAGGGTTTACATTGGCCCCAAACTAGGCAAGCCTGTATCTTGGGCACCAATATGGAGGGTTTACCATTAAAACATTTATCTTAAAAACATGTTCGGTTAATAAGAGTAAAAAGATTATCTTTAAATTACCAAAAAATAAATAAAAAAGCTAAAATTTATCGTGTGGCATATGAAATGCTTCCTTGTTGCGAAGATCCTTTTTTTTTAAATTATTCTAAAATAAATACTTTCAATAAAAATATTTAAGAAAATTTATGAAAATTTACCATTCCCCCGCTTATCTCCGAAACTACTGATTCTAACATTTTGAACAATAGACAGAAAATGGTTCTTCATTGTCACTTCATAGATTACAGGAAAACCTATAGGAAGTCCATGGTCTTAAAAAACCGGCCAAGTGCGTGTCGGACCACGCACAATGAAGGGTTCCGTAGTTGGGATGAATTTATCGCAAGAACAAAGTTAACATTCTACTTGAATAACATTTTCCCCATACATTCCACAAATACATCATCATCATTACATAAATAAATAAATACATTCCAACTTTGTTTCAAATTTAAAATATTTTATTTCACATAAACCTACAAGGGCCTTTATGAAATGTCAGAAGCTAGGTGCACGGTTCCAATTGGTCGTTTCCTATGAAGAAGAGCCGGCAAGAAACTCCACGGTTACTCTTTTAGAAGTAAATGGTTTATACAATATTTTTAAATTACTGTGTTAAAAGGTATGAGAGGATTGTGTAGGCCTATCAACAAGTACCAAGTACTTAGCAAAATATAAAATGGTCCACAGATCTTAAGTCTGTTAAGCCTGCAACGTTCTCACATTCACAAAATACAAAAGAAAGGAATAAAAAAAGATTAATAAAATAATAAAAATAAAGATCTATTTAAACCAAATGCTATGCTAAGCTATGCTAGGCTGCCATTACAGCTGTAACAAATCTAATTTAATAAAAATTGTAGAATATTGTAGGTATATAATGTCAAATAATGAAAATATTATTAGATTTTTTTTTCCTCAGTTATTTTGAATGATAATCTGGCAGTTCGAGTACTTTATGCGGCCTACCCAAATGTCCTTTCTTTGGTACTGTTCGTCGAGTCGTTGAACTCCTAAGTTCTGAGTTGAGCTACACGGTCCTAAAATGATCTGACCAAGACTATTTCTGGGTTTTATATACACATTGACATTAATGAATTTTATATATACAATGACATGAATATTTACTTTTTAAAGTATTATATTGTTTTAATAATTGTGAATGTGAAGACTATGTGGGTCATTCTTTTTTATTTTTATTTTCTCATTTAGTTTTAACATGGTCTGGCAGCTTGAGTAATTCATGCGGCCTACCCAAATGTCCTTTCTTTGGTATTGTTCGTCGAATCGTTCAGCTCCTTAAACTCTGAGTTGAGCTGCACGGTCACTGATAAATGCGTGCACTGATTGGACAGGTCCTCTCAATCTGTGTGGTCCTTTCCTCAAAAGACCATCTCAGACACCAATCTACATGATCTTCACATGATCTGACCAAGATTATGTCTGGACTTTAAAAGAGATTGTGACCTCTGAGTTTGTTTCGGCCTTTCTTCTCGGAGTTATCAGATAGGAAGGGAAGTTTGCCTTTGCTCTTTATAAACTCAGTAAAATAGTAAATCAGGCGGCTGTCGTCACCGCGTATTATGGCTACGTAGATTCCATATTACGTTATGGAGTAATTTTCTGGGCAAATTCCTGTACAAAACTTGACATTTTTAAAGCACAAAAGAGGTGCATTAGATCCATATGCAATCTTAAATCAACAGAAAGCTGCAAACCGCATTTTATCATCTTAAAAATACTAACGTTACCTTGTCTTTACATATACGAGACTGCTTTGTTCGTAAAGAAAAACGGTGATTTATTTAAAAAAGCTTCAGAACAAAGCTATCGATCCATAAGACCAACATATCGACATGAATTATGCCTAAGAAGTTCAAAAACCGCACTTATGCACAAGAGCATACTTTGCATGGCTCAAAAAGTGTTTAATAAGCTACCAAATGACATAAAAGATTTAATATGTAATCTATAAGTATAGAACTATTCTCTGCATTTTTTTCAAAACTTTTGGCTCAGTAGTTTCGGAGATAAGGGGGGGAATGGTAAATTTAAATCTACTTTCTTAAATATCTTTAAAAGTATTTATTTTAAAATTATAAAAAAAAATGTATTTGAGATCCTCGCAATAACCCCTTTCATTTGATATCTCACACGGTACAGAACGCAAAACTTTCGTTTTAATTTTTCTTATTTACCCCCAAAAGTGACCCCCATATTCAAAATCCATTTATTTACATTACACGTTCGTGTTTGGGTCATAGAAATACATAAGTGTAACAAATTTCAACTAAATCGGTCCATTAGATTCGGAGCAAATTGGCTGTGACAGACGGACAGACAGAGAGACAGAAACACGAGTGACCCTATAGGGGTTCCGTTTTTTCCTTTTGAGGTACGGAACCCTAAAAACATGGTAAATCTCTTAATAATGTGCGTGTGATTTGCAGTTGGAATGTATGGGAGAGTAATGATATATTTTTCAACTACAATGTTTTTTTTTTGGGATAAATTCATCCCAACTAACTAATTCATCCTTCATTGTGCGTGGTCCGACACGCACTTGGCCGGCTTTTTTCAGATGATGATTCTAGCTTTAATAGTAATTAAATCTTACCCTTTTATCAGCATTGTAGACCTTATTATCGGGGTCATCAATGATCGGCTCGTCGTTACAAAGGAAGTCGAAGCAGAACCCTTCGGGAGCGTTGTACAGGTTGAAGAGTGTGTGGGTCATTATGTCTGACATTTTGCCTAGAATTTATGAGGATTTTAGTTTTAGTCTAATGAAACTTTTACAACTTGTGTTTCAACACATAAATATTCCGATTGTTTATAAGTAATATGAAATGAAGGGAAGTTATAACATAAAATAATAGAACACGCTACAATGGGACAATGGGCTTTAACGCGTTGGAGGTTAGAAGATAACTTGATTAGCTCTCGGTAGCCTGTAATACCTTACGGGGAAGTATCGACTTCGCCGAACTCCATTACCTTTTCTGCCGACTATTATATATTTTGTGCCC
This sequence comes from Agrochola lota, assembly GCA_947364205.1. Classification (NCBI taxonomy): domain Eukaryota; kingdom Metazoa; phylum Arthropoda; class Insecta; order Lepidoptera; family Noctuidae; genus Agrochola; species Agrochola lota. The sequence goes on along the minus strand of OX376246.1, from coordinate 3,257,089 downwards.
GACTATTTGTCGTCAGCGGACACCGCCAGGGCCCGGCACAATCTGTTTGCGCAACTGCCATCCAAAACTGTGGCCAGAGCCAAATCCCCGTCGTCGTACTCCAAAGATGTTAGATAAATGCCCTTCTGACTGCCAACCCTGAAGGCGATGTATTTGCAGATGAATAGAGTAGAATTATACGAAGCTAAAAATTCAACTCTTGTCAAATGAACAATGAGCTAGCAACAGGAATCGGGCTACTAAAACCACCGTATTCATTGTGTATCTCAATTTATTTTGCGTCAGAACAACATGTATTTTTATTCCTTACTTCTCTATTAGTCATCATATTGGTAGTCACTCCCTTTCTATCCATATCATCTTCCACACAGTCCATCCATCGTTTCTTTGGTCTTCCCGCACTCTTATAGCCACCCGCATTCATTATCAAAACTTTCCTCACGACATTTTCCTCATTCCTCCGCAACACATCGTGACAACCGATTTCCACAAACTTTTCAGTCACAGGATTTACAGGGTTATTTGGAGCTCGTGGCTAAGTAATAACAGCGGCACGGGTCGATCCATGAGGTTAAGCTACGCTTGCCAGGGTTGGTCTATGGATTATCTTTACATACCAAGACTCCTCCGTGCCACGGAAAGCACGTAAAGCCGTTGGTTCCGACTGTCATTCGTGGATCTATGCCAGTTGTTACGGGTCGCCAGAAGCCCGAAAGTCTGACAACCAGTCTTACCAAGGGCTATGGGTTAACCCAGTTATTGGGTTGTGGAGGTCACATAAGCAGTCGCTCCATGTAAAATACTGGTATTCAGCTGCATCGGGTTAGACTGGAAGCCGACCCCAATAGTTGGGAAAAGGCTAGGCAGATTGGATTGATTCACAGGGTGTATGATCAGGTCTAATCATTAGAAGGTTCTTACCTAGAACATCAGATCCCCTCCACATGAACTCCATCCTGTCTTCTTCTATCATGGCTTCTCTTTCCTTGTGGTCAACTCGACCTGTAATTCACATATTATATGGTTTCTATACCTAAGGTGGTATGGTGTATATCCATTGAGCCTGGAGATCTGTCATACAGGTCCCGAACCCAGTATAGACTCCAGCTCTCACAAAGGTTTGAATCTGCCTGTAACTTATATACTATGTACCTAATCTGTACCTTTTTGAGAGAAATAAATTTAATAATTATTATTATTTTATTAACCGACTTCCAAAAAGGAGGAGTTTATATGTTTGTCGCGTATGTATGCTTTTTTATGTTTTATTAGAAAATTATTTTTTTGTATAAAAGGATATGGTATGCCCTCAAGTTGGTCCCATATAAATTTTATTAACTTTGCTTGGATCGTTTTTGAGTAAGCTTCAATAATACTTATTTTTCTCACTTTGTGTATGTGGATGATATGATGATAACTTCCTGTCACTGTTATTTACATAGCAGGTAGTGGTATTCGAATTTGTGTGGGGTAGGTACCACAACTAACAAGTGAAAAAAACAAGTGAAAAATAACTTTAATTTCGGAAGTCGAAGGAGAGAGGCAGGAGAGGCAAAAAACAAAAATTCAAAAGACACCCTCTTATGAATTTTTGTTTTTTGCCACAGACTTCCGAAATTAAAGTTATTTTTCACTTTGTAGTGTTGTTTTTTCGAAGTCGGTTGTATTTTTTTTAATTTTTTTTTATCCATTGATGTATCCAACTTTGTTTGTTATAGGCATGGTGGGATACATTAAACTGGAAACAAGGAGGGACATAGCTCTTGCTACCGATATTCTTAAGTGATTGCGTTGCAAGACTTAAAACCCAGGTGCATATATTGAAAGAAATAAACCTGTGTGTGCCCGACAATTATGTATTGCGAAGCGACGGCGACATCTATTGGCGGTGCCCAGTAGTAGGACCAATCTACTGAGTAAAGATCGTATAATGCGTACCTTGCGTGTACTTAATGACGTAGCAGACAGCATAGATCTTTTTACTTGTTCTCTGAGTGAGTTCACAAAAACCACGATGTACATAATATGGTAAATAATAAAACTGTAATTATGGCCACACTATTGAATTAGGAAATTCCTGTAATGATAGTGATGACAAGTTTAATAAATAATAAATATTTATATTAAGTCGACCGGGCACTGCTACGTAGGATTTGCACGGAGAGAATTGCCACGTTAGATGTGCGGTTCATTTGTTTTACAGCGACGCTTAGGCGCGTAGGGTGGCCGTGGGTCGCAGTGGAGGATCTCGTTTACATTTTCATGCAAACCGAAGTTAGAATACGCGAGTGTAGATTAGCTGTGGGCCGCAGTGGAGCAAATAAATAAAAAGAATTGTTTAAAAAATTACGCAAGAACAAAAAACCCAAGTTGGGGGAAAATATACGTCATTATCCACGCAAAACCGCTATCGCTCAGCATACTGCTGTGACTTTATGCAACGTCTGAGGTGACCATATTTCCATTAATCCGCTAGTAAGCCAGACAACGGACTGCTACTTATTGAGAATTTCCTAAAATAAAAACTTAAAAACAATGTATAGTCTAGGTTGTGAACCATGCAAAAAATGCTCAAACATAATTAAATATTTAATTATAAATTCAATTAATTATGCTCAAACATGCACAGCGCGCTCGTGACCTCGAGACCAAAATGAACTTGACCAATGAATTTGAACTTTGCTTAAGAATTATCTGATCTGCTGTTTAGATTATCTATACTAATATTAGGATACTCCCGGGCTTTTTAATCGAGCCACGCTGCATTTTTTTGTATTTAGGTATATGAATTTTTAAGACGCATATATATGCCAGTGACCTTGAGTGGTTAGCTTGCGTGTTCTGTACTGAGCTCACGCAATGCGTCGTACGTCCAGCCAGTAATAGGACTCGCCCATCAAGGAGCGCTGTCCCAAATTAGACGCACTATTAATTTATTATACATAAAACAAAAGATATTTTAATAAAAAACGTATACTAAAATAACAATAATTAAATTATCTTTAAAATGGTGAAGGTTTAAAAAAAATACGCTTGATAGATTTTGCGTGATTCTCAGTTTTTATCCGCATTAGATATAACTTTACAAATTAATTTCACTATGTAATATAAATATAATCTAAAATATTCGTATATTAAGTTATTAAGAAAATGTTCTAATTTAACATATATTTTTTCCAAATCATTAACACTACTCGTTGAGACGTGATCTTCAGTATAAAATCATTAAAAGTCGGTTATTGTCGCCTTAATACAACATGACACCTGCAGTCCCCAAAGGGCTAGGCAGAGGTGTACACTCACATTTCGCCAGTTATGTTTAAGTCCCATGTAATAGGTGGTGAGCCTATTGCCATCAACCGGGCACAAATCCAGACTCCGCGCTGCTACTGAGAAATTCCAGATCGATAAACCCAATAACACTTTGCCCGACCTGGGAATCGAACCCAGGACCTCATGCTCAGCAGTAGCGCTTGCGACCTAAGACCAACGAGACAGTCTTTTTAAATGACTTTTGAAATGGTTATGAATTCAAAGGAGAATGCCCAAAATAAACCCAGGCCCGGCGCAATAGTTTTATATCTGTGATTATAAATTTAAATTAGTATAATTATTCTCAGTTGTCATTATTGCTGAATTCAGGCTGGCGCTCAAGCCACATAATGTATTTTTTTTTTGTAAAAGCTATCAATACCTAATTGTTATTATTTCTTATGATTATTGTGTAAGCCTGCAGAAAGTTAAAAGTACTGGTATTAGCAATTAAATGTAAAAAAGTAATATAGTATATATTTAATAGAATATTATTTATAAAAGTATATTAGACTGGTATATGATTACGTTGGCTGTTGGAATACCATTGTAAACTTTTTTAAATATTTTTTTATTATTTTCCTTTTTTTATATGTATATATTTTAGTACTAATATCAGTGCTTTTTACTTTCTACAGTCGTTCTATATAATAATCATAAGAAATAATTTTAATTGTAGCTTTAAAAAAAACATTATTTGCCTAGAGCGCGTACGCAAGTTTAATGGGCAAAAAATCATGTTTGCCACTGGATTCGGCAATGATGAAAACTGAGAATAACTTAAAAAAATCTGAGATATAACATTTTTGCGCCGGTCCTGGGATTTTTTTGTATGGGCCGTGGTCATTCTCCTTTAGTCGCTAGCTACGGAAGGTATGTTATAGAAATTTATAGAAACCAGTCGTGTCGCGGCGACACGTCGCCTGCTGCTACATAGTATTAAGATAATCTGCTGTTTATATTTATATAATATTTGAAAAGTTAATACTCAAGCAGTTGCTAAGACATTTTAATTTAAATAGCCTCCTTCATAATGAACAATATGGCTTTACAAAAGGTCGTTCGACTACAGGTGCGGGTGTTGCTCTGCTGAAACACATGTTTAACGCATGGGAGAACTCGCAAAATGCTATTGGGGTTTTCTGTGATCTCTCCAAAGCCTTTGATTGCGTGCACCATGACACGCTTTTGCGTAAACTGCGTCATTACGGTGTGCAAAACGAAGCTCTCAACGTTATAAATTCTTATTTACATAATAGGTCCCAATGTGTAGATGTTAACGGTGTAAAATCTTCCGGGCTACCAGTTCAGTTAGGTGTACCTCAAGGCTCAATACTGGGTCCTTTCTTGTTCTTAGTGTATATCAATGACTTACCATTCTATTTAAAGGGTATCTGTGACGTTGTACTGTTTGCAGATGATACCTCTCTTATTTTTAAAGAAGACAGGAATAGACAAGATTTTGACGATGTAAACAGTGCACTCTCAATGGTTACGGATTGGTTTACGACAAATAACCTAGTTCTCAATGCTAAGAAAACGAAATGTGTTAAGTTCGCCCTACCTAATGTTAGAAATCTAGGTCCCAACATCGTCTTAGATAAAGAGGTGCTTGAATCCATAAACTCGGCAGTTTTTCTGGGCATAACAGTAGATGCCAAACTTCAGTGGGGCCCACATATATCGAGCCTAGCGGGAAGGCTCAGTTCGGCTGCCTTCGCCGTCAGGAAAGTAAGACAATACACTGACGTCGATACAGCTCGTTTAGTCTATTTTAGTTATTTTCATAGCGTTATATCCTACGCTCTTCTGCTGTGGGGCAAAGCTGCTGATATTCAAAATATATTTGTCCTTCAAAAACGAGCTGTTCGAGCTATTTACCAGCTAGGTGCCAGAGTTTCTTTGAGAGATTTTTTCAAAGATATTGGTATCCTCACGGTGGCATCTCAATTCATCTTCGCCAATATCTTAAATATTAGGCAAAATATACACTTATACACTAAAAACAGTGATTTTCACAATGTTAACACTAGCAATAAGGACAAACTACGAGCTGTCTTTCACCGGCTTCATAAGGTTCATAACTCATTTGTTGGGCTTGGTATAACTTTTTATAACAAGCTACCCTCTTCTCTGGTAGATTTGCCTTTTAATGCGTTTAAAACGAAAGTAAAATCCAAGCTTTGTTCAAAGGCATACTATTCTATCAACGACTACTTAAATGATAAGAATAGTTGGTCGCTGTGATTAACTCAATGTTTATATTCTTTCTCCAGCTTACTTACTGACAAGTTATATGAGTTTATATAATTGTTTATTTTATTTGACTTTATAAGTCAAGTTATTTAAATTTAATTTATTGTTGACATAATCTACTCATCACAATGTTTTATTTTTATGAGTTGTATTGCAATATGTGGTTAGCTGGTGACCTCGACAATTGATCATATTATTTATTTTTATTAGTAATTAACTGTTTGTTTATTTATTTTACCTCGATGGTCCTAGTTTATCATTTATAACTTCCAGTTACAACTATATGTAAGCGGGCACGCCCTTTATGCCTGGGGGGTTTTATTTAGATATTAAGTTCTGTTTACGTAAAAAAAAAAATTATCTCTGCCTGAGCGTAGCTGTTCTCGATGAGTTTGTCTGGTATATTGGCGTGTGCTAGCTAACATATGGCTAATAATTTTAATAATGTTTTGTGTTGCGTAATGTATTTTGAATATATATATAATCTTTTTTTTGTTGTTCTTCTAACTGAACAGACAGCTGTGCAGCTGGGGAGTTTGTTGCGCCACTTCTTCTTCCCAGCTAATGCACTAGGAAGTGGTGAAGGGTGGGCGTTTTGGGGGACTGTCTTATGTAGTTGACGTTCGAAAAGTGCTGATTCTCAGCCTAGTTTGAATAAATGACTTTTGAATTTGAATTATTTCTATAAAAAGTTCAAATGACTGTGATGTGGCCAAGTCACCGATCAGTCACGTCAAAACTATAGTTACGTAGAAGTTGTAGGACGCCAGCTACACACATCAGCGTCACCAGCAAGTCAATACTTTATTGCTACGAACGAAACAGGCGTTGCTTTAACTGACTCACCGACTAACTGTTCACACACGTCCCTGAAATTGACGTGACTGATCGGCGACTTGACGTTGACGTGACTGACGTGTGCATGTACCCTAAGGCTCCAATTAGACTATCATATATATATCATACAAATATGATTTCATATCTGTCATCATCGTTAAATGATGCTTTTCGTATTGTTTACATATTACACTGATGACCATATACACGTCATACTTAATCAAGATGGATTACGATCTAAGCGCGTTTGATTTAACAAATTTTTGAGGTTAGAGACGGATATGATCATATTTGTACGCTTGCTGTCAAATAGTATCCTTATCTATGATCATAGAAAATATGAATCATATGTAGTTATTATACCGTTGGTTCTTCATATAAAAATGACTCGAACATCTCTGATCATATTTCTATGATAGTCTAACATGGCTCTTATTTCCTGTTCAAACACGTCTCTGAAATTGACGTGACTGATCGGGGATTTGACGTTGACGTTACTGACGTGTGTGCATGAACCCTTATGATGACATTACTAAGTATTTATAAATAACTATAATACCTACTAATATGATAATGCTGTCGAGTTTGATTTTTTTTGTTTGAATGCGCTTATCTCTGGAACACAAAAATCTTTTTTCACTAGTTACTGCTATTGAAAAATTCTTTTTGGATTTGACAGCCCAATTCTTGTGGAAGGATACAGGCATTTAAGAACACGGTACGACTCTTAAGAGCCGATAGGAAAAACATCTGAAAAAACGCGCGGGCGGGCGATGCGATCCGATGCGGTAAGTCTGGGGCCAAAATTTCACGCTGACAAAGTCGCGGGGAGAAGCTAGTTCATTAAAATATGATAATTTGCCACACTACAATATTTTTTAAGATAAATATGAATGAAATGCTAATCCGAAATTTAAACTATTCATTAATTAATATTGATTATGCATACTAAAGTGCCCACTAATGTTTAAATTATTTAAACTGCAAGTTACTCTGACGCATTTCTCTGTAATAAATTAAATAAATAATTAAGTGATAAAATAAGTTAAATGTATAAAATACACTCAGCGATAATTTGTATCAAATCGTTCATGAAATATAATTTTTACTATAAATAACGTTTATTTTATTTTATTGGATGGTAACGTTCGTTTCTTACGCTTACACTCTAAAACGGCTGAACGGATTTGGATGAAATTTGGCACATGGGTAGACCATGACCTTGAGCTGGACTAGACTACTTTTCAAACTGGATCGCAGACACAGTCGCGGGCAACAGGTATTGTAATAATTAAGGTTCTACATTAAACCTTGACCAGCGATATGCACATGAGTTTTACTCCCAGAGACAAAGTTGAAATGTCTAATATATTATATTACCGTATATTTCTTAAAAAAAGATTGCATAAATTCGTTCTTAAAGAAAATATTATTTAAATTATCACATAGGCCGGCGAAAGACTTGAAATCAAACAGCCTACTCGACAAAATAATTTGACAGCTGTCATGAACATGAGGCCAAGGTCGAAGGCAGTTCGCGCCTTTTTATTTTTTTTCCCACGCGTATTTCACTTAAGGCACAATCAGGGGTTTATTTCTTTGACAGTTGATATGGCAACGGTCAAAGGAAATTGGCCCTATTTATTTTTTACGAATGTAAATTGCTTTTTTTACGATTGAGCAGTTTGAGCTACTGAAATTTAATACCTACTTTATTGTGATCGCTAGGTACTAATATTGATCTGTTATTTTATGTGTCTATGCTTTATTTTATTTCGTAAGTAGATATTATTTTTCTTGAAGAGTAAATAAATATTTCTAAGAAAGATTTTTAATGAATTAATACAGAGTTGCTGATATAGCCTGAAGATTTGCTGAACTTAACACTTTCGACTCCACTCATTTGCATAGAACTCATACGCCATACCGCCAAACATATTGGAAGTGAACCCTCCGGGAGGGTTGCCGGCATTACGTTTGCGCTTAAGTTAACCATCGCGGACGGTCAACAGTCAAGGTGTTTTATAACACGGTTTAAAACACTGTAAAATTTTGTTTTCGGGGGTCTTGTAGTAGTTGAGAAGTTATACGTAGTTTCCAACCTTTTAAATTTTAGTGAATATTTGTAACAGTCAACAAAAAATAAAAATAAATTAAAATGCTTGGATTTTAAAATCTTGTTAAAATATACATCATATTTAATTTTCACGGTTTATAATGCTGCATTCGCTAAGAAAAACCTACATTCAAAATGAGCCCTCCGCGAGGGCTCCCGGCATCCCATATGCGACTAGGTGAAACCTCCAGGAGGGTTCCCGGCACTGAACGTGTTAAGTGGCAGTGCGTGGGTACCTTCCTTGCAGAAGAAGATACAGGAGAAATGGCATGCAAGTTCTGGATCGGCGACCGTATACCGGAAGGCTTAGGGCAAGTAGGGCACAAAGCAGACGGACAACCTCAAGTAACGGGAATCCGCTAGATGCAAGCACCGCAAGAACGGTATTTAAAGCGATCCAGCAGAAATATGAAAAGTCCTGACAAAATCCGTAATTTTTTCAGTACTCATTAATTCTTTTTAGGGTTCCGTAGTAAATAAGGAACCCTTATCGTTTCGCCATGTCTGTCTGTCCGCGGCTTAGCTCAGGGACTCTTTGTACCGGAAAACTGTTATTTGGCATGGGTATACATATTAATCACGCCGACAAAGTGTTAAAGAAGTGTTTTTTTTTCTCGTTTATTCCATGGTGCAGGTGTCTTTCGAAAGCTTATTCAAAAATGTTGTGAGTGTGTGAAAACCATTTTTGGATTCAGGGATCCGTTTGCGAAATATTAAGCTTTAGAGTGCAAATTTTTGTAAGAGTCAAGTGTCTCCCCCCTGCCATTTAAATGGTTGGTTTTGGATATGATAAATAAATTCACGGCAGTAGTATTTAAAGCGAAATTAAAAGGAAAACTATCACAGATGAGTAGACTGTACAAGCTAACGAGTAATAATCGACCAACTTACATTTGCGGTTGCAAAAACATGCTCTCCTATACATTCCGTATGGGAGAACATGTTTTTCAACTACAAAGTAAAGTTTGTTCTTGCAATAAACTCATCCTAACTACGGAATCCTTCATTGTCGGTGGTCCGACACGCACTTGGCCGGTTTTTATTCAGTTAAAAAAATACCCCCTTACCGATATTGAAAAGTTCAGACAAATGACAAGGCTGGCTAAAGTCCAGAACGGCCTAAAATCCGGACCCTACTTGCGAGAGGCCTACTTAATTGTGTCTGAAGCAGCAGTAGACGTCTTTCGGCTAAGATAATGATGATGAATTTCAACTTACCTATGAACAGCCCATCATAACCCATCTGAGCCAGCAAGGAGACTTGTTCCCTCGTGTGTCCGTATGTGTCTATCTGCCAGGCTGCTTTCGGCTTGCCGCAGGGGCCTAGGGTGTCATTAAGTTTTCTGTAAATAAAGCTTTTGATTACTAAACTGAAGTAGTGAAAGCCTAGTGGTACATAGTGGCCCACTCCCCAGGGATTCGAACTGTTTTTGCAAGACGTCAATAAATGTTAAACAATGCACCTACATACATCTATGATAAACTGAAACGTGAATTAGATATACAGGGTTGCAGGGACATCGACACGAAAACTTTTACCATGGATTCAGTACATGATTCTGAACCGCCCTGCGTTGAAATTTGACGTCGGTTATTAAAAAATAAATCAGCTGTTCCATACATTTTGACCGCGTAGGTGGGCATCTTTTCTATCAAATAGCAGATAAAAAAAAAATAACCGACGAAATATTTCAATTCAAATTCGATCTAAAGAAAAGAAGCCACATTCCTCTAGATCGTATTTTGTTGCTTCGTGTCTCAATATGAAACTTTATAAAAGGTATTAGAAAATTCTAGACACATTTACCGAGGGTCCATACTAGCCGTTATTCACAATTCCTTCTCAGTCACAAGATAATATTTTTTTTAAAGGAGTGGTGCTAGTGGACTATTGGGAGCCCTCTTAAGCTACGCTTTCTACGGACGGTTCATGGATGGGTGACTTTACATTATGTATCAAGATCTCTTCGTGCCTCGGAAGGCACGTTAAGCCGTTGGTCCTGGCTGTCATTCGTCGATCTTTGACAGTCGTTACGGGTCGTCAGAAGCCCAAAACTCTGACAACCAGTCTTACCAAGGAGTATCGTGTTACTAATGGCGGATTAGCCTTAAGGTCAACTGGGCCTCACCCTAGGCCTGGGCCTAGGGTGGCCAGATATTAGGGGTGACTAATCTGCGCGATGTGTGTTCGGCAACAGTGAGAAGTGTGAGAACTGACTACTGTTACTGAGCGATAAAGCTCGTATGGAAGTGGTGCGGGCGGCAAATTCCGAGATCTCTTGAAAAAAAGTATTTTAAATAAATATTTAGCCGTTGAAACACTAATTGCTGGGCCCTATAATCTCTCGTTTTGGCGATTTGAACTGGCTGGCCAGATCGCCAGTTCTGACGGCGCCAGACTTCTTCCTTTGGGGATTTTTTAAATCTCGCTTTTACCAACATAGCCTTGCAAGTCTTGAAAGCCAACATTGAGCAAGAAATCACCAAATTGGAGCCAGATTAAATTCATATGCCGTAAAACGAGTGCAACTCAGAAGGTGGCAATTTGACCGATACAGTTTTTTGACTTAATGTTACAAATTGTATACCTTTAAATAATCTTTCAGTGAAAACTGGGCCCAATTTTTTTCATTTTCTACGAAATGGCAGACAATTCACAATATGACATTACTTTTGCCCCACCTGGTACTATTTAACTCAGCTCAATTAATATGGGTGCTAATTAAGGCAGCTTCTTTAAAATGCAAGTCTCGTCTTCAAATATATTTAGTTGTCTAATGAATTAATAGGTCAGCGACGAACTTTTAGCGTCTAATAAATTGTTTTCAAGCGACCATATATTGTAAAACAACCTACTGTTATTATGACGCAGCATGGTGATAATTCTTAAGCAACTAAATTTGTGATATGTCTACGCATTGCCAGCTTCTAATAAGTGTATCAACTGCATCTATAAAATAATATCAACGAACTCTAATTTCTTATAGTCACCTTTATTTTTATACGTTAACATAAGTAATTGATGAGTGAATCTCATATATTTGAACATAAAATTACCTTATTATTGTCATCAAATAATGGTCAATGAAAGCTCTAATTTCATGTATTCACCTATCTATTTATAATGTTACCATAAGTAATTGATGACTTGACTATTATACCTACCCAATTGAACATACAAAAAATATTGTCATCAAAAACAAATGCGACGTAATGCACCTTGCGCTAATTAGCCTGCCTGGCTGCGAGCAACTCGGAAGTAACGCTCGCTCGGCTCACGCGCGGTTGACACAGTTCAAACCTAACCTAACCTAACCCATTTCATATTCCATTATCTGTTCCATTTCACCCAGTTCACTTTCTTTTTTTTTTAAACTATTTATGTTTAAAACTCATGTCAAGCGTAAGTGATGTAGTATAGTTTGGAACCAGGGCGCGCGCGTCCACGTTACAAACTAAACACGAGCAGTACGCAAAATTCGTGATTAATCTGAATAATTGATTAATGTAATCACAGATTTAAAAATAGCTTTACAATGTATACGCGAGCAGTTTCCTATGGCTGCGTTCTGGCCTTGTAGATTGAAATAGATTGGAAATACGCGGTCGCGCCCCTCTCATTCTCAACGAGCATCAGGTACAGTCCCGCGCTTGTGTTGCTAATTTTCACGAAAAACGAATATGATTTATTAATTTACTTGTTGAATAAAAAACTTTGATTGCTAATTTTGAGGCTGGAATTTGATTTTATTAGCAGACAGATGTTGAATCTCTAAAATATATAAAGTAGCTCACTTACAACATTAGTCGCTGAGTTATCAAGTCAGAAGTAAATATATTTATCGGTAGCTCTGAGTCATATTAATTTACGTTCGTAAATTGACGCTGGTTTTTTTATATTCTGTTGGAATAGTAAAGATGATGAATGAATATAATTGAAGCTGTTCTATTAACTCGTAGCCTACATATAAAACAAGACGTTAGGTTGCAGGTGCTAAAGAAAACTTTTGTTGTTGCACTTATAATTTCCCAATTAGTATTAGTGAAATGAAATTGTTTATTCTATAAATAGGATATCGGCATCACGTTTATACGTCATATAAAAAATATTAAAAATAAGCTAGATGAGGTCGGTGTTTCCTACCTGACTACTCTGAGAAGAAAGGCCGAAACAAATTCAGAGGTCGCAGTCTCTTTTAAAGTCCAGACATAATCTTAGTCAAGCCATGTGTAGTAGGAGTAAAGTTATTAACTCAATGACAATCCTTTTGCATATTATACTTAATAATTATACCGAATTGAAAGGTTAATTAAAAAACGCATTTCTAACCCGCTAAAATTAGTAGAAACTAAGGGGCCTCCACCTCTGCGTGCTACCCAGTATTTATCTGGATTGTGGAGGTCAGATAGGCAGTCGCTTCATGTAAAATACGGGTATTCTGCTGCATCCGGTTAGACTGGAAGCCGACCCCAACATAGACAGGAATTAATAGTATTAGTATTTAATTTGGATGAAAGAGTAAACAAATCCTGATAACCCAAACTATGAGTATGATTGTCGATGGCTATAAAAGTAGGGGAAGACCAAAGAAACGATGGATGGACTGTGTGGAAGATGATATGGATAGAAGGGAGTGACTACCGACGTGACGACTTAAAGAGAATTATGGAAGAAAAAGACTGCGTCAACCCCAAATAAATTGCAAGATAAGGGCAAAAGAATAATGTTGAACTTACCTCAACCCCCAAGTAAACTGGTCAATAATATGCAGGTAATCAGGCGTAGCCTCATCGTTATGGACCCAGCCACCACCAGCGAACTCCACACGGCCTTCCTGGACCAGAGATCTGAAGGTGGCTCTGGTAGTGGGACGCTGTTCCTTCCACCAGCGCCAGAAGTAAGCTGTCTCAGAGAAAGTGAACCTAGAGAGAGTAAAATACAAATGTCATGGGAATTATAATCATTCGAATTTAAATTAATTAAAAAAAAACTAATTAAACATTAAAAAAAGAGAAAAGCTTTGATTTTTTGTATCTTGGTTTGTTTGTTACGCTTTGAAGCGGTGTATTCGGACATGATTCGGGCTATGTTTAAGATCAAAAATACCGACAGCTGTCAACCAATGTTTATAAAATACCATATACTGACACTTCCGTCACTATACATCTTGGAAATAGCTTTATTTGTTAGAAGCAATCCTCACTGGTTTCCTCTTTTGTCGGACAATGTCACTAGAAATAGACGTACTAAATATAAGAACTTCTTACAGCCTGACTCTGCGAAAACAGCACTCCTTCATAAAAGCGTGTTTTGTATGGCACCATTAATATATAATAAGATTCCAGAGGTTATTAAAAATTTAAACCAGCCAAACTTATTCAAGAGAGAACTTAAGAAGTTACTTACTGAAAAATGTTACTATTATGTCAAAGATTTTTTAAATGATAGTTTCTAATCTGTTTGTGGTATATTTAAATTTTGTTATGCATATTTTGTTTTAATGTTTTTTTTATTTTTTCTCTCTTTCATGATTGTGTTGTATTGCAAGTGGCAATAATTTATTTTGTACGCCAATGATGGCAAAACATGTTGCAACTCACAGATTTTCACTTTACATCCACATGTGCATTTATATGTATAATGTTACACATGCTTCCAAATAAATATATCTTTATATTTATCTTTATCTTTCACGCCGCTTTACGGCTGAACGGATTTGGATGAAACTTGGCACATGGTTAAACCATGACCTGGATTAGGACATAGGATACTTTTTATCCCGATCATTTTACGGGATCGAGAATTATACGGGTGAAACCGTGGGGCGCAACTAGTCATCAATAAAACTCTTGTCCTCAAATGTCATGATTTCATGAATAGTCATTCAGTAGGATAATTTGAAGTAGAGAGTTCTATTGATGATTTTAATGATTATTGTATGTGTTACGACCGCGAATCATATTTCAATCAACATACAACCTGTAGTTAATTAACTCAAGCGTGAATTTGCGGAAATCCATCATTAAATACAATAGATGACGTATATTTAGTAACCTAATCCACTTAACTGTTCTTAAAGAGTCATAAAGAACCCTGTAAGAAATCGACACGTGTTTCACCTCTCAACGAGGCATCCTCAGGATGACGATTGACTTGTTGCGAACCCGCACCCAACGTGTTGACCCGTCAAGCGTCGAGAGTAGAGTGAGCCACTAACCACTACACATCGCAACAAGTCAATCGTCATCCTGAGGATGCCATTAAAATTTTAATTTCATGGGCTATCTGGCGCTTTCGCCGGCCATGATGTTAAGGAACTTACTTTCGTCTTTTGTCGTGCAGCAGCTCCGACAGTACGGAGTGGTAAATCAGTTGGACATTAGCAGTGCTAACTGTTGTTTTGGCTGCAACAAAGAAAAAATGAGGAAGCGCTTCTTGTCTTAACCTTAAAATTTGAATTGTAAACAGTTCGCTTACGCACCTGTGTCGCATTGATATGTTTTTTTTTATACAATTAGAATTTAATAATGTTATTCAAACAATAATAATTGTTAGAAAAATTGGGGAGATATAAAGTTGAAACCTTCTAAAAACAAATGAATGTGTAAGGCTATAGTAATATAATCGGCGCCCGAAGTGCGCGTTTGTACGCTGCGTTTTGGGCGCTCAATAAAATTGTATGAATTTCTATGTAACGAATTACATCAAGCGCTGCCGTCCAAGGGCGCACGTAATACGTATGCCGTGCGGCCTCCTGGGCGCTCTTAGTGCGCCCTTAGCGCGCCCTGGACGCGTGAACGCAAGTTCCTTTTTAACTATTTTTCCTTGTCGTTTCCTATGCATCAGTAATAAACTTAAAAGAAACACAGTTATACTGAACATGTTGAGGGCTCAAAAGTTACAACAAAATGTGGAAATCTTGTTGCGTTTGACGCCTAAAATGCAGCGTACTAAACGCGCGCTTCGGGCGCCGATAGCCTGCTGCTTTAATTATAAATGCGAAACTTTGCTTGTTTTGGCTCCGCATAGTTTTATGGGTCGGAGTCTCACACACAGTACTTTTATCCCGAAAACATGAGCGGTTCCTGAGGGATAGAAGGAGCGAAGCCACGGATACAAGTTTAATAGCATAACCAGCTAAATAATGCTCCCACTGTTGGGACACAGGCCTCCTCTCTTTTAGAGGGAGTGGTCTGTAACGCACCACGAGGGCCCAGTACGGGTTGGTAGATATCACATGTCTTCGAATTTTTGGTTCTAGGACATGCCGGGGTGATTACCACTGGGCGACCACTGCTCTCACAATTTTAATAAAAATAATAAATCATTCATAAACAAAAATACACTTTACATATTAAACTTTTTAATTACATATTATAATTATTTAACTTAATTTGATTCATCGATTTATTTGATCTCCTTTATTCAACTATATTATACATATAAATTATATTTTTAAATATTAGAATAAAATAATATAAAAACATTTAAAAATATAAAAAATAGTAGCCCACCGGTATCGGGAACAGTGTCCTAGCTACCGGCGGTCAGGGCTCCAGAGAGAGGAACCTCCTGACAATGCGAGCCGTGTCCAAGAGTACCGCTTTCTGAATCAAGCCCTTGATCCAGCTGCCCAACGAGAGCCTCCTTAGGTGTTGGTCGAGGCTCTTGGCAATTAAACCATTGGCTGATACGACTATCGGCACAATGATCGCTGAGTCCACATCCCACATGTCGACAACCTCGCGAGCCAAGTCAAGATACTTGATTTGTTTATCTTTCTCGGCTTTCACGAGGTTCCCGTCATGCGGAACCGTTATGTCAATAATCATTGTGCGCCGCTCTACTCGATCCACCACCACTATATCAGGTTTATTGGCAACAATAGTCCTGTCAGTGATGATGGAGCGATCCCAGTACAAAGTGATATTTCCATTTTCGAGAACTGGGTCGGGCGCATACCTATAGTACGGCACTTCAGATTCCACAAGACTGTACTTCAGAGCAAGTTGCTGATGGATAATCCTGGCTACAAGGTATGTATTTGATCTTATTATTAGTAATTTATGTGATTGTATTTTTATCTTATTGCGTTTTTTTTTTCACTTAATTATAAATCGGCAAACTATGTGCACACCATTAAGTGACAAGTTTGCTGTAATTTTTAGGTAAGGTATAATATGATAATAATAATAATAAAAATATTTATTTACTCAAAAACAGTAGGTAGATACAGTACATTCTTACAAATATAAGGGTTACAGTTTAATTATAGATAAGAGAATGAGCATCCGCAGCTGAACTAGGCGTGAGCCTGTATCTCAGCTAACAGCACCGTTTCCCCTCAGAAACAATATACTAGGTAACCTAAATTAGCAAGATGCAAGAGTTTAGGACCATTACAAATCAAAGAGAAATAAGAAATTAAGGTAAAACTAAACTTAAATTACTAACAATTTTTTTTATTTTGTGTGTGAGGAATTATGTTTGAGGATGAGAGGGTGAGTGTGCGTGTGTGTGGGGGTGTCTGTGTGTGTAAGTGTAAGTGTATACATATGTGATATATATGATATATGCTCTCTGTAAATGTTTTTGTGATCTAGTCGTTTATGTGCCTTATTAAATAAATAAATAAAAACAAAAAGTGTTGAAGAACTATTTATTTTACCACTTACTTCCATAATAGTATTCATCAAAAGTTTTCACCCATCCAGCATCCATGTGTGAGTGAGGTATTAGATGAACGTTCAACGCGCCATCTCTTGTTTGCGGACATTGCTGGAAACAAAAACAATTCCCAAATAAAAATATATTCAGTATAGTAAGGTGGCAGGGACATCGACGCAAAGCCGGCTACCATGGATTCAGTACATGATTCTGAACCCCCATGCATCGAAATTTTTCGTCGGTTATTAAAAAAAAATCTGCTGTTTCATAGAAAAGTGCAATACCTACGCGGTCAAAACGTATGGAGCAGCTGTTTTTTTTTTTTAACAGATGAAAAATTTCAACGCATGGGGGTTCAGAATCATGTACTGAAACCATGGTAACCGGCTTCGCGTCGATGTCCCGGACACCCCGTACACAGGGTTTCAAATTAAATCAAAAACTAAGTCAATATAATTTATTTCAATTAGGCACATATAAGACACTTTTGAATGTCAAAATTTAACAAAAAAATTGAAGTGATTCAGTCTTCCGAAAGCTAGTTTTAGTATGGAGAAGAATGGACAAGAAACTCCAACGTTACTCCAATAATATTTTGTATACATTAAATTATATGTGACGATGATGCACCTAGAATAAAATTACTATACAACTATAGGTAAAAAGGATTAAAAATGAAGCAATGACAGATAAATTAATTATGTGATACATGTTGCTCACATATTTACAAACATTGTAGAGGTATACTCGTAGATACGATCCATCAGGTAGAATGACAGCTCACTTTAAGTTTTCACGATATGCAAAATAGTCCGGCTGATACATTAATTTATGAAATATACATACCTTGTAACCACATTCAATTTTACTTTTCACAGTCGAAATATAATTTATCCTTAACAATACGAATATTAGCACATAATAAATATTACACGTCATTATTTTATTAAAATCAATTGTCTAACTATTAAAACGCGTATTCTACATTCGAAAATGGAATCTTATTATTCTTTTCAAAATCATTTTTATATGTAGAATTAGTTTTAATTGAAAATATAGAGTAAAAATTTAGGATGGTTTTTTAATAGTAATGGAAATGTCGGTTTACAGTGGTGTTTCCAGGGTATCTAAAGTAGAACTGTGGTTATGAGGTTGTGCACCTGTAATTGTTGAAATTAGAGCGTGTTTACAGTTAGGACTTGTGCATACTGAAGCGATTTAGTTAGATTATGTAATGTAGAGGTGAATCTATTTCAGCCTAGTTTTTAAAAGACGTATGTTATGTTTATTTTCCATGGTTTTTCGGTAAGTAATTTCTTTAGCATCAGATACTTCAGGGGCAGAAAACCATTTTCACGGTTACAAATATTCACAAAAAAATTAAAATGTTGGACAATCCTGTCTCGGGATTAGAGCGAGTTATTATATTTTTCTTAATTTTTATATTTTTTATTTTTTACGTCCCCACAGTACATGAAAATACCCCCAGAGATACTACGTATAACGACAAGACCCCCTGAAAACACTATTTTACTTCGTTTTACAGTGTTTTATAACACGGTGTCAAACCTAATGCTGTTGATCGTCCACGAGGGTTAACTTTAGAGCAAACCTAAAGCTGGTGAGAAAAAGCAAGGTTCATCCCTTAGACGCTGAACTAAACACGTGTTTAAACGTTTTTTATTAATTTTTTGTGGTAAGACTGTAATTGTTGTAAACAGTGGTCTTCTAAATACGAATTAATGTGTACAAGCTAAGCTCTTACGCAATCACTCACACAAAGGGATTGCGTAAGAATTTATCTTTTATAGGGTTCGTTTACACTTTTATCAGATACTATTGGAGCAGACTATAGATAGTATGGCTACAGTGAAACGTTAGTATCATCAGCACAATTTGCCTATAATATTCCCAATGCTGGGACTGCGGCCTCCTCTCTCTGAGAGGGAGTGGGCCGTTATCCACCACGCGGACCCAGTGCGGGTTGGCAGATGTCACATGTCTTTGATATTTTGATTGTAGCATTTTTCGGTTGCCTCACGATAGTTAATTGATTCAGGCGTGACCTTGCAGGAATCCAATATAAAATACAAAATACGACGTATATTTAGTAACCTAATCCGCGTATCTGTTCTTAAAGAGTCATAAGGAACCCTTTTTTTTTTTTTTTTTTTTGAGGATGGGAAATCATCAAATGACTTCTCCCGCTCTGGGCAGAGCGAGAGGGTGTGTCAGACTTTTACTGACTAAAACCCACCCGTGTTCCTTCCGTTGCCTGTGTGCCGGGGCCGCGTTATCCCTTTCGGACAAACCCGCAACCCCAGCAGGCATTGGTCTTTCGACCCCGTCGGTTGGTGCTGACATCTCTTTGAGGCGCGCGTGGAACACAACGCGCCGTCGACACGGGCCTGGTCCTTATCGGACGGCGAGCTGCCCATTGCTCACCGTCTGCAAGCCCGCGCCTACGGTGGCCGGAAGTCGGCTCTGGACTCCCGACGCCCGGGGCGTCTCCTGCGGCGACTAGGGCCGCGAGGGCGTGCAGCTTGCATCTCCCTCGCGCGCTCCGCCTCCTCCTTCGCGAGTATAACTGCTTCGCAGAAGGAGGTGACGGCCTCCCATGCACTCTCGCTCCGAACCATGGCCTGAACCAGGGCCGGACGCGAGAGATCGCCGCCGCCGATCGCCTCCGTGAGGACACGGCGGTGCTCCGCCCAAGCCGGGCAGACCTCCACCGTATGCTCCACCGTGTCCTCCGGGCGATCCACACAGTGGTGACACCCGGGCGTTTCCTCCCGCCTTACGCGGAACAGGAACCTCCCGAAACAGTCATAAGGAACCCTGTCAAGCGTCGAGAGCAGTACTCTCAACACGTCGGGTCCGGGTTCGCAAAAAGTCAATCGCCATCCTGATGATGCCTCGTTGAGAGGTGAAACACGTGTCGATTTCTTACAGGGTTCTTTAATACTCTTTAAGAACAGTTACGCGGATAAGGTTACTAAATATACATCGTGTATGTTTTTTTTTTCTCATGATGTTTTCCTTCACCGTTTTGAGAGCAGTGGTGTTGAAATAATTTACATTAAGCAAAGCGCCTGTGAAGGTTCGAAACTACGATCTACAAATCGTAAGCCACGGCCTTTACCACTGGGGCATCACTGCTTCTATAACTTTAGTAGTCATGAAAATTTTCTTGTCCTTACACAGTATGATCACAGCCTTCTCCTTTCCAGCCATTAGTATCAAGTTAACAAAACAAGCTCAGTTTAACGCTAACAACGAATATCAAACAAGAAACTTTCACATGAAAGTACACCATAACGTAAACTATGTACTACGGGTGGGCAGGAGCGCAGGTGGCAGTGTTACATAACATAACATCTGGCCTGTAATCCCAGAAACGTTGGGCAGAGGTGTATATGTCGCTGTAAATGGTTACAGCCGTAATATAATAATAATAAATAAATTAGATACTAATGACCGCAGGGAGGTATGGCAGAGCAAAGAGCTTCACGGGCGTTTTTACCGGGCCTTACATGGGCCCGATGTAGACCTACTAGCGTCCGTATCCTGGCTACGATTCGGTGATCTCTTTGGGGAAACCGGAGGTTTTGTCTTTGCGATTATGGATGAAGTTATGATGACGAACAACTACCTAATAATAGCCAAGAGCCTCGACCAACACCTAAGGAGGCTCTCGTTAGGCAGCTGGATCAAGGGCTTGATCCAGAAAGCGGTACTTCTAGACACGGCGCGTATCGTCAGGATAGGAATAAAGGAAATAATAATATAGTTTATTAATCAAAAAGTAACAATACAATTTAGCCAAATTCGGTGAGCCACAAACTAAGCATCGCTTGTATCTTGTGGCTCAGGAGTGCGTTTAACAATATTACGGTTACCTTCCAGTGAGGGGGTATTATTAAAGACAAGACTTAGAGAAAAAATAATAATTAAATAAATCATTTGTCAAATTCAGAACATAAATTCAAAGTAAGTTAAAGTAGTTTAATTTTTTTTTTGGACTTGTGTACTTATGTGAGGTTTGAGTAGGTGTGATGGTGTGTAAAGGTGTGTATGTGTAGTGCAGGTTCTATATCAAGGCTTCGGTGTCGTCGTATGACAATATTAGAAGAGCTGAAGTTAGGATTTTCTTGCAGGTTGTGGTTGAGCAGTCTCTTAGGTCGCAGTATGTATAATAGTATGATATATACGTATACGATGACTGGTAATTAGTAACCCATACTTAAACAAGTGAGTCTACTCATCATTATGAACAAATTTTATACAATCTGCCTAGCCTTTTCCCAACTATATTGGGGTCGGTTTCCAGTCTAACCGGATGCAGCTGAATACCAGTATTTTACATGGAGCGACTGCCTATCTGACCTCCACAACCTAGTAACTAGGTAATACGGTAACCTTTGGTAAGACTGGTTGCCCGTATCGACTGTCAAATATTTAATATCAGCTATCAGTTTATAATGTTCTCTCTAGGTACTATTTATAATTCACAAGAATAAAAATTGATGTAATTTTATGTTTTTTTTTTCAGTCATTTGACTCCTACATGGGGTGGAAGTCGCAGAACGAAAAATAACCAGCAGTTCGTGATATGTCATCAACTAAATATGAGCCAATGCAGAGTGAGTCCTGCTTTCCCTGATCGGGCTTTCGGGATTCTGACGACTCGTAATGACTGTCAAAGATCCACGAATGACAACCGGGACCAAGCGTACCTGAACCTGATGGATCGACCCGTGCGGCTGTTATTACTAAGCCACGAGCTCCTCTTAGAAGAATATATGTCGCTGAAAAAATGGTTATAGCCGTAATATTAATATACTGACTGGTAATTAATAACAGATACTTAAACACATGACTTTACTCATCATTATGAACAACTTTTACTATGGGACCAAACCTGAAATCGCAAAAAAATACAATTTATGTTTACCAAGCAATAAAACAGCGTTATTAAATAAAAGTATATTATGTATGGCTCCACGCATATATAGATATTTACCAAATTCACTTCTGGAGATAGGTAAGTGATATTAATATGTTACAAAAACAATATAAAAACACTGTTACTAAAAAAAGCATATTACTCTGTCACTGAATATTTACAGGACAAACATTTAAAATGTTACTCCATGATTGCCATCCAACGTGGCAACGCTGCCAGCCTTTTGGGCACTTTTCCCGCTGACAGCGATGCGGACGAATTTTTTGCCCATTATTTTTTTTTCTTATTGTTTTTCTTTACATTCTTGTAAATAATATATAATTATAATAGTTAGTTGTAAAATAAATTAAATTAATAAATTGTGTTATAACTCAAGTAAAGTGAAATAAATTGAAAATGTTACTTCATACGATATTTTAAATAATGTAGGTATTTTTATTGTTAAATTCTAGTTCCATAGATACCTGTGTATTTGTAAATTTGCATGCTTTATCGTAGGACAAATGGACCCTAATGTTTGTTTATGACCTTTTCTTTTGTATCCATAATCGCAAATTAATAAATGATTATGATTATGAATTGAACCACTGCTAGTTATTGCACTAAATAAAAAATAATTATAAATCATGGGTAATATTAAGAAAAAAATTCAAGATATTTCGCTTTTGTGAAAATTCGTGATTTTAATAAAGAACCAGAACATTTATTTTATGTTCGCATAATTCGTCAAACTGTAGGGAAAAGCTGATTTACTTTTCGTGATTTCACGTTTGATCCCACTGTAAAAGTTGTTCATAATGATGAGTAAAGTCACGTGTGTAAGTATGGTCACTAATTACCAGTCACCCAATAGTTCTATGCCCAGGGATATAGCTATATACCGTAATATAAGAAAGAAAGAAAAATATTTTATTTGGGACACGCACAGGCAATACAAACAGTAAGTAACAATGAAAAACTATAAAAAAAATAAACAAAAAAGGAGAATTTAAAAACTAACAAAATAATAACGACCTGTGCGCCGCCAAAAAGGCTCCTATCTCAGCATAATGCGGCGATATTTAAAAAATATATATATACCGCAGCGCTGGTATTCTGATAGGGCCCACTGTGATAGATACACCTACGGACTTAGATAAATCCCATTATGGGATAGACCAAAATAAATAAAACAATAAAAAAAAAAGTATTTAAAAATTGAAACTAAATAAATTAATCTATTCACGACGTTCCAACATCACTTGTCCATAGTATAGTAATGAAAGCATATACTTATATGAAAGCGGTTCATAATGTCGGAGTGCCTTAATTTTGTTACTGCGACTAATTTTGACTTAGCGGTCGCCGGCGGCAGCCGCGGCATCGTTGGCTTCGCTCGCTTGACTCGCGCGTAGTTAGTCACAGTTCTAAATTAACTTAACCGATTTGGTTGGAGTGCCCTAAGGGTGACAAATCAACATCGAGCTATGCTGCGCTGTACTGCGCTGTGCTATGTTTGGTCAACTCGCTCGTCTAATATTTTAATGAGGATACAAACAAACCATGCTGTGCTGTGCTGTGTGAGGCTACGCTCTGTTTAAAAACGCAGCAGTCTCGAGCGAGGCACGCTACCCGCCGTGCTGAGCCGCGCTGTGCCGAACTGTGCTATGTTTTTTATGGAGCTCTGCCATATAGCCTATCCTTTCATCTTCATCGGATTCAACTATGTCGTAATGTTTACGTTTTTTTGAAAATAAAGTCATTTTTGACGAGATAAACGACTACACGAGCTGCTGATTACTTTTAATACTGAGCTAAGCAAAGCGCAGCACACCTTGATGTTCATTGTTAAAAAAACGTAGCTTAAGAAACACAGCACAGCGCAGTACAGCGCAGCATAGCTCGAAGTTGATTTGTCACCCTAATATTTATATTACTAGATCGTGCTCGTACCTTAGTTATATTCCTAGTGGGACAGTGACAGGTGAGACAGGAAGCCGACCCCAACACGACACGATTGGCGCAGTGGCTGAGCGATCGACTGCTGCGTAACGTGTCGCGGTTTCGATCCCCGCACGGAACAAATATTTGTATGATCTGCAAGTAGTTGTTCCGGCTCTGGGTGTTAGTGTATGTGAGTTTCTATGTTTGTAAACGCACCCACGATACAAGAAGAAATTCTTAGTGTTACGAACGTCAACGTTTTTAAAAAAGCAAAAAAAAAAAACACACAGTTGGGAAAAGGCTAGGCAGATTGAGTTGATAAGTTTGTTTTTTGTACTAACCAGTGGACCAATGTTGTCAACTTAAATAAATCTAATAATCATAGCTAATCTATACGAGTACAATTCTCTATCTACGAGAGAGATCGATTTTAAGACCTTACATTTTTATAAAGCATGCGTGAATATGACGTCAAACACACACGTGCCGACAAGACGTAACCTTCTACAGATCGTAGGTACAAAATGTTTTATTACAACAATTAATTCGGAAACGCTTTTAATGTTTGAGCTATAAAACATTGTATTTCCGTATCCGTTTTAATTTGACCGTGTTTTGACAGGACTGATAGTGTCGCGAAATATGAATGACGTCACAAGGAGCCTTGGATCTATACCCTATTTGAGAGAACATTATGTATCTACATAATGTAATAGAAACATGTCTCATTACTCATTACACATACCCAGTAACTGGTTAATACCATTCCCCTTGTTAAGACTGGTTGTCAGACTTTTGGGCTTCTGCCGACCCGTAACGGCTGTCAAAGATCCACGAATGACAGCCGGGATCAACGGCTTAACGTGCTTTCCGAGGCACGGAGGAGTCTCGGTATGTAAAGATGGTCACCCATCCACAGTCCAACCCCAGCAAGCGTAGATTAACCTGATGGATTGACCCGTGCGGCAGTAATTATTTAGCCACGAGCTCCTCTACAAACTTATCAACTAAAGGTTAGTATTTATTGATTATTTATACATCATAATTATTCATCCCTGCCGCACGAGCAACCTGACAGAGTGTCTTAATATTGGTGCATCATGCTGTTCAGCTAGGGTTTTCAAGATACTGTTGCTGCTAGCCCTCATCTTGCTTATTAAGGATGCGGCCTTTTTCCTCATAATGGCATAAAAGTCTACAGCAAACATGCTAGATGCGCTGCAGAATCGGGACAACCTGAACAGCACCCTGAAGCCATTATTATATTGCACACGCAGCCCTCCGCGTGTGGTGGGCAACTGCCCGACAATTGATGTCGGGAAGTTGTATATATGTTGATTTGTGTGATGTTAGGTCTTTGATGCGTAGTTCGCACGTGGCGTTGTAGATGCCGCCACAAGTACAACCACATTTCGCCAGGTATGTTTAAGTCCCATGTAATAAGGGGCGAGCTTATTGCCATCAACCGGGCACAAATCCAGACTCCGGGCTGCTACTGAGACATTCCTGATGGAAAAACCCAATAACACATTATTTTCTCCTACTTACATACAAAAATATGTTTAAGTATCTCTTAATATTGTGGCATTCGAGGAGGTTGCTTGGTAAAGCCCTGCAAACAAAGCCTCTACAGTACTTATACTGTTTTATCTCTCACGTAGGTACCTACCAATAGGTAGTTAGGTAGGTACTATGGTTGTTTCGAGCGGGATTGTGAGAGGGCTGGTCCCGCTCGTAGGAGAAGGCGTCGGGGAGGCAACCGCCTTGACGCCTAACATGCCGAAACCCCGCCTGCAACCTTTAAGGCAGACTGGAATTAGGGATCACGGGTGCTCAGAGTGGGGACTCTGTCCACCCACTAAGTGACCGCACAGTGGTCACGTGCTGCCTTGCACACTTGCACAGTTACGTTTCGGGGAGACCCCTTTACAGTCTCCCCAGAGATGTGCCCTAACAGGCGCTGCACAGAGGGGGTTCTGGGTTCGGGGGGGGGGCTGGTTTTAGTGAGGTAGGAATCCCACACTCCCCGGTCTTTTCCCCAGAGCCCGGGCGCCTTTTGAAGGTTTCCCCCCGAAAACAAAAGGTACTATGGTTGGTTAGACTTACAGCCTAATCCGGAATAAGACCAAATAGTTTATCAATTCAGCCAAGCCAATTTTACGAAAGTTTAGAATTAGATTTTCTACAAAATATAAAATACACACACTTGATCCGAAATTTATAAACACAGACCCCGGTTAAGCAGATTCTGATTATTTAATAACATAGAAATGTTTATACAATATGACACGAATGCGTTAAGAATCCACAGGTGTGCAAATATTTTGGATAAAACATCGATCATCGATCGATCAAGGTTCAGCAACGCTTGCCACGGAAGGTTCATGGATGTGGGTGACCTACTGACCATCCATTTAGTTTCGGAAAACACGCTAAGCCGTTGCTGCCGTTGTCGCTGTTGTTGTGTGGTGAGCAATGGCCGTTTTGCGTGGATGTGACGCATATTTTCCCCCAACTTGTTATTTCTTAACCGACTTCCAAAAAGGAAGAGGTTCTATGTTCGACTTTTAAGGTATTTTTTTTTATGTTTGTTCTTCGATATTTTCGTCAATTGTGGGCCGATTTTGAAAATTCTTTGGCAGAGGAAGCTTGCGCAGTGGTCCCATATCAATTTTATTAACTTTGCTTGGGTAGTTTTTGAGTTAACTTCAATAATACGTATTTTTCCCACTTAGGCTATGTGGATGATGTTATAATTATTATAACATCATCAGTTATTATAATATAATAACTTCCTTTCACTGTTATTTACAGAGCAGGTAGTGGTATTCAAATTTGTGTGGGGTAGCCACATGCCCCACAACTAAAAAGTGAAAAATATAAAATATTTTACACAAAAAAAAACAAACCACTTAAAAAAAAACACTACAAAGTGAAAAATAACTTTAATTTCGGAAATCGGTGGCAAAAAACGAAAATTCAAAACCAAAGACACCGACTTCCGAAATTAAAGTTATTTTTCACCAATTGTGTTTTTTTTTTGTAAGATTTTATTGTGTTTGTGTAAACATTGCAACTAAACGTATTTTCTTACTTTTTTTTTTGTTTCCGACTGTCATTCGCAAGTCGAATTGACAGCCATTACGGGTAGTCACAACCGAAAAATTGACAATCAGTCTTACCAAGGGGTATAGTGTTACCCAGTAACTGGATTTCGGAGATCAGATAGGCAGTCGCTCCATGTATAATACTGGTATTCAGCTGCTTCTCGTTAGACTGAAAGCCGACCCCAACATAGTTGGGAAAAGGCTAGACAAATATGATTTCTTTAAAGAAAACAAGCTTCCCATTTACTACAATCTAAAGGACCTCGCAAATATGACGAAACGAGTTAATCTCGTTGCAAAATCGTAATTAAACGTTGCAGTCATTAAAATTATGCTTATCTTTATATAGTTATTAAAACTAATGGTTCACTTTATTTAAGTATTTCATCTCGTAAAAGTATGCATCATGATATCCCTGAGCCTAAGGTACCAGCTCGTCTATTGCGTAGATATCTCACAGTGAAAACTTAGTTGAAGTAAGTTTGAAGTGAGCTATCATTCGACCTAATGCGAGTGAGACTATTGACAGTTCACTTCACCTTAGTTTACGCGGTGAAATGTATACACAATAGCACTACTGCTGCTAGGAATTGAAACTATTAACAGCTCACTTCACCTTAGTTTACACGGTGAGATGTTAACAGGATAGCACTACGTATGCTGGGATTGACACTATTGACAGCTCACTTCATCTAAGTTTACACAGTGAGATGTTTACAGGATAACACTACGTATGCTAGGGATTAACACTATTGACAGCTCACTTCACCTAAGTTTACCCAGTGGGATGTTAACACGAGAGCATTACTGCTGCTAGGGATTGACACTATTGACAGCTCGCTTTACCTAAGTTTACACGGGAGTTCTTTACAGGATGGCACTACTGCTTCTAGGGATTGACACTATTGACATCTCACTTCACCTAAGTTTACCCAGTGGGATGTTTACATGATACCACTACTGCTGCTAGGGATTGACACTATTGACAGCTCACTTCACCTAAGTTTACACGGTGAGATGCTTATAGACTAGGCATAATTTTCACCAAGCCATATAACGTCTTTGCAATCGCTAGTTTGCTATTTTAGCAAACTAGCGAGTGCAAAGTCGTTTTGAACAGAGAGGAGACCTGGGTAAAAAAAAAAAAATACTAATTAGTCCGTCAGTCAGATAATAAAAAATATTAGACACGTATTTTTTGCTTTATCATATTAATAAAAAATTACTTTGATAAAACGCATTTTAGGTTGGGGAGTGGGGGTCGCTACGTCACTTGTATGTATAAAATCTACATACGCGTGACGTCATGGTACATTTTACTTCAATGTATCGCCGTAAGCTTTAGATTACGTAAAAAAAGAAAAAAAATACATGTCCAATATTTTTTTATAATCTCAAAAACGGAATAAATTTTTTTTTACTCATCATCTCTATTAGCCCAACGCGGCAACGTCCAAAATGTTCAATTTAAATCTGATTTATTTTTTTAAATTCATTCTTATTTATTTTCTTTCTTATTGATATTCTTTTGATTTAATTTTATGCATAATTAGCTAAGACAAACTGTGTAGCATGTTTATTCTTTTTGGTCAAAAAAAATAAAAAAAATCATATTACATTTTTATATATTTTTGTAAATAAAAAAACATAAAAATAAATAGACGTTCGACGGTCCGACGTGTTGGCAGCAGGGTCCAAGGTACCGGTGGTTAGGGCTGCAGAGACAGGAACCTCCTCACAATGCGAGACTGGCTGGCTACTGGCTTCTGAATCATGCCAATCAGTCTATTATTATTAATAAATCAATAAAAACATTATTTATAGATGATTTTGGAATCCACAATCGTTACTTAAGGCCATTGCCTTTCTATACGCTATCGCAAACACACTTATTACTCACGAAAGAAGCGGTTAGCCTCGGAGACTGGTTACTGGGTTTAAAGGACTTCACACACCATGTGATACCATTCATCTACATAAGGCGACGATACCCGACTTTTAATGATTTTATACTGAAGATCACGTCTAAATGAGTAGTGTTAATGATTTGGAAAAAAATATATGTTAAATTGGAGCATTTTTTTAATAACTTAATATATTCATATTTTAGATTACATAGTGAAATTAATTTGTAAAGTTATGTCTAACGCGAATGATAAACCTGAGAATCAAGCAAAATCTATCAAGTGATTTTTCTGAAACCATTTCAATATTTTAAAGATAATTTAATTATTGATCTTTTAGTGTATTACGTGTTTTATTAAAATACCTTTTGTTTTATGTATAATAAATTAATAATGTGTCTAATTTGGGACAGCGCTCCTTGATGGGCGAGTCTGGCTGGACGTACGACGCATTGCCTGAGCTCAGTACAGAACACGCAACCTAACCACTAAAGGTCATTGGCATATATCTGAGTCTTAATACAAATCTTCAAGAAAAAAAATCAGGATTTTGTGATAAAAAATAATAATAGCCGCACGGGACGATCGAAGTTAAGTTACCCTTGACGCGGTTGGTTCGTGGATGGGTAAGCATCCATTGCCTTTATCGAGACCCCTTCATGCCTTGGAAAGCACATTATGCCGTTGGTCCCGGCTGTCATTTGTAGATCTTTGACAATAGTTACGAGTAATCGGAAGCCCAAAAGTCTGACAACCAATCTTACCAGGGGGTATCGTGTTACCCAGTAAACGGGTTGTGCTGCAGCTGCATACGGTAAGACTGAAAATTGACCCGAATTGGGATGAGGCTAACTAGGCAGATGATCAATCAATCTGCCTAGCCTTTTCTCAACTATGTTGGGGTCGGCTTGCAGTCTAACCGGATGCAGCTGGATACCAGTATTTTACATGGAGCGACTGCCTATCTGACTTCCATAACCCAGTAACTGGGTAATACGACACCCCTTGGTAAGACTGGTTGCCAGACTTTCGGGCTTCTGACGACTCTTAACGACTGGCAAAGATCCACGTATAACAGCCGGGACCACCGGCTTAACGTGCTTTCCGAGGCACGCAGAATTCTCGGTATGTAAAGATGGTCACCCATCCACGGACCAACCCCGGCAAGCGAAGCTTAACTTGATGGATCGACCCGTGCGGCTGTTATTACTTAGCCACGAGCTCCTCAGCTAGGCAGATGATCATTTCAATGAATTACTTATAGTGGAGTTTCGCGGGATGGGCAACTAGCTTCATCTTTCTGACTTACCGACTCCACTGACAATTCAAACATGAGGCGTAAATGGTTTAATTTAAATAAAAGCATTTAGTATGAGTTTCGAGTCGAGTTAGTGTGGTATGCGTCGGCCATTACCTACTCGTGTTAAATCGTCATCCAAGTACTTCTTTTAAAATCGATCTCGTTAACGTAAGAGATTGTTATTGCTAAAGTTAATGATTTAAATTATATGTTGTGCGTTGGCTTAGCGTAAATTGTTTATTCGGTATTTTTTTACGATTTTGATCGGAACTGTAACAACGGTAATTTGAGGTTATATTTGAAAAATGAAATAAAATCTTTTTATTTGCTTTTTCTTATTTTATTTATTTGTTATGATTAAGCCTGTATTCCGAAAGCTAAGTATTACATTCAGGGTACACAGGCCACAAAATACAAATGCATTTTATACGACAAGAGAAAATGTACATTAGGCCATAACAATCGATTAAACTTACTAAGCTCTAATTTAAAAAAAGACTCAACAAGTACACTAGTCTGGTTATTTAAAATATATAATAAAATATATATATATATATATCTGGTCGCCCGGGTGTATTTCCGAAATTTCCGGTGGATTTCCGATTTTTTTTTTTCATGCAAACCTTGTCTAGATAATTACGAATATAACAAAAAAAAAACAGCCAAATCGGTCTAGCCATTCTCTGGTGATACATGCAGCAATGGTTTTTTTTTTTTGGTTGGGAGATTATCAAATAACTTTTCCCGTTCTGGTTCTGGCGTGGGAGGGCGTGTCAGACTCTTACTGGTAAAACCCACCCGTGTTCCTTCAGTGTTGCCTGGACGTTGCCAGGGGCCACGGTATCCCTTTCAAACTTTCCCGCGACCCGGGCAAGCATCGGTCCTAGCAGACCCCTAATTATGCTGACATCTCTTTGAGGCGCGCGTGGAACACAACGCGCAGTCCCAGGGCGTCTCCTGCGGTGGTTAGGGGCGTGAGGGCGCGAGATTTGCCTCTCCCTCACGCGTTCCGCTTCCTCCTTCGCGAGCATTACTGCTGCGCAGAAGGAGGTGACGGCTTCCCACTCCCTCTCGCTCCGTACCGTGGCCCCAGGGCCGGACGCGAGAGATCACTGCCGCCGATCACCTCCACAAGGCCCCGCGGTGCCGCGCCCAAGCCGACCGCAGACCTCCACCGTATGCTCCACCGTGTCCTCCGGGCGATCCACACAGTGGTGACACCCGGGCTTTCTTCCCGCCTTATACCTGAACCTGCGCTAGGCGGAGGAGCCCACGGTGACTATGGTTCTTACTTTTTAGGGTTCCGTAGTAAACAAGGAACCCTTATAGTTTCGCCATGTCCGTCTGTCTGTCTGTCCGTGGCTTAGCTCAGAGACTGTTAGTACTAGAAAGCTGTAATTTGGCATGGGTATACATATTAATCACGCCGATAAAGTGGTATAAATAAAAACAAGAAAAAAAACATTTTTAGGATACCTCCCCTATACGTAAAGTGTGGATATTTTTTTTCTCGTCTATCCCATGGAGTGGGGTGTCATTGGAAAGATCGTTCAAAAATATTGTGGGTGTGTGAAAACCATCTTTCAATTCAGGGAACGGTTTGCGAAATATGGAAAAATTAAAAAAAATGTAAGATTCACGTGTCGGACACATGTGAATCTTACAAAAAATTTCACTTTTTTCACAATTTTTTTAACGTGTGGGGGACACCTAAATGGTTGTCCTTGGATTTGTGAAAAAAATCACAGCAGTAGTATACTCGTAGATAACGAAGTTAAAAGGAAAACCATCATAGCTAACTAAGCTTTACAGGTTAATGAGTAATAATCGACCAACTTAAATTAGATCGATTAGTACTCGAACTAATTAATTAATATTGAACTTACCACAAGTACACCGAGCGAAAAGACGTTTTCATCCCTCATACTAGGAAAGTTCGCTTGCAGTTACCTGATCAGAGGGATGAACACAGTACTTTTCGACCCTGGGAAAAGATTTTCCCAGCTGTCAAAATATTAAAAAAACATGAATCTGAGCGAAAAGACGTTTTCACGTCAAAAAAACATTGCCCAAGGGGATCGAAGGGCCAGAAACGTACGGTCATCAGTCGCGTTTGCGACCACTAGATCAACGAGATAGATTTGCTATACATATAGGTTACTTACGGAAGTATTGTTGCGAAATGCATAACACATACATACATATCAATATTCATAACAATTTAAGTGTGCACGTCACACAGTCACGGTCACAACCTACCTCACTATTAATAATACGATAATAATACACCACATTATTAATAATCTTATTTTTCAAAGATGGCCTTGTTGATTTGAGAGGTTAATTTAAAGATGGATGAACATTCTGTGAGCAATGGTGGCCCAGCTGTAACAGCCCCCACTTACGATTTGTATATGTCGTGGGTTCGAACTCACGCAGGCGCTTTACTTTGTGTAAATAATTTCATCACCACTGCCCTCAACACGGTGAAGGAAAACATCGTGAGGAAACCGGCATGTTCTAGAACCAAAAATTCGAAGACATGTGACATCTACCAACCCGCACTGGTCCTGCGTGGTGAGTTACAGCCCACTCCCTCCCATCAACTGGCATATGTGTATAACTGTTTGTCTTTCAAAATTATTCAAAGTCACGATTATTTATGTAAAAAAACTCTTAGGTGAAAATAGTCTGTTTTTTTTTTTTTTTCTTTTCGCATTGTCTTAGTTGCTTTAAATACATTCAACATTGAGTTAAATGTATTTAAAGCTAAGAAAATGCGACGTTGGCTTATTATTTTCTTTTTATGAACAAAAATTGTCTGAATTAAATATGTTTTTAATTCCATTGAGTTAAATTTAATATGGCTTTAAATATGAATTATTAGTTTGAATGAAAATGATTTGCTCGTACTTATCAATGAAACTCAGATCCATACATCGAGAGTCGAGAGTAGTAAGTTATAGTTGATTCTTTACCATGGTCTCATTAATACCTTAAGAGTTTTTGGATATCAAAACGATCACGTTGTATATTGTCTTTAACTTGGTACAAATATAACCTATCTTTTGAATACTCAACCACTAAACACACACACACACACACACACACCACACACACACACACATCACACCACACACACCATCACACTATTACTCTAGCAATAAAAGTCTTAATTAGCGGTTGAAATCTTACACGTTTTTGTCGATCAGAAATATTGAACTTACCACCAGCACGCGTAGCATGAGCACCGTTTTGTCGACGGACGAGTAGACAAAAATGACGTTCCGTGTAGAGAGTACGACGGTAGCAAAGTAGAAAGAGTCAACTGCACTTTTTACGAAATTCACTCTTTGACATAATTCGACTCAGAACTCTTTGTTTTGTCATAAGAGTTTTTCTGTTTGATTCTCTATTTTTACATATATAAAGACAACTACAACAATTTTTCTTCAAATGACGAAGTCCCGTGTTTTGGAACAAAAAATATTACAGTAATATTGGCCTTAACCATTTCTTTGGTATAGCCCTAATAACTAAATGATGTAAAATAGGAGAAGATAGCTTTGTTCTTCTATTAATTATCACAATTTTGCATTCAAAACGTTCTTCTGTAAAATCATGATTTTAAGATTTTGTAGATAACCGTTTATAGTTACTTTGCGGCCGTCGAGTAGAAAATCAAAGTCAAAATCACTACTTTAGACAACTGTCAGTTCTCAGTGTGATTTTGACAGTTTGGGATAGAAAACTTTCTTCTGAAATAGTCTACATAAAAAAGGACCTAGACAAAGATTGTTAGAAATGAAGGACAAAATGACAGTTTGTGGAAAGATTTCTACGGTCCGATGTCAAAAATGGAGAAACGAAATGTCACTTTGTATAGAAAGAGCTATGTCTATTCTTCGTAGAAATAGAAAGCGTCATACTACGCGTGCTGCACGCGTAGCATGACGCGTAGTATAATCTTTCTACAGTCTGTCATTTTATCTTACGTTTCGAACAATCTTTGTCTAGGTCCTTTTATATGTAGACTATTTCAGAAGAAAGTTTTCTATCCCAAACTGTCAAAATAACACTGAGAACTGACAGTTGTCCAAAGTAGTGAAGACAATTTGATTTTCTACTCGACGGCCGCAAAGTATAAACGGTTATCTACAAAATCTTAAAATCATGATTTTACAGAAGAACGTTTTGAATGCAAAATTGTGATAATTAATAGAAGAACAAAGCTATCTTCTCCTATTTTACATCATTTAGTTATTAGGGCTATACCAAAGAAATGGTTGAGGCCAATATTACTGTAATATTTTTTGTTCCAAAACACGGGACTTCGTCATTTTAAGAAAATTGTTGTAGTTGTCTTTATATATGTAAAAATAGAGAATCTAACAGAAAAACTCTTATGACAAAACAAAGAATTCTGAGTCGAATTATGTCAGAGTGAATTTCGTAAAAAGTGCAGTTGACTCTTTCTACTTTGCTGCCGTCGTACTGTCTACACGGAACGTAATTTTTGTCTACTCTTCCGTCAACAAAACGTAGCTCATGCTACGCGTGCAGTCTGTACATCGAGTGAAAAGACATTAAAATGTCAAAACAAAAGAACAAACGGTTAAAAATGCTTGACTTTTTAACAAAGGGCTCCAACTGTCAATGTCAATGCAATCACCACCTTTCTACAGTCCGTTCACTATAACTTGTCTCTTGCCGTCATGTTGGCACCATTTATTTCTTGTCAAGCTTAGTTTCAGTACTGATAGAGTTCAAAATGGCGTCTGACAGAACAGTGCTACCAATCGTGTCACGGGACAAGTTATAATGAACGCACTGTAGCCATGGTATTGCCTTTCAAATCAATGAAAGACGGGACGAAAATAATATCACTTTAGACCAATTGACTTGAAACTTTATCTTGGCCACCCAAAAAAGGAAAAAAAACACAATAACAAAAAAAAACTGCAACCATATTTGCTCAAAAACAATAAAAACCTTTTTGGTTTTGCCGCGCAAAAGAGTTCCACATTCAAAATCATTAAACAGCAATATAATAAACAATATAGGAAGAAATAAACTTGTTTTGTAAACATAAACAGTTTAAGAAAATATTTATTTTAAAGTTCTGAGTCATATGACGCTGGTATAGCCACTGAATAGTTAGGTACAGAAGGTTAGCTCCCACACAATGCATGCACACACTGTCACACAGACTCATTAAATGAGTCTGTGTGACAGTGTGTGAAAAAAAGAATGAAAGAATGTCCGTAAAATTTTTACGGACATTCTTTCATTTCATTCGTTTGAGATCGCCGTACGATCATAGTCACTTAGACTATGATCTGTTGCAAAAGTATCTGAAGAAAATCTAAATAAATTAATTAGAAAACGTACCTGTGGATGCCAATTTGTAATGCCACGTATACTTTGATTTGATTATTTGAATACTCAAATTTTAAATCAGCTTAAAGATGTATGTCATTTGACAATATTGAGGTTAATAATATATAACCTCAAATGTTCGTTGATGATTTGTAATTATAGTTTATTGTTTTTCAAACAATAATAATAATTGCTGGAAAAACTGATGACATTTATAGTTGAAACCGAAATATAAATGAATGTATTGCTAATTGAGAGTTGAATTGAGTTGATTGTTGTGTTGATGAGTATTTTTGTAATGTACCTTTAGTTTGAGTTTGTGCAGAATAAACAATTTTTCTTTATTTTCTTCTAATTGGTTTTAGTGACTGATTGCGAAGTAGAAACCGACCTTCTGTATCAATCTATAGTGTGGCCTGTCCTTGGGAAATGAGACAAAATGACGCAGAATACTATTAAGATTTGTAATTATTACTTATCATTTTTGAGCACTTACTAAGCGTTTTAAGGGTTCCGTAGTAAACAAGGAACCCTTATAGTTTTGCCATGTCCGTCTGTCTGTCTATCGGTCTGTCTGTCTGTCTGTCCGTCTGTCTATCCGCGGCTGAGCTCAGAGACAGTTAGTACTAGAAAGCTGTACGTAATTTGGCATATTATATACATATTAATCATGCCGACAAAGTGGTAAAATAAAATCAAGAAAAAAAATTTTTTTTTGGGTACCTCCCCTACACGTAAAGTGGGGATGTTTTCTTTTTCCTCGTCTACCCCATGTTGTGGGGTATCGTTAGAAAGGTCGTTTAAAAATATTGTGAGTTTGTGGGAACCATTTTTGGATTCAGGGATCCGTTTGCGAAATATTAAGCTTTTCACTGTAATTTTTTGTTAGAGTCAAGTGTCCCCCCCCACTTCTACCTAAATGGTTGTACTTGGACTTGTGAAAAAATTCACAGCAGTAGTATATATAACGAAATTAAAAGGAAAACTATCAGAGCTAAGTAGGCTGTACAGGTTAACGAGTAATAATCAACCAACTTAAATTTGCGGTTTGAAAAACATGATCTCCCATACATTCCGTATGGGAGAACATGTTTTTCAACTACAATGTTAAGTTTGTTCTTGGGATAAACTCATCCCAACTACGGAACCCTTCATTGCGCGTGGTCCGACACGCACTTGGCCGGTTTTTTTATGAATTACTTCGTTTTTTATCTGTTTCGGTTTGAAGGAAGAGGAAGCTGTTATTTTCGAAGGGGAAAGCAGAGCTGTATACTTACACCCACATTTAGATTTTCTCCTCAGTTTACCCTCCTCATCCCGCGATCCACTCCCCCCCTCATCTCATCGTGGGTGAGTTTATATGCACAAAATTGACATGCAAAAAATAAAAGATATAAAAATGAAAACCCACCTACGACACAAAGAAAAAAAAAAAAAAAACAGCTGTTCCCATTTTGACCGCGTAGGTATTGCATTTTTCTATGAAACAGTTTTTTTTTTTTTATAACTGGCGAAAATCTTCAATGCTGGGCAGTTCAGAATCATGTACTGAACCCATGGTTACAGTTTTCGCGTCGATGCCACCCTGCCACCCTGTATAAAATACTGAGACCAGTATAATATTAGCTAGGATCAGGATGTACAGGAATCGAACCCGACACCCAAACAGAAACCAATAGCTCAAACCGCTCATCCAATGTACAAGTGCCAATCAAACCAAGAAATGATTAAATAATCAGACCGATTGCGCACGCGCCGATGGCGGCTACAAACTTGACCTACGATCTGTACACTTTTTTTCGTTAATCTAATTTAATAAATATTATAAAAAAAGACGTTCGCGCACTCATTATTCTAAAACTGCTGAACCAGTTTTGATGAGATTCGTTTTTTTAGGGTTCAGTACTAAAAGGATGCCATCCGTGCCCTATTTCTAAGGCCCCGGTTTCCGTCCGTCTGTCACAAGGCTGTATCTTTTGAGCCGGAATAGGTAGGCACTTGAAAATTTCACAGAGTATGTACCACGATGGCCGCTGTAACAACAAATCCCTAATAAAAATTAAAAAAAAGGAAAAAATCAAAGGGGGTCCCGTATAAGAAACGTATTTTTTTACCTAAAGTATTAAAATGACCGAGTATTACAGTAGTCGCTTATGATGTGTTACGTCTGACATCTTGGCTGACGGTACGAACCTCTCGGAAAATGGGTTGGTACCATCTGACGGCCAAATATAGCATCGCGCGCGCTCATTGGTCAAATCAAACAGCGCGCGCTTCCCCGGCTTCCTGTTACACACTTCCGTCCGTTTTCACGAAATCACTCCCACAGATTGCAGGAAAACAAGACGAAAGATGTTACACATAAATAAAAAAATGATGTTTAAATGGACTTTTAATTGTATTCAGTAACTTGACAGTTCGAAGCAAAATAAATCGGTTAACTCATTGTTTAAGTTATGTAAGTTCTTAAATTCAATGAAAACCATGCATATGTACACTACATAGTTATGTTAACAACTTACATAACTTAAGCAATGAGTAATGACCGATTTATTTTGCTTCGAACTGTGAAATTACTGTCAATTTACTGTAAACTTACTGTCAACTTACTGTAAACTTACTGTCAACTTACTGTAAACTTACTGTCAACTTATTGTCAACTTACTGTCAACTTACTGTCAACTTACTGTCAACTTACTGTCAACATACTGTCAACTTACTGTCAACTTACTGTCAACTTACTGAATACAATTAATTAATAGTCCAAGTATAGTGTTAAATATTGTACGGTGGTACTCTTTGTGTGCGAATCCAACTCGCACCTAGCCGTTTTTTTTTGTTAGGCTATGATTTTATGATTCATAATTTATTTGGTGTTGTTCAGACGAAACGCGTTGTTGTTTTGTTTTTTCTCGCCTTGTCTGGTTAGCGTGACAGTTGGATTTATAAAAACAATGGCGGAGTGATTCTATATTGCTCTATGGTTCATACAGTTCCGGGTAAGGGACTTCCGGGCTTAATGATCGTGTACGTCGGAGCGTGGCCCGGAACTCTGAGTGCCGGGTATATACAATGCCACTCATGGGCATGTGCCCGCCCGTATTTTTCTGAATATTCATGACAAACTATCAAAAATTTACTTAAAAAGGTCGTCTTGTTTATTTTTTTTGTTAAATTTTTCAATTTTTTTTGTTTCTATATCCCAATATGATTTTATGGACTTACACTTGTGTTTTTTAAAAATAAATACTGATTTTATTTAGAAAAAAATGTCGTCACCCCCTTTTTTTTTCATAGTCAACAAATTTTACAAAAAAAATGTTAGTGAATCCGATAAAATTACTCATAAGCTTTTAGAAATAATAAACAGAATCCAAATCGAGAAAATAACATAGGAGATATGGCAAACGCTACTAAAAAAAATTAATAACATGAAAAATATTAAAGATTTTTCATGAATATTCAGAAAAATACGGGCGACATTTTATATTCTATTTATACAAAAAAGTAAAACTGAAGATGCATACGATT
The DNA here is from genome assembly GCA_947364205.1 of Agrochola lota. Lineage (NCBI taxonomy): Eukaryota > Metazoa > Arthropoda > Insecta > Lepidoptera > Noctuidae > Agrochola > Agrochola lota. Next base: position 3,217,790 of record OX376246.1, on the reverse strand, counting down.
TATTTCGATTAAAAAAATATATATCTGATAGGGCGCAGCGATGTCACGAATAGATAAAAAGCAGATAAGTACAAAATAAAAAAAGATTTATGAAATAACACATATAGCAACAGGATATTGATTTAATAAAATTATTATAATAATTTCAGAAGCATTTGACCTCAACCTTCCTCTGCACTATTGCAAGTGAAATTCTAATTTTACACAAGGTTACTTCCGACTATTCGGCAAACAGGAAACCCTTTATTTTCCAGTTCCTATATCTTTAACCGTTAGTATTTATTTACGGATGGTAAAACACATAATATCACAGTGTTTCCCCAAAGGGTTAGGCAGAGGAGTATCTATAGCATACCCACATTTCGTCAGTTATGTATGCTTAAGACGCCAATATATTTCAGTGACCTTGAGTGGTAAGCTTGCGTGTTCTGTACTGAGCTCACGCAACGCGTCGTCCGGTCAGTAATAGGACTCGCCCATCATGGAGCGCTGTCCCAAATTAGACGCATTATTAAAATTATTTTACATAAAACAAAAGGTATTTGAATAAATTACGTGTAATTAAATTATCTTTAAAATGGTGAAGATTTCAGAAAAATAAGAGTGTTAGTTTTTTATCCGTGTTAGACATAACTTTACAAATTAATTACACTATGTAATATAAACATAATCTAAAATATTCACAGATTAAGTTATTAAAAAAATGCTATAATTTTACATATATTTTTTCCAAATCATTACCCCTACTCGTTTACACGTGATCTTCAGTATAAAATCATTAAGTCGGTTATCGTCGCCTTAAGTTCCATTTAATTGACCGGTTGATGGCAATAGGCTCGCCTATTGCCATCAACCGGGCACAAATCGAGACTCTCAGCTGCTCTTACTCTATTCTTTATTCTTGAAACTGTGTCTGGTCTTTAGTAATAGGTTCGAGTCTAATTTACATGACTTATTCAAGCAAGAAAAGCAGTGGTGGTCCAGTTGTAACAGCCGCAACTTACGAGTTGTAAGCCATAGGTTCGAACCAAAACAGGCGCTTGACTTTGTGTAAATTATTTCATCACCACTGCTCTGAAGGCGGTGAAGAAAAACATCGTGAGAAAATGGCCTAGAACCAAAAATTCGAAGACATATGACAATTGAGTATGAAATTAAAACTGACTATTGATTATGAAATGCAATAATCAATTTTTATTATACAGGGTGGCAGGGACATCTACGCAAAACTGTTACCATGGATTCAGAACATTATTCTGAACACCCCTGAGTTGAAACTTTTCGTCGGTTATTTAAAAAAAAATGGCTGTTCCCATTTTGACCGCGTAGGTATTGATTTTCTATGAAACAGCAGTTGTTTTAAAATAACCGATGAAACATTTCAACGCAGGGGATTTCAGAATCATGTACTGAATCCATGCTATCAGTTTTCGCGTCGATGTCCCTGCCACCCTGTATAGTAAAAATTGATTATTGCATTTTATAATCAATAGTCAGTTTTAATTTCATACTCAGTTCACTAGTTAGCCATATTTTCTTATTTCCATACAATAATATTGCCAAATTAATCAAAACAGCGAAATATAAAAGGGAATATTATTAATTCACTGAATTGTGGAACCATTGTTAGATGATAGTTTGCATAAGTTTATTTACCTATATTTATTTATTGAAACCACTTTTTAATCCAGGCAAATCGATAATTTTATTCACACGGCACTATATTTTTTATCATTACTCATTTATCTATGTAAATAATCAAGTACCTCTCAAATACACAATCACCATCGAACAAGAACGTTTCCAAATGCTAAACTTTCCTGTTATTATTAAAAAATTATGTCATTATTTAAATTGCGGGCATACTTACGTAATTTCATTCCGCACATTTCATTTTTCACAACACCAATAATTCGCATATTTATTATCTCATCTGCTCGACGTCCGAATGTCATTGCAGGGATCCTGGAGAATATCAGCGTCAGGTATATTTGCCTGACACATGCTGAGTTGGACTCCCATTTGGTGCAACCTTGAGTCACGCACCGCACTTTGTAAGTATGTTTCACTATTGTAAAGTGTCAATGTCAATTCAATGTCTTTATTTTCTTCTATATTATTATTTTTTGTATATTGGCACCTTATATTCTATATTCATGTATTTAGTTATTATTTAAACGTGTTTTTGTATTTTGTGTGCATCAAATAAACGATTTATCTACCTATCTATCTATGCCTATATATACCTAACGGGTACAACATCAAATTCAATGTTATAATTGCAATTCATTATTAATATTCATATAATCAATCATTATTAATAATCTATAATAAACTCCCGAATTCAGTTAAGGATACAGAGTATGACAACAAATTCAAAAATGACCTACAAAACTACTTAAACTTAAAATCATATTATAGCCTAAAAGATTTTTTAACTGAGAAATAAATAAATTACTATCGACTCGAACACATTACACATACATAACTAGGTACTCTATAAGACATCAGTCAGAAAATGATAATTTATTTATTTAGTTTGTAAGAATGACATAATGTATAATAATAATTAATAATTTTTAAATTAATCTATTTCAACAAATTGTATTAATAATGAATAATGATAGCATGTTAAATTAATTAAAACCTGTCGCCTATACATTGCTGTGCCCTAGCAGGGTTCATTGTTTGGAACTATCATAATGTAACAACTTGTAAACAACATGTAATGCAATAAATGAATATGAATATCAATATTCTAGTTCGCTAGTTAGCCACATTTCTTATTTCCATATAGTAATATTGCCAATTTAATCAAAGCAGCGGAATATTTGACAGCTATTTGCGACGTTGCCAACTCTCAATATGAACGCTCTTTAGAACTTACCATCATCACCATTTACCCATATTTTAATACCTATTAAGTACTTAAATTATTTTTAATACTTATTAAATCTTTTACGACATACGGTTTATTAAAAACCTTAATCAGGTCAGGGTAAACTTATGTTTACGGTCTTCATCGATAAATTAACGGATTAATGATAAAAACAACAATTTATTTTTAATGTTTTATTAATTTTGGATTAAACTTATTGATTCAATTATGTTTATATCCACAACCTGACTAATTAAAATAACTCTGATATCCATCCACGAAAACGCGCCCCACTCTCCTAATTAAACGCGATTAGTGTACTATAATGCTGGGGCTACATTGTCGCGTTATCGCGAACTCTATAATCTGCGTTCGCAATTTATTTGCCAAACATGTAAACAAACACGAGTTTTCCACTTATACTTCCACTTATCAACTTTATGAAAGTGTAAATAAAGTTGATATTAGACCGACTAGTACTGTTGAAAAAGTCATCAAAAATATGAAGTTGTAGCGCCAACTGAACCTTAAGTGTAGGCATTACAGTTGTTTTTCCTTAAATTCGTATTTGTTTACATGTTTGGCAAATTAATTTCGAACGAAGATTACATCGCGCGCTCTCTGTTGCTCAGCGAGACGTCCAGCGGTGTGCGAGATAGAGAGATAAACATAATCTAAAATATTCAAAGATTAAGTTATTAAAAAAATGCTCTTATTTAACATATATTTTTTTCCAAATCATTAACACTACTCGTTTAGACGGGATCTTCAGTATACAATCATTAAAAGTTGGTTAGTGTCGCCTTAAGTGGGACCCACTGGGTCGTCATTTTGAACCATTGATCGTCTGACATGCGGCAGATGCGTTCGGCCCAAGACCATTTAAGAGCGTTTATTCTGAAAGTTGGCAACGTCGCTAATAGTTGTCAAATATTCCGCTGTTTTGATTAAATTGGCAATATTACTGTATGGAAATAAGAAATGTGGCTAACTAGCAAACTAGAATATTAATAATGAATTGCAATTATAACACTGAATTTGATGTTGTACTCGTTAGGTGTAAAAAAGGCATTTGGAAAGTTTCCAAATACTTTTTTTACATCTAAAACGAAATATTCGGTGTTACGATATTAATTATTGCATTTCATAATCAATATTCTAGTTCACTAGTTAGCCACATTTTTAATCAAAACAGGTAAATTTTTGACAGCTATTTGCAACGTTGCCAACTTTTAGGATAAACGCTCTTAAGCGTGGCAGCTTTACGACGATGTTACATGAAAAAAAAAATGTCTACTTTTTGCTACAATACAATTAATAATAATTTTGACAATATTGGCTTCTGACCTTGCTCCACATAATGGAAGTCATGAAAGAAATACTTTTAATTGTTTTTCTTTTGTCAACGTCTGTGTATCGTTGCGGTTAAGTGGCGCTTACCGAGGCGTGGAAAAGGATGGGTGGGTGCGCGGAATTCGTCTTAATTATTAGTCATTGTTCTAGAGACTGATTTGAACCGTGAGGTCAGGTTAGCAAAAAGTTGATACGCTAGACATAGTGTCTACTAGGTGTGCTAAAATAGCCTCCAGCACGCTTAGCATGACCATAATAGAAACGGGTTTTGTCTACGGAAGAATAGACAAAATGACAGATAAACAATCACAATCGGTCATTTTGTCTATTCTTCGAGTTTCTACGGGTTTAGTCGACACTAATTCAATTCAAAATATTTTATTTCACATAAACCTACATAGGCACTTATGAAACGTCAGAAGCTAGGTGCACGGTTCCAATTGGTCGTTTCCTCTGGAGAAGAGCCGACAAGAAACTCCACGGTTACTCTTTTAAAAACAATTGGCTGTCACAATATTTTCAAATAACAGTATTAATAGGTATGGGAGGACAGTGTAGGTCTTTCAACAAGTACCAGGTACTTAACAAAATAGAAGATGGTCAGTAAATCTACAGTCCACTAAGCCTACAGCGTTCTCACAATAAATTAATAAAAATAAAAACCTATTTTAAACGAAATGACATGATTGCTATTACAGCTGTAACAAATCTGAATAATTATCATGTACACAAAAGCCACCAATAAAGTGTTGAAATTAAATTGTAGGTATATAATGTCAAATATTAGGATTATTATGCCAAGGAAGAATGTAAAAATATAAAAAAATGGTAATTTGGGAGCAGTTAATAGACTCTTATATAATATGCCCTTAATGATGTACCAGGGAAGCCACATGTCCTGCTGGGGTTGCGGGTTTGTCCGAAAGGGATATCGCGGCCCCGGCACACAGGCAACGGAAGGAACACGGGTGGGTTTTAGTCAGTATAAGTCTGACACACCCTCCCGCTCCGCCCAGAGCGGGAGAAGTTATTTGATAATTTCCCACAAAAAAAAGGAAGCTACATGTGCAGAAGAAATTATTGACAAACTTCCTTGTCTTCAACGTAGTCTTTAATTTTATAATGTGTTTTCTTGATAAGGACACGTTTTATGGGGGTTTTGAACTTCCTATCGCTAAGTTCTGTAAGTTATAAGTTTATAAGAAAAGACTGCGATAGCTATTTGCTCCGTAGAACAAGGCTGTGATATACCCAAAGTATCAAGTTAGATGTACTTAATTAAATATTAAATTACATTTTATAAGCTGTTCATAAATATCTCGTTCTGCTCGAGTGACGACGTACGTGCTTGGTTATCCGTGCCCTAAATACGTGGGCTGTGTTAGGCTATATGCAGACTGGTGTGATTTCTATTGGAAATCGATTGAGCTGTAAATATTGTTGTCTTTTAGTAACAAGTAGATAAAAATTGAAGACAATTAGAGCTGCAAAGACAAGGCTGAAATACACTGACGTGTTTTTTTTTTTTTTCAGGTTGGGAAATCATCAAATGACTTCTCCCGCTCTGGGCAGAGCGAGAGGGTGTGTCAGACTTTTACTGACTAAAACCCACCCGTGTTCCTTCCGTTGCCTGTGTGCCGGGGCCGCGATATCCCTTTCGGACAAACCTGCAACCCCAGCAGGCATTGGTCTTTCGACCCCGTCGGTTGGTGCTGACATCTCTTTGAGGCGCGCGTGGAACACAACGCGCCGTCGACACGGGCCTGGTCCTTATCGGACGGCGAGCTGCCCATTGCTCACCGTCCACAAGCCCGCGCCTACGTGTAGGTAATCCTGTGAACTTTAAATAAGTTTGTCACGGCAATATCGAACACAACCGATTGGGTCATTTAAGTTTACATCCTGTCAGCGGTCTCAGTTTATGCACTACGTAGTTCGCACTTGTTTAATTTCAACATGAATGATGTAACCAACTTTTTGTTACAATTTTTTATTTAAAAAAGTGTCCGTGGAGTTTCTTGCTCGTTCTTCTCCATAGGTACCTACTACGCTTTGGAATGGGCAACTAGCTTCATAAATAAATGCTTTGAGTTTGAGTTTAAGTAGCCGAAGGGTTTTTATTTCATTCTCACGAATATTAGGATGACATTAGGGAAGGCTTTGATAGGAGCCTTTTGGCATCGCACAGGACTTTCTGCGTTTTTTTTTTTTTTTTTTTTTTGTTTTTTTTTTCTATTTATGTTTCAATGAGTGTGTTTTAGTTTAATTTTAGATCTCCTGTGCTTGTCTCAATAAATACTTCCTCTCTTTATTTTTTTATTATTATTAAATTCATTTATTTTCAGGTAAATAACACCCATAGCCAAACATAAATTAACAAATCAATTAAAATACAATAAAATCAAACATCAAATAAAATAAAATCAAATGAAAACAAATAACGTTAAGTCGAAAGCAATATAAATTAAATAAAATTAAAAAAAGCTAAATAATGTGTGGTTTAAAAAAATAACTTTGAACATAACCTGTCTGAGTCGGGGTGCCGCAAGTCCTGAGCTCGCTTCACTCGCTCTTGCATCTGTAAATAAGTAGACTTTTTTCAAACTTTTTTTTTTTTTTTTTTTTCGTCTCCGGCAAAAAAAAATGTTGTGGAGGGTTTAGGAGAACCTCTAGAACCCCTAAAAACCACACATTATTTCTAGCGAGCATTTTTACTAACATTTTTTTACTTTCGATAAATTCCAAAATTCTTTACTCTATGAACACAGCTTTACACTGACCTTAATATAAGCAGTAGTCTATGAAAATATAATATAACATAATCTTATTAAGATCAGAAGTGGTCATGTTCAGACTTGATGAATAATTCTAGCAGGCAGACGCTTCAACTAAAATTATATTACCTACACTACAGCTAGCGTCTAGGGAAGGGATGAAGAACCTACCTAGCAGAAAATTCAAGACCCGGATTTTTTTGCAAGAAATCAACCCGAAATGTAAGAATAGAATATACATTTATTTTGAAAATATGGGTAGTACATAATAGGTGTTATGATACATTAAAGAAAACAAAAAGAATACCATTATTTTGCATTTTTCAGTCACTGAACTAACAATAATAATAATAATGATTGTATCTTGATTATTAATCATTATTTGTATACAACGTGCTCATTTTGATATACCATAACTCTAGGGTATTAATGAGACTCTGTCAAAGAATCAACTAGCTTATAATATAATTCGTTTTTTTTTTTCACTAGACTCGATGTATGTATCTAAGTTTCATTGATAAGTACGAGTAAATCATTTTCATTCAAACCAATCATATTTAAAGCTAAGAAAATGCGACGTTGTCATATTTTCTTTTTATGAACTAAAATTGTCTGAATTAAATGTTTTTTTAATTTTTTATATTAAACTTATTGGTTTTTTACATAAATAATCGTGACTTTGTCGAATTATTTTGAAAGAAAAAAAAAATGCCAGTTGATTATTTGATATGGTCGCATTCATATCCTAGACATATAGGATATTAAAAAAAAAAAACCTCGTATAAGTATCTATGTATTGGTCTTAATTCTTGTATTTTATAGTTATGTCCGAGCTGTCTATCTCGTATATTGCACCTGTCATGTTTTGCCTCTGCATCACCATAAGGTTGACTGGTAGAAAATGCCTCAGGCATTAACACCTTTGCACAATATTTTTTTACTTGTGGTTATGAAGTTTTAATAAATACAGAAATTATTCTATCTGAAATAGACACTAAAATATCAGCTATCTCCTGTCAAAATCGGTTCAACTGTTTCAGAGATTACTCGGAACAGACAGACAAAAATAAATTGCACAAACTTTTACTAAGTATTTAGTAAAAAGCTGTTGTGTTGACATTAGAAACAGGTACTTCAATTTTATTTATTTGTATGTCTTTAAAAGGTATTTATAGACAAAAGAAAAGGTTTGCCACCCCTGATCTAGAGGATTCATACCAAACATAGGGTAGATGGATAGAATGACATTGACATTGACAATGAAAGATGGCCGCCAAACGAAGGGGAAAGGCGAAATACGTCATACGTTGAATACATTAAACCCATGCCATATCTCAAGGATGTGGGCAGAAAGGACGCCATGTGCTGCGATTCTGATTATATGTAAAGGTGTACAACCTACTGTGAACCAAAAAGTTATCTTTGAATAAATTAATAATAAATAAATAAACCTAAACTATATTATAATATTATAAGGAAGAGAAAAGATTCGATTTTTTGTATGTTTGCTTGTTACCATGACCTGGGTTAGGACATAGGATACTTTTATCCCGATATTCTCAAGGGATCGAGACCTATGCGGGAAAAACCGCGTAGCTAGTAATAAATAAAGGATGTTTTTTAGAGGTGGAGAACTTTAAATTGAAATATAACACAGATAAATGTTTTAATATCCATAAAATTGGCTTTATTTGATAATTATATGAAAGTATATTATAGAGATAATTATATGGCATTAATGTTTGATTAATATTTCGGACTTATGACTGTCGCGGCTGACGCGAAGGCCTAATTTATTGAAACCTAAATTTTTATAATTTTTATTTACATAAATTAAATTAAATATCATTTATTTCTGGCAATTATTAAACCCATAACATACAGACGATACTCTTAAAATAAAATAAAGAAACATTTGACGAACGACTATTTGCCGAAATGGTATATACAGGATGGCAGGGCCTGGGCACGCCACAATTGTGGCGATAAGTCCCTTCTTTGAGGAGTGGCTAGAAGGCGCCACGGCGTCCTCACCTTCCACCTGACGCAGGTCCTCACCCGACACGGCTGTTTCGAGAGGTTCCTGTTCCTTATAAGGCAGGAGGAAACGCCCGGGTGTCACCACTGTGTGGATCGCCCGGAGGACGCGGTGGAGCATACGGTGGAGGTCTGCCCGCCCTGCTTGGGCGGAGCACCGCCGTGCCCTCACGGAGGCGATCGGCGGCGGCGATCTCTCTCGTCCGACCCTGGTGCAGGCCATGGTCCAGAGCGAGAGTGCGTGGGAGGCCGTTACTTCCTTCTGCGAAGTAATAATGCTCGCGAAGGAGGAGACGGAGCGCGCGAGGGAGAGGCAAGATTCGCGCCCTCGTGCCCCTAGTCGCCGCAGGAGACGCCCCGGGCGTCGGGAGTCGCGAGCCGACTTCCGGCCACCGTAGGCGCGGGCTTGCGGATGGTGAGCAATGGGTAGCTCGCCGTCCGATAAGGACCAGGCCCGGGTCGACGGCGCGTTGTGTTCCACGCGCGCCTCAAAGAGATGTCACCAACAACTGACGGGGTCCGTAAGGGCCAATGCCTGCCGGGGTTGCGAGTTTTTCCGAAAGGGATATCGCGGCCCCGGCACACAGGGAACGGAAGGAACACGGGTGGGTTTTAGTCAGTAAAAGTCTGACTAGCCGTCCCGCTCCACCCAGAGCGGGAGAAGTTATTTGATAATTTCCCACCCTCAAAAAAAAAAGAAAGGGTGGCAGATTCAGATTGAGATTCATCAGTACATGATTCGACCTCCCTACGCTGAAATTTCTCGTAGGTTATTTTAAAAAAAATCTGCTGTTTCATAGAAAAGAGCAATACTAACGCGGTCAAAATGTATGGAACAGCAGATTTTTTTTTAAATAACCGATTAAACATTTCAACTCGGGGGGGTTCAGAATCATGTACTGAATCCATGGTAACAGTTTTCGCGTGGATGTCCCTGCCACCCTGTATAAACTCAAAATTCAAAACTCAAAAGTCATTTATTCGAACTAGGCTGAGAATCAGCACTTTTCGAACGTCAAAATTACATAAGACCTACACCTCTGCTTAACTCTTTGGGAAAAACAGGCCATAATAAAAAGTATTTTTTTTTGGGATAAATGAGTAGGTATTGTTATTTTTTTTAGGAACACGACTTAGCAGACGGAATCAATCACCGTATGGCCGAATGAACTAAGACCTTGGTACGCTTCCGTTTAAGAAAAAACTTGTTACAAAAAGTGTTTCAACTGGTTCTGTTTATTTAACAGTTAATTTTTAATGGTCATAATTTATTTGGTTAGTGTTAAATGTGTTAATTTTGGTTCCAGTATTTAATGAAGCAGTTATGTTACGTAAGAATAGCTGTCTGTGATCATTATTATATTGTTTTTTTTTGTTTGCTTTTACAATAAAATAAAACACTACAAAGTGAAAAATAACTTAAATTTCGGAAGTCGGGGTGTATTTTGCATTTTCGTTATTTGCCACCGACTTCCGAAATTTAAGTAATTTTTCACTTTGTAGTGTTTTTTTGGACGACGTTTTTTTTTTTTTTTTGTAAAATTCTTTTTATTTTTCACTTTTTAGTGGGTCAGTTTGTAATTTATCTAAGTAACAAAAGCCTAATGTCAACTACTCATCACCTTTTACAAAATATTGCTTTTCCCGATGCAGGGGCGTTAATCGTTGAGGAGTTCTTCTGGTACTTCTCCATCAGCTTCACTTCTCCATATGCATTGTGACGAGCATACATTGCTTGGCAACCATATAAAAGTAATCGAATCGCAACCCGAGAAATACTTATTATTGAGCAGTTACCAGAACTGCTCAATAATAAGTCCGTCCAATAAGGTCATCTGTGGTCTTAATCATCAGTTCCACTTCACCAAATGGTGCTTTCCGAGAGCAACTGCACGAGTTACTATAAAAAATATCCAAATCGCTATAGGTGTGCCTATAATATTTGAAGAGTTCCCTCGATTTCTCCAGGATCCCATCATCAGATCCTTACCGGATGACAAAGGGACCACCTTGGAAGTAAACCCTTTCAAACAACAATTTTTTTTTTAAATCGGTCCGCAATTACCGCAAAAATCGGTGAACATACATAAAATAAAAAAAACATAAAGTCGAACATAGAACCTCCTCGTTTTTGGAAGTCGTTTAAAAATAGAACACTGTAATCTGTACTACCGCGGACACCTACACCATAAAAATTACAGCATTAAATAACATAAGATCACGCTTTGTATTCCCGAAGTGTTAGGCAGAAGTGTACACATAGTACACGGAAATTTCGCCAGTTAAGTATGTTTAAGTCCCATGAGGCTGCCTGTCCACTTGACCGGAAAGGATAAGAGCGGAGCGGAGCTGTGCCAATATTAACCAATGCAATTGCATAAAATCTGCGCTCCACTTCAGTGGACAGGGATTTGCGAACTAGTTTAAAAGTTCATATAAAACCGAGAAGCGGAGCGGGGCAGCGGAGCGGGGATGCGGAGCGGGGATGCGGAGTGGAGAAGCTGAGCGGGGAATCGGAGCGGAGAAGCGGAGCGGGGAAGCGGAGCGGAGAAGCGGAGCGGGAAGCGGAGCGGAGAAGCGGAGCGGGGAAGCGGAGCGGAGAAGCGGAGCATGGAAGCGGAGCGGGGAAGCGGAGCGGGGAAGCGGAGCGGAGAAGCAGAGTGGGGAAGCGGAGCGGAGAAGTGGAGAAGCGGAGCGGAGAAGCGGAGCAGGGAAGTGGAGCGGGGAAGCGGAGCGGGGAAGAGGAGCGGAGAAGCGGATCGGGGAACCGGAGCGGGGAAGCGGATCGGGGAAGCGGAGCGGGGAAGCGGAGAGTGAAAAAACCGGCCACGAAGTATTGCAGCCGCGGGGCCCGGGGGAGCAGGAGTATTTTACCACCGATGTTCGGCCAGTGCGTGCGTGCCCCGGTTACAAAACTAACACTTTGTACTTTGACACACACAAATTACTCGTCGAGTGAACTCGGTCTAGCTCCCCACAGTCCGCAACAGCACTCCACTACCTCTCTCGGCACAGTCCATAACTCCGCTCCGCTGACTCACTCCGCATCAATGGATAGACACTGTCCGCAACTCCGCTCCACTCCGCTGCCTCGCTCCGCTTCTATGGACAAGCAGCCTTAGGGGGCACATTTTATAATTTTGGGTATTTCATTCATTTTAAAATATAAAATGTCAAATTAATCGAACATGGTTGACATTGGCATAGGGGTCATTTGGTTGCCAATAACCTCTCCGACATCCCCATAATGGATTGCCGACATAATAACCAATAATCCTGTATTGCCCTGTATACTTTTAACCAATGTCGCCCATGGGCATGTGCCCGCCCGTATTTTTCTGAACATTCATGTTTTTTTTTCGAAAATTCTTTTTAAAATGTCTAAAGTGCTTGAGGCCTGCGTACACAAGCAGTTTACGGGGTTTGTTCACCGGAACAACCTTGTTAGCTCTTTTCAGTCTGGATTCAGGCCTGGGCACAGTACAGCCTCCGCTCTCCTTAAAGTGACTGGGGATGTTAGAGAAGCGATGGAGGATACCAAGGTTACCGTTTTGGTATTAATTGATTTCTCCAACGCCTTTAACGCCGTCAGCCACGATATTCTCCTTTCTATCCTTTCTCATCTTATGGTTTCGTCCGAGGCTCTGAAATGGTTCTCGTCTTATCTTCGTGGACGTCAGCAGTCGGTTCGCGTTGATGAGAGCTCATCGAGTTGGCGCGACCTGGATGCTGGTGTTCCACAAGGCGGTATTCTTTCTCCATTATTATTCTCCATCTTCATTAATTTTATAACTCACTGCCTTCGGTGTTCGTATCATCTTTATGTCGATGATCTTCAATTATATACAGCTGAGCGGGTAGAGAGTTTGTCGGACGCTATAGCAGATGTAAACCGAGATTTAGATGCTATCAAGAAGTGGTCTGATAGTTTTGGGGTGTCTGTAAACCCCTCAAAGTGTCAGGCCATTATAATTGGAAGCTCGCGCATGATGGGTAGGGTGGCACTTAGCTCTCTTCCTCCTCTAATTTTTAATAATACCGTCATACCTATTAGCCCTACGGTGAAAGATCTCGGTTTGCATATTGACTCGACACTTAGCTGGCAACGCCAAGTCTCTAATGTTAGTCAAAGGGTCAACGGTACTCTGCGGTCGCTGTATCGTCTGAGAAACTTTTTGCCTGCTAAGACGAAGACTATGCTTGTGCAGACTTTGATTTTCCCTATCGTCGACTATGGTGACGTGTGCTACTTTGACTTGAATGCGGTTTTGCTGGATAAGCTCGACAGACTGCTCAACAACTGTATCCGGTTCATTTTCAACCTTAGAAAATATGACCATGTGTCTAGCTATAGGTCTGAGCTCAAATGGATGTCCATTCGTCAAAGGAGAAGTTTGCGCGCTTTGACCACGCTTTTCTCCCTTCTCAACTCTCCCACTCCTCCTTCTTATCTTGTGTCTCACTTTCAATATCTATGTTCTTCACACACTAAGAATCTGCGTTCTTCTAACAATCTTCTCCTACTCTGTCCTGCTCATACTTCTGACTTTGTTCATTCTTCCTTTCATATTCAGTCCATTCTTCTTTGGAATGCGCTTCCTCTTGATATCAGGACGGCCACCAGTCGGTATGCATTAAAGCGGAAATTGCGGAGTTATTTTCAAAATAAATAGAGTAGAGTCATCTCAACACCTCTCTCCCTTGAATTCGTATATATGTATATATATATAATATGGGTATATATTATAGTAAATATGTATGTATGTGTATGTAGTTTGTACTGTTGTACCTATTTTAGTTATAATGAATTAGAATACTTTTTTTTAATTTATCCTTGTTCCTCTCATATAGAGCACCTGCCATCTAATCTCTTCACCACCCTTGGTTGACTGGTAGAGAATGCCTAAGGCATTAAGTCCGCCTTTGTACTTTTTTGAGTGTGAAAAGTTTAAATAAATAAATAAAAGGGGCTATCTTTAACATGTTTCTTGTTATTCAATTTTGTATTTTTTTTTTGTAGCGTTTGGCATAATATCTCCGATGTTATTGGCTCGATTTGTATTCTGTTTATTATTTCTAAAAGCTTACGAGTTATTTTATCGGATTAACTAATATTTTTTTGTAAAATTTGTCAACTATGAAAAAAAACGGAGGTAAATATACAATAAAAAAAAAACAGTATTTATTTTTTAAAAAACAAGTTTAAGTCCATAAAATCATAGCGGGACAGTGAAAAAAAAGGAAAAATGAAAAAAAAAAGTTATACCGACAGGTAAAGTTAATTTTCGATCATTTGTAATGAATATTCAGAAAAATACGGGCGGGCACATGCCCATGGGTGACATTGTTTATTAAGAGGTAAAATTAGTGAGTTTCTATGTCCGAGTAGGTGGTAATCTCCGGAACTACTGATTCGATTCCAAACCACCACTTCCTAGTGCTTTAGCGGGGAAGAAGAAGTGGCACAACAAACTCCCCAACATGGTGATTTGATATCCTTTCACGAACGTTTTTCTATAATACTGTGAAGAAGGTTTTTCTAGAAAGCATCCATAAAGTAAACTTATTTCTTCGTGACGCACTCGCCCGCGAAGTGGATTACAGCCCAGTCTCAAATGGCACTCAAGCCTCATCTCTGTGAGAGGGCGTGGGCCGTAATCCACCACGCGGGCCCAGTGCGGGTTGGGAGATGTCACATGTCTTCGAATTTTTTGTTCTACTTAAGTACCTATAGTTTGTTCCAAAATTATCTGATAAAAGTGTAAACAAACTCTGTTCAGGTTATATTCTTACGCAATTACTCATTGAAGGGAACATTATTAACACATTTATCTTTATTTAGAAGATTTCAACTTTATATTTTCAATTCTTTCTTTTTCCTTTCTTTTTGTTTGTATAACAATATTACATTTAGAGAAATGATCGGTGAAAAATGAGGTTATAAAATTAGCTTCAATTGCCCTCAGACCAAATAAAAAACCAAGACATAGTGCTGTCAAGAGTGACGTGAGGTCGGTTTCGTAAACATGAGCGCACTTAGTGAGGTGTAGTTTGATTGTAAATGTACATGTGTGTGCATGTGAGCACGTATGCACAGAGCGAAGGTGTAGTTTTGGGATGCTTCGCTGTATTGTTCGCAGCCTCAGACGAAATAAGAAACCAAGACAGAGCGCCGCGAACAATTCAGTAAAACATGCCAAAACTTGTGCAAATACGCTCACAGGCACCTTTTACAAAGACACTTCAATCAAACTACACCACACAAAGTGCACACATGTTTACGAAACCGGCTTCACTTTCTTGGTTTTTTATTTGGAAATTGCCAAATAAAAACATCTATAAAGTGATTTAAAATTAAAATTTCGGGTTGAGTATTCAAATAATTAATTCAATCAAAGCCATCAGTTTGTGATTGGCACTACAAATTGGTATCCACAGATCTTTTCTCATCCTTTTGTTTACATTTTCGTTAGATACTTTTGAGATAGGTTATTACGGCATACTTTTTACTTTTTTTCTGTTTGTTTAGCATCGTGGCAGTGATTTTACGTACCTACGTGTATGTGTGTTTATTTATTTGTATTTTTCGCCTTGAATTTATAGAACTCATATGTTATGTCACGAATCGTACCTATAATTAATTTTGACAGGAGTTTGACAGATTGTCGGAATAACAGATCAATCTAATTCAAGTAACAGCTATCGAGAGTTACGATGGCCATGTTATTATTGATATTTGTTTAATTACTAATGAGCATTGTTAAGTGTTATTATAAAATAACTAGCTGCCCACCCCGGCTTCGCACGGGTAGCACTATGTACTTATCTACGGTGCAACTACCTACCTACCCTACCTACCCTACCTACCCTACCTACCCTACCTACCCTACCTACCCTACCTACCCTACCTACCCTACCTACCCTACCTACCCTACCTACCCTACCTACCCTACCTACCCTACCTACCCTACCTACCCTACCTACCCTACCTACCCTACCTACCCTACCTACCCTACCTACCCTACCTACCTACCTACCCTACCTACCTACCCTACCTATCTACCCTACCTACCTACCTACCCTACCCTACCTACCTACCTACCTACCTTAGGGGTATGAAAAATAGATGTTGGCCGATTCTCAGACCTACTCAATATGCTCACAAAATTTCATGAGAATCGGTCAAGCCGTTTCGGAGGAGTACGGGAACGAACATTGTGACACGAGAATTTTATATATAAGATAAATTATAATTACTGCAGGTAATACGGAGGATGCTTGGGTAAAAAAATTAAATTCTAATTAGTCCGTCAGACAGATATAAAAAAAAATTTTAGACACGTATTTTTTGCTTTATCATATTAATAAAAAAATACTTAGATAAAACGCATTTTAAGTTGGGGAGTGGGGGTCGCTACGTCACTAGTATGTATAAAATCTACATACTCGTGACGTCATGGCACATACCTCATTATATCGCCGTAATCTTTAGATTACTTAAAAAAATAAAAATATACGAGTCCAATATTTTTTTATAATCTCAAAGACGGACTAACTAAATATTTTTCTCATCATCGCTAATATAAGGATATGTAGATGTATGCTCGTACGGTCAAGTCAAAATTGACACAAAACGATTCAATAAGCAGCATTTTAGCTTATCATAATTATTATAAAAACAGCTATAAGTTAATGTTCTGCCTTTAGTTCGATTGTAATTAGGTAAATATTTTGCTTAATAATTAAGACTTTAAAATTTAGCATCACTGTACCACAGAATACATAATAGTACAAGTACTGAAGATTCTCCGCAAATTTATTTAAATAAATAGCGACTCTTGCTACGACTGAATAAAGTGCAATTCAGGTCGCACAGCGTTAATTACCTACAGTTATATTTACCTAGAATTTGCCTCTCTTTTTATCGCGTAAGCCTACGCAAGCACGGACGTAAAAATATCGCGGCGGGATTTTATCGCGCGCTGGATTTTCAACTCTCGGTGTTGGGCCGAGCGTTGAGAATCCAACAAACACGTTAGATTTTCAACTCTCGGCGCTAAGCAGAGCGTTGAAAAATAGAAGCGACTCTTGCTACGACTCAATAAAGTGCAATTCAGGTCGCACTGCGCTAATTACCTACAGTTATATTCACCTAGAAGTTGCCTCTCTTTCTAGCGCGTAAGCCTACGTTCGCACGGACGTAAAAATATCGCAGAGGGATTTTATCGCGTACTGGATTTTCAACTCTCAGTGTTGAGCCGAGCTATAACGCACTCTCGCCCCAGCGCGTTGAAAGAACACACTGTTAGATTTTCAACTCTCGGCGCTAAGTAGAGCGTTGACAATCCAGTGCAAGAAAAAACATCGCCCCGAGAAAAAAAGCTCGTGTGAACCTGGGCTAACTCTTATAACTTCTGACTTCGTAACGCTCACTGAATTGGCCTAACAAGACGAGTCCGCCGCGTACTTGTAACATCGTACATAAAAATGCGGAGTGCGCCTTCTGTACTATTCTGTGATGCGAGGCAGTCGTCGCTTTTGCAACCACTAGACCAGCAAAACAGAAAACTAAACACACTTCGCTACCCACGATGACTAAAAAACTACAATTAAATCTAATTAAGGACATAGTTTTAAGACTAATTTAGGACAAAAACAGACAGAAATAGGTCGGAGATAGCGTTAAGTTTTGGGTCAGTGACTAGGCCAAAGAGCACAAAAAGTTATGAATCAGTTTTGTTGAGATAAGGGAGTTTGACTGTTTGTTTGTTAGTCAACCTCAGCTGTATCCAATTGCTTTTTATTCATGCATTCATTAAATCATTCACATTCTTCTGTTTAACAAGAAAATTCAGATGACATTCAATCTGCCTAGCCTTTTTCCAACTAGGGGTCGGCTTCCAGTCTAACCGGATGCAGCTGAGTACCAGTATTTTACATCTGACCTCCAACAACCCAGTTACTGGGTAACACAATACCCCTTGGTAAGACTGGTTGTCAGATTTTCGGGCTTCTGACGACCCGTAACGATGTCAAAGATCCACGAATGACAGCCGGGACCAACGGCTTAGCGTGCTTTCCGAGGCACGGAGGAGTCTCGGTATGTAAAGATGGTCACCCACCCACGGACCAACCCCGGCAAGCGTAGCTTAACCTGATGGATCGACCCGTGCGGCTGTTATTACTTAGCCACGAGCTCCTCCACGAAATCCAGATGACATTGAAAGAATAAAATAAACTAACAATTTGCCACCTTTATTTTATGCAAGTCAAATAAAAAATATAGGAAGTAATTTTTTCGTAAATTATGCAGTCAGTTGTTAGAATAGTTAATGAATCTTGTCAAGACATAATAGTGGCCCCGCCTCGGTCCGGCTAAAGTGCCGTAAGCATTGCATTGTCATTGTCAGTGTTATTTGTTGTATTGTTGAGGTTCCGAGAGGCCTCCGTGCCTCGGAAAGCGCGTTAAGCTGTCCCGGCTATCATTTAGGATCTTTGACAGTTGGTACAAGTCGTCAGAAGCCAGAAAGTCTGTAAACCAGTCTTACCAAGGGGTATCGTATTACCCAGTAACTGGGTTGTGGAGGTCAGATAGGCAGTCGCTCCATGTAAAATACCGGTATTCAGTAGCACCCGGTTAGACTGCAAGATGACCCCAACAAAAAGGCAGGTAGAAGATGACGGCGTAACCATCATGCAGCTCAGTTCTGGCTGACCAGACTCGGGGGAGTCTCACACCTAACTCCTCCCGCGGGCATGAGCTGGCCCGCAAAAGCGGGGGCCGGTACCAGTCGGGAATCATGAGAGGCGCACAAGAGCTTATGATCCCTGGTTTAAGTGTGGGAAGGGAACACCAGGGTGGTTTTTAATCAGTACCTACCTTTGCACATTGCATTGTACATCCAAGGTAATAAACAAGACATTGTTTATTCCGTAAATAGGATATCGGAATCTCTTCTACACGTCATATAAAAAATATTAAAAATAAGCTAGATGAAGTCGGCGTTTCCTATCTGACTACTCTGAGAAGAAAGGCCGAAACAAACTCAGAAGTCACAGTCTCTTTTAAAGTCCAGACATAATCTTGGTCAGGCCATATGAGAACAACGTACTAACTTACTATTTGACGGGGGGAATAACCGTTTTATCCTTGCACACGGCGATGTAACTATTTATTTATGATTTTTGGCATAGGTCGTATAACGAGATTATTTTTTTTGGTACCTTTACTGAAAAAGATCATAAATTAATAGTGCATTAGCTAAATTGCCTACCTGATTGTATCCTATGATATATTTATGCATAATATTGGCTATTAAAAGCCATTTTAAGCAAAAAACCGACACATTAAAATAGCTCCTATTTCTTCGAGAGCCTTTTTCGATCCACAGAGCGGCGTCAATAATGGGTAGGCTGCTCCTAAAAACATTGGTCGGCAAGGTGGCCCCTCTTATTACACACTGGATGCGGATGCACGTGCCACATGTTGCACGTGCCACGTAGCTATTAGTTGTTATGTTAGTATGTAGTTTTAATAACATAGTTTCGAAGTCTTTGTTACTAACACTATACAGGATGTCAGGGACATCGACACGAAAACTGATACCATGGATTCAGTACATGATTCTGAACACCCTGCGTTGAAATTTGTCGACGGTTACTTAAAAAAAAACCGGCCAAGTGCGAGTTGGACTCGCACACAAAGGGTTCCGTACCACCGTGCAATATTTAGCAAATATGACGTATTTAAAAAAAACTACTTACTAGATCTCGTTCAAACCAATTTTCGGTGGACGTTTACATGGTAATGTACATCATATATTATTTTTAGTTTTATCATTCTCTTATTTTAGAAGTTACAGGGGGGGCGACACGTTTTACCACTTTGGAAGTGTCTCTCGCGCAAACTATTCAGTTTAGAAAAAAATTATACTAGAAACCTCAACATCATTTTTGAAGACCTATTCATAGATTCTATATATTATAGATAGAGGTATTCAGTAGCATCCGGTTAGACTGGAAGCCGTCCCCAATATAGTTGGGAAAAAGGCTAGGCAGATTGATTGAAGACCTATTCATATATACCCCACACGTATGGGCTGGATGAAATTTTTTTTTTGAGTTTCAGTTCTAAGTATGGGAAACCCCCAAAATGTATTGTTTTTTTTTTCTATTTTTGTGTGAAAATCTTAATGCGGTTCACAGAATACATCTACTTACCAAGTTTCAACAGTATAATTCTTATAGTTTCGGAAAAAAGTGGCTGTGACATACGGACGGACAGACAGACATGACGAATCTATAAGGGTTCCGTTTTTTGCCATTTGCTACGGAACCCTAAAAATCTGCTGTGAAATATATTTATAAGTAATTACATATTATTTGGAGCTTGTACCAAAAAAAAACAGTTTGTCCAAAATAACCTTGACAGTCAACCAGCAAAACGGCAAAATTAGACAGTTGTTATCCAATTATATACAATCATTATTCTTTATACCATTAGTTAATAACAACAACAAGTTATTAACAGCCAATTAACTAATAATATTTATTGAACGGATGTCAGTAATGAGTGGGCGTGGGTAACCTAAGCGTCAAAAAGATGTATATGTCGCAGTGAGATGATTATAGCCGTGATATAGTTATATTCCCAGGGATATAGCTATATACCGTAACATAGTTATATGAAAGCGGTTAATAACTGTTGGAGTGCTCTAGTTTTGATTACGACGACGTGTAGTTGGTCACAGTTCTGACATTATTTTTCTGTTATATTCGAAGTTGAAAAAAGTGGTTCAGCCACATGCAAGTAGACCATATTATAACGATGTTGATGATATTTTTAAATGTAAAAACCAAAAGTAATTTCTTGTATAAAAGTGATAAAACGTCAGTCTCGCGTCATTTTTCGGAATACTTGTTGCGAATAGGAGTAATTGTGATTTTCCATGAATACTGAACTTATTTAAAAAATCCCTTTCAGCCAAATGCAAAACAAAGAAGTCTACTTTTAAAATCACAAATAGTTTTGTTGAAATTCTTTTTCCCTTTTTCACAATTAATGAACAAAATCGATTAAAATCTGTCGATTTCGTGCACGGCCTCTTAAAGTCAGGTGCCACTGACGCGTGCACTCCGCACTCTCAACCTCATAGCGAAATTTAAAAAATACACGGTCCTATTCTGTTGTTCTCTGAGTGAGTTTACAAATAATGCATTATCTTAACAAATATTTTAATACGAAAGTGACTTTCTTTGTTTGTTTGTTACGCTTTCACGCTAATACGGCTGAACGGATTTGGATGAAATTTGGCACATGGGTAGACTATGACCTGGAGAAGGACATAGCTTTTTTTTATATCGCCGCATTATGCTGAGATAGGAGCCTTTTTGGCCTCGCATAGTTCGTTATTATTTTGTTCGCTTTTAAATGCTCCTTTTTGTTTTTTTATTTTTCTTTCTTACTATCCCGACATTTCCACGGAATCGAGACTTATGGGGGTGAAACCGCGGGGTACAGCTAGTTTAATAATAATTAATAAGTTAATAATAATTTAAGATAAGAGTAAGATAAGTACACAATCTCAATAGGTTACCCTGTAATGATAGATGTCAGTTGGAAATAAATAATAAAATAAACAAATAATCTTTTTGAGACTGACTGTACTTCAAGCAGGACATACGTGACGGAACGGACATTTTTTTTTTGCATGTCCTTGAAAAAGGACAAGTTGGAGAAGTAGTACAAGTTTGTAAGCGTAACCGTCATTAAGAGGGGCTCGTGGCAAAATGATAACAGCCACATAGGTCGATCGAAGGTTAAGCTACTCTTGTCGCGGTCGGTTCATGGATGGGTGACCATCCATTACACATCGAAACTCCTCCGTGCCTCGGAAAGCACGGTAAGCCGTTGGTCCCGGCTGTCATTCGTAGATATTTGGCAGTCGTTACGGGTCGTCAGAAGCCTGACAACCACTGTTACCAAGGGGTATCGTGTCACCCAGTAACTGAGTTGTGGAGGTCAGATTGTAATCTGTGTTTAGATCAAGGAGGTACAGGTTTAAAACCTGTCAAATTATACCAATATCCATCTATAAATATACCAGTTCCTCTGTGGTAGAGGATTCCGGGTGAAGCTTGCTTCTACCGCCGGCCTGGTTGTCACTTACAATCAGATGAAATGCAGGCCAAGAGCACCCAGGTTGGGGATTAAAAAAAAAAGACGTTTTTCATCCAGTCCCGGTATACGACAACCCACTATCTTGCTGACTGGCAAATATTTTTAATTACCATAATATTATTTATTTATTTATTTAATTATCTATTTATTTATTTCAAACAGCACAACACAAACATTCAACAATTAGTACAACATTCTACAATATAACAACAAGCACGAATTAAGTTAACGACAATCGGAGAGTTTATAAAAATAACTTTATTTAACTGACAGAGTCACAGTAAAGTTAATAATAATCTTAATCCTAAAGATACATAGTACTTATAGCTAAATTATTGTCAATTGTGGCTTGACGACAATGTCCTACATTATAATTACTTACTCACTAGATTTGGAAGAAGCTGTACTGCTGACAATGCTAATAGGGATGATGACTGAAATTTTTTTTTAGTCCGTCTTTGAGATTTAAAAAAAATATTGGACACGTATTTTTTATTTTTTTACGTAATCTAAAGATACGGCGATACATTGAGGTAAAATGTGCCATGACGTCACGAGTATGTAGATTTTATACGTACTAGTGACGTAGCGACCCCCACTCCCCAACTTAAAATGCGTTTTATCTAAGTCATTTTTTATTAATATGATAAAGCAAAAAATACGTGTCTAATATTTTTTTATTATCTAACTGGCGGACTAATTAGAATTTCATTTTTTTTACCCAGGCATCATCCACACACACATCAACACGAAACTAGAAACGAATATTAGGTACATCCACATTCCTTTTTCTCAATTTTCTTTTCCAACGGATCCTACACATTTTTTTTCCCCTCTTCTGGGAATCGCTTGGCCTGCATCTCACCTGATGGTAAGTGATGATTAGGCCGAAGGTGGAAGCGAGCTTCACCCGGATTCCTCAACCACAGAGGAACTGGCTATCTTACCTCTAACTGCCGAAACAACAATGCTGTTAACATTGTTGTTATGGCGACTGACTTAGATAAGATGGTGGTAGCTACCCAGATGGACTTATAATAAGCCCTACCACCAACAAAACTGAGCAATTTTTTTTTCCTCGACTGGCTTTTTTTTTCCCCGCACTACGCACCTGACCTTTCTGAAGAACAGCACCAATTAGGTCACTATTTATGTCCTCCTAGCTAGAGCGTCCCCTCCCGGCTTTCCCACTCACATTTGCCTTGTAAATTACCTTTTTGATTTCTCATACTTGGAAAGTACGCTTGAAGTTACCTGATCAGAGGGATGAAAATAGTACTTTTCGTCCCGGGGAAACGATTTTCCCTACTGTCGAAAAATTTAAAAACTATGCAAGCCGCGTCCATGCCAACTTTTTATACAGCCACTCTGTTATATCGCAGTGTAAAACTGTAATTCAAAAACACTTTTGCTACATGACTAAGTACTTATAATTTACTTTTCACTAAATTATTATATATAGTAGGGTAGGTAGGGTAGGTAGGGTAGGTAGGGTAGGTAGGGTAGGTAGGGTAGGTAGGATAGGTAGGGTAGGTAGGGTAGGTAGGGTAGGTAGGGTAGGTAGGGTAGGTAGGGTAGGTAGGGTAGGTAGGGTAGGTAGGGTAGGTAGGGTAGGTAGGGTAGGTAGGGTAGGTAGGGTAGGTAGGGTAGGTAGGGTAGGTAGGGTAGGTAGGGTAGGTAGGGTAGGTAGGGTAGGTAGGGTAGGTAGGGTAGGTAGGGTAGGTAGGGTAGGTAGGGTAGGTAGGGTAGGTAGGGTAGGTAGGGTAGGTAGGGTAGGTAGGGTAGGTAGGGTAGGTAGGGTAGGTAGGGTAGGTAGGGTAGGTAGGGTAGGTAGGGTAGGTAGGGTAGGTAGGGTAGGTAGGGTAGGTAGGGTAGGTAGGGTAGGTAGGGTAGGTAGGGTAGGTAGGGTAGGTAGGGTAGGTAGGGTAGGTAGGGTAGGTAGGGTAGGGTAGGTAGAGTAGGTAGGGTAGGTAGGGTAGGTAGGGTAGGTAGGGTAGGTAGGGTAGGTAGGGTAGGTAGGGTAGGTAGGGTAGGTAGGGTAGGTAGGGTAGGTAGGGTAGGTAGGGTAGGTAGGGTAGGTAGGGTAGGTAGGGTAGGTAGGGTAGGTAGGGTAGGTAGGGTAGGTAGGGTAGGTAGGGTAGGTAGGGTAGGTAGGGTAGGTAGGGTAGGTAGGTAGCTGCACCGTAGATAAGTACATAGTGCTACCCGTGCGAAGCCGAGGCGGGCAGCTAGTATTTGTATAAAATGAGTTCATCAGGTTCAGATATGAATTTGTTTAACTAATTAGGTTTTTATTTACTTTCCTCATATTCGAAATGAAAAGCAGAGTGTTTACCTCGGGTGAAAGGTCTATTTAGGCATTCGAACTATTGGTGACTCAACCAACTCGTGACTAAATGGTGAACCAACTCGTGCCTAAATAGGTCCCTTCCATCCCTTGTATAACAATCTCCTATTGTTAGTCGCGTTTCATTCATCCTCTCAACATGACCAAACCATCTGAGATCCATCCATCTCTTTTCAATTTTTATTATATTTGTATCATTCATAGACATGTTTCGCAGGGAACGCATTTCCACAGCATTTATTGGATTTTCATGGTTCAAGTAATAGGGAAATGGAGAAAATTACCCTCCTTTTGGACCTTACTGTAGTCGGGTATGAGGCCGCACGTAAAAAGAGGTGGAAGTCCGTGGAGTCCACCTTTGCTTAGACTTGGGACAGTAAGAAAAAAAAATGTGCTTTCGAATACCCTTTAAAAAAAAACGTAAACAAGTAAATTTCTTTGTTTTAATTCACGTCAAAGCTGACGTCACGACTAAGTTGATTGTAGGAACTGTATCAAAACAAAAACTAGTATAGTCTGACCTCTAATTCTGCGTATTATAATTGTGAGCGGAGGTCATCTTGGGATGGTTAGCTTGAGCGCGTAAAGCCTTCAATGGTTTGTAAAGGCTTGGCTGTAGTGAAAGCGATAATTTAAGATGTGGTATCGCTTAGCTTATTGTTGTGGGCGTTAATTAAGCACAGAATGACATAATGCTTTTTACTGGAGAAATTAAATTAAATTGTTTATTCTGTATTTTAATACCTAAGTATCGGAATCAATTTTACACGTCATATTAAAAAAAAACATTTCCTATCTAGCATAATCAGTCTATAATTTTCCCACACACACACACACACACACAGTCTCCTCTCTGTGAGACGGAGTGGGCCGTAATCCACCACGCGGGCCCAGTGCGGGTTGGTAGATGTCACATGTCTTTGAATTATTGGTTCTAGGACATGCCAGTTTCCTCAAGATATTTTCCTTCACCATATTGAGAGCAGTGGTGATGAAATAATTAACACATAGTAAATCGCCTATCAGGGGTTGAAACTACGACCTACAACTCCTAAGGCGGGGCACTCGGGGTCTAGTAAAACAAGGTCTGGCATTCCCTGAGTGACACATGCTTACGTCACTATCCAGTTGACACTTTATTGCAACAAAACACAAATTAAGGAAAGATTTTCGGTCACTATTCTGTAAAAAAATATGTATAAAGCATTTAAATTGTCGTTTCGTGTGTCTAATCAAACGAAACAATTCAATTTAAACATAAACCAACGTAATTGTTAATTAAAACCTCATTGTTTTATCGGATTCGCACAGGTAATAAAGGTGGTTGGGGAGTTATTATTACAAACTTCTGGTAAAACAGATGTGAAGACGTACAATTGTGTCATCCACGTGACCACTGTGTCTCGCAATGCTATACCTCGCGAAGTATATTATTATACCGTGGGCCACCACTGCTGTCACTCTGGAATAATAGAAATAAATATTAGAGTTTGACTTTGACAGCCAGTTGCAAAAACGAACTTTAAACTTTTAAAGCTGTCATTCAATACTAATCTTCCGTAAACTTGTTATAACTTGTTGCAGAAAGCAACATTAGACTCGATTTTCATAATGATTCTTTGATGAAATTAATTAAATCATTAGCGTTAGGAGTGTTCATCTAAAAAGTTGGCAACATCGCAAATAACTGTCAAATATTTACCTGTTTTGATTAATTTGGCAGTTTACCATATGGAAATAAGAAATATAGCTAACTAGTGGACTAAAATATTAATAATGAATTGCAATTATAATACTGAATTTGATATACAAAGGCAGGGTTTTTTTACATCTAAAACGAATTATTCGGTGTTACGATATTAATTATTGCATTTCATTAACAATATTTTAGTTCACTAGTTAGCCAAATTTCTTATTTCCATACAGTAATATCGCCAAATTAATCAAAACAGCAAAATATTTGACAGCTATTTGCGACGTTGCCAACTATCTGCATAAACGCTCTTAATTATTAATTACGTAATGGGGCATTAATGTTTGTCTTTGTGGAACTAGGTGTAAGTCTCTCCAAACACCATGATTCAGCGCTGGCATGGAATTAAGAAAATATTCGCGATGCAGCCCTTGCGACAAAAGCCAGTGTGGATTCTGACTGAGAAGAAATGGCTAAACAAACTCACGGAGCTAAATACCAGACCAATATAAAATTATGTAACCGATTTAGCTAATAATTACCAATATAACAGATAATATTTTGGTCCCGCCCGGCTGTCATTTGTGGATCTTTTGTGATCTGGAAACCTGTCATAGAGGTCCAATAGGCAGTCGCTCCAAGTAAAATACTGGTAAAGGTATGTTGCCTGGGAAAAAAAAAACTATTTAGTCCGTCAGTCAGATAATAAAAAAATATTAGACACGTATTTTTTGCTTTATCAAATAAATAGAAAATGCTTTAGATAAAACGCATTAAAGTCGGGGAGCTCGCTACGTCACAAGTCAGTATAAAGTCTACCGGCCAGTGACATCATGCTACATTTTAACGCATTGCCTAATCAATGTATTGCCGTAATCTTTTTGATTACGTAAAAAAAGAAAAAATACGTGTCCAATATTTTTTTTGTCGTTATCCCTATTCAGTTGAATCCGGTTAGACTGGAAGCCGACCCCAATACAGTTGGCAAAAGGCCAAATAGATGATGATGGGGGAGATATTGAAATGTTGGGTAAATTACATTTTTTTTATTTTTTTTAAACGTTCAGCATGACCAATTTGAACGAACCATTTATTTATTTATTTATTTATTTAACAGTTTATGTACACACATTATAAATAGACAAGAAGAAAGGAACAGAAAAAAACGTACAAAGGTGATGCTTATTTCTAAAGAAATCTCTTCCAGCATACCTGCGATAGGAAAGTAGTTAAAGAGATGTAGACAACGTGTGTAAGATTAGAAGAGAAAATAATATACATAAAATAAAAACACTTAATTATTCGCTAATTTAACTATAAACATACAATATGAGAATAAACTTACATACATACTTCTAAAATAAATAACCCTAAAATAGATATACTTAATTATAATGTAGTATAAAATAATAAATGCAAAAAATGCAACTATGACGAAGTGGACAGATAGTGTTCTTTCACTCTTCTTTTAAAAACTGCAACAGTTTGGCAGTCCCTAATGTCAGGCGGAAGTGAATTCCACAACCGAACCGCACCACCAACCACCACAACCACCACCATGAGTTAATACAACGTTAAAAGTTTCAACAAAGAGATTACTTACGATGATTTTTGACAGAGAGGGAAGTTCTTCCAGAAAGATTGTCATGTCAAGGTGTCATTGTCAAAACTAATATCAGATTGACTGTATCGAATAAATCCATAAAAATATTTTAATCTCAGCAACCAGGGATGTTCGCATCCACACCCGAATTGAAATATGATCAACATACAAGGAAGCAGCGCTGCAATTTGTAAAAAACGTAAGAAATTTTGAATTTCGCAGTGCCGCCTTGACGAACCCCTTAAAAAAACTCGAGCTCCGCATCCACATTCGCGCATGTGAACCACAAAAAATCCACATCCGCAGATATAAAAAAATCTGCATCCGCAACATATAAAACATTTGAATTGCAAAAGATTTTTTTTAATTTTTCTTTCATAAAAGTGAACAAAAATCTTTAATGAACCACATTTACCCCATGGGTATAAAACAGCGTTTAACACACTAGGAGCAATGGGGTGAGTGTGAGCTACACACACTCACAACGACACCAACGCTACTATATTTTATAGCACATCTATCAGTACACAACCACCTCAACCCTGCTATATAAACCACAAGGCTAGATATTTCTCCTCAGTCGAAGTAGGCGCGCACCGCGTTTGCCACGATAGGTAATGTTGTAATACAATAGTACCTAGTGAAGTGTATAGTGTTGTGCTCCAGTTTTCCGACTTTCGAACTTCCGACTTTCGAGTTTCGAGTTTCCGACTTCCGAGAATAGGGAGCACTGGTGAGTTTTTTTATTTGTTTTTTAAGGCGTTTGACGTTTTATAGATAAGGGCAGTTATAATATACAGAATCCCAATTACCACCGTAATTTTAAATGTTCAGAATCTCAACTTAGCGACAATCAATGTCAAAAACTTGTCAAAAAAAATAAGATTTCGTTTTGACAGATTGAGACTGAGATTAGAATGCAAACATTAACATTTTAGGAAGATCGTATAGTATACCTACTTTTACAATATTTGTAAATACGAGTACATATATTTATGTAAGCACCATGTTTTTATCACATAATGAATGTATCTGTCATTGATTAATTTTTAATAATTTTTACCTATTGTGGTAGGTATTTTATTATTATGTTATTTTGGGTCAGTGTCAGCTCGGCCCGAGTCAACTCAACCTGAATAATAATACTTACCAGATACTACTTCGTCAAAACGCCAAAACCGCATGTACCGTCAGCATGAAAAGTATCGACCAATTAAATATTCTAAGTGCATCGTCTTCACATATAATTATATAATTAATGTGTGCAAAGTATTGTAAAATATTTTAAAAGAGTAACGGTGGACTTTCTTGCCCATTCTTCTCCATACGATACTACCTTTTGGAAGGAGCGATTAGAATCAATAATATTTTGTTGTTAGTTTTGTCGTTCAAAGGTGCCTTTTATGTTTGAAACAAAGATTTAAATCGTAGATTTGCCCTCACTGTACTAAGTCGCACGAAAAATCGTCAATAAATAATGAGAGGAGCGAGCTCGCACAACAATGGCGTTTCCATGACAACCAAGTCAAGTCTCTGCGACACTGTCTGTCTCAGAGGTGTCAAACCGAAACAAACGCGACCATCTTTTGACGCGGCAGGGCAAATCGACGATTGAAATCTTTGATTTGAAATAAATGATTTGACTTTAACTTCCTGCCCTGCTAAGCCGAAAGGCTTTATCTCAATCGGAGTAAGTTTTGAGAAAATTGACTTTTTGTAAATTGTAATTTAAGGAAACATAAGGATAAAAAAAACTTCTTAGTGTTTTTTTTAAATGTTTTAAATTAGATAGCGTTATTTGGCTTATACCATTAGATGCGAAATTTTTATAGCTATTAAATGGTATAAAAAAAACTAAAAGGCCGTATCTCAGAGATACCGCCTTTCGGCTTAGCACGGCTGAATACGGAAATTGTCTCTGGTTTTTTTGAGAGTCGATCTATGACTATAGGGCTGTGATAGTCGTCTACAGGTTGATGTTAAATACTTAAAAGATTGAAACGCGATATTAATTAAGTATTTTTACAAACCATTCGTATTCCTGACCCTGATTATTGACCCAGCGCGAATGTGGTGTTCGTGACCAAACCATGCCCCATATGTTGGCATGTCCAAAGTGTCCTCTCCATACACCTGACCTTCTGAGGACGTAAAAACACCACTAGGACCGCGATTGGCGTGGCCACCTATTGTACCCAGCTCATTTAATTACCGTCAAGTCGAAAAGAAGAAGAAAACTCGTATTCCTGTAAAATCTAAGAAACTAAAATAAATATTCTTAGAGTAGGTTTACTTCGATAGGGTAACGGATGGGGTTCGAATTCACGACCTCGCCAGTCTGAGGCCTTAGCTCTTGACGTGTGAAGCATATATGATATCTTGGATATCTACCCACAAGTTAGCTTCCATTAAAAAAGTTAACATGTCCGTGAAAATGAGATCATTATCTTGCCTAGCCTTTTCCCAAGTATGTTGGGGTCAGCTTCCAGTCTAACCGCATGCAGCTGAATACTAGTATATTACATGGTGCAGCTGCGTATCTGAGCTCTACAACCCAGTTAATCTGCGTTCGCAATGCATTTGCCAAACATATAAACAAAAACGAGTTTTAGGAAAAACAACTGTAGTACCTACCTAAACATAAGGTTCAGTTTGCGCTACAACTTCATATTTTTAATGACTTTTTTAACAATACTAGGCGGTCTAAAATCAACTTTATTTACACCAGCATAAAGTTGATGCTTGTCTAAGTGGAAAACTCGTGTTTGTTTACATATTTGGCAAATAAATTGCGCACGCAGATTAGGTACATGGGTCATTGAAAATTATAATGTTGTCTATGAATGAACCACAGTATCTTCTTTTTCCTATAAAGTCTAAAAATAAATATCACCTAAGCATTAAATCCAAGTCTTCACGACTCTGTAGCCTCCTATAGCTGCTTGAGAAAAACGAGGAAGCGCATCTACTTTTAAATATTTATAGATGACATTTCTGAATGCTAAAAATAACTATCAAATTTTATTTAACGTAACTAATTAGTATTAATGTAACTTATTATTGAATTATTCGATAATCGATAATATATTTAGCTAATAATATAGCTAATTTATAGGGACATCGATGCCAAAACTGATACCATGGATTCAATGTGTTATGTAACACATTTTCGTAAACGATTACGAGTAATCTGTTTCATTTTGACAGTTCAACAACATTCATTGCGTTATTTACGTTGTTGAGCAGATTTTTTTTCGAGCTTGTGAAGCAATGGAATAGCAATCAGTTTTAAAACAATTCGGATTCTGATTGATCGTGAATTACGTAATTAGGATACTAGTGCTTACCGAAAGAAAGATTCGAAACGTTGCCGGGAATATTGACATATTTGGGAAAACAGAAAGTGCATTTTCTATGGGAATTTTGTTTGATTTATAGAAATTTGGATAGTACGTCAGTCGGGTCAACTATAAATAAAATACAAGAATAAATACATAGATGCATACAATTAATCCGCCTAGCCTTTTCCCAACTATGTTGGGGTCGGCTTCCAGTCCAACCAGATGCAGCTAAATACTGTATTTTACATGGAACGAGAGCCTATCTGACCTCCACAACACAGTAACTGGGTAATACGATACCCCAAGGTAAGACTGGTTGTCGGACTTTCGGGCTTCTGACGAAACGACAGCGACCCGTAACGACTGTCCAAAGATCCACGAATGACAGCCGGGACCAACGGCTTACGTGATTTCCGAGGTACGGAGGAGTCTCGGTATGTAAAGATGGACACCCATCCACAGACCAACCCCGGCAAGCGTAGCTTAACCTCATGGATCGAACCGTGCGGCTGTTATTACTTAGCCACGAGGTCCTCCACTAAATGCAACATATAAACAAAATATACTAAGAGAGATAAAAAAAACATTGATGGAGAATAATAATTAATCAAACAATCAACTGTTGATTCTGCCAACTTCTTGAGAATGGGTTCATGTGAATTATTATTTTTAAATCAAAAACTTGGTATTTTTATGCCTAGGTTAACAGCTTTCATTTTGTGCGCGCAATAACGTTTTTAGCACGCAAAATTTACACCTATGCATTTTTATAAAATAAATACATAAATACCCCGTAGCATTGAAGCATACAAAATGTACACGGACGGAAAAAAAAAATTGAGACAGGACCAAGAATTATTGCGAAGTACATACAAAAATACTTGTCTAAAATTTGTGAATGGAATTCCTCCATAAGTCCTAAGAACGTTTTCTTGTAGCTGCATGCAAATTAGCTATCCTTCTTATTGGCATGTGCTACCTAACATATGTCAAATAATTTAATGATAAATGATTTTTTGAGATGGGGCAGCAAAGGCAGGTACATTAACCGTTGTCGCTTCAAGAAAACGGTCTTATTTTGATCTGCATTCACAGATTTTGATAAAAATATAGTCAGCAAGGAAATTGATAGTTTTCACAAAAAAAAATTTGAATGCCAATCGATCCTGTTTCTTATAAGGATCAAAAAACTCCATTGGACCAGCTGAGGTTTGAGTACTAAAAAACTTGGAAATCGCAAATCACCATGCACCTGCATGCCAGTTCGTCACCATTTGTTAAGTGATTTATCTTTCATAATTATAATTAAATGTAATTGAATAAATTGTAACCTAATAACTATAATTGTAATTTAACTTAAACTTATTTTTAATGCAATGTTTTTAATGTGTAATGTTTTAATGTGTAGTGAATCCTTGTGTATATTATTTCTATGTAATTTGTAGTGCTTAATATGGGAATAATTTCCTGAAATAAATGATTAATTAAAATTAAAAACTTTTCCGATACATTTCTGACGAAAGGAGCCTCTGCCCCGTCTCAAAAAATCATGATGCATAGTGCACCTAGGTATGCGCATACACATGTGCACTATACCTAATATCTCCCGCGTAGATGGCCAGTCTCCACTGAGTGTGAATTTGGACTCCTATCACAAGGAGTTACGATCGCCGAGACGGTATTACGATCATCGTAAATATGTCAAACTAGTGACCATAAATTATTTTGACACCCTAAAAATATTTATTCGGAAAACTATACAATTATGACAGTATATTTGCATTGAAATTAAATAAAATCACAAAACCTAATGACAGTACCTATTTGTATTTTAATTTAATTTAATTTTGGTATAGAAACTAACACTGAATTATGCAAAAGTTAAGTAAATTGCAAATAATATTATTTATTATTAATTATGTTTAGGTAGTTACTAGTATTTATTGGACAATAATCATTTGCATTTTACGAATCAAGAATGAGCATATTTAATTTTAATGGTTTTGACAAATTCCACTAATTACTTAATTTCGCAAGTTGAATTTCATGCGACATATGGTGCAAGTCGGTTGCAAAAATTAAATGGCACAAGACTATTTCTCCTAGATTATGAAATTGAAAAAGTCGGTGGGTCGAGTCCCGCTTGATTCAATTGGGTATCAATCAATCCGCCTAGCCTTTTCCCAACTATATTTGGGTCGGCTTCCAGTCTACGGATGCAGCTGAATACAAATATTTTACATGGAGCGCCTGCTTATCTGACATCCACAACCCAGTCACTGGGTAATACAATACCCCTTGGTAAGACTGGTTGTCAGACTTTCGGGCTTCTGACGACCCGTAACGACTGTCAAACATCCACGAATGACAGCCGGGACCAACGGTTTAACGTGCTTTCCGAGGCACGGAGGAGTCTCGGTAGGTAAAGATGGTCACCCATCCACAGACCAAGCCCGGCAAGCGTAGCTTAACCTGATAGATCGACCTGTGCGGCAGTTATTACTTAGTCCTCGAATCCTATCCTAACTAATATTATTTACCTGCGTCCCGCGGTTTTACCTGCATAAGTCTCGATCCCGCGGGAATATCGGGATAAAAAGTATCCTATGTCCTAACCCAGGTCATGGTCTACAAACAATGTATGTTTTTTTGTTTACAGACCAGAGTTCGTAACTTACAAACATACAAAAAATCAAATCGTTTCTCTTTATAAATTAGTTTAAAAGAATAAATAT
Source organism: Agrochola lota (assembly GCA_947364205.1). Classification (NCBI taxonomy): domain Eukaryota; kingdom Metazoa; phylum Arthropoda; class Insecta; order Lepidoptera; family Noctuidae; genus Agrochola; species Agrochola lota. The sequence continues at coordinate 3,183,849 of OX376246.1, read as the reverse complement.
TTAATCTGGAAGAAAGAAAATTTATTTATTTAGCAGATATTTAGAGGCACACAACACAACATACTTATTATAAGTTAAAAAAAAAAAAAAAAAAAAAACTCAGGAATGTGCGCCTCGCGGTTGCGCCAAATAGGCCCAGTAGCCTAATTACGCAACACATTTTCGATTTACAATTGAGTCAAATTGGTTTCTTATTGTTTGACTAGAATTGCTTTCAATTTACAACTTTTGAAAGCAATTCTAGTCAAACGAAACCAATTTGACTCAATTGCAAATCGAAAATGTGTTGCGTAATTAGATAGCTGTTCAGTAAAAATACCAGACAACTAGTGTCTGACGCTGGTATTCAGCTGCACCTGAACATCATTGTGGTCCACTGATTATCACTGAATAGGGATGACAAATATTTTTTGTCCCTCGGATTGATTATCAAAAAAATTGGACACGTATTTTATCTTTTTTTATGTAATCAAAAGATTACGGCAATACATTGAGTTCAAATGTGGCATGACGTCACTCTTCAGTCGATTTTATACTGAGTTGTGACGTAACGAGCCAACTTTAATGCGTTTTATCTAAATCAATTTTTATTAATGTGATAAAGCAAAAAATACGTGTCCAATATTTTTTTATTATCTGACTGACGGACTAAATAGATTTTTTGTTTGCATAATTATTATGTTTTCTAATTAACACTAATTAAACTGCACACAACAAAATATTGAGAAAGAATATGTCTGCATGCTTCGATGATTTCTTTATATTTTGTCGGAGGAAAGACTTACGACACTATACATACACACATACACACATAAAAAAAATACAAACAATATTTTTGATTGGTTAGAAATGTTTACAGTTCCATAATGCAATAAAATGTGTTCCACGAGTGACAATGGTCATAGCGCAGTAAAATGAATCTTTTGGCGCGTTGTCAAAATTGGAACGAACGCCGCCATCTTGCTTTTTCAATACATTTCACACTGAGATTTCACAAAGTACCACAAATGTTTACAGAAAGCGCATATCATATCAATACAAATATTTGTTCCGTGCGGGGATCGAACCCGCTACAAGTTGGGCTGCAGTCGATCGCTCAGCCACTGCGTCAACCGTGTCGTCAAATAGCGAAAAACGCAATCAATCTGCTAAGCTTTTTCCCGGGATCGGCTTGCAGTCTAACCGGATGCAGCTGAATACCAATATTTTACATGGAGCGACTGCCTATCTGACCTCCATAACCCAGTAACTGGGTATCAAGATACCCCTTGGTAAGACTGGTTGTCAGACTTTGGGGCTTCTGAGTACTCGTAACGACTGTCAAAGATCTACGAATGACAGCCGGGAAAAACGGCTTACCGTGCTTTCCGAGGTACAGAGAGGTCTCGATGTGTAATGAATGGTCACCCATCCACGGACCGACCGCGGCAAGCGTAGCGTAACCTTCGCTGGACCCGTGCTGCTGTAATTATTTATCCACCAGCGAAATAGCGAAAAACTATTATTTTTAATTGGCAAATTCTATGTAATTTGGCAGTATAACCTCAGTCTTAGCCGGGGGCAAAGCGTAACAATTTGTTATGCAAATTCAAACTCGTAGAACAATGCGGAAAATAAAATATATATCTATAAATAATGATATAGCGTCATTATTTCCTTGTTGGGATTATAATTATTTTGGGGTACCTATTACAATACGATTAGAATTTGTGTTAGTCTATCTACATGTCTGTTCTGTGCACGTACATTTTTTTTTTACTGGTATTTACTTGTCAATACTCATGTGGTCATCTAAATCACTACTGACGTGCCGCAAAATCCTGCATCGTGCAAGCAGAGTTTACCGGGCGACTAGCATATGTACGACGTCCTGATATCAGCCGTCCGGCAGTTGCCCACCCGACACAACACCCGTCTCACTCGCTTTTTTATAAAGGATGAGTGAACTTTAAACCCTGTTCCTCATACCTCTATACTCAATATTTATTTGCATTCCACAATGTTAACTTAGGTGGTAGATTTAAAAAAGATATGGTCATTATGGATCCTGTCGGGCACGGCAAGATAGAACCTAACAAGAGGGTATTTGAATTATCTACATCAATTCTAGCTTAGAGAGTTGTATTTATGATTATAATTCTGTAAACACATATTTGTAACGATCGCGAATCATATTTAGATCCACATAAAACCTGATACAGACCTGCAAATTGCAAAAAAACGTAAGCAAAATTTAATTTCGCGGGCTTCAAGTCCTCACAATGGGCCTCATTAGAAGGCTGAAAGTCACCCAAAGGGCAATGGAGAGGGCTGTGCTTGGAGTTCCCCTATGTGATCGAATCAGAAATGATGACCACGGTAACCGACATAGCCCGAAAAATTGCCAAACTTAAGTTGCAGTGGCAGTGGCAGGGGCTTGTGGCTAAGTTATAACAGCTACGCGGGTCGATCGATCAGGTTTAGCTACGCTTGCCACGTTTGGTCCGTGGATGGGTGACCATGTTTACATAACAAGACCCCTCCGTGCCGTTAAAGCATTAACCCGTTGGTCCCTGTCATTTGTAGATCTTTGACAGTTGTTAAGGGTCGTCATTAGCCCGAAAGTCTGACAACCAGTCTTACCAAGGGGTATCGTATTACCCAGTTACTGAATTATGGAGGTTATACCTCAGTTATACAGTATGTTGATTAGCGAAAGATGTTCCCGTTAACCTGCAATAGTACAGCGTCCATACAGGCAACAAAAAAATACTACTTAAAATCGTCCGACTACTTAAAAAAACAGTTGTTAAGGGTCGTCATTAGCCCGAAAGTCCGACAACCAGTCTTACCAAGGGGTATCGTGCTACCCAGTAACTGGGTTGTGGAGGTCAGATAGGCAGTCGCTCCATATCAAATACTGGTATTTAGCTGCATCCGGTTAGACTGGAAGCTGACCCCAACATGTAGGGAAAAGGCTAGATAGAAGATGAAGTGGCAGTGGGCAAGGTACATTGCTCGTAGAACAGATGGTAGATGGAGCCGAAAGGTTCTGGAGTGGCGATCGGCGTACCGGAAGACATAACGATGGAAGGCATCCCACAAGGTGGACCGATGACCTTGTGAAGGCCGCAGGAATCCGCTGGATGCGGGAGGCACAGAACCGGTCGAAGTGGCGGTGCTTGGGGGAGGCCTATGTCCAGCAGTGGACGTCTATCGGCTGAAATGATGAATGATGACCCTGGCGCTTTCGCCTTAAGCTGTTGTTATCTCGACTATGCGATCAACATTTCAACACGTTGAATATTCTTGACCTGTCAAAATGTAACCTAGGTTCAATAATTGATTTGGCCGATAGTACATAAGTGTCGGCCATTGCAATTATTTTAGGCTATGGACAATGACATTTATTGATTAATATACTTTCTCTCTTTTTTTTTACAAAACTTGACATTTATAAAATTCACTACCTGTTCGTGTTATTTTCAAGTTAATGAATTAATGACATGTATTAGAAACACATTATTTAAAAAAAATATGCTTTAATATAGGCTGAGGGGCTTGTGGTTATGTAGTAACAGCCGCACGGGTCGATCGTTCAGGTAAAGCTACGCTTGCCGCAATTTGTCCGTGGATGGGTGACCATCTTTACATACCAAGATCCCTCCGTGCCTCGGAAAGCAAGTTAAGCTGTTGGTCCCGACTGTCATTCGTGGATATTTGACAGTCGTTACGAGTAGTCAGAAGCCCGAAATTCTGACAACCAGTCTTACCAAGGGGTATCGTATTACCCAGTATCTGAGTTGTGGAGATTATACCACAGTTATACAGTATGTTGATTAGCGAAAGGTGTTCCTGTTAACCTGCAATAGTACAGCGTCCATACAGGCAACAAAAAATACTACTTAAAATCGTCCACGTCCTTTTCACTGAAAGAAAGAGTGAGCATTCGTTCGTCCTTTTCACTGAAAGAAAGAGTGAGCATTCGTTCGCCAATACTCAATACTCAATATCTTTATTGCTTTACCATAATGTGTACTTAGGTGGTAACTATATAATTTAGATCATTATGGACCCTGTAGGGCACAGCAGAAGGGTAGGAGAGAGGAAGCCCTGTTTTAGGAGATCATTAAGTTGTTATTGTGGGAGCAAGTTTTAACTTACCTACATTTATTTAAAGTCAGGAGATCGCAAATAGGATACTAAAATGTCGCTTATCTATTGTTTATGTATTGTTTTATCTGTAAAAATGTACTTAAATATTTTAGATTATTTTTATATAAGTAACTATGTATGTACATATGTATTATAATTCTGTTTATTCATTTATATAAAATGTTTATCTTCGAATAATTATTATTGCTACATTGTTGAATTTATTATAATTGCTAATTTATTTAATTATTATTTTTGTTATAAGTATATTTGTTTATGAAAAATTTCCGTGTCATATTTTTTTTTTTTTCTTATTTTCTATGTGTATCATTTAAATATTCATATATGGAGCATTTGTTTATCAGTATTTTTTTAAGTTTATTTATAAATATATTCAACTTTTCTTCTTTCAATGAACACACATGTTCGCTCGCTCAAGTGTTATCATATGCCGCGCGTACAAACACTTGCTCGCTCAGAACTGTTTAGAACGGAGCTAAATACTTGTTCGACGCGTGCCTAATGTCAAACGTCTTACGTCAAATTCCATATTCTAGATGTCATGTCAAACAGTTGTTTAGCTAAAAACAACTGCTATACCACAAAATACAGATGGGCCACTCCGCAAAATAATTTAAATAAAAAGCGACTCTTGCTACGACACAATAAAGTGCAATTTAGGTCGCACAGCGCTGTGGATGGGAGGCCGTCACTTCCTTCTGCGAAGCAGTAATGCTCGCGAAGGAGGAGGCGGAGCGCGCGAGGGAGAGGCAAGATGCGCGCCCTCGTGCCCCTATTCGCCGCAGGAGACGCCCCAGGCGTCGGGAGTCGCGAGCCGACTTCCGGTCACCGTAGGCGCGGGCTTGTGGACGGTGAGCAATGGGTAGCTCGCCGTCCGATAAGGACCAGGCCCGGCTCGACGGCGCGTTGTGTTCCACGCGCGCCTCAAAGAGATGTCAGCACCAACTGACGGGGTCAGTAAGGGCCAATGCCTGCCAGGGTTGCGAGTTTGTCCGAAAGGGATATCGCAGCCCCGGCACACAGGCAACGGAAGGAACACAGGTGGGTTTTAGGCAGAAAAAATCTGACACACCCTCCCGCTTCGCCCAGAGCGGGAGAAGTTATTTGATAATTTCCCACCGTCAAAAAAAAAGAGGAGAAAAAGGTCGCACAGCGCTAATTACCTACAGTTATATTCACCTAGAAGTTGCCTCTCTTTCTATCGCGTAACTCTTATATCTTCTGACTACGTTACACTCACTGAATTGGCCCGCCAAGACGGGCCCGCTGCGTCCTGTCCCATCTATATTAATCTGTGGTTATACTCGAATATCTTTTTCAAGTAGGTACTTATTAATATAATAATGCTTAAATAATAGACGACGTATATTTAGTAACCTAATCCACTTAGCTGTTCTTAAAGATTCATAAAGAACCCTGTAAGAAATAGACACGTGTTTCACTTCTCAACAAACCATCCTCGGACGGCTTTACGGATTTGGATGAAATTTGGGACATGCGTAGACCATGACCTGGATTAGGACATAGGATACTTTTTATCCCGATATTCTCAAGGGATCGAGACTTATGCGGGTGAACCGCGGGGCGCAGCTAGTATTTTATAAGTTCCATGTAATCGAGGGCAACCTATTTATCTCTATTAACGAAACAAAAAGGCGTAGAAGTACAGGGCTCACCAATTAGTTTCATTGGGGGTCCGTTTTAAAAAATGATATAACTGGTCGGTTTGGTTGACGATTACTAGGAAACATGATTAAAAATATCAATTAAGAAATAAATCGAAAAGAATTTTTTTTTGTTAAGTAGTAAACGAATTATTATTTAGTGAACAAAATAAGTAATTATGAATGTAAAATATAAAAAAAATATAAAAAAAATTAAAATATTTTTATAAAAAACAAAAAACATTTAAAAATACTAAAAATAGCCCATCGGCATCAGGAACAGGGTCCTGATTATTTTATTATTATTAAGATTCAATTTATTTATATATTTTACTTTTTACATAAGGTCCGCACAAAATAGCTCGGCGGTTCAGACCCGGACCGCGGTCCGCCATCAACTCCTGCACTAAACCAACGACGGTCACTGAAGTAAAAAGCATTGAATTAATACATAATATTTTTGTAAGTTTAGTTAACAGTAAAAAAACGCGTGTTTTTAGTGAATAGAGTAATTATAACCAACCTTACTGTTCAGTGTCGGCGGTACATCGATCCATAATACTTTGTAGATGTGGCAGTTTACATATATACCTTTACATTAACTTACTAGCTGCCCGTCCCGGCTTCGCGCGGGCAGCACTAAGTACTTATCTAACCTACCTTCCTACCCTACCCTATCTACCTGCCTACGTACCTACCAACTTACCTATTTTCTGAAATTTTCCAATTTTCTGCGCAATTTTCTTTCCGGAAGAACCATGTACAAAGTATTAGAAAACCTAAAACAAAAAAAATTAAGTCAAAGTCAAATCATTTATTTCAAATAGGCCCATAATCGGTGATGTCGTTCTCAAGTAATGGCGTGACCAAGGGATATAGGGATTCATTTTTATACATTTAGATAGATAGATTCAAACATTTAGCACACATTTACCTATGCTTGGAGTTTCCCTACATGATCGAATCAGAAATGAAGAGATCCGCAGGAGAACCAAGATAACCGACATAGCCCGAAGAATTGCCAAACTTAAGTGGCAATGGGCAGGGCACATTGGTCGCAGAATTTTGCAGAACAGATGGCCGATGGAGCCGAAAGGTTCTGGAGTGGCGACCGCGTACTGGGAGATGAAGCGTTGGAAGGTGGAACGATCGAAGTGGCGAAGCTTGGAGGAGGCCTATGTCCAGCAGTGGACGTCTTTCAGCCGAAATGATGATGATGATGATGATTCAAACATTATAAAAACACAAATTTTTCGATAAAACGCAAAAATACCATCCTGTATCATCACCATCTCTGCCTAGCCTTTTCCCAACTATGTTGGGGTCGGCTTCCAGTCTATCCGGGTGCAGCTGAATACCAGTATTGTACATGGAGCGACTGCCTATCTGACCTCCACAATCCAGTAACTGGATAATACCCCTTGGTAAGACTGGTTGTCAGACTTTCGGGCTTCTGACGAGTCGTAACGACTGTCAAAGATACATGAAGGACAGCCGGGACCAACGGCATAACGTGCTTTCCGAGGCACGGAGGAGTCTCGGTAAAAATACCACTCTGTTATACAGAATGGTATTTATTCTTAGATGGCATACCCATCTGGTTTTCAGAGATATTGTTTCCGTTAAGGATCAAATCTTATAAAAGGGTTAGGTTTCAAATTAAAGGTAATAGCTTGTTTTCGCAATTTTCTTCAAATAAAATAAAGTTTTCTCAAAAAATTGAGATCATTGTTCATATGACCATTTTTTCTTTTATTAGTCTACTTCTCATAATTTTGAATTTCATACTGATGTCCTTAAAAAAAACTCACTTTGTATATAAGAAATTTGATATATTTTTGTGTTAACATTATGTTTACGGGTGAGTGGAGGAGCTCGTGGCTAAGTAATAACTAATGCACGGGTCGATCTGTCAGGTTAAGCTACGCTTGCCGGGGTTGGTCTGTGGATGGACGACCATCTTTACATACCGAGACTCCTCCGTGCCTCGGAAAGCACGTTAAGCCGTTGGTCCCGGCTGTCATTCATGGATGTTTGACAGTCTTTACGGGTCGTCAGAAGCCCGACAGTCGGACAACCAGTCAAGTGGTATCGTATTACCCAGTTACTGGGTTGTGGAGGTCAGATTGGCAGTCACTCCATGTAAAATACTAGTATTCAGCTGCATTCGGTTAGACTGGAAGCCGACCCCAACATAGTTGGGAAAAGGCTAGGCAGATTGATTATGTTTACGGGTAATATTTAACAAAATGATGATCGACCTATTTGCAAAAAATCAATAAAAACGAGCTTGTTTTGCTAATAAATCTAAAAGGTATCCATTTTTTTTCTTATTCTCTTTTCAAACAAATAATTATTAAAGTACAATTACTCCTTCGTGGTCATGAGTACCAAAAGAGGTCATTGTCAGTATTTACCAATTTAATAACACCACTAACAATGCACAGTATCAATCAAAATTCAACCTTAAACCAAAGCAATAAAGTACATAAATACATTTTCCAAACTGCAACATTAAAATTGTTTTAACAATATTAGTTTCTGCAACTAGGAAATTGATAATGGACTTTAAATCACGGAAGGTAAGGTTGAATTTAGATTGTTTTCAATAAGGTTATTAAACGGTTAATTGGCTAGTACAAAAGTACTGGGTAATAATTTATTCTACGCGGATTTTTAAATGAATGAACGATAATTACTGTAAAAAGCCTAGCTGTCATATTAGGTATAGTTTTGTAGATAAAACATAAAGAAAAAAACAACCGACTTCCAAAAAAAAACACTACAAAGTGAAAAAAATACTTTAAATTCGGAAGTCGGTGTCTTTGGTTCTGTATTTTAGTTTTTTACCACTGACTCCGAAATCGACCTACAATTGACGAAAATATCGATGCCCAAACATAAAAAAATATATAAAAAATACTTAATTACAGACGAACATAATTATTACCTCCCTCTTTTTTTTTAAGTCTTTTACAAATAAGAACACTGCAGTAGCAGCCCGGAGTCAGGATTTGTGGGGTCAGTGACAGCTCGGCCCGAGTCAAGTCAACCCGAATAATAATATCAGATACTACGTCGTCAAAAGTGTCCGGTTAATGGCTCGCCCCCTAAGTATGAGACTTAAGCATAACTGGCGAAATGTGGGTGTACTATAGATACATGTCTGCCTAACCCTTTGGAAGTAACAAGCGCGAAGATATTATGTGTAACACTGATGTCAAAAATAAGTAATACCTAGGAACTGTTTTTATGGTGCATTTTTTGCCGACTTCAAAAATGGAGAAGGTCAGAGATTGGTCGCGTTTTTTATGTACCTATGTGCAGCGATCACTCAGACTTTTATGCGCCGAATAAGTATCTACGTAATTATTTGCTCATTTACATGTATTTTTTTTAATTTAAATAGGTACTTCAATATTTTAGGTACCTACTTAGTTCTTAAGGTATTTCCATTAAAAAAAAAAAATTAAAAGTTTTTTTTTTCGAAAACATTCTTTTATAGACATCAAAAACCGAAAAAATCAAAGAGAAACAAGCATTATATCACCCTACACTTTAAATTATTTTTCACTTTGAAGACACATTTCCGATAAGTTTTTTAAAATAAAAGTATCTGTTTGTAAGAGAATTATGAAATAAAATGTCTTCTAAAACTGTATTTTACCATTAAAACTACAATAACAAGTCGACTTCTGGAAGCTTCAACAAACAAGAACTAAACAAAAAACTATCGCGACCTATATTTCTTAGCTCATTATGACCTAGACCCAGATATCTCTGAAGCATAACTAGTGCCAAATAATTGACCCAAGAAATCCTCTAGTTGAGCTATTGATCAATATAGAATCTCCATTTAACGCCGAGTATGGTGGCATTCATATCACAATTTGGTCAAAAGTGTGTTAGCTCTCTTCACCACTAAGGCGACGATATATATGTATTTACAGAATTATAATAATTGAAATCATCAACACAACAATACACTGGAAGCTGACCCCAGCATAGTTAGAAAAAGGTAAGGCAGATTGTGACATAAGTTAGTGATCAGTTGTAGATAGGAATCAGAAATGAAGGCTCAAACCCCATCGGTTGCAATGGTTAAGAGCGTTTATACAGAAAGTGAACAACGTCGCCAATAGCTGTCAAATAATTCGCTGTTTTGATTAATTTGGCTATATTACTGTATGGAAATAAGAAATATGGCTAACTAGTGAACTAAAATATTAGCCAAATTAATCAAAACAGCGAAATATTTGACAGCTATTTGCGACGTTGCCCAGTTTCCGTATTAAACGCTCGTCAATACCACTGAAACCGATATTATTTATTCGCACAAAACAAACTATAAATTACTAAAATACAGTTTCGCCATCACAAAGGCGTATAACATTAATAATAGCTTGCCAATTGATGCCAATAGACGGGCGCGGTCGAGTGCAAAAGTAGTTAAATATCTATACAGACTCAGGACCCAAACGTTGCGAAATATATCCTTGAGATAAATGCCTAACCGCTCTAGTAGGGTGACTAAGAGTTTACTGGTTAAAAATAACATGTTCAAATAAGACATAGCACAAAACTGCTTTGCTCCGCTCCGCAAACAAACACTTCCACACAATAGGCATAACGGACAGTCCTCTGTGCAGGGCGTGCATGGAAGCTGAGGAAACCGTTGCGCACGTGCTCTTTGAATGCTCGAGCATCACCCAGATTAGCACAGAAACCCTCGGGTCACCCAGATCCTACACAGATGTTCTGAACAGACCAGGAGACTTCTGGAGGGAGGTGGGCTGGTTAGAATAACCACCAACTGGCCGCCATGGCCCACGCACAATGGTCCACTTGACGGACTGAGTGCGGAAACCAAACCCCCTAACATAGAACATAGAACTACACCTCCGCTTTATGCATACACGTTTACACGCACACATTTACAATCAAACTACACGTCAGTAAGACTAGAATCTCAAACTTTTAAATAAGTGTATTCAAGAATGGTTTAGTTAAATTACAACTAATTATTAATATGGATAGTGCAAAAATACAATCATTTTTATTATGACTGTCATAATGCATAACGTCGTCCAAGCATATCTGCCAGGGTCGCGGGAAAGTCTGAAAGGGATACCGTGCCCCCTGGCAACGTACAGGCAGCTGAAGGAACACGCTGGGTTTTAGTCAGCAAGAGTCTGACACGCCCTCCCACTCCGCCCAGAGCGGGACAAGTTATTTGATAATTTCCTACTCAAAAACAAAAAGGTTCAAATAACATCACCCTAGTATTTTTAACCGCCTGTGTAATCTAATGGTAAGACCACCTGTCTCAGACCCAGAGGTCCCGGATCCGATTCCCAGCGGGGCAAAATGTTCTACTCGGTTTGGTTGGTGGTAGGGCTTGTTCTTTCTAAGTCCGCCCAGCTACCACCATCTTAACTAAGTCTGTCGCCATAACAACAATGTTAACAGCATTGTTGTGTTTCGGCGGTTAGAGGTAAGATAGCCAGTTCCTGTGGTTAAGGAGTCCGGGTGAAGCTCGCTTCCACCTTCGGCCTGATCATCACTAACCATCAGGTGAGATGCAGGCCAAGAGCTTCCACGTTGTGGTTATGTTTATTATAACCACGTTTGGTCAGTAATTTTGTGTTTAGTATGTTCAAAATTCCATCAGGTTAAGCTAGGCTTGCCGCGGTTGGTCCGTGGATGGGTAACCATCTTTACATACCAAGACCCGTGTCTCAGAAAGCACGTTAAGCCGTTGGTCCCGGCTGTCATTCGTGGATCTTTGACAGTCGTTACGGGTCGTCAGAAGCCCGAAAGGCGGACAACCAGTCTTACCAAGGGGTATCGTATTACCCAGTAAAGGGTTGTGGAGGTCATAAAGGTAGCCGCTCCATGTACAATGGTATTCAGCTGCATCCGGTTAGACTGGAAGCCCACCCCAATATAGTTGGGAAAAGGCTAGGCAGATTGATTGATTGAGTAGGATGTTCAAAAAGTATCTGCAAATGTCAATATATAGGAGGTATCACTTAAAAAATTGTGCTTTGATTTGCGTATTTGAATAAACAATAAACCCAAAATTCTAATTTTAAATCACCATAATGTTTTTTTAAATTTGGCATTGGTTAATTTTATAACCTCTATTGTCGTCCATAGTTTTTACAATTGCATAATATTATTCAAAGAATAATAATTTATTCTCGAGTTCAAAACCAAGGCACGCATGACTTTTCGGATTCATGTGCGTATTGTATAATTATCACTTGCTTCAAAAACGGTGAAGGAAAACATTCCTCGACGGCATGTGAAGCCAAGTCAGAGAATCATGGAGGGTTTATAAAAGCTCTCCTGTCACTGTTGTTTACATAGCAAGTAGGGGTACTTATACAAATTGGTGTGGACAAGGTATAATAAAAAAATAAAAAAACAATTTTCCAAATAATGTAGAACCGTCTTCAGATATTAGATAAGTGACGATAGGTAGAACCACCATTACCAAAAATTTTATACAGAATTTCTAATTTAGACTGTTACTTTTTTTCGGTCAGCCAATGACAGCAGTTACTATCAAATCTGAGATAGGAGCCTTTTGGCCTCGCACAGGACATACTTCTTTAAATTTAAATTTTACTTTGTTTTTTTTTGGCCAGTGTTTTTTTAGTTTAATTTGTGATTTCCTGTACGAGTCTCAATAAATACTTTTTCTTTCTTTCTAAATGTGACAGCAGCTGGTCTCTTTCTTGATTCATAATAAGCCTTAATGTTCCCACTGCTGGGGCGCAGGCCTCCTCTCTGTAGTGGGAGTGGGCCGTAAACCACCACGCGGGCCCAGTGCCGGTTGGTGGATGTCAAATGTCTTCGAAGCTTTGGCCGCAGGACATGCCGGTGCTTGCCGTTAGGCAATCACGATATTTCTCTTTTTAATTCATCTGCTACAAAATGTGAACCAGTAACTGATGTATAAATAGTAGATTATACAAAAAGTGAAAAAAATGCGAATTTAATTCGAGGGACCAAGTTGGATCCCGAGAGCAGCGAAGGATTCTAGAGTAAAATCACGAGCGTAGCAAGGGATTCTAGATTAGAATCCTGAGCGGAGCGAGGAGATGATTTACATTATTACTTATTTTAATATAACTTAATAAAGCTGAAGAGTTTGTTTTTTTGTTCAAACGTGCTAATCTCTAAAACTACCAGTTGAATTTGAAAAAATCTTTTTGCATTTGATGGCCTAGTTCGTGAGGAAGGTATAGGAGGATAGGCTATTAACATCACGCAATGACCTTTAGGAACAGAGCAAAAAGAAAAAAAAAAGTTGGAAAGAACGCTAAGCGAAAGCGAAGTAACGGGGCACGCCTGTAGGATATATTTTATGTCATAAACCTTTAAAAAAATAAATAACCGATGTCCAAAAAAAAACACTACAAAGTGAAAAATAACTTTAATTTTGGAACACGGTGGGTTTGAATTTTCATTTTTTGCCACCGAAATTAAAGTTATTTTTCATTTTGTAGTATTTGGAAGACGGTTATTATTTTTTTTGAAAATTGTTTTATTTCTAAATTTTTTGTCGTGGTACCTACCCCACGTAAATTCGAATACCACTACCTGCTATGTAAATAACAGTGACAGGAAGTTATTATAACATCATCTACATACACTAAGAGGGAAAAATACGTAAGTAAAGTAAAGTTATATGGGACCAACTTGGGAGCATACCCTTTCATACAAAAAATAATTTTCAAAATCGATCCACAATTGACGGAGAAATCGGTGGACTTACATAAAAAAAAAACTTGCGTGCGCTACGAACATAGAAACTCCTCCTTTTTGGAAGTCGGTTAAAAACAAGAAACTTCACGAGGACGAAGTCGCGGTAAGAAGTAAGTTTACAAGGAAATCCATAAAAGGGTAAAATCGTATTATCTAAATAACTTACCAACGTATAATTTAATTAAAACGACTGACGCTACAGGGTCAGTTTGTTAGATACGTGAGCGAACTTCATAAAGCCGCCATCTTGGATGCCAGCAAGATGTGGGTCAGAAATCAATATCAATCTGCCTAGCCTTTTTCCAACTTTGTTGGGGTCGGCTTCCAGTCTAACCGGATGCAGCGTAGCTTTACCTTCGATCGACACGTACGGCTGTTATTATTTAGCTACGAGCTCCTAGGAAGCTAGTGATGAGTCAGAAATGTAGGTACGTACGTACTAAATTCTAGCCGCCATTTTGGATGCCAGAAAGATGTAGGTCAGAAATGTACGATTTTATATTACTTACGAGTATGTGACTTATTGAAATACAAATGAATTTATGGAATTAGTATTAAAACTACAGGAAATTTATTCTACAAGCAACTTGGTATTAATATCTTATTTTTATTGCTAGTTTCTTGCAAATCGATTACTTACTATTCTTAAACGATTTTAAAAAAAGGAGGAGTATTCGAATTGGTGTTGGGTAGATACCACAACTAAAAAGTGCAAAATAAAATAAATAAATTACAAAAAAAATAACAACCGACGTAATATGTTATTTTTACTAAGTTATTTCCATGATTGATGAGACTCGCACCGACCGGGAAGCATGGCACAAAAGGTAGATGACCTTTACTCAGCAGTGGGTGGAATGAAGGTTTTCTGTAATTACGTTTACTAGGTGGCAGCACTGAGACGTCAGATCCGGGCACCTGTCAAACGTGTCAAAAGTGTCAAAGCATCTATATTTTCTGAACGAATGAAACGAATCATGAACGTCATCTTAAATTGTATGTTCATTGTCGAAATGGAAGACCTATTTTCAAATTGGCGCCAACTGGTGGCTTGAATTTTCATGTACACTCTCATTCCAAGGTTTTCAATGATGACGATGATTCTCTTATCTATTTTACACGAGAGAAGATGAATAGGTTTTTAGGGGCATGAGGAACAGGGTGTAAAGTTCACTCATCCTCCATAGAAAAGGGAGGATCCTCCGACCAGGCGTGTGTTGTGTCTGGTGGGCTACTGCCCGGTGATTGATGTCGGGATTTTGTAGAGAGAGAGAGAGATATTTTATTTTGAAAATATGGGTACAATACATGCTGTTGTAAGGAATAGGTTCAGCCATATGTTACCAGTAGGCATGCAAAAGTTACAACAATTATAAACTAAATCCAAACCGCAATCTAATCTAATCTAAGTCGCGAGGTAAACTCTGCTTGCGCGATGCTGGATTTTGCGTGACGTCAGTGTGATGGGTAGTTCACATGTAGATGCCGCCACAGGTCCAAAGTTATTCGCAAATTATACATCAATAAACTGACGCATACAATTGAGAGCAGTGGTGATGAAATTATTTACACAAAGTAAAGCCTTCCAAGGGTTCCACCCCCGAACTAGAAAGTAGTAAGTCGGAGCAGTTACCACTGGGCCGCCAATGAAAAACGGTGAAGGATAGCATCGTGAGGAAACCGGCATGTCATGTGTAGAACCAAAAATTCGAAATGTGACATCTACCAACCCGCACTGGGCCCGCGTGGTAGATTACAGCCCACTCTCTCTCACAGAGAGGAGGCTTGTGTCCCAGTAGTGGGAAAATCATTATACTTATACAACGTGTTAACATCTTCTTTTCGTGTGGTTAGTGACTAACCTGGTGTCAGAGTTTTAAAGCCGCCAATGGGCCTCTAACTTGGCTGCACATGCCGTCGAGAAATATCTCTCAGGCATGCCGGTTTCCTCACGATGTTTTCCTTCACCATTTTTGAAGCAAGTGATAATGATACAATACGCACATGAATCCGAAAAGCCAGAGGTGCGTGCCTTGGGTTCGAACTCGAGACCTATGACTTGGCAGTCCGACTGTCACACCACTAGGCAAACATAAACAAAACATATTTTATGGTATTGTGTAAACTTACTACGATAAAATAGTGTAATAATATCAAAATTATTTGTTACATTCCAAGCCACAGGCAATTTATTCTATGGTTACAAACAATAGAGTTACTTTTTTTATGGTTCAGATAGGTATCTATCTAGTGGGGCTTGTGGCTAAGTAATAACAACCGCACGGGTCGATCGATCAGGTAAAGCTACGCTTGCCGCGGTTGCTCCGTGGATGGGTGACCATCTTCACATACCAAGAACCCACCGTGCCTCGGAAAGCACGTTATGGGATAGGTCCCGACTGTCATTTGTAGATCTTTGGCAGTCGTTACAGGTAATTAGAAGTCCAAAAGTCTAACAACCAGTCTTACCGAAGGGTATTGTGTTACCTAGTAACTTCGTTGTGGAGGTCAGATAGGCAGTCGCTCCATGTAAAATACTGGTATTCAGCTGCATTCGGTTAGACTGGAAGCCGACGCCAAAATAGTTGGGCTTGGCAGATGCTGACCTATCTATCATTATAATAACACTATTAATAATTTCATTGAAATTATTATGAGTACATACAGTGTGAGTCTTTATAATCTGCACATACTGAATCGAGGGAATCTTTGCTTAATTATATCGACGGAAAAAATGATAAAAAAAATCTAAATATTTTATTGAAATTTTTAATGGATTTTTTATTTATTTTTTCGCTTCTGTGACTCCAGTGTATACAAAACGGTGTAACTTTTTAACTCGATGTTTTATCACGATGAAACAAACTCCATAATGATTGGAAGTAATTAGGTGTCCGCATTAAATGAAAATTGTGTAAAAAACTGCCACCAATTAAAAATTAACACGTTTTTTCCGCAAAAATCTGATTTTTTTTCATCAATTTTTGCAATAATCGTAAAATTTCTCAATAAGATGCCCCGATTACCTTCATTTTTTATTACTTTAAATTATTCTTCATCGTATTAGCTATCCAATAGTAAAAATTGCAAGGGTTTAACTCAATCCCATCATTTCTTATCAACAGCCAAAGAAAGGCCTAGAGCACGGCTACGCACTAATTGTTTAGCAGGTAGACGTCCTTTTTTGTTGAGAATGTGCGCGGGTCGGGGTGCGGGGAGGTAGGGCCAGCTGAAGGGACCAGAAGGGATGACAGACAGGCAGTCGCTCCGAATTATTCGCCGCTGCTACATGTGTTTCGTTACTTTCATTCACTGCTACCTGAGTTTCGTGACTTTCGTTCGCTGCTACGTGATGCCGCGCTTAAGTGAATTCTCCCCGGCACACATTGCCGACATTCATTTTTACTATGGGATGGGACGAGGAAGTGCCAGAGCTGCGCGCGCAGCTTACATAGCTGCGTTTCCTAACAGGCAACCAGTGCCATCTGCCCGCAACTTCCAGGAAGTTCACAGAAGATTGTCGATCACTGGACTTGAATCAAGTAGAGATCGTCGCGAGCCGCCTCAAATAATTATTGATGTGGTTCTGGAACAAGCAGTACTGAGCGATTTGTTTGCTGATCCATCCATAAGTACTAGACGACTGGCTCTTCGTCACGGAATATCACAAAAATCAGCGTGGCGTATTTTAAAGAAAGAAGGATTGCACCCTTACCACTACCAAAGAGTGCAACATCTACATGAAGACGTAGATTGGCGTCCAAGGTGTGTGATGTCCACCTGGATTCAAAGAAATACCAGAGCAAACCCAAACTTTCCGAAAACCATACTATGGATGGACGAATCAACATTTACCAGAGATGGTATTACTAACTGTAGAAATTTACACAGATGGTGCCCTGGAGGTCAAAACCCGAAATTGAAACGTTCATCGACTTTTCAAGTAAGATTTTCAATAAATGTTTGGGCTGGTCTTATCGATAACATGTTGATTGGACCAGTCATACTGCCGAGAACTTTGAACAGTGAAAGATTTTTAAGTTTTTTGACTGACGATCTACCTGAGTTATTGGAAGATGTACCACTGTCTTTGCGTCGAAGGATGTTTCTGCAGATGGACGGATGCCCTGCCCATTATGCCACAAATGTGAGATCATTTTTAAACGAAAATTATCGTGATAAATGGATTGGACGACTAGGACCTGTAGGGTGGCCTGCGCGTTCACCCGATTTAACGCCCCTTGATTACTTCCTGTGGGGGACCATGAAGCAACGCGTCTACAGTACTCCCATCAACAGTGAGGTCGATTTGCGTGATCGCATAATTAACTGTGCAAATGATATTCGCAATGATCCCGAAATGATAAGGAGAGCGACACAACAAATTTTAGTTCGCGCGGCTTTGTGCCTACAACAACGAGGTGGACATTTTGAGAACCTAATGCATTAAATTTTCTTTAAAATAATAAATGTTTTAATTGAACTCTTTTTCATTCATTGAACCCAAATAAATCATCCTTAAGAGAACAAAAATAGCGCGTTCGAAGTGCCATCTTTAACACTTGATAGAAAGTGTTTTGTCTGAGCTAAAAGCATACAATTTTTATTATTAGGTAGCTAATACGATGAGGAATAATTTAAAGTAATAAAAAATGAAGGTAATCGGGGCATCTTATTGAGAAATTTTACGATTATTGCAAAAATTGATGAAAAAAAATCAGATTTTTGCGGAAAAAACGTGTTAATTTTTAATTGGTGGCAGTTTTTTACACAATTTTCATTTAATGCGGACACCTAATTACTTCCAATCATTATGGAGTTTGTTTCATCGTGATAAAACATCGAGTTAAAAAGTTACACCGTTTTGTATACACTGGAGTCACAGAAGCGAAAAAATAAATAAAAAATCCATTAAAAATTTCAATAAAATATTTAGATTTTTTTTATCATTTTTTCCGTCGATATAATTAAGCAAAGATTCCCTCGATTCAGTATGTGCAGATTATAAAGACTCACACTGTATACAGGGTGGCAGGACATCAACGCGAAAACTGTTAGCATGGATTCAGTACGAGATTCTGAACCGCCAAGCGTTGAAATTCGTCGGTTATAATAAAAACATATCAGCTGTTCCATACATTTTGACCGCGTAGGTATTGCACTTTTCCATGAAACAGCGGTTTTTGTTACGGCGGGCTAGACTTTTCGAATTCATTCCGCGTACACTCCGAATTTTAGGTATTAAAATGCGGAGTATCACATTCCGATCTGTATTAATCTGTGTCATTAGGTGAACTGGACAAATGATATAAAAACATGTACTTAATAGAACTCGTGTCAAGATGACATCCCAAGGTTGTATAATCTAGTTAATGTAGGTGATAATATGTCATTATGTCAATGAACACGTTGATTGGCAGTGTCAAACGTCCGCATTCAAAGGCATAAATCAAAGTTTATGGGTCATTAACTTTGGGTTAGTTAATGGTGACTGGTATTAATGTTACATCACATTTTTTCAATTCGAGAACCGGCTAAATCGCTGGGACCTGCATATATTTTATGGGGTACTGTGTTAAATGTTACAACAAAATACCTTGTGATACATTGCAATAAAATTAAATGAAATAAAATTTAAAACTCATATTAAAATACACTTTGTAAACAAGCATATTTCAAATTAGAGGATTATATCCAAGATAAGAATGCTTGGAAACATGTTGGTCCTGCTCCATAGGACAATCTAGAGTCTAGACAAAATCAAACTGGTTAATTGTATAATGTATTATTTGTATGACATTGATTACTTTACTTTACTTCACATACCCTTACTGACTTATTTATTGTTTTTTTTTTAGGAAAATCGTCTTCTTTTACAATGTTTGTAAATGTGGGAGCACCATGTATCTATGACATAAGTAATTAATTTATCTGTCATTGCTTCATTTTTAATTCTTTTTACGTACTAATTTTAATAATTTAATTTAATTATTATATTTTATTATATTTATTAATTATTTTTTTTGTAGTAATTTTATTCTAGGTGCATTGTCTTCACATTTATTATTCTTTTTAGGGTTCCGTAGTAAACAAGGAACCCTTATAGTTTCACCATGTCCGTCTGTCTGTCTGCGGGTTAGCTCAGAGACGGTTACTACTAGAAAGCTGTAATTTGGCATAAATGTATACATATTAATCATGCCGACAAAGTGGTAAAATAAAATTATGAAAATATTTTTTTTTAGGGACACGTAAAGTGGGGATGTCTTTTTTTCTCGTCTACCCCATGTTATGGGGTATCGTTAGAAAGTTCGTTCAAAAATATTGAGAGTTTGTGAAACCATTTTTAGATTCAGGGATCCGTTTGCGAAATATTAAGCTTTTAACTGAATTTTTTTGTTAGAGTCAAGTGTCCTCCTCCCCTTTTTTTATTTTTTTTGAGGATGGGAAATCATCAAATGACTCTTCCCGCTCTGGGCGGAGCGAGACGGCGTGTCAGACTTTTACAGACTAAAACCCACCCGTGTTCCTTCCGTTGCCCGTGTGCCGGGGCCGCGAAATTCCCCCCTCTGCCAGCTAAATGGTTGTACTTGGATTTGTGAAAAAATTCACAGCAGTAGTATATATAACGAAATTAAAAGGAAAACTATCAGAGCTAAGTAGGCTGTACAGGTTAACGAGTAATAATATGAACCAACATAAATTTGCGGTTTGAAAAACATGATCTCCCATACATTCCGTATGGCAGAACATGTTTTTTAACTACAATGTTAAGTTTGTTCTTGGTATAAATTCATTCCAACTACGGAACCCTTCATTGTGCGTGATCCGACATGCACTTGGCCGGTTTTTATAATGAATGAATACAAAATATTGTAAAAAAAAATAAAAAAGTTCTTTCTGAGGAGTTTCTTGGTCATTCTTGTCGATACGAAACTAACTCTTGGAAGAGGCAACTAGAATCAATTAAATATATATTTTTTGTAAATTTTGACTTTCAAAAGTACCTTAAATGTGCCTATTTGAAATAAATCATCTGACTTTGACTTTGATATACCTACTGTCAGGTCGAGTGCATACTTGATTGCTACTCATAAGCATCAATTTAGAAACTGATTTTTCTGTAGAAAAAAAAAATACTTTGAAGTGTTGGCTGGGTATAATTACTTAACTACAAACATTTGTACGCCCTCAAGCATAACAAAGCGTACCTACTCATTATTATCTTTATATACCATTACCTTTTACCTGCGGCTTCGCCCGCGTGGATATCGGAAAATATCCCACGGGAACTTACTACCGGGATGCCATACCTAATAGCCGAGGAAAAGGTCATTGACTCCTAGTGCTGCGCCCGCCGCCATCAACCATAATTATTTTGTTTACGCCTAATTTTGAATATCATAAGTTTTTATTTAAATTATTTGATGTCAAGGTATACTTTAATCTAAATTAAATGCCCAATTAAAATAACATATTTTATTGGATAAGTATTCATATAATACCGGTCAAAACAGTTTTGGGATCAACCTGAAACATAAAAGTGGTTACTGTAGGCCATCCTTAGAAGACAGACATATGCTATTATGATTTTTTTTGTTGAAGTTGTACAATCCTGTTGAATATTAATTTTATGTATCTCTTACGGTTTATGTGGCGCACGCCAGTAAAGCTTCCAGTTGGCAAGATTGTTTCCGACATCTTCAACAATAATCTTCATATTTCAGCCAATTTACTCGTAAACTCTAATGAATTATACACTAAAACTTTCCTAATAAATCACTCCGTTCATTGATTTAAACTGTTTGAAATTTCGGTATATGTATGTATGTATTTAGACGGATAAGGATATTATAAGGATTATTATTTTACCTATGATAAACAAATTAATAAATTACAGGTACCTATTAAAACCTCCGTACTGATTTTCCCTTGTCTTGTAAAGTTTATTTTTAACATTCGCAAAAATACAAGCGGATTTACAAATAATATCGTCACTTGTGGGTAAGTGTTGCATCTTTCCTCTTTATACTTTACATTACATTAAAAATATAATATTTGTAAGATTACTTACTTAAAATATATTTAAAAAAAAATTGTTTTTAAGATTACTGGTCACCCTAATATTCGTAATGGTTGCTCCGATTACAAATTGATTAATTAATTGCTGTATACGTTTCGCTAGATATCTATCGACAACTATAAATTACAAATAATATGGCACGATTATTATTACTATTAGTTATTCAAAGTTTCGGTACTCGAGAGGAGCTCGTGGCTAAGTAATAACAGCCGCATGGGCTGATCCATTAGTTTAAGCTACGCTTGCCGGAGTTGGTCCGTGAATGGGTGACCATCTTTACATACCGAGACTCCTCCGTGCCTCGGAAAGCACGTTAAGCCGTTGGTCCCGGCTGTCATTCGTGCATCTTTGACAGTCGTTAAAAGTCGTCAGAAAGTCGGACACCAGTCTTACTATGGGGTATCGTATTACTCAGTTACTGAGTTGTGGAGGTCAGATAGGCAGTAGTTCCATGAAAAATACTGGTATTCAGCTGCATCCGGTTAGACTGGAAGCCGACTCCAACATAGTTGGGAAAAGGTTAGGCAGATTGGATTGAAAGTTTCGATACTATAATATAAATAATGAATTGTTTTAAAAAAGCCTCGTTAGTCTAACAGTCGCAAGCGGTACTGCTGAGCATGAGGTCTTGGTTTCGATTCCCAGGTTGGGTAAAGTGTTATTGGGTTTTTCCATTAGGAATTGCTCAGTAATACCTCGGAGTCTGAATTTGTGCCCGGTTGATGGCAATAGGCTCGCCCCCTATTACATGGGACTTAAACATAACTGGAGAAATGTGGGAGTACTATAGGTACACCTATGTCTGTCTATAATATGTAAAAAAAAACCGGCCATGTGCGTGTCGGACCACGCACAATGAAGGGTTCCGTAGTTGGGATGAATTTATCCCAAGGACAAACTTAACATTGTAATAATACCATCCTGTTACTGCAAAAATCACGGTCAAAGGCAACCCATCCACAGACTATATCAAGTCCATGTTACCCTCTTAGTTAATTAGTTTGCTCGATTGATTCAAGATTACCCCAAAAACTCCATAAAAGTTACCGATTAGTACACAATAGTTAACTTAACTGCTAGGTCAAACACAATGACTAAACGCTGAGCGATTGTTAAAGTTAAAACACGTAACTAACCAAGGTTTTAGTGTTGTAACCGCTGGTCATTCACTGGTATCCGTGACCTCGGGGTTTTAAGAATTACTGTTAAATAAGATCGAGTTTGATGGTTTGGTATCGATTGATTTTTGAGGTTGAGGTAAAATTTCAAGGCCAAGTTTTTGGATGGATTACCGGAGGAAAAACAAATGAAATAGAAGAAATTACCGGTTCAGGTCTTTTTTTGGGTCGAGACTTGCATTCGACTTGTACAGGGTGGACATTTAGGGAGTAAGTATAACTTGAAATTAAGAGCGTTTATCCTAAAAGTTGGTAACGTCGCAAATAGCTGTCAAAAATTTACCTGTTTTGATTAATTTGGCAATATTACTCTCAGGGAAGTAAGAAATGTGTCTAACTAGTGAACTAGAATATTAATAATGAATTGCGGAACGGTTTAGGTGTAAAAAAGGCATTTGGAAAGTTTCCAAATACTTTTTTTTACATCTAATATGAAATATTCGGTGTTACGATATTAATTATTGCATTTCATAATCAATATTTTTGTTCACTAGTTAGCCATATTTCAGATTTCCATACAGTAATATTGCCAAATTAATCGAAGCAGTCAAATATTTGATATATATTTGCGACGTTACCCACTTGCTGTTCATATGCTCTTAGGTAAAATGGTATAATCAAAGGTCATTAATTAGTATTAGGTCTCGCTCGGGGTCTTAGGTCATTATGAGGAAAAAAAAAGTTCCTTTGCAATAAAGAAAATACGATGTACAAGCTAACCACTAATAATATAATATAATATTGTTTAACTAGGACTAGATTACATGGCAAGGTAATATATAAAGCACAAGCATAAAGTTTCTTAAGGGGGGCCAACCCGTCATACTTTTCATACAAACGCTCGTACGTGATTATGGCGTTGTAACACATCTTTCTATGAAATTTTTAAACTAATATGTAACTTGTGCACTATATCTAGGTTTCTATGAAAGAAAAAATAAAAAAATTGAGAAACAAATTCAGTATGAGCCTCCAAAAATCTGCTTTTTTGCACAAATTTTACCCGAACTTTGGCCGGTCATAGTATACTCATAATTGGTAAAAATAAAAAATACATCTGCATAGAAACCTCGCACATGTAATGGAAATTCTAAATATCAAACATTTTTTTCACAAATTTCTAAGGCTTACTCAAAAACACGTATTTCCTGATACAACTTTTTACACACTATTTTTCGCACAATGTTATCGCGTTCTCGCTTGTTTGTTAGCAGTTCTCACTTGCGCTCGATGAAACAACAAGCTTTTCGACCATGCTCGCGTTGACGATAGACGGACCGGGAAGGGCCCTCTTAAATCTAGTTAGTGGGTGCCGTACTGTTCACCTAGATAGGTTACAAAATAACCTGTGTTTAGGAGAAACAGTTCCGAGCGCCGTCGCAAGAGATTGACATAAAATAAGCACGTGTTGATTATGAATATTATATGTAAATCGTAACCATTACATCAAGCTACAAAATTGAATAAGAAATACATATTTTTGAAAAGACAATTTTAAGGATAAAAATAAAGTTCAGTATTTTGGTGTGGTGAGTATGAAAAGAGAATAAACAGCGTGTACGTTGTTGTAAGAATCACGTAACAACAAGGTTTTAGTGTCGTAACCACGGTCATTCACCATGACCTTGGTTCGGTAACCATTCGTGTTATTTGGAGATTATACAACAGACGAACAAAACCAACCAAACGAATAAAAAAAAAAACAGCAGATTAAGAGCAGTGCTGACACCAGGTCAGGTCAGGTCGGGTCAGGACGGAGCCCGCAGAGGCGGGCTGGCACCAGTCGGGGGCTGCGTTGAAGAGTGCCCGTAGCTCCCAAGTGCGCGAGGGAACACGGGGTGGTTTTAGTCAGTAGAAGTCTGACAGACCCCTCCGTCCGCCTCAGGACGGAGGACATCCATGAGGATTTCCGCTCCGTTACAAAAAAATTAAAGGTCTGGTCAGTTTAGTGGTGGTAAAGTAAAATAAAAACAACAGACGAAGAGCTGTGGTGGCCTAGTGGTAACAGCCAAGACATACGAATTCTACGTCGTAGGTTTGAACCCAGACAGGCGCTTTACTTTGCGTAAATTATTTCATCACCACTGCTCTCAAAACGGTGAAGGAAAACATCGTGAGGAAACCGGCATGTCCTAGAACCAAAAATTCGAAGACATGTGACTGCACCAACCCGCACTGGGCCCGCGTGGTGGATTACGGCCCTCTATCTGAGAGGTCTAGTCCCAGCAGTGGGATTATGCATTAGGTATCCTTCAAATCGGAACTCAGCATGTTGCTTGATGACAAAACAAGGAAGTTCTGCCCAGCGATTTATCAATGACCGATAGCTGGGCAAAGGTCTTCCAATATTCAGTCACTGCATGTAGAATACTGGTATTCAGCTGCATCCGGTTAGACTGGAAGCCGACCCCAAAGGCTAGGCAGATTGCTTCTTTTTTTTTTGTAATAGTCCTTTAGACTGAATTTCGGCCATGGCGACCAATCTCAGCGGAGACCAGCCTTCGGCGTGGAAGAAATTGTAGTGCACAAGTGTGTGCGCTGACACAAGTGCACTCTCTCTTCCCTCACTCTCATAGTCCTCAGGGACGGCAATCCGACACGACCGGAGAGAGATCAGGCGGAGGGCCAACGGCTTAACGTGCTTTACGAGGCACGGTGGTATCACACGGCCAACTTGACACACGGGCTGTTATACTAAGAAATTCCTAATGGAAAAACCGAAAAAGACTTTCCCCTTGAAAATAGTACTCAAACCTCAGTTGGTCTAATAGAGCTTTTTGTTCCTTATAAAAAACACGATCGATTAGCATCAAAAAAAAGCTTTTGTGAAAACTGCTCATTTTCTTGCTTAATGTAGTTTTTTTTCAAAATCTGTGAATGCAGATCAAAATGTCTCATAAAGTTAAGGACAGTCTCCTTAGATCGTTTTCCTGTAGCTACAACGGTTAAGGTAGCTGTCCTTACTGTCCCATCTCAAAAACCCACTTCAAAAAATCTGCTGTTCCATACATTTTGACCGCGTAGGTATTGCACTTTTCTATGACACAGCAGATTTTTTTTTATAATAACGGACGTAAAATTTCAACGCAGGTTTAGAATCATGTACTGAATCCATGGTATCAGTTTTCGTGTCGATGTCCCAGCCACCCTGTATACATTTAGTAGCGCGACCTGGTGACGAGGTTGCCTTGGCGTCCCGGTGAGGTATGGCTCTAACAGATGCGTCAACCGTGGTCATTCACTCCTACCATGACCTTACTTAAGGTTCATATACTAACTTATGTAACTGTGGACACTTTTGGCAAAGCAAGGTTGAATTTATTTAGTGAATGGTGGATGACGTTTCGTGTGACGTCAGAGTCGCGTGCGCGGGTATCGAGCGTAAAGAAATGATTTTTATATGGTTCTAGCTTTTGCCGATGGCTTCACGTGCGTTGCATACTTATTATATAGAATGAAGTTTTAGGATAATTTCAGAAGTCCGCGCGGGCGAAGCAGGAGGCATAAGCACGTCATAAAAAAAAAAAATATGGAACCTGCAACACCGAAAGAGTTTTTAATTTTTTTGTTGTGGTACCTTCCCCACACAAATTCGAACACCACTACCTGCTATGTAAATAACAGTGACAGGAAGTTATCATCTTAACGTCCACATTTTCTAAGTGGGAAAAATACGTTTTGTTGAAGCTAACTCAAAAAGTATCTATATAAGTATATAAGCAAAGTTAATAAAATTTATATGGGACCAACTTGAGAGCCACCACCACCACCACCACCACCACTTGGGACCCTTTCATACAAAAAAATATTTTTTTTAAATCGGTCCACAATTGACGGAGAAATCGGTGGAAATGCATAAAAAAAAAACCTCCTCCTTTTCGGCAGTCGGTCAAAAAGAATCGTATGTTATGTCCTTATGTCTAATCATACACTCCCTTTTCTTTCATATCATAGAGATACATGTCGTAGGATGATTTGATGATACGATAATTCAATTTTTCGCGAAAACCCTAGGGATTTTGTGAAAATGGTGAAAGCATTTCTGCGAGCAACTTGGAAGTAGCGCTCGTTTGGCTCGCGCGTGCAAAAAAAAAAAAATCTAAAGTCATTTATTCAAACTAGGCTGAGAATCAGCACTTTTCGAACGTCAAAATTACATAAGACAGTCCCCCAAAACGCGAAGTGCGAATTTCGAATTATCGTATCATCCTACGACATAATTATACAGAATTAAAATTGTTTTTGAGATAGAGACAGGGATATTGTGTAAACGTTAAGCAAGTATCTAACACAATAATATATGTACCTCGATATTACTCGGTACAACATCCGTTCCGTGTGTCAAGGACAGCAGGGCGGAGGCCATTTCTCGTCAATAAATTCGAAAGCCTTTTTTATCTTTAGCTTCCCACACAAATTAACGCCTTCTAGCTTTAAAAAAATTACCAAAAAGTTGACGTGTGAAAGTGTCTTAAGGTTGAACTAGTCACGGACTCGAACTCACAGGTGGGCGTGGCCAAAAATCACGCTGCCTCACCTGGTATCGCGGCCGACAGAGATAGTATCAGTGATGAGCAGTTAGACGCTGGTCTAAATACACAACGTCTAGTTCGCATGCACACAAACACCGTTCTGAACTATTTTAGTAAAACGAGCGCGTAAAAAATATGAAAAGTCCTTAGGAAAATCGAGTTTTTTTTTTAATCACTGTATAAAACAATTACAAATAAAATGTATGGAACTCTTCGATAACTGAGCTTTGTCGGTGCCGACTTTGTTTGGGTGATTTAACACTTCTTTTATTACTCATTTACGCCCACAGATTACTTTTTAATGTCTTTGAATTATACTATTCTGTTTCCGCACAGACAAAATTAATAATGAAAACGATATCATGTTTAACTTTAGATGTACAATGGCAAATAGTGGAGTGAAACCGGAAAGTATGGAAAAAATATCAACTAGTGTCACCTTATGACATCTACTTACAGAAATGAACATCATTTAAATTCAAAGCATCTAATTTTCTTCTTTCTTCAATCTGAAGAGAAAATATTTGACATGTATTTTTTGCTTTATCATATTAATAAAAAAATACTTAGATAAAACGCATCAAAGTTCCCCGAGTGGGGGCTTGCTACGTCACAAGTAAGCATAAAATCTACATACAGGTGACGTCATGCCACATTTCAACTAAATCGCCGTAATCTTTTAATTACGTAAAAATTTAAAAAAATATGTGTTCATTCTTTTAAATAATCTACATGAAGAACAAAAATAAAATGTCTTCATTCCCATTCTCCATGTTGATAAAATATTGTATTCTAAAATGATTATTTCTTTGTTCCAGATCAAAATTGCCAACCAAAAGAAAAAAGATTATGCAAAAATCTTAAACATGGCACCACAAGAAAGAAACTCCTACGCCTCAGAGGATGATTCCCAAAACACGACAAATAATTTATCAAACATAGATTTAAGCGGTGGTTTCGTCAACAAAGCCTACGACAATGACAGTTCCGATGTTGCCACACCAAAAAATGTGTCACCGACAAATGTTGACAAGAAAAAAAATACAGATTTTGACGATTTGCTGCCATATGTAGGAGAATTTGGACTGTACCAGAAGATATTGTTTTTATTGATGATTCCTTTTGCATTTTTTGTGGCATTTGTTTATTTTTCACAAATTTTTATGACGCTTGTGCCTGAGCAGCACTGGTGTTGGGTGCCCGAGTTGGCGAATTTGACAATTGAAGAAAGGTGAGTCCATTTTCTTTTATTTTACTCTTTGAGTTATGGTACTGTATTCTATACTTTTGTGTGTGTGATTTTTATTAGTATAATACCTTGAAAAATCCCGTTTGAAATAGAACTTTTAAGAATTAGTAACTGAAAATCATTAAATCTAGAAACTCTTTAATAATAAGTAGAATATGTAAGAATCGCAGTGGCATATTGTAGTTTCTGTCTACTCCTAGGGGATGGCGTCGATTCATACAACACGTCCCGGAATTAGCACATAGTACACTCCACCCAACACCCCAATTCGAATATCTATACAATGTCGAACATGCGCATGTGCCAGCCCGTATATATCTGAATATTCATGACAAATTATCGAAAATTAACTTTAAAAGGGGGTCTATCTTAATTTTTTTTTCTTAGATTTTTTTTAATATCCTGCTATGATTTTATAGAATTGTGTTTTTAAAAAAAAAAATATTGTCTTCACTTCCGTTTTTTTTCATAGTCGACAAATTTTATTAAAAAATATTAGTTTCGATAAAATAACTCATAAGCTTTTAGAAATAATAAACAGAATCCAAATCGAGTCAATAACATATGAGATAATTATGGCAAACGATACAAAAAAGAATAAAAAAAATAACATGAAAAATATTACAGATGGACCCCTCTAAAGTTAATTTTTCTTAAATTTTCATGAATATTCAAAAAAAATACGGGCGGGCACATGCCCATGGGCGACATTGTAAATATAAGAGTAAAAGGAGAAACTGATTGACTGACTTATTTAACAAAGCACAGCCGAAACTACTAGGAACGTGAAATTTTGCACCCGGCTTCCATAAATAATGTAGAGGAGAACTAAGAAGAGGTTTTTGGAAATGCGACTTTTAAGGGGGTGAAAAGGCGGGATTTTATTTGTATGAAAAATCTTATTTCTTGACTTAATAAACTTGAATTTTGGCACGAATACTACTCTAATTAGATTAGTGTGTCATTTTATGTTTTTCCAAATTAGTTAGTTAAAAGTTGATGATAATGTACCCAGCAAAATGTTAAAAAATAAACCTAACATAAAAAAGTACTTACTAGGCTTGCATGAATTCACGATATAGGATTTCAATCATTAGATGTTGTGCACAATTTCTGAGCAACTAAACTAACAAAAAGTACTAGGCTTGCATGAATTCACGATAGTATTCAATCATTATGGTACGCTACTCATAGGATTGGATGAGGCAAATATATGCTGGAGGAGGCTGGCTGTAATTTATGTAGTTGTTATTTATTTTTGGGAAGAAAAATTACTTAAAAATGACAGAAATCGATTCTGAACAAACTAATATCATAATGTGCATTATTTAAGTTACACATTATATTTATGTAATATTTAAATAAGTAAGTAATCTGCACGTAAGAAGTTAATGAATCATTAACTAAAACTTTAATCGTGGCCTAAATATTTTAGATATCTGCCCACAAATTCACATTATGAGACAGTAAATAATGTCAACAATTATGTCAAATCAATTTGACCATGTAGGACCGAAATTGGAGCATTGGAACATAAACATTAAATTTAAATGTAGGTACGAGTTTTTATCTCATGCTCATAAATGGATGTAGTGATTGCAGCAATTCCAAAATTGTCAACTAATCGGTACCATCCGGTTTTATTTAGGGCACAATTTAAACTATTTCAATGTGCAAGGTTGTATCACACTTAATCATATGCGAGTATCACACTTAAGCTACAACTTTAACTTTCAACTATACAATGCCGCCCATGGGCATGTGACCGCCCATATTTTTCTGAATATTCATGAAAAATTATCTAAAATTAACTTTAAAAGAGAGGAGCCAATAACATCGGAGATATGGCAAAAGCTACTCAAAGAAAAAAAAAAAGATGTAATTTTTTTTATGTTTTTTTTTTTTTTTGAGTTTTTGCCATACCTCCGATGTTATTGGCTCGATTTGGATTCTGTTTATTATTTCGGTAAATTTAAATAAACATAAACAAATCGTAAAAAGGGTTTTTATAGATGACACTTTCTTGTTTAAAAATACGATAAACCAAACTAAATTTATTTTAGATTTTTACAATAGTTTCCTCTTTTATTAATTAATGTATATTAAACTTTATCATTTATTCATAAAATTACTCTTCGTAGATGTAACTGCTTGAGCATAATTTTTTAATTAGATTTATAATTAAAATATATAATATTTTGTAATCTGTCTATTGTAAAGAGCCCAAAATAGAGATAAACGTCAACGAATTATAACGTTGCTAAATTGAAGACTACAACTGAGACAAAGCATGACAAATGAAGTGACAGGTATTACGTTTAGTCGGTTACTAGACAGCCGTCTCGTCACATGGTTTTTTTGTTTAGCTTTATTTAACTACCTAAATCTATGGATTATAGGTAGGTACTTAACATTGGACACTGGAAACTGAATAGGAATCTTCATCTGTGAATTGAGACACATGTATTTCATCGACAAGCAGATCTTTATTAGAGTTAATGAACCGTTAGCTAAACGATGATGCTGGTTAATGAACCATTGACTATAAGAGTACCCACTATCCTTATTTACTCAAACTGAAATGCAAAGCAGTCTGAAAAATACACATGCAATTAATTTAGTTCAATATTGGACTATCTAACTGTGAAGCTTATTTCAAGTTAATGAGCCATTATTCTATAAGACCGTGCATTTTAAAAGTTGGCAACGTCGCAAATAGCTGTCGAATATTAACTTGTTTTTATTAATTTGTTAATATTACTGTACTTAGAGAAATATGAAATATTGCTCTATGATGCACTAAAATACCCCTTTAACTTTAATGGCAGATGTTATTTTGGAATTATGTGTCAAATTGGGTGAATTTTGAGGCATTGTTATGATCAAGTTCAATAATGCGTAATAACGCTCTAAGTAATGCTCCAATTTCACATGAAACAAAATAAACTAAAAAAAAATGAATTCAGCGCCATCTAGCGAGAAAATGGCCGACTGTATGGGACTGTTTTATCATACATTTCTGAAGTTTAAACGTCTCATAGCTTTAAGGCTTGTGCAGACCAGCGCGACTTGTCGCGCGACGCAACACCGGTTATTGTTATACTGTGAAGTTTTCTTAGAAATTGTATTGTTCGTGTCGCGTCGCGCGACAAGTCGCGCTAGTCTGCTCAAGCCTTAAATCATCGTGACTATGAAACCCCTTAAAAATAAAAGTGTTAGACAGCAATTTTACGTCAGGCGACGGCGATGGCAACGTTGCCAGCCTTACCGTTGAGTAGGATTAAGTGTATGCGGTAAAAAAAAAATTACTTAACTAATTATTATTTCGTCAAATAATTTTATAAGTTTATAATTTGTTTAACTTATGTAATTCAAATCAATATTAAATTATGCACATTATTCATGTTTTCTGTCATGTATTACAACAAAACTGCGTATTAAATCTTTTAACGTACAAAGCATGACCGATACGATACTTAAATACATTTTTAGGGTTCCGTATCCAAAGGTGGTTATCAACGGGACTCTATTACTGAGGCTACCCGTCCGTCCGTCTGGCACAGGGCTGTATCTTTTACACGGACAATTTTTTTTAATTTTTAATTTTTTGTTATTTTTATTTTTATAATTCAATAATATAAAGATAAAAATTAAAAGTAAAAATTAAGGAAGAGCGCGTGGCTAAGTAATAACAGCCGCACGGTCGATCCATCAGGTTAAGCTACGCTTGCGTTGGTGAGCATCTTTACATACCGAGACTCCTCCATGCCTCGTAAAGCACGTTAAGCCGATGGTCCCGGCTGCCAGTCGTGGATCTTTGACAGTCGTTACGGGTCGTCAGAAGCCCGAAAGTCTGACAACCAGTCTTACCAAGGGGTACTTTTTTACCCAGTAACTGGGTTGTGGAGGTCAGATAGGCAGTCGCTCAATGTAAAATACTGGTACCCAGCTGAATCCACACTGGGTGAGAAATATAGTGTCAAAAATATTTTACGGTGGTACGGAATCCTTCGTATGCGAGCCCAACTCGCCCTTGGCCGCCTTTTTTAGTCTGTGGTTATTTTAGAAATTATTATTCAAATACCTACTTAAAAAACCATCCACACTACATTGATTTAATATAACTGATACTTAATGCATAAAATTTAAATTACACAACAATTTATATTTATTACACAATATTTTTGTCTGTCTCGTTGGTGGTGCTGTGCATGAGGTCCTAGTTTCGAATCCCGTGTCGGGAAAAGTGTGATTGGGTTTTTCCATCTGGAATTTCTCAGTAGCAGCCCGGAGTCTGGATTTCTGATTCCTATATTATGTTATTAAGAACATGCTCTTATTTTACATATTTTTTTTCCAAATCATTATTAACGCTACTCGTTTAGACGTGATCTTCAGTATAAAATCATAAAAAGTCGGTTATCCTCGCCTTAAGTAAAAAATAATGTTTATATTTAATTATAATTAAGGATTTCCGCAGTATATTGTACATTTATTTAGTTATCTCCACGCTAATCTGATTGTTCTGTAGATAGGCCTTTAAGAGTCGACATGATAAATGAAAAATAAAAGAATTACCTACTTTTAAAAAATCTTAAAAACCACTGGGATTTTGAAAATTTCTTGCTTCTAGCAAGAAATTTAGCACATGAGTGCCTTATACAATGTCGCTCATGGACATGTGCCCGCCTGTATTTTTCTGAATATTCATGACAAATTATCGAAAATAACAGTAAAAGGGGGGTCTTTAATAATTTTTCATGTAATTATTTTTTTTTGTTGTGGATTTTGCTATATGTCCGATGTTATTGGCTCGATTTTGATTCTGTTTGTTATTTCTAAAAAAATATGAGTTATTTTATCGGATTAAAGAATATTTTTTATTAAAATTTGTCCACTATGAAAAAGGAAAGGAGTTGAAGACATATTTTTATAAAAAAACAACGGTTATTTAAAACACAAGTGTAAGTTCATAAAATCATAGGGATATATTAAAAAAAAAATATATATTAAAAAAGGTGAAATAAAAATAAAAATAGACCCCACGTTTAAAGTTAATTTTCGATAATTTGTCATGAATATTAAGAAAAATACGGGCGGGCATATGCCCATGGGCGACATTTTATAACGAAAGTGAGCAGTAAGGAAGGATTTTTTTAAACTCACCCCTTATAGGGGTAGTTTGCATGTTAGTTCGTAATTTTTTTGGTGAAATGTTGAAGTCGTGGGAAAAGACTCCAACCGGTACCGGAGTCGGTCTTCGATCCATCAGTGTATACTCTTTTAACCCATGAAATATGGCGCAAGTCAAAAGTCTGTCACCCACTCTTACCAAGTTGTTTCGTATTATCCATTAAGTGGGTTGTAGAGGTCAGATAGGCAGTCGCTCTATGTAAAATACTAGTATTCAGCTGCATCCGGTTAGACTGGAAGCCAACCCCAACATAGCTTAGGTAGTTGGGGAACCCCAATATTTTGTCAAAACTGAACCCAAGACCTCACGCGTACTAGTGTTAGTTTAAATAAGTTATCTTGACGCGATAAAAATGCTTTCATCATAAAAATAAAATGTAAATGGAGATAAAACGTGATCATAAAATGAGAATGACCGTTCAGTGCGCTTAAAACAATTGTTTATTAAGAAACTGTAATAAAAAATCAGATAGAATGGGTAATCATAATGATATAAAATTTAGCGGTCAAATATTTACGACTTAACAAAATTGTGGTCTTTCAGTATTTTACTGTCTGCACTGTATCGAAGACGTGGATTCGAATTTTGTACCGTTTTCTTGTCACTGCATTGTAAACCCTATTTAATTTTAACTGTTTTCCAAAATTCGCATCTCCCGTTTATGTGTTGTCCGGACATGTCTTTTTCTTCCATACTTTTCTATCAGTCGTCATCTCGGTACTCACCGCCTTTCTATCCATGTCATCTTTCACACAGTCCATCCATCGTTTATTTGGTGTTGTGGCGCCATCTACATTGCCACATGTGAACTACGCATCAAACACCTGACGTCACACAAATCCTGCATCGCGCAATTAGAGTTTACCGCGCAAACAGCATATATTTAACAACCCCGACATAATCGTTGGGCAGTAGCCCACTAGACACAGCGATAGCCTAGTCAAACTCAAAGCATTTATTTCAAATAAACCAATTACAGGCACTTTTGAATTGTCAAGGGGTCGGTCAGTCAGAAAGATGAAGCTAGTTGCCCATTCCAAAGCGTAGTAGGCACCTATGGAGAAGAACGGGCAAGAAACTCCACGGACACTCTTTTAAACCATGACCTAGCGGTGCGACCGTCGGATTGCCAAGTCATTAGGTCTTGAGTTCGAACCCAAGGCACAGACCTTTGACTTTTCGGATTCATGTGCGTATTTTATAATTAACACTTGCTTCAAAATCGACGAAGGAAAACATCGTGAGGAAACCGGCATGCCTGAGATATTTCTCGACGGCATGTGAAGTCAAGTCAGAGGCCCATGGGCGGCTTTAAAATTCTGACAACAGATTAGTCACTAACCACACGAAAAGAAGAAGACGTCAGGCAGGACACATTGGTTATAGAACCGGGATTTCAGTTATTGTGGAATTTTTCCTGATCTCCGAATGTCGTTCAGTTTTCTAAATGCGGCTCAGCCAACCTCTATTCTTCTCGATGTCTCTGTCTTCTAGGACTGCTGTGAAAAGTTTCGGTGAAATGGTGTCGCCCTGTCTCACACCCCGCTTGATTGTTCCGTACCTACAGCACAGATTAATACATATGAGACACTCCGCAAAATCATTTAAATAAAAGGCGTCTCTTGCTACGACACAATAAAGTGCAATTCAGGTCGCACAACGCTAATCACCTACAGTTATATTCACCTAGAAGTTGCTCTCTTTCTATCGCGTGACTCTTAGTTCTTCTGACTGCGTTACACTCTCTGAATTGGCCCAGCAAGGCGGGCGGCGTACTTGTAGCTTCATACCTAAACTGCAGTGTCCCATCTGTGCCTAAAACTGCAATTTACTTGCGAAATGGGAAAATCCCCCAGTCATGTTGTGTTTATGATTGTAAATAATGATAGGTTAAAGAAAAAGCACACGACCAATCTTGTATGGTCAGTGGTCTAAACAATAGGTACCATTGAAGAAATTGATATCTAACCACCGTAAGGACTATTCTTGCTTGCAGCGCTCGGCGGCTATAACACCGGGCTGGTAACAGATGTGGTCGTCGTGTTCACGGGATTTTGTTTTGAAACTGGTTGGATATGAACCTTTTTGATGGTACATCAATAAGGATGTTGTTAGTATAAATTATTTTTATTATTCGTTCATCAAAAACAGATTCAAAAGATTAAAAAAAAAAACAAACTCTTTTGTTTTTGCATTCACGCAGCGACTTATGTACGAGTTGAGGTCGTAGGCTCGAAGACATGTGACATCTACCAACCCGCACTGGGCCCGCGTGGTGGATTACGGCCCACTTCCTCTCACAGAGAGAAGGCCTGTGTCCCAACAGTGGGAACATTATTGGCTGATTATGCTAAAGGTACAATTCCGTAGCAGACCGCAGGCGGCAACTACTGGCGACGTGTCACCGCGGCACTACTGGACTGGTTTCTATGTATTTCATAGAAATTCATAAAACTAGGCGTGTGTAACTCTTTACGGAACCGACTCACTGATCCGGATCATTGTAGTGTTCCAAAAGATTGGTTCAGTAACAACGTTTGAAACGCATCATTTGAATCTGAATCATTACTTTGCCTCTGCGCTCTTTCCGCGCGACCGTCGCTTGCGAGGCGACTGAGCAGCAGTGAGCGAGAGAGAAAGACTGAGTTACGTTACTTTAGTTAGTACTACTGAACTGACTCGCGAGTTGCGTGTGGTCGGGTGACACATTACAATCTATTTAAGTCAGAAAGAGATACCAAATGAGATGTGTATCATTCATACTCTCATAGTTTTTCGTTGTTGGTACGCATTTTTATATCCTTTGAGTCGATGATTCAAATGAAACATATCAATGATTCGGATCATTTCAGTGATCCAGATGCAAATGTTTCAATTGCAAAAATGATACACTTTGCCCACCTCTAATAGAAACCAATCGTGTCGGGGTGACACGTCGCCTGCAATCGCCGCCTGCGGTCGACTACGGAATTGTACCTTTACTCATAACATCTCCAAGACGTCACGATATTCACGAAGATCCTTTTTGTTCGAGCTAAGGTATAAAAATATAATACAGAATGTCTTTTTCCTAAAAAGGTTACAAAAATGTCAATTTCAGATAAAAATTACATCACTTAAAACCCACTGTTTTTATGTTAAAGTGGTTACACATACGATAAGTGCAGAATGCGGATACATACGAAAATGATTGTAGTTCAATAATTATTTTTAGGAATCACCTTGATAAATCGATTACTTTCGACTATGTTGACGTAACTGGGTGTTAATGTTTTATATCAATTTATTTGTTTGTTTTGCGGATCTTAAAACATAAAAAATGCTACAAGTATCAACAAGTAGACGATATAAATGAGTATGCCGATAAAAAACACTTTAAGGTGCTGATAGACTTCAGCATTCACTTGTAATGAGCATTCTAGCGAATGTTACATTAGGGAAAAATAAACGGGAGCGTTCTAGCGAGCATTCTAGCAAAAGGACAGTAAACTTGCTTCGAGCTTTTTACCGAGCCGAGCCATTCTGTCATTGTTCCGCCGCCGTCCCTGGTATGCCTAGAGCATCGACTAGAGCGTTCGCTCGAATGATCGTGAAAATGTTCGTAGCGATGTTTGGCACTATGCTTGGTTCTGTTCGTTGTTCATATTTTATTTATATATTTTATATAGATTATTTTCTTTAACATTTTGTCAATGTGAGAACGTTGTAGGCTTAACAGACTTTAGATCTGTGGACCATTTTATATTTTGCTAAGTACCTGGTACTTGTTGGTAGGCCTACACTGTCCTCTCAAACCTTTTAACACTGTAATTTGAAAACATTGTAAAAATCATTTACTTTTAAAAGAGTAACCGTGGAGTTTCTTGCCGGCTCTTCTCCATAGGAAAAGACCAATTTGAACCGTGCAACTAGCTCGTTTCATAAGTGCCCTTGTAGGTTTATGTGAAATAAAATATTTTGAATTTTGAATTTTAAGAGTTCGATAAATTTAAAAATAGCGAATGCTCGATGTTCTGTTACAAGTGAATGCTCAAGTATATCATCTATCTATATCTTCTATACTAAAAATAAAGCTGAAGAGTTTGTTTTTTTTGTTTGAGCACGCTAATCTCTGAAATAACCAGTCGGGTTTGAAAAATTATTTTTGCTGCTGATAGCCCAATTCTTGAGAAAGGCTACAGGCTAATTAACATCACGCTAGAATTCTTAAGGCGACGATAACCGATTAATAATGATTTTATACTGAAGATCACGTCTAAACGAGTAGGGATTTGGAAAAAAAAAATGTTTTATCAGAGCATTTTTGTAATAGCTTAATAAAGGAATAATTTAGATTATGTTTATAATAACATAGTGTAATTAATTTGTAAAGTTGTGTCTAACGCGGATAATAAAACAGAATCACGCAAAATCTATCTAGCGTATTTTTCTGAAATCTTCATCATTTTAGAGATATTTTTTTTTTTTAGTATGCGTGTTTTATTAACATACCTTTTGTTTTAATAATGCGTCTAATTTGGTACAGCGCTCCTTGATGGGCGAGTCCTATTACTGGACGGACGACGCGTTGCGTGAGCTCAGTAAAGAACACGCAAGGTAACCACTCAAGGTCACTGGCATATATCTGCGTCTTAAGAGCCGAACAAAAAGAAAAAAAAGTCAGAAAGAATGCTAAACGAAAACAATGTAATAGCGCAGGCGATGCGATGCAACGGGGGGGTCGGGGGGGGGACAAGAATCACTCACTTATAGCAACTGTATCTGATCTAGGCCCTCTGGTACTTAATTGCGCAGATTAGTTTGACTTCAACGGATTTACACCTAGAATCAATCACGACCATTTAATCTGTAATTATATATTTTTCTATTGCAAAAAGCACTTATTGTAATTGGCACAATCTTGCGCACTGTGCCAATAACCATGGCGATAAATAATTCATGTTTATAATAGGTGATCAGTTTATCTATACTTAACTCATTTTATAAAGATTTATAAAAACCTTTTATCTTGTTTTTTTAATCAAATAGTTTTTATGGCATGTAGTTGTGAGGACCGATTATTTTCCCTATAGGTATGTTATGCGACAGATGGGAGCCTGAGTTTTTAATAATGCTATAAGGATAATGCATTAAATACATAAAAAGGAAAACCTATTTGCTGTACGTCTTTCTTTCGGCAGCTACAAGAGTAGGCAATAAGTTGCCACTAAAAGGTTTATCAAAAAGTCCCATTAAAACCTAAAAACAAAACGTAGAAACGTAAAAAATTTGATTGTTTTTTTAACTTTTTAAATGATTTAAAAAAATAATCAAAGCGACGAGAGGGCTGGCTTGTTCTTTGGCCAAAGAATTAGCATTGCCATTAAACGTGGCAATGTTGCCAGTCTTCTGGGCACGTTTCCGGATGACAGCGATGCGGACGAATACTTCGACGCCTAAGTGTCCTTTTGTGTTTTGTATCTATTCGTGTAGTTAGTTATTGTATTTCGTACCTAGTGTTAATAGTTTGTAAATAATTTATTTTATTTTACTAAATGTAATAAATATTGTTAATTTAAAAAAATGTAGACTGTTAACATACCTTTTTTTTACTTCTTTGATGCACTAAGATATTACCTAAAACTGATGTCAAGACCTAACCTTTAAGTCAAATAGTTTAGAAGGAGTTGTGACCTCTATGTGAATATGACCCTTTACTTACAAGTAGAAGGAAATTAACAAATAAAATAACAATTTAATAGCGTTGGATTTAAAATAAATTTAAAATGCCTTATTATGGTGGATTTGTCGATAAAATTTATCATATTGCTTCGCCTTAATGAGACCGTGGACCAGACACACTGCTTATGATACTTGAACGTTATTTCGTCGTGACCAAAACTTTGAAAGGTCGTGATCACAACAGTTTTGATTAACTAAGATCAATTCGATTGATAAAGATTCTTATTACAATAGTTATCAAACCCTGACGTCAAAAGATGGGTTGTCTCAACCGCAAGTAGAAATACCCATGCAGGTACAATTAACAGCAAACGTCAAAGTTTCGTATTGCATATTAACATAATAAAATAAAATAAAAACCCTTATATTTCTCTAAGTTGTTTACAGTATTTATCACTAATTATTAATTAAAATTTGTTTTCATATGAGAAACCCATTTTTTTTTTTGAGGTTGGGAGATTATCAAATAACTTCTCCCGCTCTGGGCTGAGCGGGAGGGCGTGTCAGACTCTTACTGACTAAAACCCACCCGTGTTCCACAGTTGCCTGTTCCTGGCCACGGTATCCCTTTCGGACTTTCCCGCGACCCCGGCAGACATCGGTCCAAACAGACCGTGTCAGTTGTGCTGACATTTAGTTGAGGCGCGCGTAGACCACAACGCGCCGTCGACCCGGGCCTGGTCCTTATCGGACGGGGAGCTACCCATTGCTCACCGTCCGCAAGCCCGCACCTACGGTGGCCGGGAATCGGCCTGCGATTCCAGAAGCCCAGGGCGATTTAAGAACCCCTGAGGTGAAGGCCTTCTCCAGAGAATGTCAGCTTTCTCTGTCTTTCGCTTCGTCGCATCTAGCGTGATCCAGCTATATGCACCGATCTCGTCCTCCCGGCGACTGTGTGGTCTTCCTCGTTTACGTTTGCCAATCGGTACCATCCGAGAAGTCATCTTTCTGTCCCTGTCCTGCAGCGTTGCAACGTGGCCTGCCCATTTCCACTTAAGTTTGAGTGCGTGTGTAAGGGCACGATTGCTTTTGATGTATGTCGAATTATTGAGTGACGAACTATAAACTAATAACATAATCAGCCCACAATATTCCCACTGCAAGCTGAAGAGTTTTTTGTTTGTTTCAACGCGCTAATCTCTACCAGTTGGATATGGAAAAATCGTTTTGCAGTTGGTAGTCCAATTCTTAAAGAAGGTTATAGGGTATTTAACATCAATCTACAACCCTTAGGATCCGAGCAAAAATAAAAAAAGTCAGAAAGAATCAAACTCAAACTCAAAGCATTTATTTCAAATAAACCAATTACAGGTACTTGGGTCGGTCAGTCAGAAATATGAAGCTAGTTGCCCATTCCAACGCGTAGTAGGTTCCTATGGAGAAGAACGGGCAAGAAACTCAGCGAACACGAAGTAATAGCATGGGCGGGCGATGCGACGCGACGCAGTGGGTCCGGACCCACTGCGTCGCGTCGCATCGGCCGAGGGAGTTTTATAAGGTCGTGGCTGTTATTTTAGTTTATTGTGTATCTTCCGACTTCCACGCAAACGAAGTCGAAGGCAGAAGCTAGATTTTAAATAAAATGTTTTATTTATTGCAATTCATGTTGACTGTACATAATTTAGTTTTTACTCGAGTATTTTTTAACTACCTATAGGTTACTTATGAAGAATCCGTTTATATGAATTGTAATGGCTTCTTTTTTATGTTGGTATGTGAATACAATATTATTTATTATGTATCCGGTTAGTAGGGGATCCGGTAGGTCCGCCGCGGTTGGTCCGTGGATGGGTGGCCATCTTAACATATCAAGACTCCTCCGTGCCTCGGACAGCACGTTAAGCCGTTGGTCCCGGCTGTCATTCCTTGATCTTTGACAGACGTTACAGGTAGTCAGAAGCTTGAAAGTCTGACAACCAGTCTTACCAACGGGTATCGTATTACCCAGTAACTGGGTTGTGGAAGTCAGATAGGCGATTGCTCCATGTAAAATCAATATTTTATAGGCAAACGGAATTAGTTTTTCAAATTAGTATTTAGTCGGCTTCCGGTCTAACCAGACGCAGCTACCAGCGCTGGGGCTCTGTCTCGCATAGGGTCGCAGCATTATGCTGAGCGATGGCCGTTTTGTGTGGATGTGACGCATATTTCCCCCCAAATTATTTATTTTCGTGTTTTGTTCTTATCAAACGTATTTTCTTTCTTTTCTTTTCTTTAGCTACCGACAACCCCAATATAGTTAGGAAAACACTAGACAAATGATGATGTATCCGGTTCTTTGAAAACCAAAGTAGTAGTATTTCAGTGGTAATTTTCATGAAAAAAAAAAAATTGTCGCATTTTTTTCAATGGAGAATTTTGACCAGGTTGTTACTTGGGGCGCGGGCGGCCAACATTTAATGGGTGTCTACAAGCCATAACTTACATATGACCCCTGTTGAAAATTTGCATTTTTTTTATGGATTTCGGGTAATTTTGATACAAAAATGTGATTTTTAAATAACAATAACTTTTTTATTTTCAATAATAATAAGATTTTTTAATCACCATCATCATTTCAGCCGAAAGACGTCCACTGCCGGACATAGGCCTTCCCGAATGGTTTGCCATACTCGCCACGCTTGGCGGGCGGGTTGGCGATCGCAGTACAGCGGTAAAATGCATGTAGCGGCATCTACATCGCTACATGCAAACTACGCATCAAAGACCTGACGTCACACAACGTCCTGACGTCACACAAATCCTGCATCGCGTAATTAGAGTTTACCGCGCGATAAACATATAAACAATCTTCCCGACTTCAACCTCTGGGCAGTTGCCCGCCAGACATCACACCCGTCTGGTCGGAGGATCCTCCCTTTTCTATGGGGGATGAGTGAACTTTACACCCTGTTCCTCATACCCCTAAATGCATAGAGAACTCTGCCGCCCATTCTCTAGTGAGTCCCTTAGTCGCCTTTTACGACACCCACGGGAGAAAATAGGGTAGTGCTATTCTTTACGTCCGGCACCACACGGATTTTTATTAGGTAATGTTATTGCAGTACCTATGTGCTGCTTTCGGATCGAACAGAGTTTTTTTTACATAGTGTATAAATAGTACAATACTCCTTTTCTTATAAAAAAGACAATACATCCGTAACACGCGGATGTCCGTCCCACAGAAGGCTATAAGTGTATTTAAACGGTACAGCGAGCGGAACGATTACACGCTTGTTAGTTACGTCTCTATTCGAGGAGAGAGACAAAAAGAGCGGAATTTATTCATTTAATTGTCTTTTAGCGTGTCGGCACGAGCTTTATGAGAATAATTTAAGATTAGTCAATCAAACTCAAGCACAAAGTATTTATTTCAACTAACCATTTACAGGCTTATTGACCTTCTAACGATGTACGCTTTTTAAATTAATGAACCTCTCACACATTTTATCGCAGTAATAGGGATCTTGACAAAAAAAAACCGTCTTTCAGGTAGCTTATTAAAAAATATTGGACACGTATTTTTTATTTTTTTACGTATTCAAAAGATTACGGCAATACATTGAGTTAAAATGTGGCATGACGTCACTCCCCGGTAGATTTTATACTGACTTGTGACGTAACGAGCCCTCACTCCCCAACTTTAATGCGTTTTATCTAAACCATCTTTTATTAATATGATAAAGCAAAAAATACGTGTCTAATATTTTTTTATTATCTGACTGAGGGACTAATTAGTTTTTATTTTTATATTTTAACCCGATAAACTTGAAGAAGGGTATAGAGGTATGAGGAACAGGGTGTAAAGTTCACTCACCCTCCATAGAAAAGTGAGGATCTTCCGACTAGTCGGGTGTTATGTCTGGTGGGCCAGTCCCGAGACGTTTGATGTCCGTACGTTGTATAAACTATTCGCGCAGTAAACGCTGCTTGCGCGATGCACGATTTTGCGTGACGTCAGTGTGATGCGTAGTTCACTTATAGATGCCGCCATAAGGGTAATAAATTGTCAGTTTCCTTATCAATTTACCTGCCACCTTGATTGATGAAAGTAGCAACTACCAACATAACATTATAGTCCAGACCGAATTTCGGCCATGGCGACCAATACCTTTGCGCGGGAGATATTATAGTGCACAAGCGTGTGCGCAGACACAGCTGTACTCTCTTCCTTCACTCTCATAGTTCGATGAGACGGCAATCCGACACGACCGGAGAGAGATCAGGCGCAGGGCGAACGGCTTTGACGTGCTTTCCGAGGCACGGGGACAACAACGCGCGCGGGCAGGGGATCAGAAAGAAAAAAGAAGAAAGAAAACTCGTTTATTTGCGGTACACATGACGCAAGGAAAGGACAATACACGAAAATAAACAATTTGGGGGGAAATATGCGTCACATCCACTCAAAACGGCCATCGCTCAGCATAATGCTGCGACCCTAATCGAGACAGAGCCCCAGCGCTGGTTTTCAGCGACAGGCGGCGTTTATGTAATGACGTCAACCGGTGCAGCATACAGTGAAATAACAAAATAAGACAAAAATAAAATGAATAAATACAATACTTAGTCCTAAATGTTTATATAATATATAATATTTAAAATGGTAACATTTCGTACCGTCGTCGGCGACTCACGCGCCACAGACATCATGCATGTGTTCCACGAAGGTTTAGGCAGAGGTTTTTAACTTTCTTGTAAATTCGCCTGGACTCTGCATTTGTGTCCTATTGATTGCAATTTTTGGCTCGACTCCTCTACAGGGAATTTAACACTGTATCCGACCCAGTGATCTCAGGTACCCAGAAGTCAATTCACAGGAGACCTTCGCGCTTAAGATCGCTCAAGATCAAAGATACAGTCATAATAACAATTGATATGTCGTGAGAAAAACCGCAAGAACCAACAAACCATTAAACTATCAATTCATTATGAAAGTTAAAAAAAAAA
Source organism: Agrochola lota (assembly GCA_947364205.1). Classification (NCBI taxonomy): domain Eukaryota; kingdom Metazoa; phylum Arthropoda; class Insecta; order Lepidoptera; family Noctuidae; genus Agrochola; species Agrochola lota. Next base: position 3,139,371 of record OX376246.1, on the reverse strand, counting down.
CCGGATATCAACGATTTATTTGGCGCCAAAAATGATTTGCACAATTATTAATTAAGGAAATAAATGCTTCCAATAGTTTTGTCCGTTTGTTATTCGCACCATTAGAGACGGCCATGAATGTAATGCAATGACCTTTCGTTTTGTTTAGGTGACCTCTGGCTAAGGTTGCAGACTTGTGATAATTTAGGTTATAGTTTGACCGGCTGGTTAGGTTAGGTTAGCCTCAGGTGTTAAGGCGACGATAACCGACTTTTAATGATTTTATACTGAAGATCACGTATAAACGAGTAGTGTCAAATCAGAATCGGCAAGGGAAGCTCGGGAAATTAAAATTTTCGTACGTTTTTTGCAATTTGCAAGTCAATAAAAGTTAGATTTGTTCTGAAACGTCGTGATTTTGTGAAAAAGTCATTCAATGGAACAGTTTTAACTTAGAGAGATGTATATAATATATATACATTATATTATTATTTTATTATTATTATATTTATATTCTAACGATTACAAATCTGTAAATACATATTTGTTATGATCGAGAATCATATTTTGATCAAGATACAACATGACACTGACCACTAACAGAGCAAAGCCCATGTAACCTGTCTTTGACCATTGTTGGTCTCAGCCATGTTTTTACGCGTCTGAGTGCACTGAATGACCATTCAATAGGGATGACTAAAAATTTTTTTTTAGTCCGTCTTTGAGATTATAAAAAAATATTGGACACGTATTTTTTTCTTTTTTTACGTAATCTAAAGATTACGGCGATACATTGAGGTAAAATGTGCCATGACGTCACGATTATGTAGATTTATACGTACTAGTGACCCACTCATCAACTTAAAATGCGAGATTTTTATCGAAGTAATTTTTTATTAATATGATAAAGCAAAAAATACGTGTTCAGTAGTCAATACGGCAGTTAGATAATAAAAATATGTTTTTATTATCTAATTAGATTTTTTTTTTTACCCTGGCATCATCCCTAGCTGTAGAATAAAGCATTGTTAATAAAACTTAGCTCGGCCGCGGAGCGCCGTTTTTTCTAAAATTAATGCATTATATATTGTTATTGCAAAATAAGTCTTAACATGACTCTAACATAAGTTCTGTTATCGATGACAGTAGGTACTTTAGATCACATTAAAGTAGATTTTGTATGCCTAAGTACTTAGGCATACAGAATCTAAGAGGGGGGGGGGGGGGTAGTTCTCCCCTGACCCCGTAGGTACGCCCATGCTCGCAGAACAGATAGCCGAAAGGTTCTGGAGTGGCGACTGTGTATCGGAAGACGCAGCGTTGGAAGGCGTCCCGCAAGGTGCAGCACCGATGACCTACAGAAGACCGCAGGAATCCGCTGGATGCGGGAAGCACAGAACCGGTCGAAGTGTTGGTGCTTGGGGGAGGCCTAAGTCCAGCAGTGGACGTCTTTCGGCTGAAATGATGATGCTAATGAAACTCAAAAACTACTGGACCGATTTTGAAAATTCTTTCACCAGTCAAATTCTACACGGAAGCTAGTTTAATTATATTATAGGAACTAGCCCCAAGCGATTGAACAACCATTACAAAACTAAATGATTAATATTCGCGAATACAATTAACCTTCTATAATTTGAACAACACACATTCTATTTCGTGACATGTTCGCCCTTGGTTTAGCTAACGTCCCCGTGCCCTTTAAATTAGCAAAAACTCATCCGTTTATTGTTTATTACTAGGTAAAATACGTGCCACGAAAGATGAGACAAGACCGCGCTTTTTCCCCCGCCCCGATGACGCCTCATACCGCTAAAGAGACCTATAAATCGTCTACTGCGCAAGTCAAACCACGTGGTGTGTCAAGTCCATAGATATAAGGAAGATTTCTATGGTCAAGTCTCATATTTAGTGGCACGTTTTGTACCATGAATTGCAAGTAAGATGCCAGAAAAAGAAAAAACTGGCCAAGTGCGAGTTGGACTCGCATACGAAGGGTTCCGTTGTAACGGCTAGGGCTGCGCAGGGTAGGCTGCGCAGGCCGTTAACAGTTAGGTAGGTAGAAAGGTAGTAGATGATTGAAACACTAGGATAAGTTAATACATATATTTAGGATAGATGGAGTAGTAACACGGCTAGGTCGCGGGTAAGGTCCTACACACTGAGTCTTGAGCACTCGCACACATAATATAGGAAGGGTACCGTCCTTGGTAGCACGTGGCAGACGTGGAGGCCAGTTAACACAGGCTTATTGGTAGGCCGGACGGCCTTCCTAAGACCGACAGGTAGTGTGCGTCGGTAGCACGCGGTCGCCTGTCAGCACAGGCTCGCGCATGTAGCTTGCGGCGGTAGGCCGCAGGGAGGGCAGGCCATTGCTAGCGTGCGTAGGTAGTGCAGGATTGAGTAAGGGGCACCCTGCACTCAGCCCGTACGTAGAACCATATTACAATCTCCTGTGCACTGGATGGACCGTAGCCGCGTGTCAGACATTCACACACGAAATTAGATACTTTATAGGTTATAAAATCAATATAGATTATCCAGCGCAGAGGATCTGGTATAATTACCAAGCTAATGTGGAACTCACCCTAGATCGGGGCACAAAGAATTCTGAGGGTCAGGGAACAACTGTTGTCAGCCTTGCAAGCGGAAACCAAATGTCAGAGCGTCTCCGGAAGGAAGGACATTGTTGTTCCCCGTTTTTAGTGATGTGACTAGGAACTTACTAATTGTGATATTTTATCACTCGACTACTTGCACCTGTGATCCCTCACAACGCTACACCGTACCACCATACAATATTTAGCAAATATGACGTATTAAAAAAAAACTACTTACTAGATCTCGTTCAAACCAATTTTCGGTGGAAGTTTACATGGTAATGTACATCATATATAAGTTTTATCATTCTCTTATTTTAGAAGTTACAGGGGGGGACACACATTTTACCACTTTGGAAGTGTCTCTCGCGCAAACTATTCAGTTTAGAAAAAAATGATATTAGAAACCTCAATATCATTTTTGAAGACCTATCCATAGATATCCCACACGTATGGGTTTGATAAAAAAAAATAGTTTCAGTTCTAAGTATGGGGAACCCCCTAAAATTTATTGTTTTTTTTCTATTTTTGTGTGAAAATCTTAATGCGGTTCACAGAATATATCTACTTACCAAGTTTCAACAGTATAGTTCTTATAGTTTCGGAAAAAAGTGGCAGTGACATACGGACGGACAGACAGACAGACATGACGAATCTATAAGGGTTCCGTTTTTTGCCATTTGGCTACGGAACCCTAAAAATGTGTGCGGTAGGGGACCCCCGTCAGGTACGGAGTACGCGATACTCGCACGCACACACACTCGTTTATAATAGAATGAGACTGAGAGAGAGAAAGTCGCATGGAGGGGTTTTTCCTTATGTGATGATTTTTACCAGCCTATTTTTGTATATATGTTTGTCTGTTTTTTTATTTTTTTTGTAAAGATATTTTGATTTAAAAAAGTGTCCATGGAGTTTCTTACCCGTTCGTTTCCATAGGAACCTCATACGCTTTGGAATGGGCCACTAGCTTCATCTTTCTGCCTGACCCACCCACTATGGAAAATCGAGGTCTGCTTCAGATCAAAAATCGATAACTTTTTTATTTCTAAACATTATGTTGGTAATACACCCAATTTCCTCCCAAATAAATGTAACAACTCTTTATATACAATTTAAAAAATTTGGGTAGTATATGCATACTACCCAAATTTTTATCCCAAGATTTAAGATGTTTAGGTTGGTGGTTGGTGGTTGGTTGGTGGTTGGTGGTTGGTGGTTGGTGGTGGTTGGTGGTTGGTTGGTTGGTTGGGAGTTGGGGGGGGTTTAGGGGTTTGGGTTTAGGAGGTTTTTTTTTTTTATTAATTTTAAGATGCCTTATTGATGAAATTTATCACACGCAACATTAGTGCAAACATGATAAACGCCCAAATATTAATGAATTACAAAACATACCGCTAACTACTAATATAAGTAGTCTACATTTGAAACCGCAATAGATAGAGGTTTTCCCTGACTTGTCATACTTTTCACGATAACTTCAGAAACCGCAGCTAATTTTTATAAACGATATTTATGAATATCTACGCTACAAAACAACATCAAGTGTAAAGCATCGGGAGACATCGGTAGCTGTCAAAAGTCTCGAAGAAATCAATTTTTTTATTTTTTCCTCTCACTTATTGTTAAGTTTTTTTTTATAGAAATAGAATCATAAAACCTAAAACATTATAATTGCTTTAAAACCTACATACAATGGGCTCTTTAGAAATGTATAACACTTATCTAACACTGCAATTTTTTTAAAGAAATCAATTTTAAAATATTGAAGCGAACAGACCTGAAATAGAAATTTATTAGAGTTGGACACTTTGTCGTATTAAAAAAAAATATTCCAAATTTAATTCAAGCAAAATTACTACATTACACTAAAGTTCCACTCATATGCTATTTAAAAAAAAATAAAGGGCGTCAGTAACGACATTAATAAAAACGATTTTTAATAAGCCGTTGTTCTACCATTTTCCTTAGTGCGACCCCTTGACAATTCAAAAGTGCCTGTAATTGGTTTATTTGAAATAACTGCTTTGAGTTTGAGTTTGAGCCGGGTTATGAAACTTCGTTCCAAAAACAACAATTTCAATACCTAATAAATACTCATTGATCAGTAATTTTTTTTAACCGATTTCAACTAAGAAGTATTATGCTTTTTACTAAGGAAGTCTGCCGATCAGTAAATTTGCAATTAAACACGATATTTTATTACAAAAAGTAGAAACTAACAAAAAATAAACAAAACGTCTTTTTCCTGCAAAAAAATAAAATGTTTTATCTTTTTCTAAAGAAAACGTGCACTCGTTTCGTACATTTTTCACGCATTTTAAATGAAAATGAAGAAAAAACATTTACAATAAATTATTTTACACAAGAAATTCTCGTACAACAACTTTAAGAGCGTTTATCCTAAAAGTTGACAACGTCGCAAATAGCTGTTAAATATTTACCTATTTTGATTAATTTGGCAATATTACTGTATGGAGATATGAAATATGGCTAACTAGTGTACTGAAATTCAATAATTAATATCGTAACACCGAATATTTAGTTTTAGATGTAAAAAAATTAAAAACTTTCCAAATGCCTTTTTTACACCTAAAACAGTTACAACATCAAATTCAATGTTATAATTGCAATTCATTATTAATATTCTAGTTCGCTAGTTAGCCACATCTCTTATTTCCATACAGTAATATTGCCAAATTAATCAAAACAGCGAAATATTTGACATCTATTTGCGACGTTGCCCACTTTCAGAATAAACGCTCTTAAATTAAGCTCTTAAAAGGGAGGATCCTCCGACCAGACGGGTGTCGTGTCTGGCGGGCAACTGCCCAGAGGTTGAAGTTGGGAGATTGTATATATGTCCATCGCGCGGTAAACTCTACTTGCGCGATGCAGGATTTGTGTGACGTCAGGTTGTTGTGTGACGTCAGGTCTTTGTTCGCATGTGGCGATTGTAGATGCCGCCACAAAACATACGACGGGTTTGTGCCCATAGGACAATGGGCTTGCCCCATTTCGCAATATGCCTGTTTCTACAGGTGTCAAATGATTTAAGTACTAGCAATGCCCCGCGGTTTCACCCGCATAAGTCTCGATCCCGTGGAAATATCGGGATAAAATTCTATAGTTATATATTCCAGGCTCTAAACTATCTGTATACCAAATTTCAGCTAAATTCATTCAGTAGTTTTTGCGTGAAAGAGTAACAAACATCCATCCATCCATCCTCACAAACTGTCGCGTTTATAATATTAGAAGGATAGTTAATTGACTCAGGCGTGACTTTGCGGCGTGAATTGATGAATATTCAGTAACCTAATCCGCTTACTGTTCTTAAAGAATCATAAAGAAGTCGTCGTCGAGAGCAGAGACTCTGCTCTCGACGTTTGATGTGACAACACGTCGGGTCCGGGTTCGCAACAAGTCAATCGTCATCCTGAGGATGCCTTATTGAGAGGTGAAACACGTGTCGAGTTTTTACAGGGTTCTTTGTGACTATTTATGAATAGTTAAGCGGATACTAAATATACGTCGTCTATTGTATTTTATATTAGAAGGATTCTATTTTTGTGATGTTAAAACCTTGTTTTCTTTTTTCCAGACGAGCCCTAGCCATCCCGCCATCAAATGGACCCTACTCCCACGACCGCTGCAAGATGTACTCAACAGATTTCAGCCAAGCCTTAGCTGAAGGAAGAACAACCCCTGACGATGAGTGGGCGGTGGTTCCTTGTCAAAATGGCTGGGAGTACAACAAGAGTGACGTGCCTTATGATACCATTGCATCGGAGGTGAGTAGCTAGAGATTCTTTGGAACGAAAAGTTCGCACGTTATACTCTGCAAACTTGGAGAATGAGACCCAGAACGAAAAAGATGTCACATTTTGACCTTCACGACACAATCATTTGCTATATTTTGTATATTTTTTAGGGTTCCGTACCTCTAAGAAAAAAACGTAACCCTTATAGGATCACTCGTGTGTCTGTCTTGCTGGCTGGCTGTCCGTCTGTCACAGCCAATTTGCTTCGAATCTACTGAACCAATTTACTTGAAATTTGGTACACATATGAATTTCTGTGACCGAAACGCGAAAGTGTAACGATTTTTGAATATCACTTTCCGGGGGCAAATTGTATTTTTTTTTTAAAGGTGTGCCACCTGTGCTGTATGACATATCAAATGAAAGGGCTTGTTGCTTTTTATAATTTTAAAATATATGCTTTTAAAGATATTTAAATCAAAAAAAAAAAAAAACAAAAGTCATTTATTCAAAATAGGCTGAGAATCAGCACTTTTCAAACGTCAAAATTACATAAGACAGTCCCCCAAAAACGCCCACCCTTCACCACTTCCTAGTGCTTAGCTGGGAAGTAGAAGTGGCGCAACAAACTCCCCAGCAGCACAGCTGTCTGTTCAGTTAGAAAACTTGATTCTATACAATAGCAGTTACGCAAAACAATTTACATTATGCAACGTAAAACATTACAACTCATTAAAGAAAAAAAAATTAAGAGCGTTTATCCTAAAAGTTGGCAGCGTCGCAAGTAGCTGTCAGAAATTTACATATTTTGATTAATTTGGCAATATTTCTATAGGGAAATAAGAAATATGGCAACTAATAATGAATTGCAATTATTACATTGAATTTGATATTGTAACCGTTTTAGGTGTAAAAAAGGCATTTGGAAAGTTTCGAAATACTTTTTTTACATCTAAAACTAAATATTCAGTGTTACGATACTAATTATTGCATTTCATAATCAATATTCTACTTCGTTAGTTAGCCACATTTCTTATTTCTATTCAGTAATCAATCTGCCTAGCCTTTTCCCAACTATGTTGGGGTCGGCTTCCAGTCTAACCGGATGCAGCTGAATACCAGTATTTTACATGGAGCGACTGCCTATCTGACCTCCACAACTCAGTAACTGGGTAATACGATACCCCTTGGTAAGACTGGTGTCAGACTTTCGGGCTTCTGACGACTCGTAACGACTGTCAAAGATCCACGAATGACAGCCGGGACCAACGGCTTAACGTGCTTTCCGAGGCACGGAGGATTCTCGGTATGTAAAGATGGTCACCCATCCACTGACCAACCCCGGCAAGCGTAGCTTAACCTGATGGATCGACCAGTGCGGCTGTTGTTACTTAGCCATGAGCTCCCTATTCAGCTTTCTATTCAGTAATATTGTCAAATTAATCAACACAGCGAAATATTTGACATCTATTTGCGTCGTTGCCCACTTTCAGAATAAACGCTCTTAAGAAAAAATTGTTGAACCACCATTCCCCATTATCTCCGAAACTACTGAGCCTAAAATGTTGAAAAAAAAAAACCGAGAATGGTTCTTTACTCACAAATTACAGGAAAACCTATAAGAAGTCTATGATCTTAAAATAATGGGTCCGTGGCTTAGGCCCCCAGTGGTCGAGGCACCTGTGGCCGACGCCCCCGATTCGATTAATTTAATTCAAAGCAATTTTTGATCAAATGTACTGTCAGTCACAAAAATGTTTTACTAAAATAATAAATGTATATTGATTGTATGTATATGTATAATACGAGTATTAAATCATAATTATATTTATAACATAGAAATGCTTTTATATTGTTGATGTATGTTTTGAAAAATGAAAGTCTTAGTTATTTTTCATTATTTATTTATTTATCTCATTAAGAAATCTAGTAAAAAAATTGTATATAAATCACAGTTTTCATCACTTATAATCAAGAGAATCATTTAACTTAATTATAATAAGCAGTCTCAAATGTAATAAAATAAGATAATGATTTTAAATAATCAGTCTTAAAAATTACTGCAGAGCAGCTAACTTTTTTCATAGTGAAATGTTCTTTTTATCTTTATAACAATAATAATTAAACATAATCCAGCTGTGAAACCTTAAACAAATGAGAATAATTTTACTCAATTATAACAGTCAGTAGACAAAAAGACGGACTTTTTATTGTTACCAATAACTGGTTTGGCTCAGTTAGTTGGTTGAAGTTGAAAGATAAAATTTCCATATGGTAATTTATTATAAATGTATATTAACAACATTCACTAACATTTTATTTGAAATCTTTTTGATTTTTTGGATGTTTGTACATAATAAATATGCTTTTAATGGGGAAAAAGGTGTGTAAGGATAAGGTTAACTGGCGATCTATTCTCTCTGCTATTTGATAGATAACTTTTGTTTAGCAAGGAAAAATACTTTATTATTATGGTGAAACACTTTTCTCATTTACTGTACGTGCGTCTACGTGAAAAAGCACCAAAAAATAAAAATATTAAATTAATCGAATCGGGGGCTTCGGCCACAGGTGCCTCGACCACTGGGGGCCAAAGCCACGGACCCAAAATAACATGGTAAATCTCACAATATTGTGCGTACAAACTTACATTTGCAGTTGGAATGTATGGGAGAATATGTTTTTCAACTACAATATTAAGTTTATTCTTGGGATAAATTCATCTCAACTACGGAACCCTTCATTGTGCGTGGTCCAACACGCACTTGGCAGCTTATTTTTACTTGGCAGGTAATCTGCGTTCGCAATTTATTTGCCAAACATGTAAACAAACACGAATTTTCCACTTACACAAACATCAACTTTATGAAAGTGTAAATAAAGTTGATTTTAGACCGACTAGTAATGTTGTAAAAGTCATAAACAGTATGAAGTTGTAGCGCAAACTGCACCTGTGTAGGCATTACAGTTGTTTTTCCTAAAACTCGTGTTTGTTTACATGTATGGCAAATGAATTGCGAACGCATTTTATAAGTATACTCCTGCAGTTCACTAATAGCACGAAATCCGTTTGAGTTACGTTGCTGTACGATTTTTGTTCTATGCCTTTGCTAGAGCTTAATTGATAAAAAAGGTTAATTATAGTGTGTTGGCTCCTGTACATAGCTTGATAAAGTCAATGTCCAAACAATAAACAAACAACAATAATCCTACAGTTCGTTCAAGTCATTAATTATTTACGCCACGAGTAAATTATTGCTTCTACATCAAAAATCTGAATGTTAATTTCATTCAAATACCTTTTTGTTTTTACCCGACTACGGCGAACCAAAAAGAAGGGTTATGATTTTGACCAGTATGTATGTATATAGTATGTATGTTTATCTTTAAATATTTGCCAAATGAGGTATCGTTAAAAGCGTCTTGATCGTCCGCTGGTTATAGGCTATGACGTCACATCATGGTTTAATATGGCGCTTCTTGAGAACAGTGATGAAATAAAAAAAAAAAGTTAAAAAAATATGCAATGTTGGGTATCAAAATGACGACACGGTTGGCGCAGTGGCTGAGCGATCGACTGCTGCGCAACGTGTCGCGGGTTCGATCCCCGCATTGAACAATTATTTGTATGATCTGCAAGTAGTTGTTCCGGGTCTGGGTGTTAGTGTATGAGAGTTTCTATGTTTGTAAACGCACCCACGATACAAGAAGAAATTCTTAATGTGGGGCAACGTTTAAAAAAAAAATTTAAAAAATTAAAGTGCTTAATTAGCGCATTTCAAAAATATACGTATACTCGTATTATAAGCCCCCAAAATATATTAAATAAAAATGAAAGTTATAAAAATAAAGCCCAACTAAGACTTACGATAAAAAAGTCATCTTAAAAGATATAAATAGGAAATCACAAACAGACAAATTCAAAATCCGAAGTCACATGTAATCTGTTCATTTTTAATTTTTTTTGTGTGGTAAATTGTCAAATAACTTCTCCCGCTCCGCGCGGAGAGGGAGGGCATGTCAGACTCTTACTGACTTAAAACCCACCCGTGTTCCTTCAGTGATGCCTGTACGTTGCCAGGGGCCACGGTATCCCTTTCGGACTTTCCCGCGATCGATTACCCTAACTGTCGAAACATTCACAATAAAACATGTTGAAATCTCTAGCTTGTCAAACATTGACAGAAAATAGAGATATCAAAATCTAACACGTGTGACTCCAGATTTGTAATTTATCTATCTGTGATGTCTTGTTTATACCTTTTAAGATGACTTTTTTGTTGTAGTTGGGTTAAAGTTTTTTGCTCGTAGAGAGTGCCAATCCGGACACTATACCGTACTTTGACAGTCGTTACGAATAGTCAAAGCTCCAAAGTCCGACAAGTAGTCTTACCAAGGGATATCTTGTTACCCAGCAAATGTATTGTGGAGGTCAGTTACTCCAAGTAAAATAATGGTATTCGGCTGCATCCAGTTAGACTGGATGCCCACCCCAGCATAGAAAAGGTACTCTTACATTTGGGGTAATCCAGGGGTTTTAGACAATCATCATCATCATTATTCAGCCGAAAGACGTCCACAGCTGGACATAGGCCTCCCCCAAGCTCCGCCCCTTCGTCCGGTTCTGTGCTTTCCGCATCTAGCGAATTCCTGCGGCCTTCATTAGGTCATCGGTCCATCTTGTGGGAGGCCTTACAACGCTACGTCTTTCGGTACGCGGTCGCCACTCCAGAACCTTTTGTCCCCATTCTGCGAGCAATATGCCCATTGTCACTTACGTTTGTCAATTCTACTTCTCCTCTTTGGCAATTTCTAGACAATGAACCGCTTGTATAGCTAGTCGCAGTTGAAATGCTGGATAATGTCAGTGAACTAGTGTTGCGGGTGCGCATTAGTGATGTGCTTAAACACTTAGGCTATGGTCTCCTATAAACGCCGTCGGCCGCTTACAGCGTCACGCCTTATCGCCGGTCTGGATGCTTAAGTACTATAGAAATGTATTGTTGTGCTGGCTGTTGTGCCTGGTACTACACACGTTGACGTCAACGGCTTGATGTTGTACGCGGCATTCACATGCTTTGCGTCGCGTCTCTAGTTATTTCGAACCATTGCAGCGTCAGGTCGTGTCAAGTGCCACACGACCACTCGCGAGCAACGACTGAGCTTCGTGCCGACTAGCGCGATGCGACAGCGCGACACGACAGCGCGACGCGACAGCCCGACGCGACAGCGATACGCGACAGCGCGACGCGACACCGGTTATTGTTATACTATGAGTTTTCTTAGAAATTGTATTGTTCGAGTCGCGTCGCGCCGTCGTGTCGCGCTAGTCTGCTCGAGCCTTGAAGCGTCGTCGTCCACTGCGGGCGTATTGACCGCCGACGTTGTGCGTAGCGTTCAGACGTCGATCAGAACGTTGACGCTGAAGTCAGACATTGCATATAGCATAAAATACCAAAGCCTTAGTAACATTGTAGTTACTCGACTAAGTTCTGTTGAGAAGCCACAATGTTACACTAAGAAGATGATACTGACTTCTTTTCTGAAACCTATGTATTTGTCTCCTTCCAGTTGGATTGGGTGTGTGAGAAAGACAACTTGGCAGCGACAGCGCAGGCCATCTTCTTCTGTGGGGCTATAGTTGGTGGTCTGGTCTTCGGCTGGATTGCTGATAAGTACGGAAGAATACCTGCTTTAGTTGGTAAGTCATAAGGTTTAAGGTCGTAGCACACATATCCACTCGGAAAGGGATTGACACCGTATCGCCGCGGTTCGTGAGCTTTTCCCAACTTCCCGAGGTGAGGCGAGATTCCGATTAGTGTGCATATCAGTAGGTACTTTCATACAATCAGGGAAGACACAGTGGTCACGTGCTGCCTTGCACACTTGCACAGTTAGGTTTCGGGGAGACCCCTTTACAGTCTCCACAGAGATGTAACTCTAACAGGCGCTGTACAGAGGGGGTTCCGGATTGGTATTTTGAGAAGTAACGGTGCCCCCTTCCACGTGTAGATGACCACCGGGGTGGTTTTAGTGAAGTAGGAATCCCACACTTCCCGGTCTTTTCCCCAGAGCCCGGGCGCCTTTTGAAGGCTTCCACCCGAAATAAAAGGAGTTTCATACAAAGAATACTGAATGGCTCGAGTCGATGCGCTGACGATCCCTGTCCGAGTAGATATGTGTGCCATTTCCTTTAATTTTGTTAATTTTTCACGATGGTCACCTTTTTAGAGGTATGAGGAACAGGGTGTAAAGTTCACTCATCCTCTATAGAAAAGGGAGGATCCTCCGACCAGACAGATGTTGTGTCTGGTGGGCTACCGCCCGACGATTGATGTCGGGAAGTTATATATGTGCTGAACGCGCGGTAAACTTTGTTTGCGCGAGTCAGGATTTCACGTGACGTCAGTGTGATGTAGATGCCGCCACACCAGAATCCAGGCCTCGTTGTCTCCTTTGAATATCACGGAAATATTTTAGAACGGAATTTTATTTTATAACTGTTAAACAAACACGGTAAAATCACAGTTTTTGGGGGCCGTTTTTAAAAAAACGGCATGTTTTTTTTTTTATTAATCATTGTCTGGCCAAGAATTTTTTAGCCAACCCACTCGCGATATATTTTCTAACATACTAGATTTAAAATACTTTAAATCCATAAACAGATAGGTGAAGATCACTCCTCTACGTAACCTCTACTATTAGGACAGACCCCGGTGTAAAGCCGAAGCACGGAGTTAAAGCTAATTAATAATCAAATCTTAACTTTCAGGCACCAATCTCCTGGGATTCATAGCTGGTGTGGGCACATCGTTCTGTGACAGTTTCCTGACCTTCGCTCTGTGTCGGTTCTTCGTCGGCTTGGCTTTCGACAACTGTTTTACTATGATGTACATTCTTGGTAAGTACAAAATATATCCATGTTTAACCGACTTCCAAAAAGGAGGAGGTTATATGTTCGTCTCCGATTTGTTTTTTTTTTTTTTTTGTCAATTGAAGACCGATTTTGAAAATTATTTTTTAGTATGAAAGGGTATGTTCCCGAATTGGTCCCATATAAATTTTATTAACTGTGCTTGGATAGTTTTGAGTAAGCTTCAATAATACGTATTTTTCCCACTTAGTATATGTGGATGATATGATGATAACTTCCTGTGACTGTTAATTACATAGCAGGTACTGGTATTCGAATTTGTGGGGGGGAGGTACCACAACAAAAAGTGAAAAATAAAAACATTTACAAAAAAAAACAACCGACTTCCGAAAAAAAACACTACAAAGTGAAAAATAACTTTAATTTCGGAAGTCGGTGGCAAAAAACGAAAATTCAAACCCAAAGACACCGACTTCCGAAACTAAATAATTTTTCACTTTGTAGTGTTTTTTTTCGGAAGTCGTTTTTTTTTTTTGTAAAAGTTTTTATTAGATAGGTAATAATTATGTACATGTTACGGCCCCGCCGCACTGTGGAACGAAAAATGGCTCTCAAAGACATTTAAGCTTAAATTTTAAAGTGTCGGCTTTTAGCTTGAAATAGCTTCTAATAGCCAATATTATGCATACATTTAACTTTACTTTACTTTACTTTAAAATAAAAAGCTTAAAAATGTCTCCGAGAGCCTTTTTCCGTTCCATAGTGCGCCGCCACCAAATGGCGCACGGCAGGACTTACTATTGCCATGCCTGCGTGTAGCCATGCTGTTGCGCCAGCTTTTTCACTTCACGCCGCTAGGGGCGCTAGGAGTCGTTATACAGACATCGCGAGATTCGAGGGTAGACGACGCCATAGTAAAATATTCAGTTCATTCTGATTCAGAACTTTGTATTGTATCAGAAATTAGTATACAAGTTTGTACCAGAGGGTGAAAAAAGGTGCTAAAAGCAGTATTATTTTAATATTACTTTAGTGTGGGAAAGAGATGAAGCTTTACTGGACGTATAGCTCCATATCTTTCCCCTACTGAAGTAAGATTCAAATAATACTGCTTTAGAGGTGGTGGTTGGTCCCCTGTACTTGCGTCCATTATTCGAAGCCTTCTCACACAGCGGCAATAGCTGGAACAGTACATACACATGTTTCAACACTAATAAACAAAATGATATATCACTCTAACTACACAGGGCACCACTAAAGAAACCTTATAGTGTTGAACTTGTTTTCGTAAAGGTAAAATTCCGTAGCCGACCGCAGGCGGCAACTGCAAGCGACGTATCGCCGGGACACGACTGATTTCTATGAATTTCTACCTTCCGTATCTAGCGACACGTCGTTTTCATAGAAATACATAGAAACTAGTCGTGTCGCCGCGACACGTCGCCTGCAGTTGCCTCCTGCCGGCTACGGAATTGTACCTTAATTACAAATTAGCAGCAACATGCTCCAAGCGAGACACATTGCTACAAAATTGCTTACAGGCACTGAATGGAGTCTCTTGCCCATTCTTCTCAAGGGTGGATCCAGGGATTCCTTCTCAGTCACGAGATAATATTTTTTTAATGGAGTGGCGCTAGTGTACCGTTGGACACCATCTTAATAGGCCTAGAGGTTCCCTGAAAACGAGAGTTTTACAGTATACAGCAAATTATTAAAACTTTGTCAAAGATACAGATACTAACAGATATTTCTCTTCTTTCAGTGCTGGAATACGTTGGACCGAAATGGCGAACATTTGTCGCCAACATGTCAATCGCGCTATTCTTCACTCTGGCTGCGTCACTGCTACCCTGGATCGCGCTGTGGGCTGATGATTGGCGAATGTTTGCGATGGGCACAAGTCTGCCGTTCGCATTGGCTATTCTGACGCCGTGGTTGGTTCCTGAGAGTGCTAGGTAAGCATATTAAACTAAGTTTTTTACCCCCTTTACCAACTTCATGGAAATAACTTTTGGTTTTCTCGAATTTTCCAGTTTTCCCGGCAACTTTTAAAATTCTTCTTTCCTAAAGAACTTGATTCGGGCTATTACGAACATTTTAAAACTAAAAATTGCCTATACGGTCTAGTTGTTCTGAAGTTATACGCTTACCAACGAACAGCATTTCATTTTTATTATATAAATTTACTGGAGCGACTGTTAGACTGCGATCTGACCTGCTGGAGCCAAAACGCAGAGGTCCAAATCAAAGCATTCGTTTGAATTCAATCATTTCCAGGCGCATCTAAAATCATCCTTTATAGGGTGGCAGGGCCATCAAAATTTTTCGACAGTTATTAAATAAAAAATCTGCTGTTCCATACATTTTCACCGCGTAGGTATTGCACTTTTCTATGAAACAGCAATTTTTTTTAAAATAACCGACGAAAGATTTCAACGCAGGGGCCTTCAGAATCATGTACTGAATCCATGGTAACAGTTTTCGCGTCGATGGCCCTGCCACCCTGTATATCTAAAAGCTTTCGGCTATAGGGCGGCATTTCCAAAAGACATTTGACGTTGACAGAATCCGCCATTATGGATCTCGCGCACTAGACGGCCACGACCAAGACCCACGGCCAAATAGCCGACCAACTGCGCGATTAGTATCGGTTTTTATAGTTTACTTGGTCGGTAAGACCAATGGTCGTGGTCATGGCCCCCTAGTACGCGAGATCCGTTACTGGACTAACGTCTCTACTAAAAAAGCAGAAAAACGAACCATAGCAGGATTCCAGCAGATTGTATAAAACCTAAGGCGAACTAAAATAAAACAATTCATTTCAGATGGTTGGTGTCACAAGGCAAGATCGACAAAGCTTTAACAATCATGAAGAAGTTTGAAAGAATCAACAAGACTAAAATCCCCGACAAAGTACTTAGTGATTTCACGGTAAGTTTCATTTTTGTAAAATTAAAGAAAATTGGTTTTCCCAAGTTCCGTAGGTAGCATAGATCAAAATCGTCAGTCCTCTGCTTTACCTGACCCCTCTTACAAAGAAGAAGGAAAAGGTCGGGTTATGCAGGTCATAGATTATAAAGAGTATTCTATACATCTATCAAAAAAATACTTATAAACGCTTCCAGGAATCATCCCTAAAAACCATCAAAGAATCTGAAGCTGAATGCAGAACCTACTCCGTGTTGGACCTCTTCAAGACTCCCAGGTTGAGACGTAACGCTATCCTCCTCATCGTCATCTGGATGGCCATATCTCTGGTCTTCGATGGCCATGTCAGGAACGTTGGGTCTCTGGGCCTGGATATCTTCTTGACGTTCACCATTGCTTCGGCTACGGAGTTGCCTGCTGATACCTTTTTGACTGCTGTTTTGGACAGGTATGTTATTTAATATTGCTTTCAATTGATCTGCTCCGATAACCGCTTCTGTGGTCTAGAGACCACTTGTCTCAGACCCAGAGGTCCCGGGTTCGATACGCAGTGGGGAAAAAAAATCTGCTCAGTTTGGTTGGTGGTAGGGCTTGTTCTAAGTCCGCCTGGCTAGCTACCACCATCTTATCTAAGTCTGTCGCCATAACAACAATGTTAACAGTGTGGTGACATCTACAATCGCCACATGCGAACTACGCATCAAGGACCTGACGTCACACAAATCCTGCATCGCGCAATTAGAGTTTACCGCGCGATAGACATATATACAATCTCCCGACTTCAACCTCTGGGCAGTTGCCCGCCAGACACGACACCCGTCTGGTCGGAGGATCCTCCCTTTTCTATGGGGGATGAGTGAACTATACACCCTGTTCCTCATACCCCTAAAAGACTTTCTTGACTGCTGTTTTAGGTAAGTAAATTATTTTAGTCAAACTTGAAAGCATTTATTTCAATTAAACCATTTACAGGCACTTTTGAACTATCATGAGTCGGTCAGTTAGTCAGAAAGTTGAAGTTTGCCCATTCCAAAACGTAGATCTCTATGGAGAAGAACGGGCAAGAAACTCCAAGGACACTCTTTTAACTATAGATATTACAACATCCTGGGTACATTATTCTTGTTCTATATGCGAGAACAATGTAAAAAAAATACAAAACCAATTCAAAATATAAGATTAAAAATAAGCCCTGGCAGATGACCAGTCACAACTGACGGCGCCCGTTCAGGAACATGACGCGCGGTTCAGCACCATCCAACTCAACCATTTAGTAGGGAACCGAATGATCCAACACACTCGCGACCATCAGCGAGACATTTAAGTGAGCATGACGTACTCTCAAATGCCATGCTCTTTCAAGTCAATATACAACATAATAAATGACGACTTGTTTATTTGTACGTGAAGAAATGGCACATTGGCGGCACACCTGTAATGCCTGCAACAAAGGTTTGCCGATGCATTGTCCAACTTCGAAACAGAAATATCTCACGCTGCGCAACAGCTAAAGAAAAAGGCGCCTTAATGATTTTAAAGTCAATGTTGGAAACATATAACCCAATTTTTATAACTGTGCGCTTCGATGTTCGTGCGTCGTTCGTCTCCGAATCAGAGGCAGTTGGCCAATTCCGTCGAGCGGCTTAGATCTCATACTTATACATCACATAGGTGCATTTGACATTAGAAGCGTTTTCTCTTATGCACCTATGGGTTATCATGCGACATTCAAGGATAAAATAATTAGAAAAATGATAGGTAATACCGATTTTTTTTTTAAATGTTGAAAGTGACGTGGCGCGCATTTCAATGTCATACCGCTGGGTTTGACAGTTTAAATGTCACAAAGGGGTGGGACTTTAACAGTAACAAGTTCATAAGACAGAACTGTGGAGACGACACGAGTTGTGTAGACCGGATTAAGAGGCGTCGGGGCACTGAGGAGGTAACCGGGCGGGTGGATTCAATACTAACAACCAACGAATTTGATACTTCCAAGCGACCAGTTACAAAAATCATGTTATACCTACTTATAGAGACAAGTCATACTTTTCTGTACCGATCGCATTGCTTCTATCTTGAACCTATCGGAGGCCTAGACGAAATCCCTTTTCTGCAAGCGTTAACGCCAACGGAAAGATCAAATTGTAAGGAGTTGACATTAGCTTTAGAGATGCCACGTGACTGTTGCTAAATTTGTAGACAAAGTCATTATTCCTCATGCGGAAAGGAACGTTGACGTGAGCGTGAAGTATAGACGCCAAAAATATAAAAAAAAAATGATAAACAAGTGCCACTTTTGACAAACATTAACCCTATTTTGGCGATTCCACAACACGCTTCATTAGCGGGAGCTCGGACCCTGACGCTAACAGTGATAAGTATTAAAAAGAGTCATTTTTGTGTGTGCTTATTTCAAATTAATCAATTAAAATGAACAGTTTGAGATTAATGTGGGCAGTTAATAATGAAGGAGCATTGTAAAGATGAGAAACTAGACTAGATCTACGTAAAATGGCGCAAATTGTGTAGATGACGCCGGAATTGGATTTTTTTTATCGTTTAACGTAAAATACTCTCACTCTTATATTCAGGCAGAAGTTTCTCTCTCAATCAGTCAATCAATCTTTATTCGTGAACACAGGTATTACAATAAAGGTCTTATGTATAGTACACACATGTTATGTATATGTCCACCAATGAAATTGGTGTACAAATATATTAGGTTTTTAGTAATAAGTCTGAATCTATACAATACAAAGTCACGAATGATCGAGTAAATAATGTCAATTAATCAGTTATTATTTTATTTTTTACATGCATTTCGATGTTAAATTATATAAAATATAATTCAATATCTCAATGTTGAGGCTACTAGACCATGATAAGCCGTTAAGACTGTTGCGCGATTGTCCGTTTTACTTAACATGTGCAAAGCATAGGATGTTGGCTCAACTATTCCAATTTGTTTCTTATCTCTTTCTTTCATCGTTAGCGACTTGTGGATCGTCGGATTTCGTTAATAATACTTGTGTTATTTCCAGGTGGGGTCGTAGATGGTTGGCTTGCGGCTCCATGGTTGTCAGCGGTATCTTCAGTCTTTTAGCTACCGCTGTGCCAGTTGGTAAGTGATGAAAATTGATAAAATTATATGTATGTTTACTTGTCCTGCCTGGTCTAATGATAAACAGTTAATTGTATTGTTCATGGTTCTCTTGGACGTCGTTTGCTCTCGAAATATTAACCGAAGTGTTTACGCTGTCTTTATCAAGAGGAGTTGTCTCATCAAAATAATCTTCCGAATCTTAGTATGTATCATACTATGTTAAAATTTGTGTTTTGTCCCTTGTCTGAATTTTATAATGCCGATCCTGAGTATAATCTGTAAAACCTTCCTTTGTTTTTCTCCAGGTGGACCCTCAGCTTCTCTAGCCATCCTCGGCCGCTTCGCCGTCAACATATCCTACAACATAGGTCTCCAGTACGCCGCAGAACTGCTACCAACAGTGGTCAGAGCTCAGGGGGTGGCGCTGATACATATCATGGGATATGTTGCTTCTATCGTGGCTCCGTTTGTTGTTTACTTGGTAAGCGTGTTTGAATAGTAAATTGAAGATAGGATGACGTAAATTTGTGTTGGTATTATCTGTGTAGATATCTACACTAATATCATAAAGAGAAAAGTTTTTTTTTTTTTTGTAATGATTAAACTCAAAACCTACTGGACCAATTTTAAATATTTTACATATTGAGATTCTCAGTTTCATCAGTTTGCAAGTTTTTTTTTTTTATTTATCAAATTGCCTCCGAAAGGGTGATTATTCAGAATTCATTTATTTTCGTTACACTTCCGTGTTTGGGTCACAGAAATTAATATGGGTACCAATAAAAATATTAGATTCGGAGCAAATTGCCTGTGACAGACGTACAGACAGACAAACACACGAGTGATCCTTATAGGATCTCAGGATGGGTTCCGTTTTTTCTTTATGAGGTACGGAACTCTAACAATATACAGGGCGTCCCACGGATATGCCACATGGAGGGAAAGTACCTTGAATATTGTAGATGGAACATTTTACTGAAAGAAGACATTATTTGAATTTAAATAACAATTTAAACTGCATTCAGAGATATTTAAATAATTACATGTTTGAACCGGGAATCGAACCCGTTACATGAGAAAAATAATCAACCTATAGCTTTATCATACCGATCGAAAGGCTTCATCATAAGGATTATTTTTTGCTAAATAACATAGTGTCACAAATAAAAGGAAGACCATGAATTTTAACATTTTTAATACAAAATTTTAATACATTTTTAATATTAGATCCTTAGTTCGACTGGGAGCAACAGATGCCGATACCAAATACAATATCTACGATAATATATGTATATTTCCACACCTGTTCAGGAAGGATTTGATATAATAGAACTTTAGTTGTATATCACCTCATGAGTTACCCTTAATCAAACAAGAGAATAAGGAAAAATTGAAAATTCAAAATCATTTATTTGCAAATATGGGTAAACAGTGTGCAGATGTTTTAAATTCATGTAATAATTATATATCACAGTCTTAGTATCACCACATTTTACCTTTTGGTATGCAAAGTACGTAAAAATAAAAACACAGAATTAATAAAAATTAAACAGAATAAATAAAATTAAGAATGAGATCACTTAAACTCGTTTTAACATAAAGTACTTAATTAAAAAAAAAAATTAAATCCTATAGTTTATCCTGCAAATATGCAGATACACTGTAATATGCTTTATTTATCAAAAACCTTTTTAGTTTTTTTTTTAAACATAACAGGCGATGATGCCTCAATTAAATATTTAGGTAGGTAATTGTATACACGGGGAGCCATGCAAAATATGCTGTTATTTAAAAGAGTTGTTTTATTTTTAGGACAACAAATTTTATTACTGTGTCGTTTACTTTTATATTTTTCAAAGGAAGTAATGTTTGATCTTACAAAATTACTAATTTCATAAATGTATATGCATGGAAGTGTCAGTAGTTTGAGATATTTAAAATATTCTTTGCAACTATCTGTTTGTTTCAGTTTACATATTGATCGGACACATCTTTTCTGAGCCTTAAAAGCATCATCCTTATATACAGAATGTCCCCAAAATATTATTCCATATCTTATTATGGATCCACATAACCATGGTATGCAGACAGTACAGTCGATATATCGGCCATTTTGGACAGCATATGTAAAGCATACGATTGTTGATTTAATTTTAAGCATAAATTCTCAATGTGTGTTTTCCAATTTAAACTGCAGTCAATATTTAGACCCAAAAATTTTGTCGTTTCTACGTGAGTGACATTTTTAATTGAATATTTTATGTTAATGTCACCATATTGTGCAACTCTATTGCGTAATATCATTAAGTTAGTTTTATCGAAATTTAATTTTAAATTGTTTGATGTAGTCCATTCTATAATTTTTTCGATGGCGTCATACGTATCTTTTTCAAGTGTCATTCTGTCTTTACCGTTAAATACAATGGTACAATCATCAGCAAAAAGAATTGTTGGATGTTTTAAATTTTTTGGTAAATCGTTGATGTAAATAATAAATAACAATGGTCCCAATACACTTCCTTGTGGAGGAGGACGATGACAAATATATTTTTTTTGATTATTAAAAAATCTTGGACACGTATTTTTCTTTTTTTACATAATTTAAAGATTACGGCGATACATTGAGTTAAAATGTGCCATGACGTCACGAGTATGTAGATTTTATACGTACTAGCGACGTAGCGAGCCGCACTCCCCAACTTAAAATGCGTTTTATCTAATTATTTTGTTATTAATATGATCATAAAAAAATATTAGTTATCTGACTGACGGACTAATGAGAATTTCTTTTTTTTTACCCAGGCATCATCCCTAATATTTGAATTTCTATAAAATTACATTTCCTCATCTTCCAGGCTAATGTATCCCAAGATCTGCCACTCCTTATACTGGGCGTGCTGGGAATAGCTGGTGGTCTGCTGTGCCTGTTCCTGCCAGAAACCATGGACACTGACATGCCTCAAACTCTTCAGGATGGAGAGAACTTTGGAATGGACCAGAGGTTTTGGGACAATCCTTGTTTCCCCAGGTAAAGATGCAATTTTGTTCTACAACCTCCCTCAGAATTTTCAAATCGAAATTTAGATTAATTCTGGTTTCTTAAACGGCTGGATCTATATCTAATGCGACCTATCTCTTCTACAGGAAAAAAGTTGAAGCAGAGGAAGGCGACCAGCCAGGCAAATACACCAAAAGGGCATCAGTTACCACCACCAGCGAGCCCCAAGAGTTCGTCAGAGCAGTTCCAAGCGCCATCGGCTCTAGAGCATCCATCAGGGCATCTATTAGAGCCTCAACTAGAGCTTCAGCAAGAAGACGCGAGATCAGCAAGGACAGGAATGTTGTTTGAGAAGCCAACTAAGGATGTAGCTTTTAGCCAAAAAAAATGTACAAAATTGGGTTTGAGAAAACTCTGCGCCAAGACTGGGATAGTTGGTAGAATTCGATGGTTTTTGAAAAAGATTTCGTTTGATCTCAAATTGATATTGGCGAGTCCTATTTTTTTTCGGAGAAATGCTGGATCAGTTATTCTGCTGTTAAATTTCCGTTGGTTGTTGTGATTGGTCGAATGAAAAGTCAGATTCATAAAAAAGTTGATTTAAGAGATTTGACAGTAGATAAAATTGGTAAAGCGTTTAGAAAGAAGTTCAGGGTAAGAGATGGCATCATTGAGATTCAATGTAAACTAGAGCAAACACCGCGAATATAAAATGTTTCCCTTGGATGTCAAGTGTGACAACTGCGCGGTGCGTACCGCGCATCATAAACGTCATGAGTGACAGGTGTTTATGGTCCATGGACCACAACGTGTGGCATAAAAATTTTGTTCGCAATGCCTGCACTAGTTTACATTGAACTTCAATGGGTGACAGGCGTTTGACGTTTGGTTTTTGTAATGAAAGAGACAGAGGTAGGTCTACCTCGCTCTGTCATCAGATATATAGCTCTAAAGCTTTGGTTCCCTAAAAAAGCGGGGAACGGACACACAGTAACGGCTGTCCAAACACAAAGTGTTTTTTGACACCTTAATGTCAAGTGCTGGTGAAAATGATAGATTGTTATGACGGCTGTAACAATATGGCGGAACCGTTTTCCTAGGAAATCAAAGCTTAAATAAGTGATGGCGCTTACGACTGGCGATTCGCGTTTGTTTTTTTTAAGAAAGAGTTAGCTGGCTTTGTCTCACTCTTTCAGCAGAGAAATTGCTCTAAAGGCAAGATTTATAAATTGCTCTCTACTTTGCTAAGTAAGTAAGCATGCCATACCAATATGAACATTATTCTTACAAAATGAATGTTCATAACAATTATTCATGTTTTCCCACATTTGTTTTTACGAATATAAACATTACTTACATAGAAATAAGGTTCATAATCGTATGAATCGCTTAGTAGCAAAGCAATGTAAAAGCGCGGTCTGTGAATCTTGCTAAATGCCGACGTTGACATAAAAAAATTGTCTATAAAAGCATTAGTAGCAGGGGAGGATAAAAAAATAGGACTGAATTGAAATGTAATACAAATGAATATGCATTTTGCCCTAGGAATGAAAAGAATCGTAAAGACTTTGTCTTAGAAAAAGTACTAAAAATTGGCATTTATTAGGACTTGTCTTAATAAACTTTTAGGAATATTAGATCTGAATTTTCCCTTTTTTGTTAATCAATCCAAGATATTATTAGTATTTAAAAAGCTATTTATTATTACTTATATGCGAAGTACAAAGAATATGTATTACCTTATATTTAATATTTTCAAATACGTGATTTTTAAATTATTTTTATGTTATTTTTTTAATGCAAACAAAATATTTTTTGGGCGTATTTGATTATTAATTTTGATTTGTGATTTTTATAATATTTTTTGTCATGTCAGACAAATTAGACTAAAATTTTATTTATGTTTGAAATTAAATTTAAAAATGATATTCGCTTATAATAGCAATGCTCTCTTTTTTACTATAAAAATAATTTGTGATTATTTTTCCTAGAATCTTATATTATAATTATATTTCCCCTGTCGTTATATTATATTATAAATTATAAATATTCAGGGGAATGATTTATAATTAATTTAATTTAATAATTATTTTTGTACATACATTCTTGCCTAATTAATTTAAATGTGATAGTTACCAATGTTAAATCTATTTTAGGTACATTTGTCGTGTTTTGGGGTTCGTCTTAGAGTTTAAAATTAGTCTGAAATAATTATCAGCTGGAAATAATTATTTAATTCAGATGAAAACAAATAATATCTGTTATAAAAAACAATACAATATGGCTGGTCTGAACATAGGCTCTCCGAACTTTCGCTCATGTTCTTTCACTCACACTCGCCTCATGTTACCATTTGGTTCCTAAAAAATGTTATTGCGCAGCCTTCTGCGCAAAGTTCGGACCGGCCATATTGTAAGCAAGATAACAGCCATTTCTTTTTTCTCCATGGCCAGTACGACTTTAACGACTATTTTAAATAAATAAAAAATATTTTTCTTTATTCAGACTAAATTTATAGCTAAGACGCCTTTAAATAGGTTCATACCTATTATGTATAGTAAAAGTAAGTTATTTAACTTAAGTTTTACTATAAATTAAGTTTATGTAAATAATATTATTTTAAGTATAAAAATATGTAATTATTATTTCTTTTTCTTTTCTGTTATTTTTTTTTTTGTTTTTTTTTTTCAAGTCACTTTGAAAGAAAAAATGTATTCAATTCTACACTAAGGTATCGGAAATCATGGATGCTAAACATTGACAAAGAGAAATATTTAACTGACCCTCTAAAGACTTATTACCTTTCATGGACACTTTTTTTAAATAATTGAACCTGTTTTAAAACTTTTTGTGCCTCTAACGATACACATTTTTTTGATTAATTAAACCTCTTTTTAACTGTCTGCCATTTTCTCACAGGGTCGCAATAACATAGCTAGGATGCCCCGACCAAACGGGTTAGGATAGGATTGAGCTGTGATCAATCGTGCGCGAGCCGAGCGAGCGAAGCCAGCTGTGCTGCAGTAGTAGCTAGCGCTATATGCAAGTTGGTCGCAATTACTTGGCTATTTAGTATTTTTAGGAAAACAAAAAACGATTTTTTGAGGTTCCCAAAAAGAGGCGCAGTCATTATATTAGAGTGTTCAATAATGTTGAGCTTAAAATGGGAATTATTAGAGGTTCAATTAAATATATGCCATGTACAATAATGCAAATATCAAGAATCTCTTTTAGAATCTTTTTCACAATCAAATCAAGCAAACATTTTTTCTCATTTTATAAATCTAATCGTCTTTTAGAAAAACACATAAACAAGCTCAAAAAAAAAATAAAAAAGTAGAAACTTGTAAAAAGTAAAAAATTATGATTGATGTTAAACACAAAAAACTAAAATGTATAAATGCGAAAAATAACAACAAATAAGTGACTTTAAAATTATTAGCAAATAATTTCTTTTATACGAGGTAAAGACAACAATACGACAAAAAAATTAAACTTCGAATATCGAATGACGTTCTCAGGCTGCATACGATAATTCAATCAAAAATATATGCAATAGTTTATTCAGTATAACTACTCAAAGAAACGCACTAGACGGCCATGACCAGGTAAACTGTAGCGGCATCTACATCGCTACATGCGAACTACGCATCAAAGACCTGACGTCACACAACATCCTGACGTCAAACAAATCCTGCATCGCGAAATTACAGTTTACCGCGCAATGGACATATATACAAGCCTCCCGACTTCAACCTCTGGGCAGTTGCCCGCCAGACACGACATCCGTCTGGTCGGAGGATCCTCCCTTTTCTATTGTGGATGAGTGAACTTTACACCCTGTTCCTCATACCCCTACAAAACTATAGAAACCGATACGAATCGCGCACTTGGTCGCAACGGCCACCTACCGCAGACCATACTCGACGGCCACGACTAGCCGGAGACGTGGCCGTCTAGTGCGCGAGAACCCTTAAATTGTTTGGAAAATTACGTTTACAATTTTGATGTTAGGATTTACGTTAGCGTTTTAATTTACTGTCGTATTGTCTTCTCCATATTGTATAAATAAAATATTTTTGTGACAATTAGCAGTATTTTTGTCATTTTGTATAATTGCTGCCATTTCTGTTCGGTGCAAAAAACATGTAAAAATAGTGAAAATTCTGTGATAAAAACGGACAATACCTTACTTTTAATAAAATAAATATTATTCAAGCTTATAATGAATTCTATTTTTTTACATAAAAAAAATGTGATGGCCCAAGGAGTGAGAAACTCGCTCCTTGAGTCTTCAATAAATCTACCCAGCCTTTTCCCAATTATGTTGAGGTCGGCTTCCACTCTAACCGGATGTAGCTGAACACCAGAGTTTTACATGGAGTGGCTGCCTATCTGACCTCTACAACTTAGTGACTGGGTAACACGAAACCCTTTGGTAGGACTGGTTGTCAGCCTTTCGAGCTTCTGACGACCCGTAACGACAGACAAAGATCTACGAATGAAAGCCGGGACCAACAGCGTGTTTTGCTTAAATTATTTTAATAATTTTATAAATTCTTTTACTGTGTGTGGAATTTATCGTTAAAAGCTGAATACACAGTGTCTAAGTCGCTTAGCCGCATTGAGCAGGTTGGGTGATTTATATTAGGTAGGTCCCCACCTATAAAATCAGCGTTTTGTATGGAGAATTTTAAAGAAGTTGCATTTTTCATACTAACATTTTCTTAATTTATATAACAACCATGAACACTAATGTTTTAAAACTTTCATGCACTAATGTTTAAAAACTAAGATAACATAATATGCCACTTAGATTAAGCGACAAAAATAAATTTTGGCTAAGTTAAAACAAATAGTGGTAATTTCTGCTAAGAAAATGAGCAGTAATTTTTAATGTATTTTTTATGTTTAGAAAACTATAAGCAATACCTAAGGTTTTTTTACTATTGGTAGTTGTCTATGTTATTCGATACAAAACCAAGCAATTGATGAATATTTTAAATCATAGAAGTGACGAGTTTCTCTATTAATGAGAAAAAAAACGCCAATTTCATACGTGGGAACCCAATATAAGCTGAAAAGTTGTAAACTAACAGTGTTGTGTGTGCAATTTTCCATTAGATCCAATATACACGTAAACGTTCCGGAATGATTAATTCTCTAAATGATTTTGGAAACCGCTTCAAAATTGATTGAGCAGTCTAAAATATCTAAGCGGTCACACGAATAGCGACTTTAATAATATTTATTTACTGTGACATGCTCAGGCAGTGAAAACAACATCTCAAAGTGTGCTGCTAAGCCGTTTATCAGTTAAACAAATTACGATCATAGTGGGTGATATCACGTCGTGCATGCGATGCGCGAATGCTTTTATAACATCCATAAAATTAATTGTATGTTTGAAGATATTAGCGCAAAGTTACGTGCGTGTGGTAAATTATATCGGCGCAGTTTCAAGATTGTATGGAGTATTGCGTCATTGACTTGTCACTATGGGAACATTAGTATAGTTAATTGACTCAGGCGTGAATTTCACGCTAAGCGCCGAACGCGAGCGCCTGGCTCTTGGCGTAGCAACACGTCTTTTCCGGGTTTGCAACAAGTCAATCGTCATCCTGGAGATGCCTCGTTGAGAGGTGAAACACGTGTCGATTTCTTACAGGTCCTCTATGAACAGATATGATTAGGTTACAAAATATACGTCGTCTATTGTATTTCATAAAAGTATTATGTCTCGGCAGTGACCTTGAACTAATTACCTACGGACGCTCGGTAGATAAACCTTCCGTATCCGTGCGTACTGGTATACACTGATATTTCGAAGCGCGTCGCCCTGTTCTATAAAGACACAACACTAAAATTCTAAATTCATAAGTTATTTCTTCAAACTAGGCTGAGAAACAGCAGTTTTCGTCAAAATTACATAAGACAGTCCCCCAAAAACGCCCACCCATCGCCACTTCCTACTGATTTAGCTGGGAAGAAGAAGTGGCGCACCAAACTCCAGCAGCACAGCTGTCTGTTCAGTTAGAAAAAAAAAACTTTATTCTATATAATTGTATGCAAAATAATTTACATTACTCAACACAAAACAGTAAACAAAATTATTTGCCATAATGACAGCTAGCACACGCCAATAAACCAATAAAAGAATCGAAATCTATACTCAAGCGAAAATAAAAATTCAAAACGTAAATAGAACTTAATACCGGAATAAAAGCCTCCAGGTATAAAGGGCGTTCACCTCCTTCTGCGAAGCAGTTATGTTCGCGAAGGAGGAGGCGGAGCGCGCGAGGGAGATGCAAGCTGCACGCCCTCGCGGCCCTAGTCGCCGCAGGAGACGCCCCGGGCGTCGGGAGTCGAGAGCCGACTTCCGGCCACCGTAGGCGCGGGCTTGCGGACGGTGAGCAATGGGCAGCTCGCCGTCCGATAAGGACCAGGCCCGTGTCGACGGCGCGTTGTGTTCCACGCGCGCCTCAAAGAGATGTCAGCACCAACCGACGGGGTCGAAAGACCAATGCCTGCTGGGGTTGCGGGTTTGTCCGAAAGGGATAACGCGGCCCCGGCACACAGGCAACGGAAGGAACACGGGTGGGTTTTAGTTAGTAAAAGTCTGACACACCCTCTCGCTCTGCCCAGAGCGGGAGAAGTCATTTGATGATTTCACATCCTGAAAAAAAAAAAAAAAAAAAAAAGGTATAAAGGGCGTGGGTTTACATACAGCTAATAAATCTGTAACTCGAAGTCACATAAATGATAAACTAGGACCATCGAAGTAAAAATAAATAAACAGTTAGGCAAGAATACCATATGATCAATAGGGATGATGACTAAAAATTTTCGTCCGTCTTTGAGATTATAAAAAAATATTGGACACGTATTTTTTCTTTTTTTACGTAATCTAAAGATTACGGCGATACATTGAGGTAAAATGTGCCATGACGTCACGAGTATGTAGATTTTATACGTACTAGTGACGTATCGACCCCCACTCCCCAACCTAAAATGCGTTTTATCTAAGTAATTATTTATTAATATGATAAAACAAAAAATACGTGTGTTATTTTTTTTTTTTATCTGACTGACGGACTAATTAGAATTTCATTTTTTTTACCCAGGCATCATTCCTATTGTCGAGGTCGCTAGCTAACCACATATTGCAATACAACTCATAAAAATCATTGTAATGAATAGATTATGTCGATAACAAATGAAAATAAAATAAAAATAAATTGACATATACAGTCAACTAAAATAAACAATTATATAACTCATAAAACCTGTCAGTAGGTAAGCTAATTCTGGAGAAAGACTTCCTTATTTATACTGTGCTATGGGTCATTAGGATTTTAGATTGGTAATTTGTTCTTGAATGTTATTTGTAACGAATACAGTGATAATTTTTAACACATCTTATGTATACAGGGTGTTAAAGAAATTGCGTGCCATAGCTTCAGGTGAGTTCAGAGTCGATAAAGAAACTCGTAAAAAATGAATACCATTAAAAAAAGTTTTAAAAAAATCCGCAAATTATCATAAGATGAACCAAATGTACGTGTAGAGTAACCTACTAATTACTATACCTATTAAGTTTTTATTTTGTTTAAATGCTAATTAATAATCTCCTAGAGTTACCTACCTACTATCGAACTCAATGAAAGTAAGTAATTAAAGCATTTAAACAAATAAAATAATTTTAATTGTAAACGATTGCTATTTGAAGTTAGTAGGTACTAAATTAGGTTGATCTTGCAATAATTTTTCTGGTTTTTTTTTCTCGGTTCCTTTATCGACACTGAACCTACCCCTAAGCTATGGCACGCAATTTATTTAACACTGTATATAATCATCAGCCTATAGCAGTCCACTGCTGGATATAGGCCTCTCCAATTGCACGCCATTCAGCGCTATTCTCGGCAACTCTCATCCAGCTGCTACCAGCCACCCTGCGAAGATCGTCGCTCCACCTAGCCTGAGGGCGTCCTACCTCACGTTTGCAGATTCGCGGTCTCCACTCAAGAACACATCTATCCCAACGGTCGGCAAAGGCGCAAATAGATGTCAAATATTACGCTGTGTTTATTAATTTGGCAATATTACTGTTTGGAAATATGAAATATGACTAACAGGAACTGTAATATTGATTATGAAATGCAATAATTAATATCCTAACACCGAATAAAGGCTTGTGCAGACCAGCGCGACTTGTCGCGCGACGCGACACGAACAATACAATTTCTAAGAAAACTTCACAGTATAACAATAACCGGTGTCGCGTCGCGCGACAAGTCGCGCTGGTCTGCCTTAATTCGTTTTAGATGTAAAAAAAAGTATTCAGACATTTTTCCATTGCTTTTTTTACACCTAAAACGGTTACAACATCAAATTCAGTGTTAAAATAATTGCAATACATTATTAATAGTCTAGTTCACTAGTTAGTGATATTTCATATATTTTCATATAGTAATATTGCCAAAAGAATCAAAATAGGTAAATATTTGACAGCTATTTGCGACGTTGCCAAGTGTTAGGATAAACGCTCTTAAGACGCAGATATATGCCAGTGACCTTGAGTGGTTAGCTTGCCTGTTGTGTACTGAGCTCACGCAACGCGTCCTACGTCTAGCCAGTAATAGGACTCGCCCATCAAGGAGCGTTGTCCTAAGTTAGACGCTTTATTAATTTATTATAAATAAAACAAAAGGTATTTGAATAAATCACGTTAAATTATCTTTAAAATGGTGAAGGTTTCAGAAAAATACGATTGATTGATTTTGCGTGATTCTCAGTTTTTTATCCGCGTTAGACATAACTTTACAAATTAATTTCACTATTACTATTATAAACATAATCTAAAATATTCATATATTAAGTTATTAACAAAATGCTCTTATTTAACATATATTTTTTCCAAATCATTAACACTACTCGTTTAGACGTGATCTTCAGTATAAAATCATTAAAAGTCGGTTATCGTCGCCTTAACGAAGGTTAGCTCTAAACAAGGATGATTGAAATGCATTCAAATTCATCCCCTAAACTAAAGGACTTCAATAGTTATGAGTGTTTGCATGGAAGTTCGTCTTGTCGATGGGAAATCCCAGGGATCGTACGGCTTGTTTATATCAAAACACCACAGTATGAAGACAAAAATAACTAAAATAACCATAGCAACCGCTGCCAGACAACATTCAACAATTGGTCGTCTCCTAAAAATAAACTTTGACTCAAACGCATTTTATTCAAAGACCAAATAAAATATAGAAGTGTCACCATCTTCCTGCCTTTACCCAACTATTTGGGGGTCGGCTTCCAGTCTAACCGAAGCTGAATACCAGTTTTTTCATGCAGCGACTGCCTATCTGACCTCCACAACCCAGTTACTGGGTAACACGTACTCGTAACGATCGATTGTAATGCCTCATTTACACACTCGCGCGATCGGCGAGTCGAGCCGCGAGGCGAACCACAAGACGCGTATGTTATCGGTGCGCTCGTTGCTCGCCTCGCAGCTCGTGTCGCCATTCGCAGCGCTCGCGTTGGAAGCGATTTTTTGGGCACGAGTCAAAGGGGCTCGTGGAATCTTCGCCGTTCTCCATAGTTGACAGTTCGGCACAACTGAACGCGCCGTGAGAGTGTGCACAAAAATTGATTAACTTTGCGAGCGAATGAGCTGTGGCCGATACACGAGGCGAGCCGCGAGACGAGCCGCGAGGCGTGACTTTAAATGAGGTATCAGAGATCTATGAATGGTAGCCGTGATCAACAGCTCAACGTGCAACTTGCAAATGAATAGAAATGTATAATGTGTGCTTTATTTAATTACTAGCTTTTGCTACGATCCCACTGGAACGTTCTACCGCGATAAAAGTACCTGTGCGCCAGTTCATCGAAATCCGTTCAGCCATTAAAGCATGAAAATGTAACAGACAGACAGATTTGTTACTGCCGCATTTTAATATGGGTTGGGATTAGAAACATGCCGCCTCGCTTGAAAGAATGTGAGGTTATATTTGGGGGTTCTAGAGGGTCTCCTGAACCATCCACAACATTTTTTTTTTACCGTAGTTGCTTTTTTTATTTTTTTAAGTAGTTAAGTTTAAAATAGTGAATTGACTAAAGCGTGATTTTGCGGAAATCCATTATAAAATACAATAGACGGCGTATATTAATAACCAGTGATCGGAGTAGGTAGATTGATTTTTAGTACTTGTATCATAAATGCACACAGAAAGAATAACATGGATAAGCCATTTTTCCTCATTTTTGCTCATTTTATTACAATTCCTACCTTTTTTTTGAGGATGGCAAATCATCAAATGACTCCTTCCACTCTGGCAGAATACAATTCCTACATAAGTTCCGGTTTTTTTTTAATAATCCACCAATTCCGGAGGAATGTCCATAGTAATATATACGTTTCGGATCAATGACCCCAGTTCAATCTACCTACTCCGATCACTGTTAATAACCTAATCCGCTTAGCTGTTCTTAAAGAGTCATATAATAGAACCCTGTAAGAAATCGACATGTGTTTCACTTACCTCACTGCGCTCGACGCTTTACGTGGCAACACGTCGTGTCCGGGTTCGCAACAAGTCATTCGTCATCCTGAGAATGCCTCGTTGAGAGCTGAAACACATGTCGATTTCTTACAGGGTTCTTTATGACTCTTTAAGAACAGTTAAGCGGATTAGGTTAGGTTACTAAATATACGTCGTCTATTGTATTTTCTGTAAGTTTAAAAAATATTTACGGATGCAAGAGCGAGCCTAGCGAGCTTGAGACACAACTTCTCACTCAACTCTCGACTTATTAAAAAAGCAATAAGAATTTAGGATGCAAGATCGAGCGACATATATCGATAAATCCATACCCATCACATCTGCAGTTTCGCTAGCTAATTTAATCTGACCCTGTATGGTGTTTATGTCTTTATTATTCGCTGCTCATGCAATCCTTTGATGTCTTGCGTTTTTACGTCGTCGCTAACAAGACTTGATTGAAAGTAATACTGCGAGTTCAAATAGACAAAGATTATTAGTTGCAAGAGTCGATATCGACATTTGTAGATTGATGGTGGTGTAGGCAGAATACTGACATAAGGCGACCGCTCTTAAGGTGCGTTTCCACTGAAGCGGAGACAAGTGCAGCTGAGTGGAGACCTGCAGGCATCGACCAATCACAATAGTTGAAATCCTCATAGCGTCTCTCGTCTCGTCTTTTTTTTTTCTCGGACCATTCCTGCACGTCTCCGCAAACCTGACTGCAACTACATATAACTGATGAAAAGAGAAAAACAAGCATTGAACATTGTTTTCATTTTTTTAAAGAAATGTTCCATGATATTTTCGTCAATCGTGGTCCGATTATGAAAATTATTTTTTCAATTGGTAGAGGTGCGAGTTGTGCGGTGGTCTCATACATTTTTTATTAACTTTGCTTGGGTTGTTTACTTGAGTTCGCTTCAATAAATACAAAGTATTTTTTCCTGCAATTTATGTATTTTTTTGATGATGTTATAATAACTTCCTGTCACTGTTATTTACATAGCAAGTATACGAATCTGTGTAGGTTAGGTACCACAAACAAAAAGTTAAAAAATAAAAAAAATATACAAAAAAAACTGACTTCATAAATCGTGGCATAAAACGAAAATACAAAACCCGACAGCGTACTTCCGAAATTAAAGTTTATTTTCACTTTGTAGTTTTTGTTTTTGTTAGAAAGTTTTTTTTCTCATATTTGACTATCTGTGAATGCGACCAAATCTTAGTCTATGCGACACGCGAATCAATGGAGCAACATCATTAATTAAGACACTTGTACACTTATTGTGTCCCTTAGTAACCGTGACTTTGTGCAACTAGTTGTTGCAGTAAGTAGTTTAACTATGCAAGGTAATTTTTCTAAAAAGAGAAATATTTATATATTTTTTTTACAAAAAAATACACCAGACGACGAAAAAAATCACAAAAAATTTAAAAAATTACTTTAATTTCGGAAGTCGGTGGCAAAAACGAAAATCCAAAACCAAAGACACCGGACTTCCGAAATGAAAGTCATTTTTCACTTTGTAGTATTTTTTTTGGAAGTCCGTTTCTATTATTTATAATGTCCTACTTACAAAAACATAATCGAATCAGTGACAACTCGGCCTAAAATCTTCAATATTTCAAGACGTCGATGCTTTTCATGGTTATGGTACACACTACTTTTTAGGCGTTTTGACGACTTAGTATCTGGTATTATTATTCGAGTTGAGTTAACTCGGGCCGAGCTGTCACTGACCCATAAAATAATTTATCATTTAAAAAAGAACACAGCTCCAAAAATAGAATACTTTCATTCAGAAATGATTTAAACTTATCCTTACTAATGTTATAAATGCGGAAGTGAGTTTTTTTGTTTGTTACGCTTTCACGCTAAAACGGCTGAGCGGATTTGGATGAAATTTGGCACATGGGTAGACCATGGCCTGGATTAGGACATAGAATAGTTTTTATCCCGATATTCCCACGGGAGCGAGACTTATGCGGGTGAAACCGCGGGGAGCAGCTTGTAATATCATAATTATACTTTTTTTGGACAAGGAAAGTGTTAGGTAAAAAAATAGCTCTTTTCGTCATTATTTTATGATGAATTTTGACTATTTTTGTGTGTAATCAACAATAATTAATACACATCATAATAGTTAAATATGCTCTGCTGAAGCTCATCTGTTTTTGTATAATCTTTGAATTGAATGATTGGCAGTCAATAAAAATTAAAATCACAATCATGTACCTAATGTTCAAGATCTTAAGTGTAACCTCATTGTGCTACTGTTTGTTTTTCCTTAAATAAATAAACAATAAGTGGATGAATATTCATTTATAAGTACTTATTACATAGTTGTGGATAATATTTGCACGAAATAACATCATAATTTTACTTTTTTAGGTCGTTAAAAAAGCCTTTAGCTCGAGTCTTTTATTTTCGAGAATTTTGAATGATTTTTTTATTATATTTTATTTAGTCTTTTGTTTTCGAGAATTTTGAATGTTTATCTATAGAATTTGTAAAGCTAAAACTAATAATAACAATGTGTTTGGTCATTCGAGGTGTATTTCATACAGTGACTTATAAATCATATGGACTTGGCATACCTACAAGAAAAACGTATATACCTACACATTACTGCGCGGTTAAAATGGCGGTTAATAGGGCAGCTCTTATCGATATTTATATATAATAACATCGATAAAAGATTTTGAGAATGTTATCATAACGTCACGGTATACGGGATATACTGGTAAAAATACCCCAAAGTTTCTAACTTAGGCCTTTCATAAAAGTTGTTTGTTGTATAAAATACTCGAAGCCTCAGCGGTCACAACTCTCTCAGGGAAAATATTCTAGCTGGGAAGACTGTATAACATGAAACTGTTCACTTAGTTATATTAAGTAAACTTAGAACAAAAACAGTTGTGTTATAATTATTTAGTAGGTAAACTGTTCAGAACTAATTTTAATCGAATGTCGCAATCGACGACCCGACGACGACTTGAGATAGGTTGAAACCTATATGTTGGTTTTTATCGAGCTAGTTTCATATAATTTGATAGAAGAGATGCGTTCTAGCTGGTTCATTATAGATATAATTTAACTAATTGTTGTGCTCGAACACAAAAAATCTATCTCTATAAGAAATATTAGGATGTTACCAGTTCTTATTAACTATGGCATCATTAGGTGAATTTAAGAATTTGTTGATGTGCCATGAATCACGAATATTGTGTACCACCGGGCCTGCACTGCTTACTGTAATGGATAGGTCCATTACAGTAAGCAGTGCAGGCCCGGTGGTAACGGCCCCAACTTACGAGTAAGTCGTGGTTCCGAACCCAGGCAGGCGCTTTGCTTTGTGTCAATTTCATCACCACTGCTCTCAAAACGGTGTAGGAAAACATCGTGAGGAAACCGTCATGTCCTAGATCCAAAAATTCGAAGACATGTGACATCTACCAACCCGCTCTGGGCCCGGGTGGTGGATTACAGCCCACTCCCTCTCACAGAGAGGAGGCCTGTGTCCCAACAGTGGGAAAATTATATGCTGAATATGTACTTACATATAGGATGGCCAAATCGAATGTATACAACTATTTTTAGCTACCTACCACTTTCATTTGGCTCCAAATGTTACGCTTATTTGATATCCACTATTTAGTTATTAAAATATGGCAAATTCGCTATGCACCATTTATAAGGGCATGAACAACGCATTGCGCCTGAAACACAGGTTTTTCATAAACCTAGATCAGGCAGGTCTACATTACCATCGTCTAGTGCGATGCGCGCTCGGAAACGGTCGCGCATCACGCTTCGCTACGAATTATTAATTCAAGCTTAACGTGGCATTAGCCGTCGCCGTCATGGGTTCAGAAAAACTCATAGTCCAAGAGCTCCTGGCGTTCCTGCAATATCAACTGGACAGCATGGACGAAGTTAGCCTCATGCAGATCTGCACCTTGAGCTACACCGAAGATGAGATACGCAGTGCAAAGACGACATTGTACACATCGCTCGAATGCCGTCCCACAGGAGGGACGAAAAGGGAGAAAGGAGTCTCCAAGCCATGTTTCGGGTGTTTAAAGAGACTGACCCTGACGACGTGCCGTCCTTTGTGGCAAAGGAGCTGCGGAAGCTGCCCCCCGTTACATTTGACCACGTCGACGTCACCAGGTTGCTAAAGGATATTGTTACTCTGAAGGCAAGCCTGGCCGAGATGAAGTTCAAGTTGGATGCGTCTCAAAACACCATCAGTGAGTTACATGCCGATATGGTTGACTTACGCAATACTGTAGCGTTATGTAGGTCACCTGAACTCGCATCAAAGGTGAACACTTGTCGTGGTGCAAACAATGCTTCGCTGTCCAGCTTCAAGTCAGCGAAATTGGACTCTTCACCGGCCGCCGTCACTGCAAGCGATGCAATACCGCGCCCCGCCGATCCCGCCTCTACCGCAGTAGTGGCGACGTCACAAGTTAGCACGTCAACACTTCACCGTGCTTACTCAGCAGCGGCTGCACAACCTCCCATCCAAAAGGACCAGCAACAGAAGAAAGTTTTTGCTAAAAGTGCAAAATCAACTGAAGGGGCATCTAAGAGCCGCAATGAACCGGCTCCCGGTAAGAAAGAAAGAAAAGAAAGAAAAGAAAGAAAAGAAAGAAAGAAAGAAAGAAAGAAAGAAAGAAAGAAAGAAAGAAAGAAAGAAAGAAAGAAAGAAAGAAAGAAAGAAAGAAAGAAAATAAAGAAAGAAAGAAAAGAAAGAAAGAAAGAAAATAAAGAAAAAATAATTTATTTGTCATAGGAATACGTGCATAAAAAAAAAAAAAACTCGAGTAGATAACGACAAAATAACGATACCAAAACGATAACAATACAATAACGAGCACAAAACAAAAATAGTCGGCAGCTGCTGGCACGTCATGACTGTGACAAGAAGGCTTCCACTCAGCATGATGCTGTGCTATGGAGACCCACAGCACAGCGCTGATTTTCAGTTCTCACCCGAAAAAGACGTACGGAAACCAAGTCAAGTTTAAAGAATTATACATAAATATAAAATAAAATAAGTATTTCTTATAATATAATGCTACTATACAACCAATATATGTTGTCCCCAGCCCCTCACAAAGGGCAGCCAGACAAGGAAGGCTTCGTAAAGGTGGAATCTAACCGAAGGAAGCCCACTTGCCGTAATCGATGTGGTACTGCGCTCGCCGGACCAAATATGTTGCTGCGTCTTGCTACAACGTCGACGCAGCTGTACGTATTTCGTCTGCATCACTCCACGATGACTGAAGACATCGTGGAATACATCAGAACAAAGACCAAGTGGACCTTGAGAGTAGAACAGTTGGAGTCGCGCCATAACATAAACTTCAAGACGTTTGTGGTGCGGGTTCCAACTCAGTACCTGGAAACCTTCATGAAAGAAGAGTTTTGGCCGAAAGGTGTGGCGTACCGACGATTTCGTGGAAGGTTACGCGACACCACGCTGCGCAACACGACGCCGACACAGTCATCACTTCGTTTACAATAATGATTTGTTGTTATTATAATAAAAATACATGTATGTTTAGATAGTTAATTGATTCAGGCGTGACTTTGCCTGCATCCGGTTAGACTAGAAGCCGACCCCAACATAGTTGGGAAAAGGCTAAGCGGATTGATTTAGTGCCACAGACAGACACACATAGCTGTCAAATTTATAACACCCCTCTTTTTGTGTCGGGGGTTAAAAATCCACCTTGATGGCTTATAGCATATCTGAAATATGAGTGCAAAATACATTATATACCTCAGCCTACATCTTCAGAGATAATAAGGCTTCATGTTAGGTACGTTAATCTATACTAATAACAACGCTTGTTGAAAAGTTTTTGCTTTTTTGTGTGATTGTTACTTTGATTGCTTGAACGAGCTAATCTCTGGAACTACCAGTTGGATTTTCAAAAATGTTTTTGCATTTAATAGCCCAGTTCTTGAGGTAGGCTATAGGCTATTTATTATCAGTTTATCACGCTAGGGCCCTAAGGAGCCGATGCAAGAACGCTAATCGAAAACGATGTATTAGCGCGGGGAGGCGATGCGATGCCGAGGGGTGGGTCGGGGAG
This sequence comes from Agrochola lota, assembly GCA_947364205.1. Lineage (NCBI taxonomy): Eukaryota > Metazoa > Arthropoda > Insecta > Lepidoptera > Noctuidae > Agrochola > Agrochola lota. Next base: position 3,100,455 of record OX376246.1, on the reverse strand, counting down.
CAAGAATTTCCCGCGATCGAAGTCGCGGGCAGAAACTAGTTAACAATAAAGTTCTACCCACACATCATACCCTGGTATGATGTGTGGGTAGAACTTTATTGCAGGGACGTGACTCACACAACCGCCCCTAAGGCCCCTCGCCCACGGCGACTTTTTGTAGCGATGCTGTCGCGCATTTTGTAAACTTGGTCTGCATCGCTACTACCGCGCGTTAGTCGCGTTTACAACGTACGACAGAAACGATGCAAACGCGCGACCGTTTCTGACGACATCGGAGGAACGGAGGGAGGGGTGCTGGGGAATGTGCCGTGCCAGATTAAAAAAATCATGGTGTAGGGCAAACAAGTACCACGGCGAGTCGCAATTGTCAAATTCGATTTTAGTTGTCAAAATTATTTTTAAATTTAGAGTTTTTTTTTGCAGAATAGCTTTATGATTCCCATAGAAATAAAGTGGGCAGGACGAGTATGTAAACACGATACTTCTCAAGCTGCTGCCGCTGCTGGATAATGCTCCCCAAATGAGCGGTTTTTTGTGCCGAAGTCGAAGGACGGGCAGTGCGTGCTTACATTCACCTCCGCGGCTCACTTCTCACCGAGCGCCTGGACGAATCGGACTTGTTTTTTTACGATCTGCCAAAATGCCTTTCGAGCGGAGTAATGAAAACACTATAAAATTTTAGAACTGCTGGAATCCAAAAAAACAATAAGGAAATTTATAGGAAAAAACCAAAAATTTTAACAAAGTTCACGACGACTGGAAGAGAATTAGTGAAGCTTTAGAAGTCACTGATGACCACGTTCAGGCCTGTTTTGAAAATAAAAATTCATCTATCCGATCTGGAGCAGGTACACATGATATATTTCATCCGATATGGTTTGATGTTATGGAAAGGATCTACCATCTTCTACGAAGATTTTCTTTTTTTGAATTTGTTATATTTTTAAATAATTAACATAATTTTGTATTGCAAGAAGATACAGCGCAGACGCTGTCATTATTTTGACGTCTGCCATTGCCGAGAGTCGAAAGTGATGTGAGTGGTAGGGCAGTATGTGGACACACTTTCTCTCGATCCTGCTACGGCAGTATTTAGGGAATTATAGCCGGTAGGGAGGAGTAGTGGCAGGGGCAGAATGTAAATGAGGCATTAGTTTTCGAGGGGTCTAAAGCCGATACTGAGGTCAAAATGTAAATCCAAGATGGCGGCTGCGAATATTTTGTTTTTGTTTTAAACGACCACGTATCATTTAAAACAAAAACAAAATTTTCCATCTCGGATTTATATTTTGACCTCAGAAGGAACTTTGTTCCTGACGGGGTTCCCCAGAACGCACACGGCTTTTTTTAAAGTGAAAACTTTTTTAGGCGCGTTGAGCGATTTTTGGCAGAGGAAAATCTTATGGGCTCGCCTCACCGACATGCTAATGTAGCCGTAATGTAGCTATGAGTATTGTTGCTCGGAGTAATATTAAGATAAGATGAACATTAAGAAATAAATATAATTCATCAAATTGTTATGCCTAATGTAAAATAAACACTAGAAGAAGCTTAAGCTTGCTTAATTATTATTTAGAGGAATTATAGGATTTAAATTCCAATTAAATATTTACTATAAATTATTGTTATAAATCGAACGGATCAAAATGGGTTAGTCTGACCATAAACAGAGCGAACGCGCCAACTCTACGCACACATGTATGCGTGCTGCTGTGTGAGTGATTTTTGCAAGTTTTTTTGTTATTAGTAATTAACTGTTTGTTTTATTTATTTTATCTCGATGGTCCTAGTTTATCATTTATAACTTCCAGTTACAACTATATGTAAGCGGGCACGCCCTTTATGCCTGGAGGCTTTTATTTAGATATTAAGTTCTGTTTACGTTTAGTTTTTATTTCTGCCCGAGTATAGTTCTTGATGTTTTTGTGTGGTATATTGGCGTGTGCTAGCTAGCATATATGGCTAATAATTTAAATTATGTTTTGTCTTTCTTCTTTATTAAAAACGTTGCCCCATACTAAGAATTTCTTCTTCTAACTACTTGCAGATCATATAAATACTTGTTCAGTGCGGGGATCGAACCCGCGACACGTTGCGCAGCAGTCGATCGCTCAGCCACTGCGCCAACCGTGTCGTTTTGTGTTGCGTAATGTAAATTATTATGAATACTATTATACAGAATCTTTTTTTTTGTTCTTCTAACAGAACACACAGCTGTGCTGCTGGGGAGTTTGTTGCGCCACTTCTTCTTCCCAGCGAATGCACTAGGAAGTGGTGAAGGGTGGGCGTTTTGGGGGACTGTCTTATGCAAAGATTTAAATCGTAGATGTGCCCTCACCGTACTACGTCGCGCGAAAAAGTGCCCATAGTGAGAAGAGTGACTTCGCACAATAATAATGGCGTTTCCATGACAATCAAGTCAAATGTCTGCGATATTGTGTGTCAGAGGTGTCAAAACGAAACAGAAACGCGACCATCTTTTAACACGGCAGGGCAAATCTACGATTGAAATCTTTGGTCTTATGTAATTTTGACGTTCGAAAAGTGCTGATTCTCAACCTAGTCTGAATAAATGACTTTTGAATTTTGAATTTTGCAAAGAATTAATTAATTAATTAATTTATATATTATACTTTATTGTAACTATACCAAATTATACATTACATAAAGATAAAGTAATACACAACAAAATATACAATGGGCGGCTTATCGCTAGAATATCGCTTATCGCTTAGAATTTACCTAAAGTTGACTTGCCGCGCTACACGTAAACGCTCTTGATTAAAACTTACTATAAATACGTTCGAGAGCAGTGGTGGCCCAGTGGTAACGGCCGCGACTTACGTGTTTTAGGCTCGAACCCTGTTAGGCACTTTACTTTGTGCAAATTATTTCATCACCACTGCTGTCAAAACGGTGAAGGAAAACATCGTGAGGAAACCGGCATGTCCTAGAACCAAAAATTCGAAGACATGTGACATCTACCAACCCGCACTGGGCCCGCGTGGTGGATTACGGCCCACTCCCTCTCACCGAGAGGACTACAGCCTGTGTCCCAGTTGTGGGAACATTATGGTTGATTATAGATACGTTCACAAATACACCTAAATAGGTACCTACCTACTTACTTTAGTTTCATATCGTATGGAATCGCATCTACAAGGCAATCGTTCACTCTTTGCCTCAAGATCGTGCCTATGTAAAAACTCCACATAATATTGTCCTTGAGGCTTCTTAAATATTCTAATAAACTAAACTAGGAATACCCGGACATAACTCAAAAAACCGGACAAGTGCGAGTTGAAATCGCGTGGTGAGGGTTCGGTACTATAAATATGTTATCTACCATGTTTTTATTCCAAGAACAAACTTAAAATTGTTGTTGAAAAACATGGTCTCCCACATTCCAACTGCAAATGTAAGTTTGTACGCACAATATTGAGAGATTTACTATGTTATATTAAGACCATAGACTTCTTTTAGGTTTTCCTGTAATCTATAATTAAAGAACCGTTCTCAGTATTTTTTTCCGAATTTTGGGTTCAGTAGTTTCGGAGATAACCAATTTTCATATATTTTCTTAAATATATTTACAAGTATTTATGATATTGTTTTATTGACTTTCTCACAAAAAGGGCATGTCTCTTTCATTATTATGTCACACGGTACAGTTTGCATTTTTTCATTCGTACGTACGGAACCCTAAAAAAACAATAATTAACAACAATCTTATAGAAAACTAGTAGAATCCTATATTTACTTAAACAAACCGACTGACAAGTCTTTAAAAACAATTAATATATCACTGAACGTATGAAATGATTTCATTCAGGCTGTAACAGCGCGCGCCTTTGCACGTTTCCAAACGGTTATTTTCTATGTTCTATTTTTGGTCTGTGGCATAGCGTCTTTGGCGGGAACAACGAAGAAAAGTTGGTGAGTCATTGGAATTTGTTTATTTGATTAACTAGACTAACTGTGCCCTCGGATTCGCTCGAAAGTTCAAATATTTATAGGAAAATTAAATAACTATCCGTAAAAAAGTGTCAGATATAGTCATACACATTTATGAATTCTTCTTTCTTTTTCGTGTGTTTAGTGACTAACATGGTGTCAGAGTTTTTATGCCGCCCATGACCCTCTGACTTGGCTTCACATGCCGTCGAGAAATATCTCTCAGGCTTGCCGGTTACCTTACGATGTTTTCCTTCACCGTTTTTGAAGCAAGTGATAATTTTACAATACGCACATGATTCCGAAAAGTCAGAGGTGCGTGCGTGTCTTGGGTTCGAACTCGAGACCTATGACTTGGCAGTCTGACGGTCGCACCACTAGGCTATCACTGCTACTATTAATGAATTTATGAAGTAGCATGGTCTATTAAAACAAGGTCTGGCATTGCGGTACTGACACATGCTTACGTCACTATCCAGTTGCCACTTTAATGCAACAAAACACGAATTAAGGAAAGATTTTCGGTCACCATTCTGTTAAAAAATATGTACAAAGCATTTAAAATGTCGTTTCGTTTGTCTAATCAAACGAAACAATTCAATTTAAACATATACAAACATAATTGTTAATTAAAACCTCATTCTTTTATCGGATTCGCACAGGTAATAAAGATGGTTGGGGAGTTATTATTTATTACAAACTTCTGGTAACACAGATGTGAAGACGGTTACACTTTATCTTATACTTTATCCACATTACAATCTAGCATATTAGCTTATAAGTAATTTAAATATAACTTAAACTGCTAAGCATCTATAACTTTAAGAACCCGTCCAATGACGTCTTTCTTACTCTCTATAATGAAGGGAAAGACAATTGATTCACGTGTTCTTTTTAAAAGTCAGCCCTTGTACTAGAAAGAAAGAAAGAAAATACGTTTATTTGCGGTACACATGACGCAAGGTGAAAAACACGAAAATAAACAGTTTGGGGGAAAACATGCGTCACATCCACGCAAAACGGCCATCGCTCAGCATAAACCTGCGACCCTATGCGAGACAGAGTCCCAGCGCTGGTTTTCAGCGACAGCCGGCGTTGACGTTATGACGTCAACCGGTGCAGCAAAGAAAAATAACAAAAAATAAAATGAATAAATACTACACTTTAAGATCACTTACACTGCACTAAACTAACTCAAAAGGTTTTACCCTTGTTAGCCTTCGCACTGATTCAGTGTTGTCAAGGAGTTGAATCGCCTCAACATTCACGTGATAATGAAGTCTGTGTTCATGAGCTTCTGCATATATTTGTATAACTATGTTTACGACATTCATCTTCAGGTCCCGGTGGAGGTCACTATTTCTAATGTACCAGAGCGCGCTACACTACGATTAATCATACACCTCTACTGAAATAATCCTAAGCATAAACAAATAAATTCAACTCACACTGCACCGACACAAACACCCGTAAAGACACACACACACACACAGACGCACACACACACACACACTCGCATAATACAGAACACTAGAACAGCAGCATAAACGGGAAATAGGGATCACGACATATTTTTTTTAGTCCGTCTTGGAGATTATTAAAAAATATTGGACACGTATTTTTTATTTTTTTACGTAATGCAAAGATTACGGCGATACATTGAGTTAAAATGTGCCATGACGTCACGAGTATGTAGATTTTATACTTACTTATGACGTAGCGACCCCCACTCCCCAACTTAAAATACGTTTTAACAAAGTATTTTTTTATTAATATGATAAAGCAAAAAATACGTGTCTAATATTTATTTATTAACTGACTGACGGACTAATTAGTATATTTTTTTTTTTTACCCAGGCGTCCTGCCTAATTAATAACTATTATACCTAATTTTATACCTATTTAAATGTTATTTTAAGAATTATTTTTAGTTTTCCGTTAATTACTTAGTTAATCTGTTTGTATATTTACATTTATAGTCTCGATAAGGCTAACTAGCTTAACTGTAGCCAATTTCAACTTTTATTTTAAAAAACTTTTCCAAAAAAAACACGAAAATTCAAAACCAAAGACACCGACTTCCGAAATTAAAATTATTTTTCACTTTGTGTGTTTTTTTTTTTTGGAAGTCGGTTGTTTTTTTTTTGGAAAAGTTTTTATTTTTTACTTTTTAGTTGTGGTACCTACCCCACACAAATTGGAATACCTGCTATGTAAATAACAGTGACACGAAGTTATCATCATATCATCCACATACACGAAGTGGAAAAAATACGTAATATTGAAGCTTACTCAAAAACTATCCAAGCGCAGTTAATAAAATTTATATGGGACCAACTTGGGAGCATACCCTTTCATACGATAAAAGAATTTTCAAAATCGGTCCACAATTGACGGAGAAATCGGTGGACATAATATTAATAATGTGTGTGTTATTATTAATGTGTATTTTATGTGTTTTTATCTTTATATGTGCGTTTTGTTTGTGCAAAATAAATAATTTTTCTTTCTTTCTAAAAAAAAAAACACATATGCGACTAACATATAACCTCCTTTTTGAAAGTCGATTGAAAATTACCAAAATGTTGTTTAAAATTATTTAATGGTGCACAAGATACAGGCCGTGCCTTGTTTGAAACCAACGAAACCTCGAAATTGTAATTTAGAATATTGAAATAAACGATTTACTTTACTTTATGTTATGTGTAGTCAGCAATAAAATTCAGTAATGATACCTAGTCGGGTTATAGTTTCAAGTAAATATTGTATATATGGAAACATACTTCATATTTAAATTACCTATTGTTTTGTAATTTACTGTAGTAAATCATTTGTACATTTCTAATTAGGTACCAATCAGAATTAATGATACGCTCCAACCGATGTCAATTGTAATCAGACGGTCGATAAAAAAATAGTTAGTTTATATTTTATTATTAGTAAATGGGATATTATTGTGGTCGATGTCCAGTACACGAAGTAGGTACGTCAGGGAAATTAATAGTTAAGGCGACGATAGCCGATTTTTAATGATCTTATACTGAAAATCACGTCTAAACGAATAGTGTTAATGATTTGTAAAAAATATATGTTAAATTAGAGTATTTTCTTAATAACTTAATATAGGAATATTTTAGATTATATTTATATTACATATTGTAATTAATTTATAAGTTATGTCTAACGCAGATAAAAAACTGAGAATCACGCAAAAACTATCAAGCGTATTTTTCTGAAACCTTCACCATTTTAAAGATAATTTAATTATTAATCTTTTAGTATAGTATATTTTAGTATATTTTATTGAAATACCTTTTGTTTTATGTATCATAAATTAGTAGATAACGCGTCTAATATGGGACAGCGCTCCTTGATGGGCGAGTCCTATTATTGGCTGGACGTACAACGCGTTGCGTGAGCTCAGTACAGAACACACAAGCTAACCACTCAAGGTCACTGGCATTATATCTGCATCTTAAGCAAATTGACGCCCCACGTCAATATGCCATGATATAGTGTTTCATACAACTGTCAAGAATGACAGGTATGATTTGTACGGACAATGTCAGTTGGTAAACTCAATAGTCAATAGAGCCAAATATCAATGTTGTAACGACTTTTTTATTTTTGTGGGTTGGAAATTATCAAATAACTTCTGCCGCTCTGGGTGGAGCGGGACGGTGTGTCCGTACCAACCCAACATAAAACCCACCCGTGTTCCTTCCGTTGCCCGTGTGCCGGGGCCGCGATATCCCTTTCGGACAAACTCGCAACCCCGGCAGGCATTGGTCCTTACGGACCCCGTCAGTTGGTGCTGACACCACACGGCGCGTGGAACACAACGCGCCGTCGCCAGGCCCGGGCCAGGGCCAGGCCCGGGTGCCTGGTCCTAATCGGACGGCGAGCTACCCATTGCTCACCGTCCGCAAGCCCGTGCCTACGGTGGCCGGAAGTCGGCTCGCGACTCCCGACGCCCGGGGCGTCTCCTACGGCGACTAGGGGCGCGAGGGCGCGAATTTTTCCTCTCCCTCGCTCGCTCCACCTCCTCCTTCGCGACCATTACTGCTTCGCAGAAGGAAGTGACGGCCTCCCATGCACTCTAGCTCTGGACCATGGCCTGAACCAGGGCCGGACACGAGAGATCGCCGCCGCCGATCGCCTCCGTGAGGACACGGCGGTGCTCCGCCCAAGCCGGGCAGACCTCCACCGTATGCTCCACCGTGTCCTCCGGGCGATCCACACAGTGGTGACACCCGGGCGTTTCCTCCCGCCTTATACGGAAATGTTGTAACAACTAAGATGTCATATGAGAGCCAATCCTTTCTGTATATCCAAACTGTCTCAATACACTTTTCTTAATCCTTAAAACTCCCATCCTCTTTCACTCCACAACGCTTCCTGAAATTAACTTGCTAAGAAGTAGGATGTCTTCATCATTATTATCATATCGTCTGATAATAATACACAGGGTGGCAGAGACATCGACGCGAAATCTGATGCCATAGATTCAGTACATGATTCTAAACCGCCCAGCAGCATTATAAGCCCAGTAATGTGCAAGATAAACTCCGAAAGTACATGAATATTGTGAAAGTCACATTGGTACTTGCCCGGCTTTGAACCCGTGCACGAGAGGCGTGTTCTTAACCACTGGGCCATCCCGACATTCAGCGACTATACCGACATATAATTTGTATCTTTTTTTGTAATTTTTTCCCTCTAAATCACACACTGAAAATACTTACTTTAAGCAAAAACATTGTAAATAACAAAACCTGTTTTTTCATTCAGTTTAAGCATTATATTATCTGTGATTATAATTATGACGTTAAAATAAATAAGTCTGTGAGTTGTCTTTCATGACATAACTTTAACTAAATCAACATTATGGTGCTATTACAGGAATGTAACAAACATCACATCACGCTCGCGATAACTATAATATCTACATTGTTTCTCTCAAAAAATTTCCAAAAAAAACACAAACGACTTCCGAAAAAACCACAACGTGAAAAGAACCTAAATTTCGGAAGTCGGTATCTTTGGATCTGTATTTTAGTTTTTTGCCACCGACTTCCAAAATTAAAGTTATGTTTCACTTTGTAGTTTTTTATTTATTTTTTGTTAAAATGTTTTTTTTTTCACTTTTTAGCTATGGTCCATACCACACTGAAATTTGTTTACTACTACTTGCTATGTAAATAACAGTAACAGGAAGTTTTTATAACTAAATCAAAATACACGCGGAAAAATAAGTATTATTGAATCCAATTCAAGTTATATACAATTTATATGGGACCACCATTTCAAACAAAAAAGGAATTTTCCAAATCGGTCCGGCCGTCTTCCAGTAATCCGGGAAAATACATAAAAAAAGGATCCGACAAACTGAAAAACTCCTCCTTTTTTGAGTCGGTTAAAAATACAACTATCCTATAGCATCTTGGTTAAATAGTTTGTGACAAGCACAATAGTGTCACCTTTAGATATGAATAAATTATTTGCGAAAGGAGTATTAAGGCGACGATAACGGACTTTTAATGATTTTATACCAAAGATCATGTCTAAACGAGTAGGGTCAATGATTTAGAAAAAAATATATGTTAAATAGAAAGAAAAGAAAGAAATAAAATACATTTATTTAGCACAGAATAAAACACACAATATAATTACCCACCAGATAAAAAAATTAAAATCAAATAAAAAGTGTAAAGTGCGATGTAAGCAGAAATTTGATTGGGAGTGTGCCTGAGAGAGCCTATAAACGACTCGTTCCTTCTTTGTATGAGAAACGGCCTTCTCCTTTCGACGGGAAAATAACAGGCCGTTATAATTTACAGCAAAGAGATGACCAAACAGTTCCATAATACTTCGTTATAAGTTAATCAAACAACTTTATTTACTGAATCTATTCACATTAGACTTCGCGCGTCAAATATAGATGTATTATTACATGATAATTTGTTTATTCTTCGTATTAGAACACTAGTAGTCTATTTATTTACACAAACTTTTGCCCGCGGTTTCGCCCTACAGTCCGACCGCCGAGAGAATGCGTTTCTGACACGTGTCGGTTGGACAGTTTCTAGTAGTAGTAATAAGGATCAAATCGCAAAACACGATATTTCGTAGTATGAAACTGATAGGTGTCAAGAACACATTTTCTCGACGGCCGGACTGTAATATAGTTTGACCGGGACCGCTGTTCACGCCTTAGGTATGCGCGGTGCGACGGGGGCACTGTTGACGAATGAGCGGCGGGTGGGACGCCGCGCGCAGTGACCGTTGACCAATGAGCGGCCTGCACTGCGCCCCCCTTCTCGCCGCGCACATACCGCGGAACAGCGGTCCCGGTCGAACTATAGTTTAGTTATTTTCACTAACTATTGCCCGGGGTTTCACTCTACAGTCCGACCGCCCAGAGAATGCGTTCCTGACACCTGTCGGTTAGAAAATTTCTATTAATAATAATAAACTAGCATGTATGGATTTTAGTATTCAAATTATGTCTATCACTTATTTTATTAAAAACATGTAGATTTTTTCTTACATATATAATATTTTCATAAATGAATTGGCAAGGTATATTAAATAGTTCCCTGAGAGATTCGCGGCGACGTAGATTATAAATGGCTCTGACAGCTCTCTTTTGCAAAATAAAGATAGATTCAATATCAGCAGCCTGACCCCACAGTAAAATGCCATACGACATAATGCTGTGGAAGTAGCTAAAATAAACCAAACGCGTGGTTTCCACAACTGTTAACTGTCATATATTTTTTATAGTATAAGCGACCAAGCTTAGCCGCCCCGCAAGAGATATTATATGAGGTCCCCATTTTAATTTATTGTCTAGCGTGATTCCTAAGAAAACCGTTTGATTAATAAATTCTAGTTTTTCTGCATTCAATATGATGACTCATTCGCTACTTCTAACTTTAGGTAATTTAAATCTAATGCATTTGGTTTTTATTTTATTTAGTACCAAATTATTTACCGTAAACCAATCTTGGACCTGAAGAATATTTTGAAGTAATTGGGGTAAATTATTAATGTAAATTAATAAAAGGAATGGACCCAATATCTAACCTTGAGAAACGCCCATTACCATTTCAGACCCTAATGAGTGTACGCCAGTAACTCGAACTTTAACCTTTCTATCTTTCAGGTACGATCTTAGTAAGAAATCTAGAGCAAAGAGAGAATCAAGAGCTGTATTCCTAATCCCATAGTGCTCCAGTTTCAGCAGAAGTGTCTCATGGTCTACGCAATCGATCGCCTTCGAAAGGTCGCAAAAGATTCCAATGGCATCTTGTTGTGGTTCTTCGCAGGCATTAAAATTTTTCTTTATTAGGGTGACACCGGCGTCAGTGGTACACCAACGCCCTTTGGTGACACCGTACTGTTGTTCATGAAAGATGGATTTTTTATTAAAGTGACGTAACATTTGATTGAGCATCAACTTCTCAAATACCTTACTAAGAACTGGTAGAATTGACACAGGCCTATAATTGTTGAGTTCTTAACTATCACCGGATCTGAACAATGGAACTACTTTACTGTGTTTCATTAGATCCGCAAAGACTCCTTGGTCTACACTGGTGTTAAATATGAAAGCTAAATAGGGCGCAAAAAATAATGTTGACGTTCAAAAGTGCCTTTAGGGCCTAATTGAAATAAATGATTTGACTTCAACTAACAAAAACCTTATATCATAATAATCTATAGCCAAAAACATATTTCTTTCATTTCCCACTTTTCACTTAGAGTGAACAGACTGGGTTTTGATATTTAACTACACACTTAAATGTAGGTGTGTTATAGGTTATGCGGAGCTCATGGCTAAATAATAACAGCCCCGCGGGTCGATCGATCAGGTTCATCTACGGTTGCTGCGGTCTGTCCGTGGTTGGGTGACCATCTTTACATACCGAGACCCCTCCGTGCCTCGGAAAGCACGTTAAGATGTTTGGCCGTTAGTGCAGATCTTTGCGATCGTTACGGGTAGTCCGAAGCCTGAAAGTCTGACAACCAGTCTTACCAAGGGGTATCGTGTTCAGCTCAGATAGGTAGTCCCTCCATGTAAAATACTAATATATAGCTGAATCCATATGGAAGGGAGCCGACCCCAACATAGAAAAATACGTAGATTGATTTTGACGCTTACATGTAGGAACGTGGGTCGCACCCTAGATTGTCAGCCCGGTTACCTTGATGACAGGCTAAATTATTGCCGAGTCCGGTCTTGACCTCGTGAAAAGAAAGACGATCGATAAAGTACTTATACGATAAAACGGACGCACCCAAAACCTCCCCCCAGTAAGGTTCAATTCCGTAGCTGACTACAGGCAGCAGCAGCAGGCGACGTGTCGCCGCGACACTACTGGTTTCCATGTATTTTTATGAAATATCTTCCATAACAGCGACACGGCGATTTCATAGAAATACATAGAAACCAGTAGGGTCGCGATGACACGTCGCCTGCTGCTGCTGCCTTTTTTTTTTTGAGGGTGGGAAATTATCAAATAACTTTACCCGCTCTGGACGGAGCGGGAGGATGTGTCAGACTTTTACTGACTAAAACCCACCCGTGTTCCTTCCGTTGCCCGTGTGCCGGAGCCGCGATATCCCTTTCAGACAAACTCGCAACCCTGGCAGGTATTGGTCCTTACGGACCCCGTCAGTTGGTGCTGACATCTCTATCAGGCGCGCGTGGTCCTAATCGGACGGCGAGCTACCCATTGCTCACCGTCCGCAAGCCCGCGCCTATGGTGGCCGGAAATCGGCTCGGGACTCCCGCCGCCCGGGGCGTCTCCTGCGGCGACTAGGGGCGCGAGGGCGCGAATCTTGCCTCTCCCTCGCGCGCTCCGCCTCCTCCTTTGTGAGCATTACTGCTTCGCAGAAGGAAGTGACGGCCTCCCATGCACTCTCGCTCCGGGCCATGGCCAGAACCAGGGCCGGACGCGAGAGATCGCTGCCGCTGATCGCCTTCGTCAGGACACGGCAGTGCTCTGCCCAAGCAGGGCAGACCTCCACCGTATGCTCCACTGTGTCCTCCGGGCGATCCACACAGTGGTGACACCCGGGCGTTTCCTCCCGCCTTATAGGGAACAGGAACCTCTCAAAACAGCCGTGTCGGGTGAGGACCTGCGTCAGGTGGAAGGTGAGGACGCCGTGGCGCCTCTCTAGCCACTCCTCAAAGTGGGGACTTATCGCCACAATTGTGGCGTGCCCAGCGCTGGGTTGCGACAATCGCACTCTCCATGCCGCCATGAGATCCCGCCGGAGCTCTGTCCGCTCTGCCGTGATTTCTCGCGGCAGCGGAGTTACACCCAGGCGTTTCGCCTCCTCGCGCAACTCCCACATGTGCGCGAGGACTTTCGCCTCCAGATCCCATGGCGGTAGTCCGGCAAGGAGGCTTGCCGCCTCACGGGAGACCGTGCGGTCGGACCAGCCTAATGGCCATGACCCATTGGGACGCGTTCAATCGCTGGGCCGGGCGCAGCCTCAATGAACGCGCCCACACCGGTGCCCCGTCATGGGCTATGCACCGCACGATCCCCGCGTAGAGCCTCCGGCAGGAGGCGTTTGGACCCCCTAGATTGGGCAGAAGCCGCTTCAGAGCAGCCCCAGCCCTCTCCAGTTTAGGAGCCAAACATCGGAAGTGCTCCACGAAGTTCCACCGGCTGTCGAGGACGAGTCCCAGGTACTTCATCGTCGACTCGATACCAATGTGAACCCCTCCTGCCGTTATCCGGGAACCCGACAGTGGCGCGTTCCGAGGACCATAGAAACACATGGCCTCGGACTTGTGCAAGGCCACCTCGAGTCCCAGTTGCCGGATCCTATCGACGATTGTCGCAACCCAACGTGTCGCCAGTTCGGCCGCCGCCTCATGCGACCTCCCCTGCACCAGGACCAGCGTGTCGTCAGCGTAGTAGACTACGCTGACGCCGCTAGGGAGGTCGGCGCGCAGCACCCAGTCGTAGCTGATGTCTCACAAATGCGGCCCCAGGACCGATCCCTGTGGGACACCGCACGACATCTCTCGCCGTGCTGCTGCTGCCCACGGACTTGTACCTTTAAGGTACAATTCCACATGGCAGCGGCAGTGCCGTCCAACCACATTAACCTGTCATTCCACAGCAACCCGGTTTCTCAGTATTTTTATGCAAACGCTGCCGGATAATTGTCTGCCCGCCTGCTGTTGCAGTCGAGCCATGACTGCAGACGGCATACCAGTAATGTTATCAGTGGCTGTTACTAATAGAGCAATAAGATCTTCTTTTGTTTGACAAAATGAGTTCTTGACACCGGTGAAGGAAAACATGAATATACAGGGCATGAATATGTCGGCAATCCATTAACCACATATGTAGGAGAAATCATTTTCAACCAAATGACCCCTTATGACACCTATGCAAATGTCAACCATTTTCGAGTCATTTGATTATTATATGTATTTTGAAATGTATGAAATAAAAAAAAATAAAAAAAAATTTTTAATGGATTGCTGACATATTACCAATAAATATAACCCTATTTAACAGAAATCGCCAACCTGTCTTGAGCAAATGTGATCAAGGCCTTCTCTGTTTGAGAAGAGGCCTTTGCCCTGCAGTGGGACACTAATAGGATGGTATTATTATTATCCTAAAATATACTCGTCTATAATATTAGGTATAAATGCGAAAGTGATTCATAGGATACTTTTTATCCCAATATTCTTACGGAATCGAGACTTATGGGGGAGAAACAGCGAGGCGCAGCTAGTATATGAGTGTCGCTGCCGTCTGCGGTCAGCGGTCGCGTTCGGAATAGCACCTTAACACATCCATCCAATCAAATTGACGTAAACAAGGTCAGGGCCAGTCGGAGCCATTTGCTGTCTGTTGCTAACGAATCTATTAAAAATAGAGTGTTCTAATTTTAAATTCCACGCATGCGTACGCAATCGTATCCGTCTTTTGATACACGTGGCGTCTAGTAGATAAAAAGTCAGGGTCATGGCTGTCAGTTTCTTTGGTTTGTTTTGTGACCACACATCACGCCAGTATCCCTCAACGTGTCAGCAGAAGTCAAAATCAAAAATCAAAGTCAAACAATTTATTTCAATTAGGCACATAAAAGGCACTTTTGAACGTCAAAATTTACAAAAAATAGAATTGATTCTAGTCGCCCAATTCCAAAAGGTAGTTTTCGTATGGAGAAGAATGGGCAAGAAACTCCACCGTTACTCTTTTAAAATGTTTTCACAATATTTTGTATACATTAATTATATAATAATATGTGAAGACAAGATAGATATAAAGAATGAAAAATGAATCAATGACAGATAAATTAATTATGTGATAGATACGATATTCGTAACATTTTAACAAGTAACACTAATAAGTCAGTGTGTGAGTTCAAGTAATCACAGAATGAATAATTAAGTGTAACAGTACATATTGATGATTACAGGCACTTTTGAATTGTCAAGGACGTCGAACAGCCAGACAGACTAAGCCGTAGGTTCATACGGAGAAGAACAGGCAAGAATCTTTAGCATAAAATAAAGTAACTGTGGCGGCATCTATGTCGCAGGCAGATTGTATGATTCGTCATTTTACAAACGGCGCCGTCCGTTTACAAACGCTGGCGGTTTTGCAAAATGTCTAAGGCAAATTGGGAAATCGTTCAATTTCTATGGAGGATGAGTGAACTTTTGTACTTTACAACCTGTTCCTCATACCTCTATACAAGACGTTTTTTTATATCCCATAACTTAGGGTATGAATGAGACCTAATGAATCAACTGGAACATATTTTTTTTTTCATTCAAATTAATTGTACAAAGTCACGATTATTTATGGAAAAAACACTAAGGTGAAATATAAAAAATAAAAAATCATTTAATTCAGAGTATTTTTGTTCATAAAAAGAAAATATGACAACGTCACATTTTCTTAGCTTTAAATATGATTGATGGGTTGGAATGAAAATTATTTACTCGTACTTATCAATGAAACTTAGATACACACATCGGGAGTCTTGTGATAAGTTATCATAAAAAAATAGAAAAAATATTTATATGCTAGTTGATTCTTTGACATGGTCTTATTAATAACTTAGAGTTATGGGATATAAAAAAGCACTAAAAAACACTCATAACACTGATAGGAAGTAGGAAAATACCACAAGCATAAAATAATAACAATCAATGAATCGAAATCGGAACTGCGAGTTCAATTGGATATTAATAAAAACAATTGAATATCTATTTATGAACTTTTAAACATGTAAGTACTTTTGCGTCATAAAAAGCGGGTGTTTATTTATGAGGTGGAGAACTTTAAATTGAATTAAATCACAGTAAAATGTTTTTAATTTTTTGGTTTTATTTGACAGATAATATTATGGCATAATGTTTCATTGGGCATTTGGCCGCCGTGGCTGTCGCGAAGGCCTAATTTACTGAAAGCTTAACTTTTTATTGGCATAATTTAACATAGGAAACATTTTGACGAACGACTAATTTCACGAAATCTGGTCATCTTGTTCATGGAATTTGACGCCATTGGATTATTTCCTCTGGGGATTGTATAAGTCGCATGTCCACGCCAATAAACCAGAAACAATTGAAAACTTCGATGCCAATATTCGACGCATTCTTGCCGAAATACAGCCTGATTTACTGCGAAGGGTGTGTAAAATTCGACCTCCAGATTACGCCATGCAGGCACGCGGCAGCCGCGGCGGCCACATTCCCGAAATCATATTCAAACATTAATACCATAAAATTATTATTCAAATAAAGCCAATTTTATTGGTATTAAAAAATCGGATAAGTGCGTGTCGGACTACGCACAATGAAGGGTGCCGTAGTTGGGATGAGTTTATCCCAAGACCAAACTTAACATTGTAGTTGAAAAAGATGTTCTTCCATGCATTCCAACTGCAAATTTAAGTTTGTACGCACAATATTGAGAGATTTACCATGTTATTTTAAGACCATAGACTTCCTTTAGGTTTTCCTGTTATCAAAGAACCATTTTCTAAGTATTTTCTCAAAATTTTAGGCTCTGTAAACACGGTAACGCGGCTAAGTGGCAGAAAAATGTATAGTGGTAGGACTAAAAAAAAATCATCTTTCTACCTATCGTGGTTTAGTAATCTTATTCTAGATGCATCGTCTTCACATATAATTATATAATTAATGTTTACAAAAAATTGTAAAAACATTTTAAAAGTGTAACGGTGGAGTTCCTTGCCCATTCTTCTCCATACGAAAACTACCTTTTGGAAGGGGCGACTAGAACCAATGCAATTTTTTTTTCTTTTTATGTGCCTAATTGAAATAAGTAAATTGTTTGACTTTGACTTTACTACCCCGGACGAAAAGAGCCTTCACAAAGACCTCTATTACCATGACTAGAAATAGGAATGCTTATTCAGCATAGCATAATCAGCCTATATCACAAGCCTCCTCTTTTCGAGACGGAGTGGGCCGTAATCCATCACGCGGGCCCAGTGCGGGTTGGTAGATGTCGCATGTCTTTGAATTTTTGGTTCTAGGACATGCCGGTTTCCTCACGATATTTTCCTTCACCGTTTTGAGAGCAATGGTGATGAAATAATTTACACAAAGTAAAGCGCCGGTCTGGATTCGGATGGTATTTACTGAACTATGTACGTCAACCGGTGATAACCAGTTGAATTACTGATAAGCATGTTAACTAGTCTTAAAGTATTAACTCCTGAGTTTTATTTGAACAATTTAAATGCTGTAGTGGCAAATATTAATTGTTTATTTTAAATATGGTTAGGTTCCGTAGATTTTAATTTAATTCTGTAGGTACTATCAATGAATTTCATATCTATATATCGTAAGGACTATTTCTGCTTGCAGCACTCGGCCGCTATGGAAATCTCATCAACTTTCAACAGAACTTTCTCATCTTTGTTTCTTTTGTTATTTTCTTAGTGGCCGAAAAAGGCTCAGACATCTGTGATAATTGTAACACGAACAAAAACGAAAAATGATTACTATGTATTTTTGTTTCATTTGTCGATCCAAAAAGGGGTGTTAAACAGCATGTGGTCATCGTGTTCACGGGATTTTGTTTTTAAACTGCTTAGATATGAAATTCTTCGATAGTACGACCAGCACACTTAGCACATACACTTACCACAATAGAAATGAGTTTTTTCCACGGAGGAATAGAAAAAATGACAGATAAACACAATCTGTCATTTTGTCTATTCCTCTGTCGACAAAATCCGTTGTCATGCTACGTGTGCAGAAAGGTCGTGCATAGTACTCGCGTCCAGCGGCGTGCGTGTATGACTAGCACCATAATTGCGTAACACAGCTGCTGAAGATTGCAAAAACTAACTTTGCATTGTATAAATTCAATCTCCTAGTATTGTATAATTGCATAGCACATGTGTGAGCACTGTGGCCATTTCCTTCTACAAAACTACCATTTACTGGGTATATCTTTCATTGACTTGAATGAAACCTGGCGGCTGAGAGTATGTCATGCTCCCTCAAATGTCTCGCTGGAGGTGGTGTGGGTGTTGGATCATTCAGCTCCTTTCAAAATGGTTGAATGGTGCTGATCCATGTGTCATGTTCGTGAACGGGCGCCGTCACTAGGGACTGGTCGTATCTTAGCTGCCATGGCTTATTTTTAACCGACTTCCAAAAAGGAGAAGGTTATATTATGTTCGTCGCGTATGTGTTTTTCTTTTTTTTTATGTATATCCGCCGATTTCTTGAAAATTCTTTTTTTGTATGAAAGGGTATGCTCCCGAATTGGTCCGATATAAATTTTATTAACTTGGCTTGGATAGTTTTTGAACATATGAAGCAACTAGCTTCTGCCCGCGACGTGAAATTTCTTGTTTCTTCGCATCGCCCTCCTCCGCTGTTACTTGGATTTTGCTTAGCGCTCTTTTGCTCAGGGTTGCATAGCATGTTGATAATCAACCTTGATTATGAAACTATTTATATATATATATCTTTCCATTCTACCCGTGTTTTGATTGAGTAATAGGGATGATGACAATTTTTTTTTGTCCGTCATGTAGATTATTAAAAAATATTGAACACGTATTTTTTCTTTTTTTACGTAGTCAAAAGATTACTGCAATACATTGAGTAGGCAATGCGTTAAAATGTGGCATGACGTCACTGGCCGGTAGATTTATTACTGTCTTGCGAAGTAGCGAGCCCCGACTCCCCAAGTTTTATCTACCTAAATATTTTTTTATTAATATGATAAAGCAAAAAATACGTGTCTAATATTTTTATGTTATCATAAGGACGGACAAAAATTTTTTTTTGTCGATGTTTCTATTTAAACACAGAGCGATTCAAATTCAAATTCAAATTCAAAAGTCATTTATTCAAACCAGGCAGAGAATCAGCACTTTTCGAACGTCAAAATTACATAAGACAGTCCCCCAAAACGCCCACCCTTCACCCTTCATTATTGTGACTTAATTATAATAGTTAGACATATAGCCTCGCGGATTTTTTTGTGGATGATGATAAGTACTATAAACATGTACTTAGTAAATTATGTTACCTATCATCAATAGTTTAATGACGTTTATAGGCAATTTTTTGATACCTCGGGTTACATTATTGCAATTTTTGCAGGGATCTCAATGTTTTTTGAAAAATAAAATATGCTGATAACGTAGCATTCTATAGGTGAAAGAAGTTTTAAATCAGTTAAGTATTTTATGAGTTTATCCATTACAAACAATGAATGAATGAAATGCACCGATCCCAACGTGGTTTAACCAGACTCGATAAATCGGATGAACCCCAAGATTTGCACTAGCCCATGAAGCCTCATGTTTCATGGGACTACAAAAGCCCATGGCATATCTAGGAGTAGACCGGGGGGCGCGGGTAATGGTAAGGAAGACGTGCCCTTAGGATAAGGAAGAATTTGAGAGCCGTACCGGATATGCATCCTAGAGTAAGCATTGGAATAGTGGAGAGACGGGTGTTAATTATCTATGGATGGGCATCTTTTTACGACGTCGCAGCCAGTTGGCTCAGTCGATCTTCGCCTGTGAATCCTTTGGCGGAGTTACGTTGCTTTCTAGGCTCTTTTCTATCTCCCTGCTGTGCTGTTTTAGACTTTACTGTTTTCTGTGTCTTCATCAAAGGACTCGCTGTCCGTTTCAGGTTTCTAGTACCTCTCGCTGGCCGTCTTCTTGATATTGTATCGGTCTTCAGCCGTGTCCATCCAAAAGTTGATTTCCTTATCGAAGTGCGCCATGTCCTGTTTAAGATTGTCGTTCCATGTGTAATCCAATCGGCCTACGTTCTTGAATTTGGGCTTGTACTGTATTGCTGCATGTAACAGGTGAGGTTTGCCGCGTCTGTGAATGTCTGCGAGATAGCACACCTGTGGTTCTTGATGAGTTTGGTTACTGTTTTTTTCCGTCTAACATTTCGTGTATTGTAACATAGTATTGAATGGGGAGAAATTGGAATTCATCGATAAAACTGTTTTCTTGGGGATCACGCTCGACTCCAAGCTGCAATGGGGTCCTCATTTAACATCTCTTGCAGGACGCCTAAGTTCAGCAGCATATGCTGTGAGAAAAATCCGTCAATTTACTGATGTAGATACCGCGAGGCTGGTCTATTTCAGTTATTTTCATAGTATTATGTCTTACGGTATTTTACTATGGGGACGGGCTGCAGATATCGACTCTATTTTTATTCTGCAGAAAAGAGCCATCAGAGCAATATATGGCCTCCGCAGACGCGATTCTCTAAGGGAACTGTTTAAAGATATTAATATCATGACGGTACCTTGTCAATATATCTATGAAAACATCATGTACGTTAGGAAAAATCTAAGTCTTTTCAGTAAAAGAGGTGATAGACACAATTATAGGACTAGAAATAGGGACCAATTGATTCAACCGGGTTTCAGACTGGCTAAAGTAGACTCATCCTTCATGGGGTACTGTTTGAAATGTTACAATAAAATACCTCCCCACATACTCCAATTGAACGAAACGAAATTTAAATCTTGTATAAAACGCACACTATGCTGCCAAGCATATTATAAGTTGGGGGATTACATCGACGACAAAAATGCTTGGCTCAGCGCTGGTCCAGCTCCACAAGGGCGCATAAACTAATTGATTAGCATTCAAAATATTGTTGCAGCTGCTGAAGATTGTAAAACTATCTTTAGATTGTATAAATTCAATCTCTTAGTATTATATAATTGCATAGCACATGTGTGAGCACTATGTCCCTACTTTACAGTTACCATTTACTGGGTACGTCTTTCATTGACTTGAGTTTGCCCTGGCGGTTGTGAGTATGTCATGCTCACTCAAATGTCTCGCTGGTGGTGGCGTGTGTGTTGGATCGTTAAGTTCCCTTCAAAATGGTTGAGCTAAATGGTGCTGATGCATGCGTCATGTTCGTGAACGGGCGCCGTCAGTGGGGACTGGTCATCTCTTAGCTGCCACGGCTTATTTGAATTTATTTTAATTTTTTAATTGTTTTTGATTTTATTTTTATTACTGACGCTTTTAACGTGCACGTCTTTTTACATTGTTCTCACATGTATAATTACAAAAATGGATGATGTAACCAATATTTTGTGAAAATATTCTGATTGAAAAGAGTGTCCGTGGAGTTTCTTGCCCGTTCTTCTCCATAGGAACCTACTACGCGTTGGAATGGGCAACTAGCTTCATATTTCTGACTGACCGACCCCTTGACAATTCAAAAGTACCTGTAATTGGTTTATTTGAAATAAATGCTTTGAGTTTGAGTTTGAGTTTGAGTTTGTAATTTCCTTAGCTTGGTTTATTCCTAGCGTGGTTAATCAAGTCTCTCATGATAACTTTCTCATATCTTCTCGTCTTGGTCTGTTAGCTTTGGTGATTGTCGATACTTTCAAACTGTATATCATACAGGGTACGATTACTATTCTATACATGAGTCTGGCTACTTGCCCGTCCATCTTTAAGTTTTCTATGAATGGTAGTAATGATGATTTTGATTTGTGTTTCTAGTGGCCTGTTCGCATCGTTTTCTAATTGTGCTTCTCCTGTTTAGTGTAGATGTTATGTATGTACCTAGGTATTTAATTTCGACGATTGTAGGTAGATTTAATTCATTCATTGACACGTTGTCGCTTTCCGTGTAGTTATGGGGTCTCTAAATTTTATTTTTGTTTCATTTATTTGGAGGCCGACCATCAATAAACCAGTATGTTCTCGTTATTGCACATGCATATTTACGAGATAGAATTTCGGACGCAGCGATTATGGAGTCTGTTCCTCCCCAGAACGTCTCGTTAAACTGCGCGGTTATGTATTTTGTTATTATTTGTTCCTGAGAAAGCCTAGCTGTTAGGAAGAAACTCATGAATGTTCTAAATAAGTGCTAAGCGAATTCTGGTGTCACCTCGGTTCGTTGAAACATAGGTAGCGAGGTCTCGGTGGACAGACACGTGGTCGGACGTCAGCCCTTAAACGGGCAGTCACCAACTTTTTGTAAAAACTTACCATTACCATTGTAAAACTTTTGTTTGGGTAATAGAGTGGGTTTCGTTTTTAGGGATACATAACTTTGACAGGGCTGCGGGTTGCCCGGAGATTTATTATTGCTTCTTAGTTTTTCTGTAGCATATTGTTTCATGCATCTTGTTATGTAGATTTAGATTTCCGGGTCAAGTTTTTTTGTTTTTTTTTTTGTGAGTGGGCCACTCATGTGCCATCCGTCATAAAAAGCTTGCGCAAAGTAGGTACTACACCGACCGAAGTCCTGCGCGCATACGGGTATAATAAAACTTGATTAATGGCTGTCAGAAGTAATATTTGTTGAAGGAACTTTTTGTATGGCTAATAGCCAATTAGTTAAGGGCAGTTTATGGAGATTAAGCTTGATGTTATAATCGTCAGCATGCAAGAGGTTAGAACACTGGTCAAAATAAAAGGTTTTATGAGAAGATAGTTTTTATGCTAAATCTAAAGCTAAAATTAGCTTAGAAAATAATGAAATAAATAGTTGAATGTGCGCTTGACATCAAACGCCAGACACTTCACCACTGTACATACGCGCTAGAAATGTTGTCCCATAATTTATTAAATAAAATAACGATTTTGCAGAGGGAAGTAATGCCCTGACGGATAATGGAAAGGTCTCACCAGATCATCTTGGGTTCCTTGGCTCGCCTGAGATTAGGAACATCCTCCTACTACACACACGCTATACACTATTTAACTGTACTTTTCTCTTACTGCACTATTTTAATGTATTTATTTGGCGGTTAGTAAAGTCACAGCAGTATCCAAACAAAGAATCACTATTCGATTTCGCCGGCAAGTGCCGCGCCACAAGTGCATTTGTGCAAGCATGTCTCACTGCTTTTCCTTTTGTTTTTTGGACGGGGCTCTCTCCCGGGACGACCGCGCTCTTTGACGTCCAACGACCGAATCCCGAGTTTATCCATTACAAACAAACAAACAAATATACAAAAAAAAAATCTTTATAATATTAGATTAAATGTATAAAGAATGGTTTATGACCTTGCCAATTTTTCGTACGAAACCCTAAAAATGTTTTCAAGTCCCCTACAAAAAATACAAGTTAAATGAAAAGTAAATAACATATTTGACACATATATCACTGATTTAATCCTATTTAAGATTTAGATCCAACAGATGTTTAAAATAAAAGCCTTAACAGTTAGGAATTTTAAATCAGTTTGATTTGAGTGTTATTTAACTTCGTACAGTTTCTTAAAAAAAATCGGTTGTGTTTTATTAAATAAACCTTGTTTGTGGCAACTGAATTAGTGATCAAGTAAGTTTTTAATATGTATAATGGAGGATATGTCTCATTGTCTAATTTACGATCACATTAATCACACTTACAATTCACACACTGTAGGTACACGACACAACTATTCGAAACGCGGGACAGTTTCTAAACATCTTCTCTGCTTGACCGCCACCCATGAAGTTTACTTAGGCCCGGCCAGTCCGAGCGTTATGTTGTAGAATCTGTCGAGCGCCGCTAGGCAGCGCTGGTATCCCGATTAGTCAACTCAGTAACGTATTTCCGACATGTACATAACATAAAGCTCTGTGCAGACTAGCGCGACGCGACACCGGTTATTGTTATGCCGTGAAGTTTTCCTAGAAATTGTATTGTTTGAGTCGCGTCGCGCTAGTCTGCACGTCGCTTAACGCCTGTATTCCCCGAAGGGGTTGGCAGAGATGCACGTATAGTACACCCACATTTCGCCAGTTATGTTCAAGTCCCATGTAATAGGGGGCGAGCATATTGCCATCAACTGGGCACAAATCCAGACTCTGGTCTGCTATTGAGAAACTCCAGATGGAGAAAAACCAATAACACTTTGTCCGGCCCGAGAATCGAACCCAGGACCGCATGCTCAGCAGTAGCGTAGACCACTAGACCAACGAGTAAGGGCCGAGTCACACCGGAATGGCAGCGGCCGGCCCAGCGGCTGCCAGCGTCCACCAGCGGCCTCCGGCTGCACCGCTGGCAGCCGCTGGCAACCTGGCGCGACTTCCAGATCCCACGTGCCTAGTCTCCTCTTGACTAGTTTTGTTTCTACATTACATACATGCGGCCGCCCGCGGTGCCGCGAGTGACCTCGCGTCGCCGCTGGCAGCTGTAGGCAGAACCACCGACAAGATGCGCGAGGCGCGCGGCCGCTCGCGGCACCGCGGGCGGCCTCGAGACCTTTCAAGCTTTTCAAGCGATACTGGTCTTTTAAGTATGTAGATAAAGTTTAAAATTATTTCACACTGAAAGTGCTCGCCGCGTCGCTGCCGGCCGCTACCGTGTGATCCGACGCTAATAGTAATATATATTTACCTGCACAATATTTATTTTTATTGATGACTGTGTAATAACGGCAACGTGCGTCGTAATAGCCTGCGGGGGTAATAGGGATGATGCCTGGGTAAAAAAAAAAAACTAATTAGTACGTCAGTCAGTTAATAAAAAAATATTAGACACGTATTTTTTGCTTTATCATATTAATAAAAAATTACTTAGATAAAACGCATTTTAAGTTGACGAGTGTGGGTCGCTACGTCACAAGTAAGTATAAAATCTACATACTCGTGACGACATGGCACATTTTAACTCCATGTATCGCCGTAATGTTTAGATTACGTAAAAAAAAGAAAAAATACGTGTCCAATATTTTTGAATAATCTCCAAGAAGAATAAAAAAAAAATTGTCATCATCCCTATTACTTACCCTGCTTACAATCTTAATGCTATTCATTTTTACAAATCAACAATATTCATTGCGTTATTAACGTTATTGATTACTAATCAAAGCTTATTTTTTTGGGTACCTTAAAAGGAAGAAGCGTAACCCTTTAGGATCACTTCGTTGTCATTCCGTCCGTCTGTCTGCCAAGACCCTTTTTCTCAGGAACGCGTGGAGTTATCAAGTTGAAATTAACAAATACGTAGTCAACGGCCCCTTAGAGCTCTAAAAAAATAAATCTTCTAAGTAAACGCAATAAAAAAATACGACCATTTATGCGACATATTTTGATACTCGCAAATAAATCCAAACCGATGACGCGCGTGACGAGATGGGGAGGCTGTGCAGGCTGCACATTCGTTGATGCTCACGGTGGTGTCCCACCGCTCATTCGTCAACGCTGCTTCCCGCCTCGCCACGCATTCCCAAGGCGCGGTACAGCCCTCACCATCAAACGACAGTGATTTGTTTATAATTCCCCTATAAAGTGAAGCCACGGGCAGCCAGGCACAGCTTTGAGACGGAACCCTCACCACTAGGCTATCACTGTTTTTTTTTTTTTTAAGTTATAATTATTTTTTTTTCTCTTTTACCCCAGCCCAGCGCTCTCAACTTGAAGTCTTAGGACTCAGAAACCACGTCAAGAAAAGTGTCTTACAAGGCTAGGGCGTTGTTCGAGAATGGAATCACATGAAAAGAACGTGTCCACGGTGGGGGCCCTGGACCTGGACCCTACTCGAACTGATATTATGGAAATGAAGACCGGAGGTTAGTACTTAAATATCTTCGGAATTTCACGCAACTCAATTGTTTAATGCAAGTCAGTTAGTGAAACTCAGCTTTTTATGCAACTCAATTTTAATTCCCTGTTAAGAGCGTTTATTTTGAAAGTATGCAACGTCGCCAGTAGCTGTCAAATATTTCGCTATTTTGATTAATTTGGCAATATTACTGTATGGAAATATGAAATATGGCTAACTAGTGTACTAAAGTATTGATTATGAACGTAACACTGAATATTTAGTTTTAGATGTAAAAAAAAGTATTTGGAAAGTTACTAAATGCCTTTTTTACACCAAAAACGGTTTTAACATCAGTGATATAATAGAGATGATGACAAAATTGTTTTTTTAGTCCGTCGCTGAGATTATAAAAAAAAATATTGGACACGTATTTTTTCTTTTTTTATGTAATCTAAAGATTACGGCGATACATTGAGGTAAAATGTGCCATGACGTCACGAGTATGTAGATTTTATACTTACTTTTGACGTAGCGACTCTTACTCCCCAACTTAAAATACGTTTTATGTAAGTAATTTTTTATTATTATGTTAAAGCAAAAAGTACGTGTCTAATATTGTTTTATCATCTGACTGACGGACTAATTAGAATTTCTTTTGAAGTGAAAACTTCTTTAGCATCGTTGTGATTTGTAAGTCGATGAAACGAAAAAGCGACAGTAAAAAGAGACTGACACATAAATTCATAAGATTTAACGTGGGAGAAAATGAGATAGGAAGCATTGTACAGTGTTTCTTATATTCGTGGTTCTCTTTGTGCTCTGCTTCGTACCCCCTCCACTCGTGTTTAGCAAGGCATAGTGGGAGTTTGCTTGGGCCTCAGCGTTGTACGTTTGTTAATACGTGTTTGTGCGCATGCGTAGTACAAAGCTTGAGAAAAGGCATCACAACAACCGTGGTGAAATTTTTGAAGGTTTCAAGGCTTCTTCCACGTGTGAATTGCACACTTTTTTTTTTTTTACTCATATTTCATCCTTGTTGTTATAAAGTCACAAAATATGCAAAGTTTATTGGTTTAAACGATAATCGAAAGGAGTACCTACACACATCATGTAGAATACATGATATACCTTTTATTTATTTATAAAAAATTACCGAGGAGTTGGAAGGAATTAAACTTGACGTTATTTAAAAGCAAACTTCGAATTTTTTTCGTAGACAAAACTTATAGTTTGACGGAATATTTTAAGGAGAAAGGAATATCTTGACTAATTTTTTTTAATTTTTTATGATTAGAAATGAGAAAAATATGATATTAAATTTTTATTACTTATAGCTAATTTTAATTTACAACTATTGAAGTTCTTCATGATTAAATTGTAATTTTAGCTAATCAATCTTTATATTGACATTGTTACTTAGCATCTCAAGTGTGTATTTTGTACTTTTGCATGCTTTCTGGTTAAATATGGCTGTTGCTTAATTATATTTCTTATTATGTCACGGTGTTTGTACCTTATCTTATCTTATCTTATCTTGGTGTATTATAACGTTCACAGCAAACGGCATCGAAGCCGCCGAAGCTGCTCAACCGAAGCACCAGCTAAAAGACTTAGACGATCTCCTCCCCTACGTCGGGGACTTTGGCTGGTACCAACGCTACCTGTTCCTCCTCATGATACCCTACTCCTTCTTCTTCGCGTTCGTTTATTTTGGGCAGATCTTCATGACTGTGGTGCCTGAGGAGCACTGGTGTTATGTGCCCGAGTTGGGGAATTTGAGTGTGGAGGAGAGGTGAGGATAAAAAAAAGAAAAGACCATAAAAGTATATATATTTAGTAACCTATTCCTATTCACTATTCCTAAAGAGTCATAAAAATATCTGTCAGAAATCGACACGTGTTTCACCTCTCAACGAGGCATCCTCAGGATGACGATTGACTTCTCGCGAACCCGGACACGAAAGAATATTATTTTTTACAGTTATTTGTTACTTAGTTTCGTGACTGACTGATCGAATGCCAGACAAAGCACAGCTTGGATGGAAGGAATCTGTATAATAAGCCCATAATAATCCCACTGCTGCTGCGACTTACGATTTGTCTCGAAACCAATCAGGCACTTTACTTTGTGTAAATTATTTCATCACCACTGCTCTCAAAACGGTGAAGGAAAACATCGTAAAAACGGGCTAGTCCTAGAATCAAAAATTCCAAGACATGTGACATCTACCAACACGGACTGGACCCGTTTGGTGGATTACGGCCCACTCTGTCACACAGAAAGAAGAAGCCTGTGTTCCAGCATGTATGGTAACCATATTTGTTATTCCACCCACAGACGCCACCTGTCAATCCCGTTCATAGACAACAAATACGACAAATGCTCTGTCTACGACGTGAACTGGACCTCAATACTACAGAACGGTACCCTGGAACCCAACCCTCAGTGGACGGTCAAGAAGTGTGAGCACAAATGGGAATTCAACTACAGCGATGTGCCCTATGAGACTATTGCTTCACAGGTAAATATAAACGAATTCTAATAAGATAACATACAATGGAAGACGTATATTTAGTAACCTAATCTGCTTAACTGTTCTAAAAGAGCCATAAAGAACCCTGTAAGAAATCGACACGTCAACAAGTCAATTGTCATCCTGAGGATGCCTCGTTGAGAGGTGAAACACGTGTCGATTTCTTACAGGATTCTTTACGACTCTTTTCTTGCACACACGTCAGTCACGTCAACGTCAAGTCGCCGATCAGTCACGACAATTTCAGAGACAGTCAGTCATGCAACGCCTCGCATGTTTCGTTCGTAGCAATACAAGTTTTGATTTCCCGGTGAAGCGACGTCTACTGAGACGCGCCGGTAGTGACGTGACTGATTTGTGTATCCAATGTCCAACAACTTCTACGTAACTATATTTTTTGACGTGACTGATCGGTGACTAGACGTTCACGTGACTGACGTGTGTGCATGAACATTTATCATACAATAGACGAAAATACAAAATAAAAAAATCAATGGTTTTCTTATTTTTCAACTGCTTAGTTATAACTTGACTAGCTGCCCGCTCCAGCTTCGCAAGGGTAGCACTAAGTACTTATCTACGGCTACCCTACCCTACCTACCTACCTACCTACCTACCCTACCTAGCAACACTACCTACCTACAACAACCCTACCTACATACCTTCCTACCGGTAGGTAGGAAAGGTACTACCTACCTACCCTACCTATATTATCCAATTTCGTGCAGCCGTTCGCAAGTTATGACGTGACCAAGGGAAATAGGGATTCATTTTTATATAGATTTTAACATAAGCATTTCTTTCTCTCTTAACAGCAAGGCTGGGTGTGTGAGCGAGACAACTATCCTGCGACAGCTCAGGCTGTGTTCTTCTGCGGTGCAATAGCAGGAGGTTTTATTTTTGGATGGGTTGCTGATAAATATGGAAGGATTCCGGCTTTGATTGGTAAGTTCAGAACAATAATTTCTTTCAAAAACAGAATACCATTTATTTAGTAACAGTTCATGAACCACGAAACACAAAATAAAATAAATAGCAAACATAACACATAACATTACGCCTGTAATCCTCGACGGATTAGGCAGAGGTCTACCTATAGTACACCCACATTTCACCAGCTATGTTCAAGTCCCATGTAATAGGGGGCGAGCCTATTGCCATCAACCGGGCACAAATCCAGACTCC
This sequence comes from Agrochola lota, assembly GCA_947364205.1. Classification (NCBI taxonomy): domain Eukaryota; kingdom Metazoa; phylum Arthropoda; class Insecta; order Lepidoptera; family Noctuidae; genus Agrochola; species Agrochola lota. The sequence goes on along the minus strand of OX376246.1, from coordinate 3,070,743 downwards.
AGGCGTACAATTCACAATTGCGGCGATAAGTCCCCTCTTTGAGGACTAGATAGAGAGGCGTCACGGTGTCCTCACCTTCCGCCTGACGCAAGTCCTCACCGGACACGGTTGTTTCGGGAGGTTCCTCTTCCGGATCAGGCGAGAGGAAACGCCCGGGTGTCACCACTGTGTGGATCGCCCGGAGGACACGGTGGAGCATACGGTGGAGGTCTGCCCAGCTTGGGCGGGGCACCGCCGTGTCCTTGTGGGGGCGATCGGCTTTAGTGATTTCTCGCGTCCGGCCCTGGTCCAGGCTATGGTACGGAGCGAGAGGGCGTAGGAAGCCGTTGCCTAAGGAGTTGTTACTGCTTCGCAGAAGGCTGCGCTGATATTGGGTTTTTTTCATCAGGAATTTGTCAGCAGCAGTTTTTTTTTGGGTGGTAAATTATCAAATAACTTCCCCCGCTCTGGATGGAGTGGGAGGGCGTGCCAGACTCTTACTGACTTAAACCCACCCGTGTTCCTTCAGTTGCCTGTATGTTGCCAGGGGCCACCGTATCTCATTCTCTTTCGCCCTCTTTCTCCCTCTTTCTCTCTCTTTCAGCCTCTTTCTCTTTCTCTGCCTATCTTTCTCCCTCTCTCTCTTTCTCCCTCTCTCTCTTTCTCCATCTTTCTCTTTCTCTCTCTCTTCCCTCTTTCTCTTTCTCTTTCTCCCACTTTCTCTTTCTTCCTCTCTCTCTTTCTCCCACTTTCTCTTTCTCCCACTTTCTCTTTCTTCCTCTCTCTCTTTCTCCCTCTTTCTCTATCTCCCTCATTCTCTTTCTCCCTCTTTCTCTCTTTCTCCCTGTTTCTCTCTCTCTCTCTCAACTCTCTCGCTCAGCAGTAGCGCTTGCGACCACCAGCCCAACGATGCAGGCAACATATTTATGTTGCCTGCCTCGTTGGGCTGGTGGTCAAAAGTCGAGTTGCAATTCATTATTCAACCAATAATGAATTGCAATAAAATTATAATACTGAATTTGATGTTGTAACCGTTTTAGGTGTAAAAAAGGCATTTGGACAGTTTTCAAATACTTTTTGTCATCTATAACTAAATATTCGGTGTTACGATATAAATTATTGCATTTCATAATCAATATTCTAGTTCGCTAGTTAGCCATATTTCATATTTCCATACAGTAATATTGCCAAATTAATCAAAACAGCGAAATATTTGACATCTATTTGCGACGTTGCCCACTTTCAGAATAAACGCTCTTAAAAGAGAAAAGAGATAAGATAAGAGCATAGAGTGCAGTTGTCGAACCCAGGCAGGCGCTTTACTTTGTGTAAACACTTTCACCACCACTGCACACGTAGCATGACCACTGTAGAAAGGGGTTTTGTCGACGGAAGAATAGACAAAATGATAGATGGTGATTGTTTATAAAAAACAATCTAAAATATAATACAACTTAATGATCTCCTAAAACAGGGCTTCCTCTCTCTTACCCTTTTGCTGTGCTGTGGTCCATAATGATCTAAATTATAATTAGTTACCACCTAAGTACACATTATGGTAAAGCAATAAAGATATTGAGTATTGAGTTTATCTGTCATTTTGTCTATTCTACCGTCGACAAAACTCGCTTCTACAGTGGCTACGCTACGCGTGCTGCTCTCAAAACGGTGAAGGAAAACATCGTGAGGAAACCGGCATGTCCTAGAACCAAAAATTCGAAGACATGTGACATCTACCAACCCACTGGGCCTGGCCACTGGGCACTGCACTGGGCCTGCGCTGGGAATACAGGCTTGATGTTATGTAATGTTATGATGTTCGAGTGAAAGATGCAGAATAAAACGTAAAAAATAACAAAAAGTGAAGCGTCTGAATATGACCTAAACAGTAGACTTTTAATACTTTCAGGTGCCAATTTAGCTGGTTTTGTCGGAGGTCTCGGCTCAGTGTTCACCAACGCATTCTGGTCATTCTGTGTGTGCCGGTTCATCGTCGGATTGGCGTATGATAACTGCTTTCTCATCATGTATATTGTTGGTGAGTTAATATTTAGGATAGTTAATTGACTCAGGCGTGACTTTGCGGAAAACCATTATAAAATACAATAGACGACGTATATTTAGTAACCTACTCTGCTTTACTGTTCTTAAAGAGTCATAAAGAACCCCATAAGATATCGACACGTATTTCACCTCTCAACGAGGCATCCTCAGGATGACGATTGACTTGTTGCGAACCCGGACCCGACGTGTTGACACGGCAAGCGTCGAGAGCAGAGAACATAATAATAAGTCGTTAATATTTATTTGCATTTAAAATTATGTTGATGATCTCTATAATAATTATTCACTGACTGACTGACAACGCATACCTGGATGCCTACCATGATCTAATTAAAGACGATTCAAAAGCAAGGCATTTCAGTTTAGGTTCTTAAACTGCATCGCTTCAATAAACTCAGCGGCATTTGGATCGTTAAAAGTGAATGAAAGATCGCAATCTGTGGCTGAACTGCGCGGCCGCGTTTGGAACGTTTTTGGTGAAAACGAGACAACGCTATTATTGTCAAATAAGTTTGTTTCGCGCACATTATTTAGTGTCAGACACGTTCAGAAGCAAGTAAAATTTTATTTGTTCTTAACTCAGTATCATTACTTTAAAGTAAAACAGACACTCAACAGTTTTTTTAAGATTCCACGTTAATACGGTAACTATTGTTAAAATAATTCTTAGTCAAAGTAGATATTTATTTACCTTTTGCTATTTATTAAGTATAGGAAAATATATTTTTTATTTCGACCTAATAAAACAAATTATGTTTCTGTTTCGAACGTACCAGAGTAAACAAAGTTGTGTGAGTTGAGTTGGGGCATAGTGGGCATAGTGTGAGGCAGAATCTTCCTCAAAAAACTCAAATAAAAGTAGTTCATCAGAAATCTGTTAGACAAAAACTAATGCGGTTAAAAAAGGCATATAAAATAGGTATTTTAGACTTTAAAAGAAAGATTAAAGCTCACTTACATTGGTTTTTGTAAAATTCCACTAAAATAGCACTAAAAAACTTTATTTTCGTCAATAATTCACCAAACGTTTCAGTTTATGTTAGAGAAATAGTAACTTTTATTGAATCGCTTATTTTGACAGTTGAGCGTTTCAGTTGAGCTGCTATATGGACGTCATGGTACCAAACAAGAATGAATGAAACCAAAACTTGCGACTCAGTTTGGGACAATCGCTGTCAGATGGCATGGCCTAAATTGAATCGTTAAACTAACGTCATGGTACGAATTAGAAGAACAGTTCAGTTTAGGTCCTAAAATGGATCGCGCTAAGAGCTCGTGGTAGGCATCCAGAGTATTCCGAAAAATGTCGCTGTGAAAGATGTCATATCTTTCACAGCGACATTTTTCGGAATACTCGTAATACTAAGGTCGGATTTTATCAAACTCAATGCGAAACTCAACGCGATCAGTTGGTTTAAAACGGCCGCTTTGATAGAATCATAATATGATAATATTATGAATCACAAACTGGCAATTCATAATATTATCTGCGCTCAATTCATATTCCGCAATTCATCTGTTTGACAGTTTTATATTATTGAAATAAAATTTAAACTGAAGTTAATAAAAATCTCATTTGATTTAAAAAAAAACTGTAAAGAAAAATTATCCGCTAAAATTAAAATATGTGTCACCATAGAGGAATTGCTGGGAATTTAGAAAATGAATTGCTTTTAGAGGAATTGCTTAATGTTGTGGTTTTAGGCCCCCTGACATTCTGTTAGCTATGTAGCGTATGGAACTCTCTTATGCGATTTTGACGTTTGAAAAGTGCTGATTCTCAGCCTAGTTTGAATAAATAACTATTGATTTTGATTGATTGATGTTCGATTCAGCACGGAAGATCGAACGGTTGGCTATAATGCTAACCTGCGTTCAAGAGCTGTCAGAGTCATTATTGTTGTGGAATATTGACACTGACAGCTGTTGAACGAAGTTTAGATGTGCTAATCGCGTTCAGTCAAATTGATGCCAAGGTCGCATTTCACCATTGAAATTGAACGCGATCAGCCTTTACTGCGTTCTAGAGCTGTCAGTGTCATCTTTGTTGTGGAATATTGACACTGACAGCTCTTGAACGCAGTTTAGATGTGTGTGATGTGTGTGTGATTAAGAAAGAAAGAAAAAAAGAAAGAAAAATATTTTATTTGGGACACGCACAGGAAATACAAACAATAAGTAATAATAAAAAATAAAAATATAAAATTAAAATACAAACAGAAAAGTAAAGACCTGTGCGAGGCCAAAAAGGCCACTATCTCAGCATAATGCGGCGATATTAACAAAACTCAACCCACCGGGTTAATTTGTAGGGAGGGGGCTACAATTTATTTGTGAAGTTTCGGGAAAATAACGTTCTAATATTGAAAAGTAGGTAGTAACAGCTGCCAATAGAAACTTGTGACACCAAACGATTCGTATTCGATTCGTGTGCGTTTCTGATCCTGTATAGTAAATGTATGGACGTTTGAGCACTCATGCGTAAACGGCTCGTGTTCAATTCGTAAATTCTCACTTCGAATCGTTTTTTGACGGATCAAAACCGGTCATCAAACAAAATGAATCAAATACGGATAGGTGCGCAGACGCTAGGACGTGAATTTACCGTCCGTCTTTTTCACGTATCGGACACGGATAAGTGCGCAAACGCGAAGGAGGAAATATCATGAGTAGACATCGGATTATGCATATGCAAACATGCAAATGCATAAAACGCTATTTTATAGCGTTAATCTCAAATCATCAAACTCTGCCTGAAGAGGTTTCTGCAGAAATGGCGCCATATTTTAAGTTCTGTCCAGTATCGTCAGTTGACGTAGTGAGGTCTTTTTCAGCCTACAAAAAATATTAAGTGACAAACGTCCCAAGTTTGCTCTAGAAAATCTAGAAAAATATTTAATTGTATATTGTCACAAGAATTACAACTTTTATTAATATAAATATATTGTGAAAATAAACGTAAATTCTCTAAATAAATAGTATTTTGATTGTGCATATTTTGTGCATATTTCGCCCTTTTATTGTGCATATTTGCATGCATATTTTGGCATTTTGATAGTGCATATAATCTGAAGTCTAAGCATAAGCCAATCTACTAAAATCACCAACACACAGTCAGCAAGCTTTGAAACATTTTGAGTGTTTTATGGGGCCTTGAAGTTCTTTGCAGATATTATAATTACACCGTTTTGAGAGCAGTGGTGATGAATAATTTACACAAAGTAAAGCGCCTGTCTGGGTTCGAGTTTGAACCTACGACCTACCTTTTTAATATTTATATTTATTTATATTAATATTTAAATTAATATTAATATTTATATTAATATTAATATTTATATTAATATTTATATTTATATTAATATTTATATTTATATTAATATTAATATTATATGTTTCTTTTCAGTTCTCGAATACGTTGGCCTAAAATGGCGAACTTTCGTCGCCAACATGTCCATAGCAGTCTACTTCACTTTCGCTGCCTGCCTCCTTCCGTGGATAGCGTTATGGGTCGCCGACTGGAAGATATACACGTTAATCATTAGCGTTCCATTGGCACTGGCGGTGCTAACTCCGTGTGTTGTTCCGGAAAGTGCAAGGTGAGTGGCAGTGTCCTGCATAGCTCCATTGGGATTTGGGTTGAAGATATTTATTGGAAATTTTGAGGGTAGTTTTAGCTGTTTGTGTAAAAGTCTTGTCAATTTATAAGGGTGCATTCTAAAAGTTGGCAACGTCGCAAATAGCTGTCAAATATTTCGCTGTTTTGATTAATTTGGCAATATTACTGTATGGAAATTTGTAATATCGCTAACTAGTGAACTAAAATATTGATTATTTGCAATTCATTATTAATATTCTAATTCCCTAGTTAACGATATTTTATATTTCCATACAGTAATATTGCCAAATTAATCAAAACAACGAAATATTTGACATCTATTTGCGACGTTTCCAACTTTTATAATGAATGCTATTAAGTTACTACTTTTTGAAAAAAAGTCGTAGAAATACAAAAATCTTTAAAAAAACAGTCTTTCTTTTTTGAACTCTCTACAATCTTTTTCGTTCGTTTTTGTAGAAACTTTCAATGTTTTTTTTAGATACGTTTAGTTTTCATGCGCCAGTTACCATTATGCTAATAGTAAATTAATAAAAACACTTCCTGAACCCCTAACAACACCCTAATTAAATTCCAGATGGCTAATCGCTCAGGGGCGTATAGAGGAAGCTATCAAAATAATGCAATCATGTGAACGCATCAACAAAAAGAAGATCCCTGATGCAGTTATTGATGAATTTAGGGTAAGAGATCATTTTAACCGACTTCATTCGAGGTTCTATGTTCGTCTGTATGTAGGCTTTTTTATTTTACGTTTTTTTCCAAGTTATTTCTTTCGGTTTTACACAAAATACTATTGCATGACATCAGCAAACCTATGGAAGAATTGGTGACTTTTATTTGCAAAGCCGGTTAGGTTCGATTCCTAGCTAAAGTTCAAACTTAACGTACATAAACCTAAAATGTAGCTTTATTTTTTACCAAAATCGAACTAAAGTTCTTCCCTTAGCTACCACGGAGTGGTCATCTCTTAGCTACCACGGACTGGTCATCTCTTAGCTACCACGGACTGGTCATCTCTTAGCTACCACGTACTGGTCATCTCTTAGCTACCACGGAGTGGTCATCTCTTAGCTACCACGGAGTGGTCATCTCTTAGCTACCACGGACTGGTCATCTCTTAGCTACCACGGACTGGTCATCTCTTAGTTACCACGGACTGGTCATCTCTTAGCTACCACGGACTGGTCATCTCTTAGCTACCACGGACTGGTCATCTCTAAGCTACCACGGACTGGTCATCTCTTAGCTACCACGGACTGGTCATCTCTTAGTTACCACGGACTGGTCATCTCTTAGTTACCACCGACTGGTCATCTCTTAGCTACCACGGACTGGTCATCTCTTAGCTACCACGGACTGGTCATCTCTTAGCTACCACGGCTTATTTTAATTTAATTTAATTTTTGAATTGTTAATTTTTTATTTCTATTACGGACGCTTTTAACGTTTTGCATCGTTCTCACATGTATAACTTCAACATGGATGATGTTACCAATATTTTGTAACCATATCATGATTTAAAGGAGTGTCCGTGGAGTTTCTTGCCCGTTCTTCTCCATAGGAACCTACTACTCTTTAGAATAGGAAACTATCTTCATATTTCTGACTGACCGACTCCTTGACAATTCAACTGTGCCTGCAATTGGTTTATTTGAAATAAATGCTTTGCGTTTTGAGTTTTGAGTTTTCCCCTCGTCCCTTTGACTCCCTTCGGTGGTGTCAGTTTTCAATCTGAAGCCCCTTTTCAAAATTCACCCTGGACCATCTATATGAAAATGATCATAATCTGAACCATTTTCCTCCACAGGAAACTGCAACTGAAATAGCTCGAGCTGAACAGGAATTCAAGAACTACAGCGTCCTAGATCTCCTCAGGACCCCTCGTCTGCGGCGCCACAGCATCCTGCTGGTGGTCATCTGGATGTCCATCGCCATGGTGTTTGATGGTCACGTCAGGAATGTGGGGTCCTTGGGCTTGGACATGTTCAAGACTTTCACTGTCGCGACTTTCACCGAGTTCCCTGCTGATGTCCTGCTGATTCTCATTTTGGATGTGTGAGTATCAACTTTTTATTCCAACCTTTATTTTTTTGTTCCATCTACAACGCTACATGCGAACTACTCATCCTTGTGACGTCACGCAAAATCGCTCTGGGCGTCTGCTAGGACCGATGCCTGCCGGGGTCGCGGGAAAGTCCGAAAGGGATACCGTGGCCCCTGGCAACGTACAGGCAACACTGAAAGAACACGGGTGGGTTTTAGTCAGTAAGAGTCTGGCACGCCCTCCCGCTCCATCCAGAGCAGGGGCCACCCAAAAAAAAAAGACTGCTGTTGACAAATTCCTGATGAAAAAACCCAATATCAGTTTGCCCGACCTGGGAATCGAACCTAGGATCTCTTTCTCTTTCGCCCTCTTTCTCTTTCTTTCAGCCTCTTTCTCTTTCTCTCTCTTTCTCCCTTTCTAATTTCTCTCTTTCTCTCTCTCTCTCTCTTTCTCTCTCTATTTCTCCCCCTCTCTCTTTCTCTCTCTCTTTCTCTCTCTCTTTCTCCCTCTCTCTCTTTTTCCCTCTCTATCTTTCTCCATCTCTCTCTTTCTCCCTCTCTCTTTCTCCCTCTCTCTCTTTCTCCCTCTTTCTCCCTCCTCTCTCTTTCTCCTTTTCTCTCATTCTCCCTCTTTCTCTTACTCTCTCTCTCTTTCTCCCACTTTCTCTTTCCCACTCTCTCTCTTTCTCTCTCTTGCTCTATCTCCCTCATTATCTTTCCCTGTTTTTCTCTCTCTCTCTCTCTCAGCTCTCTCGCTCAGCAGTAGCGCTTGCGACCACCAGCCCAACAAGGCAGGCAACATAAATCAAAAGTCGAGTTGCAATTCATTGTTCAACCACTATTGAATTGCAATAAAATTATAACACTGAATTTGATGTTGTAACCGTTTTAGGTGTAAAAAATATTTGGACAGTTTCCAAATACTTTTTGTCACCTAAAACTAAATATTCGGTGTTACCATATTAATTATTGCATTTCACGCCCTCCCGCTCCGTTCTGAGCGGGAGAAGTTATTTGAGAATTTCGCACCTTAAAAAAATGAATAAAAGGGCTGCTACTGAGAAATTTCTGATGGTAAATCCTAATAACACTGCCGGACGCGGATTCGAACCCTAGACCTCGTGCTCAGCAGTATAACATTGAATTTGATGTTGTACCCGTTTTAGGTATAAAAAAGGCATTTGGAATATTTCCAAATACTTTTATTACATCTAAAACTAAATATTCGGTGTTACGCTAATAATAATTGCATTTCATAATCAATTATCCTGTTTCGCTAGTTAGCCACATTTCATATTTCCATACAGTAATATTGCCAAATTAATCAAAACAGCGAAATATTTGACATCTATTTGCGACGTTGCCATCTTTCAGAATAAACGCTCTTAAAGTTGAGTGGTAGCTCGCTACGTCACAAGTCAGTATAAAAGCTACCGGCCAGTGACGTCACGCCACATTTTAACGCATTGTCTACTCAATATATTGCCGTAATCTTTTGATTATGTAATAAAAAAAGAAAAAATATGTGTCTAATATTTTTTAATAATTTACCTGAAGGACAAAAAAATTTTTTTTGGCAACATCCCTATTATGTGTGTTTTGTTTTCAGTCTTGGCCGTCGCTGGCTTGCATTCGGAACAATGGTCTTCAGTGGAGTATTCAGTCTACTAGCTACCACTGCACCTATTGGTAAGTACCGAATAAATTCAATCTGTTCATCCAGGGGCCGCGGAAGCAGAGGGGGCCGAATGCCCCCCCTAAAATCAAACGGGGGGTGGGCGTGTCCCCTACAATTTTACAACTTGGTAAAGAAGATTCGAGCTCGTGGCTAAGTAATGACCACCGCACAGGTCGATCCATCAGGTTAAGCTACGCTTGCTGGGGTTGGTTTGTGTATGGGTGACCATCTTTAAATACCGAGACGCCTCCGTGCCTCGGAAAGCACGTTAAGCCTAAAGACCCGCAAATGACATCCAAGACCAACGTCTTGGATGTCATTTGCGGGTCTTTGACAGTCGTCACTGGAGGCGAGATAGGCAGTCGCTCCATATAAAATACTGGTATTCAGCTGCATCCGGTTAGACTGGAAGCTGACCCCAATATAGTTGGGAAAAGGTTAAGCAGATTGATTTGGTAAAGAAGATTTCTCTTTGCTCGTTTTTTTTTTTAATGAAAATCCCGTGTATGTTGTACCTACGTAAGAAAAATGGAATGAAGCTCTTTTCATTGAACATCATTCTATTCTGTATCTGGGGATGGGCGTTATTAGCCGCGCTACAGTTTATAATTTTGCAGCTATCATCGTTTTACTTGTTGTATTTAGTCTTGTGTTATTGTTCCTAATGTAATAAAACAGAAATATATAAATAGTATTAACTAGTTTAATGTAAAGATTACAACAGCAGAAATGTTATACAAGTGACTATATTAGGCGAAAAGTTAACAGCTGAGAGAAGACTGGTCGTTGAGAAACACACTAATATAGAGGCGCGCGACTCGTTCAGAAACAACGAGGTTCGGTTTATGTTCATAATTCAATAGTTCCGAAATAAACGGAAGGAAGCCGGGGATTGAAGGAAGGGGGTGACCAAAAAGTCCGCGGTCCCTGTGTCCATCCATCATTTACTTAGAATAATCAATCTACCTAGCCTTATCCCAACCATGTTGGGGTCGGCTTCCAGTCTAACCGGATGCAGCTGAATACCAGTATTTTACATGGAGCGACTGCCTATCTGACCTCCACAACCCAGTTACAGGGTAACAGGATACCTCTTGGTAAGACTGGTTGTCAGACTAAGGCACGGAGGAGTCTTGGTATGTAAAGATTGTCACCCATCCACGGAGTAACCCCGGCAAGCGTAACTTAATCTGATGGATCGACCCGTGCGTCTGTTATTACTCAGCTACCTACCCTACCTACCCTACCTACCCTACCTACCCTACCTACCCTACCTACCCTACCTACCCTACCTACCCTACCTGCCCTACCTGACCTACCTGCCCTACCTGCCCTACCTGCCCTACCTGCCCTACCTGCCCTACCTGCCCTACCTGCCCTACCTGCCCTACCTGCCCTACCTGCCCTACCTGCCCTACCTGCCCTACCTGCCCTACCTACCCTACCTACCCTACCTACCCTACCTACCCTACCTTCCCTACCTACCCTACCTACCCTACCCTATCTTTTAAGTTAGATCAAACTGCACACAGTGTGCAAATTTGATTAAAATCGGTTAAGTAGTTTAGGAGTCCATCGCGGACAAACAACGTGACGCGTAATTTATATATATTAATTAAATATTAAGAAGATATTATGATCCTCCAGACCAAATTACGGCCATGGCGGCCAATCTCAACGGAGACTAGCCATTGATATTATAGTGCACAAGTGTGTGAGACACAGGTGCACTCTCTCTTCCCTCACTCTCATAGTCCGATAGAACGGCAATTGTCGTGTGTTGCAGCAGTGGTATTCTGATAGGAACCACTGTGATGTCACGGGCAGATACAAACATACATAAATTTATCAATAATATGGTAAAATGTTAACAAATAAAAATAAAATACTTATTTAATCCGTGTCAGGTAGCACACCTCCGCCGCGAAACCGCAGTAATTCAATTCAACTGGCTCACGTCATATTCCGCTACGCGAAATCCGAGGGGCGGAACTCGAGTAGCGGAACATGACGCGAGCCAGTTGAATTGAACTACTTCGGTTTCGCGGCTACGGTTTCGCGGCGGAGGTGTGCCTGGCGTCAACGTCGCTGCGGTCTGCGATTAATAATAATAATAAGTATCAGCCAATGGTTTCATTGCCAAGAGCCTCGACCAACACCTAAGGAGGCTCTCGTTGGGCAGCTGGATCAAGGGCTTGATTCAGAAAGCGGTACTCTTGGACACGGCTCGCATTGTCAGGAGGTTCCTCTCTCTGGAGCCCTGACCGCCGCCGGTAGCTTGGACCCTGTTCCCGATACCGGTGGGCTACTATTTTTTATATTTTTAAATGTTTTGATATTATTTTATTCTAATATTTAAAAATATAATTTATATGTATAATATAGTTGAATAAAGGATATAATAATTCCTTTATTTCGCAAAAAAGTGAACAATAACACTAGTAACGCTAAGAGGTGTGTTACCAGTTTCTTTTTCAAAACTAGCGTAATTTGAGCTCTGGTACTCAAAGTAAGATCTAACTTGTGTTATGAGTACCAGTGTTCCAACAAAAGTTATTACACAAAGGTACACAGGTTCCCACGAGGGACAGCAGTGGCATTAGTGCAGTTTCATTGTCACAGAGAAATGAAGTAAAAAATATAAAACAGTAAAAATTATACAGAAAATAAAGTGGACAACGTATGTAAGTGTGTGAGGGTGAGTGAATGTTTAGGGATGTGTAATGTATGTAAATGTAATTTATGTATGTGTAGTGTATGTATGTGTAATGTCGTAAGTTTAAAATAATTAGACTTGAATGAGAAATTGTGTATAAGTTACAGTGAGTGACTAAGTAGATATCTTAAGCAGATGTTCGGTGTCTTCGTAATTAAGTTTTTGTAGCCATCCTTGAACACTTTTCTTACATTCGAACCTAGTCATTGGATAAATGTTGCAGTTTTTGTTTACGATATTGTACAGGTGGTTGCTTATAATATTGTAGTGACGTTGAGCAAGAGCTGTTCTGGAGTATTGGTTGGTACAGATTTGATATTTCCTACGGTTTAGTGTGTAGTTTGCAAGGAACGGGAAAGTAGAGTGTTTTCGTAGCACTATTTGTTGGATGAAAAGTTGGCGCAGGATTGAGTGACCAAGTGCACAGTAAACATTTTGTAGTGTCTCAATGACAGTGGACAATGATTGTGGTCGCCTTCAGAAATATAACTTTACCTAAGAAAATCTAACCCCTATTTTTCTCCCCCAGGAATCGCCTCAGCCTCTCTAGCCATTGTTGGCCGCTTCGCAGTCAACATTTCTTACAACATAGGAATGCAGTATGCAGCAGAATTACTACCAACTGTGGTCAGAGCACAAGGCATTGCGTTGATACACATCAGTGGCTATGTGGCTACTATTCTGACACCCTACATTGTTTATTTGGTAAGTGATAGTAGGCGATGATAGAAGATGGTGGACGTGTGGACACGTCAATCGTCATCCTGAGGATGCCTCGTTGAGAGGTGAAACACGATTTCCGCAAAGTCCCGCCTGAGTCAATTAACTATGTTAAATATAAATATTCTACAGTTTAAATGTTATTGCATTATAATATTAAACTGGCAAACAGATGAATTGCGAAATATGAATTGAATGCAGATAATATTATGAATTGTCAGTTTGTGACAGTTTGTGTGATTCATAATAATATCTTAATACTCGTATGATTCTACCAAAGCGGCCGTTTTAAGCCCGCAGGTCTAACCATTGTGTTAATATATATCTTCCCCTAAGTTTAAGGGGAATCCGGGAGTTGTAATAAAGTATATAATATTTTATACATTTATAAATAAATAATAATATATTTCCAGGCCACCATAGCAAGAGAGATTCCTCTATTAATACTGGGCACTCTAGGCATATTTGGAGGTTGTCTATGCCTATTCCTACCCGAGTCTATGGGCAAAGAAATGCCACAAACTATCCAAGATGGCGAAGAATATGGACTCGACCAGAAGTTCTGGGATTTCCCATTTTGTAATAGGTAAGTTTTGGAATTAAAGAAGCCGTTATCTACACGTTTCAAACATCAAACTAAGTCGATTTATAAAAAAAAAATTGCTGGGTGATAACTTGTACTTTTAATCGACTTCAAAACACGGAGGAGGTCTCAATAGGGATGATGCCTTGGTGAAAAAAGAAATTCTAATTAGTCCGTCAGTCAGATAATAAAAAAATATTAGACACGTATTTTTTGCTTTTTTTTATTATTATTAAATGCTTTATTCTTAGATAAAACGCATTTTAATTTGGGGAGTGGGGGTTGCTACGTCACTAGTATGTATAAAATCTAAATACTCGTGACGTCATGGCACATTTTACCTCAATGTATCGCCGTAATCTTTAGATTACGTAAAAAAAGAAAAAATCCGTGTCCAATATTTTTTAATAATCTCCGTGACGGTTAGCTAGTGTACTGTTATTGTCTGTAACTTCCTGTCATTGTTATTTACTTATCTAGCAAGTAGTGGTATACGAATTTGTGTGGGAAAGGTTCCATAACAACGTGACAAAAAAAATATTCATTAATTTAAATTTTACGAATGTAATTGGTTATATGACTTCACAAGTTATTGCGTTTGCGTAAAGATTATTTTCACCTAAAGCAGTAATAAAGATTGGTGATTTTGAAGGCGCACTCAGTTCGGATGGTGATCGGTTTTACGAATTTTGCCGATGCTACATCTAAGTTGTGTCGTACTGTACCAAATTTTCACCCAAATCTATTCAGCCGTTTTAGTGTGAAAGCGAAACAAACAAACTCATTATTTATAATATTAGTTAGGATGTTGAATAACGGTTACTGCTCTGCAAAACAGACACTCATTATGTGCTGTCCGACTCACACTTGACCGGCCTTTATAAACAATAGCAGATTATTTACTTTCCCATATAACGTGGGTTCGTTTGTAGGATGTTTGCTATATGTAAATTACTGTTTTTCAACTGCATCCGGTTAGACTGAAAACTGACCCGTACATTGTTGGAAACAAGGACGGATCTAGCTCTGACGTCGTATATGCTTGGAGTGTTCCGGGGTAACATAAGTAATTCTGGTGAGCACAACCGTTTTATAAAGGGGGTCGAAATTTTCATTATTTTTGCGATGGGACGCACCATTTTCGAGATATAAGCAAAAGAAAAAAAAAATACAGTAGGTACTGTTTTTGCACGTGTTGGTGTGAATTTTAATTAATGACAACGTATTTTATCCCACACCTTTTTAATCGCGATTAAAAATTGTCAGGTTTAGTCTGATCTGGTTTTTACAATCAAAATTTTCGGTGAAAAACGTCAAATTCAGAATAGCAAAATTGCAATTATCACTAAATTAAAAACTCAGTACTATCTTAGTGCTATCAAACTAAAATATAGTTTAGTTCACTTTAGTCTATTTCAGAATGGGAAATTGTCGTTTGGCAGGAATAAACAAAATTTTTGAGATTTTTCGTCTAGTTTAGAGGCTTTTTTTAAAGTGACACAACTTAAATAAATTTTAGTTTGACAGCACTGAGTACTGGCACTGAGTTATTAATTGTAATAACAGAAAATATTTTCGACGTTACCCACTTTCTATCTAACTGCGTTCAGAAAGTGGGCAACGTCGCAAATATTTTCTGTTATTACAATTAATTACAGAAGGACTTCCTTGTTGCTCTATTGGTTGCAAGCGCTACTGATGAGTCGGGCAAAGTGTTATTGGGTTTTTCAATCTGGAATTTCTCAGTAGCAGCCTGGAGTCTGAATGCGCCCGGTTGATGGCAATAGGCTCGCCCCCTATTACATGGGACTCAAACATAACTGGCGTAATGTGGGCGTACTATAGGTACTCCTCTGCCTAGCCCTTCGGCAATACAAGCGTCATGTTATGCTATGCTATGATTAATTATGTTTTATATTTGTTCTCAGGAACAAGGACAAACTGAAGAAAGAAAAAACCCGTTTCTGAAGAAAAAATATTTTATTTTCTATCATGTATGTGCGACAATGATGAAAAACAAATGATGTGTGACAATAGGGATGATGTCTGGGTAAAAAAAAAGAAATTCTAATTAGTCCGTCAGTCAGATAATAAAAAAATATTAGACACGAATTTTTTGCTTCATCATATTAATAAAAAAATACTTAGATAAAACGCACTTTAGGTTGGGGAGTGGGGGTCGATACGTCACTAGTATGTATAAAATCTACATACTCGTGACGTCATGGCACAATGTATCGCCGTAATCTTTAGATTATGTAAAAAAAGAAAAAATACGTGTCCAATTTTTTTTTTTTTCAAACACGGACAAAAATCATTCAGTCATCATCCCTATTATTTCTTCACTGTTTATAAATAAAAAATATATAAAAATGAATTATGAATTATCTTATTTACTTCGTTGTTATTTTGACCATACAATTAATAACATCGCAGACGAAACCGCATATCGGCAAGCGTAGTGTGGAACGCCCGCGCCCCCCCCCCCCCCTCAGCTCGATGGACCGACGACCTTAAAAAGGTGTCTGAGTTAGACTGGATGCGGAAGACGGAGGACAGGGTGCTGTGGCGCAGCCTGGGAGAGACCTATGTCCAGAAGTGCACTGCGATAGGCTGAGTCGATTGATTCTTATTCTTTTCGTGTGTTTAAAGACTAATCTGTTGTCAGAATTTTAAACCCGCCCATGGGCCTCTGACTTGGCTTCACATACCGTCGAGAAATATCTCTCAGGCATGCCGGTTTCCTCACGATGTTTTCCTTCACCGTGTTTGAAGCAAGTGATAATTATACAATACGCACATGAATCCGAAAATCCTCATTGATTGAATTAATATCAAATTAGGTCTAAACAACCACAAATGTTTAAGTAAAACATCGTGAGCTAGTCTGAAATCAAACTCAAACTCAGAGTATTTACTTATTTAAAATAAACCATTTATATTGTCAAGGAGTCAAAAATATGAAGGTAGCTGTCCATTCCAAAGCGTAACTAATGGAAAAGAACGGGCAAGAAACTATTTGAAATTTTACAAAAATATTAGTGACATCATTAATGTTGAATTTATAATTGGACTTTACTGACATCGGTGAAGGTGAGCAACAGGGTGTAAAGTTCACTCATCCTCTATTGAAAAGAAAGGACCCTCCGACCAGACGGGTGTCGTGTCTGGTGAGCAACTGCCCAATGATTGATGGCGAATAGTCATATTTATGTTTTTCGCGCGGTAAACTCTAATTGCGCGATGCAGGATTTGTGTGACTTAAGGTTTTTGATACGTAGTTCGCATGTGGAGATGTAGATGCTGCCACAAAGGAAAAACATCGTGAAGAAACCTGGACTTGTATTTATATAAGACTGAAACTGCCTGCATTATTTTTACGTCTCTTGACCTTTCATGGCACCCAGGGGTCGCTAACCTTTGGAAGGCGTACGAGGGACTGAAGCCAACTCGCACAGGCCCGTTAGACGTTTTTAATTAAATGAGCCACCAACCGACGATTATCCCTGTATGCACTATGCAAGTGCACCCAAGGACAACCCCCGGTTGGGGTAGGACTATTGCAGGATATGGAAACAAAACATATTGGGCTATGGGTTTGGGTAACTTTAGTGGGTCGATTACTTTGAACTATGGAAGAACTATGTGGGGTGCCTGGCCAATTTTTTATTTAAAATACACATAAAATGGTAGGGAGTAAATTGCACACTCAATAATAGGCCCCCGGAAACTGTGGCTTACAGCACATCGTGACGGACCGACAAGGGGGCAACATATCCTGAGGTGCATGAGGAGTGGAGAGGTATTCCACGTTTATCAGGACAATCCCAGAGCCCGGAATATGGTCAAGATCCCTACCAGCACTTTACTGAAATACTTCCTTCCTCCGAGCACGTTACCTCTTGGAAATTTGTTGGTAGGCCTACACCGTCCTCTCATACCTTTTAACACTGTAATTTGTAAAAAACCATTTACTTGCAAAAGAGTAACCGTGGAGTTTCTTGCCGGCTCTTCTCCTTTAGAAACGATCAATTGCAAGCCTGCACCTAGCTTCTGACGTTTCATAACTACCCTTGTAGGTTTATGTGAAATACAATATTTTGAATTGAATTGAATTGAATCTACAATCAAGCTGGCCAATAAAGGCAAGAACGAGGTTAGCTCTGCCTCTGCCCGTCAGAATTCACTCCAGCCAGCCAATAAAGGCAAGCCAGAGTTGAGGAAGAAGACTTCTCCCGGGAGATAGGGTCTGAGGGGTCGCTACTGTCAACAGTTCGCCGTATGCTGCTCTAAAGGTTTTTGTATCTCTCTTAGTCTGGCTCCTCACCCTAGACCTGTTTCGGCAAAGTAAACTCTATCGGCACGGACTCTAGAGTTCGGAACGCGCAAGCCCCACAACGACGTCAACTAAGAGATACGGCGATGGGGGTATTATTATTACACCTACACCCGAAACCGGGACAGTCAACAATGCTTATCGTCTTTTATCTCAACAAATAAGGACAAAACTGTGAATAGTCGTAAACATTAAAATTGTTTAAAAAGAAATCAATAAAAAAATGTGAACTATAATGAATAGCCGAACTCGATACGACAGTCAACGTAAATATTGTGGTTTGGAGAAGTAGGGTTGTCGATAATTCTGAAATAAAGTATCGATACTTTTGTAAGCATTCAAGGGAAATAGGAAGAAAGCATTAAAATTCAAAATATTTTATTTCGCTTATACCTACATGGGAATTTATGAAACTTTAGAAGCTAGGTACATGATTCCAATTGGTCGTTTCATATGGAGAAGAGCCGACAAGGAACTCCACGGTTACTCTTTTAATAATCATTTAAAAGATTTTTTTCATAAACTGACGTTTTAATCACAGCTTATTTTGAAAACTGGCGATGAAAATCATTGCTACCAAATCACCGAACTTGGCAACGAATTAGTTATCACAGTAACTTAATTAATATGGATAATCAATCCATTAAAATCTGCCTAGCCTTTTCCCAATTATGTTGAGGTCTGCTTCAAGTCTAAGTGGATACAGCTGAATACCAGTGTTTCACATGGAGCGGCTGCCTATCTGACCTCCATAGTCCAGTTACAGCGTAACACGATCCCTTGGTTTAGACTGGTTTTCAGACTTTTGGGCTTCTAACTACCCGTAACGACTGTCCAAGATCTACGAATGACAGCCGGGACCAACGGCTTAACGTGCTTTCCGAGGCACGGAGGAGTCTCGATATGTAATGTATGGTCACCCATCCACGAACGGAACGCGGCAAGCGTAGTTTAACCCTTCGATCGACGCGTGTGCTGTTATCATTTATCCACGAGCCCCTCTGCTATGCTAAGTCCATGTAAAAGCCATTTAAAATTAGTCATTGGAAGATGCTGAATTAAACTGTTCGACTAGAAAACATCCACAAATATGAAAAAAAAAAAATTGAGCGTTCATTCTCAAAGTTGACAACGTCGCAAATTGCTGTCAAATATTTACCTATTTTTATTAATTTGGCAATTTTAGCTTCTATCAATTTTATTTTTTTTATTTTGTTTCCCACCGCACGTTTTCTCCACACATTGACATTGGCAGAATTGTCGACATCGGCACCATTGCCATAAGGAAAAATAGATAGATAGTTATTAATTTGGCAGTATTACTGTATGGAAATATGAAATATAGCTAACTTCAATTATAACATCGAATTTGATGTTGTAACCGTTTTAGGTGTACTATTGGAAAGATTCCAAATACTTTTTTTACATCTAAAACGAAATATTTGGTGTTGCAATATTAATTATTGCATTACATAATCAATATTTTATTTCGTTCGCGTCCGTGTGGTGCCGGACGTAAAGAATAGTACCATCCCATTTATTTCCGTGGGTGTCGTAAAAGGCAACAAAGTGACTTACTAGAGAATGGGCAGCAGTGTTCTCTATGTATTTTAACACCATACTGCGATCGTCAACCCGAGGCGCCAAGCGTGGCGATTATGGCAAACGCCCCCATTTGGGGGAGGCCTATGTCCAGCAGTGGACGTCTTTCGGTTGAAATGATGATGATGATGATTTTATTTCACAAGTTAGCGATATTTCATTTTTGCATATTGCCAAATTCATCAAAACTGCGAAATATTTGACATAAATTTGCGACGTTGCCCAAAAATTCAAAACTCACGCTCTTAAACGAACCACTTACTCTAAATACTACTGGACAGATCCACTAAAATCCGTGTAATTATTTCCTCAAAAGACCATTTCAGACACATAACTACATGATCCTCACATGATCAGACCAAGATTATGTCTGAACTTTAAAAGAGACTGTGACCTCTGAGTTTGTTTCGGCCTTCGATCTCAGAGTAGTAGGATAAAAATAACCGAGCTCATATGGTTTTGGTATTTTTAACGTGTAAAAGTGTTTGTACAAATCAACTCACAGAAATAAAATCGCTTATCAAACTATCACCAAAAACCATTTATCAATTTAAAACTGCACAAATCACATCACTAAAGCGCTGGAAATTTACAAACAAAACCAATCGAATTTTACTGAAAACACATAAGTGGAATTCTTTTCATTGACCAGTCAGTTTCAGACAAGCTATGTGCTGACTATGTTGACCAAAATAATAACATTGATCGTGCTGACCAGAGCTGTTCGGGGCAATATTTTGGAAAGCCAATTGAACTATCAGAAGCCGAGGTTGGAACGAAATAACATAATCAACAAAGGAGTTTGGGTTCGAAATAAGTTGCAGGAGAACTTGTTCGACAGAGCGAGGACTGGGAACTTCATTTTTAGAGAGAATTCGCTGGATGTGGATAACTTGTTGCAGAATAATTTTGACACGTTCGGTTCTAATTATATGGAAGAAGGTCCGACTGTCTCTAATTATATTAAAAGGGCGAAGAGGGCGATACGGCGTAAGTAATTATTTAAACTATTTTTTCTACTCTGACATCTATCTTCCTTCACTTTTACTAAGAAAGGTTCTTGCTACAAAAACTGAAAGCGTTAAAACAACTATAAATAATAAAATGCAACAAAGAAAATCAATAATTAATTAATTATAAAAATTTAAAAATAACTTAATATTTATTAATTATTATATTTAAATAAATATTAAAAACTTTTTAATAAATTTTCATAAAAATAATATACAGGCTGGCAGGGACATCGACGCAAAAACTGTTCCCATGGATTCAGAACGAGATTCTGAATTCTGGTTATTCAAAAAATTTCTACTGCTCCATCCATTTTGACCGCGTACGTATTGCACTTTTCTGTGAAACAGCAGGTTATTTATTAATAACCGACGAAAAAATTTAACGCAGGGGGGTTCAGAATCATGTACTGAATCCATGGTAAAAAATTTCGCGTCGATGCTCTATTATTGTTTGTTTAAATATAATTATAATTATTGTTTTAAAAAAGGAAAAGGAAAGGAATTATGAATTAGGAATGTTATAATATTATGAATTATGATTGCATGCAGTTTTTATATTATTTTTGTAAATCAAACAGCAACAATTAAAAGGCTATTTTATTTTATTTAAAAGATCTATCTACGTTTACTACCAATTCTACTGCTATCTTCTATCATATTTCGACTATTCTACTTCTATCCACTAATCTTCTATCTCCTTTCTACTATCTACTGTTCGTTTACTCGAAATCATTATCAAAAGTCATTTATTCAAACTAGGCTGAGAATTAGAACGTCATAATTATGGTCTAAGATCTGCAGAGAAAAAAAGATCATTTTATATCTTTAGTATGTTAGAAAATGTCGCGAGTGGGTTGGTAAAAAAAATCCTGACCAGACTATGATTAATTAAAAATTCATTAAACAAATGGGTGCAGATCGTTCCTCTGCGGATCATCTAATATTACATAACAGTCCCCCAAAACGCCCGCCCTTCACCACTTCCTAGTGCTTTAGCTGGGAAGAAGTGGCGCCACAAACTCCCCAGCAGCACAGCTGTCTGTTCTGTTAGAAGCTACTATGTAATATATAATAGTTAACCCTTTACCCTTATTCCTACCCTATCCTATCCTATATTATAATCCTACATCCTACTAATCTATACTAATATAAGAGAGAGAGCGAATTGTGTGTTTGTGTAATCTCCGGAACCACAGCTCTTATTAAAAGAAATCTCTCATCATTTCAAAGGTACATTATTCCAGATGGACACTATAAATGTATGATACGAGTATACATCTTTAAAAAAAGAAGTACTCAATAATACTAATGAAATACTATCTTGAATTCATGCAAGCCTAGTACTTTTTAGGTTACTGCTCAGAACTTGTGCACAACGTGTTGTGAACAGAATTCTGTGTTCACATATAAATTGCACCCGTGCCGGGGCAGGTCGCTCGTAATATTATAAATGTGAAAGTCTGTGAGTTTCAAACACACCTTTACCCCGTGGCCACGAGCTACTCGCTCAGGCAGCACGCATCTTACAACAAAGATTGTGGAAAAAACAAATGAAAGACGTTGTTTAGAGCATGCCACGAGTCACCGCGATGCGACTTGCGTACTCACGGGCGGATAAGGCTGACGTGCGCGTATCGCTTGACACAAGTCGTGCCGCTAGTCGTACTGCTTGAAGCTCAGAACGGGGCCTTAACTGCTACATCAAATTCGATGGGCACACGGATGTTTACTTAGCTAGATATAGGATACTTTTTATCACAGTAGAACATTTCCGTGGGAAAATTCTCAACCTCCACGCAAAGCTAGTACTAATCAAATGTTATTTTTACAGGCATACGAGAACAGCGACTTAGAAAGAGTTTAAAGAACTGCATCGGTAAAGGATGCAAAACTTTTATAATTGAAGAACAAGAAGTAGGAAAGGACCATGTGAAACAAGATGGCAAAGATGGTACCTCATTGTTCAACGACTATCCATACGAGGTTGCCATTTTACTGAACAATAACAAAAGAGAGATAAAAATACCTAAAAATGATACAATAACCATCGAAAATGACATCAATATGAAGAGTAACAATTTAAGCAAAATCAATGACCTTACTGAAAAGCCTGAACTTTTTATAGAAACAGATTTCAAAGAAAATAACGATACAATTGCTAAAAATATAACCTCACCAAAAAGAAGTAAGAAATACGATTTTGAAAGTGAAATAATTAAAAAATTTGAATTTGATGAAGACATGAATAGGACTCAGGTAAGTAATGAACACAGTGAGAGTAAAGCTATCGATAGAAATATTTTTGATAAAGAAAATACTGTTTGGCATCAAAACGCACCGATTCCTGATGTAAATGTCTACAAAGTTGTTCCTAAAGAACCTCAAAAGAGTAAAGCAGTAACTGAAAGAGGTCTAATTAAGGTTATATCAATGTTAACAAAGACTTTTAAGAAGATAATGAAACAACACAATGAAATTAAAGATATTCGTGAACGAATAACAGATGTGAACGATCAATTTCTCAAAAACGCAGATGCGATCTCGACCAAATTCCAAGATTTCGACACAAAATATTTATACTTGTTGAAATTCTATGAGAAACTGAAAATTTTTGACGCAAGACTTGCCACCAAACAGGAATATTTTAAAAATAAAGAAAGGGAAATGACAAATAATTTCAAAGAATTCGAAAATCAGCAGAAGAAATTCTTACAACAACAGCGACAGTTCTATAATATACAGAAGCTAATGCTTGCACAGAATGAAAAAATTAACGCTAAGCAAAACGTAATAGCAAAGACGCAGAGTGAAATATCACACAGACAGAATAATTTCGCTAGAATACTGAAAAAGGCAAAGCAACTTTACTTAGAGTCCAGAAACCCGACAACCAAACTAAATTCGAATTTAATAAAACCATTTCACAATCTCAAACCAGTGGTGCCTAAAGCACAGATAAGTACCACGACCCCATCGACCGAATCAGTCAAAATAAACCTTTTTTCAATTCCAACGACCAACAAAATTGAAAATCAAGACGATATGATAATAAAAGAAAAAGACGACCAGACGATAGACGATTTAGTTTACAAATACTACTTCAATAACACATTCATTGATAATATAATGAAGAACAACGTTCTGACAAGTTTGATGGGCATCTCTAACAATCCTGGAATACCTCGAAATGTAAAATACAAAAGAAATGAATTAGAAACTACAATTTTACTCCCGGTTAATGAGAATAATGATTCAGAAGTGATAGAAAGTAAGAATAGAGAGAGAAGATGGATCAACCATCATTCCAAACACAAGGGTAAGAGACGAGAACGTGGCAAAGAAGGAGTAGCAACTATAATAATGGCTACAGATGCTAAAGTTAATAGAAATAAAGCAGTTAATAATATCCCAGTAGTCGAGGTAACTCCGATAGTAAAGAATGAAGGAGATATAAAAATCCAGAATGATCCTTTTTTAAGTATGGCGACGAATTTTTGCAATGAAATTCATCAAAATGTAAACTCGCAAATGTTGAGATGGTGTGTTGAAAAGGCTTTGAGGAGGCTACAGTTTCTTGGTGAGTGTTTTGTTATATAAAGTTTAATAATATAAGCACACAAATGTACTGAGGCGGTATTAATGCCATCAATATTATTATCCGGGTACCTATTATATCCATCATGTTAAGAGAAATCTGGATATAATTCTTAATGATGTGTATTCAATCTCAAAGTTCGTTTATGTATAATTTTATTTCATTTTATATTTAACTTCTTTGAATAGTTTTAACAGAATCTATTTTACAATCATTACTTTTATTTTTGTGAACACAATTTAAAACGAGTTATCCTTATACAATAGTTAGTAGTTTGATGACAACTGACTATATAATTTTAATGATGATCATTATACTGTATACAATTAATTCCCTTTGATTCTTCAAACCCACTCTCTCGTATGTTTGCAACATAACTAAACCCTCATTCAATATTTCAGATATGAACAATATACCAACGATAGCAATAGAAGTACCAACAACCACAGTTCCAACGACCTCACTTAAACCACGGAAAGCACATAAACACAAAGGACATACTAAACTAAAACCCCAAGAAAATACTAAATTTGAACCGTTAATTACAAAATTATATACTAAAGCGGCTATAGAACTGGACACTGTTAAGACGGAACCATCTACTGCTAGTACTAAGACTGTGACTGTCACTGAAACCATAGTTACTGGTGAGAAATGTTTTGTTTTTGCAATTAATTTTACTTCTAGATCAGATGATTTTACAGTACCCAATAACTGGGTATGGAAATCAGATCGGCAGTCACTCCATTTATAAGCATACTCAGCCTATCATTTTCTCACTGCTAGGACACAGGCCTCCTCTCTGTGAGAGAAATTATCCTATTAGGGCCAACATCCACCACGCGAGCTTTGTGCGGGTTGGCGGATTTCACATGGCTCCGAATTTTTTGTTCTAGGACATGGCGGTTTATTGACAATTTTTTCCTTCACCATTTTGACTCCTCCGTGCTTTGGAAAGCACGTTAAGCCGTTAGTCCCGGATTTCATTCGTGGATCTTTGATAGACGTTACGGATCGCCCGAAGCCATAGGTAGTCGTTCCATGTAAAATACTGATATTCAGCTGCATCCGGTTACACTGGAAGCCGACCCCAACATAGTTGGGAAAAGGCTAGACAGATTGATTTTATTTCGAGAGCGGTGGTACTGAAATAAGTCTCGGCCATTACAATTGTGCCACCACTGCTCTCGCTACAAGTAAAATACTGGTATTCAGCTGCATCCTTTTAGGTCCTGGATTCGATTCCCAAGTCGGGCAAAGTGTTATTGGGTTTTTCTATCTGGAATTTCTAAGTAGCAGCCCGGAGTCTGGATTTGTCCCCGGCTGATAGCAATAGGCTCGCCCCCTATTACATGGGACCTAATAACATAACTGGCGAAATGTGGGTGTACTATAGGTTCACCTCTGGCCCAACCCTTTGCAGAAACAAAACGTGATGTTATGTTATGTACTGTAACTAAAAGAAAATCATTGTTTTTAGCTTCTCCAAGTACGGAAGCGCCGTCATCATCAACTCTAGCAACAACGAAGTTGTCTCCAGTGACACAAACTGAAAATCCTACGACCACATTGGATGCGAATGCATTTTTTCCAGGTACGTTACGTAAAGGTTGCCTTATTATCAAAGGTACAAAGTTGAATGTGTCGGCGCATATACAGGGTAAACTCTAATTAGCTGACGAAACTTCACGACAAAACAAAAAAGAAACAGATTTTCCAAACATTGTTAGCAAACTTTTATTTACTCAGTTATAAACCTTAATTACAATATACAAGCTAACACTAAAATATATACAATGCCGTCCATGGGCATGTGATGCACGTATTTTTCTGAATATTCATGAAATTTATCTAAAATTAACTTTAAAAGGGGTTATCTTTATTTTTTGCGCAATAGGAACACCGTTTGCAGTTCAGATAAAATTAGACGTCGTGCAGACCGGCACGATGCGACAGCGCGACGCGACTCTAACAAAACAATTTCTAAGAAAGAACAATTACCGGTGTTGCGTCGCGCGACATGTCGCGGTGGTCTGCACAAGCCTTTAATCACACTAGCCTTTCACACACTGTAGGTACACGACACAACTATTCGGAATGCGCGACAGTTTCTAAACGTGTTCACTGCTTGACCGCCACCGATGACGTCTGCTTAGCTCCGGCCGGTCCGAGCGTTACATTGTAGACTTTGTCGAGCGCCGTTAAGCGGCGCTGGCGTTCCGATTAGTCAACTCAGTAACGTATTTGCGACATATAGTATGTACAGGTATATAACAAAACTTTAAAAAAGTTCAAAAAGCATAAAAAATCTGGTGCTTTGACACTTTTGACAGGTACCCGGACCTGATGTCTCAGTGATGCCGCCTAGTGCACGTCATTTCAGAAAACCATCATTGAGCCAAGGCTTTTATTATTCTAATAATTATTTCCTTTTTCAGACAATGAAGAGCTCGAATCAAATTTAAAACAATATGGTAAGTTCATTCAAATTCTTATTACCCACGGTCCGTGATATTGCGGACGGACGCGGACCAGCCCGCACCGATGTACCATGGGAAGAGTATCGTCCGTGGTAGCGCAGACACGTCAATTGCGACAATTTGCGGCGAGTCGGTAACTTCAAAGGTGCGGTGCGAGCTTCTCTTTCACTTTTCATTTCGGAATTCTAAACGGATCCAATCTCAACGAGGTGGACTCACTCTGTCCGAAATATCACAGCCCGTGGGAATTAAGAGCCTTGGTGTGCAGTGCGTCCGTGGTCGTCGGCCGTGCGGGCTGGTCCACGTCTGTCCGCAATATCACGCACCTTCGAAACCGCACTCAAAATAAAGGACTAAATTCAAGATACGTTGAAAAAATATTTTCTTTTTCAGATTTGAAGCCCGATCTTGAAGGAAACGTGTACTTCGAAGGGAGTATTCATGCCAGCGATATACGTAAGATTTTAATATTTTTCATGTACCTTATTTTCTATTCCACTGTCAATAATTTTTGTCCGTAATCTAACCACCCGTTATTACTCGATTCCTATATCTTACGGACCGTATTAACTAACACTTGTAACTTAAGGGCGCACTGAGCTTTTGACAAAGAATGGGCAGTTCGCGCGCTAATTTAGGTATTTCCTTTCTATGTTAAGGTCAGCTTCCAGTCTAACCAGATGCAGCCTAATACCAGTATTTTACATGGAGCGACTGCCTATCTGATCTCCACAACTCAGTAACTGGGTTATTACCCAAAGAACCAGTCTTACCACGGGGTATCATATTTGATACCCCGTGGTAAGACTTGTTGTCAGACTGTCGGGCTTCTGACGACCCGTAACGACTGTCAAAGATCCACGAATGACAGCCGGGACCAACGGCTTAACGTGCTTTCCGTTTTCGTCTTCGTATTATTAAAATAAATACCTACACATTTTGTTTGTAAGGTTATCGAAAACATGTAGTTTTGTTAAAGTTCTGATGACCTTCCGTAAAGTATTAACGCCGTACTAAGGGCTTAAGTTGAATAAGTTTAAAATTTAATAATATGAAAAATATTAAAGAGATTTTTTTATGATTATTCAGACAAATACGGACAGTCACATGCCCATGGGCGACATTGTGTAGTAAACGGCAATAACAATTCGTAATCGACAGAGATAATGCTGTATGCTTGTAATATGCACGCTAATTCATATTATAGACCCGCTATCTAATTAAGTAACACATTTTCGTAAACGATTACGACTAATCTGTTTCATTTTGACAGTTCAACAACATTCATTGCGTTATTTACGTTGATGAGCAGATTTTTTTTTCGAACTTATGAAGTAATGGATTAGCAATTTGTTTCAAAACGATTCAAATTCCGATTGATCGTGTTAAACGCAATTAGGGTACTGGCATGGGCACATTCTGTTACTAAAGGAGATGTACAACGATTCGAAATTGTTATAGGAACCGGGTAAAAGGACCACCCTGTTAAAAAAAGAGATTGTTTTCCACAGTTGACAGCGATATCGATAGCCAAGGTATGGATGATATAATGCCAGGCCTTGAGAGTAACTCCCGCGTCCAAATGGATCCCCTTGCGTTTGACCTTCAGGCCCAAAGAAGGGCTATTGTGAGGAAGTAAGTATACTTTTGTTTTGCTAGGTGGATTACAGCCCACTCCCTCTCTCCGAAAGGAGGCCTGTGTCGCTTTGACGCTCTTTTTAAAAAACAGGGTGGGATTGATTTAAGTTGTCGTTTTATTTTTCCTTGACAGCCCCGGAAGCACAGTATAAATAAGTAACAGTATTATGTCTTTATAGAAAACGGCCGAAGTGACGCGCTTCGAAATCTCATTGTATATCAGTACGCAACAATCTCTAGTGCGCGGCAGTTACGCTCGGACGTGGAAGGTTTATCTAGCGAGCTAATACTGTTACTTTATTATACTGTGCCAGAAGGAAGGTAATATTTTTCAAGAATATGTGTTTTATGTTCTACTAATTATTTTGTTAAATGTCCATTGCCTGGGTTATTGGGTTTGAGAATTTTTATTACTTACGAGTTGTAGGTCGTAAGTTCGCTTTATTTTATGTAAATCATTTCATCACAACTGCTCTCCAAACGGTGAAGGAAAACATCGTGAGGAAACCAACATGTCCTAGAACCAAAAATTCGAAGACATGTGACATCTACCAACCCGTACTGGGCCCGCGTGGTGGATTACGGCCCACTCCCTCTCACAGAGAGGAGGCCTGTGTCCCAGTAGTTCCCGAACATTGGAGGCTGATTATAATTATACTAGATTGATGCCCGGTTGATGCAATAAGCCTGCCCACATTTCTCTGCTTCGCTTCTTGATAGAGCAGTCGTGGACACGATGAATTATGTCCAATTGATAATCTTTCTGATGCCGCCCATGGGCCTCTAACTTGACTTCACATGCCGTCGAGAAATATCTCTCAGGCATGCCAGTTTCCTTACGATGTTTTCCTTCACCGTTTTTTAACCAAGTGATAATTATACAATGACTTGGCAGTCCGACGGTCACACCACTAGGCTATCACTGCTGTCCTACGATTGCTGATGTACTCGTAGATAGCCTCACGATTTCTTTCCATTTAGTTCTGTTTCTTAGGAAAGCGGTTCCGTCATATTACATATAAAGTTCGTCATGAGCATCCGTCATTTTCATGAATGTGGCAAAAACGCTCTGTATTTGTCTGTCATTATTGTGTGACGATTGTCCGCTTTCTTAGGGCCACTTGTGCGTTAACAGCTAACTCGGAGTTAACAGCTACTTAACTCAGGGTAAATCCAATAAGGCCCACTTTCGCGTTCATGTGCTAGCTCAATAACTCGGGGTTAACAGCTAACTCAGGGTTAATGCAAAGAGAATTATTGGATTAACACTGAGTTAGTTGTTAGCTCCGAGTTAGCTGTTAAAGCGCAAGTGGGCGTAATTGTCGTTGGATTAATCCTGACTTAGCTGTCAACCCCGAGTTATTTAGCTAACCCATGAACTGGCAAGTAGGCGTTAGAGAACCAAAGCTTCTGATGACTGTCTTATGCATTCAATTCCATGACGTCCTCCAGGGCCCACAGCTCATATGACTTAAACCAAAGATTAATACAGACGTTCCACTTCGCAAAATCATTTAAATAAAAAGCAACTCTTGCTACGACACAATCAAGTGCAATTCAGGTCTCACAGCGCTAATGACCTACTGTTATATTCACCTAGAAGTTGCCTCTGTTTCTATCGCGTAACTCTTATATCTTCTGTCTACGTTACGCTCACTGAATTGGCCCGACAAGACGAGCCCGCCGCGTGCTTGTAGCTTCATACCTAAAATGCGGAGTGCGCCTTCTGAGCAAAATGACAATAATTATGCTTTTTTTTTCTTCCTGAACGTACTTCTTCTGAACGTGCGTGTACTATGCACACTGCCCACGGGAGTCTTGTTTTCGTCTCGAAATTAACATTTAATTTTGTCTTGTTACAGATTGAACGAGAAAATTAAAATCTCACTGGGTTAAGTAATAAGCCGTGTAAAATGCAAAAACTAATCTGAAAATGCTAATACTAAACAAGAAATGGAGAATTAATTCTAATTTTTGTACCTAATGTGTAATGTGATAATTAATAGGTGTAGTGTATAGTACTCAGATAAGTCATAAAAGAAGATAAATAGGCCACATATTAAACAATGGGTTTTTATATTAGAGAGTAAAAGATATGGAGAATAAATTTACAGAGACAGCCTTTGCAAGAAAGCGAAAAAAGGAGATAAGACAGAAATTTTACACTCAATTTCATTCGATGTAGGACAGTATAAATAATGGTTGTACCGCAGTAACAAACGGCTGAAACAACGCGCTTCGTAATCTCAGTGTATACCATTACGCAGCAGTCTCGAGTGGGCGGCAGTTACGCACGGACGCGGAAAGTTTATTTACCGAGCGGCCGTAGGTAATTATTTCAAGGTCACTGCCGAGGTATAATACTGTTACTTTGTTATACTGTGCCAATGCCTACCTACTGTAAATAAGAGATATAGGTGGACAAAAACAGAAGCAACCCGGTGGAAAGACGATACTGCTGGCAGTATCGTCTTTATCTTCTCAGAAGCATTGCTATCTGGATAGCAAAGACCAGAAAAAATGGCGAGGTGGAATGAGATTGAATACACAAGCATTCCAGCAATGGGTCAATGAGAGTGATTTCGAGTTTTAACAAATACATGGGCAAGAAGAAGATGGTCTTATGTCCCGAGCTGGCCTCCACAGCTCGGCACATGATATCCAGACTTGGGAATCCTAATAACACTGCTGCACAGATCTTTTGGCGCGTGAATGGCGTTAACAGGGTGGCGCTGTTGGTAAACATTTGGGTAATTGTTTTCTGAAAATTACTTAAAAAACAAGATGGCGGCGTTAGTCCCGATTTTGGCCGCGCGCCAAAAGAACCTTGTACAGCTAAACTGTAATTAATATTAATGTAAATAACTGTTTGATGTTTTAATTTATTTAAAATGACAATAATATTTTAGCCGGCGAAGACGCAAGATAAATATTTGGCTTATAAGTTCAATCGCTAGACTTTTATTGCAATATAATATGCAATGCAATACAATATATAAAATAGTGTACTTTTTGCTTAACTTTACTGCATACAATTCAATATGGGCCAATTGCCTACTACGTATTTCCGGAATTATCGATTCGCCCACAAATAAATTAACGTGCAAATCGCCTCAAGAAAAACTCTATTATTTTAAGGCAAGGTGTCGATTCGCCCGTTTCGGGCGCATCAACCAATCAGCAAAAAAAAATTAATAGAAAATGTATAATTTATTAAAAGTTTTTTAAATTATATTTTTTTTTATAATTATGTAAAATAATACAACTTTTAAAACAAATCTGGACGGCTGGTTCTACAGGACGCTGTTTCCTTAAGGGACTAGAATAAGATAGTTAACAGTAATACATTTGCATCATACAAAATGTCTAGAGAAAACAATTGGCCCTTTTTTACTATTCAATGAAAAACCTTCGATTCGTAAAAAATAAATCTGCATAAAAAAAATAAAAAAAGAGAATTATTATTATTTTGTAACGAGCTTGACCCGCGAAATTTTGCGGAGTAGTGATTTTTATTCATATTCTATATGGCACCTCTTTAGCTGCCAGCTATCCGAATATCAAAAAATATTTGTTCAAATTCGTGAAAATTGATTCGCTGTTACAATGTATAGTAAAATGTTAACATAAAAAATTATTGTCGTTTAATAAATGTTGTGCATAATATTTGTTGTGTTTCAATTGTTTTTCCTTCTCTTCTAGAACACTTGTTTATTTTTCGAGGACACATGGTATTACATCATCAAGTCTACCTTCCCCGAAGGTCTGCTAGAAGTATACCTATAGTACACCCAGATTTCGCCAGTTATGTTTAAGTCCCATGTAATAGGGGGCGAGCCTATTGCCATCAACCGGGCACAAATCCAGACTCCGGGCTACTACTGAGAAATTCCAGATGGAAAACCCAATAACACTTTGCTCGACCTGGGAATCAAACTCAATTCAGCAGTAGCACTTGCGACCACTGGACCAACGTGGCAGCCAAAATGGTTAAAAATGTAGTTTGATATTTAAAACTTCTTTCAAAATTAAATAATTTAGTTTCTGACATCTATTTTGGTTTCCATTCTTATAGATTTATTTTTGACTCAAAGGACCACAATTTAAGGCTATTTCATATTTCAACACGAATATGTGGCCCAAAAGGCTATAGTTTGACTGAGACCGCTGTACGGGAGGCGGGATCGTGGAATGCCGTGAGCGTTGATGAATGAGTAGTGGGACGCCGTGAGCGTTGACAAATGAGCAGCCTGCACTGCCCCCCGTCTCGCCGTGCACATACCTAAGGCGCGGTACCACGATTTCGGTCAAACTATAGTCATGGTTATCTATTCCTGCACACTACATTCACCGGACACAATACAAAACTTAGGAATGCTATGCTATTGAAAGAACAGTTCAACTCACACACTGACTCATTGTTTGTTAAAATACTAGGCGACCACTACCCGCCGTTACCACTGAGCTAACACTACCCGTCGCTATCACTGGGCCAACACTACCCGCCGTTACCACTGGGCCATCATCACTACCCGCCGTTACCACTGGGCCACCATTACCCGCCGTTACCACTGGGCTAACACTACCCGTCGTTACCGCAGGGCCAACACTACCCGCCGTTACCACTCAGTCACCACTATATTTTGCATCAAAACTAGTGACAATGATATGAATAGTGGCAGTACCTCGCAACGGGGATCTGCTATTCCAAAGTGTGGAAAAGTCCTTAAGGACAATGCATTTTAAAGCTTAATATTTTGCAAACGCATCCCTGAATCGAAATATGTTCGTAACATACTCCCAATATTTTTGACAGACTTATTCCACGACACCCCACGCCCAGAAAAACCGGAGAAAAAGAAAAGACATCCTGGGGTCATCAAGTATCCAAAAACTTTAAAAATAACTTTAATTTCGGAAGTCGGTGGCAAAAAACGAAATTTCAAAAACAGACACCGACTTCCGAAATTAAAGTTATTTTTCACTTTGTGGTGTTTTTTTTTTCGGAAGTCGGTGGTTTTATTTTGTAAAAAGTTTTTATTTTTCACTTTTTAGTTGTGGCACCTACCCGACCTAACCTAACCTACCCGACACAAATTCGAATACCACCACCTGCTATGTAAATAACAGTCACAGGAAGTCATCATCATATCATGCACATATACTAAGTGGGAAAAATACGTATTATTGAAGCTTACTCAAAAACTATCCAAGCAAAGTCAATAAAATTTATATGGTACCAATTCGGGAGCATACCCTTTCATACAAAAAAAAAAAATAAAAAATCGGTCTGCAATGGGGTTCACGCGCAAAGCTCAACGCAGATGTCGCGGGATGGCCGCCGTCAAATCATTTTCGCTTTGTTTACATCACTGTTTTTTGTTATTTTTTGTGTTGAAACCGATCCACCACCGTTATTGCTAACATGTATTGTTCCTGGAAGCATAAAGAATTGAAAGACAAACTAAACAAACGAAAAGCAAGGATTACTGGAAAGAAATCAGATCTTATTGAGAAGTAGACTTCTATCTAATAAAATATTTTTCATCAGTGCTAGGCTCTACATTTGGATATTTTTTTTGTTATAACATGTTAACTCTTACTTGACTCATGGTAGGAAAATTTACGAAAATTGAGAGAACACTACTTTAATCATAAATGGTATTCTTTAACTTTTAGGTTAGGTTTATTTTTTATCAGTGCTAGGCTCTAGATTTGGATCATTTTTTAGTTGGAACGTGTTAATCCTCACTTGACTCGTGGTAGGAAAATTTACGAAAATTGAGAGAACGTTACTTTAATTATAAATGGTATTCTTTCGTTTTTAGGTTATCTATGACCGAAATTTTAATTTCGGCAATCAAAGCTCTCAAACATCTGAAAGACAAGCACGTGACGCTGCTGTAGAACTTCACCAAAACGTTAATAGCTCCACCAGAACTCCACCATATTGCCGAAGTTTACCAATTAACATATTCAAAGTTACTTTTAGTTGTACTCTTTTAGTTTCCCACTTTTTTTAGAGTAGTATCTTTAAGAAATAAATGAACACCGGCGTTATTAGTTTAGTATATTACGAGAAAAAATAAATTTACTGAATGGTTGGATAGGTTACAAAATGTACGGAATTGGCAGCTTTCAATGGCCATGTCGACGATGCGCCACCTATCGTGATAAAATGGCAGTACAGATCCTCATTGACGGAGAAATCGGTGGACATACATTAAAAAAAAAAAACATATGCGACGAACATATAACCTCCTCCTTTTTGGAAGTCGGTTCAAAATAGGGAATAGGTCGATTTGTGGTCACAAGGATTCCTTCAATTCTTTTGGGAGTAGCACAGTACTCTGGCTCAGCTTGATGTGACGAGGACCGCTGAGGGTGTGCCACGCTGTTTACGCCATAAGGATGGTTTGACCATAACCGAAGACAACTCGACGTGGCCACGAGGGTATAATACGTATCCGGCACGGAGCTCGATGGTTACCCAATATGTGTATTTTTTTTTTTCTAACATGTTACAAATGGTGAGCTCCACTCAATCTGTCTAGCCTTTTCCCAACTATATTGGGGTCGGCTTCCCGTCTAACAGATGCAGCTGAATACCAGTATTTTACATGGAGCGACTACCTATCTGGTCTCCACAACCCAGTAGCTGGGTAATACGGAGACCCCTTGGTAAGACTTGTCAGGGTTTTGAGCTTCTGACGACCCGTAACGCCTGTCAAAGATCCACAAATGACAGCCGGGACCAACGGCTTAACGTGCTTTCCGAGGTACGGAGGAGTCTCAGTATGTAAAGATGGTCACTCATCCACAGACCAACCCCGGCAAGCGTAGCTTAACCTGATGGATCCACCCGTGCGGCTGTTATTACTTAGCCACAAGCTCCTAGTGAGCTCTACTACCTACGTTAGTATTTCTGGAACCAGAGTTCCAAATATGTTAGCCATCTTTAGCTGAAAGATCTAGTAAAACGCACCAGTGTTGTGGAGCACTTTTACTTACGTCTTGCGGCAAAGATGAAACATCCGGTGATCATGTTTGTTGTCCCATTATAGAACTAACCCACATAAACGTCCTGGTATCCAATAATAACGCCCAACATATCAAAACGGCTTCAAGCTCAGACCTAATAAAAAACCAAGACATAGCGCTATCAACAGTGACGTGCGGCCGCAGCGGTTTCGTAAACATGTTGCACTTAGTGAAGTCTAGTTTGATTGTAGTTTCACTGTAAATGATTGTAAATCTGTGCGTGTGAGCGTGTATGCACAGAGCGGAGGTGTAGTTTTGGCATGCTTCACCGTATTGTTCGTATTGTTATTTGGTCTTTTCGATAAAATAATTTACTAATTAAGTATACCAGCCTATTCTTTCATTCTACGAGGCAAAGGGCTTCTCTCATTCAGTAGTAATAACATATTATTTTTATTTATTATAGTGTGCAGAACGTTTAGTCTTAAGGCGAAAATAACCGACTTTTAATGATTTTCTACTGAAGACCACGTCTAAACGACTAATGTTAATGATTTGGAAAAAATATATGTTAAATTAGAGATTTTTCTTAATAAATTAATTTGTGAATATTTTAGATTATGTTTATATTATATAGTGTAATTAATTTGTAAAGTTATGTCTAACGCGGATAAAAAACTGAGAATCACGTAAAAACTATCAAGCGTATTTTTCTGAAGCATCCATATTTTTAAAGATAATTTAATTATTTATCTTTTAGTATACGTGTTTTATTAAAATACCTTTTGTGTTATGTATAATAAATTAATAATACGTCTAATTTTAATTTGGGACGGCGCTCCTTGACGGGCGAGTCCTATTACTGGCTGGACGTACGCCGCGTTGCGTGAACTCAGTACAGAACACGCAGGCTAACCACTAAAGGCCACTGGCATTTAGTTGCGTGTTAACTGTATTTTCAATCCCCGGAAAACACTTGGGCCCAAAATAGATAGATAAATAACTAATACTCTTTATTGCGCTCTTAAAAAAGAAAAACAAATGGTTTCTACAAACAGGGTGATGAAATGCCAAAAGTATAGTATAATATATTTATATTATAGTTCTCCAAACCGAATTCCAGCCATGCCGGCCGATCTCAGCGCAGTCTATCTAACAAGAGTGTGTGCGCAGGGGCAAACTCACTCATACCAAATTTTTAATACGACAACTCGGGGCTTATAAAACAGTCCGTAAAAGTCTGACCCAGAGCGATCATTTTCATTTTCAATTCATTCAAACCATAATTGTAAAAATTAGAGACTGCGTCAAAATCAAGGCAATAATGTTATCGCTCGGAAAATTCATCCTTTTTACCACACAGACCGTGCAAATAAAAAAAAAGATGAAAAAAATAATGAGCGATAAGAGGATTGTTTACCGAATGTTTTCCACTGCACACCAAACCGCTGGCCGACGTGCACGCTCGCTAATGTAAGTAAACGATTTTTTTACACACACACGCACATGCACACACATATAACATCACGCCTGTAATCCCCGACGAGTTAGGCAGAGGTGTACGATATTTTTATACGTAACTTTATATTTGTTAGGGTACGTAGTAAAACTAACAACCGATATAGTTTCGCGAAGTCCGTCTCACTGTGTATCTGTTCGTTGTTTAATTCAGAGACCCTTTATACTCAACAGCTGTAATTTTTTATGTTTATAAATAGTAAACAAACAAATAACTTGCAAAAAAGTTTTCATCTTGGGTACCCGAGGATGTTTTTCATTTACTCCGGGGAGTGTGTGTCGTTGAATAAATAGGTCTTTCAAAAATATAGCGAGTATTTTAAGACCATTTTTCGATTCAGGGGTCCGTTTGCTAAAAATATTAATTGCAAATTTTTGTCCATAAGAACTTTTCCACACTTTGGTTTATCAGATCCCCATTGCGTAGCACTGCCTCGTATCAGTATCACTAGTTTGGTCGCAAAATATAGTGGTGGCCCAGTGGTAACGGCAGGTAGGGATGGCCTAGTGGTAGCAGCCGCGACTTACAAGTAGTAGGTCGTAAGTTCTCAAGCAGCCACTTTACTTTGTGTAAATTATTTCATCACCACTGCTCTCAAAACGGTGAAGGAAAACATCGTAAGGTAACCGGCATGTCCTAGAACCAAAAATTCAAAGACATGTGACATCTACCAAAACACTACGTAGAACTTTAGTTATCATTCATTGTCATATTGTCATTTATGACACGAAATTTAAATCTTGTATATAAAACGCACACTATGCTGCCAAGCATATTATAAGTTGGGGGATTACATCGCTGACAAAAATGCTTGGTTCAACGCTGGTCCAGCTCCACAAGCTTGCATAAACTAGTTGATTAACATTGAAAATATTGTTGGAGCTGCTGAAGATTGCAAAAACTATCTTTGCATTGTATAAATTCAATCTCTTAGTACTGGCGGCTGAGAGTATGTCATGCTCACTCAAATGTCTCGCTGGTGGTGGCGTGTGTGTTGGATCGTTAAGTTCCCTTCAAAATGGTTGAGCTGAATGGTGCTGATCCATGCGTCATGTTCGTGAACGGGCGCCGTCAGTAGGGACTGGTCATCTCTTAGCTGCCACGGCTTATTTTAATTAATTTTAATGTTTGAATTGTTTTTATCTTTCCATTACGGACGCTTTTAACGTGCACGTCTTTCTACATTGTTCTCACATGTATAATTTCAACATGAATGATGTAACCAATATTTTGTAACAATATTTTGATTTTTAAGAGTGTCCGTGGAGTTTCTTGCCCGTTCTTCTCCATAGGAACCTACTACGCTTTGGAATGGGCAACTAGCTTCATCTTTTTTACGGACCGAACCCTTGACAGTTCGAACGTGCCTGTAATTGGTTTATTTGAAATAAATGCTTTGAGTTTGAGTTTTGCACTGGGCTCGCGTGGTGCGTTACGGCCCACTTCCTCTCACAGATAGGAGGCCTGTGTCTCAGAAGTGGGAACATTATTGGCTGATTATAGAGATTATGCCAAAAGATCCTTGTACATAATAATAATATATTTATTTATAAGACAACTATTTTGGTCCACAATAAGTGTTAGGTTACTTTACGTATATTACGTACTATTCAGCAAGAGACACAGCTCAGGGTGCGATTCACAACCTAAAATATCGTTACTCAGACCATTGTCCCCCGACTTCAACGAACAAGGTACATTACAGAGAAAAAAACTAACAATGGCGTCGTACGTACGTCCTGCAAAAAAAAGAGAAAATGGATAAATTCTGGTTTGCGTATAATTTGAATTAGAATTTTGTTTATTTGTGAGAATGTAGTTTTACATATTATGGTGTTAGTATTTTTGTTAGTTCTATACATCCTACCACAAAGTATATGTTGTACAAATATTCAGTTGTCGTTCTTAACTAAGTACAATATTAATTTTAAGATTTGTGATTTACAATAAGTCCAATGAATTTGTATTTTTATAATTAGGTAATCGTTACAATAAAATGTCAAAATGAGGTCCATGTCATCTTGGATTTTTACAATATTCCATATATTCATCAATGTCATAAATTGTGTAATTGTGTGTGTATTGAAGTCATCATCATCTGCCTAGTCATTGGTCAGCTTCCAGTCTAACCGGATGCAGCTGAATATCAGTATTTTACACGGAGCGACTGACCTCCACAATCTAGTTACTGGGTAATACAATACTCCTTGGTAAGACTGTATGTATTATTGAAGAATAACGTAAAAACAACAAACATTGACGTGTCGTGGGACAACTGATTAGAACGATGTTGCTTTTGCACACTTTTACTAAGTAACAAAAGTGTCGTGATGGACAAAATGGTCCAGTTTTTTCCATCGCGCACGTAACATTTTCGTCCTTCCGCGGTTCTCATGGTGTGGGTAGTAAGACCAGTGAAAGATGATAGTTGTGGCACGAAAAACAGTTAAATAATAACACACAACTTGTTATAAAGGTCCATATCAACACAATATTTACGTGGTAACTTATAGTTTTCACAAATTTTGGCGGGAGCGAGCGAGAATTGCGGAAGGACGAAAATGTTACGTGCGCGATAGAAAAATCTGTACCATTTTGACCATCACGACACTTTTGTTACGTCGAAATGGTACACATTTTTCCATGAAAAAGGTGTACCCCCGCAGCGCTGTAGCCGTGACAGAAACAATGCTTGCTGCATGTTGCATGCCTGCTTGCATGTTGCATGCCTGTTTGCATGTTGCATGCTTGTTTGCACGCTGCATACTTGCTTGCATGCTGCATGCCTGCTTGCACGCTGCATGCCTGCTTGCATGCTGCATGCCTGCTTGCACGCTGCATGCCTGCTTGCATGCTGCATGCTTGAAGCAAGCATCCTTGTTTGTATGCTTCTTAGTGGGAGCACTTAAAACCACTTTTGTTCATAATCAAATGTTTTATTAAGTGCCATTACATTTCAAATAATTAATTAAACAAAATAGTAGGTTAAACTAATCTGAAATTAGTTCCTGTTGCCTTAATCTATAACGCCAGTGTAATTAACAGCAAATGTAATTTATGATAATGAAATAAAGACGCGCGACGTTCACAATTTTTTTTTAATGTTTACTTACGCTTACACTATTTTATATCAAATGTTTGCTATTATTTTTTATCAGGTGAATGGTACCTGATAAAAAATAATAGCAAACATTTGATACAAAATAGTGTGCAAAAACTTTCTAGGCGTTTGGTGAAATGAAAATTTGGTAAAATCAAAACAGTGGTATAATGAATGTTCGGAAACATAATACTTCCAACAAATGTTATTTCGGCTAATTGTAACTGCAGTAAAAAGTTTTAGACCAAATGACACGTCGGAGTAACGAAAAAAATCGAATTGATAAAAGGTCAACTGATACAGTGGCAGACGTGACTTCGATGAAGTAAAAAAAAACGAAACGATAATATTTGAAAAGTTTTAGGTGAAATGAAATTCGGTCAAGTTTTTTGCCACATTTTTATTCAATTTAAATTCCTACTTTATTTTCCAGAAAGTAAAATAAAACACCCCTTATGACACGATGCGACTACGACGCGGTGTTCTACAGGGTGTTCTGCGTCACACTTCTGGCTATAGCCTTCACGTTTACTGTCATACTGACCAATGTCTTCGTGGACATCGATGGATTGCTAGCTAATAAGAAAGGTAATCATTTCAGAATTGGCTAAATTAGTTAATGTTTTTTTTTTTTTGGTTCGACCCAAAAATTGTTGTTTTTTTTTGGGTTTGGTGGTACCCAAAAAAAAACTGATATTTCAAGTGACTACAATAATTGCGGTCGATGACCCCTAAAAAAACATCATTTTTATTTTATCGCGTTAAGATATCAACCGATCACGTCTGCGGAGTTTAGCTAGCTAATTTAGTTTGACCCTGTAGAATAGAATATAGTTAATTAAAAGATGAAGATTTTTATATGGAGGCTGCCATACCTATTGTCCGTAGTTAAGATTTTTTTCAAAATGGCGGCCACTCGTAAAACCTATATACATCGATATCTGACATCAATGAAAACAGAAAACTTATTAGGACCAAACCCAGAAAGCGTCACGTTTCCGAGATATTAACGTTCAAACTAGATCACATGACGTCCATAATTTTTTGAACTTGCTTACATCTTGTTGCATACATTTTTGAAATTAACTAGCACATTCTGGGGGTACTGATATTGCGTTAATAATTACGTTACTAATTATATTTCAGAAAAACTCAATGATAATATAGTTCGTAATGAACTCACAACCGAAGCTGCAGACAATGATGAAATGAACTTCGGTGAAAGTGATGATTCTTACAGAACGAAGCGATCCATAGGTAAGGTATCCATGGGTAGGTATTATTATCATTATAGTTAATTGATTCAGGCGTGACTTTGCGGAAATCCATTATAAAATAAAATAGACGACGTATATTTCGTAACCTAATTCGCTTAAAGAGTCATAAAGAACCCTTTAAGTAATCGACACGTGTTTCACCTCTCAACGAGGCATCCTCAGGATGGCGATTGACTTGTTGCGAACCCGGAACCGACGTGTGGACACGTCAGCCCTTTATCGCGCTGATAATGATCCTAGCCTAGAGGTGGGCAGGGCAGTAATCCTATATAAGTGGGGTTGGTGGGCGAAGTGGCTCACATGTAGGAGCGTCGAGTCGGCATCTCCGTCGCTGGTCGTCTTCGTTGGGCCTCCCCCAGGCAACTGGGGGTCTCACCTGGCGGGGACAGACCGCCGGGATGTCGTGAAGAAGCGACGCTATAGTACATAGCGTCGTGGCGCGCCTACAGAAAATTCAGAGCAACCAAACACAGACGCAATTTATTGCGTCAATTCTATTATGCCGTCCGAGGCGAACACATAGAGGGGCCCGTTTTAGCGGGTCACCGTGATGCATCCGCGGGCGAGGGGCGAAGCTCCAACCCCGCGCGCCACGCCCCCTTCCGGGGGCGTCGCGACATCCCCGAACGAAGCGGCTCACTCTTCTCTCGACGCTTGACGTGTCCACACGTCAGGTCCGGGTTCGCAACAACGTGTTCCTCGCTTCTTCTCCCTCAAGTTTCTCTATATCCTATACTATTAAACGAGCAATATTTTTATACTTATATAATTACGTTCTCGAAAACGGGTCTAACGATTTCGATGAAAGTTACATTATAGGGGTTTACAGGGGCGAAAAATCGACCTAGCTAGGTCTGATATTTGAGAAAATTCGTTTTCTCCGTATTTTCACACGAGCAGAGCTCGGTCGCCCAAAGTTTAGAACAAAATGGCTACCTTAGAATAATGACATGGCAGCCTGGAACTAGTAAGTACCTACTACCATGGCAGCATGGAATGAGTATGAACTATCTTGTACTAATAAATGAGCATTCTCTATTTTCACCACAGCAGAACTCGGTCGCCCAGGTACTGTCTTAAATATTTTATATCTATATTTACTTCAACATCATCTCAATTTTGTATGTTATTTCCAGAAACCCAAAGCTTCTTATTCCACATAAAAAATCCGAAAGTCAAAAACATACTAGCCAATCGTTTAACAAAACTGCTAGAAGAATTAGAAGCTGAAGAAACTGCAGACTTGAAACCGACAGACAAGAAGATTATTAAAGATATTCCTAAGGTAGCTGAAAAACCTAAATTGGCAGAAGATGAGAATAAAGATAAAATGCTTCATTTAAGTATGCATAATGTACTGCTGCAAGGAATTGAGAGACACATGGAACTGAACGATGTCTATAAGAGGATGTTTTCTTTGATGACTAATTTCAACGAGTTTCATGATAAAAAAGGTAATTAAAATGATAATGATTACAATCAGCAGTAGCATATATATCGCCGCAGGGAGACGAAGAATTCGCTTTTGACTTTGACTTATTCTTTGGTTTACTTTAGACTTTCAATTTTATAAGTTTATACATATA
This sequence comes from Agrochola lota, assembly GCA_947364205.1. Lineage (NCBI taxonomy): Eukaryota > Metazoa > Arthropoda > Insecta > Lepidoptera > Noctuidae > Agrochola > Agrochola lota. Next base: position 3,028,214 of record OX376246.1, on the reverse strand, counting down.
TAACGCGACTACATCAATAACAAAAAAAAAAATTAGTCTTTAAAAAAAATATTGAACACGTATTTTTCTCGAAGGGCGTTGAAAAGTTTCGTTCGTTTTTTTTTACGTAATCAAGATTACGGCAATACATTGAGTAGGCAATACGTTAAAATGTGGCATGACGTCACTCCCCGGTAGATTTATACTGACTTGTGACGTAGCGAGCCCCCACTCCCCGACTTTAATGAGTTTTGTCTAAACCATTCTTTATTAATATGATAAAGCAAAAAATACGTGTCTAATATGTTTTTATTATGTGACTGACGGACTATTTTTTTTTGTTTTTTTATAAGTCAATAACCCTATTGTGTAAACGTAATGTTACTTAAAACAGTTTACTTATAGTTTACTTAATTAAAACTATTCAATGACAGAAGAGTAATCTTCGAAAATTATCTGCGCTTTTCTGTCCAAACGAATCAATTTCAATGCCTCTTTGGGCTGAGCTTGGGGTCCTGGGTTTGATTGATACCCAGGCTGGGTAAAGCATTAGTGGATTCAAATTTAACAGTATTTTTATCTCACGATTCTAATTTAATTAAACCAATTACGATTACAGACGAGAAATATCTTAAACCAAATGATATTGGTAAGAAACGAGATGATGCGAGGTTAGAGAAACCAATAGAAGACAAGTTTTTCGATGAAATGGTTAACTACAATGAGCTGCAGGATCAGATTGTGCAGAGTACTACCGTTAAACCTGCAAAAGGTATTTTGTAATCTTAGGAGCGCTGTCGACAGTGACATGAAGAAGGTTACGTAAACAAAAAAAAATATCTAGTGGCGCGTCGAACTTTGCTTGCGCGATGCAGGATCTTGCGTGACGTCAGTCAAATGCATATTTAGCATGTGGCGATGTACATAGATGTCGCCATATCCCATGTCATGTCATGCCATGTCCCTCCCATATTCTGAGATATAATTTAAAAATATCAATCAAAAACTGTAATTGATGAAAGACTGCTTATTTCAGCTCATCCGAACGTTGTGATCAAAACTGTAATAGATATCACGTCTATAGGCAATGATATACTCAAAGAAAACGATACCAAGTAAGTAATTCAGATCCTTTCTTACCTACCAATATTAATTTCCATGAATATTTAATAGAAAAGTTTCCACAAGAATCGTTTCGCACTGTCGCGTTATATCTGGCTGCGGGAACCCTAATACCTATGTATAATATAAATTAATGAAAATAAAATGAGTGTCAAATTTTATGATTTCCTTCCAAAATTATTTTTCTATTAATTAACCAAAAACGCTATTTAGAAATGGACGAAAACCATTAGGATGAAATAGACATGTTGTATGCTAAAATTATTTAGAAAATACACTTAAGGTTCGGTACCAGGAAACCGTGTTATGGGTGAAAGATAAGCTTATAAAGAAAACTAAAAGTAATAGCAACGAAAAAAACCTCCGACTAGCTCAAAAGTTTCACCAACAATAAAATTGAAATGATAAAAACTTGTAGATGTGTAAATAATTTAATCACCACTGCTCTTAGAATCACTTTTTCCACAGACACTTTTGCTTACATGTTTTTGGTTGGTTCAAAATAGGTATATATAATACGATGTTATTTAGTGCAAATATTATCCACCACGATGAAAAAACTACTTAGTAATCCAAAAAACACCACTTCCCGTCGGTTTACACAATAAAACCATTTAAAATAACGAAATACATGCGGACCCCGCACTGACAACCAGCTTAGTTTGACTCGCGTTTGCGTGCACGAACTGTCAGTTTCAACATTTTTTGCAGTGTTGTCCATGAATATTTTTGTTTGCGACTTATTTAGTCGACGAGAATATCCGTCAGGCCATGGAGTAAAACTGCCCACAGACCATATTAGCCCTTTTTTAATAGTGCAAATAGAGATTAAAGCCGCGTGTACATGCTGTCGCCTATAGGCGACGCTCGGGCTTTACGGCTGTTTCAATTGGCGTCGCCTAGCGGCGACATTCGTCGCCCAACGTAAAGAAAACTAAAAGTAATAGCAATGAAAAAAACTCCGACCAGCCTAAAAGTTTCACCAGTCAGCGATAAAATTGAAATGATAAAAACTTGTAGATGTGTAAATAATTTAATCACCACTGCTCTTAAAACGGTGAAGGAAAACATTGTGAGGAAACCGGCATGTCCTAGAACCAAAAATTGGAAGACATTTGACACCCACCAACCCGCAATGGGCCCGCGTGGTGGATTACGGCCCACTCCCTCTCACAGAGAGGAGGCCTGTGTCCCAGCAGTGGGATTATTATAGGCTGAATATGCTATTCATAGCTACTATACATACCACCAGTCGTCTTATATTTTGCAAGTAAATAGTTAACATAATCTTTGACACCCATCAATTACACTTGCATTCTTTATTTGTTTTCTTTATTCCAGAACGTCAAACGAAAACATTCAAGGCGACATAGAAATTGTTTACAATGGTAAAGCCATAAAGTTCACTCATTCAGACGCTAAAATCGAACAACCGACACCACAGAAAAGTATACCCGTCCCTTTTAAACCTAGAGAAACCAGTGAAACAACCACAGACTACAACATGATACCGAAATCGTACATGAACAAATTCGTCGAGGAATATTTCAAACATTTTCCACATGACACTAAAGATACAAATAACGAAGTGAACCGACATTTTCAAACTAAACGCTTGAAACGACACGTCAGAATCAAGTATGAAAACGACGATCCTGGACAAGCAAATAAATCTACAAAGAAAAATACAGAAGAAGATGAACTTTACGTCGAAATCGAAACACATTTTGACAGTAAAGGCATGAAAGGTGAAAAGAAAAAGAAACTCATTAAGAACTTAATTGACAAGATACAGAAAGCTTTACACTCCGATATGACAACCAAACTAGCAACCTCAGGCAAAAATAGTACACAGCAACGTAAGAGTATACATTTTAGGAAACGTATACAAAATCCATTAGAACATAGCATCAATCATATTTTACTTAATAAATACAGTCTTCCTATTACTAATTTCGTCCACAGAGAGCTTCATCCGATTACTAAGACAGTTGATCTGCAAGAACAAAACTCACCAGGTATTGGCACAAAATCAGGAGAAAACTGGAAGAAACAGAACCTTGGTCCAGGATTCTTAGCCGGCAATAAAGCGATAAACTCAGCTGAAATGAGTGAAGTAAATGTGGACTACAGCAAAATATTAGAAGTCAATGGAATTCCGCAAAGACTGCAACAGCCTCTAAATAGTGAATTGAGTGAAGAAACTATTAAAACAAATTCGTATTACGATATGGGAAAAAGGAAGTTTGTGATTAAAGACATTGATGGGTCTGGATTCTCAGTTGGCTTCAACCAGTATGTTGATGAACCCCCAGATAAAGAGTCCATGCGATTGTTCTCAGGTCTAGAAAATGTTATTAAATCTTACCATCAGACCTATGATGCACCTCCAGAGCCTGTATCCACTCCAGAAACTAATTTAGATTCAGAGGAAGAAATGGAATATCCTAACAATGAACATATAATAGAACGTCGTTCTATAAATAAAACCCATGATCACCACTCAAATGAATACAAAATTATATTCAATAAAGACTTCCTAAATTATAACAATTATCGCGACATTTATAAACAGGAAAAAAAGAAGCCAAAACTTACGTCAAGGAATAACAGAAAGTCGCCTTTAATTTTGGACGAGAATATATTTGAGAAAAACTTGAATCCTTCAGAAATATTTAGCTTAGCTAACCTTTTTCAACGCAAGAAAAGGGCGATAAGCGTAAAGAAGATAAACGACTTAAGTACCAGACTCAAATTCAATAGATTTCTGAACACGAATGCTATGTCAAAGACAATATTTTTAAATACGAAGAGAAATAAGAGACAGATCAATAAAATAAGAATCATCGCAACCGATCTGCCGCATATGTCAAAACAGTCTGATGAAAACATGTTTGTTGTATCCGATGAAAATGTATTTGCTGATAGAGCATTAGTTAAAGAAGTAGAAACATCAGATGATCATGAGAAGCAAGAAGAATATCATTATCAGAACAATGAACCCGGAACTTACATCACTAAGATATTCGACGGAAGATCCAGACATAACCCTTTGATGTCAAAGTATCCACACATATTTATGGAGGAAGTATCCAGATCACGGGAACAGTATATACCAAATAACGCTTTACTGTTTGGTAAATTACCTGGACTTCGTAAAACGAACACCGACGATGATAATAACGACGACAATATTGACATAGAACAGTTTTTGTCTTCATCATCCAACGACACTGAACAACAAAAACAATTAAAAGATCAGGAAATAGTTAACGCTTTAACAAGATCTCCTTCTAACAAAGCTAATTACAAAGTGACTGTGAAAATTATGCCAAAAAATCAAACAGGCTTAAACTCAGGTTTTAAAGAAATACATACAAGTATTAACAAAAGCTTTAATAAGAACGGACTTTTATATTCTTCTTTAGTAAATGTTTCAGAAATATCAAAAGTTATTAAACTGAACAGGTCCATATATGAAGGAGTAAGGGATGATAAAGTATATACAAAGAAAGAAGAAACAACCTTGACAAGGAAGATCCAGGATCAACAAGAGAAAATGCAATTTTTACTAAAACAGCACTCGCAGCATATTAACGAACAGCTAAACCGTTTGAATGAAGAGAAGATGAATCTAGAATCTATGTTAAACGGCAATAATCCCGATAATAATGCTGATTTAGATAGCAATGCATTGAGTGTGTCTATGAGACGTTTAAAATTGGACAGTAAAGAGATAGTCGGCACAACGGCAGGAGTGACTCCAATAGAAGTACACACAACAACAGTAAATATTAAACCACGTGAAGAGTTACCTCAAAGTACCACACCACCAGCGCCCCCTACACAACTACAAAACTTCTCAGAAAAAGTAAAAAACAACAACATCATAAGCACAATAGAAAGAAATGGGAATTTAACGGATCAGATTCTGCAAAAGATTGATAGAAACACGGAGATACTACAAATGTTTTTACAGAAACTGTCAGAGAGGATAGAAGTAGTTCCTACTCCTAGTCTGATACCAGAGAGAGTAACAAAAGACGATAACACGTTTCCAACGGATTGGAGGAATCAAGAGATGCCGTTTACCCAAAACATGGTAATAAGAAAGAATGATTCACATATCTCCATACCGTTTACATATGCATATCAACCTCCAACTTCGCCTTCCCTTAAAAGCAAAACTCAGATTGCAAGTGTAATTTACCAAGGACATATAAGAAATGCAGTACGTCATAGAGATGTCCCACATGCTGGGGAGAACCAGGGTCAAAAAATCTCTGAAGTTAACAACCAGTCCAGGTTTTTTATAGATGAACTGGAGAACGAATATAAAGTAGTACAGATGGGTGGTTCAAAAAAAAATCGTGACTACAATATGGTGAACAGGAATGGTACTTTATAGTAGTTTTTTAATGTTATTTATCTATTTATTTGTATGTTTTTCATTAAATAAAGAATTTTTCATTTTTTAGGGTTTGGTTTTTTATTTGCTATTTAAAAAATCTGCATGTTGGCTTCACAGAACCGATAACCAAAAGCGCTGATAAGTTCTGGACAGGCGAGCGCGTAAGCCCGCGCAGAAGTAATGTCATAATATGAACGCGCCATAGTTTTCGCAAATGACGTCATAATGTCATTGTGATTTAACACTTATGTTGTAGACAGATCGAATTAGAATTAGTTGATAATAAATGGAGTGACACACACAGCTCAGGAAACGATGGAGGTTTTGAAACACCAATTTCTGGGCCGTGTGATAACTCGTTTCGGCAATTTGAACAGCTATCTAATTACGTAACATATTCGTTCCTTTTGACAGTTGAACAACATTCATTGCGTTATTTACGTTACTGGGCAGATCTTTTTTTCGAACTTATGAAGCAATGGATTAACAATCTGTTCCAAAACGATTCAGATTCTGATTGATCGTCTATTACGCAATTACGGTACTGGTGGACTAAATCGCCAGATCTGACGGAGCCACACTTCTTACTTTGGGGCTTTTTCAAACCTAGCGTTTACCAACACAAAACACAAAGCTTGCAGTCTTGAAGGCCAACCTTGAAGAAGAAATCACTACGTTGGAGCCAGATGTTTTATGAGCAACAGTTCAAAATGCCGTAAAAAAAGCACAAGGTGCATCAGCTCAGAAAGGTGGTCATTTGACCGATATCATATTTTCGACTTTAATGTCAAAAAGTGTTTAAATACACTTTCCGTGACAACAGAGCCCAATTTTTTTTATTTCCAAGAAATTGGCAACGTACTTTCACAAATCACATTAAAAAAAAAAACTGGTAGGAAATGACTCCATTTTTTTTTTTTTTTTTTTTTTATTTACCATAAAAAAAAAAAAATATTACAGTGTTTCAGCAGAATAGCATTTTTAAACCACTAAGGTTTGTACTTAATGCTACATGTTAATTCTACATCATAGTAAAACAAAAACAAGGTAAAGGTATTTAAGTCGACATTTCCTATCTGACTTCCCCGTGAACATAATATATCAAAACAAACTCAGGGGTCAAACTCCAGACATAATCTTGGTCAGACCACGTGGGGACCATGGAGGTCTTGTAAGTAAAAAAAGAAAGAAAGAAAAAGTATTTATTGTGACTCGCACAGGAAAAAAACAAAAACAATAAAAAACAAAGTAACAGTAACATAAAAAGAAGGAAGTCCTGTACGAGGCCAAAAGGCTCCTATCTCAGCATGATGCCCTGACATTTAAAAATAAATAAAAATGTCACAGCGCTGGTAAAAAGAATCTCACAGCTTTGAGTGGACCTATCCAGGCAGTGCACGCATTTGTCAGTAGTCGTGTAGCTCAACGCAGAACTTATGGAGCTCAACGACTCGACGAACAATACCAAAGAAAGGATATTTGGGGAGGCCGCATAAAGTACTCAAACTGCCAGACCATCATTAAAACTAACTGGGAAGGTGGTGAGAGAGTGGTCCAACGACTTGGTGAAGGTTGTTGAATACGAGGCACAGGACCTGTCAATGTGGCTTGCGGGAGAACTATGTCCAGAAGAGACATTTTTCAACTGAATAATGTTGAAGATCCGCTTATCATACCAAGGGTGTAAAGTTCACTTTTCCTCTATAGAAAAGGGAGGATCCTCCGACCAGACGGATGTTGAGTCTGGCGGGCAACTGCCCAACGATTGATGTCGGATAGTCTTTTATATGTCGTTCGCGCGGTAAACTCTGATTGCGCGATGCAGGATTTGTGTGACGTCAGGTCTTTGATGCGTAGTTCGCATATGGCGGTGTAGATGTTGCCACATCACTCCCCTCTGGAGACTGAAGGTCGATAGTGGGCTGAGTCTTATATCTTGCGATGATTCACAGTGCCAGTTGTGGTTCTAGTGAGTCGGAACCGGGTGCTGCATAGTTCGCGGTGAGTTGTGTGAGTGCGTGGTGATGTTTTAGCATCACTCGACTATTTACAGTTGAGACCATTCACAACGCTGCAGTCATTGCATCTAGCTGGGGGCGTCCCACACTACAGTAGTCGATACGCGGTCTCCACTCTAGGATTCTGCTACATCGGCCAATGGTTCCTTATTATATAATAATAATAATAACCCTGGGCGACCCGTAGCGGACCCTATCTCCCGGGAGAAGTCTTATTCCTCACCACTGGCTTGCCTTTATTGGCTGGCTGGAATGAACACTGATGAGGACCAACGGTCCCACCTCTTTCTTGCCTTTATTGGCCTGCTTGAGTGGGGATTCACAAGAGCAAACGTGCTCGGAGGAAGGAAATCTTCCAGTAAGATGCTGGTAGACATCTTGACCATACTTCCGGGATTGTCCTAATAGCCGTGGAAATCCTCTTCATCCCTCATAAGCAGCTCAGGACATGTTGGCCCCTTGTTGCTACGACACTATGTGCTAGTGCCCGTTTTCGGGGGCCAGGCAGGGGCCATAGTCTTTCCATAGTTTTAGATAACCAGTTCACTACCACCTAAATCCAATATCTTTGTTTCCATATCCTGCAATAGTCTTACACCAACCGGGGTTGTCCTTGGGTGCACTTGCATAATCGTCGGTTAGTGCCTCATTTAATTAAAAACGTCTAACGGGCCTCTGAGAGTTGAGTTCGGCCCCTGGTACGTCTTCTAAAGGACCGGGAAAGGTTAAAGAGTAAAATATAATAATAATAATAAACCATTTATTTCAGGCGACGCAGGCCCATAGATAATACCTTAACCTAAACATACATATTTTAATTACAAAAACATAAACTATTGTTTATGAAGTGATGACTGTCGGCGTCGTGTTCCACTGCGTGGTGTCACGTAACCTTCCACGAAATCATCGGTACGAGACACCTTTTGGCCAAAACTCTTCTTTCATGAAGGTTTCTAGGTTCTGATTTGGAACCCGCACCACAAACGACTTGAAGTTTTTTTTATGACGCGACTCCAACTTCTCTACATTCAAGGACCACTTTATCTTGATTATTATGGTATTCAAAGATGTCTTCAGTCATCGTGGAGTGATGCAGACGGGAAACGCGCAGTATCGTCGACGGTGTAACAGGACGCAGCAACATATTTAGTCCCGCCAGATTAGTACCACATCGATAACCGCGACAAGTTCGATTCCACCGTCACGAAGCCCTCCTAGTCTGCCTCCCCTTTCTTAGGGTCAGGGGACACGATGCTGGAGCCAATAACGTACATTGCGGCTCATAAGTAGATGCCCCTCGGTTGATTTTGCACTTTTGGCAAAACAAATCTTCTGTTGACGCTCCCTCTGAATGGGAGCTTGTGCAGCGGCTGCTGAGTAAGCATGGCGAGGTGTTGACGTGCAGATTTGTGACGTCGGCTCTATGGAGGTAGAAGCGGGATCGGCGGGGCTCGGTATTTAAATAAAATAAAATAAAAATATTTTATTATCAGGCATCAAGGCCCATAGGGTGTTAGTATTACATCTTATTTAAAAACTATATTAGTAACATGCAGGAACACAAAAAAAAAAACACAATCACAGGAATGTTTAACAAGCTTTGCTGCCAACATGTACCTTGTTCAACCTCCCCATTGTAGGCCCATCGAGCCTCTTTGCAAACACCTTCAAAATACTGTTGCTGCTTCCCCTCACTCGGGATATTATTGAAGCAACTTTCTTGCGCATTATCGCAAAGTAGTCGTCAGCGTACGCATCAACGAACATACCTGACGCACTACAGTAAGGTGGAAGCCTCAACAGCGCCGGCATTGTTGTATTGAATGCGCAGGGCAGTGTCTGCTTTTAGGGTATGGTTATCCCAAATGCTGCTAGTGTAAACTGTATGGCCTTAAAAATAGTTAGTTTAACGGGAACTGAACAACCATGCAACCTTCTGCATATCATATTTCCTCTCACAGCCAGTGCCCTGCGATCCTTTTCCATGTCCAAGTCGTCTTTTAATTCTTCATTATCAATGTGGCCTAAATATTTGAAGTGGGCAACTCTCTGCAAAAGTGAACCATTTAGTTTTACAGGAGGGACAAATGTTGGTTTTGGACGAAACACTAACAGTTCACTTATTATAGGATTATATTTAAGCCCGTGGTGTTTGGCTTATCCTTCACAAATGGAGAGTAACTTTTTAATTCCACTGATAGTCGGGCTCACCAGCACCATGTCGTCTGCATAACTTAAGTTATTTAAACATACTCCATCTATATGGCATCCGACATGAGTGCTGCTGAGCTCAACAAGCAGTTTATTTACATAAATATTAAAAAGCCTCGATGAAGTTTAGACCTCCCTGCCTAATGCCGCACTCGAGTTTTATTTGGGTCAGACAACGCAGACCATTTGACGAAGTTCCTCTGCTTGACATAGCAAAAAGATCATGTAGACACTAATGCAGTAGGAACGCCCGCCTCCAGAAGCTTCTCTCATAAGACATTATAAGAAACCAGGTCGAAGGCCTTAGAAAGGTCCAGGAATCAAGCATACACAGGTGTTTTCCTGTCAGTATTGCAACGCTTGCAGTAACAGCAGTTGGTGACGAATCCAATTTCGCTGACTCGACTTTGGACAGCGATGCGTTGTTTGCACCTCGACGTGTTTTCACCTTTGATGGCAACTCAGGTGACCTACATATCGTTACAGTGTTGCGTAACCTAACTATATCGGCACGCAACTCCTAATGGTGTTTTGAGACGCGTCCAACTTGAACTTTATGTCGGCCAGATTTGCCTTCAGATTAACAATATCGTTCAGCAACCTGGTGGGGTCGACGTGGTTAAAAGTGATGGGGGACAGCTTCAAGAGCTCCTTTGCCACAAAGAACGCCACATCGTCAGGAATCAGGATCAGTCTCCATATGAGAGTTTATTCTGAAAGTGGGCAACATCGCAAATATTTGCCAAATATTTCGCTGTTTTGATTAATTTGGCAATATTACTTTATGTAAATAAGGAATGTGTCTAACTAATAAACTAGAATATTAATAATGAATTGCATTTATAACACAGAATTTGACGTTGTAACCATTTTATGTGTAAGAAATTTTGGAAAGTTTCCTAATACTTTTTTTACTATTGCATTTCATAATCAATATTTTAGTTCACTAATTAGCCACATTTCACAATTCCATACAGTAATATTGCCAAATTAATCAAAACAGGTAAATATTTGACAGATATTTGCGACGTTGCTAACTTTTAGGATACACGCTCTTAAACACCCGATACATATCTTGAAAACTCTTCTCTCCCATTTCCTTCCTTTTACTGGGATCCCGCAGGACGGCATTCGGTCGGCTAAGTCGAGTGATGATACTCCTCATAATATGGTCCTAATTCCATCGCATTATAACGATTGTCATATTCGCAACAAGACTCATTAAACAATTGAAGATGTCATAGTAAACGAGTTTTCAAAAAACACTTAACACTTAATTACTTTGTTCATTACATAAAAGTATTGTTAGTTCAGGAAGCTAAAAATCTAAAAATATTTTAGATTACCAAAAGATAAATTTTTAGATTATTTTAGATTATGGAACATGCGCACGTTCCTGTTAAATTATAATTGTACACTTTTTTTTTTTCGTTTTTTACTTGTGTTATAATTATATTGTGTTGTGTGCCTTTTTGTCTGTGTTAATAGTTTTTTTTTCTTTCTTTCTTTCTATTATTTATGTACACACAGTAAAATACATAGATATACTACATAATCATAATTTGAGTACAAAGGTACTATCAAAATTTTAACAATGATTTCTGTAAGGACCCGATTAAACGTACCACAACCACACCACAACGACAACACGTGGACGGGCGCTTATTTGTATGAAAATGAATAGTTTATTCATTCATACGGACCATATTGTGCGTCGTAATCAACCGTCTGGGCGATAACGACCACATTGTAACCACGAATGTCACAGCCACAACACAACCACCAGGGAAACCGCGCACTAGCCGCCGGGTACATCGCAAACATAACGTTGCGTCGACCATTTGATTAGATTTTGTAGTTACCACAACTGCAAGAAGCTGCAGCGAGCCTGCGACACTATTCACGCGTATCCTGTGCTTGCCCACATTTTGTCGCTGCTATGTGGTGTAGTTGTGGTGCGTGTGATCGGGCCCTAAAGGTCACTTGGAACCTCATTTAAGACACCACACACAATTCGAAAGCGAACTCAATCAATCTGCCTAGCGTTTTCCCAACTAAGTTGCGGTCGGCTTCCAGTGTCACCGGATGCAGCTGAATACTAGTATTTTACGTGGATCTACTGCCTATCTAACCTCCGCAACCCACTAACTGGGTAATACGATACCCCTTGGTAAGACTGGTTGTCAGACTTTCGGGTTTCTGACGACCCGTAACGACTGTCAAAGATGAATGAATGATAGCCGGGACCAACGGCTTAACGAGGTTTCCAAGGGACGGATGTGTTTCGGTATGTAAAGATGGTCACCCATCCACAGACTAACCCCGGTAAGCCTAGCGTAACCTGTTGGACCAACCCGTGAGGCTGTTATTACTTAGCCACGCGCTCCTCCGAAATTCGAAAGCGAACTCATTGTTTTGAAGTAAATCATCACGGATTCGCAACGAGATATCGTTCGAATTTCGAAGTGATGAATGTGGTTCAAATGCTAATAGACCTACTTTGATCCTCTTTTGTTCGAAGCCAAGGAACGCTCTATATTCAAAAAGCCATTTTTCATTAATTACATATCTTACAAATGACAATTAAAAATAATTAATACAATGGTAGGATTAATACTAAGGACGAAACAACTGGTTATTGTACAAGTTGCCCCTACGAAGTCGAGCCAGGGAGAAAGACCATAAACCAGTACTGGTACTCTATGACAGTGGGGGTTTTTAAAGATGCAGTAACTGCTTTTAAGCAGCTGAAAGGAAAGTACCGATGTTTAACACGAATATGCACAAAGATTCCGCCACAGCTGACATCACACAGCATATTGAGTTGTATCCCGCGAAGCAGTTAATTTAAAAAACTCTGTCTTCGTAAGCAGCAAGAAAAGTATTTTTGAATCATTTTAGTTATCAAGAAATCATTTTAGTTAAACAATATTAATAAATTATTCGTTTGTTTTAGCACATAGGTATAGTGTCACAACTCATTTTTTTATATTTTTTTTTCATGTTTTCAGGATACCTAATACATAATTTTGTCGAGCTTCTAAGATCATTGTAACTTACAAAAAATTGAGTTAGGCGCAGTTCGAGCCCGCGCCGCAGTTTCGTAAAAACTTTTGGTGAAATAGTAAACAAGCAACAGATTTTCTTACCGTTTGTAATACTGCCGTTGCTACTGCATTTAGTCGGCACTATATTTGTTAGGCTCATTGCATTCGTTATAATATAAAAAAAAAACATTTATTATCAGGTAAATAACACCCATAGCCACACATAGATTAACAAATTAATAAAATAAAATCAAACATCAAAAAAAAAAATCTAATGAAAATAGATTTCGCTTTAATAATAATAATACAAGCTTTCTTTGATTGGGATTTTTTCCATTTCTGAGCATATTTACGGCCGCTATGAGACGATTTATGAAATTATTTTACTATTGTCAACTTCATATGCATTTTTAACCTTATTTTGCGAAATATTGTTGTTGTATCTCTTTACGTCCTGCTAGTCCTTCGTACATTCTCGGCAACGACACCAGAGTCAACGTTCTAGCTTAACACATTTTTGCACTATACGATTAGGAATTTCGACATATAGTGAAAAATAAAGAGTCACATCGGTGTGACGTCATTGGCTAATTATATCCCGCCTCATTTTTTTTTATAAATATGACGTATATTTTGCCTGCTCAACCATTACTCGAGCATTTATATAATAATAATAATACCAGCCTGTTACTGTCCCTCTGCATGGCAAAGGCCTCTTCTCATACAGAGAAGAGCTGCTGGGGAGTTTGTTGCGCCACTTCTTCTTCCCAGCTAATGCACTAGGAAGTGGTGAAGGGTGGGAGTTTTGGGGGACTGTCTTATGTAATTTTGACGTTCGAAAAGTGCTGATTCTCAGGCTAGTTTGAATAAATGACTTTTGAATTTGAATTTGAATGGAGAAGGCACGAGCATTGCTTGCTCAAGACGGGTTGGCGATTTCAGACTTATATTAACTATAAGTCCAGGTTTCCTCACGATGTTTTTCCTTCACCGATGTCAGTAATCTCCAAGATAAACTCAGAAAGTACATATGCATTGAAAAGTCACATTGGTACTTGCCCGGATTTGAATCCACAACCTCGTACATAAGAGGCGAGGCCTTAACCAGTCGGCCATCACGATATTTAAGCATTAAAAGTCTCGTAGTTATTAGCGATTGAAATCTGCCATAAAAAAACACCGACGAATTCCGAAAATACTTGAGTTTCGTTATATTTATAATAATAAAATAGGACTAGAGGATATTGTACTCGATTGAGCCAGCAACTCAGACCAACAAGAAAAAGGCCTCGTTTTGTTGGTCCGAGGGCAGCTAAGAAAAGTCAAAGAAAGACGTCACGTCACGAAACTTAAAACTGTCAAAGTCATCAAACGTTATGTCAAACACAAATGTCATGGCTGCCCTAAAAATAGGGTTACCTTATTAAAATCTTCATACATAATCATTTTCGTACGCCTGTATACGTCTTCAAATGAATTTGTTTGTATTTTTATGAAAATCGTCTATTTTTTCCTATTTATCTATGTAGTGCCTTTTTCTCGAAAGTTTGTTTTTTTGAGTTACGACACTATTTGAGCGGAGGTGCGATTTGTAAATGATAAAATGAATCGCTTTTGAGATCAAACGCCACTTCGGTGGACGCCATCATGCGCGTGCGGGCCCTCACGACGGGGGATGCTGTAGCCCGGGTTGGGGTCGTCTTGGCGGTGTCTCTAGACATCACCAATGCCTTCAACACCCTGCCTTGGAGTTGCATCAGGGAGGCACTCCGGTATCACTGGATGCCGACCAACCTCTGTCGTGTGGTAGAGGCTTATTTGATGGACAGGGCCGTCATCTACCCCGGTCACCAGGGAGAATGGAACCGGCGAGACATGTCGTGCGGTGTCCCACAGGGATCGGTCCTGGGGCCGCATCTGCTGGACATCGGATACGACGGTGTACTGGTGGCAACTGAAGGAACACGGTTGGGTTTTAGTCAGTAAGAGTCTGACTCGCCCTCCCGCTCCGCCCAGACCGGGAGAAGTTAGTTGATAATATCTCACCCAAAAAATAAAAAATAAAAAGATCAAACGCCATCTATTGCCCAGCTTGTGAAATCGAACTGTCAAAGTGTTGCTGGAGTAAACTATTAAACGAATTCCGATGTTTTGATTAAAACTATAGTTAAAATTAAAAGGGAACATTTATTTTTTAGTCTTTGTTTTTAGTCATATTAACGAATGGTCTCTTGACACGCTACCAAATGTGACAAAAATGGCGCGGATTGGGAATATCATGATCAATAACTGAATGTAATCATTTAATACGAGAACTAAATAAGTTTCTAACTAAATAAGTTCTCTTGCCGACCAAACTAAAAAGTAATAAGATTATTTTACACCGCAATTTACTAACGAATACCTGTTGTTTGATTAAATTCCTTGAATCACAGGAAATGTTGTGTGTCAAAATAGCAATAATGAAAGAGTAGAAAGTAATGAAGATTCTACTGAATAACCTTTGTATTTGTGAATATTAGCATTGCTTAGTTATAAAAGAATTAACTGATAAGCATTTTAGCATTGTTTGTAAGTTTTATTGAACTAACTAAGTAATAAGATTTTATATCGGAAAACGCGACGCAGTATGTCCGCCCACTTTGAGAAAGGGTCGCGCACATATGGCGTGTGTGGATAATAAAAATGAAAAGAAAAGTTGTGTTAGAAAGGACTGAAATTGTAATTGTGGAACAAGTAACGTCTGTAATGTAATGTTTTGATTTAAAAGAGTGTCTATAGAGTGTCTTGCCCGTTCTTCTCCGGCGATTAGCTTCACCAACTAACTCAAACTGAATGACTCCTTGACAAGTGATAATTCAAAAGTGCCTGTAAATGTTATAATTGAAATAAATGCTCTAGTTTGAGTTGAGTGTGATTGAAAACCAACTACCTATATCTAGGTACCATCAACGAAGAATTACACCTGGAGACCACCTTGGAGACTGGTCAGAAACAGCACAGGTTAGATTCCCCGCCGTGTTATATGTACACAGGGTGGCAGGGACATCGACGCGAAGCCCGTTACCATAGATTCAGTACATGATTCTGAACCCCCCTACGATAAAAAAAATCATTTTGACCGCGTAGGTATTGTACTTTTCTATGAAACAGCAATTTTTTTTTTAATAACTCACGAAAAATTTCAACGCTGGGGCGTTCAGAATGATGTACTGAATCCATGGTAACAGTTTTCGCGTCGATGTCCTGACACCCTATACGCGTATCATTTTTCTGTACACGTGTCGTGTGTGTGTCACCTAACTCTTCCTGCCATTAACGCTTGACCGATTTGGATGAAATTTTGTGTGTATATTTGTGTGGGTCACTGGATGGTTTGAAAATGCCATTGGATCCGGTAGGTGGCGGACACGTTGCCCTGTCCGTACAGCGCCACCTACCGGGTCCTGTTACATCCGCTAGTAAATATACAGGGTGGATTTTTGAGATGGGGCAGTAAGGGCAGCTACCTTAACCGTTGTAGCTACTGGCAAACGGTCTTAGGAGACTGTCATTAACTTTTTGAAACATTTTGATCTGTATTCACAGATTTTGAAAAAAATGTACAGGCAGAAAGAAAATGGGCAGTTTTCACAAAAACTTTTTTTTATGCCAATCAATCCTGTTTCCTATAACGATCAAAAAACTCTATTAGACCAACTGAGGTTTGAGTACTAGAAAAGTCAGAAATATGCATCATGCATATAGGTTTTGTGTAGCCAAAGACATGCAAACGAGAGATCGTGTAAATTCGGCCCTGCAAGCAAAAACTATAAAAGATGCGAAGGTGTTTCTATAAAACGCATAATTTAAAAATAAAGAACACTTGGCCCGACCCGGATATCGCACCCAGGACCGTTCAGCATTCGCGCTTCCGTTCACTAAGCCAACGAGGGAATCGAAAGAAATAGTCACCATTTACCACACAGTTACTCTAACACAAGACAGTTACTATAACGGTAGCTTACACTTCAAATATAGTTGTTAAGAACACTTTTCCCGATCCGGAGATGGTACCCAGGACCGTATGCTCAGCATTCGCGCTTCCGACCACTTAGCCAACGAGGGAATCGACTGAAATAGTCACCATATTTTAACACACAGTTAGTATAACTCAAGACAGTTACTATAACGGTAACATAAACCTCAAATATGGGAAAGTAATAAGACTTAGAGATAAGATAAAGTAACTATTAATTAACAACTATATAAAAGATTGATGAGGAAGAAATGATGTCATTCAGTTCCGTGAGGTGTCAACATGAAGTATTTGTTGGTAAGAATATTTTTATTTAATAAATTTAAGTTTAAATTTAACTTTATATGTCGTGATGGCCCAATGGTAAAGGCCTCGCATCTCATGCACGAGGTTGTGGGTTCAAATCCGGGCAAGTACCAATGTGACTTTTTCAATTCATATGTACTTTCTGGGTTTATCTTGGATATTACTGACATCGGTGTAGGAAAACACCGTGAGGAAACCTGTACTTTAATTAATATAAGTCTGAAATCGCCAACCCGTCTTGAGCAAGCGTGGTGATCAATGCTCGTGCTTTCTCTGTATGAGAAGAGAGAGGCCTTTGCCCTGCAATGGGACAGAAACAGGCTGGTATTATTTATTATTTAAATTAGGGTAAATTTAAATTACTTAGCGAAACTCCGCAGACACGATGACATAATCAACTTTAATTATGAAAATTTATATTTAGTTGGATAAGGATTAGTATCTTCAGCTTTTGATTCTACCTGTGTTTTGATTGACTAATTTGAACACGAAACAGTTATTGTGATTTAGCTATAATAGTTAGACATATGTATAGCCTCTCGACTTTTTTGTTAGTAATGACGAGTACTATAAACATGTAGTTCATTACCTATCTTATTTATCATCAAAAGTTTTCGCAGCGCACGCTAAATAATGACTTTTATAGGCAACATTTTGCTACCTTGCATTATTGCATTGCATTATTGCATTCGCAGGGATCGAGTGCTCTCGTCCATGTTACTTGCTGATAATGTAGCTTTCTATAAGCGAAAGATTTTTTAAAATCGGTTTACTATTTTTTGAGTGTATCCATTACAAACAAACAAACATACAAAAAATCAAATCTTTTTTGGTAGTTTTTGAGATTATCGCGTTCAGACAGACAGATGCGGCGCGGGGACTTTGTTTTAGAATATGGTGTGATATGTTAGCAGGCACACGGCCCCTCTTTGAGGAGTGGCCAGAGAGGCGCCACGGCGTCCTCACCTTACGCCTGACGCGGGTCCTCACCGGACACGGTTGTTTCGGAAGGTTCCTGTTCCGCATAAGGCGGGAGGAAACGCCCGGGTGTCACCATTGTGTGGATCGCCCGGAGGACACGGTAGAGCATACGGTGGAGGTGTGCCCGGCTTGGGCGGAGCACCGCCGTGTCCTCGCGGAGGCGATCGGCGGCAGTGATCTCTCGCGTTCGGTCCTGGTCCACCATGGCCATGGTACGGAGCGAGGGGGCATGAGAAGCCGTCACCTCCTTCTATGAAGCAGTAATACTCGCAAAGGAGGAGACGGAGCGCAAATATCGCGCCCTCACGCCCCTAGCCGCCGCAGGAGACGCCCTGGGCGTCGGGAATCGCAGGCCGATTCCCGGCCACCGTAGGCGCGGGTTTCCGGACGGTGAGCAATGGGTAGCTCGCCGTTCGATAAGGGCCAGGCCCGGTTCGACGGCGGGTTGTGTTCCACGCGTGCCTCAGAGAGATGTCAGCACAACGGAAGGGGTCCGTCAGGACCGATGCCTGCCGGGGTCGCGGGAAAGTCCGAAAGGGATACCGTGGCCCTTGGCAATATACAAGCAACTGAAGGAATACGGGTAGGTTTTAGTCAGTAAGAGTCTGACACGCCCTCTCGCTCCGCTCAGAGCGGGAGAAGTTATTTTACTATTTCCCAACCTCAAAAATACCTTAACCAACGTTACCTTAATTTATTTTTATTATATTTGAGAAAGTGACGAAAATATTGGATATTCTGACGTTATGTAGTACCGGTTTAGATGTCATAAAAGGTGATTAGGACAAATATGGTGAGGTGACAGTAACGAGCAAAGTAATTAGTCATTCGTTTTCAAGTATCTTTATTTAATCTTAACACGTTAGCTGCCATGGGGGGTCCAAATGACCGGCACTTGGTAGAAGCGTTTGGGCCATGGGGGGCTTAAATGACCGGCACAACTAAGGTGAACTTGAACACCTTTTGCTCGCTGACGGCCATGCGTGTAACGCAAAATACCATTACAAGTGGCCGGCGCGGCCCCAATGATCACTTTAGATAACTTGGCCTCAAAATATTTTTATAATTTTTTGGTTGTATGAATGTTTTTGTAGCGAGTCAAACAAAATTATGATGTAAATTAAAGACAGTATACTTTTTAAAATATTTTTATTATTAAAAATCAAGGACTAGTGTTATTTAGAGACACATTATGTTGTGTTGAGATCAAAGTAATTTAAAATTAAAAAACAAACAGAAAATTAATGATTTTTATCAAAACACGGTCTGCACAAATATGGCTTGTCTGGGCAAACTGAACAAAATGTCGTAACCTTTTTGGTTTTGTTTTTGGCAATTTTTCTTCCATGCGTTTGTGAATTATTTTTGTAAAAATTTTCTTGTCGTCACAGCCTTTCCGTCTGCTTTTACAAGAGAATGTTTTATTCTCTTTGGCCTACATGGAATGTTAGCTCCATCACGTGGGTTTGAGTCAATCATTTGTTGTGACAGTTTTCGTCTAAATTCAATAATAGGTATCTTCTTTTTTGTGGTAGCTTCATATAAAACCCGAGCATTTACTACAGCTGTGTTTAGAAGCAGTTCTAAGGCCAACTTCTTGTTGGCGGGGATTTTTACGCGACTAACAAGGATGACCGGCGATTTGACCGGCGTGGCTCCAATGAAAAAAATATTACATTTGCGCCGCGCCGGGTGTAAATGACCGGCGGATTAAAAACAGCACATAATATACAAAAAAATATATAAAAACATATATTATATATAGAAATCTTATAAATAAGTCATTTCACGTCATTTAAGCGACTGATGAAAAACGCAAATGTATTCGGATTTCCATATGGCAGGCAACGTGTTAAGAACACATACCTAACAAAATACATATAATGAGGCACTTTATGAGACTACCGATTCGCATTTCAAAGCTTTTGAGACATAGTTTTAACTGTTTACAACATACTATACGTTCAACAAACAATCATTATGGGCACATGATGATAATAACGCAAATGATTTATATAGTACTTAATATACGGGGTGTCTGGGACATCGACGCGAAGCCTGTTACCATGGATTCAGTACATGATTCTAAACCCCTTTCTTTTTTTTTTTGAGATTGGGAAACTATCAAATAACTTCTCCCGCTCTGGGCGGAGCGGGAGGGTGTGTCAGACTTTTACTGACTAAAACCCACCCGTGTTCCTTCCGTTGCCCGTGTGCCGGGGCCGCGATATCCCTTTCGGACAAACTCGCAACCCTGGCAGGCAATGGGTCCTTACGGACCCCGTCAGCTGGTGCTGACATCTCTTTGAGGCGCGCGTGAAACACAACGCGCCGTCGACCCGGGCCTGGTCCTAATCGGACGGCGAGCTACCCATTGCTCACCGTCCGCAAGCCTGCGCCTACGGTGGCCGGAACTTGGCTCGCGCCTCCCGACGCCCGGGGCGTCTCCTGCGGCGACTAGGGGCGCAAGGGCGCGAATCTTGCCTCTCCCTCGCGCGCTCCGCCTCTTCCTTCGCGAGCATTCCTCCTTCGCAGAAGGAAATGACGGCCTCCCATGCACTCTCGCTCCGGACCATGGCCTGAAGCAGGGCCGGACGCGAGAGATCGCCGCCGCCGATCGCCTCCGTGAAGACACGGCGGTGCTCTGTCCAAGCAGGGCAGACCTCCACCGTATGCTCCACCGTGTCCTCCGGACGATCCACACAATGGTGACACCCGGGCGTTTCCTCCCGCCTTATACGGAACATTCTGAACCCCTGCGTTGAAATTTTTCGTCGGTTATAAAAAAAAACAGCTGTTCCATACATTTTGACCGCGTAGGTATTGCACTTTTCTATGAAACAGCAGATTTTTTTTTAAAGTAACAGATAGCTGCGTACCTGTATTTAAGTCCCTAAAATTACTAACTACTATTACTTTATATTTTCGAGGTGGCTGTTTTTGTTAAATCAAACATGCATATTTTTAATAAACTGTCTGTCAATAAAAACCGGCCAATCAGGAGACAGTATAAAAATTTGTTAATTGTTAGTGGTAAGAAAATATGTATGGGTCCGATCACATTTAACAAAATGCCCGATGTAATAAAATATTTGACATTTCCACTTTTCATAAAGAAATTGGCAGATCTATTAAAATAAATGTGATTACTCAATTGATTAGTCACTAACCACACGAAAAAAATATGAAGACTCAATTGGCGATTTTTTGACTGATAAGAATTTAAATTGATAATATGCCATCTCTGTACTCCTGACTTGTACTAAATCATTTATATTAGTTTGTTGCGGGTGTCTGGGGTCTGATCGGTTAATTTAACTGCATGGACCTCGAAATTGACGAAATTATAATCCTATTTTATTAAACTTGACATTATGTATTGCCTATTTCAAATTATTTACTAAATTTCATCTTGACATGGTAGACTTGTATCAATTTGATTGAATGTGTCAAAAATATAATTATATTGAGTCTACTATCTTGTCTTTTTGTTTCTTTTTCTTTTTTGGGCTTTCATTCTAACAAAAATATATTTCTTTTCCAGTTGAGTATATCTTTACTTTGGCTGGGGGTACACTGGAGTTCTGGACATTCTCTATCAAAAATAGAAGTAAGTAAACTCTTTGGTGGCATGATACAATGTCGCCCATGGGCATGAGACCGCCCGTATTTTTCTGAATATTCATGAAAAAATATCTAAAAGTAACTTTAAAAGGAGACCCCATTTTAAAGATAATTCACGGTAAAACGGCTGAACGGATTTAGATGAAATTTGGCACATGAGTAGACCATGACCTGGAGATAATTATGCGAGTAAAACCGTGGAGTGCAGCTAGTTTGGTTTGCTTTTATTTGACTCTGTATTGAAATATAATAACTACAATCCTATTTTTCTGTTTCCAGCTAAAATCCCCAACAGAACTGGTCTACAAAGTGCAAGAGGATAAAGATGGAAAGTCTTTGACGATTTCGAGCCCAAATCTGAAGAAACCGTCTTTAAGAGAGATCATCTATTATCATATTATTGAAAAGCCATTTGAAAAGACTGAGGATTCAAATGAAGAGGTATAGTTGTTTGATCCCTTCATTGCTAATAGGGATGATGCCTGGGTAAAAAAAATTAAATTCTAATTAGTCCGTCAGTCAGATAATAAAAAAATATTAGACACGTATTTTTTGCTTTATCATATAAATCAAAAATTATTTAGATAAAACGCATTTTAAGTTGGGGAGTGGGGGTCGATACGTCACTAGTACGTATTAAATCTACATACTCGTGACGTCATGGCACATGTTACCTCAATGTATCGTCGTAATCTTTAGATTACGTAAAAAAAGAAGAAATACGTGTCCAATATTTTTTTATAATCTCAAAGACGGACTAAAAAAATTTTTTTTGTCATCATCCCTATTAAACTTAAGTGGGATTCACTAACTCAGCCCGCGAAATTAAAATTTTCTTACACTTTTTGCAATTTGCAGGTTGTATCTTGATTAAATTCGCGACTATAACAGATATTTGTATTTAACGAATTAGAATCATTAATACATCTCTCCAAGTAAGATTTGTTTAATTGAAAGACTTTTTCATGAAATATGACGTTTGGGTACAAATCGACCTTCGCGAAATTTTAATATTCTTACGTTTTTTGCAATTTGCAGGTCAGGTTTTATGTTGATCGAAATATGATTCGCGACCGTAACAAATGTGTTTTTTTATAGATAGATTCTAATGATCATAAGATCATTAGAATCATCAGTACAAATCATTACCGGCGAATAATGAAAACAATAACAATCTAGAAGTCGCGTGGGCCCGCCGCCCGCGCCGCTTGCTATTGGCCGTGCACCCGCACGCACCCCGCCACCCCGCACTACACTCGTATCCAACCATCGCACCTTCCGCCGTTTTCATGAAATTATGATAAAAAAATATTAATAATTAACTCTTATTCATTTTTATTGTACTCGTTTTAATATTTAGAGCTGCCCGCAAAGCGAAGCCTGAAAGTGGGTTTTTAGACGGCACGAAATAGTTGGTAATATATTATCTTTGCCACCCTACTAACATTATTAGTCGCCAAGTCATTATTTATAGCTCCTCGCCTAATATTTTATTTGACTGGTATAGTTTATTTGCTACCTAAACGCAGCTGCTAGTTTTTAGTTTTTATAACACCTTTAATTTTGAACCTTACATAATATAATAGTCGCGAAAATATTTAATCGCTGGCAAGTTATTTTATTTGTTGCAAACATTTAGTCGACTTTTAAGTTATTAGTCACTCGGAAAATAATAAGCTATTTAAAATTAGCCGCAAAAGTCATGGTTTCATCGAATATCGGTCAACTGCCCTAACTTCCTTAGCCCTAAAAAGATGTTATATCTTTTCAATTTTACTTGTATGGCAATCGAAACTTAAAGCTCAATAAGAAAACTCAAAGTTTCGATACAACAAGTAAAATGAAAATGATATTGAATCTTTTTATTGTAGGCAAACATAGGACGACAGGCGAAGTTAGGGTAGTTAACGAGTTGTATCGACGATTTTAATTATTTTAAATTGTAAATAAATATTTGATACGGTCACGATTCATATTTTTATCAACATAAAACCTGACACTGATCTGCAAATTGCAAAAAACGTAAGAAAATTTGAATTTCGCGTGCTACCCTGGCGCTTTCGGCTTAAGTGGGATTGGGCCGGTTATGTCAACGACGTGTCATAAGTAACACTGATCCCATTATATGCTAGGCGACATTGAGGAACACCAAGACGAAAATTGAGGGACGAAGTTGACTGCTACCGGAATTTGTTACGGTCGCGAATCATATTTTGATCAAAATACAACCTGACACTGACCTGCAAATCGCAAAAAACGTAAGAAAATTTGAATTTTGCGGGCTACCTTTGCGGATCCACCTTAAGCTCACTTGACGTACGTTTTCACAGTGAAATGTTTATGTAGAAAGTGTCTGTTATGTTTAACTGTTATCGAAATAGGATCTCTCAATAAAACTACATATAAAATTCGTACAATGTTATTAAAATCGGTAATAAAACTATCAAAAATCCTAAAATTTTTAAGGAACCTCCAGCTGATGAGGCTCCTGCAGATTCCGATGAGCCTCACCGTTCCTTCACCAATGGACAATCTGGCTTCCAATTTCTACACGCACAAGATGAAAATGTAAGAATTTACATCATTCTTCATCTTCATTTTCATTCATTGTTCTTCTCTCGTAACAGCATGAACTACGAGAATGGCTTTTGCCATATTAACTTTTCAAGTATAAGCTAGTCAGCCAGGTCGCTATTTTATGGCCGGCCATATACATACGGAATTCCGTTTCGATTTATCGATTCGGAATGTCGAAGGCAGCAAATCCATATAAATTGGAATTTCGATTCGGAGTTAATTTCGAACTGAGAACTACTGTAGGTACATGTGTGATAGAATCGATATTTTGAAATATGTGTAGGTACGTATGTTCGTGGCCGCCCTCAATGTACTATCGAAGAATTTCATATCTAAGCTGTTTAATAACAAAATCTCTGTTTAACGCATGTTTTTGCATCGACCAATGAAACAAAAATACGTAGTAATATTTTGTCGATTTTGTTTTTTTGTTTTTCGTGTATTTTGTTACAATGATGACATATATCGACTACTAGGAATAGGACAAAACAAACAAAGATGAGAAAGTTTTTTTAAGTTGATGATATTTCTATAGCGACCGAGCGCTGCAAGCAGAAATAGTCCTTACGATGTATAGATATCAAATTCTATGATAGTAGTACGTAAGCACATCATTCCAAAGACCACACATCAGCAAACCCCTCCGCATTACAGGGGTCCATTAGCAAGTAACCATTTATTTATCCTGCGCCTAGGTCTTAAGGGGCAGACGTGAAAATGGATTCCGTTACAGTGTTTTTTTTTTTTTTTAACAAAATGAAAAATAGTATAAGAGAAAAATGCAATCAAGAGAAATTACAACTTTTATCTTTTTTTCATCCGCCATCCCGCAGAATTTTAAACATATAAACCTACATGGGGACTTATGAAACTAGAACTACATAGAGCACTAGGTGCACGGTTCCAATTGGTCGTTTCCTATGGAGAAGAGCCGGCAAGAAACTCCACGGTTACTGTTTTAAAAATAGATGGCTTTTACAATGTTTTCAAATGACAGTGTTAATAGGTATGAGAGAACAGTGTAGGCCAGTCAATAAGTACCAGGTACTTAACAAAATAGAAAATCGTCTACAAAACTACTACGTTCCCACATTCACAAAATATAAAAGAATCTATTTATAGGATAAACAAAATAATAAAAATAAAAACCTGTTTATACCAAATGACATGGTTGCCACTATAACTTATCCTGTCAGCCACAAATAAATAGTTAAAATTGGGGGAAAAAAAAACTATTTACCCGTCAGTCAGATAATAAAAATATATAAACACGTAATTTTTTCTTTATCTTAAAATAAAAAATAGGTTAGATAAAACGCAATAAAGTGGGGGAGTGGGAGCATGGACAATTTTTTTTTTTTTGTATTTTTTTACCTATAATATGTCAAGGACGTATGTAAAAAAAGTGAAATAAATATCGTAATTTGGGATCAGTTAATAGACATTTATACAGGGTGGCAGGGACATCGACGCGAAGCCGGTTACCATGGATTCAGTACATGGTTCTGAACCCCGTGAGTTGAAATTTTTCGTCGGTTATTTTTAAATAAAACAGCTGTTTCATAGAAAAGTGCAATACCTACGCTGTCAAAATGTATGGAACAGCTGTTTTTTTTTTTCAATAACCGACGTAAAATTTCAACGTATTGGGACTCAGATTCATGTACTGAATCCATGGTAACCGGCTTCCTGCTGGGGTTGCGGGTTTGTCCGAAAGGTATATCGCGGCCCCAGCACATAAGCAACGGAAGGACACGGGTGGGTTTTAGTCAGTAAAAGTCTGACACACCCTCCCGCTCCGCCCAGAGCGAGAGAAGTTATTTGATCATTTCCAAGCATCAAAAAAAAAAAAAAAATGGTAACCGGCTTCGCGTCGATGTCCCTGACAGCCTGTATAGTTATGCCGTTAATGAGGTAGGGAACCCATGTGCAGAAGGAATTATTGCCATCACTTCTTTCCATCTCCCGGCAAACAAGTCGCTTATGCAGTAAGTAACAGAGGTGAATCTTCTAAAACAGTCTCATCCTAATGCTAACTAATATTATAAATGCGAAAATGAGTTTATTTATTTGTTTGTTACGGTTTTACGCTGGAATAGCAGAATGGATTTGAATGAAATCTGGCACATGGGTAGACCATGACCTGGGTTAGGACACAAGATACTTTTTATTCCGATATTCCCGCGGGATCGAGACTTATGCGGGTGAAAATGCGGGACGCTAGTTATGAATAACTAAGAGATCTCCAAAACAAAGATTATTTAAAAGCCTGTTTACTAAAATGTATGAATTTAATTTTTACAGCCTGACGAGTCGGGAGACGATAACCCAAAACTTGTCGTCCGGAAGGTCACCGAGGATAACGGAGTTAGTACCTCTGATGACGTAAGTGATAATTATTTAGCCTTTTATTTAACCCCTGAACTGGTAGCTGATACGAAAAAGAAAAAGTGTCCGTGGACTTTCTGGCCCGTTCTTCTCCATAGGTACCTACTACGCTTTGGAACGGGCAACTAGCTTCATATTTCTGACTGACCGATTCCTTTACAATTCAAAAGTGCCTGTAAATTGTTTAATTGAAATAAATGCTTTGAGTTTGAGTTTGAAAACACCCGACCGCGACGACGGTCGTGCGTGACGCACAATTCTCTTTGTTAAGAGGGTTTATCCTAAAAGTTGGCAACGTCGCAAATAACTGTCAAATATTTACCTGTTTTGACTAATATAGCAATATTACTGTATGGACATAAGAAAGGTGGCTAACTAGCGAACTAGAATATTAATAATGAATTGCAATTATAACATTGTGTACCCGTTTTAGCTGTAAAAAAGGCATTTCGAAAGTTTCCAAATACTTTTTTTACTTCTAAAACTAAATATTCGGTGTTACGATATTAATTATTGCATATGAAATGCAATATTCTAGTTCGCAAGTTAGCCACATTTCTTATTTCCATACAGTAATATTGCCAAATTAGACGAAACAAGTAAATTTTTGACAGCCATTTGCGACGTTGCCAACTTTTAGGATAAACACTCATAACGGGATATAAAAATAATACTCATAAAAAAAATATGCCTCAAGTAAAGTTTAAAAAAGCTCTCACATTATTGCTAATTGACAAATGTTATTATAGAATTGAAGACTTTTTAAATGATAATGTTAATTAATATTGAAATTTAGTGTAAACCAACTATTTAATTAATTATGTAAATTGTTCTTTTTTTTCTTTTATAGTTGATAATTGACTACGCATGTTTCCTCTAAAAATATTTGTATGTCAAAATTGACAAGACATAGCGCACTATTTAGTTCTTAAGATCCATCTATCATAAAACCTATGTTTCACAAATAAATTGATTTGATTTGATTTGATTTGATTTGAACGGGCCGGTCACCGGTGACCAGACACACTGTATGTGTCTATTTGAAATAAATTATTTGAATTTGATTTTGACCTTATTTGTCATAAAACGGGTAATTCGATCATGGATTAAATTAAGACAATGTTATTTAGGCAATTATTTAGACACAAACCAAGCGGCAGTAAGGACGTGTGTGACTAAAATTCCTATCTTTATGTAGACTGACGGTAACTGTGTAACTATCCTTCTTTTCAGGATCCTGCAGAAATCACCACTGATGTGCCAGAGGAATCCTTAGTCAAGGTAGGGATCCCAAATACAGAATGTTCTAAGATACGTTTGTGCTGATTGATCAAAAATTTTTAATAGGTACAGTGTGACCCTTTTTTTATTTTTTTTGAGGATGGGAAATCATCAAATGACTTCTCCCGCTCTGGGCAGAGCGAGAGGGTGTGTCAGACTTTTACTGACTAAAACCCACCCGTGTTCCTTCCGTTGCCTGTGTGCCGGGGCCGCGATATCCCTTTCGGACAAACCCGCAACCCCAGCAGGGGATGAAGTGCACAAACGAAAATGGGTGAAACTAGACCATTATTCATCGACAAAAAAAAATTAAAAAATATCTTTCTGCCTATTAAATTCCCCTGTATTGAAAACATGATAACTTTTTATTAATTGAGTGACTTTCGGTAAAATAAAAACAATAATGATGGCTGATAATTGATATTGCACGGCAAATACAAAGAAACCCTTTAAAACACTCATCAAGTAAAAAAACACATTTCTTTGAGAAATTTTGAAATTTTTGTGTGAATGTTTTATTGCGTTTTAGATTGTTTTTTTTTAATATTTTTGCCAATTTTTTTGTCGATGATTAATGGTCTAGTTTCACCCATTTTCGTTTGTGCACTTTACTCGGGGACACACTGTATAATAGCATTTTTGGTAAAAAATATTTGTCTTACAATTGGCTGCTTTAATTTAGTGTCCTATTTTTTTCAGGGTGCTTCAGAAAATGCACCTGAAAAAAGAAGCAAAAGGGAAATATCGGAAAAAGATGAGGTTAGTGATTCTTTTTATTATTTACTTGTACCTCTACAAAATCTCTTTTTCCTGCCATGATATATAGCAGGAGTCACTAAATCAGCCGACCTATTTTGCGCGGACTTTAAGTAAACAGTTACATTTATAACAAAAACCTAGTATTATATTTTTGAGTAATTAGATTAAGCCCACGCCTTGTATTTTCTGCCATCGACACGACACGACGGCGACGACGCGAGACGCAAGCCGCCTGAACTTGCAAATGTTTTAGTAATAGAGCTAGGTATGTACTAAACAGATCGAAGAGATCGATTTTCAAAAAACACAAATACGCAAGGTCCTTCAACATATTTTAATCTCGGTTAATAGTAGGTAACGTCTTCCAAACGGGCCGCGATTCATATTATTTTTTTATATGGATCCTAAATAAAACTAATTGGTGATCTGATATATAGTGTTCCTCATGGTCGGTGTACAAGTACATAATAGAATAAATGTAAATGGCGGAGATCCTGGTATCCTGTAATACAGACCCGGTTAGTCCCACTATGCTCTAGTCCCTCTATGCTCTAGTCCCACTATGCTCTAGTCCCTCTATACTCTAGTCCCTCTATGCTCTAGTCCCACTATGCTCTAGTCCCTCTATGCTCTAGTCCCTCTATGCTCTAGTCCCACTATGCTCTAGTCCCTCTATGCTCTAGTCCCTCTATGCTCTAGTCCCACTATGCTCTAGTCCCTCTATGCTCTAGTCCCTCTATGCTCTAGTCCCTCTATGCTCTAGTCCCACTATGCTCTAGTCCCTCTATGCTCTAGTCCCTCTATGCTCTAGTCCCACTATGCTCTAGTCCCTCTATGCTCTAGTCCCTCTATGCTCTAGTCCCTCTATGCTCTAGTCCCTCTATGCTCTAGTCCCACTATGCTCTAGTCACTCTATGCTCTAGTCCCACTATGCTCTAGTCCCTCTATGCTCTAGTCCCTCTATGCTCTAGTCCCTCTATGCTCTAGTCCCTCTATGCTCTAGTCCCACTATGCTCTAGTCCCTCTATGCTCTAGTCCCACTATGCTCTAGTCCCTCTATGCTCTAGTCCCTCTATGCTCTAGTCCCTCTATGCTCTAGTCCCACTATGCTCTAGTCCCTCTATGCTCTAGTCCCTCTATGCTCTAGTCCCACTATGCTCTAGTCACTCTATGCTCTAGTCCCTCTATGCTCTAGTCCCGCTATCCTCGACTCGTAAAATACCTACTAAAAAGTGTCCATATGCACAAAATCACATTCGCGGGCAGTGATGAAGAAAACTGTTACAGTGTAATATTTTATTTAACCATTTAAATGGTAAATTAAGAAAACCTAGGTGGAACAAAATCTTATTCCTAAAGTATTAAGTAAGTATTATTAGTTATAAACTTGAATCTTAGCACAACCTAACAAAAAGTACTAGGCATGCATGAATTCACGATAGTATTCAATCATTATGTTAGCAACTCATAGGATTTGGATGATTTTGATGGGTCAATATTGACTTAAAGCTCTATTCATAAACATTTCTTATCTTAGAATTGCTCTGAAATTCGTATGTCCTTATCCGTCATTTTGCCTTTTTATTGTCAGAACGAGACAAAACAAATTTAACTTACAAACGCTAACAGATATACGATACATATACCTTTTTTTTTTTTTTTTTTTTTTTTGAGGGTAGGAAATCATCAAATGACTTCTCCCGCTCTGGGCAGAGCGAGAAGGTGTGTCAGACTTTTACTGACTAAAACCCACCCGTGTTCCTTCCGTTGCCTGTGTGCCGGGGCCGCGTTATCCCTTTCGGACAAACCCGCAACCCCAGCAGGCATTGGTCTTTCGACCCCGTCGGTTGGTGCTGACATCTCTTTGAGGCGCGCGTGGAACACAACGCGCCGTCGACACGGGCCTGGTCCTTATCGGACGGCGAGCTGCCCATTGCTCACCGTCCGCAAGCCCGCGCCTACGGTGGCCGGAAGTCGGCTCTGGACTCCCGACGCCCGGGGCGTCTCCTGCGGCGACTAGGGCCGCGAGGGCGTGCAGCTTGCATCTCCCTCGCGCGCTCCGCCTCCTCCTTCGCGAGCATAACTGCTTCGCAGAAGGAGGTGACGGCCTCCCATGCACTCTCGCTCCGAACCATGGCCTGAACCAGGGCCGGACGCGAGAGATCGCCGCCGCCGATCGCCTCCGTGAGGACACGGCGGTGCTCCGCCCAAGCCGGGCAGACCTCCACCGTATGCTCCACCGTGTCCTCCGGGCGATCCACACAGTGGTGACACCCGGGCGTTTCCTCCCGCCTTACGCGGAACAGGAACCTCCCGAAACAACCGTGTCCGGTGAGGACCTGCGTCAGGCGGAAGGTGAGGACGCCATGGCGCCTCTCAAGCCACTCCTCAAAGAGGGGACTTATCGCCGCAATTGTGGCGTGCCCAGCGCTGGGTTGCGACAATCGCACACTCCATGCCGCCATGAGATCCCGCCGGAGCTCTGTCCGCTGTGCCGTGATTTCTCGCGGCAGCGGAGTTACACCCCGGCGTTTCGCCTCCTCGCGCAACTCCCACATGTGCGCGAGGACTTTCGCCTCCAGATCCCATGGCGGTAGTCCGGCAAGGAGGCTCGCCGCCTCACGGGAGACCGTGCGGTATCCCCGGACCAGCCTGATGGCCATGACCCTTTGGGACGCGTTCAACCGCCGGGCCGGTCGCAGCCTCAATGAACGCGCCCACACCGGTGCCCCGTAAAGGGCCATGGACCGCACGACCCCCGCGTAAAGCCTCCGGCAGGAGGCGTTTGGACCCCCCAGGTTGGGCAGGAGCCGCTTCAAAGCAGCCCCAGCCCTATCCAGTTTGGGAGCCAAACGTCGGAAGTGCTCCACGAAGTTCCACCGGCTGTCGAGGACGAGTCCCAGGTACTTCATCGTCGACTCGACACCGATGTGAACCCCTCCCGCCGTAATCTGGGAACCCGACAGTGGCGCGTTCCGAGGACCATAGAAACACATGGCCTCGGACTTGTGCAAGGCCACCTCGAGTCCCAGTTGCCGGATCCTTTCGACGATTGTCGCAACCCAACGTGTCGCTAGTTCGGCCGCCGCCTCATGCGACCTCCCCTGCACCAGGACCAGCGTGTCGTCAGCGTAGCAAACCACGCTGACGCCGCTAGGGAGGTCGGCGCGCAGCACCCAGTCGTAGCCGATGTCCCACAGATGCGGCCCCAGGACCGATCCCTGTGGGACACCGCACGACATCTCTCGCCGGTTCCACTCTCCGTGGTGACCGGGGTAGATGACGGCCCTGTCCGTCAAATAGGCCTCGACCACTCGACAGAGGTAGGTCGGCATCCGGTGATACCGGAGTGCCTCCCTAATGCAACTCCAGGGCAGGGTATTGAAGGCATTGGCGATGTCAAGAGACACCGCCAAGACTACCCCACCCCGGGCAACAGCATCCCCCGTCGTGAGGGCTCGAACGCGCATGATGGCATCCACCGTAGAGCGCCCCTTGCGGAAACCATACTGGCTCTCCGCCAAATCCGGCCCCACTCGCACCAGCTGCCCGACAAGGCGGTCTGCAATTACTCTTTCAAAGAGCTTGCCCACCTCATCGAGCAGCACGATGGGCCGGTAAGCGGACGGAGAGTCCGCCGGGCGCCCCGGCTTCTTGATGAAGACCAGTTTCCCCGTCTTCCAACGAAGTGGGAACTGGCCCCTCTCCAAGCATGCGCTTAGGAGCCCCCGAAGTCGAGGCCCGAGAGCCTCTAAGGCCAGAACCCAGGCTTTTCCAGGTAAGCCGTCGGGTCCTGGGGCGGTATTTTTGGCACTCAGCCCACGTACCGCCACTCTCAGATCTACCTCGGTCACCTCCGGAGTATCGTCGTCGTCATCCCTGATGTGGTCCGCATCGGGCACCGCAGGAGGCGGAGCCATGGGCGGGGGAGTATGTTCCCCTCGCGAGGGGAACAGAGCGCTCACCACGTCCTCCACGAGCTGGGGCCGGAGACTCTGCGTCAGCGGGGGAGCCCATGGGCGGAGCTTATCTATACGATACATATACCTGAATTCAATAAATTTTCTTTCCAACTGACCCTTCCATTGTTTACGTAGAATCGAAGAATTGCGTGCATAGCGAAACTTTTAGTAGGTACGAGTATTTATCGAGTCGAGCATAAGGGGACTAACCGATAAATTCGAGCCTAGTTTAGGCACCAGTCTTCCACAATAATAAATAACAAATATGTATTTATGCAACTGTGATAGCTCTGTTTTTTTGTTTTATTGTGGCGAGAGAATAAACGTTTTTTCATTATTATCAATATTATTAACCTAAGTTTGTAATTTAGAATTAGTATTTTTATTAAGGCGGGGGTTAACCCGAACGCAGTAGGCATTCAACGCTTACCCCAGCCCCCGCAACGAGTAGCGATACGTAACAAAATACGATGCGCGGGTGACGCGCGCGCCAGGCGCACCGCTCATAAGTTCATGAACTCGAGTAGGTAGTAAGTTTGGTCACAGAATAGAGCAATACAGTAGATCAACTTGTATTGATTAATATAATTTTATTATTTTATTAAGTATTTTTTAAGGTTGTAGATAGATTAAGTAAGTATTATATAAACTTAAACCTAATGAAAAGTAATTAAAAAAAATTGGTATAAGTAGGTACTTACTTTTTTTTTGTGAATATGGTGGATTTAAAATCTGACTGATACGATGATCATGAATACGGGTATTTGATTGTGATTCAAAAGTACGCGTCGCGTGCTATTCGACTTTCCATAGGAATGCGACATCTTCGTGCTACAGTATATAAAATCAAGTAGTATTTAGGCACATTTACTTTAGGAGAATTGTATTACAATTCTTGAACTACAATGGTGCCGATTCTCTTGTCACAAATACCTCTAAACTAGACTAAAAATCACTAAAATTTTGTTTATTCCTGTCAAACGACAATTTCCCATTCTGAAATAGACTAAAGTGACACAACTTAACTATTGGGTCCTTACCTATGAAATTGGCGTATTTTTCTCACAAAAAGAGAACCTCGTCACTTCTATGATTTAAAATATTCATCAATTGCATGGTATTATATCGAATAATGACCATCATAGAGAACTACAAAAAAGTAAAAAAAACCTTATTACTTATAGTTTTATAAACCCTCCAGCTCTAAAATAATCACGGATTAGGGCAAACCACGGGTACCACGTGGATTCGCGATTGTCAAATTCGATTTTAGTTGTGTCAAAATTATTTTTTAATTTAGAGCATTTTATTTGCAGAATAGCTCTAAAATTCTCATAGCCATTATCTCTCTCTCTATAATCTCATAGAAAAGTAAGGAATTTTAGTGATAGTTTAGTTCGGTGTACATACAAGAGAATCGGCACCAATATCAATATTGCATAACGTCTGTATAGCCAAACTAGCCATATATAGGATGGCAGGGAAATCGACGCGAAAACTGTTACCATGGATTCAGTACGATGAAAAAAAATGCTGTTCCATACATTTTGACCGCGTAGTTATTGCGCTTTTCTAAAACAAAGTCGGTTATTTAAAAAAACACTGCTGTTTCATACATTTCGACCGCGTAGGAATTGCACTTTTTTTTTTAAATAACCGACCAATAATTTCAACGCAGGGTTCAGAATCATGTACTGAATCCATGGTAACAGTTTTCGCGTCGATGTCTTTGCCACCCTATATATGTTGTTTTATTTTATTTATAAGCTTGTCATAAATTGATACAGTGTTTTTAGTAAGGAGTGTACTGCGCATAAACGAGCTTGTTCCGAAACGTTACCGAAAATAATAAATAATATTTTTGTAGGAAATGGTCATACTGTACATTTCTACACTATGGCACGAGTGTGTTGCGCGTATTAGGTACATGGCATAGACGAGATCTACACAAACGTTGCAGACACCATAAAATAATGTTATTTGTTGTGTTGTGGCTGTGGGATATACCTATAGCTTACTTCTAAATATTATTGCACTGTTGAATATTCAACTCTCACGTAGGCAATTCGCGCTTTTATTTAGCCATTTATTTAGATGATAAGATAAGTGAAAACGGACAAATCAGCAGTAAATAACAAATATTATAAGACTAGGCAAAGGCTCTTATTATACATATTGAGATTTTTTTGTTGAAATATTACGCAGGCACTCGGTAACTTCTTATTACCTATCGTCTTCGTTTATGTACCTAGTTAGTCCTGCGTGTCGCATGAACACGTACAGTAGGCCGCAGGTCATGTCAGTGGAAACAAAAGGAGTGTCAAGCTGGTGTCTTATTCTAATGAAACCGTACGTTGGGCCAGCTCAAGATCATAGTGTTATCACTTACCATAGACGCGCGACGTGTGGTCGACAATAAACTACCTAGGCTAATAAACATTACAAAAACCGCCCGGACCAACTCAGCGGGATAAAATACCTATTTGAGATTTGAAAATAGTAAACCATTATATCATTTGTGCGCGTGGCGGGCTTATACACTGTGATATAGGGTTCAAATCCAACTATTTTACACACTTGATGCGGTTTGTAAATCTATTCCGCGAGAAAAATAAACCATTATAACTTTTGCGCGCGTAGCGTCTTTATTTACATTGATATAGGGTTTAAATTCAACTGTTTTATAGACATATTTGCGGTATGTAAATGTATTCCGCGTAGGTACTTACCTAGTTAGTAAAGTATAATATAATACATTTATTTATGTAAGTATAATAATATTGTCAAAGCATCCTTATTTTTTTTGTTTATTCAGCCTTCGCCACCCAGCGATGATAACTTTTTTTTTTTTGCACATTTTTTTTTATAAAATAACTAAGTACCTAATAAAAACTAACTATTTAAAAATTTAACTATAATTATACAGGTACCTATTATTATTTACAATAAATTTTTGTCTCAGCCGGTAACATAACTTAGCGGGGGTGGCGGGATCGCAAAAATTGGCATACGTCCGACCTCCAAGACGTTCCGCTCGGGACTAAATGTAGAGATGTGTCCCTCACTCATGAGGTGCCTCGTTTGAGGTACTCGTGATCGCAAATTGAAAGAGTTACTCGAATTTCAACATTGAACCAACTCACTCGTTCACTCGTCCTCACTTAAAAATTGACATTGACATTATTGACGCGAGTACTCGCGAGTGAGTATTGAGTGAGCTTAGTGAGGGAATGAACCGACTTTCATAATTGTACAGAATATACAGAATGAGTTCGGCTCGTGAGGTGAATACATCGACGTACGACTCCTCGCCTCAAATGAGGGGTACCTCTTGAGGACCTCGCGAGGTAAAATGAGGTACTCCCTCAACCTCATATAAAAATGATGAGTTACCCATCACCAACTAAATGACACGCGGCGAGCGCATGAAAAGATGAATACGCTTGATTTTGAAATTAGTGGTTTATGTATTTTCATATTTCACATTATGTTGGCCGGTTTCTATCACATTTTTTACGACCTTTATTATGGTATAAGTTTTATTATTCAAAGCCTAATATAACTCAAATAAAATAATAATTAGACCATAATTTAGACGTATCTTTGCGAATTAATTGGATGCAGTAAAGTGCACGTAATCGTGTATCGCACGGCCGAGGTACCTAGATCGAAGTGTGAAATATGTAAAATGTTTAAAAAAAAAAAATAATCCGTGTTATCTACTAATAAAAATCAATACAAGACGACGTTTTTCCGGGTAACCCCGCCTTAAATCCATTTATTTTTCACAGAAACCTCAAGAAGAATTGAAGCAGATCAAAAGGCGGTCGCATCATGGGGTAACTATTTTTTGGATTTTAGCTTTTATTTATAGTGCAAAAATCTGAAATTCATTAATTCACTGACAGACATCGTACAGCCTACACCGCTGTGTCTAGAAGCTTGAATTTTTGCACAAGAGTTCCTTTTATGACGAAGGAAGGATTTTTGAAAACCCATTCCCTAAATGGGTGAATATTCGTACATCATTTTTGCCGATGGCAAATTCCATCGGCAAAAATGATCTCTACATAATAAAAATCTTGAACTATTTAATTAATTCACTCATTTAGGGCGAATTTCACCAATGAAACTGAATCGCGTTCAGTTTAGTCAGTACATCTAAACTGCGTTCAAGAGCTGTCAGCGTTTTCATTGTTATTGAACATTTGACATTGACAGCTCTTGAAAGTGTTTTTTAAGGAATTGATAGCAATCAGTTTCGTTGCTGAAATTCGCCCTTAGTAACAGACAACGCCTAAGCCGTTGGGTCTATAAATTGTGCACAAGATTGGTTTATACAGCCTATAGCTATAGCCTAGGCGAAAATTCATGATATTCGAGAAAACCCAATTTGTATGTTTTTTTGAAAATTTATCATGGAAAGGCAATAAAGGTCATTCAATTTGAAAGTTTAGTCAAAACTGATATTTAGTGACGAATTTAGAGAAATCTTCAAAAAAACATAAAAATACGGTTTTCTCGAATCGCATAAATTTTCGCCTAGGCTTTATGGGGTGCTTAATGGTTGCAAAAGGGTCACAACATGACCTGCTGGAAGGAAAACGCCAAATTACAAGTCACTGTATAGCAAAATTCATCACTGAAGGGTTTTAAGAGTGACCGACGACCTTAAAAAAGTGGCTGGGTCAGACTGAATGCGGAAGGCGGTGGGCAGGGTGTTGTGGCGCAGCCTGGGAGAGGCCTATTTATTTATTTAAACTTTTCACACTCAAAAAAGTACAAAGGCGGACTTAATGCCTTAGGCATTCTCTACCAGTCAACCAAGGGTGGTGAAGAGATTAGATGGCAGGTGCTCTATATGAGAGGAACAAGGATAAATTAAAAAAAAGTATTCTAATTCATTATAACTAAAATAGGTACAACATGCCTATGTCCAGCAGTGGACTGCGGTAAAGATAAAAGATAATTTATTTGTCAAACATGTGTTTACATACAAATCGAGCATGCAAGATCTTAAATATAGGTAAAAAGTCCGTACATGTTTTGCCTGACGAGGCGTAATTATTTTATTTTTATTTTTATGTAACACAAATAATTAATTCGGTGAACCAAATACTAAAGACTGGTTCACTAACATTCATTATTAAATTTTATGAGAATAATAATCCTACAGAAATAATATGATAAAGTTCAAGCATGTTAAAAGGCATCTGTCAAAAAGTCACTTACATTATAATAGCACTTGTTTGTTATTGTTATTTCGAATCTTCTTTTTAAATTGATTTGCTGTCATAGCTCTAAAGGACTGTGGTATATTGTTGTATATTTGCAAGTGTAAGCACAGTTCGCTATTGTCACGATATTTCATATAGACTAGTTGATTGAAGGGGTTAAATAATGGATGACATTTTGTACGGAAGTTTTTAATTTTTTCCTGTACTCAGAAATCTCATCAAGAATAAGGCCGCACACACTATGGATGCGTTCTCGTATGAATTTCACACACGTACGACAATGGTCGTACGAATTGAGTGACACTGGATATGTTTTCCTCCGTCAAATAGGTAGTGTTCTGGTGATATAAAAAGAAAAGAAAGAAATTAAAGTAAGGAAACAAAGATAAGAAAGAAAATAAAGAAAGAAAGAAAAGAAAGACAGAAAAGGAAAAGAAAGAAAGAAAGAAAATACGTTTATTTGCGGTATACACGACGCAAGGAAAGAACAAAACACGAAAATAAACAATTTGGTGGAAAATATGCGTCCTCAACGCAAAACGGCCATCGCTCAGCATAATGCTGCGACTCTATGCGAGACAGAGCCCCAGCGCTGGTTGTCAGTGACAGCCGGCGTTGACGTGATGACGTCAACCGGTGCAGCATATCGCATTGAATGCACGAAACTATACATACGTATGCGTACGGAGCGCGCAGACACCCAGTCTGCGCGCTCCCTTTGTACTAGGAAGGTCGGGTTCATTAGTTTTTTTAAATTTTTTATGTCGTAATTTTTCATCTCGTAGCTGACCTCTGAGGTCATAACTACGTAACCGGTCATTGCGGGTTCATTCGTGCGTGTACGCACGAGTGAAATTCTTACAAATCCGCAACAAAAGTGCGCGCGGCCTTAGGCAATAATTTTTGATCATGTATTTTGTTTTCAGACACGCATCCCACGCCCTCCTAGACTGTCGCGTCGGAAGCATAGACTACCGAAGTACATCGAGAAACTGTTATCATCTACAACACCAAAGCCTAACAGTGAAACAATTGTTAGTGTAAGTATTTTTACATACATGTTTTCATCATCATTCTTGTGCCGTTATCCGAATAGTGGTCAGCACAACATGTCCCTTTCTTCCATACTCCTCTATCAGTCATCCCCATTTCTATCCATATCATCTTCCACACAGTCCATCCATCGTTTCCCTGGTCTTCTCCTACTCTTAAAGCCATCCATATTCATACTCAAAACTTTCCTCACAACATTTTCCGCATTCCTCCACAACACATTCCCATACCGTGACAACCGATTTCTACATAACTTTTCAGTCACCGGTACCACTTTTAGAATGCCTCTCCTTCTTTATTTTTACATATATTTATGTATTATAGCTGAGAGCATGTCGCATGTCGTGATGGCCCGGTTAAGGCCTCGCCTCTCATGCACGAGGTTGTGGGTTCAAATCCGGGCAAGTACCAATGTGACTTTTTCAATTCATATGTACTTTCTGAGTTTATCTTGGATATTACTGACATCGGTGATGGAAAACATCGTGAGGAAACCTGGACTTATAGTTAATATAATTCTGAAATCACCAACCCGTCTTGAGCAAGCGTGGTGATCAGTGCTTGTGCCTTCTCTGTATGAGAAGAGGCCTTTGCCCTGCAGAGGGACAGTAACTGGCTGGTGTTATTATTATTATAGCTGAGAGCAGTGGCGACCCTGTGGTCACGGCCCTGACTTACGAGTTTGTAACTGTCGAACCCAGGCATGCGCTTTACTTTGTGCAAATAATTTCATTACCACTGCTCTCATAACTGTGAAGGAAAACATCGTGAGGACTGGTCATCGGTCGTGTCCTAGAAACAAAAGTTGGAAGACATGTGACATCTACCAACCCGCACTGGGCCCGCGTGGTAGAGTACAGCCCACTCCCTCTCGAAGCCAGGAGGCCTGTGTCCCAATAGTGGGAACATTACCTGCAGGCTGATTATTCTATGCTTTTGCCCTCAACCGAGCATAAATCCAGACCAGAGCTCCAGAGATCTGGAGTTCTCCTACTACTAATAAAGTATTATAAACTAATGAAAATGCTTTCAGGCTCCAGACAATACTAAAATAACTTCTTTCAAGGATGAAGTACCAGATAATGAACTGACAGCAGGCAGTGGACTAAAAGCTTATGGCATGGAATTAAGCGGGAATGGTGGCACTGTATGGAATGTAAGTATGATCCCAGATAGAGGACTTAGGCTGGCCGCAGTTTGAAGTTTGATATCTCGAACGGTTGTATAAGTTACTTTCCTATCGCGATAGTACAGTAAAAAAAAATAGAGAATTAATCTTCTTGTTTTGTTTTCAGAACCTTTATAATCCCCACGTTTCCTACCATGTTGGATATGGTGACAGCAATGAAAATAGTACTGAGGTAAATACTCATAAATATACATAATTTGATGACTACTTCAGTCTGATTCAAAATCAACTTACTCGAAACGCTTAAGGCGAACGCGTCAGGGTAGCTCGCGAAATTCAAATTTTCTTACGTTTTATGCAATTTACAGTCAGTATCAGGTTGAATGTTGATCTAAATATGATTCGTAGCCGTACCAAATATCATTAATTTGT
Source organism: Agrochola lota (assembly GCA_947364205.1). Lineage (NCBI taxonomy): Eukaryota > Metazoa > Arthropoda > Insecta > Lepidoptera > Noctuidae > Agrochola > Agrochola lota. The sequence continues at coordinate 2,987,679 of OX376246.1, read as the reverse complement.
TATTAATTGAATAAAAAATGATCTCAATATTTATTAATAATAAAATAAGAGAAGTAAAAAATTGTTAATAATTGTCCTGATCTTCACTAGTTGAGCTCCAATTCAAGTTAATACTAAACAATTGTTAATATATACGTATATATGTACTATAGAATTACAATCATAAAAATCATCAATAGAATAGAATAGAGTAGAATCATTTTATTACGGACAGAGTCCATACGGTTAGTTACAATTTTACTTAATATCTAGTATTAATAGGTACAGACACGGATAAACATAAACAATAAAATTCAGCGTGGAGCTGCATCCACCTCCGCATTATCGAGGAATCACACCGGTCTGCGAACACACTGAGAATACTGTTGGTGCTGCCGCGAACCCGTGAAATCAGGGATGCACATATTTTCCTAAAAATCGCGGCAAAACCATCAATGTTATTATCCGTAAACATCCCTGACGCACTACAACGCCACGGCAGCCGCAGCAGTACTCTCAGTGCATTATTATACTGAACACGTAGGTATACAGGTTCATATTACCTATTGAATGACAATAGGGATGATGCCTGGGTAAAAAAAATGAAATTCTAATTAGTCCGTCAGTCAGATAATAAAAAAATATTAGACACGTATTTTTTGCTTTATCATATTAATAAAAAACTACTTAGATAAAACGCATTTTAAGTTGGGAAGTGGGGGTCGATACCTCACTAGTACGTATAAAATCTACATACTCGTGATCGCCGTAATCTTCAGATTACGTAAAAAAAGAAAAAATACGTGTCCAATCTTTTTTTTTATGATCTCAAAGACGGACAAAAATAATTGTTTAGTCATCATCCCTATTTCATGTTATCATGACATTTGAGGCCAATTCTAACTTAAAGTGTTGCATGCTTATTCTATTTATTATTTTTCCTCGCTTATCCTGCAATCAGTTTACAAAACTATGAGCAGATGAGTTATAGGATGATCTGGCAGGGGAGAGCTATTCGTCATCAGGAGCAACTCTCTTATTAGTCAGCTCTCATGTACAAGTAATCCAATTGTAGAATGTTGCGTCTTTTGAGTCTGCTGACACATTCTGGTATTGTGAGTTGAGCGGCCAATTGGTTGGGGTGTCTCTCCAGTCTGGACTCATATTTTTGCAAACAGGAACTTATTTCTTCCTTGACTGTTTTCATGTTCAGGGGTTCGTGCATTTTAGCGTTCCTTGTTTTAAGATGGTTTTCTGAGTTCTCTGTATCATGTTTATTTTGGAATTACACGCTGAGCCCCACAGTTGAATACTGATTCTATTGATTATACCTACCTTATGACCTGCAAACTGCAAAAAAACGTAAGACAATTTGAATTTTGCGCGGTAGCTTAGCGTATCCCCCTTAATGTCTTAGCTTGATCTAAGCAATCAGGCATTGTTTATATATAACACCACACCTGTAATTTCCAAAGAGTAAGACAGAGGCGTATAGTACAAAAATATTTCGACAATTATGTTTACGTCTCATGTAATAGGGGACAAGCCTATATGATGTCGCCCATGGGCATATGCCCGCCCGTATTTTTCTGAATACTCATGCTAAATTATCTAAAATTAACTTAGAAAAGGGGGGTTTGTCTTATTTTTTTTTTCAATATTCCGGTATGATTTCATGGACTTACACTTGTGTTTTTTAAAATAAATACTGTTTTTTTTTTTTTTAAATGTATTCACCTCCATTTTATTTCCTAGTCGACAAATTTTAGTAAAAAATATTAGTTAATCCGATAAAATAACTCATAAGTTAATAGCAAAAATAAACCGAATCCAAATCGAGCCAATAATATAGGAGATATGGCAAAAGCTACAATGTTTTTTTAATAACATGAAAAATATTAAAAATAGACCCCCTTTCAAAGATAATTTTCTATATTTTCATTAATATTCATAAAAATACGGGCGGTGACATGCCCATGGGCGACATTGTATATTATGTATTGACGTCAACCGGACACAAATCCATTATCCGACTGACTGCATCGTTGGTTTAGTGCTCACAAGCGCGAATCCTAACCTTGAAGTCCTGGTTTCGATCTCTAGCTCGGGTTATTGATTAATATCGAAGTTTTATTGGGTTTTCCTATTAGGAATTTGTCAGTAGCATTATTAATTTATAAGATGCATTCATTACACGAAAATATATTTTTCAGTCGGACAGAGGCAGTAACAGTGGCAGCGATGAAGACTCTTCATTATCCAGTAATGAATCAACGTCTGAGTCCGATAAATCAGATTCTGAGACAAAAGATTCAGATTCTGGCTCCACTAGCGAAGAATCACCTGAAACTTCTGTTAGTGGTGAAAGAAGTCAGAGTGAATCTGGACAAGGGGATGTAGCCAGTGGTTCCGATGAGAACAGTGGCTCTGATGAAAATGGTAGCACTTCCAATTCAGGACAAACCGATGATGGCAGTGGTTCAGTAGCCGATGTAAATAGTGGATCCGGAGAGAGTACCAGTGAGTCTGGTGAAAGCAATAATGGGTCGGGACAGAGTAACAGTGGGTCTGGAGAGAGCAGTAGTGGCTCGGTACTGAGTAATCTTGGGTTGGGAGAGAGTAATAGTGGGTCTGGAGAAGATAATAGTATTTCTGGAGAAAACCATAGTATTTCTGGAGAAAACAGTGGTGAATCAAGAGATAATAACCAAGGCTTGGTAGAAAGTGGAAGTGGGTCTGACCAAAGTAACAGTGGGTCTGGAGAGAGTAACAGTGGTTCAGGTGAAAGCGAGCCTCAAGAGAATGATGGTAACAATAGTAATGAAGACAAAAAAAACGGGGATAACGTCGCAGCTAGTGACATAATTAAGCAATTCAGTGAAATATTAACTGATCTACACGACATATTTGTGAAAGGGAACGCTACTATCGTTTTACCAAAACCAGAGAAAGGTACACCTAATAATGTCGATGTACCGGGTATGCTAAACCACATATTAAGTGACGTCACAAATGATTCTGAAATTCTTCACCCTGGTGTTGAAATTAAGAATGGAGATCCAAATAATCCGAATATGGTGAATGTATTAGAAGGTTTGTTTACAAAAATAATTAAAAACAAAATCATTATCAACAACAATGTGCCGGGTGTTTCTAATCAACCCGGCGGAATAAATGCCGAAAAAGACAAAGCAGAAAAATCTAAAGAAGATAAAGCAGTAACGTCTGAAAAAGATAAAACTATAATTTCTAACAAAGAAGGAACAGTAGTTTCTGAAAAAAATAAAACGATAACTTCTGAAAATGATGAAAAGGCAACTACTGAAAAATCTAATATTGATGAAAATATACCTTCTGTGACAAATCCGGGCAAAGATAATAATGACGTAACAGGAAACCCGGACATAGATGAAGAAAATCCAGCTAGAACAGGTCCCGAAGAAGATAGAAACTCACTTGGTGGAATTGAAACCCCTGATATCAATACATCCGATGAGATTTCCCCTAAAAAAGAAGAAGCAGAGAATCCAAATGAAACTTCAACATCGTCACCAGATGAATCTAACAAAGACGCTGGTTTAGGAAGTATAAATGATGATCATGAAAGCTTAGGTAACGAAAGTGAGAACCCTGATGACCACGAACCTACTATTGATACAGAAAACCCTGACCAATCTGATGAATCTGGTGACCACAAATCTATTGATGAAACAGAAACACCTGATAGATCCAATGAAACTGGTGACCACGAGCCTACAATTGGAACAGAGGAGCCTGAACGATCTAATGAAAATGATGACCACGAGCCTAACACTGAAACAGAAAAACTAGACAGATTTAATGAAACTGGTCACCATGAAGCCATTGATGAAACAAAGGAGCCTGATGAAAAAAAAGTCAGTGGAGAAGAAGTGAGTCAAATACCAATGGAAGATCATACTGAGGCACCAAAAAAAGTCACAACGCCACCTATTGAAGAGCCCAAAGAGCAGAAATGTCCTGTTCAAAATAATAAGGTAAAGACTACAAATACTTCTGTACCTATCTTGGTTTTCACGAGATTCGCTATAGGAGAAACAGTAATACCAATAATATAGTGTGGCAATCTAATAGATATATTTAAACTATATTAGACTTATTTGCATTAATAGACTTGTTAGTGATAATGGTTGACTGTCCCGTTGGTGTCGTAGTCGCAAGCGCGACTGTTGAGCTTGGGGTCCTGGGTTCGATTCCCAGGTTGGGTACAGTGTTATTGGGTTTTTCCATTGGGAAGTTCTTAGTAGCAGCCCGGAGTTTGGAAGTTGGCGGTTGATACCCCCGTGCCTCGGAATGTACTTGACTCCCCTGGCCCTACGACTGATCTCTCTCCGGTCGTGTCGGGTTCCCGTACCATCGGACTATGAGAGTGAGGGAAGAAACTGCACCTGCGCCTGCGCACACACTTGTGTACTATAATTTCTCGCGCACCGAAGGCTAGAGTCCGGTGAGATTGGCCACCACGGCCGAAATTCAGTCTGGAGGGCTACTATTAGCTATGATAGATCGTATGTGACATTACCATTTTAGAGAACAGTGCTGTATTTTGTTTATGACACTATTTTTAACCAGTTTTTTCTTCAGGAAAATGAGTCTGAGAAGAATACTAAAGTGGATTACATGCTGGATTTGATAAATAACGTAAGTGTCATTAAGCTACAATAAACACAAATCATGGTCGCCTTCTTCTCAAAGTAACATCGTACAGCTGCCCAGTATTTCTATTCTGTGCTCGTGATTTAATTAAGATCTATTTTGTTTTTAATTTTCTTTATTATTTGAGGTGATTATCATTCCGTATGGACTTGTTTCTGTGACAAATTAATAATTTTTTTCTTTCTTTTTCTTACTTTGTAAAAACTAAACCAATTTGAATGTTCACAAAAATATATTTAATTAAATTCTGAATTGAGGTAATTTTTTGTTCATAAAACATTTTTCTTTTTTCAGGAGAAATTCTGGAGCTTCATGGGTGACTTGGGTGCTAAATACATAGCATCGTTGTCGGAGGTATGGCAGAAAATTTATTAAATGTTATCATTTCATAAAACTTACATATATTTTGATTTCGAAACGCTTTTAAAATATGAAATATGAGTGAACATTTTATGGTTATTTTATCATCTAAACCTGAATAATATATTACAGCGCACCACAAAATTCATCAAAGACGAGGTTGCAGCGCAAGTAAGCAAATATTTTGAAGAACATCCGATAATTAACAAGGAACCAGTTATAAATGCTGAAAAAGATCCGGCAGAAGATAAAAAACAAGAAAACCACAATGATAAAACCGACGTGGGAGACAAAAAGGTAAATGAACCCAACAGTAGCGAAAAGGGTGCAATGCAATCTAGTAGTGGTGAAAATATTGTAAATGAACCCACAAGTGAGGAAAAAAGTGAAAATGAACCTATCAGTGGCGAAAATAACCCTACTATTGGTGAAGATGACGTTGATGAACCTACTACTGGTGAAAAGATTGTAAATGAACCTAACAGTCACGAAGAGGGTGAAAATGAAAGTAGTAGTCATGAAAAGAATGAAAATAAACCTACAAATGAAGAAAACAATGAAAACAAACCTACAAATGAAGAAAATAATGAAAATAAACCTACAAATGAAGAAAACAGTGTAAACAAACCTACTTCTGACCACACCATCGAAAGAAAACACAATAAAATTGTTACCACCGAAAGGCCGAAGAAAGACACACCATCAGTACATGTAAAAGCTAACACAGTTTACGGCAACACTGTAGGCAACGACAAAGTAACAAACGTGTACATTTTCTATGCCAGCAAAAACATGGATGACATCATGAAAAATATCAAAAACCTTGTCAATGGAAATAATAGTACTAACATCTTTACATTCGGACCTCACAGGCCTAAACCTGGTCATGTAGGTCTCCATAATCATAAAGATAATACGGGTAAGAAACCAGAGGTCAATGAAAAAGGTAAGCCTACAGAATTGCCTGAAGTGACTGAAGGAGTAAGTGAACCAAGTGCCAGTGGTGATGTTACAGAAGAAACGAAGAATGAATCTGGTAATTATGGTACTGAAAGTAATACTGAATCAAATGTGCATGGAAATGACGTAACAGGTCCTACGGTTGAAAAGCCCGATACAAATGATAACAGAGATAATTCCGGTGAAGGATATATTACTGAGACGCATACAGGAAATAATTCTGAAGAACCTAATGATAATGCAGAGAGTAATACTGATTCGACGCCTTCTAACAAAGATCAAACTGAACCTAGTGAAGTAGGTACTAATTCTGGAGACAGTAATGCAGTAACTCCAGGCCCAAACGAAGATATAGCAGCTGAAAAAGATAAAACTGAAAATCCTGACACGGCCACTAACAATGTGGGAAATGTTGTCACAGAACCTGAAAAAGATGCCTCTGTCGAGAATAAAGGTGCCTCCGATGAAAACAAGGGAGCCTCTGATAAAAATAACGGTGCGTCTGAGGCGAACACAGGTGCCTCCGGTGTGAACAAGGGTACCTCTGGCGAGAACACTGGTGCCTCTGGTCAGAAGCCTGGTGCCTCTGATGAAAATAAGGGTGCTTCTGGCGAGAACACGGGTGCCTCCGGTGTGAACAAGGGTGCCTCTGGCGAGAAGCCTGGTGCCTCTGATGAAAATAAGAGTGCTTCTGGCGAGAACACAGGTGCCTCCGGTGTGAACAAGGGTACCTCCGGCGAGAACACTGATGCCTCTGGTCAGAAGCCTGGTGCCTCTGATGAAAATAAGGGTGCTTCTGGCGAGAACACAGGTGCCTCCGGTGTGAACAAGGGTGCCTCTGGCGAGAACACTGGTGCCTCTGGTCAGAAGCCTGGTGCCTCTGATGAAAATAAGGGTGCTTCTGGCGAGAACACAGGTGCCTCCGGTGTGAACAAGGGTGCCTCTGGCGAGAAAACTGGTGCCTCCGGTGAGAACAAGGGTACCTCCGGTGAGAACACTGGTGCCTCTGGTGAGAAGCCTGGTGCCTCTGATGAAAATAAGAGTGCTTCTGGCGAGAACACAGGTGCCTCCGGTGTGAACAAGGGTACCTCTGGCGAGAACACTGGTGTTTCTGGTGAGAAAACTGATGCCTCTGATAAAAATAAGGGTGCGCCTGGTGAGAACAAGGGTACCTCCGGCGAGAACACTGGTGCCTCTGGTGAGAACACAGGCGCCACTGGCGAGAATACAGGCGCCTCCACCGAAAACACGGGTATATCTGGCGAGAACACTGTTGCCTCTGGCGAGAATACAGGAGCCTCTGGTGAGAAGACTGGTGCCTCTAATAAAGATAAGGGTGCCTCCGGTGAGAACAAGGGTACCGCCGGTGAGAACAAGGGTGCCTCTGGCGAGAACACTGGTGCCACCGATGAGAACAAGGGTGCTTATGGCGAGAACACTGGTGCCTCTGGTGAGAAAACTGATGCCTCTGGTGAGAAGACTGGTGCCTCTGATAAAAATAAGGGTGCCTCCGGTGAGAAGAAGGGTGCCTCTGGCGAGAACACTGGTGCCTCCGGTGAGAACAAGGGTGCCTCTGGCGAGAACACTGGTGCGTCCGGTGAGAACAAGGGTGCCTCTGGCGAGAACACTGGTGCCTCTGGTGAGAACACAGGCGCCACTGGCGAGAATACAGGCGCCTCCAGCGAAAACACGGGTATATCTGGCGAGAACACCGGTGCCTCTGGCGAGAACACAGCTGCCTCTGGTGAGAAGACTGGTGCCTCTAATAAAAATAAGGGTGCCTCCGGTGAGAACAAGGGTGCCGCCGGTGAGAACAAGGGTGCCTCTGGCGAGAAAACTGGTTCCTCCGGTGAGAACAAGGGTGCCTATGGCGAGAACACTGGTGCCTCTGGTGAGAAAACTGATGCCTCTGGTGAGAAGACTGGTGCCTCTGATAAAAATAAGGGTGCCTTCGGTGAGAACAAGGGTGCCTCTGGCGAGAACACTGGTGCCTCCGGTGAGAACAAAGGTGCCTTTGGCGAAAACACTGGTGCGTCCGGTGAGAACAAGGGTGCCTCTGGCGAGAACACTGGTGCCTCTGGTGAGAAAACTGATGCTTCTGGTGAGAAGACTGGTGCCTCTGATAAAAATAAGGGTGCCTCCGGTGAGAACACAGCCGCCTCTGGTGAGAAGACTGCTGTCTCTGTTGAGAAGACTGGCGCTTCTGGTCAGAAGACTGGTGCCTCAGGGGAGAACAAGGGTGCCTCTGGCGTGAACACTGGTGTCTCCGGTGAGAACACAGGCACCTCCGGTGAGAAAATAGGCGCCTCCGGCGAGAACACAGGTGCCTCTGGTGAGAAGCCTGGTGCCTCTGATGAAAATAAAGGTGCCTCCGGTGAAAATAAGGGTGCCTCCGGCGAGAACACTGGTGCCTCTGGTGAGAAAACTGATGCTTCTGGTGAGAAGACTGGTGCCTCTGATAAAAATAAGGGTGCCTCCGGTGAGAACACAGGCGCCTCCGGTGAGAACACAGGTGCCACAGGCGAGAACACAGGCGCCTCTGAAGAGAACACAGGTGCTTCCAGTCAGAACATTGGTGCCCCTGGTGAGAATACAATTGCCTCTGGTGATAACAAAGGTCCCTCTGGCGAGAACACTGGTGCCTCTGGCGAGAACCAAAGTAACTCAAAAGAGCCCAAAGACACGTCTGGAGAGCACAAAGACAGCTCTGGCGAGAAAGACGCCTCTGTGGAGATAACAACCTCTGGAGAGAAAAACCATTCTGGTGAAAAGAAAGACGGCTCTGCTGAGAAAGACGCAACTAATGAAAAGAAAGACAGCTCTGCTGAGAAAGACGCCTCTGGTGAAAATAAAAATGGTTCTGGTGAGAAAGGCACCTCTGGTGAGGATAAAGATGCCTCTGGGGAGACAAACAACTCTGCAGGGAAAGGCGCCACTAGTGAAAATAAAGAGGCACCTGAGAAGGACGCTTCCAGTGAGAAGGATGCCCCTAGTGACAAAGACAACTCTGGCGAGGAGAACGGCTCTGGGGAAAAGAATCATGCTTCGAGCGAGAAACATGCCTCAACTGAAAATAAAGATACCTCGGGTCTGAAAGACGCCTCTGGTGTGATAGACGCCTCTGGAGAGAAGAACGGTGGAAAAAAAGACGGCTCTGCTGAACATAAAAACGCCCCTGGCGAAAAAAACGTATCTGCTGAAAACAATAATGCCTCGAGCGAGAAAGTCGAATCAGTTGAAAAAAAAGACGGTTCTGGTGAGAATGACGCCTCAAGTGGTAAAGATGTTTCCTCTGGAGAAAAATCAGCTGAGGTGAAAGACGCCTCGAGACAAAAATCTGCTAAGAACTAATCAGTAGAAATCCAGATGTAATGGAAAGCACTGAAAATTAATTGAGTGAGAAAGATGCATTGAATGCTGTGTTGGAAGAAAACGTAAAGTAAATAGGACTAAAACCTTAACTGAATTTGAAGTATGACAGCTAGTGATATTACAGACTAGTATACTTTTAGGCATTACTAGCAAAAGGTTATTGACTATAATAAATCAAATTCAGTGCTTCAAAATATTGCCGTACGCTAAGATAACCAATCAATCAATCAACTCAGCCTATCGCAGTCCACTGCTGGACCTAGGCCTCTCCCAGGCTGCGTCCCAACACCCTGTCCTCCGCCTTCCGCATCCAGTCTAACACAACCATCTTTTGAAAGTCACCGGTCCATCTAGCTGGCTGATGCGCGGCGCGGGAATGTCAGGACTCGTGTGCTTCACCGTCTATCGGTCCTTCGACAAACATGGCCAGCACACTGCCACTTCAGCTTGCTTACTCTGCAAGCTATGTCGGTAACTGCGGTTCTTTTCCGAATAATTTCACATTTAGGTCTAACCTACCTAAATCATCCCTAGTTTGGTAGTGGATGAACTACTCCAGAAACAGTCGAATAGGGATGATGCCTGGGTAAAAAAAAGAAATTCTAATTAGTCCGTCGGTCAGATAACAAAAAAATATTAGACACGTATTTTTTGCTTTATCATATTAATAACAAAATACTTAGATAAAACACATGTTAAGTTGGGGAGTAGGGGTCGCTACGTCACTAGTACGTATAAAATCTACATACTCGTGACGTCATGGCATATTTTAATTCAATGTATCACCGTAATCTTTACATTACGTAAAAAAAATAAAAAATACGTGTCCAATATGTTTTATTAATCTCCAAGAAGACGGACTAAAAAAAGTTTTAGTAATCATCCCTATTGTATGATTTCCGAAGTCATTAATAATAAGGCTTCATAATTTTGTAAATAGATAGATACCTATAAGTTTGTTTTTAGTTAAGAAAAAGTGAAATAAAAATGTTATTATATCCTAAATATCTTTTTCTTTACCGATCCGCGCATAGGCGGACAGGCCCGTGCCAGTACTTAATTCAATGCAGCATACAGCCTACAGTCGACTAACAAAATGGCCGCTCCTCAATTTTAATTCATCTTATGGCAGTTCTCCCACCACCGGCGATTAACGAGTAGCGAGTAGAGCAACTGAAAACGAGTTGGCAAGCAACGAGCAGCAAGTGCGCGAGGGGGCGACGGGCGATTACTCGCTGGTATGCGTATGTACCAAGCGCGAGGCTCACAGCGAGTGTTCTGTCACCAACCGAGCTTCGGAGCGAGTACTCTCTATGATAGCTCTTGTCGCTCAGCGATAGGGGTGTGTAACTCTTTACGGAACCGACTCACTGATCCGGATAATTGAAGTGTTCCAAAAGATCGGTTCAGTAACAACGTTTCAAACGCATCATTTGAATCTGAATCATTACTTTGCGTCTGAGCTCTTTCCACGCGACCGTCGCTTGCGAGGCGACTGAGCAGCAGAGAGCGAAAGAGAAAGACTGAGACACTGAGTTACGTTACTCATCAGTACTACTAAAATGACTCGCAAGTCGCGAGTGAGCGGGTGACACATTACAATTTATTTAAGTCAGAAAGAGATACCAAATGAGATGTGTATCATTCATACTCTCACAGTTTTTCGTTGTCATTATCCATTTTAATATCCTTTTGAGTCGATGCTTCATTATATATTATTAATACTTTTTGCCCTCTTCTTCTCTTCTAATTTTGCTGTGCCCGATAGGGTCCATATTGGTATTTTACTTTGTTATACCATCTATGTAATACATATGGAATGCAATAAATAATTGAGTATTGAGTTTCCAAATGAAACATATCAATGATTCGGATCATTTCAGTGATCCAGATGCAAATGTTCCAATCGCAAAAATTATTCACTTTGCCCACCTCTACTCAGCGAGAAACTAGTGGAGCGAGTCCTCGCCGGCACTGTGAACAGTCAGCGATCAACTATTAACATATGCATTTCTTTTGTTTACACGAAATGTATATCTATAGTACGTTTCTTGAGCGAGAAAATAGCCCATATTTAGTCGCTTCCTCGCCGGCGCCGCGGCGGTGGGACAACTACCTAAGTGTGTAAGCTTCTAACTCGTAGAAGGACAAACGAAACCATTGGGTGATTCAGGTGATAATTAAAATAAAATATATATTTTAAAACATTTTTTATTATTACTAAATAACAAAGTATGAACTTATGGCACAAAAGAGATGGAAATATATCGCTTCAGACTTATTATAAGACTAAAATCGCTTAAACCCCATGTCAGTCAGTTTATTGACATTCAATTATAACGATAATTTAAATTATTTGGAAAAACTTCACAAACATTTTGGATCATATAATACAAAAAAAAATATGAGCTCATAATTTCAATGTACAGCTGATCACAAGGACAACAAAACGTAAAATAACATTACGCCTTGTGGCCCAGAAGGGTTAGGCAGAGATGTACCTATAGCACACCCACATTTCGCCAGTTATGTTTAAGGCCCATATAACCGGGGGCGAGCCTTTTGCCATCAACCGGGCACAAACCCAGACTCCGGGCTGCTACTGAGAAATTCCAGGTGGAGAAACCCAATAACAATTTGCCCGACCCGGAAGTCGAACCTCATGCTCAGCAGTACCGATTGCGATCACAGGACCAACACGGCAGCGATACAAAAAATATGAAGTCAATTTCAAGTTACAGCTGATCACAAGGACATTAAATTAAAATACGAAAAAATATAAAAATGTTGTGTATTATGCTTGTGAAGTTTTTCTAATTTAATGTACCGTTGAATTTATTATGTCTGACAGAAGAATAAGCCTGCCATACAATTTTTTTATTCATTTTATTTTGACTGTATTTTTTTACCGAGTATTATTCCATATTTGTTATATGACTGACACAGCGTTTATATTTAAATCGATAGATGGCAGTAAGGGAAATATAAAATTTTAACTTAAATAATCGTTTATAAAATAAAATAAAACTATGCTATTATGGGCCTGTTTCTCGAAAGAAAATTATCTGAGAAACTGGCGTACCTCGCGTCTTATTTAAAAGTCGAGATCGTCGCGTGCGTATGTCACTTTTTGTACGAAAAATCAGAGAGCGCCCGCTGTTGGCGCGACCACGCGATCAGATTCACCGAGCAATAGTGACATCTGAGCGCGATGATCGCGTATTCGCGCGGCGATCGCTTTTAAATAGGACTTGGCCTGAAGGTTTCTTACATACCATATTTTATTATGTTTTTTTGCGGTGTATTACAAAAATGCCTCCATGATCAGTGAGTACTTAAATGTACGTGAGGCGCACCCTGGACAGTCAGACCCGATACGATCTTACTGACTGGATAATATTGTGCCCAAGGCATGGGTTATAGAGCTAATCTGCGTTCACAATTTATTTGTCAAACATGTAAACAAACACGAGTTTTACACTTAGACAAACATCAACTTTATGCAAATGTAAATTAAGTTGATTTTAGACCGACTATTACTGTTGAAAAAGTTATGAAAACTATGAAGTTGTAGCGCAAACTGAACCTTATGTATAGGCATTACAGTTGTTTTGCTTAAAACTCGTGTTTGGCAAATGAATTGCGAATGCAGATTACAAGGTTATTTTGGCGCGTGGCCAAAATTGGAACTAACGCCGCCATCTTGTTTTTTGAATACATTTCAAGTGACATTTCACAAAAAAATTGCACAAATGTTTCCCAACCCCCCTTTAAACGTCATTGCCGCGCCAAAACATGCTTGTAGCACAAAGATATAAATATGTCTGGATAGACAGACAAAGCTGTGAACTCTTCGAAAAAAATAGCGTCCAACTGTAATGCCGCTAAATGTACGCACACTAGACAAATGCAATGACAGCACAATAACGTAGCACGAGTGTAGCTGTCAAGCAGAAAAAATTGGCTTGTTTGTTTTAGTTCTTTTGCAGCGCGACACTCTATCTAGACATATAAATTATCAAAGTTGTAGCAGTGTATTCTCGAATAATTAGATACGTAACACCACACACAAGAACTTTTTCGTTTTTTAAAATGTTATTGAAACATTTGCTCCCAGCTCATCATCCACCTAGCTTGTTCCTATGTTGGGATCGGCTTTCAGTCTAAGGCAGCGCCCAATTTAAAAACAATCGTCGCGCGAATTCGCGATCGTCGCGTTAATATGTCACCTTTTGTTCGATGAACGTGAACGTGAACGCGTGGTCGCGCCGACAGAGGGCGCTTTCCGGTTTTCCGAACAAAAAGTGTCATACGGACGCGATGATCGCGTATTCGTGCGACAATAGATATATATTTATAATACATCTATGCGCGGGACGATCGCTTTAGAACAGAACGCGGGATGACCCAGCTCAATAGCCTTATTTTCCCGCTAAAAATATGGTATGCAAGAAATCATATTACAAGTAATATGTAAATATTATGATATCCATACTTATTGATAAAAATACATAAAGTAAGCTTCTATATTAGAAATAAACTATTTAGTTTTATACTCAAAAGCATGATTTTAACACTTCCATATCAATTACTTCTAACTGAACAGACAACTGTGCACTTCTTCTTCCCAGTTAAAGCACTAGGAAGTGGTAAAGGGCGGGCGTGCTGGGGGCCTGTCTTATGTAATTTTAACGTTCGAAAAGTGCTGATTCTCAGCCTTGTTTGAATAAATGACTTGATTTTATGATTGGTTAGCTCTGGCCAAACTGAGACGAACCCCGCGAACGAATTTCGTCCCATATCCCGCGCGTGGTTCGCTTCAGTTTAACTGAACTTAAAGCATCCCGCGCACTAGACGGTCCCGACCACGACCAGTGGTCGCGGCGACCAGGTGAACTATACAAACCGATACGAGTCGCGCACTTGGTAGCAACAGCCAAGTAGCCGCAGACCATACAATACCGCTAGACGGCCATGAATGGTCGGAGTCGTGGCTGTCCATTGCGCGAGATCCATTTTTGTTTTTCAGTAAACATGAGATTTCACAGTAGATTTACTGAACAGAAACATGATTAGGGTTTCAAAAAACTGGGTGATTCTTAATTTTAATATTGCTAACTCTTATAAGTCACCACGCTTTTAAAAGTTTAATATAAAAATATATAGTAATTTTGAAAAAATATTTAAGTATTTGATTTAAATACAATGCCAATTAATTGTATATAGTAATTTAAAAAAACATATTTAAGTATTTCATTTAAATACAATGCTAATTAATAGGCAAATTATCAAAATTTTGGGGCAAAATTTTTGCTTTTGTATGGTAAAATTTTCTATGATGACTTTTTTTTACTTTCTGTTAGCATACGAGCCGCTTTCCGAGCGAAAAACGAGTGAAAATAAAGTTATTAATTAGGATACTAAAAACACTTGCAATAACTTGGAGATCCTTACGTGCAAAAGGAATACAACAGAATTTCAACAAAAAAAAATGGTTTAAATATAAATATGTATCATTATTATTAAGGCGTTGTTTTTATACACAATTTTGACATGAGTAGAATAAGTTGATTACATGCATTGTTAATGTAATATTTAATTTCTTGAATTATTATGCAAAATACATACTTATTCAATGAGAAAAATAACAATAACTAAATTAAAATAGAAAATCCATTATTTGCTTAAATGTTAACTTTGCTACATAATATAAAATCCATATAATTAGAAAATTTATATTTAAAAACTATAAATATTTCATAAAAAGAAATACTATTTTAAAAATAAAGTGATTAGCAAAACTCATTTCGAGACAAAAAAATTAAGAAGTAAAAAAACTGTTTACCTAGCCAAAATCATGTTATAAATATTTTTGGTTTGAAGGTCGAGAATTTTGACGAGAGAACATTTATAAATAAAAACATAACAAGCATAAAAAAACCATTAAGGCCTAGAAAAAAAGGGCAAGAAAATAGCTTAGATAAATTAATGTGTACTAGCCAAAAATGTTAGTAGATTTTGGCAAGTAAACATTTATTTAAAATATAAATATTATTAAATAAATAAATAATATGATTTTTTATAAATACATTATTATATTGTGTGGCACTAAGGGAAAAATAAACTATCTTATAAATGTAACAGGAACTTATGAAACGGAAGAATTGATAGTATACATTTTTTATAAATACAATTATTATAGAAAAACTTCATATAAAAGATTTTAATCCAATTCATAACAATTTATGATGCTTTCACAGTCATATTTTTCAGCCACCAAATATAAAAAACAAATAAAAAATATATTTTATAATTTACCCAACCCAATGAGTGCTTTTATAATTTCTAACGTCACGATACCTATCGTGGACATCCTCGACGGCATCACGATAACACAGGAAAGTGAAATGTATGGAAATATATGAAATGTCTTCTAAATTCCCGTCCACGATAGCGTAATAACGTGCACGTATTTCCATGTACTTTATGGACGAGGACGTCCACTTTAATGACGTGATGTTAGGAAATATGCACGCAATAAATAATTACTTCATAGAAAAAAAAAGTTGAATTTGTTTTCAAAATATTTTAACATTGTAGAAATATATTTATAATATGTATAAATTCCATTCTTATGTATAATGTCATATTCTGACCCGTACAAACACTGATCCTTTAAAACTATAATAATGTAGATTTATTAGCTTAAATATACAGTGTTAGTGAAACTAGAAATATGAAAGATTTTTAGATTGAATTTATAAAGGTGTAACCGTCAGAGTGCCAAGTCATAGGTCTCGACTTCGAACCCAAGCCACGCACCTCTGACTTTTCGGATGTATGTGCGTATTGTATAATTATCACTTGCCTCTAAAACGGTGAAGGACTTCGTGAGTAAACGATGCCTGAGAGATATTTCTCGGCGGCATGTGAAGCCAAGTCAGAGGCCCATGGGAGGCTTTCAAACTCTGACATCAATTTAGTCACTAACCCCACGAAAAACCGAAGATTTTTGAATTTGCTATAATTGATGAATTTCACTGGGAGTGCTTCTAATAATCACCCATGGTTAAAGCCGCATAACCAATGTATAAAAAAAAATGAAAATGACAATTTTCCTACTTTTATTATAACACTACCTTCCGCCACCGGCATCGCCCGCGTAATATTTTTTTAAAATTATAACCTATAATTTAGCCCTAGTTTTGACATAGGCCACACAATCCCATTTTAAATAACAATCAAAATGCCTCTTCAAATCCTAGCCTCACCAACACAAACTACCCTAAAGAGTACAATATACTTATTTATCGCTGATCCTAAGTTCGGCCAGTTCCTGCTCCTCATCCACCTCGTCTTCATCATCAGAACCGTGGACTGACGCGGCCGGGGTTGTACCTCCTGGAAAGGCAGTTGAGTGGAGTTAGTTTTGAGGTGGTTTTAGATGTAAACATAACATCACGGCATGTTTTCTCGAAAGGTGGGGCAGAGGTGTACCAATACAGGGTGGCAGGGTCATCGACGCGAAGCCTGTTACCATGGATTCAGTACATGATTCTGAACCCCGCTGCGTTGAAATTTTTCGTCGGTTATTAAAAAAGGAACTGCTGTTCCATACATTTTGACCGCGTAGGTATTGCACTTTTCTATGAAACACCAGATTTTTTTTAAAATAACTGACGAAAAATGTCAACGCATGGGCATTCAGAATCATGTACTGAATTCATGGTATCAGTTTTCGCGTCGATGTCCCTGACAGCCTGTATAGTACCCATTAGGCCATTCGTCGCTGAAAAATCTGTTGCCGTGCTGTGCCGCCGAATTACTGGTTAATTCCAGTTGAGATAGTGAGCAAACACGAGAGTATTCAATATTGAAGGAAATTAATGTGAAATTATAAACATGTTTAGGGACTTCTAATTTTGTCATCTTTATTACATGTATGGCTTAGATTGCCTACAGGAAATTGTTGGCTCCTCTTGAGTTACTTTTATATAAACCGATTTTTTTATTTTTTTTATTTATTTATTCACACACAGGCTACGAAACCAACCAACAGAGACATAAATAGTAAACGTTTCCGGCACCATAAAAAACACGATGCTAAAACTCAAGTGCTTATTTCGTGCATATGATCACAAAAATCCCAGTGTAAAAAACATGTGCAGAATTCTCTATTAACGCGAGTACAAAAAATACTACTACTACAAAAACTTTTTTCTTTTGTGAAAAACCTTTCTAAAGTCCCGCCGAATTGTGACCAAAAACCCGATCGTGTTAAACCAAGATTCAGGGCTGCCAGAGTTTCCATTTTCCCCGGATTCATTGTTGTTATTGTTAGGCTGGCAATCACCACAACGCCATCTGTCAACATCGTTTATACTATTTTAGGCGCTATCGCTTTGAAATAAGGATTGTTATTGTGTGTCCTTATGTCAAAAGAATAGTGCGTAATAGTTATTGACAGATGACGTTTAGTTATTGACAGATGACGTTTAGAGTTGCAAGTGCAAAACTAACTATCGATTACATATCAATTTTAATAGCCGCTTATATGATCAAAGAAAGAAATAGGTAATTGAATTACTTTAACTGGAAACGTGGTACTTATTTTTTATTTTATGATTACTAGGTAAAATATTATCACAAGCACATCAAGCACATCTGGCGACTATCTTATAAAATATCAATCTGAAAAGCGTTCATTCTGAAAGTTGGCAACGTCGCAATAGCTGTCAAACATTTACCTGTTTTGATTAATTTGGAAATATTACTGTATGGAAATAAGAAATGTGGGTAACTGGTGCTAAAATATTGATTATGAAATGCAATCATAAATACAACACCAAATATTTACTTTTATATATAAAAAAACAATTTGAAAACTTTCCAAATGTCTTTTTTACACCTAAAACTGTTACAACATCAAATTCAGTGTTATCATCGCAATTAATTATTAATACTCTAGTTCACTAGTTAGTCATATTTCCATACAGTAATATTGCTAAATTAATCAAAACAGGTAAATATTTGACAGCTATTTGCGACATTGGCAACTTTTTGAATGAATGCTCTTAACAAAGTGACAGCTAGCACCTGTCATTTTACTCCAGTGAATAATTCGCCTATACGACAGTTTGACATATTTTCAATACAAAAGGTGTCAAACCGCCATTTTTATTCTCCAGATGAAAGTTATCTGTGGATAAAAAATTCTGGCCCTAATAATACTGAAATTACATATATTCCAAAAAGATTTATTGACTTTTCAGAGGCAGCCCCGAATCCAAACCTAACCTAATTCTGAACTCCATCAGCACAATCCTGCAACTTCGCGATCAGCTGATCAATCTGCTCCGCCACAGCTTCGTTCAAAGGCTCCAGAAAGTTCTCATTCGGCGTTCGGTAATGTTCGTGCTCCGATTCGGTAAAGTTCGGCTTTTCAAAGCTGATTTCAAGGCTCGGGTCGTCGCCATCGTCAGTAATATCGAGGATTTCCAAAGATTTTTGTAATTTGATTAGATTTTTTGTTTGCACGTCAATTTGTTCGTCAGAGGTTTGACTCTGTTCGTCCTTTGTTTCTTTTTCGTTTGATATTTGGCGTTCTCGGCGTACTGTGGTGTTTAAGATATTTATTTTTGTATATTCTAGAGTAAATATACTAGTTCTGCGTGACTCTTGCATCGAAAACTTTTAAAATTCAGCTGTTGGAAAGATTTCGGGGCGTATGACACGCATACTTTCGTTTCAATACGAAATACTTTTACTTCTACTAAGACTGTCCTACTGACGATGCAATTTCACATGTTGACCCTACCTATGCCCCATAGGTTTAGGTAGTTAATTAAAGGTAAACAAATAGTAAAAAGGGTTTTTAAAGAAGACACATCCTTGTATAAAAATACGATATAACAAGTATAAATTTATTTTGGATTTTTACAATAGTTTCCTCTTTTATTAATGTATGTTAAACTTTATAATTTATTCTTAAACTACTCTTCGTAGACGTAACTGCTTGAGCACAATTTTTTGTTACATTTATACATAATTAATATAATATTTTGTAATCTGTCTATTGTAAAAAGCCCAAACTCTAAACCTGAACAAATTATAACGTTGCAAAATGTAGGATTACAACTGTGACGTAGCATGATAATTGAAGCGTGCGCGTGGACCCACGGGCGCGTTTTAATACAGAGCCATCTGGAATAAGTTTTTATCTCGCATAGACTGTTTTACCCACCCACAGATGCGTTTTTTTTATACAGAGCCATCTAGTATAAGTTTCTAGCTCGCATAGACTGTTTTACCCACCCACAGACGCGTTTTTTAATACAGAGCCATCTGGAATAAGTTTTTAGCTCGCATAGACTGTTTTACATACCCACAGACGCGTTTTTTAATACAGAATCATCTAGTATAAGTTTTTAGCTCGCATAGACTGTTTTACCCACCCACAGATGCGTTTTTTTTATACAGAGCCATCTAGTATAAGTTTCTAGCTCGCATAGACTGTTTTACCCACCCACAGACGCGTTTTTTAATACAGAGCCATCTGGAATAAGTTTTTAGCTCGCATAGACTGTTTTACCCACCCACAGATGCGTTTTTTTTATAGAGAGCCATCTAGTATAAGTTTCAAGCTCGCATATACTGTTTTACCCACCCACAGATGCCTTTTTTAATACAGATCCATCTAGAATAAGTTTTTAGCTCGCATAGACTGTTTTACCCACCCAAAGACGCGTTTTTTTAATACAGAGCCATCTAGTATAAGTTTTTAGCTCGCATAGACTGTTCTACCCACCCACAGATGCGTTTTTTAATACAGAGCCATCTAGAATAAGTTTTTAGGTCACGTAGACTGTTTTACCCACCCACGGAGGCGTTTTGTTAATACAGAGCCATCTAGAATAAGTTTTTAGCTCGCATAGACTGTTTTACCCACCCACAGACGCGTTTTTTTAATACAGAGCCGTCTAGTATAAGATTTTAGGTCACATAGACGGTTTTACCCACCCACGGAGGCGTTTTGTTAATACAGAGCCATCTAGAATAAGTTTTGAGGTCGCATAGACTGTTTTACCCACCCACAGATGCGTTTTTTAATACAGAGCCATCTAGAATAAGTTTTTAGCTCGCATAGACTGTTTTACCCACCCACAGACGCGTTTTTTTAATACAGAGCCGTCTAGTATAAGATTTTAGGTCACATAGACGGTTTTACCCACCCACGGAGGCGTTTTGTTAATACAGAGCCATCTAGAATAAGTTTTGAGGTCGCATAGACTGTTTTACCCACCCACAGACGCGTTTTTAATACAGACCCATCTAGTATAAGTTTCTAGCTCGCATAGACTGTTTTACCCACCCACAGACGCGTTTTTTTAATACAGAGCCATCTAGTATACGTTTTTAGAAGCTCTCATCAAAACGCGTATTAAATTCATATTATCTCTCGCATATTATATATCTATATAATAGAAATACAAAGAGAGAGAAAGTCGCATAACGCTTTTTCCTTACGTGACGATTTCTACCAGTCAACTCCTACCGCACGCCGCGTTAAAGAACTGCGTTCCCAAAACTATACAAAAATGTACTTACTAGAATGCGTAGGACTGGGCGGTTCAGAGATCGGTCGTGGGTAGTTGAACCTCTTGCCCAGCTCCTGATCCATATGGTCCACGTAGTCTGGGTACACGATCTTCAGAGCTTCGGCGCGCGCTTGGCGGTAGTACTGTGGGGAAATTTGTTGATTTATTAAAGTAATCAAGAATAGAATAGAATACTGTGTAATATGAACTAGTGGTCGCCCAGAGGTCGAAATTCAACCATAATTCATTTAAATGTCATGATTCTAAGGTAGCCATCTTGTGTCAAACGCATGGTAGTGTGTGTAATGTTTATTTTTATTTTTATTTAATTTATTTCTAATGTATATTATATAAAAATATTAGCTTTCTGCACTCCTTCTCCATATAAACTTTAACTGTGCCGAATTTCATACTCCTCCGTCCGTGTAATTTTCGTAAAAAGGGGAACAAAGTTTTTGCTTCACGTATTAATATAATAATAATTACAGACAACAATACGGATTCGATTTCCGTACGCAAAGATTAGATAGTTGTTCAGAGTCCAGGATTTAGTGGTTGGCGAGAGAGATAAAATCAAAAACGGATACGCTAAACTGAACTGTCGAATTTATTTAATTAATAAATTTAATTCAAATTCAAAAGTCATTTATTCAAACTAGGCTGAGAATCAGCACTTTTCAAACGTCAAAATTACATAAGACAGTCCCCCGGCACGCCCGCCCTTCACCACTTCCTAGTGCATTAGCTGGGGAGAAGAAGTGGCGCAACAAACTGTCCAGCGGCACAGCTGTCTGTTCAGTTAGAAGAACAAAAAAAAAAGATTCTATATAATAGTATTCAAAATGATTTACATTACGCAACATAAAACATAATTTAAATTATTAGCCATATGTTAGCTAGCACACGCCAATATACCAGACAAAATCAACGAGAACAGCTACGCTCAGGCAGAAATAAAAAAAATAACGTAATAATTCAAATACAGCCGTTTTTGCGCCTGTGATGGCATCTAAATCGCCACATGCGAACTACGCATCAAAGACCTGACGTCACACTAAATCCTGACGTCACACAAATCGTGCATCGCGCAATTAGAGTTTACCGCGCGAACGACATATGCAAGACTATCCGACATCAATAGTTGAGTAGTTGCCCGCCAGACACGACACCCGTCTGGTCTCAGTATCCTCCCTTTTCTATGGTGGATGAGTGAACTTTACACCAATCCGGAACATACATCCAAATAAATAAACGGACAAACATTCTTCGTTACTTTTTTATTATATATATATAGATGATCATAAAAAATAAGGATATACTTACAATGCCTAAATTCCTCCAGTCTAAAAGATCTGACAGCCTTTCAGTTCTGTTCCTCTGAATGATACGCTGCCGCCGTGTGAGTCTGAAAAGTAAGGAAAACGTTTAGAAAACTAAACTACCTTCCTAAGGCATAGATTAGTACAAATAGTTCACTCCGAATAATCATTTAAATAAAAACCGACTCTTGCTACGACACAATAAAGTGCAATTCAGGTCACACAGCGCTAATTACCTACAGTTATATTCACCTAGAAGTTGCCTCTCTTTCTATCGCGTAACTCTTGTATCTCCTGACTACGTTACACTCAGTGAATTGGCCCGACAAGACAAGCCCGCCAAGTACTTGTAGCTTCATCCTAAAATGCGGAGTGCGCCTTCTGTACCCAATCACCCAATGCATCCTTTGATAATATTATTATGCATTGCATCACAACATTAATTACATAATGCGCCATGTTATATTTATTACGTATCCAATATGTCAAAACGTCAAACAAAAAGCATAAACGACAGCTGCGCGCACAGACTGTCTGTGGCGCGTGAGTCGCCTATGGTACGAAATGTTACCATTTTAAATATTATATTTTTTATAAACATTTAGGACTTGTGTATTGTATTTATTCATTTTATTTTTTGTTATCTTTCTCTGCTGCACCGGTTGACGTCATAACGTCAACGCCGGCTGTCCCTGAAAACCAGCGCTGGGGCTCTGTCTCGCATAGGGTCGCAGCTTTATGCTGAGCGATGGCCGTTTTGCGTGGATGTGACGCATGTTTTCCCCCAAATTGTTTATTTTCGTGTTTTGTTCTTACCTTGCGTCATGTGTACCGCAAATAAACGTATTTTCTTTCTTTCTTTCTGTACCAGTAAAAAGTACTTTAAAAAATTACTTACTTGGTAAAATCGTACATATACTGCGCTAGTTGCTGCACGGAGCCTTCGAGCGAGATGTACCGACGATCCACCACGTAGATACCGTACGACATGGGATCCGCTATATGATCCTGCATGAAGCAGCCGAAACCTGAAACAATGATATAAAAATTAGATTTTTGCTTTACCTATGGCAAATAGATTCTTATCAAAATTGATTACACATAAATACATTTTATTTTTTCAAATTTTAAATTCAACATTAATGATGTAACAAATATTTTTGTAGCAATATTTAATTTAAAAGCTCCATGAACTCTCCATGGAGTTTCTTGCCCGTTCTTCTCATATAATTCGAAAGGGGTCATAAAATTCGAGAAAGTCTTAAAATTAAATGTCATATAATTCGAAAAAGTCATAAAATTCGAAGTCTTAAAATTAAAAGTCATAAAATTCGAAAATGTCATAATATTCGAAAACGTCCTAAAATTAAAAGTAATAAATTTCGAAAATGTCATATTATTAGAAAAAGTCTTAAAATTAAAAGTCATAAAATTCGAAAATGTCATAAAATTCGAAAACGTCCAAAAATTACGTCATAAAATTCGAAAATGTCATATTATTAGAAAAAGTCTTAAAATTAAAAGTCATAAAATTCGAAAATGTCATAAAATTCGAAAACGTCCAAAAAATAAGTCATAATATTCGAAAATGTCATATTATTCGACTAAGTCATAAAATTCGTAAAAGTCATAAAATCTTGTCCATTCACCTGACAGGTTGGTGGTGACGCTGGGGATACCCATGACGGTGCACTCGGCCGGCGTGTAGCCCCACGGCTCGTAGTACGACGGGAACACGCCCAGGTGACAACCTCGCACGAACTCCTCGTAGTCCAGCCCGAATAACGGGTTGGTTGAAGTGAGGAATTCTGGATGGAATATTACCTGGAAATATAATTAATGATAAATAACACGCCTGATTCCAGAAGGGGATGAAAAAAATATTGGACGCGTATTTTTTTCTCTTTTTACCTAATCAAGAGATTACGGCAATTCATTGAGTTAAAATGTAGCATGACGTCACTGGCCGGTAGATTTTATACCGACTTGTGACGTAGCGAGCCCCCACTCCCCAACTTTAAACCATTTTTTATTAATGTGATAAAGCAAAAAATACGTCAATTTTTTTTTTCCAGTCCTGTTACGCAAATTTTTACACATTGCGTAACTAAAAAAGTCTGATTTATCTAACGTAATTTTAGTCAATGAAATAAGTAAGAAATAAATAAGAGTACCTAATATATAAGACTGATGACTCACCTTGACTTTATCATTCACTGTGTTAAAGAGTTCACATCTTCGGATGGAATTCAATACGGGATCACTCCAGTCATCCACCTGAACAACAGAAAAACATATTCAATAACATCAGTCTTAAACAAATCATAAAGTAATCATTAAATCTAAATAAATTGTACACGTAGTCTTAAGTTAGCAAGTAAGCGGTAATCTGGCGTCGATGTTGTCAATGTTGTGTTTACCTGTAATTGGCATATACAGGGTGATTGGAAGATGGGTGCAAAGCTTTAAGGCGAAGATAGTACAGACAATTTAGAACCATTTAAGCCATGGTTGTCTTAGACGAAGTCTTACCAAATATTTTTAACCAAATTTTTAAGTTTTTTTTCGGAAATTCTCAATATTTAATGTAAACTGCATAATTATGGCCAAATTGAATGATAAATGAATTCATTTTTTATTTATTTAATTAAAGTAATGTGTAAGCAATCAAGCAAAACATGTTTTAGGCTTCTGTGTCATTAGACATTTTTTTTACAGACATTTAAAGCTAAGAAAAAATTTAAAAAAATTACAATACGTCTTTTAAACCTTATAAAAAAAAAAACGGAGGGTGCTTTTTTGTTCAAACCTTTTTGAAGACATTCTTGATAATTGCTCTTTCTTTTGAGGTATCATTTATGCGGATATCTTACAAATTATTGAAATTAGGGCCTACAAACCAATTTGAGGGAGAAATTTTTGACTGATTAAAACAGCATTTGAATTAAAATTATTTATTTTTCATGTTCAAAATGACGGCCGTGATTCCTAATACAAGCACGGCCCCGTCTTCTAACTTCTGTAGTCGTTATTTTCAACATCATCTCCTGCTTCATTGTCTCAAACGCTGAATTTATTCTTTGTATCAATTCTTCTCTAGTGTTTATTTCTATGTTGTTATACACCATTCCTTGGCCCGGCCCCACACGAAAAAGTCCAACGGGGTCAGATCTGGGGAGCAAGCGGGCCAAGGGATGGGTCCATCCCTGCCGATCCAGCTATCAGGAAAGCAATTGCTGAGGTGTTCCCTTACATTTAAAGTCCAATGCACTGGACAGCCGTCTTGCTGAAAGATGACTGTTCGGTCGCTTTCGAAGATCGGGACACCTGATTCCTCTACCAGCAGTGGTAAATCAATTTGCAGAAATTGCAAATAATTTTCGCCATTCAATGGATCAGGCAAAAAGTGGGGCCCAATCAATGTTCTGCCAATTATTCCAGCCCATACATTCACAGAGAATTTCATCTGAAATGACACCTGCTTCTTAAAATGTGGATTGTTGTCTGCGGCGGCCCATTCATGGATGTTGTGAAAGTTTGTAATACCTTCCCTTGAAAATTTACTTTCCTCCGTCCACAAGAATGATTACAGAAACCACGCATCTTCGATGTCTCTGTTGAGGAGGAAACGGCAGAACTGAATTCTTCTTTGAGGATCTTGCTCTACTAGACCTTGCACACTCCTGCCATGGAACGGATACTTATCATTTTGGTGCATTGTATGCCACACCTTCCATTGAGAAATGTTTAAATTTCGAGCTACTGCTCTAGTACTGGTAGTAGGATCCGCTTGAAATGCTGCTAAAATGTCTTCGTCGACGGCAGTTTCGTGTCTGCCCGGGTTGACTCCAGGTTCCACGCGGTGAAACCCATCTTGGGCAAGACGACGAAACGTGTTGTAAAACACTCGGACATTCGGTATCCTGCGATTCGGATAGCGCTCTTGATACATCCGTCGCGCCAAAGATCCATTGCCGTCTGCTCTACCGTACATAAATACGATATCCGCATATTCTTGATTGGAAAAAGTAGCCATAGTCACTTAACAATTAAGAAAAACGGCGTAGGAGCGCACTAAATGTCAACTCAACACAATTAAGTCAAAAATCAACACGTGCAGGAGCGCGAGGCTACGACTGGACACGGTGAAACAAAAAAGTTCAAAACTAACGCAAACAACACGTGCAGGAACGCAAAGGGCTACAACTGAACACGGTAAATTGTGAATCAACACGACAACGTCCACTCACAAGGGCAGTAGTTTGACTAATAAGTAAAAGATGTAACGGCTTCATCACAGACCGACTGACCCTGACTAAAGAAAAACGACTTTGTTGCCTCAGTAACTAAGACCATTTTGCTGTAAAAACCAACTCTTATCGGTTTTTGCTATTCATTGGGCGTTCTACCTGGAAATGCCGTCGCACCGCGCTCGGTGGCCATTGTTTAGAGAATCCCCTCAATGGGTTCCCCTCAATTGGTTCCTGCATGTGCCAAAAATTCTTAGAATTGAACAATGTTATCATTTCGAGCACATAAAGTATTTATTTTTATTTTTAAGCAAAAATTTTGTGTTTTGTTAGACTGCCTAAAATTTAAAATTTCTCCCTCGAATTGGTTTGTAGGTCCTAATTTCAATAATTTGTAAGATATCCGCATAAATGATACCTCAAAAGAAAGAGCGATTATCAAGCATGTCTTCAAAAAGGTTTGAACAAAAAAAGCACCCTCCGTTTTTTTTTTTAAATAAGGTTTAAAAGACGTATTGTACAATTTTTTTTTATTTTTTCTGAGCTTTAAATATCTGTAAAAAAAATGTCTAATGACACAGAAGCCTAAAACATGTTTTGCTTGGTTGCTTACACATTACTTTAATTAAATAAATAAAAAATGTATTAATTTATCATTCAATTTGGCCATAATTATGCAGTTTACATTAAATTTTGAGAATTTCCGAAAAAAAACTTAAAAATTTGGTTAAAAAAATTTGGTAAGACTTCGTCTAAGACAACCATGGCTTAAATGGTTCTAAATTGTCTATACTCTCTTCACCTTAAAGCTTTGCACCCATCTTCCAATCACCCTGTATATTAGAATATTACCGTCTGATTTATTATCTCTATGTATATGTATGTGCTGTGGGTGAACCTTAAAGTAAATAAATAAATTAAATTACTCGTTCAGCTTCTGTTAAATGATTAGTTGAATAGACGGTTTTATACTTTGACCGGGAAGCTAGTACCTAAATCTACATTTATCTAGAGTTACGTTATTATAGTTTGACCGAGCTCACTGTGCCGCGCCTTACGTTTGTACGCGGCGAGAAGGGTGGCAGTGCAGGCCGCTCATTGGTCAACGCTCTAGGCGCGCGGCGTCAGCCCACCGATCATTGGTCAACGCTTCCCCCCGCCTCGCAGCGGCTCGGTCAAACTATAGTAACGTAACTCTACATAAATGTAGATAAAGGTACTAAGTATGTATCTGACAAACTGCAAGATGAATTCCTAACCCATGTCCCAGTTGTGGTATAAGTTTATATGTGCATCGTCGTGTGCAAGTGCATCGTCTTCACATATAATTATATAATTAATGTATACAAAATACTGTAAAACATTTTAAAACAGTAACGGTGGAGTTTGTTGCCCATTCTTCTCCATACGAAAACTGCCTTTTGGAAGGGGCGACTAGAATCAATTCTATTTATTTTTTGTAAATTAAGACGTTCAAAAGTGCCTTTTTATGTGCCTAATTGAAATAAATTATTTGACTTTGACTATATAACAAATTACCAAAATCATATAGGGAACTAAGCATAAGTTTTAAAACAGCGTTATTCAAATGGTTTATAGAAAAAACTTTAAAGATTGACACTGACATTTTACTATTATAATTTGACAAATTATTGACATTCTTATTACTAATATAATAACTATGATGTATTAATAATAATAAATGAAAATAATTCTTGTATTTTATTTCAGTAATTAAACTTCTCACAACATGTCGAACCTTCTCAATAATAGATTGACACCGAGGACAGAAAAATAAAAATAAAACTGGCCAAGTGCGTGTCGGACCACCCACAATGAAGGGTTCCGTAGTTAGGATGAATTTATCCCAAAAACAAAGTCACCATTGTAGTTGAAAAACATGTTCTCCCATACATTGTTATACGTCACGGTCAATTCTTCAACTGCAAATTTAAGTTTGTAATCGCAAAACAATGTTTTTTTTATGTGATAAAACTACAAATTAACGATTTTCGGACTTTTTTTTTTACTTGTGCTGTGAGACCTTGCTTCTTGGCAAATTTCATGATTCTAAGTCGGGGATTAATTAAAATTCATGGTCTTCCTTTTATTTTTGACACTATGTTATTTAGCAAAAAAAAAATCTTTATGATGAAGCCTTTCGATCGGTATGATAAAGCTACAGGGTGATTATTTTTCTTATGTAACGGGTTCGATTCCCGGTTCAACCATGTAATTATTTAAATATCTATGAATGCAGTTTAAATTGTTTTTTAAATTCAAATAAAAAATTAAATATTTATTTCAGTAAAATGTTCCATCTACAATATTCAAGGTAATTTCCTTCCATGTGGCATATCCGTGGGACGCCCTGTGAAGGAACTATATGATGTTTAAGGAGAGAGAAAGTGTTTTTTTAACAGAATTTTAAAAGTAAACAATGTTTGAGCACGCCTTATCGACACGGGCAAGGCATTCCATAACCGTACTGACTGAACTGTAAAAGACTTGTCATAAAAGCTGGTGGAATGCATCGGCATCTCTAGTCTCAAGTCTATTGTATTTTATTAACCGACTTCCAAAAAGGAGGAGGTTATATGTTCATCGTGTATGTATGTCCGCCGATTTCTCCGTCAATTGTGGACCGATTTTGCAAATTATTTTTTCGTATGAAAGGGTATGCTCCCAATTTGGTCCCATATAAATTTTATTAACTGTGCTTGGATAGTTTTTGAGTAAGCTTCAATAATACGTATTTTTCCCACTTAGTAACTTCCTGTGACTGTTATTTACATAGCAGGTAGTGGTATTCGAATTTGTGTGGGGTAGGTACCACAACAAAAAAGTAAAAAATAAAAACTTTTTACAAAAAAAAAACACCACAAAGTGAAAAATAGCTTTAATTTCGGAAGTTGGAAGCAAAAAAAACAAAAATTCTGAACCATAGACACCGACTTCCGAAATTAAGTTATTTAACACTTTTTTTTTTTTTACTTGCCTGCGCTGTCCCACTCCTGGGCAAAGGCTCCACTCCGTCCATCGTTCGCGAGTCCGCGCGTCCTCCTTCCAGTTTTGTAAAAAGTTTTTTATGAAAATACCATTAAAAGAGATATACTTACAACATTATGCGTGGTGATGGGCGGTAGTCCGTCTCTTTGTAGACTGTAAATACACCTCTTTAGACGCACTGTGTCTTCTTTTAACATGAGGTCGGAGGAGTCGGGGAGATGGCCGCTGTAATAGAAAAACATTTTGTTAGATAAAACATTTTTCAATCTGCCTAGCCCTTTCCCAATTATGTTGGGATCGGCTTCAAGTCTAACCGGATGCAGCTGAATACCAGTATTTTACATGGAGCGACTGCTTATCTGACCTCCACAACGCATTAACTGGGTAATACGATACTCTTTGGTACGACTGATTGTCAGACTTTCGGGCTTCTGACGACGTGTAACGACTGTCAAAGATCTACAAATGACAGCCGGGACCAACGGCTTAACGTGCTTTCCGAGGCACGGAGGAGTCTCGGTATGTAAAGATGTTTACCCATCCACGGACCAAACCCGAAAAGCGTAGCTTAACCTGATGGACCGTGCGGATGTTATTACTTAGCCACGAGCTCCTTCTAAATAAAACATTTTTGTTATAGAAAAATTTAAAAGAGGCAACATATATTAACAATATTAAAGTATCAATTAATTTACTAATTTATTATATTAAATCATATTAAGACGGGTCCATATCAGTTACCTATTTTAGACAGGGCACAGTATAAATAAGTAACAATATTATCTCTTCAAAGAAAACGACCAAAACGATGCGCTTCGAAATCTCGGTGTATATCAGTACGCAAGTCTCGAGTGCGCGGCAACTACGCACGGACGCGGAAGGTTTATTTCAAAGTCTCTGCCGAGACATAATACTGTTTAGGGACATGATGAACAGGGTGTAAAGTTCACTGATCCACCATAGAAGAGGGAGGATCCTCCGACCAGACGGGTGTCGTGTCTGGCGGCAACTGCCCAGAGGTTGAAGTTGGGAGATTGTATATATGTCCATCGCGCGGTAGACTCTAATTGCGCGATGCAGGATTTGTGTGACGTCAGGATGTTGTGTGACGTCAGTCGGTCGATTCTGTAAAAATATTAACGTGAAGCTTAGGTAAAGTGAGCGTGAAGTGAGCGTGAAGTGAGCTGTCACTGCCACAGAATCGACCGGCAGGATGCTAGGGATTAACACTATTGACAGCTCACTTCACGCTCACTTCACCTAAGTTTCACGGTGATATTTTTACAGAATCGAACGGCTGGTCTTTGATGCGTAGTTCGCATGTGGCGATTGTAGATGGCGCCACAACTGTTACTTTATTATACTGTGGACAGGGCTCCTATACTCGGCAGCTGGCTAGTCCGGCGGATAGTATATTCCGGCACACTCACCTTAGACAGATGTCGTACATTCTCCTGCCAATTTTCTGCTGTATATCGTTGATGGTGTCTCTCAACGCTTTCGTCACAGCATGGCCGCGGAGACTCTCCACGTTGAAGTTGTTCGTTTTCGCGGGAAATATCATGAAAGCGACTACTGTTGTGTCGGAGCCTGAAGCCTGTTAAGGAAGAAAGAAAATTAATGAAAATCAAACATCAATCCGCCTAGCCTTTTCCCAACTATATTGGGGACGGCTTCCAGCCTAACCGGATGCAGCTGAATACCTGTATTTTACTTGAAGCGACTGCCTATCAGACCTCCACAAAGCAATTACTGGGTTACACGATAGCCCTTGATAAGGGGTGCCTGTCCATTGAAGCGGAGCGAAGCAGCGGAGTTGCGGACAGTGTCTGTTCATTGATGCGGAGCGAGGTAGCGGAGCGGAGTTACGGACTGTGCGGAGCGAGGTAGCGGAGCGGTGTTGCGGACTGTGCGGAGCAAGACCGAGTTCACACGACAAGTAATAATTCCCCGCTCCACTTCTCCGCTCCGTTTCCCCGCTCCGCTTCACTGCTCCGCTTCTCCGTTCCGCTTCACGGTTTTGTATGATTTTTTAAACTAGTTCGCAAATCCCTGTCCACTGAAGCGGAGCGGAAGTTTTATGCAATTCCATTGCTTAATATTGGCACACCGCCACTCCGCTCCTCTCCTCTCCGCTCCAGTGGACAGGCAGCCTTAGACTTTTAGGCTTCTGGCTACCCGTAACGACTGTCGAAGTTTCACGAACATTTTATATGAAGCAGTTCATACTCCACCGTGCAGTAATCGTACCCCGTGTCTGTCTCGGTCGCTACAAATTGTGGACATAAAGAGATAGAAATGGAGTGGTTACAACTGGCTGACTGGTTTTTCATAAAAAACCGGCCAAGTGCATGTCGGACCACGCAAAATGAAGGGTTCCGTAGTTGGGATGAATTTATCCCAAGAACAAACTTAACATTGTAGTTGGAAAACGTGTTCTCCCATACGGAATGTATGGGAGATCATGTTTTTCAAACTGCAAATTTAAGTTGGTTGATTATTTCTCGTTAACCTGTACAGCCTACTAAGCTCTGATAGTTTTCCTTTTAATTTCGTTATGTATACTACTGCTGTGAATTTTTTCACAAGTCCAAGTACAACCATTTAGCTAGAAGAGGGGGGGGGGGGAGGACACTTGACTCAAAACATCCCCACTTTACGTGTAGGGGAGGTACACTAAAAAAAATGTTTTTTATGGTTTTATTATACCACTTTGTCACCATGATTAATATGTATACATATGCCAAATTACAGCTTTCTAGTACTAACCCTCTCTGAGCTAAGCCGCGGACAGACAGACGGACAAACAGACAGACGGACATGGCGAAACTATAAGGGTTCCTTGTTTACTACGGAACCCTAAAAATGAATCCCTATTTACCTTGGTCACGGCATCACGCGTGACCGGCTGGACCAATGTCGCATTTTTTTTTTTTGTGTTCGTCACCAGGAGAAGGATCTTAGGATAGGTAGGTGAAGGTAGGGTAGGTAGGTAGATAGGTAGTTATGTAAGTGTAGGTAGGTAAGTATGAAATTAGGTATGTAGTTAGGTAGGGTAGGTAGGGTAGATTGGTAGGTAGGTAAGGTAAATAGGGTATGTAGGTAGGGTAGGGTAGGTGCGCCATAGATAAAGTACTTAGTGCGCCGGGGCGGGCAGCTAGTAGCATATAATATTTACCTTCAAATAATGGTTTAATCTCGCCAGCGCTTCAATGAATATGTCCGCTCCCTTGTTACCGAACTCGTACCGACCCGCGATGAAGAAGTACAGCGTCTTGTCTAGGTCGAAGTTGAAGTGACTGAGGACAAAGAAACAATGAAATTAGGCCCGTAGTTGAACATAAAAAAGAGTATTTTAATAATAATATAATATATTTATTCACAACCAATGATCCATTACATTTACATTTATATTGTTAGTATGAACTTAAAAACTAATTTAGTAGCTAATAACTAAGAGAGACTTAGTCCTCTGGGTGAGGCTCCACACCAGTGGGCTGTCCAACTTATTGGCTATTACATTCAGGATGCTGTTACTGCTCCCACGCAATCTACTTAGAAGTGAGGCTGTCTTTTTGCGCCAGGTGGCATCAAAGCCGTCTGTGCGCGACTCAGCAAACATTGTTGACGCACTACAGAAGCGTGGCATCCGTAACAGCGCCCTGTAGGCTTTGTTATACTGGATGCGCAGAGAATTGTAACTGGTTTACACTCTTTTTTTTTTTTTACTAGCCTACGCTGTCCCACTCCTGGGCAAAGGCTCAACTCCTTCCATCGTTCGCGAGCCCGCGCGTCCTCCTACCAGTTTTGGCGGAACCTAACCTGCTCCTCCTTTTTTAAAGTCGGCCCAGCTCCACTTTCACACCTTGCAATACACGTTACAACCAAGCTCACCCATAAAAGTGTCCTCTAGCGAACTCATTGATCTTATCCTTGGCGAGCGCGTGCAGGTTCTGGAACTCGTGCAGCGCGGAGAACTTCTTTACGTTCAGCCCGTTTGGAGTGATGATGTCTGCTTTGCGTTTGAGGAGATGTTCGGCTTCGTATCCTGAGAGAAACAAAGGACAACAGAGATTAGGTTGATATAATTCGTAAGTATAAAGTAACTAGCGACCCGCTCCTGCCTCGCACAGTTTTTATGACTTGATAAAACATCGAGAATTGTTTATTACGTTTAAATAAGTTTTGCTAACAAGAATTTATTTTTTGAAGTGACAACTTCTTTAGCATCGTTGTGATTCGAAAGTCGATGAAACAACAAAGCGTCAGTAAAAAGAGACGGACACATAAATACATAAGATTTAACGTGGGAGAAAATGAGATAGGAAGCATTATACAGTGTTTCTTATATTCGTGGTTCTCTTTGTGCTCTGCTTCGTACCCCTCCACTCGTGTTTACCAAAGCATAGTGGGAGTTTGCTTGGGCCTCAGCGTTGTACGTTTGTTAATACGTGTTTGTGCGCGCATGCGTAGTACAAAGCTTGAGTAAAGGCTTCACAACAACCGTGGTGTTTTGTATACGTGCAGCCAACATTTTTGAAGGTTTCGCTTCTACCACGTGTGAATTGCACAAATTAACTTGACACCATTCTTGAAACACGTTTTCTGTGTGTGATATTTCTCCATCTTGTTGAAAAAATTATCATCTCCAAACATGTGACGTAAATTCGGTCAGTTTTCTCCGAAATTTCCGCAGGGTAAAAAAAAAAACTGTTTCTCATCGGAAAAGACGAACTCGTCCCCAGCGTGTCAGGAAAGGATTGTTTTTAATCTTTACCGCTATCTATCTCCTCTTTTTCTTACAAGTATTTGATATGACAAGTATTTGGTATTTGTTTGTATTTGATTTTGACATTATAGTTATGATTTTGAGATTATTATTGATGATAATTTTGACATTATTATTAATGGTGATTTTGACGTTATGGTTGTGATTTTGATATTATTGTTAATGGTTTTGACATTGCTAGTAATTATATTGTGACCTAAATTTGCCAAATATTATTATGTACTAACACTAGTGTTTAAGATGTGTATGTAACTAACAAATTGGATTGTATGATCTGTAAATAAAATAATTTGATTTGATTTGATACGCCGTGAACCTTTTTTTTTTTGGGTGGGAAATCATCAAATAACTTCTCCCGCTCTGGCCGGAGCGGGAGGGCGTGTCAGACTTTTACTGACTAAAACCCACCCGTGTTCCTTCCGTTGCCTGTGTGCCGGGGCCGCGATATCCGTTTCGGACAAACTCGCAACCCTGGCAGGCATTGGCCCTTACGGACCCCGTCGGTTGGTGCTGACATCTCTTTGAGGCGCGCGTGGAACACAACGCGCCGTCGACACGCGCCTGGTTCTTACGTTTTTCTCGTTTCGTCCTGACGTTTTTATATAGAAAATTACTATGTATAGAAAGATGAATAACTTACCAGTAATATCTGATACGGTAGTAAAAATATGCGTCATGTGGCAAGCCGCCCGCTCCATACAGTAGCGGTGGTAGATCTGTCTCTTGCCAGCCTCTTCATCCACAGAGAACTGTAACAAAAAAGTATTTTTTTTTTAAGATATAGTCATGATTGAATGTTATATAATATCAACTTTATGTGCGTTGAAATAAGGTCGAAAAAAAAACCGTTTCTCTATCCCATTTCTGTCCACTTTCATGCTCTCGAGTGTTTATTTTTACCAGACT
Organism: Agrochola lota; assembly: GCA_947364205.1. Classification (NCBI taxonomy): domain Eukaryota; kingdom Metazoa; phylum Arthropoda; class Insecta; order Lepidoptera; family Noctuidae; genus Agrochola; species Agrochola lota. The sequence goes on along the minus strand of OX376246.1, from coordinate 2,952,443 downwards.
AAGGCGAAGCAAAATGGAGGGATATGATTTTGTATATATGTTCATCTGTTACCTCATAACTTCTAAACTAGTGATTTGAATTGAATTTGACAATTATATCGTTGGAAGCGTCTTGATCGTCCGCTAGTTACGGGCTATCTGACGTCGCATTAAATTCACCATGGCACCCTCTAGAGGACATAAAGTCATGAATTATGCCATTTTGGGTATCAAATGAAAGGGGTTGATGAGTATATTTCAAAAATATTTACAGAGTGGCAGGGCCATCGACGTGAAAACTGTTTACATGGATTCAGTACATGATTCTGAGTTGAAATTATTCGTCGGTTATTAAAAAAAAATCTGGTGTTTCATAGAAAATTGCAATACCTACGCAGTCAAAATGTATGGAACAGATTTTTTCTCGACAGAATCCATGGTATCAGTTTTTGCGTCGACGTTCCTGTCACCCTGTATATATTTCTGTATATTATATCCCCAAAATAATTTAAATAAAAGTTATAAAAACTAAAATCCTACTACGACAAAAAAGTCAACTAATAAAAAGGTATACAAAATATTACAGACAGACAAATTTAAAATCCGGAGTCACACGTGAATAAATTGAATGGATTACGTGTGACTCCGGATTTTTAATAAGTCTGTCTGTGATGTCTTGTTTACTTCATTTCCATAAGGGAAACTTCTTTGACAGTAGCGCTGCGCCTGCGCTTTTTTTTCCTCACGTGACGATTTCTACCAGGCAATATATGTAAAGTGGGTGAATCAAGCAAAGCAGAAGTACCTTATCCAGATTATTGTAGAAATCAGTGTTGCCAGCACACAGATATCTCCCGAGGAGGGTGGCGTGCGTCGTGAATACTGTGGCTACGTCTACGTGGCGGGTCCTGAAAATAAATGCAGAAATTAATAATTTTTGTCTGTACCCTAATAGGAATGTTGACTGGAAAAAAAAAAAACTATTTAGTCCGTCAGTCAGATAACAAAAAAATATTAGACACTTATTTTTGGCTTTATCATATTAATAAAAAATGGTTTAGATAAAACGCATTAAAGTTGGGGAGTGGGGGCTCGCTACGTCACAAGTCAGTATAAAGTCTACCGGCCAGTGACGTCATGCTACATTTTAACGCATTGCCTACTCAATGTATTGCCGTAATCTTTTGACTATGTAAAAAAGGAAAAATGCGTGTCCATTATTTTTTAATAATCTACATGACGGACAAAAATGTTTAGGCAACATCCCTACTGCGTAATACACGATCAATCAGAATCTGAATCGTTTTGAAACAGATTGCTAATCCATCGCTTCATAAGTTCGAAAAAAAATCTGCTCAACAACGTAAATAACGCAATGAATGTTGTTGAACTGTCAAAATGAAACAGATTAGTAGTGATCGTTTACGAAAACGTGTTGCGTAATTAGATAGCTGTTTTGTTTGTAGAGTGAGACGACATAGCTCGCGGTCTTTTGTACATATTTCTATTTACAGGTATTAAATACAAGCTGTATTTATTTATTTATTGCCAGCGCCTTCACCCGCGTGGATGTCGAAAATTATCCCACAGGAACATAATACCGGATAAAAGTATCCTAGGTCATGGTCTACCCATGTGCCAATGTTCATCTAAATCCATTCAGCCGTTTTAGGAGGAAAGCGTAACAAATAAACTAACTAACTTTCGCATTTATAATATTAGTTAGCGATTTTGGTAACCGAACAAAAATATTAAAAGCTGGACTATTTCTCTCTTTAGTTCCAAGTTTCAACACCAAACAAACGTCACACTACTAACAAGTATCTCTTAGGACTCCGGTTCAGGAGTCCGGTTCAAGAGCCCGGTTCAAGAGCCAGGTTCAACAGCGGTTCAAGAGCCCGGTTCAAGAGTTCAGTTCAAGAGTTCGGTTCAAGAGTCCGGTTCAGGAGTCCGGTTGAAGAGTCCGGATCAGGAGTCCCGTTCAGGAGCCCGGTTTAGGAGTCCGGATCAAGAGTACGGTTTTCCCGCAGCTTCGCTCGCATGGAATTCATGCACTTTTTGTGCCAAGTTTCAATTTGATTAATTCAAGGAATAAGATTTTTCATACAAACGAAATCCCCCCTTTTCGCCGCGCCGCGAAATTTTCAACAACCCCTTCTTAGTGCTCCCCTGCATTATAAAAGGAATCTGTGTGCAACATTTCACATTCCTAGTCCCAGTAGTTTCGGCTCTGCGTTGATATGTTAGTCAGTCACTCAGTTTCTCCTTTTATATACAGGGTGGCAGGGATATCGACGCGAAAACTGTTACCATGGTTTCAGTACATGATTCTGAACCCCCGTGCATTAAAAAATTATCGTCGGTTATTAAAAATGCTATCAGTTTTCGCGTCGATGTCCCCTGCCACCCTGTATAGATTTACAAATTGTCAAAATGTTTGTTTGTTACGCTTTCACGCTAAAACGGCTGAACGGATTTGGATGAAATTTGGCACAGCGGTAAACCACGACCTGGAGAAGGACTTAGGCTACTTTTCATCCTGGATCGCAGACGGAGTCGCGGGCAATAGCTAGTTTAGTTAGGATAAGTTACCTGAGCATTATAAGACCGATGCCTGCCTGCCATTCGTGGAAATGCGCGACGACGCGCGGCGGAGTGTCGCTATAACCTTCAGCTGCTTTACGAAACTGAAACAATATAGAATAGAATGGATTAGATAAGGATATGGTTATAATTTTTATTAATTGTTCAATATTTACATTAACTAGAAACAATTTAAAAACTAACAGACTTAAAATAATAATAAGAATATGTACAAGTATATAGGGGTGGGGGGAGACAGTCATAGGACATCAAAAAATTCGTCCGCATCGCTGTCAACAGGAAAAGTGCCCAAAAGGATATGGTTGGATGGAAGAAATATTTTGGGGATGTTTGTGCAAGCACATATGAATACAGATAGTTCACTCTGCATTTTAGATATGAAGCTACAAGTACTATCGAAGAACTTTATATCTAAGCACCATAAAGACTATTTCTGCTTGCAGCACTCGGCCGCTATAGAAACCTCGCGGCGGGCTCGTCTTGTCGGATTCAGTGGTCGTAACGTAGTCAGAAGATGTACTAGTTACGCGATAGAAAGAGAGGCAACTTGTAGAAGTAGAATATAACTGTAGGTAATTAGCGCTGTGCGACCTGAATTGCACTTTATTGTGTCGTTGCAAGAGTCGCTTTTGATTTAATCTGCGTGCGCAATTTATTTGCTAAACATTTTAGGTAAAACAACTGTAATGCCTACACATAAGGTACAATTTGCGCTACGACTTCATATTTTTTTATGACTTTTTTAACTGTACTAGTCAATCTAAAATCAACTTTATTCACGCTAGCATAAAGTTGATGTTTCTCTAAGTGCAAATAACATCAATTGGACGAAATCATTTAAGCTTGGATTTAAATAGAGCTTAAATGATTTTGCGGAGTGAACTGTCCGTATTAATCTGTTGTGTAAGCAAAGATTTAAATCGTTAGATTCGCCTGACCGCGTCAAAAGATGGTCGCGTTTCTGTTTCGTCGAAAATGACAATTGAATAGTATTGTCTCGCTCACTCATACTGAAAATCGTATGATCATTCCATGTGGGACAGCGACATGTGTGAGCTCACTATTCTCAGTATGTAATCACCAGTGATCGGAGTAGGTAGATTGATTTTTAGTACTTGTATCATAAATGCACACAGAAAGAATAACATGGATAAGCCATTTTTCCGGAAAGTAATTCCGGTATTTCCGGATTCAATTAAATATTGTTAATGTTGGTAGTGATATTATTACTACTCAATTCAAAATTTAAAGGAAGGTATCAAAACTAAATTAATTCATTATTTATCTGTTGAATAATAAAAACAATCGAATTCCGATCGAAGCTTTAATATTTATTTTTTATTTTTAGCCTAGGAAAGCTAGATAGCTAGATCTTTTATAGATAGATATAAATTGTTGCACTTAAATTTAAATATTTTCCTACATAAGTTCCGGTTTTTTTTTAATAATCCACCAATTCCGGAGGAATGTCCATAGTAATATATACGTTTCGGATCAATGACCCCAGTTCAATCTACCTACTCCGATCACTGACTGCATATCATGCATACGTGTCTTCTACATTACGCTATGGCATAATATTCTGGGGAAATTCATCAGATAGGGAGCTAGTGTTTAAGGCACAAAAAAAGTGTTTGAGAGCTGTGTGCCAAATAAAAACTACTGACAGTTGTAGACCACACTTTATTGACCTAAGAATAATGACTTTTCCAGCCCTATACGCGTTTGAAGTAGCAATGTTCGTTAAAAAACACTTGTATTTATTTGAAGCCCTGACTAGTAAACGTCACCAGGACAAAATTCACGCTGTGCCTCATAAAACAGCATTATATGCAAAAAGTTTTCTGGGCATGGCTCCAAAAATTTATAATATGATACCCACGACTGTAAGACTTGAGAAGGATGTTAACAAGTTCAAGAGAATGTTAACAGACCTTATGGTTAAAAAAGCGTACTATTCCATTGGTGAATTCTTAACAGATAAGTTAAATAAATAATAATTAGATATGTCAAATGACCGAGTTATTTAAGCTTAATTCTATCTAAATGCAATTATATAATGTAATTTGAATGTTTATTTAGTATGTATTTTTAATTTCAATAATAATTTTAATATTACAATGCATGTTAAATTATAAATTGGTAAGTTCATTAATTATTTGGACATTGTTTATTCTGACATTACTTATAATTTGAATGTATATTATTGCACAGGGTATAACTATTCTGCCGAATTTATGACATTATATAACCGATTAATTGAATTTTATGAAATTGTCTAACTATTATTTTTAATTTTGCATGCCTGAATTGGTAAATGCAGTGGACTGCGCATTCACTTAACACCTGGAAATGCATATATGTACTGTGTTTTTGCAATAAATATTTGAATTTGAATTTGAATTTGGTAATCACACAGATTCTGTTTTTTTTATTACTTGGTGGATAGAGCCAAACGGAACACTGTAAAACAGGATTCGGGATTGAAATTATTCTGGATTATGAGAATTCTAGTGAGAGATCGTTTTACACAGTGACCATAACAATATGATAATTTTGGTAATTGATAATTTACCATAAAGATAAATCTTGACAGAAAAAAAATGGGTGGCCAATATTCTGGATGGGGACAAATCTAGAAGGGGAAAATATCTGTATGGGGGAAATTCTGAATGATGAAAATTCTGTATGATGAAAATACTGATGTTAGGATTGCCGTCTACTAGCCAGCCGACAAGTGTCTTGACCTTAATATTATAGTTATAGAACCGGATAAAAGAAAGGTTCTGGGCCAAAATCTGGATGACCAAAATTCGGGAAGGCGAAATATCTGGATGACGTACATTACAGGTGACAAAAAATCTGGATGGGGAAAATCTGGATCGGGTAAAATATGAATGGCGTAAATTCTGGATGGTCAAAAATCTAGCTGGGGAAAATTATGGACGGGGGAAATTCTGGATGGCAAAAATTCTACATAATGTTTATACTGACCTCGCCAATAAACTGCGCCACCATAAACCCTAGAATCACAGCATCGTTGGCCTCCACGTCCAGATGTGGTATGCCAATGCCGCAGGTGCTCCACAGCTCCTGCTTGTACGCATCCAGCTGCCACGCACCGGAGCCGATGTCGAAGAGAATGATCTGAGGGTTGCCGTCTACTAGCCAGGTTCCGGTGTGGACCTGGGAAAGAAGAGTTTAGTCGTATAGTTTCTACCGCAAGAGCTCATTCAAGGATGTACTGCTACCTCTGAAATAGCGCAATTTTCTGCTGGCCTAATGCAATTTTTTGTTCTAAATATTAGTGATTGACCTAGGTAAGTCATGGCCATTACAACTGGGCCACCACTGCTCTCAGTTAGAGTTCATTTTGCTTGAATTAAAAGCTTGACTTGAATGCCCCTAAACATAATTCAAAAAATATCAAAAGTCATTTATTCAAACTAGGCTGAGAATCGGCACTTTTCGAACGTCAAAATTACATAAGACAGTCCCCGAAAACGCACACCCTTCACCACTTCCTAGTGCTTTAGCTGGGAAGAAGATGTGGGGCAACATAATAGATGACTTGACAAAAAATTATACGTAGACATTTGCTGCATTTACGATTTTAACCTATATAAGCTCGCGTAGCGTGATCACAATAAAAACGGGTTTTGTCGACGGAAGAATAGACAAAATGACAGATAAACAATCACAATCTATCATTTCGTCTATTCTTTCGTCGAAAAAACCCGTTTCTATGGCGTCGTCTTAGAGTGAAAACCTCTTATATGCGAAAACTAGTGGCCAACTGGGAAGTTATATATGCTGATCGCGCGGTAAAATCTGCTTACGCGATTCAGGATTTTGCGTGACTTCAGTATGATGCGTAGGTCGCATGTGGCGATATAATGCCGCCACAAAACTGCGTGTTGCGAGGTTTTGTTTTTTCAAAAATGTAATAAAATAAAAAGTCAAAGTTGCATTCCCGAGCTTTTCACTTTAAGGCGACGATGGTTGTCATGCAGCACGTGCTGCTGTTTTACCAACATTATGGAATGCAATAAAGAATTTTGAAATGTGAAGGCTAATAGAGATGTATTGTATGGAAGAAAAGTAGCTAAATTGAGATTAGGGTAAGAGAATGGTAATAATATTAATTTCAATTAGTAAAACTACTACACGTGCGTGTGTAGTAAATAGTAAAGTAGAAGGTACTGTCTATACTGATCTAGCTAGTACTGAGCTAGTTTCAAACTTAGTCTAATAATCATCATTTCAGCCGAAAGACATCCACTGCTAGACATAGCGCCCCCCCAAATGGGGGGGTTTGCCATAATCGCCACGCTTGGCAGGCGGGTTGGCGATCGCAGTATGGTGTTAACATGCATAAAGAACGCTGCTGCCCAATCTCGAGTGAGTCCCTTAGTAGCCTTTTACGACACCCACGGGAAGAAATGGTATGGTACTATTCTTTACGTCCGGCACCACACGGAGTCTAATAATAAGAGGTTCTTAAGAGGGTTTATCCTAAAAGTTGGCAACGTCGCAAATAACTGTCAAATATTTACCTGTTTTGATTCTTATAGCAATATTACTGAATAAAAATAAGAAATGTGGCTAACTAGTGAACTAGAATATAAATAATGAATTGCAATTATAACATTGAATTGTCATTGTCTTCATCAGAAAACAGCTGTTTTGATTATAACGATAACAATTGGTTATAAATAACTTTTAACGTACCTTGTAACCTTGGCTCCTCATAGCATTGACAGCGGTAGTGAGCGGTGAGTTCGGAGGGAAGTCAGCCTCCTCAACCTCAGTACGAGCGCATTGTTCTTTGTAGGGTCCTAGTGGGAAGAAAAAAAATTGTTTTAGGACGTGTCACGTTAAAAAAGCAACATTATCTAGGTGTTACAGAATCATTCGGTCGATCAATCAGAATTTTAGTCGATTAATTCAGATCAGCGTTGTTATTGATACGGCAACTGCCGTATTATACGGCATTTGACGATATTTTTTCGGAAAATACGGCATACGACAGGCCTCTCATCGCCGTATCACAAACTACGGCAATTGACTATGGATGAAACGAAACGTTTTTCACTAGCGTAACGTATGAAAGGAAAATGAAACTCAATTATCTGTCACCCATAGACTATTAAATATATAATGAACTGTCAGCTGAAGAGGCGGTGCGCCACATTGAGATAATTTTTCATCAATGTTGCCACTAACCCAGAAATTACCAGTAATTGTCAAAATTAAACCACCATTTACCATCCACCAACCATAAAACCATTAACCATTTTATTCCTGCCAGGAAGCTGATATCGACATCTTCATTACTAGTGTTGCTAAATTGAAGAAAACTTTAGCTAATGGCTTCTTTGAGCATAAATAGTATGTTTTTCTGTTTTGTGTTATTTATGGTCTATTATCAACTTTCTGTTTCGTAAATGACTTGTATACTACTGGCAAACTTTGTTTCGCAATCAATCAAATATAAACCCTACCCACCCTACCCACGCTACCTACCCTAACTACCCTACCTACCCTACTTACCTACCCTACCCTATCTTTTAAGTTAGATCAAACTGCACACAGTGTGCAAATTTGATTAAAATCGGTTAAGTAGTTTAGGAGTCCATCGCGGACAAACAACGTGACGCGTAATAGGGATGATGCCTGGGTAAAAAAAATGAAATTCTAATTAGTCCGTCAGTCAGATAATAAAAAAATATTACACACGTATTTTTTGCTTTATCATATTAATAAAAAAATACTAACATAAAACGCATTTTAAGTTGGGAAGTGGGGGTCGCTACGTCACTAGTACGTATAAAATCTACATACTCGTGACGTCATGGCACATTTTACCTCAATGTATCGCCGTAATCTTTAGATTACGTAAAAAAAGAAAAAATACGTGTCCAATATTTTTTTATAATCTCAAAGACGGACTAAAAAAAAATGTTTTGTCATCTTCCCTATTTATTATTATGTATATTAAGAAGATATGTGGAAACTTGTAATTGGCCATATTTTGTATAAGCTATTTCTTACTGTATCTGTTTAGCTGTAAGTTTTCCTAAAAATAAAATAAATAAATAAATTGAAAATGACCTTCAAAAAATCGATGACCTTTGAAGCAGAATCAAGATTAATGTACCAAGTAGGTGTCGCGCGACATGTGCGAGTAGCAAGGAAAAGTACACATTAGATAAACATAAATCGAATGTAATAGAAACGATAAAAAACCTTTATGGAGATGAAACAAATGAGGAATAGATATTTTTTTCATAAAATACGGCAATCCAGACAGCGACATACGGCAGCTCAGATTTTTACGATAATAACACTGATTCTGATTTACAGCCACATACGGTGCCGAAACGTGGACACTGACAATCGGGCTAGTCCACAAATTCAAGGTCGCTCAGCGCGCTATGGAGCGGGCTATGCTCTGAATATCTTTGAAGGATAAGATCAGAAATAAAGTTATCCGGAAAAGAACCGGAGTTACCGACATTGCCTGCTGAGTACTCAAGCTGAAGTGGCAGTGGGCTGGCCCTGTTTGTCGGACTGATTGACGGTGGAGCAGACGAGTTCTGGAGTGGAGACCGCGTATCAGCCAGCTAGATGGACCGACGACCTTAAGAAGGTTGCTGGGTCAGACTGGATGCGGAAGGTGGAGGACAGGGTGTTGTGGGCAGCCTGGGAGACGCCTAAGTCCAGCAGTGGACTGCGATAGGCTGACTTTGGAGAGAGTTGAGACTTCGGTTCATAGTTCGCGGTGTGAACCGAAGTATAAAAAGACGCGGTAGGTACCATAAAAGTTCATATCTAACCAGTTTCAAAACACAATCCTGTGAACACGATGACCACATCTGTTACCGCCCAGGTCTATAGTCGCCGAGCGCTGCAAGCAAGAATAGTCCTTACGGTGGTTAGATATGAACTTCTTCGATATTTCTTATGCGAAGATAAAAGAACGTATCTTCGTTCCCAGTGTGACCTGCGCTTTACCAAATAAATTTTCAATAAGATCACCAATTCAAAGATATTTATTTGCCAGAAACATGGTTGGATGTTCAGACATTACAAATAAGTATACGTATATATATAATGTTGCTCATGGGCATGTACCCGCCCGTATTTTTCTGAATATTCATGACAAATTATGGAATATTAACTTCAAAACTAGCTAGAGTGTGGACCCCGGTCCAGACTCTAGCGAGTGCGCCTCTTGGAGGCCCTTGCACTAGCCGTGGCAAGATACGGGTGCTACCACTCTCTCATTTTATTCAGTTGCCCGCCACGCCTCGCACCTTGCGTCCTTTGACTCTGGTCAACAAAACAACACCGCGAGCAGAGCGCGCGCGAGGCGAAGCGTGGGCGCCAGTCACACTATCGCGGTCGCTTCACCTCGTCTTGCCTCCTGGAGAGTGTGGGTGAGAGTGGGGACCCGGGGTTAAAAAATTGTTCAATGTTTTCTCACCTAGCAAGCAGTAGTTGTCTCCCATTTCCTCGGTAGATACATAGGCTTTCGATCTGATAACAGTGTAGATACCGCCGACTGGAATAGAAAAAAAACAAGAAATTAATTTAAAGGTATTAAAGTTAAATTCAACTAGTACAAGAAAAGTGCATAAATACTTAAAAAAATGAAAGATTCCGGCGAATTGTATGAAATCTTAAAAATTATGTTTTAAGTAGTTCTTGCTCATTCACGTAGAAATCATAAGAACATGTAGTATTTTATAAAGCGTATGTTAAGTTTTTTATAAATAATAGGGGTAGAGGTATTTTTCTAAAACAAGTAAGAAACGGAAGTAACTTAAAACTTTCCAAGGAACAGTACATTACTGCAGCGGCCTGCAAAAGGGGCATTGATGGACGAAGCCCAGGCCCACATACGTGAGTCCATCAATGCCTGGTTGCGGCCAAGGCTTGTATAGTACTTTTCTCAAATAATGCGCAGTAATTCAAACTAAGTAAATTAATCATAAATTCCAAAACCAATGACGAACAACAATAATTTAACACGCGCCGGTATGTTTGCTTTACTTTAAACAGATCTAATTGCAAAACAAATCGAAATTTAAATAAAATCTTTGATATTATTATGTTACCTCCTTGGTTGTCATGTGTCGAAGTAAAAGGTTCGTTCCATTTTTAAATTAAACGACACATGAGTTTTCATAGTAATTTATTCGTCCACTAAAGTCAAAGTCAAATCATTTATTTCAATTAGGCACATGAAAGGCACTTTTGAAAGTTAAAATTTACGAAAAAAAAAAAAGATTCTAGTGGCCCCTTCCAAAAGAGAATTTTCATATGGATAAGAGTGAGGATTTTAATACCAACATTGCCGGCCGCCTGCTCGCATGTATTTGACCTGCATTTTCGATTTATCTCGAAGAATTTCCAAGCATGTCTAAGAAAAAACTATTAAGATTACAATATTTAATTTACTACAATGCCCCTACAACCCAGATTACCGTGGCCCACTTCAACTTAAGACACATCTTAGTAATTCCAAGACAAAAAGCATGGAACTTGTAATACAAGTATTTTGCAAGGACTAAGGACTTAACACTGGCTGGACAGAGACAATAGACGATTAGGTTACACTTTCGCGCCGTAGGTAAGGCACCGTTGTTACAAAATGTAGGAGGATTTTAAATGAGAAGTGTTCTAGCCAAGCGCGGGTCCACCGTTGTGGGCACGATGGGCATGTTCACAACCCTAATAGACTTGTGACGTCACCCTTTCACGGTCTATTGAGGTCGACAGGCGGATGATATTATATCCAATGCCTTAAGAGCGTTTATTCTGAAGGTGGGCAACGTCGCAAATAGATGTCAAATATTTCACTGTTTTGATTAATTTAGCAATATTACTGTGTGGAAATAAAAAATGTGGCTAACTAGTGAACTAGAATATTGATTATGAAATGCAATAATTAATATCGTAACACCGAATGTTTAGTTTTAGATGGAAAAAATCTATTTGGAAACTTTCCAAATGCGTTTTTTACACCTAAAATGGGTACAACATCAAATTCAATGTTATAATTGCAATTCATTGTTAATATTCTATCTCTCTAGTTAGCCACATTTCTTATTTCTATTCAGTAATATTGCTATGAATCAAAACAGGTAAATATTTGACAGTTATTTGCGACGTTGCCAACTTTTAGGATAAACCCTCTTAATAAAACAATGAATCGTGCTTGATTCGGAACGCAGCGAAGTACCTACTTAGTCATCGTTATGCTAAAGGCTTGTATAGACCAGCGCAACTTGACGCGCGACGCGACACCGGTTATTGTTATACTGTGAAGTTTTCTTAGAAATTGTATTGTTCGTGTCGCGTCGCGCGACAAATCGCGCTGGTCTGCACAAGCCTTAATACGATATGTCATATTTTTGACAACCTATTCTGTTTCTTTTTGTGGCACAATACTTGTTTTGGAAAAAAGAGATGACTATTCGCTGGGTGCGCGAAATCTACTAATTTAAAAGCAAGCGTGTGTTCTATGGATATACAAATATACATTGCCGCCAAAACTGTGTTCCTTTTTGGTGGTATGGCGTGGCGCTGACGTTTGTAAACATAGGTAACTTAACTTGAATCGTTTTGATGAAATCGAATGATTTCATCAGAATCCGTTCAGTAGTTTAGAGTCTAAATGTGACACTGTGATGTGCAAACAATCACACATTTACTTTAGTTATTTACGCGAGCGAACAAACTAACATTTTACAGATTTATTAATAGGGATGATGCCAAAAAAAAATTTTTTTAATCCGTCTTTAATATAAAAAAATATTGGACACGTTTTTTTCTTTTTTTACGTAATCAAGTAAAGATTACGGCGATACATTGAGGTAAAATGTGCCATGACGTCACGAGTATGTAGATTTTATACTTACTAGTGACGTAGCGACCCCCACTCCCCAACGTACAAAGCGTTTTATATAAGTAATTTTTTATTAATATCATATTAATAAAAAAATACTTATATAAAACGCTTTCCGCACGACTTTTTAGTCACCGGTGCCACTTTCAGACTTCCTCTTATGGAATGTACATGTAATTATTTTTTTCACTGATTCTATGAAGAAAACTGAAGGTGAAGCTCGATTCCACTTTTAGAATATTCAAAAAATCCAAAATTCAAAAGTCATTTATTCAAACTAGGCTGAGAATCAGCACTTTTCGAACGTCAATATAGACTGAGCATCACTTACCATCGAGTGAGATGCAGGCCAAGAGCTTCACTGTTACATTTCGCTGTTTTGATTAATTTGGCAATATTACTGTATTGAAAAATGAAATATCGGTAACTAGTGAACCAGAATATTAATAATGAATTGCAATAAATTATAACACTGAATTTGATGTTGTAACCGTTTTAGGTGTAAAAGAGGCATTTGGAAAGCGTCCAAATACTTTTTTTTACATCTAAAACTAAATATTCGGAAGAAAGATATTAATTATTGCATTTCACAATCAATATTTTAGTTCACTAGTTAGCCATATTTCGTATTTCTATACAGTAATATTGCCAAATTAATCAAAACAGCGAAAAATATTGGACATCTATTTGCGACGGTGCTCACTTTCAGAATGCACGCTCTTAACTTTAAGCATTGTTTATGAATAAACCCCTAAATAATTAAATAAGCTGCCAAATGTCATGCTGTAGTGATTTGTTAATTATATGAAATAGCAAAAATCAAACATAAAAAGAAAGAAAGCAAGAAAAATATTTTATTTGGGACACATACGGGCAGAAAATGTCACTTTTTATTACTATAAGTAAAAAAAGAAGCAGTAAACTAACATAAGTATGTTTTTTTTTTATAGTATGTCAAAGAAACTGGTTATAAGATAAAATTAAAGCCTAAAGCAGTTATAATATCAAAAATATATCACGGGCCTTTTTCTAGCTACGCAAATAACGATCGACATTTGAAATGAATGAGAAAAATTTGGCAGATGGTACCTACATTCAATTGTTTCCAATTGATGACAAATATTAACTTGAGGCCAGTGTAAATTAGTTGATTTCAGAATTACTAGTACTTTAGGAAAATTCATAAAAACGTTTGAAGTTGTAGTGCAAACTGAATAGGGATGTTGACTGGGTAAAAAAAAACTATTTAGTCCGTCAGTCAGATAATAAAAAAATATTAGACACTTATTTTTTGCTTTATCATATTATTAATAAAAAAATATTTAGTTAAAACGCATTACAGTGGGAGAGTGGGGGCTCGCTACGTCACAATTCAGTATAAAATCTACCGGGTAGTGACGTCATGCCACATTTTAACTCAATGTATTGCCGTAATCTTTTCATAACGTAAAAAAAGAAATAATACGTATCCAATATTTTTTAATAATCTATATAATGACAAAAACATTTTTTTTGTCAACATCCCTATAATTACATTCAGGTTCGCTACGCGTAAAGTGGATAAAGTTGTTTTTCAAAAAGCACATAATTTGTTTACATATTTGGAAACTAAAACGCGAACGCAGTTTAACTAGTTTCTGATTAGTTACATCCTGTACAGACTACCATTGAAATACTAGTGTTGTGACATTCTGGCTACTCATGTGACTTGATTCCGTAACACGTAACTTTTTGAGTAGTGTCATGGACGACTAACCCTACATGATAAAGAGCTCTCGTTACCTGGTTCATGTCATAATAACTTAAATCCCAGTACATTTTTATATCTTACCTTTATTAGCGACCTCCCAAGCAGTTTCAAACGTCCAACGGTTCTCATCGCTGGCCGCCTGCCCCTTGTCCATATAAGAGAGCAGGTCATGTGTGGACTCAGCCCTGTAGAACCGCTTCGATGATCTGTCACGTGACATTGTGGCCTGAAGACAAGAGAATAAGGTTTAAATCCGATTAGCAGGTGCATAGTGCAATTGGGTGCATCAACATTGTGGCCTGTAAGACGGAAATTAAGGTTTAGTTTGGCTTGGCATATGCATGATGCAAAGGGGTGCATTGAGATTATTGGCTGTGGGGAAGAGAATAGGGTTTAGTTTGGCTTGGCAATGTAAAAATTTGAAAGTCATTTATTCAAACTAGGCTGAGAATCAGCACACAAGTAAACGATTTTCCTAAAATTTTACAATTAATTAATAAGTCAGTGTGTGAGAATGTAAAATCAATGTCATTTATTAGATACTAGATAAGTATCTACCTACATATTTTTACATGCGTCAATACGATAACCGTGCACTAAGAAAAATCCTCTAACCGTCACAAAACTTAATTAAACAACAATACACGACATACCACGTTCTGCTCATTAAAATGCAAATATACGTACCTACCCACCTGTTCTGTCGCATGCTCGGCTAACGATAAATAAATTGCAGATGTAGGCGCGAAAGACTCGTAGTTGACATAACCAAACGGCATTTTTTTAAAGAAGGTTTTGAATAACAATGAGAACATGTTCTGCCGAATTTTTATTTGATGATAATTTTTTCGTTTTAAGCAATCAAACGTTTTCTTACGGACCATTTTCTTATATTAAGGCGACGATAATGATTTAAAGGCTTGTGCAGACCAGCGCGACTTGTCGCGCGACGCGACACCTATTATTGTTTTACTGTGAAGTTTTCTTAGAAATTGTATTGTTCGTGTCGCGTTGCGCGACAAGTCTCGCTGGTCTGCACAAGCCTAAATACTGAAAGAAGATCACGTCTAAACGAGTAGTGTTCCTGCTGGGGTTGCGGGTTTGTCTGAAAGGGATATCGCGGCCCCGGCACACAGGCAACGGAAGGAACACGGGTGGGTTTTAGTCAGTAAAAGTCTGACACACCCTCTCGCTCTGCCCAGAGCGGGAGAAGTCATTTGATGATTTCCCATCCAAAAAAAAAAAAAAAACGAGTAGTGTTAAGGACTTGGTTTTTTTTGTTGTTAAATTAGAGCATTTTCTTAATAAATTAATATATATGAATATTTTAGATTATGTTTATATTGCATAGTTTAATTTATTTGTAAAGTTATGTCTAACGCGGATAAAAAACTGAGAATCACGCAAAATCTATCAAGCGTATTTTTCTGAAACCTTCACCATTTCAAAGATAATTTAATTATTGATCTTGTGTTTTATTAAAATACCTTTTCTTTTATGTACTTATAATAGATTAAAAATGCGTCTAATTTGGAACAGCGCTCCTTGATGGGTGAGTCCTATTACTAGCTGGACGTACGACGCGTTGTGTGAGCTCAGTACAGAACACACAAGCTAACCACTTAAAGTCGCTGGCATATATCTGCGTCTTAATGGATGGCAAACTAGTCGATTCACTGATGGTAAGGCGCTGGACAATTTTTCCGCGGAATATTGGAATTGTATGGAATCTAACGCGCACGTAAGACAAAATGCCGGGATTTCCATACGACTCTAAATTTACCGCGGACATATTGCCCATATTCTGCTCAGCAGAAGCCACCACCGCGACCTTGTAAACTATACTCGTAGAAACTGATAAGAATCGCGCACTTGCTCGCAACGGCCAACTAGCCGCAGACCATACAATACCACTAGACGGCTATGACTGGCCGGAATCGTGGCCGTCTAGTGCGCGAGATCCCTTTGTGATCACCACCGCTGTCGGCAACGGGACCCTATCTACGCACTAGGGCACAAGTAGCAGCGGGATTGCGACGAATGCGCTCTCAATATTCAATGAATCGAGTCGTAAGTTAGAAAGAATTTCATAATATCTTATTAGAACTTGTTAATATAACGTTTATCTTGGTCTAATTAGTTTGCCTAACTAAAAATTGTCATTAGTTTTCATATTTGATCTAATAAGACTGAAACAAACCAATTTGCAAAGAATTTTTTAATCATTGTTAGGACTGTAGTATAATTACGTAACTTGAAAATGAGATTTTTTGTTTATGGTGATATTTTGATAATTTTTGTTTTGTATGATAGAATCTTGCATAAAACCAATATTCCAGTTGGATTCAAGTTAATAGGACAACGCGTTTAGGAATTATAAGCAAATTTGTGTAAGAAAATGTATCGACCTACAATTTTTTTAGTTTATGTTCTACGAACTTTTGATGTTTGAAATTATATTGGGTATTATTGTTAGCAACAACATTCAGTTAGTTATTTTTATATTGTCATTGTTTTTATTAGATAATCATTATTTAATTTTAAGAAATTAATAGTGTAGTAATAAAGACGTCGAATTTATTGCGCATTCCTAACACTAGGCGACGCCACTTGTACCATAAAACAGCCTAAGCTTAACTAATGAGAAACCTTACCGTAACGAGAACCGTTATAGATTTTTGCTATTTTTAATGTCTAAATTAAGGTTTATTGATACAGTTTTTAGTATATAGTTACAATAGATCCATTTCTATGTTAGCAAAATAAGATAAACATTGTAAGGGGTGTTTTATCATAGAAAATTGCCAAAGTAAGTTTCCCATACAAAGTCACATTTGTACCATGTACAATCTTGAAGTGCTCTGATTGGTTGAGAGAAAAGGGATTAGTGCCGTGTGCAAAATTGAAATGCTCTGATTGGCTAGAGCTTTCTATAAAAAGGGGGCAATTTTCTATGGTCAGGTATTCCGAATCCAGCAGTATTACAAGAAACAAGTCAAGACTAAACATTCCTGTTTCATTCCAAGGAATCCCTCTAAGCCGCCAGTCCCTCGCCGAGGTCCCTGTGGGTTGTACCTAGTGAACAATACGCATACAGGAGTGCGTGGTGACGTGTGTCGCCAGCAGAGTCACTAGACTCAGGCAGTAGGGAACATACGTCAAAAACGTTGGGAGATTGTCCCAGGACGACTGCGGGTGCTGGTCGTGCCCCTCTCGTCCGAAACAGTTGGTCCTTCGAGCCGGATCTCCTGCCAGAAGAAGAAGAAGCAAGAAGTCCAGAAGATTTAAAAAAAACTGCAAG
This sequence comes from Agrochola lota, assembly GCA_947364205.1. NCBI lineage: Eukaryota > Metazoa > Arthropoda > Insecta > Lepidoptera > Noctuidae > Agrochola > Agrochola lota. The sequence goes on along the minus strand of OX376246.1, from coordinate 2,934,893 downwards.
ATGCCGGTAACCAGGTCGCAGAAGGATGCCCCCTTGCACCCGCCGTCTCGTCCTACCGTAAGGGACGCGACTGCAGAAGCATCAGGGTCAGAAGGGGTCACGTCAGCGTCAGGGTCATCGGGAACCGCAGCAACATCGGACACGAACACTTCGTCGGGTACAACGGCCACGGAGGGGACCACGGCTACAGAGGCTACGACTACGACTGCGACAACAGCGGCGTCCGGGAAGAACGGACAGAAAAAAGAAGATGCCGCACAGAAGGAAACGACTAAGAAGACCCCAGAAGATGTCCCGGAAAAGGGTGTTTATGGCTCCGCCACGACCCTACAACCGAAGGGGGTCAGTCGTCGCGCCAGGTCTACGAAGACTACGAGTTCCTCGGCCAGAAGACGCGAGCTGGAAGCCAGAGAAGAATTAGCACGCCTGGAATTGAATCAAGCCCAGGCTGCGGCGAAGCTAGCCCGTGTCAGATTGGAGCTGGCCCAATGTGAGGATGAAGACTCCGTGGATGAAGACCAGGAAGACAGAACAGCGCAGGTACAGAACTGGATTCAGACGTCAGTGTTGGAAGACAAAGACATGGAGCAACCAGAGCATCGGGATCAACACCCTTCAGAAGAACTACCTAAGGTGAAGCCTGAAGAAAACTCCTCAGTGAAAGGGGCTACAATCGAGATTCAAGCTTTGGCAACAGCACTGAAGGAAGCCTTTACCACAAGAGGAGGACCAGCAGCGCAACCGAAGTACATTCACGAGTTACCCTACTTCGACGGCAACAGCAGCGAGTGGTTGGCCTTCAAGGTTGTCTACGAAGATACAGCACCGATGTTCAACGACGTTCAGAATATGGCTCGACTAAGAAGAGCTCTGAAGGGCAACGCAAGAGAAGCTATCAAGAGCCTGCTGTACTCTGAAGCCTCTCCGCTGGACGTGATGCAGGCCCTCAGAAGAAGATATGGGAGACCTGATGCGCTGGTGCTGGCAGAATTGGATAAGGTCAAGGCATTACCAAAGATTTCAGAAAATCCAAGGGACATATGCATCTTCGCGAGCCAGATCAACAACAGCGTAGCAGCAATAAAAGGACTGAAGAAACCACAGTACCTGCATTCACCTGAGATGGTGAAACAAATTATAGAGAAGATTCCGACAGTTCTCAAGTTCCGATGGTACGACTTCACTGCAGCATCAGATGAAGGCGAGTTCTCCAACCTGAAGCTGGTATCCAAGTTCCTAAACATAGAAGCGGACAAGTGTGGAGCCTTCGCAACTTCAGAAGAGAAGAGCGGCTTCAAACGGACCCATCGACAAGCGACGCATTCAACAAAGGAAAGGAACTTCAAAGAAAAGGACTCAAGACAAACGGAAAAAGTTTGCCCTATGTGCGAGGGTGAACACTTCCTCGTCGAATGTCAGAAGTTCCAGAAGGCGTCGGTTCAAGATCGGTGGGCAACAGCGAAGAAGAGTCATGTCTGCTTCAAATGTCTTCAAGGGAGACACCGAAAGGAGAGCTGCAGAAAACCACCGTGCAAGGAATGCAAGAGGTGGCACCATCATCTACTCCACGTCGAGTCAGAAGAAAAGATGGAGGCCAAGAAAAAGGAAACACCACAAGAAGTGGCGAGCGTCACAGTATCAGTAAATGCAGTCAGCAACACAAGGGCATACCTGAAGATAGTTCCAGTGGAAATCTTCGGGTCCAAAGGGTCAAAGAAGATATTGGCTCTCATGGATGAAGGGTCAACGGTGTCACTTCTGGATGAAAAAGTGGCAGAAGAGATTGGCGTTAAAGGAAGCAAGGAGGAACTGGTCATCGAGACAGTAGGAGGCAGGCTGATCAGAAAGAAGGATTCCCAGATACTGGACCTTACGGTAAAAGGGGTTTATCAGGAAAACAAGAAGACCCTGAAACGAGTTCGGACCGTCGACGAGTTGAAGCTTGCACCGCAGTTCCTAGACAAGAAGAGGATTCAAGATTGTCAACACTTAAAGAAGATCGCCGACTCTCTATATTACGCAAGGGAGTCACCTCAGCTACTCATCGGTCAAGATAATTGGGAGCTGATTGTGACTCAAGAAGTGAGAAGAGGAAAACCAGGAGAACCAGTTGCTTCAAGAACAGGACTTGGTTGGGTGCTCCACGGGTCAGACACTAGAGGCGCAAAACCAGTACACTTCCTGAATGCCTGTCTACATGTCAGCGCTCCAGAAGAAGAGATGCATCAAGCCATTAAGGATCATTTCGCAATCGAAGCACTCGGCGTGACACCAAGGAGACCCACTACAGATTCAGAAGGAAGAGCACTCACCATCCTAGAGAAGACCTGCAAAAGACTTGAAGATGGTCGATTTGAAGCTGGACTTCTGTGGAAGAATGAAGAAGAACAGATGCCAGAAAGTTACACGTCTGCCAAGAACCGATTGATCAACATCGAAAAGAAGATAGGCAAGGATCCTCAGTTGAAGGCGGAATACAGCAAGCAGATCCAGCATCTAATCGATAACAAGTATGCAGAAGAAGCATCTGATGAAGCAGAATGCCCCAAGAAAACGTGGTACCTCCCTCATTTCTCTGTGGTACATCCATTAAAGAAGAAGATACGGATCGTCTTCGATGCCGCAGCCATGTCAAAAGGAAGAAGCCTCAACAACGCTCTGCTGTCAGGACCAGACCTACTACAATCCCTCTTCGGAGTGTTACTGCGGTTCCGGCAAGGACCTTTAGCAGTGGCGGCCGACATTAAGGAAATGTTTCTCCAAGTACGCATCAGACCAGAAGATAGAGACAGCTTGAGGTTCCTGTGGCGCGGGGATCATCGCGACGTGTCGCCAAAGAAGTATAGGATGACATCAGTCATCTTCGGCGCGACATCATCTCCGAGCACAGCGATCTACGTGAAAAACCGAAACGCAGCAGACTTCAAAGAGCAGTATCCAGAGGCTGCAAGAGCAATTGAACTGAACCATTACATGGATGATTACCTGCACAGCTTCCACCAGGAAGAAGACTTCAAAAAAGTGATAGCACAGGTGGATTTCATACACAAGAAGGCGGGCTTCGAGCTAAGAGGATGGGCATCAAACCATCCTAAGCTGCTGCAAGACGTGAACACCGAGACAACAGAAAAAACAGAAGTGGACCTAGGTGAGAAAGAAGAAAAGACATTGGGACTACGCTGGTTCACTGAAAGGGACTCCATCGGCTTCAGGGCAAATCTCCGGAATACACCAGAGGAAATAGCCAAGGGATTTAAGGTGCCTACGAAAAGGGAAGTCACCAGCGCTGTAATGTCGACCTTCGATCCACTGGGATTGGCTTCACCCGTTCTCATGCAGGGTAAGAAGCTGCTTCAGAACATATGGCGAAGCGGTATTGGCTGGGATGAAGAAATAGAAGAAAGGGAGTACGAAGCCTGGAAAACTTACCTAGAAAAGATGAAGCTTCTCCAAGACCTTCAGATTCCAAGATGCCTGGCGCCACATCGTACCGAGGGGGAGCTGCACACGTTTACGGACGCAAGTGAGACGGCGTATGCAGCAACAGTCTATTGGAGAGCAATAGATCAAGATGGAACTTACCACGTCAACCTAGTGGCAGCGAAAGTAAGAGTCACTCCACTGAAACCGGTATCAATCCCGCGACTCGAGCTACAGGCAGCTCTCCTAGGAAGCAGGCTGGCACATTCAGTAGAAGAAGAAATAGACCTGAAAGTAGAGAAGAAAACGTTCTGGACAGACTCCAGCATCGTACTTTCTTGGATCAAGACAGACCCAAGAACCTTCAAGACATTCGTGGCTCATCGCTTAGCAGAAATAGAAGATCTCACTAAACCTCAAGATTGGAGATGGGTACCCACGGCGCAGAACCCTGCAGATGACGCGACGCGCGACGTACCAGAGCACTTCGACTGCGATCACCGATGGTACACAGGACCGGACTTTCTGAGAAAGGAAGAAGTTCACTGGCCAGCAGCGAGAACCTTCAAGAAAGAAACCACCGGCGAAGAAAAAACAACAGACGTCGTAGCAGCAACGAGCACCACTCATCCATCACCAAATCCTGAGAAGTTTTCATCATGGAAGAGACTATTGCGAGCCACAGCAAGAGTACTGCAGTTCATACAACTCTGCAAGACAAAGGTGAAGGTCAACGTCAGCAAAGAAGATCCCACCTGGAGAATAACGAAAGGAAAAAAGCAGAAGACGGTAGCGAAGCGACACCAACCTTCAAAAATAAAAGAAAGGAACTACATACCATTGGACACAGACTTACTAGAGCAAGCTGAAACTCTGCTACTAAAAGGAGGTCAAGAAAGAAGCTTCAAAGAAGATATCAGGTGTCTACAGCTAGGGAAGCAATTAGAAGGTGGCAGCAAGTTGAAAAAACTTGACGTGGTACTAGAAAAAGGACTCCTGCGGCTAAAAGGAAGAATTGACGCAATACAGGGAGTAACCAGAGACTACAAGCGACCCATCGTGCTCGACAGTAAGGACACGACGACACGACTCATCATTGAGGATTTCCACTGCCGTTTCAATCATGGGAATCACTCAACAGTTATGAATGAAGTAAGACAGCGCTTCTGGATATTGGGACTGAGGTCAGCAATCAAGGCAGTTCAGCATCAATGTCAGTGGTGCAAGACAAGAAAAGCAAGACCGCAAGAACTACCGACGGGCAACTTACCTATTGAAAGGCTGATGCATAGTAACCCTCCTTTTACGTGCACCGGTATAGATTACTTCGGCCCGATAACAATCACCGTAGCAAGGCGTCATGAAAAAAGATGGGGAGCTTTATTTACATGCTTGACGACAAGAGCTGTACACATAGAACTCACACCTTCACTCTCCACCGACAGCATGATCATGGCGCTGCGACGATTCGCTGCAAGAAGAGGAATGCCGAAGACTATCTACACTGACAACGGGACCAACTTCGTCGGCGCGAACAAAGAACTGAAAGAAGCACAAGACTCCATGAAGCAAGAAGACTTCACTTCAGAAGCAGAGAAGATCGGCGTGCAGTGGAAATTCATACCTCCCGGTGCGCCAAACATGGGCGGCGCATGGGAGCGTTTGGTGCGATCCATAAAAACCGCACTAGACGCTACACTCAACGAAAAACATCCACGAGAGGAGGTACTCCACACCCTCCTCCTAGAGGCCGAGCATATAATCAACTCTCGGCCCCTCACTCACCTCTCCGAGAACCCCGAGGAGGAAGCACTCACTCCAAACCACTTCCTCATCGGGCGGTCGTGCGGCGCGACGAGAATCGGCGGCTTTGAAGACAACGAGCTTGTGGGCAAGCACACCTGGAAGGCCACGCAGCGACTTGCCGACCACTTTTGGCAACGTTGGCTGCGACAATACCTGCCCACTCTACTACCAAGGAAGACAGCGGGCAGAATCAGCGCTACCGACCTGCGAGTTGGAGACATCGTGTTGATCGTCGACCACACCCTACCAAGATGCACCTGGCCACGCGGCAGAATCCAGCAAGTGTATCCGGGACCAGATGGGCGGACCAGGATCGTCGATGTCGAGACCAGAGGAGGAGTGCTGCGAAGACCCAGTTCGAGAGTGGTGCTGTTGGTGCCGGGAGTGTTGCCGAGTCAAGAAGATGGTGCAACGCACGAGGGGGAGAATGTCGGCAACGGGACCCTATCTACGCACTAGGGCACAAGTAGCAGCGGGATTGCGACGAATGCGCTCTCAATATTCAATGAATCGAGTCGTAAGTTAGAAAGAATTTCATAATATCTTATTAGAACTTGTTAATATAACGTTTATCTTGGTCTAATTAGTTTGCCTAACTAAAAATTGTCATTAGTTTTCATATTTGATCTAATAAGACTGAAACAAACCAATTTGCAAAGAATTTTTTAATCATTGTTAGGACTGTAGTATAATTACGTAACTTGAAAATGAGATTTTTTGTTTATGGTGATATTTTGATAATTTTTGTTTTGTATGATAGAATCTTGCATAAAACCAATATTCCAGTTGGATTCAAGTTAATAGGACAACGCGTTTAGGAATTATAAGCAAATTTGTGTAAGAAAATGTATCGACCTACAATTTTTTTAGTTTATGTTCTACGAACTTTTGATGTTTGAAATTATATTGGGTATTATTGTTAGCAACAACATTCAGTTAGTTATTTTTATATTGTCATTGTTTTTATTAGATAATCATTATTTAATTTTAAGAAATTAATAGTGTAGTAATAAAGACGTCGAATTTATTGCGCATTCCTAACACTAGGCGACGCCACTTGTACCATAAAACAGCCTAAGCTTAACTAATGAGAAACCTTACCGTAACGAGAACCGTTATAGATTTTTGCTATTTTTAATGTCTAAATTAAGGTTTATTGATACAGTTTTTAGTATATAGTTACAATAGATCCATTTCTATGTTAGCAAAATAAGATAAACATTGTAAGGGGTGTTTTATCATAGAAAATTGCCAAAGTAAGTTTCCCATACAAAGTCACATTTGTACCATGTACAATCTTGAAGTGCTCTGATTGGTTGAGAGAAAAGGGATTAGTGCCGTGTGCAAAATTGAAATGCTCTGATTGGCTAGAGCTTTCTATAAAAAGGGGGCAATTTTCTATGGTCAGGTCATTCACTCTACGCTCGACACCGCTCGCGGACGGACGTGCTGCGCTGTGTGTACGAGATTCCTGTTTCCGGCTCTGTGGCTCCTGCTGTGGTTCCCGAGCCGTCTATCGTCGCGCCCTGCGACGAGTCTTCTATAGTCTGTGGACTATCATCGACCTATTAATTGTTTGTCTTTTTCAAGACACAATTAATAAATATTTCTCTTCAGAGTTGTCAAAAACAAAACCGTCGCGTACTTTGGCCCCTTCTGGGTAAAATCCACAGTTTCGTGGTTCTCGGTGGAAACCATACGGTGCCAACGAAACCGAGAGGGTGTTGCCCCAATTACACCCGCCGAAACCCCTTCAGGGCTAGGCAATCAGTTGGACGGGTCCCAGTGTTCGGCCTTGGGGGATCTCCTAGTCGACATTGGTGACAGTTTTGCCTTCACAGCCACACACCTAGTGTCGGTCGGGTGTGTCTACCCCGGCGCACTAGACTGGTTAGGACCCCGTTGCACAAATAAGATAGGCAACGGGCAAAAGCAAGCTTAGGGCTCACCATTAAGTACACAACCTCCCTGTCTATACCCGACAGGGAGGGTTTACACATCCCCGGCCAATCCGCCCGGGGAGTTAGTGTTAGGAATTATTAGGAGTAATTATTAGGTACCATCCCCTAGAAACCATTAAAATGGAGTCCCTTCTTAAGTCTCTTCAAGACGATATTAAATCACTTAAAAGTGACAATTCAGCCCTTTGTAGCATCCTTAAAAGGATCATAGCAAGCTCCCCCGACTTAAAAAACGAGTATGGCCCGGAAATTATCGCACTAAGACGGCCTACTCATTCGCAAACTGTTCCCTCCGAACGTATCATCGCTGAACGCAGCGATGACAGGCCGCGATCCCCCCAGCTAGATAGCCCTCTTAGCCCGCCGATGTCCATGGACATAGAGGAGCCCGTATCCCAACCTAAACGCGTCACGACCCCTTACCCGTACAGCCCGGAACCGGAGGCTAGTTTCTCGGCTTGTTCCGCTTCGTCCCACTCCGAAGACGATGGGTTCATCCCCGTCAACGGAAAAGGGAAAAAGCGGAAGAATAAGAGACATTCGTCTACCCAAGCGAGTAAAGTCATAGCTTTCGAGGAGCATGACTCATACTCACATTCCCCGCTGTCCCCTGCCCCGCCCGCTACTTGCGCCACCGTAGCTTCCCCCTCCCCCGCCCCCCGCCCGACCGCGTCACCCGCGTCACCCGCTTCGCAGGTTACCCCCTCCCCCACCCCCGGCCCGATTGCGTCATCCTCTTCGCAGGATACTCCCATCCCACCTAATTCGGCCCCTAAAAAGGCCCCTCCGCCACCACCCGTGTTCATACAGGACAAGGGCAAGTGGACGGATGTATCTAAATGGTGTTGCGACCAAAAAATCGCATACACCAATGCCCGAAACACCCAACAGGGTATTAAAGTCAATGTCCCTACGTCCCGCGACTATAGGGACCTCACTAGTCTCCTGAGACAGAGAAAAGTGGCATTCCACACGTTCTCTCTCCCGGAAGAGAAACAAACCCGCGTAGTCATCAAAAGGATGCCGCGCAAAATATTACCCGCCGACATATTAGCCGACCTTAAGTCGCAAAACATCCCCGTAGATGAAGTCCACCGTATGCACCGCGCTAGAGGCGGAGAGCAATACGACATGGTGCTTGTCATCTGTCCCCCAGTTCAGGGTTATCACCCAATATTTAAAGTAAAGTCTATCTGCCATCTCACGGGTCTCGAGATCGAGAAACCCAGGAAGAATGGCATAGTAGGGCAATGTCACAATTGCCAACTATACGGCCACTCGCAAAAGTTTTGCCACGCGACACCCAGGTGCGTAAAGTGCCTGGGAGCGCATGGCACAACTGAGTGCACCCGCCCCAAAGACCGTTCCCTCTGCCTCACGCCACCTAGCTGCGTGCTATGCGGGCAAGAGGGCCACCCCGCCAATTACCGTGGCTGTCCCAAAGCTCCCAAGTCAACGACTAAGTTGACAAAGCGCGCAAGCGCTCATCAACAGAGGGAAGCTCCCACCAGCTATAGGGTCCCATCCTCTCAACTTCCTGAGAGATTAAGCCCTCAGAGGCCCAGTCCGTGGAGTTACCTCCACCACCAGCAGGCTTTCCCAGCCATGGCTACCTCCCAACCCCCACCCCCCACTATCCCCCCCCTCATGGGCCCCCGAAATCGCGTCCCCGCGCCTCTTATCAGGCCCGCACCTGCTCCTACAGCACTGCATCCCCAACCCGCGTATACTCCCGTAGCCCCTTCTGGCATGCCTCAAAACATGCCTCATAACATTTTCTCCTCCGCGATGACATACCTCTCCCCTCGCGCTTTCCAAATGGCCAATTTACTCGCGGCCGCTCAAGATGCCTGTGATCTCATAAGGATCCAAGCCATCTACAACGCGTATCCCGACATTACGCGTGCCCTAACATCCCGCGGCACCCATAGAACCAACAATGTCTAACACCATCTTAGCTAGGTTCAAACCCCGATCCCTCATGTTAGGCATCTTCAATGCAAACGGCATTAACGGTCAACGCGATGAGATCGCGGAATTCCTCCGCGACCATCACATAGACGTCTTCCTCTTACAGGAATCCTTTCTGAAACCCATCAAACGTGACCCGCAAATCGCAAACTACCGTGTAGTTCGTAACGATAGGACCCGTTGTCACAAGGGCGGCACCCTTATCTATTATAAAAAAGACCTCTATTGTATCCCCGTAGACCCTCCCGCGCTCTCGGTATTAGAAGTCTCCATCTGCCATCTAGGCATGTCAGACCATCAGCCGATCACCCTTATATCGGCCTACCTTCCTCCCCAACCCACCTCAGAGGACCCCCGTCTCTTTGCAAACGATCTCTCCATCTTATTTGGCCTGAGTGACTCCGTTATCATAGCGGGTGATCTCAACGCCAAACATCCCGCCTGGAATAGTACCAGAACCTCCACCAGAGGGCAACACTTGTTTGACCTCTCTGCCTCTATGATCTTTGACGTCATCGCTCCGATGACCCCAACTCACTACCCTCATAGCCCTAACCAGACCCCCGATGTCCTAGACCTGGCGCTCCTTAAGAACGTCAATCTACGTTTAGACTCGATAGAAACGGTACACGAGCTTAACTCGGATCACCGTCCGATAGTCATAAGACTGGCCCCACGCATAGGTCTCTCCGACCCCAATCAACCTCCCGTCACTAAAAAGGTAACGGACTGGAGGAAAGTAAGCACCCAGCTGAAATCCACCACGTCCCCCCAATTAGATAGCATCCCCGATCAATTTGACTCTATCTCGGACACGATGGCCGCGATCGACTCATTCACGGATCACATACAATCTGTCGTGAACGAATGTTCAAGGGAAGTCACAGTGACGGATGACCGTCGCTGGAAGCTACCTGACGATGTACGTAATCTGTTGACTGAGAAGAACGCGTCTATCCGTGCATATAGTAACTTTCCCTGCGACGCGAACAAAGCCCATATGCGCTACTTACAGAGAACTGTAAGGAAACGTGTAGCGGAGCTGCGTAACGCGGGCTGGGATAAGATGCTAAGCGAGTTAGAGCCCACTCACCTAGCCTTCTGGGAACTTGAGAGAAAACTCAAGTCCCCGCAAGTCACTTCCATGCCCCCATTAGTACGCCCCGATAAGACCATGGCATTCGACGACGTCGACAAGGCCGAGTGCCTAGCCGACAGTCTAGAAGCTCAGTGTTCACCCAGCTCCCTACCAGTAGACCAAGCTCACCTCGCTGAGGTGGACGCGGAAGTCGAACGTAGAGCCTCTCTCCCCCCCGTAGAAGACCCTGAGAATCCTCTGCCTTCCGTCACTCCAGACGAAGTGCACGATATCATCAAAGGTCTTAAAACTCGTAAAGCCCCCGGTTCAGACGGACTCACCAACAGAGTGGTCCAACTTTTCCCCGCGCACCTGATAATGCTACTGGCCACCATCTTCAATGGTGCCCTAAGCAACAATATCTTCCCACAAACGTGGAAAGAAGCCAACGTCATCGGCATCCCGAAGCCAGGCAAACCCAAGTCTGAGCCTTCTAGTTACCGTCCCATCAGTCTGCTCAAGGTTCTCGGTAAAATCTATGAGAGGCTTATTTATAAGCGTCTCAGAGAATACGCCGAGACCAAGGGCCTCATTCCCAACGAACAGTTCGGTTTTCGAACTCAGCACTCTAGCGTGCATCAGGTCCACCGCATCATCGAGGATATTAGCGCTGGTTTCCAGCGCGGCTTGATGACGGGTGCTATCTTCTTCGACATAGCGAAAGCGTTCGACAAAGTCTGGCACAACGGCTTATTATATAAGCTCTACAAACTCGGTGTGCCCGATCGTCTCGTGCTCATCTTACGAGACTTTTTGTCGAATCGCACCTTCCGCTATCGCATCGAAGGAGCGCTCTCCTCCCCCCGACCCTTACGCGCGGGAGTCCCACAGGGCTCCGTGCTATCTCCTCTCATTTTCACGCTGTTCACCAGCGATATCCCTAACAGTAAAAAGGCGCAGTTGGCTCTGTTCGCAGACGACACGGCCATTTACTATTCAGGTAGAAGCCCCGACGCGATAGCTCTCACTCTCCAAACCGCAGTCGACAAGCTCGGCACGTGGTTCAGAAAGTGGAGAATCGAGGTCAATCCAGATAAGAGTCAAGCGGTTCTCTTCAAGAAACCGAGACTCAAAAAACTAACTGACACGCTCCCCCGACCAATCACCATGTTTGACAAGCCGATCCCCTGGGAGAAGCGAGCCAAATATCTAGGTGTAGTCCTGGACTACAAACTCTCATTCTCCGAGCACATAAAGCAGGCACGCTCGCGAGCCGCTTTCGCTCTCGGTAGGCTCCACTCCGTTCTCAATGCACGAAGCAAGTTGTCACTCAAGTGCAAATTGCGTACCTACACGACGTGCATTAGACCTATTATGACCTATGCGTGTGCCGCCTGGGCACAAGCCAAACCCTATCATCTTCATAAGATGCAGACCCTCCAAAACCGTTTCCTTCGAACGGCGACGGGTTCCCCCTGGTACGTTAGGAACGAGATCCTCCATCTCGACCTTAGAATCCCCACAATAGTCCAATTTCTGAAACGCAATGCAACGCGTTATTTTGATAAAGCCGCCAAACATCGCAACCCTCTGGTTGTGAAGGCCGCCAGTTATATTCCCTCCAGAATAAGTAAAGTCCGCCGTCCAAGGCATGTTCTCAACGACCCAGATGACCCCATAACCCTCCTCCAGGAGAGCAATAGGGCCACCAGCACAGTAAAGAAACATACACACCGACACACGTTCCGACCTCGCCGCAGAGGTCCGCGACCGCGTCCCTCCCGAGTAAATGATACTCCCCCCCGACCCTTGCTCGTCGATGCGCCAGCCCGCGTCGAAGCTGAGCCCGTAGTCTTAAATTCCCCGATTAATAATAATAATACTCTATGTTTGATCCAGCCTGTCCCATCTTGCTGTCCTCCCCCCAGCGACGCCCTAAGCCGAGGTCCGTACCCCACAGGGGGTGCCCTTAGCGAGCGTTCGCCTAATTTTAATTAGTATAGTTTATGCCCCTGGCTGGAGGCTTTAAGTGTAGCAGCTTAAGGCAGCCACAGGAAAGTCCGGTTAAGCAGCTACGACCTCCTCAGAGGTCAACTGCGAGATGCCATTTCAAAAAAAAAAAAAAAAAATATGGTCAGGTATTCCGAATCCAGCAGTATTACAAGAAACAAGTCAAGACTAAACATTCCTGTTTCATTCCAAGGAATCCCTCTAAGCCGCCAGTCCCTCGCCGAGGTCCCTGTGGGTTGTACCTAGTGAACAATACGCATACAGGAGTGCGTGGTGACGTGTGTCGCCAGCAGAGTCACTAGACTCAGGCAGTAGGGAACATACGTCAAAAACGTTGGGAGATTGTCCCAGGACGACTGCGGGTGCTGGTCGTGCCCCTCTCGTCCGAAACAACCGCCTATGTAGTACGTACGAAACAAAACAAAGTATTGTGGAGGTCAGTTAAGGGCAAAACAGCTGCGATGCCATTCCAGAAACGAAGCTGAAATGCTTATATGCCTGTTATCACCTTCGCCTAATGTTGCCAGGAGTCCGGCTTTTACAATCGTGTCCGGGGAAATATACATAAGTCCGGCCTGTCCGGCTTTTGGTCAACCCCGCCCCACCAAAAGATGCCTGATTATTGATTATTTTAATTGGTAAGAACAAAATGTGAATCATAATTAAGAATAGAGTAAGTCTCAAATGAAGAACAGTATTTATTATACATAAATAAAAGTTTTATTCTTTTTATTTTAATAACCAGTGTGTCGGGTTTTCAGGGCAAAATCTCCGGCTAAATATGAATCGGTGTCACCTGCACCCATACCCTTCAAACCGGAGAACAGCAAAGCTGCTTCGCGGCAGCAATAGGTACGTATATATAGGTATTTATCTGATCCGGTTAGACACTCTTACCAAGTTTACGAGTAGTCAGAAACTGGAAAGTCTGACAACCAGTCTTACCAAGAGGTGTTAACTAGTAACTGAGCTGCGGAGGTCAGTTAAGCTTCTTTCTTTTTTGTGTGGTTAGTGACTAACCTGGTGTCAGAGTTTTAAAGCCGCCCATGGGCCTCTGACTTGGCTTCACATGCCGTCGAGAAATATCTCTCAGGCATGCCGGTTTCCTGCCGGGGTTGCGAGTTTGTCCGAAAGGGATATCGCGGCCCCGGCACACAAGCAACGGAAGGAACACGGGTGGATTTTAGTCAGTAAAAGTCTGACACGCCCTCCCGCTCCGCCCAGAGCGGGAGAAGTTATTTGATAATTTACCAAACTCAAAAAAAAAAATACAAATAAAGAGGCATGCCAGTTTCCTCACGATGTTTTCCTTCACCGTTTTTGAAGCAAGTGATGATTATACAACACGCACATGAATCCGAAAAGTCAGAGGTGCGTGCCTTGGGTTCGAACTCGAGACCTATGACCAAGTCTGACGGTCACACCACTAGGTTATCACTGTTTGCTAGCTGTCGCTCCATGTAAAGTACTGGTATTCAACTGCAATCGGTTAGACTGTAAGCAGACCCCAACATAATAAAATAATAGTCGTCCAGACCGAATTTCGGCCATGACGGCCATCTCAGCGGATGAGGCCATCAGCGCAGGAGTTATTATAGTGCAGGTGTGTGTGCGCAGGCACAGGTGCACTCTCTTCCCTCACTCTCATAGTCCGATGGGACGGCAATCCGACACGACCAGAGAGAGATCAAGCGCAGTACTAACGGCGGCAGATCCCAACATAGTTGGGAAAAGTTTGGGCAGATGATGATAGGCAACCTTCAAAAAACTTTTTACAAAAAAAAAAACAAGCCGGTTGTTTTTTTTTTTGTAAAAAGTTTTTATTTTTCACTTTTTAGTTGTGGTGCCTACCCCACACAAATTCGACTACCACTACCTGCTATGTAAATAACAGTCACAGGAAGTTATCATCATATCATCCACATATACTAAGTGGGAAAAAAAATCGTATTATTGCAGCTTACTCAAACTCTCCAAGTAAAGTTAATAAAATTTATATGGTACCAATTCGGGAGCATAACCTTTCATACAAAAAAAGAATTTTCAAAATCGGTCCACAATTGACGGAGAAATCGGCGGAAATATATAAAAGAAAATACGTACATACGCGACGAACATATAACCTCCTCCTCCTTAGAAGTTAAAAATACTGACTCAGTCAATATTTGCGCAGTCCTCGACGAAAAATCTGTTTATTTGTGTCCGGAAGACATAATTCGACAACAAACATTTGTATTGGCACAGAACAGAACTTGTGACGTAAACGTACCATTAAAGAAGTTCATATCGAACCAATTTCAAAACAAAATCCCGTGAACACGATGACCACATCTGTTACCGGCCCGGTGCTACAGCCGCCGAGCGCTGCAAGCAAGAATAGTCCTTACGGTAGTTAGATATGAACTTTTTCGATGATACGTGCCCCCTACACCGTGTTATTAGCATATGCAGAAGTTCAACTATGCAGTTGAAGTGCATCGTTTCGCCCGTTTTCATAGAAAACGTAATACTATTTATACTGTGCCTGTGATTACCTACACGTCTGCGTCGATTTCATGAGACAGAATCAAGCAAAACATTATCCTGGGCCATTCAAGAAGATCCATTGAATTACTAGCCTATTTTGTACCACAGAACAAACATAACTAGTTTTTCCTGAAAATTCACTAACTATACGTAAGAGAATAAATCATACTTAGTCATCCTTGAACCCTTGTGAGTTCTTATTCCTTTTTAGGGTTCCGTACCTCAATAGAAAAAATTGGATCCCTTATACGAGTAGTATCACTCGTGTGTCTGGCTGGCTGTCTGTCCGTTTGTCACAGCCAATTTGCTCCGAAACCACTTGAGCAATTTAGTTCAAATTTGGTACACATACGAATTTCTGCTACCCAAACACGGGCGTGTAACGTAAAGAAAGACATATCAAATGAAAAGGCTTGTTGTGAGGATGTCAAATATTTTTAAAATTAATTAAAAAAATACTTTTTAAAGATATTTAAGAAAATAGATGAAAATATACCATTATCCCCCCCCCCCCCCCCCCCGCCTCTCTTTTCACCGAATCTAACGACCACTAAATTTTGAAGAAAAAGAAAATTATCTGTGAAATAGGAATATCATTTATTTGTTAAAAGCATGGTATAAAAGATGGTAATGTTAATAATGTGAATTGTTCTTTATTCATAGATTACATAAAAACCTATAAGAAGTCTAAACGACGCAATAGAGAGATATGCGCTAAGCCACATAGCACTGCTCTTTATACAAAAAGTTTTTTGGGAATGGCACCTAGGATCTATAATAAGATCCCTGGACGAATTAAAGAAATAAACAACATAAACGATTTTAAAAAGGCTTTACTGAAAATATTATATGAGAAAACATATTATACGGTGAACGAATACCTAACTGACACATTATAATTACCTTGTTTTATTATTTTATTATTATGATTTATTATTTACTGATTTGACAATTTTTACTAGAATCTATTATTATTATATTTTATTGGAATGTTTTTATTGTATTGAAAATTTGAATTAGAATTGTTTAATAATGTGTGATAATTGTTTGATAATTTATTATAATCAGCATGTTTGTACCAGTATAGTATTTGTACGCCGATGACGGCTAGACATAGCGTTCTTAAATAATAACAACATCTGTACCTAACCTACCTATGTCCAACAAATAAAAAAATTATTATTATTATAGTCTATGGTCTTAAAATAAAATGGTAAATCTCTCAATATTGGGCGTTCAAACTTACATTTGCAGTTGGAATGTATGGGAGAACATGTTTATCAACTACAATGACATGCTACAATTTTGTTCTTGGGATAAATTCATCTCAACTACGGAACCCTTAATTGCGCGTGGTCCGACACGCACTTGGCCGGTTTTTTGTTAATATTATCGCAAGACCAAAAACCATTTGTCAATTATCTACATGGCCAAAACAACCGGACTTTCTAACTAATCTACTATCCACCACACCCACATAGATCTGCGACGGTCACAATGAAGTCCATTCAAAGACAGCTGGACGACAGCCAAACACGTGTCTGCACTTGCATAAGTATCATGTAATATTTTGTGATGAATAATACACGCAGGGATAATATAATAGGAGAGATTTTAGAATAACAACAGTGTCTACATCTCTTTATCTATGTTCCTTTCGCTGGTATAGCATAATTGGCATATAATGTTCCCACTACTGGGACACAGACGAACAGAAGTACTATTGGATAGAATCAAGTTTTTCTAACAGAACAGACAGCTGTGCTGCAGGGGACTTTGTTGCGCCATTTCTTCTTCCCAGCTAAAGCACTAAGAAGTGGTGAAGGGCGGTCGTTTTTGGGGGACTGTCTTATGTTATTTTGACGTTCGAAAATTGTGTTTTCAGGGTGTCTTGTCGCTTTATGTAGTTTTCAACCTTTTAATATTTCTAACCGTGAAAAAAAATTAAGGATGAAAGAAAAATATGTTTATTCGTCACAGAAACACGTGCATAAAAAAAAGATAATTTACTCGAGTAGAACAAAACATAAAACACAATAGATTTTAATACAATAACGAGCAGAAAACAGAAATAGTCGGCAACTGCTGACACGTCATGACTGTGACAAGGTGGCTTCCACTCAACATGATGCTGTGCTATGGGGACCCACAGCACAGCGCTGATTTTCAGTGGTGTTCAATGATTTAAAAAAAAATACTTGGATTTTAAAACCAACGCATATACTACTAAATCTTGTTATTTTCACGATTTATAATGCTGTATTCGCTAAGAAAAACCTAGATTTAAAATGTCACCTCCGCGAGGGCTCCCGGCATCCCATATGCGATTAAGAGAACCCTCCAGTATGAAGGAGAGTAGACACAATTTCGCACACACAAAATCATTATAAAATATGCCAGATATTCATAAGTTGATAATAGTAACAAAATAAAATACAAAGATAACGCCTGTATCTGACATAAGCTGTAGTAAAAATGAGTTTCAATGAATAAGTAACTACTGATAAGAGAAACATATAATAAAGGTATTGATAATATGTGGAAATAATTCGCGAAACCACAAGGCCTAATTCTTGACATAAGTAATCGTGTTGGCCTGTGTTGGCCCTACAGTCCTAGTGCTGGCAAAGCGAAGACCTATTCTCTCAAAACATCTTAGAATCTCAAAATTTCATAATTTTCATTACAAAGTTTAGACCTCGATTATCTAAAATGTTTCGAGGGTAGGTTATAAATCTTTTGTCACTCAAAATGTTCGTTCGATACATGCAAACAACAATTATTATCTTACACAAATTTATTATATTTAAGTATACATATACACATTGCAGTATGTAACTGATTTACATCCGTCACCTCACGCTTCAGGTCTAGTTGAAAACCAGCGTCAGGCACTAGTTGTCTGGCATTTTTGCTGAACTAGGCCTATTTGGCGCAGCCGCAAGGCACACTTTCCTGCTAGTATCATAAAACGCAATTTACACTTTATTTGTTTTCATTATTTTTTCATTTGATTTTTGTTTATAGTATAATATGTTGTGTTGTGTGCCTTTTGTGTGCGTGTCTGTGCTAAATAAATGTATTTTCTTTCTTTCTTCTTTTCTTTCTTCTTTCTATAAGACAGTCCACCAAAACGCCCGCCTTTCACCACTTCCTCGTGCTTTAGCTGGGAAGAAGAAGTGGCGCCACAAATTCCCCAGCAGCACAGCTGTCTGGTAAGTTAAAAGTTAGAGTTCTCTTATGAGAACGAACAAGCATCTCAGTTAGTGCTTACTATAGTCACATTGATTATTGGCAAGTGAACCCGTAAGCTGGAGGTTAACAAGTGTTCTTCTACCTGCCCAGCCATGGCCGTCTTGAGAAAACTTAATAAGTATGAAATCGGCACGATACAGCAAGCTTGGCCGTGGCAACCAATGCTCTTCAATCTCGAAGCGAGTCTTGATGCAAAAAAATCCGCCACCAATTCCACCGCCGCCATCACTCGATTCATCCAATATGGTTTCATAAAGTTTGGCCCCACTCACATCTTTATTTTATGTCTACTGTATTTGATTCTATCAGAGTAATTTAAATGATATTCTAGTAATAAAACGTATGATAACATCTTATTGCTGCGATAATAAGGTTATAAATCTTATCTTGCGTAGAAATGTAATCATAAACAATATCATTGGTTGATGGGGGGACATAAACACACTTCTGAGATCCTTAAGGGCTGAGGGGAGTGGAAACTGGAAAGCAGTAGGTACGGTTTTTGGTGTAGATAGACCAGGGGGCCTCCAACCACCGCCTCTGGTGTGGGAAAGAGATGAAGCTCTACAGGACGTATAGCCCCATCTCTTTCCCCCACTGAAGTAAGATTAAAATAATACTGCTTTAGAGGACCATTTGCTAACATACTGCCACGTTTTTTGAAAGTATACTCTATTTGGTCTAACTGGTGCAAAATGACAGAGGAAAATTTCAGAAGCAAAATGAAATAAATAATTTAGTCATCGGTTCCTGGCTGGATTCGGTTCTTCACAGGCTTCGTTATGTAGGAACTGTTCCTACTTTTGGAAGACAGTCAGTACACATACATACTACGTAAAAACATAGCTGTTGTTTTGACGTAATATTTATATGTATACCTATTCGTTTTTAATAGTAGACAACAAGTACCTAATCTTATCACCGTACTAACACCAATAACACGACAAGTTCAAGATTACGCGGCCAATGTATTAGATAAACTGTTTTGCGGTGATCTGCCGATCAAAACATTATGATTATTATATGCTACCACGTTTTTTTTTATCGTCGGCAGCCTGTCGATTGCATATCTCTAAGTAGTCTGTGGTCGATTGTATTCGACCGTGGGACTCATAGACAAATTTTTAATTTGTTCGCTCTATTCTGTTTTACAGCCAGTGTTTTGGCGTCAGTGACAGAAAAGTTGAAATGAAATCGTTTGGCCTGATATGGGCATGTGCTGAGGAGTATGGAAGCGCATGTGATTAAAAGAGTGATGAATATAAATGTTGATGGATGGAGCGGGAGAGGAAGGCCAAAGGAAAGATGGATGGATTGTGATTTGTGATTGAATATTTTAACAATAATAGTGTGTGCCTCACGGCTGCGCCAAAAAGGTTCATTTCAGCATTAATGCCAGGCAGATGCTGTCTGACGCTGGTTTTCTAATGAACCTATAAGTAGGGACAAGTGACGGCGAGTACAAAACAGTTTCAACATACCTAATACATAATTTGTATACTTCTAAATAAATAAATAAACTAGTAATCAAATCTAAATTACAAAAACAAAAATAAAAAATATGTATGTGAAAGCAACAGGAACTGTCCACGCAAAACCTGTTCTTAACGATTAGCTAGACTAGATTGATTCGTGCACTCACAAAGCGCAACAGGCCGCCAACCGCGGCGGACAGATACACCGACTGCCATTTAGTTTTAAGACATGCAAAAAATTACTGTGGGGTGTTTGAATAAAACATATGAATAGTTATAAATAATAATAAAATAGTGAAGAAAGTATAATAAGAAAGTGAAGTACATATAACAATAGATGAAGTAGGTACACTGTTAATAAATGAAGGTAAGCATCATTCATTTACGAGTATTACCATAATTTTCTTGTGCTGAACTGTATTTGTTAGTCTCGTGTAAGTGTAAAATAACTTATTAAAGCTCCTTTCCGGTTTTTTTTCTAGTTATGCATATTCGAAAGATGTACACATAAACCAAAGCATCGTCTACGGCAATCTTGAAAAAAAAAAAAAAAAAAAAACAAAATCAATCATTGAATCTTCTTGTCGGAATGACATGAAACGGAAGAGAGAGAATGATAGCGTGACAGTTGACAGGAGAGAATGGAAAAAGAAAATGTGTTGAGCCGAGCTCAAGTAACATTCGACAAGGACAGTAAAATGATGACTCTTCTGTTTTACTGCTGGGCCAAGGACTCCTCTAGCTGGAGTCAAGAGCCGACTTCCGGCCACCGTAGGCGCGGGCCTGCGGACGGTGAGCAATGGGCAGCTCGCCGTCCGATCAGGATCAGGCCCGTGTCGACGGCGCGTTGTGTTCCACGCGCGCCTCAAAGAGATGTCAGCACCAACCGACGGGGTCGAAAGACCAATGCCTGCTGGGGTTGCGGGTTTGTCTGAAAGGGATATCGCGGCCCCGGCACACAGGCAACGGAAGGAACACGGGTGGGTTTTAGTCAGTAAAAGTCTGACACACCCTCTCGCTCTGCCCAGAGCGGGAGAAGTCATTTGATGATTTCCCATCCAAAAAAAAAAAAAAAAAAAAGGAATCCTCTAGCTTTTATTTTGACCACAGCTTGAGATATTCGTGTAAGTAGTTAGTGCTTGGTGGATATGAGTATACTTACGCTGCGAGCAGCAAACACTGCGTTGTATTTTAATAAAACATGTATAATAAAAGATCAATAATTAAATTATCTTTAAAATGGTGAAGGTTTCAGAAAAACACGCTAGCTACATTTTGCGTGATTCTCAGTTTTTTATCCGCGTTTGAAATAACTTTACAAATTAAATTCACTATGCAATATAAATATATCTAAAATCTTATATATAAAATTATCGTGTCACAATGTTAGTTACCATACTCCTCCGAAACGGCTTGACCGATTTTTATGAAATTTTATATGCATATTCAGTAGGTCTGAGAATCGGCTACTATCTATTTTTCATACCCCTAAGGTAGGTAGGTAGGTAGGTGTAGCTAGGGTATGTAGGTAGGTATGTAGGTATGTAGGAAGGTAGGGTAGGTAGGTAGGCAGGTAGGGTGGGTAGGTACGTAGGTAGGTAGGTAGGTAGGTAGGTAGGTAGGTAGGTAGGTAGGTAGGCAGGTAGGTAGGTAGGTAGGGTAGGTAGGTAAGTGGGTAGGGTAGGGTAGGTAGGTAGGTGCGCCGTAGATAAGTATATAGTGCTACCTGTGCGAAGCAGGGGCGGGCAGCTAGTATTCCTATATTAAGTTATTAAGAAAATGCTATAATTTCACATATTATATTTTTTCCAAATCATTAACACTACTCGTTTAGATGTGATCTTTTCAGTATAAAATAATTAAAAGTCGGTTATCGTCGCCTTTAGTCCGTCAACTTAGATTCGGGCCCGAACGAAAGTAGTTCGAAACTTCGAACTTTCTCTATGTTTTCAAGAATAAATAGAAAGATAAACGACCGCGGAATGAGCAATATTTTTAATAACTTATTGCAAACTGTATCTGAAAGTTTGATAGAACGTGATGCCTTTATTCACGAGATTGATAATAACGTCGTTGCATCCTCAAGTCGTGAGTTTTTTCTTTGATTATATGTATATTCTTCACCAAAATATTGCCGGACTTATAAATAAATCAGACCTTTTAAATATTTACATTCAGGAATTGTTTAGTCAACAAAAAGTAGTTGACGTAATATGTATAACCGAGCATTTTATAATGTCAGGCCAAGAAAAGTTATTATATATTCCTAATTATAAGCTGGCGGCATGCTTTGCTAGACAGAATAAAAAACGTGGCGGTGCCTGTATCTTAGCAAGAGTTGGACACGAGTATAAAGAACGACCTGACGTAATGAAATACTCGATATCAGGAATTATAGAATGTTGTGCTGTAGAATTTCCTTCTCAAAAAATTATTATTATATGTGTATATAGGCCTCCTAAATTATGTAATCTAAGTAAGTTTTATGAAAATTTAGATCTCGTTTTAAAAAATGTCTGTAAAAAACCCTTTCAAAAAGTAATTTTATGTGGAGACTTTAATATAGATGTTTTGAACAGGAATAGAATCACCTCTGAATTTGAATGCTTTCTCAGGAGCTTCAACCTTAAACTAGAAATTAATCAGCCAACTAGATTTATCAGTAATACCTGTTTAGACAATTTTGCACATAATCTTAAGCAGAAGTGCCAACATGAAGTCACTGACTTTGGATTATCTGACCACACTGCTCAAATAATTAAGATAAAAGTTAATAAAACGAATCAAATAAAAACATGGAGAACATTAATACGAGATATAACTCAAGAAAACCTTATTAAATTTCGATCGCACCTCGAAAGTCTATCATTTTCTAATGTATATAATACAGAGGATGCTAACAAAGCCTGTGATAACTTTCTTGACATTTTCCTACTGTTACACGATCTCTGTTTCCCGAGCAAATTAGTTACTATAAAATCAGAGAAAAAAATAAAATGGGTCTCTCGCGGGATACGAATATGTAGCAAAAAACAACGGCAACTATTATGGCAGCAGAGACTAAAACCAACGTCTGAAAACAAAAATAAATTTAAGATTTACTCAAGGAGGTTTAAGAAAATTATTAAACTTACACAAAAAGCGCAGAATAACCACTTAATAAATAACTCAAAAAACAAATCCAAAACGGCCTGGCAAATTATTAATAACAACAAAATTGTAAGAGAACCCATTTCTCAAATAAAAAAAGGAGATGAAATAATATCAAACCCTAATTTAATAGCTGAATCTTTTAATAACTTTTTCATTGAACAAACCTCTGGCATACCTAAACATACGTTATGCGATACCATTAACATAAATATAAACCCGCATACAATATTTATGGCCCCTGTTATACCTCAAGATGTAATGCGTATAATTAGAAACCTGAAAAATAAAAAGAGCTCTGGCCTCGATGGCATTTCAACAACAGTTATCAAATTTGTTGCACATTGTATAGCTGAACCCCTTGCTCATATTATTAATGTAAGCATACAGTCTGGCGTATTTCCAGAAAGTCTCAAGAGCGTAATAGTCATACCAGTATATAAAAAAAAGGATAAAGAAGAAATGGTAAATTATAGGCCAATTGCTCTTATCTCTATATTCTCCAAGATCATAGAGAAAGTTATCTATGAATCTCTTGACAACTTCCTAACTAAATACCACATACTATGTGACGAACAAATGGGCTTCAGGAAAAATAAAAATATTAACATGGCCATCTTTGATTTTCTCCATGAAATAATGCCTAAAGTAGATTCCAAAATACCGGTATGTGCAATATATGCCGATATGTCGAAAGCCTTTGACTGCGTGGACCACGATATTCTCTTAACCAAACTTGATGCGTACGGTATTCGTGGCAATGCTCTTAACTTAATAAAAACTTATCTCAAAGGCCGTAGACAATGTACAGAGATATCACGCTTATGTTTAAAATCTAGGAAGGAACAAAAAACTTTATCGTCATTTAAAGAAATAAAATATGGAGTTCCGCAGGGAAGTGTCCTCGGACCTTTACTATTCCTACTTTATATTAATGACCTGCCACGCCATATATCTAATCCAATGATTTTATTTGCAGACGACAGTACTTCAATTGTTTCATGTACCAATAAAGACTCATACGTAAATGACATCAATAACTCGATCAGCAGTTTAATAAAATGGCTTGACAATAATAACCTAGTTATTAATCTACAAAAAACTAAAACTATGCATTTTCACCATCGTATATCTACAGGTGACATGGATATCAACTACAATGGCCAAACTATCGATAAAGTGAATAGCACAAAATTTCTAGGAATCTTAATTGATAGCCAGTTAACATGGAAGCCGCAAGCAGAAGATATCTGTAAACGTCTGAGCACAGCCGCATTTATGTTATACAACCTATCCAAAAAAGTAAATCGGTCAACAATTCTAGTGGCCTACCATGGTCTTGTAATTTCTATTTTAAGATTTGGTGTTATATTTTGGGGTTATTGTAGTGAACGAGAAAGCATTTTTAAAGCTCAAAAGCGCTGTTTGAGAACTATATTTGGCCTCAAAGTTACTGACAGTTGTGTGCCTATATTTAAGTCTCAGAAACTATTAACTTTCCCATGCCTCTATATCCTCGAATTAGCAATATTTGTTAAAACAAACCGTAATTTATTTGCCACATTAACAGAAACCAGAAAACGGAGTACATCATTAAGATCACAATATCAGAATTTACTTCACACAGGCACATTTAAAACGAGTTTATTAAAAAAAAATGTGATTTGTATGGCTCCTGTTGTCTTTAATAAAATTCCCGATCATATGAAAACCTTGCCCTTGATGAAATTTAAAAAATGTTTTACTGAATTACTTGTAGGTAAATGTTATTATTCTGTTCAGGATTTCCTAAATGATACATCTTAATAACCTATATTGATAACTTGTATAATAATTATTGTGTTTGCATGCCAACAAGGCAGAATGTACACGGTTCTTTATTATGTTATTTACGATCCTATTTGTATGTACCTGCATTCAAAGCAAATAAAGTATATTCTATTCTATTCTATTCTATTCTATTCGGAGTCAACCCTACATCCGATTAATTAATTTCCATAGCAACTTACAAAATTATCACGATCTATGCCACTAATATCACTACATCTTTCACTCCCAAATCATTTGCCGATATAAAGTGTATTACAAAAATAATTTACCTAATCAAACCATATGTCATTACCCAATCACGTCGGGAGTAAACGAGATAGTGATCTTACACGCGTTTGCGCACGCACACATACATAGCACACACGTTTCTGTAAGTAAATAAAATAGTACGATCAGGTTATGAGTGTGTGTAGGTAAATGAGAAAACATGGAAAAACTGTGGTATTGTGTGTGGTATGGAGTCTTGTCAACGAACCCCAATGACTTTGGGCGAATTTGACCAATGAAACTGAACGCCATCACCAAAAAGTTGGCAACATCGCAAATAGCTGTCAAATATTTCGCTGTTTTGATTAATATGGCGTTATTACGGTATGGAAATAAGAAATACGGCTAAATATTGATTATGAAATGCAATAATTAATATCCGTCTCCCGTATATCGTTTTAGATGTAAAAAAAGTATTTGGAAACTTTCCAAATGCCTTTTTTACACCTAAAACGGTTTCAACATCAAATTCAGTGTTATAATTGGAATTCATTAGATTCCTCGTAGACAGTTAAATTGCCAAATGAATGAAAACAGGTAAATATTTCACAGCCATTTGCGACGTTGCCAACTTTTTGGATGAATGCTCTTAACCGCGTTCGAGACCTATCAGTATCAATTTTCCACAATAACTGACACTGACAGCTCTTGAACGCCCTTGAATGTGGTCGAGCCCAAAATTGTATGAAAACGCAAGCCAGGGACCGCCGCAGCATGGCGTCCCTGTATTTGATGCGTGCCATAACGCAACTTGGAAGGCCTCACACAAGGTGGACCAATAACCTGGTGAAGGCCGAGGTAATCCGCTGGACACGAGAAGTACAGCACCGATCAATGTGGTGCCGCTTGGGGGAGGCCTATGTCCTGATAGTAGACATTTTTCGGCTGAAATGATTATGATAACGAAACTTCAGGCAGTTTTTTTCTGTGTGGTGTGGTTGTGGCACTCGTCTGGAGACCTACTCTCTAATTTCGTTAATGAACGAAGATACGGGCCCATCCGAAAGTAGTTCGAAACTTCTGAGTGAACTCTACACCAGATTAATTAACGTTTTCGGATAGGCAAAAACACGTGTGTCATTCATTCTTAGTTTGGGCACCGAACGACACGAAGTAGCTATATTCGAACGATACGAAGTAGCTAGGTAGTACGTAACACATTTTCGTAAACGATTACGACTAATCTGTTTCATTTTGACAGCTCAACAACATTCATTGCGTTATTTACGTTGTTGAGCAGATATTTTTTTACGAAGGATTAGTTTCAAAACGATTCAGATTGTGATTGATCGTGTATTACGCAATTAGGGTACTGGATGCGGCCGTAACTTCGGTCGAAACTACGGACATCGTGATTAGAGAGTAGACCCCCTGAACCGAATTCTTAGGTATTACCGTGGTATGTGATGTGTCTGTCAACTACGCTCACAAAAACACATGACTATTAAATCACATGATTAATGTGCATATCGACTTCATGTCATTTTTAATGTGTGTTTGTCAGGGGTGATAAACATGTAAGCCCACATACGCACGGGCGTAAAAATATCGCGGCGGAATTTTATCGCGCACTGGATTTTCAACTTTCGAAGCTGAGCGTTTAGAATCCAAAAGAGTGCATCTCAAAGCGTCAAAAAAACACACAAACACAACACGAGGAAGCAGTAATAATGACAATATAAATAAAACATATCAATGGAATTAAAGTTTACTGTATTCACCTGTATTTTTTTAATGTAACAATATTTATCTATGTGTAGCACTGTAATTTATAGAAGGAATTATTTGATTGGTTAAGTATTTATTGAATGCAACAATTTATCTATATATTAGAGATGTGGTTCTAGTAAAAAAAATATTGATAAGCCCACGTACGCACGGACGTAAAAATATCGCGGCGGGATTTTATCGCGCTCTGGATTTTCAACTCTCGGTGTTGAGCTGAGCTTTGAGAGTCCAACAGAGTGCACCCGAGCGCATCAAAAAACACACTGTTTGATTTTCAACTCTGGGCTCTAAGCAGTGCGTTGAAAACCCAGTGCGCTAGAAAGCAATAATGTCGTTATATCTATTTACTTGGTCAAACTCTGACTTGACTCTTGACTCTGTGTATTATGAGAGTTATATTAAAAATTACCAACAATAGCAAATAATTATGTCATTCCAAGATTTTCGTAAGCACGTAGGTAACTAGTTCTTAGTGGTAGTTAGTAGTAACCTTTTTTTTTCCTAAATTAAAATAGCCACGTTTACGTCAAAATGTTCGTCATCCCTGTTACACTCACACAAGTTTACTTTACAAACGTCAAACTACGCACACTATATTTTCAACGCACTGCTCAGCGCCGAGAGTTGAAAATCGTACAGTACGGTTTTTTGCCGCCCTGCAATGCGTTCTGTTGGATTCTCAATGCTCGGCTCAATACTGAAAGTCGAAAATCCAGCGCGCTATAAAACATTGACTGTGGGTACGAAAGCAAACACATAATAATTATTCGTGTTGACATGAGTTTGTTATTGTTAGCGATATCTTCAAGGTCTTTCCTTCACGGGGTTAGCAGAGTTAGAGATACGAAAGATTAGAGGACAGATGGCAACAGTAGTACTAGTCAATAGTTTGATTCGTTTTAATTTTAGATGAGGAAAATTATGCGGTTGGTTAATTTATATTCAAATTTTGATACATATATGCCTGTATGTCCTGAAGGGGGTGGGCATAGGTGTGTAGTACTGTAAAGCCGCGCACACTGGATACGTTTTCTCCGTCAAATAGATAGTATTCCGGCAATATCGCGTTGAACGCACGAAAAATCCCAACAAGTTCAGATTGTTTTCGGACGTCGGAACTATACGTACGACTAAGTCGCACCCAGTCTGCGCGCTCCCTTTGTACTTGGAAGTTCGGGATCGTTCGTGTGTGTTCGTACGAGGGAAATTGGTACGAAAACGCATCCAAAGTGCGCGCGGCCTTTGCGGCGTTGTCTGCAAAAGAGAACCTTAGGTAGGTATATAATCCAGGATTGCGAGTTTTTCTGAAAGGGATATCGCGACCCCGGCACACAGGCAACGGAAGGAACACGGGTGGGTTTTAGTCAGTAAAAGTCTGACACACCCTCCCGCTCCGCCCTGAGCGGGAGAAGTTATTTGATGATATCCCACCCTCAAAAAATAAAATAAAGGTAGGTACATATATGTATACTCGTACATCATGCAAAATGTCTGAAAAATGATTTTGGTTGGTAAATACGGCCTTTTACAATAAAACAGTTTATTGGTAGCGCGTAAAATTGCACTCGTCCTCTTGAATAAAACCGCAAAAATTCAGTATTTCTTCCTAGATCACTCGCGCGGTTTTTAGCCCCATGGGCACTCGCGGTTGGCTTCATACTGCTGTGTGTGGCCTATCTTTGAAAAGAGGGTCTTATCTAAGCTACACTACTGCCGTAAATAGGGATAAGTGGAAGAAGGGAAGGGAGGCTTTTGCCATGCTGTGCAGTGGGACACAAATTGCTCAAAATAATAATAAGACCAGTAATCAGACTAGACATATCAAACACTGAGCAAAAAAATCGCGCGATTTTTTTCGCAATTCTGAACACGGAATATAAGCGCGATTTTTATTCGCGCGGTGTTATTTCGCAGTGCGGGCTAGGCCTAAACCTTCTTAAATTCTGACTGTTGATGAGTCTGTCTGTTGATTATCGTAACAAAAGCGAAAGTACCAGGCACTCATAGTCTATAGAGAGTATATGAATAATGAATTACCTCAATAATACGTTTGTATCCATCCATTATTAGACTGATAAGAACTCATTATGCAACAGTTATCGTGTCATACTTGAACGTTGAGTTCAATGAAATCTGTGATCACGATTATAGGGTAAGTATGTTTACGTATATCTTGATCCAAAATTCATTCGTATTTAATAGGTAAGTACTTGCATAGTAAGCCCTCATACGGATGGGGATTTGGTAACGCGACGATTTTTTATCGGGCACTAGATTTTCAACGCACTGCTTAGCGCCGAGTGTTGAAAATCCAACAGTGTGCTTTTTTTCACCCTGGGATGCGCTCTATTGGATTCTCAATGGTCGACAAAGGCGGTATGAGTCTATGAACCGACAGAGACCGCGCTTACTAGTTTTATGAATCTATGGGAAACTTAAAAAACAGGGTCAATAAATCCGGAAAAAAAGAAAACATATATATTTTAAGGACTGTCGGACATGCAATCGCTTTTAATAACACGATTAGATTAACTTTGCTGGATAGAAAAACATCCCAAAATTACCCATTTTCGTAATTATTAATCAATGTTAAAGCATAATATAATATAATACAGACGCTTTTTTTCTTCTTTTTTACGGTTCCGTAGTAAACAAGGAACCCTTATAGTTTCGCCATGTCCGTCTGTCTGTCTGTCTGTCCGCGGGTTAGCTCAGAGACGGTTAGTACTAGAAAGCTGTAATTTAGCATATGTATACATATTAATCATGCCGACAAAGTGGTAAAATAAAATTGTTAAAAATATTTTTTTTTAGGGTACCTCCCCAACACGTAAAGTGGGGATGTTTTTTTTTCTCGTCTACACCATCTTGTGGGGTATCGTTAGAAAAGTCGTTCAAAAATATTGTGTTTGTGAAAACCATTTTTAGATCCAGGGATCCGTTTGCGAAATATTAAACTTTTAACTGAAATTTTTTGTTAGAGTCATGTGTCCCCCCCCCCCTTCTACCTAAATGGTTGTACTTAGACTTGTGAAAAAATTCACAGCAGTAGTATGTATAGCGAAATTAAAAGGAAAACTATCAGAGCTAAGTAGGCTTTACAGGTTAACGAGTAATGATCGACCAACTTAAATTTGCGGTTTGAAAAACATGATCTCCCATACATTCCGTATGGGAGAACATGTTTTTCAACTACAATGTTAAGTTTGTTGTTGGGATAAATTCATCCCAATTACGGAACCCTTCATTGTGCGTGGTCGGACACGCACTTGGCCGGTTTTTTCATATATAAGTTAATGAAAAGGTAGTGAGATTGTTTAGCACAATTCTCTAAATTTGTCTTTGGCACGTAAGAGTCTCGGTATGTAAAGATGGTCACCCATCCACGGACCCACCCCGGCAAGCGTAGCTTAACCTGATGGACCGACACGTGCGGCTGTTATAAGCCACGAACTCGAAATGTTTTATGTACATTAAAATCTAAATTGAAAAATTGGTTATTTGATAATATTATTTTTTTTACGAACTTGTGACAAGTTCAATCCACGTAAGAAATAATATTCTAATTAGTTTTGTGTCCTTATCAGAAACAGTCTTTCGACTGCAGTTACGAGTACATTTCTTATGTTAAGAAATGATATTTTTGTTTTTATTACCCAGTGTAACAGATAGATTAGATACTCCATTCTAGTAAAAACATTTATCAGTGCAAATAATATTTCGCAAACTATAGTCCGAATAATATCAGTTTTACTTTTTCTTGTGAATTGTTATTTAGAGAGTAATTTCTACACTTAGCCCAGGTACGCAAGGGCGATTTTATCCCTTGGCGATATTTTTCCGCTCTCTGTTGTTGAGAATAAAGCTCGGCTCAACACCGAGAGTTGAAAATCCAGTGCGCCATAAAATCTCGCCGCGATATTTTTACGTCCGTGCATACGTGGGCTTATCAATTATTTTTTTACTAGAACCACACCTCTAATATATAGATAAATTGTTGCATTCAATAAATACTTAACGAATAAAATCATTCCTTCTTTTAATCACACTGCTACAAACAGTTTTTTTTTTTTTTTTTTTTTCGTTTTTTAAAAACGTTGCCCCACACTAAGAATTTCTTCTTGTATCGTGGGTGCGTTTACAAACATAGAAACTCACATACACTAACACCCAGACCCGGAACAACTATTTGCAGATCATACAAATATTTGTTCCGTGCGGGGATCGAACCCGCGACATGTTGCGGCGTTTAATTGTTACATTAAATAAATACAGGTGAATACATTATGTTAACTTTATTTCCAATATCTTTTATTTAAATTGTCATTATTACAGCTTCCTCTTACCTCATACAAAACCCCATTGAAAATTCCATTTAACATTTTTAGAGAAGGAAGTCATCGGAGTTATTCATTAATAGGGAAATATGTCATGAACATTGACAAAGATGTATCTATTGTTTTTTTTCTCATATTTTAGGCAGTACAACCAATTTGTCAGCTGTGAAGTTATAACCTTTTTTAAACAGGTAAATAAAGGAATTCAAAATCAAAACATATTATTTCACATAAACCTACATGTGCACTAAGAAACGTCAGAAGGGATGTGCACGGTTCCAATTGGTTGTTTCCTATGGAGAAGAACTTGCAAGAAACTCCACAGTTACTCTTTTATAAATAAAAGGCTTATACAATCTTTTCAAATTACATAGTTAATAGGTATGGGAGGACAATGGAAGCTGTCAACAAGTACTTAACAAAATAGAAATGAGTGTACCACATTATCCAGTTATTCACTGGTTTCAATGATCAATATAATTCAATGATATAAAATAGTTTTCGCCATTCAATTGGTTAAAACTAATGTTTTAAGTAAAGCTTGAGTCTTGAGTTAGGTTCTGCTATAAGGGCCTAAGTGGTAGGGACACACCATTATCATCATCAATAATTAGTATGTTCCAACTGACTCAGAACCGGCAGTTTGATTTTTATCAATAATCTCAGTATTCACCTCCTTTCTATCAATGTCATCTTTCACACAGTCCAACCATGGTTTCTATGGTCTTCCTCTACTCTCATAGTCAATATTTTAAATATAGAATAGAAATGAAGCTTTTTGATATCAAATGTAATTTCGTAATTAAATTAAAGGTTGTTTCAATTGTTTTGGTAAAATTCTGTAAAAAAAGTAAACAAAACCAAGGCATTCTTTTTTTTATTCATTCATTTACGTGTGGCTGTTGTTTTTCTGTGGAGCCTTAACTACGGCCTAAATGATCCTTCGTATTTAATTTCCAATTCCAAATTCAAGTTTGCGACGTAAGTACCTAATTGCCGTATGAATAAATAATTGACGGCGAATTTAAAATTAAATGTTTAAGTAATTAATTCATATCTGCGTGTTTACGACAAACGCAATAGTTAAAAAGAAACTATTTTTAACCACGCCAATCGGCTGTATGAAACGACGTGTCTAAGAAAATAAAAAAGTATTAAATACTTACGGATTAAAAAAAGTTGGTGCTAAACGCCGGAAGCTGGTGCGAGCACTTTTATCACTTAAAATCACACTAAAAACTTGTTTTTATGATACTTTTACACAATTCCTTGATTGACGAAGTTATTTACGACGATATTACCGCATAGTGTATGTCTGCGCGGGTAGGGAATTCAAATGAAAATATTTTTTGTAGGTTACAAAACGTCAAACTTACTCGCTTTGAAGGTCACCTTGAAGTGACAGCTGGGGTGGTCAGTTTATAAATGGGAAATGGGACAGTGATCAAGTCGATTGAGTTGCCAGTTTATTTTACCCGACTGCAACGCATAACAAAAAAAGAGTACATATTTCGCACCGTTTTGGGTTGAGTTGCTGGGCGTTTGAAGTGAGCTTTATTGTTTAATATGAAACGTACCTTTTTTACCATCTCATAAGTTAACCCTCATTTCACCAATTCCCTACAGTGTGTTTCTAATCTTATTAATTAACGACCATTTAATTTTGTTTAACCCTTATAAAGCAAAGGGCTTACCACCATAATTTATAGCTCAAAAATATAAAATTACGTTCTAAGTAGGTATTATTTTACGTACACTACAAACCGCCTAACTTTTAGACAAAGAATTCTTGAAATTGAGTGGAGTGGTATGGGAATGAACACTTTCTTGAAGACATTTTCTACAGTTTTCAGAAATTGTTACAGAAAGAGAGAACAAAAAATTAAACTCAGAAATGGTTTTAAATTAAGGTGGATGAACAAAGGCATTAAAACATCAAGCCAAATGAAACGGTTGCTGAGTGCTGGTAGCACTAATATGCTTGATGACAGTGTTCAGAATTATAAAACAAAAAAAATAAAAATATACAGAAGAGAACTATCAAAGGCCAAAAAAATAACAATAACTGAAACCATTAACAATTCTTGTAATTTGCGAAAAGAGGTTTGGAAAGTTATAAATAAAAGCACGAATAAAATAAAAGCACCGCATTCTGAAAGTCTCTTGTTTAATTGTAACGGTAAAATTATAGAAAATCCCCTTAGATGTTGCAAACGTATTGGTAAATGAATTTAGCTACAAATGTATTTTGAGTAATGTTAAAAATCTAGATCCCCATATATTTCTGGAACAAAGCACTAAAAGAGTTCAAAATGAGATGGATATTGTGCCTGTTACTCCAAGTGAGATAGTGAGGATAGTTAATGGTATGAAAAATAAGAAAACATGTGGCTATGACGACATTCCAATAACAGTTATTAAAGAAAATTTTGATGTATTAGCAGGTCCTTTGACAAATTTTTATAACAAATGCTTTTCAGAGGGTATCTTTCCGGAACAGTTCAAAATAGCAAAAATTATCCCACTCCATAAGAGGGGCTCTAAAACAGATCCAAAAAACTATAGACCTATCTCTTTGCTCCCCATTCTTTCCAAAATTTTTGAAAAAAATATTAAGAATATACTTATAGCTCTAAATTTAAACAAGGTTTTGCACTTGAGACAATTTGGATACCAAAAAAATGTCGGAACAGGGGACGCTATATATACATTAGTAGAAGATATTATTAGTAAATTGAATAGGAAAAAAAGGGTAGCGGGTATTTTCCTTGATTTAAGCTCAGCCTTTGATACAATTGACCACAAATTACTCATTGCAAAATTGGAGCATTATGGTGTGAGGGGCAAAAGTTTACAACTTTTCTCATCTTATTTGAGTAACAGGAAAATGTATGTGGATATTAGTAATATGCAAGCAAATGGTAATAGCAATTGCAATCAATCTTCTGTGCAAGTTGTTGTACCGGGCGTACCCCAAGGATCGATTTTGGGGCCTATTTTGTTTATATTATTTACAAATGATTTAATTAATTACACTACTTCAATATTTCCCGAAACAGCTGACAGTTTTTGCAGATGACAACAACGCAATAGTTGAAGCTAATGACATACAGTAGCTTTCTGCCAAAGTTAATGCAGTGTTGACAGTTTTTAATTCTTTATAAATTTAAAAATTCATTTTACTGTGCCCAGCCTCTATGTTTTAGTATTGCTGGTGAATTTAAAAAAATACCTGCATAATTATGAAACAGATGAGGAGAGACAGTTGAGGGAAAGATTTTAAAAGCAAAACAATACCCCAACTTAGGATTGTTCAACATAGTCCTCAATATCAAGCAGTGCGGATTTTTAACAGGTTGCCATTGGACTTAAAAACCATAATTTATAAGAGCTCTTTTAAGTCAAGAGTCAGAGCGTTCCTATTGGAGAAATGTCTGTATTCAATAGACGATGACATATCCACGTTTAAAACATAAATAAAAATTATATTAGTTTGAATCTTTAATTGTATTGAATGTTTAATTTGTAATATCATAAAATTTTTATTTTATTGTTATGTTTTTTTTTTGTCTATAATTTATTGTATCATGAATGTGTTAGATCTATAGTTTTTATGAAGTGTTTTTTTATGTATGTTTTCAAACACAATGTGAATTGTTCATGAATAAAATTGGATTGAATTGAATTGAATTTGTTTTACAAAGCCTATTTGAAGATTTATCAATCACTAATTTAAATATTCAAAGAAAAAAAAAAAAGAAAAATCGTTTTTTACCAATAATACTAACATAACCTATTACTATTTGGCAGTATTGTCCGATTGCTAAATTGTTATGACTGTTAAAGAGTTAAAGGGCAATTTAATCTGGTGATCTATATAGTAGGTTGTATTTTAGACATGTTTTTTTTTAACTCTGATTCTAATGTTTTTACTTCAGCAGCCTTCTTATTCCTTATTTTCCGTGTGATTAGTTACTAAACCTGCAGCCTTAATTATTATTTACTTTCATGAATAATAAATTAAGATAAATATTTTTTTTATAATTTTATAACAATTGCTACACAATCAATCTGCCTTGCCTTTTCCCAACTATGTTGAGGT
This sequence comes from Agrochola lota, assembly GCA_947364205.1. Classification (NCBI taxonomy): domain Eukaryota; kingdom Metazoa; phylum Arthropoda; class Insecta; order Lepidoptera; family Noctuidae; genus Agrochola; species Agrochola lota. The sequence continues at coordinate 2,899,977 of OX376246.1, read as the reverse complement.
CGGCTTTCAGTCTAACCAGCTGAATACCAGTATTTTACATGGAGCGACTGCCTATCTGACATCCACAACCCAGTAACTAGGTAATACGATACTCCTTGGTAAGACTGGTTGTCAGTTTCGGGCTTCTGAAGACCCGTAACGACTGTCAAATATCCATGAATGACAGCCGAGACCAACGGCTTAACGTTCTTACGGGGGCACGGAGGGGTCGCGGTATGTAAACGTGGTTATCCATCCACGGACTGACCGCGGCAAGCGTAGCTTATCCTGATCGATCGACCCGTGCGGCTGTTATTACTTAGCCACGAGCCCCTCCAACAATACAGAACGATAGATAAAACAAAAACGAATGTTATATAACATAAAAAAAGGTTTTTAATCAACAATTTACATATTTACAAGGATTATTCATGTATTTAACAGTAATGGCACCCTTTAGTAGTATCACAATTTTAAGGAGTTATTGTTTAACAATATTGTAAAAAAATCAGCAACATTTTTATAGCTTACAAAATAGTTTTATGAAAACTCTAGTTTTCCGCTCATAGTGATTGTTCTTAAAACTATCTAATCACTTAAACTTAATCTACGGGTACAAGTATTTTAAGGCCACACACATATTTTATAGATTAAGGGGCATGCGCTAAGGTAGCCCGCGAATGTACGTTTGCCCAGCACGGCCCCTCAGAATTTGCATTTATGGTGTACACCATTGCAATGTACTCGCCTCTAGCAGTATATGTACCGATTTCTTTTTCAATGTACCTCTATACTTTTGAAGAAATATGCAAAAAAAGGTGGCCGTGCCAGCCAAACGCTTTCAGCACGGCCCCCCATGTAACTTGAATAATACATACCGTATTAACAAATGTCTATAACTCAAGAAATGTACTCTATTAATACGTTATATGTGCCGCAACAGTTATTGTGAATTCATAATAACAAATAATATATAGATGTGGATAAGGGGCCGTGCTGGAAAAAATCATTTTAAGAAATATCTAAAAAAGACAAAACATACTTAGCCAAAAACTATTAAAAAATAATTGAAGTTTAGCAAGTAACATATGTACCGCATTGATTTCTCATACAACTTGTTATATTGTGAAAAATAAATCTATTTTAGTTCATTCAGCACGGCCCTCTATAGTTGCCTATATCTTTTTAAATAAGCCGTGTATGTTTACAAAATTCGACTTCCTGAATAATATATAGGAGTACATTCCTTTCAACTAAATTGCAATTCTGCTGTATCAATACTTTAGAAGATAAATTCAATCTAAAATATACATCATTAAAACTGATGGGGTGACCATGATTTCATATATTTGGTAGGTAGGTACATAAATGTTCTATATTTATGTACTTATATTAATTAAATTATGTGACTACATTGAAATAAACATTCTTTTTACCCGACTGTACCAGAAGGACGGTAAGGTTTTTCGAGTGAATGAATGTAGATATGTAGCAACCTTCATTTCTTTGGCTTTGTAGTCTAAACGGCTTTATTAATTTCAACTTGAGAGATGTCGTTATATTCGTCTTAATTGTGAGAATGACACAGGGTAGGTATAGGTACCCATCAAAAACATTAAAAATAAAAATAACTGATTCTTGGCGTCAAGTAATTAATCGTTTTCTTTTCCTCAAAGCCTATCTAGTGGGATAATATATTAAATAAACGAATTTCTAAGTGGACTAGCTTTAACTTACGGTTCGGCTCGCGTGGTAGAAATAAAAAATATATAAAGCGTGCTTATAACCTTCCCCTAGAAAAAACACAACTTATAATATGTTTAAATAAATGTTATTCAGAATGAGAAATGCTAAAAAAAACAAAATATTCAATGTTTCTCAAAGTTTAAAATTTGTCCGCTATTGGGTAATTTATTTAAATAATTATGTGTTTACATTTCATTACATCTTAAAAAATAATCATTAAGTATAATAATATATTATCAGTTAATTTTGTCGTGTGCGATCGCTATTAGTTCACTGACGCTACCGTAATTTTTAATGTGGCGCTGGTGTCGCGGTTACTTCATGTTGCGCTTGAGTGTTTATTGACAGTCACATCTCTACGCGCATAACAGACAGTAGTAAATATAAATACTGCTCAAATAATATGAATATTCATGGGTCGTGTGTTTGTGCAGTGAATTCTATTTCAAGGACGAAAATGGATTGTTAAAATAAACGGGTAAGTAAGTTTTAAGTTATAATATAATTTATTTGTATTTAAAAAATAGATTTGATGTAAGTATATCTAGGTAAGTGCATGTAGGAATTGAACTTGACCCTAAAGAAGATTGCGTAAATATTAAAGTTACACGTTGTATGCACATAAGATAATGCAAAGCACATTAAATCAGTATGCTAGATTTATTTAATGTTATTTAAAAATACCAAAATGTATGAAGCACCTGCTTACGACACAAATCTAAGCAAAATTTTCTTTTTTTACAAATCTTTGCATGAGTAGTAGACATGCGCATAACAGTGCATCGAAAGTCAATGCCATATGATATGCACCGGTTCCAAAGTACATCAACTTTTGATATGCACTTTAGTACATATCAACCGGCCATGAGGGCGGTCGATAAATACGATTTATACACTATGCACTGCGGTTGATAATAGCAACCGCAGTATATAATATATACTGCGATTAATAGTACATAGGGCATACCCATGTCACTTACAGACATGTGTATACACTATGCAGAACATCACTTCTTGAGATATAAACTGTAACGCAATGGAATAGGGTTCATTTTAACTTGTTGTGGCTAAGCTATGCTTCGGTCTCATTCACTCTCATTATAATTTGTATTAGCTGTCGCGGGTAATGCGTTTCACGTCAGAGTTGGCGAGCCATACATATTACATGCACTCTTTCTCTCACTCATTGCCCGTGTGATACGAATGAATGCGATGCCATAGTCAATGCGGTGTATAGTACATATCTCAATATCTCTGGCAATGCGAGTGAATGTATACACTGCTCAGTGAATATGTACTTTGTGATATCAACCGCAGTGCATATCCATGTCTAATGAGTAGTTCTATTATTAATTATTTCTTACATTAAATTTATTTTGCTAACCATAATATATGATAGCAAACTGTGTAATGAGCCTACGATTATTATGTTACCTTACATAATTAATCATAGTTTTTGTTTAATTGTGTTCTGTTCATTTACAAGCAAAACCCAAGAGTGCTTCGTAGTTATATAAAAGAAAATACTTGTGTATCTAGTAGTATTAAGCCTTTACAATTATTAGGAGTTACATTTCTGTTGATTTTACGCCCAGAGTCCATAGAAATTTACCTACCATCTTTTAAAATTTTAAGGAACTCTTCAATATAGTGGAAATATACCTACTTTACCCACTATACATATATAGAGTAGGTAAATGTGACACGCAAAAGTTGAGATATACAATTTTCGGACGCTATTTTAAACTTAAAGCGGCCCGTTGGCAGCATCGTTCATTCATTCAGCATTTTTCACTTAAGAATTGGTGTAATCATACTGAGCAGTAATTATAAAAAATGTTGAATAATTAGGGTATCAAAAATAATTATCACTTTATATTAACCGTTATTTATTAATATATTTAGTAAATAAATAGGTAGCAAAATTATATATAAATCTAAAAAGAAGTTACGTAATTCACTATAAATATTTGTACAGATTTTTTTTTCTTCAGATTGATACAATTAATGGTGAGGATGGGCAAGAAAAGTGATGTAGCATTAGATGTACAGAAACAACTATTTATGAAAAATCGACATCAGCTCAAAGGACCGAAATATGATAGAAATGTGTACCAGAAACTAGCTGAAGAGCTTAATTATGCTATGTCTCCGAAAGCATTGTACCTAAGTTATAAAAGAAATTTTCTGGGCACTAATGACCTCACACCGGAGCCAACAAAAATTGATGACAAACTAGGAAACATTAGTGTTGGAACGACACCTTTGAATTCGTCTAAGAAATCGACACCTTTGCCTGAATCATCCGAACATAGTAAAAACGAAGATAGAAATAGAGTTATTTTTAAATTTCCTGTGGATATTCACGAGTGGAAAAAAATACAGCCAATACGCAGCACTTTTCGACGAAACGATAAAAAGAAGCCATACCTGAGATATGAAACATACAAAACCATTCCTAAGTATAAATGGTCCTGCCTTTTGAGGCAAAAGCTTTGGAAACATTTTAAATTGCCATGTACAATATCTTTTAAAAATTATAACATTAATAGCAATGGAATTACCTTCCACGGAAAATGTACTCAGTGCAACGCAAAAGTGCGTATTCATGACACCGAGAAGACAGACAAGGTCGTCGAATTTCTTTGTGAAATTATCAACTTAGATAATAACTTTAAGCATGACCCACGAAAGAAAGTTCGTTGTACTCCGTACTTGAGACGAAAATTATCAGATAATTTAAAAGAAAAGCCAGCAGCCGTTGTTCATAAAGATCTGGCACGTCGCACAATGACATTCGGAGATACAGAACCACCTACATTGCCATCTCTTGGAGCACTCAGGATAATCCGTTATGAATCTAATAGTCAACATTGGTATCACAAAAATGAATTAATGTCTTTGATAATTTTAGCTGAGAGCGTCGAGTTCTCTAATATAATTCAAGAAATACTTATAAAACCAACATTTCATGTACACTATTGGTTAGAAGAACAACTCAATTATTATAGACACTATTCTAAAGTAGTTGACAGAATAACTATTTCCCTAGATGCTACTGGTTCTATTTATAAAACTAACAACCTAACCAAGAAATTATTTTTATACGTAGTAATGTTAACTGCTAATAATAGCTTGAAATCTGTACCCGTCGCCCAAATGGTTAGCAATTCCCATACCAAAGAAACTATTGCGGATTGGTTATCTAAATGGGCAAAGAATATCACTTCGCCCGCAGAAGTTATAACTGACGACTCATCGGCTTTGATTGCGGCTGTAATTAATTGTTTTACAAAATTTAACTCAACCAAGGATTATTTAGAGGCTTCTTTTAAAGCATTAGAAGGCAACTTCATTGTACCTAATTTATATATGAGAATTGATACGAGCCATTTTATTAAATCTATTCGTAAAATTTCTTTAGAAAACGCACCAAAAAAAAGTGAATTACTTATTTGTTCAGTGTATTCTTTACATTAAAAAAGCAGAAAATATTAATGTCATCAAAAACATCATCGATAAACTGCTAGCTATAATCCTGTCTAAATATCATTCCAAGCATTGTACTGAAGCCCAATATTACCTGAGAAGTGTACTTCAAAATGTAAATATTAAGGAAATACATGATAATATAACTGAAGATGACTCTTTATCAAGTGATGACCGTTACTGTTTACATGATGACGTTCATGTTGATACAACGTTTAATGAGCTGAATTTCGCGAAGTGGTTTGAGGAAACTGTTACACATCATAAAGAAGAAGTTTGTGTAACTGGCCCTCTAAATGATTTTTATTATCCGCCCTTATTAACGACAATAAAACGACTACTGCGAAAATTGCCCCTGTGGTCGAATGTCATGATGCCATTATATAAATCAGATAATAAAAATCCTTCGTCGAGTGCATCAGAGGATCATTTTAAAACTTTAAAACACTTGCTGCTGAAATCTAAAATAACAAAACATAGAATTGACGTTTTCCTGCAAAGACATATTAATTATTTAAAAGGAGAGTTAAATATTGCAGCGAGTAAATTTCATATAGAACCTAACACTGTAAAAAAAACAAATCGCAGGACGACAAAACCCATAAGTAAAAAACAACAAAAACCGAAACGACAATTTGTTCAAGACTCAATATTTAGCGATCAACCAACATTTGTAGAAAATTGGGGAGGTCAAGCAGACAAGGCCGTTAATGTAAAGCCACATACCGGTATAAATTTTATAAAAAATGGTAACATGATTAAAAATTCAACAGTCGTTAACACATGCGGTTTTGATGCAATAATGTTTTTGATTGCATTTGGCTTTCAGTCGTTTTCTAATTTCAAAATGGAAATTGAGTCAAAAGATAATAAACTTCGAGACTATATAAATCTCATCTTAAATGAAAATGTTGACAAAGGTACTGTGTATGAAATGAGAAATTACGTTTGTCATGAATATTTTGACCGGCCAGCGCATGTAAAGATAATAACAGATTGTGAATGCAATGTCGCTAATTTGTATGAGCAAATGTTTACCAATTTATTTTACAGTGCTCAGTTTATAAAAGTTTGCACAAAAGAAGAATGTCAATATTATGTAGAAATCATAAGACCTTTTATAGCTTTGAATATTAACATAATTAACACGTTTGGTATTTTGGCATTAGAAGAATCACTTGCTATCGAAACTACTTCTCAAATTTGTAAAAATAATTGCGGTGGAACTGTCATTTCAAGTTATAAATTACAAAGGATTATAACCTTTGATTTAAATGGAACAGATGCAATAGTTTTGTGTAATATCCCGGTCACTATTAATATTCAAAATCAAATTTATGGTGTCGTTGGTGCCATTGAATATGTAGGGAATTCAGAGGGAACTCTGGGCCATTATAAGTGCCATACGCTTAGCCATGATCTGTGGCTATGTTATGATGATTTGGCCTTGAAAATTAACAACAGTACAGTGGAGTCGATATTTTTACACACTCTTACTTACGTTTTAGTGAGTGATATGTGATATTTAATACAACTAAAAATAATAACTTTTACGAATATTCCGCTTTCACGTCGGAGCGGAGCTCAGGGTTTGCTGAATATGATACTATGAGTGACGGCTCTGGATGCCTACCATGATCTAATTAAAAACGATTCAAAAGCAAGGCATTTCAGTTTAGGTTCTTAAAATGCATCGCTTCAAAGTCGTACCATGACGTCCAATAAGCTCAGCGGCATTTGGATCGTTAAAAGTGAATGAAAGATCGCAATCTGTGGCTGAACCGCGCGGCCGCGTTTGGAACGTTTTTGGTGAAAACGAGACAACGCTATTATTGTCAAATAAGTTTGTTTCGCGCACATTATTTAGCGTCAGACACGTTCAGAAGCAAGTAACATTTTATTTGTTCTTAACTCAGTATCATTACTTTAAAGTAAAACAGACACGAAAAAAATATTTTTATTTCAACGTAATAAAACAAATTATGTTTCTCTTTCGAACGTACCAGAGTAAACAAAGCTGTGCGAGTTGAGTTGGTGCATACTGGGCATAGTGTGAGGCAGAATCTTCCTCAAAAAACTCAAATAAAAGTAGTTCATCAGAAATCTGTTAGACAAAAACGAATGTGGTTAAAAAAGGAATATAAAATAGGTGTTTTAGACGTTTAAAAGAAAGATTAAAGCTCACTTACATTGGTTTTTGTACAATTCCACTAAAATAGCACTAAAAAACTTTATTTTCGTCAATAATTCACCAAACGTTTCAGTTTATGTTAGAGAAATAGTAACTTTTATTGAATCGCTTATTTTGACAGTTGAGCTGCTCTATGGACGTCATGGTACCAAACAAGAATGAATGAAACCAAAACTTGCGACTCAGTTTGGGACAATCGCTGTCACATGGCATGGCCTAAATTGAATCGTTAAACTAACGTCATGGTACGAATTAGAAGAACAGTTCAGTTTAGGTCCTAAAATGGATCGCGCTAAGAGCTCGTGGTAGGCGTCCTGGTAATTACAGTGAAACCAGAATATGTTTTTGAGCCATGGTTTTTAAATACATGTATTTTGTAATAATTTAAAGTTAATTTTACACTATTTAAGAATCTGGTAAAGACTAGTTGCTAAAAATATGCATATGAAACTGTGAACTGTTTAATAAGAAGTCAATACTGTTGTAATGTCATCTGTGATTACTTTTAATAAGTTAATTTATGTACTAGTTTTTCTATGATTATTCCATAGGTAACATAATATTAGTAACATAAACGAACAATATTCTAATTGTTATAGTCGTTGAAAAACATCTGTGATTACGTGGATTTAATTAATTGCCTGTGATTATACCAAATAATAGCCGTTGGTCCCGGCTGTTATTCGTGGATCTTTGACAGTCGTTACGAGTCGTCAGAAGCCCGAAAGTCTGACACCAGTCTTACCAAGGGGTATCGTATTACCCAGTTACTGGGTTGTGGAGGTCAGATAGGCGGTCGCTCCATGTAAAATACTGGTATTCAGCTGCTTCCGGTTAGACTGGAAGCCGACCCCAACATAGTTGGGAAAAGGCTAGGTAGATTTGATTATACCAAATAATTAAAGCGATTCATGCAAATTAATATTAGTGTAATGTAAGGTTCAATCAATATGATTTATTGAACGCGTATCTGTGATTTTTTAAGATTTTTAAGCTCTGTAGTGTTATTGAGACATAGGTTGTTATTCCATGTAAACGAACTAATTTGTGAAATGTAATGAATCTGTGATTTTATTGTAATGTATGATTTTTAAGACTTTGAGCTATGTAGTCTTAGCGACACTAACTTGACACTTGTACGATTATCGACCTATTATGTATAAGTACCTAGTTATCGTTTATATAGTTTACCATATTGTTGATTTGTTTATTTTAATAAAGATTTACTTAATTTAAGCAGTATTTTTTATCCTATTTTCATGTAGAATCATGGTCACCCCATCAGTTTTAATGTATGTATATTTTAGATTGAATTTATCTTCTAAAGTATTGATACAGCAGAATTGCAATTTAGTTGAAAGGAATGTACTCCTATATATTATTCAGGAAGTCGAATTTTGTAAACATACACGGCTTATTTAAAAAGATATAGGCAACTATAGAGGGCCGTGCTGAATGAACTAAAATAGATTTATTTTTCACAATATAACAAGTTGTATGAGAAATCAATGCGGTACATATGTTACTTGCTAAACTTCAATTATTTTTTAATAGTTTTTGGCTAAGTATGTTTTGTCTTTTTTAGATATTTCTTAAAATGATTTTTTCCAGCACGGCCCCTTATCCACATCTATATATTATTTGTTATTATGAATTCACAATAACTGTTGCGGCACATATAACGTATTAATAGAGTACATTTCTTGAGTTATAGACATTTGTTAATACGGTATGTATTATTCAAGTTACATGGGGGGCCGTGCTGAAAGCGTTTGGCTGGCACGGCCACCTTTTTTTGCATATTTCTTCAAAAGTATAGAGGTACATTGAAAAAGAAATCGGTACATATACTGCTAGAGGCGAGTACATTGCAATGGTGTACACCATAAATGCAAATTCTGAGGGGCCGTGCTGGGCAAACGTACATGCCCGCGAAATTCAAATTTTCTTTAGTTTTTTACATTTTGCAGGTCAGTGTGAGGTTTTATGTTGATTAAAATATGATTCGCGACCGTAACAAATATGGCTTTACATAATTATAATCATTACAATCAGCAATACAACTCCATAAGTAAGCACAATCGCCAAATGCCATGATTTCATGAAATAGTCATTCAATGCGATTATATGAACTTGGAGAGTTGTATTGACCATTTTTATGATTATAATTCTATAAATAAACACTTGATACGGCCGCAAATCATATTTAGATCAACATACAACATGATACTGACCTGCAAATTGCAAAAAACGTAAGAAAATTTGAATTTCGCGGGCTACCTTGACGCTTTCGCTTTAAGCACAGATGGGACACTCCGAAAAAGCGACTCTTGCTACAACACAATAAAGTGCAATTCAGTACCCTAATTACGTTATACACGATCAATCACAATCTGAATCGTTTTAAAACTGATTGCTAATCCATTGCTTCATAAGTTCGAAGAAAAAATCCGCTCAGCAACGAAAATAACGCAATGAGTGTTGTTGAACTGTCAAAATTAATAGTCTTAATCGTTTACCGAAAATGTTTACGCAATTAAATAGCTGGTCGCACAGCGCGAATCACCTAGAAGTTGCCTCTCTTTCTATAGCGTGACTCTTAGATCTTCTGAATTGGCCCAATAAGACGGGCCACCGCATACTTGAAGCTTCATACCTAAACTGCGGAGTGTCCCATCTGCCATCGCCGATTTTCTCGCTCCAGAAACGTAAACACGACTGTAAGTCCCTGGTAAGTAAAAGAGATACATTTATTAATAGTTAATTGCTGACTGTCACTGCCGGCGAGTACTAGTTTGTCGAAGTGACAAGAGCTATCAAAGACAGTACTCGCTCAGCGACGCTCGCTTGGCTGGCAGAACACTCGCTGAAAGACTCACGTTTGGTACCATCACAGAAGTTCATATCTAACCAGTTTCAAAACAAAATCCCGTGAACACGATGACCACATCTGTTACCGGCCAGGTGCTATAGCCGCCGAGCGCTGCAAGCATGAATAGTCCTTACGGTGGTTCGATGCATAGTCTAATAAAACAAGGTCTGGCATTCCGAGACTGACACATGCTTACGTCACTATCCAGTTCTCACTTTATTGCAACAAAACACGAATATGGAAAGATTTTCAGCCACCATTTTGTAAAAAAATATGTACAAAGCATTTTAATTGTCATTCCGTGTGTCTAATCAAACGAAACAATTCAATTTAAACATAAACCAACGTAATTGTTAATTAAAACTTCTGGTAACACAGATGTGATGACGTACATAGATTATATCCAAGATAAGAATGCTTGGAAACATGCTGGTCCAGCTCCATAGGATAATCTAGAATCTAGACAAAATCAAACTGGTTGCTAATTTAAGTTGTATAAATTATTATATTTTATTATATGACATTGATTTTACATTCTGTGATTACTTCCTCACACACTGACTTATTAATTGTAATTTTTTTTTTTTTGGAAATTCGTCTACTTTTACAATGTTTGTAAATATGTGAGATCCATGTGTCTATCACATAAGTAATTAATTTATCTGTTGTTGCTCTCTTTAAAAAAATATTTTTACCTATATTGTGGTATAGTAATTTATTTTTTTATTTTTAGATGCATCGTCTTCACATATAATTATATAACTAATGTACCTACATATACAAAATTTTGTAAAACATTTTAAAAGAGTAACGGTGGAGTTTCTTGCCCATTCTTCTCCATACGAAAACTACCTTTTGGAAGGGACGACTAGAATCATTTTTTTTTTGTAATTGTTGACGTTCAAAAGTGCCTTGCAAGGGCCTATTTGAAATAAATGATTTGACTTTGACTTTGTACACTTGTGTCACCCACGCGACCGCTGTGTCTCGGAATTCTATACCTGGCGAAGTATACCAGTGGGTATTCGCTCGTCACCGTCGCGCACTCGCTGCACGGTGCTCGCCAACAGTTAATGGCCGACGCGTGGCCGTGGGGCAGGTACGTTAAGACATTTTGGACTGACATTTATTGGGACGGAAGACCGTAATACACTCCACTATTTAAATAGTAAAATACTGTTATTAGGTTAAAATAATACATAGATAGAATATACTTCAGTACATCATCCGTACAGCAGACTAATAGGAATGAAGCCTGGGTAAAAAAAAAAAAAAAAAATTAGTCCGTCAGTCAGATAATAAAAAAATATTAGACACGTATTTTTTGCTTTATTATATTAATAATAAATTACTTAGATAAAACGCATTTTAGGTTGGGGAGTGGGGTTCGCTACGTCACTAGTATGTATAAAATCTACATACTCGTGACGTCATGGCACATTTTACCTCAATGTATCGCCGTAATCTTTAGATTACGTAAAAAAAGAAAAAATAAGTGTCCAATATTTTTTTATAATCTCAAAGACGGACTAAAAAAAAAATTTTAGTCATCATTCCTATTGCGTACTACACTAGTACTCACGTTATGGACTGAGTCGTCAGGCCATAAATGTCAGTAGCAATTCGAATGGTTGAGTTGAATGATGCTAATCCATGCGTCATGTTCGTGAACGGGCGCCGTCAGTAGGGACTGGTCATCTCTTAGCTGCCACGGTTTATTTTAATTTAATTTAATTTTTGAATTGTTTTTTTTTTTTTTTCTATTACGGACGCTTTTAACGTTTTGCATCGTTCTCACATGTATTACTTCAACATCAGCCAATATTTTTGTAACCATATCTTGATTTTAAAGTGTCCGTGGAGGTTCTTGCCCGTTCTTCTCCATAGGAACCTACTACGCGTTGGAATGGGCAACTAGCTTCATATTTCTGACTGACCGACCCCTTGACAATTCAAAAGTGCCTGGTTTATTTGAAATAAATGCTTTGAGTTTGAGTTTTAATGTGTAACGACTTGCGTCTTATCGATAGTTTGCTACCGACTCCATAAGCTCCATAAGTGCGAGCGAGACAACCTAATAACAATGATTTATGGCCCGACGACTCAGTTCTTAACGCGGCGACTGTAATAATTTCGATTGATTTTGACAGTGCAACAACATTCATTGCGTTACTAACGTTGTCGAATGTCGAGCAGACGAATTTTTCAAAAATGTGACGCAATGGTTTAGGAATCTCCTTCAAAATTGAAAGTGTGTTACGCAGTTAGGGCGCTAATTTCTGACCGCGTATTCAATTTAATCTGTTTTAAAATCGTATGTACACTTTATTAGGTTAGCCAAAATAATGACATAAAATAATAAAAAATAAAAACATTTTTTTATTTTGTCATTTTATACATTTTACTTATGTATAAAAAAAGCTTGAACATTCGCTTCTTTTAATATTTTTAACAAAATTTTAAGGCACTTTTTGGAAGAACTTAATACGTGTAACTATTTCTAATCTAAGCTCAAAGGCGGACTACCATCAAATTCCTCAGCAAAATCATCAACATTACTATTATTATTGTCTTTCATATCAAAGTTAATTTTCACAGGATTTACACTTTTCACATAAGTCCTATTCAAAAGTACCGGACTACAAACCACATCAGAATCATTTGAATCTCCACACTTCTCGGGAGTATCTTTTACACTAGCAACATTAAGAGAACCGTCAGATTTTGGCATTGCACTTTCGCTTTTCGATTTTTCGGGTATAATTTTAGAGTTAGTGTTATTTGAATTAAGAGGACTTTTATATGAATTGGAAGCGTTTTTAGATCTATTTCTAATATGTATAGTTGATAAAGGAGGAGGTTCTCCATACATTTTTAATCTGGCAATTTTTTCGTTTACTTTCTTCTTCCTTTGTAATACTTCTTCAGATAAATTCTGCGTGTCTGTTTGTTTGAAAGTAGACTCAAAATCTAAACCAGTAAGGTTGATATTGTCGTCTATCTTATTCGGTCTCGCTAGAGGCGAATCGATGAATATTTTATTTTTTGACATATTAAAGTCACTATTAATAAATCTATAAGGAGAAATATTTTCACTGTGAAGTTTGATGACTGCATAATTATTTTTCAATACAACACAGTCTTCACAGAACTTTCTTCTATCCAAACTTAGAATTTTTTTACTTAAATCATCAACTAAAATTCTCGCATTTTTATTTTTAGGAGTCTTCGTAAAATAGGAGAACTCTGTCACTCTATATTGCGGTATACTTTTCCTAGTATTGCCAGCGCGTTTCTGCAAATTCGCACCATAAACTATCTGGCCAGTATCTAAAACATTTTGATAACCAAACTTTTTTAGTCCTCCCCAGAAATTGATACAAATCATATTTTTATCAGCATCTGCTAGGAATACATTTTGGAACGGTTGCTTAGTCGAGTCGAATTCTCGAATCGATGGATCGATAAAAAATATGAAGCCTACAGTATCGATTTCGTTATAATCGGTCGCCATCGATGGGTTATGGGAAAGATCTTTTATGGAGTAACAGATTCGTTTTAAAAGATTAGTGTAAGGTTTGAATTTTTCTGGTTCCTTGTATTTCGAAGTGTTGAATACTGACTGTCTGCCTGCTGATATCTGGATTTCTGAGTACCTGAAATTAATAAATGTTTTTAGATTTGGTTATGCTTGAATTGCTGTCGTAAATTTTAAACTAAGAATAGTTCACTTTTTTAGGGAAAATATAACAATGATGAATGGTCTAGCGTTCGCAAGTGCTACTGCTGCCCCTCCTCGGCTATTAGGCATCTAATTCCGGTAGTACGTACCCGTGGGATATGTTCCGCCATCCACGCGGGCGAAGCCGCGGGCAAAAGCTAGTATTAACATAGTTAGGATTAACATCAAATAGTACCTACGTTACATTTAAATTAAAAATTAGTATTCGCTCAAATCGCAAATGCCAATGATCAATGCTCGTGCCTTCTCTGTATGAGAAGAAGCATTTGCCCTGCAGTGGGACAATTAGGGCCTGTGCACACTGGCTGACGGCATGGGTGAGCATCGAGGAGGATTCCTCTATCCGCGAGCGCACACTGACAAGGTAAACTGCGATACCGATATCCGCATATATGTCGCGGCATCCCCCGAGTAGCTACCACTCAAACTCAAAGCATTTATTTCAAATAAACCAATTACAAGCACTTTTGAATTGTCAAGGGGTCGGTCAGTCAGAAAGATGAAGCTAGTTGCCCATTACGCGTAGTAGGTTCCTATGGAGAAGAACGGGCAAGAAACTCCACGGACACTCTTTTAAATCAGAATATTGTTACAAAATATTGGTTACATCATTCTTGTTGTAATTATACATATGAGAACAATGTAGAGAGACGTGCACGTTAAAAGCGTCCGTAAATTCGCCGGGGTTTGATTATTCCACTAGCGACTACGCAATCGAAAAGTTGCTATTAACTCCAGCGCATTCCGCCGCGGTATCCAACAGCGTCCTCTACGATAGCCCAAGGGAAGCTGCGCTGCGATGCTCCAAGGACGATCACCAAGCATTGAAATATATACCTTATTTCGATTGGATAAGTATTCAATTCAATTGATAAATTTAAAATCCTCTGCTGTCCTGTCCGCCAGTCCGCAGGCCATTACAGGCTGGTAATAAAACTGGGTATTGGCACATGAAAAGAGAGGCCTATCGTCAAAAGTGGATGACTTCAGGCTCTGGATGGTGGTGTTGATATTATAAAACTGTAATATTTACCTTACAGCAGTAGGAACTACATTCATAACATCGATCCAGGCGCCCTCTTTAATTATTTCCAGAACTGCTTCCGGCGGCTTCCATATTGACATCATACCTGTAAAATAGAACAAATGATTTATATACTATTCTTATGAATGCCTCGTTTGGTATATAATGAAGTGTAGAAGAAACTCGAAATCGGGCTTAATATCTGGTTAGTGGCAATAGGTTCACCTCATTCTATTTACCTGGGCAAAGAAAAGAAAAAAATAAAAAATAAAATTGGGACATGCGAAATACAAACAGTAAGTTATAATAAAAAAAACAAAGGAGGTTACTAATGATAAGAGTCAACCATTTGTAACATCCCCACTTCTCATAAGAGGGCCCTTCCCGGTCCGTCTATCGTCAACGCGAGCATGGTCGAAAAGCTTGTTGTTTCATCGAGCGCAAGTGAGAACTGCTAACAAACAAGCGAAAACGCGATAAAATTGTACGAAAAATTGTGTGTAAAAAATTGTATCAGGAAATACGTGTTTTTGAGTAAACCTTACAAGTTAGTGTTTTTTTTATTTTTATACTTAGAATTTCCATTACATATGCGAGGATCCTATGCAGATGTTTTCTTTACTCTTACCAATTATGAATATATTATGACCGGCCAAAGTTCGGGTAAAATTTGTGCAAAAAAGCAGATATTTGGAGGCTTATACTGAATTTGTTTCTCAATTTTTTACTTTTTGCTTTCATAGAAACCTAGATATAGTGCACAAGATACATATTAATTTAAAAATTTCAAAGAAAGATGTGTTACAACGCCGTAATCACGTATGATCGTTTGTATGAAAAGTATGACGGGTTGGCCGCTCTAACGCCAGCGACTCTAATCTTCACTACCGCCACAACACTCAAATTAACACAAACCCCTGCCTTCTCTATGTTCTGTCTAATCTTCTGTTGCATGTATTTCTATCTACAGATCTCCCAAAAAAAGTATGCGCTTCGACAAACATCGTCTATCTTCGGAAATACGCGATGACGAGACCTAATATAAAAAAAAAAAAATAGTGTTTATTCACAGAAATATTCTTTTACAAGACACATATTACCTCTGCCAAACTACATAGCAGTTTGTTGGCAGATGTAGCTCCTTTTTTGTTTGTAGGGCTTTTGTAGGGCTGCTACTACAGTGAAAGTACTTACCTACACACATCAGTGTCTAAGGATCAAGTACCTTTTAGAGTAAATCCGCAATTTAGGATTATCGTTTTAACTTTTTTGGATCCTTATTGATTAGTTTTTAGTAAATTTCACTATTTGAATAAAGAAATTTCCTTAAATATATATACAAAGTTGATACGACAGAGGGGCTTTCCTTTAAACTGCTTATACTAGGAACCATTTTCAAGCTCTGTACCAAAAATCAATTAAATAGGAGCTGTAGTTTAGTCGCAAATGATTTTTTAAGTTTTTGCCCCGTTTGAACACGATGTATCTTTCCTAACAGCTGTTTATGTTACGCATAGGTCATGCACCTTAAAACGATAAATCTGAGTATAACCTACGATGCGTTATTGCCGCTGTGACGCAAGTCACAAGTACAACCAAATATTTTCGCTAAAAAGATGACAATGCAAACAAGGAAGCAATAAATACACACACACTTGCACTTTCACTACGAGAGTGACAATCATAGCAAAACATCCCGCGCGTAAAAGAAATAGAAATAGATCAGTGTGTTGCTATTGCATCCTAGATCCTTGCGATCGGTAAGTGGGGCTTCTGGTTTTTTCAGTGCACCGAAGCTATCCTTTCGGAACGTACTTATGTTACGTAACACGGAAGCACCTGCGCCGTTTTCGTTTTGTCGAACTCGCGTGCTGACAATTGTGATTTTGTTTTGTTATTGTGATAGGACACTAAATGAGTTTAAGACAGTATTTCTTTTTTTATTGTGACAGGACACGTAAATTGGGATTATTATTATTTAGTGTTAGTGTTATTTTTTTGTGATTGACTGCTTTTATTGTGATACGACACGTAATTAAACTTTGGTTTTGTTTGTGTGTGTGTAATTACAGTGTTCAACAATGCCTCGTGTAACTTACACGGCGTCAGAATACACTGACATGATTTTAATTTACGGCGAATGCCGTGGAAACGCAGCTTTAGCTCTGCGAACATACCGAGAGAGGTATGGTGACAGTCGCAATTGCCCTAGAAACGCCCGCACCATACAATTGGCAGTACAAAGATTAAGGGACAATAAAAGTATAGTGCCACAACAGGAGGGATTGCCACCGCGGCAAATAAACGTAATAACATAACAACGCGGTAAATTTGTGCATTCAAGTGAATAGAGGACACATCGAAAATTTTAAAATTTTGTGTTTTTGTTGTGGTTGTTTCTGTGCGCGTACCTACTTCAAAACCTTACCTAACATAAAAGCCAGCGCGAGCGGAGGCCTAAGCCGCCGCCCGCGCTGCCGCCGCCGCCGGACGGCCGCTTTGACACGAGATAACACACGCCGCGCTCCGGCGCGCGCGCGACGTTGCCACTTTGTTACCTAGGTATCTAAGGTTAGTTAAATTTATTTACAAAGGGTGGTTGCGTTTTACTCTGATTTGTAAGCTATTTAGTTTGTTTGAAAAAAAAAAACTCATTTTTGGTGCTTTTTATTTTTATACCGTATCGAATTAATACTAAACACGTATAGAATACGTTGTGTAATTTAATGCCCCTCTGTCATATCAACTCTGTATATAAAAGAAACTCGTTTTAGTTACACTATTTATAACTCAAGAACGGCTGGACCGATTTAGCTGAAAATTGGTGGAGAGGTAGCTTAGAACCAGGAGTCTAACATAGGATACTTTTTATCCCGGAAACCACCCTCTAAAGGGGTGAAAAGGGGGGTGAAAGTTTGTATGGGAAATTAAAAACTGATGACTGGATTCGGATGAAAATTTTCAAATAGATAGGTAGGGTTTTTTATATTTGATTGATTGCGGAACAAAGTTCGCCGGGTCAGCTAGTTTTTATTAAAAATAGAAAATCAACTATCAATCAGAATTCCTATAAAAGTGTGTAATAGCATTTTTACAAAACCATTACAATTTCTACATCGGAACTGAAAAAAATTGCATCGATATTGAGCGCCGACATCATTTGACACGAGAAGAGATGATGAGAGCCATCGGAATGTTGTAAATTGGATAATTTTTTATAGTTAAAAATGTGCTTGATCCCTAGACACTTTTGATGTGTTTAATTTGTATTACTATGGTTACAAAATTAAAGGTTAACAAAGCTATGCAATTCCAAGAACTTTTGAGTGCCAAGTAACTCAACAGAGAGAAAGCTTCATACAAGTCGCAATGATAGATGCACTAAAACAAAGCGCGGCAGTAAAAACACATTGAAGCTTTGCCTCTGTGGGGGCTTACTCTGTGGCGCGACGTCCGCGCTACTTCGGAATCACAAATATTACCGAAGCGCATAATCACGAACATTACCGAAGCGCATAATCACGGAGATTACCGAAGCGCATAATCACAAAGATTACGGAAGCGCATAATCACGAACATTACCGAAGCACATAATCTCGAACATTACCGAAGCGCATAATCACGAAGATTACCGAAGCACATCATAACGAAGATTACCGAAGCGCATTATCTCGAACATTACCGAAGCGCATAATTATTTTATTTTATTTATTAGGGAAAACAAACAGTCACAAATTACATATTTTAGGAAGTAATACAAAAAAGATACGGCCAAATGTGAAACCAACAACATTTTCCACGGAATACACATAAAAAATAATCTTTACAAACTAGGCTATTTAAACTAAAACCTATAAACTACAATAATTTAAGAAAACATTTTTTGTGCTAAATAGTTAAACAAAAGCAAAGAAAAACATATCATGCAAATCTTAATTAAAATTACTAGTGACTAAATGTTTTGAATATAATATTTTTGAATCTACCAGCTGAAAGAGCAAACATATCGATATGATCGAATTGCTTGTTGTAATTATTAATTAGTCGACGCATAATCACGAAGATTACCGAAGCGGATACCTTTTATACCTTACCTTTAGTAACCTCTCCCCTTCCGTTCAGGCCGGCGACTCTAGTCTTCAGCAGAGTCACAACACTCCTATTCACACCAACTCCTGCCTTCTCTATCTTATGTCTAATCTTCTGTTGTATATTCTGCAGAAGATGTTCCCGATGTTTGGTAGTGTGGGACTCTAGGAGTCGTGTTTGAGATGAGGTTAGGCCGGCCTGGTGAAGAAAGTTTTATAAGTAGCATGGAAGAAAATTATTTTGTCTAAAATTTATTAATGAGTAGTGACCGACCAAAGCTTCGTTTTTGTTTTCGGCCATTTTCGCCCCCAAAATCATAATTCAGCCATATTTTCGTTTTCGGCTATAAACCAGCTTTGCCAATGCCGAAAATTAGAAGGTCGTGAATTATCGCGTCAATCGGTCTCCTTCGTAAAGCTCGGCAATATCAGGTGAATCAGTACAACAAGAAATACAATAATTTTCCTCTAATGGAGTTCTCGTGTTTTATTTCTTTTAAAGTCTATATTTGCTCTTTCTCTCCCTAGGTGAAAAAAAACAAACAAGATAGTGTACAGCGGTAATATTAATATTTTTTTCATCTCGTAAATCATTTTCGTTTTTGGCCGAAAATAAGACTAAAGCCGAAGCTTCTTCTTTCGTATTCGTTTTCGGCTTAAAATCCTTTTTCGGTCGGACACTAGAAGTGATCATCCGCCAGCTTATCCCCAACTATGTTGCGGCTTTCAATATTACTTAAAGTTTGTTTACAGTACAACTTACTTTAAATTCAGCGGGATCCTTGCTTCTCTTCATAACTTTAGCTATCTGCGAGCCGCTATCCAGATACGTTATTTTGTTTGCCAAGTCCGTGAAACCTTCAGAATCTTGAGACTCCTGAAAAATAAGGTAAAAGGTTAACTGTATTTTTTTTTTATCACCAGAAAACTTGAAACGTCATTGCGTTTCAAGTTTTATTACGAAAAAAAAATATAAAGAGGAATAAACAATGAATATGAACTTTTACTTATAGGTTTTGTTAAGTTAAAGTCTAGTTTTCGTATGGAGAAGAATGGGCAAGAAACTCCACCGTTACTCTTTTAAAATGTTTTCAAAATATTTTGTATACATTAATTACATAATTATATGTGAAGACGATGCACCTAGAATAAGATTACTATACCACGATAGGTAAAAAGAATGAAAAATTAAGCAATGACAGATAAATTAATTATGTGATAGATACATGTTGCTCACATATTTACAAAAATTGTAAAATTATACGATATTCCGAACATTTTAACAAGATGAAGTCAGTGTGCGAGTTCAAGTAATCACAGAATTTAAAATCAGTGTTGTAATTTTTATTTTTTATTGTACAATAAAATTAGCAACCAGTTTGATTTTGTCTAGACTCTTAATTGTCCTTTTGAGCATGAGCAGCATGTTTCCAAGCATTCTTAGCTTTGATTTTTAATTCTAATTTATAATCCTCTAATTTGTAATATGCTTGTATTATGGAGTTTTAAATTTTCTTTCATTTCATTGTAATAAATCAGTCTTAAATATATTTTGATGTAACATTTAACACAGTACCCCATAAAAGATGTATGCTTTCTTCTTCTAACATAAAACGCAAAGAATAAACCGAATTAAATACTTTTTTACCATTGCCACTCGAAAAAGGGCATTTTATTCATCAATAACAGTGAATAAAACGCTCTTTTACTCACTGAATGAATAAAAACATTTTGTATTGTTAAAACTCTCTTTTAGTAACTGAGTGAATAAATAGTAGATTATTAACCAAGGGGATAAAGCAGTGTCTTCTGTCGCGGGTGACGATTTAAATCGCGAGCGTAACGAAGGACTCGAGGTTTACTCCCGAGCGTAGCGAGGGTGTTAAAAACTTAAATCACGAGCGAAGCGAGGGATTTAAGACGAGTCCTGAGTGTAGCGAGGGATTTAAGTTAACCCAAGACTAAGACAGCTTTATCACCGAGGAAAATACTCTACTTTTCGTACCATTTGCGAAAAAATTAACACAATAATAATATCAGATAAGCATTTATTAAAAATAATGACAATTAAAAGTAAAAGTTAACATTCGAAGCGGCCGACAGGGAAACATTGGTCCAATTATTGATAGAGAGAGTTACATTTTTGTTTGGTACATTTATTGTTGATGAGTTAATATGAGTATTTCTCTGTTCTTGCGTCTGAGGAACTTGCGTTTCATTGTAGATAGTATACGTCGGAGATAGTGGTGGTGGTGCATCGTGGAGTTACGGACGAAGATAAGATGCCGGAAGTTGATGGTTGTGGCTCTGATGGATTAAGTTTCATATTTTTGTTAATTTGACTGCTTAATATGGTTTTATTCGTCATTGAGCTTTCGATATAACCCTCAGCTACTCCATCAGAGCTCCAACCACCGTGTCTTTTTATTGACGTCATATCCGCCCCTGAATCCGCCAAGAAAGTCGCTGAAGTTCTTCTAAAACAGTGACCGGTGTAGAGTTAAACATCTTTAAGTTTTAAATATTTAGCAATTTCCTTTGGCATATTGCTAATTTTATTTTTGCCGATGGCTTGTCGAGTACATTCCCCATTCCGATAGTTTATAAAAAATCGATTGTTTTCCATGTTGGTGGGACGTAATGCTTGGTATTTATGAATGATTTTAGTATATTGTCCTTGTACAATGAATGATCGATTTTTCTTTGTCTTAGTTTCCTTTACATTAATCAGCAGCAACTCATTGGAATGATTTTCAACGTCCTCCACCTTTAAGTTTACAAGTTCACATCCGCGGCAAGCACCATTGAGTCTAAAAATTAAGGCCACCTATAACAAAGATAAAAACAGGTAAATATATAGAATAATTACCATTACTAAGATACGAAATATTCATAGTTAAATCATGTATACTTACTTTTGTGGCCAGAAAAATTTCGTCAGGAGCTTGATTAAGAATTTTTTCCACATTTTGAGTCGTAAAATTTTTAGACTTCTTTGCGCAATGCCCTTCTGATTTTCTTTTAAAAAAAGCCAGTAATTTCGTGAATCTATTTATTTCAATGCTGTTTGATGCTTATTGTAGCTTTCAGTTTTGAGTATATGCACCAAAGTGTATTCGGATTCTTTGTCTTGGATAAATAATCAAAATAGACAAGAAGTACTGATTCTGAAATTGATAGTCCTTTCGCACTTCTCCACGTTGAAAATTCTTCATAAGTTTTTAAATAATTTTCCTTGGATTTTGTTGGAAGCACATTATTTATAATTGCGGCAGCATTTGCACTGATGGAATCCGACAATTCACTGTCACTGTCGCTTTGATTTAACATCGTAACGTATTTTAAGAACATTAACTTATTTATAAAAATAAATTAAAATAAACTTAACGTTTATGTATTTGAAGAAAACAAAAACGCGGCAAATTCCTAGACTAATATTTTTTTGTTGGAAAAGCAAAGGCATCAAGCTCATACGGCCTCGTCGGTTTTCGTAATTTTATTTAATAATCATAACTGCATAATAAATGCGTATTCCTTTTTCAAAAAGATGTATGATGCTTTATATACAAACTCAATGGTGTAACACACAGATGTAGTTCAGTATAAATATCGGTAAGTATTCCAAATTTAAATCACATTCTCCCCCTAGAGGATGAATGAAATTCAGTACAATTTTCTTTCCCTGTTTTTAACAGATTAAAAATGACTATTGTTATGTTCGCTTTTTGTGGCATAGAATGTCACTTGTTTGAGCAATTGGTACGAAAAGGATTTTTAATTTGGAACAAGTATATTTAATCCCTTGTTCTCTTCAATCTGCCTAGCCTTTTCCGAACCATGTTGAAGTCGGCTTCCGGATACAGCTGAATACCAGTATATTACATGTAGCGACTGCCTATCTGACCTCCACAACCCATTTACCGGGTAATACGATACCCTTTGGTAAGACTGGTAGTCAGACCCGTAACGACTGTCAAAGATCCATGAATGACAACCACCAACGGCTTTCCGAGCCACGGAGGAGTCTCGGCATGTAAAGATGGTCACCCATCTACTGACCAACCCCGGCAAGCGTAGCTGGACTTGATGGATCAACCCGTGCGGCTATTATTACTCTGCGGCTATTATCCTTTGTTCTCTTATTACCGATTATATAATGTCATGTGATAAATATAAATACTATACTTCTGAGTTTATCTTGGACATTACTGGCATCGGTGAAGGAAAAACACCGTGAGGAAACCTGGACTTATAGTTAATATAAGTCTGAAATCGCCAACCCGTCTTGAGCAAGCGTGGTGATCAATGCTCGTGCCTTCTCTGTATGAGAAGAGGCCTTTGCCCTGCAGTGGGACAATAATAGGCTGATATTATTTATACTACTATTTATTTTCTCGCAGTCAATGGTAAAAAGTAGATTACACAAAATCAATCTGCCTAGCCTTTTCCCAACTATGTTGGGGTCGGCTTCCAGTCTAACCGGATGCAGCTGAATACCAGTATTTTACATGGAGCGATTGCCTATCTGACCTCCACAACCCTGTAACTGGGTAATACGATACCCCTTGGTAAGACTGGTGTCAGACTTTCGGGCATCT
The DNA here is from genome assembly GCA_947364205.1 of Agrochola lota. Lineage (NCBI taxonomy): Eukaryota > Metazoa > Arthropoda > Insecta > Lepidoptera > Noctuidae > Agrochola > Agrochola lota. The sequence continues at coordinate 2,876,248 of OX376246.1, read as the reverse complement.
GACGACTCGCAACGACTGTCAAAGATCCACGAATGACATCCGGGACCAACGGCTTAACGTGCTTTCCGAGGCACGGAGGAGTCTCGGTATGTAAAGATGGTCACCCATCCACTGACCAACCCCGGCAAGCGTAGCTTAACCTGATGGATCGATCAGTGCGGCTGTTGTTACTTAGCCACGAGCTCCTATAAAAAAAAGTAAATAGTAGATTACACAACGCGTGAAAAAATAAATTCATCTCGGTACTTGTATCCTTCGCTGCTCTAGGGCTCCAACTTAGTCCCTCTAATTAAATTCCCTTTTTTTCACTTGTTGTATAATCTACCATTGTTGAAATAATACAGGCCATAATAGGTTACCATAGCTATATTATCTTGTTGACTTGTCAGTGTAAAAAGGTAGGTAGAAAGGCTTAGAGAAAAAAAAGTGTTTTTTTGTCTATTCTTTTTAATTAAAATTTTTTACATTGACAAGATACCAACCTAATTTCTTTCCTCCTGGTGCTATCTTAACTATATCTAAACTAATTTAAACTAAACTAAACTAATATTATAAAGAGAAAAGATTTGATTTTTTGTATGTTTATTTGTAATGAATTAACTCAAAAACTACTGGACCGATTTAAAAAAATATTTCACCAATACAATGCTGAGTAACATAGGCTATAATTTCTAAAGATATCACGCGGGCGAAGCCGCTGGCGGAAGCTTGTATCCTAATCCTAACTAATATTATAATTGCGAAAGTGACTTTGTTTGTTTGTTACGGTTTCACGCTAAAACAGCTGAACGGATTTGAATTAAATTTGGCTCATGGAGAGACCATGACCTGGGTTAGGACATAGAATACTTTTTAACCCGATTATCCCACGGAATCGAGACTTGTGCGGGTAAAACCGCGGGGCGCAGCTAGTCCTAAATAAAATTAATAAAGAGAAGAAACTGTTACTAACTTCATCAGAGAACTCCTTCTCCACCTCCTCGTAGATCTTCTCCATGATCGCCTGTCTTTCAGCCTCACTCTTCATTTGATGTAGGTGTTCTAAGCGCTCTGATCGTGTCACTGTAACCATAACCAAAAGAATGGTACAATTGGATAAAAAAAAAAAAACATAAGAAAGCTAAATGAGGTCAGCGTTTCCTATTTATAAATACTTTATTGTACACCAGATTATGCATTACATAAAGAAAAGTAATACACTACAAAATATACAATGGGCGGCCTTATCGCTTACTGCGATCTCTTCCAGGCAACCTTGGAATGGACAGTGATTTTCTGGACATAACATGGGGCTGTCTTTGGTGCAAATAAAAGGAATATAAGTACAATATACTATAATAGATTCACAGATAAATGCTATAGAATAGATACATAGATACATACATACTAACTATATAAGCAACGAAAATAAATGACGAATATTATTACAACTAACGATAAGAACAAAATCATAACGACAAATAATGTTCTTTCACGAGTCTTTTCAACACATTCAACGTTTGCGCGCGCTTTATACGGGCTTATCTGACTACTTTGAGAAGAAAGGCCGAAACAAATTCAGAGGTCACAGCTCTTTTAAAGTCCAGATATAAATCTTGGTCAGATCATATGAAGACCATGTAGATTAGTGTCTGAAATGGTCTTTTGAATTAGCTGCAGTGCCAAGTGTTTTAGGGTTCCCTACCTCAAAAGGAAAGACCGGAACCCTTATAGGATCACTTCTTCCGATAAAGTTTAACATACATTAATAAAAGAGGAAACTATTGTAAAAATCTAAAAATAAATTTAATTTGGTTTTATCGTATTTTACAACAAGGAAGTGTCATGTATACAAACCCTTTTTACGATTTTTTAACTTTATTTAACTACCTTAACCTATGGAGCAGGGATGTTTCGGATGCAGATTTTATCACATCCGCGGATACGGATGCGGATGCTGATATTTGAAGGCTTACATCCGCAGATGCGGATGCGGAGCTTAAGATATTTTTTCCAAATGTCACTTTGCGCCGGTGATGGCATTGTAAATTCACTTTTTAAATATCTATCAACTGCAGAAATCTTAGGCTTAACACACGATGCTTACTGTTTATTCACAATTTACAATAACACTCTACAATCGAAATATTTATGCAATAAGCACAACTAAACACGTTATGTCTGATTTACGATAAGCAAATGATACACAATAACAAACGCGTAGAATCTTATCATCCGACGAAGTCTTCGCTCCTATTGGTCAATGAGCACGAGCGTACGGCACGCGCAAGTCGCCGGCCCCTCCTATTTTCTTTCTTGTCGCGACCTGTGCTACATCTGCATCCGCATGAACATCCGCATTAATTATTGCGGATGCGGATGCACATGTCCAAATCAATGCGGTAGTTCCGCAGTTGCGGATGCGGATATCCGCAACATCCCTGATATGGAGTATAGTTTCATACGCCTTTTTTTTTTTTTTTTTTGGATGGGAAATCATCAAATGACTTCTCCCGCTCTGGGCAGAGCGAGAGGGTGTGTCAGACTTTTACTGACTAAAACCCACCCGTGTTCCTTCCGTTGCCTGTGTGCCGGGGCCGCGATATCCCTTTCAGACAAACCCGCAACCCCAGCAGGCATTGGTCTTTCGACCCCGTCGGTTGGTGCTGACATCTCTTTGAGGCGCGCGTGGAACACAACGCGCCGTCGACACGGGCCTGGTCCTGATCGGACGGCGAGCTGCCCATTGCTCACCGTCCGCAGGCCCGCGCCTACGGTGGCCGGAAGTCGGCTCTTGACTCTCGACGCCCGGGGCGTCTCCTGCGGTGACTAGGGCCGCGAGGGCGTGCAGCTTGCATCTCCCTCGCGCGCCCCGCCTCCTCCTTCGCGAGCATAACTGCTTCGCAGAAGGAGGTGACGGCCTCCCATGCACTCTCGCGCCGAACCATGGCCTGAACCAGGGCCGGACGCGAGAGATCGCCGCCGCCGATCGCCTCCGTGAGGACACGGCGGTGCTCCGCCCAAGCCGGGCAGACCTCCACCGTATGCTCCACCGTGTCCTCCGGGCGATCCACACAGTGGTGACACCCGGGCGTTTCCTCCCGCCTAATTCGGAACAGGAACCTCCCGAAACAACCGTGTCCGGTGAGGACCTGCGTCAGGCGGAAGGTGAGTACGCCATGGCGCCTCTCAAGCCACTCCTCAAAGAGGGGACTTATCGCCGCAATTGTGGCGTGCCCAGCGCTGGGTTGCGACAATCGCACACTCCATGCCGCCATGATAGTTTCATACCCCTCGGTCGGCTTTTACGAAACGGAAAGATACGGACTCATCATTTAAAAACGTTGCTACAATTTTTTTTCTAAAATCTATGTTTAGAGACTTACCAGTACTCCCATCTTCAAATTTCTCGACATACAAAGCAGGATAAACTCTAGTAACAAAAACTAGTAGTTTTGACACTTTCCCGCCATCTAGCTTGACAGATGACAGCTGAGACAAGATGGCGCCGTTGCCATGGTAACCGAGACGCGCATCCCAGCGAGCGCGGCGGGTCGAGTTACCAGAGAGTTTGAGGCGGACTGCTGATGTATCCTGTAATGTTAAAACGTTTATGAAAACATCAATAGATACAAAATAAGTTGCATCTTGCCGTAGCTAAGTTAAAAGGCTTCAAGTCTTTGTTTCATCATCATGATAATTTCAGCCGAAAGACGTCCACTGCTGGACATGGGCCTCCCCAAATGGGGGGGGTTGCCATAATCGCCACGCGCGGCAGGCGGGTTGGCGATCGCAGTATGGCGTTAAAATACGCAGAGAACGCTGCTGCCCATTCTCTAGTGAGTGGTCCCTTAGTCGCCTTTTACGACACCCACGGGAAGAAATAGGATGGTAGTATTCTTTACGTCCAGCACCACACGGAAACAAATTTTTAGTCGTTTTTTTAGTCTTTGTTTAGTAAATCTGTTTTCAAATATCATAGTAAAGGGTCTGAAGTAAGTTTGGACTTAACCCAACTGTTTACCGGAATATTTTTTTATCAAATACTGCTGACCCGTCAGACGTCTTGCCAAAATTTAAATTTTTTCGACTGTTCATTTGGGCATTTCCTAAACCTATCTCAATAGAGAGGATAACAAAACAAAAAAAAAAAAACAAATCGGTCGAGCCATTTTCGTCGAGTGTTTGCGAAACGAATGCACGGCAAGAAAATAGTTTGTTTTATTTTAGTTTGCTTTATTTATTTTAATAAGAAATGTTACTAACATAGTTTTATAAGTATTACTAACAACAATATGAATCACGTGTGTTCGACTTAAATAAGTATATTGCAATTATGTTGCCTAATTAAATATGTTCTGTTCATGGCTATAATTAACTAAAAATACTGTAAGTAACTTTTTTTTATTATTTCACTACGTTTTTCTGGTCCCTGTTACACCTCCTGTCTATACTTGGCAATGAGGTAATAGACAAAAGTAAAAAAAAAGTATATTTTTTAAGTAATAGTTAATTTTCCTATTTCTGTTAATTTTTTTTGTACAGCTTCGTAGCGTATAAAACGTCCATGAAATTTGCAATGAAAATTGATCATACTGACCTCCCAAGGCGAGATTCCTTGCTCACAATTCACCAACTCAGCCCCATTGGTGACAATCTTGGAGCCAACAACTATTTTACTTTGGCACACTAGTTGGGCCAACATTTTGTCTATAATCGCTTTTATGCAGTACCAGCCGTCTGTCAGAAGTAGTTCTAGGTTGTTTGTGGTGGTTGCACTAGAAAAAAAAAAATATGTTTAACGATTTTACTTCGACGGCCGAATTATGTTATAGTTTGACCGAGACCACTGTACCACTGACTTAGGAATGCACGGCGACGGGGGGCAGCATTGACAAATGAGTGGGGGACACCGTGAGCGTTGACGAATTAAAACTGGACGCCGTGAGCGTTGACGAATGAGCGGCCTGCACTGCCCCCCCCCACCCAACTCGCCGCGCACTTACCTAAGACGCGGTACAGCGGTTTCGGTCAAACAATAGGTGGTAGTACTTCTCGGAAGAGATCGTTCATTAAGAGTACCAAGATGAATAGCAACACTAAATTGCGTTCTCAATTTAGTTTCCATTTCTGTTATTCCCGAAAACTGACTTTAATGCCTGCACATAAAGATTACACTGCTACTTACTAAAGATTAATATTTTATGACCTTTTCAATAATACTTTATATCACTCTGAAGTCAACTTAATTTGCACGTTTATAAAGAGTTGATATTACACATTATTTGTTTAAGTGGAAATACACGTATTGAAACAAAGATTTTAATAGATTTTACATACCTGGCAACACCAACGCCATCCACATAAATCCCAGCAACACACAGAACTAAAGTTTTAGAAGCGACATCATCTTTTTCCAAAATCTTTCTCAAAGCTGGTCTTCGGGCATCATATAATTCTTTGTCATATCTATATTTTAGCTGATCAATGACATTTTTTGCACTTACTACAAGAGATTTAAATTTTATCTCGTAAGATATTAGTTTCCATAAAATTTGTTTTAAATGGTGTTCTATCCAGCCAGTAGGTATTAACTTACTGTTAACAGAATTTAGAAATAGTTCTTTTAGTGATTGCATTTTCATATTTCCATTTGTCAATTCGTTTCTGCTTTCATGTAACTCGAATTGTAGCAAATTGTCAAATGAGAATTTTAGCAAATATGGATCGATTCTTTTGCTGTAATTTTTCGTCAATTCAGCTAAATCTTTTAGCGTATGCGTCTTATTTTTTTTGTAATACTCTGTGAATGTTAGTTTATTTGTATCTTTTGTAGTTTTCATTATATCTTTCTGTTTATTTACTGTTACAGGTAGTTTTTGAGAATATGGAGTTTCGAATTTCTTCCTCTTCTTTGCTCTAGGACATGATAATATTGGACTTCCAGATCTTTTGGATTTTATTGGGGTATCATGAAAATCCTCTGTATGTAAACTCTCATCAAAATTATTCAGTACTTGTGTATCAATAATATTAGCAACACTAACTTCGTTGATCACTTTATCTTTCTTGTTATTTTTTATATCTTGTTTAAAGTCATCTATTTCAGAAAATCGTCTTTTAGATCTTGCTACAGCTTCTTCAGAAACTTTAACATACCGATTGGAACCAGTTTTGAATCCAAACTTAATATTCGTAACTTTTTTCTCATCATCTTGTAATATATTTTCATTTGCATTGATATCATGAAACATTTTTCTGCTTTTAGCTAAGGCATCTTCAGATATTTTAACTTTTTTATCACTAGCAGTTTGAAAACCTTGAAAACCACTTCTTTTAATAATATCGTCAAATAATTTCTTAGTTTCTATCAAAGCCTTTTGAGAAACTTCAACCTCTCCGTCAATTCCTGTTTTAAATCCATGAAATTCTGGTTCAGGGTCGTCTTGAATTGTTTCTATATCTTGAAATAGTTTTCTACTTTTAGCTAATGCTTCTTCAGTTATTGTTACAGGTTTTTTATTTGCTGTTTGAAATCCTTTGAAGACTGGACTTAATTTACCATTTATAGGTAAATCATCAGTGTTAAAATCTTCAGTATCATTTTTAATTCTTTTGTTAACATGTAAAGGATCTTTAACTGCATCTAAAACATCTTTGCAATCATTTTCAATATTAAAATCTTGACCCATTTCAATATCTTGAAATAATTTTCTGCTTATAGTTAAAGCTTCATCTGATACTGTAACTTCTTTATTACTTGCTGTTTGAAAACCTTGAAACTTAGGTACTGAATTACCAGGAATTTTAAAATCATTATTTCTAGTTTTTACAGAATCTGTTTCATTGTTAATTTTAGGCTCCATGACCTCAATATCAATGTCTGGGTAATCGTCTTTTTTAACTTTTTCGGGTAGTTGGAATTCTGTTGAGTCTATATCATTGAATAGATGTTTTGACTTGGCTAAAGCTGTTTCTGATACTTTTATAACTTTATTATTTGCAGTTTTAAAACCTATGAAACTCTTTTTACTTGTTGTCGGTTGAATATATTCTTTTAGGTCAGGATATGGACTCTTTCCTTCTTTAACTGTATCATGTAATTCTTTCTCTGTCTTCTTTGTGCATGCAAAATCATTGGAGTCTAAATCTTTAAATATATTTTTAGTTTTAGCTAAAGATTCTTCGTAAATATCGATCTTCTTATTATTCGCTGTTTTAAAACCACAAAAACTTGCTTTACTAGTTGAAGGATGATTGATATCCATTATTTCAGATTCTTTGTCTTTGTTTTCAAAAAAATTCGCTCTCTCTAAGTTTTTATTAAATTTTTCTGAATACTTAAAATCTGTTGCAGCAATGTCTTTGAAAATATTTTTAGAGTTAGCTAGAGATTCTCTCGAAATTGCAATTTTTCGGTCATTAGCTGTTTTAAAGCCTATAAAACTTGTTTCACTTGTAGAGCCGTGATTAATAACTTCTGCATCTTGTAGAATCTTCTTAACACCAATTTCCATTGTATCTTCTACTAATTCAACTGCTTTCAAGACTTTATCACCCTTGTCTTGAAATTTGAAGTCAGTATTATCGATATCATTAAATATATTCTTCGTTTTAGTCAATGCTTCTTTAGTTACGTTAATTTTCTTATTATTTGATGTCGTAAAACTAGCAAAAGATGCTTTACTCGTTGAAGGCATATTCAAATCTATCATTCCAATATCGTGAGTTCTCTTATCATGATCTTCTTCAATGTTTTTCTTATGTTTTGAAGGATATTTAAAACCATCTGAATCGAAATCTTTAAAAATATCCTTTGTTTTAGCTAAAGCATTGTCAGAAATGTTGCTTTCTTTATTATTAGCTGTTTTGAAAATAGGTTTAGTAAATGTAGTTTCTGGGGCCTTTTTTCCAGCTTCAATAATCTTTTCATCATTTATTTTCTTGCCTTTATCAGGGAATTTAAAATCAGCAGAGTCAATATCCTTGAAAATGGTTTTAGTTTTAGATAAAGCAGCATCAGATATTTTAACATTTTTATTACTTGCAGTTTTAAAACCTACAAAGTTTGTAGAAGGCTGATTAATATCTACGAATTCTTCAGATTTTTCAAGGTATTTTTTAGATAGATCTGTGTTCTTTTTTGTAGGTAACGTAAAATCTGCTGAATCAATATCTTCGAAAATCTTTTTCGTTTTAGCAAGAGCATCTTTCGAAATGTTTATATCCTTATTATTTGCTGTTTTAAAGCCTACAAAACTCACCTTACTAGTTGAAGGTTGGTCGAAAACGTTTTCTTCATTATTTTTTTCTTGTTTGTCTTTGTCCTTTTTCTTTGGAAGTTCTGTTTTATCAATATATTTAAAAATATTATGTACTTTAGCTAAAGCCTTCTCTGAAATCTTTATATTTTTATTATCAGCAGTTTTAAAGCCAACAAAACCTGCCTTACTTGTGGAAGGCTGTTCAAAATCAATCAAATCCGGATATTCTTTATCAATGCTTTTGCTTGATTTATTCGGTAATTCTGTTGCACCTAAATCTTGGAATATGTTTTTAGTTTTAGCTAACGCTTCTTTGGAAATATTTATATTCTTATTACTGGCTGTCTTGAATCCTCCTAAGTTTATATCACTTAACTTTGGATCTTCTATTTTTATTGGAAGAGCATTTTCTTCAATCTTAGTCTGTACAATATTAACTTCAGTCAGATCTTCATCAAAATCTATGTCCTTAATAACATCCTTAATTTTTGCAGTTTCAGATATTTCTAAATCTTTATTGCTAGAAGTTTTAAACCTAATATTGTCCATATGTTTGTCCGGTTCTTTATCTTCTTTTAACGACATTTCTATATTTTCAAATTCTTGTATTATTTCATCATCTATATCTTGGATATCTTCTTCAACAAGATTTTTATTTTCATTTCTGTCTAATTCAATCTGTTCTTCTACATTTTCTTCTTCAATTTGTGTATCAAAATTGTCATTTAAATCTATATCTTGAAATACTTTTTTACATCTGGCTAATGCTTTCTGAGATAGCTTTATTTCTTTTTTACTGGCTGTCATAAAACCTTCAAAACTAGTAGTTTTGGCTTGTGTATTATCAGGTTCCGCTACTTCATTACAATGTAATTGTACTGCAGATTCTTCTTCATCTTTCTGAGCTAAATTGAACTCTGTTTCTTCATCAACGAGGTCCATTTTAGATCGAGTCTCATCATTTTTAGTCTTCACACTACTATCACAATTATTAACCAAATCAGTCACCGTCATTTCCCCACTTAATATACTCTTAGCTTGAGCGAACGACTCAGTGAAAATCTGAATAGATTTATTACTAGCAGTTTGAAAACCAACATACATAGTCTTGTCTAAAACATCAGATTGGTCATAAAAAGAGGTTTCTAATGCACATGTAAATGGTAGATCTTGGTAGCTTCTATGTGCTAAGTAATTATCTTCTTCGTCACTACTAAATAATATTTCGTCTTTCAAAATTTCACTTTCTGGTCTAACTTGTCTACTTCTTGAGTCTTCATTCATTACTTTGTTTATTAAGTCTTCAGATGTCGCTTTATCTAGTTCAATAAATTCTAGGTCTGTATCTAGATTAGCATCCTTGACTATATGTGTTTTAAATTCCGTTTCAGGACTATGTGCTCCTTTTATATCTTTATTTTGTAGTACAGGACTTAGTTGTATATCTCTATCATTTAGTAGTATCGCCTCATTCATTTTAAAACATAGTTCCTTATCTAAAATCTGAGAATTAATAACTCGTTTTACAGTTTTAAAATCAAGCTTTTCAAACTGTTCAAACTTTTCTAGGTCAAAAACGAATGGAGAAGGAGTCTTTGATTTGATTTTAACGTTTTTTTGCATAATTATAGGACTTAGTGGTCTTTCTATTGACTTATCTATGTCAATGTCTTCTTCAATGTCTATGCAATCATGAAATATTTGCCTGTATTCATCTATTTGTGTATTTTCATCGTTTTTACTGCCTTGACTGCCAGATTCTCTATTCATAACATTATTGCTGCACATTATAGGGGACATGAGACTTATGGAATTTTCTGCTTCTATGTTATTTTCTATACTATTTATACTTACAGCTTTTGTTATATTTTCATGAATTTTATTCATACTTTCTTTATCACTTATACCTTCTACATTTTCAGCAACTTTGTTACTATCCACAGTTTTTACATTCTTAGTTACTTTCTCATTCTCTTCTTTACATACATTTTCATCAATGTTTTTATCATCTTCTAAACTATGTTTCTCTGTATGATGAATAAAAGTAGTTTCAAACTCTTGTGTCATTCCTTGGTGAACATCAATGATCTCTGCATCTTCTATAATGTTGATAAGTTGTGTGTCGGACACACATTGTGTGTCGAATTTTGTTGTCGTTTTGGGTACCTTGAAAAGAGTATTGAAATTCAATTATTAAAATTGTCAGATCTCAGAGTGGGATTTATGAGAGAGAGATATGATATCTTATAGACTGACTTAGGAAATGAAAGGGAGTGCTATTTGCCGAAAATGGATTTTCAGCCGAAAACGTAAAAGCAGCTTCGGCTTTTGTGTTATTTTCGGCCGAAAACGAATTTGATTTAGACATTAAAAAATATTAATATTTCCACTATACACCGAAATCTTGTTTGTTTTTTTTTTACTAGGGAGCTTAAATAAATCACGAGCGGACCCGATTCTCCCCGAAGTCAGCAGAACGTAACCGGATATTGGCGAGCTTTACGAAGTAGGCCGAATGACGCGCATCATTTCACGAACTATTTTCAACTTGGCTGAAGCTTCGGCTGGTTTATGGCCGAATCATGTTTTTTTTTGGCCGAAAACGAACCTTCGGTCGGTCACTAAAAATAACATGTTGAATATAATAATATTTACTTTTACTATAGAAAATAGGGAAGGGTAATTATGTAACCAGTAGAAAACAAGTGTTTAAAACTTATCTGATGTGATTGATGAATGTCTTAATAGCAAAATGAGCTTAATTATGGGTAAAAGGGTAACTTTTGGGGTCGTCCATAAATCACGTGACGCTCGAAAGGGGGGGAGAGGGTTTGTAAAAAATCATGATATACCACAAGGGGGAGGGGGAGTGTAGTGATATATCCCTTGTATTTATTTTTTCGTTTATAGCGCATTTGTAAACCGAAAAGCCGTCCTCTGAAAAAAAAAAATATTAAAAAAAAAAACTTACCTCTTCATACACCGGCAAGTTATTTACACTTAAAAACATTGATTTCTTATACTTTTGCAAGTCTTTAGCTGCATTCTTATCACTTTTCAATGAATCTGCAACTTGAATTGCTTTTAGCTGCATAGACACGCTTGATATCACATCTTGTGGCTTTAAAGTATGCTTGTTTTGTTGTTTATTATTGCTGTAAAGGCCTAGAGGACGTTTTATATTGTTTTTCTTCAAAATAAACTCAAAGTTTTGGAAAGGGTCACTCATTGTCCTTGGTGTACAAACTGATGTTATTATTGAATTTCTGTTCAAGTTGGTAATATTTTATATTGTGGAAGGATTTTGGTAATACGGTTTAGCAAGAATGAATAAATACACACGGTTTTAATAATAATTTTAGCGCGAAATTCGATAAAAACATTTCTATTTACGTCTACCGAATCTGACAGTTATAAACTTACCTCATTTTACCATCCATTATACGCAAATGTTCCAAACTTTAATTGAATTAAACCACGAATTAAACAGTTGTATAATAAATCAAAAGTAAGTGGTTTTGTAAGCAATTTATGTACTTTACTTCTCTCAAATTACATTACTTACTCATTTGCTCTGCGAGTCTGACCGCGTTAGCAAGTGAAGAAATAAAGGTTACGTATAATGAATCTCATGAGTAATAACGTTCCAAAACATGATGGGAACGTTTACAAATTGAAGAAATACCAATAAAAAACAAAGTTATTTAGTTCGCCTCGTTTTTTAAGTTTTTTATACCTTAAAACTTGTGTGGCTTTATTTCAAGAGTAATTTACCTACGAAAAATGTAAATTATTTATTAGAAACCTTTTTCCAGCTTTCCTTTGATTATTTTTTATCTGTCTCCAATCGCCGTTTTAGAACGCACGTCAAGCTCCGCTACGGCGTTTGTAATTTTGTGAAAATATAGTGAAAAAAAGTATTTATCGACAAATACTGTGAATTATACATACAAAATTCCAGCATTTGCATTCTCTCCACCAAAAATGGTAAGTAAAGTTATAATTCAGCTGTATTTTGTTAGTGAAAATGGCGGGTAAATATAGGTTACTTTTTGCAGTCCCACACGATTTTGTTGGTGCAACCGGGCCCCAGGCCTGAGACGAGGACGTATTCCGACTACGAGAGCGTCAATGACTGCATGGAGGGAGTCTGTAAAATATACGAGGAACATCTAAAGAGACGGAATCCAAACACACCAACTATTACTTACGATATATCCCAATTATTCGATTTTATCGATCAGGTAAGCAATTTACTTAATGTATATACGTAAATAAACTTTTAAAAAGTCATATCTATAATTAGAATCCTTACCGATGGCGACATGTCGATATTCTTACTAATTGTAGGCAGTAAACCAAAATGCTTAGCATAGGATTCTCTATAAATGGGTCAGTTTTCTGATAAATATTGTTACCAAGCTTGGTATAATATTCCAAGAGCTCTTATTAGAACCTTGTCCTGTTTTCTTGGTATCCCAAGTCCGAGAAGCACTCCTAAGGCTAAATTTTAACTCAAAATCTCAAATGAGTTCCTATAACATAGAAAAACACCAATGTACTGTCGAGGACACAGGCGCCTGACCTCTTTTCGCCCTTATTGCCTAAGCAATAAGGTTTAAAAGTGGTCAGGGCCTTGTGTCTTCGATAGTACATTGTAAAAAAAAAAAACAGTGAGTATAGATATTGTTTTGTCTTTGAATACTGATTGTTTATTCAGGTTTACTACATATCATGATGTAGAAAGTATAAATTACAAATTTTCTTATTATTTTGGTCATGTATCTGGCCTAAAGCAATCAACTACATCTTTGAAATTAAATGCAATATTTTTTTTTTTCTGTAAATAGGTTTGTACAAACACTTCACATCAATGATATTTTAAAAACTTGATGAGGTTGGCGTTTCCTATCTGACTACTCAGAGAAGAAAGGCCGAAACAAACTCAGAGGTCACAGTCTCTTTTAAACTCCAGACTTGGTCAGATCATGTGATGACTATGTAGACTAGTGTCTGAAATGGTCTTTTGAATTAGCTGCAGTGCCAAGTGTTTTTGGTCATCACAATCATGATCCAACCAACATAGGTTGGTGTCTGAAAATGTTTTTTTGAGGAAAAACCCACCAATGTTTTGGGCCAGGCTGTGTTGTATTTTATCATTTACTAGCTGCGCCCCTCAGTTTCACCCCCATAAGTCTCGATCCCTTGGGAATTAAGGAATAAAACCTGTGGGTAGAGCATGGCCTGGGTTAGTATATAGGATCCTAATCCAGGCCATGCTCTACCCATGCCAAATTTCATCCAAATCCATTCACCCATTTTAGCTTGAAAGCATTACAAACAAACAAATTCATTTTTGCATTTATAATATGATATTAGTTAGGATTTAACAAAAAAATATAAGACTAGTTTGCTACCAAACTGCCTAGCCTCTTCCCAACTGTGTTGGGGTCGGCTTCCAGTCTAACCGGATGCAGCTGAATACTAATATGTTACAAGGAGCCAAGGTGCCTATCAGCTCCACTTCCTCCTGTTATCATTTAACCACAAGTCCAACTTAGGCCTGTACTCTCTCACCGCTGAGCAATAATAACATAGACTGATAAAGTCCTGAGTCATAGTGAGAAATGGCAAGAGAATTTATTCCAAGCAGTAATCTGGTTTTAAACACAAAATTCAATCAATCCTCTGTTTCTCACACATACAAACTCCCAAGCCATGTTAAAGAACTGAGCCTCAATAAATTTAAATCATTTATTAAACAGAAACTGTCAAAAAGGTTTCTAAAAAGTTAAAGATTACTTAGACGACAAAAAGGCTTGGGACTAATTAAGCTACTCCTACGTACCCTTGTTTGTTGCTTGGGGGGGGCAACAGACAAGTGTGTTAGAATCAACGACTACATGATATAAAACTATAATATAGTGTTAAATAAACTAAACAATTACATGAGCTCATGTAATTGTTTAGTTTATCTTATTTGTCTGTGTATGTCAAATTATTTTCATTTATTATTGATATGCTCATGCCTTCTCTGTATGAGAAGAGGCCTTTGCCCTGCAGTGGGACAGTAACAGGCTGGTATTTTTTTTTTATTATTGACATAATCATCTCATTTTTTTTTTAATGAGTTGTATTGCAACATGTGGTAATGTAAATTATTTTTGCATAAGTATTATTGTATAGAATCAAGTTTTTCTAACTGAACAGACAGCTGTGCTGCTGGGGAGTTTGTTGCGCCACTTCTTCCCAGCTGAAGCACTAGGAAGCGGTGAAAGGCGGGCGTTTTTGGGGGACTATCTTATGTAATTTTGACATTCGAAAAGTGATGATTCTCAGCCTAGTTTGAATAAATAACTTTGAATTTTGCAATTAAATGTTGGTTATACAGCCAGCTATATCAGAGACTGATCTACAGGTAGTTAAAAGTGTCTGTGGAGTTACTTGCCTGTTCTTCTCCATACGTACCTACTATGCTTTGGAATGGGTAACTAGCTTCATATATCTGACTGATAGACTCCTTGACAAAATTGCCTGTAAATAGCATAATAATAAGTATAATTAGCCTATAATGTTTTCACTACTGAGACAGAGGCATTTATGTATCTATTGTATATGTAAATGGTACACTACTGACTACGTACAGTATTGTCTCTTCTTCTCTCTTTAATCCATCCAAAGGTTGTCTGTAAAAGATCGTCTTTTAGCGATAACACGGGCGGTGTTGTGTCACCATATCTAAAATTTCTAAATTTATGTCTAATTTTGATGGTGTACATAATAATGAGGAACGTCATTATATATTTCATATTCGTCGAAATAGGAGACCTCTTGGCAAAGTAGCGCCAACTGGTGGTGTGAATTTTCATGAAAACCCTTATTTTCTGGACAATAATATCTTTAAAAAATCTTCTCTTTTTCTTCCAGCTGGCAGACCTCAGCTGTCTAGTCTACCAGAAATCAACAAACACATATGCACCATACAACAAAGATTGGATAAAGGAGAAGATATACGTTCTGCTACGCCAAGCAGCAGGTCAAGGGGATTGAGTTACGTAATAAGTATGTGGAGTAGTGAACGTATGGAGTTGTTATGTATAGGTAAATTTGTTGAATAATATGTATAAGGCACTGCGTTGATGAAAGAGGAACGCAGAGCTGAGGATTTTTTTTGTGACATACAAACACTCACGGTTTATTCCCATGGGGTAGGTAGAGACTAAAGGACAGGACCGGATACGATTCTTACATATTATTTTGCTTGATTTACATCCATACATCTGGTCATACATGCACACCTGTTGCTTGCCAGTACTACGCACCTGACCTTTCTCAAGAATACATCAATAAGGTCACCATATTTCCTTCTATGTCGTCCCCTTCCTATGTTAAAAATTAAACTTATTATCAGTGTTTTAAAGTAAATCAATGACAAAATTGTGACGTCTCTTCTACAAAAGCCACTAATGAAGAGTTACTGTTGATTCAACCAATGTCTGTTTTTGTAAAAATTGGTTGTTGTTGCATAATACACCTTATCATCGCGTCATTAAGGTGCAAACAAAACCTAAGGAGTCATCGATGTTCATACAACTTTGCCCTTTATGACATTTAAAAATTGGTACAGACATGACCTATGTTTTGCATGCTCCACCTTTACTTTCGCATTAAAGGTCTCGTAGTTTTGTCGGTCAGAAATCTTGAACTTACAACTAAAGATACAGTTTGCTAGAAAAGCGGTGGCCGCCACATAATGGCCGCAGTGACGGCTGTCATGAAAATGATGGCAGCCGGGATTGACTTTACGGTGTCAAAACACGATCTCTAGAAAAAAAAAAACAACTTACTTTCATAAATAACGTTTCAGTGCGGCCAACTCTCGTCTAGGAAACCATAGCTCAAGCGAAGACGTTCATGTCAATATGAAGTGTATTATTCAATGTCATTACCAATCCCTCGCTCTGCGTTTCTCATATGTCTTTGCAGGTCCTTAAGTCAGTGTTCATTCAATGACATTTCAACCAAAAGGTAGATTTGCTAGAAAATGTGCAAAACTCCATGTGCTTACCACTCCAAAATTAAGTCGGATGGTGATACTTGAAGATAATGTAAGCTACAGACCTACCAATTAGGGGGGATGTGCTAAGGTACACCGAGAAATTAAAATTATCTTACGTTTTTTTATTTATTTATAAAATATCGCTCATATTACCGCCCGCATTTTTCTGAATATTCATAATTTTTTTTTTCGAAAATTTACTTTATAATTATGTATTTTTTATATTTTTCAAGTTATTCATTTTTTTTTTTTTTTTGGTTAGCGTTTTCCATATCTCCGATGTCATTGGCTAGATTCGGATTCTGTTTATCATTTCTAAAAGCTAATGAGTTATTTTATCGGAATACAAAAAAAAAAATTAAAATTTGTCGACTATGAAAAACAACAGAGGTGAAGACATTTTTTTGTAAAAAAAAATCAGTATTTATTTAAAAAACACAAGTGTAAGTCTATAAAATCATATATATAACCATTTTTTTTTATATAAGAAAAAAACGGAAAAAAAAGTCCCCCCTTTTAAAGTTGATTTTCGAAAAAAAAAAAAAAAAAATACGGGCGGTCAAAAGTCCATGGGCGGCATTGTATATAGGGTTATTGGTAAAACTCTAACAACCTCTTATGGGGTCATTGTACTCATCATTATGAAGAACTTTCACTATAGCTTAGGCTTTTATAGATAGTGCCATCCACAAGGACTTGCCCACTCCGCGATTACTGCACTGTAAGCTGTACTTTAGTACGGAGCGGAGCAGAGTGGGGCGCGTCTTCGTGGATGACACTATCTATAGTACTGTTCCTTTTTAGCATTATGAATGATGTCATCTATAAAAACAAATTAAATTAATCAGCAAAACTTCACAGACATGATTGGTCACAAAAAGTATGTGACATAAATTAAGTTCAAACTTGACTACATTTTTGTTTTATCATCATTAAATATCGATAATTCGATACCTATCAGGTCTGTGAAGTTTCGCTCGCTATTTTTATTTGACCTTAATACTTCCCAGTAGGGTAAACGATTGTTGTAAATTTCTTTCTGCAATAATGTACAAATACTATAGTTTGACTGGGACTGCTGTTGCGCGCATTAGTTGTGTGCGCGGCTGGGGGCAGTGCAGGCCGCTCATTCGAAAATGCTTAAGGCGTGGGGCGTCCCGCCCGCCGCTCATTCGTCAACGCTCCCCCTGCCTCGCCGCACATTCCTAAGGCGCGTACATTAATAACACGTTGTCTTTAAGTATCACCACTTTGTAAAATATAATTATCTCGAAGTATGTTTTCATTAAATTTTTCGTCGGAATTTAACAACACTATCTCAAAAAAAAATTATGTAACTATGACACATGGTCAGAAAATGTTGTTTAAAACTGATCAGTTTTTCACGCACAGTGTTTACACGTGATCAGAAATTTGACAGACGATCAGAAAGTTTCTGATCAGTTTGTTTGTGTGCAAATAATAAATATAAGAATTAAACTCGTCCATTCTCACCTTCATTAAGTATTGGTCAATTTTAAAATAATATTACTTTTGTTTATAAAATTATGCATTTACTTGAATATTTTTCTGTTAATGTTTAATCAAATTCAAAGCTATCATTAAGAATTAGAGAAATGTTCAGATAAGGGTGGAGATAGACTGAACAGCGGTCTTCCGTAATTTTGGTGATGAAAAGCTACGTATATATTGCTAATGTCAGTCGTTGCTCATATGTCTATAATGCAAAAGGAATCAGTTATAAATCCTTTTAATGTATGGACAAATTAAATAATCTATCAGTTACATCCGGACTGGCAAGCAAAACGTCTTTAGTTCACTCAGCTGTGGCACTATTGACGGGAACCTACTCCTAGTAAAGACATATTTAGTTAGCATAATTCGTTGTTCACTGTAAATAGTAATAATTTGCCATTTCTTTTCTCAGTTCGCCATTTCTAATAAGCGTGTCTTAACCCTAAACAGATCAGAATACTACAAGCGATCAGTAAATTGACAAGTGATCAGAAGTTTTTGTTTTAGACGAATTAAAAAGTATATCAGTGTGTGATTAATTTTTTGTTAAATTGTAAGTGTACAATGTGTGTAAGTCATTTTTTACTTCCTCATTTTGTTGCTCCTAGATTGTTTAAGATACTAAATAAGTACCTTTTAAGAGTATAATACCAACTTGGCAATAACATTTTTAATTGTTTTATTTATTTCAACACCTCTATTTTTACAGTACGTGGAACATGGCCACAAAATAGTTCAGAAGGCGCACTCCTCATTTTAGGTATGAAGCTACAAGTACGTGGCGTGTTCTTGTCGGGCCAAGGGTAACGTAGTCAGAAAATATAAGACTTACGCGATAGAAAGAGATGCAATTTCTAGTTGAATGTAACTGTATTTAGCGCTGTGCGACCCGAATTGCACTTTATTGTGTCGTAGCAAGTCATTTTATTTAAATGATTTTACGGATTAAACCATCTTGTGATATGCTTAACAAGTTTCAGAAAAAGTTCAGACTACCTAGGTTTCCTAGAAGTGCGATGATGGCCCGTATAACGTTCGCAATTTACCGGCAAATGACGTCACTGAAACATGAAAGTAAGTTTGTTTGTTTTCTAATAGAGTGCTTTTGAAACCGTAAAGCCAAACAACGGTGCGCGAAGATTTAAATCGCTACATTTGCCCTCACCGTACTTAGTCACGTGAAAAAGTGTCCATACTGAGAAGTCACACATAATTCGTTTCCATGACAATCAAGTCATTGCGACATTGTGTATCAGAGGTGTCATAACGATACAGAAATGTGACTATCTTTTGGCGCGGTAGGGCGAACTTTACGGTTAAAATCCTTGCCGCTGCCATAATTTTCATGACAGCCGCTCTGCGGCCAGCGCTCTTCTAGGTAACCATAGCTTCAGTCATAATAACTAAATGATAGCAGTCTCTTCATAAGACTCGATGTGTCAAATTACCAAGCTTATCGCTTTCTCCACACATTGACATTGGCAGAATTGTCGACATCGGCACAGTTGCCATAAAGAAAAATAGAATAGAATAGACCTTCACTCGTTAATATGTTAAGAATTTCAGATAGAATGCTTCCTCTTGGCCTTTCAACCTGAAACTTATGTAATTCAATTTATATGCAAACCTTCATGAGCCACTAAACTGTAGAGGTGCATAAAATATTAGGATACTAGTCAGTATGCGGCCATTTTTTTGTGTCCTGGAGTAGGTAACCATTAAAAAAAAAACTTGAATCGACATAGTTATTTATTTAATAAACCTATTTACATATTTCTTATTATTTACAGTAAACCAGATGAAAATTAACAGCTATTAACAAAAAACATTTATAATTAAACATTATACTGGAAAAAGAAACTCCTTCCTTCTTCACTATTTACCTTTTAAGTCAGTTCGATAGATAAGTCAAACACACAGCCAGAGAACTGGGTTATATTATAGCTTGATTCCTTCTACGGGGTAAGTGCGTAACACACTTACAATGGCAATGCCTTTAATTTTGACAGTACAAAAACATTCTTTGCGTTATTTACATTGTTGAGCAGACGATCTTTATGAAGCAATGGATTAGTAATTACTTTCAAAATCGTTCGGATTGTGATTGAAAGTGTGCTACGCAATTCGGGTGCTGGGTTCTCATCCAAACATGGCATTAGTAGTTTCTCTTGTAAAAATCCTTTTTCAGTATAATGCTTACGATTACTTCTCCAAATATTATTTTCTATAGAATCTACAAATAGTACAAATCTCTTACAAAAAATCAAATTCCTTTACAAGTAGTGAAACATTTCAAAATTAACCAAACATGACACGTCGCGCGTCATTTTATTGCTGACCGCATCCGTGTAAGCAGGACGGCAACATAATTCGCGTGAGCGGCCGCGCTTGAGACGGGGTTTTAGTAGAAAATAGGCATTCCAAGTAAAAATATATGCATCCGAAACTGGTTACAATTTGCATTTTAATAATATGTAACGTGACGTTATTATCGTGGAAGAAGTGAAGTAAAATGTATGGAAAAATATGAAGACGCTATTTAAATCATCCACGATAACGTTACAACGTGAAAGAGCTCGTGGCTAAGTAACAACAGCCGCACTGGTCGATCCATCAGGTTAAGCTACGCTTGCCGGGGTTGGTCAGTGAATGGGTGACCATCTTTACATACCGAGAATCCTCCGTGCCTCGGAAAGCACGTTAAGCCGTTGGTCCCGGCTGTCATTCGTGGATCTTTGACAGTCGTTACGAGTCGTCAGAAGCCCGAAAGTCTGACACCAGTCTTACCAAGGGGTATCGTATTACCCAGTTACTGGGTTGTGGAGGTCAGATAGGCAGTCGCTCCATGTAAAATACTGGTATTCAGCTGCATCCGGTTAGACTGGAAGCCGACCCCAACATAGTTGGGAAAAGGCTAGACAGAAGAAGATAACGTTATAACGTGCACGTATTTCCATATATTTTACGGACGTGGACGTCCACGATGATATCGTCACCTTAGAAACTATAAAAGCGCACATTGAAAGCCGACCTGAAAACAGTGAGAAAAGGTCCAAGAAATGTTTCATGAAAAAATACTATCAAAATAAAAACAAAAATATTTGACTTCTCTGATTACTGCCAATTCCAAAATGTAAACATTCAAAACCTTTTGGTAACAATTTACCTATTAATTAAATAATTTGGTTAAGAATCAGTAAGAATTACTTACCTAAAAGTTTCAGTAATTCGTATGTTTCTATTATATTTATTTTAATTCCGTTCATAACATTTTATTCTACCGTTTATATTAAGTGATAAATTTTATAATTATTTTCTAACAATTTTGATATTAGAGATGGGTAACGTAGAATATTCGGCTTTAAACCTAGCCGGATATTCCGTAGAATCAGCATTTTTTTAAACTTTTTAAAGGACATTTTCACCACAGGTAGTTGGGCTGGTGACAAATAAAATATTCTCCTTCTTTGGCCAAATATACCGAATATCCGACCAAAAGTACTCAATCATGCAAAGCCGAATAGTCCATCTCTTACAAAACTTTGAAAATATTATACATATTTTGACTATACTACTTTTAATTACAAAACTTATCTAAAGGCGCAGTTGACGGACTATTTTCGTCAAAGAAAAACAGAATTTAGAAAACACGACGTTATTAAAGTTACTTTTTGTAGGCGGATACTCGATCTCAACAAAATACTGCAGGCAGCAATGCCCCATAAATTCGAGAAAAATGAGGCCAACATAAATACTACACTCCCGGACTCGTTAATCGATACACCGTGCATATTCACATGTAGGTATATAGGCCATAACATAAACAACAAAATACTTATCGAGTCAGTTTAACGAACATAGTTTTGCCACCATATGTTATCGTTGTTCCAATTTTGGGTTCACGAACATTCTAAAATGTTACAGACCTTTACAAAAAAATGCAGGGTGGCGGCTTGATTCAGGAGTCCGGAAGTATATTGTGTCATATTGATTAAAGCCCACTATTTGGTAGAATAAAAAATATTCAATTTTGACTTTTAACAAATATTTCTATTCTTATACATTTTTCTTTACACCTTAACCTATCTTATATCTTAGTAGATAAACAGATAATAAAAACGTTTATTTACATGTTTATAACAACTTTTTTATTCACTATAGTCTGTTCAGAAAAAAGGTTTGCCTAATTTTAAGGTTTACATAATCAGCCTATAAGCTCGTGGCTATGTAGTAACAGCCGCACAGGTTTATCCATCAGGTTAAGCTTCGCTTCCAGGGGTTGGTCCGTGGATGGATAACCACGTTTACATACCGCGACCCCTCCGTGCCCCCGAAAGAACGTTAAGCCGTTGGTCCCGGCTGTCATTCATGGATATTTGACAGTCGTTACGGGTCTTCAGAAGCCCGAAACTGACAACCAGTCTTACCAAGGAGTATCGTATTACCCAGTTACTGGGTTGTGGAGCTCAGATAAGCAGTCGCTCCATGTAAAATACTGGTATTCAGCTGCATCCGGTTAGACTGGAAGCCGACCACAACATACTTGGGAAAAGGCTAGGTAGATTGATTTTTGACATAATCAGCCAATAATATTCTTAGTGCCAATACACAGGCCTTATCTCTGTGAGAGTTGATCGCGTAGTGGATTACGGCTTACTCCCAGCCGTTATCCACTACGCGGTTGGTGAATCTCACATGTCTTTAATTTTTTTTGTTCCGAAGCTCTGGCCACATGACGCAACTGCGGCCGTCGATTGTTTTAATGATTGCGAAGTAAAAGCGTGAGCAGGTCACACGATGGGTTGCAGCGCCGCACCGCAATGATTTCACCGCATTGACGGTCACACGGTGAGACAGGGCGGTCCCGATTCGGCGTTGCAACGCGTACACCCGTCCCTCCCTCGTCTTGCGTCTTGCGGTTGCAAGTCCGGTGTACGTGCGGTGCGACGCCGGAACGCACCGTGTGGCATACCATGGATATTTGTATGTAGGACGCTACAGCGACACCGCTGCGGCGCCACGCCGCCGCCGCAACGCATCGTGTTCATCGGCTCTTACGCGATTATTTGTCTCACTTTAAAAACTGCATACCGCGCGGGACTCGCCTCAGTTTGGCCAGAGCTTAAGGTAAATTTTAAAGCTTATTTAATAACACAGTTTTTACCACAATTCATTTGTCAAAAAGTGTAAAACGTTATACTTGGATGCTTAGAGGTATAAGGAACAGGGTGTAAAGTTCACTCATCCTCCATCGAAAAAGGGGGGATTCTCCGGCCCTGACGGGTGTCATGTCTGGCGGGCAACTGCAAAACGATTGATATCGGGGAAGTTATATATATGCTGATCGCGCGGTAAACCCGTTTTGCGCGATGCAGGATTTCGCGTGACGTCAGTGTGATGCGTAGTTCGCATGTAGCGTTGTCAATGCCGCCACAGATGTGTCACACAAACCATTAAAAAATGAACAGACTATAGAAATAATAACTATTAAACATTCCAAATTAATACTAAGAGATTATATTATTTACATACTATATATTAGATATTTGTCTTTTTTTACTAGAAATTGGTTAATTCGATTAGGTTTGAAATTCATCGAGACCATACGCTATTTCTGAATCCTGCAGAACTTTTGGCGTTTATTTATTTTCTAATCTGTGATATAATACTATTTAGTCTAAAAAATAGGCCAAAACCAAGAAGTCAATGTATAGACGCTTTGTTTCGCAATAAAAAGTATGCAGGCTATAATCCACCAGGCGGGCCCAGTGCGGGTTGGTAGATGTCACCTATCTACGATTATTTTTCTTTCTAGGACTCAGGTCTACTCTTTCTAGGTTTGAACTCACGACCTATACTACCCTGCTTATTAGTCGGGACTGTTACCACTGGGCCTCAAATAAAAAGCATTCCATTGTATTACAGAATTGTAAAGGCGGCACTTGCCATTTGCAATATCCACATGGCATGGAAACGCCTCAGCAGTCGTTCCCAGAGGCGGCATCGTCAAGACTTTCCATACAAACCAAGCGTGTCACGATTTATAACCCGATTTTACTAAAGGATTCTCCAAATAGAACGCGTAATTAGCGCGCGTTAGAGCACTAGCCTTAGAGCACTAGCCTGACGCCGCGCTATAGCGCCGAATTGTGTTGCACTATGACGTACGTTTACTGTCAAACAGAGCGCCGGCGCTAGCAATGCCGCGACATAGCGTTGCGTGCTGCGCTGTACTTAGCACTCCAACGCGTGCTAAGTGCGTGTTCTATTTGGCGAAGCGTTAACTGCACGCCTGTCAACGTCAAAATATTACAGTGTACCTATGTTTATAATAACAATAACAACTTATTGAATATTATGACAGAACTGTGCAGACGACTCGAATTGTGTAGACAGTAGGGCGCTGGAGGAGGTAAGCGGGGGGTGAATTGTGTAGACGGTAGGGCGCTGGAGGAGGTAAGCGGGGGGTGAATTGTGTAGACGGTAGGGCGCTGGAGGAGGTAAGCGGGGGGTGAATTGTGTAGACGGTAGGGCGCTGGAGGAGGTAAGCGAGGGGTGAATTCAATACTGACAACCTACGACTTTGACAGCTCCAAGCGCACAGTTAGAAAATTCGAGTTATATTCGCGCTACTTAATAATGACGTATAATAACTGACGGTTTTGAAGATGGTCTCAACGCACTTTCGGCGCCACGATTTTTTTTGTACTATTCTCTAGACGCTGCGGCACGACGATTTCGAGTTCCCGTGGCAATAGCAGAGGCATCGCAGCTGCGTAACCATTCCAGAGAGAATGCTGAATTGTCTCATTTCCCCATACCCGTCAAACTGGAACAGAGCAACACTGCTTGGCGGCAGAAGAAAGTTTGCTGGAAGTACTTTAGAGGTATGAGGAACAGGGTTTAAAGTTCACTCATCCTCTATAGAAAAGGGAGGAGCCTCCGACCAGACAGGTGTTGTGTCTAGTGGGCTTCTGCCCGACGATTGATGTCGCGACGTTGTATATATGCTTGTCGCAGGGTAAACTCGTCTTGCATGATGCAGGATTTTGCGAGACGTCAGTGTGATGCGTAGTTCGCATGTGGTGATGTCAATGCTGCCACATACTTCCCTGAATAAGCTCCTTCACAAAAAAGAGCTCAAATACTAATTTAACTTTTCTTTTTCTTCGAAACAAAGCATCTATACAGTGCCACCATTGCCAAAATCTCCCTTCCTCTGATATGGTTGATAAAACTTAAGTCTGTTAACATTCAACTTTGTACCTTATTCCTTTCATAATAAGGTCTATTCCGAATCGCTTACTTGCACCTTTTTCTTCCTCTTGCCTTTGGGATGCATTTTGTAGACGTGTTTTTGAAGATCTTTTAGTTTTAAATATCTGTAAAAAAGATAAGAAGTAACGTTAAACGCTAGTCTCTGAAACTCTCACAAAAGGACAGAGGCCGCTTCTCATACAGAGAAGGTAATTACATTGATTACCATGCTGGCTCACTATATGTTCAGCGTTTATGACTTCACTATTAGGTCTTGGTTTCTACTCGATGTTTTCCTTCTTCATTAATCAGCCCGGAGTAAAAACAAAAAATCTAGCGAGCCTTACAGAAGTCGCGTATGATGTGTAACATCTGACATCTTGGCTGACAGTACTAACCTCTCGGAAAATGGGTTGGTACTATCTGACAACCAACTAGCACCGCGCGCGGTCAAATCAAATAGCGCGCGCTTCCGCGGTTTCCTGTTACACACTTCCGTCCCGTAAAAAACGTCGCAAATAACTGTCTGATTAAACTGTTTTGATTCTTAGAGCAATATTACTGAATATAAATAAGAAATGTGGCTAACTAGCGAACTAGAATATTAATAATGAATTGCAATTATAACATTGAATTTGTTGTTGTACCCATAGGTGGATTAGGTGTAAAAAACGCATTTGGAAAGTTTCCAAATAGTTTTTTTTTACATCTAAAACTAAACATTCGATGTTACGATATTAATTATTGCGTTTCATAATCAATATTCTAGTTCGCTAGTTAGCCACATGTTTTATTTCCACACAGTAATATTGGTAAATTAATCAAAACAGTGAAATATTTGACATCTATTTGCAACGTTGCCCACCTTCAGATTAAACGCTCAAACTTCTGCTGACCCCTAACAGTAACAGTGAGCGTAACGTAGTCAGAAGATATAAGAGTTACGCGATACAAAGAGAGGCAACTACTAGGTGAATATAACTGTAGGTAATTAGCGCTGTGCGACCTGAATTGCACTTTATTGTGTCGTAGCAAGAGTCGATTTTTATTTAAATGATTTTGCGGAGGGACAATTCCGTACTAATCTGTGCCCTCACCAACAAAACTTTGCTTACACATAAAAGGTTTGGCAATCAAATTACCAAATTTTACTTTAGTACAAGTTATGTAAAACTTTAACTTACTTGCAAGAACACTGTTTGCATGGAAACTTGAAGTCTTCAGGGTTTCCATGGAGCCTCAGCTCGTGCCTGTCCCTGATGGATTCCGTTGAGAAGTTGCGCCGGCAAATATTACACTGATGGGGCTTTGCTGTGTTGTGGGACTGTTGATAATAGAACAACGAAAGTGATATTATTTGATAACTCAATCAATCTGCCTAGCCTTTGCCTAACTATGTTGGGGTCGGCTTCCAGTCTAACCGGATTCAGCTGAATATGATTATTTTACATGGAGCGACTGCCTATCTGACCTTCATAGCCCAGTAATTCGATACCCTATAGGAAGACTGATTGTCAGACTTGCGAACTTCTGACGACCAGTAACGACTTTCAAAGAATAGCACCCTAATTGCGTAAAACACTTTCACTCACAATCTGAATGATTTTGAAGGATATTGCTAACCCATTGCTTCATATGTTCGAAAAAACTGTCTGCTCAGCAACGTAAATAACGCAATGAATGTTGTTGAACTGTCGAAATGAAAGCCATTGCTACTGTAAGTGTATTACGCAATTACCCCGCTGATAATACATTTTACTTATCAGTTCTCAAAGTGTTTTTAATTCAATAACCTAAGAAAATATCCTTCTCAGCGCCTTTTAAGTATGCCCCGAGTCAGCTATCATTGTTTTAGAGGCCGCTCATAGCGGAGGTCAAAATTTTAAATATGGAAGGATTCGCTCTTTTTTTTTGTCCAAGACGGGAAGCTCTTGGCCTGCATCTCACCTGATGGTAAGTGATGATCAGGTTGAAGGTGGAAGCGAGCTTCACCCGGAATCCTCAACTACAGAGGAACTGGCTATCTTATCTTTAACTGCCGAAACACAACATGGGACAGACTTAGATAAGATGGTGGTATCTAGCCTGGCGGACTTAGAACAAGTCCTACTACCAACCAACCGAGCAGAAAATTTTGCCCCCACTTGGGATCAAACCCAGGACTTCTGCGTCTGAGACAGGTGGTCTAGCCACTACACCACAAAGGCGGTCTTGCTACTGTTGAAGGGCTCAAACTTATATGGGTAGAATAAATTATAACTACAACTCACCACTTTCAAATGTCTCTTGAGACTAGAGTTAGTCCCGAAGCTTGTGTTACAAATGTCACAAGCGTAAGGTCTCTCATTACGATGTGTTCTTTCATGTACCTGAAATTATAAAACATATTTTGTAGTCGTTTTGAAGGCCCAGTGCTGGTTGGTAGATGTCAAATGTCTTCGATTTTTTTATTCTAGGACATGCCGGTTTCGTCTCTACCTCCACTCGAACCTACGACCTCGTAAGTCGCGGCCGTTACCACTGGGCTACCGGTGATCCTAAATTCCCGCCTATTTAACAAGATTCAGGCGCGTTTCGGCGTGTTAGGCGTCGAGGCGGTTGCCTCCCCGACGCCTTCTTTGGGGAATCAGCCGTCTCACGATCCCGCTCGGAGGAATTTATAGCCTAACACATTAATTCTTAAAACTTGTCCACAAGTTATTAAAGGCTCATTATATTAACATACTTCAGTTTAGTGCCTAAGAAAGCAATCTTATTCAAAGTCTCACCTGTAAACTATACGACTCAAAGAATCCTTTCCCGCAGTAAGTACATCTATACGTGGCGCCGCGCAACATTCGCTCATGAGTCTTCATATGCATCTTCAGGAGAGCTTGTGAGCCGAACTTCTTGGGGCATTCCATGCACGCATGGACTTTTTCCTATTGGGAAAATGAATAATTAATCATGCGTACCATCGTGGTCACCACACGCATTGTTAAATCGTCGTAAGCTTGGGTCTTAAAAAGTTTTAAAACATATTTCAATAAAACTTTTTTAAATAAAACTGATAGAGATTTGGACGGACACCGTAATATATGGCAAGGTTTGAGAATGCATTGCGGAATATCCGGCCGCCGAATACTCAACAATTTTTGTGGAATGCGGACAGTTTTTTTAGTGTCCACTAGCAAGTTAAAATATTGCTAGTGATTGATTTTCAGAATCTAAAAAAAAAAAAAAAATTGTATCTAATATGTAGTTTGAATTCAATCTAAGTAACAAATTAAATTCTGAATAGGAAACAATATTGTTGGCTTGGTCTTTGCCATCAGATGGGCCACAGATTTATTTAGTAATACTTTAGGGTACTTACCAAGTGAGTATCAGAGTGCTTAGCCAGCGAGTGCGAGTACTTGAACCTCTTAGGACAGTCGCTACACTGGTAGCCGAAACCCGAATCCGCTGAGTGGGTCGCTAAGTGCGTTCGAAGAGCCGTCCAGCTTGATATTACTTTGTGACAAATTTTGCACTCTCTTATGCGGGTTGGGTGTGTTCTGAAAAAGCAATGAAATTATGTTTATCAGATGAAAAATTAAAATATATATTTTATTTACAGACTACAAAGGCCCAAATTGTGTTAGTGTCTAAATTATCTTATAAACTATGTTAGTATATACTAAGAACAAAGGTGATAAATTGATCATACCACAGATAGTTTCACCAAGCCCCAAGCAATACATGAAGCTTGATAAACCTACCCATGGCAGGCCGATTCAGCCTTTCAGCAAACACCCTCAAGATACTGTTGGTGCTTCCTCCCACTCTACGTGTCACCGAAATAAAAAGTCACAATAATTTTAAAGTTTCAAAAGTGCCTGTAAATGGTTTAATTGAAATAAATGCTTTGAGTTTGAGTTTATTTATTTTTTAATTAAATAAATACATTTGTATTAGTTTGAGAATCTCCCAAGGAGCACGTCTTTATTTTTAGAGCCTTTTAAGCCATAATTTTTAGCTATCGAGTATCACGAGGGCGTTAGGTGAATATTATGTTTTTTTATTCATAAAAGTTGATGGCTTAGTTGACGCAGTATCTGAGCGATTAGCTCCAGTGATGTGTCGTATATATATTTGATTCCCGCACGGAATAGTTATTTTTACGAGCAACAGACAGTTGGTATTGGGTCTAATATTATTGAGTCATATTAAAACGTAATCGCGAAACATAAGAAAATCCTAGTGTCATAAATCTGTTTTAATTTGCTATAAAATATTTTAAGGAACTCACCTTTGCCTATGATTCTTTAAGCTGCCTTTAGCACTAAACACCTTATCACAATCCTTACACGGAAACACCTTTCCGTCCACCTTAATATCTGTAACCTCTTTAGAGTTCATTCGCTCTATAATCTTCGCCTCTTTTCTTTCAAACCTCTTTTGTTCCCTTACTTTTGCGATCTCCATTCTTTTAATGTTCGTTAGGCCGAATGTATGCCATTTATTGTGGATTATAAATCTTTTTGGGTGTTTGAAGAGGAGTGCACAGTGCGGACATTCAAATACTCCTTCTGGTTTTATGTCTGTAATTATGATTAATTGGTAGATTTAATAATGAACATACAAAGTATAGGGGAGACAGATTTACAAGTAAATAAATAAATAAATTCTTTATTGCCATAAACAGGTTACAGAAAAATTTTAGGACCTGGCTCCAGAGCTAGGTTAGAGTACCTGTACTTCAGGAGCCAAAAGTGTATCCATTCCGCGCCACTTGTGTGATAACTTTAGCAACTGGAGGCAAGCTAATTGCCCATTATTGGGCACAGTTCTACATTCAGAGCTGCTATTGAGAATTTTCTAACCGTATTTCGCAATAGCACTGCCAGAGCAGGGAACCGAACCCAAAACCTCACGATCACATAAGCCGCGCGTGGGATGGCTAGACAAATAGCACAGTTTAAAAAAAAATACAGCAAGTATTCATGTTTAACATGTGGCTAGAAAAAAAAAACTATAGGTGGAATGGACTTTGAATTGTATGGCCGGATATTAGATATCCCGTTGAAT
Source organism: Agrochola lota (assembly GCA_947364205.1). Lineage (NCBI taxonomy): Eukaryota > Metazoa > Arthropoda > Insecta > Lepidoptera > Noctuidae > Agrochola > Agrochola lota. The sequence goes on along the minus strand of OX376246.1, from coordinate 2,846,125 downwards.
ATCCGGTCGGATACTCATCAAGTTACTAGAAATAAAAGTCATAATTACCATTTTTATAAGAAGTAACCGCTTCGGCAATGCTACAGTCACCTTCAATAATTCTATAATTCATGTGTTCGTCCCTCTCAAACCCATGACAGTCTTTCAAGAACGGCGTGAAGCATTCGGAGTCCGCCCAGCTTGCTTTCTCAACCTTTATAACAATACTATTGTCGGTCGTCACTTCTGCGTCTTCACTTATGAAGTGTTGAGTGATTCCTGTAGGTTTTAATTCTTCATCATCCGATGACATGTCATTTTCTGCTTTTCCTTTATCACTACTGTTATTTTCTGTTGGATTTAGTTTAACATTGTCCTTATTTGGTTCGTTGATTGTTAAGTCGGGTGGTGATTGTGCTAATGGGTCCGTATTTGAGTCCAGGTAATTGGTTGATGTTTTCATTACGTTAACTGTCATATCTGATGGAATGTCAGTGTTTGTGGTATTTGGTATTATGGGAATCATTTCAGCTACTTCCTTAGGTTTATTTGACGAGTGAATAAGAATATTTTCAATTAATTTTACCGTACTTTCAATGTTTTTCCGTCTTGTACTGTTTATTTGTAATTTATCATGAGTTTTCATGCTTAAATCTATATTATGTTGAGTTTCTTCATACATATTGGTGTGTATGAAGTCATTGTTCCCGCTAATGTGTTTGTTGTACTGTTTATTTGGTATTTGAGGTATGTTCAACGGCATTTTTCGCATATTCTGCTCTTTAAAGTGTTCCTGCCTCGCTGACTCAATAACTCTCTTATCATAAGCATAATTCATCACATTAGCGTTATGCTCGTTCTGTATATTTAAATTCATAGGAAACATACTGTTTGGGAATGGTAAATCGTTCATATTATTTGCATTTTGATTCATATAAGAATGTTGGAAACCCAGTTGTTGATAGTTGGGAAACTGACCAATTTGCGACGGCATACCTATTGGAGAGTGGTTGTAATGTGCATAGTCCGGTAAGTTGTAGTGCCCGCTAGGTGATGGGATGCCTTGGTGGGCTACTTTACTCAAATTATTAATGTTATGAGTAATATTCATATGACCACTCATTGGTGTCATATTAACGGGCGTTCCCATGTTAATCGGCGCCTCGTTCGGACCATAATGCCCTGTGTTGTGCAACATAGTTGCCTTAGTATCGAAGTTTGTTCACTTTTCACGTTTTGCCGTTACATTTTAATGTCGAAAACACTAAACAAATAAAACTAATGTAAGCCATTTTGTCTTTTTGACATTTCAATGTCCACCCAAAAACCGATAAATCGACAAATTAGCACAGATAAGATATAATAACCTTGTAACAAAAACCGTAACTACATTTTTAAAGATAGTAAAAAACATAATTTAATTTTGAGTTAATTATTTAGTACTATTTAGCATGCCTAAAATATCCTGCTTGAAAACTTACGATTCAAATTGATTTTATTTACAATAAAATGTTTCAGCAAGGAACCTTCTGAAAGCTTACTTAAATCCCCGCCAGATGGCTATCTGATCAAATATTGAGTCATTCCATTTTTAACTTTAAAGTCAGTAATTACGAACTTTATTCTTTGAGCAACATGAAACAAGTTTTCATACAACGATTTCAGACTTTACTGCTCTGGTTTAAAGTGTAGATTCGTACTGCTACTACCTTTAGGTTTTCTGACGTAACATTATGTGTGTCTCATTCTCATTCATCTCGTTCGCTCTTTCATTCATTATTTATTTTCCGATTGCTATGGTCGTGTTGTGTGTTTATCGAATCTTGATTTTAATTAAAAATAGCACATTTGGAACAATTTTAGTGTAATTATTAATACAAATCTGTGAACATGGCGCTGGGAGCTTTCGCTGAGGAATATTTTCGGTCTATGAACCCCATAGCTTCTAAAATCCACGAGGATATTGTTGATGCAAGAACTTCCTATGAAAATATATGGGAAACGTTAACGGAAAAAGAAAAGGTAGAAAAAACACTTCCTTGACACTTAATTAACTACTTAAAAACCATTTTTGTTAAGTAATATGTGAGGAAAATCAACAAATGCAGTCTTCAATACTTGCATGTTAAATAGTTTGGTTTACAGTTTTCAAGAGTGGTGAATCATGGCTTGTTTATGCGACAGACAAGGGTAATTACGCTCTTATGTCCAATTATCTTATCCTGAGGTCATTAATTAATTGATTAATTACTAACAATAGTAAGTGAAACTTATACTTTGAGAAAATATTGTTGTCAACATGTAGACATAAATAGACAAACCAAAATAAATTTTATGGATGACAGGATGGATAAAGCGGTTATTTTTATAAGTAAGCCTCATTTTATGTGCATGAATATCATTGAATAAGTTGTATTAATAGAAACTCTGTTCTTTTAATATGCCACACAGAGAGTCATGTATTTTAAAGACAGTAATAATATTATGCAAATAAATGTGTTCGATTATGTACTGATATTCCATATTCTAGAACCCAGATTGTATGTCGAAAAATGGATAGTTTTATTTACTTAAAAAGTTAAAACTCATACTCAATTTTCCAATTCATGTTGTGGTACAAATGACCTATTGGTATGGTATCTTTTTTCAGTTACCAAGCTACTTATGCCTTTGCAAAATTATATTTAAATATCATCACCATTTTGGCCGAAAGAAGTCCACTGCTGGACATAGACCTCCCTCAAGCACCACCACATCAACAGGGTCTGTGTTTCCAAAAAATTGCCAAACTTAAGCTGCAGGGGGCAGAGATTGCTTGCAGAACAGATTTAAATATGTTCTAGTGTAATGATTACAGAACTGTGGTATTTTTTTGTTCTAGTGAAATATTCTATTGTCTAATAATGAATAATTCAGTACAAACAGTAAAACAGGAAATGCACAAAAGAATTCACATTAACATTTTGCTTATCACATCCATTACCACAAAACATCCAGTTAACATTATCAATAAATTAATTATTAATATAGTTTTTCATTTGTTCCAGACTGAAATCATAAACGAATCTCTAATAAAACCAGATATTTCACTGAAATATGCATTATTAGATACACTAGACTTCGATATAAACGACCCACCGGTCCGCAAAGATGACTTGATGTCATTCTTCGGACGAGATCATGGACAGAAATTAATCCAAGACGAAAACTCATCATTTCGTGACGAACACAGCAGTCCATTTCTATATCAAACGAAAAGCCAGTTGAATCTATGCATTTTAAGTGACTGCAGAGCTTCTAAAGAAGTAAAACCTACGTCGCCACCACCAGTTATGTCTGAGCTAGCGTTATCCCACTCAAAAGTGGTATCTGAACTGAAAAATGCTTTAAAATCTCATGAGGTCCTACGTAATACTTTCAAAGAGGGTCCGGATAGAGAGGTTACATCTCCTGGATTCATCAGCAAGTTTATAGGCAATTTTAAGAGTAAGGATGAGGAACGGGAATGCCTGGTATCGCTCGGTCCACAAACGCAGATTGTGGCTTCTTCAGAGAACTTCTTTAGAACTAATTTCAAGAGTCCGCAGGCGGAGAATAAGTATGAAAAGGATTATAGGAGCAGTGTTGTTAAATCTAGTAGTGGTGAGTCTGAATTATTTATTTTTATACACATAACATTACGCCTGTATTCTCTGGAGAGTTAGGCAGAGGTGTACATCCACATTATTATTCATTTTTTGCTACACAGTAAGCCTGTTAAACTTAAGATAGTTAATCGTCTCAGGCATGACTTTGAGGAAATACATTATAAAATACAATAGACAACGTATGTTTAGTAACCTAATCGACACGTATTTCACCTCTGAACGAGCACCTTACGTCAATCGTCATCCTGAGGATGCCTCGTTTAGAGGTGAAACACGTGTAGATTTCTTACAGGGTTCTTTATGACTCTTTAAGAACAGTTTTAGCGGATTAGGTTACTAAATATACGTCGTCTATTGTATTTTATTCTGTTAAACTTAACTCGCCCAGGCGTTTTATAGACTGATTCAAAAACTAACCAAGCTAAGTTAATAAAATTTATATGGGACCAGATCTGAAGTATGACCTGCCAAACAAAAAAAGAAACATTAAAACCAATTCATAATTAGCATAATTATTATTTTACCAGTTTGTCGGCATGATTAATATGTATACATATACACAAATTAAAGCTTTCTAGTACTAACCGTCTCTGAGCTAAGCCGCGGACAGACAGACAGACAGACAGACAGACGGACATGGCGAAACTATAAGGGTTCCTTGTTTACTACGGAACCCTAAAAATACATACTGTTGAATTGAGAACCTTTTTGAAGTCGGTTAAAAATTCAATGGCATTTTTCTAACGCGCGTTAAACTAAAGAAATAAAGAATCACTTAAAAAGCAATTGAGGGTTAACAAAACCTAAGAAAAAGTGCAAGTAGTGAAATCATAAATTGAAACATAAAAACTACGCTGCAATATTTTCTGCGCGGTTTTCTCCAAGAAATAGCACTTTCGGAATATTTTAACTTCAGCAACGACGAGCGAAACCACGCGCTTGGTTTTCCCGCGTTTTTCCTCTCAGGTTAGTCCGATATTGTGTTACTCAGTAACTGAGTTGTCAGATAGGCAGTGGCTTCGTGTCATCATCATCATTTCAGCCGAAAGACGTCCACTGCTGGACATAGGCCTCCCCCAAGCACCGCCACTTCGACTGGTTCTGTGCTTCTCATATCCAGCGGATTCCTGCGGCCTTCACCAGGTCATCGCTCCACCTTATGGAGGGCCTTCCAACGCTTCGTCTTCCGGTACGCGATCGCCACTCAAGGACGCTTAGCATGACCAAATAAAAACGGGTTTTGTCGACGGAAGAATAAACAAAATGACAGATAGTAATTGTTTATCTGTCATTTTGTCTATTCTTCCGTCGACAAAAACGTAGAAAACTAGTTTCTATGGGTGTCTACGCGTGCTGAACCTTTCTGCCTCATCGGCCATCTGTTCTGCGAGCAATGTATCCTACCCACTGCCACTTAAGTTTGGCAATTCTTCGAGCTATATCGGTTATCTTGGTTCTCCTACGGATCGAATATTTTTGAACCAGACCAAACCTAATAAGTAGGTACTCTATTTTCCAACTTAGATTATACAACAGTTATTCTTGCATTCAACAAACAATTACATAGGTCCGTGTAAATGTATTTTTAACCGATTATATGCACAATTTATACATGAGAACGTGCGTTTATAATCTTAAGTACCTACTTAGGATATTTATTTATTGTGTAACTCTCGCGGGAGCTGCATTATAATATAATTAATTCCTCGGACACGGTGTTAAATATTGATAAAAGAAACGCTTCATACATACGTGGAATTTTTATTAATTTATTTTATGAACGCATACTCTTAAGAGCGCTTATCCTAAAAGTTGGCAACGTCGCAAATAGCTGTTATATTTACCAGTTTTGATTAATTTGACAATATTACTGTATGGAAATATGAAATGTGGCTAACTAGTAAACTAAAACATTGATTATGAAATGCAATCATTAATATCGTAACACCGAATATTTATTTTTAGATGTTAAAAAATTATTTGGAAACTTTCCAAATGCCTTTTATAACACCTAAAACGGTTACAACATCAAATTCAATTTTATTATTGCAATTCATTATTAATATTCTAGTTCGCTAGTTAGCCACATTTCATATTTCCATACAGTAATATTGCCAAATTAATCAAAACAGCGAAATATTTGACATCTATTTGCGACGTTGCCCACTTTCAGAATAAACGCTCCACAATTACCAAACAAATTATATTGCCCAAATTCTTTGACCAGTCCACCAAAGGGTAAAAGATAACAATAATATTTTCAAAACAGCCTCTCAACTATATATACACATACCTACTACATATAAAATTACAAAACACAGACACTGTGACACACAATTAATCAAAACATAAGCATTTAGTTAGTTCACAAATTCGTGGCCTATCCCAAACAAATAGTATGAGTCAAACTATACAAAACACTTTGTATTCGGTTTTCTGTTTTGTAAATATGATGGTCCAATCAATCTGCCTAGCCTGGGCGGGTCTGCGGGATCTGAGCGGGTCTGCGGGATCTGAGCGGGAGGGCCTGTCAGACTCTTACCGTCTAAAACCCACCCGTGTTCCTTCAGTTGCCTTTATGTTGACAGGGGCCACGGTATGCCTTTTGGACTTTACCGCGACCCCGGCAGGCATCGGTCCTAGCGGACCCCGTCAGTTGTGCTGACGTCTCTGAGCCGCGTGTGGAACACAACGCGCCGTCGACACGGGCCTGGTACTTATCGGACGGCGAAACACGATACCCCTTGGTATGAATTCGGTGCTAGAGTGCTGTTGTTCACTACTCTTACCAAATAGTAAAAATAATAAATGCTATTTTGGATGATGCCGTGTGCTGATATCAGCACACGTAGCATGACAACCACAGAAACAGTTTTGTCGACGGTAGAATAGACAAAATGACAGATTGTGATTGTTTATCTGTTATTTTGTCTATTCTTCTGTCGACAAAACCCGTTTCTATTGTGGTGTAATGAAATGAAATTGTATAATCTGTAAATAGGATATTGGAATAAATTTTACACGTCATAACAAAAAATTGCTAGATGAGTTCGGCGTTTCCTATCTGACTACTCTGAGAAAAAAGGCCGAAACAAACTCAGAGGTCGCAGTCTCTTTTAAAGTCCAGACATAATCTTGGTCAAGCCATATGAGGACCATGTAGATTAGTGTCTGAAATGGTCTTTTGAGAAAAGAACCACACAGATTTGAGTGGACCTGTCCAGTTAGTGCAAGTATTTGTCAGTGATCATGCTAAACGTGCAGCAACTTGTATGGTGTCGCACCAATCTCCCCGTAGAGGTGCTGTGAAAGATGACTAATAAATACACGATGATGAGTCAATTAAATAATATGTTAAACAGAGCTTCGCTATTTCCGTGTTTGATTTCCGTTTCACTATTCATAATAACTTCACACATACCAAATCTCTTTATGAATGAATACCTTTCGTTATCAAATTCACAAAAGAATATAACTCTCACATAATGTAACGCATAGACAAGTGTGTACAGTAAGTATATAAGTTAAATGGTCCATATTGTATTGTATATTATACATTACAATATGGCTGATATAACTTGGCAGTTCAGAAGTACGCGCAGAGGGCTGCGTGCGCAGTAAATTTTTTTTGGAACCAAATGGTGACATGAGGCTCGTGTGAGTGAGAAAAAATGCGCGAAAGTTCGTAGTGCCTATGTTCAGCCCTGCCAAGTTATATCGGCCGTATTGTAAGTACGATGAAAAAATTAATCACACTACGCGTTCCGGGGATTTATTGAACTCTGAGTTTCTTGCCTTCTTTTCTTGAATGGGCAACTAGCTTCATCTTTCTGACTGACCGAGACCTTGGCGACAGGGATGATATCGGAGTAAAAAAAAAAAACTAATCCGTCGAGTCAGATAATAAAAAAATATTAGACAAGTATTTTTTGCTTTAACATATTATTAAAAAATGACTTGGATAAAACGCATTAAAGTCTGGGAGTGGGGGCTTGCTACGTCACAACTAAGTAGGTATAAATCCACCAAGGCGTGACGTCATGCCACAATTTCACTCAATGTAAGTGTAATGCCTGTAATTGGTTTAATTAAAATACCTTGACTTTGAGTTGACTCCACGCTCGGCAGTTGCGCTTGCAACCACTAGAGGTAGTCTAGTAGACTACCCTCTGTATGGTATCCCTTTTGTTACCCGGTTTAAAGTGCGGGTGCGCGTAATTACGTGAGACATTTCAGCTTTCTGACTTGACAGTTCCACCGATATCTGTGTGGTTCTTCCCTTAAAAGACTAAACATTCCAACATCACTACTAAAAATGCATTCCTCAAGTACTTATGTAATGTCAATAAAATTATATAATAAGCTACCGGAACAAATTGGGAACATAAATAGATATAATAGTTTTATTAATACATTAAAACTATTTCTATTAAGTAAAAACTACTAAAATATGAATGAATACTTAAATAATGATCTATGATTACAAAATAATAAAATCCTTACTATAATAATAACTATACACTCTCCCAATTTAATTATAAATTAATTAATTGTATTTTTGACTGATTTTGATTTTAATATTATCATTGTTTTACCATTTTAATCTTTATCTTTTCTATATACTTTAATTTTTTAGTTAATTTAAATCTCATAATATTATAAACATTAAAAAAAAAATTGATTTAAAATCCTAACTTGAACTACAAGTTATTTGCCGTGTCGGACCGGTGCTGCTATGATGAGCGATGTACTTAAAATTGTTTGTAGAAACCTACTTACAAAAATAAAATCATTTATCATTTAATTATCTTATTAAAAAAAAAAAAAACATTATTGGTTGTATAGTAGCATTATATTATAAGTACAATTTATTATATTTATGTATAATTCATTAAACCTGACTTGGTTTCCGTACGTCTTCTTCGGGTGACCACTGAAAATCAGCGCTGTGCTGTGGCTCCCCATAGCACAGCATCCTGCTGAGTGGTAGCCGTCTTGTGACAGTCACGACGTGCCAGCAGCTGCCGGCTATTTTTGTTTTAAATCTATTGTGTTTTATTTTCTTGTTCTACTCGAGTTTATTATCTTTTTTTGGTGCACGTGTTTCTGTGACAAATAAACTTATTTTTCTTTCTTTTTTTAATTCAGCAAATCTTTTTCTAAACTTCCAGATATCTCCGAAGAGAATCGCGGCCTCCTGTCTTCCAGTCAAGCATCTTCAGGCACCGACTTCCAGTCAACGGAGACTTTGACTGACTCTGTGCCGAAGACTGGATACGATTTCCTTGATAACTGGTAATTTTAGAGTTAAGGAACTGTGTGTGATTTTTTATGTTTGGTATATTTCAACGGTCCCTCAATATGAAGGGATTAGGTATTTATGTCTGTTGTAAAAGTAATACCGATTTTAAAAAACCATCAGCACGCGTCGCATGACAACCATAGAAACGGGTTTTGTCGACGGAAGAATAGACAAAATTCATTAAAAAAAAAAACTTGTTCATCTGTCATTTTGTCTATTCTTCCGTCGACAAAACCCGTTTCTATTGTGGTTATACTAGGCGTGCAGGTTTGTAGCCCGTTTGTTGCCTTTCTACGGCATAAAATAGTCCTTTCAAACATTAAACAAGAATTACTGCTAGCTATCTCAACCTACTCATTATGGACATAACCTCCTTTTTAAAAGCAAAACCCAAACTAGCAGATGACTCCTACGCATATAAAGATACGTTGAAATATACATAACATTAGTCACACCTGCTCGTTATGTTATAACATTTTTGTAAGTCTGTTTTCTAAGAATTTCGCTTGTTAGAAACTTAGGTGTCTGTATGAGTCAAGTCATATAGATTTTGCTAAATCCTTAATAAGGAAAATGCTGGCATTCAACTTGGCATATTTGTTCAAATATTTGCGTCATTTCACCTCGGTCGAACAGCGCAGTGGTGGGCTCGTGTAGTAGGTTCGTACCCTGACAGGCGCTTTACTTCGTCTAAATTATTTCATCACCACTGCTCTCAAAACGGTGAAGGAAAACATCGTGAGGAAACCGGCATGTCCTAGAACAAAAAAATTCTAAGACATGTGACATTTACCAACCCGCACTGGGCCCGCGTGGTATATTACAGCCCACCCCCTCTCGAAGAGAGGAGGCCTGTGTCCCAGGAAAATTATAGGCTAATTATGCTAACCAAAGGGTATTATGTTACCCAGTAACTGGGTTGTGGAGCTCAGATAGGCAGTCGCTCCATGTAAAATACTGGTATTCAGCTGCATCTGGTTAGACTGGAAGCCGGCACCAACATAGTTGCGACAAAGCTAGGCAGATGATTCGATACATTTGGACAATACAAAGTGAATATATATGATATAACTTGAATCAAATAAAGTTTTTTTTTTCTGTAAGTAGAAACTTTTTCCCTGCCAAAAAAAACAAAACCTGCCAAGTGAGAGTCGGACCACACACACCGGGTTCCGTAGTTTTAATTTATCCCAAAAACAAAGTTCTGTGCCCAGAAAAAACTACAGCTGTACTTCACCCAAAGCAACCTGCGAGTAGGTAGGAAGGAGGACATTTGGTAAGGGGGGAACATTATTTTTTTTAAATATTTCGTCAAAAGTCGAAAACTATGTGGCCTAAAAAAAAAGAAAAATGTTTCAGAATGGGCAAATAGCGCTCGAAAATTCGAAGTGGAGCTACTGAGCCACTTCGAATTTTTAAGAAGTCCGTTCAGTACATATTGCAAAAAATAAATAAGAATCTTATTAGCAAAATAGTTGGGCAAACGTCGTCTACAACTATTCCAAATTTCAAGTTGATAGCATTAGTAGTTCTTGAGATATCCAGCTGTCACAGACAGACTGAGTCGCACTATAAGGGTTCCTATTTACCATTTTGATCCGGAACCCTAACAAGGTCAGGTCGGTGTCTCCTATCCGACTACTCTGAGAAGAAATACTGAAACAAAATCCAGTTACAGTCTCTTTTAAAGTCCAGACGTAATCTTGGTCAGATCATGTGAGGCCCATGTAGATTAGTGTCTGAAATGGACTTTTATTTTACATTCATGAAATGTCGTGAATGTTTTACAAATACGCCAAGTGAATTACCGCCATAAGAAATAAGTACAGAATATATCACGAATGTCAGTCTGAAATCGCCAGCACTATGTGCAAGCGTGGTGATCTATGGTTAAAGATTTCAATCATAGATTCGCCCTGCCGCGTTAAAAGATGGTCGCGTTTCTGTTTTGTTTGGACACCTCTGACACACAATATCGCAGACACTTGACTTGATTGTCATGGAAAAGCCATTAGTATTGTGCGAGGGCACTCTTCTCAGTGTGGATACTTTTTCGCGCGACGTAGCACGGTGAGGGCACATCTACGATTTAAATCTTTGTCTATGGTCGATTGCTCGTTCCATCTCTGTATAAGTTCGTCCTAAATTGGGACAATTATTTGCTGATGATAAAATACAGGTTTTTATTGGAACTTCCATTTTTTTAAATCATTTTTAGTAAATAAGATTTATAAAAAATAAAAAAACTGATTTGTAAAACTCTTTATCTGTAAGTCTTAATTCCGTCTCTCTCTTGTTTTATTTGCGAGAAAGCGATAGCAATAGTTTAGTTGTTATACGACTATTTTAGCGAAACCTCAGATAGACAGATGGGCCACTCCGGATTGTAGGTATGAAGCTACAACTAGGTACGCGGCGGGCTTGACTTGTTGAATTCAGTGAGCGTAACGTAGTCAGAAGATATAAGAGTTACGCGATAGAAAGAGAGGCAACTTCTAGGTGAATATAACTAGGTAATTAGCGCTGTGCGACCTGAATTGCACTTTATTGTGTCGTAGCAAGAGTCGCTTTTTATTTAAATGATTTTGCGGAATTAACCATCTGTACAAATCTTGGGCGAAACCACAACATTTTCACTTGACCATTTTAGTATTATAACTTGCCAAATAGTTGTGTTCCTTATTTTTGTAGGAATCTCATTGTAATAGACTGTTTTAGGTTATTTTATTATTGATTGGAATACTCATAATATTATGTATCAATTTAGTTTGTATACGGACGGATTAGATTTAGATTTGTGCCCGGTTGATGGGAATAGGCTCGCCCCCTATCGCATGGGACTTATCAGCAGTGATCGGAGTAGGTAGATTGATTTTTAGTACTTGTATCATAAATGCACACAGAAAGAATAACATGGATAAGCCCTTTTTTCCGGAAAGTAATTCCGGTATTTCCGGATTCAATTAAATATTGTTAATGTTGGTAGTGATATTATTACTACTCAATTCAAAATTTAAAGGAAGGTATCAAAACTAAATTAATTCATTATTTATCTGTTGAATAATAAAAAAAAATAAAGAATAAAATTGCTCATTTTATTACAATTCCTACCTTTTTTTTGAGGATGGCAAATCATCAAATGACTCCTTCCACTCTGGCAGAATACAATTCCTACATAAGTTCCGGTTTTTTTTTAATAATCCACCAATTCCGGAGGAATGTCCATAGTAATATATACGTTTCGGATCAATGACCCCAGTTCAATCTACCTACTCCGATCACTGCTTATCAGCGTTTATATTGAAAGTGGGCTACGTCTGTCAAATATTTCGCTGTTTTGATTAATTTGGCAATATTACTGTATGGACGCAGTGATAGCCTAGTGGTGTGACCGTCGGACTGATAATGCATAGGTCTCGAGTACAACCCATGACTCTAACCTTTGACTTTTCGGATTCATGTGCGTATTGTATAATTATCACTTGCTTCAAAAACGGTGAAGGAAAACCTTATGAGGAAACCGGCATGCCGGAGAGATATTTCACGACGGCATGTGAAGCTAAGTCAGAGGCCCATGGGCGGTTTTAAAACTCAGACACCAGGTTAGTCACTAACCACACGAAAAGAAGAAGACCGGTTGGAAATAAGAAATATGGCTAACTATAATATTAATAATGAATTGCAATTATAACCATAAATTTCATTTGATGTTGTAACCGTTTAAGGTGTAAAAAAGGCATTTGAGAAGTTTCAAATACTTGATTTACATCAAAAACTAAATATCTGTGTTTTGGTATTCATTGTTGCATTTCATAATCAACATTAGTTCACTAGTTAGCCATATTTCTTATTTCCATACAGTAATATTGACAAATTGATCAATCAACTATTTGCGACGTTGCCTATTTTCAATATAGAAGCTTTTAGGTACATCCCTACTTATCCCTTAGGGAAATACAAGCGTTATGAAGTCTGTCTATATACACTTAGTAGCTCCAATCTTGTGTTCGATTTTCTCTTATATTAGAAATGTACCGATACTCCGTATTAAAAATTATAGCAATATGTGATGTTTATTTGTAATAATTTGTTTTAAAATTATAAAAAAAGTCTGAATATTTTTATTGGTATCAGAAGAAGTCACTTCGCAAACTTTTTATAGTTTGACCCGAACCGCTGTACGGGCTGCTCATTCGTCAACGCTCACGGTGCGCGGCGTCCCGCCCGCCGCTCACTCCTAATGCGCGGTACACCGGTCTGGGTCAAACTATAGCGAATAGAAGAATTATTGTATTGAGGAGTGTATGAATCGAAATTATTATTGCATTCTGTGGTAAAAACTCTTTTTCTGAAAGTCTTACCAAGAGTAAAAATCACAGATCGTTCTTCGACTTTATTTTATAAAGTTAGCGATTCAAACTAATATGAACCTTATAGTTATACAAATAATGTCGATATTCATATAAGCGAATCTGAGTAAGCGCTTCATTTGAATATGAACATTAATTCTAGACGTATAATGTTAACATTCGTGTGCGACGCCTACTTAGCAAAGTCAGTTTTGATAACAGATTAAATTGAATAAGACTTTCAGTAAACGGAGGTCGACGCAGACCTGGCGAAGCGGAGCTTTCACTGATAAGCATATATCAATCTTGGAATAGTCAAAATAAGGTTGAAAATAAAATATCATTAGTCCGAAAGAACATTTTATTTTATATGTTATTTTATTTTCGACCGTATCTTCATAGAAGCAATGTTGATATTTGTCTGGCCCTCAAAACCACGCTGCATTGCTCGTCATATTTGCGTCAATATTATTAAGACTATTTCTCTCAGGCTTGTGCTGCATTTAATGTTTTAATATAATTTATTTAGTGTTAAAAATAAGATAAATGTGTAATCTATGTACCCAAATATAAGTAGTAATATAATATGTTTGTTTTATTACCAACGCCTATCCCCGCGTCCTAACCAACATGAACGTCGCGTCCTGATAGAAAGCGATCATCGCCCGAATGCGTGAACCTTCGCGTTCATATTATATCTAGGTGATCGTGCCAACAGAGGGCGCCTTCCGGTTTTCCCAACAAAATGAGAGACATATGAAGGCGACTATAGTGTATTCTCGCGAACGATCATTTTGGTGAGATACACACATAAAGATGCAGTTGAGGTTTTTAGAGTTGGCATGTTATTTTTTAAATGAATTGGACCACGGAACTTTTAAAAGGTGCTGTGGTCTAACTATTTTTAAAGTTGGATAACTGCCCCTAGTAAAGACCCATGGTCCAACTAGTTGGACCACTGCCCCGGAATGTAGGAGCCGGGGTATTGCAGATCACATGAGATTTAATTGTAGACAATTTCCTCTTGGGAATGTAGGTATGAATTATTAGGTAGATCATACCTACATTCTGATGAGGAAATTGTGGGAAAGGGCCAGGGTATGATATGGCAGAGGATTTTAAATTTATCAAGAATTTAATACTTACCCAACCGAAATAAGGTATATACATATACGCTAGCTAGAGGATACCGCGTCGGAAGGCACCAGTATGCGCTAGAGTCTGCCAGTCTGCCGCACAAAGAGTGCGGCAGACAAAAGCAACTTTTCGACTGCGCAGTCGCTAGTGGAATAATCAAATCCTGGCTACTCGGCGGATGCTCCAGTAAGCTGGCGGACGCTTGCGGTATCGCAGAGGATTTTTCTTGTCAGTGTGCACTGGCGGATAGAGGAATCCTCCTCAATCCTCTCCCCTGCTGTCTGCCAGTGTGCACAGGCCCTAACTCCGTCTTCTGTCCCTTTCACGCCGACACGAACCGATAGTTAAGAAATTTGACAGATATGTAGGGTCCTGGAGACGGACTTATCACACTTGTATTTAAAAAAAAAAAAACAGATGAAGTCGCGGGTAACATATAGTTATTTAACAAACTGGGACTGAGTAGGGAAGACGGCACGAAATAGGGTGGATGGGTGACCATCTTTACCTATCGAGACTCCTCCGTGCCTCGGAAAGCACCTTAATCCGTTGGTCCCGAATGTCATTCGTGGATCTTTGAAAGTCGTTACGGGTCTTTAGAAATCCCGACAGTCTAACAACCAGTCTTACCAAGATGTATCGTATTACCCAGTAACTATGTTGCATGGTCAGATAGGCAGTCGCTCCATGGAAAATACTTGTATCCAGCTGCATCCGGTTATACTGGAAGCCGCCCCAAACATAGTTGGGGAAAAGGCTAGGCAGATTGGTTTACTGAGTAGGGAAGACATTTAGGTGCTGAGCGGACGATTGACAGTCTCAACATCATCATTTTTTATACCTGCGACCTTCACCAGGTCATCGGTCCACCTTGTGGGAGGCCTTCCAACGCTACGTCTTCCGGTATGCGGTCGCCACTCCAGAATATTTCGGCCCCATCGGCCATCTGATCTGCGAGCAACGTGCTGCCCACTACCACAGAGTCCCGGCAGTGTATTGTTAATAGCAGTGATAACCTCATTGTGTGACCGTCGAACCGGGGCGGTAACAAATGTGGTCATCGTGTTCACGGGATTTTGTTTTCGAACTGCTTAGATCTGAAGTTCTTCAATAGTAACTATAGTATAACTCGATTTTTATATTTGTGCGCTTGGAGCTGTCAAAATCGAAGGTTGTTAGTTTTAAATCCACCCCCCCGGTTACCTCCTCAGTGCCCCGACGCCTCTTAATCCAGTCTACACAACTCGTGTCGTCTCCACAGTTCTGTTTTATTATTCGTTAATTTGTGTCTTGTGCCTAGTAGTGTGACCGTCAGACTACAAAGTCATAGGTCTCGAGTACAACCAAAGGCACGCACCTCTGACTTTACGGATTCATGTGCGTATTGTAATTATCACTTGCTTCAAAAACGGTGAAGGAAAACAACGTTAGTAAATGAGGCCTGAGATATTTCTCGACGGCATGTGAAGCCAAGTCAGAGACCCATGGGCGGCTTTAACCCTTTAACGGGCAGTACGAAATACGTAGTTTTTTTATTGTTTTAATGAGTGTTGACGTAGTTAGAGGTCCGGTACATAACATTTCTGAACAATTGCAACCCCCAGACATCCCTACTTACTTTTATGGGGGGTGGCAATATGTTTGCCTATGCCACGTCTATATATTTATTTTTCCAATATAGTTGCCCGCGATTAATCTTGGTTTCAGTAAACATAAAATGCAACATAAAATTATATATTTATGTGCCAATGCGCTACTGAAACATAATTGAATTAAAATAAAACGTAAATATAACATATAAATATAATTATATATAATATAATATAATAATCAGTGAATATAATAGCATGGTCAATAATTATTACAAAAACATAAAAATACTTACATTTCTCACGGCCAAATTAGAGATTCAATCAGATTTTTACGCAACGTCTGTCAAAATACACCGCAAACTACACGTGGCGACACTAAATGCCAAATAATACGTCAATCACTCAAATGAAGAAACCAAACGAACCATAAGAGGTTTTTGGGTAATGACACTAGTAGTACGTAGAATAAAAATATAATTCTGCTGATTACGCGCCAGATTTAAAATACTGATGTGGCTAATATTTTGCCAACGCTCGTGAAAGGGTTAAAACTCTGAAACCAGGTTAGTAACTAACCACACAAAAAGAAGATTGTTCCTATTTAAGTGTGCGTTTTGCATAGAGTTCCATAAGTTCTATCGTCGCGGAAAAATTGTCCATAGTCTGCTCGGCACCTTACAGACAAAAATAAAATTTCTAGAATAAGGTTCATATAAGCATTTATTCAAATAAAACATTTACAAACAAGTTTTACAAAAAAGAAAAACAAAGTAATAACAATTTCGACGGCAAACTTTTCAGATTTTACCTTAACTTAAAATTAGTAAGCCACGAATCAGCTTCAATTACAATATATTCATACATATGTAAGTTATAATGTATTTATTATGAAGGTAAAAGCAGGGTAATTATGCCATGTATATAAATGGACTTCAGTAAGGAAGGAACCTCGCACACTAAGCGACCACGGCCAATGGCCGCAACGACCGGCTCATAGAACTTAAATACTCTAGGTAGAAGATTGTCAAGGAACTGCGACATTGGAAGCAGTGCTGGCCGGCCGCTGCCGCGGCACCGCTCGCTTCGCTCACTCGACTTCATACAAAAAAAAATAAAGACAATTTTGCTGCGCACCATCTAGTGACACCCCAGAACATCTGTGTGAAGGACGAACAGGGCGGCTGTTTTTTTTTTCAAAGAAAGTTACTGCGTATTCAAAACTGATATTTTCCTTCTAGTTGTGCAATAGGAATGCATAATTATCTCAAATAAGCATTACAAAAAAATATTTAAATTGAAAAATGTATGACCTTTAATGCTAATTTGACATAACTTTCATTTCTATTGCACAATCAGCACGCATATCATGATCACAATAGAAACGGAATTTGTCGACGGAAGAATAGACAAAGTGGCAGATAAGCAATCACAATCTGTCATGTTGTCTATTCTTCCGTCGACTAAACCCGTTTCTGGGGTTATCATGCTGATGAATTTTCATGATGATAAATTCTTGCTTCTAAACATTAGCAAAAAAAACTCAGAATTTTAATAATTTTCTTTATTTAAAATCTGTGAAGTTTCCGGGTAATCACTAAATGGAACATGTCTATTGCAGAGCATTTTACTCAATACTCAATATATTTTTATATAATGAGTATTGAGTATTAATATATTTTTTTATGTTGTGAATGAAGTTTATGCTGCAATTCTGGTGACCGATATTCTTTATCAGGAAAGCAGTACTTTGTCCATAATTCACAACTGAACAAAATTATTACTTTCAAAATGAGGCCATCAGAACCATAGTGGCCTAACTATTTTTTTTATTTATTTTTTTTGGGCTAAAAGTGATACAACGAATATTCACTAGATGGCATCTAGTGAATATTCGTTGTACTTATCACTTTTAGGCCACCCTGGTTCTATCAAAGTGTTCAAAGTATCAAATTATAACTGGAAAAAATCATAGACTCAATATTGTAAAAAAATAGTTAGGCCACTATGGTTCTGATGGCCTCAAATATCAGCTAGGATGGTTGAATGTGAACCAGAATCAACCTAAATAATAAAAAACTGGGTCAGTGAGTCGTCTTACTGTGTAAACATGTTGAAGTCTCTATTTCCTGTCAAACATTGTATCGAACATTGACAGAAAATAAGGATTACAACATGTTTTTATGAATTTTTATGATGACAGTGCAAACGCACAGTAATTACCTGCGCAGACTGGCGGACGGCACGGCAGAGGATTTGAAATATATCAATTGAATTTAATACTTATCCAATGGAAATATGGTATACATTTCAATGCTCGATGCTCCAGAGAAACCTGCGCTAGGATGCTCCAAGGTCGATCACCAAAAACGCTGCGGGCTTGTCGGGCAATTCAGTGGGCGTAACGTAGTCACAAGATATAAGAGTTACGCGATAGAAAGAGAAGCAACTTCTAATATAACTGTAGGTAATTAGCGCTGTGCGACCTGAATTGTACTTTATTGTGTTGTAGCAAGAGTCGCTTTTTTAAAAGTGATTTTGCGGAGTGAATCATTTGTATCTGTGGCACATCCGGCGTTCGTCCGAACTCGTGTAAGTATTTTAGAATTATCGTCTCAAAGAGATTTGAGATATAATTGGGCAAGGTTCTTTTGGCGCGTGGCCAAAATACTAACGCTGCCATCTTGTTTTTCAGGTTCCGTACCAGAAGGGTGCCAAACGGAACCCTATTACTAAGCCTCCGCTGTCCGTCTGTCTATCAGCGCGCTGTGAGATGAACCGTATTAGGCAGACAGTTAAAATTTTGACAGAATGTGTATTGTATAAAAAATACAAATTACTGTTTGCGATTTTTTAAATTTAAGATGAAAAATATTCTTTGTTTAGTATTTTTATGTATCTGAACTCAAAAAAATACGATATAGTACGACTCGCACTTGACCGGTGTTTTTAATACATTTAAAAAAATAACAATTGCACAAATAACAGGCGCCTCAAAAAATATCATTGTAGCTGTATATTTTCAAGACTGTCCGCATTTTGGTCGAAGCTCCTGCGACCAAGATTACCACAAGAGAAACGGGTTTTGTCGACGGAAGAATAGACAAAATAACAGATTGTGATTGTTAAATGTCATTTAGTCTATTCTTCCGTCGACAAAACCCGTTTCTATGGTTGTCATGCTACGCGTACTGTAGTGGTCATGATCGTAGTGTGCGAGGTACCATTAAAGACGTTCATATCAAACCAGTTTCGAAAAAAAATCCCGTGAACACGATGACCACATCTGTTACCGGACCGGTTCAATAGTCGCCGAGCGCTGCAAGCAAGAATAGTCTTTACGGTGGTTAGATACGAACTTCTTCGATGGTCCGGTATTTAATAACTGGAGATAATCATGCCCTTTTCAACTTTTGTAGCTTCTTCCTTGCCGTGAAGCATCTCAATTAAAGTCAACCCAAACCAATAGGCTGTTCCGGGGCCCTGGAAACATAGAAAAATAAAAATTTGTATCAAACGAGCGAATGATGTGTAACATCTGAAATCTTCGCCGACGTATACAATGTCGCCCATGCGCATGTGATCGCCCGTATTTTTCTGAATATTCATGTAATTTTTTTATTTTTTGTCTAGCGTTTGCCATATCTCCTAGGTTATTGGCTTGATTTGGATTGTGTTTATTATTTGTAAAAGCTTACAAGACATTTAAAAAAAAAAATAGTATTTATATAAAAAACACAAGTGTAAGTAAGTCCATAAAAACATAAATATATTGAAAAAAAAAAAATTGTCCCCCGCCTTTTAAAGTTCATTTTCGATAATTGGTCATGAATATTCAGAAAAATACGGGCAGGTACATACATGCCCATGGGCGACATTGTATATACAACGTGGCCCTACAATGGCGACATTAATTTAACACACCGGGTAGGGCTAGTGGCCAGTAATCATTAAAATATAATAAGAAAAAATAATTCATTATTAAAAAAAAAAAAAAAAAGTCATACGCTCGCCGACATAGGGCTCTACCTGTCCTTCAAATTGCCTTCTCTTCGCACGTTATTCGTTTTATTTTCATTGATGCGATGTTATGATCCGAATAACCTCTGCGGTACCGTTATTAAGGTTGCTCCAAGATGCTATTTTAGAAAATTGAAAATGGCTCAATAAATAATAACGTTTAAAGAAATTACACTTATCCGTATACGTGTGTTAACTTAATGTCACCATTAAAGCGCCACGCTGTATATGTATATATAATATACAGGGTGGCACCGACGCGAAAGCTGATACCAATTCAGTACATGATTCTAAACCCTGCGTTGAAATTTTTCGCTGGTTTATAACAAAAAATCAGCTGTTCCATAGAAAAGTGATGATTAAACAGCAGATTTTTTTTTAAATTAATTTAAATTGTATCCTGTATAAACAATATCATCATCACCATCATCGTCACCGTCATCACCAGTGATCGGAGTAGGTAGATTGATTTTTAGTACTTGTATCATAAATGCACACAGAAAGAATAACATGGATAAGCCATTTTTCCGGAAAGTAATTCCGGTATTTCCGGATTCAATTAAATATTGTTAATGTTGGTAGTGATATTATTACTACTCAATTCAAAATTTAAAGGAAGGTATCAAAACTAAATTAATTCATTATTTATCTGTTGAATAATAAAAACAATCGAATTTCGATCGAAGCTTTAATATTTATTTTTTATTTTTAGCCTAGGATAGCTAGATAGCTAGATCTTTTATAGATAGATATAAATTGTTGCACTTAAATTTAAATATTTTCCTACATAAGTTCCGGTTTTTTTTTAATAATCCACCAATTCCGGAGGAATGTCCATAGTAATGTATACGTTTCGGATCAATGACCCCAGTTCAATCTACCTACTCCGATCACTGGTCATCACACATCAACACTAGCACCGCGCGCGCTCATTGGTCGAATCAAATAGCGCTTTTAGATTTTGATTACAGGACAGCGAGAGGAAAAATTTTACACATCAACAATTTTGTGGGTATTTCATTCAAACATTCAGCTTAACTTGGAATGAAAGATGAATGAAGATCAACCAAAAACTAAAAAAAAAAAAAATTGGATTGTATCACTTGTGTGTACCATCGAAGAAGTTCATATCTATGCACCGTAAGGACTATTTCCGCTTGCAGTGCTCGGCCGCCATAGAACTGGGGCGGTAACAGATGCGGTCATCGCGTTCACGGGATTTTGTTTTCAAATTGCTTAGGTATGAAATTCTTCGATGGTACATTACAACTATTTTATTATTGTCCCTCGGGAACCATCGCATTTCCGAATACAAACGAATGCAAATTTCCATGTCCATCAATGATTAGATTTATCGTGTATATTAATTTGAATTCAGAATTAAGTACTTTGGATTTTAAATTTATCAATTGAATTTAATAATTATCCAATCGAAATGAGATATACAGGGTGCCAGGGACATCGATGCGAAAACTGTTACCATGGATTCAGTACATGATATTGAACCCCCCTTTTTTTTAGGGTGGGAAATTATCAAATAACTTCTCCTGCTCTGGGCGGCGTGGGAGGGCGTGTCACTCTTACTGACTAAAACCCACCCGTGTTCTTTCAGTGTTGCCTGAACGTTGTCAGGGGCCACGGTATCCCTTTCGGATTTTCCCGCGACCCTGGCAGGCATCGGTCCTAGCAGACCCCGTCAGTAGGTGCTGACATCTCTTTGAGGCGCGCGTGGAACACAACGCGCCGTCGACCCGGGCCTGGGCCTTATCGGACAGCGAGCTACCCATTGCTCACCGTCCGATAATGAAACCCCTGCGTTGAAAGTTTTCGCCGGTTATTTAAAAAAAAAATGCTGTTCCATACATTTTGACCACATAGGTATTGCACTTTTCTATGAAACATTTCAACGTAGGGGGGTTCAGAATAATGTACTGAATCCATGGTAACAGTTTTCGCGTCGATGTCCCTGCCATCGTGTATATTTCAATGCTCGGTGCTCGAGCTTGGAGCATCGCAGCGCAGTTTTCCGTCGATCGCCGAGCATTGAAATATATACCTTATTTCGATTGGATAAGTATTCAATTCAATTCCAGTCTGCGCATGCCATTATGCTTACCAATGGTAGCTTTTTTATTGCCTTTTAATTTTAAACCAATTACGCCGCGTAAATTATAGAAATCGGCCATAAATGTTCAACTACTCACCCTGCTAGTAACCACCTGTCCATCGACAACCACTCGACTTCCCTCCACATATTTGTAATGTTCTGCAGGCATCTTGTCTTTGGTTGAGGGGTAAGATGTCACTTTCTTGTTG
Source organism: Agrochola lota (assembly GCA_947364205.1). NCBI lineage: Eukaryota > Metazoa > Arthropoda > Insecta > Lepidoptera > Noctuidae > Agrochola > Agrochola lota. The sequence continues at coordinate 2,823,786 of OX376246.1, read as the reverse complement.
TGAGCTACGCCATGGGCAACGAAGACCGTTGGGGCTGTAAGAGAGAAAAATATATCGATTGAAAAAAATCTTAGTAATTTAGTCAACCTAGCCTTAAGCTACCTGTGGCGACATCTACATCGCCGTATGCGAACTAAGCGTAACACTGACGTCACGCGAAATCCTGCATCGCGCAAGCAAAGTTTTCCGCGCGACTAGTACATATACATTGTGTGTTATCATCCAAATTTTAATTTAAAATATTTTTATTTCACATAAACCTACATGGGCACTTATGAAACGTCAGAAGCTAGGTGCACGGTTCCAATTGGTCGTTTCCTATGGAGAAGAGCCGGCAAGAAACTCCACGGTTACTCTTTTAAAAATAATTGGCTTTTACAATATTTTCAAATAACAGCATTAATAGGTATGGGAGGACAGTGTAGGTCTTTCAACAAGTACCAGGTACTTAACAAAATAGAAGATGGTCAATAAATCTACAGTCCACTAAGCCTACAGCGTTCTCACATTCACAAAATAGAAAACAATCTATATAAAATATAAATAAATTAGTAAAAATAAAAACCTATTTTAAACAAAATGACATGATTGCTATTACAGCTGTAACAAATCTGAATAATTATCATGTCCACAAAAGCCACTAATAGAGTGTTGAAATTAAATTGTAGGTATATATTGTCAAATATCAGGATGAAAGAAGAAAGGAAAAAAACATGGTAATTTGGGAGCAGTTAATAGACTCTTACATAATACGCCGTTAATGATGTACCAGGGAAGCCACATGTGCAGAAGGAATTATTGTCAAACTTCCTAGTCTTTTAATACATTGTTTTCATATAACTAATTCTATTGGTTTAAGGCTCTTCCCAACATCCTTGTTATTATCTGTCGATAATCCAGTAATTTACATGAAGCAACTGACGACCCGTAGTAACTGTCAATGAGAAATGACAGCAGGACCAACGGTTTAACTTGTAAAGATGGTCATCCATCCACGGACCAACCGCGACAAGCGTAGCTTCACCTGGTCGATCGACCCGTGCGGCTGTTATTACTACCGTAAGCAAAAGCTTTAGAATGAAAATGCTACTTACCAGCACAAATAGCAGCGAGGATTTTGTCACCATTTTCGTGCGCTTTTAGAATGTCTCCGACGAGCTCTGACTTGGACAGACGCTCAGCTCCCTCCAGTCCTCCTGGCAGGATCACCTGTGAAATGTAAATAGTTATAAAAACTTGAACCCAACTACGACAAAAATACGTATAAACGAGGGCGACACTGAAAGTTTTTAGAACGGGCCACTTGTAAACGATCTAATAAAAATAAAAAAACAAATTTTGAAAATGGAACTCATTTTTTAATCATTCGTCATTTGTTTCTGTTTTGTTTCGTTTGTAAGTGTACTACTAACATAGTTTGTAAGTATATTGTTACTAACACTATGAGTCCTGTTGCTCGAAATAAATGATTTATTATTTATTTGTTTACGATTTGGCGGCAAATTGAAAATTGTCTGTGTCACGTCAGCATGAATTTAACGCGAGAAAATTTTCATACAGTAATTTTTTATGACTTTCTAAGTCATTTAAGTCAACAGGAAAGTCATGATAGACTTCGATTGGCCTTTCACGATGAAGCCTCATCTCGTGCCGCTGTTTACAACTGGTTTAATGAGTTTAAACGTGGTTGCACTAATCTCACCGATGATCTGCGTGAGGGATGGCTTTCTACGGCGACGACTGAAAATAACATCAGTGTTGTGCGGCGTATGATAGAGACTGACAAAAGAGTGACTTATCAGCAGATTCGGACAAGCTTAGGCATCGGTTTCAGTCAAGTAAACAAAATCCTCCATGAACATTTAGCGGACAGGAAGCTTTGTGCCCGGTGGATACCTCATAATTTGACAGAGGCCCAAAAACTCCGTCGTGTTGATTGGTGTCGTGAAATGGTTCAAAGATTTAACGGAGGTTACTCAAATGCTGTTCGATATACTTACGGGTGACGAAAGCTGGATTTATTATAATAATAAATAAAAAATAAAAATCGTTTATTTATAAAAAGGGGCACATTTACAATAAGTAACTTAATCATTAAAATAGAGCACAGTTGCTTATTTGCCTGAACTAGGTTGAACCTGTGTTTCAGGCTACGAAGAGCATAAATACTTAATGTAATAAATTAACAATGAGTATAAAGGATAAACTAAATTAAAATTAGGTAAATAAAAGTAAAATATCATGTTAGCGGATCTATTTGCAGACAACAAGTAGATCTGTCTGCGCATAATCTATGGTTAGTAAATATTCAACTATAATTTTTTTACAGCTAAAGTAATTTAAGTTATACATACTTAGTTTTCTATTTAATCTGTTGTACAAAAATGGGCCTAAGAATGTAAAAAATCTCTCTACAAAGACATGTTTTGAGGTTGCATTTGATGTGCATATTATATCATTCCGTCTCTTGTTATTATTGTCAGCAGTGTAGGAAAGCATGGTGTGCTGTTTTAATACTAAGTGCATAATGAAAATTTGGCGAACAGTCAGCACGTTGCAGGATTTATATAGCAGATTTGTGGGAAAGAAAAAGGGATGGAAGTTTGCTACCTTTAAAATTGCTCTCTGAGCTCTTTCAAGAGGAAGTAGATAGGTTTTCGGTGCGCCACCCCATGAAGAGATGCAGTATTGAATAATAGATTGACATAGGGCCAAATAAACTTGAGTGATTAATTTTGAATCTACAAACGTTCGCAATTTTTTAAAAACATATATTAATTTGCGCACTCTTTTAACTAGACTTTCAATATGTTTTTTGAAAGACAGTGTGTCGTCCATTATTACCCCGAGGTATTTTATGCTGCTCGTTTTGAGGATAAAAGGGCAATTACACAAGTTGACTGAACGGTTTCCACATTTATGGGCATATAGATGAGCGTTAGTAATGTTAAGGTGAGGCTTGCGCATGGAGAAGTGAATATATTTTGTCTTGTCAGCATTTAAGGTTAGTAAATTGCTTTGAAGCCAATTAGTCACAGTATTAAAACCTAGTTGAGCAATTTCGTACACTTCGCTGCTGGTTTTTGCGGTAAATATTAATGCCGTGTCGTCAGCGTAAGATATAATTTTGCCGTTTTTAAGATTCAGATTACACAAATCGTTAATATAAATCAGGAATAACGTAGGGCCCAGAATACTTCCCTGGGGAACACCAAAACCAGTACTTTTCTGCTCATCGCTCGTGATATTATCTATTCTAACACATTGATATCGGTCATCTAAGTAGTCCGCAAATAGTTTCAGCGGTGTTCCCCTTATTCCTATGGCCTCTAATTTGTTTAGAAGAACAGAAACAGACACCGTGTCGAAGGCCTTGGCTAAATCAAGGAAGATTCCTAAGGTCTGGTTACCTTTGCCGAGTTCTTCTGAAATATAATCGGTCAGGCTATGCACCGCATCGGCTGTGGATAATTTGGCTCTAAATCCAAATTGCGCAGGGGATAAGAAATTATTTTTTTCTACATAGTTAATTAATCTACTATTTATAATTTTCTCTAATATTTTTGATAATGAGGGGAGTATCGATATTGGCCTATAATTGTTTACTAAGTCTTTACAACCAGATTTAAAGACGGGTATTACAACTGCCTTTTTAAGACAGCTAGGGAAAATTCCTTTGGATAGACAGATTCGGTATATATGCGTTAAGGGAGGTACCAAAATATGCTTAAAGTGTTTAAGGATCTTATTGCTTATATTATCCCATCCAACTGCACAATCATCTTTTAGTCCAGAAATTATTCGGGCTATTTCGACTTCGTCAGTGTCCAGCATAGCAAAAGATTTCAGGTTACAGCTATTGCTAGATTTTTGGAAAGATGGTTGGTCACAATAATAATGTTTCGGAGTCTGTTCAGCAAGAGTTTTCCCAATATTGACAAAGAAGTTATTTACGTTGTTAGCTGACAAGTGTCGTGAAGGATTAGTAAGCAGTAAACTCGAATTTGATTCACGCTGTTTAGACATATTGGTGACGTTTTTAATATGTTTCCAAAGTTGCTTGCTATTGTTGCCTGCTCTATTTAATTCATTTTTATCGTAATTATTTTTTAAATTCTTTAGGAGATTGTTGCAGAAGTTCCTGTATCTTTTATAAGTGGTTTGAATTATTTGATTATCAGGGTATCTCTTAGTTCTCTGATGAAGTTTATCTCTGTGTCTTATACACCGAATTAGTCCAGGTGTAATCCAAGGTTTAATATTATAGAGTTTCTTATTCACTGTAGAAACTATCGTGTTACGTAAAATTGCTTGCTGGACATGTTTTATAAAGTACGATAAAGCCAAATTAGCGTCAGCAGTATTGTAAACTAGGCTAAGATCAAGATTGCGTAAATCATATTCGAGTTTATTTGTGTTTAATTTGCTTTTGGTCTGGGGACGATTTTGCTTAGGTAGCGTTAAATTTAATTTAAGTAGGACGGCATGATGGTCAGTAATTGTTGCGTTAGTAACAAGCGTAATATATGATAGGCTGGATTTAATCATCATATGATCGAGACAGGAACCGCTCTGATGAGTAGGTAATATGTGAGCGGGTTGAAAACCATGGTATGAGCAGATATTAAGATAATCTTGGGTCCCTGCATCGCAGTTTTCGGAGCCAATATTTATGTTTAAATCACCTGTTAGTATAACATTCTTAAACGAGCTTAGCCCTTGTAAAATTTGGTTTAAGGAATTGTGAAAAGAATCCAAGTTTCTAACGGAAGGGGACCTATACATAGCGATTATCGCTGTGGTTGTACCAATTTTGATAACTAAGCAATTAATCATACAGTCTTGTGGCGTAGGTTCCTGGACTGTTACCTTTAACGATTCCTTAGCAAAGACTACCACCCCATCATTTTGATTGTGGTTTCTTGTGGTATGCAATAAGTTGTAACCAGGTATAACTGGGAGGTTATCGATGCGGTTAGCTAGCCAGCACTCGGTTAAGACCATTATATCACAATCAAAATTAAGTCTATGAAGGAAAATTTTAAAGCTATCTATGTTCTTATAAATACTACGAATATTTTGGGTCAATACGGTTAGTGACTTTTTACAATCGGAAAGATATTGTCTGCAATCCTCAACGTCACATGTCTTTGACACAGTTAAAAATGAATTATCTATGTCGGTAAATAAATTATTATCCATACTAAACTATGAAAATAACAATAACAAATTACGTCTAAAATATACACAAGTATGTGGCGCTCTTAGGCGCCTTCATAGTCGATCGAGTTAATGTACCTGTATTCGGCAGCTTTTTTAGCCGGGCAATCCGCGTCTCCCGTCTTGTGGTTGGCTTGCTTTTTAAAGCGCAAACATGTAGCACATTTTGGCGCTCCGGCTTTCTTTGCGCAGTCTTGAATAGTGTGACCTTCTTCACCGCAATGTCCACATGTAGGGGCAGCAATTTTGCATGTTTTGGCTGCATGACCGTACTGCTGACATTTGTAACATCTTGTTACTAGAGTGAAGTCTCGCACCGGGCAGGACGACCAATTTATGAATAGCCTGTCTTGTGTGATGAGGGCTTTACGTATGACGGCTGGAACTTCTATAATAAAGTTGCAATTCTCGGCATCTTTTCTACCAGATTTGTGGCTTAGTTTTATAGAGGTCAAAAATGCATCTAGGGATATAGGAGGCAATTTGTCGGCCAAGTTTCGTTCATAAATACATTTATAAACCTCATTCTCAGTCATTGATGTAGGGACTCCTATTACTATAATGCGAGGTTTGCGCTTTTTAGGTTCGTCGACAGTAAGCCCTGACGAAGCGAGTTGGACTGTTTGCTTGAGCCTGTCTAGGTCATCTTTAGTCTCAGTGCTGATTATGAGTCCTCCTTTTCCAATTTTGCGTACGCCTCGTACTTTCAGCTTCATTTCTCCAGGGCATATAATTTTTTGGACCATGTTCTTGGTTTCGTCACTGGTCTTTGAGTTGTCACTGGGATAAATGGCCACGGAGCTAAGAGTATTAGGACGAACAAAGGTTTTGGACCCATTCTTCACCATAGCTGCAAAAGATGTAGAAGTTGTTTCCTGCTTCGTGCAGGACTCCTGAATCGTCCGGTTCATCTCCATTAGACAGTCTGATAGGTCTCGAGCTTCGGTCATGGTTTTAAGGGAGGTATGGGTTTGTATGGCTTTTTGTTTAAGTGACTGGTATTGAACAGCCATTTGCGAAACTCCATGTCCAACTTTCCGGCAAAGATTGTTTATTTTTAGCTTCTGATCAGCATTTAGCTTTCCCTCAGAAGTAATAGCGCAAACCTCATTCAGGCACTGCTCAATAGACCCCATCCAGTTCTGAATCTCCGGAGTGGACACAACTTCAACTTTCTCATCTTGGTCCTGTCTTGGTTGTCGGGGCGATGTAGGTGCTGGTGTCGGTACCGGGGTCGGTGTCGGAGGAGGGCTGCGTCGCATCATCGAGCTCCGATTAAAGGGGCTGCCATCCATGTTTTAGTTTATAAAAATAATTATTCAGTTCATTATTTTAACTTATCACTATAATGTTTATTTGTATAACAAGCTAATACACTGAAACTAGGTCACTATTTTTATGCAAGCGTTAATTTATTTAATTGATATTATGCATTGATGAGCACGTCTGTATGCGTTGAATGCAAAAATCGATTGCCAATTATTGTTATGATCCTGAAACTAAGAGACAGTCTGCTGTCTGGGTGTTTCCTTCCGAGGAGTTGCCAACTAAAGTGAAGAGAGGTCGAAGCGTGGGAAAAAAGATGGTGGCCTCGTTCTTCTGACAGGTCATTACGCAACAATTGTTTTAGAGGATCGAAATACAGTTACTGCAGAGTGGTACACTAACAATTGTTTGCCACTTGTCTTGGAAAAAGTTCGAGAGAAACGACCTCGCAGTAGGATCCTCCTTCACCACGACAACGCCTCGTCGCAAACCGCAATCGGCTACTTGGCGACGTCAGACATGGAATTACTGGGTCACCCGCCCTATAGCCCCGACCTCGCACCTTGCGATTTTTATTTATTACCGAAAGTAAAAGAAAAACTTCGAAGAAAACGTTTTATGGACGCCGAGGAAGCAGTAGCTGCGTTTCAAAAAGCCATCGAAGAGACCCCTAAGGACGAGTGGGCAAAGTGCTATTCTCAGTGGTTCCATCGGATGCAGCGATGTATTGATGTAAATGGACACTATTTTGAAAAGATGTAATAAAACTAATAACTTGCTAGTTTGTTCAGTTTTTGATTTTCTAATGGCGCATCCACACATGCCGCCGGCTTATGCCGCCGGGTTTCAGACCGCCTTGCCGCTGAATGCAGGCCGCCGGCTTTACCGGCGGATGCCGGCGGCCTGCAGATGCGGTTGCAATTTTCGCAGTAGTGTTGTGACTTTCGTCGAAGTTAGTCGTGTACGTAGGATTGAAAGATGTTGGACTATGATATAGTTGCGTGTATCGCAAGTGTAGTGTTGTATGTTATTATTCGTAAAAAGAACCGCAAAATCAAACGAAGATATTGGGTCAGACCAAGTCTACGAAATAGGCCTAATGTGTCCCTGATACTTGAAGATTTTAGAAAGGATGACATAAACCGAAGAAATATTCGTTCGAAATTTAACACTTTTCTAAGGATCTCTAGTGAAGAATTTGAAATATTACTGAATTTAACTGGACCCATGATATCAAAAACTGACACTCGCTGGAGAAATGCTGTGTCAGCTTCCGATCGACTAGCAATTACTTTGAGATACCTGGCTACAGGAGACTCTTATTTTTCACTCGGTACGCTGTTTAAAGTGTCTCCACAAGTTATTTCTTTAATAATTCCAGATGTTTGTCAAGCGTTGGTATCTACATTATCCAATTATTTAAGGGTAAGTACAAATATCCGTAACACATTAGGTAGTTAGAAACTGAACCTTCCTAAGTAACATATCTATTCCTAGTCGAATTATAATATCTATGATTTTATACTGTACCTGGAACTTCACACACATTTTACATACATATAACTAGAACTACACACACAAATATCACAAGCAATTTTATTTTACAGATGCCGAATACACAGGAAGAATGGCTATCAGTGGCTCGGAGTTTCATGCAGAAATGGAATGTACCTAATTGCGTAGGTGCCCTCGATGGGAAACATATACGTATTTCATGTACAATTAATAGCGGTTCTGAGTTTTTTAATTATAAGTCATATTTCAGTATTGTTTTGCTAGCTTTAATCGATGCCAATTATAACTTTTTATACGTGGACATTGGATGTCAGGGCAGAATATCTGATGGTGGAGTTCTACGCAATTCAACTTTATTTGATATGATACGAGATGGAACTTTAAGTCTGCCACAAGCGATTCCATTACAAGGGAGAAATACACCTGTACCTTTTTATTTCATCGGTGATGATGCTTTCCCCATCTCACAGAATATAATAAAACCATTTTCTGGATATCATGCAAAAGGATCACCTGAGAGGGTTTTTAATTATAGAATTAGTCGCGGGCGCATGGTTGTAGAAGACGCGTTTGGCATTTTATCTAATAAATTCAGAATTTTACATTCACGCATTGGCTTACAAAATGAGAAAGCAAAACTTGTCGTGATGGCTTGTGTGCATCTGCATAATTTTATGAAGAGAAATGAAAGAACTACTGATGGAGTTTTGAACGAAGAGCAACAAAATATTCCGCAGATCGCTCTAAATGTAGAACCAAGTGTAATTAGAAATGAGCTAAAATGTTATTTTCTATCGGAACAAGGTCAGCTTCCTTGGCAATATCAAATATAATGTTTTAAAGAAATAAAATATGATTATTCAAATAATTGTTTTATTTAGGAATCAGAAACATTAATCAATAATTTTAAGCTTTTATTAAAATAAAATAATTCAACTGAAAATATTTAAACATTGATTTTAATCTATAACACTATTTTCGGTTAAATTATTTTCCAAGACTTGTAACAGACTGTCACTTGTGTTGACATCTGGGCTATTTTGCATTTCATAGTCTGCTTGAACAGAGTAAGAGCGCGAAGTTGAGGGCGATGGTGACATTGCTGACGTTGTACTCGTAGGTTGGCCTGTGAAGTATCCTGGACGATCATTTTGATAACGAAGAGGCTGAGTAGTATTATTGGTATCAAAATTCATCGGACCCATTCTCATTTCTGCTTCATAGACAATATTCTGGATTTGATGTTGTACTGTACACATCGTGTAATGATCCATCTTCCTCAACTTGCTACTTATATAGTCTGCAAATATAGCAGCATCATCGCGTTGCCTTGCATTAGATGTAATCTCCCTCAGTAATTGCAAAGCTTCATCAACTTCAGGATCTCCCTCTATGTTTCGCTTTCGTGACCTCCTTGTCGAAGGTAGCGTAGTCTGGGGAGTGATATTAACTTGAGAAGACTGAAAATAAAAAGAAAATCTTATAAATAATTGCAAACAAGCTTTAACATTATGTTTTGAAATATCCAATCAGTATGTAAATATTTAATAAAAACCGGCCAAGTGCGAGTTGGACTCGCCCACGAAGGGTTCCGTACCATTATCTATGAAAAATGAACGTATCTATTACCTACAACTAGCCAAAATACAAACATTTTTCGGCAACAAAAAATAACTTTGTTTTTCATACAAATATATGAATAACAAAGTTATAATTTGCGATTTCACACGTTATTGTATGGGGACCCCCTTAATATTTTTTTATTTTTATTTTTAGTATTTGTTGTTATAGCGGCAACGGAAATACATCATTTGTGAAAATTTCAGCTTTCTAGCTATCACGGTTTATGAGATACAGCCTGGAGACAGACAGACGGACAGACAGACAGACAGTGGAGGCTTAGTAATAGGGTCCCGTTTTACCCTTTGGGTACGGAACCCTAAAAACCAAGCTTATAAACATTACATGTATACAGTCACCATTGATGACGCCTATACCTACACTATTGATGAGCGCTTATTCCCGAATACTTCGCTTTCGGTGAGCGTTTTGCCGACTGCATAAGGTTCAAATACGAGAGTATGCTCGTCCGCTCTCCGTGGTATTATATATTGTTACCGGGTTGTAGGTAGTAGGTATCTAATATTAATACGCGAGAAAAAATCTTTGTACCCCTATTTACGAAAATATTACTTAATGAAATATGTATTTTAAATTAATTATGGTCGAATTTCGATCAATGGGCGACCAACTAGTCTACTTGATTATAAGAATTTGATGGGTACTTACAATAGGTGCGTGGCTGTTCAGAGTCGGTACCGGTGCATTCTTGTCACTAAGAAATGATAACGCCTTATAAGCAAACCATTTCGGCAATTGAACATCTTCCCGTCCAGATCCACTCCTTTTAGATTCTTCATATTTGCGTTTTTCTCGAAAATAATGGCTGGATAAATTCTTCAGTTTTCTCTCAATTTCTGATGATGCTATGTTGAACACAGAAGCAATATCCCTAATAGCATCATTTCTTTTGTTGCGATTCTTGAAATCCATATGCCTTGGGTTCCACAATGGTTCATTTTCTTGATACTTTTCTATTAATAAAAGTACTGCACTATCATCCCAGTTAAATTCTGTCATTTCGTTATTTACTTCTATGAAATTATACGACAACACTACCACTCCGTATCGACGCCGCAAGCAAACTGCCGCCGGCAACCAAAAGCCGCGCGTGCCGCGGCTGAGATGCGGCAAATGCCGGCGGCACGGCCGCCGGCCATGCCGCCGGCCGTGCCGCCGGGCATGTGGATGCGCCATAAGAACTTTCAGTGTCACCCTCGTACATATATTAAATTATTTTTGGGATTATAAATACCAAAAATGGCAATTAAAAAAAAAAAACATTACTTTGTCAATTTAATGTGACGTTACATATCGGACGATCAAGACGCTTCCAACGATACCTCAGGATTTGTCAACGGAAGGAACACGGGTGGGTTTTAGTCAGTAAAAGTCTGACACACCCACTCGCTCTGCCCAGAGCGGGAGAAGTCATTTGATGAATTACCAACCTATGATAAGCAGTTTAGAAGTTATGAGGGAACAGATATACATACATACATACGTATACATGTTATACTTACGGCATCGTATAATAGCTGATTTTCGCGGGCTTCTTCCAAAGACTTGTCCGGTACAAGAGTTATTTGCCTTGAGCACAACACAGGTTCGCTACCGTCTAATCCAGCCATTGTCACTGTCACCTGAAATGAAGGAGAAAATTAAAAAGCTTAAAGAAAATAAAACAACATGCTGATTCCAAGAAAACCACAACAAAGTAAAAAATAAATTTATTTCGGAAGTCGGTGTCTTTGGTTTTGAATTTTCGTTTTTTGCCACCGACTTCCGAAATAAAGTAACTTTTTGTTTTTGAACTAGGTTGTTTTTTTATTTTTGTTTAAAAGTTTTTAGTTTTCATTTTTTTGCTGTGGTAGCTACCGCACAAAAAATCGAATACCACTACCTGCTATGTAAATAACAGTGACAGGAACTTATCATATCATCCACATAGCATAAGTGGGTAAAATACGTATTATTGAAGCTTACTCAAAAACTATCCAAGCAAAGTTAATAAAATTTATATGGGACCAATCCGGGATCATACCCTTTCATACAAAAAAAGAATTTACAAAATCGGTCCACAATTGACGGAGAAATCAGCGGACACACATAAAAAAAAAACATTCGCGACGAACATATAACCTCCTCCTTTTTGGAAGTCGGTTAAAAAACAAGAAAGAAAGAAAGAAAGAAAGAAAGAAAAATAATTTTATTCGTCACAGAAACACGTGCATAAAAAAAAAAAACTCGAGTAGATAACAAAACAATAACAATACGTATACAATAACGTGTACAAAACAGAAATAGTAGGCAGCTGCTGGCACGTCATGACTGTGACAAGAAGGCTTCCACTCAGCATGATGCTGTGCTATGGAAACCCACAGCACAGCGCTGATTTTCAGTGGTCACCCGAAAAAAAAAAAACGTACGGAAACCAAGTCAGGTTTAAAATTCAGAATTATACATAAATATAAAATAAAACAAATAGTACATAGAAGTATAAGATACTTACACCTGCTCTCCTAAGCATATCCACAGTGATGACTGTCTCCATCTCTTCGGCGCCCTTGGCCAGGATTACTAATGCAGTCTTAGCCATAGCTGGTTTATCGTAGTACCTGAAACAGTGGTAGAACATACAAAAGTAGTTTATAGGTATGTGGTACAGGCCGTAAAATTCACTCATCCTCTATAGAAAAGGGAGGATCCTCCGACCAGACGGGTGTCGTGTCTGGTGGGCAGCTGTCCGCGCGGTAAACGCTTACGAGATGCAGGATTTCGCGTGACGTCAGTGTGATGCGTAGATCGCAAGCTCAAACTCAAAGCATTTATTTAAATTAAATCATTTACAGGCACTTTTGAATTGTCAAGGAATCGGTCACTCAGAAATATGAAGCTAGTTGCCCGTTCCAAAGCGTAGTAGGTACCTATGGAGAAGAACGGGCAAGAAACTCCACGGACACTCTTTTAAATATTTTTTTACAAAATATTGGTTACATCATTCATGTTGAAATTAAACATGTGAGAACAATGTAGAAAGACGTGCACGTTAGAAGCGTCCGTAATAAAAATATAAAACAAAGCATAATTCAAAAAATTTAATCAGCCAAGGCAGCCAGCTAAGAGTTGACCAGTCCCAACTGACGGCGCCCGTTTTCGAACATGACGCATGGATTAGCACCATTCAGCTCAACCATTTTGAAAGGTGCTAAATGATCCAACACACGCGCCACCATCAGCGAGACGTCTGAGTGAGCATGACATACTCACAGCCGCCAGGGCACATTCAAGTCTATGTAAATTAGTAGTCAATTTTAGCTCTTTAGTACATAGTACTCACACCTGTGTTCTGAAATTATATAATACAAAGGAAATTGATTTTATACAATGCAAAGATGGTCTTAAACTCTTCAGCAGCTCCAACAGTATTTTCAAATGTTAATCAAATAGTTGTGGTTGTGGAGCAGGACCAGCATTGAGCCAAGCATTTTTATCAGCGATGTAATCCCCCAACTTATAATATGCCTGCCTGCATAGTGTGCGTATGTGGCGATGTAGATGCCGCCACATCACTCACCTCCGCTCGGTACTATGCCTGCCTGCATAGTGTTCGTATGTGGCGATGTAGACGCCGCCCACCTCCGCTCGGTACGCAGTTTGAAAAAGAAATACTCTCCTGGACTCCTAAATGAGCTACCATACATATTTTTGTATACAGGTCTATTATCATTTTTATGGATACAATAACCGATTTTTTATTTATTAAGGCATATTCAGGAATTAGCGAAATCGCTGTCGCGCTCGGTAGCGATACTGGCGTTTTCTGAGCGCGACAGCGGTATCGCATATATCTGAACTGGCCTTTACCAATGAAATGGTCAAAAATGGAATATCGTAGGACATCTTACGGCGACGATAACTGACTTTAAATTATTTTATACTGAAGATCACGACTAAACGAGTAGTTTTAATGATTTGGAAAAAATATGTTAAATAAGAGCATTTTCTTAATAATTTAATATAGGAATATTTTAGAATATGTTTATATTAACATTGTGAAATTAGTTTGTAAAGATATGTCTAACGCGGATAAAAAACTGAGAAGCACGCAAAATCTATCAAGTGTATTTTGCTGAAACCTTCACCATTTTAAAGATAATTTAACTATTGATATTTTAATTAACGTGTTTTATTAAAATACCCTTTGTTTTATGTAAGTATAATAAATTAATAATGCGTCTAATTTGGGACAGCGCTCCTTGATGGGCGAGCCCTATTACTAGCTGGACGCGCAACGCGTTGCGTGAGCTCAGTACAGAACAAAGCTAACCATTCAAGGTCACTGGCATGTATCAGTGTTTTAATTGATTGTGAACTCAAATTTGGTATAATCATGACACAAAATTATGGTCAGTAGGTTGACTTCAAAACTGAATTATAACTTTTTCTTTAACTCATAATTATTTGGATTTTTTGGCCTATAAAATATATCAACATGGGAATTGTGAAATTGTGAAATCCTTAGATAGCAGGTTAACCAGGCGTTTATTACGCCTGGACAGAAACGGCCTGCACCTGATGTCGGGGATCATCACGGGACACTGCTTGCTAAATAAACACTTCCACACAATAGACATAACAGACAGTCCTCTGTGGGGCATGCATGGAGGCCGAGGAAACTGTTGCGCAAGAGCTCTTTGAATGCAGATACCCTCAAGTCACAGAGATCTTTTATAAATCTTCTGAACAGACCAGGAGATTTAATCAATGTTAGGGAAGTGGGCTGGTTGGAATAACCACCATGGCCCACGCACAGTGTTCCATCGCAGTCCGGAAATAAACATAGAACAGACCTTACCGTTCCTACTAGTATTTTGAAATGAATATTGGACTGTTTTGCTTGAGCCTTTATTACGCCTATGGGCGTTCAGTGACCCCTCAAAGTGTTAAGCTGCTGGGATTAAGGTTGCCGGGCCCAAAAGTAGAAAACCCAAACACAGATTCATACTTGGCCGGACACTTTGCCTTGAAAGCCTGACACACAGACTTATTACAGAAAAAAAAAATTAAGATAAGTACTTTTATTTGTGTATTTGTTACATTCATTCGAGATTTACTCTACTCTTAATTATAAGTTGTTATGAATCACATTTTGTTTTAACTAACATTGAGTATTTAAACAACAATCAACCTTATCATTTGTAAATAAATTATATGTAGGTCTGTGTAACTATCCAGTTTACAAAAATAATTATCTTTACTGCACTTTATACTTAATTAGATAAACGAGAAGTCTTTTATTAGTTACATAATCAAAACTCTTTCATTCGGGTTCTTTTGGCGGGGCGGGGTTGACCAAAAGCCAGACAGGCCAGACACCTGGCAACCCAAGATGGGCTAGAGATAGATAAATGTCAGAAGGTCATCTTAGGGGCAGAACCCGCAGAACATACAAAATGCGATTGGGATATTCTAGAATAATACATTGCTGAGAAAATGGAATTAGGAACCATACTGATATTACTACGCTTTAGGTACTAAAAGTATAAACCTATTATTACGTTGTAATTAAGTGTATAATTTAGATTCTACCACATAATATACAAACAGGTAGGTGAGTAGGTACCGGGAAAAAACAACGACCTCAACGATACAGGGAAACTTTAATAAAAAGGTAATAACTGATAAAATTTCAGCAAAACAACGGAATATCCTGCATTATACCTTATCAAGTTGTAAAACATGATCTTTTTTGGAAAAAGGAGGAAAAAAAGAGGTTTTGTTTGCGGTGGTATTTCAAGTTGTTGTGTCCACGCAGGTTAGTTAGCTGGAAGTTTGCGAACAAACAATCCTTGTTGCAACTATTAGAAATGATCAAATAATAAGATTTTTAGTAAATTATAGAAAAGCTTACCTTCGCTGTACACCTCTGAAGTTTAGTACCACTAATTGATTGTATTTCGAGTGTATTAAACGGGACTTCAAAATTATTCTTGAGAAAACCATGAGTATATGAAAAGTTGACAGTTTTTTTTCTGAAGGTCAAATAAAATTACAAAAAACAAGTTCGTCAATCACCCCGATCACCGTTTGTCGGGCTAAACGTCATGAAAATTATGTTTCTACGAAATACCTTATGGCCTATCAAAACCTCTGAATTACATTTATTTCAAAATATGTAGATATTTAGATTTTGGTGTTCTCATTGCCCTTAAATAATGTTTATTTTCTGTTTCCATTTTATATTCGGTCGGCGAAATTTTTGATGATTTCTGAACGTAAAATAAATAAAGTTTTTTTTAATTTATGGAAAGTGCCAGTGCTGCCACATATTAAAAATTGCCTTTAGCTAAGGAAAAAAGTCCAATACGTAATCCAAATATTTTAAGCCTCACTACAAAGTAGGCAAATAGGCGCAATTGATTACACACATATTAGTCTTCATTATTGGTCAATCAGTCACCGGCTGCGAGAATAAATTCTACTTGCCCGAAAAGCAGAAATTATTGGCAATGGCATGGTCAACTATAAATTATATATACTATATTCTATATACTTATAGTAAATAAATAACGCGAATGCACGACAGCTGCAATGTGGTGTTCTATTTAAGGCGCGAGTTCCCCGTCCCGCCTTTGTTTTCTTTCAAATATTTGCATGCCAGTCCATGACGAGACAACCCCTATCATAACCCAATTATGAAAACCTGTACCATATTTAAATGCAAATAAATGTATTCTATTCAACATTTAGTCCTTTACTGATAATTTTTTTACAGTCCAAATCGATGGTTTAAAAAAATCTTGTTTATTAGTTTAAAACTTAAGTATTTTTATTTATTTGCTAGCTGCGCCCCACGGTTTCACCCGCATAAGTCTCGATCCCGTGGGAATATCGGGATAAATAGATCCTATATCCTAACCAAGGTCATGGTCTAACTATGTGCTAAGTTTCATCTAAATCCACTCAGCCGTTTTAGCGTGAATGCGTAACAAACAAACAAATAAACAAACAAACTCACTTTCGCATTATATAAATATTATAAATGCAAAAGTGGGTTTGTTTGTTTACTACGCATTCAATAACATACAATATTAATAATTAGGAAGTTAGGATAGTTAAGTTTTAAACTAGTACACATACATTTTAATACAATTTTAAAATGATTAAGAAAAAAAAATCGTTAATCTTATAAACCTGGGTAATTTGAATTTGCCAAGTGTATCCCCGACAGATGTTCGTTGACGGCAACTCTACTTGTCTATACTCAGCTTCCTTTCTTTCGTTCATCAGACAATCTGAAAGGAAACGAATAATTCTTTTTTATACATTTATTTCAACAATTCTTTTTACAAATTAACTTTGTAGTCATGTGATTAGCAATATATAGTGTAATTTACGCATTTATAAGTATTTTTTGTGTATATTTTAAGTCAGTGTTTTTGATAGGTTATAAACATACTATGGATACGAACTGAAATTGATTGTTTAAACATTTTTACACTTAAAATCGTGTTAAACCATGGATTTTGTTAAGAGAGAAGATCAGAATGTCATTGACGATGACAACTACAAGTTTTACATTGAAAGTGTGAGTTATTTATGTTTGTTTGTTTTAATTCAAAATTCGATCGTTTTTTTCATAAAAAGTGTTGATAACGTGACTGGAGTTCCGGGTTTGGTTCCCGGCTGATGTTTTCTAGTTTTTTTTTACCGCCAATACCTTTTTTTCGGTGTTCATTGTTTTAGTGTAGAACTTAGATAGTTTTCATTCATTACAACAATGTGGTCGGTTTGTTCCTATTACAGTAAACAAAATCTAATTTCAATGAAATATAATTTTTTTCAAGGGGTCGTCTCATTTTCTTTGTTATCTATTAACACTCTATCTTAACTACTTTATAATTTCTGTAAATTATTTGAATTCTAATTGTAAACTCACTCTCACTCAGCTATCGATCTCAAAATAATTGAAGCAAATCAGCAGATAAGCTAGATGATTTTAGTACTTTCTGGAAAATTATATTTAACCATCTTAGCATACCAATACTCCTCCGTGTCTCGGAAAGCATGTTAAGCTGTTGGTCCCTGCTGTCATTCGTGGAGCTTTGACAGTAATTACGGATCGTAAGAAGCCCGAGAGTCTGACAACCAGTTTTTTCCAAGGGATATTGTATTACCCAGTTACTGGATTGTGCAGCTTAGATAGGCAGTCACCCCATGTAAAATACTGGTATTCAGCTGCATCTGGTTAGACTGGAAGCCGACCCCAACATAGTTGGGAAAAGGGTAGGAGATTGATTTGGAAAAATCTATGTACAGGTCCACTAGCTTCATCTAAGTGGGCAACTAGCTTCATCTAAGTTGGCAACTAGCTTCATTTAAGTCGGCAACTAGCTTCATCTAAGTGGACAAACTAGCTTCATCTAAGTGGGCAACTAGTTTCATCTTTCAGACTGACCAAGCCTGGACAGTTCAAATGTGCCCATAATTGGTTTATTTGAAAGTAGCTTTTGTCTAGCTTAGTGTTTTTCAACATGTGGGTCGCGACCCCCGAGGGGGTCGTCAAACCTCTTTAAGGGGGTCGCCGTTACATTACAATTTAAAGCTCATAAATATAAAACCATACTAGTTCAAAATGTTATATTTATTGAGAAAATTCATCTATAGGCTTGGGTTAACACAAATCAACAAACACCTACAAGTCACATGGATCATTAATGTGACGAGGAATCAGGCGAACGCATTCACATGCATGTGATGGTTGCGCCTGTTTCTCGTTAACCAATTTTTCCCATTGCGGATCCGTTTTTGGTACACATAAGATTAAATAATTTTCTGACTTTACGCGATTTCTCTGTTTGCCATCGACAAAAAAGTTAACTCGCACAAGTAGGAGATTCCAAATTGAATCAGAAACTTCAAAGCTTCTGTGGTTAATTGTGGGTATTCTGTTTTTCTGTCCAAAAACTAACCAAAGTGACAGACTTAATTCCAAGTTCAAAACACCGGAGGAGGTAGTCGCGAAATATTTTTTCAATACTAAGGCGGCCGCGTCATGAAAAAGGTTGAAAAACACTGGTCTAGATTTTATCAATCATATCCCTCGGGAACATACTTTTTTCTGAATCCTACCCTAACCATTTTCTTTTTTTCCTTGTTTTTTTTTTTTCAAGTGTCTTTTGTCTGCCTCATTGAAAAAAATATTTGACTTTGACATGCTTTTTTGTACTACTGACAACGTGTATATAAAATTTCATGATGATCAGTTTAGTAGTTAAATGTGAAAGCATTAAAAACTCACTTTCGCAAATATCGCTTTGAGTTTGAGGTCCTATTCTCTCTCTTTTAAATAGCTATTTTGACCATGACCTATAGAAGTGCCATTAATTGGTACCAAACTATGATAATCATACATTTTTTATGAAACCCTATCTCTCTTTCTGTGTCCGTGGAGATTTTTTGCCCGTTATTCTCCATAGGAACTTACTACGCTTTGGAATTTCGCTATTTCGAGCTTGCTTCGCTCGCTCGTGCATTCTACATTCTCTTTTCTCAGACATTCTCCTATTTCTGTATGAATAGTCAAAGAAAACCTTGCCTATCCCGCTCTTGCATGCTACATTCTCAAACTTTTCTGCATACATCGACAAAGTAATTCTTATTTCTATATGAAAGTTAAAGAAAGAAAATATATGCCTGATGATGGTGCCTTGCTTATCATTCATTCTGTAATGTAGCCTGTAATCGCTGAAAAATTAGGCAGTCACCTACCTGTACACCCATATTTCGCCAATTATGTGAACTGGTGATTTAAGTCCAATGTTCATTCTGTACTAGCTGCGCTCCACGTCTCACCCGCTTAAGAGCGTTTATCCTAAAAGTTGGCAACGCCGCAAATAGCTGTCAAATATTTACCTGTTTTGATTAATTTGGCAATATTACTGTACGGAAATAAGAAATGTGGCTAACTAGCGAACTAGAATATTGATTATGAAAAGCAATAATTAATATCCGAACACCGAATATTTACTTTTAGAATTTAAAAAAGCATTTGGAAACTTACGAAATGCCTTTTTTACACCTAAAACGGTTAAAACATCAAATTCAATGTTATAATTGCAATTCATTATTACTATTCTAGTTCGCTAGTTAGCCACATTTCTTATTTCCATACAGTAATATTACCAAATTAATCAAAACAGCGAAATATTTGAAATCTATTTGCGACGTTGCCCACTTTCAGAATAAACGCGCTTAAGCCTACGTTCGCACGGATATAATAAAAACGTCTAGCGCGATTTTTCCCGCCTGCAATAGAGGGTTCAAACGAACGTGACAAAATCACTTGGAACTGACTCTTCGGGCAGTGCGGACGCACCTACGATGTGTTCCGCAAAATTATTTGCGGTAGCTACTTGTGAGGCCAGGAGACCACAAACAAAATTTTCGATGCATCCCTTGAATAAGGAACTTTAATAAAAGTAAAATTTTTGACGCCATAGAATTATTTAAGGAAATATCCTGAAAAATTATGATAAGTATCAATTAAATAGCATGTTTCTGGTATTGTAGATGGGACAAAAAACCGACAGTTCGCAAACGCAAATTTCACTTTAACACCGATATAACGAACCGTCACGAGTTATTTCCTCAAATTAAACCCGTTAAATGTTTACTTACTTTCCTTATGATAAACTTCACCCAAATACTACCTATGTCCAGAACTTACTGATTATTCCAATGTTTTATTACGGCCTTGAGCATGCGGCACGTCCGCACTCTACGAACCGGCGCGGTTTTTTCGCGTCCCTGGGAACACAAGTAAAAAGAAAAAAGAAAGAAAGAAAAATTGTTTATTCAAGTACAGAACTTCGTATGACGCATTCATTCAACGCTCAACGTCGAGAGTTGAAAATCAAACATAGCGCGATAAAAAACCGCGGCCATGCAAACAGATGTACCACTTTCTATTTGTTCCATTCCAACCGCGGCACGCGATTTTATCCCGCGCGATTTTATTACGTCTGTGCGAACGTGGTCTAAGTCTCGATCCCGTGGAAATGTCGGGATAAAAGGTATCCTATGTCTTTCTCCAGGTCATGGTCTACCCATGTGCCAAATTTCATCCAAATCCGTTCACCCGTTTTAGCGTGGAAGCGTCTTGCTGCGGCCGCATCTGCGTCTATCGTGACAAAGCAACGCGTGCCGAAGCTTCGTATGTTTCGCTCAATAAAAAATTATCGCGCTAATGCGGGGGTCACATCCGGGCGATAAGTGCTACGCAGTCCGAACTATCGCGACGATAACCGATAATGGTTGGTCACATCTGCGTGTATTGTATCACTGTGCGAAGGTTCGTCACGATAGACGCAGATACTACCGGAGCATAACAAACAAACGCACTTTCGCATTTATAATATTAGTTACGATCAAATAACGAATATTTCTTTTCATCTTCCACAGCTTCAAAAATCACACCAACTGGAACCGACAGACTACCAGCACTCACCAATATCAATGGAACAGCTCCACCAAGCAATGCAAACCTCCGTCGCAAACTCCATCGTCCACAACTTCCAACTTCCACTCTCACCTCGCCAAATGTCCTCTTTAATGCTAAAAACCAACCATCTACCAAGAAATTTAAACTTCAATGATATCCCCGCACACTTACAACGGAACTTAACATCAGAATTGGATCTAGTACATAACCTGACGAACGAATTACCTCAGAATTTGAACAGGCATGATGACTTACTCGGTCAAAACCTCAGCAGGAACTTGGATTTATCCTTAGCTCGGTCCCTAGGAAGCGATTTGGAGTTACAAAACTTAAGTCAGCTTGCACAGAATTTGAATGAGAATTTGAACGCAGATTTGAGCAGAATTAACGATTTGAGAGCTGATATTCCTCACGATTTGAGCCATGAAATTGACTTGTCACATCACTTAAACAGGCCGAACATTGAGCAGGAGATTTTGAGTCAAGATGAAGCAAGAAGAACTCCTATGGTTGTCCAATGTGTGCAAGATGGTCATATGTTGGATCAAAATTTGGGCCAAAGATTAGTTGGGACTAACATGAACGTGCATGAGAGATTGGGCCAACAAAATGAGCATATGCTGCCAATGCCGTTTCATATAAAGTCTGAGCAGGAAGATGATGGATATTACTATGATAATATGAATCCTGGTATTAGTAATGTTGGCAGTTTAAATGGTGAGTACTTCTATTGTTTTTATTAGTTTTATTATGGAGCTTAGGGTCAGTTCATACCGAGTCGTGACGCGACGCGACGCAGTACGCACGTTTTAAGAGAGTGATACAAAATATAACTTTATTTCTTACACAAGAAGATACACATTTTATTGAGATAATTCGAAAATGCCTACGTTGCGCTGCGCCTCGCGAAGCCGGGTCACGCCGCGAGGCGCAGCCTATAGCCGTCCTGGCGACTTGTTTCTACTATTTTCCGTTCAGATTTCGTGTAGAGTTGATGCAGTTCAGTCTCAGTGCGCCGAGCTGCGTCTTGCTGCGCCAAGTGGTATGTCGCTGCGCAGCGACGGATTGCGCTGCCAGCGACTTTACTATGCGCCTTGCGACGTCGTAATGCGTCTAGCGTCGGCGCGCTGTGCAGCGTGAAACCACTGGCCTCTTCAAGCATCGCCGCTCGATTCGCGTTTCGGTGTCAACTGACCCTTATAGCAAGCACTCAGTGGTTGCAAAAACAGATAAGCTGCTTGTACAAGTTGACGTGGTCGATACAATCGCGCCCAATAGTTTAGAGTAGCGTGTTTGGGGATAACATTGATACCACCATGCGGTAGCGTCGGTAAAAACGTCCTAGGGCGACCTACCTTACGCTTGCAGATTCGCGGTCTCCACTCAAGAACACGTCTACTCTAACGGTCATCGGTTCTACGGCTAATATGGCCGGCCCATTACCACTTCAGCTTGCTTATTCTGTGAGTTATGACGAAAACTTTGGTTCTCTGCCGGATCAACTCGTTCCGGATTCGAGCCTTCAGAGAGACTCCAAACATCGCCATAGCCCGCTCCATAGCTCGTTGAGCGACCTTGAATATATGGACCAGCTGTACCGAGAGTGTCCATGTTTCGGCTCCGTAAGTCATAATAATCTAATCTAATTTTAATCCGCGCTCAAATTAATAGTCTTCCAGACCGAATTTCGGCCAGTGGAGACCAGCCTTCGGCGCGCGAGATATTATAGTACACAAGTGTGTGCGCAGACACAGTTGCACTCTCTTCCGTCACTCTCCTAGTCCGATGGGACGTCAATCCGACATGACCGGATAGAGATCAGGCGCAGGGCCAACGGCTTAACGTGCTTTCCGAGGCACGGGGGTATCACACCGCCAACTTCCAAACTACGGGCTGTTACTAAGAAATTCCTAATGGAAAAACCCAATAACACTGCTCAATCCGGGACCGGAACCCCACGGTCAGCAGTGGCGCTTGCGTCCACGACACCAACGAGGCCATACCCGCGCTCATATCACCTAATGCAAAGAGAAAGGTACCCTAACTTTAAACCAGCTATGAAAACAACAAATTATGCAGTTTTACTGGTCGACCAGTAATTCACAATTTAACCTTTAGGTATTCAAGAGTCTAACCTTTCCAAAATATTCTAATTAAACGCTCATTTTCGTTCTGAAACCCGTTTAAAATTTTATACATTGATACCGATGGAATATTCCCATTTATTTAAATAATACTGGTACAGTACAGTCTTAAGGTGCATTTATATTAGTTCAACAAGAGGCGCGGGACAGCGGTTCCGGTCAAACTATAGCAACACTGTTGCCGTTTGTTGAATGAGTCTTGCAACAGGGCGTTGCTGCTTTTACCGTTCTAAAAAAACTGGTTTGTACAGCTGATGCGTTTATTCTACAATATTGTTTCTACAATTATTATTTTTTTCGTTTTGTGTTCAAAAATGGAAATTCAGTGGGATAATAAAAGTAAGACTGATCCTAGCGGCGAGGCGGGGGCAGCGTTGACCAATCATCGGCGGGTGGTACGCCGTGCGCCGTTGAGTTTTGACGAATGAGCAGCCTGCACTGCCACCCCGTCTTGGTCAAACTTTAACAACATGTTGCTTTCCACAAAATCTCCAGTTGTTGAACAGATGTAAATGCACCTTTAGATAATTAGCCTGGTGGTTTAGCCTGGGACCTTGAGAAGGACATAGGCTACTTTTTTATCCTGGATATGCCAAGTGGCTGCCTGTTGGACCACGCACAGTGAAGGGTTCCGTAGTTGGGATGAATTTATCCCAAAAACAAACTTAACATTGTAGTTCAAAAACATGTTCTCCCATAAATTGATATACGTCACTGCGGTCAATTCTCCCAACTGCAAATGTAACATTGTAAACGCAAAAAAAAAAAATACAAATTAACGATTTTCGTACTGTAGACGTACGGATTTTTATATTAATTTCAACTGGATACATCCACGCATTCCTGAGAAAAAGGGTATTGACAGACAGACAACGAACAGTACCCTAATTGCATATACCATACACGATCAATCAGAATCTGAATCGTTTTAAAACAGATTGCTAATCCATTGCTTCATAAGGTCGAAAAAAAAAATCTGCTCGACAACGTAAATAACGCAATGAATGTTGCTGAACTGTCAAAATGACACAGATTAGTCGTAATCGCTTACGAAAACGTGTTGCGTAATTAGATAGCTGATCATTTAAGGGTTCAGTTTTTTTCCGTTTGCAGCACACTTGGCTAATGACAAGTGTAGAGAGAATAGAGATGATGACTGGGTAAAAAAAAAAAATCTAATTAGTCCGTCAGTCAGATAATAAAAAAATAGTAGACACGTATTTTTTGCTTTATCATATTAATAAAAAATTACTTAGATAAAACGCAATTTAGGTTGGGGAGTGGGGGTCGATACGTCACTAGTACGTATAAAATCTACATACTCGTGACGTCATGGCACATTTTACCTCAAAAATCTATAGATTACGTAAAAAAATGAAAAATACGTGTCCAATATTTTTTTATAATATTAAACACGGACTAAAAAAATATATTTAGTCATCATCCCTATTGCGTGCGACATGCAATATCGTTCAATTTTAAATACAAAAACGTAGACGAAGTCGCTTGCAACAGCAAGTGCAATATAAATGAGGATTGACATTTCGCCATTATTTTTTAATTTTTACTTGTAGACATTATTCAGTTTCGTATTTAAATGAAGCTTCCTAGTTAAATTATTTAAATAATTTGTCTATAAATTTGAAACCTAAATTCAACAGTCAAATTTAATTGTGATTTGTAATAATTTTATGCAACATGCGCACTTCGGAACAGTAACGGATCCAGGGGGGGGGAGGGGGCTAAGGGGCTCAAACCTGGGAATCGAACCCAGGGCCTCATTCTCAGCCGTAGCGCTTGCGACTAGACTAACGAGGCAGTTTAAATTAATTAATTTGTATCAAACGAATATTTCCGATATAAAATTCATTCACTTAATTTATGATAAGTAACATCACCTCTTCCATCTATGTTGGTTGGGGTCGGCTTCTAGTCTAACCGGATGCAGTTTAATACAAGTACTGTACATGGAGCGACTGTTTATCTGACCTCCACAACCCAGTTTCAGGGTAACTCGATTAGTAACGCAAACTTATTTGTTAACCGACTTTAAAAAAAAGGAGGAGCTTCGGCAATTCGGTTTTTTTTTTGTATTTAAAAAAAGAATTTTGTCAATCCGTCAGTTTATAGCGGAGTTATTTATGCCCGAACCATAACTCCGTCATATAAAGACGGATTTACAAAATTCTTTTTTTTTTGTTTGAAAGGGTATGCTCTCGAGGTGGTCCCATTTTTTTTTTTTTTTTTTATGGGGTTTGGTTTCCGCACTTAGTCTTTCTGTGGACCATTGAGGTGGTCCCATTAAATACATAAATTTTACTAACTTTGCTTGGGTAGTTTTTGTGTTAGCTTCAATAATACGTTTTTTCCCACTTAGTCTCTATGGATGATGTTATAATAACTTCCTGTCACTGTTATTTACATAGCAGTGTTATTCGAATTAGTGTGGGGTAAGTACCACAACAAAAAAGTGAAAAAAAACTACCGAATTCCAAAAAAAATAAGCACTACAAAGTGAAAAATAACTTAATTTTGACAAAAAAAAAAAAACAAAAGCGCAACCCTAGTGTTTTTTTTTAGTTCATTGTTTTTGTTTTGTAAAAAGTTTTAATTCTGGTCTAAATATGTCCTATTATCATTTTCGTCTTTAGTATTGGTACAAACTATTTATGAATTAGCCCATAGCATTCGCAGAATCAGTTTATAACGTTCCCACTGCTGGACACAGGCCTGTAATCCACCACGCGGGCCCAGTGCTGGTTGGTAGATGTCACATGTCTTCGAATTTTTGGTTCTAGGACATGCTGGTTTCCTCACGATGTTTTCCTTCACCGTTTTGAGAGCAGTGGTGTTGAACGGTGGTCACTGCCCCGACGTATACGAGTAGGTCATGGTTTCGAACCCAGGCACCACCGGGCCATCATTGCACTCAGGCAGATTGATTGAGTTTAATCAAACAAAATAATCTAATTATTTTCTCCTTACTAACTCTTCAAGGTCAAATCTAGTCAAATCAAGACTCATTAATCTGTTATATAAATACTTAAGTTCATAAATAATTCATTAGGTTTCGTTGACGCACACCGATGTATTTTATAAAGAAGTGCATATAATATACTAGTTTTTTGTTTGGCGCCACTCGTTCGGGGTTAGGTCTAAAATTAGTTTATTATTTAGTGAATTCATCTTAGTTTGAAACTAGAAAAATTTCCATGTTTTTTAGATTAAAACATTGATATCTTGAGAATTGAGACAATTTTGTAAAAAAAAAAAAATTGCAAGCATATATTCGTTGATGAACAAGTTAATCTCGCTTCTGAAATGTCACCGCAATTCCTTCGTCTTTTTTTTTATACAACTTGCTCCCCGCCCCGGCTTCGCACGGGTAGCACTATGTACTTATCTACGGCGCACCTACCTACCTACCTACTCTACTTACTATACCTACCTACCTACCCTACCTACCCTACGGTTACCTACCCTACTTACCTACCTACCTACCCACCTTACCCTACCTACCTACATACATATCAACCTACCCTACTATGCTAAATTCACATTCATCAAACGCGCTAAGTGTCCAACGCGCGAAGTTAAAATAGTCGTTAAGTTTTCTGAAATTTACCCTACCTACCCTACCTACCCATCCCAAAAAAAAAGAATTAGCGACATTGGTCCAGCCGTTCACGCGAGATGCCGTGACCAAGGGAAATAGGGATTATTTTTTAGGGTTCCGTAGTAAACAAGGAACCCTTATAGTTTCGCCATGTCCGTAATGTCTGTCTATCTGTCTGTCTGTCCGTCTGTCTGTCCGCGGCTTAGCTCAGAGACGGTAAGTATTAGAAAGCTGTAATTTGGCATATGTATACATATTAATCATGCCGACAAAGTGGTAAAATAAAATTAAGGTGATTAATTAAATTATTTAAATTAGTGGTAAATTAAATGATTATTTTTTAGGGTACCTCCCCTACACGTAAAATGGGGATGTGTTTTTTTTTCTCGTCTACCCCATGTTGTGGGGTCTCATTAGAAAGGTCGTTCAAAAATATTGTGAGTTTTTAAAACTATTTTTGGATTCAGGGATCCGTTTGCGAAATATTAAGCTTTTAAATTAATTTTTTTTTAGAGTCAAGTGTCCCCCCCCCCCCTGCCAGCTAAATAGTTGTACTTGGATTTGTGAAAAAAATCACAGCAGTAGTATATATAACGAAATTAAGAGGAAAACTATCAGAGCTAAGTAGGCTGTACAGGTTAACGAGTAATAATCAACCAACTTAAATTTGCAGTTTGAAAAACATGATCTCCGATACATTCCGTTTGGGAGAACATGTTTTTCAACTACAATGTTAAGTTTGTTCTTGGGATAAATTCATCCCAGCTACGGAACCGTTCACTGTGCGTGGTCCGACACACACTTGGCCGGTTTTATTTAAATGATTTTACGGAGTGAACTATCTGTATTAATCTGTGCTGGTGCTTACAAGCCAGACCTAACACTCCACTC
Source organism: Agrochola lota (assembly GCA_947364205.1). Classification (NCBI taxonomy): domain Eukaryota; kingdom Metazoa; phylum Arthropoda; class Insecta; order Lepidoptera; family Noctuidae; genus Agrochola; species Agrochola lota. The sequence continues at coordinate 2,796,008 of OX376246.1, read as the reverse complement.
GGCAAAAGTTTCGGCATAAGAAAGCCCGCGAAACATCTTAATCAATCCCCTAGTAACGATACAGACAGACATATCCAACAATTCGATAAAAGTTGACTCTTTAACCTTTGTTGAATATATTTAATATAATGTTGTTATAAAAAGGTCAGATCGACTGGTTTTAACACTTGTATGTGTTGCTTTCACGGCTAATTAACTAGACTTTTGGTCAGATTTTATTTATTTAATACTTCAAGCACACAAATGCACAGAGGCGGACTTAATGCCATAGGTATTTTCTACCAGTCAACCTTTGGGTGATGCAGAGACAAACAGTGGTAGGTGCAACGGCGAGAATTGAGGAATAAATGGAATTATGTTTTTTTTTAGATCGATAGAATCAATATAAATCCCTTATGGATTTACAATAAATAAATGTTTTATAGAAATTGTATAATTATCTCGTGAGGAAACATGTCTGACAGATATTTCTCGACGGCATTTGAAGCCAAGTCTGAGACCCATGGGCAGGTTAGTCAATAACCACACGAAAAACAAGAAAGACCGCCGCCTATGAACATCTGCAATACCAGAAGCACAGTATAATTAAGTAACAGTATTATGTCTCGGCAGTGACCTTGAAAAATTTCCCACAGCCGCTCGGTAGATAAACCTGCCGCGCACTCGATACTGTGTTTTCGAATCGCGTCGTTTCGGCCGTTTTCTATGAACACATAATACTGTTACTTATTTATACTGTGCCAGAAGCATCGCAAAACTGTTACCATCCAAGAGATAAAACTATCTTAATTCAATGTCGCTTCAATTTGAATAGATAGAGCCTAAAATCTTAGGTTATTAGGCCGCCGCCAACTAGATTGTTCTATTTACTTAATTTTTTTATAAATGAGATAGTGTCTTATCAGCCATTATCTATCGCGTATTGTTACTATGCAAGCATGTATGTCAATCAACTATCTTACGCGACATTAACCTTTCGTTTCGTAAAGTCTTCTCAGCTGAATCTTAGGCCGCGCGCACTTGATATGTTTTGCTCCGTCAAATCATATCGCATTGAACGCACGAAAAATCTCAACAAGTTAAAAAGAAAAGAAAGAAAGAAAGAATAAAGTTTATTTGGACACAGTTCGTGAAACACAAAATACAAATAACTAAATAAAAAAAATTGAAAATAATGTTTTAAGAACATTAGTGGCTGCGCCAAAAAGGTTAATTTCAGCATTAATGCCAGACAGATGATGAAGTTCGGATTGTTTTTGGACGTTGAAACTATACGTACGGCTACGCATCCAGTCTGCGCGCTCCCTTTGGACTTGGATGCATGCAGTGCCGTAACTAGGGTGGTGCCAGCAGTGTCTAGGCACAGGGCGCAGACCCTGAAGGAGCTCAGAAATTACCAAGTTGGAGTTGGAGGCAAAATATAAACGTAGGGCGCCAAAACTGTCGAACTCGCTGCGCTCGCTGTTATAATCAAGGATTTCGCAATGAGAAAAGCGCGTAAATTAAATCTAAATAGATACGTTGATTTTCTTTATTGTCTTTAAGGTTTATCTCCATTAACGAGTATTGGTGAAATTTGTGTATTGTATTATTGTATATTATGGCAAATATTTTCGAAGAAACTTTTTTTTTTACTTAAGTTGTTCATACTTTTTCAACGTTCTATCAAGTACCTAAAGGTAAAACAAATTTTTCGGATGACAGATTTATTTAAGTACATAAAGTTAGTTTTTAATCCCAGTTTTTTGACAATTCAAATCTTTGTTTGTTTGTTTTTTTCAATTTGGAATCTCTTTGCACCTATCATATTAGTATCTGGGACCTTTAGACTTTGACCATTTTATTGTCAGAGCCGGCTAAGAAGAGCATTTTTTAAAGGCGCACTTAAACAAGCTCGCACCGGGTGCATAAAAGGCCAGTTACAGCACTGCTTGGATGATCGGGATCGTTCGTGCGTGTTCGTACGTGTACGCACGAGGGTAATACGTACCAAAACGCATCTAAAGTGCGCGCGGCCTTATGTGTAACTAGATGCTGGCCGCGGTTTCTCCCGGGTAGACGCTTATTCTTTTTCTAAAATAAAAATAGCCTAAGTTAGTCCTTATAACATCAGCTATCTATCAGCCAGTGAAAATCAGTCCAGCCGTTTCGAAGATAAGCCGGAACAGACAGACATACAATTTTTTTTTAAATTGTTTTTATGTTATAAGTACCGTGTATACTATGCATTTATTAAAAAGCTGTTATTTTAAAATTGTAAACAGACAATTTTATTTATTTGTTTAGTTAGATGTAATTTGATTGGCTGATATGATTTTAATTAACCCACACAAAAGCGAAGACTAGAGAGACATCTGAGAGGAAAATGGTGTTTCCTTGTTTTGTAGACAGAAATTTCATGGAATACAAGGACCAAATATTATATGAAACAAACTTATCGAACAGTAGAATTATTTTTTAACGAATATTGCTGGTTCGGTGTATTTTTCCATGGTATTTTATTTCAACGAAAATGTAAAAATTGACGTTAATGCTATCCATAATTTTATAAATAAATATGGGTACATATTTGAACGTCGAGAATTAAAATACCTACGTGTAAAATGTCAATGTTCAAAACATCGAAAATTTAAATATCGTTTGTATCGAAATATCGAAAATTATAATACCTAAGCTTAAAAAATGTCGAAGATTCAATCTTTAAACTATGATACGAGCACGATCTAGTAATATAACTATTAGGGCACTCCGGCCAAATAGGTTAGGTTAGGTTAAAACTGTGACCAACTACGTCGAAATTGTTCGCAGTAATAAAATACATTTTTGATTGTTTTGTTGGTATATTGGCGTGTGCTAGCTGTCATTATGGCAAATAAGTTTATTTACTGTTTTGTGTTGAGTAATGTAAATTATTTTTGCATACTATTGTATAGAATAAAGTTTTTTTCTTTCTCTCTAACTGAACAGATAGCTGTGCTGCTGGGGAGTTTGTTGCGCCACTTCTTCTTCCCAGCTAAAGCACTAGGAAGTGGTGAACGGTGGGCGTTTTGGGGCACTGTCTTATGTAATTTTGACGTTCGAAAAGTGCTGATTCTCAGCCTAGTTTCAATAAATGACTTTTGAATTTGAATTTGAAATTAGGGCAGTCCGACAGTTATGAACAGCTGTCATATAACTATACTATGGTATAAAGTGTTACCAATTATAAAATGGTCCAAGTAAAATTATATTTAAAGGTGTGCATTTTGTCAAACACTTAGAAACTGTCACTGCAATTTTTTTTTCTTGATAATAAGTTTTATAATTATTAATTAAACAATATGAGAATAAAGAATATTTGATTTTTTATTCTATGATAAGAATATCGAAACATTACATTTTATTTGTAACAAAAATCAATGATTTAAATTTTTTCAAAGTAAGTAATCCTGCGTATTGATTATTCTATGAAATGATATTATGAGAAAAAAATTATGTGAAACGAAATTCTATAAAACTGTAATCTACACAATTACAACCTCAGAAAATACGTTGTTCAAATTAGCGCGGAATTTCTCTGATCGTGGCAAAACGTCGTAGATGTGCTTTTTCTTCGCCTATACAGTTTACTAGTTCCTTTTCGCCGGTTATTAAAAAAAAAATCAGCTTTTTCATAGAAAAGTGCAATAACTACGCGGTCAAAATACAGAAACAGCTGTTTTTTTTTTTTAATAACCGATCAAAAATTTCAACTCGGGGGGGTTCAGAATCTTGTACTGAATCCATGGTAACAGTTTTCGCGTCGATTTCCCTGACACCCTGTGTAAAGCATTTTGTTTCGGGAAGCACGTTACATCCTGGATCTTTGACAGTCGTTACGGGTCATTATAAGCCCGAAAGTCTGACAATCAGTCTTACCAATGGGCATCGCGTTACCCAGTAAATGGGTTGTGGAGGTCAGATAGGCAGTCGCTCCATGTAGAATACTGCTATTCAGCTGCATCCGGGTAGACTGGAGTCGACCCTTACTTAGTTGGGAAAAGCCTAGGCAGATTATGAACTTAAAACACCAAACATTCAACAGTCTTATATTTAACAATGTTTTCATTGTTTCTAGCCACTGTTGTCTATGGTTTTCACTGACCTTTGGTAGTAGCTCCTCTCTGGCTGTGACAGTTTACTCGAGAGAAGGCGTCATTAGCATAGAACGATTAACATATAGTCAACAATTATTGACATATTATCATAACAAAATAAAATTATTTTTTTAATTTCTCATTTCAGGTCTTCCCGCCGACCATACGCAACCACAGCCAAACGTCCACCCAGACAATCAAATGTACGTATACAACACCCACGTGAACGTTCCAGCACTGAATTCCATAGACCTCTACTCTAGGCCACAAAACTACGTTCAAAACTACACGAACATTCGCGAAAACCCACAAAACTTAGTCATTAATAGGCAGTTTGAGAACACTAGCCCTTACCTCGACGATTATAAAAAGCTAAGACAAGATGGCTGCCCTAATGGCGCGAAAGAAAAATGCGAGGAGCCGAAAGAGAATTTGAAGCCGACGGATCAGAACAAAATATATTATTCGGATTATAATAATCAAAATTTTGCTGAAACTAAAAGTGAGAATGATTCGAGTGTACATAATAAAATAACGGAAGACATTTCTATGAATATTAAAGGTCAATATAACTGTTATAAATGTAATGACGTATTCCCTTCAAAACGAGGTCTGAAGCATCACTCGAAATCGTGTTCGGATAGTGATCAGTTAGTCGAAAAAGTTGGAAAGTTCAGCTGTAGCCAATGCGCTTACAGATGTCAATCACCCGCCATTTTGAAGATCCACGAACGCACGCATTCTGGCGAAAAACCTTTCTCTTGTACGTTCTGCGATTACAAGTCAGGTCAGAAAAACAACGTCGCAAAGCACATACTAGTTCACATGAAAGAAAAACCTTTTAGATGTCAGTACTGTGACTACAGATGTGCCCAAAAAAATAACCTAGTTGTTCATGAAAGAACGCACACAGGTTACAAACCGTTCGCGTGTCCTTTTTGCGACTACAGAACTGTTCAAAAACCTAATTTAGTGAAACATATGTACTTACACACGGATCAAAAGCCTTTTAGCTGCGATATGTGTTCCTACAGATGCGTGCAGAAAACTAACTTAACGAAACACAAACAGAGGCATTTAAATGAAAAAGAGGGCGAAAAAGTTGATGTTAAAAACCAAAGTAAACCGTACAGGCCTCGTCAGAAGTCTGTAAAATGTCCACATTGTGCATATAGATGTGTGCAGAAATCTAGTATGGAAAAACATCTACAATTTAAGCATGGAACGCAAGAAAATGGCGAATTTGAACAGGGTTTGAATCTTATGAAGAGTTCAGAGGACGTTGAAAGTATAAATTTGAGTGTGAAAAAAGATTTTGAGTGCGAGGAAAAAGATAGTGTTAGTGATGAGTCATAGTTGTTAAGAGTAAGGAGCTTTGTTTCCATGAAAAGATGATGAATTTTACAGTCTATTGCATTTTTAGGTACTTGGTTGCGTTTTTGAAGTGAACACTTTAGGCACACAATGTCACCCACGGATCTTGATGGTGAATCGGATAACAAACTAAACATTGTAGTTGAAAAACATGTTCGCCCATACATCGATATACGTCACGGTCAATTCTCCAATTGCAAGTGTAAGTTTGTATCGAAAAAAAAAAGTTTTCCTTGATAAAACTACATTTTTTTTTCCTGTACTTAAATATACATTGTTTCTTGCCAAATTTCATGATTCTAGGTCAACGGGAAGTCCCTTGTAGGTTTAGATTTATTGCGAGTATCAAAATATGTCGCATAAATGGCCGCATTTTTTTATTGCGTTGACTTAGAAGCTTGATTTTTTTTTAGAGCTCCAAGGGACCGTAGACCTATGTATTTGATATTAATTTCAACTTGATTCCTCCACGTGTTCCTGAGAAAAAGGGTCTTGACAGACTGACAGACAGACGGACCTATAGGGGTTCTGTTTATTTCTATGAGTTACGGTATCCTAAAAACAAACTGAAAATGCAATAGACTGAATAAAACCATTTTATAAAAGCTCCCGAATTTCGCTTTCTTAAATATAATAGGTACTATGTTTGTTATAATTAAATAATTTTGTAAATAATGATTAATTTGGTAAATAATTGTTTTTTGAGATTATTTCGCTCTGTTTTCACCAATATTATTTTTATTTAGTACTGGCTTCTGCCCTGACTTTGTCCGCTTAAAATGTCTTGTTTTAACATAAAATCTATCTTATGACACTCTGCAATACTGTGGCTTCACATTCGTGAAAGAATTTTCGAAATCGGATCAGTATTTCCGAAGATTAAACCTACATACAAACTCACGTTTATGGTATTAGTAAGATAAGCATAATCAGCCAATAATTTTCCCACTGTTGGGACACAGACCTCTGTGAGAGGGAGTGGGCCGTAATCTACCACACGGGCCATTGCGGGTCAAATTCAAATGCAAATTATTTAGACTAGGCTGAGAATCAGCACTTTTCGAACGTCAAAATTACATAAGACAGTCCCCCAAAAACGCTCGCCCTTCACCACTTCCTAGTGCTTTAGCTGGGAAGAAGTGGTGCAACAAACTCCCCAGCAGCACTGCTGTCTGCTCAGTTAGAAAAAAAATGATTCTATGTAATAGTACTTATACAAAAATAATTTACATTACCACATATTGCAATACAACTCATTAAAAAAAACATTGTATTGAGTAGATTATGTCAATAATAAATGAAAATAAATTGACTTATACAGTCAAATAAACTAAACAAGTCAGAAGTCTTCGAATTTTTGGTTCTAGGACCTCCTTCATGATTTTTTCCTTTACCGTTTTAACATATTATGTTACTAGCTTCTGCGCGCGACTTCGTCCGCAACCTTCCTCAAGAATTGGGCTATCCATTGCAAAAATATTTTTTTAAATCCGATTGGTAGTTCCGGAGATTACTCCCGACGAACAAACTAAGAAACAAACATACAAACAATTTTTTTAATTTAGTTTAGATGATTTTTTCCTTCAACGTTCTGAAATATTATGTTATTGAATTTTAACTAAGAAATTGAACAGTGTTTATGATAAATGTCTGTGTTACAAGTTCACAACCTTTGATTAAATCATGATAAGTGTGGGTGTTTTTGTTAGATACTATGTAGTTGGGAAAATCCCGAAACATGAATGAGTAAAAGCATAAACAATATTTTAAAATATATACGTAACATTCAGGAGGAGCTTGTGGCTAAGTAATAACAGCCGCATGGGTCGATCTATCAGGTTAAGCTACGCTTGCCGGGGTTGATCCGTGGATGGGTGACCTTCTTTACATACCGAGACTCCCCCGTGCCTCGGAAAGCACGTTAGGCCGTTGGTCCCGGCTGTCATTCGTTGATCTTTGACAGTCGTTAAGAGTCGTCAGAAGCCCGAAAGTCTGACAACCAGTCTTTCCAAGGGGTATCGTTTTACCCAGTTACTGGGTTGTGGGGGTCAGATAGGCAATCCCTCAATGTAAAATACTGGTATTCAGCTGCATTCGGTTAGACTGGAAGCTGACCCCAACAAAGTTGGGAAAAGGCTAGGCAGATTCATTTTTTGACGTAACATTTGGAATTGTCCATTGACAGATCAGTGGTGGCCCAGTATGCAGTGGTGGCCCAGTGGGCAGCGGTGGCCCAGTGGGCAGTGGTGGCCCAGTGGTAACGGCCGCGACTTACGAGTTGTAGGTCGGTCGTAGGTTTGAACGTTCACAGGCGCTCTACTTTGTCTAAATTATTTCATCAACATCGTGAGGAAACCGACATGTTCTAGAACCAAAAATTCGAAGACGTCTGACATCTACCAACCCGCACGGGGCCCGCGTGGGGGATTACGGTCCACTCCCTCTCACAGAGAGGAGGCCTGTGTCTCAGTAGTGGGAATATTATAGGGTGATTATGCTTATGCTAGGATTGAAAAATAATTTGAAAAAAAAAAACAATACTGTCTCTATTATAAAAACGACTTAATTCCGACGAGCGTAAAGTTCTTAATACAAAAACACTTTTTGGAACCAAGTTGTCAATTTTGTGTTAAGAACTTTGCGGTAGTCGAAATAAAGTTCAAAATACAATGACTAGCGCAAAGGTTTAAACTTGAACTGGAATTAGAACTCGTTTTGAATGTGTTTTCACGAATGTCCTCATTCGGCTAGTAAATCAAAGTAAAGCAACTTTTATTTCAAACTACCCCCAGTTATGATTAATATTGGTGAAATCAGGCATGCACTGGTCAAGTTGTTAGCTAGAAAATTATAAGCGAGCATGAATACAAAAATAAGTTACCAGCAAAATTCCAACGACCGGAAACCACAAGGTGCATAAAAAAAGGCTACGATCATAATAATCTTTTGACTTACCATTTCCCGACTTACAGAATAAGAATCAGCGTGAAACAGAATTTATTTTCACGCGTTTTGGATATAGTTGGACCGGGACCGCTGTTCCGCGTTTTAGGAATGCTCGGCGAGGCGGGGAGCAGCGTTGACCAATGAGTGGTGGGCGGTACACTACGCGCTGTGAGCGTTGCTGAATGAGCAGCCTGCATTGCCCCTCATAAGGCGCGGAACAGCGGTCCCGGTTCAACAAAAGGAAAAACGCGGCCAACTGCAAGTCGAACTACCGTACAATAATTTTAATTAAAAAAATAAAAAAACGCTGAAAAGAACTCATTTCTTGTACGTGTCGGAGAGAAAATTTCAAGTGTCTATTACGGTTTAAAAAATACAGCTCAGTGGCAGAGGGACGGACGGATGAACAGCGGAGCCAAAAGGTGCGTACGCACGAACGAACAAGAAAATGGTGAACACGAACATGGAACACTTGTGTGCATGTGCGTACCACTAACGAACATCAAACTCTCGTGTTCGTAAAAAAATGTTCGTGGCCATCTAATTTCGAATCCATGGCTACTAAAGAGACCGGGGCGGTTAAGCGTGAACACAAGTCGAACTGTGTTCGTATGGTGTTCGTGTTCGCATGGTGTTCGTGTTCGCTTTGCTAATTTACGTCCTCATGTACGAATCAAACACTCAGTGTTCGATGTTCGTTCACTGCGTACACGCCTTTAGTAATAGGGTCCCGTTGGCACACTTTGGGTACGGAATCCTAAAAAGAATAATTGATTTTCAATTCTATAAAGACAACATCACAATATAAACATTAAAAAAAAAATTGTTTTAGCTAAGCAACAAAAAGTTGCTACATAGTTGCCCGCTTATATTTTCAAGTTAATCTGATCTAAAGTCATTTAATTTTAATACGTTAGTTTTAATTTTAAGAATGAAATGTAAATGAGGCATGTCAAAGAGATGAGATGCGATTTCTTAATATTTTCCACAATTTTAATGTGTTTAGTAGTATTTTTTTTTAAGTTGTTAATAAAACAATCATATTAATATTTTGGAACCTGTTTCATAGTCTCCAGATATGATATACCCAGATATACCAGATAAATTAATAGAACAGTTCGTACGAAATTGTTTACCAGGTATCTGGCATTTATCAGAAGAAACAGGCAAATAAAGTTGTGCAACAGTCGCCCAACAGTCGCGCCACTTCATCAACTTTGACATGTGTCATATTTTTTGTGATATAGGTTATGAATATGACGAAATTGAAAAAAAAATGCTCTCTCGTAGATATTGTTCCTTTGTAAATAAAAAGTGAGATTGAATGCTTTGCTGACAATGAGTACATGAATTAAGCTGAGAATAAACATGCAAGTAACTCGCACAAAAGTATTGCAAGCAGCTTGCATGCTATTGTGTCATAAATTCAAATTATTTTATATTTCTATTTATAAGTACATGGTACTTGTTGAAAGGCCTACACTGTCCTCCCATACCTATTAAAAATACAATTATTTTTAAAAGAGTAACCGTGGAGTTTCTTGCCGGCTCTTTTCTATAGGAAACGACCAATTGGTACCGTGCTCCTAGCTTCTGACGTTTCATAAGCATGTAGGTTTATGTGAAATTAGCATTGCCTCTGTGGGGGGTTACTCTGTGGCGCGTGGTTCGCGCTAATTCGGAAACACGAAGATTACCGAAGCACATACTTTGGAAAGCTGTACAAGGCTTACATAAAAACTTTTAATTGGTGAAGGTCACAATGGCTTAAAACCTACTCGCATACTTTTGTAAAAGTTACTGCTATGTTTATTCCTGTCTATAAGCTGGGAACATACTTGCCACACTCAACGGTGCTCTATGGTCACTTGATGAAATAAAATGTGGAGTGTGTCAAATATGTTCCTGTTTTTAATGATTGACTTTTATTTTAAAGTTAATGTTTGTAAGTACTTATAGAATTTATAGTAGATAGGTATTGAGATTTTGAAATTGCATTGAGCAGAGATTTTTTAGCTTATTAGATTTTATAACACTCCGACTCCTAAATCAAACCACTCTACATTTTTTTTTATGGTGGTGGTTAAATTCAAATTTGGAACAATGGTGGCCAGTATTTCGGCTTCAAAATCGTTTTCTTTGACTTATCTTTTTTAATATTTTTGGCCTTCATACATTACATGGAAATGCACGTTGGCTCGATTTAGGAGTCCAGGAGTGAAGTTTTTTTTTAATGAAACTGACATTTCAAAGAGACCGCTGGTCAGCAAAAGATGTAATTTTGTAAAAAGGTGCTTCGTCACAAAATATATGCAGGCATCTGTAAATAGTATTCTGAGGTTTATTGAAATAATCATCATTTTTTGCTGATCAACATTCAATCATTTTTTTATCAAATCAATTCATCCGCTGAATGCGTCGATCCCTATTTTATGCTAATTATGATTAAAAGACACTCGGTAACAATGGAGTCGGTGTAAAGATGGCCATACACGAAACGGGAAATCCAAGTCAAGTATAATAATAAAAAACAAAATTCCGAAGAATGATATCTAAAATTCGGAGCCTCAAAACACGCCCACATTTTAGTTAATTTACAGAAGATTTCGTAATGTTATTGATGTCGAACTGTGCATATCTAACATCAAGTGGTATAGTTCGCAACAAATCCAATTAAAATTTGGTATTTTGATACCATTTGTGAGCCCAATGTTTAAAAAAATCGAATCGTATGTAAAATTAAGATAAACTTAACTATAAGCTAAAACATGCAATGCTGAAAAGCAGCGTTCGAATATTTTGTGTCTATTTTGATATTATGTGAAAGCATGGTACAATAATATACTTCGCCAGGTATAGCATTCCGAGACACAGTGGTCACGTGGGTAACACAAGTCCACGTCATCACATCTGTGTTACCAGAAGTGTGTAACAATAACTCCCCAGCCATGTTTATTACCTGTGCGAATCCGATAAAACAATGAGGTTTTAATTAACAATTACGTGGGTATATGTTTAAATTGAATTGTTTCGTTTCATTAGACAAACGAAACTACAATTTAAATGCTTTGTATATATTTTTTCCAGAATGGTGACTGAAAACCTTTCCATAATTCGTGTTTTGTTGCAATAAAGTGGCATCTGGATAGTGACGTAAGCATGTGTCACTCCAGGAATGCCAGACGTTGTTTTTTTCGACCATGTGTAAAAGTAAGTGTTTACGACTGTCGTTGATGACTGTACAAAACTGGCAAAATGTGGGTGTTCTCTAGGTACACACCTACCGTACGTAACCTTCAGTGAAAACAGGCTCGGTTGGGGTCATATCTTTATAAATTGTGGCCTATGTTACTCAGTGATAATATAGTGTTCTACTGGTCAAAGAATTATTCAATCGGTCCAGTAGTTTTTGAGTTTATTCACAGCAAACAAAAATACAAATATTTTCTTAAATAATATTAGTGTAGATAAACTCTGTTTGTTATCGACCATAATGTAATTAGAAAACCGTTGCGTGTATCGCCATCTTTACTTGTACGCAGTGGTTACTGTCTGTGGCTGTGATTTTTGAGAAAATACGTTACATTTTGGTAATTCGGTTGTGAGGTATTCGTAATGTAAGGAAGAAAAGTGTGGCGATCAAACAGAATGTAAATGTTTGTGCCTCTAGCGTAAAAATGACCGTAAAATATAGTACATATCTATGTTACTAACATACCTAATCTGCGTTCGCAATGTATTTGCCAAACATATAAACAAACACGAATTTTCCACTTAGACAAACATCAGCAAGCAGGTGTACATAAAGTTAAGTTAAGACTAGTATTGTTGAAAAAAACATAAAAAAATATGAAGTTGTAGCGCAAACTGAACCCTATATGTAGGCATTACAGTTGTTTTTCCTAAAACTCGTGTTTGTTTACATGTTTGGCAAATGAATTGCGAACGCAGTTTATACTCCATAGTTTAAGGTAGTTAAATAAAGGTAAACAAATCGTAAAAAGGGTTTTTATACATGACTTTTTCTTGTTTCAAAATACGATATAACCAAATCAATTCTATTTTAGATTTTTACAATAGTTTCCTCTTTTATTAATGTATGTTAAATTTTATCGTTTATTTTTAAACTACTCTTTGTAGATGTAACTGTTTGAGCACAATTTTTTCTTAGATTTATAATCATAATATTTTTTTTTTGTAATCTGGCTTTCGTAAAGAGCCCAAACTCTAAACGTCAACGAATTATAACGTTGCTAAATTGAAGAGTACAACTGTGACGTAGCATGACAACTGAAGTGACAGGTATTATGTTTAGTCGGTTACTGGACAGCTGTCTCGTCACGTGGTTTTTTTGTTTATCTTTATGTAACTAACAAAACCTATGGAGTATAGTTCGTGCTTGGGCTACTGTAATGTTGATATAGTCCGTGCGCGACTGCTAGTCACAGCCGGTGGTATGTGAGCGATGAGACGGAGGAGGGGAGCCATTGACAAAATTGGCAGTCTGAGTTAGCGTGGCCTTTCTCTAACTACCTCGTCTCACCGCTCACATACCTCATGCCACGACATAGGGCGGTGCGTCTTGCACCGCGGGGCGGCGCTCGAATGTTCCCTTGTCGCTCTCCTCCCCTCAAGTCGCAACGCGGCGACTCATGGCACGCTCTAAATAACTTCTAACATTTAATATGTTCTTGCTACGGTCGCAGACGCAAGATGCAGGTCGCGCGAGCGGTAATGTCGTGGCCTAGGGGTCGGGCGGTGACTAGCAGTCGCGCACGGACTATAGTGCGAATCGTGCGCACATCGTGTGACTTATGTCAACTTCAAGTCTAGATTAATGGCTTTTGTGGAAAAGACATCACAATTTTGCCAATATGTAAGTGTAGTCAAAGAAATGAAATGTGAAGCAAATTGACTGCCAACTTAAATTTTCCGTCATTTTTTGACGGTTGTATGAAATACTGTGCGTTCATTATAACTTGTCCAGTGATGTGATTGGTAGAACTGTTCTGGCAGTCGCCATTTTGAACTCTATTAGTATTGAAACTTAGTTTGAAAAGCAATGGTGCCAACATGGGAGCATGGGACAAGTTATAGTGAACGGTATGTAGCTTGCAGCTTGGCGTATTGACGTAGACTGGAATAACTTCTATGATGTCTACGCTGGAGATTAATCAGTGAATATGTTCTTTGATGTGATTTCATGTCACTTTAAGGAGAAAAAAATATTGTCTCCATAATTGACATGACCTTGATTGAGGATGGTACACACGGCTACACCTCAAGCTATACATTTCCAGTTTACGCTGGTCTCGCATTGTATAGGATTTCCGTACAATGCGACGTCAGCTTATACTGGAAAGGAAATGTCTAGCTTGATGTGTAGCCGTGAGTACCTCTGAGTTGTTTTAATATTTTGCGAGTCGCTACTCTTTTTTTAAAAACTTTAATCATGTAGCATATGAAAATTTCTCGAAAATGGCGGAGATGGGAACGCTTTTTTGCCAAGAATCGATTTACAAATCAAGCTAAGGTCAAAATTTTTAATAATTTTAAATAATAAATATATCTTATGCCAATAGGCTGTGACATAATTTCCATAATGTTTGTAATTATAAGTGGCCCGTTTAATCGGCCGCACGTCAGTAGTAACAAAATCAGTATAAACTGGCCTCTTATTCTATTGAATATAATAATGAATAGCAGTGAAAGCCTAGTGGTGAGACTGCCGGACTGCCAAGTCATAGGTCTCGACTTCGAACCCAAGGCACGCACCTCTGACTTTTCGGATTCATGTGCGTATTGTATAATTAACACTTGCTTCAAAAACGGTGAAGGAAAACACATCGTGAGGAAATGCTTGAGAGATATTTCTTTATGGCATGTGAAGCCAAGTCAGAGGCCCATGGGCGGCTTTAAAACTCAGGTTAGTCAATAACTACTTGAAAAAAAAACTTAAAAGTCCGTACTAAGCAAAGTGTTACTAAAGACTTGCGGTTGACTGTACAACAGGCAATATAATTGTTACCAAGGAAGTTTCGAGTGTACCTTAAATTTTGTACATCACAAAATTTTTTTTGTATATTTTTTTTAATACTACGATTGCTAAGTATAGGAAGAGACTTAAAAAGGTGTTACATGTCGCGTTAAATGGAAAATGAAAAGCAATATAGAAAGAGAAAATGCGTTGACCGCAATTTGACAGCAACTTTTTGTTGCTGGTCTGTATTAAAATAGTTGCACGATTGTCGCCCTATTTTTGTGTTTCAAGTCTGTTTCTGTACTTATTTTTTATTTTAATAATTTTTTGTATGTTCTTTTTTTAATAAATGCCGCTTACCAAAGTGATTTTATTGTTTCTTTTCACCCAAATTCTGACATCCGACGAGACGCTTCGCTTTTGGAAACAAAATATGCATAGTAAACTGCACCCGTCAAAGGGGTGATTCTGCCTGTCATACTAAACAACTTTCTCTAAAAAACACATACAGGTACAGCTTTGCAAAAAGTAGTGAATGTGGAACGAGGGCGCCACTATCGCACATAGCTCACTTGAATGGGAAGTAAATTGTTAAAATAAATGTGCAACAAAAAACGCTGCTTGTAGATGACTCAAATCAAAACCTCGTGTATCGAAATTGTCTACTGTTGTATAGGAATTCGATATTTTTTCACGAATCAGATATGAGTTTGTAGCGGCATGTACATCGCTACATGCGAACTACGCATCAAAGACCTGACGTCACACAACATCCTGACGTCACACAAATCCTGCATCGAGCAATTAGAGTTTACCGCGCGATGAACATATATACAAGCTTCCCGACTTCAACCTCAGGGCAGTTGCCCGCCAGATATCACACCCGTCTGGTCGGAGGATCTTCCCTTTTCTATGGGGGATGAGTGAACTTTACACCCTGTTCCTCATACCCCTAAATTCGTGACCCCGAATATGAACGTCAACGCAGCCTTCGTGCAACTACTTCAGCGTGACGTCATCATCATCATCTCTCCCGCAAGCTTTCGTGAGGCGATTCACACAGCCAGTCAGCACCCACGGCTTCAACGGGTATCCTGACCACCAGCATGCAGCGAACGCGCATTCCTGGTCATCACCCTCAGCCACAATTCGGCGCTGTACCATATCCGACCCAATGGATCAAGACGCAGCGCCACCCCGACACACTGGGGAATCACCGCAGACAGTTCCGACTCACCGCGAACTATGCGGCACCCAGTTCCGACTCACAGGAACCACAGCTGGCACTGTGAAGCATCGCAAGATTCAATACTCAGCCCACTATCGACCTCCGGTCTCCGGAGGGGAGTGATGTAGCGGCATCTACATCACTACATGCAAACTACGCATCAAAGACCTGCCGTCACACAACATCCTGACGTCACACAAATCCTGCATCGCACAATTAGAGTTTACCGCGCGATGAACATATATACAAGCTTCCCCACTTCAACCTCAGGGCAGTTGCCCGCCAGACATCACACCCGTCTGGTCGGAGACACCTCCCTTTTCTATGGGGGATGAGTGAACTTTACACCCTGTTCCTCATACCCCTAAAAGTTTCATGGTGAAAATTGTTTACTATGACGGTGTACAATCACCCCCTTGACGGATGGAGGTGTCTAAATCGCCACCCTGTACAAAAATAAAATAAAATTGCACTTAATTTATAAGAAGTATGCGAATTCGTCCGCGTGGATGACGTAAATTACCCCACAGGAATACTATCAGCATAAATAGTATGCTATATCCTAATGGGGGATTTACAGAAGGTCGATTTTCGCCTTGCGGCTGGTCGCTTACCAAATCGCCACCCCATTTACACAGGTCGATAAAAATCGCGACAGACCTAGGAGGTAGCGGGACGAATTCGACTTTTTCCATAAGGATTGGCCACAAACGGCAGAAGATAAGAGGAAAGGGAAGGGAGGACTTTACCCTGCAGGATAGGTTAAAACAGATGGCACGCTCCACAAAATCATTTAAATAAAAAGCGACTTTTGTCCAGCACAATAAAGTTCCATTCAGGTCGCACAGCGCTACAGACCTACAGTTATGTTCACCTAAAAGTTGCCTCCCTTTCTATCAACAAGGTCTGGCATTCCGCGACATATGCTTACGTCACAATCCAGTTGGCACTCTATTGCGACAAAACACGATTAAGGAAAGATTTTCAGGAACCATTCTGTTAAAAAATATGTACAAAGCTTTTAAATTGTCGTTCCGTGTGTCTAATCAAACGAAACAATTCAATTTAAACATAAATCAACGTAATTGTTAATTAAAACCTACATAATTGTTTTATCGGATTCGCATCACAGGTAATAAAGGTGGTTGGGGAGTTATTATTACAAATTTCTGGTAGCACAGATGTGATGACGTAGACTTGTGCTGCCCACGTGACCACTGTGTGTATATGCCATACCTGGCGAAGTATATTATTATACCATGCCTGGAGTGTTGCATGCCCATGAATTGTGGAGAGTGGTGGTGTTACTAGCTGTTGTGTTCACTATATTCCAATTTGAGAGTATCCCTTTTAGGCATAATAGAAATAATTTTGTTACGTCCACTCGACAACAGATGTCATTATTACAAATTTTATACTTTCTACTAGATGTCACTGCGATCAGTGTGCAAGTAGTTATTCTACTTGATAATAGATGGCGCTAGTAGACTAGCGAATGACAAAGTACTTACGATGCCTTCACAGCTGGTATTGTATGTAGCTTTACTGTAAATGTACGTGGTAACCATGCACTGCTTGTTTGTTTTATTATCACCTAGTATCATTAAGTTAAGGTAGGCGCTAAAGTAGCTCTCGAAATTCAAATGTTCTGACGTATTTGCAATAGGCCGGTTGTTGTACTTATGTTGATCAAAATAAGATTCGCGACCATAAAATAGATGTATTTACAAAATTAAAATCATTAATACAATTCTTTAAGTTCAAATTGCCATGTTGAATGACTACCTAGGTATATATTTAATTAAATCATGACATTTGACGTCAATTCGATGTAAGAGAATTGTATTGATGATTCTAATTCTGTACATTTTTCGCGGGCACCCTGAGGCTAGGGTCGTAATTAGGTATTCTGTTCATTTTCCTAAGTCGCATATTGGGCAGGTCCCTCTCAGTTCTCTCGTTTGCAACCAGGTTCTCTTATTGGCTTGGTCGACTCGCTATAGACCCTATCATTAAACCCCCGTAATTTATGGTACTAAATAAAGCCAAGGAAAATTAAATTTTAAGCACATTGAATACCAACATAAACGGGATGCAAAATGCAAATTTTCTTACGTTTTTTGCAATTTGCAGGTCAGTGTCAGGTTGTATCTTGATTAAAACATGATTCACGACCGTCACAAATATGGCTTTACCGAATTATAATCATTAGAATCAACAATACCTACATTTCCTTAAGTAGTAGTTTCCGTAAGTTGGCCTCAAAATTATAATATCTTTAAATAAGTCAAACTCAAACTCAAAGCATTTATTTCAATTAAGCCATTTATAGGCACTTTTGAATTGTCAAGGAATCGGTCAGTCAGAAATATGAAGCTAGTTGCACATTCCAAAGCGTAGTAAGTACCTATGGAGAAGAACGGGCAAGAAACTCCACGGACGCTCTTTTAAATAAATTGTTACAAAATATTGCTTACATCATTCATGTTGAATTTAAACATATGAGAACTATGTAGAAAGACGTGCAAGTTAGAAGTGTCCGTAATAAAAAGATAAAACACGGAACAATACAAAAATTTAAATCAGCCAAGGCAGCTAAGAGTTAACTAGTCCCAACTGACGGCGCCCGTTCACGAACATGACGCATGGATTAGCACCATTCAGCTCAACCATTTTGAAGGGAGCTAAATGATCCAACACACGCGCCACCATCAGCGAGACATTTGAGTGAGCATGACATACTCACAGCCGCCAGGGCACATTCAAGTCAATAAAAGACGTATTACCCGGTAAATTTTAGCTCATTAGTACATAGTACTCACACCTGTTCTCTGAAATTATATAATAGAAAGGAAATTGATTTTATACAATGCAAAAATGGTCTTAAACTCTTCGGCAGCTCCAACTGTTTTTTCAAATGTTAATCAAATAGTTGTGGTTGTGCAGCAGGACCAGCATTGAGCCAAGCATTTCTATCAGCGATGTAATCCCCCAACTTATAATATGCCTGCCTGCATAGTGTGTGTTTAATACAAGATTTGAATTTCGTCTCATTCAGTTGAAGTATGTGGGTAGGAATTTTGTTGTAACATTTTAACCAGTATCCCATGAAAGATGAGACCACTTTAGCCAGTCTGAAACCTGGTTGAACTAATAGGTCCCTAATTCTTGTACTATAATTATGTCTATCACGTCTTTTACTAAAAAGATGTTTTCATAGATATATTGACAAGGTACCGTCATGATGTTAATATCCTTAAACAGTTCCCTAAAAATAGACTCGATGTCTGCAGCCCGTCCCCACAGTAAAATACTGTAAGACGTGATACTATGAAAGTAACTAAAATAGACCAGGCTCGCGGTATCTACATCAGTAAATTGACGGATTTTTCTCACAGCATATGCTGCTGAACTTAACCGTCCTGCAAGAGATGTTAAATGAGGACCCCATTGTAACCTTGAGTCGAGCGTGATCCCTAGGAAAACAGTTTTATCGACGAACTCTAGTTTCTCTTGATTCAATACTATCTCACAATCACTACTCTTGACATTTGGTAAAGAAAAATTTATGCACTTAGTTTTTTTAATATTTAATACTAAATGATTAACAGTGAACCAACTTTGGACCTGCAGCAGGGCGTTAATTACGTCGTCGAAATTCGTAGCACGTCTATCTACCTTAAAAGTTAAGGAAGTATCGTCAGCTAATAACACCATTTGTAGTTGATTTTTTAATAAATGGAGTAGATCATTGATATAAACTAAAAAGAGGAATGGACCCAATATCGAGCCTTGTGGCACACCCATTTTTTCTTTTAAACCTAGGGAATTGATACCGTTTATTTGGACTTTCTGTTGTCTATCATTTAAATAAGATTTTACTAAATTGAGCGCAAGTTTTCCAAGTCCGTAATGCTCAAGTTTCAAGAGTAAGATTTCGTGATCAACGCAACCAAATGCCTTGGAGAGGTCTCAAAAGATTCCTATGGCGTCTTGGGCCTCTTCCCACGCGCTAAAAATGTGTCTTAATAAGGTTATACCGGCGTCGGTTGTACAACGTCCTTTGGTGAAACCATACTGTTGATCATGAAGGATTTTATTTGTGTTAAAATGATTGAGCATTTGATTAAGCATTACCTTTTCAAACACCTTGCTGAAGACCGGCAACATGGACACGGGTCTATAATTATTGGTGTCTTTACTGTCCCCGGATTTGAAAAGTGGTATTACCTTACTGTATTTCATTAAATCCGGGAAGTCTCCTTAGTCCACACACAAATTAAATATTAAGGCTAAGTAAGGCGCTATGGTCTCTTTAATGGACATTCCCCAAAGATCTTCGGTTAATTTAATCTTAATTTGCTTAAAAGCTTTTATTACTGTTGTAGTCATGTTATAGGGTAATATGAACTTAGAGAATTGTATTGATGATTTTTATGATTATAATTCTATACCTAAATAAATATTTGATACGGCCGCGAATCATATTTATATCATCATTTAACCTGGTACTGACCTGCAAATAGGGATGATGACTGGGTAAAAAAAAAGAAATTCTAATTAGTCTCTCAGTCAGTTAATACAAAAATATTAGACACGTATTTTTTGCTTTATCATATTAATAACAAAATACTTAGATAAAACGCATTTTGACTTGGGGAGTGGGGGTCGCTACGTCACAAATATCTAAGTATAAAATCTACATACTTGTGACGTCATGGCAACCCCTAGCTGGAGGCTTTAAGTGTAGAAGCTTAAGGCAGCCACAGGAAAGTCCGGTTAAGCAGCTACGACCTAGATGCGAGATGCTCAATATAAAAAAGAAAAAAAAGTCATGGCACATTTTAACTCAAGGTATCGCCCTAGTCTTTAGATTACGTAAAAAAAGAATATTAGATAGAATATTTTTTTTATAATCTTCAAGACGGACTAAAAAAATATTTTTTGATATCATACCTATTGCAAAAATCGTAAGAAAATTTGAATTTCTCGGGCTACCCTGATGCTTTCGCCATATTGTTCGTATAATCAAATCATAACTTTACTGTCATTACAGTTGTGCGAACTGGCTATAATACAGCAATTTGACGTAGTGTGCCAATGTGCTTAACGATTAATCTTCCTCACTATACAACCTATCAAAACAATGAAATCCCCAACCACAATATTATAATTAAAACAACTAAATAAAGTAAAAAACAAAACTCTCAAAATCACTGTCATGCACACGCATCCATTTAAAATTTAATTCGTTACTCCCGAGTAACCCCGAGCGCTTCCGAACGCAGTTAAACTTATTAAATTGTAGCCGGACAATGATTGACGTGGCCCGAGGCAAGCTTCCGTGGCATTTGGCTTCCCTTCGTTAAAATAATCGAGAACAGGTGAAAATAGGGGGTACAGATGGATTTGGGTATGGTTATGTGTGTCTATCTGCAACTACATGGGCGAAAATCTTTGCGGAGAATTTAGGTTGCAGAATGCATAATTTCAAATAGTAAGAAAAAAAATTGGTGCATTTTTTATTTGGCAGCTAGTAATTTCTCCTTTGGCGAGTGCATTTTCAAATATAAATCTAACAAACGTCTAAACCTTAGAGCTCTTCGTTTGAAAATTCCACACTGTGTTCCCATAACCCTTAGGGTATTAATGACACCATGTCAGTTAATCAACTGGAATATGAATTAATTATCAAATAATATTTTTTTTTTTTTCATTTTCTTGTACAATGAATCGACAAAGTCAGGATTATTTTGGTAAAACACCCTTACGTAAAATATAAAAAAAAAAACTATTTTGTCCATAAAACAAAAATGACAACGTCGCATTTTCTTAGCTTAAATAAACGTTTGTTTTCTTTGAAAATGATTTACTCGTACTCGAGAGTCTAGTGTTATGTTATCAACAAAACTATGGAACACTTATTCTAGGACTTTTTGAATTATTTTAACTAGCATTCAACGTGTAACAAAAACCCTGTCCAATCCGTAAGGGTGTTGTTAAGAATCGTACCTACTGAGACTCTATTTACCAACGAGGTAATTTTCAGGGAAAAAAAAATATCACCGCAATTTTTTTCAATGGGGAATTTTACCGCGGTTGGGGCGAGGGGGGCCGTCGTTTAGTGGGTGTCTACAAGTCATAGCGTATGACCCCTGTTGAAAATTTACCAATTTTTAATGGAATTGGGATAATTTTGGTACTAAAAACGTGAATTTCGAATAGAAATAACTTTTTAATTTTTTTTTGGTAATGTTATTAGAGTACCTATGTGCCGTTTACGGATCGGACAGGGTTTTTGTCACACATTTTATAAGCCTTAGAGTTATGGGACATCAATATAAAAACAAAGAAAAGAAAGAAAGAAAGAGTAAAGTTTATTATTTGGACACAGTTCGTGAAACACAAAATACAAGTTACAAAATAAAAATTAAACTTTTTATATATAAATATGGGTTTTAATAATTATGTTTATTGGAACGTAGTTCCATATCGCACATTATACTCTGCACACAGGTAAACGGAAAAAGTGTAACCTTTTGACCGTCAGGACAATTTTGTTACGTAACAAAAGTTTAAAGGCACAATTCCACCCCAAAATCCTTTATAGGTCTCGAGTTCGAACCCAAGGCAGTTCGAGTTCGAGAGGATTCATGTGCGAATTGTATAATTATCACTTGGTTCAAAAACGGTGAAGGAAAACATCGTGAGGAAACCGGCATGCCTTTTTTTTTAAGGGTGGGAAATTATCAAATAACTTCTCCCGCTCTGGGTGGAGCGGGAGGGCGTGTCAGACTTTTACTGACTAAAACCCACCCGTGTTCCTTCCGTTGCCTGTGTACCGGGGCCGCGATATCCCTTTCGGACAAACTCGCAACCCTGGCAGGCATTGGCCCTTACGGACCCCGTCAGTTGAAACCTGCCTGAGAGATATTTCTCGACGGCATGTGAAGCCAAGTCAGAGGGTCATGGGCGGCATAAAAATTCTGACACCAGGTTAGACACCACACGAAAAAGAAGAAGACCCCAAAACATACGGACTTTAAAATACCCCTTTCGTATTAAAATCTTTACTCACGCCCTTTAAAATAAATCAATGAACTAATGGCGCGCAAATTTCACTCAATATAAATCAATAAAATATGTTGGTGATCATTTGTCGTTATTTATTTTGTATTCTAAGTTACGACCCCACTAATGTTATTATTAAAATATCGTAAAGTATCCTTTTAGAAAACTTATTGCTGTCAATGGGTTCCAAATGAAATGATTTTTTACAAGCTTTTTAATCACTGGCTTCGTTCATGTGTTTCGTTCCGGGTACTTGCTTTGTCATCCATTTTTCAAGCACTTTCAGGCATCCGATTGAGCTGAAACTTGTCATACTTACGAGTATATAACTTTGGTAACATCTCAAAAATATCAGAGTTGGGCTAATGATGGAACCCTAAGGTGACCATATAATAGGAATTCCTCAGCTAAATAAGATAGGGTCGTTGGTGTTTACAGTTATGTTGATTATTGATTATTAGTAATTAGGATGTCATAGCTAAGTAGTAAATAATTGCCGCGGTCAGTCCGTGGATGGGTGAACATCTTTACATATCGAAACCTCTCCGTGCCTCTGAAAGCACGTTAAGCCGTTGGTCACGGCAGTCATTCGTGGATCTTTGACAATCGTTACGGGTCGTCAGAAGCCCGAAAGACTGACAATCAGTCTTACCAAGGGGTATCGTGTTACCAAGTAACTGGGTTGTGGAGGTCAGATAGGCAGTCACTCCATGTATAATACTGGTATTCAGCTGCAACCGGTTAGACTGGAAGCTGACCCCATACATAGTTGGGAAAGGCTCGGCAGATTGATTGAAGAAGGATGTATCTAAGCTCTTCGTGAAGGAGCTTGTCTGAGGTGAAGGTATATATCCCTGCCGCCAAGCAACGTCACTGGGTACTGTTTGCAGAATGCCGGTCATTATCTACAAAAGACGTTCAGTTTTGTCTCTGGAATAGCAACAGCTGCGATGCCCCTGGTGTTGCAGATGTCCTAAGACGCCGGTGACCAAGTTTACTGTCTCGTAGACCGTCCACTTGATTGTCCTCAAGACATCTAGGAAGAATCTGCTCCTGCATCCATCCTAAGACTATTGTGCGAGCTCAATGATATTATTAAAAAGATTAAAATGTTATTAACATATTATCCTGAAAACATTTAGGTACCTAACAAACAAAAAAATCGTCTATTTTCTAACGGAACAGCCTGATTTTTCTAAACTCCAAAGCTACGGTTTTTGTTCACGAATTTCGCAACACAAGTCAATCATCGCGTTCGCTGGTTCAAACACCTGTCATTGTCAGCCATGTTGGATTTTAGAAAAGTTAGGTTAGGTTTAAACGAATTTTTTCGTTGACTAAAAAACGATATTGGTAGTTTGTTATTTTGAGATGATAGCGATGTTGTTTTGAAAATATTTAGTTCATATGTACTGTTGCTAGTTTAGATTTAATTATCGATAACAACTTGAAGTAACAGGGTCGCCAAATTGGTGTTATGTATAAGAAAAAAAATTTGATAGATTATCTACCCAACATTCGATATTCAAAAACGGCAGGATGTCGAAGTAGGACTCCATGTCATCATTATCTGGAGCGAAAAATTTACAAGATGTTAAATGACTTCGCTTATTCGCCGATGTTTTGACGTGCCGAAACGTGACGTGAAGAAAATATAAACATGCTTTATAATTTATAGAATTTTGGTTGACTTGTTTTTATTCTCCTTCCAGTTATTTGTTTTTGCAGTCGGGTTTTTTATTGTTTTAAATTACAATTTATCTACTTTATGTATTGTGTTTTTTTTCTGTGAGCAATTTCTTTTTTACCATTATCTGCATGGCTATTGAACAGATCTGAACTTTGCCTATGAATGGGTAGCCATTCAAAATAAACGAATAAACAATTTTCGTCTCATCATTAACAACAACAACACAAAAAATACATCTTTTAAAATTCACAAAACACTCTCAGTGTGTTAAATGTACTGTAATAATTTGCAATCAAGTCATCATACCCGTTTAGTACCCGACATTTGTAAACATTAGTTAAACTTACTGTAGCATGTAATTTTTGAAAGAACGTAATTTATTATGATTTTAAATTAATGTTTCTCGAAAAAATATGTTTTGCTAGTCTTTTGGGGCGTTTTGAGTTCCGTATATGGTTAAGAAGTATTTTTGTATTTAATCAATCTGCCTAGCCTTTTCCCAACTATATTGGGATCAGCTTCCAGTCTAACTGGATGCAGCTGAATACCAATTATTTACATAGAGCGACTGCCTATCTGACCTCCACAACCCAGTAACTGGGTGATACGATACACCTTGGTAAGACTGGTTGTCAGACTTTCGGGCTTCTGATGACCTGTAACATCTGTCAAAGATGCACGAATGACAGCCGGGACCAACGGCCTAAGGTGCTTTCCGAGGCACGGAGGATTCTCGGTATGTAAAGATGATCACCCATCCACAGACCAATCCCGGCAAGCATAGCTTAACCTGATGGATCGATCCGTGCGGCAGTTATTACTTAGCCACAAACTTCTCCTATTTTTGTATTTAAATCTAAAATAAATAAAATACATTAATGAATAAATAAGCTTGTGTTGCCCTACTACAGGGCAACGGCCTTCCTTTTTTTCCAGTCAACATGATCCTGCGCCAATCTGGAGTTCTGGACAAATCCCGCCTGTGGGCATCCCGCCATTTACGCCTGGGTATGCCACATTTAAATCTTACTTAGATAAAATTCCAGCACACCCTAACCAACTAAACCAACCAACCAACTTAACCAACCAACCTAACCTACCAACCAACCTAACCAACCAACCTAACCAACTAACCTAGCCTACCAACCATCCTAATTAACCACCCAACCTTTGTGACTGGATATTCTTTATATTACTCAGAGAAAAGGAAAAAAATAGAACTGTTTTACCTATTGTTTACTATTTACCTATAGAAAAGAGAAAACATGTGAACCTACTTTCGAAATACTGATGCTGATCAGCTCTTTTGTACACGGTGTGACAGGATTTTCAGGAGAAAATTTGGTTTTGCTAGTCATCAGAGAGGTCACAGAAGGGAATAGGGTCGCTTTCGCCAGATACCCAAGACTATACTTACGTTTCAATAATAATTTCGCTTTATTCATGGCTCAAAATTTTAACGAGATCCCCAAAACTACTCTAACAGATCCCCAAAAACATTAATTAATAACAAATAAATTCTACAAAAACATCGATAAATTATCCAACAATTGAATTCGCGCCTTTTCTAATGTCAAATTAGGTCGGCCATCGCTGCGAAATGTCAAAATGTCTTTGTTCTATTCGGGTGCGTTCGCGCGAACACTTAATTTTTCCAAATGGGGTGACTTTTTTTAGGGGTATGCTTACTTTTTTATTGTGTATGCTTGCGTGTGGCCGTTTTAGAATTAAATGCAGTTTTTATGTAATCTTCCAAGGAATGTATTGTAGTGTTTGAAAATGTAACAACTTAAGTTTTTGCACGTGTTTGCGTGAGAATTTCAAGGGTTAGTTTTAAAATATTGTGACTGATGTCAACCCTTTACCACCCATGTTTATGTTAAACATCTCATAATGATCAAGCATGGCTTAAGGGGTAAAAAAGCTGCAAGGACTGATTACGACATGAAAAGTTTAAACAAGTCAATCGATCGAGATTGACTTGGTTAAACTGTTCATGCCGTAATCAGTCCGATAATGGGCGACCATTCGTTACAATAGGGATGGTGGCAAAATTTTTTTTTAGTCCGCCATGGAGATTATTAAAAAATATTGGACACGTATTTTTTCTTTTTTTACGTAATATATAGATTACGGCGATACGTTGACTAAAAATGTGCCATGACGTCACGAGTACTTATGTAGATTTTATACTTATTAGTGACGGAGCGATCCACTTAAAATGCGTTTTATCTAAGATTTTTTTTATGAATCATATTAATAAAAAAAATCTCAAGTTAAATTTTCTTACGTTTTTTGCAATAGGGGTGATGACAAAAAATATTTTTTTAGTCCGTCTTGAAGATTATAAAAAAAATATTCTATCTAATATTCTTTTTTTACGTAATCTAAAGATTAGGGCGATACCTTGAGTTAAAATGTGCCATGACTTTTTTTTCTTTTTTATATTGAGCATCTCGCATCTAGGTCGTAGCTGCTTAACCAGACTTTCCTGTGGCTGCCTTAAGCTTCTACACTTAAAGCCTCCAGCCAGGGGTTGCCATGACGTCACAAGTATGTAGATTTTATACTTAGGTACTTGTGACGTAGCGAACCCCACTCCCCAAGTTAAAATGCGTTTTATCCAAGTATTTTGTTATTAATATGATAAAGCAAAAAATACGTGTCTAATATTTTTGTATTACCTGACTGACGGACTAATTAGAATTTCTTTTTTTTTACCCAGGTATTCCTATTGTGGCCAATTCATGCTGCGGAAAAAACGGCCGACGATAACTTGGTAGTTCCGAATTCGCGCA
Organism: Agrochola lota; assembly: GCA_947364205.1. NCBI lineage: Eukaryota > Metazoa > Arthropoda > Insecta > Lepidoptera > Noctuidae > Agrochola > Agrochola lota. The sequence goes on along the minus strand of OX376246.1, from coordinate 2,768,806 downwards.
GAAGGCTGCGCAATAACATTTTTTTCGGAACCAAATGGTGATGAGGCATGAATGAGGCGAGTGAGAGAACATGCGCGAAAGTTCATAGTGCCTATGTTCAGACCTGCCAAGTTATATCGGCCGTATTGTATATGGCTGAATGTCGGACACCTTAAATTATGAAAAAAAAATATGCAATAATGTATTTAATCGGATTTGTGCACTCTCTATCCCTGGATTACCTACTACTTATATTTTTTTCGAAATAGATCCGTTCGTTTTCTGGCTAAGCTATATGAGTTTCAAAAACTAAAAAAGGCAGTTTGAATTTTTGTCAAAATCTGGTTTAATTTTACTGCTTTGCTCTACAGTTCCTAGTTCCAGATTTCATCCTGAACTCCCATAAAGAAAATTCAACATAACATACCCTGCAGCTTATCTATAACACTAAAAGAATCAAAACTTACTAAACCGTCCCCCTGCCTCTGACTCTGCTGATCCCCCACACGTTACATTAGTAAACGTAGCTCGTATACAAATAATATTGAATGTACAAATTGCTCTGAAACGTAATACGATGCGAATTTAAGTGGGGAGCAGGGCAGCACTTGGGTGGAACATTATTTCCATGTTAACCCATGTTGTTGACTTGAAAGAGCATGGCAGTTGAGAGTATGTCATGCTCACTTAAATGTCTCGCTGATGGTGGCAAGTATGTTGGATCATTCGGTTGCCTACAAAATAGTTGAGCTGGATGGTGCTGATCCACGCATCATGTTCGTGAACAAGCGCCGTCAGTTGAGACTGGTCATCTCTTATCTGCAAGGGCTTATTTTTTATCTTAAATTTTGAATTGTTTTGATTATTTTTTGTACATTGTTCTCACATATAGAAGAAACAAGAATAATGTACCCAGGACTTTGTAATTTCTATATTTAAAAGAGTGTCCTTGGAGTTTCTTGCCCGTTCTTCTCCATAAAGATCTACGTTTTGGAATGGGCAACTAGCTTCAACTTTCTGACCTAACTAACTGACCGACTCCTTGACAGTTCAAAAGTGCCTGTAAATGGTTTAATTGAAATAAATGCTTTGAGTTTGAGTTTGTCCCGAAAGTAACAAAAACTATAGCACTTTAAATGATAGCCATCACGAATGTTTAAAAAAAAATTAAAAAAAAAAAACATAAATTACTGATTTCAGTATTGCAGTCGCAATATAAATTAAGGGTTTGCAGGATAATTAATCTAGATTTCCTTCAAATATTTAAAACAAAGTTACTGTAGTTTGTAAATAAAACTTATTTGATTTAAAATTGAGATGTGGTTTATTTATTTATTTGGGAAAATCATGCTCAAAATTACAGACACAAATCCAAGTAATTGCACAGTTAAAAATTTCAATAAAAACAGTAATATTTAAACATAGTATAATATGGAAGGAATAACAATAAGAAATTAACAAACAAAACAAGCAAAACTAACAAATAACTACCAATAATATTGGCACATAAACTCATCTTTCGTTCATCTTCTCGCAGAATCTCAAGCATGTAGTGCGACTATTTATCTCGCGGTAAATAAATCACAACCCTGATCGATGTCAGTAATGCTCTACGGACATCGACTCAGGAGTGTGATTTGTTTAGCATTGCGAGCGCGCGATCAAGGGCGTTTGTTAAAATGAGAAACTTTGCGTGTTGACGGATTGGTGATTAGTGACCATCATTTAACTAGCCTTTTCCAAACTATGTTGGGGTCGGCTTCCAGTCTAAGCGGATGCTACTGAATACCAGTATTTTACATGGAGCGACTGCCTATCTGACCTCCACGACCCAATTACTTGGTAACAATACCTCTAAGACTTACTTTTGGGTTTCTGATTACCCGTTACGACTGTCGAATGACGACGTTTAACGAGCCGCGGCACGAAGGGGCGCCAGACTGTCATCTAACAGGACCAAATGATGACAGATCGTGCGGCGGGCAATGACAACACCTACAATTGTATACAGTTCATCGTGATCATGACTGCTCTATCAACAGTGAAGCGAAGAAGAAGACAGTACGACTCTCACACCACTCTGGCGCAGTCCGGTATCAAACGCTTAAATTTAAAGAACCCTAGATTGGCTCTACGAAACTACAACTTTAAGAACGTTTACCAAGAGATCCTAGCTACGCCTATCGTGATAATAGATCACAGCAAAACCGTCAATACTCTCCACTATTTGATGGCCCCCGGCAATTTATCACCGAGTCCGTCCCTGTGCTCGTCACAGTCATGTTAACAAGTACACAACACACACTACACTGTGTACTGATGACGTCAGTGTGTGGATGCGGTAGTTTAATGCAGCAAGAGTTTTTGAGTAAGGCTCACTGATCTGGATAGTTTATTTTAGTATAAATCTGGAAGCGAGGAGAGGAATCACTGGCAGTTATGACCTCCATTACAGATAGGAAGATTTGATTTTAGTAATCTATTTTATTCACAATAAAGTTTATTTTGACAAAAGATATATATATATATGTATATATATATAGTTAATTGACTCAGACGTGACATTGCGATAATCCATTATAAAATACAATAACCACTGCGTTCGGTGCTTGACGTGGCAACACGTCGTGTCCGGGTTCGCAACCTGAGGATGCCTCGTTGAGAGGTGAAACACGTGTCGAGTTTTACAGGGTTCTTTATGACTCTTTAAGAACAATCAAGCGGATTTCTATTGTCTATTGTATTTTTTTAAGATATATTATATCAATTGAAGTGTTTTTGTATATAATTTTTTTGTTTGTATTAGGTATTTTTTGCATGCTGAAATATGTAAGTTAGCAAAATACGTGGAACTTTTTATATTTAATAAGACCTTTTATGTATCATATTTTATGCAAAATAAAGAAATTCTAATGGTCTAATATATTATTAAGTACACACGGTTACATATCAAGCTATATATTTTCAGTATAAGCTGATCTCGCAGTGCACAAGGTTTTTCTTTCTTAAAGATTTTTTCAAGTATGGGAGAAGACTTTTTCTTCTTCTTCCATAGTTCTCTATTAGTCAATGTGTAGTGGACCATCTGTCTCAGACCCATAGAGAGGTCCCGGGGTCGATTCCCAGTTGGGACAAAATTTTCTGCTCGGTTTGGTTGGTGGTAGGGCTTGTTCTAAGTCCGCCTGGCTAGCTACCACCATCTTATCTACGTCTGCCGCCATAACAACAATGTTAACAGCATTGTTGTGTTTCGGCAGTTAGAGGTAAGATGGCCAGTTCCTCTGTGGTTGAGGATTCCGGGTGAAGCTCGCTTCCGTCTTCGGCCTGATCATCACTTGCCATTAGGTGAGATGCAGGCCAAGAGCTTCCCCGTTCTGAATTTAAAAAAGTCGTCATCTTACGCAATATTGTCTTTGTCCGTGGCCTTGACATCAACCAATGAACAACATTGTCAAATTTTTATTTATTGGTTGAATACGAGGCTTTTGGCTACTTTTGTATGTGTGTATTTTATGTCTTTTTGTCTTTAAATGTGCGTTTTGTTTGTGCAGAATAAACAATTTTTATTTCTTTTCTTCGCCATATCATCTTTCCCACATCCATCGTTTCTTTGGTTTTCCATATCTTTCTAAATCTTCTTTGATTTTCGTATAATATTATCAAACTAACTGTTTCCCTCGACTTCGTCTAGCCTATGTCCTTCTCCAGGTCATGGTCTACCCATGTGCCAAATGTCATCCAAATCCGTTCAGCCGTTTTAGCGTGAAAGCGTAACAAACAAACACACTCACTTTCGCATTTATAATCCTCTTCTTTTCGTGTGGTTGGTGACTTACCTGATGTCAGAGTTTTAAAGCCGCCCATGGGCTCTGACTTGGCTTCACATGCCGTCGAGAAATGTTTCTCAGACCTCCTCCTTCCTCCTCCCCCTCCTTCCTCCTTTTCCTCGCGAAGTTTTCCTTCACCGTTTTTGATGCAAGTGAAATAATTATACAATACGCACATGAATCCGAAAAGTCAGAGGTGCGTGCCTTGGGTTCGAACTTGAGGCCTATGACTTGGCAGTCCGACTGTCACACCACTAGGCTATCACTGCTATTTATAATATTAGAGAGGATTACCTTTCGCCGATGAAATTAAATGAAATTGTTTATTCTGTAAATAGGATATAGGAATTACTTTTACACGTCATATTAAAAAAAAAAAATTGCTAGATGAGTTCGGCGTTTCCTATCTGACTACTCTGAGAAGAAAGGCCGAAACAAACTCAGAGGTCGCAGTCTCTTTTAAAGTCCAGACATAATCTTGGTCAAGCCATATGAGGACCATGTAGATTAGTGTCTGAAATGATCTTTTGAGGAAAGAACCACACAGATTTGAGTGGACCTGTCCAGTCAGTGCAAGCATTTGTCAGTAATCGTGGAGCTCAACTCAGAACATAAGGAGCTCAACTCGACGAACAATACCAAAGAAAGGACATTTGGATAGGCTGCATAAACTACTCAAACCGCCAGACCATTATTAAAACTAACTGAGAAAGGAAAAAAAATATGAGTAGAAAAAAAAAATATCTTGTGGACATTGTTTTTTTTAAACTGTTTATTTATTTTACCTCGATAGTCCTAGTTTATCATTTATAACATCCAGTTACAACTATATATACTCGTAGCTATATGTAAGCGGGCACGCCCTTTATGCCTGGAGGCATAAAGGCATAAAGGTTTTATTTAGATATTAAGTTCTGTTTACGTTTAGTTTTTATTTCTGCCTGAGTAAATTCTCGATGATTTTGTGTGGTATATTGGCGTGTGCTAGCTAACATATATGGCTAATCATTTAAATTATGTTTTGTGTTGCGTAATGTAAATTATTTTGCATACTATTATATCTTTTTTTTTTTCTTCTAACAGCTATGCTGCTGGGGAGTTTGTTGCGCCACGTCTTCTTCCCACCTAACACACTAGGAAGTGGTGAAGGGCGGGGGTTTTGGGGGACTGTCGTATGTAATTTTGACTTTCGAAAAGTGCTGATTCTCAGCCTAATTTGAATAATTGATCATTGAATTTTGAAGTGTGCCAAACGGAACCCTATTACTAAGTCTTCCGCTATTTGTCCGCTCGTCCGTCCGTCTGTCTGTTAGCGGGCTATATCTCATGAATCGTAATAAGTAGATAGTTGAAATTTTCAAAGATTGTGTTTTTTCATAGCCGCTATATCAACAAAATATTAAAAATAAACGTGTTTTTTTTACTAAAGTAAAAATCGTAGTAATTTTACCTTGTTATTACAGATGAATGTGTTACTAATTCCTTTAAGAGGGTGATTGCGTAAGAATTAAACCTGAACAGGGTTTGTTTACACTTTGATCAGATACTTTTGGAACAGACTATACAGGGGGGTCATAGATCGATTAGCGCAGCTGTTATCTAGCTCCTTTTACCCCTTAATCAATCACAGGATACAATTCGACCAAAAGTTCGCAAATTGCAACAAAATATTTGCGAAATACGACACTGTTCACAAAGTGCTTCGACAAATATTTGTTAGTGGACAGGACATGATGTGTTTGTCTTGTGTCTAAGCAGTGTATCATGATTTAATGGGGTATCGGGTATGGTTGATAAAATGTAGTTGGGTTGTGATTTTGAGTTAATCTGGTATCTATTTATGTTTTATAAAGCTTTAAAAATGTCAGGAACCCGCGTGCTTTGATATTTTTTTCCAACTTTATGTGTTATATTTATGGAAATTTCCCTTCAAGCCCTTTTCTATACCAAAATTAAGTAGTATATATATATTATAATCGTAATTTATTATATTTTAATTTTATATTTTTTATAAGAAATAAAATATTAATATTAATTTAATCATATTTAATCCTTTCGTACTAAAATATTTAAATTTTTATACAGATAGAAACCATGTAATTAAACGATATGCAAAAAATTGATTTAAGGTAATATTTTTTGTATTTTTTTTCTGTCTGTAAATATCAAATCAAATCAAATCACTTTTATTTGTTAACACAGGTAAAGAAATACAGATCTTGAGTTTGGTGAACAGAGCGCTATGTTATGCCAGGAGGCGTACAAATATGGTGTGCAACTAGCTCAAATATTACGAATTTAAATTAAAAAATTATGTTTGAAAGTCATGCATAATTAAAATTACAAAATAAATTAAGTATAACAATTAAATAATATTATTTAAAAAATTGAGTGATGTCAGATTTAAAGGAGTCCAGAAATTAAATAAAAAAAAATAAAAAAATTAAGTCTAAGTCAGAATAATAGAAAATGACAAAAAAAAACAGCATTATATTGGGCCATCATTGAAAAATTCCTCCAGTGTGTAGTAACATTTGTCACTAAGCAAGCTATTAAGTGCCTTTCTGAATTTTATTAATGGCATATTTTTAATGGTATCCGGTATTTTACTATAAATTTTTGGACCGTTGCCAAAAAAAATATATTAACTCAATAATATTATTTCTCGCATAAATACAATGTCGCCCATGGGCATGTGACCGCCCGTATTTTTCTGAATATTCATGAAAAATTATCGAAAATTAACTTTAAAAGGGGGGTCTATCTTTAATATTTTTCATGTTATTCAATTTTTTATGTTTTTAGTAGCGTTTGCCATGTCTTCTATGTTATTGGCTCGATTTGTATTCTGTTTATTATTTCTAATAGCTTACGAGTTATTATATCGGATTAACTAAAAATTTATATTAAAATTGGTCGACTATGAAAAAAAAACGGAGGTGAAGATTTTTTTTTCCAAAAAAACAGTATTTATTTTAAAAAACATAAGTGAAATTATGTTAATTATACATAAAATTATAGCGGGATACTGAAAAAAAAAAATAAGAAAAAATGAAAAAAAAAACAATTAAAGATAGACCCCCCTTTTTAAGTTTACTATCGATAATTTGTCATGAATATTCAGAAAAAAACGGGCGGTCACATGCCCATGGGTGACATTGTATACGTGCAGTCGTTTTTTAGTTTATTCATTACAAATACAAAAAAAAACAAATATTTTCTCTTTGTAATATTGGTGTAGAAAATCAAAATAAATATTTATTTAAAGTTATAAGTGCCTCGAATTTATCGAAAAGGGTGGTATAACATGTCAGTAACAGAGAGTGCATTATTTCTTATCTTTAACTTTGATGTTTAAGCATAGGGGCACACGCTTGTGAATAACAGAGGCCAAAAAAATAAGGCTTTTATACTAACATCAAACAACTTGTTATTGATAAAATACGTTTAGTAGTAGAGATATCTGTGAAGGGGCTCGTGGCTAACTAATAACCGACATACGGGTCGATGGATTAGGTTAAGCTATGCTTGGTCCGTCGATGGGTGACCATTTTTCCATACTAAGACCTCTGTGCCTCGGAAAGCACGTTAAGCCGTTGGTCCCGGCTGTCATTTGTGGATCTTTGACAGTCGTTACGGGTCGTCAGAAGCTCGAAATTCTGACAACCAGTCTTAATAAGGGGTAACCAAGTTACTGGGTAATCGTATTACCCAGTAACTTGGTTGTGGAGGTCGGATAGGCAGTCATTTCATGTGAAATACTGGTATTCAGTTGCATCCGGTTAGACTGGAAGCTGACCCCAACATACTTCCGAAATTAAAGTTAATTTTCACTTCGTAGTGTTTTTTTTGGAAGTCGGTTGTTTTTGATATTTTTGTAGTTGACTTTTAAACTCAAACCATTTATTTTAATTAAACCATTTACAGGCACTTTTGAATTGTCAAATAGTCGCGTCAGTTAGTCAGAAAGTTGAAGCTAGTTGCCCATTCCAAAACGTAGATCTTTATGGAGAAGAAGGGGCAAGGAACTCCAAGGACACTCAGCCTCCTTGTCGAGTTTATAGTAATATCAGAAGGGTTTTCTATCTCTTCGGACTTCTGACTGTCCTTAATGATAGGATTATATAGATGATAAGGGATTTTACAACCGACATACAGCAGTAAAATCATTCATTTTTTGGGCGAAAAAAACCGTTCACTCCTTGCTACGAACAACGTAGCAAATCTCGTAGACCTAGCTACGCCGTAGCAAATCGCTACGAGCTACGTAACCCTAACCGCACACTATTCAACATTCGATATTTTAGGATCTTTGACTTTGTAAACAAACCATTAACGTTTCTGTACCTTTCTTACATATATGTCTGTCTCTCCCGCACACCATATGACGGAACGCGTGCAGGTCACGTGTCCCCTTGAAGGATTATCAACGCATTTGTGCTTCGGGTCCAAAAAATTATGTGTATTTGTAAAGATAGGGATTAATTTTATTGTTTATTTACAAGCTGTTGCTGTGACGGAGTGAATGGGATTACATGTGGGTGATAGTTGATTAAATTATAATAATAATAATTTTCTAATAAAAATTATAATAATTATAATTGTCGGTTGTCGACATGTGGAATGTGAGCTCGGCTATTATTGTGCCGATTGTCGTAACGGCCAATGGCTGAAAGCCTCGACCGACATCTCTCGGGGCTCTCGCTAGGCGTTTGGATAAGGGCCTGAGCCAGAAGGCAGTACTCATCGATACGGCTCGCATTGTGAGGAGGTTCCTGTCTCTGCAGCCCTAACCACCGGTAGCTTGAACCCTGCTCCAGAAAACGGTGGAACCCTATTTTTATTTTTTTAAATGTTTTTTATATCGTTTTATAAGAAATATTTGAAATGCATTTTATATGTTAAAACATTTAATAAAATAAAAAGAAAAATAATTAAAAAATATAATAATGATAATTATTTGCTTGTCTTGATCATCCTCTTCCTAGCCTTTTCCCAAATATGTTGGGGTCAGTTTCCAGTCTCACCGGCTGCAGTTGAATAGAGCCAAAGTGACACGTGACTTGTTAGCGAAAATTCGTAGAATATATTATCCAGAAGCTCAAATTCTTATTGATAAGAAGTCCGTAATGAATTAATAAAAAATGAAAATGAATGTAATTCGTTTTATGACTTAGGTACAAAGGCTTCAAGCTACAGCAGGCCAGTTTTTAAGCACTTTGCATTAATATACTCAAATCACACAGAAAATCTAACCTATCCGAGTCAGGATGCTCCAATTTTCGAAGTGGCTTCGCTCGTTCTTGCATTGTTTTAGTAACATGACAATGACAGCTGAACCCCCCGAATCAGGATGCTATATTATTCGTTTTTTTAAAGCAGTCGGGTAAAAAAACATTACCCTCCTTTTATGCTTCGCCGCAGTCAGGTAAACAGGGCCCGCAACATATTTAGATACAGGGCCCCTAAGGACTAGCGACGTCACTGCCGTCTTTTCAGTATTCACCCCCATACTAGTCATACACACAATTCATACATCGTTCCTTTGGCCACCACAACTTAAAAATGAAAAAATCAAGTACAGGTAATCAGGCAATCAGGCACTGAAATTAAATGAAATTGTTTATTCTGTAAATAGGATATCGGAATCACTTTTACACGTCAAAATAAACTAATATTAATAAATAAGCTAGATGGAGTCGACATTTCCTATCTGACTGTCCCTGAGAAGAAATGGGGAAATAAACTTAGGTACTGAGTATTATTAATTTATATTGGTGTTCAACTACATCCTGACTGGAAGCCGACCCCAAAGATAGTTGGGAACAGGCTATAATAAAAATAAAAGGTGACATAGTGTTAAGTTTGAACACGTAAACCTGACTTCGTTTCCGTACGGCTTGTGCTGTGGGTCCGCATAGCACAGCGCTGATTTTCATCATGCTGAGTGGAAGCCTTCTTGTGACAGTCACGACGTGCAGCTGCCGTGATTTCTGTCTTGTGCTCGTGATTATAATTAAATCTATTGTGCTTTATTTTATTGTTTTACTCGATTTAACTATCTTTTTTATTTGCACGTGTTTCTGTGAGAAATAAACTTATTTTTCTTTCTTTCTTAACATTTTAGAAGACCTTACTATACCTGTTACTAAAAATCACCCGAATAATTGATTTGATTTGAAGGCACATGATCATGACTGGGTATCATTTATTCAAATATAAATTCTCTGTCAAATTAGCAACGGGAGTGCATGTAATGGCCGCGGCGAATCAAGATGGCGTCATGTGCATTTGACATAAGTTTTGGCGCGTGACTTGCACGTGGCGTCTGTTAGCCATCGATCGAGTTTGTTTGAGCTTGTTAATTTGTTTGTTTATTTATTTTTTGGTTTTTGGTTGTGGGATTTTCTAATGGGTATCAATTATCTGGAATTTTGAATTGAATATTTTGCATCTGGACTTTTGAAAATCTTGTCAGTAATTCTGTTGTCAAATCCCAAATGTTTAAGCTGTTTTGTGAAACGAATTTGTGTTGACCATTTTCTATTTCGTTAAGTACCTGCTATCTAATTACGCAACTCATTTTCGATTTGCAATTGAGTCAAATTGGTTTCGTTTGACTAGAATTGCTTGCAATTTACAACTTTTTAAAGGAATTCTAGTCAAACTAAACCAATTTGACTCAATTGCAAATCGAAAATGTGTTGCGTAATTAGATAGCTGGTACTTGTTCACAGGCCTACACTGTCCTCACATCCCTATTAACACTGTAATTTAGAATTATTGTAAAAGTCAATTGTTTAAAAAAAAGTAACCATGGAGCTTCTTGCCGGCTCTTCTCCATACGAAACGACCAATTGAAACCGTGCACCTAGCTTCTAGTACCCATGCTGGTTTATGTGAAATAAAATATACCTATTGATTTTGATTTTAGATTTTTTTTTATTCGGGAAAGTCGCGAAAGTCGTTATTAAATTTTTATTTTATTCACTTAGAAAAATAAAAGATATAACTTTACTCTTGTAATACTATTCATGCTATTTTTTCGATCGTACATCTATTTGGACATTGTCCCTCGCCATTTTATTTTCCCTCCATTCGACTAGAAAAACCACAGACAAAAAATATTTTTACAAAAAAAAAACAGCCGGGCACAGGCCACAGCGGGTAGGCGGCACAGATTATAAATATGAAGGTGCGAACTCATGTCATCTGCAGTCCGTACGTTCGAACGGTTATTTATATTTCACACCTCTAGTTCACACCCCGCGAGGGGACACCTCTATTGATTGCTTGTTTTGTTCGGTTTTCAAATAACTTTGTTTTGTAATTTTCGGTTTTGTGGAGGAGTGTGTTGTGTTATTTAAAGTACAAACATAACCTCTCTAGGTATTTTAAGATGACTTTGTGTATATTTCCAGTCTTTTATTAACCTTTTATACTTAGTCTGTCGGCGTTGTTTCAATGATTTTCATTCTTCATTTCATTTTTATATCTGTTAATTTTATTATGTGTGTGTGGATGTGGTATATGGATTTTTTATGATCTAACAATTATAATATTTATGTAATCTTATCTTTCTGTTTGTTTCAGTCCAGTACTAACTAACCCTCTAAGATCTATTTATCATCGAACATTATTTTAATTTTTTTTTTCTTTTTTTTTATCCATCGTCAATACACACTTGCTTTTCCAACTCTCTTTAGACATTGGCAGAATGGTCGACATCGGCTTTCCTTGCCATAATAAAGGGGTTCCCTACTTGAAATCGAATGACGAAAGATCGAATAATACTTGCTCGAAAACGTTAAATGGATAGTACTTGAAATCGGTAAATTACGAGCGTGACAGTTCTACCTATGAACCTGTGAGCCCGTGTGGTTAGTGACATGATTATAGTTGATTTCAATCAATTGTACTCAAATAAAAATCCTTAAATCTATTCTGTAAATCGATTAGATGGTCATTCGAGAAATGATGTTTCAAATGGGCTTTGCGCTGCCGATCATTCGAGCTTATAGTTATTCGAGATTTTGATGCATCGAGGTAGTGAACTGTCGCGCTAGTCAAGGAATGGATAAACGGTTTCAATAAAAAGTTGATTTATTTAATAAAAGTTCCAAATTACAGTGTTTACAGCGCGAAGTCTCAGAACAGAATTGTCTTTTTATAATATATTACTTCTCACGTTAGTGGAAACAAAGGGCGTCATATAACATATTGCGCAGGAAGTAAGTTAGTGCATCAGCATAATTTATTCTAGAACATTCGATTGTATTTTATACACGTGTAAAGTAAGTGCTGAGTCAGATCCCTTCAACTTGTTGCTATGCTCTATTTGGGCTGACGAAGCATATATCTACAGGATGAGCATCCTTAACTCGCTCATAATCTGTCGATTTTAAGTACTATCGAGTTAACGTTTTCGAGCAAGTATTATTCGATCTTTCGTCATTCGATTTCAAGCAGGGAACCCATAATAAAGAATAGAATAGAACAGATGTATTTTTTTTATATTTTAAAGTTTTTGTACTTATTTTTATTACAACATAACATAACATCACGGCTGTATTTCCCCAATGGGTTAGGCAGAAATGTACCTATAGTACACCCGCATTTTGCCAGTTATGTTTAAGTCCCATGTAATCGGGGGCGAGCCTATTGCCATCAATCGGGCACAAATCCAGACTCCGAGCTGCTACTCAGAAATTCCAGAAGGAAAACCCAATAACATTTTGTCAGACCCGGGAATCAAACCCGGGACCTCATGCTCGGCAGTACCACTTGCGACTACTACACCAACCGGGCAGTCCGTTTTATTATAATTAAGTACCTTTACCGAAGATACGCGACCGAACTTCGGCATGAATCGCGCAATGCTATATCAAGTACTAGCAACACATTTGCCGCAATTACGTCATGTTTTGGCGTACAACCGAACTTTGGTCGGGCGTAAGTTCGGCGGCAACGTATTCTATACAGGGTGGCACCGAACTTCTGTCGCGTATAATGTGTTGCTATACAGAGTGGCAGGGACATCAACGTGAAAATTGATACCATGGATTCACTACATGATTCTGAACCCCCCTGCGATAAAATTTATGATTTATTTTTTCTTATCTTTACTCTATGATGGAAACACAAGCAGAAAATAAGCAAAAAAAAAAAAACTCAACGAATATGCGTTATAATTTTATTTTCTTTGAGAACAAGATAGTTTGTTGCTTGTGATTTACGACGTTATTAGAAAAAAATGGCCTCATATAATTTTGAACTTTCAGACTTGTATACAGAGAAATCGGAAAAAATCTTGATATGGATGAAGTTTTTTCAAAAGCAACAAACTATCTCAATTTTGTTCTCAAATCAAAAAAAATATATAACGCGTACCTATTCGTTCGAAATTTGAAATCCCATTTTTTTTCGGCCAATGAGTCCAAATAGCTTGGAGTCTCATTTCCTATGTTCCATAAGGGAAAAGTTTTTTGAATTTTCTGACTTTTCTAGTACTCAAACCTCAGTTGGTCCAGTAGAACTTTTTGATCCTTCAAGGAAGCAGGATCGATTGACATCAAAAATAGTATTTGTGAAAACTGCCCATTTTCTTGCGGTCTGTATTTTTTTTTCTAAATCTGTGAATGCAGATCAAAATGTCTCAAAAAGTTAAGGACAATCTTCTAAGACCGTTTTCCTGTAGCTATAAAGGTTCAGGTAGCTGCACTTAGGTACTACCCCATCTCAAAAATCCACCCGTAGTAGTGGGCTTTTGACTGCCCCCGTAACGACTGTCAAGGATCCAGGGTTCGTTGTAAAGATAAAAAAAAACAAACAAAATCATTTTTTATCATTTATATTTCACATAAAGGTTGCCTGACACTATCATATTGATTTATTTAGAGTCTTGATCTTACACTTATGCTATGAGATCACTTATTTATTAATTATTACAAATACATTTGATTTATTTACATGGTTTTTGGTGCAAACTAGGTAGGTATATAATTTCAGTATGAAAAAATATTGAAAAGTAAACTCTGCCTACAGAAAAATGGTTTGAGAAATACGAAGCAAGATTTATATTTTTTTCTCTTAAGAGCGTTTATCTTAAAAGTTGGCAACGTCGCAAATAGCTGTCAAAAATATACCTGTTTTGATTAATTTGGCAATATTACTGTACGGAAATAAGAAATGTGGCTAGTTAACTAGTGAACTAGAATATTAATAATGAATTGCAATTATAACATTGAATTTGATATTGTACCCGTTTTAGGTGTAAAAATGGCGTTTGGGAACTTTCCAAATACTTTTTTTGCATATAAAACTAAATATTCGGTGTTACGAAATTAATTATTGCATTTCATAATCAATATTCTAGTTCGCAGGTCAGCCAAATTTATTATTTCCATACAGTAATATTGGCAATTTAATAAAAACAGCCAAATAGTTGACATCTATTTGAATAAAATTACAGTTTTGAATTCTGAATCAACATTAGTTAAAAATACTACAGAAATACTTAAGAGGGACGGATTTTATAAATAAAACTATGTAGATTGTAATTTTGCACCAATTAATAAATACGGGACATTTACAAACTTATTTAATACTATTTTATTTACATGCTTATTCTATAGTGTATTTGAGTATTTATTTGATTGAGATTTACATTTGACTAAATAGTCTTGATGTTCAACAAAAACAAAACTCATTACTAACACTCCATGGATTCTGACAATTTTTTTTTTGTTCTTCAGATTATTAAAAAATATTGGACACGTATTTTTAATTTTTTTACGTAATCAAAAGATTACGGCAATACATTGAATTAAAATGTGGCATGTCGTCACTCTCCGCTAGATTTTATACTGACTCGTGACGTAGCGAGCTCCCACTCCCCAACTTTATCAAAAAAGATAAAGTTTTATCTGAACTATTTCTTATTAATATGTTATAGTTGTTGTTGTTGTTGTTGTTGTTGTTGTGTTGTTGTTTGTTGTTGTTTGTTATTAAAATGTGAATACATGGTCTTTGAGGTCAGCGGCAAACGCCGCGGAGAAGGACCCGAGTTGCTTTTGAACGGGTCACCAATTAATAGGGTGTCAACTTTTAAATACCTAGGGCATTGTCTTGCCACTGACCTCAAGGACGATGTAGACATTGAGAGGGAGCGCAGGGCTCTAGCGGTCCGGAGCAATATGTTGTCCCGTAGATTTGCGCGGTGTACAGACCAAGTAAAGATAACACTTTTTAAGGCTTATTGCCAAAGTTTGTACACGGGCAATCTATGGGTCAATTATACTAAGAGATCGTTGGATGTCCTGCGCGTCCAATATAATAATGCTTTCAGGATGTTGTTGAGGCTGCCTCGTTACTGTAGCGCGTCGGAAATGTTTGCGCAAGCCCGCACCGACGGTTTCCATGCAATTATACGCAAAAAAACTGCATCGCTACTGAGGAGAGTGAGGGGCAGTCGAAACAGCATTCTGAAAACTGTAGCCGAGAGCTTCGGCTCTCCGATTGTACAGCAGTTTGTGCGGAGGTTGATTTTTACTAACACTAGGCAATAAGTTATTTTTTGTATGTTACTAACACTATATGGATTTTGTGTCCGAAATAAAGTTATTCTATTCTATTCTATTCTATAGCAAAAAATACGTGTCTAATATTTTTTTATTATCTGACTGACGGGCTAGTTTTTTTTCCCCAGTCAACATCCCTATTGCGTAACACACTGGTAATGTTAATTAATTTTATTTAGTCGACAACTCAACAAAATCGATTGCTGTGCCAAGGCGATTGCGTTTGCAATTACTGTACAGGATCACCAGTCAATTTAAGTTTATTAAAAAAAAAGATCCTATTTTCCATAATTCCATATTAAATCGTGGTTTTTCTATTTTAGACTCACTATCATGTATTAATAGTGTTATTTAATTTACCTACTTAACTATTTAGTAGATTATAATTACTATTATATGTTTGAAAGTGCGGGGGACCAATTCAAGGTGACGATAACCGACTTTTAATGATTTTATATTGAAAATCACGTCTAAACGAGTAGTGTTAATGATTTGGAAAAAATATATGTTAAATCAGAGTATTTTCTTAATAACTTAATAAATGAATATTTTAGACTATGTTTATATTACATAGTGAAATTAATTTGTAAAGTTATGTCTAACGCGGATAAAAAACTGAGAATCACGCAAAATCTATCAAGCGTATCTTTTTGAAACCATTACCATTTTAAAGATAATTTCATTATTGATCTTGTAGCATACGCGTTTTATTAAAATACTTTTTGTTTTATGTATAATAAATTAATAATGCAGCCAAATTGAAACAGCGCTCCTTGATGGGCGAGTCCTATTACTGGCCTGGATATACGACGCGTTACGTGAGTTCAGTACTGAACACGCAAACTGGACTCAAGGTCACTGGCGGCATCTGCGTCTTAAGAATGAAGTAATTAAAATAATGTATCTACAAATTGATTCATACCGTCATTAAATGTTTGAATTATTGCTTAAAAAAACTAATGAACAAACATTAAGTATGTACTCTACTAATTGTCTTTCGTTCTCATCGGTCTAAAGACATCGAAATTCTCAACACAAATCACTCTTAGCCATTTAATATAGTACCGATACTGAACCGATATTATTCTGATACCGATTACCGATATTAGAGGTGCTCTTTCTTACCCAAATAATATAAACAACAATACACTTAAAGGCAGTCAGAAAAAGATATCAATTTAAAAAAAACGAGCGAGCCTTGCAATAGTCGCATATGATGTGTAACATCTGACATCTCACCTTGGTAATAAGTATGTTTGTGACGGTCAACTCTAGCAACGCGCGCGCTCATTGGTCAAATCAAATAGCGCGCGCTTCCGCGGTTTCCTTTTACACACTCCCGTCCCTTTTCACGAAATCAATCCCAAAGATTGCAGGAAGGCGAGAGGAAAATATGTTACACATCAAAAATAACGTAACCGAGATAAGGGGTTAGCGAGTTATTTATAAGCTCACTAACGACCAAATATACAGATAAAGAGACGTTGTAAAAAATTAAGAATCAATTAATAACGGAACAACATCGGCTACAGAATACCTAACCTAAAAATCTTACCCAAAATATACAAAACATTATCCAATTTATTTTACAATTAAACCTAATTACCACAAAACCACGTCATGTCACATTAATCTCCTCATCACTGGCGCTAGCATCGCTATCAAAATCATCTTCCTCCATATTTTGAAACGGAATTTCGCGGGAAAACAACTGACCGCCGGCCATCTTGTCCTCATAACCTCGAAACTCATTTGACGTTGTTGCGTAAACTTTTTTCATGTCTTCATTTGTTTCTTCGGTATTTGGCGATGATGGTGATAGTTTAGGTTTGTCTGCTTCGGCGTCAGATAGATCTGGATGTGGGTTGTTCTTGTTCGGTAGTGTTTGTTCGCGAGACCCACCTGATGCGAGGAGTTCCCGCTCTTTTGAGTTTCGCCATTTCATGCGGCGGTTTTGAAACCAGATTTTTACCTGTGGAAAGGAAACAAAAGTGGTTAGATTTTTGTATTAGGGATATTTATATATATTGTCTTAGGTCAGCTTTTAAGGCTGTAAATGTTAGGTAATTTCTTGGTAATTAAATAAATCAATAGGTTATATTGTTTTTAGGTTAGAAGGCCTGTTGATCACAGAATGACGTAGGTAATTACTAATTACTTAACACAGTACACACGGCTACATAACAAACTATACAATTTCAGTATAAGATGATCTCGCATTATGTAGGATTTCCGTACAATGAGAGAGCAGCTTATACTGGAAATGTACAATAATAATAAAAATTATTCAAAAATAAAAGTTGGTAAAATACAGCATAAATCTTAAAAATAAGGCATAGCCTGATATTATGGTAGCCGTGTGTAAGTACATGATTGAATGTTGTAATTATACAAAGGCATTGCACATCTTTAGTCATGTCTTATCATATCTGTAAAAGACATGGGTTCAGTAAATTAACAGTGGATATCAATATTATATCAGAGCATCAATATTTATAACATTAATTTAATGTTTCGTTAAGCTTAAGCCAAATCCACAGAGCTTGAAAATCTGCTCACACCCTAAGCAATGCAGAGCGTTAGTGCTGCTCATAAATGTTCATTCCACATTAATATCAATCATTCATTTACACTATTGTATTAAAAAGGCATCACAAAGTTTTATACCATTGCTAAAAAGAAAAAAAAAACACAAATAGTCATAATCGTCAAAATTATCATCATTGACAGCAAAAAGGGCGCGAAACATAACTTTTTTTTACCATAGTCACTTTTTTCACAAATCCATTTCTCATTTGTATCGTAAAAATCGTTTTAGATTTTTTCCGGCAAAAATTCTAACAGTTTTACGGAATAAATAGCGAGTAACGGTGCATTGTGTTTGACGTCGCATGTTATTGATGGTCGGAGGCGGGGCCGTGCGGATGTGTTCCTTTGCCTGCGCTGAGTTTAGAAAAAAAAAGTTGACGTTTGACCGCGCGCGCGGTTTTTGTTGTGATTCTATTTCTGTGCAATATTTTTACGCCTTCATGTAGCTTTTATAATAAAAATGAAAATATTACTTCGTGGTTACGTAATAAATATTCAAAGATAATTACCATATTAAAATTAAAGACTGTTTTTCTTTGAGTTGGGAATACCTACAATACTAGAAGGTAACAAACTGTATTGATTACAAATCAAGCTATTTCTCTTAAACATAAAAAAAAAACTA
This sequence comes from Agrochola lota, assembly GCA_947364205.1. Taxonomy (NCBI): domain Eukaryota; kingdom Metazoa; phylum Arthropoda; class Insecta; order Lepidoptera; family Noctuidae; genus Agrochola; species Agrochola lota. The sequence goes on along the minus strand of OX376246.1, from coordinate 2,750,207 downwards.
AAGTGTGTATTGCCAAGACAAAAATTAATGTATCAAGAAAATATCAAAAAGCCTCGTGATTTCGTATTCAACAATTCGTTGAAGTTTCTTTTCAAAAGAAATATTGGAGATTATCTTTTGTCTATTCGATCATTCGAAATCATTCGATTTCATTCATTACGATTACGTTCGAATTCCATCGCCAATACCACAAAGATGGTGGATAGTGTGACAATAAAAATGAACATGTCATAATTTCAACAAAAGAATAAAAAAATCTGATCCATCATTCCATTGATGACGTGTAGGCGTGAGATACGGTTATTATGACTATTTTATTGTAGATAATTGTAATGACATTCTTGCTTTGAGTGTCGTTAAATGAATCAACGCAGTTTTTCTTTTAATTTTGCGTTGTGAGCTGCTTTTTATGTAAGTACATAAGTCAAAAAGATAGATTTAATGACACACTCGTAATAACAATCGTTTTCGTTTTGACAATTATGATATCTGTCGTCTTTTCTTTCAAAATACGCGTACACGATAACCAACTAACTGCAATCAAAGTTGTTTAAATTAGTAGTGTCAGGTGATGTCAATAAGCTGTTAATCTGTAAAGGAAACATTTCTTAAAAAGTAATACCAGCCTGTATTATTGGGAAACGTATCTGCAGCGCAAAGGCATTTTTTTCATGCAGAATAGGCAAGCATTGATCACCACATTTATTCAGATTTTCTCACGAATCACGACGTTTTACCATGAAATCTTAAAAGAGCTGTCTTGTCAGATAGACAATGGCAATGTTCCGATTCTTTTACAAGAAATTGTACACAATACCCTCTAAAATCGACTGTCTACCTTAGGTAATTAGCATTTGATAGATGACTCTATCTTTATTCCCAAATGAAACGCCAAAATCAATTTGCCCGATCACCGTAAAAATAAAACGTTTAAAAATCGAATCACATTTTTTTCAAAAACAATTTTCTTTAACGAAATGACAAATGGCGCCCGCCGATTGCCCGTAACCAATCAAACTGATCGATGTTCGCGCCCGATTCAAATATCGAATCATTTGTCAAACTTTTAAATATAGCGATGTTTTTTTATGCGCGCCAATTTTCATTGTGTCAGATTTAATCGTTAAAAATCTTGACAATCTTTTGTCGAAAAATGGGAATAATGTAACAGATGCTGCTGGGTATAATGATTGTTGATTTTCATGGTCTTATTACGGTCTAAGTGAAGTTTAACTGGATACACTATCAATTTAAACTGACAATGAACTAACAGTGTTGAATTTAAAACTAGTTCTTTTTGCAATAAGTGTGGTGATACAATTAATTCAATTTATTAACTTGGATGCGTGCAGATAGTGTCATCTGCCAGGATACCACGCAAAGCGGTCACTATAATCAGATTCAGAAAGATTTTGAAGGAAATTGCTAATCCATCCATTGCTTCATATGTCTGAAAAATTTGTCTGCTCAATAACGTTATTAATGTTCTACAATTAACAAAATGAAAAGCATTGCAATTGATATAAGTATGTTACGCAGTTAGAAACAGTTACCTACCCCGCTGGTTTATCCAGTTAGCGTAGACGAACGAGTTTTTTGTTCGTAATTTTTTTGTACCAAGAGTATGAAGACAAGAAAAATCTTGCACCGTATGCTGCTACAGACACCCATACCTAATATTACTTTTAATCTCAACACAACGATAACGAAAACTGTCGAACCCACGGCACCAGGAAGCTGAGAAGCAAAAGATCTCTGTAATCTACTGACCCTCCCCCCTCCCCTCCTCAGACGGGTCCCACAGACCCTGGCGTGAAGGGTGGCGACAATATGCCGCTGGCAGATGACGCCGGCCCTTTTGCGAGTAGAGATGAGCGATATCAAGGAGTAATTATCGATATGACCTTTTTATGCAGTGTTTTTTTTTTCACTCTACCGTCTAATATCTGACAACACAGCTTAAAACACTGCAGATAGAAAACTCATCATTAAGAAGGTATAATCTTTCCTTATTTTGGTATCGTATTACCCAGTAACTGGGTTGTGGTGGTCTGATAGGCAGTCGGTCCATGTAAAATACTGATATTCAGCTGCATCCGGTTAGACTGGCAGCCGATATGTGCAGGTATCTTTGAACGGCGCAGACTTTTCAAAACTTAGTCCTTGAGCACTTAAAATTTCTAAGTGATGGGAAGCGCCACAATTTCTGATATTCGAAAAGTTGGAAAGGTATACTGGCGTACCAACTTGCCGTAAATAAAATGGTTTCTAATCACTGACTTAAGCACGGCCTGTCTACGTATCAAAGTGCCTGTAAACAATGTCCGGTTGTAAAATTAACACAAAACATAAGTTACAAGGTAACATAAGTTTTGTGTTGCACAAGAAAATTAATTGTGTCCCATTAGTCAACGATTGATAAGTAAAAAAAAGCCCGATAGCGAACCGAATATCAAACAATAATATCGATAAATTTACATCGACCCTCAACACAACACTACAAGAGACAGGGGTTCGCCGGCTAAGTATTAATTACTTTTTGACATATTCACTTTTATTACAATTTATACAGAATAGAGATGTAACGCGTGAAACTGACATAAACGAAGCGGGGAGTAGGAATTATAGTTTATTTGATGTTATGATTAAATGGAATTACTTTCTTTCTTGCTTCTCCTATTTTTGTAGTGTTTCGTTATTAAATGAAATGATGTTTATTTACATTTTTTTTTTGTTAAGTACCTATGTTAGTTTTGTATTTTTTTTGTCCTTTTACACGTAAATTTTTTGGTCAATATTTCAAAACTAGATGGCTCTCTAGTAGCTGACTGATCCCCGAAATGAAAGGAAATGCCGAAACAAACTCACTATACGTGTAATAACATGTCTTGTGGATAGGCGTAAGATGTTGGATATGCTTTTTCTCTTTGATATCCTGCGAGGTCGCTTGGACAGCAGTGATTTGCTATCTGTACCCCAAAAACACGTACCAGACACACTAAATTACTCAGTATCCCTGGCTGCCGTACAAAATACGGGAGAAATGCTGCTGCTGATGCTGACCCGACTGCCTCGCATCTATTCTGAAAGTTTTGAAAGTGTCGATATATTTCATTCATCCAAGCAATCATGCCGGAAACAAGTCAGGCAGATATTGTTGAGTAAACAAATTGTGCCATAACTCACTCATTCTCATTATTATATAAAACTAAAAATAAAGCATATATATATATTCGTATATATAGTTTTTCCTTTTGTTTTTCCAGTAATAAATATAGTCATAGTATTTAGGTACATACTTTTAGCTTTAATTTAATGTTATTGATTAGGTTAGTTTAGTTTAGTTAAGTTTTTTCTTTTGTTTTCTTTCGCGACTTTCTAGTTAACCTAGCTTTGTCAATGCCGTGAAATTCTATTATTGGCTTAAGTGATAATTGTAATCATCTCGCTATCACTGAGCAGTGTATGAAGACTGTAAGATGCTGTAATCTTTGACGCAACTGCTTTGACCTGTTCATTGATAGTGGGGTGAACATTCATAACCCATGTAATATGAATATAAGCTGTTGAGTTTCCAGAAAAAAAAAACAAAAAAAAAAGTCATACATCGTAACACTAGAGCAAAATCTAAACAGGGTTGCGAGTTTGTCCAAAAGGGATATCGCGGCCCCGGCACACAGGCAACGGAGGGTACACGGGTGGGTTTTAGTCAGTAAAAGTCTGACAAGCCCTCCCGCTCCGTCCAGAGCGGAAGAAGTTATTTCATAAATACCCACCCACAAAAAAAAAAAGTGTAAAATCTAAAACAATATTTTAAATTCTGCTATAAATAAAATAAATATATAAATTTCCACCGTCGCTTGTCATATATTTTTAATCATTTAATTGAGGTGAAACCCATGTTACTTTTAGGTACATAAAATAAAATTTCACAATACTACAGCAGAATAGATCACAATATCAATGCAATTAAAATAGGTACAAATTAAAAAAAAATCTAAACTCCTACATCATCTTATGAGAATATTAATCAACACCTTAAGGCGCGGACTGACTACGATTTTAAACGCTACAGCTGCACTCACACAACTTCGTTTGCGCGCTATACGGTAGCCCGACGACTAAAGTATGACCGCAATAATCTATTTTCACAATTACAGAGCATTAAATAAGGTTGAAAATCGAATAAATATTTGGGTTGACGATGTGAGTAAGCTGCGGATGGGCATTTATTTTACGGGTTTTATTTAGATTATTCAGAATATACACATTAAATAAATTTTTCTTTAAACCCTCTGTCCACTTAATTTTTTGCGTCGTATATTTTCATTGCGTTACGTCATACTCGACTATCCAAGAAACCAATTTTTTGTGAATATTGAGGTAACACCGCGCCTTAAGTGGGAGCTCTCAAAGATTTTTAGTAGAATTAAAGTTTTTGTTCTGTTATTGTTCAAGATTTTCACAAAAAAAAAGTTTATTACAAACATGGTAATCCATTAAGAATGTAAAAAAAGGATAAGAATGGATGTGTCATAACTCATAATCATTCAATTGCAATCACTTTCCATTGTGACCACTCAAACTCAAACAAAAACAAACAGTTCAATGAGCATGAACTGAATGAAATTACCACATTGAAAGTCATTACAATTATAATACTAAATAAGGCCCCGGAATTACGATGCATTCAAGAAATGAAATGAAATTGTTTATTCTGTAAAGGATATCGGAATCACTTTTACACGTCATATTAAAAATATATTAAATTTTGCTAGATGAGTTCGGCGTTTCCTATCCGACTACTCTGAGAAGAAAGGCCGAAACAAACTCAGAGGTCACAGTCTCTGTTAAAGTCCAGACATAATCTTGGTCAAGCCATATGAGGACTAAGTATGTAGATTAGTGTCTGAAATGGTCTTTTGAGGAAAGAGCCACACAGATTTGAGTGGACCTGTCCAGTCAGTGCAAGCATTTGTCAGTAATCGTGGAGCTCGAGCTCAACGACTCGACGAACAATACCTACGAACGAAAGGACATTTGGTTAGGCTGCTTAAAGTACTAAAACTTCCAGACCATCATTAAATCAGAGAAAGAAGAAAAACAAAGATCTACGTATACATCGTCCTCACATTCACAATAGGTACTTAAAATACTATAATACTACACATACAAAGTATAATCTTTTGCATAAAATATTCTTGACATGTGTATGTAAAATCCATTGCTCCATAAGTTCGAAAAAAGAATGTGCTCAACAACGTAAATAACGAAATGAACGTTGTTGAACTGTCAACATGAAACAGTTTAGTGAAACAGTAGGCACAGCTGAAATTTAATTTAATTATTTTTATTAAACCATTGTATTTGTTACAACCACACTATTTGCCTAAAGTCATATTTACAAAGGGTTAGCAAAAATGTTTGCAATCATTTGAATACAGTTTAATTTGAATAGTAAAAGTTAAATAAACATGACATGTGTCAATCAAAAAGTCAAATTGTATAATAAAAAGAGATGGACAGATGTAGACTTTTGTAGAAAGAAAAGGATAGAGCGAAACTATGTTAGAAAAGAATTCAAATTTAAAAACAAACATTCGACCAGTGTAAAAGAGATAGAATTTTATTGTGATAAGTTAGAGAAGGACAGATAGACTAGGCGCCGTAAAAATAATGTTTTTGCAAACTGAACGCGGCAAAAAGTCCGAACAAAAAGGTCCCGTATCCATAAATAAATAAATGCAAATATTTGAAATTGGAACGCCGTGAATGTAAACACAGAGCAGTTTGAATATTCATTCGAAATATGAATATTTCAGATATGGCGCGGTCCGAGGATGAAAATCAGATTCATTGGGTATACGTACCTAGCTATTATAGGGTTTGATTATCAATATGGCTGAATAGCCAATGGTGCCGATTCTCTTGTACACCGAACTAAACTAACTAAACTATCAATAAAATTCCTTACTTTTGGTAATGAGAATCTTAGAGCTATTCTGGAAATAAAATTCTGTAAACTAATAAATAATTTTGACACAACTAAAATCGAATTTGACAATCGCGAATCCACGTGGTACCCGTAGTTTCCCCTAACCCGTGATTATTTTAAGAGCCGGCGCGCTGGGGATCCAGCCTCGACGTGTTTTTTAAGGAATTTTTCACTTTTAGTATGGAAAATATTACTTACTCATGTTGAGTTTTAGGGGTTTATGGGGTTTATAATGAGGGTCGAAATTTTCATTATTTCTGCGATAGGATGCACCATTTTCGAGATATACCTAAAGCAAAAAATAAATACAATACTGTTTTTGCACGTGAAGTCGACATGGTGGTGTGAATTTTAGTTCATGACGACATATTTTATACCACACCATTTTAATCGCGATTAAAATTTGTCAGGTTTAGTCTGGTTTGGTTTTTTACAATCAAAATTTTAGGTGAAAAACGTCAAATTTAGAATAGCAAAATTGCCATTTTCACTAAAATAAAAACTTAGTACTATCTTAGTGCTGTCAAACTAAAATATAGTTAAGTTGTGCCACTTTAGTCTATTTCAGAACGAAAAATCGTCGTTTGACAGGAATAAACTAAATTTTAGTGATTTTTAGTCTAGTTTAGAGGCATTTGTGACAAGAGAATCGGCACCAATGTTTGGCGAGTTTAGTTTACGAGCCTTAAAATCATTTTTCGCTATGGAGCGGACTGTGCTCGGAGTTTCTTTGAAGAATCAGAAATTAAATTATCCGGAAAAGAACCGGAGTTACCGACATAGCTTGCAGAGTAAGCAAGCTGAAGTGGCAGTGGGCTGGCCATGTTTGTCGAAGGACCGATGGCCGGTGGAGCAGACGAGTCCTGGAGTGGAGACCGCGTATCAGCAAGAGTATTGTGAGACGCCCCCCAGCTAGATGCACCGACGACTTAAAAAGGTGACTGGGACAGACTGGATGCGGAAGGATGGTGGATAGTGTTGTGGCGCAGCCTGGGAGAGACCTAAGTCCAGCAGTGGACAGCGATTGGCGGAGTTGATTGATTGAAGCATTTTGTAACCAACTTTTTAGACAGCTAGAAACTCAAACTCAAAGCATTTATTTTTCGATTAAACCAATTACAGGTACTTTTGAATTGTCAAGGGGTCGTTTAGTCAGAAAGATGAAGCTAGTTGCCCATTCCAACGCGTAGTAGATTCCTATGGAGAAGAACGCGCAGGAAAGTCCACGGACACTCATTTAAATTAAAAGAAATACTCTGAAGGCCTTGCCTTTCATGATGTCGGGCTGGATTCGGATAGGCATTCTTCCGATTTGTTAATTAAATGAAACTTACCAGCCCGTGTAACATGACAACCATGGAAAGGGGTTTTCTACTGGTTTTGACGACAGAAGAATAGACAAAATGACAGATTGTGATTGTTTATCTGTCATTTTGTCTATTCTTCCGTCGACAAAACCCGTTTCTGTTGTGGTCATGCTAAGAGTTGGTGAAAAGGCCATAATATTTTATGTTTGTAAAAATACCGTCGGAAATCGCCACCGCATGGAATATATTCCTACTACATAATTACCTATCTACCTAATAAGTTAAGAATAGGTTAGTAAGTTCTTCAGAAAGGTCAGGTACTCGCAACCGGCGTGCGTGTATGACCAGAAGTATGGACGTTAACGAGGGAAAAGGAGTATATTGTATGGATTGTAGCAGATGGCGTTCTGTAATTTCAGCCTAACCCATTGGAAGGAGGTGTGAGTATGTAGGTAAGTAAGAGTCAAATTTAAATCTCTTAAGGGCCGAGTCACACCGGAATGGCAGCGGCTGCCAGCGTCCGCCAGCGGCTTTCGGCGTCGCCGCTGGCGGCCTCGCGCCACCTCCCGATCCCACGTGCCTAGTCTCCTCTTCACTAGTTTAGTTTCTATACTACATATGCGCGGCCGCCCGCGATGCCGCGAGCGTCTTCGCGTCGCCGCTGGCAGAAACACCGACAAGATGCGCGTAGCGCGCGGCCGCTCGGATCACCACGGGCGGCCTCGAGACCTTTTAAGCTTTTCAAGCAATACTGGTCTTTTAAGTATGTAGATAAAGTTTAAAATTATTTTACACTGAAAGTGCTCGCCGCATCGCTGCCACCCGCTGCCATTCTGGTGTGACCTGACGCTAAGGCGACGATAACCGAATTTTAATGATTTATACTGAAGATCACGTCTAAACGAGTAGTTTTAATAATTTGGAAAAAATATATGTTAAATTAGAGCATTTTGTTAATATCTTAATATAAGAATATTTTAGATTATGTTTTTGTTACATATTGAAATTAATTTGTAAAGTTATGTCTAACGTGGATAAAAAAACTGTGAATTACGCAAAAACCTATCACGCGTATTTTACTGAAACCTTCGACATTTTAAAGATAATTTAATTATTGATCTTTTAGTATACGTGTTTTATTAAAATACTTTTTGTTTTATGTATAATAAATTAATAATGCTTCTAATTTGGGACAGCGCTCCTTGATGGGTGAGTCCTATTACTGGCTGGACGTACGACGCGTTGCGTGTGCTCAGTACAGAACACGCAAACTAACCACTCAAGGTCACTGGCATATATCTTCGTCTTAAAATCGATAATTTATTATGAAAATCGTTTATTCATACGGGCCCTAGGCAGTAGGCATACGTCAGACATACCTTTGCCACCCCTTTACTTATCTATTAAAACATTATCTAACATACACCCACATGAAACTCAATTAACCGAAAACCATATTGTTTTTAACACAAAACAATATAATATATTATAACAATTATAATTAAATACGAAGATAAACCTACAAGAACATCAAAAGCAGAATTATAATCTATTGTTGTACCATAGACAATTAATTAATTCTAACAATGGCGCAGATTAGATGGCGGGAGAAGATATTATTATGGCGGGATTTAGTCGATTCGATTAAGGTTTAGTTGAATTATTAGGTTCTCTTATAATTAATGTATACAAAATATTGTCATACATTTTAAAAGAGTAACGGTGGAGTTTCTTGCCCATTCTTCTCCATACGGAAACTACCTTTTGGAAGGGGCGACTAGACTAGAATAAATTCAATTTTTTTATTAATTACGACGTTTAAAAGTGCTTTAGGGCCGGCACTCACTGGCGCCAAGGCACGGCAATGGATATTTATGCGACAACTAGAAATATAACTTAAGGCGCGGACTGACTACGATTTCAGCTGCACTCACACAACTTCGTCTGCGCGCTATACGGTAGCCCGACGACTAAAGTATGACTGCAATATCTATTTTCACAATTACAGAGCATTAAATAAGGTTGAAAATTGAATAAATATTTGGGTTGACGATGTGAGTAAGCTGCGAATGGGCATTTATTTTACGGGTTTTATTTAGATTATTCAGAATAAACACATTCAATTAAATAATTGTCTGGTTAAAGTTATAAAATAATGTTTATTCTATGGAACACTTAAAAAAAAAAAACTATCACTGAAAATACAGAGATGTTCGACGCCAAAGTTTATTTTTGTAAAGTATTTTTTATTGGGAATATCAAACAAATTATTAACTTTATACCCTTCTCTGTCCACTGTATTTTTTGCGTCGTATATTTTCATTGCGTTACGTCATACTCGACTATCCAAGAAACCAGTTTTTTGTGAATATTGAGGTAACACCGCGCCTTAATAGTATGACAATCAAATTGAAATCAGCCGCCGCAGTGTACTTAAGCATGCTGCGGCATGCCGCGACGTCGCGTCTTTCCATTCTATACAAGGCCAAAACGCAAGGGTGTGAAACTAATCTCGTATAGATTGGAAATCACTTTTTTACTAAGGTTTTCCAATCTATACAAGAGTAGTACGCAAATACTCGCGTATACTTCGTAGTGACCTAATTAACTAACTTATTCCAAAATATACAGTGCCAGCACGCATACGGACTAATCGGGTATATATTGCGTCAAATTGTAAACTGGTATCCAACTTGTTTGCGACGTAATGCACCTTGCGCTTAATAGCCTGCCAGGCTGGGAGCAACTTCGAAGTAGCGCGGTTGACACAGTTCTAACCTAACCTAACCCATTTCATATTCCGTTATCTGTTCCATTTCACTCAGTCCACATTTTTTTTAATTTTAACTATTTATGTTTAAACCTCATGTCCTTGGTAAGTGATGTAGTATAGTTTGGAACCAGGACGCGCGCGTCCACGTTACAAACTATACACGAGCAGTACGCCAAGTTCGTGTATACATTGTAATCACAGATTTAAAAATAGCATTACAATGTATACGCGAGCAGTTTCCTATGGTTGCGTTCTGGCCTTGTATAGATTGGAAATACGCCGCGACGTCTTTAGGCATCATCATTGAAATTTAGATTTTATTGTCATACAGATAATTCATATTTCTATTCGTTGCATAAAATATCTTTTGCCGTGCCCTGCAGCCAGTGAGCCCTTAGCCTATTTGAAATAAATTATTTGACTTAATTTTATGGTAATGATTTAATCTTTCAGCTTTTACTAGCTGACCCGACAAACGATGTCCTGTCCATCGTTTGAATCGTGAGACAATGGTCCCGAGTTTATACAAAAATCCCATACAAAAAAATACGTATTATTTAAGCTTACTCAAAAACTACCCAAGCAAAGTTAATAAAATTTATATGGGAAGTACTATGAGCTGAAGTATGAAGTATGAGAGGTATAAGATACCAAACAATTTTTTTTTTTTTTTTATAAACATCAAAATCAATTCATCGAGCTTCGTGCAGACTAGCGCGACACGACACCGGTTATTGTTATACCATGAAGTTTTCTTAGAAATTATGTTGTTCGAGTTGCGTTGCGTCGTCGTGTCGCAATTAGTCTCTACGAGGCTTAATTGACGAAGTAATCGCGTAACAAACATACAAAAAAAATAAATTAAATTAAAAACTGTCGAATTGATAACCTCCTTTTTTTTTTCTTTTTTTTTTCCAGGATGGGAAATCATCAAATGACTTCTCCCGCTCTGGGCAGAGCGAGAGGGTGTGTCAGACTTTTACTGACTAAAACCCACCCGTGTTCCTTCCGTTGCCTGTGTGCCGGGGCCGCGTTATCCCTTTCGGACAAACCCGCAACCCCAGCAGGCATTGGTCTTTCGACCCCGTCGGTTAATTGATAACCTCCTCGTTTTTGAATTCGGTTAAAAGGATATTCAGTTTTTCCCGAATTTTACAAAAAAAAAAAAAAAAATCTTTCCAAATAAACCTAATTCGGATTATTACGAACATTTAAAAACAAAAAAAATATCAATACGGTCAGCCGTACTTAAGAGATGCATGCTGATTATTCTTATGATCATTTTTAGGGTTCCATACCAGAAGGACGCCACACGGAACTATTACTAAGCCAGCTGCCCCTGCTGTCCGTCCGTCCATCCGTCTGTCTGTCAGCGGGCTGTATCTCATTAACCGTAATAGTTAGACAGTTGGAATTTTCCCAGATTGTGTGTTTCTATTGCCGCTATAACAACAAAATAATAAAAATAAAATAAATTTTTAATTAAAGGGAAAAACGCCGAAAAAAAGTTTCTTAAATTTTTGAATTTATTTTATTTTTATTATTTTGTTGTCATTCCGCTACAAAAGTCACAAATCGCATAGAACCTCTTTTCGGAAAGTTTTTTCAAGAACTATCTAAATTATTTTGTTCTCAAATCAAATAAAAATATAACGCGTATTCGTTCGAAATTGGATATTCCATTTTTTTAACAACAAATAGTAAAAATTTAATTAATTTAATCTAAGGGGGTTCCCTGAAAAGAAACGGCGTTATCCCTGACTTTACTTTACATCTTTGCTTACCTCGTCTGAGAATCAGGCGTGATGTTATCGATAGAAGTTCAAAAAACTTTTTACAGAAGTCGGTTGTTTTTTTTGTAAAAAGTTTTTATTTTTCACTTTTTAGTTGTCGTCCCTACCCCACACAAATTCGAATACCACTACCTGCTATGTAAATAACAGTCACAGGAAGTTATCATCATATCATCCACATATATAAAATTTATATGGGACCAATCCGGGAGCATACCCTTTCATACACAAAAATAATTTTCAAAATCGGTCCACAATTGACGGAGAAATCGACGGACATACATAAAATAAATAAAATAAAAAAACATACATACGCGTCGAACATATAACCTCCTCCTTTTTGGAAATCGGTTAATTAAGAATTAAGCCAGCGGCAAAGCATCCCTCTGAAAATTGATGTACTCGTATTGGCGTCCCTGTTAGATTGGCACATTATCGTTCGATAACATTTTATTAATGTTGCTGCCAAAATTTGAATTTCGAGAAAATTTGAATTTCGCATCCCCCATAAAGGATTGGCGGGGGGCGCCAGGCGGCAGTTTTGGCCCCGTCTAAAAAAAATCTAGATCGGGGCTAACCCATGATTTACAACAAGTAATTTATGTATATACTTTTAGAAAATACTCGTATATGGTGTGGCCGGTTTACCCGTGAAATAATTAATCAATCTGCCTAACCTTTTCCCAACTATGTTGGGGTCGGCTTCCAGTTTAATCGGATGCAGCTGAATACCAGTATTTTACATGAAGCGACTGCCTATCTGACCTCCACAACCCGCAACAGTAACTGGGTAATACGATACCCCTTTGTAAGACTGGTGTCTGATTTTCAGGCTTCTGACAACTCTTAACGACTATCAAAGATCCACAAATGACAGCCGGGACCAACGGCTTAATGTGCTTTTCGAGGCACGGAGGAGTCTCGGTATGTAAAGATGGTCATCCATCCACGGGCCAACCCCGGCAAGCGTAGCTTAACCTAATGGATCGACCGATGAATATTATTAATAATTTAAGATTATAAAATCTCAGATCGAAAATTTCAACAACTTAAACCCCCATCTCACGACCACTTACAACTAAGCTACACAAAAATACTCGAACCAAACTCGACATAAATAAAGGTATGCGCCCACGGGAGTATCGTATCCGCAATCTTGGGCGCTGCTTGCGTCTGACATTAAATAATTGTTGGCCGGGCGGATATCCGCGTTCGGAACGTTTAGACGCGGACGGATATTGTGTTACGATTGTTTTTTTATTTGGAAATAGCGGATTATTGATTTGTTTCTCGGATGGTAGGAAAAAGAGTTATGGATTTGTTGTTTGCTGAACCAGCTTGATTCTGTGTATCTAAATTGTTTGTCAAAGTACAAAGTTCTACTATTAAGTAAGTACTTACTGAAAAACTAAGGCAATTCAATCACCATTAGGGTTGAGTAACATAGTATTGAGTTACTTTAACGCTTTAGTCACAGATGAATTCAGATGGTACACTCCGCATTTTAGGTATGAAGCTACAAGTAGGTACGCGGCGGGCTCGACTTGTCGAATGGACGTAACGTAGTCAGAAGATATAAGAGTTCCGCGATAGAAAGAGAGGCAACTTCTAGGTGAATATCTGTAGGTAATTAGCGCTGTGCGACCTGAGTTGCACTTTATTGTGTCGTAACAAGAGTCGCTTTTTATTTAAATGATTTTGCGGAGTGTCCTATCCGTATCTACTAATCTGTGTCTTAGTAAAGTGGCAGTTTAATTGCGTTTATTTAGGTACTGAATATTGCGCAGCGACAGCGTATTTCAATTTACCAAATAATCACATATAAAATATGAAATGAAACGAAGGGAATAACACGAGAAAACGTTTTGGAGTGGCGTAAGGACCCCAGTATAGCACCTACAAATACAGAACGACTTTTAGTATGCATATGTATGTCTATCGTGAGGAAACGTCTCATATCGTCGAGAAATGCCTGAGAGATATTTCTCTACGATATGTGAAACCAAGTCCTCTAGGCTCATGGGCAGCTCTAATAGTCTGATACCAGTACCCTAATTGCGTAATACACGATCAATCAGAATCTGAATTGTTTAGAAACAGATTGCTAATCCATTTCTTCATAAGTTCGAAAATAAAATCTGCTCAACAACGTAAATAACGCAATGAATGTTGTTGAACTGTCAAAATTAAACAGATTAGTCGTAATCGTTTACGAAAATATTTTGCGTAATTAGACAGTTGGTTAGTCACTAACCACACGAAGTCTGCAAACAAAACGACGTAAACTCTTTTAAAAAATCCAACATGTTTTATAGAGTCACTGATGCGAGATGCCTAACAATCGATCAAATGAAATAAAAATAACGTCATGAAGATGTTTTGAGGTAGCGTAATGAACCCAAATGAATATAAACCTCTTTAGAATGCAACAAACAACTTAACGTCAACTTTACAACAAAAACCAACATGCACTCATTAATTTCAAAGTCAATATCGATAATTTCCATTAGGCACTTCAGTAGCCGAATATCATAAAGAATATTCAGTCCCTCCCGGGTCTATTTGGTAACAGTCTGTGGAGAGGGGGAAACGTCGTAGAAATTTATTTAATGATGACCAACCGTCGAGATTTTTGTTAGATTATGAAGACATTTCGCAAGTGTTGGCATTTCTGAGTAATTTTGGCTTAGAAGTTAGTTTACGAAGCAAAAGGACTAGATAGGAACAGTAGCAGAGGGCGTTCTGTAGCTTTTACCTACCCCCATGTTAAGAAGGCATGAGTATACATGTATGTAAGTTAATAGTTTTGCCGACGGATATTGATCCGACGGTTAGGTGCATTTTTATATGAATAGAATGATTCGCCGTCGGTCCTTGGTCCAACGTTTAACCCGTCAAATCCCGTAGTTAACAGTTAGAAAAGAGCTTAGAAAGCAGTGTAACTCCGCCAAACGATTCACAGGCGAAGATTTACTGAGGCAATTGACGGCAACGTCGTAAAAAGATGCCCATCCATAGATAAATATCACCCGTCTCTCCACTTAGTCCATTGCCTACTCAAGGATGCATATCCGGTGTGGTTCGCAAATCCTTTCATATCCTAAGGGTTCGCGTTCTTACTTACCATTACCGCGCCCCCCGGTCTACTCCCTGATATGCAATGGCCTCTGTAGCCACATGAAGCATGAGGCTCCAGGGGCTAGTGTAAATCTTGGGGTTCAATCGATTTATCGAATCTGGTTAAGAGCGTTTATTCTGAAGGTGGGCAACGTCGCAAATAGATGTCAAATACTTCACTGTTTTGATTAATTTAGCAATACTACTGTGTGGAAATAAAAAAATGTGGCTAACTAGCGAACTAGAATATTTATTATAAAATGCAATAATTAATATCGTAACAAAGAACGTGTAGTTTGAGATGTAAAAAAACCATTTGGAAACTTTCCAAATGCGTTATTTACACTTAAAATGGGTACAACATCAAATTCAATGTTATAATTTCAATTCATTATTAATATTCTAGTTCGCTAGTTAGCCACATTTCTTATTTCTATTCAGTAATATTGCTATATGAATCAAAACAGGTAAATATTTGACAGTTATTTGCGACGTTGCCAACTTTTAGGATAAACCCTCTTAAACCACGCTGGAATCGATGCATTTGATTCATTCATTCCAATCCCGTAGTTAACAGAATTATTAGAAAGCCATTGTGTCTCGCCAAGGCCACTGGCATATATCGGCGTCTTAAGCCTTCCCATCATAGTCATATCTTCTTGACGAATAGGTTGCTAAATGACACTAAACCCTTACCACTAAACCCCGGACGGATCATGAACGTGAATGTTATGTTAAACCTCATTGCGATAGGTATTTTGGGCAAACGCATTGACTAATCTTAAGACGCAGATATATGCCAGTGACCTTGAGTGATTAGCTCGCGTGTTTTGTACTGAGCTCACGTAACGCGTGGTAAGTCCAGCCAGTAATAGGACTCGCCCATCAAGGAGCGCTGTCCCAAATTAAACGCATTATTAATTTATTATACATAAAACAACAGACAACAGGTATTTTAATAAAACACGTATAATAAAAGATCAATAATTAAGTTATCTTTAAAATGGTGAAGGTTTCAGAAAGATACGCTTGATAGATTTTGCTTGATTCTCAGTTTTTTATCCGCGTTAGACATAACTTTACAAATTAATTTCACTACGTAATAAAAACATAATCTGAAATATTCATTTATTACGTTATTAAGAAAATTCTCTCTCGTATAGACGTGATCTTCTGTATAAAATAATTCAAAGTCGGTTATCGTCGCCATAAGATGAACAGAATGAAAAGGTTGATATGACTTTCTACTACACCAATTTCAGAAATCCAGTTCACTTTATTGAACCACGAAATAGCAAACCCTAAACCAAATCTATACAAGATCAAATAAAAACGACTTATACCGAAAATAATCCAACTTACTTCCAGAACCTACAACATTTTGTAAATAAATCAAACGTTTATTTGTAAATAGCCAGCGAACCTTCTAAATTCAACTAAACCATTTGGTTGGATATTCGGATACACACCGCAATCTCTGTTCGCAAGTACCTCATAAAATTCAGATATCGTAAAAAAGGCCCCGGTACGAGTATCTGAACGCGAGTAAAAAAATAATATAACCCACCAATAGCGGAGCTTTCACACTTTTATTCGATACAAATCGGCCAATAGAAGCGGGTTTTAAGACGTCGTTGTAGTAATATTGCCGTCTCGTTCTAACTTAGAGCGGTTCTATATTGCTGTTTCGCGGGAATGGGTGTATTGTCTCAAGGAGCCAGACATTTGAGATTGTGCTGAGAATTCCTCGCGGGTTATATTTTTCAATCCTTTTATTTTCTTGCAAATGGTTTTTGATGATAGCTTGTTTTTTTTTTTAGAAATAAAAGGATACTATTAAAAGATTACGATGTTGTCTTAGCTTTGATGTTTATTTTGTGAAAAATTGTGCCTCATTTTAATAAGCAGTAGACTAGACAGTCTTTATTTTATTAAGTAGCAAATACGTCAGCGAACAAGCCTACGGACAAAGCCATCTAATGGAGGGTTTCATTATTTATTTAACACTTTATTGTAAGTACCTACTTGTATACATCACCATAAACAGGGTGGCAATTTAGTGACATATATCCATCAAGGGGGTGATTCTACCTGTCATACTAAACAGGTTTTCGCTATGAAATGTTCTCCAATCAGAAAAATAATAATTTACCTACATAAATATTATTTTTTAACAGAAAAAACGAAGTCTTTTAGCATACCTACATAACATGTTGTGCAAATCCTCAAACACGAGTACTATCTTCCTGTATCTTTTACCCGACTACACAAAAGGAAAAGTATAATGATTACATATAAGAAAATAAATTCATAAGGCTATAATACATATAAAATACAATAACTATAATAACAGCAGAAAGAATTGAAGTAAATTGCATGCCACAAACAGTCGCTCAGTTGAATGATATTACGGAACGAATGGCTGACGGGAATGTATTAAACAGGGAAAGATTGGTATATTATGTGGTTTTAACTTGTACCTATGTTTTTAGAATAATGTTATATCCTGTTTCTACTTTAGACTTTGGTTATAAATAAGACATAGGTAAACCGGATGTTAATAAGACGGTCAGAGGGGGGAGAGTAAGCGATAAGGCCACCCATTGTATATTTTGTAGTGTTAGATTTATTTTTGTCATGTATTTTTATGGTGTGCAATAAAGTATATATAAATTAATAAAGTAGTAAATTAAATACACCGAACAGGGTGAAATGTCTTTAAAAAAAATACCCACAAAAAAAGGATTATTCCTTTGAGTAAAATTAAATTATCCACTGACCGGCTTCTTTTAATGTAACCGCATTGGCACTGGAAAAACTAGCCGGCGAAATAAACAGTCAGAAAAAAAACCTTTGGAAAGCGTCCATAAGATACTTTATGGACGCTTTCCAAAAAACTCATTTTGGCATTGAAATGTTTTCTATTATCTCACTTGCACTTAATTTTATTTTTTTCTAAACACAAACTTTCTATTGTGCCAATTGATGAGATCCAATTTTAAAACAATAATATTTTCACCCTTTTTCACCACCACGAAAAAATCAGTTTAAAAAAATCAAGATCGAATAAACAAAGGAGAGCTCAATTTTTAATACTTAGTTGAATCAACCCGACTCAACCGCACCCGAGGGGGTGAAACCGTTTAAATGAATAGCCGAGGGGATGTGTTCAGATAATTGCTGGCGTTTATCGAATTAGGGGGTGAAGGTGAGCTGTCTTAGTTATGTGGGGGATGTCTTGATGTGTAGATAGGTGGTAGGGAAATTATTTGATAAGATTGTCTAGTTTTATCTGATGATGTTATGGTTGGTTTATAGTCTAAACTGGGGCAGCATGGGACAGCCGAGTTGCTGCCCCATATTAAAGCCCAGTAAAGGACAAATGAAAAAGTAAACGGATTTTTATACAATTATGTTAACCACACCAAGATAACACAATTTTACGATTCATATTCATCCGTTTATTACTAGAAGGGAGATTCGAGCGATATTTAATATGGGACGTAACAACCAACCAACCAAACCAACCAACAACCAATCAACCAACCAACCAACCAACCAATCGTTGATATACTTTATGTACTAATAAAGTTTATGTTGGAGTTGTTAGCCAACTTAAACCAATATAATAGGAGCAGTAAAACTAGGTACAATAGCTTCATGAATAAATTCGTAATTCCAACAAAGACTTTGTATAAATAGACTCGCTAAAAAAATCAATGTAAAATAATTTGAATTTGTTCACAACTTAACAAATGAAGGAAAAAAAGGTCTTGCCTTTCAATCAATCAAATTAACTTTCCGTAGTCTACTGTTAAAAACGTATCGAGCCAGAATTTAGAGGCAATAAAAATAAAATTGCTGAAATGTGTTCCGAGCTCCATTGTAAGTCCCATGAAATTACATAAAAACACCAAACTACCAAATACTAATTATTAAGTCACTTTGACCATTTCAAAACCTAGCAAGTGTTCGTAATTTATTGGTTATTTAATGGTTAATTGCAAAGAAAGAAAGAACACTATCTTTCCACTTCGTCATAGTTGCATATTTTGTATTTATTATTTTATACTGCAGTTTAATTAAGTATATATATTTTGAGATATATGTGTTTAAGTTTATTCTCATATTGTATGTTATAGTTAAATTTGTGAATAATTAAGTGTTTTTATTTAATGTATATCGTTTTCTCTTCTAATCTTACACACGTTGTCTACATCTCTTTAACTACTTTCCTGTCGCAGGTATGCTGGAAGAGATTTCTTTAGAAATAAGCATCACCTTTGTACGTATTTTTGTTCCTTTCTTCTTGTCTGTTTATAATGTGTGTACATAAACTGTTAAATAAATAAAGGAAATCGTATATGCTTCGATAAGCGTCTTTTTACACCTGCTTAATACATTGCAAGATGTTGAGTGAGTGCCCAGTATTACCTCCCTAGGCTTTTCCCAACTATGTTGGGGTCCAGTCTCACCAGATGCAGCTGAATACCAGTATTTTACAAGGAGCAACTGCCTATCTGATCTCAACAACCCACTTACTGGGTAACACGATACCCCATTGAAGATTGACTCTTATCGTATTGAAGTAGGCCACAACTCGAAAATTATCCTAGCAATCAAATAAATATTATAGTTTACACCAACATTTTTAAATAACCCATCAAAAAGGCAAAACGAAACTCCACACAGCCTAACCAAAAAGTCTCAATTCAATACTAAAATTCAAATACACCCCCGTAATTGTTTTAAACGGTTCCTACAGGGGGCGGAGTTGGACGGCTGCGTATGACAGCCCCCTCTTTGTACCCTTAGGGGTAACAATTTTTTGTAACACCCTGTTTTGAGCTCCCTCTAGGGGGAACGGCGGGAATATTGTATCTTTACGTTAAAACTCCTTGGTCGGTATGTTTTGATTTTTGAATTATAGGATTATAATGGGACTGGAGGAATGTTTTGAAATATTTATAAAAGTGGATGGTTAAGGAAATGGCACAGTTTTAATTTAATAACAGAGTATACAACACTCAATGTTGTTTTCCTACTCGTTTGCGATGTGTATTGGTAGATACAGAGCGGTAATTAAGGTAATCTAACCTCAGACCGTAGACGTATACTTTTTTATACGTCTATGCCTCAGAGCAATTATAAAAACAAGACAGAGCGCTGTCAACAGTGACGTAAAGCCGGTTTCGTAAACATTATGTGCACTTTGTGTGGAGTAATTTGATTGTATGTCATTGTCAAAGGTAGTAAATGTGTGCGTGTGAGCGTGTATGCACAGGGCGGAGGTGTATTTTTAGCATGCTTCACTGTATTGTTCGCAGCGCTCTGTCTTGGTTTTTATTTGATCTGAGATTCTAACGAACGAACCCTGACATGAGCTTTACTTTGTGTAAATTATTTCATCACCACTGCTCTCTAACAGTAAAGGAAAACATCGTGAGGAAACCGGCATGTCCTAGAACCAATAATTCAAAGACGTGTGACGTCCACCAACCCGCACTGGGCCCGCGTGGTGGATTACGGCCCACTCCCTCTCACAGAGAGGAGGGTTGTGTCCCAGTAGTGGGAATATTAAGCTGTTTATGCTAAGAGTTTAATCATAATCATTGTGCTTATATTTTTTTTGTACCTTAAGTTTCAACTACATGATCTTTAGCTTCATCTGAGCGACGGGAAATGGCTCATCCACCTCGTGGACCCAGATCAGCGGTGTAATTGCGTTGTGCTGCAGCCGCATCTGCGTCTAGCGTGACGAAGATTCGCACAGTGATACGATACACGCAGATGTGACCAACCATTATCGGTCGTAATACTCGTAGTTCGGACTGCGTAGAACTTATCGCCCGGGTACATAATAAACGTGGCGAAGCCAATGTGACCACCGCATTAGCGCGATAACTTTTTAGCGAGCAAAACATACGAAACTTCGGCACGCATTGCTTTGTCACGATAAACTCAGATGCGGCCGCAGCATAACACACATGAAATTACAAACGTCGACTGCCCTCCCCTGCCCCCCCCCCCCCCCCCCCCTCTGGGTAAAAAATAAATAAATATCTTCATCAACTAACCTGACTATCCTTAAGTCCCAGCTTCTCCGCCAGCTTCTTCCTATCAGGCTTGGAGATATACTTCTGTACCTGGAACCTCTTCTCTAGACCCTTGCGTTGAAGATCTGAGAAGACAGCCCGACGCATCATACCGCGGCGTGGTTTACCTGTGAAGAAGAGTTCTTTTGAAGAAATATTTACTGCCTGGTTTTTGGAAAGCCAACTTCAATGAATCTGTAAACAAATGTCATGGCAAGATTTATTATTGGCTGTAGGAATCAAGGCTTGAAACTGGTTAATATTGTTCATAAAACCGGTATAATACCGTTTTTCGATTAACCGGTTAATTACAAAAAAGGTTTCGACTAAACCGAAGTAATTTCGGTTACCGGTTATTACAGAGAATACAATTTTAAAACTCGCGCTAACCTGCATAAACCGGATTTACTCAGACGCACGCCCGCCGCCGCCGTTTCTCACATTAATTTGTATAAGCGTTGGCGTAGAGCGACAGCTTTGTTATTGTAGGTGTAAGAGAGATGGCGTAGTAGGTAGAATTCGATTATACCGTCGAAACTCAAATTAACCAGTTAATTTCGCTCAACAGAATCAGAATTTGTAAAAACACAGGTTCTCCCACTAACCGGTTAAAATACCGGTAACCGAAACCTAAACCGCAATCGTTTCTGGTTCGTGGTCAATGACCAAAACCGGTTTGGAAAATTACCCGGTTTCCGGGCCCTGTAGGAAGTTCTGTCAATACTAACCTCTGGAACTATGTGCCCATGGGAAGCCTCCTGGTAACGGAAATACTTGCGTATGCGCTTGTGCTGGTCGAACTGTAACAAGACAAAACTATTAGACACAACATATTTTGTTAAGTTTCGTGTTTAACTCGGCCCCTAGTCGGGCCCTATCGGAATATCAGCGCTGCGACATTTATTATTAAATGTCGCAGCATCATGCTGAGATAGGAGCCTTTTGGCCTCGCACAGGACTTTCTGCTTTTATTTTAATTTTTACTAATAATAATAATTATTATTATAATTATTATTATTCCCGCCCATTACTCAAGGCCCCACGATACCGAACAAATCTGGGTAAACTTTCACCGGTTTCCAGGATGACCCAGCAGTACAATGCCTTATCATGTCCATTAGAAGACATTGACATCTTTTCTAATAAGTCACTAATCCGTACGCAATTAAATGATAAGTGTTGAACTGCCTGCCTAGTAATGCATTGTTCGCTATTTTTATTTGTCTGTAAGTACATTTTTTTCTAATATGTGTTCGTTGCTTTTTAATCTTTATTTTTATTCAATTTAAATTCAGATTTCCAAATTTAATAATGTACTAGTATAATACTACATAATTTTAACTTTCAGGGCTACTTCCATTTTTAATATACTGTTTGCTTGTTTTTATTGCATGATGTGGTCTCCTATAATTGAGGGAGCACATATATTGTTGTTCTTGTCTTTATATTATAGCATGTAAGGTGTATTCTTTGTTGGAGATCCTAATAAAATAAAATAAAATAAAATTATTAGTAATAATACCAGCCTGTTATTGTCCCACTGCAGGGCAAAGGCATCTTCTCATACAGAGAAGGCACGAGCATTGATCACCACGCTTACTCAAGACGGGTTGGTGATTGCAGACTTATATTAGTCCAGGTTTCCTCACGGTGTTTTCCTTCACCGATGTCAGTAATGTCGAAGATAAACTCAGAAATTAATTAATTATTACTATTATTGTTTTTTTTTCTATTTATGTTTCAATTTGTGTTTTTTGTTTAATTTGAGATCTCCTGTGTTTGTCTCAATAAATACTTTTTCTTTCTTTCTTTTCTTTAAATTCAAGGTTAAAAGATTCAAGTTTGAAAAAAAAAGAGTTATTATCTTTATGAGATTTAACGGAGAAACGGTCAAACAAAGAATGCTGCCTGCCTTTTGGCAGCTTTTTCCGTTGACAACAATGTGGGTTAGTCTTAAAACGCAGATATATGCCAGTGACCTTGAGTGGTTAGCTTGCGTGTTCTGTACTGAGCTCACGCAACACGTCGTACGTCCAGCCAGTAATAGGACTCGCCCGTCAAGGAGCGCTGTCCCAAATTAGACGCATTATTAATTTATTATACTTAAAACAAAAGGTATTTTAATAAAACACGTATACTAAAAGATCAATAATTCAATTATCTGTAAAATGGTGAAGGTTTCAAAAAAATATGCTTAATAGATTTTGCGTACTTCTCAGTTTTTTATCCGCGTTAGACATAACTTTACAAATTAATTCACTATGTAATAATAATAATAAGTTATTAAAAAAATGCTCTAATTTAACATATATTTTTTCCAAATCAATAACACTACTCGTTTAGACGTGATCTTCATTATAAAATAATTTAAAGTCAGTTATTGTCGCCTTAAGATGTCCTACGATATTCCATTTTTGACCATTTCATTGATAAAGGCCTGTTCAGATATATGCGATACCGCTGTCGCGCTCAGAAAACGCCAGTATCGCTACCGAGCGCGACAGCGATTTCGCTTAAGGCGCGGACTGACTACGATTTCAAACGCTACAGCTGCACTCACACAACTTCGTTTGCGCGCTATACGGTAGCCCGACAACTAAAGTATGACCGCAATATTTATTTTCACAATTACAGAGCATTAAATAAGGTTGAAAATCGAATAAATATTTGGGTTGACGATGTGAGTAAGCTGCGAATGGGCATTTATTTTACGGGTTTTATTTAGAATATTCAGAATATACACATGAAATTAAATAATTGTCTGGTTAAAGTTATAAAATAATGTTTATTCTATCGAACTCTTAAAAAAAATGTTGTTATCGCTGAAAATACGGAGATGTTCGACGCTAAAGTTTATTTTTGTGAAGTATTTTTTATTGGGAATATCAAACTATTTTCTACTATTCTATTCGGTAAAAAAAAATCTTTAAACCCTTCTTTGTCCACTGTATTTTTTGCGTCGTATATTTTCATTGCATTACGTCATACTCGACTATCCAAGAAACCAGTTTTTTGTGAATATTGAGGTAACACCGCGCCTTAAACATTCAAATGTGCTGGTACCTGCTGGTACCTACGATAAAAGAGCTTTGTGATATGAGAGGTGTACCAGTAGGTCGTTAAGTATTTATATATTTATTGTTGCATAATGTCGTACACTCGTTACAGGCTAGGCTAAAACTTATGTGTACATGACCCTGTTAGGGCGCAGCAAATATTAGTACATTTAACTTAAATCTAGGTTAAATATTTGGAAGTTAACATTATATTGCGTACCTACTAAATATCAATATCACAACATTCAATATTATTACTACTAATGTATAATCTATTTGTAACATTTTTTTTTAATATCATTGCAAGTACGATATTACGGCCTACTACTTCATATTTTTCTAAACAGCTGAAAGCGTATTATCGCCAATCAATAAATCTTTTTATGTCGCCAAAAACCAATAATATTTTTTTTCGACAAACAGCAAAAATGGCAAAGGTACAAACGCATTCAACCTAATACGTGTAAAAAGGGCGTGTATGCATTGTAAGACTTTTTGCACAATCGATCTTGTTTGTTGAAAAGCTCACAATAGATTATGGAAAATAATATTAGTTGCTCCCGATTTTAGTTACATTTCGATTGATTTAGTTTGAGGTATTGAGCTTATTAACTTTTGTATTGATATTTGATGAGTGAATGAATGAATGAAAGATAAAGACAGCAGGCTTATTGTGTGAGACAGTCATTTTCGGAATGTCATACCAATTGTGATACCAACCATAGACTAATATAATAAATAAGAATACCAATACAGCTCGCGATTACCTTCGGATGGTCATCGCGAGCTACCTACATCAAGATTTTATCAATAAAATTCACTTAATGTAGGTTTTTACATGGGACTTAAATAAAACTAGCGAAACAATAGTGTATGTCTCTGCCTACCCCATCAGCACGCGTAGCATGACGCTTTCTATTTCTACGAAGAATAGACTTAGCTCTTTCTATACAAACTGACATTTCGTTTCTCCAATTTTGACATCGCACCGTAGAAATCTTTCTACAATCTGTCATTTTGTCTTAAGTTTCTAACAATCTTTGTCTAGGTCGTTCTACATGTAGACTATTTCAGAAGAAAGTTTTCTATGCCAAACTGCCAAAATCGAGTCCCGTACGGTATATCGAATTACCCTTGAACGATATAACTGTCTACAGAAAGCATGGTTCACCGACAAACGGTAATACGAAAAAACTATTAGTCGATACCATTATTTAGCGACAGCACGTTTCGCCGAATAACGCTACATAGAATGAATGGTTGGCCGATACCAAGATTTGCCGATGTCATGGTTCGCCGGAACACGCTTGAACTAAATAATCCTTTATCGATATCAATTTGCATCGAAAGCACCTTTTCGTACACCGCCGATCCAAAATAATTGTCTTTAGTTTCTCGCTCATACAATTTTGACAGACATTGATGAAATTGCATTAACTGCTATTTCCATGCGTTTATCTTAGTAATTCAATAAAAATAAAAGTAAAGAAAATTATAAAACAGCGAATTTGATTATTTTTATAATTAAATGGTAAATAACAAAAATAAAGGTTGCAAACTGCGCAATCATAAGGAACATGTTAGAAAACAATCAATTTTGAAAAAAAAAAAAAAATACTACCAGTTATATTAATGATTTTTGATGTACATGATGTGAGCTAGCCCACCTAAGAAAGTTTTTATGCTCATCTCACTCTTCTGGGACAAGTGCTTTTCTAGTCTCTTTTCATATTTAATCTGCGACGAACGACGACGCTTTGGCATTGGCTCAGATGCAGTGATGCGCTCGATTTCGCAGTCGGTATATTTTTGTTCTTTGGCAAACTCCATAATAGTGTTGAAGATATTCCACTTCTTGCGATTTAAAAGTGTGTGCTACCGGTTATGCCTTGATTCCAGAGCATTTTGTGTTTTTGGAATAGAATAAGTACGATTAGACACTGACCACATGGCTGGTGGGAACAATGGTGGATTTTTGCTCAGAATTAACTTCGTCCCTGGGCCAGATTTTTTTGTAAATACTCCAGATACATAATACTTATTGAACCATTGTGCCAATCCTACGGCTTCAGTTGGCAATACTAAGTTTTTTACTTGCTCGAAGGCCTCCGGTATCTCTTCTGGTTCCAAAAATGCTAAAGCAAATAAATGTCTGATTGTATGTGCGAATACGAAATCAGTACCATAGCGCTTTGCCAACCCTTCCGCCTGTACATGCCGCCAAAGGCTTTGCGTGAGATGAAACAGACACAGTCTGTGTGCACAGTTTGGAAATATTTTTTTCACAGCATTCATCACCGCAATTTTGAAATCAGTCAGTATGTTTTCTGGAGACAAATTAGTATTAAAGGTATTGACCCCATACTTTTTTAATATTATGTAACAAGTTTCAGTGTTGTGCGATAATAGGGCAAACACTAATGGTAAAAATTTGCTTGTGCCCCGTTCAGTTCCAACTAAAACATGTATTGAATATACTTGAGTCATTGTGCACTCATTGGTCGTTTAAAATTTTCTTTAGTACAAAATACGACTACGCTCTGAACTTTTCAGCGTACATCTCCAGTAATATTTGTCGTCCAATCTTTTGTTGAGGTGATATGAATATCCATCCACAATAAGTACACTAGCGCCGCGTTTTGATTTCATTACATTACAAGCACTCATTTTTAAATTAATTGACTGATCGTAATAACAACGAAAATAAACGAGAACGTAGTTTTGATTCAAGTCACTATTATGTATTTTGTGCTCAAGTCGGAAATAGTTTATAGCTACCCATATATTTGCAACAATACACTGACCAGCGAGAATGTTTACCATTTTTACGATGTGGCCAACGTAATAAATAATGAGCATCATCTAATTTGTTTCCGTAACCAGTTGTACATTATATCAATTGTTAATGCATTATTAAGATAAACGCATGGAAATAGCAGTTAATGCAATTTCATCAATGTCTGTCAAAATTGTATGAGCGAGAAACTAAAGACAATTATTTTGGATCGGCGGTGTACGAAAAGGTGCTTTCGATGCAAATTGATATCGATAAAGGATTATTTAGTTCAAGCGTGTTCCGGCGAACCATGACATCGGCAAATCTTGGTATCGGCCAACCATTCATTCTATGTAGCGTTATTCGGCGAAACGTGCTGTCGCTAAATAATGGTATCGACTAATAGTTTTTTCGTATTACCGTTTGTCGGTGAACCATGCTTTCTGTAGACAGTTATATCGTTCAAGGGTAATTCGATATACCGTACGGGACTCGCCAAAATCACACTGACAACTGACTGTTGTCTAAGGTAGTAAAGACAATTTGATTTTGTAATCGCCATGCTAAAGACAGTAGAAAACTTTCTACTCGACGGCCACAAAGTATATACGGTTATCTTCAAAATCATGATTTTACAGAAGAACGTTTTGAATAGAAAATTGTGATAATTGATAGAAGAACAAAGCTATATTCTATTTTACATCATTTAGTTAATAGGGCATTACCAAGGAAATGGTTAAGGCCAATATTACTGTAATATTTTTTGTTCCAAAACACAGTACTTCGTCATGTTAAGAATAAATGTTGTGTGTGTGTGTGTGTTCAAACAGAAAAAAAGTCCTATGACAAAACAAAGAATTCTGAATTTCGTAAAAAGTGCAGTTGACTCTTTCTACTTTGCTGCCGTCGTACTGTCTACACGGAACGTCATTTTTGTCTACTCTTCCGTCGACAAAAAGTTGCTCATGCTACGCGTGCAGGTTATAGAAAATATTAAATTTAAATATGAACTCTCTTCAAAACCTGTAGATATCTATATAAAATAATATTACTCAGAGGGCAAAACATTTTTGCTGGAACATACGAAAAATATTAAAAGCTACCAAAGAATTAAACAAACAATGAAATAAAAACAGAATTTAAATACCATAAAGCTAATAAAAACCACATCAAACATATTTAATATAAATTTTTCTACCATTACTTTGGGCCACCCTCTAAAAAACCCTATTTATCTAATAGATTACTCTAACAATGGGTTTGTTTTTATCTCTGTCCGTCAAATTGGGCGTGTCAGACTTATTATCCGAAAATGTTACCATTACAAAAATCTGTTGACATAACCAACAATAGTTGTGTACTGGGAGGTCTGCTACAAAAAAGTTTCAATTCATTGTCTATGATCCATAAAAAAAGATTTAAAAGTGAGTGTTTTATTGTCTGTGGTTTTGAAAAAATGGCGTCGTTTGTTTGCAATAAAATAAAAAAGAGATTCTCACATACTGTTTTTGTTGTGGATTTAAGTATTTGCAACTACTTGATACAATTTCGGATTTTTTGAGACGATTCGGCTTATGATGCTCAATTTAGATCATTGCCACATTGTGCTCTTTGGGCATAAAAGGCGACTTCATCTTTTCTCACAAGTTTTGGGTGTTTTTTAGATTACCGGGTATACCTTTGATAAATTGTGAAGTTTTAGCCGTCAACGTAAAGCGCCTAGGTTCATGAAACACGTAGGTAGGTATAATGTATATTTTTCATAAACAGTCTCATAAAGAGCAACAACACCAACCTCAAGTGTAAAACTATGTGATCATTCTAGTTATAGCATTTAACAAACACGTAGGTGCCAAGAGTCAATTATAAAAGTACCTGATGAAAGTATAAACAAAGCTTGTTCAGGTTAAAAATCACTCACTAAAGGGAATTAGTAACACATTCATCTGCATTTAGAAGGTTTCAACTTTATACGTCACCACATTGTCCAACGATTTGTTTTAATGACACTTTGAAAGTTATTAAACATTATGGAACACAATTTATATGAATATAAATTAATGATAAAAAAATCATCGATGAAAATTGAGGTTACAAAATTAACCTCAATTATCAAATGAAAAACATCTTCATGAGCGTTCATTCCAAAAGTTGGCAACGTCGCAAATAGCTGTCAAATATTTACCAGTGTTCATTTGGCAATATTATTGTATCGAAATATGAAATATCGCTAACTAGTGACCTAAAATATTAATAATTAATTGCAAATAAAACACTGAATTTGATGTTGTAACCATTTTAAGTGTAAAAAGGGCATTTGGTAAGTTTCCAAATAGTTTTTTTATGTCGAAAATGAAATAGTCGGTGCTACGATATTAATTATAGCATGTTATATTGTCATATGAAAATCATCTTTAAGGTGTTTTAAAATTGGAATTTCGATTTTAAGTATTCAAATCGAATTCATAATCTGGTCCAAAAAACTTTTGGACCAGATTATACTACTACTAAATACTTCACTGCTTACCTAAGTACGGATGATGACAGTGTGCTAGAAGATGTTGTAAGTGTTGATGCTGTACTGGTATCGGTCTGCTGGCAATAGGCTTGGCTATAGGCCACGGACTGCCCATTATTGGCTGCCGGTATTCTGGAATAGAAGAGGTTTTATACTTAGTATACTGTAGTAGCAAAAACATTGATAAAAAAGAGTTTAGAGGTGTCCAGTCAAAAAACAATCTGCCTGGCATTTTCCCAACTATGTTGGGGTCGGCTTCCAGTCTAACCAGATGCAGCTGAATACCAGTATTTAACATGGAGCGACTGACTTGACCTCTACAACCCACTAACAGGGTAACACGATACCCCTTGTTAAGACTGGTTGTAAGACTTTCGGGCTTCTGACGACCCTTTAAGGCGACACTAAGCAACTTTTAATGATTTTATACTGAAGATCACGTCTAAACGAGTAGTGTTAATGATTTGGAAAAAAAATATGTTAAAAAATGCATTTTCTTTATAACATAATCTGTGAATATTTTAGATTATGTTTATATTACATAGTGTAATTAATTTGTAAAGTTATATGTACCACGGATAAAAAACAGAGCATCACGCAAAAACAATCAAGCGTATTTTTCTGAAACATTCACCATTTTAAAGATAATTTAATTATTTATCTTTTACTATACGGGTTTTATTCAAATACCTTTTGATTTATGTATAATAAATTAATAATGCGTCTAGTTTGGGACAGCGCTCCTTTGATGGGCGAGTCCTATTACTGGCTGGACGAGGCACAGAACACGCAAGCTAACCACCAATGACAGCCGGGATCAACGGCTTAACGTGCTTTCCGAGGCACGGAAGATTCTCGGTATGTATCCCATCTCCTTCACAATACATTGTGTACCCTCGCCAACGCATTACCAAATTGACAGACATATTCATCACAATGTGACATCCATATTACAGTCAATTGAGTTTCACGTAGGTCAATATACGATAGCCTAGGTTGCTTCAATATTACAGTGTGGAGCTGCGGGCTAGCCGGCCGGCCATTTCCATAGATGAGGGAACGTTGTATTTAATCGTACCTCTAATAATTTACATTTTGATTTCCTTAAAAATATCATTGAACACTCAAATTTAATGAATGCATCCATCCATCGATATCGTCGTCAATTGTGGACCGATGAAAAAAAAAAAAATTTGGTAGAGGTAACTTGCGCGGTGGTAGAAATATTAACTTTGCTTTGGTAAAAAATGAAAATTCTAAACCAAAGACACCGACTTCCGAAATTAAAGTTATTTGTCATTTTGTTTAATTAAACTTATATTATAGGAATGTTGACTAGGTAAAAAAAATAAAAAAAATTGTCCGTCAGTCAGATAAAAAAAAATATTGGACACGTATTTTTTGCTTTATCATATCATTAAAATATGATTAAGATAAAACGCATTAAAGTTGGGGAGCGGGGGCTCGCTACGTCACAATTCAGTATAAAATCTACCGGCCAGTGACGTCATGCCACATTTTAACTCAATTTACTGCCGTAATTTTTTGATTACGTAAAAAAAGAAAAAATACTTGTCCAATATTTTTTAATAATCTATCCGACGGAAAAAATATATTTTTAGTCATCATTCCGATTATATCAAATAGGTAAGTCTCGACGTTCAATCATGTCGTAAAAATCGTGCGAAGCGGAGTCGCTAGTTCTATTATAAATAAGTAACAATGAAACAAAAGAAAATCTACATATATTCCACAATCGAATAATTAATAAATGAGTCTATCAAAGCCACGCGGATCGATATAAAATAATCAAAGTTGAACAGCTCAGTAATAGGATAACGACGTAATTACTGTACAATGCTTGCTGGGAAGGGTGGGTGTGGCGCAAGTTGGGAACTGGCAGCGTAATGTCGGATGTTAAAAACTGAGGATGCATGAAAAGAGCCTCCACAAGTGATAATTCTTAGGTAAGTAAGAAGTAGCGCAGTTTAAGAACCCAAAGTACTTACGTACCTCAGCTCAAATTTACTTTTGATCTAGCTCTCACCATACTGCTCGAGGACTGAGAGGGCTGCTGGAGGCTCCAAGGCGCCGATAGTTTAGGTAATTTATTTATACGGTGAAAATAGTGGATATAAAAAATAATTGGTTTCTGCTTTATATTTAGTTCAGTTAATACGCGATATAATTTGGAGTATTTTTTTAATACCAGCGGTTTATTGGGCGGTTTGGAGGTAACTTCATATTTTTTTTCTAACGATATAATTTTATGGGATCGTGTTTTCGTCAAACATATATTTAGTTAGGTAGATAGGTATTTGACATTAATCATCAACCTTTTTACAAAATCTCTCACCACAAATTAAATCACAGTCACGAAATTACATGATCACGCTTGCTCACCGTCAATTACCAATTAATTGGAACTTTTAGCTTCTACGTTACCTTCTAAAGTTACATACACCAGTTGTTTTGCCTATTCTGGTAAAACTAATTGTAAACATTAAATGCGAGGGGTAATTTGGAAACAGCAAGGGTAATTTGCAAGATCAGTCCCTCCCTCCACGTTTAAAATTAACCACAACACTCACACATACCATTACAAGCAAGTTCCAAATACACAACACAAAATATTCTTACATCTTCATCAATCAATTTGATATATAAGAATTAGTGATTAACAGTCTTAAAATATTTTAAACAGGGTGGCAGGGACGTCGACGCGATGCCGGCTACCATGGATTCAGTACATGATTCTGAACCCCCCTGCGTTGAAATTTTTGTCGGTTATTAAAAAAAAAAACAGCTGTTTCATAAAAAAGTGCAATACCTACGCGGTCAAAATGTATGGAGCTGCTGTTTTTTTTTATAACCGGCAAAAATTTCCATGGTAACAGGCTTCGCGTCGATGTCCCAGACACCCCGTATACAAGTAGGTGTATATAACTTGTATGTAGTGTGTGTGTGTATGTAACACTCGGCCCCATGGCCCTAGTGTTTCAACCACAAACGGCTGGAACATTATATAACTCCCAATTAGATTAATCTATTACAAAATACTAGCTTCTGCTCGCGACTTCGCCAACGTGCAATTATCGCCCGCCCGCGCTAGTTTCAGCTTAGCGTTATTTCCGACTTATTTTCTTTTTGTTGGGCTCCATAAGGGTCGTAGCGTGATGTTAAATAACCTATAACTTTCCTTTAGAATTAGGCTATCAAATGCAAAAATAATTTTTCAAATCCGACTGGAAGTTTCGGAGATTATCGCGTTAAAATAAACAAACTCTTCAGCTTAAAGATACAATTCCGTAGCCGACAACAACAGCAGGCGACGTGTCGGGAAATATCTTCCGTAGCCTTGCGACTAGTGTATTTCATAGAAATACTAGAAATATCATGAGCTACGGAAGGTATTTCATAGAAATACATGGAAACCAGTAGTGTCACGGCGCCTGCAGCAGCTGCTACCTGCAGTTGGCTACGGACTTGTAACTAATTATTATGTAATATCGAAATAAACTAGTTTTAAATACACATTGACATTGTTGAAAATTATATACAAAATGACATGATTACTTTGTAAAGTATTAAAGGATTTTAATTATTGTGAATGTGAGGACTATGTGGATATATGTATTTTTTTCATTTATGTTTTCTTTCTCAGTCAGTTCTAATGATGGTCTGGCAGTTTGAGTAGTTGATGCGGCCTACCAAAATGTCCTTTCTTTGGTATAGTTCGTCGAGTTGAGTTCCTTAAGTTCTGAGTTGAGCTCCACAATTACTAAGAAATGTTTGCACTGACTGGACAGGTCCACTCAAATCTGTGTGGTTCTTTCCTCAAAAGACCATTTCAGACACTAATCTACATGGTCCTCATATGGCCTGACCAAGATTACGTCTGGACTTTAAAAGAGACTGTGACCTTTGAGTTTGTTTCGGCCTCTCTTCTAAGAGTTGTCAGATAGGAAACGCCGACCTCATCTAGCTTATTTTTAATATTTTTAATAAGGCGTTTAAAAGTGATTCCGATATCCTATTTACAGAATAAACAATTTCATTTCATTTCAACATTTATTATTATTATTACAACTCGCCCCCGCCCACTGCTTGTACCACACGCACCCCGATTTCTTACCGCCCAGTACTGTCAAAGACACGCTGCCATTATATATTGTGGAGCCTTTGTGACGTCATTAATCATCGCGATCCCTTGCTTTAGATTTAAACTATTATGTGCTGTTATGGTTGGTTGTGGGAGTACTTTAATATGGATGAATTTCGTAATAGTTAAGTGTTGTTTTATTTATGTTCGGTTCCTTTTAAAAAAAAACGAGCCGTTTCTACCAATGGTAGTTTTTTTTATTGCCATACTGGGCATACCAATAGCGAATCTATTTAAGCTAATTTTATCTGTGATAGCTTTGAATATTTGACCCTACCATATGAAAGTCCTTAAGAGAGGGTCTACTATGCAAAGCTATGAGATATTTGCTTCATTATTGGTAAAGATACAAGTCAATTTTAACCAATAACGGTCTGTAATCATAGGAATCGGCTGTTACTTCACGTGTTTTCGCCGACCGACGCGCGACGGGCAGCTTAGAAGCGAATGTGTAGGAGTATAGTTAAGTAATTATAATCTGATCAAAAAGTATCTTATTAAAGCGTAAACAAACCCTTACTAATGGGAATTAGTAACACATTCATCTGTATTAAGGTTTTAACTTTATGTCTCAACACTTTTTTGAACAATTATTGTTTGAATAACATTATAATATTATATTATAATAATACCAGCCTGTTACTGTCCCACTGCAGGGCAAAGGCCTCTTCTCAAACAGAGAAGGCACGAGCATTGATCACCACGCTTGCTCAAGACGGGTTGGTGATTTCAGACTTATATTAACTATAAGTCCAGGTTTCCTCACGGTGTTTTCCTTCACCGATGTCAGTAATGTCCAAGATAAACTCAGAAAGTACATATGAATTGAAAAAGTCACATTGGTACTTGCACGGATTTGATCACACAACCTCGTGCAGGAGAGGCGACGCCTTAACCACTGGGCCATCAGACATTGACTAATGATGATCTATATCTTCGATTATAAATCATCGACGAAAATTTGAGGTTATAAAATTAACCTCACTCAAATGAAAAACGTTTTTAAGGTAATTTAAAATTAGAATCTCTAAATTACATTTATTTAGATTACGAAGATCTAAATATTCAAATCAAAGCACTTAATTTGTAAGTGGCACTACAAACAAATTGGTGTCCGCTGATACTTTTCCTAATCCCTTTGTTTACATTTTCATCAGATACTTTTGAAACTGACTTATACATGATACACGCAGTGCTTCGCTTCGCCAGTCATGTTAAAGTTCCATGTAGTAAGGATAGGCAGGTAGTGATGGGCGTTGAAACAACGAACTAGTTGAATCAACCGTTGATCTACTGTCAACGTATTAACGTTAACTGTTTATGAATCAACTAGTTGAATTCGTCACCGACGTTTATGAATTTAACTCGTTTATTATTCAACTAAATTCGAGAACGCAAACGCAACGAACTGAGAAAATTAAAAAACCTTCCATTGAAAATGACATCAGACATTGCGAGCGACGGCCATGTCATAGAATTAGAACACATGAAAGAGTGGATTTTTGAAAAACTATGACGATATTGGTGGACTGGCGCGCGCTGGTGCCGCCTGAGAGAAACCGGTTCATACTGGTTTGATAATGAAATGTTTCCTAATTTAATCAAAATGTTTCAAAGTTTGCATTATATCAGGTCAGTAGATGTAGCTCAGAGACTAGTTCAACTCGTTGAACGTCGCGGCGAAGAATAAAAACCGTTGAATGAATTAGCGGTTTACTTTGTAAGTTGACATTAGTGCACGTTAACTCGTTGACGAATTTAACTAGTTGATCAACTAGTTGACGAACGTAAATCAACGTTGACGTTTCGTTAACGGAAAAACCTTCAACGACCCATCGCTAATGGGGGGCGAGCCTATAAGCCTAAATCAAGATTTCAAGCTGCTACTGATAATTTCCGAATATGAAAACCCTATAATAACACTTTCGACTCCACCCACTTTTCATAGAACTCATACGCCATACCGCCATACATTTTGGAAGTGAACCCTCCGGGAGGGTTGCCGGCATTACGTTTGCGCTAAAGTTAATCATCGCGGACGGTCAACGGCATCAGGTTTAAAACCGTGTTATAAAACACTGTTAAACGAAGTAATATTAAACATTGTGTTTTCATGGGGTCTTGTCGCTATACGTAGTTTCTAACCTTTATTTTTTTTGTGAGTACATGTGACTGCGAACGACAAATAAAAAAAATATAAAAATGCTTGGATTTTAAAACCCACGTATATACTAATAAATCTTGTTAAAATATACTTAAGATTTTATTTTCACGGTATAGAATGCTGTATTTGCTAAGAAACACCTACATTTAAAATGAGCCCGCCGCGACAACTCCCGGCATCCCATATGCGACTAGCTGAACCCTCCAGGAGGGCCCCCGGCGCTGAACGTGTTAAGCCCTATCATTTGTATATGGTAGATTTTTGCGACGGGGCAGTAAGGGCATTTACTTTAAGAGGTGTAGATACAGGAAAACGTTCTTAGGAGACTGTCTTTACCTTTTTGAGTCCTTAATTGCTAAATGCATTCACAGATTTTGTAAAATCGGTACAGTTATAGAGGCATGAGGAAAAGGGTGTAAAGTTCACTCATCCTCTATAGAAAAGGGACGATCATCCGAAAAGACGGGTGTCGTGTCGGGTGGGCTACTGCCCGACGATTTATGTCGGGAAGTTATATATATGCTGATCACGCGGTAAACTCTGCTTGCTCGATGCAGGATTTCGCGTGACGTCAGTGTGATGCGTAGGTCGTATGTGGCGATGTAGATACCGCGCCACAGTCAACTATAAAAACGTCAATTTTTTTATTTTATTTACATATACGATTTGATTTCGTATAAGGATTAAACGTCAGGACAAACTGAGGTTCTGAGGCCCAGACTCAACCAAAGCGGAGATTTGCGGAAATGCCCGAAGCGGAAACGAGAAGAGATGTTTTTCGGCTAGGGTGTATCCACCGAAGCTGTGCGGAGTTGCGTACTGGTTAGACGGGAGCGGAGATGTGTGCTGGCTAGAGCGGAACTGTGCGGCGAGCGCTGGATGTTGAGATGAACGCACATCTCTTCTCGTTCTCCGCTGCGCGCCGTTGCCGCTGATCGCCTCCGTGAGGACACCCGGGCATTTCCTCCCGCCTTATGCGGAACAGGAACCTCCCGAAACAACCGTGTCCGGTGAGAACCTGCGTCAGGTGGAAGGTGAGGATGCCGTGGCGTCTCTCTAGCCACTCCTCAAAGAGGGGACTTATCCCCACAATTGTGGCGTGCCCAAAATGCTATGATTAAAGTTGTTGTTTAACCAAACATTACAAACAACATGTAATTTGACAGTCAGAGATTTGACCAGGCAAACAGTACCTACCCCAGGGCATGTCACTCGCTACAATGCATTCAAAATTATCCCCTACATATATAGGCTTATTAAAAGAGGCGTACCAAACATAAATTAACTGTAACAAACGATCCATTAAAAATAACACCCAATAACAAATACAGAACGTTATTTTAACACAACCAAAACGGGCTTAAAAAGATATTAAATACCTTTTGTTAACAGATCAAAACTATCTTTTTTTATCTTCTATTATGTCTATGGATTATGTTATGTTTGCTTTGCATTATGGTTTTATTGTCGATGGTCGTTTTTTTTTTGTTTTCTCAAGTGTTGCCAGTATTTTTGCGATGCGCTTTTTTTTGTTAAAGAAGTTTTTAATAAGGTTTGCAAAGTAATGTGGGTCTTATTCAATTTATAATTCCTATTGTGTGTGTGTGTTTAATTTCTTTTGTATTTTGTGGTTGAAAAGGCGTATTGGTCTTCATAAAATATTGCAA
The DNA here is from genome assembly GCA_947364205.1 of Agrochola lota. Classification (NCBI taxonomy): domain Eukaryota; kingdom Metazoa; phylum Arthropoda; class Insecta; order Lepidoptera; family Noctuidae; genus Agrochola; species Agrochola lota. Next base: position 2,712,784 of record OX376246.1, on the reverse strand, counting down.
GCTCGATTTACTTCGATGCGCAATTAATTGCCTTGGATACTGATCTGAGGCAATTATCTTCGTCTTTATTGCCACTCAACTGTTGACGAGTGTTTTGAAATGTGAATAAAACAGCTGCTGATTCTGGTATCGCACATAACTTGGCGTCCACCAATTCTATTGGATTATAAAAACTACTGGATTTTTATCATGTCATATCTACCTTGTCTAAGTACCTAATAACAGCCGCACGGGTCGATCTATCAGGCTAAGCTACGCATGCTGGGGTTGATCCGTGGATGGGTGACCATCTTTACGTACCGAGACTCCTCGTGCCTCGGAAAGTATGTCAAGCCGTTGGTACCGGCTGTCATTCGTGGATCTTTGACAGTCGTTACAAGTCCGAAGTCTGACAACCAATCTTACCAAGGGATAGCGTATTACCTAGTTACTGGGTTGTGGAGGCCAGATAGGCAGTCGCGCCATGTAAAATATTGGTATTCAGTTGCATCCGGTTAGACTGGAAGCCGACCCGATCTGCCTCGGGTAAAATATTTTTTTTAGTTTTCCTGAATAAAAATGGTTTTCAAAGAGCTTGAACACACATTTGACAGCTAAGCAAAAATAATAATACTAAACCATTCAAACTGCCTGACCACATCAGAAATGCACACGTTGGTACTATTCAAAATTCATTTATTCAAACTAGGCTGAGAATCAGCACTTTTTGAACATCAAAATTACATAAGACAGTCTCCAAAAACGCACGCCCTTCACCACTAACTAGCGCTTTAGCTGGGAAGAAATGGCGCATCAAATTCCCCAGCATCATCCTCGTCGTACTAATATTTCCTAACACTTAAACAAACCAACATTCAAATTACTACCACGTTCTCAATCTCCGATAATACCGAATTACTCAAATGCAAAGGACTCAAAATCCCAAATAACCTATCAGAAACATTCAGGAAATCAACCCCCATATTATTATTATAATAAAATAATTAAAATCACACCGGGGGTGAACGTTTTAAATCGTTAACCGTTCGGGGTGTTTCGGAGTAAACTTTTCCGGGGTAACGCCTTCACCCCTGTCTGGGGGGTGAATTTTCTTCACCTTAATCGGCTGAGCATATTTTCTGGATACGTGGGTTCTTGAGGGTTGAAAGTGTTGGATAAGTGGGATTTTAAGATTTGAAGGATATGTTTTTGTAAGCCATTAAGCCATATTTATTCAATGAAACTTTTTGTTTAATTTTTTAAGTATCAAATGAGCACATTGTAATTATTAGTTACTTGTAATTTTTTTTAGAGAAAAACTTGAAGTAATTCCTTAATTGCTCTTTTTAAAGCTTGTAAATTCTGTAAATCTATTCTAATAATAACTTTTATTGTTTATATAATTTCTCGTGCAAGTTAAACATTTAAACATTCTGCCTATCACCCAGGAACTAAGCTAAATAGACTCATATGTGCCGATAGTTGCAGCGTATGCAGTTGTGCCACTAATAATGGTAGGAATGTAATTATTTTTTAAATTTTTAAATAAAGTTTTTAAAAGAGCAAATACATCTTACTAAAACTATATTTTGAAAGTCACGTAAATAATAATGTGCGTTTGGAAACGAAATTAAAGTGATATAAATTACTGCAAGCACTATACACATAACAAACCCATTGTTCATCACATTAATTTAATAATAAAAGCTACACTGAATAAAAAAACTGTAATCAAAATCCAAAATGGTATTAATGTAGGTAACAATAACGTTATTCAATTAACCGCTATCCGAAAACGATTGAGTCGTCGTACCTGAATAACGGCTATTTGGCGCCAATTTTTTCGCGGGAAAGTGAGAAAATAATTGATTTCGGCGAGGGGACGAATTTTATTGGACCCTCCCAAATCCCGCCGGGCTTACGATTGTCGCATTTAATTTCTTTGTGATTATGTCCCCAGTTTATTGTTTGGAAGTAAAAATTATTGTGGGCTACTCTTTTGGGAAACATTGGAAAGAAAAGGGCTTTGCTAGTATTTTGTAGTTACCGTCGCATCACATTGTACGTACTTTCAAAAAGTACTAGTTGGTCTCAATACGACTATAGAAAATAGTTACATGATACCTAATAGGGATGATGATTAAAAAAAAAAATTGTCTGTCAGGTAGATTATTAAAAAATATTGGACACTAACTTTTTTTTTTATACTTACTTGTGACGTAGTGACCCCCACTCCCTGCGTGCGTGCTCAATGCGATATATCTAAGTATTTTTTTATTAATATGATAAAGCAACAAATACGTGTCTAATTTTTTTTTTATTATCTAACCGCGGACTAAATAGTTTTTTTTTTTTTGACCGAGGCATCATCTCTATGATGATAAAGTCGATACGTTAACATTGGCTAACTAGCATCAACTTATTAATTAGAAAAATCAACCAGTAACGTCAAGATGAAAACTGAGTGATGGGAAATTAGGTATTTCCCAATGACGAATGATGCAAAAAGAGGGATTCTAGAAGGTATCATTTATCTGTGCAATCTTAAATACAAATAAAACGAATTGTATCTGCCAAATACTTACAGGAAATCGGCCCTGCCCTTTAAAAAAAGATTTTTTAAAGAGCAGGGCCGATTTCCTGTAATTTATCCATTTTCGTGCATTTTACTAAGTAACTGGGTTTCGGAGAGCAGAAAGGCAGTCGCTCCGTGTATCATTATACTGGTATTCAGCTGCATCGGGTTAGACTGGAAGCCGAGCCCAACATAGTTGGGGAAAAAGCTAGGCAGATGATTATTTGTACATATTTACTCTAATCCGAGAGTTATTAAAACATAAATTATTTCAATTTTTGCTGCAATGTGCTTGTTAGAATATTTGACAGCAACCCAAGCAGCAACCTACTACTAAGCGTTGAATAAAACTTGTCCCGCGACGCGATTGATAGTTCAGTTCTGTCAGTCGCCTTTTTGAACTCTATTAGATAGTACACTGACGAGCAATATAAAAAAACCATTTGCAATGTGCCAAAATAATCGAAATATCTTCTAAGCCACATAAGTTAGCTACATCAAGTAAAAAATATCTTGAAAATAGTTTTATAGATGTTTTTATGCGCTATGAAATACACTTAAATGTTGTTTTTACTTTAAGAAGCTATCTTGCGTGGTTTCCGAAATATTTCATGAAAAGTTAGTGGCTTTTTTATCTTTTCTCGTCAGTATAGTATTGAAACTAAGCTTCACAAACAAATAGTTATTTCCCTTTCTTTCTTTTTTTAAACCGTATTTGTGTTCATTATTCGAATGTAAGAGTGATTTTTCAATAGTAGTTATTTCTATTTTCGTCCAGACAAAAAAAAACCTGTCAAATCTATTCACTACATAATGAACCTGTCAGTTCTCTGCCTGTTATGACAAGTATAAATGGTGAAATAAAACAATTTACCAGGAAGGCTTGTTACGAATATTAACGTCACAATACGTGCTGCGGTTACCTGTGTGTTCCAGACATATTATGTAACGTTTCAGAATTATGTTACTGAATACTGCTAGCCTATTGGAATGTAAACCGTAAAGGAGTAACATGGATTATTTTGTTCAATAATTTGGATGACCGATAAATTTTTTTTTTGCTGATTTTAATTCCAGTGTATGCAAGTATAAAACTACTTCTTATACAGACGAGGGATATTTTTGTATACATTAATTATCACGCTAGTTCGCCGTGTAGTCGCAACTTCTGAACATTAATCTTACTTTTCTTTATAAAGCATGAAAAATCTACTATATCGTTAATAACAACAGAATTTGGCTTAATATAGTTCCCAGAGACACTCCAAAAATATTTTATTGAAAATGACATTAACTTCTTAATATTTGGGTACCGCACAGTTAAACGTATGGATTCAGGAGCAACATAACGAAAAACCACTCCTAAAAATGATACTTACGAACTTTTGTCTGCAAAATGTCACTATTAAATCAGTCTAATGCCTTTTAAAAGTTCAAGAAATTTATATTCACTATATTAAGGAAAACTTAAAAAATATTTTGTACAAGGCACATTTGGCCTGACAAAAATCCGACGGTGTTCTTCATAATTCAACTAGGTTTTGCTTGCGGCTTCGCACGCTTCTACCTGTGTACCAAATTTCATAGAAATATGTCTGCCTGTCTTTAAAACGTGAAAACGTAACACCGTTTCGTTTCACTATAACACGTAAAATTTATATCACCTTTTGAATTACACTCTCGCATGGTACCAAAGCTAGCAACATACCCTTATTATAGGGTATAGAAGTGACAATCCTTTCTACCTACCCCAATGGTAGAAACCCTAAAATTTACATACACATACTTAAATAAAATTCATCGTAACCCGCCGACCGCAATCGACAATTTCCGTGGAAACCCGAACGCGTTATCGCGTTGCCATTGGCTCGTTTAAATTCAGAACGTGTCTGCGGTCGTGTGCAACGGGCGCGGAGTGTTTCAAAATTGGAACGCAAACATTTAACAGGTGTAGAACATTTAGTGAGTACGTTAGTGGTTATTTGTACTTATAGTTTTGTGCGTATGTGTGTGCGTTATGTTGTTACTGGTAATGTTACTACATTGTGTGGAAACATGTGTTCATATGAGTTTGCGTTTGATTTAGAAATGTTAGGAAAATCTATGTCATTATAGTTATGCCGGTAGAAAACTCTATTGAACACCGAACAAATACTCGCTACTAGATTTTCCGTCAACAATATTTTGGGAAGAATCAAATTAAATTATATTGATGCTAGATTTTTATAATCAAATTAAATAGTGGACTACATAAACATTGGATTAGAAAATATACAATAGCTGAAAGTCTTTTGGGGAGGCCTTTGCCCAGCTGTGGGATATGGGTGTATAAACGGTATCGCTAAAAGAGCACGAAAGCCTGAAAATGTTTGCACATTATGCGAGGACACTACCACGCATAATATCCAGCCGTAAATATTACCAAAATAAGAATACAAGGAAAACCTTAATCCTCTCCAACTCTAATACAAAATCCTAAAACTTATTCCATAAACGCTCACCCCTTTTCACCCCCAAACATTAGCTTTTACATAACAACTTCAGGCACCGACAATCACGTACAGCCTAAACTAACAAAATAATCATTTACCCCACCTGTTACTAAAGAAAAGTATCCGTCCCAATCATTCGATAATCGAATCGAACTTACTAAAACGATATCCATGGCAAACTTTACGACGGCGATAAAAAAATCCGATTCGGAGAATCGACTAATATATACTTGGACAAAAATAAAGTTTGCACACGAAAAAAGCTTTGTGTCTAACTTAGTAAGGTCTAATATCGTCTGTTTCTGATGTAAAAGTATATTGGCAGTAAAACGTAGTGAGTGAACGTTCCGAATTCGAATATGATCGCAATATGGCGGCAATGACATGTTAATATGAGCCCAGGGACCGATATGCATAATTTTATAACTCCCGATTCAGAATTTTGCTTTTCTGCTCTTATTTCTTGTGTTAGCAGATGTTGTAATATAGATTTTTGGCGCGACTTCGCTTCGGTTTGTCGAGGTTATTGAAAATTGTTTTAAAAGATATTTTATTGAGCTTACTGCAGTTTTGGCTACCCATTTTAGGACCTGAATTTGAACCATGTGCAAGAAAACTCATCTCTATAGCTTTGCCTGAGTCGACAGATAATCCTCCTGCACGCGTTGCATGACAACCATAGAAACGGATTTTGTCGACGGAAGAATAGACAAAATGACAAATAAACAATCACAATCTGTCATTTTGTCTATTCTTCTGTCGACAAAACCCGTTGAAAACCCGTATCTATGGTTGCTCCATGCTGCTCTTCTCTGAAGTCGTTTGTGTTCGGTAGGTTGTGCAGCAGACCGCAGTGTCTCAAGACGAAAGTCTTTGACCAGAGCGTGTTGCCACTGAAACGTGGTCGCTCTACTGGGCCTTATTAGAAGGCTAAAAGTCACCCAAAGGACAATGGAGAAGGCTGTGCTTGGAGTTTCCCTACGTGATCAAATCATCCTATAATATTCCACCTACTGCGACACAGGCCTCCTCTCTGTAAAGAGCCTGCCGTAATTCACCACGCTGGCCCTGTGCGGGTTGGTGGATGTCACATGTCGTCGAATTTTCGGTTCTAGAACATGCAAGTTTCCTCACGATGTTTTCCTTCACTTTTTTGAGAGCAGTGGTGATGCAATAAACATCAACTTTTATATTCGTCCACTTTTCAAGCAACTATCTTCATCGATCTGACTGACCGACTCCTTGACAATTCAAAAGTGCCAGTAATTGATAATGCTTTGAGTTTGAGTTAGAGTTTTGAGTTCAAGACCTAAGAAGGATATCTAAGATCTCGTAAACGCTACTAAGCAAATATTTCGTACCTATAGCTAGCTATAATGTTAAATCGTAAAAAGAAAAACCACAAAATAAACTATCTCCCACCTCTAAAACCATTATATTTCCTTCTAACAACACTATCTTTATTTCCCCGTAATTGCTTCGTTCCTAATATCGGCAGACAATAAGACCGTATCAACGGAACGACATCAATAATAAAATAATATAAAAAGCAACTTACTTCCTAGCGTTATGTTAGGAAAAGGACATATTAATTTCGTTGGTAACCCCTCGAATTATATCTATCTCGTTCTTGTAAAGGAAGTTATGTATAGCGCTGTCTCGCTCCCGCCGCCGCGCTTAAGTGTCCGGCCAGATGTTGCCAACATTTTATTGAAAAACTCCCCGAAGCCATATTGCTACTTGCCTTCAGTGAATTAAGATGTAGCAACGATATAACGTTATTGTACCGTTATTAACGTGTTATTTTCGTTTTTATAGTTTTTTTTTTCGGGAAATTAATTAATTTCGTGATTTTGACGATGTTATTTCTTACCATTGGGATCTTTCTGGGACAAAAAAAAACTGATAATTTTGTTTTGGACTGAAAATTCGGAAAACGACTTGTATCTATGCTAAGTTGGTCGAATTTCCAGTTCAAAACTCTTTAATATTAAGATTTTAATTTATTTTTTGGTCGTTTTTAAATATATAAGAAAACGGTTTGTATAACAATTATTTAAAAAAAAGTTTTGTTTAGGAATTTCGACATTTTTCTACCGTCCCATAAAATTAAGTTTGTTTTCATTATTTTGAAACAACATACTGTAAGACATATCGTCAATAAAATATCCCCAAATCCCCAATTCCCAATGTCCCTAATATGTCAAAGAAGGAATGACCATTTTTACAAATGTATGTCCAGTTAACTTCATAGTACTATTGACGCACGGGTTAATTTTTCTTATTATTTGTTACAAAAGTAGTTAACTCTGCAATCGGCATTTTGTTTTTGTTGTCATTTGCCAATGTCGCAAGAGTAATTACGCAATATTGTCTTTGCTCCGTGGCCTTGACATCAATGAATAATATTGTCAAATTTTTATTTATTGATTGAATACGAGACTTTTGGTTACATTTGTATGTGTATTTTAAGTAATTTTGTTTTTAAATGTGCGTTTTGTTTTTGCAGAATAAACAATTTTTCTTTCTTTTCTTTCTTATTATTTTTCTATTCGTTTTCAACTAATGGAATCCTAAATATAATATTATAAATGTGAAAGTAGGAGTTTGTTTGTTACGCTTTCACGCTAAGACGGCTGAACAGATTTAGAAGAAATTTGACACATGGGTAGACCATGATCTGGGTTAAGACATAGACATACCTATCGTACCACCTTGTCCTATTTAAATTACAATTCCCATAGAAAAAAACTGTTTCAGTTTTTCCCGAGTTTTCCAATATTTCGTGGGATTTTTCCAATTTTTTCTTCCTAAAAACCTTATTTGGACTATTACGAACATTGTAATAAAAAAATAGCCAAATCGGTCTAGCCGTTTTCATGTGATGCGCTTACCAACGAACAGCATTTCATTTATATTGACAAGCCGTCGCCGACGGCCAAGCATACGGCTGTGGTTACAGTCACCTGCAATAACAAGGGGTTTGCCAATACCTCGTTATTCTTAGAGACCATGACAGCGTCCAATTTGTTACTTATTGGACGATCGAACTCCATTATAACAGCCAAGTAACAAAACTTAAGACGCAGACAGCCATTGATCTTGAGTGGTTAGCTTGCGTGTTCTGTACTGAGCTCACGCAACGCGTCGTACGTCCAGCCAGTAATAGGACTCGCCCATCAAGGAGCGCAGTCCCAAATTAGACGCATTATTAATCTATTATATATAAAACAAAACGTATTTTAATATACTTAAAGATCAATAATTAAATTATCTTTAAAGTGGTGAAGGTTTCAGAAAAAAACGCTTGATAGATTTTGCGTGATTCTCAGTTTTTTATTCGCGTATGACATAACTTTATAAATTAATTTCACTATGTAATATAAATAGAATCTAAAATATTTCTATATTAAGTTATTAAGAAAATGCTCTAATTTAACATACATTTTTTCCAAATTATTAACACTACTCGTTTAGACGTGATCTTCAGTATAAAATAATAAAAACTCGGTTATCGTCGCCTTAATAAAGCTTGTAAAAAATCAATTCATTTTGATCCAATAAGTTTTCTATAAAAAGGATAATTTACGATATTTTAATAATAACATTAGTGGGGTCGTAACTTTGAATACAAAATAAATAACACACATCAATACTGATCTACTGACAAATGATCACCAACATATTTTATTTATTTATATTGAGCGAAGTTTACGCGCCATTAGTTCATTGATTTATTTTGAAGGGCGTGAGTAAAGATTTTGATACGAAAAGGGTATTTTAAACTACGTATGTTTTTCTCTAATTTAACTTTTTTTTTTTAAATCATTAACACTACTCGTTTAGACGCGATCTTCAGTATACAATCATTAAAAGTCGGTTATCGTCGCCTTAACTACCAAGTATGTTTTTACGTTTGCTCATGGCTAAGTAATAGCAGCCGGATGGGTCGAACGAAGGTTAAGGTACACACGGCTACACATCAAGCTATACATTTCCAGTTTATGCTGATCTAGCATTGTATAGGATTTCCGTACAATGCGAGGTCAGCTTATACTGGAAATGTATAGCTTGATGTGTAGCCGTGTGTACCATCGAAGAAGTTCAAATCTAACCACCGTAAGGACTATTCTTTTTTTGAGTCCAACATACCAATAACATAAGTGCAAATACAATTCAGACCAATAACAGCAGTTAATTTAAATTTAATTTAATAGCACTTTAGTTTGTAAATTAAATAATCAGGACCATACAATGAACAATGCTAATATTTTGTATGGAGAATTCTTTTCGTTAGTCCAGACCGAGTTCAATAATTCTTTTAAGAAGAACACAAAAACTATCAGCCCTAAGTTTTTATTTAGTGACTGGGCAACTAAAGGACTCAGGAAAAGTAGGGATAGACTGTTCGAGCTGTATGGCCTTAAGCCTTAAATTAACACGGAAACTTTTAATAAATATGTTGCTACTTACTCTAGAACTTTTAAGAACACTTGTAAGACAGCTAAAGCCTTATACATTAGCAACAAGGTTAAGTCAGCAGACAATAAAATACAGACGGTTTGGAAAATTATCAATAATGAAACGAACAGGAACAAAAAGCATAATTCTGACTACACACTGAAGACGTCATGTGGTGGTTTCGTTTGCTATAGCAAAGAAGTTGGTCAAGAATTTGTAAATTTCTTTACTAGTATCCCACTTAAAACTACTGAAACCTTAAATTCCTCGCCCTCGCTCTCTTTTGATTTAGTAAGGGCGAACGTTTCAGCTTGCCCGATTGAATTTAACTTTAAACATATTAACCCTTTAACAGTAATAAAAGCTTTTAAGCAAATTAAGATTAAATTAACCGAAGATCTTTGGGGAATGTCCATTAAAGTCTGTACTTCCATAATTGAGACCATAGCGCCTTACTTAGCCTTAATATTTAATTTGTGTGTGGACCAAGGAGTCTTCCCGGATTTAATGAAATACAGTAAGGTAATACCACTTTTCAAATCCCGTAATATTTAAAAGCGTTTATTCTGAAAGTGGGCAACGTCGTAAATAGTTGTCAAATATTTCATTGTTTTGATTAATTTGGTAATATAACTGTATGGAAATAAGAAAAGTGGCTAACTAGTCAACTAGAATATTGATTATGAAATGCAATAATTAATATCGTAACACCGAATATTTAGTTTTAGATGTAAAAAAACTATTTGGAAACTTTCCAAATGCCTTTTCTGCACCTAAAACGCGTACAACTTCAAATTCAATGTTATAATAGCAATTCATAATCAATATTCTAGTTCGCTAGTTAGCCACATTTCTTATTTCCATACAGTAATATTGCCAAATTAATCAAAATAGGTAAATTTGTTACAGCTATTTGCGACGTTGCCAGCTTTTAGCATAAACGGTCTTAAGAACGTTTCGAGTGCGATTCGCATCTCATACGGAATCTGTCAAAAATACAATCAATTTACCAACATTTTTGACAAGTTTGACAGATTGCGACTGGAATCAGAGGGTTTTTTATGTACGAGAATTGGCCTTCAGTTCAATATACCCTGGACGAAACAGTGCTGCTTCAAACGACGCTGGATAATCATCACATGAAGGGCTAACTAATTTATCTACAGTTTAATGATCTTTGAAAGATACAAGATAGGGCGTTAATAGTGGGTATACGAGAAGTACTCGTAGCACTGTTGGGCAACGGAAGGAACACGGGTGGGTTTAGTCAGTAAAAGTCTGACACGCCCTCTCGCTCCGCCCAGAGCGGGAGAAGTCATTTAATGATTTACCACCCTCAAAAAAAAATAAAAGCACTGTTGAGGAGAAGTCATTTGATGATTTCCCATCCAAAAAAAAAAAAAAAGAGTAGCACTTTGTGTTACTACGTTTTGAAAACAAAAGACATAAACGCGTTGACACATATTTCAAGAAAATATCGTGTTTTCTTCGGAATGTTTTAGAAAATATCGTGAGTTTTATTCGGAATGTTTCAGAAAATATCGTGAGTTTTCTTCGGAATGTTTCGGAAAATATCGTGAGATTCCTTCGTTTTTTTTATGTCAGAAGTCATTTATTCAAAGTAGACTGAGAATCAGCACATTTTGAACGTCAAAATTACGTACATACGACAGTCCCCCGGCACCACTTCCTAGTGCTTTAGCTAGGAAGAAGAAGTGGCGCAGCAAACTCCCCAGCAGCACAGCTGTCTGTTCAGTTAGAAGAACTTGATTCTTGAAACTTAAATTAAGTTATTTGCCATATCTCAGCTAGCACACGCCAATATACTACCAATATTTAATTTCAATTTCTTGTTTCTTGGTTATCACTAAGAATAAATTCCTAGATGTTTTTATAACCGTACCGTGTCATCGCGTCACCGACTACGAGATAAAACATCCAAAGTAAAAAAAAAAGTCCAAAGCCGTCGGCTATTTCAGAATTTTCAAGGTTAAACCTACATTTAAAATTCACATAGTAAAAACCATAAACGAAGGCAAATGATAAACTATTAATGTCTTAATTTTCAAACTTTTTTTGTTTTTCTTTAAAATTTTAAGTAATATACCTAAAATTGTACTTTTTGAATTCATATATTTCTAAGTAGTCCGTTCGCATGTTTTATACTTAACCATACAATACTGTAACACCCATACTCTGTACTTTATGTATCGGTGTCGGTTGTCTAAATAAAAAAGAATAGAGCTTACATAAAAGCATTATGGTAACTTAAAAAAAAAACAAAAAAAGAGCCTTTATTAATTTTCCTGATTGTGACACCGATGTCCACAGTAGGGATGATGGCCGACGAACTTGCCAGAAGGGGTTCGAGCATGGCACCAGTGGATCCCGAACCCATTGCACCACTCCCCTTCGGGTACCTACGCACTCTGGTAAGTAAACGAACCAGGGACCAACATCACAAACTATGGTCGGACCACGGTGAGTGCAGGCAGGCTAAGGAGGCACTCCCTACAATTGATGGCCGCCTCACGAAACAGGTTCTCAGACTAACGAAACAACAACTGCGTATAGTCACAGCAGCTGTAACTGGCCATGGGTCATTTAATAAACACCTCTTTGACATAGGAGTCACACACAGTCTGCTGTGCAGAGCCTGCATGGAGGACGACGAGACAGCAGCTCATGTACTGCCCGGCGGTCGCCGCATACAGGGCAAAGTACTTCGGTAACCCAGGTGCCCTACGTGAGATTTTCAGTGACACCAAGGCGTTGCTGGCCTTCTTTGAGGAGCTGGGGTGGATCGAATAACCGATTTTCCCACCCGTACGCAAAATACGCGCTTAGTCGTGGAGTTGTGGATACCAGCCCGTATTACCTATTACCTAGGGATGATGGCTAAATTATTTTTTTAGACCGTCTTGGAAATTATAAAAAAATAGTGGAATAAAAGATAGCGGCGATACATTAAGTTAAAATGTGCCATGACGTCACGAGTATGTAGATTTTATACTTAGGTACTTGTGACCCCCACTCCCTAACTTAAAATGCGATTTATCTAGTAACTTTCTATTAATATGATAAAGCAAAAATTACGTGTCTAATATATTTTTATTATCTGTCTGACGGACTAATTAGAATTACTTTTTTTTTACCCAGGTATCATCCCTATTGACTATTCCGCAGATGTAAAATTATAATGTTTCCATTATTCCTTTTAATTTTTATTTTCTTACGACACAAAAATTTCCTAAATCCTAATAATGTAATAACTTTGCCCACTGGCTTAAAGGGAACAGGGTCAAAGCTACCGGCGGCGGCGGGCGGCCAGGGTTCTATAGAAAGAACCTACTATTAACATGAAGTACTTATATCCAAGAGTACCATTTCCTGTACCAATTCCTTGGTCACCTCGAAACCGAAAACCTTATTCTCACTCATCCGGCTCGAAGGACCACATACGTCATATTCATATGCATAAAATATAAATAAACTAATTTATTGAACTAGTTATATAAGAGCAGAATGTGCATGCGTTCAAAAAGGAAAATAAAGAAGAAAACAAAAAAAAACTTGATTGCACCTTAAACAACAAAAGTAGGTGGCCAACAAGACTGAAATTAAGTATAGTATTTTCAAGTAGTTTATAAACACACTAATACAATTACATTCGATTGATTAAACCAATGCTCTATACCCTATACTCTTAGGTCATTGGGCGTAAATAAATAAGAGAGTTACGAATTTGACCACTAACCCTTGCTAACAAAATAAATAATAATAATAATGCCAGTTTCTTTGACAAGTACGAACGACCAATCAATAGAAAATAAATAAAAAGGAATAAAGATAAAACTCACCATTGACGTTGCTACTTTTCAAACTATCTTCACCCAAAATTGCACTAACACTGAACTTCAATAAGGGCTTTTTTTGTTCGGTATACTCCTCACAGGACCTCACCAACTCATCCGTGTACCCCTTCCCTTCATGTTTGTCCGCCTCATCCCCTGAATTTTCATGATAATTAAGGTTAAACCTTTTTTCTAGTTCCTCTAGTCTTCTGATGCCAGACTTCTTGCAAGAAAAGGGGGGGCAGTCGTATGATCCACAGCTTTGACAGCGCCGAATCAAATTTGGAACGTTCAAAACTTCCTTTTCGGTTGGTCTGCCTTCGTCGCTCCGTGGATAGTACTCGTTATTGTAATAAACCTCATTTTTGACGTAATCATCATCTCTGCTTTTCGAATCGTCGTCTTCTATTTTTGAATCCTCAATCGATTCCTCGTGTCGCTCTTCGTCACATTCCGCGAGTTTAGATTCATCCATATCGGGCGTATTTTCTCGGGATCTTTCGTAATTTTGACGAACGTAATTTTCTATCTGCTGGTTTATGTATTGATTGTGTAGTTCTGTTTTCTGCTGGTGCAAGATATTGTCGACTAGAAAGGGTGACGTCATATTAAAAGGTCCCGCACTTGACTTGTTATAGCAAAAGTTTTGAATCGTTTTCAACATAATGTTGTGGTCTAATTGTTTTCCGAACGTATTCAGTTTCAACTGTCCATTCTTTAAATCTGTTGGGTACATAATATATTTTGCAAAAAACTATTTAATTTACAATATTATTGGCACAATAAACAAACAAAAAATAAAATAAAAACAGTTATCTATAATACGGCTCATCACTATCACTAAAGTTCGATTCCAAAAATTCAAAATTCGCGCTCGGATACGCGTCAAAAAAAGTCATACGCGTCTTCCTCGTTCGACGTTTGAACAACGACTGGGGTTAAAGGGAGTGGTTCTTCAGAAAGGGGCGTGTATCCGAACACGGGGTGGCTTTTTAGCGCGCTTTTGTTACAGCCACCATCTTTGTTTGACCTCCGTATACCTTTTTGAATTTAGAACCAAGAGGTCAGGTTTTGTTTGTCGTTTTATCGACTTACAAAATTACGTAAACCAACCAGCCAGTCTGAAATATCTCTTATTTAAACCATAATAAAGACATTTTTATATTTTTCGTGCCTAAAAATAAAATTGTCTGACAATAGGTATGTGTGTTGTATTCATAAGTAAGTAAAAAGGGGTTTCTAGAGTTGTTTTTCATGGAGTTAGTTTCTGTCCTCGGTCCCGCCCGCGTTTATTGTAACAAAACCCGTTCACGATTGATACAAAGCGGTAAATGTTTCTTTGATAATATTAAATCGACGCCATATTGGTTTTTTGTGAGATATTGTTTTATTTTTGGGATTAGAGATTGGACTGATGTAGTTGTGAGTTGCGAATACAAATATCTAGATCGATATTTAGTATACCACGTGATCATTTTCATATCTCATAACTCTAGGGTATTAATGAGACCATTTCAAAGAATCAACAAGCATATAAATAATTTTTCAATTTTTTATTTATTTTAAGGTAACTTCTCACTTCACTCTCGATGCTTGTATCTAAGTTTTTTTTTTTTTTTTTTTTTTATGAAAATGCGACGCTGTCACATTTTCTTTTTATGAATAAAGTTAGTTTGAATTAAATGTTTTTATATTTTACCTAAGGCTGTTTTACATAAATAACTTTGTCGAATTATTTTGAAAAAAAAAACGAAAACAACATTTGCCAGTTGATTCTTTGATATGGTATGATTCATACCCTAAAGTAATGGGATATAAAAAAAAAATTGTATAAAAAAGGAGCGAAATAATCATAGGGCATAAAAAAATTCGTCCGCATCGCTGTCAACAGGAAAAGTGCCCAAAAGGCTTGCAGCATTGCCACGTTGTATGGCAATTTGGCAAAATAAATTAAACCAACGTCAACATACTTGGGAAAAGGCTATGCAGATTTATTTAATGAATATATCAATTCCTGGCTGTAGGCTTTAATACTGAACAATCGAGATTATTATCCCTTTGACAAGCGATACGCCTGGACGCCTTTGTCAGCGTTTGATAGACGGATGATGCTGGATATTCAGACAAATAGACATGCTTTCGTCGTCTCATCTACCCCAACCTAGTTCAACATTCAATCAGATCCCTTGGCCTAGAAGAGAATTGACATTAGTCTAATCCACTTTAGATCCTAATACAGGGTGGCAGGGACATCGACTCGAAAACTGATACCATGGATTCAGTACATGAATGAGCCCTGCGTGGATATTTTTCCCCGGTTATTAAAAAAAAATCTGCTGTTTCATAGAAAAGTGCAATACATACGCGGTCAAAACGTATGGAACAGCAGTTTTTTTTTAAAATAACCGACGAAAAATTTCAACGCCGATGTTCGGAATCATGTACTCAATCCATGGTAACATTTTTCGCGTCGATGTCCCTGCCACCCTGTATATATACCTGCATACACATAAATAAAATTGAAGTGTGTGTTTGTTATGTCAAAATAACAGCTTTTTATTAAACGCATATGAAAGTATATACTGACAACAAAAAAAAAAAAATGTCTGTCTGTTTGTTCCAGGTAATCTCCGAAACCGCTGGACCGATTTTAACGGGACTTTCACTGGCATATAGCATATTTAACGTATAAAGGAGTAACTTATGATAATTTTATTTTAGAAAAAGAAGGGAGCGTGTGAGCGAAGCCGCGGGCTGCAGCTATTGCACAATAAATTCAGCTCAAAAGTGATTAAACTTTTCTTGCAGTACTTACCTATGTCGGGCAAAAATAATAAAGTTTTCAAAAGAAATAAGTACCCGATCTGAGACTGCGCTTTGTAGCGTGTAAGTTGTTTTTTTTTTTTTTTTTGTAAAAAAATATATTTTTCTCTTTTTTGTTGTGGTATTTTCTAATCCCGTAAATTCGTATACGACTACTTGATACATAACAGTGACTAAGTAGAATAAATGTGTATTATTAAAGCCAACTTAAAAGAGTTATTTTAGATTAGCTTGAATAATACTTTAATAAAATTTCTATGGAACTACCGCGCAAACTTCCTCTATCTAACAAATGAAAAATACCACAAACGAAAAAACATATTTAAAAAAACTTTTTTAAGATGGCGATTACAAAGCAGTAAAATTGACGATGCAAAAATATTATAATGATAATAATAAAAATCTTATATCTTATCAGTATCATATTAGTTGTAAAACTTGGCATCATTTTCTGAACCACATTTTCCCTCTACGTACATTAGAAACATTTATACCTACACAATCAAAATGGAAAAAATTCTTACAACAACATCAAATAAAGCCCAATCAATTGAAACTCCAAGCTTGCAATAACAGTATTCCCAATTAATATTGCCGATAGCCAGCCCGTCGGTTTCACACCCCGATCCCCACCCCCAGTCGCAACAGCTGATACTTACTCTCTCAATTTCCTCTTATACCCTAAAAAATACGACAATAACAACCATATCGCCATACAAATAGACCTCCAACATTCAAATGCGCAAATTGACTTGAATTTTTCATTGAAAATCATATCAATTCGCAAAGTTCCAGACGTCTTGCTCTCCCGACATTCGACCACCGACTGAGCGTAAAAGAAGAACGATGTTCTAAAGAAAAAATCGTTCCAATTTCAAAATTGGCCCCGCCCCTCATTGTTATTGGCTGTTCGGGAGTCTATAACCGCTTTTGTTGGATACAATTGATTTTGGACTTTATTTTTCAGGTGGAAAAGTTAGTTTTTAGCTAAGATTTTTTGGAATAAAAAAACATCACATGAATTTTACTTCTTCAAGCAAAATATTAGATTTAATGAGGTAAGTCAGAACAGTTGGTTATTGCGGTGAAAGAAGGTCGTAAAAGATTGGATATAGGTTACAGAATGGGAAAGCAATCTTTTTAAAAAGATTAGTTTTCGTTTACGCCGTTACTTCGTTAAGGGGGTAGCAGGATTCGTAGTTATTATGGAAATTAGTTTTCTGGATTATAATTTAATGGTTTTTGGTCGCAAAAATTACTTCTTTTTTTTATTTCGCTCTTGACCTCGATCTCGCTTGGTGCATGGTATGTATAATAATATATTTCGCCAGGTATGGCATTCCGAGACACAGTGGTCACGTGGGCGACACAAGTCTACGTCATCACATCTGTGTTACCAGAAGTTTATAATAATAACTCCCCAACCACCTTTATTACCTGTGCGAATCCGATAAAACAATGAGGTTTTAATTAACAATTACGTTGGTTTATGTTTAAATTGAATTTTTTCGTTTGAATAGACAGACGAAACTGCAATTTAAATGCTTTGTACATATTTTTGAACAGAATGGTGACTGAAAATCTTTCCTTAATTCGTGTTTTGTTACAATAAATTGGCAACTCGATAGTGACGTAAGCATGTGTCACTTCCGGAATGCCAGACCTTGTTTTATTAGAAGACCATGGCCTGGTGGAAAGCGATGGAAGAAAGAGCTCTAAAATCAATGGCGGATCCAGGAATGTCGTGTGTGAAATGTTTTGAACAAAGTAAACACAAAAAAAAACACACAATATTTTAATTTCCTCAAAACATGGTAACGGATTACTGTTCGCAAATTCCTCAATGACTTCGTTAGGTTGTTGACTACCATAGATATCTCGTTGAATAAACATGGCGGCCAAACCATTCATCGTGAGTGGCGCGCGGATTCAAAATTCGTCGCGTAAACAAAACATCACAAAGAAATTTAAAACTTGAAAAAATAATACTTATTAAGTTAAGAATAATTGATGACAATAGGGATGATGCCTGGGTAAAAAAAAAGAAATTGTAATTAGTCCGTCAGTCAGATAATAAAAAAATATTAGACACGTATTTTTTGCTTTATCACATTAATAACAAAGACTTAGTTTGCGTTCGCAATTCATTTGCCAAACATATAAACAAACATGAGTTTTAGGAAAAAGAACTGTACCTAATGCCTACGCGTAAGGTCCAGTTTGCGCTACATATTTTGCGTCATATTTTTTTGTGACTTCTTCAACAATACTAGTCGGTCTAAAATCAACTTTATTTACACTATTTAAAGTAGATGTTTGTCTAAGTGGAAAATTCGTGTTTGTTTACATTTTTGGCAAATAAACTGCGTTTAAATAGATAAAACGCATTTTAAGTTGGGGAGTGGGGGTCGCTACGTCACAAGTAAGTATAAAACCTACATACTCGTGACGTCATGGCACATTTTACCTCAATGTATCGCCGTAATCTTTAGATTGCGTAAAAAAATAAAAAATACGTGTCCAATATTTTTTGATATTCTCTAAGACGGACTAAAAAAATATTTTTTGACATAATCCCTATTGGTGACAATTTTACCTTAGGTAGAGTAATGCTTGCTAAAGAGTTTAATGCATAATTGCCTGGAAGTCTCTAAACAGCCTCCGTACTCAAGTTGGCCGAAGCAAGGAAAATCTCTTCAGGTGGAGATTCATAGACGTCTCCGCCTTTGAGTGTAAATGTGGTGCTGTTCCACAATCGATGGGACACTTAATATCTTGTCCTCCATGCCCTGTCAGCTGCACGTTGCAGGAACTGATGGACGCTAGTGATGGTGATGGTGAATTTTGTGCCGAGTCTATTTAGATTGCCATCAACACTCTAAAAAGAAGGAAAGTTTAATTAGAACAATATAAATTTCACTTTAAGATTTGTCACGGAAGATTTTTCAGATGTTTGGGGGCGCCTGAGCCCCTTAGTCCCCCCCTGAATCCCCTACTGGTTCGTAGTACATAACCACTATCTTCTCATATGAGAAACATACGAGAGACAAAGTCTATGCAGTCGACCCAGCTACCAACTAGCGGTGGCGTGTAAATCAGACTACATTATTTGGAACGAGCGTGCCCAGAAGATGCTCACTCCTGCTTTGAAGCCTGACGAGTTATACGTGGAAGGGCTGAGAGTGCGGTGAGAGAACTTGGTGTTGCTTGTATTCTTTCTAATACCTAGATCGAGTTACCGTTTTCTCGCTGTCTGCGAAAAGATTTTAGTTTTGTATATTTGTCGTTTATAAATTAAATGTGCCGTTTCATAGAAAAGGACTATACCTAAATCCGGGCAAAACGTATGGAACAGCAAGGGGTTTCAGAATCCTGTGCTGAATACCTAAATTCATGGTTACAGTTTGCGCATCGATGTCCCTGCCACCCTGTAAATGATTTCATGATTTCTTCTGGGACAGTTAAAATCGTTCAGTTAAATTATTACACAACCCAGTAACTGGGTAATACGATACCCCTTGGTAAGACTGGTTGTCAGACTTTCGGGCTTCTGACGACCCGTAACGACTGTCAAGGATCCACGAATGACAGCCGGGACCAACGGCTTAACGTGCTTTCCGAGGCATGGAGGAGTCTCGGTATGTAAAGATGGTCACCCATCCACAGACCAACCCCGGCAAGCGTAGCTTAACTTGATGGATCGACCCGTGCGGCTGTTCTTACTTAGCCACGAGCTCCTCCGTTTAGTTATAACATAATATGTAGTTTAACAATCAGTGTTACACCATGAACCGAATGTGTAACTGACAGGTTACTGCCAACACATCGGTTACTGACACCCAACACAATGGGACGCGACCCTTACTTGAGTGTGACATAAAAAATGCAACGTGGGGAGACAAAACAGCTGACGTTGACAGTAGTTACAATTAGTGATCACTGCCAGTAGAAACGGCGGCGACTTACGAGTTGTAAGTTCGTAAGTTCGAACCCAGGCAGGTACTTCACTTTGTGTACATTATTTTTCAACACACTTGCTCGTAAAGTAGCTCTTATTGAACCGTTTTTAGGGTCATAATTCAGTGTATTAAAAACGCATGCTTTTTACGTTATATTATCGGACTAGTGTTGAAATGCCACAGATAACTCAGGATTTGGTTGCGACTCGCTAAAAACAATAATGGACTTGCCTAGGAATTGAACGCGATATCTACGTGTCACTGATTAAATACGCACTAATTAGGATACACGTATTATCACACCCACTTTAACATCCTATGCGTGTTTCTTATCTTTTAATTAAACTACATATTTTAATTAACAATAAAAGCGAAAACTGGTATAATTTGGATTTTAATTTTGGATTTTTACAAAAGTTAGACAACCGACCATAGGCAACCGACATCCTTTTTAACTAGTCTAAATTTATCTTGTCATTGAAAAGTTAGTGATTGACATAATAAATATCGACTATTTGTTCAAGGAGTATTATATTAATCCTATAACGAAAAAAAAAACTATTTAAATGTATTTATACTATACTGACAACAATCGTGTTTTTCGGCTAG
Source organism: Agrochola lota (assembly GCA_947364205.1). Classification (NCBI taxonomy): domain Eukaryota; kingdom Metazoa; phylum Arthropoda; class Insecta; order Lepidoptera; family Noctuidae; genus Agrochola; species Agrochola lota. The sequence continues at coordinate 2,692,032 of OX376246.1, read as the reverse complement.
AATTTTCAAGATGCTGTTGGAGCTAGCCCGCGTTTAAAGATGCGGTCCTATTTCCTTATTAAATAATATTGTAGGTCTATATTTATTATGGGGACCCCTCAAGTTTTAGAATATTGTACTGCTTGAACACTGAATTTGTTACGAATCATAACGAACCTACAAAAAGAGCACGGGTGGCCCGCCATTGAATACCGAATGTCAAAAGGAAGACTGTTTCTGGAAATTGAAATTCCAATCACATCCCCTTCAAGTGATCTTAAATCCTCCGAGCTAACTAGACGAATACAATATATCGTTACTGTTAAAAATATTATAAAATGTTTTTGTCTTTAACTTTCGACATGTCCGACGGAAGTACGAGCAGAGAATATGAGCTACCCCAGGGATCACCAATTAGTTTTATTTAGGATCTATATAAAACATTAATATGACTCGCAGTCCGTTTGGAAGACGTTACCTACTAGCAACCAAGATTAAAAGATGTTCAAGGACCTTCCGTATTTTTGTGTTTTTTGGAAATCGATCATTTCGATTTATAGTACTTACCTCACCCAGCTAGCTCTATTACTCCCGAAAACATTTGCAGCTTTATGCGGCTTGCGTCAGCGTCGTCCGTTGTTGTGTCGACGGCACAAAATATAAAGCGTGGGCTAAACGAAATTACAAAAAAAAATATGATTAGGTTTTTGTTATAAATTTAACTGTTTACTTAAAGTCCGTACAAAATAGGTCGGTGGTCCGGATCCGGACCGCGGTCCGCCATTTGGTGACTCCTGAGCTACACCATATCTCTAAGTAGTCTGTGAGCTACACCATCTGTAAGCTCGTCTCGTATTATTTGTCAGGTAGGTATTTGGTCAGCATAAGTATTTTTTTAAAATCTTTTAAATACCAAACGTACGTAAGTACCCGTGCTATCTTGTTCGTTTTCACGGTTTTAACTTCGAACATATTTCAATGGCTTTGTTTTTTATGAGAAAGTTACTCAATATAAAAAATACTGATGAAACACTACCTACAAAAAAAATCGTAACATAGAAAGTACCAAAACGAAAAGATCATACTATCACATCACTAAAACCATAGACAATTTCTAGCGGCCATTGTTGTTTGACAAATTTTGAAACGCGATATGGCAGTATGGAATTAGTAGGTACTATCATTGCAGCATGGAATTTTTATAAAGAAATTGACTTTGAATACATGGAACTAGTATGAACTATCCTATACTATTAAATGAGCATTCTCTATACCCGAGCAGAGATTTGTGCTTTTTTTAATCTCATCAAAGAGACTTCTTGCCTTCTATGTTCTATGTGTGTGGACCATTGTGCGTGGGTACTTCTTGCCTTTTTTATGCCTACTGTGTAAATAATTTATTATGTTTATAATGTAATTTCATAAAATTATATATTTGTCACTACATATTAATCTTAATTTGCGTATTCAAATTATTATTTTGTGTTTATTATATTTTTATGTAGGCTGTTCAGCGGTTTTGCCTGTGCCTTTATTTAGAACTGCGCGCGCATCGCTAGCAGAAAAAAAAACCAGCGCGCCATTTTCCGTAAATATTTGGTATCGTTTTTGTTTTGTTGTTATTAAAAATACGAAAGTCTAAAGTATTGTCACCAACTGACGTACAACAGTTTTTAAAAGAAGCTCCGATTGACAGTACCTGGCAACAAAGGTCAGTTGAACTTTATGCATCTAAATTATCATCTCGATAGTTACGTTATTCCAGCATAAGTCCTTACAACAAGTCTGTATTTTTTCCTCGCAAGTTTGTTGAAAAACGTCTTATGAAACGCGTGTGCATTGATCATTACCCACTCGGCTAAATTATCGCGCTCGCCTATGGCTCGTGCGGCAATGCCGCCTTTTAGGTAATGAACAATACAGCACACTCGTATCATAATGTACTACTATCTACTCTCATATCGTAATATTCGAATTATAAACTTCAAAACGAGTTTATATTAACATACTTTTTAAACACAATACCGAAATTTAAAAATAGAATCATATTATAACACTTTTCTCTAACAAAATAATGCTATAAAACCATTTTTTTTCTATTACGATACAGGGCAATTCCAAGAAGTTAATATCAACAAGGAGTTTTATTTTTTTTGCAATGGAACGTTAGCGGGGGACAGCAGCACTGCTCTAGCGCATGCGCGGTGATGTGCTGGGTGCAGGCGCCCCATTCATACGTTTTGTTGTACTGAATTTTGTGGGAATTTTGTATTCTTGATCTTTAACTTTGATTTTTTATTTAGTAGGTTCAATCCCAATGTATGAGAGTAGATAAAGTAGTGTATGAAACTGCACATAACTAGGTATTAAAATACTCGTGTGATACTATTAAAACCCCTCATTATACACAAGTTTCATAAACCACTGCTTACATAACGGTAAAGGAAAAAATCGTAAGGAAACCGAACTTCTAGAACTAAAAAAATTAAGACATGTGGCATTTACCAACTTGCACTCGACCTGCGTGCTGCATTACGGCCCACTCCCTCTCCCAGAGAGGAGGCCTGTGTCCCAGTAGTGGGAACATTAATGTGCGCGTGGCCACTTTGTTAAAACTCTTTGAAAATGTGCATAGGATTTAGTGAACATTCCCAAAGAATTGTGAAAGTTGGAATCAGATTTTGTGAAAGTCAAATAACCGAATTATGAACTGTAAAGTTGGGCCCTCAGTTCTCACATAGAGGATTGAGGGCCCACCTGAACCTGATAAACTATGGACAATACAGAAAAAGTCTTTATGCCATAATCTAAGCTAATGCCAAACAAAATTTGTGAAAACAAGATATTATCGCAAAACACTGTCCTACTTTGTATATCTTCGTACAAAATGGGCCCTCAATTCTCATACACGTAAAAGTTTATTACGCAAATCAAATTAAATCATTAACTTTCAGCTACAGTTTGAAATCCTCTACTCTACTGAACAAATTGTGAAAATTTGTGAAAGCAAGATTAGGTCACCACTTTTTGTTGTTTGAAAGTTATGACCTTGATCAAATTCGGGCCCTCAGTCCTCCATTTCTTTTGTTTTCGTTATTACGCTTATCGTATGAAAGATAAGAAAAATACAAACATGTCTCTCTTTGTGAAAAAAAATCTGCAACAAACTGGTGTCATTTGTTAAAAATAAGAATCATGATAAAACTACAAATGTTAATAGATACCAAAATCAACTATTTTTTAATTGTGTATATTATTATTATTATTATTTATTATTCATTCATTCAGTACTTACATCTATATACATAATAAGTTGGTGCTAACATAAACTCATTAGAGTTTTACCGTGCACCAAAATCATCGACCACATAATTTAGGCAACCAAAACAAGCTTAAGTTCATAATTACAAAATGATACAGTAACAAAAACAACAACGAGGGTAATAAGCGAAATATTTATCTATTACTTACGAGCGAACATCGATGACCAATCTGTCCGTCTGATGTGAGTAGGGTGACAATAATTTATTTTTACCCTCATTTTATATACTTTGTTAGTGGCGACTCTGAGTGATGTTTTAGTTCCTTCTGCTGTTGCAAAGTAATCATACCTCAGAAACTATTTTATTGTTAAAATTTGTGAAAACAAGATATTACATCTTGTTTTCACAAATTTTGTTTGGCATTAGCTTAGATTATGGCATAAAGACTTTTTCTGTATTGTCCATAGTTTATCAGGTTCAGGTGGGCCCTCAATCCTCTATGTGAAAACTGAGGGCCCAACTTTACAGTTCATAATTCGGTTATTTGACTTTCACAAAATCTGATTCCAACTTTCACAATTCTTTGGGAATGTTCACTAAATCCTAAGCACATTTTCAAAGAGTTTTAACAAAGTGGCCCTCACACCACACGCACATGAACATTAGGCTGATTATGATAAGTCAGGTAAATGATGATGATAAGGCTAGGGTTGAAGTGAATTCTAGCTATTAGAGATTTATGGAAGAAAAATGATTATGATAAACATATGAAAATGCAACGTGGGTAGAAAAATCCTGCCAAGTGCGTGTCGGACCACGCACAATGTAGGATGCCGTAGTTGGGATGAATTTATCCCAAGAACAAACTTAACATTGTAGTTGAAAAACATTTTCTCCCATACCGGAGATCATGTTTTTCAAACTGCAAATTTAAGTTGGTCGATTATTACTCGTTAACCTGCAAAGCCTACTTAGCTGTGATAGTTTTCCTTTTAACTTCGTTATATATACTACTGCTGTGTTTTAAAAAAAAAATCCAATTGCAGCCATTTAGCTGACAGAGGGGGGGACATTTGACTCTAACAAAAATTTGCACTATTTCGCAAACAGATCCCTGAATTGAAAAATGATTTTCAGACACCCTCAATATTTTTGAACAGTATGGGATAGACAGGAAAAACAAACAATTTACACCAACCAGAATACTCGAATTTATTTTACCACTTTGTCGGCGTGATTAGTATGTATACCCACGCCAAATTACAGCTTTCTAGTACCAACCGTCTCCGAGCTAAGCCGCAGACAGACGGACATGGCGAAACTATAAGGGTTCCTTGTTTACTACGGAACCCTATAAACAGCTAACGATGACATTTGTTACTTACAAGTTAGTTACCATTTACACTAATATTATAGAGAGAAAAGATTTGTATTTTTGGATGTTTGTATTTTGTATATAATGAATATAGCTACTCAAAAACTAAAAATTCTTTCAACAGTATATTGCTATATTATTTTTTATTTATTTTTTCCACCCGTCTTGACCATGCGTGGTGATCAATGCTCGTTCCTTCTCTGTATGAAAAGAGGAGTTTGCCCTGCAGTAGCACAATTATAGGCTGGAATTATTAATAATATCAAAACTATAAAAAATGGCTTTCAAAGCGTTGTTTTGACATTTACCCCTTGCCAACAGACAACTGTCCATACCGAATTGATGTAATTGCGTAAATATTGCACAGATTTGAATACAGTATAACAGAGGGTTGATATTCAATGTATTATACACGCTTGCATTGTTAACGGGGTGAACTGCACACTTGCTTTGGTAAATTATGGGAGTTTGTAATAAAACTAAAGGACAAAAACGAATCATCTATCCCGCTTTAGGGAAGTTGACCAAAAAAACAATTTTTGTACTTCAGGTAAATTATAAAAAAATATTGGAACCGTATTTTTTCTGTTTTTACGTAATCAAAAGATTACGGCAATACATTGAGTAGACAATGCGTTAAAATGTGGCATGATGTCACTGGCCGGTAGTTTTTAAACTGACTTGTGTCGTAGCGAGCCCCCACTCCCAAACTTTAATGCGTTTTATCTAAACCATTTTTAATTAATTTATTAAACCAAAAAATACGAGTCTAATATTTTTTTATTATCTGACTGACGGACTAAATAGTTTTTTTTCTTCCAGTCAACATCCCTATTCTCACCACCATTATTTACCTATTTTCGTATTTAATATAAAGAACTCTTTTCTTACCTACTGTCAAAACGAAGAAGGAAAACATCGTGAACAACCGGCATGTTCTAGAATCAAAAATTCAAATACATGTGACATCTACTAACCCGTTCTGGGCCCGCGCGGTGGATTACGGCCCACTCCCTCTCACAGAGAGGAGGCCTGTGTCCCAACAGTGGGAACATTACCTATAGGCTGATTATGTTATTTCATCATCATTTAGAGAATTTATTCCGGAAGGATTATGTGTATAAAACATTATATTAAACTTACATATTTTAAATAAATCCCAATGTTTTGTCAAGTCGCAAAAACCGAGCGAAGCATGGCACTAGTGTAAAAATAATTAAATCTTTCAATGGTAAGCAGTCAGTGGTTGAGAGATTGGCTTCTGCGCAACGGATCATAAGGTTCAATTCTCGGTGCGAGGGACATGTCCTGATCATTCAGCTAGGCTGATTTAAGTAGTTTATTTGTGAAAATAAACTACTCAAACCAGCATATCTTGCAATAAATATGGAATCACACATTAATTATAGCTCATAAAATTAATATAAATTTTATTGAACGCATGCCATTGACACGCATTTTGGCGGCAAACGGCACGCGACGCCATCTTTTGTCATATTCGTCGCGCTTCCGTATAATTTGACATGGCGAATTAGTATTGCCATAATTATATTATATTTTTGTATTTATTACGATTTAGATAGACTTAATGGCGGATTTAACGCTTTGGTTAATTATTTAAATGTGTTATGGCAATTTTGGGTGGATTTAAAACCGGTTTTGCGGGAAATTAAATGGGAATATTTCAATGGGGAGCCCAGTTTTTGTAACGATCAAAATTAAATATCTGATCGAATCATAGTTTTATTAAAATAGATCCCTAATTACAGATATTTTCTCATTGATATGGTAGTTGGTACCATAAGCGTAGGTCTAAAATAACGTACTTAACCTTAAGAAATTTCGGTTAAACAATAACAGCTCCATAAGCACACTACGTTACGCTACTACCAATTCAGTTAGGTGTACCTCAAGGCTCAATACTGGGTCCATTCTTGTTCTTAGTGTATATCAATGACTTACCATTCTATTTAAAGGGTATCTATGATGTTGTACTGTTTGCAGATGATACCTCTCTTATTTTTAAAGTAGACAGTAATAGACAAGATGTTGACGATGTAAACAGTGCACTCTCAATGGTTACGGATTGGTTTACGACAAATAACCTAGTTCTCAATGCCAAGAAAACGAAATGTGTAAAGTTCGCCCTACCAAATGTTAGAAATCTAGGACCCAACATCGTCTTAGATAAAGAGGTGCTTGAGTCTGTAAACTCGGTAGTTTTTCTGGGCATAACAGTAGATGCCAAACTTCAGTGGGGCCCACATATATCGAGCCTAGCGCGAAGGCTCAGTTCGGCCGCCTACGCCGTCAGGAAAGTAAGACAATACACTGACGTCGATACAGCTCGGTTAGTCTATTTTAGTTATTTTCATAGCGTTATGTCCTACGGTCTTCTGCTGTGGGGCAAAGCTGCTGATATTTAAAATATATTTGTCCTTCAAAAACGAGCTGTTCGAGCTATTTACCAGCTAGGTGCCAGAGTTTCTCTGAGAGATTTTTTCAAAGATATTGGTCACGGTGGCGTCTCAATTCATCTTCGCCAACATCTTATATATTAGGCAAAATATACACTTTTACACTAAAAACAGTGATTTTAACAATGTTAACGAAATGAAATGAAATGAAATGAAATTGTTTATTCTGTAAATAGGATATAGGAATCACTTTTACACGTCATATTAAAAATATATTAAATTTTGCTAGATGAGTTCGGCGTTTCCTATCCGACTACTCTGAGAAGAAAGGCCGAAACAAACTCAGAGGTCACAGTCTCTTTTAAAGTCCAGACATAATCTTGGTCAAGCCATATGAGGACCATGTAGATTCATGTCTGAAATGGTCTTTTGAGAAAAGAACCACACAGATTTGAGTGGACCTGTCCAGTCAGTGCAAGCATTTGTCAATAATCGTGGAGCTCAACTCAGAACAAAAGGAGCTCAACTCGACGAACAATACCAAAGAAAGGACATTTGGGTAGGCCGCATAAACTACTCAAACTGCCAGACCATCATTAAAACTAACTGAGAGAGGATAAAAAAGGAGTAATGAGAAAAAAAAAATTAAATTAAAAAAATATCCACATAGTCCTCACATTCACAATAGGTAATTAAAATAATATTATACTTCACAAAGTAATCATGTCATTTTGTTTTAATGTTTAAATAAAACTGGTATATTTTAATGATTTTACTAAATAATTCTAATGTCAAGTTTTATGGTTTTATCACAAGGTTTAGCAGAGCGAGCAGCTCAATCCCAAGCTTTTTTATCTTCTAAATAATCTGAAATTTTATAGTACCCTTTTTTACAAAGTTTGGTTTTAATACAAATTTTAAATCGTTTAATGGGTAAGTTTCGAATGTCAATGGGAAGTTTGTTGTAAAAGCGTATACATTGACCCATGAACGAGTTGCCTACTCTGTGGAGACGAGTGCGATGTACAGCAAGGTTGTGTTTATTCCTGGTATTTAAACTATGAATATCAGACATTTTCTTAAAATTTGATATATTTTTGTGTACATACATTAGGTTTTCAAAAATATATTGTGAGGCTAGAGTTAGAATATTTACTTCTTTGAATTTTCCTCGAAGGGAATCTCTCGGACCTAGGTTGTAAATGGCTCGAACAGCCCTTTTCTGTAGAACAAAGATAGTATTAATGTCCGCACAGGTTCCCCAGAGAAGAATCCCATATGACATAAGACTATGAAAATAACTAAAATAAACAATTCTGGCTGTATCTACGTCAGTTATCTGTCTAATTTTTTTAACAGCATAGGCGGCCGAACTAAGCTTTCCTGATAATTTTTCTATGTGTGGGCCCCATTGTAATTTACTATCAATAGTGATTCCAAGAAAAACTGTCGACTCAACAGGGTCCAGTTCTATTCCATTAACTTGAACATTGGTAGTTAGCTGCCTGACATTTGGCGTTGAAAATTTTATGAGTTTAGTCTTGTTTTCGTTCAGAAGAAGATTATTTACATTAAACCAATGCACAACTTTAGAGAGTGCATCGTTAATTTGTTCAAAGTTAACTAACTGACGTTTGATTTTAAAAATAAGGGAAGTGTCATCTGCGAATAATACGATCTTGTGATTATCCCTTATGTGGTAAGGTAAGTCATTTATATAAATTAAAAATAAGAAAGGACCTAGAACTGAACCCTGCGGAACGCCCATGGTGACTGCAGATCCTGCAGATCTCTTGCCATTAACATCGACCCTCTGAATTCTGTTGTTCAGATAAGAAGTCAGAAGGTCGAGAGCTTTGTTCCTCATACCATAGTGGTACAGTTTCTTGATGAGTGTATCATGATGTACGCAATCGAAGGCCTTGGACAAGTCGCAGAAAATGCCAAGAGCATCCTGCGACTCCTCCCAGGCCTCGAATATGCTCTTCAGTAATTCCACGCCCGCATCTGTAGTTGAACGACCCTTTGTAAAACCAAACTGTTTTAGATGTAATAAATTATGTGCATTGAAATGTTCTAACATTTGTTTCAAAATTAATTTCTCAAAAATTTTGCTTAATGTAGGTAATATCGAAATAGGCCGAAAATTCGTAGGATCAGTTGTGCTGCCAGACTTGAACAGTGGAATAACTTTACTAAGTTTCATCTGATCAGGAAATACACCAGACGCAACACAAGAGTTAAAAATAATTGCTAAAAAGGGTGCAATAACATCAATTATTGAAGATATGGTATGTACTGATAATCCCCAAAGGTCAGCAGTTTTTTTTACATCAAGATTTTTAAAAGATTCTATAATGTCTTTAGCAGAAGCAATTGAAAATTCAAAAAGTTTGTCAGATTCTGGTACACATTCTTTTAGTATTGAGTAAGCAGAAGTGGAGGACGACGATGACAGAGTTTTGGTTGTTAAAATGGGAATATTAGTGAAAAAAAAATCAAACTCAGTTGCCACCTCCACGTCTGCACTAACACTAGAAATAAGGACAAATTACGAGCTCCCTTTCACCGGCTTCATAAGGTTCATAACTCATTTGTTGGGCTTGGTATAACCTTTTATAACAAGCTACACTCTTCTTTGCTAGATTTGCCTTTTAATGCGTTTAAAACGAAAGTAAAATCCAAGCTTTGTTCAAAGGCATACTATTCTATAAACGACTACTTAAATGATAAGAATAGTTGTTCGCTGTGATTAACTCAAGACAATGTTTATGTTCTTTCTCCAGATTACCTACTGACAAGTTATAGGAGTTTATATAATTGTATTTCTTTATTTGACTTTATAAGCCAAGCTATTTTTAATTTTATTTCAATTTATTGTTGACATAATCTACTCATTACCTACAATGTTTTTTTTAATGAGTTGTATTGCAATATGTGGTGAGCTAGTGACCTCGACAATTGATCATATTATTTATTGTTATTATATATTATTAACTGTTTGTTTTATTTATTTTATCTCGATGGTCCTAGTTTATCATTTATAACTTCAAGTTACAACTATATGTAAGCGGGCACGCCCTTTATGCCTGGAGGCTTTTATTTAGATATTAAGTTCTGTTTACGTTTAGTTTTTATTTCTGCCTGAGTATAGTTCTCGATGATTTTAGTTGGTATATTGGCGTGTGCTAGCTAACATATGGCTAATAATTTAAATTATGTTTTGTGTTGCGTAATGTAAATTATTTTGAATACTATTATATAGAATCTTTTTTTTTGTTCTTTTAACTGAACAGACAGCTGTGCTGCTGGACAGTTTGTTGCGCCACTTCTTCTTCCCAGCGAATGCACTAGGAAGTGGTGAAGGGTGGGCGTTTTGGGGCTCTGTCCTATGTAATAAAGCCTAGTTTGAATAAATTACTTTTGAATTTGAATTACGGGCTGTTAACGTACTACAAAAAGCTCCACAGACGTGTAGTTAACTGTATGTACCGACGACCACCCTCACTGCTTCATTAACACGATAACTGTCCCCATACAACATTTTTCGATAACCCTATATGTCCATATTTTTTTTTTTGTAATATTCTATCTCAAAGACCAAACTCAAACTTAAAGCATTTATTTCAAATAAACCAATTACAGGCACTTTTGAATTGTCAAGGGGTTCGGTCAGTCAGAAATATGAAGCTAGTTGCCCATTCCAACGTGTAGTAGGTTCCTATGGAGAAGAACGGGCAGGAAACTCCACGGACACTCTTTTAAATCAGAATATTGGTTACATCATTCATGTTGTAATTATACATGTGAGAACAATATACAGAGACGTTTGTAGACCTTTTGAGCATTCCTGACAAATAGAGCAACTTAACTCACAAGTCCATGAAGTTAGAGCTCATTGAAAGAGACAGGGGCGCATGTACCATTTACGGTACGCGGACACGAGGACCCACGGGGCGTGTACTGTATTCAGTACACTGGACAGTAGTTCCCCGAATGTTTCCAAAATCATTTCTTCAAAACTGGCACACAGTATTAGGTCAATCTGTCTAGTAGTGTCTAGCCTTTTCCCAACTATGTTGGGGTCGGCTTCCAGTCCTCCTGATGCAGCTGAATACCAGTATTTTACATGGAGCGTCTGCCTATCTGACCTCCACAACCCAGTAACTGGGTAATACGATACCCCTTGGTAAGACTGGTTGTGCAATGTGCACGAGTTTATGAAGAAAGAAGCTCAGGAGTCTAAGAACACAACATTTATAAAAGATCGATTTTTTAAAATTATTGACCGAACGGCCGAAGCTACACAAATTTCAAAACGAACTATAACAAGAATTCTTAAGGAGAAGGATCAACATACGAGTGAAAACACTGCTGAAAAAGGGTAAATTGAAAAAAACTTATCGTAAGGAATTGGACGATTTTTCATACCAAGCCATACGCAGGAAAATTGATGACTTTCACCGCGAAGAAAAACAGGTAGTCACGATGAGAGCGCTATTGGAGAAATTAAAAAGAGATATCGACTTCGAAGGGGGCAGAGAAACTCTGCGCCGAATAGTAAAAGAGATAGGATTTAAGTTTAGGAAAACGCAAACGAACCGTAAGTTGCTGGCGGAAAAAGATGAAGTAAGGCTATTAAGAATACGATTTTTAAGAAAAATAAAAAAGTATCGGCATGAAGGGAGACCTATATTGTATGGCGACGAGACTTATGTTCATTCGACCCACACCAAGGAAGAAGCCTGGTCTGACGGTCAAGGGAAAGGCATAAAAAAACCAATTTCGAAGGGACCGAGGTTGATTATAGTGCATGCTGGTGGTGCTAATGGATTCATACCAAATGCTTTGCTCATGTACAAATCGGCTCATACCAAAGGAGACTATCACAGTGAGATGAACAAAGAAAATTACCAGAAATGGTTGCAAGAGAAATTAATTCCCAACCTCCAACCGAATTATGTGTTTGTCATTGACAATGCGTCATACCATAGCACATTAGAAGACTGGGCACCGAACGGTAACTCTGCAAAAAAGATTATGCAGGATTGGTTAAAAGATAAAAACATACCTTTCAATATCAAAGTGTATAAACCGGAATTATACGATATAATTAAACGCTATAAGCATCTCTGTGTAAAGTACTCGCTTGACACCATAATGGAAGCTCACGGCCACACAGTGTTAAGGCTCCCTCCATATCATCCGGACTTCAATCCGATAGAAAACATTTGGTCGCAGGTGAAAGGTCACGTAAGCAAATTCAATGTTGCCATGAATTTGACCGAAGTGCAGCGTCTTTTATCTGAAAAATTCGCATCCATCGGGCCAGACGAGTGGCGAAAAGTTGTAGATCATGCCATCAAATGCGAAGACGAATTTATGACATTGGAAGAGGCCATCGACGATAGATTGGACCAATTTGTGATAAACACCAACGAAGATACATCATCTTCATCGGATAGTTCGAATCGTGATAGTGATTGTAATAGTAGCGACGCTCAGAGTGATATTGGGATAGCAGGAGTGCGGACTTTAGATTAAGTTTTTTCTATATATAAATACCTATTTGTTTATTAAATAAATCTTATATTTTAAATAACCTGTATTTTTAATTAAATATATATTTGATGAAAACTGGTGGCCCGATAAAATTGGCATGAAGTGTAATTGTGCGGAGGGGCGTGACTTGCGAGTGAGACGGAACTAACAGCTGCAGTGTATTATGAAGCTTATAGTAGTGTTCTAAGGTTGATTGTAAGTTTTAAGCATTCTTTCGTTAATCTTCGGGGCCATACTTTTTTTTCTGTGCGAACGAAGATTCACGACGCGCCTTATCAGTTGGGTACCACTGTACTTTTAATAAAAGAAACATCAAGCGTGTCTACATTTAAGGGTTTGGCAGAGATGTATACCTACGTATGTAGAAAACCCACATCTTACCAGTTATGTTTAACTACCATGTAGTACCTAATAAGGGGCGAGCCAGACTCCGAGCTGCTACTGAGGAATTCCTGATCGAAAAACCTAATACCTTTACTGCCCGACCTGGGAATTGATAGATCAACTCAATAATCTAGTCTATCTAGTCAGTTTTTGAATATCGCGGCATCATGCTGAGATAGGAGCCTTTTGGCCTCGTACAGGACTTCCTTCTTTATATGTTACTGTTACTTTGTTTTTTATTGTTTTTGTTTTTTTCCTGTGCGAGTCACAATAAATACTTTTTCTTTCTTTCTTTTCTTTCTTTCTATAGATATTTGTGTGTAGAATAATAATACTTATAATCGATCGTCCGATTATTTTATTTGTATTGTTAATTATGTGTTGACCGTTTTAGACATATATTATTGATAATACTAATACAATAAATAAAATAAGTATTAATAATTATTTTATGATATTGTATAGACTACTAAATTTAATTTATTACATTTTATAAAGTATTAATCGGAATTAATGACATTGTACCTTTATGGTATTAATTGGAATTTATTAAATTGTATGGTATTAATTGGAATTTATGACATGGAAACATTTTAACTACCTAAGTATAAGTTTGCATGCCTGAATTGGTGTAAAACAGTGGACTGAGCATTCACTTGACATCTAGAAATGTGTCATTATGTAATGTGTTGAGCAATAAATATTTGAATTTAGATAGAATATTCTTTATTATGCACACCATAAAAATAAGACATAAATTTAGAAATTTTACATAGGGTGACACAATGGGCAGTCTTATCGCTAAAAGCGATCTTTTTCAGACAACCTTTGGATGGATTAAAGGGAGAAGGAGAGACAATACTGCAGGTAGTCAGTGGAATTGAACCTTGAAGTTATGCTCATCAGTCACACTTGCGACCACTACCTAAACAAACGACTCAACGAGGCAATCAAATCTCATCACATCTAAATATTATTAAAGTTACGTCGCTACGTTATTAAAGCAGGTAAAAACCATACTACAATGAAGGATGCAGTCAAGAGCACGCTCATTTAGTACAAGAAAACAAGTGAAAACGATAATTCAACACCGGTTGCCTATTCTTCAGTATACTACACAAATTTGAATGTCATTAGCGACATCTTTTGTTGTGTAGCATCACTGTGAACTTCTTCGTAATAGTTCCTCTATTGCACGTAAGATGGCGCTGTTCTAGCTTTTTCTTGGCATGCGTGGGGTACGTAGTATTCGTAATATTTTATATCATTATGCTGACATATTTTATAACTAAAGCATAATATTTCGCAAACGGATCCCTGAATACAAAAATGGTTTCACACACTCACAATATTTTGGAACGACCTTTCTAACGATACCCCACAACATGGGGTGGACGAGAAAAAAAAATCATCCCCACTTTACGTGTAGGGGAGGTACCCTAAAAAAAAAATTTTTCTTGATTTTATTTTACCACTTTGTCGGCATGATTAATATGTATACATATGCCAAATTACAGCTTTCTAGTACTAACCGTCTCTGAGCTAAGCCCCGGACAGGCAGACAGACAGACAGACGGACATGGCGAAACTATAGGGGTTCCTTGTTTACTACGGAACCCTAAAAATGGAATATCCAATTTCGAACGAATACGCGTTATATTTTAATTTTATTGGAGAACAAAATAATTTAGATAGTTCGTTGCTCTTGAAAAAACTTTCCGAAAAAAGGTTCTATGCGATTTATGACTTTTGTACCGGAATGTCTTTTTTAACGTTTCCCATACAAGTCTGAAAGTTCAAAATTACAACAAAATACTAAAAATTTAATAAATTCAAAAATTAAAGAAACGTGTTTTGTTCGGCGTTTTCCCTTCAATTTAAAATGTATTTTATTTTTATTATATTATTGTTATACCAACAATAGAAACACAATCTGTGAACATTTGAACTGTCCACCTATTACGGTTCATGAGATACAGCCCGCTGACAGACAAACGGACGGACGGACAGCATCGGATGCTTAGTAATAGAGTTCCGTTTAGCACCCTTTTTTTTTGAGTGCGTAATTATCAAATAACTTCTCCCGCTCTGGCCGCAGTGAGAGGGCGTGTCAGCCTCTTGCTAACTAAAACCCACCCATGTTCCTTCAGTTGCCTGTGTGTTGCCAGGGGGCCACGGTATCCCTTTCGGACTTTCCCGCGACCCCGGGGCAGGTATCGATCGGAGGTAACGGCTTCCCATGCCCTCTCGCTCCGTACCATGGCCTAGACCAGGGCCGGACACGAGGGGTCACCGCCGTCGACCGCCTCCACGAGGACACGGCAGTGCTCTGCCCAAGCTGGGCAGACCTCCACCGTGTATCCGTTTGGTAGACTTCGGGTACGGAACCCTAAAAAAGCTAATTTAGAACAGTTGCTAAAAGTGTAAGACAGGGTGTTCTGACAAAACCTAGTAAAACTATACACTCATTTTCTGGAACGAAATTCAACACAACAAATTATCAAACACGAACAAAACCGCTGTGAATGACAGCAAATCGGGTCAGATATCGGATGTTACCTAGTTATTGAATCTCGGCATAAATACATTTATAAGAAAATTTAATGAAGTACATGATAATTCTTTTAAAAAAAAGGAAATTTTAATTGATCTCAATAAGTCTGGTAAAAGTTATTGGTTTAGCAAAGGAGTTAAAGTATCCAGCAAAGTCAAGCGCATTTTGTGCCTTATTGATAAAAAGAGATGTGATAAATCAATTTTAAAATATCGCGAAAACTACTTAAGGATATTTAGAAAGGTAGTAAGATGTGCAAAAAAGCTCGACACTAGGAAAAAGATTGATCAGGCACCTCAATCTAGTAAAGCCATGTGGAAAATAGTGAATAGTAGACGTAATTCTAATAAAAAACAAAGCACTGATATTGTAATACTTAAACAAGATAATAAGATATATGACAGCCCTGTAGACGTAGCCAACATTTTATCTGACCAATTTGACAACAAAATTACATTAAAGTCTTCTGATCATAGCTTAGCTAACAAATACTTAACCGACAATATGGCTAGAGTAGACGATAACATGTTGTTTGATCAAGTAACCCCGGTAGAAATCTTCAAAATGGTTAATAATATGTGCAATAAAAATTCTCACGGTCAAGACGAAATACCCATAAGTATCATCAAGGATAACATTGACATATTAGCTGAGCCAATAGCTGACTTTTTAAACAGATGTATTGAGCAATGTGTTTTCCCTGAGCAATATAAAATTGCTCGTGTTTTGCCCATATTCAAAAAAGGCTCCAAATTAGATGCGAAAAACTATAGACCCATTTCCCTATTACCGGTATTCTCTAAAATATTTGAAAAGGTAATGAAAGATAGGCTTGTCAAACATTTGATTAAACACAATATCATTAGCTATCAACAGTTCGGGTATCAAAGAAGCATAGGAACCATTGATGCAATAGACTCACTAGTGGATGATGTGGTTAGCAAACTGAATAATAAAGAAAAAGTGGCAGGACTATTCTTAGATCTTAGCTCTGCCTTCGATACTGTTGAACATAAAATCCTTTTAGACAAACTAGAACACTATGGGATAAGAGATAACGTCTTAAAGCTTTTCAGTTCTTATTTACAGAATAGATCACAGTATGTCGAAATTAAGTCAGTTGAAAGCGGACATGAAAAAATTAACAAATCTAAGCTTGTTAGAGTACAAAAGGGAGTTCCACAGGGCTCAGTCTTGGGTCCAATATTTTTTATAATATTTCTTAACGACTTAGCTAAATATATGTATAAGATAGTACCAGACATCAAAATGGTTATTTTTGCTGATGACACAAGTGCTGTTATGAACGATATCTCTATAAGGGACTTAGAAAACAAAGTGAATCATGCACTGTCTGCTTTTGAACATTGGTTTTCCACTAACAATTTAAAACTCAATGTGGAGAAAACTAAATGTATGCTATTCAAATCAACTGTGAGGAATAATGATAGTATTGAAATAGCTTCATTGGGGAATAAAGTGGAAATTGTGCAAAATTTAAAATTTTTAGGAATACAAATTGATGAGCTCTTGTGCTGGAAACAAGAACTGGAAGCAATCACAAATACTCTGAGCAGTGCATGCTATGCCTTAAGAAGTTTAAGGGACGAACTAACCATTGCTCAGTTACGAAATGTTTATTTTGCCTTAGTTGAGTCCAAGCTGAGGTACAGTATTAAACTATGGGGGAACAGTTATAAATACAATATAAATGCAGCCTTTGTTATGCAAAAAAGGGCCCTCAGAACTATTCTTCGCATAGAGCAAACTGAATCTTGTAGAGAGCATTTTGTGAAATTAAAGATTTTACCTGTACCTTGTCTTTATATTTTGGTCCTACTAAGTAGTTTTCTAAAAAACCTAGAGAAATACGAGACAAAGGAAGAAAGGGTAACTAGGGTGGAAACGCGCAGGAAAGATTTGCCTAATTATTTGCAGCCAAAATTAAATGTTGTCAAACATAGCTCTAAAGTACAGTCTGTACAAATTTTCAATAAATTGCCATTAGAATTAAAAATGATTAATAATCCAAGAATATTTAAATTCAAATTAAACTCATTCCTATTGACGAAGTGCTACTATAGTATAGAAGAGTTTTTTAGGGACAAAAATAATGCCACAGTGTAACTTGTTTATCGTTTAAGTCTCATTCTTGACATGTTATTATTATTTTTCTTGATTTTTTTTTTTGATTGAGTTGAATTCTTATTTTATTTTTGACTTTTTATCCATATTATTTGTAAATTTTATTGATTATTATTATTATTCCGTGTATTAATAACTTGTAATTAATTGTAACTTTTATTGATTATTATTATTGTATTAATCCTGTATTCGACACAAATGTATTTTTGTTCAGAATAAAATAAATTAAATTAAATTAAAATTAAATTATTCCAAGAGATGTGCTAGGAATTAATTACCTGTTAACAAATACCTAGTAACTGCAGCTTAACAGATAACCTAGGAACTGAATTCACAGTTCTCTGTTACCATTTCACCGTTTACCATACCCTGACGTTTGTTCGTTCATCGTTCATTTATCAGTTATTTTGTCGATGACTGGGAATTCCTCGGTATTTACTTGGGAAGGTCGCTCACTAGTGATAGTGACGTTAAATGAATGTAAGTATGCGACAAAGAATTAGCAATTCTTTTCCTACTGCATTAAAAGTTAGTTAACTAATTAATTATCTGTCTGAAATAGTACGAGGTATGTATGAATTATTCTATCTAATCAGTTACCTTAAGAAGGAAATTTACCTGTTAAAAGTAACAGGTAATTTCAGAGCCTAGGAACAAGTTACCTGTTAACAGAATTATCTCAAGTAAAATCACAAAGTTGAATAGTCAACATTCAACTTTTACAAAAATATTAAAACAGATAAATTAAATAATTCCGAGTCATATTACTCAATGCGAAGACGTCAAAAGTTGAGACTTTTATACTGAGCCATGTAACGAAACCATAGCGCGATTCAGGATTCCTGAGATGGTCTAACAACGCCATCTATCGAGGTAGGGGAAACTTTGTAAGCCTAGTAGACTGTAGATTTGTTGACAAGATTCATTTTTTCTTAAGTACCAAGTACCTGGTACTTGTTGAAAGGCCTACACTATCTGTATAAAAAACTGTTATTTGGAAATATTGTAAAAGACAATTATTTTTAAAAGACAAGGTGACCGTGGAGTTTCTTGCCGACTCTTCTCCATAGGAAACGACCACTTGGAACCGTGCACCTAACTTCTGAAGTTTCATAAGTGCCCATGAAGGTTTATGCGAAAAAAAAAAATTTAGACAATCAATATTTTAAAACTGCTGTTATTTTCATAGTTACCCGACTGTAAAGATAAAGAAGATCAAGATATATTTATTTGCTCAAACAAACAGATATTTACGCTTCCAGTGGGATGTAAGAACGAGTTAGGTAGTCACATATTTTTGCATTATGAGCGGCACTGATTGTGTTATAGAAGAAAACTCGAAATATTATACTGTTAGGTTTTATGCAGCCAAAGTGATGTCAGATACTTTTTATCACAACGAGGTATCGCATTGTTCTGAATTTAACCGAGTAGGCAGATATTTATAACGCAAAATATATGCCCGATATTATTGCATTCTAAGAGGTCACATCTTTTTGAAGCCAATGCAACATGCTATATTTTGGCTCGTCATCGTCAGCTAGTTTTGGTGTTCATTCGATACTTGTGCTGCCACTTGTCTTCCACAAATTATCACTTAAACTTGCCGTCATCTTGACGACAAATATTAATGGATGAATCATGAAATCAGATATTATTGCCGATTTGTCCATAGTAATATACTTATGCTCGTGGAGGTTCCGTGTAAGAAAACGAGATATTTAAATTTAGTTGATGTTCACACTGCCGGCGAGTACTTGTTTGCTGCAACTAGAGCTATCAAAGAGAGTCCTCGCTCAGCGACGCTCTCAATTTTCGTACGTTTTTTTCGGCTGACCACTGAAAATCAGCGCTGTGGTGTGGGTCCCCATAGCACAGCATCATGCTGAGTGGAAGCCTTCTTGTCACAGTCATGAAGTGCAGCTGCCGACTATTTCTGTTTTATGCTCGTGATTTCATATGTACTTAGATCTATTTTGTTTTCTGATTACTCGGTTTTTCTTCTCATTCTTTCTTTCAAGAGTTTCTTAGAGAAGCGGAGCACTACCGAAGGTTTTTTTTTTAATTCATCCCCTAAAAGGATTAAATAGCGGATGGGAGAGTTCATCTGGACGCCGTTGCGGAAGGACGTCTCGAGTGCTCCGCGCCTCTGTTTTTATTGCATTTTTTTATGGCTTGGGCCCGAAACAAGACCCAACGTTTTTTTGCCGGTCAAAAATAAAAATAATATCGAGTGTTTTGTTTATTCAATGTGGCTTTGACTCAAACGTCTACAAATAATTACATTAAGTGCAAAAGTGAGGTGTGCTAGGCCAACGTGCGTTCCTGATCCAGAGCGAGCGATCCAGGGCATCCGAAGGCCTTATCGTCTGCCCAAGGTTTCCAGGGAACAGAAACGTCGTAATAAGAAAAACCCGGTGAGATCATTCCTTGTATTTCAGGGCGTTCTACTAATCACTCAGTTAATAAATCAAACTCCCATAGTTCAAACGCATGCTTAATGCTAACTCCAACGGTAGATCCAGATACCAAAAAGACTTACACTTTGAATTGTTTCTAGTAAGTGTATCGATCACGAGAACTGAACTAAATTCCCGGCTTTATTTCGATTACGAGGCCAAAATTCAGCGACAAAGTTCGGTAGATTATTTGTTAGATTAAGCTTCAACATCGTTAGCGCATATCTACGGTTGCGTAGTGACTGGCGAAGTTTAAAGGTTTGATGCTACGCACTGAACCAACGCTTACTTTTAAGCTACATATTTAGTATATAGTAAAAGGAGAACGTTAAGATAAAAATTATATTGAATGTACTCTAACAAAAATAACAGTGTCGATTTAGATTGCGGAACATTCTGGCAATTTCCATTGCCTTCCAAAAAAGTCGCGTCTAAAGCAACTTCTTTTTTGTCGTGTTTCGGTCGAACAATTTACCCGAGTTTTTGTGAAGAAAGGCACATGTGTGATGATTTGATGAACCTAAAGCCCACTCAACAAAAACAAAAACTGCATAACAAGGAATATTTCAATAGAAAAACAGAGGGTATCTAATAAATCTCAATCAACGCATGACCCTGTCAAACTTTTGTGGCTTTGTCTCTAAACTAAATCTGCACGTAGGGGTTCAGAGTCCCAAACAATAGTGTTACAATGGTAATAATAGCGGCCATGCAAAAGGATGGCAATTGTCTGTTTAGTGCGATCGCCCATCAACTAAAGCTCTTAATGGGGTTAACATTTGGCCATATGTCAATACGCCGAGTCCTAGCTACGTATGTTTCGGATAACCGCGACGACGCCAGAATTTGCTTAGCACTTAGGAATAACATTCAAGACACTATTCCTAACAGCAAGCTTTCTCAGGAACAAATGATAACAAACACAAAAAAACACGAAAACAAAAAAAAAAAGAAACAAAGCAGATGCGGACCTTTCAAATAGGGGTATTCACGTAGCCTGCCTACAAGAAACAGGGATGAACTTAGGAACGTAAAACTTCCACCCACTAAAAATGGTACCTATCTGGAACTGCAGATAAAGCTCACCGGGGATTTGCAATTTTAATCAGAAACGATGCGCAAATCGAAACAATAAACAGTAAGAAGGATACTGACGCGATGTCAATCACTAGTAAAGTTGATAGGGGAAGCGACAAATCTGCTCCTCTTTATATAATTAACTCTCACATCAACAGCTCCACCTCTAAAGCAACCTAGATCATTCACAGGTATATTAAACTTGATTAGACAAAAACCAAGGAAATGTACTCTATTAATCCTAGGCGCCTTTAACGCCTATATCGGTAGACAGGATACACTAAACTCTCAACGCAAAGGGCTGAGTCACCAAAATCTACATCATTAATATTCTAACTACTAAAATGTTAATGGTTATAGCCAATAGGGAAAAACTTCAAATAGAAACAACAAAAAGGACATCATCATGCAGGATAACATGATCTACGGCCACGCAGAAATCCCAATTGGATTACATTATTACGCAACAGGCAACAGGAAAACTTCTTAGGTCCGGTAGGGTCACCTCCGACCATAAAATAATCTGGGGACAACTTCAAACAAGTCGAATTTTAAACAAAGTTGAAAGCACCAAACACGAGACACAAAAGAATCGGACAACAATTGAAAACAAAGATTTCAACCACAACCAATGCTACCGATGCCGCTCTCAATAAAAAATCCTCCAAAACAAAATACCAAGCATGCATAACAAAAAACTGAAAAACATAGCAATCAACTCAGCAGTGAAAAGTATCAACATACCATGGAGCACCATAACTGGAGTTTGAAAAGCGGCTGCCCAGGAAACCTTAGTTTTTCAGCCGATTAACCTAGGGATCATCGTATAGCTCTTGCCAACCTACAAAAGGCAAAATTCTTACAAAAAGAAAACCTGGTAACCCAAACTCCGGTAAAAGAATGTTAGGCAACACTTCAAAAGGTTAAACACCAAGAGGGCAAAAAAGGATGCAGGGCCTGCTTTACAGGAATGGACAAAAAAAAAAAAAAAAAAAATGCCCTTCAAAACGCATGCAGATACTTTATTTATTTTATAGGAGAAACAAGTCAGAAACAAAACCCTGTTAAGAACAAAGCCTGGACACAAAATGACGCACCTGACACATGGCTAGAAAGACAACAGGTACTTACCTATTGCGGTGACAAATAAAAAAATAAAAAAACACCCTAAAAAGACAAACGATTATCGTCGAATATCAGTTTGCAATATGGGTTTTAGAATCTACGCCTCCTACGTACTAAAAAATGTTGACGAAATAATAAAGGAATTGGGCAACTACCAAGCGGCCTTTTTAAACAAGATCTACAGATGACCTCGTTTTTACGCTGAGATGGGGTTTGGATGAAGAATGGCGTGCAGGAAAAATAATTTATGTACTCGCTCTGGGCATAGAAAAAGCTTTTGACAATGTCGACCTCCAAGCACTGCGATATATTTTAATATTTTAATACATCAAACCAAAAAACGTTAAACAACAGGATAATCAAGGTATGCATGAACGAACGAACACACAATAAATGGTGTGGACAGCAAAGTAGGTGGATCATCAAAGGAAAGGAAGTCAAACAAGGTACCCGTTATCCTCTCGCCGTTTTACACTGGTCATGGATAAGGTTCTTAAAGCACTCAAGGAAGAAACCAATCTAATCAAACTAGACCAAGATCGTGAAATCTCACTCACTCTGGTACTATCATTCGCGGATGACCTCATCTTCATTAGTTGTTATCATTAGTTAGTAAACCCCTAATAGCTAGTGTCGGCCTCCAGATAAACGAAACAAAAATACTAATTAGAGACCCCATAACTACACGGAAAGCGACATACGTGTCAATGAATGAATTAAATCTACCTACAATCATTGAAATTAAATACCTAGGCACATACATAACATCTACACTAAGCAGGAGAAGCACAATTAGAAAACGATGCGAACAGGCCACTAGAAACACAAATCAAAATCATCATTACTACCATTCATAGAAAACTTAAGGATGGACGGGCAAGCAGCCAGACTCATGTTTAGAATAGTAAGCATACCATGTATGATATACGGTTTGAAAGTATCGACAATCACCAAAGCTAACAGACCAAGACGAGAAGATATGTGAAAATTATCATGAGAGACTTGATTAACCACGCTAGGAATAAACCAAGCTAAGGAAAATACACGAAATCTTAGACGGAATAAACAGTAACCAAACTCATCAAGAATTACAGGATGTGCTATCTCGCAGACGTTCACAGACGCGGCAAACCTCACCTGTTACATGCAGCAATACAGTACAAGCCCAAATTCAAGAAAGTAGGCCGATTGGATTACACATGGAACGACAATCTTAAACAGGACATGGCGCACTTCGATAAGGAAATCAACTTTTGGATGGACACGGCTGAAGACCGATACAATATCAAGAAGACGGCCAGTGAGAGGTACTAGAAACCTGAAACGGACAGCGAGTCCTTTGATGAAGACACAGAAAACAGTAAAGTCTAAAACAGCACAGCAGGGAGATAGAAAAGAGCCTAAAAAGCAACGTAACTCCGCCAAAGGATTCACAGGCGAAGATTGACTGAGCCAACTGGCTGCGACGTCGTAAAAAGATGCCCATCCATAGATAACTAACACCCGTCTCTCCACTATTCCAATGCTTACTCTAGGATGCATATCCGGTATGGCTCTCAAATCCTTCCTTATCCTAAGGGCACGTCTTCCTTACCATTACCCGCGGCCCCCGGTCTACTCCTAGATATGCAATGGCCTTTGTAGTCCCATGAAACATGAGGCTTCATGGGCTAGTGCAAATCTTGGAGTTCATTCGATTTATCGAGTCTGGTTAAACCACGCTGGGATCGGTGCATTTCATTCATTCATTCATTCATAAAAGGATTAAATAGCGGATGAAAGTTTGGCTTGTTTTGAATAAAACATTCCAAATAATTGAAACAAGCATTTATTACATTATCAATAAGCAAATATACATACAAATTATACAAGCCCACACGTCTTCCTGCTTTGGTGGCGTCCAACAATCAATTTTGAGTCATATTTACAAAATAACGGTAAAAAAAACAGAATTTTGGTACAAGCGCACAACTCCTTAACTGCGTAAGTTCATATTTTTACAAAATATTTTTTAAGACATTCTCTCACGGATTGAGCAGAAAATCGAAAACAAATGAAATTACAAGAAAAAAAGAACCGAATCCGCAATTCAAAAAAGAATTCGGTTACAATGGAATACACATTTCGAAATTTAAAAAGAAACCGTTACGTCTTCATTCAAATTTAAAATGCGTTCCTAAAACCGTTATTTAAAATTGAAAGATAATATTTTTAACTGCAATGAAACTTGAAGAAGAGGTTAGTAAAACCTTTTTCAAGCAAGTCGAGTCAAAATATTATAACAATGAACAATTTTCTGCTGTCCCCGCAACTAACATGATGGTATCCGCAGTCAAGTTTTACCATAGACAAAAAAAAAGTAGAATGAGATCAAACTAAAATTAAATAATAACCAACCCACCATGTGGGTAGGTATGATTTGTTATAAATTATTTAAAATTACATGGACGACATATTGTCCCTTCACCTTACTACAGGGTTTCATCACATAGCCAAATTATTTTTGTCTGATAAATGTCATGTTAATTGTATGTTTTACAGAAATTACAACACACACTTCAAATCATTTAGGTTGACATGACAATTAACAGTAGATTATATTGAAAATAGGCTTAAAGATCTGTGGTACTACTTACTTATGAAATCTCTATTAAGAATCACTATAAGTTCCGCTTGCAACACAAATGACTAAATCCAATTGATTATGAATTCAGTACAATATTATTGGTTAAAACACCTTTTTAATGTGTTGCGTAAATCATTGACATTCGGAAATAATTATGGACTATGTTACAAAACCATTTTTTTTAAGACAATTTTTCCCTCGAAAGATTACATTTTTAATTGGAAAATTAACTGTCAAAATATCATTTATTTTTTACTGTCTGTGCAAAGAAAAATTGTGGAATTATGGCTGAAAAAAAAATAGTCAAACGTGGGAAAAAAATGTCTCAATTTTACTTAAAATTATAAAAGTTTTATTTTTCAATAGTTGGATTGGATTATACATAAGTCATAGATTCTACTCTTGCATTTTTTGCCAATGACCATATTCGGCGCATAGAACAAAAAAAAGTTTTTTTTTTTAAGATTCTAAAACTAAGAATTAAATCATTTCATTAAGGAGTTATTACACGCTAATTAAAATGACAGGACATTTTTTGTAAATACAATTGAGAATTACAATTGGTTGTTTTAAAACTATAATTTTAATAAGCAAATTTTCTTGTTAAAAAGTCTTAAAATGATTATTCTTATAAATATTTTTGTCTAAAAAGTTTAAAAGTTGAAAAAGTCATTGCCATTGGAACACCGTTGAAATTACATTTTTTAATCTCCAATATAAATATTCCATTCTTTCCTTGGTTTATAGTAGGGATGTTACGGATCTTCGGTTCCGATTCCGACTTCGGTTCCGATAATTTTGAATCGGAGTTCGAAACGCAGCGATGCACGTGACTATAACGCGTACAAACAAGTTTTATCTCGTCGCTCGCACTCGAAGTCTCAGTTTATTGTTTTGTTTGTGGATGTATTTGCTAATATTTGACTGATTAAAAAGACAAATTATGTTTCTATTGTTTCATTAAGCCTTCCCCTAACATGTATTTTTTCTACTTCCGCCTCCGACTCCGGTTCCGATTCAGATCAATAAAATTTAAAACCCCGATTCCGTTTACGGTTCTAGCAAAACAAATTCCATAACATCCCTGGTATAGTAGTCTGATCTGTGAATCGTTTGGGATAATTTCACTAAGCCGTTATGATCTGAACACTAAGGCTTGAATTGAACACTAACTATAGCATAATATGAGATTTGAGAACATATTACATTGAATAAGTGTTAGTCAGTAACTGGGTTTTGGAGATCAGATAAGCAGTCGCTCCATGTAAAATACTGGTATTCAGCGGCAACCGGTTAGACTGGAACCTGACCCCAACGCTGTTGGTAAAAGGCTAGCCTTGGTTTTTCGGTCAACAAATCGCAATACTCAATTGTATGTACTCACAATAATTTGGAGAAAATCAACTTAAAAGGTAATAATTCTTAAATTTTATAATAATTACATAGTACCTAGACAGGTGTGGCAGAGTGCCTCTAAACGCGATTCCTTAACGATTGCGCAACGTAGAAAAAACTATTTCCTAAAAAAATCTACTGCATCTTGTTAAAATATTATATCTAAAATTTCTCTTGTTATCCAGTTACTGGATTGTGGAGCTCAGATAGGCAATCGCTCTATGTAAAGTACTGGTATTCAGCTGCTGGTTAGACTGGAAGCCGACCCCAACTTAGTTGGGAAAAACCAGATGGATTGTCAAAAATTGTCTAAGCAGTGAGCAAGCGTGGTGATCAATGCTCGTGCCTTCTCTGTATGAGAATAGGCCTTTGCTCTGCAGAGGGATAGGTACTGCTGATATTAATCATAATGAAGAGTTATATTTGTTAGGAAAAGAGCAGTTTAAAATAATTCTATTAGAAAATGGTAATAAAGTTGGAATATAATAAATGTTTTTTTATTTATTTATTTTTCTACGCCACGCAACCGTCAAACTCGCTAACAAAAATAAAACTGGTTGATTAGCTTAAAAATTAATAATTTTATACACCTATACAAATTATTTATGTTCTTTCTCATATAAATATTACATTTTATTATATTTTTTTATTACATATGATTAGAGAAGCTGCCTTATACTTATATTTTGAGGCATGTTTTGAAAAAGGGAACTTAGGAACATTCTATGTTCAGTTTTGTTTGTGTTTGTCTATAACTCCGAAACGGTTGTATTGATTTTGATGGAATTTTTGTCAGGAGTATTTGTTTATTTTTTATACATTTGATTGTTCCTGTATATTTTTCGTTCAAGAATTTTTCATGCCTCAAAAATCTAAGAACTAACTACTTTACTTTTTCCAAGATTTATCACAAAGAATGCAATGGAAGATACAATTATTATTTAAAGGACATTTTTCATTATTTATACAAGTTTTTTTATACTTTAAATTCGATATGAAAGCACTTTTCAATCACATTTGTTTCAGAAGGCACTAAGAATAAAAATCTATTAACTATACCGATGAGTAGAGTTATTGTAAGAATGCTGCGACATTTTTTACGACAGTTTTTGTCAAAAAATCTCACTTGCCAGTCAAGATTGTTTTAAGTAACTGTCGAAATCTGACTTATCTGTAAAACATCTAGCATTACTGCCAATAAATCTGACATTTCTGCAAAAACGTCTGACATAAATGTAAAAAAATCTGACTTTTCCGCCAATAAATCTGACATGTCTGCCAAAATCCTGTATTTTAGTTTTATGAAATATTATTAGTATTTGTTAAATATCATCTAGTCGCTCCATGTAAAATACGGGTATTCTGCTGCATCTTGTTAGACTGGAAGCTGAACCCAGGGAAAATTGTTTTTTTAAAGGTTTTTTATTTTGGTGTACGATTAATCGCAATCACGATTAATCGTAAGTCGTATGTCGCAGCTCATTGCAATAACATTACGCATCCTTACATCAAGAGGACAGGCGAAATTCAATATCGCATCGGTGGACTTATTTATACAAACAGGGAAAATAATTGTTTATCAAAGTTGACACCCCACGTCAATTTGCCGTGTTATAGCCATGTCATACAACTGTCAAAAAATGACAGTCGTGATTTGATTAAATGGATAATTTACGTTGGTACCATAGATGAATACAGATAGTTCACTCCACAAAATCATTTAAATATAAAGCAACTCTTGCAACGACACAATAAAGTGCAATTCAGGTCGCACAGCGCTAATTACCTACAGTTATATTCACCTAGAAGTTGCCTCTCTTTCTATCGCGTAACTCTTATATCTTCTGACTACGTTACGCTCACTGAATTGGCCCGACAAGACGGGCCCGTCGCGTACTTGTAACTTCATACCTAAAATGCGGAGCTGAACCATCTGTGTTCGTAGTTAATTTGTTAAACTATTAATTTCCCAGAATTTAGACTTCGACATCAAATACTAACGTTTTTTTAGCGCCAATATTAATAATAATTAGCTTAATAGGATTAATCGCTTATGCGTAGAGAAAATATGTTAAAGGCGTCGTTTTAAAGTACTAGGTTGTAAGAAGGATTACGTATATACCAGATATTTTAAATCGTAAGATAAAATAACCTGTATTTTGGATTCTTTATGGGAGAACTTCAAGAATTAAGTCAGCATTTGAGAAGCCACCATGTTTTATACCTCATTTGAAATGAGGTTAGACATTTAAATAAATCTTTTTTACAGTCCGTTCAACCGATTTTGACTTCTATTGTGTTGTTGGCATGACAAATGGCAGCTGCAGTAAACAGTTGGTTTTGTAACCACTTTTTTGCTTTTAATGCCATCCTTATGCCTACGGTATAGAAGTCAAAATCGGTTGAACGGACTTTAAAAAAGGTTTGTTAAATTTTTTAATCTTATTTCAAATGGAGTTTTGTATGTATTGTTACAGACACACTAATAGGGAATAATATGCATGTAATTATATTTTTCACAAAATCAATTAAAGACAGTAATATAAACACCAAGAAAAGCATTTAAAGATAAATTCAACGATTATCTACTATTATTTTTATGAGATTTCAAGGACTTTACAAAGAAGAGATTTTTATTCACATAGTTTTTTACGTCACTTCCGTCATTGTCGAAGGCGACGCGTTTTGCGTTTGCGTTCCGTTCCACCAAAAAAAACGAAATGTAAAATAATTAATTGTAAAATAAGTAATGCATTAAAAAATTAGAAAAAAAAAAGGAATGTGTTTCTCGACCCATAAACAATGTATTATTAAAATATTGATTAAGTTTTGAATTACGTACATATTCCCTATTCTCTGTAAATTTTATAATACAAAGACTAAGTAAGCAATACAGATGCGACAATCTTAACAAATACTCTTCGCCAATAAAACTATTACGCAATCAAAATAAGAATCCACCACTAATTTCACCGATGTCAATACAGGGTCAAATTAAAATAACTAGCAAAACTACATGGACGTGATGGATTTCTAATTGATGATAAAACAAAAAAACAAGACTGTTTTTTTTTATTTGGTAAAATTTGTGAGTTTTTGAGGGGAGCTAAGTAATAACTACCGCACGGGTCCATCAGGTTAACCTACGCTTGCCGGGGTTGGTCTGTGGATGGGTGACCATCTTAACATACCGAAACTCCTCCGTGCCTCGGAAAGTACGTTAAGCCGTTGGTCCCGGCTGTCATTCGTGGATCTTTAACAGTCACGGGTCGTCAGAAGCCCGAAAGTCTGACAGCCAGTTTTACCAAGGGGTATCGTATTACCCAGTTACTGGGTTGTGGAGGTCTGATAGGCAGTCGCTCCATGTAAAATACTGATATTCAGCTGCATCCGGTCAGACTGGAAGCCGACCATAATTGAGAAAAGGCTAGGCAGATTGATTGGTAAAATTTGTGAGTTTGTATGTAGGGTAATCTTCAGAATTACTGATTTAATTCCAAAAATTCTTTCACTACTGGGAAGCTACAGAATTGCCGAGTGTTATAGAATATATTTTATGTTAAAAGGAATGAAGTTGCGGGCAGAAGCTAGTGATTTAAAAAACTCACAATTTTAAGTAACTAACAGCAATCAGGTACTTGAAACTACTACTTATCAAAAAGGTTTCATCTTCCTTAAAAATCACGTCATGTCTGTGAAGTTTTACTAGCTAATTTTATATGACCTTGTTGTATATGCTTATTTCAACCACACAAAGGGACACAAAGATTATAAATCTTAACAGAGGCGACATTAAATAAATATTTTTAATTACATATTATACCTTTTTCGTTCTTCTAAACGTTCTGTCCATAGTTCTGTCTATTCTCAAAGGTGATGTTACGGATTGTATCATTTCTGCGATGTGTGTATCCACGCGCGGTTTTTGCAGTCTCTTTGCTGACCTCGTCCGGAACTTCGCGGATTCTTGATTCGTTATTATGTTTGGGGTTAATGATTTTATACATCTGGAGATAAAAATGGGGTACTTTGTTAGTATTTTTTGATTTTATACATATGTGGATGAGAATGGATTTTTTGTTAGTAATATCTTTTTTTTGTTTATTCTGTAAATAGGATATCGTAATCATTTTTACACGTCATATTAAAAAAATAAGCTAGGTGACATCGGCGTTTCCTATCTGACTACTCTGAGAAGAAAGGTCGAAACAAACTCAGAAGTCACAGTCTCTTTTAAAGTCCAGACATAATCTTGGTCAGGGCTTATGAGGACCATGTAGATTAGTGCCTGAAATTGTATTTTGAGAAAAGAACCACACAGATTTGAGTGGACCTGTACAGTCAGTGCATGCATTTGTCAGTAATCGAGGAGCTCAACATGAGTAACTAGGTGCAATTCCCGTGTCTGGCAAATTGTTATTGGGTATTCCATGAGAAATTTCTCAATAGCAGCCCGGAGTCTGAATTTGTGCCCGGTTGTTAGAAATAGCCTCGCCCCCTATTACATGGGACTTAAACATAACTGGCGAAATGTGGGTGAATAACCCAATTTTTATAAGTGTGCGCCTGTGAACGTCAAAATTTTACAGTATATGGGATTTTAATAATAACAATAACAAATTCTTCTTTTCGTGTGGTTAGTGACTAACCTGGTGTCAGAGTTTTAAAGCCGCCCATGGGCTTGGCTTCATATGCCGTCTTAAAATATCTCTCAGGCACGCCGGTTTCCTCACGATGTTTTCCTTCACCGTTTTTGAAGCAAGTGATAATTATACAATACGCACATGAATCCGAAAAGTCAGAGGTGCGTGCCTTGGGTGTGAACTCGAGACCTATGACTTGGCAGTCCGATGGTCACACCACTAGGCTATCACAAATAACACGACAGAACTGTGGACACGACATGAGTTGTGTAGATAGTATTAACCGGGCGGGTGGATTCAATACTAACAACCAACGATTTTGACAGCTCCAAGTGCACAGTTATAAAAATCGAGTTATACTATAGGTACTATCGAAGGACTTCATATCTAAGCAGTTTGAAAACAAAATCCCGTGAACACGATGACCACATCTGTTGCCGCCCCGTTTTTATAGCGTCCGAGCGCTGCAAGCAAGAATAGTCCTTACTGTGTGTAGTGGTATGTAACCCACACATGCACACAAGCTGCAAACACAAGTACTTAAGACGTCGCCCGTCTGTGAGCACACAGTCCCCCTTGACCCCAGACCCTTGCTCGTCGATGCGCCAGCCCGCGTCGAAGCTGAGCCCGTAGTCTTAAATTCCCCGATTAATAATAATAATCTATGTTTGATCCAGCCTGTCCCATCTTGTTGTCCTCCCCCCAGCGACGCCCTAAGCCGAGGTCCGTACCCCACAGGGGGTGCCCTTAGCGAGCGTTCGCCTAATTTTAATTAGTATATTTATGCCCCTGGCTGGAGGCTTTAAGTGTAGCAGCTTAAGGCAGCCACAGGAAAGTCCGGTTAAGCAGCTACGACCTCCTCAGAGGTCAACTGCGAGATGCCACTTTAAAAAAAAAAAAAAAAAAAAAAAAAGTGAGCACAGTTCGAATTCACAGTTCGAATCCACAGTTCGAATTCGCAGTTCGAATACGACACGTTACATAAGCAGTCATTATCTGCGTCCCGCGTCATTCGCGTTATTTTATATTATCCTACCTAATCTTAGTTACTTGTTTATAAACCGTGTTTAGTTATATTAACTTCATATGAAATTCATTGTGTTATACTGAATGAACAATGTATTTCATCTATTATAGAACCTATAACACACCCTAACAAAAGTTCTATAGGTATATATATATGAACTCCTTCGATGGTACACCTCTGCATGACCCGTCGGGAAATACGACGCGATGTTCGATTAAATAGCTCACCTCGCAGCCTCCTGCAGCTTCCTGGCGAGCAGCTCGTTCTTCATCTTGGCGGCGGCCAGTTCCCTGCGCAGCTGCGTCTTGCTCTTGTTGCCGGCGGGGTGCAGCAGCGAGTGGCGGCGCAGGCGCGCGGCGGAGGGCCGCTGGGAGGGCGACGGGTCGACCATTTTCTGTTCAACAAGGTTGAATATACTGATAACGTGAATCATCATTGTCTCTGCTAATTAACACTTTCGACTACACCCACTTTTCACAGAACTCATACGCCATGCCGCCATACATATTGGAAGTGAACCCTCCGGGAGGGTTGCCGGCATTACGTTTGTGCTAAAGTTAACCATCGCGGACGGTCAACGGCATTAGGTTTCAAACCGTGTTATAAAACACAGAAAAAAGGTCAGTCAAAGACTCAAAGACAAGAAGACAAAGTCAGTCTAAGTCCAAAGTCGAACAAAGTCCAAGTCAAAAAGTCAAAGTCATGAATGTTGTTTATATCATTTATTAGATTTTGCCCGCGGCTTCGCGCCCGCGTGGATGTCGGAAAATATCCCACGGGTACGTACTACCGGGAATACTCGTAGATACTTAATAGCCGAGGAAAAGTCATTGACTCCTACCGCTACGCCCGCGTTGTCGGCAACCATAATTATTTTGTCACGCGTAATTTTGAATCTGTGTTATCTTTTAAAGTATTCATTTTAATGATATGATGTCAAGGCATATTTTAATCCAAATTAAATTCCTAATTTAAATAACATATTTTATTGGATAAGGATAAATAAAAAACCGGTCAAAATAGCTTCGGAAATAACAATTAAATGTTTATCCTTAGAAGATAGACATATGCTATCGCGGACTTTATTTTTGAACTTTTTAAGATATATAATTCTGTACAACATAAATTTGATGTATCTCTTACGGCTTACGCGGCGCACGCCAGTAAAGCTCCCAGTTGGCATGATTTTTTCCGATTATGTGGAAGACAATCCAATACAGCACTGATGCATAAAAGCACACATTCCACCACACATTAAAGAATTAAATGTTAACTTATTTAAGAAAAAAATTAAGAACTTTCTAATTCAAAAAGCCTATTATAGTATTTCCGAGTTTTTAAAAGACAAAGTATTGATATAGTTTTATTTTTTATTTTAATATTATTACAAATTTTTTTTTTGTTCGTCTTTGCGTTTCGTTATTGACATTATGTATAATATTAAATAAATAAATCTGACTAGTGTGCAATAATAATATGTAAATTTTTATCCTTAATTACTTTGACTCTTGACTGGCTAATTTTGTTTTATTATATACATTTCGATGACGAGCTTATGACACTATTCTGTAGTATAATTATTATAATTTGATTGATGCAGTTTTAATTTGTTATGTTAATAATGGACAAAATAAATAAGTATTTGCGGTTTATATCCTATTAATAAAAATAACCTATCTGTTTATATTTGTACGCCATTAAGGCAAAACATGACTGTGCTATAATTTAATGTAACATCTTGCATGCAATGTGTGTATACTTATGTTTTGAACAAATAATTTTTATCTTATCTTATCATGAATCACTCTGTCTATTTAAAAAAACCGCATCAAAATCCGTTGCGTAGTTTTAAAGATCTAAGCATACATAGGGACAGACAGCGGGAAGCGACTTTGTTTTATACTATGTAAAGACATACGTCAGCCAGTATGTGAGATGTTGTACTTTATATGCAACTATTGTAAGGGTCGCTATTTTTTATTTCGTCGCACAATGCATAGTAAAACGTTGAATGATACACGTGCGTATGATGATTTCCACACTTGTTGCATAAATAACTATTATGAATTACGTACGGTACAGACGTATGAGTATAGCGATTCCTGCGTCAAGTAAGGTGAAAACAAATTAAACTTACTTTTAACAACTGATTGAATTCCCTGGACAACTTGGGCAGCTCGGGCAGCTTGCCTTCTCTATAGTCATGCCACTGCTGACCATTCTTAGGTAAGGCTCCACCGCCACCGGCTTCAAATAGCGTTAAACCTGAAAGTTTTAGTAATATTAGGAATTGATGATGAGGAGCTCGTGGCTAAGCAATGACTGCCGCACAGGTCGATCCATCAGGTTAAGCTACGCTTGCCGGGGTTGGTCTGTGGATGGGTGATCATCTTTACATACCGACAAACCTCCGTGCCTCGTTGGTCCCGGCTGTCATTCATGGATCTTTGACAGTCGTTACGGGTCGTCAAAAGCCCAAAAGTCTGACAACCAGTCTTACCAAGGGGTATCGTATTACCCAGTTACTGGGTTGTGGAGGTCAGATAGGCAGTCGCTCCATGTAAAATACTGGTATTCAGCTGCATCCGCTTAGACTGGAAGCCGACCCCAATACAGTTGGGAAAAGGCTAGGTAGATTGATTTTGAGAAATTGATGATGAGAACGATATGACGACGCCGAAGTAGCGACAGTACATTTATTATGGCCGCGTAATCTCGTTTCTGGTTGACGTCCAGGATGCCTACCACGAGCTCTTAGCGCGATCCATTTTAGGACCTAAACTGAACTGTTCTTCTAATTCGTACCATGACGTCAGTTTAACGATTCAATTTAGGCCATGCCATGTGACAGCGATTGTCCCAAACTGAGTCGCAAGTTTTGGTTTCATTCATTCTTGTTTGGTACCATGACGTCCTTAGAGCAGCTCAGCTGAAACGCTCAACTGTCAAAATAATTGATTCAATAAAGGTTACTATTTCTCTAACATAAACTGAAACGTTTGGTGAATTATTGACGAAAATAAAGTTTTTTAGTGCTATTTTAGTGGAATTTTACAAAAACCGAAGTAAGTGTGCTTTAATCTTTCTTTTAAAGTTTAAAATACCAATTTTACATGCCTTTTTTAACCGCATTTGTTTTTCTCTAACAGATGTCTGATGAACTACTTTTATTTGAGTTTTTTGAGGAACATTCTGCCTCACATTGCCCAAAAACGTAAGAGGCTCCAGTTACGCGGCCAGTTGGACCCCTTCAATAATTTTGAGGACGTCGAATTCATTAGAAGCGCTACAGGGTTTCCAAAGAATTAATGCTCGATTTGTGCGCTGAGTTGAGCCCAATGTTCAAAGAGCCTGTCAAGTCAACGGATTTATATTTAGAGCTGTGAGTATTAGACGTCATGGTACGACTTTGAAGCGATGCAGTTTAAGAACCTAAACTGAAATGCCTTGCTTTTGAATAGTTTTTAATTAGATCATGGTAGGCATCCTGCTCACGGTGCCACAGTATAAATAAGTAACAGTATTATGTCTGCATAGAAAACGGCCGACACAACGCGCTTCGGAATCTCAATGCATATCAGTACGAAATTGAGTCATGGCATATTTTAATCAAAAATCAAATTTTATTGGATAAAGATTAATATAATACCGGTCAAAATAGCTTCGTAAATAACGTTAACGAGTTTATCGTGTTCAGACAGACAGACGCAACTTTGTTTTATATTTATAATATGTAAGGATATTATAGCTATAGATTAAACGACCTTTCCAACGACACCCCACACCATGGAATACACGAGAAAAAAACAAAACATCCCCACTTTACATGTAGGGGAGGTAACCATTTTTTTTATTTACCGCTTTGTTTAATATGTATACCCATCCCAAATAACAGCATTCTAGTAATAAGAGTCTCTGAGCTAAGCCGCGGACGGAAACTATAAGGGTTTCTTATGAATACGGAACCCTAAAAATAATATAAAAGATTCTTACCAAAAGCAAAAATATCTGCCTTAGTCAGCTGCGTTAGGTCTTCCTGCAGAACTTCTTTAGGCAGGTACCTGCAGTCGCCTTCCTCTACCGATGGCGATGATACGCACGTCACGTGACCTAAGTCGCCTGGTGAAGAAGGTAATCATTATTATTTGGTAATTATTATTATTAGACGGAAGGTTTTGTCGACGGAAGAATAGAGAAAATAACAGATTGTGATTGTTTATCGGTCATTTTGTCTATTCTTCCGTTAACAAAACAAGTTTCTACAGTGGTCATGCTACGCTTGCTGGAAGGAGTGGAGGTATGCCTTTGCCCAGGAGTAGGACAGAGTAGTTCCATGGAGTTTCTTGCCCGTTCTTCTCCATAGGTACCCACTACGCTTTGGAATGGGCAACTAGCTTCATATTTCTGACTGACCGATTCCTTGACAATTCAAAAGTGCCTGTAAATGGTTTAATTTAAATAAATGCTTTGGAGTTGAGTTGAGTAGGTTAGTAAAAAAAACACACTTGCAGCTAATTAGCTGATGCGTGTTTCAAATAGCTTGGAGATATTTAATCTGTCCAATCGGGTCTTGAAGCAGTTTAGAGCGGGCTCGTCTTGTCGGGCCAATTCAGTGAGTGTAACGTAGTCAGAAGATATAAGAGTTACGCGATAGAAAGAGAGACAACTTCTAGGTGAATATAACTATAGGCAATTAGCGCTGTGCGACCTGAATTGCACTTTATTGTGTCGTAGCAAGAGTCGCTTTTTTCTGTATTAATCAAGGCAGGCAGTACACCGTACAGTTAATAATGACACTTACCAATTTTATATTTATGATGATACTGCGGCTCGTCATCATCATAACCATCGTCTGAGTCATGTGAGGGTTCGCCTTCACCACTACAGATGAAGATGTTGCCGGGTTTGACGTCCATGTGGACTAGTTGGAGGGAGTGGATGTACCTGAGGAGGAAAATTTAGTGGAATTAAGAAAAAAGAATAATACATTTTATGTTTGAGGTGGAAAAAAGGAACACTGACTCCAGATAATGATTTAATCTTGAAGATTTGGTTTAGTTTACTCGAAAGGAATCTTTCTTGATTAATTTAATTAATTTAAAGAAGGCAGAGCTCGTGGCTAAGTAACAACAGCCGTACTGGTCGATCCATCAGGTTAAGATATGCTTGCCGGGGTTGGTCAGTGGATGTGTGACCATCTTTACATACCGAGACTCCTCCGTGCCTCGGAAAGCACGTTAAGCTGTTGGTCCCGGCTGTCATTCATGGATCTTTGACAGTAGTTACGGGTCGTCAGAAGCCCGAAAGTCTGACACCAGTCTTACCAAGGGGTATCGTATTACCCAGTTACTGGGTTGTGGAGGTCAGATAGGCAGTCGCTCCATGTAAAATACTAGTATTCAGCTGCATCCGGTTAGACTGGAAGCCGACCCCAACATAGTTAGGAAAAGGCTAGGCAGATTGATTTAAAGAAAGCAGAGCATTTATGTACGGGAGTTGTCTCCATCAAACAATAACATAACATAAGAATTTAATTTTTCAATTTCTTACGTAAACGTTCATTCAAAGTTATCGCGACATGTATAATGAGAAACGTCAAATCGGACTTCTTAGATTGTCTCGAGATTAGCCATATGTTAGCTATCACCCGCCAATATACCAAACAAAATCATCGAGAACTATACTCAGGGAGAAACAAAAACTAAACGTAAACAGAACTTAATCTAAATATATAAAAATCAATTGCTGTTCGTTTGTCTCGCTAAAACTCGAGAATGGCTGGGCCGGTTTAGCTGATTTTGGTTTTGAAATGTTTGTCATAGTCCAGGGAAGGTTTAAACGGTGAGAAATTAGGATAGGAGGGGTAGGTAGGGTAGGTACGGTAGGTAGGATACCAAGGGAGGGTGGGTAGGGTAGGTAGGGTAGGTGGGGTTTAGTGAGAAGTCGGGGCGGGTTAAGCTAGTATCTAAATAAAAGCCTCCAAGCATAAAGGTCGTGCCCGCTTACAAATAGTTGTAAATGAAAAAACTCACGCCAAACCATCAGCTATATGAGCCAGCAACAACAACAGCTCAGCTTCAGACAGGGGCCCGTTCTCCATCTTCTGTTGTAACGAGCCTCCGTCACAGTACTCATTCTGAATTATCATGTGGTCGTCTTCTGCCCAGGCTGAGTAGTATCTGTTGGAGAAGAGAAGATGTTAGAAGATGAATATTAATAAGGGAATAGGGATTATGCCTGGGCAAAAAAATAAAAAATAATTAGCTCGTCAGTCAGATTATAAAAAAATATTAGACACGTATTTTTTTCTTTATCATATTAATAAAAAATTACTTAAATAAAACGCATTGTAAGTTCGAATGGGGGTCGCTACGTCACTAGTACGTATAAAATCTACATACTCGTGACGTCATGGCACATTTTACCTCAATGTATCGCCATAATCTTTAGTTTACTTAAAAAAAGAAAAAATAAGTATCCAATATTTTTTTAATCATCTCAAAGACGGACTTAAAAACAATTTTTTAGTCATCATCCCTAATTGAGGTGTCATCGAAATGTGACCAGCAGTTTCTGAGATAATCGTAAAAATTTATACACACAGAACTAAATAAGAAGCCTATTATAACCATTTAACATCATACATATTATGTCCTAGCTTCTTTAGTTAGTTATATCTTTATAAATTATAGCCTATGTTACTCTAATACTCGAGATAATATAGCATTCTAGTGGTGAACGGATTTTTTAAATGGGTCCAGTAGTTGTTCATTACATTAATTACAAACAAACTAACATACAAAAAATATAGTTTGTTTTTTAGATATACATTTCTTCACCTATGTTCTTTTTCATAAAAAAATGTAAGTTAATCCGATAAAATAAGTCATAAGCTTTTAGAAATAATAAACAGAATCCAAATCGAGCCAACAACATAGGAGATATCGCAATCGCTACTCAGTAACTAAAAACAAAAATAACATGAAAAATATTAAAGATTAGACCCCCTCTTTTAAAGTTAATTTTTCATGAATATTCAGAAAAATACGGGCGGGCACATGCCCATGAGCGACATTGTATATCTGGCAAAAGGCTAGGCAGCTAGCGATAGCGATGATGATGAGAGGAAGAGATCGGTTATCGCTCACCTGACGACATGCGGATGCTTGCCCAGCGCGGCGTGCGCGTACACCTCGGTGAGCGCGGCGCGCTCGGCCGCCGAGCCCGCCACCGGCCGCAGCGAGCGCTTCAGTGCGTACACGCAGCCGTCCAGCTTGTTCACGCACTTGGTGACGCGTCCGAACTCACCGCGGCCTATGACGCCCAGCTCTATGAACTCTATGTTGTACCGGGATATGTTGGATTCCTGGGAGAGATAAATTGTTATTGGTATTTTATTTATTGAGGTCGGTTACGAAACAAAATAGATTGAATAAAAAAATATTTGAGGTCTTCATTTTTCTGAGCATACCATGACAAACATGGAAACGGGTTTTGTCGACGGAAGAATAGACAAAATGACAGACTGTGATTGTTTATATGTAATTCTGTCTATTCTTCCGTCGACAAAACCCGTTTCTATGGTGGTCTTGCTACGCGTGCTGATGATATTTGTCTGATATTTGGGAAAGTTTTTTTTTTTTTTTCAAATAATATTAGATTTTTATTAAGTAGTGTGAAAGTATAACTTTAGGGCACATTGTGATTTACTTAACTATTTTAGTTTGGAAATCACAAGGTTGAAATTAATATTGAATAAGTTGACCGGTATTAGAGAACCTCACTGAAGACTCAAATTTTACTTAAAAGTAGTTTCAACCAATCAATATGGTTTGATGGCAATAAGTCAATTTTATCTTTAGTTAAAAATATGATGGAGAAAAAATAAAAATTTGACTTCAATTCAAAACTTCCGACTCTATACTTACACAGTTTACTGTTTTAAGTAATGCTTGAGGTTCGATTGAGGTTCTGTAATACGGACCTAAGACTTGTCTAAATGATTTAGGGTAGGTGAACTTAAAAGACTTCCTCATAATTTAGAAGATAACAAAACTTAATTTAATTTAATTGTTTAATTAATATTTTTTATAACACTGATTTTACATTCTTTGATTACTTGAACTCACACACTGACTTATCGGTATAACTTGTTAAAATTTTAGGAATATCGTGTGTGTTTGTGCGTTTGTGTGTGTGTGTGCGTGTGCGTGTGTGTGTGTGTGTGTGTGTGCGTGTGTGTGTGTGTGTGTGCGTGTGTGTGTGTGTGTGTGCAGGGTACGATGGACATACGCAATGCGATTATAAATGTCCCCAAAATAAATAAAGAAAAAATAATAAAAACTATGTCATAATTCTTTACCCTGAGTCTCTTGGCTGGTTGTTCAGGTGTCGCATCGCCCCACGTCGGTGTTTTTGACAACGCACGCTTTTTCTTGTTCAACGCTTGTCCTGCAAATAAGAAACACAACTTTAGCGCATGTAAATATAACTTAAGAGTTTACTTATTATAGTAAAAGTGAATGATGCATAATGTGTAAAAAGGGTAAAGTGTTTTCTTAGATGGGTACAGGCAAATGATTGACGGGAAGCGGTAACTATCACTACCTTGTAATGTATACAGGGTGGCAGGGACATCGTCACGAAAACTGATACCATGGATTCGTTAGTATTTATTTAAAAAAAATCTTATCAGTAATATTTTTTAAATCTGCTGTTTCATAGAAAAGTGCAATACCTACGCGGTCAAAATGTATGGAGCAGCAGATTTCTTTTTAAATAACCTACGAAAAATTTCAACGCTTTCTACGAAACTTCGCCAACTTTTCTATGAAACAGCAGATTTAAAAAATATTACTGATAAGATTTTTTTTAAATAAATACTAACGAATCCATGGTATCAGTTTTCGCGTCGATGTCCCTGCCACCCTGTAAAGACACCTCCTAAATCTAGAGAGTTTATAGATAAAGTGATATTAAAGCGGGTTGCAGACCAAGAGTTGAGCTAGTTCGCGTAGCTGAGAAAAAATTTCATACTTGTGTGCAGGCCGCAAGAACAAAGTATGAAAAATTACCTCAGCTATGCGAACTAAGCTAAACTAACTTAGCTTAGTTCTTGGTCTGCAACCCGCTTAAAACTGCAACACAGCAGATTTTTTATATAACACTATTACCAAAATGGGGATCGGTAATCATCTCTCGTGCCACGTCTGTATCTAGCTGGCTTGTCATACTAGCCAGAGTGAAAAGATTATTGAAGAACGCGGCGCTGACTTGATAATCTTTTCATGGGGCGGGGCTGCCATAACAATACACACACAACATATAATACCATAACATACGTGAAATAAAATTCGTAGAGGCTCTTTTATTGTGTACAAAGCGTAGAAAAGATTCTCAACTATTATGCTATTATGTGACTTGAATTACCATTAGGTGTAAAGGGGTTGATGTTAGCTACAACTCGTCGTGTCATCCGTGACTCGTCGGGTTCGTCGGGCGGTAGGCTCCATAGCGCACTATGACACACTTACCATCAGGTGTAAACGGGTTGATGTTAGCTACAGCTCGTCGCGTCATCTGTGACTCGTCGAGTTCACCCTACGGTAGGCTCCCTAGTGCACTGTCACACACTTACCATGAGGTGTAAACGGGTTGATGTTAGCTACAACTCGTCTTGTCATCCGTGACTCGTCGAGTTTGTAAGGCGGTAGGCTGCCGACTGCTCTGTCGCACTTACCGTCAGGTGTAAACGGGTTGATGTTAGCTACAGCTCGTCCCGTCATCCGTGACTCGTCGAGTTTGTAAGGCGGTAGGCTGCCGACTGCACTATCGCACTTACCGTCAGATGGAAACGGGTTGATGTTAGCTACAGCTCGTCGCGTCATCCGTAACTCGTCGAGTTCGTAAGGCCGTAGGCTGCCTAGTGCATGTCACACACTTACCATCAGGTGTAAACGGGTTGATGTTAGCTACAGCTCGTCGCGTCATCCGTGACTCGTCGAGTTCGTCGGGTGGTAGGCTTCCTAGGGCACTGTCTTCGTCGCCGGACGGCGGGTGGAGGTGGTGGCTTGAGCCTGATGGCATGCCTGTAGGAGAAAGAAGCAATGGTCATTTATAATTTAAATTCATCAATATCTATGTGTGATATGATGTAACAACCGTCAAGACGTCAAGTCTATTATTACGATGTTTAATAAGCTTACTAAGGTATTGAGTAGATTAGGTAGGTCTAGTTTTTTTT
This sequence comes from Agrochola lota, assembly GCA_947364205.1. NCBI lineage: Eukaryota > Metazoa > Arthropoda > Insecta > Lepidoptera > Noctuidae > Agrochola > Agrochola lota. Next base: position 2,649,758 of record OX376246.1, on the reverse strand, counting down.
AATTGTAAATTGCTAACTTACCCGACTGTGCATTTAATTTAGGTGGGAAGAGCCTGGAGCGCGGCGGATGATGTGATGGCGTCGAACATTTCTCTAGCAACGTCTTTGGGGTGTGAGGACTGTCGAATAATCTGGAAAAAATAGGGAAAATTATATTATTATCTTATAAAACTTTCACTAGAAACGTGAGTATTAAGAGTCTTAGGCGTATTACTGAACCTTACTCAAGACTCAAGCATTACTTATAACTAGTTTCAACCAATCAAAAGGCTTGAGTAAGTAATGCTTGATTCTTGAGTGAGGTTCTGTAATACGGGCCTTAGAGTTCGTAGTCCCCGAATCGCACCCGTATTCACCTCCGCGGGGAATACGGGCGTTATGTTATTGTTGTTGTTGTGTTGTAACTTTCACAATTTGTACAGTTGATGATAAGTATCGAATATTTCGTTTATGGTACAAAATGGTTAAGGTAGAGGGGCTCGTGGCTAAGTAATAACAGCCGCACGGGTCGATCGATCAGGTTAAGCTACGCTTGCCGCGGTCAGTCCGTGGATGGGTGACCATCTTAACATACCGCGACACCTCCGTATCTCAGAAAGCACTTTGACAGTCGTTACGGGTCGTCAGAAGCCTGAAAGTCTGACAACCAGTCTTACCAAAGGGTATCGTATTACCCAGTTACTAGGTTGTCGAGGTCAGATAGGCAGTCGCTCCATGTAAAATTCTGGTATTCAGCTGCATTCGGTTAGACTGGAAGCCGACCCCAACATAGTTGGTAAAAGGCTAGGTAGATTGATTGGTACAAAATGGTTAAAATCGCGATTCTTCCAAAATATCAACTACGTACTATTCACCATTATTATCTACGAGTACTATCTCCTAGTTAGCACTATCATCTCGTAATATCCGCCAAATATTTTTTCTCCCAATAATTCTAAACACACGATTGCTAATTGACAGATATATATACTATACTTATCTTAACAATCTTATCCAAATTCGTACCTTTCCAATTTTTTTTACAACCGAACAGCTGTCTCCAAAAAATTCAAGATACGCTATTCAATCCCCGACATTTCAAGCACACCTTTTCGGAACGCACCCCTATTTTTTTGTTCTTAAGAAAACTCAGGTGTTCGAAATACAATACGAAAAGACGCAAGTGTGTGTCTATTGTCGTAAAATTACAAGTTTCAATGTGTGTGGGGTGAGTCTAAGATTTTTTGGTTACCGGTATGAGACTATTACATGTATTAAGTTTACTAAGGGCAGGATGCAAGTTGGTCCAGGTGGTATTATTGTTGAGATGAAGCAAGTTTTGGTAAATATGGGTGATGACGAAAATATTGGCAGGTTTACAAATACTGACCGGTATTTTAGAAATACGATCTAAGCATGCAAAATTCGACCACTACAGTCCTTTCACAGTTACTTTACCTCTGATTTGGACGAGTTTGCATCACAGTCAAAATCAAAGTGATCTTTATTCTCATTGTGATGGCGAGTATATTGGCAGGTTAAGGAACACTGACCGACCGGTGGGCAACTTACGAGTTGTAGATGCGAACCCAGGTCGTGGGTTCTAACCCAGACAGGCGCTTTACTTTGTGTAAATAATTTCATCACCAAACTACCACAACACGCGTAGCATTGACAACCATAGAATCGGATTTTCTAAGGGTTTTGTTGACGGAAGAATAAACAAAATGACAGATTGTTATTTTGTCTATTCTTCCGTCGACAAAACCCGTTTCTATTGTGCTCATGCTGAGCGTGCTGCTCTCAAAACAGTGAAGGAAAACATCGTGAGGAAACCGGCATGTTCTAGAACCAAAATTACGAAGACATGTGACATTTACCAACGCGCACTGGGCCCGCGTGGTGGATTACAGCCCACTCCCTCGTCCCAGCAGTGGGAACATTATCTAGGGTGATTGTGCATTAAGCCTTTATTACATTCGCGCATTTGGCTGTCAGGGCGTTATTAGAATTGCCACGAGAAGTTGTAAGTTTATATGAGTAAATGGTGACACGCTTGGTTAGTATAAAAAGCTTTGACAATGGCGTCTCAAACAGCGGCCGCGCCGAAGACCCTCCGAGCTCTTGTAAGTTTCAGAATGTACGGGGTGGGCCTAAGATTTTTTTGGGTACCTGTATGAGACTATTACATGTATTAAGTTTACTAAGGTCTCGCAGCTTCCATTCTGAGATACGGTATAATTTTCTGGGGAAATTCTTGCCTGCGGGAACAGGTATTCAAGGCCCAAAAACGTTGTTTGAGGTCGATGTTAAATATGAAAATGACTGATAGCTGTGTTCCAGTGTTTAAGTCCCTAAAGCTATTAACATTTCCGGCAATGTATATTTTGGAAATGGCAATTTTTGTTAAACGTAACATGCATCTTTTTACTACAGTGTCACAAAGTAGTAAGAGACTAATCAGAAGCCAGTACAAAAACCTTTTAGTAGTTGAGAGATGCAATACTGCATTACATAAAAAAAATGTTATTAGTATGGGACCTACAATATATAACAAAATACCTGACATAATAAAAGATGACATAATACGTAATTTAAAAAAGAAGTTAACAGCGTTATTGATTGAAAAATGTTACTACTCGATGAACGATTTCTTAAATGACAATGACTTATCCTAGTGTCAATTTCTTATTAATGGGTAACTATAATAATTTATGCATTTCAACGACATAACAACTTATTTAAATGTACTCGTTTTGAACTGTAATTCGTAATTTTGTATTTTGACACTATTGTTATTATTTTATTAATTTTTTGGATCACATAGTCGTTTTCTTCATACATTAATGTTTGCATGCCTAATCTAAGGTAGATATGTCATGTACCTACAATCTATGCAAATAAATAAAGTTTACTTTACTTTAAGGGCAGGATGAAAATTGGTCCAGGTGGTATTATTGTTGAGATGAAGCAAGTTTTGGTAAATATGGGGTGATGACGAAAATATTGGCAGGTTTACAAATACTGACCGGTATTTTAGAAATACGATCTAAGCATGCAAAATTCGATCACTACAGTCCTTTCGCAGTTATTTTACCTCTGATTTTTTGAAGAGTTTGCATCACAGTCAAAATCAAAGTGATCTTTATTTTCGTGTAATAAGGTTGTTAGTGGATTGCATCAACCTATTATGTTCCCACTGTTGGGACGCAGGCCTCTTCACTGTGAGAGGGAGTGGACATATTCCACCACGCGTGCCCAGTGCGGGTGGATGTCACATGTCTTCGAATTTTTGGTTCTAAGACACGCTGGCTTCCTTACGATATTTTCCTTCCCCGTTTTGAGAGCAGTGGTGATGAAATAATTTACTCAAAGTAAAGTGCCTGCCTGGGTTAGAACCCATAGCCTACAACTGGTAAGTAAGTCACAGCCGTTTTCACTTTTTTGTGGCAAACCTAGTGTAGACGGGCTTGTACACACGGCTACACATCAAGCTGTACATTTCCAGTTTATGCTGATCTCGCATTGTATAGGATTTGTGCTTATACTGGAATGGTATAGCTTGATGTGTGGCCGTGTGTACCCATCCAGATAGACCAATGACCTGAAGAATTTCGCTCAAGACTGAATGCGGTAGGCAGAGAACCGGGTGTTATGGCGCAATTACAAAAACAAAATATTGAACAATGGAATGCAATAAGCTGATTTGATTCTTCTTGCCGGAAACTGTACGACATTAAAAGAATCTTTGGTCATGCTTCGAATTATAAACGGCCGGTACGAAATCGAACGTTAAAATACGTTCAAATATTTGAAAGAAGAAGTGGTCAATAAGTCGTTAAAACCAATACATACAAAACACGTGACCTCCAACTAACGCAAAAAAAAACACGACCGATTTTCGTGAAAAAACCAGTATTTTAAATTCAATTAGCATTTGTTTGAAAATAAACTTTAAAATTTACACTTTTAGATTCACTTTCGCGAAACATTTCTACCTAAGAACCACACATTTGATACAAAACCAGCCTTATTTTAATACCGTCAAGGTTTAATTCACCTTGTCAGTACAAAGACATGTGGTTGTGGGTGTATTTTTTTTCGCCATAGAAGGCAGATGTCAGCTGTTCCGATCATATGTTTTCATATAACTGTACTATAACTGATTTTACAACGAAATTCCTTTGACTGAGTCACATATAATAGGTGTTTTTTGCTGACGTAAGCTGCGCGCTTGGTTTCCGTTGGGTAAGCTGAGTTCAAGGTACTTGACGAGTTAGGATGTTGTTCACAAAGAAGATTGTATTTTGGTCTTGTTGTATTGGCAAAAACTATATGAGAATAGCTTTTTTTATGACGGCATCTCGCAGGTCAACCTAGGAGGTTTTCTACTGCTTAAACTGGCTATCTTGTGAATGCTCTATAAATAAGGCCCCCAGCCGGGGGGCTTAGAAACTAAGTGACTGAACCCTAAGGGGTACGAACCATGGCTTAGTGTCGCTGGCGGAGGGCAGCAAGGGACAGGCTGGATCGGATCAAAAAAAGATAGGTACAAAGACAAAACTCTCTGTCAAAATCAGTGTATTTTGACGTGATTTTGACAAATCGAAGTGTAAAACGCTGGACAAACGATGAACATTGTGTCCGTGACGATCGAACGTTTGGAAATACATACAATAACGCACGTCGGAGAAATACTCAGAAATAGAGTGGTAATTTCTGTCCGGCGGAAAAGTAGTCCAGCGTCTGCTCAGCGCTTAAGTTTAAGTTATTTTTTGTCTCGGACCATCAAATACACCTTTTTTGCCGACGACTTCCGAAATCTCTTGGCTCGTGCGTCGTCGTTTCGAACATACTCTGCTCCGGTTTTATAAGTAATTTAAAAAGATGGAATGATAAGAAAAAGCTTATGAACGCGGTCGTGTTTCTCTAGGCAGCTGTTTGTGGACAAAATGCGATGTCATGCCGGGATACGACTGTTTCAACTCATAAACAAAACACAAACGTGGGTAGGGTACAAAGTGCTCTCGGGAAATCCCGTATCACAAAATATCGGGATATCCCAACTCTGTGAGCGGATGCGTTGTCTGCACCCCAATTGAGTAACACACTTTTAATTTAAAATCCCAAGGATTTTAAGGGGCATGCGTTAAGGTAGCCCGCGAAATTCTAATTTTCTTTAGTTTTTTTACATTTTGCAGGTCAGTGTGAGGTTTTATGTTGATTAAAATATGATTTGCGACCGTAACAAATATGGCTTTACACAATTATAATCATTACAATCAGCAATACAAATCCATAAGTAAGCGCAATGGTCAAATGTCATGATTTCATGAAATAGTCATTCAATGTGATTATATGAACTTAGAGAGTTGTATTGATCATTTTTATGATTATAATTCTATAAATAAACATTTGATACGACCGCAAATCATATTTAGATCAACATACAACATGATACTGACCTGCTACCTGACAAGAAAAATTTAATTTTGCGGGCCACCTTGACGCTTTCGCCTTAAAGGAAATTGCTAAGCCATTGCTTCATAATCATGTATGAAAAAATCCTCTAGTGTAGAACTTAAATAACGCAACGAATGTTGTTGAATTATCAAAATGGAAGGTGCCATTGTGTGTTACGTAATTACCACGCCGGATCTGTCGCTTCAGATAATGTTCCCGGCATTTCCTGTTGCCGTGATTCCATAATACTGTGATTTTGCGAGATTTTGTTGGAGTCACAAATAATGCCTGAACGTCCTCTTGACCTAATCGCAATTAATTTGTGATTGGCGCAGTAAATTTTCCTCTTACATCAGTATTCACCGCCTTTCTAGCATTATCAGTTTAAGACTTATGAGAAAGACAGCACCCGCCACGGCGCCACCGCCCGATTTCGTTCAGCCCCAGGAGCATCTGCCACCCGGACGTATAGTGGCCTGTATGGAAATCAATCAATCGACTGCTGACTCAAATAGGACGTTACAAGTCACGTCAAGTACACAATCTAGCAAAATGGGGGATAATAGATCCCACCAATACACATTGGAAATGCGGTGCTCCTGACCATACCATGTCCTATATGTTGGAGTGTCCAAAATGTCCACACACCTGCACTTCTGAGGACCTAAAAAATGTCAATATCCAAGTGGCAATAGGCTCGCCATATAATGACATAACTAGTGAAATGCACCAGTTTATTATAGGAGCACCTGTATCTAGCCTTGCCAACTTTTTGTACAAGCAATAAAGTATCGAAAATAAACAGTATCTCGGAAAAAAAAAACCGAGGTACTGTTTATTTTCCCAATTTGATACTTTAATTTCGAAGTCGGTGTCTTTGGTTTTGTACTTTAGTTTTTTGCCACCGACTTCCTTTTTATTTAGGTATAGCTTCGCATACCAGTGAAAACAGTATATTCATATATTTTATTTTTGTTGGAACAGTACACAGTATTTTAGAGTGAAAAACAGTTTATCACTGTTTTTAATTAACAGTATGGTTGGCAACCTTATCTCTACCAAGCCCTTCTGGGATTACTGGCGTAATGTTATATAAATTACCAGTAATGTCTTCACTAAAATATGTCGTCATTATTATGCATAAGTAGTATCACATTGGTTTGTTGCTTCCAAAGTGAGTGTAACCCATTTTCATTGGTTGAACGGTTACAAGTTATGCATTATTTATAGAAAAATACTGTTCAGGCGAAAGCGTCAAGGTAGCCCGCGAAATTCAAATTTTCTTACGTTTTTTGCAATTTTCAGGTCAGTATCATGTTGTATGTTGATCTAAATATGATTTGCGGCCGCATCAAATGTTTATTTATAGAATTATAATTATAGAAATGATCAATACAACTCTCTAAGTTCATATAATCGCATTGAATGACTATTTCATGAAATCATGACATTTGGCGATTGTGCTTACTTATGGAGTTGTATTGCTGATTGTAATGATTATAATTACGTTAAGCCATATATGTTACGGTCGCGAATCATATTTTTAATCAACATAAAACCTCACACTGACCTGCAAAATGTAAAAAAGAAAATATTTGAATTACCTTAGCGCGAGCTACCTTAGCGCATGCCCCATAAGGACTATTTGGGAATGTTTTTTTATTGTTTTGGAGTTTTGGTAGAGGTTGAAAAACTATCGAAGTTGATTAGATATGTAGTCGAAGAAACAGAAAGGTCAGGTACTCGCAACCAGCGTGAGTGTATGACCAGATGTATGAACATAAACGAAGCAGTGTGTCTGTAGTTTCTGCGTAGCCTCATTGTAAGAACCCTTGAGTTTATGTATGTATGGGCTCTTGGGTTCATTATGTTGATTTATATTTATGGACTTTTTTTTAATCCCAAGAAAGTTCCTCCCTCAATCACCTAGCCTTTTCCCAAATATGTTGGGGTCGGCTTCCAGTCTAACTGGATGCAGCTGAATGCCAGTATGTCACATGGAGCGACTGCCTATATGACGTCCACAACCCAGCAACTGGGACGCAAAATACGCGCTTTGACGTGGAGTTGCGGATACCAGCCCGTATTACCTACCTACCTCTTGGTAAGACTGGTTGTCAGACTTTCGGGCTTTCGACGACCCGTAACGACTGCCAAAGATCCACGAATTACAGCCGGGACCCACGGTTTAACATGCTTTCCAAGGAGTCTCGATACATAAAGATGGAAGAAAGTACCTCCCTACATCCTAAAAATCTAGGACATGTAAAAACTTGTTACTGTTCTATGTTTATCACCCTTAACTCATAGGTGACCTCATTGCAAGCCTGTCTGACTGGTTTCCAAACAAATACTGTTATTTGTGTTGTAGCGAAAAAACTTGTTTTGTGGCTGTAAGAGTTTTTATTGTATGGTATACAACGTTTTTTGGGGACATCTAGGGTTAAAGAATGGCATATTGTGATGTTGTACCTTTGTGTTTTGTTATGAGGACCTTTTGAATTAATAATAAGAAAAAAAAAAACATTTTTAAAAAGTTCCTTAAGGTCATGACATTTTTTTTAAAAGGTCACGGTCAAAATTGCATTCAAGTTGCATTCATTTTTGTATCATGCAAAGAGACGAAATCTTCCATTAGTAATAATTAACCAGAATTTCAAGAAACTACTACCAAAATCTCCTATAATTTTGAAGTAGGTAGTAGTAGTCCTGTAATTAATGTTCCCAAACAACAAAATTTCATATACAAATAGTACAAAAATATTCTAGAAAGTTCTGGAAAAATCTTAAGAAACATTCTATGGATTGTTTTCATGCTGACTCTCTCTAACCCAGCAGCTTCTGTCCAATGTCTTTTGTCTTTAAATGTTATGTGTACTATCGCAGACACGCATGTCTGAACACCATAAGGACTATTCCTGCTTGAAGCGCTCAGCCTCTATAGTAATGCTTACCTACAAAAAAGGGGGCAATAAACAGATGTGGTCATCGTGTGCATGGGATTCTGTTTTCAAAGTGGTTATAAATGCATGACTGCCATGGTACACCAGTGTACCTTTTATTTGTATATACTCATACATTAGCAGTAACAATAAAAATACCTTTCCTTAAAGGTATTTTCGTAAAACAACATTGAATGTATATGATGTTGGTGTTCTTTAATAAATTATTAAATATCCAAAGAATCAAATCGCATTCAATTTAAAAAAAACAAATTCTTCTAGCAAGTTCTGGCAAAATTTTAAAACATTCTATGGAATGTGTTTACATGCTGTTTCTCATTCTATCTCAAGCAAAATAACAAGGACAGGAAATACTTCTTGAACATTATGAATACCTATTGTCCAGTTATTTAGAAGTACTGGTCAAACCTGTTTGGGTGAGAGGAATGGACTTGTTTTGCTTCAGGACAAAACCTGTGACTTATTATGCTGAAATAGAGACAAGTTAGGACCTGTTGGAACTTGAATTTTGGTGAATTTGGGACAGATTTTTGGGTGATCATCAAAATTTCACTGCTGAATATAGGCCTCCACCAAGAATGGGTCATTGGTTGGAAATATCTCATAGATCTTAGATGTAGGTTCCTGTTATTTAGAAATATATTTTAGATTTGCTGGAAATCATTTAATTGGATTTTCAACGTAGGGCTTTAGGGTGGAGGCTAAAAATCAGTTTTTTTTTTGGTAAAGGACATCTTTCAATGTCAATATTTTATTATTTATAGGTGAAATGTTGGAGTACTATAGGTACACCTCTGCCAAACCCTTCGGGGAATACAAGTGTGATGTTATATTATAAGAATATTATCAATCCTGTTTGATATTCTATGATTATGTGATGATATTTACACTATATTATTATTATTATTTGGTTAGACACACTAGCAGCTACTTAGCCGATGCGTGTGTATCAAATTTGGAGTCGTTTAGTCTGTCCAGTTGATTCTTGAAGCATTTCAGTGAGGGAGCCATCACAACACTCTCTGGGAGCCTATTCCATGCTGTTACAACTCAGCTAGATAATAAATTGGTTCGGTATAAGGTGACTTATACCAAACCAATTTATATCTAATATATAATAAATAATAATATAATATCAGTAAAAATGGGCATTTTTACCGACAACTAACTGACACCTAAATGAATCCCAGAATAAAAGTGCAGTGTTGGATTTTCAACTCTCAGCGCTGTGTCTATCCCTATTCTTAATCAATATGATGAATCAGAACTTAGTTGACATTAATAAACAATGTGGAGGTCAAGTTTGAACTTGACTTGTACTTAAGAACTTTGGTTCAATTGGCATCTGATTACAAATTAATGGGTAATTGATGAACATTAGGTTGGTGTGATGATGAGCATCCAATTAAATTCATCAAAACGTATTAAATCACCAGCTTCCGTCAGCAGTTTGACCTGCGAGATATCTTTATAAATTATAGCCTATGTTACTCATTGATAATATAGCGTTCTACTAATGAACTAATTGTTATAATAGGTCCAGTAGTTATTGAGTTTATTAATTACAAACAAAAATACAAACATTTTCTCTATAAACTATTAGTGTTGAAAACAGTTTCTAACTAATAGGACAAGTACAAAATTGACTTTCTACAAAAAGGATAATATTTTTTCGAGTTAATTATTTAAATGCTAAAATTAAAGATAAAGTTATTCAATTTAGAAGGGTAAGTAGGAATCTAAGTAAATCATTAAATAAACATTTGTATGAGAATCTCACATAGAGCTTATAATTTTTTTGTATAAAAGTCGAAAATCATAGTTATTTCACCCATACAAAGTTAAATATAGTTTAATTACGGCATTATGCATGCAAAAGTATGCTATTCTACATCATGATGAATCAGAAAATATCAAAGAAACAATAAAAAATGTTTACATAAACGAAAAATTCCTAAACACCATCCAAAAAGAGTCGAAAAAGTGGCCAGAACATTCCATCCACAAAAAAACAAAATTATCATTCAAATTGCATAATTAATTTGACATTCAGACTCGAAGTGTACCAAAAAGTGAAAGTTACGTTATTTACGTCGTAAATACGAGCTCAGAGCGGCTGTTGGGGCCTGAAATGCCACAAGACCACATAGCGTGGTGATTTCCTATAGAAATTAGAGAGTGGAACCAGAGTTACATACCTGAGAGCCCTAACTCTTTTGTACGGAGGGCTATGTGAAACTGGAGGCGGCAATGCATCCCTCATGCCGTCATCGTCATCCATACTACTAAAATCCAACTTCCTAGGCACTATAGAAGAAGGTATCGGACTCAAATTATCCGAAAATATATTGAAAGAGTCTGACATTTCACATGAAGTTTCTGCCGACAATTCCGATGAATCGTGCTTGTTAATGAAGCCCGTCTTCATTCTATACCACTCGGTCATCTTCGTTAACACATTAAACACTTTTACAACAAATATATATCACAATAAAATCACTATTTTCTTAAACAATTCACAAAACGATCTCACTTTCACGCACTAACAACGTTATGGCGGATGACGCATAGCACCTGTTCAATTGATCGGCCAATCAGAGCGAATCATTTGACCGGTGAGTTGAATACTCAAATTCTATTGGCTAGGGTTATTTTTTTTAAATAACGAAGTAGCTTCTTTGACTGTGATTGGACGATTTATGGCTGCGTTCGGCTTGACATTAATTTTGAGATGCGTTCACAAGAATGCGTGTTCCTTTTAGATAAAATCAACGTATAAGCTGGAGAAAGAAAAATTATAAACTTTTTGGGGTTTCTACCTAATACCAAGGTTTCTCTTTATTGTGTTTTCCACACAACTTTTAGTTAAAATAATAATTCATAGCTTTATTTATGTTTCGGATCGGAAAATTTGTTTTTTATTTTTATTACAGAAAAACATTACTTTTATGACCAAAACCATCATTAGGCACCTCCGTTGGCTTTAATCAATGAGCTACTCCAGGTATTTATAAAAGTAGAGTGGCACTTAAACGAGTTAAATGGTTTGAAAAAATACAGGTTAGATATTCCTTTCTTTTAGTATGTCAAAAATTATTCCAAGTTATTTAAAAATATTTGTGCTTTTGCTAAATCAAAAAAATTTAAGCGATACAATTAAAAATTCAAATACTAATAAAAATGACGGTGTCAATTTCAGGTCTATTTCTATCTTACCTGCATTTAGCAAAATATTTGAAAAATTAATAATCAAGCAGTTGCTAAGACATTTTAATTTAAAAAGCCTCCTTCATGATGAACAATATGGCTTTACAAAGGGTCGTTCGACCACAGATGCGGGTGTTGCTCTGCTGAAACACATATTTAACGCATGGAAGAACTCGCAAAATGCTATTGTAGTTTTCTGTGATCTCTCCAAAGCCTTTGATTGCGTGCATCATGACACGCTTTTGTGTAAATTACGTCATTACGGCGTCCAAAATAAAGCTCTCAAGGTATTAAATTCTTATTTACATAATAGGTTTCAATGTATAGATAATAATGGTGTGAAATCATCCGGGTTACCAGTTCAGTTAGGTGTACCTCAAGGCTCAATACTGGGTCCATTCTTATTCTTAGTATATATTAATGACTTACCGGACCTAAAGGATTTCTGTGATGTTGTACTGTTTGTAGATGATACCTCTCTTATTTTTAAAGAAGACAGGAATAGACAAGATTTTGATGACGTAAACAGTGTACTCTCAATGGTTACAGATTGGTTATAATAAATAACTTAGTTCTCAATTCCAAGAAAAGGAAATGTATAAAGTTCGCCTTACCGAATGTTAGAAATCTAGGACCCTACATCGTCTTAGATAATGAGGTGCTTGAAACTGTGGACTCGGCAGTTTTTCTGGGCATAACAGTAGATGCCAATCTTCAGTGGAGCCTACATATATCAAGCCTAGTAGGAAGGCTCAGTTTGGCCGTCTACGCTGTCAGGAAAGTAAGACTCACTGACGTTGATACAGCTCGGTTAGTCTATGTTAGTTATTTCCATAGCGCTATGTACTATGGTATTCTGCTGTGGGGCAACGTCGCTGATATTCAAAATATATTTGTTCTTCAAAAACGAGCTGTTCGAGCAATTTACCAGCTAGGTGCAAGAGTTTCTCTAAGAGATCTTTTTAAAGATATTGGTATTCTCACGGTGGCATCACAATTCATCTTCAACAACATCTTATATATTACGCAAAATATACACTTATACACTAAAAACAGTGCTATTCACAATATTAACACTAGAAATAAGGATAAATTACGAGCTCCATTTCACCGGCTTCATAAGGTTCATAATTCATTTGTTGGACTTGGTATAACCTTTTATAACAAGCTACCCTCTTCTTTGCTAGATTTGCCTTTTAATGCGTTTAAAGCTAAAGTAAAATCCAACCTTTGTTCAAAGGCATACTATTCTATCAACGACTACTTAAACGATAAGAATAGTTGGTCGCTGTGATTAATTCAAGACAATGTTCATATTCTTTCTCCAGAATTAGCTTACATAGTGACAGGTTAAATGAGATATATACTTTTTTATTTTTATTTTATTGTTTATGTCAATTTATTTTTATTTTATTTTCATTTGTTATTGACATAATCTACTCATTACATTTTTTTATTTTTTTTATAAGTTTAATTGCAATATGTAGTTAGCTAGCGATCTCGACAATTGATCCTATATTATTCTTCCCTAACTGTTTATTTATTTTTACTTCGATGGTCCTAGTTTATCATATGCGAATTCAAGTTACAGCTTTATTAGCTTAATGTTAGCGGCCACGCCCTTTATACCTGGAGGCTTTTATTCCGGTATTAAGTTCTGTTTATGTTTTGAGTTTTTATTTTTGCTTGAGTATATAATTCGATCGTTTTGTTGGTGTATTGGCGTGTGCTAGCTATCATTATGGCAAATCAATTTATTTACTGTTTTGTGTTGAGTAATGTAAATTATTTTGCATATTATTGTTTGTAATCAAGTTTTTTTTTCTCTAACTGAACAGACAGCGGTGCTGCTGAGGAGTTTGTTGCGCCACAGCCACTTTGTCTTCCCAACTAAAGCACTAGGAAGTGGTGAAGGGTGGGCGATTTGCGGGATTGTCTTATGTAATTTTAACGTTCGAAAAGTGCTGATTCTCAGCCTAGTTTGAATAAATGACTTTTGAATTTTGTTTTTTTTTAATTTGAGTGTATTAAGCTGAAAGTTGATCTAAAAACTAACTTCACAAAAATGATATGGAATAACATGTTATTTATTTCTATTTGCTAGGTTGCACTTTAATACGTAGGTTGGCGGTTGCGTACTCAGTGTAAACGGTTGTTACGATGAGTTAACTCCTCCCTCCATAAGATAGAAGCGACTCTTGCTTCTGGCGGCGCGGCGTCCTCGCCGCCTTTGGTTGCCTCGCTGCCTTTGATGTCCTCTAATATCTTAGTGATCTTCCATTGGTACAACTTTCAGGATGCTGCTGCTATGATGTAGAAGAGTACCGTAGTCCAACTTGGTGTGGCCATCATCATTGGCCAATTGTTATGATCTGGTAAGGAGAGGTCGCTTGCTTTATTGATAAGTTGTTGTAATTCATATTGAACAGTTTCTTCTAAGACTTGATATTGTTCTGGTAAAGGTATGACTTCATTGATGACGATTGTGTCTATATGTGCTCGTAGTGTTCTGTTCACGACGTTAATTTGACAATCTTCTGTTAGTGTGACGAGACAAACCCCGGTTAACTTTTTGTAGTCTGTCTTAGTTTTGCACTGTGTTTTGACAGTTTGATCTTCGTTCAGGACAAGTAGCCAATTGTTATCTCCGATCTTTTGAATTTTTCCTCTTCTTAGGCTCATCTTAGCATGTGTACAGTTTGCTTGACGATGCGGAATGAGGGATGGGATGCAGTCTTCGATGTCTTCAATTCTTCTAGTGTCCAGGGTCTTGCAAAGCTGGATGTCATCGGTCAGGGGTTGACAGTCTTCTTCTAGGTAGGCGTACTCATCGTTCCCAAGTGCAAGGTATTTGGATTTAGGGATGATAGTAAGGTTATTTTTATTGGGAATGGAGTAGAGATGTATTAGGTCATGGGTTTGTGGGGCTACTGATGGGATTTCTAGGATAAAGTTTATTGAGTGTACTGTACTATAGGCCTTAACTCTAATTGATTTTTCTATCCTATGAATATTACTAAGATTCATAATAGCTACTGGTCTAAACGAAAAGGTCCTCAATTAGATTTTGAGGACTTATAATACTAGGATGCATGGTGCACAGTTGCGCGAAAATCATGGCATCTTCTCACAACATTAACCTATCTAAGATAATCTGTACAATAAAATTTATCTGTACGTATATATCTAGAAAATGTATATGATTATTTTCGTGGTTACCGTTTTTCAATAAGCTCGGGTCTTGTCTCTGCCAACAGCTTCCTCCAATTCTCCGGAGAAACACCTTCCTGCTTCTATACAGCCGTTCGATTCTGTAAAAATATCACCGTGAAACTTAGGTGAAGTGAGCGTGAAGTGAGCTGTCAATAATGTTAATCCCTAGCATCCTGCCGGTCGATTCTGTGGCAGGACAGCTCACTTCACGCTCACTTCACCTAAGCTTCACGTTATTATTTTTACAGAATCGACCGACAGGTGCCCGACCACAAGTAAGGTTCTTTGCGGATCGCGAAGGAACGACTTGAGAACCGTCACTCTTATGCCAAAGAGTTGTATTCGAACTTAGAGCGTCGCGATCGTACCGACTGCTCCAGTTATGTTTCGGCGATCGGCAATTCGGTTTAAAAAAAAACTTTATATATTATAATTATTTTAATTACAGAAAAACAGTGTATTAAACTGTTGGCTGATCTAAAAACTAACATCACAATGATATGGCTTTACACTTACACTTGGTAGAGGTTGTAATTACAACTGAATTATATTTGCAAAACACACTAAAATATATAGGGCAGCAAGTTTGCAACTAGCACTGAATTTGATAAGCTAATGATGAGTCAATCACAATGCAGAGCTTAAGGGCTGTTATCATAGTAATAATAATAACTAATTAGATTAAGCAAGTAGTGGTAGTCGTTACCTAATGAATCATTAACGCTTTTGTTATATTGCAACAAAAGCGTTCATAAGTCATTAAAGTACTCACAAATGCACCTGTTATATACGGCACTACTTAGTGATGACTAATTCTCAGTAATAAGTATACTTAATGTACCTCCATTCCATCAGTAATACAATAAAAAAGATAGTTACTATAGGCAAAATATCTCGGAAGGGGCACTCTGGGGGCACCATGCGTCCTTGAAGAAAATGTGGCATAAAATGGGTAAATGACAGTAGTGAAATTCGCAAATTGAAACAAGGAGGGAATCATGAGATACAGACATTTTTGTGTTCGTTTCCATACAAAAATAACAGTTTTCATCGAATCGCTCCTAAAGTGCTGGTCAAATAAAAAAAGCGTAGCAACAATTTTTGTTGTTCTTTATTAGAGGAATGCAACTGTATATATTTTTTTTTAAATTAAATACTTTTTCAACTTTTGTTTCTATGTCAAACCTCTTGTATGGGGACGATCCACTGTGCGGCGTCCTGAAATTTTGTATACACGTTTAGTTTGGATGACAATACATGATAACCTGTGTGACGTCATTCTAAATCTAATATGGTGGACCATCCAAGATGGCGGAATAGTTATTTTTAATGCATTTCTACATTAAGGGTATCAAATGAAAGGGCTTGTTGAGAGTAACTCGAAAAATAATGTGACGTCATTCTAAATCCAATATGGCGGAACATCCAAGATGGCGAAATAGTTATTTTTTATGCACTTCTGCATTATGGGTATCAAATGAAAGGGCTTGCCGAGAATAATTAGAAAAATATTCTGACATCACTCTCAATATGGCGGACTTTTGAAGTTTTTTATGCTTTCCTATAGTATGGGTATTAAATGAAACGGCTCGCTGAGAATAAAAATGCAGGTTAATAACTAAAAAGTTAAAAATAAATGAAAAGAAAAAAAAAACCTTTAAAAAAAAAAGGTTTTATTTAAATGCTCTAAAAAGAAGAAAATAAAATTTTCTTTTAAAATTTTAACTATCACAACAACTTATATGATCATAAAAGCTTGTCGCGAGGTTTGCGTAAGTACCTTGTAAAAAAATATAACCTAGCAGATTAAGTTACTCGATTAAATAGGTAGGTACTAGATTATTTACACAAGTAAATCGCGCGACAAGCTTTTATGATCATATACATTGTGTATAATGAGATGTGCGGGAGGAGTTATTTGATAATTTCCCACCATCAAAAAAAAAAAGCGAATAGCGAATACGAAACAGAAATGCACAGTTTGCTTAAAAATATACACACCGAGTTCCTAGAACGATGCAGTAAGTATGATATGACATCGTTGATTGTGTAGTGTGAGCCGTGAGAACCGTCTCTGCAGCAGTAATAACTTAGTAATATCGCATTGGTAAAATAAAAAAACCGGCCAAGTGCGAGTTGGACTCGCACACGAAGGGTTCCGTACCACCGTACAATATTTAGCAAATATGACGTATTAATAAAAACTACTTACTAGATCTCGTTCAAACCAATTTTCGGTGGAAGTTTACATGGTAATGTACATGTCATCATATATTTTTTTAGTTTTATCATTCTCTTATTTTAGAAGTTACAGGTCACACATTTTACCACTTTGGAAGTGTCTCTCGCGCAAACTATTCAGTTTATAAATAAATTATATTAGAAACCTCAATATCATTTTTGACCTATCCATAGATACCCCACACGTATGGGTTTGATGTTTTTTTTTTTTTTTCTATTTTTTGTGAAAATCTTAATGCGCTTCACAGAATAAATCTACTTACCAAGTTTCAACAGTATAGTTCTTATAGTTTCGGAAAAAAGTGGCTGTGACATACGGACGGACAGATAGACAGACATGACGAATCTATAAGGGTTCCGTTTTTTGCCATTTGGCTACGGAACTTTAAAAATAGTCCTAAGTTTCACAAAGTAATAGTCGACAAAATGCTTGATTACTGTCTCGTTAGTCTAGTCATCTACTGATCGCAATTACAACTGCTAAGTATTAGATCTTTAAAAGATGATATTGGTTTAAGTCCCGGGTTAGTTAAAGTGATGTTGGGTATTTCCTCATCAACTTTTTCTCAGGATCAGACTGGTGTCGGATTTGTGCCCCATTGATGTAACATCGCTTCCTATGACATAAAACTTAAACTTAATAATGAAATGTGTTATGGCACTATTCGGGAAATAAAAGCATGATGTTTTGTAACATCATGCTTTAATCGTAATGCGTTAATCCTGGATGACATTCAAAATGTCATCCAGGATTAAAACACTAGCTAGTATCGACTAAAACTTCAGAAATCGACTGCAGTTTTAGTCGATACTAGCCAGTGTTTTAGCATTCCTAGGGATCCTGGATGACATTTTGAGTTGACATTGACATTACAGTTTTGATTGTTAAAATCTTCGGTGTTTTTTGTCTTTATTTGGTTTTACCCGATAAATTGCTATTTGTATCAATATAAATTGTAAAGTGTCGTTAAAACTCAAAGTAAATGACTCCCTTCGATCACATATCAATTTAATGCCTTTTTAAATAAGATGGCATTGCTAAGATGGGTGAAAATTGTGTTTTTGTTATTCGGTCTGCCTTACCTGTGTTTGCAAGAGAATATAAACAAAGGAGAAATTATATTCCACTACAACAATACGTGAGTTTTGTTATGTTTCGTATTAACTACCTAATTACGTAGATTTACCTGCCTTTTCTTGTTTATATTTCGGTGAAAAACTCATTAGATTTTTCGATAGTATTAGATTTATATTTAGCAATACAGATTATTTAATCGCGGTTAAGGCACCTATATTGCTGATGAAGTAATGTCATGGACCTTTTAAGCTGTTCCCTAATTAGCTACGTTAATCGGTCTCGTGTGATTAACACTAACAACTAACTCTAGTTACGAATACCTACTTTTTTAATGCAATTAGCTTTTTTTTGCTGACTGGAGTGTTTATGCCTACCTACCTTATCTGTAATGGTTGGAATTGTAACACATCAGTTATCCTCATTGACTTCCTTGTTCCATGCATTGTAGAGTATAAATTAATGAAAGATAATGATAAATTATTTATTTCTGTAAATAGGTTTTTAAAAACACTTGAACACATCAAAAATAAATTATGTTTAAAAACAAGATGAGGTTGGGGTTCCCTATCAGACTACTCTGAGAAGAAATACATAAACAAACATATGAGGTCAGTCTCTTTTAATGTCCAGACATAATCTTGATCAGGTCACCATAAGAACCATGTAGATTAATTTCTGAGATGGTCTTTTGAGGAAAGAACCACACAGATTTGATTGGACCCGTCAAGTCAGTGCATGCATCCTACCTCTTATGTCTTTTTAAATGCCTCCGAATCCCAGGCCTTTCCCGCAGTCCCTTGTACGTAATCTACAAAGACTTGAACTCATAACATAGTGCAACATTATTTTTTATTCTTATTGAATTTCCTACATTGGTATTATGTTGAGCCTAAAGCTGCGTCCAGATATGTTCTTTTGTACCTACTTACGGTGGTACAGTGTCACCGGTGAGACGCTATACCACCGTACCGTAGCGAACGGGCCTTCAAACTAGCGTTCTTGGATCGCGACGCGGGTACGAAACGAAGGTACGGTATGGACAAAAGAACATATCTGGACGCAGCTTTAAATAAATCTGAAATGTTGAAACTTTAAGAACATATGTATACATTCACCATCTGCGTTGCCATTTCCCAACTATATTGGGGTGGGGTTCCAGTCTAACCAGTTGCAGCTGAATACCAGTTTAAGGAATAAATAAATAAATGGTAAAATGTTGCCACATGAACTCTCCCCCTTTTTAGGGTTCTGTAGCCAAATTGCAAGAAACGGAACCCTTATAGATTCGTCATGTCTGTCTGTCTGTGTGTCTGTCTGTCTGTCCGTCCGTATGTCACAGCCACTTTTTTCCGAAACTATAAGAACTATACCTACTGTTGAAACTTGGTAAGTAGATGTATTCTTTGAACCGCATTAAGATTTTCACACAAAAATAGAAAAAAAAAACAATAAATTTTGGGGGTTCCCCATACTTAGAACTGAAACTCAATTTTTTTTTTTTCATCAAGCCCATACCTGTGGGGTATCTATGGCTAAGTCTTCAAAAATGATATTGAGGTTTCTAATACCATTTTTTTCTAAACTGAATAGTTTGCGCGAGAGACACTTCCAAAGTGGTAAAATGTGTCCCCCCCCCATGTAACTTATAAAATAAGAGAATGATAAAAGGTTAAGGCTGAGGCTGGTTGAGGCTTAAGGTGCTTAAGCCTCAAATTTTTCAAGTAGCGGTAGGTTATATTTTTTGTTCTTGTTTATTATTTTCCCTATTAGTTCAGTCATAAATTGCAAACCAAGTTTTATATAGCTTCTTACTCTTATAATTAAGGTGATGTGTTTTTTGTTTTCAAGTAGCGGTAGGTTATATTTTTTGTTCTTGTTTATTATTTTCCCTATTAGTTCAGTTATAAATTGCAAACCAAGTTTTATATAGCTTCTTACTCTTATAATTAAGTTGATGTGTTTTTTTGTTTTCGTTTTTGTGCTCAAACCATAAACTATTATTATATGTCTATACGTGAGGATTTGTAATTGGCTTTCTGGTGACTATGTTCTCCTCTTTTTTTGTCTGTTTTTATTAGCTGTAAGTTCTCCATGTACTAAATAAATAAATAAAACTAAAAAAAATATATGATGTACATTACCATGTAACCTTCCACCGAAAATTGGTTTGAACGAGATCTAGTAAGTTTAGTTTTTATTAATACGTCATATTTGCTAAATATTGTACGGTGGTACGGAACCGTTCGTGTGCGAGTCCAACTCGCACTTGACCGGTTTTTTTATATAGTTGAACATAATGGGGATCATTTGTAAACGTTGCTCAAAGTTAAGTACTGATTAGCGACTGCTTAACCATACATTTTTTATGTTTGAATGTCACTCAACTTTAAGCAAAGTTTATAAATAAACCCCAATATGATTATTTTAGTGTTAGTTTGTCAAGATTTGTCATTATGAAATACATTGTTATCTGGCTATTCCAAACTAATCTTTAATTTATAAATGCAATATAAATTTTAAACTTAGATCCTACGCGCTAAACGCGGGAAAAAAATACCGCGAAATACTTTTTTCGGACGAAATTTTTTTTAATGTTGAGGAGAGTTTCAATAAACAAAATGATAAAGTGTATGCACACTCTAGTATTTTTTTCCCGCGTACCGCCTTAACAAAACCCGGCTTCTTTCGAGTCTGATTTTCTTCAGCCGTGCGTTACGAAGATGTGCTGTTTTTTTTCTATAAGCACGCAGTCCTAGGTCTTCATTTAACACCCTTTTAACAGTAGTTCTGCTTAGTCCCATCTGAAGAGCCAACATTTTTTGCTTGCGGACAGGATTTCGTTGGATTCGCGCCTTCATTGATTTCATGACCGCTGGAGTCCGAACAGTACGAGGTCGACCGCTCCTTTGTTTATCTTCTAATCTTGAATCTTCCCTGAATCGTTTGATAGTACGATAAATAAATCTCAGTGGAATTTTCAAATTTTTCAGCAGTTTGTAAATCTCAGTTGGCGCGTGACCGCAACGATGCAATGCAATTACTGCGACACTGTCTTCTTTGCGCGTCCACTCCATTTTAGAAAATGAATGAACAAAATTCCAGAAACCCTTTGTTTTTATTTTCTTTACTTATTCAAATTTCGAATGCCCATAATATTTTCCTGGGGTTGCATTCTAAATTCGAAATTTTACCTATGTGACAGAATTTATGGCCCGACTACGTAAATGTCAAAGCATTAAAATTACAATAAACAAAAAACAGACTAATAACAGTAGTGACATTTATACAGTAAGTATTACAATGTAAAAAAAAAAAGTATGTCAATCAGAACAAAAAGTGTCAGAATAGGAACATGTATGTCAATCATATTAATAGGTTAACAATCAGTGCAGAGATTTATCAGTAAGGAAGTCGTCAATTTATTGTGTAATAGCTTTTCTCAATTAATATTATCAACATCCTTCTCGTACCACAAAGCTTTGTCTACGTCATACACCAACAGTATCAATTAAGCAGTTTTCTCTCAAAAACATACCTTATCTACAAAAAAACAAGATCTACTCTTGCTTTTTAAATTTTGTTGGGAATTGAACCTTGTAGCTAGTCACAATAATACAACAGCTGTTTTTATAAAGTAAATAAATAAAAACACAATGTATGGATAAGAACAATAGCTGTTTACAATATCAGTATTGGTTTATTTTAAAACAGTATAGAGTAGAGTAAATTTTACTAATACAAACTCACACCATCTACCAATTGGGGTAAGCAGAAACCATCATCATAGTAATCATCATTGGTAGCCTTGCTCCACCCACTGTTGAGTTTAGGTATCTCTTTTGTGCCATGCTTCCCTGGTCTGTGTGAGTCTCATCCAGGCAGGAACCGTAGATGGCCATAATTGCTCTACTGTCTTTTCAGGACTCTTTTTGCTTCTTCATTCATTGAATCAAAATTGTTGTTTTTAGGGTTCCGTATCCTATTATAACACTCCGCTGTCCGTCCGTCTGTCAGAGGGCTGTATCTTTTAAACCGTAATAGGTAGACACTTGAAATTTTCAGCCCGCGTAGCATGACGCTTTCTATTTCTACGAAGAATAGACATAGCTTTTTCTATACAAAGTGACATTTCGTTTCTCCATTTTGACATCGCACCGTAGAAATCTTTCCACAAACTGTCATTTTGTCCTTCATTTCTAACAATCTTTGTCTAGGTCCTTTTTTATGTAGACTATTTCAGAAGAAAGTTTTCTATCCCAAACTGTCAAAATCACACTGAGAACTGACAGTTGTCTAAAGTAGTGATTTTGACTTTGATTTTCTACTCGACGGCCGCAAAGTATAAACGGTTATCTACAAAATCTTAAAATCATGATTTTACAGAAGAACGTTTTGAATGCAAAATTGTGATAATTAATAGAAGAACAAAGCTATCTTCTCCTATTTTACATCATTTAGTTAATAGGGCTATACCAAAGAAATGGTTAAGGCCAATATTACTGTAATATTTTTTGTTCCAAAACACGGGACTTCGTCATTTGAAGAAAAATTGTTGTAGTTGTCTTTATATATGTAAAAATAGAGAATCAAACAGAAAAACTCTTATGACAAAACAAAGAGTTCTGAGTCGAATTATGTCAAAGAGTGAATTTCGTAAAAAGTGCAGTTGACTCTTTCTACTTTGCTGCCGTCGTAATGTCTACACGGAACGTCATTTTTGTCTACTCTTCCGTCGACAAAACTGTGCTCATGCTACGCGTGCAGTGTGTACTACTATGGCCGCTATTACAACAAATAATATTAATACGATACACATACAATTAATAGAAAATATTTCTACGGAGATTAAAACCAGTCCTTGACGAGAATTTTATAATACCAGACCATCAATTTTGATTCTGTGAAAAGCACGCAACTGTAGAACAAGTACCTACATAGAGTAGTTCTCAAAATCAGACAGTCGTTGCAAAATAAAGAATACTGTTCTGCAGTGTTCCTGGATATCCAACAGGCATTCGACAGGATCTGGCACAAGGGACTTTTGTATAAAATCAAATCTCTTCTACCTAACTCATTTTATGTGATATTAAAATCTTACTTAGACCATACAATATTTCAAGTTAAATATGACTGTATGAGCATGCATGATATAATAACTAATATACTTCGCCAGGTATAGCATTCCGAAAAACAGTTGTCACGTGGGTAACACAAGTCCACGTCATCACATCTGTGTTACCAGAAGTTTGTAATAATAACTCCCCAACCACCATCATTACCTGTGCGAATCCGATAAAACAATGAGGTTTTGATTAACAATTACGTTGGTTTATCTTTAAATTGAATTTTTTCGTTTGATTATACATATTTTTTAACGGAATGATGGCTGAAAATCTTTCCTTAATCATGTTTTGTTGCAATAAAGTGGCAACTGGATAGTGACGTAAGCATACTAAGCATGTGTTAGTCCCGAAATGCCAGACCTTGTTTTATTAGACCGTGAGAATGAGGAAGAACTCTGAAATCTTTACGAAATGAAGGCTTCAGTCCCACAAGGCTCTGTGCTCGGGCCCGTACTATACTCGATCTTTACTGCAGACTTGCCTAATACTGATGACGTGGTTACGGCGATCTACGCAGACGAGACTGCAAGCCCATCAAATTACTTGCAATTATCATCTGTCTCCTGCCCGTATCCCAATTTATTTGTGGTCGGTGCGACATGAATTTTTCTTCCACACTTTTCTATCAGCCGTCATCTCGGTAGTAACCCCCTTTCTATCCATATCATCTTGCACACAGTCCATCCATCGTTTCTCTGGTCTTCCCCTACTCTTATTGCCATCGACATTCATACTCAAAACTTTCCTCAGGACATTTTCCTCATTCCTTTGTATCACATTCCATGCCATACCATGACAACAGAGTAAATAGACTTTCAAAAGTAGTGCTTAATTTCCAGCCTGCATTTTCAGCCCAGTCAATAACCTTGATTTAGCTTATCTGCCTTTTCCCAACTACATTTTATGTTGTGGTCGGCTTCCAGTCTAACCGGATGCAGTTACAAACCAGTACTTTACTTGGAGCAACTACCTATCTGACCGGCACAACTGAATTACGGTGTAACACAATGCACTTTGGCAAGACTGTTTGTCAGACGCCGTGAGCGTTGACGATATCCTGCTACCCCGTCTCGCCGCGCGGCGAATGACAGCTAAGACCAAACGGTTTAACATGCTTTCCGAGGTATGGAGGGATCTTGCCTTGGCTTATAACATCAAGCATGTAATCCCTAAAGGGTTCGGCAGAGCTGTACCTATAGTACATCCAAATTTCGCCAGTTATGTTTAAGTCCCATGTGATAGGGGGTGAGCTTAATGCCATCAACCGGGCACAAATCCAAAGTCCAGGCTGCAACTGATTTCTGAGGGAGTGATATAAAGATTCGAATGACGCTATTGCGACGCACGCTATTTCGAAAAAATAAAAAAATTAGCTAATAATATTACAAATAACATTATAAAATAGTACTGTAGTATTTGTAATGTTATTAGCTTATCAAAACAAGAAGCATGCTAGGGATACATAGCTAAATCATAATAAGTACTAATATTAATCATTTATACTTAGTACGACAACTAGCTCAGTGTCAGTTTTATCATCGTAGCTAGTTGGTAGTTCTTGGTAATCACTGGGTCGCGAATTCGATCCCCAGACAAATTCAGATTGGAATATGCTATTCGCAACAGTGGATGTCAATACCAAGACTTTCGTACTAGCGTACCATTCAAACAGTTTTTCGAATCAGCGTGTTCGCGACAACGTCATTCGATGTAGCGGTTTTCGACTTTTTCGAAATGGCATACCACTCTTATTTTTTTTCGAAATAGCGTGTGTCGCAATAACGTCATTCGAACCTTCAGATCACTCCTGATTTCTGATGGTAATCGCCCAATAACACTTTGCTCGACCTGGGAATCGAACTCTGGACCTCATGCTCGACAGTAGCGCTTGCGACCACTACCACCACCACCACCACCACAACAAGGCAGTCAAATAATCTTTTACAACAGTTAATAAAGATTATACATTTATCAGAAATTCCTGGCCAATGCACTCATTTATCATTATTGCTTGATAACAATTAAATATTTTATTTTATGAGTAAGTGATAAAAAGATTATTGGATGACTCAGTAGGTACTAATACATTTCTTAGTTGATATGAGAATTAAAAAAAAATACTGGCATATAGTTTGTTAATTGTCCAATTAAAAGGCTGATTGGATAAGGAAACATACTTAAAATATTTGTATTTTTATTTTTAATTTATTTAAATGGGTACAAACAATTTATAACTAATTAATTAATAAAAGAAGCAAAATTATATACTAACTTAGCTAAAACTATTTTTTGCTTTTTATCAGTTTTTACAATTTTTTTCCCTATATTCCCATCCATCCATCTCATCTGCCTAGTCTTTTCCCAACTATGTTGGAGTCGGCTTCCAGACTAACCGGATGTAACTGAATACCAGTATTTTACATGGAGCGACTGCCTATCTGACGTCCACAACCCAGTAACTGAGTAATACGATTCAGCGTCTTGGTAAGACTGGTTCTTAGACTTTCGGGCTTCTGACGACCCGTACCGATGTCAAAGATCTAAGATTGACGGCCGGGACCAACGGCTTAATAAGCTTTCCGTGGTACAGTGGAGTCTCGGTATATAAAGATGGTCACTCATCCACGGATCACCCCCGGCAAGCGTAGCTTAACCTGATGGATCGACCCGTGTGGCTGTTATTACTTAACCAGTTTTTTCCCTTTAATCATTTAATAATTTATTGAACTCGGGTATTAGTCTGATTTAAAGAAAATTCTGATGTTGTTTCTTTTGCACTGGGCTAATTTTTAATTATTCCGTTACGTCGCAATTTAAACTGAGCCTAATTTGTAATAGCTTTTATTGATACTGCCATATTTTATTGATACTGCCATATTTTATTGATACTGCCATATTTTATTATCACCATTCACATGCTGCATTCTTTCATTCATTCAGTAAAACAGTATTTTTTATTATCTATTTAATAAAAAAATTGTCTTTTCGTTTTCATTTACGTATTTGACTCAGGTTAAGAGGGCCCTTCCCGGTCCGTCTATCGTCAACGCGAGCATGGTCGAAAAGCTTGTTGTTTCATCGAGCGCAAGTGAGAACTGCTAACAAACAAGCGAGAACGCGATAACATTGTACGAAAAAATGTGTGTAAAAATGTGTATCAGGAAATACGTGTTTTTGAGTAAACCTTACAAGTTTATGAAAAAAATGTTTGATATTTAGAATTTCCATTACATGTGCGAGGTTTCTATACAAATGTTTTCTTTCCTTTTACCAATTATGAGTATATTATGACCGGCCAAAGTTTGGGTAAAATTTGTGCAAAAAAGCAGATTTTTGGAGGCTTATACTGAATTTGTTTCTCGATTTTTTTATTTTTTGCTTTCATAGGAACCTAGATATAGTGCAAAAGATACAAATTACTTTATACGAGCGTTTGTATGAAAAGTATGACGGGTTGGCCGCTTTTAAGGCACACAATATTCACACAAAAACAAAAAAAAACAAAAAATAAAGATAACTTAAAATAATATCGTGTGCCTCACGGCTGCGCCATGGTCTAATAAAACAAGGTCTGGCATTCCGGGACCAACACATGCTTACGTCACAATCCAGTTGCCACTCTATTGCAACAAAACACGATTAAGGAAAGATTTTTAGAAACCAAAGCTTTTAAATTGTCGTTCCGTGTGTCTAATCAAACGAAACAATTCAATTTAAACATAAACCAACGTAATTGTTAATTAAAACCTCATTGTTTTATCGGATTCGCACAGGTAATAAAGGTGGTTGGGGAGTTATTATTACAAACTTCTGGTAACACAGATGTGATGACGTAGACTTGTGTTGCCCACGTGACCACTGTGTTTCGGAATGCCATATCTGGCGAAGTATATTATTATAGCATGGGCTGCGCCAAATAGGCCCAGTTCAGCATAAATGCCAGACAACTAGTTTCTGACGCTGGTTTTCAACTGGACCTTCTGTTACGAGGACGTCTTACGGATGTAAATGTTCTTCTCATTCTTTAAAAAATTATTTAATTGTATTCTTCTTTTCGTGTTGTTAGTGACTAACGAGCTATCAAATAACGCAATACATTTTCGTAAACGATTACAACTAATCTGTTTCATTTTGACAGTTCAACAACATTCATTGCGTTATTTACGTTGTTGGGCAGATTTTTTTTCGAACTTATGAAGCAATGGATTAACAATCCGTTTCAAAACGACTCAGATTATGATTGATCGTGTAATACGTAATGATGGTACTGATGTGTGAGTTTTAAAGCCGCCCATGGGCCTCTGACTTGGCTTCACATGCCGCCGAGAAATATCTCTCAGGCATGCCGGTTTTGGGCACGCCACAATTGCGGCGATAAGTCCCCTTTTTGAGGAGTGGCTTGAGAGGCGCCATGGCGTCCTCACCTTCCGCCTGACGCAGGTCCTCACCGGACACGGTTGTTTCGGGAGGTTCCTGTTCCGCGTAAGGCGGGAGGAAACGCCCGGGTGTCACCACTGTGTGGATCGCCCGGAGGACACGGTGGAGCATACGGTGGAGGTCTGCCCGGCTTGGGCGGAGCACCGCCGCGTCCTCACGGAGGCGATCGGCGGCGGCGATCTCTCGCGTCCGGCCCTGGTTCAGGCCATGGTTCTGAGCGAGAGTGCATGGCAGGCCGTCACCTCGTTCTGCGAAGCAGTTATGTTCGCGAAGGAGGAGAGGGAGATGCAAGCGGCACGCCCTCGCGGCCCTAGTCGCCGCAGGAGACGCCCCGGGCGTCGGGAGTCGAGAGCCGACTTCCGGCCACCGTAGGCGCGGGCTTGCGGACGGTGAGCAATGGGCAGCTCGCCGTCCGATAAGGACCAGGCCCGTGTCGACGGCGCGTTGTGTTCCAGGCGCGCCTCAAAGAGATGTCAGCACCAACCGACGGGGTCGAAAGACCAATGCCTGCTGGGGTTGCGGGTTTGTCCGAAATGGATATCGCGGCCCCGGCACACAGGCAATGGAAGGAACACGGGTGGGTTTTAGTCAGTAAAAGTCTGACACACCCTCTCGCTCTGCCCAGAGCGGGAGAAGTCATTTGATGATTTCCCATCCTGAAAAAGAAAAAAAAAAAAAAGGGGAAGGCGGTTTCCTCACGATGTTTTCCTTCACCGCTTTTGAAGCAAGTGATGATTATACAACACGGACATGAATCCGAAAAGTTAGAGATGCGTGCCTTGGGTTTGAACTCGAGACTTATGATTTGGCAGCCCCCCACGTTCACAACACTAGGTTATCACTGCTTAATTGTATTTAGTCTAAACCTTCTCATGATGATTTATGTAACTGGGGAAACCTCGACCCCTGTCATACAGGATGCCTTAGTTCAGGGGTTGAGACCGCATTGATGTAACGTATACTGAAGTTTTGGAAATAAATTACTAATTTTTGTTACAGATATAAATACAACATACCATATACAGTAGCTGTGAATAAGAGTACAGAATACATCCTGGAATTTGCTGGGGTAAGCTATATTTAGCTATGACAAGTTTGGTTGATCCTTAGTCCACTGGAGCGGAGAGGGGAGGAGCGTAGCGGAGCTATGCCAATATTAATCAATGGAATTGCATGAAATCTCCGCTCCGCTTCAATAGACAGGGATTTGCGAACTAGTTTAAAAATTCATGCCAAACCGGGAAGAGGAGCGGTGAAGCGGAGCGGGGAAGCGGATCTCCCGCCGCGCCGCCATCTCAAATTACTCGTCACGTGAATTCGGCCTAGCTCTGCACAGTCCGCAACTCCGCTCCGAACTAGCTCTCTCCGCATCAATGGACAGACACAGTCCGCAACTTGGCTCCGAAATACTCCCTCGCTCCGTTCCGCTACCTCGCTCTCCGAGCAGCAGTGGACAGGCAGACTTATGCTCGGGCCACGAAACTACCACGTCTAAGGCCGCGTCGCATCGCGCTACGGGTGAAAGTAGCGCGATGCGACGCGGCCTTAGAGCCTTCGTTTTCTGAACAAACAAATTGATATGCATGCCAGTGTATTTATTTATTTATTTATTTATTTATTTAACACTTTACACACAAATGTACATAGGCGGACTTAATGCCATAGGCATTTTCTACCAGTCAACCTTTGGGTGATGCAGAGATAAACAGTGGTAGGTGCAATAACGAAAATTGTGGAATAAATATTTATTTTAATATACATATACCTATTAACCTATATATATAATACAATATAAATAAATACAAGAACAGATAAATACACATAAATACACGAATATACTAACACAAATAAGACAAACAATGGGAAAACATTACCGTTGTGATGATACAGCCAGCTTCTTACGAATGTGCTCGCGAACTTTAACTTTAAAGGATAATCGGTTGGTTGCCATCCTGATTTCCTGGGGGAGCGCATTCCACAAGGATATAGATTGAACGAAGAAGGAAGAGTGAATGAAGTCAGTGCGATGAGTGGGATATTGAAGAAGACGATTGTGTGATGAACGTAGAGTTTATAGAGTGTATATCACTTTGTTTGTTCGGAAAACCGGAAAGCGCCATCTATCGGCGCGACCACGCGTTCAGGTACACCGAACGATGGTATATTCGTGCGATGATCGCTTTGGAATATAACGTGGGGTAAGACATAGAAATATAAATAACAGGAGAAGTGGCATGGGGGCGTGTCTGTGTCCGCGCGTCCTGATCACAATGCTCATGCCTCAGGCAAATGGCCGTCTCCGCTAACTAGAGCGCTTTCGAACGCGACCGTGATAACATTTAAGAATACCGTGTTGTTCAGTGGTTTCTTGTAAAAATCGAAGCCAAACTAGAAACTTTATAAATCATAGAACCACTTTTCATAAATCAGCACTGTACTTTACTATATTTGTGTTGAAAATCATGAAAAACAACAAATCGTAAACTATTTCTTGCCTTTACTACGATATTTTTGTTTTCATATATCACAGCGACTGTACTATTATTGTAGTGAATACATTGCTTCTTTACCACTTACAAAGTATGTCGCTAAGTAACTGGACGGGCGGTTGCATTGCGGAGTACGGCCGCTGTGACTTGCGACGAGTTAGTGATGTGGTTGTGCAGCTCCACTAACGTAGGCTATCGACAATAATGTCGATTGTCGTATGAATTTATAATACTATTAAAGTTTATTCTTCAATTTGTTAACAGTTATAGCCTGGTTAGAAGACCGATGTGAAATCTTGTTTTATACTCATTTAAATTTTCTGTTACTGTTGTTTTTTTTTTATTTGCTTAATATTTTTTTTTTTTTATCTATGTATTGTTTATTTATATCATCTTATTATATGTCATATCGTTTTTTATTTATAATTTTTTCAAGAACTTCCAAAAATTTTAATACAATAATAAATGGGAGAATCGATAACTTTCCGATTTAGTCAATCACTAGCGTATATGTAAAATAAATGGCTTTTGCACAGCACAACGATAGCGATCGATGTTTTCGTGTGAGTGAGTTGTACGGTGCATGGTAAATGCACGCTGTGTTTGATGGGATAAGGTTTATAATTGATTGTGTAGTATGTTCTGATTTATAAATTGCAAGTGTGAGCGGGACCTCGTATTTATTGGGTTTACTGATCGCATGTGTAGTTGTGGCTAGGAAAGAGGGATAAATCGAAGACAGAGGTTTTGATACATTTTCAAGTACCGGGTATATCTCCTTCTTTCTTATATCTATGGGTAAGACATAAGGCCGACCGTCTTTCCCCGCGTCTGTCTGCGTCATTAAATAATTTCCATTGAAACAAATAACAACTTTACGCATTTGTAAATATAGTTGATTTTGTTTTTGCCACTCGATGCTATCTTTTGACGCCCAGAGTAAAACTCCCTTGGGTTATGCGCAAATCCAGTTAAAACATTTGACGCGCGAGTAACTCCTTATCTAGACAAGTATGTAGGAGGTCAAAGGCAAATAATTTATTTCAATTAGGCACATTTATGGCACTTTTGAATGTCAAAATTTACAAAAAAAAAAAAAATGATTCTAGTCGCCCCTTCCAAAAGGTAGTTTTCGTATGGAGAAGAATGGGCAAGAAACTCCACCGTTACTGTTTTAAAATGTTTTACAATGATGCCGATTCTCTTGTACACCGAACTAAACTATCACTAAAATTCCTTACTTTTGGCTATGAGAATTTTAGAGCTATTCTGTTAATAAAATTCTCTAAATTAAAAAATAATTTTGACACAACTAAAATCGAATTTGACAATCGCGAATCCACGTGGTACCCGTGATTTTTTTTAGAGCCGGAGGTGCGCAGGGGTGCAGCCTCGACGTATTATATATGGAATTTTTCAGTTTTTGTATGGAAAATATGAAAAAATATTACCTACATTTATGGGTTTTACTGGGTGTATGAGTTTTTTAAAGTGGGTCGAAATTTTCATTATTTTTGCGATAGGACGCACCATTTTCGAGATATAAGCAAAAGAAAAAATAAATACAGTACTGTTTTTGCACGTGAAGTCGAGATGTTGGTGTGAATTTTAGTTCATGATAACTCATTTTATCCCACACCTTTTTAATCGCGATAAAAAATTGTCAGGTTTAGTCTGGTTTGGTATTTTTACAATCAAAATTTTAGGTGAAAAACGTCAATTTCAGAATAGCAAAATTGCCATTTTCACTAAATTAAAAACTCAGTACCGTCTTAGTGCTGTCAAACTAAAATATAGTTAAATTGTGTCACTTCATCTATTTCAGAATGGGAAATCGTCGTTTGAAAGGAATAAGCGAAATTTTTGTGATTTTTAGTCTAGTTTAGAGGCATTTGTGACAAGAGAATCGGCACCAATATGTTGTTAACATTAATTATATAATTATATGTGAAGACGATGCAGCTGGAATAAGATTACTATACCACAATAGGTAAAAAGAATTACGCCCACCCTTCACCAATTCCTAGTGCTTAGCTGGGAAGAAGAAGTGGCGCAACTAACTACCCAGCAGCACAGCTGTCTGTTCAGCCAGAAAAACTTTGATCCCTGTTTAACCCATTTAGGGGGTGAATATTCAACTTTTATGCTCTTAAACCTAGGTTTAGGCTGTGCATTGTGTGTCAGTGAATGAATGAATTTAATAATTGTATACTGCTGGGGAGTTTGTTGCCCAACTTCTTCCTAGCTAAAGCACTAGGACGTGGTGCATAGCGGGCGTTTTGGGGGACTGTCTTATGTAATTTTGACGTTCGAAAAGTGCTGATTCACACTCTAGTTTGAATAATAAAACTTAAAGTAGAAGACGTTTCGTTGTGAGTACGCTTGGCTGAAGAATACACTTTGCTGCCATGTGAATATTCACAGTTGTCGGTGTAAGAAATAGCAGGTGCACCATAATTTATGAGTAATATAAAAATGTCTGCAATGCAACAAAAGTCGTCAACGCCATCTAACAGCGACATCTTGCAACACACATCCCAAAGTTGCTAATTTCCACCAACAGATGGCGTTAAATTAAATTATGAACAATTTCTTTCAGGAACTCGAGGCGTATGATACTCCAGCCAGAGTGACGGTAGCCAGTGACTTTGCTAACAAGACTTACCCTTTGTTTATCACTGCGAGACAGCAGAAAGGTATGTTTATCGTCATTATTATCTTCGAGGCTCCAGGAGTGGTGATAATGAATTGTATGTAAGGCAAACCCTGGACAGTTTACCTTGCTTCTTCTTTTCGTGTGGTTAGTGAGTAACCTGGTGTCAGAGTTTTAAAGCCGCCCATGGGCCTCTGACTTGGCTTCACATGCCGTCGAGAAATATCTCTCAGGCATGCCGGTTTCCTCACGATGTTTTCCTCCACCGTTTTTGAAACAAGTAATAATTATACAATACGCACATGACTCCGAAAAGTCAGAAGCCTTGGGTTCGAACTCGAGACCTATGACTATGACCACCTTGCTGACTGGCTAGTATTATTACCACGGCACAAGCTATTCTTTTGTAGGTCGTGCCAGTGCCGCCACTCCCATCCAGGATTGTCGTTTTATTTGGGGGGGGTTCGACCCCGCTGAGGGTAGGTTTTTAGCAAAGTAAACACTAAAAAAGCACACAACATTTTATCTGCTTAGCGCATAGCAAGCCCTCTCGGATTACTGTTCGCAAATTCTTCAATGAATTCGTTAGGTTGTACTTTACTTTGTTAGATATCTCGGCGAATATACATGGCGGTTAAACCGAGCAGCGCGAGAAGCAGAATGAGTGGCGCGATTCAAAATTCGTCACGTTACATTTTACCGAAAACAAACTTGAATACATAATACTTATTAAGTTAAAGATAATTGATGAAAATTGTACCTTAGGTAGAGCAATGCTTGCTAAAAAGTTTAGTTAGATAACATCAGGTTCACGATTTGTCACAGAAGAACTCAGATGATTTTGAGGGGGAGCTTGAGCCCCTTAGCCTCCCCTGGAGCCACTACTGGTTCGTGTCAGTACATAATCAGTATCTTCTCATATGAGAAACAAACGTGAGACAAAGTCTATGCAGTCGACCCAGCTACCAACTAGCGGTGGCGGGTAAATCAGACTACATTATTTTATTTTTAGCCTGTGTTGTCCCACTGCGGGGCAAAGGCCTCCCTTTCTCCTTTGCACTCCTCTCTGTCTTGAGCTAGTGTGGACCAATCCTGTCTGTAGGCGTCAAGCTCGTCTCGTCGTCTTCTCCTGGCTCTGCTTCTATGTCGACAGACGTCTGGGACCCAGATGTGCTAGATTTGGCCTATGACTCGTTCGACGTACGGCCCGAATCGAGTATAGTGGTATGTCGGATTCCAAATCACAAATCCCAGACGTCACACAAAAAGCAGCGAAGCTTAAGACGCAGATATATGCCAGTGACCTTGAGTGGTTAGCTTACGTGTTCTGTACTGAGCTCAAGCAACGCGTCATACGTCCAGTCAGTAATAGGACTCGCCCATCAAGGAGCGCTGTCCCAAATTAGACGCATTATTTATTTATTATACATAAAACAAAAGATATTTTAATAAAACACGAATACTCAAATATCATTAATTTAATTATCTTTAAAATGGTGAAGGTTTCAGATAAATCCGCTTGATACATTTTGCGTGATTCTCAGTTATTTATCCGCGTTAGACATAACTTTACAAATTAATTTCACTATGTAATATAAACATAATCTAAAATATTCATATATTAAGTTACTTAGAAAATGCTCTAATTTCACATATGTCTTTTTCAAATCATTAACACTACTCGTTTAGACGTGATCTTCAGTATAAAATCTGGGCCGGACACACTTCATGTCTTTAGTTTTACTGGTGTCGTTTTATTTTGAGCCTGTATTCCGGATTGAATGGTATTCCTTTCGAAGTGGAACACTTACACTATGACACAATGGTCTTGGGTTTTGTGTAAGTGAGATTTGAGTCTGTATCTGCCGTACACAAAAAAACTGAATATTCACACGTCCAATGTCACAATCTGTCATGACAGCGCCTTTATGTCAAAGTCGTAACGGCGCTTTTCATAGTTCAAATGTTACCTGACCGGCTGACTGTACACGTATTATTTTATTTCCAGGAGTATTCTCATGGCAGCTACCTATGCTAGTCCAGACTCCCGTAAGTCTGGAACAGTTTACCAACATATCCAGGACTCTGTGTCCTCATAATAATATGTTTACTGAAGACGAAGACACTTGTGGTGAGTGAGAAATTAAGTATCCTCCATTTTTTTTTTTTTTGTCCCGTAAAATGGATTCTAATTTTAAAAACGATTTTTTTTAAAGGGATTCTCTTGGAAAAGTATTTTTTTATAAGGGATTCTTTGGAATAGTATTTTGATGTGATCTTAAAACGTAGTTTTTTTTTTCCTATTGTACCAATTTTTTTAATTTGTGTTCGCTTTTTTTAAGTAAATCTACATTGTAGATAGGGTAAATTATTAATTAATTATTCGGGATAGTTATAGATGATAAGTAAAGTTAATATTTTATTTTGATTAATTACATTATAAAAGATACAAAATTAGGGGCTGCCAGAAACGCGATATAAAAGGTACGTATATTTTTTTTTTAAGTATAATTAGATAATATTCCATTTTTTTTTTTCTATTTCTTGTTAGTATTTTTTATCTGGCAACCCAGTTCATGATTCAGCATAGCCTTAGTTCAGATACTTATTACTTAGCATTTATTTTTATAAATACCTCGTAGAAAATAACCGCCTTTTTTACTTTTCCTTGTTGGTGGTATATTTTAGATTTTATATCTGGCAACCCAGTTTATAATTCTGCATAGTTTTTACTTCGGTTAGCATTTTAGTAAAAAAATATATCGTCTATTTTGACTGTTTTGACCAGCCTTACTTTGTTGACCCCCATTTTAATTTACCTTCTCTTTCTGTTCACGCTGTCTTAGTCAGTGGGAAAAGGATTAGAGTCTACTGTGGTCCTCTTATACGTAAATATTTATTGTTATATTGTACCTTTTATATATATTTTTATATGCTCGATTGGGAATTTAGAAATAAACAGTTACTAGACTCAAAAAAGATATTATTATTCTCAAATTATTTTTAGTTTGGTCACAAATAATAAAAATATGAGTATTATTAGTATTAGGCCGCGTCCGATTTAAAAGCGATCGGTCGCGTGCATGTCACCTTTCGTTCAGGTTCACCGAACAAAAGTGACATAATTATGAACGCGTCGATGGCGTATTCGTGCGGCGATCGCTTTTAAAAAGGGCGCGAGGAATTTTTTGTCACGTGGTTTTTATCGGGAAGGTCCGACTGGTTTCGAAATCGAAAAGAGACCTTTAAAGCGTGGTTGCGATCCATTATACTAGTCGTGCAGTTCTGATAAATCAGCATAAGTATTTCACTGATTAAAATTATAATACCGATTCCCCTTCAAATTTTAAAGAAATGGGGCAGTATTTAAATTCGCGCACACTTTACGCCAATCAATTATTAATTTCATATAACGACGATAACCAGTGATTTTATTGGTTCATATTTGTCAATTTTTTTTGTTAAAAAGATAAATATTCAACATGTATAATCAACGAGATTGGAATTTTATACACTCGATATACTGCGTTCCTTATTACTGTTATTAGCAAGACCCAATTTTTAATATTTATGAGCTACTACGATAGGGTTAGGCTCTTTAAGCATCAGCTTTACTCCTAAGCCCCAAAAAAACAAAAAAATAACACCCCATCTCTCTTTCAGACGTATCAACACAAAACACACCAATTATTCACTTAACATCATCGTCCCCGGATTCCATAAATGTTACCATTTTGGTAGAAACCGTCACTGACTTCTTTGTCCGACTAAATTCTACCACGAACTTAACTACCACGCCGAGTCAGCCTATGTATTACTTTTTTCCTTTCGATCAGTCGAATAATTTAAATTTGGCTTACCAACATGAAAAGAGGAAGTATATGTGTAATCAGATGGATGATACGGAGAGTATTCATAGGTATGTAATCATTTGATATTATGTTTCTCGTTTCCACTAAATGGTATTTCCTACTTTCATCTCACTCGCACGTAAACTGATCCATTTCATTCACTTCATCATTATTTTATACATCATTCGTGGATGTTTTATTCGATTCGTTTGACTGTTGTTACGGGTCGTCAGAAATTCGAAAGTCTTACAAGCAGTCTTAGGCTGCCTGTCCACTGGAGCGGAGAGGAGAGGACCGGAGTAGCGGTGTGCCAATATTAACCAATGGAATTGCATAAAACCTCCGCTCCGGACAGGGATTTGCGAAGTAGTTTAAAAATTCTTACAAAACCGGGAAGCGGAGCGGGGAAACGGAGCGGAGAAGCGAAGAGGGGAAGCGGAGCGGGGAAACGGAGCGGGGAACCGGAGCGGGGAAGCGGAGAGACGATGCGGAAAAATACGTGAACTCGGTCTAGCTCCGCACAGTCGGCAACACCGCTCCGCTACCGCGCTCCGCACAGTACGTAACTCTGCACTGCTACCTCGCTCCGCATCAATGGAAAGACACTGTCCCCAGCTCCGCTGCCATTCTCCTCTCGCTGCCTCGCTCCGCTTCAATGGACAGGCAGCCTTACCAAGGGGTATCGTATTACTATAGATAAATACAGATGATTCACTCTGCATTTTAGGTATGAAGCTACAAGTACGCGGCGGGCTCGACTTGTCGGGCCAATTCAGTAAATATAACGTAGTCTAATGCTGGGGTCACACCAACGGGAAACGCCGTTGATTATCGCGATGATGGACGTTAAACGCAGGTGTAGGCACAAGTTATCACGAGAATTTGACAACGGCATTCATATTGGCGTTTGACGTTAGGCGATAACTCAGGTGGCGGCAAATGAGCATTGACGTTGACTTGACGTTTCAAATGTTGCCACTCTGTTTATCGGAATGATTACCGCTTTGAGTTGTTGACGTTGACAGACAGGAAAGTTACGCGATAGAAAGAAATGCAAATTCTAGGTGAATATAACTGTTGGTAATTAGCGCTGTGCGACCTGAATTGCACTTTAATGTGTCGTAGCAAGAGTCGCTTTTTATTTAAATTATACTGCGGAGTGAATCATTTGTATTAATCTGTGGTATTACCCAGCAACTGGAGGCCGTATAAGCAGTCGCTCCATGTAAAGTACTTTCTTTTTACAGGTATTTATTAAGGACTAACCTGGAGACTAGAAGCTGGCTGTCTCGACCTAAGAGTGTCATTGTAATGATTGAGTCTGATGACGATATATGTGCTGTGGTCTCCATACAGAACTTTTCGGTGAGTATTTCAGCTAAGAGAATATTAGCTATTTTAAATTTATTTTCAAATTAGGTGAGTCTGTATGACCAGATGTGTAACGTAAATGAAGCAAAAGTAGTATATAAGGATGGTAACAAATGGCGTTCTGCAGTTTCTGCCTACCCCCGTGTGAAGAAGGGATGAGTTTATGTAGGTAAGGTCTATTGAAATCCTTGTTTCCAATGAAGGTATTTTCCACTTAAACAAACATCAACTTTATGCTAGTGTAAATAAAGTTGATTTTAAACTGACTACTACTGTTGAAGAAGTCATGAAAAATATGAAGTTGTAGCGCAAACCGAACCTTATGTGTAGGCGTTACCTAGAACTTTCTACATGAGTTTTAGGTAATCTTTTCTGTTACCTAAAACTCGTGTTTGTTTACATGTTTGGTAAATAAATTGCGAACACCTTAAACTTGGTAGTGGTACAGTATACTTGATTTTTGTCCTTGATTTTGAATCAGTTGTCATCGATTCTTTGAAGTTAATTTTCATATTTGACAATTCCTGGTAGTTTCTGGGTTAGTGGCAACATTGACGAAAAAAATGTGTGGCGCACAGCCTCTTCAGGTGACAGATATTTGAATTTTATTTTCGTTTGATTCAATAAGCTATTGTGTTACGGCAATGAGAGGCCTGCGGTATGCCGTATTTTCTGAAAAAAATCGTGGATTGCCGTATCAATCACAACGCTGTCAGCGAGTGTTTTTATTATTTAAAGTTCGTTTTCCGTTCGACAATTGTCCGGAATTACCGGTGAGTGTCATGGCGCTTACTTACCAACTTTTTTTAACCTCTCTGTAATTTTTATTCCTGCAGTGTCCAGTTTTCGACAATGAGAGGGATATATTATATGATGGTTATTACTTGACTATGACAAGAAGAGGAGGCATCACTCTCACAGTAAGTAACTTATTATGAAAAAAACTATATTTAAGAGTCTACAATAGCAGTGGTCTGTAACAGGTAAAATTTGAAACCTGTTCCAGTTCCAGGGAAAAACCTGTTCCAAAATAACAGCCCGTTACATTGAACAGAAGACTCTTTGATTGCAACAGATCAGAATAGGTTAACAACAGTGGTAGAGAACAGATGCGATCTCTTTCTATTACTACAAGTCAGAAGAGAAAAGAGCTTGTTCCAAACTGTTCCAGATCTTTTTCGTTTGTATCTCTTTCTAAAAAATTACCATCCATAAGCTAGATAGAGAAGAGCTTCTTATGTTACACAGATACACACAACAGTTACGGCAATGTTTTAATTACGTCTGTTGTAGTAGGGTGGGGAACGTGTGGAACAGGCGAAACAGATAGGAACTGTTTTTCGGTTTTGAGATATTTGTTCCCTGTTATAAACCCATGTGTTTTTTTTTATTAACATCATTTCCACTGTGAAAAGAAATTACCTAAACTCTTGGCGCCTTGGAGTCTTCTTCCAGCCCCCTGAGTCTCGCTCTCACTCAGTATGCGAGCGAGATAAAAAGTGAATTTGAGCTAAGGTATTATGGACTCTTAAGGAAATGAAATGAAATTGTTTATTCTGTAAATAGGATATCGGAATCACTTTTACACGTCCGAATATTTAAAAAAAATTGCTAGATGGAGTCGACATTTCCTATCTGACTCCAGTACGACACAACTTAGATGTAGCTTCGGCAAAATTCGTAAAACCGATCACCATCCGAACTGAGTGCTTCTTCAAAATCTCCAATCTTTATTACTGCATATGAGGCCGTGTACGAAATTGACTGATTTGATAAATCTTGGTTCATTCGTTGTGAGAAAGGGAAACAGAATTTAAACAAAATTATTTATGATTTGAAAACTCGAGTTCTTTGTCTAGCATGTGGCTGAAAGGAATTTTTCAAATAAATTAAGTATTCATGGCAAATAACTAATATTCGCAACAGGTTTTCCGAAAAATTACGCGAGACTGACGTTTGATCGTTTGGTTAAACTACTTTTGATATTGAAAATTAAAAAATCTCATCAACATCGTTATATGGTCTACTTGCATGTGGCTGAACCACTTTTTTCAACTTCCATACAAAATATAACAGAAAAAAAAGTTGAAATAACGTAAGTTTCTAAAAACGTCAAGACAAATAAGTATTTTTTTTCTAATACGTAGAACACTTTTAAGAAATTTTAAAAATTTCTTAATTCCTAAATTTTTCTTAAGATAACCATATAATAGAATATGAATTTTATTTTATAAATAACAATTACTTCATTTCATAAATAAATGGCAAAGTGAACTATATTAACGACCACGGAAATCCCATCCTATCAGTAGCGACCGGCCTCAAACAGTGGTCTCCCGTTTGTTAATGATAAGTAGCAACCCTTATCCTCCAACATTAAAAATAAAAATAAATAATAAATTAAATAATTTATTTATTTATTTATTTATTTACGCAAATCTTACCTACAACTACCATTACAGATCTGCGATCCAATGCGATAGAGTGGCCTTTTTAAGTTCATTTTAAATCCTTTATCTACATCCTATAAAATTACATATTATATCCTTAATCCTAACCTATATCTAAATAACATATTATAAATAATGTAACTTTTGCGAATTCACTCAAGTTGCACCACAATACATCAACCCTCTCGTGAACCTCGTTCACATGGCTTTAGTGAGAGGAGTGCTCGCCAGTAGGTTGGTTCTGCTGCAGGCACCGCAAGCAGGGCCGGGCGTCGCCGCCTCCACACGTACCGGTCTGGCACGCAAAGTTCCAGGTGCCGCAGCACTCCCGGGAATAATAAAGAATAAAATAATAATAAAGTAAAGTTAAGTAATAATAAGTAGTAGTAGTTAAAGTAGAAGTAATTATTTTATTTTATATTCAGCAAGACACATTCCCTGTGGGATTCTACATAGTATTCATAGTGAAGACTTCAGACGAGGACTGTACCGACAAGACTGGTAACGCCACGTTACCCAAAGTGGCGGAGTACCTCGGCTGGACGCAGGAAGAGGAGGTCCGGCTAGTCACCAATGATGGCAGGGTTAAGAAGTTTAGGTAAGTTTTAATAATGTAGCTTATATTACTCCCAACTCAAAAATCACCCTGTATAAACTGCTCAACTCAGCTCAGCTCACTGGTAATAACCCACGTTACTACCCAGTTGAGCTGAGCTAAGTTGAGCTACACGATTACTGACAACTACTTGTACTGACTTGACAGGTTCACTCAACTCTGTCTGGTTCTTTCCTCAAAATACCATTTCAGACACTAATCTACATGGTCGTTACGTGATCTGACCAAGATTATGCCTGGACTTTAAAAGACACCTCTGAGTTTATTTCGGCCTTTCTTCTCAGAGTAGTCAGTTAGAAACGCCGACCTCATGAAATTTTTAATATATGATTTACATGTAAAAGTGTTTGTACAAACCTATTTACAAAAATAAAATCATTTATTTATGGTTTAAACAGGTGTATTTCTGAGATGGAACTTTTTACTAGTTTCGAACTGATTTTTTAATGTTACCGCCGTAAGTTCTTATGGTAGGTAAATTATAAGAAAAATAATTCTAGTAGCCAAGACTCTAAAATAGTCGCCAAATAAGAACACGAATCATTGTCGCCATATTTGATGTCCGATGAATTTTATGGTGATTTGAAAATCTTTACTCTAGTTTCTGCGTGGACTCAACTGTCACTGGCAGACCTACAGTACTATAGCACTGACAGCTGTGTGACAATTTCAGGATAATCCAGACAATATTATATTAGTACGCAATCACGTTGGGCGCTGCGCTCGCGTTCCTTAGCTCGTTCTATGTGGCTGTGTTCTGATATAGTTGTGTTGTGTGCAGACCTACAGTACTATAGACTGACAGCTGTGTGACAGTTTCAGGATAATCCAGACGATATCGTATCAAGAGTACGCGATCGCGGCGGGCGCTGCGCTTGCGTTCTTCAGCTCTTTCTATGTGGCGTTCATCGTGGCTGTGCTGTGTCGGAAGAAGGTACAGCCGACAGAGACCAGTGAAGAAGGTATGTACCACTTACCAGTATCTCCATAGGAAACTATCTGCATTAAAAAAAAGTGTGTGGTCGGGGGCACCCGTCAGGAAAGAAGTTCCTTCCTTCTCATGTATGATTGAAAATTTAAATAAAACAGCCGCCATTTTGAATTTTTATTTTGACTTCACTATCAGTCATAGCACCCTCGAAAACCATGAAATCGATACCCATGAAATGGTCTTTTGAGCAATGAACCACACAGATTGAGTGGATCTGTCTAGTCAGTACACGCATTTTTCAACAATACCAAAGATAGGATATTTGGATAGGCCGCATAAATTAGTCAAACTGCCAGACCATGATTAAACTAACTGAGAAAAAATAATGAAAGGCCCACATTTTCAAAAATTCACCTGCCACACTCGGGAATCGAACCGACTAAAATCCGACAAATAACATCCTGTACTTTCCTGGCATCAATCATAAGGATCAAGTTTCTCTAACAAACATAATAAATTTAATGAAAGGAAAACCAAGAAATGTGGCTAACTAGCGAACTAGAATATTGATTATGAAATGCAATAATTAATATCGTAACACCGAATGTTTAGTTTTAGATGTAAAAAAAGGATTTGGAAAGTTTCCAAATGACTTTTTTACACCTAATACCCGGTTTAGGTGAAAAAAAGGCATTTGGAAAGTTTCCAAATACTTTTTTTCAACAACAAACAACAAATTCAGTGTTATAATTGCAATTCATTATTAATATTCTAGTTCGCTAGTTAGCCACATTGCTTATTTCCATACAGTAATATTGCCAAATTAATTAAAACAGCGATATATTTGACATCTATTTGCGACGTTGCCATCTTTTGGAATAAACGCTCTTAACTCATATTTTTTATCACCTCCACAGAAGGCCGTCTCACTCCCCCTCTTATCCCTCACGACGAACTCAACATCAACGACCTTCCTACAATAAGGCGACGTCAAATCAATATTGTGGACACGAGCGGAGAGAGCACCTCGCGACAGTGTTTAGTTGGAGACGGCGACGCGTTCACCTCACGAACAGGTAACTTTGTAGCGACGTACGATATACATTCATAAAGGATCTTTTGGCGCTCTAATGACGCTGGCAGGGGGGCGCTGTTGGTAAAAATTTGTGTAATTCTTTTGTGAAATGTATTGACGAACAAGATGGCGAAGTTAGTTCCGAATTTGGCCACGCGCCAAAAAACCTTGTAGCGCTATAAATACATACATATTGTAGATACGGCGAGAGCACGCGTTTACTTCACGAACGTGTAAGATAACATTGTATCGACGTACGAAATACTGACAAAAACGTAATTTAAAATTTAAAAAAAAAAATATTTCGACAAACACCGACATGGTGTTTAAAAGGCAGAAGCGGTGTATTCGGGCTATGTTTAAGATCAAAAATACCGACAGCTGTCAAC
Source organism: Agrochola lota (assembly GCA_947364205.1). Taxonomy (NCBI): domain Eukaryota; kingdom Metazoa; phylum Arthropoda; class Insecta; order Lepidoptera; family Noctuidae; genus Agrochola; species Agrochola lota. The sequence continues at coordinate 2,606,229 of OX376246.1, read as the reverse complement.
CAATGTTTATAAAATACCATATACTGACACTTCCGTCACTATACATCTTGGAAATAGCTTTATTTGTTAGAAGCAATCCTCACTGGTTTCCTCTTTTGTCGGACAATGTCACTAGAAATAGACGTACTAAATATAAGAACTTCTTACAGCCTCACTCTGCGAAAACAGCACTCCTTCATAAAAGCGTGTTTTGTATGGCACCATTAATATATAATAAGATTCCAGAGGTTATTAAAAATTTAAACCAGCCAAACTTATTCAAGAGAGAACTTAAGAAGTTACTTACTGAAAAATGTTACTATTGTGTCAAAGATTTTTTAAATGATAGTTTCTAATCTGTTTGTGTTATATTTAAATTTTGTTATGCATATTTTGTTTTTTTCTTATTTTTTCTCTCTTTCATGATTGTGTTGTATTGCAAGTGGCAATAATTTATTTTGTACGCCAATGATGGCAAAACATGTTGCAACTCACAGATTTTCACTTTACATCCACATTTGCATTTATATGTATAATGTTACACATGCTTACAAATAAATATATCTTTATCTTTATCTTTAAAAGATTTTTAAATGAATTTGTCAGATTTTTTAAAATTTGGAATAAAAATACAGAATTCCTCTTTATGCCTTTTGGTTGTTAGTGTGACTATTATGAAGATCCTGGTATCGATCTCCAGGTCGGCTAAAGTGCTATCTAGTTTTTCCGTGAGGAATTTCTCAGTAACTGCCTGGAGTCTGGCATTGTGACCGATTAATGGCAAATAATGCGAAATATAGTACCAATGTGACTTTTTCAATTCATATGTACTTTCTGAGTTTGTCTTGGACATTACTGACATCGGTGAAGGAAAACACCGTGAGGAAACCTGGACTTTATAGTTAATATAAGTCTGAAATCACCAACCCATCTTGAGCAAGCTTGGTGATCAATGCTCATGCCTTCTCTGTATGAGAAGTGGCCTTTGCTCTACAGTGGGACAGTAACAGGTTGGCATTATTAATGCGAAATATGCCTGTATAGTCAACCCCTCAGTAGTAACACTCGATAAGCGAAAACCACCTTTATAGTAACGCAAATTATGTTATAAATTACAATTTTTCTCAACAGATGGCAGTTCTTCCTCGGACACTGAATCAGATTTCTCGACGTTAGATGATGTAAATACTGACAAAGATATCTACAGGCTTGGAGGGAAACTGTGTGTCGCTAACTTGGCCAGGTCAGTTTTACCACATTAAACATCAATCAATCAATCTGCCTAGCCTTTTCCCAACTATGTTGGGGTCGGCTTCCAGTCTAACCGGATGCAGCTGAATACCAGTATTTGACATGGAGCGACTGCCTATCTGACCTCCACAACCCAGTAACTGGGTAATACGATACCCCTTGGTAAGACTGGTGTCAGACTTTCGAGCTTCTGACGACTCGTAACAACTGTCAAAGATCCACGAATGACAGCCGGGACCAACGGCTTAACGTGCTTTCCGAGGCACGGAGGATTCTCGGTATGTAAAGATGGTCACCCATCCACTGACCAACCCCGACAAGCGTAGCTTAACCTGATGGATCGACCAGTGCGGCTGTTGTTACTTAGCCACGAGCTCCTCCACCACATTATACATATGACTATATAAATAATAAAGTAATCAACACATTAACGTTAACACATTAAATTATTTATTATATTTATTAACGATGTAATAGACTATGTGGAAAATATTTTGGGGGCACATTCAAAGTTAGTGGTATTTGCAGACGATACTAATGCTATTATTTCAGCAGACAACATTCAATCCCTTAACTTGCGCGTAAATAAAGCTATGGAGGTATTTCACGATTGGTTCTCTATCAGCGGACTCAAAGTGAACGCCAGTAAAACAAACTTAATGTTATTTCGCACGACTTCCAAAAATAAAAGCCACCTAAATTGTGCTTTAGATGGAGTCCATGTCAGTATGGTGGAGGCAGTAAAGTTTTTAGGAGTACATGTTGATTGTTATTTAAATTGGAAACCAGAACTTGAAAGCTTGAATAACTCCATCAGCTCGGCATGTTATGTACTGAGAAGCCTGAATACTTCATAATTTAAGTTGCGAGTATACTTACTTTTTTCACTCTGCGCATAACACTTTGTCACAACACCAATTTATCTCATCTGCTCGACGTCCGTATGTCCGTAAGGTTTTTTTTATCTTTTTAGTTGTGGTACCTACCCCACACGAAAGTGCCTGTAGTTTGAGTTTGAGATATTGTCAAAAAAGTTTTTGGGCGCCACTTTTAAATATGGTGGCGCGAGTAGCCAAGACGAGGTGGCGAAGTGAACATTTCGAAAAGATCACATTGAAATCAACAATTTCCAAAACTCCCGGAAAACTGCCAAATAAATGGAGTAAAAAGCTTGATCAAGAAATGGTCTGTCGAAACTATTTTAGTAATCGATGGTCAATTTATTTATGTGATTTTTTTTTCTTACAGGTGTCGCCCTAGGGTCTTATCAGCTAGGTCTAAGATGTACCTGTGGAACGTGCTCACCGTGGCTGTTTTCTACACGTTACCCGTCATACAACTGGTGGTCACATATCAGAGGGTAAGTTTAAGTGTATTTTATTTCGTAATCAACAGGTTTTAACTTCATTCTAGAGGCCTTCTTTTAAGTATGGAGATACCTGTAACAGAAGACCATACAAAGCCTGTTAATGATAATATAATAAATAAGAAAACTAAAATAGAGAATTGCAAAATAATCTGCGTTCGCTATTTATTTGCCAAACATAAGACACACAACCACAAACACGAGACTTTTTCAACAGTACTAGTCGATCTAAAATCTACTTTATTTACACTTACATAAAGTTGAAAATTCGTGTTTGTTTACATGTTTAGCAAATAAATTGCGAACGCAGTGTTGAGATCTGTTTTATTGTTTAAAACTTACTCATGTTGCGTGCAGTGCGAACGCAAATTCAACAAAACAAGTTATGAGATTTGTTTCATGTGACAAGTTTCGAAACATCTACACGTTGAATGTTTCCTAGTGCAAACACATAGTAAGAGTTGGTCAAAATTGTTTAAAACAAAACTGGTTTTGATTTTTAGAGGTCGACGGAACAGCGCTCTGTTTATTAAGTTATAAATTAGGGGATGAATCGATTGAATACTTGCCTAATTAATATACATCTCAATTATTACAGCTCCTGAACCAATCAGGAAACCAAGACCTATGCTACTTCAACTTCCTCTGCGCTCATCCTCTCCTAGTACTCTCAGACTTCAACCACGTGTTCTCGAACCTAGGCTACGTCGTCCTAGGACTGCTGTTCCTGATGCAAGTGTGGCGACGGCACAACACGCATCACAACAACACTCCCGCGCAGGTAAAGAGAGAAAGAAAAGAAACATTTTCAAGACATTACTTAAATCTGCCATTCTGCTTATATATTTTATACAGGGTGGCACGGACATCGACGCAAAAACTTTTACTCATGGATTCAGTACATGGTTCTGAAGCGTCCTGCTTTGAAATTTTTCGTAGGTTATAATAAATCTGCTGTTTCATAGAAAAGTGCAATCAATACCAACGCGGTCAAAATGAATGGTGCAGCAGATTATTTGTTTTTTTTTGTGACGAGTCTTTTTACCCTATTATACTTGTCCACAGAAAGAACTAGGCATCCCACAACACTTCGGTCTACTGTACGCAATGGGCATCGCGCTCGTCAGCGAGGGCCTTCTCTCCGCGGCGTACCATGTCTGTCCCAACAGCATGAACTTCCAGTTCGGTGAGTTAGCTAGCAGTTGGCGACACTGGCACTGGAGACTAGGCATCCTATATACAAAGAGCTAGGCATCCTACATGCAAAGAGCTAGGCATCCAACAACACATCGATCTGCTATACGCGATGGGTATCGCGCTCGTCAGCTAGGGTCTTCTCTCCGCGGCATACCACGTCCATATACCAATCAGGGTTTCAAACATAGCCTAAGGCTGCCTGTCCATTGATGCGGAGCGAGGGAGAGATGCGGAGTGGAGTTGCGGACAGTTTCTGTCCATTGATGCGGAGCGAGGTAGTGCGGAGTGGAGGTGCAGAGTGTGCGGAGCTAGGACGAGTTCACGCGACGAGTAATTTGAGCGGGCTGCAATACCCCGCGGCTGGGGTTTTCCGCTTACCCGCTCCGCGTCATCGCGCCGCTTCCCGGTTTTGTATGAATTTTTAAACTAGTTCCCAAATCCCTGTCTACTGAAGCGGAGCGGAGATTTTATGCAATTCCATTGGTTAATATTGGCACAGCTCCGTTCCGCTCCTCTCCTCTCCGCTCCAGTGAACATTCACTTAAAACGTGAATTTCATTAAAACATTTGTTTCTCTACAGACACATCGTTCATGTACGTGACCTCAGTACTGTGCATGGTAAAGATCTACCAGTCCCGACATCCTGATATCAATGCGCGTGCGCACGCCACCTTCGGAGTTCTAGCGCTTATTATATTTATTGGTAAGTCGCCACTTTCATTATCATCATCTGTCTAAACTTTGCCGAACAAAGTCAATGGTGCCGATTCTCTTGTCACAAATACTTCTAAACTAGACAAAAAATCACCAAAATTTCGTTTATTCCTGTCAAACGTCAATTTCCCATTCTGAAATAGACTAAAGTGACACAACTTAACTACATTTTAGTTTAGTTAATTGACTCAGGCAAGATTGGATTGGAGGCAGGATTGGGTTAGCGACGAGAGCAGAGCCTCTGCTCTCGTCGCTTGACGTGTCAACACGTTGGGTCCGGGTTCGCAACAAGTCAATCGTCATCCTGAGGGTGCTTCGTTGAGAGGTGAAACACGTGTCGATTTCTTACAGGGTTCTTTATGACTCTTTAAGAACAGTTAAGCGGATTAGGTTACTAAATATACGTCGTCTATTTTATTTGATATTTTAGTTTGACATGACTAAGAAGGCAATTTAAGGAAAATGGTAATTTTGCTATTCTGAATTTAACGTTTCTCACCTAAAATTTTGATTGTCTAACTAAATCCGACTATTTTTATTCGCGATTAAAAAGGTGGGGAATAAAATTAGTTGTCATGAACTAAAATTCACACCAACACCTCGACTTCACGTGCAAAAACAGTACTGTATCTTTTTTTTTGCTTATATATCGTAAATGGTGTGCCATGTCGCAAAAAAAAAAAAAACGATCCCCTTTATAACACCCATAAACCCCTAAAATTCAACATGTAGGTAATACTTTTCATTATTTTTGCGAGAGGACACACCATTTACGATCTAAAAGCAAAAAAAAGATACAGTACTGTTTTTGCACGTGAAGTCGAGATGTTGGTAAGAAAGAAAGAAAAATAATTTTATTCGTCACAGAAACACGTGCATAAAAAAAAAAAAAAACTCGAGTAGGTAACAAAACAATAACAATACGTATACAATCACGAGTACAAAACAGAAATAGTAGGCAGCTGCTGGCACGTCATACTGTGACAAGAAGGCTTCCACTCAGCATGATGCTGTGCTATGGAGACCCACAGCACAGCGCTGATTGGATTGGTTGATTTTGGTGGATGCATGGTAGGTATAACTTTTCATATTTTCAATACAAAATGTGAAAAATTCGATATAAAACACGTTGAGGCTGTCAGCCCTGCGCGCCTCTGGTTCTAAAAAAAAATCACGGGTTAGAGCCAACAAGTACCACGTGGAGTCGCGATTGTCAAATTCAATTTTAGTTGAATCATTTTTAGATATAGAGTTTTTTTTGCAGAATATCTTTAAGATTCTCATAGCCAAAAGTAAGGAATTTTAGTGATCGTTTAGTAAGTTTAGTTCGGTGTACAAGAGAATCCAGGTACTAGTGTCAGTTTCCAGGAGGAGCTCGTGGCTAAGTAATAACAGCCGCACGGGTCGATCCATCAGCTTAAGCTGTGCTTGCCGGGGTTAGTCCGAAGAGTGGAGGCCGCAGTCCAAGCACAAGTAGTTCCCGGAAAAAATTGGTTAATTATGCTGTACCGGTACAGTCAACCGCAGGTCTACAGAAATAATCTCATTTTGACTTTAAAACCCACTTATATCGTAGAAGCAAACACGCATTTTATCCTCGACCTACTGCACAAGAAACGAGTCCGTAAACTGTCGGATCACTTCGAAAACTAACAATTATCCTGGTATTCAATTCCCCAGGTCTTGTGGGAGTCCTTAACGCGAACTTCTACTTCTGGATAGCGTTTACAGTGCTGCATCTGGTCACCTGTTTGGTAATGACCTTCCAGATATACTACCTCGGAAGATTTAAACTGGGTAAGTTTTGTTAAACGACTGATTACTATAATTCAGATTATTAACGGGTAATTTTTGGTTGAGGATTCCGGGTGAAGCTCGCTTCCACCTTCGGCCTGATCATCACTTACCATCAGGTGAGATGCAGGCCAAGAGCTTTACCGTTGTGGTTAATCAATTTAAATTTAAAAAAATCTTTAATTACAGAAGTCCTTGTCTTTAAAAAAAAAAACCCAATCAGCCTGATTGTTTTAAGTTTGGTAATATACCCAAAAATGTTCACAACATCCCTTCACAGATGGCGGCATAATCTACCGAGCTGCGCGTGAGTTGCTGTCGCGCCCTCTGGCGGCCATCACACCCACCTACTGCGGCCGCTGCGTACTCCTCATCATCGCTAATCTAGCCAACTGGGCTATTGCTGCCTATGGGTAAGTCTTCTAACAACCATGTTGGGGTTGGCTTCCAGTCTAATCTACATGGAGTTTACATGGAGCGACTGCCTAACCCAGTTGACACGATACCCCTTGCTAAGACTCGGGCTGTCGGGCCTCTCAAATCAAATATCCACGAATGACAGCCGGGACCGACGGCGTGCTTTCCGAGGCCCTGTGTCATCCTTTTTTAACCGATTTCCAAAAAGGGAGAAGGTTCTGTAAATAAATCATACACCTCAGGTTTAGTATTAATAATGTTTATTCATTTATTTCAACACAATCAGGTTAATTACAATCACTTTAAATTTAGTAAGGATATAACAAAAATCCCTGTTCCGTAAGATATGCTTACGGATCAACGCCTCGAAATAGACTGACTCTCAAAACAAATCAGTTACCAAGTGAATGTTCCCCACTTTAAAGCGAAAGCGTCAAGGTAGCCCGCGAAATTCAAATTTTCTTACGTTTTTTGCAATTTGCAGGTCAGTATCATGTTGTATGTTGATCTAAATATGATTTGCGGCCGTATCAAGTTTTTATTTATAGAATTATAATCATAAAAATAATCAATACAATTCTCTAAGTTCATATAATCGCATTGAACTATTATTTCATGAAATCATGACATTTGGTGATTGTGCTTACTTATGGAGTTGTATTGCTGATTGTAATGGTTATACTTAAAGCCATATTGGTTACGGTCGCGAATCATTTTAATCAACATAAAACCTCACACTGACCTGCAAAATGTAAAAAACTAAAGAAAATTTGAATTTCGCGGGCTACCTTAGCGCATGCCCCTTAAAAACGAAAGTAAACATTCAGCCGGTTATACGACCAATCAGAGCAGAGTAAACAGTACATACAATCATTTGACTAACTAAAATACATTAGGGCTTATGATTAACTGTAAATAAACTGTTTTAATTTAAACAATAATGATTTATTAATTATACAAAACAAATATACTTTAATACCGATATTCTACGGATGAATACTTTAACGGATGTGCAACTTTTAGCGCCAACTGACGCTAGTGGAAAAACGTCCTATTTAGAATTGGTATTTTACAAAATCATTACAGTTCTATTTTCGAATTTGTTTTTTTTTTGTTTTCTCGTCAATTGTGGACCGATTTTTCATTTGGTAGAGGAAGCTTGCGTGGATGTTCTATATAAATTTTATTAACTTTGCTTGGATAGTTTTTGAGTTAGCTTCAATAATACGTATTTTTCCCACTTAGTCGTCTATGTGGATGATATGATGATAACTTCCTGTGACTGTTATTTACATAGCAGGTAATGGTATTCGAATTTGTGTGGGGTAGGTACCGTAACTAAAACAGAAAAAAAAACCCTACAAAGTGAAAAATAACTTTAATTTCGGAAGTCGGTGGCAAAAAACGAAAATTCAAAACCAAAGACACCGAATTCCGAAATTAAAGTTATTTTTCACTTTGTAGTGTTTTTGACAATTCTTGATTATTACAGCTAAGTTAGTTGGTAATATAAAAAAATTCTTATATATATTTTTTTTTCAAATTATTTATCTTTCATTTCAAATCATAATAACAAGTTCAAACTCGTTACTAAAATAGGGATGATGCCTGGGTTAAAAAAATACTATTTAGTCCGTCAGTCAGATAGTAAAAAATATTAGACACATATTTTTTTGCTTTATCACATTAATACAAAATGACTTAGATAAAACGCATTAAAGTTGGGGGGGAGTGGGGGCTCGCTACGCCACAACTAAGTATAAAATCTACCAATTCGCCGTAATCTATTGATTACGTAAAAATACGTGTCCAATATTTTTTAATAATCTACCTGAGGTAAAAAAAAAAAATTGTCGTCATCTCTAATATCCCCCAGTATTGCCAACCTAAATAACATTTCTTGCTCCCACAGTGTTGCCCAACACAGCCGCGACTTCGCCTCCCACTTGTTACTGGTACTAATGAGCAATCTGTTCCTGTACACATTGTTCTATATCGTCATGAAGCTACTGCATCGCGAATCTATTCGGTGGTACAGGTAAGTTGAAAAATATAGCTTGTCCACTCTGAAATGACGCGCCCCACGCACATGTTAATGCGGATGTCTTTGGGTAATGCGATAGTGGGGCGCGTCATTTCAGAGTCTTTCTTTTTCGTGTGGTTAGTGACTAACCTGGTATCAGAGGATTTATGCCGCCCATGGGCCTCTGACTTGGCTTCACATTCGAGAAATATCTCTCAGACTAGCCGGTTTCCTCACGATGTTTTCCTTCACCGTTTTTGAAGCAAGTGTCAATAATACAAAACGCACATGAATCCGAAAAGTCAGAGGTGCGTGCCTTGGGTCAAGACTCGAGACCTATGACTTGGCAGTCCGACGTTCACACCTCTAGGCTATCACTGCTGGTAGCATTTCAGAGTGGAAAAGCTATACTTCCTTCAATTAATTTGGATATGAAAAAGGTAGTGATTTCATGATAACATCACGTTGTTTTCCCCAATGGGTTAGGCAGAGATGTACCTATAGTACACCCACATTTCGCCAGTTATGTTTAAGTCCCATGTAATAGGGGGCGAGCCTATTGCCATATGCACGAACACGAGACTTGCACGGGCACGAACCCAGACACCGGGCTGCTACAGAGAAATTCCAGATGGTAAACCCAATAACACTGGCCGACCCGGGAATTTAACTCGGCACCTCATACTCAGCAGTAGCGTAGTAAAGATTCACCTTAGAATAATGGCATGACAGCATGGAATTAGTATGTACTATACACGGAATTAGTATGTACTATACCCGGAATTAGTATGAACTGTCCTATCAAACTTAAATTTCGCGCGTGTCAAAGCGATTCTGTACCGGAAATGCCGCCCGTCGTGACAGATTTATGACTGCATTCAAATAAAGAAAACACTCGTTTTTATTTCGTCTACCGTCTTGTCGTTAATTAGTTGGGTTTCGTGTTTAGACAAAGGATTCTTTTTAATGCTTAGAATCTTCGAGTGCGAACGCTAGAATTAATACATAAACATTCTTACCGGCAGTTCTTTTGTTCATTGTCATGACGATTTCTGATAAAACTACTATTCCAATTTACACGAAACTTTGTTGGATACATTATGAATAGATAAGTTATCTGAGAACAGCGTTTTTTTACAGACAAAGACAGAATATAAAAACACAAAAAGCTATGACTTTTGAGTAGGTACTAATTATGGTCGAATTTCGACCACTGGGTGACCACTCATCATTCATCATCATTTCAGCCGAAAGACGTCCACTGCTGGACATAGGCCTCCCCAAAATGGGGGGGTTTGCCATAATCACCACGCTTGTCAGGCGGGTTGGCGATCGCAGTATGGCGTTAAAATGCATAGAGAACGCTGCTGCCCATTTTCTAGAGAGTCCCTTAGTCGCCTTTTACGACACCCACGGGAAGAAATGGGATGGTACTATTCTTTATGTCTGGCACCACACGGCACCACTAGTACTAATAAATTATGCAGTTATAAGATAACGTAATGACTCTAACCTACTGCTTTACTTCCACAGCTGGGTGTTTATAGCGATGACGTACTCCATATGGTTTGGATCCAGCTATTTTTATCTGGATCAGAATACTAATTGGGCCGTAAGTATCTTATTTATTTATGATCTTTGGGGGCAAACTGGCCCCGAGCCCCGGGCGCCAACTTCAGGGTGCGAAAAAATTCAAGCGTTGCAGACAAGTGCACCACCCAGGACACCGCAACTTTGTAATAAATGAGACACATAATCTTTCTATTTCTTTCTTTTTACTGCAGTTTTACCGCTCCTTTTAGACTGGCCCATTATCGATTGATAAAATTTGATTTAATTATTGTTGTTACCAAAAAAATTATTTCGAGAAATGACAATCAATTGACAGTAGAATGTGTCAATTTTGACAAGTTTAATTTTTTTAGGGGTGTGTTCACTTTATTATCCCAGATAATTGGAAAGGTTTGTTCGTTTTAGGAGTAAATTAAAATTCACACTAAAATAAAAAACGATGTTTCTCTAAATTGCAGGTCTTTAAAAATGTATGATACAGTTAGAACCAATAGTTTTTGTGATGTGTATCCAAATATATTTATTGTATACCCTGAACTAAAAAAACATTTTTTTTACCATTGAAAAATAATAAATTAATATATAAAATTAAACAAGCCATGCTGAATTGTAAGACCCGGACAATACATTTTGCTTCTCACACCTTTAATCGAACGGGGCCGAGCTATTGCTTCGGCTTTAAGATATGGGTATTAGCCAAATCAATAACTCGGTCCCGTTGTCCTTGGGTTTTTTCTCCGAGTATTCATAATTATTCTCATTAGAAAATTCAATGAATGACAAGGATGAAGCAATAAACTTAAAAAAAACATTTCTGTTCCACAGCTTACCCCGGCCCAGTCTCGTCAAAGCAATCGACAATGCTCTCTACTCCAACTATACGACGCGCACGACATTTGGCACTTCCTATCCTCGACCGCCATGTTCTTTTCCTTCAACATGTACCTGACCATAGACGATAATCTCTCTAGGACGCCCAGAAATAATATTATGGTGTTTTAAGTTAAAAAAATTGTAAGAAATATGAAAAATTGGTCGAAATGTAAGCTGTAGAATGTGCAGAGCAGGCTTGGTAATTGTTTTTACCCTATCTTAAAGAAGGGTAAATACCCTTCTTAGAATCTTCGAAGGGTAAAATATGTCAATCGTGTCACTAATGCCCGGTTACCGAGTCACTTTTAACGGTGGTTTATCTTTTCGTTAGCGCTATTGGTTCGATAACTCGTGAAATGCGTTTCCGAACACCGCAATGTAAGATAAACTCCGTTTAAACTTAGGTTAACTTAACTGACCAATGTGTGCCGTTTATCGATTCGATAACTATATTTGAAGTTTCATTTCATAGACTACCATCAACTTTTAGGTTATACTAGCGTATATTATTGAATTAAATTTCCAGTGAAAGCTAAATACATATTAAACATTATTAAAAAGAGAATACAATGAGTGTTAGTATAATGAATACGAGCAGTTCATCGGTCTGATTCGGAAGTACTATAGTTTATTTTTAATATATCAGTAAAATTTAATATGAGACATCGCTTTGTTAAGAACACTGTGATACACTTATGTGATATTATCAGCCCTGCTCTAACTCCCGTTACGCATTGCAAATATTTATCGTCTGTTTTGGAATACATTTTTATCGGATTACGATTGTACGCTACTTTCATTCCATTATGTTATCTAAAGAATGGATAAAGCACAAACAATTGGAAACATAAATAGACTCAAGTAACTTAAAATGTAACGGCAAAGCAAATAATTATAATACCATGTGCGAAACAAAAACAATGAAGTGAAACTAGAGAAGAAGAAAAAATGACAATGATCCGCCCATAAATAACGACATAACATCTTTTTTTTACTAAAACAATCTTAAGAAATGAATTTTAGACACGATCTTCTATACAGAACCATCTAGCGGCAACTAAGGAACTAGTTATCGGTTCCATAGTTATTGAATGGTCTGTTGCGTATTCAGAAACGCAGTGACAGTTAACCGTAGTTTATCTTAAGCTTAACTTTAATGCATCAATAGCTATTGAGAATTTATCTGGGTAACTCAGAAACCGGGCATAAGTGATTCAATAAAAATCTATTGCCCTTCGTTTGTATAGAAAAATTGTCTAGCTAAGTGGGGTAATTACCCTTCTTACGATTAGAAGGTAATGAATCTAGCATGTTGAAAACAAATTCAATATGGCGGATGTTAGTCGTCTTAATAAGCACATGTAAAAAATGGTTATTTATTGTTAAAAATGTGCAAATGTAATTTGTTAGTTGTTGTTAAAAAGAGTAAAATAAATTGATTTAGTCTTAATTTTTTAAACAAAACTGAGATCTAAAATTTTTACGTGAAATTTGACTAGGTAAGAATTCGAATGTTTTTTTTTCTCGAAAATTGGCGGGAATGTTGTTCGATATGAACATTGTCGAAGTTAATTATAAAAGTTACAATGATTGACGATGCTATTAAAATAAGTACCTACGTGATAAAAATGTTACTAATTTACTTTCTTCAATGAGTGTTTTCATGAAAATTATTGTTTTATCACAGATAAATACAAATTGTTCACTCCACATTTTAGGTATGAAGCTACAAGTAGGTACGCGGCGTGCTCGACTAGTCGAATTCAGTGGGCGTAACGTAGTCAGAAGATATAAGAGTTACGCGATAGAAAGAGAGGCAACTTCTAGGTGAATATAACTGTAGGTAATTAACGCTATGCGACCTGAATTGCACTTTATTGTGTCGTAGCAAGAGTCGCTTTTTATTTAAATGAGTTTGCGGAGTGCACCACCTGTATTAATCTTGGTGATATGTAATAGTTCTTTGTACAAATAATTCTTATTGCATTGTCTCTTAAGGCGAAAGCGTCAAGGTAGCCCGCGAAATTCAAATTTTCTTACGTTTTTTGCAATTTGTAGGTCAGTATCATGTTGTATGTTGATCTAAATATGATTTGCGGCCGTATCAAGTGTTTATTTATAGAATTATAATCATAAAAATGATCAATACAACTCTCTAAGTTCATATAATCGCATTGAATGACTATTTCATGAAATCATGATATTTGACGTTTGTGCTTACTTATGAAGTTGTATTCCTGATTGTAATGATTATAATTATGTAAAGCCATATTTGTTACGGTCGCGAATCATATTTTAATCAACATAAAACCTGACACTGACGTGCTTAATGTAAAAAAAAAAAAAAAAAATGAATTTCGCGGGTTACCTTAGCGCAGGCCCCTTAAAGGAGTTCCTAAAAAGTATTTTCTTGTTAATGTAAAGCCCATTTAGAAGATCAACTCTCTAGCCTATGGCATACAAGTAAATTGAAGCAACAAATGACTAGCAACATGTTTACACCAGAGGTCGTGGGTTTGCAAACAGGCACTTTACTTTGTTCTGTAAATAATTTCATCACCACTGCTCTCAAAACGGTGAAGGAAAACATCGTGAGGAAACCGGCATGTCCTAGAACCAAAAATTAGAAGACATGATACATTACCAACCCGCACTGGGCCCGCGTGGTGGATTACGGCTCACTCCGTCTCACAGAGAGGAGGCCTGAGTCCCAGCAGTGGGAAGCAGGGTGATTATTCTATATGTAAACACTGCAACTATTATTGTTGCTACAACTTATTGCATGCCACTGGCAATTAAATCGCCCCGTGTACAGTATTTTAATCTCACAAAGCGACGCGCGCTTTACTTATGGTAACAAACACGCTGTGAATGTGTGCGTAAGCGCAGGAGCTCTCGGTATCGTCCGAGGCAATGGCGAAGACGGAAATGTTTGTGTGTTATGTGCTGATGCTATTTGTTTTCACGCAGACAGTCACAGCGTGTTTGTACAATGGTTACCACAAATAAAGCGCGCGTCGCATCGTGAGATAAAAATACTATAAATTGGGCTAAATTATTGATAGTGTATTGTAAATTGTGCATATGAATAGTTTTCTGATAAACTTCAAGGCTTGGAATAGATGAAAATAGATACTTTGATTTTAATTGATATATTTACGATTTAAGCCCAGGTACGCACGGGCGATATCTTTCCGCACACTGGATTTTCAACGCTCTGCTTAGCGCCAAAAGTTGAAAATCCAACAGTGTGTTTTTTCGACGAGCTGGGTTGAACTCTGTTGGATTCTCAAAGCTCGGCTCAATACCGAGAGTTGAAAATCCAGTGCGGGACAAAAATTCCGCTGCGTTATTCTTACGTCCGTCCGAACGTGAGCTAACTCGAAAATATTTAAAAATAGTCATTGAATTTTTTGTGTCCTAATGTTCTATTGTGAATTAGTTGTGAATAATTTAATAAACAAAATATCAAGATCAATTTTGAATAGCCTTAAAATATTATGTTCCATTAGAATATTATATTTAATGATAAATATCCTCTTAAAAAAGTCATTAATTTAGAAAATATTCATAAAAATATTTGTCTCGATATTATATTCCGTGCGCGACTGTTAGTCACCGCCTGAGGTATTTGAGCGGTGAGACGGGGAAAGTAGATAAAGGCCAAACTAACTCAGTGTGGCAATTTTGTCAATGGCGCCCTCTCCTGTCCCACCGCTCACATACCGAGGGCGGTGATTACCAGTCGCGTGCGGATTATAAAACAGAAACGTTACTGATTAATTTCATTATTTTCATTCCATTAAAAGTTAAAAACTTAATACATATAATAAATAATACAGGGTGGCAGGGACATCGACGCGAAAACTGTTACACACACTGTAAACACACTGTTTACTGGATTCAGTCCGTGATTTTGAAATCCCCTGCGTTGAAATTTTTCCGCGTATGTATTGCACTTTTCTATGAAACAGCAGTTTTTTTTTTAAATAACCGTCGAAAAATTTCAATGCAGGGGATTTCAGAATCATGTACTGAATCCATGGTAACAGTTTTCGCGTCGATGTCCCTAACAAAAAAGTAAAAAAAAAAAAAAAAAAATTGCTATTTCAAATTCAAAGTTTTAGTACTAAAATCACCCCAAATCTATGAAAAATTTGCAAATTTTCAACAGGGGTTATAAGTTATGATACTTTTAGACACCCGCTAAACGAAGCCCGCCCGCGCCCAATGTAATAACCCGATAAAAATCCCCATTCAAAAAAAATTGTGGGGATTTGCGTTTTTCCTGATAATTTCCACATTCTTAAGAGATTTTATCCTGAAAGTTGGCAACATCGCAAATAACTGCCAAATATTTACCTGTTTTGATTAATATAGTAATATTACTGTATGGAAATAAAAAAATGTGGTTAACTAGCGAACTAGAATATTAATTATGAATTGCAATTATAACATTGAATTTGATGTTATACCCATTTTAGGCGTAAAAAACGCACTTGGAAAGTTTCCAAATAGTTTTTTTTTTACATCTAAAACTAAACATTCGGTGTTACGATATTAATTAAGTATTGCATTTAATAATCAATATTACAGTTCCCTAGTTAGCCAAATTTCTTATTTCCACACAGTAATATTGCTTAATTAATCAAAACAGTGAAATATTTGACATCTTTTTGCGACGTTGCCCAGCTTCAGAATAAACGCTCTTAACAACACCCTCACGGATCAGACAGAGTTTTATTTTACATGTTGTATAGTGATGTTCTTCAGAAAGGTCAGATACGTGGTACTCACAACCGGCGTGCGTGTATGACCAGATGTATGAACATTAACGAGACAAGAGCAGTATGTAAGGACCGTAGCAGATGGCGTTCTGTAGTTTCTGCTTACCCTCATGGGAAGAAGGCGTTAGTTTATGTTTTAATTACATATAAGAAATTGGCCGGCTAGTACTGTTATTCTATTAAATAGTCCGTTTTATTAAGTCGATTTTAGAACCTAAAAATATCATATTGTAATTAATTTTGAAAGTAAAATCCGTATCGTATTGACAATTTCATTTTTGTAAGTATCCATTGTAATTATATATAGTTTCATGAATTTACAGATTTTTTGTTTATTTTAATTTAAAGTCTAAATAATGTGAAGAAAGAAAGAAAAAGTATTTATTGAGACTCGCACAGGAAATCACAAATTAAACTAAAAACACACTAAACATAAATAAAAAAGAAAAGACAAAGTAAAAATTAATGCAGTCCTGTACGAGGCCAAAAGGCTCCTATCTCAGCATAATGCTGCGACATTTAAAAAATAAATGTCGCAGCGCTGGTATTCTGAAAGGGTCCGATTAATATAGAGATGCTGCGAATACTGGCTATTATTCGGTATTCGGCATTACTCTAATAATAGTGTCTATCGATTCGACATTCGGCGAATAGTTGTCTAAATAAAAATAAACTTTTAATGAACAGAATTAAATGAAGACTTAAAAATAATTAAACTTTTATTAATCTTTAAAAACAAAACACAGTTAGCATTACTATCATTAATATAAAAAGTTAGCCAAAAAACAGTCATGTTGAAGTTAATTAGTTAGGCTTTTTAATTAATAATTTAATATGTAAAGTCCAAAAGAGGCAGCTGTAAGTTTTCCTAAAATTAATAAAATTAAAATAAATAAGATCTCGCCTCCGAAAAAAAACTAGCGAAACGTGGGTGTTCTTTCACTTCTGCCGGACCCTTAGAGAAATATTGTCGTGATGTTATGTATAGAAGTTAATGTGTGCTGTTGCAAAGTATGTTTGACTAAATTAAGAAATAGTTATACTACGCAAGCGTAGTTATAAAATGTCATTCTAGATTATAAAATTAAATTTTAAACGTTACAAAAGAATTTGTTTAAAGGAGATCACCCATTTTGTTCGGTGATTTGGAATTAAAAAAAACAAAAGTCGGCGGCCAGGAATGAATTCGATTTTATTCGAATGGTGGCAGTAGTAGAAACATTTCTTTGTATGGCGACAACGCTGTAATTTATTTGCGAACAAAAATATACAACGATCTTTAAATTAAATAAATTAGCCCTCCCGCTATTTCATGTAACAGCCCGTATGCAGCACCTCACAAATACAATGTAAAACAACATTTTCAGCCTCTCCATCCATCGTAAAAAAAGTAGGTCGGGGTCTCATTTCCTATAAAAAGATTTGCGATTTCTGTCTTTTCTAGTACTCAAACCTCAGTAGGTCCAGTCATTTTTTTTTGATCCTTTTATGAAACAGAATCGATTGGCATCAAAAAAAGTTTTTGCGAAAGCTGTCCATTTTCTTGCTGACTACGATTTTATCAAAATCTGTGATCTGCATTCAAAATATCTCAAAAAGTTAAAGACAATCTCCTAACACCATTTTCGTGTAGAACAACGGTTTAGGAACCAGCCCTTACCGTCCCATCTCAAAAATCTAACCTGTATAACTCCGAACACAAATTGTTCTCGAGTTTGACGCCTTAGTAAAAAAATAATGCGTTAAATTTAAAAACATGTAATTATTATTGAAAGAATGGGTGATCTCCTTTTAAAAAATACCTCGATACTTTTAAGCTTCCGGACACGCCTTAGTAATTTATTATCTGAGAAATGAAATTAAATGAAATTGTTTATTCTGTAAATAGGAAATCGGAATAACTTTTACACATATTATAAAAAAAATTGGGTGTGGCAGTGTCGTGGACCGCGCCGCGCCGTGTGCTTTACGTCGTACGTTACGAGTAATATTTTCTTTGAGACGAATTCTATGATCCTGTAGCTAACGAGTGGTGTAATTAAATTTTGAATGTAGATGATAGATGTGTTGCTGCAGCGTCAAACTGTATCCGCCGATTTTGATATTATAAGTTTTTTGAATTGCCTCCCACTATGGAAGTAAATTTAAAGAATATGTATTAACGTCTTAAATAAGCATGATGGAGTCGGAGTCGTTGCTGGCAACGGCAACTGCAGTAAACAGTTGGTATTGTAACCACTTTTTTTATTGCATATAACTTGACTATAAACCTTAATACTCGCACATAAAGTTTATTATCATTTGCAATATATTGACTACTTCGATTGAAATGTAAACGTGTTTTTATTAAAATAAGAACAAAAATATTTATGAAAAAATAAAACAGAATTACTAAGCAATAAGGTTGAAAAAACTGTGTTGCAAAATAAGACCACAACGTTATTTGTGGTCCAATTTTTCCGGCCGTGTTTGATGCGCTCTTCGGAAATCTAGTATAATGTTGATCGAAGTAATTTAACTTCCACCAAAGCTTATAAATTAGTTAATTCAATTAGTGAAAGAAGGTGCTATAAAATTGTTAAATTAAAATTTTAAAATATTTAAATTGAAAATGTCTTCTTGCTTGTAAGCTTATTACAAACAGAACAATATTCCCTGTTTTTAGTTTTATAATATAAATTAATTTTTTTAAAAAGAATAAGATGCTTGTGTTTTTAAACAAAGTAAAAATATTGTACTTATTAGGGTCAGTTATTCGTACGAAAATTAATGTGACCAATAAGTATAGGTAGTGTGTGTGTGTGTGTGTGTGTGTGTGTGTGTGTGTGTGTGTGTTTGTGTGTGTGTGTGTGTGTGTGTGTGTGTGTGTGTGTCTCTGTCACAAATTATAATTTGCAGTTTTACTCCTAATTGTGTTTCGAGAGTGATTCGGATTTGTATGTGGGACTAAACAGAAACATATATGAGTCAATCTGCCTGGCTTTTCCCAACTAGGTAGGTGTCGGTTCCAGTTAAACCAGATGCAGCTGAGTACCATTATTTCACATGGAGCGACTGTCTATCTGACCTCCACAACTCAGTTACTGGGTAACACAATATTGGTAGAAATAAATAAAAATATTTAAAAAGTATTGTAATTATAGAAATGTTAAAAAAATGTAAATATTATAATTAAATACGCGTCACAACTTTTAAAACATCTTTCTACGATTTTCGTTTTGTTTTTTCTCTTTCACTCATGTAAGGCACTTAAGAATTTTAGTAAAACGCAATATTTAAAATGTAGGTAGCATAAAACTTGCACCCACTTATTCTGCAAGTAGAATGCATGCAAGTTGCAACAATATACTTGCATGCAAGATAATAATAAAATTGTGTAAGATCTCGCCTTAAAACTCTTTACGTATTTCCTAAGAAACTGCAATACTATTTCTAAATCTTTTTTAATGTAATTTACGTCGTTTCCAAGCTTTTTAGAGGGAGTGTCACAATAAATCTTTCAATCAACATTTTCTCTTCTTGAGCACGATATTTACTTGCAAGTTTTATTGTGCAAGTTGACGTCTGCAACTTATTTGGACACTGCAAGTATCTTAAACTATAACTGTCAGACATTTCTACACGCAAGATAAAGTCTATTTAACTGGCAACATTTAATTGCAAAAAGTTTCTTGCAAGTTGCAATTAAGAACGTTTATTCTGAAGGTGGGCAACGTCGCAAATAGATGTCAAATATTTCCCTGTTTACAGGGGACATCAATGACATTTTTATTAACTGAAGGGTAATATTTACAAGTGGGTCCATAACAACTTATAACTAAATAAAAAATCACTGTTTTGCTTAATTTTGCAATGTTACTGTGTGGAAATAAAAAATGTGGCTAACTAGCGAGCTAGAATATTGATTATAAAATGCAATAATTAATATCGTAACACCGAATGTTTAGTTTTAGATGTAAAAAAACTAATTGGGAACTTTCCAAATGCGTTTTTTACACTTAAAATGGGTACAACATCAAATTCAATGTTATAATTACAATTCATTATTAATATTCTAGTTCGCTGGTTAGCCACATTTCTTATTTCTATTCAGTAATACATATTGCTATAAGAATCAAAACAAGTATTTTTTTTTTTAAATATTGCCCCTCACTATGAATTTCTTCTTGTATCGTGGTTGCGTTTACAAACATAGAAACTCACATACACTAACACCCAGACCCGGAACAACTACAAGCAGATCATACAAATATTTGTTCCGTGCGGGGATCGAACCCGCGACACGTATATTTGACAGTTATTTGCGACGTTGCCAACTTTTAGGATAAACCCTCTTAAACACCCTCTGACATTCTCGCAGAAGTATTATCATATAACCACACAATTGTACAGAAGGCGCACTCCGTATTTTACGAAAGAAGCTACAAGTACGCGGTGGGTTCGTCTTGTTGGGCCAATTCAGTGAGCGTAACGTAGTCAGAAGATATAAGAGTTACGCGATAGAAAGAGAGGCAACTTCTAGGTGAATATAACTGTAGGTAATCAACGCTGTGCGACCTGAATTGCTCTTTATTGTGTCGTAGCAAGAGTCGCTTTTTATTTAAGAGTGTTTATTCTGAATGTGGGCAACGTCGCAAATAGATGTCAAATTTTTCGTTGTTTTGATTAATTTAGCAATATTACTGTATGGAAATAAGAAATGTGGCTATCTAGCGAACTAGAATATTGATTATGAAATCCAATCATCAATATCGTGACACCAAATATTTAGTTTTAAATGTAAAAAAATGATTTGGAAACTTTCCAAATGCCTTTTTTACACCTAAAACGGGTACAATATCAAATGCAATGTTATATTTGCAATTCATTATTAATATCCTAGTTACCTAGTTAGCCAAATTTCTTATTTCCATACAGTAATATTGCCAAATTATTCAAAACAGGTAAATTTTTGACAGCTATTTGCGACGTTGCCAACTTTCAGAATAAATGCTCTTACGTAAATGAGTTTGAGAGTGCAACTCACGTCGCAAAGCGCTAATTACGTACAGTTATAATCGTACTTGTAGCTTCATACCCAAAATGTGGAGTGCACCATCTGTGTTCATCAGTGATGATGATCAAGTTTCTAAGACTGTTGTCGTTCTCTCTTGTGTAGTTATGTGTAGTTCCACTATGTAAATAAAGATTGCTTTTATATTTCGTTGTTTTATTTTTGTGCAACCATCTCAATTAAATTTTGGAATTTCACAACAAGGTTAAAATCCTCAATTCAGACCTTTACACCCGTCAGACCAAAGTTCGGTGTGCCTAATGCCCAACAAAATGCGATTCCGAGACCGCAAAATATCCAGCAAATTAATAGGCAATAAAAATAATATAATAGGCAAGCAGTAGCAATGCCTACTAAACAAAATCACCAACCGCAGCGGTTTCCTCAAAACAGTCATGCTGATGCTCTATTACGCATAAGAGTTAACGCATTAAACGACGACTCATCTATGATAGTTAAAATAGACAAACAGGAACAAGGAAATAATATTTCAAAAGACGCAACTCCTAGTTCCATTGTTATTTCATCCGACGATGACGACGACAGACCGAGATCCCCATATTCGATTCAATCATTGGATAGTGGAACTCTTACAGCCTCTGAAAAACCTGACTCCTTAACTAATATTACAGTTCATACTGAAGAAAACACCGACTCTGCTGACATACCAATACTAAACGAAGCTATTGATACAAAACCTACTCAAATATTAATATTCACATGGAATAGAAACGAATTTGTAGTTAAAGATCTCTCTAGAGATAAACAAAAGTTACTCGAAGTGCAAATGCCTACGGAAAACCTCTTACTAGTTAAAAATTTCCTTAAAGAGTACATAGGACCTATAATTAAATATTTCCTTTATTTCGAAGACAAAAAACATAAAAAAATATTTTCCGAGGTAATTACAAACCTTTCTAGAAAGGATTCAGTTACGTTTTAAGGCTTGTGCAGACCAGCGCGACTTGTCGCGTGACCCGACACCGGTTATTGTTATACTGTGAAGTTTTCTTAGAAATTGTATTGTTCGTGTCGCGCTGGTCTGCACAAGCCTTTATGAATGCACCCTAAGAGTACTTAGTCTATAGTATCTAACGGTATTCGTTTTTGATTCATCTTTGTAACTGTACCAGGGTTTCCCTAACTGTGCATCACGACATTATCCCAGGGGCGTCGTGAGGCGATCCACATAGATGAGAAACCCTTACACCAAAAATTTGGACAGAGGAAGAAGAAATATTAATAGAATTATCCTTTAGCTCCAATACGACAAAAATAAACTGATCGTTTTGAGAAGGTATGCTCAAAAAAGCAAGCACATCGTTCTCATTAGTAGCCAGCCAACAAAGTAAAATAAACACCTCTTTTAATTTTTTACCGACTTCTAAAAGGAGGAGGTTATCAATTCGGATGTTTATATATATATATTTTTGAACTCTGTCAACACTGATTTGCAAAATTCTTTTTTTGTTTGAAAGCGTATACTTTCGATATGGTCCCATTGTCACCAGGTCAGGAACTGATGATGGGATCCGGGAAAAATCGAGGGAACTTTTCAAATAATATAGGCACGACTATAGCGATTTGGGTATTTTTTATAGTACCTCGTACCTCGTGCAGTTGCTCTTGGAAAGCGTCATTTGGTGAAGTGGAACTGATAATGAAGACCACAGGATGGCCACCGGAACTACTCAATAATAAGTATTTCACGGGTTGCAATTCGATTACTTAAATATTGTTGCCAAGCAATTTATGCTCTTAACAATGCTTATGGAGAAGTGGAGCTGATGATAAAGTACCAGGAGAACGCAAAGATTAACGTCCCTGCATCGGGAAAAGCAATATTTTTGTAGAAGGTGATCAATAGTTGAAATTAGGCTATGGTAACTTAGATAAATTACTAACTGACCCACTAAAAAGAGAGAAATAAAAGCTTTTTAACGGCAAATTACGAAAATACAAAACCAAGGACACTGAAAGTTATTTTTCAGTTTGTAGTGTTTTTTTGGAAGTTGGATGTTTTTTTTTTTGTAAAAAAGTTTTTATTATCTTACTATGATTTTTTTTTTGTTCTTATTTTCTAATAATAAAAATTATGAATGTTATTTAGAGTTTTTCTGATTCAGTACTTTTTGGCCAGAGGGAGGCGTCGCAAAAAAAGGGTAAATTCTCAAGGGCGTCACAGTAAAAATAAGTTTGGGAAGCCATGAACGGTATTTTTTTTTTTTAAATGACCCATCCTTACGACTTTCCCTGATTGGTCACCTACTTTAATTATGCTTCCTACCTTGGTTGTAATTGAGGCGCAGGTGCATCAAATATCAAGTGTTTGTAGCAAACAATTTTTTTTATTTGTTGCTTGTTTTCATTCACTTATTTTGTTTTGTTGTTATCGCTTCGTTTTGTTAGAGGCCTCACTAGCGGTTCACCACCATTCGTACAACCATATCATCATTTGCCTAGCCTTTTCCCAACTATGTTGAGGTCGGCTTCCAGTCTAACCAGATGCAGCTGAATACCAGTATCTTACATGGAGCGACTGCCTATCTGACCTCCACAACCCAGTTACTGGTAAGACCGGTTGTCAGCCTTTCGGGATTCTGACGACCCGTAACGAAAGTCAAAGATCTACGAATGACAGGCGGGACCAACGGCTTAAAGTTATTTCCGAGGCACGGAGGGGTCTGGGTATGTAAAGATGGTCACCCATCCACTAACCAACTGCGGCAAGCGTAGCTTATCCTGATCGATCTGCCCGTGCAGCTGTTATTACTTAACCACAAGCCCCGCGTACAACCTTAAGCGTATGCATATTTAAAAACCGGCCAAGTGCGTCTCACGCACAATGAAGGGTTCCGTACAATATAATGTACTCTGTGGTTCCGTAGCTTGGATGAGTTTATCCCAAAAACAAACTTAACATTGAAGTTGAAAACATGTTCTCCCATACATCGATAACGTCACGGTCAATTCTCCAACTGGTTGGTTGGAACACTAGAGCCGTGGGGTCTGAGTGCTCATCGAGTATTTTGGAATATCGCCAATCGGTTGGTCGACTCTTCACGTGACCAGAGGATTGGCCAATTTTTAGGTCAAAGAAGCATCATTGCCATTCAACGTGGCAACGCTGCGCTGCCAGCCTTTTGGGCACTTTTAGCGATGCGGATGATTTTTTGATGCCCAACGAGATCTTCCTTTATTTATTTTTTATTTTTTTTCCACTGTTTACTTTTACGTTATTCATATATTTTAGTGTTAGATGTACATATATATTATTATAATAAAAAAAATGTTTTAAAGAGGGTTAAAGTATTTTTAAAGAAAAAATTTAATAATTTATAATAAAGGACATTGTTAAAAATGGCCTATGAATCAACACGTATGAAACCTTTACTTTAATTTAATTACTAGTTTTTTTTTATAATTTACATTACAACTATTACAATAGAACGGACACTTCTTAATTTCGAAAACATTTTAAAAGTAATTCACTTCGATCTTATTCCCCGGTGCCATTATTTTTGTTCCAATTTGACGTTTTGGTGTAGGCGAAGGGCACTAAATCATACAGCCAAGTCTTTTTGCGCAGCGGTATAGTGTGCCCCGTAATTACAACGCTCAGCACTCTCAGCGCTTAATCTATGAATAAGGTATTTAGTTACAAACAGAATAAAGTGATTAAAAAGCGCTGTGTCAAACGAGCAACAGCGACACTGACTGTCGATGAATTGATAGATGACAGTTTGACATTTCATAGTAATGACAGTGTTGTTATTTTGTCACTCGTATCCTAACTCCTGCGCTTGCATCTAGCTTGCGTTGCTTGTGTGTATTCGTTTGTGTTATTGCATTTTCTGGTTTTTTTTCGATTGTAACCAACAACTTGGCGTGAACAAAGGACTGTGATTTCCTCTTGAAATATCGACCTCTGACTGTGATGTCATAGCCCTAAACTAGTCATAACTACAAATAAATTAGTAACTACTTATAAAGAAAGACTGGTTCTGACTACCTAATAGTACATTATGCATGTAAAGAAACGTTTGAAAATAAAATCCAATGTATTTTCACTAATAAACGCTAAGTTAGTATGTTTCTATTGGCCTTATTATAACCTCAAAATCCGAAAGTGTTTTAGATTTTTTACAATTCTCAGAAGTGTCCGTGATTTTAATTTAGTTTCAGTCGAATATATGCATTATTTAGAATACAGAAAGTAAATTCCCGTCTCTGTTGGTTCTTAGGCGAACGATGTATGGACGCCGAACAATGTCCTTTTTATTGTAAAAGAATTTTGAAACAAATTAAATATAAGATGAATGAATTTAATAAAGTCACAGTTCAATACCCTATAGGTTGAGATTTATTTGCGAATATCACAACATGTCGCATCCATGGCCCTATTTTTTTAGAGCTCCAAGGGACCCTAGACCTACGACAAAATCACAAACATCTAGACAAAATCAAACTGGTTGCTTATTTAATTATGTATTTGTTATTTTTTATAACACTGATTTTACATTCTGTGATTTCTTGAACTCACACACTGACTTATTAGTATTACTTGTTAAAATGTTAGGAATATCGTATAATTTTACAATGTTTGTAAATATGTGAGCACCATGTATCTATCACATATTTAATTTATCTGTAATTGCTTTATTTTTCATTCTTTTTTACCTATCGCGGTATAGTAATCTTATTCTAGATGCATCGTCTTCACATATAATTATATAATTAATGTATACAAAATATTGTAAAAACATTTTAAAAGAGTAACGGTGGAGTTTCTTGCCCATTCTTCTCCATACGAAAACTACCTTTTGGAAGGGGCGACTAGAATCCATTTTATTTTTTGTAAACTTGACGTTCATAAATGCCTTTTATGTGCCTAATTTAAATAAATTGTTTGAGTTTGACTTTACGTATTTGATATTAATTTCAACTGGATACCACCACGCGCTGCCGTGGAAAACGATCTTAACAGACCGACAGACAGACGGACGGACAACGAAGTGATCCTTTAATGGTTCCGATTATTTAAACATTTAAAAGCGGCTAGCCGCGCTGTTAACCGCTGTGCGTGATGAGGAGGGCTTAAGTTTTTTTCTCAAACATGTTGGAAATTCGAGCATTATTTGGACAACCAACCTTCTTCGAGATAAATCGAAAATGTTATACTGCTCAAATACATGCGGGCAGCGGCCGGCAATGTTAGTAAAAAAATCCATAACAGTCATGTTTAGCGGTCGAATAAACTACTATGATAACTTATCTGTCGTGTAATTTAAAAATGGAACGAACTTTTTACTTCAAAACAGGTGTTGAACATGGATAGCAAATCAAGGGCATTAATTTGAACAATTTTTATAAATAAATAATAAACATTATGAGTGTTTTTCTTATGAATGTAGTTATCCTTGTAGATTTGAATCCACCATTTAATATAAGTTAGATAACTTTATCTACTCTCTTATCGTAATATTCGAATTTTATACAACAAAATGAACGTTTTTTTGACTTGATTGACATTTAAAAAAATTGACATTTAAAATTAGAATGTTTTATCACTTTTTCCGTAACAAAATAATGTTTTTTTTTTTTTTTTTCTATTACGATACAGGGCAAATCCAAGAAGTTAATATCACCATGGAGTTTCTACCAACTTTTGTAATGGAACATTACGAGGGACAGCAGCACCGCTCTAGCGCATGCGCGGTGATGTGCAGGGTGCAGGCGCCATTCACACGTGAAGTTGTACTGAATTGCGTGGGATTTTTTTATTCTTGATCTTTAACTTTTATTTTTTATTATTTTAGTAGGTTCAATCCATAGATATATTATATTTCTATGGTTCAATCCCAATGTATGAGAGTAGATAAAGTAGTCTATGAAACTTCACATAACTAGGTATTAAAACAGTCGTGTGATACTATTAAAAACCTCGCCTACACGCTCGTATTTTAATACCCTTCATTATGCAACAGTTTCATAAACTACTATTACGTGTATTTATTTGGCTATGCAGTTTTACGTAATAGTACTTAGAATTGCGTCACATCTCACACTCTTTAAAGCGTTTTGACAATTTGCATGTAATTAATTTTACTTACGTAAAAAAGGGGCCCAGGCAGTTAAATTGACTAATTATTCTAGTTTTTTAAAAAGAAATAGTGCATATTGCATACCGTTAGAAAGGGCATGAACCAAAGATGTTTTTCAAGAATTAGAACTGGGGGCCGATTCTACTAACAAAATTGTTCTGAAATTGCAATTGAACCTCAGCTTAATCAGCTATCTAATTACGTAACATATTTTCGTAAAAGACAACGACAAATTGGTTTCATTTTGACAGTTCAACAACATTCATTGCGTTATTTACTTTGTTGAACAGATTTTTCTTTTAAATTATAAAGCAATGGATTAGCAATCTGTTTCGAAACGATTCAGATTGTGATTGATCGTGAATTACGTAATTAGGGTAAAGGGCTTTAAAGCGTTTTCCTATTCTACTAATGAACAACGATCCCACTGCGGTAACGATGTAGTTGACGCCAATGATCGACCGAAACGTTCTTAAAAGTCATTCTGCTAATCCAATCGAACATGAACGATACTTTAAGAAACGATAACTCGTATTCTACTAATATTGTGACACACGCTTGAATCGAAACGGGACTGAACATTCTCGGTTCATGTATCAAAATTAGCGGTTCAACATAAGTTGCTACAAAGCTACTTTTTCCGGATTGATACGAGATTACTTTCGTTTATTCTCATGAAAATTATGGTTTAAGCATATGAATCTGGTTGAATTTGCCCGTAAGTTTACTAATGCATTCGTGAATAAGTTGTAAGTGATGAAACTTTCAATGTAGGTACTCGAAATCAGCTGTGATACTCGAAATCCTCCAAGTGAGAACAGCCAGCAGTCTAATTACGCAACACATTTTATTTCTGTTTACAATTCTGAACCGAAAGCAAGTCCAATTTTAAACGGATGCCATAGTTTGAATTACGATTAACATTTTATAACAGTCGACCGAAATTGGATAGGGATGTTCTAATCAATTGGCTATAATTTGTTTGAGAGATGTGTTTTGTTACACCATATAGGAATGATTAATTTCTAAATTATTGTCCTATAATTATTATTTTTTTAAATTACAACTGATGCTCTACTAGTACTTATAAATGAAAATGTACAATGATTGCCGAAAAATTAAAAACCAATTTTTAAAACACTTTTACCATATTTGCAATACGTAACAAAACGTTTTTCTTTTCACGTTTTTGATATCTGTGGCCAATGACAAAATCGTAGAAAAGCAGGGTTGTCAACTTAGTGGGATTTTCACTAAACCTGGGGGTTTGGACACCCCTACTGGCAGAGAAATTTTGCTTTCAGTGGCCGGTGGTTTTGTCTAGTGGTTAGTTTAATTCTATTTGTAGAAAACAATACAATCAATTACTAAAACTTTGACTCGAGAAAATATTAAAATAACACGATAATGGCATGTTTTATTGTTTGTTTAAAACCTGCGTCAGTGATTTTTCGATTTATTTCTTTCAAATGTCGAAACCACTGCGGATTCGAACGCTGATTTGGAAAGACTGACACAGCATGACGAATATATTAAAGCCACACAGAGGCTCAGCCCGAGAGATCGAAAAACAACGTCATTTCAAAAAACATATCTCACGGGAACATACGGGATAAAAAATCTGCCGTTAAGCCATTTGAAAACAAACATCTTCACTCAATTTATTTCAATAATTATACTGCGGTTGCCATTTGTCATGCCACCAACCTTAGAGTATATGACACTGGAGAAGCCATAAGCACAATATTCCGAACAAAACATTCTGTCACTTTTTGCGGGGGACGCGGTAGCGGAAGAGAAGTCCGTACCATTCATTATTATTTTATCGATATCGATATTCATTCGGAATTTTGCCTGAATCCATGAAATAAAACAGCTGTTGCATAAAATAGTTACATTTTATTATGAAGAGAAAATAACTTCAATTAAATAAAAGTAACTAAATTTGTAATAAGTAAGTAATCTCAATAAAAATTAGGTCAAGTTCAAAAAAAATATATTTATATACAACCTCTTCAATGGACATTAACAAATGATAAAACATTGAACAATAAAAAATAATAAAAAAAAATAATTACTAAGTAACTTTTACTAGGAAATTATCGACATATCAATTTTGGTTTCAAACATGACCTCAACACTACGGTAGTCTCGTTAACATTTTTACTAGAGGACATAAATAATCGCATGTCAAGTGACTGTAAGTTTTGCTGATTTGACGTATATTTTCGTAATGCAAAAAAAAGTATTTTGAACATAAAAACGAGATGTAGCGAGACTTGGTGACGTCACAGAAGCAACGTGAGAAAAATACTCGATTCATGCTACGTTTTATATTGAATCATGGTTGAATCGAATGAAAAATCGATATATATTACGAGGTTAGGATTTAAAATTTCAATACAAAAATGACTAAATCTTAGAAAAAAAAAAGTTACTCAAGGAAAGTTGTTCAGTTCTTTATGTAAATTTGACGTATTTGAACGCTTTTTACACTATTTAAAAGCACAAATAGGCATTTTCACGGAGCTCCACGCGCCATTAAAACGATTTACGAAGTGCGTTAGAATCGATTTGAAAGTAGTTTTTATGAACGTACTAGAACATTTGTTCTTGTACTTTTACAGAGGGGAAGTGTTCGTAAGGCTTCTCCAGTGTTATATACTCTAAGCCACCAACACAATAGAAGTTAAAATCGGTTTATTTAAATGTCTAATCTTATTTTATTAATCGAGTATAGATTTTACGCAAACGGTTAAATATTTTGAAATTGCTTTCAAAATTCGTCTTTAGAAATCGATTTCAGGAGCGGCTCCGGCTCCGGCTAGCAGTTGTACGTGCATCATTCAAAACTATTCAAACATAAACAAATACGTACTTACGCAAAGTTACTATTGCCGTGGTTTTGTGAAATTGGTTTGTCTAGTTCGGATAATCGATACGATTCGATTTCTGACTGAAATCTGATTTTAAATTCGTTTTGATCTATCTGACGCATTTCTATAGCGGACTCAGGGAAAAAAATTGGCAGCACTAAAAGTAAAAGTAAAATAACCTCTTGAATGATCAGCCGACTCATTGTGACGTGTTCAGAGTCGAATTTAATGCAAAATATTGTGTGTCTAAAGTATACCTTTGCTGCTCTAACTTTATCAGTTTGTAGGGAAAAGAACAGGAAAGGCATAACATCACATGTTAAACATCGGAAATAATCCGCGCTGGAATGATCATTCTTTGAAGTCTGTGGAGAATACGCTATCAAACATGGCGATGTCTTTGTTTACATTTTAGTCTTGTTGATTTCGGTAATGTTTTTGTTATGCATCGTTTTGCCTTGAATGTTTTATATTTTTCAACATACAAAATTATATTTACTATTCTCTTACAGTAACATGGGCCTATGCTAAGCAGTTTTGGAACATTTTTCTTGTGGCTTGTGGAAGTCGGAAAAACTTTGGAAAATTCTCTCGTTCAAGGCACTGCGTGCTCTGTTTTCGTTTTCTACTGGCTGCACTAAGACTTACTTAGGCTGTTTTGCTCAATACCGAAAAGTACCTAAGTCGATATTATCACTACAAGTAAGTAAGCCAATATAAATAGGAATAACGTGTGTAAGAGAGTACGTTTGTATCTCATTACATTATTGTAGCTGTAGGTACATTATTAGTCAATCTACCTATGGAGAATCATTCCTTTGTTGCGTAGACACAAGCATCTTAAGTGAGGTTATCTATTTATTGTTGTTAAAATAATTATTAAGTATAGTTACTATGTCCGTCAACCGCAAAGTCTAATTGAAATTGTTAATTGATATTTATGTACATAAGTAGATGCTGAAATAAACAATTATAATCACTAGCCAAATAGCAACTTACTACGAAACATATTTATAATATTTTCACAGACCATGCTAGTGCTGAAAATACAAGAAGGGAACGCTAACATCAATCTTGTTGTTCAAACATGGATTGAATAACCAATCTTCTGTATTAATCATTGAAGGTAAGCTTTTTCACACATAGTTAAGAATCAAGCATAGCAAGTCACATAATTATAAAATTATGAATATATTTCCTTGGCTGAACTTAGTACATAGACACAACATATATTTTGTGTATACCTAACTAATGTTTAATATTATAATTCAGTATTATAAAATATCTGGAGACTAAAATATCAGCCCTAAATAAAGATGAAATTATACAACCATGGCTTTTGTCCAGCCATGGGCTAGTGAAAACCTAGTTGATATGCCAACTTTACTTTGCCACATAATGTTTAAGTACTTTATTTGAGCAGAAAATAATTCGTTTTTTGTTTTAATAGAGTTCCTGGGGCGTTTCACCAATGAAGACATGAAGGCAGCATGAAGGATGTCGCCCATGCTGCGTTGCCCCGTTGCTCTGCTACTTCAGTTTTCAAGCTTCTCAAGAACTAAAGTAGAAACTGAAGATTGTTAATGAAAAATAACCTTTTATTTTTTTACCGGTTCAGTCTTGTACGACAGCGATATAAATGTGTGTTCCTATTTTGTTAATTGATAACAGTGTAAACTTTAATAAAGTGTTTTTATTTTGAACTTGTACTTGTAATTTTTATTTGTACCTATACCTATATGCAGATAAAAATAACTTGTAAGTAATGAAATATTTAAGAATTGAATACTATGCTTTTTATAAACACAGCCAATTGATTATTATAATGATACTATTTAGAGGTACCTATTTACCTAAATTAACTGTCATTCATTAGGTAACAGTAAATAGAGAGAAATAAATTATGGTAAACAAACACGACTTTTATTATATCTTCAATAGCATTTATTCACATTATTATGAAATATTTGGACATGGGGCAAAAAGAAATTGGAAGAAATATGCTGTAAGGATTAGTGGAATTTGGGATAGTCTTTCTGTGGCAGTCACCATGGAATAAGTATGTAGTGCTTGCTAATTCTTGCTGTAAGCGCTCATGAGAGTTTAAATTTTTCCTGAATAATGTAGTTGAGCCTGACACCTGAAATATAAAAAAAAGAATTTAAGTAAATGCTCAATATATTCCATGAACCATTACATCCATCCACAAAGACTAATAGGCCTCTCCCTTAAACACTTCCTTGCACAATCTGTAAAATGGGAAGCGACTCTTCCAAACATTAAAATTTTTGACTAATGAGCCCAAGTGGCTGTGGAGCAGGACCAGCATTAAGCCAAGCATTTTTATCTATGATATAATCATCCAACTTATAATTTGCTTGTCTACATAGTGTGCGTTTAATGCATGTTTTAAATTTCTTCTCATTCAGTTCAAGAATATCGAGTGGTATTTTATTATAACATTTTACACAGTACCCCATAAAAGAAGTGTGCACTTTAGAGAATCTGAAACGTGGTTGATCTAATTTGTTCCTATTTCTAGTGTTAAAATTATGCCTGTCACTTATCTTACTAAAAAGATGAAGATTTTTCCGAACATACATGTTTTCATATATATACTTACAAGGTACCGTCATGATGTTAATTTTCTTAAACAGTCGGTCGATTCTGTAAAAATATTAACGTGAAGCTTAGATGTAGTGAGCGTGAAGTGATCTGTCACTGCCACAGAATCGACCGGCAGGATGCTAGGGATTAACACTATTGACAGCTCACTTCACGCTCACTTCACCTAAGTTTCACGGTGATATTTTTACAGAATCGAACGGCTGTTCCCTTAGAGATTCGCGTCTGCGGAGGTTATATATGGCTCTGACAGCCCTCTTTTGCAGAATAAAGATATAATTAATATCTGCAGCCCGTCCCCATAGCAAAATACCGTAAGACACGATGCTATGAAAGTAACTAAAATAGACCAGTCTCGCGGTATCCACGTCTGTTAGTTGGCGGATTTTCCAAACAGCGTAAGCGGCTGAACTTAGCCACCCTGCAAGTGATGTTAAGTGAGGACCCCACTGTAGTTTTGAGTCAAGCGTATTAGACATTTAAATAGACGTTTTTTACAGTCCGTTCAACCGATTTTGACTTTTATAGCGATGGATATTTTTTTTGAAATGACGTTGTTTCTCGATCTCCACTCGGGCGGAGCCTCTGTGTGGCTTCAATATATTCGTCATGCTGTGTCAGTCTTTCCAAATCAGCGTTCGAATCCACAGTGGTTTCGGCATTTGAAAGAAATAAATGGAAAAATCACTGACACAGGTTTAACAAACAATGAAACATGCCATTATCGTATTATTTTAATATTTTCTCGAGTCAAAGTTTTAGTAATTGATTGTATAGTTTTCTACAAATTTAATTTAATTAACCACTAGACAAAACCACCGGCCACAGAAAGCAATTTTTTTCCGCCTGTATGGGTGTCTAAACCCCCAGGTTTAGTGGAAATCCCACTAAGTTGACAACACTGCTTTTCTACGATTTTGACATTAGCCACAGATAACAAAAACGTGAAAAGAAAAACGTTTTGTTACGTATTTCAATTATGGTAGTTTTTGGTAGAAAGTGTTTTAAAAATTGGTTTTAAATATTTTCGGCAATCATTGTACATTTTCATTTATAAGCACTAGTAGAGCATCAGTTGTAATAAAAAAAAAACAATTATAGCACAATAATTTGGAAATAAATCATTCCTATATGGTGTAACAAAACACATCAGCCAAATAAATTATAGCCAATTTTTTAGAACAACCCTATCCAATTTCGGTCGACTGATAAAAAATGTTTATCGTAATTCGAAATATGGTATGCGTTTAAAACTGGACTTGCTTTCGATTCAGAATTGTAAACCGAAATAAAATGTGTTGCGTAATTAGACTGCTGTAAGGTGGCTTCTCTTTTAAAATGATACCTCGTTGGCAATTTCAATTTGTTTGAAACAAATTTCCAGCTGTCAAAATCGTTACGTAATTCGAATTATAGCCTTTTTAGACGAATAACGTTCACTCTTTAGCGTCTGAAACAGAGTGCAGTTGATATCACAGATTTTAGAGTTACGTAATTCGAAAGTTGTAAACTGAAAGCAATTCTAGTCGAAACGAAACAAATTTGACTCAATTGTAAATCGAAAATGTGTTGCGTAATTAGATAGCTGGATTAATGCATTAAGTTATTTTTAACCCAGGTGAATTAAGTTAACTACTCTGAATTATTCTGCCACAAAATGCCAGAAGCAGAGCTGCCAGAAATAAAAGAATACTTTATTCACAAAAAAAAAAAAAAAATATATACGTAAATTCTATTATATTCGCGACGTCAATTGGATACCTTTAGTTCGACCACCAACATTAAGGGTCTAGGATTTTATAACTATAATAATAATGATTCAGAAGGTCAGAAGGTATGGTAACTCAAAGTAGCTAGATGCGTCATACAATCACTTACACTAATTTTACTATTTATTCAATCCGAAATAATGTATAAGATCACAAACTAAACCTTTAAAAAATATAATACTTCAGTGTCAAGAAAATAAACATGTTTATGAAATGAGGTTGTCTATCAGCAATTTAATCCGACCTCTGCACTTGAATGGATTTTATAATGTATGTGTCTATGTCTATCAGTATATTTTACTGTCTTATAGGCCGGGTAAATTAGGTTTGAACCCTGCACTAAATCCTAACAGCGATTTTTTTCTTGAATCGTGTTTTTGAACTTAACTCTTCAAATAATATTTAAAAAAATAGCATTTTCCAGGACCGCATGAAGGTAAAAAAACAAAAACACATTTTTGTGAATGAAAATTGAGGCAAAATAGTTAACAGGAAATTTTTGGTTAAATTATATAAACAATTCGTAAAATTAATATATTCTTTCAGAATTAAACATCTCCACGGAAATTTAAATAAAAATAAAATTATGATTTCTTTTAATTGTACTTCAAGCAAAAATATTAACAGCAGATAGAGCCTATAAATAAAAATTAGAATAAATTTAACTCCGTTAGATTTTTGCCTGAACCGTTATTGCAAAAAAAACTTTTATTAATATCTTGCGCTAGTATGTACAATACGTTTAATTTTGTTGAATAGCGTATTAAAATATTGAATTAAGTAATAATGCAAAAAAACTGCTGTTAATATTTTTGCTTGAGGTACAATAAAAAAAAAACGTAATATTATTTTTATGGAAATTTCCGTGGACGAAAATGTTATTTTTTTTACCTACTTGTGATACCTAATCTTTTCGACAAACACTCCATACAAACTTATCTGTTAATATTTTTTTCTACCACGTAAATTAAAGTTAGATGTTTTCTTAAAAAAAAACGTACACGCGGGGGTGAACTTTTCGCGGTATACAGTTTAACATACTCCCTTGACCATACCCTACACGTTAAATGAAAAAAATCGCTGTTTTAAATTAATGCAAAGTTAGCCTAGAATTCGGCGTAACTTTCCCGGGCTATTTATTATATTAATTTGAAAGTTATATAATTTCTTTGTTCGATAGTACATTATCTGCTATCTAATTACGCAACACATTTTCGATTTACAATTGAGTCAAATTTGTTTCGTTTCGACTAGAATTGCTTTCAGTTTACAACTTTCGAATTACGTAACTATAAAATCTGTGATATCAACTGCACTCTGTTTCAGACGCTAAAGAGTGAACGATAATCGTCTAAAAAGGCTATTTTCGAATTACGTAACCATTTTGACAGTTGAAAATTTGTTTCAATACAAAGAAAATTGGTTTCGTCCTGTCAATTGAACCAGAAGGCAGCTTGCTAGTCGCAATCAATTTTCTTTGCAATATTTTCGGGATTTACTCGTATAATCTCCTTAATTATTACAAAATTATGTAAGTGAACGTCGTCTTCATAAATTGTGAATGTGTTTTTGTGTGAAACCTCAATGATAGATCAATATTAGTGGTCTGTAAAATATCGAAGCAGCGAGGTCGATTTTTAATAATAATTGTGAAAGTTTTCTTCTGTTACAAGTGCTTACATCCTAAACTAAAGATATATATTATGATATTTCAGAAACGAGGTATTTTGGTGGCATTTTAAAGGAAAGACAAATTCGTACCTCGTACCGTATCAAACTTATCATAAGCCACAAGCTTAACAACCCAGTTGAACTTGAACTTCATTGGAAAAGCAAATATAATAGAGGAAGAACAAATATTATAATATAGTTTGAAGCATTTTATGTCAATGAATTCTGGAAGGACATCGATGAACATACTCACCACACCATACATAGATCTATTTCCACATCATTGTCTGTTTAAGGTACCTACTTAATATCAATATTATTTTCTTTCTTAGAGTTGAACATTGATTGTGTGTTTAGCACAGCAACAATTTTACACACAATCTTATTATTCGTTGGTGAATACGAAATGCACCATCAAACGTAAACTTACCATACATTTAAATAAAGTCATTTGTAGGCACCTAATTGTTGTATATAGCAGAATATTGCTGTTCTATAAAGTAGATAGATTGTGCATGGAAGTGTTTAAGGACAGGCGTATTAGACTTTGTGGATGGATGTAATGGTTCATGGAATATATTGAGCATTTACTTAAATTATTATTTTTATATTTCAGGTGTCAGGCTCAACTACATTATTCAGGAAAAAATTAAACTCTCATGAGTGCTTACAGCAAGAATTAGCAAGCAGTACATACTTATTCCATGATGACTGCCACAGAAAGACAATCCCAAATTCCACTAATCCTTACAGTATATTTCTTCCAATTTATTTTTGCCCCATGTCCAAATATTTCATAATAATGTGAATAAATGCTATTGAAGATATAATAAAAGTCGTTTTTGTTTACCATAATTTATTTCT
This sequence comes from Agrochola lota, assembly GCA_947364205.1. Classification (NCBI taxonomy): domain Eukaryota; kingdom Metazoa; phylum Arthropoda; class Insecta; order Lepidoptera; family Noctuidae; genus Agrochola; species Agrochola lota. The sequence goes on along the minus strand of OX376246.1, from coordinate 2,569,293 downwards.
CTCTATTTACTGTTACCTAATGAATGACAGTTAATTTAGGTAAATAGGTACCTCTAAATAGTATCATTATAATAATCAATTGGCTGTGTTTATAAAAAGTATTGAATTCTTAAATATTTCATAACAAGTTATTTTTATTTGTACTTCTATAGTTCATAATTAAAACACTATTAAAGTTTACACTGTTATCAATTAACAAAATATGAACACACATTTATATCGCTGTTGTACAAGACTGAACAGTTTAAAAAAAAAATGATTCATTAACAATCTTCAGTTTCTACTTTAATTCTTGAGAAGTTTGAAAACTGAAGTAGCAGAGCAACGGAGCAACGCAGCATGGGCGACATCATTCATGCTGCCTTTATGTCTTCATAGGTGAAACGCCCCACGAACTCTACAGTTTTAAAACAAAATCTTATTATTTTCTGCTCAAATAAAGTACTGAAACATTCTGTGGTAAAGTAAAGGAGGCATATCAACTAGGCCTTCATTAGGCCCATGCCTGGACAAAAGCCATCAGCCTAGTCACTGCTGCAGGTTGTATAATTTCTTCTTTATTTAGGGCTGATATTGCAGTCTCCAGATATTTAATAATACTAAATTATAATAGTAAACATTAGTTAGGTTTCACAAAATATATGATGTGTCTATGTAGTAAGTTCGGCCAAGGAAATATATTCATAATCTTATAATTAGGTGACTTGCTACGCTTGATTCTTAACCATGTGTGTCAAAAAGCTTACCTTCAATGATTACAGAAGATTGGTTATCCAATCCATGTTTGCTCAACAAGATTGGTTTTGGGTAGCGTTCCATTCTTGTATTTTCAGCTCTAGCACCATCTGTGAAAATATTATAAATATGTTTTGTAGTTAGTTATTTGGTTAGAGGTTATAATAGTTTATTTCAACATCTACATAAGTACATAAAGATCAATTAACAATTTTATTTCAGTTCGAATGTGAGGTTGACGGACATAGTAAGTACAATTAATAATTATTTTAACCACAATAAATGTAGGATGCTTGTGTCTACGCAACAAAGGAATGATTGTCCATAGGCAGATTCACAAATAATGTACCTACAGCTACAATAATCTAATGAGATACGAAGGTACTCTCTTACACACGATAATCCTATTTATATTGACTTACTTACTTGTAGTGATAATATCAACTTAGGTACTTTTCGCTATTGAGCAAAACAGCCTAAGTAAGTCTTAGAGCAGCCAGTAGAAAACGTAAACAGAGTACGCACTGTCTTGAACGAGAGAATTTTCCAAAGTTTTTCCGACGAGCCACAAGAAAAATGTTCCAAAACTGCTTAGCATGGGCCCATGTTTCTGTAAGAGAATAGTAAATTTAATGTTGAATGTTGAAAAATATAAAGCATTCAAGGCAAAACAATGCTTGAACAAAAACATTACCGAAATTAATGAAACCAAAATGTAAACAAAGCATCGCCATGATTGATAGCGTATCCTCCACAGACATCAAATAATGAACATTCCAGCGCAGATTATTTCCAATGTTTAACATGGGATGTTATGCCTTTCCTGTTCTTTTCCCTACACACTGATAAAGTTAGAGCAGCAAAGGTATAGTTTAGACACGCAATATTTCGCATTAAATTCGACTAAACACGTCACGTTATTTCAACTTTTACTCAGTACTGCCAATTTTTTTCCCTGAGTCCACTATAGACATGCGTCAGATACATCAAACCGAATTATAAAATCCGATTTCAATCAGAAATCGATTAGTGTTAAAGTATCGATTATCCGAACTAGACAAAGCGATTTCACAAAACCACGGCAAGGGTAGCTTTGCGTAAGCAAGTATTTGTTTATATTTGAATAGTTTTGATCGATGCATATATAACCGAATAATATTACTAGAGACGATCGAAACTGCGAGCCGGAGCCTCTCCTGAAATCGATTTCTAATAACAGAATTTGAGAACGATTTCAATATCTGAAATAGGATATTTAACCGTTTGCGTAAAAATCCATAACGCCAATGTCTAGTCCACTAGCGACAGTTCTTCAAACCACCAGAAATAAACTATACTGGATTATAAAATAAGATTAGACTCAAACTTAAAACTCAAACTCAAAGCATTTATTTCAATTAAACCATTTACAGGCACTTTTGAATTGTCAAATAGTCGCGTCAGTTAGTCAGAAAGTTGAAGCTAGTTGCCCATTCCAAAACGTAGATCTTATGGAGAAGATCGGGCAAGAAACTCCAAGGACACTCTTTTAAATATAGAAAATTACAAAATCCTGGGTACATTATTCTTGTTACTTCTATATGTGAGAACAATGTACAAAAAAATAATCAAAACAATTCATCATATAAGATTAAAAATAAGCCATGGCAGATAAGAGATGACCAGTCACAACTGACGGCGCCCGTTCACGAACATGACGCGTGGATCAGCACCATTCAGCTCAACCATTTTGTAGGGAACCGAATGATCCAACACACTCGCCACCATCAGCGAGACATTTAAGTGAGCATGACATACTCTCAGCTACCATGATCTTTCAAGTCAACATACATCTTAATAAAATTTAAAAAAAAAATACAAACGGCTCCATGGTACTCACATTTACAAAAAATTTAAAAAAATACTTCTAAATTATACAAAACTAATTTGCAATGTATTTGAGAGATTAATAGAATGTTACTACCAAAAAGAAAGAAAATCATTATCCATTAGAGTATTCAACAATTAACTAGTTTAAATAAAAAATAAACATTAAGTTTGTAATGTCAGAAAAAAATAAAAGGGGGGGATCTTCCAAACATTAAAATTTTTGACTAATGCGCCCAAGTGGCTGTGGAGCAGGACCAGCATTAAGCCAAGCATTTTTATCTATGATATAATCATCCAACTTATAATTTGCTTGTCTACATAGTGTGCGTTTAATGCATGTTTTAAATTTCTTCTCATTCAGTTCAAGAATATCGAGTGGTATTTTATTATAACATTTTACACAGTACCCCATAAAAAAAGTGTGCACTTTAGACAATCTGAAACGTGGTTGATCTAATTTGTTCCTATTTCTAGTGTTAAAATTATGCCTGTCTTACTAAAAAGATGAAGATTTTTCCGAACATACATGTTTTCATATATATACTTACAAGGTACCGTCATGATGTTAATTTTCTTAAACAGTTCCCTTAGAGCTTCGCGTCTGCGGAGGTTATATATGGCTCTGACAGCCCTCTTTTGCAGAATAAAGATATAGTTAATATCTGCAGCCCGTCCCCATAGCAAAATATCGTAAGACACGATGCTATGAAAGTAACTAAAATAGACCAGTCTCGCGGTATCCACGTCTGTTAGTTGGCGGATTTTCCAAACAGCGTAAGCGGCTGAACTTAGCCGCCCTGCAAGTGATGTTAAGTGAGGACCCCACTGTAGTTTTGAGTCAAGCGTATTAGACATTTAAATAGACGTTTTTTACAGTCCGTTCAACCGATTTTGACTTTTATAGCGATGGATATTTTTTTTGAAATGACGTTGTTTCTCGATCTCCACTCGGGCGGAGCCTCTGTGTGGCTTCAATATATTCGTCATGCTGTGTCAGTCCTTCCAAATCAGCGTTCGAATCCACAGTGGTTTCGGCATTTGAAAGAAATAAATGGAAAAATCACTGACACAGGTTTAACAAACAATGAAACATGCCATTATCGTATTATTTTAATATTTTCTCGAGTCAAAGTTTTAGTAATTGATTGTATTGTTTTCTACAAATTTTATTTTATTAACCACTAGACAAAACCACCGGCCACAGAAAGCAATTTTTTTCGCCTGTAGGGGTGTCCAAACCCCCAGGTTTAGTGGAAATCCCACTAAGTTGACAACACTGCTTTTCTACGATTTTGACATTAGCCACAGATAACAAAAACGTGAAAAGAAAAACGTTTTGTTACGTATTTCAATTATGGTAGTTTTTGGTAGAAAGTAACCGAAATAAAATGTGTTGCGTAATTAGACTGCAGATTCGCAACTCATCAGCAGTCTAATTACGCAACACATTTTATTTCGGTTTACAATTCTGAATCGAAAGCAAGTCCAGTTTTAAACGCATACCATATTTCGAATTACGATACACAATTTTTATCAGTCGACCGAAATTGGATAGGGTTGTTCTAAAAAATTGGCTATAATTTATTTGGATGATGTGTTTTGTTACACCATATAGGAATGATTTATTTCCAAATTATTGTGCTATAATTGTTTTTTTTTTATTACCACTGATGCTCTACTAGTGCTTATAAATGAAAATGTACAATGATTGCCGAAAATATTTAAAACCAATTTTTAAAACACTTTCTACCAAAAACTACCATAATTGAAATACGTAACAAAACGTTTTTCTTTTCACGTTTTTGTTATCTGTGGCTAATGTCAAAATCGTAGAAAAGCAGTGTTGTCAACCTAGTGGGATTTCCACTAAACCTGGGGGTTTAGACACCCATACAGGCGGAAAAAAATTGCTTTCTGTGGCCGGTGGTTTTGTCTAGTGGTTAATTAAATTAAATTTGTAGAAAACTATACAATCAATTACTTAAACTTTGACTCGAGAAAATATTAAAATAATACGATAATGGCATGTTTCATTGTTTGTTAAACCTGTGTCAGTGATTTTTCCATTTATTTCTTTCAAATGCCGAAACCACTGTGGATTCGAACGCTGATTTGGAAAGACTGACACAGCATGACGAATATATTGAAGCCACACAGAGGCTCCGCCCGAGTGGAGATCGAGAAACAACGTCATTTCAAAAAAAATATCCATCGCTATAAAAGTCAAAAACGGTTGAACGGACTGTAAAAAACGTCTGTTGGGGATTCCTCGAGGTAATATAAATAAAATAGCGGACTGTAATTTTAGGGTTTGGTTCGTATATTGGACGTAAGAACGCGCGCCTCTTGTAGTGCTACTCAAGTGATTCTTGGTCCAGGTCGGCGGCTCGCGGCGCCTCGTCCCTCGCTCGCCGCTGTCCCCCCCCCGTAGTCGCAGTGGCGGGCGATGGTCACGTGTTGTCTCCAACATACTCCCCGGGTTGAAGTAGGTAGATAGGTAGACAGCTGATTCAACAAGCAGGTTCTGGAAGGGGACAAATGTTATTGAACGCCCTTCGAATAATGGTTCCTCCCTTGATCCTTATATCGGCGACTCGAGCGACTTGATCCTGAGCTCCTGGGAAAACGGCCACACAGCGACCCAGGGCCCATCGTAACGGAGGTAGCGCTTTATCCTTTATAAGGACTAAGGAACCCAATTTGAGTTCGCTTGACGCAGTAGGCCACTTCGTCTTTTGCTGCAGAGTGGTGACGTACTCGTTGGAGAACCGTTTCCAGAAATGTTGCTTGACGAACTCTATTCGTTTGTATCGCTCAAGGCTTGTTATTCTTTCTGTCAGCTGTGGATGTGGAACTGACACAAGTGATCGTCCTATTAGGAAGTGAGCGGGGGTTAAAGGTGTGAAGTCTGTAGGATCGGAATTTAATGCGGTGATAGGACGTGAATTAAGGATGGCTTCCACCTGAGTCAGACAAGTGTGCATTTCTTCATATGTGAAATGCGTAAGTTGGAGAAGCCTACGAAGATGATATTTAGTGGAACGGACAGCAGATTCAGCCATACCGTTGAAATGGGGGGTGTAGCTCGGAATGAAGAGGAAGTCTATACCCTCTTGGGCGGCTTCGGAACCAATTTCAGAACTTGAGTCCTGTAAGAAACGATACAACTCGTTACTTGTACCTACAAAATTAGTCCCATTGTCGGAGGTTATACTTTGAGGCTTCCCTCGACGAGCCACAAACCGGTTTAGAGCGGCCATGTATCCCTCTTTAGTAAGATCTGTAACGAGCTCCAAATGCACGGCTTTTGTAGCTAAGCAGACAAAAATGGACAAGTAAGATTTAGTCAGTTGGCAACCTCGACCTTTACGGTTAGCTATCTTAACTGGCCCTGCATAATCCACCGAACAGTGTAAAAAAGGGAATTCCAGTGTAGTTCTGGATTCAGGTAACTGTCCCATTATGGGCTGAACATTGCTGGCCTTAAATCTGAAACATTTTATGCAACCTTTCGTTATGGATTTAGACAGATTCCTTCCTCCTAAAGGCCAAAAAGTTTGACGAATATTGGACAACAATAACTGAGGTCCAGCATGTAAAAGCTTTAAGTGATACATATGAAATATGATTTTCGATAATTGATGTTTGCCACATAATAATATAGGATGCTTTGTGTCATAGCTATAAGGTGAATTATCAAGTCTACCGCCTACTCTCAAGATATCATTTGAGTCTAGAAATGGGGTCAATGATATTAATTTATTTTTCTTTGGTAGTGCGTGACTTGATTTTAAGATATGATATTCAATTGGGAACATTTCTAACTGTGCAGTGTGCATGATAAAATTAAATGAATTCTGCAATTCCACACAAGAAAGCTGATCGCAGAACCTGTTCGTTTTGTTTTTACAGTTATAAATAAATCTGTGTATATAGGCTATAACTCTTTGTAAACGTGTAAATTGTGAATATTTATGTATAAGTTTTGTAAATAGATTATCGCCATCGTCCCTGCTAACGTCATTATTTATAACAAGACAAGGTTGGAGATCCGGTAGGTCCTGTTTCTCGGATTCATTAGGCATTTTTGGCCAACAATGCTCTGACTCGAGCAAATACGATGGGCCCGACCACCACAACGAGGCGTCGCTGATAATATCAGCCTTCACCCCGCGAGAAACAAGATCCGCCGGGTTCTCCTTGGACGGCACGTAGCTCCACGTGTGACCGCTGGTGCTTTCCTTGATTTCATTAACACGATTACGTACGAATTGATTTAGTTGATTTGAAGGGGTGGACAACCACCCTAATACGATCGTAGAATCGCACCAAAATCGACACATTTTAATGTTTAACGTAAGTGAACTGTTTACCTTAGTACACAGTCTTGCACCTAATAAGGCCCCACACAACTCAAGACGTGGTATGGTTGTGGGTTTGATCGGTGCAACCTTGTTTTTCGATGCTAAGAGCTGAACACGCACTATCCCCGAATTACACACAGACCGAATGTAGACGCATGCACCATACGCACTTTGAGAAGCATCTGTGAATACATGGATTTCAATCTTTACGCAAAGATCACTAAGAACCCATCGTGGTATTTGTAACTTATTAAGACAGGATAATGTGTTAGCAAATGAAGACCAGAGTTGTAAAATCTCTAACGAAACTTCTTCGTCCCAAGAGCTTTTATTGACCCATAATTTCTGCATTATCAATTTAGCTTCGACAACGCATGGACCTACAAGGCCTAATGGATCGAATATTTGGCTAATAACAGAAAGTATGTGGCGTTGGTAACCTTCTCATGAAGTTCAATGTTAATTGAGAAAGATAAGGTATCCTGCTGACAAAGCCAATATAAACCTAATGTTTTTGATGATGTGTTGTTATCTGATAGATCTAAAATCGTGTTTGAATCTATAATTTTGCCTGAGAACAGCTCGTTAAGAATTAATGTGTTATTAGATTTCCATTTGCGAATATTGAATTTTGCTGAATTTAAGGCGGCAGTAATTCCCTTGCACAACTTTATAGCATCGCTTACGGTACAGGATCCACTTAATAAATCGTCGCAGTAAAAGTCGTGCGATATACTGTATTTGACGCTATTATCGTTGACTGTGGATGCCAGGCTACTCAAACATTTCGTCGCAAGATATGGCGCTGATGCAGTTCCCTGACAAACTGTGTTAAGTGTGTAGGTTTTTAAACGATGAGAGGAATCATACCTAAATACTATTTGCTGTAACGAGCGTTGACGGGTTACTATGTCAATAGATCTAAACATTTTTTCTATGTCTGCCGATACTACAAATTTATGCTGGCGGAATCTAAGGAGAATCGATAAGAGATCGTCTTGGACAGTAGGACCGACCATCTGAATTTCATTGTAAGAAATTCCTGAAGTGGTGACGGCAGAAGCGTCGAAGACCGTACGCAACTTTGTTGTTGTACTGGACTCCCGGAGTACGCCATGATGAGGAAGGTAGTAGTTGGTATTGTCACTGTATGGAAAAAGGGTTTTATTTTCAGTCATGTGACCTAACTGCTCGTATTCTTTCATGAAGTTTAAATATTTCTCCTTGAATATTGGTTCTCGTTCGAATTTTCGCTCAAGCGATAAAAAACGGCGCTTAGCCATCTTAAAAGAATCACCTAAGACCTGGGTATCTTGCTTGAGAGGAATCGTGACGACAAAGCGACCATCGTCATTACGAGTTGTGTTAATAGTAAAACTATTTTCACACGCACGTTCCTCTGCCGATTGAGAATAATCGCTGTTTGGAAAATCCGCCAACTAACAGACGTGGATACCGCGAGACTGGTCTATTTTAGTTACTTTCATAGCATCATGTCTTACGGTATTTTGCTGTGGGGACGGGCTGCAGATATTAATTATATCTTTATTCTGCAAAAGAGGGCTGTCAGAGCCATATATAACCTCCGCAGACGCGAATCTCTAAGGGAACAGCCGTTCGATTCTGTAAAAATATCACCGTGAAACTTAGGTGAAGTGAGCGTGAAGTGAGCTGTCAACAGTGTTAATCCCTAGCATCCTGCCGGTCGATTCTGTGGCAGTGACAGATCACTTCACGCTCACTACATCTAAGCTTCACGTTAATATTTTTACAGAATCGACCGACTGTTTAAGAAAATTAACATCATGACGGTACCTTGTAAGTATATATATGAAAACATGTATGTTCGGAAAAATCTTCATCTTTTTAGTAAGATAAGTGACAGGCATAATTTTAACACTAGAAATAGGAACAAATTAGATCAACCACGTTTCAGATTCTCTAAAGTGCACACTTCTTTTATGGGGTACTGTGTAAAATGTTATAATAAAATACCACTCGATATTCTTGAACTGAATGAGAAGAAATTTAAAACATGCATTAAACGCACACTATGTAGACAAGCAAATTATAAGTTGGATGATTATATCATAGATAAAAATGCTTGGCTTAATGCTGGTCCTGCTCCACAGCCACTTGGGCTCATTAGTCAAAAATTTTAATGTTTGGAAGAGTCGCTTCCCATTTTAATTTTTTCTGACATTACAAACTTAATGTTTATTTTTTATTTAAACTAGTTTTAATTGTTGAATACTCTAATGGATAATGATTTTCTTTCTTTTTGGTAGTAACATTCTATTAATCTCTCAAATACATTGCAAATTATTTTTGTATAATTTAGAAGCATTTTTTTTTAATTTTTGTAAATGTGAGTACCATGGAGCCGTTTGTATTTTTTTTTTTAATTTTATTAAGATGTATGTTGACTTGAAAGATCATGGTAGCTGAGAGTATGTCATGCTCACTTAAATGTCTCGCTGATGGTGGCGAGTGTGTTGGATCATTCGGTTCCCTATAAAATGGTTGAGCTGAATGGTGCTGATCCACGCGTCATGTTCGTGAACGGGCGCCGTCAGTTGTGACTGGTCATCTCTTATCTGCCATGGCTTATTTTTAATCTTATATGTTGAATTGTTTTGATTATTTTTTTGTACATTGTTCTCACATATAGAAGTAACAAGAATAATGTACCCAGGATTTTGTAATTTTCTATATTTAAAAGAGTGTCCTTGGAGTTTCTTGCCCGTTCTTCTCCATAAGATCTACGTTTTGGAATGGGCAACTAGCTTCAACTTTCTGACTAACTGACGCGACTATTTGACAATTCAAAAGTGCCTGTAAATGGTTTAATTGAAATAAATGCTTTGAGTTTGAGTTTTAAGTTTGAGTCTAATCTTATTTTATAATCCAGTATAGTTTATTTCTGGTGGTTTGAAGAACTGTCGCTAGTGGACTAGACATTGGCGTTTTGGATTTTTACGCAAACGGTTAAATATCCTATTTCAGATATTGAAATCGTTCTCAAATTCTGTTTTTAGAAATCGATTTCAGGAGAGGCTCCGGCTCGCAGTTTCGATCGTCTCTAGTAATATTATTCGGTTATATATGCATCGATCAAAACTATTCAAATATAAACAAATAGTTGCTTACGCAAAGCTACCCTTGCCGTGGTTTTGTGAAATCGCTTTGTCTAGTTCGGATAATCGATACTTTAACACTAATCAATCTAATTTAAGGATTTTTTATTTTATTTTTATTTTTTACTTCATGATCTCAATAGTAACAAGTGAAGTGTATATAATTTTATTATAAGGTATTTTTTGCATGCTGAAATAGTAAGTAAGCAAGATATGTGGAACTTCTTATATTTAAGTTAAGACCTATTGTACCATATTTTATGCAAAATAAAGAAATTCAATTCAATTCAATTCAATCGATTTCTGATTGAAATCGGATTTTATAATTCGGTTTGATGTATCTGACGCATGTCTATAGTGGACTCAGGGAAAAAAATTGGCAGCACTGAGTAAAAGTTGAAATAACGTGACGTGTTTAGTCGAATTTAATGCGAAATATTGCGTGTCTAAACTATACCTTTGCTGCTCTAACTTTATCAGTGTGTAGGGAAAAAAACAGGAAAGGCATAACATCCCATGTTAAACATTGGAAATAATCTGCGCTGGAATGATCATTATTTGGTGTCTGTGGAGGATAAATCAATCATGGCGATGCTTTGTTTACATTTTGGTTTCATTAATTTCGGTAATGTTTTTGTTCAAGCATTGTTTTGCCTTGAATGCTTTATATTTTTCAACATTCAACATTAAATTTACTATTCTCTTACAGAAACATGGGCCCATGCTAAGCAGTTTTGGAACATTTTTCTTGTGGCTCGTCGGAAAAACTTTGGAAAATTCTCTCGTTCAAGACAGTGCGTACTCTGTTTACGTTTTCTACTGGCTGCACTAAGACTTACTTAGGCTGTTTTGCTCAATAGCGAAAAGTACCTAAGTTGATATTATCACTACAAGTAAGTAAGTCAATATAAATAGGATTATCGTGTGTAAGAGAGTACCTTCGTATCTCATTAGATTATTGTAGCTGTAGGTACATTATTTGTGAATCTGCCTATGGACAATCATTCCTTTGTTGCGTAGACACAAGCATCCTACTATCCTACAACTATTTATTGTGGTTAAAATAATTATTAATTATAGTTACTATGTCCGTCAACCTCACATTCGAACTGAAATAAAATTGTTAATTGATATTTATGTACTTATGTAGATGTTGAAATAAACTATTATAACCTCTAACCAAATAACTAACTACAAAACATATTTATAATATTTTCACAGATGGTGCTAGAGCTGAAAATACAAGAATGGAACGCTACCCAAAACCAATCTTGTTGAGCAAACATGGATTGGATAACCAATCTTCTGTAATCATTGAAGGTAAGCTTTTTGACACACATGGTTAAGAATCAAGCGTAGCAAGTCACCTAATTATAAGATTATGAATATATTTCCTTGGCCGAACTTACTACATAGACACATCATATATTTTGTGAAACCTAACTAATGTTTACTATTATAATTTAGTATTATTAAATATCTGGAGACTGCAATATTAGCCCTAAATAAAGAAGAAATTATACAGCAGTGACTAGGCTGATGGCTTTTGTCCAGGCATGGGCCTAATGAAAGCCTAGTTGATATGCCTCCTTTACTTTACCACATAATGTTTCAGTACTTTATTTGAGCAGAAAATAATAAGATTTTGTTTTAAAACTGTAGAGTTCGTGGGGCGTTTCACCTATGAAGACATAAAGGCAGCATGAATGATGTCGCCCATGCTGCGTTGCTCCGTTGCTCTGCTACTTCAGTTTTCAAACTTCTCAAGAACTAAAGTAAAAACTGAAGATTGTTGATGAATCATTTTTTTTTTAAACTGTTCAGTCTTGTACAACAGCGATATAAATGTGTGTTCATATTTTGTTAATTGATAACAGTGTAAACTTTAATAAAGTGTTTTAATTATGAACTATAGAAGTACGAATAAAAATAACTTGTTATGAAATATTTAAGAATTCAATACTTTTTATAAACACAGCCAATTGACTATTATAATGATACTATTTAGAGGTACCTATTTACCTAAATTAACTGTCATTCATTAGGTAACAGTAAATAGAGAGAAATAAATGATGGTAAACAAAAACGACTTTTATTATATCTTCAATAGCATTTATTCACATTATTATGAAATATTTGGACATGGGGCAAAAAGAAATTGGAAGAAATATACTGTAAGGATTAGTGGAATTTGGGATTGTCTTTCTGTGGCAGTCATCATGGAATAAGTATGTACTGCTTGCTAATTCTTGCTGTAAGCACTCATGAGAGTTTAATTTTTTCCTGAATAATGTAGTTGAGCCTGACACCTGAAATATAAAAATAATAATTTAAGTAAATGCTCAATATATTCCATGAACCATTACATCCATCCACAAAGTCTAATACGCCTGTCCTTAAACACTTCCATGCACAATCTATCTACTTTATAGAACAGCAATATTCTGCTATATACAACAATTAGGTGCCTACAAATGACTTTATTTAAATGTATGGTAAGTTTACGTTTGATGGTGCATTTCGTATTCACCAACGAATAATAAGATTGTGTGTAAAATTGTTGCTGTGCTAAACACACAATCAATGTTCAACTCTAAGAAAGAAAATAATATTGATATTAAGTAGGTACCTTAAACAGACAATGATGTGGAAATAGATCTATGTATGGTGTGGTGAGTATGTTCATCGATGTCCTTCCAGAATTCATTGACATAAAATGCTTCAAACTATATTATAATATTTGTTCTTCCTCTATTATATTTGCTTTTCCAATGAAGTTCAAGTTCAACTGGGTTGTTAAGCTTGTGGCTTATGATAAGTTTGATACGGTACGAGGTACGAATTTGTCTTTCCTTTAAAATGCCACCAAAATACCTCGTTTCTGAAATATCATAATATATATCTTTAGTTTAGGATGTAAGCACTTGTAACAGAAGAAAACTTTCACAATTATTATTAAAAATCGACCTCGCTGCTTCGATATTTTATAGACCACTAATATTGATCTATCATTAAGGTTTCACACAAAAACACATTCACAATTTATGAAGACGACGTTCACTTACATAATTTTGTAATAATTAAGGAGATTATACGAGTAAATCCCGAAAATATTGCAAAGAAAATTGATTGCGACTAGCAAGCTGCCTTCTGGTTCAATTGACAGGACGAAACCAATTTTCTTTGTATTGAAACAAATTTTCAACTGTCAAAATGGTTACGTAATTCGAATAATAGCCTTTTTAGACGATTATCGTTCACTATTTAGCGTCTGAAACAGAGTGCAGTTGATATCACAGATTTTAGAGTTACGTAATTCGAAAGTTGTAAACTGTACCCCTAGTGTGAGTTTCTTGCCGTATCACGAAATACGTGACGATCGAGTTAATCGAGCTAACTAATGAGCAATGGTATTTAAAAATGATGCGAGTGTGAGTCGAAGTATGTCTAACTAACATCAGCACGTATCGTCACTTGTCCGATAGTATGCCGAAAGAAACTTAGAAACTATCTTGCACTTAGAATGGTTTCGGCGAAATAATACGACTAAAATACAAATGTTATCGCAACCATGTTAACACCCGTTATGCGTACCCTACGTAATTTAGACGAATAATATTGATAATGAATGAGATATTCCTGTTTCGTTTTAACGAGCAGTGAGTAAGGGAGATGTAAAATTAGGTGCGTGTCGTGTGGCGTCAAATTCAAGTGGCGAGCGCCTGGGTCCTTAGAACATTTCTTCTGCCTTCAAAGTTTTTTCGCGCTTTTGTGTTACATTACTAAACTTATTCCATTTCGATTATTTACTTATCACAATGAAGACCAGTGCATCACAGTTTGAAATGTTAGTTAACTTCATGGAACAGTAAGTACACTTGAGCTTAAAATTGAAAATAAAAACATAGCTGTGAACCTTTCATATAAAAAGAATCTTTTCTCTAAAATTTACAGACACGGTGACATAAACAAACTGAATAAAAACGCAAAAGGTAGAATACAGACGATTCAAGATTGGAAACGCCTAACAAATTTATTAAATAGTGATCACACTGGGGAAACCAAGAATACAGAGAAATGGAAGAAGGTATGTACCTAGCGCAGTATATTTAATCTTATCCTTTGAAATTTAAGTGAATATTTAATTTTGGTCTAATGTATTCCCAAATATACCTAGCTACCCAGAATATTTTTATATTTGACTGTACTTATTTATTCATTATACATACTACAATGGTAATGTTGTCTTTCAAAGGTTTGGAGTGATTTAAAAAATAACACAAAGAAAAAAGCAGCCAGAATAAATAGGGCTGTTGGTGGTACTGGTGGTGGGCCCGCACTTAATTTACAGCTAACTGATTTGGAACAACGTGTCCTCAACATAATTTTACCTCAGGCAGCTACAGGCTTAACAGGTGTAAGGGAAGCGGGCTTTTCTGAGGTTGGTTGTGGTGCTTTCATATCATTGTTTAGTAACTGCAAAAATATGGGTATTTAAGTACTTCAGGTACCTACATCTGTGGATTTATAACAAAAATACTTTTTCTAATTTTCCACGAAATTATTAAAATTTACTTTTAAAATGTTTCAGAACCGAATTGACAGTCCCAACAGAACTGTAACTCTGTCACCAACACCACCTGTGCTGCCTGCCAGTTATGAGGTTCCAGTTGTTGAAGAAAGTCCAGTTATTAATTTAAGTAAGTACCTATTGTCTTTGGTTCAAAATTGAGACCTGTGACTTGACGGTCCAACAGTCATATCTATTAATGCAGATTTTTCATTTATTCTTTTCTATTTTAGTGGATTTTGATACATCATGGAATGAAGCTGGACCATCCCACATCATAACACCCTTATCGCAACCATCACCAACCACCAACACGTACCAAGCACAAGTAGAACAAGTAGAAGAGGAAATTGTCTTGGACAGTCCACCACCAGCAGGCTCTCATAGACCAACACAAGCGGGACACACTCCACAACGTCGGCGACGTGGTATAACTTCACGTCGAATAATATCTCCACGACGCCGGGTTATCAGACAACCCAATCAGATGGAACGAGCAACAGAGCAGTTCCTGAACTCTGATGAGGAATGGAGGAATTTTTTAAGAAAAAAACATAGTGATGACTGCAATATAGAGAGGGAAAAGCTACGCATAAGGGAGCTTGAGTTGGAAACTCATAGGAAATGGCAAGATGTTGCATTGCTTGCCGTAGAAGCATTAAATAAGGTGATTGATTCTAGATTACGCAGAGATCAATGATTTATTTATTTTCTTAAGTTATGCTTCTACATTGTGCACAGCAGCATTTTACCATTTTATTATGAGTGTTTTCTTTTCTTGTGTCTAATTTTATATGTAATTTTTTTAAATAGTTTCACACTTTATGCCTGGAGGCTTTTATTTAGGTACCTATTTTATTTTTTATTTCTGGTCAGTATCGAATTAAAATTTTTTGTTGGCAAATTGGCGTGTGCTAGCTGTCTCAAGGCAAATAATTTAATTTAATGTTTGTGTTTCATAATGTACTTTGCATACTATTGTATGGAATCATGTTTTTCTAAATAAACAGACGGACAGCTGTGCTCCTGGGAACTTTGTTGCGCCACTTGTTCCCAGCTAAAGCATTACGAAATGGTTAAGGGCGGGCGTTTTGGGAGACTGTCTTATGTAGATTTGACGTTCGAAAAGTACTGATTCTAAGCTTAATTATAAATGACTTGATTTTGATTGTAAATAAAGGCTACCATTACTATTTGTGTTCTAAAGTACCTTACCATGTTTTATTTACCAAATAACAATTCTATTTGACATAGGTGTTTCATTATTGTAATGGTATAAATGTGTTATGTATGGACTGGAAGTAAATAAATATAGTTCATGTATACACATGGGTAGAATTAAATAAAGACTCGGAAAAAATATATGTATAATTTTGATGGAAAATTTGGAAATTAATTATGTAATCGTCGGGCTATTTGATCACGCAAAGCTCTTCCTCGGATTAAATCGGTGGTTGCTCTTTGATCTCTGTCGTCATATCGGATATTACTTGTTTCTGGTTGTTCCCATTCTATTTGACCTGAAAATAAAGATGAAGTTATAGGCATAATGAATATGATAGTGACTGAATTAATTGACAATATTTTAGGGGGTGAAAGTACTGATGAATATGAACATAAAAGTTATTTGAATGGGATCAACCCTGAAATCGCTTTGGTCAAGTTAATGTGAACATAAATATATGCAACAGCAGATTTTTTTTTCATGTTCAATTAAATATTTATATTCTTACCAACATCATCTGGTTCAGGTACACCATCATCTAATGCAATGTTATAGAGCACACAACAGGCTTGAATAATTTGTGCACATTTTTGAGGCTTGTAGTGTAGTACTCTGTCTTTACATAAACAACGCCACCGATTTTTCAGTCGACCAAACGTGTTTTCAATTAGAACTCTCGCTACAATATGTTTCTGATTAAAAACTTCTGAAGATTCTGCAGTGGCTTCTAAATATGGGGTCATTAACCATGGGCGCAAAGGATATCCAGAATCACCTGAAAAAATAAAATTGTGTATTATGTTACTTCTTATTTTCCCCTATTGATGTTGTTGTTAACAGACATAATTTATTATTAAAGCACAAACACTCCTACTTGGAACCAATGTCACTCATATAGATATTAAACAACCAACAGGTGTACAATACTTAATGTTTAAAAAATAAACAGAACACATACCCAGCAGCCAACATATTTCTCCTTGTGCATGTAAAGATTGCATATAATTATTGACTTGACTGTTCTCCCAAATAAATGAATCATGGTTAGCACCACCAAATTTAGGATTGACATTTATTATTCTACAGTCACTATCACACACCTAAAATATTAAAATTAGTTTTTTAAATGTTTGAATACTAGCTCATTTTAATGCATTTCAGAATAAATTGGTATAGGTAATTATTGCTTACATACCATTTGTACATTTATTGAATGATAATGTTTTCTACAATAGTATAAATGCTCCTCTTGTACAGGCGGGCCATGTATTCTAAAATGACTTCCATCGATACACCCAATTACACCAGGTATTCCAAATTTTGAGTAATATCTGTAATCATTTATTAATAATATAAGTAACTCAAATTATTAATGTTTAAATGTTCTGTATTAATGTACCTAAGTGCCAAAATAAATGCTAACCTCTGACTTACTGCCTGTCGAGCAGCACGAGTTTTTGGAAATTTTATATACTTTTCCAACACTAAATCATGTAATTCAATACGTTTCTTCTTCGGCGTTGAAACACCAGACTTTTCTTCGTCCTCGCTTTCACTCATCCTTACAAAATAATTACGACCACAAAATAGTATTTTATCTGTACTTAATACACGCACAAACGCTATATTGTAAGTATTATAACTATTCTAATTAGTAAAACTGTACCGCAGCTACTTATTTATGACTTATTCACTGTCGAGTACTCGAGTCCCGGCTTGTGTGTAATATAGTAATCGAAAACAATCCTATGAAATCTTCTCTGTCACACTCATTTATAAAATACATCCATCCTACTCTGTCATAATGGCCGGTATAGTAAAACATTACGTGGGAATTCCCTGCCGGGCTGCCTAGCGTCAATGCCTGATTTGGTGTTGCCATACGTACAAAAAATTAAGGATATTAATTAAAAAGTAAAAGGACCGACCAACAACATAGGTATTACATCGGTCGACTTGGAGATAAAATTATGGTATTTTCGCGTAATATAGTTGCCTTACGATACTACATACTACACATTATGAAATAATGGTACAAATAGTATAATTATACTACGAAATCCATCACTGCTTACACTCGCTTTTTCGGTTTACAATACTTTCCGCCAGGGGCGCTTTTTACGTTTTCATACATTTATTACTCGATACAGTAACGTGGTAGTAGCGTTTTCTATGTGACAAAACTCACACTCGACGTACTGAAAGCAATTCTAGTCGAAACGAAACAAATTTGACTCAATTGTAAATCGAAAATGTGTTGCGTAATTAGATAGCTGGTGAGTTGAGAATCTGGTGACTTGCTACTAAGGGCTCTTAGCTGCCATGGCTGATTTAAATTTTTGAATTGTTCTTTGTTTTATCTTTTTATTACGAACGCTTTTAACGTGCACGTCTTTCTACATTGTTCTCACATGTTTAATTTCAACATGAATGATGTAACCAATATTTTGTAACAATTTATTTAAAAGAGTGTCCGTGGAGTTTCTTGCCCGTTCTTCTCCTACTACGCTTTGGAATGGGCAACTAGCTTCATATTTCTAACTGACCAATCGGTGACCAAGGAATCCCTTCACAATTCAAAAGTGCCTGTAAATGGTTTAATTGAAATAAATGCGTTGAGTTTGAATTTGTGCTAGCGACAGTTTTTGGGGGCCCATTATTGAGTGTGCAAGTCACCCCCTGCCATTTTTTCCGTGTACATATAAAACATTGATCAGGCAGGTTCCATAGTCCTTCAATAGTTCCACGTCACCAGTCAACTTAAGCCACCCAAACCCATAGTCCAATATCTTTGTTTCCATATCCTGCATTAGTCCTACACCTCCGCCAGCACATCAAAATAAAAAGAGTGAGTGACTCTTTTCATCCCAGTTAGTAGCTACAACTGTGCTAGCATATATGTTCTGAGTTACTCAACATTATATCACACGCGTTCAGCGTACAGTGTCAGTCAGTCAAGGTCAAACTGGGAACGTTATTATCAAAATAAAGGATATGAAGTGTAGATTAAAATGCATTAATGTAGGTAGTTAATGCATTCTAATTTAGTTTTGTTTAGTGATAAGATAATATGAGCATTATGCAGTTTGCCCTTATTGATAAGTTCAAAGTCATTCTAGTGTAGGTTAATTAGGTACGTAGGTAAAGTAAGGCCTAGCTCGCACTGCGATAAAAAATCGCGCGAAATTTTTATCACAATTCTGTAACGAATGTTATTTTATGTAGCTACACGCACTGACGATTTAAAATTCGCGCTCGTTGGAATGCCGTACACCATGGGCGCACCCAGTATTTTTTTAGGGGTGGGGTAGGAGTAAATAAACTCTATAATAAGTAGTAGGAATTTCTCTCCATAAAACTATAACTACCCGCGGTAATTTTGAATTTTTCCAAAGTAATTATTACTTTTTAACTTATTAAACCTAAATTTTTTGCTTAGGTCAGGGAGCAGGGTAAGGCAGATGCCCCACCTTGCCCCACTGTGGGTACAGCCATGCCGTACATTGAATAACCACACGAAAAAATCGCGCGAATTAAATTTGCAGTGCAAGCTAGGCTTTAGGTAGGTACTTGCAGTTAATTGCCTGTCCAAAGTACCTACTGGGATTATTAGAACATACCGGGGAATCATTTGAATAGAAAACCAGACTGCAACAGCAGCACACGCAGTTTGATGCAGTCGGTAGCTGATACTTTATTTTGGTTCAATCGCAGATTTGATGCCACCTACTGCATCCATCAATCAATCACTCAGTCTATCACAGTCTACTGCTGGACATAAGCCTCTGACAACTCACAACAACCTGTCCTTCGCCTTCCCCATCCAGTCTGTCTCACCAGCCACCTTTTTAAGGTCGTTGGTCCATCTCGCTGGGAGGCGTCCCACACTACGATTGCCGATACACCCCGTCTCGACTCCAGGACTCGTCTGCTCCAACGGCTATTGGTCCTTCGAGGAACATGACTGTGCAAGTTATATCGGTAACTCAAGTAGGTACTTTTCTTGATAATTATTTTTTTGATCTTATCCTTCATATAAATTCTAAGCATAGCCCGCTCTAGAGCGCTGAGCGACCTCCGACTTCAGTGTCCACGTTTCGGCCCCCTGCCCGTATGTCATAACGGGCAGGACACACTAGTTGAAGACATTAGTCTACAAACATTGCTGGATAGGCGATATTTTTTTAACCGATTTCCAAAAAGGACGAAGTTCTATGTTCGTAGTGTATGTATTTTTTTTTTCGTATGTCCATCGATGTATATGTCGATGACATGATGATAACTTCCTGTCACTGTTATTTACGTAGCAGTTAGTGGTACTTATTCCAATTTGTGTGGGGTAGGTACCACAACTAAAAAGTGAAAAATAAAAACTTATTACAATAAAAAGACAACCGACTCCCAAAAAAATATACTACAAAGTGAAAGATTACTTTAATTCCGGAAGTCGGTGGCAAAAAACAAAAACTCAAAACCAGACACCGTCTTCCGAAATTAAAGTTTTTTTTCACTTTGTAGTGATTTTTTTTGGAAGCCGGTTGTCTTTTTTTGTTATATTTTTCAATTGTCTCCTGAAGCACATTGTTTTCACACCCCACATAACTTTTACATTACCTACTTATTGACGTCTAAAATCCTCCATAACAGTTTTCAACTTTCCACCCTGTTCCTCATGTGAGTGAAATCTGAGATGACGGCTAATACTTAGAGATTACTTATTCAATCAATGTAAGTACTTATTTATAAGTTCCGAGTGCTCTTTGAATAGGGGTTCCCTACTTGAAATCGAATGACGTAAGATCGAATAATACTTGCTCGAAAACGTTAACTCGATAGTACTTGAAATCGATAAACTATGAGCGTGACAGTTCACTACCTCGATGCATCAAAATCTCTAATAACTATAAGCTCGAATGATCGGCAGCGCGATTTCAATTTGTTTTTATTTAATAGGATTTTTAATGCGTTTAAACGGGGACTTTGCTAATGAAATTAAATTAAAAAGGTAATTTTCACCATGATCACCACGACTGCAAATTAGTTTGGTACCCAATAGTAGCTTTACCAAGTATTATTACTACAAAAAATATGCAGCTTATTTTTGTAATGGATTTCTCAATTTCTTATTAGTGTTCTCAAATTGTAAACAGTAAAATTGAAAGAAAAAGTAATGAATAATGTTTATTTATCACGGTGCAAGGAACACATTTGAACAAATTCAAAAGTAACAAAAATTTAAACATAGAATTTAATTATTTTTGCTATTTATGAAACTTGAAACATCTATGAGGTACCTACACCTATT
Organism: Agrochola lota; assembly: GCA_947364205.1. Lineage (NCBI taxonomy): Eukaryota > Metazoa > Arthropoda > Insecta > Lepidoptera > Noctuidae > Agrochola > Agrochola lota. The sequence continues at coordinate 2,548,088 of OX376246.1, read as the reverse complement.
TCAAAACTAACGTGTCTCTTTAAAATCATTATACTCCAAAACACACACCTAATAATCTCTGACGGATTATTAGGTGTTATTTAACAATCTTGAAACATAATTTCTCGAGCGAACATCTAATCCATGTACAGAATAGTATTAAGGATTTTTATTTGAGTACTTACAATTTATTGAAACAATTCAAACTCAAACTCAAACTCAAAGCATTTATTTCAAATAAACCAATTACAGGTACTTTTGAATTGTCAAGGGGTCGGTCAGTCAGAAATATGAAGCTAGTTGCCCATTCCAACGCGTAGTAGGTTCCTATGGAGAAGAACGGGCAAGAAACTCCACGGACACTCTTTTCAATCAGAATATTTTCACAAAATATTGGTTACATCATCTATTTTTGTAATTATACATGTGAGAACAATGTAAAAAGACGTGCACGTTAAAAGCGTCAGTAATAAAAATAAAATCAAAAACAATTAAAAAATTAAAATAAATTCAAATAAGCCGTGGCAGCTAAGAGATGACCAGTCCCCACTGACGGCGCCCGTTCACGAACATGACGCATGCATCAGCACCATTTAGCTCAACCATTTTGAAGGGAACTTAACGATCCAACACACACGCCACCACCAGCGAGACATTTGAGTGAGCATGACATACTCACAACCGCCAGGGCAAACTCAAGTCAATGAAAGACGTACCCAGTAAATGGTAACTGTAAAGTAGGGACATAGTGCTCACACATGTGCTATGCAATTATATAATACTAAGAGATTGAATTTATACAATCTAAAGATAGTTTTACAATCTTCAGCAGCTGCAACAATATTTTGAATGCTAATCAATTAGTTTATGCGCCCTTGTGGAGCTGGACCAGCGCTGAGCCAAGCATTTTTGTCGTCGATGTAATCCCCCAACTTATAATATGCTTGGCAGCATAGTGTGCGTTTTATACAAGATTTAAATTTCGTTTCGTTCAATTGGAGTATGTGGGGAGGTATTTTATTGTAACATTTCAAACAGTACCCCATGAAGGATGAGTCTACTTTAGCCAGTCTGAAACCCGGTTGAATCAATTGGTCCCTATTTCTAGTCCTATAATTGTGTCTATCACCTCTTTTACTGAAAAGACTTAGATTTTTCCTAACGTACATGATGTTTTCATAGATATATTGACAATAAAAGCGTAGAAATATAAATCAACTATAATCATGAAAAATAATCAATCTACCTAGCCTTTTCCCAACTATGTTGGGGTCGGCTTCCAGTCTAACCGGATGCAGCTGAATACCAGTATTTTACATGGAGCGACCGCCTATCTGACCTCCTCAACCCAGTAACTGGGTAATACGATACCCCTTGGTAAGACCGGTGTCAGACTTTCGGGCTTCTGACGACTCGTAACGACTGTCAAAAATCCACGAATAACAAGCCGGGACCAACGGCTTAACGTGCTTTCCGAGGCACGGAGGATTCTCTGTATGTAAAGATGTACGGACCCATCCACTGACCAACCCCGGCAAGCGTAGCTTAACCTGATGGATCGACCAATGCGGCCATTGCCTGTGTGCCGGGGCCGCGATATGCCTTTCGGGCAAACCTGCAACCCCAGCAGGCATTGGTCTTTCGACCAATGCCTGCTGCATTCGTGCCTCGGAAAGCACGTTAAGCCGTTGGTCCCGGCTTGTTATTCGTGGATTTTTGACAGTCGTTACGAGTCGTCAGAAGCCCGAAAGTCTGACACCGGTCTTACCAAGGGGTATCGTATTACCCAGTTACTGGGTTGAGGAGGTCAGATAGGCGGTCGCTCCATGTAAAATACTGGTATTCAGCTGCATCCGGTTAGACTGGAAGCCGACCTCAATATAGTTGGGGAAAGGCTAGGCAGATTGATTGACGTAGGTAATAATGTAACTTGTACAAAAGTATACAATTATCTTGCATGTGTTGATGTGAGATATCATGCAATTAGGTTGATACGACAGCTGGCCTTGGTAGTGAATTTTGTCAAGGATATGCCAAGGGTAGAAAAATTGATTAAAACAAAAATAAGTTAATGATAAGCTGTAAAAAAATGCATTATTGCAGTATGATAATATATCTGACTCTGACGATAAACAAAATGGAATCATCATGCAGTTTGTCCGTAATGATTCATTCAATTATTCAGTATCCTTCAGATCAAATAAGCAGTACCTATCCATGTCCTGGTCAGATTTTAGAATTGATCATTTCATGACATAGAACATCGACCGCTGGTCACATCATGAAGTGGTCTGGCCAGATCATTGAAGATGTACCTACTCAACGTTTGACGATAAGTATGAACTTACACTTAACGCACGACTACTTCATGATGTGGCCAAACATGAGTGATCATGTCGTGGCCAGATCAACGACTAAAGTTGGTCATAACGTTTAAACGTAAACGTTTAATGATAATGTCAGTCAACGTTTGGCCATATCATTAATTTAGGGCAGGGTTCACCAAATGGCGGACCGCGGTCCGGATCCGAAGCGCCGACCTATGTTGAAAACAATAAATTGTAGACATAACTAAAACTTAATCTAAAAAAATAAAAATTATCACTGTTAGCTTGCACCAACTTTAAAATGCAGACTTCAGATAGATCAACGTAAATATTTTAATTTGTCTAGTTAATATTAATTACTTACTTTGTTATTTTTGTTCATAATAATATTTTTTGATCAGTTTATAACAAAATATTAAGATTACTTAAAAAAAAAAAACTTGTTTGCTGACCGCAATAGTCATAAGGGTATCCATGGCTTAAGGTGTAGTAAAAATTGCTAAGTAGCTGCGACCAATTTGGAAGTTTGCCGGTCGCTTCCAGAATACGTATTTGGCAATTAGCCAATTACGCATTGGTTGGTGTATTGGTATTAGTAATTTATATTCTAGTTCACTAGTTAGCGATATTTCATATAAATTCCATACAGTAATATTGTAGCACTCCGCCTGGAGCGTTGAAAACCTCGGATTTCAGTTACAGTGAATAAAATCAAACAATTCAAAACGGAATGTAAAAAATATATAATAATAAAAATTAATTATTAATAATTTATTACTTAATACTAATTAGTTTTTTTTTTTTGTGTTTTGTATATCAAAAAGTATACGTATTCAAAATGGAGATCTAAATAATAAAAAATAAAACACTAACAATTCAAATACATATAATACTTAATAGGCTGTAGAATATTTTTGTAAATCAAAACTAAGATAACCTACCTATTTATATGTATAGAGATTAAATAAATGAATAAATTTATTAATAAAATATTTGCTCATTTAAACAATTTACATCGTTGTCTATATCAAATATTTTCTTCGACTTATTTAAATTATAGTTGAAGTATTGAAACAAATATTGCTAGCTAGCGTTCTCAATTATTAAGATAGGTACAAGGAATGAAAATGGCATAAAAAATACGTTAATGAAAGGGCTATAAACCTTTTTTTACCCTTTTTTTTTGGGACCTCTTTCAAAGAATCTTAAACTTCCCAAAAACGAAAAAAGATATCGAAAAAAATTAAAAAGCATCCTGCAAAAATTTTAAGGGCTTCAAAATGATACCATTCCGGTTTCGATAGGATTAGCATTGAAAATGCTTTTTCAATCGCTTCAGTTTTCAAGAAACCCGTTTTCAAGGAAAGTGCGACCGGGGTCTAACATCCTCAATTATTAAGATAGATGAATGAAAATGGTATCAAAAGATGCGTTACCGAAAGGGCTCCAATACTGCAAAAAAAATGTTTGTAAAATATTTTCTTATTTTTTTTGTGTTATCGCTTCTTTTGGAACTTTGTTCAAAAAATCTTTAACTTCTCAAAAACGAAAAGTAAGTATCGGAAAAAAAAAAAAAAAAACTGGTGAATTTAAAGGGCTTTTAAAGGATACCTTTCTAGTTTCGATTGGATTATAATTAAGGGTAGATGACCCTTTCGGAGACACATTTTTGGTGATTGGTTCTTTTAAATATTTTTTTTTTCCCGGCAGTGTTGTGGTCCTTTTAGTAACGCATCTTTTGACATAATTTTCATTTCTCTATCTTAATAATTCAGGACGCTAGCTCCCCGGTCGCACTTTTATATGGGTACCCTACTGAAGCGATCGAAAAAGCATTTTCACTGCCAAAAATCAAAAGCAAAAATTTCCCACCTCGATCTTAAAAAGTCATTCACTGTTACAAAAGTCCGAGGTCGTCAAATAGTGTCAAATAGTGGAGCGCCTAGGGGTTTTTCCCAGGCGCTCCACTATTGCCAAATTACAAAAAACAGGTAAATATTTGACAGCTATTTGCAATGACTAATTGGCTATCTGTGACGTTGCCAACTTAAAGAATGAACGGTCGTAGAAGTGTTGATTCGCCCGTTTCTGGCGAGTGAATTCGTGCGAATCAACCAATAAGCCAAGATTTCATGGTAAGCTTTTTTACAGACTGATTTCAGGCATACCTTCAGAACCCGCTGAACAAACCTAGCGACTCAAAAGAACAGCTAATATCGAAGAAAATCGGCTGATAACAAATTAGCTATAAAAGTAGTGTTATCAGAAAAAAAACTTGTTTTTCGAAAATTATCGCCAACATGTCGTCTCACTCGTCAAAACAACGGTAAGTTCCTTTTATACTTAACTAGCACTTCGTCCGCGCGGATTTCGCACTTTCCCTTACGAATTTCGACACCCCCTTTAAAGAGTTGTATTGGAAAATGTATCATTACGATCTTAATTATTTACCTGAAAAAGTATTTATGTCAAATATCAAGTTTCTAAACCGAATGAATACGATTTTTCATTTACAATATATTCCAGCTTTTCACCCCGACAGGGGATGATTTAAAAAAAATCTTTCTGTGCGGGTCCATTATAAGGTGTTCTTGAGTGGAGACCGCGAATCGGTAAACGTAAGGTAGGACGCCCTCAGGCTCGCGTGGAGCGACGATCTTCGCAGGATGGCAGGTAGCGGCTGGATGAGAGTTGCCGAGAATCGAGCTAAATGGCGTGCAATTGGAGAGGCCTATGTCCAGCAGTGGACTGCTGTAGCCTGATGATGGTGATGATGAAGATTTGGTATTTATGCCACACAGTAAAATCCTCAACATTTGATTTCTCCTTTTCACGCAATTAGGGGTTGTTTTTCGGAAACACCAAAAACATGTAATTCTTGTTTTCTCAAGATTTATAATGGTGAGTTTCAAGTTCATCGGACGGCTCCTTAAGATTCTTCCATACAAACGTTAACACCACTATTATAGGATAGTTTAAAAAAACGAATAAAATCAAACGTTTTTGGTGCGCAGTCGTGCCGTTTCAAGTTTATAAACCCAAGGATAAATATTTTTCAATTAAATTAATTCCCTCCATTTCACCCCCTCAAGGGTAGATTTTCGCGAAATCCTTTCTTAGAACACCCCTTCGTTTTAAACTACAACAACCGTCCAAAATGCAAGGTTATTTATTATCTTTGGCGGTTTCGTATATGCGAGAATCTTACGAACATTTATTTTATTTACCCTACCAAAATAATGAATTTGTTAAATGAACCAAGTTCTGAACAAAGTAAGTAGGTACAGATCTAAGTGGGTGCCCAGCTCTATGCATGTGAAAGAAAGTTTATTAGGTTCCTAGACAAGTTTTCAAAGCTTACGCACACTTTGTTATATTTATTTATACTTACGTAGTTGAATTATGATTTTATTAACTCAAACAATTTAAATTTTAGTTTTACTAAGGTATATTTCTGCAAGTCAACTTGACTAAAGCATGAAACGTAATTTAATTTTCGTACCACTTGCTCAAAAAAGTGACATTCTGTGCCACAAAAAGCGAACATAGTCATTTTTAATCTGTTAAAAAAAGGGAAAGAAAATTGTACTGAATTTCATTCATCCTCTAGGGGGAGGAATGTGATTTAAATTTTGAATACTTACCGAAATTTATACTGAACTACATCTGTGTTTACACCATTGAGTTTGTATATAAAGCATTATACATCTTTTTGAAAAAGGAATACGCATTTATTATGAAGTTATGATTATTAAATAAAATTACGAAAACCGACGAGGCCGTATGAGCTTGATACCTTTGCTTTTCCGACAAAAAAAATATTAGTCTAGGAATTTGCCGCGTTTTTGTTTTCTTCAAATACATAAACGTTAAGTTTATTTTAATTTATTTTTACAAATAAGTTAATGTTCTAAAAATACGTTACGATGTTAAATCAAAGCGACAGTGACAGTGAATTGTCGGATTCCATCAGTGCAAATGCTGCCGCAATTATAAATACTTTGCTTCCAACAAAATCCATGGAAAATTATTTAAAAACTTATGAAGAATTGTCAACGTGGAGAAGTGCGAAAGGCCTATCAATTTCAGAATCAGTACTTCTTGTCTATTTTGATTATTTATCCAAGACAAAGAATCCGAATACACTTTGGTGCATAATATACTCAAAACTGAAAGCTACAATAAGCATCAAACACAGCATTGAAATAAATAGATTCACGAAATTACTGGCTTTTTTAAAAAGAAAATCAGAAGGGCATTGCGCAAAGAAGTCTAAAATTTTTACGAATCAAAATGTGGAAAATTTTTCTTAATCGTAATGGAAACTAAGACAAAGAAAAATCGGTCATTTATTGTACAAGGACAATATACTAAAATCATTCATAAATACCAAGCATTACGTCCCACCAACATGGAAAACAATAGATTTTTTATAAACTATCGGAATGGGAAATGTACTCGACAAGCCATCGGCAAAAATAAAATTAGCAATATGCCAAATGAAATTGCTAAATATTTAAAACTTAAAGATGTTGAACTCTACACCGGTCACTGCTTTAGAAGAACTTCGGCGACTTTCTTGGCGGATTCAGGGGCGGATATTGCGTCAATAAAAAGACACGGTGGTGGGAGCTCTGATGGAGTAGCTGAGGGTTATATCGAAAGCTCAATGGTGAATAAAACCATATTAAGCAGGCAAATTAACAAAAATATAAAACTTAATCCATCAAAGCCACAACCATCAACTTCCGGCATCTTATCTTCGTCCGTAACTCACGATGCACCACCACCACTATCTCCGACGTATACTATCTATCTATCTATCCTCAGACGCAAGAACAGAGAAATACTCAAATCAACTCATCAACAATAAATGTACCAAACAAAAACGTAACTCTCTCTATCAATAATTGGACCAATGTTTCGAATTTTTTAACTTTTACTTTTAATTGTCATTATTTTTTATAAATGCTTATCTCATATTATTATTGTGTAATTTTTTCGCAAATGGTACGAAAAGTAGAGTATTTTCCTCGGTGATAATGATAAAGCTGTCTTAGTCTTGGGTGAACTTAAATCCCTCGCTACACTCAGGACTCGTCTTAAATCCCTCGCTTCGCTTGTGATTTAAGTTTTTAACACCCTCGCTACGCTCGGGAGTAAACCTCGAGTCCTTCGTTACGCTCGCGATTTAAATCGTCACCCGCGACAGAAGACACTGCTTTATCCCCTTGGTTAATAATCTACTATTATAAACACAAATTAGTATAGAGCTGCCTAGGTTTCGTTTTAGCTACCAACCTATGATAATATGATATAAATCCATATTTATTATATAAAAAAACTGACCAACTGCTTGCCCAACCATGAGACAGATGAGAAAAAAACAACATCCTCACTTTACGCGTAGGGGGGTAACCAAAAAAAAACTTTTTTTCTGATTTGAATACTCGTCCACTTTGTCGGCGTGATAAATATGTATACCCATGTCAAATTACAGCGTTATAGTACTAAGAGTCTCTAACAGACAGACAGACGGACATGGCGAAACTATAAGGGTTCCTTGTTGACAACGAACCCTAAAAATTGATGTTGGTATAGGGTAAGTCCAGGATAGCTGCCCTACTTTTTGATAGGAAGCCATAAATAATTAATTAATTTAAAAAAAATCTATTGGCAATACGTCTTTTGCTTATGGTAACTTTGATCTTTAATCTATGGCGGTACCCCTGTTGTTTGTACATAACTTTCATAGATTTTGAGGAAATGATGTTTTTTTTACCCTTTCAAAAGTAGGATAGATGCCTACCGTGAGGGATAGAAGACTCGTAGTAAAAATACGTCAAGGGATAGAAGACTCGCTGTATGAATGCTTCAGTATTAGATGCTAATTGAAATAACACGGACTAGTTTCAATGTAATCAGTTTCTATTCAATATTTTAACATTAATTTGTGACATCTTTTATAATTATATAATCTATATAGAATTCTCCAACAAAAGATTTTTTTTTAATTGTTGTTGTATAATAATCATCTTATACTTCATCTACTTAACATATACTTTTCAGAACTAACGATAGATAATTTTATAAGTATTATTCTTCTTCTTCTAGTCTTCTTAATTCTTCTTTTTCTTCTTAATCATCTCATTTTCACTGCTGCTAGAACTATATATCTGCGTCTGACTCTTTGCTTTCACTTTTTCTCTTTTATTTTTATTTTCCTTATTTTTCGTTTTGTTACCGCTTGGTATGGTACCGGTTTTTTTTTTTCTGTTTCTTTCTGTTATTTCCCTTTGTCTTCTTGGCTTTCTTTATTTCCGAGGCATTTCTTCCACCTGCGGTTTGAAAACATTGATAGAAATAGTTAGGGATAGATGGGCATCTATGGCTACAGCAGATGGGGCAACTATACTTTTGGCACAGGATAGATGCCTTTTTTTATAAAAAATAAGATAAAAAGAAAACTATCTTTTTAAGCATTAGGTATTCCGTGTGCTTTAAACTGTAATATCAGCAAATAAAAAAAATAAAAAAAATAATTTATATCGGAGTAAAAAGATATTCTATAGTAAGTACTTACGGTTATAATTTCAACGCTTGCTGAGTGTTCCCTGCGGAAGACTTTTACACTTACGGACAAAACGCGTGCGCATGTTCCCTACGGTTGCTTGGCGTGGCACTGGGGTCTGCGGGGGGGCGCTTCCTATTGTAAAGTACGATTTTGGCCTACGACAGTTCTAACATTGAGTATTCACAGTCGCGGCAGCTATCCCATTGGGGCACCTATCCAGGAATTACCCTACATAGATACTAAGTCCATTTTTTTTTTTTTTTTTGCTTTTTTCGTTATGAATTCATAACGAATAAAGCAAAAGGAGTACCTATATAGGTATAAGGATCGTAGCATGGTCTAATAAAACAAGGTCTGGCATTCCGGAACTAACACATGCTTAAGTCACTATCCAGTTGCCACTTTATTGCAGCAAAACACGTTTAAGGAAAGATTTTCAGCCACCATTCTGTTAAAAAATATGTACCTACAAAGCATTTAAATTGTCGTTTCGTGTGTCTAATGAAACGAAACAATTCAATCGAATTCGCACAAGTAATAAAGGTGGTTGGGGAGTTATTATCACAAACTTCTGGCTGGTAACACAGATGTGATGACGTGACTTGTGTCGCCCACGTGACCACTGTATTTTGGAATGCTATACCTGGATTATTAAAAAAATTTTTTTAGTCCGTCTTTGAGATTATAAAAAAATATTGGACACGTAGTTTTTCTTTTTTTACGTAATCTAAAGATTACGGCGATACATTGAGGTAAAATGTGCCATGGCGTCACGAGTATGTAGATTTTATACATACTAGTGACGTAGCGTTCCCCACTCCCCAACTTAAAATGTGTTTAATCTACTCTCGTATCGTAATATTCGAATTATAAACTACAAAACGAGTTTATACTGGCATACTTTATAAACACAATACCGAAATTTAAAAATAGAATCATATTATAACACTTTTTCTTTTTCTCTAACAAAATAATGTTAGAAAACAATTTTTTTTCTATTACGATACAATGCGAATCCAAGAAGTTAATATCACCAAGGAGTTTCCATCAACTTTTGTAATGGAACGTTAGCGGGGGACAGTAGCACCGCGGTGATGTTTTGGGTGCAGGCGCCATTCATATGTGAAGTTATACTGACTTTCGTGGGATTTTTTAAATCTTGATCTTTAACTTTGATCCTTTATTTAGTAGGTTCAATCTCAATGTATGAGAGTAGATAAAGTAGTGTATGAAACTGCACATAACTAGGTATTAAAATACTCGAGTGATACTATTAAAAACCTCGCCTGTGGCTCGGTTTTTAAACACAGACTCGTATTTTAATACCCCTCTTTATGGAACAGTTTCATAAACTACTATTATCTAATTTTTTTTTTTATTATTAAAAGATAAAGCAAAAAAAACTTTTTTTTATTTTTTATTTTTTTTATTTTTTTGACGGGCTAATTAGAATTTCATTTTTTTTACCCAGGCATCATTCCTATTGGGGCGCTGATTGCATTACGTAAGTATTTTAATTATTCATTGTGATTCCAGTGCAACCCCACGGCAAAACTATATAGATTGGGACAAATATTTTATGGGAATTGCGTTTTTGGCGAGGCAACGCAGCAAGGATCCGGAGTACCAAGTAGGAGCTTGTATTATCAACGGAGAAAAAAAAATTGTTGGTGTTGGGTTAGTAGCAAACACTTTTTTTTTTACTTTTTTTTTTTTTAGGGTCGTTTATAATCGATATGCCTATGTCAGTCCTATCGTAACCTAAATACACATTAGTCATATTTGGGCCATGAACCTAAACAGACTTTTCGCATCATCGCGTTTTAATTATTAAGAAATGCATAGGTGCAGGTTGAATTTTTCAACTGTAATGACTGGCCACATCCGAAAATATTAGTACTGGCCTGTTAACTCTTTTAGTGCAAGTCAAAGTCAAACAATTCATTTCAATTAGGTACATAAAAGGCACCTATGAACGTCAATTTTACAAAAAAAATGAATTGAATCTAGACTTCCCTTCCAAAAGGTAGTTTTCGTATGGAGAATAATAGGCAAGAATCTCACTCTTTTAAAATGTGTTTACAATATTTTAACCTCGGAATTAATTGAATTAATATATTCGTGTAAGAACAGGGTGAAATTGAATTCATGGGTATCCTCTTATGGGGTCCTTGTACTCATAATAATGGTCTAATAAAACAAGGTCTGGCATTCCGGGACTAACACATGCTTACGTCACTATCCAGTCGCCACTTTATTGCAACAAAACACGGTTAAGGAAAGATTTTCAGAAACCAAAGCTTTTAAATTGTCGTTTCGTGTGTCTAATCAAACGAAACAATTCAATTTAAACATAAACCAACGTAATTGTCAATTAAAACCTCATTGTTTTATCGGATTCGCACAGGTAATAAAGGTGGTTGGGGAGTTATTATTACAAACTTCTGGTAACACAGATGAGATGACGTAGACTTGTGTTACCCACGTGACCACTGTGTCTCGGAATGCTATACAGCCCTGGCGAAGTATAATACATAATATTATACCATGCTCATAATTATGAACAACTTTCACTATTGGACAGACCATGAAATATTGAAAATAAAAATCTGCTGTTCCCTAAATTTTGACGAGATTTATAGATATATAATTTCACCTGTATATGAAGTTACCATGTTATTAGGTAAAAAAGTTTACCTTACCACTACATTTTGCCAATTTTGATAAAGACTAAAACTGCAACAAAACATTTTTGAAAAAAAAAAAACCCAGGATTATTTCTACCTCAATAACCATAGTATAAGTATATTTATTTTATTATTACAGATATAATGGAATGCCTACTGGATGTAGTGACAATGATATGCCGTGGGGAAAGGGCACTCCCTCACCTTTAAATAGCAAATTTTTCTATGGTGAGAATGTTATTAGTCTTTTTAGATTATAATGCAGTTTAGGTACTGTTGTATTATTTGACTCATAGGTAGCTTTACCTGTGTACATAAGTTATTATTATTATTTCAGTGTGCCATGCAGAATCGAATGCAATTCTCTTCAGGAATTCTGTCGATGTGAAGGGCTGTACCATGTATGTCACCCTCTCCCCATGCAATGAGTGTGCTAAGGTGATCATCCAGTCAGGCATCTCCAAATTAATTTATTTTTCTGATGAAAAAGCAGAAAAGGTCGAGTTTATAGCTGCTAAGAGAATGTTACAACACGCTGAGGTCGAGTTGGAGTAAGTATTTTAGAATGTTCCTACCCGTCAAACGATCGCCTGCTAGAAGCCATTTGTATAAATGGAAATGAAACAATACAAACCCACTCAGATGATTTATAATCCAAAATTTTCAACACGCACAATCTCGCTCAAACGTCTCACCGTCAAAAAGTTCCGCCGCAGCCGGGAAGTCAAACTACCATCCAATTTTTATTATTGTGAAATATTCGAAGCACTTACATAAATTGAAATACTTAAAACTAAATTCATAAGAATGAGAGCTTTAGGTTCATAAACTTCATTTTTAGGGTTCCGTAGTAAACAAGGAACCCTTATAGTTTCACCATGTCCGTCTGTCTGTTTGTCGGTCTGTCTGTCCGCGGGTTAGCTCAGAGACGGTTGGGACAAGAAAGCTTTAATTTGGCATATGTATACATATTAATCATGCCGACAGTGGTAAAATAAAATCAAGTTTTTTTTTTTTTACGGTACCTCCCCTACACGTAAAGTGGGGATGTTTTTTTTTTCTCCTCTACCCCCTTTTTGTGGGGTTTTGATAGAAAGGTCGTTTAAAAATATTGTGAGTTTGTCAAAACCATTTTTAGATTCAGGGATCCGTTTGCGAAATATTAAGCTTTTAACTGATTTTTTTTGCTAGAGTCAAGTGTCCCCCCCCCCCCCCCGCCCCCTGCCACCTAAATGGTTGTACTTAGATTTGTGGAAAAATTCACAGCAGTAGTATATATAACGAAATTAAAAGGAAAACTATCAGAGCTAAGTTAGCTGTACAGGTTAACGAGTAATAATCAACCAACTTAAATTTGCGGTTTGAAAAACATGATCTCCCATACATTCCGAACATGTTTTTTAACTACAATGTTGAGTTTGTTCTTGGGATAAATTCATCCCAACTACGGAACGGTGTGCGGGGACCGACACGCACTTGGCCGGTTTTTATAATTGAGTATGATTTACAGTACTTACTATTTTCAAGATAATAAAATGAATGTTCAGAGATTAAGGACAAGATAATAATATTTAAAATGACCACAACATTTAATGTCTCTATGAGTTGATAGATGGCGCTAGTAAGTCTGTTATGTAGATTGCAACAGTAAATCTTCATAGCGGGTGTTGAACTAGTTGCTTTTTATACCGGTAGATGGCGTTGGTTGTTTGTTATTGACGATGCGAGAGTAGATTGAGGTTTCCAGAGGGCTCACAGATGCACAGCTGGTGGATAACTGTTACAGTATGTAAGCGCCCAACGGTTTTCACGATGATATTTATTGTCGTTTCGAGTGTATTTATCTCTTATGGACAATCGCTGGTTCAAACAACATTTGCCGGTGTCCATAATTAAGTATCCATACACCCGAACAAGCTGTTTTGTTCGAGTGGACAGATACCTATTTAATTCTGGGCACCGTGCGTACCTATCTATTCCCTTGAACAGCAACGTCAATAATAATCTGATTCATTTTGAAAGAAGCTTATCCATTGAAAAATGTGTCTGCTCAACAACGTAAATAACGCAACGAATATTGTTGAACTGTCAAAATTAAACAGATTGTGATTGATCGTGTGTTACGCAATTAGGGTGCAGAATAGTGAAGCCTCCGACTCCATTCTCTCCTCTTCCATTTCTCTTTAAAATACATACCTCAATTGTTTTAAATAAAACTCATTACGTCCTGCCAGTTGCAATTTTATACCTACAATATTTCAGTTTTATGTAGTAATAAATTCTTATTGTTTTCAGAGAATACCAAGGAAATCGTGAGACAATAGAGCTCAACTTTTCGACCGAGAATCTAGCTCTGCGCTAATTAATTTGAAAATAATAAAATATACCTGATATGCTTATTTCTTTGTACCTTTTTTAAACATATACCTAGTTAACTTTTATGAAAACGTAATCGAATTAAAAAAAAAATAAACAAGTCATATCAAAAATAGTGGCTCATTAGCATCAGGAACAGGCACTCCTCACCTTACTAGGCATGCCGTATCTAGGAGTACTGAGTACTTTCTGCGTCAAGCCCTTGATCCAGCCACGCAATGAGAACCTCCTGAGGTGTTGGTCGACGCTCTCCGCCATTAGGCCGTAACAACTATCGGTACAATGATTGCAGAGTCCACGTCCTACATGTCGACCATCTCGTGTGATAAGTCGAGATACTATTATAAACCTGTGCTATGCCAATAAATGATTTGTTTTGGAAATGATTTAAAAGCTTTTATTTAACTTGCCTTCGTATGATAAGTAGGTATGGCTCAAATCTTGCAAGCTGAATTAAAACCACTACCTCTTATTCTGCGGACTGGATATTTTAAATTGGGTTCAGTTTCTATGACAATGCTTTTTCATGATATACATGACCTGATTCTACACCCGGGATTGGCTCTAGACAAGGGAACTCAACAACGGTCAACAGTACAGACACGGAAATTAATATACGCATTTAATTATAATAGTCCATTCTCAAGTCCACCATGACCTGGCTCCAGACGAAGGGAACTCCTAAACGGTCAACAGTACAGACACGAAATTTTATATTGGTACGCATTTAATTATAATAGTAGTGGAGCAGCTCGTGGCTAAGTAATAACTGCTGCACGGGTCGATCCGTCAGGTTGCCGGGGATGGACTGTGGATGAGTGACCATCTTTTTATACCGAGACTCCTCCGTGCCTCGGAAAGCTCGCTAAGCCGTTGGTCCCGGCTGTCATTCACGGATCTTTGACAGTCTTTCGTCAAAAATCCGAAAGTCTAACAACCAGTTTTACCAAGGGGTATCGTATTATCCATTTACTGGGTTGTGCAGGTCAGATAAGCAGTCGCTCCATGTTAAATTCTGGTATTCAGCTGCATCCGGTTAGACTGGAAGCCGACACCAACATAGTTGGGAAAACTCTAGGCAGATGATTAAAGTTCTATGTTTACGTAAGTATAAGAAGGTAATTTTAGTTAATTAAAAGATAGTTGCTCCTCCCGGCTTGGGAGGGGCACCACCGTGTCCTTGTGGAGGCGATCGGCGGCAGTGATCTCTCGCGTCCGGCCCCAGTCCAGGCCATGGTACGGAGCGATTTTCGAAGGGCTCATAGCATAATGCTCAATGTCTCCGACACAAATTGGCGAATAGGTATCCAGGGAGTTTAAAAATTTCAGTCTATTTTTTTTCTATGTCTTGCAGTTATTTGTTCTTCGGTTGGGACATGCGCTAAAGTAGCCCGCGAAATTCGAAATTTTCTTTAGTGTTTTAAATTTTGCAGGTCAGTGTGAGGTTTTATGTTGATTAAAATATGATTCGCTACCGTAACCAATATGGCTTAACATAATTATAATCATTACAATCAGCAATAAAACTCCTTATGTAAGCACAATCGCTAAATGTCATGATTTCATGAAATAGTCATTCAATGCGATTATATGAACTTAGAGAGTTGTATTGATCATTTTTATGATCAATGATATGATAATGATAATGATTGCGTCATATTGAGGCAATATTGGAGTGGAGTATTAAGAACAAAAACTTGTTTACAAAAAAAAACAACCGACTTCCAAAAAAACACTACATAGTGAAAAATAACAAAAATTTCGGAAGTCGGTGTCTTTGGTTTTGTATTTTCGTTATTTGCCACCGACTTCCGAAATTCGTTTGTATAATTAATTAAATGAAATAATCGAAGACCCCGCCCGAGCTTCTTCTTCAAAAAAGGTTTTAACCTTTAGAATCATATTTCGAGCATCACTTTTAATAGCTTTCGGCATATTTAACTTTATAAATTCAGCAATATCACGACAAAACAACCAGAGAACCTGCATGCATGTAGTAGACACTGACAATCGAATGACATTTCAACATGACGGCCGTAGTTCCAATTTTCGCCATTTCACAGATATGTTGGTAGGAGTGTAACACCAAATATTTCTGAAAAATTTCGAAAGTGACGTAAAGCGCACGTCAATGTCAAACCGCGGGGCTTGAGTAATATATCCTTTCTTTTTGTTCGGCTACTGCCGTGTCTCCTGCGCGTGTTTTATTCGAAATATTACACAAAAAGACTTACACAAAAACATATGTACACAAACACAAGCTGCCTACTGCATAATAAATATTTTTAATATTAATAAAACATTTTGTGTCGATGTCGTAATAAGTGCCAACGAGGAAGACGTGTTTAAAAAGTGAAGAACAGTATTTCGATTCCAATCCATCGTCAATTTATCACAACTATTTACAGGACAATACAACCTCAAAACCTGTGTTGACTGACAGTGAAATCGTGAAAACATCGTGTTTGCATACACAAATGTGTATGCCACGTCAAACAAAAAAATAATTTTGCAAATCCGTCTATAAATGACGGAGTTATGCCCGAACATACATAATATATATACATATATATCACTTTTTAAACACGTCTTCCTCGTCAGAACTCATTACGACATCTACACAAAATGTGTTATTAATATAAAAAATATTTATTATGCAGTAGACAGCTTGTGTATGAAAACAAATGTTTTTGTGTAAGGTTTTTTGTGTAATATTTCAAAAAAACACGCGCAGGAGACACGACAGTGACCGAACAAAAAGACAAAAAGACCGAACAAAAACAAAGAGCGTGGCTATACACATTTGTGTATGCAAACACGATGTTTTCACGATTTCACTGTCAGTCAACACAGGTTTTGAGGTTGTATTGTCCTGTAAATAGTTGTGATAAATTGACGATGGATTGGAATCGAAATACTGTTCTTCACTTTTTAAACACTTCTTCCTCGTTGGCACTCATTACGACATCTACACAAAATGTGCTAACATAAAAATATTTTATTATGCAGTAGACAGCTTGTGTATGAAAACAAATGTTTTTGTGTAATGTTTTTTGTGTAATGTTTCGAAAAAACGCGCAGGAGACACGGTAGTAGCCGAACAAAAAGAAACTCAAGCCCCGCGGTTTGACATTGACGTGCGCTTTACGTCACTTTTGTCATTTTTCAGAAATTTTTGGTCTATTTGACGAGAGAATGGTGTTTGGTTTACATATAGGTAAATCGCGGCGCCTACCGGTTTGTTTAGTTTGGTTCAGAAAATTCGACAATATCGCGATACGGACAGATTAAGCAAGCTTCACGTATGACGGCGGGCCGCATTTAGTTGACGAACTTAACCGTATAGTTCGGAAGCGCCCCCGATTGGACCCGAAAACATAAACCTCCGCCGGCTCGGTACCGGGTCCAATTGGACCCCAGAAAGACGACATACTATACCCTAAATTGATGATGTAAATATTTATTATGCCACCCATCAAATCATACGATTGTGCGTTAATTAAGAGAGTTGGATAAAAAACTCATATGTTAATGTCATTAAATCTTTCATAATAAACGCGCAAGTTAATTAATTTAAGTACCTTGAAAAACTTTTGGTCCGTAAATGCGATAATCGCCATTCTGATGACAGTGGTGGTTGAGGCTAAAAAACATAAAAATTGGGGATTTCTAACATCCAAACTCCACCACAGGGGCAGTGAATAATGGGGTGCTAGGATAGGAAACCTCCCCTTGTGCCTGGGGGCTGGAGTTCCCTTACGGCTGCGTCCGGGGGGAAGGCCAGTCTCCGGGACGGTGTACCCTGGAGTGCGGGCAATGTCTCCATATTAGGTACTGCGTGCCTAAGGGGTCTCGTTGCCCGTATGCCAATATCTTGTCGAAGGAGTGAACGCTCTAACATGTACTCGTAAAGAGCACACGTTGAGCAGCGTTCTAGTTGGAGCGGGCTCGGCGTGCACTAACCCTGCCGTCGGGCAGGCAGGAGGAAGTCTTTTCTCTTGCCACCGTATGTCTCGTAGCCCCGAAGAGTGTCAAGGTCATGTATCTGGCATTTGACGGGGGTCGAGGGTCTTGGCTTAACAGCCCGCGCCGCGAGGTAGTAAACCTCTATAAAAAATCACCCCAAACCTCCAAGCGGCGGCGCACCGTGATCGGTTGATAGCTTGACCAATGGGTAGCTTAATTAGTCACTAGTGCGAACCACTTTTTTTTTGGTTGGTTGGTTTGAATATTTTTGTACTCGTGGGATTCGAGATTGTTTTTTTTTTTTTAAGATAATCACACAGACGACGTGCCAATGTTATTGGCAGCGGAACCACTTGCCGGCAACGGCAACAAGAGTCGAGGAGACTCCTGTACCTCCGGAGACCGGGCTGGGTCCGAGCAGGACATGGGCAGGTTCTGGGGCAAACGCTCGCGCGGCTATAAGTCGGACCGCGCGGGATCGGCGGGTCATTCCTTGAGCGAGGAAAGCCTGCCGGGCGCCAAAGTGCCGACTGTGAGGAGAGGCCGAGGTAGCGCGGTGACCTCGAAACTGGGGCGTGGCAATCGGGGTCGCATCAAGCGGCCCGATACCCCCCAGGAATCGGCGGGGAGAGCGACCCTGAGGTCTCGTCCGGGGCCTCAACCGAGGAGTCGGGAGGGTCACCGTAGAAAAACAGGGCACGACGGCACAGGCTGGCGCTGCCGCGAACCGTGCCAAGGGAGGAGTGGTGACCGACGAGGCTGTCAAAGCCGCCGCTGGGGGCTCCAATTCGGAGCGAGCGGCCAGGTTTGCGGAGGTCGTAGCGGCCGCGATCAGGACTGTGGCCTTGAAAAAGCTGCAGTCCTCGAAAGAGAAGGCCATACCACGGCCTCCATTATGGCGGCAGCGGAGGCCTTTCTCCATCTCGGGCCTCCGTCAGACGGTATGTCGGAAATGCGGGCGGAGGTCGCCCGCTTGACAGCCGCCACGGAGCTTCTCCAAAAGGAGAATAAGGAGCTCCGAGCAGACCTGGCCGGGCTCCGTGGAGCCGGCCCCCGCGTTGTGCTACAGCGCGGAGCGGTGCAAGGGCAGGGCCCACCCTTGCCGGCGGAGGACCGGGTTTTGGCCCTGGTGCGGAAGGAGCTGGCTGCCTTCAACAGCCGGTTCTCCGTACTGGAGGCCGTGGTCCTGCGCCCTCCGTTAGCGGCGTGCCAGGAGGCCTCGGGCCAGCGGAGGCAGGCATCATATGCCACCACCGCAGCTGCCGCGGCCAAACCAGGCCCTTCAGGGCAGACCAGGGGTGGGGCTGCTACACAAGCAGCGAGGGCCCCAGCCCCGGTCCTGGCAGCGGAAACCCCCGCCTCCTAAATCTCCTCAGGCTGACGCCGAATGGCAAATAGCCGGAGAAGAGGAAGGCGGGCAAGGCAAAAAGGGCGGCCAAAAAGAAGGCGAGGCGGCAGCGGCGCAAGAAGCAAAGCGTCGCGGCTAGGCTCCGCGCCCCGAAGTCGGCAGCTGTAGTGATAACACTACAGCCGCAAGCGCAGAAGGGCGTGTCCTACCGCGACGTGCTCTCCAAGATTGGGGCGGCGGTGGAACTAAAAGAGATATGTGCCGCTCAGGGCATCCGGGTAGGGCCAAAGGTTATTGGTGGGCTGTGTATCCGCGCAGGTCAAATTGCTCGAACCCAGACCTCTGAGGTGCTTACGCTGCCATGTGGGCAACCACGTGGGAGCTAAATGCACCTCGGAGGTGGACCGCAGCGATCACTGCTATCGCTGTGGTCAGCCCGGTCACAAGGCCGGCTCGTGTGAAGCCACGCCGCACTGCGCCGCATGTGCGGCGGCTGGCAAGCCGGCCGAGTACCGGATTGGGAGCAAGGCCTGCGCCCAACCTGCCAGAGCCAAAACCAGGGGCAAGCCCTCCGCCACCACCGTCACCGCCGCGGCCGCCGCTACTACTGCCGCCGCTGCTGCCGCTTCCACCGTCGTCGCCGCCGCCGCCGTTGCCGCCGTAGCAGGGCCCTCACGCGGGGGGAGGGGGGAGGGGCTAAAATGGACTGCCAATAGTGGCCCCATTACGCCTCCTCCAGGCGAACATCAACCACTGCGCCGCAGCTCAGGATCTGTTGCTCCAGAGCATGGCGCAGTGGTCGATTAACATCGCCGTGGTCGCTGAGCCGTACTTTGTTCCGCCCAGGAATTACTGGGTGGTGGACCTGAGCGGTTCAGTGGCCATTATTTCGTCGGCCGCCGCCGGTACCCCGTCCCTCGAGGCCGTCAAGAGGGGACGGGGTTGCGTGGCAGCACGGTTCGGGGAGAGTGTCGTGGTAGGAGGGTACTTCTCCCCGAACCGAACTCTCGCCGAGTTCCACAACTCCCTTGGGGAATTGAGAGTCGTCGTCGTCGGGTACCATCCCCTCCCCGTAATCGTCCTCTGGGACTTCAATGCCAAGAACGTGGCTTGGGGTTCCCGGTTAACGGACACACGGGGCAGGATGGTGGAGGACTGGGCTCTGGCGTCGGGCCTGGTCGTCCTAAACCGGGGTTCTGTCCCCACGTGTGTGCGGATGCGGGGCGAATCAGTGGTGGACATTTTGTTCGCCAGCCCCACTCTGTCGCCGCCTGTCATCGAAGAAGCCGGGGCGCCCGGCGGACTCTCTATCCGCTTACCGGCCCATCGTGCTGCTCGACGAGGTGGGCAAGCTCTTTGAAAGAGTAATTGCAGACCGCCTTGTCGGGCAGCTGGTGCGAGTGGGGCCGGATTTGGCGGAGAGCCAGTTTAGTTTCCGCAAGGGGCGCTCTACGGTGAATGCCATCATGCGCGTTCGAGCCCTCACGACGGGGGATGCTGTTGCCCGGGGTGGGGTTGCCTTGGCGGTGTCTCTTGACATCGCCAATGCCTTCAATACCCTGCCCTTGAGTTGCATTAGGGAGGCACTCCAGTATCACCGGATGCCGACCTACCTCTGTCGAGTGGTCGAGGCCTATTTGACGGAAAGGGCCGTCATTTACCCCGGTCACCACGGAGAGTGGAACCGGTGAGAGATGTCGTGCGGTGTCCCACAGGGATCGGTCCTGGGGCCGCATTTGTGGGACATCGGCTACGACTGGGTGCTGCGCGCCGACCTCCCTAGCGGCGTCAGCGTAGTCTGCTACGCTGACGACACGCTGGTCCTGGTGCAGGGGAGGTCGCATGAGGCGACGGCCGAACTGGCGACACGTTGGGTTACGACAATCGTTGATTGGATCCGGCAACTGGGACTCGAGGTGGCCTTGCACAAGTCCGAGACCATGTGTTTCTTTGGTCCTCGGAACGCGCCACTGTCAGGTTCCCGGATTACGGCAGGAGGGGTTCACATCGGTGTCGAGTCGACGATGAAGTACCTGGGACTCGTCCTCGACAGCCGGTGGAACTTTGTGGAGCACTTCCGACGTTTGGCTCCCAAACTAGAGAGGGCTGGGGCTGCTCTGAATCGGCTTCTAACCAATCTAGGGCGTCCAAACGCCTCCTGCCGGAGGCTCAACGCGGGGATCGTGCGGTCCATGGCCTCTTAATGGGCACCGGTTTGGGCGTGTTTATTGAGGCTGCGACCGGCCCAGCTGTTGAAGGCGTCCCAAAGGGTCATGGCCAGTAGGCTGGTCCGGGCATACCGCACGGTCTCCCTTGAGGCGGCGAGCCTCCTTGCCGGACTACCGCCATGGGATCTGGAGGCGAAAGTCCTCGCGCACATATGGGAGTTGCGCGAGGAGGCGAAACGCCGGGGTGTAACTCCGCTGCCGCGAGAAATCACGGCACAGCGGACAGAGCTCCGGCGGGATCTCATGGCGGCATGGAGAGTGCAATTGTCGCAACCCAGCGCTGGGCACGCCACAATTGTGGCGATAAGTCCCCTCTTTGAGGAGTGGCTTGAGAGGCGCCACGGCATCCTCACCTTCCGCCTGACGCAGGCCCTCACCGGACACGGTTGTTTCGGGAGGTTCCTGTTCCGCATAAGGCGGGAGGAAACGCCCGGGTGTCACCACTGTGTCGATCGCCCGGAGGACACGGTGGAGCATACGGTGGAGGTCTGCCCTGTTTGGGCAGAGCATCGCCGTGTCCTCACGGAGGCGATCGGCAGCGGCGAGCTCTCGCGTCCGGCCCTGGTTCAGGCCATGGTCCGGAGCGAGAGTGCATGGGAGGCCGTCACTTCCTTCTGCAAAGCAGTAATGCTCGCGAAGGAGACCGAGCGCGCGAGGGAGAGGCAAGATTCGCGCCCTCTCGCCCCTAATCGCCGCAGGAGACGCCCCGGAAGTCGGGAGTCGCGAGCCGACTTCCAGCCACCGTAGGCGCGGGCTTGCGGACGGTGAGCAATGGGTAGCTCGCCTTCCGATTAGGACTAGGCCCGGGTCGACGGCGCGTTGTATTCCACGCGCGCCTCAAAGAGATGTCAGCACCAACTGACGGGGTCCGTAAGGACCAATGCCTGCCGGGGTTGCGAGTTTGTCTGAAAGGGATATCGCGGCCCCAGCACACGGGCAACGGAAGGAACACGGGTGGGTTTTAGTCACTAAAAGTCTGACACATCCTCCCGCTCCGCTCAGAGCGGGAGAAGTTATTTGATAAAGGACCACCCTCAAGAAAAAAAAAAAAAAAAAACGGGCAGTGAATAATACATCAGTGAATAAAATCTTATACTTAAACTAGTAAATGCCCAAATCTTAACGTAATATACGAACAAAGGTCCAATAACACGTAATATTCATTACCACTACTCAATTTGTGTTAAAAATCACCGACCATAATTGTTTTTTTTACTCGAATGATGTGCGAAAACGATTATGCCAAACGATTTTTTTAAGAATTTTAATCGACTCGATTAATAAATATGTCGAAAGTCAGAAATCGATACTTGGAAATTGAAATAAATTTGTTTGTAAGCATTAATACAGTAAGCATGGTATATAATAATGATTTATACTTTTCTAATATACGTTTAATCGTTTTTCGGACATTTATGTAACGATTCATCAAACAGGTGCTAGGTATATAACCGGAATAGGTACCTCATTTATTGAATTTCGCGCCGAATTGTTTTTATATTATTTGAATTGAAATTCGGAATGCGCTCGCTGTTCAAAATTATTTTTTTTTTAAGTATTGGACAATTATTTATTGTGGATTTTATTTTTAATACTTTCTGATAGCTTATCAGCATGACTACAGAATGCCCAGTATACATTTTATAGGTAGACTTAACAATTTTTTTTTTGGGAATGATGATAAAACCGCTAGAGGCCCGCACGGCCCGCCGCACGGCGCGTGCCATACCCGCCGAGTACCGGACGACCACCCGCGGTGACAGATTTACGACCGCACTTAAATAAACAAAACACTCGAGCTTTTTGCTTACGTCTCCGGTGTTATCGTTGACTGATTTGGGTTCGTGTTTAGACAAAGGATTCTTTGTAATGCTTAGAAATTACGTGTGCGTTTGTTAGAATTGATAAATAAAGATTTTTATCGACAGTTGTGCCGGTTAGTGATAAGACGATTTCTGATAAAACTACTGTTCCAATTTACACGAGATTTTGCAGGGTACTTTATGAATAGATAAGTTATCTAAGAACAGGGATTTTTACAGACAAACACAGAAAATAAAAACACAAAAAATTACTAACCGTTTGTTTACGTAAAAATATTTTTCGTTATAAATATTTTAAAACGAAATATTTTAGTTAGAATATAGTTTTAGAAGATTATTATACTATTTGTTATTAAAATTAAATGCACTTACCAGCGATTACACACACAAATCACACACAAAACACAAAATAACACAAAATTCACTTTTCGCAATGACCCATTGTTTACGTTTTTTGGTTGGTTCAAAATAGGTATAATACCAATGATGTATAAAACTATAGATACGTTGTCCGCACTCTAAAATGGCAACATGAAATGAAGCCAATTGGCCACATTGCGCTCAGTCACGCACCAACCTGTCGCGCGACGCTACGTTTGTTTTTAATTTATATCGTGTGTGAAAACCTGTGCAAAATATAAAGAAAACATGCCGTCGTGTGTTTTCAGAGGATGTACAAATTATACCCCAAAAGTTAAAGACAAAAATGTGTCATTTCACGCGTAAGTTTGC
Organism: Agrochola lota; assembly: GCA_947364205.1. Classification (NCBI taxonomy): domain Eukaryota; kingdom Metazoa; phylum Arthropoda; class Insecta; order Lepidoptera; family Noctuidae; genus Agrochola; species Agrochola lota. Next base: position 2,524,048 of record OX376246.1, on the reverse strand, counting down.
AAAACTACATTATTTTATTTTATTTTGTACGACGCTGCGTCTAATGGCGGCCGGCGCATGAAGTTAGTAGTCACGTGACGTTAGGGGAGGTTGAGACACTAATACACAAGTTTTTTTTTGTTGTTAGAATTTATAATATTGTTTGAATATAATATTGCACTTGTTATGTTATGAATATACATTATTGTTTTCCGTTTCATTTTAGATTGCCTACAGATGGGCTGATAAAAGAAAAGTGGCTTAAAATAATAAGGGTTCAAAGACGTGAAAACGATTGGCTACCAACTCCCTATACTAAAGTTTGCTCAAAGCATTTCTCAGCTGACGATATTTATGTGACGAAAAAAAATTATCGAAGAATAAAAAAAACTGCAGTTCCTATAATTATGGTAAAATTATACGTCATTTTTAAACACATTATTTAAAAGTATTGGTTTTTGTGAAATAACCGGATTGTTTTATATTTTTATTTTTTTTTGCAAGAAGCACAAAATATTATTTCATCACCGACGAGTTTGGAACATGTTCAAGTGTCGGAAGAAGGTTCAATTTTTGAAACACCAAGGAAAGCTATTTTGAAGAAAAAGATTAGTAAACTTTCCTTAGAAAAACGCAAGTTACAGTTTAAAAATTATAATTTAGTAAGAAAAAGTAAAAGGCTAAAAGAAAAATGCAATAACTTAAAACAATTAGTTTCTGAGCTCCAAAAAAAAAATTTTTTTGCTATTGACCAGATCAATGAACTGAATCTTAAAGCCGAAGCAGTAGAATTTATAAATAGACTGGCTCAAAAGAGCAAAATTAAGGGCTATCGCCAAAAATATACGCCAGCGTTAAGAAAATTTGCTGTCACCTTGCACTATTATTCCGTAGCTGCCTACAAATATGTAAGACAGATATTTAATGGATCTTTACCACATCCTCGTGTCATAGGGAAATGGCACGAAAACAGCTCAGGTGATCCTGGGTTTAATAAACAAGCATTAGATGTTTTAGAAAAGAAGTATAAACATAGTGGCCAGCGAATATTGTGCACCTTAATTGCAGACGAGATGGCTCTTCGTCACCAAACTACGTGGACAGGAAAAAAGACTGTAGGTGTCGTAGACTTTGGTGCTGGATCAGCAAAATCGTGTGAAATAGCGACTCAGGCATATGTTTTTATATTAGTCTGTATGAACGAAAGTTGGAAAATCCCGGTAGCATATTTTCTTGTTAACGGACTGTCGGCTGAAACTCGGGCAAATTTACTGAAAACATGTCTTAGTGAATGCTACCGTGTGGGAGTTGACATTGTAGCCATAACATTTGATGGCTGTGCATCTAATATAAATGCAGCTAATTTATTAGGTTGTGATCTCAAACAACCATCACACCTAAAAACAACATTCAAACACCCTGAATGTGATTTAGATGTTGCAATTATGTTTGACCCTTGTCACATGATTAAATTAGTAAGAAATTCATTTGAATCTAAAAGACAATTTTTTGACGGGAGTGGAAGGAAGATTCGCTGGCAGTTATTAGAAAATTTAGTTAAGCTTCAAAAAAATGTTGGACTTAATTTTGCTAACAAAATCACCCCTCGTCACATTTATTTTAGAAATGAAGTGATGAAAGTCAAATTGGCAACACAACTCATGAGCATGAGTGTTGCAAATGCTCTCAAATTGTGTGATGAGATTTTAACGTCTTCTCTTTTCGTGGACACTAAAGGAACGGTAGATTTTATAGAAAATTTTAATCATTTATTTGATGTTTTTAACTCCAAATCATCCGATTTGTACGGCATGAAAAAACCGCTTTCTCTAAAAAACGCCAATAACATCATAGCTTTTCTAGAAAAAGCAAAACAATATATATTAAATCTTTATATTTTTATTAAGTATAGACGCGAGGTTCGTAAACGAATCACAATAAAAATAATTAAGAAAAAAATTGTGGAATCTAAAAATAAAACAGGCTTTTTGGGCTTCCTTATTTGTATAGAAAGTTTAAAGCATCTATACACAACGTTGGTCGAAGGACAACGTTTGCAATATATCGCAACTTACAGGTTGTCCCAAGATCACATTGAAATGTTGTTCGGTGCTATCCGGCGACATGGAGGTTATAACAATAATCCAAACGTTATCCAGTTCAAGGGAATTTTCAAAAAAATCCTTCAACACCTTGAAATGAAATCTTCGTTTTTAGGAAACTGCCTACCGTTAGAAGACATAACTGTATTAACGTGTTCGTCTGCAGTTCACAACATTAATTCTACAGTAAGTAGAAGAAATATGGATGAGGAGATTGACTCGATCGAGAATGACTCTCAGTTAATAAATGCAACTGCTGTAGAAGATGATATTACCACAAATGTCGAAGTGTTTTCGACAATGTTAAATCAAGAAGGCGTTAAAAAAACCACTGAGCAGATTGTCGGTTATATTTCAGGATGGGTATCCAGAAAACTGGCTTCAGTATTGAAATGTTCGACATGCACCGATAGTCTGTATTGTAATAACAAATTGTGGTTTCACAAACTGATTATTTTAAAAAATATGGGTGGACTATGTTTCCCGAGTGAGGATGTGTTCCGAATCTGTCTGAAGTCAGAATCTATAATTAAAAACCACATTAAAGAAATGGGTCACATTTAAAAAAACCGTATTTTAAAGTCGTTTATCAGCTGCAATGACGTATTTTGTTCTTTACATCAACATTCTTTAGAGCAACATCCCACATTTGATCACAGAGTGCAGCTTATTCGCGCGGTCATTGAGAAATTTATTAATGTTCGCCTACATTTCGCACACAAAAGCTCTGAATCAAATTATAAGAGGCAAAAAAGAAATAAATTAAGTTTGTTTGAAGGAATTTAAAAATATGTATCTACAACATAAGTCGATAATATATGACTTCGATTACCATAGTGTTTGATTGTCTATCAATATGTTAATATTTTTTACATTATTAAATAAAGGCTTTTTTATGTTTATAAAGATATTTTGTTTTATTTTTAAATTTAATATGTAACAATAATTACTGTTGCGGAATACACCATTAACATTTAAAAGATATAATATTGGTATTACTTTATTCGTAAAGTAGGTAACACGGTACAATTATAAATTATTTTATTAACTCTAGAAAATCGAGTGTCCTTTTTTCCCCATATGCCTTTGATAGCTACGTCACTCATGCGCTCGACCAATGAGCATGTAATTTTACTATTACTTATCCTGTGACGTAACTGAAGATGTTTATTTATCTCCCTCTAGCAACAGGCATTCCGCCGTACGGTGTCATATTTTCTTTCCCTTTCTTTACGCGTATAAGTAGTTATCTAGTATTTTCGCCGTTTTTAAGCGCCGAGATGTTTGTTGATAACGTGTCTATATATAATACGTCATTGTATAATACGATGTTATTTAGTGCAAATAATTATCAACCACGATGTAAAAAAGTACTTAGTAATCGAAAAAACACCACTTCCCGTCGATTTACACAAGAAAACTATTTAAAATAATGAAATACGGTTGACTGGTAGAAAATGCCTCAGGCATTAAGTCCGCCTTTGTACGGTATTTTATTTTTACTTGTGCATAAAGTTTTAATAAATAAATAAATACATGCGGACCGCGCACTGACGACCAGCTTAATTGACTCGCGTTTTACGTGCGCGAACTGTCAGTTTCAACATTTTTTTGCAGTGTTGTCCATTAATATTTTTGCATGCGAATGATTTAGTCGACGAGAGGATGAGTTTGCGTCGCCGACAGGCGACGCTCGGGGCTCGAGCGGCAAGTTTTAAGCTTTTCTCCACGACAAAGGTCGATGAGTAAGCGTCGCCTATCGGCGACGCAAACTCATCTCGTCGAATGAATCATTCGCATGCAAAAATATTCCATTAATATTTTTGCATGCGAATGGATTTAGTCGACGAGATGAGTTTGCGTCGCCGACAGGCGACGCTTGGGGCTCGAGTGGTATGGGGATCTGTACTGTAGTTATGGGCGTTATTTCACGTCACACGTTACAATAACTGGCTGCGGGGCATGTAACCGAATAACTAGTTTCGAGTTACACAGAAAGACGTGATTTTTGTAACTAGTTACGTAGCAATGCAGTGATCGAATGAAAAGAGAGAAACGAAACAAAAATACGCGAGCGCATGTTTTTCCTTTCCCGCGTAATAAGTGACAGGTTACTAGCCTACTGGTACCGACCGACCGGCAAAGCGAGCCGAGAGTTCCCGAAGTCCCAAGTCGTGACACGATTAAATCGGACCATGCACACGGACGCCAACTAGACTATTGAAAAAGTGTAAATAGAGAAAAAAATAAAACGTGCAAAAAAAACATCGAATTGTAAATATTTCAAATCATTGTATACACAAACAATCAAATGAACTTCTAAATACGCCTGCATTACTTTCATTATTACGAGTATAATACATTATTCGATGCAGTTCATTTGTAGTATTACGTTAATAATGTAACTACTTCTGTAGCTACCAAAACTTATTCGTTCAAAAACTTAAAGCTATAAATATGTAGCGTATTACATAAGTAACCATTTATATTTTCGTTTCGCAAATAACTGTAATACTGAATCACCAAATAGAATTTGAAAAATAACTAGTTACTAAAATCACCTGTTTTCAAAACAGGTGACGCTTTCGAAGTAACTAGTTACGTTACGTTTCGCGAAAATCACGTAACGATACTACCATACCTACTGTACTGCCATTTTATCACGATAGGTGGCGCATCGTCGACATGGCCATTGAAAGCTGTCAATTCCATACATTTTGTAACCTATCATTCAGTAAATTTAAATTTTCTCGTAATGCTTAAGTGTGCTGTACCAGGATGTACTAAACTACTAACCCCGGTGTTCATTTATTTCAACACCGGGGGTGTTCATTTATTTCCTAAAGATACTACGTTAAAAAAAAGTGCGAAATTAAAAGAGTACAACTAAAAGTATCTTTGACTGTGTTGATTGATAAACTTCGACAATATGGTGGAGTTCTGGTGGAGCTATTAACGTCTTGGTAAACTTCTACAGCAGGAACGTCAAGTGCTTGTCTTTCAGAAGCTTGAGGGCTTTGATTTCCGAAATTAAAACTTTGGTCATAGGTAACCTAAAAAAATAAAGGATACCATATATTACGTAATTAAAGTAATGTTCTCTCACTTTTTGTAAATTTTCCTACCATGAGTCAAGTGAGATTTCCGAAATTAAAATTTTGGTCATAGACAACCTAAAAAAATATATCATTAAAGTAATGTTCTCTCAATTTTTGTAAATTTTCCTACCATGAGTCAAGTGAGAATTAACACGTTACAACTAAAAAATTATCCAAATCTAGAGCCTAGCACTGATGAAAAATAAACCTAACCTAAAAATTAAAGAATACCATTTATAATTAAAGTAGTGTTCTCTCTATTTTCGTAAATTTTCCTACCATGAGTCAAGTAAGAATTAACACGTTACAACAAAAAAAATGATCCATATCTAGAGCCTAGCACTGATGAAAAATATTTTATTAGATAGAAGTCTACTTCTCAATAAGATCTGATTTCTTTCCAGTAATCCTTGCTTCTCGTTTGTTTAGTTCGTCTTTCAATTCTTTACACTTCCAGGAACAATACATGTTAGCAAAAACGATGGTGGATCGGTTTCAAAACAAAAATTAACAAAAAACATTGATGTAAACAAAGCTAAAATGATTTGACAGCGGCCATCCCGCCGCGGCGCCGGTGGCGATATCTGCGTTGAGCTTTGCGCGTGGATCTCCATTGGGTAGGTATTCCGCAAACACTTTTAAATGACGACCATTTTTTTTGGATTCCGTACCTCAAAAGGAAAAAAACGGAACCCTTATATAGGATCACTTCGTTGTCCGTCTGTCAGTCTGTCAAGACCATTTTTCTCAGGCACGCGTGGAGGTATCAAGTTAAAATATCAAATACGTATGTCCATGGTCCCTTGCAGCTCTAAAAATATTAAGCTTCTAAGTCAACGCAATAAAAAAAAAATTACGGCCATATATGCGACATAATGTGATTACCGTGAGCGCTGTCAAAAATGACAGTTGTGCAGTTTTGTTTTGAGTCGCATCATAACTATAAATTAGTTTTTTTTCTTCGTGGGTAGTGGTGAAGGATACAAGTGCTTTTGTTTGTGTTACGAATTTTCTCGATTTTTGGTAATTTTACAAGTGTGAACTTCAATCGAGACTATTCTTTGTGTTTGTAGTTTAGCCTAAGGTTTGTTTTAACTATAATTTTATATATTTTTTTAAAGATTTTATCCAATATCCATAATGGATAACAAAAAACCCCCTGATCCTCCTGTCGGTCGATTCTGTAAAAATATTAACGTGAAGCTTAGGTGAAGTGAGCTGTCACTGCCACAAAATCGACCGGCAGGATGCTAAGGATTAACACTATTGACAGCTCACTTCACCTAAGTTTCACGGTGATATTTTTACAGAATCGAACGGCAGATCCCTTTGAATACACTCCGGTGTTAACGGTTTCTCTCCCCAATGACAATGTGCTAGAAAATGCAATGGACTCCGAATCGACAAGTAGAAAAAGATTAGCTACTTCTCCCCCGACTACTATAATAAACCCTCCTAAGTTAATCAAAAAAGAATTTGGAAGACCAATCTTACACGTTAAGGAATAACCCACCCTATAATGTTCACGTTTCTTTGAAGGATGGCCAAACCCCAGGTACTGTACTGCACCCGGTTAAATTTGGAATGTTTTTAACTTAAAATAACTACAGCAACATTCTCCTAGGTAGTGTTAAACGCCTTGGAAGAAACCGGGTGTCAGTCGAGTTTAAGTCACACCAGCAAATATCTTCTTGTTAAGTAAAACATTAGTACAAAATAATTTTGTGGCTCGATTCCTCAGTTTAATACACGGTTAATTTTAGCTCGTTCTGGAACGAAAAGCCATAAACTCGATCATCGAACTCGAAACGATTGGGACTATTATTTTCAATAAATTACAATTTAAAAAAAAACACGAAAAATCTAATTTATTGTTTTTTTTGTGAAATAATGAGAACTCGAAGTAACTGCGATCAATGCATATGTGTGTAAAACGTATCGACGAACGACAACACTTGCGAACGGTACCCATTGAAAAATCCATTCATCGATCAGACAGCATAAAAACACATACGCAATAGATAAATAGGTACACAAATAAAAATACGAAAAGCGAATTCAGACTTTATTTCTTAACCGTAAACGGTAACAAATAGAAAATTCACCAAACTAGGTACAAGGTAAGTAGGTACGCAGTTTACTAAAATTTTTCTGAGAAGTGTCCGACTGGACTTCAAAAGGATGCACAACCGAATTCCGCGGTTAAGTGTATAAAAATAAGGTCTTAATTCGGTCCAATATTTTCATAGAAAAGGGCACCACCATCGTATAATGAACTCTATTCGACAGAGAAAACGATTCATTTTTTTCTGTTTACATTGCCTGCCTTTGTAGAAGCCGCGTAGCTGCTCTCAAGCAAGCATTGTCGTATAAAAATTGGTTTAGGCAGTATTCTTTTTATTTATCATAAATATGGTAGGTAGGTATGCTTATTAAGTACCTATTAGCTCGATTGGTCGACACTCGATTCAAGGCCTTAAATACAACTCCCAAGTGTACTCGTCGTGTCTAGTTGAAAAGGTACGAGTACTAGTGATTTCGTGATACGAGAGTGGTGAATGAAATTTCAATTAGTTTCTCTCGTTTACGAGGAGATGTGATAGTGGTAAACACCGTGCCGTGCTTCCGATACAAACGAGAGATAACGAGGTGAATGAACTTACACCAACCTATCGTACCAGAAATGAAATACCTACTTGCAGGTACTTACTTGCAGCCGGACTCGCACACGCACAGCTGTGCCGCGCTACGTCATCACCGAGCGGATCGCGTACGATCTTGCGTTTATGAATGAAATAGTGTTAGCGCTACTAAGATTTAACTCGAATGACAGAATAAAAGTGATAAATTTCTAACTTCTATATTAGATGTCTTAAAAAAACAATAACAATGCTAATAGTACCTATTAATCGTCTGGAGTCACTGTGTTTTGGCTCCAGAACGACTTAAAAATAATCGTGTATAACTCGTTTGGGTCTAGTTAGAGACATACCAAATGAATGGACAGAAGATGAGGTCATTGAGAATATCAGGGTTCCTGTTGGATGCGGCTCCGTTATAAAGGCAAGGTGAATGAACCGAAAGGTGACCTCTCTGGGTGTTACAGAGTGGAAACCCACTCAAACTGTAGTTCTCACTTTCGATGGGCAAATCTTACCTAAGCGGGTTTATTGTTTTTATTCTGCTTTTTCGGTCGAAACATATATGTACCCGACTATTCAATGTTTTAACTGTTGTCGTTTCGGTCACACGCGTACAGTATGTCGTTCGCAACCCCGCTGTTTCAAATGTGGTCAAGACCACCCCAGGTGATGGATGCCAAGTTTCTGCTGACTGTGCCATTTGCGTATCCTGTTCTGGCAATAATTACGCCAATGATAAGGCTTGTCCTGAATTGGGTCGGCAGAAGGGCATAAAAGCTCTCATGGCCGAGAAATCTGTCTCATAAGCGGAAGCAAGTCAAATTTTTCCTCCAGTCTCACGATCATATGCCGAAGTGTCAAGAGTTTCACCGAAATTCAAACCAAAAACCACTTCGCCTCAATCCAGTCCAGCTCCCAAACACCAAAATCATACCGTAAAACGGTCTTTCTCAAACCTAAATCCCATGCCCCTCTTTCACCTAGCTACGATAGACAGGCTCATCAAGCCCTTACTCAGGATTACTCCTTCTCTCCTTCCCAAAACGGTTGTGCCTTCCCTAGAGAAGGTGCAAGTACTCCTGATAAGCCCGAACACATACTAAATATTATAGCCAATATGCTGATAACTGTATTAGCTAACCCTGCACAATCTTTACCTGACCACGTTGCCAATAAACTGTCTTCAATAGTCCAATACATAAATAATGTTCCATCCCCTGATATTCTTGCAATGGAACGTGAGGAGTATTTCTCCCAGGAAGCCTGTCCTACTCTTTTTAATTAATAAATTTAAACCATCAGTCAGCGGCATCGCTGAGACGTGGCTTCGTTCTGAAAGCAATTTCAGGATCCCGTGTTTCAGTGGTGTTCGCCATGACAGATCAGACGGATATGGAGGATGTGCTTTGTTCATCAATAACAAAGTATCATTCTCCCAGATCCCTCTATCCTCCGTTGGCGACAACATAAATGTTGTTGCCGTTAAGGTTGCGGGTATAAATCTTTTTTCTTTTTATATTGCACACCCACGTTTTGAAGATCTTGTTTTAATTAAAAATTTACTAAGTAATGTAAACGGCCCATTACTTGTTATGGGAGATTTTAACTGTCATCACTACCGGTGGGGATCGGATTCTTGCGATAGTATTGGTGTAGGTTTAGTGGATATTAATACTAACTACTAACAACTACCTCGATGTCACGAAGTGCGAAGTTCGACGGCTAATCTTGCTGTGTTGCCGTCTCTACATGACACTGGCAGAATAGTCGACATCGCGATCGGCTCAGTTGCCAAAAGGAAAAAAATCCATATTCGAAGACATGTGACATCACCAATCCGGACTGAACTTGCATGGTTAATTACTGCCTATTCCGATCAGTGGGTCGTCTTCCCTCTCAGAGAGGAGGCCTGTGTCCCTGCTGTGGAAATGTAATAAGGCTTATGTTTACCCAAATGTGCAACTCAGATGTTAATTGCTAATTGCTAGTGCTAGATCTACTAGTATAAAGATAAATATTTGCTGCCAAGCTTGCTGAAATCATGCCAATGCTGTATCTCTTCATGATAATAGACTAGAAGAGAGTGAACAGACGCCTATAGGACACCGACGAATAGAAGTGTGTAGAGAGGTGGCGGTGACCACCAGAACCACCTACAGCAAGAGCTGTCAACATCAGACTCAACCTGGATGTTGAGAGGATGAATAAAATCCAGGCATATAAGTAATAGTTTATATATTAATCGACAGCTTGCTAAGTGGGATGATGCTATACTCCAATATAATTGCACCTGTATCGTTGGCAAAAGAATGGTTGTTTGCTGTGCCCACACCATGAGCATAATTGTGGTATCGTGGTTAGTCATTGCACCAGGGTGGTCGATTACCTCCTGCACAATTTCTGGATACTGTATTATATTATGATAATCCAAAAATAGAAGGTGATTAATAAAAACATTTATCACAATTATGTGTTTTTTATTTTAAATATATCTTTGCAATCTCAGTTGACTGTAATCTGAGATTGCACCTAATCCCCTAGTAGATCTATACAATATTAACAAATGCAAGCCAGTAGTGTTATAACCCACTAACAACACTACTGGCTTGCATTTTGTTATGTAAACATCGTTTTCAGCTGAGGTTTTCAGTAAGATCAATCGGATACTAAATCAGAAGTCACCCCCTACGCGTTTTTTATGTACTTGGCTAAACTTTCCAGCTTAAGCTGACCTCGCATTGTACGGAAATCCTATACAATGCGAGATCAGCTAAGACTAGAAAATTATAGCTGGATGTGTAGCCGTGTGTACCTAGTACCTACCTAAAACCTTATCGTGATAGGCTGCAGGCGCTGTAGCAAGTACAGCGCACGTGCGTTCCCGATTTAATGAAACAAAGCCTAAAAGTACCACTTTTTATTGAAATAACTCAAATAATAAAATAACCTAAAAAGTAAACAATGGTGCCGATTCTCTTGTCAAAAATGTCTCTAAACTAGACTAAATATCACTAAAATTTAGTTTATTCCTGTCAAACGATGATTTCCCATTCTGAAATAGACTAAAGTGACACAACTTAACTTCAACATTCTGAATTTGACATTTTTCACCTAAAATTTTGATTGTAAAATACCAAACCAGACTAAATCTGACAATTTTTAATCGCGATTAAAAAGGTGTGGGATAAAATAAGTTGTCATGAACTAAAATTCACACCAACATCTCGACTTCACGTGCAAAAACAGTACTGTATTTATTTTTGATTTTGCTTATATCTCGAAAATGGTGCGTCCTATCGCAAAAATAATGAAAATTTCGACCCCATAAAACCCTTAAACCCATAAATCTGAACATGTAGGTAATATTTTTTTCATGTTTTCCCTACAAAAAGTGAAAAATTCCAGCCCTTTAACGCCAGGCCCAAGTTTCTATGGAGTTTGGGTTTCTCCTTTGTGGTGTATAAACAAAGAAATTATGCTATGCAAGTTTTGACGTTGAGCGAGCACTGTGAGAGCGTTCACGAGCGTTCCGAATAGTTGACAGCCCTCAGCTGTCATAATCGTAATCGTGCTATCTGATGTCAGCGCTGTGAGCTATGAATCTTGTCGTCAAAATGAAAGGACCAAGGATTTTGTTAAATAACTACGTATACATTGAGGTACCTAAAATTAGTGCATGGGTAGCAAATAGTAGATAAGTAGGCTTATTTGAAATCCAAGACTTGGTCGCTCCATCTTAGAATAACTGAAATCCTAGTTTCACAATAAAAGATTGACTGTAATGTTTACTGGCATAAAAAGCTATTACTTCCTATATGTAATTCAATTGCTGTTATTCTTTCATTTAAAATAGTATTTTACAAACTCCGTGCCTCAGAAAGCCCGATAAGCCGTTGGTCCCGGCTGTCATTCGTGATCTTTTGACAGTCGTTACGGGTCGTCAGAAGTCCGAAAGTCTGACAACCAGTCTTACCAAGGGGTATCGTATTACGCAGTAACTGGGTTTGTGGAGGTCAGATATGCAGTCGCTCCATGTTAAAATACTGGTATTCAGCTGCATCCGGTTAGACTGGAAGCCGACCCCAATATAGTTGGGAAAAGGCTAGGCAGATTGAGTATTTTTCAAACTCGTTTAACAGCGCCAGGGAATGGCCCTACAGATTTGGTCCTATACTTGTGGCGGCATATACATCGCCACATGCGAACTACGCATCAAGGACCTGACGTCACACAAATCCAGCATCGCGCAATTAGTTTACCGCGCGATGGACATATATACAAGCTCCCGTATTCAACCTCTGGGCATTTGCCCGCCAGACATGACACCTGTCTGGTCGGAGGATCCTCCCTTTTCTATGGTGGATGAGTGAACTTTACACCTTGTTCCTCATACTCCTAAATACTGAAACGAATAACTTGTTCTAACGGAATATAATTTTCATAATTTTGCCAAAATTAATGATCTCCATTCAGTTAAATTATCTGAACTAATTTGATAGAGTCAATATTTGATGTTTGTATGTTTGTTACGCTTTCACGCTAAAACTGCTTAACAAATTTGGATGAAATTTTGCACAAGGGTAGACCATGACCTGGGTTAGGACATAGGATACTTTTTATCCCGATATTCCCACATATGCGAGTGAAACAGCGAGGAGCAGCTAGTTTTATGAAATTTATTATAAAATGTATTTTACTGTATACATAGGTAAGAAAAATAATAAACACTATTCTTGAAATACGTTTTTTATTTTATTTTTACATCAGATCCTAAATATCCCGAATAATAAGTCAAAGTCAAAGTCAAACAATTTATTTCAATTAGGCACATAAAAGGCACTTATGAACGTCAAGTTTACAAAAAATAGAATTGATTCTAGTCGCCCCTTCCAAAAGGTAGTTTTCGTATGGAGAAGAATGGGCAAGAAACTCCACCGTTACTCTTTTAAAATGTTTTTACAATATTTTGCATACATTAATTATATAATTATATGTGAAGACGATGCATCTAGAATAAGATTACTATACCGCGATAGGTAAAAAAGAATGAAAAATAAAGCAATCACAGATAAATTAAATATGTGACAGATACATGGTGCTCACATATTTACAAAAATTGTAAAATTATACGATATTCCTAACATTTTAACAAGTAATACTAATAAGTCAGTGTGTGAGTTCAAGAAATCACAGAATGTAAAATCAGTGTTATAAAAAATAACAAATACATAATTAAATAAGCAACCAGTTTGATTTTGTCTAGACTCTAAATTGTCCTATGGAGCAGGACCAGCATGTTTCCAAGCATTCTTATCTTGGATATAATCCTCTAATTTGTAATATGCTTGTTTACAGAGTGTACTTTTAATATGAGTTTTAAATTTTCTTTCATTTAAATGTAATATATCACAAGGTATTTTATTGTAACATTTAACACAGTACCCCATAAAAGATGTATGTACTTTAGATAATCTGAAAACTGGTTGATCTATTTTATCTTTATTTCTAGTATTAAAATTATGTATATCACTTATTTTATTAAAGATATGTAGATTTTTCTTACATACATAATATTTTCATAAATGAATTGGCAAGGTACCGTCATAATATTAATCTTTTTAAATAGTTCCCTGAGAGATTCGCGACGATGTAGATTATAAATGGCTCTGACAGCTCTCTTTTGTAAAATAAAGATGGATTCAATGTCAGCAGCCCGACCCCACAGTAAAATTCCATACGACATAATACTGTGGAAGTAGCTAAAATAGACCAGACGCGCGGTTTCTACATCTGTTAACTGTCGTATCTTTCTAACAGCATAAGCGGCCGAGCTTAGCCGCCCCGCAAGAATTGTTATATGAGGTCCCCATTGTAATTTCTCGTCTAGCGTGATTCCTAGGAAAACTGTTTGATTAATAGATTCTAGTTTTTCTCCATTCAATATGATGTCACATTCGCTACTTCTAACATTAGGTAATTTAAATCTAATGCATTTGGTTTTTTTATTATTTAGTACCAAATTATTTACCGTAAACCAATCTTGGACTTGAAGAATAGAGCTGTTAACGTCGTCAAGATTTTGTGACCGTCGGTTTATTTTAAATATCAACGATGTGTCATCTGCAAATAACACCATCTTAGGTTGATTTTGAAGTAATTGTGGTAAATCAAAAGAGGAATGGACCCAATATCGAACCCTGAGGAACGCCCATTGCCATTTCAGACCCCAATGAGTTTACGCCGTTTACTTGAATTTTAACTTTTCTATCTTTCAGGTATGATCTTAGTAAATCAAGAGCTGTATTCCTAATCCCATAGTGCTCAAGTTTCAGCAGAAGTGTTTCATGGTCTACGCAATCGAACGCCTTCGAGAGGTCGCAAAAGATTCCAATGGCATCGTGTGCTTCTTCCCAGGCGTTAAAAATGTTCTTTATGAGGGTGACACCAGCTTCAGTGGTACAACGCCCTTTGGTGAAACCGTACTGTTGTTCATGAAAGATGGAATTCTTATTAAAGTGACGTAACATTTGATTGAGCATCAACCTTTCAAACACCTTGCTGAGAACTGGCAGAATTGACACAGGCCTATAATTGTTGGGTTCCTTACTATCACCGGATTTGAACAAAGGAATTACTTTACTGTGTTTCATGAGATCCGGAAAGACTCCTTGGTCTACACTGGTGTTAAATATGAAAGCTAAATAAGGCGCAATGGTTTCTATGATAGAATACTCCTCCTCACAGAGTGTAGGCCTGAGATCGTGACGTAACACGGTACGCAGTGGTGAATATTACACCCACATTTACAGTACACAGAGAAATACATGAAAAAAGCCTATAAAAAATATAAATGCTATTTTTATTATTACACATTCACATTTATATAAATCTGGATAGAAATGCCAGCAAAACTGCGATACGATAATGTGGAAACATGATACAGTGTGTAACATGAAACAAAAACGAGCCTCTGACAAGCCTCAGGCAGTAAGCTGCAGTTATAGTTTACGTTTTGAAGGCCCCCAGTCTAGCACACGTCACACACACACACGCACGGCGCTTAGACAGAACAGATTCTATGACCGAGAAAAGGAGTGACTCTACTAAGTGTGCGTCTGTCTGTCGGTTAGACTTTGTGGCAGATATACTCTTCTATGAATACTGGTAATACATAAGTCAGTCAGTCTGTATGTCCTCCAAGCTATACTACGTGTAAAAATAAATAACTGTGTGTGTAATATATAAAATAAATAAATAAGAACTAAATAACTGCTAATGTCGTCTGTGTGTTTGTCACGCTGGAAATAAGAGGCTAAAACGGAAAAGAGTTACCTTGTATGGTATGATTCGAAACAGGGTTTGATGCAAAGGGGGACCTCACAGACTGAGCAAACGTACATCGTTAAACGAGAAACCTTCTGTTGGGAGCAAAAAGAACATCGCCGACGCTTACGCCGCCCACAGCCTGAGAGTTCGTCTGTCTGTCGAGGGAAATGTTGCACCTGAGGCTGTGAATGGCCCAAACTGCTTGACGAGGGACGAGTGACTGTGACTTTACGAGGGACATGTTCGAGGTGGTGCCGCAGAATTTGATCGACTAACTCCAATCGAAACACAATGTGATCTTTCGGAGTAGCCGTCGAACTCCTAAGAAGGATACGGGCATTCAAAATACAGCAGTTGAGCATGTGTTTGAAGAACTTGATATTCCATTTAGCGCCTTTTTTTCTTTCCAGGAGGTATGGTTCCAGCATTTGATCTTTACGATCAACGCCTCCCATACCCTTATTGTAATCTAAAACTACTTGAGGTTTGTACAGAGCTGGGCGATATGGTTTCGCCTCCATCTGGCCTTGTGAATCGCCGTGGTAGGTACTGATGGTGGCTACCCTACGCTTCTTGTCCTGAAAGGCCAAGACCACCACATCGCCGGAATGACGTGCTACAAACTGGCCATCTTTCAGATGACACAGTGACATGAGTGGAGGCACATTGCTGCGGTTAGCACGCAAGGTACCTACACAGTCGGTTTTGCGTGTTTTCAGAAATCTGGCCAATAGGGAGCTGTTGAACCAGTTATCCATAAAAAGAGTATAACCTTTGTCAAGAAGAGGACGGATAAGTCTGAGGACGCTGGTCGTGCTTTTCAGCAGAGTGGATGGGAGACCGGGATCATGGGAAGTGCCAGCACCGAGGTACACAAAGAATGACCAAAGGTAGCCCGTGGACGACTCGCAGAGTTCCAAAGTCTTCACTCCGTACTGGGCTGCCTTGGTCTTGATGTACTGGCGGAAGGATAGTTTACCTTTCCACAAAGTCAAGGATTCGTCAATGCAAATATTTTGGGATGGGATGTAGGTTTCCTGAAAACGGGCATTTAAATGATCTAAGATGGGACCAAGAGAATACAGAAGGTCAGTCGAGTCTGTCGGTCTGCTACTATTGTCATTCAAGTGAAAAGCGCGGCAAAGATTTTCGTAGCGAGATCGGGAAAACATCTTTCTAAAGATGTTGGTCTGTAAAAGCGGGTTTAAGGTGAAACAGGACTTAATAGAGGGCATCCGGATGATTCCGAGCATCATCCAGAAGGAAAATAGGACAAAAATTTCATGAATGTTCGTGTCATACCAATCTCGGGCGAACGAAGCGGACGAACCTGCAAGCCCTGCGGCATACTGGTTCGTCGCAGTCACGATGTGCGACATGATGCCGTCATCCCAGTATTGCCTAAACGCCCCATACGCGTTTTCAGATGCGACAACCGCCCCCGTTTGCTGAGGAAGAAATTGCTCCCTCTCACCTTTATAATCACCCATGGGTGACCATTCAAAGTGACCAGAAGTTCCTTCGGCAGCAAAGAAGGACTCGACCTCGCCGTCATCCGCATCTATCCATTGTTCCTCGTTCTCTTGTCGTACTCTTCTTGCTCTATTTGTCACCCGTACTCTCGCTGCTTCTCTCGCTCTCACCACACGCATGACCATCTCTCTCAATTTCTCAGGCACATCATCGTCATTCACATTCACCTCGACCAACCTGTCTCCTCTCACCCACTGGGAGCCACCCCTCGGCCCCTGGCCCCGTGCCCCACGTGTGCGTGCTCCGCCGCGCTGCCGCGGACGACGATGCTGCTGCGGCTGCTCTGCCGCCACTTCTTCCGCCTGCTGGAACAGCTGATGTTCATCAGCGAGGTGGAAGACGTGGTCCTCCTCCATAGCGATGTCACGGCCCTCCTCAAGGACGACATCGAACCTAAGATAAAACATAGTAAGTATAATTGTATACATCGCGAAGAAAGGGAACAAGACTACTGAATACAAGTTTTAACACTTACGGCAGGAGAACGGGCGGCGAGCCTAAGCCAACAGCAGCAGGACTTCGCGCAAGCGGTGGTGATCTTGACCTATCAAATACAAGTTTTTCAATTGTTACACAGAAAACCATTTATAAACAACACACAATTTATTTGCTATTTTATTACTCACGTCACGGGCAACGGGTCCAAATTCTCGTTCCACATCGCCGTGACGGTGACAGCTGGTCCTGCGGTGACCGCCGGTGCCGGCTCGTTATACTGAAAAATAAGAAGTTTAATAAAATAAACCACTACCATTAGATTAGATCTCACATAAAATGGCACCAACATATAACAAAATATAGAATTTGTTGCATTCAACCAACACCCCTTATGATTCATGCGTGCGGCTAACTATACTTATAATCTAGAGCTAAAACAAAAAGCCTGAACAAAAAGTAAAGAACCAATTTATTCCCAAACAATATGTATGTACATCGTATGACAAAAAAACTTATCTCCTATAATTATTATTTATGAATAAGTATAAAGATATTATCCATTCGGTTTGGTGTACAAAAAAGGAAAATCATTGATTATTACTGATATAGCAGTAATTTCACATTCATAATAATAGTACATATTTACCTCATATGGCTCAGCCTCGGGAGCCATCTCGGCCTCGGAAGCCTCCTCCGCCTCGACGAGGTACTCATCCTCATCGATGTACTCCACCTCAAATAATGCGGGCTCCAGATCTGTTTCCCCAACATCCCCGTCCTCGTCATCCTTGACGATGTCGTGGAAGTCTGGAGGGGTGTCCCCATCTCCACCCAGGTTCCAGGATGCCATCTCTATCTACGTACATATGTTTACAGGGTGGATTTTTGAGATGGGGCAGTAAGGGCAGGTACAACGTTCCATTAAAGAAGTTCATAACTAACCACCGTAAGGACTACTCTTGCTTGCAGCGCTTGGCGGATATAGAACCGGACCTGATTTGGTCCAGATGTGTTCATCGCATTCACGGGATTTATTTTTCAAACTGGTTAGATATAAACCTTAATGCCCGTTTTCACCTTCACTAAGTGACACTTAAACGATTCACTAAATAAAAGTGCACTGTTGGATTTTCAACGCTAGGCTTAGTGCTGAGAGTTGAAAATCCAACAGTGCACTTGTATTTATGGTGAAAACAGGCATAACACTACCAAACTGAACTTCAACGAACCGTAATACGACAAGATATTATTTTGACATAAAGGAACTCCGACACATTTTCATTTCGACAATTTTCTTTAGTTCGAAATACCTTAAGATACGACACTACTGTACTCCGACAAAGAGTTTCTTCAACATTACATAACTAGGACTTGATGCTAGTTCGACAACATACTTCTTTTACAATAACGCTAGTGGACCATTCGTTCTGCCGGTACGTGTCCTGGCAAATGACCCTAAATCGAGATTTTTTTACTTCATCTTTGACTAGCTGTATCTTCGCAAGCAGTACACATAGAGTGCTTGGATTGGGCTCAGATTGAATCAAATTTTGCAAAGATACCTAAAAACGCGTCACATGGGAGTAGCATAAGGTTTTCAGGGTCGAAAATTGGGTGTAAACTACTCTCAAGGGACCTAACCATATATTAAAAAATCGTAGTTACAGGCATGTTTGTGACGTTAGCATTTTTGCACTAAACATGCAAATAATTGAAATATAATTTCATTCTATATATATACATATATTTAAATAGTATAAAATACACTCTCGAAACACCAAAGCACATTGTTATTAATAGTTTTAGAGCTTTACAAATTTTACAGGTACACTCGATCAAAAATTAAATCTTTGCACTCGATTCATTGTAAATCATTCAAAATTCTCGAAAACAAATGACTCGAGCCAACGGATATTTCAACGACGAAACAGTATAATTATGATGTTATTTCGTGCAATTACTATGTACAACTATGCAATAAGTACTTTTATATGATTATGCAGCAACTTATTGTCAATTACACACAGAAATAGTCAAAATTCATCATAATTATTGACCAAACGAGCAACCATTTTTAGGTAACATTTCTTTGGCCAAAAAAAGCATAATTATGATGTTAATTTCGTGCAAATATTATCTACACGGATGTCTTGTAAATTAATATTCATCCACTTACCGTTATAAACACCAAAACACTTGGTTGGAATAAACACCACACAATCACACGCTCCCATGTAGAATCGAAACGTCAAGCTAACTAGTCTGTGGAAACATCTGTTTTGAGTGTTTTGTAATTTTGTTTTTAATTCATTTTTTTTTTCAGTGTTGGCAAACGCTATTTTTGGTTTTGAATCGTACAGTTTAGCAAAAAAGAGTCAAATGAAAATGAGGGCGCCAGTATCGCATTTATGTCATTTCGAATGGGAAATAAATTGTTAAAATAAATGTGCAACAAAAAGCGCTGTTTGTGGGTGACTCAAATCGAAACCTATTAGCACTTGTCGGCAAAGTAGTGCCAAACTCAAAGCATTTATTTCAAATAAACCAATGGGGAAGAAATCGCAAAGCTATGAACAGGTGGCGCTGCTAATGCATTGCCCATAACATCGCACTGTCATTTTCATCTCTCAATGTTTTTCGGGTTTAAAATAATTAAAACAGGAACTAGCGTGATTTTTCTGATAATTTAATGAACTATATATTCAACGTGGACTGTACCTCAGTTAAAAGCTGAACTTAAGAACCGATGGGCTTCACTAAGAGGCCGAAAAGCGGATTTGATTAGCAGGTATTTACAGCCAATTTTATTGTTAATAATAGAAGTAAATAACCCAATTTTATAATTGTCATGTCGTTCATTTATTATCGTAGTAATTACAAACTTTTACGTACTTACACAGTAGTTTTATAACACATTCGATGTTTCATGAGCTACGAACATAACCTAGAAATTAAAATCTGAATTTGGTGACAGAATCGAATCATTTGATAGAAATTTGAATTTTGGGATACCTCAGCAGCAAGAAACTGATGATACCAAGATGGATCTTCCACCTCCAGACAGTTATCATGACATAAATAGCAGCACAAAGCTTCTATCCATAACAAAGCAACATATTCATCTTTATTACAATGAATAAGTATGTACATATGATGAGGTTAATAAACGTGTATTATATTTATTATATCATTATTATACAGCACGGCATTTTTTTGTCAGATGGCTGTCCAAACTTTTTGGAATCAAGTTTTGTATGTAGTTTGACAGCTGTCAGCCAAGCGTTACCAGCGACACCCTCGGCAAAAGTTGTCAGTTTTCTTCCCCATTACAGGCACTTTTAAATTGTCAATGGGTCGGTCAGTCAGAAATATGAATTAAGAAATGAGCTATGAATATGAACGGGCAAGAAACTCAACGGACACTCTTATAAATCAGAATATTGTTACAAAATATTGGCTACATCATTCATGTTGTAATTATAGGTACACACGGCTACACATCAAGCTATACATTTCCAGTTAATGCTGATCTTGCATTGTATAGAGTTTCCGTACAATGCGAGGTTAGCTTATACTGGAAATGTATAGCTTGATGTGTAGCCGTGTGTACATGTGAGAACAATGTAGAGAGACGTGCAGTAAGCCATCACCATAGTTCTGTTGTCGGCACAGTAGTGCCAGGAGTGCCATCATCAATATTTGGTTCCAAATGTTACCACGTCAAACACTTTTGTGCCGACTTAGAAAATGGTTTGAAGTTGCAGTTTATAAAACGGACAAAACTTATTCGCCGTTTAACAAATCAAACTTTTGACTAAAATACTGTGTAATTGTGGGTATTTCCGCGTGGTGTACTAGCGCAAAGAGCTAGTTGTGGAAAACCACACACAAACACATTTACATCCAGTGCACGTTAGAGAGAACGTGGACGTTTTTATTTTTTTACTAGCTATCCGCAAGCGTGAGTTAAATTTCCCGTGGGTACTACTGGATAAAAAGCACACTATATGTAGCTTACGGGTTAAACCATTCCACAACCATGTGAAGCTCCGTCCAACAGATTTTACGTGATTGTAGCACAAAAATTTATAATTTACGAATTTGTTCTACGTATAGAATGTATATTTTTTTGAAATATGTAGTATTTTATGTGTATGATCATATATAGTAATGAAATTGCGTATTTTTTTCCTAATTGAGGACCTAGTAACCTATAACACGTGACATTGAAAAAAAAATGCGCCACGCGCCGCGCCGCCGCGGTTAAATAGTTATATGAATGTGATATATTTTTTTAGGTAAGTTTAACATTAAAATTATTTGTGTTTCATAACACCCTTTAATTTAAAACTAAATCAAAATAAATAAGGTATTTAGTTATTCTGTTGGGTGCTGTAAATAATTAGACCATGCCAACCACAAATGGGTAGTTAATTGTGTGAACTAAATAAAAAAAAAAAAATAGGTACATAACTTTTAATGAGATTAAAAAATCTAGTTGTGCTTTGTGTGATAATATGTACAAGTTAATAAGAAAGGGGTGGGGGGGGAAACAATTATAGGGCATCAAAAAATTCGTCCACATCACTGTCAACATGAAAAGTGCCCAAAAGGCTGGCAGCATTGCCACGTTGTATGGCAATGCTGCATAAATCTAAATATATGATTAAAAAGGATGTCGGTTGCCTATGGTCGGTTGTTTGACGTTTGTAAAAATTAAAAAAATATTCTAGTTTTCGCTTTTATTGTTAAATAAAATAGTTTAAAAGTTATGAAACACGCATAGGATGTTAACCTTTTCACCGCCCACGTACACAGAACGCAATGCCTCGCCAGCGCCAAGCTATAAATGTATAACGAAATATATAGTAAACAGTAGTGATGAGGGTATCGTCATATCGATGAATGCACGGTCTTTTCACCTAGTACATTTTTAGTTTATATGGAGAAAAATGCTCGGGGTATGGTTTGCTCGTTACTCAACAGATGGCGTATCTGTATCCTTTATGAAATTCAAAAAATCTCAAAATATTATCTGAAGATGTCTAAAATTTTAAATATATAAACTTAATCTAATTAACTGTAACTAACTTAATCTAAAAATGTATATAGAATTATATAATATATTTCGGTAGCAACACTGTGAAACAAAAACCATGATACGTTTCATTTCAAGCTATAGAAAATAACGGCAAAGATAAAACGACATAGTTTATCGACATTATTTTTGTTTCAACATCTCGGAAAGAAAAATTTAATATATAATTAGTATTATTTTCTCAATTAAAGATTCACCGTAAATGTATTACATGGTTTACAAATTATAAATTCAAGTAAAATTTTGCACCTTAAAAACTGTTTTGATAAAGGAACGTCGCGGTCGGCCATTTTCCATGTTTATTTATCAATTTGTCATTCTTGGTGTTTTTTCGAACCCGTAGAATGCTTTTCGGAACTTTGAACTGTGGATTTTGTTTACGACCCGGCTATGTTTTTTGGATTATTGTGACTTCATTCTGTTCTGTCTACCTGCGCTCTCTCCTGACCTCCGACGAACATATAATTTTTCCGTGGACCCCTGCAACGTTTATTGGACTAAAAGAAGCACTACGGCTATTTCGGAACTGAAATTTCACTGACACGGATCGGATGTAGTGCATAACCGCCCTTACAGTGGCAAAAGATCGCAGAAAGTCGAACAAGTCTGGTCGCCCTAACATTTCTGAGCATTGTTTTTTGGGCACTTTTGTTGTGTATTGTTTTCTTAAACAAATAAAGTTTTGTTCTAATATTTGATTTTGTGTTTCATTTTAACGAAATAAATAATAAAAGTGAAGAAATAAAAATAAACTGCCATGTATGTATAGCTATAGCAAGCTGGGTACGATATCTATAATATATGCATAGCTATAGACGCGTATAATTGTAAGTTGTTGTCGTTAGCCACCAGATGGCGCATGACGTAGAGGTCAGCTGAATACTCTATACCCCTATATATAATGTACTCTGTGGATGAATGAGATTTATACGCGTTAAGTTTTAATGGGGAAGAAAACTGCCAACTTTTCCCGAGGGTGTCGCTAGTAACGCTTGGCTGACATTAGCTGTCAAACTACATACAAAACTTGATTCCAAAATGTTTGGACGGCATCTGACAAAAAAATGCCACGCTGTATAATAATGTTATAATTAATTTAATACACGTTTTTTAACTTCATCTTAGTTACATACTTATTCATTGTAATAAAGATGAATATGTTGCTTTGTTATGGATGGAAGCTTTGTGCTGCTATTTATGTCATGATAACTGTCTGGAGGTGGAAGATCCATCTTGGTATCATCAGTTTCTTACTGCTGAGGTATCCCAAAATACAAATTTCTATCAAATGATTCGATTCTGTCACCAAATTCTGATTTTAATTTCTAGGTTATGTTCGTAGCTCATGAAACATCGAATATGTTATAAAACTACTGTGTAAGTACGTAAAAGTTTGTAATTACTACGATACTAAATGAACGACATGTTGCTATTTATAATATCGGGTTATTTATTCCCATTACTAAGAATAAAATTGGCTGTAAATACCTGCTGACCAAATCCGCTTTTCGGCCTCTTGGTGAAGCTCCTCGGTTCTTAAGTCCAGCTTTTAACTGAGGTACAGTCCACGTTGAATATATAGTTCGTTAAATTATCAAAAAACACACGCTAGTTCCTGTTGCAATTATTTTAACCCGAAAAACATTGAGAGATCAAAATGATAGTGCGATGTTATGGGTAATGCGTTAGCAGCGCCACCTGTTCATAGCTTTGCGATTTCTTCCCCATTATAATTTTACGGATATCAATAAAAACTGATGAAATATTTCCATATTTGTTTTATTACACAGTATAGCTACAAAGAAAAAACAGTATAAATTATAAGTATCAAAGAAACAAATACATAACTCAATTAGACCAGCTATCTAATTACGCAACACACTTTCGATTTGCAATTGAGTCAAATCGGTTTCAATTGACTAGAATTGCTTTCAATTTTAATTTAGAAATAAATTTCTCGAATAAAATAATACAAAATTACAATGTGTAAACGACTTTTCACTGCTAGGCCTGACTGTCGATACAAATATAAACTGGAAAGGTCATATACAAAACCTATCAAATAAATTGGCTAGCTTTACATACGCCTTAAGAGAACTAAAAAAGCAACCGACTTCAAAACAGCTCTTTCAGCCTACTACGCATACGCATATTCGTGGCTAAACTATGGAATTATATTGTGGGGAAATAGTGTAGATATAGAGCGACTATTTATTTTACAAAAAAAATGCGTTCGAATCCTAGTAAATATAGAATGTACGGAAAGTTGCAAAAAATACTTTATAGAACATAAAATTCTTACGCTAACAGGTATTTATATCCTAGAAGCTAGTAAATTTGTGAGAAAATACCCATCGCTTTTTCCGCTAGCAAAACAGCAACGCCCACAGCAACGCAGTCTTAGAAACCGATATCTAAACGAATTAGCGGTACCAACTTCAAGACTAGCTATGTTTCGTTCTGGGCCTCTGGCCATGTGCGTTAAAATCTATAATAAACTCCCGAATTCAGTTAAGGATACAGAGTATGACAACAAATTCAAAAATGACCTACAAAACTACTTAAACTTAAAATCATACTATAGCCTAAAATAATTTTTAACTGAGAAATAAATAAATTACTATCGACTCGAACACATTACACATACATAACTAGGTACTCTATAAGACATCAGTCAGAAAATGATAATTTATTTATTTAGTTTGTAAGAATGACATAATGTATAATAATAATTAATAATTTTTAAATTAATCGATATCAACAAATTGTATTAATAATGAATAATGATAGCATGTTAAATTAATTAAAACCTGTCGCCTATACATTGCTGTGCCCTAGCAGGGTTCATTGTTTGGAACTATCATAATGTAACAACCTGTAAACAACATGAAATGTAATAAATGAATATGAATATGATTTTACAACTTTTGAAAGCAATTCTAGTCAAACGAAACCAATTTGACTCAATTGCAAATCGAAAATGTGTTGCGTAATTAGATAGCTGTAGGAATTGAGGTACATCTCTATTTGTTTCATGACGTCATTCTTTGTAGTGATGGGTAACACATAATTTTTATATGAGGTTGAGGGAGTACCTCATTTTACCTCGCGAGGTCCTCAAGAGGTACCCCTCATTTGAGGCGAGGAGTCGTACGTCGAGGTATTCACCTCACGAGCCGAACTCATTCTATAAATTCTGTACAATTATGAAAGTCGGTTCATTCACTCACTAAGCTCACTCAATACTCACTCGCGAGTACTCGCGTCAATAATGTCAATGTCCATTTTTGAGTGAGGACGTGTGAACGAGTGAGTTGGTTCAATGTTGAAATTCGAGTAACTCTTTCAATTTGCGATCACGAGTACCTCAAATGAGGCACCTCACGAGTGAGGGACACATCTGTAATTCTTTGACTTTATTTCAAGTCCTTGGCGCTCAGAGCTATAACTTATTAATCTGTGCTCAGAGCATTGTAAATTCAATTTTGATTAGGGATGTTGCCTATGTTCTTTCTTCTATATTTGTCTACTCCCTAGATAATCTTCTCAAACTGTAAGGAGACCATTTCAACTTTGTTAAATTCGCACTCCAGACCCACAAGATACTTAGAAGCAACGCGCGACGCTTAGTTTGTGGCTTACCGAACATTTCACTTATTAAATTCTTACTTTTTGATGAATAAACGTTATTATTATTTCCTTTATTTAAAATTTTAACATATAAAATACATTTTTTAAATTATTAAAAACTATATAAAAAACATTTAAAAATATAAAAAATAGCGTTCCGCCGGTGTCGGGAGCAGGGTCCAAGCTACCGGTGGTTAGGGCTGCAGAGACAGGAATCTCCTCACAATGCGAGCCGTATCAAGGAGTACTGCCTTCTGGATCAGGCCCTTGATCCAACCGCCTAACGAGAGCCTCGAGAGATGTTGGTCGAGGCTTTCGGCTATCAGGCCATTGGCCGTTATTATTATTATTATCTAGTAGGACATAATATCTCAGAATCTTCTTCTTCTGGTTGTATGTTCTCCACAAAATACTCGGGAGTCCGATTCCACACCTTCTAAAATGTTTAATAGCTGATCAGAATCCAGTTCTTCATTCATCTTCGCACCTATGTATTTGTTTACCCCGATTTCTGCAGCCTGTACTATGCCAAAGTGACCTTGACAGCCGTATGTTTATGACGTCACAGAACGAGTTCTATAATACGAGGGTCACACTAAAATTTTTTAGAACTGGCCACTTGTGGACGACATAATAAAAAAATTAGTTCAAATTTTGAAAATGGAACTCTTTGCCAATATTATTGTGTATGGATTTTTTTCATTAGTCATTTGTTTACGATTTGGCGGCAAATTGATTGTCTGTGAAAATTTTCCTACGATGATTTTTTATGACTTTCTATTCTATTCTATTTTTTCGGTAGAACATCAAAAGTCATAATATGTCAACAAGAAAGTAATGTAATGATAGACCAAAGAGTAAAGTAACTTTATAGAGATGATAGACTTCGATTGGCCTTTCACGATGAAGCCCCATCTCGTGCCACTGTTTACAACTGCTATCTAATTACGCAACACATTTTCGATTTACAATTGAGTCAAATTGCTTTCGCATTGACTAGAATTGCTTTAAATTTACAACTTTCGAATTACGTAACTCTAAAATCTGTGATATCAACTGCACTCTGTTTCAGACGCTAAAGAGTGAACGTTATTCGTCTAAAAAGGCTATAATTCGAATTACGTAACGATTTTGACACCTGAAAATTTGTTTCAAACTATGAGAAATTGCCAACGAGGTATCATTTTAAAAAGAAGGCACCTTACTGGTTGCATTCGATTTTCTTTGCAATATTTTTGGGATTTACTCGTATATTCTCCTTAATTATTACAAAATTATGTAAGTAATCGTCGTCTTCATAAATTTTGAATGTGTTTTAGTGTAAAACCTCAATGATAAATCAATATTAGTGGTCTGTAAAATATCGAAGCAGCGAGGTCGATTTTTAATAATAATTGTGAAAGTTTTCTTCTGTTACAATTGCTTACAACCTAAACTAAAGATTTATGATATGATATTTCAGAAACGAGGTAGGTATTTTCAAGGAAAGACTAATTCGTACCTCGTACCGTATCAAACTTATTAGCCACAAGCTTATCAACCTAGTCGAGCTTGTACTTCATTGGAAAAGCAAATATAATAGAGGAAAAACAAATAATAAAATACACCTAGTTTGAAGCTTTTTATGTCAATGGATTCTGTAAAGAGGACATTGATGAACATATTCACCCAATAAGGTAACCTACTTAATATCAATATTATTTTCTTTCTTAGTGTTGGACATTGAATGTGTTTACAACAGCAACAATGTTACACACAATCATATTGTTTGTTGGTAAATACGAAATGCACCATCAAATGTATATGACGGCAGCCATACTATTTAGCAGCTGCGAGAGACGGCGACTAGATGGCGCTAGTGGAACGTGCACCGGACGCATCATACACAAATCATTCACTCTATCTATCATTTGGCTTAAAGGACTTGAGTCCAATCCAGTAAAATATTGTGACGTTCCCCCGCCACTAGCGATCGCCTTTAAAAGGAGCTGCGCTGTGGAATCGGTACGCATTTCGAACGGATGCGTCTTGGTGCACGGACCACTGTCTCTCGACAGTCAGTACTGCCCGGTTATTGGACGTGGAACACTGTCTTTGACAATTAGTACTGTCCTTATTGCGGTGGGTGCATGGACCACTGTCTCCGACAGTCAGTACTGCCCTAAGTGACCGCCCTCATTGCCATTATTAGTTATTTAAATAAGTGTAATTTCATTGCTGTATTTTCTAGATTTAAGATATTTAATTGTAATAAATTTGTGTATTGCCATACCTGAGTTTTACTTCTGATGTCTGGGCCAAACCCGACATCAGAAGTGGGATCGGATTATCCGCCCACCTCTGGCACTTCATCATCACAGAATATGCAGGAAAATATTCCGTTACCCTCAAATAGTTTAGAAGCATTTCTCACAAAATTAACTGATGCTCTACTGCCCCGGTCCAATGCACCACCACAACATTTCACAGCATTGGTACCGTTTGATCCTGACGACCCCAATTCAGACATAGGGGGCTGGTGTCGGCTATCAGACACCATAATTAAAAGCAAAAATTTGAAAGGTGTTGATTTAATTATGACGCTGACCCATTGTCTTCGAGGCCGCGCAGCCACATTACTGACCAAGATACCTCCCAGTCAATATCAATGGGAAGATATACAGGAGACTTTGAAAGCTCAGTTCTCGAGCCCTATGCTTATTCAGGATCACTTTGACAGCATCCTAAAATTTCAAATTATTTCTAATGAGACCCCCACTCAGGCATGTTTACGTCTTTGGCAATTGATTGAAAATATCCCGGACACAAAATTAACTGAAAAGGTTGTGACGGGCTTCGCCATTTCCATATTATCTCAGTGTGATGTTCAAATACGTCGTGAATTAAACTCGACTATGGTAAATGACAAATCCCAGCTATTTCGAGTATTACGAGGCATATCCTTGAAAAGAAAGTCGGAATTGCCTGAGTCAAACGATTCTGATATCAAACGCCCTCGTGCTACGTTTGGCTTTCGTGGCAACTGCAACATATGTAACAGGCCTGGGCATCGTGCGGCTGATTGTCGTGAAAGAAACAAGCCATTTAATCGCTCTATAGTTGCGGATAAACGTGTCGACCAGAAGCCACAAGTCACATGCTACGTCTGCGGGGAGCCAGGCCACGTAGTCTCCACCTGCCCAAAGAGGGTTGATAGGACAAAGAAGGAACATGTCGCTACTGGAAGCAAAGAAGTCAACGTGTGCTCGAAGATTGTTAGAGGTATTATGAACTGTAATAATATGACATTTCCCTTTATTTTTGATTCCGGTTCCGAGTGTAGTTTAATTAGGAAAAGTTTTTCACACCTTGTTATTGGAAAAAGATCGCATGACCTTATCAACATGACTGGTATTGGAAAGAGTATCATTAGTAGCACAGAGCAAATCATTTGTAACATAAAAATCCAGAGCGTCGAAATCAGCATCACTCTTCATGTAGTTCCGGATGATTGCCTGCGCGACGCTATTTTATTAGGTAGAGATATACTTGAGCGCGATATTCTTGTTGAAATCTCGGAGAGTGGTTTAACATTCAAGCGGTGTAGGGAGTCTAATATGTGTAACAAAACCAAACCTATTTTTGACATTGATTCAATTAACACTGACTTGACAGGATCTGACAGAGTAAAACTTTTTAACATTTTAACACAATATGCAGATAATTTTATTGAAAGTTTTCCTACAACTAGAATTAAAACAGGACAGCTGAAAATTGATTTAATTGATCCTCATAAAGTAGTATATAGGAGACCGTATAGGTTATCCCCTCAGGAATCTAAGATAGTTGATGAAAAAATTGAGCAATTGTTGACGGCAAATATTATTAGGGAAAGTTCATCCCCATTTGCAAGCCCTATCATTCTTGTAGAGAAAAAGGACGGTAGTACACGCATGTGTGTTGACTATAGGGAATTGAATAGTAATACTCAACCGAATCATTATCCTTTACCTTTGATTAGTGAACAAATTGATAAACTTAATGGTGCTCATTATTTCAGTAGTATTGATATGGCCTCTGGGTTCCACCAACTGCCTGTACATGAAAGTTCCATAGAAATAACTGCATTTGTAACCCCAAAGGGGCAGTTTGAATATTTAGCTATGCCCTTTGGCTTACGCAATGCCCCTTCAATTTTTCAAAAGGCTATTAATACTGCTTTAAAACCCATGAATGATGAAAAGATTTTAGTTTTCATGGATGATGTACTTTCAATTTCAAAAGATATTGATGAGGGGCTAAATCGTTTAGACAAATTACTTAAAACGCTGTCCAATGCAGGGTTCTCGTTTAATTTAAAGAAGTGTTCGTTTCTGAAAGTCCAAACTGAGTATCTTGGGTATATAGTTTCAGCTGGGGAGATTAGACCAAATCAAAAAAAAATACAAGCCTTAGTTAATGTCCCAACACCAAAAACTGTCACTCAAGTTAGACAGCTCATAGGGCTAGCAACATATTTTAGACAGTTTATTGCTAACTTTTCCCAAATAATTCGGCCTTTGTATCCCTTAACAAAAGGAAAAGGCAATGTTAAGTGGACACCAGAGCATGACCAAATACACACAAAAATTATCCACATTTTAACGTCCGAACCAGTTTTAAAAGTTTTTGACCCTTCTTTGCCCATTGAACTCCATACCGATGCAAGTAGTGACGGATATGGTGCAATTCTTATCCAAAAATGTAATGATAACCCTCATGTAGTAGCGTATTTTAGTAGAAAGACCATAGATGCAGAGACTCGATATCACTCTTACGAGTTAGAGACCCTTGCGGTAGTAAAAGCAATCGAACATTTTCGTCATTATTTGCATGGACGAAAATTCACTGTATTTACCGATTGTAACTCCCTTAAGGCTTCTCACTCAAAACGTGATTTGACTCCAAGGGTTCACCGTTGGTGGGCTATATTGCAGGCTTACGATTTTGATATCGTGTACAAAGAAGGTCGAAAAATGGCTCATGCAGATTTCTTGTCTCGCAATTTGTCAAACACAAGTTATTCTGAACCCCGTAAAGTAAATTTCCTTGAATTAGATAAAGGTTGGTTAATTGTAGAACAAGAACGCGACTCGGAACTTTCTGAAATAATATCAAAATTACGTAATAATCAATTACCCGAAGAGATATCACATACTTATGATTTAAGACAAGGAATATTGTATAGAAAGATAGAACGTAGAGGAGTTTCAAGTTGGCTACCTATCGTACCTCGTTCTTTGGTTTGGTCCCTAATTAGCCATGTTCATAATGAAATAAAACATTTAGGTTTTGACAAGACTTTAGAAAAACTTTACGAATTTTATTGGTTTCCCGACATGGCTAAATTTGTAAAAAAGTTTATTAATTGCTGTGTAGTATGTAAAACTTCCAAAGGCCCTTCAGGAGCGCAGCAAATGCAGTTGCATTCAATTCCAAAACATCCAGTCCCTTGGCACACAATTCATTTGGATCTAACTGGAAAACTTTCAGGAAAAAGTGACAGAAAAGAATATTGCTCAGTTTTAATAGACGCCTTTACAAAATTTGTACTCCTTGAATATACTCCGGCCTTAAGTTCTTCATACGCTGTAAGAGCGATTAAAAATGCTGTAAACTTATTTGGTGCCCCAAAGCGCATTATCGCAGATAGAGGACGTTGTTATGACTGTAGTGAGTTTAAAAACTTTTGTAATGATAATAAAATAGAGCTCCATTTAATTGCAACCGGTTCAAGTAGAGCCAACGGTCAGGTTGAGAGGGTCATGCAAACTTTAAAGAATATTCTTACTGTTATAGAATGTAATTCTAATAATGCCTGGAAGGATGAACTAGGAGAAATTCAACTTGCTCTTAATAGTACACGTTCCAGGACCACAGGTTTTACGCCTATGGAACTGATGTTTGGCATTCAAGGTTACTCACTTAATCTAGCTAAAATAACTCCTAGTTCTTCTGAACCAACTGTAATTAATGTTGAAACGGCTCGTTCATCTGCATCAGAAAATATTGAAACAGTGGCTAAAGCTGACACTATACGTTTTAATAAGGGAAAAGCCCGGATTAAACCTTTTGCAGTAGGACAATTTGTTTTTGTAAAATGCGAAGAAAGGCATCAAACTAAGTTGGATAAAAAATTTAAGGGACCTTATAAAATAGTCACTGTATTAGATAATGACCGTTATGAACTTAGACATATTAACGGTTCTAACAGAATTTATAAATTTGCTCATGAAAATTTAAGGGAAGTACCTAAAGGGCAAGAAGGTTATTTAGAAATTTACGAAAATTATAGTGATGATGATAATAATGATGAGCGAACCGTGACGGCAGAAGATGAGTTCAGTATGTCTACTGTACCTGTAAATGATAATAGGACCTTAGATTCAGAGGAAACTTGTACTGTAAGCTCTCGTACATTGACTGCAGATGATTCAGAGGAAACAATTTCTGTGAGCTCTCGCACCTTAAGCGCAAATGATTTAAATGACTCTGAAGAAACTTTATCTGTTAGCTCTCGAACATTAAGTGTAGATAATTCCGAAGCTATAATAGAATCTTTGAAATGATCAACTAGTATGGTCTCTTCTACTTTTGTGGGAGATGATAATCTATGCAAATAAAATATTAAGATCACTCCTTCTGTTATTGGTGATGATCTGTGATGCGCTGCAGGAATCTCACCTGCTTTAGTGGGTGACGATTTAGACCAGCATGTTTGCACTGTAGGGTTTTTGTTTTTTTAATAAGATCTCTCCTGCTGTTGTGGGTGATGATCTGTGATGCGCTGCAGGAATCTCACCTGCTTTAGTGGGTGACGATTTAGACCAGCATGTTTGAGCTGTAGGGGTTTTTCTATTGTAAAGAAATACCTAGACCAGTGATATTTGCTATTTTGATAGATTACGATGATTACGATGTGAATTAATGAGTCTGTTCTCTTTATTAGATGAATGAATGCACTCGAGGACGAGTGATTTATCAGAATGGCCGTGACGGCAGCCATACTATTTAGCAGCTGCGAGAGACGGCGACTAGATGGCGCTAGTGGAACGTGCACCGGACGCATCATACACAAATCATTCACTCTATCTATCATTTGGCTTAAAGGACTTGAGTCCAATCCAGTAAAATATTGTGACGTTCCCCCGCCACTAGCGATCGCCTTTAAAAGGAGCTGCGCTGTGGAATCGGTACGCATTTCGAACGGATGCGTCTTGGTGCACGGACCACTGTCTCTCGACAGTCAGTACTGCCCGGTTATTGGACGTGGAACACTGTCTTTGACAATTAGTACTGTCCTTATTGCGGTGGGTGCATGGACCACTGTCTCCGACAGTCAGTACTGCCCTAAGTGACCGCCCTCATTGCCATTATTAGTTATTTAAATAAGTGTAATTTCATTGCTGTATTTTCTAGATTTAAGATATTTAATTGTAATAAATTTGTGTATTGCCATACCTGAGTTTTACTTCTGATGTCTGGGCCAAACCCGACATATACTTACCATATTAAGTTAATTATTGATAACATTTAAATAAAGTCAATTGTAGGCACATAATTGTTGTTTATAGCAGAATATTGCTGTTCTTTAAAGTAGATAGATTGTGCATTGAAGTGTTGAAGGGAGAGGCCTATTAGACTTTGTGGATGGATGTAATGGATCATGGAATATCTTGAGGATTTACTTAAATTCTTTTTTTATCTTATTTCAGGTGTCAGGCTCAACTACATTATTCAGGAAAAATTTAAACTCTCTCATGCACTTACAGCAAGAATTAGCAAGCAGTACATACATAATCCATGATGACGTCCACAAAAAGACATTGGATCACAAATTCCACTTATCCTTACAGTATATTTGTTCCAATTTCTTTTTGCCCCATGTACAAATATTTCATAATAATGTGAATAAATGCTATTAAAGATATAATAAAAGTCGTTTTTGTTTACCATAATTTATTTCTCTCTATCTACTGTTACCTAATGACTGACAGTAAATTTAGGTTAATAGGTACCTATAAATAGAATCATTATAATAATCAATTGGCTGTGTTTATAAAAAGCATAGTATTCAATTCTTAAATATTTCATTACTTACAAGTTATTTTTATTTGCACCTATAGGTACAAATAAAAATTACAAGTACAAGTTCAAAATAAAAACACTTTATTAAAGTTTACACTGTTATCAATTAACAAAATAGTAACACACATTTATATCGCTGTCGTACAAGACTGAACTGGTAAAAAAATAAAAGATTATCTTTCATTAACAATCTTCAGTTTCTACTTTAGTTCTTGAGAAGCTTGAAAACTGAAGCAGCAGAGCAACGGGGCAACGCAGCATGGGCGACATCCTTCATGCTGCCTTCATGTCTTCATGGGTGAAACGCCCCAGGAACTCTATTAAAACAAAAACTAATTATTTTCTGCTCAAATAAAGTACTTAAACATTATGTGGCAAAGTAAAGTAGGCATATCAACTAGGTTTTCACTAGCCCATGGCTGGACAAAAGTCATGGTTGTATAATTTCATCTTTATTTAGGGCTGATATTTCAGTCTCCAGATATTTTATAATACTGAATTATAATATTAAACATTAGTTAGGTATACACAAAATATATGTTGTGTCTATGTACTAAGTTCAGCCGAGGAAATATATTCATAATTTTATAATTATGTGACTTGCTACGCTTGATTCTTAACTATGTGTTGTGTCAAAAAGCTTACCTTCAATGATTAATACAGAAGATTGGTTATTCAATCCATGTTTGAACAACAAGATTGATGTTAGCGTTCCCTTCTTGTATTTTCAGCACTAGCACGGTCTGTGAAAATATTATAAATATATTTTGTAGTAAGTTGCTATTTGGCTAGTGATTATAATTGTTTATTTCAGCATCTACTTATGTACATAAATATCAATTAACAATTTCAGTTAGACTTTGAGGTTGACGGACATAGTAACTATACTTAATAATTATTTTAACCACAATAAATACATAACCTCACTTAAGATGCTTGTGTCTACGCAACAAAGGAATGATTCTCCATAGGTAGATTGACCAATAATGTACCTACAGCTACAATAATGTAATGAGATACAAAGGTACTCTCTCACACACGTTATTCCTATTTATATTGGCTTACTCACTTGTAGTGATAATATCGACTTAGGTACTTTTCGCTATTGAGCAAAACAGCCTAAGTAAGTCTTAGTGCAGCCAGTAGAAAACGAAAACAGAGCATGCAGTGTCTTGAACGAGAGAATTTTCCAAAGTTTTTCCGACTTCCACAAGCCACAAGCAAAATGTTCCAAAAGTGCTTAGCATAGGCCCATGTTTCTGTAAGAGAATAGTAAATATAATTTTGTATGTTGAAAAATATAAAACATTCAAGGCAAAACAATGCATAACAAAAACATTACCGAAATTAACAAGACTAAAATGTAAACAAATACATCGCCATGTTTGATAGCGTATTCTCCACAGACTTCAAAGAATGATCATTCCAGCGCAGATTATTTCCGATGTTTAACATGTGATGTTATACCTTTCCTGTTCTTTTCCCTACAAACTGATAAAGTTAGAGCAGCAAAGGTATACTTTAGACAGGCAAAATTTTGCATTAAATTCGACTCTGAACACGTCACAATGAGTCGGCTGATCGTTCAAGAGGTTATTCAACTTTTACTCAGTGCTGCCAATTTTTTTCCCTGAGTCCGCTATAGAAATGCGTCAGATACATCAAAACGTATTAAAATCAGATTTCAGTCAGAAATCGAATCGTATCAATTATCCGAACAACTCAACAACTCAATTAAACGACAAACCAATTTCACAAAACCACGGCAATAGTAGCTTTGCGTAAGTACGTATTTGTTTATGTATGAATAGTTTTGAATGATGCACGTACAACCGAATAATAGTACTAAAGACGATCGAAACTGCTAGCCGGAGCCACTCCTGAAATCGATTTCTAAAGACGGATTTTGAAAGCGATTTCAAAATATTTAACCGTTTGCGTAAAAACTATACTCGATTAATAAAATAAGATTAGACATTTAAATAAACTTTTTTTACGGTCCGTCCAACCGATTTTAACTTCTATTGTGTTGGTGGCATGACAAATGGCAACCGCAGTATAATTATGGAAATAAATTTAGTGAAGATGTTTGTTTTCAAATGGCTTAGCGGCAGATATTTTAATCCCTTATGTTCCCGTGAGATATGTTTTTTGAAATGACGTTGTTTTTCGATCTCCTCTAGGGCGGAGCCTCTGTGTGGCTTCAATATATTCGTCAAGCTGTGTCAGTCTTTCCAAATCAGCGTTCGAATCCGCAGTGGTTTCGGTATTTGAGAGAAATAAATCGAAAAATCACTGATACAGGTTTTAAACAAACAATAAAACATGCCATTATCGTGTTATTTTAGTATTTTCTCGAGTCAAAGTTTTAGTAGGTAATTGATTGACAAATCCACCGGCCACTGAAAGCAAAATTTCTCTGCCAGTAGGGGTGTCCACACCCCCAGGTTTAGTGGAAATCCCACTAAGTTGACAGCACTGCTTTTCTACGATTTTGTCATTGGCCACAGATATCAAAAACGTGAAAAGAAAAACGTTTTGTTACGTATTGCAAATATGGTAAAAGTGTTTTAGAAATTGGTTT
Source organism: Agrochola lota (assembly GCA_947364205.1). NCBI lineage: Eukaryota > Metazoa > Arthropoda > Insecta > Lepidoptera > Noctuidae > Agrochola > Agrochola lota. The sequence continues at coordinate 2,487,512 of OX376246.1, read as the reverse complement.
TTAATTTTTCGGCAATCATTGTAAATTTTCATTTATAAGTACTAGTAGAACATAAGTTGTAATAAAAAAAAAAAAATATAGTACAATAATTTGGAAATTAATCATTCCTATATGGTGTAACAAAACACATCATCTAAACAAATTATAGGCAATTGATTAGAACATCCCTATCCAATTTCGGTCGACCGATAAAAAATGTTAATCGTAATTCGAACTATGGCATCCGTTTAAAATTGGACTTGCTTTCGATTCAGAATTGTAAACAGAAATAAAATTTGTTGCGTAATAAGACTGCTGACTACCTATTTTAAATGGTCTTGATTTCATTTTTTTTTACCTTTCAATTAAACTACAGAAAAGATAGGTATTAGAAAACATGTGAAGTTTTGCGATACTTCCATGCAGTTTCAATACCATTAGTGTCGTTAGTTTTCAGTGGGAATTTACGTGTTGTATTCCAATAATATTTACATTCATAACTTAAAAATTACAATTATGAAGCATGCAAAATGTTTGTCAGTGTGCTTAGAAGAACAAAAAATATAAGCAAAAACCTTTTTAAAAACAAGCTTTTAATGAACTTAAAAGTACTAAATAAAACTTACGTAAACATAGAACTTTAATATTTTCTTAAAAGCTTGAGGCTTATCTTCAAGTTTAGTGTAAGAAGGGCATTTACGCCTTTTTACGTAACTTTTATTTAGTACTTTTAAGTTCATTAAAAGATTGTTTTTAAAAAGATTTTTACTTATATTTTATTTTGTACTTTTTAGAATTAGGATTTGTTTAAATATCTGTTCTATCACCATATATCCAACAAGCCCAACACTCTTTTAAGTTCCACAGTGTAGAGTTTTAATATTCGAGTTATCTTTTTGTACACATTGTTTCTGTGACAAATAAATCTAGTTGTGTGCACCTTCCGGCTCCATCATCAGTCTCTGAACACCAGCCAGTGTAATAACACTTGTCAATAATATCCAATGAGACCAAACACGATGGTGCTATCTTGTTTGGTTAAGGAGTGCTCGTGACTACCCTTCGGCTCCATGATCAGACCCTGGACACTTACAAGTGTAAAAGTATTTGTCGAGACAAATCGAATGAAACCAAACACGACGGGGCTATCTGGTTTACTTGAGGAGTACCCGTGACCGTTTTTCGGCTCCACCATCTGACTCTGAACACCATCTAGTGTAATAGCACTTGTCAATACATATCCAATGAGACCTAATACAATGGTGCTATCTTTTTCGGTTAAGGAGTGCTCGTGACTACCTCCCGGATTCATAATCAGACCCTGAACACCACCTAGTGTCAAAGCACTTGACAATACATAACCAATGAGTCCAAATACGAAGGTGCTACCTTGTTTGATTCAGGAGTTACTATGGCCACCTTCCTGCTTCATCATCAGACCCTGAACACCACCTAGTGTTAAAGCACTTGTTAATAAATGACCATTGAGTCCAAACACGATGGTGCTGTCTTGTTAGATTGAGAAGTTCCTAAGGCATACTTCCATTTCCATCATTAGACTATCTCCATGGTATAATTTTTTTAAAATGTCTTGGTATGTGTATAAGTATTCCAAGTTTCAGCTCATTCGGATGCCAGGCAGTGCTTGAATAATGGATGACAATTGGAGTAACCAGAAACACATATGGCCACTTCCGGCTCCATCATCAGACCCTGCCCACCACCTAGTGTCAAAGCACTTGGTAATACATAGCCAATGAGTCCAAACACGATCGTGTTATGTTGTTTGATTGAGGGTTTTCCTATGGCCAACTCCCGGTTCCATCATCAGACCAGCTCCATGGTATATTTTTTTCAAAATATCTCGGTAGTTATATAAGTATGCCAAGTTTCAACTCAATCGCATACCAGGAAGTGCTTGAAAACTGGATGACAATTGAAGTAACCGGAAACACATTCGAACAGAGAAAGGTAATATAAAGCTTGTAAAAAGCAGCATTTAAACACTTACTTGCAAATGTAAAACGTTTCGCTCGCTCTTATATTTTCCATTTTCATAGTTACTTGGCCTTTCTTGCATAAATCAACAATGTAACTATTATTTCTGTTTGAAAATGTTAATCAAATCCTAACCTATCCGAGACGAGGTATTTAAATTATCGAGTCAGCTTCGTTCGCTCTTCTCACCCTACATAATCTTCTGTCCTAATACTTATTATTTATCAAAAAGCTAGCGACCAATTTGGCAGCATCTCATAATTTAAGCTGTACCGCTCGCCAGCCACTGCTGAGGTACCGCTCGTTTCACTCGCTCGGCTCGCGCGCGGTTTGTTACTATTTAACCCGACCGTTCGGTCGGGGTACCCTAACTTAGTTACTGCGACCAACTGTGAGAAAAGATCAGAAAGTTAAAACGTAGTTCAGTTATTTAAAAAGTGAGCATCATTAGAAAGGTCAAAAAGTTTTTAGAGTATCAATTAAATATTTCCCTAATATTCTTCGGCACCCGGTGACCCCCAAAATCATAGGCTGCGACCGCGCCTGTCACGGTCTACATCAAAAGACTCCAAGTTGACGTTATTAGTAATACTATCGCTACTAGAACTTACATCGTCCTCAAAGTTTACAGATTCTGCGCTTTTCTGAATCTGTGACGAAAACGGTGATGAAAACTTGCAAGATATTGCAAGTTTTCATCACCAAAAAAATCAATGAAGTGTCTCTTTGCAGATAGGTAAAGGGCTTTTGATGTCATACGACACGACAAAATCTTATTTATTTCCTTAAAAACACTACCCTCATTGAAGTCCTTAAATTCGCACTTCATAATTGTAATTTGATAAGTAATTAATGTAAATATTATTGGAATACAACACGTAAATTCCCACTGAAAACTAACGACACTAATGGTATTGAAACTGCATGGAAGTATCGCAAAACTTCACATGTTTTCTAATACCTATCTTTTCTGTAGTTTAATTGAAATGTCAAAAAAAAAATCAGATCAAAACCATTGCAAATAGGTTGAATATAATTTATATGCACATGTGAAAAGTAAATAAATCTAGTAATAATATGTAGTAAATAACATGCTAATTAAGCATAGTTTGGAAAGAAATGAAAAATGAAACTAAATGAAAAATTCATTAAATGAAAAATCACAACACAAAATGCTTTCTAAGTTTTATTTATATTTTGTATGTAAAAATAGCTATTAATGTAGACTTTAAGTAAAAGTAATGCACTGTTTTCTTGCAAATAAACATTATCTATCTTACCAAAATTTTGTTTTTAATTTAATGAAAGGCACATTGTCTAGAAACATTTTTGCTGACGTAAAATAACCCATGTATTGTCAACAGCACCATTGGACGACACCACTGGGGTGTCGTTTATAATATATTTTTAGTAACTACACCACTGCCGATTACGATAAATGCATATGATTAGTATTAGAACTTCAATAGGGGGGTGTGGTTACAAAAAAAACATTGTAAACGACGCCCGTGGTGTGGGTTGACAATACACAAAATAGCCAGGCGCAGAAAGCGCCTGGTTATTTTGACTAGGAATAATATGAAATAAATAACATGCTAATTTCATAATATTTATAGTGTTGCGCCTAATCACAAATATAGCAATCGCTACAGAACATTTTGCTGACACATAATAACCAGGCGCTTTCTATGAAAAAGAATAAAGTTAAAATTAATAAAACCACTGTCTAATAATGATATTTTTCTACACGTACGCAATAAACACTAATCGCACAACAGTTTTCATAAAGAAAAAGTAGCGTTTATCTTTCCTGAGTACATTTTCTGTGTGGCTCTGCTAGAGAGTATGCTCTGCAGCAGAGCCACAATAAATATCTATTTTATCATAAACTAATGCACGTACAGCGATAAACGGTATACGTACATTATGTTCGTTTAACGTACATTATTTTAAGATATAATTGATCTGTTTCTAAGATGGTGGGTCTGCGGCAGACCATGAAGCTAAAATCAGGTCAATAAGAGCTACTTTACGAACAAGTGTGTTGAAAATAATTTATTGCGAGATTTCGTAGTGATGGGACACACTATTAACATATAGATAAGTTTCGTGTAGGAAAAGGAGTTCAGTAAGCAAAATAATAACAAATTTCAGTTACATTATTTTATATAATTAATTATAAAAATGTATTTTACATGTTTACATAGGGAATAAAAATAATAACATTTTTGTTGAAATAGGTTTTTTTTTACATCAGATTCTAAATACCCCAAATGATACTCCTGCTCACAGAGTGAAGGCCTGAGACCGTCACGTAACACAACATCACGCCTATATATCCCGAAGGGGCAGGCAGAGGTGAATATTACACACACTTTTTATTGGACACAGAAATACATGAAAAAAGACAATAAAAATATAAAGTACAAAGGTGCTGCTTATTTCATTTATTACACATTCACATTTATAAATCTTGATAAAATATTAAGATCTGCCAGCAAACTGCGATAGGATAATGTGGAAACATGATACAGTGTGTAACTTGAAACAAAAACGAGCCTCTGACAAGCCTCAGGCAGTAAGCTGCAGTTATAGTTTACGTTTTGAAGGCCCCCAGTCTAGCACACGTCACACACACACACGCACGGCGCTTAGACAGAACAGATTGTACGACCGAAAAAAGGAGTGACTCTACTAAGTGTGCGTCTGTCTGTCGTTAGACTTTGTGGCAGATATACTCTTCTATGAATACTGATAATACATAAGTCAGTCAGTCTGTATGTCCTCCAAGCTATACTACGTGTAAAAATAAATAACTGTGTGTGTAATACAAGGTGTCCAGAAAGGGTATCGGGTATTTGTAAGTTCAATGAAACAAAAATTATTTGTATCCAATAAAAAAGTTTATTGTTTATTATTAGCATATGAATTGGAGAATTATTTGGAAAAGATGATGTTATCCAAATGATGACCGTTATGTTGCTGGCACTCTTCTAAACGGAAACGAAGATTGGCGATAACACGTTGACACATAGCTATTGATATTGCTGCCATTTCTGACCTGATGTTTTGCTTTAACTGGGTTAGATTCGTCGGATTGTTTTGATAAACCTTACTTTTAAGGTATCCCCATGCAAAATAATCAAGTGGGCTAAGGTCGGGTCTTCTGGGAGGCCAGTTGATGTTACCCCTTCGCGAAATGACTTTATTAGGGAATAATTCGTTAACAACTTCCATTGAGTCATTTGAGGTATGGCAAGTGGCCCCATCTTGCTGGAACCACGTTCTTGAGTTGAAACCTGCAAACTCCTGCAACTCTGGGACCAAAAAATTTCGCAACATATCGCAATAACGGTCACTATTCACATTAATTGCTCGGCCTCGTTGATCTTCATGAAAATAAGGACCAATTATGCCTTTAGCAGACATAGCGGCCCAAACAACGACCTTTGGGCTATGCAGGGGTCGTTCATGCTTTCGTCTCGGATTCTCCACTGCCCAGTACCGACAATTCTGCTTATTAACATGACCATTCAGGTGAAAATTTGCTTCGTCACTGAACAGTATGTTGTTAAAGTTGTTAAATCGCTGCAGCATTTCGTTCGCAAAATTCAGTCGATTAGCATAGTCCGTATCCTTCAATTCTTGAACCAATTGAATTTTATAGGCTTTTAGATGTAAGTCTTTCTTTAAAATCGAATGTAAAGACGATTTTTTTATGTTCAACGCTTGGCTTCGCTTTCGGATGGATAAAGACGGATTTTGACGAACCGACGCCTCAGCTTCTTCAATTGTTTCTTCATCGCGAACTGTACGAAGACGACCAGAGTTTTGAATTTTAACTGTCGCACCTGTATTCTCGAACATCCTGATCCATTTCCTAATGCTATCGTCACTTGGCGCGTGGCGTGTACGATATTCCGCACGATAGAGACGTTGAGAAGTCGCTATTGAATCACCATTACGATAATACGCTCGTACGCAAAATGCGCGATGCGTCCCCGAGTACTGTTCCATCGTGACTAAAACTCCACAAAATGGCGGACGCCACGAACCCCTCCCCGCACCCTTTAGACGCCCCGTTTCGAATATGGCGCGAAAACAAATACCCGATACCCTTTCTGGACACCTTGTATATAAAATAAATAAATAAGAACTAAATAACTGCTAATGTCGTCTGTATGTTTGTCACGCTGGAAATAAAGGAGGCTAAAACGGAAAAGAGTTACCTTGTATGGTATGATTCGAAACAGGGTTTGATGCAAAGGGGGACCTCACAGACTGAGCAAACGTACATCGTCGTACGAGTAATCTTCTGCTGGGAGCAAAAAGTGCATCGCCGACGCTTATGCCGCCCGCCTGAGAGTTCGTCTGTCTGTCGAGGGAAATGTTGCATCTGAGGCTGTGAATGGCTCAAACTGCTTAACGAGGGACGGTTGGGTGTGACTTTACGAGGGACATGTTCGAGGTGGTGCCGCAGAATTTGATCGACTAACTCCAATCGAAACACAATGTGATCTTTCGGAGTAGCCGTCGAACTCCTAAGAAGGATACGGGCATTCAAAATACAGCAGTTGAGCATGTGTTTGAAGAACTTGATATTCCATTTAGCGCCTTTTTTTCTTTCCAGGAGGTATGGTTCCAGCATTTGATCTTTACGATCAACGCCTCCCATACCCTTATTGTAATCTAAAACTACTTGAGGTTTGTACAGAGCTGGGCGATATGGTTTCGCCTCTATCTGGCCTTGTGAATCGCCGTGGTAGGTACTGATGGTGGCTACCCTACGCTTCTTGTCCTGAAAGGCCAAGACCACCACATCGCCGGAATGACGTGCTACAAACTGGCCATCTTTCAGATGACACAGTGACATGAGTGGAGGCACATTGCTGCGGTTAGCACGCAAGGTACCTACACAGTCGGTTTTGCGTGTTTTCAGAAATCTGGCCAATAGGGGGCTGTTGAACCAGTTATCCATAAAAAGAGTATAACCTTTGTCAAGAAGAGGACGGATAAGTTTGAGGACGCTGGTCGTGCTTTTCAGCAGAGTGGATGGGAGACCGGGATCATGGGAAGTGCCAACACCGAGGTACACAAAGAATGACCAAAGGTAGCCCGTGGACGACTCGCAGAGTTCCAAAGTCTTCACTCCGTACTGGGCTGCCTTGGTCTTGATGTACTGGCGGAAGGATAGTTTACCTTTCCACAAAGTCAAGGATTCGTCAATGCAAATATTTTGGGATGGGATGTAGGTTTCCTGAAAACGGGCATTTAAATGATCTAAGATGGGACCAAGAGAATACAGAAGGTCAGTCGAGTCTGTCGGTTTGCTACTATTGTCATTCAAGTGAAAAGCGCGACAAAGATTTTCGTAGCGAGATCGGGAAAACATCTTTCTAAAGATGTTGGTCTGTAAAAGGGGGTTTAAGGTGAAACAGGACTTAATAGTGGGCATCCGGATGATTCCGAGCATCATCCAGAAGGAAAATAGGACAAAAAGTTCATGAATGTTCGTGTCATACCAATCTCGGGCGAACGAAGCGGACGAACCTGCAAGCCCTGCGGCATACTGGTTCGTCGCAGTCACGATGTGCGACATGATGCCGTCATCCCAGTATTGCCTAAACGCCCCATACGCGTTTTCAGATGCGACAACCGCCCCCGTTTGCTGAGGAAGAAATTGCTCCCTCTCACCTTTATAATCACCCATGGGTGACCATTCAAAGTGACCAGAAGTTCCTTCGGCAGCAAAGAAGGACTCGACCTCGCCGTCATCCGCATCTATCCATTGTTCCTCGTTCTCTTCCCGTACTCTTCTTGCTCTATTTGTCACCCGTACTCTCGCTGCTTCTCTCGCTCTCACCACACGCATGACCATCTCTCTCAACTTCTCAGGCACATCATCGTCATTCACATTCACCTCCACCAACCTGTCTCCTCTCACCCACTGGGAGCCACCCCTCGGCCCCTGGCCCCGTGCCCCACGTGTGCGTGCTCTGCCACGCTGCGCTGCCCCGCCTCGCTGCCGCGGACGACACTGCTGCTGTGGCTGCTCTGCCGCCACTTCTTCCGCCTGCTGGAACAGCTGATGTTCATCAGCGAGGTGGAAGACGTGGCCCTCCTCCATAGCGATGTCACGGTCCTCCTCAAGAACGACATCGAACCTAAGATAAAATATAGTAAGTATAATTGTGTACATCGCGAAGAAAGGGAACAAGACTACTGAATACAAGTTCTAACACTTACGGCAGGAGAACGGGCGGCGAGCCTAAGCCAACAGCAGTAGGACTTCGCGCAAGCGGTGGTGATCCTGACCTATCAAATGCAAGGTTTTCATTTATTATACAGAAAACCATTTATAAACAACACACAATTTATTCGTTATTTTATTACTCACGTCACGGGCAACGGGTCCAAATTCTCGTTCCACATCGTCGTGATGGTGACAGCTGGTCCCGCGGTGACCGCCGGTGCCGGCTCGTTATACTGAAAAATAAGAAGTTTAATAAAATAAACCACTACCATTACATTAGATCTCACATAAAATGGCACCAACATAAAACAAAATATAGAATTCTTGGCCTTCAACCAACACCCCATATGATTCATGCTTGCGGCTAACTATACTTATCGTCATATCTAAAGCTAAAACAAAAAACATGAACAACAAATAAAGAACCCATTTATTCCCAAACTAGAGATGAGGCGTATATACTACAACAGATCCAGGGACTAGGTATTTAATGAGACTAGGTAGCACCTATTCCAACTTTTAAAATACTCGATCCATCTAGTCTCACTATGCATACGCGGCGCACTCGGCACCCGCGTGGCCCACTCGAATCGATGTACCGGCGCGCGGCGCAGCGAGATAGCAAGGCTGCTTTGCCACTCAATCGTGTTTGCTCTTTACAGATCATTCGTGTGTCAGTCATTTGAATTTAAACCATATTTCAATGCAATTAAAAGTAATGCAAAGCGCATTCGGGTTTGCCTAAATCATTCGTTTGTCAGTCATTTGAATTTAAACCATAATTCAATAGACATAAAAGTAACGCAACGCGCACTCCTGTTGTCCAAGAACAAATTCTGTCCTTTTTTAACTGCACTATTCCGCAGTCTTTTCATCTTTGTCTGTCAATACTCGACAGTCATCGGGACTTCATCAACCAATTTACTAGGCAGATTTTATACACCAGTGTAAATACTCGATGCGAATGAAGACTTTAGACTAAATGCAATGCTGTCGAGTATCAAGTACGGACTCGTGCGGATGTGATCCCGGCTCGTCGCCGCCGTCGTAATCGGATACGCGTATCGGACTTATTTAATCGGTTTTCGTAACGAAGTTTTAATAAGTGGAAAACTTTTGATTTTAGTTTTAGTTTTTATTGTTTATAAAAATGGCTCCCATGGTTTGAAAGATTATTTTCGTCCTGTGGATTATTATTAAATGACAGGAGAACGAGGCTAGGGACCCGAAAAGTCCAACAATTAATATTCCTAAATCAAAATTCTTAAAGCTGATTTTCTACGTGTATATAAAAAAAAACAATGACTAGATAAGTGATATAAAAAAAAAAAATGTGATTACTCTGAAAATTAATTGAAATCTTATAAATACGCCAACAATCTTTAATGTAGATAAATCTTTACGTTGACAGTCCTAAGCCTGTGTAAAGTATGAAGGGAAGATTACAATTCATTACTGCGTACGTACGTACTTAGACGTATCGGTGGTACGCGAAGGCTAAGCATACTGTAAAGTATGCGTACTTCGTGGACTAGGTGGAACAAGTATTTGGATCGAGTATTTGTACGGAATTGGACTAGGTGCACCTAGTACAAAATTTAGCTAGTATGACTCATCTCTATCCCAAACTATATTTATGTACATCGTATGACAAAAAAACTTATCTCCTATAATTATATTTATGAATAAATATAAAGATGTTATCCATTCATATGCTACAAAAAAGAAAAAAATCGTTGATTATTACTGATATAGCTGTAAATTCACATTCATAATAATAGTACATATTTACCTCGTATGGCTCAGCCTCAGGAGCTATCTCGGCCTCGGAAGCCTCCTCCACCTCGTCGAGGTACTCATCCTCATCGATGTACTCCACCTCATATAATGCAGGCTCTAGCTCCGTTTCCCCAACTTCCACATCCTCGTCATCCTTGACGATGTCGTGGAAGTCTGTAGGGGTGTCCCCATCTCCACCCAGGTTCCAGGATGCCATCTCTATCTACATATATACATTTACAGGGTGGATTTTTGAGATGGGGCAGTAAGGGCAGGTACAATGTTCCATCAAAGAAGTTCATAACTAACAACCGTAAGGACTACACTTGCTTGCAGCGCTCGGTGGCGACAGAACCGGACCAGTAACAGATGTGGTCCAGATGTGGTCATTGCGTTCTTGGGATTTTATTTTCAAACTGTTTAGATGTGAACTTCTTTAATGGTACATACCTTTTTTTTTTTTTTTTTTTTTTTGGATGGGAAATCATCAAATGACTTCTCCCGCTCTGGGCAGAGCGAGAGGGTGTGTCAGACTTTTACTGACTAAAACCCACCCGTGTTCCTTCCGTTGCCTGTGTGCCGGGGCCGCGATATCCCTTTCAGACAAACCCGCAACCCCAGCAGGATGGTACATACCTTAATGCCCGTTTTCACCTTCACTAAGTGACACTTAAATGATTCCCTAAATAAAAGTGCACTGTTGGATTTTCAACGCTAGGCTTAGTGCTGAGAGTTGAAAATCCAACAGTGCACTTTTATTTAATGTGAAAACAGGCATAAAATTACCAAACTGAACTTCAACAAACTGTAATACAAGATATTTCGACATAAAGGAGCTCCGACACGTCTTCATTTCAACAATTTTCTTTAGTTCAAATACCTTAAGTCCGACACTACTGTACTCTGACAAAGAGTTTCTTCAACATGACTTAACTAGGACTTGATGCTAGTTCGACAACATACTTCTTTTACAATAACGCTAGTGGACCATTAGTTCTGCCGGTACGTGTCTTGGCAAATCGAGATTGTTTTTACTTCATCTTTAACTAGCTGTATCTTCGCAAGCAGTACACATAGAGTGCTTGGGTTGGGCTCGGATTGTATCAAATTTTGCAAAGATACCTAAAAAGGCGTCCCATGACAGTAGCACAAGGTTTTCAGGGTCGAAACTTGGGTGAGAACTACTCTCAAGGGGTCTAACCATATATTCAAATATCGTAGTTACAGGCATGTTTGTGACCTTTGCATTTTTGCACAAAACATGCAAAAAAATATAAATAATATAGTATGAAATACACTCTCGAAACACCAAAGCACATTGCTATTATTATTTTTGGAGCTTTACAAATTCTACAGACACACTCGAACAAAGATTTCAATCTTTGCACTCGATTCATTGTAAATCATTCAAAATTCTCGAAAACAAAAGACTCGAGCCGAGAACGGATATTTAAACGACGAAACAGTATAATTATGATGTTATTTCATGCAATTATTATATACAACTATGCAATAAGCCTTTATATATTAATATGCAGCAACTTATTGTCATTTACACACAGAAATAGTCAAAATTCATCCTAACAAATGACCAAACGAGCAACCATTTTTAGGTAACATTTCTTTGACCAAAAAAAGTATAATTATGATGTTAATTTCGTGCAAATATTATCTACACGTATGTCTTATGTACTTATAACTGAATATTTATCCACTTACCGTTAAAATAATAAACACCAAAACACTTGGTCGGAATAAACACCACGCAAGCACACTTCATTTATCATGAAGAATCGAAAGTAATCGAAACGAAACGTAACGTCTTTCAATGGGGAAGAAAACTGACAACTTTTGCCGAGGGTGTCGCTGGTAAAGTTTGGCTGACATTCGCTGTCAAACTACATACAAAACTTGATTCCAAAAAGTTTGGACGGCATCTGACAAAAAAATGCCGCGCTGTATAATAATATTATAATAAATATAATACACGTTTATGAACCTCATCACATGTACATACTTATTCATTGTAATAAAGATGAATATGTTGCTTTGTTATGGATGGAAGGTTTGTGCTGCTATTTATGTCATGATAACTGCCTGGACGTGGAAGATCCATCTTGGTATCATCAGTTTCATGCCGCTGAGGTATCCCAAAATTCTAATTTCTACGAAATGATTCGATTCTGTCACCAAATTCAGATTTTAATTGCTAGGTTATGTTCGTAGCTCATGAAACATCGAATATGTTATAAAACTACTGTTTAAGTACGTAAAAGTTTATAATTACTACGATAATAAATGAACGACATAACAATTATAAAATTGGGTTATTTACTTCTATTATTAACAATAAAATTGGCTGTAAATACCTGCTGACCAAATCCGCTTTTCGGCCTCTTAGTGAAGCTCCTCGGTTCTTCAGTTCAGCTTTTAACTGAGGTACAGTCCACGTTGAATATATAGTTCATTAAATTATCAAAAAACTCACGCTAGTTCCTGTTTTAATTATTTTAAACGTGAAAAACATTGAGAGATCAAAATGACAGTGCGATGTTATGGGCAATACGTTAGCAGCGCCACCTGTTCATAGCTTTGCGATTTCTTCCCCATTAATCTTTTTTTCAGAGTTGCGGAACGCTATTTTTGGTTTTAAATCGTACAGTTTGGCAAAAAAAATTTAAATGAAAATGAGGGCGCCACTATCGCATTAATGTCACTTCGAATGGGAAATTAATTGTTAAAATAAATGTGCAATAAAAAACGCTGTTTGTAGGTGACTCAAATCGAAACCTACTAGCACTTGTCGGCAAAGTAGAGCCAAGCTCAAACTCAAAGCATTTATTTCAAATAAACCAATTACAGGCACTTTTCAATTGTCAATCTCTCGGTCGGACAGAAATATGAAGCTAGTTGCCCATTCCAACGCGTAGTAGGTTCCTATGGAGAAGAACGGGAAACGAAGAAACGTTTCCAGTTTCTTTGTGACTCTCACACGAAATTATTAAGATCATCAGATAACTTGAAGCTTAAAATGCCAATACATTCCTCAACTTTCATTGACAAATCCTTTACTGCCCAGGCTGCTCGTTTGTGGAATGCACTTCCAGTTCCAATAAAGCGCGCGCAATCTTTGCCTGTGTTTAAAAGACTCGTGAAAGAACATTACTTGTCGTTATGATTTTGTTCTTATCGTAGCTATAATAGCTAGCTAGCTATAATAATGTTCGTCATTTATTTTCGTTGTTTATATAGTTAGTATGTATGTATATATTATATAGCACTTATCTGTGTATCCATTATAGTATATTGTAGTTATATACCTTTTATTTGCACCAAAGACAGCCCCATTTTATGTCCAGAGAATCATTGTCCATTCCAAGGTTGCCTGGAAGAGATCGCAGTAAGCGAAAAGGCCGCCAATTGTATATTTTGTAGTGTATTACTTTTTCTTTATGTAATGTATAATCTGGTGAACAATAAAGTATATATAAATAAATAATAATAAATAACGGGCAAGAAACTCCACGGACACTCTTTTACATCAGAATATTGTTACAAAATATTGGTTACATTATTCATGTTGTAATTATACATATGAGAACAATGTACAGAGACGTGCAGTAAGCCATCATCATAGTTCTGTTGTCGGCAAAGTAGTGCCAGGAGTGCCATCATCAATAATTGGTTCCAAATGTTACCACGTCAAACACTTTTATGCCGACTTATTTTTTTTTGAAGTTGCAGTTTTTAAAATAGACAAAACTCATTCGCCGTTTAACAAGTCAAACTTTGGACTAAAATACTGCGTAATTGTGGGTATTTCCGCGTGGTGTACTAGCGCAAAGAGCTAGCTGTAGCAAACCACACACAAACAAATTTACATACAGTGCACGTTAGAGAGAACGTGTACGTTTTTATTTTTTTACTAGCTTTCCGCCCGCGTGAGTTATATTTTCCGCGGCATGGGGTCTCAACCAGAACAAATTATAATTAGTCTTAAAAAAGAATCATAGATGGCAGCATAGGTAGCAATGATGAAATTAACAATCACTAAAAAGCGATAAACGGCAGATTTTGACTGAAGTAAGATTAGTAAAAATCTAAACTTCCATGTTTAATGCTGATTTATATGTTGAATGCTATTTAAACTCATAAATCTCGTATTTTCCATTTAAAAAAAAATGAGTGCTGGGACACATAGTAGAAGTGAAACTTCAACGGACAAGTCGGAAAACGAATCGCAAAAAATTTTTGCTTGAAGTTTTACGGGCAGATTGTTAATGTACATACTTGTCCAATTTGAAAACCTGCCCGTAAAACTTCAAGTTACCTACGCTACCTACGGCACTTCATTTCTTCACATTGGTCCAGTGACGCCTACCTACATTGCATAAGGTTCTGCCTAGCTAGCCGCTAAAAACTTTCAGTGTCGCCCTCGTAGTAATCAAATTTCTGATTATTTAGAAGATCAAATCCTTGGGTCTGAGCTGCTCGTGCTCGCTCTGCTAAGCCTTGTGATAAAACCATACAGCTTGACATATTAATTATTATATAAAATTATCAAAATAGCTACCAGTTTCATATAAGCATTGACATTGTTGAAAATTAAATACAAACTGACATGATTACTTTGTTAAGTATTAAGTATATTATTTTAATTATGGTGAAAGAAACCATCTACTTTACTAGTCGCGCTTCATCACGTGAGGTGCGACGTCGAAGCCCACTTGGATCGCGGAGATCGATGCTGTCCGCTCAACGCGTGCGTCACGGCTCCGAAGCAGTGGCGGTTTGTATTAAAGAGCGCTGGAGCGTTGAACCCCACATAAAGTTATGTTATGCTATAAGGCACCAGCAATCTATAAGTACAAGTAGATAAACGATACGCATCTCACAGAGAACAATAGTTAGTGACTATGTAAACAAACTGATATTTATTAGGGTCTGGCGGGCGGATGTGGAGCGCTCGGCTAAGCGCTCCTATGAACAAAATGTCCCATACAAAATTTGTATGTAGAAAAGACAGAGAGGCACTTAGCTCTGTACGCGTGAGACGGGGCATTTTGTATGAAAGTTATAGCAAATATGGTGCGCCGCTCCTCGAGAATTTAGCCGAACTGGGTCGGAGATCTACGAACAAGAGTTTGTCTTTGACCGCACAAGATTTAACAAATTGGTCGTCAGTATAGCGTCGTAATTGAACTGCATTATGCGTAATGCTAATAAAACCATTTTTTTCTATAACTATCTGACAATAATGCATCAAAATATCGCAGGACTGATTAATAAGTCAGACCAATTAGTATTGCACCTAGATGAACTTCAAAACAACATAGACATAATTTGTGTAACCGAACACTTCATGGAAACTGGATATGAAGGTTTCCTCACTATACCTAACTATAATTTAGCAGCTTGTTACTCCAGGGACACAAAGAGAGGAGGAGCATGCATATTGGTAAAAATTGACCACCAATATAGAGAGCTTAACGAAATCAAGAAACTTTCAGTGCAGGGAATTTTCGAGTGCTGTGCAATCGAATTAACACAGCATAACGTTATTATTGTATGTGTTTATAGGATACCTAAATCTAATAACCTTGACATGTTTTATTCGAAATTAAATATTCTTCTACCAAAAATATGTTACAAAGCGCGCAAAAATGTCATATTATGTGGTGACTTTAACATTAACACTTTGAAAAAAGATAGAATTTCTCAAGAATTTACTAATAACTTATTAAGCTATAACTTAAAATTACAAATTGATGAGCCTACCAGATTACAAAGCAACACATGCATAGATAATTTTGCGCACAATTTTCCGCGAAAATGCAATCATAGAATAGTGGATTTCAACATGTCAGATCACACAGCCCAAATTTTAAAGATTCCTGTCAAGAAAACTTGTACAATAAATAGTTGGAGTATTACAACGCGTGACTACAGTCACAATAACTTGATTAAATTCAGAACATGCTTAAATTCTTTATCTTTTTGCGATGTTTATCAAGCTGTTGATCCAAATGTGGCGTACGATAATTTTATGGAAATATTCCAGCTGTTTTATAATTTATGCTTCCCCTTAATTAGTAAAACGATAAGTCAAAAAGGAATCCGAATTGGTTGACACCCGGTATCAAACGTTGCAGCAAAAATAAACGACAACTTCTTTGGCATTTAAGAGCAAAACCTAATAATACAAACCTGACAAAACTTAAAAATTACTCAAAAAGACTTAAGAAAATAATAAGATTGACACAAAAGGCCAAAAATAATCATAAGATAGTGACATCAAATAATAAATCTAAGGATACATGGAAAATTATAAGTGGAAACAGATATTGTCCTCCACGTGAATATATAACAGAAATACGTAGTAATAGTACTACATTAACAAACCCCAGTGATATAGCAAACGCATTTAACAATCACTTCGTAGAGCAAGCAGAATTACTTTCAAAAGCCTCAAAATCTGTTAGTTGTAAGACTCCAAATATATGCAATAATTCAATATTCTTGGCTCCGACTACGCCTAATGAAGTGTATCATATAACACAAGACCTGAAAAATAAAGTTAGCGTAGGTTATGATGATATCTCAACAAAAGTACTAAAATTCGTTTCCCAAGTGATATCAGGTCCCATTTGTCACATAATTAATTTAAGCATTTGCTCTGGAATCTATCCTGATAAACTAAAGCCCACTATAATTAAGCCTCTATTTAAAAAAGGTGATAAGACTGACATTAATAACTACCGACCAATTGCGCTTATACCGGTAATATCAAAAATATTTGAGAAAATTATTTATAACTGTATGTATTCCTTCTTCACCAAACACAACATCTTAGTTAAGGAACAGAAAGGCTTTAGGAAAAACAAATCCATAAACTTGGCTATCTATGACTTCCTTAATATTATAATGCCAGATATTGATCAAAGAATTCCCACTAGCGCTATATTTATGGACATGACGAAAGCCTTTGATCTTAACATTTTGTTAGGAAAACTAAGTGCTTACGGAATAAGGGGAAACGCTCTCTCTCTTATAAAATCCTACCTCGATAATAGAACACAGTGTACGGAAGTTAGACGAATTTGCAAAAAGGATAAAAGAGAATATAAATACATTTCAGGAAAACGTAAAATTACATTTGGCGTGCCACAAGGCAGCGTATTAGGCCCACCATTGTTTTTGGTCTATATAAATGACTTTCCAAAACACGTCACTTTTCCTATGGTTCTTTTTGCCGATGACAGCACTTTAATTATTAGGCATGATGATTTTAATACAAAACATGAAAGTGACATTAAAAATGCATTACAACAATCAATTGCTTGGCTTGAACAAAATAATTTAATTCTTAATTTAAATAAAACTAAAATCATGCAGTTTCGACAAAGAATTACCACTTCTGACATTAATGTAACTATTAATAATAATAAAATTGAAGAAGTAGGACATATTAAATTTTTAGGATTGACAATAGACTCTAAATTGACGTGGAAAGAACATACATCGATCTTAATTACATAATTGACCAAGTTTGCCTTTGCTCTTTATAAACTCAGTAAAATAGTAAATCAGGCGGCTGTCGTCACCGCGTATTATGGCTACGTAGATTCCATATTACGTTATGGAGTAATTTTCTGGGCAAATTCCTGTACAAAACTTGACATTTTTAAAGCACAAAAGAGGTGCATTAGATCCATATGCAATCTTAAATCAACAGAAAGCTGCAAACCGTATTTTATCATCTTAAAAATACAAACGTTACCTTGTCTTTACATATACGAGACTGCTTTGTTCGTAAAGAAAAACGGTGATTTATTTAAAAAAGCTTCAGAACAAAGCTATCGATCCATAAGACCAACATATCGACATGAATTATGCCTAAGAAGTTCAAAAACCGCACTTATGCACAAGAGCATACTTTGCATGGCTCAAAAAGTGTTTAATAAGCTACCAAATGACATAAAAGATTTAAACTTGACACAATTTAAACGTAAACTAAATATTTTTTTAATAGACAAGTGCTACTATACCATTGACGAATTCCTAGTTGACAAAATTTCATGTGACTGACCATTTATTGTATTTATGTTTTAATGTAATATTCTTATACGTATGTCCATTAATTTATTACAATATATTAAATCTTAAATTTTATTTTTTATGGACATTAATTACTTCTTTATGTTGCATGTAATGTATAACATCTAATATTGTAATTTAACAATGCATGCCTTTTAAGGTAGATTTTTGAGCTACTATAAAATATGTTTAAGACCCTGTTGTATCACCAAAAATCGCATTAATAAAAACTTTGAACTTTGAACTTAAGTAGAATATTATGAAAATGTTAGGTAGGACTCTCAAAATGTTAGGTAGGACTCTCAAAATGTTAGGTAGGACTCTCAAAATGTTAGGTAGGACTCTCAAAATGTTAGGTAGGACTCTCAAAATGTTAGGTAGGACTCTCAAAATGTTAGGTAGGACTCTCAAAAAAAAAACGCTATTAGATTATAGATAGTGCCATCCACGAAGACGTGCCCCACTTTTCATCCTAATCGCTTAAAGTACAGTCGCGTTTAAGAAGTGTGGAGCGCGTCTTCGTGGATGGTACAATGACTACTTGTCAATTCATTCATGCAAACCTACAAAATGTCGTGTAAATAGATATGTGCGTAACTACAACTTCCTCATGGGGGAATAATACTATCTATGCCAATATTTAAGGCATAGGTAGAATAATTGCAATCAATCTTTTGTCTTAATTTAGCTGCCACAAAAACTTCGTTCTTAAGAGCCGTTACTATATGTTAGCTGGACTGTAGTCACTTCAGCCATAGATTATACAGGGTTGCAATGACATAGTGACATCGACGCGAAAACTGATACCATGGATTCAGTACATGATTCTGAACACCCCTGCGTTGACATTTTTAGTCGGTTATTTAAAAAAAAACCCTGCCACCCTGTATACTTATACCCCAGCTTCCACATGAAGTGTAGGCAAACCAGTGAGGTTAAGGTTTTGGAATTTAACTATGCGACAAAAAACGCTGCTTGGGGGTGACTCAAATCAAAACCTCTGGCTCCTCATCCTAGACCCGTTCCGGCCAAGTAAACTTTTTTACCGGCACAGACCTAGAGTTCTGAGTGCGCAAGCCCCACCACGACGTCAACGTAGAGATACGGCGGTATGGACATTATTATTATTATTAAATCTATGAATTAATGAAATGCACCGATCCCACCGTGGATTAACCAGACTCGATAAATCGAATGAACCCTAAAATTTACACTAGCCCCTAGAGCCTCATGTAGCATGGGGCTACATAGGCCATTGCATATCAGCGAGTAGACCAGGTGGCGCGGTAATGGTAAGGAAGACGTGCCCTTAGGATATGGAAGGATTTGCGAGCCGTACTGGATATGCATCCTTGAGTAGGCAATGGACTAGTGGAGAGACGGTTGATTTTACTTATGGATGGGCATCTTTTAACGACGTCGCCGCCGCCGCCAGATTGGTTCATGTCTAGCCTGTGTCCAGCTTCACCGATGCATTTTTTGGCGGGGTTAACTGGTTTTCGACTTTTCTATGTCATTGCTATGCTGTTACACGTTGCTGTTTCCATTGTCTTCGTCTGGCTACTATCTGTTTCAGGTTTTTTGTAAATCTCGCGTGCAGCCTTCTTAATCTTATCTCGGTCTTCAGCCGTCTTGAATTTCTTATGGATTTATAATGAGATCCACTCATGACGTTACGCGGACCTCTTCAGCAGATCCCTGAAAGATATGGAAAAATCTCACCAGATAAGTTGGCAACTGGGTTCTGCGGCAGTTATTCCCTCGTACTGAAGCACTAGACCGCTCGCCTGAGATCTGGAACGCTTAATTCACCCACTTTTGTACTGTTTTAATTTATTTTTGGCGACATAAAGTTAGAACCACAGCAAAACAAACAACAACAAAAAACACGTCGTTTTCGGCTGCTTGTAACTGTATGTATTCATTATTAATATTCCAGTTCGCTAGTTAGCCACATTTCTCACCTTGTGTCAACTTGTCCACTCTGAAATGACCCGTTACGATAATAGTGTTCTGTGGAAATGACGCGCCCATGACCACCTTTTACGCACACGGTTACGCGGTAGTGGGGCGCGTCATTTCAGAGTGGACAAGCTATACTTAAACCAACGGAGTTAGCCTCAAATAAATGTGACAAATTGTCAAGCGCGCGTAAACTGCTGCAGCTGGCTGTATTTGTCACATTTATTTTAATTTTCTTTCGAGAAACTGGCTTTAGTGATCAGGGCGTGTAAGGGAAAAAGAAAATAATAAATTCCGCAGTACTTTTTATTCGTCATAACCTACATCTAGAAGCCGACAATAAAGAAATATTTATATTACAAGATTGTAAATACAAGGGAGCGCTCAGTGGCGCCCTCTGCGTCCATAGCCATCATAAGTGGAAACGCTTTAAAGCTCACTGTTTTATACTTACATATATCAATATGTATCATCACTTAGTTTGGTACCTAGTTAAATATCTAGATAGCTGCTATCTACCAGATAAATTAACAGAATTTTAGGGATCTGGAGGTAAGACGGCCATAAGTAAATTGAAAATACTAAGCAAATAAATTATTAACTGATTTAACTTAAAGAAAAAGGGCACAGTTTGCAGAATAATAAAATAATTTTCACGTAATTCTATAGTAACAGTAACATCAATAAAAACAAAAAAAAAAGTCTGTAACAAAATTGTGAAACGCCCTAAAAATCATCATTTACAAAGGCTGTTTCAAAACTACCCAAATATCAAACTGAGTACCAAACCAATAAAAAATACACGTTTATTTTTCATTACAATTTTACATACTTTTATTATTTATATGCTTAATTTAAATATTGAGGCCGCGATTAAAAAACTTTACTTAGCACATGCTTTAGCTTAGATATGTTCCCGTCCCTATCTTGCACTTGAAGTTTGACAATTGTGCGATAGGGACAGGAAAAATGCTTAGCCAAAATGTGTGTTAAGTAATTTATATTTATTTTGGTCTCGCGTCGCCTAATATTAAATACTTTATTACAATATTATTTGAAAGAGAAATACGATTTGGCAATGTCACAGTCGGTTGGTTATAACTTTATGTGTGCTGTATGTATTTTTATTTAAATCCTGTCTCCATTAAACTCGAAACTGTATTTGTAAGAAATTATCTGCCTGTTAAGATAACCAGCACCGCAATTGCGAAACACAAAATCACAATCCGAAGGATTTGTCGGTCATCAGAATAAACAAACTTGAAATATTAGTTCTTCTCACGACGTAAGCACGGTGAGGGCAAATCTAACGATTTAAATCTTTGCAAACAGTACACATAATCTTACAAGAAATTAGCATACGACCTCAGACCAAATGGAAACCAAGACATAGCGCTGCGAACAATAGAGTGAAGCATTCCAAAACTACACCTCCGCTCTGTGCATACACGCTCACACGTACGCATTTACAATCAAACTACACCTTTTTAATTTTTTCGAGGGTGGGAAATCATCATGTGACTTCTCCCGCTCTGGGCAGAGCGAGGGTGTGTCAGACTTTTACTGACTAAAACCACCCATGTTCCTTCCGTTGCCTGTGTGCCGGGGCCGCGATATCCCTTTCGGACAAACCCGCAACCTCAGCAGATCAAACTACACCTCACTAAGTGCACACATGTTTACGAAACCGGCCTCGTGTCAGTGTTGACATTGACAGCGCTACGTCTTGCTTTTTTATTTGGTCTGCGCATACGACTTGGAAGAAATATTTTGGAGACTATACAAAATTGGTTAGCAGCTAAAACTCAAAAAATTCCGCCATTTGTTCAATAGTTGTCCTTCTTACAACAAGTTATAAACTAAATGTACGCGAGAGGTTGAATTTGCAACACGTTGATTTTCAATTCAGAATTTTGCAGCTAACCAGTTTTCATAAAAAGCTCTTAACTTTGATGAAAAACAGCTAAATATACCGGTTTTATGTTATAATTTACCAAGATAAGATCCTTTAGAAGTACAAAATGTAAAATTGAATCTTGCTGTTAACACTGTATTTTTAAGATATAACCTATCATGGCGATTTTCCTAATATCTGACAGGTGGGAAGCTTAGATCGGCCTGTGCGCATCTATCGTAACACAAATATGAATAATAACTTTCTTGCTACGAAATACAAGTTAATTATTAACTTGAAAGCTGATCAATCAACTCCACCCTACATCTATAAATATCAAAAAAAAAAAAAAAATTGTCCGTCAGGTAGATTATTTAAAAATATTGGACAATATACATTTCGATGACGAGCTTATGACACTATGCTGTAGTATTATTATTATTATAATTTGATTGATGCAGTTTTAATTTGTTATGTTAATTGATTTGAATAATGGACAAAATAAATAAGTATTTGCGGTTTATATCCTATTAATAAAAATAACCTATCTGTTTATATTTGTACGCCGTTAAGGCAAAACATGACTGTGCTATAATTTAATGTAACATCTTGCATGCAATGTGTGTGTGTATACTTATGTTTTGAACAAATAAATTAAATTTTATCTTATCTTATCTTATCTTACGTATTTTTTCTTTTTCTACGTAATCAAAAGATTACGGCGATACATTGAGTAGGCAATACGTTAAAATGTGACGTATGTGACTTGTGACGTAGTGAGCCCCCACTCCCCAACTTTAATGCGTTTAATCGAAACGATTTTTTATTAATATGATAAAGCAAAAAATACGTGTCTAATATTTTTTTATTATCTGACTGACGGACTAAATAGTATTTTTTTCCCCAGTCAACATCCCTATTTATGTATCCACGAATCTGAGTAGTTTTAATAATATAAAACCAATAATTTAGCCCTAAAACTTCTAAAACTTTTGAATGATAATATTCTCAAAGCGTTGATTTAGATACACGATTATTGTCTGTAGAGATTTCAATCGAGTCAAAGACATACTAAGTTTCAATTCCGTTTAGGAACTAATTTGTTTACACGTTTTTAGTATAAGTAAGAGCATTTAGTTGCAAATATTTGTTGATTCGTATCGTGTATATCAATTAATCTGCCTAGCCTTTCCCAACTATGTCGGGGTTGGCTTCCAGTCTAACCGAATGCAGTGAATACTTGTATTTTACATGGAGCGACTGCTTATCTGACCTCCACAATCCAGTTACTGCATGCTCTTGTTACTGGCCTTTCCCAACTGTCAGGGTTGGCTTCCAGTCTAACCGAATTCAGTGAATACTTGTATTTTACATGGAGCAACTGCTTATCTGACCTCCACAATCCAGTTACTGCATGCTCTTGTTACTGGGGAACACGATATCGCTTGGTAAGACTGGTTGTCAGTCTTTTGGGCTTCTGATGACTCGTAACGACTGTCAAAGATCTACGAATGACAGCCGGGACCAATGGCTTAACGTGCTTTCCGAGGCACGGAGGAGTCTCGGTATGTAATGGATGGTCAGGTATCCACAAACCGACCGCGGCAAGCGTAGCTTAACTCTTCGAAGGACCCGCGTGGCTGTTATGATTTAGCCACGAGCCCTCTGGCATATAGCTCGCATGATTACGAAAATCTTAGTTTTCAATCATCTTATTACTAATTTAGTGTATTTATATGATGCGAGTCAGAACATTTTAGTACTAACTTGCTTACTAAATACCAAAGACGTGTACACGAGTCATGATTAAGTTTACTGTGTATATATAGCTAATTTTAGTACAAATAGAGAGTTAAAAATATAATCGATTCATTCGGAGAAAGTAATTTATTTTCATAAAATATTTAAATGTACACAAACTAAATATGTTTTCGACTCCATTAACCGACTTTTTACAAAAAGAGGTGCGTATTTATATACAAAGAAAGCTATTTTTTATTCGACCATATCTAAATATAATATGACTATGCAACATCGATTTTATTAGAAAAAAACCTTCTGTTTTCCTGTGATTTTAATCATTTTCTGATATCGTCAGAAATATGTTCTGACAATAAGTCAGAAAAGTCAGAATTGTTCCCGAGATTCATTCTTACGTATTTTTTTAAAAATCTTTTTCATTACATAGTCTTTTCTATTATATTTCAATAAGATTCAAATATTTTACAGCCTCTATTCTACTGAATAAATACTGCTTACAAAAATATAGTAATAAATGCATTTTTATTATTTATATTCTTTTTTTCAATATGGCAACACAATATTCCCTTTAATTTTAACATCGCCACCTGCAATGTTACAATGGATTTCACTTTGAACTAAAAACTAAAAATTAAAACTAAAAATCGTAGAGATTGTTGACTTTCTCTAGTATGACGTGTCTTGCTCGAGATTTCAGACTACTCAAGCTACCTACAGTAGCGTTCCATACAAAAATGACTATTATTCGTATGAAGTTAGTGTGCATATTCCTGTAAGCGACTGTGATCAACCGTTGCAAAGGAATAAGAACATTAACTTAAAACAAATGAGGTAGTCCCAGCTGTGGGAGCATTATGCTATTCAAGTCTGTCATATCTCAAAGATTAGTAGGTCTTCTTTGGTCACCCAAACACAGGGGCTTGAAAAGTATTCCCAGTTTTGAAGCTCTGTCCAAAGTAAAGCCAACCCGCGCGGGATGAATTGCGCTCGCGCCGATTGTGTCAGCTAACTTGTGTGGAAGTGTTCTAACTGGATCGAATAGTCGCGTGATTTTCTAAATGTTTAAACATTCGACGCGCGCAATAACGTCTCGCATCCCGCGCAGGATTCGCCTCAGTGTGGAGCTTCACCAATAACATTGTGATAAGGATAATATGAATTCATTTTAAAAGTCATCATAGCGAAAACCATTTTAACATTCAAATGCTGTCAAATAAATATTTTCGGCGCCTTCCATTTTAACTTACGAGCTCGAAAGCTTGAAGAGATTATGTTACAGAGTCATTAAAAGGTTTCCAATACGTTTTTGTATTACCTTTTGTGTTACAAAAGATTGGATAATACTTTAGGGAGTCATGAACACAAACTTTCGATAATATACTAACAAACTTATTTCAAGTGATTTGGTTGTTATTTCAGTCATTCAATCATAGCTGTTTTGACAGTCTGTTAGCTATAGTTTGACCGAGATCGCTGTACCACGCCTTAGGTATGAGCAGCAGGACACCGTGAGCGTTGACGTATGAGAGGCGGGACGCCGTGAGCATTGACGAATAACCGGAGGGGCGCCTTGAGCGTTGACGTATGAGCGGCGGAACGCCGTGACCGTTGACGTATGAGCGGCGGAACGCCGTGACCGTTGCCGAATGAACAGCTTGCACTGCCTCCCCGTCTCGCCACGCACATACCTAAGGCGCGATATAGTTATTTCGGTCAAACTATAGCTTTTGTATTGATTAGCCTTTTACACACCTGGTGTTATGCTGATATCAGAATTGACAAAATTACATAGGACTGAACGTTCATCTGCTCATTTCATTTAATTTTCGATCGTTCGGTAGTCAGTGAAAGATGCTGAAAAAAGACGAAAATTTACAAAACGTGAAGTGCCTGATATCTGCTTTAGTTAGTAAAAGTTGTTATTATTCATAAGTTTGTACACCTCCTAAAGTATTAATCTCTTTTTATAACCACAAAATTTTGAAGACATTCACATTTTTTTTTTGTGTAGTAAATAGGCGCCTATTACCAAGCTCTTAGAGTCAATATTTCAATAACATCATATCGCTGAGAAATATACTGAGATTCCTCGAAAAACAACTATCGCATGAGAATTATTCGTTTACAATATAATAATACTTGTTTGATTTGGTTTTGAAGCGGTAAAGGTTTATTTACATTAAAAAACATCACGACAGAACAGGGAGGTACATGTGTAAGTACACTCTCTCAATTCACAAGTTATGTTTAAAGATCTCGCACACTAGACAGCCATGACCAGCACACGTAGCATGACAACCATAGAAACGGTTCTGTCGACGGAAGAATAGACAAAATGACAGATTGTGGTCGTTTATCTGTCATTTTGTCTATTCTTCCGTCGACAAAACCCGTTTCTATTGTGGTCATGCTACGCGTGCTGGTAAACTATAGAAACCTGTACGAATCGCCCACTTGGTCGTTGCGACCAAGTGCGCGATTCGTATCAGTATATCTATAAGTCCCATGTAATAAGGGGCGAGCCTATTGCCTCTACAGAGCACGGAGACGCCTCTGCAGCCGCTGCTAAGGACGGCATTGTCAACACTTCCATACAAACCGAACGTGTTAACGTTTACTCTTAATACGACACAAATTTCGTAGAGAAACTGTCGGCTTGGACCGTTATCACATTGACTATTTGCCAGCGTTTCCAGCAAAGTGATTCGTGAACGAGCTCTCCGCGGGTGCGAAGCGAAGTAGCCACGACTACGCGACGTGTTCTGCGCGTTTTTGATAATTTTATACAAGCCCTTGTCTCGCTCTTTCTTGTACATTCACGTCAATCTCTCTCGTGAAAACGGTGAAGGAAAACATCGTGAGGACACCGGCATGCCTGAGAGATATTTCTAGACGGCATGTGAATCCAAGTCAGAGGCCCATGGGCGACTTTAAAACTCTGATACCAGGTTAGTCACTAACCACACGAAAAGAAGAAGAATCTCTCTCGTTACGCATACGCAGCGCGCGCGTTAAGCAATCGGCTCGCTGCAAACACGATCGCCAACCCATATGGCCATTAGAATGGCGTCCGTGACAGAAATTGTGCGCTCTCAATGCACTTTCAGCGTCACGAATTTTATAAGTACTGCCGTCTCCAGACGCTGCCGGCGCGGCGATTCCATACTCTATCATTGCACCAACCAGTAATTTATTTACCTGTAACTTTTTGGTAACCATACTTGTATTTTCAATACCGCTTCAAACCCAATCAAATTGTGATGATTAACCGACGAATTAATAATATTAGTAAAAAAAACTGACAATAAATAATATAACGAAACAAGTGACTTATTTATAATAACTAAAATAATATATTACTTGTACAATATACATAAGGATAGGTATATATCATGCCAGAACTACATAACAGGTGTAAAAATACCATTAATGAAGCCGAGTCACTTTTTCTTCCCATTGTTGTTTTTTTTTACTGGACCATACATGGGAACCTTCTGGTTACAGCACGCGTAGCATGACCATCATAGAAACGGGTTTTGTCTACGGAAGAATAGACAAAATGACAGATTGTGATTGTGAATCTGTCATTTTGTCTATTCTTCCGTCGACAAAACTCGTTTGCATGCATGCTGTGTTATTGTAGGATAACGTTCCAACATTCTTGACGATTTTTTTATGAATGTTATTACATACTACTTTAAATACTCCCACGATTCTATAGGCACAAAACCGTAAACAGCGAATTGCCACACCAAAAATAAAAGTCCATTCCCAGCAATTATTTTTGCAGAAAATTTCAGTTTGATGTACAGTATGCGTAGATGACGGCTTCATGAAGGGTCTTTTCTCACCTTGTATAAGAAGACTCAAATTAAATTAGCTGACAATACTTCACAGACCATCGCGGGTATCGATAGTATTGCTGTTTAGATATTGATACCCAAGACATCTCTGAAGTTACGCTAGATAATTTTATTTGACGCTGTTTAAACAAGATAGCAAGGAGGTACAATCATTTACCTAGAATTATGTATATTAATACAAGTACATATATCCTTATACAACTTAATATTAATATTTTCACATTAAAATGAGTTTCATTCTGTTAATATACAAGATAACAATTTAAATGGCTACTGTGGTGAGACTTTGGCGATGATACCGCAAATACCGTGATACCGCAAAGTAGTATCGGTATTTCTTTGTAGCCACATGCGGCTGAATACCAATATTTTGAGACTTTGGCGATGATACCGCAAATACCGTGATACCGCAAAGTAATATAGGTATTTTTTGGTAGCCAGATGCAGCTGAATACCAATATTTTACATGGAGCGACTGCCTATCTGACCTCCATAACCCAGTTACTAGAGAAACTAGACGTCCTAAACTCTAGAAAAAAACCTTACAATATTTTTTTTACATTTATATAGCATAATGCTTGTATTCCCTGACGGGTTAGGCAGAGATGTACCTATAGTACACCCACATTTCGCCAGTTATGTTTAAGTCACATGTAATAGGGGGTGAGCCTATTCTTTACTTCTTAGTAAATAGCGGTTTTAGCTTACCAATTATATTTTTCTAAATTTTGTGACGATATCACTTTCAAATACATAAAATAACTCAATTATTTATTTCAGCAAACTTCACAACTTAGACCATAATTAGTAACAAATCTCACCAAAAAAGCAAGCAATTAATATACGATATAATTTTGTGGCCAATAACCAATTCGTCATTATTTTAACATTGTGACAATTTCACCAATACTTAAAATTTATAGTTTACCAATTTTTGGTAACTTTGACAAACTTACCTGAATCGGTATCGAACAGTACATAATTTTGTGATATATGATATCACAAAATTATGTACTAATAAATATAATCCTCTTACAAATCATTGTGACAATTTCACCAATATTTTTCACGCGTAATTTACCTTTTATTTGAAAATTTTGGCAATGTTACCTGAATTACAGGTATGGTAATCATACCTCTTAACGTCATTGTGACAATTTCACCAATACTTTTTACACATATTTTACCAATTTTTGGTAATTTTGGCAATTTTACCTGAGTTTTTACAGGTATCGCCGTAAGTCTCACCACAGATTATGGTAAACTTATTAATAATTGGTATATCAACCGGTGTGTGGATGCGACTTTTGCTCGAAAATTGCTGTCATATCGCGAATATTGTACGAAGGCGAGACCTTTTCCTTCCTAAAGAAAAATAAGAAAAATATTATTAATACGTTGGACGAAATTTATTGGTGAGGACTGAAATAAAACGGAAAATTTTGCCTAATAAAATTATTCATGATTCTTTAGTAAATTATTAAGGAAGATATACGTTTTTTTTAATACAACACCAATTAGAAAAAAACCGATTGATATTTTTCGAATTATTCAAAACAAAAGTAAACAGATAAGTTACACATAACGGTATACTTGAATAGACAATTTTCAGGTATGAATACCAATACCAATATCTGGTATACCGCTAAGTGCATACACATCACAAAACGACAAAAACTAAGCATTTTACTGTACCAAAATACACATAAAATTTTGTGCAAAACTAAAGTTATGATGTTATATTTTACAATTTAAAGCCAATTTCACACAGAACAAAAAAACAAACAGAAAATATTTTAAAAAATATATAGAAGCGGCTTGGAAGATATCGTTTTATATTGCTCATTCTTTTTCTTTTATAGATATCCCCACAATTCATGTATATCTGTTTTGTAACAAATTTTTACAACAAATTTATTTGTTGTTATGAAAGTCTCTAAAACATATAGAGATTTTTATAATTACGTAGAATTGTGTAGGTTTTCAATTAATTATAATCAAATATTTTTCTCTATTTTTGTTAAAATATTCGCGATATTTAGGTAATACAAAATAATATTCTTTTATTATAAAGTTATTTTTGTATGGACGGAATAAGGCGTATATTTGCGCAAATACGCAAAATGTAGCCAGCATTAAAAAAAACATCAACGCAAGTTGACCTTTTCAAACCCGAGGTTATCATGTTCCATAAAATAATGAACCTAAAACATATCTCCCAAGCCTTCCACTCAACTTACCTATCAAAACTCCTATCTTCTCGAAACTCTCTCTCAGGACTAGAAGGTGACGGGATCGACTCCAGGTTGTTGCTACTCTTAGCCAGACTGAACCTCAGCCTCTGTCCCAAATCCACCGTATTCCTCCTCTCAAACTTCGGCATCTCATCTTTTAGTCTCTCACACGTCTCAATTGTATCTTCTCTATCTTTCCGTATTTTTATTCGGGTCAGCTGTTCGGGATTCGAACGGAAAGATTGTGAACTGTATTTTTCTCGGAGAAAATTTCTACGTTCTTCTTTGTATTTCTCTATGCGTTCGCGACTGAGTTTTTTGTCACAGTCTAATGAAATTAAATTCTTGATGTCTGGGCGATCAAAACGTTGTATTAATGAAATTTTGTTTTCAGTGGTAGGAGTTATAATTACTTTGTGTTCATGGTCTGTATTTAGGTTTAAATCTGGCTGCTTTTTACTTGTTTTGACTTCTAAACTTTTTCTTCGATCGACATTCGATTGGTCGTTTCCAAATTCTTTTATAAACGCGTTTTCGTCTAACGATCTCGCGTTGTGTGAGTTTTTCGATAGTCTATACGACTTTGGTGACACTGTTGGCGTTTTGAAATCAATTTTCTTGATTTCTATAACCGTTTTTTCGTCTTTTCGTTCTAAGCTGGGATATTTGATCTCCGCCTTGAATTTGTCGAATGTAAACCCAGCTTTTTGTTCCGTAGGACTTTCAAATCGAATAGCCAGCTCCCTAACATTCATAGTCTTAAAATTTCCATTCTCAGCCGCATCTTTAGAATTATCATCTTCACTAATCAAGCCTTTATCACATATTTTTAGTGTATCCACATTAATATTTTCATAGTCGTTTTGTTTTTCGAACGCTATATTCTCGTAATGTCTGTCTTCCGGCAGCAGCATTGCGTTGACTTCATTTACGCTTTTTTTGAAGAATTTCACTTGGCTGTAGACATCTATATCGTCATCTAGGTTGGTTTCTGTAGGTGTTTCGAGGATTATCAGGTCCTGGATATCATCAGGTTGGCAAGCCTGTTGGGTAGGTAGACAGGCATCAGTCTGTGGTATGCTTGCATCTTCGACTATCGACAGATTCTTCTCCAAATCAATATCTTCGTACACCGAGTCCCTATCATTAGTGGGAGTATCTTCATAATTCTTACATTTAGTAGGAGATCGGAATGTGATACTAATAGTAGACTTTAGAGGACTTTTTAAAGGACTTCCTGGAGAACTTTTACTGGTACTGGAAGATTGTAAGTTTATGTAATTCGGTCTTGTGTAGTTGTAACATTCGTAGAGTTCGTCGCCTTTCGTCAAACTGACGTTTGAGTAGCTCGACGAGCTCTCGTGTGAAGACGTCATAACTTTCATAATGTCATTGTCATCTTTTTTCTTGTCAGTTTCGGAATTCGAGGAGTTTGACACAGCTGACAGTCTGTTCAAATTGTGATAGCTAATATCAGTGGATTGTAAAGGACTATGTTCTAAACTATCATGAAGATTTTCGGCGAAATCTTTTAAATTTTCGTAGTCTGTTGCTTTAAGTTCACATTTTAGGCATTTTTCTTGGTCACAATTGCTGCAAATTTCACTTTTTATTTGGATAGTGTGTTTATTTGTTTCGCTGACTTCGGAGTCGCTTTCTAGTGGGTCGTATATTGGTGTTATGGGTGTTATGGGACTGGAGTTCATTGTGCTCGTTGTTAGAGTGGACACAGAGTTCTCATTTGGCCAGTCTATTTTTATAAGAGTGGAGTGTCCATCTTTCCCATGCCAACTAAGTCGGTTGGAGGTTTTTTCCGTATCTAAGTGCATGCCGCTGTATCGGGCTTTGGATTTTCTCGGGGAGTTCCTTTCTCTGAAAGTGTTAGATGTCAGTGTAAGCGGAAATTTAGCTTGTTATCACATTTACGTGTGGTTGTTATTTTGGTGTTGTGGATTTATTACTATTTACATGCAAGCAACTTGTTTTGTCTATTTGTATAAAGATAGCATTCGTAAGGACGTATTTCGTGTGAATTTAGATTTAGTGGGAGCTAAGTACATCAAAATGTTGTGTGATAGTTGCTGATATTGATTTTGCATAGGAAAATTGATACCTCGTTAACTTATGCTAAATTTCTGAGAAATACTATAATTAAATGAATACTATAATTTAATCTATTCGATTCAACTTTTAGTACAACTATATCTTAACACAACACGTTTTCGAACACTCAGTTAAGGATAATGTCGAATTAATGGTTTTTTTTTTTACCTCGGAAAGCAATACTGATAACCCTGAGTTTGTTTCGCTATTTCTTCTCAGACCCTGGTCAGATAGGAAATGTCGACTCCCTCGTCCTAAGTCATTTTTTTATATGACGTGTAAAAGTGATTCCGATATCCTATTTAGAGAATAACCAACTTCATTTCAATAGATAGGTTTTCCGAAACAAAGTGTATTTGCTTTGCGATTGTAGCAACAAGTTTATAACAATATGTTTTTTTTTTTAATGAATGTAATAAATCCACAACACCATTCTAAATCTAATTAATAAAATACAAAGTAACAGTGGCTGCTCACACAATTTGTAAAATGTACGTGTTATTGAAAATGTGGTATTTATAATTATGCGAGTTTGTGATAATCCTGTTTTTAATGTGTTACGGGTAGAGAAACGACAGTATTACATCGAGAGTTTATATAGTTTAGTTTACTTACTAATTACTAATTATTATGTGTGCTAGTAGAAAAAAAGTATGATTTATTTAGTAAGTGTAATGAGTAAAACATTCCGTTTCGTACTTTTGCATTGAGTAAGTTGGAAACATCGTTTGTAGATTCTCTAATAAAATATAATTTTCACCTCAGAACCTCAAACAAGCAGTTTCTGCTGGGTATAGGCAGTGAGAAAAAATCGATTTTGCTGTGAGCGGGAGACAAAGAAACTTTTTAATTAAAAAAATATTGCCGAGATCAGTGCTGGGTCTACTCACAAAAATCGAAAGATTTAAACTTCACTTTGTTCGGTCACTTTTTTTTGTCAAACCGCGAGATAGAACCGATACGTCGATTCGAAAAGCTCGATTTTCAAATTCCCTAAGTAGGCCCAAGAAAGAAACAAACAATAAAACGTTCGGATACACATATAACCGTAAAATTGCAAATAGTCTGTTAAGGTTTTAAATGTAATTATAATATAAAAAAAAAAAAAGTATTTTTTGTTTTACCTTTACAGGGTGGCAGGGATATCGGGATGTCCCTGCCACCCAGTATACATGTGTTAAATTTTTGACCATGTTGTATTTTTTATCTTTAGGTAATGTGTTCTCGCTGTTGAAATGAAAAGTTGGATGTGTTACACGAGTCGTGTCTCTATATGCTTCACTGCGCTCAGAATTCTAAGTTTCAATGATAGAATGCTTCGCTTACTCTGGATTCAAAATCAACACTCGCAGCAAAAATCAACTTTTTTCTTTAGTTACAAAAAATAACTATTGTGAGATATGTATACATTTATCGTCTGCAAAAATGCCAATAAAGTAAAAAAACTGTTTGACTTGTCTGTACAAATTATCGAATTACTCATCAAATCTTGCAATCCTACTAATACTCGTATTATAAACGCGAAAGTTTGTGAGGATGGATGTATGGATGTTTGTTACTCTTTCACGCAAAAACTACTGAACCGATTTGGATGAAATTTGGCACACAGATAAGTTTATAACCTGGATTAACACGTAGGATACTTTTTATTCCTTATGAGGGTGAAACCGCGGGACACTGCTAGTAGATGCATAATTTACTATTAAGATATACCATTATAACTACGTATGTAATACTGTCGTCCCTATATCACCAATTTACGTGTCTGTATGTCTATCAAGGGTTTGAGCTTACAAATAACATATCTAAATGTGAAATCAAACTACTATAATCAAAGATTTCAATCGTAGATTTGCCCTGCCGTGATAAAAGATGGTCGCGTTTCCGTTTCGTTGTGACACCTCTGACACGCAATATCGCAGACACTTGACTTGAATGTCATGGAAAAGCCATTATTATTGTGCGAAGTCACTCTTCTCACTATGGGCACTTTTCGCGCGACGTAGTACGGTGAGGGCACATCTACGATTTAAATCTTTGACTATAACATTAATATTTCTGCCGAAAATACGTTGCAGAGCTTATAATCTGTACTAAACTCTGATACAGACGTACAGGCACGTGAATAGAGCTTTGCAAGAGAACTGAGATGTCTATATATTTAATTTGTATTGAAAAAACATATTGCTGTTATTATTCCCCACACAAAACATTACCACAGATGAATACAGATGGGACACTCCGAAGTTTAGGTATGAAGCTACAAGTACGCGGCGGGCCCGTTTTGTCGGGCCAATTCAGTGAGTGTAACGTAGTTAGAGGCAGTGGCGTAGGTAGGGAGGGGCGTCGGGGGCGGTCCGTACCGGGTGTCACCGGCTCCGGGGTGACACCCGACTGTATAAAGATTTTTTACAACAAACTGTCACGTTATATGATAAATCATTTGGGTTTGAAGCTATTTTAATCAAGTTATCCCAACAAAATAATTTTATTTATCAATTGTGATTATTTATAAATGCAATTATTAGTGGAAATAAATGTTAACAAGAAATTATTCACTCTGACCACACATTAGACCATGATTTTTTTCCAGTGTACACACGGCTACACATCAAGTTATACATTTCCAGTATAAGCTGACCTCGCATTGTATGGAAATCCTATACAATACGAGATCAGCATAAACTGGAAATGTATTGTACTTGACATGTAGCCGTGTGTACACACTGTTATTTTTATGCTCTATGGCGCGATCGGTCTGGGATCCCCTCAAAATGTTGGTATAAATAATTAGTAACTATTATTATCAAAATTTCTATTGTAATTATGAGACTTATTTGTAATAATTAAATAAAAACATAGTATACGTTTATTGAATGTTTATTAATTTTAACAGATTTCATTCTTGGGTGACACCACAATAGGGATGATGCCTGGGTAAAAAAAAATAAATTCTAACTAGTCCGTCAGTCAGATAATAAAAAAATATTAGACACGTATTTTTTGCTTTATCATATTAATAAAAAAATACTTAGATAAAACGCATTTTAAGTTGGGGAGTGGGGGTCGATACGTCACTAGTACGTATAAAATCTACATACTCGTGACGACATGGTACATTTTACTTCAATGTATCGCCGTAAGCTTTAGATTACGTAAAAAAAGAAAAAATACGTGTCCAATATTTTTTTTAAATCTCAAAGACGGACTAAAAAAAATTTTTTAGTCATCATCCCTATTATGCGCACCGGGTGCCACCCATGCTAGCTACGCCACTGGTCAGAGGATCTAAGAGTCACGCGATAGAAAGAGAGGCAACTTCTATGTGAATATAACTAGGTAATTAGCGCTGTGCGACCTGAATTACACTTTATTGTGTCGTAGCAAGAGTCACTTTTTATTTAAATGAGCGGAGTGACCTATCTGTATTAATCTGTGAGATTGCTAACAATTTAGCAAAAACTATAGGATTCCCAGGTGAAAAACATTTTAAGGAATATTTACAGTTTTGAGGACATACATTTTATTGAGATAGTCCAACTAGTTTTGGATTTAATTGCGAAAAAAGTAATCATAAGCTGTTAATACTCCTAAAAATGTAAAACAGATTCATTCTTAAGACCAGCGGGCATTATAACAGCACCGCTCCGACACGGCAAATAACTTGTCATTCAAGTTAGGATTTTAAATCAAATTCATTAAAGTCTATTTTACAATGGCTATACAGAATAGTGGACGGCTCTGCGACCGCTCACTGCCCGCGAGCCGTCACAAGTCAAATAGACTTTAATGCAATTGATTTAAAATCCGAACTTGAATGACAAGTTATTTGCCGTGTCAGAGCGGTGTTGTTATAATGAACAATGTCCTTTAAGCGTGTAGACTCTAGTACCCATTTTTATCATAACACATATCATCTATTAATCAATCGGCCTAGCCTTTTCCCAACTATGTTGGGGTCGGCTTCCAGTCTAACCGGGTGCAGCTGAATACTAGTATTTCACATGGAGCGACTGTCTATCTGACCTCCAAAACCCAGTTACTGGGTATATATGTATCATATATTAATGTAAAAAGAAAATAGTGTAGGCATCTGTTCTTTTTCAAACGCTCTATATATTTCTCTTACGACACATAATTACAACACAAGTAGGTATAACATATACTTTAAACACGTCGAGTTTCAGAAAAAGATCGTATTTGGAAATTATCAAATAACTTCTCCTGCTCTGGGCGGAGCGAGAGGGCGTGTCAGACTCTTACTGGACTAAAACCCACCCGTGTTCCTTCAGTTACCTGTACGTTGCCAGGGGTCACGGTATCCCTTTCGGACTTTCCCGCGACCCCGCCAGGCATCGGCCCTAGCGGAACCCTTCTATTGTGCTGACATCTCTTTGAGGCGCGCGTGGAACACAACGCGCCGTCGACACGGGCCTGGTCCTTATCGGACGGCGAGCTGCCCATTGCTCACCGTCCACAAGCCCGCGCCTACGGTGGACGGGAATAGGCTTGCGATTCCCGACGCCCGGGGGTCACTTTCATACCTGTGTGTCTCTTTCTAAAGTTCATGATCTGCCTAGCCTTATCCTAACTACGTTGGGGTCGGCGTCAAGTCTATCGATCATGGGTTTGATACCAAGCAGGCACTTTTTGCATAAATAATTTTATCACCACTGCTCTCAAAACGGTGAAGGAAAACATCGTGAGGAAACCGGCATGTCCTAGAACTAATAATTCCAAGACATGTGATATCTACCAACCCGCACTGGGCCCGCGTGGTGGATTACAGCCCACTCCCTCTCACAGAGAGGAGGCCTGTGTCTCAGCAGTGGGAACGTTAAAGGGTGATTATGTTGTATCTGACCTCCACACAACTCAGTTACTAGGTAACACGATGCCCCTTGGTAAGTATAATAATCTTTTTCTGTAGCTCGTTGTGTTATATTTACGACCGTGTCCTGCATTCAAGTACAACAGTACAGAAGGCGCACTCCGCATTTTAGGTATGAAGCTACAAGTACGCGGCGGGCCCGTCTTGCCGGGCCAATTAGCGAGTGTATCGTAGTCAGAAGATCTAAGAGTTACGCGATAGAAAGAGAGGCAACTTCTAGGTGAATATAACTGTC
The DNA here is from genome assembly GCA_947364205.1 of Agrochola lota. NCBI lineage: Eukaryota > Metazoa > Arthropoda > Insecta > Lepidoptera > Noctuidae > Agrochola > Agrochola lota. The sequence goes on along the minus strand of OX376246.1, from coordinate 2,450,463 downwards.
AGTAATTAGCCCTGTGCGACCTAAATTGCACTTTATTGTGTCGTAGCAAGAGTCGCTTTTTATTTAAATGGTTTTGCGGAGTGAAGCCTCTGTATTAATCTATGATTCAGGGAAATTAATTGTATGACCAACATAAATTATCCATAAATTGCGACAGTTGTATGAAATGACTATAACACAGCAAATTGACGTAGGGTCTCAATTTGCTTTACAATTAATTTCTCTGATTAATAATTTATTATATGTATGTAATGTATAATGATTGGTATTTACCTGAGTTTTACGTTTCCAAGAGAAGTTGGGAAGTCGGTAAGAGAGGTCATTGGACTATCCCGGTCTTTGCATAGTCTGTGGACAATGGAATATTAGGTTGTTAAATTATACCCGACAGCGGCAAAGTCAAAAATTCAAAAAAAAAAAACAAAATTCAAAAGTCATTTATTCAAACTAGGCTGAGAATCAGCACTTTTCGAACGTCAAAAGTACATAAGACAGTCCCCCAAAACGCCCACCCTGGACCACTTCCTAGTGCGTTAGCTGGGGAGAAGATGTGGCGCAACAAACTGTTCAGCAGCACAGCTGTCTGTTCAGTTAGAAAAACAAATAAAAAAGATTCTATATAATAGTATTCAAAATAATTTACATTACGCAACACAAAACATAATTTAAATTATTAGCCATATATTAGCTAGCACACGCCAATATACCACACAAAATCATCAAGAACTATACTCAGGCAGAAATAAAAACTAAACGTAAACAGAACTTAATATCTAGGTAAAAGCCTCCAGGCATAAAGGGCGTGTCAAAAGATTGATTAAGTTTTTTTTAGTTCAGTTGTTTAAAAAGAGTTAATAAGCCTTTTATTTTGATTTAAGACGACATTCCTTTGCACGTTTTATGCATAACAATAAACATTTCATTTCTCTCTTCCACAATGGCGCTTTAAAAAATATGAAAATACAACATCTGATAAATCTTTTACATAAGGGAAAACCTGTCACATAGATTACCAGCCGTTTTAATGTATATTAAAGTTTATCATTTATTCATAAACTTCGTAAATGTAACTGCTCGAGCATAATGTTTGAGTTAGATTTATAATAATAATAATATAATATTTTGTAATCTATCTATTGTAAAGAGCCCAAACTCTAAACGGCAACGAATTATAACGTTGCTAAATTGAAGAGTACAACTGTGACGTAGCATGACAACTGAAATGACAGGTATTACGTTTAGTCGGTTACTGGACAGCTGTCACGTCACGTGGTTTTTTTCTTTAAGTTTATTTAACTACCTAAACCTATGGAGTATATGTATCTACCATAACTGAAGGCAAGTTTTATTTACTAGATTGCCCGCCGGCTGACACGGAATCAAAATTATGGCTCACCTCCAAAATTGGTTAGGTAGCCTTGCTCTATAGCAATGCTTTTCAATCTTTTTCATGACACGACCCCCTTAGTACGTTAACAAATATCAAATCGAGTTCAATTTTATTTGCTACACATATCTATCTATTTTTATTTAAATATAGAACACATACATACTATAAAACTGATTTACATCCGTAAGACGTCCTCGTAACAGAAGGTCCAGTTGAAAACCAGCGTCAGACACTAGTTGTCTGGCATTTATGCTGAACTGGGCACATTTGGCGCAGCCGTGAGGCACACAATATTATTTTAAGTTATCTTTATTTTTTCTGTTTTTTTGTGAATATTGTGTGCCTTAACCTGAGTCAAATAAATTTATTTTCTTTCTTTCTAGTATGAAAAACTTTTTCACGACTCCATTTTCCACTGTTTATAATCTGTATTTTCATAGAATACAAATATTAAATACGTACAACATTTTTATAATGACGTATCGTGGCTAACTACATAATTAAGACATATTATATCACCAAACGCCTCCCCGGAAAAGCCATACGATGGATTTGTGGGGACAGCGTATGCCACTCGCCTCGTAATTAAATCCTAAGTATATTTTAAGTAAATTTTATGTCGTATAATTGATGGATTTATGAGGGTCTACGAGAGATTTCCCAGTTGAGTAATTACGTTTTTAAATGCAACTATATATGAGGCAATTTTGAGAACTAACCTAAAAGAAAATCTGCTGGAATTATCTAAAGCAACAAAACAAAGCTATTTTTTTTTTTCTTTTACTGAGGTATCGCGACCTCTTTATAGAGACTTCGAGACCTCCCAGGGGGTCGCGACCCACACGTTGAAAAACACTGCTCTACAGTTTTCAGCTTACCTCTTAGCTATATCAGTGTGTCGGGGCGAGGCAGGTCGAGCCGAGTGTCGTTTCTCGGGCGGCGGACGCGCCCGAGGGGACTCGCCGTCTATGTAGCCGATTTGAGAGAGTTGTTCTTCTAGAGCGAGGCGGCGACTGAAAAAAAAAGAGTGTTAGTAACGACTCGTCGTCGTGTTTGAAGGAATGTAATCATCGCAATCCTTCGCTTTGATATGCAACGAACATTCATTCATGAAACACCACCAACGGTTAACTTATCTTTTAGTACGTGTTCCTGTGACAAATAAACCTATTTTTCTTTCTTTCTTAAAAATCAATTTGGGGAGAACATGATCCAAACATGAAATATAAAAGTCCAAGAAAATCCATAGAATCTGCTCACGAACGAATGTTCGTTTCGCGAATGAATGGTCACTGCGTAACAAAAGTTTGCGCATCAAATATTTTCAAAAGAAATTCGCGATGCGAATGCTCGCGTGGCTCGAGGTATTTACCAGCTAGGTGCCAGAGATTTTTTCAAAGATATTGGTATCCTCACGGTGGCGTCCCAATTCATCTTCGCCAACATCTTATATATTAGGCAAAATATACACTTATACACTAAAAACAGTGATTTTCACAATGTTAACACTAGAAATAAGGACAAACTACGAGCTCCCTTTCACCGGCTTCATAAGGTTCATAACTCATTTGTTGGGCTTGGTATAACAAGCTACCCTCTTCTTTGCTAGATTTGCCTTTTGATGCGTTTAAAACGAAAGTAAAATCCAAGCTTTGTTCAAAGGCATACTATTCTATAAACGACTACTTAAATGATAAGAATAGTTGGTCGCTGTGATTAACTCAAGACAATGTTTATGTTCTTTCTCCAGATTACCTACTGACAAGTTATATGAGTTTATATAATTGTATTTTTTTTTTTTCATTTGACTTTATAAGTCAAGCTATTTTTAATTTTATTTCAATTTATTGTTGACATAATCTACTCATTACAATGTTTTTTTCTAATGAGTTGTATTGCAATATGTGGTTAGCTAGTGACCTCGACAATTGATCATATTAGTTATTGTTATTAGTAATTAACTGTTTGTTTTATTTATTTTATCTCGATGGTCCTAGTTTATCATTTATAACTTCCAGTTACAACTATATGTAAGCGGGCACGCCCTTTATGCCTGGAGGCTTTTATTTAGATAAGTTCTGTTTACGTTTAGTTTTTATTTCTGCCTGAGTATAGTTCTCGATGATTTTGTCTGGTATATTGGCGTGTGCTAGCTAACATATGGCTAGTAATTTAAATTATGTTTTGTGTTGCGTAATCTAAATTATCTAAATTATTTTGAATACTATTATATAGAATCTTATTTTTTTGTTCTTCTAACTGAACAGACAGCTGTGCTGCTGGGGAGTTTGTTGCGCCACTTCTTCTTCCCAGCTAATGCACTAGGAAGTGGTGAAGGGTGGGCGTTTTGGGGGACTGTCTTATGTAATTTTGACGTTCGAAAAGTGCTGATTCTCAGCCTAGTTTGAATAAATGACTTTTGAATTTTTGAATTTTGAATTTTGCTACGATCCTTAAGAGCGTTCCCATTTCACAACTAGCCTTAGTTACACAGAGAAAAACTAGATTTTTCACTCCGCCCAAGGAGCACAAAACTAATATATTATATTAATAATACGTGAAGCAAAAACTTTGTACCCCTTTTTACGAAAATTACGCGGATGGAGTATGAAATTTGTTTGGCACAGTTAAAATTTATATGGAGAAGGAGTGCAGAAAGCTAATATTTATATATAATACGCATTAGTAAAAAGGTCGGATTTCGACCACTAGGCGACCAGTAGTTAATGAAAATATTCATAACAAAATTTCTACAAAATATTTGTAATACAACGAAATTACATGTAAGAACGGAATATGTTTTTAACTAACAAGTGTTGAATCCACTTCTCCAAACATTTGTTTCATAAATGGTTTATTTCTTGATATAGGTACGTATTTAAATCCAAGAATGTGATACGTTGTGTGGTTCGTTTACAGTTGTTCTGAAAGATTACTTTTATCATTACTTTTTGTGTGACATATAAATATTTTTTTCGTCCAAGAATTAAATCATCGATTCCGTAGAACAGCACCTGAACTATATCTCAAGCAGCAAGTCATCATCTACCAAGCTTTTTCCCAACTATGTTGGGGTCGGCTTCCAGTCTAACCCGATGCAGCTGAATACGAGTATTTTACATGGAGCGATTGCCTATCTGACCTGCACAACCCAGTAACTAGGTCATACGATACCCCTTGGTAAGACTGGTTGTCAGACTTTCGGGCTTCTGACGACCCGTAACGACTGTCAAAGATCCACGAATGACAGCCGGGAGCAACGGGTTAACGTGCTTTCCGAGGCACGGAGGGCTCACGGTATGTAAAAATGATCAGCCATCCACGGACCAACCGCAGCAAGCGTAGTTTACCTGGTCGATCGACCCGTGCGGCTGTTATAACCTAGTCACAAGCCCCTAACAACAACCTCAAGAAGCAAGTAAAGAATATAATTATTTTACAATAGTATATTTTTTGTACTAACCGCTCAGCCAATTCGTTAGCTTGGTGTATATCAACGCGCAAGTTTCTGCGCGGACTTGGCTCAGCGCTGCATAGTACGGATTCAGGAGGCGTGGAGCATAGAGAGTCACCCTGTAACAATGGAGATGATTAGTTAATTATTTTAAGTTTGTGGTCTTAATTACCTTGTAAGAATAGCACAGCTCATTTTATCATAATTCATGCATCTCGTGGCCTTAGTATGTAACTATAACATCCTTACATACATATTATAAAACAAAGTCCCCTCGCCGCGTCTGTCTGTCTGGACGCGATAAACTCAAAAACTACCGAACAGATTGAGCGGACGGAGTGAGATATATAACAATTATTTTTGAAGATATCGGAAAAAATCATGACGACTGGGAGCTTTACTGGCGTGCGCCGCGTAAACCGTAAGAGATACATAAAATTAATGTTCTACAGAATACACCCGCTTAGACTGCTAGGTATTACCGTACTACCGTATTACCCAGTTACTGGGTTCTGGAGGTCAGGTAGGCAGTCCCTCCATGTAAAATACGGTATTCAGCAGCATCCGGTTAGACTGGAAGCCGACCCCAAAATAGTTGGAAAAAGGCTAGGCAGATTGATTGAGACTGCGCCTTGCCTAGTCTAATTGGTATACGTTAGGAACAGACCTGCTTGTTGTTGATCTGCAGCTGCGTGTCGTCCTCCTCGCTGAACATGTGATGGTCGCGCTCTTGCGGCGACAGGCGCAGGCGCATGTCGGCCAGCTCGGCCTGCCACGGCTCGAAGTACGAGTCGCACGATGACGATCTGCGGACAATGAGGAAACGGTTAGATGGGTAGTTGAACTAGTTTATTGTATGAGGAGTTTTTAAGGTTTAATTTTATAAGCCTTCATGTTTGAGGCGAAAGTGCCAGGGTAGTAGCAAAATATTCATTGTCTTAAATTCGTTGCAATTTGCTGGTCAGTGTCAAACCATTGACCTCTCTTTGATCTTTTGATCTAATCAGGCATCATCCCTATTTTCTACATCAGAAAGCCTCAGATGTAATGATTTCATGAAATAGTCATTCAATAGAGCAATTTGAACGAGAGTTTTATTGATGATTTTAAGGCGACGATAACCGACTTAATGATTTTATAATGAAGATCACGCGTTAACCAGTAGTGTTAATGATTTGGAAAAAATATATGTTAAATTAGAGCATTTTCTTAATAACTTAGTGTACGAATATTTTAGATTATGTTTATAATACATAGTGAAATTAATTTGTAAAGTTATGTCTAACGCGGATAAAAAACTGAGAATCACGCAAAATCTATCAAGCGTATTTTGCTGAAACCTTCACCATTTTAAAGATAATTTAATTATTGATCTTTTATTATACGTGTTTTATTAAAATACCTTTTGTTTTATTTAAAATAAATTAATAATGCGTCTAATTTAGAACTGCGCTCCTTGATGGGCGAGTCCTATTACTGGCTGGCCGTACGACGCGTTGCGTGTGCTCAGTACAGAACACGCAAGCTAACCACTCAAGGTCACTGACATATATGTCTGCGTCTTAATGGTTTTAATTCAGTAAATTAAGGCGAAACCGTCAAGGTAGCCCGCGAAATTCAAATTTTCTTACGTTTTTGCAATTTGCAGGTCAGTATCATGTTGTATGTTGATCTAAATATGATTTGCGGCCGTATCAAATGTTTATTTATAGAATTATAATCATAAAAATGATCAATACAACTCTCTCAGTTCATATAATCGCATTGAATGGCTATTTCATGAAATCATGACATTTGACGATTGTGCTTACTGATTGTAATGATTATAATTATGAAAAGCCATATTTGTTACGGCCGCAAATCATATTTTAATCAACATAAAACCTCACACTGGCCTGCAAAATGTCAAAAACTAAATTTTCTTATAATTTTTATTTTTCCTTAAGTGTTACAGTCGCGAATCATACTTTGACCCACATACAATCTAACACTGACCTGCAAACTTTAATTTCACGGACTAGCTTAGCGCATACCCTTTAATGTATAATGTTTTCACCAGTGAAAGAAAATTCATAATCACCACGCTTGGCAGTTAGATTGGTGATTACTATGTAGTATTAGTATTACTGTATATTATTTATGCAGATCATGCAGTATGTTGCTTCTTTTTGGCATCCGTTATGAAGAGGTCTTATTTCATTCTTACGCCATGCCTTAGTGGTGTAAAGGTCAGATGACAGTCGCTTTGAATAAAATAAGGCTGTGTATAGAGTACCGCTAGCGGCACTCAATCCCTATCGGATAAAGTGCCGCAAGCGGCTTAATAGTAGCGCTGCCTCAGCCAGGAAGAAGTGCCGTAAGCATTGCATTGTCATTATCACTGTAACTTGTTATTTTGTTTGATTGCTCAGGTTAGTTCGCTGTAAAACACGACATTAAATATTACATTCTCTTGTGTCTAAACAAACCTTGTTGTGTGGTCACAGTTCTAACCTAACCTACCTTTCAGCCATTTTCATTTGCTACATAATTTTTCGTAAATTCAGTCATTGTAGTGACTTTTGATTTACTCGTAATTATCTAAAACAACTACGATCAATCAATACAAAGGGCAGCGAACTAACCTCAACGATCAAACGAAATAACAAGTGACAATGCAATGCTTACGGCACTTTAACGAGCCCGAGGTAGCGCCACAATTATGCCGCAAATAGCGGCACTTTAAAAACTACCATTAAATAAATAATGTTCTGATTTTGGCCTATAGTTGGAATTTATGAATATTAACTGACTTCAGTAATGGCCAAAATAATGAGTTTTGAATGTAGAATTTCGATACACTCCTACAGTCAACTGAACACAATTGAACAACCGAATACTCCTTTTGAAATACGATACTCACATTTAAATAAACCTTTTTTACAGTCCGTTCAACCGATTCTAACTTCTATTGCGTTGGTGGCATGACAAATGGCAGCTGCAGTAAACAGTTGGTATTGTAACCACTTTTTTGCTTTTAAAGGCTTGTGCAGACCAGCGCGACTTGTGGCGCGACGCGACAACGGTTATTGTTATTCTGTGAAGTTTTCTTAGAAATTGTATTGTTCGTGTCGCGTCGCGCGACAAGTCGCGCTGGTCTGCACAAGCCTTAATGCCATCCCTATGCCTATGGTATAGAATTAAAAATCGATTGAACGGACTGTACAAAAGGTTTATTTAAGAGCGCGCATTCTTAAAGTTAGCAACGTCGCAAATAGATGTCAAATATTTCGCTGTTTTGATTAATTTGGCAATATTACTGTGTGGAAATAAGAAATGTGGCGAACTAGAATATTCATTATGAAATGCAATAGTTAATATCGTAACACCGAAAATTTAGTTTTAGATGTAAAAAAGTATTTGGAAACTTTCCAAATGCCTTTTTTACAGCTAAAACGCTACACTACATCAAATTCAATGTTATAATTGCAATTCACTATTAATATTCTAGTTCGCTAGTTAGCCACATTCCTTATTTCCATACAGTCATATTGGCAAATTAATCAAAATAGGTAAATTTTTGACAGCTAATTGCGACGTTGCCAACTTTTAGGATAAACGCTCTTAAATATCTAATCTTGTTCAAATGGGGTATAGTGTCGTCCGATCCATCTTGTGTCCTAGGCCAAATAACGTCACAGAAAAATCCAAAATGGCCTTCATAATGTAAACAAAAAATCACCGAATGCATGCTTTTTGAATTTGGTTGAAAATGTCATAATCTACTGTTAATGGTTTTTCTTGTTATGTTAGTTTCCTAGCAAGTGTCACACTGTTACCTTAAATCCACCTTCTCACAAGGCGACAAGAGTTGCGCAACTGTTGCCGGCAACATCGCGCTCTCTTGCCAGACATCGATAGATGAGCGGCTTCTTAAAACAGAAAACTAACATACAATTTTGCGGTTCCAGTTCTATTGTGGACCGTATTGAAGAACTGCCCTTTTTCAGCCGACTACTGCGGCGGAGTCCAAAAAGAAGGGTAATGTTTTTATGTTATTTGGTAGCAAATAAGGGCCATCGACTTTTCCCAACTATGTTAAGTTCCAACAACTATATAAACGGGTTTTGTCTACGGAAGAATAGACAAAATGACAGATTGTAACTGTTTATCTGACATTTTGTCCATTCTTCCGTCGACAAAACCCGCTTCTATTGTGGTCATGCTAAGGGTCGTCGCTGTGATTAATAAACGGGCAGTCAGAAGCCTGAAAGTCTGACAACCAGTCTTACCAAGGCGTACAGTACAGTACGACCCAACTTAGATGTAGCATCGGCAAAATTCGTAAAACCGATCACCATCCGAATTGAGTGCGCCTTCATAATTACCAATATTTATTACTGCTTCAGGTGAAAATGATCTTTACGCAAACGCAATAACTTGTGAAGTCATATAACCAAATTCATTCGTAAACTTGCAATTAATGAATGCAAATTTTCAAATTCATGCTACATCTAAATTGTGTCGTACTGTACTGTGTTACTGAGTTACTGAGCTGTGGAGATCAGATAGGCAGTCGCTCTAAGGAAAATACTGGTGTTCAGCTGCATCCGGTAAAACTGGAAACCGACCCCGACATAGTTGGAAAAAGACTGGCATCTGAAGTGCTATTCTGTAAAAATCTCATGGTGAAAACTTAAGTGATGTGAGCTTTCAATAGTATTGTGGCGTCATCTATATCGCCACATGCGAACTACGCATCACACTGTGCGTCACACAAAATCCTGCATCGCGCAAGCAGGGTTCATCGTGTGTATAAAACTTCCCGACATCAATCGTTGGGGCCACTGTGGAACGAAAAAAGGCTCCGATGACATTTAAGCTTGAAATGGCTTCTAATAGTTATGCATACATTTAACATAGGATACAATCTGGTATGCAAATTGGTAACTTTCCGGAACGGAGAGAATAACCATTATATCCTTGCATACGGTGATGTAAATATTTATTTATGATTTTTTGACGTACTTGATTTTTTCAAAAATAACCGCACTAAATCTCGTTATATGAACTATGTCAAAAAATTGATGTATGCGTAATATTGGACAGTAGAAGCCATTTCAAGCAAAAAACCGACACTTTAAAATTTAAGCTTAAATGTCTTCGAGAGCCTCTTTTCGTTCCATAGTGGGGCAGTTGCCCGACACCCGTCAGGTCGGAGGATCCTTCCTTTTCTATAGAAGATGAGCAAAACCCTAACATTAGATGGACTTACAGTTCACTTCACCTGAGTTTTGACCGTGAGATGGATAGTATTATATCAATACCAAAAGCATTACAGAGATAAAGCTGCAACGTCTCATCTACCTTAGGAGGAAACCTTTAAACGACAGAAATAGGTATGGAGTTAGTACTTCCCCGGACGAGCTGTTTGACAAAGATCCCACACAATACTAATACTTTTTTTCTAAGATTAAATCGGGGTACTGCATATCACTTAGGTTCCAAATCATCACCTAAAATCACCAATCGTTTGCCAAGCGTGGTGATAGTAACATAAAATACTTAGTTTCATTTGGACCAGGTCCTAACCAAGAGCGACAGTCGCGCAAGTACGCGATGGTCGCCATCGTTTATACAGGGTGGCAGTAACATCGACGCGAAAACTGATACCATGGATTCAGTACATGATTCTAAACACCCCTGCGTTGAAACTTTTTGTCGGTTATAAAAAAAAAGCTTCTGTTCCATACTTTACTTTAGTCAGTACTATTGAACTGACTCGCGAGTCGCGAGTGAGCGTGTGACACATTACAATCTATTTAAGTCAGAAATAAATAACAAATGAGATGTGTATCACTCATACTCTCACAGTTTTTCGTTGTCTTTATGCATTTTTATATCCTTTGAGTCAAATGATCTAAATGAAACATATCAATGATTCGGATCATTTCAGTGATCCAGATGCAAATGTTCCAATCGCAAAAATGATACACTTTGCCCACCTCTAATTCAAAGACAATCGTATTAAGGAGTAAACTCCAGTCGGGCATCAGAGCTTACTTACATAAACTTTTTTTTTGTTGAGCTTGACCGTTTAAAGTGTTGTTTTTTTAGACCAATTTGCTATTCTTGCTAAAACGCTTACCTGGTGTGATGTTTGAGCGGATTGGCCGCTCGGTCAGCAAGCGGAGCGAGCGTGTCGCTGTCAGACGCGAGCGATTCACATGACTTCACTGGACGTAGGCCGAGGCTAGTCGTGCTCATTGGTATGTCCTGTTGAAGAAAAGTATATTGTATAAAATATTTAAAAAACATTTTGAAACAGTAACTGTGGAGTTTCTTGCCGTCTCCTCTCCATAAGAAACTCTCTGTTTGAAGGGGCGACTAGAATCAATTTTACTTTCTTGTGAGTTTTGACCGACAAAAGCGTCTTTTATTAAATAAATAAAAATCTTTATTGCAGACCACATGATCCATAAAACCACGATAAACAAATAAAAAATAATTACACATACAAATTAAAAGTAACAAAAATTCAAATTAAAATCAAAATTGATTTATTCAATTTTAATTTTTTGAGAAGCGATTGTGACCTTGCTTTAAATTTTTTTCCATATCTCTGATGTGATTTAAAGTTAATTTCTGATAATTTTTCATGAATATTCAGAAAAGTACGGGCGGTTACGTGCCCATGGGCGACATTCAAAAGTCATTTATTCAAACTAGGCTGAGAATCAGCAGTTTTCGAACGTCATGTCATTCACTTGACGTTTAGAAATGTATGATTGTACTGTGTTGAGCAATAAATATTTGAATTTGAATTTCAATATCATAAGACCGTCCCTCTAAAACGCCCACCCTTCCACCCTTCACCATTGTATATGAAAAGTAAAGTTGGGTTAGTTTTACCATTCATAATTCAAGAATGGCTGGATCGATTTTTATGATCTTTGATTTGATAGATTTGTCTCTGCCCTAAATAGCAGAATAACTATTTAGAGGCATGAGGAACAGGGTGTAAAGTTCACTCATCCACCATAGAAAAGGGAGGATCCTCCGACCAGACGGGTGTCGTGTCTGGCGGGCAACTGCCCAGAGGTTGAAGTCGGGAAGCTTGTATATATGTTTATCGCGCGGTAAACTCTAATTGCGCGATGCAGGATTTGTGTGACGTCAGGATGCTGTGTGACGTCAGGTCTATGGTGTGTAGTTTGCATGTAGCGATGTAGATGCCGCTACAACTATTAAAACATCGGGAAAATTCACGAAAAAAAATATTATCTAGAAAATTCATTTCTACATACATTTTGTTTTGTAGTATATACGGCTTTTTTTATGCTATTTCGGTAGATAGGTAGGATAGATAGGTGCGCCGTAGATAAGCACAATAGTCTACTCGTTCGAAGCCGGGCCGGGTTTAGCTAGTAGTTAATAAGTAGAAGGAAAAGTCACGTTTGAATAGGAGCGTATACAAGGTCCAATTAAGAAGCGAAACTTCATAGACGTCACCATGTCTGTGAAGTCTCGCCAGTTAATTTAGATGAGACTTAGTATGGTCCCAGGCGATGAGCCGTGTGCGTACCAGCGGCGGCGTGGGCGTGCGCGGCGCGTGCGGCGCGGGCTCGCGGGCGCGCGCGCGCTGCTGCTTGCTGCGCGCGAACAGGCCGCGCCAGCCCGACGGCGAGCGCTTGAGGCCGCGCTTGCCTGCCAACAAGGACATCATATTATATTCTTAACTACTTTTAGTCTAGTGGTACCAAACACTACTGCTGAACATAAGGTCCTGGGGTCGATTCCCAGGTCGAGCAAACAAAAAAAAATGGTTTTCTATCTAAAATTTCTCAGTAGCAGCCCGGAGTCTAGATTTGTGCCCCGTTGATGGCAATAGGCTCGCCCCCTATTATATGGGACTTAAACACAACTGGCGAAATGTGGGTGTACTATAGGTACATCTCTGCCTATCCCCTCGGATATCTGTTGGACCTCGACACCGGGCTGCAGGCAGTCCAAGGAAGCTATGCCATCCTTAGATAGCAAACATTTACTACTCCTGGACAGGGACGGCCTGCGTCTGGTGACGGGGACCATCACGGGACACTGCTCGCTAAACAAACACTTCCACACAATACGCGTAACGGACAGTCCTCTGTGCAGGGCGTGCATGGAGGTTGAGGAAACCGTCACCCACGAGCTCTTTGAATGCACAGGCGTCACCTAGAGTAGAACAAAATCCCTCGGGTCACCCAGACTTTTCACAGAGGGTCTAAACAGACCAGGAGCTTTAATTAACTTCTGGAGGGAGGTGGGCTGGTTGGAGTAACCACCAAACGGCCGCCATGGCCCGCACAATGGTCCACCTGACGGACTAAGTGCGGAAACCAAACCCTATAACATAGAACCCGTCGGGACAACAGAGCCTGATGTTACCTTATGTAGTTTTTGTGTGACTCACATTTAACTTGTAAGCAATCTATATATATAAAAATCAATTGCTGTTCGTTAGTCTCGCTAAAACTCGAGAACGGCTGGGCCGATTTAGCTGATTTTGGTTTTGAAATGTTTGTCGTAGTCCAGGGAAGGTTTAAACGGTGAGAAAATTAGGGTAGGTAGGGTAGGTAGGGTAGGTAGGGTAGGTAGGGTTTAGTGCTACCCGTGCGAAGTCGGGCTGGGTAAAGCTAGTCATAGAATATTTTTTACCCATATAATAGAAGCCAATGCACACGTCGTCGATTGTTTTAATGATTAGATAATTCGAACACCTTCATACAAGATAGATGACACAATCGCCACGAACGCGGTTCGTCCCGTATCCAACACGGGATTCCTTTCTGCTTGAACAGAGCTTTAATTAAGTAATTTAAGCTAAGTAATAACAGCCGCACGGATCGATCGATCGGGAAAAAGGTAAACTTGCCGCTGTTAGTCTGTAGATGGGCGACTATCTTTGCAAATCGGGACCCCCTACGTGCCTCGGAAATCATGTTAAGCCGTTGGTCCCAACTGTCATTCGTGGATCTTTGACAGTCACATAAGTCTGACAACCAGTCTTATCAAAGGGTATCGTTAACTGGGTTGTGGAAGTCAGAGTTCAGCTGCATCTGTTAAGGGTGGAAGTCAACTCCAAAATAGTTGGGAAAAGGCTAGGCAGATGGTGATGAAAACTGGATAAAAAGTATCATGATTGCATAAAGTAAACAGTGATAAATATGAGAATAGGAGATTATTGGAAGTTTTCAGTTGCTTTCAAGGTGCAATTTATGTGAAAAATCGACTGACCTGGTGCAGGTAGATCTAACACGGTGTGATACTGAGGCAAATTGTTGGGACCCGATCCGACCTGTAACAAATAAATACATTTAATTTATGTGTAAATTTTTTACAATTTGTCATATAAATTATCTTGATTTGAGTCACTGATTTAAATAGCGATTCTTTGTAAAACAGGTTCAAAATATAGGTTTTTTATATGGTAGTTTAGTTTTTATTCAATGTTCAGAAAAAAATGTTTTATGTGAGATGCTTATAAAAAAAATGTATATCGTTTATTAACTAAATAAGATATTCTTAATACAAGTTAATTACTTAAAAAAAGATTTTTTCCAAAGGAAACATAATTTTAATATTAACGACTCCACACTGGGTCGTGACGAATAATTTAACTTGATTTAGTATTTTAAGATATTTTTTATATTATAATGCTGTCTCTCCGTCGGGGAATACGGTGCTGTGGCCTCACCTCGATGTACTTGGGCCGCAGGTGCGAGGAGGGCCGCAGCTGCGTGTTGGCGGCCGCGGCGGCGGCGATGGCGCCCGAGGCGGGCGGCAGGCGCGGCGGGGGCGCCGGGGGGCCGCCGCCCGGCTGGCCGCGCCGGCGGGCTTCTTCCAAGCTGGGGACCAAACCAAATTAACTTGGGAACTTTTACACGCAGTTTTAATAACCTGTATAACAATGTAATACATCCTGTACAAAACCGTGGTACATCCTGTATAACACCGTGCCCATAGCCTAGTGGAGTGACCGTCAGACTGCCAACTCATAGGTCTCAAGTTCGAAGCCAACCCACGCACCTCAGACTTTTCGGATTCATGTGCGTCTTGTATAATTATCACTTGCTTCAAAAACGGTGAAGGAAAACATCGTGAGGAAACCAGCGTGCCTGAGAGATATTTCTCGACGGCATGTGAACCCAAGTCAGAGGCCCATGGGCGGCTTTAATACTCTGACACCAGGTTAGTCACTAACCACGCGAAAAAGAAGAAAAAGAAATACCATGATACAGCCTGTATAACACTGTCATACTTCCTGTATAACACCTTAACTCATCCTGTATAAAATCCAAATACAATCTCTATAATACACCAACCTGTTTTTTATCAGGGTATTATTAATCACATTATTGTAGTGAAACTACTATATAGACGGGGGGTATTAGGATTTTTCTGTCACGAAAAAGCATTACGGCCGCGTGGAGGGAGAGAATAGATTGAAATCTCAAGTTAATATTGAACTGATTTAAAAAATTATTTCACTATTGGGAAGCTGCACTATCCCCGGATGACATAGGATATATAATATTTTCAAAAAAAATAAGGATTCTTACTAAAACTCCAATAATGTAACCCAAAATGTAAAAAAAAATTATCTAAAATATTCTTTACATCGCGTGCGCTGCGAAAACTATTGATGATAGAATAAAATGATGTACAACAACTTTGCAGAACACATCATTATTTACAAAAAGTGTCGCGACAGCATATGTCTGACTATTATAGTTATGCCACAATATTAAATTAATAATTAAAATTACTAAAAAAAATAATTGAAATGTCGCCGCCCGAAAAGGCTCTTTATTTGTATCTTGGGATTAATCCTTTTCAAAATAAATTTCACTTCATATTCAAACCTGCTTCAATACTTTTATATAACTTTTTGAATTATTCAATTCGGACATTCCATGCAAAAGATATCACGAGTTCAAAAATTTTAGTATTAGAAAAAAGTTGCGTGGTAGCCGCTCACCCTGCTCGGCTAACTGGGCAGCACCTTATGCAATGTAGCCGTCACTGGGGTACGGGCCGTACGGGAGGGGAGTCAATGTCAAGAAATGAAGTGCCGTAGGCAGCAAAGGTAGCGTAGGTAGGGTGGGTAAGTAGGGTAGATAGGAAGGGTAGGATAGGATAGGTAGGTGCGCTGTAGATAAGTACTGAGCGCTACCCCTGCGAAGCCGGGGCGGGCAGCTAGTTGATTATAACGCAGATGAGCCGAATGGAGATTGATGACGAAAGATATGCATTTGTTAATGTTCCTTTGTTTGTGTATAAGTTTAAAGTAGACTGGATGTTTTTTTTTGGTCCCGGATTGAATTCAGTTTTTTTGTTTGATAAAATAAAATGTTTAAATAAAAAATGCATTTATTAAAATGTACGTAACCTAATCAAATCATAACTTGCAGTACACCTGCGAAAAAAATATCTAAATGTGTGCTGAGACACATATTAGAAGTGAAACTTCAACGGACAAGTGGAAAAACGAATCGCAACGGACAAGTGGCAAAACGAATCGCAAC
Source organism: Agrochola lota (assembly GCA_947364205.1). Taxonomy (NCBI): domain Eukaryota; kingdom Metazoa; phylum Arthropoda; class Insecta; order Lepidoptera; family Noctuidae; genus Agrochola; species Agrochola lota. Next base: position 2,434,070 of record OX376246.1, on the reverse strand, counting down.
AAAATTTTAACTTCAAGTTTTACGGGCAGATTGTTAATGTACTTGTCCAATTTGAAAACCTGCCCGTAAAACTTCATATTGCAACTGTCCAGATATGTCCCAGTACACATTTAGTTTTTTTTTTTTCGTGAATATCGTGGAATAGGTACTTGTCGAATAGATGAAATGAATAAGGGTGAAATTATTACACACACAGATCAACATTTTTGTGTATCCTTTTTAGGGTTCTGTACCCAAAGGGAACCCTATTACTAAACCTACGCTGTCTGTCAGCGGGCTGTATCTCATGAACCGTAATAGGTAGACAGTTGAAATTTTCACAGATTGTGTAATCCTATTAGCAATATAACAACATTACAACAAAAATTAAATCAAATTGATAATTAAACGGGATCCCAGAATACGAGAAACATGTTTTTTCGGCGTTTAGGTTCGATCTTAATACGGTACGGAAAACCCCTCGTGTTGAACCGGTTTTTGTTACTCAGTAGTACAATTTAGTAAAACGTAAAAAGTCTATTCACTCATAAAGATGAGTGATTATTTTTAAGTGACGTCTCTGAGTGCGGCAGTAAGACGACTAAGCTTAAAATATTTGTTATAAAATTAAATGATACCGGTAAAACCCCGGGCGTCGCTTATAAGCGACAGTAATGGTCCTGACCGTCAAGTCCCGCTCTCACTTATAAGCGACGAGTCTGACACTGACGCGCGCGCCAAAAAGACGTGGCGCGCGCGTCAATGTCAAACCGCTTGACAGTTATAACTTTACAAAAGGGGCGGGGCTTTATAGGCTATATATTTATATATATTTTAAATATTTACCTCAACAACTTAGTAGGCGGATTGATAGGCAAACTCTTGGGGCGTCGACACGACTCGTTGCCGCGGAGTTCCACTTGAGATTCGCAGCGCTCCTGAAACAATAATTACAGGTATAAAAAACCAGATAATTCCATTAGAGGATACAAAATTTCGTGCATCTCTTGTTGTATTGGTTGACCTGATATTGCCCAGTTTTGCGAAGTAGGCCGAATGACGCGCGATAATTCACGAACTTCTGATTTTCGCTTGGCTGAAACTTCGGCTGGTTTATATTGACAAAACGAAAACGAAGCTTCGGTCCGTCACTAAATATAATAGGCTAGCAAAAAACAAACATTTGCTCAAAAACTAGAAGAAAAAAAAAGTTTTTTTTGGCGAATTTATGAACCTTTACGCAGAGACAGGACTTCTAAAATCTGACCTTATACGTAAACACCAAATTTAAATTCAAAAGTCATTTATTCAAACTAGGTGGAGAATCAGCACTTTTCGAACGTCAAAATTACATAAGACAGTTCCCTTCACCACTTCCTAGTGGTGTACTGTACAGCAGCACAGCTGTCTGTTCAGTTAGAAAAACTTGATTCTATACAAAAGTAGTCATACAAAATAATGTACATTATTAGAGAATCGGCTACTACCTATTTTTCATACCCCTAAGGTAGGTAGGTAGGTAGGTAGGTGTAGGTAGGGTATGTAGATATTTAGGTAGGTAGGGTAAGTAGGTAGGTAAGTGGGTAGGGTATGTAGATATTTAGGTAGGTAGGGTAGGTAGGTAGGTAGGTAGGTAGGTGTAGGCAGGGTATGTAGATATTTAGGTAGGTAGGGTAGGTAGGTAGGTAGGTAGGTGTAGGTAGGGTATGTAGATATTTAGGTAGGTAGGGTAAGTAGGTAGGTAAGTGGGTAGGGTATGTAGATATTTAGGTAGGTAGGGTAGGTAGGTAGGTAGGTAGGTGTAGGCAGGGCATGTAGATATTTAGGTAGGTAGGGTAGGTAGGTAGGTAGGTAGGTGTAGGTAGGGTATGTAGATATTTAGGTAGGTAGGTAGGTAAGTGGGTAGGGTATGTTTGTAGGGTAGGTAGGTAAGTAGGTGCGCCGTAGATAAGTACATAGTGCTACCCGTGCGAAGCCGGGGCGGGCAGCTAGTACTTTATAAATATATCGGTTTAGTTAAACGGCCGAGGTTATAAATATGAGTCGCACACAGCTGAGTGCCAGTGTGATGTGCGCGCTGCCACAGGCCGCAGGAATTCGCTGCGGCCTTCACAAGGTCATCGGCCATGCGGGGAACTCACAGCGGTCGAAGTGGCGGTGCTTGGGGAGGCCTATGTCCAGCAGTGGACGTCTTTTAGATGAAATGATGACACCCTATTTATCTTTTCTAAATTACCTGTTCCAGCGACTCGGGCCCCGAATCTTCCCCCTGCTCCTGAGCGAACAACTCTTCAGCGTAGCAGATCAGGAACTCTGTCACCACCGCCTGCAGAAAGAAATAGAATTATATAGAATATCATACAAAGAATATTGCCTTTCTTCCGAGGAAAAAATACAAGGTTTTGTTTTTAGAAAACCTACATCTAGCATTATACTCGTACATTATCCTACTAATATTAAAAACGAGAAAGTTTGTGAGGATGGATGTATGGATGTTTGTTACTCTTTCACGCAAAAACTAATGAACGGATTTGGATGAAATTTGGCACACAGATAGCTTATAACCTGGATTAACACATAGGATACTTTTTATCCCGATATTCCCACGGGATTGAGACTTATGCGGGTGAAACCGCGGGGCGCTGCTAGTGCTAAATTAAATGCAATGTACGAGATTTATCTAACTAACTTAAAATTTTAAGAACATATACAGCGTGGCAGGGACATCGCAGCAAAAAGTGTTACCATGGATTCAGTACATGATTCTGAACGCCCTTGCGTTAAAAAATTTCATAGTTATTTTAAAAAAATCTGCTGTTTCATAGAAAAGTCAAAATGTATGGAACAGCAAATTTAAAAACAAAATTAACCTATGAAAAATTTCAACCCAGGGGGTTCTGAATCAAACTCAAAGCATTTATTTCAAATAAACCAATTACAGGCACTTTTGAATTGTCAAGGGGTCGGTCAGTTAGAAAGATGAAGCTAGTTGCCCATTCCAACGCGTAGTAGGTTCCTATGGAGAAGAACGGGCAAGAAACTCCACGGACACAATACTATATATTTACCTGCACAGCGACGCCTTGTAAGGCGTGTTGTGGTCGCGGCGCGCGCAGTAAGTTGGGCGCCCACACTATGGCCATGTTCCTGGCTGTCATGCCTGTCTGGTCGCCCAGGAGTGACACGCGACGTAGGTGACGCATTAGGTAGGCTAGGGTTCTGTGGAATAAAGAGAAATGTTAATTCAACGACGAGTTTTATTTAGATATTAAGTTCTTTTTACGTTTAGTTTTTATTTCTGCCTGAGTTCTCGATGATTTTCGTTGGTATATTGGCGTGTGCTAGCTGACTTATGGCTAATAATTTAAATTATGTTTTGTGTTGCGTAATGTAATTTTTGAGGATCTTGTGGCTAAGTAATAACAGCTGCACCGTTCGATCCATCAGGTTAAGCTACGCTTGTAGGGGTTGGTCTGTGGATGGGTGACCATCTTTACATACCGTGACTCCTCCGTACCTCGGAAAGCACGTTAAGCCGTTGGTCCCGGCTGTCATTCGTGGATCTTTGACAGTCGTTACGGGTCGTCAGAAGCCCGAAAGTCTGACAACCAGTTTTACCAAGGGGTATCGTATTACCCAGTTACTGGTTTGTGGAGGTCAGATAGGCAGTCGCTCCATGTAAAATACAATATTCAGCTGCATCCGGTTAGACTGGAAGCCGACCATAACATAGTTGGGAAAAGGCTAGGCAGATTGATTGTTCCGTAATGTAATTTATTTTGCATACTATAATATAGAATCATTTTTTTTTCTAACTGAACAGACAGCTGTGCCGCTGGACAGTTTGTTGCGCCAGTTCTTCTTCCCAGCGACAGCACTAGGAAGTGGTGAAGGGTGGGCGTGCCGGGGGACTGTCTTATGTAATTTTGACGTTTGAAAAGTGCTGATTCTCAGCCTGGTTTCAATAAATGACTTTGGAATTTTGAGTATTTTGGTAATAATTTAACCCTGTTTCACAATGTCCAGATAGGTATAATTAACCGTACGATCATTGGAACAGGTTGACTTTGACAGCGCTTTCATTTCGTACCAGTAAGAGCTGTTTTCGTAGATCAAGTATTACGGAAATACGGTTGAATGTAGTATCTACCAGATCAATAATAAAATGGAAAAAAATCTGACTGTAATTGGCTTAAATTACTGGATATTATTATACGTTGACCGAATTATATCTATTTTGTCAGTCGAGGACAGAATATTTCTTTTCAAAAATGCATATAGATCGATTTACTTTTTAGGATTCCGTACCCGGGCACGCCACAATTGCGGCGATAAGTCCCCTCCTTGAGGAGTGGCTTGAGAGGCGCCATGGCGTCCTCACCTTCCGCCTGACGCAGGTCCTCACCGGACACGGTTGTTTCGGGAGGTTCCTGTTCCGCGTAAGGCGGGAGGAAACGCCCGGGTGTCACCACTGTGTGGATCGCCCGGAGGACACGGTGGAGCATACGGTGGAGGTCTGCCCGGCTTGGGCGGAGCACCGCCGTGTCCTCACGGAGGCGATCGGCGGCGACGATCTCTCGCGTCCGGCCCTGGTTCAGGCCATGGTTCGGAGCGAGAGTGCATGGGAGGCCGTCACCTCCTTCTGCGAAGCAGTAATGCTCGCGAAGGAGGAGGCGGAGCGCGCGAGGGAGATGCAAGCTGCACGCCCTCGCGGCCCTAGTCGCCGCAGGAGACGCCCCGGGCGTCGGGAGTCGAGAGCCGACTTCCGGCCACCGTAGGCGCGGGCTTGCGGACGGTGAGCAATGGGCAGCTCGCCGTCTGATAAGGACCAGGCCCGTGTCGACGGCGTGTTGTGTTCCACGCGCGCCTCAAAGAGATGTCAGCACCAACCGACGGGGTCGAAAGACCAATGCCTGCTGGGGTTGCGGGTTTGTCCGAAAGGGATAACGCGGCCCCGGCACACAGGCAACGGAAGGAACACGGGTGGGTTTTAGTCAGTAAAAGTCTGACACACCCTCTCGCTCTGCCCAGAGCGGGAGAAGTCATTTGATGATTTCCCATCAAAAAAAAAAAAAAAAAAAGGATTCCGTACCCGAAGGTCGCTTAACAGAACCCGCCCAAATCTCCGCTGTCCGTCTGTCAGTGGGCTGTATCTCATGAACCGTAATAGGTATACAGTTGAAAGGTCATTGGGCAAAATCTGACCCAGTTATCGATAGTTTTCCTACAAAAACCAAATTAGTTTTAAATTGTTAAGTATTAAACCTACACTTAATTTTAGATAGTTTTTTTTTATCCATGGGAATAAAATGTTAAAGAGGAATAAAATGTTAAAGATGAATAAAATGTTAAAGATGAATAAAATGTTAAAGATGAATAAAATGTTAAAGATGAATAAAATGTTAAAGATGAATAAAATGTTAAAGATGAATAAAATGTTAAAGATGAATAAAATGTTAAAGATGAATAAAAAATTGATACTAAATGTATAACTAAAACAATTTCAGTGAAACATTCTGTTAAATAAACAAAATAAACTTTTGTATAGCCAGCATAGTATATTTTTTGTTTTGGGCTCGACATGAAGAGCAAATAGATGCGCCTGCGGCGTTTTTAGACGATACAATTATTCCTGTAAACAAATCATGTCGAACAAAACTTAAAAACTCTTCTATACTTGTTTTATCTTTTAAATCATGTTTAGTATCAAGAAACCAATAAAAATGTGCTAAGCCTTGTTATAATTATCCTTATTATTGGATATTTTTTTTAGATTTATGTTTTTTTCCCACTATCTGCGTTCATATTCATATCTTTATTTGCATTCCATAATGTAGGTATACAGTTGTTATAATGGCTTAGAGCTAAGGTACAATTACGGACCCTGTCGGGCACAGCAAAAAGTATAAAATAAATTCTTAATAAAGAATAAATTGAAAGAAATTAAATTAAAAGTAATTAAATTAAAAGAAAAAAAAAATGAATACAAATTAATGCGACACATATATTCGTAAAATAGAGACGTTTATCTAAACATCCTATCCTATTTTTTTTCTGTAGGCCGTGGGCATAGGTTCCATACTTAGTTGCCCAATGACCTTTTCACAGATTAAGTATTTCTATTGCTGCTATATCAACAAATAATAGAGTTAATAATGAAAGGTGGTCCCCATACAAAAAAGGTATTTTTTTTAAAGGCTTTTTGCTCGATCTTAGGGTAGTCAGAGCTGTAGGAGGTATTTCATATTTACCTATAATGTGGCGGAGGTAGTTTCACGACAGTGTCTCGAACAGCTCTCAGTCGCGCTGCCTCGTCACCCTGTTGAACGGCGCTCACAAAGCTCTCGTATAGCTGGTATGTGCAGAGCGGGTTCGGTAATTCTCTGTTGACAAATAGATCAGTCAATTAGAAAAAAGAAAAATAAAATAAAAGTGTGTGTGTGTCAGTGTTGTTAGTGCAAAGAGAGTAAATAAACGAAACTCTTAAAAAAAAAACGTCCGAAATATCTAGATCGAAGTGTGAAATATACAGCGTTTTTTCATTTTTTCAATAATTTAGTTTTTATTTTTCAATAATTTAGTTTGTATTTCGCGCAGTTGTCGAAATTCGACCATAATTCATTTATAGCCTATGAATGAGACCTTATCAAAGAATCAACAGGCATGTTTATTTAATTTTGATTCAAAATAATTCGACAAATCTCGCGACAATCTAAGAAGCCCGATTTGACGTTTCTCATTATACATGCCGCGATAACTTTGTATGAACGTCTACGTAACAAATCGAAAAATCTAATTCATAATCTTAATTAATTACTATGTTATCCATACACCATAACAATGAGTATCCTTCGTCAGCACCAACTTTCACTTTTTAACGGAAAAATGCACTCCAAAATTAATTGTTGATTATTATTCCGTTACTTAGGACGTTATTACAATGTCATGTCTTTGGGTTCGTTGCCGTAGTGTTGTGATCGTTTTAAGAGCGCTTATTCTGAAAGTTGGCAACGTCGCAAATAGTTAGTCAAAAATATACCTGTTTTGAATAATTTGCCAATATTACTGTATGGAAACAAGAAATGTGGCTAACTAGGGAACTAGAATATTAATAATGAATTGCAATTATAACATTGAATTTGATGTTGTACCCGTTTTAGGTGTAAAAAAGGCCTTTGGAATGTTTCCAAATCCTGTTTTTACATCTATCAACTAAATATTCGGTGTTATTATATTAATTATTGCATTTCTTATTTTCCATACAGTATTATTGCATAATTAATAAAAACAACAAAATATTTGACATCTATTTGCGACGTTGCCCACTTTCAGAATAAACGCTCTTAAGCCGCTATTGGATCGAATAAAATCGATATTCTGAAAAATCGATTCTTTTACAAACATTGTATTTAGATAAGAGAGATACGTATGATTACTTTATTATTAAATGTTTAAACATATAAAAACAAAATCTGATGACATATTTTAAGCTTTATTTTGCTAATTGAAACAAATATTGTGAATTTATTTATTTATCTTATAATGATGACGGGTAATAAAACGATATGCCTCGAGAATCAGTTTAAACCAATGTAGATAAATTGTCGATTACAAACTTTAAGTATGATAAATCGATGTGTCTCGAGAATCGGTTTTTGAAACAACCGATTTTCTTTTCTCATCACTACATAAATTATTTTGATAGGTGTCAAATTGGGCTTCTTAGATTGTCGCGAGATTAAGTCTAGATTAATTATGTAAAAAAACCCTAACGTGAAATAAAAAACAAAAAAATCTGACAATTTTTGTTCATAAAAAGAAAATATGACAACGTCGCATTTTCTTAGCTTTAAAATATGAATGATTGATTTGAATGAAAATGATTTACTCGTACTTATCAATGAAACACACATCGAGAGGCTAGTGGTAAGTTATCATTAAAAAAAAAAATGATTTGCTTGTTGATTCTTTGACATGGCCTCATTCATGAGATATAAAAAAAAACTCCTTGTACACACGGCTACACATCAAGCTATACATTTCTAGTATAAGCTGACCTCTCGTTGCATGGAAATTCTATACAATGCGCGATCAGCATAAACTGGAAATGTATAGCTTGATGTGTTAGCCGTGTGTACTATACATAATGGTCCCTCACCGGAAATACATCTTCAACAACGAAGGCACAGCATGCGGGTCCCTCATGGTGGCAGGCGCCGACAGGTCGGGCGCGTCGGCCGCGTCGAAGTGGGCGCGCAGGCGCTGCGTGAGGCCGGCGCCGCCCGACAGGCGGTACACGCCGTCCACGGGCCCGCGCGCCTCGATGGCGGCCGCGCACTCCACCAGCACTTGCGGCACTGTGGGCAAACGGAAATCTATTTAAAAAAAAAAGGAAACTTAAAAAAAAATGGAAACAAGATGACCTATTTCTGTCTCTATCCCACACCCCTGAAGTAGATCCTAAGCCTCATGCAGTCGGAAGCAAGGTTTTTATTGTTCAAAAGAAAATGTCTCTCATATTGAATTATATTATAATAGGAATGATGCCTGGGTAAAAAAATGAAATTCTATTTAGTCCGTCAGTCAGATAATAAAAAAATATTAGACACGTATTTTTTGTTTTATCATATTAATAAAAAAATACTTAGATAAAACTCATTTTAAGTTGGAGAGTGGGAGTCGATAAGTCACTACTATGCATAAAATCTACATACTCGTGACGTCATGGCACATTTTAACTCAATGTATCGCCGTAATCTTTAGATTACGTAAAAAAAGAAAAAATACGTGTCCAATATTTTTTTATAATCTCAAAGACGGACTAAAAAATTTTGTTTTGTCATTATGCCTATTATATTTTTTACCCGACCTATTAAGATTTCTTTGGGAAGATCGAGAGTGTATGAAGCTTTGGAAGGCAGGTTGATAATGAGTTCTAGCTTCTTACGTAATATGCGCGCCTAGTACTTTTGATAACGAGAACCTTTATTTGGCCGCTAGAAGTTTAATAAGTTATATCTAAGTATTCTCTTCCAAAACTAAAAATATAATATCCTAACCTAGCTAAAACCATTATCAAACTGAAATATGGCGTCGAAAAATTCCCCGCTAAAATGGTCAAATACAGACTCAGACTGCTTCCTAGTTTTTCTGTTATCCTGGTTCTTTTAATGAGATATTCAAGATGGCTGATAAATTCATGATTTATTTTCTCTTTTTTTTATATTATTTTCTGCCTTGGAGTAAGTCTACTTGGACAATGGCCCATGATAGCCGGCCATTATGTCAACGACTCATATACAGGGTGGCAGGGACATCGACGCGAAGCCTGTTACCATGGATTCAGTACATGATTCTGAACCACCCTGCGTAAAAAAATTGTCGTAATTTATTTAAAAAAAAAACAGCTGTTCCATAAATTTTGAGCGCGTTGGTATTGCAGTTTTTTATGAAACAGCATTTTTTTTTTTAAATAACCGACGAAAAATTCCAACGCGGTTCAGAATCATGTACTGAATCCATGGTATCAGTTTTCGCTTCGATGTCCCTGCCACCCTGAATAGTTTTAGTAAATTTCTGCTAATAAATTCATGACTTATTTTACCATTTTTTTTGAGCTTGGAGTAAGTCAACTTGGACAATGGCCCATGATGGCCGGCCATTATATCAACGACCCATGTATACATTGGTCCACATTTTCGCAAGATGGAGGCCGAAAAAAAAAATTGCCAAATAAATAAAAAAAACTAACAAAAAAAAACAAATCATACTAACAGCACCCACCTTCGTGGCCGCAGTTCAGCAGATGTTCTCCGAGGTCGCAGCCAAACACACGCTCCCTCAGTATGCCTTGCTGCTTCAGACTTCTCCGGGAAGGTCGAGAGAGAATGAAGCTCCGGAACAGGGAGATCAGCTTGCCGTGTTTGCGGAGAACTGGCTTGATTGGTGCTACAGCTACGGAGCTGTGGGGAGAAGATAAGATTATTAGTTTTATATTTGTCAATAATAGCTTTTCGGTTTAGAGTTAGGAATCTGAGATCATATGCAGACAAGTTTGAATTATTTTAAAATCATTCCTCTCAGGTCTCGCCGTACAGTCTCTGATTTAACAATCCTGTTCAAGTTGCTTAATAATAGTATTGACTGTCCAGATCTTCTTAGCAGAATGTCCCGGCCAGAATGCCGCGTTATTCCCGCCCATTACTCAAGGCCCCACGATACCGAACAAATCTGGGTAAACATTCACCGGTTTCCAGGACGTCCCAGCAGTACAATGCTTTATCATGTTCATTAGAAGACATAGACATATTTTCTAATAATCTGGGTAAATATAAGTCACTAATCCGTACGCAATTAAATGATAAGTGTTGAACTGCCTGCCTAGTAATGCATTGTTCGCTATTTGTATTTGTCTGTAAGTACAATTTTTTCTAATATGTGTTTGTTGCTTTTTAATCTTTATTTTTATTCAATTTAAATTCAGATTACCAAATTTAATAATGTACTAGTATAATACATTATAATTTTAACTTTCAGGGCTACTTCCATTTTTAATATACTGTTGGCTTGTTTTTATTGCATGATGTGGTCTCCTATAATTGAGGGAGCACATATATTGTTGTTCTTGTCTTTATATTATAGCATGTAAGGTGTATTCTTTGTTGGAGATCCTAATAAAATAAAATAAAATAATATAAAAGAGAAAATACAATTAAAATAACTTCATGAAAGTAAAATTAAAATCTACATGTTTTCTTACTAGGACTAGACTGGAAAAGGTTAACATATTTTTAGCTATTAGGTAAAAATATGTTAACATTTTCAGTCAAAAAAATTTGCTATTGGTAGATTTTATTGGTATTTTTTTTCTTCTTAATTGTCAAAAAATATCATATGATGTCATGACGTCATCTATGACGATTCACGGGACATCATTATCGCGCTCACGCTATTTCCGAACGGGTATAAGCACGCTCAAATCGATTACAGCGTAATTCGGATTGCGGCCTAAAATTCTTTAACCTGTCGCCACATATTTGGCATACTTTATCAGTCCTATGAAATAGCGGCTACACAATACAGTCTCCTGACTGTAGTTGTACAACTTACCCCACAATAGGCGGCGGCTGCGTCATATGTCGGGGCACCTTGTCCCCGATGACAGCGACACAGTGGTGCGGAAAGAATCCGACGCGGAATCCGCGCTTGCCTCGCCACCACAGCGACTCCGCTGGACCTGACAGAGCTTGGCGCCATTAATATACAACGTATGGTAGATTAGTATATTCAAAAACATTTCTTACTGCCGCCCATGGGCATGTGACCGCCCGTATTTTCTGAATACTCATGTTTTTATTTTTCGAAAATTAACTTGAATTTCTCATCATTTTTCTTTTTAATTATTCTTTTTTTTTCTTTTTAATTTTTTCTTATATTTTATTTCTTTCAAATTATGATTTTCTGGACTTATACTTGTGTATACACAAACAAATTTTTATAAAAAAAATTACTTAATCCAATGCTTTTAGAAATAATAAACAGAATCTAAATCGAGCCAATAACATAGGAGATGTGGCAAACGTTACTCAAAAAATAAAAAATTGAATAAGATGAAAAATATTAAAGATAGATCCTAGTTTTAAAGTTATTTTCTATAATTTTTCATGAATATTTAGAAAAATACGGGCGGGCACATGCCCATGGGCGACATTGTTTAAGCACGTTTTACAACGATCTTTTGGCGCCTGAATGACATTGACAGGGGGGCGTTAATGGTGAACATTTGTGAAATTGTCACAGAAATTGTATTGAACAAACAAGATGGCGGCCTTAGTTCCGATTTTGGCCACGCGCCAAAATAATTTTGTAGCGGTGTAGTCGCGGGACGGAAAGGTTATGCAAATGGCACGTTTCAAGTGTCATTTTATTAATTACTAGCTTCTGCCAGCGGCTTTGCCCGCGTGATAACTTTATAAATTATAGCCTATGTTACTCAGTATCATAATATAGCGTTCTACTGGTGCAAGAATTTTTTAAATCGGTCTAGTTTTTGAGTTTATTTATTACAAAACAAAAATACAAAAAATCTAATCTTTTCTCTTCATAATATTACTTTAGATCTGTTGACAGTACGCTCAGACCATATTTCATACCGAATGTTTATCTTTATGCAGCCACACTAGTATTACTTTTAATGAGGCATGAGGACCAGGTTGTAAAGTTCACTCATCCACCATAGAAAAGGGAGGATCCTCCGACCGGTGTCGTGTCTGACGGGCTACTGCCCGACGATTGATGTCGGAAAGTTCTATATATGCCGATCCCGCGGTAAAATCTGCTTTTGCGATGCAGGATTTGTGTGACATCGGGTCTTTGATGCGTAGTTAATGCATAAAATATATTTGAAACGTTCTTTACTAATAAAGCAATTCGTCAAAAAAAGAAAATGTGATTTTCTTTAATTTATTATTAAATAAATTAAAGAAAATGAAAAAAGAAAGAAAACGTTTTTATTCTGCACAAACCAAACGCACAGTGCAAAAAAAAAATTATCCAAAAGCCTCGTATTCATTATTCAATAGAAAAGTTTGACAAATTTTGTCTATTGCTTGCTGTGAGGGTCATTGCGTAATGTTTTGCGACATTAACAAAACAAACAAACCTGCAAAATGTCGGTTGCAAAGTGGCAAAATAACAATTTGTGTAACAAGCAATCTGTGCTCAGGTCATGGCTCAGCTAAATGCCGTGACTTCGGACGAACTTATTAGGCGTGTGTAACTCTTTACGGAAGCGACTCACTGATCCGGATCATTGAAGTGTTCCTAAAGATTGGTTCAGTAACAACGTTTCAAACGCATCATATGAATCTGAATCATTACTTTGTCTCTGTGTCTTTCCACGCTACCGTCGCTTGCGAGGCGACTGAGCAGCAATGAGCGAGTGAGCGAGAGAGAAAGACTGAGACGCTGAGTTACGTTACTTTAGTGTCGTACTACCGAACTGACTCGCAAGTCGCGAGTGAGCCGGTGACATTACAATCTATTTAAGTCAGAAAGAGATACAAAATGAGACGTGCATCACTCATACTCTCACAGTTTTTCGTTGTTGTTATGCATTTTTTATATCCTTTGAGTCGATGATTCAAATGATCCAATCGCAAAAATGATACACTTTGCCCACCTCTAGAACCTATTGTCAACAGCGCAGATTTTCAGCAAAAGCCTGACGCCCGCTCGCGTAAATAATAACATCACGCCTTGTTCCCCGAAAGGGTCACGCAGAGCTGTACCTATAGTACACCTACATTGCGCCAGTTATGTTTAAGTCCCATGTTATAGGGGGCGAGGTTATTGTCATCAACCGGGCAAAAATCCAGACTCCGGATTCTCGGGCATTGTCCATATATTTAGAATTGAAATAACTACTCTAGTCTATAACTACTACATTGATAAAGTAAAACTTACCAGGCATATCGATGATCGATATCATGTCGCCCACTTCGAAACTTATTTCGTCCCGTGCCTGAAAGTAGAAAAGTTAATTTATTAATTAATTATTAATAAATCCAGTAGCAGCAGTGGTAGTAGTAGTGTTTTTATTTATTTTTAAATGTCGCGGCATCATGCTGAGATAGGAGCCTTTTGGCCTCGTACAGGACTTCCTTCTTTATGTTACTGTTACTTTGTTTTTTATTGTTTTTGTGTTTTTCCTGTGCGAGTCACAATAAATACTTTTTCTTTCTTTCTTTCAGTAAAATCAGAAAATTTATATTTAAAATCCAGCCTTTTCATTGAAGGAGTTTAAAAAAGGGTTATATTAAATTCCTGCATCTAATCAATCTGCCTAGTCTTTTTCCAATGATGATGGGGTTGGCTTCCAGTCTAACCGGATGCATCTGAATACCAGTATTTTACATGGAACGACTGCCTATCTGACCTCTACAACCCAGTAACTGGATAATACCCCGTTGGTAAGACTGGTTGTTAGACTTTCGGGCTTCTGACGACCCGTTACAACTGTCAAAGATCCAATAACGTCAGCCGAGACCAACGGCTTAACGTGCTTTCCGAGACACGGAGAAGTCTCGGTATATTAAGATGGTCACCCATCCACAGACCAACCTTGGCAAGAGTAGCTTAACCAACAAGTGAAAATAAATAAAAGTTTATAAACAATCTTAGTTATTACCTGTGACACGTATTTCCTGACGGAATAAGCGGCTGCTACGGCAGGGGTGTTGATAGATGACGAGTCTTCATTCGCTACCAGCAGCTTATGACCTAACGGAGAAATAAAGTAAGGTTTTAGAATGTCTCTTTACCCCTTGCCTCCCGGATATCGGCGAGACACAATGGCTTTTTAATTGTTCTTTTAAAACTACATGATTTGCCGGGTTACGGTGGATCTGCATTTTTCGACGGCATGTGAAGCCAAGTCAGAGGCCCATGGGCGGCTTTAAAACTCTGACACCAAGTTAGACACTAACCACACAGAAGTGGGAGCCCACAAATATCAATTTTCTTACGTTTTTTGCAATTTGCAGGTCAGCGTCAGGATGTATCGTGGTCAAAAATGGATTCGCGACTATAACAGATGAAAAACGTATGGAAATTTGAATTTTACGGCTACAGCTGCGGATTTCCCTTAATATTGAGATCTTTTTAGTTTATTTTTAATTTAATACTTAGATGACGACCCTTGGGGAGGCCTATGTCCAGCAGTGGACGGCTTTCCGCTGAAATGTTGATGACGTACAATAGGCTGGCGTACAATGAAAAAGGTATAACTAGCCAGTCATACCTTTTTCATTAAGAAATAAAAAAAACTGACCCAGCATGGGCCACTGTGTATAGGGTCACATAGGTCAACATGGGCCACTGTATGCATGGTCACATGGGCCAGCATGGGTCACTGTGTATAATGTAACATGGTTCAACATGGGCCACTTTTTATAACACCACATGGGTCAAACATGACCCACTGTACCTATGCATGGTCACATGGGCCAGCATGGGTCACTGTGTATAGTGTAACATGGTTCAGCATGAGCCACTATTTATATGACCACATGTCCCACTGTATGCATGGTCACATGGGCCAGCATGGGCCACTATTTGTAAGACCACATGGGCCAACATGGCCCACTGTTTGCAGGATCACATGGGCCAACATGGGCCACTATTTAAATGGTCGAATGGGCCAACATAGACCACAGTTTTTTAAAAGTACAAATACAAATGCCATTTTCTTTTTTACCTTTGTTGTCCATTTGAAGCCAGTTGAGCACGGGCCCACAGTTGATAGAGTCGTCGGCTATGATGGACAGATGGTGCACATAGTCAGATATGAGACGCTGGTATTCAGATTCGGAGCGGTTGAGGGCAGGTGAGATCTTCTCGCGGAGATTCGGTAAGCCTGACACCTTGCGGTCGTATATGCATCTGGAAAGTTAATGATATGGATATTTATCATGGTGGATTAACCAATATTGACTGGCCAGCAAAGGCCACTGTGTAGAGGGCGTCTTGAACCAGCGTGGGCCACTAAGTGAGGGCCAGCAAGGGCCACTGAGTATAGGCAGGCGTTTAGCCAGCATGGGAAACTGAGTGTATGCCAGCTGTCGCTGAAAACCAGCGCTGGAGCACTGTCTCGCATAGGATCGCAGCATTATGCTGAGCGATGGTCGTTTGCGTGGATGTGACGCATATCTTCCCTAAACTTGTTCTCTTTGTGGTTGTGTTGTTTCTTTGCGTCATGTTTACCGAAAATAAACATATTTTCTTTGTATAGAACTTTGGCCAGCGTGCCATTGTGTAGAGGTCGGGGAACTCCTGGCCACCACGAGCCAATATATTGGGACTTCTTGATGGGTCTTTACTCCCCTTTTTATAATTTTTTATTAGCAGGAGTGGGGAAATCCTCATGGACGCCCAGACTGCCTTACTGGTGAACCAGTCTGGGCAGTGCCGGACTCTTAGTGGCTAAAACCCACTCTTGCCTCGCATGTGTCGAATTTTCTGAATAATGTGCGATACAAGAACATAAATCCTCACCTATGCAGCATATCGTCAAGTTGCAGCAGATTGTCCCTGTTCCTTGTTAACGTCCACTCGCGCACGTCACTCGCTTCCGTCCAACTGCTACTAAGCGCTCGACTCTCGGCACTCTCGTCGCACGACGAGTTCACGTGAGAACGGACCTTGAGGCATATCCAACCTGGAAAAAATAAAGAAATTATTTAAAACCATGGGCCTCTGAAAAGGCTTGTAAGCCAACGTAAACCACTGTGCTGTGTTATTTTTTTACCGGTACAGCTTGGATAAAAAGATTAAAATTTAAATGAGGGCGCCACTATCGCACTTAGGTCACTTCGAATGGGAAATGAGTAAAAGAATTAAAACAAATTGTTAAAAACACTGCTCGTGGGTGACTCAAAACCTACTAACACTGGTCGGCAAAGTAGTGCCATCATCAGTTTAAAGGAGTGTCTGTGGAGTTTCTTGCCGGTTCTTCTCCATAGGAAGGTACTATGCTTTGGAATGGGCAACTAGCTTCATCTTTCTAACTGACCGACCCCTTGACAATTCAAAAGTGCCTGTAATTGGTTTATTTGAAATAAATGCTTTGAGTTTGATTCAGAACCCCTGCGTTGAAATTTTTCATAGGTTAATTTTGTTTTTAAATTTGCTGTTCCATACATTTTGACTTTTTTTATGAAACAGCAGATTTTTTTTAAATAACTATGAAATTTTTTAACGCAGGGGGGTTCAGAATCATGTACTGAATCCATGGTAACACTTTTTGCTGCGATGTCCCTGCCACGCTGTAGCTTCATATTTCTGACTGACCGACGCCTTGACAATTCAAAAGTGCCTGTAATTGGTTTATTTCAAATAAATGCTTTGTTTGAGTTTAAGTAGAATATTTAGTTCCAAATGTCACCACGTCAGACTATTTTATGTCGACTGGTACCTATTACTACTAAAAAGTGAAAAATTAAAACCTTTTGACAAAAAAAGGAAACTGGCTTCTGTCTTCGTCTTTAGTTTCACTTTATTAGGATTTTTTGAAGTCAATTGTTTTGTTTTTTTTTTGTAAAAAGTTTTATTGTGTTTTATTTTTTACTTTAATGTGCATGGGCCATTCTGTAGACTCTTGAGCCAGCATGGGCCATTGTGTAGACTCTTGTACTATCATGGACCATTGTTTAGACTCTTGAGCCATCATGGGCCATTGTGTAGACTCTTGAGCCAGCATGGGTCATTGTGTAGACTCTTGAGCCAGCATGGGTCATTGTGTAGACTCTTGAGCCAGCATGGGCCATTGTGTAGACTCTTGAGCCAGGATGGTCCATTGTGTAGAGGCCTTATGAACCAACATAAGCAATGATGTAAGCCATTTCAATTACCTTCTCTCTCACCTTCGTCCATAGAGTCCTGGCACTTGTCCTCGCATCGTACGGTCTCAATGCTCAGTCCGCCGAGCGATACGCGTTCATAGTGGAAATGGGCGCATTCTTCGAGTTTAGGGAACCGGCAGGATGGTACCGGCGGCACCGGCTGGAAGCATATGAACTGTATTTTTACATTAAATAGCAGTTCTTTGCACAATCAAATGGGAGTTAATAATGGCGTCAACTAAGACAAGACTTCAGCATGTCAAGCAAACCAAGTCAGTCTTGAATTTCAATGGTGAGTGGTTATTTTGGGCAACCACGATGAACGCCGTGTCTATACGACTCTAATTGTATGATTTTTTTATATAACATGGTTGGGTAAAAAAAAAAATGGATCTCGCCTCGAATAGTTTAAGTTCTCTATTATTGTGTTAGGAGTTTTAATATATTTCTTTAGTTCTGAATGTACACACATGACACCTATATTTTATTTTGAAGCCAAGGAGCTGCAAGTAGCCGGCGCCCATGGGTCGAACACTTTATGAAATAATCAATTCTGAGATCTGACTACGATTTAAGTTCCGCTATTCGTGGACCAATATGTTAAATAAACTAAATATAACAATGGATTGTGATGTAGATTAGGCCCGTATTGAAAAACCGCTCTCATTTCACAAGTGTTGTGAAATATAATTGACGTAAACGTCAACATTTTATACACTTCGTCTCGTTACAGTTTTATTATCTCAGATCCAGTAAAGTATACTAGCGAAACTTATAGTTTCCAAACTATTTATTTCTTTACATGGGCTTAATGAAAAGAGAGAAGAGCTGTAGTGACCCAGTGGTAACTTTGTGTAAATTTTTTCATCAGTACTGCTCTCAAAACGGTGAAGGAAAACATCGTGAGGAAACCGGGATGTCCTAGAAACTAAAAATTCGATGACATGTGACATCTACCAACCCGCACTGGGCCCGTGTGGTGGATTACGGCCTACTCCCTCTCACAGAGAGGAGGCCTGAGTCACAGCGGTGGGAACATTATAGACTGATTGTGCTTTCAAGAGCTTCTGAAGAATTAATCTGGTGAAAAAGTCTTACCGTATCGTCGACATCGTATGTAGCTGATGCAGAGGGCGCTGATTGGCTCATAGCCGAGCCCTGTGACGTCACAGGGGTTACCGTCAGCGCCGTCAGGGATATGGAGCCTGGAGTTGAAAAAACGGTGGTTTAAAAAAAGTTCATGGTTTTTATTAACTAACTAGCGAGCCGCCCCTGGGTTGTTCGGTTTTTATTACTTGACCAAACATCAAGATTGTTTTATTATACAGTATGTTAATTGACGAAAGAACCCGCAATAGTAGCGTCCATACAAGCTAAAAAACATATAACATATTAAATTACTTTTTCAAATAAAATACTAGCTTTTTCCGGCGGCTTCGCTCGCGTGGAAGTCGGAAACTACCCCACGAAAATGTACTACTGGGATAAAAAGTATCTTAGGTGTTAATTCAGGTTATAAACTATCTGTCTGCCGCATCCAAATCCTATGACATAATGATTGAATACTATCGTGAATTCATGCAAGCCTAGTACTTTTTGTTAGTTTACTGTTCAGAAATTGTGCACAACATCTAATGATTGAAATACTATATCCTGAATTCATGAGTAAAATAACAGCCCCACGGTTCGACCCATCAGATTAAGCTACGCTTGCCAGGGTTGGTCTGTGGATGGGTGACCTTCTTAACATACCGAGACTCCTACGTTCTGCGGAAAGCACGTTAAGCCGTTGCTCCCGGGTGTCATTCGTTGATCTTTGACAGTCGTTACGAGTCGTCAGAAGCCCGAAAGTCTGACAACCAGTCTTACCAAGGGGTAGGACTGGGGGGTTCCACACTTTGGCTGTGCGCATAATAAAAGTGGAGGAGAAGCGCGGAGTACGACTGGACGGGATATCAACCAAGTGCGGATGGTACTTTAGTGATATGAGGAACAGGGTGTAAAGTTCACTCATCCCCCATAGACTAGGGAGGATCCTCCGACCAGACGGGTGTGATGTCTGGCGGGCAACTGCCCAGAGGCTGAAGTCGGGAAGCTTGTATATATGTTCATCGCGCGGCAAACTCTAATTGCGCGATGCAGGATTTGTGTGACGTCAGGATGTTGAGTGACGTCAGGTCTTTGATGCGTAGTTCGAATGTGGCGATTGTAGATGACAGTACCCTGAAGTACATCTAGTAGTCCGGTAGTAAAAAGGCGAAGGTAGGATTAGGTCATGAATTTTACTCCGCGTTTTTTAATATTAAATAAGGGTGAAAAAGAACATAAAGTGCACTTACCAGGTGTCTCCCTTTTATTCTCCGGGTCATTGGAGGCTCTGGTGGAGCTCCGAGAGTCAGAACTGAATCGCACTGATCTGGAACCACATAACATTGGGTTTTTATTGTTTGAAATACTATACAACATCATAATGTTGCCTATAGCAGTCCACTGCGGGGTAACAATAAGATTTAGTCTAGGTATCCTATTTAACTTTATATAAAACTATAATCATAATTTGTACTAACCTTAGAGTATATAACACTGGAGAGAAGCCTTACGAACACTTCCCCTCTGTAAAAGTACAAGAACAAATGTTCTAGTACGGTCATAAAAACTACTTTCAAATCGATTCTAACGCACTTCGTAAATCGTTTTAAAGGCGCGCGGAGCTACGTGAAAATGCCTATTTGTGCTGTTAAATGGTGTAAAAAGCGTTCAAATACGTCAAATTTACATAAAGAACTGAATAACTTTCCATACGTAATTTTTTTTTCTAAGTCAGTTTTTATTGAAATTTAAAAACCTAACCTCATAATAGAATTCGATTTTTCATTCGATTCAACCATGATTCAATATAAAACGTAGCATGAATCGAGTATTTTCCTCACGTTGCTTCTGTGACGTCACCAAGTCTCGCTACATCTCGTTTTTATGTTCGTAAAGATCATTCTTTTGCATTACGAAAATATACGTCAAATCAACAAAACTTACACGCACTTGACATGCGATTATGTCCTCTAGTAAAAATGTTAACGAGACTACCGTAGGGTTGAGGTCATGTTTGAACCCAAAATTGACATGTTGATAATTTCCTAGTAAAACATACTTTATTGTAAAAAATCTTTTATTGTTCAATGTTTTATAATTTGTTTATGTCCATTGAAGTGGTTGTATATAATTTTTTTTTAATTAACCTAATTTTTTATTGAGATTACTTACTTATTACAAATGTAGTTACTTTTATTTAAATGAAGTTATTTTCTCTTCTTATTAAAATGTAACTATTTTATGCAACAGCCGTTTTATTTAATGGATTCAAGCTAAATTCCAAATGAATATCGATATCAAAAAAATAAACATTAATGATAAGGACTTCTCTTTCCGCTACCGCGTCCCCCGCTAAAAGTGACTAGACTGTTTTGTTCGGAATATTGTGCTTATGGCTTCTTCAGTGTTATATACTCTAAGGTAATAACTGAAAAAGATGACATTCATATTGCTGAATAATTGTAATAAATTCATTATTATTGACATAACTATAATATCTCAATTTAATTGTACTAATATAAAAGAAAATAATTAAGTACTAATAATGTTTAATGCATGCTAATTAAGGATGATAAGGGCAGGCGAATGATAATTGCAATGCTTGTAAAGGCGGCAGCTGCCAGCCCCCCTAGAGATATTTTTTTTTTGTCTAATACATTTGAATGTAAAGAAACAACTTACATCGTACAATGAAGCCAATTTTGTTTATTTGAACGACTTTTATTTGGTTTTGTAGTTAGTTCCATAATAACCTCCTAAACGGGCTCTAATCCGGAGTCCGAGGACGTAAATCGTATTTATGTGTCGGTTGTAGGCTCGGCCCAGTCATAATACCTACCTATTAGATTTCAGCTCTACAACTGAATAGTTTTGAGAAAAACGGCCCGAAAGGTCCGTTTCCAATCCATACATTGAAAATTATTATTCTTCTCAGTTCCTATCGGACTTACGAGTTGAAATTGATAGTGTCGATTTTGGCCCCATAGTGCGCCGTAGAGGTAAGACTTCCAATACAAGTGTAAAGGTTCATGTGCTCTTGACTCTACCTACAAATCATACTTTTCCCATCCTCCCTATATCTACTTGCCCCCCCCCGGCCATCGGCTGGCGACGCCCTTGATATCATGGGATACAATCTGGCAGGCAAAGTGGCAACAATTTTTTTAAATTTGTGTAGCTAATGTCAAATTACAAAAAAAATAAACAACCGACTTCCAAAAAAGTGAAAAATAACTTTAATTTCGGAAGTCGGTGTCTTTGGTTTAGAATTTTCGTTTTTTGCCACCGACTTCCGAAATTAAAGTTATTTTTCACTTTGTAGTGTTTTTTTTTTGAAGTCATTTGTTTTTTTTTGTAATAAGTTTTTATTTTACATATTTTAGTTGTGGTATTTACCCCACACAAATTTGAAAACCTGCTATGTAAATAACAGAGACAGTAAGTTATCATCATATCATCCACATATACTAAGTGGGAAAAATACGTATTATTGAAGCTTACTCAAAAACTATCCAAGCAAAGTTAATAAAATTTATATGGGACCAACTTGAGAGTAGGTACAACCTATACCCTTTCATAAAAAAAAAAAAGAATTTTAAAAGCATTAGCTCCATACATATTTTTAAACGACAATCAACGAATATGTAGAGACACATGCGCACGTAGGTCGCTATTATTGCTTACGATTATTTACACAATATTTTATGTCAACGACCGCCTCGTTGGTTCTGTGGTCTCAAGCACTACTGCTGAGCATGAAGGCCTGGGTTTGATTCCCTTGGTCGGGCAAAGTGTTTTTAGGATTTCCCATCTGGAAGTGCTCAGTAGCAGCCCGGAGTCTGGATTTGTGCCCTGTTGATGTCCAATAGGCTCGCCCCCTATTACAAGGGACTTAAACATAACTGGCGAAATGTTGGTGTATTATAGATACACATCTGCCTAGCCCATCGAGGAAAACACGCGTGATATTATAGTGAAGATGTTACCTGTGGAAGCCACTGCAGTGCGTCATGTCCTTATCGGGCTCGGCGAACGCGCGAGCGGCGAGTGACTGGCACGACATCACCGAACCGTGGGGAGATCCCTGTAAACAATTAAAGAATACTGTTAGAACTATATTAGGATTGAACATGAATTTGCAGGTGAACATAAATCTTCTGATCTAAAAACGGTTCCGTAACTTTGTAACCTAAACCACTGAAGATAAAAATATGGGCCAGATGAACTCTTGAAATTGTTAGAAGAAGCACAATCCTCTACACCAGGGATTCAAAACCTTTTAACACTTTACACTTTTTTTTTTCTACGGGCCCCGAAGTGAGCCTGCGTGCCGCAAAGCCGAACACACCGGTGTACATCTCCCGCCTGCATTACACCACTAAGGCGGAGGACATCGTGGAGTACGTGCGGCAAAAGACGAGGTACACGCCGAGGGTGCAGATACTAGAATCGCACCGGAACGTCAATTACAAGGCGTTCGTCGTGCGTGTACCGAACTGTTATCTGCCGATCGTCATGAAAGAAGACTTTTGGCCTCAGGACGTGGTGTTCCGTCGCTTCCGCGGACAAGTTCCACACGACAGCACAAATTCAACCTAGTGCAAAGTGAAGTGCTACTAACATAGTCTAAGCCTTATTTAAAGTTTTTTGCTTAAAATATGTATGTTTAGGTTAAGGTATTTTTCTATGGGCCTGTGTCGCCTGAAATAAATGGTATTATTATTATTATTTAACATACGCGCCCCCCTAAATTCCATCCATACAGATATAGAAAAACTTATTTTGTCGACTTATGCAGAAAAGCTGAACCTCATTTTAGAACACTTAAGTATCATGAAACGTTTGCGTTTTGGATAGTTTCCTCATTCCTGCCGCGTCCCCCCATTGATCACTCTACGCCCCCCGAGGGAGGCGCGCCCCACTGGTTGGGAATCTCTGCTCTACACTGTAGGTAGAGGGTTGTGCCGCTCCTGCAGGTGTCTATCGAGTCTACAGACACCTGCAATCCTGCAGTACCAACATGTACCCCTACCTGAATTTTGCATGCGTCTGCAACTCGACTGGCAGTCTGGCACTTTATTCCTTTCACACCGCTGCTTCCAAAACAAATTCTTACACGTTCGCTATAGTTTGACCGAGACCACTATACCGTGCTTTAGATATGTGCGTGGCGCGACGGGCAGGCCACTCGTTCGTCAATGCTCACCCGCCTCGCCGCGCATTCCTAAACACGATACAGCGGTGTCGGTCAAACTATAACAGTTGTGGATAGCATTGCCAGATCCGTTTTTCCAAATATCAGGACTTAAATGAAAAATAGCGGGACTGTGGACAAAAACATCGGGACGTAGAAAAGAGTCATAAATATGGTTACAATCCTTTCACTCAAAACCAGACTTCAATGAGATCAATTAACCCTTTTTTTTTTTTTGAGCATGGGAAATCATCAAATGACTTCTCCCGCTCTGGGCAGAGCGAGAGGGTGTGTCAGACTTTTACTGACTAAAACCCACCCGTGTTCCTTCCATTGCCTGTGTGCCGGGGCCGCGATATCCCTTTCGGAAAAACCCGCAACCCCAAGATCAGTTAACCCTAAGATTTACTACTACTCATACTATTAACATAAACAATTATTAAAATATTAAACATAAATTTTTATATTATTATTTCAAAAGGAATTTCCAATGTAAGAAATCAACGATATTCAATTACATAATCTAAAATGATTTTTTATAGAACACATATTATAATTTTGAGCTAGATTTTGATGCTTTTAACATTTTCTTTTCATAAAGGACTATCTATAAAAATCAAGCAAATGGGCTACTTATATGAAAAAGCGAGATTTTGGGCGTCCTGCTCAGAGTGTTAGCGGGACGCGTCCTATGAGAATCCCTCTAAAAGCGAGACATCTGGCAACACTAGCTGCGGAGCTCTACTATGACGTTCAAATAAATAGTTACCCCAGTTCTCCTCGGATGTCAAATTAAAACCGTAATCTAGTCTATTTAACACTCTGGTCGAATCGTATAATTATGTACTTTCAATCTCACCAAGAAACTGAACACAATCTTTCAAAAACCTCTATAAATCTAAACAAACTACTCAAAGGTACTTACTACAAACAATTGCCTATAATCTACCTCAACCACTCGAGTGTTATCATATCGCTAACTACGTTGGGTACTTGGCAGTATCTGTGAGATAACATCCAAGAGGGTTAACGACGCTTATCTCTCTACTGTTAACTGAATTAGAAGAAAGTGTATTGTTTTTAAGTGGTGTTTGATGTTAGGAAGTTAGAGCCGTTTAGTGCCGCGAAATTAAAAAAATAAAACCGGTCAAGTACGTGTCGGACCACGCACAATGATGGGTGATAGTTGGGATGATTTTATCTCAAGAACAAACTTAACATTGCAGTTGAAAAGCATGTATCGTCAAGCAATATACAGACAGGTATTACTCTACCAATAAACCTAACACAGTCTAAAAGTTAGATCAATCTGCATCTAGATGTAATTTCTTATTTTTATTTCGATGGTCCTAGTTTATCATATTATGTGACTTAGAGTTACAGATTTATTAGCTATATGTAAGCGGGCACGCCCTTTATTTTATTTATTTTATTTTCTGTTTTGTGTTGACTAATGTAAATTATTTTGCATACTATTGTATAGAAACAAGTTTTTTTTCTAACTGAAGAGACAGCAGTGCTGCTGGGGAGTTTGTTGCGCCACTTCTTCTCCCCAGCTAACGCACTAGGAAGTGGTGAAGGGTGGACGTTTTGGGGGACTGTCTTATATAATGTTCACGTTCGAAAAGTGCCGACAAGAGCCTAGTTTGAATTTAAAATGACTTTTGAATTTGAATTTCCCGCAGATTCTTTACTATGTTGTTCACACTCGTCTAGATGACCAAGTCACCCGCCTATCGGCGGTCCGACTAGGTCATTATTACAACAAAAACCCGTTTTAAAACGCGACCATGTTTATATTTCCGTAGATACTTTCTTTCGGGTCATCCAAACATATGTAGAGGCCACAATAAAATGCATATAATATCCATATTAATCTAATATATATAAAATTCTCGTGTCACAGTGTTTGTAACAAAACTCCTCCGAAACAGCTTGACCGATTCTTATGAAATTTTGTGTGTATATTTAGTAGGTCTGAGAAGAGGACGTAAACTATTTTTCATACCCCTAACTGATATGTGTGGTCCACCCCAAAAAAATATTTTAAAATTTTTGGACAATTTTTTTAAATTTAATTTTTGTTATGATTGTCATGAAAAAATACATACAAGCCTAAATTTTCACCCTTCTACCACGTCAGAGGATCCTCCCTTTCCTAATGAGGATGACTGAACTGTACACCCTGTTACTCATGCCTCTCGAACTAGTATTTCTATGAAATACCGTGTCGCTACGGAAGGTATATTTCATAGCTATACATAACCAGTAGTGTCGCGGCGACATGTTGCCTGCTGCTGCTGCCTGGAGTCGGCTACGGGCTTGTACCTTTAGCGCTGAGCTGCCAATCAATCTACCTAGCCTTTTCCCAACTTTATTGGGGTCGGCTTCCAGTCTAATCGGATTCAGCTGAATACCAGTATTTTACATGGAGCGACTGCCTGTATGACCTCCACAACCCAGTAATTGGGTAATACGATACCCCTGGGTAAGACTGGTTGTCAGACTTTCGGGTTCCTGACGACCCGTAACGACTGTCAAAGATCCATGAATGACAGCCGGGACCAACGGCTTAACGTGCTTTCCGAGGCACGGAGGAGTCTCGGTATGTAAAGATTGTCACTCATCCACAGACTAACCCCGACCCGTGCAGCAGTTATTACTTAGCCACGAGCTCCTCCTCGCCTTTAGCGCCGAGCTGCCGATGGACTTTTTGTCCTCCAGACAGAAATGACAGCTTTATTTCTCCTACTCTATTTCTGAGTACATTTGTCCTACATGTGCGTTAATCCATAGATTTACATACGTTCTATCGTCGTGGACAAATTGCCCATCGTCTGCTTAGCGCTTTTACGACTGTATGAAGTCGCAAACGCAGACCATTACCTGGGTTAGGATATAGGATACTTTTTAACCCGGTAATATATTCCCGTGGGATAATTCCTGCCCTCCACGCGAGTGAAGCCGCGGGCAAAAGCTAGTAATTAATATAAAGGAGAACGCAGTCCGACATAACATTTTATAATGCCATAAAATGTGTGTTAAGTAGGTTAACTGTGGCTCTATGATTTTTGTGTGAGTTCGGCTGTGGTTCGTTTGACAGCGGATATTCATACTTCTATCTAAACTAATATTATAAAGAGAAAAGATTTGATTTTTTGTGTGTTTGTTTGTAATTAATAAACTCAAAAACTACTGGGTCAATTTTAAACATTCGTTCACCAGTAGACTGCTATATTATCACTGAGTAACATAGGCTATCATTTATAAAGATATCACGCGGGCGAAGCCGCTGCTGACGGAAGCTAGTAATAAATATAATAAAGTTGAAGAGTTTGTTTGAACGCTCAAATTTCTGGCACTAACAGCCAATTCTTGAGGAAGGTTATAGGCTGTTTAATATCACGGTACGACCTTTAGGAGCCGAGTAAAAGTCTGAAAGAACGCTAAGTAGCGCGGGCGGGTGATAATTTCACTCCGACGAAGCTACTAATTATTATAATAGTCATGATTCATGTTTGTTTCCTAGAAGTGAGGATAAAAGGTAGATGTGTCATCTAAGTTTGTTTTATGAATGGGCTAAAACTAAATTCAACTATTGTAACTTTAATTACATATTGCCATGACGCGGTTAACGATGACACATGCTTGTCTAGGACTAAACATATCGTTCGTAACTTGATTCTCAGGTTATAAGGAACGTTTTATTTCGGCCCTGGATTCGACAGACGTTGTCCTGTCCTTTCATTAATTCATACAAAATTCCCATTGAGAATGCATTTTCAGTTTTCCAGATTTTTTCGAATTTCCTGGCAATTTTTTTTTTTTCTTTCCGTAAGAAACCTATGATCCGCATCAGGTATTGCGAACATTTTGAAACAAAAATTTGCCAAATCGATTCAGAGTCCGGTGTTATATTGTACATTGGCTTGCTGACCCGCTTCCGGCTACTCCTCCGCTACCCGCTCACAAAGAGACCCATCTCAACGTCAACATTTATAGGACATAAACATGTATGCAATAAAAGAATTGTCGAAGGCGACGTGTAATGTGATATTTTTACTTAGAAAGGATTTTTTTAGGAAGGTTTATCTCTGACGAAATGAGATTCTTTTCTCTTTATTACTCTTTGCTATTTGTAGAATAGAAGGGGTTTACTTGGTTATTGATAACGGCTTAGGTAATAGTACCCAGAATCATATCAAAAGAAAAAAAATCTTGGGCTTCCTAACGGTCCCGTTAAAATTCGGTCACGCGGTCGAAGTATTCGCTGTGACCAGCTATTCGCTGCGACTAGATTTATTGCCGCAATTCGATTGAGCATGTTCAATTTTACTCGCGGCGAATTTAACTCGCCGCGAGCTTTCGCAGTGTGTGACAGGGTACTCGCTGCGAGTAGCCATTCCGCTCAGTGCGACGCTCTTCGAAATTCGCGTGTATAAATCGCTGTGTATAAGCAGGCAGCGTATACTCGCGGCGAGTATTCGCTGTGTGACCGAGGTTTTACCGATAAGGAAAACCAAAATTAATTTTTCTTTTATCGATTTATTTGATTTAATATTAATTTAATTTTGCTTTAATTCAAAATATTTTTAATTTTGATTTTAATATTGATATTAATTTAATTTTTGGCTTTTATTGTAATATTGTTTTTGATGTTAACGCTACTAACATATTTTTCTAAGTTCTAATAACTACTAATACAATATGGATGTTTTCCGAAATAAATGATTGAATTGAATTATCATAATATATGAATATAATATATGTAGTAGATACTGTTAAAATATCGGCTAGCAAAAGTAGTTGTACACTATGTGGCACGCTTGTACGACCACTGTGGAATAGAGATCTCTTCACAAATCGATTGATTAGTCTGCAACTGTCCAACTGCAGGGCAAAGGCACTATAAGGCATGGAAACTAGGCCTATATTACCTACGCTCCATTTTTAAAGATACCGCGGCGACCAATCGTCTCGACACGGCACTCGCAACTGATAGCACGTCAAAATCGTCTGTGTGGGTGTGCCGTTTCGAACGTATTGTCCATATTTATACTGTGACAAAGACCTCCTCTTGTATAGAAAAGAAATGAGTATTGATTACCATGATTGCTGACTGTGTGATACAATTTTAGTCCACAGTTAGTATCTTTAATGTAAAGCAGTATCATGTAAAGATTGTGTGGAGATATCTCCATCAGATATTATTCGATAAAATATAACATAATCAAAACGTTGAATAGTCGGTTAGTTATGAAAACAATAACCACGCTACGATGGCATTCTTTCAACGTTAAAATCTTTGTGAAAACGAGAAACGATGTGCTATCCGCGTGTCAATCACTGAACTTTCAAAATTGACAGAATTGTTTTTTTTTTACCGACTTCCTTTTTTTATGTATATCCGCCAATTTCTCCGTCAATTGTGGATCGATTTTGAAAATTCTTTTTTGTATGAAAGGGTATGCTCCCGGATTGGTCCCATATCAATTTTATTAACTTTGCTTGGATAGTTTTTGAGTAAGCTTCAATAATACGTATTTTATAATGTGGATGATATGATGATAACTTCCTGTGACTGTTATTTACATAGCAGGTACTGGTATTCGAATTTGTGTGGGGTAGGTACCACAACTAAAAAGTGAAAAATAAAAACTTTTTTTGTAATAAGTTTTAATTTTTTTTGGCACTGGTACACGTCACTCTTGAATAGAAGATGTCAAGCCCAATCTATGGATAAGTTTATAGGTTTGGGATTGAAACTTCCAAGTTTGAATCAGGATGAATGATAAATTTCGGGCGTAAAAATGGTGGCCTTCCTCAATACTTTCGGAGGCGAGATATTGGGCATTAAAAGAGGCTGCCAATCCTAACCAGTCAGCCCTGCTAGCAATCTAGATGACGGATTTATCTTTTAACCACAGCTTGGACTATTCTCATAAAGGTTTGCACCGACAAGAGAGAAGGCATCGAAGAATAGACAAAATGACAGATTGTGATTGTCATTTTGTCTATTCTTCCGTCGACAAAACCCATTTCTACAGTGGTTATGCTACGCGTGCTGGGATAACAGAGTCGTTTCTGCCAACCGTCCGGTCCAGAGACGTTATCAGTTTCCAGAGAAATTATTCAATATTTAGCTCACACTTCATCTCTTTCTCTCGTCAGAGAAGATAAGTCTGGCAGACTCTTATCAACTAAAACTATTCAGTAGCCGTCCAAAGCATATTAAACTTCACATGAAAACTTCGACGATGTTATCTCCGGAGTATCTAGAAGACTCTTGGTGGACGCTTTTGGCTTATAGCTTTTATACGCTCGAGACCAACTTGCCATGCGATAACGACAATCTTTTCCAGGGTCATAACTACGCCACCAGCACGCATAGCATGACCATAATAGAAACGGGTTTTGTCGACGGAAGAATAGACAAAATGACAGAATCACAAACTGTAATTTTGTCTATTCTTCCGTCGTATGCAGAAAGTCAGTTCAGCGTACCAGTAGCACAAGAATCACGATGTTATTATGAAGATAATAACATCGTGATTCTACCTACCTATCGTCATTGTGCGCATAAACAAACAACAAACACATTTACGGAACAATTGGAGGCTGAATCAGCCGGCTTGGGCGTAGCTAGTGGCTGGAAAATATAGAGACGGTTCACACCTCGCTCAGTAAGCCACCGAGTATTAGCGCGGTAGATTTAGTTGTGTGGTTAAGTCGTTATTGCTTTAGGTTATCCCTGTTGTCAAAAAAACTTATCCAACAACAAAAAAAAAACAACAAAAATTATAAAGAAAGACAACGACTTTCGAAATAAAGTTATTTTTCACTCTATAGTGTATATTTTTGGAAGTCAGTTGTTTTTTTTTTTGTAAAAATGTTTTTATTTTTTACTTTATATTTGTGGTACTTACCCCATACAAATTCGAATGCCATAACCTGATATGTAAATAACAGTGACAGGAAGTTATTATAACATCATCCTTAAAGACTAAGTGGGATAAATACGTATTATTAAAGCTAACTTAAAAAGTCCCCAAGCATAATTAATCAATTTTATATGGGACCACCTCGAAAGCATACCCTTTCAAATAAATAAAGAATTTTGCAAATCCGTCTATATATGACGGAGTTATGCCCGGAAATACTTTTTTTTTAAACCTTGTTTGCCCATAAATATATATAACCTAATTTTTTTAGAAGTCGGTTAAAAACTACCAGAAAATTTAAATTTCCCTGATGTTGAAACTAGGTATCTAATTGTCACATTGGTCTTAAAATAAAAAATACACCTTGATGTTTTATGATGTGCAAGTGGTATTCCCTCTCACAGAAAGGAGGCCTGTGTCCCAACAGTGGGAACGATATAGACTGATAATGTGTGTAATGTAAGTGGTATTCAACCTTACGCTGGTTGTCCACCGCACAATGTCAACGGGACGCCAAGGAGAAACGAGATTATTCGAACCAAACGTGAAGTCCCGAAGGCGGTGGTGTGCGGTGCACACTCGACCATAGTAAATGTATCGTTACTTCGGCGCCGCCATCACCTCCTCGTTGACGGTGCCGGTGGACAACGGCCCTAGGGTGTTAAAACAATCCTACAGTACACATAATATCAAATTACACAATACTGGCTTCTTCTTTTCGTTTCGACGGTAAATATTTTCCATTACAAATAACTTGGGCCAAATAGGCCACGTTAATTGCGGCATCAGTGGTGTTCTTTAAGACCCCAAAGTAGAAGGTTTCGTTAGGATATTAGCCACTCCAGCAAGAGGAGCATGGTCTGGTCAGGAGTACCGCATTCGCACGGAATTACGAATGGATCAACAATCCCTAAGGATGAAGGATCAATGAATGTGCTAGGGTTATGCGGTTTTTTGATTTGTCATACACTTTAATTTTTTGTAACACCGAACTCCCAGCAACATTATTAGCTCAATAGGCACAGTTAGCATACCACACAGTCCCCCAGCCGTAGAAAGCAGTGGTGGCCAAGGCAGACAAGCGCTTTATTTTGTGTAAATAATTTCATTACCACTGCTCCCAAAACGGTGAAGGAAAATATCGTGAGAAAACCGGCATATCCAATCCGCGCTGGGCCAGCGTGGCGGATTACAGTCCCCTTCCTCTCGAAGAGAGGAGGCCCGAGTCCCAGAAGTGGGAACATTATAAGTTGATTATGATATAGGTCCCTCAGCTTACTTAGTGGGCTGTATCGTAGTTTATCTGACCATACGTTTGGTGTGAACTGTTCCTAAGATTTGACCGCCATTGATGGAAGCACCTGCTAAGCGTTTGTTTATACAGCTATTGTTTGGCTGTGTTTTATTATCATATTTTTTTAGCTTAGACTTCGTAGTGTGCGGTCTTCATAGTTTTTGGATAAGGAAAAGCCGTAATGCCTTTTCGGAATAGTTCTGACCCAGGATCTACGTCGAGATTTATGTGTTACCACGAAAAGGCAGAAGAAATGCTTCTTTCGTCTATGGTCAGGATTTTTTTGGGTCATAAATTGAATTACCATTAACCGTATGTGCTGCTGGGGAGTTTGTTGCGCCACTTCTTCTTCCCAGCTTATAGCACTAGGAAGTGGTGAAGGGTAGCCGTTTTAGGGGACCCTCTTTTGTAATTTCGACGTGCAAAAAATGCTGATTCTGAACCTAATTTGAATAAATTACTTTTGATTTTGATGAAGCGTGATTGGTCAGCGACGTCATAGGCGAGACGTTGCCTATAGTTTGGGAAATCTGGATGATTCCTGTTCTTCTCTCACTGTTCTGCGCATGACTCCCAACTTAAAACAGGGCTCTTTTATAATTGGAGGATATTTTAACACTATCCAACGTTCTTTTGGGTATGCACTCACTAAAACCTGCCGAATGAACGTTTTTCACACTTGCGTCACCTCCAGAATCTTTTGAACCCCTCTTCCCATAAATTTGTCAACCTGTACGTACCCCACTGACTAATCATCTCTAGCACTGCTTCAAAAGTGTGCGTACTTGAAGACCATTCACGGGACAATGCGTGTGTGAGTCAATTAGGTACCGACTGTAATCTTAGATCATTAGGTCTGTGTAATGAGGATACTGCGCGGTTAGGCATACTAAGTTACTTTGCGAAGATTGGGTGATGGTCGCGGCTTCGATTGTAAATAAACTTCAACGGTTCGGTTGACACGCAATTCAATATTTTGGAGTGATTCGGTGAGATAGTCGTAAAACGTTATCGTATCTTAAATTTGTACAAAAAATTGTTAGATATTTATAATAAATAGTAGTAGTATGAGCTGTGGGTCAAAATAACCACTATGTGGAGGCCTGACATAGCCAGAAAGCGTCGCGGTAGACTCCGTAGAAGATGGCGGGACGAGCTGGAGAAAACAAACAACCGGGGTGGTTCATAGTCCTGGATCGAAAGAGCTGAAACTCATGGAGAGAGGCCTTTGCCCAGCAGTGGGATGATGCAGGCTAACAGTAGCAGTAATCCTATCTTATAATATGAGCAATATTTGTATATATTATAAACTTATACATATATATTTGTAATCACGTTGTCGAAAACGGCTCTAACGATTTCGATGAAAGTTGCAATATAGGGGTCTACGGGGGCGAAAAATCGATCTAGCTAGGTCTCTTATCTGGGAAAATTCGTTTTCTCTATTCTCACAACCTCGGGAATGTGATACAACATCAGTATACCTGGACGATATGTTTATCTATTTTCACCCGAGCAAAGCTCTCGACCAGATACTAGTAGTATAATAGAAGTAAAAACGTCTAACCCACACCCATCATCTTCCTGCCCGTGCCCCATTTTACCCAAGGTCAGCACTACAAGTTTTCTCTTTCCATTCTTCTCTGTCATGTCACGCTGTTATTCACTGCCTTCTCTTTCATATTATTCCTCACATTCCTCACCAGACGCAGGTCATTCTTGTCCAGGCGTAATAAGCGTCTGGCCTGCTATACAAGAATAAAAAAACGACGATTTTCTTTCAAGTTTTCTGGCGATGACGCATAACCCACACTACTGTCGATAAAGTCTTAACAGAAATAGATAATAATTTGAGATGCTGGGGGCTTTTCGAAAAAAAACTTAGCGTGGGCGGGCCATACGGCATACCTGCTGACTGTGGATTAGGCTGTGCATTGTTTGTTAATCAATAACGGAGCTGACGCATATATGTCATCAGTCATCGTAGATATGGTTAATTTGTCGGGACTTGGTAATATGTCCGACGGTGGTCCAAGGTAGCCCTTTTTTGGTCCTAATCGTTATCCCTATACTTTTTAGGGTTCCGTACCAGAGGGCCTACTCCCTAAGCGAAATCCGTAGCGCGCTTCGCTTTCCTACTCACTTATGGTATATCTGTAAGTGAGACGGCGAACCAAGCGTCCGTAACGACAGCCGAAACTACGGATTTCGCTTAGGGAGTAGGCCCCCAGAAGGGTGACAAACCGAACCCTATTACTAACCTCCGCTGTCCGTCTGCCAACGGGCTGTATCACATGAACCGTAATAGGTAGATTTAATAATAATATTGTAGCTTGCTTGTTGCTACGAACATAACATAACATACGTATATACTGCTATACAGTCCTCTGACTAGCCTTTACCCAACTATGTCGGAGTCGTCACCAAATCTAAGCAGATGGAGCTGAATACCAGTATTTTACATAGAACGATTGCCTATCTGACCTCCACAACTTGGGTAACACAATACCCCTTGGTGAAACTAGTTGTTAGACTGTCGGATTTCTGACGACCCGTAACAACTGTCAAAGATCTACAAATGACAGCCGGGACCAACGGCTTAACGTGCTTTCCGAGGTACGGAGGGGACTTGGTATGTGAAGATGTTCACCCATCCACGGACCAACCGCGGCAAGTGTAGCTTAAATTGATCGATGGACCCATGTGGCTGTTATTACTAAGCCACAAGCCCCTCAAGATATACTGCTACACAGTATGTATGCTAAAGTACACACAAAAACTATATGTATGGATGCACTAAACAAATCATCAACAGAAATCTAAGTTTTGTCATGGCATATCAAGAAAATGATCTAATTTGAACTCAACATGTTCTAAAACATGAATTAGTGAACACACCGTTTATTTAGTATCAACAATCAACAACAACATTTAGGGTTAAACATTCTTTACAGCTAAATTCAGTGCAATAACTAAATTAGCCTAGATTTATTTAATAGAGACACTTGTTAAGGCTTTCTGGGCCTATGTAATAATTAAGAACAATTTAGTAAGTATTTTTTCATAGTTTTCTGCTTTGTTAAACCGCATCTTGTCATGAAAATCTGACCATTTGTTATTTTTGGGCTCAGAGTTGAGTGAGGAATGGCTTGGCAAAGGTTTCACAAGCAATTTAAAGTTGTGTAAATTCTCATGCTGTCTGTTTAAATCTATAACAGGCATGTGTATTATGGGCTTCAAGGCGTGTAGTGATATAAAGACCTCTTAAAGGTGATTTTACTAATTAAAGTTAAATATCTTATAACCATAGAATAAAATTGATGTCTGACAGATTTAGTATGGAAAAAAAATCATACATTCAAAATTTATTCACATATTTCGATTTAGGTACAAAAATTTGCTTGAATGTGCCCTAAGAATGTCTTATGTAAGTTCCGTTTGACAATTAAGCGGTTAAATTGTGGTCTTATGCATAAACCATAGACTAAATTGCTATGCAGTGAATTTAGCTTGACATAATGGATGCTATAGATGATTAACTATAATGACACATACATGCAATAGTGTAAAATTAAATAAGAATTTACATCCATCAAACAGGTAAATTGACACCCATATTTAGAAAAGCTTGTTTGAAATAATATTAATTATAGTCTATTGTTCTTTATTTTCCTTATACCGATTTGTTTTTTAAATTTTCCTTGTATTGCTAATGTGCCTAAACTATGATGTAGGGCAAATAGATTAGAATATTAATATTTTAAGAGTGATTTTCTATTTAATCAGAACTTAGGGAAGATTATTTAAGAACAGTCTTTTTTGAAAGGTTCAAAATTACGGCAACTGTAAAAACAAACTTTAAGCTTTGTAGAATGTAACAGACTGATCATTTACGGGAAGGAAAGAATTCCCTGTAGCTTCTCATTAAGGCATATTATTGGTGTCTTTTTAAAAAATATTTTTGCATTTAATAGATTCATTCTTGAGGAAGGTTAAAGGCGACCCTTAGGAGCCGAGCGAGGCGGGTGAAACTGTAGGTCACAACTTTTCTTCTTTAAAGGTAACAATAGACAATGGATTATACTTTTATTTTCAAAACAGATTCCATAGTTTCATTCTGGTATTTATTGAAAAACTTTTCTAAATATAGATGTCAAAGAAAAAAAAATTAAAAAAGAAACAGACATACAGACAACATCTAGGACAGCCTGGAATGATTATCGCCTCACATTCTGACCGCAGAGCATCCAGCTGTCAGTACAAACACCGAAAACCCGCCTCATCCTCGTATACTAATATAGAGCAATTTATTACAATAAAATGCCATTTAGTATGATTCATTAAATCAAACCACAGTCAAAAACACATCGCTTAATTCGCGTGATTAAAAAAATTATTATTCGAAATTCAAATTATGCTTTGAATTACCATAATTATTATATTTTTGTTTTGTTTTATTTTGACGACTTTTTTACGCTTGATTCACTATAAAATTATAACTTTCAACACTTTGGCACTGGATTTAAGAACACAAATCTGTTTTGGTACTATTGGCACCGATACGTTTCTCAAAGACTGAATTTCGAAAGTATTTTTGCAACTAAAACGTCTAAACGCAACTCGTTCACGGTCCGTCGATGATCACAGTGAATGAAGTAAATAAAAAAACGTGAAAAAACACTGCTGCACCACTATTTCGACACTTAAAAACAATATTTACAATAAAACTGGGCTACAAAACAAAAATAGCAATCCCTATGGCCATGATCGCAAAGCAATGGACAGACGATATTCTGCCAGCGCCGGAACTTTCGTGTTTGTAAACCGTTAGCGAATAGACCAATACACTATTATAGCTTAAATTAATTCATGAAAAAGCTTTTTTTCTAATGAGAATGATCGCGAAGATATAACTCAAGAGCGTAATTCGATTTGACAGACGACACGCCCCCCACCCCGCTCGCGGCGTACTGCGGTCGATGACGGAGTTGCCAGCGCACAGAATTAAGAATAAGAATAAGAATAAGAATAATTTATTGGTCCATTGTTACAAAATAAATTTAAAAAAATAATGATATTGTATGCTTACTGTAACTAGAATATTTAACATAGTATTAAAACAGTGGTCCCCAAACTAGGCAGCGCCTGTATCTTGGGAACCTGAGTTGCGTGATCTTAATTTTAATTCGAAACATTTTTGCGTTAGCTTAAATTTTATTTCAGGATGTTTGAAAATGGACAGAATAGTTAATTAAATAAGCGTAGCGAATTACCAAATAAAATAAATTGAACAAAATAAAATAATTCTAAATAATATTATAGTGTGTGTGTGAGAGTGTGTGTTAGCGTGTGTGTTAGTGTGTGAGTGAGTGTGAGTGTGGTGGTGAGTTGCTGGTGTGAGTTTTGTGTGAATGTCTTGCTTGTGTATTTTAGTGTTAACTCACTATATCCTCCGTGTCGTTGTATGACAGGGAGAGAAGCCAACTTTTTATCATTCTTTTATACGAGTGGGTGTTAAGACCTTTAGTATTATAGCGCTTGCTTATTTTATTGTAGATATAAGTGTGTGAGTAAGAGGGGCACCGTCGGGCCAGAAGACTGTTTGAATTAGGAAGAGGGACGTGTAAGATACGTTTTGAAAGCAGGCTTTGGTAGTCAGGTCTGTTTTTAGTAGATTTGTGTGCATGCAGTGCGGCACTGAGTATGTATAGTTGACGTACTCGAAGAACCGGAAATTGGTTGTATAGCAGATCTGTCGGGAACCTAAAAGGCTTTCTAAGCATCACTTTAATTACGGCTCTTTGAGCTCTTTCTATTTCAATAAATATGCTTTTCCCGGCTCCGCCCCAGACGGAGATTCCATACTGGAGTATTGACTGACAAAGACCTAGGTATATTGCTCGGAGAATTTTAATAGGTGTGCAGTCTCGTAGTTTTTTCATGACGTAGATTAGTTTTCTGACGCGGCCCGCTAGCAAGTGTATGTGAGGTTGAAATGATAAATTTTCGTCTATTGTAATACCTAGATATCTAAGGGAGGAAATACGGTCTATAGGAGTACAGATACAGTTTGTGAGTGGTGAATTGTGATCGTTGCGGCATGTGTGAAATTTGAGTGTCAATTGGCGAGGAGGACTGGAAGCTATGGTTTTGAAGAAAGTGATCAGCTTAGTTTTTTTTACGTTTAGTGTAAGTAAATTTCTACTCAGAGTCTCGGAGATTATAAGCAGACCATTTTCGGCAAGTCGATACACCTGTTCCCAAGTTTTGGCATGGAATATGATTACCGTGTCGTCTGCATAAGAAATTATTTCAGCGTTTTGAAGCGGTGCATTAAGGATGTCATTCATATAGAAAGCAAAAAGAGTCGGACCGAGAGTACTACCTTGAGGAATTCCAAAGTTGATTGGTAGTAATCCACTAGAGTAGTCACCTACTTTTACTAGTTGCCGGCGATTTGTTAGATAGCTTCGAAACCAATCTAGCGCGTTTCCTCGTATTCCAATACCTTCTAGTTTTGACAAGAGTAGATCTACCGATATTGTGTCAAACGCCTTGGCTAGGTCAAGGAAAACTGCCAAGACGTGTTCGCCCTTTTCAATACAAGAAGCTATGGAGTTGGTCAATAATATACCAGCGTCCTCGGTCGACTTACCTTTTCTAAAGCCAAACTGTCTTTCAGATATTAGATTGTAATGTTCTAAAAAATTGACTAGTCGCTTATTTACAACTTTTTCAAGAAGTTTTGATAGAATGCACAGGAGTGCGATAGGACGGTAATTTTCCGGTAGTTCTTTAAGACCGCTTTTATGAATGGGTCGGACACAGGCAACCTTCCAGCAGTCTGGGAAGATGCCGTTTTCCAAACTTAAGTTAAAAATGTGAGTGAGTGGTTTTAACAGTGTTTTTTTAAGAGGTAAAATTTGTCTGACACTAATTTCATCCAGTCCGCCTGCGCTGTCAATTTTAAGTTGATCTATAAGTTTTTCTATTTCGTCCTCATTCGTTGGGTGGAAGAAAAAAGAGTGTGGTGGAGTTTCACGTGGTTTATATTTGCCCGCAAGGGATGCTTGTGTCTCGGACAGTCGCGTAAGTATTAGATCAGAAAGATTGTTGCCTAGGGAAGTGAAATAAGCATTACAACTATTTAAAGAATCGACAGGGTCCTGAGAGTTAGATAATAACTGGGAAGAATCACTTTTTTCGGTATTTGGGTTGTAAATAGATTTGATGGTGTTCCAGAGCTTTTTTGAGTTATCTTGGTTTTTGATTATGAGTTGACTGTTATAATCAGTTTTAAGTTTATGTAGCAAGTTGTTACAAAAATTTTTGTACCTAGTGTACACTAGGCGTCGCATTTCGTCATTTGGATAGGATCTTAAAGCTAGATGAAGATTATCACGATGCCTCATGCATCGCATGAGGCCTGGCGTTATCCAGGGTTTTATATTGTATTGACTTCGAGTGATAGTGATTCTACGTGAATTTTTAGCGATTGAGTTGGAAATAGTTTCAATTAAGGAGTTAACGGATGAGTTTGTGCAATTGGTAGTTAATACGTTAGACCAATCTGTGTTTTTCATTTCTGCGGCGACTGCCTCTTCGTCAATTTTAATTTTATACCGGGGTCTAGCTTTGGTGGGAGTGTGCTTTTGGGCTATGGCAGCCATGGTTATATCATGATCTGTAATAGATGATTTTCCTATGATCCCTACAGATGTGAAGTTCGACTTGACAAAAATGTGGTCAAGACAGTTGCGCCCCCTGGTAGGCTCGGTTATCGCAGGCAAAAATCCGTGCGTTGCCATCAGACTTAGATATTCAGTGTGCTTGTTGTTGTTTAAATTATAAATATCAATGTTAAGGTCCCCGGTTACTATAATAGTTGGGTACTTTTTCAATTGCGTAAGGACCGTGTCTAAGGAAATCATAAAATTATCAATGTTCGGAAAAGAGGGAGAGCGGTAAATTCCCAGGACAGCCACCTTATCGTCTAGTATAGTAAGTAGACTGTCCGCTTCTGCGACTTCTGTATCCAGTACATAAGTGTTCCAAGAGGTTTTGGTGTAGATGACTACACCTCCGTTTTTATTTTGTTGAGTATAACTCCGGGATGCTGAATACCCTGGTAGTGGGTCAAGTACTGTCATGTCACTTAACCAACACTCAGTTAAAACTATAGCATCGAATTCTGTGTCAAGGCGCTGGAAGGCTGTGTAGAAGTTATCAAAATTATGTTGATAACTTCTAATGTTAAGCGAAAGGATTTTAAAATTGTTAAAGTTTGGTAGGAGTTTCCTACATTCTTCTAATTTATCACATGTGTGACAATTTATAGTAACATTTTCGTCAATGTCGTGGATGATGTCAAGTAAAGCCATTGATGTAGTTGATGAAAATGTTATTTGTAGTCACTATGTGTGTTGTAATTGTTACTATAGAAGTTTCGTGAACATAAAGATGTAGGAAAGCAGTAATGTGAAGATGTATGTGTAGGTGTGTTTTGGTTGTGTTCGTGACGTGGGTAGGAGTTCGTGTGTTTGTTACAGTGAGAGTACCGTAAACTACGGAGAAGTTTGTGTAGGTGTGATTATGTTGCAATAATATTATTAAGGTACACAGTGTGTTTATAAATTGCAGAGAAAAGGCATCAGAATAAAACTTGAACATAAAATAAAATTTAAAAGGAATATAAAGGTAAAAAATATTGTGCGATCTTAAAGTTAAATGAGATCTTATAATAAGAGATCTAAGAATAATAAAATGTGTGTACGTTACGTCACTCTGGGGTCCCAGAACCCAAGTGGCGGTCCAGGTCTTCAAAGTTCCGTATGTGGATGGAAGGGTTGCCTTCTTGCTTCCGAACGAGAACGTTACCATATTTAATCCAGCAGAACTTGTAACTATGTTCCTTCGCAGCAATTTTGGTTGCACGAAATAACTGCCTGTTTCCTTGGGTGAGGCGCTCATTTATGTAGATATTTCTCTTTACACCAATTACCTTCGCGATGCGGGAGAATTTTTCGTAAATAGATTGCAAGGAAAAATGTGGCGGTAAAAATATCCGGTTTTATTATCGATGTTGAAATATTTTATAGACATAATAGTTCTGAAAGCATAACTGTTTCATCGAATTGATTATTATCAAAGATCTTAGGAGCTATTTCTATTTAATGTTATCTGGGATCTTAATTTAGATGAAGTCTTAT
The DNA here is from genome assembly GCA_947364205.1 of Agrochola lota. Lineage (NCBI taxonomy): Eukaryota > Metazoa > Arthropoda > Insecta > Lepidoptera > Noctuidae > Agrochola > Agrochola lota. The sequence goes on along the minus strand of OX376246.1, from coordinate 2,392,965 downwards.
CGATGATTGCTCGAAAATTGTTCTCTATCAAAGATGTCGATTTGAAATGCATTAAGGAGATAAAAAAATATTGCAACTTCATGCATTATGCTGAGCGTAATAGTTAATATTGATGCGATATTTCATTCGTCATACTTACTATGATTTATTACGAACTAAAGACCCGACTCTGCGTCGCACGGTTTTTACGACTTGAAAAAATCGAGATTTCGAGAGATTCTATATTAAATGTAAGTTAAATATGAATGTTTTATACATATAAACCTACCGGAATAAATTCTCTAAATCATGGTGAAAACCGCATCAAAATCCGTAGCGTAGTTTAGAAGAACAACGCGAACACAGATAGACACGAAAAGCTACATTATTTTATAATATGTACAAGAGATAATTATAAATAATTATCTCCTGAACATATTATAAAATAAAGTGTTTTACTGTTTAACTTTCATTCAGGAAAATCTATATCATAATATGATATAGTTTTCTTGAATGAAAGTTAAACATAAAGAAAAGAAAGTTTATTTTATTACTCTTTCAAGTTACAGTTAATTAATAGAATCAGAAAGATAGAAAACGCAATGATAATGGTGACTCAAGACAAAATATTACTAGAAATTCATTTAGTTGTAAGTTAATAGCAAAAACGATCAGTATTTTCATTACATTCAACTTTCTCTGGACAGTCATATATTATATACTTACTAATATAATTTAATAAAGCTGAAGAGTTTGTTTGTTTGTACGCGCTAATCTCTGGAACTACCGGTCGGATTTGAAAAAATCTTTTTGCGTTTCATAGCCCAATTCTTGAGGAAAGTTAAGGGCTATTTAATCATTCATTTCATCACGCTATGGCCTTTAAGAACCGAGCAAAAAGAAAAGTGGTGGGTCGGGGGCCGAGAGAGGGATAAACCATAACCTAAGTAAGGACATGGGATAATTTTAATCTCAGTAGTACGTTCCCGTGTGATAATTCCCGACATCCACGCGGGCGGAGCCGCGGGAAATTTTACTTCAGCTCGCCATTCCTACGAGTTAGTTGGCTCCGGTATTTTATGATGTCATTATATCCAGTGACGTCAGAGAAAGATATAAAAGCCGAGACCATGGTGTGACATGGCTTCTTTATTTATTGATGTTCTAAATATATTAATTTTCTTTTTTATTGATGTCTGTTGCTATGGTTTTAATCATATTATTAATGAATTTTCTGACTAACTAGAGAGGAATACTTACTTTATCAAGTCAGCTTCATCTGCCTGCGTTTTCCCAACTACGTTGGGGTCGACTTCCAGTCTAACAGGATGCAGCTGAATACCAGTATTTTACATGGCGCGACCGCCTATCTGATCTCTACAACCCAGTTACTGGGTAACACGATACCCTTTGGTAAGACTGCCAAGACTGGTTGTCAGATTTTCGGGCTTCTGACTACCCGTAACGACTGTCAAAGATCTACGAATGACAGCCGGGACCAACGGCTTAACGTGCTTTCCGTGCGTCTCGATATGTAATGGATGGTCATCCATCCACGAACCAATCACGGCAAGTGTAGCTTAACCTTCGATCGACCCCATACCACTGTTATTATTTAGCCACGAGCCCCATTATATCCAGTGACGTCAGAGAAAGATATAAAAGCCGAGACCTATGGTGTGACATGGCTTATTTATTGATGTTCCATATTAATTTTCCGTTTTATCGATGCCTGATGTTTTCGTTCTAATAATAATAAAGAATAGAATATTCCGATTAGTGTGATCGTGGCTAAATAATAACAGCCACAGGGGCGATCGAAGGGTAAGCTACGCTTGCCGAGGTCGGCCCGTGGATGGGTGACCATTCATAACATAATCGAGACCCCTCGTGCCTCGAAAAGCACGTTTAGCCGTTGGTCCTGGCTGTCATTCGTAGATCTTTGACAGTCGTTAGAAAAGTCTGACAACCAGTCTTACCCAAGGGGTATCGTGTTACCCAGTGACTGGGTTGTATAGGTTAGATAGACAGTCACTTCATATAAAATACCGGTATTCAGCTGCATACGCTTAGTCTGGAAACCGACCCCAACAAAGTTGGGTAAAGACTAGGCAGATTGATTGACTACTTTATCAAGTCTAGACATTATTATTTCCAGATAAATAAATTATTATAATATTAGTATTAATAGCATTCATTTACCTTAACCTTTACGTAAGTACTTTGCAGGCCGCAGCAGTATGTACTAAATATTATATTTACCACAGAATAACTACTGATACTCGAAAGATATAAGAGTTACTCGATAGAAAGAGAGGCAACTTCTAGGTGAATATAACTGTTGGTAATTAGCGCTGTGTGAACTTTTTTTTTTTTTGTGGTTGGGAGATTATCAAATAACTTCTCCCGCTCTGGGTGGAGCGGAAGGGCGTGTCAGACTTTTACTGACTAAAACCCAGCCGTGTTCCTTTCGTTGCCTGTGTGCCTTCCGTTGCCTATGTGCCGGGGCCACGATATACCTTTCGGACAAACTAGCAACCCCGGCAGGCAGCGCTGTGCGACCTGAATTGCACTTTATTGTGTCGTAGCACGATTCGCTTTTTATTTAAATAATTTTGCGGAGTGAACTATCTGTATCTCTGGCTTTACGCCACAAAATAAGATTTATCGTAGTCCCATATTTCCTGTTACATCCTCAAAACACCTAGTCTGACGTAAATTAACATCAAACATTTTATATAGTAGGAAAACAATAAGGAAACTTGAGCTAAACAATTAATTAATTCTATACGAACGACGTTGGAGCCGCCATGATGTGCATAATCGATGCAAGGATGTAACAGAAATTCTTTTGGTATTCAACGCGATATTAACAGGGGGACCGAGATATCATTCACACAATGGAATGCCAGTAATGGAATTGAAATGGATTTTTCTCATCTCTTCCCCCAGTCCTCTTTTTGGTCCGTATTTAGAATAAGAGGATAGACGTCATTCAATAGTAAAGCTAAATATAGATTGAACTGTCGTTTTGACGTCAATGGAGAACGTTATGTCACGAATTGCCTGTATCATCGTTCTCTTGCCTTTTTCGCAATTTATTTGGGGTAATATAAATTGGTTACTCATGTGGCTGTATCACTTACATATAAGTTCTGTTAACTTCTCTGTCAGCTTATTTCATACAAATTGTTTAATTTTTTCTATTTATTTATCTATGATCCATACATAAACTGACGACTTTATTCCCAAGAGGATAAAAAAAAAAACATTTTACAAAAAAAAAAAAAACTACTCCCAAAAAAAAACACTAAAAAGTGAAAAATGACTTTAATTTCGGAAGTCGGTGTCTTTGGTTTTGAATTTTCGTTCTTTGCCACCGTCTTCCGAAAATCGAAAATTATAACCTCGAAGTCGGTTAAAAAAGAAAGAATAACTCAGCATGCCACCTGTTACAATCCTTACTCCTTTTGCCTCGTTTAATTTCATACATCTGGTCATACACGCACGTCGATTGTGAGTACTACGCACCTGACCTTTCTCAAGAACATCGCCGATAAGGTCACTATGTCCTTCCAGGGCATCCCCTCCAGGCATTTCCACTCGCATCTGCCTTGTAAATTACCTTTTGTTAGTCGCCTTTCATTCTCATTTATATTTTGGCATCTATGATCTACGTTTTACGGTTAAGAGGGTTTATCCTAAAAGTTGGCAACGTCGCAAATAACTGTCAAATATGTACCTGTTTTGATTCTTATAGCAATATTACTGAATAGAAATAAGAAATGTGACTAACTAATTGCAATGATAACATTGAATTTGATGTTGTACCCATTTTAGGTGTAAAAAACGCATTTGGCAAGTTTCCAAATAGTTTTTTTTTACATCTAAAACTAAACATTCGGTGTTACGATATTAATTATTGCATTTCATAATCAATATTCTAGTTCGCTAGTTAGCCACGTTTTTTTTCCACACAGTAATATTGTTAAATTAATCAAAACAGTGAAATATTTGACATCTATTTGCGACGTTGCCCACCTTCAGAATAAACGCTCTTAACTAAAAGATACTTGTATCTAACGGATGACAGGCACAATCTGCCTTACTTCAATCATGATAAAGATAGTATCTCCCCACATTGATCTTCGGCATCAATATTTATGCTTGCGTGAAGATTGAAGACCATGGTCCATGACTCCATTGATTTATCATACCTCGTTCTGTTCTGTGGAGGACCAGTCCTTTAGTATTTTTGGGTACTGCCATCATCATTATCATTCTCGCGCCCTTATCCCACCTAATTAGTGGTCGGTGCAACATGTACTTTTTTTCCATACTTCTCTATTAGTCATTATATCGGTAGTCACCCACTTTCTAGCCATATCATCTTCCACACAGTCCATCCATCATTCTGCAACTTGAGGCTTACTTTCGATTCGCTATTTAAGCTGGTTTGATTGATAGAAGGATATTTTGATTGACATTATCTTTTAATTCACAACCATACAGGACATGGCGCCAATTTCCGATAAGGAAGCCTGCCAGTTCTGCATATAAATTGAAGTTTTCACTTTTCGCTATAATTTAGTTAGATGGACAGTTTTGTAGAGAGCTTGCAACATTCATAGAAAAAGAATGTATAGATGCAATACCCCGCTCCGGATAGGGTTACCATTTCGAAATTTCAAATGTCCTGACAAAAAGTTTAGGGAAAAAGGTGCACGGACTTTTTTGCATACGTCCGGTAATTTTTTTGCTTTTTAATCTTTCTTCGTCAGTATTAGTAACTTCTTTTATTTTTTTAAAGTTAATCATCTGAAGTCGTAACCCTGGCTCCGAACAATTTCGGGGCGTAAAATACGTTCAACACAAAGATTGTATCGTCGTAGCACAAAGGAAAGTCGTTTCGACAAAGTCTAACCTATGAAGCAATGAGATAGCAATATCTTTCAAAATCATTCAGATTATGATTGATAGTGTGATATGCAATTAGGTGGTAGTACCTAGTGTTGCCATCTTACTTTGTGCTAAACTGAGGCCATTTTGGCCTAAGTATTTTTTTAATAGCTTTACGATGTTTTTATCGTATATATGCAAATAAACGTATTCACTTTCTTTCTGTCTTTAAAGTTGTGTTATTCTACAGTCCAACAGCGTTGTTACCGAACGTCTATTACGGCTCGCAATCATTGTAAATTACGAACGTGTTATGATATGGTAACATTTTGAAAGTGACGGATTGTATGCACGTCTGTAGCTTCAATTTATACGCTCAATAAATCATAGTAATGATAAATAATGGCTCTGCTTGTAGTTAGATAAAGCGGATTAATCTAATATTTGGTATTACGTCTTTTTATTTTGTGCGACGTAATGTTTATTATCGCATCGTATTTCGTACGGGTATTCAGCAGCCCAAAAGGGCTTATTGGTGATTAGCATGAATTTACTCGCCGGAAACGAGCGAATCGATATATATATTTTTTTTAAATTATTATTTAAAAGTGTCGATTAGTCTGTTTCGGGGAAGTTTATTCGTGCGAATCACCAATAAGCCCCCAAAAGTCTGACAACCAGTCTTACCAAGAGGTCTCGTGTTACCCTGTAACTGGGTTGTGGAGGTCAGATAGGCAGTCACTACATGAAAAATAGTGGTGCATTGGATTAGACTGGAAGCCGACCCTAACATAGTTGTGAAAAGACTGGCACAAAATGGTAAACGCCCCTCGTTACTTATCAAAGGAACCTATTCACATTGAATACTAGTACTTGATCAAATGTAAAAGATCAAATAAAGTGAAATGTATAACAAGACCTGTGCCAGTTAACATCGCTTTGAATTCAGTGCACATCGAAAGGGAAAGGATCGTAACAAATACATAAATGTATAATTTTGTCTTCAACAACAAGTAAAGAGGCACTTGTGGCTAAATAATTACAGCCGCACGGGTCGATCCATCAGGTCAAGCTGGGCTTGCCGCGGTTGGTCCGTAGATAGGTGTCCATCTTTACCAAGACCCCTCCCCTCCGTGCCTCAGACAGCACGTTAAGCCGTTGGTCCCGGCTGTCATTCCTGGATCTTTGACAGTCGTTACGGGTAGTTAGAAGCCCGAATACTCCACCAGTTATCGTATTACCCAGTAACTGGGTTGTGGAGCTCAGATAGGTAGAAGCTCCATGTAAAATACTGATATTCAGCTGCATCCGGTGAAAGATTTGCAATGGATTTCATATCAATTGGCAACTGAATAGGTGTTTTCTGAAGATGTCTCCGGTAGAAGTTATAATCACTACGCTTGGTAGACTCAGTAATTACTGAATGATAGTTTTTTCTGAATTAATTTACTACCGGGATAAAAAGTCCTATATCCTAACCCAGATTATGATCTACCAGTGAGTCGAATTTCATCCAAATTCATACAGCCGTTAAGGCGTGAAAAGGTAACAAACAAACAACCAGATTAACTTTCGCATTTATAATATTACGAGCTGCACCCTACGGTTTCGGCCCTCGATCCTGTGGGAATATCGGGATAGTCCTATGTCCTAACCCAGGTCATGCTCTACCCATGTGCTAAAGTTCATCCAAATCCGTTCAGCTGTTTTAGCGTGAAAGCGTAACAAACAAATAAACTCACTTTCGCATTTATAATATTAGTTAGGATAGTATGAAATATGGATACGTTTAATTTAATTTAATTACATTACTGTTTTGTCCAAGGATAACTAGGGCTTTTTCGGTACCTGTTGGATTATATTCTTCGCTTGGGAGAACTTGGTCTTTTCTTTGGCTTCCTCAAAAAAAACCTTACAAGAAACAAACAAACCTTGTATTTCCCGAATATGAGTAGGTAACGATTCTTCTATTGAAGCATTTTGGCACAGTATAATAAAGTAACAGTATTACGTCTCGGCAGTGACCTTGGAATAATTGCCTACGGCCGGTCGGTAGATAAACCTTCCGCGTCCGTGCGTAACTGCCGCGCACTCGAGACTGTGCGTATTGGTATACACTGAGATTTTGAATCGCGTCGTTTCGGACATTTTCTATGAAGACGTAATACTAGCCAACGAGGCAGTCGAGAATTATTTTTAACATCTTTATATACTTAACTATCAGCTAAGTACTAATAACATGTGTCAAGTGTCTTTCAAAATGACCGTAAATTCAATTACTTTATGTAAGTACCACAAACGCGATGTAAATTAAATTAATGTAAGTACTAAAGCGATGTTTATTGAAATAAGCCACACTATAGTATGAAAACCTTTGTCTTTTATTATGACTTAGCCATCATACTATGTATTATTATTAGAAAACTTTACCAGTTGTAGTCAAAACATCTCGACTAACTTACATAACAGTTCAAAACATCGCTATTTCAAAACTAATTCAAAAGACCAATACATTTCCTTTTAAACTATACAAACAAATGTCAAAATTAAACACAAAACGGGGGCACGGTGGCAATCAAAACAATCGTAGAACGTCGAGTGCACACAACGATACATCAAGCTGTATATATTTCAGTATAAAGTGACCTAGCAATGGGTGGGCTTTCCGCCCAAAGCGGAGTCAGCTTATATTGGAAAAATATAGCTTGATATTGGTAACAAACTCAATACTAGGGTTAGTTTCCATTCTGCACCCCAAATCCGTAGCACACTTTCTTTGACAATCCGTGGGATTGAGTTAAGCAATTACTCCGGTGATTTGTCCAGACATGTCTGGAACCACGGACCACCCGTCCGGATTTTGTACGGCCTTGTAATTTGAACTACCTACGAGAATGATGAAAAAGAAAAAATATCCGGATTTTTTGTCGGGACTTTTCAAATTTCAAAATGGCAACCCTAGTCATAACACGTCAGTTTTCACACGGAACGGTGCATCAATTAAAAGTTTAAACCTGTTACATTTCCGTTGAGGGGTGACTGGGGACTGGACATTGTTGTTAACGAGTCTTTGAGTTGGTTTTAAAAGGGAGTCCTTTAAAAATATTTGTATTTTGTACTGCAAGTCACGAATGACTAGGGAAATTCAAGGTTAGCGTGCATTGTGTCGGCATCAATATTCAATAACAATAAGAAATAAAGATAAAGAAGATATAATATCTAGTATACCACATAAAACTGCTCTTCAGGGTAAAAGTTTTTTTGGAATGGCATCTAAAATGTACAACAAGATACCTGTGGACATTTTAAGCACCAAGGAACTCCCACTATTCAAATATAAATTGCGTAATTTTTTAATTGACAAAGCTTACTACACGATCCAAGATTTTCTTAAGAATTAGTACCTACTACAATCTGTCACCACACACCTAATTGTTATTTTGTAAGAATTGTTTTATAAGTGATACCTAAGAATTGTTTTATACTGCATGTTGACATAATTATTGTATGCCTATTAGGCAGGACATAATGGAACTGTAATTTACCTAACATCTGTATGTATAACCTATGCCCACTATAAAAAGATTTGATTAGATTTGATTTGATCAAACACGAGACTAACGAAAACAACAAATTGTACAAATGTAATACCTGAAGGGTTACAACAAGGGTTAAGCAGGGGTGTACCTACTGTACGTGTACACCCACATTTCGCCAGATAAGTTTAAGTCTCACGTAATAGGGGGCGAGCCTATTATCAACAACCGGCCACAAATCCAGACTCCGGGCTGCTATTGAGAAATTCCTGATGGAAAAACCCAATAACATTTTGCCCGACCTGGGAATCGAACCCATTACTTGCGACCACTACACCAACGAGGTATTTACCATAACATTTTACTATAGAAAAGTAAAATTATGGCAACAAAACTTCTAAATAAAAGTATCGATCGATCATTGAAGAATAACTTTAAACTGGACTGCACAAAATTTCTCTTCGGCTAACATTTCAAACATCTATCGTATCTCATTTAAAGCCATTTACATATTAATTTGTCATTCGACACTTGGAACAGTGGTTCTCATACTTTCTTTAGCGCGGATCGTCAAAATCTAAAAATATTAAATTCACTGGCAGACAACGCACAGCCTAAACTGCTGGGTCTAAAAGCATGAAAGAGATTTCCTTATACAACGAAGGCGAGCAATAAGGATTTTTGAAATTTGACCCCCTATAGGGTTAAAATGGGTATGAAAGTTTGAATGGAAGTGATTTTTGCCGGTAAGAAATATACAGGGTGGCAGGGACTTCGACGCGAAAACTGGTACCAATGGATTAAGTACAAGTTTTTGAAAATTTTCAACGCAGGGGTTGAATTTTTTTGTCAGTTATTAAAAAAGAAAATCTGCTGTTTCATATAAAAGTGCAATACCTATGCGGTAAAAATGTATGTAACAGCTATTTTTTTTTTAAATAACCGACGAAAAATTTCAACGCAGGGGACTTCAGCATCATGCACTGAATCCATGTATCCATAGTAACAGTCTTCGCGTCGATGTCCCTGCCACCCTGTAGATAGAGCCATCTACGAAGACGCAAGTCAGTACAGCTTACAGCCTCTGCCCAAATAAAAAATAGTCTAAACTTTCAGTACAGTAATCGCGTTTAGGAAGAATGGGGCGCATCGACTCTTCGTGGATGGCACTATCTGTACCATTGGGCGCACGACTTGTACATTAAAGATAAATATAACAGGTACCCCTTACATCCAGTCATTGATCCTTTAGGGCAGGGGTTGGAGCAAAAAGTAGGCCACCTTCAAACCCAAGGGTGTCGTAAAAAACGACAGCGAAATTAAATTGCCGAGGGGATGCACAGCAGCGTCCTCCTGTCTGCCAATGACAACAAAAGGCAATCATTAATTTATATCTATCATGTGTGTTGTTTTTTGACAATTGATTGGCTTTGAGACGCTTAGAAGCTGTGAACAGTAAGTTGCTGATGGAGATAGTAAATTAATGGTGAAAGAGAAAAATGACGAGAGTAGAACTCGGATTCTGGCATTTGACAATTTGAAGTTGGGAACTTGTAAAATTTTACTTCAGCATTAGCATAGGGATGATGACTGATTGTTATATGATTTTTTTTTAGTCCGTCTTTGATATTATAAAAAAATTATTGGATACGTATTTTTTCGTCTTTTACGTAATCGGCGATACATTGAGGTAAAATGTGCCATGACGTCACGAGTATGTAGATTTTATATAAACTAGTGACGTAGCGACCCCCACTCCCCAACTTAAAATGCGTTTTATCTAAGCATTTTTTTATTAATATGATAAAGTAAAAATACGTGTCTAATATTTTTGTATTATCTGACTGACGGACTAAAAAAAAGATATTTGGCATTTCGCGGGCTTAGAGTTTGACAAATTCTCCACTTCAGAACCTATAGGTATCGAGATAAGACAATGTATTCCGAGATACTTTTCTTCAGTATCAACTTTGAATGTCACAATAAAAACTAACTTAACAGCACTTTGAGTACCACTGTGCCAAAATGGTAGGCCGGGACCGGTATTCAAATTTCTAAGTTCAAGATCACTGGGTGGGTACGCGCCTTACCACCGTGAATTTGTGGAATGCCTCGCTGTGTGTGATATTCGCTCCACTTCGGTATGTGGAGCATGAAGATATGGGTATATGAGCTCCTGCATTTCTATGGTAGCGGTTAACGTTTGAGCTTTGAATGAGCATTTTTATTATGAGATAAATGGTCTAAAGAAAAAATATCGCACCTGTGTCGAGCTGTTCTAAAATGCTTATGATCACTGGGATGAATTGTACGGAAGACAGATGAGCTGTGGGGTGAACTGTACGGAAGACAGATGAGCTGTGGGGTGAACTGTACGGAAGACAGATGATCTTTGACATAGGCTGATATTGCTATAGACCAAATCCATTAAACGTTAAGTCCGAAGAAGTGAAAACTTAAAACTATAAAATAGCAGTGGCCACCCTTATAACTACAGACATACTGTTAACATTGACATGTCGGTGACGCGAACCCATAAGATTTTCCCCAACCAAAAATGAACTTTTTACTTCAAAAACACTGGAATACGTACACTTAAAAATGTATCTCAGGTGTACATAAGCATAGCATAATCAACTTATAATGTTCCAACTACTGGCCACAGGCCTCCTCGACTCCTTCGACAGGGAGTGGGTTGTAATTAGTGATGGGTAACTCATCATTTTTATATGAGGTTGAGGGAGTACCTCATTTTACCTCGCGAGGTCCTCAAGAGGTACCCCTCATTTGAGGCGAGGAGTCGCACGTCGATGTATTCACCTCACGAGCCGAATTATGAAAGTCGGTTCATTCACTCACTAAGCTCACTCAATACTCACTCGCGAGTACTCGCGTCAATAATGTCAATGTCAATTTTTAAGTGAGGACGAGTGAACGAGTGAGTTGGTTCAATGTTGAAATTCGAGTAACTCTTTCAATTTGCGATCACGAGTACCTCAAACGAGGCACCTCATGAGTGAGGGACACATCTCTAGTTGTAATCACAGTGCCCAGTGCGGGTTGCTAGATGAAACGTCTTCGAATTTTTGGTTCTAGGACATGCCGGTGATCTCACGATCTTTTTCTTCACCGTTTTGAGAGCTGTGATCATGAAATTATTTACACAAACTAAAGCACCTGCCTGGGTTCGAACGTTACTACCCGTTACCGCTAGGCCACTACAGCTCACTAGAACTATCAACAACCAGAAAAGTCATCTGTACACCTGCGATACCAAATAGTTTCATAACAGTATTTTTAATGTCCAACAAGTTCCAAACAATATTATGATCTAATGATACATCCCCATTAAGAACACTATGACAAAAAACAAAGACGCTTCTACGCGTTAATAGAGGATCAACAAAAAAATGACAATGTCAAGAGTACAAAAAACGGGTCCATATGTTGTCCATACGGGTGAGATGACGTCATACATGAGCATGACTATGGCCGCCATTTGCGGACCACAGTGTGTCGGATTGCTACATTAAAATGTGTAATTATTCATTATATCCGTTGTGGTGTTACTTAAGTAAGAGGGTCCTGACTATTTGAGTTGATCAAATACGAGTAGTAGAAGATTACCAATGATAAGGTAAAGCATCAACTTGGTTAAATTAAATTGTGTAAGAATTCACTCATTGTTTTTTGAAGAAAGTAAAGATAAGTTAAACAACTTGAGAACTCCAATCGTTAAACACAACTCTAAATCTACAGAAAAAAATATATGTGGAAAACACAATATAAATCTAGCAACACCGGCAAAAAATGCAAGTTGTCCCTTGAGAATAAAAACGCAACGCGTTATTTTTTCAATATTATATATTGCGAAATTGTAATGATGGCTCCTCCACAAAAGATCTAATAAAGTTGATACTAAAATAAGGTTAGATAATTTAACCAAAACGAAACCAACTCACTAAAATCAGGGGCAGACCGACTTCTCACATCTTTAGCCTCTAAAAACACTAATTTCACAACCTAGCCTAGACAAAATTAAGTTTACTGTGTCAATTCCTAATTTCATCAGAACTAGTATTCTAGTGATCATTTACATAAGATTTGACACTGCAGTCTTATATAAAAGATGATTTTACATTAAATAAAGTCAGATACGGAAAGGACCAATGGTATGGGCATAATATGATGCGGAGAAATTAAGAAACTGTCGGAGGAAAATTTTGAGTATGAATGTGGATGGCTATAAGAATAGGGGAAGACCAGAAAAACGATGGATGGACTGTGTGAGAGATAACATGGATGGAAAGTGGGTGACTACTGAGATGACGACCAGTTCACCAAAAATGCCAGACAACTATAAGTGCCTGACGCTTGTTTACAACTGGACCTAAGAGAAGCAGTAACAAGAAAAGTTTAAGAAAGAAAAGAGGTAGACCGAAGCAAAGATCCGAGGTTTGTCTCAATGATGACATGACAAGGGAGGAAGTGTACTCTGAGAGGATGGCTAGAAGAGAGGTTTGGAAGAAAACGCCATGGTGGCGTGCCGATTCCAAATCAATTGGAATGAGGGCAGGAGGTTGATGCTGATGAGAACGTTACTAAAGTTTACTGCGGCGAGAAAGGGGGAAGCCAAGCCGCTCATACTTCAACGCTCACGGTGAGCGGCGTCCCACCTCGCCGCGTATTCCTAAGGCGTCGAACACCGGTCTCGGTCAAACTATAGCTAAATATGAGTGTACTATATTCGTCTCTGCCTAATCCTTCGGGGAGTACAGACGTCATGTTATGTTATGTCATACAATCTACTAGAAAATGAACAGACTTTAGTGAGAGTGAAGACAATGTTAGTATAGGTTACCTAGTCACTGCCTCACCGGTTAGTTTCTCCGCAATGAGTCGTAAAATTCAGTGCAAACAATAAGTCGTAACTTTCAGTGCCTTTGTTGGTCATTACGAAACGTTTTGTGGTGACAATATTGAAATTAGCTGGTTTGAGAAATGCATTTGTGAAAATAAATTTTATTAAGTTTGCTTGGATAGTTTTTGAGTAAGGTTTAATAATACGTATTTTCCCACTTTCTTTATGTGGCTATGATGATAACTTCCTGTCACAGTTATTTATATAGCAGGTAGTGGTATTCGAATTTGTGTGGGGTAAGAACCACAACTAAAAAGTGAAAAATAAAAACTTTATATTCACAAAAAAAAAGAAAACATGCGGCTTCCAAAAAAACCCATAACAATGTGAAAAATTAATTTAAACCAAACCACCAACAACCAAGACACCGAAATTAGACCATTTCCGAAATTGAAAGTAATTTTTCACTTTGTAGTGTTTTTTTTTTTTTTTTTAAGTTTTTGGTTATCGTCTCTATTAAATGCTAAACGTAGGTTTTTATGTGCTTTTATTTATTCTTACCGATATTGTTTTTGTTTTTTCACTATTCGATCTTACTTTTCATTTGAGAATGTGAAGATGAATGTGTGGCGTGACGTCAATTAATAGATAAAGTAAGAAAGAAATGAGTATAAGTGGAAGTTTGAAAGTGGCGCCAGTGACAGAAATGTTTAAAGGAAATAGTGCCATGTAATGAGGAGGGAGGAAACGCATGTGGGTCTAGGAAATGTTGATAGATGGAGAGGGGTAGGAATGGCTAAGAAAACATGGATGGATTGTGTGTGCAAAAACGTATTGCGCCGACTCGCACAAGTAACTGATAACAAGGTCAAGAAGATGATAATGCGATCTTATTTCTCACCCCTAAAATATGGCGTAAAGTTTTTATGCTGGCAACCCTTGCAACTACTTTCGCAAGTACTTGTTTCTTTTTTGAATATTTATGCTGGTAACCCGGAAGATCATCTGACTCAATCTGTCAATGTTAATAAAAGCCAACTTGACGTTTGAACCTGAACTCTATTTTCCACGTAATTAATTCGTCTTAGAACATAAACATAACTCCATACATACATAATTATGTTGTCAATACGCATATAACTCGGCACGTGGTACTTCAATGTCAACCAGGAATTAATTAGCCGCGAGTAGATCTACTCTGACTCACTGATGGCACTTGTTAGGATGGGGACAAACTTAAGCGGAATCGTGACGTTTTTCCGCACAGATTTGACCATATCTTATTAAGCTGTTCCATCGCAAAACACGCGGTTTCACGACGTTGGGTAGTACGATATCAACGGAATACACGCGCAAATTCCTCTTCATCGTTGCCAGTTAAAATGTACTAAACATTCTGTTTGGGCAGAAAAACTACGTCTGTGATAGTATCACGACCAGCAGAAATAAGCCACGAAATTCCGCTTCGTCGCAGCAAGTTAAAATGTTTCGAAAGTGTCAATGTCTGGACATAAATATGGCGCATCTGCGACCATCAGTATTTATCATCATTTTAGCCGAAAGACGTGCACTGCTAGACATAGCCCTCCCCAAAGCACCCCCACTTCAACCGGTTCTGTGCTTCTCGCATCCAGCGGATTTACACGCGCGAATTCCGCCACGTTTCTCCGCACAGGTTTGTCCGTAGTCTAATACAGAATGCCGACTACTTAATAGAGCATGTGTATTGCGTTTTAAATAGTCTAGTCGAGATGATACGTATAAGAGGCGTAATTATTGTGTTTTATGCTATTCTTTTGGTAGTTATAAATCGCTTAGTTTTGGAGAGTTCTCTATTAAATGGCAATTTAATGTCTTCTTCTTGGATACTGAATAAAGAAATTACACAGTTTTTTTTTCTAGAATGTATAAAAACTCATACGACTGTTTAATTTTGACACTTTCTCCACCCAGGTATGTAATGATTCGTACTTTCTCTGTATGAGAAAGGGCCTTTGCCCTGCAGAGGATCAATAATAGCCTGGTATTATTATTATTTAAGGGTTTCAGCTTTTTTTTCTCAGTCACCAACGTAATTTTTATCGACAACTGTAGGTACCTACCTAGGCATACAAAATCCAGGGGGGCAGCTGCCCTCCACTGCTTCCCCCAGGGTACGCCCAATCGCCCATGACTCAATAGAAAAAATATGCCCGAATCAACACACTTGGCAGACGGAAGGATTTATGATCATAATTACACATTATTAGCACAAATGCAACGCAGTCAGAAAGAGGGATTAACATTCTTAAGCCAATTAGTCTGAATAGCGTCCAGCCACACTCATTCCATTCATGACAATGGAAGAATAGTCAACAATCGACTATACGTCTACGAACAGTCACGGGTCAGTGATATTAACTATCAGTAACGTCATTAGTACTAAGGGGCTTGTGGCTAAATATGTCGTTAAGCTACGCTTACCGTGGTCAATTCATGGAAGGGTGACCATCGTTTACATATCGAGACCCGTCCATGCCTCGGAAAGCACGTTAAGCCGTTGGTCCCGGCTGTCAATCGTAGATCTTTGACAGTCGTTACGAGTAGTCAGAAAACCAGACTTATCAAGGGGTATCGTGTTACCCAGTGTAGCTCCATGTAAAATACTGGTATTCAGCTGCATCTGGTTAGACTGGAAGCCGACCCCAACATAGTTGGGAAAAGGCTAGGCAGATTGTTTTTTTTTTTTTTATGCAATTCTGTGGCAGTGGTATGAGTAAATTTAACGTAAATTCGTACGATTTTTTAATTGAATATTCTCGTTTCGCACACATTATTATTATGGACACAGTGCGTCATCAGTCCCACTGCTGGGACACAGGCCTCCACTCTTTGAGAGGTAGCTAGTATTGAGCTGCATCCGGTTAGACTGGAAGCCGATCCCAACATGTTGGGACAGGCAGGCAGATTGATTTGACGTCATTACCACTAAAGTCAAATAAGGTTACGCCTGCTTTCCACGAAGGGAAGGCCAAAGGTGTAGCTATAGTACACACACACTTCGACAGTTATGTTTAAGTCCCATGTAATAGGGGGCGAGCCTATTTATATCAACCGGGCACACATCCAGACTCCGTGTTGGTACTAAGAAATTCTTGATGAAAAACTCAATAACACTGCGCAAATCAAACCAAGGACTTCAAGCTCAGCAGTAGCGCTTGCAACCACAATAGTAACGAGGCAATCACCAACCACTAAATAAAGTAATTAAAAAGTCAAAATTCCTGCTGGTCTATTAATCTGTAGAAATCTCACCGTGAGGACTTAGGTGAAGTTAGCTATCAATATTGTCAATTCCTGCTATCAGGAGGATTAACTGACACTAACTTCAAGCTCATTTCACAAAAATGTTCACACAACAGTCAAAAACTTTCTCATTCATATAATTAGCTGACATTGCTAGCACACCCATCGAATTACATGCCTCAGCGTCTGACACTTAACCTTTTATTCTTGGTAGTTGCGTCATGAGGATAATAATGATAGATGTACTAGTGTTATAAAAAGAAAGTCCAGTTTGATTGTTATGATTTCACATGAGATCTTGCGAGTGTTATCCGTTTCACATTTGATATACTCGTAGCATTTAAGCTTTTTTTGTGCGTCATTCGAATTTTCGAATAGCGAAGTGTACGCAAAAACAATCAATTATTGTTTTGACTTTTTTGTGTTCGAAGTTTAATTTTGGATGCATACTTTACGGCTTCAAGTTAGACTCCCTAAAATTAGGGTAATTTGAATATCTTAACTGGTAACCCAAATCACAGTAGCGCCACCACTCTAACTGTCAATTTCGGGTTTAAAAATATCCTTGACAGTCTGTAGCATAAATAAAGTGTAGTACAATGCTACAAGATTATATTGGCGAGTGCCAAAATCGGAACTAACGCCGCCATCTTGTTTTGTCAATACAATTTCTGTGACAAGTTCGCAAATGTTTACCAACAACGTAACAACGCCACCCTGTCAATGTCATTCAGGCGCCAAAAGATCCTTGTGGCACCATAATAGTGCAAAATTGTCCAACAGATTGTAAATACGGCATCAATATTGGAAAAACAGACGGCTTTGCTTACCGATCTAACTTATACACAGTGCTACACAATTGATTACAATCACAACATAGTGCAGAACAACAATGAATCGTTAGTTGGACGGTATTGTTACTTAGAATTGTCAATTGAAACAAAATATTACGATACGATCTATATTATTGACTAATTACTACATACAAGTTACAAGTCATTGGTATTTTCTAGACCCTGTCAAAATACATTCGCATCCGAGCCGGCAAAATATGGAATTGAAGTCTACTAGAGATTTATTTATTTAACAATAGAATTTTAAAAGCATACGAAAAATCAAAACAACTCTTTATGTTGAAATTGACCTAAAATGTCATGATTTGATGAACCAGTCATTCAATTGGTCAATTTGAAATTCTGACTTGTATTGATTATTATAATCATAATAATTATGTAAAAATACATATTTGTTACGGTCGCGAATTATATTTTGATGATCAACATAAACCTAACCTGCAAATTGCAAAAAAACGTAAGAAAATTGAATTTCGCGGGCTTTGAAAAAAGAGACTGACTTTGAAAAGTTAATAACAGTGTTCTACAGTTATGGTCAGGGTTTTAAATAGGTCCGACTTCTAAAATTATGTCATTATCCGCTCCAACAACTTAAGTGCAGATTTTTTTTTTCATTCAAATTAATATAAACAACGCACTTCACACTAATTACCAAGCTACATACCGACTAATTACCAAACAAATCAATGAGCGCAAATAATTAAACATATAAAAACCTCCTCAATTAACCAGAGGCTGCGTGACGGATACATATCATTGCTTTACGCGTAAAAAAAGTTAACTGTTTGGTCTATTGTTAGGCCGGGTGCACATTATTCGGTTGTGAAGAAAAAAGTTGGCATTTTTGTAAGAGGCGTTTATACGGTTTTTGCTTTTAGATTGTTCTCCGTTATTCCTTTCATGTGATAACAAAAACAGCATCCTTTTGCAATGAAAAATAAGGTTCGGATAAAAGATTTATCGAGCAGATGCAGTCGCTTTGATGACAGGTACCTGGATTAGATCTCATCTTCCTGCCCTTGTCCCATGTTACTTGGGGTCGAAACACGTTTTCTTCTTCAATTCTTCCCTGTCAACCGTCACATTCCTCACACAATCCATCCATCATTTCTTAGGCCTTCCTCTCCTCTCCATCCATCAATATTTATATTCATCACTCTTTTAGTCGCATGCATTTCCTCACTCCTTATCACATGGATTAAATCTAATGTGAAATATAAAACCGGGTATAGCATCCATGCCTGGAAAGTTTAATATCCAATAGTGACCTTAGAAATATGGGGTTTATTGATTGATTATCATAAAAAAGTTAATTACCAAAGTAAGGAAGGAAGCACACTTCTCTTCAACTTTCTCTGGAAAACAATTTTTAACGCACGGTCTCTTCTGCGATCGACCCACTTATAGGAAAAGGTACAATACTCTTACTTGCCAGTTCGGAAAATATCGGAGATTTTATTGGAAAGCTGTCTGTTTTAGGAAGAATAGACGACTGAAACGTCTCGTCTAGGTATCGTGTCACCCAGTAACTGGGTTGTAGAGGTCAGATAGGCTGTCCCTTCACGTAAAATACTGGTATTCAGCTGCATCCGGTTAGACGGGAACGGGGAAAGGCTAGGGTGGTGATAGATGATGACACGAGCAAAGCAAAACGTCTAAAATGGAGCGAGCGGTATTAAAAGTCACGTTGTTAAATTCATCACTTTCTCCTCACCTCATATCTTTTAAAGTTCCTTCCATCGCTTGTAAAGTCCCTAGCTCCTCTGAATACTGAATAGTTTTGCAAAAAAATATCTGCTGGTATAAATGCTGGTCCCGTTGTAAAAGTGGTCCGTAATGATGAGTATAGAGCTCCATATGCATATACAAAAAAAAAATGTTGGAAGGGCAAGAAAGTGCAAATCAAAACCAAATCATGGCAAGGTGTTGTCAAATCTAGTACATTTACAGTTTCCTATATCGCGTTTAAAGTCACTGGGGCTAGTCTATGAACAGCATATGAGTACACATCCTAACAACAGCCCAGTAGAGCATAACAAATGATAGTAAAAACACCATGAAACTGTACTTAGTTAGTTTATTAATGTTTTGGTTCAGAGATACGACGGAAAAAGATGATAGGAATCGATTATACGTATAGATTATTATGGAGATTAGATAGTTCGATTATTAGTTTTCATGGATCTTTAGGCTTTTGAGGTGTTGAGAATGGCGTACATATCTTTGAACTGTCATAGAACATCAATCTGCGTAACCTTTTCCCAACTATGTTGGGGTCGTCATCCAGACTAACCAGATGCAGCTGAATATCAGTATTTTAAATGGAACGACTGCCTATCTGACTTACACAGCCCAGTAACTTGGTAATACGATGCCCCTTGGTAAGACTAGTTGTCAGACTTTCGGGCTTTTGACGACCAGTAACGACTGTCAAAGATAGACGAATGACAGCCGGGAACAACGGCTTAACGTGCTTTCCGAGGCAAGGAGGACTAGGACTCTGGGTATGTAAAGATGGTCCCCTTCCACGGACCCACCCCGGCAAGCGTAGCTTAACCTGATGGATCGACCCGTGCGACTGTTATTGCTTAGCCACGAGCTCCTCAACTGTCTTAGAACATAATCTATGCTAAACATAAGGATCCATCTACTAGCAAAATCAAATAGCGTCAATTACACTCGGTCGAGGATATTTTTTTTACATAAAAGTTACAAGAGCTTATTTATTTGTCTTTGTCTAGGTGGAGCCCTGCCCCGACCACATATTAAAGGGCGGGACGAACTGGACAAAACAAACAAAATGGTCCACATTAGCCCTGAATCGACACAGCTGAAAATCATGCAGAGTGTCTTTGTCCAGCAGAGCGATGAACCAAACAAAGAAAAAAAAAATATCCTCCCGTCTTTAAAATATCAGTCAAATTCAATTATATTCGTTACAAAAGTATCAAACTACAATTCAATATCATATGTCTGTCTGTACCAGTCATCCTTAATCAATCAAAGAGTCAATGAACGGCAGAAATATTAAAATACTAAAAAACTACATCACAATATTTGCATTTAACAACTACTCGACAGCAACAAGAAATAAAACGCTGTCAATATGGACTAAACAGTAAAAAAAACCCAGCTTCATAAAATTGCCAAAAATGAACCTTTATGCGACACCATAAGAACTAAAAACAATTGTAATTGTCAATCAACAAGAACCGATCCAATTTGTATCCCAACGTAATGTAAAATCGACTTTAATTCTTCAACAATAAAAAAGCGTCTTACAAGAAAACACAAACATTAAACATTTCAATAAATTTTCAACTTTACTCTGTTGAAATAAGATCGAAAACACACTTATATCATACCGAAAGTGTTGCCATATGAGAAAAATGTGTTTCCCATGGTATTACAGGCGACAATGCGTGGAAGTTGACACGCGTCTGGCGTCACGATTTTTGTTTTGTGTTTTTATCACGATAACAAAGGGATAAGCAGAAATCAAGGTATGGAGTAAAGTTGACAAATAAGATATCGATTCAATCCAAGTCAAAGGCCCGTAATGTCATCAGGAATGCAAAATATTGACAGTTATTAGAATTGGAAAATCAAATACGAGGTCTTGTTCCAAATTAAATTACTATAGCTTTGAGCTGAGGATCTAGACTACTAATTAACAATGGCCTAGATTGGTAGACTGACCGGAATGAATTAAGGTTCCAATTGAGATTTGCATATCTGTCAGAAGCTGTAACGGCCATGAAGGTCAAGATTCTCGCGTGTTAAAAAGTTAAGCCAAACATCGAGGTTTATGGTGAGGTTGATGGGCTGACCTATCCTACAGTGCGTTCATTATAACTTGACCCGTGACGCGATTTATAGCACTGAATTTTGCAGTCATGTGATTGGTAGTAATGTTCTGTCAGTCGCCATTTTGACCTCTATTAGTATTGAAACTGAGACTGCAAAATTTAGTGCTACCAATCGCGTCACCAGTCAAGTTATAACGCACTGAAGGTACCTAGATTCTTAAATGGACGTCTGGCGCACCAAGGGCCCTTGTGTGGTTAAGTTTGAGGCTTACCAGCCCCGCAACCATTTTGCTGAAAGGCTAATATTTTGCTCTGCGACATGAGTTGTTCTCATAGTTCTGATGATATAAGAAAATAATAAGTGTTTATGCAAGAACGGCACGTTACCTAAAGCCTCATTTCTGAGGCTTCACCGGAGTATCTATTAGATAGTGCCACAGATTACGCTAAACTCGTAGGTCAATCTAGATTGCAAAAAACACGTTACGCCGTTGGTCCCGGCTGTCATTCGTGGACCTTTGACAGTTTTTACTGGTCGTCAGAAGTCCGAAAGTCTGACAACCAGTCGTACCAATGGGTATCGTATTACCCAGTTAGTACTGGGTTGTTGTGATCAGATAGGCAGTCGCTCCAAGTAAAACACTGTTATTCAGCTGCATCCGGTAAGAAGCCAACCCCAACATGGTTGGGAAAAGGCTAGGCAGGTTGATTGATTGATTTATAAATGTTTCGTTTCTCAGTTTAGCCAGGATGAACGTATGTTAAACAGATAACTTGGCCCAGAGTTCATCTATGAATGTAGACCTCAAAACTGGGCACAAAACAACCATTCCACAAAGTGACAGTACTTATTTATGAGAACCACGTTATTCACATGCAATGCACGCTATAATACGCGGAAGTTTACACACGTCACGCTCCACGCGTATGCGTGTTGGTAATACATGTCACGCTTTGAACTACGAGTGCAGGCTTGGAGGGTAGCAAGATCATGGACGAAGTTGTTGAGGTATTTGTGGTGGAGGAATAAATAGCAATACTTTTGTGCTGCGTGAAAGAACAACTTAACAAAATGTGACACTTCCGTTTAGTAAGTAAAATCCTCTTTATAATTTTAACTGAAAGGCAGCTCGCAAGAAAATGCAGAACTGTTTAAAAAGAGAGACGAATAAACAGTCATGTAAGAGTAATATAAGAAATAGCGTCGAAGTATTCAAGTACATTTCACAACTATAATGATAAATGATAATTCTCTGACATGAACTTTCTTTCTAGTTTTTCTTCCCAATAAGAAGTAACAGATAATTTTGAACAATAAATATTAATTCATAAACAATCTTCAACGCCACTTTAAAATAAAAATCAACAAATCAAAATTGGCAAGTACTTATTAAACGGAAAAACCGGTTAAACTTTCGCCTGGCCTAAGAATTGAGTTGCGAGTTCGCGACCTCGACTTTTGCGAAAAAAAGAACATCATTCTGTGTTAACTATCAAAAGGTCAACGACTTATTAAAGTACTTTATAAAAGATTGTCGAATACCGCTAACTTAAAAACTACTTCCATTAATCATATTAAGAAATACCCTTAAAGAATGTTAAACGAAGATAAACTATACTTAAGAAACGATTATCTACCGGTCATAGATGCGCAGAACAGATAAAACGTTAATATTATAACGCACGTAGGGTAATTTAGCTCCTATATCTGGCAACACTGTCGCCCTACGGATGCTTTCAGAATAAATTAAAGTAATTGATCGCGTTCGTGACATTTAATGGCGTATTATTTTATATGTATGGACTTTATGATGTAAGATTATGTTAATGCATAATAATTTCATGCTTATTAGAGTAGATGTATGATATATGGCTTTCTAGGCCTAACCTTTTCGTAAAAGGCGCCTCATATTATTATGTCAGGGAAATTGCGAATTCCTTTCTGGAAATAACTGACTTTGAACAAGGCGTGTTTCTACAGACGGTTTATTGAAGAGATATTACAATTATAGATGAACAATATGATAAACAGATTGCTTTGCCGTTCAGGGAAGTCTACCACCACACTTATCTTTGTAGTTAATCACCGATGCTGTCCTCGAGTTGCAAAGTGCAGGTGACAAATAATATACATTTTCATTTGGTACCAACCACTTGGTCTTCCAGGTGTTGACTGGGAAAGGTAACAATTACAATTAAGTGGGATGGATGGACTGTTTCATCAATATTTTTCCCCTGATCCTAATTTATTTGGAGTCGGCGCAAAATGTGTTCTTCTTGCATACTTCTCATCATTTATCATCTCAGTAGTCAACCTTAATTTCTCAGTAGCAGCCCTGAGTTTGGAAGTTGGCGGTGTGATACCCCTTACCTTGGGCCTTGGAATGCAGGGTAAGCCGTTGCTCTTCCGCACAATCTCTCTTCGATCGTGTCAGATTGCCGTCCTATCGGACTATGAGAGTGAGGCAAGAGAGAGTCCACCTGTATCTGCGCACACATTTGTGCATTTCAATATCTCCCGCGTCGACGGCTAGTCTCCGTTGAAATTAGCCACCATGACCGAAATTCGGTCTGTACAAAACTTAGTCAACCTATTGGATGACGCAATCATAACTGTGCTGTACTTATGAATCAAACTCAAAACCCACACACACAACCAAATAAACCATCTCTATTGTCCATTACTTAACATACATTCTAAACTGGATTACCGACCAGATTAACTCGATAATAATATCTAACAAAGCTTACAAAAAACCGGTGACTTACGTTACAATTGTGTAACGGTTAACCATCGTAACTGAAGGTGTTCTCTTTACATAATTGTTTGAGTAGCTTAGTTTGCGCCATCACTTGTTTTGATAGGTACAAATAAAATTTGCAAATTGCACATTGCATTTTATCACACTTATCATTGTCTCTAGGTTGTCATCCAACTGGCTTTCTCCAATATTGCTCTAATTTTGTATATTATAGGTTTCCAATACCGAAAGCGACCATCTTTGTTTTCGCAGTGCTTTTTTTATACAAAAACCATGACCTGCCATAAAAAGCTCCGATGCGAAGACATTGAGGGCATTGAAATATACAGCGTGGCAGGGACATCGACGCGAAAACTGTTACCATGGATTCAGTACATGATTATGATTATGCGTTGAAATTTTTCGTCCTTTTTTTAATAACCGACGAAAAAGTTCAACGGTTCAGATGAAATCAAGAGGTTCAGAATCATGTACTGAATCCATGGTAACAGGCTTCGCGTCGATGTCCCTGCCACCCTGTTTACCTTATTTCGATTGGATAAGTACCAATTTAATTGATAAATTTAAGATCCTCTGCCGTCCCGTCCGCCAGTCTACGCAGGCCATATCGAAGTTCATAAATAAACAGTGACATATAGAAGACATGATTTGTGTGCACCAGCTACATCGTCGCTAAGTTACTGTATTTCTTCTTTACTATTACAGTCCTTATGAAGTATAACAGTAAACCAACCTCTCAATCAAACCAGTTCCTAAAACACTGATTTACTCGTCATTGTGCAACAGTTACTTACACCGCAAGTTTTCTCTTTGCATAATTCTTAACGACGCGCGACGTAATAACTGTGAAGTGTGAACTTTACTTGTCACATCAACTACCAGTTTTGACAGCTGTTGTACAGGGTTGCCATTTTATGACTGAGAATGGGGAGATTTTGTTAGTCAATCGGTATACGATTTGTAGATTTTGTGCTCTATTTGAAACCTTAGACACAAAACTTTCATTTGAGGTATGTATTTGTTTAATTTCTGTTCTCATTAAAGGTGCTTGATAATTAATGACATTAATCAAATAATTACGTTATTTATAAATTAAATAATTTATATTTTAAAGATTCTCTGGCAGAAACAACCTCAAAGATGGTGTTGTATATCTTGTATGGAAGAAGATGCACACTCAAGAGGATAATAGTCAGGTAAAACGATCCTAAATGGTATCATTTTAAGTATCAACTACCAATAGTATCAAACCCCAGCAAATAAAAGCGTATTAATAATATGGTTTTTCGATACCCTTGGCCCAGAAATCCACAAGAAATTGAAACAATTTCTGCTGAAACAGTAGATCGTCTGGCGACATTTAGGCTACCTGTTCATTGATGCAGAGCGAGGCAGCGGAGCGGAGCGAGGGACTAATGCGGAGCGGAGTTGCGGACTGTGCGGATCAAGGATGAGTTCACGCGACGAGTAATTTGAACGGGCTGCAATACCCCGCGGCCGGGTTTTTCCGCCTCCCGGCTCCGCTTCCTCGCTCCGCTTCCCTGTTTTGTATGAATTTTTAAACTAGTTCGCAAATCCCTGTCCACTGTAGCGGAGTGGAGATTTTATGCAATTCCATTGGTTAATATTGGCACAGCTCCGCTCAGCTCCTCTCCTCTCCGCTCCAGTGGACAGACAGCCTAAAAGTTAACCAATACTTCTTACGTGCTTACTAACTTAGTTCATTATCAGTCTACTTAAATGATTTGTTACATGGCAATGAAGAAATATTTCTGTGATCGAAACGTGCGTTGTTTATACTTTTGTGCCTCCATTTTATAATGTGCCGAGAAAAGGTAAACGTTCGAAATTTATAAAGGCTTGTGCAGCCCAGCGACTTGTCGCGCGACGCGACTCAAGCAATGCAATTTCTAAGAAAACTGTACGGTATAACAATAACCGGCGGCGTCGCGTCGCGCGACAAGTCGCGCTGGTCTGCACAAGCCTTAATATCGTGGCGGTTCAAATTAATAATATTTTTTTGTACAATTAAATTAACATATTAAGTAATTTACTATTTGAAAAAGATATTCAGAATCTGAGATACTTAATAACTTTTGTAACAACAAAGTCAAAAGCATATATATTTTATTTCAAAGTTCAAATTTTTTTTAGTGTCACCATTGTAGCGGTGTCCCGGTCAGAGTTGTTTCTCTTACTCCTCAATTTTTGCTCAAATTAAAGCTATAATTTCCTACAATTATTTGGAAACTAGAAACATATATTTTGACGTCAATATCTAGTCAAGAAGTCACTCCGCCTCAGTCTCAACACATAAAGATATCGTCAACTCGACAACTGTTTACAAAACATCGAGAATAAAAGGAAGAATAACGACTTGAATGAAAATGTGAGTTAATCTTTTAAATTCCATTGTTTCTTAGTCAACAACTAGCGAGTAGGTTCTATGTATTGTTGTGATATACTAGTAGTTTAAAGACAGTCTGCTAAGACCGTTTTCCTGTAGCTACAACATTCAAAAGGTACTTACCCTTACTGCCCCATCTCAAAAATTCACCCGGCATACAGGGTGGCAGGGACGGCGACGCGAAAAGTGATACCATGGATTCGGCACATGATTCTGAACCCCCCTGCGTTGAACAAAACAATCTGCTGCTCAATAGAAAAGTGAAAAACCTACGCGGTCAAAATGTATGGACCAGCAGATAATTTAAAAAAAAAAAAAACAAGAAGGTTCAAAATCATGTACTGAATCCATGGTATCAGTTTTAGCGCTGATGTCCCTGCCACCCTGTATAATTCTATAAATAAATATTTGATACCCGACGGCTGCGAATCATATTTAAATGAACATACAAACTAATACTGGCCTGTAAATTGCAAAATAGTAATTGTAAAGTAAGAAAATTTGGATTTCGCGGGCTAACCTGACGCTTTCGCCTGACTTGCCCCCTATTTCATGGGAGTTACTAACATAACTGGCGAAATATGGCTACACTACTTCTCAGTCCTGCTTACCACTGTCAAGACAACAGGCCGGACGACAGAAAAAAAAAAAACAAACCATAAACCGTTCTAGTTACAGCCAACCCTATCCAACAATAGTGTTGAGGCATCGCTTTGCAAAACCGGTATTTTTATCACAGAAACCGGTATTATATGTTAGATTTCTCTCGGCCGTTTAATATTCAGTGAAACACATAGAAGAAATGTGCCAATGGCAGCAGTGTAACAATTTTCTAAAACGGTATTAGAAATAGTATGATAGTTTTAATGTTTCTCGATAAGATTTGGCTCGTGGCAAAATAGTAACAGCCGAGTCGATCGAAGGTTAAGCTGCTTGCCGCGGTCGGTTCGTGGATGTGTGTATTGTGTGCACTGTTTTTTTTTTATCTATCTGTCTAATTTTGTGTATTGGATGATCCGAATGATAATAAATTACTTGAATTTATATAAAAACAAGATAGGTACCAATAATTACACAAAACAGAAAAAAACATATTTCAAAGAAATGAGGTGAAATTATGACATAAGTACTTCCTTGAAATCAATTAACGAATATACAAGGTGTCTGCAGGAGCTCGTGGCTAAGTAATATTATTGTTAAGGTACGCTTGCCGGGGTTTTTTTTTTTTGGATGGGAAATCATCAAATGACTTCTCCCGCTCTGGGCAGAGCGAGAGGGTGTGTCAGACTTTTACTGACTAAAACCCACCCGTGTTCCTTCCGTTGCCTGTGTGCCGGGGCCGCGATATCCCTTTCAGACAAACCCGCAACCCCAGCAGGACAAACCCGCAACCCCAGCCTGTGGATGTGTGACCATCCATAACATATCGAGACCCCTCTGTGCATCGGAAAGCACGTTATGCCGTTGGTCCCGGCTGTCATTCGTAGATCTTTGACAGTCGTTACGGGTGAAAAGCCCAAAAGTCTGACAACCAGTCTTGCCATGGGATGTCGTGTTACCTAGTAACTGGGTCGTGGAGGACAGATAGGCATGCTTCCCTAAAGACAGAAAGAAAAGAAAGAAAAATTGTTTATTCTGCACAAACAAAACGCACATATAAAGACAAAAAGACATAAAATACACACATAAAAAAGTAGCCAAAGGTCTCGTATTCAACCAATAAAATAAAAAAAACAAAATTGACAATTTTGTTCATTGGTTGATGTCAAGGCCACGGACCAAAGACAATATTGCGTAATTAATCTTGCAACATTGGCAAATGACAACAAAACAAAATGCTGATTGCAGAGTTAACTACTTTTGTAACAAATAATAAGAAAAATTAAGCTGTGCGTCGCATCTGTGCAAGAACACCCTGAGAAGAAGGGTTCGCTGGCCTGTGGGAGTGTCATCCAGGTCTACTACTTATGGCTATAGAAAACCAATCTTATACAATTAAAGCGTTGGTAAATACACTGCAAAAATACGCCATTGTACTAAATCCCCGTCAAATATCTGTACAAATGTCAAGGGACGCCATGACTAACCTATCACGAACAAAAAGGGCGTAAAGCCGAAAGGTTGAATTCGTAGACTCTGAAAACAGCGTTTTTGTACAAAAAGGAACTTATACGAAGCCAAGAGTAGGATAATCAAATGTTATAGGTTGAGGTTGAGGGTATAACGGACGGGGAGAGGGGGACGATAACCGACTTTTAATGATTTTATACTGAAGATCACGTCTAAACGAGTAGTGTTAATGATTTGGAAAAAATATATGTTAAATTAGAGCATTTTCTTAATAACTTAATTTAGGAATATTTTAGATTATTTTTATATTACATAGTGAAATTAATTAGTAAAGTTATATCTAACGCGGATAAAAAACTGAGAATCACGCAAAATTTATCAAGCGTATTTTCCTGAAACCTTCATCATTTTATATAACTGTTTTATTAAAATAACTTTTGTTGTATGTGTAAAAAATTATATAGCGTCTAATTTGTGACAGCGCTCATTGATGGGCGAGTCCTACGAGTATTACTGGCTGGACGTACGACGCGTTGTGTGAGCTCGGTGCAGAACATGCAAGCTAACCACTCAAGGTCACTGGAATATATCTGCGTCTTAATAGGGCCAAGGTTATTGCCACTAATCGGGTGAAAACCTAACCTCGAGGCAGGTACTCAGAAATTAAGGAAATACCCAATAACACATGAGAATAGATATGCGTCAGATACATCAAAACGAATCTAAAATCCGATTCCAGTTAGAAATCGAATCGTATCGATAATTGAACTAGACAAACAGAGAAGAGTAGATTTGCGTAAGCAAGTATTTTGATTATGTTTGGATAGTTTTGAGCGATGCACTTACAACCGAATAACATTACTAGAGATGAAAATGAACATGCGAGCCGAAGCCTCTCCTGAAATCGATTACTAAGAACGGATTTTGAAAACGGATAAAAAAAATCTGAAATCGGATATTTAACGGATTGCGTAAAGATCCAAAAACGCCAATGACTACTAAAGAAATAAAAACAGTCAAGCACACTACTGCAGTAAATCAGAAATAGAGCCATATTTAAACACAAGACACACGGAACCGATTCAAACCTATCTGCATTCAAATAATAAAATTCAAAAATCTAAACTTGCTCCACTTTACCCAACCAACTAGCAGAAATTCGATTAACAAAATCAAAAATCCAATCTACAAAAGAACTAGAATTACGACCTCATTTAGTTTGTAACGGTTTTTTGGTGCTAAAACCACGAATATTATTAATAAGAGTTTTTCTAATAGGTTATTATTATTTTAGAAAGCTGTCGGTACCGGTTGGGAGGTGAGCAGTAGTGTTTGGATTACAATTTGAGGTAGACGGGACTGTTATCGGCGTGGCTGATTTTAATTTGAGAATATTTCTTCAACTGGCTGTCATTCGTAGCGTTGTATTGAGTATTTAGTAGCTCGTGGTTAAGTAATAACAGCCGTACGGCTCGATCCATCAGGTTAAGTTACGGTTGGCCCGTGGATGGGTGACCATCTTTACATACCAAGACGAGGAGTCTTGTGCCTCGGAAAGCACGGGTAGTCAGAAAGCCCGAAAGTCTGACAACGGGTATCGTATTACCCAGTTACTGGGTTGTGGAGGTCAGATAGGCAGCCGCTCCATGTACAATACTGGTATTCAGCTGCATCCGGTTAGACTGAAAACCGACCCCAACATAGTTGGGAAGAGGCTCGGCAGATTGATTCTTTGATTAATCTTCGGGAATAAATCTAAATTATGGTGATCACCGCATCAAATTTCATTGAGTAATTTAGAAGAACAACGCGGTCACACAGACAGACGCGAAAACCGACTTTAATTTATAATAAATGTATAGATATGAATAAATCATAACCGACAACCGTTCACTTCACCTTACAAAGTATCGAATCAATAGATTTATAGCTTTTTCGTGATATCTAAGAGAAGTAAAAGACAGGATGGTTATAGAATTGAATACAATACAACTGATTGACGGCGACATGAAAGAAATGATAGAGGAAACTATTAATACTTGATTATATTCAATATGGTACTTACATTGTATGTCAGACTTTACGACTAAGACATTGTTCCCGTATTTTTAACCGACTTCCAAAAATGAAAAGGTTCTATGTTCATAGCTTATGTATCGAAGAAGTTCATATCTTACCACCGTAAGGACTATTCTTGCTTACAGCGCTCAGCGGCTATAGAACCGGACCGGTAACAGATGTGGTCATCGTGTTCACGGGATTTTGTTTTGAAACTGGTTAGATATGAACTTTGATGGTATGTTTATTATTTTTTATTTATGTCCAAATTCTCCTTCAATTGTGGACCAATATTGATAATTCTTTTTTTTGTATGAAATCTGGAAAAGGGTATGCTCTCAAGTAGGTCCTATATAAATTTGATTAACTTTGCTTGGATAGTTTTTGAGTAAGCTTCAATAATTTTTCCCACTTAGTATATGTGGATGATATGATGATAACTTCCTGTGACTGTTATTTACATAGCAGATAGTGGTATTCGAATTTGTGTTGTGGTAACACAGCAAAAAAGTGAAAAATAAAAACTTTTTTTTTGGGAGTCAGTTGTTTTTACTATATTTTGCCCGCGGTTTCGCCCGCGTTCTGGAAACAATTCCACGGGAACCGGAAAATGTACTAACGGTGTACAATTTCATCGAAATCCTGACAGACGTTATGGCATCGAAATACGGAGACGGCATGAGGTCTTGGGTTCGATTCCCAGGTCGAGAAAAGTGTTACTGGGTTATTTCATCAGGAATGGCGAAATGTGGGTGTACACCGCTGCCTTACCCTTCGGGTATTACAGGCGTGATGTGTGATGTTACGTAAATTATCATGAAAAAAAAAAAAAAAAGTCACCGGCACAGCCAATAATATTCCCACTGCTGAGACACAGGCCTCCTCTCTGTGAGAGGGAGTAGGTCGTAATCCACCACGCGGACCTAGTGCGGGTTGGTAGATATCACACGTCTTCGAATTTTTGGTTCTAGGACATGCGGGGATGCCGACTATACTACCAGCACCCATTTCCTTCAAACTGGAAGACAGTTGGCAGAACAACGTGTGGTGGATGGCACTTAACATGTAGTACATTCCCGGACGAGCTCCTTCAAAACTAGAGTTACAACTACAGCTGCGTTAATCCCGGTAATTATTACAACTCCCATTTTACGCAAAAGCCAAACCATTCCTTCCATTCCGTTCTAAATCCATTTATATATGTATGTTTCTCATAAAACTGCTGTCTTTCTCAACAAAAAATAACTTAAAAGGCCAAGAAATATTCTACAACCATTTAAAACAGCCGTCATCCACAATTAACCTCAATGACTACATCTTAACAATCACTTCGGTTCGGAAATAAAGTTAATTTTTGTCGTGACTCAGGACGAGAATAGATCGTTTGTCAATACACTATTTTTGGATAGCTATGGGGGATCAAATTCATACTTATTTTGGTGCATCATTATCGAAAGTGTAGATCAGGGTTCACCAATTAGTTATATCGGGGGGGGGACACGTTTAAAAAAACTTTTTTACAAAAAAAAATATAGACGCAAAAAAAAACTGAAAGCAAAGAGAAAAACCCTACAAGATTATTTTTTGCTTTTCAGTTTTTTTTGCGTCTATAATTTTTTTTTTTGTAAAAAAGTTTTTTCATCGACGACACGAAAACTCATACAACGGATTCCAAGTATGATTCTGAACGGATTGAAATTTTTCGCCGGTTATTTTAAAAAAAATCTGCTGTTCCATACATTTTGACCACGTCGTCGTCGTCTTTTCTGTGAAACAGCAGTTTTTTATTATTTTTAAACGAAAAATTTCAACGGAGGGAATTCAAAATCATGTACTGAATCCATGGTGTCAGTTTTCGCGTCGATGTCCCTGCCACCCTTTATTTAACGATGAACATTGTAAACAAAAACAGCCGAATATAGAACCTCCTCTGTTTTTAAAATCTGTTATGCATGATAGTTAGGTTCAACACGAAATATCGCGCAGCGCGGTTTTTTCTAAAAATTAATGCTTAATTTATATTGTAATATGGATGATGCCTGGGTAAAAAAAAATTAAATTCTATTTAGTCCGTCAGTCAGATAATAAAAAAATATTAGACACGTATTTTTTGCTTTATCATATTAATAAAAAAATACTTAGATAAAACGCATTTTAAGTTGGGGAGTGGGGGTCGATACGTCACTAGTACGTATAAAATCTACATACTCGTGACGTCATGGCACATTTTACCTCAATGTATCGCCGTAATATTTAGATTACGTAAAGAACGAAAAAAATACGTGTCCATTATTGTTTTATAACCTCAAAGACGGACAAAAAATAAATTTTTAGTCATCTACCCTATTGTAACGTTACTGTACCATAACTTTTAGCGACAACAGGCACATGTTGTAAGCTACTGATTAAATAATAATATAGGCTTTCAGAAACCACGGGTTTAACGGTAAACTTCAAATAATATTGCGTAAGAAATAGGTTAGGGAAAGCTGTCACGCAAAGTCATTAAAATGACACATAAAGTGACACTTACCCCACAAACGGGGAAAACTTAAGCTTAATGACATGGCAACACTCGTTTTGAAGGTGTGTTACTCGTGTTAGGGATGTTACAAAGCGACAAATAATAATATCGATTATGAATAAATTACATTTATTCCAATAATTGTAATTCATTTTTTTTTTCCTCAAGCCTTTTACGAAATTGTTAGTTACAATTGAATATTTTATGGTTTTTCGTAGTATAAAATGGGTAAGGTTACTGATATTGTTTAACTAAAATTGAAGAACTTTTGGGTCACCAATTAAAGAAATTTCCAAGAAATAACAGAGTACCTACTCGTTGCTTCAAGCAAACAATAAAAAAATTATCTGCCGTACCTGCTTTTCTCATGTTGGAGTCGGCTTTCAGTCTAACCGGATGCAGCTGGATACCAGTATTTTACATATACAATACCTCCACAACCCAGTTACTATAATTAACTTTTTAAATGATAGAAGGTGGACTGGAAGAATTGATCATAAATCTGACTGCAAAGCGTAGTTATGGCAAAAAGGCTTATGTTCAACAGCACGCGTAGCATGACCACAATAGAAACGAGTTTTGTCGACAAAAGAATAGCCAAAATGACAGATAAACAATCACAATCTGTCAATTTGTCTATTCTACCGTCGACAAAACCCGTAGAGAACCCGTTTCTATGGTTGTCACGCTACGCGTGCAGTAGGCGTTTTTGTCTACACACATATTCTAAAGAAAAAATATTTGTGAGACCTTAAAAACTACTGGACCGATTTTTTAAATTATTTTACCAGTTGATTGCTGTAATATGACTGAGTAACATCCTTTCATCCCATTATAAATGCGTAAGTGAGTTTGTTTGTTTGTGACGCTTTCACGCTAAAACGGGTGAACGGATTTAGATGAAATTTGGCACATGGGTAGACCATGAACTGGGTTAGGACATTGGATACTTTTATTCCGATATTCCCACGGAATCGAGACTTATGCGGGTGAAACTGCGGGGCGCAGCTATTAATTTATAAAGATATCACTTGGGTGAAGCTGCTGGCGATACATAAAGATGCAATTACTATGTAAGTACATACATTTAACTACAAATTTTAACGCATCATGCACCTTTGGCGTGATACTTATCGCACAGCCCACATGCAAAGGGACCAAACGACATTATATTCATCGATTTGACCTTCTAACCTTAGCCAGCATTGTTTGTTAGTTGAAAATACTTGCATTTACCGTACTTATACTTAGATAGGTACTTGTATAATATCATAAGTTGTCACCCTTTTTAGGGTTCCGTACCTCAATAGGGAAAAACAGAACCCTTATAAGATCACTCGTGTGTCCGTCTGTCACCGCCAATTTGCTCCGAAACTAACGAACCGATTAAGTCGAAATTTAGTACACATATGTATTTCTGTGACCCAAACATGGACGGGTAACGTAAATAAATGAATTTTGAATATTGAGGTCACTTTTGGGGGGCAAATAAGAAAAAAATAAATGTTTTGATAATTGTACCGTGTGACATTTTAAAAGAAAGGGCTTGTTGCGACGATTAGCTTTTTTTTTTTTTTTTAATCTGTTTTAATTGTTTTTATTTTACCACTTTGTCGGCGTGATTGATATGTATACCCATGCCAAATTACAGCTTTCTAGTACTAAACAGTAGTAGACAGACAGACAGACGGACATGGCGAAACTATAAGGGTTCCTTGTTTACTACGGAACCCTAAAAAACATACTTAAAGAAATGAAGTGACATTATGACATTACTACTTCAAATCAATTAACGAATATTCAAGGTATCAGCATGTGTCAGGCAAATATACCTGACGCTGATGTTCTGCTGGATCCCTGCAATGACATACGGACGTCGAGCAGACGAGATAAATAAAAAACCTTTACTACGAAATTGCTGACTAAAGGTCGCAAGCTAACAGGCCAGATAAACCGCTACAACCAACAGTCCCACGAGGGAATATTGCCACTTACCACACCTACTTCAATAAAAACTCCAATTAACACAGTTGTTAATACCGCTATAGGCCGGTGCTATGACCTTGACAGTGACCGGCCATTTTATTTGAATGACTCACTAGTTTCTTTAGGAGTCTGTTTTATTACTGTTAAGCGAGGACTTTTCAGCGATGTATGTGTTTACGTGGATCTTATTGTGGGTGTCGTAAACGGTGATGAAAGGATTGTCATTCATAAGAGACAAAAGTATCTTCTAACGTGCTCTTCTCAAGCCATGGTGAACCCAGATTTCACTAGTTTCACGATGGGCTCGCCCCCTATTACTTTAGAATCATAACATAAGAAAGAAAACGTGTTTATTCTGCACAAACTACACGCACATTATTAAAAAAACAAATTACAATACCCCTTTACAAATGAGCCAAAAGCCTCGTATTCAATATTCAAAATAGAAAACTTTGACAAATTTTGTCTATTGCTTGCTGTCAGGGCCAGAGGCCAAAGACAATTTACATTAATTGCGTAATGTGTTGCGACATTATCAAATGAAAAATAACAATCAAACCTACAAAATGCCGATTGCAAAGTGGAAAAAAACAATGGAAACAACATACAGCCCAAAGTTATAGGGGGTGAGTCTATTGTCATTAAGATGACTTCTTAGGGAACAAATCTAACTTAGTTCCACTTGCGCGTTTATTGGTTAACTCGGAGTTAACAGCTAATTCAGGGTTAATCCAAAGAGAATTATTGGATTAACCCTGAGTTAGTTGTTAACTCCAAGTTAGCTATTAACGCGCAAGTGGGCCTTAGGGTCAGTTCAAACCGAGACGTGACGCGAAACGACGCAGCGCGAACTTTTGAAGATAGTGATCAAAATGTAACTTTATTACACAAAAATATACACATTTAATTGAAGACGAAAACGTCCCGCGGCGTCGCGCTGTGCCTCGAGGTGCCTCGCCAGTCAGTTTCAATCCAGTCACGTTGATTATACAGGATGTCAGGGACATCGACGCGAAAACTGTTACCATTGATTCAGTACATGATTATATCAGTTATAAAAGAAAAAACTGCTGTTTCATAGAAAAGTGGAAATACGTACGCGGTCAAAATGTATGAAACAGCAAATTAAAAAAAACCGACAAAAAATTTCAACGTAGCGTGTTCAGAATCCCGTACTGAATCCATGGTAACAGTTTTCGCGTCGATGTCCCTGCCACCTTGTATATGATATAACTAGAAGTGCCTCGCGGTTTCACCCGCATAAGTCTCGATCCCGTGGAAATACCGGCATAAAAAGTTCAATAGTTTTTGCGTGAAAGAGTAACAAACATCCATCCATCCATCCTCACAAACTTTCGCGTTTATAACAATATAGTAGGATGACCTCTTACGAATTTTATTGGACTTTTAACGAAGTCTTCAGCAAGTTCACGAACTTAATTGGAATAAGGTTTCTTCGAACTGCAGAGACAAATAATAATAATCGACGAATTAAATTCTAGCACGCCATAAACTCTTAAAGTAAATTAATTACAAAGCTTCCTGCTACAGAACCACAGACCTCAAACTGCAGTTATGCTCACTTTGACAGTTAACAGTACATCTAACGTCAGTTATTCGCCGTTTTCAACGTACGCACGGAGAGGCCTTTTTATGTGAACCTCATTGTCACAGTCTCTTTTGAAACGGTCAATTAATGGTTTGTGCTGTGTCATTCTCGAATGGGAGTTACCAATATAAGCTAATATTTAAAGGCAACGAAACCGGTATGACCAGATAAGAGTCTGGCCACGCTAACTCTGCATAAATAAAAAAAAGGTGGAATTTGAAAATCTATAGGCGGCAACACCATCTGTACTACGAAAAAAGAATTAGATACTTTGTTTCTTTGTTATTTTATTTATGGTTCTGATTCTTTCCTGATAAAGAATAGTCACTTTAGCAAGATGCAGTGTGGATTTGATACAATTTTGTCATCGTATGGAGGTAGAGGATAGGTACGACATAATCAAAATCATTAGATCTACTTACACGTCATCTTTTCGATATGTTGTAAACATTGGCGTTTTTGGCGAAGGACGACATCGTGCTGTTCCTTCTTGGAATTTTCATACCCCATAATATAATAACTCCCGCACTCTGCTTAACCATTAACTCGGTTTAACCATTTTTCTACTTTTGTAAAGTTTTAGGGGAAATGAAATCTGGCCAATATTTTACGAACTTATGATAGGAAACCTGCTATGAGACCTTGCTTCTTGCCATGATTGTAGGTCAGGTCGGGAAGTAGATAATATAGGTTATAATCTAATTTTATTTGCGAGTATTAAAATATGCCGCATAAATGGCCGTATCTTTTTATTGCGTCGACTTAGAAGGTTGATTTTTTTAGACCTCCAAGGGACCATAGACCTACGTATTTGATATTAATTTCAACTTGATACCTCCACGCGTTCCTAAGAAAAAGGATTTTGACAGACTGACAGACAGACAGACGGACAACGAAGTGATCCTATAAGGGTTCTGTTTTTTTCCTTTTAGGTACGGAACCCTAAAAATCATACTAGATTCCACCTGCAATGATTAATGACTATTCCGACATTGTCCTCCCACAATAGCCAACGAAAGCTATAGTAATTGAAATCAACAGTCATTGCCATTAGACTCATAAAGATGACGATGAGTCGGTATCACTGCGCCTACGCCGCCGCGCCGATGTAGCGGTATCTTTTTTACACTCTGTGCGGAACGCAGTTTTGTTTGAATGGAAGTCCTATTTGACCTCCTTGAATGATGAATGAGAGAAATGCACCGATAACAGCGTGGTTTAACCAAACTCAATAAATCGAATGAACCTCAGGATTTGCACTAGCCCATGAAGGCTGTTTCATGGGACTACAAAGGCCATTGCATATCGAAGAGTAGACCGGGTGGCGTGGTGACGTGCCCTTACGATAAGGAAGGATTTGAGAGCCGTACCGGATACGCATCTTAGAGTAAATATTGGAATAGTGGAGAGACGGGTGTTAATTATCTGACCTCTTTGAAGATAGGAAAATTCCTTACTTATAATATTGATCTCCTGTAAAAGAATATAGGAATGAATTCTTTCTTCGTCGTATAGAATCTGGACGACCGAGCTCTGCTCGGGTGAAAATAGAGAATATTCATTTAATAGTATAGGATAGTTCATACTAATTCCATGCCGCCATGATAGTAGGTACTTAGTAATTCCATGATGCCATGATAGTAGGTACTTACTAATTCCACGCTACCATGACATTATTCTAAGGTGTCATTTCTTGGTTTCAACTTTGGGTAACCGAGCTCTGCTCGAGTGAAAATATGGAGAAAACGAATTTTCCCAGATATGAGACCTAGCTAGAATAGAATAGAAAATTCTTTATTATGTACACCATAAAAAATCCCCTACCACTAGATCTATTTTTCGCCCCCGTAAAGCCTTATATTGCAACTTTCATAGAAATTGTTAGAGCCGTTTGCGAGAACGTGATTACAAAAACATATATACACAAATATTGCTCGTTTAATAGTATAGGATAGGTAATATCCATATCCTTTAGAAATAAATAAAAAAAAACATTACACTCACCACCATACGTTTAGCACAAGATGGCTACCTTAGAATAATGACATGGCAGTATGGAATTAATATGTACGATCGTGGCAGCATGGAATTAGTATTTACTATACTTACAACTTAAAATTTAAATGAATTATGGTCAAATTTCGAACAATGGGCGACCACTAGTGAGTTTTAATTCGGTCGTATCTGGCATCTAAATCCAGAGTGGAAACGTGAGGTGACAGAGATTGAATGAAATAGGGAAAACAGCCTTGCAAAATATCCAACTGATATCGACACCTACGTAATAGAATAAATAGTACCTACAAATCTGACGCGACACTGTCATATACTGACAATTGCGTGCATTGACTGGACAGGTCCACTCAAATCTGTGTGGTTCTTTCCTTAAAAGACCATTTCAGACGCCAATCTACATGGTATTCACATGATCTGACCAAGATTATGTCTGGACTCTA
Source organism: Agrochola lota (assembly GCA_947364205.1). Lineage (NCBI taxonomy): Eukaryota > Metazoa > Arthropoda > Insecta > Lepidoptera > Noctuidae > Agrochola > Agrochola lota. The sequence continues at coordinate 2,353,870 of OX376246.1, read as the reverse complement.
AAGTTTCGGCCTTTCTTCTCAGAGTAGTCAGATAGGAAACCCCGCCCTCATCTAGTTTTTGAAATTTGATTGACGTGTAAAACGAGGTATTCAAAAAATCAATCGTCATACTCAACTTCGTAAATTGTTCATAACAAAAGGTACATTCTTCATGTCAATGTGAAATTGAAATGGTTTATCAATATCGATGAGAAGCTTCACTATAGACATAGCAATGATACCTGTTTAACCAAATAGAATAGACATTTTAAGAAGTTTGAAGAGTCAGATGACTCTTTAGGAGCAATGGCGAACCAGACATAATAAGAAGTTTGAAGAGTCAGATGACTCTTTAGGAGCAATTTTAGCAATTTAGGAGCAATGGCGAACCAGTGGTAACGAGTGACGAACCAGACTTCTTAAGTAGTTTGAAGAGTCAGATGTCTCTTTAGGAGCAATGGCGAACCAAACATAATAAGAAGTTTGAAGAGTCAGATGACTCTTTAGGAGCAACGGCGATCCAGACTTTTTAAGAAGTTTGAAGAGTCAGATGTCTCTTTAGGAGCAATGGCGAACCAGACTTAATAAGAAGTTTGAAGTGTCAGATGACTCTTTAGGAGCAATGGCGAACCAGACTTAATAAGAAGTTTGAAGAGTCATATGACTCTTTAGGAGCAATGGCGAACGAGTGACGAACCAGACTTTTTAAGAAGTTTGAAGAGTCAGATGTCTCTTTAGGAGCAATGGCGAACCAGACTTAATAAGAAGTTTGAAGAGTCAGATGACTCTTTAGGAGCAATGGCGAACCAGTGGTAACGAGTCACGAACCAGATTTTTTAAGAATTATGCAATTTGTTTAAATATAAACGGTGTTGGAAAACACTAAGAACACCAACATGTCCAAGAATCAAGAATTCGATGACAATATGTGCAACTTCCTCCAACCCGTTGCCCGGTTCCGCGTGGCGAATGGCCCACGTTCTCTGCAAGAGAGGGTGTTTGAGACCCAGCAGTGGGTACCTACATTACAGACTGATAATATCCTAAGAGATTATGTAAGGCTAATAGGCCTTCCGTAGAATGAGTAGCTTGAAGAGTCAAACAAGCATTACAGTGCAACCCAAGTCGCGGATAGGTATTGGTGAAAACATCCTTAAGATTTTTGATGTGTAACATATTTCCTCTCGCTTTCCCGCAATCTGTGGGAAAGATTTCTTGAAAAGCGACGGAAGTGTGTAACAGGAAGCCGGTGCAGCGCGCGCTATATGATTTGACCAATGAGCGCGCGCGGTGCTTGAGTTCGCCGTCAGAAACGACCTTGACGAGGCCCCTTTAATGTTCCATACCAAGGTGAGATGTCAGATGTTACACATCATATGCGACTACTGTCAGGCTCGCTCGTTTTTAAGCTGGTTACCACCGGTTTCTGACAGCCGAATCATTTTAATCTTGTCACTTATCTCATATCAACTTACATGATTGATTGCTGTTTATTTTGATCGGCCAATCACAGCAACTTGCATTGAGATTCGTCATTCGAGATGAGATTCCTTCAGAAGCTACCTGCTTGATCGTAATCACTGATCACGCTTACGAAAAGTGGGAGCCAGATCCGGCAGTTTCCGTTATTCTATATCCCAGGCAAGCTCGAGCTCGTGTTAGGTTTAGCTCGGAGCTAATTAATAACAGCGGCACCACTAACATACCGAGACTCCTCCGTGCCGCGGAAAGCACGTTAAGCCGTAGGTCACTTAGGTCACTGCTGTCATTCGTGGATCTTTGACAGTCGTTACGTGTCGTCAGTAGCCTGGGTATCGTATACCCAATAACTAGGTTGTGGAGGTCAGATAGACAGTCGCTCCATGTAAAACACTGGTATTCAGCTGCATCCGGTTAGATTGGAAGCCGACACCAATATAGTTGGTAAAGGCAGATTGATTTATTTATATCCCAGGCTAATGAAGTAATGATTTTCGACGGGTAGATGGTAGCAGCTGGATGAGAGTAACACTTTTTATTTGTTTTCTTTCTTTTTTAATTTGATTTTTGTTTGTAGTACAATATGTTGTGTTGTGTGCCTTTTGTGTGCGTGTCTGTGCTAAATAAATGTATTTTCTTTCTTTTCTTTAGAGTAGCCGACGATTGAGTAAAATAGCGTGCGATTGGGAAACCCTAAGTCCAGCAGTAGACTATGATTAGAGAGGCTTCTGTCTAGAGGACTTTGTTTTATAATATGTAAGGATAAGGATGAATATATATGTAGCATAATTATGAACTTCGTTAGTTCATAATCTGATTTAGATTTAGTTAGATTATAAACTGTCGAAAAATTGTGAACTGCAACAAACCATTTACAATTTGACGCATTATTTTTCGGTAGTTTATAATCTAACTATGAGGAACCTACAAATTGTAAACTGGTATCAAACTTGCTTGCGATGCAACGCACCTTGCGCAAATACTAAATAGCCTAGCTGCGAGCAACTTGGAAGTAGCGCTCGCTCGGCTCGCGCGTGGTTGGTCACAGTCCTAACCTAACCCATTTCACCCTGAACAATTTTTCGACAGTTTATAATCTAACGGAACAAATACCGGTAGATTAAAAACTAACTGTTCTCACAATCTTACGGTGACATAAATACAAAAAGAAGTACTAAATAAAATAATATTAATGAAATGCTTTCTTGAATTCATCCAAGCCTAGTACATATTGTTAGGTTTACTGCTCAGAACTTCTGCGAAGCCGGGTCGGTTTGCTAGTCCATGAATAAATCAAGACGCATACGCACTTATGTCACTGACATTCAAAAGGTATTTGTTCAATTCATAAAGATAATGATAATAAGGTCAAAGTAATAAGTCGCCTATACATGCGTGATGTTCATATTGATAAGTCGACTGTTTCGTCTCGAGAGCTAGCGGTACGACACTAGATATCGATATTATTCTTCTTCGTTGTGTCGATAGCCCATTCAATAACAATTAACAATGTCAAACATTGCAAACGCACATTTCACTACAATTTTTTTAATATGTTGTCAGGGGGACCTAGCAACCTCCCGCTCCGGCCAGAGCGGGAGAAGTTATTTGATAATTTCCCACATTAAAAATAAATAAATGGGGATCTAACAACATATTAAAAAAATTGTAGTTGTTAGTAGTTTATACCCAAGTTTGCAACCCTGAAAACCTTGTGCTATCCCATGGTGCTCGAAAAATGACATTCTGGCACTTGTTTCAGTTTCCTTGCAAAATATACCTTTAGGTCACATTTATAGGTATCTTTCTTCTTATATTTTGTGAAGCAAGCTAAATTTTCTACAATCTGAGCCCAACCCAAGCCCTTTAGGTCTATTGGTTGCGAAGATAGTACCCTAATTGCGTAATTCACGATCAATCAGAATCGTTTTGAAACAGATTGCTAATCCATTGCTTTATAAATTTGAAAAAAAAAATCTGCTCAACAACGTAAATAACGCAATGAATGTTGTTGAACTGTCAAAATGAAACAGATTAGTCGTAATCGTTTACGAAACAAATTAGATAGCTGATGTGTGACGTCAACGGAGCAAAACGAATATGTAAGGATGATGGCAAGTGGCGTTCTGTAGTTTCTGCCTACCCCTTGTGAAGGCATGACTTTATTGTATGTTGTGTAAAATTATTGACGTAAAGAAGAAATAACAATCTCGGTTATTTCTTTATGGCGCGTTGCCAATAGACTTTCTTTTTTTATACTTAACCTTGAACATTTTTTTTAGATAACATTGTTGCAACGTTTCCGTGTTGATTATTTGTTGTGTTTCTGTTTCTGTAGACAAGAAAAGTCGGAAATGTAGCTCGCATTGGTTTTTCAAGGAAACAATATGTCAGCGAAATGTTTATGTTTAACAAAAGAGGAGTAAGGTAAATCAACTAAACTCCAAATAAAAAATCATTAAAATTAGGCGAAGAATCAGCAGTTTTTGAACTTCAAAATAACACAAGACAGTCCCCCAAAACGCCCGTCCTTCACCAATTTCGAGCTGTACTCACCGATTAGCGAAAATAAAACTAATAAATTATTTATTTTTAGCTGGGAAGAAGAAGTAGTGCAACAAAACCCCAGCAACTATAAATCAGAAAACAACTGCAGATAAAAAGTAAACCACCAATAGAACGGACGGACTAGGAAATAATCGATTTATTAAATCGATACGAGCACGTCCCTACAACAATTGACAGCGAACGGAAGCGCCAATGAACTTGACGGGAAGCAGTCGTGGGTAATTTAAAAAGAGAATTCTTTAATGGCGAGGTTAAAACCTCCTTGTTGATATTGACACTATTGGAGGGAATTCGTTTTTTGGGCTGGCAAGGACTTTTATTTTTGACAAGGATACGGATAATGCGATAAAAGAAAGGAAGTGAATTTTATTACATCGTAATCAATTAAAAGCTACCTGTATTCTTTTACATATAACAGTATAACAAGTCAGTTAGCATTTAACGCTAAACATGGTGCACTTGACAGCAGGGCTCGGAAACGTTCTTATTTTAACCGTATTACTTACATTAATCCTGACTACAGTCCGGCCGCCGAGAGAACGCGTTCCTGACACCTCTCAGTTGGACAATTTCTAGTTGTATTAAGGATCAAATTAGGAAAACACATTCGTTAGTATGAAACTGACAGATGTCAAGAATGACAAGACTGTACAATACCATTTACTATGGAATAAGAAGCGCATGTATTACAAGTTTTTGTCATGTATTCAGACAATTGTAAGATTACAATGAAACTCAAGTAAGTACTTGAGTCATCATTCTCTTGCCCTTATCGTAATTTATTTGGTGGGTCGGCGTAAACCATCTTCTTCCATAATTCTCTATTAGTTCTCATCTCGATAGTCAAATCAAGTAACTAACACCTACATATCTTTGATAAAACCGTGGCGTATTTCGTATTAACTATATTTTAAACGAAACAAGGCCACGATTGACATTAGTTTCTGAAACTTGGCAACATTTCATGTAGTATGTTCTGTAGGCTAAGATTTATCGACATTCAGCCTGTGTATAACTACTGTATCTATTGTGGTTCCTATTGATAGTTAGGTTAAAATATTCGGCCTACTGTCCGGCCGTCGAGAGAATGCGTTCTTGACATCTGTCAGTTTCATATTAACGAATGTGTTGTGCGAATCAAACTCAAAGCATTTATTTCAAATAAACCAATTACAGGCACTTTTGAATTGTCAAGGGGTCGGCCAGTCAGAAATATGAAGCTAGTTGCCCATTTCAACGCGTAGTAGGTTCCTATGGAGAAGAACGGGCAAGAAACTCGACCGACATTCTTTTTTGAATTTGATCCTTATTACTGTACTACTAGAAATTGTTCAACTGACAGCTGTCAGGAACGCATTTTCTCGACGGACGGACTGTACTTTCATAATGTAAGCACCGCATTAGTAAAGTCTGTACTACACTACTCGCTAAGCCGAGTGAACACGAGAGTGTGGAAGGGCACTTCCGTACGCTTCGTGCAATGTCGGTTCGCTTCGAGCCCTCTCGGCTCACCTCGGGCGACTTCCATTCGCTGTCGGTTTTTCTTCGCACGAGTGTGTAGTTACGTACTTCGGACTTCGGTCAACTTCGTCGAAGCAATTTCGCGAGTAGTGTAGTGGGGGTTTAAAAATATTTATAAGAGAAAAGTGAACATAATTTTCACCTCTTTTGTGAATGGTGACCATTGCAGGTAACTTTATCGAGATTTTTTTATATGAATCTATCTTCAGGGTATGTAAGTACCTCTGCTGGGGTTGCGGGTTTGTCCGAAAGGGATATCGCGGCCCCGGCACACAGGCAACGGAAGGAACACGGGTGGGTTTTAATCAGTAAAAGTCTGACACACCCTCTCGCTCTGCCCAGAGCGGGAGAAGTCATTTGATGATTTCCCAACTTGAAAAAAAAAAAAGGGTATGTAAGTACCTACCACAAGAGGAACACTATTCTATTTACTTACGAATAATATTATCTATTACTATGGTAATTTATTGCTGCGATTTCCGCTGTATAGTACCTGAAAATAAACAGATTTGTTATTAATACTTACACTTAAAATAATATTAAACAAAATTTTATTATTAATCAAAATATTGTCTAATGTTTTGCGGTACTGGACGCTTCTGAGTTCCAGTACCACAAAACATTTGTAGAAGAACGTTGTTTCGCTACGTAACTTAGTAGAAATTTCTTGTTTACAAAATTTATAGCTTCTCGTGACCTTAAAACCATTGATTAACAAACAGAAATCGAATAAATACAAAATTATTACCAATATCAATAACATACCTAAAACATAGCCCTTGAATCACTAAGTCCACTACCTACACATCTACATAAATTATTTACCTCTTCTATTGACACATTAACACAACAAAACTCATATACCTTTATTTAATATACACACAGTCGGTTAAAAATAAACTTCTTCAGGAGACTACTACGTAGATACCAAACGCCAATTTCGAAGTTACTATCACAGCCCGGCTAGCTCAGTCGGTAGAGCATGAGACTCTTAATCTCAGGGTCGTGGGTTCGAGCCCCACGTTGGGCGAAATATTTTTGTCACAATTTTTATTGAGGAAAACCATTTTTCCTAAAAAAAAAAACATTATTTTCGATATAAAATCAGAAATTTCCGATAAAATTGTGTTTATAATACATATCTTGTGTTCAGTGTCCCATGTTATTCCAAGGGTCAAGAAATATGATATTATTGACTTGATTGACTAACGGTGTGAAGATATGCGTTACAGTTGACTAAACTAATCGTCTTCCATTCGATGTCCGTCTGTTGCAGATCTTCATCCAAACTAAACTCACTCTTATTTCAACAGACTTACGATTTACTTTCCTTTAACCTAAAGTCACAAAATCTATAGCAAAATCTTTGATAAGGAAAAACAAGACTATTTCTTATGTATTTTTAAGTAAGAAGATCGATTTCCGATTTTAATTATGTATTCTGGTCAGTCATTCTTCGCAGAAACTAGTTTGGGTAAAAATCTCACTTATTTTCCAACGAATATGGTTGATTTTAGATCAAACTGATGTCTTTAGTCTGTCCGATTGTCGCGAACTTTTCATTCAAGCTAAAATCACTCTTCATTTTATGAAATAAGGTTGAATTTTGCTAATACTAATAAAATACACAGTTAATTTATTGTAGTCACATTGCAAGCGAGTGGCGGATGAAAATATTCATGAAGATCACGAAAATGGTGCGTCGCAAGCCAAAAACTCGGATGTTATGCATATTTTAAGTTATTTTCGGGTCAACTCTTTGATAAAAAATATTTTTATGTTGCCTTTGTGGCGTTCCAGAATAACAACTCGATTTATTCAAACTTTTCAGAGAGAATCAGCATGAACTGAACGTCGCAATTAGCAAAGATCACTCTTAAATGCAAAGAACGAGACTCCTAAAGAGCTGCTCTCAAAACTGTGAAGGAAAACATCGTGAGGAAACGGGGATGTCCTAGAACCAAAAATTCGAAGACATGTGACATCTACGAACCCGCACTGGGCCCGCGTGGTGGATTACGACCCACTTCCTCTCGAAGAGAGGAGGCCTGTGTCTTTCTTCCCGAGTAGTTCTTTCACAGCTTTCTATAGTAGCATGAAGCAGCTCAACAAACTCCCCAAAAATACTTCTGTACGTGTCTCCGATATGCCCTGAATTTATCTAGCCTATCCAGCTACCACATTGATCGATCCGATTCCGAAATTTAGTCCAAAAAGGTAACGAAAATCCTATCTTAAATCCATACTAAATATTTAAAAAAAAATATGCAAAAGTAACTCTGTTTATCTGTCCGTCTGTCCCGTCTTTACGTCTAAACCACTGAGCTGATCGTTATGAAATTGGCCAAATAGGAAGCCTGGGACCTGGGGAAGGACAGAGACTACTTTAATTCTAGTTACATAATACATAATCTAGTTTTAAAATAAAATACCCATTTTTTTTAAGTAATTGAAAATATCATATCTTCTTTTTAATTTATTTAGGGGCATGAGGAACAGGGTGTAAAGTTCACTCATCCCCCATAGAAAAGGGAGGATCCTCCGACCAGACGGGTGTGATGTCTGGCGGGCAACTGCCCAGGGGTTGAAGTCGGGAAGCTTGTATATATGTTTATCGCGCGGTAATCTCTAATTGCGCGATGCAGGATTTGCGTGACGTCAGGATATTGTGTGACATCAGGTTTTTGATGCGTAGTTTGCATGTAGCGATGTAGATGCCGCTACATTTAGCTTAGTAATAAACCTATTGTTGTCTTCTTTTTAAATGTTTGATGTAAATTGATGGCCTGAAGCACAGGTTTTTCATAAACCTAGATCAGGCAGGGTCTACATTACAGTTAGAATTAAATTTTCCTCGATTGTAATTAATCCAAATCATAATTTTACTTTATACTTGATTTTTTTTTTCTGACCCCTGCATCGCCCGCGAAGACCCTTATTTTAGCTAAAATAAAAGTTTTTTAAGTTCCTTCTCAGCTATCTGCCAGTGAAAGTCCTGTCAAAATCGGTTTAGCCGTTTCGGAGATTAGCCGAACAGAAGACAGACTATAGGTAAGTACGGTATATACTTTCATATGCATTTAGTAAAAAGCTGTTATTTGACATTAAAAACAAGCACTACAATTTGATTTATTTGTATGTAGGTACTTATAGTATGATTCAAACTTAATGGCGGCTCGGAAGTTAGCAACTTGCTGCGCAGTACCGCACCCCTCACCCCCGCTGACACATGAGTTCGTTACTGCGCAGCGACTCGCCTCATGTTCCGAGCCGCCATGAAGGTTGAATCGGGCTGCACCTTTGTGTAGAAGATTTATGAAATACATGCAGACCAAATCACGGGCAACCACTAGTAATCCATAAACCACACTTTTCATTATACTGGTCACTATATTATTGTAGCACTATAAACAGCCGTAATGTATTATTATCTATTCTTTGCCGGTGTCAGCGTCTGCGTCTCTTTACTTGTCACAACGATGCCATAGAGTACCACAGATACTAAAGGCATAGACAAGTAACTGATGTTACGTCGGATACAGACACGCGGACTACATATATTTTACTTTTTATTGTATTTCACACTCAAATTTATTTATTTTATTTAATATATAATTCTGTATCTATCTTTCCGTGACATCAGAATACCAGCGCTGCGAAATTTATTTTTTAAATGTCTCAGCATTATGCTGAGATAGGAGCCTTCTGGCCTCGTACAGGACTGCTTTAATTTTACTTTGTTTTTTCTTTTTTATTTATGTTTAGTGTGTTTTCATTAGTTTAATTTGTGATTTCCTGTGCGAGTCTCAATAAATACTTTTTCTTTCTTTGTTTCTTTTTCACACTCCAGGCTTAACACCTAGCCTCCTTCTGCGAAGCAGTTATGTTCGCGAAGGAGGAGGCGGAGCGCGCGAGGGAGATGCAAGCTGCACGCCCTCGCGGCCCTAGTCGCCGCAGGAGACGCCCCGGGCGTCGGGAGTCGAGCCGACTTCCGGCCACCGTAGGCGCGGGCTTGCGGACGGTGAGCAATGGGCAGCTCGCCGTCCGATAAGGACCAGGCCCGTGTCGACGGCGCGTTGTGTTCCACGCGCGCCTCAAAGAGATGTCAGCACCAACCGACGGGGTCGAAAGACCAATGCCTGCTGGGGTTGCGGGTTTGTCCGAAAGGGATATCGCGGCCTCGGCACACAGGCAACGGAAGGAACACGGGTGGGTTTTAGTCAGTAAAAGTCTGACACACCCTCTCGCTCTGCCCAGAGCGGGAGAAGTCATTTGATGATTTCCCATCCTCAAAAAAAAAAAAAGAATGGCTAACACCTCGCACCTCGCTCAACCCTCGTTAAAGTTAAATTATTTCAAGCACATACTAACGTAAGTATACGTAGTTGACTCATATTGTGTTACTATCCTCATGGGAGCCATCAATTGAAAGGACACCATATGATATGGCAGATGGTATACGAGGATTCATTTGTGAAACATCATACAAGAGCATTCTACGACGAAGTATTTTTACAACTTTGGCAGTAGTAAAGCTTTACCTTCTTCCGCCCTCAAGCATTTACTTCAATGAAACAAATTACAGACACTTTTGAAGAGGCAAGGACCGTCGCTTATTCAAAAGTGCCTGTAATTTCAGTATTCAGTCAGAAAGATGAAGTAAGTTACCCATTCCATTGTAGGTAAGAGAACAACGAGCAAGAAAACTCCATGGACACTCATGGAGTTATGGAGTTCGGACCCATGCTCTACAAATCAGAACTTCTAGTTTGAAGGGTAAGATCCGGGTGCTGGTTCAGTCAATCATACAAAACATACAGAAGGATCAAGACCAATCCATCTGCCTAGCCTTTTCTCAACTATGTTGGGGTCGGCTTCCAGTCTAACCGGATGCAGCTGAATACCAGTATTTTACATGGAGCGGCTGCCTATCTGACCTCCACAACCTAGTGACTGGGTAATACGATACCCCTTGGTAAGACTGGTTGTCAGACTTTCGAACTTCTGACAACCCGTAACGACTGTCAAAGATCTCTGAATGACAGCCGTGACCAACGGCATAACGTGCTTTCCGACGCACGGAGAAAAAAATCTCGGTATGTAAAGATGGTCACCGATCCACGGACCAACCCCGGCAAGCGTAACTTAACCTGATAGATCGAACCGTGCGGCTGATATTACTTAGCCACGAGCTGGATCAAGACTATTGGATTAATTAACTCCTACAAGCCAAGTATTTCATCAGAAATTATATTTGAAGTGGAGTGCGTGGAGTTTCTTGTCGACTCTTCTCCATAGGAAACGACCAATTGGAATCATGCACCTAGCTTCTGACGGTCCATAAGTGCCCTTGTAGGTTTATGTAAAAAAAATATGTTGAATTTTTTGTTAATAAATATCTCAAAACAACAATGACTTGCCAATTTTCCAAAAACGGTCCACTACCTTTTTGCCATCTTACCGCACGCACAGTCATAACAACACAGTGACTCAAGAAAACAACTAAACACATCCCACACATCAGAATATTTTACATCCATTTCCAAGTTTCAGAGACGGTAAAAAATATCAAGACAAAGAAATCGAGAAAGATTTTGAATATTTGATGAAGCAAACCACCTAAAAAGTACACTTACAAAAAATTGCGTAGTCATACCGGGGACGCATAAGAAACGTCCCCCTGAAATTAGTTTGAGACGAAAAGGATATTTTGGTGATGTTATTTTATGGAGGAGATTCTCATTATACGATACGACATTTTCAGAATTTGACCCTAAACTCTGTTAAAACAATTTTTTTATTTTTTTTTCCGTCCCCTCTTTTAAATTAGCAATAGGATTAAGTTATTAGTATCATAGTTTGTTGTGTAGACTCAATTTTTTTTAATGGTTTATCCTAAACCTAAAATATTTTGTTTTGTACGCCATTTATGGCAAAACATGCAGATCTACCTGTTATTTTAAGACCTCGCACATAATTTATTTGATGTATACTCATGTTTTACAATAAATATATTCTATTCTATTCTATTCTCTAATACCGTAGAATGAAAAAACTATTTACAAAAAAAAAAACAACCGACTTCGAAAAAAAAACACTACAAAGTGAAAAATAACTTTAATTTCGGAAGTCGGTTTCTTTGGTTTTGAATTTTTGTTTTTTGCCACCGACTTCCGAAATTATAATTATTTTTCACTTTGTAGTATTTTTTTTTCGAAGTTGTAAAAAGTTTTCATGTTTCACTTTCTAGTTGTGGTATCTACCCCACACAAATTCGAATACCCCTACCTGCTATATAAATAACAGTCACAGGAAGTTATCATCATACCATCCACATATACTAAGTGGGAAAAATACGTATTATTGAAGCTTATTCAAAAACTATCCAAGCAAAGTTAATCAAATTTATATGGGACCAACCTGGGAGCATACCCTTTCATACAAAAAAGAATTTTCTAAATCGGTCCACGATTGACGGAGAAATCGGCGGACATACATAAAAAAAGACATACCTCCTCCTTTTTGGAAGTCGGTTAAAACGAGGTTTTTTAATAATATTCAACCATGGTTTCTGTTTCTCATCAGAGAACCGGCTGTTAAATCTTAGATACTTATTACATACATCACATTAACTCAGTCACTGACTACAGAACGCCATCGGCCACGATAGTAACATACTCCTATTGCTTCGTGTACGTTCTGGACATACACGCACGCCAGATAGCCGGGGGTTAAGAAAGAAAAAGAAAGAAAGAAAATACGTTTATTTCCGGTAAACATGACGCAAACAAAGAAGAAGTTGGGGGACAATATGTGTCACATCCACGCAAAACGGCCATCGCTCAGCATAATGCTGCGACCCTATACGGGACAGAGCCCCAGCGCTAATTTTCAGCGACAGCTGGCGTTGACGTTATGACGTCGACCATACAATGAGATATAAAAATAAAATAAATATGCAATAATTCATCTACATGTTTATATAAAATATAATATTTAAAATGGTAACATTCTAATAATCTGTGCGCCCAGCTGTCAGAAAACTATCTACATGACGTTTTGATTGACATCTGGTTAGTGGGTTAGTGTTGCTTTCTCCCTCTTGAAGGAACAGCAATACCAGTAGCATCTGAGGGTGCATACAAGTACTCTAAGAATGAAAGGTTCTTGAGTACTTCCGGCACTCCGCTGCTAACTTTGCTGACTGGCTAATCCTTTATTACGTCATTACTTAGATATATCTCGTGCCGACTGCCGCCACAAAAAAAAACGGAGAATAGTAAGCCCTTGCCTGCAAAAAAAATAGTACGTACTAAGCTTTTCAAGCAATTCTTATCGAACCGAGTTGTAACAGCGTAGAATAGGCTCCCGGATAGTGTTGTAACGGCTCCCTCACCGAACTGCTTCAAGAATCGACAATCGACAGATTAAACATCTCCAAGCTATTTGATACTCACGCATCAGCTAATTAGCTATAAAAACATTGAATCTGCTATGTACAAACTGGTTGAACATGTTCTATCTAACGTTGACAATAGAACTCCTGTAGTTGCATTATTTATGGACATGTCAAAGGCATCTGAGTATGTTAACCATACAATACTGATAAACAAGCTGGATAAATATGGAATTAGAGGCAATATCCTTGAACTTATCAAATCATATCTGACTAATCGAGAACAAATTACATACATAAATAAAATCTGCCCCTATACAAGAACTGATAAGACTTATGTCTCTACACATAGAAAATGCATATTTGGTGTGCCGCAGGGCAGTGTTCTTGCTCCATTACTATTCATTATATATATTAATGACATGCCTAAAACTATTAATAATCCAATGATTTTATTCGCTGACGACAGCACAATACTAATCAAAAGTAAGGATGATGTGACATTTGAAAAAGAAATAAACGACAACTTAAATAATATAATTACTTGGCTAACTGAAAACAACTTAAAAATAAATCTTGAAAAAACAAATTACATTTCATTTGAACAAAAAACACAATAAAAAACCGGATATTCATTACGGTCACAAAACTGAGCTGGAAAACACACGTTGAAAATACATGCAAAAAACTTAGCCAGTATTCATATGGAGAGCATATGAATACTGGCAAAGTTTTTTATATTTAATATTATTAATTTATTATTTAGTTTATAACCTAAGAAAAGTGTCAAATCGTGCAAAATTATTAACGGCGTATCACGGGTATGTTGCATCTACTTTACGTTACGGTCTTATATTTTGGGGGAACTCGCCAGACAGAGAAAGGGCGTTCAAAGCCCAGAAACAATGCATAAGGGCAATGTGTGGAATACAACGCACAGAAACTTGTAAGCCACATTTTCAACAGTTCCAGCTATTGACATTCCCGTGTCTTTATATATATGAAGTGGCGATCTTTGTCAAAGCGAATCTACAGCTTTATACACATCCAAGAAGCACACGACGCAAAAATAAAATATGCGTAAGACGTCATAAAAAAGCAGTATTTAATAAAAACATTTTGGGCATGGTACCCAAAATATACAATAAGTTGCCAAAAAGTATCACAGACCTACACAAAATGGACCAATTCAAATTAGGTTTGCACGAATTCCTAGTTGCAAAATATTACTATTCAATTAATGATTATTTAAATGAAAGATGACTGATTTTATCTGTAATGGCACCACAAGTATAATGATTTAAGTATTGAAATTTTGATTTGACATTTCTATATTTAATGTATCTTAATTTAAAATTTATTCTGTTTAATTAATGTTGCGATTAGTACCTAAGATACTAATTTGCACACCTCATTAGGTTATAATATAATGTACCTTTTATACCTGTAACACTTTTTTAACATGTATTATGCAAATAAATTATTTGATTTGATTTGAGCTGCTAGTGTGTCTAACTAAATAATAATAAGTAGAGCTACTTGTCACTCAAAGGGCAATGAAGAGGGGCTATCCTTGGAGTTCCCCTACGTGATCGAATCAGAAATGAAGAGATCCGCAGGAGAACCAAAATCAACCGACATAGCCTGAAGAATTGCCCAACTTAAGCGGCAGTGGGCAGGGCACATTGCTCGCAGAACAGATGGCCGATGGGGCCGAAAAGTTCTGGAGTGGCGACCGCGTAACTGAAGACGAAGTGTATTGGAAGGCCACAAAGTGTGAAGGGCGCAGGAATCCCGAAGCACAGAACCGGTTGAAGTGGTGGTACTTAAGAGAGGCCTATATCCAGCTGTGGACGCTCTTACGGGTGAAATGATGATGACGATGATGAGAGCTTCTTGTTAAGCTACAGTCCCAGTAAAAAAGATAGTAAAAGCAAAACATTATAGCATTAAGCTGCCTGGCTAGAGCAATACTTCAATAGGGATGTAGAATAAAAAATAAAAATATTCGATAATTATTTTTTCTTTTTTTACGTAGTCAAAAGATTATGGCAATACATTGAGTAGGCAATGCGTTAAAATGTGGCATTACGTCACTGGCCGGTAGACTTTATATTGACTTGTGACGTAGCGAGCCCTCACTCCTCAACTTTAATGCGTTATATCTAAACCATTTTTTATTAATATGATAAAGCAAAAAATACGTGTTTAATATTTTTTTATAATCTGACTGACGGACTAAATAGTTTTTTTTTTCCCCAGTCTACATCCTAAGAAACTCCCTTACTCAGAAAAAGGGGAAGAAATCTGGCAACTGTCCAAAATAACAAAGGGATCATCGTTATTCCTAGAACTGTAGCAGTAAACCAATTTTTATTACAGTGACAAAGGAGGGTAGAACACAACTGTATGGTCTGTTTCAAAACTACCTGGTAAAAATGTAAACAAATGGTTCAGAAAACGGATGCCAATTTGTAGTGCGACTTACTTAATTGAGTGCTTTGATTTGATTATTTGAATACTTAAATACGAAATTAAAATTTTGTGTCACCTTAAAGACAGGGTGGCAGGGACATCGACGCGAAGCCGGTTACCATGGATTCAGTACATGATTCTGAACCCCCCTGCGTTTAAATTTTTCGTCGGTTATTTAAAAAAAAACTGTTGTTTCATAGAAAAGTGCAATAATACCTGCGCGGTCGAAATGTATAGAACAGCAGTTTTTTTTTAATAACCGACAAAAAAATTCAACGCAGGGCTCAGAATCATGTACTAAATCCATGGTAACCGGCTTAGCGTCGATGTCCCTGCCACCCTGTATGTTTTTCACTTGTCAGTTGAGGTTAATTTTATAACAATTTTTTTTTTGTCTGCATATAGAAATATAGATAGATTATAATTTAATAATGTTATTCAAACAATACATGTTGAAAAAAAAAGGTAGAATATTAAGTTGAAACCTTCTTAATACAAATTAACGTGTAGCATATACATATAATATATTACTATTTTATACCTATATTCTGAACAGGATTTGTTTACACTTTCATCACATACTGTTTGAACAGACATTATGAGTGACGTCATAGTCTAAGAGGGTGGCTAGGCGTCGTTTAGGAGGGTCGGCTAGGCGACGTCTAGGCGGGGTGGACGGAGGGTAGCGACGACAAAGATCGCGTGAACTAGTTTTGTGCTATAATTTTATGAATTTTGCTATTATCGCAACCCCTTTTAATGGAGTGTTGGTTGTAAAAGGTTATTATTACATGTGAAAAGATAATGGGCAGTTATTTCATTACAAAAGTAGCTGCAGCACGCGGCTTCGCCCTCGTTGAGCATTATTATTTTTCTAAATTAAAAGTGAAGGTCTCATCAAAATCCGTCCAGCCGTTTCGTAGATAACCCGGAACAGACAGACAATAAAAGAAAGAAGACAAATTACGCTTTATGACCCCTATGCAAATGTCAGCCATTTTTGATTAATTTGACATTTTATATTTTAAAATGAATAAAATTAAAATAGAATGAATATCAGTCACATTTTAATCTAACCCACGTGCTCGACACAACAAGCTGATCGACAGTCGACACTACGGCAGATTTTTTTGTTGCCATATATGCTCTCCTACCTGTGCGAAGCCGGGGCGAGTTGCTAGCCCTTGTAAAATCAAACAAGAACTTGCAATCAGGGACTGAATTACCCAAAAATTAAGGTACCTTTAAATTTCAGTATGACGTCATACCGTTAAATAAGGGTTACCTAAATATTTCAATACCGTTATTTTTTTCAATAGCGGAATTTTGAGGTTGGAATTGCATACCTACTGACAAGTTATATGAGTTTATATAATTGTTTATTTTATTTGACTTTATAAGTCAAGTTATTTAAATTTAATTTATTGTTGACATAATCTACTCATCACAATGTTTGTTTTATGAGTTGTATTGCAATAAGGCTTGTGCAGACCAGCGCGACTTGTCGCGCGACGCGTCACGAACAATACAATTTCTAAGAAAACTTCACAGTATAACAATAACCAGTGTCGCGTCGCGCGGCAAGTCGCGCTGGTCTGCACAAGCCTATATGTCGTTAGCTAGTGACCTCGACAATTGATCATATTATTTATTGTTATTAGTAATTAACTGTTTGTTTATTTATTTTACCTCGATGACCCTAGTTTATCATTTATAACATCCAGTTACAACTATGTGTAGGCGGGCACTCCCTTTATTCTTGGAGGGTTTTATTTAGTTCTGTTTACGTTATTTTTTTTATCTCTGCCTGAGCATAGCTGTTCTCGATGATTTTGTCTGGTATATTGGCGTGTGCTAGCTAACATATGGCTAATAATTTAAATTATGTTTTGTGTTGCGTAATGTAAATTATTTTGAATACTATTATATAGAATCTTTTTTATTTGTTCTTCTAATTGAACAGACAGCTGTGCTGTTGGGGAGTTTGTTGCGCCACTTCTTCTTCCCAGCTAAAGCACTAGGAATTGGTGAAGGGTGGGCGTTTTGGGGGACTGTCTTATGTAATTGACGTTCGAAAAGTGCTGATTCTCAGCCTAGTTTGAATAAATGACTTTTAAAATTTGAAATTTGATCATACCGGTATATTTCGGTAAAAGTACTATAAACCTTTATAAATGTATCGGTAGCAGTACCTAAACTTTCATAAACATGGGTTTTCTTTGACGCATCGCCTCGCCACTCTGTCTTTTGTTCACTTGCTGATTGTTGCATATTATTATTACTCAGTCATTTCTAACGTGTTCGAACCCAGCGCACCCGCGCCGCTCCGTCTCACATGTTTTTCGGTTCCGAAATCGTGTAAAGGTTAAATAACGGTTTAGTCCGACCTTTATTTAAAAAGGTATCTGTATAGCTCAACCCTTATTTAAAACCGGTACCGGTATATTTTTGAGGTATCTTAACCTTTAACCGTAACCGCTTTCAGTCGCTGCTCGCAATCCTATACCCACGAACCATCTATCCCAATACCACATTGCTCAAGGGACTTAAGTACCACATTTACATGCTAAAGTGAACCCTCGGTGCCTTCCCTAGACCTGAATAACAAATGCTTCAAGCAGCCTTCTTCATAGATTTCCCATAAGGGTGAAGCCTCCATACACAAGATATTGACACTAATATGAGGATGACCCACATTCTTGAGATCTTTATACGAATATCCTACCTATCGAAGTAATTTTTTTTATTTCAATAGGCCACAAATGCATCATGGTTTATCAGAAACTGTGAGGATCATGAGATATGACCAGTGACTCTGAGTGGAGATATATGCCAGTGACTTTGAGTGGTTAGCTTGCGTGTCCTGTACTGAGCTCAAGCAACGCGTCGTACGTCCAGCCAGTAATTATTAATAGGACTCGCCCATCAAGGAGCGCTGTCCCAAATTAGACGCATTATTCATTTATTATACATAAAACAAATGGTATTTTAATAAAACACGTATAATTAAAGATATAGTATATAGTTCAATTATCTTTAAAATGGTGAAGGTTTTAGAAAAATACGATTGATAGATTTTGCGTGATTCTCAGTTTTTTATCCGCGTTAGACATAACTTTACAAATTAATTTCACTATGTATTATAACCATAATCTAAAATATTCCTATATTAAGTTATTAAGAAAATGCTCTTATTTAACATATATTTTTTCCAAATCATTAACACTACTCGTTTAGAGATGATCTTCAGTATAAAATCATTAAACGTCGGCTATCGTTGCCTTAAGTCATCATTTTACCAGTAATTTAGTGTTGTTTTTCCGAATAAGCAATACAGGAAAAACTGGGTCTGTTTAATCAATCACAGACAGGGTAAACCACTAGCTTCATAACATCAATTAAAATGTATCAATAAATTTCAAACATGGCACAAAACGATTTATTGACTCATTGACAAGTGACAACGCACAGCCCAATTCACTAAAGGCTTCGCCAAATTGAACGCGTACTTGGCGCGCGTTAGAGCGCTAGCCTGTCGCCGAGCTATAGCGCGGAATTGTGTTGCACTACGACGTACTAAGGGTGGGTCGTTACGTGATTTTCGCGAAACGTAACGTAACTAGTGACTTCGAAGTCGTCACCTGTTTTGAAAACTAGTGATTTTAGTAACTAGTTATTTTTCAAATTCTATTCGGTGATTCAACATGGTGATTCTATCGAAGTGTTACAGTTATTTGCGAAACGAAAATATAGATGATTAGTTGATTACCTACGTAACACGTTAAAAGCTTTAAATTTTTGGAACGAATAAGTTTTTGTAGTTACATCAATAACGTAATATCAACACAAATAAACTTTCCTTCATAATTTTTTCAGGCTTAGGACGGTTATTTTGTAAGTACTTAAATTTTCGATGCAGTATCGAAATTGTAACTACTTTCAAAATAAAGTGTTTTCAGTTTGACTCGAAACGTAGCTATTCGGCTACATGCCCCGTAGCCAGTTATTGTAACTAGTGACGTGAAATAACGCCCATACGTACGACGTAGGTTTACTGTCAAACCGGCCCTTGCAACGCCGCGAGTGGTCGCGACACTAGCATTGCGTGCTGCGCTGTACTTAGCACTCTAACGCGCGCTAAGTACGCGTTCTATTTGACGAAGCCTTTAACCAAAAACATAACATAACAGAACATCACGCCTATTTCTCTGAAGGTTTAGGCAGGAGTGTACTATAGCACACACACATTTCGACAGTTATGTTTAAGTCCCATGTAATAGGGGGCGAGCCTATTGCTATCAACCGGGCACAAATCCAGACTCTGTTACTGAGAAATTGCAGATGGAAAAACTCAAAAAGACTGCCCGAACTGGGAACTGGGCCTCATGCTTAACAGTAGCGCTTAAGACCACTAGACTAATGAGGAAGTCAGCGACAGAAGTAGAGAGCGTTCGGCGCTTGGCATGGCAACACGTCGTGTCCTGGTTCGCAACAAGTCAATCATCATCCTGAGGATACCTCGATGCGAGTCGACAGAGGTAGAGAGCGTTCGGCGCTTGGCGTGGCAACACGTGGTGTCCGGGTTCGCAACAAATCAATCGTCATCCTGAGGATGCCTCGTTGAGAGATGAAACACGTGTCGATTTGTTACAGGGTTCTTTAGGAACAGTTAAGCGGATTAGGTAACTAAATATAAGTCGTCTATTGAATTTTATAATGGATTTCCGCAAAGTCACGCCTGAGTCAAATAACTGTAGAGAGGAAGACAAAATCATCTTTGGAAGATATGTTTCTCAGAGATTTGTTGTGGTGTAAGCTAAGAAATCATTATCTGCCGTAGCCCGACCGCAGACCAGTAGTGCCACCAACGCTCGAGCGATAACATGTTTTTCTATCTTCTATTTACCGGCTGGAATACGGGCTGCTGCCGCCTGCGGCCGGGTTCGGAATCATGACTGCAGCAACATGGCGCCGTGACGTGTAGCCGCAGACCTGCCTGCAGTTACCGACTGCGGGCAGGTATGGAATTTTACCTTAACAAATGATTTATCAAAACAGGTTATACGGGAGCTAACATTTAATGCGAGCAATAAGGCAGGTGTCACTGGGAGCCAGATAGGCAGTCGCTCCATGTAAAATACTGGAATTCAGCTGCCTGCATCCAATTAGACTGGAAGCCGCCCCCAAAATAGTTCGAAAAAGGAGGCAGATGATGAAAGAGGCGGACGTCAGCTAAAGTTAATTAATAACCCATGACAAAACACTGTTATAAATAGGTACTTGAACAAAGAAGATAGCTGACCTAAATCTGAATTCACCATAATTTCATTCGCTGTTGGTACAAACATATAAAATGAGACATCAGACTTGAGGGAGAGGCGCCATGGATTTATTATAGTGTTTCCCTGAAATTTGTGACGCATATCATACTTGAAAAGGAAAATTAAGTAACGAGAAAAGGGTATTATTGACCAAGTTCGTATTCTAAGAATTTATCCCGAAAATGAAGATGGTTTTGCAGGGGAAGAGCTTGACATCGAGCTATCTGGGGGCAGATGCCATTAGATGACTGGCGTTTTCTTAGTATGTGTGACGCATCATACTTGAAAAGGTAAATAAGGACATAGATCACGTCCATATTCCACAAATTTGTCTCAAATATGAAGATGGTTTTACAGGGACGCAGAGTGACATTTAGCTAAGGGGGAAGGCGCCATGAATTTTTCTCGTTTCGTAGAAACTTGTGATACTATTAATCATGTCTATTTTCATTGGTCCGGAAACAGGAGATAGATTTAAGGGTGCAATGCAATGACGCATAAGGGATGTCTTAAATAGAAATGCTCTACGAGATTATGCGATTATAACAAACAAAGGTTTTCGCTTATCATCATCATGACTTGATCTTGTGACTCCATAATGGGTGAGGTCCACAAGCATTTTCAATTTCACAATGTTACTCTCTTACCATGACCTTGGAATAAATTGATAAAGTACTTTTGTGAAAGTCTTTCAAGGTGCAAGGATTTATAATTACTAGTGAAACCCTTGAATCAATCTGCCTAGCCTTTTCCCAATAATGTTGAGGTCTGCTTCCAGTCTAACAGGATGCAGCTGAATAACAGTAATTTTCATGGAGCGTCTGCCTACCAAACCCTTGGGTAAAACTAGTTGTTAGACTTTCGGGCTTCCGATGATCCGTAACGACTGTCAAAGATCTACGAATGACAGCCGAGACCCGTGCTTGCGAAGCACAGAGTAGGGCGGGAGTGAAAAATCTTGAATATACCCGATATAATAATCATTGTATGTTTAGCTCAGCCTACACATATGTATATTGTTTCCAACAACCGCAGGAGTTGCGGTCAATAACGCGGTTACAGAAATAACAATCTATTCGCATTATAAATGTACTTGGTGCCTCATTCCAAGAACCATACCATGTAGTATTAATATTTATTCATTACGTAACGATAAAAAGTTTTAGCTAGATATAAGACTTAAATTGGTGATTTTCGGGATAAATTCTAACTCAAACGCAAAGTATGTATTTCAATTAAATCATTTACAAGCACTTTTGAACTGTCAAGGAGTTGGTCAGTCAGAAAAATGAAGCTAGTTGCCAATTCCAAAGCGTAGTAGGTACCTATGGAGAAGAACGGGCAAGAAATTACATGGACACTCTATATTGTTATAAAATATTAGTTGACAAGTCAAGGAAATAATAAATATTTTTGCCATAATTAATTGACTCAGGCGTGACTTTGCGGAAATCCATTATAAAATACAATAGGCGACGTATATTTAGTAACCTAATTCTCAGCTTTGCCACGTCTAGCGCCGAACGCAGTATACACTGCGTTCGGCACTTGACGTGGCAACACGTCGTTTCCGGGTTTTCAACAAGTCAATCGTCATCCGGATCAGGATGCCTCGTTGACAGGTGAAACACGTGTCGATTTCTTAGGTTCTTTATGACTCTTTAAGAACAGTTAAGCAAATTAGGTTACTAAATATATTTATTTTTTTATTTATTTTTTTATTATATACGTCGTCTTTTGAATTTAATATTTTTGCAACAAAAAATTACGAAGAACGCAAGAAAAATATCATTCGATTTCTGAACCCTTCTGCCAAACTAAAGTTCCTAATACATGTCCTGTAAATTCAACCATCATTAATAAACTGTCACCTGCAAAGTTTAGCCTGCCAAATATACGCAGTGCGTCAGCTGTATTTAGGTCAAGGTGAATCGAAAGAACGTTGCAATTCGAGCAATAAACCAGGGTTATGGAGACATCGCCTGTGTGCAGTCAGTTGTGGTTTTTTACTTAGGTATATATGTACATATTTTAGTATAGAAGATATGGTTTCTATAAGTAGTAAAGTTTTGTGGATTGGAAAAGGGGTGACCGAGTGGATGTTTGTTTGGAATTTATATACAATGTCGCCCATGGGCATGTGACCGTCCGTATTTTTCTGAATATCTTATATATATTTATATTTCTATCTTTAATATTTTTCATGTTTTTAAATTTGGATTCTGTTTATTATTTCTAGGAGGTTATGAGTTATTTTAATGGATTAACTAACATTTTTTATTAAAATTTATCGACTACGAAAAAAAAATAGAGGTGAAAAGATTTTTTTCTAAAAAAAAAACAGTATTTATTTAAAAAACACAAGTGTAAAAGTCCATAAAATAATAGAGTATTCAGAAAAAAAAAAGTGAATATATTGGCAAATCATTGGTAGAGATCTGAATGACATTTCAAGAACGAGATTGACTTCCCACGAGATTGATCTCGAAAAAAGACTAGTAGTAATCTTGAGACCGCATCTTCATCGCCACATGCAAACTACGCAAAATCCTGAATCGCGCAAACATAGTTTACCGCGCGATTATCATATAACTTCCCCGACATCAATTGTTGGGCAGTTGCCCGCCAGACACGACACCCGTCTGTTCGGAGGATCCTCCCTTTTTCTATAGAGGATGAGTGAACTTTGCACCCTGTTCCTCATACCTCTAAAACGTAATCACTTACGACCTGAAAACTCTCAGATTGAAAATGAAATGTTCTAAAACAGTCTGGACTGGACACAAAACCCTACCCACAATAAAAACAAACACCTCAGTACAATAACAAACAAGATTGTTAGCATAATTGGCGCCAACCCTTGCTGCCTCATAGGGGTGTACCGAGGTCACAACTCACAGGGGCTCGGCTCTGAAGGTCAAACAGTTGAGTCAGAATGATGTAACTGTCGCACATTCACTGTAGCGGATGGCGGATACTTTTAATATTTAACTCTTCATTGTATTTCAGACACCTTTTTATTTTTTATTATATTTATTTGTCTGTATTTAATTTAACTAACTAATTAACTATCCGTGACATCACTGCGGGCCCTATCAGAATACCAGCGCTGCGACATTTTTATTTATTTTTAAATGTCGCGGCATCATGCTGAGATAGGAGCCTTTTGGCCTCGTACAGGACTTCCTTCTGTTAAAATGTTACTTTTAATGTTTTTATGTTACTTTGTTTTTTATTAATGTTTAATGTGTTTTTAGTTTAATGTGTGATTTCCTGTCCGAGTCTCAATAAATACTTTTTCTTTCTTTCTTTAAGTGTAATGAATGAGTCAATATTGAATTAAAGTAAATGGGATATTACGCCTGTATTTTAGTTAAAGGGGCAGGCAGAGATGGCTTTTGTAGTTACGTCCCATTATCACACGGTTATGGGGACCACAGGACCTAAACCGCAATCAAACCACCCGCAATCAACCGTATCTAAGCGCAAGTTTATAATGCCTAAAAGTATGATCCACTGCAGTAAAAAAAATCAGAAAAATATATGATTTTCTTCAAGATATAAGCTAGTAAGATAGTGTGTTGAAAACATACTACAGCTAATTTGATACGATAGAAAAAAATCACGAAGATACCCCTAAAAATTTATTTTAACGATTAAAAATCATATTTTTATACATGCAATCATTCTGATTTCTTGTCAGATTATTCTACAAACAACATTATTACCGTAATAGTGTTTTAATTTTTAAAGTCCAATCAATAGATTATTTGTAAATAGATAATTGCTTCATATGTTGCAATAAATTAATTGCGTTGTGTCATCGCGCTTCTCTTTATTTTTCTATGCAGTCCGATTACATTTCATATTCTAGTTCGCTAGTTAGCCACATATCATATTTCCATACAATATTATTGCCAAATTAATCAAAACAGCGAAATATTTGACATCTATTTGCGACATTGCCCACTTTCAGAATAAACGCTCTTAACTTTTAAAGCTTTTGTTGCAGAAAGCAATATTAGACTCGATTTTTTAAATGGTTATTTGATTAAATTAATTAAATCATTAGCGATAATGGTCCATTACGTAATGGGGCATTAATGTTTATCTTTGTGCAACTGGGTGTTACAATAGCAATTTAAGTGCAAAGTTACTAACAATTTATGGATATTTTGTTGTCCGAAATATTTTTTTATTTTTAAGAAACTGGGTGGACTCTTTGAATATTGATACGGCTGAAATGACAGTGATAGATATGGCCGGCAGATAGATAGAGATAAAATGGCGGCAGTAGTCATGCTGCGCAGATCTCAAATAAATTGGTACAAGGGCAGGCCATAGATATAATATTTTTTATATTTCTATGGGGCAAGCGGTTATAGAAGTAATAATAGAAGGCTGATTTAAAAGTGTCCATGGATTGAAAAGTGTTCATGGATATTAAAGTGTCCATGGATTGAAAACTGTCCATAGATGTAAAACTGCGAATGGATTTAAGTGTCCATGGATGGAAAAGTGTCCATCGATAGTGTCTATGGATTGAAAAGTGTCCATGGATTGTAAAGTGTCCATGGATTTAAGTGTCTATGGATTTAAAAGTGTCCATTGATTGAAAACTGTCCACGGATTTAAGTGTCTATGGATTTAAGTGTCCATGGATTTTCCTACCCGTTCTTCTCCAATGAGCAACCAGCTTCATCTTTCTGACTGACCGACTCGAAAGACAAAAAAAAACTTTTGACAATTGAAAAATTCCTGTAAATGGCTTAATTAAATATTATAATAATAATAAAATCATCGTAATAAATATATAAATTGGCGTAATATAGTCTTTGGTCCGTGGCCTTGACATCAACCAATGAACAACATTATTTTTATTTTTTTAAATTTTATTTATTGTTTGAATACAGGGCCTTTGGCTGCTTTTGTATGTGTGTATTTAGTAGTTGTAGAGTATGTAAGGGGGCGTCCATAAATCACGTGATGTTTTTAGCAACTTTTTAGCCCCCTCTCCCACCTGGTGTTACGTGGTAAGATTTTAAACTAACCCCTCCCCCCTACCTAAAGTCACGTGTATTTTATTGGTGCAAAATATCTTAAATAATAACAGAATATTTTGTATTTAAGTAGAAAGAAAGAAAGAAAAATATTTTATTTGGGGAACCGCTTTTCGGTTTAGAAATGCGCATTCAACGAAAAAAATATAGACGTGATATCTCACTGTATCCCACTCCTCCTTGCATTATTTCGTGGTTTTTTCTGAACCCCTCCCCCCCTTTCGAGCCTCAGGTGATTTATAGACAGGTGTTGTTCTGTAGTTCCTGTTTACTCTGTTCCTCTCCTCTGTAGAGAGAGAACACAAACACAGAGACAGAAACACAGACAGTAGTGTCTGTGTTTCTGTTACCAATGAACAACATTGTTTTTATTTTTTTAGTGTTATTTATTGGTTGAATACGAGGCCTTTGGCTACTTTTGTATTTGTGTATTTTATGTCTTTTTGTCTTTATATGTGCGTTTTGTTTGTTTCTTTCTTTTTTTTCTTTCTGTCTCACGGGAGAACGGAGTGAGTGTATGTTGATTAAAAAAGACTGAAAAACCAAAAGTAATCGTATCTATTTGTCCATATAAAACCACTGTCCCATAAGCGAAAGGAAAACCACTTCCCTACTGATATACAGCTGGCAACTAGGGTTGCCAACTTTTTGTACAAGAAACAAAGTATTTATGGTCAAAGTGAGAAAATAAACAGTATTTCGGAAAAATAAACAGTATCTCGGGAAATTAAACTTCGTTACAAAAAAAAAACTATCGAGTTGAAATGAAAAATACTTAGTAACTTTAATTTCGGAAGTAGTCGATGTCTTTGGTATTGTATTTTCATTATTGCCACCGTCTTTGTATATCAGTGAAAACAATATATTCATATACCTACTTTATTTTTGTTGAACAGTGGTACAGTATTTTAGAGTGTAGAACAGTATAATACTGTTTTTAACAGTATGGTTGGCAGCACACGCACGCAAATCACAAAATGAAAGCAATACAGTACTTACGCGTCCCGTGCGTGCGATTACCTCTACATAATATATAATTTATTATGAGCACCGTGGGAAGCTAGTTACGGGCATAATCTTATGGTCGCCGGCAGCTGTAGGCCAGGAGATTATTAGCATAATGACTGATCTTTACCTACTTGATACTTGATGTACAGTATCTGGCCGGTAATCTGGTACATGGAGCTTAAGAGGGATATGCTAAGGTACCCGCGAAATTAAAATTTTCTTACGTTTTTTACAATTTGCTGGCCAGTATCAGGTTGTTTGTTGATGTAAATATGATTCGCGAGCGTGCCAAATATGGCTTTACAGAATTATTATCATTAGAATCAGCAATACAACTCCTTATGTTAGAAAATCCTAAATGTCATGATTTCATGAAATAGTCATTCAATAGGATTATACATATATTGTATAACCTTAGATAGTATTGATGATTTTTATGATTATAATTCTATAAATATATATTTAAATTCATCACATACAATTATTATTTTATTAATAAAAAATATATTTAAAAAAAAATTTTTTTTGCTTGTATGGACGCTATACTCGGGAACGCCCTCTGTTAGTTAACATACTGTATTTTAAAATTTGAATATCGCGGTCTACCCTGACGCTTTCGCCTTGAACCATTTATATCTAGGTACTTTTGAATAGTCAGAGTCGGTCAGTTAGTCAGAAAGTTGAAGCTAGCTGCCCATGCCAAAATGTAGATTTACTCATCATCTTGCAATATATTAATGTATGTAGGTACGTATCGGCAAAATTCGTAAAACCGATCACCATCCGAACTGAGTGCGCCTTCAAAATCACCAATATTTATTACGGCTTTAGGTGAAAATGATCTTTACGCAAACGCAATAGCTTGTGAAGTCATATAGCCAAATACATTTGTAAAATTGAAATGAATGAATGCAAATTTTCAAATTTATGCTATGTCTAAGTTGTGTCGTACTGTACTGTGTTCAGTAACAAAAATTTGATTTAATTATCAAGTAATAGGTCCTCACCTATGACATCAGCTTTTTGTATGGAGAATTTTAAAGAAGTTGCATTTTTCATACTAAAATTTTCTTAATTTATATCACAACCATGAACACGAATGTTTAAAAACTAAGCTATAGTGACAAAAATAAGTTGTGGCTAAATTAAAACAAATAGTGGTCATTTCTGCTAACAAAATGAGGAATCACTTTTAAGGTATTTTTTATGTTTATAAAACTATAAGTAATAAAGTTTTTTTTACTATTGGTAGTTGTCTATGATGGTCATTATTCGATATAATACCAAGCAATTGATGAATATTTTAAATCATAGAAGTGACGAGGTTCTCTATTTGTGAGAGAAAAACGCCAATTTCATAAGTGCCCAATATAAACCATACTAATACTATGAAACATTGAAACTACCATCATACTGGTCTGGTCTGGTACTGGTCTAGTTAGCACTGTACTCGCCTCACGTAGCTACACTTTCCACTTTCGTGCCCCGTTTACAGCCTGCGCAGTCGCACAGAATTGTGATCAATTGCTATCGTTTACTAAGTACACTGTATTTCACTTTCCACTATGAAGGTGTGAATTTTGTGGTGAGAGTTATAGACATGGATTCCTTGCGACCAATCTATGGCGGCTCTCAGTACTCATTCAAGAAGAAATAAAAGTTATAAAAACCGATGCAGGATTTCGTGTGACGTCAGGGCTTTGATGCGTGGTTCACATGAGGCGATGTAGATGCCGCCACATTATGATAGAAAGAATTCCGAGTCGTCATATACTACGTATCCCATCCGTACTTGTGTTGTCAAACAGCGTTAGTATCGTATCACATTACTGCACAGCGCACGTCATCAGGGTGTCATCGAAGATTCACGAATGCATACATACATACAGACATGTAGGAACATATGCCATGGAATAGTGAGAAAATGGAGAGTTAATCCTACGGTTGTCTAGAAGAGCGGTGGTCGTCAATTAGTGTCCGCAAATTACAGGCGAAAGATGTCATTGAAACCTTATTTATGAAAGTTAGTTATTGTGTTTTCTTAGAAGGCATTTTGACACCGTGAAGTCAAACCCTGGTGCCATCATTTTCATGGTAGTAGCCGTCACTGCTATTCCAAAAAAACTGTAACGTTAGATCTATCTTTCTAGTTATGAATGACATGACCGCAATGGGACACTGTCGCAATAAATTTTGAGCATACGGATCAGAAATTTTATAGATCTTTTAAAATTGCATCTTGAATTTATCACGAAATAAAATATGAAGTGCCAAAAAAGGATCAGGACTGGGTCAAAGTTGTATCAGATACAAGCCTCCGGTACACGTTGGATATCACTTAATAAGAGGCATGCGCTAAGGTAGCCCGCGAAAATCAAATTTTCTTTAGTTTTTTACATTTTGCAGGTCAGTGTGAGGTTTTATGTTGATTAAAATATGATTTGCGGCCGTAACAAATATGGCTTTACATAATCATTACAATCAGCAATACAACTCCATAAGTAAGCACAATCGTCAAATGTCATGATTTCATGACATAGTCATTCAATGCGATTATATGAACTTAGAGAGTTGTATTGATCATTTTTATGATTATAATTCTATAAATAAACATTTGATACGGCCGCAAATCATATTTAGATCAACATACAACATGATACTGACCTGCAAATTGCAAAAAACGTAAGAGAATTTGAATTTCGCGGGCTACCTTGACGCTTTCGCCTTAAGTGGCAAAATGAGGACAAGACTGAAATAATCTTACCGTACACTAATACAAAAAAAAGGAAAAAGTATGTTAATATGTTAGTTTTAAATGCTCCTTTTTTACTGTTTGTATTTCCTGTGCATGTCCTAAATATAATATTTCTCTTTTTTTATCCTTTATAGATGCAACGGAATAAATGACAGGTCGTACTTGGATATGGCAGGTGGAGTACACTGTATAATAATGCTAATTGGCCGTTGGTACAAGAAGAACATTGTCTAGCAGTGCCAACCGGTTTGAGGCATTTTTCGAACTTCCCTAGTGCACATAACTGTCGCGGCAAGCTTACATTCACGTAAACACTCTATGTCTTCCCTCCTCCGTGTCTACGACACTCACACATCAACTCACAGACATTACGTGAGCATAATGCTGACAAACTGTTACATTTACAATTAGTGTTCACTTTGCGATGACTTCCTTTCGTGTCAGTTGCATCCTGAAACTGTCAGTCCATTGTCTTGGCAGAATAAGTGGCAATTGAGAATGTGATGCGTTGTAAGGCGATAATACAATGTTGGGTAGAGAGTGGGGTGTTAAACATCAATGTATTTAAGCTTTGTTCCACTTTTTTTTTTTTTTTTTTTTTCAGGGTGGGAAATCATCAAATGACTTCTCCCGCTCTGGGCAGAGCGAGAGGGTGTGTCAGACTTTTACTGACTAAACCCACCCGTGTTCCTTCCGTTGTCTGTGTGCCGGGGCCGCGATATCCCTTTCAGACAAACCCGCAACCCCAGCAGGCATTGGTCTTTCGACCCCGTCGGTTGGTGCTGACATCTCTTTGAGGCGCGCGTGGAACACAACGCGCCGTCGACACGGGCCTGGTCCTTATCGGACGGCGAGCTGCCCATTGCTCACCGTCCGCAGGCCCGCGCCTACGGTGGCCGGACTTTAAGTAAGCTTCTGAAAACCTGATCAAGTTTCTGACCAGGAAAGTCGCTGTAGAATCTCGAGCCGTGATCAGTTGGCGGGAATAAATCAAACGACTTGACAGGATATTGGCAATGTAGATTACATTGAGGTTCAATGTAAACTAGAGCAGACACCGCTGACAAAAAATTTGCGCAACATTAGTTGTTCAGGACAACAAAAGTATACCTGAACACGTAAACACCGCCGATGTCACATTTAACATACGCGGGGACACATATTCTGTTTGTTATAGCCTCTTTAGTTTACATTGAACCTCAATGTAGATTACTTATG
The DNA here is from genome assembly GCA_947364205.1 of Agrochola lota. NCBI lineage: Eukaryota > Metazoa > Arthropoda > Insecta > Lepidoptera > Noctuidae > Agrochola > Agrochola lota. The sequence goes on along the minus strand of OX376246.1, from coordinate 2,323,090 downwards.
TAATTTGAAATAGGATCTTAAACCCCTTCCTCTGGTAGCCCTTTTTGACTACATTTAAGCGATAGAAAAGAAAGATTTATAGACCGCTTTGCTAAAGCAGCTTCTATTTATTAATGTATACAAATTCATCCTTTTAAAAAGCTCAACTTCAAGCAAGGGTGGCTATTATTATGAAATCCCCTCGAAAATGTTCAGGTCAATAATCTGTGCAGATTTCCTCCTTAAAAACGTAAATAGCTCCCGCCTCAGATAAAATAAAAAACCAAGACATAGTGGTGCGAACAATACAGTAAAGCATCCTAAAACTACACCTCCGCATTCACACATTTACAATCAAACTACACCTCACACATGTTTACAAAGCCGGCCTTAAGTCACTGTTGACAGCACTATGTCTTGGTTTTTTATTTGGTCGGAGGCTCCCGTTGCCAACGGACACTTCAGCTTTTAATTTTCACCAGGCCATAAGCTTCAGTGCCGAAACGAGAGAGTAATCTTTTAAATTCTCTCCATTATTTCCGACTATCCTATTCCGGAGGCCCATATATTTAACTACAACAACAATTAATGATGTGGGCACACTAAAAATATCTGCCGTCAGAAGTTCTCAGCGAGCTAGAGTACAAAGGGCTTATCTGTGGCCCCAATTGAGGTCAATTAGTACGTATCAACGAATAGATTAAAGAAATTTAGCGTGGGTAGTTTGATGTTGTTGAGTTTATTGTTTTATGTTGACTTCCTGGTGGAGAAAGGGTTTCGTTAATGTTAACAGCCTGGTCGCTAGATTTGTGCCGTTACAAATGTCCAACACGCACAATCTGAATGATTTTGAAGGATATTGCTAATCCATTGCTTGATATGTTCGAAAAATATGTCTGCTCAACAACGTAAATAACGCAATGAATTTTGTTAAACTGTCAAAATGAAACCCATTGCTACTGTTAGTGTGTTACGCAATTACCACGCTGGCATATGCAGTGATAGCCTAGTAGTGTGACCGGCGGACTGCCAAGTCATAGGTCTCGAGTGCGAACCCAAAGCACGTACCTCTGACTTAGACTCGTATAATTATCACTTGCTTCAAAATCGGTGAAGGTAAATATCGTGAGGAAACCGGCATGCCTGAGAGATATTTTTCGACGGTATGTGAAGCCAAGTCAGAGGCCCGTGGGCGGCTTTAAAACTCTGACACCAAGTTAATCACTAACCACACGAAAAGAAGAAGACCACGCTGGCTCGCACAATGGTCCACCTGGACTAAGTGCGGTAAACAAACCCTATAACATAGAACATTTTAGAACATACCAATAAGCTGGTCCACATGGTGGATACCCTCTGCCTTTTACTGCTTTCACTGAGAGAAGGCCTGTGTGGCCCAGCAGTGGGAACGTTATCATCGGCTGCTTATGCTTACCAAGGGATAAATGGTGTTCCCCAGTAACAGGGTTGTGGACTTCAGATAGGCAGTCGCTCCATGTAAAATATTGGTATTCAGCTGCATTCGTTTAGACGGGAAGCCGGCTCAACATAGTTGGAGAGAAACTATAATACATAGATGAAGAAATGAGGGTATACTGTGCCTATCTCTTCTGCCACATTTACATTCAGCCCCTGCCGCTGCTCCTCGCGCTGCCGGCAATAATTCCCTAAATACTGCCGTACATTTCGCGTCAAATAACTTTGCCGCTCTGAAGTTAGGTTGCGCATGAGCGCCACTGTTGTATATGGAAGATTAACTAATGCGCAGTCATTTGTAGCCTACTTCAGAGCGGCAAAGTTATTTGACGCGAACTGTAGCAGGATCGAGAGAAGTAAGTATCGTGTTTACATTCTCGTCCTGCCCACTTCCCTGCTCACTGCCGTGGAAGTGATCTGAGTGTAAATGGGGTATTCGATAAATACAATCGATATATTCTACATCAGTTTGTAAGATGAGTACATACACTAGTCATTAACTCATTCATTAGTCTCCAACGCAATCATTGTTCTATTAGACCGCATACTCAGATACACAAGTCATAGGTGCGTGCGAGAAATAATTAGGATTCCACACACACGCACGTCCTTCACAATGATTCTATTAACGCTAACTACTCGTAGTATGTGCATTGTGCATGTACGATCGAAGAAGTTCATATCGAACCACAGTAAGGACTATTCTTGCTTGCAGCGCTTGGGGACTATAGCACCGGGCCGGTAACAGATGTGGTCATCATGTTCACGACACGACACGATTTGATTGGTACGACAGAAAAAAATGTCTTTATATATGTTCTGCTACCCGTGCGAAGCCGGGGCTTGCTAGTTAACTATAATTCCAGGTTTCCTCACGATATTTTTCCTTCACCGATGCCAGTAATGTCCAGTAACGGTGGAGTTTCTTGCCCATTCTTCTCCATACGAAAACTATCTTTTGGAAGGGGCGACTAGAATCAATTCAATTTTTTGTAATTTTTGACGTTCAAAAGTGCCTTGCAAGGGCCTATTTGAAATAAATGATTTGACTTTGACTTGTCTAAGATAAACTCTGAAAGACTCAGAGGATAAAAGGTACCTTTGAATCATTTAAGTGCTTCTTTTCCTTCACTCGTGCATATAGCCAGGCGAAGTGGGACGAACAATTTGAGAACAGCTCATGCGGCTGTCAAAATATTGGCTAGAAATCAAGGTGGTAGGAGCTGACTGCCCAGAGTAAATAATAAGATGCGTGGAGTAAATTAATTCTGACTTTTTTATGCCTGTTCACTCTTGCTTTGAAAGCAGACGGATTATATGTGGAAAGGAACGAGAGACGCTGGCATGTTATAAATAAACCACTTTACTTATTCAGAGCTTCTTCACATTGCCGAGAATACTAATTTCCTTATAATCGTTCCACATCTGTACATCCAGATTTAGACTTTTGTATTCCGCGTAGGAAGACTGGCGATAAATTATTTTTAAAATTTTCCTTATACGCACGTTTATTTTAATTATATGGTCTTTAATAAGGAAATTTGGATAATTAATCAATTTATGAGTGAAATAGGCAATAGGCTTACATTTCGAAAATGTTTAAGTCCCATGTAATCGGGGCTTACATGGGACTTAAACATTGGCGAAATGTGGGTGTACTATAGGTACTATCGAAGAACTTCATACTTAAGCAGTTTGAAAAGAAAATCCCGTGAACACGATGACCATATCTGTTACCGTCCCGGTATCTATAGCCGCCGAGCGCTGCAAGCAGAAATAGTCCTTACGAATCCGGTATGAAGTTCTTCAATGGTACACCTCTGCTTAACCCTTCAGGAATTACCGGCGTGATGTTATATTTATTAATGAAATTGAAGCCGTAATCACAGCAAAGATTACATTAGAAACTAGTTTTAAATACTTTGAATTTTTCAGCAATTTTTTTGCTTTTCTCTTTTGAATACTTCTATTTCCAGTATTTTACGTGGAGAGACTGCCTATCTGACCTCTACAACCCAGTAACTGGGAACACGATACCCCTTGATAAGACTGGTTCTTAGACTTTCGGGCTTCTGACGACCCGAAACGAATGACAAAGATCCAAAAATGACAGCTGGGACCAACAGCCTAACGTGTTTTCCGAGGCACGGAGGGGTCTCAGTTTGTTAAGATGATCATCCATCCACGAAACGACCGCGGCAAGCGTACTGATCGATCGACCCGTGCGACTGTTATTACTTATCCAAGAGGTTTTTGTTTTACAAATATGCAAAAATAATCATTTATCATTCGTTCGAAAGGTGATAGCGAAGCCGTTGAATATCTGTTCAAATAATCAGTAGGTAGAATGACCCAAGACAAATTCCTGTATAATATCCTTCTTCCTTGTCTATGATATCACAGTCAATTTCGTAATACAGGCTCAAGGCTCTGTTTATCCTAGGTACCTTACCAATCTAGACATGACATCAGCGTAGAATAGTTTCCTAGTCATAACACTGTAATAATCGTGGATCTTGTTAAAAGGCGAACATATTATGTGGGTCTACTATACCTCTCTGCCTATCCTTTAGATGAATAATAAATTATTATAATATAATAATTTATAATATTATTATATATAATACTTGAAGCAAAAACTTTGTACCTTTGAGAAAATTACGCGGACGGAGGAGTATGAAATTTGGCACAGTTAAACTTGGAGAAGGAGTGCAGAAAGCTAATATTTTTGTATAATATACATTAGAAATAAACTAAATTAATAAAAAAAACATTACACACAGTACCATGCGTTTGACACAAGATGGCTACCTTAGAATCATGACATTTAAATGAATTATGGTCACTCACTAGAATATAATAAGTTGACAAACACAGTCGAAAATTTTGTCTGTTTGTGGGAGATCTGAAGTCTAAACTAAGCCTAGGTATCATTGTTTTCTGTATTTTTTTTTATTAGTTATAATGTGTGTTTTTCTGCTGTTATGCCAATAAACGCATTTCTTTTTCTTTCTTTTCCTAGGCCTGTATTTTACAACTCCAGGTCCCCCATTGTGCATGGGAGGCCGTTGCATGGGAGGCCGTCACCTCCTTCTGCGAAGCAGTTATGCTCGCGAAGGAGGAGGCGGAGCGCGCGAGGGAGATGCAAGCTGCACGCCCTCGCGGCCCTAGTCGCCGCAGGAGACGCCCCGGGCGTCGGGAGTCCAGAGCCGACTTCCGGCCACCGTAGGCGCGGGCTTGCGGACGGTGAGCAATGGGCAGCTCGCCGTCCGATAAGGACCAGGCCCGTGTCGACGGCGCGTTGTGTTCCACGCGCGCCTCAAAGAGATGTCAGCACCAACCGACGGGGTCGAAAGACCAATGCCTGCTGGGGTTGCGGGTTTGTCCGAAAGGGATAACGCGGCCCCGGCACACAGGCAACGGAAGGAACACGGGTGGGTTTTAGTCAGTAAAAGTCTGACACACCCTTTAAAGATTGTCACCGTGGTACAATTATTGCGAGAGGTTAATGGTGTGTCTAATTGCATGTTTGTTTGGGTATGTGCGTGCGTGTATATTATGTGTGCGTGTGTGTGTGTACTTTTTTTGTACATAAAATGTTTCATAAATATATAATATATTTAAAGAAAAGAAAGAAAGAAAAAACATTTATTTAGCACAGACACGCACACAAAAGGCACACAACACAACATACTTATTATACTATAAACAAAAATCAAATTAAAAAAGAATGAAAACGAATAAAGTGTAAATAATTAATAATATAGACGAGATATTGATGCCACAGAATAGTATCAGTACAGAAAGTCAGCTTCATACAACAAATGACAATGATAAATAGGCATGTTCACTGAGAAAAAAAAGAAACTATTTAGTCCGTCAGTCAGATAATAAAAAAATATTACACACGTATTTTTTGCTTTATCATATTAATAAAAAATGGTTTAGATAAAAAGCATTGAAGTTGGGGAGTGGGGGCTTCCTACGTCACAAATCAGTATAAAATCTACCGGAGAGTGACGTATTGTCCCATTTTAACTCAATATATTGCAGTAACATTTTGATTACGTAAAAAAAAAACGATTATTTTTTTATATATACCTGGCAGACAAAACAATATTTTTTGTCAACATCCCTATTGTACTTATATCTAGCTAGCTTTTCCTTGTTACTTGGTCTTTACTTTTCCAACAATACAATAAACAAAAAAATACAATGCTAAATTCTATGTGCAGTTCGCGGCAGGTGAATCAATCAATGTCTACTTTGCTTATGACATTTCTCTGACAGAAGCGTCTGTACTCCTCCTTGTCGCGACGTGCATCTTTGTTGCGGCACCGAAAGCTGGTATGAATTCGACCTTCTGTAATATTCTGTGCATCTTATCTATTTTGTTATGTTATTGAGTTGCCCAGTGAAGTAGAAAAATCATCAGACCTTCACTGCAAATTCAATTAAAATGGAATAGACCTGCTTTGTTGAACAAGAGACAAAACGATTATTGTAAGTTTTTTTTTTTTTTTAAGCCGGCAATCAAAGCATTTATTAAGAAAGAACCGGACGCGAGCTAGACTTTCCATCGGTGATCTCTCGCATACGGCCCTGGTCCATGCCATGGTACGGAGCGAAAGGGCGTGGGAAGCCGTCACCTCCTGCGAAGCAGTAATGCTCGCGAAGGAGGAGTCGGAACGCGTGAGTCGGGAATCGCGGGCCCATTCCAGGCCACCGTAGGTGCGGGCTTGCGGACGGTGAGCAATGGGTAGCTCGCCATCCGATATGGAACAGGCCCAGGTCGACGGCGCGTTGTGTTCCACGCGCGCCTCAAAGAGATGTCAGCATGACTGACGGGGTTCGCTAGGGCTGATGAAGGGATACCGTGGCTCCTGGCAACGTACAGGGAACTGAAGGAACAATGGTGGGTTTTAGTTAGTAAGAGTCTGCCACGCGCAAGTTATTTGATCATTTCACAAACAGAAAAAAAAAATTGACTCCATTTCTTGGTGTTCACTATTCTATCGATTTGCCTATTCTAACTGCGCTGAGACTTGATTCTTCAAACCAAAGTGGGTAAATTGTATGTTTAAAGAAATGTTGATGTTAATTACGTTGATTTGTGCTGTGACACTATCCAAAGAAGATTACCTATACTTTTGTTTATGTTGATTGTAGCTTTCAAATAAAAAATCTGTACTGTATTTTATTAAAATAAATTCAAAATCCTGAGATTTACTACATCCGGCCACAATCCTGTCAGGAGATATATCTACTAGCTGCCACAGACGCGAAGGTGCCGTGGCAGTAGCGAAGTCGTAACCGTAAAGTTGAATAAATAAGTAGTTTAGCTTACTATGATGACTTCACCAGAACATAATGTATGTTAATTGTTAATATATTCAATTCAAAACATCATCGTACAATCACACAATGGCTGATTAAAATGTTCTACACAAACTGCAAACAATTATTTTACGATTTGATCTAGAAAAACTTGGTTAAGAATCATGCTATTCTTACAGCGAAAAACAAATTTTGTGATAGAGTTCGTCTGGGGATACCGCCATGTGATGTGACTACCTCGTTGGTCAAGCTAGTGAGACTGTTAAGCCTGGTTGCGAATCCCGCTTAAGAATTCAATATTTACTTAGGCGTTACATTCAATTATTACGTAAGCAGAATTTTAGTAATGTTTAACCCCCCTCTCTTTGTCAGTAAAAGTAAGTAAAGCTCTTCCCCCCCCCCCCCACTATGGTCACGTAAAGATTATTGGTGTACATATATTTTTTTAAATCTGTGCAGGGTTTTTTTATTGAAACGAACGTGTTTTGAAACGAAGTATTAGAGTTTCTTGCGGTCTGTGAGTTTGACACTTAGGTCCGTATTACGGAATCTCGCTCAAAACTCAAGCATTACTCAAAACTCGTTTAACGCCTTTTGATTGGTTGAAACTAGTTTTAAGTAATGTTTGAGGCTTGAGTGACGTTCTGTAATACGGGCATTAATATACTTCATTCCATAGCCCGTTGGCAGACTCCAAGTGCGGACTTTTGCCGCTTTGTATAGATACCATGTTGCGCTCCGTAGGTGAGGGTGGAGTAGTGTTACCATAAATTAAAATCAGAATATACTAAATATTGCAGAAAAATCTGAAAAACTAAAAATAAATAAATATTACTGACGTAATCACCATCCAGACCTCCCGTCACCATGTCATCAAAAATAAGCAAAGCAAAGACCCCCCACGCCCCTTTGGTGCTTACGTAATACTTGAATGGCCCCTTAGATCTACTTCGCATACCCACCCAAATACCTCGACAATTTCTAGGTCAATATCCAAAACCTTCGCAAATTAGACACAGTTCCCGAAAATTAGCAGTCACTGCTAATTTTAAATACCATTACAACTCAAAACAGTTGTTTCGCAATGTTAATTAATTACTACGGTAAATGTAACGTGATACACAGAGTAGATATTCGTCAGAGACTAAAATTTAGAGACATTGGTCTGACAAACGGCGACGAAATTATAAATTTATATTTCTCAGGCATTCAGTAGGTATGTATACGGCCCCTCCAAAATATGAACATTTCACACGAATCCAATCCGTTTTTTGCCGTTGTCAGAGATAAGGATTGCACATATACAAATGAAGGCGCGCTAACACAAAAAGGCAGAAAATTCTCAGTCACTGGAGTGTCCAAGTGTCCCTACACCTGCACTTTAGAGGACATAAAACACGCCACTAATGCCGTGATTTACGTGGCCACCTAGTGGGGTCCCAGTAGTTTGACAAGACGTACCATTGATATGAAAGAAGAAATCAGGTTTATGTCGATCATCAAATATCATTGATTAAAACCGGCCGTTAGCATTCGGTTCGCAATCATACAGGCCCAGTGATTATTTCGTACTCGGCATATACTGTCCATCTTCTTCTATTCGAGTGACTAACCTGGTGTCAGAGTTTTAAAGCCGCCCATGGGCCTCTGACTTGGCTTCACATGCCGTCGAGAAATATCTCTCAGGCATACCGGTTTCCTCACTAAGTTTTCCTTCACCGTTTTTTAAGCAAGTGATAATTATACAATACGCACATGAATCCGAAAAGTCAGAGGTGCCTTGGGTTTGTACTCGTCACCTATGACTTGGCAGTTCGAGGGTCATACCACTAGACTATCCATAAGAATAGCTCATACCCTGGCTAGAATATTAACCAGACAGCAAAGTGGCTGACTGTCCAGGTGCGACAGACGTACATATCACAAGTTTTTAAGCGTTTTTTTCAGCATGTAAATGTAGTAGATTGTATGAAGTTGGACCTCTGTCAAATATCTACTCTTTGGTTTTCTGAAAAATCGCAATTTACACTGTTGTTCTACTAAACTCAATTAGAGTGACTTCATTAGAGTAAAGAAAACGAAAGTTTTGGAAATGAGAGCTTTTGAAACTAAACCAGATGAGCCTGAAACATTCACTGCTAATTTAACGACCTTTTTAAGAAATTACCTAGTTTTCTCTTTAAGTTCACATTTTACTTATTTATAAAAAAAATATATACAATAAAAAAGAACACAGAGACGGATTTATATTTTGTCAATCCCTCTTACAGAGAGGAAGCATGTGTCCCTGTTGACTAAGCATGTACTCACACAATTGCATTTTCTGGAAAGATAATGTCTGTATGCTGCATCAGTTAACCTGTTCACCATTCACAGCAAACGTAATGAAATGTTATGGACTATCCTGATAGTTTGACTATCATATTTACTCGCAGACAGTGAACCTGGAAAAAAAGTCATGTTTCCAGGCCAGTCTGTTTCGGGGTTGCGAGTTTATCCGAAAGGGATATCGCGGCCCCGGCACACAGGCAACGGAAGGAACACGGGTGGGTTTTAGTCAGTAAAAGTCTGACACGCCCGCTCCGCTCAGAGCGGGAGAAGTTATTTGATAATTTCCCACCATCGAAAAGAATAAAGAAAAAGGCCAGTTACACTTTGCTAGACCAGAGATTCAACAGACCAACAAGCCAGTCAGTATACAAGACAGACCAGTCACAAATTGAATCATACCACTTATTTAATAAATATGACTAAAGCAAGTATGCCACTAATAGCCGTACCTAATGTTGATTACTTTTGAGTCTTGCATGTGGATGACATCATACAGAAATAATTCTTTATCTAAAGACTGAGGTATTTGACCTGGTGATTCCTTATATAGTTGCATTATAGTATTGTTATGGAACCAGTTTAAATATTAATTTAATAGGTGTTGAGGAAGAAATCCTCTGAGGAACTTGTGGCAAAGTAATAACAGCCAGACGGGTTGAACGCTTACTGGGGTTGGTCCATGGGTGGGTGACCGTCTTTACATACCGAGACTCCTGTTTGTCTCGGCTGTCATTCGTGGATCTTTGACATTCATTACGGGTCGCCGGAAGACCGAAAGTCTGGCAACCAGTCTTACCAAGGGCTATTGTATGACCCACTTACTCGGTTGTGGAGGCCAGATAGGCAGTCACTCCATGTTTTAAAACATGTTTCTTGTATGGGGACCCCTTTAATTTTTATTTTTATTATGTCTTGTTATAGCGGCAATAGAAATACACTATTTGTGAAAATTTCAACTGTCTACCTATTAATTTTCATGAGATACAGCCCCCTGACAGATGGATAGAGTATATAATTGGGTTTGGTTTGGCCCCCTTCGGGTATGGAACCCCTTAAAAAAAGGTTAGCAGACTGCAGAAGCACTATGATAATCTCAAATAAATTGTTGGCCAGATACAATGTTGTCTTTGTACAGAAATCATGTGCTTTCCAATGGCTATAGCTTAGTTTTAACTACATAATATGTGTAACAATAGGCAAGCATACCGTATTCCTGACTGCATCATTGCCTTTCAACTGAGACAGTAGGTAATCAAACGCTAGCATAAACAATGTAAAAAATACACTGCATCAGTGTTATGTAAACAAGGCATGTAGTTTGTACAAACGTAGTAAAATGACAGAAAGTAGTAGAACAGGAACAAGTAAAAGGAGTAGTAGTAGAACAAACAAATGTGCAGTAATGAATCAATGGACAAACTTTTAAAAAACAAAAATAGAAATTGTATTTTTACCTTCAATGCAGGGGGTCAAAACTTTCTATGCGATGCATCCATGGTATTACACATAGTTTAACATTTTTATTTACACTAGCACTAACACAAATAAACAATTAATTAATTTATTGATTTCTTTTAGAAAAAAATTAACGTATTTTTTTTTGTTTTTTTTTTCACACTTCATTCACAAGCACTGAAATCACGGGAAACAGCCAACAAGACATGACACGAATAGAAAATGCACGTTTTGAGTTTTCAAAACAGGATGTAATCACGAAAACAATTTTCGTCAGAGTTCGATTTATTATTTTCGCAGGAAAATAGGCTCACAAGTTCACCTTATCTGCGTTTATTCGCGTGATTAGGATTTATTGGTTTTATCGCTACATAATTAAGTATAGTTCTTTTTCCTTAATTGTAAACGTTAATTTTGTTCGCTTTTATTTATAAAATTGATGCGCGAACGAAAGAGATACACCCAGAAAAGTCAACAACCGTTTGACAGGTATTGGCACTTGGACGCGTCGCCATTTTTCGTAATGATTGCCAGTAGATTTGTGAAAACTCCCATTTTTAATATTCAGAGATTATTAACAAACCGCATTCAAAAATATTTTAATTCATTCGTCATTATATCGTACAAAATAAAAACTACTGGCCCTAGAGTACATATTAACGCATTTTGATTCAACTCTTTTTTAAATGTTCAAAATAATGCGCCACCTATCGACATTTTTAAGAAATGTAGTTTACCAAATGGTTCACTAGAGGACTCTCAACAAACGATAAGTATTGACACAAGAGATGGTGCTGTTTGGTTTTAGCTACAACTTGGATCATTTAGTATTTATTTATTTCTTCCTTTGAATAAGGACGAAAGGCGTTTTTTTTTAATTAACTAGGTTGCGTATTATTGTCTCATCAGTTTTTACGTTGTTATCATTTTATAATGACTGATTTTACTTTCCCGACAACATACATAGTAAGGGATCTGGCTTTGCGAGACTCAATTTGCTTGATCAGCTTAATTACTATGAGGCCCTATCTTTTTTATAGGTAATGGGTTGGTTTTCCTTTTGTTTTAGCCCGAGCCCGAGCTCATAATGTGGAAGGAAACTACAGATGTACTTTGCAGGGTTATATTTTTGACTAGATAAATATTTTTCTAGGTACATTTAGCGAGCACAAGCCTTCATCAACGTTTTGTGCTTATTTTTAAATATTCAAAAATCGTAAAATTATTGTAAACACACTTATAATCAAGTAATTTCATTTTTTAATAAATAATAGTAATAATTAATTACATACTATACGGTAGATACATTTCTTTGGTAAAAGCTTATTAATTAACTAAAATTAAAATGAGATCATACAATTTCAGTCAATAAACTTACAACGTCTTTAAGCATTCACAATCTCCCTTACAGCCGGGTAAATTCAGATAAAAATGGCAACCCAATAAAAAAAAAACAATTACTCTATGGCCAACGCCATTAATTTTGAGGACTTTGTATCTTTTTCAACCCCGGGAAAGATAAAACCTGTTTTGGCTAATTCTTCGTAAGTTACTTCGTACAAATCAACAAAGCCTGCTTTCTTGGCAACTGCTTGAGATGCTCCAGCCGTAAAGACTGTTGCTGTCACTCTGATGTTCAGCGCTTTGCATAATGGAATTCTGTAAAAAGAGAAACGAACGTTTAGGTAGCATGGAGTAGGCAGCGGTGTATGAAATCAAAATCAAAAGTCATTTATTCAAACTAAGCTGAAAATCAGCACTTTTTGAACGTCAAAATTACAATAATATATAAGACAGTCCCCTAAAACGCCCGCCCTTCACCACTTCCTACTGCTTTAGCTGGGAAGAAGAAGTGATGCAACAAACTCCCCAGCAGCACAGCTGTCTGATAAGTTAGAAGAACACTATGATTGAGACACCCCAAGCATGTAATAGGGAGACTGGGGGACTCTTCAGTAAATGATTCTAAACCCTCTGCGTTGAAATTTTTCGTCGGTTATTTTTTTTAAAATCTGCTGTTCCATACATTTTGACTGCGTCTGAACTAGCAGTTGAGAATGAAAGAGCAGTTTTTTTTTTTAATAACCGACGAAAAATTTCTATGCCCATTTTAGTGGACTTTTTTGTCGTAGTTGGGTTTTAGTTTTAGGATAACGTTTATTTTTTGGTAAGTAGGAATCTCACCATGGTTGCGACCATGGTATAATAATATACTTCACCAAGGTATTTAAAACTCTTTGATTACAGGGTTTAGAATTTAAAAAAAACATAATGAAAACGTCAAATCATAGTTTTGGACAGCCAAAATATTTCGTATTTTTTTGTAAAGTTTAATTTGAATTATTTACATGCAAAATGGGTAATGAGAAGAAGAAAAAATGCATTTGCAACACGGTCGGCGTTCTAGAACAAATACCGGATGAAACGAAGAAACTACAAAAACCGGAAATAAATGATATACGACTGAATTTGTTCACGGAGAGAAACTCTGATGGGACTGGCTTCCTCGTTCTTCGTGGAAAGGACATCGAAATGAGGTACAGACGTCGAATTCAAGACACAGACATTCGTGCAATTTGTCGATATGTGAGGCAATCCCCAAGACGCATCATTAAGCTAGACCTTAGTTACAACAACATCACTGATAAAGGGTTCTTTATACTCTTAAAAAAGCTCCTAGTAAAGGGTCGATCGAGTATCATCAATTTAAACGTCATGAATAATCGAATAACCCGACTATCGATTGAACAACTCGCAAGATATGCAAAGTTGATAAAGCTGAGATATCTAAGGCTGAATGGAAATCGCTTGGGGACAAAAGGTGGTGAACTTTTCGCTAGATTCTTGATCAATAATACTTCTGTTGAATTCCTGGATATTGCAGAAACGAACCAAACTTTACCGAGCATTGCTCAGATTATTACAGCCTTAAGAATCGATCATGGAGCAAATACATCAGTACGAGTATTAGATTTCAGTCGTGCCATACCGATGTTTAACCGATACCCGTATGAATCGAAATGGTTCGCGTACCACATCGAGTACTTATTGGAAAGAAATTCTAGCATTATCGAGTTACATTTACAAAAGAATCAATTCATAAGTCATGATGTGGAATATTTTGCGAGAGGATTGAGAAGGAACACCACTCTTTTATTCTTGGACTTAGCTTTCAACAGAATTGGAGACTACGGAATCGAACTATTAGCTAGATACCTAGCAGAAGGACCTCAATTACTTCTCCTAAATGTAGCAGGCAATGGAATAAACGACACCGGAGCCAGAGCGCTAAGTTTCGGGTTGCCATCCTCAAAAATCCGCGCCCTTGACATTAGTCGCAACAATTTGACAGATACTGGTGTGATTGACATTTTGAATTCGATTAAGAAACCGTTCTTTTTACGGTTTTTGAATATTTGGGGGAATAAAATTACTCATGATTCCTGTGTAGTTATCGAACGAATGTTGATTAGTGGTGTGTTGTTTCAGCATACTATTGATGTAAAACTTTATCAGGTTGACGGATTGTTATACGCCGCTTATTATCCAAATCCTGCTGACAGGAATAAGCACAAATATTATAACGAACTTGAGTTTGACAGTGTCCAGCCAATATACCATATAAAGAGGAATGCTATTGGAGAAAAGAAAAAAGTTAAAGTGGACTGCAAGCAGAGACATAAATTAGATAAAACTGATAAAGATAACTTCTGAATTTGATTTTGTTATTAGAGCCCGCGCCACCACTGAAGTCCATTTGACGCGGCGCTAGTGTCTATGTCATTGCATTAAAAAAAATGTAGTTCTACAATTTTCCGCCGGCCTTCGTTCGTGGCGCGCACTATACTTAGTTATTTAGTTTTTTTTAAATAAATGTTTAACATATTTTTATTTCGATTTGTATTTAAATATTTTGTGCATTATTGTTTATTTCATTTATTTGGTAATAATATTTCTTTTAGTTTGCTTTTGGTTGCATTTAATAAAATTATTGAAAATTTGATGGACTGTTATACGCGGGTAACAGGAATAAGCACAAACATTTTGTCGAACTCGAGTTTGTCAATGTCCAATGAGAAACGTTATTGGAGAAAAGAAAAAAGTCAAACAGAGACATAAATTGGACAACTTCTGGATTTGATTTTATTACTACTTGATTATTTCATTAGTTTTTTTCTTATAAATGTTAAAGTTTTGATAATTTCGATCTTTAAGTTATTTGTGTTTTGTTTTATTTATTTGATAATAATGGGTTTTGTTTAGTTTTTTTTTGTTTCCATTGAATAAAATGATTGAAAATGCATATTTGTCTTTTCTCCTTACCACATAATATCAGCACAGGAGCTCGCCGCGTACCCGATCTATTCCGTATTAAATCTCAGCCTATTTTAATTTATATCCTTTGCCAATACAAATTAACAGAAATAAAATTAAATACGATAAAATCAAAATAAATAAAATCAAGTTAAATGGAATCAAAATAAATTAAAGAACAAGATGTTATTTTGACGAAAAAGAATTCAATATTAAACATAACCTCTTATCTAGATATAAAATAATAATAACGAATTAAAATAACTATTAAATAACAATCACGTCGAAGATAATCTCGGGGAAAGGCGACATCTACGCACGAAGTCGTAGCAGTAATGCTAGCTACGCCGTAGCTGACGTCCTAGCTACGGCGTAGCAGACGTCCTTTCTAGTCTATATCGTAGCGGTGATTCTTGATATGCCGTACCTTTGGTCCTTGCTACGCAGTAACTTTGGCAATTGCTACGCCCGCGCCTTAGCAGCGGGCCTTGCTACGCCGTAGCGAGTACGTGTATTGTTTGCAAAAACATACACTTGTAAAATTTGTATGTTTGTATGTAGGCAGTAATCTCCGGAACGACTGATCCGATTCCGAAAATTCTTTCACTAATGAGAAGCTACAGTATTTAAAAAAAAAAAAAAACTTTTATTTACAGACTACAAAGGCCCACATTGTGTTAGTGTCTAAATTATCTTATAAACTATGTTAGTATATACTAAGAACAAAGGTGATAAATTGATAATACCACAGATAGTTTCACCAAGCCCCATGCAATACATGAAGCTTGATAAACCTACCCATGGCAGGCCCATCCAGCCTTTCAGCAAACACCCTCAAGATACTGTTGGTGCTTCCTCCCACTCTGCGTGTCACCGACGCCACCTGCTTACGCATTATTGCAAAATAGTCGTGCGCATCAGCGAACATACCTGACGCACTACAATAGGGTGGAAGCCTCAACAGCACCCTAAAGGTATTATTATATTGTATTCGCAGGGCATTGTTTGCTTTTTGGGTATGATTAGCCCAAAGGCTGCTGGTGTAAAATGTCTGGCAGTAAGCCTTGAATAGTGTAATTTTTACTGGTACTGAGCAACCAGCAAACCTTCGAGCCACCATATTTCCCCTCACAGCCAATGCCCTGCGCTCCCTTTCCATATCTGTGTCATCTTTCAGGTCTTCGGTAACAATATGACTCAGATATTTAAATTGGGTTACTCTCTGTAAAAGTGAACCGCACAGCGTTACTGGAGGGACATATTATGGACTTTTAATTTGTATTGCGAGTGTCATAGGATATATTTTACGTAAAAACTAGAGGAGGTAAGTATATAAGGCGAAAGCGTCAATGTAGCCCGCGAAATTCAAATGTTCTTACGTTTTATGCAATTTGCAGGTCAGTATCATGTTGTATGTTGATCTAAATATGATTTTCGGCCGTATCAAATGTTTATTTATAGAATTATAATCATAAAAATGATCAATACAACTCTCTAAGTTCATATAATCGCATTGAATGACAATTTCATGAAATCATGACATTTGACGATTGACGATTGTTGTTACTTTTGGAGTTGTATTGCTGATTGCAATGATTATAATTATGTAAAGCCATATTGGTTACAGTCGCGAATCATATTTTAACTAACATAAAACCTTACACTGACCTGCAAAATGTAAAAAAACTAAAGAAAATATGAATTTCGCGGGCTACCTTAGCGCATGCCCCTTAAACGATACTTGTACAGCGTTATTAGAGCCAAAACTTCTTAATAATTTCGTCTCCACATTATTATTCATAGACACGAAAGAATCCTGCCTTACCACAAATCTACATATAAAACAATATTCAATAACCCAGAGGCAGCAAGCACGTCCCGCATTCCGGGATAGATTCCCGATAAATTCCCCATTACCTCGGGACTAAAGAATCCGCCTGGCATCTGTAATAACGTCTGTAATTGGATGGCGGGGTTCAATAGAGATGTGCGCATCCCGGTTTTTAATTATTTGCGGGATAGGAAGGTGGTTTATATCGTTGTGAAGTGAAGGAAGAAATTATGGGTTTTTAGGGTTCCGTAGTAAACAAGGATCCTTTATAGTTTCGTAGTCCATCTGTCTGTCTGTCCGCGGCTTAGCTCAAAGACGGTAAGTATTAGAAAGCTATAATTTGGCATGCGTATACAAAAAATAATGCCGACAAAGTGGTTTTTTTTTTTATATGTATGGTATAAAGGTGTGGTTGGAAAGGTGGTTCAAAAATATTATGGGTGTGTGAAAATCATTTTTCAATTCAGGAATCCGTTTGCGAAATATTAAGCTTTAAATTGCACATTTTTGTTAAAGTCCAGTGTCCCCCCCCATGCCAGCTAAATGGTTGTACTTGGATTTGTGAAAAAAATCACAGCAGTAGTATATACGAGTATAACGAAGTTAAAAGGAAAACTATCACAGCTAAGTAGGCTTTACAGATTAACGAATAATAATCGACTAACTTAAATTTGCAGTTTGAAAAACATGATGTCCCATACATTCCGTATGGGAGAACATGTTTTTCAACAACAATGTTAAGTTTGTTCTTGGGATAAATTCATCCCAACTACGGAACCCTTCATTGTGCGTGGTCCGACACGCACTTGGCCGGTTTTTCATGTTATTTTGTTAATCTTATAGATCCATTCTTTGGCAGTCTTATAACCAAATCAAAATGAATGCGTGTTTCGATTTTAATCTAAATAAGATAGGTAGGTGGTGGCTCACTAGGAGCAGTTTTGGTCCAGTGGTAACAGCCCGGACTTACGAGTTGTACGTCGTGGAGAAGTCCAGTCAGGACGGTTACTTTATCTAATTTATTTCATCACCACTGCTCCCAAAATTTGACCCCTGCACTGTTCAATGGTATCGACTGCTTGAAACGGATAATGGTGTAATTAGCAGACGAACACTGAGGAGTAAATTAAAGGCTGAACTGTTGAATGAAATGGTCGCAAGATATGAGAATAATTAATCGGTTGAGCACTGAACTGAACTATTGAACAAAATATTCTTACCGTCCATTTGACCTACTTAGATGTTTAATTATATTGTTTATACCAAATGTTTTAAGACGAGCGCCAATCCTGCCGACAAACTATCACGCAGGTTTATAAAATGTACACAAGTTCTTGGTCCAAAATAAATGATTTATTTATATTTAAAACGATGAAGGAAAACATCGTGAGGAAACCGGCATGTCCTAGAACAAAACAATTGAAGATATGTGACATCTACCAACCCAAGTGGTAGATAGCCCACTCCCTCTCGAAGAGACAAGGCCTGCGTCCCAGCAGTGGGAACATTAAAAGGTCATTATGACGGCAAAGGGCTCGCCCTCTATTACCTATTTGACTTTTCTAACTGAATAGACAGCTGTGCCGCTGGGGAGTTTCTTGCGCCACTTCTTCTTTTCAGCTAAAGCACTAGGAAGTGGCAAAGGGCGGGCGTTCTTGGGGGTTCTTGTCTTATGTAGTTTTGACGTTCGAAAAGTGCTGATTCTCAGCTTATTTTGAATAAATGACTTTTGAATTTTGAACGTTGGCGAAAGGTGGATGTTAGAACTATAAAACACTACAACGCGCTTCTTTTTAAAACTGTCAAATGGTTACCTGGCCAACAGCAGCTCCTTGCCAACCCCACATCCTCTCCACTTGGGGTCTACCACCAGCCCATAAGCTGTCAGATACTTGTCTACGCCGTACTTCTCAAAGATGTCCACTCCCTTGCTTACCAGGTCGACGGCGCCGAAGAGTTGGGCCCAGATCTTGTCGTCCGTCTAGAGAATGAAGGATGTTTTATATTGGATAGGATACTTATTAAGGAGGAGCTCGTGGCTAGGTAATTACAGCCGCACGGGTCGGCCGCGGTTGGTCCGTGGGTGGGTGACCATCTTTACATATCCAGACCCTTCCATGCCTCGGAAAGCACGTAAAACCGTTGGTCCCGGCTGCCATTCGTGGATCTTTGACAGTCGTTACGGGTCGTCAGAAGCCCGAAAGTCTGACAACCAGTCTTACCAAGGGGTATCGTATTACCCAGTTACTGGGTTGTGGAGGTCAGATAGGCAGTCGCTCCATGTAAAATACTGGTATTCAGCTGCATCCGGTTAGACTGGAAGCCGACTCGAGTTGGGAAAAGGCTAGGCAGATTGAATTATATTTTTTATTACTTTAAAGTAATGTTATTGCAGTACCTATGAGCCCCATTTGAATCGGACAGGTTATTTTTACTTAATGTAGATGACACTTTCTTGTTTAAAAATACATTATATCGAAATTATGTTATAACCAAATTAATTCTTTTCGATTTTTACGATAGTTTCCTCTTTTATTAATGTAACTTTATCATCTATTCTTAGACTACTCTTCGTAGATGTAACTG
This sequence comes from Agrochola lota, assembly GCA_947364205.1. Taxonomy (NCBI): domain Eukaryota; kingdom Metazoa; phylum Arthropoda; class Insecta; order Lepidoptera; family Noctuidae; genus Agrochola; species Agrochola lota. The sequence goes on along the minus strand of OX376246.1, from coordinate 2,303,781 downwards.
CTTGAGCACAATTTTGTTAGATTTGTAATCATAATATAATATTTTGTAATCTTTCTATTGTAAAGAGCCCAAAAACACAGGTCAACGAATTATAACGTTGCTTAATTGAAGAGTACAAACTGTGACGTAGCATAACAACTGAAGTGACAGGTTTGACGTTTAATCGGTTACTTGACAGCTTTCACGTAATGTGGTTTTTTTTATTTACTTTTGTTTAACTACTTTATCCAACAGAGTATATATAGAGTAAGAAAAGTAGGATTTTGGGTCATTTTTTAACGACTTGGCTTAAATGAAGATGTCATTAAGTTTCAGCTTGATAATTGAATATGATTGGTTAATTACAAGTATTCGTTCTCAGTGAGGATTCGTGAGTTTATCTCCAAACTCCAATGGGCTAAGTACAGGGTGGCCAAATGGAATGGATAAGTACTTACTTAGTTCAGACTAGTACTTAAAAGTTTGGTATAATAATTTATTTATTTATTTAATACTTCAAGCACAAATGTACAGCGGCAGACGTATTGCTATCGATATTGATATGATATGATTTAATTGAGGAATAAATATTTATTTAAATTTAAAGATGTACATATACCTATAAAAACTATAAATATAATATATATACCTAATTATATATAAATATAAGTACAATTGAATACACATAAATATACTAAAAAAACTAAGACAATCAATGGGAAAACATTATCGTTGTGATGATACGCCAGCTTCTTGATAATTAGTTATTTGTAAAACATTATTAGGGGCATGCGGAACAGGGTGTAAAGTTCACTCATCCACCATAGAAAAGCGAGGATCCTCCGACTAGACGGGTGTCGTGTCTGGCCAACGATTGATTGATTGATTGATGTTGGGGAAGTTATATCCAGGGTGGAATTTTTTAACCTTACCTGGGGGGAAAGTACTCTAAATACTGGAGATAGCAAATTATATTCAAACGAAACATTCTTTTATTTTCTTAAAGAAACAAATCTGCATTGAAAGATTTAAAAAACATCGCTTGCCACACTCGGGAAACGAACCGGCTCAAATTCGAAAAAAGTACAGCCTGTACTCTTATGGCATCAATCGATAGGGTCAATCATAACGATCATTAATAACAAACATGACAAATTAAATGAAAGGAAAACGATAAAACCTAAACTTATTTTAATTGTACGAAAAAAAAGGGTAAACTAATTAATGTATATGCTGATCGCGCGGTAAACCCTGTTTGCGCGATGCAGGATTTTATGTGACGTCAGGATTTTGTGTGACGTCAGGTCTTTGACGCGTAGTTCGCATGTGGCGATATAGATGCCGCCACAGAATGCTTATATTCTTACCTGAAACGGGTCTACCTTATCTTCCTTACATACAACAGTCAGCACATTGACCCCCACAATCTTCGGAGGCTGTTCATCATTGTCCTCAACGCAGACCAGCGACAGGTTCTCCTTGAGGGGGGTACGCCAGAGGTTTTGCAATTCTTTGACTGCTGATGGGTAGTTTTGGATACCTGTGGGACAGTTTAGGATGCAGATATATGCCAGTGACCTTGAGTGGTTAGCTTGCGTGTTCTGTACTGAGCTCACGCAACGCGTCGTACGTCCAGCCAGTAATAGGACTCGCCCATCAAGGAGCGCTGCCCCAAATTAGACGCATTATTAATTTATTATACATAAAACAAAAGCTATTTTAATAAAACACGTATACTTAAAGATCAATAATTAAATTATCTTTAAAATGGTGAAGGTTTCAGAAAAATACGGTTGATAGATTTTGCGTGATTCTCAGTTTTTTATGCGCGTTAGACACAAATTAATTTCACTATGTAATATAACCATAATTTAAAATGTTCATATACTAAGTTATTAAAAAATGCTCTAATTTAACATATATTTTTTCCAAATCATTAACACTACTCGTTTAGGCGTGATCTTCGGTATAAAATCATGAAAAGTCTGTTTGGATGGTGGCAGTGGCAGAAATCATGATCGATTAAACTAGCCAGGGTTGAACCCCGGCAGGCGCTTTACTTTGTGTAAATAATTTCATCACAACTGCTCTCAAAGCGGTGAAGGAAAACATCGTGAGGAAAGCGGCATGTTCTAGAATCAAATCTTCGAAGACATGTGACATCTACCAACCCGCACTGGGCCCGCGTGGTGGATTACAGCCCACTCGTAGAGAGCAGGCCTGTGTTCCAGAAGTGGGAACATTATAGACTGATTTATGCTTTAGCGGTATGAGGAACAGGTGTAAAGTTCATTCATGCTTTATTGAAAAGGGAGGATCCTCCGACCAGACGGGGGTCGTGTCTGGCGGGCTACTGCCCGACGATTGATGTCGAGGAAGTTATATACCGGCTGATTTTTTTTACCGTCTCGAAAATAATATGGTGCGTTGTGTAAGTGGAACAGAAGCCATATCCGGGAATATTTACTTAGTAGCATTGACCATGCGGGCGGGCCCCGGATGCGCGAGCGGATTGTGCGCCTGCGAAAGGATATCAAAGAGGCCGACGGCAAGTGCGGCGACTACCTATCGGCCGCTAAGGAAAGCTACGAATTCATTTATTCGCTCATTTTGTAGGGTGCGTATGATTTGAATTCCGATATTTTTTACAGTAAAAAAAAAAATACTGTTCCATAGGCTTCTACTCCGTTTACCTATTATACACTATTTTTTTCGAGACGGTAAAAAAAATCATGTGGTATATGATGTTCGCGCGGTAAACTATGTTTTGCGCGATGCGGGGTTTTTGTGTGACGTCAGTACTTTGGTGTGTAGTTAGCATATGGCTATGTAGATGCCGCTACAAGCAATTAAACATACAGGTATTCAGCTGCATCCAGTTAGACTGGAAACCGACCCCAACATAGTTGCGAAACGGCGAGGCAGATGGACTGGTAAACGGTTACTTACCAATATACTTGCAAGGAGGCTCATCCCTCATAAAATACCGGGTCAATAGTGTCATAGCCTCTTCATGCAGATCAGCTGTTAGGTCTTGAATGCGAAGAGTTCCCTTGTCTGTGGGAAAACGACGCCATGTTGATGGGAATGGAATGTTTGAAGGACGGATGAAGACCATCTGGAAAAGGGGCATTAGTATAGTATACATGGTGACTTATGTAATTTGAAGTACCTATTCCTTCTAAGACCTGATAGTGTGACCTATTTTTAACATTTTATTTTTTTGTTATTCATATTTTTCTAATTAACACGTTCAGTGCCGGGAAGAGGGTTCACTCAAGTCGCATATGGGATGCCGGGAGTCCTCGCGGAGGGCTCATTTTAAATGTAGGTTTTTCTTAGCGAATTCGGCATTATAAGCTGTGAAAATAAAATCAGTTGTATATTTGAACAAGATTTCAATCCTAATGCCGACGACAGTCCTCGAGGGTTAACTTTAGCGCAAACGTAATGCCGGTGCCTCTCCGGCGGCATGGCGTATGAGCTCTATGAAAAATGTGTGGAATGGAAAATGTTTTAAGCACCCCATAAAGCCTAGGTGAATTCATGGGATTTCAGAAGACCCATTTTTTTATTTGATTGTATCGAAAGGTTTGTTAAAATATTAGGTATCCAATGGAATACCAATGAAAGCCATTAAATTTGAGTGTTTAGAGAAAACTGATATTTAGTGACAAATTTTGGAAAAAAAAAAAATTGACGACGTATATTTGGTAACCTAAATGATAAATATACGTCGTCTATAGTATTTTATAATGGATTTCCGCAAAGTCAAGCCTGAGTCAATTAACTCTCTTAAATTCTGGGAAATTTTCAAAAATACATAGCATGTATACGAATCGGTACCATAACGAAAAAGTGAAAAATAATAAACTGTTTTACAAAAGAAATAACCAATATCAACAGAAGAAAGACACCGACTTCCGAAATTAAAGTTTCTTCGAAGTTAATATTTATGGAAGTCGGTAGTTTTATTTCTAAACCTTCAATCACAATAAACCCACAATTTTCCACATAAACTTTTTTCGGTAATAGTAGTCACTTCCTCGGATATAACTAAGTATAATATTATATCAACTCCACATTTGCTACAGCGTGCTCGCACACGGTGTACTTTTTGTTAGTCCTACAATCGATCAGATTCTTTTTGTATGTCTTACGTTTTGTAGGAAGTGTGCGTTGAGACATTTGATCTCAACTAAGCAAAAAAAATCACCGTATTTAAAAAAAAACAAACATGACAAAGTTGAGAATAACTTTAATTTCGGAAGTCGGTCTAGTCGGTTTTTTGACCTCGTAGTGATTTGTTTTGGAAGTCGCATGTTATTTTTTTTTGGAAAAACGTTATTTATTTTTCTTGTTAGCCGTCGTACCTGTCCCACACAAATTCGTATACCACTAGATACTTGATATGTAAACAACAGTGACAGGAAATTTTAACACCGTCACACAAAGTGGATTAAACACGTACGTATTATTGAATCTAACTCAAAAACTACCAAAGAAAACTTTATAAAATTCATTATGGGATCACCATGCGAACTTCAACTACCAAATCAAAAAAATATTTTCTAAATTGATCCACAATTGATGAAAATATCGATGAAGATACATGAACAAAAATACATACATACAGACGAACATAAAACCTTTCTGTCTGCGAACGTTCTAAATAAAATCAAAATAAGTATTTTATTTCACATAAACCAACATGGGCACTTATGAAACGTCAGATGCTAGGTGCACGGTTCCAATCGGTCGTTTCCTATGGAGAAGAGCCGGAAAGAAAATCCACCGTTACTCTTTTAAAAATAACAGTAACACTCACCGTTTCTACCGGATGTAAGTAAGTAAATAACTCAGTATAATATATTAAACGGTAAGCAGGTTGTTTGTGCTATCACCACGAAGACCCGAGAGAGAGTGGCGCTCGTAAGGGATGATATCGGCTGGCGACACAGCAGGAGTGGGCGGAAGAATTTATTTATTAATATTTGATGAGAATCCCGGGTGAATTCAGATGAAAGGGAATTTTCTAGATAACCTTGTTTCGGGCGTATTAATGAGAGTTATGTTTTTGAATAGAAATGAACAGTTTTTGAAGGACAAGAGGAAAAAGAGCCGACATGAAAGTACATAGACCGACGGAAGAAAATGTCATAAGTGCTTAAAAACAACTTTCTAAATGTAGCATCTCAGAATGGAAATAGCTCCAGTGCAAGGTGCACAGGACTTTGATTTTGAAAAGAACGTTTCTTTACAAATAAAAAAATGATATTAACTACATATTGTTTTATTTCTTGAATTTTAGTATGACAGAATTGAGTTCCTCTGTGGCTGAGGATTCCGGGTGAAGCTCGCTTCCACCTTCGGCCTGATCATCACTTACCATTAGGTGAGATGCAGGCCAAGAGTATGCCCGTAATTGTAAAAAAATAAAAAAATAAAGTATTTATTCCGATTAAGTGGTTACTTAAATAATGTTGATCTGCCTGCCGTTTTAGTTGGGATTGCCTACTAAGCTAGGACATTTTTTTTAAATTTTTTTTTTCTTTTCAGGATGGGAAATCATCAAATGACTTCTCCCGCCCTGGGCAGAGCGAGAGGGTGTGTCAGACTTTTACTGACTAAAACCCACCCGTGTTCCTTCCGTTGCCTGTGTGCCGGGGCCGCGATATCCCTTTCGGACAAACCCGCAACCCCAGCAGACTACGCTAGGACATGGCACATCGATTCATGCTTTTCCAGGATATTTATCTTAATGTTGTCAAGACCGTAAGCAGGACGATTAAGAACAATATGAAGTGGTTGTCTCAAGTGGCTTACCTATGACATTTTTGTTCCAAAATTGACTCACGAAGTCAGATCCAGAGTCCATATCGTAAAAGTGGTCTAAACTAGTGTGCTAGTGCCTCAGCCATCCCCACAAGTTGTAACAGTTTTATTAACTTGAGCTAACTCGCGTTGAGGTAGGTTTAAAGTTTGCTGTTGTTGATTAACCGTAATAGCTTCCTCTCGTATTCAGCTGCTCCGTATTGATCCGTTTCTGCGTACTACCTGCAAAATAACTTTTAAATAAAGCTAAATAATTTAAGATAAGTAAATTAATTAGGTATAATGAAATGTTTAATTTGAGGAGCTCGTGGCTAAGTTATAACAACTACACGGGTCAATACATCTGATTAAGCTACATTTACCGGGGTTGGTCCGTGGATGTGTGACCATCTTCACATACCGAGATTCTTCCGTGCCTCGGAAAGAACGTTAAGCCGTTGGTCCCGGCTGTCATTCGTGGATCTTTGACAGTCTTTACGGGTCAGAAAGTCTGACAACCAGTCTTACCAAGGGATATCGTATTACCCAGTTACTAAGTTGTAGAGGTCAGATAGGCAGTTCCTCCATTAAAATACTGGTATTCAGGTTCGACTCGAAGCCGACCCCAACATGTTTGAAAAACCGGCCAAGTACGTGTCGGACCACGCACAATGAAGGGTTCCGTAGTTGGGATGAAGTTATTCCAAGAACAAACTTAACATTGTAGTTGAAAAACGTGTTCCCCCATACGGTATGTATGGGAGATCATGTTTTTCAAACTGCAAATTTAAGTTGGTTGATTATTTCTCGTTAACCTGTACAGCCTGCTTAGCTCTCAAAGTTTTCCTTTTAATTTAGCTAGAAGGGGGGGGGGGGGGGGGGGCACTTGACTCTAAAAAAAAAATCAGTTAAAAGCTTAATATTTCGCAAACGGATCCCTGAATCTAAAAATAGTTTCCATAAACTCACAATATTTTTGAAAGACCTTTCTAACGATATCCCACAACATTGGGTAGATGAGGAAAAAAAAACATCCCCACTTTACGTGTAGGGGAGGTACCCTAAAAAAATATTTTTCTTTATTTTATTTTACCAATTTGTCGGCATGATTAATATGTACACATATGCCAAATTACAGCTTTCTAGTACTAACCGTCTCTGAGTTAAGCCGCGGACAGACAGACGGACAGACAGACAGACAGACAGACGGACAGACAGACAGACGGACATGGCGAAACTATAAGGGTTCCTTGTTTACTACGGAACCCTAAACAAGGCTAGGCTGATTGTTTGATGAAAGGCTTAATTAAATGAACCATAAACTGTTTTGTTCTTTTTCTTTGTTGAAACAGGCAACAGAGCAAAAACTCCAATTTTCTCCTTCTAAGTATCTTCATCTTAAGTGATTGCTGACCGTCACTGTACCGTAGGGCTCATCTGAGATAATAAAAATAATAGTACTTACACAATAAACGTTTTTCAAAAAAAACATTATATCCAAATTATCAAGTACGTTACTTAAAGTATCATTTATCAGTAACCGACTTCCAAAAACAAGGAGCCTCTCTATTTTAGTTGTTTTGTAATAAAATTGCTTAAAAATTAAAAGAAGGCGGTGCCTTACAGTAGTCGCATATGATCATCAGCATCTGACATCTTGGCTGACAGTACCAACCTCTCGGAAAATGGGTTGGTACCATCTGACGGCTAACTCTAGCACAGCGCGCGCTCATTGGTCAACTCAAATAGCGCGCGCTTCCCCGGCTTCCTGTTACACACTTCCGTCCCATTTCACGAAATCATTCCCACAGCTTGCAGGAAATCGAGAGGAAAGATGTTACACATAAATAAATCTGTCCTCCTTGTGTATCTCCAGCCTTTAAGATGTCGTCACGGACTAATCCGAGGCCGCTAAACGTTATTTAATTTGACACCCAACGAGTTACGACATTTATAATCTCGTGCCGGAATCGTGTCGTCGCCACTTTCTGAGCTTGGCTAATACGTCGTCGGAGGAACGTTAGGTTATTTAATAGGGTTTTAGATGTCGGAGGAACGCTAGGTTATTTAATAGGGTTTTAAAAACGTCGGAGGAACGTTAGGTTATTTAATAGGGTTTTAGATATCGGAGGAACGATTGGCTAAGTAACAGGGTTTTAGAAGTCGGAGGCACGTTTGGCTAAGCAATAGGATTTTAGACGTCGGAGGAACGTTTGGCTAAGGAATAGGATTTTAGACGTTGGAGGAACGGTTGGCTAAGTAACAGGGTTGTAGACGTCGGAGAAACGTTTGGCTAAGTAATATGGTTTTACGTCGGAGGAACGTTTGGCTACGTAATAGGATTTAAGACGTCGGAGGAACGTTTGGCTAAGTAACAGGGTTGTAAACGTCGGAGGAACTTTTGGCTAAGTAATAGGATTTTAGAAGTCGGAGACACGTTTGGCTAAGTAACAGGGTTTTAGACGTTGGAGGAACGTTTGGCTAAGTAACAGGGTTTTAGACGTCGGAGGTACGTTTGGCTAAGTAATAGGGTTTTAGACGTCGGAGAAACGTTTGGCTAATTTGTTTTTTTTTTACTTGAAGTTATTTTGGAACAAAGTTCTTTATCGCTAGTTATTTACTTTGCACACTTGGCGAATGAGAGCCAGGCCGAAAAAAGTGTGACATTTTGACCGTCACGACACTTTTGTTACGTAACAAAAGTGTGCAAAAGCGAAAAAAAAATCTAGGTTGTGTTTGTCTGACGAGTTTTGAACTTAAAGGGAGCTGACATTAAAAGCCGTCTCGTAATCGTGTCGTATGCCAAAAAACTAAACGAACAAATTCGGATGAGTCTGTGTTTATGAATTATGCATGTCTCATTGTGTTACTATTTGCCTATAGGTTCTGTCGGTCGATTCTGTAAAAATATTAACGTGAAGCTTAGGTGAAGTGAGCGTGAAGTGAGCTGTCACTGCCATAGAATCGACCGGCAGGATGCTAGGGATTAACACTATTGACAGCTCACTTCACGCTCACTTCACCTAAGTTTCACGGTGATATTTTTACAGAATCGAACGGCTGGTCCTAACTTACTGTTCGTTACAAGTTCATAAACGACTCGTACTTAACACGTTCAGTGAGAGGGGTGCCCTCCTGGAGGCGTCTCCTAGTCGCATATGGGATGCCGGGAGCCCTCGCGGAGGGCTCATTTTAAATGAAGAGATTTCTTAGCGAATACAGCATTCTAAACCGTGAAAATCAAATCTTATGTTTTAACAATCTTTTTTTAGATTTATTAGTATATGCGTTCGTTTTAAAATCAATATGTATCTTTATATTTTTATTTTATCTTTATAAAAAAATTAAGAGGTTGGAAACTACGTATAGCGACACGACACCGTTTTTTTTTTTTTTGAGCGTCGGAAATTATCAAATAGCTTCTCCCGCTCTGGGCGGAGTGGGAGGGCGTGTCAGACTTTTACTGACTAAAACCCACCCGTGTTCCTTCGACACGACCCCCTGAAAACACAACTTTACTTCGTTTCACAGTGTTGTATAACACGGTTTCTAACCTAATGCCGTTGACCGTCCGTGATGGTTAACTCTATCGCAAACAGGTAACCCACCCGGAGGGTTCACTACCAATATGAATTGCGGCATGGAGTATGAGTTCTATGAAAATCTATTTATAGCAGATATTAATAAATGTTTTATTAACTCGTACATTCTATTATACGCTGATGACATGAAAATACTTAAAACAGTACGTTGTTCATCTGACACATCACTATTCCAGGAAGATCTCAATAGGTTTGTAGATTACTGTAGACTAAACAAACTTCAGCTAAATATATCCAAATGCTTTCATATGACTTATACACGGCAAAAGAAGACAATTGGTTCAGGGTACGCATTGGATAACCAAACAATCACTAAGGTGAACAGTATTAGGGATTTGGGCGTTATCCAGGACAGTAAACTCATATTCGAAATGCATATTGATGAAATAGTAAAGAAAGCGTCACAGTCCCTAGGCTTCATAATCAGATCATCTACTTGCTTCAGCTCACTAAAACCACTCAAAGTATTATATACCTACTGTTCCTACGTACGCAGCCATCTTGAATATGCATCTCAAGTGTGGAACCCAAAATATGACATGTATAAGTCAAGAATAGAAAGCATATGATGTTGATCTATTTAGAACCAGCCCTAGCACATTAAGGCGTACTCTGAATGATGAATACTTTGTCCCCAACGAGTAGCATTGTTCATAATTAAATATCATGTAACAAATGTGTACATTTTCTTTTTTTTCTGTTTTTAGCACAATAAATAAAGACGATACGATTGTAATATACTAACCAAATTATTATGATTCATAATTTCAATGTCCTTTTATGTTTTGTTAAAAAAAAGAATTTATTTATTTTGTTTTGTTAAGTTATGTTATATTTGAGAAGATTTTATTTTAAATTTAAATTTTTGAATGTTTCTTTTCTTACTTTTTATTTTAAATTTTTTTAATTTTAGGTACATTGTTTTTAATTTGTGGAAGCCTATAAATGGCAATTGTAAGCGCTATTGTACAAACTAAATAGATATTAGACTGTAAGCTTTCCAAGTAATAAAAAAATTAAAAAAAAGTGAGTGGAGTCGAAAGTGTTAAACTCTACGTTAATAAAGAACTAATTTACGTCTTCTCTCGTAACTGAACTTTTATATAAGATTGTCAGTATTATAATTTTAATATCAAGACTTTTTGCCCCGAAAGGTGAGGGCAGAGGTGTAGGTATTTAATAGTACACCTACTAATATAACTAGCGAAATGTTCCCGGTTGATGGCAATAGGCTCGCCCCCTATTACGTGTAATAGGGGGCGAGCCTATTGCCATCAACCGGGCACAAACCCAGACTCCGGGCTGCTACTGAGAAATTCCTGATAGGAAAACTCAATAACACTTTGTCGAGATAATAAATGTCCTAAGTACCTACCACCCATCGAACTGTACGGAGTTCCCCTGCCAGGTAAAAGTAAATCAGTTTAAATACCTAGGGCATTTAGGTACTGCCCGTGCCAGGGACGATACTGACATCGAGAGGGAGCAGAGGGAAAATATTGTAAAAGTCAACTATTAAAAGAGCAACCGTGGAGTTTGTTGCCGGCTTTTCTCCATGGGAAACGACCAATTGGAACTGTGCACATAGCTTCTGACGTTTCATAAGTACCCTTGTAGGTTTATGTGAAATAAAATATTTTGATATTGATTTTTTTATTTTGGCGTTGTCAATAATTAGAGCTAATATGATAGCCCGTTTGTCGACACTGTTCCACCTCCAAGTCAGTCAAGCAAACATTTTTTAGAGCTTATTGTACCTCATTGTACACGTGCAGTCCGTGGGTGAATCACACCCAAAAAGCATACGAAGCCCTCCATGTCCAATACAATAACGCATTCAGAGCGTTGATGGCGCTACCGCGCTGCACTGTAGTGCCTCGGGTATGTCGCCGAAGCTAGCGTCGACTGCTTCTATCCAACGATGCGTGGAGCCCCAACAGAGCGTGCTGATGATGATAGCGGACAGGCTCGACTGTCCATACATATTAGTAGTTACGCTGCAGTCACTTGCACGTCATCTACAGTCGTCGCCGTCGGTCACTAATGTAAGTAGTGTGTAACGTAGTGGTCGCACCGACCGATCAGGTAAACTATTAAAAACCGATACGAATCGCGCACATGGTCGCACGGCCAACTAGCCGACCAAGTGCGGGATTCGTGTCGGGTTCTATAGTCAAATAACTTGTATGCGTCCTATGTATTCAAAAGCGATTGTCTCGCGTATACGCTATCAGCCGCGTGCTTATGTCACTTTTGATTCGGAAAACCAGGAAGCGCCCTCTGTCGGCGCGACCCAGGTTCACCGAACAAAAGTTTGAATGATCGTCGACGATCGCTTTTAAATTGAACGCGGTGTCAGTGTGGGCAGCAGTTTAATCACGAGCTCCTCACAACTACGATTTTGAATGGGTATAAAATATATTTGCTTTCAATCACCTCGTGTCGTTATTAACTGCCAACACGAGGTAGAGGTTTACTGCGGAAGAAATAAATGATTTAAATACGCAGTAACTGAAAATATTGCGTAATTTAGACACTGTTCAATTTGCGATAAGTGCTTTGAGATCGATAATAGGAGCTCGTGGCTAAGTAATAACTGCCGCACTGGTCGATTCATCAGGTTAAGCTACGCTTGCTGGGGTTGGTCAGTGGATGGGTAACCATCTTTACATACCGAGACTCCTCCGTGCCTCGGAAAGCACGCTAAGCTGTTGGTCCCGGCTGTCATTCGTGGATCTTAGACAGTCGTTCCGGGTCGTCAGAAGCCCGAAAGTCTGACAACCAGTCTTACCAAGGGGTATCGTATTACCCAGTTACTGGGTTGTGGAGGTCGGACAGTCGCTCCATGTAAAATACTGGCATTCAGCTGCGTCCGTTTAGACTGGAAGCCGACCCCAGTATAGTTGAGAAAAGGCTAGGCAGATTGATTGCTTTGAGATAGGTAATGGTTCCAATTATATTGAGCACATACTAAACTAAAAAAGATTTTAAAACAAGGAAAACATCAGGAAAAACCGACGTCTAAAATTAAAAAGTAAAATGTCAATGTTAAAAGAGAGTCATGCTTTTTAGAGTTCCGTTCCCAAAGGGTACTAACGGAACCCTATTACTAAGCCTCCGCTGTCCATCCGTCTGTCTGTCAGCGGGCTGTATCTCATGAACCGTAATAGGCAGACAGTTGAATTTTTTACAGATATCATGTTCCTTAGAATGTGTATTCAATAGAAATACATACTCTAAGGAACAAGAAACGTGATTTTTTTGGCGTTTTTTGCTCGACCGTAACAATCTCTGTAGCTCTTAAACCGTAATAGATGGACACATGAAACAATGATACGGAATACGTCGTGTATGAGGCCAACTCGCAGTTGGCCGGTAAAAAAAAATGAACAATTTAAATGATATTATAGGTTTTTGTAAGGCTTTCTAGACTGGTCTCTCGAAAAGGCTCTGTTAAAATTTTCACAAAGATCACCTCTCTATAATTTAAAGCTTTTTTACAGAAACACAGAAATCGTAACACATTTGACTGCAACTGATGAGGGAGACTGATGAGTTCGCTGCATTCACGAACCAAGGTTATCACAAAAAAATAAAATAACAAATGAGTAGACTACTGATTGGTAAATTGCCAAACCATAACCTAACCTACAGCAATAATAAAACTTATTTCAATCTATTAATTTAAATTTAAATAGTTACCGTTTCCCTACTTACAAACATTCGATTGTTCTATTCTCGTATCTCCCGGAGCTTGGAGTCTGGATTTGTGCCCGGTTGATGGCAATAGGCTCGCCCCCTATTACAGGAGACTTAAACATAAAGAATCGATGAATGTGAGCCTGTTGCCATCAACCGGACACAATTCCAGACTCCAGGCTGCTACTGAGAAATTCCAGCTAGAAAAACCCAATAACACTTTCCCCGACCTGGGAATCGAACCCAGGATCTCATGCACAGCAGCAGCGCTTGCGACCACTGTACCAACAGTTCACAATTTTTCTTTTTTTTTTTCTTTTTTTTTCGCTGACAGAGAAAAAAGGGCGAGATGAAAGTATCTCGATAATTTAAAGGAAAAATCTTTCATAAGCTAACAGCTGGAATATATTCAGTTCGAATCAAAATATTTTCGAAATATTTGTAATAAACACAAGTTCGATGTCTCGCTAAAATCTTTGTTCTCAAATGGTATACAAAGAGAGATGCAAGGTGTTTCGCGGGGTAGGGTAGGAGGGTTGTTGCTGTCCGTGAGATTTTTAATGCTTATTTTTTTTAAGTGAAGGTTGCCGTTCTGTCGTGTGTTGGCTGATACCGCTGCGCTGTTGATGCACTAGGTACTATAACCTACTATTACTAAATAAGATCGATCGAAGTTCCAGCTCGCTGTGCATGTTTTGCTCCGAACTGGCTGGGGTGGTACGCACCCGTGCCTCGCGGTGCCATGTGCGCGGCACCGCCACTGCGTAGCCGTACTGCTCGAAATGCTCCCCGAACCCAGACGATCAATCTGCTGAACGCCCTGATTGTTCAGGAGCCGGAAGTTGACATATTTATGTATGCTTAATGTTTGCATGACGTTTTTAAGTTAAATGTTATGTTGTGGGCTCGCTGCACGCTTTGGTGTAAACTGTAAGGGACATTGACGTGAAGCCGGCTACCATGGATTCAGTACATCAAAGTCAAAGTCAAACAATTTATTTCAATTAGGCACATAAAAGGCACTTATGAACGTCAAGTTTACAAAAAATAGAATTGATTCTAGTCGCCCATTCCAAAAGGTAGTTTTCGTATGGAGAAGAATGGGCAAGAAACTCCACCGTTACTCTTTTAAAATGTTTTTACAATATTTTGCATACATTAATTATATAATTATATGTGAAGACGATGCATCTAGAATAAGATTGCTATACTATACGGGGTGGCAGGGACATCGATGCGAAGCCGGTTACCATGGATTCAGTACATGATTCTGAACCCCACTGCGTTGAAATATTTCGTCGGTAATTAAAAAAAAAAACTGCCGTTTCATAGAAAAGTGCAATACCTACGCGGTCAAAGTGTATGAAGCAGCTGTTTTTTTTTTTAAATAACCTTTGAAAAATTTCAACGCAGTGGGGTTCAGAATTATGTACTGAATCCATGGTAACCGGCTTCGCATCGATGTCCCTGCCACCCCGTATAATATAAATAAAAAACGCAGTTAAAGAATCGCTACTAAGCCACTTGACTTCTTAAACTTGTTTACACCACTTACTCAAAGTGGCCAAAGAATATACTTCACCATAATTGCGTAATACACAATCAATCATAAATAAATAGAGAAGAGTCATCTCAACATCTCTCTCCCTTGAATTCGTATATATGTATATATATATAATATAGGTATATATTATAGTAAATATGTATGTATGTGTATGTAGTTTGTACTGTTGTACCTATTTTAGTTATAATGCATTAGAATACTTTTTTTAAATTTATCTTTGTTCCTCTCATATAGAGCACCTGCCATTTTATCTCTTCACCACCCTTGGTTGACTGGTAGAGAATGCCTAAGGCATTAAGTCCGCCTTTGTACTTTTTTGAGTGTGTAAAGTTTAAATAAATAAATAATAAATAAATCATAATCTGTTTCATTTTGACAGTTCAAAAACATTCATTGCGTTATTTATGTTGTTCAGCAGACAAATTTTTCGAACTTAAGAAGCAAAGAGCTCTTCCATGTAAGCGTATACTGACATGATTAAGTATCTACATTAGCGTCTTGGAATATTAAAAGAGGACACACACACACTTTGTACTTATTCTGTTTTTAATCTCACACCAATAAAGAAGCAGTCAGCTTATAATAAAAATACATCAATAAAACTAAAATATCGACCCATTTTTAAACCCAGTTCCATTACATACGTCAATTCAGTTCAAAGATCAAAACTGAATGGATGATAACAGTCCCCATCCACCCTAGGTTGCCGGACGCAACGCACTTCGTATTTGGCAAGCTGCCATTTTGGAAATCCTCCAGATTTCGTTTATACGTCTCGACAACAGTTCAATACCGTCTATTTCTCTGTACGGACGTCGTTATAGTAATAAAATAACAAAAACAAACAAATAATAAAGCAATATTTATTGATTAACAATAGATTTTGAGGTTATAATTTGTAGTTTGACAGGTGACAGCGCGGGAAATCTCGCGCCTTTTTTCGGCGAAACAAAGGTCATTGTGTTATTATTCCTCTGTGGATTTTATTTTCGTCGGCAGGTGGTGAAAAGGTAAGAATTTTTGGCTGTTTCTAGTGTAATAATGTAATTTTAGCTGTGTTGTAATATAACAGATGCTATTTTGAATAAATAATTATTTTATTTGTGTCCGGTGGCCTAGTATTTGTGCTGGTCTGTGATTTTTTGTCTCTTTAATGATTAATGAATGAATGAATTAGTAAAAAAATCTAGTAGGTAGGTAACTATTGATACTTACTTGATTTGTTTATTTGGAACATTTGTACCTAAGCGTTATTTTTACATTTTCTGTAGAAATATTATAATTCCTTTCTTTTTTTATTATGGAATGATACAACCAATATTTAGTAGGAATATTTTGATTTAAAAGAGTGTCCGTGGATTTTCTTGCCCGTTTTTCTGCTTATATATCTACTATGCTTTGAAATGGGCAACTAGCTTCATCTTTCTTACTGACAATATTCAAAAGTGCCTGTATTTGGTTATATTGAAATAAATTAGTTTTAACATTATTTTTTTCTGTCTTATTGGTCACAGCAATTTCATTCACCTGGGAAATTATGAATCTATCGTATTTGGATTTTCGGGTGCAATTTTCTCGTTTATTTTTGTCCTTTCGATATTGGCAGTAGGTACTTATCTTTAGGGTTTAAATAGGCCGAATGATAAGTTGTTATTGCCAATATAAAATTCAAAATCCAAATGTAATTGACCTATCATTCGTTAGAGGTGAGTGTCTGTTTATGGTCATCAATTCTGTTACTGCACAAGATGGCTTCTTGGCTACGTTTTAGCGTTTATCATTCCATCTGTAAACAATAGTAACATCCATCAAAGAAGACATTAATTTAATGTATTAAAGAACATTCATTTTAACAATAATAGCCGCACGGGTCGATCGTGCTAGTTAAGCTACGCTTGCCGCGGCTAGTCCTTGGATGGGTGACCACCATACTGAGACCATTCCGTGAATCGGAAAGCACGGTATGCTGTTGGTTCGGCAGTCATTCGTTAGAGGTCAGTGTCTGCTTATGGTCATCATCTTCGACAGTCGTTACGAGTAGTCAAAAGTCTGAATGTCTGACGACCAGTCTTACCAAGGGTTATCGACGTATTACCCAGTAACTGGGTAGTGGAGGTCAAATAGGCAGTCGCTCCATGTAAAATACTGGTATTCAGCTGCATCCCTAGTTAGACTGGAAACCGGCGTCAATATAGTTGGGAAAAGGCTAGACAGATGTTATCAGTTTTACTGTCATGCATACATAATTAATTATTCCTATATCATTCCCAGTGCTGGGACTGCGGCCTCCTCTCTGTGAGAGGGGGTGGGCCGTAATCCACCACACGGGTCCAGTGCGGGTTGGTAGATGTCACATGTCTTCGAATTTTTGATTTTAGAACACGTTCCTCGCGATGTTTTCCTTGACTGTTTTATATCGCGTTAATTTTAAATGAGTTAGGACTTCGGATGTTACCATTCGATGACGTCATATTTTATATTATACTTGGCAGAATTTGGTTGTAATAATTATGATTTATTGCAAACGGTTTGAATGAAAATAAATGCGTAGGTCGTGACTCGTCTGTTTGTAAATATTAGCACTTGGTTTTGCCGTGAACTCTTTTAGAAAGTCGGATGTCTAAAATTAGAATAGGTAGGTGAGTAGATATCGGTAGGATCTCAACTTTTTAATATTTAATCCTTCGAACGAGAAAGAGCAATGTAGACCCAGTGGTAACGGCCCCGACGTACAAGTTGTTGGTGGCAGGTTCGACCCCAGGCAGGCGCTTTACTTTGTGTAAATTATTTCATCACCACTGCTCTCAAAACAGTGAAGGAAAAATTGTGAGGAAACCGGCATGTCGTAGAACCAAAAATTCGAAGACATGTGACATCTACCAACCCGCACTGGGCCCGCGTGGTAGATTACAGCCCACTCACTCTCACAGAGAGGAGACCTTTGTCCCAGCAGTTGGAATGATATAGGAATGATTATGCCTTGCCGGATCTACGTGGATCCACGCGAAGCACAGTGGTTGTTTAATTGTTTCTGTAATTACGGCATTCAACCGATCAATCTTACGTTCCTGCAATTTTTTTTTAATAGAATATACAGTACGACACAGCTTAGATGTAGCATCGGCAAAATTCGTAAAACCGATCACCATCCGAACTGAATGCGCCTTTAAAATCACCAATCTTTATTACTGACTGCTTTAGGTGAAAATGATCTTTACGAAAACGCAATAACTTTTAAAGTTATACAACCAAATACATTCGTAAAATTGAAATATGTGAATGAAAATGTTCAAATATAAGCCACAACTAAGTAGTGTGTACCTACCTACTTATTCTTTTATTTCTTTAACGTATCAAAAGTTCAAAACGGCATGGATAACCTCTGTCTGAGGAAGGTAGATATATCGAACGGACGCCTCACCATAGCCTAGCCAAATTAAACAACAAACGTTTTGTGAATTAGGACATTTCGCTTTAGATCTCCAAAAATTTAGGAAATATTCAGTGAATAGTCTACATTTGCGTGTAAGATTGTGTCTTTTCCTTTTGTTTGTTTTCGTAATAATTATATCATTTACTAAATATTAGTTTTAGTATCCTGTTTTTTCTCTTCCTGTCTTCCTTTTTGTGTTTTTGCAACTTGAATATGATATCTTCACTGTATCTTTAAAACCTAAGTAATGTGTGGAAACGTCACGGATTGTACATTTACCCACTTCCAATAGGGATGATGACTAAAAATTTTTTTTTAGTCCGTCTTTGAGATTATAAAAACATATTGGACACATATTTTTTCTTGTTTTACGTAATCTAAAGATTACGGCGATACATTGAGGTAAAATGTGACATGACGTCACGAGTATGTAGGTTTTGTACGTACTAGTGACGTAGCGACCCCCACTCCCCAACTTAAAATGCGTTTTATCTAAGTAATTTTTTTGTTAATATGATAAAGCAAAAAATACGTGTCTAATATTTTTTTATTATCTGACTGACGGACTAATTAGAATTTCATTTTTTTTTTACCCAGGCATCATTCCTATTGTTTTGTAATCTTAGATTAATATAATGTACTAACAAGTCTTTGTTTTCCCTGACAAAATAAAATATTGATATGTCACACGGTACAGTACGCAAAACTTTTTTTTTCCAATTTGCCCCCGGAAACTGACCCCCATTATTCAAACTTCATTTATTTACGTTACACGTCCGTGTTTGGGTCACAGAAATTCATAAGTGTACCAAATTTCAACTACATTGGTCCAGTAGATTCGGAGCAGCCAATTGGCTGTGACAGACGGACAGCCATGAAGCCAGCCAGACGGACGGACGCACGAGTGATCCTATAAGGGTTCCGTTTTATCATTTTGAAGTACAGAACCCTAAAAATTTACTCCCACAGACCTGTTTCCTGGCAGGGAAACACCAATAAAACGTGCAGAGTTAAATATACTTACAATATTGTAGATATTTTGTAAACTACTGGAAATAGTAAATCACTGAAAATAACTCAATTTCGCTGCTAGCACGAGCGGAAACAACACAAATTCGAACTACTTTCTGAATATTTTTTCGTACTTCGCTGGATCAAAATATTTTAGCAGCTTCGATTAAGAGCGCTTATCCTAAAAGTTGGCAACGTCGCAATTAGCTGTAAAATATTTACGTGTTTTAATTAATTTGGCAATATTACTGTATGGAAATATGAAATGGGGCTAACTAGTGAACTAAACTAAGAAAATGCTCTAATTTAACATATATTTTTTACTCGTATATACGTGATTTTCGGTATAAAATCACTAAAAGTCGGTTAGTGTCGCCTTTTGGAAAGGAGATACTTTTACATAAATTGTTTTTTTTCTCCTATTTCAATGACTGTTTTCATTCTTTTTCAGAAAATCCAGCAGTATTACCATTCCAATGAATTCTGATTTAGGTAAACCTACTCCAAATGTTAATTAAAAGCAGTAATTAGTCAGTCTGTATTGTTTAGAGTTTTCTGGCTTTAAGTAATTCCCTTATTGTAAAAACTTTTAACACGATCAGTGCCGGGAGCCCTCCTGGAGGGTTCACCTATTCACATATGGGATGCCGGAAGCCCTCACGGAGGGCTCATTTTAAATGTAGGTTTTTCTTAGCGAATATAGCATTATAACCCGTGAAAATAAAATCTGATGTCTATTTTAACAAGATGTATTTCGTGTTGGTTTTAAAATTCAAGCTTTTTTTTTAACACTTTTACAAATATTCACAAAAAAATTGAAAGGTTACAGTACGTCGTAAGACCTGACCTGACCTGAAAACACAATTTTACTTCATTTTACAGTGGTTTATAACACGGTTTTAAACCGAATGCTGTTGACCGTCCGCGATGGTTAACTTTAGCGCAAACGTAATGCCGGCAACCCTCCCGGAGGGTTCATTTCCAATATGTATGGCGGCATGGCGTATGAGTTTTATGAAAATGGGTGGAGTCGAAAGTGTCAATATCAAAGGCTGCTGACGGTAATAGTGTAGCGCGTTATAGAGGCATGAGGAACAGGGTATAAAGTTCACTCATCCTCTAAAGAAAAGCGAGGATCCTCCGACCAGACGGGTGTCGTGTCTGTTGGTGGACAACTGTCCGACGATTGATGTCGGGACGTTGTTGTCAGTGAGATGCGGAGTTCGCATGCGGCGATGTAGATGTCGCCACAGAGTCAAACTTGGCTATTATGTAATTTAGCTATATTACGCTAGATGGCGTCACAGAGACATGGGTTTACAGTTTTTCTTTGACATTTCATAAGATAGCCTCTATAGTATGTTAAATCTCATAAAGGTACCATTCCGTAGCCGTTTCTATGTATTTCTATGAAACCGACGTGTCGCTAGCTACGGAAGGTATTTCATAGAAATTCATACAAACCAGACACGTCGCTTGCTGCTGCCGCCTGCGGTCGACTACGGAAGGGTACCTTTAATGTGGAAGTAGGGATTTCAAAGTAAATAAAATAATTTTCTGCAAGAAATCCTTTCGAATTCCCTTCTTATTTATGTTTATATATCTCTGCTTCACAAAAACAAGGCCCTAGAAAGTACATATTCGGAAGATATTCTGGCACTCTCCGCATATATGCACAAAATGCGCATTTAACGGGGTCATTGCCGAGGCCAGAGATCTTAAACGCGCTATAAATAGCTGCCATCTTGTTTTTTATTTTGCCGCCATTTGGTGCGACGGGTTTATGGATACTTCTTTATTTTAATACGTATAAAATTGTCACTTGTTTTTAACGATATTGAAAATATTTTGGCGTTTTTTTATGTTCTTGTATTTTTGGGTGAAAAAGAGGTAATTAATTTGAATCTTTACGCTTTGATTTCAGCATACGACGGTTGAGTGATCCCAAGTTACTAAGCGACAGAAATAATTGTTTCTGTAATCAAATCTTATCAACTTATAACATAACGATTGGTTGATAGATATAGTATTTATAAACAAACAAAATAACGATAGCTGAAGTCTCAACAGCTAAATAGCTAAAACATTTGACACGAAACATGACAAAAGATAATTTTAGAAAACCGGTAGTAAATATGCAATTGAATCAATAAGTTGTTGATGTAATAATTGACACAAGGAGAATTTCATTCAATCCATCACTCATCTCATTAAACCGACTTACTACAAATGCACCTAATCACAATTGATTTAAATCAAACAATATATCACGTACGACAGTCTCAATGAAATAAAATCAATTGAATAAAATAAATCTATTCTTTGACGTGTGAACGCACTAGCAAGGTCACGTCGTGCGGTGCAGCTGTCAAGCGGTAGCGGTTGCCATAGCAACGCGCGCGTGATTGGCAGAGAGATCAGATAGACGACGTCGGCTATAACCTTGAGTTGTCGTCATATAAAATTATTGTCCCTACGTCAAGATGTAATTTAGGGGCGACTTTAATTGCTATGGGGTTGTTTATTGGTTTAATCTGTGTTTGTTAAGACGCCTTTATGGCATCGTCTCAAATATACTCTACCATTTCCGATTCATGAAAAATACTTATCCCTCAGACAATTTTTGATTAAATAGGTATTAGTTTCCTTTGTGCGTTTCTTTTCAATGGTTTTTAACATAATTAATCAACAATTTAACACAAAAGTCATGTAGTTTAGAGAAAAGAGACTCGTCGCCAAATAACGTTTGAAAATTTCTCCAATTTTTTAAATGATGCTATGATGTTTATATCTCTAAGTAGGTCTTT
Organism: Agrochola lota; assembly: GCA_947364205.1. Classification (NCBI taxonomy): domain Eukaryota; kingdom Metazoa; phylum Arthropoda; class Insecta; order Lepidoptera; family Noctuidae; genus Agrochola; species Agrochola lota. Next base: position 2,281,872 of record OX376246.1, on the reverse strand, counting down.
TTACATGACCATTTATTGGTCAAAATTTTAAAACTAGATGGCGCCGGCATTTCATAGCTGACTGAGAAGAAATGCCGATACAAACTCAGTGGTCTCTTTAAAGTTAAAACATTGGTGCCGATTCTCTTGTCACAAATACCCCTAAACTAGACTAAAAATCACCAAAATTTAGTTTATTCCTGTCAAACAAAGATTTCTCATTCTGAAATAGAATAAACTGACACAACTTAACTATATTTTAGTTTGACAGCACGAAGATGGCACTGAGTTATTAATTTAGTGAAAATGGCAATTTTGCTATTCTGAATTTGACGTTTTTCACCTAAAATTTTGACTGTAAGAAACCAAACCAGACTAAACCTGACAATTTTTAATCGCGATTAAAAGAAGCGGCACCATTATATTAGTCTAACAATGCAGGGCCATATGTCTACAAGTGTATTTTGAAGAAAGAACCATTGCAGCTTTGAGTTGCTTGATTTGTTGCGGAGCAAAAGATTCTTTACATTGCTTACATTTAGTGAAGTTTTGCTTGATAAATCACTGGACGAAGCTTTTGAGTTAGAAATCTTTCCGTTATGGCCGGAATTTGGAATTGTGCCCGGTAAATGGTAAAAGACCCGTCTCATTGAATATGAATCCGGGACTTGATATCAGCCATTGGCTTTCAGTGAGTGTTGGAAAGTGCATCATCTCATGCATCATCACCTTACAACATAAGATAGGTCGATAGTAGGTATTATTCTTGAAAAAAAATGTCGTGAACACATGTAGAAGTTCCTCGGACATGTAAATATAATTATTTACATATTGGTATAATACTTCTCTCGTCTTCATCAAACCTTTACCCATGTTGGAGTCGGCTTCCAGTCTAACCGGACGCAGCTGAGTACAAGTATTTAACTTGGAGTGACTGCCTATCTGACCTCCACAACCCAGTTACTGGGTAACTGGGTTGTGGAGCCCCCATGCAGGTGAGATTGGTTGTCAGACTTTTGGGCTTCTGATTACAGATTATGTTCGTGACGACTGTAGTAGGTATATGCTTCTCTCGTATCGGCAGGATTATCATACTAGCTTGTGTGCTGTAAATAATTTTTTAACGAATTCAAAAAGGACGGGGTTCTATGTTCGTCAGTATGTTTTTTTTTGTATGTATGATTGATTTTGAATTATTATTTGTCAAACGAAAAAAATATTTTCAAAATTGGCCCACAATTGACGAAAATATCTATGGACATACATACTAAAAAACAGCTTAACATAGAAACTTCTCGTTTTTTAAAGTCGGTTATGCATGATAGGTACAATACAAAGAGAATTAAACCACTTGAGAGCTGATAGACCGATTTCGTCTAGGCACACGACTCACCACTGCGGGTCGGGGGACGAAGAAAATACAGCGGTTGTGATTGGCCGATGCAACAATGTCAGGACGAATGTTCGAAAGATAGTGATGTGCAAGTCAGTTTTGCAACAATAATATCGATATCGATAAAAAGTCTAACTATACTGATGTTAACGGGGTGCAAATAAAACCTGACGTAACACTTCAAATTTAATTTTATTCAATTTAATCAATGCTAAAATTAAAGGAAGCTTATTTAATGAACTGAAAGCATGTCTTATTAACATAATAGCAATATCAATCCCTTTCGGATAGAACAATGAATTCTCATAAGTGAAATTCAAATTGAAATTATTTATTGTACAATTAGGAATCACTTGTACACGTCATTATTTAACAAGCTAGCTGGAGTCGAGATTTCCTAACTGATAGTCTTAAGGAATATGAAAACGAACTCAGAGGTCACTGTCTGTTTTAAAGTACAGAACTTAATTGGCTCATATTATATGTTATCTCTGCATCAAAATGCCTAAGGCATTATATTTCTCATTTGTGCAGTTTGTAATTGTGCACAAAACATTAAATAAATTTGCTTATTAAATAAATTCGTTTGACCTAGCCGCGAAATTCAAATTTTCATTAGTGTTTTACAAATTTCATCTCTACTTGACATAGTATGTTGTTTATAATGCGCGACAATAACGGTTTAGTAAACACGTCGCCCACCGTCCTTATTGTAGTGAATAGCGTTATTAAAAATAAAAGAAGACGAATAGTCCTTTTTTACTTTTTACCAGTAGGAAACATCGTAATTTTTATCGTCAAATTATATAAAGACTTTGTTTTGAAGTTGTCACAACACTACAAAATTAGTACAGATAGAAAGGGACAGACGTATTGACATACCCTAGTGAGAGAAAGAGACTTTTCAAAAAGACATCAACGCGGTATAAATTTTTGTGCCTTTTTACGTCAACAACCAGTTTAGCTTGAGCCCTGCAATTATTCATAATATTATTAAATCATAAATATATTTTATTTACCGATGAAAAGTTATGCCATCTTTTTTATAGCTGGATGTTCTAGACGATTTCCCACACCATTTACTAGAACAGGAACTCATTATTGTTTATAATTACGCAGAAATGTTTTAAAATGTATCAAAATAACCGCGTGTGCAGAGATCCAATAACTGGTCAAAACTAAAGTGGCAATTCATATTGTCATCTAATATAAGTGCAATTTCATTTATGTGTCGTGAGTCTGAGTCGCCCGTATGAGCAGTCAAGAGGCTATATAGTCATTGGTACAATACGATAGTCCGCCTAGCGTGGTTTTTTCTAAATTAATGCATAATATTTATACCTATTGTAATTGTAAAGTAGTCTTATGTGACTATAACATAACTTTTATCAACAACAGTACTTAGGCATACAAAATCCGGGGGGGGGGGGGGCGCGGGCTTGCGGACGGTGAGCAATGGGCAGCTCGCCGTCCGATAAGGACCAGGCCCGTGTCGACGGCGCGTTGTGTTCCAAGCGCGCCTCAAAGAGATGTCAGCACCAACCGACGGGGTCGAAAGACCAATGCCTGCTGGGGTTGCGGGTTTGTCCGAAAGGGATAACGCGGCCCCGGCACACAGGCAACGGAAGGAACACGGGTGGGTTTTAGTCAGTAAAAGTCTGACACACCCTCTCGCTCTGCCCAGAGCGGGAGAAGTCATATGATGATTTCCCATCCAAAAAAAAAAAAAGGGGGGGGGGGGGTGGCAACTGCCTTCCCCAGCTTATCCCCTCTCCTCCCGCGGGTACGCCCATGAACTTTTTTGTAAGTTCTTCTTTCAAACTCATCGCGTGAACCAACGTGATCAAATAATTTTTCGGAAGTTTCATATGAGAGGGATCAACAGTCGTTTGGCTAACACAATTGTGATCATGTCCAAACAATTTATTATCGGTTCGAAATGTCATTGGATAACTGACAAAAATGATCAATTTCGTAACTTTCATGATATCAATACTGTTACTAATTGACATTATTCCTACGCACATGTTGGCTTTCAAGTTCATTGCCAAATAAAACATAGATAGGTACAGAATTTTTCATTCACTAAACAAAAGAGTTTTTAATTCAATACAACACACACCCGCTCTATGCAAATGCCTTCAGTCTTCTCCATAGATCTATCTATAATATGATTATTATAAACTAGTTCCTGCCTGTGGCTTCACCAGCGTGGATCCTGATACTTGTTCTAAAATAAAAGTAGCTTAAGTTATTCCTTATAACATCAGCTATCTATCTGCCGGTGAAAGTCCCGTCAAAATCGGTCCAGCCGTTTCGGAGATTAGCTGGAACAAACAGATAGACAGATAAAAAAATTGTTATAGATACCGTATATACTTTCGTATGCATTTAATAACATAACATCACACCTTGTTTCCCTGAAGGGTCAGGCAGAGGTGTACCCATAGTTAAGTATGTACACCCACAAAAATGCATAATATAAAGCAAAATTATAAATAGTACCTTTTTTCATAAATGGTACTAGCAGTGCCCCGCGGTTACACCCGCATAATTCTCGATCCCGTGGGAATATCAGGATAAAAAGTATTCTATATGTTAATCCAGTTTATAAGCTATCTGTGTGCCAAATTTCATCCAAATCCGTTAATTAGTTTTTGCGTGAAAGAGTAACAAACATCCATACATCCATCCATACTCATAAACTTTCGCGTTTATAATATTAGTAGGATAGTAGGATGCATTTAATAAAAAGCTGTTATTTTGACATTACAAAAAGACACTTCAATTTTATTTATTTGAATTATTTATTTGTTTATGTCGTAGGATTTTGATAAATTGAATTTTTACGAAAAAAATTAGGATATTGCGAAAACACGGATAACTAGAAAATGATGAAAACATTTCTGCGAGCAACTTGGTTAAAATCGCGCGCGAGCCGAGCGAGCGAAGCGAGCGGTGCCGCGCCAGCGACCGACGAGCGCTACTTCTAAGTTGCTCACAGAAATGTTTTCACCATGTTCTAAATATACGTGTTCATTCATTTAGCGGGTGTCTACAAGTGTGATTCCTATTGAATATTTGCAAAATTTTTATGGATTTGGGTTAATTTTGGTACTAAATATGTGAATTTTAAATAGCAGTAACTTTTTATAACTTTTTGGAAATGTTATTGTAGTTCTTATGTACCCCTTTCGGATTGGACAGGCTGCTGGACCGATTTGTTTATTGTTGTATTAAAATGTTCCTAATAGTCCGAATCAGGTTATTGCGGAGTTGTTGGGAAAATTGGTGCTATTTCTACGGGAATTTTGTATGAATTGTTGAAATTTGGACAGGCTGACGTCTGTGCGGTCAGGTAGTCTACACTTATATTATAAAGAGAAAATATTTGTGTTTTTGTTTGGACTCCATACAACTCAAAAACTACTGGACGGATTTTAAAAATTCTTTCACTAGTATCATGCTATATTATCACTGAGTTACATAGGCTATAGTTTATAAATATATCATGCGGGCGAAGCCGCTGGCCGAAGCTAGTTTATGAATAAACATGAAATGTAAAAAAAAAAATACAAAAAAGAACAACTGACTTCCAAAAAAAAATACTACAAAGTGAAAAATAACTTTAATTTCGGAAGTCGGTGTCTTTGGCTTTGAAATTTCGTTTATTGCCACCGACAAAAAAAAACATGCATACGCGATGAACATATAACCTCCTCCTTTTTGGAAGTCGGCTAAAAACCTGTCAAACAGCCATATTTATTCTTCAGTTATAAGCTATCTGACGATAGAAAACTCGGCCCTAATTCTTATAACCTTGAAAGTTCAAAGACTTTTCCTAGAAATTCCACCCAAAAAAGTATTACCTCAACGAAATTTTTTTTCAACCATCAAGAAAGCTCAATGTCCATAATCCTAAAATAACATTTTTACCTTGAATTAATATAAAGTACAAACAGACATTTGTACGCATTTTCCCAGTTGGAAGTGTTCCAAATTGACTACCAAAACCAGGGTTGCCAACCCTACTATATAATATATCCTATCCAGTATGCTATACTAGAGGCCTAAATAGTGTATTTAAAAAAATATACAATGCCGCCCATGGGCATGTGACCGCCCGTAAATTTCTGAATATTCATGAAAAATTATCGAAAATTAACATTAAAAGGTCTTTCGTATATATATTTTTTTCTTATATATATATTGTTTTTCAAAACCTCCTTTGATTTTATGGACATACACTTGTGTTTTTTTAAATAAATACTGTTTTTTTTTTTTATTTTTATTTATTTACTTTAACTTAAAACGGCCAAAGGCCAATTACATTAGTTAAAGACACAACACACTATATTAGTACAAAAAGAATACAGCTACTCGACAGTCATACGCTCATCTCACAATACTCCAGACATGTTGACAAGATCTTCTTCCATTCATCCGCGAACACATCACAGTGAGGCTTAGCGTCCAAGAGAGCGTTCAGCGCAGAGAGCGTGCGAGGGACAGGAGACTGGGCTCGAGCGACGGTTCGACTCCAAGGCACGGCGAACAATCTGTGCGGTTATAGTTCGTGGGAGCAAAAAGACGGGACAGTTCGTCATGCAATTCAGGAGCATCTGTTTTTCCTTGAAGGATCTTACACATATTAATAATTTGGTCATTTTTTCTTCTAACCTCAAGAGAGTTATAACCTAAACAGCCTAAAAGAAAGTTCGAGGGATACATAAAAGGATAATATCCATTCAAACGTTTATATAGATACCTAAGATAAGCTTTTTGTACCTTTTCTAAGAGTAAGGTGTACTTCTTTTCGTGCGGGTTCCAGACGCATGCACTGGACTCCAGTTTGGTACGAACCAGTACATTAAAAATAGATTTAATAGCGCTGGTGTTGCTAAAATCTTTAGCATTGCGCAGAACGAAACCTAATCGCCTAAATGAATCATTTGCTACCGTTGCCATGTGATCATGAAACGTTAGCTTGTTGTCAAATGTGACACCTAGATCCTTCATTCCAGATGTTCTATTAATAGCGCTACCATTCAGTTTATAAGTAAAGGTGATAGGGTTTCGTGCTCGAGTAAAACTCTTTATGTCTTCACCTCCGTTTTTTTTTCATAGTCGGCTAATTTTATTATAATATATTAGTTAATCCGATAAAATAACTCATAAACTTTTAGAAATAATAAACAGAATCCAAATCGAGCCAATAACATAGGAGATATGGCAAAAACTACTAAAAAAATAAAATAAATCAATAACATGAAAAATATTAAAGATAGACCCCCCTTTTAAAGTTAATTGTCGATATCTTTTCATGAATAATCAGAAAAATACGGGCGGTCACATGCCCATGGCCGACATTGTAGGCGAAACTACTTTATTTTAATTTCAATACAAAACGAAGAGATGACCGCAATAGGGCCAGTATTAATCTCATAGAAGGTAAATGGTATTTTGTAACCCTAATTTATTACACTCATTTTATAAAATAAGTAACCGTTAAAGGCTCAAAGTAGCAAAATATGTGCATTAAAAAAATATAATATTTTTGAAACATACCTACAATATATTTTTTCGCTGTCTACTATATTTTTCAAGCTATGGATTAGAAAATACTATAATTTATATAAAAAAGTTGGCAACCCTAACCAAAACCAGAATAACTGTGACACTTCAAATCTTCCAATTCTGGTACATTTCAAAGGGAAGGACGGGTCAAGTTAAGCTTATTTGTAGTTGTGTTTTCCTGATCCTAGATGGCACCACGAGGTTTTTGTGTTTACAAACAACCTGATTTTGCGCACTGTGTTATTTTTGTCTTTCGCCCACGCAAAATTAGTACAACGCAGATTGAACATAAAATGAGGTTTTTATGGTTTGTTTTTCCTTGTGGCTGGTTACGAAAATCACTGTTTATCAATTTCTTTTTCATAATATTAAAATGCCTTTACACTTCCAAAGCAGTCGCTCCATGTAAAATACTGGTATTCAGCTGTATTCGGTTACACTGGAAACCACAGAACATAATATACCCTGACGGGCTGGAAACTGACTCCAGCACGCATAGCCTGACAACCATAGAAACGGGTTTTCTACGGGTTTTGTCGACGGAAGAATAGACAGATTGTGATAGTTTATCTGTCATTTTGTCTATTTTTCTGTCGACAAAATCCGTTTCTATTGTGGTTATGCTAAGCGTGCGGTCCCCAACAAATTTGGGAAAAGATAAAAGGCTTTAAGCAGATGATCTGTACGTACCCATCATTTAATATTAGGTTAAACGAAAAACTTCAAAGAATTTAAATGACCGAAATTAAAACAAATAAAATACTGTCGTTGACTTTTGGATGTATGGGCTCGGTTACTTTTGCCAAGTAAGATGAAGTTTCTACAAAACAGTGAAGAAAACTTAAATAAAGATTCACATGTATCCTCAAACTCATTATAAAATACGTTCTATTTATTTTCAACAACAAATAATTATTATTAACCTTTTTTCCTAAGTGCAAACGTGTAATTAATTTCAATTTGTTGTGAAAGACTTCGAGGAAATTCCCTGACGCGGAATTGGCGTGAAAACTACGCCTTTTCCCGCGTTTTTGGATGGCGGCCATCTTTAGTTTTCCTTATGATGACAACGTATTCCACCAGACAGCCTGGTTGGAGATTTATATTAAATCAGGTAATGGGTTTTTCTGAGACATGATTTATCCTAACTTATTGCTGTAGAGACATTTTAAGATGTACAAATATGCGTGTTCAGACATAATTACTTCCTTTCATCTGAATTAAATGCCTACCTACGAAACATAGTCAGGGTCAAAATTACAAAGGTTTCATTCGTTTTTCAGTAGTAAATAAATGGAATAACATGAAATGAAATTAGTTGAACCGTAATTCTCAAATCAGAGGTTCTCTTATAAAGTTTAGGATTTTGTATGTAGATAACTATCATGAAAAGGTATAACTTCGCTGAGACTGGATAGACCATAGACAAAGTTTTTGATATAAAATCAAAGAATAAAGCAGTACTGGCTCTTACGAGAAAAGTAAGAGGTAAAAACCTTCTTGAAACAAAGAATATGTTTCAAATCTATCGCCAAAAGAAATAATACCTGACTATGTTTAGAAACATAAGTTAATCAATAAACTTCTGCGCAATACTCACCAAAAACCCAAACATTCCCGACCTTGTTATTCTCGCGAAAAACACAATATTTTTCCACAACGCAATGCTTTTGAAATTAATTATGATTTTTCTGCGTTTTTGTATCAAGAGCGCGCGTAAGCATGTTTGAGGTCGACGCTCGTGGCAGATTGCCCGTAATACTCCGATTTGTGTACGATTCGATTGAGATCTATGCATTACCTTGTGTTTATTTTGGCTAAATTATGTTAACGGTAGGTGTAATCAATGAAAACAAACTTTGGGAAATTGTGCAGTATTCCAGGAGCTGTTATGTTGAATTAGTTGCCTCATGTGATGATTTTGAGAGGACGAATGAAAGGGACTAAGAAAGTTATTTACAAGGCAGATGTGAGTGGAAACGCCAAGAGGGGACGCCCTGGATGGACTTATAACTGTGTTGATGGCAAAAATATGGCCCAAAATTCAGTAACGCTAATACCCTTTGCTGACGCAGCCATTAGGTCCTGACGTGTGCAGGTGACACAGCATGCGGCGCAAGATGGATGGAGGACCATTATCTGTGGAGAGACGCCGCATACGTACGGGAGATCTAAGCCGTCCACCCCCACCGGTCTGTGGAAACGGGAGGCTCTCTGATAGTCCAATAAAGGAATCAGGAGGTTTAAGCAGTTCTTGTCAAAGGTCACATCTTGCTGTGGACGGATTCCGTTTCTGTGACCATCTTGGTGATGCACTTCAGAAAGGTCAGTTGCGTGGTACTTGCCTTTGGTGGCGCTATATCAAATGTGGACGTTGGCAACATCGGCTTTGCGAGGCCTCTTTAATTTTCCCGTCGAAAGAAAAACGCTAAATTGAATGAGCTGAATTTTACTAATCCTTACCTAAAATTATATACAAAAACACAAATTAAAATAGACGAACTTTTTCTTTTATGTCATAGCTAACACCAACCGCTATTTCTAATGTAGAAAAGTTTGAGAAGTAGGATGCAGAACGAGCGAAGCGAGCTTGAAAATTTCAGCACGCCACGTCACCTCGGATGCTTACTCGTAAAATTGGGTTGTCTTTTAACTATCCTTTCAGAAATAGTAGATAGTTTGCTAATTTCTAAAGAAAATTTTGAATATTGGGAGAATGCAAGACTTTTAATAACTGGTTAAACTTTTTGGCGAGGCTCAGGCGCGAAGTGGTCAGTGGCCGTCAACGTCGCCGACGCCTAACGCCGCCACTGGTACTCGCAACCGGGGAGTGCGTGTATCACCATTTATATAAACGAAGCAAAAGGACTAGTTGTGTAAGGATCGTAGCTGGTGGCATTATGTAGTTTCTGGAAAGAAAACGTGATTTTATGTATGGACATATTGGACATACGTAACGATAGGTGAAGGTAATTGATGCAAACAAACTTTCAGGAATAGGACGTAGGTTGAGTGCTGTATGTTGAATTAATAGCTGCACGCGAAAGTGTTTGTGTTACCTAGTTTATTTTGGAACGTGGCAGCTATTACCTGAGGATTGGTTTTTATTTTGATAGTATCATCTGGTTTGGGATAATGCTTTAAATTCTAAAACAATTGAACTATAGTAGTTTAGTTATCACTCCACAAAATGAAAACCTCTCCACCAACGACACAGGAAAAGTCGTTCTAAGGATTTCAATAGTATTTAAATTTAGAGGTATGAGGAACAAGGTGTAAAGTTCACTCATCCTCTATTGAAAAAGGAGGATCCCTTGTGTTGTGTCTGGTAGGAAACTGCCCAATGGTTGAAGTCGGGAGCTTGTATACTGGGTGTCAGGGACATCGACGCGAAAAATGTTACCATGGATTCTGTACATGATTCTGAACCCATTTGAACCCATTGAAATTTTTCGTCGGTTATTTTTTTTTTTATCAGCTGTTCCATACATTTTGACCGCGTAGGACCACTTTTCTATGAAACAGCAGATTTTCTTTTAATAACAGACGAAATTTTCAGCGCAGTCCCCCTCAGAATCATGTACTGAATCCATGGTAACAGTTTTCGCGTCGATGTCCCTGCCACCCTGTATATTTCGTTCGCGCGGTAAATTCTAATTGCGCGATGCAGGATCTGTGTGACGTCAGGATGTTGTGTGACGTCAGGTCTTTGATGCGTAGTTCGCATGTGGCGATATAGATCGCGCCACAAATATGAAGCGTGATCCCAACATGGTTAAAATAATAGTAGTAAAACACACCTTCCAATATATAAAGAACAAAATAAATAAACGTATTATTGAAACCCTTAGAACTTCCTTTCCTTTGGTGTCCCCATTTATATCTTCTCCATTTAATTATATTCCTCAATTATAAAATTCTAGTGCTTTAAATGCCTCACAAAAGCCGCGCAAAAGCCCGCCCGCGAAAAGGTAGCCCGCGAAATTCACTTTTTCTTTTGTTTTTTACAATTTGCTGTTCAGTCTCTTAGAGATGTGTATTACTGTTTCCAATGATTATAATTCTGTAAATATATATTTGCTATGGTCGCGAATCATATTTTTATCAATATGACCTGCAAACAGTTATTGTTCTGACAACAACTACAGAGGCCGATGTTCCCTGCCAAAACCAAAAAACTAAATGACAAATTACTTTTTTCGCTGTCCATCTCTCCAGTAAACAGTCTCTTAAAATTACGATGACAGTAATTAGGTATCAATTTTTTAGTCCGTGAACTCATTTGTGTATGATGTGTGTTGCCAAATGGCCAAAATATAATAGGTATAATTCCTTGGTTTCCGTTTGCGGCTGTCTGAGATCATTGGTGAAATTAACTTGGCATCAGTCTGAACCGTAAAAAGAAACGATAGCTGTAGGTAATGTAAATTTTCTCAAACATGCTTGGAAATTTGGCCATTATTTTGACAACCTTCTTCGAGATAGATCGAAAATGATGTACTGGTCAAATACATGCGCGTAGGCGGCCGGCAATGTTACTATAACAACTCATATCTGGCATATAATTAAAAAATGCGACTAACTTTTTATTTCGACACATGGCAACCAAGGAGTTAATTTATCAAAGTTTTTATTTAAATTTCGATTTTGCTTGCAAATAGAGCTATTTATATTAAAGAAGAAACAAATGAACATATTGGCGCGTGAAGAATTATCGGAGATACGTCATTCATTCTGGAATTTATAATATTATTTTAAATTTAATTGTATTTTCAGAAAAGTACTATACAAGCCTTGGCCACAACCAGGCATTCATGAACTAACGTGAAAATGTGGGCCTCACAAATGTTTGCCTAGGCTTCGTCTCGTTCCACATTTTCACGTCCGTCCATCAATGCCCCTGTTGCAGGCCGCGACAGTAATGTACTATTAATACACATTATCAGACTGTGGCGGCATCTACATCGCCACATGCGAACTATGCATCAAAAGACCTGACGTCACACAACAGCCTGACGTCACACAAATCCTGCATCGAGCAATTAAGCTTTATCGCGCGATGGATACGTATACAAGCTCCCGACTTCAACCTCTGGGGAGTTGCCCGCCAGACACAACACCCGTCTGGTCGGAGGATCCTCCCTTTTCTATGGTGGATGAGTGAACTTTACACCCTGTACCTCATACCCCTAAAAAACTATGACTGTGCACTATTTAGTAAAAAAAGCTTTTGCCCACGGCTTCGCTTTCGTCTAAGTCGGAAATAATCTTACGACAACTATGTTCTAACTCAGGTCCTACCCGTGTGCCAAATTTCATCGAAATCCGTTTAGCCGTGAAAAGGTGACAGGCGTACAGACAGATTTACTTTCGCATTTCGCGTAATGCAACAGATAACCACCGCTGTGGTCCAGTGGTTAGACCACCTGTCTCTGACCCAGAGGTTCCGGGTTCGATTCCCAGTGAGGTCAAAAATTTCTGCTCGGTTTGGTTGGTGGTAAGGCTTGTTCTAAGTCCGCCTGGCTAACTACCACCATGTTATCTAAGTCTGTCGCCATAGCAACAATTTTACCAGCATGGTTGTGTTTCGGCAGTTAGAGGTAAGATGGCCAGTTCCTCTGTGGTTGAGGATTCCGGGTGAAGCTCGCTTCCACCTTCGGCCTGATCATCACTTACCATCAGGAGAGATGCAGGACAAGAACTTCCCCATTGTGTTTAAAAAATACAATACAAACTAATTTGTACGTGGATTTTCGTTTCGCGCAAATGCAATCATTTGCGCGAAACGCACATGGCATTTTGCATTTTCTGCCAAGAGCATGTTTTGTTCTGTAATGTCAATAAATCCATAGAAAACAGAAATAATATAATGAGCGCATTAAAATAGCCAAGACTAACGTGCTAATTGTGTAACACACTAACAGTACAATGGCTTTAATTTTGACAGTTCAACAATATTCATAGCGTAATTTATGTTAGTCGGCAGACAATTTTTTCGAAAATATGAAGCAATGGATTAGCCAGCCTTCATAATAATTCAGATTGGGATTGCAATTGTGTTATGCAATTAGGGTGCAGTAGCGAAGGTTACATTTTAAATGTACGTCTTCCTGGAAAATATGGTCATAACCGCGGTTGCGAGTACTACGCACCTGGCCTTTCTGAAGAACATTAATTTATTAATTTATTAAATACACCATCACCAATTAGGTCACTATATTGTCTTGCTGGTGGTAGCTTGTGTGTTGGATCATTAAGTTCCCTTCAAAATGGTTGAACTGAATGGTGCTGATCCATGCGTCATATTCGTGAACGGGCGCCGCCGCCGTCTCAATTTATTTTAATTTTTGAATTGTTTTTATCTTTTCATTACGGACGCTTTTAACGTGCACGTCTTTCTACATTGTTCTCAGATATATAATTTCAACATGAATGATGTAACCAATATGTTGTAACAATATTTTGATATAAAAGAGTGTCCGTGGAGTTTCTTGCCCGTTCTTCTCTATAGGTACCGACTACGGTTTAGAATGGGCAACTAGCTTCATCTTTCTGACTGACCGACCATTTGACAACTCAAAAGTGCCTGTAATGTTTCAGGTTTATTTGAAATGAATGCTATGAGTTTGAGTTTGAGTTTGATATGTCCTCCTAGGGCGTTCCCTCGGGGCTTTTACACTCACATTTGTCAATACCTTTTGTTAGTTAGTCCCTTACTAACACACTCTTTAAAAAAATTGTCAATACCTACATCCAACATCTTCATCAATCAAGACAATATTTCAATTGATGCAGTCTCGTAAGACTTACCAAGAGGTTACCAGTAACTGGGTAATGGAGGTCAGATAGGCAGTCGCTCCATGTAAAATAAGCTGCATCCAGTTAGACTGAAAGCTGACCCCAACATATTTGGGAACGCAGATGATGAACGCTTATTTGTAAAAGAGAATGAAATAAATGCTAAAGTCAATCTAGCTATTTCAATAGATGCAAAAAAGGACAATGCGCTGTTAGTATCCATTTTAATACACAAAATCCACCACGTGCTTAAACACACGCCTCTAACTGCTGTTATCATTTGGAATGCTGCCCATCCTGAGAGTAACGACGAGCTTGATGACGTAGCACACAAAGAAAGCTCCGATGATACGATGACATGTGTTCAGACACATGGCAAAGTTATCATCTTAATTAAGAAATATAAACAAAGAGAAACTCACAGAGAGAAATCTCTGTTTCGGTTCACCCTTGTTTGATAGAACAACGTTTGATATAATATTACTAAATCGAACAACGTTTAAGAAAATCATCACTTTGTATAATATCGTTTGACAGAATTTTCAGTTCATCGAATATTTATTTGCTATAACAACATTTGAACTACTGATCAAAAGGTATAATGTTCATTTGATGTAGTGTTCAGGTGGTATAACATGTATTTTATCGAATATTCAATTGGTGTAGTGTAATGCAGAAAAGAAAACATTGTAAATAATAATAAGTGTCTAAGATTAAAATGCCGACTGATTAAAATATCGACTGATTCAAAATGTCGATAGTCATTATACCTAAGTTCAAAATATCAACATTTAATACATCTAAGTTCATTATATTTACGTTAAAAATCACTACTCGTTAAAATATCGAACAAATTATATTTCTGTCACGGCTCCGGCGTTGCGGGGTTTGGGCGGCCCCACGCGAGCTTATCGTTGCAGATGGTTTTAACGCTCACCACCGCAGCTTCGGCTTGCTGACCGGCTTCGCCGGCCAGCCTCAGCCGCGGAGGCGGGCCTTCAAACCACCTGTTCCTCAGCTCGCGAGCCGCCCCACCCCTCCGCGCCTACGCGGGCTTAAATTACACTCTAGGTGTAAGGCAGACAAGACTGCGTGAATTCGGTTCTGCAGCGATTCGTTTCTGTCACTAAATTATGTAGCACATGACACATGATATTTCATTGATCATTTTGAACTGGAAGAAATAGGTTAGGTTAGGTTAAAACTGTGACCAACCGCGCGTGAGCCGAGCGAGCGGAGCGAGCGGTGCCGCGGCAGCGGCCGGCGCACGCTACGTCCAAGTTGTTCGCAGATTTTAGAACAACTTTTAACAACATTAGTTTTTTCAACATTAGTTTAAATAAAATTAGTGCATTTGAAAATTCGGCGAAATGAAATTAGTTCAAATGAAATTAGTTCAAATAAATAATTACGCTAAATAAAAATTTACCAATGAATTATTCGGTCAAATGAATAATTCTTCGAAATGACTTTATTGCAACTAAAATTCGATTTAGTAATATTATATCAAACGTTGTTCTATCAAAAAAGGGTGAACCCTCTGTTTCACTTGAAAATAGTTTCACCAAAATGTTATATAATATCTCATTTTTCCTTCTAGCCTGGCATTAATTGCTTAGTTGGTTCATGGATCTTTTTACACGACTGCCCCAGAAGGAGGGTAATGTTTTTCGAGAGTATATATGTCTATTTCTTTGGTACAAGGTGTAGCCTAAACGGCTTGATGGATTTTAACTTATGAGGTGTCGTTAGATTCGTCTTAATTGTGGGAGTGACATAGGTTATATATACGTATAATATTAATAATATTGCATCTGCAAATACAAAAAAGGGAGGGAAGGTTTTTTTAAAATAAATTACAACAATATTGGTTTCAAATAAAAGCTAGTAATGAGTCAATTCCAAATATATGTATAACATTTTATACTACCATTTCGACACAAACAAAAGAAAACGACAGTCAACACGTTCTTTAATAAAACTAAAAAGCCTGAAATAAAACAAATTATTTTTGTTTGTTGCCCCGCCTGCGCTATCTCACAAAAAACAAAGTTCAAAAGATTATAATGCTTGTTTTTCTCTTCTCCACTTAAAAGAGAAAAACAAGCATAATAATTAGCAAAAAAATTAACATACTCGTACATGTAACAAAACATAATATTTTTGCACTCGGGGTGTTTTTTTTAACACTTATTATTTATTTATTATAAGGTAGCTTCACAGCTGACAGTAAGTATAACATTAAAACTATTCTAAACATTACGCCAATTACGAAGTACACGGAAAAATATGAAAAAGCAGATTACCTATAAACAAATTATTAAAGTACAATTCGATGCTGTCACTCTTAGAGAATCCACTGAATCCAGCGGAACCGACCGGTCCTGTGCTCCACGCGCACAAGACCGGTTGGTGTGGTGGCGCACACTGCACCGCGCTCCGTCGCGTAGCGCGGGGCGACCATAGCAAACAATTTGCACGCGGGAGACGTTCCGCGCGCATATTGTGTTTTCTATTTAAACTGATGTTAAATGTGCCGCTTCACGCTACGCGACGGAGCGCGGTGCAGTGTGATAATCGCCGAACCGAATGCAGCAGAATACCAGTATTTTAAATATACCTTATTTTCTTAAAATTATGATGAACGCTAGATATATGAATAGTTTAGTCTCTATAAGCAAAGCTAAGACGGAGTCTTCACGGTTTAGTCAATACAGTCTTAAGTTAGAATCTGTAATTTGAACTATCATCTAATAATCCCGACCAAAAACCCCGAATTATGTAGTCATCGACTATGGAACCGAACCCATCATAGTCGTTTTTAAGTACTCCTCGTTGCAGTACTTATGTCTTTTGCATACAGTGACGTATGGAAGAAAAATTAACGTAATTAAAAAGTAGAAACCGAGCCTAAAATGGAGATAGGCTCGATTTATAGTTTTGGCTTGGCACAACAAAATAGAGGCCTACGCCCAATAGTGAGTGAAGCTAGGGTGTGAATGATGATAATCATGAAATCTGTAGTCATAAAAAAGTTGTCGTAACTAACCGAAAACAATGAAAACTCGACTCCATACGCAGTTTTCGTGCCCAAAAAACAATACATTACGAAGTTGGCATCAACACCTCATTTATTAACCACCTTGTTGACTGAAGTACGTTCCTATTGCCACGGGTCGGAATCTACGTAATATATAACATCTATTTATGATTATTTTGTTTTGACAAACCATGTGATTGGAGTGCCATTAAGAGAAATTGGAAGAGTTGGAAGTTAGTTGATGTTTGTATTTCGAGGAGAGAGTACGTTTCTTAGTCGGTGCTTAGAAAGTGAAATTATTTAGTGAACCCTGCCAAGTGATTGTTTTTGGACTGCAGTGGTGTGACATTCATTTCTTACAGTTGGAATTTGTACTCTCTTAAATAGTGTTGTGTTCTCAAAAGTACTGAAAGTGGTTTTTGTTAAATTACTTAAGAAAGTGTTGGGACATTTGTGGTTCAAAATAAAGTGCAGTCGCTTTTGAGGAGTCAAGATGCCGCCTACTTTCATAAGTTTGTAGTTTTATCTTAATCAGAGGGAATGCGTGTATACTCTGCGGTTTCTGCGAAGGAACAACACGCTACTATATGCGTATTTGTAGTGCTGGATTAACCACGTAGCAATTGCTACGGGCCCTGCGTAAAAGGGGGCCCGCGTATCCAAACACCCACACCATCTCCACCTGAGCGTATTTTTTTGAGTGAAACTTAGTAAGATGTGGTGTATTGAATTTACTTGATGTCACATAAACGTGATACGTAACACAATCCACGTCAGACAATGGGTTTAAAAAAAAAACATATTTCTAAAAAAAAATGGCAAAGAATAAAATAACTTATTGAGTATTGAATAATTTTTTTACCACTTTATAATTAAGAACCCATAGCTGATCAAGAGCACCACAATAAAATTTGCTACAGGCCCCGCGCTTGCTTAATCCCCGGCACTGAGTATGTGCTGTAAATTACCAGTAAACAGATCGCTTATTAGGAGGACAGGCAGTAGGATTCTTCTATGCTTTAATAACAAAAGTCTGATCAATATCATCTTCATTCAACAACATAAATATTGCGTTGTCTGAATTTATTTGTAGTGAGGTGCACTAATGATCATTCAAGGGTAGCTGATATCCTTAGAAACTCTAGTGATGATGTTAAGCACATGACTTTTTGATATGGATAAAAAGCAAGCTCACAGCAGTAGTCTTTAAGGTGTAACGAATATAAAATTGTTGTGTATTGTCGTACGTTGTCGTCCGGTTTCTAGAAGCCTATTAAATAAATCTCATGACAACTTATTTTATATGATTGGTTGTTGTTAATGACCTGTTGAAGGTTATGGAAATCAGCTGGATGCGGGAAGCACATGACCGGCCGATGTTGCGATGCTTTGGGCGGCATGCCTAGCTAGGTCGTCTTACAGCAGATTCATTAACTGAATGAACTTACAGACATGATGATTTAGTTAATTTAGCACGTGATGTACCAGCGGGTCTGAACTGTGTATTTATGTAAAACGATGTTTGTTCCAGTGACGATGCCTTCGGAGGTGGCGCTAGGCAAGTCGATGCAGCGGGAGCTGGCAGACTCCATCATCAGGATGGTGCCGCTAGATGAGATCCGGATACTGCTCGCTTGTGGTGCTAAGGTCAGTTTTAGTAACAGTAATCGACTGGGTCCATAATGATCTTATTACTAGTTAGAAGATAGCCACCCTTGTACAGATTGTGAAATGCAATGGAGTATTGAGTATTTTGGAGTGCATAATAGTGAGAGTGATAACGCACACATGGTATGAGCGAATGTAAGCGCATTCGTTATTGGCATTCGTTTGACATAGGTTGCGATCGCATGGAATTCCTTTACGTATGCGTCTATGTGTACGTATAATCCATTTTGTTGCTTTAGGTTTTTTTTTTGTACCACGAGAATACTTCTAAATTTCCCACCCACCCTAAGTCCCGCGACCACCTTCTTTACTCAAACAACGTTGCTCTTATTATACAATTTGTACTAATATGGGCGGCAGACGACCTGATGAAGTTCGACTCTCCCTGAATATGGTACATATGCAACGAATAATTTCACTGAGGCTCGTCTCGTATAAATTTGTAGATGATGCTCAAACGAACGATGTTGTAACCGTCTTCCAAATATATTATAGTTTATTTTTAAATTTTCAGGTAAACGAGCCAGTTACCCAAGGTCTTCGTCCTCTCCACTACGCAATCTGGCAGCGGTACTTAGAGGCTACCAGACTACTGGTAGTACGAGGATGTGACGTCAACGCCAGGGATGACTGCGGATATAGTGCTTTACATCTCGCTGCTGAGCATGGGTCAGTGAAGTTAATTTAATATTTTTAATTAAAAAGCACAGGAAACTATGGCTCTGTTACTTTACAGTTGTTAAAATATCCAAACTTCACCAAAAATCTATTTATAACCAGATAATGAGACAAATGTTGCTTTGATCTTGTTAAAACCTTTTTACATGTAAAAACAGGACTAATCTACTCCAAGAATACTTCTTCAAAAACATGGCCATTATAAATCAAGCTCATAAAGAGCGTTTCCATGAATCTTTAAAAAGAGTAAAGAACTAACTCTTGAAAGCGCTTATTCACTCCAAAAACTTATTTTTATTTTAGTTTACCTGGATGATTTACTAATCTTCATATAATTTTCTTCAGATATACCGAGCTGGTAAAGTTACTACTAGAAAGCGGAGCGGCAGTAGATTATAGACCTGATACTGGTGAAGAGTTCCCCAGGACCACGTTGTGTGATGAACCACTAAGGTTGGCCATCAGAAATAAACATTATGTAAGTATTTCTTAACAAATAGAATTAATTTTATTATCGCTGTACTGCGCCTTAGGAATCCGCGGTGAGATGGGGGTAGCGTTGACGAATGAGCGGCGGGACTTCGAAAGCGTTGACGAATGAGCGGCCTGCACTACCCCCACGTCTCGCCGCGCACATACCTAAGGCGCGACACAGCGATATTCTTCAGACTACAAGTTACCATACTATGTTGGGGTCGGCTTCCCGTAACCTGATATGTTAGGTACCTGTCACAGTACAGCGGTATCGGTCAAACTATACCTATATTATGTTTAAAGAATTTTCATATATTACTTATCGAGAAAGAACCTACCAAATATTAGGCTAGCCCATAGCTCTTGGGGATAAGAAACAAGAAGAGGATGGGCAGCAACTCCCTGTTGTGCGTTAAACTACAAACACTACAGAGACAGGACAAATCCTCTGACGTGATGTTATGGTTGTGTGTGTATCTAAAAACACGAACGATAATTATCAGTCGTGTTTGGGCTAAATGCGGAATGAAAACTAACACTACATATTTTTCCAACACCCCAGAATTATGTACTATCCATTCGAAGACTATCCATGATAACAGTGTTTCATGTTGAGCTATCTATGAAAACTCCACAGAGTGCAGAGTTCACAAACTCCACAAATTCTGCAGAGAATAGTACCCACGCATTTGGGCCCACAGTGCTCTGTCTTCGGGGTTGGTCAAATAAATATTTCGTGTTTGATAAACTTTTTGATGATTCATATTTACAGGAAGTGGCCCGTCTTCTCCTGGAACATGGAGCGGATCCTAACAAGCGTTACTTCTTCGGCGCTGAGATTAACCTGGTGTCTGACCCTGAATATTTGGAGCTGCTCTTGACTTTTGGAGCTAACCCTGACTCCAGGGACAGAGCTGGCTTAACTCCGCTTATGAAAACTGCGAGGCAGAGAAAGGTAACATACGGTTTTTTTTTTAAATTGTTAGTAGATTAAAATTAGTTGTATACTTTTTATCATATCACCCTGAATAAGGTGGTCGTCAACTTTTAATTCTTATAACAAAAGCGCTAGCGCTGTTTTTTGCCACTTGCAGCTCAGTATCAGTTTATGGTAATAGAAAGATATGCGCCCGTAACAAATATGTATTTACCAAAGTATGGTGGTGATAAAAATTTCAAACTACAGCTCTCTAAGTTTAAAATGCCTTCTTTTTGTTTTTTAACAAGAAATGGAGCGCGCTTAAGGCATGTGCTAGAAGCGAACATTCGCCGCGTCTTGTGTATCGTCGTTTTGTAACCAAGCTCGCTTCGAATGATACATTACAAATAAACATTGCAAGTCAGTCTTCTGCTATAAATAATTGCGGGGCGTGCGGGTGCGCATAATTGGCAAAAACGTAAAAAAAATTCAATTTCCTTACAATAACAGTTAGGTAGATCCGCATCTAAGGAGAAGGGTAGAAAAATTGGTCCAGTACCCAATTACCCACTAGATCAGCAAATCCGCTTATTTATAATGATAGCTTGATGCACAGGGTATGGATGCCGTGTTGCTGCTCATCAGCTTCGGAGCAGACGTCAACGCGATGGCTGACGCGAGGAACGACTACAGGACTGTCATGCATTATGCTGTTTTAAGTGGTAAGGATATTTTGAGCTGTTGCATTTTCGAAGTTTCGAGCATCATTGCTGTATGTATCCTAGTTTTAAGGATGGGAATTAGTGTTGGTCCATCTTGTGTGTACGTCTTCCGGTACGCGGTCGGCACTCCAGAACCTTTCGGCCCCATCGAGCATCTGTTCTGCGAGCAATGTGCCCTGCCCACTACCACTTAAGTTTGGCAATTATTCGGGCTATTCGGTTACCTTGGTTCTCCTGCGGATCTCTTCATTTCTGATTCGATCACGTAGGGAAACTCCAAGCATAGCCCTCTCCATTGCTCTTTGGGTGACTTGGTGAAGACCGCAGGAATCCGCTGGATACCAGAAGTAAAGAAGCAGTCGAAGTGGCGGGCGGTGCTTGCGGGAGGCCTATGTCCAGCATTGGACGTCTTTCGGATGAAATGATGATGATGATGGTTGGTGATGGTGGAAATTTTTAAAATAGAAATGATACTTTTCAAATGACTAACCTCAATAACCCTGTCCACCTATTTCAATCAAAGGTGGTTGTGGTTACCAATTTTCGACATTATTCGGTCCGTTTTTAAACCTTTACATACATAAAAATGTTTATCCCATTCTTTTATGTGCCAGTCTTTGAATTCAAATTCAAATTCAAAAGTCATTTATTCAAACTAGGCTGAGAATCAGCACTTTTCGAATGTCAAAATTACATAAGACAGTCCCCCAAAACGCCCACCCTTCACCACTTCCTAGTGCATTAGCTGGGAAGAAGAAGTGGCGCAACAAACTCCCCAGCAGCACAGGTGTCTGTCTGTTCAGTTAGAAGAACTAAAAGTTGTTGTGGTATGTGTTTTGGTTAGTAAACCTACTGAGTCTTAGGCTTGAGATCCCATGATCCCCGGTCCAAGTGTGGGAAGGGAACACCGGGGTGGTTTTTAGGCAGAAAGAGTCTGACAGACCTAGAGGGGGCCATGTACCCCCGTGTGCAATCAATACCCTGGTGCCCTCTAGCAGTGGCGGATGAAGTCTGTCGGGGGCCCGGGGCAAAACTAAATGGCCTACGAATGAACGTTGAAATATTTAGCACACTGCCTCGAAAAGGCTAGATTTCTGTTGACCATTGAAAGAAAAATAGAGGATACTTTGTCGACAGCAGAAAAGCTAGAGGGTCAGAAGAATATAGAATGGGCTTTTTATAGAACATGTTTTGGTCTTGTTTGGGATTTGATTAAAAAATTGTCTTGAGCGGCGCTTGACACCCCCTAAGACCCTGCGGCCGTGTGCTTTGCACACCCTGCCCCATTGGTAAAGCCACCTCCACCCGCCCCAGGGCGGGACATCTATGAGGATTTTCCATTCCAATTAATGTTATCTCTCTTTTATTTCTTACTTACTCTGGTATTGTACCTATTGATCAGAAAGCAATTATTTACACCAGACTTTTTTCCTAGTTCTTAAAAGACTTGTCTACCCTACCCTCTATTTACTTGTTCCAGGTAACCCAGAAGTAGTGAATCTGATGATCAAGCAAGGCGCTCGCGTCAACTACGAGTGCCCCGAGCTCAGTAAGCCGAGTCCGTTGGACCTAGCGATACTTAAAGGAGACGTGTCTATGCTGCAGATGCTGTTGTCTGCTGGTAAGATCCTAGTCATCATAACTATGCCTGCTCTTTCCCAACTATGGTGTGGTCGGCTTCCAGTCTAACCGGATGCAGCTGAATAACCAGTATTTTACATGGAGCGGCTGCCCAGCTGATCTCCATAACACGATACCCCTTGGAAAAACTGGTTGATAGACTTTCGGGCTTCTGATTCCACGTAACGACTGTTAGAGATCTACGATTGACTTGCTTTCCGAGGCACGGAGGGGTCTCGGTATGTAAAGATGGTCACCCATCCACGGGCTGATATCGGGACGATCGACCCGTGCAGCTGTCAACTCGACGAGCCGCTTCTGGTAAGATCTGAGAAAGATGAGAATCTTTCTCATTAAAAACGGGCAAGTGCGTGATGGAGCACGCACAATGAAGGGCTCCGTAGTTGGGATGAATTTATCCCAAGAACAAACTTAACATTGTAGTTGAAAAACATGTTCTCCTATACAGAATCTATGGGAGAACGTATTTTTGCAACTGCAAATATAAGTTGGTCTATTATTACTCGATAACCTGTACAGCCTACTTAGCTGTCATAGTTTTCCTTTTAACTTTGTTTTATATACTACTGCCGTGAATTTTTCCACACATATCCAAAACCAACCATTTAGCTGGCGGGGGGGGGGACGACACTTGACTCTGGGGGCACTTTAAAGTTTAATATTTCGCAAATGGATCCCTGAATTCAAAAATTGTTTTCACACACACAATATTTTTGCATACCCCACCATACCATGGGATAGATGAGAAAAAAAAACATCACCACTTTACCTGTAGGGGATGTATCTTAAAAAAAAAGTTTTTGACACAACAAAGTGGTTGGACAACATAGAAATATTATTCTTATATCTATGTTGGACGAAGACCGACAAAAGAATTAGCAGTAGTTGTTACAAGAGCCCTTCATCAACTGCAATTTGGAAGGTTATTTGAAGCTAATTAATAACCTCATCTATTTTCTTCAGGTGCTCAAGTGAACGCGTCAAGTTCGGTGATCGGATCCCCGCTGCACGTTGCTTGTTCCGACAGCATTACTAACAGGAAAGAAATTGTCCAAGTGAGTTTGTAAAACTTCTTTAAATACGCTGAAGATAATGAAATCTTCTTTAAACATACATAGAAATAAATAAAATTGAAGTGTCGTGAAGTGTGAAAAATGTTTGTCTGGCTGAGTCTGTCTGTTTGTTCCGGCTAATCTCCGAAACAGCTGGACCAATTTTGACGTGACTTTCACTGGCAGATAGCTGATGTTATAAGGAGTAACTAGTTTATGGAGTACTTTTATTTTAGAAAAATAACAAGTTTACTGATACCACTGTACCGCGCCTTAGGAATGCGCGGCGAGGCGGGGGCGGGACGTCGTGAGCGTTGACGAATGAGCCGCGCACTTACCTGAAGCGTGGTACAGTTGTATCGGTCAAACTATAGTAGTAAATATTAACTTAAATTCCGGCCGCCAAGAGAATGCGTTCCTGACCAGTCAGTTGAGTACAAATTGTTCCTAGTCGTGTCCAACTGAAAGGTCTCAGAAACGCATTCTGTCGCCGCCGTCAGGAGTTTAGTTGGAATAATATATTTGATCAATGTTTATGTACCTGATAATTTTTAATCTATTGAATAGATTTCTTTCTTACTTAAACTCAAACTGAAACTGAAAGCTTTTATTTCAAATATTTGAATTGTCAAAGGGTCCGTCAGCCAGAAAGATGAAGCTAGTTGCGTTTTCCAAAGTGTAGTAGGTCCCATTGGAGAGAAACGGGCAATAAACTCCACGGAAACTCTTTTAAATCTAAATATTGTTACAAAATATGATGTACCCTTATAAGAAAGAAAGATGTACCTAACCAACACGATTCGTGTTGAAATTATACATGTGAGAACAATTTAGAAAGATTTAAATAAATTCAAGAGTCGTCCTCAATCATTTTTGTATTATTAACAGATTCTCCTCGAAAGTGGAGCCGACCCAAACCTGAAGGTATACAATGATGAAGATGCTACGCAGCTCCGTCCAGCTTTAGCAGAGTATCTCGCGAGTAACCCAGAGCCTAATACTGAGATTGTCGCGTTGCTGCTGAGATATGGCGCCAGGGTCAGTAGATATAATTTTTTTACTCAACACCCAGTGCGAGTGCATCGGGTTAAGCTACGCTTGCCGGGGTTGGTCCGTGGATGGGGGGACCATCTTTACATAACGAGACTCCTCCGTGCCTCGGAAAGCACGTTAAGCCGTTGGTCCCGGCTGTCATTCGTGGATCTTTGACAGTCGTTACGAGTCGTCAGAAGCCAGAAAGTCTGACAACCAGTCTTACCAAGGGGTATCGTATTACTCAGTTACTGGGTTTTGGAGGTCAGATAGACAGCTGCTCCATGTTAAATACTGGTATTCAGCTACATCCGGTTAGACTGGAAGCCGACCTCAACATAGTTGAGAAAAGGCTAGGCAGTGCGAGTGCGGTGCTCCTGAAGTCCTGACCATACCATGACTCATCTGATGTAGTGACCTAAATGTCGATTCACTTGCGCCTTTGACGATCAGAACAACGCCTCTGACATCGCAGTAAAGGTGGCCACCTACTGGATCCAAATAATACAAGGTCAAATTAAATTAGCGAGCGAAACTCTTTGGGATCTTCGTGAAGTATGAATTGAGAAATTTGATTTTTGTTTTCTTTTATCATATTTAGACAACGGTACCCATCACAAAGAGCAGTGGTGGCCCGGTGGTAACGGGCCCGACTTACGAGTAAGTGGGTCGTGGGTTCGAAGCCAGGCAGGCGCTTTACTTTGTGTAAATTATTTCATCACCACTGCTCTAAAAACGGTGAAGGAAAACATCGTGAGGAAACCGGCATGTTCTAGAACCAAAAAATTCGAAGACATGTGACATCTACCAACCCGCACTGGGCCCGCGTGGTGGATTATGGCCCACACCCTCTCACAGAGAGGAGGCCTGTCTCTTAGCAATGGTTACATTATAGGGTGATTATCAGTGATCGGAGTAGGTAGATTGATTTTTAGTACTTGTATCATAAATGCACACAGAAAGAATAACATGGATAAGCCATTTTTCCGGAAAGTAATTCCGGTATTTCCGGATTCAATTAAATATTGTTAATGTTGGTAGTGATATTATTACTAGTGGTATTATTATTAGTGGTAGTCGTTGGGTTTTGTCAAATCGTGACAAAAAAAAAAAAATAGGAAGAATAATAAAGAATAAAATTGCTCATTTTATTACAATTCCTACCTTTTTTTTGAGGATGGCAAATCATCAAATGACTCCTTCCACTCTGGCAGAATACAATTCCTACATAAGTTCCGGTTTTTTTTTAATAATCCACCAATTCCGGAGGAATGTCCATAGTAATATATACGTTTCGGATCAATGACCCCAGTTCAATCTACCTACTCCGATCACTGGTTATTATGCTATGCTACCCATCACATCTGCGGAGTATCGCTAGCTACTAAACTGGCCAATATCACGTGCTTTTGGACGGAAAACCATCCAAAGGCAAGCGCATATAACTTCAATTAATCCATTTACAGGCACTTTTGAATTGTCAAGAAGTCGATCAGTCAGTCATAGGTCTCGAGCTCGAACCCAAGGCACGTACCTCTGGGTTTTCGGATTCATGTGCGTATTGTATAATTATCATTTGCTTCAAAAACGGTGAAGGAAAACATCGTGAGGAAACCGGCTCGTCTGAGAGATATTTCTCGATGGCATGTGAAGTCAAGTCAGAGGCCCATGGGCGGCTTTAAAACTCTGACACCAGGTTAGTCACTTACCACACGAAAATAAGAAGTCAGAAAGATAAAGCTAGTTGCCCATTCTAAAGCGTATTAGGTTCCTATGGAGAAGAACGGGCAAGAAACTCCATGGACACGCTTTCTAACACCTTAGTTAGTGTACAACTGTTTAAAAATTTGAAAGAAGTAATTCACAGTACGAAATAGGCCACGAGTCATGATTTTTTAAAGAATACTTTCTGGAGAACTAACGTATTTATTTTTATTCATTACAGGTCATCATGAAAACTCAGTTCCGTGACCCTGACGGTATCCTGAACCACCTCCAGAATGTCACGTCAGAAGAGTACCAACATATCTTCTATCTCCTTCTAGAGGCAGCTGAAGCTTTCGATCTCTGCATGATTAAGAGGAACAACACCGTCACCGCCATTCAGAAAGAAGCCTTAATCCATCGTGCTAAAACTCCTATTTCCTTGCTTGCTCAAACCAGGATATTTTTGAGGAGATATTTCAAGACTACTCTTGTGGATGTGGTGCAGGATATTGAACTACCTACAATTCTGCACCAGTATTTACTTTTTAACTGTCGTTAAAAAGAGTTTGTCATTCTAAGGCTTTCTTCTAGGCTGAAGATGAACATTCTTTTGCCTTCATCTTTTTTATAAAGATGTTTTTGGTGTTGCCAGTTGATTTTAGTCCCCCTGATAAATGGGTGATTTTGATGTCGCCGAAGTCGGTTAATAGAAATGAGCATAAAGTTAAGATGTAATGTTTTTGCAGATATATTGTCAAACTATGTCTGGGATGGCCAGTGTAATTTTATTTCGATCTATGTACATTATAAATATAACATTGATCCGTCTTTAGGGTTCCGTACCTCAAAAGGATAAAAAAGTAACTCTCGTCGGATCACTTCGTTGTCGGTCTGTCTGTCTGTCAGTCTGTCAAGACCATTTTTCTCAGGACCGCGTCTAAGTATCAAGTTGAAATTAATCTCAAATATGTAGGTCTACGGTCTCTTGGAGCTCTAAAAAAATCAAGTTTTTATGTCAACGCAATAACAAAGTAACGGCCATTTATGTGACATATTTTGGTACTCGCCAATAAATCAAAACCTATTGGGTACTTCCCGTTGACATAGAATCATGAATTTTGGCAAGAAGCAAGGTCTCACAGCACAAGTAAAGGAAAAAGGCCGAAAATCGGGAATTCGTAGATGTATCGCATTTTTTTTTCTTGCGTTTACAAACTTACATTTGCAGTTGGAGAATTGACTTTGTTATATATCGATATATGGGAGAACATGTTTTTCAACTACAATTTTAAGTTTGTTTTTGAGATAAATTCATCCTAACTATGGAAACCTTCATTCTGTGTAGTCCGACACGCACTTGGCCGGTTTTTTTTATCATTCTTTGTATAGAATTATAATTTTATAGGTATCTCAATACGAATATCTCGCACAGGTAAATATTTTTCTCTTAGTCGTTTGTGTTGTTGTATTCATATAGAATATTCATATATTCAATATTCTATTAATAAATAGAAAAAAATATGTATTTATCATATCTCCATAAAAAATATCAAAGGTTTAATGATATCGTCAATTAATAATTCGTAATTAAATAAAACAATCCTCACTTTATTTGTTTTTCAAAAGAAACAAATCATTTTGTCGAAAAAGCAATTACTTCTGAGTTTATTTTTTTTATAATTTCTTTGATGAACTTATAAAAAGTACATATTTTATCAAAAAGCATTTTATTTTAAATCTTTCATAGAACTCTTCGTTCTCTTAAAAATTTAAATTGTGGAAAATAATTACTGTAAAAAAATATGAGTTTAATATGTATCGTTATCGCAAGTCATCTTGTATTAATGTAGTCTGATTTTTCATTACTATGTGATAATTTGTGATATATTTTTATGAATAAGACTTGATTTGAGCTTGATAACCCAAAGGGAGTTTCAAGTGGTATGTATTCAATGACTATTTTATAAGATAAAATAATAAATAAATGTGTGAAAAATATATTATGGGTTGGTTTATTTGACTTTACATGAAGAAACCTACAAACACCAATTTTCATGGTCCTCACATAATCTGACCAAGATTATGCCTGGACTTTATAAGAGACTGTGACGTCTGAGTTCATTTCGGCCTTTCTTCTGAGAGCAGTCAGATAAAAAAGGCCGACCTCATCTAGTTGATTACATTTACTATAGTATGATTGCCGTGTAAGAAGTGTGTGTACAAACCAACTCATTTACCCATAGAGTACAATAATAGAACAGGACTATTTACTAGAAAGGAACAACCTGCACATAAAAAATAACCACTTTTGGTAAATCTTTAAGTGACGGGTCTACGTATTTAGTATCGTGTAACAGAATTAGAATGCATGAGATGCTTGCTTTTCTAAATCCGTTGTACATTTTTTTTGTAAGTTATCGACGGTTTCATGATAATTGAAATATATTTTATACTTTTACATAGATAATTTAATTTAACTTGTTCTGGACAGAGAAAGGTGGAAGAGCCTTTAAGAAGATGTTTTTAAGCCCTTTTGTCCCACTGCAACCTGCAGTAGGACAAAAGGGCTTAAAAAACTTAAACAATGCTTCAAATTAGATTTTCCATAGTGATATGACATGACAAAAATTATTTGAATTATAAAATGATACGAAAACGTTTTTTGTATTAATCACATATGGCTCGGATCTCATACACACAAAGATCTGTAGAAGTTCACATTATTGCCAGACGTAATAAAATTTACCCCTGACCAAGGAATTTTATTATCACAACCTGGCAACACCACCATCGTGACTTGTCAAATCCAACTTGCAGTTTTGCATCGACGGCCAACCAAATAAACAATTTGTTCTCAATTTTCCTGTGAAATACATTGAATTTAATTTTAAAATGGCAGACAAACAAAAAGTTGATCTCGGTCTCCTTGAAGAAGACGATGAATTCGAAGAATTTCCCGCTGAAAGTATGTATTCCTACTAACAAAGTTTCTTACAAAGGTTTAGTTATTTTCTCAAATTTTACCTTATTTTTGTGCTGTTCTTTCTAGACTGGGGAACAGAGGACGCTGATGACGAAGATGTCTCTGTTTGGGAAGACAACTGGGAGGATGACATCGTACAAGACGATTTCAATCAACAGTTGAGGTTAGAATTGTTTTGTATTCTATCAAGTCGAAATTCTGTTTCTGACTGAAATCTAGCGTTTCTAGTGCGAACACTGTAATCTATTTTGAGTTCGTCACCATCAATTGCTGGTATCTGAAGTAATATTTTAGAAGCGACTCTTCTAAAGGCTTAATTGGTTACTTTACATAAAGTTAAAACAAACCTAGTTAGAAAACTCAATCTCAGCTTTAAATAGTCTGTATGTCAGTATAAAATCGGGATTTACCAATAACTATAAGCTATATTTAAATGGAATGGGCTGTGAACGGCTGTGCTCCATGTAAAATTTTGGTATTCATTTGCATCAACATAAACTGGAAGCTGATCCCTACGTAGTTGGGAATAACCAACTCAGATGATGATCATATATTGATTATATACAGTGAATAATATGCCCGCTGGATGCGAGAAGCACAGAACCGGTTGAAGTGATGGTGCTTGGGGGAGGCCTGTATCAAGCAGTGGATGACCTTATCGGCTGAAATGATGACAAATAATATGTACTTAAACTAAAACCAGTTTAATTTTCAATTTCAGGCAACAACTAGAAAAACTCAAAGAGACCGCCAAGTAGATTAACTTAGCATACAAACATCTAGAATTAAGTTAATTAATAACATAAGAATGTAATAAATTCCAGCAGAAATGAGTTACATGATATAGAAACATCTTAGTCTTCACTATAACATTGTCCCTTGAACAAATGTGATAAATATCCACTTGGTGAATCGCAGTCCGCCGCTGCATAGCTATTCACAACCATTCCACAGTACTATTTAAATAAAAAATTACACACTTTCAAGGACTAATTTAGCCTTGCCCGGACATCAAATTTTCTGTCGGAAGAATGGCGGTCATCAGTTTGATTTAAACTGGCAAAATTCTTAATTTGGATTTGTGCACAGCCTTTAGCGGACTATTTTGATAAAAATGTTATTGATATTCGATTTGGTACGGAAGCGTGTGCATGTGAATAGCTATGCTAGTGGACAGATGCAGTTTACCAAGTAATTCTGCCCAAGATGTAATTCAGTGTTGTCTACATTAATGGACATAGAAGTTATAAAAAATTGTGATCTGTATCCCAAACATGTGATTCTCTCGACTTTCATTTCATAGGTTAACTCCCATTTTGTAATAAACATCTGTTAAAACACCTATATTGCTTAATTTTTATAAACCTTGAGTTAAACTAATAAGTACTAAATAGATTCAGGATCTATCAAATTATATTGGCTTAGGGCCTGACGCACACTGGCGGACGGCAGGGGAAGCCTTGAAGAGGATTCCACTATCCGCCAGCACACACTGACAAGAAAAATCCTCTGCGATACCGCGACCGTCCCCCAGCTTGCCGGAGCATCTGCCGGTATGCGCCGAATAGTCACCGTCACCGCTCGCCGGGATTTGATTATTCCACTATCGACTACGCTTTCGAAAAGTTTATTTTGACTCCAGCGCCTCCCGCCGCGGTATTCTCCTGCTCGTCGATGCTCCAGAGAAAACTGCGCTGCGATGCTCCAAGGTCGATCACCGAGCATTGAACTATATACCTTATTTCTGTTAGATAAGTATTCAATTCAATTGATAAAAATCCCTTTCGCCAGTCTGCGTCACAGAACATAATTATGGTCTGCGCAGGGCACTAGAATGACGGTCCATGGACCATAAAATTCAAAAAATTCAAAAGTCATTTATTCAAACTAGGCTGAGAATCAGCACTTTTCGAACGTCAAAATTACATAAGACAGTCCCCCAAAACGCCCACCCTTCACCACTTCCTAGTGCATTAGCTGGGAAGAAGAAGTGGCGCAACAAACTCCCCAGCAGCACAGCTGTCTGTTCAGTTAGAAGAACAAAAAAATAAGATTCTATATAATAGTATTCAAAATAATTTAGATTACGCAACACAAAACATAATTTAAATTATTAGCCATATGTTAGCTAGCACACGCCAATATACCACACAACATCATCGAGAACTATACTCAGGCAGAAATAAAAACTAAACGTAAACAGAACTTATCTAAATAAAAGCCTCCAGGCATAAAGGGCGTGCCCGCTTACATATAGTTGTAACTGGAAGTTATAAATGATAAACTAGGACCATCGAGATAAAATAAATAAAACAAACAGTTAATTACTAATAACAATAACTAATATGATCAATTGTCGAGGTCACTAGCTAACCACATATTGCAATACAACTCATTAGAAAAAACATTGTAATGAGTAGATTATGTCAACAATAAAATGAAATAAAATTAAAAATAGCTAGACTTATAAAGTCAAATAAAAAATAAAAAAAATATACAATTATATAAACTCATATAACTTGTCAGTAGGTAATCTGGAGAAAGAACATAAACATTGTCTTGAGTTAATCACAGCGACCAACTATTCTTATCATTTAAGTAGTCGTTTATAGAATAGTATGCCTTTGAACAAAGCTTGGATTTTACTTTCGTTTTAAACGCATCAAAAGGCAAATCTAGCAAAGAAGAGGGTAGCTTGTTATAAAAGGTTATACCAAGCCCAACAAATGAGTTATGAACCTTATGAAGCCGGTGAAAGGGAGCTCGTAGTTTGTCCTTATTTCTAGTGTTAACATTGTGAAAATAACATAACAGAACTTGTAAGCTCAACACAATTTCCGCGCCAGACGCGGCGATTTCGTGGTCTATGTGGTGGAGCGAACCAACTTCTCTTAAATAAAACCACAAATATTACGAAAAATAACACATTTATTAAGTATTTTAAAAAAAACTTACAACAACAATAATATTATAATTTCAGTTCTGATAAGCTCGAAGATTGATTTAATAAGTTTCACGAATTTCTTTTGTACATAGACAGATAAAAATCTAAAAAAATATGTATTAAAACTGCTAACTCACAAAGCACAAATATTCATAAACAAGTTAGGGAAATTAATTGTTGAGCAAATTGAACACCAACTTAAAGCGTCCGTATATTCAAATCACGACTGACATTCATTAGTCGTTTTGTGAAATGGATTTAACCTATGATTGGTTGAATGAATTTTAACGCGCGCTTGACTATTTGCCACATTATTTTGCGATAGGGTGTAAATTTGCTTTATAGTCGCCGCGTTAAGAAGTCGAGCCATAAATCATTGTTATTTGTCTGTCTCGCTTGCAC
Organism: Agrochola lota; assembly: GCA_947364205.1. Classification (NCBI taxonomy): domain Eukaryota; kingdom Metazoa; phylum Arthropoda; class Insecta; order Lepidoptera; family Noctuidae; genus Agrochola; species Agrochola lota. The sequence continues at coordinate 2,248,863 of OX376246.1, read as the reverse complement.
TTGTGAAGCTTATGAAGCAGGTAGGAAACTATCGATAAGACGCAAGGCATTGGACATTCTTATTGCTTCTGACATTTACGGCCGGACGACTTGGTTCATAACGCGAGTACTAGAACAATGAAATTCCCTGATAGTACTTCCTGACAACCTAATCAATGAAATCTCATGTCCATTTGTTATGGTTCTCAATAACAATACCTTCAGCCCTTTCACAGCAATTCTAACAGTAACCATAAAGCAATGAGGACAAAGATCACTGTAATGCAATATCGCGCTCTATCTGAATACCAGCGCTGCGGTATTTTTTAATTTTTTTTCAAATACCGTAGCATCGTGCTGAGATAGTAGCATTTTTGGCCTCACACAGGTTCTTTTTTTTCTTTTGTTAGTTTTGATCTCAGACCAAATAGAAAAACCAAGACAGGGCGCTGTCAATAGTGAAGTGAAGCCCGTTCCGTAAACATGTGTGCACTTTGTGTGGTGTAGTTTGATTGTAGTGTCATTGTAAAAGATTGTAAATGTGTGCGTGTGAGCGTATATGCACAGATGCTGTGTAGTTTTGGCATGCTTCACTGTATTGTTCACAGCGCTCTTTCTTGGTTTTTTATTTGGTCTGAGAATTTTTGATATTTTTGTTTATGATTTTGTTAGTTTAAATGTTCTTTTTTATTGTTGTATTTCCTGTTAGTGTCCCAAATAAAATAGTTTTCTTTTTTTTTCAACATGGTACAACTGTGAAAGGACAAGAAAGTTAGCTGATTTTACTGATCAGGCTTTCAAAAAACTGGTTGATAGATAATAACAAAAAAAAAAACTATTACCCCATTTACACTCAGCTCACTTCCACGGCAGAGAGCAGGGAAGTGGGCAGGACGAGAATGTAGCGATACTTACTTCTCTCGATCCTGCTACAGTTCGCGTCAAATAACTTTGCCGCTCTGAAGTAGGCTACAAATGACTGCGCAGGAGTCAATCTTCCTTATAAAACAGTGGTGCGCACGCGCAACCTAACTTCAGAGCGGCAAAGTTATTTGACGCGAACTGTACGGCAGTATTTAGGGAATTATTGCATTATTGGGAAGGGCTGAGTGTAAATGAGGCGTATAGATCAAGGGGGAAGCGCTAAGGTAGCCAGTGAAATTCAAATTTTCTTACGTTTTTTGCAATTTACAGGACAGTGTCAGGTTGTATCTTGATTAAAATATAATTCGCGACCATAACAAAAATATGACTACAGAATTATTATCATTAGAATCAGCAATACAACTCCTTGTTTGTTTAGGGGCATGAGGAACAGGGTGTAAAGTTCACTCATCCACCATAGAAAAGGGAGGATCCTCCGACCAGACGGGTGTTGTCTGGCGGGCAACTGCCCAGAGGTTGAAGTTGGGAAGCTTGTATATATGTCCATCGCGCGGTAAACTCTAATTGCGTGATGCAGGATTTGCGTGACGTCAGGTCTTTGATGCGTAGTTCGCATGTGGCGATGTAGATGCCGCCACATTTGAATAATCCTAACATGTCATGATTTCATGAAATAGTCATTCAATAGAATTATATGAACTTAGGGAGCTGTATTGAGGATTATAATTCTATAAATAAACATTTGATACGGCCGCGAATCATATTTAGATCAATATACAAACCGCTACTGACCTGCAAATTGCAAAAAAAACCTAAGAAAATTTGAATTTCGCGGGCTACTGTCGACTGTTTCGCCTTAAATTCGAAAAAACAATATTTTTGATAGCAATGTAATCTTATATTTTAATAATTAATAATTATACCTAAGAATTGGTCTATAAATGAATTTCAGCCTTAGATTTTCGTGCATCAGTTAAAATTTCTCTAATTTAGGCACCTGTCCCGCCGCCAGCCGGCGAGTAAAGGCTCACTGGCGACACGGCACGGCAAAGGATAATTATGCGACGAATAGAAATATAAGTTATGCCGCGACGTCTTTAAGCATCATCATTGAAATTTAAATTTTATTGTCATGCGCATAAGTTATATTTCTGAGGAGCTCTTAGCTAAGTAATAACAGCCGCACATATTGATCCATCAGGTTACATACCAAGACTCTTCCGTGCCTCGAAAAGCACAAGAAAATCGAAGACAGTCGTATGGTATAATAATATACTTCGCCAGGTATGGCATTCCGAGACACAGTGGTCACGTGGGTGACACAAGTCTACGTCATCACATCTGTGTTACCAGAAGTTTGTAATAATAACTCCCCAACCACCTTTATTACCTGTGCGAATCCGATAAAACAATGAGGTTTTAACTAACAATTACTTTGGTTATGTTTAAATTGAATTGTTTCGTTTGATTAGGCACACGAAACGACAGTTTAAATGTCGTTCCTCCCGGAACGCCAGACCTTGTTTTATTAGACCATGGATAGTCGCTTCCTAGTCGGCGGTGGAACAGGTGCGTTAAGCCTTAAAATCAGGGTATTCTCACTATTTATATGGCTAATAAAAGTATCCTTACCTAAATCATCAAGGCCAGCTTGATTTCTAAAAACAATCTTAGAATAGAAATATGATGAACAAATGCGTACTGTAGTCGAAAATATGTACTGGGAGCCGATCCCAACATAGTTGGGCAAAGGCTATTCGCAATTTAGTAGCCAAACATGTAAACAAACACGAATTTTCCACTTAGACAAACATTAATTTTATGCAAGCGTAAATAAAGTTGATTTTAGACCGACTAGTACTGTTGAAGTCATAAAAATATGGTGAGGTGTAGTGCAAACTGAACCTTATGTGTAGGCATTACAGTTGTTTTTCCTAGAACTCATGTTTGTTTACATGTTTGTCAAATGAATTGCGAACGCAGTTTAGGCAGATGATTGTTGCTAAAGTTAAGTTACTAAAAGTTGATGTTCGGGTTGTCTGCTGTCCCGAATTGATATTCTTCTTCGGTTTGTGTCGGCTGTGCGTTCGGGTCTTCTTGCTCCGCGAAATAATTGTCCAAGATGTGTAGAACTTTCTTGTATATCTGTGGAAAATAATGAGATATAACTCTGTCAATATTATATACAATACAGTAGGACATAACTTAGATGTACATCGGCAAAATTCGTAAAACCGATCACCATCCGAACTGAGTGCGCCTTTGAAATCACAAATCTTTATTACTGCTTTAGGTGAAAATGATCTTTACGAAAACGCAATAACTTGTTAAGTCATATAACCAAATACATTCGTAAAATTGAAATGAATGAATGAATATTTTCATATTTATGCTACATACAAGTTGTGTCGTACTGTATCTCAATCCCGGTTTCTAACATTTGTTTTATGGGTGCTATGCACTGTATGTTCGGGTCGCGTTAATACAAAGGCAGATGAAACACAGGAGCTGTTCAGCCGTGCTATTCTGTAAACATCTCACCGTGAAAACTTGGGGGAAGTGAGCTTGAAGTGACCTGACCTCACTCAACAACACACACCAAATAATTATGTTTTGTGTTGCGTAATGTAAATTATTTTGAATACTATTATATAGAATCTTTTTTATTTGTTCTTCTAACTGAACAGACAGCTGTGCCGCTGGACAGTTTGTTGCGCCACTTCTTCTCCCCAGCTGACGCACTAGGAAGTGGTGAAGGGCGGGCGTGCCGGGGGACTGTCTTATGTAATTGACGTTCGAAAAGTGCTGATTCTCAGCCTAGTTTGAATAAATGACTTTTGAATTTTTTGAACTCTTCACGGAGAGTATTTTACAGAATGGATCGGCAGGTTGAATGACAGCTCTCTTTAAACTCCTTTTACCTAAGTTTTCACGGTGAAATGTGTTTACAGAATAGCACTACTGTAACGCGTCCGTATGAATAAAGTATTTCAAATACGATTACACTACAGTTATTTGAAAACTCTGTGCAATGTTATCGGCTCCGAAAGTCTTTGTTTCATGAGCGTTTATCCTAAAAGTTGGCAACGTCGCAAATAGCTGTCAAAAAAATTCCTGTTTTGATTAATTTGACAATATTACTGTATGGAAATAAGAAATATGGCTAACTAGCGAACTAGAATATTAATAATGAATTGCAATTATAACACTGAAATTGATGTTGTACCCGTTTTAGGTGTAAAAAAGGCATTTCGAAAGTTTCCAAATACTTGTTTTACGATTGACTTGTTGCGAACCCGGATCCGACGTGTTGCTGACAACACGTCGGATCCAATAGTTCGCAATGGCGCATGGCCCACTGAAGGACTAGATGCGGAAACCAATCCCAATAACCTAGAACATAGATAAATTCAATAGACGTAGATTTTTTTATTAACCTGTTCCGCTTAACTGTTGTGTGATTGGGTTCGCGACAAGTCAATCGTCATCCTGAGGATGCTTCATTGAAAGGTGAAACACGTGTCGATTTCTTACAAGGTTCTTTATGACTCTTTAAGAACAGTTAAGCGGATTAGGCTACTAAATATACGTCGTCTATTGTATTTTACTACGATCTCTCTCTGTCTCATAAATGCCTATGTAACGCGTACCTGTTCATTTTCATGTTGCTGTAGGGCTTCGATCTGATCCAAGGCGCCTATTTCTTCAAGTCTGAGGCATAGAGCATCCACTTGACCATATTTTACGGCCGCCTGTAACAATATGAATACATTACAGGACTTATTTAATGAAGACCTGGGTATCATTCCTTAAATAGGGTTTTCAATCAGGTGTTCTCAGTACTAGCCCAGTCTGGATTTGTGCCCGGTTGATGACAATAGTACTAAACAGAACCACAGATTAATCATTTAAATAAAAAGCGACTCTTGCTACGACACAGTAAAGTGCAATTCAGGTCGCATAGCGCTAATAACATACACTTATATTAACCTAGAAGTTGCCTCTCTTTCTATCGCGTAACTCTTATATCTTCTGACTACGTTACGCCCACTAAATTCGAAAAGTCGAGCCCGCCGCGTACTTGTAGTTTCATACCTAAAATGTGGAGTGACCCATCAGTATTCATTTGTGCCTATGTATGAAAATGTACACGCGATAGTCCTCTACGACCACAAACTGACATTAACGACCTACGGCCACGCTATGCACTGATGCGTAGTTGGCAAACAAATGAACCACGCAGCTTATGTGCCAAACCTGTCTATGCTCATTATCCGTAGCAGTGAACGGTGAACTTTACCGTCAATTAACTCGTGTGTGTCTATCTGGCAGGCCCCAACGAGATTTATTAACAGGTGATAGGTTTACATAAGGATATTATTTTATACCTATAGAAAATATATAAGATATATTTGTACCTCGACAGTTATTGATTAAATGATGTTTCTATGAAGTGTCTTGCTAGCGGGCCCCTTAGGATTATTTTTATTGTTATTATACTTTCAGATCACCCAGTAGTGCTCGGAGTTAGAAACTATTATGTACCTTACAAATCCAAAATTTCGACTATCTGTGAGCTATACTTTAGAAGATATTCGTTACTTAGACAAACGTCCAGCCAGCGGGCCCCTTTTTAAATACTACTCTTTTATATCATATCATTTTTATCTTATTTATTTTCTATAGGTAGAAAATAATGTCCTTATGTAAACCTATCACCTGTTGATAAATCTCGTTGGGGCCTGCCAGATAGACCCATATAATTAACCCGTGCGACTGCTAGTACTTAGCCACGAGCCCCCCAAGTATTAGCTTTACTATTGGCTTACCTGTAATAAGTTAGTAAGTCCATCCAATATTACAGAGATAGCTCAATGTCTGGAGCGCTGGGTAATTGGCAGTCTCTAAGAAACCGGCTGAGATGAGAGCATCTAGCTGTTCCAGAGTATCTCCTAGTCATAACTTACGTTTACAATGTTATCTAACCTCCAACATCAAAAACTCGAAGACATATGACATCCACCAGCCTGCACTGTGCCCAGAGAGAAGGCGTATGTCCCACCAGTGGGAACATTATAGGCTTATTTATGCTTATGCTATTTAACTAGTGTCCATGGAGTTTCTTACCCCTTCTTTGCCATACTACACTTTGCAAAGGGCAACTAGCTTTATCTTTCTGAATGACAGTTCTCCTTGACAGTTCAAAAGTACCTGTAAACGGTTTAATTGTTTCGGGTTGGAATATATGCTTCTTACCTGTAATAAGTTAGTAAGTCCATCCAAAACTACGGAGATAGCTCTATGGTCCGGAGCGCTGAGTAGTTGGCAGTAGGGCTCCAGGAAGCCGGCTGTGATGAGAGCGTCGAGCTGTTCAGGAGTACCGCCGAGGCAGAGGTTTGTGATCGCCCAGGCTGCTTCTTTTTGGCATCTGAGGATGGAAAATTTATTGGTTAGAAATGTTTTATCATTCTTATACTATTATTTATTTATTTTGTTGTAATATTGATACAAAATATCTATACAAATAAATTAAATTGATGTCAAAATCGCAGCTTTTTACTAAATGCATATGAATACTTTCATATATAGTACTCACAAAAAAAAAAAAACAATTTAAAAAAATTTAGCATGCCTGTTTGTTCCAGCTAATCTCCGAAACGGCTGGACTGATTTTGACGGGACTTTTACTGGCAGATAGCTGATATTATAAGGAGTAACTTAGACTAATATTGATGATTTTAATAATTATTATTATTCTGTAAATACATACCTACTTGTTACGATAGCGAATCATATTGTAATTAACATACATGATCTGCAAATCGCAAAAATCTAAGAAAATTTCGGCTTACCCTGGCACTTTCACCTTAGTAGCAATAGGAATGGTTGTTTGTCCATTACATGGAACTTAAAACTGGTAAAATGTGAGAGTACCTACAGTTTACAGATGCTACACCCACATGCACCGCATAAAAGTTCACTAGGACAGCGCCTTTCATCATCATTTCAGCTGAAAGACATCCACTGCTGAACATAGGCCTCCCCCAAGCACCGCTACTCTGATCGGTCCTGTGGTTCCCGCATCCAGCGGATTCCTGCGGCCTTCACAAGGTTATTGGTCCACGTTGTGGGAGGCCTTCCAACGCTACGTCTTCCGGTACGCGGTCGTCACTCCAGAACCTTTCGGCTCCATCGGCCATCTGTTCTACGAGCAATGTGCCCTGCCCATTGCCACGTAAGTTTGGCTATTCTTTCGGCTGTCGGTATCTTCATTTTCCTGCAGATCTCTTCATTTTTAATTCGATCACGTTGGGAAACTCCAAGAATAGCCCTCTCCATTGCCTTTTTGGTGACTTGAAGCCTTCTGATTCACTGTGAGCGACCACGTCAGCGCCACAAGCGCGCGGACAGCACCTTTATTTTTTAGCAATAAGCCGGTTTTTCGTAGTTTAAAAGTTACTGCCTACATACGTGCTATCGAGTACTTACTTGATGTCCTCAGTAGCCAGCACGTGCAACAGATGCGCGAGCACGCCGGCGCGCACGGCGCGCTGTATCTGCGCGTGCGTGCCCGCCAGGATGTTGCTGACGGCCCAGGCCGCCTCCTTCATGAGCGACGGCTTGCCGCAGCGGAGCAGGCTCATGATGTGGTCGAGGCAGCCGGCGTCGAGGCAGCGGTCGGTCTGAGGGGTCGAAACAAATATTTAATTTTAACGTTCCCACTGCCGGGACACTGGCCTCCTCTCTTTGAGAATTTGGAATTTTTGGTTCTAGGACATGCCGGTTTCCTCACGATGTTTTCTTTCACCGTTTTGAGAGCAGTGGTGATGAAATAATTTACACAAAGTAAGGATAGACGTTTAGAGGGCGCCCAACGGTACACTAGCGCCACGTCTTATGAAAAAAGAAGGAATTATGAATAACTGCTACTAAGAACTCTCGGTGAGTGTGTTTAGAATAATCTAATATCTTTTATAAAGTTTTATATTGAGACACAAAGAAACAAAATTCGATCTAAAGAGAAACGGCCACATTCCTCTACATCGTATTTTGTTTCTTTGTGTCTCAATATGAAACTTTATAAAAGGTATTAAAAAATGCTAGACACACTCACCATCAAACTATAGTACAACATACTAAGAGTTTGGCTACAAGTTAGTTATCTGTTCATCGGAGCCAGTGAGCATGTTGCCGATAGATCTCAAGGCTGGGGTTTATACTGCAGGAGACTTGTAGATGAGTAGACTGACCATGCGAGGGAGCAGTTGTGGAGTCATTTGTTAATGAGAGGCTCATGGCTCAGAGTCAGCAGCACGAGTCACTTACTGAGGTCGGTCTACGGATGGGTGATCATCCATTTCATACAGACCCTGTGTGCCTTGTCAAATAAGTTAAGGTGAAAGCGTCAAGGTAGCCCGCGAAATTCAACTTTTCTTAAGTTTTTTGCAATTTGCAGGTCAGTACATGTTGTATGTTGATCTAAATATGATTTGCGGCCGTATCAAATGTTTATTTAGAATTATAATCATAAAAATGATCAATACAACTCTCTAAGTTCATATAATTGCATTGAATGACTATTTCATGAAATCATGACATTTGACGATTGAGCTTACTTATGGAGTTGTATTGCTGATTGTAATGATTCGTAATTATGTAAAGCCATATTCGCGACGTCTTCCGGTACGCGGTCGCCACTCCAGAACCTTTCAGCCCCATCGGCCATCTGTTCTGCGAGCAATGTGCCCTGCCCACTGCCATTTAAGTTTGGCAATTCTTCAGGCTGTCGGTTACCTTGGTTTTCCTGCAGATCTGTTTCTTTTTTTGTTTGTGTTGTTGTGTTTTGATTGTGTTTCTTACTTACGGAGTTGTATTGCTGATTGCATATTTGTTACGGCCGCAAATCATATTTTAATCAACCTAAAACCTCACACTGACCTACAAAATGTAAAACACTAAAGAAAATTTGAATTTCGCGGGCTACCTTAGCGCATGCCGTTGGTCCTGGCTGTCATTCCAAGATCTTTGACAGTCATAAGCAACCGAAAGTTTAACAACCAGTCTTACCAAGTGGTATCTAGATAGTGATACGCAGTAACTGGGATGTGAAGGTCAGATAGGCTGTCTGACTTCTGTCACTGTACATTACTTCCGTCACTGTACATTTTTGAAATTTGTAGTTATGTTTATAATAATAAGGGATTGTTCAAAAAAGCTTATCAACTGAACTCTCGAAATAGAGATCCATGCAGACTTGCATTGCAGGATACTCCTAAATCAGCCAAGTATGCGAAAAGTTTCCTAGTCATGTGTATACGCATTTATAACACAATTCCTAAAGAAATAAAATTGTTATTTAATATTAACTCATTTAAAATCAGATTACTGAAATGGTTGAAAGAACACATGTTTTATGACATTAAAGATTTTCTCAACAATAAATTATAAATTTCTGGACTTCTGTAATTGCAGATAATGCTGAGAGAAAACTATTATTATTGTATTGACATTGAACTTTTAAATTTACTTATAATTATTATTTTGCATGCAATTGATACATATCCTGTATAGCTGAACATGCGGACTTTAGATTAATATCTGACTGTAACAACTTTATACCATGTTTAAGGCAAATAAAGACTTATCTTATCTTATCTTATCTGTCACTCCTTGTAAAATACTGGTATTATAGTTTGACCGAGCCCGCTGATCCGCGCATTAGGAACGTGCGGCGAGGCGGCGGGCAGCGTTGACGAATGGGCACGAGACACAGTGAGCGTTGAAGAAGTGGGGCGGGATGTCGTGAGCGTTGACGAATGAGTGGCGGGGCGCAGTGAGCGTTGACGAATGAGCTGCGGGACGCAGTGAGCGTTGATGAATCAGCGGCCTGCACTGCCCCCCGTTTCGCCACGCACATACCTAAGACGCGACACAGCGATATTCTTCAAACTACAAGTTACCATACTATGTTGGGGTCGGCTTCCAGTCTAACCTGATATGTTAGTTACCTGTTCGTCGGAGCCGGTGAGCATGTTGCCAATAGATCTCAAGGCTGGGGTTCGTACTGCAGGAGACTTGTGGTCCAGAAGACTGATCACGCGAGGGAGCAGTTGAGGAGTCATTTGTACTGCTTCTATACGCTCGTTTGGTCCGTCGGTAAGGTAGGATAGGGCCCAGCATGCGTCAGCTAGAAGGGAGGAGAAAGGGGATATTTTTTATACAATGCCGCCCATGGGCATCTGACCGCCCGTATTTTACTGAATATTCATGAAAAATTATCAAAAATAAACTTTAAAAGGTCTATCTTATATTTTTTTCTTGTTTTTTCATAATCTATAATCTAATCTTGTTTAAATATGATTTAACAGACTTATACTTGTGTTTTTTAAATAAAACTTGTTTTTTTTTTAGAAAAAAATGTCTTCACCTTCTTTTTTTTTTCATCGTCGACAAATTTTAATAAAAAAATGTTAGTTTATGCGATTAAAATAACTCATAAAGCTTTTAGAATTAATGAACATAATCCAAATCGACCCAAAAACAAGAGCGATATGGCAAACGCTACTCAAAAATAATAACATGAAGAATATTGAAGATTTTAAAGTTAAATTTCGAAAAAATAACATGAATATTCCAAAAAAAATACGGGCGGTCACATGCCCAATGGGCAACATTGTATTATTAAATTTAAACATATTCTTAATAGAGGTAAGTAGCAATTTGAGTATTCACTCAATGACATCATCATCATTTCAGCCGAAAGACGTCCACTGCTGAACATAGGCTCAAGGGCGTCGCCAGCCGGTGGCCCAGGGGGGGGGCATGTTGATATATGGATTATGGGAAAGTCAAGAGCACATGAAGCTTATACTTGTAGTGTGAGTCTTACGGCGCACAAAGAGAAAAAATTATAATATCCATTTTCAATGTATGGATTGAAAACGGGGGGTCCGTTTTCGGGTCAAAAAACTATTCAGAACTGTAGAGCTGAAACCTAATAGGTATTATGACTGGCCATACCACCAACACATAGATACGAATAAATACGTCCCCGGATTCCGGATTAGACCTCGTTTATGGAAGTTTTTAAAAACCAAATAAAAGTCGTCCAAATAAACAAAATTGGCTTTATAGATATGTAGTTTTTTTACATTAAAATGCCTTGTATTTGAAAAAAAACAATTTAATCTCTAGGGGCAGCTGCCCCCTTTGCGACGCCCTTGTATATGCCTCCCCAAGCACCGCCACTTCCACCGGCTGTGCTTCCCACACCAGCGGATTCCTGCGGCCTCCACCAGGTCATCGGTCCACCTTGTGATAGGCCTTCCAACGCTACGTCTTCCGGTACGACCGTATTATTGCGTATTAAGTATTGTGCTGGTCTTGCTCACGCGAAAACATTGAAGCTTATAAAAATAATGGATCGTTGGAGTGCAAGGGTTGATTAAATCAAAATTATTGTAGATGTGGAGACCGCCTAATGGGTTGTAGCTACTCGTCTCCACGCACACATTCACAGCGCGTTTGGAAACTTGGTTATTACTGTTAGTAGAGAAAAATACAATAGACGAAGTATATTTAGTAACCTAATCCGCTTAACTGTTCTTAAAGAGTCATAAAGAACCCTGTAAGAAATCGACACGTGTTTCACTGCTCTCGACGCTTGACGTGTAAACACGTCTGGTTCGGAACAAGTCAATCGTCATCCTGAGGATGCCTCGTTGAGAAGTGAAACACGTGTCGATTTCTTACAGGGTTCTTTATGACTGTTTAAGAACAGTTAAGCGGATTAGGTTACTAAATATACATCGTCTATTGTACCTATTTTATAATGGATTTCCGCAAAGCCACGCTTGAGTCAATTAAGTTTCTGTTAGAGCTATGTTAGTAGGGCTACTTAAGTCCCACTAGTGTGTAGTGTGCAGTGTGCTTGTACCTAATTATGGAATGCAGGAGATGATATAAACTGGTTGATAATATTAAAAGCTGAGATAAAACTTATATTTTTAGTTTTATTCACTTTCAAAACTAACAAGTATACCAACCGTACTAAGGTAAGGTATGTCACAGAAGACAGAACATGAAAAAAGAAGGTAGAAACATTCATTTACTCTTTAAGAAAATAAAAAAAGACCTCTTGTTATTCTAATAACTGTGAGATAAAAATACTGAAAAGAGTGAAAAGCTCGGGAATGCAACTTCGACTTTTTATTTTACTACATTTTTGAAAAAAAAAAACATCAACCCACGCCCTAGTTTTGTGGCGGCATTTATATCGCCACATGCAACCTACGCATCATACTGACGTTAAGTAAATTCCTGCATCGCGTAAGCAGATTTTACCAAGCGATAAGCATATACATACCTATATAACTTCCCAGTTGCCGATCAGTTTTTCGTATACACGAGGTTTTCACTCTAAGACGACGATATGAGGCAGGCTACTATTGGAGCGTTATCTACCAAGTTAGGAGTTACATCTAAAGATGAGAAAGGTTCCTAAGCTAAGCCAATTTATTATGAGTGTCGTTTTTACCCGACTGCAGCGAAGCCCAAAAGGAGAGTAATGTTTTTTTTAATTATACAAATAAATGTTTGCTCACCCAAAACATCTGTGTCGGTGACCTCCAATAAATCGGAAATGTATGGCAGAGCGGGAGCCACGTAATCGAACTTCACCAATGGGTTCTTATTTCTGTAAAAAAACCTTTTATTGTTACTTGCTTGAGAAGATGCATTCTATCTATCTACTCAGATGTTCAGAGATACTTTTTCGAGTATTAAAATATTATTTTACACTTTTTGTTTAGATTAATCTTTCTATTAATTACTAGCAAACCGTGCGAAGGGGTGCCTTCGCACGGTTTTTATTACTGACTAAACCGTAACAGATAGATGAAATTAATTTTCTACTGGATTGTATATCATAACAAAATATTGCCAGATAATTAAAAAAAAAAAAAAGAAAATTTGAATTTCGTAGGCTATATATATCCACATTATAAATTAAAGTCGTTTTTCGAGTCTGTTAGCATGACCGCGTTGTTCTTTTACACTACGTTTGAAGATAATAGACTCATGCGTTTCTGAAGTAAAGTAGTATTCCTGCAGAAGTCACACTGCTATCTTGACTTGGCTGGCAATGATTGTCAGGCAATTTTTTTTTTTTTTTATGAATTGTGTCTCACATGTGTACTTAGGAGGTTATTGACTGCTTAACCGGACTTTCCTGTGGGTGTCTCAATAAATGAAGGCCTCCAGCCAGGGCATAAACCTTAGAAACTAACCGACTACACGCTAAGGGCACCCCCTGTGGGGTACGGACCTTGGCTTAGGGCGTCGCTGGGGGAGGGCAGCAAGGGACAGGCTGCATCGGATTATTATTATTATTAGGGGGATTTAAAGCTACAGGCTCAGTGGCGCGAGCGAGGGAGGGGCGGGTTTTTTTTTTTTTTTGAGGGTCGGGAATCATCAAATGACTTCTCCCGCTCTGGGCAGAGCGAGAGGGTGCGTCAGACTTTTACTACCCACCCACCCATGTTCCTTCCGTTGCCTGTGTGCTGGGGCCGCGAGATCCCTTTCGGACAATCACGCAACCCCAGCGGGTCTGGCTAGATAGAAGAGAACACTTTATATCTATTAGTTACCTGCAGAAGTTGCTGTAGGTCCACACCGCGGTCCTGAGCTGGCCGGCGGGCGTGGCCGGCGTGCACAGCGGCAGCAGCACGGCCAGCGCGCCGTACTCGAGCACGGCGTCGCGGGTCTGCGCCCCGTCGCCTGCGATGTTGCCGAGCGCCCACGCGCTTTGTTCGCCGACCACGCCGCCGCGAGCGAGCAGGGCTACTAGCTTTGGGATTGCTCCGCCCTGCCAAAGGGAATTTTATATTAACATTTTTGTTTCAAAAGTATAAGTACTATATTTCTGAATCATCCTATAGCAACGTAGCTCCTAGTTTTAAAACTAGACAAAGTTTGAAAAAGGTCAGTATATCTCATGTAACTGCTGGCATTGGTTGATTATCAACAAACAAAATTAAACTCCAAAGCATTTATTTCAAATTAACCAATGACAGGCACTTTTGAATTGTCAAGGGGTCGGTCAGTCAGAAATATGAAGCTAGATGCCCATTCCAAAGCGTAGTAGGTTCCTATGGAGAAGAACGGGCAAGAAACTCCACGGACACTCTTTCAAATCATGATATGGTCGCAAAATATTTGTTACATTATTCATGTTGAAGTTATACATGTGAGAACACGTTAAAAGCGTCCGAAATAGTAATAAAAAAATAAAATAAGCCGTGGCAGCTAAGAGATGACCAGTCCCTACTGTCGGCGCCCGTTCACGAACATGACGCATGGATTAGCACCATTCAGCTCAACCATTTTGAAGGGAGCTAAATGATCCAACATCTTTGTTTGATGAATCATAACATTTGATACTCAAATCTTTGACTGGCTACCAGCACTCTTAGCCTGACCACAATAGAAACGGGTTCTGTCGACGGAAGAATAGAAATAACAGATAAATAATCACAATCTGTCATTTTGTCTGTTCTTCCGTCGACAAAACAATAGAAAACACTTTTCTACGGTTGTCGTGCTACGCGTGCTGATAGAATCAGCGGCACTGATCTCTCGCACCCGGCCCTGGTCCAGGCCATGGTACGAGAGGGCGTGGGAATCACCTCCTTGTGCGAAGCAGTAATGCTCGCGAAGGAGGAGGGGGAGCGCGTGAGAGAGAGGCAAATTTCGTGCCCTCACGCCCCTAGCCGCCGCAGGAGACGCCCTGGGCGTCGGCCGCTATCACAGGCCGATTCCTGGCCACCGTAGGCGCAGGCTAGCAGACGGTGAGCAATGGGTAGCTCGCCGTCCGATAAGGACCAGGCCGGGGTCGACGGCGCGTTGTTCCACGCGCGCCTCAAAAAGATGTCAGCACAACAGAAGGGGTCCGCTAGGACCGATGCTTGCAGGGGTCGCGGGAAAGACTGAAAGGGATACCGTGGCCCCTGGCAACGTACAACTGAAGGAACACGGGTGGGTTTTAGTCGGTAAGAGTCTGACACGCCATCCCGCACCACCCAGAGCGGGAGAAGTAATTTGACGCGTGCTGTTAGAGGTTGTGAATATTATATAAATGAGGATATCAGAAACTGGGGCTTCTAGTAAAAAAAAAAGATATGAATTTAGGTCTTGTCAGGGTAAAAAATCCGTACTATGCTGTATAAATAATAATAATACTGCCATCTTAAACACCTGCAGAATAGTTAGGAAATTCATGCAGTTAGAGGAAGAAAACACACTCTCATCTTAATAACACAGCACACGCTGCATTTACTTGGCTGTGGCCCGTAAATGTGGCTAAAACCAGCCTAAGAGCTGAGAAAAAAAAACACTCCCCAAAATAATAATCATTTATTTCAGGAAATTATTCCCATATTAAACACTACAAATTACATAGACATAATATACACAAAGAAAAAGAAAAAAATTATAATAAAGTTGCAAAAAAATCACCAAAAAAAAAAGTTTTACTTACATCTACAACAGCCATGGTCTGTTCATGGGTTCCAGAAGCTATGTTGGTGATGGCCCAGGCTGCTTCAAACTGGAGATCAGCGCTGTAAGTAGAAAAATTGTAGATTGTTACACAAGGGACGAAAGGGACCTATTTAGGCACGAGAGGGTGTGGCGCACGACCGTAGCCAGGGCGCCAATAGTTTGACTGCCTGAATAAGTCTTTCACCCAAAGTTATCACTCTGCGTTTCATTTCGAATATGAATAAAAACCTAATTACTTAAACAAATCCATACCTGAATCTGATGAACTCATTTTATACCAATTTCTGTATAAGTGAATAATTAACGAGTGCTAATTATTTACATATACAGGGGTGTTAAAGAAATTGCATGCTATGCCAGCTTCAGGGTGAGTTCAGAGTCGATAAAGGAACTCGTAAAAAATTAAAAAAAAACCTTAAAAAGAGTTTGAAAAAAAAACAAAAATTATCATAAGATGAACCTAATGTAGTACCTACTAATTAAATAGCAATCGTTTAAAATTGATTAAAATAAGTTTTTATTTTGTTTATGCTAATTAATAGTTACCTACCTACCTACTATCGAACGCAATGAAATACCTACGCCCGAACACTTCGATAAAGCCGGGTGAAGGATAGTTAACTAGGTACGTAAAACGATTGCTATTTTAAGTTAGTAGGTACAATTAAGTTGATCTTGCAATTTTTTTCTTTTTTTTTCTCTTTCCTGTGTTCCTTTATCGATACTGAACCTACCTCCTAAGCACGCAATTTCTTTAACACCCTGTATAGACAAAATAACTGAAGATCGAATTGCCACTCTCCCGCCTATTTTTTAGGGCTTGAGGGCTGGTCTTGGTATACCTGGTATGGACCGTTGCACAGCTGTGCACTGCTATTAGATTGGTCTTCCTCGGATGGTCCTATGTCCAGCAGTGTAATACTATAGACTGATGATGATGAAGGTATGGCCCCTTACCCGATCCTGCACAATACGTACGCACGCTGGCGATGGTAGGCCGGAGGTAGGGCAGGCCTTCATGCCTTCCCGCTACCTACCTGCCTGCTACCTGCGCGAGCCTGTGCTGACAGGCCACCGCGTGCTACCGACGCTTATTACCTGCCGGTCTTAGGAAGGCCGTCCGGCCTACTACTAAGCCTGTGCTGAGCAGGCCCCCACGTCTGCCACGTGATGCCAAGGACGGTACCTTTCCTTTTCTAAGTGTGCGAGTGCTCAAGACTCTGTGTTTAGAACCTTACCCACAACCTAGCCGAGTTACTTTCTACCTATCTATCTTAATTATATGTATTAATCTGTCCAGCTGTTTTAATCTTCTACCTATCTATCAGTTAACGGCTTGCACAGCCTACTCTGCGCAGCCCTAGCCGTTACATGTCTACTTACCAATCTTCTCTTTCTAGCCGAGGGTCGCCTTAAATAGCTTACGATTAGAGAGGCCTACATCCAGCAGTGGAGTGCTATAGGCCAGTGGTCGAAAAACTCATTAGTCAATAGAACCAAATATCGATACTATAACGACTAAGATTTCTTATGAGAGCCAATCCTTTCTATGTCTGTGGTAGCATCTACATCGCCACATGCGAACTACGCATCAAAGACCTGACGTCACAGAAATCCTGCATCGCGCAATTAGAGTTTACCGCGCGATCGAAATATGCAAGACTATCCGACATCAATAATTGTGTAGTTGCCCTCCAGACACGACACCCGTCTGTTCGGAGGATCCTCCCTTTTCTATAGAGGATGAGTGAACTTTACAACCTGTTCCTCATGCCTCTAAATTGGTGACCCCGAGTATGAACGTCATCGCAGCCCTCGTGCAACTACTTCAGAGTGACGTCATCATCATCATCAGTCGCGCAAGCTTTCGTGTGGCGAGTCAACCAGACAGTCAGCACCCACGGCTTCAACGGGTATCCTGACCACCAGCATGCAGCGAACGCGCATTCCTGGTCATCACCCTCAGCCTCATCAGCAACCTTGGCACAGCACCTGCAGTTTCGGCCGGTCTCCCAAGCAGAGCCGGTGAGACTTGAAGGGATGAAGGTATGGTCTACTTACCAGTCATCTCTGTCCAGCACATCCACCAAAGGTGTGATGACTACAGCGGTTACCATTGGAGAGATAGGCAGGTTCTGTTCCATGCCGTCATTGTAACGGTCTACTTATCATCCAAAGAATCTAACAAGGTCTGACTACTCTTCTATGGTAAAGGCTATGCTTAGTATTTTAGAGGGATCGAATTTTGAAGGAGGAGATCGACCAGAGACATAGCGTGAAGTGGCAATGAACTGACCAATGAGGTGACCCTGAGTAGTTTACAAAGCCAAAAGTGGCAATGTGGCTGTAGAAACAATGTCTGTTGCAGTAGATGGGACGAACTTAGGCTAGGTGGAACGAGAATCTTCTCAGGGTGGCTGTAAGCAGCTGAATGAGAGTAGTCAAGGATCTAGTTAGATGGCGAAGACTTAAATCCAGCAGTGAACTGTTTTCTGGCAAAGACCTGTAGGGGTTGGTCTACTTACCAATCTTCTGTATCTAGATGAGAGTCTACCTAAATAGTCGTACTATTGGAGCTACTTATGTCCAGCAGTGAACTGCTAAAGAGTGATAGCCGCATGAGGCAAGCCAAGGATCATGCTAAATGTCGTGCGAACGGAGAGACTTATATCCAGCACTAAAGGTTGATGATGCTGATGAGACTTGAAAGGATGAAAGTATGGTCTACTTACCAGTCATCTCTGTCCAGCGCGTCCACCAAAGGTGGGATGACTCCAGCGGTTACCATTGGAGAGATAGGCGGGTTCTGTTCCCTGGAGAGCATGCGACGAGCTGCACGCGCGTATGTCGTCATAGTGAGCAGGTCATTGGAACGCAGACCTGTTGGAGGTACAGAGAATGTATGCTGATTGTAAAAATAATGGACAGAAAATTTTCGAATGGACACCTGCATTAAATGGGTAGGTACCGCTTGCATATTAAAGAAATTTTATACATTCTATCATCAGATCCGATAGCAGTGGTGCCACAGTGGTAACGGCCCTGATTTACGAGTTGTTGTGTAAATTATTTCATCACTACTGCTCTCAAAAGGAAACCATCGTGAGGAAACCAGCATGTCTTAGAATCAAAAGTTCGAAGACATGTGACATCTACCAACGCGCACTGAGTCCGCATGGTAGATTACGGCCCACTACCCATTACTGACAGGAGGCCTGTGTCCTAGCAGTGGGAACATTATAGTTTGATTATACAATAATTTGTCCAAAGGTCAGATTATACAATAATTGGTCCAAAGGGTCAGATTATACAATAATTTGTCCAAAGGTCAGATTATACAATAATTTGTACAAAGGTCAGATTATACAATAATTTGTCCAAAGGTCAGATTATACAATAATTTGTCCAAAGGTCAGATTATACAATAATTTGTCTAAAGGTACCAGGAAATTGTGTTATGAGTTTTGTATAAATTTATATATAAACCTATGAGTAGAAACCACGATAAAAAAATGTCTTGCTAGTGCTCTTGAATTTCACCAGTCAGTGAAAAAATCGGATGGAGGATAAACGTTGTAAATAATTGTTTAAAAAAAAAATATGTCACTAAAAACGTGCAAAATGTCCTGTCGTATTTTGATAACTTTGTCGTAAATAAGAATTCACCTAATAGGGATGATGAAAAAAAAAATATTTTAGTCCATCTTGGAGATTATTCAAAAATATTGGACATATTTTTTTCTTTTTTTACGTAATCTAAAGATTACGGCGATACATTGAGTTAAAATGTGCCATGACGTCACGAGATGTAGATTTTATACTTACTTGTGACGTAGCGACCCCCAGTCCCCAACTTAAAATGCGTTTTATCTAAGTAATTTTTATTAATATGATAGAGCAAAAAATACGTGTCTAATATTTTTTTTATTATCTGACTGACGGACTAATTACAATTTCTTTTTTTTACCCAGGCATAATCCCTATTAATATTAAATAAAGACAACAAAGAACTTTCGCACACAGTAAGGTACAATAGCGGACTTAATGCCATAGGCATTCTCTACCTCTCAACCAAGGGTGGTGAAGACAAAAAAGTGCAGGTGCTATGTTTGAGAGGAGATAATCTTAGATAAATCATTTATAATAATACTAATAATAACTAATAACTTCATAATAGAAATAATACTCATATAATGACCTGCTGACGTTTCAGGAAGCTGTACAAATTTTATATTGTGTGAAGATTGATGCTAAAAAAATCACCAAATATTATCCTATACCAAACATTCAAACAAAGCTATTAATTACCTTGCACAATATCCGCTGGAGTATAAGTCTTCTCATTCTCATGGACTTCCTCTCCAGCCTCTGGAGACAGCGCCCTCCTCTTGAGGAGTTGCTCATCGCGAGCCTGCTTGCGAAGAGCCACACTGAGCTCAGCACGCTTGCGGCGGAGATCCTGGTAGGAAAAGGGATGAATGCACCAGTTTCTGACGTTTCATAAGTGCCCATCTAAGTTTATGTGAAATAAAATAATTTGAATTTGGCTAATTTGATTGGCCAATATTAAGTAGGTGTGGACAGTTCAATACTATTTAGGTCTCAAACTCAATAAATTATTTCAATGAAACCATTTACTGGCACTTTTGGCGATGCAATTAAAAAATCCAATAATAAAGTAAAAACCACTTGGAAAATTATTAACAATGAAACGGGTAAGTCGGTTAAACAAGATAAACAACTTGAGATTATGGTCGACAATAAATTAGTTAATAAAGCAGCTGACGTAGCCGAGGCGTTTAATGAGTTTTTTGCCAACATACCTGTAACTACGACTCGCTCCTTAAATTCATCCCCGTCTAAAGCTGAAAACCTTTTGCTTAGTAGTGTATCTAAAAATAGTCCCTTATTTAGCTTCGAACATGTAACGCCTCGTGATGTAGTTAATGTTTTTAACACACTCAAGTCTAAAAACACTGGTGATTACTGGGGCATCTCCATTAAACTTTTAAGTAATATAATAGACATCGTAGCCCCCTATCTAGCTGTTACTTTTAATAAATGTGTTGATTTAGGAACTTTTCCTGACCTCATGAAGAATAGTAAAGTCATACCACTATTTAAATCAGGTAATAAAAACGACGTTGGCAATTTCAGGCCTATTTCTATCTTACCAGCATTTAGCAAAATATTTGAAAAGTTAATACTCAAGCAGTTACTTAGACATTTTAATTTAAATAGCCTCCTTCATAATGAACAATATGGCTTTACAAAAGGTCGTTCGACTACAGATGCGGGTGTTGCTCTGCTGAAACACATATTTAACGCATGGGAGAACTCGCAAAATGCTATTGGGGTTTTCTGTGACCTCTCCAAAGCGTTTGATTGCGTGCACCATGACACGCTTTTGCGTAAACTGCGTCATTACGGTGTTTAAAACGAAGCTCTCAACGTTATAAATTCTTATTTACACAATAGGTCCCAATGTGTAGATGTTAATGGTGTGAAATCTTCCGGTCTACCAGTTCAGTTAGGTGTACCTCAAGGCTCAATACTAGGTCCGTTCTTGTTCTTAGTGTATATCAATGACTTACCATTCTATTTAAAGGGTATCTGTGAAGTTGTACTGTTTGCAGATGATACCTCTCTTATTTTTAAAGTAGACAGGAATAGACAAGATTTTGACGATGTAAACAGTGCTCTCTCAAAGGTTACGGATTGGTTTACGACAAATAACCTAGTTCTCAATGCCAAGAAAACGAAATGTGTAAAGTTCGCCCTACCAAATGTTAGAAATCTAGGACCCAACATCGTCTTAGATAAAGAGGTGCTTGAGTCTGTAAACTCGGCAGTTTTTCTGGGCATAACAGTAGATGCCAAACTTCAGTGGGGCCCACATATATCGAGCCTAGCGGGAAGGCTCAGTTCGGCCGCCTACGCCGTCAGGAAAGTAAGACAATACACTGACGTCGATACAGCTCGGTTAGTCTATTTTAGTTATTTTCATAGCGTTATGTCCTACGGTCTTCTGCTGTGGGGCAAAGCTGCTGATATTCAAAATATATTTGTCCTTCAAAAACGAGCTGTTCGAGCTATTTACCAGCTAGGTGCCAGAGTTTCTCTGAGAGATTTTTTCAAAGATATTGGTATCCTCACGGTGGCGTCCCAATTCATCTTCGCCAACATCTTATATATTAGGCAAAATATACACTTATACACTAAAAACAGTGATTTTCACAATGTTAACACTAGAAATAAGGACAAACTACGAGCTCCCTTTCACCGGCTTCATAAGGTTCATAACTCATTTGTTGGGCTTGGTATAACCTTTTATAACAAGCTACCCTCTTCTTTGCTAGATTTGCCTTTTGATGCGTTTAAAACGAAAGTAAAATCCAAGCTTTGTTCAAAGGCATACTATTCTATAAACGACTACTTAAATGATAAGAATAGTTGGTCGCTGTGATTAACTCAAGACAATGTTTATGTTCTTTCTCCAGATTACCTACTGACAAGTTATATGAGTTTATATAATTGTATTTTTTTATTTGACTTTATAAGTCAAGCTATTTTTAATTTTATTTCAATTTATTGTTGACATAATCTACTCATTACAATGTTTATTCTAATGAGTTGTATTGCAATATGTGGTTAGCTAGTGACCTCGACAATTGATCATATTAGTTATTGTTATTAGTAATTAACTGTTTGTTTTATTTATTTTATCTCGATGGTCCTAGTTTATCATTTATAACTTCCAGTTACAACTATATGTAAGCGGGCACGCCCTTTATGCCTGGTGGCTTTTATTTAGATAAGTTCTGTTTACGTTTAGTTTTTATTTCTGCCTGAGTATAGTTCTCGATGATGTTGTGTGGTATATTGGCGTGTGCTAGCTAAGATATGGCTAATAATTTAAATTATGTTTTGTGTTGCGTAATCTAAATTATCTAAATTATTTTGAATACTATTATATAGAATCTTATTTTTTTGTTCTTCTAACTGAACAGACAGCTGTGCTGCTGGGGAGTTTGTTGCGCCACTTCTTCTTCCCAGCTAATGCACTAGGAAGTGGTGAAGGGTGGGCGTTTTGGGGGACTGTCTTATGTAATTTTGACGTTCGAAAAGTGCTGATTCTCAGCCTAGTTTGAATAAATGACTTTTGAATTTTGAATTTTTTTTGAATTTTGAATTGACAAGGAGTTGATCAGTCAGAAACATGAATCTGCCCATTCCGAAGCTGCTATGGAGAAGAATGGGCAAAAACTGCATGGACAGTCTTTGAAATCAAAATATTAATAATACTAGCAGCGCTGCCTGCAGTTTTGCCCACGAGAAACCTAATAGTTTTTCTAAAATAAAAGAAGCCTAAGTCACTCCTTATAACATCAGTTATCTGTCAGTGAAAGTCCTGTCAAAATTGGGCCCGCCGTTTCAGAGATTAGCCGGAACAACCAGACAGATACAGATAAAAATGTAAATTTGTTATAAATTCATTGTTGTTGTTTCATTGTTATGCATTTAATAAATAGCTGTTATACACACATTACTAACAGACACTTCAAATTTTAATTATTTGCAATTGGAATTTAAAAGAGTGCTAGATCTAACAAAAAAAGTCTAAAATCTTTATCAGCATAACAGCAACCAAAGATATGATTAGACATGAGTTTCATTAACAAAAGATTGAATAGTATAAAAGCAACTACAGTCAGGGTGATAAGTCTCTGACATGGCCCTTGACCACAGAATAATACAGAAGATTCACTCTGCAAAATCATTTAAATAAAAAGCGACTCTTGCAACGACACATAAAGTGCAATTCAGGTCGCACAGCGCTAATTACCTACAGTTATATTCATCTAAAAGTTGCCTCTCTTTCTATCGCATAACTCATTAATAACCTAGAGTTATGGGATAACATAAAGAACACATTGTATATTAGGGATTTCCTCCTCCTCCTTCCTCCTTATCTCTGTACATAAATCCTTACAACACCTGTGAACCTCAGACCAAATAAAAAACCAAGAAAAAGCTGTCAGCAGTGGCGTGAGGCCGGTTTTGTAAACATGTATGCACTTTGTGAGGTGTAGTTTGATTGTAAATTTGTGCGTATGAGCGTATATGCATAGAGCAGAGGTGTAGTTTTGGCATGCTTCACTGTATTGTTTGCAGCGCTATGTCTTGGTTTTTATTTGGTCTAACCTAACCCTATGTTTACAAAAATACATAGCCTGCTTTGCCATAGATTTATTTAAAAAAATAGGAGAGGTTCCCAGGGTGAAAACACACCAGATCATCAATATTATGCCGAGTAACATGTCGTGATCTCGAATATTTCATTACAGAACATTGAATGTAAGAAAGTGTAATAATTTTAAGTTAGCATGCACTCTATGATTAAGGCAACGTTTCCTATTTACATGACGCTGTTTTTTCATTATTTATATGCACAAGATTGAAGTCTGACCAATAAAACAAATTAATTTCAACAAGATTTTGATCATGTTTAAGAAAATTGAAGGTATGCAGTTTTTAATACAAAAAATCAACTGTTTTATGTTTTCTTTAGCACATCATATGAATTAAAATAACGGACTACAAATATAATCCAAATAATTTACATTTAAATCAAAACAAATGAAAATAAAACGTGTTTCACAAAATGAAACAGGATTCGATTTTAGAACAAAGATTGGAAATGCATAACTTACCGTCGTTCCATGTCCAGCATTTTTGTACGACGACAAACGAGAAGAGTGAGTTTTTTCAGACATTGAGATGAATTATTATAAACTTTTCAATTATCTACAATATCAAAAACACAATTTGATGCTCGCGTGCAAAACAGCAAACTTTTCAAACAGCAACGGACGGAAGTTGCGAGTTCGGTTTTCAAATCATCGGATTTTGACATTAAATAGCCTGGGTGGCCAGCTTTAAAAGGAAATAAGTTCGCTATTGACTGCAAAAAAAATTCAAATACAATAAAATAACATAAACATGTGCTTTACATTTCAATCGAAAATAGTAAAATTTCAATTCAATCAAATAGTAAAATAAATATTGCATCAGATAAAGTATAAATTAAGAACGAAAGGTAATTTTTCAATAAACCAGACTTTTCTGTGATGGCAACAGAAAATTAGAAATTGAAAAGAAAAACAGTTTTTCCTTTATGTTGGTATCATAAAAATATTAGAGAAAAGCGCAATAATCGGTTTATGATCGAATTCAACTAAATTTTAATCGATTTTAGGTCAAGGTCTAAGGTTAATCATTAAGTTGACTGTCTGTCAATGTCAGATTTGGTTTGGTTTGAAGACAGTCGTTTTTATGGACGGTCAAATCTCATGATTGTCAATTAAATAAATAATAGTTTATCTCTTAACTTTTGATAATGTCAATATTCCGTAATCATTCACGATTTACAATTTAATGAAATATCATTGAGTCACATTCAACCTTTCGCTATCAATTTAATTGAATCAACTTCACATAATGCAATTTCAAGGATGTTTTTCAAACCTATTTATGTGCCTCATAAAAGAATGTAAATGCTAATAGCATTGCATTGAAATTAAAATCAGGAGTACAACGACATGTGCTCATTACATTTTAACATAGTACAAAAATAAAACAGAACAATAGTCAATTAAAATTTATAAACACGATGCACATATTCAGTAAGCAATCGTTCGACAAAAAAATTGAATTTTACAACTCAAACGTAACTCAATTACGTGTGGAGACAAAGAAATTTATAGACTCAACTCTATTATTAATCAAACTGCATTGCGACTGCTTTCGCATCGTATTAATGCAGTCGAGATGAACATCCAAAAAAAAACAGTACTGAATAAAATAAGAAGAAGTAGGAGGCGCTCCTACGACAGATATTGAGTAGTGGGATGGGCCTAGCATGCGCAAAGACGTATTACTAAAAAAAATATCTCGCTTTCCACTGTAATTAATCTATCTATCAGCCGACACTTTCATCTGGCGACCTCATATACGAAACGATCGTAAATTAACGTTATTAAAACAAGTTTACAAGCGTTCATGAACGTGTAATTACGCAAAACGTTACGCCGCTGGGCGTGACATCACAAATCAGTCCGGTCGGGCCGAAGACAACACGTCTATACGCTGTCTTTGTCACTCGTTTGCGTTCGAGAGAGATAGGTAGAGCAGGCAGGCCGGTGCTGATCGTATTCCGTCGAGGGTGTCGCCATTTTCGTTTTGACGAATATTGACAGCACGGCAGACAGACAGTGGCGCGGTCGTCGACGCAGCGTCTGCCGGATTATTTTTATTTTGATAGTGAATCATTTAACGACCAGACTACGTTTTCTGACTCGTTACGCGTCGGTTAGCAATAAAAACTCTATTTACTACAACAGTGACGAGTGATAGACGGCTAGTTGACGAAATTTGGTGCTAACCTCTTCGTTCTTTTTTTTTCCTCCCGTCAGTGTTTTTGAGAACTGCAAGGCTGATCGATATGTGCAAGATTTACCACAGATGACTCTGCGTTACTCAACCTCGTGTTGATTTCTTCTGGTAAGTGCATTCAAATATAGTTCTTTGGGTTTATTGGAGTCAATAATCGTTGAGCGTTCGATAAAATAGACATTATTGGAACCATATTTTGATTCATGCATAATATTATTCGGCGTAAACTTAATATTTACAGCTTAAAATGACAGTAGCCCTTTGTTGCGGTAGCTCCAGTTTGTTTACGAACTGTCAGGGGCAGTACACGGCCTAAGATATATTGCCTGGGTTGGCGACTATGCGTGGGATTTGTGCGCAGGCGAAAACCTACCTTACCACTCACGAAATAAAGTTGAAAGTTTCATAGCTCGTAGAACGATAACGGCCCGTAGAATTAATTTATCACACGCCGCGCTTGACAAGTTGAAAACATAAATTCGACCTTGGCGCTCCACGTGGTTTGCAGGCTTTTGTGCTTTCTTCTTTGTTTGAAAGTTGACATCGATTATCGATTTTTTGGAATCGATTATTTTTTGTGCGTTGATGGCAGCATTGCGTATCATGTTGATGTAATTTTGCAAAAAACCAAAAAATAAACAATTTTAGAAATCGAGTTTCGTTTTAGATAATTAATCTTTTATTTCTCTAATTAAAACTATTCGAATTTCTGATCGCCGGTGTTTGGTGAGTTATTAAATAAAGATTTTATTACCAAATGTTTACATATTAATTGTGTTGATAGCTATCTACTTTATATTGTTGTAATTAAGATAAAAATCGACCAAGCTCGGATTTCGCGATAACATGGATTTGTATTGTAATGCCATTTGACTCTGACGTAAAGGATAATTACATTCTTTTGTTTTTGAATGAATAGATTCTTCAAATTAAGAATGCACTGTCTTCTAATTTCAAATTTTATACAGGAGGTCATTATTTAGGTAGGTACTTACATAACAGATAATATTTATTTTCACTTTACTGAAATAAGGTAATAAAAAGAATTCTCATTTTTGAGGCAAATAAATAAAAATTATAAATTGTAAGATAAATGTCATTCTATTTCAAAAAAAATACTGTTTGCTGTTCACAAGCATGTGCAATTAAAAACAAAAAAAAAACCTTCATTTTACATTAGTACTTCAATAAACTAGCAATTTATTTATAGCCACACTACAACTTTTGCTAGCAGCTTTGTAGACTTGATCCTCTTGTGGAATTATAAATCAAATCTAATTGAAAGTCATATATTCAAACTAGGCTGGGAAAGTACCTACTTTTTGAAAATCAATATTTCATGTAAGACAGTCCCCCAAATGCCAGTGGTTCACCACTTCCTAGTGCATTCGCTGGGAAGAAGTGGAGCATCATACTCCCCCAGCAGCACAGCTGTCTGTTAAGTTAGGAGTACTATATTAGGTTACTTTGTAATTATCATAGAAGTCCACTGAAAACCGACTACCGATCATTGGACCTTCCGATGATTAGAATGAATAAGTGTTACTAAGGGGAAATTGTTAAACATGCTAAGGATCTTAGTTTATCTTCTCTATGGGTTCTTTGTTCCGAAGTAAAAATCTGTATTTATTTATTGTATCCAAGGGCAGATCCGGTATAAGTGAAAAAAAAAAAAAAAAAAACCATATGAACTGGCCTGAATGCATTGAAGACCTTGCTTCAATGATGAACGCTGAAGTGCTAGGCTACTATACCTAAATTGAATAATAATTAATCCCATAAACAGTATAATGCAATCCAAGATATGGGAGACACTCTCATCTGCCTGGCCCATGTGCTCCTCCCAGAAGTAAATCTTGGATCCGCCCTTGTTTGTGTCTTTCTACCATTAGTCTGCCTGAAAGCCAGACACAGTTTGAGTATAAATGTGGATGGCTATACGAGTAGGGGAAGACCAAAGAAACGATGGATGGACTGTGTGGAACATGATATGGTTAGAAAGGGGTTGACTGACTGAGCTGACTACTGATAGAGAAGTATGGAAAATTAAATAAATTGGAATAACGGCCGTAGAATGATGATGGTAGGCGGCAATGTACTTATTTATTTATTTACACACAGTAAAGTACATAGAGATACAGCATAATTATAATTTGAGTACAAAGGTACTGCTTATTCCTTAAGAAATTCCTTCCAGCAGACCTGCGAAAGGAGAAATGAGAAAGAAATGTAGATTAGTGTGTGAGAACAAGAAGAGAAAAATATGAATCTGCAGTCTTATACTAAAATATTAAAATATACCTACACATATATAAATAAATACATAAACCTTAAATATATAAACATACATACTATAGCTATATAAATACTCTCCATTGAGAGGAAATGTAATGCTCTTTTACTCAAAATTTGAATTGTGAAATAGTATTTTTTTTCTTTGTGTTGTTTTTCCTGATGTGGACTGTGGTTGCTTATCCATGTTGGATTATTTATTTATAGCCAATATTGTTGTACTGCAGTGTAACCAGCCTCCATCTTCCCTTTCCACACTATTCTCTATTCCTGTTATTACAATTTCAGTAGTTCTATGGAATCAGTGTTCAGGCTACAATACATCTGAGATTCAGCAAAAATATCCAGTCCAATTCATGTAGAATTCATGCCTGAAACACTACCCTAAATGATGTGTAGCATAATAATAATAAAGCTGTTTATTTCCAAACTTTGGTTACATAATTAATTTGTTAACTAAAAGTATTTGGGTAATTAATCATAATATGTCCTGCAGCTCAGTGTGCCTTTTGGCATAGCCCTCCTCCAACTGTCTCCATTGTTTTCTGTCCTCTGCAACTCTGGTCCAGTATGGTCCTAGGGTTAGACGGATGTCGTCTTCCCATCTTCTTTTTGGGGGCCTCCGGTTCCTAGTCCCATCTCTTGGGTACCACAGAGTCACTTTCTTGCTCCATTTGTTTCTCTTACATCGAAGCATGTGTCCTGTCCAGCCCCATTTCAAATGGTTGATGCGAACCAATATATCCGTAACCTTCGTTTTTCTTCTGATTCTCTCATTTTGTCCTTTAGTTTCACTCCTAGCATGCTTCTTTCCATCCTCGCCCTTTGACATTTGGCTTCTTTCGCTCTATAGTTGTATAGCATAGTACTCAGTTTGTAATGTTCCCACTGCTGGACACAGGCCTCGTCTCGTTGAGAAGAAGTGGGCCGTAATCCACCACTCGGGCTGTTGGTAGACGTCACATGTCTTCGTATTTTTGGTTCTAGGTCGTACCGGTTCCCTCACGATGTTTTCTGAATGAAGTGCACGACAATAATTGCTAGACCTAGCCTGTATTGTTCCTCTGCAGGAAAGAGGCCTTCATCTTCCCTTTTCACACAATTCTGTTTCGGTTTTCCAATTACCAATTTAGATAAAAATAAATGCACAATATTGAAGATTATGAAAACAGAGTCGCCCCCTATTACATGGGACTTAAACATAACTGGCGTAATGTGGGTGTACTATAGGTACATCTCTGCCTAACCCTTCGAGAATTACAGTCATGACGTTATGTTATTAAAACAGAACACAGGTAATTGAAACAAACAAAAGTATTATAATTAAATAAGATTTAGTAAGATTAACAGATAAATTGATAAGATCTGAAGTTTCATAATATCTATAGTCTTCAATTGTATGGTGCATGGATTAAAGTATATTTATTTACTTTTTTATTATTAAGTAGCTTATGTCATGTACCGAAATAGGTAGACAGTTGAAATTTTCACAGATTGTGTGTTTCTATTGCCTCTATAACAACAAATAATAAAAATTATATAAAGTTATATAAGAAACGAGCTGTTTTTGCCGTTTTTTGTTCGATTTTAATACGGTACGGAATCCTTCGTGTGCAAGCCTGACTCGCACTTGGCCGGGTTTTTTTTATGCATCCGATGTCCCATGCATGTGTGTGAATTTGGACAGTCCTAGGGAAAATCCCCGAATCGGGCAGTTCTCAGAAGCACTAGAATGGACTCTGTTTTAATGGCTGAGCTAGCATTAAGGCTTGTGCAGAACAGCGCGACTTGTCGCGCGGCGCGTCAGGAACAATACAATTTCTAAGAAAACTTCACAGTATAACAATAACCGGTGTCGCGTCGCGCGACAAGTCGCGCTGGTCTGCACAAGCCTTTATGTGGGCGCACCACCCGTTTACACCTCTTGACTACCCATTCAGAGAATACCAGTATGCTGTTATGTTATGAGATTTGGTCAACCAGCGAACTCAGAAAGCCGTCAAAATACTCTCAAACTACTCAGGCCGAAGAACAATGCTATCGCTCTTCGGGATCTGAGATTCTTTGTTTCGTTAAAATTTTCCGCAGTGACTCTGCAAAGCGCTGAAAACGCTGTCTAACTTATGTCATTGCATAACGAGTATCACGCAACATGCAAGGACTGCATGTTGACTGTCACGAAGACTCGGGAGTTCATTGGAAACCTGTAGACAGATGCATTGCATGTGCGTTTTGTATAATTATCATTTGCTTCAAAAACGGTGAAGGAAAACATCGTGAGGAAACCAGCATGCCTGAGAGATATTTGTCGACGGCATGTGAAGCCAAGTCAGAAGCACATGGGTGAATAAAAACTCTGACACCAGGTTAGACACTAACCACACGAAAAAGAAGAACAACTAGCTTGTACCTGCGGCCTTCCCGCGTGGAGGTCGAAAATTATCGCGCGAAATTACTGAATAACGGAATAAAAAGTATCCTTAGTATCCTTAGTGCGATGTCTGTCCGAGGTAATATGCTGATCCGCAGATTTGCACGTTGTACGACGCAAGTCAAACTAACACTATTCAAAGCACACTACCAGTCTTTTTACACGTGCAGTCTGTGGGTCAGGTATACGCTGAGGGCTTACAGCGCCCTTCGTGTCCAGTATAACAATGTTTTCAGGATGCTGTTGGGTCTACCACGCTTTTGTAGCGTTTCCGGTATGTTCACCGAGGCCAGGGTTGATGGTCTAAGACTCAGGTCATTGTTGTTGGCAGCTCAAGGATGACCCCCAAGATAAACTGGTCGCAGCTTCCCCAAGTTCAATTTAACAGAACTGCTATTCCAGTAAGCGAAAAGGTTAAGAACCTTGGAGTCTGGATCGACAAACATCTTTCTTGGGGTCCCCAGCTACAGGCCGTAAGTCGCAAAATTTTTGCATCTGGTAAGTCCCTGAGACGTTTGCGGAACTTTCTTCCAACTGCCACTAAAACTGCGCTTGCACAATCCCTTTTACTGCCCATCCTTGACTACGCTGATGTCAGTTATCTCGATCTCACTGAGGCACAACTAGATAAACTTGAGCGACTTCAAAACTTTTGCATAAGATTTATATTTGGCCTGCGCAAATATGATCACATTTCTGAATTTCGTACAAAGCTCAAGTGGCTTCCCATACGTCTTCGCCGGAATTCTCATATCTTATTTCAGCTCTACAGTATTCTGTTTAATCCTACAACCCCCTCTTATCTTAAAGAACGTTTCCAGTTCCTTCATGACACACATAATAGATATCTGAGGTCATCGGAAAACTTGAGACTAGAGATGCCGATGCATTCCACCAACTTTTATGACAAATCTTTTACAGTTCAAGCAGTACGGTTATGGAATGCCTTGCCCGTGTCGATAAGGCGTGCTCAATCTTTGTCCACTTTTAAAATTCTGGTGAAAAAACACTTCCTCTTTCCTTAAACATCATCATTACATATAGTTCCTTATCCTTGTTTTATGTTTATTATTTTATATATATCTATGTATATATATATGTGGTTAAGTTTATTCTTTATGTATTTATTGTGTATGTAAATAGTACACCACTGACTACCTGCAGTATTATCTCTCCTTCTCCCTTTAATCCATCCAAAGGTTGTCTGTAAAAGATCGCTTTTAGCGATAAGACGGCCCATTGTGTCACCCTATGTAAAATTTCTAAATTTATTTCTGTAATTTGTATGGTGTGCATAATAAAGAATATTCTATCTATTTCTATCTATCTATAGTTTTCATGCCATTATAGGGAGACGGTGCGCTTCCATTCTCGGTAGAATACGTGCTAGCTCACAGCATCCTGAGTATATTGTGTGGTAGGTGGGACAGTCCCATGCTGGCTCACTGGATACGGCTGCACACTTAGGTGTCACTCGTTTCAATTTTGTATATAGAGTGTGGTTTTTTAGTAACATTAGGTTAAGACCTGTACTAACAACTTATGGATCTTGATCTGAAATAAATATATTATTATTAGTCCTAATCCAGGTCATGGTCTATCCGTGTGCCAAAAATCCAAATCCGTTCAGCCGTGCGTGAAAAGGTAACAGAGAGACAGACTTTCGCATTTAAAGCGCAACTTCACCGCATCGCCCGCCTGCGCTTTTACTTCGTTTTCGCTTCGCATTCTTTCTGACTTTTTAGGGTTCTGAAGAAAACAAGGAACCCTTATAGTATCACCATGTCCGTCTGTCTGTCTGTCTGTCTGTCCGCAGCTTAGCTCAGAGACGGTTAGCACTAGAAAACTGTAATTTGGCATGGGTATATTAATCACACCGACAAAGTGGTAAAATAAAATCAAGATTTTTTTTGTTTTATGGACCTACACGTAAAGTGCAGAAGTCTGTCCCACGGTATCGAGGGTCGTTGGAAAGGTCGTTTAAAAATATTGTGGGTGTGTGAAAATAATTTTTCAATTCAGGAATCCGTTTGCAAAATATTAAGCTTTAAAGTGCAAATTTTTGTTAGAGTCATGTGTCCCCCCCCTGCCAGTAGCTAAGTAGGCTTTACAGGTTAACGAGTAATAATCGACCAACTTAAATTTGCAGTTTGATAAACATGATCTCTCATACATTCCGTATGGGAGAAAATGTTTTTCAACTACATCTACGAAATCCTTCATTGTGCGTGGTCCGATACGCACTTGGCCGTTTTTTTTTTCTTTTTGCTCGGCCTGTTAGGATCGTAGCGTGATGTTAAATAGCCTTTAACCTTCCTCAAGAATAGGGCTATAGATTTCTTCAAATCCAACTGGTAGTTCCAGAGATTACCCCCTAGATACAAACAAAGAAATAAACAAATTTTACCTTTTTTTGGGTTCCGTAGTAAACAAGGAACCCTTATAGTTTCTCCATGTCCGTCTTTCTGTCTGTCTGTCCGTCTGTCTGTCCGCGGCTTAGCTCAGAGACGGTTAGTACTAGAAAGGTTCACTAATGTTTCACCAAAACTCCACTGACAAATTTTTAGTTTACAACCAACGTTTCATATACTATTTATTTTACAACCAACATATTCCGCAAATATTTTATTTTATAAACACTCGTTTTACAAACATTTATTTAGCAAATGCTTCTCTTTACAAATCAAATGTTTCACATGATATTTAATCATTTATACATTTTTCATTTAATATTGTGATTCTTTTGGAATAATCACGTTTATACTAAATATAATTTTATAATAATTTTTCTAAACCAGTCACAAAGGTGTGTCTGGATCATGGTTGAAATTTCCATTTGGGTCTGAAGTTCTTTAAACCTACGTTTTTTTTTTTTCTATATATTCTAGTCGTTTTTGGCAGCGGCGTAGGGGTCACAGTTTTAACCTAATCTAACTAGTTCGATTCCGCGTAACCTACTAAAATTATATATTTTTTTCTGTCAGCATAAGTCGTTACTGGCATTTTTAAAAATTTTATGGTTTATATATTAAAATTACCCTTTTGCTTATTTAGTGAGTTTCAGTTTTAGGAAATTGCGTAATTCAATATGTAAGATGATTTTATTCCAAACGTTGTTTTATGAGATAACATGAATAAAAAATGAATAATTTGTCAAATAATACGTTACTAAAAATGAGTTTATCGGATAATGATTTTCTTAATTGAATTATTTGGCAAAGTAGTTAATGGTGTAATGATGAAATAACAAATCGTATTTTTGTCAATCGTTACTTGTCAAATGAAAATTTGTAAATTAAGTTTTGGTGAAATGACTGGTCACCACTAGAAAGCTGTAATTTGGCATATGTATACATATTAATCATGCCGACAAAGTAGTAAAATAAAATCACGAAAAAATTTTTTTTTAGGTTACCTCCCCTACACGTAAAGTGGGGATGTTTTTTTTTTCCTCATCTACCCCATGTTGTGCGGTATCGTTAGAAAGGTCTTTCAAAAATATTGTGAGTTTGTCAGAGCATTTTTGGATTCAGGGAGCCGTTTGCGTAATATTAAGCTTTTAACTTTTTTTTTTGCTTTTTTAGTATATATAACGAAATTAAAACTAAAACTATGAGAGCTAAGCAGGCTGTACAGGTTAAATAAAGACAATTTTTTTTAAATATATGTGTACTAGCTGTTGCCCGTGACTTCGTCTGCGATCCAGGATGATAAGTAGCCTATATGTCCTTCTCCGGGTCATGGTCTACGCATTTGCCAAATCCTTTCAGCCGTTTTAGCGTGAAAGACAGACAGACAAACAAACAACCTAACTTTCTCATTTATAATATTAGTTAGGATTATGTATTGTATTGTGTTGTGTATATTGTGTGTGTAGATTAAATATAGCACTATGGGTTGTATTGGCAAGTAGCGTTTTGTCATCTGATTTGGTGCATTGCGTTTCGGTTCCACTATTTTTGGGCGCAGTATCTGAGACTCACGTTTTAGCAATAGATTCATGCTTTAGTCACACACAGATTAGTTCTGTATTCGATATATATCGCCGTTGGTATCCAAACTAATATATTAAGGAGGTAAAATAGTATGTTTGTAAAAGGTAATCTCTGGAAGTACCTATTACTTTATAGGATAAAAAATCTTTCAGTGATGATAGCTACACTACTGGGTAACGTCCTGGGTCAATTTTTTTTTTCTTTTATTACTTCTACTGCTCAGTGTTATAGGATATATTTTAAATGTTAAAACACGAGGACGAAGCTTCAGGCAGCAGCTACTTAGTACTTTCTGAAGTTAATGTAAATACAATATACAAGGTGGCATCAGTCCATGGCAACAGTTTTGCGAAAACTGTTGCCATGGATTCAGTACAAGATTCTGTACCACCCTGCGTTGAAATTTTTCGTGGGTAATATTTTTACTACCACCTGCGCCCCGCGTTTCACCCTATGTCCCTATGTATCCTATGGCCTAACCCAAGTCATGGTCTACCCATGTGCCAAATTTCATCCAAATCCGTTCACCCGTTTTAGCGTGAAAGCGTAACAAACAACATAGTTGTGAAAGGGCTATGCAGATTGATTCTGTTTTGAATAATTTTATGCTGAAGTAATGATAATCAAAATGGGTTATTGACGTCATACAATTATCTAATCAATCTAATCATGTATGCCTACGTTTGTAATTAAATATAGATCATTATCTAATCTTAGCTTAAGATAAGATATTCTGATTATGTCAGTCAAGCACCCGCTAAGGAGTTGTACTCCGGAGTCTGATTACCGATAGCTTTTACCTGAGGTCTTGGGAGAATTGGCTACTTCTAGGGTAGCGTGCATCGTAGACGACCTCATCATCGCTTACCATCAGGTGTGATAACTGGGTAATATGAGTCGCTTGGAGTTTTGTGGATGGTGATAGCATGTAGTAGTATCTCTAGTAAACTGAATGTGCAGTTAAAAACGTTCCAGTTTGATTGATGCCTTGAACACGTTTTTTTTGGATATACTAATGTCTCGAAGTTGTTTACATGGATGATACCTCTGTAGCTCTTCCTCACAGTTTAGGTGCGTGAGCGGTGGTGGTTTCTACTCTTAGTTTTTCTATAGAACTCTTAAAATTGTTATTTCTATTTCCTGACAGTCACGTTGAGTTAATTTACGTTTGGTCTAATTTTCGATTTAAAGGGAGTAATTATCATCAAATTCTTCGGTCTAATCTACGCTAGAACCGAAAATCAATCATCGTGACGCTGAGAAGTCGAAGAGTTTATCACCGTTGGTCCGCGACATGTCTTGCTTTTACGTCATACGATATTTTTCATCCTACAAAATTGTTTGTAATTATTACTATCTCTATGTTTTTCAATTGTTTTTTTTTAGTACATTTAAGTTAATCGTTATCGCCTGTGAACGATAATAGCGTGTCATTAATCAGGTTTTCTTTGATTTACAACTTAATCAAGATATCTGTATTGAGGGGAAAATATACCTTCGGTGGCTTACTTAGGTTATTCGTCATTTTAAGTGTCTGTCAGTCATTCCAGGATTAAAAAGAAAGGAATTTGGTTTATAAAAGCACTAACCTAACACTGGATTTTATACACACAAACGATACCTAAGCGTAGGGTAACAAATGCCAAATAATCACTTTAATAAACTTATAAATGTACCTCTACAACATACAAATTACCCTAAAAAATATACATTTTTGCAACATACCCAACCTACCGGAAAATACGTAGGATGTGTCAGGACGCGCTGAAAGGACGGAGGGTTCAAAACATAAAAAGTTGAAGCGGAACGAGCTTGAGTTTTAACTACCACTAGCTCTGGAACTTTTTTGATATCCTTAACAAAAATGTGTTTGTGGAATTATTAACTAGAAGAGTGTTTGGCGTAAGCTTGAAAAATAAACGTAGTTGTGGAGAGAATTCCTTACTTGACTAATTTTAGTCCTCAATCCAGCTAAAAAATCTGTTGGAATCTGTAAGATCTTATGCTCTGGCTAAAGTCGTCAATAGATGACAACTGTCAACTTCTTGGCCTATTGTAGTAAGAAAAGTATGTAAACAAGAGCTAAGTACGAGGAACAAAAATTTAAGGAATGCTTTTTGTGTTCCTCTTTATGGGCCGTGCATCTTCAAGGAAAACCATGACATTGTGCTTGACAAATGTTCGTGCTTTTCAGTGACTTATATATTCAAAGTCCATAGAATTCTTAATCCAATATGGTAAAGGCCAAAATCTTTTTAAAAACTTTCTCTATTCATAGTATCGTTTTCTTTACGATTTTCCTTAGCTTTGCTCGAGACAAAGCAAGAAGAAAAACCTTTGAAATCTTGCATTGTGTGTACTGCGGTCTACGAATCAATATTCTTCATTGCCTTTAGGCAAGTTCTAAAATGAACGGGTACTATTAAGCTCTCTCTATTACAACCTGTTTGAACTTAAAAAACAAAAAACACCTATCTAATAATGACCTAACAGTTCTTATAGCGGTTTTATTATAACCATGTATGGCAGCTATACATAGAATGTTATTTAGATGGCAAGATGCTGCCATTTATGGTGTAACATTGATTAATTTCAGATAATGGAAAGCTTAATTATTAATGGGCATTTTCATCAACTACATAACAGTGTGAAATTGTAATTATAGTTGACTCTTCCTGAACAGGAAAAATATCAGGGTGTTAGACATATAGCCGGTGTAGCTACATACGTCTAAAATTAATGTATGGAGCCACAGGAGCCCGATTTCCTTATTCCCACTTCAATATGTCCCAAAGAATATTTTATCAAAAAATTCTAAAAAAGGTCTGGCAACTTAAAATTTATACTGTAGCCAAGATTTTTGTCAAGAATGCAGAAACTCGAGGGGCGAATATCGTACGTATTTTCCCGCGAAAAAACCGCTTTGACAGCGAAAAAGGCGGGAACGGGCGCCATTACTAGCAAGTGACGCCAGGCCGTTGTATAATTGGCGCCCACAAGTTATGGATGAATTTAATAACGTCGAGATATAGTTCGTGGCCTGTGTATTTGAGGGTAAAAGACAACAGCTTTGATGTATTATCTATTATGTTTTAAATTAATGTTTTTGGGGAAAATGTGATGATATTACAACAGGATGGCTCGTAAATATTGTGAGAATTATGCCAAAAAACTTCAGAAAACTTAATGAATACTGTAAACCTTACTTGTTTTCCTTAAATAATAACAAAAAATAATTAGAAATAAACATTCGCTATCGCTTAGGATTTTTACAAATCGTATATTTGGATGATTTCATGACTTCAAGTAACAAATCAAAATATACGCGACAATATTTCACACTGCTTTCTATGGAAATAAATTTCCACGGCTTTGTAAATTATGGGGATCTATGGGGAGGCCTTCCCTCGACAATAGACAACTTCCGGCTGATATGACATGACTGCACCTTATCTCTCGCCAAGGGAGTTAATTGAGGATTATGTGGTGTTAGATGATGACGCGGCGTTCTTGCGACACGTATGAGCTGTACATAAAGGTATACATATATTTAGAGATTGGTTGACCTAATTTCTTTAAGTTCTTTAAACCTACGTTTTTTTTTTTTCTATATATTCTAGTCGTTTTTGGCAGCGGCGTAGGGGTCACAGTTTTAACCTAATCTAACTAGTTCGATTCCGCGTAACCTACTAAAATTATATTTTTTTTTCTGTCAGCATAAGTCGTTACTGGCATTTTTAAAAAATTTATGGTTTATATATTAAAATTACCCTTTTGCTTATTTAGTGAGTTTCAGTTTTAGGAAATTGCGTAATTCAATATGTAAGATGATTTTATTCCAAACGTTGTTTTATGAGATAACATGAATAAAAAATGAATAATTTGTCAAATAATACGTTACTAAAAATGAGTTTATCGGATAATGATTTTCTTAATTGAATTATTTGGCAAAGTAGTTAATGGTGTAATGATGAAATAACAAATCGTATTTTTGTCAATCGTTACTTGTCAAATGAAAATTTGTAAATTAAGTTTTGGTGAAATGACTGGTCACCACTAGAAAGCTGTAATTTGGCATATGTATACATATTAATCATGCCGACAAAGTAGTAAAATAAAATCACGAAAAAATTTTTTTTTAGGTTACCTCCCCTACACGTAAAGTGGGGATGTTTTTTTTTTCCTCATCTACCCCATGTTGTGCGGTATCGTTAGAAAGGTCTTTCAAAAATATTGTGAGTTTGTCAGAGCATTTTTGGATTCAGGGAGCCGTTTGCGTAATATTAAGCTTTTAACTTTTTTTTTTGCTTTTTTAGTATATATAACGAAATTAAAACTAAAACTATGAGAGCTAAGCAGGCTGTACAGGTTAAATAAAGACAATTTTTTTTAAATATATGTGTACTAGCTGTTGCCCGTGACTTCGTCTGCGATCCAGGATGATAAGTAGCCTATATGTCCTTCTCCGGGTCATGGTCTACGCATTTGCCAAATCCTTTCAGCCGTTTTAGCGTGAAAGACAGACAGACAAACAAACAACCTAACTTTCTCATTTATAATATTAGTTAGGATTATGTATTGTATTGTGTTGTGTATATTGTGTGTGTAGATTAAATATAGCACTATGGGTTGTATTGGCAAGTAGCGTTTTGTCATCTGATTTGGTGCATTGCGTTTCGGTTCCACTATTTTTGGGCGCAGTATCTGAGACTCACGTTTTAGCAATAGATTCATGCTTTAGTCACACACAGATTAGTTCTGTATTCGATATATATCGCCGTTGGTATCCAAACTAATATATTAAGGAGGTAAAATAGTATGTTTGTAAAAGGTAATCTCTGGAAGTACCTATTACTTTATAGGATAAAAAATCTTTCAGTGATGATAGCTACACTACTGGGTAACGTCCTGGGTCAATTTTTTTTTTCTTTTATTACTTCTACTGCTCAGTGTTATAGGATATATTTTAAATGTTAAAACACGAGGACGAAGCTTCAGGCAGCAGCTACTTAGTACTTTCTGAAGTTAATGTAAATACAATATACAAGGTGGCATCAGTCCATGGCAACAGTTTTGCGAAAACTGTTGCCATGGATTCAGTACAAGATTCTGTACCACCCTGCGTTGAAATTTTTCGTGGGTAATATTTTTACTACCACCTGCGCCCCGCGTTTCACCCTATGTCCCTATGTATCCTATGGCCTAACCCAAGTCATGGTCTACCCATGTGCCAAATTTCATCCAAATCCGTTCACCCGTTTTAGCGTGAAAGCGTAACAAACAACATAGTTGTGAAAGGGCTATGCAGATTGATTCTGTTTTGAATAATTTTATGCTGAAGTAATGATAATCAAAATGGGTTATTGACGTCATACAATTATCTAATCAATCTAATCATGTATGCCTACGTTTGTAATTAAATATAGATCATTATCTAATCTTAGCTTAAGATAAGATATTCTGATTATGTCAGTCAAGCACCCGCTAAGGAGTTGTACTCCGGAGTCTGATTACCGATAGCTTTTACCTGAGGTCTTGGGAGAATTGGCTACTTCTAGGGTAGCGTGCATCGTAGACGACCTCATCATCGCTTACCATCAGGTGTGATAACTGGGTAATATGAGTCGCTTGGAGTTTTGTGGATGGTGATAGCATGTAGTAGTATCTCTAGTAAACTGAATGTGCAGTTAAAAACGTTCCAGTTTGATTGATGCCTTGAACACGTTTTTTTTGGATATACTAATGTCTCGAAGTTGTTTACATGGATGATACCTCTGTAGCTCTTCCTCACAGTTTAGGTGCGTGAGCGGTGGTGGTTTCTACTCTTAGTTTTTCTATAGAACTCTTAAAATTGTTATTTCTATTTCCTGACAGTCACGTTGAGTTAATTTACGTTTGGTCTAATTTTCGATTTAAAGGGAGTAATTATCATCAAATTCTTCGGTCTAATCTACGCTAGAACCGAAAATCAATCATCGTGACGCTGAGAAGTCGAAGAGTTTATCACCGTTGGTCCGCGACATGTCTTGCTTTTACGTCATACGATATTTTTCATCCTACAAAATTGTTTGTAATTATTACTATCTCTATGTTTTTCAATTGTTTTTTTTTAGTACATTTAAGTTAATCGTTATCGCCTGTGAACGATAATAGCGTGTCATTAATCAGGTTTTCTTTGATTTACAACTTAATCAAGATATCTGTATTGAGGGGAAAATATACCTTCGGTGGCTTACTTAGGTTATTCGTCATTTTAAGTGTCTGTCAGTCATTCCAGGATTAAAAAGAAAGGAATTTGGTTTATAAAAGCACTAACCTAACACTGGATTTTATACACACAAACGATACCTAAGCGTAGGGTAACAAATGCCAAATAATCACTTTAATAAACTTATAAATGTACCTCTACAACATACAAATTACCCTAAAAAATATACATTTTTGCAACATACCCAACCTACCGGAAAATACGTAGGATGTGTCAGGACGCGCTGAAAGGACGGAGGGTTCAAAACATAAAAAGTTGAAGCGGAACGAGCTTGAGTTTTAACTACCACTAGCTCTGGAACTTTTTTGATATCCTTAACAAAAATGTGTTTGTGGAATTATTAACTAGAAGAGTGTTTGGCGTAAGCTTGAAAAATAAACGTAGTTGTGGAGAGAATTCCTTACTTGACTAATTTTAGTCCTCAATCCAGCTAAAAAATCTGTTGGAATCTGTAAGATCTTATGCTCTGGCTAAAGTCGTCAATAGATGACAACTGTCAACTTCTTGGCCTATTGTAGTAAGAAAAGTATGTAAACAAGAGCTAAGTACGAGGAACAAAAATTTAAGGAATGCTTTTTGTGTTCCTCTTTATGGGCCGTGCATCTTCAAGGAAAACCATGACATTGTGCTTGACAAATGTTCGTGCTTTTCAGTGACTTATATATTCAAAGTCCATAGAATTCTTAATCCAATATGGTAAAGGCCAAAATCTTTTTAAAAACTTTCTCTATTCATAGTATCGTTTTCTTTACGATTTTCCTTAGCTTT
Source organism: Agrochola lota (assembly GCA_947364205.1). Classification (NCBI taxonomy): domain Eukaryota; kingdom Metazoa; phylum Arthropoda; class Insecta; order Lepidoptera; family Noctuidae; genus Agrochola; species Agrochola lota. The sequence continues at coordinate 2,207,231 of OX376246.1, read as the reverse complement.
GCTCGAGACAAAGCAAGAAGAAAAACCTTTGAAATCTTGCATTGTGTGTACTGCGGTCTACGAATCAATATTCTTCATTGCCTTTAGGCAAGTTCTAAAATGAACGGGTACTATTAAGCTCTCTCTATTACAACCTGTTTGAACTTAAAAAACAAAAAACACCTATCTAATAATGACCTAACAGTTCTTATAGCGGTTTTATTATAACCATGTATGGCAGCTATACATAGAATGTTATTTAGATGGCAAGATGCTGCCATTTATGGTGTAACATTGATTAATTTCAGATAATGGAAAGCTTAATTATTAATGGGCATTTTCATCAACTACATAACAGTGTGAAATTGTAATTATAGTTGACTCTTCCTGAACAGGAAAAATATCAGGGTGTTAGACATATAGCCGGTGTAGCTACATACGTCTAAAATTAATGTATGGAGCCACAGGAGCCCGATTTCCTTATTCCCACTTCAATATGTCCCAAAGAATATTTTATCAAAAAATTCTAAAAAAGGTCTGGCAACTTAAAATTTATACTGTAGCCAAGATTTTTGTCAAGAATGCAGAAACTCGAGGGGCGAATATCGTACGTATTTTCCCGCGAAAAAACCGCTTTGACAGCGAAAAAGGCGGGAACGGGCGCCATTACTAGCAAGTGACGCCAGGCCGTTGTATAATTGGCGCCCACAAGTTATGGATGAATTTAATAACGTCGAGATATAGTTCGTGGCCTGTGTATTTGAGGGTAAAAGACAACAGCTTTGATGTATTATCTATTATGTTTTAAATTAATGTTTTTGGGGAAAATGTGATGATATTACAACAGGATGGCTCGTAAATATTGTGAGAATTATGCCAAAAAACTTCAGAAAACTTAATGAATACTGTAAACCTTACTTGTTTTCCTTAAATAATAACAAAAAATAATTAGAAATAAACATTCGCTATCGCTTAGGATTTTTACAAATCGTATATTTGGATGATTTCATGACTTCAAGTAACAAATCAAAATATACGCGACAATATTTCACACTGCTTTCTATGGAAATAAATTTCCACGGCTTTGTAAATTATGGGGATCTATGGGGAGGCCTTCCCTCGACAATAGACAACTTCCGGCTGATATGACATGACTGCACCTTATCTCTCGCCAAGGGAGTTAATTGAGGATTATGTGGTGTTAGATGATGACGCGGCGTTCTTGCGACACGTATGAGCTGTACATAAAGGTATACATATATTTAGAGATTGGTTGACCTAATTTCTTCGTGAATCGTGTTATGGAATTTTCAACTTGGCATTTTAAATGCCCAGAAGTTAAAGCAAAATAAAAGTCATACTAATATGAATAATTTACATAATTAAATTTCATGACTAATTAACGCCTTTGTGACATATAGCAATCCGCACTGGGCCCGCGTGGTGGATTAAGGCCCACTCCCTCTTACAGAGAGGAGGCCTGTCTCCCAGGAGTGGGAGCATTTTAAGCTGATTAATAATAACACCTTGATGGGTTGGTTTAATTAGGGTAGCGTTTTTAGTGGCATAAATATTGCCTGAAGTACATTTGAAAATACACCTTGCATATTTGCATCGTCTTTATCATTAGAAAATGCTGCAGGCATTAATTAATCCATCTCACTATGTGCAAATAATTTCTGAACAACAACTGCGAAAGTAATGTAGCAACTGTAGCTAGTAATCTTGTTTTTATCAGATGTAACTAACTTCCATTCCTTCCTTACTAATTGTACAAACTTAACCCACAGACACCTCGTATATCCCAGCCGTTTTTCCTCCAAAAATCTCATTTCACCGGAACCTCACCTAACGAGAAGCGGAAAACTCAAGCTGGAACATTTGCGCCTGGAAAGTTCAAAAATTTAAAGTGGTATCACAAAGAATAGGACAATCAGCCCGCACCAGCCCTGTCCGTAATACTGTGTAATAACGGACTTCGGACCCCTTATTTTAGGGGTACCTAACTAAGGGACTCTGTAGAAATAAAAGAATTTTGCAGAGGAAATATTTGGTGTTTTTTTTCGGAGTTCAGGGCTTAATGAGTGATTGGGAGTAGATATTTGATAAAGGGAACCATATTCGAATTGTTTTAATGAAGTGATTAGGCTTCACAAATCAAGAACTTGTGAAATTAGCTCTGGTCTGTCATCCAATCTTACCTGGGGGTATCGTATTACCCAGTAACTGGGTTGTGGAGGTCAGATAGGCAGTCTGTCCTCGTAAAATACCGGTATTCAACTGCATCGGGTAAGACTGGAAGCCGAACACAATATAGTTGGTAAAAGGCTGTCACTCTTGTACCAGTTTTGTGTACAATTTAGTCTTGGTGGAAACGATAAACGAAACTAGCAGACACAGCACAATAAATGTTTTATACCTTGGTCAAAACGGGGGTAAGTTGGAGACAAATTGCAGTGGCTTTTAGTACAGAAAGGAAAAGAAGATGCAGTGAGCAAACGCAGCGATCATTGTTCGTTCCTTCTCTGTATGAGATGAGACCTTAGCCTTGCAGTGAGTCAATAACATACACGGTTGATTTTTGAGATGCGAGCAGTAAGGACAGCTACCTTAACCGTCATAGCTACAGGAAAACGATCTTAGATTTCCGACGTTCTGAGGAAAATAAACCGGTCAAGTGCGTGGCGGACCACACACAATGAAAGCTTCCGTAGTTGGGATGAATTTATCCCAAAAACAAACTTAACATTGTAGTTGAAAAACATGTTCTCCCATACATCAATGTACTTCAGGGTCAATTCTACAACAGAAAAAAAAAAGTTTGCAAAATCTGTGAATGTATCAAAATATCTCAAAAAGTTAAGGACAATCTCCTAAGCCCGTTGTTATCCTGTAGCTATAACGGTTAAGGTAGCTGTCCTTACTACTCCATCTCAAAAATCCACCCTTTATATCATATTATATTCTAAAGCTACTGCATTCTTTTTCCTATCTCCATTATTCTACTTCCAGTAAGTAATATGCCATTAAATTCAGAAAAATCTAAACACCCAACTCTCTTCGTTCCATAGAAACTCTGTTCCTCTTGCAACAAATTGAAATGGTTTGACAAACTCATAAACGTTTATGTAAGTCACAGTAAAACTGTCTGAACAGCTTACAGTTTCAAGAATTCATTTACGAAGACTAGTTTTAGGTTTTCTTGTAATTTTGTAATAGAAAATTAGCATGTTTAAAAGAGCATTTTCTGTGGTGCATGATTGCCTACGAGGATGTTTCAGCATACAATAGCATCATACATCCTAACTATAATATTATACGTAAAATGCGAAAGTAGGTCTGTTTTTTTGTTACGCTTTCTCTCTAAAACGGCTGAACGGATTTGGATGAAATTAGGTGTATGGGATGACCACGACCTGGGTTAGGACAAAGGATACTGTTTATCCTGATGTTCCCACGGGATGAGATTTATGCGGGTGAAACCGCAGCTAGTAGATAATACAACTGCAACAACACCAAAGCATTAACAATGCATTTAGGAATTTCTTTTCGCTTCTTCTCCATAGGAAAAGCTAAATTGGAACCGTGCTTAAACTCCGACATTTTATATTTAACAAGCCGTGCTCCTGGTGGGTTTTTACATACCCAAAAATCTTTCATACAAACTTTCATTTTTGTTCAATATTTCACCATTTTAGGGGACAAGGGGACATTTTTTCAAAAATCCTTTTTACATAAATAAGTGACTTGTATAAAATTTCATGCTTCCAGATCCAGCGTTTTAAGCTGTGTGTTGTCCGTCAATAAATGAAAAGTTTAAGATTTTTAATAAGTAGGTAGATGCTACTCCACTAAACACTCGGACGCAAACATTGGTCCAGGCCAAAGTTCAATTAATGTACTTTGGAAGGAGCAATCACTGCGTTGAACAACAAGCTTCATGTAATTGACTGCTGTGCCGGGAAGAAATACAAGCAAATAAAAACACTTGCTAAATTATTAACGAGAATGCATGTGAGCTATATGAAGAGCATGTGATAAGACAAGAAAATTAAAAAAAAAAATGCCAGGACCAAGTAAAATGGGATGAAAGGAGTGTGATCATCGCCATATGTCTAGCCTTTTAAGGGTTTCGTAGTCAACAAGGAACCCTTATAGTTTCGCCATTTTCGTTTATCCGTCTGTCCGCGGCTAAGCTCAGAGACTGCTATTACTAGAAAGCTGTAATTTGGCATGGGTAGGTATACATATTAATCACGCCGACAAAGTGGTCATTTTTCCCTACGCGTAAAGTGGGGATGTTTTTTTTTCTCGTCTATCCCATGGTGTTTGATGTCGTTGAAAGGTCGTTCAAAAATATTGAGAGTTTGTGAAAAACATTTTTGGATTCAGGGATCAGTTTGCGAAATATTAAGCTTTAAAGTGCATTTTTTTTTTGAATCAAGTGTGTTTGTGGAAAAATTCACGGCAGTAGTATATGTTACGAAATTAAAAGAAAAACTATCATAGCTAAGTAGGCTCTACAAGTTAACGAGTAATAATCGACCAACTTACATTTGCAGTTGAAAAAAAAAAGTTCTCCCATACATTCCGTATTCAACTACAAAGTTAAGTTTGTCCTTGGGATAAATTCATCCCATCTACGGAACCCTTCATTGTGCGTGGCCTGACGCGCACTTGGCTGGTTTTTTTAAACTATATTGGGTTCGGCTTCCAGTCTAACCAGATGCAGCTGAAACCAGTATTTTACATGGACGATCCTGTTTGACCTCCACAACCCAGATACTGGGAAATACGATACCCCTTGGTAAGACTGGTTGCCAGACTTTCGGGCTACTGACCACTGGTAACTACAATTAAAGATCTACACATGACAGCCAGGGCCAACGGCTTAACGTGCTTTCCGAGGCGAATGAAATGAATATGATATTCTCTTTAGAAAAAAAAAGAAAAATTGTCTATTCTGCACAAACAAAACGCACATTTATAGACAAAAAGACATAAAATACACACATACAAAAGTAGCCAAAGGCCTCGATTTCAACAAATAAATGAAAAAAAAAAAACTTGTTCATTGGTTGATGAAAGTTATTTATTCAAGCCTGTTCTTTTATCAAAACCTGGTTTCGAAAACCGACTTCAACCCAAAATTCGTTGAGCAATGATTCGTTAGTACGTACACTACGTACCCACAAACGTGTGGTCTGTTTAAAAATTATGATTGCCACTCATACAGTCAGTCACGATCTAGCCTCCAATTGTTTACCCCCGTTAACTGCCGGTGTGAAACAGAACCAGTTATGTCAGTAATTAATAGGAAAACAAGTGTACATGTGTGTGGTACAAATAGTGGGTGGTGGCGAGGTTGTACTTTTTAAGTTTGGCAATATTATGTTAGGGCGTTTGAGCGCAGCCTACGTTTTCGGATTTCGAATTGATCTGGGTCAATTCTTCCGTCCACGAAGATGCGGGCCCGTCCGAAAGCAGCTGATCCATCAAGACAAATGCCTAGTACGTTTCGGGAGTAGGAACGACTGTCAAATCGCGTTGTCCAAACTAATAATATGTCCGTAAGTGACACGGAGTAGGAAACTTCACCCGAAGCTACGGATTTCGTGCATAGGGTCTAGACCCCAGAGCTTGTGGGTCAACGTGATTTGTGTTTGAATTTGTACTCCTTTCAGTGTGTATTCCCTGAGATGTATCCAAATTTCAAGGAATTTCTCCTTATGGTCACTAAAATATTTTGCGACATTGTGTAGGAAACGTGTTTTTTTCTTCCTTTCTCTTCTTACTTTCACTACATTTTCATTTTCAATTAATGCTGAGGCTTTTGGCCTTCATTCAACAACTCTCGTTACACTACGCTCATGCATCTGAAACGCGGAGTTTAATTGGATTTGTCAAACTTTTGTTTGAATTCAAAATAAATCCTAGCTTCCTCCGGGGAAGTAAGCCTTTTGTTGGCATTAAGAGATGCTCCAACCATACCTTTAAAGCACCTTTTCATTAAAATATAGGTATTTGCACCTTTTTGTGTAACTTCTACTAACCGCTACCTATTATAACTTGCCCCACAAATCACTTAGACCACACACGGCCCATCACGCTCACTTAGCGGCGCGCCGTTTATGGGCATTTTAACATGCGTGAATTAATGATAATTTTAATGTTCCCTCTATTTTAATTTATTTGTTTTACTGCATTTTTTGTTTACTTGACGTGTAGTGTAAAGTACTCGTAGTTACTTTTCGTTTTGTGCATTTAAAGCGTATGAAACAGGCATTTTCATTTGATGTTATTTGAAGGGTTTTAAGTAAAGGGAAATGCTCCGCATATTTTGAACGGTTTTTACTGCTAAGTTAAAGTAGGATATGGTAGCACTATCTAAATCTTTTTGTATAAATTAAAACGTTTCAAGAGCATGACATTTTACAGTCCATATTCATATTTATATTTATATTTGCGTTTCATAATTACGTGACGTGTCGTGATGGCCCAGTGGTTAAGGCCTCGCCTCTCATGCACGAGGTTGTGGGTTCAAATCCGGGCAAGTACCAATGTGACTTTTTCAATTCATATGTACTTTCTGAGTTTATATAGGACATTACTGAAATCGGTGAAGGAAAACATCGTGAGGAAACCTGGACTTATATAGTTAATATAAGTCTGAAATCACCAACACGTCTTGAGCAAGCGTGGTGATCAATGCTCGTGCCTTCTCTGTGTGAGAAGAGGCCTTTGCCCTGCATTGGGACAGTAACAGGCTGATATTTATTTTTTATTTTTTATAATGTGAATGAGATCTTAAATGGTTTAAAGCTAAGGTTACAATTACGGACCTTATTATAGTATAGGGCTTAGCAAAAAATATATATAAATAAATAAAATTTAGAAACAATTAACAGTGTTTAGATATTAAACATAAGTAATTATTTATCTAAATTAATAAAAAATATAAATTTTAAATAATAGTAAATATATACAGTGTAAACTCTATATAGCGACACTGAAGGGACTGTGCATTTTATGGCGTTATAGAGAGTTGTCGTTAAATGGAGAGAAGAAACATCAGAATTAGAAAAAGAAAAAGTTTATTTCCGACTATTGTTAGTAGTTATGTGCATAAAAAAGAATGTTATATGAACGCTATTGCGTAGTCTGTTATTTTTGTCTGACGTCTTTTGCTGCACCAGTAATTTTGTTGTATTTTTTTACTTATTTTATTCATATCTAGCAATATTGAGGCATCTTGGTTATAAAGGAAGTATTTTTCCAATAATTTAGCTGCTTCCAGAGCTTCTTTAATGCTCGGCGGAGGCTCAGGCTCATCCGTCTCATCTTCTTCATAAACAAAAGTAAACAAAAGAACGAATTTCTTAGAAAGTTCGGTATGCATGATGCCGACAGTCGAGTTTATTGCGGGCTAGGATAATAAAGCGACAATAGATCGTACACAGCTGCGCAGTTTTTACTAATTTTAGCAACTTAAAAGGTACTTTTTATTACTCAACTGTTGTCGTTATTGAGAGTGGGTGTAATGCTATGTAGAGTGAAACATTGTATGAAAGACAAGCTAAACCAACCAAAGCCAATTGATTTCGACGCTTAAGGGAGTTTGTCGTTAAATAGAGTGACGTTACATGGAGTTTACACTGTATTTGTATTTTTTTTTTTTTTTTTATTGAATATTTTTTTTAAATTATTATTTTGGTATTAGTTGCCACGTCCCCAATCTGTACCTTAAGGCCCGGAGTTACGGACGGTGTTGAACAACCAATAGAATTTCGTTAAGCACACATCTCGTCTCTACTCAGCTTCAGTGGAGACCACTGAGCGGAGATGTATCGTATTTCGAAGCGGAGATGTGAGCTGTGCCTCGCAAACTGCCGAAAACCGCGCGCAGCGAAGACGATAAAAGATGTGAGCGGCATGCAGTGAGCGGCGCCGTAACAGTTCCCCTCTAGCACACATCTCCGTCTCAGTCTAGCCAGTAAGCATCTCAGCACAGCTTCGGTGGATAGAGCTGAAAAACATATCTTCTCGTCTCCGCTTCGGACATCTCCGCACATCTCTGCTTTGCTGGATTCCGGGCCTCAGTGGTTTAAGCACAGTGCTCTTTTGTTTCACTAAGATGCGCAAGGTTGATAAATCTTTAGTTGTGAGACAAATGAAAATTGAACTAGAGTCCAAGCCACCACTGAAGTCGCGGAAAAGTTGTGGAACTACATTTTTTTTAAATGCAGTTTGGTGCAATGACATAGACTGGCAGGAACTTTACGCAGTGCAGTGCTTTCCTTAGTGACCTACATTTTTTTTAATGCATAGATATTAATTTACAAAAGTCAATCGTCATCCTGAGGATGCCTCGTTGAGAGGAGAAACACGTGTCGATTATACAGGGTTCTTTATGACTTTTTATGAACAGTTATGCGGATTAGGTTACTAAATATACGTTGTCTATTATATTTTATAATGGATTTCCGCAAAGTCACGCCTGAATCAATCAACATTTTCTTCGTTTTTACGAAGATGTGTATTTGCTAATCTAGTCTCTCGGTATTTTTAATAATCATAACCGTACCGTAATTGTCAACCTTGTAACATCTTATTATCATTATGGAATGAAAATAAAAAGAAGAAAGAAAAATTCTTTAATCTGCACAAACTAAAAGCATATTACAAAAATAAATACATATAATACACATTGACAAATTAGCCAAAAGCCTCGTATTCGATATTCAAAATGAATAAAACTTTGACAAATTTTGTTTATTGTTTGATTTCAGGGCCAGAGACCAACCAAAGACAATTTACAATTGCTTGCGTAATGTGTTGCGTTGTGATACAGTTAAGGAATATGAATATTTATACAACGAAAAGTTAACTGTTGTCAAGTTACCATCCTATTATATACGTAAGAAACAAACTTCACAACAACAAAATAAAAATACAACAAAATTAACCACGTACACAAATTTCCAAACTAAATAAAAACAACGTACCCACCTGCCGATCCCTTTGAACGTTCAAGGCGTGAATATAGGCAAGTTTCCATCTGGGCCCAAAGAATTTATGTTAATATTAGTTAAATAATAGAAGAGGTTGGCATTGAGATACAAATTCGTGTATTTTCCGAGGGCGCCAAAATAGGAAAGGGTGAGCTCTTCGGCGTAGTGCTGGGTGAGTATCGACAGATGACATGTCGATTTTTGTTTTTCTTAATATTGTTTTTGAGGATCTTGTCGATAGCTTTTTTGACATAAGAAAAGATAAAAGAAAAGAAAGGAAATAAGTTTATTTGCGGTAAACGTGACGCAAAGGCCGTTGGAATCCGCTGGATGCGGGAAGCATAGAATCGGTCGATGTGGCGGTGCGGGGGAAGCCTATGATCAGCAGTGGACGTCTTTTAGCTGAAATGATGACGCAACACAAACACAAAAAGACCAAGATGTGGGAAATGCGTCACATCCACGCCAAACGGCCATTGCTCAGCTCAAGTCTTTGCAGTATGCACGTATTTCTTCTTTCTAGTCTCCATTTTGTTTAGTTTAATTGTCTGGTTGCATATGGCTCAGATCCATTTCCAATATTTTATTCCGTGAATTACGATAAAATTTAAAGGCCTTTTGTGTTATTGTCAGAGAGTTAGTTTCAAATACCATTAACGAAAATAGGTAGGAAAGTTTACAAGCACACGCGAAACAAAAATATTTTTTTGTCTATCATACTTAAGGTGACAGCTTCTCTCTGTAGGTCACTATTTAATAAAAACTACAACGATAATAATCAAACAAGGTTAGTCGGTCAATCAAATCGTTTTCTAATTACCCTGATTCTAATCATTTTATTCACAAGTTATACACCTTCTAAATATTTTTACTGCGGGCTTATACAGCGTGTATCAGAAATGCGTGGTCATATTTAAGGGTCTGGTACAGACCATCAAACTCAACATCAAACATTCTCCATGGGACCAATATTGTAATCGCGATAAATTAATCATCATAAATTTGGGTCGAGTTCTGAAGGTTTGTAGGTTCATGTGCTACCGAAGCTCACGACCAGCGGTCTAACGAAAGCCATCCGGCCTATTGCTGAACCGGTGCTGAGCAGGCCCACACGTCTGCCACGTGCATTATATGTACGAATGATCAGGTCTCAGTGTTAGGTGACCTTACCCACGACCTAGCCGTGTTAATACTAATTATATGTATTAATCTATCCAGGTGTTTGAATCATTACCTACCTAACTACTTACCTATCAGTTAACGGCCTGCCCAGCCTACCTGCAAAGCACTAGCCGTTACAGCCGATTATTTTTTAAATTTGATGTTGTTGCGTAGGTACTTAATGTTCATTGCGTTATTTACATTGTTGAGCAAACAAATTTTTCAAACATATGAAGGAATGGATTAGCATTATCCTTCAAAACTCTCGGATTGTCATTTACAATGAGGGTTTTCATGAAAATTCACGCCACCAGTTGACGCCACTTTGACAAGACGACTTCTATTTCGACAATGAATATACATAAAATATATGATGACGTTTCTCATTCATTTGTTCATCATTCAGTCACGACTAAAGAAAATAATAATAATTGACACTTTTGACAGGTACTCGGACCTGACGTCTCAGTGCTGCCTCCTAGTGAATGTCATTTCTACACCCTTAAATATCTATACATTTCTGATACACACTGTACTGTATTGGTTGCTTCAAATTTAGCCTCAGGTGTAACTGATGTGCGTAGGCCATGACGACCTAAGTAGGTCCGTTAAGTAATTATTTATTACATTACTTTTATAAGTATTTGCCTCAGGCTTCATTTATATTGCGTCCTTATATGTAGAACTACCAAAAATTGTTCTAGAAGTCTTTGAAGTTTTTTATCATCATAATGTGAGCCGAAAGACGTCTACTGCTGGACATAGACCTAAGTGTCCTGTGCTTTTCGATGCGTGAGGTTTTTTTTTTACGGTGCCTTAATATATGGATGGCTATACGAGTAGGGATGAAACGATGGATGGACTTCGTGAAAGTTAGTAAATTCCCACGAAATACAAAGTTAAACATGGTCCTTCGAACCGGATCAAACCCATGTGGTACTGGTATGGCCTTGCTTACATGTGCATGTCCCCTTGATCAGCTCTTCTGTACACGTGTGATCGGGTTTTCAAGACCTTTGGTTTTGCTAGTCAGCAGAGAGCTCACTAAAGGAATGGAAAATAGTCTGGGTTGCTGTTGCCGGATTCGGTGAAGAGGACTATGCCCTTGAAAGTTTTATCTTTGGATAAAAAAGTTGCTAGCTATTATTTCCAAATGAGATAACAGCTGTGTATTACTACTCATCTCTTAGTTAGAAAAAGTTTTAATAAAAAAATATATAAAAAATACACTCAATATCAGTTCCAAGTAAATACGCCTTTTTTTTTTTGAGTGTGGGAAGTCATCAAATGACTTCTCCCGCTCTGGGCGGAGCGAGAGGGCGTGTCAGACTTTTACTGACTAAAACCCACCCGTGTTCCTTCCGTTGCCCGTGTGCCGGGGCCGCGATATCCCTTTCGGACAAAGTCGCAACCCCAGCAGGCATTGGTCCTTTCGGACCCCGTCAGTTGGTGCTGACATCTCTTTGAGGCGCGCGTGGAACACAACGCGCCGTCGACCCGGGCTTGGTCCTTATCGGACGGCGAGCTACCCATTGCTCACCGTCCGCAAGCACGAGCCTACGGTGGCCGGAAGTCGGCTCGCGACTCCCGACGCCCGGGGCGTCTCCTGCGGCGACTAGGGGCTCGAGGGCGCGCATCTTGCATCTCCCTCTCGCGCTCCGCCTCGTCTTACCCGAGCATAACTGCTTCGCAGAAGGAGGTGACGGCCTCCCATGTACTCTCACTCTGAACCATGGCCTGAACCAGGGCCGGACGCGAGAGATCGTCGCCTCCGTAAGGACGCGGCGGTGCTCCGCCCAAGCCGGGCAGATCTCCACGGTATGCTCCACCGTGACCTCTGGGCGATCCACACAGTGGTGACACCCGGGCGTTTCCTCCCGCCTTATGCGGCACAGGAACCTCCCGAAACAACCGTGTCCGGTGAGGACCTGCGTCAGGCGGAAGGTGAGGACGCCATGGCGCCTCTCAAGCCACTCCTCAAAGAGGGGACTTATCGCCGCAATTGTGGCGTGCCCAAAGTGAATACGCCTGGAATTGTGGTCATGTGTAAATGAGGAAAATGTGAGGAGAGTTTTGAGTATGAATGTGGACATAAGAGTAGGGAAGACCAAAGAAACCATGGATGGACTGTGTGGAAGATGATTTGACTAGAAAGGGGTTGACTACCGAGATGAGAAATAATAGAGAAGTATGGAAGAAAAAAGACATGTTGCGTCGAGCACTAAATAATTGGAACCAGCCGTTCGATTCTGTAAAAATATCACCGTGAAACTTAGGTGAAGTGAGCTGTCAATAGTGTTAATACCTAGCATCCTGCCGGACGATTCTGTGGCAGTGACAGCTCACTTCACCTAAGCTTCACGTTAATATTTTTACAGAATCGACCGACTGGTGTTATTTCTTAGGTAGATTCTTTGGCATGATCATCTATTATGCATTATAACAGCGAATCAATTTTCACTCCTCCCCTTAAGACCTAGGTCAAATATTTTTTGACTATCGGATAGCTCATGACCTAAAGAGGTGCCATAAAGAATATTAATAAAAAATAACAACCGCGAATTTAAATATTTCTTTACCAAACCTTGACGAAATCATTATAATTTCTGAGTCATCTGTGCATCATCTATGTCCAAAATTATGTTATTATGGCTGGATAACTATAATTATAAGTTAACTTAATTTGTGTTTAGTGCTAATTTGTGGCTGACCCTGAACTGTTCGTAATTGACAGGATTTTATATACCACCATGTTGTAAAATTATGTTTATAAAAAAATTATAAATCTTTTTGAAATATTTTGGGAGCGTCAAAGTTTTGTGACGAGATGCACACACTTAACAATAAATTATTTTTTATAATTGTCATCTCGCAGGTCAAGGTTGTCGGCTGCTTAACCGGGCTGGCCTGTGGGTGCCTTAATAAATGAGGCCTCCAGCCAGGGCTTAAAACTTATAAACTAAGCGACTACACGCTAAGGGCACCCCCTGTGGGGTACGGACCTCGTCATAGGGCGTCGCTGGGGGAGAGCAGCAAGGGACAGGCTGGTTCGGATTAAAGCAATAAATGCGCTAATATTTTTTATCCTTTATTGTTTAGCGTTTGTCAAAAACCTTAAAGGTAGGAAAAATCTCTGAAGGTGTGAAATACTTAGGTATTGTCAATGTAAAAGCCAAAGCTGAAACGTTTTATATTCAGTACCTTTTAAAATAGTTAAAACCGAGCCGATTTATTAATATACTAGCTTCCGCCAGCGGCTTTGCTCCCGTGATATCTTTAAAAATGATAGCCTATGTTCATCATCATTTCATCCGAAAGACGTCCACTGCTAGACGTTGGCCTCCCCCAAATGGAGGATTTGCCATAATCGCCACGCTTGGCAGGCGGGTTGGCGATCGCAGTATGGTGTTAAAATGCATAGAGAACGCTGCTGCCCATTCTCTAGTGAGTCCCTTAGTCGCCTTTTACGACACCCACGGGAAGAAATGGGATGGTAGTATTCTTTATGTCCGGCATCACACGGAATCTATGCCTATGTTATTCAGTATCACTGAATAGCATTTTACTGGTGAAAAAACTTTTTAAATCAGTCCAGGAGTTTTGAAGTTTATTCATTACAAACAAATATAAAATTATTTGTTCTTTATAATATTATTACTAGCTGCGCCCCGCGGTGTCAGCCGTTTTAGCGTGAAAGCGTAACAAACAAACATACAAAAAATAAAATCTTTTCTCATTTTATTATTAGACTATAGATAAGTGTAATTAAAAAAGGTGGAAAACAATACTTTTATGCCATTGTTTATAACCGCTGCTTAAAATTAAGAGACATTTAAATAATTAAAAAATGCATCATTTATAAGTAAGATACTTTCACGGACATCTCATTCACAAAGACCTCTTACAAGACTACTTACACTTGAATCTGCAGCATACGTAACAAAAAAAAATATCGCTATTTAAATTCCGATAAGGTCACTAGTGTATTAATCGTTCGAGCTACCTATAGGTCAGTAGGACACCCATACTCAGCAGTGCATTGCATGCCAATGATGACGTATTAGTAACAGTATTAAATATTCATTAAATTTAATTATAATAAGTCCGGAAATGTTCACTGTTTGAACAGGCGCCAACGGCCCTCCATGGCAAGTTCCTTGAGCCTCAATGTTAGGCTCAATTTACATTGAACGGAATGGCCGTGATTTTTTTTTGTGCAAAGCATAATGAACTTTATGTCAATAATGTTACGTAGAAACTATATACGAGCTAAATAACAGGTCGCGCGTTTTCTGGAGAATTCTCGCGCGTAGAAACGGGTTTTGTCGACGGAATAATAGACAAAATGACAGATAAAGAATCACAATCTGTCATTTTGTCTATTCTGCCGTCGACAAAACCCCTTTCTACGGTGGTCATGCTACGCGTGGTGTTTGGCACGAGTTTACGACCTGACAAAACATCCAGATTACATTATTATGGGAATATAAGTTTAATATTAATGCAAGTATTATACACATTTCGCGCTGCGTCGCTTCTCGTCACGTCTCGGTGGGAACTGACCCTTAGTTGTACCCTAGCTTAAATGTCATGTTTCTATCTTCTGTGCATTGGCCTCCAATCTTCCGAAATAAATTCTCCAAATGATGGTGAAAACCGCATCAAAATCCGTTGCATAGTTTAGAAGAATGCGGTCACACAGATAGACACGAAAAGCAACTTTAAATTTATAATAATATCTATAGAGTTGTCTCATATTATGGATAGGAATAAATATTAGCGGTAAAATGCGGCAATAATTCGCCTTCTTGATTCCGCTCCATCGTTGTAAGAGAAAATGTACCAAATGTGTCATAAACTCATAATATCTGGGGACCAAGTCTACTAATTTACAAACGTTGCAATGATCTCACCATTGTAACTTTTTGACAGATTTGCTATACAAAACCTGTCAAAAACTACCACTCTGTCAAAAAAACGCGCATCTGCGGCGTTGCCACTGACGATCCTCGGAATTTCGCTCAACATTTCCCTAGCCAAATAATTACAAACAAAAATATAGATTTTTATAAAGCTTTGATTTAAATAAAAGCGGTGAACGGTCTTACAATAACCGTTGTCCAATTACGAAGTGTTTCTGGTCGATAAATTTGTGGAGGACCCGCTCTTCTAGGTAACCGAAGCTTTAGCAAAATATTATTAATCATTAAAATAAAACTTATTTAAAGTAAAAAAATACTCCTTACTACAAAATTATCCACCTATCGATACATCGATACCGTCCCCACACTACGTGGGGGTAGCTACATTTTCATGTAGGTCGCATAAAAATAACGTAGCTGCCACCCCTGCGCATCTGTTCAAATATTGAGTACTGTGCAGGCTACACGATGGGAATATCTTGCAGTGTCAGGAACAGGGCTGACTATAGCAAGGAAAAAGGTTTCTGGGAAAAAAAAGGGAATATTACGATACCCTTTCTCGGAGAGCTATCGACTCTATAAAGCCTTTGGCGTTTGTCAAATCAAAATATAATAAGTTTTTTTGGATGTGAGGGTAGGCAGAAATTATCGACGCTTGCTATGCAGACCAACTCAGACCAAATAAAAAACCAAGAAAGCGCTGTCAACAGTGACGTGACGCCGGTTTCGTAAACATATGTGCACGTGGTGAGGTGTAGTTTGATTATAAATGGTTGTTAATGTGTGCGTGTGAGCGTGTATGCACAGAGCTGGGGTGTTGTTTTGGCATGCTTCACTGTATTTTTTGCAGCGCTGTCTTGGATTTTTATTTGGTTTGAGACTCCTAATAATTGGTTTGACAAATTATAACGGTTTCTGGACGTTGAACACTAAATGATAGTCTCCAAAATGCTAGCCATTCTTTCTGCCAAAGATGCTTTTTACGACTTTCGACTGTTTAAAATATTAATGCCTTCTACCATGCTTGCTTCATGTAGATTTTGGAACAATGTGGATCTTGGTCCTGCGTAGGGTTGAAGCAACAAAAATGTCATCGATGTTCCCATATTATACCACTGAATTTTATGTCACCGATAGATCTCTGTCGTTAGTCTCACCAAGGTGTATCGTTTTACGCAGCAACTGGGTTATGGAGATCAGATAGGAAGTCGCTACATGGTAAAATACTGGTATTCAGCTGCATCCAGTTAAACTGGAAGCCGACCCCTATCATAGTTCAGAAAAGGCTAGACAGATGACGAGTTCAATCTTTGTCACTGTTGTGGTGAAATGTAGTCTTTGGAGTAATTGAGTATGAGGGTTTGAAATTGTTGCTTAAATTTAAAATAATGGTGTCAGGAGACGAACTATCTTCCAATTTTCGACCCAAAAGGTTACACTTTTGAGGACGTCTCGAAAAAACAGCAACAGGCATCAAAATTCTTATCTCAGCAGAACGCACCGCTTTGCTAATTACTGAGGAGGAAACTTGATTTTCTTTCCTCTTCCGATTTCCTCCTCCGGTTAATTTCGTTGCGTATTCCAAGAGAGTTAATAAGTGCCTTGGGAGAGCATCTTTATTCGTTTTTCTGTGTTACTGAAACTGCATTGGAGGAAAAAATGGAGGGTATGACCTAAATCACCAAGATCGGTATTTACGTTGGTGAAAGAAGACAATTTAGGCTTAGTTAATTAAAGTACATAGAGTGTTTTTAGAGTTTTATATTAAGAATTTCTCGGTAGTAGCTAGGAGTTAGGATTTGGTAAAAGGCAAAAGGCGCGTCTTTAGGTATGACTTGGGACTTAAGTGCGCTTATCCTAAAAGTTGGCAACGTCGCAAATAGCTGTCAAATATTTATCTGTTTTGATTAATTTGGCTATATTGCTGTATGGAAATATGAATGTGGCGAACTAGTGAACTAAAATATTGAATATTAATGCAAAACTTAATATCGTAACACTGAATATTTAGTAGTTTTAGGTGTAAAAAAAGTATTTGGAAACTCTCCAAATGCCTTTTTTACACCTAAAACGGTTACAACATCAAATTCAGTGTTATAATTGCAATTCATTATTAATATTCTAGTTCGCTTGCTATATTGCCAAATTAATCAAAACAGCGAAATATTTGACATCTTTTTGCGACGTTGCCAACTTTCAGAATAAACGCTCTTAAAACATATCAAGCGAAATGTAGGTGCAGGTACTGTACACCTCTGGACTCTGCCTACCTCTGAAGAGGAATAAGTACAAGCGATATATTATGTTATTAAGAGTCTCCACGGGTGTTAAGGTAATACAATCCAGCGCTCCATGATTTTTCAGTCCGCTACCGCCTTGCTCACTGGCTATATTTTTTGCACAGCACGAGAGATAGCTGCTATTAAAAAAACAGTTAGTAGGTACTATATACTTAGGTTCTTAACATCCAGAGTAATCCAGAAACTAATTAAACCCCTTTGCAGGGCAACCCTACCCAAGATTGGTTCTTATCATATTTATACAGTATTGTCTTCAGACTGTTTATTTGCCCTTCTTTCCGGGGAAACTGTAAATCTATACATATGTTTACGCTACTCCCTTTGCAGTGATGGTAGAATTGCTGGCAATTGGAAGCGCCCTTTGTGAATATTTTAGGAATGTAGGCGATGGGAGTCGATGCGGTTTTGTCTTTGTCTCAGTACCGACTCTTTTTTTTTTAGTTTTAGTTTCTACTGTAGATTTTATTGTTTCTCAGTAATTTTCAAAAATTGTGGCTTATTGCCTTATACTTCTTTAACTAATCAGGTATTTTTTGCGCCACTCTTTTTTCCCAGCTAAAGCATTATAGGAAGTGGTGAAGGGTGGGCGTTTTGGGGGACTGTCATATGTAATTTTGACGTTCGAAAAGTGCTGATTCTCAGCCTAGTTGTTTGTTTTGTTTTAGTACTTTTGAGTTTGATTTAACATTGTGACAGGTAATTATGGTCTAACACAATTTAAATTATGAAATTGCCACCTACGTCTTGATTAAATTAATTCGCGGATTCGGTTTAGGAAATGTGGCGATTAGATATGAAATTATTTCTTGTTCATGACATTGTCGGTACAAAACCTATGTCAGATTACGCAGGTGCTGCAGTCAATCGTTAAAATATACGGAAATTAACATGGTAGATCAATATGCCTAGCCTTTTCCCAACTTTGTTGGGGTCGGCTTCCAGTCTAACCGGATGCAGCTGAATACTAGTATTTTACATGAAGCGACTCCTTATCTGACCTGTACAACTCAGTTACTGGGTAACACAATACCCCTTGGTAAGACTGGTTATCAGACTTTCGGGCTTCTGGCGACCCGTAACGACTGTCAAAAATCCACGAATGGCAGCCGGGACCAACGGCTTAACGTGCTTTCCGAGGCACGGAGTCTCGGTATGTAAAAATGGTCACCCATCCACGGACCAACCCCAGCAAGCGTAGTTTTACCTGATGGATCGATCCGTGCGGCTGTTATTACTTAGCCACGAGCTCCTCACGGAAACTAAAAAGATTCAAACGATATTTACTGATCGCTACTGAACAGTTCCTGGATCCGTAATCCTCCACTTTCTATTCTGGAAAGCAAGATTATTTATGTCAAAATATACGACATCAAAATCCTATTTACATAACTTATTTATAAGTTTTAACAAGGATCATTTCTAAGAGTAGTATTTTGGTAACATTTTACCTGTGTTCAGAAAATCTTCTTTAAACGACTTCTAAATCTTACCTACCATTGTGTTACAATATCAATAACTAGCTTCTGCTAGCTAATTTCTTGTTCCCTGACCCACCCCGTCGCATCTCATCGTCAGCCCGCGCTATTACTTCGTTTTCGGTTAGCGTTCTTTCCGACTTTTATTTCTTTTTGCTCGGCTCCTAAGCATCATAGCGTGATGTTAAATAGCTTATAGCCTTCCTCGAGAATTAAGCTATTAAAATGCAAAAAGATTTTTTCTAATCCAACCGGTAGTTCCAGAGATAAGCGCGTTCAAACAAAAAAACAAACTCTTCAACTTTATTGTTTGTATTGATACCAGAGAGCAGCTGATCATTTAAATGCAACTATGAATACGAGGTTAGTTATTCTTCCCATTCGTTAGCAACCGTCAAATCGTCCACATACGCCAGTACGTCAACTATAGGAGGAGCATATATACTCGAACAGGCTTACAAATCAAACGTTTAGCATAAATATACAATAAAGTCAGCTAGTGCGGAGGTCGCACGTGATTCTAATACTGCTGATCTGTTTTGAATATTGGTTTAATGATAGTCAAAAATGGCGAACAGGGCCCTTTTTAATGTAACTGATAAGTGCGACATTTTTGTCAAAAGATTACATAATCAAATCAGCCTAGCCTTTTCCCAACTATGTTGGGGTCGGCTTCCAAGCTAACCGGATGCAGCTGAATACTAATTTTGAACGGATTTAATGAATCTTCGTTTAAGGTGACTTAGCATTGTTAGAAACAATTCTTTTCATGTTACCACAAATTGAGAATCGTGTTGCATCCATTTTTTAAATTTTGAATCTCAACTCGTCTCAACAGTCCGGCGAGAGAATCTGTTCCTGACACCTGTCAGTTGGACAATTTCTAGTTGTAATAAGGATCAAATTCGTAAAACACATATTCGTTAGTATGAAACTGACCGGTGTCAAGAACACATTTTCTCGAAGAACGAACTGTAATAGAAAAAACAAAAAATTGTCAAATTAGTTTTTCATGACTACACCTGTCGTCAAAATCTCCAAGAACCTATATTGTATTCAGAACAAAGAGCACTACAGTAGGTACTTAAATAGTAGTAACAGATATAAAATTAGACTTCAATCAATACTGTGAACATTAAAATAGAACTGTGTGACGAAACGAAACGCATGCAGTTAAAGGTCGTGAGATCTAGACTGCCGGTGAAATAGGACTAGTACTTATGTATTTACAAAATGGCGTACGTCTTTAGACACCGTTTTGGGGCATGCGCTGAGGTAGCCCGCGAAATTCATTTTTTTTTTACGTTTTTGCAATTTTCAGGTCAGGTTATATGTTGAACAAAATACGATTCACGACCGTAACAAATGGGTATTTATAGAATTAAAATCATTAAACTCAACGATACAACTCTCTAAGTGAGAATGGACCTAAATGTCACGATTTCATGAAATAGTCATTCAATAGAGTATTCTGAACTTAGAGAGTTGTATTGATGATTTTAATGCTTATAATTCTGTAAATACATTTTTTTCTTTTTGCGGACGCAAATTATATTTTAATCAATATACAACTGACACTGCAACTGTAAAAAACGTAAGATTTGAATTTCGTGGGCTATCCTGTACCTTTCACCTTAAAAGCAAACACATGTGTTTGAATATTGAAGACATCCTCCTTTTTTGAGGATTGTTAAAAATATGAACTGTGTTTCACCCACACTTGAGTATGTAATAGGCTTCCTTTCTATTGTGACGTGGTTCCCTGGGCTTTGGTACTCTCAAGGTCGTTCCCGCGGTCCAAATCCTTATTAGGACCCAGCTTCTCAAAGTAATGGGTAGCTTCAAATGATGGCAAAAAATTACCTTTTGACCAAGACGATTCACGACTGAATTCATCATTTAATTGTGCTTTTGTGTTTTGGTTTTTTCTTCTGTGTTGCATCAAATAAATCCTAACTTATACTATAAATGCGGAGGAGCTCGTGGCTAAGTAATAACTGCCGGTCGGGTTCTTGCGCGTGACCATCTTTACATAGCGAGACTCCTCCGTGCCTCGGAAAGCACGATAAGCCGTTGGTCCCGGCTGTCATTCGTGGATTTTTGACAGTCGTTATGGGTCGTCAGAAGCCCGAAAGTCTGACAACCAGTCTTACCCAGGGGTATCGTATTACCCAGTTACTGGGTTGTGGAGGTCAGATAGGCAGTCGCTCCATGTAAAATACTGGTATTCAGTTGCATCCGGTTAAACTGGGGAAGCCGACCCCGATGAATGGAAGCAGATTGATTTATTTTTTATACTTTAAATGCGAAAGTGTGTTTGTTTGTTTGTTACGGTTTCACGCTAAAACGGCTGAACGGATTTGTATAAAATTTGGCACATGGTAGACCATGGCCTGCAAAAAGACATAGGCTACTTTTCATCCTGGATCGCAGACGAAGTCGCGGCCAACAGCTAGTAATATAATAAATGAGAAATGTGAATGAAATTTTTCACATGGGTGGACCATGACCTGGGTACATAAGACCCTTAAAAAAAAACATATTAAAAAAAAATATTCCCTTAAAAGGCGACCCCCTTTTAAAGGAGCATATTTTTTAAATATGTTTTTTTTATGTATTTTTACTAAATTAAAAATACCAAAAAATAGCGAATTATCATCAAAGGATGAAAATTTACTTTAAAAAGCAAATTTTCGATAATTTGTCATAAATATACAGAAAAATACGGGCGGTCAGATGCCCATGGGTGGCATTGTATAAGTAACTATCTATCTTTTAAACGCCCTTATGACACCCACACAGAGAAAGATGGTTGCTCATTCTTGAGCTCTTATTTGCAATAATGACCTATTCCAGTGTGCGAATTATTTTACTCTTACCAAATCAGGGCCTACTTGAACCATGAAAACTCAATTTAACAATTGCACTTCACACCTATAACTCCATTAAAATAATGACCACTTGAAAAAATCAAACAAATTAAATTTTGCACTCTAGCAACACGGGACGCGACGTTCTGAAATTGAGCTAATTGCAAAAGGCGGAAAACACGTCGAGAGGATTTCCGAACGTAAAAGCAAGATGGCGGCGTGATTTTTCCTTTTTAATTATCGTTTTCGGATGGAACGAGTTTAAATTGAAGGGCCTCGAAGGGAGAACGCAATGGCGGGAAAAGGGACTCCATGTTTTTTTCTATTTGTTTTATTTCAGTGATTGGGGAACGGAGGAATTTGTATGGCGTTTTTTTTTCTGTCTGTTCCTTAATTTGAGATGGCGTTTTTATGCATTGTTTGTTTTAAGTCTCCAGCACGCGTAGCTTGACAACCATATCAACGAGTTTTTTAAGGGTTTTATCGACGGAAGAATAGCCAAAATGACAGATTGTGATTGATTATCTGTCATTTCGTCTATTCTTCCGTCGACTAAACCCGTTTCTATTGTGGTCATGCTAAGCGTACTGCAGTAGATTATGGAAATAGTATCAATGCTTTATCAATGTCCGTATGGTTCCTAAGCAACTTTTTAATTCCCCAGTGTTAACGTGTTCACATAAAACACCAATTATTAGGTACTTTTTTTTTTCAATATATGTATTGTTTGGTGGGTTTACTTTTGTGACCCAAACAATTATTGCTGAGTTAAGAGCGTTTACCCTGAAAGTGGGCAACGTCGCAAATCGATGTCAAATATGTCGCTGTTTTGATTGATTTGACAATATTACTGTAAGGAAATAAGAAATGTGGCTAACTAGCGAACTAGAATATTGATTATGAAATACAATAATTAATATCGTAACACCGAATATTTAGTTTTAAGCAACGATTAGTACAACCATACGTAACGTCTGCTTTGAACAAAAACCGTTTCTAAACAAAAATAATAGTTGGTATAAATTTTATGAAAATCAAATGTAAAGTTGGAGACATTTCGACGATTCACGGTTGCATGCAGAATATATCTAGCGTCTATTTTACCGACGCGGTGTCGTTAGCTGAGAGACTAGTGATGGGACATGACCTATCGATAGATTTTATAAACTACACCGATGATTTTGTTGAGTGACATTTTTCATGTTTATCGATGGTTTATTTCTTCTCTCTTATTTCTTCTTCATGGTACAAAAACATTACTTAGAAACGGTAACACAAATACGAACGAAGTAAGTTAAACAAAATCTAACTAAAAAAAAACAACCATGTCTCTTCGTTCGGGTAAAAATAATAGAAATGGTTTTACTTTGGCTCTAAAAAAGTAAAGTGGAAAAAGCCATGGTTTTATTTCAACTTTTTGAGAGAATAATTGTAAATATATAAATATGTCTAGATAGACAGTCAAAGCTGTGAACTCGTCGAAAAAAAATAGCGTCCAACTGTTGGTCGCTAAATGCACAAACACTAGAAAAAGCACAATGACAGCACAGTGACGTGGCGCGAGTGTAAGACGTAACTGTCACGCACACTAGCATAACAAAGTTGGCTTGTTTGTTTTATTTCTTTTGCAGTGCGACACTATCTAGACATATAAAATTAAAGAGTAAATGCTTGTTTTATGTTTATTAAATCATTAACCAGATTTTTTATAAAACTACCTACGATAATTACGATTCATCAGACCAAGCCAGGCCGTGGTGGCTCTAAAAACTTTTTAAATTGTTTCTATCTCTGCCCTTATCTCGGACATGATAATTAACACAACAACACATACATACACTAGAATACCCGCATAACAAACATAAAAATACCTTGCCACCATCATCTAACACATTCCGCGCGATAATTTTTACAAAACTTCCATGTCAATAATCTTACTGCCTTTTCCCAACTATTTCAATATTTTCATCAAGTTCTTACGCCAAGAAATTTCATCTCTCTTGCTCGGCGATTCATTTTTTCGTACATTCACTCTCTCTGTCCTAATTGCTGCAGGAAAAAGGCTTCTTCTGGATGATTTGGGGAAACCTTTTGCTCAGCAGTGGGACAGTGTAGGCTAATATTAAAAAAAAAAGTATGTTCCCGTGGCATATTTTCCGACATCCATGCAGGTGAAGACACGAGCTAGTTTATAATATTCAATCTGCCTAGCCTTTCCCCAACTATGTTGGGTCGGTTTCTAGTCTAACAGGATGCAGCTGAATACTAGTATTTTACTGCATACTGACCTCCACTACCCAGTAACTGGGTAATACGATACCCCTTGGTCAGACTGTCGGAGTGTCGGGCTTCTGAGTACCCGTAACAACTGTCAAAGATCTACGAATGGCAGCCGGGACTAACGGCTTAACATGCTTTCCGAGACAGGGTTTCGATATGTAATGTATGGTCACCCATCCACGAACCGACCGCAGCAAGCGTAGCTTAACCTTCGTTCGACCTGTGCGGCTGTTATTATTAAGCCCCTTTAACAAAACATCAATATTTAACAAAATTTTCCACAATTTTCCTCCTAGCTATCTGGCAAACAGGAAAGGTACCTACAGAATTAGGGTAAGGATATAAACAAAGGACGGGAGATGTTATTAACAAAGATAGTGAGGTTCACAAAACAGGGAGTTTGGCAAAAGGTTCACTATATTTAAAAGTTATCTTCTCAGAGAAAATCAAAAATCAACATGAAAAGCCTTGTATTCAAATTAGTCTGAGCATCGGCACTTTTTAACCGACTTCCAAAAAGGACGAGGTTATATGTTCTTCGCGATTGTACTTATGCTTTTTTATTTTGTATGTCCACCGATTTTTCCGTCAATAGTGGACTGATTTTGAAAATTCTTTTTTTTATGAAAGTATAGTGTAATATATAGAGTATAGTATAGTCCCATTTAAATTTTATTAACTTTGCTTGGATAGTTTTTAAGTAAGCTTCAATAATACGTATTTTTCACACTTAGTATATGTGGATGATATGATGATAACTTCCTGTTACTGTTATTTACATAGCAGGTAGTGGTATTCGAATTTGTGTGGGGTACCACAACTATAAAGTGAAAAATAAAAACATTTTACAAAAAAAAACGACATCCAAAAAAACACTACACAGTGAAAAAAATTACTTTAATTTCGGAAGTCGGTGGCAAAAAACGAAAATTCAAAACCAAAGACACAGATACTTTTTTTTAAGTCAAAATTACATAAGACGGTCCCCCAAAACGCCCACGGCCCGCCCTTCACCACTTCCTAGTGCTTTAGCTGGGAAGAAGTGGCGCAACAAATTCAAGATTTGATACACCAATTATTTAAGAATTTGAAATAGGGGGGGGGGGCAAAAGGGTGAAAAAAAAACGTTGTCCAGCAGTTTGGTGTGTTCTTGATAAGGAGCGAATTTTTTTCTCTATGCATAAGAATACGCGCTACAATCTGCAATCCGAGCCTTTTAAATTATAAACGTTAGTTAGCACGTGCTTTGATTTAAACATGTTCCCGTCTCTATCTTGCACTTTTAGTTTGACAGTTGTGACAGGAATAACGCTTAGCCAAAGTACGTGCAAATCATTAAAAAAAATGTTTGTGGCCTGGGCCTTGTTATTGGGCCTAGACACGTAGCAGACGGGCCCACGGATCCGCCATTTTCGTATGTTCAACCATCTGCCAAACAGGGTATTACAATTCCTGGCTCCCCGCTGCTGTTTCATTCAGTCTATCCATCTCGACTGAATATTTTACAGATTTTCCACATTTTCAGGGGACGGTTTTATGCGTAGTTGAGGTATTGTAACAAGTTGGTCTTCTCTACTTTATTTAGACTGTGGTCGAACCCCAAACAAATATAAATATTGACTAAAGAGTGTCCAGTAGTTTTGTTAGCTACAACTGTTTGTTGTGTTGATTTTGGGTGTCATTGTTGGAGAAGGGGCGAATCTTGGGCATTACAAATACGTACAAAAAACAGTGCGTTTGCTTAGGAAGCAGAATTTAAGCTTTTGAATAAGTAGCTCGGTATCTGACAGACGATAAAAAATATTTTATTCTTCTTTAATCCAGTTGATTTGTCGTCTGCACAGAATGCAGTAGTCTGTAGTACCTACCTGGTAGTTTTCTTCCATACCTTAGAGCAGTGGTGGCAGAGTGGTAACGGCCCCGACTTACGAGTTGTAGGTTCGAACCCAGACAGGCGCTTTACTTTGTGTAAATTATTTCATCACCACTGCTCTCAAAACGGTGAAGGAATACATCGTGAGGAAACCGGCATGTTCTAGAATCAAAAATTCTATGACATGTGCCGTCTACCAACCCTTACTGGGCCCACGTGGTGGATTACGGCCCACTCTTTCTCACCGAGAGGAGGCCTGTGTT
This sequence comes from Agrochola lota, assembly GCA_947364205.1. Classification (NCBI taxonomy): domain Eukaryota; kingdom Metazoa; phylum Arthropoda; class Insecta; order Lepidoptera; family Noctuidae; genus Agrochola; species Agrochola lota. The sequence continues at coordinate 2,181,097 of OX376246.1, read as the reverse complement.
GTGTCCCAGCCGTGGGAAAACTGGCTTATTATACTTATGCTCTTCCATACCTATATCTCTATCAACCGTCTTCCCAGATGTTGTCAAATCTCATGTCAAGAAATTAGACGCACTATTATTCTCTCCGTAAACCAGTCCAGTTCGTGCTTACTCGACACTCGTCGACGACAGCCGCCGATATGTCGACGGCAGAGGCAGCAGTAGCCGTCGACGCGTGACAGCTGCTGTTGCCGATTGTGTATATGGGCTCTTTTCTAAAGCTTTAACAGCAGTTTTCCTCATCGGACTTACACAAACCGGCTGGTAACCTCATCATTTCTGCGGAAATACGTCCACTGATGGACATAGGCCTCCCCCAAATAGGGGGGTATGCCATAATCGCCACGCTTGGCAGGTGGGTTGACGATCGTAGTATGGCGTTAAAATGCGTAGAGAACGCTCCTGCCCATTCTCTAGTGAGTCCCTTAGTCGCCTTTTACGACACCCACGGGAAGAAATGGGATGGTACTATTCTTGATGTCCGGCACCACACGGAAACCAGCCAACCAGCCGGCTGGTAACCTATCAAACTTTTAATCGGGATAACATAACATCACGCGTTTCTTTTTAAGGGTTAGGCAGAGGTCACCCTGTTTAGCTATCGATATCCATCACGTGTGCGGAGTTTGGCTAGCTAATTTTATTTGACCCCGTATGCTTGTCACACAATCTAATCAAGCATAAATGACAGTTAACGTGGCCTTTTCAACCCTTAGGAAATTAACCTTTCTCAGTCAATACTAGCAAATGAGAAGATTTGTTGTTGGTCATCGTTTATATTAACCCAGACGGAATTAGCCTTCTTCTTCTTAGCAATAGACAAAATTTGTCAAAGTTTTCTCTTTTGAATATTGAATACGAGGCTTTTGGCTAATCAGTAAAGGGGTGTAAAAAAAATTATAACACATTTTCTTTCTTCTCTTTTCTTCTGTATGCTATAAGTAAACATAATACAAACAGTCCTAGAACAAGTGTTCCAAAAATACATATTTTCGAAGAAAAGTAATATCAATCATATTTTCAAAAAGCACCCGTATAGTTTACTAAGTTTCATTGGTAAGAGTAAATCATTTTCATTCCAACCAGTGATTCATATTTAAAGCTAAGAAAATGCGACGTTGTCATATTTCACGGGGTATTTTTATATGAAAGTAATTATTTTGTATGGAAAATGAAAACGAAAAAATAATTATTGAAAAATTATTCATACGGCAGTTGATTCTCTGTGTGCCTCATTAATCCCTAGAGTTGGGATGACCACATTTTTTTTTAAGTCCGTCATGGAGATTATTAAAAAATATTGGACACGTATTTTTTCTTTTTTTACGTAATCTATAGATTACGGTGATACATTGAGTTAAAATGTGCCATGACGTCACGAGTATGTAGATTTTATACTTACTTGTGACGTAGTGACCCCCTCACCCCATCTTAAAATGCGTTTTATCTAAGTAATATTTAATTAATATGATAAAGCAAAAAATACGTGTCTTATATTTTTTTATTATTTGACTGACGAACTAATTAGAATTTCTTTTTTTTTCCCGAGGCATTATCCCTATTACCGCTGTGCGACCTGAATTGCACTTAATTGTGTCGTAGCAAGAGTCGCTACTTATTTAAATGATTTTGCGGAGTGAATCTTCTGTACTTGTAAAGGTTAACCTACGTAGAGATTAGAGAAGAATATAACCTTACTTTCTTCCTTTGGTCCTGGGTTAAATTACAAGGTCGGGTGAAGTGTTATTGGGTTTTTTCCATCTGGAATTTCACAGTAGCAGCTCGGCGTCTGGATTTGTACCTGGTTGATGACAAGAGGCAAAACATAACTGGCGAAATCTCTGCCTATCCCTTCTGGGAGTATTGGTGTGTAGAAACCAATTTTTATTTACCATATCTTATTTAAATTAAACAAACCAAACCTCTTTCCCACCAACACTATCGACACTTGGCCACACTTGAGCAAAAGCGCGGGAAATAAGTCCGCCATTACGATGCGTCCTCCGTAGTCTGCTCGTATACAGGGCACGTACATATACGTTGAAAACTTGCTATTTATTGATATACGATTTGTTATGCTTGAGTATTTGTGAGAGGGTAGGTCTAGGCATGGATATAATATAGTTTGTTCCTACATTCTTAAAGACTAAACCTTTTTTTGCAGTACTCAAATTCTAGGTTACACGCGGCGTCGCATAGCGATATCATACTTTAAATTCATTTATTTTTATAACAGGGTTATGGGATGTTACAAAATATTGGATTAGGTACACTGTACAATACAATTCAGGAGCTACCTTAAACGTCCTGTAACTTTTTAAGGGTTTTACTACATATTCCAGGATTCCGTCTACAAAATCGGCTAATGTCCTACTAAATATTGGTCGTAGGTCTCCGCGTTTAAATATGAGACATGGATCCTGACTCAGTAATCCATACGGACACTTGTTTTTTATCATATCTGTGACTACAGAAATAGAAAAAATCGGCCAAGTGCGAACCACGCACAATGGAGGCTTCCGTAGATGGGATAATTTATCCCAAGAACAAACTTAACATTGTAGTTGAAAAGCATTTTCTCCCGTCCCTCGTGAACCTGTAAAGCTGTAGCTGTGATAGTTTTCCTTTTAATTTCGTTATACATATAAACAACTGCTGCGAATTTTTTCACTAATCCAAGTACAACCATTTAGCTGGCAGTGGGGACACACACACTTGACTCTAACAAAAAATTTCAGTTAAAAGCTTAATATTTCGCAAACGGATCCCTGAATCCAAAAATGGTTTTCACAAACCCACAATATTTTATAACGACTTTTCCAAAAACCCCACACCATGGGATGGATGAGAAAAAAGAACTTCTTTACGTGTAGGGGAAGTACCCTAAAAAAAAATTCATGATTGCCCGGCTGTCATTCGTGGATCTTTGACAGTCGTTACGGATCGTCAGCAGCCCGGAAGTCAGACAACCAATCTTACCAAGGGGTATCTTATTACCCAGTTACTGGTGTGGAGGTCGGATAGGCAGTCGCTCTATGTAAAATACAAGTATTCAGCTGCATTCGGTTAGACTGGAAGTCGACCTCTACATAGTTGGGAAAATGCTAGGCAGATTGATTTTGCTCTTGCTTAGTTCTGATTTAAAGTAGATTTGAGAAGGTATGGAACTATGTATGGGTCGTTCTGATTGGAATAGTCCCTTGTCTATGAATGCCGCTGAAAGCATACAGGAGCACATGAGTCTATATACCTATGTCTAAATCGAAATCTAAACTAATATTATAATAAAAAAGATAGTGACCGACCGAAGGTTCGGTTTCGGCAAAAAATCTAGTTTCGGCATCAGGGTCGGTTTCGGCAGTAAATCTGCCGAAGCTTCGGCCGCAATGAAACTCTGCGTTCGTTTATTATAGCGCATCGGCTGACTTCGGGTGAGTTCGTGGCTCGTGTGTCACCCGCCATCACCGGCTTTTGGTACTCTCAAATTTTTGTTCCAAGAAGTAGCTGACCTGTTTTGTAAATGTTTGGGTTTTCCAAAAAAAAAAAAAAACATTGGTGAACTTCAATTCTGCCATGTCTGCATAAGTGTCAAAAATAAGCAGTAAACAATAGATTTTTAACATGTTTAAAAAATAAACGGTTTCAGTTTCGGCCGAAACTGAGACAAATACCGAAGATTCCGGTAGAAAGTCCATTTCGGTCGGACACAAGAAAAGAGAAAAGAAAAGATTTGATTTTCTGTACGTTTGTTTCTTACGCTTTCACATCAAAACGGCTGAACGGGTAGACCATGACCTGGAGAAGGCCATAGGATATTTTTTGTCCCGATATTCTCACGGGATCGAGACTTATGCGGCAGAAACCGCGGCGCTTCAATATAAGCGAACTAATAAGAAAACCCCCCTATTGCAGGTGTCTGTAACCGACGGTACCCGCCCTCTATCAAATTAAAATCCCCTCATCCCTATAGGGCGTAGAATTGTGCATTCACACTTCCGTATTTTGGCACAGTCCTTTGAAAGGGGGTCAAACTATTACGATTATCTTAGCGGAACCCAATTGAAACTTGATACAATTGATACAACTTTGGTATCTAACAGAAAACATCTCATTCAAATGTTGTATTCAAGAACCTTCTTTGATTTTCTGGACAAATATTGTTAATCTACCTTCTGCCAGCGACTTCGTTCGCGTGGAAGTCGTAAGTTAAACAGGGTGTCAGGGACATCGACGCGAAAACTGTTACCATGGATTCAGACATGATTCTGAACGCACCTGCGTTGAAATTTTTCGTCGGTTATTAAAAAAAAAACTGCTGTTTCATAGACAATTGCATTACCTACGCGGTCAAAATATATGGAACAGCAGTTTTTTTTTTAGAACCGACGAAAAATTTACTGACTTCTTGACAATTCTATAGAATAGTAGGATAAGGATATAAGTTAGTTAGGATTCCTCAGCATATCATTCATATTTCAGCATTTTTACCCAAAAAGCAAAAGACCCAAATACATTCCTTTAACACGTGGCTAAATAGAAAGTTTGCATCGGATTTTCTTTTCCCCTCACAAGATATAGAAGGAAGATAATTAATCCGAACCGATTTGGCTAAAATAAGAAAGAGGAAAAGAAAAATGTTTACTTATTTCGCTCCGTGTCTGTGGAAGCCGATTCCACACTATTTGCAAAAGTTCCGTCCTATGTATCTCGTATTTTCGAGTTCGTTTCAAACAGTCTTAAGGCGACGATAACCGACTTTTAACAATTTTATACTGAAGATCACGTCTAAACGAATAGTGTTAATGATTTGGAAAAATATATGTTAAATTAGAGCATTTTCTTAATGACTTAATATAGGAATATTTTTGATTATGTTTATATTACCTACATAGTTAAATTAATTTGTAAAGGTATTTCTAACGCGGATAAAAAACTGAGAATCACGCTAAATCTATCAAGCGTATTTTTCTGAAACCTTCACCAATTTTAAGATAATTTAATTATTGGTCTTTTAGTATACGTGTTGTATTAAAATACCGTTTGTTTTATGTATAATAAATTGATAATGCGTTTAATTTGGGACAGCGTTCATTGATGGGCGAGTCCTATTACTGGCTGGACGTACGACGCGTTGCGTGAGCTCAGTACAGAACCATACTGTAATAATACTAGCCTATTACTGTCCCACTGCAGGGCAAAGGCCTCTTCTCATAAGCAGAAGGCACGAGTATTGATCACCACGCTTGCTGAAGACTGGTTGGCGATTTCAGACTTCAAACCTAAACAAGGCTATATTATTTTACGTACTCGTATATTCTCCGAAACAGTTCTTAACTCCCCCATAGATATTAAAAAGCTACCCTTGCCACTATTACTTTGCCGAAACAGTAAAGAAAATATAAGTGGTATTTTATATCAATCTACTGGCAACACTTGTGATGAATGTGTTGCCCAGTTTTAATATCTTTTTTTATTGCCAGCCGACGGTTTGCGATGTTGTCTGTTATTTCTGCTGTTTATTGTTTATTTTCTTGTTTTCTGTTTATTTTAGTTTGTTTATTGGTTTGCTTTTTTGAACTTGGGAGTTGTTTTTGTTAGATAGGGTATTTTTAGGGAGTTGGAAAGTAGGGTAAGATAGGAGTCTAGATAAATTGTGTTAGGTTAGAATAAACTTTAGAAAGTTCTAATTTAGAGATTGTATTGTTGTTCTACTATTCTACATATACAATGTCGCCCATGGGCATGTGACCGCCCGTATTTTTTTGAATATTCATGACAAATTATCGATAATAAACTTAAAAAGGGGGGTCTATCTTTATTTTTTATTTTTTTATTTTTTCTTATATTTTTTTTTTCAGTATCCCGCTATTATTTTATGTATAATTAACATAATTTCACTTATGTTTTTTAAAATAAAAACTGTTTTTTTGGAAAAAAAAATCTTCACCTCCGTTTTTTTTTCATAGTCGACAAATTTTACTAAAAATGTTTAGTTAATCCGATAAAATAACTCGTAAGCTATTAGAAATAATAAACAGAATACAAATCGAGCCAATAACATAGAAGATATGGCAAACGCTACTAAAAACATAAAAAATTGAATAACATGAAAAATATTAAAGATAGACCCCCCCTTTTAAAGTTAATTTTCGATAATTTTTCATGAATATTCAGAAAAATACGGGCGGTCACATGCCCATGGGCGACATTGTATAACATCACGCTTGTAAGGCTGCCTGTCCACTGGAGCGGAGCGGAGAGGAGAGGAGTGGAGCGGAGCTGTGCCAATATTAACCAATGGGATTGTATAAAATCTCCGTTCCGCTTATACACACACAGCAGGGACACAGATAGACAGATATTTAACAGGGATTTGCGAACTACATAGCTTAAAAATTCATACAAAACCGGGAAGCGGAGAGGCGATGCGGAAAAATACCTGCCGCGAAGTATTGCAGCCGCGCGGCTGGGGTAGTATATATGTGGGCTAGCTCTTTGATTCGACTTGAGACTGGGTACAAAAGTAACCCTTTGAACTTTGACACACACAAATTACTCGTCGCGTGAACTCGGTCTACCTCCCCACAGTCCGCAACACTGCTCCGCTATCTCGCTCGGACAGCCGTAACTCCGCTCCGCTGACTCCCTCCGCATCAATGGGCAGACACTGTTAGCAACTCCGCTGCCACGCTCCTCTCCGCTGCCTTGCTCCGCTTCAAAGGACAGGCAGCCTCAAGGCTTGTGCAGACCAGCGCCGCTTGTCGCTCGACGCGACACCGGTTATTGTTATACTGTGAAGCTTTCTTAGAAATTGTATTGTTCGTGTCGCGTCGCGCGACAAGTCGCGCTGGTCTGCACAAGCCTTAATCCTGGAAGGATTAGATGGAGGTGTACTATCGAAGAAGTTCATATCTAACCACCGTAAGGACTATTCTTGCTTGCAGCGCTCGGCCGCTATAGAACCGGGACGGAATAAATGTGGTCATCGTGTTCACGGGATTTTGTTTTCAAACTGCTTACATATGAATTTCTTCGATAGTACTCGTACCTCCTGGATTTAATGGGTTCCTGAAGTTGCGAGTGTTTTTGGGATTTCCCATTAGGAAATTCTCAATAGCGGACCGGAGTCTTCATCCCGTTTAATTACAGAAGGGTCGCTTATAGATACACTAGCTTTTCCCGCGGCTTTTTATCGCGTGGAAGTCGGAAATTAACCCACGAAAACATACTACTGGGATAAAAAAGTATCTTAGGTGTTAATTCAGGTTATAAACTATCTGTCTTTCTCATCCAAATCCTATGAGTATCATAACAAGACATAATGATTGAATACTATCGTGAATTCATGCAAGCCTAGTACTTTTTGTTAGGTTACTGCTCAGAAATTGTGCACAACGTCTAATTGAAATACTATCTTGAATTCATGCAAGCCTAGTAGTTTTTGTTAGATTGCTCAGAAATTGTGCATACATATCTAATGATTGAAATAAGTACTATGTATATCGTGAATTCATGCAAGCCTAGTACATTTTGTTAGGTTGTACCAAGATTCAAGTTTATTAGCTTTGAGAATAAAAAAATTCATACAAACAAAACCCCCCATTTCACCCCCTTTTTTTTTTTTTTTGAGAATGGGAAATCGTCAAATGACTTCTCCCGCTCTGGGCCGAGCGAGAGGGTGTGTCAGACTTTTACTGACTAAAACCCACCCGTGTTCCTTCCGTTGCCTGTGTGCCGGGCCCGCGATATCCCTTTCGGACAAACCCGCAACCCCAGCACCCCATTTCACCCCCTTAAAAGTCGAATTTTCAAAAACCCCTTAGTGCTTCCAAATTTCACGTTCCTAGTCCCAGTAGTTTCGGGTGTGCGTTGATATGTCAGTCAGTCAGTCAGTTTCTCCTTTTATATACAGGGTGGCAGAAACATCGACGCAAAAACTGATACCATGGATTGAGTACATGATTCTCTGATGTGCTGTCATTGTGAATTTTTTTCACAATGACAGCACAATGACAGCACAATGACAGCACAATGACAGCACAATGACAGCACAATGACAGCACAATGACAGCACAATGACAGCACAATGACAGCACAATGACAGCACAATGACAGCACAATGACAGCACAATGACAGAACAATGACAGCACAATGACAGCACAATGACAGCCCAATGACAGCACAATGACAGCACAATGACAGCACAGTGACAGCACAATGACAGCACAATGACAGCACAATGACAGCACAATGACAGCCCAATGACAGCACAATGACATCACAATGACAGCACAATGATAACACAATGACAGCAAAATGACAGTACAATGACAGCACAATGACAGCCCAATGACAGCACAATGACAGCACAATGACAGCACAATGACAGCACAATGACAGCACAATGACAGCACAATGACAGCACAATGACAGCACAATAAGGGCACAGTGACAGCACAATGACAGAATAATGACGTGGCGCGAGTGTAAGACGTAGCTGTCACGCACACCAGCATAACAAAATTGGCCTGTTTGTTTAGTTTAGTTCTTTTGCACGAGACTATCTAGACAATATAAATAATCAAATATAAATGACTTATAAGTTAAAGATAGCGAAATGTAGGTGAGCAATAGATGAGGGCTCGGAAACGTTATTTATAATAACGTTTTTGAAATTTTGTAACAGTTCTCGATTTTCTTTGTAGGTACAACATTTTGTTTCGGAATGAAAACGAAATGAGAAAGTATGCAAAATCCGGTTTATTCCGCAGGACGCAGCCGCGCACAGTGCGTGCGCCGACAAGCATTAACTTGTTTAGTTAAATTGTACCTTATCTTCATTTCATTACATCATTGATTCCAATAATAATAATAAATAATAAAAAGTATTTATTTCACAAAAACATAGCACTTTGCACTGTATACATTGCTTTAAATAATATTTACAATATGATGCAATAGTAGACTCTATCTTTTAAACTAGGACTAGCCTGTATCTTAAAAGATAGGGTTCAGCCAAGTGGATTCCGTTATTATTCACAACCAGAAACAAGTGAAGACAGTGTCAATGTTTTGTACTAACAGCTGTACAGAAATAGAAATAAAAAAAAAAACAACAAAAACTAATTCTACGTTACACAAGGGATGTGAATGATGGAGACATGCATGTGTATGTATGTGTAGGGGTGTGTGGGTGTGCGGAGTGTGAGTGATATGTGTGTGTGTGTGTGGGGTGTGGGTGTGTGTATGAGTGTGTGTGGGGGAAGTGATTCGTAAATTTAGTAAATATGTAATAACTGGATATAAAGTGTGAGATGTGATCTATGAGTATGTATGTGATTTTTATTAGGTTACGTAAGTAAGCAGATTCTCTGTAGCCACATAGTCTTGTTGTAATAGCCATTGGCTTATTTCTTTCCTTAACATATATCTATTTAAATCCAGTATGTTTAGCTTTTTATGCAGATTTTTGTATAAATGTTTACTTAAGACGTAAAATTGGTGTTGGGCAAAAGAGGTTTTATGTTTAACGCCTGACGGGACATTTGTGCGCTTTTTAGGGTTTGATTTAGGCATGGATCTATGTGTCCTGAGGGCTGACTGCAGAATGAATAGTTGTCGTACAGTCAGGACCTTACAGTCGTCGTAGAGTTGTCTAGTTGGATATCGATATGGTTTTTTACACATAACCTTTAGTACAGCTCTTTGAGCTCTCTCAGCTCTCAGTAAGTTGGTCTTTGATGCACCGCCCCACGCAGTAATGCAATATCCAATTATAGACTGACACAGTGCAAAATAAACCATTCTCAGTGTGCCCATGTCGGCGGGATCTCTTAGCGATTTGAAAACGTAAATGAGCCGCAATATTCTCGAAGTTATCATATCGATCTGTTTGTCCCATCTCAGGCATTCATCAATTTGCAAGCCTAAATACTTGACACTATCGCATCTGTCCAGTGTAGGGCAAGTACAAGTATTGGATACAAAAAATACAAAAAAATACAAAATAGTTTATTGTGCCAAATAGAAAATTACATTACATTTGAACGTATTTGGAGCCTCCTTTTAGGCAAACAATGCCTGTATTAGAAGGCTCCGCTCTTTCACAACATAGTAAAACATTTATGGGTAACTATATAATGTAAGTACATTTTTCTGCATTTAGCTATTAAAAAGGATGAACTCTGGCATGAGTGAGCAATTATTGTAAAGTCCTTAGGGGGCATAGTATTACGTCGGATCGCGAAAGGAATGTAACAGGTCTTATCTAAATTGAGAGTTAGTAGGCTATCGTGAAACCAATTCATGATCTGACTAAGAGCGTGTTCTGCCATTGCTCTAACTGCATCCCAAGTAGGACCATAAATGACGATTGCAGTGTCATCCGCATACGCGTATATCTTGCAGTTAGGGAGAATCATTCTGCAGAGGTCATTCATGTAAATTAGGAACATAGTGGGCCCCAATATGCTTCCCTGGGGCACGCCATAGGTCACAGTTTCCTCATCACTGACATAATCACCTATTTTAACGAACTGTGAGCGATTTTTAAGATAGTCCTTATACATTTCTAGTGCTGTGCCTCGTACACCCAGATGTTCCATCCTTGCTATGAGTTTGGGAACAGAAACTGTGTCGAAGGCCTTTGAGAGGTCTAGAAATATGCCCAAGCATTTAGACCCACCATCAAGTTCCTTTGCCACAAATTGTGGCAATGCGCTTGACACTTAGCTATGGATTAGAGTTATGTTGCGAGTTTCCTATCGATCAACCCAAAAATGGTTAAAAACATTTTAATGCCCTGCGAACGATTTAAATTGTGTTCTTTTTCAAAAACGTTTTAATAACGTTCCGTTCGAACGTAACCGAAACAAATCGTTCTTTAAGTTTTTAAGACGAAACCATTTCGAAAAATATACCGTTATCCGAGCCATGCAATAGATCTCTGCCTATCTCTTACGGTTATATACAGGTGTGCTGTTATGTAAGTATATAAGGTCAGGCCCTAATACGGTCCACATACAGTGTAGAAGCTTAAGTCCGGTTAAGCAGCTACGACCTCCTCAGAGGTCAACTGCGAGATGCCATATAGACAAAAAAAAAAAAAAACGTGCGATCACGTCAGCGCGGGATGTGGTCACTTGCGTTCGTAACACCGTGCATTACAAAGTCCCTGAATTAGGGTACCTACTTGCGTTAATCAGCCAAAAGGTAACAATTAATAAAATTCGTTTTCGTGTGGTTAGTGATGATGTCAGTTTTTATGCCGCCCATGAGCCTTTGATTTGGCTTCACATGCCGTCGAGAAATATTCTCAGGCATGCCGGTTTCCTCACGATGTTTTCCTTCATCGTTTTCGAAGCATGTGATACAATACGCACATGAATCCGAAAAGTCAGAGGTGGGTTACTTGTGTTCGAACTCGAGATGTATGACTTGGCAGTACGATGGTCATACCTCTAGGCCAGTGGTCGGCAAACTCATTAGTCAATAGAGCCAAATGTCAGTACTATAACAACTAAGATTTCATATGAGAGCCAATACTTTCTGTGTGTCCAAACCAAAGATTTAAATCGTAGATTTGCCCTCGCCGTACGGAGTCGCATGAAAAAGTGTCCGTACTGAGAAGAGCGAGCTCACACATTAACAATGGTGTTTCCATGACAATGAAGTCAAGTCTCTGCGACACTGTTTGTATCAGAGGCGTCAAAATGAAATAAAAATGCGACCATCATTTGACGCGGCAGGGCAAATCTACGATTTAAATCTTTGGTCCAAACTGTCTCAATACAGTTTTCTTAATCTTTTCTCCAATCCTCTTTCACTCCACAACGCTTCCTAAACTTAACTTGCCAAGAATTAGGATGCCTTCATTATGATATCGTCTGATATATGATGAAAGTATCTTAGTTATTAACAAGTTAACCTTGAGAAACTTTGATAGGTACTGTAAATGATTAATTTTCGATGTCCTGTTAATAGGGAAGATGACTAAAAAATTTTTTTTGTCCGTCTTTGAGATTATAAAAAAATAATGGACACGTATTTTTTCTTTTTTACGTAATCTAAAGATTACGGCGACACATTGAGGTAAAATGTACTATGACGTCACGAGTATGTAGATTTTATACATACTACTGACGTAGTGACCCCCACTCCCCAACCTAAAATTCGTTTTATCTAAGTATTTTTTTATTAATATAATAAAGCAAAAAATACGTGTCTAATATTTGTTTATTATCTCAAAGACGGACTAAATGTTATCTAGTTAGAATTTCATCCCTATTATTAGTGTAAATTCTTCGGAAGTAAAATTTGGAAATATAATTTGAATTTTGAATAAAACTTGATATTTATTTATTTATTTATTTATTTAAGGAAAAACAAACAGTAGCACAATAAGGTTACACTTATGATCTTGAACATACATATCATTCATTATTCATTTATTCATTTTTGATATCTTGCTTAATTAATGAATAATGACCGAAACCCCGACCCCCGCGCGATCTACGCTCACACTCATCGACATTAGTACAGAGCCGCACTCTATAGGCCAAAGACCATGCGGCTTCGCGAGCCGCGGTTTGCCGACCACTGCACTAGACTATTTATTTATTTATTTATTGGAGAACCAACAGCTATAACAAATGGATAACAGTTGGATGTGAAACATACAGCCAATTACAGGTTCTCACGGGTAAAACAGGATAAGTAACAGAAATCTTAGGATCATTAAAAGCACGAAAAAAATAAAAAAAATAATAACATATATGTATAAGGTACAATAAGCACTATGCACTTTTAAAGAAGTCAGCGTTCAGCTGAGCGCGTGCAGAATAACTATTGATGGTAAATGGGTCAAATGAGAACTCTTTACAAAAAATATTAAAGTCCTTACTCGCTCGCACCATGTATGAGTTTTGCCTGTAGTTAGAAGAGGAAAAAGGAATGGAGATAGGCGGATTAAATCTAACTGATCTCTGAGGAACATTGAAGCGTAGTTTATGTAGGAAATCAGGACAGTCGATCTTGTTCGACATAATTTTTAAAAGGAAAGTGCAATCTGCCAGTCGACGACGATTTATGAGTGGCTGTAAATGAAATTTCTTGCAAAGATTTATGTAATTATCAGAATGGTATGGTATACGTAGCCGAAAACATAGGAAACGAATAAATCTTTTTTGTTCATTCTCAATACGATCAATATACTTGCCATAACACGGGTTCCAGATTTGTGACGCATATTCAAGATGACTTCTCACAAAAGAGCAATAAAGAATTTTAAGGGTCTTGGTCTTTTTGAAGCACCCTGCGAGTCTCATAACAAAACCCAGTGACTTCGAAGCTTTGGCCACTATTTGCTCAATGTGCACGTTAAATAAGAGTTTGGAGTCATGAAAAACGCCCAGGTCGCGTACGCCGTCGCATCTGTTTAATAGCTGCCCTTTAAGTTGATAAGTTGTAGGGAGAGGGACGCGTTTTCTGTTAAAGGAGATTAATGAACATTTAACAGGGTTCAAGTCTAGTTTATTAGTTAAACAATAATCATCCAATCGCGCCAGGTCAGATTGGAGAGCATCCATGTCATCGTCTGATGATATTGCAGAAAATATCTTCATGTCATCAGCAAAACAGAGCAAATTTGAGTTATGGAAACACGAGTCGATGTCGCCCACATAAATGATAAAAAGTAACGGACCCATCAAAGAACCTTGAGGCACACCACTTGGAGCTGAAACCCAGCTCGATATGTAGTTACTGACAACGACAGCTTGAGATCTGTTTTCAAGATATGAAGTAAACCAACGAAGTAGATCTCCTCTGATACCATTGTTAAAAAGCTTTATTTTAAGGATATTGTGGTCAATTCTATCAAAAGCCTTACTGTAATCCGTGTAAACGACATCGACCTGTGCCCCATTGTCCATTCTGTCCGTTAGGAAGTCATTGAGCAAAGCCAGGTTAGATGTAGTTGAACGACCCTTAAGAAATCCGTGCTGAGAAGGGCTAAAGGACTGACTCAGTGCTGCGTAAACTTGGTCGTAGACAACCCTCTCAAAGACTTTAGCCAATATGCACAGTTTGGAAATAGGTCAGTAGTTAACTATTTCATTTTTGTGGCCTTTTTTATGCACCGGAGTTATAAAGGCGGACTTCCAGATTTGGGGAACAGAACGAGAAGAGAGTGATTTTGTAAACAATAGAGATACTGGTGAGGCTATGGTTTTAGCACTCCCAATCAGCAATTTAGGTGATAAGTGGTCCGGACCAGCAGATTTAATTGGATCAATTTTACTAATTAGTTTAACTATAACATGTGGGTCAATCTCAATTGAGTGAATATCAGAGGGTAAATTATAATTTGCAGCTTGAGGAGGACAGTAACTTGTAGTCACTACATTGGTAGGATCAAGATAAGTAGAATAGAAGTGGGAAGAAAATGCATTACAAATAGACTCAGGAGAAGAAATCGTCATATCACCATACTTGAGGAAACTGGGTATTGCATTGGACTTGTATCTCTGCTTCACAAAGGTCCAAAAGCGTTTAGGATTCCTTTCGATGGAGGCTTCTGTATCAGCTAAGTAGTTGGTGTAACAATCCGCTTCAAGTTTATTAACTCGCTCACGTAAATGTTTAAAGGTCGCCTCATCTGAAAGTCTGCCATACGTCTTAAATTTACGGAGATATTTAGCCTTCTCCTTGATCAAGCGTTTAAGTGCCGGGGAGTACCAAATAGGGTATGAGCTGTGAGAGACTGTCTTAGTTGGCACATACTTATGTTGAATATCCGCTATAGTAGCATAAAAGTAGTCTATCACTGCTTTAAAATTAAATTATAAATATGGTATTTCTGTTGGATTGAACGGTGTCGTGTTTGACCACTATTTTCATTTAGAGTGTTTTGTCAAGGTCGTTGTCCGGGGGAGTACAACCATAATTACCAGCAAGTGGTTCGTCTCGTCTGCAACATACCTCATTACATTAGCCGGTCACCACTGCTAATGTCACTCGTATGTTGTGACCATTATTACTGGATAAGTCCACGTTCGCACGGACGAAATATCGCTGCGATTTTTTTTTAGGCATTGGCGCCGGTAGCGCGCCTCCGCCGTGAAACCATAACAGCGAAACCGCAGTAGGTCAATTCAAAAGACTCGCGTCATTTTCCGCTACTTGAATCGGATGCGAGTAGCGGAACATGACGCGAGTCAGTTCAATTGAACTACTGCGGTTTCGCTGCTGTGGTTTCGCGGCGGAGGTGTGCTCCTGGCGTAGATTTTCAACGGTCTGCTCAGCGCCGAGAGCTAAAAATCCAACAGTGTGTTTTTTCAACGTGCTGCGACGAGAGTGCGTCCCAGCCCGTTGAATTCTCAACGCTGGGCTCAACACAGAGAGTTGAAAATCCAAACCGCGATAAAATCCCTCCGCGATATTTTTACTTCCGTGCAAACGTGGGCTAACGGCCCCGAGTACGAGTATAACCCCAGTAGCACAACTCCGCCGCTAAACCATAGCAGCGAAACCACAGTAGTTCAATTCAACTGGCTCGCGTCGTCGCGTCATGTTCTGCTACGCGAAATTCGAGTAGCGGAACATGACGCGAGCCAGTTGAATTGAACTACTGTGGTTTCGCTGCTATGGTTTAGCCAAACCACGACTATACAACTCGTATGTCGGTACAGGCACTTTATTTATTTAAGTTCTTTGGAAGACTTATTTTACTTTGTTTAATTATTTCAATCAGTGCTATCAAAACGGTTAACGAAAACGTCCTGAGGAAACTGCTATGTCCTAGAGCCATCCACCAACTCGCACTGTGCTCGGTAAAATTACGGCCCACTCCCTCTCACGGAGAGGAGGCCTGAGTGCCAGCAGTGGGTACAATATAGACTGATTTTGATTATGAATAAACCCTCTTCAATTCCATGTTTTCTTTTGTTTCTAGATGAGGCAGCCAAGCTGGTGATATTGGCGGGATGCAGGGCGGCGGTGCGCCCGCCGCGGACGCCGATCAGGCGCAGTTTGAGGCGGACAAGCGAGCCGTTTATAAGTATGTATTGTTTATCATTTATCCAGTAGACTTTGTGAGCTCTTAAATTAATGCTATTAACTGTACTGGGTCTACCACCAGCTGTTATAGCACTATTATTTAAATCTTACTTCAGTGGGAGAACGAGATGGAGATATACGTTATGTAAAGCTTCATCTCTTTCCTACAAGTGTTTAAATAAATTAACATGACTATGCAACACCCAATACATACCAATTATATATATATATATATATATATGATACAAATTATTATAACTTTTTAACCAAATATTAAAATTTATTTCCTATTGGGGATGATGACAAATTTTTTTTTAGTTTTCTAGAAGATTATTTAAAAATATTGGACACGTATTTTTTCTTTTTTTACGTAATCTTAAGATTACGGCGGTACATTGAGTTAAAATGTGCCATGACGTCACGAGTATGTAGATTTTATACTTACTTGTGACGTAGCGACTCCCACTCCCCAACTTAAATTGCGTTTTATCTAAGTATTTTTTTATAAATATGATAAAGCAAAAAATACGTGTCCAATATTATTTTATTATCTGTCTGACGGACTAATTAGAATTTCATTTTTTTTACCCAGGCATCATCCCTATTCTCGTTATTGCAAATCAAATCAAATCAAATCATTTATTATTGCAAACATGGGTAAATTGGGTATGGTAAACATGGGTATTATTGCACCTACCACTGTTTGCCACCTTGTTGAATAAACTCGAAGATTATGGCATAAGAGGCAACGTTCTAAACCTGATAAAGTCTTACCTCACTGATCGAAAACAGTACACAGAAATATCAAGAATATGCACTAAAACTAAGCGTGAACTCAAATATTTATCCTCTGGTAGGATAACTATGTTTGGGGTTCCGCAAGGTAGTGTACTGGGGCCATTGTTATTCCTGCTCTACATTAACGATCTACCGACTCAAATCCATCATCCAATGACATTATTTGCAGATGACAGCACAGCTTTAATTGCATGCACAGATAAAACGACGTACGAAAAAGATATAAATAACACCCTTAAAACTATAATTGATTGGCTTAACAGGAATAATTTAGTAATAAATCTCAAAAAAACACAAGTCATGCACTTCTATCAACGACTAGAGCCTGATAATATGATTATTCAATATAATGACCACAACGTTGATACTACTACAGTAACAAAATTCTTAGGAGTTCACATAGATAATAAACTGACATGGAAGCATCATGCTGAATACGTATGCAATAAATTAAGTACAACGGCATATGCACTCTATATCCTATCAAAAAAAGTTAATTTGAATACATTAGTGACAGCATATCACGGTCTAGTGGCTTCCACACTAAGATTCGGTGTCATATTTTGGGGAAACTGCAGTGAAAGGGAAAGGATATTTAGAGCCCAAAAACGCTGTATGCGATCAATGACAGGTCTCAAAACGACAGAAAGCTGTCAACCAGTTTTTAAATCGCTAAAGATTCTGACATTGCCTTCGTTGTATGTTCTGGAAGTTGCCATGTTTGTCAAAACGAACAAGCACCTGTTTACGTCAGTAGCGGATAAACGCCAACGCTCAGGACCACTAAGGTCACAATACAAAAACCAACTTTACACAGGTGGTTACCAAACTTCCTTACTAAAAAACAATATTTTAATCATGGGTCCCATAATATATAATAAACTACCACTACATTTAAAAGATTTACCCACCAACGTTTTTAAAAAAAAGTTGACAAGACTGCTACTAGACAAGTGTTACTACACAATTAAAGACTTCATTAATGACACTTTCGGTTAACGATGCTTATGCTGCTTTATTAAACCCAATTTGTTGACATTTAAAATTGAATTTTCTGTAATTGTTAAATCTAATTTGTTGACATTGTTAGCTTGTTTTATTGAGATCTTTGTGTTTAATTATACTTAAAATTAACTTAATGACATTTCGATTTATTCGTTTTTTTTTTTTTTTTCTTTATTTTATTTTATTTTATTGACACTTTGCTTTATTTCTTAATTTGTTAACATTTGTAATTTAATTTCTTTTTGACATTTTATAACTTAATTTATTGACATTGTTAGTGTGGGTATTTAATTGAGGATGAGAATTTTTCTAATGAATGTTACTAACCGAATGGAACGCTTTTTATGTTTGTTTAAATTTCTTGTATGTTTAATTAATGTTTTTTATGTTAAATAATTTTTGCATGCCGTAAGGCAAAATGTATCGGGACACTTAACAAAATACCATCATATCTGTATACCTACATTATTGGCAAATAAATGATTCTATTCTATTCTATTCTATTTGTCTCTGCATCGCCCAAAGGTTGACCGTTGGAAAATGCCTGTGGCATTAAGTCGGCCTTTGTACATTTTAAAGTATTAAATAAATAAAATAAAATAAAAGATTTTTGCAATAACAAGTGTCAATTATCATATTTGTATCAAAAGCATTTTTATATAAACAAGCTTCTACAAACTATAATATCAGAATTAATCCATATTTATCCAATTAGTTTAAATCATGGTATAATAATATACTTCGCCAGGTATAGCATTTCGAGACACAGTGGTCACGTGGGTGACACAAGCCTACGTCATCACATCTGTGTTACCAGAAGTTTGTAATAATAACTCCCCAACCACCTTTATTACCTGTGCGAAGCCGATAAAACAATGAGGTTTTAATTAACAATTACGTTTGTTTATGTTTAAATTGAATTGTTTCGTTTGATTAGACAAACGAAACGACAATTTAAATGCTTTGAACATATTTTTTAATAGAATGGTGACTGAAATCTTTCCTTATTTCGTGTTTTGTTAAAATAAAATGGTAACTGGATAGTGACGTAAGCATGTGTCGCTCCCGGAATGCCAGGACCTTGTTTTATTAGACCATGGTTTAAACCTTCCGCGACGAGGCATAGATATGCGATTGGTCGAGTCGCTTGTCTGGGTCGCTGCAAGGCTCTTGATTGGTTGAATCATTCAGATGCGATTTATAATCCGGTTACAACTTGTATCGTGTATTTGCAATAAAATACCTAAATATTACAAGGAAAAGGCAAAGATGTGAAGGGTTGATGTTTGATTAAATGTTGATAAATGCGTCATTTTGTTTTCAACTTAGTTTTTCCTGTTTGGTACAAATTTTATAACTATTAACACTAACTCATATAGTATACTTAGCATGTTTAAATTTTTGTTTGGTGTAGGTACTATTGAAGAACTTCATATTTAAGCAGTTTGAAAACAAAATCCCGTGAACTCGATGACTACATCTGTTACGGCCCCGGTTTTATTGCCGCCGAGCACTGCAAGCAGAAATAGTCTTGACGGTGTATATATATGAAGATCTTCGATGGTACCTACTTTAAACTTTGGCACAATAATAGTAATTTATGCTATAAGTGCGGAAGGTAGGTGATTTCCGACGAGTGTATAAGTCGACACGAGTCGGAAATCATCTTACGCACGTGTATCATACAACGTTATACTATGCATTGTGCGAGAAAAAAAAAAAAAAAACGAGCGAGCCTTACGGCAGTCGCTTGTGATGTGTAACATCTAACATACGACGACGTATATAAATGATAAAAACAAAATTAATTCATGACTGACTTTTGGCAATGATTTTTACTTTGTCTTCGACTTTGACTTTGTCTTTGACTTTGACTTGATTTTAACCATCGTCATAATCATCGCCATCGTCATCATCATCATCATCATCATCTGATTTGTAAATACTAATTTGTGAAAAACTTTTCTCAAATAATAAAATCTCTGAGACGAGACGGGCTGACGACAGCCTCAAAAATAAAAAAAACACAGAAAAGTAAAAAGCACTAGTGAAAAAAAGTGACACTTTCCGCACAAATGGACTACTTGGAAAACGCTCTTTTCGAGCAAATGCATTGTAAAGATATAAATATCATCCATTTGTTTTATTATATTATTATTCCGATTTGTAGCTTTTTTTTAAAGTTTTTAAATGCTCATACTGTAAAATCTGATTTTTGGACTTATCAGAAACCCGCACTAGGCCCGCGTGGTGGGTTACGGCCCACTCTCTCTCACAGAGAGGAGGCTTGTGGCCCAGTAGTGGGAATATTATAGGCAGCACATTCTTATACTATAGGCGTAACATAATTAATTCCAGTATTGAAGACGCAGAAGCTCGTGGCTAAGTAACAATAGCCGCACTGGTCGATCCATCAGGTTAAGCTACGCTTGCCAGGGTTTGTCAGTGGATGGGTGACCATCTTTACATACCGAGAATCCTCCGTGCCTCGGAAAGCACGTTAAGCCGTTGGTCCCGGCTGTCATTCGTGGATCTTTGAGAGTCGTTACGAGTCGTCAGAAGCCCGAAAGTCTGACACCAGTCTTACCAAGGGGTATCGTATTACCCAGTTACTGGGTTGTGGAGGTCAGATAGGCAGTCGCTCCATGTAAAATACTGGTATTCAGCTGCATCCGGTTAGACTGGAAGCCGACCCCAAAAAAAAAGGAAAAGGCTAGGCAGATTGATTGATTGAAGAAGCAGAACAGGAAGCGAGTCAAAGGATAAAACACGTCGGTTCTCTTTCCTACGAAAATCAAGATTATAGACGACTAAACTGCAACTTATTTTACGTTCGCAATATAATTTCTAAAAATGTAATTTTATTTTTATTTTTATACAGGGTGGCATACATCGATGCGAAAACTGTTAACATGGATAGTAGTACAAGTTTTCGCGTCGATGTCCCTCCCATCCTGTATATCTGACACCTACACATAAGATACATAACTTAAAAAAAAAAAGACTTTTTCAATGGTACTAGTCATGTTTAAATCAACTTAGTTTACGTTAGCATAAAGTTGATATTTGTTTAACTGGAAATAACATCAATTGGAAACATGGATTTTATTAGACCTTGGGTTAGACGGGCTGAATGTTTTTTTCGCCGTGGACGAAGATGAGACGCATTTTTATTTTGTGGCAAGCAGGGCTTGGAACCGGTACCAAAAGTACAGGTTCTGTATCGGTACATAGCGGTTCTTGCCATTTCGGTACCTGGGTACCGGATTCAACGGGTACCGGTTTCAACGGGTACCGGTTCCTGACTGGTAAACTAAACTCAATCTCAAAGCATTTATTTTAAATAAACAGGCAAATTCAAATAGACTAGAGTTTTTTATTTATAACAAAACTTAAAAATCGTACCTAAAACAATTTCACCAAACAACCACTTTCTGACCTTCCAGACACCCCCTCTTCCCATTACTGGCGCTCCTACTGGAGCGTTGCGAGCAAGCCACGGCAGGGGCAGAGTCTCCGGCGGCTGAGGCCTTCGGCGCAGACCTACAGGCCTTCGTGCAGCACCAGAGGAGAGACAGGAGGCCCTTCCTCGTCGACGACCCTGAGATAGATGGACTGATGATTAAGAGCATTCAGGTAGGTTTTTACCATTCGTTACGGGTCGTCAGAAGCCCGAAAGTCTAACAACCGGTCTTAGCAAGGGGTATCGTGTTACCCAGTAACTGGGTTGTGGAGGTCAGATAGGCAGTCGCTCCATGATAAAATACTGGTATTCAGCTGCATCCGGTTAGGCTGTTTGGTACGAGAAACCGATAACCTAAATCAAGAACCCTATATCCAAGTCAGGGAGGAGATGGCAAGGACATCGACGTGAAGCCTGTTATCATGGATTCAGTACATGATTCTGAACGCCCCTGCGTTGAAATGTTTCGTTGGTTTGCTGTTTCATAGAAAAGTGCAATAACTACGCGGTCAAAATGTATGGAACAGCTGTTCCTTTTTTAATAACCGACGAAAAATTTCAACGCAGGGGGGTTCAGAATTTTCTCGCGACCGGCCCTGGTTCAGGCCATGGGCCGGAGCGAGAGTGCATGGTAGGCCGTTACTTCCTTCTGCGAAGCAGTAATGCTCGCGAAGGAGGAGGCGGAGCGCGCGAAGGAGAGGCAAAACTCGCGCCCTCAGTCGCCGCAGGAGACGCCCCGGGCGTCGGGAGTCGCGAGCCGCCTTCCGGCCACCGTAGGCGCGGGCTTGCGGACGGTGGGCAATGGGTAGCTCGCCGTCCGATAAGGACCAGGCCGGGGTCGACGGCGCGTTGTGTTCCACGCGCGCCTCAAAGAGATGTCAGCACAACGGAAGGGGTCCGCTAGGACCGATGCCTGCTCGGGCCGCGGGAAACTCCGAAAGGGAAACCGTGGCCTCTGGCAACGTACAGGCAACCGAAGGAACACGTGTGGGTTTTAGTCAGTAAGAGTCTGACACGCCCTCCCGCTCCGCCCAGAGCGGGAGAAATTATTTGATAAATACCCACCATCAAAAAAAAATAATGGTGGGGCGTTCAGAATCATGTAGGTACTGAATCCATGGTAACAGGCTTCGCGTCGATGTCCCTAAGCAAGTTATTAATCACCATGTATTTAATTTCCAGGTGCTGAGGATCCACCTGTTAGAACTAGAGAAGGTGCAGGAGTTATGTCGAGACTTCTGCGGGCGCTACATTGCGTGCCTGAAGACCAAGATGCAGAGTGAAAATCTGCTCAGGACTGATTACTCTTCAGGTTAGTTAGTCGTTACGAAAATTAAAAGGACTAGGAGAAAGTTGGACTCTGTTCCCGATATTGGTGGAGTAGAGAACTTCCTGACAATACGCCTCGTGATCCAAAGATGCCCACTTCTTAAAAAAAACTGGCCAAGTGAGTGTCGGAACACGCAAGATGAAGGGTTCCGTAGTTGAGATGAATTAATCCCAAGAACAAACTTAACATTACAACAACAGTAATGAGAGATGTATTACGGTATTTTAAGACCATAGAGTTCATATAGGTTTTCCTGTAATCTATGAGTAAAGAACCATTCTCTGCTTTTTTTTCAAAAAATTTGGCTCAATTGTTTCGGAGATAAGGGGGGTGGGGGTGGTAAATTTTCAATTTCTTAAATATCTTTAAAAGTATTTAGTTTAAAATTATTTGAGATCTTCGCAACAAGTCCTTTCATTTGATATGTCATACAGTTCAGTTTGCAAAACGTTTTATTTTCTTATTTCCCCCCCAAAAGTAACCCCGAAATTCAAAATTCATTTATTTATGTTACACGTCCGTGTTTGGGTCACATAAATACCGATGTGCACCAAATTTCAACTAAATTGGTCCATTAGATTCGGAGCAAATTGGTTGTGACAGACGGACAGACAGACACACGAGTGATCCTATAAGGGTTCCGTGTTTTCCTTTTGAGGTACGGTACCCTAGAAATGCTACCATAAACATGAAGGCATATGAAGGCTGTGGAGGCAGACACCTCCTCCGCCATAATAAGGCATTTTGTGCGAAGACTTTACCATAGACCATTACCATTTCTCGTTGTGTCTAGATGTTGGGTGGTCTTCTCACAAATTCGTCTTTAGTTTAAGTTACTAACAATAGTGATTTAAGTGCAAACATGTTACTAACAATTTATGGATCTTTTTGTGTTATCCGAAATAAAATGATTTTATTTATAAACAGTCATCGTCTTCATCTTCCCTTACCATAAACAAACAAAGGTTTTTTCATTAAGGGCGAATTTCACTAATGAAACTGAACGCAATGTCAGTGTAATTATTGTTGTGGAATATTATCACGTGTCGATTTCTTTCAGGGTTCTTTATGACTCTTTAAGAACAGTTAAGCGGATTAGGTTACTAAGTATTCGTCTTCTATTGTATTTTATAATGGAATTCCAAAAAGTCACGCGAACCCAACTTGGACAAAAAAAAGCTAAGCAAATCCGGAGTCACACATCGTGTTAGCATAAATCTAACAGATTACTTTTGACTCCGGATCTACTGTTTTTGTTCGCTGTTTTTCGTAGTTGGGTTTTAGTTTTTATAACTTTTATTTTATTTATGATATGTGCTAATTAAGCCCTTTCAATTGATACCCAACATGGTTCTTTTTTTGTTCATTACTTTATGTCCTCCAGAGGGCGCCATATAGCCATATACCAGCTGTCAATCAAGACGCTTACAACGGTACTTATCTCATTTATCAAATTATGACGAGTGGTTTAGAAGTTATGAGGAACAGATGAACATACGTACTGGAAAAAATCATAACCCTCCGTAGAAGTCGGTAAAATATATATATGTATATATATATATATATATAGACATGACCAGTTTGGCAATTGAGAAATGGAAAACCTTAGAAACTTCCGTCACCCAGTTTACGAAAGGCTAATCAAACCCGATAAACGAGTACCATAGTGCTGCAGAAATAAAGAGAATATGAGCTGTCAAATATTTTTTTTATTTTTTTATTTTGCAGGAGGTGTAGAAAGCAACAACAATCTGTCAGG
Source organism: Agrochola lota (assembly GCA_947364205.1). Classification (NCBI taxonomy): domain Eukaryota; kingdom Metazoa; phylum Arthropoda; class Insecta; order Lepidoptera; family Noctuidae; genus Agrochola; species Agrochola lota. The sequence continues at coordinate 2,156,646 of OX376246.1, read as the reverse complement.
CTCGATAGACGAGCACTCGAGCACGTCAAACTCGCCACAATATCAGGTATGAAATGTATGTTAACCTTTCATATAAATTTATTTCACACATAAATATATAATAATAATATACTCTACAAATAATATTATTAAATAAATAAATTCAAGTAATTAGGTACCTAATTTGACACTTGAGAACATTCAAAATATTTTATTTCACATAAACCTACATGGGCACTTATGAAACGTCAGAAGCTGGGTGCACGGTTCCAATTGGTCGTTTCCTATGGAGAAGAGCCGGCAAGAAACTCCACGGTCACTCTTTTAAAGTAAATGATTTTTACAATGTTTTCAAACTACAGTGTTAAAAGGTATGAGAGGACAGTGTAGGCCTATCAACAAGTACCAGGTACTTAGCAAAATATGAAATGGTCCACAGATCTAGTCTGTAAAGCCTACACCGTTCTCACATTCACAAAATTTTAAAGAAAAGAATCTGTATAAAAAGATACCTGAGTACCTTTGTACTCAAATTATAATTATGTCGTATCTGTATGTATTTTACTGTGTGTACATAAATAATAAAATAAAATAAATAATAAATAAATAAATAAAAAAATAAACACCTATTTAAACCAAATGACATGATTGCCACTACAGCTGTAACAAATCAAATTTAATTGATATTGATTCAATTTTCACCGATACATTTTTCGATTTTCTTTTTTTAGATTCGATTTTAGTTGAGACGATTTCTGCACACATGTATATCTAATACAAAAGAATCTGACACAAAATATACATGTATATTCAACCCTGTGTCTGTTGCCCACAGTCGCCCCCCGCCCCGCTGTCGTCGGCGTCGTTCCCGGCGGTGTACCCGCCGCACAGCGACCTGCCTTATGCGCCGGCTGCACGGGACACACGTGAGTACCATAATATACTTCCCCAGGTGTAGCATTCCGAGACACAGTGGTCACGTGGGTGACACAAGTCTACGTCATCACATCTGTGTTACCAGAAGTTTGTAATAATAACTCCCCAACCACCTTTAATTACCTGTGCGAATCCGATAAAACAATGAAGTTTTAATTAACAATTACGTTGATTTAAATTGAATTATTTCGTTTGATTAGACAAATAAAACGAAAATTTAAATGCTTTGTACTTGTATATTTTTTACCAGAATGGTGACTGAAAATCTTTCCTTCATTCGTGTTTTGTTGCAATAAAGTGGCAACTGTGACGTAAGCATGTGTCAGTCCCGGAATGTCAAACCTTGATTTTTTAGACCATGTGGACCAAGTCTCGGGGCTGATTTTGATGAAATTTAAAACAAAAAGGCTGCCTGTCCACTGGAGGGGAGAGGAGAGGAGCGGACTAGCGGTGTGCACATATTAACCAATGGAATTGCATAAAACCTCCGCTCCGCTTCAGTGGATAGGGATTTGCGAACTAGTTTACAAAATTCATACAAAACTGGGAAGCGGAGCTTGGAAACGGAGCGGGGAAACGGAGCGGAGAAGTAGAGCGGGGAACCGGAGAGGCGATGCGGAAAAATAAGTGAACTCGGTCTAGCTCCGCACAGTCCGCAACACCGCTCCGCAACCTCGCTCCGCACAGTCCGCAACACCGCTCCGCTACCTCGCTCCGCACAGTCCGTAACTCCGCTCCGCTACCTCGCTCCGCATCAATTGACAGACACTGTCCGCAACTCCGCTCCACCCCGCTGCCTCGCTCCGCTTCAATGGACAGGCAGCCTAAACATTCGATTTAAAAAAAAAATATTTTTGTTCTTGTGAACTGTGGTTCGATACCTGGCAAAATTGATGTTTAAAAAATTTAATAATGCAGTTTTAATTTTTTCACAAACATGCTTGGAAATTCAAAGTACAACCTTCTTCGAGATAAATCGAAAATGCTATCGGTGGTCGAATACATGCAAGCAGGCGGTCGGCAATATTAGTATGAAAATCCTTATCAGAATCTGTCGTGTTTAGCAGCCGAATAAATTTCTGTGAATAGACATATCTGTCGTGTAATTTAAAAATGGAACGAGCTTTTTACTTCACCACTTGGCAATCAAGGACGTAACATGGTTACCGAGGAATCACGTATGTGTGCCTCGGCTGCGCCTCGGTCTACTTTTGCACGTTCGTCCATCAATGCCCCTTTTGCAGGCCGCGGCAGTAATGTACTATTATTATTATATCAGAAAACCGAAACGCCTTTGAGCATTTTGCACTATTTTTTATAGCTTTGCAATTGGCCATCCTCGCCCGTTTTTTTTTGTTTGTGAAATTATTAAATAACTTCTCCCGCGGGGAGCGGGAGGGCGTGTCACTCTTACTGACTAAAACCCGCCCGTGTTCCTTCAGTTGCCTTTACTGGCCTGTACGTTGCCCGAGGCCACGGTATCCCTTTTGGAATTTCCTGCGAGATACCCTTCCATGCCCACTTGGAATATTCTCTTTGAGAATCATGTTTATTGATTTGAAATTGACTCTCCATTGAGATTAAAAAAACAAAAACTTTATTTCGGATAAGCAACATTCATAATATATATGGGTTAGTAAACAAAAAGATAACTTATATCTATGTTAGTAAACTTATTATCTATTTGGCTGTTGTTCAAAAGACATCTTCGAACAACATCACCTAACAAAGGAGAATCGTACCTCCCCGCTATGGTCTTTAGGATGGAGTTGGGGCTTTCCCGCACGCTATAAAGCATTAAAAAACTGCCGTCAATTTTGCACCTTTTAGTACGAGGAGTATACGTGGACTGAAAGTTATAGAACTAAGCTATCTTTACGTTGATAAAATCAAACTGGTTGCTAATTTAATCTTATAATTTTTATTATATGACATTGATTTTACATTCTGTGATTACTTCCTCACACACTGACTTATTAACTGTAAAATTTTATCAAAATCGTCTACTTTTACAATGTTTGTAAATATGTGAGAGCCATGTATCTATCACATAAGTAATTAATTTATCTGTTGTTGCTTATTATTTTTATTTTTTTACGTATTGTGATATACAATTTTTTTCTAGGTGCGTCGTCTTCACATATAATTATATAATTAATGTACCTATACAAATTATTTTAAAAGAGTAACGGTGGAGTTTCTTGCCCATACTTCTCCATTCGAAAATTACCTTTTGGAAGGGGCGACTAGAATCAATTCTTCAATAAAGTTTTGACGTTCAAAAGCGCCTTACAAGGGTCTATTTGAAAAAAAAAAAATTGGCTTTGACTTTTTTCAAAAATATTCTGAATTAAAACTTACTGATATTCTTTAATTTGATTGTTTTCTCTATTTTTAGCGTCGCTAGTGGTGCAAGGTTCAACGCCGATCAGTCAGATAGGCGCGGGGCTGCTCTCTACCGACTCCTTTACCGGTAAGTACATACAATTCCTCACAGAGGTCATGTTCACTCAGATGTCTTGCTGACGGTGGCGCGTGTGTTGGATCATTTAGCTCCCTTCGAAATGGTTGAGCTGAATGGTGCTGATCCATGCGTCATGTTCGTGAACGGGCGCTGTCAGTTGGGACTGGTCAACTCTTAGCGGCCGTGGCTGATTTTAATTTTTGAATTATTCTTTGTTTTACCTTTTTTATTACGGACGCTTCTAACGTGCACGTCTCTTTACATTGTTCTCACGTGTATAATTTCAACATGAATGATGTAACATAACATGATGTGTCCGTGGAGTTTCTTGCCCGTTCTTCTCCATAGGTACCTACTACGCTGTGGAATGGGCAACTAGCTTCATATTTCTGACTGACCGACTTCTTGACAGTTCAAAAGTGCCTGTAAATGGTTTAATTTTTTTTTTTTTTTTTTTTTTTTTTTTTTTTTTTTTTTTTTTTTTTTTTTAAAAACGTTGCCCCACACTAAGAATTTCTTCTTGTATCGTGGGTGCGTTTACATACATAGAAAATCACATACACTAACACCCAGACCCGGAACAACTACTTGCAGATCATACAAATATTTGTTCCGTGCGGGGATCGAACCCGCGACACGTTACGCAGCAGTCGATCGCTCAGCCACTGCGCCAACCGTGTCGTCAATTGAAATAAATGCTTTGAGTTTGAGGTAGTCAATCAATCTGCCTAGCCTAGCTTTTCCAAATTATATTGGGGTCGGCTTCCAGTCTAACCGGATGCAGTTGGATTTACATGTATTTTACATGGAGCGACTGCCTATTTGACCTCCACAGCCCAGTAAGTGCGTAACACGATACTCCTTACACTGACACGATAGGCCGCACGGAAACTCTGTAGGTACTGCCCCTATTTTTTTTTTTTCTATTACACCTCTGCCAAATCCTTTGGAGAAAACAGCCGTGATGTTCTGTTGTTACTTTTGCGCATGTCTGATTTAAAACACTCAATAAACTAACAATAAATTATCTCTTTCCACAGGCACAAACTCAAACAACTCCTGTTCATCAGTGTCAGGGTCACCGCCTCCAGAAGACGAGTGCACCGAGGACTCGTCAGGCAAGCGAGGAGTGCTGCCCAGGCATGCCACGCAGGTCATGCGGGCCTGGCTGTTCCAGCATCTTGTGGTGAGATAATCCAGGTTTTACAGGCTGTATCAGAAAACTGTGGTCAACTTTTTCCATCTTCTTCTTTTCGTGTGGTTAGTGACTAACCTGGTGTCAGAGTTTTAAAGCCGCCCATGGGCCTCTGACTTGACTGCACAAGCCGTGGAGAAATATCTCTCAGGCATGCCGGTTTTTCCTGCCAGGGTTGCGAGTTTGTCTAAAAGGGATATCGCGGCCCCGGCACACAGGCAACGGAAGGAACACGGGTGGGATTTAGTCAGTAAAAGCCTGGCACGTCCTCCCGCTCCACCCAGAGCGGGAGAAGTTATTTGATAATTTACTACAAAAAAAATAATGCATTCCAGTTTCCTCACGATGTTTTCCTTCACCGTTTTTGAAGCAAGTGATAATTATATAATACGCACATGAATCCGAAAAGTCAGAGGTGCGTGCCTTGGGTTCGAACTCGAGATCTATGAATTGGCAGTCTAACGGTCACACCACTAGGCTATCACTGCTATAACTTTTTACATAAGCATAGATTAATACAAATGGTTCACTCCGCAAAACAATTTAAATAAAAAGCGACTCTTGATAACGACATAATAAAGTGCAATTCAGTTCGCACACCTGTAATTACCTACAGTTATACTCACCTAGAAGTTGCCTCTCTTTCTATCGCGTGACTCTTATATCTTCTGACTACGGTACACTCACTGAATTGGCGCGACAAGACGGGCCCGCCGCGTACTTGTAGCTTCATACCTATATTTATCAGTGAAAAAATTATCTGCCGTGCCATACATTTGGGTGGAGTAGGTATTCAAGTTTTGTATGGGACAGTTAGAAAAAGAAAGAAAAATAAGTTTATTAATCACAGAAACACGTGCGTAAAAAAAAAGATAATAAACTCGAGGAGAACAAGAAAATAAAACACAATAGATTTAAATACAATAACGAGCACAAAACAGTAATAGTCAGCAGCTGCTGGCACGTCATGACTGTGACAAGAAGGCTACCACTCAGCATGATGCTGTGCTATGGGGACCCACAGCACAGCGCTGATTTTCAGTGGTCAGTTGATAATTTCCTACCATCTCGCGAGCGAAGCCGCGGTCAAAAGCTAGTAGTTAATAATTAAATAATGGATTACTCACAATGAAAATTCCCTTCGAGTAAGTTACGCAATGATAATGCAGGTCATAGTCTACATGTGTTTCAGGTTTCCAAATCTGTTCAGCCGTAATAGAGTTACAAACGGTCCAACTCATCCAAATGTTCACATTTGTAATCACCTTGGGCGCGATTTCGTACTAATTTCACTCGTGCGAACACGTACGGACACAGACAAACGATCCAAGTACAAAGGGAGCGCGCAGACTGGGTGCGAGTTAGTCGTATGTATACGTACCTATCAAGGAGGTTCATATCTAACCAGTTTGAAAACAAAATCCCGTGAACACGATGACCACATCTGTTACCGGCCCGGTTATATAGCCGCCGCGCGCTGCTAGCAAGAATAGTCCTTATGGTGGTTAGATATGAACTTCTTTGATTGTACGTACGTATATAGTTCGGACGTCCAAAGACAATCCGAACTTGTTGGGATTTTTTTTGCGTTCAATACGATGTCACCGGAACAATAGGTATTTTACGAAGAAAAACGCGTGCGCACCCAATTAGTACGACCACGATCGTACGTTTACTTATGATACAAATTCGTGCCCTAAGTGCGCGCGGCCATATAGTATATGTGTAGATTTTTACGGTTCCGTACCTCAAAAGGACAAAACGGAACCCTTATAGGATCACTCGTGTGTCTGTCTGTCTGTCCGTCTGTCACAGCCAATTTGTTCCGAATTTAATGAACCGATTAAGTTGAAATTTGGTACACATATGTATTTCTGTGACCCAAATACGTGAAAAAATGAATTTTGAATATGGGAGTCACTTTTGGGGAGCAAATAAGAAAAAAAAAAAAGTTTTGCTAACTGTACCGTGTGACACATCAAATGAAAGGGCGTGTTGCGAAGATCCCAAATTTTATTTTTTTATAATTTTAAAATAAATATTTATAAAGATATTTAAGAAAATTTATGAAAATTGACCATTCCCCCCACCTTATCTCCAAAACTACTGACCCTAAATTCTGAAAAAAATACAGAGAATGGTTCTTTACTCATAGATTACAGGAAAACCTATAAGAAGTGTATGGTCTTAAAATAACATGGTAAATCTCTTAATATTGTGCGTACAAACTTACATTCGCAGTTGGAATGTATGGGGAAACATGTTTTTCGACTACAATGTTAAGTTTGTTCTTGGGATAAATTCACCCCAACTACGGAACCCTTCATTGTGCGTGGTCCGACACGCACTTGGCCGGTTTTTAAACTTGTTTTCTCTCTTCCACAGCATCCATACCCCACAGAAGAAGAGAAGCGTACACTAGCAGCGCAAACGAGGCTCACGCTGTTACAAGTCAACAATTGGTTCATCAACGCGCGCCGTCGGATCCTGCAGCCCATGCTAGATTGTGCCGATAAACCTGGTGAGAATACCTACCTTAAGAGGGTTTATCCAGAAAGTTGGCAACGTCGCAAATAACTGTCTAATATTTACCTGTTTTCATTCTTATAGCAATATTACTGAATAGAAATAAGAAATGTGGCTAACTAGCGAACTAGAATATTAATAATGAATTGCGATTATAACATTGAATTTGATGTTGTAACCATGTTAGGTGTAAAAAATGCATTTGGAAAGTTTCCAAATCGTTTTTTTACATCTAAAACTAAACATTCGGTGTTACGATATTAATTATTGCATTTCATAATCAATATTCTAGTTCACTAGTTAGCCACATTTTTTATTTCCACACAGTAATATTGCTAAATTAATCAAAACAGTGAAATATTTGACATCTATTTGCGACGTTGCCCACTTTCAGAATAAACGCCGCGCTTTTAAGTCTGTTCTAAAAGTATTAGATGAAAGAGTAAACACATCCTGTTCAGATTAAATACATAAGCAGTCACTCACTATATGGAATTAGTAACACACTCATCTATGTTATAAAGGTTTTTACTATATATTTCAAAACATTTTCCAATAATTACTGTTTGAATCCTTTTTTCGTGTAGTTAGTGACTAGCCTGGTGTCAGAGTTTTAAAGCCGCCCATGGGCCTCTGACTTGGCTTCACATGCCGTCGAGAAATATCTCCCAGGCATGCCGGTTTGGAGTCGAGAGCCGACTTCCGGCCACCGTAGGCGCGGGCTTGCGGACGGTGAGCAATGGGCAGCTCGCCGTCCGATAAGGAGCAGGCCCGGGTCGGCGTCGCGTTGTGTTCCACGCGCGCCTCAAAGAGATGTCAGCACCAACTGACGGGGTCGAAAGACCAATGCCTGCTGGGGTTGCGGGTTTGTCCGAAAGGGATATCGCGGCCCCGGCAAGCAGGCAACGGAAGGAACACGGGTGGGTTTTAGTCAGTAAAAGTCTGACACACCCTCTCGCTCTGCCCAGAGCGGGAGAAGTCATTTGATGATATCCCACCTTCAAAAAAAAAAAAAAAGGCATGCCAGTTTCCTCACGATGCTTTCCTTCACCGTTTTTGTTGCAAGTGATAATTATACAATACGCACATGAATCTGAAAACTTAGAGGTGCGTGCCTTGGGTTTGAACTCGAAACCTATGACTTGGCAGTCTGACGGTCATACCACTTATGCAATTTTATTGTTTTCGTTACTGTTTGAATAACATTATTACATTGTAAAAGTTGGGGAGTGGGGGCTCGCTACGTCACAAGTCAGTATAAAGTCTACCGGCCAGTGACGTCATGCCACATTTTACCGCATTGCCTACTCAATTTATGGCCGTAATCTTTTGATTACGTAAAACAAGAAGAAATACGTGTTCAATATTTTTTAATAATCATCCTGACGGACAAAAAAAATGTTTCTGTCGACATACTCGTTAACCTCAATTAGTAAATGAAAAACATCCGATTTAAAATTAAAATTTCGCGTTATGGTTTCGGAATTTGTAAGGCTTAGTTGGCTTATGTTGCATGCCAACTCTATCTGAATCGAATTTGCTTGAAAGTCGTTTTAATACAATATATTGTCATCAAAATATCATGCACAATTGGTATTTTTCTTGCTTTTGGGTCAACCAATGCTAAATACTAAACTACATTTATTATAATTATTTTCAAAATGTCCAACTCTGTCAAAAAAGTACCGATAAAAGATCAATAATAAACAAAATGTTAGTTATTCATCCAAATTTATTTTACCGCCTTCAAAGTATGCTCCTTCAGAAACGATGCACTTACGCCAACGAATAATCTAGTCGTCAAAACATTTTTTCCGGTATTGAGTTTAATTCTCGCTGCCAATTCTCGTTTATGTCTTCACCCAAATGAAAACAGATGCAACTTAAAGTCCGCGCCAAAATGGAAAACATTGTGTCAATCAAAAATTTTATTTAGAACCATAAAAAAAAAACATATTTTTCAAAATATCCGCGTCATTCGGTCAATAACCCTATTGATCAAATGACGCGGATATTCTGTCCAAAGAGTTCTTACCTGCACTTTTCACGTTCAGAAGAATGCCTGACGCCGCAATAAACTGAACGGCCACACTATTGCGGCACAAGATTTGGCTAATACGAAAACATATCCTATTTCTGTACCAGTAGGGTGTATGATGCCCTTTATAAAAAAAAAAAAAAAATAACTTCTCCCGCTCTGGGCGGAGCGGAAGGGAGTATCAGACTCTTACTGACTAAAACCCACCCGTGATCCTTCGATTGCCTGTACATTGCCAGGGGCCACGGTATCCCTTTCGGACTTTCCCGCGACCCCGGCAGGCATCGGTCCTAGCCGACCCCTTCCGTTATGCTGACATCTCTTTGCCTCAAAGAGATGTCAGCACAACGGAAGGGGTCGCATGGAACACAACGCACCGTCACCCCGGGCCTAGTCCTTATCGGACGGCGAGCTACACATTGCTCACCGTCCGCAAGCCCGCACCTACGGTAGCCGGGAATCGGCTCGCGACTCCCGACGCCCGGGGCGTCTCCTGCGGTGACTAGGGGCGCGAGGGCGCGAATCTTGCCTCTCCCTCACGCGTTCCGCCTCCTCCTTTTCGAGCATTACTGCTTCGCAGAACTAAGTGACGGCCTCCCATGCAATCTCAGTCCGAACCATGGCCTAAACCTGGGCCGGACGCGAGAGATCGCCGCCGCCGAATTTATGATGCCCAGTTTTCTTATTTTCTAATAGTTTTTATACTTTGAGCTGACATACTGACATGGTCTTTCGTTACCTTTCCAGGTGGTAAAAAGGGCAAGAATGGTTCTTCTATAAGCAAGCGATACTGGCCCGATGCGCTCTCTAACCCACAGTTCACAGCCGGTAAGTTACAAAAGATCGGAGGAAGTTGCTATCAGTAGCATGGCAAAAGAGTACTTTATTTTCTACAAAAGAAGTAAGAGTACGCTTAATACTGTATTTTCATCGACTCTGACTTTGTATTGAATGAATTCCTGCAACTTCAGCATTCTCCGAGAGAGTCCAGAACCTATTCCAGGCAAGGAGCTAACATTTTTAAGCTCGCTTCGCTTGCTCTTGCATATTCTTAAATCTCAAACATTCCAGCTCAAGTCGATAAAGTTACTTCTATTTCTGTATGAACGGTCAAAGAGAAAGAAAACCTAACTTATTCCTAGGGGGTTGCTAACAAGTTCGAGCACGCTTCGCTCGCTCTTGCATCCTATATTCTCCATAGCGCCCATTATGCCCGTAAGTGGCCTTAGAGTTTAAAGATGTCCCTGTTGTTTTCATGATTGCAAAGTGTTGGGAAGAGAGAAACAGGGCTTAATTGAATTTGATAATAAGTAAGCTCTTAATAAATTTGAATTTTGGTTTGAATGTCTATGTATGGATTGGAAACGGACCTTTCGGGTCGCTTTTCCCAAAACTATTTAGAACTGTAGAACTGAAACTTAATTGGTATTATAGCTGGGCATAGTCCCCGGACCCTGGATTAGACCCCGTTTAGAAGATATGGAACTTTAAAACCAAATAGGGCTCCTCCAAATAAATAAAATTGGCTTTATAGGTAGTTTCTTTACAATACCTTAAAAAAAAATTGGATCTCTAGGGTGGGGCAGCTGCCCCCTTTGCCCGTGACGGCGACGCCCTTGCACGTGTTATTTGTATGAGTTCCACGATACAAAAGAAAATATGTCTTAAGCAAACTCTTAATAAAAATAAACAATTTGCTCCAGATGCTCGACTTTGAAAATTCAAAACATTTTGCCAAATGAATACCTACCTGTACTTCATTCGTGTAAAAAACTCTCTTCTCAGCACTACCACGGCCGTCAGTTTTAAAAACCATCGTCATTCACATTTCCAGGTCTCCTCTCATCATCAGAAGACGAAGACCAAGAAGGCGACGCATCCGGAGATGAACAGGACTCGCCGAGCGACCCGCCGGAACACACCACCTACCCCATACAGCAGCCCATGCATTAGAAGGTAATGTGATGTTTTGGGAACTGGTACTAGAGTCATTTGTAGGGAATTTGTGGGTTGGCAATGTTGTAATTTTGTTGATTGGTAGTTTTAGACTTTTGCGTGAGGGAAAGATTTGTGTGAGGGAAAGTTGTAGATGTTTGGGGATCTAAAAAGTTGAATCTTCATTTTGTAACTGTCAAAACAGAAATGGAATTACACGAATCTTCGGTCGAAACTGAGATTTCTGAAAAGAAAATATTTCACACAGTTTTAAAATAAAAACATTTAAAAAAAAAACGAAATTGTGAATATTACATTACTTAAACTACTAAGTACTAACACTAATCAGCATTAAAAGACACAATAATGTAAAAAAAATCGCAAATAACGCGGGAAAATATTTTGACAGTTGACAGATTCTCACAAACATAAGAGCGGTACCCGTTCCTAAAAATCGCATAATCGATTGAAGAAAATTTAAATCGAGTTAGTCGATTCCCAGTTACGATTCAATGTATACGTATTAATTTAAAAAAAATCTTTTCATGACAAACGCCATGTCACAATGAAATTCATTTATTTATATAAAAAAGACATAATATAAAATATATTGACAGTATACCGTAAGTTTAAGTGTAGAATAGAAGGATTTTGGGTAGTAACAGTGTGACCAGACTAAAATGAAGAAAATAAACCAACATTTAATTCAAAACGAAAGAAAAGCAATATCAGTAGTGATGTGCGAACGGTCTTCATTGTTATCAGTCGATTGAATTGAAACAAAAATATTTTATTTAAAAAGAAAATATTAACATTAGCTGTATTATTTACGATATATTTACAATAGACTAGGTATTTAAATAACACCCATTTTAAGAGGTTTTTTTTGCGGAAAATTACATAATAACAAGTCAAATGTGACTTGTAATCAAAAAGAGGTAATAAAAACAAATAATAATTTTGTTTAAAAGAATGTAAAACGCCTATGCAGAGAAATATCCTATACTATTAAATTAGCAATATTTGTAATCATATTCTCGAAAACGGCTCTTACGATTTCGATGAAAGTTGCAATATAGGGGTTTACGGGGGCGAAACATCGATCTAGCTAGGTCTCATATCTGGGAAAATTCGTTCTCTCAATTTTCACCCGAGCAGAGCTCGGTCGCCCAGGTACTATATCAACAACTTGTATACGAAAAACTTATACGATATCAATTTTGTATACGATTACATTTCTTAGGTTTATTTACTTTTTACAGGCGAGGTTAACATGTCAATTTTAAAGATAGTAACAAAAAGTTATCTAATGAATAAATAAATTGACTTTATCTGTTTAATATTAATAAAGATGGAAATACTATTATCGCTTAAAATAGTTGATATTAGCACGACGATTTATTGCGTTTGGGGCATCTACATCGCCACATGCGAACTACGGATCTCACTGACGTTACGCAAAAACCTGCATCGCGCAAGCAGAGTTTACCGCACGACCAGCATGTATACAACTACCCGCTATCAATAGTCGGGCCGTAGCCCACCAGACACAACACCCGTCTGGTCGGAAAATCTTCCCTTTTCTATTGAGGATTCGTGAAATTTAAACCCTGTTCCTCATACCTCTAAACGTTTAAATCAATTCTGTTTTGAGTAAAACTTACCTATTCTTCTACTTTAAATGCTGTTTGTTCGCACATGACTAAACATACGAGGTCTATTACAAAAATATCGACCAAACCACACTGTTACTACCCAAAATCTAAAGTTAGAACTCTGTATACGTAATCCATACCTCAAATATTATAAAAACTATTCATATTATCGACAAAACTAACGGAATACAACACTCTATGGTGGTCTTTTTATCTATCTTCTGTCTGAATCTTATTAATAGGATACTCCAAATACCAGTCTTGCTCCTAATCTCAGTTCTTGAAAATCTCAACTAAAAAAAACAATCTGGCTAGCCTTTTCCCAATATCGTCGGCTTCCAGTCTAACCAATGCAGTTGAATACCAGTACATTACATGGAGCGACTGCCTTTTTGACCTCCACAACACATTACAGGTCGACATAAAAGAGTCTGATGTGATGCGTTTGGAACTAAACATTTTACTTAAGTAATGCAGACCTATGATGATGACCTACTTTGCCGATACGTGCTAGTAGGTTTTGAGTCACCCACGAGCAGCGTTTTTAACAATTTGTTTAAATTCTTTTACTCATTTCCCATTCGAAGTCACCTAAGTGCGAGAGTGGCGCCCTCATTTTTTCTTAACTCTTTTTTTCCAAGCTGTTCTGGGTAACACGATACCCCTTGGTAAGGTTAAATATACAAGCTAGTGGCACCCAATTTCGTATGATGCTTCTCAAAAACTGGAAGTAGAGTAGAGTACTTTATGACACCTAAAGGAATATGATGTCGTCTAAGATCTTGGGTTTAGGAACAAGGCTGATACTCCATTTACCGTGAAACGAAGTAAACATGTTTCTGTTTGTTGCGCGCTGAAACTAAAACTAAACCAAAACCATTGAAGCTATTATTTTTTCATTATAAGCCTGTGTCGTCCCACTGCAGGGCAAAGGCCTCCCTTCCGTCTTTCCACTTTTCCCGGTCTACTGCGATTGCGGGCCAATCCTTTGAGAAGGAGTCCAGCTCATCCCGCCATCTCTTTCTGGGCCTGCCGCGTAGTCGTTTCCTGTTATTTGGGATCCACTGAGTGGTGATTTTTGCATATTGCTGCTCCGACATGCGACAGATGTGGCCAGCTCAGTTCCACTTTAGTCCAGCAACTGTGCGGCCAGCTTGAAGCTATTGTGACTTTAAATTGTTAATAATACACGAAAGGTATGAATAACTGAGTATATTGTCTGAAGTAATACCTATACTAATAAGTGCCAATTTCACCAATTAAGACGCAGATATATGCCAGTGGCCTTGAGTGATTAGCTTGCCTGTTCTGTACTGAGGTCACGGAACGCGTCGTACGTCCAGCCAGTAATAGGACTCGCCCATCAAGGAGCGCTGTCCCAAATTAGACGGATTATTAATTTATTATAAAGAAAACAAAAGGTATTTTAATAAAACACGGATACTAAACGATTAATAATTAAATTATCTATAAGACAGAATAATACGCTTGATAGATTTTGCGTGATTCTCAGGTTTTTATCCGCGTTGGAAATAATTTTACAAATTAATTTCAATATGTAATAAAAACATAATCTAATATATTCCTATATTAAGTTATTAAGAAAATGCTTTTATTTAGTATATACCTTTTCCAAATCATTAACACTTCTCGTCTAGACGTGATCTTCAGTATAAAATCATTAAAAGTCGGTTATCGTCGCCTTAAACTAAACGCAAAATCATGACACTGACAGCTTTTGAAAGCGGGTTAGATGTGCTGATTCCTTCAGTTTCATTGGTGAAATCCGCCCTTAATTAGCTTCCAAACTTAGTCTGTCTGTTTTTTGTTAAGAAAAATAGCAATATTCTGAAGTTTACTTTTAGTTGCAGCTACAACGGAAACGACTTTATCATTATTTTGTCAAATTGAGCTTCCATGTGTTGTAATTTAACTCTTGATGAACAAAGACCTTAATGAGTATGTATGATTATCCAAAAATAGATAAAAAGACCAACGTATAAAATCACCCCTCGTTTTTGACAAACCCGCTTTTGTTCACATAAAACACTTATGTAAAATAATAAAACTTCGCATTTATTCATCCCAAAAATCGCAACTTTTTTTGTAAAACATTTTAACTTTTACAAAAGCGATTTTGTCAAAAAACGAGCTACTATACTCGGGCCATTACAAACGCCAAGTTAGCGTCATAAATAATTTTATCGGACCTCTCGCTCGCACGTCCCTTAAGGCTGATCCACACCAGCGCACGCCCACGAACCGTACACGCTAGGCGCCTCGAATGGCGCGCTCGAAGCACTGTCGGTCTTTTTAACGAGACTTTGCATTAGTAATAGCCCTAGTGTAAAAAAAAAACCTCTTTAAATAGACGAAAAGCCCTCAAAGAGGCCATTTTGTTTAGCGTTTTGTCAATTTTACAAGCCGGTTGTGAATTAAACACTTTTTTAATTTCTTCTCCCCATTTGACCGACTGACGCAAGAAATAGATGCTAAAAATATTTTCTACACTCAAACACTAGAATAAAACCGTCCACTGATATATTGCATGTATTTATTTATAAAAAAAAGTAATTAGTTTTGAAATATACTCATTGTTAATTTCCTTTAATTTACTTACACAGCCATATTAGTAATAAGTTTCTCTTTGGTTGGTGTGGAGAACCGATATATGCAACAAAAAAATAAAAGTTTTTTTTTGTGGCCGAAATCGCTGAGAAATAAGTGTTAGTATAGGATAAGTCAGTTGGAAATATTATTATTATATCGTTTATTTTGTATAAAAGCAGCTAATTATTAAGAAATATAAACTGTTTCCTATATTTTATTTTTAAGTTAGATTCTAAGTGAAAAATGACCATTATTTTTTATGACTGTATTTCTTTAAATGTGATTTCAATATTTTTTTCTGCTATTTTAGAGAAAAAAAAAACGGTGTTTTCAGCTCAACAATATCAGTAACTCCACACCAACCAATCTAGCTCATAAGTATTAAAAAAAAAACGAATATACGATTGTAAATTATACGATTCCCTTTAAATATAGTATACTTCGAAAAACTTAAACGTTCAATCCAAAATTGTATACGCGAAAAAAAGTATTAAAATCGTAATTGACACTTAAAATTTAGTCAAAGAATGTTAATCGAATAATCGACTAAAAATATTGTTGGTTAGTCACGTCACTAAGAACTTACGGCTTGGCAAAATGGGACGTATTTTTTTCTAAATTTAAAACATGCGGACAGCAATGAAATATTTATGCAGGACCATTAAAGACTACCAGAGATGTTATCATAAAGATTACACTTAGACTATTTCTTGTAGAGAATATAGGACATTTCAGCGTTATATCTATTATTGCAGGTATACCCGGTTAAATTAAATTAGCTAGCGAAACTCCGCAGATGTGACGGGTATCGATATCTGAACATGTTAAAACAAGGAATTACTACAATGTTTTTTTTGGGGTCGTCAACCGCTGGTAGTTTTTTCAATTGAAATATCAATTTAAAAAATCCGCATTTTTGTATAAAGTTCACCGACGTGATGGGTATCAATATCTAAACACGATAAAACAAAAAATATCTGATATTCTCAACTCATGCTTCAGGTATAAACACTATCAGCGGTCAATAACCTCACAAAAAAAAAACCTTACCTTTTTTATTTCATTGTGTTTAGATACCGATATCCATCACGTCTGCAGAGTTTCGCTAGCTTATATAATTTAACCCTGTATAGGCGGCGGTGACCACTTACCCATCAGATGGGCCGTCTGTTTGTATGTCATAAAAAAATACATATCTCGCTTAAATTATCGGTTTACTACATTAGAGATAATTCTCTTCTCTTTTTGCCAAGTCTGTATTATTTAGTAAGTTGTCTGTATTATTAGTCAGTAAACTAAAAAGTTTTAGTCGATTATTCTTTTCACATCTCTATTTAGATGTAAAGCGATGGCGGGAAAAGTTAATGGTTGTAGATTAAAAAATATCGTAAGGAATACAATAATGATATTGGTTTTGTATAAGCAATGTTTTTTAAAATGGACTTCCAATTTAGATTTTTAGGTGGTACTACTGAGGCGCTCGGTAATAATTCAACAATTCACAAAATAAGAAAACTTATTCTAAGTTTATTTTTGTCAACAACCGAGCAATTGTCAATTTATACAGTTAAATCGGTATCGATTCGATATTCATTTCTGAATCGCTAATCGAATAATCAATTTTTATTCGTGTGTACCATTTGAGCTCATGCAATGAAAAGTTAGGGTAAAAATGCCATAATGCGATATAAACTCTTAAATTATTAATCTACTATGCAAATCTTGCAACACACAAATGTCTTCCTTATAAATAAATCTTAGCATCTCATTGGTATTATCTAAAAATAAATGATTAAATATTAAGTTAAAAAATCGTAGTATAAATACGATATTTTTTGATCTTAAGAATGGATCTTTAAGCTGGAGTTAAGGAAATCATTAATATATCATTCATATTTCAAGTTAACACAAATAAACGTGGGAATTTCTACATGATTGATAAAATAACAGACTTGTAAATGCTCGTTTTTTCAAACGAAATTTATTTAATAACTATTCAGTTTTTTTATTGATGAAACCCTTGTCAATTATTTTAATATAACACGTGTCTAAATAAAAACGCAATATGAACTTTTTATTCGAACTAAATATGTTCAAAATTCAAAAGTCATTTATTCAAACTAGGCTGAGCATCACCACTTTTCGAACGTCAAAATTACATAAGACAGTCCCCCAAAACGCCCACCCTTCACCACTTCCTAGTGCATTAGCTGGGAAGAAGAATGTTGTTTTATAAATATTTGTCGGTTATTAGATTTCCAAAACTCCAGTTTTCCAATTAAAAAAAGAAATAGTGATTGCCCTGTTATACGAGGAAACGGATATACGTAAAAGGAATGGTGAAGTTAAAAAAAATAAGATTTTTTTATGATAATATTATTATTATTATAATTATGTATTAGTACATATTATACATTATACTTATACATCGCGTAGTGATAATAATGTATTTTTAAATATAATGAAACTGTGACTTGGAGTAATTGCCAGTAATTAGCGTTAAAGAAGCATGTAGGTCATTGTGAGGCCTGTGGGCCAAAATAGGCCGATTGCAGGCCAAGTTGAGGCCAAAGATGGCCGAAGTAGGCCAACATGTGGCCGAGTTTAGGCCAATGTTGGCCATAAGAGGTCAATGTTGATCAATGTGAGGCCGATTGTAGGCCAAATAAGGCCGTGTTAGTTTTTGAAAAGTGGACGCTTTGATTGTTGTTTTACATGAAAGGTTATTAAAAAAATACAGATTTAATATGTTCTCGAATAAAAAGTTAAAAAAAATATATTCAGTAATTTACTCGTAAAAAATTCTATCTTTTTTTATCTAAGTACAAATTTTGAAGTTCAGGCACCTTTTTCAGTATTGAGAACTTTTAATAAAATATAGGGGTACATAAATTCAATTACATGTAAATAAGCCGATTAACTCGCATAATGACTACACAATATTCAAACGAACCGGTCAAAACAAAGAAAAAATAAACAAAACAACCAGATTTTTACAAATCCGCACATTATCGTAACCTCAAGGATCTTTTGGCGCTTGAATGACATTCACAGGATGGCGCTGTTGGTAAACTTGTGTGAAATCGTTTTGTGAAATGTATCGAAAAAAAAAGATGGCAGCTTTAGTTCCGCTTTTGGCCACGCGCCAAAAGATCCTTGGCAAACTGGTAAATTCATGAATCAACAGTTTCTCAAATCAAAGCGTCCTTTTTCCCCACCACACTTTGCCCACCAGTGGGCAAGTACCCCACTTATTCCAAGACCGGAAACAATTTGAAGTCAAGTCCAGACCTAGTATACAATAGTTATACGCGCTTGTTTAGAGTTAAGAATAACTTCCATGTTATACTTTACGGTACAGCATACATTTTGCTAGTCAATAAAATAATTTTTAGGCTGATTTTTTGTGTTTTATTTGACTAACTTTTCTGTGTGGCTGGTACCATGTAGCTGGCAACACATCATTCATGTTGACAAAATGACGTAGAGTCAAACTGGGAACAAATTAACGAATGCGTCCGTATAGCTGGGAACAAACTATCGGACGCGTTCGAAAGCCGCGACTGACAGTCGCGGCATAATTGTATTTGGATAGTACATTTAGCAGTACACTGTGCAAACTATGGGTCGTAAGTCGCGGCCTTCCTTGAGCGTTCGGATGTCTGATAGAAATCTGGCTGGCTGGATGTTTCTTTCAGCCGCGGACATCCGCGGACAGGGTGAACGGGGTTCGGACGCCTCCGTGGACGATTCGGGATTCGAGTCATAAGCAAACCGACGATGGTAGCAAATTTGGGGTTTTCCGCCTAATAGTTTGTTCCCAGCTTAAACCGCGGCTGACAGTCGCGACCGATGAGTGTGCACGTTGTTCCCAGCTCCAACCGGCCAGATTTCTATAAGAATCCGAACGCTCAAGGACGGTCCAAGGTCACGTCCGTGACTTACGACTGATAGTTTACACAGTGTAGTGCTAAATATACTATTGAGATATAAATAAGCCGCGACTGTCAGCCGCGGCTTACGGACGCGTCCGATAATTTGTTCCCAGCTTCATAGTCAGACTGCGTGATTTGAGCGCAATCAGCCGTTCGATTCAGTAAAAATATCACCGTGAAACTTAGGTGAAGTGAGCGTGAAGTGAGCTGTCAATAGTGTTAATCCCTAGCATCCTGCCGGTCGATTCTGTGGCAGTGACAGCTCACTTCACGCTCACTTCACCTAAGCTTCACGTTAATATTTTTACAGAATCGACGGACTGATCTTTTCCTTCATTTACCTTCATACATCTGTTCATACGCGCATGCCGGTTACGGTAAGTACGTACCATCATAAGGTAAGTACCATCTATGTAAGGGAGGATGCCTGTGTAGGATGTACAAAAAGACTGATTTTTCGAAAAATGTCTGTCTTTTGTAAAAAAAAGCTGTGGATCTTAAAATAAATAATACAAAACAGATAGTTTTAAAGACTGACATAATTATATTCAAAATGATAAGTATGAACAATTTACGGCCACTAAACAAATTTAGAAAAAAACTAACTTACTACACTGCGTGATATTTTTCTGAAGACCTTTATTTTTTTTAATAAACGTTAAAAAAAAGATTAGAGGGATGATGATGTACAACAGTGTACATCATCATCCCTCTAATCTTTTTTTTAACGTTTATTTTAACTTGACCCGTGACGCGATTTGTAGCACTGTGCTGTCAGTCGCCATTTTGAACTCTATTGGTATTGAAACTAAGCTTGACAAGCAATGGTGCCAACATGACGGTAAGGGACAAGTGAACAGTCTCTCCGGTAGAGCTGAACAAAAAATAAGGTTTTAGTCAAGCCTCGCGGTTTGACTTTTTTTTTTTTACATTGACTTAACGTTTTTCAGAATTTTTTGGTGTTCTGTAATTTTTTGATTATTTTAGGTCTATTTGACGAGAATTCCGTCAAGCCATAGAGTGAAACTTCCCACAGACCATATTAGCCCTTATTTTTGTAGTAAAAATAGAGATTTAATCCGCGTGTACCGCCGTTTACCTATAGGACTCACTGGGGCTTGAGGGAGAGGGTGTTTGCTTTACTTATAGGTAAACCGGGGCGCCTACCGGAAATTCCTATCAACAATGACAGCGATGAGGTTCCTTTTGAGATTAACCTTTTTGCAGTAATACTCTTGATGCAGAGGCAGAAAATTGAGGTAAAATAAATAAAATACAATTTATGTAAACTTTATAATATTTTTATTAAACAATATATTTAGATACAAAAGTCCTAAACTATTATTTACAATTACTATCTAAAACTCGTATAAAAATATTTATAGAACCGATCTTCCTTTTTATAATAAAAAAATAATAATTTTAACGATTAAAAAAAGAGTCTTTCTATATTAAAGCTTCACTAAAGTCTAATTTATAGTTTGGTTGCAATATACTAAATAGTCGATTTTTTTGTTAGTCGACTATGTAGTTGATGTTTGGTTAAATTCAGCCATTTAGTTTTGTTGACTACAATACGACCGATAAATCATGACCAGTCTGAACATAGCTCTCCGAAGTTTCGCGCATGTTCTCTCGCTCACACATGTCACCATTTGGTTTCTATTTTACCCGTCGAGAGAATGCGTTCTTGACACCTGTCAGTTTTATACTAACGAATATGTGTTTGGCGAATTTGATCCTTATTACTACTAGAAATTGTCCAACAGACAGATGTCAGGAACGTATTTTCTCAACGGCCGGACTGTAAAAAATGTTATTGCGCAGCCGTCTGCGCAAAGTTCGGACCGGCCATGATACATCGGCAGTTTTGTACAGTTCTTTCACAGTTAATATAAAGTGCAAAGATCTTTTGGCGCTCGCATGACGTTGACAGGCAGGCGCTGTCAGTGACCATCTGAAATGTTTTGAAAAAACAAAATGGCGAGTTAGTTTCGATTTTTGCCGCGCGCCAAAATATACTTTTAGTTTTGTACCTCTTATTTGCAACACTGTCAACACATAGTGATCTTTATTGTCGTATAAATATGGTAGCTGTTGGATTGCTGTCACTGACAAGTCTGTCAAAATCACGGTAATCTATGTTCTCGTTTTCAGAATTGCTGTTGGGTTGATGCCATAGGCATAGAATTGAACTGAGCGTTAGCCTCATAAAATCTACCACTCTCTAGAAAGAAACAAAGCGACTGTGCGGCCAATACCTGTAGAACTACTTAAGTGACAACTACTGGGCGCAAATTCGCAAAAAATACTTTTCGGTCTGTATTCACTGGAAATCTGAATACGGAATGCTCAGTCCATTGTCTATGTCTATGGTTGCTGCCACTGACAAGTCTGCCAAAATCACAGAGATCTTTATTCTTTTTGTAATAGGGTTGCTTTTGCGTTGCTGCTGTCAGAGGTCAAATAACTGTGAATGAACTGTAGTCGCTGGTTGCATAGACTGCATAGATAGACCTAATCATAGCATAGAGTAATATATCTTTTAATCTCATTTGAATTTCAATAAAATACGATTGTTCAAACATTTTGATCATTCTTATAAATAAAATAAAATTATTTTCGGAATTTCATAATCTGTATGACATAAACAAGAAAATTAACGAAGGAGGAAAAATACGAAAATCTCAATTTTAACGGCCGAATTCTCAAACGCCACTAATTTTTTTAAGTTAAAGGTCGTTTAAGAGTCCGGCGTTTGAGTTAATATAGGACATATTTTTTAAATTAAATAAGTACATTATTTGAGCACATTTTCATAGGAAGGAATGTCTTTTGATTACAAGTTTGGAATGTTTTATAATATAGGCTCGTTTCCCATATATTTTCGAGCCATTTTTATTCCAACCCGAAATCTTTTTAAAACCGGCCGTCCCGGTTTTTTATACCAATTATATTGGCAAGTTTATGAAGAATTATATTATTTTTATTGACGTATCTTTAGAGTTTTATCAAGGCAAAATTTTAAGGTATTTTGGCCAATATTTCTAAGTATTTTTTCTGTCTGTAATGTTAAACTAAGATTTTTCTGACAATGGTAAAGTTGACTTCAGTTTTGTCATAGTTAGAATATTCCCAACAGGGAACCTATAGGCTTATGGGCTAAAAGGCAGATTAGAGGCCTATTTATTATGCTATTTAACCCATTTATGACGATGTTAAAGTAGCGGTTGCAAAAAAAGTTAGTGATTTTGCGAAAAAATACAATAATTTAGTTAGATTAGTTTTCGCTTTTGGTAAACCTATTTAGAACACCGAATCAATATCTTAGCTCCATTATAGACAGAAAACAATAAATGAGCAAATACTCTTTTAAAAGCTAACCGAACTCCGTTAAAATCGGAATCCATAACAATCAGTCGTCGACACAACCCTATATAAAATTAAAATAGCCTATGAACCACAAAACAGACAAGGCACAGATTTTTACCGTGTGGAAATCAAGCAGGCGGTTCACCTGATGGTTACTGGTCACCGCCGCCAAAAGCTGTCATACCAGAGGCATAGCAGAAACGTTGCCCATAGACAGAGCTCTGATAATTCTAAAATTACTTGATGTTCTTGATGGACTTTATGCAATCGTCGTTTTTACGCCACCGTATAACTTAAAAAATATGTGGTCATAAAGTCACATGATTTAAAAATGATAATCTATTTTGGTGACTGTACTTTTGTCAGTTTGTGGTCAAGCCGTCCCCCAAAAGCGTTTAAAAAAATAAAGTATTTAATACCCTGATATACAATATTTTATTGTCAACACTTTGCTTTTGTCAGTCACTTTGGATTTGTCAGAGTTGATTTCTTTTGGTCCATTGGCATTTTGCCAACAAAGAAGTTGAGATTCTTTCGGAATTAGTGCATGATTTTATAAATACGTATTTAATTGTTATGTTAAGAATTTACGTATACGCGTTTTTTTACGTACATATTTCTACTGATTAATTAATACAGTAGGTTAGTTTTTTTCTCGCAAAATTATGTTTTCTCAAAAACATACGCTTATCTTTAAATGAGCTGTAATTCAACACACTTTTTATGTTTTCACAACTCTGACTAAAGCAAAGTGAAATCGCAGACCCACTGGAAAAGCGGAGGGGGACAGCAAATAAAACCTAAACATGCCTACACCCTCTATTCCTGGTTAAACCTATGTTCCGACAAAATAAAACTATTATCAGACCTAATCAAAGATTCCCTTTCAGCGTCACTAAAACTAGACTTAACGAAATCACTCCTTAAAACGTTTTTAAACTCTAAACTACAATCAGTTTTTACGTAACTTAATTCTTGCGCTTTATCTCCACATTCATTTAGAGGTATATAGGCTGATTCTCGATTTGGCAAAATTTTATGCGACCCATTTATAATCAGAGTCGAGCGTCTTCGAATAGTCTGCCTTCCAAGCTCAACAATTTCAAGGGAATGTTGTCCGATGACTAAGCTCTTGTATGCTTTTATAAAGACATATGCGAGGGTCAGAAAGCCGGTTATTATCATGGAGTAGGTTATGACTGGAGCTATGACGGGTCCCACAGTGGTGGCGAGGTAGATCCATCGCCAAATGGGTGTAGTGAGCTCGTGGATGCCCTGGAATCAAAATAATAAATGGTAAGTGACTTTGTGTTTGGCAGACTTTGGAGTTGTCATTCCAAAGTCAATAATTTATTTATTTATTTATGGACAACCAACAAAGCATACACCAAAAATACATGTTAAAATACCCATATTATTTTTACATTTTGTAGTGTAGCCTTAATTAAAGGCTGCCACGGCATGCATTGAACATAGGAGTAGGAAATGCAGTTACGAAACAGTTACAAACAAATAAAAAAGTTACAAAACAAAACATATCTTTTTTACTAATTTAGATAGCTTTAAGTAAATCATAGAAACTACGATATAAATATAATTTTTTCACTTATGTGTTTATTGCCCTAAGCAATACAGCCTTGACTTTATGTAAAGAGTAAGACATTCAATATCTACGCTGGGTGAGCGTGGCAGGCGACAAAATTGAATCTGCATTGTGTTAATGGTGGAAAATTGACCCAGATTGGTTTTAAAGCCCTTAGCGCGGAGCAACCGATATCTAGACTATTCTAGACCCACGAGCAAGTTTTTAAGGCACATTCAAATTTATTTGACTCAACAACCGCGGACAATCAATATGAGTGTTCATTATTTTGTATAGGAACAGATGATCCAGAAACATACTTTTCGTACGATACATAATCAGCCGTCACACACATTTGGGTCTACTATCTATTGAAGTTTTGTATGGGACAGTTGATAATTTTATCGCGATTAAGATGTTTGTCCCATGGAGAAAGTTGTACCGCGTGAGGGTCTGTACCACACCCTTAAGACGCGGATATATGCCAGTGACCTTGAGTGGTTAGCTTGCGTGTTCTGTACTGAACTCACGCAACGCGTCGTACGTCCAGCCACTAATAGGACTGGCCCATCAAGGAGCGCTGTCCCAAATTAGACGCATTATTATTTTTTGTACATAAAACAAAACGTATACTAAAAGATCAATACTTAAATTATCTTTAAAATAGTGAAGGTTTCAAAAAAATACGCTTGATAGTTTTTGCGTGATTCTCAGTTTTTTATTCGCGTTGGACATCATTTTACAAATTACATAATTACACTATGTAATATAAATATAATCTAAAATATTCACAGACTAAGTTATTAAGAAAATGCTCTTATTTAACATGTGTTTTTTCCAAATCATTAACACTACTCGTTTAGACGTGATCTTCAGTATAAAATCATTAAAAGTTGGTTTTCGTCGCCTTAAATATAACCACCCAAACCTTTACCGTTGTTTAATAAAAGTTTATAGTTATCACTGCGAAAGTTTAAAAACAAAATACAGTCGTGACTAAAATAAGCATTTTCCAAGTCCTAGTTTCTATGAAATGTGTTGATTCTCGAGAAAGTAAATGAAAGTGATATGCCGTATGCGCTAAATGGATGTCCAAAGTATTCTGTCAATATGTCGACGTGCGTTTTCCCCTTGAAAGATTGAGATGGCATTTGTTCGACTGACCGTTTTTCCGGCGACTTGCCAGGAACAGCTTTAACAAATAGGACCTGTCTATCCTATAATATATATTTATACAATTTCGCTCATGTGCCCGCACGTATTTTTCTGAATATTCATGAAAAATTATCGCAAATTAACTTTAACAGGTCTATCTTTAATATTTAACATGTTATTCAATTTTTATTTTTTTAGTATCGTTTGCATATCATATCTCCTATGTTATTGGCACGATTTGGATTCTGTTTATAATTTCTAATAACTTATGAGTTATTTTATGGGATTAACTAAAAAAAAAAATTGTCGACTATGAAAAAAAAAAACGGAGGTGAAGACTTTAAAAAAAAAAACAGTATTTATAAAAAAAAAACAAGTGTAAGTCCATAAAATGACAGCGGGACATTGAAAAAAAATAAAATAAAATTAAGATAGACCTCCCTTTTTTTCGTGAAAAGGGACGGAAGTTTGTAACAGGAAGCAGGGGAAGCACGCGCTATTTCAATTGACCAATGACCGCGCGCGCTGCGATAATAGGTATTAGTTAGGATTACTTACTTCTTCAATCCACATTACTGGGAAGATGGTGTCAGGAAAGTTGTTTATGTTGTTGATCGCAATGTTCGGCGCGCGATCTACCTTCAGGTTCAGTTGTACCCTCACGAAGCCTTCAACAGGTACTCCAATTTTCTAGAAAGTAAAAAATAATGTATAATTAGTACATAGCGGTCCGTCCGACCATCAGACTGCCAAGTTATAGGTCTCGAGTTCGAACCCAAGGCACGCAACTCTGACTTTTCGGATTCATGTGCGTATTGTATAATTATCACTTGCTTCAAAAACGGTGAAGGAAAACCTCATGAGAGATATTTCTCGACGGCATGTGAAGCCAAGTCAGAGGCCCATCGGCGGCTTTAAAACACGAAAAGAAGAAGAAGTACATAGAAGTATAAATCAGCCATAATGTTCCCACTGCTGAGATACAGGCCTCCTCTCTGTGAGAGGGAGTGGGCCGTAATCCATCACGCGGTGCGGGTTGATTGATGTGAAAAGAAACGAGATTGTTGGCCCAACGTTTGGGTAGATGAGAGGTTGAAGATTCAATTCCTGCAAGTTACACTATTGACGAGAACGCCTGTCTATCACAAGGTGTATAAATTATTTCGCCTATTTGGATGGGTTCATAAGAATAGTCAGTCGAAAATAGTAGCCAGCGCGACTGCTAATCATGGTGCCATTAACGTGGATCCGGAAAGGTAACCCACGAAATTAAAATTACAGATTTTGTAGACAAATTACTTTTGTAGGCTTAACAGACTGTAGATCTGTGGACCATTTTATATTTTGCTAAGTACCTGGTACTTGTTGATAGGCCTACACTGTCCTCTCATACCTTTTAACACTGTAGTTTGAAAACATTGTAAAAACCATTTACTTTTAAAAGAGTAACCGTGGAGTTTCTTGCCGGCCAATTGGAACCGTGCACCTAGCTTCTGACGTTTAATAAGTGCCCTTGTAGGTTTGTGTGAAATAAAATATTTTAAATTTTGAATTTTACGCTACTTGCGAAGTTGAGCGAATATGAGTGTAGACGGGCACTTCGGTTCGCTTCGTGCAAGCTTCACTCGCTTCGGGCGACTTCCGAACTTCCAATCACTGTCGGTTTTTGCGCCCGAGTCAAAGGACTCGAAGCGTCCTGTACTTCGGTCAACTTCGACGACTACTTCGCGAGTGTAGTGGAAGTTTTTCGTTTTTTGCAATTTGCAGGTTGACTGACCTGCAAATTGCAAAAAACGTAAAACTATTATAATCATGAGAATACATCTCTCTTAGTGAGATTTGTTCTCATGATGTCAATGTCATGATTTCATGAAAAGGTCTTTCAATGGAACAAAATCTAACTAGGTTATACCACAGATTAATGCAGATGTTTCACTCCGCAAAATTATTTAAATAAAAAGCGACTCTTGCTACGACTCATTAAAGTGCAATTCAGGTCGCACAACGCTAATTACCTACAGTTATATTCACCTAGAAGTTGCCTCTCTTTCTATCGCGTAACTCTTAGATCGATGCGGCGCACTGTGGATCGAAAAAAGGCTCTCGAAGACATTGGATCTTTATGCATCAATATATCATAGGATGCAATCAGGTAGGCAAATTGGCAACTTATATTTTTTTTACAAAAAAAAACGTGTGAAGCTAATGCTTATATCTCCGGAACGGAGAGAATAACCGTTATGTCCTTGCACACGGTGATGTAACTATTTATTTATGATTTTTTGACATACTTAATTTCTGCAGACTGGGTGCGCGTTTTTTTTAAAAAAAAAACGCATTAAATCTCGATAAATGAAATGTATCAAAAAAACTTTTTTTTTTTTACCCAGGCATCATCCCTATTGAGTGAGTGTAAAGGTGAAATTCGGTAGCCGACCGCAGGCGGCAACTGCAGCGACGTGTCGCCGCGACACGACTGGTTTCTATGAATTTCTATGAAATACCTTCCGAAGCTAGCGATACGTTGCCTTCATACAAATACATAATAAAGAAATAGTGTGAGGCAACGTTTAAAAAAAAAAAAAAAAAATTGTACCTTTACACTTACCGAATTGGCCCGACAAGACGGGCCCGCCACGTGCTTGTAGCTTCATACCTAAACTGCGGAGTGTCCGATCTGTATTCATCTGTGGTAATACACGTCTCCCTTCAGTCATTAAAGTGTTGTTATTATTAATTCTTACCTGTTGTATCATGAAGTAAGTTTCATGCTTCTTCTTGTTTGGCTTCAGACCTTCGAAAGGGTGCAGTAGACTCGGGTCGGCGTCGTAGAAGTGAGGGAAGGAGAGATAAACTGGGGCATCTGTAATAAAAATGATAAATATTTAGGTACGAATGATGTGATAAGGCAACGGTGAGGTTTAATAAAAGAAGATGTAGTGATAAAAATATAAAAGATTATACCTACTTAGATGGTCTATAACAGGTAAAATTAGAAACCTGTATCACCTGTTCCAGTTCCAGGTAAATAACAGTTCCAAAAACCTGTTCCAAAATATCAGCCTGTTACATTGGAACCAAAGACTCTTTGATTGCAACAGATTCGAATGTGACAACAGTGACAGGCAGAGAACAGATGCTATCTCTTTCTATTACAATAAGTCAGAAGAGAAAAGCGGTTGTTCCAAACTGTTCCAGGACATTTTCGTTTGTATCTCTTTCTAACAAAGTAAACTAAGAAACCTAGATAGAGAAGAGTATGTTATGTTACGCACACACACGCAGTTTGGCAGACTTCTAGCAGAGGTGGACCGAGCAGTAATTCTATATAAGTGGGTTGTCGGACGGTGTGGCTCACACTGCGTTCGGCGATAGGCGTGGCAACACGTCGTATCCGGGTTCGCAACAAGTCAATCGTCATCCTGAGGATGCCTCATTGAGAGGTGAATACACGTCGATTTCTTTATGACTCTTTAAGAACAGTTAAGTGGATTAGGTTACTAAATATACTTCGTCTATTGTATTTTATAATGGATTTCCGCAAAGTCACGCCTGAGTTAATTAACTACTAAGTAGAAGAAAATGATGCGCTGTTGGATTGTCAACGCTCAGCTCAGCAATGAAAGTTGAAAATTCAAAAGTGCAATTTTACCAACCCAGAATAGTTGGGAAGAGGCTAGGCAGGTCATGATGTCACTTACTGTATTGACATGGGCTGATGTTCTGCAGACCTTTTGGAGGACACTTCTCTCCAGGGTAGTAGCATTTGTTGTCAGGGTTCACGTCTGCGCTCTCGAAGGTTGAAGCTGGTGGCGTGTAGAGACCTGCTTTGATGCCTGAGTAAGGAAAAGAGGTTTTAGTTGTAGGTTGAATAGGAATGCTTGGTATTCTTGCGTCTTAGATTTGTAGATTTTAGTTTATAAGTTTCTCGTTCAAAGCACTGATAGCTGCCCATGCTGACTGAACGGAATGTTGCTATTTGAACAATTATATTTTATTTATACATGTAGAATTAATTATTGTATAATTATTATTATTTTTATATGTCATTGTATGCTGCACCGGTCGACGTCATAATGTCAACGCGGGCTGTCGCTGAAAACCAGCGCTGGGACTCTGTCTCGCATAGGGTCGCAGCATTATGCTGAGCGATGCCCGTTTTGCGTCATGTTTACCGCAAATAAACGTATTTTCTTTCTTTCAGAGTCAAAAAGCTGCCTTTTATACGTTCCATAATTGATAAAATATGATATACCTAGGCTACGCCTTAGATTGAAAACAAAAAAAAAAAAAAATACCACGTCGAAGATTCTTTTAAACGTTTACGCTCACATTTCACCATTTACGCACCCCACCCCGTATTGCTGTTGAGAATTTCTATAAAAAACCTTGAAAAACTTGAAAACAATTGGCCCGATCCGAGAAGTCGAGCTCAAGCTTAAGGGCCGAGTCACACCGGAATTGCAGCGGCCGGTAGAGGCTGCCAGCGTCCGCCAGCGGCCCCCGGCGCGGCGTCGCCGCTGGCGTTCTCGCGCGACCTCCAGATCCCACGCGCCTAGTCTTCTCTTGACTAGTTTAGTTTCTACATTACATACACGCGGCCGCCCGCGGTGGCGCGAGCGGCCTCGCGTCACCGCTGGCAGCCGCAGGCAGAACCACCGACAAGAAGCGCGTGGTGCGCGGCCGCTCGCGACACCACGGGCGGCCTCGAGACCTTTCAAGCTTTTCAAGCGATACTGGTATTTTAAGTATGTAGATAAAGTTTAAAATTATTTCACACTGAAAGTGCTCGCCGCGTCGCTGCTGGCCGCTGCTATTCCGATGTGACCCGACGCTAAAAGTAGCTTGCAACTGCCATTGTACGGCGAAATTTTTATCGCTTTGGTGCGGTTGTGGCATGTTTGTATAGTTTCTTAATTTGTTTAATAAACCTTCGGTTTTGTTGAGCTTCATTTCTGTCGCTCATACCTATGAGACAGTCTCTTTTCAAAGGACATAGCATAAAAGCAAATCCAGTGTATATTGTTCTCACTGCTGGGCCGCAAGCCTGCTCTTTGAGTGAGGGAGTGGGGCGTTATCAACCACGCAGGCCTAGAGAGGGTTGGTGGATTGTCAATTCTTATTTAAGCTACTGTAAGTTGAATGTGGAGCTCGTAGCTAAGTAATAACGGAGTTGGTGGCACCCTAAACACAAGTTAAATCTTACTTTGGGTGCCAGAGTTCATCGAAAACACTCTTTCCCTTAGTTGTAACGCTGCATAGTGTTTTAGATAAGTGTTTTTTGTACAACTGAAGGTAATAAAAATCTTTTTTTTTTTTTTTTTTTTTTGTTCCGTGGATGGGTAACCATCTTTAC
Source organism: Agrochola lota (assembly GCA_947364205.1). Taxonomy (NCBI): domain Eukaryota; kingdom Metazoa; phylum Arthropoda; class Insecta; order Lepidoptera; family Noctuidae; genus Agrochola; species Agrochola lota. The sequence goes on along the minus strand of OX376246.1, from coordinate 2,125,908 downwards.
ATACCGAGACACCTCCGTGCCTCGGAAAGCACGTTAAGCCCGTTGGTCCCGGCTGTCTTTCGTGGATCTTTGACAGTCGTTACGGGTCATCAGAAGCCCGTAACTCTGACAACCAGTCTTACCAATGGGTATCGTAGTATACAGTTACTGGGTTGTGGAGGTCAGATAGGCAGTCGCTCCATGTAAAATATTGGTATTCAGCTGCATCCGGTTAGACTGGAAGCCGACATAATTGGGAAAAGGTAGGCAGATTGATTGATTGACAGTAAGTTGAATGTAGGCTTACCATCTTTGTAGACATCCTCTCGGTACTTAAGCGGCAGGATCCTGCAGAGATCCTTATCATACACATGGACTATGTCAGACTTGGTCAGCGAGCGAGGAGGAAAGAAGGAACCTTCGGATGCACTGGAAACAAAGAGAGAAGTGGTTATTTTATGGACTCAGGCGTGACTTTGCGGAAATCCATGATTAAATACAATAGACGAAGTATATTTAGTAACCTAATCCGCTTAACTGTTCTTAAAGAGTCATAAAGAACACTGTAAGAAATCGACACGTGTTTCACCTCTAAACGAGGCATCCTCAGGATGACGATTGACTTGTTGCGAACTCGGACACGATGTGTTGCCACGTCAAGCGGATTAGGTTACTAAATATACGTCGTCTATTGTATTTTTTTTTGAGAAGTGGTTAGTTTTAACAATTGGCAAGCGTTTTGATTGGCTTTTATTTTTACTGTCAACCAATCACCGTTGTGTGTTTAGCAAGGTTATTTTGGCGCGCGACCAAAATCGGAACGAACGCCGCCATCTTGCTTCTTCAATACATTTCACAAAACAACTGTACAAATGTTACCAACAGCGCCCCCATGTCAAAGTCATTAATCGCAATAATATCCTTGTGTGAGCAGTGTATGTGCTGTTCCTCAAACGATGTGACACACTGATATCGTATCCTGCCTGTACTTAGTTCTGAATTCAAATGATTATACAGGATAAATCTAATTATTGATGGACATGGAAATTTGCATTCGTTAGTATTCGGAAATGCGATGATTGCCGAGAGACATAAAGAAAATAGTTGTACTGTAATAATACACGGTTAATTTTAGCTCGTTCTGGAACGAAAAGCCATAAACTCGATCATCGAACTCGAAACGATTGGGACTATTATTTTCAATAAATTACAATTTAAAAAAAACACGAAAAATCTGATTTATTGTTTTTTTTGTGAAATAATGAGAACTCGAAGTAACTGCGATCAATGCATATGTGTGTAAAACGTATCGACGAAAGGCAACACTTGCGAACGGTACCCATTGAAAAATCCATTCATCGATCAGACAGCATAAAAACACATACGCAATAGATAAATAGGTACACAAATAAAAATACGAAAAGCGAATTCAGACTTTATTTCTTAACCGTAAACGGTAACAAATAGAAAATTCACCAAACTAGGTACAAGGTAAGTAGGTACGCAGTTTACTAAAATTATTCTGAGAAGTGTCCGACCGGACTTCAAAAGGATGCACAACCGAATTCCGCGGTTAAGTACATAAAAATAAGGTCTTAATTCGGTCCAATATTTTCATAGAAAAGGGCACCACCATCTTATAATGAACTCTATTAGACAGATTAAACGATTCATTTTTTCTGTTTACATTGCCTGTCTTTGTAGAAGCCGCCGTGCCCGCAAGCCAGCATTGTCGCATAAACATTGGTTTAGGCAGTATTCTTTTTATTTATCATAAATATGGTAGGTAGGTATGCTTATTAAGTACCTATTAGCTCGATTGGTCGACACTCGATTCAAGGCCTTAAATACAACTCCCAAGCGTACTCGTCGTGTCTAGTTGAAAAGGTACGAGTACTAGTGATTTCGTGATGCGAGAGTAGTGAATGAAATTTCAATTAGTTTCTCTCGTTTACGAGGAGATGTGATAGTGGTAAACACCGTGCCGTGCTTCCGATACAAACGAGAGATAACGAGGTGAATGAACTTACACCAACCTATCGTACCAGAAATGAAATACCTACTTGCAGGTACTTACTTGCAGCCGGACTCGCACACGCACAGCTGTGCCGCGCTACGTCATCACCGAGCGGATCGCGTACGATCTTGCGTTTATGAATGAAATAGTGTGAGCGCTACTAAGATTTAACTCGAATGAAAGAATAAAAGTGATAAATTTCTAACTTCTATATTAGATGTCTTAAAAAAACAATAACAATGCTAATAGTACCTATTAATCGTCTGGAGTCACTGTGTTTTGGCTCCAGAACGATTTAAAAATAATCGTGTATATTTAAGAGTAGAGCAGTGGTAACAGCCGCGACTGACAAGTTCTACATAGGTCGTAGGTTCGAACCCTGACAGGCGCATTACTTTGGGTAAATTATTTCATCACCTCTCTAAACGGTGAAGGAAAACATCGTGAGGAAACCGGCATGTCCTAAAACCAAAAATTCGAAGACATGTGACATCTACCAACCCGCACTGGGCCCGCGTGGTAGATTACGGCCGCTCACAGACAGGAGGTCTCCCGGCAGAGGAAAGACTTATAGGCTGATTATGCTACATATGTATGGCGACATTTTAAATATCGAATGGTGTATTTTTATTATATTTTTATTTTTATCATGTTGACATTATATTTGTGATTTTATTAATATGATTTGACATAGTGATGATATATTTATGATTTTATATTTTTTCTATTTATTAATAATCAAGTTATGTTTGGTTTATTTAACTAATTTTCATTAATTAATTTAAACTTTAAAACACTCAGACAATTGTTATTAAGTAAATGAAGTGAAATGTTAGATATAAATTTAATTAATTTAATGTTTAATTCCTAATGATATTTATGTGATATTGGATAAATCTAGATACCTCTTCTGCAATATTAGTTTTGTTATCTTGCTGCGCCCTAACAGGGTCATGTACTCACTAGTTTAAGCTTAGCGTGTAAAATTGGTTGTGTAAATTGTGCATTAAATTAAATAAATAAATAAAAGTTTTAGAGCGGCGACGACATTTCTCAAGAAAAAATTCTTTTGAAAGATTCCCGGAACAGGATAGTGACTAATTACTTAACAAGAACTTTTTTTTAAATATTTGCACATTATTATTGATTTTCTTCGGTGTATGGTAAATAACTTGTCCTTGTGACGACTTAAAAATAATATTTGTTTGGTATTGTCGTTTGCAGATATATTTTTCTTTATGCCTAGCTTCTGCCAGCGGCTTCGCCCGCGTGATGTAACAGACCAAATAAAAAACCAAGCTATAGCGCTACGAACAATACCACAGAATAAATAACAATACAGTGAAGCATGCCAAAACTACACCTCCGCTCTGTGGATTCATCGCTCACACGCACATATTTACAACCATTTTCAATCAAACTACACCTCACTAAGTGCACACATGTTTACCGGACTTACGTCACTGTTGACAGCGCTATGTCTTGGTAATTTATTTGGTCTGAGCGTGACATCTTTATAAATTACTACCCGCGCCCCGCGATTTCACATTCATAAGTCTTGCTCTCGTTGGAATATCTGGAGAAAATGTATCCTATGTCCTAACCCAGGTTATGGTCTAACCATGTGCCAAATTTCATCCAAAACTGTTCAGCTGTTTTAGCGTGAAAGCGTAACAAACAAACAAACATATAAACACTAATAATCTTATATTTTTTAGGGTTCCGTAGTAAATAAGGAACCCTTATAGTTTCGCCATGTCCGTCTGTCTGTCTGTCCGTCTTAGCTCAGAGACGGTTAGTACTAGAAAGCTGTAATTTGGCATATGTATACATATTAATCATGCCGACAAAATGGTAAAACAAAATAAAGAAAAAATTTTTTTTTTTTATTATTACTCAGTGATTAGCATTCTACTGGTGAAATATATTTTTTTATGGTCCTGTCGTTTTTAAGTGTATTCATTACAAACAAACATACAAATCTGTTCTCTTTATAATATTATAAGTGTACAGTTCGACTATTTTCTTTATAACCCTTGACAAATTTCGTATTCTCAATCGACTTGGAAGTCGATTGAGAGCGACCGTCTACACCAAGTGCAAAGGGAACTGATAGAAATCCGACGACTGTCAAAATACGAAGTTTGCCGAGAGACATTAAGAAAATAGTTGTACTATACGCTAGCGGCCTGCCCCTGTTTCATACAGTTTTTACGACTTGACAAAACATCGATTTTTCTGTATTATATGTAAGTTTAATATTAATTTAATATCCTACACATCATCCTTCCGGAATAAATTCTCTAAATGGTGGTGGAAACCGCACCAAAATCCGTTGCATAGTTTAGAAAGAAAAAAAAAGTATTAATTGAGACTCGCACAGGAAATCACACATTAAACTAAAAACACACTAAACATAAATCAAAGTAATATTAAAATTTAAAGAAGAAAGTCCTGTACGAGGTCAAAAGGCTCCTATCTCAGCAAGACGCTGCGACATTACAAAAACAAAAATTTTGAAAAAAATAAGAACAACGCGGTCACACAGATAGACACGAAAAGCGACTTTAATTTATAATTATGTATATAGAATTTTGTGGGTACAGAATTGACACCAAACGGTCTTCCTACATTTAGGTAAGTATCTTGTTTCTTGGTACCGGCGGAACAGGTACCAAATTAAAAAAAAAACCTGCTTACTAATTACCTAAAAAAAATATCTCGTATGCTAGTAAAATACAATTAAACGAGCAATATTTGTTTATATTTATAATCACATTCTCGAAAACGATTCTGACGATTTCGATGAAAGTTGCAATATAGGGGATTACGGGGGCGAAACCTCGATCTAGCTAGGTCTAAACGGGCGCCGTCACTGGGTACTGGTCATCTCTTAGCTGCCCACGGCTTATTTGAATTTATTTTAATGTTTGAATTGTTTTTGACTTTATTTTTTATTACGGACGATTTTAACGTGCACGTCTTTCTGCATTGTTGTCACATGTATAATTACAACATGAATGATGTAACCAATATTTTGTAAAAATATTCAAGAGTGTCCGTGGAGTTTCTTGCCCGTTCTTCTCCATAGGAACCTATTACGCGTTGGAATGGGCAACTAGCTTCATATTTCTGACTGACCGACCTCTTGACAATTCAAAAGTACCTGTAATTGGTTTATTTGAAATAAATGCTTTAAGTTTGAGTTTCAGTTCTCATATCTGGGAAAATTCGTATTCCCTATTTTCATTTTTTTTTTCTATTTTAGAGATAGTGATGGTACAGTCAATATTATTAAATTTTGGACATGTAGATTGCATGGATCCGTTCGTTTTTAGGTTACATATAAGTAGTTCGATTATATACTGTGCTAATAATACCTCCTAAACCTCAGTAGAATTACCCCAAAATATAAGACCATATCGCAAAGTAGAGGCGACATACCCAAGAAAAACTACTAGGAGCGCGGTTTTATTCACAATTTTGCTTAGCATATAAAGAACATAGAAAAACTGACTTGCTTCCCACATACATTATCGATACTTAAGCTTATCCGGTATGGCTTGCAAATCCATATTCTAAGGGCACGTCTTCCTTACCATTACCGCGCCACCCGGTCTACTCCTTGATATGCAATGGCCTCTGTAGTCCCATGCAACATGAGGCTTCAGGGGCTAGTGCAAATCTTGGGGTTCATTCGATTTATCGATTCATTCATTCATTTGTTTCCTTATATGCTCCTTTTACTTGCATGCATCACACGTACTAATTTATTACTTGAAAAAACAGTAAGAGGAACCTACTTATCTTATTATTTGTTACTTATTAGTTATTTTATCACCTTTGAAAAACACATAAAAGATAAGGAAAATGCTTGAGAATCAACTAAACAACTGTTTTATGGCAAATAAATTACTATTTGAATTATTAACTACTTACTGATTTACGTAATTGGTTGCACAGTTAATTATAAATAAACTATTTGCAATAATTGTTAATAAGACATTAACTGTTTTATGCAAGCATTGTTATTTTCTTGTTACAAATTATCTTTTCTAACAATGAAAACTGAATAGGTGATTGATCAAGTTTGTGTAATAAAACTCAAACTGAAAGCATTTATTTCATTTAAATCATTTTCAGGTACTTCGGAACTGTCAAAGAGTCGGTCAGTCAGTCAGAAAGTTGAAGCTAGTTGCCTATTCCAAAACGTAGATCTCTATGGAGGACAACGGGCCAGAAACTCCACGGACACTCTTTTAAAACAAGATATTATTAAATCCTCGGTACATAACTGTCTCTCTCTTGTTGCTGCTACATACAATGTGTTACTAAATTTGTACACTATGGACAGTAGTTTGTTAAGAATCGTTTACTAAATCGATTTCTGTAATTTTTTATGTTTATAGGATTTTTTTTTTAAAGTCAAACAATTTATTTCAATTAGGCACATAAAAGGCCCTTATGAACGTCAATTTTACAAACAATGGATTCTAGTCGCCCCTTCCAAAAGGTAGTTTTTGTATGGAGAAGAATGGGCAGGAAACTCCACCGTTACTCTTTTAAAATGTTTTACAATATTTTGTATACATTAATTATATAATTATATGTGAAGACGATGAATCTAGAATAAGATTATTATACCACGATAGATAAAAAAGAATGAAAAATGAAGCAATGACAGAAAAAATTATTATGTCCCAAAATTAATTAAAACTACGCAAATTACAGTCACAGTTCTGCTGCTGTATAGTCAAAAGAAACTAAATCGATGAAGTACCATCGAAAAAGTTTATATCTAACAACTAATTCATTCGTAAAAGAAAACTCTATACACTTGTCGCACCTTGTCATTTGTCAATCCACGTTGTGAACATTTCTTTAAAAAAAAAAAAAAAAAATTTTTTTCCGATGTTAATATTTTTTTAGCATGTGTGGACGCTATACTTACTCTATTGGTTAACATACTGTAGTAAAAAAATATATATAAAAAATATAAGATTAAATCTTAATAATTGACATTCACCCATGCTTGGTAAACATGCCGAAGTGTGGGTATAGTACTATACATAGATACATCTCAGGCAACCCCTTTACCCCGGGCGTCGGGAGTCGAGAGCCGACTTCCGGCCACCGTAGGCGCGGGCCTGCGGACGGTGAGCAATGGGCAGCTCGCCGTCCGATAAGGACTAGGCCCGTGTCTCAAAGAGATGTCAGCACCAACCAACGGGGTCGAAAGACCGATGCCTGCTGGGGTTGCGGGTTTGTCCGAAAGGGATATCGCGGCCCCGGCACACAGGCAACGGAAGGAACACGGGTGGGTTTTAGTCAGTAAAAGTCTGACACACCCTCTCGCTCTGCCCAGAGCGGGAGAAGTTATTTGATGAATTCCCATCCTCAAAAAAAAAAAAGGCAACCCCTTTAAGAAATACAGCGTGAGCGTGTTATGATCCGGAAATTAAAAAAAAAAAAACGAGGTGTCATGTCAATAATTATTATAACTCCGCTAATAATTGATTTAATTGCTCTTTTATATGCGACTTCATTTTCTTATAATTACGTTATACCTCCACAATTATGTCGAAATGAATTATCTTCCTCATAATTGTAGATTAATACATTTACCATGGCGATTACATTCACAACATTCTTTGTGTTTTTAGAAATCTATACTAATACTAGCTTCTGCTTCGTCCGCGAGAAATTTCTTGTTCCCCCGACCCACCGCGTCGCATTGCATTGCCCGCCCGCGCTATTACTTAATTCTTACTTTGTGATCTCGTGTGCCAGACGGCCAAGACTCCGGCCAGTCGTGGCCGCCGAGTCTGCGGCTAGTTGGCCGTTGCGACCAAGTGCGCGATTCTATTCGTTTCTATAGTTTACGAGCACGTTTTTTTTTTCGTGTCAGACTTATGCTGACTAAAACCAATCCGTGTTCCTTCTGTTGCCTGTGTGCCGGGGCCGCGATATCCCTTTCAGACAAACTCGCAACCCTGGCATGCATTGGCCCTAACGGACCCTGTCAGTTGGTGCTGCTGGTGGTGCTGACATCTCTTTGAGGCGCACGTGGAACACAACGCGCCGTTGACTCTGGCCTGGTCCTTATCGGACGGCGAGCTACCCATCGCTCACCGTCCGCAAGCCCGCGCCTACGGTGGCCGGAAATCGGCTTGCGACTCCCGACGCCCGGGGCGTCTCCTGCGGCGACTAGGGGCGCAAGGGCGCGAATCTTGCTTACCAGCACGTTTAGCATGACAACCATAGAAACGGGTTTTGTCTACGGAAGAATAGACAAAATGACAGATTGTGAAAGTCGCTGTCATTTTATCTATTCTTCCGTCGACATTTCTATTGTGGTTACGCTAAGCGTGCTGGTCGCGGTCGTGGCCGTGGCCGTCCAGTGCGCGAGATCCTTTAATTTACTTATATGCTATCATTGCGTGTATATATGACGTATTCTCTCCGTCGGGTTACGAACTCCGGTCGCAGATATTATTTTAAAGGAAATGCATAGAGTTGTTGATCTATAGAAAGTTATGATTATACAATGTCGCCCATGGGTATGCCCGCCCGTATTTTTCTGAATATTCATGTTTTTTTTTTCGAAAATTTACTTTAAAACATATTTAATATTTTTCATGTTATTCAATTATTTAATTATTTTTGTAGTGTCGCTTTGGATCGCTTGCTCGATTTGGATTCTGTTTATTATTTCTTATAACTTATGAGTTACTTTATCGGATTAACTAAAAAAAAATTGTCGACTATGAAAAAAAAACGGAGGTGAAGACATTAAAAAAAAACAAGTGTAAGTCCATAAAATAATAGCGGGAAATTGAAAAAAAAAAATAAGAAAAAGTTTTTAGGTTTATTTTCGATAATTTGTCATGATTATTCAGAAAAATACGGGTGGGCACATGCCCATAGGCGACATTGTATAGTAACTTGAGTTACCAGGCATTAGACTCGCCCTCTATTACATACATGGGACTTCAAAATAACAAGCAAAATGTGGGTGTACTATAGGTGCATCACTGCCTAAATCTCGGAGGATTACACGGGCGATGTTATGATGGTATGTGGACTTACCGAATGTCGTTGCAAGGCTTGTCCTTCCAATGAGGTAGATGGTCCAATCCATTGATCCTGTCCATATATCCAAATCTGTCCATTTGCTTTTGTCCAGTGTACATTGTTGATACTTCGTCGAGTGTGCCGTTTCTCTGCGAAAGAAATAGATTTATAAATAAACAAAATTATTAGCGCTAGAACTGATTTATTCCCTCGTAAGTATTTACTTTTGTATAATTACTTAAGTTTCGTTTTAGATATTAATGTACCAATATGCTTTTTCTCTTAGTTGTTAATAGATTATTTTATATCAGATTACCTTAAAATTTCAGTGTTCCAATTTAAGTGAAATGTAAAGTGATGGCCTGAAACACAGTTTTGAATTAACCTAGATCGGGCGGGTCTCTACCTAACATTGTAATTCCGAACCATTATTACTTGCACCTGTTCTAAACATATTTTAGATTTAGTTTATTTTTAGGCACTATAATTAATTATTGTTTGGGAAATCTTACTGTTGATAAGTGAATACTTTTTGTAAACGTTTTATTCAATAAATATATTATTATTACTGGTTAGACACCTGTCTCAGAGCCAGAGGTCCCGGGTTAGACTCCCAGTGGGGGAAAAATTTCTGCTCGGTTTGGTTGGTGGTAGGGCTTGTTCTAAGTCCGCCTGGCTAGCTACCACCATATTATCTAAGTCTGTCGCCATAACAACAATGTTGTGTTTGGGGAGGTAAGATAGCCAGTTCCTCTGTGGTTGAGTATTACGGGCGAAGCTTGCTTCCACCTTCGGCCTGATCATCACTTATGGTGAGATGCAGGCCAAAGGCAAATACGTTGAGGATAAAAAAAGCATTATCAGCCTTTAATATTCCCACTGCTGGGACTCAGGCCTCCTTTCTGTGAGAAGCAGTGGGTTGTTATCCACCACGCGGGCCCAGTACGAATAAATGTCACACGTCTTAGAATTTTCGGTTCTAGGACATGCCGGTTTCCTCGCAACAGCATTATTAAGTTCGGAATAGGAATGTTGACAAAAAAAAAATTGTCCATCAGATAGATTATTAAAAAATATTGGACACTTATTTTCTCTTTTTTTACGTAATCAAAAGATTATGGTGATACATTGAGTTAAAATGTGGCATGACGTCACTCTCCGGTAGATTTTGTACTGAATTGTGACGTTGCGAGCCCCCGCTTCCCAACTTAAATGCGTGTGTTATGTGTTATCTAAACCATTTTTTATTAATAATATTATAAAGCAAAAAATACGTGTCTAATATTTTTTTATTATCTGACTGACGGACTAAATGGTTTTTATTTTCCCAGTCAACATCCCTATTCCTTTTAATTTCATCGAAAATAAATCAATTTCTCGCTAAATGTCTCGTCAAAAATCAATTGCGTTTTTCGTATTTTATTAAAGTTACTGACAAAAACAAATGAGTGTCTCAATCCCAATATAAAAACAAATGAATTTTCCGCATGTACCTATCTCATAAAAATTACTGACAAATGTTTGCACTGACTGGAGAAGTCCACTCAAATCTGTGTAATTCTTTCCTCAAAAGACCATTTCAGGACAGTGCAGCATGACAACCATAGAAACGGGTTTTGTCTACGGAAGAATAGACAAAATGACAGATTGTAATTATCTGTCATTTTGCCTATTCTTCCATCGACAAAACCCGTTTCTGTTGTGGTCATGCTAAGGGTACTGAGCAAGATTATGTCTGGACTGCGACTGCGGCCGTGCCTGCAGCGACAGCGAATGTGACCTCTGAGTCTGTTTCGGCTTTTCTTTTTCTTTTCAGAGTAGTCAGTTAGGAAACGCCGATCTCTTCTAGTTTAAAAAAAAAAATTATTGACGTGTAACAGTGTTTGTACAAAACCTACTTACAAAAATAAATCATTTATCAAAAACAAAATCCGTTTTAATGCTCTGTCAGGGAAATGGGGGGCTATCGCGTATGAATTTGCCGCTAGAGGTGCTAGTGTAGCGTGAGATCTCCGAAAATGTCAAATGTCAGAACGTTCACTGTTTGCGGGAATTTTTATTCTTATTATTTTTTTAAATATTGTGTTATTAAGATTTTAAGTAACAATTCAGGATCTAATTTCATAGCACTTGGAGCAATAATAATACTTGTCTGCTTCATGCTTGCCAATTTTAGGAACATTGTAATGTAAATATTAATTTATTGTTTTGAAAATGTAATAAAATAAACATTATATAAAGTAATGGGTACTTAAACATATCCAAAACATATCAAATAAAAGTACTGGCAGGACCAGTGGCGCCAACTGGTGGGCACAAAAACGATAGCCGCCATTGATACACTATGTCCAATTTGCATGTTAGACTTTTCATACAATTATGATTGGAATTTACGGCTCATTTAAGTATAATAGCGAATTTGCTAAGCTATTATTTCCCCTGACTTAATGCCTCTTCCAAGATTGGATTAGTAAAAGCTTTCCTAGCGTTTCACCACGTGTTATGTAGTTATGTTAGTTATTCGATTCCACATCAAGACGTTTCAAACTCCATCTCATTTGTTGAAATTGGTTCAGTAGTTTATGCTGTACGGAAAAGAAAACTATCTCACATTCCTGCATAGCCTACCTATTTCATTATACTTTGTTATAGTTAAAAATATTACTTTTAAGAGCCTAACTACATCAAATTGCTTAGCATGATTCTCCGTTATATCCAAAATACTGCAGCATTAATTTTGAAACAAGTATATGTTAAAGTTGGTACCATGTTTGACGAAAACACGACTCCATAAAATTTTCTCCATGGGAAAAAAAAAACAAAGTTGCCTCCAAACCAAACAATAAAACGCTGGTAATAAATTATACTTTAGATTAGATCATGTAACTGAACTAACTATAAAGCAGCGAATATAGCTTTTACTTTTTTTCAATAACCATTATTTTCGTCGTAAAAAGCAATTACCTAAACAATTGGCGCCTTGGAGCCGCCAGCACCATACTACGTCTCGCTCTCTCTCAGTCCGTGAGCGAGATAAAAAATGAATTTGAGCTGAGGTAGTATGGGCTCTTATGAAGTTTTATATGTATGTTAAATTAGCTCATGCCAGTTTAAAAAAATTTTAGCTTGTCAGTAAAGTAGTCCCGGACCGGGGTTAACTGTCCAGGGCAGTGGTGCCAAAGTTGACTGGACCGCGACCCACCTAACAAAAACTTCCAAATTCGGGACTCACGTCTTGGCTGTCATGGAGAAAAAAAGAGCATTACTTTTTAATGAAGGACTGGTCAAATTAGAAAAAAAAAACATTTAGTTACAATCGAAAATTTTAATACTTAATTAAATACAAGGATTGCTATTTCAACGAGAAGGATATATTTGTTTCCTATTTTTTGTTATTATAGCTTTAGCATCAGCTTCTATTTTAGTTACTTTTAATCGCAATGAACTTGTTACGTCCACTTTATTTCGGTATTTAGTTTTAATAATTAATCATAGCTGAAAACCATTTTTTCTATATAACCCACCAGTGGTTCGCGACCCATAGTTTAGGAAATGCTGGTCCGGTCTGAAAGGGATATCGCGGCCCCGGCACACGGGCAACGGAAGGAACACGGGTGGGTTTTAGTCAGTAAAAGTCTGTCACTCCCACTCCGCCCAGAGCGGGAGAAGTTATTTGATAATTTCCCACCAAAAAAAGAAAAAGAAAGGGTATAGCCATTCATGGAGGCTGTTTTAATGCAACCCATTACGTCTGCGGAGTTTAACTAGCTGATTCAATTTGACCCTGTATCGTTTTCTTTGGCTGATGATGAGCTTATAATATAAAATTACAAAGATAATACTTACAGCTAGCAATAATCCCATCTGGCTGTTGGGTCTCTTTCCTTTTGGATAAAAATAGTGAGCGAGTGTCACTAATGGGTCGTTGTATCTGGAAATAATATGATAGGGTTAATATTATTAATAGTAAAGTACGTCACTACAGTCGAAAACTACGTCACGCACCTATTCGGCAAGTAAATTTAGAGGTACAATTCCGTAACCGACCGCAGGCAAATGCAGGCGATGTGTTGCCGCGACACGATTGCATTCTATGGCTACGGAATTGTAACTTTACTATGCTTCGACGTAATCAATTCAGTTGCGTTGACATTCAGAAATACAAAGTTGAAAATGACGCGTTGTAATTCCGTAGGTAATACAAAATGCAAGAAAGTCCACGCCCGATTTTACGTCCATGTCACGCCGAAATTAAGCCGCGTTATTTCCGCTTCATGTGAAAGCAGTACTTTCGTCACGTAATTTCGGCATGTGTGTCAAGTTATAGCATTGACTACCTCATTGTTCTAGTCTCGTCGCAAGCGCAACTCCTCAGCTTGGAGTATTAGGTTAAATTCCTAGGACGGATGAAGTGTAATTGGGTTGGATATCGGTACAAATCCAAACACAGAGTTTCTATAGTAGAAACGGTGTTAGGCTTTGGAAGGAGCGAAGCCGCGGATAAAAGTACTCAAAAAATAAATGACTCACCCAAATACGAGTTCTTCAGCAGTAACATGAACGAAAGGTTTCGCTCGATCTCGATACGTGATCGCCAAGCCGGAGACCAGCAGGTTGAACAACCAGCTCGCCAGGTTCGGGGAGAAAGAAGTCACGGTCTAAAATTATAGAAATAAAAGATTAATAGTATTATAATCATTATCTGCCTAGTCCTTTCCCAATAGGGATGTAGACGAAAAATAAATTTGTTGACCGTCATGTAGATTATAAAAAAATATTGGACACTTAATTTTTTTTTTACGTAGTCAAAAGATTATGGCAATACATTGAGTAGGCAATACGTTAAAATGTGGCATGGCGTCACTCGCCGGTAGATTTTATACTGACTTGTGATGTAGCTCCCACTCCCCAACTTTAATGCGTTTTATCTAAACCATTTTTTAATAATATCAATCAATCTGCCTAGCCTTTTCCCAACTATGTTGGTGTCGGCTTCCAGTCTAACCGGATGCAGCTGAATACCAGTATTTTACATGGAACGACTGCCTATCTGACCTCCACAACCCAGTAACTGGGTAATACGATACCCCTTGGTAAGACGGGTTGACAGATTTTCGGGCTTCTGACGACCCGTACCGACTGTCAAAAATCAAAAATCCACGAATGACAGCCGGGACCCACAGCTTAACGTGCTTTCCTAGGCACGGAGGAGTCTCGGTACCCATCCACAGACCAACCCCGGCAAGCGTAGCTTAACCTGATGGATCGACCCGTGCGACAGTTATTACTTAGCCACGAGCTCCTCCTACTAAACATAATTATAACTTTTATGTTAATCTTTTTCTACTTACCAGTAAAGGAATATTCGGTACCACAAGCTTCTGGTTCTTATCAACAGACATCTCGGGAACGAAGCGCAGAATCTTGTTGTGTTGGTAGGTTACCGTGTCGTTGTCATGGAACCTTATGTTCACCTTCTCCATGTCTTCTCTGAAACAGAAGGGAGTGATTTAGTTAATAGGAACATGAAAGGAATGATTGGGCACTGCCTAAGCTAAACGTTAAGGGTACGCTAGTCGGTCATTCTTCCATACAAACGTAGTATGGTGATTACTCATATGTTTGACATGTGCGTTCAAAACTAAAATTTATATGAATTTGTCTGGTCATTATCTAGCCCAGTATGAAAGCAGAGTCGGAAAAAAATATTGGATTGGAAGTTATGAGCGTCGAAACTTCCTTATTTCAACTCTAATTTTAACTCGTGTTTGGCCGTAAATAAATAACTTATGTAATAAAAAAATGGCAAAATAGAAATCGTACAGTGATAGATAATTTATTCAATAGTTCAAATAATTTTAAGTAAAAACATCTAGTAGTATTTTCATACTATCTATACGCCCAAATGTCTGTTCATGAAATTTTACGTACTCGTTTTCATTATAAATCATCGTCTATTTCACTAAATAAATTAATAAATATATAAATAAATAATTAGATTAATTAGCATGCAGATTATTTATTCCACACACCTATTTTTTTATTATATTTAGTATATAATTCTGTATCTATCTATCCGTGACATCACTGCGGGCCCTATCAGAATACCAGCGCTGCGACATTTTTTTTTTAAATGTCGCATCTTCATGCTGAGTTAGGAGCCTTTTGGTCTCGTACAGGACTTCCTGCTTTAAATTTAAATTTTACTTTGTTTTTTATTGATTTTTATTTACGTTTAGTGTGTTTTTAGTTTAATTTGTGATTTCCTGTGCGAGTCTCAATAAATACTTTTTCTTTCTTTATTTCTTTCTATTCGTCCCACCAATGAGTTTGAGCCGTTGACTAGCATACCCTTAATTGTAAAAAAATTGGCGTCTTCTTGCCAGTTCTGGATATCATGTGGTTTTTAAAGTTAATTATTTTACTTAACATACTAATGTATGCTATCAAAGCAAAATCATATGAGGTACATTGACAAAACGTGCCGCAGGGGAGTTTTTTGAGTGTTCTTTATTACCGACTTCAAAAAGAAACACTACAAAGTCAAAAATATCTTTAATTTTGGAAGTCAGTGTCTTTGGTTTTGTATTTTGGATTTATGCCGCCGACTTCCAAAATAAAAGTTAAGTCTATTTTACTTTGTTGTCTTTGTTTTGGAAGTTGGTTGTTTTTTTTTTGTAAAAAGTTTTTCTACCTAGCTAAACCCTAGAAAGTTATTAACTGATGTAATTTTTGACGTTCAAAAATACTGTTTCTCAGCCTAATTTGATAAACGATTCGGGAAAACTTTAGTTTCGAAATCCCTTTTCTGTAGACGTTCACAGGAAGGTTCAGTATTTCGGAGGTCTAAGAATAAGGCTTTACTTAATGCTACATTCATTGGTGGACCTGGACAAAGGAAAAATATTGGCAAATTAGCAGACCCAGAAATGTACATACACAGGTACATGAACATATATGCGAGAAGTTGGCTGAAACACCCCAGCGGTGATTTGCTGGATTCGTTTTCTCCTCTACTGATCGTTATTTCTCCTGACAAAGTTATTCTGTTTGTACTATGTATGTATTTATTCTTGTATTTGATAGTTAATTTCGTGTTATCAATACCTTATGTTGCGCCTGCCATGTTTTGTCTCTGCATCACCCTAAGGTTGACTGGTAGAAAATGCCTCAGGCATTTGTACGGTATTTTTTTTACTTGTGCATGAAGTTTTAATAAAATAAATAAATCTACCACAGTAATTTATTTAAAAGAACGTTTCCGCTCCATCTTTTGTTTCAATAAAATAAATTTTCTGCGAAAAAGTCACATGCAAATTGTATTTAATCTCGGATTAATCGTTTGTGACCCTAACTAACCTTAAGTTGTTTGAATTCAAGGCATTTTAAGATAACATCGACCATTTTAAGTACTATTATTCTAGTTGCAATTAGTCGCGCGACTTCGTCCACGTGGATTTAGATTTTATCCATGGAAAATTCCCTTCGAAGGCGAAGTAAAATATCTTCATTGAACGCTTTTCCACCATCACATTTAGCATGACCGCAATAGAAATGGGTTTTGTCGACAGAAGAATAGATAAAATGACAGATATAGAATCACAATCTGTCATTTTGTCTATTCTTCCGTCGACAGAACCCGTTTCTTTGGTTGCCATGCTACGCGTGCTGAGCTAAGCTAATTTACGCTATGAAAATTAAACGCTATTGGTGGATCTCACATCCATAGCTCTGCAGGATGCACATCTATGGTGGGAAGAAAGCCTAAGGTTTTTTTAAGGCCTGTATACTTTCTCAAGGGTTACCTAAAACTATCTCAATACCAAATTTTATCAAAATGAAGGTTTTTATGAAATTTCACGCCACTAGTTGGCGCCACTTTGACAAGAAGTCTTCCATTTCGACAATGAAATTATATTATATGATGACGTTCATCATTCGTTCATCATTCAGTCACGACTAGTGAATATTATGGTGCTTTGACAGGTGCACGGACATGACGTGTCAGTGCTGCCACCAGTTGAACGTCATTTCAGAAAACCTGCATTGGTACAGCCGTTTAGCAGTGAAAACGTAACAAACAAACGGAGACACTATCGAATTTATTATATTTGTATGAATATGCTCTTGTACGCATACAAATGGGTGGTATATTATGAAAAAAACCGTTATTGTCAAGTCACGTCTTGGTTATGATTCATAATTCTACCGATCTTGAATTGGCATATATTTGTTCTAAATTGGGATGTTGGCAAAAAAAAAATGTTTGTCCTTCAGGCAGATTATTAAAAAATATTGGACACATATGTTTTCTTTTTTTGCGTAGTCAAAAGATTACAGCAATACATTGAGTAGGCAATGCGTTAATATGTGGCATGACGTCACTGACCGGTAGATATTATACTGAGTTGTGACGTACCAACCCCCACTTCCCAACTGTAATGCGTTTTATCTAAACCATTTTTATTAATATGATAAAGCAAAAAATACGTGTCTAATATTTTTTTATTATCTGACTGACGGACTAAATAATTTTTTGTTTTTTCCAATCAACACCCCTATTGCTTGAGCCAGTATTCTTTGAATTTACCGAATAAACCAGAGAATAAAATACAATTGTTTGTGTTCTCCCAAATCATTTGATGCGTAGTTTCAATTCAAGCCCTGTAGACGCATAGGCACTCACTCCATGTAAAAATACTGTTATTAAGCTGCATCTAGGAAGACTAGAAGCCAACAACAAAATAGTTAGTAAAAGGCTGGGCAGGTCAAGAGAATGCATCTCAGTAATATTTACGATGTCAGCAAATTACGAATCACAAATATTTAAAAATTCATAATAGGTAATATAGTCCTCCAGACTAAATTTCAGCGAAGACCAGTCTTGGGTGCGGGAGATATTATAGTGCAAAGTATGTGCGCAGACACAGGTGCACTTTCTCTTCCCTCACTCTCATAGTCCGACGGGGCTGCAATCCGACACGACCGGAGAGAGATCAGGCGCAGGGCCAACGGCTTAATGAGCGCACCGAGGCACGGGGGTATCACACCGCCAACTTCCAATCGTATGTAGTTGACTAGTTGTATTGTATCTTATTTGTATCCTTAAAGGTGAATCTGCAAAGGTAGCCCGCGAAATTCAAATTTTCTTACGTTTTTTGCAAATTTGCAGGTCAGTATCAAGTTGTATCTTGATCAAAATGTGTTTCACGACTTTATCAAATATGTATTTCAAAATCAAATCCAACGAGGCAGACATCATGTACTATATTAAACGAGCAATATTTGGATATATATATATATAATCACGTTCTCGAAAACGGCTCTAACGATTTCGATGAAAGTTGTAATATAGGATTCCGGGGGCGAAAAATGGATAGCTAGGTCCCATATCTGGGAAAATTCGTTTTCTCCGTATTTTCACCCGAGCAGAGTTCGGGCGCCCAAACTTTAGAACAAGAATAATAACATCTTAGAATAATGACATGGCAGCATGGAATTAGTAAGTACTTATTATCATGGCAGCATGGAATTAGTATGTACTAATACTATTAAAATTGCATTCTCTATTTTCACCAGAGCAGAGCTCGGTCGCCCGGGTACTATAGATAATATAAGGTAATTTTTCATCTACCTAACCTTTTCCCTACCTATGTTGGGGTCGGCTGCCAGTGTAACCGATGCAGGTGAATACCAATATTTTACATGGAGCGACTGCCTATATGACCTCCACAACCCAGTTACAGGGTAACATACCAAAGTAGTTATCTGTTTAATAAATACAGATTTATTGTAACATTGTAACCTGTTATGCACACTACCGGATAGTATCGTCATTGCATTGAAAAATCGTGCGTCAATATTTGTCGAGCAATTTTCTCCAAAACCAAGAGTGTTATGTAACCAGATGCATACATAATACTCCAATACGTCGTGTTTCTCAGTCTGTGAAGAGAGAGACGTAGTTAAATAATATAATAATACCAGCCGCCGTCCCAGCTCGAAGGTTAAGCTCCTCTTGGCGGGTCGTAGATGGGTGACCATTCGTTACATACCGAGACCCCTCCGTGTCTCGCAAAGCCGTTGGTTCATTCTAGGAATGTTGAGGGACTACATAATAACAGCCACACGTGTCGATTGAAGGTTAAGACTGGAAGCCGACTCCAATATAGTTGGGAAAAGGCAAGCGAATTGAAAGAGACGGCGGAGATACGTTTCTATGTCAATTTTAAATCTATGTCAGTTCAATATTAAACGCTACATAAGTTAGTGTCAAGGAAATATTGAAGCTAGTAAATAAAGTTTGAGGTAAATAGACGTAATATAAGTATTTGTGTTGCGAGGCCTACATTTTTCTTTACGTTTAAGACCGGCTTTTTGTGGTTGGTAAATAATTCGTGATGGTATGGAGGTTTACGGATTTTTTGGATCTAATTTGCAGGTTTAAAATCTGATGACAAGATACGATACGACTGATATAAGGGTATGATTACGAAGTCCGCTTCACGCGGCAGTGCTGTCGCAGCAGTGCTGCCTAGGGAAACCGTGGCTAACTAGGGAACTAGAATATCAATAATGAATTGCGATTACAACACTGAATGTGATGTTATAAGCGTTTTAGGTGTTAAAAAAGCATTTGGCAAGTTAACAAATACTTCTTTAACATCTAAAACTAAATATTCAATGTTACGATATTAATTATTGCATTTCATAATCAATATTTTAGTTTACTAGTTAGCCATTATTGCCAAATTAATCAAAACAGCGAAATATTTGACAGCTATTTGCGACGTTGCCCACTTTCAGAATGCACGCTCGTAACGGTAAATGGAAAGATCGTTAGATAACCTATTCTGAAATCGCAAGCACGCAGTGAGCAAGAGTGGTGATCAATGTTCATTCCTTCTCGGAATGAGAAGAGTTCCCTTCATTGCAGTGGAGCAGTTACAAGCTGGAATGAAACGATACGAGCAAGCCTTTTTTTTATCTTGTATCTTGTATGTATATCTTTCAATCTGCTATCAAATCTCCTAATACTGATTTAGGTAGGTACATCCATTACGCTCACCTTCAGGTCCAGTTGATAGCCAGCGTCAGGCACTTAGTTGTCCAGTATTTTTGCTGAACATGGCCCACCAGTGACGCACACAATAAAAAAAATACTTTTGTTTTTATATTGGGGGTCATTATCATAACACAAGTGCCAAATAAACATGTTTTTTCTTATTTTTTGAGTTGTCAAAATTAGTTGGTCAAATCATCAACAAACAATCATAATTAAGTTGATATGAGATTTGACAACCAGATCAACTAAGGTCAAGTAACGGATGACTAAGATGCATCATTTGCTGGCAGTTTCGAATCATTTTCTTATGATGGTCATGGCTGATCAAACATATTAAATTGGACAATTGATCTACCGTCGAACAACCCTGGGTTGGCGGCCGTAATTGTCATTGTTGTCTGTATAATTGGCACGGGCGCTTAGGGTTGCCAACTTTTTTATATCAAATATAGTATTTTCGAAGCCATTGTCTGAAAAATGAGGAGCTCGTGGCTAAGTAATAACAGCCGCACGGATCGATCCATCAGGTTAAGCTACGCTTGCCGGGGTTGGTCCTTGGAAGGGTGACCATCTTTACATAACGAGATTACACCGTGCCTCGGAAAGCACGTTAAGCCGTTGGTCTCGGCTATCATTCGTGGATCTTTGATAGTCGTTACGGGTCGTCAGAAGCATAAAGTCAGACAACCAGTCTTACCAAGGGGTATCGTATTACCTAGTTACTGGGTTGTGGAGGCCAGATAGGCAGTCGCTCCATGTAAATACTGGTATTCAGCTGTATTCGGTTAGAGTGGAAGCCGACTCCAACATAGTTGGGAAAAGGCTAGGTGGATTTGTTTTTTATGTCTAAGAAATATAGTACCTAGACAGCGAAAAAAATATAGTGGATATGTTTAAAAAATATTAAATTTTTTAAATGCATATTTTTTTGAGCTTTTATCAAAAGTTATTTATTTTTTATTAATGTCTCGTAAGTACATAACTAATTATAGTATAAATTAGGGTTACAAAATACCATTCACTTTTGCGCGCAGTTTTGTATTGAAATGGAAATATAGTTGTTCCGCCTACTATTTTTTTTTTTAAATAATGTAGTATTTAGGCTTCCAATATAATAATAATAAAGCTTTATTTAATTCCATGCAAAAAAATTACAATGAAATACTTCATAAATCATACAATTAATTTAGAAATATTTAAAAAAAAAATATTTTAAAATTATAAATCACATTACGTGATAAAATAAAAATAACATTGCTATCTATGTTTACACTTATATGGACCCCTTTCGGGTAAAAGCCTCCTCCAAGGAATTCCACTTTGCTCTATATTTTGCAGTCTCCAGCCATCTTTGGCCCGCCACCTCCGGTATTTCGTGTGCCCATCTGGTACAATATAGTAGGATATTATATAGTAGAGTTGGCAACCCTACGTGCACCCCACGCCACGATTACTGTACTTTACACCTGCTTTTTTTTAATATCTGTTTTTTTTTAATATGTATTTTTATATACCTGTATTTTTTTTTAGTATGGAGTGGGGTGCGTCCTCGCGGATGGCAGTATCTGTACATGTCACGGGTTGCCAGTATACGGGGTGTAAAAAGACACGTCAAATAGCACCGCAGACCACCACCAGCAGTTCTGCAGTGCCCTGACAGGGGTCATGTATAGAAACCGACAATTCACGAGAGCAAATAAATTTATAATAATCTACGCATTCTGTTAATTAAATTAAGTAACATTGAACACAAATAATAGGGATGACTACACATTTTTTTTTTGTCCGTCGGCATTTTTATATTAAGTATTAAAAAATATTGAACACGGATTTTTTCTTTTTGCACGTAATTAAATGATTACGGCGATACATTGAGATTAAATATGGCATGACGTTTTTTTTTTTTTTTTTTTAAGTGGCATCTCCCAGGTGACCGCCTAAGGGGTCGTAGCTGCTTAACCGGGCTGTCCTGTGGCTGCCTTAAGCTTCTACACTTAAAGCCTCCAGCCAGGGGCATAAACTATACTAAATTAATACTAAGCGAACGCTCGCTAAGGGCACCCCCTGTGGGGTACGGACCTCGGCTTAAGGCGTCGCTGGCGGGAGAACAGCAAGAAGGGACAGGCTGGATCAATGATAAATTATTATTAATAGGGGAATTTAAGACTACAGGCTCAGCGTCGACGCGGGCTGGCGCATCTGCGAGCAAGGGTCGGGGAGGAGTATCGTTTACTCGGGGGGGTCGCGGTCGCGATCGCGGTGGACCTCGACGGCGAGGTCGATAGGACGGGTGTCGTCGTCTGTGCTTGTGTACTGTACTAGTGGCCCTACTGCTCTCCTGAAGGAGGGTTATGGGGTCATCAGGGCCGGAGAGGATATGCCTCGGACGGCGGGTCTTGCTAATGGTTGAAGGGATATAGTTTGCTGCCTCGACAACCAGTGGGTTGCGATGTTTGGCAGCGGAGTCAAAGTAACGCTTGGACATGCGTTTTAGGAACTGGTGGATCGTGGGGATTTTGAGGTCGAGATGGAGGATCTCATTCCTAACGTAACAAGGGGCTCCCGTGGCCTTACGGAGGAAACAGTTTTGAACTGTCTGCATCCTATGGATCGAGTGGGGTTTTGCATGTGCAAAGACGGAGCCCGCATAGGTCATGATTGGCCGAATGCACGCCGTATAGATGCGCAATTTGCACTTGAGTGACAATTTGCTACGTGCATTCAGGACATAGTGGAGTCTACCGAGAGCGAAAGTGGCTCGCGAGCGAACCGTCTTTATGTGCTCTGCGAAGGAGAGATGTTGGTCAAGAGTTACACCTAAGTATTTGGCTCGCTTCCCCCAAGGGATCGGCTTGCCGAACATGGTGATTGGTCGGGGAATGGTGGGAGAACGACGCGGTCTCGAAAAGAGGACCGCTTGACTTTTGTCGGGATTTACTTCGATTCTCTATAACCTAAACCAGGCGCCAAGCTTGTTGACTGCCCTTTGTAGATTTAGGAGCATCTGAGTCGTACAGTACCCTTTGCAGTAGATGGCCGTATCGTCTGCGAACAGAGCCAACTGCGCCTTCTTATGCTTAGGGATATCGCTAGTGAAGAGTGTGAACAGGAGGGGGCAGAGCACGGAGCCCTGGGGGACTCCCGCGCGTATGGGTCGGGGGGAGGAGTGGCATGACGTCACTCCCCGATAGATTTTATACTGAGTTGTGACGTAGCGAGCCCCCACTCCCCACCTTTAATGCGTTTTGTCTAAGTAATTTCTTATTAAAATTATTGAGCAAAAAATACGTGTCTATATAATATTTTTTTCTGGGTGACGGACTAAATCCTTTTTTTTTTACCCAGGTAAAATCCATCATCCCTATTGATGAAAAACGATTTGATTTTTGCTGTGAAAAATCGCTATTTGCGTTAGCGCACGCAAAATGTTGTGCTTGGGAAAGGTACAGAAGTTGTGTGGTATTTTATGTTAAGTTACAAATTTAAAACATTTAAAACCTGCTTTGGTGAAAAACAAACGAAAAATAAGTTCGAATTTTGACCTTCAATATCACCGTAACCAGAAGGTTCCCAGGTATGGCCTAGTACAAAAAAGTTATCGCAATAACGGGAAGTACAAGTGAAAGTGACTCTCGGCCTCGTTTAAGCGTTTTTTTTTACATTAATTATAGGATTCTTGCATTAGAGGTCACAAAGACCCAAATTAATATTTATGTGTGGGATGGTTTGTTACCCTGAGGGGCCAAATGAATGCAGAATTCTTTGGTGCACTCCACTGGAAATATTTGACACCTTATTTTGCAAAAATATTGCTCAACCCGAGGCAAACTGTGAGCAAGGTCGTGGGGATTTCGTGAAACGAGAAGTAGGTATTTATGCATAGCTATTTTTGAATTGCTAATGCCCTTTGGCGCTTGCCCTTTGATCATCACAAAATATATAATTTAACATAAACTTCTACTTCCTAGCCCTTCAAATATGTTGATTACCTTCAAGTTCCATTGATTCCGCGTTATTTATTGTCGACGTTTGAAGGAAAAATAAAAAGCTGTCAAATGCGAGTCAGACTTGTATACGAAGGGTTCTGTACCACTGTATAATATTAAAGAATACATTTAAAAAAAATACCTACTTTAAAAAAAACACGCCGAAAAAAAACATTATTCCGATGATTTTTATCTATTTTTATTTTATTTTATTATGAACAGAAGGCAACAATGGTAATATACGAATAGTAATACAGTCCTGATCCGTGCCCCAGGCTCCTCCATTATTTATTTAACACACTCAAAGGAAGACTAGTTAGATAATTGTTCTTCCCAATCCCCATTGAAAATACAATAATCCTTGAAACGGGATTAAATGGAAAATTAAAATGGAATGAGAGCTAATTGATTTTAATATTTTCTCAGTTTAGTTTTTCCTTTTTTTTGAAACTTTACGGATTATGTTTAGATGCATAGCTTGCCGTTATGGAAATGAGGGGTTATTTGTTGTTATAGCAGCCAAAGTGGTACACACGCTATGAAAATTTAAAGTGTTTACCTATTAAGATTCAAAATGTACAGCCCTGTGACAGACGGACAGCGGAGCCTTAGTAATAGGGTCTTGTTGGCACCCTTTCGATACGGAACCCTAAAAATCAGTTTTTCTTAATAAATGTAATAGGTGTTTTTTGATATAATCCGAGTATTGTCAGTTTTTGTTACATTTGTACTTGAAAACATTTTTTTTTGTTTATCTACGTAAGTCTATTGAGAGTTTGAGAGGTCATAAACTGCGATGCGAGCTGTTTGCCCCATGACACAATAAGACATTAGTGCGTCACATAAACCAGCATTCTTCTTCTTCTATATTTTTCTATCACTCGTCATGTCGGTAGTCACCTCCTTTCTAACCACATCAGGTTTCACACAATAGGGATGATGACTAAAAATTTTTTTTTGGTCCGTCTTTGATATTATAAAAAAATATTGGACACGTATTTTTCTTTTTTTACGTAATCTAAAGATTACGGCGATACATTGAGGTAAAATATGCCATGACGTCACGAATATGTAGATTTTATACGTACTAGTGACGTATCGACCCCCACTCCCCAACTTAAAATGCGTTTTATCTAAGTATTTTTTTATTAATATGATAAAGCAAAAAATACGTTTTAGGGGTATGAGGAACAGGGTGTAAAGTTCAATCATCCCCCATAGAATAGGGAGGATCCTCCGACCAGACGGGTGTGATGTCTGGCGGGCAACTGCCCAGAGGTTGAAGTCGGGCAGCTTGTATATATGTTTATCGCGCGGTAAACTCTAATTACGCGATGCAGGATTTGTGTGACGTCAGGATGTTGTGTGACGTCAGGTCTTTGATGCGTAGTTCGCATGTAGCGATGTAGATGCCGCTACATCACTCCCCTCCGGAGACCGGAGTTCGATAGTGGGCTGAGTCTTGAATCTTGCGATGCTTCACAGTGCCAGCTGTGGTTCCAGTGAGTCGGAACCGGATGCCACATAGTTCGCGGTGAGTCGGAACTGTCTGCGGAGATTCCCCAGTTAGTCGGGGTGGCGCTGCGTCTTGATCCAGTGGGTAGGATATGGTACAGCGCCGGGTTGTGGCTGAGGGTGATGACCAGGAATGCGCGTTCGCTGCATGCTGGTGGTCAGGATACCCGTTGAAGCCGTGGGTGCTGTCTGGCTGTGTGACTCGCCTCACGAAAGCTTGCGGGAGTGATGATGAGGATGACGTCACGCTGAAGTAGTTGCACGAAGGCTGCGTTGACGTTCATAATCGGGGTCACCAATTTAGGGGCATGAGGAACAGGGTGTAAAGTTCACTCATCCCCCATAGAAAAGGGAGGATCCTCCGACCAGACGGGTGTCGTGTCTGGCGGGCAACTGCCCAGAGGTTGAAGTTGGGAGATTGTATATATATCCATCGCACGGTAAACTCTAATTGAACTTTACACCATGTTCCTCATACCCCTAAATCTTTAACAAAAAAAATATTCAGTATTTTCATTGATCTTCTTCCATATGATGCATTAAAATAGCCTCCACGTGTTGCAATACGAAGGGAGCCGTCTGTATAATGTCACGGGCAGGCATACTCTTCAAACCGTAACACTGCACTTAGGGATTGCAATCCGGAAAACCGGATCCGGTAATCCGGCGGATCCAGCATCATTATACACTTACCAGATCCGGTACCAATATTCCGGATCCGGTATCGGACTCGGCACCCGGTTGCAAAATTTGGCAAAATAACCGCGCCTTTGAATGTATGAGGCATCATAAAAGGCGTGGTAGGTACTTGTGCGTGCGAGTCGTTTGATGTTTCGCGGACGACCCGGTCGAGTTAACAGCGTTTGTTATGTTGTGTAGCTGCTTCGTCAAAATAATATAAATAAATACTTGTGTTATACTGTATAAGTACGATACCTACGAAGTAAAATTCAACCGTTTCGCCGCCAATGTAATAAAATGATGAGATGAGTATTATTTATCTATGCCAAGCAAGAAACTGTATTTGTGTCAGATTATATTTAATGTTGTTTATTTATTTATTTAAATGTTTTAAAAGTACCATTACAGGTCTTGGCCTAATGCGACAGCCAAGTCAAACACACCAAATAAAAATTAAAATTATTTAAACAATAGTACTTTTGCGAATTCACCCCACTGACATGTAAATATATCAATACAATATAGATTATCTCTATCTTCCAAATATAAGTTTTCTCTTTTTATAATTTGTCGTAATAAAGTTGATTGTGTATATGTATTGTTTTAATTTACTTTTTATTAACGAAAAATTAAATTATCCTGGTTATCTAACCTCGTTGACTCAATCCGGCCGGATCCGGCCGGTTTGAAAATGAGGCCGGATTGCAATCCCTAACTGCAATGGTCGACGGCAGAAACAGTTCTACAGTCCGGCTGTCGAAAGAATGCGTTCTTGACACCTGTTACTTTCAAAGTAACGAATATGTGTTTTGCGAATTTGATCCTTATTAGTTCTAGAAATTGTCCAACGGACAGGTGTCAGGTATGCATTCTCTCGACGGCCGGACTGTAGCGCCCCGTACTTCCCTAGACGTACTCCTTCACTAAGAGCTGTACTACTTACTATGTTTTTCTTTAGATGTGTATACGGAATGTATGAAAAATTACCAGTAAAATATAAAACACAATAGACGACGTATATTTAGTAACTTAATCCGCTTAACTGTTCTTATAGAGTCATAAAGAACCCAGTAAGAAATTGACTCGTGTTTCACTTCTCATTGAGGCATCCTCAGGATGACGATTGACTTGTTGCGAACCCGGACCCAATGTGTTGACACGTCTAGCGTCGAGAGCAGTGTGCAGTATAGAGAGCACTGCTCTTCGAACGCTGCTTTCCGCAAAGTCACGCCTGAGTTAATTAACCAGCAAAATATTGCAAAGAAAAAAAAACCTTTTAGTTCTGTCATGTACAAAAAAAAATAGAAAAAAAACGTTGCAAACAAACTGCTATTACTTATTTATAATGAAACTTTTTATACAAAGTAAGAAATAAAAAACATCTTTTTTTGCTTTGTAATATAATAATTAAATGACTCATTATGTGGGTTTTACAGTTTTTGTAATAAACAAAATGATGATATAATAATACACACATAGAATGAATTGAAAGTTTTTACTTCAAAAACTCACAAAAGGGTTGTTGTTAGTTTTTTGAGTGTTAGAGTTCCGTTTGACAAAATCAAAAATGGAACTTAAGACCATTTTAGTTTTGTCTCACAGGCTAATTTCTGTCATGGTATTTATTATTGTTATTTTTGTCAATTGGAAATCGAATATTTTATAAGCTTGAAAATGGGTAGAAAATGAGGTGATAAATATGCCAAAAGTTCCTTTAGCCATATTCTACCTAAACAAGTGTCTAAATGTCGATTTTATTATGACCCTGAGAGGTAAGAGGTTTTTTAAAAATAATTGTTAAGTACTACCATATTGCATTCATATCATCCTTTATTATTATGATAAAAACTAGCTGCTGCCCACGTGGAAACTAATTCTTTTTCTATAATAAAAGTGCCTTAGATGCTCCTCATAACATCAGCTATCTGCTAGTGAAAGCGCCATCAAAACTGGTTCAGCCGTTTCGGAGATTAGCCGAAACAAAAACAGTCAATTTTTTTTATAAGTACTGTATTTACTTTCACATATGGATTTAGTAAAACGCTGTTATGTTGACATTACAAACAGACACTGCAATTTTGTTTATTTTCTATGTATATGTATGTCATAGATTTATTTATTAAATATCTCTGTTTATTGAACAAGGAAATAAATACTTCGTAGAGGGGCAAAAACCGCGAATGTTTCGCTTTTTTAAGTCGGCGAATCTTTTATTAATTGAATACGAGCTTTTTGGTCACTTTGTAGTGTGTATTTTATTTTTGTAATGTGCGTTTTGTTTCTGCTTTACCAGAATACCCGCGAAGTTTCGCGTTGTTGCATAACTTTTTAATAAGTCGAGATTTTTCATTCATATTATTTATGGCACCTCTTTAGATCATGAGCTATCCGAATATCAAAAATAAATTGGCCTTTTTTTTAATAGGTCTTTTTTTGTTTGGGAAATTATCAAATAACTTCTCCCGCTCTGGGCGGAGCGGGAGGGTGTGTCAGACTTTTACTGACTAAAACCCACCCGTGTTCCTTCTGTTGCCTGTGTGCCGGGGCCGCGATATCCCTTTCGGTCTTAAGGACGTAAAAATTGTTTCGTTTTTACAACTATTTTCTTAATGTCCCTCGGCAAACTTCGTGTTTCGTCAGTTGTCGGATTTCTATCAGTTGCCCTTTGCACGTGGTGCTTGTACGTATTGACTCTTACCGCTGCGGCCGCTTTGCCGTCAACCATAATTACCAAGTGCAAAGAGCAACTGATAGAAATTCGACGACTGACGAAACACGAAGTTTGCCGATGGACATTAAAAAAATAGTTGTACCGTAGATAAACAATCAAACTCAAACTCAAACTCAAAGCATTTATTTCAAATAAACCAATTACAGGTACTTTTGAATTGTCAAGGGGTCGGTCAGTCAGAAATATGAAGCTAGTTGCCCATTCCAACGCGTAGTAGGTTCCTATGGAGAAGAACGGGCAAGAAACTCCACGGACACTCTTTTCAATCAGAATATTTTCACAAAATATTGGTTACATCATCCATTTTTGTAATTATACATGTGAGAACAATGTAAAAAGACGTGCACGTTAAAAGCGTCAGTAATAAAAATAAAATCAAAAACAATTCAAAAATTAAAATAAATTCAAATAAGCCGTGGCAGCTAAGAGATGACCAGTCCCCAGTGACGGCGCCCGTTCACGAACATGACGCATACATCAGCACCATTCAGCTCAACCATTTTGAAGGGAACTTAACGATCCAACACACACGCCACCACCAGCGAGACATTTGAGTGAGCATGACATACTCACAACCGCCAGGGCACACTCAAGTCAATGAAAGACGTACCCAGTAAATGGTAACTGTAAAGTAGGGACATAGTGCTCACACATGTGCTATGCAATTATATAATACTAAGAGATTGAATTTATACAATCTAAAGATAGTTTTACAATTTTCAGCAGCTGCAACAATATTTTGAATGCTAATCAATTAGTTTATGCGCCCTTGTGGAGCTGGACCAGCGCTGAGCCAAGCATTTTTGTCGTCGATGTAATCCCCCAACTTATAATATGCTTGGCAGCAGAATTGATTCATAAAAAAACCACAATTATCGTGATATTTTCCGTTAAGGTTAGTATGTGGTTATTTTTATTGATTTGCGGGTATTTTAATGTTGTTATTACGTTAATCATGAGTATGGTTTAGTTTCTGTATTGTAGTAGTCACGATTGTTCTTATATTTATTAGCATTGGCCCAAAGGTTTGCAGTGGTAAGCAAAAACACTTAAGTGCCTGTTATTTTGTGGCGGTATCTACAACGCCACATATGAACTACGCGTCCCACTGACGTCACGCAGAATCCTGCATCGCGCAAGCGAAGTTTACCGCGCGACTAGCGTATAATTATTACACGACATTTATGTCGGGACGTTCCCGACATCTCTCATCTCATATATATGTTATCACTTTCTTGAAAACGGCTCTAACGATTTCGATGAAAGTTACAATATAAAGGTTTCTGGGGGCGAAAAATCGATGTAGCTAGGTCTCATATCTGGGAAAATTCTTTTTCTCCGTATTGTCACCCGAGCAGAGCTCGGTCCCCCAAAGTTTAGAATAAGATGGCTACCTTAGAATAATGACATGGCAGCATGGAATTAGTAAGTACCTACTATCATGGCAGCATAGAATTAGTAAGTTCCTACTATCATGGCAGCATGAAATTAGTTAGAACTATCCTATTTTATTAAATGAGCATTTTCTATTTTCACCAGAGCAGAGTTCGGTCACCCAGGTACTAATACTAATTAAGCACTATCTTGAATTTGTGATAGCCTAGTACTTTTTGCATAATGTGTCGTGAACAGAATAACATCTTCACATGTAAATTGCACCCATGCAAAGCCAGGGTAGGTCGCTAGTTTAAAAATAAGGATAAAGATAAGATAAAGATAAAGATAATTTTATTTTGCAAACATGGGTAACATTAAATGGTGACAAAAAAAAAACATATTGAAAGTTCAGCCATATTTTACCACGTAGGCATGCAAAAGATATAGAACATCAACTTATAACTAGAGAGTAGGTACAATTAAAAAACATTACACGAAAAAGTAGGTACACAAAATAAACATTATTCTAACTTAAAACATCTTTCTCAGTAAGGTATTCGTTTAAATTATAATAAGCTTTCACCACTAAAAAGCTACGAAGTCTTTTTTTAAATAATTGGACTGGAAGCTCTTTCCAACTCTTAGGCAAGTGATTATAAATAACTGGAGCCATGCAGTAGACATTTTTGCGCATGAGTGCTGTCTTAGCTGGCTCCTGACAAAGCAAGCTATTGTCGCGTCTATTGCGGGGAAACACGTCAGCTATACGTCTGAAACGACTCGGGTTTGCCTTCACAAACACAGCTACTTCTAGTATGTATAGACAAGGTAAAGGAGCATCTTCCACGCCGAAACACAGCAATCCTTGGCTTCATACACGTGATTACGGTGGATTTCAAGACGCACTCTTTCGCAGTAGACGCTTTCGTCGAATGCACCTTCGCTTACCATCAAACGCAAAACATACATTATAATAGTACAATACGAAATGAATGAATGAATGAAATGCACCGACCCCAGCGTGGTTTAACCAGACTCGATAAATCGAATGAACCCCAAGATTTGCACAAGCCCCTGGAGCCTCATACTTCATGCGGCTACAGAGGCCATTGCATATCAAGGAGTAGACCGGGTGGCGCGGTATTGGTAAAGAGGACGTGCCCTTAGGATATGGAAGTATTTGAGATAAAAAAGTCTGGTACAAACCTATAAACAAAAGGGCCGACTTCCACAAGCTTGGGTTTCTCCCCTGTCTCCAAAAAGGCCTGAGGGTTGGTCACGTTGAAGATGTACACCTTCGTCAGTCTGATGACGCCAGGTTTGTGCCAGTAGCTGTAGCTAAGGGAGCCGTTCCAGAGTTTTAATTCCTGTAATCAAAATAATTGTTTATAATTCAAGAAAATATTAAGAGCGTTTATTCTGAAAGTGGGCAACGTCGCAAATAGATGTCAAATATTTCACTGTTTTGATTAATTTGGCAATATTACTGTGTGGAAATATGAAATGTGGCTAACTAGCGAACTAGAATATTCATAATGAATTGCAATTATAACACTGAATTTGATGTTGTAACCGTTTTAGGTATAAAAAAGGCATCTGTAAAGTTTCCAAATAGTTTTTTTACATCTAAAATGAAATATTCGGTGTTACGATATTAATTATTGCATTTCATAATCAATATTTTAGTTCACTAGTTAGTCACATTTCATATTTCCATACAGTATTATTACCAAATTAATCAAAACAGTTAAATATTTGACAGCTATTTGCGACGTTGCCAACTTTTAGGATAAGCCCTCTTAATTATGCCTGTAAATAGCCTTCACGATATCGAAGTATGTCTGGCGCATTCGGTCCAGTCATTTAGTAACACAGCTGCTCTTGCTGCCAGACTCATACTTTACTACGGTATGAGCTTGTAATTCTTGTCGATACGAGATAAGTATACCATACTTCTTTAAACTATCACGAGTTGAGACATCAAAAGATAGGTCTGTAAATATAGTCACAGAAGTGAGTGAATAGGTATTTCTATAATCAATTATAATAATATTGCCAATTCTTTTATTAAAGTCCATTCTTTGCCCTTTTACATTCCTATGGTGGCCAAAACCTTGCTCTGAATCTTTTACTCTCTATAAGCGTATCTATCTATTTTTAAGAATTTATTCAATTAAAATACCAAACTAAAATATCATTTTCTGTAGAATTTACAATTCATAAGGTGCTTAAAGATAAAATAAATAAATTAAGAAGGGATAAATACTCACTCTAAATATAATATAATCCAGCCAAGGCACGAACGATAGTATAATTCCTAGCACCACGGTGCATATACTGAACATAATCACTGCCAAACGACCTGAAACAAATAAAATTTAAATTAATACAATTATAAGAAAACATGGCAGAAATAAATTTGGAATTTTCATCGAAAAGTACCTAAGAAACAAGAGACTATAATAATATCTCCATTACTTGGTACGGAAAAATATGTTAAGCCGTTGGCCCTGCGGCTTATCTCTCCCCGGTCATATTGGATTGCCTATGAGACTGAGGGAATACAGAGTGCAGCTGTGTCTGCGCACATACTTATGCACTATAATATCTCCCGCGTCTCCGCTGAGAGTGGTCGCTACGGCCTCATACGGGCTCATTATTATGCAGATCTCATTCGTCACGGGGAACGAACCCACGACAAGTAGTACAGCAGTCAAACGTTCAGTCACTGCGCTAAAAGTACAGGCAATAGGATATCAGTGGTAACATTTCAATACGTAAATCATCATTACTGTTACGACATAAAGGCACTGTTAGAGTCAAATTGTTACCACTAATTTGCGGTTGCCTGTACCATCACTAATAACTTGCTGACTGGCATTTTTAACTACGGTATGAACCATTCTGATATCTCACTTAGTTTTTGCTGATACGAGAGAATAATGATAAATTACAAGGACATACTTTACGGTCACTGTCCGCCATATTGGATTTTCTGTGACGTCAATAAACTACAACACATTCTGGATTACGACATTTCTAAACCTAGTTTGTTGAAATCGGATATAATCTAAAGACGCATCATTTGTTGAAAATGGCTCAGCCTATGACATTATCATTATGTCTCATCTTTTAACTGAGTTATAAGGTAAGATATAGATCGTTTTTTATTTTATTTATTAAGTTGTTTTTCCTGTACATCAGTTGAAACACGACACGTATAGATATTTATGTAAGAAAAAATATTTTGTTTTCTGGAGTGCCACAGGGTTTTACTCTGCGACCAAGTCTCCTCCGTCTTTAGGGAGACAACTCTAGTTTAACTCTATTATAGACATTAGTCTCTTTATGCGACATTGAACCATAGTCATGATCTGCCTAGCCTTTTTTTCCAACTATGTTGTGGCTAGCTTCCAATCTAACCAGATGCAGCTGAATACCAGAATATAACATGGAGCGACGGCCTATCTGACTTCCACAACCCAGGTAGTGGGTAACACGATTGGTAAGACTGGTTGTCAGACTTTCGGGCTTCTGACTACCCGCAACAACTGACAAAATTCACGAATGACAGCCGGGAGTAACGTCAAGGTACAGTGAGTACACCGGTAACGTGCTTTCCGAGGCACGGAAGGGTCTCGTTATGTAAAGTTGGCCTTTCATCCCCGGTCGATCAGGTTAAGCTACACTTGTTGAGGACCGTCCTCAGACCTCTACGGCTGTTGTTACTCAGCAACGAGCCCCCCTTCCTGTCACGCTGATTAAGGGCCTGATTAGTAAATCTTTGGTCAAATCATGAGAAAATGACAACAAAAAATGAAGAGAATCAATCAAATTACCAATCAATCAAATCAATCAACCTTGAGATGATGAGGTTGGCGAAAATAGCAAAACAGACAATTTAAATTACTCGTCATATAATTTAATTTGACATTAGATATATATTTTTAATAAGCTCTGAGAAACGGAAGGTTAAAAGAGTACCTATTGTTAAGCCATTCAATTATCTTTTCATAAGTTAGGTTATAACCCCAAATCACGTCAATCCAGTGCGTAATTACATTTAATGAGTGTTGTTGTTGTTTTTTATTTCTGTAAGTAGGTTTATACTAATGCTTTTACACGTCAATAATACAATGTCGCCATGAATAACATGAAAAATGTTAAAGATAATTTTCCCCCCTTTTAAAGTTAATTTTCGATAATTTGTTATGAATATTCAGAAAAATATGGGCGGGCCCATGCCTGTGCGACATTTTATAGGGTGTCTCAGTAAGAACTTGAATTATAAAAACTTAAAAATATATATTAATTAAATGTTTTATTTACATTTTTATCTTAGTATGCACAGAGGTAGTAATGTCATTTACACATGAAACAAAATATCGGTTAAATGTCCACCGTTACTTTGTTGGCAGAATGCATTCTTTTGACGAAATTTTGCAGTACATTTTCATCATTTATCCGATTATCCCTGCTGACATGGCACAAACTGTGACTTTTGAAAGCCATGTGGATTTACATCCCCTCAGATTCGAAAATTATTCTTGTTAACGAAGCCGTTGAGGTGGAAATGAGCCTCGTCACTAAAGAATTCACCATTTTTATAATGGGTTTTCACTATTATCAATCGTTCCTCAAAGCAATGCACCATTTTCGTAAATGTCTGTTTTAATTAAACAAATACCAAATATGGCTGACTCAACGTACTATTTGATAGTTGAAAATGGCGCGTGATTCCAAATGCAAGTTCTTGCTGAGAAAACCTTTATTTTAAAAAAAGTGCGAGTCAGGCACTACAGGTTCCGTATCGTATTAAGATCGAGTAAAAACCACCGAAAAATGCACGTCTCTTGTAAGGGGACCTTTTAATAATTAACTTTATAAAATTTTTATTATTGGTTGTTATAGCGGCAATAGAACTAGGTACACAATCATTGAAAATTTCAACTGTCTTCCTATTACGGTTCATGAGATACAGCCCGCTGACAAATAGACGGACGGACAGCGGAGGCTTAGTAACAGGATTCCGTTTGGCACGCTTCGGGTATGGCACCCTGAAAATGAAATGAGGTTGTTGTTTCCTATCCGACTACTCTGAGAAGAAAGGCTGAAACAAACTCAGAGGTCACAGTCTCTTTTAAAGTCCAGACATTATCTTTGTGAGATCATGTGAGGACCATGTAGATTAGTGTCAGAAATGGTCGGGGAAAAAACCGCAGAGATTCGAGTGAACTTGTCCAATCAGTGCACGCATGTGTGCATGGAATCGAGTAGCTCAACTCAAAAATTAAGGAGCTTAACGACTCGACGAACAATACCAATCTAAGAAAGAACATTTGGGTAGGCCGCATAAAGTACTCAAACTGCCAGATAATCATTAAATCTAACTAGAAGAAAACTTCTTTTTTTGTTTTTGTGTCTAGTAGCCGCAAGTGCTACTGCTGAGCGTGAAGTCCTGGGTTCGATTCCCAGGTCGGGGAAAGTGTTATTTTGTTTTCCATCAGTAATTTCTCAGTAGCAACCCGTAGTCTGGATTTGTGCCCGGTTGATGGTAATAGGCTCGCCCCCTGTTACATGGGATTTAAACATAACTGTCAAAATGTGGGTGTACTATAGGTACACCTCTGCCTAACCCTTCGGTTAATAAGGGCGTTTTTCAACTGCAAATGTAAGTTGGTCGAGTATTACTTGTTAACTTGTAAAGCCTACTTAGCTGTGATAGTTTTCCTTTTAGTTTCATTATATATACTACTACTGCCTTGAATTTTTTCAAATATCCAAAACCAACCATTCAGATTGCAGTGGGGGGACATTTGACTTTAACAAAAATTAGCACTTTAAAGTTTAATATTTCGCAAACGGATCCCTGAATCCAAAAATGGTTTTCACACACAATATTTTTGAACGACCTTTCCACCCGCCCCTCACCATGGGATAGACGAGAAAAAAAACATCCCCACTACGTGTAGGGGAAGTACACAAAAAAAATATGTTTTCATGATTTTCTTTTACCACTTTGTCGGTGTGATTAATATGTACACCCATGTCAAATTACAGCTTTCTAGTACTAAGAGTCTCTGAGCTAAGTCGCGGACAGACAGCCAGACAGACGGACATGGCGAAACTATAAAGGTTCCTTGTTGACAACGGAACCCTAAAAACACATTTGTTTTGACTATGCCCTGACAAATGACAATTAGTTCACTATTTACAAGCGTACCACACCTGTCTGACCTCTGTACCGCTGACACTAACTCATGTATGACATAATTACTTTGTAGTAAACAACTATAATGCTACTAATTACAGCAGGTTATGCAGTCAAGGAAGTTCTGGGTAATAGTGTCTTTAAATACGCCATTAGTGTTGGGTTGTGGGTTTGGGAGAGCGGAGCGGTTAGCGGGGCGATAAATGCTTGCTGTTTCGTGAGTATGTTTTCTAAGATTTTTTCTAACTTATCGTTTCAAAAAATCTGTCTTAATATTGTTTTTCATATAGAGGTTGTCCGTTCACAGAATCTAAGTTCTTCCCGTTTAATAAATTAAACCAACTGTCACATGAATGAATGATGTAGGGTATTATGTCAACTTGTATTTAAAAAAAAAGATCAGCATTTTAATTAAAACTACTCTTAATATTTTTAAGACATGTTATTAAAATAAAGGTTAAAAGCATGCACTTGATGTCCATTTTAAGTTATGGGTCTTCCTATCAAAACCTGTCGTAAGGAAATAGGTATGTCCTAGAACCAAAAATTCGAGGACATGTGGCATCTACTAACCCGCACTGGGCCCGCGTGGTGGATTACGGCCCATTCCAAACTCAAACTCAAAGCATTTATTTCAAAGAGTCGGTCACTCAAAAAGATGAAGCTTGTTGCCCCATTCCAAATTGTAGTATGTACAAATGGAGAAGAATGGGCAAGAAACTACAAGGATACTCTTTTAAATTAAGATATTATAAAATTAAAATCAATCTGCCTAGCCTTTTCCCAACTTTATTGGGGTCGGCTTCCAGTCTAACCGGATTCAGCTGAATACTAGTATTTTACATGGAGCGACTGCCTATATGACCTGACCACAACCCAGTAACTGCGTAACACGATACCCCTTGGTAAGACTGGTTGTCAGACTTTCGGGCTTCTGACGACCCGTAACGACTGTCAAAGATCAACGAATGACAGCCGGGACCAACAGTTTAACGTGCTTTCCGAGGCACGGAGGAATCTCGGTATGTAAAGATGGCCACCCATTCACAGACCAACCCCGGCAAGCGTAGCTTAACCTGCCGGATCGACCCGTGCAGCAGTTATTACTTAGCCACGAGCTCCTCAAAGTTATCAGGTTCCTAAGATATTATAAATCCTGCGTACATTATTCTTGTTGTTCCTATATGTGTGTGAACTGTGTCCCAACAATGGGAACATTTAAGGCTGATTTCGCTTATGTACGCTTATAATACTAATTCTTTAAGGTATTATCGCTAACCGCTCCGCTCCCTCCTATGGCTACAAACACTACCTTAAAAATCTTTTACCCATGTCGAGGTGAAGGGTCATTGTCGTGATAATTTGTGATAGATCGCTGATTATAATCACTAGTTGGGAACCCCCTAGAACATTCAACTATGTTTTGGTCAGCTGCCGGTCTAACCGGATGCAGCTGAATACAAGTATTTTATATGAAGCGACTGCCTATCTGACCTCTACAACCCAGTAACTGGGTAATACGATACCCCTTGGTAAGACTGGTTGTCAAACTTTTGGGACTCTGAGTACCCGTTACGACTGTCAAAGATCTACGAATGACAGCCGGGACCAACGGCATAACATACTTTCTGAGGCACTAAGGGGTTACCCATCCGCGAAACGACCCCGGCAAGCGTAACTTAACCTTCAATCGACACGTGTGGCTGTTATTATGTAGTCCCTCAACATTCTTAGAATGTTCTACTTACTATGAAAAAGAATTTCATCATTAATACCAGCCTCGTATTTTTCTCGGTAAGAATAAATGAAGATCCCATGACTGTTATTTGAATAAGTCGTAAATTGTATCTTCTTCATGTTTTATTTATTACTGTGAATCATGGTGTCGTACGACTAATGTCTAGTTCCTAGATTTCATTGATGGTTCGTCATCATCAGCATCACCTGCCCTTAGTATTCTTCTCCCATATCTCCAGATCTCTATCAGACTTCATAACAGTAATCACCCCATTTCTAGCCATATTGTGAACGGGCGCCGTCAGTAGTGACTGGTCATCTCTTAGCTGCCACGGTTAATTTAAATTTTTGTTGTTTTTTTATCTTTTTACTACGGACGCTTTTAATGTACACGTCTTTTTACGTTGTTCTCACATGTATGATCTCAACCTGAATCATGTTACCAATATTTTGTAACAAAATTTTGATTTAAAAGAGTGTCCGTGGAGTTTCTTGCCCGTTCTCCCCGGTCCGCGGAAAATTGTGGAACTACATTTTTTTAAATGCAATAATATATAAACTAGCGCGCCGCGGCAAATGGACTTGGTGGACAGTGGTGGCGCGAACTCAAGTTTCATCTTTCTGACTGACCGTCCCATTGACAATTCAAAAGTGCCTGTAATTGGTTTATTTCATCATCATCAGTCATCAATTTTACACCTATGTCTTTCCGTGAAAACAGAGCCCTATTTTTTAAATCAATATTAATAATAAAAATAGTTTATTGGTAAAGCAAGAATATAATCTTTTTTTTTATTGGATCCTCCCTTTAGGCAGATAGTGCCTCTATTAGGAGAGTCCGCTCTTCCACAGCAAGACGTGTTACATAAAAAGCAAAACGTATAATTTTTATGCTAAAACAACATTTAAAAAAAATGGCAGCCAAATCACATTAGGACATTACTTTTGCTCCAACCTGTACTTTTTGAGTTTATCTTGGATATTACTCATATTGGTGAAGGAAAACATCGTGTACTAGTCAAACGCAAGCCTTATTATAAGAAGGTTTTAGTTTTAGAAATCAGTAAGTATTATTAGTTAAAATGTTTGCACGTATGAATGATTCTTGAAGACAGACGCGTAATAACTAAGGAAATGGGGAGTTACTGTTTCATCTCTGATTCAAGTTATAATCTAACAGCGATGTATTATATACTATTAAATGAGCAATATTTGTAAGTTCTCGAAAATGGCCCTAATGTTTATTTTTTATTTTTTTTAATCATTGCCCCACACTAAGAATTTCTTCTTGTATCGTGGGTGCGTTTACAAACATAGAAACTCACATACACTAACACCCAGACCCGGAACAACTACTTGCAGATCATACAAATATTTGTTCCGTGCGGGGATCGAACCCGCGACACGTTGCGCAGCAGTCGATCGCCCAGCCACTGCGCCAACCGTGTCGTCCGTGTGTCGTCCGTGTGTCGTCCGTGTGTTGTCCGTGTTTCAATGAAAGTTGCAATAAAGGGTTTTATGGGGGCGAAAAACCGATCTAGCTAGATCAAATCTGGGCAAATTCATTTATTGTCACCCGAGCAGAGCTCGGTAGCTCAAAGTTTAGAACAAGATGGCTACCTTAGAATGGCAGCATGGAATTAGTAAGTACCTACTATCATGGCAGCATGGAAATAGTAAGTTTGTCGTAGTGGTTTAGGTAGTTAAATAAAAGTAAACAAATCGTATAAAGGGTTTTTATAAATGACACTTTTTTGTTTAAAAATACTATAAAACGAAATCAAATTTATTTTAGATTTAAAAAATAGTTTCCTCTTTTATTAATTAATTTATGTTAAACTTTATCATTTATTCTTAAACCACTCTTCGTAGATGTAGCTGCTTGATAACAATTTCTTAGTTAGATTTATAATAATAATAATATAATATTTTGTAATCTGTCTATTGTAAAGAGCCCAAACTCTAAACGTCAATGAATTATAACGTTGCTAAATTGAAGAGTATAACTGTGACGTAGCATGACAACTGAAGTGACAGGTATTACGTTTAATCGGTTACTTGACAGCTGTCTCGTCACGTGTTTTTTTTGTTTACGTTTATTTAACTAGCTAAACCTAATGTTGTCAAGAGGAAAGATGCAATGTTTTCAGCCCATAAACGATGACCTCTGAACAAAGTTCTTCCAATGAATAGTAAATAGACTATGTACATATAAAGCCATGTCCCTAGATGAATGTAAATAGAAAAACGTCTATTCAATATTGACTAGTAAAGTGTCTCTTAAATAAGTAAGTATTTACCATAGATTTATATCTCTGGTATTTACAGAAATAAAATCATAAATTGTCTACCTACTGCGTCTGTGTTCTTTCAAAGTTTACTTTGGACTTCAAAGAAAGAAAATCAATAAAAGTAAATCTTGACATCAAAATGTGAAACCGCCAACTCGCAGTAAGCAAGCGATGGCTATAAGAGTAGGGGAAGACCAGAGAAACGATGGATGGACTGTGTGGAAGATGATATGGATAGAAAGGGGGTGACTACCGATATGACGACTAATAGAGAAGTGTGGAAGAAAAAGACATGTTGTGCTGACAACAAAAATTGAGAAGGCCAGGAGGCTGATGAAATCTTACAGTTTATAAATTAAACCTACATCGTAGGTGAATTACCTAAATCGTAACAATTTGATTAATTGTAGATGTTTGCACCGCAGTTATCTACTCACGTTTAGGTTTAAGTATCATTTAACTTGGCACGTGCCTTTAACTGTGATTATAGCTTGATCAGGGGATTAGTTAAACTCTGGTGAAAAAGTCACAAAATATAGGCTGGCTTTTAAAATTTTATAGGTTGCTTTTAAACTTTACACTTACCATTTTTCAGGGGTATCGAAAAAATCTACTGTTTCTTAAATGACGTTTCTATTCGTCTTTGTCTGCTGACTTTTCCGGTCATAAAAAAAACATATAAAAATAAGGTTATTTTACAAAAATGTATGAAACGAATTCTTTTTGTTCTCTTTCAGAAGTTCGTCTTGCTGTAAAAGTTTCATAAGTTCATGAGTACATACCTTCATCCCTAGAAAGATTTCCCATGAACCTAAAGCTGACTGTCACACAAGTAAAGTGCTACAAGTATCTATTGGCGCCTAAATGACATTGACAGGAGGGCGTTGTTGGTAAACATTTTGTGAAAATGTTACAGAAATTGTATTGAAAAAACAAGATGGCGGCGTTAGTTCCGATTTTGGCCACGCGCCAGATCCTTGTACGACTAAAAAGGCGATTTTTTTACAAATATTAATGTGACTTATTTACGGCAGGTTCCATCAATCAACTCAGCCTATCGCAGTCCACTGTTGGACATAGGCCCTCACACAGGCCCTGCGACACAGTCCATCCATCGTTTCTCTGGTCTTCCCCTACTCTTATAGCCATCCACATTCATACTCAAAACTTTCCTTCAAATTGTCTAGTTGAAAAAATAACGCAGTTTCTAAGGTTCGAGTGGTGGCCCAGTGGTAACCGCCCGGACTTACGAGTCGTGGTGTCATGGGTTCGAACCCAGGCAGGCGCTTTACTTTGTGGAAATAATTTCATCACCACTGCTCTCAAAACGGTGAAGGAAAACATCGTGAGGAAACCGGCATGTCCTAGTACCGAAACCTCAAAGGCATGTGCCATTTACCTACCCGCACTGGGCCCGCGTGGTAGATTACACCCCACTCCCTCTCGAAGAGAGGAGGCCTGAGCAGTGGCAACATTATAGCCTAATTATTCATACTATAATAAGCACCTGGACGACCGAGCTCTACTCTGGTGAAAATAGAGAATGCTCATTTAATAGTACAGTTCATACTAATTCCATGCTACCATGATAGTTAGTACTTACTAATTCCATGCTGCGGTGATAGTAGGTACTTACTAATTCCATGCTGCCATATCATTATTCTAAGGTGTCATCTGTCATTATTCTTGTTCTAAATTTTGAGCGACTAGTCTCTGCTCGGGTGAAAATACCGAGAAAACCAATTTTACTATGCTATTATATGGCTGCACTTCTCTTCGGTGAATAGCTAGATGTTGTTCTTATAAAACCCAGAAGGTTAATAGGTGAGTTGTGCATGCCATATAATAGTAAATGACAAAGATAATTGGATATTTTGCGGTATTATGCATAATAAACAATTGTATATAATCGTGCAGGATTCTGTATAATAGTTTCTAGCTAAATACTAATTTGTAGTCAAGTTGTCTTTGGTTTCCTAGATCTTTATCCATAGACACTTGTGGAAGGTTTTTGTTGAATGTTTTACATGCAATTTGTGTTTCTAGATGTTTATATTTTCTATAAATTTGCCACTACCTGTGGCGTACACTTAAATGAACGTGATAATCATGTTATCGATGGTCACTCATCCACGCACTGATCTCGGCAAGAGTTGCTTAAGACGCAGATATATGCCAGTGACCTTGAGTGGTTAGTTTGCGTGTTCTGTACTGAGCTCACGCAACGCGTCGTACGTCCAGCCAGGGGCGGCAGTCTCGAGATAGATAGTGATCGCTATACGACCGAATTCGGTCGCAAAGTCCTAATGACGAAGAAATCAAAATTTGTGCTAATGTTTCATGCTGGTCATTTTTTTTCTTTTCGTGGAGTATCTAAGTATTGTGGAGGACGATTCGTGTTCTTCGACGAATCGTCTTTTTTCACGATTCGTTTTGTTTTTGACGGCGGCAATGCTGTTTCAATGCCCGTGTTCACACGTATCACGAATCGTGATAAATTACGAAAAACTCTTAAATCACGTATCGCCTTTTAAAAATCACGTTCGTTAAAACATGAATCGTGATTTTTTTGTGACGGACCCGCTGAATCGCTCGCCCAAGACTGAGCTCTGAATCACGAATCAAGTGTGAACACGTATATTTTGACGAATCGTGAAATAAATCGTTCCCGTATGCAATGTGAACGTTCATCCGTCATTACGTATCTTTTTTTTTGACGAATCGTCAATGAAGGGTTCCGTGTTAATGAGCTGTAAGATTTAATTCTTCTCTCCATTCAACACGAACTAAACGAGAATAAAATAGCTCATGTCAGGTGGTGGCAGAGCTAACTATCCAGGATGCGAACTATCGTCACTATAAAGACTAATTAGTAGTATTACGAGTACATTACAAAATTATATACCTACGTATTTTCCGTGGATTATATACTATAATTTGTATATAAATACGTGTGCGTCAGAATGACTTCCTTACAAGGGAAATAACCTGAGGATATTGTTATGTAATAATATAATCGTCATCTTCGTTGCAAGTGCGACTGTTGAGCGTGGGGTCATAGATTCGATACCCAGTACGGGCAAAACTTTATTAGTTTTTGCCATTAGGAATTTCTCAGTAGCAGCCCGGAGTCTGGATTTGTACCCGGTTGATGGCAATAGGCTCGCCCTCTATTACATGGGACTTAAACATAACTGGCGGAATGTGGGTGTACACTTCTAATCCTTTTGGGAATACAGGCGTGGTGTTATATTATTGGGACTTAAGGCTCATTCAGACTAGCGCAACTTATC
Source organism: Agrochola lota (assembly GCA_947364205.1). Lineage (NCBI taxonomy): Eukaryota > Metazoa > Arthropoda > Insecta > Lepidoptera > Noctuidae > Agrochola > Agrochola lota. Next base: position 2,081,951 of record OX376246.1, on the reverse strand, counting down.
GCGCGACGCGACACTGGTAATTTTTCTCCTGTGAAGTTTTCTTAGAAATTGTTTTGTAGAGTGGCGTCGCGCCGGTTTGCATGACGCTTTATATGTTCGAGCGGTTTAGGGGTTGAAACACTATTAGGGCCATGAGGTCGGACCCCATGGCCCTAATAGTGTTTCAACCCATAAACCCACTAATGCCCACTTAGTTTTTCAAGACATCGCCAAGCGGTTGGTCGATTCTTCACGTGACCAGAGAGGGCTGGCCAGTTTTTTGGCTAAAGAATAAGCATTGCCACACAAAATGTTAATAAATAAAAATAAAAAAAAATAAAAAACTTTTTAATTCATATTAGAAATCCATAAAATGTTAGTAAATTCAGATAAAAAATCTTACTTCGTTTTCACTTAGCGTTGACTTTTTTTTCTTTTTGCTCTGCTCTTACGAGCGTGCGTTCTGAAAGTTGGCAACGTCGCAAATATATATCAAATATTTCGCAGTTTTGATTAATTCGGCAATATTACTGTATTGAAATAAGAAATTTGGCTAACTAGAGAACTAGAATATTGACTATGAAATGCAATAATTAATATCGTAACACGGAATATTTCGTTTTAGATGTAAAAAAAAGTAAGTATTTGGAAACTTTACAAATGCCTTTTTAACACCTAAAACGGGTACAACATCAAATACAATGTTATAATTGCAATTCATTATTAATATTCTAGTTCGTTAGTTAGCCACATTTCTTAATTACATATAGTAATATTGCCAAATTAATTAAGACTGGTAAATTTTTGACAGCTATTTGCGACGTTGCCAACTTTTAGGATAAACGCTCTTAAGGACCGTAGCGCGATGTTTAAATAGCTACGAGTATAAACCTTCCTCAAGAATTGGGTTATCAAATGCAAAAATATTTTTTAAATAAGTACCAACAAGTAGTTCCATAGATTACCGCTTTCAAACAAACTGTTCAACTTATAGATTCAAGTGATGTCAGCAATTTTAAATCAACTTCAGAAAAGTAAGACGTTCTCAATTCAACTGTATGTATGTTACTCTTTTTTTTAATGACATTCATCAGTACATATATTGCTACAAGTTGCGCTTACCTACAATGTAATATTTAGAAAGCTGATGCCCCGGGCTATGTGTACATTGCCCGGGGCATTGTGAATAGCCCAGTGACCTACTGGGCAATACTTGTTACTTTGAGTTTTTACACCTTGTAGATTTGAATAGATAAAGTGATTGATTGGTAGTTTTTATATATTTTATGGTTGTGACTGTTAATTCGTCAAAGTATTTACCTATTTGGATTTTCTTTCATCCACAACGTGGAAGCTCTTGGCCTGCATCTCACCTGATGGTAACTGATGATCAGGCCGAAGGTGGAAGCGAGCTTCACCCGGAATCCTCAACCACAGAGAAACTGGCTATCTTACCTCTAACTGCCGAAACACAACAATGCTGTTAACATTGTTATTATGGCGACAGACTTAGATAAGGTGGTGGTAGCTAGCCAGGCGGACTTAGAACAACTCCTACCACCAACCAAACCGAGCAGAAAAAATTGCGCCCACTGGAAAATCGAACCCTGACCTCTGGGTCTGAGACAAATGGTTGGCAGTAGACCACAGAGGTGGTTTTTACATTAAGAAACTCTTAGTTCGTGTTTGATCAGATGTATCCTTTTTTTTTTTTCAGGATGGGAAATCATCAAATGACTTCTCCCGCTCTGGGCAGAGCGAGAGGGTGTGTCAGACTTTTACTGACTAAAACCCACCCGTGTTCCTTCCATTGCCTGTGCGCCGGGGCCGCGATATCCCTTTCGGACAAACCCGCAACCCCAGCAGGCATTGATCTTTCGACCCCGTCGGTTGGTGCTGACATCTCTTTGAGGCGCGCGTGGAACACAACGCGCCGTCGACACGGGCCTAGTCCTTATCGGACGGCGAGCTGCCCATTGTTCACCGTCCGCAAGCCCGCGCCTACGGTGGCCGGAAGTCGGCTCTCGACTCCCGACGCCCGGGGCGTCTCCTGCGGCTACTAGGGCCGCGAGGGCGTGCAGCTTGCATCTACCTCGCGCGCTCCGCCTCCTCCTTCGCGAACATAACTGCTTCGCAGAAGGAGGTGACGGCCTCCCATGCACTCTCGCTCGGAACCATGGCCTGAACCAGGGCCGGACGCGAGAGATCGCCGCCGCCGATCCCCTCCGTGAGGACACGGCGGTGCTCCGCCCAAGCCGGGCAGACCTCCACCATATGCTCCACCGTGTCCTCCGGGCGATCCACACAGTGGTGACACCCGGGCGTTTCCTCCCGCCTTACGCGGAACAGGAACCTCCCGAAACAACCGTGTCCGGTGAGGATCTGCGTCAGGCGGAAGGTGAGGACGCCATGGCGCCTCTCAAGCCACTCCTCAAAGAGGGGACTTATCGCCGCAATTGTGGCGTGCCCAATCAGATGTATCCTATAGTATTAAACGAGCAATATTTGTATATATACGGGATGTCCGGGACATCGACGCGAAGCCGGCTACCATGGATTCAGTACATCATTCTGAACCCCCTGCGTTGAAATTTTTCATAGGTTATAAAAAAAAAAAACAGCAGCTCCATATATTTTGACCGCGTAGGTATTGCACTTTTCTATGAAACAGCAGATTTTTTTTTTAATAACCGACGAAAAATTTCAACCCAGGGGGGTTCAGAATCATGTACTGAATCCATGGTAGCCGGCTTCGCGTCGATGTCCCTGCCACCCTGTATATATATTTGTACTTACTTTCTCGAAAACGGCTCTAATGATTTCGATGAAAGTTGCAATATAGGGGTTTACGGGGGCGAAAAATCGATCTAGTTCGGTCTCATATCTGGGAAAATTCGTTTTCTCCGTATTTTCACCCGAGCAGAGCTCGGTCGCCTAAAGTTTAGAACAAGATGGCTACCTTAGAATAATGACATGGCAGCATGGAATTAGTAAGTACCTACTATCATGGCAGCATGGAATTAGCAAGTACCTACTATCAAGGCATTATGTACTATCATGGCACCATCGAATTAGTATGAACTATCCCATACTTTTAAATGAGGATTCTCTATTTTTACCCGAGCAGAGCTCGGTCAACCAGGGACTGAATGTTAAAGAAGAGTTGGGATCATAACAGATGGCGTTCTGTAGGTTCTGCCTACACCCATCGGAATAAGGCGTGTGTTTATGAATGTATGAAACCTGGAAATATTCAAATTCCGAGTGAAATAGGCTACTACTTGACTAGTTAGAGTGCGCTTCCAGTGATGATTTTTTTTAAATATCCCATTACTCTAGGGTATTAATGAGACCATATCAAGGAATCAACTGGCATATGAATTATATTTAGATTTTTTTAGAAAGAAAGAAAGAACAAGTATTTATTGTGACTCGCACAGGAAAAAAACAAAAACAATAAAAAACAAAGTAACAGTAACATAAAAAGAAGGAAGTCCTGTACGAGGCCAAAAGGCTCCTATCTCAGCATGATGCCGCGACATTTAAAAATAAATAAAAATGTCACAGCGCTGGTATTCTGATAGGGCCCGCAGTGATGTCACGGATAGATACAGACAAATAAATATAATAAAAAATAAAAATAAAAAGGAGTGTGAAATACAATGAAGAGTGAAATATTATGTAATCCGCGTGTCTGCATCAGACGTAACATCAGTTACTTGTCTATGCCTTTAGTATCTGTGGTACTCTATGGCATCGTATTGACAAGTAAAGAGACGCAGACGCCGACACCGGCAAAAATAATTATTTACATTACGGCTGTTTATTGTGTATAGTATAATATAGTGAATAGTGGAATGAAAAGTGTGTGTGTTTTAAGATTACTTACCACTAGACTCTCGATGTGTGTATCTGAGTTTCATTGATAAGTACGAGTAAATCATTTTCATTCAATTCATGTTTAAAGCTAAGAAAATTCAACGTTGTCATATTTTCTTTTTATGAACAAAAATTGTCTGAATTACATGTTTTTTATATACACCTTAGGGTTTTTTACATAAATAATCGTGAATTAGTCGAATAATGTTGAATGAAAAAAAAAAACAACACAATAATTATGCCAGTTGATTCTTCGATATGGCCTCACTCATACCCTAGTTATGGGATATAAAAAAACACCTTGTATATGTTCTTTTGCTGGGACACACTCTTCTCTGTGTGGGTCGTAATCCACCACGCGGGCCCAGTGCGAGGTGGTAGATGTCACATGTCTTCGAATTTTTGGTTCTAGGACATTTTATGATGCCAAACTTTTTCTTTCATAGCCTCATGTTTTTTCACTATAGACTATCTTCTGCATCGTATCATTAAAGACATGCCATTGACCTTGCACGCGTCTTCAAACCGGTCGAGATAATTTAGAGACGAGGTGGGCAGAGACAGACGTACTTTCACTTTTCTTCTGGCTATGATGAATTATGGGCACATACCATCTGTTAGATGCTTAATTGTGGACTCGTTATCACGGAGTCAGGTGCTGAGGGCCAAATCCTCGTAAAGAAATCAATTTTAAAATGCTATAAACTCTCCTGAAATTATCTAATGTTTATTTCTGGCACTGGCATTCCCCGCTAAGAAAACTAGGGACGCCCGCGAGATTAAAATTTTCTTACGCTTTTTTTGCAATTTGCAGGTCCGTGTCAGCTTGTATGTTGATTAAAATATGATTCCCGACCGTAACAAATATGGCTTTACAGAATTATAATCATTACAATCAGCAATACAACTCCTTAAGTTATAATTGCCCTCAAATATCATGATTTCATGAAATAGTCATATCAATAGGGTAATATGAACTTAGAGAGTTGTATTGATGAGTTTTATGATTATAATTCTTTAAATAAATATTTGATACGTCATAATTACCCTGCACATTGCAAAAAACGTAAGAAAAAATTGTATTTCGCGGGTGACCCTGAAGCTTTCGCCTCATAGCTAATGTATAAATACGGACCCTGGTAAACACAGCAAAAAGATATATCCGATTTCATAATTTGAAATCCTTTTTTAGAAATCGATTTCGCAGGCTCGCAGTTTCGATCGTCTCGAATAATATTATTCGGTTGTACTCGTAAGTGCATCGACCAAAACTATTCAAACTTACAAATATATATATACTCGTATATATTAACAAATACTTGCTTACGCAATTTTTTTCAAATTTATTCAAATGTTTTATGAAATCGGTTTGTCTTGTTCGACTTCAAATTATCGATACGATATGATTTGTGACTGAAATCGGATTTTAGTTACGTTATGACAAATCTGTCGCATATCTATATCTAAAGAAAGAAGTGAAGAAAAAGTATTTATTGAGACTTGGAAATCATAAATTAAAAAACTTTTTTTTTTTTTTAAACAAAGTAAAATTTAAAAAGCGGAAGGTCCTGTACGAGGCCAAAATCTCAGCATGATGCTGCGACATTAAAAAATAAATGTCGCAGCGCAGCTATTGTGATTTATAGTTACAGGGTGTTGTTATTAACCTCACCTTTCTTTCACACCTCGTATAGTCTCTATGACACATCTCGGTATTCGCGTGATGAGCACTTTCACGTGGAACTTTCATATTTTACTATATCATAATTTTACACGTTATAAATTCTTCTTACAATGTTCGATCGAAATAATTTCGAAATAATTTTGAAACAAGTTGTCACCGCGGTCAGCTTATTTTTTTTTTGATTTTATCTAAATTGTTGTAGGTTATTTATTTTTGGGTTCCGTTCTCAAAGGGTACCCTAATACTAAGCCTTCGTCGTCTGTCTACCTATCTGTCTGTCTGTCTGTATGTCCGTCTGTATCTTACAGGAAAACTATAAATGTTTCACTCGCACTGGACCAGTTTTAATTTGAAAATTCTCAGTAGTAACCTGAAGCACCCTGAAGTCTGGATTTATGTGCATGAATAATCAGCCTATGATATTCCCACTACTGGGACTCAGGCCTCCTCTCTGTGAGAGGGAGTAGACCGTAATCCACACGGGCCCAGTGCGGGTTGGTAGATGTCACATGTCTTCGAATTTTTGGTTCTAGGACATGCCGGTTTCCTCACGATGTTTTCCTTCGCCGTTTTGAGAGCAGTGGTGATGAAATTATTTACACAAAGTAATGCGCCTGTCTGGGGCGGTCACCACTGGGTTACCACTGCTCTCCTGAATTTTTGTGCCGTTGATGGTAATAGGGTCAGCTCCTATCACAAGAGAATAGGGATAATGCCTGCGTAAAAAAAATGAAAATGTTCGTCAGTCAGATAATAAAAAAATATTAGACACGTATTTTTTGCTTTATCATATTAATAAATATTAGATAAAACGCATTTTAGGTTGGGGAGTGGGGGTTGCTACGTCACTAGTACGTATAAAATCTACATTCTCGTGACGTCATGGTACATTTTACCTCAATGTATCGCCGTAATCTTTAGATTACGTAAAAATAGAAAAATTACGTGTCCAATATTTTTTTATAATCTCAAAGACGGACAAAAAAAATTTTTTTAGTCATCATCCCTATTATACAAAACCAGCAAAATATGTGTGTAATTTACATCTTTGCCCGCCCCTTTCAGGAATACAGAAAGAAAAGAAAGAAAGAAAAATATTTTATACAGCTAGTTATTATACAAGGACCCATTAAAATAGATGGACAAATTTTAACACAGCGTTTGGTACGTCTAACCAAAGATATTCATGTAAAAAAAAAACACTGATAAAAGTGATTTTATTTTGACCTAAAATAATAAATGGCATTGGGTAACCAACATTTTTTGTGTATTTTCGTTAGTTGTTTTTTTTTCTTGTATCTTAAAAATAATAATAAAATCTCTTTGTTTTTTTTTTACTATTATTCTTATTTTGGTGGGCTGAATGATTGAATTCTCAATTCTTTATTGCATACCATAATGTATATAGTTGGTAGGGAAATAATTATATTAGTCACAATTATGGACCCTGTCGGGCACAGTATAGATCAAGTACGAGAGAGGAGGAAGAGCACTGGGTGTTTAATGTGATACATTTTATTATTAGTTAAATAGTTAGTAAGTTTTACTCTTTTATTAAAACAGAATAGAATTTAAGAATTATAATTATTGTTTTATAAATTATATACATTTATTTATTTAGTAAGTTTTGTGAAAACCATTTATTTTAAATATTATTCATTATTATTTATTTTTGTTACTTTTTATATATTTACTTTTTATTATTTTGATTTCTAAAAGTTTGTCCATCTGTTTTAATGAGACCTTTTATATGTATTAGCAAAAAACTAGCTGCAGTCCGCGGCTTCGCCCGCGTGGACCCTAAATCTTTTTCTAATATAAAAGCCTAAGTTATTCCTTATAACATCAGCTATCTGCCAGTAAAAGTCCCGTCAAAATCGGTCCAGCTGTTTCGGAGATTAGCAGACAGACAGACAATTTTTATTTTTTTGTTCAAAGTACGAGCACTGTTTATACTTTCATAAACATTTAGTAAAAAGCTGTTATTTTGACATGACAGGCAGATACTTCAATTACAAAGAGACACTTCAATTTTATTTATTTGTAATTTATTTAAGTATAGATTTTTTCAAATTGTTTATTTGTTATAGTATCGTTTAAACTTTCAAATCTTTTTAGTAATAAGCTGTTATTTTCTCACTTGATACGCGGACATCAACGCGAAAACTTTTACCGTGGATTTAGTGCATGATTCTGAACAAAAAAAACATTCGTAAAAAAAAACTGTTGTTTCATAGAAAAGTGCAATACCTACGCGGTCAAAATGTATGGAACAACAGATTTTTTTTTTTAATAACTGACGATTTTTTTTCTTTAATCTAATTTTTTTTTTCTCGCGATTTCAGGTTTGGTCCCATAGTAAAAGTTGTTCATAATGATGAGTAAAGTCACGTATTTAAGTATCGGGCGCTAATTAACAGTCACCATATAGATGTGTAGATAAGTCAGTACCTCAATCTTATGAATTACAAGCCTTGATTACAACGTAAGATGGCCATCGAATTACCTCCGTAATATGCATTTTATTGTCTTGAAAAAACCCCATTGTTTGCAGTATGAGAAATATAGTAGCAATTTGTAAACTTATTGTGTTATCTATATTAAAATCTATACAACTAATAAACCTGAAAAGTTTGTTTGTTTGAACGCGTTTATCTCTGGAACTGCCGGTCAGGGCGGAGGGCGGCAGTTTTATTAAAATATGTCGAACATATAAACCCCCGACCCTTGCAAGCCAGCCCGTGCTGCTGAACTGTAGCTTTAATGTCCCCCATTCATCTGAATCCGATCCAGCCTGTACCTCGCTGGCCTCTTCCAGAGATGCCCTAAGCCAGCGGTTCCCAACCTTTTAACATACGCGCCCCCATAATTTTTTTTCAAAATCGCTACGCCTGCGCCCCTGAGTTACTTTGTCGACATAAGAAGAAAAGCATAAGAATGCCAAGCGAGCGAGAGTAAAGTCGAAAATGTTTTCACTCTCTTCGATAGCTTAGATTTTATTTTGGTAATTCATAGAGAAATAGAAGTTAGTTTGTCGAGTTTTGCAGTAAAACTAAAAAATGATGAGAATGCATGATGTAAGAGCGAGCTAAGTGAGCTTGAACAATTTCGGATTCGTTACATTTTTCTTTTGAACATTCATTCAGAAAAAGAAGTTACTTTGTCGACATAAGCAGAAAAGCTCATTTTACAGTACCTACAAACAATAGTATGAAACGTTCGGGTTTTGAAAATTAGCCTTAAATTTTTCTAAATCAAGAACATAATATGTTATAAATCAATAGTTTATTATTAGAGCCGCCGCGTCCCCCCATTGGTCACTCAACGCCCCCCGCGGGGTGCGTGCCCCACTGGTTGAGAATCCCTCCCTAAGCTGAGGTCTGTACCCCACAGGGGGTGCTCTTAGCGTGTACTCGCTTAGTTTGTAAGTTCTATGCCCTGGCTGGAGGCCTCGATTTATTGAGGCACCCACAGGAAAGTCCGGTTAAGCAGCCGATAACCTCTTAGGTTGACTTGCGAGATGCCATTCCCAAAAAAATTTCTTACGACTTCCGCGAACGAAGCCGCAGGGCACAACTAGTATCTCTACACATTAAAGGTCATGGTTCTTGAAGATTATTTGCAATAACTTTAGACTTGAGACGATGCTGATAATAAGAAATTAAAATATTTGGAAAGACTTTTGTCACAGACGGAGTAATGACGTCATTCTACAACAGCCGTATTCATAGATGTTGCTCGTTACTGTAATCAAGTTCTTGAAAACGGCTCTAATGATTTCGATGAAAGTTGTATTATAGGGGTTTACGAGGGCGAAAAATCAATCTAACTATAATTATCATATCTGGGAAAACTCGTTTTCTCCGTATTTTCACGCGAGCAGAGCTCGGTCCCCAAAGTTTAGAACAAGATGGCTACCTTATAATAATGACATGACAGCATGGAATTACTAAGTACCTACTATCATTGACGACACGCTTGGCGCAGTGGCTGAGCGATCGACTGCTGCGTAACGTGTCGCGGGTTCGATCCCCCGCACGGAACAAATATTTGTATGATCTGCAAGTAGTTGTTCCGGGTCTGAGTGTTAGTGTATGTGAGTTTCTATGTTTGTAAACGCACCCACGATACAAGAAGAAATTCTTAGTGTGGGGCAACGTTTAAAAAAAAAAAAAAAAACATGGCAGCATGGAATTAGTATGAACGATCCTATACTATTAAATGAGCATTCTCTATTTTCACCAGAGCAGAGATCGGGATCAAAGAAAAAAAGAAAAATTGGAATAAATAAAAATACCACGATTTTCTTAATAAAGCGCGCAATTGTCTTTCGAAAAGGTTCGATTTCGAACGCACACTTTTTCCATAACTACTTAATGATTCACTAACTTAAAATTGACGTGTGACAGTACACATTACCAGAACATCTAGGGCCTACATAATTCCCGAATATTGACACAAGAATATTCAGCAAAGATTTGGGCATTTGGCAATATTGTTGAGAAATTTACTAAGTTTTTTAACAAGTTTTTTTTTTTGAGCCGTTTGGTGTTGAAACACTATGGCCGGGGGGTCCGAGTGCTCATCGAGTATTTCGGGACATCGCCAAGCGGTTGGCCGACTCTTCACGTGACCAGAGGGCTGGCCAAGTAACGCCGCCAGCCTTTTGGGCACTTTTCCCACTGACATCGATGCGGACGAATTTTTTGATGACCAATGAGCTGTTCCTTTAATTTATTTTATTCCTCTGTGGGTATACTTGTACAGAATTTATATATTTATGTGTTAGATGTATATTATATTTAAGATTGTACACTATATTTAAGATTTGTCATAATTTTCAAATAAATACTTATGAAGTAAAATAGTATTAACTCCACAGTTATTCCAGCCTAACTACACAAGGAACAATCATTGTGTCCATCCATTTATCTGTCTGGCTATCAGCCAGTTGAATCACTAAACAGATGAATAAACCTATTGTTTTACACTTCCTATAACCTTTTGATTTGAAATTATTTGACAGTTCGTCACAACTGTCTGCGGTTTAATCAAATTCAAAAGTCATTTATTCAAAATAGACTGAGAAACAGCACATTTCGAACGTCAAAATTACATAAGACAGTCCCCCAAACGCCCACCCTTCACCACTTCCTAGTGCTTAGCTGGGAAGAAGAAGTGGCGCAACAGACTCCCCAGCAGCACAGCTGTCTGGTCAGTTGGAAAAACTTGATTCTATACAATAATAGTAGTTCAAAATACTGTACAATATACAACATAAAGCATGAAAATAAATTATTTGCTATATGTCAGCTAGCACCCGCCATTATACCAACAAAATAACCATGGAAATCTAATAAAAAGTAAACAGAACTTAATACCCGAATGAAAGCCTCCAGGCATAAAGGACGTGCCCGCTTACATATAGCTATTAAAGCTGTAACTCTGACGCTGAGCTGTAATCTTTGACGGTGTTGGCAAAGAATTCTCCGCATACCATGAACCGCCAAGAGAAGCTACACATCTACCCTCAAACAACTAGGTGTTAGATATAGATTATCCACGATCTGTTACCAAAGGATTCTCGGTTACTTTAGTCCAAGGCTCGGAACCGGTTCAAGAAATACCGGTTAATGCCGGTTTATTTCGGTTTTCCTCCGAACTTTTCTTAAGAACGTGAACATTTTAAGAATTTTATTTTAACCTAAATTAACCGGTTTATTTGACGCTAAACGAGTTGCAACTTGTGATTATTTGTAAGGATGCCGCGCATAGCGGCACAGTATGTAGACGTACTTACGATATTTCTTAATTCTTACTACTGAATTAAAACTGAACAGCGCGCGACGTTTGTTTATCGTGCGCCCATATTAACCGGTTTTTATTGCTTTTAACCGAAAAAACCTTTATGTAAATACTCTTCCGAATACCGGTTTAACAAACCCGACTTAAGGCTTGTGCAGACCAGCGCGACTTGTCGCGCGACACGACACCGGTTATTGTTATACTGTGAAGTTTTCTTAGAAATTCTATTGTTCGTGTCGCGTCGCGCGACAAGTCGCGCTGGTCTGCACAAGCCTTTATGCGAACGAAACCGAATGTAAAGGTTTTTGCGTCAAGTACATAATAGCGGTTTGAAAATTTAACCGGTATCCGAGCCTTGCTTTGGTCATATTGCCCGTCAGGAAACAGATAACCTTGAAAAGTTGTTGGTGATGGGTAAGGTCGCGGCCGGTCACCTAGCCGCAAGTAACATCCCTCGCTGGATTCTCTGTTACGCCCTGAGAGAAGCCGAGAACCGAACGAAGTGGAAAAACATTAAGCCGCGAAGGCCTTTCAGGGACACGATCTTCAGTAATGAAGTACGCGACCAAAGAGAAGAATAACAAATTTATTACCTATAAATGCTATGTTGCGTTAGAGAAAAAACGTGTCCATAAAGCCGCGTTTCCACTAGGCAACATTTGGCGCGCGACACGTGACGCTCAACATGTAAGGCAACGCTGCATAACAGCGCGCGACGTTGCCAGCTGGCGCGCAACATGACGCGCGGCTTGTTGTTTGTTTAAAGAGCACCGTTAGTTGAGCATCAATTGTTAATATATTATAACCACTGTCGCTGAAATCAACACAAGTTCCTCTGGCGACATGTTGTCGACGACTGACGTAAAGTAGTAGATGCGTAGACAGACAACGTTGTTCAACAAAAGTTCCGCGCTGAGTTTCAACATGTTGGGCAACTTGTTGTGCAACATGTTGCGCGTCATTTGTTGCCTAGTGGAAACGCGGCTTCAACAAGCTTCCATGGTGATCCATAAAACACTGACGATCGTGCCACACACGGCGTATTAACCGTAGTTTTTCACGGTAAGAAAAACGTGTGTGTGCAAAGAGCTTTAAGAGGTTGCAGTTGATTAATAGCTGCCAAAATTAAACACCACAGTATAAATAAGTAACAGTATTATATCTCGGCAGTGACCTTGAAATAATTACCTACTTTCGCTCGGTAGATAAACCTTCCGCGTTAGGGTATCGGTATGAAATGAATGGTCACCCATCCAAAACTCGTTCCAAGTTCCAAGTTGACCTGTGCAGCCATTGCTATGAAACCAGTCTAGAATAGCTAAAATGGCTGCCATGATTTAAATCAGCAGATTTATAATAAATTAAGGAAATGTTTTTCATTTAATCCCGGCCATCTTGGAAAAAACTGATATAAATATATCAGTCTTTATTATCTTGCGGTTCATGACAGTAATAGATCATATAGATATATGACTAAATTAAAGTGCACAGGGCTTGGAACCGGTACCAAAACTACCTGGTACCAGTTCTGTACCGGTACTTAGCGGTTCTTGCCATTTCGGTACCTGGGTATCGGTTCCAGACAGGTACCAGTCCCAGACGGGTACCGGTTCTAGACGGGAACCGGTAATCCACCTAACAAAGTAACCAAATTGAGGTACCCGCTGCGTACCACAAATCTCGTATTTGTATCTTGAAATTATTTTTCTAATCCTTTTTACTTAATAAGTCTGGTTTCTCATTCTAACTTACGAAAATATTAGCTTGGTACCGGTCTTGGCACCGGTACAGTACCGATACTGATTAGAAATACTAGTAGTATATAGGTACATCATCTGGTACCGGTACCAATAGTACCGGTACTACTTCTGGTACCTGTATTACACCAAGGCCAATGGTACCGGTTCCCAAAAATACTGTTATTTCAAACCTTGAATGCAAGTGCATTTCAAACAAACTAAAAGCGGAAGTAATCTTTTGACAATAAGCGTGTGCCTCACGGCTGCGCCAAAAAGGTTCGTTTCAGCATTATTGCCAGACAAATGCTGTCTGACGCTGGTTTTCTAATGATATGGCTAATGTAAGGTAAGATGCCCTGAGCCCTGATGCTAGGTTTGAGCGACGATCTTCGCAAGGTGCCAGGGCCTACTTCCTAAGCGAAATCCGTAGCTTCGGCCGTCGTTACGGGCGCTTCGCTCTCCTTCTCACTTACGGTAAGGCTGTAAGTTCCATGGTAACAGCTGGATGGCTCACGATTGGAGTGGCTTATACTGGATATAAGCCACTCCAATCGCGAGCCATAGCAGCAGACTGACAATAACAATAACAATAGCAGACTAACATTTGCAGTAGACTGCAAATGTATTTTTTTTCAAGTTTTAAATATGCCTAAAGAATTTTAACCTATATAAGTTTATATGTAATCCTATATATACAAATTAATGAGCAATATATATCTAAATATATATATATATTTGTAATCATGTTCTCGAAATCTTTAGAGCCGTTTTCGAGAACGTGGGCGAAAGATCGATCTATTTTTGTTTCATATCTGGGAAAATTCGTTTTCTCCGTATTTTTACCCGAGCAGAGCTCGGTCGCCCAAAGTTTAGAACAAGATGGCTACCTACCTTAGAGTAAAGACATGGCAGCATGGAGTTAGTAAGTACCTACTATCATGTTGGCATGGAATTAGTAATTACGTACTATCATGGCAGAATGGAATTAGTATGAACTTTCCTGTACTATTAAATGAGCATTCTCTATTTTCACCCGAGCAGAGCTTGGGGACCTAGATATCTTAATGGAGGTTAATGTATCGATCCCGATTTCTAGTGCTACCAACTGCTATCGGCAATTTTTAAAACATTTCACACTTGGTCTAGAGGTCGCAAGCGCTACTGCTGAGTCCTGGGTTCAATTCTCGGGTCGGGCAAAGTGTTATTGGGTTTTTCCATCTGGAATTTCTCAGTAGCAGTCCGGACTCTGGATTTGAGCCCGGTTGATGGCAATAGGATCGCCCCTATTACATGGGACTTAAACATAACTAGCGAAATGTGGGTGTGCTATAGGTACACATCTGTCTAGCCCCTCGGGAGTTACAAGCGTGATGTTATGTATGTACCATTGAAGAAGTTCAGATTTAACCACCGTAAGGACTATTATTGCTTGCAGCGCTCAGCGGCTATAGATACCGGACCGGTAACAGATGTGGTCACCGTGTTCACGGGATTTTGTTTTGAATCTGGTTAGATATGAACTTCTTTCATAGTACATTTAAAGTATTACTACCTTATCATAGTACACTTCAAGTTGCATTTAAGTACATGTCACTACATTGTAAATAAATGCATTTGCGTGAAGTAATGATGTCTTACTGCAGAAAACTTGTTTTGAGATGCGGTTTGACTGTGAGCGATTCGAGGTAGGGCTGAAGAGCGGTAAGCCGAATTTATATTACTGTGTTGTCTGAAGAAATGCTAAACTTATGTGGCAGTGGGCAGGGCACATTGCTTGCAGAACAGATGGCTGATGGGGCCGAACGGTTCTGGAGTGGCGACCGCGTACCGGAAGACGTAGCGTTCGAAGGCCTCCAACAAGGTGGCCCGATGACCTGATGAAGGCCGCAGGAATCCGCTGGATGCGGGAAGCTCAGAACCAGTCGAAGTGGCGGTGCTTGGGGGAGGCCTATGTCCAGCAGTGGATGTCTGTGTTGTGTCTTGTAGTGACGCCTTCTGGCGCAGTGTTAGCCAATCAAAACTCGTTGTGATTTGACGGAGTCTTGAACAGATTCGTTTGATTGGTGTATCTCGCGTCACGACTACAATATTAATAATGAATTGTAATTATAACACTGAATTTGAGTTTTAGTTGTAAGAAAGGCATTTGGAAAATTTCCAGATAGGTATTTGTTTTACATCTAAAACTAAATATTCGGTGTTACAATATTAATTATTACTGGTACGTAATAATTAATATTATAACACCGAATCTTTGTTCCGAACGAAATCCTCTGCCTCACGAGGGGTCTACTCCCTAATCAATATTTTAGTTCACTAGTTTGACACATTGCATATTTCCATACAGTAATATTGCCAACTTAATCAAAACAGGTAAATATTTGACAGCTATTTGCGACGTTGCCAACTTTTAGGGTAAATGCTCTTATAGGAGAATGGGCACCGAACTATGGGTTTCTACCCTGAAGCCCAATAGCCATAAGATATATACCAAGGGAAAGAGTTTTTCAAGGGGAACCTTTCGTACTAACACGACTTTTACCAATTGTTAGAAGTTTGGAGCTAATGAAAAAAAAAAATTAAACCGTTTTCCCACTTCCAATAAGACCTAACCTCTATGCCATAATTGTATGTATATTTATGTACATAAATACATAATATAGAACTCAATACATAGTGTGCAATATCTATTTTTACATAGAAGACTGTTCTAAATTGATTTTATTTATATAAAATGCATGACTCGTTACGTCTAGCGGAGGGGCTTCTGGCTTAGTAATAACAGCTGAACGCGTCGATCGATCAGGTTAAGAGCGCCCAACCCGTCATACTTTACATACAAATGCTTGTACGTGATCATGGCGTTGTAACACATGTTTCTTTGAAATTTTTAAACTAATATGTGTCTTGTGCACTATATCTAGGTTTCTATGAAAGCAAAAAATAAAAAAGTTGAGAAACAAGTTCAGTATAAGCCTCCAAAAACCTGCTTTTTTGCACAAATTTTACCCGAATTTGGCCGGTCATAATATACTCATAATTGGTAAAAGTAAAGAAAACATCTGCATAGAAACCTCGCACATGTAATGGGAATTCTAAATATCAAACTTTTTTTATCACAAACTTCTATCGTCTTATTCCAAAACACGGTCTAAATTTGGTACTGGCATTAGTACTAGCTTTAGTACCATGACTAAATGAAATGTTATTATAAAATGAAGTTTAGCACTAGTTCCAGAACTATTTATGGTACTAAAGTTAGTCCGCCGAGTTCCCTAGTTTATCTTTGGTACTAATTTATTTGACGTTTACGTTGGTTATTGTTGTTTGTCAATTTCTATAAAAATCCTAAAAAAGTTATATTAATATGATTGACTTGATGGATTTGGAAGATTTGGATATGCTGGCAACGTCTCGGAGATCTTACAGACATCGACATCGTGTAAATCCTTTTGAATTGAGTGACGAAGATTTTAGAATAAGTATAGGTTCACAAAACGTTTTGGAAAAAAAATTGTGGATGTTTTACGCGAGGATTTATCCCACGACCCTCGAGGATGCCCACTGAATCCTGAAGTGCAAGTGGTTTGCGTAATACGCAACTGAGCTCGCCATTAAGTATGTAGGTAAGTACCTAGCCTTGGTCAATGCTAACCTAACATTAGACAAAATCCAAATAATATACTAATATTATTGTTTTATTCGTAGATTTAAGACGATACAGCTGATTTACATGGTGTGTCTCAACTAGTTGTCAGCAAAACATGTTAAAAGGTAGCAGATGTCCTGAAGATTTATAAAAATGCCTTTTACTCTAAATAAACAGGAGGAAAGCATTAGGAAGTTCCCCAGTATTGCTAATTTTCCTACAGTAATTGGACCAATAGAATGAACTCTTATAAGAGTAAAGAAAGTAAATGCTGATGGGGGTCAGTAGTCAGGTTATAAATATTAATAGAAATGGATTTTCTTCATTAAATGTTATACAAACTACATAAGAAAATTGTTTTTTTGTCTGTACCGTACCTCTGTTTCGTAACAGCGTGTAGCGTCGCGATCCAAGAACGGTAGTTTGAACGCCCATACCGTACCGACCCGCGCCCGATACGCACCCGCGTTGTGTGTGTATTGAGCTTTACAGTAAGGTATATTAAGAACAATGAATACAAATAAGAAGTGCATTTATTTATTAATATGTAAAGGACGTAACATAAACATGCGTTTAAAATCCTGCCGCCGCCGTATGTAAGTCGCTGCACTTCATGCTAGAGGTTGTCGAGCAAGCTCACGAGCGCCCAGCGTCCGTCGCCGAATCTCTGGATATTTTTTAATGGATATTTCAGGTTCGATTAGTGGAATTGATAATATTCAGGAATTATTATTAATAAAATATGTCCTTTCGAGTCGTTTTTCCCAAGAGAAACGTCACTCACGTTTAGTAGTTCAGTCAACTTGACAGCTTTTTGCCAACTAACGTTTCGTTCACAAAAGAAACCTCAACAGAGGTGTTAAAAAATAATGACAACTTGATTATAAAAAGCGCATCATAAGTACAAGTTTTGCTTGTTCAATATATTGTAACCTAAGCAAAGAACAATTTGGGACATATTTTGGTATTGATAAATAATTATTTAAGCATTTCAAGTGTTATTACAATATCAACATTTAGAGAAACAGAACGTTGATTCAAATAAAGCCTGCGTGAACGAATGAAAGAATGCCATTTTTGTTTCATATCTGTGGATATTATTTGAACCATGAACCTTCTTTGGTACTAACAGATCCTCGATTGGCCTTCGTTTTGTAATCAGAACACATTTTGAGGCTGGTACTAGCTTTGTTACCGTAACAATCCTAGATCTTTTAGTCTTGGTTTAAACCATTAATTATGCAGTTTTTTGTAATAAGACGGCTAAGGTTTACTCAAAAACACGTATTTCCTGTTACAAATTTTTTACCCACAATTTTTGTACTATGTTACACGTTCTCACTTGTTTGTTAGCAGTTCTTGCTTGCGCTCGATGAAAAAACAAGCTTTTCGACCATGCTCGCGTTGACGACAGACAGACCGGGAAGTGGCAATAGGCTCGCTACCTAATAAGTCTATAATGTTCCCACTGCTGGGAACCAGGCCTCCTCTCTGTGAGAGGGAGTGGGCCATAATCCACCACGCGGGCCCAGTGCGGGTTGGTAGATGTCACATGTCTTCGAATGTTTGGTTCTAGAACATGCCGGTTGCCTCACAATGTTTTCCTACACCGTTTTGCGAGCAGTGGTGATGAAAAAATTTACACAAAGTAAAGCGCCTGTCAGGATTCAAACCTACGACCTACAGCTTGTAAGTAAGTCGCGGCCGTTACCACTAGGCCACCAGCTCCAACGTACTACGCCCACAAACGCGATAAGGACGGAACACAGTTTAAAGATAAAATCAAGTTCATTGGCAATGCTATCAAGGCAGGACGGACAGTTTTATTTCATTGTAATTTCTAATCGTATTCCCGTCTGATAGGGCTGCAATTGATTTCGAAAGCAGGGAAATGTGATTGTTTCTGTCATTTTTAACTGATTGCAAAACAGTGGTTCTTATTATTGAATTATTTGAAACTGACCCGAAGTCCCAACCCGATCGCGGGTTAGGTTAGGAACTTGTGAAAAGTGATATTCTTTGTTCAGAACGTAATCCTCTTCCTAACAAGCTAAGGCGTTTGTGGGCCCTTGTATTCTCCGTCTCACTTACGGTATGTCCGTAAGTGAGACAGAGAACAAAAGCGTCCGTAACGATGGCCGAAACTACGGTTTTTGTCTTAGGGCAACGGTCGGTAGCAGGCGGACCGCGGTCCGTTGCCGGACCGCTAAAGGTCGGAACTTGGACCGCCAAATATTATTAAATAACTTACCTACTATTCAATTGAAATAATATTTATAAATAAATGACACGTAGAATCTAATATTTGATTAGTTCGCTTTTAGTCAGCTTTAGTAGTTAGACACAGTTGCAGCTGCGCTGTCTGTGTGGCGCAAGAGAAAGCGTTTGAGTGCGGGGGGTGCAAATATGTATAAAACAGCTTATAATAATTACCTTGTTTATTATTCAAAATAATACCCAACAAGACAGTATTACGAGTTTTTTTTCTAGACCTCGATATAAAATTTCGACGTTATCCGCACCTCAAATAAAATTACTTGCCGTCCCCTGGCTTAGGGAGTAGGGCCCCTGACCCGACATATCGTTCCTATCATAACCCGAATTGCGATATAGATAGGTATTCCCGTTCTTCCTCTTTCTTAGAATAAAAAGTACCTATGCGTCTAATCAGAGTTTAATCTTTACTATACGCAATCAAAATATCACACTAACAATTAGCGAAAGAAACTCTATTTTTCCATATGGCAATGGTGCCGATGTCGACAGTTCTACCAATTCTGCCAAACGAAAGAAATTATAAGTCCCTATAATAAAAATTAAGTGCATACTGTCATAGTGTCATACTATCATAATGACATACTGACATAGTGGCGTACTGTCATAGTGTGTCATGATGTCATAGTGTCCTGTCATAGTGTCATACAGTCATAGTGTCATACTATCATAATGACATACTGACATAGTGGCGTACTGTCATAGTGTGTCATGATGTCATAGTGTCCTGTCATAGTGTCAATCTTTAATTAGGAGAAGTAAACGATTATATTGTTTGGAATTATCCCATGCAGGACGGTATGCTTGGCAATCGCGCAAGCGACCAGTGGGGAACTTAGATTAAGATTTAAAAATAGATTAAAATATTTTTACACCGTAGAAAAAGTATATGTATTAGCTACGATGTTGTAGCGGCATCTACATCGCTACATGCAAACTACGCATCAAAGTCCTGACGTCACACAACATCCCGACGTCACACAAATCCTGCATCGCGCAATTAGAGTTTACCGCGCGATGAACAAATATACAAGCTTCCCGACTTCAACCTCTGTGCAGTTGCCCGCCAGACACGACACCCGTCTGGTCGGAGGATCCTCCCTTTTCTATGGGGGATGAGTGAACTTTACACCCTGTTCCTCATACCCCTAAAATGTTATTAATGATATTTGTCAATAATGTTATTTTGGGATCTTCCGATGTTAGTAATAGAAATATGATGCAAGAGATTCTTGTATTCGTTATTTATAACCGTTTTTTGACGCCTCTGTGGTTTATGCGGTTAGACCATATATCTCAAACCCAGAGGTTCCGGGTTCAATACCCAGTGGGGCTAAAATTTTCTGCTCGGTTTTTTTGGGCTTGTTCTAAGTCCGCCTGGCTAGCTACCACCACCTTATCTAAATCTGTCGCCATAACAAAAATGTTAACAGCATTGTTGTGTTTCGGCAGTTAGAGGTAAGATAGCCAGTTCCTCTGTTGTTGAGGATTCCGGGTGAAGCTCGCTTCCACCTTCGGCCTGATCATCACTTACCAGCAGGTGAGATGCAGGCCAAGAGCTTCCCCGTTGTGGTTGTGGTTTGAGAAAGATGTAATTTATCTCATCATCTGCCCAACTACATATGTTAGGCTTCCAGTCTAACCGGATGCAGCTAAAATACCGTTGTTTTACATGGAGCAACTGCTTGTCTCACCTCCAAAACCCAGTTACTGGGTAACACGATACCCTTTGGTCTTTTCGTGTGGTTAGTTACTAACCTGGTGTCAGAGTTTTAAAGCCGCCCATGGGCGTCTGGCTTGGCTGCACATGCCGTCGAGAAATATCTCTCAGGGCGGTTTCCTTTGGTAAGACAGCTTGTCAGACTTTCGGGCTTCAGGCGATCCGTAACGACTGTGAAAGATCTACGAAAGATAGCCGGGATCAACGGCTTAACGTGCTGTCTGAGGTGCGGAGGGGTCCTGGTATGAAATTGATTGTCAGAAGAGGCTTTTAACATTCCTTATAAGCTGCCTAACAACATTTTTTTGTAAACATAAAGGAGGAGCTCGTGGGTAAGTAATAACAGCCGCATGGGTCGATCCATCAGGTTAAGCTACGCTTGCCGGGGTTGGTCCGTGGTTGGGTGCCCATCTTTACATACAGAGACTCCTCCGTGCCTCGAAAAGCACGTTAAGCCGTTGGTCCCGGCTGTCATTCGTGGATCTTTGACAGTCGTTAAGAGTCGTCAGACGCCCGAAAATCTGGCACCAGTCTTACCAAGGCGAATCGTATTACCCAGTTACTGAATTGTGGAGGTCAGATGGGCAGTCGCTCCATATAAAATACTGGTATTCAGCAGCATCCGGTCAGACAGGAAGCCGATCCCAACATAGTTGGGAAAAGGCTAGGCAGATTGATTGTTTAAACATTTAATATATCTTACAGCTGTGCCCCGTTACATCATTTAGCGTTCTATCAGACTGTTTTTCTCTTTGGTCGGCTCCTTAGGGTCGTAGCGTAATGTTAAAAGGCGTAAAACATTTCTCAAGAATTGGGCTGTCAAATGCAAAAAGATTTTTTTTTATCCGACTGGTTGTTCCAGAGATAAGCGCGTTCAAACAGAAAAACAAACATAATAGTAACTTCTGCCCGTGATTTCGTTCGCGTGGAAATCTTTACATCCACAATTATACTAAAATACCAGCCACATTTTTATAAAACTCCCTCGGCCCCTTCCTTCCATGCTTCCTCATGAATTACTCCATTGGTGAAAACCTTATGAAAATCCGTTCAGTAGTTTTTGAGTTTACGTTCAGAGAGACACCCGCGGCGGGGGACTTTGTAGTGATTATTAGTATAGAATATTATTATTTGTTCCTCCTAAAATCACAGCGCCATGTTTTCATCAATCATTATTTAAATACTATAGTTATTTACCTAATCTAATAAATATTATTTGTGATAACAATACCTTAAGATTGACAACAAATTAATTAACACCTATTTTAATAGCTTAAATTTTAATGGCTTAAGGAAAACCTTGACATATATTTGATGGAAGTATACAAGGTCAAATAAAATTAGCTGGCAAAACTCCGCAGACGCTATGGGTATTGACGAAAATCTACTGTATCGTTCGCAGCGCTCTGTTTTGGGTTTTTTATTTTGTCTGAGATCTAAACATGATAGAACAAAAATACAGGGTGGTCGCGAAAACTGATACCATGAATTCAGTACATGATCCATGGGTGTTTTTCAGCCAATTTGCTAAATAATTCACACGCTGTGTAAATTAATTTGATGATTTTTTGCGGGTCTTCGACTGCAGTTATTGTAGTCTTGAAATATCAGTTTGTATAAATATCTTAACACGATGAAACCGATTTCCTCAACTCCTACTTCAAGTAAAGACTGTCAGCGGTCGCTGACCCCCCCAAAGAAAAAACCTTAAAATCTTTTTTTTTTTTTTTTGTTGTGTTTAGATATCATACCCGTTACAACTACAGAGTTTCGCTAGAGAATTTTATTTGACCCTGTATATGCGTCATGTTCGTGAACGGGCGCCGTCAGTAGCGACTGGTCATCTCTTAGCTGCAGAGATCAGCACCATTGAGCTCAACCATTTTGAAGGGAACTTAATGATCCAACACACACGCCACCACCAGCGAGACATTTGAGTGAGCATGACATACTCACAGCCGCCAGGGCAGATTCAGGTCAATGAAAGACGTACCCAGTAATAAGTTTGGTCAGATCATGTAGATAGACCAAGAAACCCCAATGGCAGATAATTCTATATTTACAAACTGATGATATGAAAAACATGCGTCAGTGACATTTCAAGGCACATCACTTAATCTTGAGGTTAAATTATGTAAAGTCACACATGACTAACATGTAAGTTAACTAGTAATTTCCTTTGAACCTCACCTTGGGTGTTGGTTAACCCAAATTACTCAGTTATACCAATATTATAACGATATGATTCAAGTAACTTTAGTGAGAAATCACGACTTAGTACTGATTACCCTAGTATATATATATTTCCAGTATAAGCTGATGTCGCATTGTATAGGATTTCGGTTCAATGAGAGGTCAGCTTATACTGGAATTTTACAGCTTGATATATGTTGCCGGGCATGCCTAATGTGGGTTTTACGAAGATTTTTTTGTATTGTCATTCAAGAATCCTGTCACCGTTTTTTTACGTAATCATCATTATCGAGGTTAGGGATCTCGGATTGCCGTTGGTCTACTACGGCTAAGCAAGGTGTTATTGGGTTTTCTATCTAGATCTTCTCAGCAGCAGTCCGACCACCGTAGGCGCGGGCTTGCGGACGGTGAGCAATGGGTAGCTCGCCGTCCGATAAGGACCAGGCCCGGGTCGACGGCGCGTTGTTTTCCACGCGCGCCTCAAAGAGATGTCAGCACAACAGAAGGGGTCTGCTAGGACCGATGCCTGCCGGGGTCGCGGGAAAGTCCGGAAGGGATACCGTGGCCCCTAGCAACGTACAGGCAACACTGAAGGAACACGGGTGGGTTTTAGTCAGTAAAAGTCTGACACGCCCTCCCGCTCCGCCCAGAGCGGAAGAAGTTATTTGATAAAAAAAAGGCAGGCAAAAAAAAAAGTCCGGCAAACTGTTATATGGTTTTTTTATCTGGAATTTCTCAGTTGCAGCCTGGAGTCTATGCCAGACTTATTTGACAGGTGCAAATGTCAAACTCCAAATTGAAAAAACAAACAAAAATCATTGATTACTTTTGTGTGCGTATTCGTCAACTCGTCAAAACTTTAACATTAAATTCGATTATCCGTCAACCAACTAGTATTGGACCTAATAATTATGGTTCCTCTTCAACACATCGGACATTGGCAGAATTGTTGACATCGGCACCATTGCCATAGAGAAAAATAGATAGATAGACACTTGAAATGTCAAATTAGTCTATGGGATAAAAAAAATGAACTTTATTATTTTAATAATGACATAAATAATTCACTAATTTGGTGTAACCAATATTTTGTAAAAAAAAATGATTTAAAGAGTGTCCGTGGAGTTTCTTACCCGTTCTTCTCCATAGGTAGGTGCTACTCCGCTTTGGAATGGGCAACTAGTTTCATATTTCTGACTGACCGAATCCTTGACAATTCAAAAGTGCCTGTAAATGGTTTAATTGAAATAAATGCTTTGAGTTTGAGTTTGACTACATAGGCAATATTACATCCGTTACTTTGCAAGACAGACATTATTTTGTGAAGTACATAAAACTCGTGTCTGAAGAAAATGTTTAAACTAAGTAATCGGTTTTTTGAATTTACCACAGTAAAACCTAAACTTAACTAGTTTTTACCAAGTAGATAGTAAAGTATTATATTACCTTCAATACGACCTCCAATACTTCACAAGTATACATAAACTCCGGATGTGACGAGTACTCAACGGCTGACCCGATTTCGATGCGGTTTGCGTTAAGCAACGCATTTGTTGTTGTGGCTACGATATCTCCTATTATAGTTTGTAGTTAGCTGAATTGATTTTGAAAATCGGTGATTAATGATAAAGTAAGATCACGATTGTATTCTTCAAAGGGATCTGCATGTTGCCAGTTATGTTTACATCCAGTCCACTGTGTGGGGCCTGCATGAAGGACGACGAGAATGCAGCTCATTTGCTTCTAAACTGCCAGGTGGTCGCCACATACAGGGCAAAGTACTTCGGTAACCCAGATACCCTAAGTGAGATTGTCAGTGACACCAAGGCGTTGCTGGCCTTCCTCGGAGAGCTGGGGTGGATCGAATAATCGATTTTGCCACCCACAGTTACGCAAAATACGCGTTTTGTCGTGGAGGTGCAGGGATGATGCCTGGGTAAAAAAATGAAATTGTAATTAGTCCGTCACTCGGACAATAAAAAAATATTAGTTATTATTATTTTTTGCCTTATCATTTAAAAAATACTTAGATAAAACGCATTTTAAGTTGGGGAGTGAGGGCTCGCTACGTCACAAGTATAAAATCTACATACTCGTGACGTCATGGCACATTTTAACTCGATGTATCGCCGTAATCTTCAGACTACGTAAAAAAAGAAAAAATACGTGTCCTATATTTGTTAATAATGTCCATGATGGACAATTTTTTTTTTTAATTTCCCTATTCATTTCAAAATATTTTATTTCACATAAACCTACAAGGGCACTTATGAAACGTCAGAAGCTAAGTGCATGGTTCCAATTGGTCGTTTCCCATTGAAAGGAGCCGGCAAGAAATTCCACGGTTAATCTTTTAAAGGTAAATGATTTTTGACGTGACAACGTCTTATAAATTGGTTTGCCGGGTGACACTTCAAGAAACTGCGTTACGCTCCGCTCACGTTATGCGCTCACAATGAGAGCGAGTGAGAGGCACGCGTCCCTTCCACTCGGGCATGGTTAGCCCGCCTAAGAGCGAGAGAGACAGACATAAAAAGTGAAAGGCACGCGTCCCTTCATTTGTTCCTACTATACGAATGAATATTCACATTAAAATTATTTTACCACTCAAAGTCGTTGTCACGTAAAACTTTCGCCCGTATACCGACTTTACAGGCAACCAATTTTTTTTACAATGTTTAGCACCAGCCCATATATCTTACTTTGTAAGATACTTAGCTATTTCCTTGCTAAGTGTGCCATTTTCTAAGATGAGAAGTAAGTTTGTAAGTCTGTCATCAAGACTGGATTCCCCACAATTAAGTCTACGGTATAAATAAACTAACAACTAGTAGCCGTGGAGCAATTAAAAATAATTGGCGTTTCACACTTGATGACAAGATTATCATAGGATTGTTATAAAAATTACCTATAACTAACTATACAAGGTGGAGATGACAATAAATTTTACTGCATATATCTGTCGCAGTAAGACGGTTGAAGCCTTGATATAGTTATATCCCTAGAGATATAGCTATATACCGTAATATAGTTATATGAAAGCGGTTCATAACTGTTTTACTAGGAATATAACTATGATACGAGTACGGTCTAGTAATATAGTTATATTACTCTCACACACACACAGCCAACACACAGTCACAGTTCTAACCTCGGAGTGCCCTATTAGTTATGCAACTACACGCGAGCTAAGCGAGCGGTGCGAGCGCCACGTCGAAATTGGTCGCAGTAAGAAAATTAGGGCACTCCGACAGTTATGAACCGCTTTCATATAACTACGTATATATTACGGTATATAGCTATATCACTAGGCATATAACTATATCACGGCTTCAACCATCTTACTGCGACATATCTAATGGCAGTTCCAGTCTGTGTAAAAAAAACTGTCAAATATATTCAACAGTTAAAACAACACTATAGTTAGTCAAAGATTATGAAAATCCATAGTCGGGCCATCACTAGTATTTAGTTAGTTTGAAAAAATCACGTTATCAATTTTGATATTATATCCGGGTTACACACGGCTAGTTTATGAAGTAAGGATAGCAAAAAGTAAAGTAAGCTAGCATGCTAGTCATTCTAGATCCGTCTATATGTTTAAGTCGTGGCCAGATCTTAGAATTGATAATTTCATGAAGTTTTCGACCATTTCATGAAATGCTTATATTTCAGGACATAGACCATCGGATCGACCACTGATGAAGAGATCTAGCCAGATCTTTGAATACTCAGCGTTTCACGATATGAACAGTTAAACGCACGACTACTTCATGTGGCCAAACATTAGTGATCATATCGGAAATAGTTAGATTATCCACCGGTAGAGGCGTTGATGTCGCTTTGTTTTTGCTGTGCGTCATGGCGGTGGCATAAACAAATGAAATTATCAAATTTTTATTGGATTTCCTGTCGCTTGACATATGATATAATGGAAAGCGACCAATTAGGACGTAGCGCTCGCCGGCCGCCAGCTAGTCACAGTTCTAACCTAACCTAACCATTTAGTTGAGGTGCAAGCGATGACGTGAAATGCAACATAACACTTAAAATTTGATTTTAAAAAAAAACATGCCGTTTGTGGCACTATTGTGTCTCGTTCAGTTTCCCGGAAAGTGATAACCCACGACAGGCGACAGGTGATAAGCGACAATCTGTCAATTTTGGTCGCGCAGGC
This sequence comes from Agrochola lota, assembly GCA_947364205.1. Classification (NCBI taxonomy): domain Eukaryota; kingdom Metazoa; phylum Arthropoda; class Insecta; order Lepidoptera; family Noctuidae; genus Agrochola; species Agrochola lota. Next base: position 2,054,852 of record OX376246.1, on the reverse strand, counting down.
GTCGCCTTAAGTAATGTCAACGTAGACTTTACTTCAAATTCTCAATTCTGAAACCGTTTTACTAGTTAAATGATTATAATTAACTAAGTAATTGAGTTGTTAATATTAACTAGAACAGCCTATGACGTCCTTGATTGTAATAAAATATGTCGTTTGACCACATTTCACTTTTATGGTTCTGTGGGGAAATTAGAACATTGTTAGTTTTTTTTTTGTAGTCTGGGTATTATTGACCTCTAATTCACAGATAATATTATGTCAGAAAAGTGAAGGTTTTTATTGATATAATGCCGTACATCTTTATCAAGAGGTGTATCAGAAATTTGTGGTATTTTTTAAATAATTTCTTGTAATTTATTCAAAAATAAAATTGGCTGTGTTTCTGGTTATCTTTTTGCTTTTCTGAGTGACTTCGCCTTTCTTTCATGAATCTTCGCATTATACAGTTTATCTAGGCTACAATAACAATACCTATAACTCACATCTCGGACCCCTCGAATCTTGCCAGATTTTCAACGCAGATCCAAAGTTCTATAAATTGGGCCATAGCAAAATAATCATTTGGATTATAGTCGTTAGATTTGAGCTGGAAGACAGTGGGCTACTCTGCGACCGAAAGGTTTGAAATTATTTTTTAAAGTCATGAAGGGTCTCTTCACAAAGTCTTACGGTGAACAAAAATGTTTTTTCTACGGCGCGGTTTATACTCCGTGTGTAGGCACGGTCGTTAGTGTTGAATGGATCACTATGGGAGCTTGTTGACAGACACGTTTTTTCTACGGCGCGGTTTATACTCCGTGTGTAGGCACGGTCGTTAGTGTTGAATGGATCACTATGGAAGCTTGTTGACAGACCCGTTTTTTCTACGGCGCGGTTTATACTCCGTGTGTAGGCACGGTCGTTAGTGTTGAATGGATCACTATGGAAGCTTGTTGACAGACACGTTTTCTCTACGGCGCGGTTTATACTCCGTGTGTAGGCACGATCTTCAGTATTGTATATGTATGGATAGCTTTGAAAGCTTGTTGACAGACCCGTTTTTTCTATGGCGCGGTTTATACTCCGTGTGTAGGCACGGTCGTCATTGTTGAATGGATCACTATGGAAGCTTGTTGACAGACCCGTTTTTTCTACGGCGCGGTTTATACTCCGTGTGTAGGCACGGTCGTCATTGTTGAATGGATCACTATGGTAGCTTGTTGACAGACCCGTTTTTTCTACGGCGCGGTTTATACTCCGTGTGTAGGCGCGGTCGTTAGTGTTGAATGGATCACTATGGAAGCTTGTTGACAGACACGTTTTCTCTACGGCGCGGTTTATACTCCGTGTGTAGGCACGATCTTCAGTATTGTATATGTATGGATAACTATGGATGCTTGTTGACAGACCCGTTTTTTCTACGGCGTGGTTTATACTCCGTGTGTAGGCACGGTCGTCAGTGTTGAATGGATCACTATGGAAGCTTGTTGACGGGCACATTTTTTCTATGGTGCGGTTTACACCTGCCGCGTACAAAGGGCGTGAATTTATTCGGACTTAATTTATACAACTTTTAATTGTAATTAACCGTTTAAATCGAGGTGGTCTAGTTACGAGCAAGTGTTTGTATGTCCTTAGATAAGTTACTAATTGCTTATAGTTAACTTTGACCCTAAGAGTTAAGGCTAACCAGAATCAAGCTTTACCGGTTATATAATTGTGATGTGATCAATTAAATAATTGGTTTGATCCAATGATTTAATTGATCAAATTATTTAAATATAATTATACAATAACATGAATATTTACTTAGTAAAGTAATCATTGTAATTATTGTGAGACTATGTGGGTTATTTGTTTTTGTTTTTTTCTCAATTTGTTTTAAGCTCGTTTATCATAAAAGTTAGCAACGTGGCAAATAGCTGTCAAATATTTCGCTGTTTTGATTAATTTGCCAATATTACTGTATGGAAATAAGAAATGTGGCTAACTATTAGCGAACTAGAATATTAATAGCCTCCTGAGCCAGCCTCATGAGCCAGCTTCCTGAGCCAGCCTCCTGAGCCACCCTCCTGAGCCACCCTCCTGAACCAGCCTCCTGAGCCAGCCTCCTGAACCAGCCTCTTGAACTAGCCTCCTGAACTGCTAGCTGCTAGCTAGAACTAGGATCCTCCGACCAGACGACTGTCGTGTCTGGCGGGCAACTGCCCAAGATCGATGTCGGATAGTCTTACATATGTCGATTGCGCGGTAAACTCTAATTGCGCGATGCAGGATTTGTGTGACGTCAGGATTTTTTGTGACGTCAGGTCTTTGATGCGTAGTACGCATGTGGCGATGTAGATGCCGCCACACTATCTTCCAAGTACTTATAGCCTAATCGGTAATTTTGCATTGCCAAGATGCTTCTCTGCTTATGCAGTTACGAGAGTGTAAAGATAAGTCAAAAGATAACAATCTAAACGTTTCTTTTTCCGTAATTATATGGTGCGAGCATTGTTGAATCTAAAGGCTTCTACAGACAGTCGCGACACGACTTTAATAGAACAATTTATATGAAAACTTCATGGACATTGTTCGACTGGGCGTTTTTTTTTCGAAATTACTAATACATTTTCACTGTCATTATAATGTAGGTTACTTAACATAATATCACGGCTACAATCCCCCAGGGGTTTAAGCAGAGGTGTAACATTAACACCCACTCTCGCTCTCGCCTTATTACTTAGGATTTAAATCCTAAGTAATAAGGGGCCACCCTACTGCCATCAACCGGGCACAAATCCAAACTCCGGGCTGCTACTGAAAAGACCCCATGACACGTTACCCAACCTGGGAATCGAACCCAGGACCTCATGCTCAGCAGTAGCGCTTTCGGCCACTGGACCAACAACTAGACCACCATTATCTAATGGTGAAGACAATTTGGAATGATCTGAAGTCGTCGAGCTTCTCTAGTGATCAAAGCTCGTGCCTTCTCTGTATGAAAAGAGGCCTTTGCCCTTCAGTGGGAAATTTATAGGCTGATAAATGAACTCTAGACAACAGTACTGGAAGATAGTACTGGAAGACAGTACTGGAAGACAGTACTGGAAGACAGTACTGGAAGACAGTCCTGGAAGACATTACAAGAACACAGTACTGGAAGATAATGCTGGAAGATAATGCTGGAAGATAATGCTGGAAGATAGTACTGGAAGTCAGCACTAGAAAACAGCAAACGAAGCACTACAACCCAGCACTGGAAGATAGCACTGGCAGGCAGTACTGGCAGACAACACAGGAAGGCAGTACTGGGACACAGCAGAAGAACACATCACTAGAAGAATGCACTAGCACTAGCACTGGAAGACAGTTCTAGAAGCCATCATCATATCAGCCGAAAGATGTCTACTGCTGGACATAGGCCTCTCCCAATCACCGCCATTTCGACTGGTTCTGTGCTTCTGCTTCCCGCATCCAGCGGATTCCTGCGGCCTTCACCAGGTCATTGGTCCACCTTGTGGAGGCCTTCCAGCGCTTCGTCTTCCGGTACGCGGTCGCCACTCCAGAGTCTGTCGGCACCATCTTTTCTGCGAGCAATGTGCCCTGCCCATTGCTATTTAAGTTTTGAAGCACTGAAGCCATACCAACCATCAATTATATCCGTTTTCTTACATTTACCTACTTCGTGAAAATTCATAATAATTATCGTATTTCGCGGTTTTAAGCCACAAGGTAAGCGGCGGTGATGTTAATTCGAGCTATTACAGAACGAAACCGACTCACAAGTAGCATGCATTACAATTTGCGTGTTCCGTGATTAGCAGTTTTATGTTATAAGATATTAGCGGAAAATCCGATCAAGTTTGCTGTCAAAATGCCCGGTTGGTGGCAATAGGCTCGCCCCCAATTACAATGGACTTAAACATCACTGGCGTAATGTGGGTGTACTATAGGTGCACCTCTGCCGAACCCTTTGCAGAGAACTGGATTGATGTTATGTTATGTAATTCGTCACTCAATCAATAAGGAACTAATCAACTTATCTAAACTAATATTTTAGAGATGATTTTTTTAAATGTGTGTTTGTTTGTAATGAATAAACTCAAGAAATACGAAACCGATTTAAAAAATTCGTTCACCAATATAATGTTTTACTATCACTGAGTAATATAGGCTATAATTTTTAAGATATCATGCCGGCGAAGCCGCTGGCGGAAGCTAGTTGCACAAATAAAATCATAAATATTAATATCACCTCTTGTAACTTGTACCATTGGTCAATATTACGAAAATCGGATGCTAGTGTGTTGTAATGAAAAATTGCACAAATCGTGCGAGTTATATTTCATTTTGTGCGAGGTTAACAGGACTATAATGTAATGATAATACACTGAAATAGGATAGGCAGAGAGATAAGTCATCCAGCCTAAATTTGTAGGGCTTGTAGACTCAAAAATGCTTAGATTTCTTGGCCATTTTCTATTTGGTAAAGTACCTGGTGCTTGTTGATTACACTGTCCTCCTAGACTACTAAAAGTGTTAAAAAAAACTGGCCAAGTGCGTGTCGGAATACTCACAATGGCGGGTTCCGTAGTTGGGATGAATTTATCCCCACAACAAACTTAACAATGTAGTTGTAAAACATTTTCTCCCAGACATTTCAAACTGCAAATGTAAGTTAGTACGCACAATATTGAGAGATTTACCATGTTATTTTCAGACGATAGACTTCTTATAGGTTTTTCTGTAATGTATTAACAAAGAACTGTCTGTCTGTCTGTATTTTTAAAACATTTAAGGCTCAGTAGTTTCGGAGATAACTGGGCAGGGGGAATGGACAATTTTCATCTATTTAAGAATTTATTTTAAAATTATAATTCAAAATATATTATAATTAAATATATTTTCTTTTTTTACGTTATCAAAAGATTACGGCAATACATTGAGTAGGCAATGCGTTAAAATGTGACATTTTATACGGACTTGTGACGTAGCGAGCCCCCACTCCCCAACTTTAATGCGTTTTATCTAAAATATTTTTTTATTAGTATGATAAACCAAAAAATAAGTGTCTAATATTTTAGTTTATATTATTAATATTTTTTTATTATCTGACTGACGGACTAAATAGTTTATTTTCCCAGTTAGCATCTCTATTGGCTGTGACAGACGGACAGACAGACTGATAACACGAGTGATCCTATTAGACTGGAAGCTGACCCCAACATAGTTGGGAAAAAGCTAGGCAGATTGGTTATTATGTGTGATTTTTTTGTAATTGTTTGCAGGTTGGTTTATTGTCAAGTTGACATCATTTTAGTACCTACATACTTGCTAAATCAATGTCAAATCACAGTATTCAAGGACGTATGGTAGTAAATAAAGACTATTATAGAATCCATCTTGATCTAACTTTGGCATATTCTGAGGTCGACTGTACTTTGACATACCATACCATATCGCCTTACCCCAATAACTAGGTTGCGGAGGTCAGATAGGCAGTCGCTCCATGTAAAATACTGGTATTCAACTGCATCTGATTAGACTAGGAGCTGACTACAATATAGTTGGGAAAACCAAGGCAGATAATGGCAAGGGCTTATTGGTTGATTCGCTCAAAACGGGCGAATTGACTTTTAAATACATAATATTACAGCACTGCAGTGAGATAGAAAAGAGCGTAGAAAGCAGAGTAACTCCGCCAAAGGATTCACAGGCCAACTAACCAACGCCACACGCGCCACGCGGGGGACTAAGCTAACTGGCGGCGAAGTCATAAAAAGATGCCCATCCATTGATAAATATCGCCCGTCTCTCCACTAGTCCATTGCCTACTCAAGGATGCATATCCGGTATGGCTCGTAAATCCTTCCATATCCTAAGCGCACGTCTTCCCTACCATTACCGCGCCCCCCGGTCTACCCGCTGATATGCAATGGCCTCTGTTGCCCCATGCAACATGAGGCTCCAGGGGCTAGTGCAAATCTTGGGGTTCATTCGATTTATCGAGTCTGGGTTAGCCACGGATCTGTGCATTTCATTCATTAATTCATAATATTAATTTCTCTTGAAGCTATTGGGGGCGCCCCGCCGTTTCGGAATCCCTGCTATGACACTAAATACCACCCGCATCGGGAAAAATAGGCAGAACATCAGATTATTTATACAGAACTGCAATAATAATGTAAATTGAAATTACAACATCAAACTCGAAGTCAAAAATAACCCGCCAAATGCCACCCATCTATTTCCCAACCTCATCCACGCTTAACTTTCCAAATTGTATTATTAGATAGTTATTTATTAAGTTAACCTCGGAAATAATTCGGAAATACATTCAAGGCCACCCATCTTGTTATTGACCGCAGAGTGTGTTGCTTAACTTGGGTTTGTCATGTCGTGATAAGTTAGTCATGTACTTGGAACACGCATATTGTGTATTCCTAAGAATATACAACACATTTATTTTTTACAGAGATTCTATGATTTAATAGTACAGGGGGTGTCAAAAATGTGCCTCTATCGCGAAGTCAAAGTCAAAGTCAAATCATTTATTTCAAATAGGACCCGCGGCACTTTTGAACGTCAAAATTTACAAAAAAAAAATTGATTCTAGTCGCCCCTTCCTAAAGGTAGTTTTCGTATGGAGAAGAATGGGCAAGAAACTCCAGCGTTACTCTTTTAAAATGTTTCCAATATTTTGTATAGGTAAATTAGTTATATAGTTATATGTGAAGACGATGCACCTAGAAAAAAATACTATACCACAATAGGTGATGAGCACAGGTCGAGTCAATAACATGTAATTTTTTCCGAAGAATACAGGGCAAGTTAAAAAATTATGTGGCAAAAAGGAGCTTAGGATGGTTTAAGATTTTTTTTTAAATTCTTTTTTGATCGCTTCAGCAGGGTACCCGTTTTCAAGAAAAGTGCGAATAGGGGCTTGCTTCTTCAATTAAAATAGAGAATTTTTATTAATTAAGATAGAGAAATGAAAATGGTATCAAAAGATGCGTTACTGAAAGGGCTACAACACTGCAATTTTTTTTTTGTTAAATATAATTATTATTTTTTTTTTTTTTAAACACCAATTTTTTTCCGTTTCGTTGGGGACTTTTTCAAAGAATCTTAAACTTCTCATTAACGAAAGAGTAACCGGAAAAATATAAATATGGACCTGGAGAATTTAATGAAATAAAAATTCATTTTCAATGCGCCGGAAGGTCATGACTCATGACCATAACTTCTGTGAATTTTTTATCCATTCATTTTATTTAAAGAAATTTTTCTTCGGCTTTTCATGAGAGAATTCATGGTCACAGTTTGCGCATTGGTGTCTTTTACACCCTGAGAATCTACTTAGTACCTACAGATTACAAAAAAAGGTTTGTGTGTTTTCATATCTTAGAAAAAGTAATATCTGGAAAAAAAAAATACATACCACAGCTCAATTTCTTCTGCTGAGAGATCAGCATACTGAGCGGCACTCTTCTATCAGGAGTTGGTGCCAAACCGAACAGCCGGTTGCGGGCCGTCTGGCCAACCGTGAGCCGCGTCATGATCGTGTGTGGTCGTGCACGGTCGGTAGTGGTCGAAAGGGGGAGTCGTGCTACATGTGTGTTTTAATTCTGGAAAGAAAAGAAAATTTTATTTTTAATACAGAGTGATTTTTGTTTGGGCACACAATTAAAAAACATTGATATCTTTTTTATTTATCTTTATTGTAAGTACCTATACTTAATATAAAATAAAGTCGCTTTTCGCGTTTGTCTGTATGTTCGCGTTGTTCTTCTAAACCACGCAACAAATTTTGATGAGGTTTTCACCATCGTTTAGAGAATTTATTCTGGAAGGTTTATGTGTATAATAAGTTAGCATTAAAGTTACGTTTACCTAAGAAATCTCGATGTTTTGTCAACTAGTAAAAACCGTGCGAAGCAGGAGCGGGTCGCTAGTTTACAATAAAAAAAACTGGCCGAGGGTTCCGTACCTTAAGATCTGAGTTGAACTATACAATTACTGACAAATGCGTGCACTGACTGGACAGGTCTACTGAAATGTGTGTGGTTTTTCCTCAAAAGACCATTTCAGACATTAATCTACATGGTCCTCTCATGATCTGACCAAGAATATTTCTAGACTTTAAAAGAGACTTAAAGATTTCTTCTCAGGGGTTGTCAGATAAAAGACGTCGACATATAGCTTATTTTTTTAAATATGTCGTCCAAAAGTGATTCCGATATCCTTTTTACAGAATAAATATTTACATTTCATTTCATACATAATGTATAAGATTAACAGTTTCAAAGTAATTAACATATGTATTTAATATCTCGAATAACTTGAATATAATTCAGTATTATTAGTATGTTAGAAGCAAAAAAATTCAATTGTTGTGAACTGACCTACGACTTACGAGGAATGGTTGTCAGTAAAAACAATGCATTTTTTTTGTAACTGAAATTCTATCTTTTTATGGTTCCGTACACGAAGGAATAGCCAAACGGAACTCTATTACTGAGCCTCCGCTGTCCGTCCGCCAGTTCGTCCGTCTGTCTATTCAGATTGAGAACTTTAAGCGGCCTATCCAAATGTTCTTTGGTATTCTTCGTCGAGTCGTTGAGCTCCTTAATTTTTGAGTTGAGCTAATCGATTCCTGACACATGCGTGCCCTGATCTGTGAATCTGTGGGTTCTTTCCCCGACCATTTCAGACACTAATCTACATGATCCTGACATGATCCCACCAAGATAATGTCTGGACTTTAAAACATACTGTAATCTCTGAGCTTGTGTCGGTGTTTCTTCTCAGAGTAGTCAGATAGGAAACAACAAGCTCATCTAGTTTTTAGGGTGCCGTACCCGAAGGGTGCCAGACGGAACCCTATTATTAATCCGTCTATCTGTCAGCGGGCTGTATCTCATGATCCGTAATATGTAGACAGTTGAAATGTTCACAGATTGAGTGTTTCTATTGCCGCTATATCAACAAATAATAAAAATTAAATAAAGATAATAATTAAAGGTCCCCCATACAAGAAACGTGATTGTTGCAGCGTTTTTTACTCGATCTTAATACGGTACACGGAACACTTTGTGTCTGACGTGGCCGGTTTTTGCTAAATATTTTACGGGGGTACGGAACCCTTCAGTCGCACTTCGTCGGTTTTTTCTTTTTAGAATCTATTTTTATTCATCTATAAGTTATTTACATTTTTATTTAGTTCCGAAACAGCTTCCTCTTTTTACAGCTGTTTTTGATTACGTTATTTTTTTCTGTTTATTTTATTTGGTAAAGTTATTTTAGCTGCAATGAATGAGTGGCCTATGTAATGATTGCATCAGACTTTCAGTTACTTACGTAACTACAACTTAAATGGAGTTATGTCTGTGGGCACTAGAGCGAGACAGAATTGTGTTTGTAATCCAAGTTAGTGTTAATGATCTTCTTTTAACAATAGCTATTTTAACTTGATGACAAGAAACGGTTTACTTTTTCGTTTATGTCCGAATTTTCACATATTTTTGTATCTATATAGAGAGTATGTTAACTAACAAAGGGCGTTCCCGTTAACCCGAAATAAAATAGTCCATAAAAACAAAAAAAAAAAAAAAACCTTATCCCAAAAAAAAAAAATTGATACGTAAAAGAAACAACCTGTAAACGCGCACTTGTCGCACTTGTGTTTCCAAGTTGAAACACAAGTGCGACAACGGGAATGCCCTTCGTTAGTTAAAACATACTGTATTAATTAGCTTCGCCCAGCAGCTTCGACCGTGTGATTATCTTAATAAATTATAGCCTATGTTACACAGTAATGAGGTGTTGGATGCTTGTCGTCCCACAGCTTGCTTCTCTCATTGAATGGTTTGTCGTGGATAACCCGCGTAGAGTGTAAGAAGCTCTGGCGACTTTTAAGACGTCAGTGACCTTGACTTGTAAGCTTGCGTGTTCTGTACTGAGCTCACGCATCGCGTCCTACGTCCAGCCTGTAATAGGACTCGCCCATCAAGGAACGCTGTCCATAATTTGACGCATTATTAATTTATTATACAAATAAAATAAATGGTATTTTAATAAAACACGTACTTATACAGAAAGATCAATAATTAAATTATCTTTAAAATGCTGAAGGTCAGAAAAATACGCTTGATAGATTTTGCGTGATTCTCATTTTTTTATCCGCGTTACTACATTATGTAATATAAACATAATCTTAAATATTCCTATATTAAGTTATCAAGAAAATGCTCCAATTTACCTTTTTTTTTTTAAATCGTTAACACTACTCGTTTAGACGTGATCTTCAGTATAAAATCATTAAAAGTCGGTTAATGTCGCCTTAACTGGATTGGAAACAGAAATAGTTCATCTTCTTTGCATCTTTACGGAGTCGGGTTTTAGATTTTTTAAATTTACTTTCTTTATTATTAAACAATAAGAAAACTGCAAAAATCGCAATACGAATTCCTAAAACATTCAACATTACATAAACCATCAAATCATTGTAAAAACCGTTATGAGTATGTTCAAATATGGAACGCGGGGACAGCCAATCAGAGGCGCGCGTCGATCCTTGACCACAATGCGCGCACGCAATAATGCTCAAATACGTTGCGTAGGATATGTTTATGTAGAGGTTTATGGATTTATATCCATTATTTTTGAGCTAAAAATAACCTAAAGAATGGTGTAGCTCCTTGAGAAAGAGTTAGTCCGGGGAACTAACAAAAACATCACATATTTCCCGAGGATGTAGCCAGAGATATTGCGTGGACGTCGGAAATTATCTCACGGGAAAGTACTACCAGGACAAAAAGTATCCTATGTATTAATCCAGGTTATAAGCTATCTGTTTGCCAAATTTCATCCAAATCCGTTCAGTAGTTTTTGCGTGATTGAGTAACACACATCCAAACACACACACTTTCACATTTATAATATTATTAGTAGGATTCTGCCAGTTTCTCTAAAAAAATCTGCCTAGCCTTTTCCTTACTGTCCGGGGTCGGCTTCCAGTCTAACCGGATGCAGCTGAATACCAGTATTTTACATGGAGTGACGGCTTATCTCCACAGTAATTGGGTAATACGATACCCCTTGGTAAGACTGGTTGTCAGACTTTCGGGTTTCTGACAACCCGTAACGACTGTCAAAGATCCACGAATGACAGCCAGGACTAAAGGCTTAACGTGCTTTCCGAGGCACGGAGGGGTCCCAGTATGTCACCCATTCACGGACCAACCCTGGCAAGCATCGCTTAACCTGAAGGATCGATTAATTTGGCAATATTACTTGGAAATAAGAAATATGGATAACTAGTTAACTAGAATATTATATTATACGAGTATATTGGATTCAGGGCTCCGTTCGCGAAATATTAAGCTTTAAAGTGCTAATTTTTGTTAGAGTCAGGTGTCCCCCCCTGCCAGCTAAATGGTTGGTTTTGGATATTATTATGTGAAAAAATTCACGGCAGTAGTATATATAACGAAATTATAAGGAAAACTAACACAGCTAAGTACGCTTTACAAGTTAACGAGTAATAATTGACCAATTTAAATTTGCCGTTTGAAAAACATGATCTCCCATACATTCCGTATGGGGAACATGTTTTTCAACTACAATGTTAAGTTTGTTCTTGGGATAAATTCATCCCAACTACGGAACCCTTCATTGTGCGTGGCCCGACACGCACTTGGCCGGTTTTTTTTAATTTTATTTCTTTATTTTCACTTCCTAGTTAGCCGCTGTCCATTTTTTGTATCCAAGACTTATTTCTGAATAGAAAATCACAAAAAAGAACAACAATCATGGCTGTCTCAGGAAAAAAGAACAATGAAAATCTCCTCATTAACAGAATCGATTGCGATAATCGTAATTACTGATATATCGATTAGAATAGTAATCGTCGGCATGTTATTAGTGATTATGTTGAAGGAAGTTTCACAAGAAGCCCTTGGTTTGTTAATATAGACCATTTAAATAAAGGAATTCACTCATCCTTTTCCTACTCTCGTTTGGTTTAGTTGTCGCAAGCACTACAGCTGAGCATGAGATCCTGGGTTCGATTCGCTAGTCGAGCAAAGTGTTATTGTTAGTGTCCGTCCGAAACAGGACTTTCTACCGAAACCGAAACCGAATCTTCGGTATCTCTCTCAGTTTCGGCCGGAACCAAAACTTTTTTAGACATGTTATTAAAAATCGATTGTTTACCTAAATTTGGCTGGCTTATTTTTTACACTTATTAAGACAGTCAATACCGTGTCTAATGAAAGAAAAAACAATAATTGAAGTATGCGATCTTTTTTATATATTACTGCTATAAAACAGAAAAAAATAACTAACTTGTTAACTACTACTTGGAACAAATATTTATTAATAATCAATACTTACATTATAAAGGAAGGACCTCATTAATTGAGTATTTAACTCACAACTCACCTGAAGTCAGCCGACCGACGCGCGCTAATTCACGAACGCAGTCTCGGTGCGGCCGAAAGCCGGAAACTTATGCAGTAACCAGAATTATTTGCCGAAAATTTCCGAAACTGAAACCGAATCTTCGGTCGGTCACTAGTTATTGGGTTTTTCTATTAGTGTAGAAAATCTGCCGAAACCGGAACACTCTGATACAGAAACTAGAATTATTTGCCGAAACTTACCGAAACCGAATCATCGGTCGGTCACTAGTTATTGGGTTTTTCAATTACTGCTCATATACACGAACGGCAACTGCAGCCTTCGACACTCGTCGGCGGCAGCCATGGACGCGCCAACGGCTGCAGTTGAACGCGTCGGCGACTGTCGTCGACCAACGGCTTAGCGTGGTTTCCGAGGCACGGAGAGGTGTCGGTGTGTAATGGATGGTCACCCATCCACGAAACGACCTCGTCATGTGTAGCTTAACCTTGATTGACCCGTGAGGCAGGTATTACTCAGTCGCGCTGCCACCTTGCTGAGTCACTAACATTTTTACCACAGCATGTGCTATTTCCATATATTTCTTTCCGATACGCATACGCATAATCAATCAGCTTAAAATGTTCCCACTGCTAGACACAGGCCTCCTCTCTGTGAGAGGGAGTCGGCTGTAATCCAGCACGCGGGCCCAGTGCGGGTTGGTAGATGTCACATGTCTTCGAATTTTCGGTTTTAGGACATGCCGGTTTCCTCAAGATGTTTTCCTTCACCGTTTTGCCGATAAAAGAGGAGAATAAAAACTCTTTTTACCGACTTCCAAAAAGGAGGTTCTATGTTCGTATTGTGTTTTTTTTAAATGTATGTCAACCGATTTCTGATTTTCAAAATTATTTTGTTGCATGAAAGGGTGTGCTCTCAAGTTGATCCCATATAATTAACTTTGTTTGGATAGTTTTTGAGTAAGCTTCAATAATACGTATTTTTCCCACTGAGTATATGTGGATGATATGATGATAACTTCCTGTCACTGTCATATACATAGCAGGATGCCTACCCCGAGCTCTTAGCGCGATCCATTTTAGGACCTAAACTGAACTGTTCTTCTAATTCGTACCATGACGTTAGTTTAACGATTCAATTTAGGCCATGCCATCTGACAGCGATTGTCCCAAACCGAGTCGTAAGTTTTGGTTTCATTCATTCTTGTTTGGTACCATGACGTCCTTATAGCAGCTCAACTGAAACGCTCAACTGTCAAAATAAGCGATTCAATAAAAGTTACTATTTCTCTAACATAAACTGAAACGTTTGGTGAATTATTAACGAAAATAAAGTTTTTTAGTGCTATTTTAGTGGAATTTTACAAAAACCAATGTAAGTGAGCTTTAATCTTTCTTTTAAAGTCTAAAATACCTATTTTATATGCCTTTTGTAACCGCATTAGTTTTTGTCTAACAGATTTCTGATGAACTACTTTTATTTGAGTTTTTTGAGGAAAATTCTGCCTCACACTCTGCCCACTATGCCCCAACTCAACTCACACAACTTTGTTTACTCTTGTACGTTCGAAACAGAAACAAAATTTGTTTTATTACGTCGAAATAAAAATATTTTTTTCGTATACTTAATAAATAGCAAAAGGTAAATAAATATCTACTTTGACTAAGAATTATTTTAACAATAGTTACCGTATTAACGTGGAATCCTAAAAAAAACTGTTGAGTGTCTGTTTTACTTTAAAGTAATGATACTGAGTTAAGAACAAATAAAATGTTACTTGCTTCTGAACGTGTCTGACACTAAATAATGTGCGTGAAACAAACTTATTTGACAATAATAGCGTTGTCTCGTTTTCACCAAAAACGTTTCAAACGCGGCCGCGCGGTTCAGCCACAGATTGCGATCTTTCATTCACATTTAACAATCCAAATGCCGCTGAGCTTATTGGACGTCACGGTACCACTTTGAAGCGATGCAGTTTAAGAACCTAAACTGAAATGCCTTGCTTTTGAATCGTTTTTAATTAGATCATGGTAGGCATCCTGGTAGTGGTACCACAACTAAAAAGTGAAAAATAAAAGCTTATACAAAAAATACAACCGACTTCAAAAAAAAAAAAAACACTACAAAGTGAAAAATAACCTAAAGTCGGTGGCAAAAAACGAAAATTCAAAACCAAAGACACCGACTTCCGTTCCGTTTCCGTTTATTTTTTAAGTCAGTTGGTTTGTTTTGTAAAAAGTTTTTACTTGCACCATTTACTTCCTAGAGCCCTTGTTAACATTTTTAAAGTAAATATGACCTACATAGCTGCTCACCTCGTTACTTATAGAGCGTGAAGTTAGGTCGAATTTAATAAGTAGGGCCCGAGACCACAGTGGGCTAATTAGATTCGAATCTCTATTTGGCTGGCAAAACTCAAAGTTAAAGCATTTATTTCAATTAAACCATTTCCAGGCACTTTTGAATTGTCAAGGAGTCGGTCAGTCAGAAATATGAAGCTAGTTGCCCATTCCAAAGCGTAGTAGGTACCTATGGAGAAGAACGGGCAAGAAACTCCATGGACACTCAAAGAGTTTTCATACTGCGATCATAAATTTATACGGTTCTTTTAAAGTATACCGCCCCGTCCACGGGTTGCAAGCGCAGCTACTGGGCAAAAGGTCTTGGTTTCGATTCCAAAGTCGGTCAAAATGTAATTCGGTTTTTCTATTGTGAATTCATGAATTCCTAAAATGTGACTTAGAAATCCCGAAGCCCGGAGTCCCGATTTCTGCCCTGTTAATGGTAACAGGGTCACCTTCTGTCTCATGAAACTTAGGTCAAAATGCAAAAAAAAAACTGCTCAGTTTGGTTGGCGTGCCGGGTTGTTCTAAGTCCGCCTGGCTAGCTACCACCATCTTATCTAAGTAAGTCGGGCGCCATAACACCATTGTTAACAGCATTGTTGTGTTTCGGCAGTTAGTGGTAACATAACCAGTTCCTCTGTCGTTGAGGATTCCGGGTTAAGCTCGCTTCCACCTTCGGCCTGATCATCACTTACCATCATATGAGATGCAGGCCAAGAGCTTCCCCGATGTGGTAAAAAAAAGGAATGTCTGTGGAGTTTCTTGCCCGTTCTTCTCCATGGGAACCTACTACGCTTTGGAATGGGCAACTAGCTTTTCTGACCCCTTGATAATTCAAAATTGGTTGAATTAAAATAAATGCTTGTAGTTTGAGTTTTGAGCCTGCCTATCTCTTTGTGGAGAAAGCGTGATGTTGTATTTCATGTAATTTAACAAGATGTTTTTTTGTCTTGCGAAATATTTATTTCCAAGTATCAAATAACAGTGTCGTTTTACTTTTCTGCAAAATCACTAAAAGTGTTGTTTCAGGGAATATTTGCTCCAGTTTTAAAACACGTGATATATTATTTGAATACTTAGGTAGATTTTTATTACGATTTGTGTAACCTTTTTTTGGGAGGAGGCGAGCGGTTGAAACGCCGTTAGGAGCGGTTGGAACGCTAGAAAGTGCGTTCGTAATGTTGTTGTATAAAGGTAGAAGTCCGTGGTGAGCAGTGATAGCCTAATGGTGTGACCGTTGGACTGCCAATTCTTAGTTCTCGAGTTGTTGTTGACAATTTTTTTTTGTTCGGCACATAGATAATAAAAAATATTGGACACGTATTTTGTCTTTTTTTACGTAATCAAAAGATTATGGCAATACATTGAGTTAAAATGTAGCATAACGTCATTCTCCGGTAGATTTTATATCGAGTTTTGGCGTATCGAGCTCCCCAAATTTAAAGCGTTTTATCTAAAAAAAAAAATATTAATATGATAAAGCAAAAATACGTGTCTAATATTTTCTTATTATCTAACTGACGGACTAAATAGTTTTTTTTTTTCCAGTCACCATCCCTATTGGTTGTGGTAATAAAAAAACTATGGCTAATCAGTTTAGGCATTGTAAACCTATTGGTATTCGACTTGTTGGCCTGACTGATAAAGAAAATAGTGTTAAAATATTCTTTTTAAAATCTCTAAAATTAAAAACTTCGAAAACGCCTTTCAACCGCTCGTCTGCAACTAAATTACAATTAACAAACTGCACAATAAACTAATTACGTGTTATTTAAAATTAACAAGTCAACAGTAATTGGAGCGTACTTATAATTACAGCACGAAAGTAATTGACGTTCATTCTAATATTTCAGAGAAATATCATATTTCTTAAATTTAATTTGCCGAAAATTACACCCACTTTCCTTTTTTTAGGTCTGATTGCTTGTTAAAAGTACTCTTTTCTCAACTATTTTGGGATCAGCCTCCAGTCTAACTAGCAATTAAATACCAGTCAAATGAAATTGTTTATTCTGTAAATAGGATATAGGAATCACTTTAACACGTCATATTAAAAAAAATATAAAAATAAGCTAGATGGGGTCGGCGTTTCCTATCCGACTACTCTGAGTAGAAAGGCCGAAACAAACTCAGAGGTCACAGTCTCTTTTAAAGTCCAGACATAATCTTGGTCAAGCCATATGAGGACCATGTAGATTAATGTCTGAAATGGTCTTTTGAGAAAAGAGCCACACAGATTTGAGTGGACCTGTCCAGTCAGTGCAAGCATTTGTCAGTAATCGTGGAGCTCATGGTACAATAATATACTTCGCCAGGTATGGCATTCCGAAACACAGTGGTCACGTGGGTGACACAAGGCTACGTCATCACATCTGTGTTACCAGAAGTTTGTAATAATAACTCCCGAGACACCTTTATTACCTGTGCGAATCCGATAAAACAATGAGGTTTTAATTAACAATTACGTTGGTTTATGTTTAAATTGAATTGTTTCGTTTGATTAGACAAACGAAACAACAATTTAAAAGCTTTGGTTTCTCAAAATCTTTCCTTAACCGTGTTTTGTTGCAATAGAGTGGCAAATGGATAGTGACGTCAGCATGTGTTAGTCCCGGAATGCCAGACCTTGTTTTATTAGACTATGGTGGAGCTCAACTCAGAACATAAGGAGCTCAACTGGACGAACAATACCAAAGAAAAGAAGTTGTAGTATTTTGTGTAGTATTTTACATGGAGCGACTGCCTATCAGTCTGACCTCCACAACCCAGTTACTGGGTACGTCGTTACGGGTTGTCATAAGCCCTAAAACCTGAAAACCAGTCAGCAACGGGGTATCGTGTTATCTAGTCATAATAGATTTTGTTGTGGAGATCAGACAAGCAGACGCTCTAAGTAAATAGGGTTGCCAACTTTTTTAATATCAACTATAATATTTTCGAAGCCATTACCTGTAGAAATATAGTAAATGGCGAAAAAATATAATAGGTATCCTCAAAACCATTTTTATTCTTTAAATGGATATTTTTTGCTACTATGAACCGTTTTACACTCTAAATTTAGGTTGCAAAATACCGTTAATTCAGCTTATACCTAATGTAAGAGATTACAGTGCCGGCCTGACTGATTTAAAAGAGTGTCCGTGGAGTTTCTTACCCGTTCTTCTCCATAGGAACCTACTACGCGTTGGAATGGGCAACTAGCTTCATATTTCTGACTGACCGACCCCTTGACAATTCAAAAGTACCTGTAATTGGTTTTTTTGAAATAAATGCTTTGAGTTTGAGTTTGGGGCCCGAGAATTCCTGGCGCCCTAGGCGAAAAACCAGAACGGCGCCCTATAAGAACATTCGAGGCAAAATAAAACAATAATGTAAACAGATTAAATATGTTTTTTTTTAAGTTCTTTTTACATAATGGACAGTATATAATACACCGTCCTACACGGGCCGGGCGGTTGACGCTGTCGAGCAGTGTTACCAAACCAAAAAAAATGGTAGAATTTTAAGTGGTAAATAAAAAAAATTAGGTACTGTATTATTTTTCAATTTCGATGCCGCCAATTGGCGCTCCTCTAATGCGAGCGCCCTAGGCGGTCGCCTAGTTCGCCTAGATGGATGGCCCGGCCCTGAGAGATATAATGCGAATAATTGTGGTTATTTCGTCATTTTCTATTGAAATTAAAATAATAGTAGTTTCGCCTACTATATTTTTTCTTTAGAAATATTGTATTTATACTCTAAAGGTTTAGGTAGTTAAAAAAGGGTAAACAAAAAAAACCACGTGACTCATAGATGCTAAACCTTTTATTTCAAATGTTAAAATCATATTCATTATAGTCACATATATATTTATAGTCTCTATTCTGAATCTGATTCTGATGAACTCTCTGTCACATTAATAATAAAGCGTTCAGTGGTATCATCAATTATTTTGTCTAATTTAAACATTTTCTGTTCTTCTTTTATTACATGACCCTCACAATTTTTCCAATTCTCAGCAGTCACATTAGCTAAAGCCTCTGGCAAAAGAATTTTTAGTTCAGCCATTTTAAAAGTTTTATTTTTCTCGGCTACAAACCCCTTAACTTGAGCCCATATTAACTCAATTGGATTGAGCTCACAGTGATATGGTGGCAGGCGCAATACTGTGACACCATATTCCTTGGCCAATTCATCCACAACATAGGATTGGTATTTGTGTTTTTCATATTTAACTTTTATTAATAATTGTGCTTTTAATTCTGCTTCTTCATAAGCAATATTTTTTTCTTTTAACCACTTTTGAATATCAGCCTTTCTTGATGCGGTTGTTGGCACTTTTTCTTTTTTTCGACTGTGATAGGGTGCATTATCCATCACCAAAATCGAGTCTTTTTCCAGTTTCTTGAAAATTGTAGTGATCCATTTCTCAAAATTATGTGCATCCATTTCTGAGTGGTAATCGCCATCACCCTTACTTGCTTGAAATATTAATTCACCTCCTTCAACAAAACCACTTGATGAACCTGAAACAAAGTTTTAAATAATATTCAACAACTGACTAATAATCATTATTTTCTTATAAGTTAAAGTACATGTGAGATGCTCATAGCATCTCACATGTACTTTGACTTAAAATGTTAATTTATTATAAATTGACTGCCTCGTTCGTCTAGTGGTCGCAAGCGCTACTGCTGAGCATGAAATTCACAGTTCGATTCACAGGTCGGCCAGTGTTATTGGGTTTTTCTATCTAAATTTTCAGTAGCAGCCTAGTCTCTGGAGTTGTGCCCGGTTAATGGCAAGGCAATAGGCTCGTGCCCTATTTATTACATGGTACTTAAACATATCTGGCGAAATGTGGGTGTTCTATAGGTACACCTCTGCCCAACCCTTCGGGGAAACAAGGTGTGATTTATTATGTTTACTATACATGATGTTTATCACAAGCTTATAAAATAAAATTGTTATCTTGGCATTTCTATTAAAGGCTATAAAGTAATATTCTTACCAATGTGGCCTAAGATAAGGCGTTTTCCTTTCCCGCTGGGATTCTTTAATCCGGTAGACAAACCCTGCCTGTGAGCCTCTTTGCAGGATGTTATTGTCGTATCTTGCCATGTTGAAGATTTGGTGTGTCCTGCAAAAAAACAATATTAATGAGTAATAAGATATTTACAAAGGTAACAGAGTACAATATTAATTTTTATAACATATTAATGTTGTTATCATACCTTCATTGACCCATGTTTCATCCAAATAATATATTTTCTTCCCGTCTCTTCTATATTTTGCAATCTCATTCAAATATTTTACACGCCATACTGCAATGTCTGGTTTGTCAATAAGCATACTCTTGCGACTGCGTTTGGAGTATTTAAAGCCTAATTTCTTCATCAACTTACACATTACATCTCTTTTAATATTAGGTAGACTGTCATCATTATTGACACTTTCCATTACTTTTTCAATAGTTGGCATTTCATTTGCAAAAAAAAACGTATGTACTTTTCTCCTCACTGCGGCTAAATCCATATCATCGAAACTGTCGATTAAGCTTGGTTTCGTTGCCGGTGGAGGAGGAGACTGCACTCTATGCGATATTTTGTATTCCTTAATAACCCTGTACACAGTTGGTACAGACATACCCATTATTTCACCAGTTTTTTGCACTATGTCTGTTTTTGACGGGAAACAGTCTTTGGGCCATGTTTCTTCCACATATTTGAACACATTTATCAATGTCTGTTTCTCAGATGACGAAAGAGGTCCGGTTTTGAAGCGTTTCTTCTTCGGTGATGGAAATGTTTGTGCGAAGTTGGTCTGGCTAGTACCAGCCTCGGGTTCACTCATTTTTCCACGATACGAATTTAAAACCCAATAACGATAAATAACAAAAACGAACAATAACTAAATAACAAAAACAAAACAAGGAAACAAGCTATTATTATCACAATTCAACAAAACCAAAACGCACGGATACAATCGCAATGTCGATAACGCTGTCAACAAAGGCGTCTGGTTAACCGACTAAACGTAATACCTGCCAATTCAGTTGCCAGACTACGTCACAGTTGTACTCTTCAATTTAGCAATGTTATCTAATTAGTTGTATTTTCTAAAAGGTTTGGGGAACCTGTCTTTTTGGGTTCTTTATAATGGACAGATTACAAAATGTTATATTATTATTATAAATCTAACAAAAAAATTGTACTAAAGCAGTTACATCTACGAAAAGTTGTTTAAGAATAAATGATAAAGTTTAACATACTATAATAAAAGGGGAAACTATCATGTGATCGAAAATAAATTTAATTTTGTTCTAATGTATTTTTTAACAAGAAAGTGTCAACTATAAAAAACCCTTTTTACGATTTGTTTACCCTTTTTTAACTACCTAAACCTTTAGAGTATAGGCCTCTAATATAGCAGGATACTATATTATACAAGATCGCAGAGACATCGACGCGAGAACTGATACCAATGAAAAAAAAAAGAAAAATCTGCTGTTTCATGGAAAATTGCAATACGTACGTAAAATGTATAGAACAGCAGATTTAAAAAAAAATTACCTACAATAAATTTCAATGCAGAGGTGTTCAGAATCATGTACTAAATTCATGGTGACAGTTTTCGCGTCGATATCCCTGCCACCCTGTATAGTAGGGTTGGCAACTCTACATGTAACATACTGGTATTCAGCTGCATCCGGTTAGACTGGATGCCGACCCCGACATAGTTGGGCAAAGGCTAGGCAGATGGTTGTGAAATTTAATAACAATATTTTTCACAACACTTCCGCAATGCAATAAAATGCATATGTTAAAGTACATACTTAAGCATTAATAATAAAACGCAAAAATGTCACATCCTCTTCTATAAACATCTCAAAATTGTCTCGTAACGAACTTACTTTTATTATCATAATAACATGTATTATTATTTTATGAGATAGACGTAAAGGTCATACTGTTCCTTTATTAATAATGAAATGAAATGATATAGGCAAGTTAACTTGGGAAAAAAAAAACTATTTAGTCCGTCAGTTAATAAAAAAATTGTAGTAGACCATGGTCTGAACAACGTTTGTTCTAGCAAAACTGTCATTCAAATGTCACCGTGTATACAGATATTGTTTGTTTAATAGTATAGTGAGTCATTTGAAAGTTTACCTAAAACAAATTGCAATCGATTCCCTGGTTCGGAAACCGAATGCGTAACAAAGATTTACCATCCTAGTTTTCTCGTAATCTCTTTTCATTTAGGTCAAATTACGTGTTCTGCATCTATTTAATTATATTTGACTTCAGCATTTTAGGGTTCCGTAGTAAACAAGGAACCCTTATAGTTTCGCCATGTCCGTCTGTCTGTCCGTCTGTCTGTCCGCGGCTTAGCTCAGAGACGGTTAGTACTAGAAAGCTGTTATTTGGCATATGTATATATATTAACTATGCCGACAAAGTGGTAAAATAAAATCAAGAAAAATATTTGATTTTAGGGTATATACATAAAGTGGGGATCTTTTTTTTTCCTCATCTACACCATGTTGTGGGGTATCGTTAGAAAGGTCGTTAAAAAATATTGTGAGTTTGCCGAAACTATTTTTAGATTCAGGGATCCGTTTGCGAAATATTAAGCTTTTAACTGTTTTTTTTTGTTATAGTCAAGTGCCCCCTGCCAGCTAAATGGTTGTACTTGGATTTGTGAAAAAATTCACAGCAGTAGTATATATAACGAAATTAAAAGGAAAACTATCAGAGCTAAGTAGGCTGTACAGGTTAACGAGTAATAATCAACCAACTTAAATTTGCAGTTTGAAAAACATGATCTCCCATACATTCCGTGTGGGAGAACATGTTTTTCAACTACAATGTTAAGTTTATTTTGGAATAAATTTATCCCAACTACGGAACCCTTCATTGTGCGTGTTCTACACGCACTTGGCCGGTTTTTTATATTTTGTTGATGCGCTTCTTTTTAAAATAATAATAAATTATTGTATGTGTTAAAGTGGAGAATTTTCATTTTTATTTCGCTACAGTATGTATATACTCACATGGCCGCACGGCCCGGCACATCCTTCGGCATCACTACATGCAAGCGCATAATGATGGCAGCGATATGCCGCGGTACCCTTACGCATGCCGCGACGTCCTTAGGCATTATCATTGAAATTAAAATTGTATTGTCATACTATTAAGTTATATAATTCCTATTCGTAGCATAAAAACTCCTTGCCGTGCCGTGCCACGAAGGCGATGATAACCGACTTTTAATAATTTTATGCTGAAGATCATGTCTAAACGAGTAGTGTTAATAATTTGGAAAAAATATATGTTAAATTAGAGCATTTAATTATTGATCTTTTAGTATACGTATTTTATTAAAATACCTTATGTTTTATGTATCTATAACAAATTAATCATTTGTTTAATTTGGGACAGTGCTCCTTGATGGGTGAGTCCTATTACTGGCTCGATGTACGACGCGTTGCGTGAGCTCAGTACAGAACACGCAAGCTAATCACTCAAGGTCATTGGCATATACCTGCGTCTGGAGCTGCACTTGCCGCGTTCTATCCATGGATGGAAGACCACCGAGGCTTCCTTAGGGGTAGTCAGATGCCCTAAGTATGATTCAAGGAGTTTCTTGTCCTTTTCTACTCCATATAACCACATACGTAGAGGAATCAGTCAACTGGATACATACCTATAACAAAAGACATTTTTAAATTAATATCGCTGCAAAAAGTTCTGCAAACTTCCTTACGTAGTAAAATCAATGAATGGATTGTGACACAAAAAAGCGTATTAAAAACACAAGCAGTCATACAACTATGCAATTTAAAGGTTTTTAACCTTATGTAATAAAATTAAATATTTATTGCATAACAAGTTATGATAATTCCGGATTGCGAGACGAGACGATTTTAGCCTTGTGTATTTTATTATTATAATAAGCGTAAGCATAATTGGCCTATATAATGTTCCCACTGTTGGGACACAGGGCTCCTCTCTTCGAGAGGGAGAGGGCCGTAATCCACCATACGGGCCGCGCAATGCCAGACTGTATACCACAGACTAGAGGTGGGCAAGTGTATCATTTTTGCGATTGGAACATCTGGATCACTGAAATGATCCGAATCATTGATATGTTTCATTTGGATCATTTGAATCATCGACTCAAAGGATATAATAATGCATAAAGACAACTAAAAACTGTGAGAGTATGAGTGATACACGTCTCATTTGGTATCTCCTTCTGTCTTAAATAGATTGTAATGTGTCACCCGCTCACTCGCGAGTCAGTTCGGTAGTACTGACACTAAAGTAACGTAACTCAGCGTCTCAGACTTTCTTTCTCGCTCACTCGCACACTGTTGCTCACTCGCCTCGCAAGCGACGGTCGCGCGGAAAGACACAGAGACAAAGTAATGATTCAGATTCAAATGATGCGTTTGAAACGTTGTTACTGAACCAATCTTTTAGAACACTGCAATGATCCGGATCAGTGAGTCGGTTCCGTAAAGAGTTACACACGCCTACCACAGACACGGGTTGCTCTGTGCTCGTATGTAGTTTACTTTAATGAATGAAGAGCATAGTACATACCAGCACAGACAATGTCTGTGTTGAAATACATTTTGCTTTAGATTATTGGAGCAAAAAACATACGATTACAGACAGACACAATGACTTTTTAGTCAAGCTGCGGAGGTTACTGCAATGTTACTAGGAGAACTTAGGATGCAAGAGCGAGCGAAGCGAGCTCGGGACTTGAGGCACCCCGACTCGGACAGCGGAGCAAGCTAAGCGAGCGAACAAGGACCCCGCTATCTCCTTTGGAAATAGGTGCCCCGCTAAACGGGGTTCCGTCGACTACGCCGGCGCTGTCGCTGCTGATTACGCCGGCTCTATTATTGATTGTAGTTTGCTTTGGAAATGATGAGCATAATGTATACTAATACAGACAATGTTTTGCTCATTAGTGTCTCGAGCACAAAGCAGTCCAGCACAGACTATGGATGTCTGTGGTAATTATACAGTCTGCAATTACGCATACGGGCCCACGGACATACGTTGGTAGATGTCACATGTCTTCATCGAGCAAAAAACGCTGAGAAATATCCGTTTCTTGAATACAGGAAACGAGTTTTTTTCGGCGTTTTTAATTATTAACTTTGTTGTAATAGCGGCAATAAAAATACACAATTTGTCAATCAATACGGTTCATGAGATACCCGCTGACAGACAGAAGGACAGACGGACGGACAGTGGAGGTTTAGTAATAGGGTTCCGTTTCGAACCTTTCGGGTACGGAACTCTAAAAATTAAGAAATACAAAATACAAGCAAATCGTAGAATCTGTTAGTATTATTATCCGGGTTGAGTTGACTCGGGCCGAGCTGTCACTTACCCACTACTACGATCATTACATACTCCTTTTACCTCGTTAATAATTAATTTAATTCAATGCAGATTCTCGATTTAGAAGAATTTGCAAAATATCTTTAAAAGTTAAGCAAAACACTAAAATATTCAGATTTCTAAAGTGATATTACGTCAAACATGTTTCTTTAAAATGGTATCACTTTCAAAATTGCATAATCTCAGTATCATACGATGTTTTGATGCGGGTGGGGCTCGCTAAATAATAACAGCCGCACGCGCCGATTTAAGGTTAAGATACGCTTGCCGCGGTCGGTTCTTGGATGGGTGACTATCCATTATGGATGGGTGACTATCTTTTTTGTTTAAAGATAAAGATAAAGATCATTTATTTGTCAAACATGCGTTTACATAAACTGAGTAATCAGACATGCAAGGTATTGAATTAATAGATGTTGAATCCATTATGGATGGGTGACTATCCATTATCCAATGTGTTCATTTTGATATCCCATAACTCTAGGGTATTTATTGATGAGGACATGTCAAAGAAACAACTAGTTTTTTTTTATATATATAAAGGCTTGTGCAGACCAGCGCGACTTGTCGCGCGACGCGACACGAACAATACAATTTCTAAGAAAACTTCACAGTTTAACAATAACCGGTGTCGCGTCGCGCGACAAGTCGCCCTGGTCTGCACAACCCTTAACTTGGCACTATCTCGATGTGCGTATCTAAGTTTTATTGATAAGTACGAGTAAATAATTTTCATTCAAACCAATCATTCATATTTAAAGCTAAGAAAATGGGACGTTCTCATATTTTGTTTTTATGAACAAAAGTCAAAAATGTGTTTTTATTTTTTTTTATTTCCCTTTTAAGCGTTTGTTACATAAATACTGACTTTCTCGAATTAATAATAAAAATATGTATAAAAAATGACAGTTGATTCGAAAAAAAGAATGCCAATTGATTCTTTGATATATAGTCTCACTCATACCCTAGACTTATGGGATATTAAAAAAAAACACCTTGTTTATAGAGACCCATCCGTGCCTCGGAAAGCACGTCACGCCATTGATCCCGGATGTCATTCTTAGATCTTTGACAGTCGTTACTGGTAGTCAGAAGCCCGAAAGTCTGACAACCAGTTTTCGAACCGAAACAGGCAGTTTACTTTGTGTAAATTATTTCATCACCACTGCTCTCAAAACAGTGAAGGAAAACATCGTGAGGAAACCGGCATGTCCTAGAACCAAAAATTCGAAGACATGTGACTGCACCAACCCGCACTGGGCCCGCGTGGTAGATTACGGCCCACTCCCTCTCACGGATAGGAGGCCTGTGTGCCAGCAGTGGGAATGATTAGGATATCAATCTTGTATTCCACAATTTTCAAAAATTTCTAGTCTGTCCTTGAGGTGTTTGACCCCGTGACCATAGATTTACAGAGGTTAGACATTAGCATTGCATTTCAGTGTTACTAATATTATTGTGACGCAACTACTAAGCATATTAATATGAGTTCCCACTATTATGTAGCATAACCTCCGAGAAGCTGACTTAGGTATACGTATCATGACAATTGTGGCAATGGACAAAAAAGTGTAAAATTTAAATAAAAACAAACCGTTTCGTGATGGCCCAGTGGTCAGCCTCGCCTCTCATGCACGAGGTTATTATGGGTTCAAATCCGGGTAAGTACCAATGTGGGTTTTTCAATTCATAATGTCGTTTCTTTCTGAGTTTATCTAACATCGGTGAAGGAAAGGAGTCGTCCATTAATTCATCTCGTGAGGTTTTTTAACATTTTTTTTTACTTTTCCCTGGCGATACTTGGTGAGGTCTTAGACTAACAAAATGTCACGTGTACTTTTTTTTGCAATAGTATCTTAAAAAAATCCTGAATATTTTATCTTTAAATAGAGAGAAATAAACAAAAATATTTTATTTAGGGGGCCACTTTACGGTTTAGAAATGCGCGGTAAACGAAAAAATTAATACACGTGATATGTCACTAGAAAAAATCACGAAATGTCACAAGCGGATATTTCGTGATATTTCGTGATTTGTGATATTTCGTGATTTTTTCCGAACCCCTTTCCCCCCTTTCGAGCCTCATGTGATTTATGGACGACCCCAAAAACATCGTGAGGAAACCTGATTAATTTAAGTCTGAAATCACCAACCCGTGATGAGCAAGCGTGGTGATCAATACTCGTGCCTTCTGTGTATGAGGCCTTTGCCTTGCAGTGGGACAATAATAGGCTGATATTATTATTATTGTTTATAAAATCTGACTTCCACAACCCAGTTACTGGGTATCACGATACCCCTGGGTAAGACTGATTGTCAGACTTTCGGGCTTCTGACGACTCTTAACGACTGTCAAAGATCCACGAATGACAGCCGGGACCAACGGCTTAACGTGCTTTCCGCGGCACGGAGGAGTCTTGGTATGTAACGATGATTACCCATTCACGGAGTGACCGTGGCAAGTGTAGCTTAACCTGATCGATCGATCCGTGCGGCTGTTATTTCTTAGCCGCGAGCCCGTCTCGCTGATAGGATGCTACTAATATTTTATTTTATTTAGATAGCTGATTTAAAAAAAAAAACTATATTTTTTATTCTTCCACGACCACATCAAAGAAATCCATCAAATTCTTTCAAGGAATTAATCACTTCACTTCTTTCATTCACTTTCGTTCATCATAAAGACATTTTGAAGTGCCGTTGCGCCTGCGCATTTGACCCACATTCGTGCCGTTGTCTCTTAACTATCATCTTAGAAAGTTACGGATAACTGTGAACTTGACGGTCGCAGTTTTTAACCGCGGTTTTGTGTAAACTGTTTTTTTTTTTGGTTAATCTTGCGGTTTTAAAATGACGATGATTGTGGGTTGTTAGTCTAGATTTTTCTTTAATAAGTTTAAGTGTATTTTAACTATACAGGGTGTATTAGAAATGTGTGGTCAAATTTAAGGTTGTGGTCAGACATCATACTGAACAACTTCCTCAATGATATCAAAAGTACCCAGCTGTCATTAATTAATCTTTGATATTTTATTATCTGACTAACGGACTAAATAGAGTTACATATTTTTTACCCAGGCATCATCCCTATTCAAAACGCGGCGAATTCAACTCGCGGCGAATTCAACTCGCGGCGAATGAATCTATTCGCAGCGAATAGCCTGTCACACACAGCGAGTTCTCGCTGTGAATAGGCACTCGCATTCGTTGTGTGTGACCAAGGCTTAAGACGCAGATATATGCCAGTGACCTTGAGTGGTTAGCTTGCGTGTTCTGTACTGAGCTCACGCAACGCGTCGTATTTTCAGCCAGTAATAGGACTCGCCCATCAAGGAGCGCTGTCCCAAATTAGACGCATTATTAATTTATTACACATAAAACAAAAGGTATTTTATTAAAACACGTGTACTAAAAGATTAATAATTAAATTGTCTTTAAAATGGTGAAGGTTTCAGAAACATACGCTTGACAGATTCCGCGTTAGACATAACTTTACAAATTAATTTCACTATGTAATATAAACATAATCCAAAATATTCATATATTAAGTTATTAAGAAAGTGTTCTAATTAAACATATATTTTTTCCAAATCATTCAGACGTGATCTTTTGTATAAAATCATTAAAAGTCGGTTATCGTCGCCTTTAGAAGCCCGAAAGTCTGACAACCAGTCTTACTAAGAGTTAAAAAGCGACCTCGGACAATTCCGTGGAAGTGGCGAAGAATTGCGCCAAAAAAAATAATAGATCCATTGACACGAAGAAGCAGAAGAGACCAAGGGGTATTGTGTTACGCAGTAACTGGGTTGTGGAGGTCAGATAGGCAGTCGCTCTATGTAAAATACTGGTATTTAGCTGCATGCGTTTAGACTGGAAGCCTACCTTACAGCCTTACATACTTGGGAAAAGGCTAGGCTCTTCTTCTTTTCGTATGACTAACCTGGTGTCAGAGTTTTAAAGCTGCCCATGGGCCTCTGACTTGGCTTCACATGCCGTCGAGAAATATCTCTCAGGCATGTCGGTTTCCTCACGATGCTTTCCTTCACCGTTTTTGAAGCAAGTGATAATTATATAATACGCACATGAATCCGAAAAGCCAGAGGTGCGTGCCTTGGGTTCGAGCTCGAGACCTATGACTTGGCAGTCTGATGGTCACGCTACTAGGCTATCACAGGTAGATGAACCCCTTTCCAATTCTCCAGCCCCTATGCCAATTTATTTGTGGTCAGTGGAACATGTTTTTTCTTCCATACTTCTCTATCAGTCGTCATCTCTATGACTATATGAAATGAAATGAAATTGTTTATTGTGTAAATAGGATATCGGAATCACTTTTACACGTCATATAAAAAATATTAACAAAATAAGCTAGATGAGGTCGGTGTTTCCTATCTGACTACTCTGAGAAGAAAGGCCGAAACAAACTCAGAGGTCGCAGTCTCTTTTAAAGTCCAGACATAATCTTGGTCAAGCCATGTGAGGACCATGTAGAATTAGTGTCTGAAATGGTCTTTTGAGGAAATAACCACACAGATTCGAGTGGACCTGTCCAGTCAGTGCAAGCATTTGTCAGCAATCGTGGAGCTCAACTCAGAACTTAAGGAGCTCAACTATATGTGGTGGTGACTACCACCTTTCTATCCATATCATCTTCCACACAGTCCATCCATCGTTTCTCTGGTCTTCCACTACTCTTATAGCCATCGACATGCACACTCAAAACTTTGCTCTATAAATATTGGCTATGAGAAGATATTTCAAGCAAAAAACTGACACTTTAAGGCGAAACCGTCAAGGTAGCCCGCGAAATTCAAATTTTCTTACGTTTTTTGCAATTTGCAGGTCAGTATCATGTCGTATGTTGATCTAAATATGATTCGCGGCCGTATCAAATGTTTATTTATAGAATTATAATCATAAAAATGATCAATACAACTCTCTAAGTTCATGTAATAGCATTGAAATCATGACATTTGACCATTGTGCTTACTCATGCGAGTTGTATTGCTGATAGTAATGATTATAATTATGTAAAGCCATATTTGTTACGGTCGCAAATCATATTTTAATCAACATAAATCCTCACACTGACCTGCAAATCGTAAAAAAACTAAAGAAAATTTGAATTTCGCGGGCTACCTTAGCGCATGCCCCTTAAAATTTAAGCTCCAATGTCTGTGGAAGCCTTTTTTCGATCCACAGTGCGAAATGCCCCTCAATCCTCCGAATCACATGCTGACATACCCATGCCATACTGAATGAAGTAATAAATTTTAAAAGAATCATAAATCGTTCGTAAACGGGAATGGGACTCGCGACCCTGAGCTCAGAAGCCGACATGCAATTACTGAGTCATTTGGGTCATCGTCTGTCATAATATTTATCAACGCGGACTTTCCTTAAATATTTTTTTAAAGTTATGTTGGCAAATCTACCCGGCGTGCCACCTTATGGAAAGCAGTACCTGCCTGGTCAGCTGTTGATTGCGAAAATACGTGAATTCCAATCCATTTATTTGCCAAAGATGTTAATACTACCTCAAATTACTTAGCTCGACAATAGTGCAGCATTAATTTAGAAATAAGTAAATAAATGTTAAAATTGAAGATTAATGTTATGTAATATGTTTGATGAACACACGATTCAGGCCAAAAGCTTGGTATGCCCATGGCCGGGACCGACGGCTTTACATGCCTTGCGGTGCACGGCGGGGCCTCAATATGTTATAGATGGTCACCCATCCACTAACCGAAAGAGCCGGAAGTCGGCTCGCGACTCCCGACGCCCGGGGCGTCTCCTGCGGCGACTAGGGGCGCGAGGGCCCGAATCTTGCCTCTCCCTCGCGCGCTCCGCCTCCTCCTTCGCGAGCATTACTGCTTCGCAGAAGGAAGTGACGGCCTCCCATGCATTCTCGCTCCGGACCATGGCCTGGACCAGGGCCGGACGCGAGATATCGCCGCCGGGCTATCGTCGCCTTAAAATGACATTATGTTAAATTGTTGCGTTATAATAGGCTAAAAAATAAAACAGATTGTATTTTGTAGTAGGTTTATTTTGTGAGTAGTTTTAATAAATTTTTTTGAATAAAATTAAATAAATACATAAATTAACTGGCTATAATTACACAACAGTCTCGTTAGTGTACTAGTTGGAAATGCTATTGCTGAGCTAGAAGTCCTGGGTTTGATTGCCAGCTCGGGCAAAGTGTTATTGGGTTTTTTTATCTGGAATTTCTCAATAGCGCTCTGGAGTCTGGATTTTTGCCCGGTACATGGCAATAGGCTCGCCCCCTATTACATGGGGCTTAAAAATCTGGCGAAATGTGTGTGTACTACAGGAATACAAACTTTGCCTAGCCCGTCGGGGAATAAATTAACAAAAATCATTAATATTTTAAGAGGTAGATTCCATTAATGCTGTCGGTACACACCACTTTTGACGACGTAGTATCTGTTATTCGGGTTGAGTTGACTTGGGCCGAGCTGACACTGACCCGGGAAAACATGTTTATATTGTTTAAAGATTTTCTTATTAATACTAAACACGTCTATTAACAATTTTAAATGCTTTATTATAGATCGATACGTAATAAACGATAATTAATTAAAACAATCATAAAATGATTACTAATTTATACCCGCAAAATTTCGCGTTGTTGCATAACTTTTTAATTACTCGAGATTTTTATTCATAATATTCTTTATGGCACCTCTGTAGGTCACGATTAGCTATCCGAATATATATTTGGCCTATGTCTTAAGGGGGAGGCGTAAAAATGTATTCGTTGTGACAATCTTCTTCTTCTTCCCTCTGACTTGGCTTCACATGCCGTCGACAAATATCTCTCAAGCATGCGGCGTTTCCTCACGATGTTTTCCTTCACCGTTTTTGAAGCAAGTGATAATTATACAATACGCACATGAATCGGAAAAGTCAGAGGTGCGTGCCTTGGGTTCGAACTTAAGATCTATGACAAAAATCTTTATTTAAAAAAGTGTCCTTGGAGTTTCATGCCTGTTCTTCTCCATAGAAATCTACGTTTTGGAATGGGTAAGCTTCAACTTTCTGACTGACTGACGACTCTTTGACATTTCAAAAGTGCTTGTAAATGGTTTAATTGAAATAAATTCATTGAGTTTGAGTTTAATCACTGGAACTACCAGTCGGATCTGTAAAAATCTTTTTGCATCTGATAGCCCAATTCTTGAGGAATGTTATAGGCTATTTAACATCACACTACGATACTTAGGAGCCGAGCAAAATAAAAAAAATGTCAGACAGTCAATACTCAATATCTTTAGTGCTTTACCATAATGTGTACTTAGGTGGTAACTATATCCGCCTCACGCAGGTCCTCACCGGACACGGTTGTTTCAGGAGGTTCCTGTTCCACATAAGGCGGGAGGAAACGCCCGGGTGTCACCACTGTGTGTATCGCCTGGAGGACACGGTGGAGCATACGGTGGAGGTCTGCCCGGCTTGGGCGGGGCACCGCCGTGTCCTTGTGGAGGCGGTCGGCGGCAGTGATCCCTCGCGTCCAGCCCTGGTCCAGGCCATGGTACAGAGCGAGAGGACGTGGGAAGCCATCACCTCCTTCTGCGAAGTAGTAATGCTCGCGAAGGAGGAGGCGGAACGCGTAAGGGAGAGGCAAATTTCGCGCACTCACGCCGCTAGCCGCCGCAGGAGACGCCCTGGGCGTCGGGAATCGCAGTCCCGGCCACCGTAAGCGCGGAATTGCGGACGGTGACCAATGGGTAGCTCGCCGTCCGATAAGGACCAGGCCCGGGTCGACGGCGCGTTGTGTTCCACGCGCGCCTCATAGAGATGTCAGCACAACGGAAGGGGTCCGCTAGGACCGATGCCTGCCGGGGTCGCGGAAAGTCCGAAAGGGATACCGTGGCCCCTGGCAACGTACAGGCAACTGAAGGAACACGGGTGGGTTTTAGTCAGTAAGAGTCTAACGCGTTCCGCCCACAGCGGGAGAAATTATTTGATCATTTCCCATCCCAAAAAAAACAAAAAAAAATTGGTGCTAGTTATATCATTTCGATCATAATCGACCCTGTAGGGCACAGTAAAAAGGTAGGAGAGAGGAAGCCAATCCGTCTAGCCTTTTCCCAACTATGTATGTTGTGGTCGGCTTCCAGTCTAACCGGATGCAGCTGAATACCAGTATTTTACATGGAGCGACTGCCTATCTGACCTCCAAAACGCAGTAATTGGGTAATACGATACTCCTTGGTAAGACTGGTTGTCAGACTTTCTGGCTTCTGACGACTGTCAAAGACTCACGAATGACAGCCGGGACCCAAAGGCTTAACGAGTTTTCCGAGGCTCGCAGGAGTCTCAAGATGGCCACGGACCAACTCCGGCAAGAGTAGCTTAACCTGATGGAGCGACCCGTGCGACTGTAATTACTTAGCCACGAGCTTCTCGAGCAAAAAAAGTCTGGAAGAACGCTTAAACGCGAAAACGAAGTAATAGCGCGGGCAGGTGATGCGATGGGATTCGGTGGGTCGGAGGAACAATAAATCTCAAACGGACGAAGTCACGGGCAAGTAGCTTGTTACTTATAAGTGTGTTCCTAGCTTAATAGCTATTGAACTTTCTACACTGCGACGCCATTTAAAAATCAAATATAGTTACTTCATAATGATAATTAATTAATAACAATTAATTATACAATGATAAAGTTATTTAACGTTTATCTTATTACATTCGATGACGCGGCAAGTAGAATTTAAGAAACAAATATTTTCTTACATAATTTCAATTTTATCTATATATCGCAGTAAGATGGTTGAAGCCGTGATATAGTAATATCCCTAGGGATATAGCTATATACCGTAATATAATTATATGGAAGCGGTTTATAACAGTCGGAGTGCCATCATTGTGTTACTGCGACCATGGTAAAATAACATACTTCGCCATTCCGAAACACAGTGGTCACGTGAGTAACACAAGTCTACGTCATCACATCTGTGTTACCAGAAGTTTGTAATAATAACTGCCCAACCACCTTTATTACCTGTTCGAATCCGATAAAACAATGAGGTTTTAATGAACAATTACGTTGGTTTATGTTTAAATTGAATTGTTTCGTTTAATTAGACACACGAAACGACAATTTAAAAGCTTTGGTTTCTGAAAATCTTTACTTAATCGTGTTTTGTTGCACTAGAGTGGCAACTGGATAGTGACGTAAGCATGTGTTAGTCCCGGAATGCCAGATCTTGTTTTATTAGACCTGCGACCAATTTTGATGTAGCGCTCGCCGGCCGCTGTCGCGGCACCGGTCGCTGCGTTCGCTCGGCTCGCGCTTAGTAGATCTCATTTCCATCTAACCTAATCTAACCTATTTGGTCGGAGTGCCCTAATAGTTATATTTTACTAGATCGTGCTCGTATTATAGTTATATTCCTAGTAAGACAGTTATGAACCGCTTTCACATAACTAAACTAACTTTAACTAACAAAATCTGCTGCTCCATACATTTTGACCGCGTAGGTATTGCACTCTTCTATGAAACAGCAGATTTTTTTTTAAATAACCGACGAAAATCTTCAACGCAGGGGGTTCAGAATCATGTACTCCATGGTATCAGTTTTCGCGTCGATGTCCCTGCCACCCTGTAGCATATTTGTAATCACGTTCTCGAAAACGGTAGAGACGTTTTCGAGAATGTGATTCCGTTTTCGATGAAAGTTGCAATACAGAGGTTTACGGGGGCGAAAAATCGATCTAGCTAGGTCTCATATCTGGGAAAACTCGTTTTCTCCGTATTTTCACCCGAGCAGAGATCGGTCGTCCAAAGTTTAGAACAAGATGGTTACCTTAGAGTAATGACATGGCAGCATGGAATTAGTAAGTACCTACTATCATGGCAGCATGGAATTAGTAAGTACTTACTATCATGGCAGCATGGAATTAGTAAGTACCTACTATCATGGCAGCATGGAATGAGTAAGTACCTACTATCATGGCAGCATGGAATTAGTAAGTACCTACTATCCTGGCAGCATGGAATTAGTAAGTACCTACTATCATTGCAGCATGGAATTAGATCTCTATTTTAACCCGAGCAGAGCTCGGTCGACCGGGTACTTATTATTTACATGCTGTTTACGCATTTTCTGAACCGTTTTTCTCGCAATCTGCACAAAGCTTACACTGTTATTCCTAGTCTGTCCGAACCTTATAACCGATACATAAATAAATAATGTAAATTAGCCACTTAGTTTTACCCTGCCCTTATTACTAACCACATTCCAAAATACCGGAAATTATAAAAAGAACCTATTAATTACACAATTAACGAGTTTTCTAGTTAAATTAACCTTCAGTTCAACTTTAACGGATTCGGGTCACCGGATTGAATGCTGCATCAATGTTTTCATTAGGCCCTTTTCTACGCATGTTTTTCTTGCCGTGAAAAAATATGTTTTATGCGCCGTGTGTAGGCACGGTCGTCAGTGTTGTATGGATCACTTTACAAGCTTGTTGACAGCCACGTTTTTTTCTACGGCGCGGTTTAAACGCCGTGTGTAGGCTTGATCGTCAGTGTTGTATGGATCACTACGGAAGCTTGTTGACAGACACGTTTTTTTCTATAGCGCGGTTTATACGCCGTGTGTAGGCACGGTCGTCAGTGTTGTATGGATCACTATGCAAACTTCTTGACAGACACGGCTTATGCACTGTACCGTAAACAAACCGTGACTTGTGGGTACAAAAAGTTCCACAGAAACGATGGATGAACTGTGTGACAGATGATGTCTTGAACCGAGATGACGACTAATAGAGAGAAGTATGGGAGAAAAAGACATGTTGCGCTGACAACTAATAAATTGGGATACGGGCAGGACATAGATGACATATAGTAAGTTCATGTCGTCACTGTCGACATGAACTTACTATAAGTCATCGACTCGTCAGTTGGGAAGTAGTATCCTAATCCTAACTAACATTGTAAATGTGAAAGTGAGTTATTTGTTACACTTTCACGCTAAAACGACTGAACGAATTTGGATGAAACTTGGCACATGGATAGACCATGTCGTGGGTATATGGGACATACGATACTTTTTATCCCGGTAGAACGTTTCCGCGGGATAATTTACGACAACCACGCGGGCGAAGCCACTGGCAAAAACTAGTAAATTTTATCGGTAAAACAATTAATACAATTAAAAATATAAAAGAAAAAAAAATGAAAAAGTTAACCTGGGCTTAAGACAAGGTCGTAAAAGCATCTTCAATGTCAATATAGATTTAAAAAGAACAGTTAAAGTCATGTTTACAGACTAAACCCAGAAGCGACAATTAACACATCGTAAAGGCGTTGCTTACTTATTTTTATATCATAATTTATTGGTATAACTAATTATACTTCGATCGAGAATCAACAAATTATCTGGCTGCCCAAATATGTTTTATGAAATGGTTATACCTTTATGTTTGGTTACCTTTTCAAATCTGGTTATTTAGTCTGAAACCCAAACACGAATAATTGTACTGTAATATGAGTAATATTAATTTTTGCTAACTAATTATTATTTTAATTATTTTGTTTCCTGTGTTTTTACAAACCATATTGAGGTCTACTAGCCAAATAAGGATAGTGTAGGAGAATGTATCATCAGCATAATTTCAGCCGAAAGACTTCCACTGCTGGACATAGGCCTCCCCCAAGCACTGCCACTTTGACCGGTTCTGTGCTTCCTACATTCAGCGGATTCCTGCGGCCTTCACCAGGTCCACCTTGTGAAAAAATGTTTCACACAAAATATCTTTTATACCTACAATACCATCAGTACCTGGGCGACCGAGCTCTGCTCGGGTGAAAATAGAGAATGCTCATTTGATAATACAGGATAGTTCTTACTAATTCCATGCTGCCATGATAGTAAGTACTTACTGATTCCATGCTGCCATTTCATTATTCTAAGGTAGCCATCTTGTTCTAAACTGGGCGACCGAGCTCTGCTCGGGTGAAAATACGGAGAAAACGAATTTTCCCATAGGAAAAGAGGTTTTTTCGCCGCCGTACGCATACCCCTATATTGCAACTTTCATCGAAATTGTTAGAGCCGTTTTCGAGAACGTGATTACAAATATATATATATATATATAAATATTGCTCGTTTAATAGTATAGGATATTGAGTGTGTAGTGTATATCAATAACCAACTGTGATATCCTTGACCGATATAAATATATGTACCTTAATCTTATATCCAGTGCCAGACGTACTAACGCTAAGTGTGTGGCGGCATCTACACCGCCACATGCGAAGTCAGTGCGATGCGTAGCATCACACTGACGTTACGCAAACTCTGCATCGCGCAAGCAGAGTTTACCGCGCGACTAGCATATATACAACGTCCCAACGTCAATCGTCGGGACAGGCCACCAGACACGACCCGTCTGGTCGGAGGATCCTCCCTTTTCTATAGAGGATGAGTGAACTTTACACCCTGTTTCTCATACCTCTATATGTGTAAGCAAAATGGTTTTGCACACAATCGTATAGAAATATAACTTCATTCATAACTACATAATTATATCGTCCAAACTTTATATATAATTGTAAGAGAGTTGAAAGTTTATAAAATTGCTCTCAACAGTGAAAGATACTTTCTAACGAGCTCTGACAACCGGATGGGTAGATGTATTTGTTATTATTATAAAAATATACCAGCTTTTGCCCACGGCATCGCTCGCGTGGATGTCGGAAAATATCCCATTTATACATAGGGAGTAAAGCGCCAGTCGGCATGATTTTTTCCGACATCAAACTCAAACCATTTACAGGCACTTTTGAATTATCCAATAGTCCGTCAGTTAGTCAGAAAGTTGAAGCTATATTGAAGTTAATGTTTGAAGTTGAAGCCATGTTGAAGCTATTTGAATTAGGCACATAAAAGGCACTTATGAACGTCAATTTTACAAAAAATAGAATTGATTCTAGTTGCCCCTTCCAAAACGTAGATCTTTATGGAGAAGAACGAGCAAGGAACTCCAAGGACAATCTTTTAAATGTAGATACAAGTATTATAAAATCCTGGGTACATTGTTCTTATTGCTTCTATAAGTGAGAACAATGTACAAAAAATAATCAAAATTTAAGATTAAAAATAAGCCCTGGCAGATAAGAGATGACCAGTCTCAACTGACGGCGCCCGTTCACGAACATGACGCGTGGATCTTCATCAATCATCGTCCTATTTCAGCCAATTTACACAAAACCACAATGAATTATACACCAAAAGCTTCCTCAATAATCACTCCGTCCATTGGTGAAAGCCGTATGAAAATCCGTTCGGAAGTTTTTGAGTTTAATGCGTTCATACAGACAGACGCTGCGGGGAGACTTGTTTTATAAAACACATACGTAATTATTTGTTGGAATATCGGTTTAAAAAGTAAGTAGGTACGTCGAAATTTTTCAGAAAAATTGGGTCAGTTTCTAACGAGTTAATAATTCTTCAGGTTTGTCAAATCATGTTAAAGTAGACCTCATACCATAGTGTTCAGCCGGTCTATACTGTAAATAATTCGGGTCAATAACAGCTCGGCCCGAGTCAACTCAACCCGAGTAACAATACTTTTCAGTCCCACCGTGTAACTTAGGTGAAGTGAACTGTCATGAGATGACACTATTGACAGCTTTGGGTAAATGTGCGTGTTTTCTATAAACACACACAGGCACATTACATTACTGAGTTACATTTGATTGAGCCATCACAAGAAAATGAAAATTCTCAAACAGAATTTTAATATTGGAATTCAAACAACGGTTCCGGCTATCACAGAAATTTGTGTCAATTTGTTAAAATAACATGTTTTAAAATGGTTCCCCCGTTCTCTCGGAGATATTAAGTTGAAGATTTGTATCTTTAGTAATATACATAATTATATCTGTTTTATTAATTGAGTAAACATTATTATAATTTTATATTGACAATTACTTATGTTACATGTGCGGCGAGCGTGTCATTTTGTTTGCTTTCAATTAAAGTAAGTTTTCTTCTAAAAAGTCAGTATACAAGTTTTTTTTTATTTGAGATTGTTATTAATTTTTGTTTTAATGTTACTTTGAGTTGAAATGTGACTGTTATAGAAAAATAAACAAAAAAAATATTGATGTAATTGTATATCTTATGTAAGTATATCTTATCGTAAGTATATCTTTCCTCTCCCTTTCCTGCAATCTGAGGGAGTGGTTTCGTGAAAAGGGACGGAAGTGTGTAACAGGAAGCCGGCGAAGCGCGCGCTATTTGATTTGACCAATGAGCGCGGTTGGTACTAGATTTGGCCGTCAGATGGTACCAACCCATTTGCCGAGAGGCAAGTCTCGCTCGCTTTTTTTGTTGAGTCTCGTATGTACTTTTTTTAAATTTTTTGTAAATATTATTTACAAAGGTACAGTACAAGTATTTTCTTAACGTCACTCGGCATATCAGTTGACTTTGCACTTGGTGCAGACCGGTCACTCTCAATCGACTTACAAGTCGACGTATCTAGATGAATAAATCTCGCGACCCTAAAAGTAGGTACACTTGATTGATAATGACCAGAACCATTTTTTTCTAACGTCCCGCGCCGCATTGAACAAATACAGTTAAAAGTTTGATCGGTAATCTTAACAGTTATAATGTGCATTTGACCAGATTTTTAATTAGCATTAAGGCGGGCGCGACGTGACAGCGAGACGCAACGCGCGACGCGTTTCTAGTAGAACAATTTCTACGAAAAATTAAGGAAATTGTTACACCAGAACCGCGTCGCAACAGCGCGTCGCGCCTGTCTCTAAGAGCTTAGGCAGTTAAGACACCATCTGAGTTACAGTCAAGGAAAACGTCATGAGGAAACGAGACTTTATGGTTTGAAAATATGGGGCATCATATTATCCAGTTACTGGGTTGTGGAGGACAGATAGGCAGTCGCTCCATGTAAAATACTGGTATTCAGCTGCATCAGGTTAGACTGGAAGCCGCCCCAACGTAGTTGGAAAAACGCTAGGCTGATTTATTTAAGGTGTATTTTTCTACTGCAATGCCAATAAATGCATTTTCCTTTCTTTCTGTCAATAGTGTCAATCCCTGGCATCAGGTGGAATGACAGCTCTCATCATCTAAAATGTTCATGGTTATGTTTTTATAGAATCGCACATCTGCAATACATATGCAGGGCCGTTGGTCCCGGCTGTCATTCGTGGATCTTTTATCAGTCATTACGGGTAGTCAGAATCCCGATAGTCTGACAACCAGTCTTACTAAGGGGTATCGTAAAGTTTTCAATCTGGAATTTCTCAGTAGCAGCACGGAGTCTGCATTTGTGCCCGGTTGATGGCAATAGGCTCGCCACCTATTACGTGGGTCTAGCAGTGGACGTCTTTCGGCTGAAATGATGATGATGTATCTTCAAAAAAAAGGTGATGTAATTCATCTTGATAGCTGAATACAATATCTACGGTGACTGCTTGTTTGGTTCAATGGTCACAAGCATGATTTCTGAGTGTCTGTCGGATCCTACATTCAAGCGCCGGCGAAATGTGGGTGTACTATAGGTGTACCTCAACACACAACGCAAACATATGTTCCCCCAAGTTGTTCTTTTATGTTTTGTGCTTTTTTGCGTCATGTTTTTCGCAAATATACGTATTTTCTTTCTTTCTCTGCCTCACCCTTCGGAGATTACTGGCGTAATGTTATGTTATGTGTGTAACGGAACGTATCATCAAATTACAAGGGCCACATTTTCGTCTCAGGTGTGCGCATAAACTTAACTGCTACATCACATCTACCGGCAGTTATTTTGTAAACGAGTTTAAATTAGAGTTTGGTGCATTCAACTTTGTCGACATGGTTTGGGCAACAGATCTTGTTCTTCACGCCTGTGTTGTTAAACAGGTAAGCAGTAGTTTTGGTTTTATTGCTGGCACAAAACTATAATGATGACTTTTCGTCATACCTTTTTGATGTACATACTTAACTAGCAGCGTGCCGCGGTTTTCACCCGCATAAGGCTCGATCCCGTGGGAATATCGGGATAAAAAGTATCCTGTGTTAATCCAGGTTATAAACTATCTGTTTGCCAAATTTCATCCAAATCCGTTCAGTAGTTTTTGCTTGAAAGAGTAACAAACATCCATACATCCATCCATACTCATAAACTTTCGCGTTTATAATATTAGTAGGAAAGGGATGTTGACAAAAAAAATTGTTTGTCCGTCAGATAGATTAAATATTTATAATTTTATACGTAATCAAAAGATTACGGGAATACATTGAGTTAAAATGTGACATGACGTCACTCCCCGGTAGATTTTATACTGACTCGTGACGTAGCAAGCCCTCACTCCCCAACTTTAATGCGTTTTATTTAAATATTTTTTTATTAATATGATAAAGCAAAAAATACGTGTCAATTTTTTTTTATTATCTTATTGACGGACTAAATAGTTTTTTTTTCTCCAGTTTTTTTATTTTTTATATAATTTTCCTCTATTATATTTATAACATCACCTACTCCTTAAAGAGTTTGGCAGAAATCAGAAGTGTATAGAGTTCACACACATTTCTCCAGTTTAGTTTAAGTATCATGTAATAGGGGCGAGCTTATTGTAATAGGAGCACGAATCTAAATACCGACACCTCCTTTTTGATGTAAGTCAATCTGCCTAGCCTTTTCCCAACTATGTTGGGATCCGTTCTAACCGGATGCAGCTGAATACCAGTATTTTACATGGAGCGACGGCCTATTAGCCCAGTACCTGGGTTTAATACGATACCCCTTAGTAAGTTTGGTTGTCTGACTTTCGGGCTTCTGAAGACCTGTAACGACTGTCAAAGATCCACGAATGACAGCCGGGACCAACGGCTTTCCGAGGCACGGAGGAGTCTCGGTATGTAAAGATGGTCACCCACCCACGGACTAACCCCGGCAAGCGTAGCTTAACAGATGGATCGACCCGTGCGGCTGTTATTACTTAGCCACGAGCTCCTCCTTTCTGAGGTAAGTAAGTAGTTATAATTATTATATTTCTCCTGCCCTTAATACCAATTTATTTGTAGTCGGGGCAGCATACTTCCTTCTTATTTCCTATAATC
The DNA here is from genome assembly GCA_947364205.1 of Agrochola lota. Classification (NCBI taxonomy): domain Eukaryota; kingdom Metazoa; phylum Arthropoda; class Insecta; order Lepidoptera; family Noctuidae; genus Agrochola; species Agrochola lota. Next base: position 2,012,594 of record OX376246.1, on the reverse strand, counting down.
TGCCTATCCTTTTCCCAACTTTGTTGGGGTTGGCTTCCAGTCTAACCGAATGCAGCTGAGTACCAGTATTTTACATGGAGCGACTGCCTATCTCCTCTCGTTAGGCAATTGGATCTTTTGCGAAAATGCAAAATGTGATTATTTTATCATTCACTAACAGACAACGCACAGCCTAAAGCACTCGTGAGCACTAACGAAGATTTTTTTTTAATTCACCCCCTAAAGGGTTGAAATACGGGATGAAAGTCTGTAAGGAATTTTATCATTATTGAAGTTAGAAACGCGGAAGTTGTTTTGTACATATTGGAATCACAAGTTCACACGTCATTATTTTTTACAATAGCTTTAACTGGACTCAGCAGACCTCTGTCCGCCCTTTTAAAGCAACTAGCGCGATATTCCACGTTCATGACCCACCAAAAACGAATATAAAAATAAAGAAATGTATATCTCTTTCAACATGACTGGTTTAGAGTCCATTCGTTTACCTAACGCCTTAGTAGAATGTATGTCTGTATGTCACAAGCTTATGTAACCGAATGGCTGTTACATAACACTGGTGCTGATCTTATAGTGCAATAGTTATGCTTATGACTATGTATAAGGTGTAATTTTTAATTTGTATAAATGCTTTTTTATAGGACCAACCCGGATATCGCGAAAAAAAATCTGGTTCTCTATGCCTACATTTATGAATGTGGACGGCTATAAGAGTAGGGGAAGACCAAGGAAACGATGGATGGACTGTGTGGAAGATGATATGGATAGAAAGGGGGTGAATACTGAGATGACGACTGATAGACAAGTATGGAAGAAAAAGACAGTTGTGCTGACCACAAATAAATTGTGATAAGGGCGGGAGAATTTATGATGAACTCGGCAAAATATGTAATCTGTATTTTTATCGGGATTTCTTGGTCGTTCTCAGGCCATACTAAAACTATTTCATAATGATGAGAACCCCTTATTGAATTTATTTAATTTCTTTATTTTGCATAAAATATGGTATAATAGGTCTTAACTTAAATATAAGAAATTCCACATATCTTGCTTACTTACCATTTCAGCATGCAAAAAATACCTTTTAATAAAATTATATACAACAACACTTCACTTGTTACTATTGAGATCATGAAGTAAAAAATAAAATAAAAAATCCTTAAAATTACGTTATTTAAATAAATTACTAGTGAGATAATATTTCGAGCTTATGATATTTTCAATATTATTTCAATTAGTACACCTCTTTTAGGTAGCTTAGAGCTTAGGGCTTTGAATGCAAGAAAACTTCTCAAGCAGTTAGGCCCCATTGACATAATTTAAAAGCCTAAAAGTCTAACAACCAATCTTACCAAGGGGTATCGTATTACTGGTATAGTAACCGGATTGTGGAGGTCAGATAGGCAGTCTCTCCATGTAAAATACTGGTATGCAGCAGCATTTGGTTAGACTGGAAACCTTCTAGGTAAATTGATTGAACAGACAGGACGGCAACCTCGCACTTTTGAACAGACAGGACGGCAACCTCGCACTTTTGAACAGACAGGACGGCAACCTCGCACTTTTGAACAGACAGGACGGCAACCTCGCACTTTTGAACAGACAGGACGGCAACCTCGCACTTTTGAACAGACAGGACGGCAACCTCGCACTTTTGTAGTGTCTGTCTATCTCCGCCAAAGACGCAAAAATTGTCACTTACAAATATAGTGAAGTATCTTATTTGTAGGAACATTTTACATAATACACGGATATGCAGGCTGTGTGTCCATTTATAACATCTATAGACAGTGTCATCGTCTTTAGGGTTCCGTAGTAAACAAGGAACCCTTATAATTTCAACATGTCCTTCTGTCTGTCTGTCCGCGGCTTAGCTCAGAGACGGTTAGTACTAGAAAGCTGTATTTTGGCATATGTACGTATACATATACATATTAATTACGCCGACAAAGTGGTAAAATAAAATCAAGTTTTTTTTTTTGTATACCTCCTCTACATGTAAAGTGGGGATGTTTTTTTTTTCGTTTATCCCTTAGTGTGGGATATCGTTGGAAAAGTCGTTCAAAAATATTGTGAGTGTGTGAAAATCATTTTTCAATTCAGGGATTCGTTTGCAAAATATTAAGCTTTAAAGTGCAAATTTTTGTTAGAGTTAGTCCCCCCTGCCAGCTAAATGGTTGTACTTGGATTTGTGAAAAAATTCACATAACGAAGTTAAATAGAAAACTATCACAGCTAAGTAGGCTTTACAGGTTAACGAGTAATAATCGACCAACTTAAATTTGCAGTTTGAAGAACATGATCTCTCATACATTCCGTATGGGAGAAAATGTTTTTCAACTACAATGTTAAGTTTGTTCTTCGGATAAATTCATCCCAACTACGGACCTCATCATTGTCCGGTTTTTTTTAATACGCACATGACAACCAGACCATTGACTGGTTTTGCAGAATATTGAATTACTAACTGCGCCCAAAATTCAAAATATTTAATTTCACATTAACCTACAAGGGCACTTATGAAACGTCAGAAGCTAGGTGCACGGCAGCAATATAAAAAGCCACTAACTTATCATGAAATATTTCGGAAACCACGCAAGATAGCTTCTTGAAGTGAAAAGAAACGTACATGTTTATTTTATAAAAAAACACCTTTATAACTGTTTTCAAGATTGTTTTTACTTCATGGAGATATTTAGATTTTTGCACTTTGCAAATAGCCTTTTTATATTGCTCGTCAGTGTATTATGGTTTAAAAGAGAGACATGGATGTCCCTGTGACAGACGACGGACACCGGAGGTTTAATAATAGGGTTCCGTTTGACACCCTACGAGTACGGAACCCAAAAAATACTTACAGACTAACACAGAACTTCCGGCCGGCTGCATAATGATAGCATTTATAAACTAATACAATTATATAGTAATCTTAGTCGTCAAGGCTTTAATTTTTCTAGGTTACGACCAAGACCTAATAACTGAACCTTGTTAGGTAGAATCAGTGGTTTATTACAAATTCATGTCGATCTTTTAAGATAAAATTATTGTACTTGCCTACTTTATTAAAGTGCATCATGTGAGAAAATTTATTCAGATTTATTACAGTTGTAATAGCAATCATGTAATTTCGTTAAAACAAACAACTAGTGTTTGTAACAAAACTCTTCCGAAACGGCTTCACCGATTCTTATGATTTTTTTTGTGTATATTCAGTAGGTCTGAGAATAGGGCGTAAACTATTTTTCATACCCCTAAGTGATAAGGTTTTTAGGATAGGTAGGTGAAGATAGGATATGTAGGTAGGTCGGTAGGTAGGTAGGTAGGTGCGCCGTAGATAAGTACTTAGTGCTACCCATGCGAAGCCGGGGCGGGCACCTACTTTATGTAAATAAATTGTTTTTATTTTGTGAATGTGAGAACGCTGTAGGCTTAGTGGACTGTAGATTTATTGACCATCTTCTATTTTGTTAAGTACCTGGTCCTTGTTGAAAGACCTACACTGTCCTCCCATACTTATTAGTACTGTTATTTGAAAATATTGTAAAGGCCAATTTTTTTTTCAAAGAGTAACCGTGGAGTTTCTTGCCGGCTCTTCTCCATAGTAAACGACCAATTGGAACCGTGCACCTAGCTACTGACGTTTCATAAGTGCCCTTGTAGGTTTATGTGAAATAAAATATTTTGAATTTTGAAAATGCTCGTCCTGGATTTTGTCGCATCTTTCCTACTAAGTTTCAAGGAAATATGTGACTCGTGAAAGAATTTGTCGTGTCGTTCGTTGAGATAAAATATTTTACCTACTTATTTAATAACTCAGTAAGTGCACCTTAAAGGTTAATGTTAAATCCTACCCCTGTACAAGGTCATGTTAGTATGTTGTGAAGGCATTTTAGTATTCGGCAAACTGCAGGTCTTAGGCGTATAGATTGTGGCTCTGTACAAATGCGAATGCGACTGCGAGTCTAAAGACGCGGGGGTCGGGGTTATTAAGTTTTAGTCAAAATTCAAACTATATTTAAAAGATTTATATCCGAAGTATTTTAACCAAAAATTTACAGGACATCGAAAATTCATCATTTACTAACTTGTCTTCATCAGCTGATATGGTGATGATGATGAAGTCATCCTACTTCTGAGCAAGTTAATTTTAGGAAGCGTTGTTCAGTGAAAGAGGATGAGAGTTTTAAGGATTAAGAAAAGTGTATTGAGACAGTTTGGATTCACAGAAAGGATTGGCTCTTATAAGAAGTATTAGGCTGCCTATCCATTTAAGCGGAGCGAGGCAGCGGAGAGGAGAATGGCAGCGGAGTGGAGCGGAGTTGCGGACAGTGTCTGTCCATTGATGCGAGGCGAGGTAGCGGAGTGGAGTTATGGACTGTGCGGATCGAAGTAGTGGAGCGGTGTTGCGGACTGTGCGGAGCTAGACCGACAAGTAATAATTCCCCGCTCCACTTCTCCGCTCCGTTTCCCCGCTCTGCTTCCTGGTTTTGTATGAATTTTTAAACTAGTTCGCAAATCCCTGTCCACTGAAGCGGAGCGGAGGTTTTATGCAATTCCATTGGTTAATATTGGCACACCGCTACTCCGCTCCTCTCCTCTCCGCTCCAGTGGACAGGCAGCCTTAGTCGTTAAAGTATTTATGTTTGCCTCTATTGACCAATGAGTTTCGCAACCACTGCATTAGACTAATGAGAGAGTATTGGCCGATTGCCCATCTGAAGTTATGTGGTTATCACCGCCTGACGACATCTGTTACTTTAGGGGAATTGCAGATACTTTGCCATTTCTTACATTATAACCTAGGTTCTATCAATTTGAGCTTCTTCAATCATTTTCTGCCTAGCCTTTTCCCAACTATGTTGGGGTCGGCTTCCAGTCTAACCGGATGCAGCTGAATACCAGTATCTGACATGGACATCTGTTTAACTTCATCAGACTGTAATAGCGATTAAGTACATAACAATAGATTAATTTATTTATTTATATATCTTTTCTTGCAATATTATTTATAACAACATCTCACATTCCAGGTCCCAGGTGAATGTCATATCAAAAAGAAAATGATAACCCGCAGAACTACCGTCAAGGGTATCATAACAAAATTGATCTTCTAAAGCTCTATGGACCCAGCTACTTCAAGAATGAGATGCAAACAAGGTGGATGTGAAGATCATCTTTGAAAACAACACCTTCCTTAAGAATAAGCTGGCTGACATGTGCTTACATCACAGGGTTTTAGCCGAACAATACAATAAACTTCAAAATAAAGTGTCAACATTAAAAGAGTGGCATATACTCGCTTTAATGCATATTTCATCTCTTGAACATGAATTAGGAACCGCCCGTAGGGCCCTATCTACTAACAATTACTGCTACCTCAGCAAACTGGGTAGCATGATACTACTTGGTAAGACTGGTTGTCACACTTTTGGGAATTTTGACTACTCGTAACGACTGTTACATATCTACTGATGTCAGCCGGGATATGTGGAACGAGTTTCCGAGGTGCGGATAGACCTTTTAACCTGCAGTGGAAAAAATAAACATTTGCAACAGAATATTCGGAAAAACCGGTTTATGTTGACATTTACAGTACCACAGTTTCATAAATGTACAGTATTATGCCTCAATAGTGACAATAGTGAATAATTACCTACGGCCGCTCAGAAGATAAACCTTCCGCGTCCATGCGTAACTACCGCGGACTCGGTACTGTTGCGTACACTGAGATTTCGAAGCGCGTCGTTTCGGCCGTTTCCTATGAATATATAATACTGTTACTTATTTATACTGTGACGTCGGTCAACATCAACCACTAGTTTTCGAACTTTGGCCAACCGTAAGTGGTCATTGTTTGACATTGCAACACATTATCATCACATGATAAACATACAAATCTCCCAGCAAGAGTATGCGCTTCTGCAATCATCGTCTTTCTCCGGAAATACGAACGCGCGAATATGAGAGTTATTATTGAGCTGTGACAACCACGAAAGCATTTATTTCGTACTAACTACGCCCCGCGGTGTCACCAGCATAAGTCTCGATCTCGTTAGAATATCGAGATAAAAAGTATCCTATGTCTCAATCTAGGTCATGGTCTACCCATGTACCAAATTTCATCCAAATTCGTCAAAGTCAAAGTCAAAGTCAAATCATTTATTTCAAATAGGCCCTTGCAAGGCACTTTTGAACGTAAAAATTACAAAAAAAATTGAATTGATTCTAGTCGCCCCTTCCAAAAGGTAGTTTTCGTATGGAGAAGAATGGGCAAGAAACTCCACCGTTACTCTTTTAAAATGTTTTACAATAGTTTGTATATGTAGGTACATTAGTTATATAATTATATGTGAAGACGATGCATCTAAAAATAAAAAAATAAATTAATAATCCACAATCGTTCGTTCGTTTAGCGGTTTTAGCGTGAAAACGTAACAAATAAACAAACTCAGTTTCTCATTTATAATATTAGTTAGGATAGTTAGAATAACCATGGTTACAAAATTTGAATTACAATTTCGAAAAACTTTGAGGGACATAATAATATGAGAAAGCGCGACCAGAGTCGATAACATAAAAGAGAGAAAGCTTCATACAAACACGCAATTCAAATTAAAATTCAGATTTAAAAGTCATTTATTCAAACTAGGCTGAGAATCAGCACTTTTCGAACGTCAAAATTACATAAGACAGTCCCCTAAAACGCCCAACCTTCACCACTTCCTAGTGCTTTAGCTGGGAAGAAGAAGTGGCGCAACAAACTCCCCAGCAGCACTGCTGTCTGTTCAGTTAGAAAAAAAAACTTTATTCTATGCAATAGTTTGCAAAATAATTTACATTACTCAACACAAAACAGTATATAAATTTATTTGCCATAATGACAGCTAGATAGGTGTCATTATGATAGGCAATGATAGGTGCACTATCTAAGCGCGGCAGTACAAAACTTAGAAGCTTTGCCTCTGTGGGGACTTACTCTGTGGCACCACGTTCATACTAATTCAGAAACACGAAGATTAACGAAGCGCAAACTTTTTCTGGTTGACCTGTAAGTAGGTACTTACAGGTAAACCAGAAAATTTATGTACTTCGGTTATCTGGGAATCTAAAATACTTATTTTTTGTAATATTTATGCAGATACAGCCGAGAAAAATCGGGCATTTTCCTTATTCTCTCGTATCTGCATGGACTTTACGAGAATACAATTTTTTTTACGTCAGGTAGATTATGAAAAAATATTGGACAGGTATTTTTTTTTTTTACGTAGTCAAAATATTACGGCAATACATTGAGTAGGCAATGCGTTAAAATCTGGCATTTTATACGGACTTGTGACGTAGCGAGCCCCCACTCCCCAACTTTAATGCGTTATCTAAACCATATTTTATTAATATGATAAAGCAAAAAATACGTGTCTAATACTTTTTTACTATCTGACTGACGGACTAAATAGTTTTTCCCCTGCAACATCTCTATTGAACCCAGGCCCACATGCTCTGCAGTAGCGCTTGCGACCATCGCGGCAGCTAACTAGTTATCATAATAATTACCTAACTCAAACTAATTACATAACGTGCATTTTAAAGGCAACAGTCGTGAGTGACTGTATCTTTGAAGCACATTTGATATCACGTAAGCATTAAGAACAAATAACACAAATATAAACTTAATGCACGTCATCTTATCTTTAAGGTATCATTCCATACCCGATCGCAGGCGGCAACTGCAGGCGACGTCATTACACTGCAGTCATGATTCCGTACCCGACTGCAGGCGGCAGCAGCCCGTATTCCAGTTGGTAGATAAAAGTTAGAAAAACGTGTTATTGCTTGAGCATTGGTGGAACTAATGTGAATTTCTTTTAACCATGGTCTAATAAAACAAGGTCTGGCGTTCCGAGAGTGACACATGCTTACGTCACTATCCAGTTGCCACTTTATTGCAACAAAACACGAATTAAAGAAAGATTTTCAGTCACCATTCTGTTAAAAAATATGTACAAAGCATTTAAATTGTCGTTTCGTATGTCTAATCAAACAAAACAATTCAATTTCAACATAGACCAACGTAAGTAATTCTTAATTAAAACCTCATTGTTTTATCGGATTCGCACAGGTAATAAAGGTGGTTGGGGAGTTGTTATTACAAACTTCTGGTAAGACAGATGTGATGACGTAGACTTGTGTCGCCCACGTGACCACTGTCTCGGAATGCGTCTTGGTGAAGTATATTATTATACCATGCTTTTAACAATCTCGAGTTTACGCATCGTCAGCGTCGGAAATAAACTTACACTAGGGCCTCTGGTCTGCTGTCGGGCTTCACGTGTCGTCTGTCACTCGCCCATAGCTGCAAGCGACGTATCGCTAGCTACGGAAGGTAGGTATTCCATGAAAATTCATAGAAAACAGTCGTGTCGCGGCGACACGTCGACTGCAGTTGCCGCCTGCGGTCGGGTACGGAATGGTACCTTTAGCCACCTAGCCATTTCCCAACTATGTTGTTGTCAGCTTCCAGTCTAAGCGGATGCAGCAGTTACCTACTGGTATTCATGGTTATCGGTAACAGGATACCCGTTTGTAAGACTTCTTGTCAGATTTTCGGGCTTCTGACTGTCCGTAACGACTGTCAAAGATCTTTCGAATGACAGCCGGGACCAACGGCTTAACGTGCTATCCCAGACAAGGAAGAGTCTCGGTATGAAATGGATGGTCACCCATCCACGGACTGACCAGAGCAAGCGTAGCCTCGCGACTGTTACTTACCCACGAAAATCTACCACAACCTTCTGTATTAACAGCTGTTAGCCTGGGTGGTTTCAAGACAATAAAAAATAAAAAAAGATATATAAAATAAATAAGAGATATGAGGAGCTTATGGCTAAGTAATAAGAGCCGCACGGTTCGATCCAACAGGTTAAGCTATGCTTGCCGGGGTTGGTCTGTGGATGGGTGACCATCTTAACATACCGAGACTCCTCCGTGACACGGAAAGCACGTTAAGCAGTTGGTCCGGACTGTCATTCGGTGATTTTTGACAGTCGTTACGGGTCGTCAGAAGCCCGAAAGTCTGACAACCAGTCTTACCAAGGGGTATCGTATTACCCAGTTACTAGGTTGTGGAGGTCAGATAGGCAGTCGCTCCATGTAAAATACAGCATTCAGCTGTATCCGGTTAGACTGTAAGCCGACCCCAACATAGTTGGGAAAGGCTAGGCAGATTGATTGATTGAAAAAAAAAAAAAAACTATTTTAAACGAAGTACCCTATTTCCAACGTTACCTACCGTAACACCCACATTTCGCGGGCTACGTGATAAATACTCGTAATAATTAAACCTCACATATTTTAGTATCAAAACATTCTCTTCGTGATTGACAGTCAATTAACTACCTCAAGGGTCAAAACATTTTTATCCTACGTCTAGTCGGCATGAGTATTTAAATGGTAAAGTTATTGGCCTACATTAGAACCAGTTTTTCTATCTGAGAGTTACGAATATTGGAGGCGTTTTTATAAAAATGTGTTGTGATGTAATTTTTTTTTTTACATTTTTGTTAGTTAAGTCTGGTGATCTAACCTCGTAGATCTTTGCAAGTCGTTACGGGTAATCAGAAGCCCGAAAGTCTGACAACCAATCTGTCTGATACCAAGGGATATCGTGTATCCAGTAACTGGGTTGTGGAGGTCAGATAGGCAGTCGCTCTATGTAAAATACTGGTATTCAGGTGCATCCAGTTAGACTGGAAGCAGGCCCCAACATTAGGTAGATTATGAAGTGGGTTTATCTGCCCTACGCTGATGCCCAATGCTACTGCGGGACGGGAGAGTACTTAAGATCTTCTTGTCATTTTCTGCTGCTTCCTTCTACGAGATAGTCTTAGGGAACGTAACATAACTTTACACAGACATTCATCTAAACTACAATTATATTATTATAATTAGATTTAATAAACGGTTTTTCTTGTCTTGAGAAAAAATCATTGATACCTACTTATCATGTTTGTTTTCTGCTCTAGACGCTTGACGTGTTAACACGTGGGGTCCAGATTCGCAATAAGTCAATCGTCATCCTGAGGAAGTGGAGAAAAACGTGTCGATTTCTTACAAGGTTCTTTATGACTCTTTAAGAACAGTTAAGCGTACGTCGTCTATTGTATTTTTCATGTTTTTAACATAAAAGTAATATGGACACGTCATGTTATGCTAAAATAAATAAGGTACTACAAATTGATGAAAATTGACATTTGATTTCCATACATAGTAATGCAACCTTAGTTTTAGGTAAGTATCAAGATGAATGTCATTGTCAAGGCAAGATACAATCTGCAATTTTCCCAACTATGTTGAGGTCAGCTTCCAGTCTAACAGCTTCTAGTCTTCCGGATGCAGCTGGATATCAGTATTTTACATGGAGCTACTGCCTATCTGACCTCCACAACCCGGTTACTGGGTAACACGATACTACATGGCAAGACTGGTTGTCAGACTGCTGCGCTAACGACTGTCAAAGATCTACAAATGACAGCCGGGACCAACGACTTAACGTGCTTTCCAAGGCACGGAGGGGTCTCGATATATTGTATGTTGGTGTATTAGATGGTCACCCATCCGCGAACCGACCGCGGCAAACGTAGTTTAAGTTTTGATCGACCCTGGCGGCTGTTATCATTTAGCCACGGGCCAAGATACACAAAATTAAACAAATCTATATTTTTCTGTGAGGTTTTTTATTACAATTTCCTTCTCTATTCCAATACTAATTCTAACTTTAGTAAATGTTTCGAGGCACTTATTTTAACTTAAGCAAATCTATAAATAATCAGCCTACAATTTTCCCACTGCTGGGACTCAGGCCTCCTCTCTGTGAGAGGGAGTGGGCCGTAATCCACCACGCGGGCCCAGTGCGGGTTGGTAGATGTCACATGTCTTCGAATTTTTGGTTCTAGACTATGCCGGTTTCCTCACGATGTTTTCTTTCACCGTTTTGAGAGCAGTGGTGATGAATAATTTACAGCGCCTAAAGAAGTTTTCACTTAAAAAAAATATCATATTTATTTGTGTATTTATTACTATTATTCATTTGAGACTTATGAATCACAAATTTAGTTCTTATTAAAGTAATTTGCAACTTCTTTACAGTCATCTTTTGACGGGGTTGGGTTCACCCAAAGCCTAACAAAAGCCGGACAGGCCGGACTTGTCTATATTTGGCCTGACACGATTCTAAAAAGACGGACATGTGGCACCTGGCAACCCTAGCTACGAGATCGACGCCTTGATTGCATAGGTGGAATAGTTCAGGACGATCGATGATTGCGACTTGTAAAGATATTAAACGTTAATCGGTCGACCTCGTGCTAGTCTATTTACTTGTACTCAATTTGAAATAAGATTAGACAATTAACTAAACCTTTTTTACAGTCCGTTCAACCGATTTTGAATTCTATTGCGTTAGTGGCATGACAAATGGCAGCTGCAGTAATCAGTCGGTATTGTAACCACTTTTTTGCTTTTAATGCCATCCTTATGCCTACGATATAGACGTCAGAATCGGTTGCACGGACTGTAAAAAAGGTTTGTTTAAATGTAAAATCTTATTTCAAATGAAACATTGTTTTACTTTTTATATTTTTATTGAACACGAGGCTTTTGGCTACTTTTGTAAATGTGTATTTTATGTGTTTTTATCTTTATATGTGCGTTTTGTTTGTGCAGAATAAACAATTTTTCTTTCTTTTCTAAATTGAGTATAGATAGGTATTGAAAAACCGGCGAAGTGCGAGTCGAACTCGGAGATGAAAAGTTTCGTACCGTTAAAGGCTTGCGCAGACCAGCGCGACATGTCGCGCGACGCGACACGAACAAAATATTTTCTAAGAAAACTTCACAGCATAACAATAACCGGTGTCGCGCTGGTCTGCGCAAGCCTTTAAGCAAATAAAACGCCGAAAAAAAACACGTTTCGTGGATGATTGACAGTCGTTACAGGTTGTCAGAAGCCGGAAAGTCTGACAACCAGTCTTACTAATGGGTACCGTATTACCCAGTAACTGAGTTGTGGTCAGATAGGCAGTTGCTCCTTGTAAAATACTGGTATTCAGCTGCATCTGGTTAGACTGGAAGCCGACCCAACATAGTTGGGAAAAGGGTAGGCAGATCGAGAGGTCAGTCGAATGGATAAAAACTACACAATAACATAGTAATTCTAGCAGCGGTGGCCCAGTGGTAATGGTCGCGACTTACGAGTTGTAGGTTATAGCTTCGAGCCCTGACAGGCGCCAGTGGGTTGTGGAGGTCAGATAGGCAGTCGCTCCATGTAAAATACTGGTATTCAGCTGCGTTCGCTATCTAATTGCTTAACACATTTTCGTAAATGATTTTAAGACTAATCTGTTTAATTTTGACAGCTCTACAACATTCATTACGTTGTTGAGCAGATTTTTGTTCGAACTTGTCTTGTGATGCAATGATTAGCAATCTGTTTCAAAATGACTCATTGTGATTGATCGTGTATTACGCAATTAGGGTGTTGGTTAGACTGGAAGTAGAACCCACCATAGTTGGAAAGCCGAACATACATTACGATACTAGTTGCAAAAATGTTTTAGGTTTACGACTGACATATGATAGTTTCATGTCTAAATAGACAATTTTAGACACGTAAAACTATCAGTCTATTGTAAAAAACTAATTTTTGACACGTGAAACTATCAGTCTAATGTCATAAAACAAATTTTTGATACGTGAAACTATCAGTCTAATGTCATAAAACTAATTTTTAGCACGTGAAACTATCAGGCTAACGTCATAAAACAAACTTTTGACACGTGAAACTATCAGTGTCATGTCATTAAACTAATTTTTGAAACGTGAAACTATCAGTCTAATGTCATAAAACAAATTTTTGATACGTGAAACTATCAGTCTAATGTCATAAAACTAATTTTTAGCACGTGAAACTATCAGGCTAACGTCATAAAACAAACTTTTGACACGTGAAACTATCAGTGTCATGTCATTAAACTAATTTTTGAAACGTGAAACTATCCATCTAATGCCATTAAACTAACTTTGCGCAACTGAATTTTCATTCGTTACTGCGCAACTACGCTAATCGCTTCATGTTCCGAGCCATAAGCATTCCGAGTTTGCATCGGGCTTTGCAGGTCGCTCCCTCTCACAGAGAGGAGGCCTGAATTCGAGAGAAATTATTTAAGATTACTTACCATTTACAGGCTGTGGTTTGAGTTAATTTCTCGAAACAGTAAATAAGAAGAACCAGTCTTTACCTGTAACAAGAAAAACGAGACTTTTATTTCAAATTGTATTTCCTCATCAGAGGATTGTGTAAAATACAATCAAAACTACAATTTTGAGGTAAATAAGGATAAAAGCCCACACCAGGGGAGAAAAATAAAACAAGCCGTTTTTAGAGCGAGACGATCAACCTATTGTTTCGTATTCGTAGTTTTTACCTGCACTTGAACTCCAAACACTCGGCAAGCTTTGTGATTGGTCACTATTGTTCTCTTGGCATGACAGGGGGTGCGACTTTGCAAAATCTGGTGGTTAGCGTTAGTTAGTCTCAACTCTACGTCGCGCAAGCTCGTGTTTTGCTATTTCCCTAACTGTTGCCGCCTATCTTGCTCTTGTGCTCTGCTGTGCCTTCATATGTGCTGACTATGACTGTTTATTCTAATCCCGAATACGCTGACATAATGTACTGTTACGGACTTTGTGACGGTAACGCTGCTGAGGCGCGGAGAGAATATCAACTTCGCTTTCCCCCGACTCCCACACGTTAGTGTCTTCGGATTGACTTATCGGCGCATATCTGAAACTGGCAGTGTCCAAAGAAGCAGGCAAATTGACACTGGTCGTGCCCGGAGATACACGGCTGAGGTCGAGGAGCTTATTCTTCAACGTTTTATTGACGACCCCAACATATCGACAAACATCGTAGCGCGTGAGCTTGGTATGTCACAGTGGAAAGTCTGGTCTGTAGTTCACTTGTCAGGCCGACATCCATACCACTACCAACCAGTCCAGTCATTAGATGAGGGAGATCCGCCGAGACGGCTTGAATTTGGTCGTTTTATGCTAAGTGCCGACGCCGAAAGCGAAAACTTTTTAAAAAACATTCTGTGGTCCGATGAGTCATGTTTTGACCGTAATGGTATCATAAATTACCACAACTTACATTACTGGGCACCTAAAGCAGAAGCAAACCCTAAAAAACTGAAACCAACCGCATCCCAGCGTAGGTTCTCGCTTAATGTTTGGATAGGTATTATCGACGACAAATTAATTGGCCCACATTTTTACCCCGAACACTAAATGGGGAACTTTATGAAGATTTTCTAAGAAATCATTTAACAGCACTGCTCATGGATGTACCGGAAGAAACAAGAACAAACATGATTTATCAACATGACGGATGTCCAGCCCACTTCCGAATCACAATTCGACAATTGCTGGATGAAAACTATCCAAACCGATGGATAGGGCGCGGTGGGCCGATTTCGTGGCCTGCACGCCCTGCAAGCCCTGATCTGACGCCGCTAGACTTTTACGTCGGGGTCATATGAAAGACCTAGTTTATGTGACCCCAGTAAATTCAATTGAAGAACTAAGGGAGAGAATAACAGAAGCGGCGGACCAAATGAGGGCAACAATCACATCAAGAATCACAAAAACCGAAGTGAGGAAGCGAATAAGAACATGTATTCGAAACCGAGGGCAGCACCTAGAACAAGACGTGTGAAATGTGTGTAATTAAAGTTTTTAAATTGATATTGATTAAAAATAAGTAATAATGTTCACGAAATTGTTTAATTTGATTTTCCGAATAATCACCTTTTTGTGAGGATCACGCTTTCCTGTACTAAATGAAAATCGATTTTCATAATGTAGTCCATGACTTTGTATTAACTTTCATACCTTTTTGAATAGCTGATAATACAAGGATATTTTACTATTAATTTTACATCAAGCATAGTAATTTTTTTTGCACTTTTTTTTTCATTTTGTATGAAGTAATAGCAAAAGTTTAAAAAAAAATGTTTGATTAGTGATATTTGCCAAGGTTTTAGGCATTTTTGAACTTTTAATTATTAACAAAGATATGCTGCGGCATCAACTATGATAATAACTTAAATTACAGTACAGTCGCGCCGGAAATCATTATTAAATTGGTTTCAAATGATTTAATCTGGGATTTTTCTTATAAAAACAAAAAATCTAACTAACTCAAAAACTACTGAATTTCGGTAGAACATTTGGTGGCTTAATTTGTTGCATTTTAACCCTACTATGACGTCCTGCAAGGAATACGTCGAGTTACCAGTAACCCTGTAGAGATAGATAGATTATTTTCTATTTTGTGAATGTGAGAACGCTGTAGGCTTAGTGGACTGTAGATTTATTGACCATCTTCTATTTTGTTAAGTACCTGGTACTTGTTGAAAGACCTACACTGTCCTCCCATACCTATTATTTGAAAATATTGTAAAAGCCTATTATTTTTAAAAGAGTATCTAACCGTGGAGTTTCTTGCCGACTCTTCCCCATAGGAAACGGCCATTTGGAACCGTGCACCTAGCTTCTGACGTTTCATAAGTGCCCTTGTAGGTTTATGTGAAATAAAATATTGTGAATATTGAAAAAAAGAGAAGTAAGTATGATAATGGCGGGAGAATGATAATGACGAAGCCCAACCCGGTCTTAGGATAAAAATAAATTATCTACAAAAATGCGGACATACAACAGTCATTACATAAATATTTATTAATTATTAATAACACAAAACATGTGACGCAATTTTATAGATAATAAAAATATGACAAGTCGGTAGGTTTCCTCGCGTAAAATTAATAATAGATACACCTATCAAAACATTTTAGGAAAACACATAATATTTAATAATTATCTATAATTAATTGCCTATATAGTTATTATTGAAATTAACTAATTATTTATCATCTTTAATAGTTCCGAGAATTGTTCTCTCGTATAGAAACAAACTGCCAGTACCCTAATTGCGTAATACACGATCAATCAGAATCTAAATCTTTTTGAAACAGATTACTAAACTCTGCTCAACAACGTAAATAACGCAATGAATGTTGTTGAACTGTCAAAATGAAACAGATTAGTCGTAATCGTTTACGAAAATGTGTTGCGTCATTAGATAGCTGGTCGTCATTAAAAAGTCTGACGTGATTACATTTGGAACTAAATATTTTATTTAATGCAGACTTATGATGATGGCACTATTTTGCCGACCAGTGCTAATTGGTTTTGATTTGATTCACCCACAAGAAGCGTTTTTTGTTGCACATTTATTTTAACAATTTATTTCCCATTCGAAGTGATTTAAGTGCGATAGTGGCTCCCTCTTTTTTGTCAAGCTGTTGTACAGCTAAGCCAATGTATTCTGTATGATATTTTTTTTTATCCACAGCGGGGAAGCTCTTGGCCTACATCTCACCTGGTGGTATGCAATGATCAGGCCGAAGGTGGAAGCGAGCTTCACCCGGAATCCTCAACCACAGAGGAACTGGCTATCTTACCTCTAACTGCCGAAACACAACAATGCTGTTAACATTGTTGTTATGGCGACAGACTTTGATAACATGGTGGTAGCTAGCCAGGCGGACTTAGAACAAGCCCTACTACCAACCAAACTGAGCAGAAAATTTTGCCCCACTGGGAATCGAACCTGGGATCTGTGGGTGTGAGACAGGTGGTCTAACCATTACACCACAGAGGTGGTAACAACAACATCTCCAACATTCGTTGTCATATTTCAGCCAATTTACACACTACGTTAATGAATTATACACCGAACCCTTCCTCATGAATCACTCCATCCATTGGTGAAAACCGGTTGCAAATCCGGTCGGTAATTTTTGAGTATAGCGCGTTCAAACAG
Source organism: Agrochola lota (assembly GCA_947364205.1). Lineage (NCBI taxonomy): Eukaryota > Metazoa > Arthropoda > Insecta > Lepidoptera > Noctuidae > Agrochola > Agrochola lota. The sequence continues at coordinate 1,995,658 of OX376246.1, read as the reverse complement.
ACAGACGCGGCGGGACTTTAAAAAAATTATATGTTAGGATATAGAAAGAAAGAAAGAAAGAAAGAAAATAAATTTATTTAGCACAGACACGCACACAAATATGGATATGTCACTACATATCCTAACATATTATTTTTTAAAAGTGATATCACTATATCACTGCAGGAATGAGTTTCAATGACAACGCTTTACAATGCCAAACTTTTTTAGGGTTCCGTAAACAAAAGGTGCTAACGGAACTCTATTACTAAGACTCCGCTGTCCGTCTGTCCGTCTGTCACAGGCTGTATGTTTTGAATCGTAAAACGCTGAGCAGACGATGAAAAATTTGGAATCGTATGGAAATCTAACGTGCACGTAATATTATTGCTTGTACAAGGATTCCCAAGCTATGGGGCGCGACCCCTCTGGGGGCGTAGAGTGACCAATGGGAGGCGCGGCGGCTCAAATAAAAAACTATACATTTTTTAAATTTTACGATCTTGATTTCGACAAGGCTAGTTTTCAAAACCCGAACGTTTCCGTAATATTGTTGGTAAGTACTGTAAAATGAGCTTCAGCTTTACTGCATATGTCGACAAATTAAGCTTTCCTATTTCTGTATTTATTTATTGGATCCCCAACAGAGGCTATACGATTTCATGCAAGTTTACAATCTAAGAACAGGAACAAATACAGTGTGCGCTTCCAAATAAAGGAGACCACATCTTTCTTTTATTATCTAGGTACAACATTAAGTTTGACAAAGCGAAAATAAATAATAAATAAATCACAACATACAATATGAAATCTGAGATGGAAATAAAATTAAATACAAAACAAATTAATAATAAAAAATAAAAGACAACAGACATGAATTAACAACAAAGACATGATGATAAATGGACTAAAGAAAATCGAACCTATCCGAGGCGGCTTGCTACAATTTTCGAGCTCCCTTTGCTCGTTCTTCCATTCTACATTCTCTTGATTATTCAACTTTTCTCGTCGAAAAAGTAACTCCTTTTTCTGTACGAATAGTCAAATGAAAGATAAACCGAATCCAAAATTGTACATCATTTTTCGAGCTCGCTCTGCTCGATCTTACATTATGCATTTTGTAGCGGCATCTACATCGCTACATGCGAACTACGCATTAAAGACCTGACGTCACACAAATCCTGCATCGCGCAATTAGAGTTTACCGCGCGATGGACATATATACAAGCTTCCCGACTTCAACCTTTGGGCAGTTGCCCGCCAGACACGACACCCGTCTGGTCAGAGGATCCGCTTTTCTATGGTGGATGAGCGAACTTTACATCCTGTTCCTCATGCCCCTAAAGATTCATTATTCTTGAGTTTTTCTGCAAAACTCGACAAAGTAACTTCTATTTCGGTTTGAATGATCAAAGAAAATCTAACCTATCCTAGGGGGTGTAAACATTTTCGACCTCACTTTCGGTCGCTTTACATTCTTATGCGTTTCTGCTTATGTCAACGAACTAACTCAGGGGCATAGTAATTTTTAAAGAAAGTTACAGGGGCTCGTATGTTACAAGGTTGGGAACCTCTGCTTGTACATAATACATTGCATTGCATGAATTACAAGCAATAATAATATTATTGCTTGTAATTCAATGATAATATTATTGATGCAATTATTATAATAGTAGTAGAGAATGATAAAATTAAAATAAAGTATGCATTCATTTAATTTATTTATGTATGCATTCACGTGATTCAAACATCTTAATAATGTAGGTAAATAGAAATACATAGTACAATACATAAGGTCGTCGTTTACGACGACCCAAACTATGGCAACATAACATCACGGCAGTATTTTCCAGAGAGGGAGGCAGAGATGTATAATAATATATCTCTGCCTCCATCCACCGTCTCAAAAATCCTCTCCACCACCGACTCAAAAAGGTGTCACTCAGGGTGGATTTTCGAGACGGGGCAATAAGGGCAGGCCTTAACCATTGTAGCTACAGCAAAACGTTCTAAGGAGACTTTCCTAAAGTTTTTGAGTAATTGCTAACTGGAAATTTAGGACAAATGATACAGTCAGCTAGAAAAACGTTAATTCTGACGTTTACCGCCCTGATACCTGCTCGTACTGCCGTCTCAAAAATCCACCCCGTATATTAGGTGCACCCACATTTCCCTGCCAGGGTTGCGAGTTTGTCCGAAAGGGATATCGCGGCCCCGGCACACAGGCAACGAAAGGAACACGGGTGGGTTTTACCAGTAAAAGTCTGAGACGCCCTCCCGCTCCGCCCAGAGCGGGAGAAGTAATTTAATAACTTCCCATCCAAAAAAAAAAAACCTCATTTCGCCAGTTATGTTTAAGTCCCATCTAATAGAGAGCGAGCCTAATGGCACTAACAGGGCACTTTAGAAGAAAAACTAAGTAACATTTTGCCCGACCCGGGGCTTGAATCTAGTATCCCACAGACACTCAGACATCATGCTTCCGGAAATTGGACCAAACAAGCAATCACCGTAGATATTGTATTCAGCTAACAAAATGAATTACATCCATTGAGTTAAATGTACTACGATTACATCACATTTTTTTAGAAGATACATCATCATCATTTCAGCCGAAAGACGTCCACTGCTGGACATAGGCCTCCCCCAAGCACCACCACTTCGACCGGTTCTGTGGTTCCCGCATCCAGCGGATTCCTGCGGCCTTCACCAGGTCATCGGTCCACCTTGTGGGGTGCCTTCCAACGCTACGTCTTCCGGTACACAGTCGCCATTCCAGAACCTTTCGGCTCCATCGGCCATCTGTTCTGTGAGCAATGTGCCCTGCGCAAGAAGTACCTGGGCGACCGAGCTCTGCTCGGGTGAAAATAGAGAAAACAAATTTTCCCAGATATGAGACCTAGCTAGATCGATTTTTCGCCCCCGTAAACCGCTATATTGCAACTTTGATCGAAATCGTTAGAGCCGTTTTCGAGAACGTGATCACAAATATATATATACTAGCTTTTGCCCGCAGCTTGACCCGCGTGGATGTATGAAAATATCCCACGGGAACTTACTACCGGGATTAATACGAAGCGAAACAATGATCTCATCCAATAGCCGAGGAAAGCGCTGCGCCGCGCGCCGCTTGTTACGCGTAATTTTGAATCTGTGATATCTTTTAAATCATTAATTTTAATGATATGATGTCAAGGCGTATTTTAACGTAAATTAAATTCCCAGTTTAAATAACACATTTTATTGGATAAGGATAAATACCATACCGGTTAAAATAGCTTCGGAAATAACAATGAAATTTTTATCAAATTCTGAAAGGTGAAAATGGTTATTCTGGATCATCCTTAGAAGATATACATATGCTGCATCCTGGAGTTTTTTTGTTGAAATGGTCATGAAATATTTTAAAAACAAATTTTATTTATCTCTCGCGGTTTACGCGACGCACGCCAGTAAAGCTCCCAGTCGGCATGACTTTTTCCGACATCTCTCTCATACACCAAAACCTTCCGCATGAATCACTTCGTCCATTGGTGAAAACGTTTGAAAATCCGTCCGGTATTTTTTGAGTTTATCGCGTTCAGACAGACAGACAGACAGCCGTCGGGACTTTGTTTTATAATATGTAAGTATAAGGATATACAAATATTGCTCATTTATGTATAATGTTTGATATATTCATTTTTATTTCCAAATGTTTATTGTCCCATTAGAATTTGACCGTAACCTAATAACATGTAATTAATTATGTTTTAAGCATTTTCTTTGGAGGCTCGTGGCTACATGTAACGGCCGCACGAGTCGATCGAAGGTTAACGTTAGCCGCGGTTGGGTCGTTGATGAGTGACCATCCATTACTTATCGAGACCGCTCTGTGGCCTGGAAAGCACGTTAAACATATTTATTTTTCTAAATTAATAGTAGCCTAAATTACTTCTTATTATATCAGCTATCTGCCAGCCCCGTCATAATCTATCCTGCCGTTTCGGAGATTAGCCGGAACAGACAGACAAAAATTTTGAAAATTGTTTTTTTTTATAAGTACCGTGTTTACTTTCATATTATTATGAACTTAGTAAAAAGCTGTTACTTTGACACAAACACTTCAATTTTATTTATTTGTAGAAGTACGGACGGTACGGTGAACCAATTTTCACCCTTACACACTTAGTAATAAGGTTGAAAAGTGATTGGTCCGTCATGGTACTTCCTCAAGTTTTTTAGTTCGATTCCCGCATTGACTCAATATTTACTTACATTAGATGTGTTTAGGATAAATGTAGGTAAATGACATTCATGATAACGAGTGAGTGATCGAAGCGATTTTACGTATTTAGAAATCGATTTACTATTTTTAAACAAACCGGTTATTAAAAAAAAAATTGCTGTTTCATAGAAAAGTGCAATACCTACGCAGTCAAAATGTATGGAACGGTAGATTTTTTTTTAATAACCGACGAAAAATTTCAACGCAGGGTGTTCAGAATCCATGGTAACAGTTTTCGCGTCGATGTCCCTGCCACCCTGTATATACGTATATAATCACGTTCTCGAAAATGGTTTAAACGATTTCGATGAAAGTTGCAATATAGGGGTTTACGGGGGAGAAAAATCGATCTAGCTAGGTCTCATATCTGGGAAAATTCGTTCGCCCCGTATTTTCACCCGCGCAGAGCTCGGTCGCCCAAAATTTAGAACAAGATGGCTATCTTAGAATAATTGACATTTGACAATAATTGACAGACATGGAATTAATAAGTACCTACTATCACGACAGCATGTAATTAGTATGTAGGTAGAAATGATAAATTATTTTGAATACTATTATATAGAATCTTTTTTTTTTGTTCTTCTAACTGAACAGACAGCTGTGCTGCTGGGGAGTTTGTTGCGCCACTTCTTCCCAGCTAATGCACTAGGAAGTGGTGAAGGGTGGGCGTTATGGGGGACTGTCTTATGTAATTTTGACGTTCGAAAAGTGCTGATTCTCAGCCTAGTTTGAATAAATGACTTTTGAATTTTGAATGGAATTAGTATGAATTATCCTATACTATTAAATGAGCATTCTTTATTTTCACCCGAGCAGAGCTCGGTCGACCAGGTATTATAAATAAATGGGAGAAGTATGGACCTGAACCAACATAGCGGCGACCTCGTAAAAAGATGTCCATCCATAGATAAATAACACCCGTCTCTCCACTATTCCATTGCCTACTCAAGGATGCATATCCAGTACGGCTCGCAAATCCTTCCATATCCTGAGGGCACGTCTTCCTTACCATTACCGCGCCACCCAGTCTACTCCTTGTTATGCTATGGCCTCTGTAACCCCATGAAACATGAGGCTCCAGGGGCTAGTGCAAATCTTGGGGTTCATTTGATTTATCGAGTCTGGTTTTAAACCACGCTGGGATTATTTATAAATAAATGGGACAAGTATGGAAGAAGAATGTCTTCTTCTTCCATACTTACTCGTGGCTAAGTAATAACAGCCGCACGGGTCGATCGATCAGGTAAAACTACACTTGCCACGGTATCTCCGCGGAAGGGTGAACATCTAAAAGACCCCTCCGTGCCTCGGAAAGCACGTTAAGCCGTTGGTTCCAGCTGTAATTCTTGGATCTTTGACAGTCGTTAGAAGCCTGAAAGTCTGACAACCAGTCTTACCAAGGTGTATCGTGTTACCCAGTAACTGGGTTGTGGAGGTCAGATATGCAATCGCTTTATGTAAAATACTGGTATTCTGGTGCATCCGGTTAGACTGGAAGCCGAACCCAACATAGCCGGGAAAACGTTAGGCAGATTGAAAGAAGGTAGCACTATTTAGAAAAAAAAAAATAGCAAAAATGTGCTTGCCACATTAACCTACATAATAAAACCTGTTCATTATGAAACAGAATGAATAAATTTTAATACTAATTAGGTACTAGTGGTCAGTTAAATACATTAAAATGATTTATAGTTTTATAATTATTCATGTATGAACAATCAACATGTTTTTAGGAAGTCAAAACATGTTGATAAGTTGTTTTTGTTTTTTTAATTATGTAACTATTATTTTTTTGTCAGTAATTTTATTATCACAAGTTACAAAGGAAAAAATATTTTTTTACACGATTAAGTGTGAGGTGTTTTGTTGTTTATGGAAGGTTGTACAATGTCGCCCATGGGCATGTGACCGCCCATATTTTTCTGAAAATTCATGAAAAATTATTGAAAATTAACTTTAAAAGAGGGGGTTTTCTATCTTTAATATTTTTCATGTCTTTAATTTTTTTTTTTATTAGTAGCGTTTGCCATATCTCCTATGTTATTGGCTCTATTTGGATTCTGTTTATTATTTCTAAAAGCTTATAACTTATATTATCGGATTAACTAACATATTTTTTTTTAATTGTCGACTTCGAAAAATGTTTTTTTTTTTTGTAAAAAACAGTATTTATTTTAAAAACACAAGTGTAAGTCCATAAAATCAAAGGGGGATATTGAAAAAAAAAATTTAAACCCTTTTAAAGTTTATTTTCGATAATTTGTCATAAATATTCAGAAAAATACGGGGAACGACATTATATTATATTAGTAAGTTAATTAATTACCTAAGGGAGAATTTCCCTAAAAAGACAGTTTGTAGTTTTCTTTATTTTTTTTTTTTTTTTTTTTTTATTTATTAAAACTTCATGCACAAGTAAAAAACTGTACAAAGGCGGACTTAATGCCTGAGGCATTTTCTACCAGTCAACCTTAGGGTGATGCAGAGACAAAACATAGCAGGTGCAACATAAGGGATAGATAACTTGAAAATTAATACACACTAATACATAGATACATACATACATACATATAAACCGAATAAACTTTGTCAGGAGAAATAACGATTGGTAGAGGAGAAAACAAATCCAACAAATCAGCGCTGCAATGATTCCGCCAACTTTTTACGAATATGTTCACGTGCCTTCACTTTGAAAGATAACCTAACCCAACTTTACCTTTTTAGATGACTTTTTTGTCGTCTTTGTGTTTTATTTATTTTGTTTTAGTTTTTTATTTAAATTATTTTGGGGTTGTAATATACATATTTAAGAAATGTGCTAATTTCATTTGATACCCAACAGGGTATGATTCAAAAAAGTTTTTTTTTAGTTCATGACTTTATGTCCTCTAGAGGGCGCCATATTGAATTTAATGTGACGTCACATTGCCTATAACCAGCGGACAATCAAGACACTTCCAACGATACCTTATTTGTCAAATTGTGATGAGTAGTTTAGAAGTTATGAGGGAACAGATGAACATACATACATACATACCGGTCAAAATCATAACCCTCCTTTTTGCTTCGCCGCAGTCGGGTAAAAAAGTAGGGAAAAACTGATTAGTTTTTAGCGTTTGTGTTGTGCTTGTATACATATCGGTACCAATCACGTCTGAAAAGTTTCGCTAGCTAGTTTTATTTGACCCTGTACATATTTCGATCTCATATATTAATAAATCTACATATGTACCTAATGCATTGCTTAAAAATTTTAGCTTTTTTTTAGCAGACCAGTATATTTTCGTCATCCTGTGTGTGTAACATGCTAATTAATTTATGCGTCACTATAGATGTAAATAAAAGTATTTTAAATTTAACCGGTTCTTTTAATAGTAGAATATTGCGTTAGGTTAGGTTAGGTTATGTTTTTAGGGTTCCTTACCTTATTTTTGGGTGGGAAATTATCAAATAACTTCTCCCGCTGTGAGCGGTGCGGGAGGCCGTGTCAGACTCTTACTGACTAAAACCCGTATTCCTTCCGTTGCCTGTGTGCCGGGGCCGCGATATCCCTTTCGGACAAACTCTCAACCCCGGCAGGCATTGGCCCTTTCGGACTCCGTCAGTTGGTGCTGACATCTCTTTGAGGCGCGCGTGGAACACAACGCGCCGTCGACCCGGGCCTGGTCCTTATCGGACGGCGAGCTTCTTAACAACACCCTCGCGGATCGGACAGGGATATTTTCACATGTTGTATAATACATTTGGGGCGAGTTAGGTTTTAGTTAAAAAAAATATTATGATCAAGGTGTCGATTCAGGCCGTTAAAAGGCTTTATTTCCGTTTTCAAAGTACGGAAACCTTTGTGGGCAAGTACGACTCGCAGTAGACCGGTTTCTTTTTATTAAAAAAAACTCAACATTTTATGGGTAATTGTTGAAGCTACTTCACAAGAATCATATTTAGCCACTAACCCCAAATAGGTAAACCCCACACAACCATTAAGCCCACTAAGCCACTACTCTGCAAAGCCACTCATCCCACATAACCACTGATCCTACATAGCCACTAACTAGAAAAATGCTTTCAAAATTCAAAAGTCATTTATTCAAACTAGGCTGAAAATAATTTTCGAACGTCAAAATTACATAAGACAGTCCCCCAAAACGCCCACCCTTCACCACTTCCTAGAGCAGCACAGCGGTCTGTTCAGTTAGAAGAACAAAAAAAAAAGATTCTATATAATAGTATTCAAAATAATTTACATTACGCAACACAAAACATAATTTACGTAAATTATTAGCCATATGTTAGCTAGCACACGCCAATATACCAACCAAAATCATCGAGAACTGTACTCAGGCAGAAATAAAAACTAAACGTAAACAGAACTTAATATCTAAATAAAAGCCTCCAGGCATTGCTGCATTTGCATGATTGATTCTCAGCATAAATTAAATAAATTACTTTTAATTTTGATTTTACTCTCTCTTAGAATACAGGCTATCCTAGTCTAAGAGACAGGGGTTATATATTTTTTGTACAAATTTTGCAAATTGTAATGAATTGTAATGTACATTATTAATTTGTTTCTCTATTTTTTTTGTGAATAAACCTTTATACATATATTATATTATTTCATTTAGAACACTTATAAATTACATTTTTAAATATTACAATATAAAAATATATTAAAACATTTAAAAATAAAAAAATAGTAGCCCACCGGTATCGGGAACAGGGTCCAAACTACCGGCGGTCAGGGCTCCTGAAAGAGGAACCTCCTGACAATACGAGCAGTGTCTAGGAGTAGCGCTTTCTGAATCAAGCCAGACCTTGATCCAGCTGCCCAACGAGAGCCTCCTTATTTCATTTTATTATTATTATTACTCAAAGCATTTTTTTTTTCTTAGCGTTGTTTGTACCTGCGGAGAAGAACGGACAAGAAACCCCATGGACACTCTTTTAAATAAAAATATAGCCAGCAATCCTCTAAAGACACAATCCCTTCCTATTCTAGGTACGAATCCCACAGAACCCCGAGCCCCTTACCCATTAACCCCACAAAACCACGAGCCCCTCCCAATCCTACACAAATTGTGTTATTTTACTACAGAATTCGTTCACATTCGTCTACAAATGTCTAGTAGGAAACTGGTATACCAAGTAGTTTCTTTCGCAACACACCGGTTTGTGGCAACACCGACTGGTCTAGTGAACTTGCGCCAGTAACTATGTTCTTACTTTCCGATGAAGTATGTACGTAAACATAGAATCGCGGCTGTACTTATACTTATATACTTATTTCACGAAGGAATTTTATTAATCCTCTTAAAAATTATTGATCTTCTAATGATTTACGCTTTATGACATCTTTCAAATCAAATCAAATCAAATCTTTATTTGTGAACATAAGTACAAAAAGATGTTATTTATACATTTTAGCTGATCTGTATGTTCGGCTAATAATCGGCATACAAATATAATATTAGTAAGCAGGTTATTTTTACTATCATAATGAATAAATTCTAGGATAAAAGAAATGAAGCAATTGAAAAATGTCATGAGCCGCATAAAATAAAGTAATTGAATTATATTATTAATTATTAAGAATGTCAAAGAAAATTAAATTTAGTCATAATTTGTCATTTAAATAGTCTTCAATCGAGTAATACGTCTTTTCAACTAAAAACAGGAACTTCTTTCCTCTCGCTTTAGTGAGAGTGAGAATGATTTAGTGAAAAGGGACGGAAGTGTGTTACAGGAAGTCGAGGAATCGCGCTCTATTTGATTTGACCAATGAGCGCGCACGGTGTTTGAGTTGGCTGTCAGAAACGACCTTGACGAGGCCTCTTTTATGTTGTTTATTACCTTTTTAATAAATGAGCCTCAAAAAAACTGTTTTGTTCTTCTAAGGATGTACACTATTTAAAATAAATGAGACTCTTTTTAACTTTCTGGCTATTTTTCAAAGTTGGTCGCGGTAACTAAGCTAGGGCATCCCAACCAAATTTGTCAGGTTAGGTTAAACTGTGACCAACAACGCGCGTGTCTAGTTGGTCGCGGTAAATAAGCTAGGGCATCCCAAAAAAATGGGTTAGTTTTGGTTATAACCATTAGAACTGTGAAAAACAGCGCGTCAGCCGACCGAGCGAAGCGAGCGGTGCCGCATGGTGCAGTAGTTGCCGGCGAGCGTTAGATATTATTTTTATTTTCTACGCTATGTATTATTTTTATCACACCAAAATTATAATTATATGACGCTCACATAAATAAGCACATTTCTTGTGAGTGTTCAATAATATAATTATAAAAGCAAAATGGGAATTATTTGAGGTTCGATCAATTATATCCTATTTTGAAAATACCTATGTTCTTTAGAACAGTGGCGGACTAACCCTGTCGGGGGCCCGGGGCGACCTAAGTACTCCACGGGCCGCCCGTCCCAGGTATGCGGAATTGTTTGAGAATTAGGAGAATATACGATAAAAGATTGAGCTAACCGAGCTTGAAATTTAAAGCACACTGCCCGGAAAAGGTTCGGTTTTCTTTTGACCATTCATACAAAAATAGAAGATATTTCGTTGGCTGTCGGTTTACACAGAAAAATGTGAGGAAAAGAGAATGTAGGATGCAAAATCGAGTGAAGCGAGTTCGAAAAAATTTGCTCCATACATTTAGCATACATGTAGGGGCGTCCAACTACAAACTGCCTTTTAAAGAGATTTCAAGAGATTTGCGGGCCCCGGACCGGGGACCCGGGGCGGAGCGCCCCTACCGGTTCCCCTAAGTCCGCCAGTGCCTTAGATATAGTTAGTTAGTAGAAAGTATTTAGTAAAATCAAACTGACATTTGTTTCTAACATTGAGATCAAAACGACGCAACAGATATAACATAAATCAATAAAAGATCTTGACATAGACCATTTAAAAAAGACGGATCTTAATTTATTAAAATAAGCATACTACACAATCAATGAGTAGGACAAATTATAATTTATTGATTTTTATTTTAAATAAGGATTCTTTAAAATCTTTTATTCAATTGAATTTTAATATAATTACTCACAAACTTTCGCGTTTATAAAGTTTGTGAGGATGGATGGATGGATGTTTGTAACTCTTTCATGCAAAAACTACGGAACGGATTTAGATGAAATTTGGCACACAAGTTGTGCCAAATTTCATCCAAAGCCGTTCAGTTCAGTTTATAACCTGGATTAACACATAGGATGCTTTTTATCCCGATATTCCCACGGTATCGAGACTTATGCGGTTGAAACCGGGGCGTAGCTAGTAAACTATAAAACTATAATGACAGCGGTTTATACCAATATAGTAGGATAGGATAGACAACCGATCACAATGCATCAATTTGACAGTTCAGCAAAGTTCATTGCGTTATTTATGTTGTTGATCAGACAATTTTTTCATACCTATGAAGCAATGGATAAGGGATTTCCTTCAAAACCCTCGGATTCTGTAGAAACTGATGGGGGGAGTTTGTTTGCGCCACTTCTTCTTCCCAGCTAAAGCATTGAAATGGTGAAAGGCGGGCGTTTTGGGGGCTGTCTTATGTAATTTTGTCGTTCGAAAAGTGCTGATTCTCAGCCTAGTTTGAATAAATTACTTTTGATTTGATTTTGTTACGCAATAAGCGTGCTGTCAGTCTTCAAGTATCGAGTGAGTAGGTTCATTCTAAATTTAAAAGTTTATTTTCTGCTAAAAACAGCTGACTGGTGATCGAAGTTATTTAGTTATTTATATATTTATTTATCATTTATTTATTTAATCATTTATTTATTTATTCATTTATTTATTTATTTAATTATTTATTTAGGTCAATACTACTGGTTACGCATAAAATTATAAAATTAGGTTACATTACATAAATCTAGACAAAACTAGATGAAATTATACAATTAATGAATGTGAATGTGATGTCGAGGTTTATGGTGATTATGAAAAAAAATATAATACGATGCGTCCGATAACCGATAATCTCGCTGATAGTCGCGCGTGTGTTGGATCATTTATCTCCATTCAAAATGGTTGAGCTGTATGGTGCTGATCCATGCGTCATGTTCGTGAACGGGCGCCGTCAGTAGGGACTGGTCATCTCTTAGCTGCATGGGGCTTATTTTAATTTATTTTGATTTTTGAATTGTTTTTATCTTTTCATAACGGACGCTTTTAATGTGCACGTCTTTCTATATTGTTCTCACATGTATAATTTAAACATGAATGATGTAACCAATATTTTGTAAGAATACTTTGATTTAAAAGAGTGTCCGTGGAGTTTCTTGCCCGTTCTTCTCCATAGGAACCTACTACGCGTTGGAATGGGCAACTAGCTTCATCTTTCTGACTGACCGACCCCTTGACAATTCAAAAGTGCCTGTAATTGGTTTATTTGAAACGAATGCTTTGAGTTTGAGTTTGAACCATTAATCAATCAAGCGCATATTCAAAATTTAAAATATTACTGAACTTGATGTTGTAACCGTTTTAGGTGTAAAAAAGGCATTTCGAACGTTTCCAAAATAATTTTGTCACATCTAAAACTAAATATTCGGTGTTAAGATTTAATTATTGCATTTCTTAATCAATATTTTAGTTCACTAGTTTGCCATATTTCATATTTCCATACTGTAACATTGCCAAATTAATCAAAACAGCGAAATATTTGACAGCTATTTGCAACGTTGCCGACTTGTTGAATAAAATCATCAATCAATCTGCCTAGCCTTTTCCCAACTATATTGGGGTTGGCTTCGAGTCTAACCGGATGCAGCTGAATAACAGTATGTTACATAGAGCAACTGCCTATCTGACCTCCACATCCACAACTCAGTTACTGGGTAACACGATACCCCTTGGTAAGACTGGTTGTCAGACTTTTGGGCTTCTGACTATTTATGATACTTACGTTATGTAAATCATAAAAAAGTGATAATCCTAGCTAGTATTTCTATAATGTATAATTATGTCTGTACGACGCATCAATCTCGGAAATTGCTTAACCGATATCAATATAATTTGTTTATTAATTTATTTTATAATTTTACAAGTTTTTATGGTGTTTGCAGTGGTTTATTTATGGAAAATCACTGGAATAATATTAATCTATGACATATTAAAAATAAATCTAGAATGCTAATTGATGTCTATGGGTTTTTACTGCATTATCTGTGGTCATTAATCCGACAAAAAGCGGTATCGATCGTGTTAGTAAATGCAGTTGAAGAGGTCAAATAAGCAGCTGCTCTATGTAAAATACTGGTATTCAGTCGCATCCGGTTAGACTGGAATCCGTCAGATCATATAATAGACTTGCCTGTACCAGAGCGAAACAAAAAAATATTAAGTCTTAATGCATTTTTTTATTTTTATGTGTAACATCTTTCATTTCGCTTTCCTGCAATCTAAATTTAAAAAAATAAAATAATCAAATATATGGGAGTGATGTCGTGAAAAGGGACGGAAGTTTGTTACAGGAAACCGGGGAAGCGCGCGCTAATAGATTTGACCAATGAGCGCGCGCGGTGCTAGAGTTGACCTTCAGAAACGACCTTGACGAGGCCCCGCCTCTTTAATGTTACTTATTACCAAGGTGAGATATCAGATGTTACACATTATATATGAATACTGTAAAGCTCGCTCGTTTTTTAAATTTCCCATAAAGGCTTGTGCAGACCAGCGCGACACGAACAATACAATTTCTAAGAAAACTTCACAGTATAACAATAACCAGTGTCGCGTCGCGCGACACGTCGCGCTGGTCTGCACAAGCTTTTATTTTCACCGTTAAAATAAATTATCTGAACTATCGGCACCTTGGAGCCTTCTCCCCGCCGCACAGTCTCGCTCTCACTCAGTCCGCGAGCGAGATAAAGAGTGAATTTGAGCTGAGGTATTATAGACTCTTAAATAAAACATCAAATTGCATTTTTAAAAGGCAAACCGGCCGTAAATGACATAACGACAGATATAAGAAAGGCAGGGTCCGATGGTCGCCTGTCGCAACCAAGTGGCGAAATATTGAGCCAAGCGATGTAAAACTCGCTGTCATCGGTATCACAGAATATTACAGAAGGTGGGCTCCTTACGACAAGCGAAAATAGGCGCACGCGCACATAGACCTGTACGTACGGTAACCGGCACGTCAGTAGTAACAATACCAATAGAAGCTGACCTCTTCATCATCTGCCAGCCTTTTCCCAACTATGTTGGGGTCAGCTTCCAGTCTAACCAGATGCAGCTGAATACCAGTATTTTACATGGAGCAACTGTCTATCTGAACTCCACAATACGGTTACTGAGTAACACGGAACCTATTGGTAAGACTGATTGTCAGACTTTCGAGCTTCTGACTTCCCGTAACGACTGTAAAAGACTTGTAATAAGCAAAATAGGTCTATAATGTTCCCACTGCTGGGACTGTGGCCTCCTCTCAGTGAGAGGGAGTGGGCTGTAATGCATCACGGCCCAGTGCGGGTTGGTAGATGTCACATGTCTTCTAGTTTTTGGTTCTAGAACATGCCGGTTTCCTCACGATGTTTTCCTTCACCGTTTTGAGAGCAGACCTTAAAGCTCGTAAGTCGTAACTAGTAAGAGCCGTTACTACTGGAGCAAAACTGCTCAGGAACTGATGTCATCATCATAATTTCAGCCAAAATACGTCCACTGCTGAACATAAGCCTACCCCAAGCACCGCCACTTCGACCGGTTCTGTGCTACCCGCATCCAGAGGATTCCTGCGGCCTTCACAAAGTCATCAGTCCTCCTTGTGGGACGCCTTCCGTTACGCGGTCGCCATTCCAGAACCTTTCGGCTCCATCGGCCATCTGTTCTGCGAGCAATGTGCCTTGCCCATTGCCACTTAATTTTAGCAATTCTTCAGGCTATGGCGGTTACCTTGTTTCTCCTGCGGATCTATTCATTTCTGATTCGATCACGTAGGGAAACTCCAAGCATAGCCCTCTCCATTCCTCTTTGGGTGACTTTTAGCCTTCTAATGAGGCCCATTGTGAGCGACCATGTTTCATTACTATGTCACTGAAACCTATAATAACAGTATGAGTGGCAACACGCACTGGTCAAAAGCTTTCGTCCTGAGATACTACTTATGGTATATGAGACGAGAAGATAGTACAGGACTACACAACTTAGGTGTAGCATCGGCAAAATTCGTAAAACCGATCACCATCCGAACTGAGTGCGCCTTTTTAAATCACTAATCTATCTCGAACAAATGTCGGTCGCGAGTGCGCTTGCACTCACTATACGTGAAGCGTGTCTATGAGTGCGTGTGCGTGCGCTCGTTTGTATGTAGCCGACCTTCTGCCCGGGTACCTATCCATTTTGTGCCGTTATTTTTAGAGAGACAGCTTAAGTAGTGGTCAGATATAGGCCCGAAATATGTGGTTAGTCGAGTATGCTGACGATAGCAGTACACGACCTTAATTTGTTACTATAATGATGGGGCCGCACCTGCGTCTATCGCGACAAAGCAATGTGTGCCGAAGCTTCGTATGTTTTGCTTGCTAAAAACTTAGCCCGCTAATGCGGTGGTCACATTAGCGGCTTCATTATTTTAACGAATTATCTCGCAATAAACCAAGATCGCTGTCCATTATTTCGACAGAGCGTCTACGCAGTCCGGAGACAACAGTCGAAATGACCAACATTAGGCCGATCACGCGCCACGCTTCATATACCGACACCAGGGCGATAAGTGCTACGCAGCCCGAACTATCGCGTCGGTAACCTATAATGGTTGGTCACATCTGCGTGTATCGTATCACTGTGTGAAGCTTCGTCACGATAAACGCAGATGCGGCCCCAGCTGATGGGGGTTGCGCTAAGTTAGCCCGGGAAATTAAAAAATAAAGCTTACGTTTTTTGCAATTTTCAGGTCAGTGGTAGTTTGTGTGTTTAGTAAGATATGATTCGCGACCGTGACAAATATGGCTTCACAGAATTTTTATAACAAAAGTGCTTCTGTTATTGCAAATACAGGAATTTCTATTTTTATTTTCACCATTTTTAGTTTTGTATATCGCGTACACACGGCTACACATCAACCTATACATTTCCAGTATAAGCTGACCTCGCATTGTACGGAAATCCTAAACAATGCGAGATCAGCGTAGACTGGACATGTATAGCTTGATGTGTAGCCGTGTGTACCAGAATAGTGTGGTCACATTTAAGAGTGTGGTACAGTTCATCAAACTGAACGACTTTCTCCATGAGACCCATATAGTAATCGCGAAGAAAATCAAGAAAGAATATAAGTATTTTACTTATAACGACTGCCTATCTGATCTCCACAACCCAGTTACTAGGTAACACAATACCTCTTGGTAAGATTGCTTGTCAGACTTTTGGATTTCTGAATACCCGTAACAATAAAAATAAATGAGATATTTATGAACATTATAAGTATCAATTTAAATAAACAACTATATTAAATACACTAATAGCAATACATCATTTTCCTGCCCTTGTCCCATGTTACTTGGGGTCGGCGCAACACGTTTTCTTTTTCCATTCTCCCCTATCAACTGTCATGCTATCATTCACTTCCTTCTCTTTCATATCATTCCTCACACACTCCATCCACTTTTTCTTAGGCCTTCCTCTCCCGCTCCATCCATCAGCATTTATATTCATCACTCTTTTAGTCACATGCGTTTCCTCTCTCCTCATCACATGCCCATACCAGGCCAAACGATTTCCTTTCAACTTTTCTGTCACTGGCGCAACTTTTAAACTTCCCCTTATATACTCATTTCTTACTTTATCCAGTTTCGTTACTCCACACATCCATCTCAACATTCTCATCTCCGCTACATGCAATCTTTTTTCATCCGTCTTCTTCACGGCCCAACATTCCGATCCATACAGTACGACAGGCCTTATCACGGACTTATAGATTTTCCCCTTTAACTGCAACCCTTTAACCACTAATAGCAATACAAAATATTTAAAATAATAATTAAATAAACAACAATAATAATATATAAATTAATATAAATATATCATAGATTGACCTACACATATATTATATTCAGAGAATAAATAAATGAGTGAAAACATAAACGTAAAAAAAAAATAGAAATATTTTAAATATTGAGTAATAAGCTTCCTCTCTCCTACTTTAAAATGTTGCTGTGCCCGACAGGTTCCATAATTGTTTATATTTATTTATTCTTACCATCTGTATGTGTACATTATGGATTGCAATAAATATAAAATTGTAATTGAAATTGACTGTCAAAGATCTACTAATGACAGCCGGGACCAACGGCTTAACGTGCTTACCGAGGCACGGAGGAGTCTCGCTATGTAATGGATGGTCATCCATCCACGAACCGACCGCGGTAACCGTAGCTTAACCTACGATCGTTAAGCATTATATTTAAAAATACACATCAAATACAAAAAATCATTAATTCAAACTAGGCTGAAATCAGCACTTTTGGAACGTCAAAAACGTCATCCAACCAGGCGTTACATTTTGCCAGTAACGCCTAGTAACAAAAACGACTCGTTATTCTTCAACACTTAAGGAAAAATCAAACAAGAAAATGTAGCCAAGTCGATAAAATCTAGACTAAAATCTAGGTTACTCTACCTAGTGAAAGTGTCATCATCTTATCAAGTTATATAACAAGAAACTGGTTTTCCTAGAACACGTTTCTTCAATGTGTTAGGACATCTAGTGTAGATACACGGTGACATTATATGGCCGATAATGTATACGAATGTAGGTGTTTAAGGCAAACTTGAGGCCCAGACTCCACCAAAAAGGAGACGAGAGGAGAGAAGAGGAGGTGTGTTTTAAACAACCCATAGAATTGTGTTCGTATGGATTGAGGAGCCATGTCTCATATTTAAGAGCGGGTACTAGGGTATATTTAGTAGTAAATTAGCCGATTTTGTAGGCCCGATCCTGTAATTTGTAGTAAAACCCTTAAAAAGTTACGTGACGTTTATGGTGGCTCCTCAATTCAGACGTTTGAATTTAGGAGCAACCTTACAACTCGAAAACTAGCTGACGGCTATTTTTGAAATTTTGTTGGGTTATTGAAGTACTTATGCGTAATCTCTACAAAAAAATGGAGTTGTATGGCTGAATTTGAGATAGCTACAATGTTTTGACATTTCATAAAAGTCCATAAATTTCACCGCGCTGTTTCTCGGAAAGTAATCAACCAATTACAACATATTTTTAGTTTAATTTAGTAGTAAATGTGTTATAATTTGTAGTTTAAAAATAATATGGAAAACTATATAATTTCGCTAATACAACACGTTTTATGTGGCTCCTCAATCCTGACGATCTATGAAAATATATGTACGTAGCTACTCAAGTATCATATTTATATGGCGCGATCGAAGCGGGAATGTGAGCTGTGCCTCGCCGAGATTGAACTTGCCGAGGTACAAAGTGGAGATGAACGACGGCGCGCAGCTGAGACGAGAAGAGATGTGCATTCATCTCAATATCCAACGCTCGCCGCACGCAGCTCAGTTCCGCTCTAGCCAGCACACATATCCGCTCCAGTCTAGCCAGTACGCATCTCCGCACAGCTTCGGTGGATACACCGTAGCTGAAAAACTTCTCGTTTCGTCTCCGCATCGGACATCTCCGGAAATCTCCGCTTTGCTGGAGTCTGGGCCTTAGCTTTTAAAGATAGAAAAGTAGGTTCATTTTTCACAGAAACACGTGCAAACAAAAAGATCAGTGAACTCGAAAAATAAATTCTCAAAAATAAGAAGAAAACCAAAATCATCTTTTAACAATAAAATAAAATATAATAAAAATATCTAGCTTATTTCGAAGGTCACATAAGTTGGCTAGTAGAAAATGGCTTCTTTTGGCATTCTTACCGTGCGTTTGGACTGGCGAAACATTCACATAAAAACATGTTGAAATCTTTATTTTCTGTCAATGTTCCTTAGAATGTTTGGCAGAAAATAGAGATATCAACATGTTTTTTTGTGAATGTTTCTTCTCCAGTGCAAACACACAGTTAGCATAAGCAATATTAACCCACTGCTGGGACATACATAGGTCTCCTCTTTCTGTGAGAGGGTGGGCCATAATCCACCACGGGGGCCTATGAATAGCATTCTTAAGTACCACCATTTTTAAGTTAATGTCAACAAAATGTTAACCGTAAATTCAAATCACAACAGTCATTAAGAAGGACAAATATACTAAAAGAACAATTTGAGGGAAAATATGCCACTTTATTTCACTTTCAAGCAAAACGGCCATCGCTCAGCATAATGCTGCGACCCCATGCGAGACAGACACACAGCGCTGCTTTTCAGCGACAGCCGGTGGTAACGTGCTGACGTCAACCGCTGCAGTGTAAAGATTGTCATCCTTCGACAATTATTCGACATAGCTATGACGTAAGTAAGTGAATCTCCGTAACAAAAAATTTCCCTGATATCAAAAAAAGTGTAAATAAATAAATACTCAATTCGATTCGTTAATGGAAACTTCCGAATGAAACAGGAAGTCGACAAAAACTTAGCTCAGAAGACGCTAGACGGATGATTGCGTGTAGCCTAAGTGGCAAGCCTGTTGCCATGACATTGAGAATATTAATTACTGCTAATTAGAGATGGTAGGTATTTCATGAGGAAAAGATAGAACAAAACATCACGCCGGTAAATCCGAAGGGTTAGGTAGAGATGTACTTATAGTACACCCACATTTCGCCTGTTATGTTTAAGTCCCATGTAATAGAGGGCGAGCCTATTGCTAACAACCGGGAACAAAACCAGACTCCGGGCTGCTACTGAGAAATTCCTTATGCACAAAACATTTCACCAGGTATATTTAATTACCTTGTAATAGGGGGCCTATTACCACCACAAATCCTACCCGCTATAGAGAAATTCCTAATCGTAAAACACAATCCCATTGAACAACCCAGTAATCGAGCCCAGGACCCTCGGCAGTAGTGCTTACGACCACTCGACAAACGCCATACACAAAAATAAGTATATAACTATTCACTGTACTTTTTTCAAAAGTTTAGGAGTAGAGAAGAGTAGTTTCGGAGATTAGAGGGGAATGGTCAAAATTCGTAAATTTTCTTAAATATCTTTAAAACTATTTATTTTGAAACTATAAAAAAATAATATTTGAAATTCTCAAAACAAGCCCTTTCATTTAATATATCACACGGTACAATTAGCAAGACTTTTTTTTTTTTCAATATGACCCCAAAAACGGAAAATAAATTAATTTAAAATGTAGGGGACATTTTAAATTCATTTATTTGCGTAACACGTCCGTGTTTGAGTCACAGAAATTGATACGTGTACCAAATTTTAACTTAATCGGTCGATTAGACTCGGAGAAAATTGGCTGTGACGAACGGACAGACAGACACACGAGTGATCTTATTAGGGTTCCGTTTTTCCTTTTCAGGTACGGAACCCTACAAACTAATATTTCAAGCAACAATGGTCAATGACCCCAATGACGTTTTGTTTTATCATATTTAGATATCGAAACTCATCACGTGAGTTTAGCTAGATAATTTATTATGACCCTGTATATTCGCTTGACAACTAGAACTGCAATAGGTAGCTATGTTGCAAGATATACCTAGTAATAATTGCTTGTAACAACTGCATACAATGGCAGAACAAAAAAACATAAAACATGGAGTTCTGTTGAATGAACAAATTGCACACGCACAGATCAATAATTAACGCTTGGGAGTTATAAATTGATATTTATTATATTTATGTTAGTATACCGGCAGGAGCTAATGGCTAAGTAATATCAGTCGCATGGGTCAATCCATCAGGTAAAGCTACGCTTGCCGCGGCTGGTTCGTGGATCAGTAACCATCTTTACATACCGAGACCCCTCCGTGCCTCGGACAGCACGTTGGTTCCGGTTGTCATGTGGATCTTTGACAGTCGTTAAGGGTCGTCAGATGCCTCAAGGTCTGGCAACCAGTCTTACCAAGGAGTATCGTATTACCCAGTTACTGAACTGAAAAGCGACTGCCTATCTGACCTCCAGAACCCAGTAAGAGTTCTGGGGGTCAGATAGGCAGTCGTTTTTGATATTCAGCTGCATCCGGTTATTTTGGAAGCCAACTCCAACATAGTTGGGAAAAGGTTAGGCAGATTGATTGATGTTAGTATACGAGCAATTTGCGACGGTTAAGCTACGCTTCCCGCGGTTGGTTCGTGAATGGGTGCCCATCCATTATCGAGACCCCTCCGTGCCCCGGAAAGCACTTGAAGCGGTTAAAATGCGTTCGTATGTGCTAAAATCTGCGAATGACAGCAGGGACTAACAGGTCCTGTCATTCGTAGATTTTTGACAGTGGTTACGAATAGTCAAAAACCAGAAAGTTTGACAACCAGTCTTACCAAGGGGTATCGTGTTACCTAGTAACTGGGTTGTGGAGGTCAGATAGGCAGTCGTTTCATGTAAAATACTGTTATTCAGGTGCATCCGGTTAGACTGGAAGCCGACCCCAACATAGTTGGAAAAGGCTAGGCGGAGATGATTTTTTCTTAAAAACTTCAACGTCCCATTTCGTTCAATTTATATTGAAAAACATAAAAGTTATAAAACTAAAACTTAACTACAGGAAAAAAGTAAAAAAAAAAAGAAAAAAAAAAAAGTTATATTCGGGGTATATAATATCTTTTTTTTTAAATGTGCTAATAATTAAGCCATTTCATTTGATACCTAACATGGCACCATTATTTTATTTTTATTTTTTATTTTATCACTTTATGACCTCTAGAGGGCGCCACATTCAACTTAATGTGATGTCACATAGCCTATAACCAGCGGACGATCAAAACGCTTCCAACGATACCTCATTTGTTAAATTATGATGAGTAGGTACTTTAGAAGTTGTGAGGGAACAGATGAACATACATACATAAATATCGGTAAAAATCATTACCATCCGTTTTGCTTCGCCGTATTCGGTTAAAAAATAATGCCTATTTTTTCTTTCAGGGAGATCGTTAAACAAAATTTCATGAAAATCAGTTCAGTGGTTCAGCAGTGAAAGTGTTACAAACATACATTCACTTTGGCGACACGCTCCGGCTTCGCACGGGTAGCAGTGCATTAAATGCCTACATTTTTTTTGTCGTGTTCTGCCTTTTGCGTCAAGCATGGGGTTAGAATAAAATGTAACTGATATTCATCCTACTTGGAATATTTAACATTGTCTTATTTCAGTCAATTTACATAAAACCTTAATTAATTATACACCAAAACCTTCCTCATGAATCACTCCGTCCATTGGTGAAAACCGTGTGAAAATCCGTTTGGTAGTTTTTGAGTTTATGGCGTTCAAACAGACAGACAGACGCGGTGGGGGGACTTTGTTTCATAATATAATGATATTGAAGTTAGTTGGTATTTAAAATAACTTGTGATGGCTATAAGTAACATCGTGAGGAAACCGGCAGGTCCTAGAACCAAGAATTCGAAAACATGTGACATCTACCCACCCGCACTGGACCCGCGTGGTAGATTATGGCCCACTCCCTCTCACAGAGAGTCCCTGTGTCCCAGTAGTGGGAACATTATAGCTTAATTATGATATTATATGTCTATAAGGAAAGTGGCAGACAAAAGAAACGATGAAAGGATTGTAAGCAGTCAAGCCTAATTTCATTAGTAAACCCAATAAAAAATCTAAACAGACGCACAATCCGGAAAAGAATCAGTAACCGTGAGCAAACGAAGCTCAGTTTCAACCTATTTTAAACTAATGCACACAAATCACAACAAATAAAGTCGACCTCGGCGTAAACCGGATATAAACTTTGAACTCGACTATCCTATCCATGTTTTTTCTTTATCTAAAGGTAAAACCTTTAACGGCAATGGCTCGTTAAATACAATAGTTTTAAAAAGGTTATGGATGGGAATTTTTACAAGAAAAGGATGATTTCATCCTGTTCATTTTGTGTTTAAAATTGTTAATCTACCTAGCCTTTTCCCAACTATGTTGGGGTTGGCTTCCAGTCAAACTGGATGCAGCTGAATACCAGTATTTTACATGGAGCTACTCCCTATCTGACCTCCACAACCCAGTAACTGGGTAATACGATACCCCTTGGTAAGACTGGTTGTCAGACTTTCAGGCTTCTGACGACCCGTAACGACTGTCAAATATCCACGAATGACAACCGGGACCAACGGCTTAACGTGCTTTCCGAGCCACGGAGGAGTCTCGATATGTAAAGGTGGTCACCTATCCACAGTCCTACCCTGGCAAGCATAGCTTAACCTGATGGCCCGACCCGTGCGGCTGTTATTACTTAGCCACGAGCTCCTCAAAATTTATTAACAACTTTAAATTCTTAAAAGACGTGTGGCATCCACCGACCCGCATTGGGCCCGCGTGGTGGATTACGGCCCACTCCCTCTCACAGAGAGGAGGCCTGTGTCTCAGGAGTGGGATTATTGTAGGCTGCTATATTCAATAACATAACATTCAACAATTACTTATAAAAACTACTACTAATACTTAAATATATGAAATGTAAAACTAACAAAACTAAAATAAAAATACTAATACCAGAAATAAGACACTTTTTTATATAAAAAAGTTACTTGAAATAGATAGGTTAAGATATTGCTACTAATATATTAGATTGGATAGACAATAGAGATTAATATGAAGTAGAATAAATTGAAATTTCAAAACGGCTATTTGACACTTCCCATGACCCAAGAGCTGGTTTTTACTTTGGGCAGAGGCTAAGCATTGCCATACAACGTGGCAATGCGGCCAGTCTCTTGGGTACATTACCAGTCGACAGCGATGCGGATGAATTTTACGATGCTATATTTTAGTTTTTGAATAGTTTTAGTTAAGTTAGTAGAATAATAAGTTGAAACTGTATAACAACGTAAATAACGCAATGAAGCCGATCATCCACCGCCAGCTAAAATAAGTTAGTTTGCATAGTTGATCCAGTTTTTCAAACATGTGCGTCCACCGCAAACTGCCAGCTAAGCTAACATGTATGAAAAACTGGCTCAACCTTGCAAACTAACTTAATTTAGGTGGCAGTGGACGATGGGCGATTTTTTTTTTCTAACTTATGTAGCAATGGATTAGCAATCTATTTCAAAATGATTCACAATGTGCTTTAATGTTGTTCAACTGGCAATGAAACAGATTAGTCTTAATCATTTACCGAAAATGTGTTACGCAATTACATAGCTGGTTTCAGTTCAACAGTCGGGTTCGAACTTACGACCTTTAAGTAATAGATAAGCAATAAATTATTTAATAAGCAGACTTAATTGTATTGCAACCTGTTTACAGGCAGTAGCCTGTAAACAGGTTTTGGATTCTGAGTGCAAGTCCGGGTTAAGTCTGGGTTTGGGGTATTACCAATGTGACTTCTTCAATTATACAATGTCGCGCATTGGCATGTGACCGCCTGCATTTTTCTGAATATTCATGAAAAATTATCGAAAATTAACTTTAAAAGGTCTTTCTTTAATATTTGTCATGTTATTCATTTTTTAATTTATGGGGTATCGTTTGCCATATCTCCTATGTTGTTGGCTCGATTTGGATTCTGTTTAATATTTCTAAAAGCTTATGAGTTATTTTATCGGATTAACTAACTTTTTTATTAAAAAAAAGTGAAGATTTTTTTTTCGAAAATAAATAAGTACCTATTTTTTTTTTTAAACGCGTCTATAAAAATCATAGCGGGGTGTTGAAAAAAATATATATAAGAAAAAAAAAAAAAAAAACTACAAATTGTCTAATATTACCACTGCTGGGATACAGGCCTCCTCTCTGTGAGAGGGAGTGGGCCGTAATTCACCACGCGGGCCCAGTGCGGGTTGGTAGATGTCACATGTTTTCGAATTTTTGGTTCTAGGACATGCCGATTTCCTCACGATGTTTTCCTTCACCGTTTTGAGAGCAGTGGTGATGCAATTATTTACACAAAGTGAAGCCTGTCTGGGTTCGAACCCACAACTCGTAAATCGGGGCTGTTACCACTGGGCCACCACTGTTCTAAAAGTTTCCAACGTCAGAAATAGCTGTCAAATATTTACCTGTTTTTATTAATTTCTTAAGATGTACAGAAATATGTAATATCGTTCTCTTCTTTGTTATGATAGATCTGTTCCATTGAATAACTTTTTCAAGAAATCATGACATTTGAGAACAAATCTAACTTAAAATAGAAAGATGTATTCATGATTCTAATGACTATAATTCCGTAAATTATACATTTTTGTTAGTAGTTTAACTGTCACTAACGAGACAATAGAATTTTTGCTGTTATCGACTTCTATAGACAGTTAGGCGGTGGTCGTGAATCAGATTTTGATCAAGATACAACCTAACAATTGCAAAAAGCGTCAGAAAATTTGAATTTCGCGTGTTACTACTGCAGATCCTCCTTAAGTAAACCTGAACGTAATAGTCTGAAATCGCTAACACGTCTTGAGCAAGCGTGGTGATCAATGCTCGTGCCTTCTGTGTATGAGAAGAGGTCCTTGCCTTTGAGTGGGACAACAAGAGGCCCGGACTCCACCAAAGCGGAGATGGAGGAGATGTCCGAAGCAGAGACAGGAAGAGATGTTTTTCAGCTGGGGTTTATCCACCGAAGCTGTGCGGAGATGCGTACTGGCTCGACTGGAACGGAGATGTGTGCTGGCTAAAGCGAAACTGAGCTGCGTGCGGCGAACTTTGGTTGTTGACCGCAAACTGTATGCCACTTTGCGAGGTAGCTCACATCTCCGCTTCGATCGCGCCATACAAATATGATACATCTCTGCTCAGTGTTATCCACTGAAGCCGAGTAGACAGGAGATGTGTGAGTAACGAATCTCCTAAATATTGTTGCTATTGTTATCCGATTTGATCAACTACTTTAGTAGCTACGTACATATATTTTCAGAGACCGTCAGGATTGAGGAGCCGCATAAAATGTGTTGTATTAGCGAAATTACATCGTTTTTCCATTTTATTTTTATACTACAAATTATAAAACATTTACTACTAAATTAAACTAAAAATAAAATGTAAATGGTTGATTACTTTCCAATAACAAGCGCGATTAAATTTATGGATTTTTGTGAAAAATCAAAACATTGTAGATATCTCAAATTCAGCCGTACAAAACCCATTTTTTTGTACAGGTTACGCATTAGTACTTCAAAATACTAACAAATTTTCTAAATTATCCGTCATTTAGTTTTCGACTTCTAAGGTGGCTCCTCAATTCAAACGTCTGAATTGAGGAGCCACCTTAAACATCATACGAGTATATCTTTTTAAGGGTTTTACTACAAATTCCAGGATCGGGTCTACAAAATCGGCTAATTAAACTACTACTGGTAGTACCCGGGTTTAAATATGACACATGGCTCCTCAATCCACACGGACACAATTCTGTTGTTTGTTTGCAACACAACTCCTCTCCTGCCGTCTCCTCTCCGCTTTGTTGGAGTCTGGGCCACAGACTGATATTATTTCTTGCTTAATTAAAGAGTAGTTGAATTATGAGCACAGAATGCCATAAATTAAGTAATATCACCTTGAACGGAGATGTTCAAACTAATGTTTTGTAATGGTTTACTTCATAAAACATGTCTATGAATACTTTAAAGTTGTGACACAAATACGACCGCTGCGTTGGTCTTGTTCGCGCTACGGCTGAGCATGAGGTCCTAGGTTCGATTCCCAGGTCGAGCAAAGTGTTATTGGGTTTTTCATCTGGAATTTGTCAGTCTGGTGTTTGTCAGCAGCCCGGAGTCTGGATTAGGACTTAAACATAACTGGCGAAATATGGGGGTTTCTACAATGCCAATCAATCTGCCTAGCCTTTTCCCAACTATGTTGGGGTCAGCTTCCAATCTTACCGGATACAGCTGAATACCAGTATTTTACATAGAGCGACTGCCTATCTGACCTCCACAATCCAGTAACTGGGTAATACGATACCCCTTGGTAAGACTGGTTGTCAGACTTTCGGCCTTCTGACGACCCGTAACAACTGCCCAAGATCCACGAATGACAGCCGGGGCCAACGGCTGACCGTGCTTTCCGAGTGATGGAAAAGTCTCGGTATGTAAAGATGGTCACTCATCCACGGACTAACCCCGGCAAGCGACATTGTCAACTTTCAAACGCTCTTAAGTAAAATATTTAGTTCCAAATGTCAGCACGTCAGACATTTTTATGTCGACCGTCCGTACCTACTTATAACTCACAAATTATTGAAGCTAAACTGGAGTGAATAGATCGTTTTTAAGAGTTTAGAATTTTAGAGCAAAACCGGGCGCGCATTCGCCTTGCGGCAAGGTCGACCACTGAGGTCGTTGAACTACAAATTGTAATAAATTAATTGCAGATCTTATGTGTGATCTATTTCACGGCTCGATATGCATGTCCGGTTTTCTCACATGGTGTACTGGGCCACCGAACTCTGCTCTGGTGAAAATAGAGAATGCTCATTTAATATTATAGGATAGTTCATACTAATTCCATGTATATTACATACTAATTCCATGTATATTACATACTAATTCCATGCGGCCATGATAGTACACACTAATTCCAAGCTGCCAAGTCATTATTCTAAGGTAGCCATCTTGTTCTAAACTTTGGGCAACCGAGCTCTGCTCGGGTGAAAATACGGAGAAAACGAATCTTCCCAGATATGAGACCTACACACATAGTAAATGTACACCTACCTGATCTACATTCACAGATTTAATTTACGTACGAAATCATTCCTGATAGGTCGATGAGAGTGAAACCTGCACGAGAAGATTCGGTTGAGCGAATCATCAAGCAAATTAGCGATAGGAAAAGTCCGGGTTATGACGGGATACGTGCTGAGGATGTTAAGTATACTTCAGCTAAACTAATCCCAGTTATTACACATTTAATCAATTGCTGCTTGGAGACTAGTACATATCCTGACCTTTTAAAGATAGGGGTGATACGTCCAATACACAAAAAGGGCTCACGTGATGACGTCAATAGTTATCGTCCTATCACTATATTGCCTTGTATAGATAAGATCTTAGAACTTAGAAGAGATGTATAACTTCTTGCAAACACACGGAACAATCAACAATAAACAATATGGATTTCAGTAAAATACAAGTTCGACTCAATTATTACGAGAATTTACCGATGAAGTCAATAAACAGTTAAATGATAAAAAACATGTCTTGACACTTATTATAGATTTTAGCAAGGCATTCGATATGCTCCGTTGTAATACACTTTTTGACAAGTTGTCACATAATGGAATACAAGGGCCACTATTAGGACTATTAAAAAACTATCACACCAACAGATACAACACGATTAAAATACAAAATGAGTATAGCACAAAGCTTCCATCCACGCAAGGAACGGCCCAGGGCTCAATTATAGGTCCGACAGAGTACTTGGTTTGTGTTAATGATATGATTAATGCTATAGATTCAGGATCTGTATACCAATTCGCCGACGACACGTGTATATTGGTCGCTAATAAAAACATCCATGACGCTGAGGAATCCCTACAACGTAAATTCGACCAAGTGTGTAAATGGGCTCATGACGTAGGATTGGTAATAAACGGAAGTCAATAGACCTGAGCTGCTCGAAAAACAAGACCTGATTTTTTGAGAACCATTTACAAATAAATACATCCTACCTAAATGTAATAATGTGCACGGGATGAGAGTTGCAGATTATTTAGTACCTTTTCTTCTTAATAAACTTCCAGAGGACTTGCAAATATTATACAAAACGAGTTCGAAAAGTTATAAGTACAAATCGAAGCGTTTCCTTACACAACAAGTCTCCTAATGTATGTATGTAGTGTACGTTTGAACTATTATAATCATTATAGAACATTTAAAAATAATATTTTAAACTTTAAAAGAGCGGCTCGCCGGCACACAGATAAACCCTGTGAGGTTTTCGTTGTGTGGCTAAAACCAAATTGTAAAATAGTGCTTTAGAAATAAATAAATAATTTTGAAAAAAATTACAGTCAGCAAGAAAATAGGCAGTTTTCACAAAAAGTTTTTTTGATGCCAATCGCTCCTGTTTCTTTTAAGGATCAAAAAACTCTATTGAACCACCTGAGGTTTAAGTACTAGAAAAGTCAGAAATCGCAAAAAAACTTTTCCCATGCATTTCGTGGGAAATTAGATTCCAAAATACTTTTCACGAAAATATGAACAAAAATTTTACAGGGTCAGTTTAAATTAGTAGGTGAAACTCTGCAGACTTGATGCGTACCGGTATCTAAAAACGATAAAACAAAAAAAAATGATGCTAACGCACTAGGAAGTGGTGAAGGGTGGGGAGTTTTGGGGGACTCTCTTACGTAATTTTGACGTTCGAAAAGTGCTGATTCTCAGCCTAGTTAGAATTGACTTTTGAATTTTGATAGATCGAACCGTGCGGCTGTTATTACTTAGCCACGAGCTTCTAGCATCGAGCATAGAAAATCGTATACAAACTAGATAATAATTGTTGTTTCTCTGGGATTCCCATTACCATTAGGATTAGATACGCTAGTTGGCTAGACTATGTTTAGAAATGAATAATGTACAAAAAATAACAATGATACCTATGAAGAATATGAAAACAAATAATTTAATTCGATATTGCTGTAATGGACATCGTGTAACGAAAAGACAATGCACATTTCAATCAAATCACTGTTATCACAATTTTGTTTTTCCTTTCTTTTTTCAAATATCGCAACAGTATGCTGAGATAGGAGCCTTTTTGGCCTCGCATAGGTCGTTATTATTTTAAATTGTTTTTTATATTTTTAAATGTTATTTTTTTTTTAGTTTTAAGTGCTCTTTTTGCTAACGGTTTGTATTTCCTGTGCGTGTCCCAAATATTTTATTTTTATTTTTTTCTTTCTTTCTTTTTTTCATTTTTTTCTTTCTTAATTTACATATCTTAAAACAAATTCCCCCCTCCGCGTCTGCCTGTATGAACGCGATAAACTAAAAAACTACCGAACGGATTTTCATAAGGTTTTCACCAATGGACGGAGTTATTCATGCGGAAGGTTAATATGTATAATTATTTAGGTTTTGTGTAAATTAGCTGAAATATGACGAAGATTGTTGAAGATGACAAGAGGAAAAAATCATACCGAATGGGTAGCGCGTTGCCTCGTGAGATAAAAATATACCGATAAGAGAGAAGTCATAAAAAAGGCACACCTACATAAAAAACACTAGCTGCAGGCCGCGGCTTCGCCCGCGTGGACTCTAATATTTTTTCTAAAATAAAAGTAGCCTCAGTTACTCCATATAACGTCAGCTATTTACCAGTGAAAGTCCTGTCAAAATCGGTCCAGCCGTTTCCGAGATTAACAGGAACAAACTGACAGACCGACAGACAATTTTTTTTTAATATATAATTATTATTTTTTATTTTATTTACAAAATGCAAATCCATTTAGTAAGAAGCTGTTATTTTGACATTTGAAACAGAAACTTCAATTTTATTTATTTGTATATAGGTATTGTATGTATAGATGTGTAGATTATTTATTATCTAGTTTATAGACTTTTTTATTGTAATTAATAATAAATGTTTTCTTTTATGACTTCCTCTATCTTACTGGTTCTTGACCGATTAGTTGTTTATTATAACTTTTTACTACTTTTATAATAATGAAATTATGTTCATTGGTATGATGGTAAGCGCATAACTCGAAAACGACTGGACCGATTTGGCTATTTATTGTTTTAAAATTTTCGTAAAAATTCAAAATTCAAAAGTCATTTATTCAAACTAGGCTGAGAATCAGCACTTTTCGAACGTCAAAATTACATAAGACAGTCCCCCAAAACGCCCACCCTTCACCACTTCCTAGTGCATTAGCTGGGAAGAAGAAGTGGCGCAACAAACTCCCCAGCAGCACAGCTGTCTGTTCAGTTAGAAGAACAAAAAAATAAGATTCTATATAATAGTATTCAAAATAATTTAGATAATTTAGATTAGTAATAGTTCGAATCAGGTTATTACAGATAGAAAGGTCATCTCTTAGTTGCTATGGGTTATTTTTTTTTTGGTTTTTATGTTTTCATTACGGACGCTTTTAACGTGCACGTCTTTCTACATTGTTCTCACATGTATAATTTCAACATGAATGATGTAAGCAATATTTTGTAACAATTTTTGATTTAAAAGAGTGTCCGTGGAGTTTCTTGCCCGTTCTTCTCCATAGGAACCTACTACGCTTTGGAATGGGCAACTAGCTTCATCTTTCTGACTGACCGACTCCTTGAGCATTCAAAAGTGCCTGTAAATGGTTTAATTTGAAAAACTTAAAAAAAAAATCCCATCATGCCTATTCGCACATGGATCCGAAAAGTCAGAGGTGCGTGCCTAGGGTTCGAACCCGAGACCTATGACTTGGCAGTCCGACGGTCACACCACTAGGCTATCACTACTCTAACGGAACGGTGAATAATAATAAGCCGCCATTTTGAATCTGTGTACAGTCAACGACAAAATCAAAACATAATTTAATATGGTGTACTTATTTTTATTTTTTTACTCATGGATGGCGATCAGACTTTTTTAGTGTACCCAAAGGGTGAAAACAATTGGCCTCATGATATCAGCATCACCTCCCTAGTCTTTTCCCGAACCTTTTGGACCATTTGGGGTCAAATATTATTATGTTATTAATCACGTAATGTTTTTTAGCAACTTTTTAATCCCCCTCCTGCCTGGTGATACGTGGTGAGGTTTTAGACTAACCCCCCAAACCCTACCCAAAATAACGTGTATTTTTTTGGTACAAAATATCTTAAAAAATTACAGAATATTTTGTGTTTAAATACAGGTATAATCGTTGCCTGGCAACGGCGAGTCAAGATCACACGCCACTTTTCGGGTTAGAAATCGCGTGTTCAACGAAAAAATTAATCCAAGTGATATCTCACTACACCCCCCTTGTGATATTTCGGTAATTTTCTGACCCCTCCCCTCCCTTTCGAGCTTCACGTGATTAATGGGTGATCCACTGGTGGTAGTCGGCTTCCAGTCAAACCGGATGCAGCTGAATACCAGTATTTTACATGGAGCGACTGCCTATCTGACCTCCACGACCCAATTACTGGGTGTCGTTGACCTCTTGGTAGATAGTAATAAAAATAATGTAAACTGTAAAAAAAACAGTTAAAAATAAAAATTCTCAGACGAAATTTAAATAGGACATCATTTTAATATACGTGTTTTATCCAATTTCTGGTCTTATTTATGTAAATTCTGCAATTCCAACTTTTAAAGCAACAGGTTTTTTTTTTTGAATGCACTTAATTAAAACGTTTTTAAGAAAGTAATGATACACGTGTTTTTTCTGTATAAAATATCAATTAATTAAGTAAATCTTTGCAAATAACAAATTAAATAATTCTAATTTTATAAACTATAACTCGCTTTATTTTAAATATTTTACAAGAAAAAAATAGGCTGCATAGTGGAATTACCAGTTATATGAAATAATATAAGTCTTCCGTAAAAACTCTTCGCATACAAAGAAGGAATTACTCGTATCATTAATCACCAAGCTTCAGACTATTAGGTTTGCAGTTTGCATGGATTTTTACGCTAAGATTAACTAAATATGTTTAATTAAAAATAATTATTAAAGGTAATTGAACCTTTGAAAATGTTTGTGTTATTTTTTCTAATGTTATTATACTCCATTTGAAATAAGATTAGACATGTAAATGAACCTTTTTTTTTAGTCCGTTCAGCCGATTTTGACTTCTATTGCGTTGGTGGCATAACAAATGTCTGCTGCAGTTAACAGTTGGTATTGTAACCACTTTTTAGGGTTCCGTAGTCAAAAATGATATTGAGGTTTCTAATATATTTTTTTTCTAAACTGAATAGTTTGCGCGAGAGACACTTCCAAAGTGGTAAAATGTGTCCCCCCCCCCCCCTGTAACTTCTAAAATAAGGGAATGAAAAACCTAAAAAAAAAATATGATGTACATTACCATTTAAACTTCCACCGAAAATTGGTTTGAACGAGATCTAGTAAGTAGATTTTTTAATACGTCATAAATCGTAAACCGCAATTTACCTTTCATTCAATCAACTCAAACGGACCCTACGAACGGAACCCTTCATAGGCGAGTCCGACTCACACTTGGCCACTTTTTTGCTTTTAATGCCATCCTTATGCCCATGGTTTAGAAGTCAAAATCGATTGAACGGACTTTAAAAATGGTTGTTTGGATTATATATTATGCAAATGTATTTTAATTTTATTTGTATTAATAATATTTGCATATTTTTTTTTTTTTTTTTATGTTTATTTATTTATTATATTTTAATTTTATTTGATTTGATTGTTTGAGTATTATTTTATTGTGTATATGTGATTTTTATATCAATTTTGTGTTTTAATTTAATGTAATGTAATGGACTTTGTCTGAGAATAAATGAATTATTATAATGTTGGCTATTATATTCCGAAATTACAGTACACAATAACTGCTGCCACTGAATGTACTTACACACAGTAAAAAACTTGAAAGAGATTATAATGTCATATTTGCGCCATCATAATTTGTAAAGATTTTGAAATAAATAATAACGTTGAACATGGGTTACACCTAGGGTTGGCAACCATACTGTTAAAAAAAGCATTATAATTTTTTTTCACTATAAAATAATGTTTACTATTAAAAAAAACAACACACACATTACTGACATCGGTGAAGGAAAACATCGTGAGGAAACCTGGACTTTATAAAGTTAATATAAGTCTGAAATCACCAACACGTCTTGAGCAAGCGTGGTGATTGGTGATCATTGATCGTGCCTTCTCTGTATGAGAAGAGGCCTTTGCCCTGCAGTGGGACAGTAACAGGCTGGTATTATTATTTATTTTTTATTATATAAAAAAAAAATAAGTATATGTATATACGGTTTACGCTGAAAGACATACCTAAATAAAAAGAGATCACCTACTACGTAGAACATCGTGCATGCATCTGGGCATGGCCGCAGCGGTTCAAAAAACCCTAATTTCAGAATGAAACTGCTAATATCTCGAATTTTTGGGACGAAGTAAATAGATAATTTTTACCAGAACACAAACTCAAAACTCAAACTCAAAGCATTTGTTTCAAATAAACCAATTACAGGTACTTTTGAATTGTCAAGGGGTCGGTCAGTCAGAAATATGAAGCTAGTTGCCCATTCCAACGCGTAGTAGGTTCCTATGGAGAAGAACGGGCAAGAAACTCCACGGACACTCTTTTAAATCAGAATATATTTACAAAATATTGGTTACATCATCCATGTTGTAATTATACATGTGAGAACAATGTAAAAAGACGTGCACGTTAAAAGCGTCCGTAATAAAAAATAAAAACAAAAATAATTCAAAAATTAAAATAAATTCAAATAAGCCGTGGCAGCTAAGAGATGACAGTCCCCACTGACGGCGCCCGTTCACGAACATGACACATGCATCAGATCACATTTAAAATACTATTATAGTTAGGTCTGCAACCTAAGTATTCGCAGAATGAGTGTTTTCAGTGACGAATGCTAAGTGATGGGACGACAGAAATTGAGCTGCAATACATTCTTTAACAAAATGCTGCTCGTCTATTTGACTAACAAGGCTTACGAAGTCTTCAAAATTGGTGCTAAATTGGTGCTAAATTGACGATTTGCACCAGCACTAATGAATTAGGTAAGTATGTGTCTATTTAAATCATTAAAAAAAAACTTAAAAAACAGTTTATTTTTTTCGAGATACTGTTTAGTTTTCCGAGATACTGTTTAGTTTTCCGAGATACTGTTTAGTTTTCCGAGATACTGTTTAGTTTTCCGAGATACTGTTTAGTTTTCCGAAATACTGTTTATTTTCCCACTTTGACTATAATATACTTTATTTTTTGTACAACAAGTTGGCACCCCTAGTTACACCTGCATATTTTTTTCATGAGAAAACCGTTATTTTTATTTGATTTATTCCCTTCTCTCACATCGGTACGAACTATGAAGAAATAGCTCAAGCCATGGGAAAAAAAAATTGTTCAGCAGCGGATTTGACTGCCTAGGGTGCGCCCCACGTAAGGTTCGTGGATGGGTGACCATTCATTACATATCGAGACCTCTCCGTGCCTCGAAAAACACGTGGTCCCGGCTAGCATTCGTAGATCTTTGACAGTCATTACGGGTCGTCAGAAGCCCGAAAGTCTGGCAACCAGTCTTACCAAGAAGTATCGTGCTGCAGTATTCGGGTTGTGAAAGTCAGATAGCCAGTCGCTCCATGTAAAATACTGGTATTCAGCTGCATCCGGTTAGACTGGAAGCAGACACCAATAGTTGGGAAAAGGCTAGGCAAATTGATTTGATTAGTTTGTTTTATTAACTTCGTCTTTTCGTGTGGTTAGTGACTAACCTGGTGTCAGAGTTTTAAAGCCGCCCATGGTTCTCTGACTTGGCTGCACATGCCGTCGAGAAATATCTCAGGCCAGTTTCCTCACGGTGTTTTCCTTCGGCGTTTCGAAAGTGATAATTATACATATTACGCACATGAATCTGAAAAGTCAGAGGTGCGTGCCTTGGGTTCGAACTCAAGACCTATGACTTGGCAGTCTGACGGTCACACCACTAGCTATCACTGCTTTGTTTTATTATAACTGACAGGTGAAGTCACAGGTCATAATCTTGTTTGTGCAGTAAATATATAATTATAATGTAATTATTCATTATAAAATAAAAGACACGTGTAATATTATTCTCGGTTACATGCTAAGTGCATAATAAAAAATAATTATCTATGGCTTTAAAATTTGTTGCCTAGAGTGATTTTCATAAATTACACTTGACGTACTTTATATTATTTTTATGATTGTATTAACTTATTTTAATAAAGGTTTTAATTAACTTTGAACAAAAGGAATAATGCCTGGGTAAAAAAAAAAAAAAAACTAATTAGTCCGTCAGTAGGATACTTAATAAAAAAATATTAGACACGTATTTTTTGCTTTATCGTATTAATAAAAAATTACTTTGATAAAACGCATTTTAGGTTGGGGAGTGGGGGTCGCTACGTCACTAGTATGTATAAAATCTTCATACTCGTGACGTCATGGCACATTTTACCTCAATGTATCGCCGTAATCTTTAGATTACGTAAAAAGAGAAAAAATACGCGTCCAATATGTTTTTGTAATCTCAAAGACGGACTAAAAAAAAAAATTTTCATCGTCTTCCCTATTATACTTTGGTCTAGTGTAGTTGGAAGCGCGACTGTGGAAGTGTGGAGCGTAGGGATTCGAGATGGGGAAACTGTTTGTGGCGACATCTACACCGCCAAATGCGAACTACGCATCACACTGACGCCACGCAAAATCCTGCATCGCGCAAGTAAGGTTTACCGCGCGACTAGAATATAAACAACGTCCCGACATCAACCGTTGGGCATAAGCCTACTAGACGACACCCGTCTGGTCGGAGGATCCTCCCTTTTCTATGCAGGATAAGTGAACTTTACACCCTGTTTCTCATACCTGTGCACCTCTACCTTACTATTACAAAGAAATAATACAGGCGTGATATTATGTCTTACCAAGGAGTATTACCCAGTTACTGGGTTATGGAGGTCAGATAGGCAGTTGCTCCATGTAAAATACTGGTATTCTGCTGCATTCGGTTAGACAGTAACATAGTTGGTCACTGCGTTCGGCGGTTTGCGTGGCAACACGTCGTGTCCGGGTTCGCAACAAATCAATCGTCATCCTGAGGATGCCTTGTTGAGAGGTGAACGTGAACACGTGTCGATTTCTTACAGTGTTCTTTATGACTCTTTAAGAAATTAAGCGAATTAGGTTACTAAATATACGTCGTCTATTGTATTTTTTTAGTTGGGAAAAAGCTGAGCAAATGACAGGCGTGATAATAATATTATGAAACAATTATTTTTAAGTTATTCTTTTTTGTGTGGTTAATGACTGACCTGGTGTCAGAGTTTTAAAGCCGCCCATGGGCCTCTGACTTGGCTTCAAATGCCGTCGAGACATATCTCTCAGGCATGCCGGTTTCCTCACGATGTTTTCCTTCACCGTTTTTGAAGCAAGTGATAATTATACAATACGCACATGAATCCGAAAAGTCAGTGGAGCGTTAATTTTAAGTATAGATGTCTTAAGCAATAGGTGTATTTGGAAAGATATAGAAATTAGACATTAGAAAAGTCTATAAAAATGGATAGACCATTACTGTATTACGTATAAGTAGACAGAATAGCCGACGGCTACGATGTTTTCTAATAATTTCTATTTTTAAAGAACTTTCTTTTACAATACAACAATACTCGATGTATTTTACTAAAAGATTTCTATGAAGCCTTAACTGCTGCACTCAGAGCCGAATTAATGATGATCTTGACTAACATTTCATGTAACAAACAAAATACCCGATATTTCGCGTTGTTGCATAACTTTTTAATCAGTCGAGAGTTTTAATTCATATTCTTTATGGCACCTCTTTAGG
This sequence comes from Agrochola lota, assembly GCA_947364205.1. Lineage (NCBI taxonomy): Eukaryota > Metazoa > Arthropoda > Insecta > Lepidoptera > Noctuidae > Agrochola > Agrochola lota. The sequence goes on along the minus strand of OX376246.1, from coordinate 1,957,847 downwards.
TCATGAGCTATCCGAATATTGAAAAATATTTGGCCTAGGTCTTAAGGGGGACGCGCGAAACTTGATGCGCTGTTACTATTAAAAGAAAATGAATAAATCAATCTGCCTAGCCTTTTCCCAACTATATTGGGGTCGGCTTCCAGTCTAACCGCAGCTAGATACCAGTATTTAAAATGGAGCGACTGCCTATCTGACCTCCACAATCCAGTATCTGGGTAATACGATACCCCTTGGTAAGACTGGTTGTCAGACTTTCGGGTTTCTGACGACCCGTAACGACTGTCAAAGATCCACGAATGACAGCCGGGACCAACGGCTTAACGTGCTATCCAAGGCACGGAGGAGTCTCGGTATGTAAAGATAGTCACCCATCCACAGACCTATCCCGGCAAGAGTAGCTTAACCTGATGGATCGACCCGTGCGGCAGTTACTACTTAGCCACGAGCTATCTCACAAAATAATGTATAAAAAATTTAAAATATTTTCAGACAACCAAGGCCCATAGTGTTAGTTACAAAAAGCTTAAAAAGTATGTTAGTAGGTACAAAAATAAAAGTCGAAAGTAATGTCGATTCATCAAACAACTCTCACATGCAGATCAATGATTCGTTTGAACACAACCGCGTCGAACCTATCTGGTATCAATTTCAGGACGTTGATGCTACTCCCCCGCATATTTTTCAAGACCGACGCGATTTTCTTTCGCAAAATTTGAAAAATCTAAAAGTGCGCGCCTCACAGACAGAGAATGTTGACGAAAAATTTTACGCCAAAAGATCTCAAGAAAATTCATAGATTTTTTTAAATATATCTTTTGATTGGTTATGAGTTAGATAACGAAAATCAATAGGGCTCATCTTCAGATGAAAGAAAACTTATAGAAGAAGATTTAGACTAATCCATTGTGTGTGACGACGTGAATCGTGACAACAAACAGACACTTATTGCCTACGGAAATCACTACCCGTATTTTTTTAAATTAAACATATATTAATCTTATATGTAATGTCAAGTCTTTAGTTGTTAAAACTTTCCTGCTAATATGAATCACATGCATAATTGACAATATCGAAAGAAAGAAAGAAAATACGTTTATTTGCGGTAAACATGACGCAAAGAAAGAACAATTTGGGGGAATGCGTCACATCCACGCAGAACGGGCATCGCTCAGCATAATGCTGCGACCCTATGCGAGACAGAGCCACAGCGCTGGTTTTCAGCGACAGCCGGCGTTGACGTTATGACGCCGACAGATGCAGCATACAAAGAGATATAAATCATCATCCTCAACTATGTTGAGGTCAGCTTCCAGTCTGACCGAATGCAACTGAATACCAGTATTTTACATGGAGCGACTGCCTATCTGACCTCCACAACCCAATAACTGGATAAAACGATACCCCTTGGTAAGACTCGTTGTCAGACTTTTGGGCTTCTAACTACCCGTAACGACTGCCAAAGATCTACAAATGACAGCCGAGATCAACGGCTTAACGTGCTTTCAGAGGCATGCAATAGAAAAATGTCAAATAGATAAAAGAGGAATTTAGCATAGCTAACAGAATTACAGAAAAATGCATTGTATCACGTTTGTAAGTCCATCATATGATGTCTAATTGAGGTCACTGCATTCTTTTAGCTTACGTAGCATGATTTTAGAATTGCGCAAATTCATAACATAAAATCACGCCTGTATGTTTTAAAGGAGTAAGCATAGCTGTAGGTACACATACTTTTTGCAAGTTAAGTTATAAGTCCTAGGTTACACAACAATACAGACAAGACAGACTTAGATAAGATGGCGTTAGCTAGCCAGGCGGCTTAGAACAAGTCCTAACACCAATCAAACCGAAGAGAAAATTTTGCACCCGCTGGGAATAAGACAGGTGATCTTACCACTAGACCACAGAGGTGGTTAAATTTCAACACCTCTTCGACCGTTATAAAATTAAATGTATGATCATAATCTCAGTAGGGACGACGACAATTCTTTTTTTTGTCCATCTTCGTGATTATTAAAAAACAATATTTTTTAATAATCTACACGTATTTTTTCTTTTTTTACGTAATCTATAGATACATTGAGTTAAAATGTGCCATGACGTCACGAGTATGTAGATTTTTTTATACTTACTTGTGACGTATCGACCCCCACTCCCCAACTTAAAACGCGTTTCATATACTTAAGTATTTTGTTATTAATATGATAAAGCAAAAAATACGTGTGTAATATTTTTTTATTATCTGACTGACGGACTAATTTTTTTTTTTTTTTTTTACCCAGGTGTCATACCTATAATACATATATTTCGACGCATCGCCTGCCCGCGGTATTTTTTAGTTTTTGCTTAGCGTACTTTCGTTTTTTTTTCACTTTGCTCGGCTCTTAACGGTCATAGTGTGATGTTAAATAACCTTCCTCAAGAATTGAGCTATCAAATGCAAAAAGATTTTTTTGAATCCAACCGATAGTTCCAGTGATAAACGCGTTCAAGTAAGAACAACCTTTTCAGCTTTATTTTATTATAGTGTAAAACATTTTAAAAAAACCCTGTCCAATCCGTGAGAGTGTTGTTAGGTATGGTACTGAGAGTCTATTTAAGTGGTAATAATCATCAAAAGAAAAAAAAAAATTTTTTTTTTGTGGTAAATTTTACCGGGCGCGGGCCTTTTGCGGGTGTCTACAACTCATAACTTATGACTCTTGTTGAAAATTAGCATTTTTTTTTAAATGGATTTAGGGTAATTTTGGTACAAAAAAATGTGAATTTTAAATAGAAATAACTTTTTTTTTTCAATAATAAGATTTTTTATTATTTTTTGGTAATTTTATTGCTGTACTAGCCTCTTTCGGATAGGACGGAGGGTTTTTTTTACATGTTGTAGATACGAGACAGTTAAAATCTTGAATAGGTACATAGTATAGCAGCCTGGTAATTTCCTGTTGCAGGGATCGTCTTCTTTTATTATTACACTAAGGGCTGATTGTTCAATAGTCAGATTACTTTTATCTGAAGAATAAGTGTGGCTTTTGACATATTTTCTATACAAAAGCTGTCAAACCGCCATATTTATTCCGCAAAAAAAAGTTATCTGATGTTCGAAAAATTGGCCCTCAGAAGTGATGAAACGTTTTGACAGCTGTCATTTGTAACTTTGACGTTTAAAAAGTGTTGTTTCTCAACTTATTTATATTCCTATATTCCAACTATGTAGGGGTCGTCGGCTTCCAGTCTAACCGGATGCAGTAGTATATCAGCCGATCCGTGAAAACGTTGGTGAAGTGAGCTGTCAATAGGGTCAATCATAGCATTACGTATAATGACACCTCAATTCACCTACATAAATTTGCACGGTAAGATTTTTACAGAATAAGTAGACCGCCAGCATTATACATGAAGCGACTGCCTATCTGACCTCCACAATCTAGTTACAGTATACTCTTTGGTAAGACGCCATAATTTTTAAACAATCATGCCGATTATTAAAAAAATAATTAAGACAACATTATTTTTAAACAATCATTTATAATGATCTAGCAGCGCCCCGCGGTTTAACCCGCATAAGTCTCGATCCTGTGAAAATATCGGGATAAAAGTATCCTATATCCTAATCCAGGACATCGTCTACCCATGTGCCAAATTTCATCCAAATCTGTTTAGCCGTTTTGCGTGGAAGCGTAACAAACAAACAAACTCATTTTCGCATTTATAATATTAATATAATATTAAGTTAGGATAGAGCATATTTTAGATAAATGAATAATCATTTTTCTTTTATATGCATTTTCCATCCATGATTATTCGAAAAAGCATATTTATTCCAAAAGCTCCCACAGATACGTGCGTACATTACAAGAAAATGAAAGTAAATCTCAAGTAAACGCATTATCGTTCATCTTAAAGATACTTTCGTGGCACACTGCCCTAATTCCCCCTCTTAAAAGTGAAAGCGAACATACCTGCAAATATAATAATATGACATAATAATGCATAACATATGTAAATGCGGTCTTAATAATCGGTTAATATTACTCCATTTTTATAATAATACGTAAATGGTGACCGAGTTTCAGATTTTTGGAATAATCAAAAAAAAATCGAATAATTTTTTGGCGGAGTTCGAATAAGAGAATATATGCAGATATTTTATAGTATAGTATTTTTTATATGTTAAGATAATTATGCTGTTATTGGTTTTACGGTGTGAATTTTAATTTAATAATAATAATTCTAAAATAATCCGCTAACTTACAAATCTAATAAAAAATTTGAAATATTAACTAAAAAAACCTACCTCAAAGAAAAATCCCAGTTTAAAAACAGGAGCTCCACAAAAAAGAATCCACACAGACACTTCAAGAAAAAAAAAAACACCACAAATAAAAACACAAAAATTGTTAACAAAAAAAAAAATTTTTTCACTGAAAACTATTACGAAACTGCACTGAGTCGTAAATATTTTTTTCTTGTTTGTGTAATTCCGCGGCGCGTGGTATCTTTGCGGGCGCGATCGCCCGACTGCTGTACGTTCACTTCAGAACGCTGAGCTGCGATGCTTCAAGCTATTTTTCTGATTTAGAACCAACAGAGTACCTAATAAGTTGTATGTGTCATATTCACTATGATTATTATATTTTATTTAGTCTTTGACATTTCTCAGATCCCTGGGGTTCCGGCCCTTTGGAGTACGAGGGGCCGAAGACAACTTGCAGAGGCCCGTTAGACGTTAATGAGATGAGGATTCATTCGAAACAAGCGACGACTATCCCTGTTTGCATTATGCAAGTGCACCCAAGGACATCCCCCGGTTGGTGTAGGACTATTGCAGAACATGGAAACAAATATATTTGAATATAGGTTTCGATAACTAAAGTGAACTGGTTAGCTGGAACTACGGCCCCTGCCTAATCAATGTTAATAATGGGCCGTCAGAAACTGTCGCTACCACATAGTGACGTAGCAACAAGAGGGCAACATGTCCTGAGGAGCTTGAAGAGTGGATAGGTATTCCACGGCTATCAGAACTATCCCAGAGCCCGGAAGATGGTCAAGATCCCTACCAGCACTTACCGGAATACTTCCTCTCTCCGAGCACGTTTGCTCTTGTGGATCTCCATTCAAGCCGGCCAGTCAAGGAAAGAATGAGGTGGGAGCTCTGTTCCTCGTCAGTGTTTACTCCATTATTATGTGTTTTTTTTTGACATATCTCAGGACCCCAGGTTCCCGGATCTTTGAAAGGCGTACGAGGGACCCTAGCCAACTCGCAGAGGCCCCTTGGACAATTTTAGGCACCAACTGACGATTATCCTTGTATGCACTATGCAAGTGCACCCAAGGACAACCCTCAGCTAGTGCAGGACTATTGCGGAACATGAAAACAAAATATATTGGGCTATGGGTTTGGTTGGCTAGTGGATTGGTTACACTGAACTATGGAAGGCCTATGTCCCCTGCCTGATCAATGTTATGGCATACACGGATAAGATGGGAGGGGGTGACTTGCATACTCAATAATGGGCCCCCGGAAAGTGTTGTTAGCACATAGTGACGTAGCGCAACATATCCAGAGGTGTTTGAGAAGAGGAGAGTTATTCCACAGCTATTAGAACAATCCCAGTGCCCGGAAGATGGTCAAGATCCCTACCAGCCCTAACTGGAATACTTCCTCAACCCCAAGCACGTTTGCTCTTGCGAATCTCCACTCAAGCTGGCCAATAAAGGCAAGAATGAGATGGGAGCTCTGTTCCTCGTCAGTGTCCACTCCAGCCGTTCAATAAAGGCTAGCCAGAGATGAGAAACAAGACGTTTCCCGTGAGATAGGGTCCGTGGAGTCGCTACTGCCCAACAGCCACATGCTGCCTTGCGGGTTTCTGTATCTCACTTGGTCTGGCACCTCATCCTAGACCTCTTCCGGCAAAGTAAACTCTACTGGCACAGACATAGAATTCGGAGTCCACCACGACGTTAACGCAGAAATATACGAGTGTTAGTCAGCTTATATACTCACATATAAACAGACAAGAAGTAGGAACAGAAAAATACGTAAAAAAGTCATGCTTATATCTAAAGAAATCTCTTTCAGCATACCTGCGATAGAAAAGTATATGAAGAGATAAGGTGTAAGAGTAGAAGAGAAAATAAAATACATAAAATAAAATAAAACGGAAAATAATAAAGCTTCCGACAAACAACTTAACTTACAGCGATCTGTGGTTGACTGTAATACTATCTAAGCTGTGTTAAAATGATGTACCAAAAAAATACCAAATTTCCGAAAAAAATACCAAATTTCCGAAAAAAAATACCAAATTTCCGAAAAAAATACCAAATTTCCGAAAAAAATACCAAATTTCCGAAAAAAATACAAAGTTTTTCCGAGAACATATATTCTGCTAGAATAATCGTTTTCTTAAGCTCTATAGAAGCCAGCTTAATTTCTACTATTGGATAAAGAATAACTTTTTTAACTCTCAATTTTTATGAAAATAACTACCTACCGGTAGTTGCGTTCGGGTGCAGAGGTGAAAATGTGGGTGAAGTAGGTTAGGTTAGAACTGTGACCCACCGTGTTACTTCCAAGTTGCTCGCAGATTTTTTTTCACCATTTTCTAACCCGGGTTTTGGGATTAAAATTACTAACTGTAGTTTACGCCAAAACGCTATTTAAGCTGTTGGAAAAATATTACGTCAGCAAATGCTGTATTGGTTTTTCCGAATTTTCAGTATTTCATTCGTTCGTTTCTTTATTTGCATTCGCATATAAGCTGTCGGAAAATTAGTATTTAAAGCAGTAATATCATATCTTGATAATGCATATTTTAATTTTATTTTCGGAGCTTTTATTACTACCCAAATAAAACACTAATTTAAATATAAACATACAATAAGAATACTTACTTACATACATACATATTTCTAAAATAAATATCTATAAAATATATTATACGTCTTCCTTTTGATGTCCCATAACTCTAAGGTTATATGCTAGAAGTAAAAATAATACAAAAAGTCCTTGAACAAGTGTTCCAAAAAAAAAACATAGTTTCGAAGATAACATAACACTAGACTCTCGATGTGTGTATTTAAGTTTCATTGATAAACGAGTAAATCACTTTCATTCGAACCATTTCCATTCATTCATTTTTAAAGGCTAAGAAAATGCGACGTCGCCATCTTTTTTTTTCTATAGACAAGTAGTCAGAATTAAATGTTTTTTTATTTTCTATTTCACGTACTTAAAGTATGATTTACATAAATAATAGTGACTTTGTCGAGTGATTTTGAAAAAAAAAAAAACGAACAAAAAATCAAAATAATTCATATACCAGTTGATTGTTTAACATGGTCTCATTAATACCCTAGAGTTATGAGATATCAAAAGGAACACGCTGTGTTCACGCAATTATATGTAAAATACATAATATGCTCTGATCTGCCCCGTCAGATACCAAGTCCAATGGTTCTATTTGCCAACGACAGCACGGCACTGATAAAGTGTACAAATATTTTTTCTTTCTTTATTTATTTGTTTCCAACTTACATCTATCATTACAGGGTAACTAATTGCGATAGCGTACTTAACTAACTCTTATCCTAACTTATTATTAACTTATAATTATAATTACATTTTGTAAGTTATTACAAATAATGCATTCTTTGTGAACTCACTCAGATAACAACAGAATAGGTCCGAGTCATTAGCTATGAGATTGAGAGTGCGAAGTGCACGCGTCAGCGGCGCCTTACTTAACAGATTAGTCCGAGCACGCGGCTCCGCCAGCAGCCATGGCTGCCGACGTCGCCGCACGTACTTGTCCGGAACACACAACCCTATGTGCTCTAAAATGTCCGCATATTTTTTTTTTTTTTTTATTTTTTTTTTTTTTATTAGCTATGGATGACTCACAGCTAAAACAAACAGAATAAAAAATTGTATGTGAGACTTACAGCCAATTAAAAGGCTTCACTTCTAAAAACAGATTGGAAAGAAAGAGTGTGACCAGCACAACACAGCTAGGTACGAAAAAAGAAGAGAGAAATAAACAGTATAACATTCAAGCTTAAACCAATTCACATTTCATATACAATACAAGAATAAAGACTTGAACATACGAAAAGTTTTTTTTTATTAAGATTAATTTTAAAAAAAGCAACGACTTCCGAAAAAAACACTACAAAGTGAAAAATAACTTTAATTTCGGAAGTCGGTGTCTTTGGTTTTGAATTTTCGTTTTTTGCCACCGCCTTCCGAAATTAAAATTATTTTGTTCTTTTTTTTGTATGAAGTTTTTATTCTTCCCTTTTTAGTTGTGATACCTACCCCGCACAAATTCGAATACCACTACCTGCTATGTAAATAACAGTGACAGGAACTTATCATCATATCATCCACATATACTAAGTGGGAAAAATACGTATTATTGAAGCTTACTCAAAAACTATCCAAGCAAAGTTAATAAAATTTATATGGGACCAATCCGGGAGCATACCCTTTCAAACAAAAAAAAAATTCAAAGTCGGTCCACAATTGACGGAGAAATCGAAGAACATACATTAAAAAAAAACATACATACGCGTCGAACATATAACCTCCTGCTTTTTGGAAGTCGGTTGAAAAGCCAAAGCTCAGGCACATTCTAACTGAGACCACACCTGTTATGAAAGGATGAAAATGCTGTGTGCACATACTATTAAAGTTCCTACTTGCACGCACTATAAATGAATTTTGCCTGTAATTCGTAGAAGTAAATGGAACACGAAATTAATGGTGCGTTCCATCGCTTCGACCTTCCGGGAACGTTAAAATAAAATTTGAATAGAATATCGGAGTTATTAATCGTTGGTCGTTCGATCGTGGTTGGCTCGTTGGTCAAATCAAAAAGCGCGCGCTTCCCCGGCTTCCCGTGAAACACTTCCGTCACTTTTCACGAAATCACTCCCACAGATTTGATTATTTATTAATTTTTTAATTTTGATTTTCATTTTGGCTCCAGGAAAACGAGAGGAATGTTTTTAAAAATCATAAATTATATAAAAAATACATTCAGTTCATTTTATTTGGCTGGGGAACTTCCAAAGCCATAATTGCCACAAAAAAAACGAGACATGACGAGATTTTTTTTCTGACACATTAGAACAACATTGCCGCAGCAAATTATTGTATTTTATATCCATGAGATTGCCGACATAAATGATGGTTAAAATAATCATATTTTACCAAAGCAATCTTCTCCTTTTCGTGTGGTTAGTGACTAACCTGTTGTTAGAGTTTCAAAGCCTTCCGTAGGCCTCTGACTTCGCCTCACATGCCGTCGAGAAATATCTCTCAGGCATGCCGGTTTCCTCACGATGTTTTCCTTCACCGTTATTGGAGCAAGGGATAATTCCACAATATGCATATGAATCCGAAAAGTCAGAGGTGTGTTGTGACAAAGTACCTGTCACACAGTCACCAGCTACCACATACCACCGAACCAGTTACCTTACCACGTTTTTGACAGTCTGAAAGAAAACAGTAAAACGATCATCTTGAAAAAGACGAGTACCTAACGACACACTAAGAAATAAGATAGCAAACACCAACGTGGCACGAGCATCATCACAACGCCGCACACGTTCGCCGGTTCGCTTCGAAAGAAGTAGTTTTTAAGCGCAAGCAGAAGCACCAGCATCAACGGTTTCACCCGCATAAGTCTCGATCCCGTGAGAATATCGGGATAAATAATATTCTGTATTGTATATGTCCGAACCCTGGACATGGTCTACCATGTGCCAAATTTCATCCAAACCCGTTCAGCCGTTTTAGCGTGAAAGCGTAACAAACAAACATACAAACTCACTTTCGCATTTATAATATTGTTAGGATTAGGATTTGTAGAATTCATTATTAAGTGTATAGTCGTTACTTGTGTAAAGTAGAGTAAATTACTTATGTATTCCTTTAAATTTGATGTATATTGTTTTATATTTACATATTTATTAAATTAATTGCTCTATAAACTTGCATCTACCATAATAATTATGTTATAGTACCAAGGTATCAATCAATCAATCTGCTGGAGTCGGCTTCCAGTCTAATCATATACAACTGAATATGTATTTTACATGTAGCAGCTGCCTATCTGACCTCCACAACCCAGTTACTGGTTAACACGATACCCATTGTTAAAACTTTTGTCAGACTTTCGGGCTTTTGACGACCCGTAACGACTGTCAAAGATCCACGTATAACAGCCGGGACCAACGGTCCAACGTGCTTTCCGAGGCACGGAGGATTCACGGTATGTAAAGATGGTCACCCATCCACTGACCAACCCCGGCAAGCGTAGCTTAACCTGATGGATCGACCAGTGCGGCTGTTGTTACTTAGCTCTCAATTTTTTATTTTTTTTTATATTTTATTAAAATACATTAAACAAAGAAAACAAATTCAAAAGCATCAAAAACGATCTTTTTTTTTTCACTATTGTTGAATCCCCCAGGAAATCAGGATGGCAACCAACCGATTATCCTTTAAAGTTAAAGTTCGCGATCACATTCGTAAGAACCTGGCAGTATCATTACAACGGTAATGTTTTCCCATTGTTTGTTTTATTTGCTTTAGTATTTAAAGGATGGCATCTACCGACGCCAAAACTGTTACCATGGATTTCTGTACATGAATCTGAACGGATGAAATTTTTCGTCGGTTATTAAAAAAAATATCAGATGCTCCATAAATTTTGACCGCGTAGGTATTGCAGTTTTGTATGAAACAGCAGATTTTTTTTTAAATAACCGACGAAAAATTTCAACGCAGGGGGGTTGGGGGGTTCAGATTCATGTACCATCGTGTGTATGTGTGTGTGTTCATGGTAAAAGTTTTCGCTTCGATGTCCCTGCCACCCTGAATATACAAATATTTAGGATAAGGTGTATATATATTCATAGTTTTTAATAGGTACATTTATATCTTTTCTTATATTTAAATTAAATGTTTTATTCCACAATTTTCGTTATTGCACCTACCACCGTTCGTCTCTGCATCACCCAAAGGTTGACTGGTAGAAAATGCCTATGGCATTAAGTCCACCTCTGTATATTTGTGTGCTTAAAGTATTCAAACCTACCACAACACGATTTATAGAGGAGCTGTCCTAACGATAAATAATAATTACACCTTCAAGGAAATGACATTTTAATGATATATTTTTTTAATCATCGCGTAGGGTTCCGTATCGAAAGGTTGCCAACGGAACCCTATTACTAAGGCCTTTTTGACGCAGCGCTGAGGCACACTCCCCATCAAATTTCTGCATACATCGCACTTTACACTTTTTTAATTAATTTTATTTTTTTTATCTGTTGCGTTATTATATTGTGTGTGTTTTAGCCTGTGCTAAATAAATGTATTTTCTTTCTTTTCTTTCTTTCAAGGCTACACGTTCCGTCGGTCCGTCTGTCACAGGGCTGTATCTTTTGAACCACCTTTCTTTCTTTTTCGTGTGGTTAAGTGACTAACTTGGTGTCAGAGTTTTTTATTATACATAAATATAAATATTCGTAGAGTGTGTACTATTAGAGGTATGAGGTACTCCTCTTCGAATCAGTTTTGGGCCTTTTTTGGCCCCTAGCCCCAGGGATTGTTCTCTTGGCCCTCGAAATCGGGGGCGGTCATTGGGTTCCGCTGCCCCTCCAAAGAGGAGGTAGGAGTGCTTTACTGCACACCTACTCGCCGAGGGGTTTGCCTCCCGTCAGCGCTTTGAGGTGTGTTTCTGGGGTGTATCTGTAAGAGCGTCTGAAGTGCTTCACGACGCCTAGCGCCTGTGAGGCCCCTGAAGTCTTCCCCGCCCCCCACAGCGTGAACCAGATCTAGCCGGTAGCGCTGTAGAGCGCGGAGCGTTGTAGTGAGTGTCGAGCGACTTCTGTGTGCGTCGCTCGTGTGCCCAATGATTGATGTCGGGAAAGTTACATATATGCTGTTCGCGGTGTAATCTCTGCGCGATGCAGGATTTGTGTGACGTCAGGATTTTTGTGTAATGTCAGGTCTTTGATGCGCAGTTTGCATGTGAATGTGATTAATAAAAATAAAATAAAAGGGGTTCCCCTAACCAGAAACGTGTCTTTTTACTGAAGTATTATTTTTGAATGTAGTGTTAATTATTGTTCGGTGGTACGGAACTCTTCGTGTGTGACTCTAACTCGCACTTGGCCGGTTTTTTAATCATCGCGTGACTTAGCTGAGATGATTGTCAATCGTTGCCTTTGTATCTACTTATATTGATTAATTAGGTTTACAGCGGATGTAGCAAGTTGCTAGGCGTTGATGCATGACCTTAGGCGTTATAATACAGGATCAAATAAAATTAGCTAGCGAAACTCTGCATACGTGATGGGTTTCAACTATCAATATCTAAACACGACAAAATCTATATATGTACATATATAAACGCCACAACTTGAGAAAGGCTACACACAATAGAAACGTTGGATCAGGACCACACTACTCGTACATGTAGTTTTGTCGATAAGGGAGCAATCCATATCCATTCCCCCCACAATAAGCTGCAGGAAGCTGTTGGGGCTGCCCCGTATGCCGTGCATCAGAGACGCTATTCTTTTGCGATGCATCGCTTGATAGCCAACCACTTGAGCGTCTGCAAACATACCTGATGCGCTACAAAAGTGTGGCAACCCCATCAACATCCGGAACGCGTTATTGTATTGGACACGCAGGGCACTGTAAGTCCTCTGTGTATGCTTCACCTTTCAAAAGTACGTGTGTCAACTCTATGTTTCTTAGACCAATGGAGGTTAACGAGGTAAGACAGGAAATAATGTCTCTGTCCAACACTAGGTCGGAGGGCTATGATGAGATCAACACAAAAATCGTCAAAGCATGCTGCAACGAACTGACTGGTATTCTGACGCATTTAATAAATATGTCATTTTCACAAGGCACCTTTCCTGAAAAATTAAAACTATCTTTAATAAAGCCCTTATTCAAGAAGGGAGATAAATTTGACATCAACAATTACCGACCAATTACTCTTATACCAATATTGTCTAAATTTTTTGAAAAATGTATGTTTCAAAGGTTAACTGACTTTTGCAATAAATTTCATATTATAAGTGGCCAGCAGTTTGGATTCCAAAAGAATAAGTCCACATCGTTAGCTATTTTTTCCCTCATGCAAGCTATACTTTCAAATATTAATAATAATTATATAACTACAGGCCTCTTTTTTGATCTATCGAAAGCCTTCGATCTGGTTTCACATGACATATTGCTACAAAAATTGGAAGCTTTAGAGGACCGGCGCTTCAGTGGCTGTCGTCCTATTTAAGCAATAAAAAACAATGTGTCATCATCAATAAAAAATTAAAAAATAATGTAATAATATCCTATTCATCGGAATATAAACGTAATAAAAATGGCGTTCCACAGGGAAGCATGCCAGGCCCAATATTATTCCTCATTTATATAAATGACATCATCAAAATAACTAACCATAAATGCGTATTATTTGCTGACGATATTTCTATTATAGTGACATCTAATAAAAAACTAAATACCATTTCAGAACATGAACTTGACATTAATAATACAATTGACAAATTATTGCATTGGCTTGACATTAACCATTTTGATTTGATAAATTTAGACAAATCCGTTTACATCCAATTTAATCGATCAGATAATTCCAAAAATGACATTAAACTCAATATTAATAAAATCAATGAAGTAACGCGTACCAGATTTTTAGGTGTAATAATAAATAAAGACATTAACTGGAAAGAGCACATAGACAATGTTAGCACTAAAATTAATAAATTTGTTTATGCATTAAAACAAGTAAAAAATTTTACTAATATAAAAACTGCTGTAATGTCATACCACGCGTACGTCGAATCGTTGTTACGTTACGGACTAACAATGTGGGGTAACAGCACTGACTTCCAAAGAGCATTCATCGCTCAAAAAAAGTGCATGAGAGCAATTTGTGGACTTACGCCTGACGACTCATGTCGACCAATATTTAAAAAACTTGGTTTGTTACCGTTACCGTCGCTTTACATTTACGAAATATGCGTGTTTGTCATGAAAAATAAATATCTATTTAAGACTGCAAGTGATGTCAATCCTCGGACCCGACGAGATCCTTATAAACTAGTGTTAAATGATTTGCCTAGACTGTCTAAATACAATAGTAACTGCTTGGCAATGTGTGTGTGCATTTATAATAAAATACCAAGGCATTTCAAAGCTTTAAATACAAAATTATTTAAAATTAAATTTCATAAGTGGTTACTCGAGTGAAGTTTTTATAGTTTAAAAGAATTTATAGATAAAAAATGTTGATGTTTTTTTATGTTTTATTTTAACGATTGTTGTTGCTTAACTTGTCTTTAAAATGTTGCGTGCTATGTTTTATCCTAGCTAAACATGCTTGTGCCTCAATTTGTATTTAACACCCTTGTATACCATGTTTAACGCAAATTAATATTCTATTCTATTCTATTCTATAGGGTGCACGTATAAAAAAACACTACTAAGTGAAAAATAACTTTAAAGGCTTGTGCAGACGCGACACCGGTTATTGTTATATTGTGAAGTTTTCTTAGAAATTGTATTGTTCGTGTCGCGTCGCGCGACAAGTCGCGCTGGTCTGCACAAGCCTTGATTTCGGAAGTCGGTGTCTTTGGTTTTGAACGTTCGTTTTTTGCCACCGACTTCCGCAATTAGTTATTTTTCACTTTTTAGTGTTTCTTTTTAGAAGTGGGCTGTTGTTTTTTTGTTAAAGTTTATATTTTTCACTTTTTTAGTTGTGGTACCTACCCACACAAATTCGAATACCACTACCTGCTATGTACCTAAATATCAGTGACAGGAAGTTATCATCATATAATCCACATATTTTTTATACGGTCTTTAAATTATTTATTATAACGGACAGACACTTCTCCATGTTTATTATTCTAACGTCTGGCACTCGTGGGTTGCAGCTGAAAATCAGCGTCAGGTGGTTCACTTTGTGTTGCCATCTGACATTATGCTGAGTTGAGGCCCTTTTGGCATTATAATAATTTATTTTCTGTTTTTATAGTTTTAAGGTGTATTTTTTTTGTAATGCCCATAAACGCATTTTTCTTTCTTTCTTTCTATATACGAGTACTAAGCGGGAAAAATAAGTATTATTGAAGCTTACTCAAAAAGTATCCAAGCAAAGTTAATAAAATGTATATGGGACCAACTTGGGAGCATAATACCCTTTAATACAAAATAATAATTTTCAAAATCGGTCCACAATTGACGGAGAAATCGGTGGACATACATTACAAATTTTTTTTTGTCAACATCCCTCGAACACTTTGCCCGCGTGATAAATTTCCTACACTCGTAGCCAATGTTACACAAAAAAATATGTAAACATTTTAAAACAATAACAAAGAATGAAATAAAAATATTTTATTTGGATCACGCACAATTATACAAACGGTAAAAACGAGCGTTTAAAACGAAAAAAAATAACATTAAAAACAAAAAAACAAAATTACTTACTAAAGCTGTATGGAACCTCAAACCTAAAGTTAATTTCCGACAAGACAACAGTTTTTTTTCCGGATTAACAATAACATCACAATCTACGTCATTCGCATATTATATTGACAAGAAACTATGGTTAAACCATCTATAATTAATTAATGTAACCATAGAAAAACATGACACAATGATAACATGATGTTATTCAGAAAGGTCAGGTGCGTAGTACCTACTCGCAACCAGCGTGCGTATGTCCCCCCACCATAATTGCGTATCATACGATAAATCACAATCTGTTTCCTTTTGACAGGTCAACAACATTCATTGCGTTATTTACGTTGTTGAGCTGACACATTTTTCAAACATATGAAGCAATGGATTAGGATTATCCTTCAAAATCAATCTACCTAGCCTTTTCCCAACTATATTGGGGTCGGCTTCCAGTGTAACTGGATGCAGCTGAATACCAGTATTTTACATGGAGCGACTGCCTATCTGACCTCCACAACCCAGTAACTGGGTAATACGATACCCCTTGGTAAGACTGGTTGTCAGACTGTCGGGTTTTTGCCGACCCGTAACGATTGTCAAACATCCACGAATGACAGCCGGGACCAACGGCTTATCGTGCTTTCCGAGGCACGGAGGAGTCTCGATAAGTAAAGATGGTCGCCCATCAACAGATCAACGCCGGCAAGCGTAGCTTAACCTGATGGATCGACCTGTGCGGCAGTTATTACTTAGCCTAAAGCAACCTGCGAGTAGGTAGGAAGAAGGATATTTAGGTTGTGAAACGTGAAATGTTTTTTTTTATTTTCATCGGCGAGGCCTTTTTTAGGTCAGCGCCATCTCTTGACCGATAGTAGATCAATGTAATTTTTGTTGATGATTTCTGAAAAAGTGTGCTATTTAGAGACATAATTTTATTTTTCCTGTTCTTTATATAAACTTCTATCACATAGAATAATTTCAGATTTTTCTCTATGCAAATTTCGGAGATAACGGTATTTTTTTTGTAATTTTTCGTCAAATGTCGAAAACTACACGGCCTAAAAAAAAAGTTTGAGAATGTGCAAATTGCGCTCTTTCATATGATACCCATACATGGCCTAGTAACCCCACTTTAATTTTTAAGACCCCCTTCAATCCCTGTTGCAAAAAAAAAAAAAACTTTCTTATTTGCAAAATAGTTGGGCAAACGTCATCTAAAACTATTCCAAATTTCATGTTGATAGTATAAGTAGTTCTTGAGATATCCAGCTGTGAAAGACAGAACGACAGACAGACTGAGTCGCATCATAAGGGTTCCTTTTTATAATTTTGGTACGGAACCCTAAAAAACGTAAGATGTAGAAGAGAAAAAGAGAGACCGAGAGAGAAGTCCAAAGCGAAGATCCCGCGCAATTTAAAAACTTCCTACGAATGACCGAAGCCGTTTTCTATATTTTGCTCCATTTGAAATTATTTATTTGAATTTGAAATATTACACATACAATCGAGTACCCAATAATTACTTGAATAAATTCAAGCAAAAAAAAAAAAATTGTTGCCTTAAAAACTTTCCTGTGTGATCAAAATAAAGAAGCATGCGCTTTTGCAAGATCCGAACAACCGTATACACGTGGGGCTTGCAGCAAGTTCGGTAAGTCACTAAAACTTGCAGAAGTCCACTTGCGCGAGCGTTTACACGTCAGAAGTCGCTTGCACAAGTCAACTGCCGCAAATTTTATTGCCAGTGGACACTTTGCTTTAATGAAATAAAGATGTCTAATATTGATACTTACGTTCTCTTTAAAATGTTTTCAAGACAAAGCCAATGAGTCCAAACTTGATGGTGCTGTCTCGTTTTTTTTTGAAGGTCCTATGGCCATCTTCCGGCTCCACCAGACCCTGAACACCATCTAGAGTAATAGCACTAATCAATTCATATCGAATGAGACCAAATACGACAGGGCTATTACTTGAATTTGGTTCCTATGCTGTTGACCGCTGAGGACAATTCCCGTATGGAGCCAATCCTGGGCGCAGCATACAGTTCGTGGTGTATGAACGCGAGGAGGAGGAGGACGTTGAGGAGTTCCCTCGTCTGAAGCCAATCCTAGGTGTAGCAGTCAGATCATGACGGACTTTAGAATGGACTATCATCATTAAATGCGCAAATAAAATTTCGTGTCTGTACTGATGACCGTTGAGGAGTTTCCAAGTCTGGAGCCAATCCTGGGTGGCCAATCAGGTCATGTTTATCATAAAAATGCATTGTCCTTAAAACTAAACCAACGTGTAAAATGTAAACTCCGTAGGATAAGAGGAAGTGGATTTTAAATCAGCTTTTAATTCGCCAAAAAACTGACTAACAAACATTGCAAGTTGAATAAACCCTATCCGATCCGAAACACTTAGGTACTGCAATAACATTACCAAAAGTAATAAAAATCTTATTATTTTTGAAACTAAAAAAAATATTGCAATTTAAAATTCACACAAAATTAGCAAATTTTCAACAGGGGTCATAAAGTTATGACTTTTCACACAAACACCAAAATAGTGATTAAAAGACCTTTTTACTCACTGTTTTCAGTGAATAAAATAAGCATTTTAGAGGGGGAATGGTAAAAAATAATGTAGCGATTATTTTCTCTTTTTTTCCTGATGATTTCTACATAAATAGACCCTTACACTTAACAACACTTACTTTTTTCACATCAATAATTAATTTATATATATATTATAAACTAGCTGACCCCTCAGACATTCGTTCATTTGGATTATTCCTAATTTTCTTTTTTCCTAAACCACCCCAGTAATGAGACCAATAAAACAAAAAACAAAAACAATATTCAAATCAGTCCAGCCATTTTCGAGTTTTTGCTAGACTAATGCACGACAATTGATTTTTAGGGTTCCGTAGTAAACAACGAACTCTTATAGTTGCGCCATGTCCGTCTGTCTGTCTGTCCGCGGCTTAGCTCAGAGCAGGTTAGTACTAGAAAGCTGTAATTTGCCATATGTATACATATTAATCATGCCGACAAAGTGGTAAAATAAAATCAAGAAAAAACTTTTTTTTAGGGTACCTCCCCTGCACGTAAAGTGGGGATGTTTTTTTTTCTCGTCTACCCCGTGTTATGGGGTATCGTTAGAAAGGTCGTTCAAAAATATTGTGAGTCAGCAAACTGATCGCTGAATCCAAAAATGGTTTGTGAAAACCGTTTGCGAAATATTAAGCTTTTAACTGAAATTTTTTGTTAGAGTCAAGTAGTAGAATACAATTATGTAGGGTACCGTTACATGTAAAGTGGGGATGTTTTTTTTCTCGTTATCCCTTAGTGTGGGGTGGCGTTGGAAAGGTCGTTCAAAAATATTGAGAGTGTGTGAAAATCATTTTTGTATTCAGGGATTCGTTTGCGAAATATTAAGCTTTAAAGTGCAAATTTTTGTTAGAGTCAGTCCCCCCTGCCAGCTAAATGGTTGTACTTGGATTTGTGAAAAAAATCACAGCAGTAGTATATATAACGAAGTTAAAAGGAAAACTATGAGAGCTAAGTAGGCTTTACAGGTAAACGAGTAATAATCAACCAACATAAATTTGCGGTTTGAAAAACATGATCTCCCATACATTCCGTATGGGAGATCATGTTTTTCAACTACAATGTTAAGTTTGTTCTTGGGATAAATTCATCCCATCTACGGAACCCTTCATTGTGTGTGGTCCGACACGCACTTGGTCGGTTTTTATATAATATATAGATGTCGTAGGATGATTTGATAATTCGAATTTTTGCGAAAGCCCTAGGATATTGCGAAAACACGGATAATGAGAAAATGGTGAACACATTTCCGCGAGCAACTTGGAAGTAGTGCTCGTTGGCCTGATAATGATGATGTGGCGGCATCTACATCGCCACATGCGAACTACGTCTACTGACGTCAAACAAAACCCTGACGTCACACAAATCCTGCATCGCGCAATTAGAGTTTACCCCGCGAACAGCCCGACATCAATCGTTAGGCAGTTGCCCGCCAGACACGACACCCGTCTGGTCAGAGGATCCTCCCTTTTCAATAGAGTTTGAGTGAACTTTACACCCTGTTCCTCATGCCTTTAGAGTGGTGACCCCGAGTATGAACGTCAACGCAGCCCTCGTGCAACTGCTTCAGCGTGACGTCATCATCACTCCCGCAAGCTTTCGTGAGGCGTCAAGCCAGCACCCACAGCTTCAACGGGTATCCTGACCACCAGCATGCAACGAACGCGCATTCCTTAATATTATTTATATCATAATTACAAGGTGCCCCAAGTGCCCAAGGTGGGACATCGACGCTAAAACTGATACCATGGATTCAGTACATGACAAATTTTCGTCGGTTATTAAAAAATAAATCTGCTGTTACATAGAAAAGTGACCTACGCGGCCAAAATCTATGGAACAGCAGATTTTTTCTCAAATAACTTACAAAAAATTTCGACGCAGGGTGATTCAGAATCATGTACCGAATGCATGGTTTCAGTTTTCGCGTCGATGTCCCTGCCACCCTGTATTATACGTCAGCCAAGATATCAGATGTAACACATCATATGTGACTACTGGTAAGGCTCGCTAGCTTTTTTTTATTAAACATTTATATGTATAAAGTTATCTTGAACATTACTTACTCAAATCGGTGATGGAAAACATCGTGAGGAAATAAGTCTGAAATCACCAACCCGTCTTGAGCAAGCGTGGTGATCAATGCTCGTGCCTTCTGTATATGAGGAGAGGCTGATATTATTTATATTTTATTATTCAAAACCGAACAAAAATAGAACCTTAATTCCGCATTAACAACATTTACAATATCATAATAGCCGTCCCCACATAAATAATATCAAAAGATTACATTATAAATCATAATTTAATTTATTTACGTAATAATATTGTTATTATAATGCTGCGGCCGCACCTGCGTCTATCGTGACAAAGCAATGCGTGCCGAAGCTTCGTATGTTTTGCTCGCTGAAAAGTTATCGTGCTAATGCGGTGGTCACTTTAGCGGCTTCGCCACGTTTATTTTGTACCGCCACCCGGGCGATAAGTGCTACGCAAACTTCAAAATCAAAGTATTTATAAGTACGATTTTTGGTGGTACAGTTGGTCATAAAGTTAGGTTATGGTAACTCAAAAAACTACCCATTAGGGTACACACTATTATTATAAGAATTTAAAATCGATATTACACCCAAATTAACAAAAATTTCAATAATTTGAATACAATACATTTTTATAATTAGCATTTAGAATAAAATTAATTATTATAAATATTCAGAACACAATTAATATGTTAAGTAAAAGAGCCATTACCTTTCCTCTCAACTGTGAGTATTTACATATATATATTTATATATTTAAGCTAAAACGTGTAGGTATATTTTATATGTTGGTTTTAAGACTTCGCTTATTCATATTTTCTCTTCTTGTTCTCACACACTATTGTCTACATTTCTTTTTCACTTCTCCTTTCGCAGGTCTGCTGGAAGAAATTTCTTAAGAAATAAGCAGCACCTTTGTACTCAAAACTATAACTATGTCGTATCTATATAGGATCTATATGGAGAGTTCTTAGCCACGAGACTAAGCAGACGTGTTTTTTGTGTTGATTATAACGATATTGATTTAAGTAATTACGAATAATGTTATTGCTATAATTTGCGGAGTCAGTTTATTGTGGAAGTGATGAGTGTGACTAACACCTTTTTTGTTTTGAAAGATGAACTAAATAGTTTATAAACAATCAACGTTTTCGGTGTTAGTAGTATGTCTAACCCAGGAGATAGCCCCTTCGGCCGCAGTCAATTGGTACGACGAAGTCCTCCACCGACGCCATCGCCTGCCCATCAAAACCAGACAAGGGATCCAGCGCCGCCAGCAGCCACGGAGAACGAATTACCGACTGAAGTCGTCTCTACGGCAGAGCTTCAGAGATGGCTTGGGTCCATCGACACAATTTTGACCGAAATTTGCTCAATTGTGGCGGACGGAAAAATGAATTCCGACCAAAAACTCCGTGTCACCAATCTCTGTCGAAAAGTAAACCATGGGACGTCTCAGATGGCCGTGCTGTACCAATCCCTGAAGCAGAAGTCCATCCAGGCGCACACAACGAGTGTACGTCCTAAGTGACCTCGACAATTGATCATATTATTCATTGTTGTTAGTAATTAACTATTTATTTATTTTACCTCGATGGTAAGCATCATCGAGGTAAAATAAATAAATTGTTAATTTTTATAACTTCCAGTTACAGCTATATGTAAGCGAGCACGCCCTTTATGCCTGGAGGCTTTTATTTAGATATTAAGTTCTGTTTACGTTTAGTTTTTCTTTCTGCCTGAGTATAGTTCTCGATGATTTTGTTTGGTATATTGGCGTGTGCTAGCTAATATATGGCTAATAATTTAAATTATGTTTTGTGTTGCGTGTTGTAAATTATTTTGAATACTATTATACGAGTATAGATTTTTTTTTATTCTAACTGAACAGACAGCTGTGCTGCTGAGGAGTTTGTTGCGCCACTTCTTCTTCCCAACTAAAGCACTAGGAAGTGGTGAAGGGTGGGCGTTTTGGGGGACTGTCGTATGTAATTTTGACTTTTGAAAAGTGCTGATTCTCAGCCTAGTTTGAATAAATGACTTTTGAATTTTTTTGGTCAACTACACTTAACTTTGCAAACTTACATTCGAAATTAAGTTTTGGTTTATAACCAATGAATATTGATTAAAAACATATTTATTGTAGACAGCGCATAAAGGCCGTTCCCGCATCAAGAATCTGCAACATCATGTTCCAATGTACTAATGACAAACAGTTACCATTACTATTTATACTAACTTGGGTCCCTGCACCATAATTTAATATCTCTTCAATTTATGAGTCAGGGGTTTAGAAACACTATTTGTTTCAGTCTCAAATCTGTATTTTCAGTGTTTAATTCACATTCAGTGAGTGTTCAGTGTACACTTTCCACAAAGAGGTCGTGGAAACGAAGATGAGCCGAACCGTACCAGAAAGTACTTCCTATGCTAATATGGTGAAGACAGGCTCTGATAAGTTTATTCGCCCTGCAAATCTCAGTTCGGTCGTTATTAAAACCAAAACCAGTGACGAAACCATGTCGTTGGTACAAAAAATTATCTCGCCAGAGGAATTAAAACTCCATGTTCGTGGTCTAAGGAAAATTAGAAACGGAGGAGTTATCATTAGGACGGATAACAAAGACGACATTAATAAATTAAAAAGCTCACAGAAGCTAGTTTCCTCAGGCCTTACTGTTGAAGAACCATCCAAACGCCGTCCCAGGATTGCTGTCATTGGTGTCCCCGTAGTCCTAACTGAAAAAGAGGTATTTGATTGCATTTACGTCCAAAACTTGACAGATAAATTGCTGAACACTACTCGTGAGTCCTTTTTAGAAAGTATAAAATTGAGCCATAAGTCAGGAAAGAAAGATCGTCCTACTTGTAATTATATATTGGAAGTTCCTGCTAATATCAGGAAAATTATGATGGACCAAGGCCGAATTTTTATAAATTGGAAATCATGTCCAGTGAAAGATTTCACTATTGTGACCAGGTGTTTTAACTGCCAGCAGTTCGGACACGCAGCCAAATTTTGCAGAGAAACGAGCCCTACCTGCAACCTCTGTGGCGAAACAGGACATTCTTTCAAGGACTGCAATAATAAAGGTTCTCCGCCTCAATGTGCGACCTGCAAACGCTTCAAGAGGAAAGATGATCATCCAACTGGTGATGTAAATTGCCCAGCACGTAAATATGCAGAAGACAATTTCATTATATTAATTCCATTGACTATGAAGGCGCCTAGGAGCGCCGCCGACAATCTAGTCAATTCAGCACATAGATAGTAGGTTAACTTCTACATATATTTTTACTTTTTTATGACCAATCAGCTAATCTGTGATCTAGATGAGTTTTCCGTGTCTGAAGCTAAAATCTGTAATGTTGAGGAGTGCAAAAACATAGTATATACTGGAGATAAAACATTGACTCTACTTACACAAAATATACGCAGTATAACCCGAAATTTTAATGGTTTCCAAGTTTTGTTACAAAATCTTGATATAGGCTGCGACATTATCGTTCTAACAGAATGTTGGTTATCCAAACAAACGGCCAATATACCCTCTCTCGATGGCTTTACTCTTCACAAAAGTGTTAGAACATTCAACCAGAATGATGGCATAGTGGTTTATATTAAAAATAATTTAAGAACATTAGTAGATGAACCCTATTTTCTAGACTGCAACTGCTTAGTAATTACAATTATTCCTGATACAGTAATTATGGCTATTTATAGGCCTCCATCACAAAGTATTGAGGGGTTTTTGGATTCGCTTAACAGTAACTTAGGAAAATTATCTTCGTTTAAAAATATTATACTGATAGGTGATATCAACATAAACATTGCTGCCGAAAAAATCGATACTCATTCACATAATTACCTCAATATCTGCTCATTTCATGGACTATTACCAGCTCATTATCACCCTACCCACCAGAGCGGCTCTTGTCTAGACCATATCCTTATAAAATCGAAAAGTCCATCCAAAACATTGGTTACTAATTCGTCACTAACCGATCATCAAGCTGTTTTACTAACATTACAAATATCCTCACCTAGAAATAACTGCATGCGCAGCTATACTAAACTCAATATGACGAGTCTTGAAACCGACTTAATTTTGACCCCGTTTACGATTCACATGATCCAAATGTTTCTCTACAATATTTTGTCGATTTATTACAATCTACAATAAGGAAAAATACGTTTACTAAAGTAATACCTAGAAAGTATCGTAATATTAAACCATGGATTACGCCAGGACTTGTTCGCTGTATTAGAAATAGAGACAAACTTCACCAAAAATCGAAAAACGCACCGGATAATGAACTACTATCAACTACTTACAAACGTTATAGGAATTTCTGTAATAATCTGTTGAAAAAGCTTAAAAACCAATATGATCAAAGTCAACTTCAGAAAGCAGGTAAAAACAGTAAACTTATATGGAAATTCATAAAAACTAACACTTTTAGGTCCAAAAATCCCGCTTGATCTTTTATCTTCTGAGCTAAACCCTATCGAAGCGGCAAATAAAGTTAACAACTTCTTCATTAACGTAGGAAAAAACTTAGCAGAAAAAAACCTATTATCTAATAGATGTTTTTCCATTCAAAGCCAAACTAAGACATATGTAGCACGAAACTCTTTCGTTTTATTAGATACTGATGTTAATGAGGTTGTAAGTATAATAAATGGATTAAAGGAAATGTGTGCCGTAGGATGTGACGATATACCTAATAGCATACTCAAAAGATTTAAATACGTCATTGCCCCTCCTTTGACTCACATTTTTCAGTTATGTTTAACAAAAGGACTATTTCCTAAATTGCTTAAAAAAGCCGTAGTCACCCCCGTGTTTAAAGCTGGAGACAAAAATTGTTTAAATAACTACAGACCAATTTCAGTTTTAACAGGCCTCTCCAAGATTCTGGAAAAAATTATAAGCAGCAGATTAGTAAACTATCTTGAAAGTAGTAAATTACTCTCTGATCATCAATTTGGTTTTAGGCCTAAAAGATCAACAAGCCAAGCTGTTCACCATCTGACAAATTTTATAAGCACAAACTTGGATAACGGCATGCATACCATATGGATATTTTTAGACCTTGCCAAGGCTTTTGACACAATTTCTTGTACTTTGCTTTTATACAAGCTGGAAATTCTGGGAATACGGGGAATACAATTGCAACTATTATCTGATTACCTTACCGACCGCCATCAGGGTCAATGGATGAGTTCTGAACTTAAGAATAGCTGTTATGGAATCCCACAAGGCAGTATTTTGGGTCCTACTTTGTTTTTAATCTATATAAATGACCTGTGCAATTTGACACTCCAAAAGGGTGTAATTATGTCATATGCGGATGACACAGCTCTACTGTTTGCAGCTGAATCAAAGGCCGAGGTCTATGAGGTAGCACAGAATGGCTTTAATACTGTGTCAAATTGGCTTCATAAAAATCTCTTAACTTTAAATACAGATAAAACCAAGTACCTATTATTTACAATGAGAAACACTAATCCAACGCTTACTAATCTAAACATTCAAGCGCATAAAAATTGTAATATACATTATGCTGACATTGCATGCACTTGTCCCACTTTAGCTAAAACCGATCATATCAAATATCTAGGCGTCACGATTGACACAAACCTGAATTTCCGCAAACACATCGATGTATTATGCACCAGGGTACGTAAACTAATATACATTTTTAAAAATTTACGTAACATTGCCGACTTTAAATTAATTAGGCAGATTTATTTGGCGTTGTGTCAATCTATTATTACCTACTGCATAACCTCCTGGGGTGGGGCCGCTAAATCAATTTTACTCCACCTAGAACGCGCCCAAAGAGCAGTTTTAAAGGTTGGGACTTTTCGCCCATTTAGATTTCCTACACACCAGCTTTATATGGCATGTAAGGTGCTAACAGTACGTCAATTATTTGTTTTGAATGTAGTTTTATTCCAACACACTGAACTCTATTTTAACCCAGTACCTTCCGATAAGAGAAGAAAAGATTTGGTTTGTACTAACTCCCAGACTAAACATGCTTTTGCTAATCGATTTTATTTATTGTTAGGGCCCTACTTGTATAACCAGCTTAACAGAGTGCTAAAGATTTATAGTTTAAGTTATAATAGGTGTAACTTACTAGTGCAAGAATATTTGTCAAAACTCAATTACCCAGACACGGAAAAACTACTAGAAATTTTAAAATAATATCTCTATCTATCTACTCTATATTAAGTCTCTTCTTTTACCTAATTAATAACAGTGTCCAGTTTATCTACTTTAATATTATTTGTTAATTTATTTAAATATAATATATCTTAAATAATCTAGTCTTAAAAAAATATACCCAAATAAATAGTTACTCTTTAAGTCATTGAAAATATCATGTCTTCTTTTAATTTAGCTTAGTAATAAACCTATTGTTGTCTTCTTTTTAAATGTTTGATGTAAATTGATGGCCTGAAACACAGGTTTTTCATAAACCTAGATCAGGTAGGTCTACATTACAGTTAGAATTTAATTTTCCTCGATTGTAATTAATCTATATCATAATTTTACTTTATACTTATACTTGAATAAAATTTTTATTATTTATTATATTATTATTATATGTATTTTACTGTGTGTACATAAATAATAATTAAAAAAAACAAGTTTAGGCAGCCCGAACTATCGCGACGATAACCGATAATGGTTGGTCGCATCCGCGTGTATCGTATCACTGTCACGATAAACGCAGATGCGGCCGCAGCATTATGCATATTTAAGCTTGAATTATTAATAATTAGCTGATAAATAAATAATAATGTCCTATTTTTGCGGAAGTTAGAAGGCAGTAGAGTAAATGATTGCCTCTCTGGGTTCGAATCCACGATCTACAACTCGTAAGCCGTTACGACTCTGCCACCACTGGCAGAGTCGCACTAGGCCCGCGGGCAACGTGGTAGATTACACACCACTTTTTCTCGAAGAGAGGAGGCCTGAGTCCCAGCTGTAGGAACATTATAGGATTTGCAACGGATTGCCTTATTGTTCTAGAGGTCAGAAGTGCGAATGCTGAGCGTGTGGTTCTGAATTTGATCCCCAAGGCAGGTCAAGTGCAGTTAGTTAAAAAAGTACCTACATACACACGAATACAGAACCACCTCCTTTTCTGAAGTCAGTTAATCATTAAAACGGCACATAAAAGATCATTGCTTTTTACCCGACTGTGGCGAAACCACAAAATAAGGGTTATTTTTGACCTGTATGTATTTAGGTGTGTGTATGACCGTCTCTACGTTCCCTCGTAGTTAATAAACTGCTGAGCCGATTTTGACGAATGATAATGTCGTTAGATTAGTGTTTATTGCGCGAGTGTCACTGAATAAATTAAAATTTAATAAAAAACAACATGGCGGATTTTTGGCGCCACAATTGATGTTAAAAAAAGCACCCGGGGGTATGCAAAATGAGGGGGTTTTAAAAGGTGATTACATAAATATATACAAATTATGTTTAAATGTAATTTGGAATGAGATATGATAAAAAACTAAAAAGCTGAAAATAAAAAAAGTTATAAAAAAACCCGACTGCAAAAACATAACTGAAAAGACAAAAACAAGCTTCCTGTCTAGAGTAGCAAGCAGGCTAGTTTATGCGTTTGTGAGCCACGGCTGTTGGTATAGGCTAGGCCAGTCACCTTGCAGCAGTGATGTCACAAATCGTTTCTGTGTTAATGTTTTACTAACATATTTTGTATGTTTATTGTTACTAGCGCTATGAGTCTTGTTGCTTGAATTAAATGATAAAATAATAATAATTCTTAATTTATAGAAATTTGGTATCGCAGGCAAAATACAAACAAAAGTTACGCCTTATTTCAGGTTATTGGTTTGTCCGGCCTGCGATGCCAAAATTCTATAAATGATGATGCTTGTTTTAACTCTTTTCAGTTGTGTTTTTGCAGTCTGGTTTTTAGTTTTTTTTTATCTTGTTAATAAAAAGTTGCATTAAGTATGTTTATGGAATATTTGTAATAAGTACCTACTACCTAAATAAATTGTTAACCTAATGGAATAATTACGACTGATCGGTAACCTGTCTAAAGATGTCCGCTTCATAAAGGTTCTTAAAATAACTATAATGCTTAGTTCAATTACCTATAATTACTTGCGGTTTTTAAGTAAGTTTTTTTTAGATGATAAATAACTTCTCAATTTATTCTAACTTTAGGCTGCCTGTCCATTGACACGGAGCGAGGCAGCGGAGCGAAAAGAGGGAGTAATGTAGAGCGGAGTTGCGGACTGTATCTGTCCATTGACACGGAGCGAGGCAGTGGAGCGGAAAGAGGGAGTAATGCAGAGCGGAGTTACGGACTGTATCTGTCCATTGATGCGGAGCGAGGCAGCGGAGCGGAAAGAGGGAGTAATGCAGAGCGGAGTTGCGGACTGTATCTGTCCATTGACACGGAGCGAGGCAGCGGAGCGGAAAGAGGGAGTAATGCAGAGCGGAGTTGCGGACTGTATCTGTCCATTGATGCAGAGCGGAGTTGCGGACTGTGCGGAGCTAGGCCGAGTTCACGCAACGAGTAATTTGGGCGGGCTGCAACACTCCGCGCTCTGCTTCCTCGCTCCGCTTCCCGGTTTTATATGAATTTTTAAACTAGTTAGAAAATCACTGTCCACTGAAGTTAAGCGGAGATTTTATGCAATTCCATTGGTTATTGGCACAGCTCCGCTCCGCTCCTCTCCGGTTCAGTAGACAGAATATTTGCGCAGCCAGTTATAGCAGCCAATCAACGACTAGTCTAGATCCTTCCGTCGAGCGATATGGACGTGGAAGAACTTATTCCAGAGTTATTCTGCGATACCTTACAAAAATATTGATTGGTGTTGTTGAATCACCCTGTATTATACTGTATAATCCAGATAATAAAAATACATGCTTACCAAATTATTTTTTTTCATTTTCTGATAAACTTCCCGAGCACATTTGGTTCGTGATTTCTTCCCACCTTCTTTTCTTTAAATCCCGATTACCGTATTCTTCTGACGTTTTATCCCAAATTGCTTTACGGCTTTCAATTTCCCGAATAAATTTCTCTGTATCGAAAGTCTCTCGAGGAAGAAGAATCGAAGAATCTTATCAAGGTTCGGAACGCAAAATACGTCTGGCTGCTACAACTAGTGCGCGGAGACTTGTTTTTAACCGACTTAAAAAAAAGGAGGAGGTTTCAGTTCGTCGGTTTTTTTTTGTTTGTATGTTCTCCGATTACTCGAAGACGGCTGGACCGATTTGGAAAATTCTTTTTTTGTTTGTATGTTCTCCGATTACTCGAAGACGGCTGGATCGATTTGGAAAATTCTTTTTTTGTTTGAAAGGGTATACTTCCTAGGTGGTCCTATTGTCATCAGGTCGGGATCTGATGATGGGATCCGGGAGAAATCGACAAACTCTTCAAATCTTACAGGCACACCAATAGCGATCTGGGTACTTATTAAAGTAAAGGCTTGTGCAGACCAGCGCGACTTGTCGCGCGACGCGACACGAACAATACAATTTCTAAGAAAACTTCACAGTATAACAATAACCGGTGTCGCGTCGCGCGACAAGTCGCGCTGATCTGCACAAGCCTTAACTCGTGCATTTTGTTCTCAGAAAGCCACCATCTGGTGACGTGGAACTGATGATGAAAACCACAGATGGCCACCGGAACTACTCAATAATAAATATTTAACGGGTTGCGATTCGATTACTTTAAATGGTTGGTAAGCTCTTTGTTCAGCGAGATTTTATACTACGAGTATGATTTAATCTGAGTTCTGTTGATTTTGAGAAAATAAAATTATGTGGAGAAAAAAACATTTTAGTTTAGCATACTTATTTTATTTAAAACTTACACGTACTTAGAAACTGGAGGTATCTCAGAAATCTTTCTAATCTATACTAATACTAGACGTTGCCCGCAACTTCGTCTGCAATCCAGGAGGAAAAGCCTATGTCCTTCTTCAGGTCATGGTCTGCCCATGTGCCAAAATTCATCAATACCAATGTAGTTCATAACCTTATCACGATAAATTTTCGTCTCTGTGAGCCGATTTTTCAATCGTCAGTTATATTTTAACTGAAGAATAAATATTAGGTCCCCACCTATGAAATCAGCGTTTTGTATGGAGAATTTTAAAGAAGTTGCATTTTTCATACTAACATTTTCTTAATTTATATAACAACCATGAACACTAATGTTTTAAAACGTTTCTGCACTAATGTTTAAAAACTAAGTTAACGTAATTATGCCACTTAGATTACGCGACAAAAATAAGTTTTGGCTAAGTTAAAACAAATAGTGGTAATTTCTGCAAAAAAAATGAGAAGTAATTTTTAAGGTATTTTTTATGTTTAGAAAACTATAAGTATTAAGGTTTTTTTTATTGGTAGTTGTCTATGATGGTCATTATTCGATATAATACCGAGCAATTCATGAATATTTTAAATCATAGAAGTGACGGGACTGTTTGTGAGAAAAACATCGCGAATTTCATAGGTGGGAACCCAATATGACAGTTTGACATTTTTTCTATACAAAAGCTGTCAAACTGCAATATTTATTCCTCAGTTAAACGTTATCTGACTGTTGAAATATCAGGCCTAAGTGTTTGAAAGACTAAATTGGTTTTAATCGAATATCACAAGTTTGATACTTAATGAAAGTCATACTGTTGGTTTTTTTTCTTTACCATGGAACGCTGACATTTAACCAGAGAAGAGATGTTGAGAGCAATAGGCATGCTGGAAGCGGGCGCGATCCAGTGCAATGTTGCTGATGCCATTGGCACCAGTCAAAGCGTCATATCAAGATTGTGGTCTACTACCGGGACACTAGCGAGGTGGCTGAGCGGCACACTGGGAATATACGAATTACCACCGCACGACAAGACCGATTTTTACAATTCACGTCAAAAAGACAACCTACTGCTACAGCTAGGCCATTGGTTTTGAAGTTACAGTCGGAGCACCAGGTGCTGCTGAGCGATCAAACTGTAAGGAGGAGACTGCACGAAGTCAACCTTTATGCTCGAAGACCACTTCGGATTCCAGCACTACGACGAGGCAATCGCAGACGACGATTACAAAAAGAAAGAAAATACATTTATTTAGCACAGACTAAAACACACACAATATAATTACACAGCAGATAAAAAAATTAGATTCAAATAAAAAAGTGTAAAGTGCGACGTAAGCAGAAATTTGACGGGGAGTGTGCCTCAGGGCTGCGCCAAAAAGGCCCAGTGCAGCAAAAATGCCAGACAACTAAGTGCCTGACGCTGGTTTTCAACTGGATTTGAGAGTGTGATGTGACGGATGTAAATCAGTTATATAATGTAATGTGTGTATGCAGCATACTTATATATAATAGATTTGAGTCAGATAAAAAAAATATATAGTGTGATTGTGCATAAAATTGCAAATCAACACAAAAAAAAACAAAAGCAATTTGATAAATAAATGAGTAAATATGAACACAATGGGCAAATTAACATTTGGGTTGGAACGATCGCCAATGGGCTAGTGTTATTCTCTGATGAATCCCAGTTCGGCTTTAATCCAGATTCACGAAGAATACGTGTTTGGCGAACATCTGGACGTGAGAGCCGCCTGCGAAATCCCCAGGAAGTCCTATACTAAGGTGGAGCAATAATCGGCGGGAGAACCGACCTCGTTTGGGTTCACGGCAACTTAACTGCTGCAAGATACCGTGACGAGGTACTGGAACCTGTAGTCCGACCACACCGTTTGCAAATGGGTCAAGATTTTGTGTTTAAATCCGATTGAGCACGCGTGGGATATGCTCCAACGAAGTGCTTTACAAAATTTTCCCGAAAATCTGGTGACAGACAGTGAACTTTTCATGCATGTTCGTCGAACCTGGGACCTTATACAAGGAAATATCGTAACCTCATTTTGAGTATGAATAATCGTAGCAGATGCGTTATCAACATTATTATATTATTATTTCTGTTATTCGGCGGGAGGTGCGCGCACCTCAACTATTCTACGCTGCGCGTTGTAGAACGAAGGCTGGGGTGCGTGCCCCTCTCCGCCGACTTTTAGAAACCTATAACTCACAATTTATTGAGTTTGATATTTTCGCGCTGTCGCAATCTAAATTTAAAAGTATGGTTGCTCAATCTCTTGCAAGTCGCCTATAGGACGGATGCTCTTGTCATCCGCTTCCTTCGATTCGTCGGTATAATATGGTGTTTTTTTTTCTTCTAAATATCTACTTCTTTTGTTTTTTTTTTGTTTTCGTTTAGCATGCGTTCGTTTTCATACTCTGATGTCACTTCGTGGACAATAGTGTGGGTTATACGTTTTTTCGACTGTATTTTAACTACTTTTTGTAAATGCTGTAATGTATAACTGTTTTTGTCCCAAATAAAATAAATAAATAAACATCTGAGGTGGTTTTCCAGATTATTAATATTTATTTTGTAATCAATTTAATGTTTCATTTAATTTAATTTCTTGAAGTTCGTTTTATTGTAAGGTCAATGTGGGGAAGACCGGCACACTTTTTTAATAGTTACCTTTGATTGAAACTAACTACTAGAACTATACATTCTAGGGTAACTCTTAATAGTTACAAATGATGAAAATATGATCGTTAATATTTTAAATACACTTGAATTGCTTTAATGTCAAATAACACTCAAATACAGGTTTTTTTTTCAAATCGGCGTGTAGACGGACTTCTCTTGCTGTTTGAGGTACTTAAGTCCGTCTAGTAGTAATTTTACAAAAGATTTGATAGAATACATGATGGAAATAATTTCCTTCGATAAAGTAATAAATGGCATTGAAATATGTGCCTTACAAACATACATATAAGGCTGCCATTAATTTAAATAGCTAAGTTCCTTATACTTGAGGTAAGACCGGTAATATATTTGCGTGATGGGGCTATAAACATTTTCGATAGAATAAAATAAAAATATACATTCTGGACCATGATTTATTTTCTTACAAAAGGATACATAAATCACTGTAAATGAAGAGTCTAATTTGTCTTCAGGGTAATGATCGTAAATTTCCATATGCAGACAGCTTTGACACCAGAAAAAATCAATATCTAATAACAACTTTAAGTTCCATTTATGTACTTATCATGAAGTGGGGTGGTAACTTTAAGTCTGTGTAATTAATAACCATAATGATAACATCTTCTAGATAGTATAAATTTGTCACAAGCCAAGTTTTGTATGGGGATTCGTAAAATACGGTTAAATGGTTCACAAATTATGAATTTGAAAAGTCGTTTTAGATGTAATTCATCATGGTTTAAAAATTAAATATAGCGGCATCTATTGGCAGCAAACCAAACTATTTCATGTCATTGTTACCTCTAACGAGGAACTACAATGAATATTAACCACGTTAAAAGTTCAGAGACTGGCTACTAGATGGCAATATTTTCAATGTAGTTTATTTTCGAAGTTTGAGATAATTAAAGCCAAATATATTTTTATTTTTATTTTTGTTCCTGCTTATAGGTATAGATAGGTAGCTACTGACAAACCATGATACACTAATGAATTCTATACAGTTATACTCAAGGTAGATCTATGTTCTATGTTATGTCCTATGTTATGGAGTTTGGTTTCCGCACTTAGTCCTTCAGTGGACCATTGTGCGTGGGCCATAGCGGCCGTTGGTGGTTATTCCAACCAGCCCACCTCCCTCCAGAAGTTGATTAAGTCTCCTGGTCTGTTCAGAACATCTGTGTAAGATCTGGGTGTCCCGAGGGTCTCTGTTCTAATCTGGGTGATGCCCGTGCATTCAAAAAGCACGTGCGCGACTGTTTCCTCAGCCTCCATGCACGCCCTGCACAGAGGACTGTCCGTTATGCCCATTGTGTGGAAGTGTCTGTTCAGCGAGCAGTGGCCCGTGATGGTCCCCGTCACCAGGCGCAGGCCATTCCTATCCAGGCGTAGTAAACGCCGGGTTAGCCCGGTATCCAAAGATGGCATGGCTTCCTTGGACTGCCTGCAGCCCGGTGTTGAGGTCCACCAGTGCTCCGCTTTAGTGTGGGTGAACTCCTGTAGCCACCTTCGTATCTGGGTGAAGGGGATGGGTACGATAGGCTCGGGTCCACAGACTGCGGTGCTGGATCCTCGTCTAGCAAGTTCGTCAGCTGCGTCGTTACCCAGCGATCCGCTGTGTCCTTTTATCCATTGCAGTGTCACCGTGTTGCGGCTAGATACCATTATTTGTTCTAGTGCATTGTGACATTCTAGTGTTAGCTTTGTGGTAATATGTTTTTTCGGTAAGGATTGAAGAACTGAGGCGCTGTCGGAGAGTATGCGTATGTGTGTGTCCGTAACTCTCCTGGCTCTTAGGGCGTGGACCGCTTGTATAATACCTACACACTCCGCCTGGTAGACGGTGTTGTACATTCCCAGCGGGCTGGATATCTTCTCAAGGTAGATTGTAAAACCCGGGATAAATTCTCAATAACTGTCACCTAACCACAGATAAATAAGATGGAAGAGTACGCACTCTTCCGTCTTATTAAAGTGCCTAAGTAAACGGGGGTAATGGTACACCTCTGCGTACCCCTTCGTGGAATACAGGCTTGATGTTATGTTATGTCCCTCTAGCGGCAGAAATGGCAATTTGGCAATATCTACTACTTGTCAATAGATGTCACTGAAAACAAATGAGTCATCCATAAAATATGTTCGGATAAGATAAAGAGTTTCTTTTGTAAAACTTGTTGATAATTTTAATCAAATGCAATAAAATCTTTTCTCGAAATATTCCTGCTATTTTAATTTACCATATTGCGTGGTTTCAGGTAACGCGTAATTCATTATTGATAACAAGTTTCTGAACGACGCAGGTGTAAATATCCGACCGGTTCAAGAATCTCAGCTGCTCGTTATCTTGATCAAAATATTATCTCCCAATTCGGGGAGATTTTATTGTTATACAGGAAAGGAATGAATAAACGGTCGTGTTTTGTTTTTTTTTTTATATTTTTGTAGGTATTATTTTAAAACAATATTGCAACTTCTTTACGTTATTTGGTTTTTTATTTATCTTTCATTTGGATTCTTTGCTATTTTTAACCGACTTAAAAAAAGAAGGAGGTTCTCAATTTGAATGTTTATGTATGTTATGTTGACATAACTATAACTCCGTCATATATAGACGGATTTGCACGTTTTTCTTCTTTGTTTGAAATGGTATAATTTATAAATTTTACTGTGCTTGGGTACTTTTTGAGTAAGCTTCAATAATACGTATTTTTAACACTTATTTCCAATTAGTCTATGTTGATGATTTTATAATAATTATCTGTCACTGTTATTGACATAGGAGGTAGTGGTATTCGAATTTGTGTGAAGTAGGTACCACAACTAAAAAGGGACAAATAAAACTTTTTTACAAAAAAAAAAAGTCTTCAAAAAAAAGAACACTACAAATAGAAAAATTACTTTATTTCGGAAGTCGATGGCAAAACGAAAATTCAAAACCAAAGACCAAAATAAAGTTATGTTTCACTTCCGTGGTGTTTTTTTTTGGACGTCAGTATTTTTGTGATTGTGAAATCTTTGTAGGCCTTGTAGACTCATAGATGTTATGATTTGTTGGCCATTTCCAATTTTTTTAAGTACCTGGTACTTATTGATAGGTCTACTGTATCCTCCTATACCTATTAACACAGTAATATGAAAACATTGTAACATCCAATTAGTTTTATAAGACTGACCGTGGAGTTTCGTGCCAGCTATTCTTCATAGGAAATGACCAATTGGAACTGTGCACATAGCTTCTGTCGTTTGATAAGAGCCTATGTAGGTTTATGTGAAATAAAATATTTTGAATTTGAATGAAACCCATAGAATTTCTACATATTCACTGACTCATTGATCAGGTTACATTAGAGATAAAGATATTAAAAACTTTATCGTAACAATGATTAGGTAATTCAGTATCGTTTCTCTAAAAATTATACTTCTACAGTTGCAATGGTAAGCATTATAATATAATACAGAATCTTCATCAATCAATATTTTTTTTCTATTTGCTTAAGTTTAATGAATCTTTGTTGTAGTCTCAGCAGCCTTCGTCATAGTTTCATTCACGAGAAGACCATCTGTTTTAAATAAACAGGGAAAATTATTTATCAGTACTTAAACTTCCACAATCTAAGTTATAATAGGCACTCAATTAATTAGTGATTTTACTTCGTCTCAATACAATTATTATTACTACAATGTTTTTATATGTAAGGTAATGTAAAGCCACTATTAGTCATTTTACTGAATCACAGTCGTGTAAATTTAATATGAACAGCTGTTGTTAAGGAAAAACAGGCTATTAAATGCGTAACACCTACTGACGCTTTGTGTAGATTAGGCTTACGCAGAGATTTGGTGGAAATTGGAACAATTAAAATAAATTGAAAATTACTGAATTGCCTAAAACTATGATAAGGAAGTGCATTTAAAATTATTATTTTGTCTTTTTATGTATAAAACAGTGTAATGAAATAAAATATTATCACTTTCTCCGAAGATAATTAAATCGGGGTAGATTTTTCTTGCGTTTGGCAATACCAAATGTGCCATGCCGTGGCCTCGGTCGTCGTACGAACGAACAACTGTTTATGTAAACTTTCTGTCAAGTGCATTGTGTTTCAAAATAGTTAACACCGAGTAAAATAACAATTGACGTTCCACTTTCGCAATTAAAACTACTGTGTCGTGCAACTTCCTACTACAACGCGCATTTTTTAGATAACACAGTTTATAATCAGTTCGTTATTACAGCTGCCAGTGCTTTGAACCGTGTTTTGAAAAAAAAAAAACAAGCAGCCTGTTTCGAGTATAATCATAAAATACAGTTCCAAAATGATTGCATTGGAACTGTTTTAGTGATAGTGTTTAGCTTAAAACTAATAAAAATCGTTGTAAGTAAATAATTTGTGCCAATAAACATGTACTATGCATCGAAATGATATCGGCAAAGAACAGGGTGCAGGAAATAAAGAGTAAATTCGAGAATTTGAACTGTGAAAACGTTCCGAAGCGTGTTGAAAACCAATTGTGTAGACAAAAGAATGTTTTTGCTACAAATTATGGGAAGGAAAACAGTGAAAATATCGATTACGAACTATCATTTAAACAGGATAATATCGGGAATGAATCAGAGGCCAGTGACGAATGGACGCCTAAACCAAACTCAAGTTATTTGTACAGCAAAAGCGACGTGAAACGGAGTGCTAGCGACACGAAAAATTCGCTGTCGCGACAAATCAGTGATCCAGGCAAGAAATTGCACAGGAGCCATGCATTTCGTTGTGACAAAAGTCAAAAAATAGTGAGCCCCAAACGACACGGCAGTTGCAACGGTAGATCTGAAACCAGTGATTTTTCATTCAAAATGGAGAGAAAACTAAGCAAGGACAGACTAAAAAGGCTTGGGAACTTTTTGGAAGAACAGATGAAAAAAGAAAACTTTGTTCCACAAACAGAATATGCAGAGATCATTGGGCAAGTGAGTGAAATTGAAAGTCAATTTGATTCTATACCAGATTCTGAGGTTCCTCAGCACATCTTAGACCAGTATGCAACCATTGTTAAACCAAAACGAAAAGAAAATGAGAAACAGGAAGCCATGACAGACAGCGGTGTTAGTTCTGAGACTGAAAACATAGAAGAGGATAAAAATGGCAGGATTAAACGTCTCATGTCACAGTTTGAGAAATCTCCAGAAAAAACCCATTTAACAAACCTTCAGGCAATGGATGAATTCTGTGATTCCAGTGAAACTATTCGTCTAGAACGTAAGAATCCTCATTTAAAACTAACAGACACACTGAAAAAGGCTTTAAAGCAACCGCTACCTGCTGGTCCACCGCCCGCAAAACCTCCACGAATCTTCAAAGTCCCAACAATCCCAGAAAACACAGAACAACAAAAGAAGGAAGCTAAAAGAATGCTTGAAAAGCTCGAAAAAGTACTTCAAAAGCGTGAAGGGTCTACGGAAACTCCGAAAAAACCAAAAGAAATACACTACTTATGTACCGAGATATTGGATATCACAAACCGTACGTTACTACCTAATCAAAGCCCTGATCCTATCTCCCGTTGCCTGAATTCCTTGAACTGTGCCATAACTAACAATTCTACGTCAAGTCTTCCGTACACAAGACTAAAAGCTGATGAGGATTCTAACACATGCTGTGCGTGCTCCAGTGAAAATACGGATCCGAACCAATCTGACAATCAAAAGTGTTTAAAATGTAAAATCAATGAAGACAAAGATGACAGATTCAAATGCCATCTTAAATGTGAATGTGAAGTGAAAAATTCAAAGTTTTACATTGAAAATGATGAACCTATTTATGATGTGCCCTGTGAGGATGTGGAAAGGAAGTTTGTGAGACGTAACACATACGGAACGTTGAATACGTTGAAGAACAGCAAGAGTATGGAGGATTTGCGGATCGAGACAGATGAGGTGAGTGATATTTTTAACTATATTTTTTAAAGAAATTAAGTTTCTATAATTATTATTATTTGGTAAGACACATTAGCAGCTAATTAGTTGATGCATGTGTTTCAAATAGTTTTGGAGATATTTAATCTGTCCAATCAGTTCTTGACACAGTTTAGTGTTGGAGCCGCCACAACATTTTCCAGGAGCCTATTCCATGCTGTTGCAACTCATTTAGGCTTCAAAGGCTTTTTCTATGACGAATTTTCCCATAGCTTTAGGGAATGTCTACGCAAATGTTTGTTCGC
This sequence comes from Agrochola lota, assembly GCA_947364205.1. Lineage (NCBI taxonomy): Eukaryota > Metazoa > Arthropoda > Insecta > Lepidoptera > Noctuidae > Agrochola > Agrochola lota. Next base: position 1,918,889 of record OX376246.1, on the reverse strand, counting down.
AATCAGTGTGTAAAGGTCTTGAAGTCTGGGCACTTCGTAGTGATCCATTAGTATTTTGTACGTCTCAGGGCTGATTTCACCAATGAAACTGAATGCGATCAGCATTTTTAAAACGCATTCAAGAGCTGTCAGTGTCAAAATTGTTATGGAATATTTTACACTGACAGCTCTTGTTGTGTTTAGATGTGCTGAATGCGTTAAATTTTATTGTGAAAGTCACACCCAATGAGCTTTTTTTAAAGCTTACAAATTAAATGTTTTAGTTATTAGTAATATTTTCTTATTACCAGTGTTATAGACATGTGTTAGTTGTAATTTTTTCCCCCATATGGACTCCTTTTTTTAACCGACTTCCAAAAACGAGGAGGTTATAATTATGTTCGTCGCGTATGTATGTTTTTTTACCTATGTCCGCCGATTTCTCCGTCAATTGTGGACCGATTTTGAATTTTTTTTTTTTTGTATGAAATGGTATGCTCCCGTATTGGTCCCATATAAATTTTATTAACTTTGCTTGGATAGTTTTTGAGTAAGCTTCAATAATACGTATTTTTCACACTTAGTATATGTGGATGTTATGATGATAACTTCCTGTGACTGTTATTAACATAGAAGGTAGTGGTTTTCGAATTTGAGTGGCGTAGGTACCACAACTAAAAAGTGAAAAATAAAAACTTTTTACAAAAGAATAACAACCGACTTCTGAAAAAAAAAACGAACATTCTAAAGCAAAGACACCGACTTCCGAAATTAAAGTTATTTTTCACTTTGTAGTGTTTTTTTTCGGAATTGTTTTTTTTTTGTAAATTTTTTTTTGGTAAAGGACTCCTCTATCCTGTGCCATTTTGCGCTTCTTCATCCATTTTCTCCCAGCAACGTGAAAAATGTCATCAGTCCAACGTTTTCTTGATCTACCAATGCACGGTTTCCCTTGTGGTCCCAACCTATTTGTTGTTTCTAGTGTCGATCTTTTCTTTTTGTACCTTTTCGTACCGTGGCTGGTCCATTTCATTTCTGGTTTAAAAATTTTCTTAGTTTTAATACAGTGTGTCCCTGGATAAAGTGCACAAACGAAAATGGGTGAAACTAGACCATATCATAATTAATCGACAATAAAATTAGAAAAAAATAATTAATATCGATAATAATTTGTTATCGATATTTTTACTTTTTTACTATTTTTAAAAACAAAAGGTTTTCGAGACTTTATTTTGTAAAAATCAAAATTTATTGAAAACTTTAGACAAAATAAAAAGCAAATAAACGTATTTTTTTACTTGATGGCTGTATTTTAAGAGGTTTCTTTGTATTTACTATGCAGCATCAATTATCAGCCAACATTGTTGTTTTTTTTTTTTTCAACTAAATTCCCTCAGCTAATAAAAAGTTATTACATTTTCAATACCGCCTGTATTCTTTAATAGGCAATAAAAAAGTAAAAAAATCTATAGTAATTATTACGATTTTTTTTTTTTTTTTTCTTCTAATTTTTTTCTCGATTAATAATTATGGTCTGGTTTGACCCATTTTCGTTTGCGCACTTTATTCAGGGACTCACTGTATATTTACTTACTTCTCTTTTGTAATTATTTAGATTTTTCTAATAGTAAGTCTGCTGAGCTTATCTAGTGCATAACACATGTGTGAGTACTATAATGTACCTACTATAAAGCTATCATTTACTGGGTACGTCTTTCATTGACTTGAATGTGCCCTTGCGGCTGAGAATATGTCATGCTCACTCTAATGTCTTGCTGACGGTGGCGCGTGTGTTGGATCATTTAGCTCCCTTCAAAATGGTCGAACTGAATGGTTCTAGTCCATGCGTGAAGTTTCAGCAGGGACTGGTCAACTCTTAGCTGCCACGGCTTATTTTAATTTAATTTTTGAATTGAATTGTTTTTTTTTATTACGGACGCTTTTAGCGTTCTGCATCGTTCTCACTGTATGTAACTTCAACATGAATGATGTAACCAATATTTTGTAAACTTATTTTGATTTAAAAGAGTGTCCGTGGAGTTTCTTGCCCGTTCTTCTCTATAGGTACCTACCTACTATGCTTTGGAATGGGCAACTAGCTTCATCTTTCTGACTGACCGACCCCTTGACAATTCAAAAGTGCCTGTAATTTGTTTATTTGAAATAAATGCTTTGAGTTGGTATTAGACGGAATTCCATGTTAACTATTATTTTGTAATAAGTAGCTTAATTTTTTGGTTGATCCAAAATCAAAAGAAATTTCGTAAAAATTATGCTTGATAATTACGCTTTTACCAGATATTGAAACATCTGAAGGCCAAGTCTCGTACTAAAAAAACGTTCACATTCAAGTCGCAATCTATCAAACTTGTCAAAAATGTTTCTAAATTTATTGTATTTTTGACAGATTGCGAATAAGATGCGAATGCTAACATTCTAAAAAATTACGGGAATTGTCCTTCTGGTAAAAGTGCAACGAAGCTTGGTAATCTGCAGTTAAATATCTTATTCTTGAGATTTGTTCGACTGAAATAACAAAAGACAATCAAAAGTTTTGGCAAAAGATTAAATTGAATAGGTTTTTAGAATTGAGGACAAATAAAACTAATAAATTCTGATTTGCATATTGCAAAAAACGAGAGGGAGGAACCCCTCTCACTGTCTTTTTTGCAATATAATAAATATTCATAAGTTTATTGCCATTTTATTAAAAAAAAAAAACTTCTATTTCCTCACTTCTAAAAACCTATTTAATTAAAGGTTCGTGGAGACAGGCGCAACTTTAATACAACAATTTCTAAGAAAACTTCACGGTAGAGCAATTACCCGTTTTGCGTTGCGCGACAAGTTGCGCCAGCCTGCACGAGCCTTAACTTAAAAAAAACTAAATGATTGAAGGTAAAGCTGCGGTTGCCACGGTGTCGTGGATGGGTAACCATCCATTACACTTCGAGACCCCTCCGTGCCTTGGAAAGCACGTTAAGCCGATGGTTCCGGCTGCCATTCGTAAATATTCGACAGTCGTCGGTAGTCAGACACAAGCCGAAAAGTCCTACAACCAGTCTTATCAAGGGGGATATTGTTACTCAGCAACTGGGTTGTGGGGCCCGATAGGCAGTCGCTCCATGTAAAATACTGGTATTCAGCTGCATCCGGTTAGACTGGAAACTTAGCTCAACATAGTTGGGAAAAGGCTAGGCAGATTGATAATGCATAAACTAAATTGGTGTTTAGAAATGAGGAAAGAAATAAAATACGTGTTTATATCATCTCAAAATCTAGGTTTTTGTGTGACCATGGCATGATATAAAATAATATAAAATTAAGTTAAGTTAATGTTGCATATCATTAAAATTTATCCCAACGACGCAGTAGAATAGCATCATGTACAAAATGCATGATGCTTTCATTAGAAAATTATGTAAAAAATATGCAAAGAATAAATGCAGTAAATTACCTCTATTTCACACCAAAAATTCAATTTTTAACCCGGATGCGCGACAGCAAAGAGCTGTGTATCTTTGTATGAGGGATTTTTATATACCTCGAAGCATCTTAACGGCTGATATCACATTAGGATATTACATGAGGTGTCCATGGACTCGCCTAAGTCGCGCGAAGATTTTAGGCTAGGTTTTGCTTTTATAAAATAAGTAGCTGCTGCTTGCGTCGACCCTGATTCTTTTTCTAATTAAGTCTAAGTTACTCCTTATAACATCAGCTATCTGGCAGTGAAAAAAGTGAAAAAATCTCCTTCCCGTCAAAATCGGTCTAGCCGTTTCGGAGATTACCCAGAACAAACAGACAAACAAACAATTTTTTTTTTTTTTTAAATCTGTACTATTACTAGTATTAGTACCGTATTTCTTTCAAATGCATTTACGTAGTAAAAAGCTGTTATTTTGATTGACATTATACAAACTTTAGACACTTCAATTTTACTTATTTGTGTGTGTGATAGGTATAGATGAAAAAAAAACGACTTTCATGGTCCAATCGGGTATATTATTTCTAAAAGCTTATGAGTTATTTTATCTGATTAACTACGAGTACTTAATTTTTTTTTAATAACATTTGTCGACTATAAAAAAAACGGAAGTGAAGACATTTTTTTCCAAAAAAAAAAACAGTATTTATTTTAAAAAACACAAGTGTACGTCCATAAAATAATAGCGGGATATTGAAACAAAAATTAAAAAAAAAAAATGAAAGATAGACCCTTTTTAAGTTAATTTTCGATAACTATTCAGAAAAATATGGGCGGGGCACATGCGCATGGGCGACATTGTATAGTTAATAGTTTCAACCACATTGTTCCGATTTACAGACAAACCCTATTCATAGTGTAAACATTTTCGGTCGATGTGTTAAGACATAAGTGAGTCAGAGAGCATTGCTCTTAGCATCATAAGTAATTATGTACTGTAACGATGCACTCTCGTATGTGCGTTTGTTTATCTTAGCTAAGGAACTGCTAGACTACACTTGATGATGTTTTGTTTTTTTATGACTCACATTAATTTTCGTTACTGATGACCCCTGCTATCTAATTACGCAACACATTTTCGATTTGCAATTGAGTCAAATTGGTTTCGTTTGACTAGGATTGCTTTCAATTTGAAAAAAAAAATCAAATCAATATTTTTTTTTTTTTTTTAGCACGTCGGCCAAGCGTTTCCATCAGGGATTTCTCAGTAAAGTCAAAAGTCAAGTCAAAGTCAAATCATTTATTTCAAATAGGCCCTTGCGAGGCACTTTTGAATGTCTTGACAACATCGTGATTCTAGTCGCCCCTTCCTAAAGGTAGCTTTCGTATGGAGAAGAATGAGCAAGAAACTCTATCGTTATTCTTTTAAAATGTTTTACAATATTTTGTATATATGTAGGTACATTAGTTATATTATAATGATATGTAAAGACGATGCATCTAAGAATAAAAATTACTGTAGCACAATAGGTAAAAAGATTTTTTTTTAAAGCAACATTCCGTAAAATAATTACTTAAATGTGATAGATACATGGTTCTCACATATTTACAAACATTGTAAAAGTAGACGATTTTCCTAAAATTTTACAGTTAATAAGTCAGTGTGTGAGGAGTAGCAGCCCGGAGTCTGGATTTGTGCCCGGTTGATGCCAATAGGCTCGCCCTTTTTAGCATGGGACTTAAACAATAGCGAATTTTGATTGTACTATTACACCTCTGCCCTTTTGGGGGGTGAATACAGGCATCGGGCTACTGAGGAGAATGTTCTGGAGACATCCAATCCTGCCCGACTCTGAGATCGACCGATGCTTAGCAGTCACGCTTGCCAACAACTAAACTAACGTTGCAATCTACGAAGTTTGTCGTAATGAGGTGAATAACAACTAAAATTCAATTCAATTCGTTAATTCGGGCTGTTATCCGCAACTCCACGTCAAAGCGCGTCTTTTGCGTACGGGTGGGAAAATCTGTTATTCGATCCGCCCCAGCTCCTCAAAGAAGCAATCTCGCGTAAAAAATAATACAGGCTGTCCATGGTAAAAGCTTTCGCGTCGATGTCCCATTGACGCGAAAGCTTTTACCATGGATTCAGTACATGATTCTGAAGCCTCCTGCGTTGAAATTTTCGTCGTATATTAAAAAAGAAATCTGCTGTTTCATAGAAAAGTGATTGCACTTTTCTATGAAACAGCAGATTTCTTTTTCGTCAGTTTAAAAAAAATCTGCTATCCATACGTTTTGACCGCGTAGGTATTGACCTACGCGGTCAAAACGTATGGATAGCAGATTTTTTTTAAACTGACGAAAATTTTCTTTCATGGTAACAGTTTTCGCGTCGATGTGCCACCCTGTATATATATCATTTGTAATAATATCTATTTAATCTGTCGATGTACTCAAATCAAAAGATACTTTGTGATTGAGTACAGGATAAGTAGCTTTATCTACTTTATTTATATCTATCAGCAATACTCATGAATAACCTGGTTATATTTGTAAACAAAGGGTTTTCTGTAATGTAGTTTATCAGGTGGCAGCACTGAGACATCAAGTCAAAATGGTTATAGCGCCAAAATTTTCTATAGGCGTGACTGAATGATGAACGAATGAATGAGACGAATGCTTCACATCATATATTTTATATTCATTGTCGAAATGGAAGATGTCTTGTCAAAGTGGTGCCAACTAGTGGCGTGAATTTTCATGAAAACCTAAAAAAACTTCTATGTGTTTGATAAGCAAAGCTATGCGTGGGTTTTGGCGCAGCATAACATTTTCTTTCGGAAACAAGACATCGGAGTCAGCACCAACCAATGAATCTGCCTAGCATTTTCCCAACTATATTGGGATCGGCTTCCATTCTAACCGGATGCAGCTGAATACCAGTATTTTACATGGAGCGACTGCCTATCTGACCTCCACAACCCAGTAACTGGGTAATACTGGTAAGACTGGTTGTCAGACTTTCGGGGGCTTCTGACGACCCGTAACGACTGTCAAAGATTTACAAATGATAGCCGGGACCAACGGCTTGACGTGCTTTCCGTGGCACGGAGGGGTCTCGATATGTAATGGATGGTAACCCGTCCACGAACCGACTGTTGCAAGCGTGCTTAACCTTTCGATCAACCCGTGTGGCTGTTATTATTTAGCCACGAACGGGAGGGTTGTCTAAAAATAAATCCGGATTAAAAAGTACCGTAATATTCTTCAACTATTAATTAAGCCAAACTATTATACTTACTTTCTTCAAAATTACTTCAAAATCAGCACCCTAATTGCTTAACACACTTTCGATAAGCTAATCCATTGCTTCTTATATTCGGAAAATTTGTCTGCTCAACAACGTTAATAACACAATGGATGTTGTTGAACTGTGAAAATGAAAGCATTGTTACTACGAGTATTTTTGTGTGTTACTCAATAGGGATGATGCCTGGGTACAAAAAATGAAATTCTAATTAGTCCGTCAGTCAGATAATAAAAAAATATTAGACTCGTATTTTTTGCTTTATCATATTAATAAAAAATTACTTAGATAAAACGCATTTTAAGTTGGGGAGTGGGGGTCGCTACGTCACAAGTGAGTATAAAATCTACATACTCGTGACGTCATGGCACATTTTAACTCAATGTATCGCCGTAATCTTTAGATTACGTAAAAAAAGAAAAAATACGTGACCAATATTTTTTAATAAACTCCATGACGGACAAAAAAAAAATCAAGTCATCCCTATTACTCCATTGTCCAGTAGTTTAGACGTAGAAACATGGGTAGATAAGTACCCAAAACAGACAACCATTTCATTATTATATAATATTAATTTATTAAGGATAATAACAGTTTAGGACGAATTTCATGTCCACATTACTTGCCTTACCTACTTTAAAACTACACAATTTAATAACATTTTCCCTGTAGTAATGTAAAAACTATTAGTAATGTTCATCTACAATAACAATAAAAAATTTAAACCATCTAAAGGCAATTTTGAATTGTCAAAGGAATCGATCAGTCAGAAAGATGAAGCTGGTTGCCCATTCCAAAGCGTAGTAGGTTCCTATGGAGAAGAACGGGCAAGAAACTTCATGGAGACGTACATAAATCATCATTCTCTACCTTGCCATTGTGGCGGCATCTATAACGCCACATGCGAACTACGCATAGAAATATATTAACTACGCATCACACTGACGACACGCAAAATCCTGCATCGCGCAAGCAGTGTTTGCTGCTCGATAATACAACGTACCGTCCCAACGTCAATCGTTGCCCTCCAGACACCACACCCGTCTGATCGGACGATCCTCCCTTCTCAATGGAGGATGAGTGAACTTTACACCCAGTTCCTCATGCCTCTACCTTTTCCAACTGCATTGCGGTCGGCTTGGCTTCCAGTCTAACCAAATGCAGCTGAATACTAGTATTTTACATGGAGCGACTGCCTGTCTAACCTCCACAACCCAGTAAATGGATATTACGATACCTCTTGGTAAGACTGGTTGTCAGACTTTCTGGCTTATCCCGTAACGACTGTAAAAGATCAATGAATGTCAGCCGGGACCAACGGCTTAACGTGCTTTCCGAGGCAGAGAGATCTGTAAGAAACGCATGGTCAATTGGTCACCCATGCCTTTTTTTTTTGAGGTTGGGAAATCATCAAATGACTTCTCCCGCTCAGGGCAGAGCGAGAGGGTGTGTCAGACTTTTACTGACTAAAACCCACCCATGTTCCTTCCGTTGCCTGTGTGCCGGGGCCGCGATATCCCTTTCGGACAAACCCGCAACCCCAGCAGGCATTGGTCTTTCGACCCCGTCAGTTGGTGCTGATCTATTTGAGGCGCGCGTGGAACACAACGCGCCGTCGACACGGGCCTGGTCCTTATCGGACGGCGAGCTGTGGTCACCCATGCCTGGATCAATCGCGGCAAGTGTGCGGCTGTTATATTGCCACGAGCACCTTTTTGCACATACATACAACATAAACTCACAATATTATTAATTATTAAAATAATGATTCACACTGTTCATTCATTAGTCATTGTCGTTGATTTTTATGTTACTATCGTGCCTTTTTTTCTGTTGTGTGACCACAATAAATATTAAGAATTGCTTGGTTAGTTTATTTTATAAGGAAAATGGAATATTCATGTTTAGAGACGTCATCGAATCGTTACATAATTATTATGATGACGTAGTCTTACAGTACCTATGTTTTAATAACGGTTGGTGCCATTTAAGACCCGTTCAAGGTTAGAGTTTCAAAAAACCCATAGCCATTGAACATAATTAACCATTTAGGTAAAAAAAAATAACACCTTTCCTCTCGTCTTCCTGCATTCTATGGGAGTGATTTCGTGATAAGGGACGGAAGTGTGTACACACGGCTACACATCAAGCTATACATTTCCAGTTTATGCTGATCTCGCATTATATAGGATTTCCGTACAATACGAGGTCAGCTTATACTGCCAATGTATAGCTTGATGTGTAGCCGTGTGTACCAGGAAGCCGGGGAAGCGCGCGCTATTTGATTTGAAAAAAGAGCGCGCGCGTTGTTAGAGTTGGCCGTCAGACCAACCCATTTTCCGAGTTTGATATTCTCATGCCAAGATGTCAGATGAAGATGTTACACATCATATGTGACTACTGTCAGTAAGGCACTGTCGTATTTTTTTAATTTTATTTACGTTACCCGTCCGTGTTTGGGTCACAGAAAAACATAAGTGTAACAAATTTCAACTTAATCGGTCCATTAGATTCGGAGCAAATTGGATGTGACACTCGGCCAGACAGACAGACACACGAGTGATCCTATAAGGGTTCCGTTTTTACCTTTTGAGGTACGGAACCCTAAAAAACCTTTTGTCCACTTAGTACCAAGTTGCCATCGTACCTGACCTTTACTGAAGTTTTTTTCTCTCTTATCGGAACGAACTATTATGCGTAAGAGCAGCTCATTCCTTTTTTTTGTGATTATCATCTCTCGGGTCAACCTAGGAGTGTTTCGGCTGCTTAATCGGGCTATTCAGTTGATGCCTTAATAAATTAAGGCTTCCATCCGGTGCATTAAACTTATAAGCTAAGCGACTATACGCTAAGGGCCCTTGTACGGACCTCGGCTTAGGGCGTCGCTGGGGGAGGGCAGCAAGGGAGAGGCTAGAACAAATCGTGTCGCTCATGCCGTGGTTATAAAGCGGGGCCGTATGCATACTGCACAGGGTGCGTGCGCTCCACTTACATTTAATGAAGTTTCACCCCTCTTGGAGGCTATTTAAGTCGCATCTATTTTAGTAATAAGGGTTGCATGCAACACTGGTCGTGCCCCAGTTTCTCTCATGGCGCCTATTCAATAAAAGGGGTGCAAAAGTAAAGATGGCCGAGTTTTCTCCTCGCCCCATGGCCTTGACTACAGAGCTATGCCTAGAGATGCAGGAGACTTTTGAAGTTTAAATACAAAAGCTACTAAGGGAGAATTTCGCCAAAGGAACAATGCGATCAGAACGTCTACCGCGTTCAAGAGCCGAGTCAATATTCCAGAACCATGATGACATTGACAGCTCTTGAACGCGATTTAGAGTGGTTAGAGGCTCATTTTGGCGCTTGAATCACATTGACAGGGGGGCGACATTTGTGAAATTATATTGACAAAACAATATGGCGGCGTCAGTTCAAAAGACCTTTGTACAGGTATCGATGTGATGAGCGCATTCAGTTTCATTGGTGCAATTCCTCCTAAGTTTAAATCTAAAATCCGAAGTCCCGGTCTGAAGCTAGCCGATCACATAAAGTTATCGATGCATAAACTAGTGAGACGACACGGCTCGCCAGTTGGAACTGTACCCGCAGCCGCCGAGCGTGACGATGAGAACTGAGAACATGAGTCATCAGGTTTCTTGTACTTCCTGTAGGTACTAATTAAGGGTAATGAGTTTGATTTTATCATACAGTAATAACTGCCTCACTGACCCATTGCAGGAAAAAGATATCTCATACGGTTCTCCGGAAAGAGCATTGATTTGATAGCAACGTTTGCTATGTGATTGCAAATAGCCAAAAGCATAATCAGCCTATAATATTCCCAGGAGAGAGGTAGTGCTTTAATCCACCCTACGGGCCCAGTGCGTGTTGGTAGATGTCACTGAGTCTTCAAATGTTTGGTTCTACGACATGCCGGTTTCGAAACGATGTTTTCCTCTTCACCGTTTTGAGAGCAGTGGTTATGATATAATTTACACAAAGTAAAGCGCCTGTATGGGCTCGAACCTAAAACCTACAACTCGTAAGTCGCAGCCGTTACCACTGAGCCACCACTGCTAATATCCAGATATTCCAGATTATAGAAAAAAATACCGAATGAAGTATTAATTGTTTTATAAATAGCTCCATTCAATTGTTTCTTAAAATCACCTTCGTTTTTCGTCATCTGCTATATTATAGTCGTTCCATGGAAAATACCGGTATTCAGCTGCATCATCCGGTTAGACCGGAAGCCGACCCCAACATTTCTGTAGTTGGGAAAAGTCTCATCAGATGATAATAAAGGAATCTGTACTGTTTTTATGCGTGTGAATTTGTTTTCCCTGAGCTTACCGTATACTGGAGAGAAAATTTTACAGTAGGGCAATGTTTTTTACTGTCTTTTTCGTGTTTTTCTTTGGCTCCGCAAGCAGTTTACCGCGCGACTAGCATATCCCGACAATAATCGTCGGGTAGTAGCCCACCAGTCACAACACCCGTCTGGTCGGAGGATCCTCTCTTTTCTACGGAGGATGAGTGAAGTTTACACCCTGTTTCTCATACCTCTATACTGGTAACCCCGACGTGATAGATACCGCAACACGCCTGTCTTAAACTTATCTACCAAGTTCCCAGATACATTTCCGTCATAGGATTCTTCTGCCTACTATATCTGTTTTTACCAAGCTAACCCAGTTAGCACCCCTTCGTGCCCATGGCCTAGCTCTTTCTGTCGCCTGCGTTGCCATCACAAGTTTAACATTCATGCATCAACCCACAGACAAAATAAAAACCAAGACAGCGCTGCGAACAATACAGTGAAGCATGACAAAACTACACCGCCGCTCTATGCATACACGCTCACACACACACATTTACAACCTTTTACAATGACACGACACCACACAAAGTGCACACATGTTTACGAAAACGGTTTCACTTCACTATTGGTAGCGTCTTGGTTTTTTATTTGGTCCGAGCATAAACCCGGATAAGTCGAGAATTAACATTATCTCAGGTGCCAATTGACCTTATTATGGACGAGGTCTAGTTAATACGACCCCAAGGTTACTGGTAATAACATACGCAAGTTAACTATTAGCTCTGCATCCATGCTCCTTTGTGCCGTATGGCGTTCTAGTTTTGTTCGAAATGTATTCCGTTTACAGACTGCAACTGCTTGAAGACATGTGAAACTATATTAGGCTAATTCAATTAATATTTACTCTTAGCTTATATGAAATGCTAAAATACTATGTAAGTAATCAAATAATGTATTTGTCAATTTAGGTGATTTGTAAAAGTATCAGTCTTACGACTTTTGTCGCTGGCCGTACGACAAAATGTTGGTGGAGTTTGTGGGGCAAATACTTGGCAACCGACAAAATGTTAAGTGAAGTTTGTGAGCCAATTACTTGGCCACCGACAAAATGTTGAATTGGAGTTTGTGAGACGAATACTTGGCCACTTCTACGTCATTGCCAATTTCGTACAGGTCGATGAGATTGCAAAAGAACTGCTCATGCCGTTCGAATAGTCACTGTTAGCACCTTTTAAGCCGTTGGTCCTGCACCTGATTTCTCTTCCGTCGTGTCGGATTGTCGTCTATATTTCTCGACGGCATGTGAAGCCAAGTCAGAGGCCCAAGGGTGCCATAAAAACTATGACCCCATTTTAGCCACTAACCACACAAAAATGAAAGAATGGGCAAGAAAATGACGATGACTCGTAGAAGGACTGTTCCATTAGTTACACATAATGATTGAGTGGTATCGTAAGGGGTTATTTGGAGCCAGTAAACACTGCATATTCAACATGCTTACTGTATTGAAGGTGTGCATAATTTCCAATTTTACTCTTGTACAATGTTTGTTTACATTCCTTAGCGGGTTGGCTTCCACTCGAGTCGGTTTAATATGGAATGGAACAGCTTCTTCGATAATTTGTGGTGAACTCAATACACTCTTTAAAACTGCCTGTAAATGCAAATTGGCGATAGGTACTTAAGGCGACGATAACTGACTTTTAATGATTTTATAGTGAAGATCACGTTTAAACAAGTAGTGTTAATTAATGATTTGGACAATATATGTTAAATAAGAGCATTTTCTTAATTACTTAATATATGACATGAATATTTTAGATTATACTTATATTACATATTGAAATTAATTTGTAAAGTTATGTCTAACGCAGATAAAAAACTGATAATCACGCAAAAACTATCAGGCGTATTTTTCTGAAACCTTCACAATTTTAAAGATAATTTAATTATTGATATTTTAGTATTCGTGTTTTATTAAAATACCTTTTTTTTACTTGTTTTATGTATAATAAGTTAATAATGCGTCTAATTTCGGACAGCGCTCCTTGATGAACGAGTCCTATTATTACTAGCTGTGGACATACGACGCGTTGTGTGAGCTCAGTACAGAACGCGCAAGCTAACCACTCAAGGTCACTGGCATATATCTGCGTCTTAAGGGAGATGCGCTAGGGCAGCCCGCGAAATTAAAATTTTCTAGCGTTTTTTGCTGTTCACAGGTCAGTAGTCTAGACTTACTAATTCCATGCTGCCATGTAATGACATTCTAAGGTAGCCGTCTTGTTATAAACTTTGGGCGACCGAGCTCTGCTTGTGTGAAAATTCGGAGAAAAAGAATTTTCCCAGATATGAGACCTAGCTACATCGATTTTTCGCCCCCAGAAACCCTTATATTGCAACTTTCATCGAAATCGTCAGAGCCGTTTTCGAGAACGTGATTACAAAGATATACGCATATATAAACAAATATAGCTCGTTTAAATTGTATAGAATATTATTATAGATAGACATCCTCTGGCAACGAGGGATCAACGCGATGTACGATTTGTACAGAATACACTTTGGTTGATTAATAACATCCACAACAAACATTTCCAGCGGAAATTAACGTGTGAATAAATAAAGCAAGTAAAAGAAAGATGGCGCCGATTGGCGCCTAATGCGAGCCCAGTAATTCCTGTCGTTAAACCGTAGTTTGTCACCTGTCATGTCTGTCTGTCACTTGCCACTTTCTCCTGACTTCCACCTCGTTTCTAATGCAATCATTGATACGTGATAATGTTTGTATGTTCCCACGCGGGTTAAGCGTCTGTTGTCGAGGCTTGAATTTTGATGGGTGGGTGTTGATTGTCTTTGTAGATCTGCTGGTAGTTAAATTGTTATCGTATGTAGTTATGTCGTTGGTATGTTCCCATGCAGGTTAAGCGTTACAATATTATGTCGGGGTTCTTTTGAAAATTGTAAGTTGTACCTACCTAAGAAAAAATCTATACTATACCAGTCATTCCCAAAGTGGTCTATATCGACCCCCAGGAGTCGGGGACGACCTGGAAGTGGTCCATGTTAGGGGGAAACAAAATTGGGGTCCATGAGATGTAAGAGAGGGTTACGATAGTGGATATAAAAAATATGTTTTCGTGGTAAATTGTAACCTGTGTCAACTTTTTAGTTTGCTAGACCTCCAAGGTTATCTGTGCAAAAGATCACGGAGATTTGTTGCTTACTTCTTATGTGAAAACGTATCCATACAGACCTACCTTACTTCTACGGTTTTGTATCAAACTTATTTTCGCAATTTTGTAATATTACTACCTAGCGAAGTAGGAATATTATTGTGCATAGAAAAAATGTAAATCTAAGGCCCCTCACCCACGACAACTTATTGTAGCGATACTGTCGCGCGTTTTGTAGACGCGCGACAGTATCGCGACTATCGCGCGTTCGTCGCGTTTGCAACGTGCGACAGAAACAATGCAAACGCTCGGCTGTATCGATGCAAACGCGCGACCGTTTCTGACAACATCGGGGGAACAAGGGTGGAGAACGGAGGGAATGCTGGGGAATGTGCCCTGAAGCGCGATAGTAGCGATACAGAATCTGGGCGAAGGTACCATCGAAGAAGTTCATATCTATGCACCGTAAGGACTATTTCTGCTTGCAGTGCTCGGCCGCCATAGAACCGGGGTGGTAACAGATGTGGTCATCGCGTTCACGGGATTTTGTTTTCAAATTGCTTAAAGTCAAAGTCAAACAATTTATTTCAATTAGGCACATAAAAGGCACTTATGAACGTCAAGTTTACAAAAAATAGAATTGATTCTAGTCGCCCCTTCCAAAAGGTAGTTTTCGTATGGAGAAGAATGGGCAAGAAACTCCACCGTTACTCTTTTAAAATGTTTTTACAATATTTTGCATACATTAATTATATAATTATATGTGAAGACGATGCATCTAGAATAAGATTACTATACCGCGATAGGTAAAAAAGAATGAAAAATAAAGCAATTACAGATAAGTTAAATATGTGACAGATACATGGTGCTCACATATTTACAAACATTGTAAAATTATACGATATTCCTAACATTTTAACAAGTAATAATAATAAGTCAGTGTGTGAGTTCAAGAAATCACAGAATGTAAAATCAGTGTTATAAAAAATAACAAATACATAATTAAATAAGCAACCAGTTTGATTTTGTCTAGACTCTAAATTGTCCTATGGAGCAGGACCAGCATGTTTCCAAGCATTCTTATCTTGGATATAATCCTCTAATTTGTAATATGCTTGTTTACAGAGTGTACTTTTAATATGAGTTTTAAATTTTCATTCATTTAATTGTAATATATCACAAGGTATTTTATTGTAACATTTAACACAGTACCCCATAAAAGATGTATGTACTTTAGATAATCTGAAAAATGGTTGATCTATTTTATCTTTATTTCTAGTATTAAAATTATGTCTATCACTTATTTTATTAAAGATATGTAGATTTTTTCTTACATACATAATATTTTCATAAATGAAGATATGAAATTCTTCGATGGTACATAGCCAGCGACAGCATCGCGGCTGTATCGATACACATGCGCGACAGCATCGCTACTGCGTCGCTACAAAAAGTCGCCATGGGCGAGGCCTCTTAGCTGTAGTATAAATTTTCAGTTCACAAAAGTTAGAAATTTAAATCTTTCAAAGTGAGTACCACTAAAGACATTTGAAGACACCAAATACCCAGCAAAAAGACATTTGAAGTTGATGAATTTGCAAAAGATCAATATTAGGTAAGCGGGGGTAGGGGGTCTACCCTGACATATAAACAGACAGCAGAGGATTAGTAACAGGGTTCCGTTTGGCACCTTTCAGGTACGGAACCCTAAAAAGATGTTTTAGGCAGAGGTTAGGTGAAAGAAAGTAGGTATTTAAAAGTTGCTCGACCTTTTCGTAACTCGAGTGTACAATGTGTACTTACATACATACAGTCTCTGATGTCACTTTCCCACGGACGGTATTAGTAGGTTAAGCGCTCATCGGCGAGGCCGTTATCCGGATGGGAGACAGTTAAAATTTAAACTAACATTGCGAATTTTGTATCCGACATGTTAATTTAATGTTTGACGGTGATAAAACTTTCATTGAAACATTGTGTTAATATTTCGCCTGTATTCAGGGAAGGGGTAAACAGATTTCGCCGGTTATGTTTAAGGTTCCGTGCACGAAAAAAATCCTTTTCGTCAATAACTAAAAAAAAAAAAAAAAAAAAAAAAAAAAAAAAAAAAAAAAAAAAAAAAAAAAAAAAAAAAAAAAAACTTATCTTATTGTAAGAAAGCTAAAATAATTGAAACATTAAGTCTGTGTAACTATAAAAGTATAGTTTTCGTGGTGCTAAACCATTCGTGTCAGCCACAGCACCTGTTACTAGTTGCATCACAATTGCGCTCTCGAAAATATGGTTTATTTCGCCTTTGATTTACTTAATGAAGATATTGTAACATCATTAAAAAAAAAAACTTTCAAGGATAGCTGAAGACTAATGTGTGATTTGAAATTTCTTGATGTGGTTTGCTAAATAATAGGAAAAAATACATTACGGACAGGGTTATTAAAAAATAAAAGTTTTTACAACATTATTTTTCTCCTATATTTTTTATCGAAGTTGAAAAAAGTGGTTCAGCCAAATGCAAGTAGACCGTATAACGATGTTGATGATATTTTTAAATGTTCAAAATCAAAAGTAGTTTCTTGTAAAAAAGTGAGTAAACGTAGTCTCGCGTAATTTTTCGGAAAACTAGTTGCGAATATTTGTGATTTTCCATCAATACTAGACTTATTTGAAAAATCCCTTTCAGCCACATGCGAAACAAAGAACTCGACTTGTCAAATCACAGATAGTTTTGTTTAAATTCTTTTTCACTTTCTCACAACGAATGAACAAAATTGATCAAAATCAGTCGATTTCGTGCACGGCCTCTTAAGTTCCATCTAATAGGGGGCTAGCCTGTTGCTATCAACCAGGCATGAATCCAGACTCCGGGCTGCTACTATACAATTTATAGGTACATATAACGTTTATTTAGCTAAACATGACCCAAAGAAAGAACACAAAACAAAAACAAAAAAGTTGGGGTAAAATATGCGTTACAGTCACGCAAAACGGCCATCGCTCAGCATAATGCTGCGACCCTATGCGAGACAAAGCCCCACCGCTGATTAGCATCGTTCAGCATTCTCTCGACGGCCGGACGGCAGTGACAAAACCTGATAATGTTTTGTCTAACACGGGATCCTAACCTAGGATTCTTACTTGCTCCTACTTTGTCCATTAGGGAAGTAGACGTGGAAAAAAAAACTATTTAGTCCGTCAAGTCAGATAATAAAAAAATATATGACACGTATAATTTGCTATATCATATTAATAAAAAATGATTTACATATAACGCATTCAAGTGGGGGCTCGCTACGTCACAAGCCAGTATAAAATCTACAAGCCGGTCCGTCATGCTACATTTTAACGCATTGCCTACTCAATGTATTGCAGTAATCTTTTGACTACGTAAAAAAAGAAAAAATACGTGGCCAATATTTTTTATAGTCTACCTGACACTATACCAAGACAAGTGTTTTTTTTTTTTTTGAGTGTGGGAAATTATCAATCATTATCAATCAAATAACTTCTCCCGTTCTGGGCGAAGCGGGAGGGCGTGTCAAACTTTTACTGACTAAAACCCATCCGTGTTCCTTCCGTTGCCTGTGTGCCGGGGCCGCGATATCCTTTTCGGACTACTCGCAACCCCAGCAGGCATTGGCCCTAAAGGACCCCGTCAGTTGGTGCTGACATCTCTTTGAGGCGCGCGTGGATCACAACGCGCCGTCGACCCGGGCCTGGGTCCTAATCGGACGGCGAGCTACCCATTGCTCACCGTCCGCAAGCCCGCGCCTATGGTGGCCGGAAATCGGATTGCGACTTCCGACGCCCAGAACGTCTCCTGCGGCGACTAGGGGCGCGAGGTCACGAACCTGCCTTGCCTCCCTCATGCGTTCCGCCTCCTCCTTCGCTAGCATGACTGCTTCGCAGAAGGAAGTGACGGCCTCCCATGCACTTTCGCTCCGAACCATGGCCTGAACATGCTGCGCCGGCTACTAATAAATTGGGATCAGCACAGTAATTTTGATGTAGTAAAGTTAGAATCACCTTGAATTTTACAAATATTAAGTCTATTTTTAAAATTCTACAACCGTCCTCGTTTGTAGATCAATTGTCACTTTACAAGTATGTCAGCAAATAATTGTTGTTTGCATACAACTTAATGTGCGAAAATGGTACTTATTGCTGTGTTGTAAGGTATGTTTTTAAAAGTGAGATTTTGAGTAGTATGTGTGAAGTTATGAACGTAGAATTAGGGGCGCTTAGTGGTAAAATAATTTGTAGGAAAGATGTTAGTGGCATACTTGAACATAGTAAAGAGATTTACCTACTAAGACTTGATTTCGAAAAACACATTCAAGTGCACAATTTTTTTTTTTTTTTTGGGTGTGAAATCATCAAATGACTTCTCCCGCTCTGGGCAGAGCGAGAGGGTGTGTCAGACTTTTACTGACTAAAACCCACCCGTGTTCCTTCCGTTGCCTGTGTGCCGGGGCCGCGTTATCCCTTTCGGCCAAACCCGCAGCCCCAGCAGGCATTGGTCTTTCGACCCCGTCGGTTGGTGCTGACATCTCTTTGAGGCGCGCGTGGAACACAACGCGCCGTCGACACGGGCCTGGTCCTTATCGGACGGCGAGCTGCCCATTGCTCACCGTCCGCAGGCCCGCGCCTACGGTGGCCGGAAGTCGGCTCTTGACTCCCGACGCCCGGGGCGTCTCCTGCGGCGACTAGGGCCGCGAGGGCGTGCAGCTTGCATCTCCCTCGCGCGCCCCGCCTCCTTCGCGAGCATAACTGCTTCGCAGAAGGAGGTGACGGCCTCCCATGCACTCTCGCGCCGAACCATGGCCTGAACCAGGGCCGGACGCGAGAGATCGCCGCCGCCGATCGCCTCCGTGAGGACACGGCGGTGCTCCGCCCAAGCCGGGCAGACCTCCACCGTATGCTCCACCGTGTCCTCCGGGATTCAAGTACACACTTACAATATTATAGGGATGGTGACAATATTTTTTTTTTAGTCCGTCATGGAGATTATTAAAAAATATTGGACACTTATTTTTTCTTCTT
This sequence comes from Agrochola lota, assembly GCA_947364205.1. NCBI lineage: Eukaryota > Metazoa > Arthropoda > Insecta > Lepidoptera > Noctuidae > Agrochola > Agrochola lota. The sequence continues at coordinate 1,899,645 of OX376246.1, read as the reverse complement.
TTTACGTAATCTAAAGATTACGGCGATACATTGAGTTAAAATGTGCCATAACGTCACGAGTATGTAGATTTTATACCTACTTACTTTGTGACGTAGCGACTCACCAACTTAAAATGCGTTTTATCCTAAGTAATTTTTTAATATTATTATAAAGCAAAAATACGTGTCTAATATTTTTTTATTATCTGACTGACTCATCATCCCTTTTGTTGCTCGTGGCTAAATAATAACAGCCACACGAGTCATTGAAGGTAAAGCTACGCTTGCCGCGGTTGATTCGTGGATGGGTGGCTATCCGTTACATATCGTGGGTCGAGACCCCTCCGTCTCTCGGAAAGCATGTTTAGCCATTGGTCTGCTGTCATTCTTAAATCGTATCAAGGGTTATCGTGTTACCCAGTAACTGGGTTATGGAGGCCAAATAGGCAGTAGCTCCATGTAAAATACTGATATTCAGCTGAATCCGGTTAGACTGGAAGCAGACCCCAACATAGTTGGGAAAAAAGTATGCATATTGATTTGTTATATTATGTAGATCCATTTCGTGTGGAACTCGATTAGTAGAAATCTTCGTGAAGCTCGTCTGAGAAAGAGAATTCATGAAAATACGTTTAAGAGTTGCATTTCATAATCAATATTCTAGTTCGCTAGTTAGCCCCATTTCTTATTTCCATATAGTAATATTGTCAAATTAATCAAAACAGCGTAATATTTAACATCATTTGCGACGTTGCCCAGTTTGAGAATAAACGCTATATAATATTATTATTATTAAGCTACAAAATAATACACATAAAAGGAAAACCACAAACGTGCGTTGTGAAATGCTAAAACGGTACGCATTTAAAGTACCTAGAAATCGCTTTATATTGTAATTACTTATATCATAATAATTAAGTACCATGAACTGTTACGTCAAATGCCAACACGGGATTCCCAATAACTATTGAATAATAAATGTACAGTGGTGGACGGCTAATTAATAACACAAGTCCGTTTTTTGAAAGAAAATAAAGAATATACATTTATTTAGCAGAGACTAAAAGGCACACAATACAACATAATTATAATATATACAAGTAAGCAAAAAAAAAGGTATCCAATAAAAAGTGTTAAATAATATGTAGGTATGCATACGAGTATTGATAGAAAGATTCGCGACCATAACAAATATGGCTTTACAGAATTATAATCATTCGAATCAGCAATACAACTCCTCATGTTAGAATAATCCTAAAATGTCATGATTTTATGCAATAGTCATTCAATAGGATTATATGAACTTAGTGCGAATTTCACCAATGAACGCGTTCAAGAGCTGTCAGTGTCAAATTATTATGGAATATTGTGCACTGACAGCTCTTGAACGCGTTTAGATGTGCTGAACGCGTTCAATTTCATGGGTGAAATTCGCACTTAGAGATAGATAGATAGAATATTCTTTATTAGGCTGGGCAGAACACACTGGGCCCGCCTGGTAGATTACAGCCCACTCCCTCTCGAAGAGAGGAGGCCTGAGTCCCAGCAGTTAATATTATAGGCTAATTATGCTTATATTTATACCTAAGGATGAGATGAATGTCTCTTTACATAGCATACAAAATCCTCTAGCCAGCGGTTCTCAAACTTTTTTGGCGACGGAACACTTTTGCAAAACGAAATATTTGACGGAGCCCTAATAAAAAGTAAAGTAAGCGCCTAATTGTAGTTCCATTGTATCCTGCATAGACACGCGATAAGCAAATGCGACCAAATCTAAAATGAATTCTTGACGAAACGGTGAAAATGAATTTCGTTAAATCTGGTCCACTGCAATCCCGATTGTTTTCAATAGTGTGTGAAGATTGTGGCAGCAGACATAAAATACTACTGCTCCATACAGGAGTGAGATGGTTATCTACGGGTAAAACTTTTACAAGGCTATTAAAACTTGGGACGGAGTTACAAACTGTGCGAAACAGGATTCTCAAATCAACCTATGAAGCTATAAAAAGAAAATCCGCAATAGACTGGATGCCGGACCTAACATTTCACTGTCTTCTATCAATCTATCTATTTACTTACACTACTGTATGTTAGTAGTATTTAATTTAATTTTGACCAGTATTTTCGCGGAGCCCCCACAGAGGCTTTGCGGAGCCCAAGGGCTCCGCGGAGCACACTTTGAATATCGCTACTCTAGTCTATATGATAACATTATATAAAACTTGCTATTCATATCGGGAATTCTTCAAAACACGTCTGGTGAATGGAACTGGTCTCATAACAAAGAATGTGTCGGCTCATCTCGCGTTCTTTACCGTTCATTACTTGACAAATTACCGTGGGAAAATATAACTAGTACGGCATATGAGTACACTTGTAAGCGTAGCATCAGCTCATACACGTTGTGGAGGTCAGATAGGCAGTTGCTCCATGTAAAAACTGGTATTCAGTTGCATCCGGTTAGACTGGAAACCGACCCCAACATTATGAGACTATTCCTGAAAATTCACGTCACCGGTTGGCGCTGCTATGTCAAGAGGCCTTCCATTTCGATAATGAATATAAAATATATGATGAAGTTCATCATTCGTTTCATTCATTCGTTCATCATTCAGTCACGACTTCTTTTTACGTGTGGGTAGTAACTAACTTGGTTTTAGAGTTTTAAAGCCGCCTTAGGGCCTCTGACGTGGCTGCAGCCGTCACAATCACAATCTGAATAATTTTGAAGGATATTGCTATTTCATTGCTTCATATGTTCGAAAAAATGGTCTTCTCAACACTCAACAACGTAAATGACGCCATGAATGTTGTTGAACTGTCAAAATGAAATGGATTGTGATTGATCGTGTGTGTGTGTTACGCAATTATTGTGTAGGTCTCCCATAAAGTTACAGTGCTAATTGATTTAGCAATTTTCTAAGTGATTGGTTTTTTTAACTAATTTCACAAGAAAATATCATAAACATTATTAAAATAAGATTAAACAATCACAATCTATCATTTTGTCTACTTTTCCGTCGACAAAACCCGTAGAAACCCCGTTTTTATGGTTGTCATGCTACGCGTACTGGAGATCACAAATTAAATATACACTCTTATAAAACTAAAAAAAAACAAAGCAAAATTAAAATAAAAGCACAAGTCCTGTACGAGGCCAAAATACTACGAGTATCTCAGCATGATGCTGCGACAACTTTTTGCTTTTTGTAATAATTAGGGTTATCGTAATTCTATCTGATTCCACCATCGACACCCGGACCACCAGACGTACTGCAGGGAACCATCCGCACTTGGTCGATATACCGTCAAGTCGTACTCAGTGCTTGTCCTTCACATTTACTATGAAACATGAAAAGAAAGAAAATATGTTTATTTGCGGTAAACAGGACGCCAAGAAAGAAAATAAAACAAAAAAGAACAAGTTGGGGGAAAATATGCGTCACATCCACGCAAAACGGGTACCGCTCAGCATAATGCTGCGACCCAATGCGAGACAGAGCCCCAGCGCTGATTTTCAACTACAGCCGTCGCACGGCTGGTGTGGAACTCTTTGCCAGCGTCTGTGTTACCTTCCGCGTGTAACCACCATCGAAATCAAGAGTGAACAGGCATCTTCTGAGCTTGCTCGTTCCACCGTAGACTCGATCCATCACTTTCCACCAGCAGGTCCCATTTAGGAGTAAAAAACAAACTTAACATTGTGGTTGAAAAACATGTTCTCCCATATATCGATATACGTCACGGTCAATTCTCCAACTGCAAATGTAAGACAGTAATCGCAACAAAAAAAATCGCAAATTAACAATTTTTAAACTTTTTCCTTTACATGTGCTGAGATATTGCTTCCTGCCAAATTTCATGATTCTAGGACAACGGGAAGTACCCTGTAGGTTTTGATTTATTTGCGAGTACAAAATATGTCGTATAAATGGCCGTATTTTTTATTGCGTTGACTTAGAAGCTTGATTTTTTTTAGAGCTCCAAGGGAACATAGACCTACGTATTTTATATTAATTTCAACTTGATACCTCCACGCGTTCCTGAGAAAAAGGGTTTTGACTCTTGACAGACTGACAGACGGACGGACAACGAAGTGATCCTATAAAGTTTCCGTTTTTTTTATTTTTGAGGTACAGAACCCTAAAAATAAGTATTACTACAGACGTGCATTTGACCGTACTTTAGGAACACAGGATGTAAAACCTGTCGTTCAAGGCGATAGCTTGCTTCATGCCCTTGCGCAGTGCAGCCGCCGATAGTGTTTATCTTTGTCTGTTCGAAAGGATGGGTTTACTGTTATTATTAGACAGAGAAAAAAATAAGTTCTATGTTTCTGTCTCTCTCTTTTAAAGTGGATGTGCGAGCTAGAATTGGTCTGTTGAATGACTTTTTCATGTAATCCTGACATTTGAGACTAATTCTAATTAAGAGAGATGTATTAATGATTCAAATTCTGTACATACATAAGTAAGTGTTATGGTCGGGAGACATATTTTGATCAAGATACAATCTGACACTGCAAGAAAATTTTAATTTGTCGGGCTACTTCTGCGGATCCACCTTAATAGACCTTAGAAAGAGGAGGTTTTGAATTCGACCGTATTTTAAAGTTTCTGAATTTGATATGTTGAGTAAACTTTATAGTGGTAGTAAGCATTCTGAAATCAACATAATTTTCACCAGCTTAAAGTTGATATTCATTTAAGACACAGATATATATCGTGTTCTGTACTGAGCCCACGCAATGCGTCGTATTGTACGTCCAGCCAGTAATAAGAGCCGCCTATCAAGGACACCTGCCTCGAATTTGACGCATTATTAATTTATACTAAAAAAAAACAATTATTAAATTATCTTTAAAATGGTGAAGGTTTCAGAAAAGTACGCTTGATAGATTTTGCGTGATTCTCAGTTTTTTATCCGCGTTAGACTTAACTTTACAAATTAATTTCACTATGTAATATAAACATAATCTAAAATATTCATATATTAAGTTATTAAGAAAATGCTTTTATTTAACATATATTTTTTCCAAATCATTAACCCTACTCGTTTGGACGTGATCTCCAGTACATAATAATCATTAAAAGTCGGTTATCGTGGAAATAACATCAAATAGCCAACCCGTCTTGAGCATGCGTGGAGATCGATGCTCATGCCTTCTCTGTATGAGACGAGGCCTTTGCCCTGCAGTGGGACAGTAACAGGCTTGTATTATCATAAACATTTGTAAACAAGGATTCAAATAGACTTTCCTTACATCCTTGCGCAGTACATCCACCGATAGTATTTATCTTGTACTGTTCGAAAGGATGCGTCTACTGAGAGATAAAATATAACAAGGCCGTTTGTCTCTTTCGTTTAATCGACATGGGCTGATTTCACCAACGTTAGAGAATATCCTTCTAACAAAATTGGCGTCTGATAGATTTTGTATGGAAGACGTCTATACTAAAATACTAATAATACTAAAGAGGTAGTAAGTTTGTATGTAGGGATAATCTTTACTGATCCAGTTCCGAAAATAGGGATGATGCCTGGGTAAAAAAATGAAATTCTAATTAGTCCGTCAGTCAGATAATAAAAAAAATATTAGACACGTATTTTTTGCTTTATCATATTAATAAAAAAATACTTAGATAAAACGCATTTTAAGTTGGGGAGTGAGGGTTCGCTACGTCACAAGTCGGCATAAAATCTACTGGAGAGTGACGTCATGCCACATTTTAACTCAATGTATTACCGTAACACTTTGATTACGTAAAAAAAGAAACAATACGGGTCCAATATTTTGTAATAATCTATCTGACGGACAAAAAAAAATTGTGACTTCGTCTGCGATCCAGAATATAAAGTAACCATGTCCTTCTCGAGGGCATAGTCTACCCATGTGCCAAATTTCATCCACATCCGTTCGTCCGTTTTAGCGTGAAAGCGTAACAAACAAACAAACACACTTCCGCATCTATAATATTAGTTAGGATTAGGATTTTAAAACCAGATAAATGTAAATAAATCAGATTTAGTTTTCGTTTTAGGTTGAGACGTGCAGGAATTGTCCAATCACAGTCGAGGCGAGAGTGGATTTCAACTATGGTTGATTCCTGGAGGTCTCCGTTTATTTTCGGATAAAGATCTGGCGTTGGAAAAATCAGCTCTGAGAAAGAGAGTGGTCCTGATTTCACCTGTATTTTGTGGTTTCTGATTAAGCTATGCAAGTAAACTTTATAAAATTGCAATGCGGTGAAAAAACTGGACAGTTCGGTGTCTGTCTGTGCCAGGCTAGTTTCTCAAGAAGTATTTGACGTAATTAGTTTACACATAGAAGGTGCGTGGTACTTCACTTTGTTGGGTGTTTGAATAAGACGTTTTGAGTAAAAAACTAAAGCAAATAGGGATGATGCCCGAGTAAAAAAAAAACTAATTAGTCCGTCAGGCAGATAATAAAAAAATATTAGACACGTATTTTTTGCTTTATCATATTAATAACAAAATACTTAGATAAAAGGCATTTTAAGTTGGGGAGTGGGGGTCGCTACGTCACAAGTAAGTATAAAATCTACATACTCGTGACGTCATGGCCCATTTTAACTCAATGTATCGCCGTAATCTTTAGATTCCGTATAAAAAGAAAAAATACGTGTCAAACATTTTTTAATAATCTCCAAGACACTAAAAAAAATATGTTATCATCCCTATTTCGGCAGTCATAGGAAGGAACTTCTCATTAAACTTATAGTAAACTTAGCTGCGCCCTGCGGTTTCACCCGCATAAATCTCGATCCCGTGGGAATATCGGGATAAAAGGTATCCCATGTCCTTCTCCAGGTCATGGTCTACCCATGTGCCAAATTTCATCCAAATCCGTTCAGGCATTTTATCGTGAAAGCGCCACAAACAAACAAAATCACTTTCGCTTTTATAATGTTAGTTAGGATTTCTGTGACTGTCTCGTTGGTTTAGTGGTCGCAAGCGGTACTGCCGAACATGAGCTCCTGGCTTCGATTCCTAGGTTGGGAAAAGTTTTATTGGGTTTTTCCATCAGGAACTTCTCAGTAGTAGACCGGAGTAAGGACCCCTGTCCGGTTGGAGGCAAATGGCTCGCCTTCTATTACATGCGACTTAAGTAGGTAGCTATACTCTGTTCGAAAAGTATCTGATAGAAATGTAAACAAATGGATCAGAAAAAATACACGTGGTTTTTTTTTTTTTTGTGAAAGTTACTGCCGAAATGTGGGTGTACCTTTAACATGGGTACACCTCTGCTTAATACTTCGGGAAAACAAGGCGTGATGTTATGTTATATCATCTTACTTACGAATATGCTCTGATTTTATTATTTGAATGGGTACTTACTTAAATGCGAAGTTCTAATTGTAAATCACCTAAAAGATGTTTTGACATTTGACAATTGAGGTTAATTTTATAACTCTAGGGATACACCTATGTATAACCCTTCACTGAAGGGTTATACATAGGGTAAGGGTAAGGTCTTCTTTTGACCATTCCAGAAATAGAAGCTACTTTGTCAACTTAATGCAAAAATGTATGAGAAAGAATTGAGCGTAGGTTACAGGAGCGAGCGAAGCGAGCTCAAAAATTTTGGCGCCCTACGTTACTACTCCAACTTGGTCATTTCTGCGCCCGGTGCCTGAGCACCGCTGGCACCGCCCTAGTTACGGCATAGCGGCACTGCTCTTTAGGGAATACAATTGGCCATTTAGCATCAACTATATTAATAATTCTTACATATCATTGATATTTTCCTGTCGTTATCAAGGTAATTAATTTATAAATATTTATAAATTAATACATTTATTTATAACTCAATATACATAATAAATATATCGTCACCATGTTTACCTTCGTTCAAAAACTGTTGATAACCAATGACCTAGTTTTTAAATAGTATTTCTATTTTTACACGTTCCACTGCGCAAGATAATAGTTTACTTAACATCGCATACCTGTATTCCTCAAAAGTTGAGAGGTGTTTAGTATAGGCACAGAATAAATAAGTAGCAGTATTATATCTCGGCAAAAACCTTGAAATAATTACTTACGGCCGCTCGGTAGATAAACCTTCCGCGTCAGTGCGTAACCGGCGCGCACTTACAATTGCTGGGACACAGGACTCCCATCTTCGAGAGGGAGTGGGCTGTAATCTACCACGCGGGCCGAGTGGTAGATGTGATCCGCCTGTGTGGGCCGAGTGGTGGTTGGTAGATGTCATGTCTTCGAATTTTTGGTACAACCAAAAATTCGTCAGTCTATATCGATGATGTTATAGTTCCTGTCACTGTTATTTACATAGCAGGTAGTGGTATTCGAATTTCTGTGGGGTAGGTACCACAACTAAAAAGAGAAAAATAAAAACTTTTTACAAAAAAAAGGCAACAGACTTAAAAAAAAAAAAAAAACCATTGACACCAACTTCCGAAATTAAAGTAATTTTTCACTTTGTAGTGATTTTTGTGAATGTCGGTTGTTTTTTTGGAGTTGGTTAAAAAGAGTGAAGCGGAGTTCCTTTCCTCTCCGAAGTGTTTTGTAACTAGACGATTAACTGCAGGTTTCCTCACGCTCTCTGCTATTCAATTAATAATTACGTATCAATTATTTATTCATACAGAGAATCGAAAGTCAATTGTTTATCGCGCGTGGGTAGACAGAGAAAGTGTAAGCGGAACACAACGTTTTTGTTGATGGAGTCGGTATGTTTGTGGGGATTTTGTTCGGGTTTATTAAAAATATTAACATATATGTAGTCTAGATCTATACTTATACAATACCACCCATGGGCATGCGCCCGCCCGTATTTTTCTGAATATTCATGATTTTTTTTTCGAAAATTAACTCAAAAAGGGGTGTCTTTTTTATTTCATTATTTATTTAGCCTCCTTCTTCCTATAATTCGTTATTTACTACTAGTAAGTAGGTTACCCATGGAGTTTCGCACTAACACCTCGATAGGCCAAGAACTCGGCATCAAAAATCGTCATTCTATTCGGTCCAAACGCGCATTCTCAAATACTTCGGAGACGTCTCGAGGCGGGAGACGCTATAGAGCGCCTTGTCGTGCAGGGTAGAGTGGAGGGCACGAGACCTCGTGGACGCTCACCCATGAGATAGACTGACCAAATTAATTCCGCAGTGGGCGAACACAAAAAATCGGAGTAGATGGCGAGAAATCGTGAGGCGAATCATATCAGCACATACGGCAGCGCAGAGAGCAAAGGGCGCTGACCACCTTGTTTTCATTTCTCGTTTCTCCCTCTTCCCCTAGTTATCTAGCCCCCCACTTTCAGTACATTTGCGCAAACCACAATAGAACCCTACGTTCATCACACAATCGTCTTCTTCAATATCCCACTCACCGCACTGACTTCATTCACTCTTCCTTCTTCGTTCAATCTATTTCGTTGTGGAATGCGCTCCCCCAGGAAATCAGGATGGCAACCAACCGATTATCCTTTAAAGTTAAAGTTCGCGAGCACATTCGTAAGAAGCTGGCAGTATCATCACAACGGTAATGTTTTCCCATTGTTTGTCTTATTTGTTTTAGTATATTCGTGTATTTATGTGTATTTATCTGTTCTTGTATTTATTAATATTGTTAATAGGTATATGTACATCCTTATATTTAAATAAATATTTATTCCACAATTTTAGATATTGCACCTACCACTGTTTATTTCTGCATCACCCAAAGGTTGACTGGTAGAAAATGCCTATGCCGCCTCGGTACATATGTGTGCTTAAAGTGTTAAATAAATAAAATTAGCCTCTGGATAAGAAACTACATGAAGACCACGACCGCTCTGTCAAGAGTGCTACGATGAACAAGACTAAATAACCAACAAAGAAAATATTTTATTTCTCTGCGAGCCTATGAGGAATGCAAGCGTACCAATTTCTTCTCATTTTCATGACTCTTTCATCAATGTATTTACCATCGGAAAGTTATTTAAAGCCTGAGTTAGTATATTTTTATAACTTTCACACGTGCAAATAGTTCCCAGATATAATAATATCGAACTCAACCATACTAGTAAAATCCCGATCTAAATTCTACTCATGCCATAGTTTAGGGATTTCCGTTTATCTGTCCTATTTGGATCGGCTCCAAGCTCCATGTTGAAACAAATGAATGTTCGTCATTAATTTATTATTCATCATCAACGTTCTCTTTCAATTTATTTGTGGTCGGTGAAGCATTTCTCCTTCGTCCATAAATCTTCATCGGCCGTCAGCTCAGTATTCACCCCATTTCTAACTTTATCATCTTTCACGCAAACCGTTTTTTTTTTTTTTCTCTTTTCTTATATCCAGACATTCTGTTTTTAGGGTTCCGTAGTAGACAAGGAACCCTTATAGTTTCGCCATGTCCGTCTCTCTGTCTGTCCGTCTGTCTGTCCGCGGCTTAGCTCAGAGACGGTTAGTACTAGAAAGCTGCAATTTAGCATATGTATACATATTAGGTAATCATGCCGACAAAGTGGTAAAATAAAATCAAGAAAAATATTTTTTTTTTAGGGTACCTACCTCCCTTACACGTAAAGTGGGGATGTTTTTTTTTTCTCATCTATCCCATGTTGTGGGGTATCGTTAGAAAGGTCTTTCAAAAATAGCACTAGTATATATAACGAAATTAAAAGGAAAATTATCAGAGCTAAGTAGGCTGTACAGGTTAACGAGTAATAATCGACAAACTTAAATTTGCGGTTTTAAAAACATGATCTCCCATACATTCTGTATGGGAGAACATGTTTTTCAACTACAGTGTTAAGTTTGTTCTTAGGATAAATTCATCCCAACTACGGAACCCTTCATTGTGCGTGGTCCAACACGCACTTGGCCGGTTTTTTTTTCATACTGTTTTTGCCATATGCTCCTCATTAGAGATTTCTGTGTCATCATCAACATCCGGGTCCGTACCTAGATCTCAAATATTTACCATCGCCGTAATTTTTTTTTCTCTATCAGTCGTTAACTCCGTAGACATATCCTTTCTAGCCCTATCATCTTCCACATAATCCATCCATCTTTTCTTTATTCCAATTCTTTTCCTATATAGCCATTTATGTAACACTTTTACTGTCACATTTATTTGTGGTCATCACAGCATGTCTTATTCTATATAACTCTTCCAGCCGTCATCTCAGTATTTACCCCCGTTCTAGCCAAAGCGTCTTTTACAAAACCCATTCCTCTATTGAGGTCGATGTAACATGTCTTTTTTTTCCATAGGTACACCTCTAATACCAGCACCCACTTTCCATAATATTTGCCATGCATCCATATTTTGATGTTGGCACATTTATACTTACTGCTTTTCTGTCAAACCAACTGTTACCCTAATTGCGTATCACACGATCAATCATAATGTGAATCATTGTGAAGGATATTGCTAATCCATTTCTTCATATGTTCGAAATATTTGTCTTCTGAACCACTTAAATACCGCAATGAATGTTGTTGAACTGTCAAAATGAAACAGATTGTGATTGATCGCAATTACGCAATTAGGGTGATGTACTGGATCTGCGTGATGAGTAGCTCGTGGCTAAGTAATAACAACCGCACGGGTCGATCCATCAGGTTAAGCTACGGTTGCTGTGGTTGGTCCGTGGATGGGTGACCATCTTTACATACCGAGACTTCTCCGTGCCTCGGAAAGCACGTTAAGCCGTTGGTCCCGGTTGTCATTCCTGGATCTTTGACAGTCGTTACGGGTCGTCAGAAGCCCGAAAGTCTGACAACCAGTCTTACCAAGGGGTATCGTATCCAGATATTGGGTTGTAGAGGCCAGATAGGCAGTCGCTCCATGTAAAATACTGGTATTCAGCCGCATCCGGTAGACTGGAAGCCGACCCCAACATAGTTGGGAAAAGGGTCGGCAGATTGACGGGATCTGCGTGGTGAATTTCGACCCGCTTCCTCTCACAAAGAGGAGGCCTAAACCCCAGCAGTGGGAATATTATAGACTGATTTGGTTCAATGATCTGCATTGGGGATTTCCGCACACTTGTCCTATTTGGATCAGCTCCAAACTGTATGTCGAAACAAATGAAGACTACTCATTAATATTAGTATTGTTATGTAATTGTTATTCATCCATCTTGATCTCCTAGTTAGGAGTGAAGGTTAGTCATGTAATGGTAGTCAGTCTCTTTGTTAAATGTAGACAATAAATAAAGAATAAAATTTGGGCTGCCACTAGAATACCTCAGAAATTTTGACAATCTGCGTTATTTTGGTAGAGGGACTGACCCAGCACGCTTAGCATGACCACAATAGAAACGGGTTTTGTCGACGGAAGAATAGACAAAATGACAGATAAACAATCACAATTTGTCATTTTGTCTATTCTTCCGTCATAATTATTGTAGTAAAATTTAAAAAAGCAGAAAGTCCTGTACAAGGCGAAAGGCTCCTATCTCAGCATGATGCTGCGACATTTAAAAATAAATGTCCCAACGCTGGTATTCGCGCATTGGTGTGGTCTGGCTGGAAGCAAAAGTATTAGAATTTCAAGTGTCTGTAGGTGACATTAATCACTAATGCCAGCCTTTAGCGTGTTTTGCGAACGTTATAAAAAAAAAAAGGGAATTCAAAAGTCATTTATTCAAAATAGGCTGAGAATCAGCACTTTTCGAACGTCAAAATTACTTAAAACAGTCCGACAAAATAGCCTGCCCTTCACCACTTCCTAGTGCTTTAGCTGGGAAGAAGAAGTGGCTCAACAAACTCCCGAGCAGCACAGCTGTCTGTTCAGTTGGAAAAACTTGATTCTATACAATAGTAGCAGCATAAAACATTAAACAAAAATATTTTATTAATCCACCTACCTGTCTTGTCTATTACATCAACTTTTGAACCGACTTCAAAAAAGAAAAAGGTTTCAGTTCGTCATTTGTAAATAGGCTCGCCCTTTATTACATGGGACTTAAACATAACTGGCGAAATGATGATGTTAAGTTAAGAAAGATGGGAGTTTTTTAGCGTTCCTACAAGCTTCCTGTCATTGTGCAGTTCTAAAAGTAATTTTAAAAAATCTGGGATTGTGTTTTGTACAAGTTAGAGTGCAACTAAGTAGCGGTTTCCGCGATGCTCCTACGTGTGAAGATGTTAAGGCAACGACAGCCGACTTTTAATGATTTTATACTGAAGATCTCGTCTAAACGAGTAGTGTTAATGATTTGGAAAAAACATATGTTAAATAAGAGCATTTTCTTAATAACTTAATATATTAATATTTTAGATTATGTTTATATTACATAGTGAAATTAATTTGTAAAGTTATGTCTAACGCGGATAAAAAACTGAGAATCACGCAAAATCTATCATGCGTATTTTTCTGAAACCTTCACCATTTTAAATATAATTTTATTATTGATCTTTTAGTCCCCGTACGTGTTTTATTAAAATATATTTTGTTTTATGTATAATAAATTAATAATGCAGGAATTAAAATCGGGACAGCGCTTCTTGATGGGGACTCCTATTACTGGCTGGACGTACGACGCGTTGCGTGAGCTCAGTACAGAACATGCAAGGGCATATACTTGCGTCTTAATTTCAACAATATCAAATGCGTCTGATCTTTGCGTGGGCATTTGGAGGGCGAGAGGATTGCCAAAGAAAAGATGTTTGGATGATAAAGTCAAATTATTTATTTCAAATGGGCCCTTGTACGTACTTTTGAACGTTCAAAGTTTACAAAAAATATATATATTGATTCTAGTCTCCCCTTCCAAAAGGTAGTTTTCGTATGGAGAAGAATGGCCAAGAAACTCAACAGTTCTATAGGATTTAAATAAAAGTAGATAGATATGTGTAGCAAATAAAATTAAACTCGATTTGATATAGTTTAATATATTAATTAATAAATATTTTATTATTAATTTATAATTATATAGCGCTTTATATGGAAAGAAATAAAATGGTATGGTTGACACTGGACGGTCGTCAATAAATAATAGATATCATCATGGATTCATACAAATGACATTTGTATTTATTCAAGAAAAGGGAGAATTGAAATTTCAAAACGGCTATTTGACACTTCCCGTGACCCAAGGGCTGGTTTTTACCTTGGGCAGAGGCTAAGCATTGCCATACAACGTTGCAATGCGGCCAGTCTCTTGGGTACATTACCAGTCGACAGCGATGCGGATGAATTTTACGATGTTTTTGAATAGTTTTAGTTACTATATAATTTTGCTATTTTTATAAATTCATTAGTTATAAGTGGTTATGGACCCACTTGTAAATATTACCCTTTAGTTGTTAACTAAACCGAACAAATAAATATAAGAAAAGGGAGTGAATAAAATGAAATTGTTTATTAACCAGATAAACAGCAAACTTACAAATGAATGGAGGAATGATTACGTGACGGTAGTCATGGGAGAATGGAAAAGAAAACATGTTGCGACGACTCCAAGTAAATAATACGCACGGCTACACATCAAGCTATACATTTCCAGTATAAGCTGACCTCACATTGTACGGAAATCCTATACAATGCGAGATCAGCATAAACTGGAAAAGTAGGTATAGCTTGATGTGTAGCCGTGTGTACATGTTTTTTTCCAAGTTGCAGCGGGAAGATGATGATATCAATTGCATCTTAAGATTCAAAATCCGTGTATACTATAACAGCACTCAACGCAATGGATTTCGTTAAACTGTCAAAACAAAAAAAAAAAAAAAACGACTTTCAAAAAAAAATCGGAAGTCGGTGTCTTTGGATTTGTGTTTTAGGTTTTGCCGCCGCCTTGTGAAATTAAAGTAATTTTTCACTTTGTAGTGTTTTTTTTTTTGGAAGTCGGAAGTAATTTTTTGGTAAAAAAGTTTTTTTTTTCTCTTTTTTGTTATGATAACCAATTCGTTTACCACTACTTGCTAAGACTGACAGTGACAGGAAGTATCAAACATATGCAAAATGAATTAAATACGTATATTATCGAAGCTAACTCAAAAACTACCGAAACATGGTTATTAAAATTTATAGGGGACCACCGCGTAAGCTTCCTCTACCAAGAATTTTCAAAACCGGTCCACAACTGACGAAAATATATATAATAATGAACAAATATAAAAAATATAAATTAAATACTTACACACAGACGAACATATAACCTCTTCCTTTTTTGAAGTCAGTTAAAAACATAAAAAAAAACATAAAAAAAAAACAACAAAACACAAACACAAACATAATAAAATAAATAAATAAAATAAATCCTATGTTTTTTTATTTATCTGTTAAGTAATCTGAAATATTTATATAATCATGTTTTGTAACAGCCATAATAATATGGTTTGATAACTCATCATAATAATTTCATAATCGTTATTAATAATAGATCATTATTATCATCGTATCTAAAATCACGTAACATACGAGGAAAGATTTGCTTTTTAATTATTGAGATTTTGAGGAAATCCGTTTGGGGATTATTTTTATTTTTTACGTTACGTTAAAACGTTACAGTTAGAATCTACAAAATATTGTCGCTTATAGTGTGTTGTATGACTGCTTTGCTTCTCTAACTTACACGATAGATTTTGCCGCGGTTTTCACTGTAATTTAGAACATTTTATTCCGGAAGGTTTATGTATTATATATTATTAAATTTAAGAGCGTTCATCTGAAAAGTTGGCAACGTCGCAAATTGCTGTCCTGATTTGATTGATTTGGCAAATAATGAATTGCAATTATAACACTGAATTTGATGTTGTTAACCATTTTAGGTGTACAAAAAGCATTTGAAAAGTTTCCAAATTGAACTTTTTTTACTTCTAAAATAAATTTTTCGGTGTTACGATATTAATTAAGATTGCATTTCATAATCAATATTTTAGTTCACTACTCAGCCATATTTCTTATTTCCATACAGTAATGTTGGCAAATTAATAAAAACGGCGAAATATTTGACAGCTTTTTGCGACGTTTCCCACTTTCTGTATAAACGCTCTTAACTTTTAGCACAGAAAACTCCATGTTTTGACGTTACCATTGCACTCGTATGAAGCAAGTGGTCTACTCCCTTAGAACCAAATCTGTAGTTTCGGCCGATGTTACGGGCGTCTGACACTCCATATCGTCACGGATCTAAGATTACTACCTACGAGACCCGAATTAAGAATGAATGACAACACTATTTGACAGTTGTCCTTACTCCCGATCTTAGACAAAATAAAAAACCAAGACAGAGCGCTGTCAACAGTGAAGTGAAGCCGGTTTCGTAAACATGTGTGCACTTTGTGTGGTGTAGTGTCATTGTAAAAGGTTGTAAATGTGTGTGTGTGAGTGTGTTTGCACAGAGTGGCTGTGTAGTTTAGTTTTGGCATGCTTCACTGTATTGTTCGCAGCGCTGTCTTAGTTTACTATTTGGTCTGAGCTCCCAGTGTATCCGCCCGAAAAAGTTAATCTATGTTCAAGTCCATATGAACATATCTACTTTATAGTTTTATACTTAGTTCAATTAAGTAATTATATTGGTTTTGTTAGGTTAGATCTCTAGTCTCATAAACTGGCAACTTTATTTGAGACTTCCTGTATCTTTGGTACTTAGAAAATTTGTCTTCGGGTGTAGGGTTCGTTCCGAAGTAACGAACTTCTTTCGGACGGGCCATTACCTTCGTTGACGGACTTAGAGAGAGTAGGCCCCCAGGGACGGGTCGCTAATCTATTAAATATTTTTGTCTAATTGCACCTTGCCTGCGGCTACTAATCAAATTACAAAGCTAACTCACAGCAAAAAGTGAAAAGGTAATCAAAAACTCATTAATTTCTAATTTCAAGTAAAAGTTAACAATACACGCTACAGTATTGCACAACTTATGTATTCGGCTTATATAAAACCCACCCATGTTCCTTCCATTGCCTGTGTGCCGAGGCCGCGATATCCCTTTCGGACAAACCCGCAACCCCAGCAGGCATTGGTCTTTCGACCCCGTCAGTTGGTGCTGACATCTCTTTGAGGCGCGCGTGGAACACAACGCGCCGTCGACACGGGCCTGGTCCTTATCGGACGGCGAGCTGGCCATTGCTCACCGTCCGCAAGCCCGCGCCTACGGTGGCCGGTAGTCGGCTCTCAACTCCCGACGCCCGGGGCGACTAGGGCCGCGAGGGCGTGCAGCTTGCATCTCCCTCGCGCGCTCCGCCTCCTCCTTCGCGAACATAACTGCTTCGCAGAAGGAGGTGACGGCCTCCCATGCACTCTCGCTCCGAACCATGGCCTGAACCAGGGCCGGACGCGAGAGATAACACGATACCCCTTGGTAAGACTGCTTGTCAACTGTCGGGCTTCTGATTTCCCGTAACTTCTGACATAGATCTACGAATGACTGCCGGGACCAACGACTTAAGGCGACGATAACCGACTTTTAATGATTTTATACTGAAGATCACGTCTAAACGAGCAGTGTCATTGATTTGGAAAAAATATATGTTAAATTAGAGCATTTTCTTAATAACTAAATATAAATATATTTTTGATTATGTTTAAATTACATAGAGAAATTAATTTGTAAAGTTATGTCTAACGCGGATAAAAAACTATGAATCCACGAAAATCTATCAAGCGTATTTTTATGAAACCTTCACCATTTTAAAGATAATTTAACTATTGATCTTGTTTTAAGAAAATACCTTTTATGTATAATAAATTAATAATGCGTCTAATTTAGGACAGCGCTCCTGGATGGGCGAGTCCTATTACTTGCTGGACGTACGACGCGTTGCGTGAGCTCAGTACAGAACACGCAAGCTAACCACTCAAGGTCACTGGCATATATCTGCGCCTTAACGTGCTTTCCGAGGCTCGACCCCTGTTACATGGAACAAACATGACTGGCTGGGTGTGCGTGTACCTACTGTATCTTTTTGCCGTTTAGGAATACAGTCTTTATGCTATGTGACATTTGTGCGACATTCTGTCGTCATAACACACTGGGTGCTTGCTCTCAATTTTGTTACCAACACGAATATAAAAGTGAAATGCAACCAAAACCTCATTTGTTATGAATGCCAGGTAAAAGTGAGGTTTATGGCTATGCGTGAGTGGATTGACGAGTGTAATTCGTATGGGTTTTATGTAAGCTTTTATGTACGATATGGTGTTATAAAGTTATCTAATGTATTTTTGCTGAGATGAACAGGGTAAATTCATTTGTGCATTATTTATTGAACCCCTTTCTCCTGATTTACACATGTCCGAAATACGTTCGACAGACATAATCACATAGCGCTCGGACCGGCCGGAGCTAAGCAGAGTTAAGACGAGAGGTAATACGTTGGTATGTATACAGGATGTCAGGGTCATCGACGCGAAAACCGATTCCATCGGTTCAGTACATAATTCTGAACCTCCCTGCGTTGAAATTTTTCGTAGGTTCTTTAAAAAAAAATCTGTGCTAGTTTGCACAAGCCTTTACTTTTATCAAATAAGTTTTGTTACATTTGATTGAAGATTATCTGACGGATTATTATCATCTTCGTTATATCATTATCATGTGTCGGAATCCTGGAAATGAATGCTAGATCAGAGTAATTAAAATAGCTGTTATACAACGATATTATTACTGTCATTAACTATCTTCACGCTCTGCTTCGTCTAGATGTGAGAAGAATTAAATTAATTTTTGTACTGTATGATTAACGGTTTTAAACTGTAGTATGAGTCTTAAAGTCTCGAGTAAGTAGGTTCGGTTCTAGGATAGTGTGCGACCGGAGTTTTGGTTTCGGTTTCGGCCAAAAAATCTTTTGGCCTCAGTTTCGGTTTCGGTCAAAAGGTGGCCGGATCCGGCCCGACCGAAACTGGCGTTCGTAAGCTGGTTTTGACAGAATATGTACGATTGACAGATAAACAGACAGCAATTTTTTGTACAATTCCCAAAAATATGTTTACTTATAAACAGAAGTCATTTAGGCTTTAAGTAGACTTGCTGGTTTTAATATCAGCGAGTGAGAATTTATTCTCTTTCTGATTCTTTGGATAAAAATCAGATACTTGCAAAAACAGCCCTTAGTCAAATTATTTATAACAAATCTACGAAAAATGACGGGGCTACGAATAATGACTAACTTTTTTTTAACTTCATTAGTTTCGGTTTCGGCCAAAATTAGATGGAGAGCCGAAAATTCAGTCACGGTTTCAGTTTCGGCTGAAAATCATGTTTCGGTCGGACAAGCATCGTCACTTACCTTCAGTTGGGGTAGTGGGCAAATGCGACCCTCGTGAGGTGAATTTTATAAAACCTAGTTTCTATTGATATAGGTAAAGTCTATTCAAATCCTTGTTTCCAATAGACGTTATTTCCACTTTAAAAAAAATCAACAATAATTATGTAAATACCATGAATTAAGTTAATTTCAGAATTACTAGTAAGTAAGTTGAACTTACTATGGAAAAACTTATAAAATGTATGAAGTTGTAACACAACCTGCATTTTACGTGTGGGTATTAAAGTTGTTTTCCCCGAAATACATATTTGTTTACTTGTTTGGAAAACGCATTTGTATTTGTTTCGTTTGCATTTGTCGGCGTATCTACTATTGGTACACCTTTGCACACCTTTCGGGGAATACAGACGTTTTGTTGTTGTTATTTTTGTAAACTAAATCGCGAACGCAGTTTAGTGATCAATGAATAATTATTTACTTAATCATTGTCGCTAAGCCTTCCTTTCTAGGCCACCATTTGCCAAGTGTGGCATTTCACAGATGCATGTAAAATAGTGTGTTTATTTGTGGCCTTTCGTTCATGCCGATTGAGTTTTGTGGCTTGTCCGTTAGTTGGTTAATAACAAACAGTAAACCTACGAGACCGATTTTAAATAATTTTAGAAGGAATGTAAAGGAATGATTATTATGTAACTTTGAGTTACAGCTTTATTAGCTATACGTATGTAAGCGGGTACGCCCTTTATTATTTATTTATTTTATCTCGATGGTCCTAGTTTATCATTTATAACTTCCAGTTACAACTATATGTAAGCGGGCACGCCCTTTATGCCTGGAGGGTTTTATTTAGATATTAAGTTCTGTTTACGTTTAATTTTTTATTTCTGCCTGAGCATAGCTATTCTCGATGATTTTGTCTGGTATATTGGCGTGTGCTAGCTAGCTAACATATGGCTAATAATTTAAATTATGTTTTGTGTTGCGTAATGTAAATTATTTTGAATACTATTATATAGAATCTTTTTTATTTGTTCTTCTAACTGAACAGACAGCTGTGCTGCTGGGGAGTTTGTTGCGCCACTTCTTCCCAGCTAATGCACAAGGAAGTGGTGAAGGGTGGACGTTTTGGGGGACTGTCTTATGTAATTGACGTTCGAAAAGTGCTGATTCTCAGCCTAGTTTGAATAAATGACTTTTGAATTTTGAATTTATGCTTTTATTCGGGTATTAAGTTCTGTTTACGTTTTTAATTTTTTATTTTCGCTTGAGTATAGAGTTCGATGTTTCTGTTGGTATATTGGCGTGTGCTAGCTGACATTATGGTAAATAATTTTATTTAATGTATTGGATAGAATCAAGTTTTTTTTTAGAGAATGGGCAGCAGCGTTCTTTATGCATTTTAACACCATACTGCGATCGCCAACCCGCCTGCCAAGCGTGGCGATTATGGCATACCCCCCATTTGGTGAAGCCTATGTCCAGCAGTGGACGTCTTTCGGCTGAAATGGTGATGGTGATGATGACACGGGAAAATCAAGTACAGAATAAAATTTCTGCCCTCTGCCTGTACCTCATGTAAAATTCTTTCAAAGTTAATATTATTTTTTTCCTTTCATAATTGCGTTTCAAAATAAACATACAGTAGTCGTAGGCCCCTTCAGTTAAATAACCAGACGTGGTCTAAAAATAACTTGAAGAGGGTAGGAACGTCAAAAACATATGGTTCCAATCTTTTGTTGTTTATTTTTAGATAGGTATGAGATGTTCTGTGAGGGATGCTGTGTTCAAGTGATTTCGGAAAGGAATTAGTTTCTTAGGTATCTGTTTAGGGTGAAAAATTTGTCTGTTTATTATAAGTTTTTGTAAAAGGACATTGTAAAGAGAAAACTATAGTAGGGAAAATGAGTCACATGCTTGATTTTGCAGAGAATGAAAAAAAAAACATTTTTATGTCTTCGCCAAAAATGACAATGCTAAAGACAGGAAGCAACTCGCTAAAACGCATTGACCTGTGTATATAGTTTATACAAGGTGTAACAACAACGTGTAATATACAGGGTGGCCGGGACATCGACGCGAAAACTGACACCATGGATTCAGTACATGATTCTGAAGAAAAAAATATCTGCTGTTTCATAGAAAAGTGCAATACCTACGCGGTCAAAATGTATAGAACAGCTGATTTTTTTTTAAATAACCGAAGAAAAATTTCAACGCAGGAGTGTTCAGAATCATGTATTGAATACATGGTATCAGTTTTCGCGTCGATGTCCCTGCCAGCCTGTATATAAATCTTTCGGATATAAGGTCACCCTGAATATGAACAAATTTTTTGTAAGTACCAAAGTGACGACGACACGGTTGGCGCAGTGGCTGAGCGATCGACTGCTGCGCAACGTGTCGCGGGTTCGATCCCCGCACGGAACAAATATTTGTATGATCTGCAAGTAGTTGTCCCGGGTCTGGGTGTTAGTGTATGTGAGTTTATATGTTTGTAAACGCACCCACGATACAGGAAGAAATTCTTAGCGTGGGGAAACGTTTAAAAAAAAAAAAAAAAAAGTAATTCTGATTTGAGTAAAATACCAGATTTAAGGCACATTTTATTTCTATTGATCAGCTGTATTGTTGCCAGCAGGCTATAATTATGCAGACCATAATTTCAGTATGTTTATTGTCGCATGTCTCCAAAACTGCTGTACCGAATAAAAAAAAATAATACCAGCCTGTTACTGTCCCACTGCAGGGCAAAGGCCTCTTCTCATACAGAGACGGCATGAGCATTGATCACCACGCTTGCTCAAGACGTGTTGGTGATTTCAGACTTATATTAATTATAAGGTCCAGGTTTCCTCACGATGTTTTTCCTTCACCGATGTCAGTAATGTCCAAGATAAACTCAGAAAGTACATATGATTTGAAAAAGTCACATTGGTAGTTGCCCGGATTTGAACTCACAACCTCGTACATGAGAGGCGAGGCCTTAACCACTCGGCCATCACGACACACCGAATAAATTGTAGTTTTTATTTTAACAAAATAAGTGAAAGTGCGTAGGTATACAATCTTAATTATGTATTAATATATGTTGTAATTAAACTGAACCATTAAATTTATTGTTGTTACATAATTTGAAAGGCTACGGAATGGTAAAGAATTGCAATTTTTCTTTTTTTAACCTTTTCGGAGTACCTCTTGGCCTGCATCTCACCTGATGGTTAGTGATGATCAGGCCGAAGGTGGAAGCGACCTTCACCCGGAATCCTCAACCACAAAGGAACTGGCTATCTTACCTCTAACTGCCGTAACACAACAATGCTGTTAACATTGTCGTTATGGCGACAGACTTAGATACGACGGTGGTAGCTAGCCAGGCGACTTAGAACAAGCCCTAAGACCAACCAAACCGAGCAGATTTTTTTTCCCCCATTGGGAATCGAACCCGGGACCTCTGCGTCTGAGACCTGAGACAGGTGGTCTTACCACTAGACCACAGGTGGTTAAATAATAGGACATTTTGCTAAAATATTGTTTTGATTATGGGTCGTTTTGCTAATAGCACCATTTGCTTAGGACGTTTTGACACGAAGGGACTAGCTATTATTATTATTTATTTATTTATTCGGACAACACAGATATTTAGGGGTATGAGGAACAGGGTGTAAAGTTCACTCATCCACCATAAAAGGGAGGATCCTCCGACCAGACGGGTGTCGTGTCTGGCGGGCAACTGCTCAGAGGTTGAAGTTGGGAGATTGTATATATGGCCATCGCGCGGTAAACTCTAATTGCGCGATGCAGGATTTGTGTGACGTCAGGATGTGGTGTGACGTCAGGTCTTTGATGCGTAGTTCGCATGTGGCGATAGTAGATGCCACCACAGATCCTTAATGTTAGTAAGACCAGTGTTAGTACTATATTATTATTAACGAGTTTGATATGAAAACATTTTGCACAGAAGATATCCAAGTAAGATGCAAATTTCTCACTTGGCCATCCTCTCCACAAAATGCCTCAAAATAGAAGAATAAAAACTCTCTGACACTGTTTTCA
Source organism: Agrochola lota (assembly GCA_947364205.1). Lineage (NCBI taxonomy): Eukaryota > Metazoa > Arthropoda > Insecta > Lepidoptera > Noctuidae > Agrochola > Agrochola lota. The sequence continues at coordinate 1,876,412 of OX376246.1, read as the reverse complement.
GAATGCTGTTGCTACTGGCCCGTGTTCTAGTTACTAATGATGCGATTTTTTTTTCAAATTATAGTATGAAAGCTGTCTGTTTGATTCTGTGCAAACATTTCCGACGCACTACAGAAACGAAGCAGTCTAGAGAGCATCCTGAAAATATTATTGTATTGGACGCGCAAGACATCTAACGGCACTTTGTTATAGCTGGTCGATAGAACCCCCGCGTACAGACCCTGACAATATGCCTTGAATAGTGTTATCTTGACCTGGTCGGTACAGCGGGAGAATCTACGTGCCACCATGTTACCTCGGACCGCTAATGCCCTGCCCTAGCTATATACCTATATAAAAATTAATCCCTATTTCACTTGATCACGCGTGAACGGCTGGACCAACTTCGCTAATACTTTTTTTGTTGTGTTCGTAATTCTCAGGAGAAGGTTCTTAGATTAGGTAGGGTAGGTATGTAGGTATGCAAGTAGGTAGGTATGTAAGTAGGATAGCTAGGTAGATAGGTAGGTGCGCCGTAGATAAAGTAATTAGTGCTACCCGTCCGAAGCCGGAGCGGGCAGCTAGTTATAGATATTTTTCTTGTACATGATGCCGCTCAGACAACGGACATATTTAGAAGCTCGTCCTACTTAGGCTCCAGAACCAAAGGCATCGCTCGCATCATCTCTGGCACGTCATCATCTTCCTAGCCTTTTTCCAACTATGTTGAGGTCGGCTTCCAGTCTAACCGCCGCACCGCCGCGGCCGCGGTCGCCGCATTATGCTGAGATAGTGGCCTTTTTGGCCTCGCACAGGTCTTTACTTTTCTGTTTGTATTTTAATTTTATATTTTTTATTATTTCTTACTGTTTGTATTTCCTGTGCGTGTCCCAAATAATATATTTTTCTTTTTCTTTCTTTCTTTCTTTTCTTTAACCGGATGCAGCTGAATACCAGTATTTTACATGGAGCGACTGTCTATCTGATCTCTTCAACCTAGTTACGTATCTATGTTCTATGTTATGGGGTTTGGTTTCCGCACTTAGTCCTTCAGTGGACCATTGTGCGTGGGCCATAGCGGCCGTTGTTGGTTTTTCCAACCAGCCCACCTCCCTCCAGAAGTTAATTAAATCTCCTGGTCTGTTCAGAACATCTGTGAAAGATCTGGGTGTCCCGAGGGTCTCTGTTCTAATCTGGAACCTAGTTCCTTATCGTGGTGTAATCTTATTCTAGATGCATCGACATATAATTATATAATTAATGTATACAAAATATTGTAAAAACATTTTAAAAGAGTAACGGTGGAGTTTCTTGCCCATTCTTCTCCATACAAAAACTACCTTTTGGAAGGGGCGACTAGAATCATTTTTTTTTTTTTTTTGTAAAATTGACGTTCAAAAGTGCCTTTTATGTGCCTAATTGAAATAAATTGTTTCACTTTGACTTTAGTTACTGGGTAACACGATACCTATCGGTAAGACTGGTTGTCAGACTTTCGGGTTTCTGAAAACCCGCAGCGACTGTCAAAGATCTACGAATGACAGCCGGGACCAACGGCTTAACGTGCTTTCCGAGGCAAAGAGTGACAGAGGGGTCTCGGTATTAGAAATTTCCTGATGATCTAATAAGTAATAATATTATCATAACATTGATTAGTAATCAAACCCAGTGCTCTAATACTCTCATTGTTTGCTTTGCTTTGAGAACTTTCCATTTATTTACTTATCAGAACCGATTCAACCTACTTTTTATTTTCCCATGCGTTATCATTATCATCCACAACTATAATTAATCATAGACAATACATGAGAAAAAAAAATGGGGGTATTCTAATCACCTTTGCCTGTCCCTTCGGGGAATACAGATGTAAAAGAAATAAAGAAAGAAAGAAAAATATTTTATTTGGGACACGCACAGGAAATACAAACAGTAAGTAATAATAATAAAAATATGAAATAAAAAACAAAAAAGGAGCATTTCAAAACTAACAGAATAATAACGACCTGTGCGAGGCCAAAAAGGCTCCTATCTCAGCATAATGCGGAGATATTAAAATAAAAAAAATATCGCAGCGCTGGTATTGTGATAGGGCTCACTGATGCCACGGACACACCTACGATGATGACACCTGTGTGATGTTATATTACATATTTTTCGTTATTATCTTATTCCATAAGTACATTACTTCGTCCGCAGGCTTGGAAAACACGTAATGATATTGATGCGACACTCGGCAATAGGGATGATGCCTGGGTAAAAAAAAAGAAATTCTAAGTAGTCCGTCAGTCAGATAATAAAAAAAACATTAGACACGTATTTTTTGCTTTATCATATTAATAACAAATTACTTCTTTAGATAAAACGCATTTTAAGTTGGGGAGTGGGAACCGCTGCGTCACAAGTGACTAATAGTATAAATTGAGTAATATTTAGATTTCGTAAAAAAATAAAAAATGCGTGGCCAACATTTTTTAATAATCTCCATGAAGGACAAAAACATTTTTTTGTCATCATGCCTATTGTGTATTTTTCTAATAATTATTGTAATTTTTGATTACCTCTTACAAACAAACAATTTTACTTCTTTATATAACATCAATTAAATTCGAAGACATGTGACACCAACCCGCACTGGGCCCGGGTGTGGTTGATTATAGCCCACTTCCTCTCGAAGAAAGTAGGCCTGTCTCCCAGCTGTGGGAACATTATAGGTTGATTTTGCTTGCCTTGCCTTTTCCCAACTATGTCGGGATCGGCTTCCATTCTAATCGGATGCACCTGAATACCAGTATTTTACATGGAGCGACTGCCTATCTGACCTCCACAACCTAGTTACTAGGTAACACGATACCCCTTGTCAGACTTTTGGGCTTCTAACGACTGTTAAAGATATACAAATGACAGCCGGGACCAACGGCTTAACGTGCTTTCCGAGTCACTGAGGGGTCTTGGTATGTAAAAATGGTCCCCCGACCACGGACCAACCGAGGCAAGCGTAGCTTATGAACCTCATCGATCGACCCGTGCAGCTGTTATTTAGCCACAAACCCCCTAGACACAATCTTATAATATAAATAAATTTCGCAAATATTTGTTTCTTTTTTCATTTGGAAAACCGTTATCTTAATAATTTCTTGTTGTCAATACTAAGTTATTAAGCAAGGAGATAGTCTTATTAATTATCGCAATGTATCGTAATATCTGATGATCTCTGAACTTAGGAGATCAATAATACACGTGCATTGGGATGCCTGCGCGTACGCACTTTGTTTTGGTTGGACAAATGCATCTGTTCAGCCTGGAATTTGACCCTAAATGTAATTTAGTGTACTTAGATGATATTTGATGACCATCGTTGCTCTCGTTTAATGTCAAACTGAACGAAATCCAGGTTTTGTAACAAGGTTCTTCGTCATCCACTGTTTGTTATCAAATGACGTGTCCAAGATAAAATCATCAGGAAGGAACTACTTAGCTACACATTATGAAAATGATAAAGTCACATAAATGCCTGTATGTCAGATATCTTGCTTCAGAGGTAGAATTATCAACTCAGCCCAGAGCAGTCTATTGCTGCACATCAGTCAGTCCCAGCTGCCAACTCGCGGTCTCCATTCAAGAATTCGTCTGCTCAAACGGCCCTCGGTCCTTTGACAGATATGGCAGGCCCACAGCCAGTTCAGCAAGTATTGATAAAGAATAAAACAAGAACGGAAACTTCAGCTCCATTTCTTTTCTAGATAATATAATTTCTTATCCTTAAATGAAATTTCGACATAGTCAGTATCCTAAGCGAATTGAGATATACTGCGGAATTACAGTCAAAAAAAAATTAAAGAGTAAACTCCCCAAACTGGTATAAACATTAAATCACAATGGACTTGTCTCAGATTTTTCCATTCAACAGTAAACATAAAGTCTTATCTTTTCTAATCAGATCGAAAATCCATTTATTGGATGATCGGTCATAAAATCTAGATATGTCAAAAAGGTCTAGGTTTTATCCAAGATCAGTTTAGCCCTTGAACTCAATTATCTTTGACATTGTATCATGTACTAATTGATTTGTTATTTTGATTCGAAAAAGGGTCAATAATATAATATAGATTAAAATTGTAATAGAGACGATGTCTGGGTAAAAAAATTAAAACAAATTCTTATTAGTCCGTCAGTCAGATAATAAAAAATATTAGATATATTTTTTGGTTTATCATATTAATAAAAAAACGCATTTTAAGTTGGGGAGTGGGGGTCGCTACGTCACAAGTAAGTATAAAATCCACATGCTCGTGACGTCATGGCACATTTTAACTCAATGTATCGCCGTAATCTTTAGATTACGTAAAAAAAGAAAAAAATACGAGTCCAATATTCTTTAATAATGTCCATGAACGACTAAAAAAATAATCTTTGTCGTCGTCCCTATGAGGGTAAGCAGGCCTCCTTAATAACAAAAAGTTAACCCGGAAGCGCACTTGTTCCAGAAACTTCGAAATAAATTAATTAACGAATGTATCACTTATCAGCGAATTGGCTGCCCTTGACCGGTTTTTTTGCGCTGATATCATAAGTTCGGTTATCTTGGGGCACCGGTTCCCGGTGCCAATCTGTCTCTGGACCAACGTATTTCTAGTGTTGGTCCGATGATTTGTCGATGAATTATTTTTATTAAGACTGTTACCTAATGATTTGGAGGTTACTCCCTAGATGGGTTACCTTATTTAGCATATTTAGACCTCCGAGGACCTGCTTTTATTTGATTTACTTGTCTTCGTTATGTGGTAGACTCGTCTACCAGGTTTTTTATATTATTTACTTACTCATTTATTGCACAATGTACACAGAGTTACAGACTAAGTGCATCAGGAAACAGCAGTGCTCCTAATCAGGCATAAAGTCAATGAATATAGACAGCAACGGGATTGTATCGTCATCCCCTTTTGAACTTTATGAAAATCCTTTCTTACCTATAGTTTGACCGAGACCACTGTACTGCCGTAGGAGTGCGCGGCGAGGTGGGGGGCAGCGTTGACGAATGAGTGGCAGGACGATGTGACCGATGACAATTTAGCGGCCTGCACTGCCCCCCCGTCTCGCCGCGCACATACCTAAAGCGTGGTACGGCGATCTCGATCAAACTATAATAAAAGCTGCCCGTAGCTGCCAACGACGTAACGCTAGCTAGGGAAGGTATTTCATAGAAATTCATAGAAACCAGTCGTGTGGCGGCGACACGTCACCTGCAGTTGCCTGCTGCGGTCGGGTACGGAATGGTACCTTTATTGTCAAGTTCCAACTTTGTTTACCTCACTTCCGATTTTTTTTTGGTCAGTATTTCGCATTTGAAACATGTAGATTACCTTTTCAAAACCTTCCGACTTACCTCTCTTAACAGTTTAACCTACTGAGATAATCTAACAATAGCAATAACACAGGGCTGACTCAGTTTTAACAAAAATTTCATAATGTGACTCAGATTACCTTATGTTGAAACAAGTGTAAGATATGACGGTGTTATAAGTTTTTTCAGGAGTTTGTTTGATCAGATGTTTAAAAAAAAAGCTATGGTATACTAGGCCCTGTATTGTAATGCAAAAAACTGACACAACACAGATGCAAGCCTGGAGAGAGGTGTTAAACTATATTTATTATATTTTTTTATTATATAATTAAGGATCTAGTGGCGCGTGGCCAAAATCGGAACTAACACCGCCATCTTGATTTTACAATACAGACATCCGACTCTCGTCCTTTTGGTGATCGCCTTTCATTAATTCGCTCAACATGGCCAAACTATCTACTCCAAAATCTTCTTAGCCTTTTTCAATTATGTTGGGGTTGACTTCCAGTCTAACTGGATGCAGCTGAATACCAGTATTTTACATGGAACGATTGCCTATCTGACCTCCACAATCCAGTTGCTGGGTAACAAGATGACCATTGGTAAGACTGGTTGTCAGACTTCCCTGTAACGATTGTCAAAGATCTACGTAAAGGCTTATTAAAACATCTTACTATCAGCCCTATCCACGCAGTTAACCGCAATATTTTACCATTGTATTAAAATCAAACCTAGTTCACACTGTCTTTGTCTTCCTCTGGTGTCAGATGACGTGTCAGAAAGAATGTTTGAGCTGTAACAGTTTGTTCTCAGAACAAGTAAAAATTTGGGGCACTAGAAGTTGTAAATCTTTGGAGGTTAGCATAACACGTCACATGTATTTCTCAAAAGGGAAGGCATGTGTTTAGTACATCTTCATTTCCCTAGTTATCTGTAACTGTTCTAAGTAGTTCCAACTAAGGGGCAAAGACCTCGTCGGGAATCGTAGGCCGATTCCCGGCTACCGTAGGCGCGGGCTTGTGGACTGTGAGCAATGGGTACCTCGCCGTCCGATAAGGACCAGGCCCGGGTCGACGGCGCATTGTCTTCCACGCGCGCCTCAAAGATATGTCAGCACAACTGACGGGGTCCGCTAGGACCGATGCCTGCCGGGGTCGCGGGAAAGTCCGCATACCCTGGCCCCTGGTAACGTACAGGTAACTGAAGGAACACGGGTGGGTTTTATGAAGAGGTAAAATTTCATGACAATCTGTCAAAACTGTTATAAAAATCGGCCCTTCGGTAGGTAATCTCTAAAAGGGTGCATAAAAAAAGAACCGGCCTTGTGCCTGGTCCAACACGCACTTGACTGGGTTTTATACAGATCCATAACAACTTAATCGACATCAAATTTAAAAGTAAAGAGGTGGCATTGACAATTTTGTACGTGGGCGGTGAAGCGCCCAGCGGCGGGCCTGAGAAGGAACGATCATTGATAACCACGCTCGCTTACTGCGTGTTGGCGATTGCAGACTGGTAATGGTTTCCTCACGATTTTCTTCACCGATAATCTGTACTGTCTGAGTTTAACGTAGGATTACTAGAGCTTTTCAACTATACAGCCGCTTTATCATTCATTCCATTTTCATCATTCGTATCACCCAATTAATCCGTATTCATTTTAGTTTCTCTCCCAATAACATGTGTTTCATTCTTCTTCGCCATCACCTACCTATAATGCACGATTTCCCTTTCAACTTTTATATCTCTGGCGCCATTTTTTAAGTTCCTCTAATATAGGTACCGTTGAAGAAATTTATATCAATACACCGTAAGGACTATTTCTGCTTGCACCGCTCGCCGGCTATAGAACCAGGACGGTAACAGACATGGTCATCGTGTTCACGGCATTTTGTTTTCAAACTGCTTAGATATGAAGTACCTACGTCGTTTCTTACTTAGCTTGCTGACTTCAATTGCTGTGCTTGATAAAATCATAAAACGTTCTCGTATACATTTAAAAAATGATGGATGATCTCTCGAAAATCAAGTTTAACACTTTTAATTAATTTTATGTACCTTGTTCGAGATATAAACTAGTTTAAGAAAGAACCGGTCTACTATAGCCTAGAATATTCATTTTGAATAAATTAATTTCTTGTTGCTTGGATGGCATTTTTTTTCTCCTGGGGATGTCCTCACTCCCCATAAATACCAGCCGTCTGTTCTGTAAGGAGGGTCATTTCTCCACAGACGAATAGTACGTATGGGGTCTTCAATATGTCGAACTCCAGGACTAAATACAATAGTAACTGCTTGGCAATGTGTGTGTGCATTTATAATAAAATACCAAGGCATTTCAAAGCTTTAAATACAAATTTATTTAAAATTAAATTTCATAAGTGGTTACTCGAGTGTAGTTTTTATAGTTTAAAAGAATTTATAGATAAAAAATGTTGATGTTTTTTTATGTTTTATTTTAACGATTGTTGTTGCTTAACTTGTCTTTAAAATTTTGCATGCTATGTTATATCCTAGCTAAACATGCTTGTGCCTCAATTTGTATTTAACACCCTTGTATACCATGGTTAACGCAAATTAATATTCTAGTCTATTCTATTCTAAAACCGGTATTCTTTTTCCTACCATAAGTTCATTCAAGACAGATCTGATCCCAAACTATTTTGCTTTTTTCATCAGGAAATTCTCAAACAGACCAATGTCTGGATTTATGCCCGGTTAGTATCAGTACGCTCACATCATCTATATCTACTATTGTAAATTAAAGTCGCTTTTCGTATTTGTCCGTGTGACCGCAACGGATCTTGATGCGGATTTAACCAATATTTATACCCCATTTACACTCAGTTCACTTCCACGGCAGTGAGCAGGGAAGTGGGCAGGACGAGAATGTAAACACGATACTTACTTCTCTCGATCCCGCTACAGTTCGCGTCAAATAACTTTGCCGCTCTGAAGTAGGTTATAAATGACTGCGCAGTAGTCAATCTTCCTTATAAAACAGTGGCGCGCATGCGCAACCTAACTTCAGAGCTGCAAAGTAATTTGACGCGAACTGTACGGCAGTATTTAGGGAATTATTGCCGGCAGCGCGAGGAGCAGCGGCAGGGGCTGAATGTAAATGAGGCATTAGAGAATTAATTCCGGAAGATTTATGTGCATAATACATACTTACATAATTATGTATAGTAAACAAATGTCCATAAAACTGCGAAGCAGGTCACTAGTTATGAGTATCTGCTTGGCTGCTTCCAGGGCTTTTTTTCGCGTGGGGAATAGGGATGATGCCGGGTTAAAAAAAAAGAAATTATAATTTGTCCGTCAGTCGGATAATAAAAAAATATTAGACACGTATTTTTTTCTTAATCATATTAATAAAAAAATACTGAGATAAAACGCATTTTAGGTTGGGGAGTGGGGGTCGCTACGTCACTAGTATGTATAAAATCTACATACTCGTGACGTCATGGCACATTTTACCTCAATGTATCGCCCTAATCTTTAGATTACGTATACGTCCAATTTTTCTTTATCATCTCAAAGACGAACGAAAAAAAAAATGTTTAGTCATGATCCCTATTCCTCATGGTATATCCCCTTATGTATCCTTCATATTTTGTTTCTGCGTCGACATTCATTTTTTTATCGTGGGGAGTATCCCATGGTTATTGGTATACAAGGTTCTGCCAGTGACTTCGGCCACGTAAAATTTCTTGTTCCTCCGACCCACCCCGTCGCATCGCATCGCCCGCCCGCGCTATTACTTCGTTTTCACTTAGCGTTCTTTCTGACTTTTTTCTTTTTGCTCGGCTCCTAAGTCCTAGCGTGATGTTAAATAACTTTCCTTAAGACTTGGGGTATCCAATGCAAAAAGATTTTTTCTAATCCGACTGGTAGTTCCCGAGATAAGCGCGTTGAAAAAAAACAATCAAAATATCTCTTCAGCTATACTATTAGTAAAGAAAAAAAGAAAGAAAAATATTTTATTTGGGACACGCACAGGAAATACAAAAAGTAAGTAATAAAAAAAAAAAAAAAAAAAGTAACGACCTGTGCGAGGCCAAAAAGGCCACTATCTCAGCACAATGCGGCGATATTTAAAAATAAATACCGCAGCGCTGGTATTCTGATAGGGCCCACTGTGATGTCACGGACACACCTACGGACATAATAAACAAAAACTATTTATTATCTATGGTGACAAGCGAAGGTACGCGGGCGGTATAGATACTATGATGACAGATGTACCCTCCATATTTTGTTTCTGCATTGACATTCTTTTCGAGAAAGCAAATAACCCCGCCAAAAGATGCACCGGTGAAGATGGACATGAAACAATCAGGCGGCGACGTCGTTAAAAGATGCCCATCCATAGATAAATATCACCCGTCTCTCCACTAGTCCATTGCCTACTCAAGGATGCATATCCGGTACGGCTCGCAAATCCTTCCATATCCTAAGGGCACGTCTTCCTTACCATTACCACGCCACCCGGTCTACTCCTTGATATGCAATGGCCTCTGTAACCCCATGAAGCATGAGGCTCCGGGTGCAAATCTTGGGGTTCATTCGATTTAACGAGTCTGGTTAAACCACGCTGGGATCGGTGCATTTCATTCATTCATTCATTGACATTCTTTTTTCATCTTGGGGTGTATCCCATGGTATATCTCCAAAGTGCTTTCTGTTTGTGGAGAACAGCAAGCATTACTATGTTCTGATTTGAATATGTTTTTGTTGTTGAATAAATGGATTCCGGATTATTTACCAGCCCATTAAATATTTCAGCTTTGCCGTAGAGATGTCCAGGCATCTATCTGCAATGCCTCTGGTATTCAAAATTAAGATCAATGGTAATTTATAAAAACAAGGCTGTGAATCAGCACTTTACATAAGACAGTCCCCCAAAACGTCCGCCCTTCACCAATTCCTCGAGCTTTAGCTGGGAAGAAGAAGTGGCGCAACAAACTCCCCAGCAGCACAGCAGTCTGTCTACTGAAATAGACACGTCCTTTAATGAGACTAAAAACATGATTGGGTAAATGTGGGTGTTCTCAATACGCGGCTTGATAATACGTGTTATGAATCATTTGTTATCGTTATGGTTATCGAGTTGTTCCGGACAATAGATAAGGTCAGCTGTTACTTTAATGTGGGTGTTGGAAATAACATCACGCCTGAATTTCCTCGAAGGGTTTGATAGAGGTATACCATCGAAGAAGTTCATATCTTACCACCGTAAGGACTATTCTTGCTTGTAGCGCGCGGCGGCTATAGAACCGCGCCGATAACAGATGTGGTCATCGAGTTCACGGGATTTTGTTTTGAAACTGGTTAGATATGAACTTTTTTGATGGTACCTATAGTACACCCATATTTCGCCACGCATAATAAGCTTTATTTTGCAAAAAAAATGAAACTAGGCAAGCATCTGCTCTATCTGTTTTCGCTTAGTTCTTCCTAAATTAGAATAAAATCAATCTGCCTAGCCGTTTCCGAACTATGTTGGGGTCGCCTTCCAGTTTAACCGGATGCAGCTGAATACCAGTATTTTACACGGAGCGACTGCCTATCTGACCTCCACAACTCAGTAACTGGGTAATACGATACCCCTTGGTAAGACTGGTTGTCAGACTTTCGGACTTCTGACGACCCGAAACGACTGTCAAAGATCCACGAATGACAGCCGGCACGAAGCAGTCTCGGTATATAAAAATGGTCACCCATCCACAGTCCAACCCTGGCAAGCGTAGCTTACCCTGATAGTTCGACCCGTTTTGCCGTTATTACTTTGCCACGAGCTCCTCCTATTCTCCTCTTCCTCCGTATTCCTAAATTAGAATAACAACATTAAAAACCGAACATCTTATATCTAGACAGGTTTTAATAAACCAGATTCTATTTCAAACATTAAGTCGTGTGAGGGTGCCGGTGTGTGCGTGTGTGTCTGTTTGTGTGTTCTATGTTATTGGGTTGGTTTGGTTTCCGCACTTATTCCTTCAGATGGACCATTGTGCGTGGGCCATGGCGGCCGTCGGTTGCCGTTGTTATTCCAATAGCCCAACTCCCTCCAGAAGTTAGTTAAATCTCCTTCCGTTCCTGTCCAGGTCTAATAAGCGCTTGGTCAGCCTGTTATCCAAGGATGGCATAGCCTGCAGCCCGGTACCGAAGTCCAACAGTTCTCCGCTTGTGTGTGGGTGAACTTCTGTAGCCACCGGCGTATTTGGTTGAAGTGGATGGGTACGATAGGCTCGGGTCCGCAGACTGACGTGCTGGATGTCTGACGTCTGTGTCATGTGGCTGTGTCCTAACAGCAGGAACAGTATAGGTTGATCTGAATATTATGCTGGCAGTAGCCCTGCTAACTTCTCATCTGGCTCCAACAATACATACTAAACGCCGCCGTCTGTATGTCTAGGTTAGTGCACCGATATAATTTCCTACATTTAGCAAGTCCCAAATTCAAGTGATCAATAAACCTGTTATAACACTCAAGTTGAACAGTAACTAGTAAGTAAGTATCTTAAAAACAAAGCACCGGAAGCAGCAGCCCCGATACGCTTGGCGGAGATTGCATCAGAGTAATGATGGTAGGTAATAAGTGGGTGAGCAGAAATGGTTTGAATAGGCTCCGATTAACTCTCGTTAATTTGGTTTTGATGCATTGAATGATGTATGCGAGGTTTTTGGAAACACGTTTTTGGCAAAGACCTATTTCGATTCTAACTCTGCTCAACGGGGTCCGTTATTATACCTTAAAGCTTTAAGCCATTCTAAGATCTTAAACATGCAAAAAAATCTGCTTAGCCTTTTCCCAACTATGTTGGGGTCGGCTTCCAGTCTATCCGGATGCAGCTGAATAACAGTATTTTATTTTGAGCAACTGCCTATCTGACCTCCACAACCCGATTACTGGATAATACAATACCCCTTGGTAAGACTGGATGTCAGACTTTCGGACTTCTGAAGACCCGTAACTACTGTCAAAGATCCAAGAATGAAATCCAGGACCAATGACTTAACGTGCTTTCCGAGGCACCCAACGATTTGAAGTGTAGGACATTTGTTTTTTTTATTTTTATGTACATATTTGCTTGGTTGACCACTATCACCTGTTGTGTTATCGGTTAATTGCTCCACATATTTAGAAGTACATACCAATCTCTCTAACAATAATCTAATACTTATGATAAATGTTTGATTATGGTAATGTAATTGTAAAGCCCACATTTTTTTTGACTACGAGTATTATTATAATTATCCTTCTGCCTTTATACCGATTTATTTGTAGACGGTGCAGCCTGTCCTCTTCATCTTCTATATGTCTCACTTCCTTTCCAGGCATATCCCTTATCAAAAACTACATGCATATAATTACGAAGGGGATGGCGGGGTCTTTGTACGCTCGCTTCGCTCGTTCACTAGACCCCGCCCGGGGTGCCCAAGTCCCGAGGTCGCTTCGCTCGCTCATGCATCTAAAGTTTTTACCAAGTTGAGATGTGTCGGGACTTAAGGCACCCCGACTCAGACGGATTAGGTTCGAAGGGGATGGCCGGGTCTTTGTTCGCTCGCAAGCTCGCTAGCCTCGTTCTTGGATCCGTAAACAATTAAAAAATTTTTGAAACTCACCTAAAAAATATTATTCAGGCGTTTCTGCCAAAAAAAAAATGTTGTGGAGGGTTCAGGAGACCCTCGAGAACTCCCAAATAACCTCACATTCTTTAAAGCGAGGCAGCACGTTACTAAACCCAACCCAATGCATCTTTTGTTCTTCAATCGGCAATACCTATTCTTCACATGTGCAAGCTCTATTCAAAAATATGATAAAAACAATGCTCTATGAACATTTATCTCCAATTCTACAAAACGACTTGTCCACCGATTCGTTTTAGTGATACGCGTGTTAAAAACTAATGTTATTCTCAGATTTCACAGCAGGTTTTGGTTGAAGGTCATTCATATGAGACTATTAAGTAGAGCTAGATACATTTTTTTGTTTTGTAATAATAAATAACTTAATAGTTATGCAGAGTTATGTAAAATTTGATTAAAAAAGGAGGACAGTGGTGGAATGGGTTAGCGTTCGCTATGCCATGGATTATTATGGGGTTATTACAAAGCGTTTTTTTTATACGTTCTGCCCCTGGTTGAGTTTTGGAAGGATTCTTTACAGATTAAAACGCAGATATATGCCAGTGACCTTGAGTGGTTAGCTTGCGTGTTCTGTACTGAGCTCACGCAACGCGTCGCACGTCCAGCCAGTAATAAGACTCGCCCATCATGGAGTACTGTCCCCAATTTGACACATTATTAATTTATTATGCATAAAACAAAAGGTATTTTAATAAAAACACGTACACTAAAAAAACAATAATTAAATGGTGAAGGTTTCAGAAAAATACGCTAGATAGATTTTGCGTGTTTCTCAGTTTTTTATCCGCGTTAAACATAACTTTTCAAATTAATTTCACTATGTAATATAAACATTATCTAGAATATTCGTATATTAAGTTATTAAGAAAATGCTCTAATGTAACATATATTTTGTCCAAATCTTTAAAACTTCTTGTTTAGACGTGATCTTCAGTATAAAATCAATATCTCGACAATTGATCATATTATTTATTGTTATTAGTAATTAACTGTTTCGTTTATTTATTTTACCTCGATGGTCCTAGTTTATCATTTATAACTTTCAGTTACAACTATATGTAAGCGGGCACGCCCTTTATGCCTGCAGGGTTTTATTTAGATATTAAGTTCTGTTTACGTTTAATTTTTTATTTCTGCCTGAGCATAGCTGTTCTCGATGATTTTGTCTGGTATATTGGCGTGTGCTAGCTAACATATGGCTAATAATTTAAATTATGTTTTGTGTTGCGTAATGTAAATTATTTTGAAAACTATTATATAGAATCTTTTTTATTTGTTCTTCTAATTGAACAGACAGCTGTGCTGCTGGGGAGTTTGTTGCGCCACTTCTTCTTCCCAGCTAATGCACTAGGAAGTGGTGAAGGGTGGGCGTTTTGGGGGACTGTCTTATGTAATTGACGTTCGAAAAGTGCTGATTCTCAGCCTAGTTTGAATAAATGACTTTTGAATTTTTTGAATTTTTTATATAAAAGTCGGTTATCATCGGTGTCAGACTCCCTGTAAGCGTTAAATAACACGTTGAAACGGCGCTAGTTGGCCTTAATATTATTGTACTGTTGAATTTTCAATTTTCGGTGCTAAGCCGAACATTGCGATTTTATTTAGATGTCTCAGGCGAGTGTTTGTGAAGACGTCCACAAGTAACAATCGTAGTAATGCGTAATCGGAAGCCCGCATGTCGAACAAAGACAATAATATTATTCCTTTTCTATGGCATTTATTACCCAGTCATTGCTTTTGTGGAGGTCACAATAGCGTCACCATCATCAGCCTATCGATAACATTCCTTTGCAGAAAAAAAAATAGAAGTATTCCACTCAGAGCTTGACCGAACCGCACCTGAGCACTGATTGCAACAACACTTGAAATGACTGAACCGCACCTGAGGTCTTCGACTAACCGCACTTATAAAAAATATCTTCCCTTCCTCAGAGTGCCTTTTTGGAAAGGGTTTTTAGGACTCTTGCTCCATTCAAATTCAAAATATTTTATTTCACATAAACCTACTTATGCGCGGTTCCAATTGGTCGTTTCCTATGGAGAAGAGCCGGCAAGAAACTCCACGGTTACTTTTTTTTTATAATTGGGCCCATTAGGACCCAGAGTCCACTTAATTCTTTTCCTTCCATCGACAATAGGGTCTTCGTCTTCCCTCTGCTGCACGATATAGGTCTATCCAATTGTACGCCATTCGACTCGACCCTCGGCTACTCTCATACAGCTGCTGACAGCTACCCTGCGAAGATCGTCCTTCCACCTAGCCTGAGGCCTGATGACAATAATGTGAAATATTAAAATCCAGCTCCTTCTTCTTCTTCATGTGGTTAGTGATTAACCTGGTGTCACAGTTTTAAAGCTGCCATTGGCTTTACATGCCGTCCAGAAATATCTCTCAGGCATGCCGGTTTCCTCACGCTGTTTTCCTTTACCGTTTTTGAAGCAAGTGATAATTATGCAATTCGCACATGAATCCGAAAAGTCAGAGGTGCGTGCCAACTTGGCAGTCCAACGGTCACACCACTAGGTCAGCTGCATCCAGCTTCTTTGGCTTTTGTTCCATGTTAACCGGGGTCGGTGGAACACGTTTTCTTCGTCCATTTTCCTTGTCAACAGTCACGATATCATTCACTTCCTTTTCTTTCATCCATCTTTTCTCTGGCCTTCCTCTCTCCATCTATCCATTCACATTTATATTCATCAATTCAGAAATCCAGCTGGATGTAGGTTGATAAAAACCGACCACATCGCATCTGCATAGTTATTCATAACCATCGACAGGCCGCCGAAAATGACCATCATCTGATATGTCTTGCCCCTGATAGCAAATAGCAGTCGTCTATTTGGTCGTAACTGACCAAATTTACGGGTTTCAGATTTGTGAACAGCGTTTAGAGGACCTTTTCGACAACATTGTTTGATGTTCAATTTGGTACCGAAGCATATCTAATCGTTGACTACCACCATAGATAGCTAGGTTGGTTATGGAGTGGATGCCGTCCACAACTTAGTTGGATATATATATGTCGTAGTAAAATGGTTGAAGCCGTTATATAGTTATATCCCTGGGGATATAGCTATATACCGTAATATAGTTATATGAAAGCGGTTCATAACTGTCTTACTAGGAATATAACTATGACACAAGAACGATCTAGTAATATAACTACGAGTATTAGGGCACTCCGACCCGAGGTTAGGTTTGAACTGTGACCGTCGCGACTATACGCTACGTCGAAATTGGTCGCAGTAACAAAAATAGGGCACTCCGATAGTTATGAACCGCTTTTATATAACTATATTACGGTATATAGCTATATCCCTAGCGATATAAAGTAATTATATCACGGCTTCAATCAACTTACGGCGACATATACAATGTCGCCCATGGGCATGTGCCCGACGTATTTTTCTGAATATTCATAACAAATTATCGAAAATTAACTTTAAAAGGAACCTTTAATTTTTCCTTATTATTTTTTTAATTTTTTTCTATGTCCCCTATGATTTTATGGACATACATACTTGTGTTTTTAAATAATTATTGTTTTTTTTTTTAAATGTCTTCACTTCCGTTTTTTTTAATAGTCGATTTTTGTTAATCTGATAAAATAAGTCTTAAGCTTTTAGAAGTAATAAACATAATCCAAATCGAGCCAAAAATATAGGAGATAAGTATGGCAAACGGTACTCGAAAAAAAAAAAAATAGAAAAATATTAAAGATTTCGATAATTTTTCATGAATATTCAGAAAAATACGGACGGTCATATGCCCACGGGCGACATTGTTAATCCAAAGGATATATTATATCCTATCCTATCCTATCCTTCCTGTTGCCTCCATTTAATTTTCTCCCAGTCAATCCTGCTGTACAAATAGACGCCATATTTCAAAGAACCGGTAACAACAAGCGAATAACTACATAACTTTCACATGAGACAGGTTCTCGATAATCAACAGCGTTATTTACGGAAGCTGTTTGTAAACACACCTCATTGCTCGACAGTATAGTAAATAATTATGAGCAATATAGGAAAACATTAGGTGGAAACACTGAGTTATTAGCATGAAGATTAATTTTGAAAAGATACAGTCTAAAGCAGTGAAGAGAAAATCGAAAAAGATATTATATCCGTAACATGATGTAGAATTAGATGAAGACTTGCCCCGGTACTCAGAGTCGTCACCTAAAAGTACAATTGATTATATTGGAGTCGGCTTGACGCTGAATACCAGTATTTTACATGGAGCGACTGCCTATCTGACCTCCATAACCCAGTAGCTGGGTAATACGATACCCCTTGGTAATAATGGTTGTCGGACTTTCGGGCTTCTGACGACCTGTAACGACTGTCAAAGATCCACAAATGACAGCCGGAACCAACGGCTTTACGTGCTTTCCGAGGCACGGAGGAGTCTTGGTATGTAAAGATGGTCATCCATCCACGGACCAATCCATGCACGAACTCAAAGCATTAATTTTAATTAAACCAATTACAGGCACTTTTGAATTGTCAAGGGGTCGGTCAGTCAGAAAGATGGAGCTAGTTGCCCATTCCAAAGCGTAGTAGGTAGCTATGGAGAAGTACGGACTTGAAACTCCACGGACAAAATATTTTTACAACATATTGGTTTCTTGATCTGTCTTGACTGCGCCGGGACAAACGGCTTACCGTGCTTTCCGAGGCGCGGAGTAGGAGTAGTCTTGGTGTCAAAAGACGATTATCCTCGGCAAGCGTAGCTTAACCTGATGGATCGACCCTTGCGGCTATTATTACGTAGCCACGAGCTCCTAAATAAAATAAAAGATAGATTGTGCAAATAAATGAATTTGATTTTGTTATGTATGACAATATTCAGTAAGCTTGATCACCTGATACTTTAGACTTTCATTCTCACAGTAATGCGGGTTACGCTAACCGCAGTCATCGCAGGCTAGTATACTAACTCCGTAGTTGTAATTATTGTGCATGTTGAATGAGAATAATTTATTTATTATGCCTTTAATGTTCCCACTGCGGAAACTAGGGGACTCCTCTCTATGAGATGGAGTGCGCTGGTATCCACCACGCGGGCCCAATGCGGAATGATGTCCCTTCGAATTTTTTGTTCTATTCTAGTGAAATGAAATGAAATTGTTTATTCTGTAAAATCGGAATCACTTTTACACATCATATTAAAAAAAAAAAGCAACCGGTCGGTGTCTTTGGTTTTGAATTTTCGTTTTTGCCACCGACTTCCGAAATTAAAGTTATTTTTCATTTCGTAGTGTTTTTTTTTCGGAAATCGGTTGTTTTTTTTTGTAAAAGTTTTTATTTTTCACTTTTTAGTTGTGTTACCTACCCCACACAAATTCGAATACCACTACCTGCTATGTAAATCACAGTAAGTTATCATCATATTATTATCATCCACATATACTAATTGGGAAAAATACGCATTATTGAAGCTTACTCAAAAACTATCCCAGCAAAGTTAATAATATTTATATCGGACCAATCCGGGAGCATACGTTTTCAAACAAAATTTTCAAAATCGGTCCACAATTGACGGAGAAATCGACGAACATACATAAAAAAAAAAACATACATACGCGTCGAACATATAACCTCCTCCTTTTTGGAAGTCGGTTAAAAAGAAAATAGATGAGGTCGGCGTTTCCTATCATGATTACTCTGAGAAGAAAGGCCGAAACAAACTCAGAGGTCTTTTTTAAAGTCCAGACATAAATCTTGGTCAGATCATGTGAATAACATGTTAGATTAGTGTCTGAAATGATCTTTTGAGGACTAGGACATCCCGTTCCCTATATTTTTCTTCATCGTTTTTGAGCGCAATGGTAATTAAATGAATTGTACTAAGTATCTGCTTCGTTTCGAAGTTCCGAAGATCCTGATCTACAACTCTTAAGTCTGCCAATGAGCCACCCTTACTCTCCATGTGCTATAATGCCGAAAATATACTGTAATGCCGTCGCCAAACTTTGCCGGCGCGGCGATTGCGTGTTCTGTATAATATTGTTTACTTGTGTTGTTTAGTAGTAATATGAATGAAATATAATGATTATAAACATTATTTGTTAGTTGTGAGGTAGTCTACACATATTCGAGGTACACAGATATTGTTTTCACTTTCTCTGTTTCTATGTTTGTTATTCAAAACTCGTCCGTGCCTCGAAAAGCATGTTATGCCGTTAGTCCGGGTTTTGATTCGTAGATCTTCGAATGACGTTACAGCTCAGAAACCCAACGGTCTGACAACCAGTGACGCCAAGGGGAGTCGTGTTACCCAGTAACTGGTTTGTGGTCAGATAGGCAGTCGCTCCATGTAAATTACTTGTACGCAGCTGCATTTTTTTTGCAATTTGCATGGCAGAAAACGGCTACCTTAACGCATCCCCCTTAAATTAAAATATACCATGTCATATGCCTGTAATGTTACCCATACTTCCTTTTTACCGGGAACGCTGATTGATGGCGGGTGGCGGCATCTTCATCACCACATGCGAACTACGCATCAAAGACCTGACGTCACACATTTCCTGCATCGCGGAATTAGAGTTTACCGCGCGATGGAGATATATATACAATCTCCCAACTTCAACCTCTGAGCAGTTGCCCGCCAGACACGACACGCGTCTGGTCGGAGGATCCTCCCTTTTCTATGGTGGATGAGTGAACTTTACACCCTGTTCCTCATGCCTTGGAGTCGAGAACCTACCTCTCCGGAGGAAATCACTACTGCTCAGGATGCTTTAAACCTAAATCTTACTAGCAATAAACCGTGTTTATCAGATGTCTAGGCTAACCAACTGTTATAGACCGTTCACTATAACTTGTCTCTTGCCGTCATTTTGGCACCATTGTTTGTCAAGCTTATAGTTTCAATACTAAGTTCAAAATGGCGACTGACAGAACAGTACGCAGCAAGTTATAATCGGGTTTTATGGATATTTCATGTGGTTAGTGACTAACTGGTGTCCGAGTTTTTATGCCGCCTATGGGCCTCTGACTTGGCTTCACATGCCGTCGAGAAATATCTCTCACACATCACGAGCATGACGGCAAGGGATAAGTTATAGTGAACGGTCTGTATACTCGACATTTTTGTATTGAATTTGACGTAAGACTGACAATGGATACGCGTTGAACAAAGTTAGAACTTTGGGTCTCACCCATGGAATTAGTAAGTACTATTAGTGTCTTATCAAACACGTAAGACCCAAGTTTTTGTTTTAAAAGTTAATGTAAATAAAAGCAAACCAGCATTGCCTAACAAGTCCTTGTGATGACGGTAAAGTTATACTTTCGCATGCGGTGCTGCATTTAAATCTATGTTTTATGAGTATTTTGTTTTTATTTTATGTGTCTGAATGTTAGACTGGGATTCTGCTGCATCCGGTTAGACTGGGAGCCGACCCCACGTAGTTGGGAAAAGGCTAGGCAGATTGATTGTGTCTGAATGTTAGACGTTAGTTAGAGGAGCTCGTGGCTACGTAATAACAGCCGCACGGGTCGATCCATCAGGTTAAGCTATGCTTGCCAGGGTGGGTCCATGAATGGGTGACCATCTTTACATACCGAGACTCCACCGTGCCTCGGAAAGCACGTTAAGCCGTTGGTCCCGGCTGTCATTCGTGGATCTTTGACAGTCGTTACGGGTCGTCAGAAGCCCGAAAGTCTGACAACCAGTCTTACCAAGGGGTATTGTGTTGTGGTGGTCTGATAGGCAGTCGCTCCATGTAAAATACTGGTACTCAGCTGCATCCGGTTAGACTGGAAGCCGACGCCAACATAGTTGGGAAAAGGCTAGGCAGATTTATTGATACGGAGGGCATTTGAGCACTATTAGATAATTTGGTTTGATTGATAGCATTACAGCAAAGCATTAATAAACGACATACACATAAACGAACTACTCAGTCGCTTCATTCATATAATTGACCATCTCAAGTCAATTTTATACTCTCTGACATAGCCTAGCCCTTCAACAATGTTGGTTCTAACTCCTAAACCTACATGCCTATGTCGGTGTGAGCTAGAATGCGTGTCAACGGTGCAGTGTGCATGCTTTGTTTACTTATCAAGCGATCATGTACTGTTTACATTAACTACTGGCTGTTAGGTTACTCATTCATGTTCCCCATATCGCTAATGAATGATCTAGTTTATGTCATCCTATTTAGATCGTGAAGGATATGTTTCTATGTCTTTTTTTTAATATCGCAGCATTATGCTGAGATAAGGGCCTTTTTAGCTTCGCACAAGTCGTTATTATTTTAATAGTTTTAAATGCTCCTTTTTAATATTTTATTACTGTTTGTATTTCCTGTGCGTGTCCCAAATAATATTTCTTTCTTTCTTTCTTTCTTTCTTTCTTTCTTTCTTTCCTTCCTTCCTTCTTTCTTTCTTTCGTTCAATGTGTGATTCCCCTAAACCACAGCAACCAAACCGGTGTGGCTGTTAGCTTGTTGAATGTACTAGTCTAATCGAACGAAAATGTTCTTTGTACCTCCGTCAGAAACGCAGAAATGGCATTTAATTTCAGTTTCGACCCAGCGGTGCCCTTCGTTATATCGCTTAGAGAAACTTGAATTTATTTTAACAATCGAATTCCCAAATCTTCATGGATAGATTGATTGATTGGAGCCTTGCCTTTGTACGTAGTTTTCATGTCCTTTCTTCTCGTCTGTTTATATGTGTGTATAAATGGTTAAATAAATAGATTTGAGACTCCTCTCTCTCTTCTCTATCAACTGTCTCTCTTTCTCAGTTCTCTCTCTAATACCTCTTTCTCCATCCTCTGTTAACTATGAAGGTGTGAGCTAGAATGCGTGTTCTTCTTGTTGTTTATATGTGTGCATAAATGGTTAAATAAATAAATAAATAGATTTGAGACTCTTCCCTCTCTTCTCTAACACCTGTCTCCCTTTCTCAATCCTCTCTCTGAAACCTTTTTCTCCAACCTCACTGTGACGGTGTGAGCTAGAATGCCTATCATCAGTGCAACCTTGCTTTGTTTACTTATGAAGCCATCATGTACTGATTACATTAAATTAGCCGTTTAGATACCTCATTCATGTTCCTGATATCTTGAATGGAAGATCTAGGTTCGGCTTTTGTAGGAAGGACGTTTGCAATTTACTGTTTTGTTTTGACTGCTTCCATTTAGGTCTTGCAGTTATATATTTTTACTTTTGAAAATATTTAAAGGGTATTTATCAGAAGAGGTCTTATTTTCTCTTATCCGTGCGTTTGCAGACTAGGAGATAAATGATAGAAACACAATAATATTCTCAATAATCTCAAATCTTTGATCACATTAGGGAATGAACAATAATGTAAACGACATTCCCCGAGTACGTAAGACGCGAGCGCACATCAATCAACTCACTACACTACAAGGGTAGTTTAGTCACTAATCACTATGATCAACATTATCCTAGTCGCAATATCACTGTCATTATTAATCAATGCCGGCTTCGATCCATCTTCGCGATTTTTCTTTTTGACAGGGGTCCGCCGTCCTAGTACTGCGTCAAGTTGACGGCTGTCATAATCGTTCTAAAATCAAGTCCATAAGTTTGGCATCGTAAAACCTTTAGACGCGCCGTCAGATTTATTCGCTGCCTGTATGTTTAAATTATTTGTTGTTATAGCGGCAATAGAAACACTCAATCTGTGAAAATTTCAACTGTCTACATATTACGGTTCATGAGATACAGCCTGCTGACAGGCAGACAGACGGAAGGACCGCGGAGGCTTAGTAATTAGGTTCCGTTTAGCACCCTTTGAGTACGGAACCTAAAAAATTAAAAAAGAAAACACCACAAGCAACAGAAAAAAAATGACTTCAAAAATAATAAAGTAGCGTTTAAAATAGTTTCTGAAGCACAAAATTGCTACGCCTGCATCTCCTGATGGCATTATCTGAATTATGTAAAAAAAAACTTGAATCGACGGCGATTTAATAAAAAAAAAATCTTTACCAGTACCCGAATGTTATGACAAGAACTGAACAACGGAAAAAAAAAGCAATTTTTACCAATGTACATATTTCCAATAATTACCTTAGCACCAAAAACATTTCTCTTACTTTCTAATTACCGTCAAAATGACATAACTGACCCGAGAGAGCGACCAGTATAAACTAATATCACCAATTAGTTTTGATGACTTTTTGAATTGTCTTGTGTGCCCGATTGTCTGTGCTACTGCGAAAGTGACTCGATTTGGCCCCTGTCTAGGGTTGCCAACTTTTTTATATCAAATAAAGTATTTTCGAAGCCATTGCTTGAAAAATATAGTAGACATAGAACGAAAAAAAAATGATAGGTTAAAAAGAAAAGAAAAAACATATTTTTTGCTACATTGAGCCTTTATGGTATGTTAAATAAATTATTAACGGTTAAGTACTAAAAGTTTAGTTCAGAGTATTAAGAGCGTTTATCCTAAAAGTTGGCAACGTCGCAAATAGCTGTCAAATATTTACCTGTTTTGATTAATTTGGCAATATTACTGTATGGAAATAAGAAATGTGGCTAACTAGCGAACTAGAATATTAATAATGAATTGCAATTATAACACTGCACGTGATGTAGCATTTGAAAAGCATTTGGAACGTTTTCAAATGCTTATTTTACATCTTAAACAAAATACATATTCGGCGTTAAGATATTAATTACTGCATTTCATAATCAATATTCTAGTTCGCTAGTTAGCCACATTTCATAATACCATACAGTATTATTGCCAAATTAATCAAAATAGGGAAATATTTGACATCTATTAGCGACGTTGCCCATTTTCAGAATGAACGCTATTAATTAGTGTTAGTAATTGACTCGGTTAAAAAAACTATGTAGAAGGTAAAAGAGGTATTTCTCCCGTTTAACTGTATATTGTAAATCTGATACTATGAATGTCACTAAGAGTATGTCTGATCACGATCCTATTGTACCTGGATTCGACTTAAAATATATATAAGCAGGCGATACAATCCAACAAATTCTCTGCGTTACAAATATACTTTTGCAATATACAGAATGGCAGGGCATCGACGCGAAGCCTGTTCAAAACCATGGATTCGACGAAAAATTTCGTTGAGAATGATGTACTGAATCCATGGTAACAGTTTTCGCGTCGATGTCCCTGACACCCTGTATACAGAGGTCCTTTGACCTAAATTAGGACTCTTGTTTAATTTTAACATGTCTACATGTTCCATTAACGATAATGAGGCTGCAGTATGCAAACTGCATTCGATCTACGGAAGACTGTGTGTCTTCCTTAGACACACGAGCCCCAGCAATTTATGTCCAATTGTATATTAAATTAACATAATTTTTTCTTTTGTTACAGGACACAAACATCTACGACATACCATACGAACCCAGACCACCAACCCCAGAAATCCCATTTGCAGCCCCAGAAATCCCCATTTCAAGTCCAACTTCCGACATGCCCCCAAAAAGCGATTTCGCAAAACTGAGGCAGAATTTCGAGAATGGCTTCCCGAATGCTGAAGCCAGAAAGCCAACGCCATTGAAACCGAAGCCAATGTTGATTTCAAAGAAACACGCGAAGTCTATAGAGACTTTGAACGGGGAGTATGTAAAGTTGCAAAGCAAGTTCAACACTACTGCCCATAGAAGGCATAGGAATAAGTGCGAAAGTGGAATCAGCTTTACTTTGCCTAAGAGAGATACCCAGCTGGATATGGATAGAGAAAATGTGAGTACCTATTTAATGTATGTTTTTCTATTCAACTGGGGTAATTAATGTGCCTGGTACAATAGTGCCATCTACGCAGAAGCGCCCCTCCGACCCTTGCTCGATGAAGCGCCAGCCCGCACCGAAGCTGAGCCTGGAGCTTTAAACCCCCCGATTAATAATAACTAGTGGTCGCCCAGAGGTCGAAATTCGACCATAATTCATTTAAATTTTAAGTTTTATAATACATACTAATTCCATGCTGCCATGTCATGATTGTAAGGTAGCCATCTTGTGTCAAACGCATGGTAGTTAGTGTCTGTAATGTTTTTTTTTATAAATTTAATTTATTTCCAATTATTATATATAAATATTAGCTTTCTGCCCTCCTTCTCCATATAAACTTTAACTGTGCCAAATTTCATACTCCTCCGTCCGCGTAATTTTAGTAAAAAGGGGTATAATTTTTAAGTTAGTAGCATAAGGCAGCCACACGTCACCCCGGTTAAGCAGTTACGATCCTTAGGTCAACTACGAGATGCCATTTATTAAAAAATAAAAAAAGACGTGTTCCGATCCTCTCTCTTTCTCTTATTCTCAGTCCACGATTATTGTACTGTAAGCTGTACTTTAGCACGGAGTGGGGCGCGTCTTCGTGGATGGCACTATTGGTACAGGTGGCAGGGACATCGACGCGAAGCCGGTTACCATGGATTCAGTACATGATTCTCAAACCCCCTTTTTATGAGGGTGGGAAATCATCAAATGACTTCTCCCGCTCTGGGCAGAGCGAGAGGGTGTGTCAGACTTTTACTGACTAAAACCCACCCGTGTTCCTTCCGTTGCCTGTGTACTGCCGGGGCCGCGATATCCCTTTCGGACAAACCCGCAACCCCAGCAGGCATTGGTCTTTCGACCCCGTCGGTTGGTGCTGACATCTCTGAGGCGCGCGTGGAACACAATGCGCCAAGCCCCCTGTGTTGACTTTTTCGTCAGTTATAAAAAAAAAAACTGTTGTTTCATAGAAAAGTGCAATACCTCACAATCATGTATTGAATCCATGGTTTCAGTTTTCGCATCGATGTCCTTGCCACCCTGTATACTTACAGTTTCAATTCGGTACCTAATTCCCATGATTAATTGATTATGATGTTGCAAAGGTCTGTAAACTGTTGTAGGCGGATAACTTTCCATCAGTGATTTCGTCAGCCTGTTTACCAACCGACAGTAATCAAAAAGTATTGCTCCACTTTTGATTTAGTATTTATTTGCCTCCACGAATGGCGGATCCGCAAAGGCAGCGCATTTTAAATTTTCTTACGTTTTTTGCAATTTACAGATAACTGTCAGATTGTATCTTGATCTAAATATGAATCCCGATCATAATAAATATGAAAGATAAATCGCAGTTTTAAAGGTAATTAAAAAAAAAATACACCAATAAGTTAAAACATTTTTACTTACATATTTCTCTATATGACTATTTTTTCTTTTGTATAGTTACAAAAAAAATTACAGTTGTCGCTCAAAATATTGGGACGAAAAAGTTTAACCGGGGTAATTTTTTCATTTTTTTTTGAAGCTGTTAGATCCTTTCTATTAAATATCTTTGTAGTAGTCTTTTTTTACCCTTGACTATAGGTACACTGTATTTTTTTTGGGCTTGTAATATGTCGCCATTTTCAACCATATTTGCATACCGCGGTGCAATACTGTCGCTTCACCTTTCATACCTAATGATTTGCATTACATACATACATTTACATCTCTCTAAGTTAGATTTATTCTCAAATTAAAAAAGTGCGACGAAAAAGTGGACGTTTGACGGTGTCTCCGCTTGAGTAGCACCTTAATGATTCTAATGTATGATTATACTATACATCAACAAACTTACATATTTTATTTATTTTAATAAAGAAATCTCGATGTTTTGTGACTTCGTAAAAACCGTGCGAAGCAAGGGTCGCTAGTCTAAAATAATTCGAATAAGTCGAGGAACAAATAAATACATTTATAGTAGTAGCTTCAAAGTCAAACTCAAAAACGTTTATTGCGAACTAAGTGTACAATGTTGGTGTTATGTTATGTTAGTAGTTATGACTTAGCAGCCTTTTACAAGCATTGCAATTATCATTCGCCTGCCCTTATCATCCTTAATTAGCATGCATTAAACATTATTAGTACTTAATTATTTCCTTTTATATTAGTACAATTAAATTGAGAAATTATAGTTATGTCAAAATTAAATGTCAATAATAATGAATTTAATACAAATAATCAGTATTATGAATGTCATCCTTTTCAGGTAGTGCAAATTATATTATATTTATGATAAAACTCACTGGCTGTTCCGTTATATAAAACAAGCCATATTCACAAGCTGTGCTATACTGTTTTAAACATAACATAAAAAAGGTAATAATGCTATCTACCTATTCAGGAAAATTACCATGCTATTTAATAATAGGTACCCAACTAACAAGGAACATTAATATTTTAGTCTGTAGAACGTACTGCTAGTGACGCCTAGCGGCGAATATCGGAAGCTTTACGCAAGCTTTCACAGTCAGTAGTTCAAGGATACAATCAGAGATGGCGTTGGCTGTATGACTTGCAATGAAACTTGACATTGTTTTCCGTTGTTTTTAAAGCCTGGATTCTTTTATTAGTAAATCTGCTGTAAAATCTATGGTTGGTTGACACAAAAAAATTACGAATGGTTTTTCATAAGTTCGTTCGTCTTTGTTAGTATTAGGTCTCACTTGAGAAGCCCATCAGCAATCAGCACCCTATTGCGTAGCACACTTTCAATCACAATGTTAATGATTTTGAAGGATATTGCTAATCCATTGCTGCAATATGTTCGAAAAAAAATCTTCTCTACAACGTAAATAACGCCATGAATGTTGTTGAACTGTGTTGTTGCTACTGCCAGTGTGATACGCAATTACTCCACAGTATGTTCGGCTATAGTTTGACCGAGACCTCTGTACCACGCCTTAGGAATACGCTGCGAGGCAGGCGGCACCGTTGACGAATGAGCGGCGGGACGACGTGAGCGTTGACGAACGACCGGCCTGAATAGAGATGATGCCTGGGTAAAAAAATAATGATTCTAATTAGTCCGTCAGTCAGATAATAAAAAAAATATTAGACAAGTATTTATTGCTTTATCATATTAATAAAAAAATTACTCAGATAAAACGCATTATAGGTTGCGGAGTGGGGGTCGCTACGTCACTAGTATGTATAAAATCTACATACTCGTGACGTCATGGCACATTTTACCTCAATGTATCGCCGTAATCTTTGAATTACGTAAAAAAAGAAAAAATACGTGTCCAATATTTTTTTATAATCTCAAAGACGGACTAAAAAGTGATCATCCCTATTACCCCACAGTATGTTCGGCTATAGTTTGACCGAGACCTCTGTACCGCGACTTAGGAATACGCGGCGAGGCAGGCGGCACCGTTGAGGAATGAGCGGCGGGATGCCGTGAGCGTTGACGAATGAGCGGCCTGAACTGCAACCCGTCTCGCCGCGCACATACCCAAGGCGCGGCACAGAGGTTTCGGTCAAACTATAGTTGTAAGAAAATCATTGTGGTTACTCTATTCAAACAAATCTTATTCTGTTCAGAGGTTGTATCTGATAGGGCTCTAATCTCAGACATACCGACATGGGTAGAGGTACACACGGCTACACATCAAGCTATAAATTTCCAGTTTATGCTGATCCCGCATTGTATAGGATTTCAGTACAATGCGAGGTCAGCTTATACTGGAAATGTATAGCTTGATGTGTAGCCGTGCGTACTAGGAAAAAAAGCCATACTAATGACCTTACTGAGAACAATACTAATAAAGTACCCAGCGTACTCTGCATACGCTCTGTACAATATGAACACGATTCAATTATCTATTCATTATCACACTGTTTTTAAACAATTACTCATCAAAAACATTTATTATTAATCTAAAGTAAACTTTAAATCAACCAGGTTTAAGTGTAAGTTACTTTGATGAAGCTTGACAATGTAGTTCAATAATATTACTGTTATTGCAAAATAAACTCTAATAGCAAACGTATTAACTGAAAAATTGTTTGACAACGTTGAAATATAGTTCATAAATTCACGGTGAGAGCGAGATAGGTTTGTGTTAGAGGGAAAGAGATGGGAGATAGTGTGTACAGACGTAGATAAAAGTGTTGGCATTGATTTATTTGATAGTTTTTTTTTATGTTGAAGTAGATTGAGATTGATTTTAATTATTATATGACAGTAATTAATATAGAGTGGCCATTATGAAACAATGATCCTAAGAGACTGTTATTAACAATTTCTCAAGCATGCTTGGAAATTGGACTTGGAATTTTAACAACCTTCTTCGAGATATATTATAAAATGCTGTACTGGTCAAATACATGTGAGCAGGCGGCCGGCAATGTTAGTATGAAAATACATATTGTGTTTAGCGGCCGAATAAATTACAATTTTTTTTTTTTTTTAAAGTGAAAAATAAAACGTTTTTATTTTTCGCTTTTTAGTTATGGTACCTAACCCCATACAAATTCGAATACCACTACCTGCTATGTAAATAACAGTCACAGGAAGTTATCATCATATCATCCACATATACTAAGTGGGAAAAATACGTATTATTGAAGCTTACTCAAAAACTACCCAAGCAAAGTTAATAAAATTTATATGGGACCAACTGAGAGCATACCGTTTCATACAAAAAAGAATTTCAAAATCGGTCCACAATAAACGGCGAAATAAAAAAAAAAAACGTACATACGCTACGAACATAGAACCACCTCCTTTTTGGAAGTCGGTTAAAAATTGGATCGAAGTGAAGCGAGCAAGCGTGCTTTTAACTTAACTTATTTAAATCAACTTGTTTCAGTTAAACATTACAAATGAACTAGTTTACGTCAAACAACAATATTGCCAAAGCGGAAACCATGAATTTTATGCGCAAGCGCTTAAAAATAAACCATAGTTTACTTTGCTGACGGATTTGTACGTAGGTTTCTATCTACGTCATCATACCTCACGTCTAGTAAACGAAATACTTACTAACATTTACTATTTATTGTTCATCAGAAACCCTTTTAACTCAGAACAGAATTAGGAATTTTTAACTAATATTGTAAATGAGAAAATGACTTTGTTTGTTTGGTACGCTTTCACGGTAAAATGCCTGAACAGATTTGTATGAAATTTGGCACATGGGTAGACCATGACTTGTGTTAGGACATAGGATACGTTTTATCCCGATGTTCTCACGAGATCGAGGCACGAGGGAACGAGGCGCAGCTAGTGAGTAAATAATTAACTAACTTTAAGAAGGTTTTAGGACTTTCTATTCAGTCACTGGGTGAAGGTCAGATAGGCAGTCGCTCCATGTAAAATATGGATATTCAGCTGCATCCGGTTAGACTGGAAGCCGACCCCGATATAGTTTGGAAAAAGTTAGGCAGATTGTATTGGATACTTACACTTCACATAAACTTAAAATAATTCAATTATGTGTTTAGTTCCTAAAACCAATAAATAGTTAATAGTGGCAATAGTTGTAGAATAATTTACACAGTTTTTCAATATTTTTTTGTTAGTTTATCTCATTATTATTAAGCGTTTATCTTAAAAGTTGGCAACGTCGCAAATAGCTGTCAAATATTTACCTGTTTTGATTAATTTGGAAATATTACTATATGGAAATAAGAAATGTGGCTAACTAGTGAACTAGAATATCGATTATGAAATGTAAAAATTAATATCGCAACACCGAATATTTAGTTTTAGATCAAGTGCATTTTTTACACCTAAAACGGTTACTACGTCAAATTCAATGTTATAATTGCAATTTATTATTAATATTCTATTTCGGTAGTCAGCCACATTTCTTATTTCCATACAGCATTATTGCCTAATTAATCGAAACAGCGAAATCTTTGACATATATTTGCGACGTTGCCCACTTTCAGAATAAACGCTCTTTTAACACTTTTGCTCCCACATACACACAGACAGCCGTATCTAATGTTTTATAGTTATTATATCTGACTCACGTGGATGAGAAGCACGGCATATTGTAGTAAACGTTTACATGGCGCTTGTGGGCCCCGTCGGCCCGTACCGTACCATAGTAATTTACAGTTGTAAGTACTATTGTATTGAATCAAGTTGATCTAACTGAGCAGACAGCTCTGCTGCTGGGGAGTCTGTTGCGTCACTTCTTCTTCCCAGCTAATGCACTAGGAAGTGATGAAGGGCGGGCGTTTTTGGGGGACTGTCTTATGTAATTTTGACGTTCGAAAAGTGCTGATTCTCAGCCTAGTTTGTATAAATGACTTTTGAATTTTTGACAAGACATTTGTAAGAGTGGGACAAGTAAAGGTGACAGTTAAGACCATATACTAACTCAGCTCAATTTCACTATTTATCTCGCTCGCACGATACTGCGCACGGACTGACTGAGAGCGAGACTGAGTAGGGTGCTGGCGGCTCCAAGGCGCCGGTAGTTTAGGTAATTTCTCTTTACAGTGAAATTAATGTTAAATTTGAATTATAAAAAACATAATATCTGCTTTATATACGTATTTAATTCCGTTATTGCAAAGTTTCATGATCTAAATTGTTTTTTTTTTTTAATACTAGCTGTTTATTGTTCGGTTTGCATGTATTATCTTGCTATTTTGCTAATGCTTTTTTCTCTTCTTTAAAATTTTGTGGAATCGTGTTTCATTTTCGTGTTCAATATAATTATATTGATTTCAAAATTAATACTGCAGTACTTTCGATATAACGTAGGATCATGCTAAGCAATTTTATTTATATTTTTCTTTAAATATTTGTTAAAATACCATTGTTATGTATTCGTCTTGGACCACAACCTACCCTCTCACTTGGAATCGGGCGTTGCTAGCTGCGTCACAGTTTTAACTACTGCAGCTATTATCGTTTAACATTTTTGTCTTGCATTTATTTGTTTTTAGTTCCCAATAAACAATTTAATCATTGATCATTTGAGGTATTACAGACTCTTAATACACTTGAGAGCAATAAAATCGCACACGTTGACTTTTTGTTGTTAAAGCAGTTTTTTTCATAAATGTGAATACATATTAAAATAAAACTTACACTATTTGAATGTTTACTTCAGTACCTTTCTAATGATATCAAATACAGTGTAAAAAAAGTACCCATAGGGAGTTTTAGGGCACAAAACCCAACATACGGATAAAATTACCCAATTTAGCTTAACAAAGAATAAAAATAAAACTCAAAATGCTTGATCAAATTGTTTTTTAATAAGGTGTATTCCCTCCCCTAGCCTTGATTACAGCTCTTAATCGGTTTTTCATGGACCGTATTAATTTCACCATGAAATCTTGTGGTATGGCGTTCCACTCCTCTTCAATGGCAAGTTGAAGCTCTTGGAGGCGCGTAGGAGCAGGGCTTCTTGCTCGAACTCTTCTTTTTAGCTCATCCCAGACATGCTCAATCGGATTGAGATCAGGACTACGAGCTGGCCACTCCATCGCGGTGATTCCAACATCTTCCATGTAGTCGCAAACTGTTCTAGCGACATGCGGTCTGGCGTTGTCGTGCATTAAGAGAAAATCTTCTCCCATAAGCCACGCAAGCGGCCTCACATGTTCTTCGAGCACTTCTTCGACGTATCGTGCAGCCGTCAAACTTCTCGATCTCGGGCCGGTATTCGCCGTAGTGATGAATACAATGTCAGTTTTAGTGTCCAACATTATGCCACCCCAAAACATACACGATCCACCTCCAAAAGCCACACGTTCGCTTATGCAGCATTGTGAAAATCGCTCTGATGACCTTCTGTAGACCCTAGAGCGTCCATCATGACCATGTAAAGTCATTCTGCACTCATCAGAGAACATAACAGCCCGCCATTGGTCATACGTCCAATTTAAATGTTCCCTAGCAAATTGTAGCCGGGCTTGTCGGTGAGCTGTGGTCAATTTGGGACCATTTGCTGGGCGATGTGAAGTCATTCCTGCTTCACCTAGTCTTCTTCGAACTGTCCACCGACTTATACTGACATTGCGAACTTCTCGAAGCTGTTGTCCCAGTTGAACCGCGTTCAGTTGCCGATTTCTCAAAGACCTTGTCACAAGAAAGCGGTCATCACGCTCTGATGTTGTGCG
Source organism: Agrochola lota (assembly GCA_947364205.1). Lineage (NCBI taxonomy): Eukaryota > Metazoa > Arthropoda > Insecta > Lepidoptera > Noctuidae > Agrochola > Agrochola lota. The sequence continues at coordinate 1,843,540 of OX376246.1, read as the reverse complement.
TCGCCGGCCAGATCCTGGTCGCCGAATGTAGCCACCGGTCTCTTGGAACCTCTGGTATACACGACGAACAGAGTAGCGGCTCAAATTTAGCCGTCGAGCAACTTCACTTTGGTTATGGCCTGCTTCGAGCAAGGCAATAACTTGAGCGGCTTCTGTGGGCGTGGTATCCATATTTTTCCAGTAAATCCGTATGCTTCCAGTAGAGATGTTATCACGTTGACCTTCGGTATGCAACTGAATAAAAATTCCAATAAACTGACCTTTTTATACCTGCGGCTAAGGGTGCAAGTAGTGACAACGCAAACGCGTGAATTTGGGGAATTCGGTGTACGGTCGGTTTTTGTAAGTTACGTGAAGGTCAATGATTTTAATTTTATGTTTTTGTAAAGCTAAGCTTGTATGCTTTAATTTTGTCTAATGATTTTTACTCAATATCTTTCGATTTTAGAAAACAATCAGTAATAAACCAAATTACAAGGGGTGTGCGATTTTATTGCTCTCAAGTGTAGTTTTACCGCACATGGTCCGCTTTACTATGATGAATAGCATTAAAAAATTCAGCCGTTAACTTAGCAAAGTGACTATCTTCTTTACTCGTATACATACTTATCTGTTGTATAACATGAAACAATAATTATCTGGACTGACTCACGTGTTAACGAATCGCGGTATGTTAAGATCATTTTACATGGTGGCGAGTTTTATTACAAAGAGTACAATACAATAGAGATGATGCTTGGGACAAAAAAAGAAATTCTATTGAGCCCGTCAATCAGATAATAAATAAATATTAGACACGTATTTTTCTCTTTGAAAATTTAATAAAAAATGACTTAGATAAAACGCATTAAAGCAAAAATTTAAGTATAAAATCTGCATACTCGTGGCGTCATGGCACATTTTAACTCAATGTATCGCCGTAATCTTTTGTTAACTTAAAACATATGTGTCCAATATTTTTTAATAACACATCTGACTGACAAAAAAACAAGATTTTTTGGCATCATTCCTATTGTTGCAGTTTTAGGCCATTCTCATACGGGGTGATGGCATCTTAACGTAGCCTGGTTGGCAACGGGCGTTGCCAACTGCGATGCAACTAGAACTCTCACATGGCGTAACTGTAGTTGTATCAATTTTAGTCATTTCGTCATTCATTCAGACACCGTCCACACGATAACGTGCCAATTTTATGAAAAAATATCAACGATTGAGCACTGCCAGTCGCGCGTGACTGGCTGCGTCGCCGTTGAAAACAAAGATGCGACAAGAGACTGGTAATAAAGATGTGATCATAAACAGTAAGCAGACTAGGGAATGTTTTGACTTTCATGAAATTAATATGTACAGTACATAATTCATAGTTCAAAATGGGTTTGAATAAAAGGTTATTAGAGAAGCTGTGTGTGTGCTCCGGCATTTGCGGGACACATTTCTGCCGCGCTCTAGTTAGGAGCAAACCGACGAATGTTTGCGCAGCGGTACTGCGCGGCACATCCGAGACACGCTGTGCACTTCAGTTGGCAATATCAATCTGCCTAGCCCTTACTACGGTCGCATAAATACGTCCAGACACAATTAGTGACGAATGTTTCCTAGAAATGTTTGTGCGCAGCAGGTAGACAGAAGCGTTTGCGCACGGCAGTCGTCCAAACACAGGGCGTCAGGCCTTTAGCGTGTCGATGGCTATCTAAATGGATTCGGCCCAGAATTCCGAATGTGTCCGATTGTTTTGCACTCCAATGTGGCGTGTCCTTATTTAGGGTTTTCGAAAGAGAGAACTACCTAAGTACAGAATACCTTTAGTTTACTGGACTTGTATTTTTTTACCGGAACAAAATTTTTCTTCACAACTCTTAAAAAAAGCAGTAACATTGTTTAGCAACAGGTGTATTATGATTGTGGTTAGTTAGTGAATCCTCAAACAAAAATAAACCGCAAAACAAAAAAACTTGAATACTTATTCCATTCTCACTTACAACACAGCGCCATGTAAACCTGCTTTATATTGCCGCATGCTTCACCACGTTTCATTTCGCTAGTCAGCTACCAGTGCGCGTCTGAACCACGTAAACTCACTACCCTTTGTATGTTTAATGGGTTAGAAAATTCACAACCACGTACCGTAAAAATATGTAACTTAATTTTTTTTTGGTGGAAAGTGTGGAGTTTTAAAATAGTTTTTTTTTCTCGCGAATATTTTTTTTTTATTAAAAAAAATTGTGTTTAAGGCTCGTAGCAGGCGGCGTCTTGTATTTTCTGCCCGCTCCCAAGGGAAACAGGCGTGAATTTATGTATATATGTGAGTAAAATATGTGTATCGTCTGTTTATATTTTGGTATCTAAATACGCTAAAACTAGGTGACATTTTAATCTGCATTTTGACTTTAGGTCAATTTTGAAAGTGTTAAAAAAGTGATTACTTACAAATTCGGAATTTGGCACAAAAATGATTAGTTCCAAAATGCGATTAAATACGCAAAAAATATTCAAGACAAAATGTGAGTTTATAAACAAAGAAACGTGCTAAAAGTGATTAGTGAAATAAAAACAAACAAAAGTTTAATATTTTAAACACTTTTGGAACTAAAAAAGTGATTTAAAATATTTCAGTGTTTGACAAAAAGTGCTTCAAAAGTTGAATAATTCTACTGATTATAGTAATACAATCAGTTATGTTACATAAAGCGTTTTAATGAGCGCTACCTCCCGTGATGAATGGATTCAACTAAAGGTAATTACATTATTAAATCACGATTCTTTCAAAACTCAATTAAACCATTTACAGGCACTTTTGAATTGTCAAGGATCATAATTACCCTATAATATTCCCACTGCTGGGACACAGGACTGTAATCTACCACGCAGGCCCAGTGCGGGTTGGTAGATGTCACATGACTTCGAATTTTTGGTTCTAGGACATGCCGGTTTCCTCACGATGTTTTCCTTCACCGTTTTGAGAGCAGTGGTGATGAAATTATTTACACAAAGTAAAGCGCTTGCCTGGGTTCGAGCCCACAATCTACCACTCGGTAAGTCTGGGCCGTTACCACTGGGCCACCAGTGCTCTCCGTCGGTCAGTTAGTCAGAAAGTTGATGGTGAAGCTAGTTGCCTATTCCAAACGTAGATCTCATATCGTAGGTCAAAACAAAAACTACCACTTTAGTAGTTTCCCGAAAGCTTACAATTTTCAATTCTCGAGCAAATTGGTTAGTTGTATACAAGCGTGCACCATCGCCAACCGCATCTTCGCTTACCTACCACATTAGTAGTTTTCCGAAAGCTTATAATTTTCAATTCTCGAGTGAAAAGGTTACTTGTAGACAAGCGTGCACCATCGCCAACTGCATCTTCGCTTACCACCAGCTGAGATAGATTAAAAAAAAATCCATAACAAACTTTTCGGTTACTCTGAAAGCCTCGTCAAGTCTCTGACTAGTACCAGAGTACGTTATGTTTAAGTTACATGGGACTTAAACATAACTGGCGAAATGTGGGTGTACCTCTGCCTATCCTTTCGAGGAATACACGGGTGATGTTATGTTATGCAGTCATAGTCGACATGATTTGACAACAAATTGTACTAGGCTGGCAGAAATCAGAGGTGATTCACATTACTTAGATTCCCAGTACGCAAGATACTGCGTCACCTATTGTAATTTTCCTAAAAGTCGACAAAGGGATTTAGTCAAGAGAATTATAATATAATTATATATAATAAATAACATAGTCGCTCCATGTAAAATACTGGTATTCAGCTGCATCAGGTTAGACTGGAAACTGACAGATAGGCAGACGATGATGAAAAGGTAGCAGTTTCCTCTTGGCTGTCTGCTTCTTCTTCTTTTCGTCTGGTTAGAGACTAACCTGGTGTCAGAGTTTTAAAGCCGCCCATGGGCCTCTGACTTAGCTTCACATGCCGTCGAGAAATATCTCTCAGGCATGTTTCCTCACGATGTTTTCCTTCACCGTTTTTGAAGTAAGTGATAATTATATAATACGCACATGAATCCGAAAAGTCAGAGGTGCGTGCCTTGGGTTCGAACTCGAGACCTATGACTTGGCAGCCCGACGGTCACACCACTAGGCTATCACTGCTCTGCTCTGCTGTCTGCTAATAGCAACATAATTATACATAATCAGCCTAAAATGTTCCCACTGTTGGGACTTGGGCCTCCTCTCTTCGAGAGGGAGTGGGCTGTAATCTACCACGTGGGCCCAGTGAGGTTTGGTAGATGTAACAACATAGAGCGATCTTCTTTTGTCCTGTCATCCTATGCTGTTGTGGCGTCATCTACATCGCCACATGCTAACTACGCATCAAAGACGTCGCACAAAATCCTGCATCGCGCAATTAGAGTTTACCACGTGTTCAACAACCCGGCTGGTCGGAGGATCCTACCTTTTCTTAGGACGAGTGAACTTTACACCCTGTTCGTCATATCTTCCTCTAATCTGTCAGTCGCCACTGCCAACCTTATTGCCTAGATTCTTCTATAATCCAATATAGCAACAGAGAAGAAAATTGTCGGAATTGGTCCATGTTTAGCAGTAGATGTTAGCTGAGACCAAATCATTTAAATGCCTTGTTGATCTAGAGTTTATAAGTGCGACAGCTGTCCTTTGGGGTTTATAGTGTTATTGATTTTTTCCATTAGTGCTCATATACGACACCGTCGACGCGTCGGCGGCAGTCGTCGATGCGTCGACGGTAGCCACTGACGCGTCGACGGCAGCCACTTACGCGTCGACGGCTGCAGTTGGACGCCTCAGCGGCTGCCGTCGGCGCGACTACGTCTAACGACGACCAGGTCGATGACTGCAGTTGCCTCTGCCGTTGGCAACGTGCTCGTGTATAAGATCACTTAGGAAATTCTCTGTAGGATCTAGGTGTCTAGTTAATGCCAATTAGGTCCAACCCTATGACATGGGATATAACTGATTAGATGCGAAACGTATCTGAACTATACACCTCTGCCCGCCCCTTAGAGTAAACAGACGTGATATTACACTCTGACGTCACATAATGACGTACCTATATTTACCTCTGTTATCTATGGCTTTGTATATTGTGACATAAATTGCGCTTTAGAAGCGAACCGGAACGACTGCGTAGATGTATTTGAAGAAAAATGTGTATTGTGATTAGTATCCTCACCATCATTTCAGCCGAAAGACGTCCACTGCTGGACATAGGCCTCCCCCAAGCACCGCCTCTTCGACCAGTTCTGTGGTTTTCGCATCCAGCGGATTCCTGCGGCCTTCACAAGGTCATCGGTCCACCTTGTGGGGGGCCTTCCAACGCTACGTCTTCCGGTACGCGTTCGTCACTCCAGAACCTTTCGGCTCCATCGGCCATCTGTTCTGCGAGCAATGTGCCGCTTAAGTTTGGCAATACTTCGGGTTATGCTGGTTACCTTGGTTCTCCTGCAGATCTCTTCTTTTCTGATTCGATCACGTAGGGAAACTCCAAGCATAATCCTCTCCATTGCCCTTTGGGTGACTTTCAGCCTTCTAATGAGGCTCATTGTGAGCAACCTGTGATTAGCATACGTTGAAATAAATAATATTGCTCAACAGGGATTTTGTATTTTTTTTGTCAAAGAATATTGGAAACGTATTTATTGTTTTTTTTACGTAATCTAAAGATTACGGCAATACATTGAGTAGGCAATACGTTAAAATGTGGCATGACGTCACTCCCCGGTAGATTTTATACCGACTCGTCACGTAAGACTCCCTAACTTTAAAGCATTTTATCTAAACCATTTGTTATTAATATGATAAAGCAAAAAATACCGTGTCTAATATTTTTTTATTATCTGACTGACGGACTAAATCGTTTTTTTTTCCCCAGTCAACATCCCTATTAGATAGATAGATAAGCTATTGTACATCAAAATAAAATAATTATTGGCTCTTCTCTTTTCCAATGTCGAATATTACAAAACCCCCCAAAAAACTATCAGCGAGATTTCTACCATTTCTACTAAAGTTCGCCCTGTGAAGTGGACTCATGGTATACTCCGAACAATCATCATCATAGCCTTTATATCCGGCTTCCAGTCTAAACGGATGCAGCTGAATACCAGTATTTTACGTAGAGCGACTGCCTATCTGACCTCCACAATCCAGTTACTGGGTAACGCGATAATTATTTTCATTTCTATCTAAAAGACAAAGATAGCTCAACCAAAAAGTTGACTGGTAGAAAAATGCCTGAATTTGTGTGCTTAGGGCCCCACTAATACTATAAACACGAAAGTTTATGAGTATGGATGGACGTTTGTAACTCTTTCACGCAAAAACTACTGAACGGATTTAGATGAAATTTGGCACACATATAGTTTATAACCTGGATTAACACATATTATACTTTTTATGCCAATATTTCCACGGGATTGAGACTTATACGGGTGAAACCGTGAGGCGGTGTTAGTATTAAATAGATAAAAAGCTATACTAGATGTGTCCCAGACCATTATCCACCCTCTTGTATAAAAATAGCCGCCACTTTTACAAGGCGTGGTGTGACCTTTATGGGCCCCATAGCCAAGCCCGGTAGGAGTGGACTATTATCGTGATTGATCGCCATTCCCCATGGGCGCCATGGGCTATGACTCATAGAATGTTTTGTCTCTATGGCGTATTTTTAGCGATGGTTTTAGTATGGCTGTTGTGTTAGGAACTATGTATGGCGTGTCAGGTTAGTTTAATGTTTGATTAGTGGGTAGTGTGTGTATAGTACATGTAGGAGTGGGAGGAGCTCGTGGCTAAGTAACAACAGCCGCACTTGTCGATCCATCAGGTTAAGCTACGCTTGCCGGGGTTGGTCAGTGGATGGGTGACCATCTTTACATACCGAGAATCCTCCGTGCCTCGGAAAGCACGTTAAGCCGTTGGTCCCGGCTGTCATTCGTGGATCTTTGACAGTCGTTACGAGTCGTCAGGAGCCCGAAAGTCTGACACCAGTCTTACCAAGGGGTATCGTATTACCCAGTTACTGGGTTGTGGAGGTCAGATAGGCAGTCGCTCCATGTAAAATACTGGTATTCAGCTGCATCCGGTTAGACTGGAAGCCGACCCCAACATAGTTGGGAAAAGGCTAGGCAGATTGATTGTGTGTATAGTACATGTGGGAAAATATAAAAAGAAAGACAGAAAAAGAAAGAAAATACATTCATTTAGCACATACTAAAACACACACAATATAATTACACAGCAGATATTTTTTTTTTTTTTTTGTATATTGCGATGTAATCAGAAATTATATGGGGACTGTGCCTCAGGGCTGCGTCAAAAAGGCCCAGTTCTGCAAAAATTCCAGACTTCTATAAGTGCACTACACTTAGACAACTATTAGCCATCTGTTTCAAAACGATTCAGATTCTGATTGATCGTGTATTACGCAATTAGGGTACAGAACGATCCCATAAGTAACTTTGACAAATCGATCAATTTGTCCGTTAAAGATTTCATCAAAATGATTTACTCATATCTCAATAATATTCTGAAGGTTATCTATCATTTTGCAATTAAATATACATTCCGAGCTGAAACCTTGTATTAATCGCCTATTCCTGAAGTTAGGTATACAAGTGAACTTAGGTACGATTTGTACTTGGTAACATTTTTATTTACAAAGCTGCATCCGTCGCAGTCAGATTATTTTACGCCCACACAGTTTTATTTTGATTAATGCCGTCAATTTCAAATGTACCTAATCATTGCTTAGCAACTGTTATCCCTTCTAGCTTAACTTGAATTGGTATAGCCTCCACGAGATGTAATACTTTAAAGGTATGGTTCCAAGCCCCACTGCACGCGAAGTCTGAAAGTGACACCGGTGACTGAAAATGTGGTGAGGAAAGTGATGAGTATGAATGTGGATGGCTTGAGTAGGAGAAGACCACAGAAACGATGGATGGACTGTGTGGAAGATGATATGGATAGAAAGGGCCCACCGAAATGACGACTAATGGAGACGTGTGGCAGAAAGGGACATGTTGCGCCCACCACCACTGCGGGCCCTATCAGAATACCAGCGCCGCAACATTTATTTTTTAAATGGCGCAGCAGCATGCTAAGATAGGAGCCTTTTGGCCTCGTACAGGATTGCTGTAATTTTTTTTTTTTTTTTTTTTTTTTTTTTTTTTTTTTTTTTTTTTTTTTTTTAAAAAACGTTGCCCCACACTAAGAATTTCTTCTTGTATCGTGGGTGCGTTTACAAACATAGAAACTCACATACACTAACACCCAGACCCGGAACAACTACTTGCAGATCATACAAATATTTGTTCCGTGCGGGGATTGAACCCGCGACACGTTGCGCAGCAGTCGATCGCTCAGCCACTGCGCCAACCGTGTCGTTAAAATTTTTGTTTGTTTTTTATTGTTTTTTCTTTATGTTTAGTGTGTTTTTAGTTTAATTTGTGATTTCCTGTGCGAGTCTCAATAAATAATTTTTCTTTCTTTCTTTACTTACCACTAATAAATTAGGATATGGGTAGGAGAAAAATGAAAGATATTTTCTTAATTCAGACGTTGAACGAGAGGCGTTAGGGGCCAACGTTGGCCACCCATCGTGTGGAGTCCGCGTAAAACTCGTGCCGGTTCGAGAAAAAACGATTTTCCTTTTTGGTCACCGACTTTCGAAATTAAAGTTATTTTTCATTTCGTAGTGTTTTTTTTGGAAGACGGTTTTTTTTTTTGTAAAGTTTTTTTTCACTTTTTTGCTGTTGTACCTAACCCCACACAAATAGGAATACCACTACCTGCTATGCAAATATCAGTGACAGGAAGTTATCCTCATATCATCCACATAGACTAAGTGGGGAAAAATAAGTATTATTGAAGCTAACCCAAAAACTAGCCAGGCAAAGTTATAAAAAAATATAGGGGGCCACCTAGACAGCATAGGCTTTCAGAAAAAAAAAAACATTTTCAAAATCGTTCCACAATTGACGGGGAAATCGGTGAACATATATTTAAAAAAAAACATACATAATGTTGAATATAGAACCTCATCCTTTTTGGAAGTCTGTTAAATAGAGTATGTAATACAAAGACAAGCATACTCTATCACAGACGCACATGTAAGCACATGCTAATTATAATTAGTCTAAAACAATGACATCATAATGATTCTTTGTTCGGTGTACGTCGAGATAATGAAGTAGGTACCTAACATCTTATCACGCCAAATAATTGTAATTTGTAATTATAAAACAGCTGGGAGATGAGATTTATCTAGTAAGTGACATAAGTTTAAGAAATGTCATTGCCCGAAGGTTTATGGATCCTGCTTATAAATTTACACAGAAATCTTCATCATAATTTTAACCGAAATGCGTCCACTACTACGACTCCAAGCATTTACTTCAATTAATAAAAATAAAAATAAACTATTTAGTCAAACATATAATAAAAAAAAATTAGACCCATATTTTTTTATAATCTCAAAGACGGACTAAAAAGTGAGTTTGACCGAGACCTCTGTACCGCGACTTAGGAATACGCGGTATGGCAGGCGGCACCGTTGACGAATGAGCGGCGGGATGCCGTGAGCGTTGACGAATGAGCGGCCTGAACTGCAACCCGTCTCGCCGCGCACATACCCAAGGCGCGGCACAGCGGTTTCGGTCAAACTATAGTTCATACCGACATGCGTAGAGGTACTAGGAAAAAATTAAAAAAGCCATACTTATGACCTTAGTCATTATAAAATCGACCGGGGAGTGACGTCATGCCACATTTTAACTCAATGTATTGCCGTAATATTTTGATTACGTAAAATAATTAAAAATAAGTGTCCAATATTTTTTAATAATCTAACTGACGGACGAAAAAATTGCCAAATCCCTATTACAGACACTTTTGAACTGTCAAAGAGTCGGTGAAGGAAAACAAAACTAAAAATTCGAAGACATGTGACATCTACCAACCCGCACTGGGCTCGCGTAGTAGATTACAGCCTACTCTCGAAGAGAGGCGGCCTCTGTCCCAGCAGTGGGAACATTATAGGGTGATTATGCATATATTTTACGTGCTTTTATATTTTATAAATTTATTTGGTGTCGGGGCAGCATTTCTTGTTCTTCCATACGTATCTACTAACTGTCATAACAGCGCCCCCAAATAAATTTGTATACTTGGGCTGGATCTTGAAATTCTACCATCAGCAGCAGGTAACCGGTAGCCGAAGCGTGTTTATAGGCAGGCACTCACAGTAACGGAAAACATCATTACGAAATCTGAACTTAATAGTCTGAAATCGCAAACACGCAGCAAGCAAGGGTGGGGATCAATGCTCGTTCCTTCAGTTTCAACCTATTACAAGCTGACTTGAAACCAGATATAGATTTAAAACTGTATACTGAGTTCGCGATTTGGTTTCCAAACTTGTAAACAAATATGTGTTTTTGGAAAAACAAAGAAATGATGACAGAAAAGAAAGAAAATGCATTTATTTAGCACAGACTAAAAGGCATACAACATATTCTGCATATAAAAAAAAAGCGCGCCAACACTTAACGCCAAGTAATGAGGCGCTTAGATTTAAGTTTGAAATGTACTAATTATAAAGTAATAGTGTACTCATTGTTGAAGAGCCTAATAATAAATAAAATAACACAAGTGTACAACACCACAAGTACATATCTTTGCGCTACAACTTCAAACATTTTTATGACTTTCTTAATAGTTGTAGTCATTCTGTTATCAACTTAATTTAAACTTGCATATAGTTGATATTGATTTAAGTGAAAATAACTTTAAGGTCAATTCGAAACAAGGATTTGAATAGACTTTAGCTATAAATGAACTGATCATTTAATACTGATTTTAAAGTGAAGAGCGTGCAAGTTTTAATGAATGCTAAATGGAATTGGAACGAGGGCATTCTGAAGGCTCGCCTTTTATAAAACTACAGAAGCATAAGTTTTTGTTGAAAATTGCACAATTTCATTTTTTTTTTTTTTTTTTTTTTTGTTTACAAACATAGAAACTCACATACACTTCAACCAACAATGTCCGATTACGGCCGATAAATTCGTGTACGCATTCATTTTCACGCTGATGATGGATGTATAAGCGACCCGTATGAGAATAGCTCAGGTCATGGTAAAAATATAATCCAGTCAGCAAGGTGGTTGCGAGAGCAAAGTTGGCCCAGAGGTAACAGCCCCGACTCACGAGTTGTTGGCCTTAGGTTTGAACGCAAACAGGCGCTTTACTTTGAGTAAATAATTTCATCACCACTGCTGTCAAAAGGAAACCGGCGTGTCCTAGAACCAAAAAATCGAATGTGACACCTACCAACCCGCACTCGGCCCGCGTGGTAGATTACAGCCTTTTTTTTTTTTCATTCATCAAATGACTTCTCCCGCTCTGGGCAGAGCGAGAGGGCGTGTCAGACTTTTACTGACTAAAACCCACCCGTGCTCCTTCCGTTGCCCGTGTGCCGGGGCCGCGATATCCCTTTCGGACAAACCCGCAACCCCAGCAGGCATTGGTCTTGCGACCCCGTCAGTTGGTGCTGACATCTCTTTGAGGCGCGCGTGGAACACAACGCGCCGTCGACACGGGCCTGGTCCTTATCGGACGGCGAGCTGTCCATTGCTCACCGTCCGCATGCCCGCGCCTACGGTGGCCGGAAGTCGGCTCTCGACTCCCGACGCCCGGGGCGTCTCCTACGGCTAGATTACAGCCCTCTCTCTCGAAGAGAGGAGACCTGAGTCTCAACAGTGGGAACATTATAGCCTGATTGTGCTCAGGTGGTAACGAAGCTGACTGTCCAAGGTGACTACACTTAGGTACATGAACACTCTGTTGATGTTTAGAGGCATGGTATGAAGGAACAGGGTGTAAAGTTCCACTCATCCACCATAGAAAAGGGAGGGACCAGACGGGTGTTGTGACTGGCGGGCAACTGTCCAGAGGTTTAAGTCGGGAGTTTGTATATATGTCCATCGCGCGGTAAACTCTAATTGCGCGATGCAGGATTTGTGTGACGTCAGGATGTTGTGTGACGTCAGGTCTTTGATGCATAGTTCGCATGTGGCGATGTAGATGCCGCCACACATTGAAGTATCGACACTTGTAGAGGCTATTTCATGCCTATATTCATTGGTTGGTTGATAAGGGGGCTCGTGGCAAAGTAATAACAGCCGCACGGGGCGAAGTCCGGGATTAAGCAACGACTGCCGAGGTGTGTCCGTGGATGGGTGATCCATTACAAACCGAGACCTCCCCGTGCGTCGGAAAGCTCGTTAAGCTGTTGGTCCCGGCTATCATTTGTAGATCTTTGACAGTCGTTACGGGTAGTCAGAAGCCCGAAAGTCTGTCTGTTTGTACAGATATGTATGTATATTACTTATATGTAAATGTTTCAGTGAAAAATAATACTAACCCGATTTAATAACTCACGCAGGGGGACGTCAATATGTCATTCCATAGGTAATTGCTGAAAACCAGCGCTGTTGACGTTAGGTTCATCCGATTTCACAGCATTTCGCTGAGCAATGACCTGTTCTTGCACACGACGCACACCTTAATTTTTCTTATTATTTGTTATTAAAGTAGTTAACTCTGCAATCAGCATTTTGTTTTTGTTGTCATTTGTCAATGTCGAAGAGTAATTACGCAATATTGTCTTTTGTCCGTGGCTTTGACATCAACCAATGAACAACATTGTCGATTTTTATTTTTTGGTTGAATACGAGGCCTTTGGCTACTTTTGTATGTGTGTATTTTTACGTCTTTTTGTCTTTATACGAGTATGTGCGTTTTGTTTGTGCAGATTAAACAATTTTTCTTTCTTTGACAACCAGTCTTGCCAAGGGATATTGTGGTAACGTTGTTGTGGAGATCAGATAGGCAGTCACTCCATGTAAAATACTGGTATTCAGCTGCAGCCGGTTAGACTGGAAGCCGACCCCAACATAGTTGTGAAAAAATGAACAAATAAAGGCTGAACAAATGATGATTCATTGGTTGATTGTCAGTGTACAGGGCATTGCACAGGAATCTGGTAACTCCCCTAATCAAACTTTGCTTTGTGGGCGTTGGTATGGATATGTGATGCGGGGGAATTAAAAAAATGTCGTGACGAAAGTTTTGAGTAGGGGAAGACCAGAGAAGCGAGGGATGAACTGTGTGGAAGATGATACGGATAGAAAGGGGGTGACTACCGACATGACGAGTAATAGAGAAGTGTGGAAGAAAAATGCATGCTGCGCTGACAACTAATAAATTGGAATAGGGGCAAGAGAATGGTATAATATTCATTTCTAGATGCGATGAAAAACCCATACCAAAAGCAATAGGCATGATAACAAAAAATTTTTTTTCCGTCTTTGAGATTATACACGTATTTTTTCTTTTTTTACGTAATCTAAAGATTACGGCTATACATTGAGGTAAAATGTGCCATGACGTCACGAGTATGTAGATTTTATACATACTTGTGACGTAACGAACCGCACCCCCCACCCTAAAATGCGTTTTATTTAAGTAATTTTTTATTAATATGATAAAGCAAAAAATACGTGTCTAATATTTTTTTATTATCTGACTGACGGACTAATTTTTTTTTTTTTTTTTTACCCAGGCATCGTCCCTATTATCAGGAATCTCAGAATCAAGGAAAAGATGTGCATTGATTGCGTTAACTAGGGTAATTTTGAGGTCAGAGGTGTGTAACTCTTTATGGAATGTGTGTGATGTGCACGTGTTTCAACCTGCCTAGCCTTTTCCCAACTATATTGGGGTCGGCTTTCAATCTAACCTGATGCAGCTGAATACCAGTATTTTACATAGATCGACTGCTTATTTGACCTCCACAACCCAGTTACTGGGTAACATTATACCTCTTGGTAAGACTGGTTGTCAGATTTCTGACTACCCGTAACGGCTGTCAAAGATTTACGAATGACAGCCGGGACCAACGGCTTACAGGCTGTCTCACGGAGATGTCTCGATATTTAATGGATGGTCACCTATCCATGTACTGACCGCGGCAAGCGTAGCTTAGCCTTCGATCGACTTTTGTGGCTTTTATCATTTAGCTATGAGCCCCTACCAACAACATGAACCCCTACAAATATGCACGGTACAGAACCTGCGTAGTAAACGTCAAAAATGTTCATTGAAGAGACCCCAAAGCGATTGTCGCAGTGCTGTCAGTTGTGGGTGCCATTTCGAGACGAGTGGTCGCCGCGATCTTTTTAAAAATGGAGGGCAGGTAATTATTTCAACAAATAGGCCTTGTTTACGGTGTTCCAAATAAATACTGTGCCCTACCTACCTTAGTAGGTAATGCTTACTGCAATCGTCTATCTACTGTAGGGGGTATAATACTGCTAACTGATTTAGGGAAATTACAGGTGATGATGCAATGAACAATCACTCACAAAAAAAAAAATTTAGTCCGTCATGTAAATTATTAAAAAATATTGGACACGTAGGTATTTTTATTTTTTTACGTAATCTAAAGATTAGGGCGATACATTGAGTTAAAATACATATATAAAAATACGTTTTATCTAAGTATTTTGTTATTAATATGATAAAGCAAAAAAAAAACGTGTCTAATGTTTTTTTATTATCTGACTGACGGACTAATTAGAATTTCTCTTTTACCCAGGCATCATCCCTATTCCTGTTTTAGAAAACCCAGTCAACTCATTTGTTCAGGAATCACAAGGAAAAGATGTACATTGATTGCGTTGAGTAAAGCAGTTCTGTGGTCAGAGGTGTGTCATTCATTATGGAAGATAATGTGAATTCTTAAGTATTTTTACACCTTCCTTTTCCTGTGGAAATCTGGTTAGTTCTTCGGGATTTCCTTAGAACGAAAACGAATGTATAATCGTCGACACAGAAGGAATTTGACTCTTGAAACCAGTTGAATATTTCATGCCAGTATGCTCGGTTTACATAGTCACCGTCGGTTGGTGCCAAAGTTGACGGAGTGTCTGAGTTTTGCTTTAGTAGGTTTACCCTATTTTTGAAGTAAAACTTCTTTAGGCGCGTTGAGCACTTTTTCGGTGAACAAATATCATGGAACTCGCGTCATCGTCACCGCACGCTTCCCATGAGCTATATGTATACTGTGTATATACTCGTATGTGTACTTTTTGGGTGAACAAAAAGCGGAAACTCGCGTCATCGTTACCGCACGCTTATATGTTACTATTTTTTTAATTATTTTTGGCATATAAAGAAGTGTTTTGAAGTATTAAAGTTCAAATTGGTCATTAACACTTCTTTACAAACCAAAAATAATAATCTAATAGCTCGACGATACAATTCACAAGTTACTTAGTTTTTACTTCTATCGGCAGTCTCCAAAGACTGCCCCGCATGTTTAAAAAAAAAAAAATTTTTGCTTGCTGGAGAGTTTATTCAATAACCATTTCTCAACCAACTTCTTTTCCTACGATACTTTGTACTCGTATTTCAACCGATGCTTTTTCTTTGTAGTCTGCTGTCTAGTTACGTAACACATTTTCGTAAACGATTACAACAAATCTGTTTCATTTTGACAGTTCAACAACATCCATTGCGTTATTTACGTTGTTGAGCGGATTTTTTTTTCGAGTTTATGAAGCAATGGATTAGCAATCTGTTCCAAAACGATTGAGATTTTGATTGATCGTGTATTACGCAATTAGGGTAATGGTTTGTGTTCGGTTGATGGCAATAGGCTCGTCTCCTATTACAAGTGACTTAAACATAACTGGCGAAATGGAGGTGTGGGTTTTTTTTGTAAGTCGGTTGTATTTTTTTTGTAAAAAGATTTTATTTTTTACTTTTTTTAAATAGGCCAGCCCTCTGGTCTCGTAAAGAGTCAAAAACAATCGCTTGGAGATGTCTCGAAACTTGTATCCAGACACGGTCATCCAAGAATGTGGCATGAGATTTTGACGTAATCGATTCATTAGTAATGTTTGGGTCAGTTGACGCATCAAAAGTTTTGCTGCGTCAACAGAACTGCGCAGACAGAAACCAATCAGTTTTGCTGCAAAACTGATTGGTTTCTGTCTGCGCTACGGATTACTTTGCCTACGCTATAATTTCCGGACGGACCGAATATTTGTATGACCTATATACCTATAGGTCATACAAATATTTGTGTATGAAAGGTTTGTCAGCGCGTGTGTTACCGTATAATTATGAACTTCGTTAGTTTATTATCTATTGGTATTATTTCTGTTAGATTACTTATAAACAGTCGAAAAATTGTGTACTGCAACAAACCATTTACAATTTAACGCAATATTTTTTGATAGTTTATAAATCTATCCATGGGGAAGCGACAAATTCTGAACTGGTATCGAACTTGCCTTTGACGTAACGTACCTTGCGATAATGCTAAATAGCTTACCTACCTACTTGCGAGCAATTTGGGAGCATTGCTCGTTCCGCTCGCTCGGCTCGCGCACAGTCTAACCTAATTCAGAATTTTTGGAAAGTTAATAATTTTACGGAAATAATACCGATAGATTATATAATACTCACGGTTCTCACAATCACCCCGAATATAAAATTACAAGGATCTTTTCACGGTCGAATGACGTTGACAGGGGGACGCTTTTTTGGATAACATTTGTGAAATTGTTTGGAGAAATCTATTGAAAAAACAAGATGGCGGCGTTAGTTCCGATTTTGGCCACAAGCCAAGAGATTCTTGTACAACAATACACGAAAATTTCATAAGAAAAATTCAGAAGTGAGAAGTCATTTTACCCGAACCCGATTGCTAGGGATTGACACTATTTACAGCTCACTTCACCTAAGTTTACACGATAAGGATTTTACAGAATAGGTCGGCAGAACTGTTTAGGATTCCCTCGAATAGACTTGTTAAAATGTATACATTAGTTATTTGAAATTATGAAAAGAACTTAGTTTAGGGCTGATTTTTCTAACGTCGGATAAATCAAAAATTCTGATAAGGTTCTCGGGTCTTGCGCGACACCGGTAGAACAATTTCCGTGAAGTTTTCATAGAAATTGTTCCACCTGAGTCGCGTCGCACTGTCGCGTCGCTCCTGTTTGCGACAGCCTTAATATCTGGAAATTTTATCTGTATGTAGGACTTGATAAATATCCAATTCAGGAAACTTTCTAGAATCATTACATTAGGTTTTATTTAAATTTATTAATACAGGCTATAAAAAGGAGCTTTCAATTCATTGCAACATCACCCCAAGCCTATTGCAACGTTATTAAAAACAATAACACATTTTATAACATTAACACAAAACTACACGAACTTTAACTTAACGTTTTTCCAATAGAAAATTGGTTAAAAAAAAAAAATTGCTTAATTACTATTATATAGAACCAAGTTTTTCTAACTGAACAGACATCTGTGCTGCTGGGGAGTTTGTTGCGCCACTTCTTCCCAGCTAAAGCACTAGGAAGTTTTGAAGGGCGGGCGTTTTTGGGGGACTGTCTTATGTAATTTTGACGTTCGAAAAGTGCTGATTCTCAGCCTAGTTTGAATAAGTGACTTTAAAATTTCTCTCTTGAGGTTGTCTTGCCTGCTGTCGAGATCATCACCCGTTGGTCTTCAAAAGCTTAAAAAATTTCGCCTCACTAAAACGCCTCCAAACAGCCGTTCGATTCTGTAAAAATATCACCGTGAAACTTAGGTGAAGTGAGTGTGAAGTGAGCTGTCAATAGTGTTAATCCCTAGCATCCTGCCGGTCGATTCTGTGGCAGTGACAGCTCACTTCACGCTCTCTTCACCTAAGCTTCACGTTAATATTTTTACAGAATCGACCGACTGGTCTATCAACGTTGCAACTTATTTCAATTAAAAACAAATTCATTACTGGCATTGACACAAAACTTACACAAACTTTAGTATTTTTCCATATTTCAACTGACGAAATAAATACATTGAATCAAGTCCTTATCAAACGGGTAAAGTGTGAGTCAACTTGGATGTGGGTTAATTGCTCATAGAAATTGTTAATTGTTAGTACGAATGCAATTTGTTACTTGTACATAATCACCCTATAACGTTCCCCACTGCTGGGATTCAGGCCTCCTCTCTGTGGGAGTGAACGAATGTTTGGTTTTAGGACATGCCGGTTTTCTCAGAATATTTTCCTTTGTTACTGTTAAATCAATCTGCCTAGCCTTTTCCCAACTATGTTGGGGTCGGCTTCCAGTCTAACCGATTAATACCAGTATTTTACATGTAGTGACTGCCTATCTGACCTCCACAACCCAGTTACTGAGTGACATGATACCCCTTGGTAAGACTTTGTCAGGCTTTTGGGCTTCCACGTAAAAACAGGGGTGTTTTAAGTTTGAGCGCTATGTGCGTGTCTGTCTGTGGCACCGTAGTTCCTAAACGGGTGAACCGATTTGAATGCGGTTATTTTTATTCGAAAGCAGGTTTTCTAGCGATGGTTCTTAGACATGTTTTATCAAAATCGGTTCAGCCGTTTGAAGATTATCAGCTCTTTTCTAGTTGATGAATGGATGTGAGCGTCATCCACAGGTCTGATCGATTTAAAATTTGGTATTCTGTTACTTCAGTGATATTAGAAGAACATAGTAACCTTGGACTGATGCTGCAGCATCACCTGGAATTTGCAGGATACCCAACTCCCTTACCAACTTACAGCACAGGTATCGTGTTTGGGCTCATTGGAATGGTCTCAATGAATAGGTTATAGATAGATGATGAACAGGGTCTGGTGATGGAGTAGCAAAGAGAAATGAGGAAATGATGTGTCGGGGGTTTTTTTTTAATTTTAATTTTATTTCTCTTATTTACTCAAGAGTTCCAAATATAACAAAGGTGAGCTTTAAGGAAGAACTTTTGAAAATTTAGGGGACCCTAAATGGGTTAAATCTGGGTATGAAAGATTGTGTAGAGGTTATCTTTGCCGATGGGAAATTCCATCGAGAACCCAGTTTGTATTACATAAACAATTAAAATATTGCAAAAAATATAAATAGGTACCCAAGATAACAGAGCAATTTGTAAATATTTTGGTCAACTGATAAAGACTTTTACGCCGCAGTGAAATGGGCCCAAAGTAATTATAAAATGTGTTAAAATGTTCCATGTGAGAGGCGACGGGCCGTCTGATGTTAGCGCGAAATTGTTCTAAACTAATTAGTGGGTTTTTAGAGAGGGGATGTGGTAGTATCGATAGTTTTGTCAATCGATCTTTTAGTTAAAGACTTTGATAACCGTAAGTTTTATGAGTTCCAATTCTCTAACGCAACTCAATTCAAAATCGTCATTTAGTCTCAAGCTATCTCTGTCACTTATAAAATGCATTAATTACGTGTATATTCATTATTTGATGTTTTTCATTGCTTCATGATAGAGAAATTTCCAAGAACGTCCTAAAGTCGAAATTTCGGCGGATAGTGTCACTTACCCTATAGGTGAAAGAAAAAAATAAAAACGTTAATTTGCGGTAAACATGACGCAAAGAATGGACACAAAAATAAAAAGTTGGGGGAAAATATGCGTCACACCCACGCAAAACAGCTATCGCTCAGCATAATGCTGCGACCCTGTGTAAGACAGAACCCCAGCGCTGGTTTTAGCGACAGCCGGCGTTGACGTGATAACGTCTACCGGTGCAGCATACACGCGATAAGATATGATGCGCGTCTTATTGAAGCTTTTACAAATGTCCTTACACTCTTCGCAAATAGATTTTGACATTATTAGTTTGATAGCTTGTTATTTGCCAAAACCGTGATGCAAACCACGTTATCCCTCAACTAGCTTTTAAACCTTTCATTTATTTTTCTATTTAAATATTGATGTTGCTTTTTTTATATTATTGACATCCGAAAAACAAAGCAAGGTCTAAACAATCGTTACAAAGTTATTTTTGAACATTGGAAAAGACCCCCAACTATAACGGCGGCTATAATATTTGTAAACAAAAAGGCGGATACCCTGACCCCAGGTCAATTAAAACTATGTCATGGATTGACACTACCTATTTTTTTGTCAAAATATTCATCTGCTTCCGGGAAAAATCCTGACCCTGGCAAAAATTCCGCAACGACGAAACTTCGGCCTTATAAGTCGATATCGATAAACATAACAGCACATCACTAGCGCAATAAATCACTATCGTTAACGTCATAATAATACTAGTAATGACCTAGCCTCATTTGTAAGCACATCCACTATGAAAGATAGAACCAAGAAATTATTAATTTAAGTATTTTTTTATTTTATATCTTTAACTATCATTACGGGTAGTCGGAAACTCGAAAGTCTGACAACCAGTCTTATCAAGGGGTATTATGTTACCCAGGTACTGGGTTGTGGAGGTCAGATAGGCAGTCGCTCCATGTATAATACTGGTATTCAGCTGCATCCGGTTAGACTGGAAGTCGACCCCAACATAGTTGGGGAAAGACTGCGCAGAAGTTTTTTTTTTTGTTGCCTCCACGTGTGGCAATACTTAAGTCTATCATTTTTACAATGGCAACAGCTATTCTTATAAATGTCGTGGCGATAGGAGGGAAAAATTGCTAGTAAATATAAGTCTTAAAATTAAAGGAAAATAGCGAAGAACTTGTCTGCTTGAGCTACCTTGTTGTGTTTTTTTTTTTTAAAGTAAGATTGTGAATGTCGTGATTTTATGAGTTCAAATTTTGTTAATTGAACCTTGTATACTAGAAAAGTGAGTAAAGAAATGGGTTCACACGATGTGGTGCACTGTCATTGGTGCGTTTTATAACTTAAAAAAATAAGTATGGGTGTTAGCTTGGTAATAAATAACATAAAAAGATGTTGTTTTTTTTTCATAACTGTATATAACCCAGCCAGTAATCAAAATCCAAAACGTAGTCTTAGTGCTAATGTTTTTTTTCTTCTGAAATCCACTTCCTTAGTTCCAGGAAGTGAAACCAGAGTTGAACTTTGCATGCAAACGAAGCCGCAAATAATTCCTTTGTTACAAAATCGAAATATAAACAATGAGTAACCTCTTCCATAATCAACAGAGCATATATATAGGGTACTTTTTATCTCCTCTCTCGAATGGTATATTCCCTAATGATATGAAATTAAATATGTGTGTTTTTGTACAAATAATTGTGTTAGTGATGGGACGATACATCATCAGTCTCCTGTCTGTCCTTATCCTAATTTATTTGGGGGTCAACCCAACATGTCTTTAACTTCCAATCTTCTCTTTAAGAGTAACCTCCGTTATATCGAAAAACTGCAGCATTAATTTTGAAATAAATAAACGGTAAAGTTAAGGATTAATTTTAAGTACTGTGTGAGGAAAACACGATTCCAAATTTTCTCTATAGAAAAAAAATTCAAAGTTACCTCCAAACTGAACAATAAACCGGTGGTATTAAAAAAAACTTTAAATTAGATCATGAAAATTTGCATAATAACTGAACTAACTATAAAGCAGATGCAGTTTATTTTTATTTTTAGTAAGTAAGTAGGTACCATTATTTTCGTCGTAAAAAGAAATTACCTAAACTATTGGCGCCTTGGAGTCTTCTCCCCGGCCGCTCAGTCTCGGTCTCACTCAGTCCTATGGTGCGAGTGAAGAGTGAATTTGAGCTGAGGTAATATGGACTCTTTAAGTCGTCATCTCGTTTAGTCGTCTCTATCTAGCCATACCTCAACTCAGCCATCTTTCTCACGGTCCATCCATCGTATTTTTGGTCTTGTGACTCTTATACATTGACATGAATGAAATTACATGCTACGCTATCTAGTCAATCTTAATATTGGTCGATTTCAAATTGAGAAGCGTCGTCAGTGATTGGTCAAATCAATTTGTTGGTCCAACCGGAATTCATTGAGCATTCATAAAGCATTAGTCATGTTAGCTCGTTCCGTCTCCCTATAAAAAAGATACTTTGGATGGCGATTTTGTTGATGTGTTCTTTGTCATTATCATCCCAGTTATAACACTTCCACTGCTTGTCATGGTCATCACCACAATGGCCGTTCCTGTGTTTCAAACATCCACCAGATTTTAGCTGCTTTCACCACGTGGTCATTCAGTCCACCATTGAGACCGACCACAAAATTGTGTATGTTTTTTTTGCCTCTACTTCAAGATCGTCGAAACAAAGTAGTCAACATTAACTAAATAATTACCACTTATTACTTAATTAACACTTTACTAATGATATCCATTTATATATAAATAAGCATTTAGTTGATCACTCCATTTTTACAACAATGACCTAATTATCTCAACAATACACCAGGTTTTCCCCAGCTATTGATCTGAGCCCTTCGGTGCTGTTTCATTTCAATGAATTCTCAACAAAACAAATAAAAATAAAAGCTTCCTCACACATTTTGATACGCTTCCAAATAGCAGCGCGAATAATTACTGCAAGATTTTGTTGTTTACTCTCAATCTATTTCGTAATTATTGTAAATTTTGGTGGAATATTAATTGTCCTCCACAATTCTGCTATTAGCCGTAGAAATACTTATCGTTTTTAGTTTATTTGTATATTTGCCTATACTTGTTAAATTCAATGAAATTCATGCATATGTACAATACAAAGTTACGTTAACTACTTAACTTAAACAATGACTAATGACAGATTTATTTGTTTTCGAACTGTCAACTTACTGAATATAATTAAAAGTCCAAGTATAGTTCATAAATGGATCAAGATTTAAGGAATTATAATAAGACATTTAGGTTATTTAGGTTGTATCTACTAAACTATCATGATTAGTAATTTGAACGTTTTTTTATTCGATTGTCATATCACTACATCTCTTGAAACGTCAAATCTAAAACGTCACCGGACTGACGATGTGTGAAAATTATTAGTAGGCAATACAAAAATAATAAAAAATTGTTTATTTAAATTACAAATTGCATACATGATTTAGAGATCACCTTTTAAGCAAGAATTGCTTGTGTTACGAGACTCCGCTGTTCCACTTAGCATTATCCATTAATTTCCAACAGAATGTAAAAAAAAAAAATATTGCATATGATTCGTCTTTATAAAATTTGTGATATATTATCTGTCACACTAAATAAGAAAAATGTATTCAATTTTATTTACCTACAGAATCAGATGATTCATTCAATTAACACCAGTCCTATTTATATTTTTGTACAAAACAATATTTTCCTCGTCCCTATTCAATTAACAAGGAAAAATAATACAAAAATTGTGCCATTCTACATAAAGCCATGCGCGGCGTTACATACAAGAAGTTATCTGTACGAGAAACATGTTTTCGTGATTATTACAAATTAGATCATTCTGCATAGTTTGTGCTCCGAACGCTCACATTACGGAGAGAAAAAAAAGAAATCTTAATTTTTTTTTTTTTGTTTTTTTTTTAATATTTTGTGTCAAAAAATTGTGGTGAATGGATCAAGTGTTAGTGTAGTGGGAAAGTAAAGAATAAATAGAGAAAAAAGACTTTTTTATTAAATTTATTAAGAATTAATTCTGTGTGTCAGTGTTACATTAACCTATTCAAAATGGCGGAAGAAGGTAATTTTCTTTTGCATGAATGCATTATTTCTAGTGATGTGTGTGTTCAAACTTTCTCTTACTGCACGAAATACTCAATACTTTTATATTCCACATATACATGTGGAATAAGTACAGTAAAAGTATTGAGTATTGTAAACTTATAATTAGATCATATGGACCCTGTCTGGCACGGCAAAATAAGTGGGTTAGGAGAGAGGAATCATTTGTTAAGTATATAACATTACTTAGCAAACTACTATATTTTAATAATGATGTAGGTATTTTATGAGATAAAGAAGTAGTTTTAATACAAAATAGTATAAACAGGTATTCATAGAGAGATGTAATGATAGGATGTGAGTGCCAGGGTCTCTTAGGCACGGGCTTGCGGACGGTGAGCAATGGGTAGCTCGCCGTCCGATAAGGAGCAGGCCCGGATCGACGGCGCGTTGTGTTCCTCGCGCGCCTCAAAGAGATGTCAGCACCAACTGACGGGGTCCGTAAGGACCAATGCCTGCTGGGGTTGCGGGTTTGTCCGAAAGGGATATCGCGGCCCCGGCACACGGGCAATGGAAGGAACACGGGTGGGTTTTAGTCAGTAAAAGTCTGACACGACCTCTCTCCGCCCAGAGCGGGAGAAGTCATTTGATGATTTCCCATCCTCAGAAAAAAAAAAATGTTTTGGTGGTTTGGTGGTTAGGCACAAGAGAATGTAACGTTTTGGGAATGTGGTGTTTTAAAGCGAATTATCCTCAACAATCAAATAAAATAACAAGTGACAGTGACTCAGTAACAATGCAATGCTTACGGCACTTTAGCCGGGCCGAGGCAGCGCCACTATTACGTCGCTAGTGCAATCCCTGTTGGATAAAGTGCCGCTAGTGGTACTCTATACACTGCTTAAAATATATTTATTTGACATAAAAAAGTACACTTATACAGCATGACACTTTATTAATTTAAGCGTGCAAAAAGACTGGTACAAAATAACAATGACCTCCATGCTAGGAAAAACCTGTGTTAATCGATTCGATGTTTTCAAGTATGGGTTGTGGATGCCAGATATGCAGTCGCTCCATGTAAAATATTGGTACTCAGCTGCATCCGGTGAGACTGGAAGCCGACCTCAACGGAATAGATAATTATGAAGTTCTTTCGATATTTCTCTTTACTTTATTTCTTCTTGGGTTACCTTTTTTACTTTTCCCGCTTTACGCGAAGCAGCGGAGCGGGAGGGCGTGTCAGACTCTTACTGACTAAAACCCACCCGTGTTCCTTCAGTTGCCTGTACGTTGCCAGGGGCCACGGTATCCCTTCCGGACAAACTCGCGACCCCGGCAGGCATCGATCCTAGCGGACCCCGTCAGTTGTGCTGACATCTCTTTGAGGCGCGCGTGGAACACAACGCGCCGTCGACCCGGGCCAGGTCCTTATCGGACGGCGACCTACCCATGGCTCACCGTCGGCAAGCCCGCGCCTACGGTGGCCGGGAATCGGCTTGCGATTCCCGACGCTTCTTGAGTGACCTGAAACATAATATGTGACGAATGTCATGAATGCATACGTTAATATTTGCGCTCTGTTCTTAAGCTATATTTATACTCATCGTTTTCCCTACCTATAAGTGCTATTATTCACTTTGTTAAGTGAGACAATGGCGTTGTATAGTGCTGCTGCTCTGCTCAGTTTATGTTTAAACTGAGCAGAGCAGCAGCACTATACAACGCCATCTGCTACGATGCTTACATACACCTTTTGCCTCGTTTACGTATAGTTTTCGCGTTAATGTCCCTGCCGGTGGAAGGAACATCGACGCGAAAACTGTTACCATGGATTCAGTACGTGCTTCTGAACCTGCGTTGAAATTTTTCGTCGGTTATTTAAAAAAAAAACAGTTGTTTCATATCAAAACCTACGCGGTCAAAATGTATGGAACTTTCTGAATGGGTTCGTCCAGGGAAATAAGTAAAGAAGAAGTATAACCATAGACCATAGCCGCTTACCAGTGTTATGGCGACCATACACGATCACTCTTACCATCCAATTTGCATGAAAGTTGAGGTTTTATCCAATTTGCAGTTCGCCCATATAAAACATGTTCGGATTTCATCTGTTCGGGCAGTCACATGAGACTGTGGCATGTTCAGCTGAGGAAGCAACGCCTCCGCATCTGCTATACCTCTGGTAGTGCAGACGGCCATAGGGAATGGTGACCACTTACCGTGGTGAACCGCCTGCTTGTTTCAGCCGAAAGACGTATCCAGCGGCTTCGTGAGGCCTTTACAAAGTCGTCGGTTCACCTTGTGGGAGGCCGTTACGTTTTTCGTTACGCCGTCGTCGGCATGCTTGGGCGTTGCATGCTCAAACGTTTGAACGCTTTTGGAGACTTTTTTTTGCAGGATTTGTCTAATTCAGAGTCAGTCTGATGTTGCAATAACTATGGTGTTAATGTCCTCTAAAACTATAAGTTCTATACCAACTTTAAACGCCAAAACTCAATCATGTACAACAAGGTCAGCGTATAACCGTAAATCGTGCACTGACTGCCGAAATGTTTTCAAACAATCATTATTTGGACTCAATTGGAGGGAAATTGGGTTTAGTCATAGTTGGAAGTTGAAATAGTGTGGAAGTCTTTGTTAATGGTTTGTGTGGTTAAAATGGTTGTGAATTTTGTGAGGGGCCTGCTTCACCATTAGAACAGTTATGCCCAGTGGCGACCAGCGACCCCGATTTCCAGTTGTATGTCGTGGGATCGAACATAGACAGGCGCTTTACTTTGTGTAATAAATTCGAAGATATCTGAGATCTAGCATCCCGCACAGGCGGCACAGGGCCCGCGGGCAGGACGTCACTCTCTCTCACACAGCGGAGGCCTGTTCCAGCAGTGGCAAGGATATAGGGTGATTTATGAGTTTCACCAACCACCGATATGTGTTCCGTTCAACTATTTTGGATTGTCTGGTATATAGTGGCTTGCGGACTAATCCGGAGTCAGTTCGATGTTTTTTGTTGGTTTATTGGCGTGTGCTAGCTGACTTATAGCAAATAATTTTAAATTAATGTTTTGTGTTGCGTAATTTAAATTACTTTTGCGTAGTAATATTAATATTGAAACAAGTTTTTCTAACTGAACAGACAGCTGTGCTGTTGGGGAGTTTGTTGGGCCACTTCTTCTTCCCAGCTAACGCACTTGGAAGTGGTGAAGGGTGGGCGTTTTTGGGGACTGTCTTATGTAATTTTGACGTTCGAAAACTGCTGATTCTCAGCCTAGTTTGAATAAATGGCTTTTGAATTTTGGAAGCTACAAAAAAAAACATAGTTTTTATGTATGTCTTACGCTAACTTACTTTTGATTTTTAGATTTTAAAACCGTGGGAAGAGGCTTTGTCGAGGTTGTAAGAGACAGTCATTATGAATTCCTAACATATAAGAATTTGCAAAGCGTGTTTGTACGAGTATTCAGGAAATCACTTTCTACAAGCTCGTAGAAAGTGATTTTAAATGACAAAGAGATTTGGGACTGTTAACAAAATACTTTTCGTATTCATAACTTTGTTAGTTTGTCGCGCCATTTCTTCCGAGTTGAAACACTACAGTGATGAATATGGGAATGAGGCATGTCTTATGTAACCTATGACCTTCCAAAAGTGCTGATTCTCAACCTAATTTGACCAGAATTTGTTACCTGTCAATAGCTCAGTTCCTTATGTCAGTCTTTCTCCCTGTTACAGCTAAACGACCTGATGAACGAGCTCTTCGAGACGGTCACAGCGGTATGCAATATGGACGAGAACAATAAGCCGAGCAGTTTTCCTACAGAACACTCAGATGGCAGTACTAGTGAAGGTAAGAATTTTGTTGTTCTACCCTCGGCAATCATAATAGATAAATACAGATGGTCCACTCCGCATTTTAGGTAAGAAAGCTACAAGTACGCGGCGTGGTCAACTTGTTGGGTCAATTCAGTGAGAGTAACGTAGTCAGAAGATGTAAGAGTTACGCGATAGAAAGACAGGCAACTTCTAGGTAATTAGCGCTGTGCGACCTGAATTGCAGTTTATTGTTTCGTAGCAAAGGTCGCTTTTTATTTAAATGATTTTGCAGAGTGAAGCTTCTGAATTCATCTGTGCCCTCAGTTATAGAAAGTGGCGATTCGTGGGTAAGTACCAGCCGCAACGGTGTTGCCAACCGTACGATAATTATGGGGGCGTACGATAATTTGGCCTATGGTACGATGTACGATAATGAATGTCTAGCGTACGATAATTTTGAGATTTTCTGAAAAAAACATTTTAAAGTTCCAGTTTTTGCGTTTTGCTTTTGTTCGACTTGGGAACTCGATAATTTGAACTTTTGGAGTTGGCAACACTGAGCCGCAGGGATAGTACTGCCGGTTGGTCTGCCCTCTTCAGTCGTGTCAGATTGCTGTTCCATCGGACTATGAGAGTGAGGGCGAGGAAGTGCACCTGTGTTTGTGCACTCATCTGTGCATTATAATCAGTGATCGGAGTAGGTAGATTGATTTTTAGTACTTGTATCATAAATGCACACAGAAAGAATAACATGGATGCGCACTCTACGAACCGAAGTAAACGAGTGAACTACCTGGCATGTCGTCGGCGGGCGTACGCATTGTTCTGATAACCGGTTATTGTACCATCCATGATCCTTTGTTCTGATTGGTCGTTGGGTTTTGTCAAATCGTGACAAAAAAAAAATAGGAAGAATAATAAAGAATAAAATTGCTCATTTTATTACAATTCCTACCTTTTTTTTGAGGATGGCAAATCATCAAATGACTCCTTCCACTCTGGCAGAATACAATTCCTACATAAGTTCCGGTTTTTTTTTAATAATCCACCAATTCCGGAGGAATGTCCATAGTAATATATACGTTTCGGATCAATGACCCCAGTTCAATCTACCTACTCCGATCACTGATTATAATATTGCTTGTGTATAAGCTTGAGGTTGGATCGTTCCTGGCTTGCTTTCTGAAAACACTTGAGAAAAGCTAGTCTTTGATGGTGATGGGATGGAATGAAGTAATCGTTCACTTGAAAACGAACTAAAGAATAATAATGAATTTACTCAATAGGTAGGTATGATGCCAGGATAAAAAAAAAAAAAAAAAATCCGTCAGTCAGATAATAAAAAAATATTAGACACATATGTTTTGCTTTATAATATTAATAAAAAATGACTTAGATAAAACGTCATAAGAGCGTGCATTCTGAAACTAAGCAACGCAAATAGATGTTAAATATTTCGCAGTTTTGTTTAATGCCAATAATACTGTATGGAAATATGAAATATGGCTAACTAGTGAACTAAAATATTAATTATGAAATGCAATAATTACTATCGTAACACCGAATGTTTTAAATGTAAAAAAAAGTGTATGCAAACTTCCAATACCTTTTTTACACCACGCTTACAACATCAAATTCGTGTTATATTTGCTATTCATTATTAATATTCTAATGTATATATTGAGACGCGACTGTCATTATGTTTATTTCCTTTAATTTATCCCTCAGTGCATGCCTACAACTTAGGTTATAAATTGCTCGAATGGCTTGTTTCTGCAGCGCAAATATAGCCTGAATGTCGGCTTGATTTCCCCACAACAAAATGCCATACGACATTACACTATGGAAATAACTAAAATATACTAATCGAGCTGTTTCTACATCAGTCAAATGACGGATTTATACACCGCGTAGGCTGAAGAGCTTAGCCGTTTCGACAATTTGGTTATATGTGGGCCCCACTGAAGCTTCCAATCGTACATTGTCTTTCACCTGCTTAACGTTGGGTGTCAGAAATCTAATACAAATTTACAAATTTAGTCATTTTCTCGTTTAAAAGTAAATTATTAACGAATTAGCATTGCCATTCAACGTGGCAATGCTGCCAGTCTTCTGGGCACGTTTCCGGATGACAGCGATGCGGACGAATACTTCGACGCATAAGTGTCCTTTTGTTTTTTGTATCTATTCGTGTAGTTAGTTATTGTATTTCGTACCTAGTGTTAATAGTTTGTAAATAATTTATTGTAATGCAAATAATAGATAACTTTACACAACATATTATGTTATACGTATTAAATGTTATCTACCTTTAACAGAGCATGCTTTGTGAAGAGAAACTTATGTGGGGAAAATTCAAAGGCCCTATATCCAATAGTGGTCTGTGATAGATAGAGATCAAGAAATACAAAACCACACATTAATACAGATGGATCACTCCGCAAAATCATTGAAATAAAAAGCGACTCTTGCTACGACACAATAAAGTGCAATTCGGGTCGCACAGCGCTAATTACCTACAGTTACATTCACCTAGAAGTTGCCTCTCTATATCGGGTAACTCTTATATCTTCTAACTACTTTATACTCACTAAATTGGCCCGACAAGACGACCACGCCCCGTACTTGTAGCTTCATACCTAAAATGCGAAGTGCGCCTTCTGAACTAGTCTGTGACAAAACTGTGAAACCAATTAATACCTAAATCCTTTTCCTTTCCACAGAATCAGTAAAGCTTACAAGAAGTTTAACAGAGAAACGTAAGAACTACGTGAGAAGAGTTACAACAAGAGTCGCGTACTTAGACCCGAAGAACATCAAACGGTTCAGACATCAGACCTCCGTCTGTTCCTTTAAGTCTGAAGTCATTGACAACCCTTATTCTACCTTTAGGTAAGTCATCATCACTATCTTGAACAGACGCATCTTTAGCGTATAATGTTCCCACTGTAGGGAGACAGGCCTCCTCTCTTTGAGAGGGAGTGGGCAGTACTAGTAATCCACCACGCGGGCACACCGCAGGCTGGTGGATGTCACGTCATGTCATCGAATTTTCTCTTATATCATTTCTAGCTATATCATCAATTCGTCCATTGGTTCTGTCATTATTCGTTAATTCATACACAAAAACTTTTCTAACTACATACCTGAGAAGTCTTAACAAGGGGTATCTTGTTACCTATTAACCGAGTTGTGAAGGTCAGATAGAGGTGGGCAAAATGTATCATTGTTGCGATTGGAACATTTGAATCTGGATCACTGAAATGATCATTTGAATCATCGACTCAAAGGATATAAAAATGCATAAAGACAACGAAAAACTGTGAGAGTATGACTGATACACATCTCATTTGGTATCTCTTTCTGACTTAAATAGATTGTAATGTGTCACCCGCTCACCCGCGACTTGCGAGTCAGTTTGGCAGTACTGACACTAAAGTAAGGTAACTCAGCGTCTCAGTCTTTCTCTCTCACTCACTCGCTCACTGCTGCTCAGTCGCCTCGCAAGCGACGGTCGCGCGGAAAAACAGAGACAAAGTAATGATTCAGATTCAAATGATGCGTTTGAAACGTTGTTACTGAACCAATCTTTAGGAACACTTCAATGATCCGGATCAGTCAGTCTCTTCCGTAAAGAGTTACACACGCCTAGCAGTGGCTTCATGTACAGCGATGGTATTCAGCTGCATTTTTTTTAAAGCCGACCCAGACATATTTGGGAAAAAGTAGGCAGTGATGCTCCTCCTGCCCTTTTGCAAATTTATTTGTGATCGGCGCAGTCATGTTCTTCCTTATTTCTCTATGAGCGGCCATCTCGGTATTAACCCCCTTTCTAGTCTTAACATCTTTCATATCCATCTTTTCTTTAGTCTTCCCTACTCTTATAGCTATCCACATTCCTTTATGAATTTACTTAATGAACGAACTTAATGAATGAACTTATGACATTGATTTTACATTCTGTGATTACTTCCTCACACACTGACTTATTAATTGTAACTTTTTTTTTGGAAAATCGTCTACTTTTACAATGTTTGTAAATATGTGAGAACCATGTATCTATCACATAAGTAATTAATTTATCTGTTGTTGCTCTCTTTAAAAAAAAAATCTTTTTACCTATGTTGTGGTATAGTAATTTATTTTTTTATTTTTAGATGCATCGTCTTCACATATAACAAATGTACCTACATATACAAATATTGTAAAACATTTTAAAAGAGTAACGGTGGAGTTTCTTGCCCATTCTTCTCCATACGAAAACTACCTTTTGGAAGGGGCGACTAGAATCATTTTTTTTTTTTGTAATTGTTGACGTTCAAAAGTGCCTTGCAAGGGCCTATTTGAAATAAATGATTTGACTTTGACTTTGACTTGACTTTGACTTTAAAACCCAAACTCAAAGCATTTATTTCAATTAAACCATTTACAGGCACTTTTGAATTGTCAAGGAGTCGGTCAGTCAGAAATATGAAGCTAGTTGCCCATTTCAAAGCGTAGTAGGTATCTATGGAGAAGAATGGACAAGAAACTCCACGAACACTCTTTTAAATAAAAAATTTGTTACATCATTCATGTTGAAATTATAGATGTGAGAACAATGTAGAAAGACGTGCACGTTAAAAGCGTCCGTAAAAAAGATAAAAACAAAGAACAATTAAAAAATGAAAATAAGCCATGGCGGCTAAGAGATGACCAGTCCCAACTGACGGCGCCCGTCTACGAACATGACACGATTCCTATTCTATTCAAAAATAACTAAGAATCTTTACCTTTTTATAATAACAGTAGCATTCCTCAGTAGCAGCTCGGAGTCCGGATATGTGTCCGGTCAATAGCA
Source organism: Agrochola lota (assembly GCA_947364205.1). Taxonomy (NCBI): domain Eukaryota; kingdom Metazoa; phylum Arthropoda; class Insecta; order Lepidoptera; family Noctuidae; genus Agrochola; species Agrochola lota. The sequence goes on along the minus strand of OX376246.1, from coordinate 1,811,389 downwards.
TTAGGCTCGTCTTATATTACTAAGATCTTAAACATAACTGGCGAAATGTGTGTGTGTACTGTACAATTCTGCTTTCCATTTCATCCCAATACAGGCGTCATGTTATATTGTTATTCTGACTTGCTGTTTATGTGCATCACTAACAAACATTAATAAGTGCATTTTCTTTAATTCCAGGTCCTGGAAAAGTTTCAGAACTTCACAAGGCAACATAACAAAGATGGACACCGATTCTAAGTTCAACCTCACCGATTCTCATGGCAACATCCTTTCAATGAAAGACGTACTCGACGCCAGTTCTGATAGGTTTGATAATATGAGTATTGATGAGAAGGCTGGTTGTATTGACCTGCCCTTTGAGCCTAGGGAACGGGGGCTGTTTAATTTGTGTCTGCTCGTTGGCTTGAATCATATGACTGGGCAGGCGTATGTGAAGAGTGTCTTTCCTAATCAGGTGAGTTTTATGAAGTTATTTTTAGCTTAAGTTCTTATTAATTATTAGCGCTCGCGCCTTCATCCACGTTGTAGTCGACTAAACCATAAACCATATGCTTTGGTATGCCTATGGCACTGGGAAATAGAGTAGCTTTCTATAAGTGACATAATTTTATAATCTGATCAGTACTGATCCTCTAAGGTAATCTCTTCTAGAGATTACCTTAAAAACAAACAAACAATTTCACCTACTTCATTGATTCAGGCATGAGCTTGCAGAAATCCGTTATAAAAAACAGAATCTATTCTAATCAAACTTACTCTGAACCACTTAGCAAGGACCATATTGTCCACAATATTTATTTAACCATACCTCTTAATCGTTCCAGGTGACCGTCCCACCCCACATAGAGAACCTAGTCTTCCCAGAGACATTGAGTTCTTCTCCGCGCAGTGAGTGGTCGGTGGACGCGCGCAGTCTACAGTGTTACTCGCTAGTACTTACTGATGAACGAGGAGAGAGGGCTTACGGGTGAGTTATTGAGGAATATTGTTGTAATACCAGCGTTAAGATGGAACAGGGTCAGCGAGGAATTTGAAAAATAGGTATTTGAAGAAACTATTGCCGTCGTCTTACTTCAAGTCTGCCCCCGTAGAGTGCGATAGGGCCAGCTGCAGCTCAGACCGATTATATCACAAAAAAAAATTGACAAAATCGACGTTTTGTATTCCCATTTTACCGGCTCGGCAACTGAGCCGATTCAATTTTTTTTACATATTTTTTTTAAGAAAAAGCATGTCTATGATTTCTATGATTTTCTTTTATGTTAAAAACTTTTCGAATTTGTTTGGTAGTCCTCTAATCACGGCCGTAAAAAAAAGTAAATATCGTTTATTTTAACATCAATTACATTATTGAGGTAGCGTTGGTCCTAAACTAGGCAGAGCCTGTATCTTGGGCACCATGACTTATGAATATAAAATATTATAATATAATTATAAATGGGACATTTTTTTTTTTTGGAGTTTCATATTTTCTTTACCAATAAGTTGCTGAAAAAAAGGAAATAACAGAGACGTGTCTACAGCAGACCTTGATTTATGAAAAAAAAAAATGCCCGAGAGGCATTATTCAGGATGAAAAAGGGGAATACATTTGTATGGACAATCGCAAGCCCTGTTCCATCTTAACTCTCCCACTATAGACCAAAGGCCAAGAGGCTTCCTCCATTCTGTAGATAACGAAAATATAGTAGTTTAGCTTTCACCCGTACGGAGGTCCGAAATTATCCCACGAGAACGTACTACCGGGATTGAAAGTACCGTATGTCCCAGGTCATGGACTACCTGTGTGCCAAATTTCATCCAAATCCATTCTGCCGTTAAGGAGTGATACGGTAACAGACAAAAACAGATAATATTAGTATGGATGCCACTGGCAGTACTTAGTTAAACGACCATACCAACTATTTTCATTCGTTAAAGTAACATTTTTGTGTTTAGCATAAACTTACACCTAGAATGGATCCTTGCGGAACGCCTATATTTTTAATCGAACGCTTTATACAAGCATGGAACTTAAGAAGAATTTAGTCGTGTCATTTCAAAGTGTAAACTTGATAAGTCAGACGGTAACTACCTACTTTCACTATCATGCCAATTCATATTGAAATTGTCATGTTAAACTTAGTCGAACGCCTTTGAAAAGTCATAAAATATGTTGAACTATAATATCAGTCCATATTTTAATTCACTGCAGGATAAAACCAACATTTAACTCACTGTGTGTTACCGAATTTAAACCATTAAATCCTACATATTTCTTTCTTTACAGTTATTGCCGACGAGTGCTTCCTGAGGGTGCTACTACATGTCTTCCACTTTGTTACTGTTTAATAGGAAGATACAGAGCTCCTGGATTTTATTATAAGGTATGTAAAGGCACGAAACTACTGAGGATGTGTGTATGATGTGGATGTGGGATGTGAAGATCTCGCCGGTTTCGAGGATATACCTCCTCTCCCTTTTTAAATAAGTCTTTGTGCTCCTTAACATACAAACGACAATAGAAATACCACAATCTGTGGAAATTCCAACCGTCTACCTATTACGGTTCATGAGATACAGCCCGCTGACAGACAGAGGGACGGACAGCGGAGGTTTAGTAATAGAGTTCCGTTTGGCGCCCTTCGGGTATGGAAAAAAGAGTATCTAACTGCGGAGCTTACTACCTACAATCAGATGGATCTTCATCTGTCTCTGGGCAATTTTTAATAATGTAGGAAATGTTCAAAATCTTTAATTGCTAACGTAAAGGAATTCCAATAAATATCATGCTATCGACATTTAGAACCCACCTTTCGATAGCAAAAGTCAATTTATAATTTAATTGCCGATCATTATTCATTCAGTAATTGTCATTAACGGAACAATAGTTGGCCTTATCAACCATAATTAAGTCTGCAATTTATCTAATAAAAATCTGCCTAGCCTTATCCAAATTATGTTGGGTTCAGCTTCCAGTCTGACCGGATACAGCTGGATACCAGTACTTTAAATGGAGCGAGTGCCTATCTGTCCTCCAAAACCCAGTAATTGGGTAACACGATATTCCTTGCCGTAGTCAAACTTTCGGGCTTTTGACGACCGGTAACACTGTCAAAAATCCAAGAATGACAGCCGGGACCAACGGCTTAACGTGCTTTCCGAAGCATGAAGAGGTCTCGGTAAGTTTATTTGGTCGAGAAAAAATATCAGCTGCTCCTTACAAAGCTTAAAAAAAATAAAAATATGTGTCCAATATTTTTTAATAAACTACCAGTTGGACAAATTAAGAATTTTTAGTCATCATCTCTAATTGTCTGTCAGTGAATTAATATACAGGGTGGCAGGGACATCGACGCGAAAATAATCACCCCTGCGTTGAAATAATTCGTCGGTTATTGTAATATATAATAACCGACGAAAAATTTCAACGCAGGGGTGTTCAGTCATGTACTGAATCCATGGTAACAATTTTCGCGTCGATGTCCCTGCCACCCTGTAGAATTTTTAATTAAATAGAAGATCTAAAATACTCGATGACTTATCTCTTTATCACTTACATTTACAGGTCCTAGAAGAAATCGAATCTCACCACGGGAGCTCCGACGTAGAAATCCACTCCTTACTCCAACAACTCTTCGAAACTGACTTCCCGAACCCAGGCGAAGAAATCACCATCCATTACTCGAAAAACCAACATCACGACTACGATACACCCAGTAATCATTACGATATACCCAGTAATGATTACGAGAAACCGAATGATTACTGTGTACCTAGCGGTGATTATCAGATTTCACCGAAGAGTAAAACGTTGCCGGTTTCGAGGAGGGATGTGTCGGTCAATGACAGTGGGATACCTGATTATTATGATTTGGAAAATAATAATAACGTACTCAAGAACATTACTGTTAATTTTGATATGCCTAGGTGAGTTTTTACCTATTATTATTTTGTACTTTTAGCTTAGACAAAAATATGCCTCTGACTTGGCTTTACATGCCGTCGAGAAATATCTCTCAGGCATGCTGGTTTAGCTCGCCGTCCGATAAGGACCAGGCCCGTGTCGACGGCGCGTTGTGTTCCACGCGCGCCTCAAAGAGATGTCAGCACCAACCGACGGGGTCGAAAGACCAATGCCTGCTGGGGTTGCGGGTTTGTCCGAAAGGGATATCACGGCCCCGGCACACAGGCAACGGAATGAACACGGGTGGGTTTTAGTCAGTAAAAGTCTGACACACCCTCTCGCTCTGCCCAGAGCGGGAGAAGTCATTTGATGATTTCCCAACATGAAAAAAAAAAAAAGGCATGCCGGTTTCCTCACGATGTTTTTTTTTCACCGTTTTTGACGCCCTCGCGCCCCTAGTCGCCGCAAGTGACGCCCGGGAGTAGCGAGCCGATTTCCGGCCACCGTAGGCGCGGGCTTGCGGACGGGGAGCGATGGGTACAAAAGTATTTGGAAACTGTCCAAATGCCTTATTAACACCTAAAACGGTTACAACATCAAAATCAATGTTATAATTGCAATAAATAAGTAATATTCTAGTTCGCTAGTTAGCCACATTTGATATTTCCATACAGTAATATTACCAAATTTATCAAAATATTTGACATCTATTTGCTACGTTGCCCACTTTCAGAATAAACGCTCTTAACTCTGATATTGGCAAGGAGTTCAACCTACGAACTTCCCTTTGAGAACATAATAATCTGAACTTTATTGCTGAACTAATAAAAACTCAATTTCCAATATTCCAGACTAAAAATAATAAAACGTCCCATCGAGCCCCGAGTCGACGAAGACAATCTGTCAGTGTTACTAGACTTACTTGGCGCTGGACTGGTGATCAAGGTGTTCGGCTCCCTGTTACTGGAGAGGAAAGTCATCATCATTGGTGACCAGCTGAAGTAAGTAACAATTTGTATTATTATAATTTACTTATAATGGTCCAACTGCTGAGACAAAGGCCCCCTCTCTTCGAGACGACTACTACTGCCTAGCCTTTTCCCAACTATAGGGTCAGCTTCCAGTCTAACCGGATGCAGCTGAATACCAGTATTTTACATGGCGCGACTGCCTATCTGACCTCTCTTCAAGACGACTACTATTGCCTAGCCTTTTCCCAACTATATTGGGGTCAGCTTCCAGTCTAACCGGATGCAGCTGAATACCAGTATTTTCCATGGAGTGACTGTCTATCTGACCTCCTCTCTTCAAGACGACTACTACTGCCTAGCCTTAACTATAGGGTCAGCTTCCAGTCTAACCGGATGCAGCTGAATACCAGTATTTTCCATGGAGCGACTGTCTATCTGACCTCCTCTCTTCAAGACGACTACTACTGCTTAGCCTTTTCCCAACTATAGGGTCAGCTTCCAGTCTAACCGGATGCAGCTGAATACCAGTATTTTACATGGAGCGACTGCATATCTGACCTCCACAACCCAGTAACTGGGTAATACGATACTTCTTGCTTAGACTGGTTGTCAGACTTTCGGGCTTCTGACGACTCTTAACGACTGTCAAAGTTCCACGAATGACAGCCGGGACCAACGGCTTAACGCAAATTTTTCATATTTAGATATTATTTTAAGAAATTAATTAGTTACTTGAATAATGCTTGCGGTTAGTAAATTAAATTCCTAATTCTAACTTATAGTAATATAAATGCGAAAGTGAATTGGTTTATCATGACGAAGCTTCGCACAGTGATACGATACACACATATGTATCCAACCATTATCGGTTATCGGCGCGATAGTTCGGGCTGCGTAGCACTTATCGCCCGGGTGGCGGTACATTACAATGTGGCGAATCCGCTAGTGTAACCACGGCATTAGCGCGATAACTTTTTACCGAGCAAAACATACGAAGCTTCGGCAGATATTGCTTTGTCACGATAGAATCAGATGCAGCCGCAGCATAACGCTTTCACTCTAAAACGGCTGAACGGATTTGGATGAAATTTGGCAGTTGGGTAGACCATGACCTGGAAAAGGACATAGGCTACTTTTCATCCTGGACTGCAGACGAAGTTGCGGGCAACGGCTAGTTGGCTATAATTTATAAATATATCCCGCGGATAAAGCCACTAACGAAAGCGAGTAGTTAATAAATATTTAAATTTAATTTTTATTATTTACAGATCCGTCTCATCCTGCGTAGAAGCCCTCCAAAGTTCCCTATATCCGTTCGTGTGGCAGCAGCCCCTAATATCGTCCATACCGTCGGAGATACAACGCGAGGTGTTGGAGGCTCCCCTGCCCATACTAGCGGGCATGCTGCAGACACCACACGACGGGGACATGACGGGCGTTGTTTTTGAAGAGGTAAGCATATTATAACGGCTGTGTATTCTCAAAGGGGTCGGCAGAAGTGTAAAGTAGATAGATAGATGGAATATTCTTTATTATGCACACCATGCAGCAGTAGTATATAGCAGTGATAGCCTAGTGGTGTGACCGTCGGACTGCCAAGTCATAGGTCTCGAGTTCAAACCCAAGGCACGCACCGAAAAGTCAGAACTTTTTGGATTTATGTGCGTCTTGTATAATTATCACTTGCTTCAAAAACGGTGAAGGAAAACATTGTGAGGAAACATACCTGAGAGTTATTTCTTGACGGCATGTGAAGCCAAGTCAGAGGCCCATGAGCGGCTTTAAAACTCTGACACCAGGTTAGTTACTAACCACACGAAAAGAAGAAGACCATAGAAATTACAGATTTTTTTTTGAAGCATTAATTTCTACAACCATGCAGATTATTACTTTATTGAACCATACAACACAACACGTGTTTAAGAACATGATAATTATCATAAAATAGTGACCGTATAGAGCAGTCAAATAAAAAAAATAATTAAGAAAAAACATTGTTTGCTACATTCATAGTTTCTTTCGGTAAATTGTTACTCAGAATAATAATAATAATAATAAACTTTATTTATCCAAAAAACATACAGAGTTTGAAAAACAGTTTGATATTTGGTTTAGAAATAAATGCATTTAAAGGTAGTTTAAGTTACAAAATCTGTACAAGAATAATACTCTACCTCTTAAGCTAGGGTATACCTGTATTTTAAGAGGTAGTTTACGGTCATTAGTTAACAAAAACTTATCTCAAGTGGACTGTGTCATTCTACTGTATGGTAAAACAAGAGTGGAATTGTATGTTGTGTGTGAGTGGTGTGTGTGCAGGTGTGAGTGTAGGTGTATGTGAGTGGTGTGTGTGTGTAGGCGTGTGTGAGTGTATTATACAAGATAGGTGAGTAAAGACTCCGTATAAGAGTAATCCTTAATAACATCTACATTTTCACACATGGCCCATAGTGCTACACTACTGGGAACGGGCTCCATACAAATGTTCCCATTGTTTTTTAGAAATTTTGCATAGAAATTAATTTTTAATTTCTTGAGTATATTGTGTATTTAGTTATTTTTTAATTTTAAAGTACACCCACATTTCGCTAGTTTTATGAAACCTAGGACGTCATAATCAGCAGTAGCGTTTCCAACTAGTATATGTCGGCGCATCAGCGTCGTCGTTGCCAGAGTCACACATATTGGTTTGCACCAATATATCACACAAATACACAGCAATAGGAAATAGCAGGAAAATATTTAAGAGAGTACAAAGAAAATACCTTACTTCAACTTAGGGTGTTTATTCCATGAGCAGCTCACAAAGAATGTCTTTCCATTCATATTACAACAGTATTTATACACAAAATTACCGCCAAACTTCGCCGCCAAATTTTAGCGCGAAACTTTACCGCCAGAAACAATTTACATAAATCAAGCGGATATATGAGTCAAATTATGTCCTTTAATAATATAAACTCTAAAGGAAATTACATTTTAAATAATTCAAGCGGATATCAAGATAAATCCATAATAATATTAACTCTATACAATGTTAAATAATTCAAGCGGATGTCAAGATAAATCCTTAATACCAACATAGAAACTTAAAATAAAGTCAACCGGAAACACAATATTTTAAATAAATATCATGGCAGTCAGATCAAGTGCAAAATAATCAAAACAAGCTTAACATTAATATCAAATAATGGTTTGGCGCCCATACGGCCATTCTGATCCAGCGCGCTCTCTGCGCTGTAAAACGTTATAGATCACGGCAACGGCATCGACCTCGGGCTTAGCCAAAAATACACGGCATCACCCGCCTTGGATCTAGCCATATCACATGACATCACCCGCCTGGGATATAGCCCCCTAGCACGGCATCACCCGCCTTGGATCTAGCCATATTACATGGCATCACCCGCCTAGGATATAGCCCCCTAACACGGCATCACCCGCCTTGGATCTAGCCATATTTCATGGCATCACCCGCCTAGGATATAGCCCCCTAACACGGCATCACCCGCCTTGGATCTAGCCATATTTCATGGCATCACCCGCCTGGGATATAGCCCTAAGACCAGGAAAAAGGATACACATGGTGGCCAGCCAGTGTAATAGGGAGGAAGGTGGAGTAGCTAAGATATAATTTACAAATCATCCGCCCATACGGTTGGTTCATTATCATTGTCATCCATAAATGGATCATTTTGAGCCAGAGGTGCTGGTCTCAAAAAATCATGACTAGCGATCTTTTCGGAACATCCCCTTAAATTGACATGCTTTACTTTGTAGCGATTATTAGGCAATACTTCTAAAACTTCCATAGGACCTTCATATTTAGGACCAAGTTTAGTCGTATGTCTTTCATGCTTATGCATTAAGACAAAATCCCCCTTTTCAAAAGGCTTGATTTGAGCTTTACCTTTGTCAAATCTTAACTTGTCCCGAAATGATCGCTCGTCCATCCTTAATTTACATAATGATCTAACAGTATTAAGATCTTCAATTGGTTCATCATTATCGATTTGTAAGAGCTTAATACCCGGTGGCGAACATTTTTTCCCAAACAACAACTCAATGGGAGATCTTCCCGTACTTTTAGAAACGGTAGAATTAATAGCCAACTGTAAATCTCGAATAGCAGTATGCCACTGTTTATTAAGCTCCATAACTGACACATTATCTTTGATGATTTTCATAATACGTTCTACCTGACCGTTTGCCCGACTAGCAACCTTTAGCTACTACGTGGTGTTGAATACCGAAACGATTACAAAAATTCTTGAAATCAGATGATGTCATACTTTTGTCCTGATCTGTTATGAGCCTATTTGGAGTGCCGAAAATAGAAATTACTTCTTGCAAACAAGATATGGCTGTATCAGAGGTTCGATCATTGGTATAAATTAAATGAGTATATTTTGTAAAGGCATCAATAAATACAAAGGCATATTCAGCGTTATTACGTTTACCGTTCATACGTCCCGTTATGTCGGCATGTACGGTGTGAAAGGGAACTGCAATTTTATCTATAGGATGTAGGGTAACTTGTTTAGCACCCGACATACCTTTGCGAATTCTACAACTAACACAATTTTCAGTAAACCTTCGAACTAATTTTGACATATTGGGAAACCAATATTGCTCTCTTAATTTAGCTAGAACCTTTTCCCAACTGAAGTGTTGAAGATTATCATGATAGTAAGAAATCAGATTCCATCTATAATTACATGGCACAATAATAAGTTTACGAGTTTTATTTTCTATTTGAACTTTACGTCTAAGCAATTTATCTTGCGATATGACATAAGTATCCGCAATGTCTTTTGGGATAGTATCGGAATTAAGTTGTTCAATTAGGTTAAGAACTGTGTCACGTTTTTGTTCTATTAGGAGCCAGTTATGATCAAGCGTAGAAGCATTTACTGAAAATTGCAACGAAATATTATCTTTTGGAATTTTATAGGGGCTTGCTACGGGATTTCGACTAAAAAAATCGGCATGAGAAAGCCTGTCACCTTTCCTATACTCAATATCAAATTGAAAAGTTTGCATTTAACTCCCGAAAGTCAATGGGACTACTAAAAGGGGATGAGTTGTCTCGGATTATACCGTTTTGTTTAAGATCGTTTAAAATGTCTTGTGACTTTTTCGCGTTCCATTGGCGACAATCTGTAGGGTCTACGTTGAACAATTTTATCTTAATTCTTTAGTCTAATAGTCAATTGACCAGTTTTTACCTCAGAAACTTTATTAACAGAAGTGAAATTGTCTTTAAATTTGTTTAAAATTAAATGTAATTTTTCTAATATGGTAGGGTCAGCAAGGTCGGTATTTAGTTTTATTTCCGACTCTGCTAAAGAACATTCATTAATAATAATATTTCTCGAGACAGTCATATTTTTATCTATTAATGTGATAGTAAGACCCGGAATTTGCACTAAATCATAGCCAATTAAAATATTAAACTGGGTTTGGTGATCTTCGACAACAAATAGTTCTAATTCTACACTAACTTGATCGATCTCGACAATAGCCGAGATACTCTGGGTACACATGACATTCACGCCGGAATCAAATAGGCAAGGATACGAATTAGCTCCAATTTTGACGGTAGTCGTGCAACGATTTATAGGACCACAAAAATTTACTTAGATTTATTTGGATTTTAGATCGGTTGACTTCGATCTTTCGTCATTTTGCTTACGGAAACAAGTTTCTCTAAATGACCCTTTTTATGGCAATAGTTACATTCAATGAACTTACGGTTTTCTGGCGTAACCTGAGAGGCTGATTTTGCGGAAATATTAGAGTCTGTATTTTGTGTTGTTTTTTCCTTACAGTCACGAGCTCGGTGACCAGGTTTTATACATTTGAAACACATTGGCGACTGACTTAATAACGACTCATGGGTTTCCAAAAGCCGGGGTTTTTTGTTGAGATGATTTTTGTCAGTACTGTCATTTTTCGGTCGGTCACGCTTACGAAAAGTTTTCAGAACGGAAACTAATTTGGGCAAAGAGTCAGGCGTATTACGTAACAATTCACATTTCACAAAATCAGGGTAGATACCAGTGATAAGAGCATCAATTACCTCGGTGTCCGCAGCTTCGGGCCGCACTCTCTTGAACAGCGTCCATCCCGTGGTTGCGTAGTCCGCGTAGCTGCTCGCCTGCTCCGACGTGTCGCGCCACCGCTGGACGTCGTCAGCATACCGGAACTCTTCGCCGAACGTCTGGATCAGGTCTTGCTTAACTTGCTCCCACGTGGTGGATTGAAGGGACCACGTATCAGCCCAAGTCTTCGCTCTTCCTTTCAGCTGCAGTATTGCCTTCATGCGAGCTTCATGCGGTGATATGCCAATAGTTGTAATGGTTTGGTCAACATTGGCACACCAGTCCCTGATGTCATGTGAGCGCACATCGGGATCGAATGGCGGTAGGTAGAAATTGCCGCGATCCCGTGAAGGCGCTGGAGTAGCGGACAGCGCTGCGGCCACGGCGCTTGATGTGGCTTGCTTCGTGATTGATGTCACCAGACTCATCACTTGCTCCATCGAGAAAGTTGAGTCTGGCTGGGCGGTCGGCACTGGTTTGCGGACCCGGAATCCAGAAGACCTCAGTAGGGGCGAGGTGGATCCCACCGCTGCTGTCGGCGCATCAGCGTCGTCGTTGCCAGAGTCACACATATTGGTTTGCACCAATATATCACACAAATACACAGCAATAGGAAATAGCAGGAAAATATTTAAGAGAGTACAAAGAAAATACCTTACTTCAACTTAGGGTGTTTATTCCATGAGCAGCTCACAAAGAATGTCTTTCCATTCATATTACAACAGTATTTATACACAAAATTACCGCCAAACTTCGCCGCCAAATTTTAGCGCGAAACTTTACCGCCAGAAACAATTTACATAAATCAAGCGGATATATGAGTCAAATTATGTCCTTTAATAATATAAACTCTAAAGGAAATTACATTTTAAATAATTCAAGCGGATATCAAGATAAATCCATAATAATATTAACTCTATACAATGTTAAATAATTCAAGCGGATGTCAAGATAAATCCTTAATACCAACATAGAAACTTAAAATAAAGTCAACCGGAAACACAATATTTTAAATAAATATCATGGCAGTCAGATCAAGTGCAAAATAATCAAAACAAGCTTAACATTAATATCAAATAATGGTTTGGCGCCCATATATACCAACACGGCAGTCTACTTAACGAGATTTTCATTGATGACTCTGTCTCGACCAATTCAAAGAACGCAATATACTTGCAATAGAAAACAAATTCGACGACACGGTTGGCGCAGTGGCTGAGCGATCGACTGCTGCGCAACGTGTCGCGGGTTCGATCCCCGCACGGAACAAATATTTGTATGATCTGCAAGTAGTTGTTCCGGGTCTGGGTGTTAGTGTATGTGAGTTTATATGTTTGTAAACGCACCCACGATACAAGAAGAAATTCTTAGTGTGGGGCAAAGTTTAAAAAAAAAAAAAAACTGCAAGTGTTAGAGAACGTAAATTCGTGCGAGCACCAGTAAAAAATTATCATGGCAAAAGAACCAATAAGTATTTGACCACTATATTGTTCAATAGTATGACTGGTTGAGAAGAGATAATGGTAGTTAATTCACTAAAGCGTGTCTTTGCGGAAATCCATTACAAAATACAATAGACGACGTATATTTAGTAACCTAATCCGCTTAACTGTTCTTAAAGAGTCATAAAGAACACTAAGAAATCGACACGTGTTTCAGCTCTCAACGAGGCATCCGACGATTGACTTGTTGCGAACCCGGACACGACGTGTTGCCACGTCAAGCGCCGAACAATAATCCTGTATGTATAATAAGTGGGGTTGTCGGGCGGTGTGGCTCACACTGCGTTCGGCGCTTGACGTGACAACATGTCGTGTCCTGGTTCGCATCAAGTCAATCGTCATCCTGAGGATGCCTCGTTGAGAGGTGAAACACGTGTCGATTTCTTACAGGGTTCTGTATGACTCTTTAAGAACAGTTAGCAGATTAGGTTACTAAATATACGTCGTCTATGGTATGTTTTAAGAGATAATGGCGTAATTAGCAGGCGAACACTGGGCAGTAAATTTAAAGTTGAACCTTCGAATGAAATGTTCGCAACATGTGACAATAATTAATCTATTGAGAGGCACTGAACTGAACTATTGAACAAAAATATTCTTAATGTTTTTATCAAAACTATTTACCTACTCAGATTGTTTTTACCAAATGTGTTAAGACGAGCGCTAATCGTGCCGGCAAACTGTCTACATGTGTTTGGTTCAGAGGCGTTTTACACGGAGACTATTTGCACTATATCTATATTACTTTTAGACTGTACTAGTATATTCTAGTATACAAGTTACTGTCCGCGGCTCTGCTCGTGTGAACCCTAACATAGACTTACTTATAATTTTAACCTTATTTTTCTCATCCATAGGGCATGTTAATAGACTTAACACATCCGTCAAAAGTACTCTTCTATCAAGGAGACGAATCAACAATCCTGCCCACCCCTTGCTACAAAACCCTAAAGACTGCTCTTCAGATGGAGACTAGCAAGAACAAGGATCGTTCAGAAGATACCAAGACAAGGAATGTCATGATTTCAGAAGCTTTCCTAAGGTTTTTCGTCGATATTCTGGGTGACTTCTGGAGATTCTTCTCTGTTGGAGAAGTTAAAGATGGCTGTGTGGGGAGAGATGGCGTTGTTTTTGATGTAAGTATAGTATTTTTTGTTATACTATACAGGGTTAATATAAATTATCTAGCGAAACGCCGCAGAGGTGATGAGTATCTATATCTAAGCAGGATCAATCTACCTAACCTTTTCCCAACTATGTTGGGGTCGGCTTCCAGTCTAACCGGATGCAGCTGAATGCTAGTATTTTACATGGAGCGACTGCCTATCTGACCGCAACAACTCAGTAAGTGGGTAACACGATACCCCTTGGTAAGACTGGTTGTCAGACTTTCGAGCTTGTAACGACTGTCAAAGATCCACAAATGACAGCCGGGACGAACGGCTTTCCGAGGCACGGAGGAGTCTCGGTATGTAAAGATGGTCACCCATCCACGGACCAACCCCGGCAAGCGTAGCTTAACCTGATGGATGGACCAGTGCGGCTGTTATTGCTATATCAAACCAGGATCAAACACCAAAATTTTAATGCATTTAAAATCTGTTCTTTTATTAACTATTTTACTAACATTAAAATTTCTCTTTACAGAAAGAGTCGTTCATAAAAGCCGCAACATCAAAACAGAACCAGTACTTCCTCGAATGGTTCACAGAGACGGCCATGTTCACCCATTTCATACAGAACATGGCAGCCAGCTATCACCACCACTTATCACCAGAAACACCACTCCCACCACCAGACCTTGTCGACACACCACTCCCAAATTTCTACGAACTTTTCGACGAGAGAGTACGAAGCAGAACTAAGACTGGTAACAAAAATATGGATAGTAGCAGTAAGAGTAATTATAAAAACGCTGTTAATAAAAAAGTAAGGTTTCTGAAAAGTAAGTTAAGAGAATTAGTTGCGTAGTTTTGAAATGGATTGGATTTGGTTCGATTGCCAGGCCGGGCGAAGAGTTATTGGGTTTTTCCGTCTGGAATTTCTCAGTAGCAGCCCGGAGTCTGGAATTTGTGCCCGGTTGATGGCAATAACTTCGCCCCCTATTACATGGGACTTAAACATAACTGGCGAAATGTGGGTGTACTATAGGTACATCTCTGCCGAACCCTTTGGGGAAGCAAGACGTGATTTTATGTTATTGATTTGGTATTTGTAATGTTGACGTGTCGAAATGGCGTAGAGTTGATCAGGGACCGCGGAAGTGACCAGGAGAGGGAGAGGTGGCCAAATGTCCCTTAAAATCAAACGGGGATTAATTCGTTTTAGAAAGGGAGTGACCTAAGAAGTTTGTCCCCCCGTCATGGTAGTTCTTCGTTTTTGGAAGGGAGTGACCAAAAAAGGGGTTTCTGGAAGGGAGTAAGCAAAAAAGTTTGCCCTCTGTTATGGAGTACTTCGTTTTTGGAAGGGCATGACCAAAGAACTTTGCCCTCCCCCGTCATGGAGTACTTCCGCGGTCCCTGGAGTTGATGTTTGTCTTTCGTCGAGTTGATGGATGTAAGGTCAAGATGACGTACAAGTGCACTTACGTAGAGTTGGCGTAATTATAAAAGTCGAGTAAATGTTTAATCTGATTGACACATGGATCACTCCGCATTTTAGATATGGCCCGTCTTGTCGGGTCAATTTAGTGACTGTAACGTAGACAGAAGATATAAGAGTCTTTTTCTTCTTCTTTTCGTGTGGTTAGTGACTAACCTAGTGTCGGAGTTTTAAAGCCGCTCTCTGACTTGGCTTCACATGCCGTCGAGAATTATCTCTCAGGCATGCCGGTTTCCTCACGAAGTTTAAGAGTTACGCGATAGAAAGAGAGGCAACTTCTAGGTGAATGTAACTGTAGGTAATTAGCGCTGTGCGACCTGAATTGCACTTACATTTACTTACCACTCTAACGCGCGCTAAGTAAGCGTTCTATTTGGTGAAGCTTGCTCGATGCAGGATTTGTGTGACGTCAGGTCTTTTGATGCGTAGTTCGCATGTGGCGATGTAGATGCCACCACACTGTTATAATCTACCTTCGCAATGTATTTGCCAAACTTGTAAACGAACACGAGATTTCCATTTAGACAAACATCAACTTTATGCAAGTGTGAATAAAGTTGGTTTTAGACTGACTAGACTGTTGTAAAAGTCTTAAAAAAAAATGAAGTTGTAGCGCAAAGTGAACCTTATGTGTAGGCATTACAGTTATTTTTCCTGAAATTCATGTTTGTTTACATATTTGGCAAATTAATTACGAACACAGATTAGATGTTTTGTGCCCCAGCGTAATGCACCCCTAGGGTGTTTTGAAAACCCTAGTAATCGTGGTGAGAATATTTTATAAAACCACATCAATTATAAGTGCCTTTAAATATTCCAGTAATAATTCGATTACTTCCAAATTACTTGGAAATAAAAAAAAATATCTTAATAATTTTTTTAATGAATTAAGACCAAATTGCCTGAAGTGATATTTAAAACACTTTTTAATATTAATTATTTAATGAAGAATCCGGTGTTTAGATTTAGCTCATTCCCCACCCTGATAAAGGTTAAGCCATAATATGCCGTGTCCCTGTAAACATACAGTTCATAATAGATCGTGGGGGTCCCAAAACTGCAGAGTAATGAAATGAAATTTTAACCACCTCTGTGGTCTAGTTCGATTCCCAGTGGGGACAAACTTTTCTGCTCGGTTTGGTTGGTAGTAGGGCTTGTTCTAAGTCCGCCTGGCTAGCTACCATCATGTTATCTAAGTCTATCGCCATAACAACAATGTTATCAGCATTGTTGTGTTTCGGCAGTTAGAGCTAAGATATTCCTCTGTGGTTGAGGATTCCGGGTGAAGCTCGCTTCCACCTTCGGCTTGATCATCACTTACCATCAGGTCAGATGAAAGCAAAGAGCTACCCTGTTGTAGTTAAAAAAAAACACTTTTCTCATCAAAAATATCGTATGTTTTGAAACTAGATGAGTTAGATGTTTCCTATCTGACTACTCTGAGAAGAAAAACCGAAACAAACACATCACAGAAAGAGATCACATTCTCTTTTAAAGTCCAGACATAATCTTGGTCGGTAAAAGATTTTCCTATGCTCCATGATAAAACAAGTTTCGAAATTCACAAAATACTTAACACATACTTTGCTATATCATCTAGCCTTTTCCCAACTATATTGGTCAGCTTCCAGTGTAACCGGATGCAGCCGAATACCAGTATTTAACATGGAGTGACCGACCTCCACAACCCAGTTACCGGGTAACACAATGCCCCTTGGTAAGCGACACATTTTATGGCTTGTTCCTTTCCTAAATCGTATTAATACTTTAGTATACTTAAAACTATTTAATTAATATGTAATCTCATATTTTAGTGAAACAAAAATTGTAAATATAGGTAGTATTTTAATTGTATACGAAATAGATTAGTTTATGTATATAAATACAATCATGTATAGTTTTAAGGTACTTATGTATTGTAGTTAATTGACTCAGGTGTGACTGCGGAAATCCATTATAAAATACAATAGAAGACTAGTAACCTAATCCGTCTAACTGTTCTTAAAGAACCCTGTAAGAAATCGACACGTGTTTCACCTCTCATCGAGGCATTCTCAGGATGACGGTTGACTTGTTGCGAACCCGGACACGACGTGTTGCCAAATCGACACGTGTTTCACCTCTCAACGAGGTATCCTCAGGATGACGATTGGCTTGTTGCGAACCCGGACATGACGTGTTGCCACGTCAAGCGCCGAACGCAGTGTGAGCCACACCGCCCGACAACCCCACCCAGATTTCGTACAGGGTTCTTTATGACTCTTTCTTTAAGAACAGTTAAGCGGATTAGGTTACTAAATATACGTCGTCTGTTGTATCTTATGTATTGTGTAGTAAATATAGTTTAAACTGGGATTTAGCTAATTTCTTAACGAAAGAAAATGGCCCAGTGGTCAAGGCCTCGCTTCTCATGCACAAAGTTGTGCATTCAAATCCGGGAAAATATCAATATTTCTAGGGAGATTATATAAATCCTGGCTCTAGCCATATTGTTCGACAAATGAATTGGAAACTCGAAATCACAAGACCCATTTTATTTGATAATATCCATTTTTTATTGTACTGAAAAACAATGGAATGTCTCTAGTAAAGCTCTTGAAAATGTATTGTATTAAAAAACAAAAAAAAGTGTTAAACAGTTGTTTTACATTGTAAATAATTAAACAAAATAAGATACAAATATTATGTAATGTAATTAAAATGTTATCATTATCATGTTTACAATTATGTTTGAAACGAAAACAATAAATTTTAATTTAGTTCTAATACAAAAACATTTTTCATTAATTAATCTATTTATTATTTTTTGTTTTAATACAAGAATCAGTTTTCATTTGCAACCAAGCCTCTCTGTAGTGCACTGGCGCATTGTTTATATTTATTTTTAATTAAAAAATGTATTTTGTTTCAACATTCCTTTAAATATTTGATTTGTATAGAATCAACATTATTTTAATTGTCTCGACTGTCTTTTTTTTAATATTTTGTAAATACTTTTTGTTATAAATTTTGTAAAAGTCGGCCCAGTGGTTTTCGAGAAAAACGTGATATGGCGAAATGTTTTTGTGCACACTTCTGCCCTTCCCATTGGGAAATACAAGCGTCATGTTATGTTATGTAAACTTATTATAATTAAATTTTTTAAACTTCAATATGTCTTTGAATTGTTTTTCTTGACAACATTTAACATATAATAACTTGATAACATTTATGCAAGCCCAGAGCTTCTTAGGGCCCCGTAATAAACAAGGAACCCTTATAGTTTAGCCATGTCTGTCAGTCTGTCTGTCTGTCCGCGGCTTAGCGCAGAGACTGCTAGTACTAGAAAGCCCTAATTTGGCATGGGTATACATATTAATCACGCCGATAAAGTGGTAAAATTAAAACAAGAAAAAATAATGTTTTTTTGTCTATCCTGTGGTCTGGGGTGTCGTTGGAAAGGTCGTTCAAAAATATTGTGGGTGTGCCAACCTCATTTTTCAATTTAGGGATCCGTTTGTGAAATATTAAGTTTTAAAATGCTATTTTTTTTAGAGTATAGTGTCCCCCTCCTGCCAGCTGTACTTGGATTTATGAATAAAATCACAGTAGTACATAATAGAAATCAATTGTTTTGCAATTTGATACCCTACTTTGGCCATTTTATATACAACTGTCAAAGTGACAGTTCTGATTTGAATAAACGGACAATCAAAGTTGATATATAATATTTTCTAAATTTAAAATCTCCCTGTCTTGATAAAGATCAAGATATTTTGAAATTTCCCTATATACATCCAATGACAAATTACTCGTTCAAAAGAATATATTCATACAAAATACCCAAAAGGGGCTAAATAGACTGCTATCACACCTTACACTTTAAATGACATTAGTATGTTTTAAAATACTTTTATACACATCGTCTAACAGAAAAACTAAATACACACTAGTAAGAGCGTTTGTCCTAAAAGTTGGCAACGTCGCAAATAGCTGTCAAATAATAATATTTACCTCTTATGATTAATTTGGCAATATTACTGTATGGAAATATGAAAAGTAGCAAACTAGTGAATTAAAATATTGATTACTAGCTTTACCCGACTCGACTTCGCACGGGTAGCACTAAACCCTACCTACCCTGATTTTCTCACCGTTTAAACCTTCCCTGGACTATGACAAACATTTCAAAACCAAAATCAGCTAAATCGGCCCAGCCGTTCTCGAGTTTTAGCGAGACAAACGAACAGCAATTGATTTTTATATATATAGATAGATAGATGAAATGCAATCATTAATATCGTAACACCGAATATTTCATTTTAGTTGTACAATAAGTATTTGGAAACTTTCTAAATGCGTTATTTACACCTAAAACGGTTACAACATCAAATTCAATGTTATAATTGCAATTCATTATTAATATTCTAATTAGCCACATTTCTTATTTCCATACAGTAATATTGCCGAATTTAAACATGACAGCGAAATAATTTACATCTATTTGCGACGTTGCCCACTTTCAGAATAAACGCTCTTAATTTTTAGCCACAGATTCTAATAAACACGCAAACAACCACTGATTTATGGATCACTAACAGGGCTCCGCGGTTTCACTCGTATAAATCTCCATCCCGTGGGAATATCGGGATAAAAAGTATCCTATGTTATAAACTATCTGTGTGCCAAATTTCATCCAAATCCGTTCAGTAGTTTTTGCGTGAAAGAGTAACAAACATCCATACTCACAAACTTTCGTGTTTATAATATTAGTAGGATTTGGCGCACCAATGACGATGACGGGGTGAAATGTCATTCAACTTCATTCAAGAAACAAGATGACGTTAGTTCTGATTTTGACCACGTGCGGGAATAACCTTGTAGCGCTTTATACACATTTATCTGCTCTGCTGTTTATCCTGCCATTCTGCATTAAAAAAGTCTGGACTAGTGGCACCATCTTGCGGACTGGATAATATTTTTACAAGAGAGAAATGTATTGAAATAAAAAATTAACGCGTCGACTTGAGAACCGCTTGCTTTTTGGTCGGTAACTAAATCTAGTGCATCAATTTTGTTAGTTTTGTGTAAACCCTGGGTATGACTTAGCTAATCTCTAATCTTTAGTTTTTTTATAAGTTGAAAATGTGCCTTGATGTTATTATTTAAGCCTGTGTATGTTTTTTATGAACAACCTTGTTATTTTTAGTAATAAATTGTATTATACTGATTTTAAATGGTTTTTATCTATTGAAATCACCTTTTTTTTTCTTGATAAGTACTCTCTTCCCAGTTCGAACCAAAGAAGAATATTGTTTTGATGGAATTTCATAACATTAACTTATTTTTGAAGACTCTAACAGAAAATTATTTTGATTTACCTACTGTGGTAAGCTTAAATTTTAATATATTAAAATAACATAACAATGTCACTTATAAAAAGGATTTTATTTCTGAAAAATGCAAAAAGCCAACGTCACGTGGTGTTCCCAGGCGGTCACCCATCCAAGTACTGACCACGCCCGATGTTGCTTAACTTCGGTGATCGGACGAGAACCGGTGTATTCAACGTAGTATGGACGTTGGCGAAAGCTAAATTTAAATAACAGTTCAGTATGAGAATACCAAAGAATTATTATCACTGAGGTTTGCTGTTAGAGAACCCATTCTGGATAAAGCTCGCCTTTGTACATAAGCTGTCTTTCTTGTTTTGTAATTATGTGTAGGTAAAATAATATAGAAAGAGAATTACTACATTTGCAAGAATAATTAGTAAATATAATACGTTGATAAATAAAACAAGAAAAATCCAATAACTCTTGGTATCTAGACGAGCTCTGGGTAACTTTAATTTTAACCAGTTAAAGACATCTAACGGGGAGTAGCGGAACTATTGAAAGGAGTTTTGTTGCCAGTTGGCGTTTACAGATGGCAGTATAAGCATCGTTAACAACTTTTATTGACATAATGAAATGGTGGGATTCTACTAGCCTTTTCCCAACTATGTTGAGGTCGGCTTCCAGTCTGACCGAATGCAGCTGATTTCCTTTTACATAGAGTGACTGGCTATCTGACCTCCACAACCCAGTTTCTGGGTAACACTATAGATACCCCTTTTTTATTTTTTTTGAGGATGGGAAATCATCATATGAATTCTCCCGCTCTGTACATACATACCTTTTATTTCCACTAAAAACAACCCCATTTTATGTCCAGATAATCACTGTCCATTCCAAGGTTGCCTGGAAGAGATCACAGTAAGCGGCCGCCCATTGTATATTTTGTAGTGTATTACTTTTCTTTATGTAATGTATAATCTGGTTTACAATAAAGTATATATAAATAAGGTCATCAATAGCTAAAATACGCCACAGTTAAAAAGTAAATATAAGGGACATATCTATCCCAAGGAAATTGTGAATTTACTATCTGAGAAAAGAAAGCAAAGAAAGCGGTGGCAACTATCAAGATGCCTGCGGGATAAAACATTATTAAATAACCTAACTAAACGACTAAAGAGGAAAATTCTACAATTTGAGGATGAATGTCTGAATGCTAACCTTGTGCAGCTAACCAACGACCAATCAACGGATTTCTCTCTTTGGAAAGCGGCAAGCAAACTAAAAAGGCCAATAATGCAAATACCGCCCATCAGAAACAGCGACGGAAAATGGGCCATAAGCAATGAACAAAAAGCTTTTACGATTGCCCAATACTTAGAAGACACTTTTCAACCCAATGAGAGCTACATAGACTACTTGAGAGTGAAAAATTATCACAAAGTCAAAGAATTCGACTTGTGACTCCTAAGAAGTTCTGAAAGAAATTCAAACCAACATTAGCTCAAAGAAATCCCCGGGTTACGACCTCATAACAGGAGAAATTTTAAAACACCTCTCGCGCAAAGCCATAGTAAAGCTGACCAGACTTATCAATGCTGCATTTATGCTAAAACATGTACGCACACATTATTGAAAAAACACTCCAAAACAAGCAAGTCTGCGCCACCGTAATCCTAGATGTCGCGCAAGCTTTTGATAAAGTTTAGCACGAGGGTCTGGTATTTAAACTCAGACGCATACTACCTCCAGAATTTGTAGACGTTCTAGAAGTAACAGAATGTTTAGAATAAGGCAAGAGGATGCATATTCCGAGCTAAAATCTATAAAAGCTGGGGTACCACAAGGAAGTGTGTTAGGCCCAATTCTGTACTTACTATACACATACGATATCCCAGAGCTGGAAAACAACACCATTGCGACCTTTGCAGATGACACTGCTATTATGGCTACCGGATCAAGCCAAAAAGTAGCAGTCGAAAAAGTTCAACTAGCTGTGAACAAAGTTTATGACTGGACACAAAAGTGGAAGATCAAACTGAATGAATCAAAATCAATTCATATTGACTTCACTAATGAACACTGTGATTACCACCCAATCTATATAAATGGCATACAAGTGCCTTATGCTAATACAGCCAAATACTTTGGCATAACTCTTGACGCCAAACTGCGTTGGAAATCTCACGTCAAAAATAAAAGACAGGAACTCGACATACGTTATAAAAGTATGTATTGGTTACTCGGAAGGAAATCCTGCCTATCAATACATAACAAAATTATATTATACAAGCATATTCTTATGCCAATTTGGACGTTTGGCATCCAACTTTGGGGCTGTACTAAACAAAGCAACGTCAAAATAATTCAACAATTCCAAAACAAAGTACTAATTTTATATTTTAAATTTATTTTATTTATTTATTTTATTTTAATAACTACTATGATTCTGAACCCCGTTGAAATTTTTGGTCGGTTATCAAAAAAAAAGCTCCATACATTTTTATGCTGAGCTGAGGCCCTATTGGCATTATAATCATTCTTTTCTGTTTTTTTTTTTGTTATATGGTGTATTTTTCTGCTGTAATGGCAATAAACGCATTTTTCTTTCTTTCTTTCTTTCTGCCAGCGACGTCGTCCGTGTGTTTTTTTTTGTCATAACCACGGACCAAAATAATTTTTAAAATCAGTCCGCAATTGACGAAAATATCGATGGACAACACAAAAAGAGAAAAACCGGCCAAGTGCGTGTTGGACCGCGCACAATGAAGGGTTCCGTAGTTGGGATGAATTTATCCCAAGAACAAACTTAACATTGTAGTTGAAAAACGTGTTCTCCCATACGGAATGTATGGGCGATCATGTTTTTCAAACTGCAAATTTAAGTTGGTTGATTATTTCTCGTTAACCTGCCTGTACAGCCTACTTCGCTCTCATAGTTTTCCTTTTAATTTCGTTATATATATTACTGCTGTGAATTTTTTCATAAGTCCAAGTACAGCCATTTAGCTAGAAGCGGGAGGGGGGGGGGGGCACTTGACTCTAACAAAAAAATCAGTTAAAACCTTAATATTTCGCAAACGGATCCCTGAATCCAAAAATGGTTTGGAAAAACAATATTTTTGAAAGACCTTTCTAACGATACCCCACAACATGGGGTAGATGAGGAAAAAAAAAACATCCCCACTTTACGTGTAGGGGAGGTACCCTAAAAAAAAAATTTTTTTTATTTTATATCACCACTTTGTCGGCATGATTAATATGTATACATATGCCAAATTACAGCTTTCTAGTACTAACCGTTTCTGAGCTAAGCCGCGGACAGACAGACGGACAGACAGACATACAGACAGATGGACATGGCGAAACTATAAGGGTTCCTTATTTACTACGGAACCCTAAAAAACATACAGACGAACATAAAAGCTCTTCCTTTTTGGAAGACGGTTAAAAAATAAGTCCCCTATGGAATGAGCCTATAACCATTGACCTTAGGAATTTCCTAATGGAAAACCCAATAACACTGCCCGACTAGGATATCGAAACCAGGACCAGCCGCTCTGTAAACATCACCGGAAGTGACCTGTAGTGGAATAACAGCTCACTTCAAAGTGACATTTTTAACACGTTTAGTTCCGGGACACCTCCTGGAGGGTTCACCTAGTCGCATATGGGATGCCGGGAGCCCTCGCGGAGAGCTCATTATAAATGTAGGTTTTTCTTAACGAATACAGCATTATAAACTGTGAAAATAAAATCGAATCTATATTTTAACAAGATTTAATATGCGTTGGTTTTAAAATCCAAGCATTTTTTTGTTTCGCGTTTACAAATATACACTAACAATTTAAAAGGTTGGAAACTACGTATAGCGACAAGACCCCCTGAATACACAATTTTACTTTGTTTTCTTTGACCGCCCGCGATAGTTAATTTTAGCGCAAACGTAATGCCGGCAACCCTCCCGGAGGGTTCACTTTCAATATGTATGGCGTCATGGTTCTATGAAAAGTGGGGGAGTCGAAAGTGTTAAGACGGCGATAACCGACTTTTAATGATTTTATACTGAAGATCACGTCTAAACGAGTAGTGTTAATGATTTGGAAAAAATATATGTTAAATTAGAGCATTTTTTTTAATAACTTAATATAGGAATATTTTAGATTATATTTACATTACATAGTGAAATTGATTTGTGAAGTTATGTCTCACGCGGATAAAAAACTAAGAATCACGCAAAATCTATCAAGCGCATTTTTCTAAAACCTTCACCATTTTAAAGATAATTTAATTATTGATCTTTTAGTATACGCGTTTTATCAAAATACCTTTAGTTTTATAATAAGTTAATAATCTGTTTAATTTGGGACAGCGCTCTTTGATCGGAGAGTCCTATTACTGACTGGAAGTACGACGCGTTGCGTGAGCTCAGTACAGAACACGCAAGCTAACCACTCAAGGTCACTGGCATATATCTGCGTCTTAAGCAGTAGCCTTTGCGACTACCACATGAGGAAGTCTGAAAGTGACACCGGTGACTGAAAAGTTCTATGGAAATTGATTGCATAATATGATGCGGAGGAATGAGGAAAATGTCGTGAGGAAAGTTTTGAGTATGAATTTGGATGGCTATAAGAGTAGGGGAAGACCAGAGAAACGATGGATGGACTGTGTGGAAGATGATATGGATAGAAAGGGGGTGACTACCGATATGACGACTAATAGAGAAGTGTGGAACAGGAAATATTGCGCTAACCACTAATAAATTGGGATAGGAGGAGAAGAATTAATATGTTGATGATGAGCATTTGCGAACACCCAACCAATTCGATGCAGTCTTATGTCAACACACTGCAATCACAAATGATAAATAGTTCTCATTCAATCAAAAATGCAATATGTCGCAACATTTTAACATAAAATTAATTTCGTAATTCCTAGTCTTTATTAGCATACCTAATTATGCCAATAATTATTGACAAAAAGATTTATTTGACAAAATGACAACACAATAATAATAGGTAGCCAAAACTTTTAATCAAATTCATTATGAAAATTGATTTTTTTCAACGAAAAAAATTTATTTATTCATAACTTTTATAATGTGTCAGATCGTTCAAGAATAAAAGGTTTGTTTTTCAAATTAAAAATTACTCAATTCACGTGAATATATAATGAATTTCTCAGTTATTTTCCCAATGTCGTCTTTACGACATTTTACTTAAATTAATTTAAATTTACATGTTTTGTTACGCTGTTCCGTTGGTTCGCGAGATTATTTCCTAATTTCCTGTCAAATATGTTGATTTTATCAATTAATTATTATTGCTATGGTAACTGAGCACCCTTTCTGACGTAAGAAACAATTTCTGACACAAATTAGGACCCGTTTTTACTGTGTAGTGTCGAGCTTTGTCGTCAAAAAATAAGGAAATTGTCGTCAGAACAGTGCATTAGTCAGTAATCATAATCAGCCATTATCGTTCCCACTGCTGGGACTCAAGCCTAGAGTGGGCCGTAATCCACCACGTGGGCACAATGCAGGTTGGTGGATATCACATGTCTTCGAATTTTTGGTTCTAGGACATGCCGGTTTCTTCACGATGTTTTCTTTCACATTTTTGAGAGCAGTGGTGATGAAATATATTACACAAAGTAAAGGCTTGTGCAGATCAGCGCGACACGAACAATACAATTTCTAAGAAAACTTCACTGTATAATAATAACCGGTGTCGCGACGCGCGACAAGTCGCGCTGGTCTGCACAAGCCTTAAAGCGTCTAGTTGGCCATTTATGAATTAATATGAAAAATAATAATTATCTTTTTAATTGAGACTTTTTTTTTGGGTTCCAAATTATCAAATAGCTTCACACGCTCTGGGCGGTGCGGGCGTGTCAGACTCTTACTGGCTAAAACCCACCCGTGTTCCTTCAGTTGCCTGTACGTTGCCAGGGGCCATGGTATCCCTTTCGGACTGTACCGCGACGCGACGCCGGCAAGCATCGGTCCTAGTTTTGAAATCAATAGAATGTTAATAGAACAGTAAAACTAATGAAACTATATGATAGTAGTTAAAAACAGACAGACACGATTGATCCTATAAAGGTTCCGTTTTTTCCTGTTCACATTCGGAACCTTAAAAAAATTGTAATTACTTATAGCTTATTATTTTCCGAGTGACTAATAACTTAAAGTCGACTAAATGTTTGCAACAAATAAAATAACCTGCCAGCGATTAAATATTTTCGCGACTATTATATTATGTAAGGTTCAAAATTAAAGGTGTTATAAAAACTAAAAACTAGCAGCTGCGTTTAGGTAGCAAATAAACTATACCAGTCAAATAAAATATTAGGCGAGGAGCTATAAATAATGACTTGGCGACTAATAATGTTAGTAGGGTGGCTTTTGGGTTAGGTTAGGTTAGAACAGTGACCATTAACGCCAGATACCCTCTATTGTGGGTGATCATTATGATTGAAAAACGAAGTTTATATTTATTCTTCATACAAACAATTTTAAATAGAATCTGATTTATATTATTTATGAATGCCCATTTTCTATTTTGTTTTCGCCATTAAGTTTCCGCTTCGATATTAATTCTGTTCCCAAAAGAAAAATTTGATGCTAGTTTAAATTAAAACGGAGCTTATTACTGATATATTAATATGCTACCTATTACTTATTACGATACTCCTTATTAGCTGCCAACCCATTATATATGGTACCCACTCTATTTTTTTTTTAAACCTATATTCATTTTACTTAGTTGCCGCATTAAATACATGCCATTACTTATTTCTTATGTGGGTATTAACCCAGTTTTTTGACACGCTGTTTAGTATTTCTCCTGTAAAATTTTGTATAAAACGCCACTTTGATTGGCGGGTTCAATTCCTGTTGCTGAAACATGTCGTAGGTAGCTACTGTGTCACCTTCTTCTGCAAAGCAGTTATGCTCGCGAAGGAGGAGGCGGAGCGCGCGAGGGAGATGCAAGCTGCACGCCCTCGCGGCCCTAGTCGCCGCAGGAGACGCCCCGGGCGTCGGGAGTCACGAGCCGAATTCCGGCCACCGTAGGCGCGGGCTTGCGGACGGTGAGCAATGGGTAGCTCGCCGTCCGGTAAGGACCAGGCCCGGGTCGACGGCGCGTTGTGTTCCACGCGCGCCTCAAAGAGATGTCAGCACCAACTGACGGGGTCCGTAAGGACCAATGCCTGCTGGGGTTGCGGGTTTGTTCGAAAGGGATATCGCGGCCCCGGCACACGGGCAACGGAAGGAACACGGGTGGGTTTTAGTCAGTAAAAGTCTGACACGCCCTCTCGCTCCGCCCAGAGCGGGAGAAGTCATTTGATGATTTCCCATCCTCAAAAAAAAAAAAGGTAGTTACTGTGTATTTTATTTTCTGTTTGTTTCAGAGCTGTGAAATGAAAAAGATGCTAATTAGGGTTCCGTACCCGAAGGGTGCAAAACGTAATCCTATTACTAAGCCTCCGCTTTCCGTCCGTCCGTCCGTCTGTCTGTTAAAGGGCTGTATCTCATGAACCGTAATAGATGGACAGTTGAAATTTTTACAGATTGTGTATTTTTTATTGCCGCTATAATATTTTTTTCTTGCTTAGCTGTATTGTCCCACTGCTGGGCAAAGGTCTCCCCAATATTATTCCAGTCTTCCTTGTGTTGTGCCATCTCCGGCCAATCGGTCAGGAACGAGTCTAAATCGTGACGCCAGCGCTTTCTAGGCCTGCCCCGGTGGCGACGTCCGTCATCAGGCACCCACTGTGTGACGATCCTGGCCCATCTGTTTTGATGCATCCTATAGGTGTGAACCTCCCTGTCCCATTTCAGCCAACAAAATACTATAAGAATAAAATAAACTTATTTTTTTATATATAAGAATAAAAAATACAATATATTAAGTAACCTAATCCGAGTAACTGTTCTTAAAGAGTCATAAAGATCCCTGTGAGAAATCGACACATGTTTCACCTGTCAACGAGGCATCCTCAGGATGGCGATTGACTTGTTGCGAACCCGGACCCGACGTGTTGACACGTCAAGCGTCGAGAGCAGTGTGTGTGTGTGTTACGCGGATTAGGTTACTAAATGTACGTCGTCTATTGTATTTTATAATGGATTTCCGCAAAGTCACGTCTGAATCAATTAACTATAAAAAATAAATTTAAAAAATTGTGCGGTGGGAACGAACCTTCTAGGACGGTTTATTAATATTGGATTCACTAAGTTAACCTAGATACTATTATCGACACTGACATTAATGATAGCCTTTTCACAAACACAACACCTCACACTTAGCAAATCTTTAACCTACTTCAAAAGTGTGTATGTGCGCAAGTGTGTATATGTTTTGCAATTGCATACGCAATTGCAAAACTTTTCTTTACATCCTGGCAATGAGACGATATTATTTCAATTGCTCTTGAGTTAGAGAAGGTTAAATTGGTTTTTATGTGATAACTTGGTAGCCCCCCTCGGGCTACCAAGTTAACTCAACTGCATTAAGGGGCATGCGCTTTTACATTTTGCAGGCCAGTGTGAGGTTTTATGTTGATTAAAATATGATTTGTGACCGTAACAAATATGGCGTTACATAATTATAATCATTACAATCAGCAATACAACTCCATAAGTAAGCACAATCGTCAAATGTCATGATTTAATGAAATAGTCATTCAATGCGATTATATGAACTTAGAGAGTTGTATTGATCATTTTTATGATTATAATTCTATAAACAAACATTTGATACGGCCGCGAATCATATTTCGATCAACATACAACATGATACTGACCTGCAAATTGCAAAAAACGTAAGAAAATTTGAATTTAGCGGGCTACCTTGACACTTTAGCCTTAAAAAAACCCTCGTAAACCAGGTACAGAGATGTTGATGGGAAAATATTAAAAATATTGTCTGTCAGTCAGATGATAAAACAAATATTAGACACGTATATTTTGTTTCATCATATTAATGAAAAATGGTTTAGATAAAACGCATTAAGGTTGGGGAGTCTCGCTACGTCACACGTCAGTATAAAGTCTACTGGGAAGTGACGCCATGCCACATTTTAAATCATTAATTTTTTGCCAACATGGATAGGGGGGTATGATGTTTTGATAATGTTCTCCATGCTCTGCCGTCACTTGGGCATGCAATATTTTACACATAAATTACAATCTGCTATCAAAATGCCATGCTGAATACGAATATATTAATTTGGAAAATCAACTCAATGTATTGTCGTAATCTTTTGATTACGTAAAAAAATTAAAAATACGAGTCCAATATTTTTTAATAATCTACCAGATGGACAAAAAAGTTTAGTCAACATCCCTATGACTCCGTAGTTACAATGTACATGCATATTCCGTAATAAAGTAAAGATCCTACACTCCTCCTTGAATTTAGAAAACCGCTGACTCACAGTAAAACCTGACTTTGAGGCGCTATAAGAAAAACTTTACATAGGAGTACGTCACAACTTACATGTACGTAGCATGAATTTGTAAATTTACATTCATTTATTTCAATTTTCGAATGTACGAGTATTTGGTTTTATGACTTCACAAGTTATTGCGTTTGCGTAAAGGTCAT
Source organism: Agrochola lota (assembly GCA_947364205.1). Taxonomy (NCBI): domain Eukaryota; kingdom Metazoa; phylum Arthropoda; class Insecta; order Lepidoptera; family Noctuidae; genus Agrochola; species Agrochola lota. The sequence continues at coordinate 1,781,393 of OX376246.1, read as the reverse complement.
TTTCACCTAAAGCAGTTATAAATATTGGTGATTTTGAAGACGCACTCAGTTCGGATGGTGATCGGTTTTTACGAATTTTGCCGATGCTACATCTAAATTGTGTCGTACTGTACTGGATTGGCTGCTTAGGGCCAACATACAGTGAACAAGCGCAGCGATTAATATTCGTTCCTTCGAAAAGAAGAACACATTTTCGTTACAGGATCGGGAATATTTCTACCAGAAAAACTATAATAGAGATGATGCCTGGGTAAAAAAAATTAAATCCTAATGAATTTTTTGCTAAATATTAATAAAAAAATACTTAGATAAAACGCATTTTAAGTTGGGGAGTGGGGTTCGCTACGTCACAAGTAAGTATAAAATCTACATACTCGTGACGTCATGGCACATTTTAACTCAATGTATCGCCGTAATCTTTAGATTACGTAAAAAAATAAAGAATACGTGTCCAATATTTTTTTATAATCTCAAAGACGGACTAAAAAAAATTGTTTGTCGTTCTCCCTATTATCTTGGAAAAAAACCCATGACTCACTCTCGAACTTTCTGCCACTACAACATATTTCTTACAAATATATATTTAAAGATGACGAGGAGCTCATGGCTAAGTAATAACAGCCGCATGGGTCGATCCTTCAGGTTAAGCTACGCTTGCCGGGGTTGGTCCGTGGATGGGTGACCATCTTTACATACCGAGACCCCTCCGTGCCTCGGAAAGCACGTTAAGCCGTTGGTCCCGGCCGTCATTCGTGGATCTTTGTTAGAAGCCCGAAAGTCTGACAAACAGTCTTACCGAGGGGTTACCCAGTAACTGGGTTGTGGAGGTCAGATAGGCAGTCGCTCCATGTAAAATACTGGTATTCAGCTGCATACGGTTAGACTGGAAGCCGACCCCAACATAGTTGGGAAAAGGCTAGGCAGATTGATATCTTTAAAGATGGCTCTAAAATATCAAATCAAAACCTTTTTATTATCAACAAAAAAAACTATTTCACAAAACCCGACTGTGTCACCAAGAAGCGAAACTATGCGCTTGCGCAAGCACACTCCAATTCTACCAAAGTTTTATGTAAATCATTAAGATAAAGATGTTCCTTTACATTGTAGGTACTACATTAATATTTTAAAATGGACGGAGTTTTTGTGTATCGTTGAGTAGAAAAGTGTAGTGAGAAATATTTATTTTGCGTTTTTGTCTTCAGGTTTGTCGTCACGTAAAGTTTGGAGATAGTAATTATGTCCCTCCACCATAATTACTATTACCCCCTTTTTTAATAATTTTTGTTTAAAAGGAGTGTAAAAAGTTGACCATCATCCTAATCCTATCCTCCTATTACATATATTCTACTTGCTACTACTCGTATAATATTATAACTGTGAAAGTTTGTATGTTTGGATGTTTGTTACTCAATCACGCTAAAACGGCTGAACGGATTTGGATAAAATTTAGCACATGGGTAGACCATGACCTGGAAAAGGACATAGGCTACTTTTCATCCTGGATCGCCGACGACTTCGCGGGAAACAGCTTATTTATTTTAAAAGTGAAGCTGAATAGCTAATACTCGTGATCCATTTTTTAATTCGATAGAATGAACAAATAATCAAAATCAATCACAGATAAACTAGATCCCTGTGTTTTGAATTTAAAAAAATTACTTATACGTATTTAACTTTTTATTCTTAAACTAGGTCTTTACATGTTGATTTTAGAAGCGACCACAACAGTGCTGTCAATTCTAGAAATATAATAAAACATAATGCTTCCGTACGCATCAGTACATTCCTTTGTAAAGGTCACGTTTAAAAATATGCGTTCAATATTAATAAATAAACTGTCAAACTCAAACTACAAGAGTAAATATTCCTACAGAGACTTAGTTTCATTTGTTATTATTCTGTGGCAATCAAGCAGACGGCTCATCTGATGGTAAGTGGTCACTGCTGCCTATGGACATCTGTAATGGCAGAGGCATTGCAGAAACGTCGCCATGCCAAAGACAAACCTGATATGTCTCTTGTGCCAGTGATTGCACTGGCATCCGAACCCTTCAAACCGGAACACAGTAGTCGTAGCATGTAATTTCCATAAAAATATCTATAAGCAAAGTTGTTGATAGGTCAAGTATACAAAGCTGTAAGTAATTATAAGCCACTGAGCACGTTGTCTCCGTCTCGGCGGCCGCTGGTAGAGGCGGCATTGTTAACACTTCGATACAAATCAAGTGTGTCACAGTTTACTTGCACTGTGACACTAATGACATATGGAAACTGGGGGCTTAGAAGACGGTCCGTGACATAAGCTGTGTGCTCAACCAACTTTTGGCACCTTGTATTTGATTAGTACTGCCGTTTCTAATTTCAGTTAAACCATTTACAGGCACTTTTGAATTCAAAGTCGGTCAGTCAGAAAGACGAAGCTATGTAGTTGCCCATTACATGGAGAAGAAAGGGTAAGAAACTCCACGGACACTCTTTGAGTGAACCAACCCAATCAATCTGTCTAGCCTTTTCCTAACTATATTGGGGTCGGCTTCCAGTCTAACCGGATGCAGCTGGATACTAGTATTTTACATGGAGCGACTGCCTATCTGGCCTCCACAACCCAGTAACTGGGTAATACGATATCCCTTGGTAACACTGGTTGTCAGACTTTCGGGCTTCTGACGACCCGTAACGACTGTCAAAGATCGACGAATGACGGCTGGGGCCAACAGCTTAACGTGCTATCCGAGATACGGAGGAGTCTCGTTAAGTAAAGATCAAGTCACCCATCCAAAGACCAAACCCGGCAAGCGTAGCTTAACCTTATGGATCGAACCGTGCGGCAGTTATTACTTGGCCACGAGCTCCTCCCACGCTTTGAGTAAACTAACACATCGGGCATTTTTAAAGTTCGGTCTCTGGCGAACTATCTACTCTTGAACTTCAATGTCAAAACAACAATAGCGTCATTTTTTAAGCAAAGGTCGTCTCCAACAATGATAAATTATCTACAATGTATCTCTGTGATGGGTTCCCTGTTAATAATAGGTCGCAATGACATCGTCTTTACCTGTAGGCGTCGTGAAAGGTAACTTAGATGTCGAGAGGATAAACAGATTTTTTTAAATAACTACGCTTGACAAACGGATCTCAGGAGATCACCTCTTGAACCCAGGGTACCCACCTCTGACTTTTCGGATTCATGTACGTATTGTATAATTATCACTTGCTTCAAAAACGGTGAAGGAAAACATCGTGAGGAAACCGGCATGCCTGAGAGATATTTCGCGACCGCATGTGAAGCCAAATCAGAGGCCCATGGGTGGCTTTAAAACTCTGACACCTGGTGTGACTCTAACCACACGAAAAGAAGAAGAAGACCGCTAGAAATTCGGCCAAGAAAAAACAATTTCGCAAACGGATCCCTGAATCCAAAAAAAAGTTTTCACAAACTCACAGTACATTAAAAAGGCCTTTCCAGCCACACCCACATCATGGGATAGATGAGGAAAAATATTTATTCGTGTTATTTTTGCCATCAAAATTCAAAATTCAAAAATCATTTATTCAAACTAGGCTGAGAATCAGCACTTTTCGAACGTCAAAATTACATAAGACAGTCCCAGAAAACGCCTGCCCTTCACCACTTCCTAGTGCTTAAGATGGGAAGAAGAAGTGGCGCAACAAACTCCCCAGCAGCACAGCTGTCTGTTTAGTTAGAAAAAAATTGATTCTAAATGCAAAATAATTTACATTACGCAACACAAAACATAATTTAAATTATTAGTCATATTATTATGTCAGCGAGCACACGCCAATATACCAACCAAAATCATCGAGAAACTCATAAAAACTAAACGTAAACAGAACTTAATATCTAAATAAAAGCCTCCAGGCATAAAGGGCGTGCCGCTTACATAAAGCTATATATAGCAGTAACTGGAAGTTATCTTTAAATAGTATAAAATAAAGTCACTTCCGCTGTCTGCTCGATTAGATCTTTTAAACTACTCAACGGATTTGAATGCAGTTTCCAGCAATAGATAGAGTGATTCAAGAGGAAGGTTTATATGTATAAAACATACCCGTGCGAAGCCGGGGCGGGTCGCTAGTAAATTATAAACTTGGACCATCGAGGTAAAATACATAAACAGTTAATTACTAATAACAATAACAAAACATCAACACGCTAAGTAGAAGACATCTCTACCTACCTTTGAGGGTTACTAGCGTGATGTTATGTTAAGTAAAATACTATTAATAACGATCGTACAATAGACATAGATCCAATGTTAAAACTTGAGACGTGTCGTAAGTTAGCAATCAATAATTGTTATAAGTAATTGGTTTAATTACACTAATTATGATTATTAACCATTCAATCTATCTTGTTGCTGAGTGGGGCCATAATATTAGCGGGTCCCAATCAAGCGGCTCACCCGATGGTAAGTGGTCTGGTCTTTCTTTCGTGTCGCTGGCACGACAGTATTTCAAATCTAGTTAGCCTAAAATATCGAATTATTCCAATTTGCCCCACCAAGCAAAAATTCTGCAATGGAATTTGCCCCACTCGTTTGAGTTGGTGGGGCAGATTCCACTAGTCTAAAATCTTGTGGACTCTGCCCCACTAGGGCTGGCACCTTGGAATTTATAATTTTTGTACTTTTGTTTATAAACACAAAGTCCAACGTTACCAGCCCTAGTTACAATTTACTTAGATATTATATTTCTTTCTTTTCCAAACAAATATCAAATATGAGCATAACTACCTCCACAAATTCTAGCCACTTCCACGGCGTTATCGGTGGCAGCACAGAGGTGCAGATTAATTCAGACGGTTCACTCCACAAAATCATTTAAATAAAAAGCGACACTTGCTACGACACAATAAAGTACAATTCAGGTCGCACAGCCCTAATTACCTACAGTTATATTCACCTAGAAGCCTCTCTTTCTATCGCTTATATCTTCTGACGACGTTACGCTCACTAAATTGGCCCGACAAGACGAGCATGACGCGTACTTGTAGCATCACGCCTAAAATGCGTAGTGCGTCTTCTTCTCAAATATGGGAGGGTAATGGCTGATCTTTGCGTTATACTCGTGACCGGCTATCTAATTACGCAACACATTTTCGTAAACGATTACGACTAATCTGTTTCATTTTGACAGTTCAACAGCATTCATTGCGTTATTTACGTTGTCGAGCAGATTTTATTTTCGAACTTATGAAGCAATGGATTAGCAATCTGTTTCAAAACGACTCAGATTATGATTGATCGTGTATTACGTAATTAGGGTACAGGTGCTGCTTGTGGTGACTGGTCGTCTTGCTGATCATGGTTACGTTTTAAATTAACTGTTTATTTATTTTGCTTCGATGGTCCTACTTTATCATTTATGACTTTGCAACGCCCTTTATGCTTAGAGGCTTTAATTTGTTTACGTTTCATTTTTATTTCTTATTTCTGCTTGAGTATAGTTCACGATGTTTTTGGCTGGTTTATTGGCGTGTGCTAGCTGTCATGTGGCTAGTAAATTAATTTATGTTTTGTGTTGCGTAATGTAAATTATTTTGCATATTATTTTATTCACTTCTTCTGGCCAGCTAAAGCACTAGTAAGTGGCGAAGGGTGGGCGTTTTGGGAGACTGTCTCATGTTATTTTGACGTTCGAAAAGTGTTGATTCTCAGCCTAGTTTGAAATATTTTGACCGCGTAGGTATTGCACTTTTCTATAAAACAGCTGTTTATTTTTTTAATAACTGACGTAAAATTTCAACGCTGGGAGTTCAGAATCATGTACTGAATCCATGGTAACAGTTTTCGCGTCGATGTCATGACCAGTGATCGGAGTAGGTAGATTGAACTGGGGTCATTGATCCGAAACGTATATATTACTATGGACATTCCTCCGGAATTGGTGGATTATTAAAAAAAAACCGGAACTTATGTAGGAATTGTATTCTGCCAGAGTGGAAGGAGTCATTTGATGATTTGCCATCCTCAAAAAAAAGGTAGGAATTGTAATAAAATGAGCAATTTTATTCTTTATTATTCTTCCTATTTTTTTTTTGTCACGATTTGACAAAACCCAACGACTACCACTAATAATAATACCACTTGTAATAATATCACTACCAACATTAACAATATTTAATTGAATCCGGAAATACCGGAATTACTTTCCGGAAAAATGGCTTATCCATGTTATTCTTTCTGTGTGCATTTATGATACAAGTACTAAAAATCAATCTACCTACTCCGATCACTGGTCATGACACTCTGAATATTTTTGTCGTTCTCTTATCACGCACTTCCCATCTAAAGTTTTCGTACTCAATATGCTTGTTGAAAAACCCTCCGGGCTCGTCTACCAATTGTTAAGACTGGTTATCAACTGAGATGAGGGTGTTATTGAAATTGCTGCTACTTATAAACCCGCTGATTTAAAGCCTCCAACACAAAGTGAACTATCTTCTATTGACTACAGTCATTAATTATATTTTTTCTCTACAAATGTGATTAGAATCATGTGTCCAGGTTACCCATTGCTGCAAGAGATGATTATATGTAATTGTTTGAGGATATAAAGTGGATGTAGTAGAGGCAAAAACTGTTTGTAATACGGAAATGATTTGAACTCATTAAGTTCAGTCGATAATCAAAAAAGTTTTTATCATTAAGTACCCTTCAAAATGGTTGAGCTGAATGGTGCTGGTCCGTGCGTCATGTTCGTGAACGGGCGCTGTCAGTAGGGACTGGTCGTCTCTTAGCTGCCACGGCTTATTTTAATTTTTGAATTGCTTTTATGTTTTTATTACGGACGCTTTTAACGTGCACATCTTTCTCACAAGTATAATTACAACATGAAAGATGTAACCAATATTTTGATTTAAAAGAGTGTCCGTGGAGTTTCTTGCCCGTTCTTCTCCATAGGAACCTACTACGCCTTGGAATGGGCAACTAGCTTCATCTTTCTGACTGATTGACCCCTTGACAATTCAAAAGTGCCTGTAATTGGTTTATTTGAAATAAATGCTTTTAGTTTGAGTTTGACGCGTGACTAAGTAATAACAGCTGCACGGGTCGATCGATCAGAGTAAGCTAAGCTATACCGCGGTCGGGCTATGGATGGATGATCTTTACATAATGAGACCCGTTTTTGCCTCGGGAAGCACGATAAGCCGTTGGTCCCGGCTGTCATTCGTGAATCTTTGACAGTCGTTACGGGTATTCAGAAGCCCGTAAGTCCGACAATCAGTCTTACCAAGGAGTATCGTGTTCCCCAGTTACTGGGTTGTGGAGGTTAGATAGGCAGTCGCTCCAGGTAAAATACTGGTATTCAGCTGCATCCGGTAAGACTGGAAGCCGACGCCAACATAGTTAGTAAAATGCATACGGAAATGATTCCAGTGGCATGTCTTTAAGGATCAAAATCGTATGAAAATAACAAGATGTTTCCTGTAAATTCATTTGTCGACTCCAAAAAAAGAGGTTCAATATTCGTCTGTACTGAATTTTTCATGTTTTTTCTGCGATATCTTCGCCAATTTTAAATTGATTTCGATTATTTTATTCGAAAGAGTATTTTGCCGAGGTGGTCCCATATAAATTGTATTAACTTTACTTGGGTAGTTTTTGAGTTAGTTTCAATAATACGTATTTAATGCCCTTGGTGCATGTTGATATAGAAGATAGAAAGAAAGAAAACGTTTATTTGGACACAGTTCGTGAAACACAAAAGAAAAACAAATAATGATATTATATGTAGTATACGAGTAGAATAGAATAGAATCGCTTTATTTCGGACACAAATCTCCATATAGTGTTAGTAAAAATCAACCTCCGCACAAACTGCTGTACAATCGGAGAGCCGAAGCTCTCGGCTACAGTTTTCAGGATGCTGTTTTGACTGCCCCTCACTCTCCTCAGTAGCGACGCAGTGTTTTTGCGTATAATTGCATAGAAGCCGTCGGTCCGGGCTTAAGCAAACATTTCCGACGCGCTGCAGTAACGAGCAGCCGCAACAACATCCTGAAAGAATTGGTATATTGGACGCGCAGGACATCCAGCGATCTCTTAGAACAATTTACCCATAAATTGCACGTGTATAAAAAAAAAAAAAAAATGTGTTTATTATCTTAAATCTATACAATTAAGTTGCCGGGGCTTCCCAGAAAGTAATCCGAAGATACTTGTGATGGGATAAACCTCGCTTTTCCTCAGTTAATTAACAATTGTTTCGTTGTGCTAATTAGGTATAGTTACACATTTTTTTTTTATATAACCAATAAAAAAGAAAAATGAATAAAATGAAAAATGAAAATCGTGTTTATGGCAGTGTGTGAAACTAGAGTGTGATTGTATAAATGTGTGTTTATACGTGTGTTTATGAGTGTGTGAATGTATATTTTGTGTGTATGTGTGTGTGTAAGAGGGGGTGCGTGTGTGAGTGGGTGAGTGTATGTGTGAATGAGTGTGGAGGTGTGTTGGAGTGTGTGTGTGTGTGTGTATGAATAGGGGTGTTTTGGAGTGTGTGTGTGTGTTGGAGTGTGTGTATGTGTGTGTGTGTCAGACGTTCAACCCAGAGTCGCCAGAATGTCTTCCACGGCATCATAAATTAAGTGTGAAGAGCCATTCAGTCAATGTCTTCTTACACTCGTACAGCTGCATAGGGTAAATGTTAAGTATGCGATTTACTTTATTATAGACGCGTGGGGCTTGAGTTACATTTTGACGACTAGCAAAAATTGAACGTGCGGAGTATGTAGGGGCTACTATATCACATTGTCTTTTTTAAGTTTGGCATGGCTAAAGGGTAGAGTTTTGTGATATCTTAGTACCATGTGTAGTATGTGGAGTTTTCTAATGGAGAGCAGCCTAGAGCTTGCGTATAGAGTTTCAGTAGGGAACATGTAGGGCTTACAGTACCTGACCTTAATCAAGGATCTCTGCGCCCTCTCTAGATCCATAAAATACGACTTAGCTGCTCCGCCCCATACCGAGATACAATATATGATTACAGATTGGGCCAGTGCGAAATAGATTTTATTCTGTAGTTCTGCATTCATTATACGTCTCAAAGATTTGAAAACCCATATGAGTTTATAAACTTTGGCAATAAGCCTTGAAAAGTGTTATAAAACTTTCTGTCACTGTTGTTTACATAGCAAGTAGTGGTATACGAATTTGTGTGGGGTAGGTACTACAGAAAAAAATGTTTTTTTTTAACAATCATGGAGGTTCATATTTACCGACCTCATCTAGTTTTTTAACCGACTTCCAAAAAGGAGGAGTACGTCGCGTATGTATGACTTTTTAAATATTTTTTTTATGTATGTCCGCTGAATTCTCCGTCAATTGTGGACAGATTTTGAAAATTCTTATTTTGTATGAAAGGGTATGCTCCCGGAATGGTCCTATATACATTTTATTAACTTCGCTTGGATAGTTTTTGAGTAAGCTTCAATAATACGTATTTTTCCCACTTAGTATATGTGGATGATAATGATGATAACTTCCTGTCACTGTTATTTACATAGCAGGTCACGGTATTTGAATTTGTGTGGGGTAGGTACCAAAACCAAAAAGTGACAAAAAAAGAAAAACGATTTCAATTTTTTTTAATATTATTGACGTGTAAAAGTGTTTGTACAAAGCTACTTACAGAAAATAAAATCATTTTATTTAATTTGACTAGTAACTGGGTTATGGAGGTCAGATATATGTCGCCCCATGTAAAATGCTACTGGCAGTGATAGCCTAGTGGTGTGACCATCGGACTGCTAAGAGTTCGAACCCAACGCACACACCTCTGACTTTTCGGATTCATGTGCATATTGTATAATTATCACTTGCTTCAAAAACGGTGAAGGAAAACATCGTGAGGAAACCGGCATGCCTGAGAGATATGTCTCGATGGCATGTGCAGCCAAGTCAGAAGCCCATCAGCCACACCAAGCCCACCAGGTCTAGAATCTAACCACACGAAAAGAAGAAAAAAGAAGTTGATTCTTTGACATGGTTAAAATTCAAATTCAAAAGTCATTTATTCAAAATAGACTGAGAATCAGCACTTTTCGAACGTCAAAATTACATAAGACAGTCCCCCAAAACCGCCCGCCCTTCACCACTTCCTAGGGCTTAGCTTTGAAGAAGAAGTGGCGCAACAAACTCCCCAGCAGCACAGCCGTCTGTTCAGTTAGAAAAACTTGATTCTATACAATAGTACTTATGCAAAATAATGTACATTATGCAACATAAAACTAAATTATTTGCTATATGCCAGCTAGCACACGCCAATATACCAACAAAAAATCATCGAAATCTTTAATCAAGCAAAAATAAAAAGTAAACAGAACTTAATATCGAAAGCCTCCAGGCTTAAAGGACGTGCCCGTTTACATATAGTTATTAAAGCTGTAACTCATTTATACCCAAGAGTTAAGAGATATCAAAACACCTTGTATTCCGGATCCGTTCCTGACAGCTGTCAGTTGAGTACAAAAGAATAAGTATTTTACGAATTTATACTTTATTTGTTCCTAAGCGTTTCCAACTGAGAGGAATCAGGAACGCATTCTTCCGCCGGCCGCGGGCGAAATTTAAGGCGACAATAACTGACTTTAAATGATTGAAACTGATTAGTGTTAATGATTTGGAAAAAATATATTTTAAATTAGAGCATTTTTTTAATAACTTAATATAGGAATATTTTAGATTATGTTTGTTTGTGTTTTTGATTGTGTTTGTTTTGATTTTTTTGTTGTTCTTTTTTGTTTCTTTTTTGTTGGTTTTTGTTTTAGTGAAATTAATTTGTAAAGCTATGTCTAACGCGGATAAAAAACTGAGAACCACGCAAAATCTATTAAGCGTATTTTTCTGAAACCTTCACCATTTTAAAGATAATTGAATTATTGATCTTTTAGTATAGAAACGTGTTTTAATCCCTTTTGTTTTAAGTAAGTACTTATAATAAATTAATAATGTGTCTAATTTGGGACAGCGCTCCTTGATGGGCGAGTCCTATTACTGGCTGGACGTACGACGCGTTGCGTGAGCTCAGTACAGAACACGCAAGCTAACCACTCAAGGTCACTTGCTTATATCTGCGAGTGCGTTTCGGAGCACAAAAACAAAAAATAAAACTCAGGAATGCTATCTAAGTAGGTACTATCAAAGAATTTCATATTTATACACTCGTAAGGACTATTTCTGCTTGCAGCGCTCGGTCGCTATAGAAATTTCATCAACTTTCAAAAAAACTTTCTCATCTTTGTTTCTTTTGTTCTATTCCTAGTGGTCGAAAATGGGTCAGACATCTGTGATCATTGTAACAAAACACACGAACAACAAAAAAACAAAAACGACAAAATATTACTATGTATTTTAGTTTCATTGGTCGATGATAACTTCCAGTTACAACTATATGTAAGCAGGCACGCCCTTTATGCCTGGAGGGTTTTATTTAGATATTAAGTTCTGTTTACGTTAAATTTTTTATTTCTGCCGAGCATTTCTCGATGATTTTGTCTGGTATATTGGCGTGAGCTAGCTAACATATGGCTAATCATTTAAATTATGTTTTGTGTTGCGTAATGTAAATTACTTTGAATACTATTATATAGAATCTTTTTTTATTTGTTCCTCTAACTGAACAGAAAGCTGTGCTGCTGGGGAGTTTGTTGCGCCACTTCTTCTTCCCAGCTAATGCACTAGGAAGTGGTGAAGGGTGGGCGTTTTGAGAGACTGTCTTATGTAATTGACGTTCCAAAAGTGCTGATTCTCAGCCTAGTTTGAATAAATTACTTTTTAATTTGAATTTGAATTTGATGCAAAAAGGGGCGTTTCAAATGTGGTCATCGTCTTCGCGGGATTTTATTTTCAAACTGCTTAGATATGAAATTCCTCGATAGTACCTATATAAAGAAACTTCTTACTAATTACTGCCTCGCCGGACTAGTGGCCGCAAGCGCTACTGCTGAGCATGAGGTCCTGGGTTCGATTCCCAGGTTGGGCAAAGTGTTATTGGGTTTTTGCATCGGCATTTCTCAGTAGCATCCCGGAGTCTGGATTTCTGTCTGGCAATAAGCTCGCCCCTATTATATGGGACTTAAACATAACTGGCGAATACTATGCATCTCTGCCTAACCCATCAATACAGTCGTGATGTTATATTACACTCCAAGAGACAATAACCTCACAATATAGTGACTGTTCCTTGTTGCATAAGCTGTCGCATACCAATGCAATTTCCTGCTAAAATGACGTCACCAAGTCGATACAGGTGGCCAATTTCGTCGTCTCCATCACAGGCTCGTTAGCTCAGCGGTTAGAGCGCCCGTCTGCTGGAATTGAAGTGGTGGTCGGGGGTTCAAATCCCTCACGAGCTGTTGAATTTTTAACTTTTTAAATTATTTTGAAGTATGTTTTTGGATTGATTTTGTATTTTTAGCACTGGTATTTAAAATGCATTCAGAACCCCAATTACGTAATACACATTATTTCAAAATCTGAAGGATTAAAAAAAAGCCTAATCCATTGCTTCATATGTTTGAAAAATTTGCCTGCTCGACCACGTAAATAACGCAACGAATGTTGTCGAATTGTCACAATGAAAATAATTGCAATTGTTAGTGTGTTTTACAATAGGGATGATGCCTGGGTAAAAAAAAATGAAATTCTATTTAGTCCGTCAGACAGATAATAAAAAAATATTAGACACGTATTTTTTGCTATCTTATTAATAAAAAATTACTTAGATAAAACGAATTTTAAGTTGGGGAGTAGGGGTAGCTACGTCACTAGTATGTATAAATGTACATATTCGTGACGTCATGGCACATTATATCTCAATGTATCGCCGTAATCTTTAGATTACATTAAAAAAAAAAAATACGTGTCCAATATTTTTTTATAATCTGTCTGACGGACTAATTAGAATTTCATTTTTTTTACCCAGGCATCACCCCTATTGTAAAACACACTAACAATTGCAATTATTTTCATTGTGACAATTCGACAACATTCATTGCGTTATTTACGTTGTCGAGCAGGCAAATTTTTCAAACATACTAAGCAATGACGGACTAAAAAAAATTGTTTTCTGATCATCCCTATTACACGTCTGTTCAATTAAGGGGTCCTGGGCACTATCTAAAAGCGGAATTAAATTATTGTTTTTTTAAGGGTCCGTACCCGAAGGGCGCCAAATGGAATCCAATTACTAAGCCTCTGCTGTCCGTCCTTCTGTCTGTCAGCGGGCTGTATCTCCAGAAACCGTAATAACTAAAGTACAACACAACAGCTTAGATATATTTATAGAAGCTTTAGGTGAAAATGATCTTTATGCCAACGCAGTAACTTGTGAAGTCATATAACCAAACACATTCGTAAAATTTAAACGAATGAATGCAAATTTTCAAAGAACATTGGGAAAAAACGTCCCCACCCTTGTAGCATCTTTTCTCATATATCAAATGAAAGAGCTTTACAAATACATAATTTTATTATATAGCAGTGAATGTGTGATTAATAAGGGAAAAAAGTTATTCATTGATAAAGATAGTAAGACAATAAATAATTTTTATTAAGAATTATTTTGTTGAGCTTAAATAAATAATAATTACGACCGAGAATCAGTATCAGTCAGTTATTTTCAAACTATCAACTATGGAGGACGTCGAAGAGTCCGCGAGCCGCTTTGACTCGTGCCAAAAAACGCTTCCGACGCGAACGCTGGGAATGGCGTAAATTCTAAAAATATAATTTTTAGAAGCATTCATTTCTCAAAACTCAAAGCATTTATTTCAATTAGACCATTTACAGGCACTTTTGAATTGTCAAGGAATCGGTCAGTCAGAAATATGAAGCTAGTTGCCCATTCCAAAGCGTAGTAGGTACCTATGGAGAAGAACGGGCAAGAAACTCCACGGACACTCTTTTAAATAAATTGTTACAAAATATTGGTTACATCATTCATGTTGAAATTAAACATGTGAGAACAATAGAAAGACGTGCACGTTAGAAGCGTCCGTAATAAAAACTTAAAAACAATTAAAAAAATTAAATCAGCCAAGGCAGCTAAGAGTTGACCAGACCCAACTGACGGCGCCCGTTCACGAACATGACGCATGGATTAGCACCATTCAGCTCAACCATTTTGAAGGGAGCTAAACGATCCAACACACGCGCCACCATCAGCGAGACATTTGAGTGAGCATGACATACTCACAGCCGCCAGGGCACATTCAAGTCAATAAAAGACGTATTACCCGGTAAATGTTAGCTCATTAGTACATAGTACTCACACCTGTGCTCTGAAATTATATAATACAAAGGAAATTGATTTTATACAATGCAAAAATGGTAAAAAACTCTTCGGAAGCTCCAACTGTTTTTTCAAATGTTAATCAAATAGTTCTGGTTGTGGAGTAGGACCAGCATTGAGCCAAGCATTTTTATCAGCGATGTAATCCCCCAACTTATAATATGCCTGCCTGCATAGTGTGCGTTTTATACAAGACAACAACAACCATACTGATTATTACTATACTAAACCATACGTAAACAACACGTGTATATGAACATGATAATAATCATAAAATAGTAATCTTATAGAGCAGTCTAATACACACTGCTGGGACAGGGCCCATACAAATTTTCCCCTTGTTCTTTTTGCTACATCTAAGTTCTGTCGTACTGTAGACAGTTGACATTTTCACAGATTTTGTATTTCTGTTGCCTCTATAACAACAAATAAATAAAATGGAGTAAAAATTAAAAAGGGTCCCCATACAAAAACTTTTTTTTCCGGAAAGTTTTGTGCCCGATCTTAATACGGTACTGAACCGTTCGTTTGAGAGTACGACTCGCACTTGGTCGGTGTTTTTTTCTAAAATTATCTGCCAAATAAGTTGTAAGAGTATCAAGATTTAAAGTTTTTTTTGGCACGAGATCATAAATATTTAAAAATTATCTCTATATTGCCATTTTGGTATGAAACACTTAAAAATATCAGCATAAGTATCAATAAATCAATAATTTGATGAGAAATCTATAAGAGTTAATAGATTTATTGTTATTGTGTGATATATGATGCAAAATATGAGCTATCCGATTATATTGCAATGTTTAAAAAAAGATTAACATTCTTGAAAAGTAATTTAACACGTAGTCTTATATATTAAAAAAACATAACATAACGCCTGCATTTCACAAAAGGGAAAACAGGCAGAGGTGTATTTGTAAAACTTTTTTTCGCCAGCTGTTTTTAAGTCCCATGTAACAGGATCTGACATCCACAACCCAGTTACTGGGTAACACGATACTCATTGGTAAGACTGGTTGTCAGACTTTTGAGCTTCTACCCGTAACGACTGTCAAAGATTTACAAATGACAGCCAGGACCAACGGCTTAACGTGGTTTCCGCGGCACGGAGGTGTAATGGTTGGTCACCCATCCACGGACCGACCGCAGCAGGTGTAGCTTAACCTGGTAGAACAGTTATATCATTAAAAAAACTCTTTAAAAAAAAAAAAAAACCGACTTCCAAAAAATGCGTAGTAGTGTGTTTTTGGAAGTCGATTGTTTTGTCTTGTAAAAATGTTTTTGTTTCTCGTTTTTTAGTGAGTCATTTTGTAATGTATCTAAGTTACAATAGCTTAATGTCAACTGCTCATCTCCTTTTAAAAAACATTGCTTTTCCCGATGCAGGGACGTTAATCGTTGAGGAGTTCTCCTGGTACTTCACCATCAGCTCCATTTCTCCATATGCATTGTGATGAGCATAAAAACCATTTTGCACATCCGTCTATACAATGTCGCCCATTTTTTCCGAATATTTATGACAAATTATCGAAAATTAACATAAAAAGGGGGTTCCATCTTTTTTTTTAAATTTCTATATGATTTTATGGAATTGTGTTTTTTAAAAATAAATACTTACTGTTTTTTTTTTAAATGTCTTCACCTCCGTTTTTTGTCATAATCGACAATTTTTTTAATAAAATGTTTCTTAAACCGATAAAATAACTTATAAGCTTTTAGAAATAATAAACGGAATCCAAATCGAGCCAATAACATAGGAGATATGGTAGAACACTACATTTTTTATTTTTTTATTGATAACATGAAAAATAATAAAGATACCGCCCCCCATTTTTAAACTTAATTTTCCATAATTTTTCATGAATTTTCAGAAAAATACGGGCGGGCGCATGTCCTTGGGTGACATTGTAATGACGGAGTTATGCACGAACATACACAAAAAAATCAGAATATACACATCCGAATTGACAACCTCCTCCTTTTTGGAGTCGGTAACAAATTACCATATGGCCTCTACTACATATACGGGAAAATCTGTTTTATAAAATTTGGTTTTTCTAACAATAAGATGACCAGATTATTCATTCGGTGATTCCCTAAGTATATGTACTTTAATACCCATAATTACTTAGGTGTGAAGTTATAAGAGTAAGAAAAAAATTATGACCCATTGTACGTTTGTTTTTCGGCATTTCTGACTACATTTAAAGTGTGTTTTCCTAAATACTCGAATTTGCCTATTATACTGCGTTTTTTGCGCTGTTACCAAATATGTAAATAATCTTTTTGAATTAGTCTTGTCATGATTTTAATAGAAACGTTAAGTAGGCAGTAGTCTAGCTCTTGTTGTCGAGTTGGTTTAGTGGTCACAAGCACTACAGTTAAACATGACGTCCTGGTTTCGACTCCTAGGTCAAGGCAGAGTTATTGGATTTATCCATCAGGGATTTCTCAGTAGCAGCCCGGAGTCTGGATTTGTGCCCGGTTAATGGCAATAGGCTCGCCCCCTATTATATGGGACTTAAATATAACTGGCGAAATGTGGATGTAGGTAGCTATTATAGTTACATCTCTGCCTATCCTTTCGCCGAAACAAAGCGTGCTGTTACGTGTTATGTGAGCCGTCTCTTACCCAAAACCACAAAAAATTAAAATAAACTTAGGTACAGTTCGAAACAACTAAGATGTAGCATCGGAAAAGTTCGTAAAACCGATCACCATCCGAACTGAGTGCGCCTTCAAAATCACCAATACTTATTACTGCTTTAGGTGAAAATGATCTTTACGCAAAACGCAATAACTTGTAAAATCATATAACCAAATACATTCGTAAAATTTAATAGAATGAATGACAATTTATTTATGAAATTGTTATTCTGTAAATAGGATATCGGAATCATATTTACACGTCATATTAAAAAAACACAAGGGAGCTCAAACTCAAAAGTCAAAGCATTTATTTCAAATAAATAAATTACAGGAACTTTTGAATTGTCAAGGGGTTGTTCAGTCAGAAATATGAAGCTAGTTGCCCATTCCAAGGCGTAGCAGGTTCCTATGGAGAAGAACGGACAAGAAACTCCACGGACACTCTTTAAAATCACCAAGTCTCTTTTAAAGTCCAGACATAATCTTGGTCAGGCCATATGAGGACCATGAAGATTAGTGTCTGAAATGGTCTTTTGAGGAATGAGCCACAGATTTCAGTGGACTTGTCCAGTCAGTGCAAGCATTGTCAGTATTATTATTAATTATCAGTACTAGCTTTTGCTTTTCGCTCGCGTGGATGTCGGAAATTAACCCCTGGGTACGTACTACCGGAATAAAATTTGTCCTATGTGTTAATCCAGGTTATAAACTATCTGTCTACCTCATCCAAATCCTATGAGTAGCATAACATATGATACGTTCGTGAATTCATGCAAGCCTAGTACTTTTTGTTAGGTCACTGCTCAGAAATTGTGCTGAAAATCTAATGATTGAAATACGATCTTGAATTCAAACAAGCCTAGTACTTTTTGTGCCAAGTCTCAAGTTTTTTTACTCAAGGAATCATGTTGTCATACAAACTTTGCCCGCCTTTTTCACCCCTTTAGGGGTAGAATTTTTGAAAATTCTTTCTTATCGGAAGCCTACGTTATACAAAGAACACACCCTCTACGTTTCAGGTCTCTACGATCAGTGGTTTAGGCTGTGCGTTGATCCGTCAGTCAGTCAGTCATTCATTCATTCAGGACAAAGCATTTTATATGTATAGATAATTACATACTCAACACAAAACTCATGTACACAAAAACCCAAACACAGAATTAACTATCGGTAGAATATTTATTTCGAGCGGGATATCTAAACTAAAACATATTGCGCAAAAGCCAATTGCTTAGTCACAGCTCCAACGCTAACCCATGTCATCGTGTTTTGTTTACTTTATTTGCTAAAGTTTTAAAACCGCACTATAACACCAGTTTTTCCTCGAATATGCTCCATCCCACACAGGTACCTACTTACTGCTTACAAAGAACTGACTCATTTTCTACTCTGGTAGCTCTTAAACTAATATAATCTTTGTAATAAAACAATTAAAACTGTTAATTGTTTCAACAAAGACATGAGGTGTCGACGACCTTTATTGTTGCGTCCGTTTTCTGACTTCAGGGTCATTGGAATGATTTAGATTTCCCATAAGTTTAAATACAATGTAATTTAAACCATCTTCTTTTTCGACAAAGAAAATATTATTTACTTGAATTCATAATCTCAGAAAATTGCGCCACTTACTCAACTATTTACTTAAGCGTTTTGCATTTAATTTCTTAGACTCTTCTTCTTCGCTTCACGCTTGAGCGGTCGTGGTCACGATGATTTTTCTCCAATCGCAGGTGTACTCTTTCCTCGCCTCACGATCTCCCTCCATCTGGTTCTAGTAGATGAGCGTCAGGCGCATTCATTAACAAGGCGTCCAACTGCGGAGTATTGCCAAGCGGGAATCGATGAGGTGAACTGATCAACCTTCTACTCTGCCCTGCACCACTAGACGCTCTATGGATTCATTATTCCGTCTGGAGACATGACCAAAGAACTTCAGTATTCGAGACTGTACTAGTGCCGATAGATGCTGTTTGATGTCGAGTTCTTGGGGTATGGTCTAGAGTTCATACAAAAATTCTATAGAAAAAAGTCCTTTCAGTTTTTCCCATTTTTCTGTCCATAAAAACCTAAATCGGACTAATATCATTATTATTTCAGCCGAAAGACATCCACTGCTGGACATAGGCCTCCCTTAAATGAGGGGGTTTGCCATAATCGCCACGCTAGGCAGGCGGGTTGGCGATCACAGTATGGTGTTAAAATGCACAGAGAACGCTGCTGTCCATTCTCTAGTAAATCCCTTGGTCGCCTTTTACGACACCCACGGGAAGAAATGGGATGATACTATTCTTTACGTCCGGCACCATACGGAACTCGGAACTGGACTAATAAGAACATTTTAAACAACAAAAAAAAACAGCCGTATCGGTCCAGCCATTCTGAAGTGACCAAGGAACAGCATTTCATTTTGGAAGTCGGTGGCAAAACACTAAACCAAGTAATCCAAAGGCACCGACTTCCGAAATTAAAGTTAAGGATGATTTCTACCTAACGGCTCGCATCAGACGGTATCGTATTACCCAGTTACTGGGTTGTGGAGGTCAGATAGGCAGTCGCTCCATGTAAAATACCGGTATCCAGCTGCATCCGGTTAGACTGGAAGCCGACCCCAATAAAGTTGGGAAAAGGCTAGGCAGATTGAATGTGTATGTAGATTTTGATTTCAAATATAAGGAATTTCAAGAGAGACACCACCGTTCTCCTGACTCTGGTATAAAGCTCTGTTAAAAGATTACTTGAAAATATGAGTGTAGTGATACTACTATATGTTTCTGTCTTCCTCTCCAATGAAAACAGCCATGAAGTTATGTTATAATCACCACCACGGTAGCTTAAATCTAAGTCACGTGTAAGATGACCACGTTTTTGTCATTTTACTAATAGCTTATGAATACAGGTGTGGTTTCGATGGTTCTTCTTTATTTAAATGGTGGTAAGTTTAAGCTGGTCTCATAAAAATGTGGTGAAGCTCTGATAAGGATCTTCGGCGTGATGAGCAGAATAACTTCTCAAAATGCAGTAAATTGCTCACTTTTAGATTTCTTATGTGGGATAGGTCCTGTAACCACTAGGTAAGGATGGTGAAGTGATGGAGGATCTGGGACCACCTTGTCATCACAAAATGAGGCTCTTTCTTCTTCTAATTGTTGCAAAAAAGTTCGTGCTCGTGAGGTCTACTCTTTGCAGAAATACTATAAGTTTAAATATTCCTTAGATGGCATACCTACCTATTTACTTAGAATGATAGATTATGATAATAGTTTTCCAATTGGCTATAATATACTAGAATTCGAAACAATACAAAAAAGGTTTCGCCAAATAGAACGCGCGTTAGAGCGCTAGCCTGACGCCAAGCTATAGCGCCGAATTATGTTGCACTATGACGTACGTTTTGTCAAACAGAGCGCCGCACAGTGGGCCCATACTGAAAATTAGTGGACTTAGGCAACAAAGTTCCTATATCGATGCGATTTTTTTTTATATGACGTGTTATATTATTCCTGACAACTTTTATTCTTATAAAATTTCTTCTAAAGTTGATAGTTTGTCTTGAAAAAAATTAATTAGATTTTTTTGTATGGAGCGAATCACGTTTAATTTTTTTTCTTCAATTGTACTAATATGTTGAGTGTGTGGCGTGAGTATATGATAGCTAGGGTCATTCTCTATCCATGAAAAAAAAATCAGCGCCGGCCATCTGCGGCAGCGCGAGTAATCATTCGGTAAAAAAAAAATGATTTGGAAGATTTTTTTTGTCATTTAAAATAAATTCAAAGCATATTTTTTGTCTCATTTGGCTGTTTTCACCTTCTTTTTAGTTAAATAAATAGTTTTAATAGCGCATACGTACTTATAACTAGTAATTCTGGTAGAGATTTAGTTATTATTGCATGTTATCGGTAGCACCTGCATTGTGATTGATGACTCATTTGTTTGTGCACTCGGCTAAGCACATAACTAATGAGTCATCGAAAAATGCTCGTCTCTGATTGGCTGAATAATTTTCACTCACTGTTATGTCCACTACTTGAGTAATTAACACTAACTATAAATATAAAGACATTCATTAAGTCCATCTAGTTTCGCTCTTGTCGCTTGTTTGTGAACACAGTGAAATACTTGTATTTTTATATTTACATTAGAACTATGGCTGGATTTTGTACCAACCTAGATCTTTTTCTGAAATTAAGAAGTGGCGGTGATCTGAAAAATCATATGTTTCTGTATGAAAGTATCATTTCTGTCTTGACTACCGAAGTTTCTGAAGAAGACAAGAACCGAATCAAGGAGTTCTGTCGACTTTTTTGTGTAAATTTAAATAAAAAGTGGATAGAGTCAAGTAGAAATCAAAAAACTTTTATGAATCGTGTAATTAATCGCAAGTGGTTGGAATAAAACATCAACTGGCCTGTTTGTGACAGTGTTGATCTGAGAAGTGTGATGGGCTTTTCGGACGCAGCCTTATCTGAGCTTGTGGATATAGATTGCCATGTTCCTACTCTTGCAGTATGTACTGCGGAAGCGGGAACATCTACAGAAAAGGAGCACAGAAAACCGTTCGAAGAGTTAAGTAATAAGCAAAAGAAAAGACGTTCTACTTCCATAGTAGAAGAAAATTCCGAGGAAGAGTTGCAGCACTGGTACATAACAAAATTGAAAGACAACGGCAAAACGAATCTGGCAAAAGTGGTCGAATACCTTTCCAGTAATCCAGATGCGCTATCCGAAGTAGAAGAGAGACTATTCAAAAAGCAGAGCTTAAGTACTGTCTCTGAAGATAAGTGTTTAGCTCTTTATACATCAGTTGCGCTCTCGAAATGGAAGTACTTAGCTCTTCGACAATTTCTGAAAGAAGAAAACTGTGCTGCCTTTCCATCTTATCCAAAGCTTGTAAATGCCAAGAAAAGATGTTACCCACCACAAGAGAGTATGGAGATTACCGAAAACGGAGCTCACATTAAATTGCAAGCGCTATTGGACCACACTGTGGAGAGGATATTACTTGATATAAATACTGTTGATAGGTCTCAAAATGAAGAACTCAAGTTGACCTGGAAATGGGGACTTGATGGTTCTTCGTCGCAGAGTAACTATAAACAGAAAACGTCAAACACAGCTACAGAGTTCGATGATTCATCAGTAGTCATGATAAGCATCGTCCCTCTTCGGCTAGTGTCTACTAGGCCATCATCTGGGAATGAAAATCTAGTTTGGGAGAACCCCACACCTTGCTCAACTCTGTACTGTCGACCAGTGAAGTTCACTTTCACTTCGGAGACAGCTGACTTTATAAAGTCTGAAGAGTCTGAGATGAAAAAACAAATTGATGAACGAATATCTACACAGTGTGGAAATATTATTGTATCACATGAATTGCATATGACCATGATTGATGGAAAAGTGGCCAATATTATTGCTGGAGACCATCATATGCAACGTGTCCCATTTGCTTGGCAAAACCGAGTGAGATGAATAATTTAGACGCTTTGACTTCTAAACCACTTCGTGAAGAAATTTACAAACAAGGAAATTCTTCACTGCATATGAAGATTCGGTGTATGGAATGTCTTCTCCATATATCTTATAATCTGGATTTTCAACGATGGACTGCTCGCGGCGAACATAAGGCTTTGAAACAAGCTAAAAAATATACCACACAGCAAGAGTTTCGTGAGCAAACTGGAATGCTGATTGATATAGTCAAACAGGTATGTATTTAATTTTCGCTCTCTTTATGTTGTTTGTGAATTATATCTCTATGTATTGTATATTACAGTATTGTTTCCCATTTTAGGGTTTTGGAACTACAAACGACGGGAATACAGCGAGGCGCTTTTTCCAAGATTACAAAAGATCTTCCAGAATAACGGGAATTGACGAAAATCTGATTTTCAGATTTTCCGTTATTCTACAAGCCATATCATCAGGCAAAAACATTGACTGTGAAAAATTTAGAAGATACTGTAGAGAAACAGCTGATGTGTACGTGCAACACTATTCGTGGTACTACATGCCAGTTAGTGTACATAAACTTCTAATGCACGGTGCAGACATCTGTAACCACTTTGGTGTTTTGCCAATCGGTAAGTAAAAAATAAATATAGTTTGATGTATTATTTGACTCGATTGCGTTTTGAAATTAAAATGTATGTACTTATTCGTTTTAGGTACCTTATCTGAACAAGCTTCGGAAGCCCGTAATAAGGACTTCAGAAACGTCAGGGAGAGGCACACTCGGAAAACGGGGAGAATAGCAACAAACGAAGACATCCTCCATGGACTTCTAATAAGCTCTGATCCCCACATATCCTACATAAGGCCTAAAATAATGAAACAGGTTCATAATGAGTTGTTACCTGAAGCAACTCAGTTGTTACAGACTACTGAGCCTCCCTGTGACAGTGAAATTATGGAGGAAGAAGAATGCCTCATAGCAGAGTCCGAAAATTTGCCGGACCCACTAGCACTTCTGGAACAAGAAATAATGTGATCCGGCTCTAAATTATTCCCACAAAAGCCCATCAGGGTTAGGAATATGACAAACAGCCCTTTTCAGGGCTACAATTACTTCACAGTTTCATATTGATCATACGTACGATAACTTATACTATAATAATATACATACAGTAGATTATGTAGATAATTATCAACGACTTGCCCGTACAAATTTAAATTATTTCACCTATCATTAACAAAATTAGTATAACCTGAAACATTACGATATATTTATTCAACAATAGATAACGTGCAGTTAAAAAATAACACAGCCAATCAGAGACTAGCATTTTTCGATGACTCATTAGTTATGCGCGCACAAACAAATGAGTCATCAATCACAATGCAGAGCACCTGCATTGTGATTGATGACTCATTTGTACCGATAACATGCAATAATAACTAAATCTCTACCAGAATTATAAAACTATAATTAGGCAAAGAGATATAAAACTATAATTAGGCTTACTAAAAAATCTCAAAACGACTACTTTATTAAATCTGCTCTAAATAAAAACAAGGCTACTTGGAAAGTAATAAACAATATCAAAGGGAAGTACCCAAATGAAGGTGTGGCTCAATTAATTATAAATGACGTAACCATAAATAATCCACAAGACATTGCTAATTCGTTTAATGAATTCTTTCTTGACATCAACAAAAATAATACTAGTGTTCCCCAAGAATCATCCAATAAATTGACATATAATTCCAATTCAATCTTTATGACACCGACTATCCCTGATGACATTAACAAAATAATAATTGCTCTAAAAAATAAAAACAGTGCCGGTTATGATAACATTACGACAAATATTGTTAAAGATGTAGCCCATATTATATCAGAACCACTTAGCTTCATTATCAATTTATGTATAGAAGAAGGCACTTTCCCAGAAAAACTAAAAATATCGGTTATAAAGCCAGTGTTTAAAAAAGGAGACAAAACTAACATAAGTAATTACAGGCCCATTGCATTAATACCTATTTTTGGGAAAATCTTTGAAAAGGTAATGTTTAACTGTCTTTATAATTTCTTTGAGGCAAAAAACATCTTAGCGCCCAATCAATATGGTTTCAGAAAAAACAAATCCATAAATGTAGCAGTTTATAACTTCTTACAGAAGGTAATGATCAACTTGGATAGAGGGTTGTCAGCTGTCGCATTATACATGGACATGTCGAAAGCTTTCGATCGTGTCGATCACAAAATCCTCTTAAGAAAGATGTATGCATATGGTGTAAGAGGAAATGTGTACAAACTCATAGAATCATACCTTAGCAACAGACAACAATTCACAGAAGTAAGGAGGATAAATCTTAGCACTAAAACAGAAGAACCATATGTATCTGAGTCTAGAATAGTTGAATTCGGTGTTCCTCAAGGGACTATTGTCGGCCCTCTGTTCTTTCTTATCTATATAAATGACATGCCTTCGGTAACAACTCATGACATTACACTGTTTGCTGATGATAGCACCGTTTTATTTACTAATGACAATTCAGCTGATTTAGAATCTGACATTAACCAAACAATATTATTGATTATAGACTGGCTTAGAATAAATAATTTAATGATTAATATTGATAAAACTAAAATAATGGATTTTAAAATACGAACCCGACGTACAGGTGCTTTAAAAATTAATTACCTAGATAGTGACATTGAGGAAACAGAAGTAACGAAATTTCTAGGACTACATATTGACCACAAACTTAACTGGAAATTTCATATTGAGCACGTTTGCAAAAAGCTGGGACAATTTTCATATGCATTATATAGATTAGGGAAAATAGCGAATCGGAGTACTTTGCTAACAGCTTACCATGGTTACGTTGGTTCTATTCTCCGATACGGCGTAATATTTTGGGGCAACAGTACGGAAAAACAGCGCGCTTTCATTGCTCAAAAACGCTGCATTAGGGCTATATTTAATTTGTGTGAAACTGACTCCTGCAAGCATTTCTTTAAAAACAATAAATTATTAACTCTACCATGTATATATATACTTGAGGCAGCAGTATTTGTTAAAAACAATATCCACATGTTCAGCTTCTACACGCGTATACGGCGCAAGGACAAATTACGTACACCAGCCAGTAAAACTCATCTAATGCATGAGAGCATCTTTTGTTCAGCTTCTCGCATTTTTAATAATATACCGGGGCCTATTAGAACGATTGTCAAAAATGAAAACTTTAAAAGGGCTCTCCATGATCTGTTGGTAAACAAAAGTTACTACTCTGTAAAAGAATTTCTGTCCGACAAGTCTCTACTTAAATATAGTACCCAGTCATGATGCGTTCGATGACCTAAAATTTTACCGTAAAATCTATTTTTATTTATGTTTAATTTTATGTGATTTTTGCAATTTGACATTTTAATTTGTTACGATTCTTTTTATTTTATTTTTTTAATTTTATTTGTATAATTTGACATGTACCTACCTATGTTAATTTGTTATGTTTGACTCTGTTTTAATTTTTTTGAATCATATATGTAAATTAATTTTATATTCTACAAATTGAATTTGACATTTCCCTTAATGTTCCCTTTTGGTGTTTTTAATCTTTTTATTTATTGTGCTAGAAGGAAAGTGAAAATAATTAGTAATAATGTTAATTTTATTAGTCGCTAATTTATGTTTAATTATTGTATGCCCTACGGGCGGGACATAGCTGAACGAGATTTCTCAAATATTTAAGAACTGTACTGTACCTACCTATGATCCACAATAAATATATTTGATTTGATTTGATTTGAAGAATTACTAGTTCTAAGTACGTATTCGCTATTAAAACTATTTATTTAACTAAAAAGAAGGTGAAAACAGCCAAATGAGACAAAAAATATGCTTTGAATTTATTTTAAATGACAAAAAAATTCTTTCAAATTATTTTTTTTTTACCGAATGATTACTCGCGCTGCCGCAGATGGCCGGCGCTGATTTTTTTTTCGTGGATAGAGAATGACCCTAGCTATCATATACTCACGCCACACACCCAACATATTAGTACAATTGAAGAAAAAAAATTAAACGTGATTCGCTCCATACAAAAAAATCTAATAAATTTTTTTCAAGACAAACTATCAAGTTTAGAAGAAATTTTATAAGAATAAAAGTTGTCAGGAATATTATAACACGTCATATAAAAAAAATCGCATCGATATGGTAACTTTGTTGCCTAAGTCCACTAATTTTCAGTATGGGCCCACTGTGCGCCGGCGCTAGCTACGCCGCGACATTAGCGTTGCGTGTTGAGCTGTAACGCGCGCGAAGTACGCGGTCTATTTGGCGAAGCCTTAATGGTTTCAATAAAAAAATCGCATGTAGATTTCTGACATCAAATGTTCCTATTTTCTTTTTCCTTTTGTGAATACTCATCCGGTATACCGGTACCGGTATCCGGACTGGCTTGTTGGTCTAGTGATCACAAGCGCATGCGTTTGAGATTCTGAGTTCTGTTCCCTGGTCCCAGGGACAGACTAACAGACACACAAGTGACCCTATAAGGGTTCCGTTTTTTTTATTCGGACGTATGGAACTCTAAAGGAGGAGTTCCTTGCCCGTTCTTCATTTTCATAGGGACCTACTCGTACCACGCTTTGGAATGGGCAACTAGCTTCATCTTTCTGACTGACCGACCCCTTGACAATTCAAAAGTGCCTGTAATTGGTTTATTTGAAATAAATGTTTTGAGTTTGAGTAAAAACACTGTTTTTGTGAATGTTACAATTTCTATTTGTAACATCCTGTTTACAGCTCGACTCTACATCTTCATAAGAATTGTGTTAAATCGCTCATTTTCTTAACTCTATTAAGAAAGAGTTATTTAATATATTATTAATATCGAAACGCTTCTCTGTTATCTAACAATATCTAGAAAGAATGTCGGAGGTAAACTGAAAATATGGGCATTCTGCGAAACGTCTAACAAAATCAATCAATCTGCCTAGCCTTTTCCCAATTATGTTGGGTTCGGGTTCCAGTCTAACCGGATGCAGCTGAATACCAGTATTTTACACGGAGCGACTGCCTATCGGACCTCCACAACCCTGTAACGGGGTAATACGATACCCCTTGGTAAGACTGGTTGTCAGACTTTCGGGCTTCTGATGATTCGTAACGACTACCAAAGATCCACGAATGACAGCCGTGACCAACGGCTTGACGTGCTTTCCGAGGCACGGAGGAGTCTCGGTATGTAAAGGTGATACTTGATGGATCGACCCGTGTGGCTGTTATTACTTAGCCACGAGCTCCTCCGTGAAACATCTAGACATTGTCTGTATGTTTGTTAGGTATTAAATCCAAATTCAAGATATTTTGTTTCACATAAACCTACAAGGGCACTTATGAAATGTCAGAAGCTAGGTGCACGGTTCCAATTGGTCGTTTCCTATGGACAAGAGCCGGCAAGAAACTCCACGGTTACTCTATTAAAAATAGTTGTGTTTTACAATGTTTTCTAATTACACTGTTAATAGGTATGGGAGGATAGTGTAGGTTAACAAGTACTAGGTAGGTACTCATTAACTAAATAAAAAATTGGTCGGATTCGCTCACGATTGTCAATTATATCAGCTGATGGTAAGCAAAGATGCAGTCGACGATGGTGCATGCTTCTCTAAAAGTAACTTATATACTCGAGACTTGAAGAATTCCGTAAGTGGTGGATTTTGAAGGAAAGCTTATCCATTGCTTCATATGTTTGAATAAGTCGTCTGCTCAACAACGAATCACGCAATGAATGTTGTTGAATTGTCGAAATGAAAGGAATTGCCACCGTAATAAAGTTTTTACTAATACGGGGAACAGAGTGAGTCAGTCCCGTTTTGACAACCATAATCAATACCTACCGATACATACCAAACGAAAAAAATACCTACCTTTACTGCTTATTTGTAAATTACTGGAATAGGGATGATGATAACATTTTTTTTTAGTCCGTCTTGGAGATTAATAAAAAATATTGAACACGTATTTTTTCTTTTTTTACGTAATCAAAAGATAACGGCTATACATTGAGTTAAAATGTGCCATGACGTCACGAGTATGTACATTTTATATTTGTGACGTAGCGACCCCCACTCCCCAACTTAAAACGCGTTTTATCTAAGTAATTTTTTATTAGTATGATAAAGCAAAAAATACGAGTCTAATATTTTTTTATTATCTGACTGACGGACTAATTAGAATTTCATTTTTTTTACCCAGGCATCATCCCTATTGTGCAAGGTTGTTTTAATATATTTGTATTATTAATTGATTTGGCAAATAAAATCTTTTTTATTTTATTTTATTGCCCTTGTTAGCGTGTTACGCAATATCCCTGAAGGTTAACTTTTGGAACATAAATAAATACATGTTCGAGTCTGGTCGAGTCTGGTATGGCATGAAAAAAATGTTCCTAAAAGATAATCTTTCAAGTGTCAAGGTAATGTTCATACTTATTACCAAGACGATGCCCAAATATCAAATCTTACGATCTTTGAGGACTACTAAAACAAATTCAGAGGTCATATTCTCATTTCTACATCATCATCATTATCATCTACGTAGCCTTTTCCCTTTGGGGTTGGCTTCCAGTCTAACCAGAGGCAGCTGAATACCAGAATTTTACTTGGAACGACTGCCTATCTGACCTCCACAACCCGGTTATAGGATAAAACGACATCCCTGTCAGACTTTCGGGCTTCTGATGACGTAAGCACTGCTAAAAATCGACGAACCAACCAGGTCTCGGTATGTAAAGATAGTCACCCATCCACGCACCAACCCCTGCAAGCGTAGCTTAACCTGAGGCTGTTATTACTCGCTACGAGCCCAACTCAATATCTACACAGACATTTATCGAACTGTCTTAAATCAAACACTAAATACAACACATGAATATCCGCTTAAGGAAAAAATATCCATAACAATGAATCATTCTTTGTGGGGATTACCAAACTATTCGGTTCAAGATAAATGTTTGAGAAGCCTATTATTTTAAATGGGTTTTTAGCTATGGAGGTGAAAACCGCAGGATGTAACGTGTATGGTTTGATCCGGGTAGGAGATTGGACATTGGTAGTGGGCATTTTTTTATTTGTTGTTCTAGTAATGTTTGGATATATCGACGACCTACTTGATGAAATAAAAGTAGGTATCTACCTGTAACTTGAAATATCAAGGCCTATGTAAATGTGTAGATGTGGCGATGACTGGAAGACGAAGCCAACATAATGGGGTAGAAGTCAGACGCTTGCTGTAGGCCCTGGGTATGGGTACCAACCCAGACACGTGCACTCCCTCATACCGAGTGAGACGGACTTGTTCTGTCGTTCTCTGAGTGAATTCACAAGGAATTGATTGTTTGTAATGAGTTATAGATGTTAATTTAAGTCGCATTTATCGTATTAAGTTATCCTGTAATGGTAAATGTAAGTTTTAAAATAAAAATAATTACCACTGCTCTCAAAACGGTGAAGGAAAACATCGTGAGGAAACCGGCATGTTCTAGAACCAAAAATTCGAAGACGTGTGACATCTACCAACCCGCACGGGGCCCGCGTGGTGGATTACGGCCCACTCCCTCTCACAGAGAGGAGGCCTGTGTCCCAGCAGTGAGAATATTATAAAAAAATTAAAAAAAAGATTTTTATTACCTTCAGTTGTACAAAAAACACTTATCTAAAACACTATGCAGCGTTACAACTAAGGGAAAGAGTGTTTTCGATGAACTCTGGCACCCAAAGTAAGATTTAACTTGTGTTTAGGGTGCCATCGTCCTCGCCTATAATTTGAACATTTAACAGTAGTTGTAGGACGAGCACGGTATATTATTATTATTAAGTTATCTACTTACTAGTAAACGTATACAATATGATGTAGCCTATTAAAGTACCCATGTGGGGGTATGTGTATGTATTGAGAGATAAATATGGTGAAAAACTTGTGTTTATGTAAGTCTGTATATAACTATAAACTATAAATATACGTATATAACTTTACTAACTACATTAGGTACATTAGGTTATGCGATTGATACATGTAGTAAATCTTCAGTCTTATCGTAACCTAGTGTCAATAGCCACTTTGTGACCCTGGTCTTACATTCGTTTAGACACATGGGAGCAATGGTGCACAGTTATAGACTATAGACTTACTTACTGTTATTATAGACTTATTGTGTTAGATGCAAGATGATCATCATACATATATCAACACACTCCTTTCCTCCGTAAGCAGAATCTACCGAACGCCACGTGCATCACATCCGATCTTAAAGTTCAATCAACTATTTTATTTTATTATTATATTCCGCTTAGAGGAGGTCGTTGCTAAGTAATAACAGCCAACGGGTCCATCTATCAGGTAAAGCTACGCTTGCCATGGATGGGTGACCATCTTAACATACCAAGACTCCTCCGTGCCTCGAAAAGCATGTTAAGCCGTTGGTCCCGGCTGTCAATCGTGGATCTTTGACAGTCGTTATTAGTCGTCAGAAGCCCGAAAGTCTGACAACCAGTCTAACCAAGGGGTAACGTGTTACCCAGTAATTGGGTTCTGCAGGTCAGATAGACAGTCGCTCCATGTAAAATACTGATATTCAGCTGCACCCGGTTAGACTGGAAGCTGCCCCCAACATATTTAGAAAAAGGCAGGCAGATTGATTGTTTTGATTTGTATCATCATCTGCCAGTCTTTTCCAGTGGGGTCAGCTTCCAGTCTAACCGGATGCAGCTAAATAGTAGGTAGGTATTATAAATATCAACAAAACCGTAGTAGAGTTTGTAAAACAGTTCGTCAAGGGAAGTAATACCAACATCAACATAACATCACGACGACATTCCCATAGAGGTCAAGCAGAGGTGTAGCTGCACCCACATTTCACCA
Organism: Agrochola lota; assembly: GCA_947364205.1. Taxonomy (NCBI): domain Eukaryota; kingdom Metazoa; phylum Arthropoda; class Insecta; order Lepidoptera; family Noctuidae; genus Agrochola; species Agrochola lota. The sequence continues at coordinate 1,750,047 of OX376246.1, read as the reverse complement.
GTTATGTTTAAGTCCCATGTCCCATGGGGACGAGTTTATTGCCATCAACCGGGAACTAATCCCGACTCCGGGCTGCTACTGAGAAATTACTGATGGAAAACACAGTAACTCATTGCCAGACTTGGGAATCGAACCCAGGACATCATGCTCATCATATAGCGTAGAAATACCTATGTATGATTGTATATACTTTCCCGGAGAAGCTAATTTCATACATATTCAGCCTATGTAGAGAGATGAGGCTTGTGTCACAGTGTTCCCACTGTCTGTTCTGACATTGGCCTCATTTTTAACCGACTTCCAAAAAGGAGGAGGTTATATGTTCGTCGCGTATGTATGTTTTTTTTTTATGTATGTCAATTTCTCCGTCAATTATGGACCGATTTTGAAAATTCTCTTTTTGTTTCAAAGGGTATGCTCCCGAATTGGTCCCATATAAATTTTATTGACTTTGCTTGGATAGTTTTTGAGTAAGCTTCAATAATACGTATTTTTCCCACTTAGTATATGTGGATGATATGATGATAACTTCCTGTCACTGTTATTTACATAGCAGGTAGTGGTAATCGAATTTGTGTGGGGTAGGTACCACAACTATACCGACTTCCAAAAAAAACTACAAAGTGAAAAATAACTTTAATTTCGGAAGTCGGTGGCAAAAAACGAAAATTCAAAACCAAAGACACAGACTGTATTATAATCGTCATTTATTTTCGTTGCTTATATATTTAGTATGTATGTATCTATTATATAGCACTTATCTGTGTATCCATTATAGTATATTGTACTTATATACCTTTTATTTGCACCAAAGACAGCCCCATTTTATGTCCAGAAAATCTCTGTCCATTCCAAGGCTGCCTGCAAGAGATCGCAGTAAGCGATAAGGCCGCCCATTGTATGTTTTGTAGTGTATTACTTTTTCTTTATGTAATTTATAATCTGGTGTACAATAAAGTATACCACATGTTTTTTTTTACCGTCTCGAAAAAATAGGGTATAATAGGTGAACGGAGTAGAAGCCTATGGAACAGATTTTTATTTATTTTTTTGCTGTAAAAAATATCGAAATTCAAATCATACGCACCCTACTAAATGCACGGAATTTATCAATGAATTCGTAGCTTTCCTTAGCGGCCGATAGGTAGTCGCCGCACTTGCCGTCGTCGGCCTCTTTGATATCCTTTCGCAGGCGCACATCCGCTCGCGCATTCCCCGCCCGCCCGCGTGGTCAATGCTACTTAGCAAATATTTCCGGGTATGGCTTCTGTTCCACAACATGGTATGTTGTTACACACCATATTATTCTCGAGACGGTAAAAAAATTCAGCCGGTATATAAATGAATAAATAAATAAACGTTCGAAACAGCACACTCACACATTGGTTAGACCCCAAAGCCATTGTCGCGGTGCTGTCAATTGCGGGTGCCGTGTCGTGACGAGTGGACCCGCGATGTTTATGAAAATGGAGGGTAAACAATTATTTCAACAAATAGGCCAGTTTCTATACTGGCCATATTTATACTGTGCTCATAACAAATAAAAAACCAAGCCATAGCGCTGTCATCAGTGACGTGACACCGAGTTTCGTAAACATGCGTGCACTTAGTGAGGTGTAGTTTGATTGTAAATGTGTGAGCGTGTATGCACAGAGCGGAGGTGTAGTTTTGGCATGCTTCACTGTATTGTTCGCAGCGCTCTGTCTTGGTTTTTTATTTGGTCTGAGCAGACGCGCTCATTGACAAGACCCCAAAGCGATTGTCGCGGTGCAGTCAATTGTGGGTGCCGTGTCGAGACGTGTGGTTCCCGCGATCTTTGTAGGTAATTATTTCAATAAACAGGCCAGTTTTTATACTTGCCATATTTATATTGTGCTGCAATGACATTCACAGACTGTGATATTATTTTGCAATAATTTGATTGATATTTAGAAGAATGATTTAATCTTAATTTAGTGATTCTATCTAAACTTGATTGATTGATTAAACTAGACATCCTTTTTGATTGATGTACGGATATTAGTTATGTATGACATAATCGGCTTCTCAGTTTAGTGAAATAATAAAGGTTGCCAGAATTAATTTTAAATAGAGATCTTCTATATATTTATGACTAACTAACTGAACTGACTGACTTCACCGCTCTGGTTACTCTTTTTTCTTTGTCCAGGCGGTCGTTTTTTTGAATACGCTCCCTCTGAACATCAGGATGGCAACTAGTCGGGTTTTCTTTCAGCGTGAAAATATTTGTAAAAAAAACAACCGCCTTCCAAAAAAAACAATACAAAGTGAAAAATAACTTAAATTTCGGAAGTCGGTGTCTTTGGTTTTGAATTTTCGTTTTTTGGTACTGACTTCCAAAATTTAAGTTATTTTCCACTTTGTAGTGTTTTTTTTTGGAAGTCGGTTGTTTTTTCTTGTAAAAAGTTTTTATTTTTCACGTTTTAGTTCTGGTACCTACCCCACACAAATTCGAATACCACTACCTGCTATGTAAATAGCAGTGACAGGAAGTTATCATCATATCATCCACTTATACCAAGGGGGAAAAATATGTATTATTGAAGCTTACTCAAAAACTATCCAAGTTAATAAAAAAGCTATATCTAATCCAAGTTAAATTTAAGGACCAATTTGAGAGCATAACCTTTCATACAAAAAAATAATTTTCAAAATCATACAGTAGATACTCGTAGTGCTCACAATCTTTGAGTAAAATGACTGTGAATAATCACCTCTGTGGTTGAGGATTCCGGGTGAAGCTCGCTTCCTCCTTCGCCCTGATCATCACTTATCATCAGGTGAGATGCAGGTCATGAGCTTCCACGTTGTGTTAAAAAAAAAACTATCGCATCCGGGGATACGTATGAGGAAATTAATAGGATCTGTTTTTGCCGTTTGCCTACGGAACCCTAAAAAAAGTATTTATGGTAATAAGTATCCAAACGGATGCAAATAACAGGAGTGTCTCTTCAATAACTCTACAGGTGCGGTTTGAACCCCTGACCTCAGTCACAATTCGACGCCTCAGTCTATTATGGGAGGCTGCAATGAGCCTGTTTTGGGCACCTATTCATCAAAACACAAAGAACAACTAACACAAAAGGCTATTAATTTTGTGATGTGACATTCGTTAGTCATAGGATTTTATAAGGGCTTGTTTATATGACGCGAGAGATTAAATCGCGCGAGCAAAATGTACCTAATCTGTGTTCGCAATTTATTCGCCAAACTTGTAAACAAACACAAGTTTTCCACTTAGACGAACATCAACTTTACGCTAGTGTAAATAAAATTGATTTTAGATCGACAGTACTATTGAAAAAGTTATAAAAAATATTAAATTGTAGCGCAAACTGAACCTTATGTGTAGGCATTGCAGTTGTTTTTCCTAAAACTCGTGTTTGTTTACATGTTTCGCAAATGAATTGTGAAATCAGATTACATCGAAATTGCGAGTTAAGTTTGTTCCAAAAGTATCTGATGAAAGTGTAAACAAACGCTGTTCAGGTAAAATTCTTACGCAATCACTGCCTGAAGGGAATTAGTAACACAGTCATCTGTATTGAGAAGGTTACAATTTTTTTTTTTATTAAAGTAAATTTTTGTCCGTCTAGGCCTCCAGGGCGGGGCGGGTACTACCAGGATTTAATGTAGGTACCCTATATGTTAATCCAGATTATAAAATATCTGTGTGCTAAAGGACTATGCAAAAAATCGTCCCATATCATCAACAGATGCCAAACATATCTCATTAAATACATCTCGACATTATGATTATTTTTTACTATGGCGACATCACTGTAGGATATGGGGTTATCGTGCAATAAAAAAAAATATGTTATACTTATACAGTTTTATTAAGTATTAAGAATCGAATTAAAAATGTACTATTTAACTAAAAAAAACTCGAGAGAGAACAGCCGTAAGACGTACTTTACCCTCCCTCCTTGCTCCGTTACCCCGACCGCACCCTTTCGACGCCTGCGCCCGCGCACCTCCCTCAGTCGTGGCTAGTACGTTCTGCTGTGTTCGCGTTGTTTATTTGTGCGTTATCGGCTTCAGGGACAGTATTAATGATATTGAGTCCCTTGGCTATGAACCTCACATGCCACCTACCAAGGACAGGAACGCGACCCAGCTATCAACAGAAAAGGCAAATGATTCTCGGTTGGTGACTGTGTGTAGATGGATTGTGGAGGCGGTTAACGGCAAATTCAAAAACCGTTTTAAGTTATTAAAACAAACTTATTTTAACCGAGCTTTGCCAAACATGTTTGTCGATTTCCGCATAGCAGCATCATTAATAAATGCTAATTACCGTGTTGCTACAGACCACAGGCTTGCGCCGGAATTCTTTGAAATAATTCAAACTAAGGTTCATCAACCTAACCTTTTGAAAAATTATGTCGAAGGCAAAAATCTTAACAGACAAAGAGTTAACTTTGTGACGATGGAGGCCACCATGCCACATCTTGAGGACTTTCCAGAACTGACTGATGATGATATCATTTTATTCGCCTTGGGGACCTACCATATAAAACTTGCAAAATCCTACTGTGCGGAACATATTCGGAATGGAATTTATTATATTGAATTATTTCGAGAAAACCAGCTAACTGATTTGCCAAGGTATAATATTCGAGAAGATAATGTCTGATAATGTTAGATCGCGCGTTTATTATTGTTACATATTAATAAACCGAAGTGAAACTGGCAGACGTGCTATTGAACAGTGGTATTGCACATGCCTAACAGGGGCGCGTACGGTTGGAAGTTGTGCCCATATAATATCAATTATATGGTATATGGGCAAAGGTCGACATATCGACTTTAATCTACCAGCGGCAATGTTATCGACTATTATAATAGATGAATAATATAACGTTATTTTTGTCTGGATGCACTTGCTGGTGTCTACTTGCACAATTGTTTTTGTGTTATTAATACTTAAAATGTCTAGTTGAACAATTGCTTTTTGTAATTATCGTCTAAAATGTAATTTTTTATTTTAAAATAAAAATACTTTATTTTTGTCAAAAGTCTTTTTAAAAAAAAAACCCCGTCGAATTCCGAACTAAAAATTGGTACTGACTTTTCATGGGACGTAATAATGATATTGAAACTTGTCCCATGTCTGTTGATGGGATGGGACACTGCCCATACATTTTTTTGCATGGTCCTTTCATCCAATATTTTTACGTCGGCATGATTTTTTCCGACATCTTCAACAATCATCGTCATATTTCAGCCAAATTACACAAAGCCTTAATGAATTATACACCTAAACCTTCCTCATGAATTACTCCGCCTATTGGTGAAAACCGTATGAAAATCTGTTCGGTAGTTTTTGAGTTTATCGCGTTCAGACAGACAGACGCGGCGGGGGGACTTGTTTTATAATATGTAGTGAAGCTTTATCATGGAATTATATGTCGAAAAAAAAAACTTTATTGTGCATTTATTCACTTTACTGGTGGCTAAATATTAACAGCTGTACGTGTCGATCGAAGGTTAAGCTACGCTTGTCGCGGTTGATCGTGGATGGGCGACCATTCATTACATATCGAGACCCTTCCGTGCCTCGGAAAGCACGTTAAGCCGCTGGTTCCGGCTGTCATTCGTAGATCTTTGACAGTCGTTAACAAGGGGTATCGTGTTATCTAGTAACTGGGTCAGATAGGCAGTAGCTCGGTTAGACTGGAAGCCGACCACAACATAGGTATAGCTTGTCCACTCTGAAATGACGCGCCCCAATACCGCATTTAGGCTGCCTGTTCATTGATGCGGAGCGAGGCAGCGGAGTGGAGCGAGGGAGTAATTCGTAGCGGAGTTGCGGACTGTGTCTGTCCATTGATGCGGAGCGAGGTAGTGCGAAGCGGAGTTTCGGACTGTGCGGATCAAGGACGAGTCCACGTGACGAGTGATTTGAGCGGGCTGCAATACCCCGAGGCCGGGTTTTTTTGCTTCCCCGCTCCGCTTCCCGGTTCAGATGAATTATTAAACTAGTTCAAGTTTAGCAAATCCCTGTCCACTGAAACGGAGCGGAGATTTTATGCAATTTCATTGGTTAATATTGGCACAACTCCGCTCCGATCCTCTCCTCTCCGCTCCAGTGGACAGCCCAACGCACACGGCAATGTGGTAATGGGGCGCGTCATTTCAAACTGGACAAGCTATAGTTAGCAAAAGTCTATAATAATAAATATAATATAATATAATATAATATAAAATAGACGATAATAATAGGTACCTCTGAAACGCGCGTTTAAGTTTGTATAACACATAATCTAAACAAAGCCTTAGCATACTCTTGGAACGTAATGTCATGCTCAAACCGGTGTGTAATTTATTTTGCATGGTTAGATCATCGGAATAGTTTAATAAGATTAGATCAGTTCACTATAGGTCATTGCTTTAGGCCCATTTTGTGTGTAAGGTCGAGAACAAAGGTCATTTTGTTACATCCGTTTAGTTTGTGCGCACACTAAAGCCATTCTTCCACAGGCACCATTAATGAGACGTCAACTACAACGAGATGACGAAATAGCGATACATTTATTTATTATTTATTTCTTTATTTATTACACTTACACACACTATCTTTACAGGATAACCCCAATACAATAGTGGTTTACAAACACTCACAAAATAAATTGAAATTATACTTACGGCTAATACTTAAAAATCTAAACTTGTACAAAGCATTACTAAACTATTAAAAACACAATCTGAAGTCAGACTACAGAATTATATGTACCTACCTATACATATAAAATTATCAAACATGCTATAAAATCTTAACCTAAATATAAAATCAGAACATTAATATTTAAATATAACTAACCAAATTCAACAAAACTCTTGCGAATTCACTCAGATTGCACAAAAATATGTCAATTCTCTCATGCACCTCGTTTAGTACACATATTGTGCGGGTGAGGGGTGCTTTTGACAGCAGGTTGATTTTGGCAGCAGGCACGGCCAGCAGTGGCGGTCGTCGCCGCCTCCACACGTACCGGTCTGGCACGCACAGCTTCAAGTGACGCAGCACACCCGTGTTATGAGCTACTCCACCCAGGAGCTTTAGCGCATACGCCGCAAGAGTAAATTCCCGGCGCACTCAGAGTACATTCACACACAGTCACATACATTTACTATGGCCGCGTGTTCACCGCACACCACCGTCTGGACGTCATGGTCAGTTCGAATAATCTCGTTTCTCGTTGACGTTTTATTGACGGCGGCGATGATCAAACGACGTTTCTATTAAATTCCAAAGTTTCTGAGGAGGGAGCGATTCGTAAGCGACGCGCGCGCGCCTTCGCGCCGAAAAAAACGCTCATGTGTGAACGCGGGCTCGTAGATGTCACACGTCTTCGAATTTTACCGGGTTCCTCACAATGTTTTCCTCAACTTTTTTAAAGCATACTGCACATCGCTGCACTCGAGCGTTCTACGGATCAGCTGTACTAAACGTGCCGCCAATGCGATGCGTATTTAATATAACAACGCTTTTAGGGCGCTGTTGCGACTGCCACGTTATTGCAGTGCTTCTGCAATGTTTTCACAAGCCAGAGTAGATAGCTTCTCAGCTGTAGTGCGAAAGGATTCTTCTCTTCTCACAAGGTTGCGGGACAGTAGCAACAGCCTCCTGAAGGCTATTGCTGACGGGCCTGACGAAAGCCCCATTATGAGGCATCTAATTAAAACCACCCTGTCTGTAGTAGAATGTAGGTACTAATAAATTGTTTACTAACATCTAGAATTGTAAGTTTTTTTTTCTGTAGCTGGATCTAGTTGTCCGTTGAATAAATAAATAATAATTATTAACTCTTTTTGAGGGCAGTGGTGATGAAATATGTAAATACACAAAGTGCTTGCAATTCAATCTGTTTTTAAAATCTCGTGTTGAAATAAATATTAATGGTTGTTGTCATTTCTGTCAACAAATCAATCACACCAACTGATAAGGCAGCCGATTTGCTTAACAGATTTTAAGCACCAGGAATTTCTTGTATAAGAAAAATATTATTCGGTTGTGGAGGTCAGATAGCAAGACCTATCGCTCTAAGTAAAATACTGGTATTCAGCTGCATCCGGTTACACTGGAATCCGATCTCAACATAGTTGGGAAAAAGCAGAGATGATGAGAAAACATATTTGCTAGCGACCCGCTCCTGCTTCAGCACGAATGCAAAGCCGACCGACATGTCAAAACACTGCATTTTGTGTGCTAAATGTAAGTTAAACATTATTATGCAAATAAACCTTCCGAAATGCAATAAAGAATGGGGAATATATAAACGCACTTTAAAAATAATGTTTCACACTTTAAAATGTTTAGCTTTAAAATTAATTGAATGAACTATAAAAATAATGGTTTCCATAGTAGTACTTGTAGTTTTTTTTTTTTTTTTTTTTTAAACGTTTGCCCACACTATGAATTTCGTCTTGTATCGTGGGTGCGTTTACAAACATAGAAACTCACATACACTAACACCCAGACCCGGAACAACTACTTGCATTCAAATTAAAATTAATAGATTAATTAGAAAAATTCAAAAATCACTGAAACGCCAAAAAGTTAACAATTTAAATACAAAACTTAGGCAAAAAAACTTAAATTTAATTCAAGAATTAAAGAAGTGTAATAGTGAATTACAATTATGTAATACTATGTATGATACTGACACTCAGCACCTACAGGATGAATTGTTTGTTAGGGAATATGCTCTAGAGGATATCTTTAGTAAATATGAGGCTTGTCAACAAGATCTAAGTAAGCTTATGCAGGAGGCCAATGAGTTGGCTGACCTGGTCAAGTACAATGCAGAGAGGTACGAGTCTCTGACAAATAACCTCTCTTTTAGCTGCACCTCCTCTCAGGAAACTCAGCCTGAAGTATTTACGCCCATGCCCTCAGTGGTTCAGAATGTAGGTAGCTGTATTAATAATGTTAATAATAGTAGGAATAATTTGATTAATACAACTTATGTATTTTCTGACAAATTTGGTCAAGGTTTTGGTAGAGTATTTAATCAGTGTTCACAACAATATGTTATAAATAATTGTTTACCCGGTGCCAGTATTAGCCAATTAATAAGTAGTATTAAATTGACAAAAATAAACCCCAGTTCAACTGTTATTTTATTATATGGGGATAGTTTAACTGTTAGAAAAAAGGACATAATTGAATGTGTCCATTTGATGTTACATCTTAATGAGACCAATAGTTGTAAATTTATTTTCTGTGCCTTGCCTTATTCTCAATATTTGTCTGATGAGCAAAATAGGCACATTTATAATTTAAATATGTTAATTTATAATAGGACATGTCGTCACAGTGACGCTATTTTATATTTTGATTGTAATCAATTAATTACTGATTATAAACTGACATATTATACAATGTATTTGCCACCTAGTTGTAGGAGACAAATTGCTAATCTCTTAGCATACAATATACAGTGTGACACAGGTACCTGTAGTGTACCACCGATTACTGTTAGTAGTGGTACTAACACTACTTTTGATACGCCTTATAGTTTAAACTATTAGGAGCGACAACGGGTGAGCCGCATATTTTGAATGTTGTTCATCAAAATATGCAGGGTCTGTCCGGCAAAGAGCTAGAGTTAAGTTTATTTATAGAGAACTATGATGTTCAGGTGTTATGTTTGACTGAACACTGGTTGAAAGAACATGAAGTAGTGTTTACCAATGATGATAATTTTACTGTACAAAGTGCGTTTGTAAGGAAAAGCGCCATTCGCGGTGGATCTTTAGTTCTTGTTTCAAACAAGTTGAAATGTAAACAACGTTTAGATTTAGTTAATCTTTCCATCGAGCGCACTATTGAGTTGTCTTGTGTTGAACTCGAGCGATACGTTATAATTTGCGTTTATCGACCCCCTTCTGGTGATTTTATTAGTTTCGAATCGGTAATGGAGGATTCACTCAATAGGTTAAAATCAATTAATAAAAGTATAATTTTATGTGGAGATTTTAATATTAATATTTTAGATGTTACTCCATTAAGTATTAGACTCCTTAATCTGTTTAGGTCTTATAATTTAATAAACTTGTTTTTTGAACCTACCAGGATCACAGCATCTTCTTCAACTTGTCTAGATAATATATTTAGTGATTGTGATGCCAAAAATAAAATAGTGTTAAGTGACTTAACGTCTGACCACTGTGGTTTATTAGCTAGCTTCCCCATGCCATTACATAAAAAACCGCATAAAATAGAATGCAGGCCTTATACAGCTAGTCGTTGCAATAAGTTTAAAAATAATATAGCTCATAGAATTACGCCATCTATAGTAGAACACGAGAATCCCAATGAAATCTATGGAGCCCTTTTTGATGTTGTGCAAAAAGAGTACCAATCTACTTTCAAGGCCAAAACTATTCAAATTAATGGCACCTCCGTTGGCTTTAACCAATGGGCCACTCCAGGAATTTATAAAAGTAGAGCGAGACTATACGAGTTATATGGTTTGAAAAAAATCAGGTTTGATACTCCTTTCCTAGAGCATGTAAAAAATTATTCAAAATTATTTAAAAAGGTTTGTGTTTTTGCTAAATCTAAATTTTTAAGCGATACAATTAAAAAATCCAATAATAAAGTAAAAACCACTTGGAAAATTATTAACAATGAAACGGGTAAGTCGGTTAAACAAGATAAACAACTTGAGATTATGGTCGACAATAAATTAGTTAATAAAGCAGCTGACGTAGCCGAGGCGTTTAATGAGTTTTTTGCCAACATACCTGTAACTACGACTCGCTCCTTAAATTCATCCCCGTCTAAAGCTGAAAACCTTTTGCTTAGTAGTGTATCTAAAAATAGTCCCTTATTTAGCTTCGAACATGTAACGCCTCGTGATGTAGTTAATGTTTTTAACACACTCAAGTTTAAAAACACTGGTGATTACTGGGGCATCTCCATTAAACTTTTAAGTAATATAATAGACATCGTAGCCCCCTATCTAGCTGTTACTTTTAATAAATGTGTTGATTTAGGAACTTTTCCTGACCTCATGAAGAATAGTAAAGTCATACCACTATTTAAATCAGGTAATAAAAACGACGTTGGCAATTTCAGGCCTATTTCTATCTTACCAGCATTTAGCAAAATATTTGAAAAGTTAATACTCAAGCAGTTACTTAGACATTTTAATTTAAATAGCCTCCTTCATAATGAACAATATGGCTTTACAAAAGGTCGTTCGACTACAGATGCGGGTGTTGCTCTGCTGAAATACATATTTAACGCATGGGAGAACTCGCAAAATGCTATTGGGGTTTTCTGTGACCTCTCCAAAGCCTTTGATTGCGTGCACCATGACACGCTTTTGCGTAAACTGCGTCATTACGGTGTTCAAAACGAAGCTCTCAACGTTATAAATTCTTATTTACACAATAGGTCCCAATGTGTAGATGTTAATGGTGTGAAATCTTCCGGTCTACCAGTTCAGTTAGGTGTACCTCAAGGCTCAATACTAGGTCCGTTCTTGTTCTTAGTGTATATCAATGACTTACCATTCTATTTAAAGGGTATCTGTGAAGTTGTACTGTTTGCAGATGATACCTCTCTTATTTTTAAAGTAGACAGGAATAGACAAGATTTTGACGATGTAAACAGTGCTCTCTCAATGGTTACGGATTGGTTTACGACAAATAACCTAGTTCTCAATGCCAAGAAAACGAAATGTGTAAAGTTCGCCCTACCAAATGTTAGAAATCTAGGACCCAACATCGTCTTAGATAAAGAGGTGCTTGAGTCTGTAAACTCGGCAGTTTTTCTGGGCATAACAGTAGATGCCAAACTTCAGTGGGGCCCACATATATCGAGCCTAGCGGGAAGGCTAAGTTCGGCCGCCTACGCCGTCAGGAAAGTAAGACAATACACTGACGTCGATACAGCTCGGTTAGTCTATTTTAGTTATTTTCATAGCGTTATGTCCTACGGTCTTCTGCTGTGGGGCAAAACTGCTGATATTCAAAATATATTTGTCCTTCAAAAACGAGCCGTTCGAGCTATTTACCAGCTAGGTGCCAGAGTTTCTCTGAGAGATTTTTTCAAAGATATTGGTATCCTCACGGTGGCGTCCCAATTCATCTTCGCCAACATCTTATATATTAGGCAAAATATACACTTATACACTAAAAACAGTGATTTTCACAATGTTAACACTAGAAATAAGGACAAACTACGAGCTCCCTTTCACCGGCTTCATAAGGTTCATAACTCATTTGTTGGGCTTGGTATAACCTTTTATAACAAGCTACCCTCTTCTTTGCTAGATTTGCCTTTTGATGCGTTTAAAACGAAAGTAAAATCCAAGCTTTGTTCAAAGGCATACTATTCTATAAACGACTACTTAAATGATAAGAATAGTTGGTCGCTGTGATTAACTCAAGACAATGTTTATGTTCTTTCTCCAGATTACCTACTGACAAGTTATATGAGTTTATATAATTGTATTTTTTTTTTTTTATTTGACTTTATAAGTCAAGCTATTTTTTAATTTTATTTCAATTTATTGTTGACATAATCTACTCATTACAATGTTTTTTCTAATGAGTTGTATTGCAATATGTGGTTAGCTAGTGACCTCGACAATTGATCATATTAGTTATTGTTATTAGTAATTAACTGTTTGTTTTATTTATTTTATCTCGATGGTCCTAGTTTATCATTTATAACTTCCAGTTACAACTATATGTAAGCGGGTACGCCCTTTATGCCTGGAGGCTTTTATTTAGATAAGTTCTGTTTACGTTTAGTTTTTATTTCTGCCTGAGTATAGTTCTCGATGATGTTGTGTGGTATATTGGCGTGTGCTAGCTAACATATGGCTAATAATTTAAATTATGTTTTGTGTTGCGTAATCTAAATTATCTAAATTATTTTGAATACTATTATATAGAATCTTATTTTTTTGTTCTTCTAACTGAACAGACAGCTGTGCTGCTGGGGAGTTTGTTGCGCCACTTCTTCTTCCCAGCTAATGCACTAGGAAGTGGTGAAGGGTGGGCGTTTTGGGGGACTGTCTTATGTAATTTTGACGTTCGAAAAGTGCTGATTCTCAGCCTAGTTTGAATAAATGACTTTTGAATTTTGAATTTTGAATTTTGCAGATCATACAAATATTTGTTCCGTGCGGGGATCGAACCCGCGACACGTTGCGCAGCAGTCGATCGCTCAGCCACTGCGCCAACCGTGTCGTCACGGTTGAGATGTGATGTGTATGCTTTGATTTATTTTAAAGTTAAGTACTCTGTGTAAAAAGCGAATGTGAAAAAAGGTTAGGTTAGAACTGCGACCCCCTACGCACGAACCGAGCGAGCGAAGCGAGCGGTTCCGCGGTAGCGGCCGGCGAGTTCCATAAACGATTAGATTTTTTTTTTTTTTTTTTATTGTGGTCCACGGTGACGGCGTAGTAGACGGAGAGTCAGAGTGCTACTTCCTCTCCGCACTGTGCAAACTATTATTTTTATAGGTATTTTAATTATGTTGTTTATGAAATTATTACTTTATAGTGTATATTTATTTTGTAAATTTGATTCATGTTTATTAAATTTATAACATTAAATTATAGATGTATTCTTATTCAACAATTTTATAGTTGTTCTCATCAAATTTAAAGTGCTATTAAATACAACCATTATAGAAATGAGATATAACTGCTTCAAATGATGGTAATAAAACCGCATCAAAATCCATTGTGTTGTGTAGAAGATCTAAGCCGCACACGAATAGAGAATTTTTCTTACACTAGTTAGGGTTTTATACTATACTTCATAGAGTTAGGTAGTTATATAAAAGTAAACAAATCGTAAAAAATTCTTGAAATTTATTTTAGATTTTTACAATAGTTTCCTCTTTTATTATGTTAAACATTTATTCAGAAACTACTCTTCGTAGATGTAACTGCTTGAGCACAATTTTTTATTTAGATTTAATTTAATATTTTGTAATCTGTATAATGTAAAAAACCCAAACTTTAAACGTCAACGAATTATTACGTTGCTAAATTGAAGAGTTCAACTGTGACGTAGCATGACAACTGAAGTGACAGCCTTACGTTTAGTCGGTTACTTGACAGCTCACGTGTTTTTTTGTTTACCTATAATTAACTACCTAAATCTATGGAGTATAAGTTCTTTGTAGTAGCGTACCTAGGTTAAAATATAGAATAACAACGACCGAGTACTATAGAATAATAATAAGAATAAGATTACTTCCACATTTAGTTTGTTTGTATTTTTTGTTTCACGAACTGCGTCCAAATAAACGTTTTCTTTCTTTCTTTATTTTCTTTAAGTACAGAGTATATTCCGAGTACAATAAAGACACTTCCATTTTTAAAATTTAAGCGTAATTTAACAAAACTACTCATTGATAAATTCTTATAAAGTGTACTTGAGTTTTTGCATTATTAAGTTGTGAATTTTGTAGTTTGTAGTATAATGTCATTTATGAATTAATTGTTAAGTAGGTACCAAATTTGAATTAATATACAGGGTGGCAGGGACATCGACGCGAAGCCGGCTACCATGGATTCAGTACATGATTCTGAATAGAATAGAATAGAATAGAATATTCTTTATTATGTACACCATAAAAAATACACATATAAATGTAGACATTTTACATAGGGTGACACAATGGGCGGTCTTATCGCTAAAAGCGATCTTTTACAGACTATCGCTACAAGCGATCTTTTATCTTTTACAGACAACCTTTGGATGGATTAAAGGAAGAAGGAGAGACAATACTGCAGGTAGTCAGTGGTGTACCATTTACAGACACAATAATAATATACATAAAGCATACACTTATCTATATATATATACATTAACAAACATGAAACAAGATCAAGGAACTATATGTAATGATGATGTTTAAGGAGAGAGGAAGTGTTTTTTTACCAGAATTTTAAAAGTGGACAAAGATTGAGCACGCCTTACAAACAGCTGCTCCATCCATTTTGACCGCGTAGGTATTGCACTTTTCTATGAAACAGCTGTTTTTGAGTACTAAGTACTTACTGTACTTGAGTTTTTGCATTAGAAATTGTGAATTGTGTAGTTTAATGTCATTTATCATTATTTACACGGTGACTCGGTGATGCGGAAAAGGTGCGCATCCTTGGTCCGTGGGGTACGGGGCAGCGCCAACAGCATCCTGTCTATGACTGCAAGTAGGCTTGATTGTGTGTTTGTGAACCACTGCTGCAAGGTTTCGGCTGGGCCTGTCACCTTGCAGCAATGATGTCACAATCTGTTTTTTGTTTTGTTTTGTTTGTAAGTGTACTACTAACATAGTTTGTTAGTATATTGTTACTAACACTATGAGTCCTGTTGCTCGAAATAAATGATTTATTATTATTATTATTTATGAATTAATTGTTAAGTAGGTGCCAAATTTGAATAAATTTTATGTAATTTACTAAGCGCATGCATTATTCAAGTAACTAATACTGTACCTTATTTATGCAAATAAATGATTTTGATTTGATTTGACCTGAAATTGTTTTCTTGATAAAAATCTCAAGATGTTATAATATTCCAAAATGTTATTACCCAGTTGGTTACAAAATGGTATCAAAATACAAAGGTCACGTCGTCTATTAAAATACCTTTTAATTCGTTCATGTTATTTTAAAAGTTTTAACCTTTAGCAATAACTAAAAATCCATTTGGTTCGTATGCACAATGATATTGGGATTATTTCTGTTTAACCGACTTCCAAAAATGATTATTTATCAATTCGAATGTTTTTATATAGATACTCGTATATATAATTTTTTTTATGTATATTCGGGCATAACTCCGTTATACAATGTCGCCCATGGGCATGTGACCGCCGGTATTTTTCTGAATATTCATGAAAAATTATCGAAAATTGACTTTAAAAGGGGGGGTCTATCTTTAATATTTTTTATGTTATTCAATTTTTTATGTTTTTATTAGCGTTTGCCATATCTTCTATGTTATTGGCTCGATTTGGATTATGTTTATTATTTCTAATAGCTTATGAGTTATTTTATCGGATTAACTAATTTTTTTTAATTAAAATTGGTCGACTATGAAAAAAAAACGGAGAAGATTTTTTTTTTTCAAAAAAGCGTTTTTTATTTTAAAAAACACAAGTGTAAATCCGTAAAATCATAGCGAGAGACTGAAAAAAAAAAAAAGAAACAAAAATGAAAAAAAAAAAAATAATTAAAGATAGACCCCCCCTTTTTAAGTATATTTTAGATAATTTGTCATGAATATTCGGAAAAATACGGACGGTCACATGCCCATGGGCGACATTGTATAGACGGATTTGCAAAATTCTATTTTCGTTTGAAAAGGTATACTTCCGAGATGGTTCCATTGTCATCAGGTTAGGATTTGATGATGGGATCCTGGAGAAATCGAGGGAACTCTTCAAATAATATAGGCAAACCTTTAGCGATTTGGGTATCTTTTATTTATTTATTTATTTATTTATTTATTAACTATGGATGACTTACAGCTAAAAAAATCAGAATACAAAATAGTATGTGAGACTGACAGCCAATTAAAAGTCTTCACTTCTAAAAAACAGACTGGCAAGAAAGGGTGTGAACAGCACAACACAGCTAGCAAAAAATAAAAGAAAAATAAACAGTATAACATTCAAGCTTACCAATTCACATTAAATATTCAATACAAGAACATACAAAATTTTAATTAAAAAAGTCAAGGCTCAGACACTTTCTGACCGAGACCACACCTGTTATGAAAGGATCAAAATCATGCTGTTTGCACATACTATTAAAGTTGCTACTTGCACGCACTATAAATGAATTTTGCCTATAATTCGTAGAGGTAAATGGAACACGCAACGGTGCGTTCCATCGCTTCGACCTTCCGGGAACGTTAAAATAAAATTTGGATAGAATATCAGAGTTATTAATTGAATTGTTGAAAATTTTAAATAATGAAATACAGTCAGAGATTGATCGCCGATTAATTAGGGGTAATATATGATACTTCTTACAGAGGTTGAGGTAATCTTCAGACCGGTAGGGCACTTTCTGATGATAACACAAATACTTAATGAACCTTTTCTGGATGTTCTCTATACGATCAATGTACTTGTGATAACATGGATTCCAGATTTCAGACGCGTACTCCAAGTGGCTTCTAACAAAGGTACAGTATAGAATTTTTAATGTTTTGGCTTGAGTGAAACACCTGGACAGCCGCATTATGAAACCTAGTGCCCTAGATGCTTTAGCGACTATGGCATCGACATGTAATTCAAACGTAAGCTTAGAATCGTGATAAACTCCTAGATCTCGGATGCAATTCGTTCTAGGTAGTACTTGATCACCCAAGATATACGATGAAGGCATAATCGTACGCTTTCGAGAATACGTTAGAACCGAACATTTAGCAGGGTTAAGATCAAGCTTACTCCCACGACAATAAGCCTCCAGACGACGTAAATCATCCTGAAGTGCAATCACGTCCACATGTGATGATATTGTGGTATAGATTTTCATATCATCAGCAAAACATAGCAGTTTGGATGAAATCAAGCAAGAGTTGATGTCGTTTATATAGATAATGAAAAGTAATGGGCCGAGCAATGAACCCTGGGGGACTCCACTGGGGACAGGCACCCAACCAGACATATAATTACTTAATACTACTGCTTGGGACCTGTTCTCCAGATAAGAAGAAAACCATCTGAGTAAATCACCTCGTATTCCTATACCATATAGCTTTGATATTAAGATCTCATGGTCAATCCGATCAAAGGCTTTACTGTAATCAGTATAAACGACATCAACCTGCTTACCGTTATCCATGGCGTCAGTAATAAAATCATTGAGCAGAATTAAATTGGTGACGGTAGACCTTCCTTTCAAAAAACCATGTTGAAATGAACTAAATGAATTTTTAAGAGCACTATACACCTGGTTATAGATGATCCTTTCAAAGATTTTTGCCACAATACAGAGCTTGGATATCGGCCTGTAGTTAATAATTTCGGTTTTTACTCCTTTTTTGTGAATAGGCGTTATGAAAGCCGATTTCCAAAGTTCAGGTACAACACAAGTATCCAAGGATTTCCTGAAGAGAATCGAGATAGGTTGGGCAATTGAAGTCGAACATCGTACAAGAAATTTCGATGATATATTATCCGGGCCAGCCGCTTTAGAAGTATCCAACTTGCGAAGCAAGTTAGAAACCTCATCAACGCTCACTACAATGCTACATATATCAGATAGGCTGGAAGATTCAGTAAAAAGAGGGGGTGAAGAAATTCCATGACTAGGGTTAGTATCCAGAAATGTAGAGTGAAAGTACGTAGAAAACGCTTCGCATATTGTTTCTCCGGTACGTAACGGTGCGCTGTTAAAGTTTAAAGTGCTGGGAACCGCATTTGAGTTGCGTCGTTTTTTAACGAAGGTCCAAAAATATTTAGGATTTTCTTTAATAGATTTTTCGGTTAAATTCAAGTAGTTTTCATAACATTGCGATTCTAATTTCTTTACCCTTTCACGAAGAAGCTTAAATGTTGACTCATCCGCTAAATTGCCGTACGTCTTAAATTTTTTAAAATATTTATATTTTTCTTTAATTGTTTTAATTAATGCCGAATTGTACCAAGTTGGATATTTTTTACTACTATGTAATTTTTGTGGAATGTATTTTGTGTGTAGATTGACAATAACTTGATTGAAAAGGTTTAATGATTCATCAATTGATCGCGTCGCAAACTCGGATTCCCAGTCAGTCGTGGAAATGTCTTTATTGATAGATTCATAGTCACCCTTGTCGAACAGATATTGCGTCCGTGACGCACACTCTAATAGAGGAGCTTCAACGAAATCCATATTAATTAGTAGTGCTGGATGGTAGGCGTCAATGGGAACCAGCGGACTTGAGCATTCAACCACAGTAACTAATTGATTAGAAAGTACCAAATCTAAAATTTTACCATACCTATTAAGAACACCATTGTATTGATCAAAATCTAGGGTACATAATTCGTCACCAAGTAAAATTTCATCTGGACCATTCGGGTTCATTGGGACGAGCGATAGATTGTCAGATAGGACCCAGTTAATACCGCTCATGTTAAAATCACCAATGATGAGAAAGGTATCAGAAGAGTTACTCATAACTACTTGGTTTAGTTTTGTAAGGTAATTAAGAAGTTGTAAAGAAAACGAAAGGCCTAAGTTTTGCTGACATAAATAAACAACACAAATATGTAAGGTAATATATTTACGTGTACTAGAATTTTTCAGTCGTATGCTGAGCCATAAATCCTCTGCTGTAGAATAGAAGGTAGGTTGGCATATAACTGAAAGTTCCCTACGTGTAGCAATAAGCACACCCCCACCACGCGACTGCCCGGTCAAAACATAATCTCGATCACGACGCCATACAATGTACCGTTCATCAAAAAATTCCGAATTTAAAGCTCCATCTAATAACCACGTCTCTGTAAGAACAATAATATCATATGAGTTTAGCAACATTTGACGATAGAACGTATTACTTTTAGTTCTAAGCCCGCGAACGTTTTGATAAAATATATTTAACTTAGGAGCCATTGAAAGCTAAAACTAATAATTGAGTATAAATCTGTATAATCGATTAAAATAAAGCTCTCAATTAAATAACATTGTAGAATAAGTTTTAATATAATTAAATAAGTAAAATGAAGGTAAAAGTCGAAATTTGTGCGAGCGCAAGAATCATACGATGTTAAGTAGCAAACAGCCGTGCGAAAAAGCAAGCAATAGTGCGAGGTGCGTGCAAGTGCGAGAGAGTAAAACATATTATAGTGCGGTAAAGCTTTAAAGTAAACAGCGCGATAACGAACACAAAGCATACAACTATCTAAACAAAAGAGAGGTGTCCAACTCATTAGTACGGCAGAGGTGGTAAACATTTTGCAAAAAGTTATTGTGACCCAAATGGTATTATGCATTTTAAGCCATTGAAGTAAAATATTATAGCAAAATAGGTAAGTAAGTGTAACGATTAAGAAGCACATTAGACAATCTTGTTTAAATCTGACTCCTTCCTTATAATAATAACTTTTGAGTGATTGTTTTTAAGTATATGAATTTTACCATGTTTAACCCATACGTATTCGTAATGTTTATCCTTGGCAATGATTTTAACTTTGGTTAAAAGCTTTTTGTACTCCACACTTAGATGATCGTTAACATACACACGTTGAGATGAGCCTTGAAACCCGATGTCACAAGTGGATAAGTCCTTCTTAGCGCGTGCCGCCGCAATGAAATCTTCCTTTACATACCGGTTTAAAAAGCTCACTATTACTAACTTTTCATTGGAACCAAAAATAGGGACCCTTGAAATATAGTTCACCTGGGATTTGGGGCAGCTGTAGTTAACTTTACGGCCGATTGCTTCGATAATTGAGTACAAATTCTCATCCTTCTTTATAGGAACCCCCTTAATTTCGACGTTGTTTAGCCTGGACCTCTGTTCATAAGTCGAGAGTAGATACTTCGTGCTCGCCAAGTCGGTCTGCAAATACTTCACTGATTCCTGAAGCTTATCAAATTCAGACACTTTTGCTTCTACTTGCACGAGTCTTGAATCAAAATCGTCGAGTCTCCCACCAGTGCCCTCACATGTCAACTTAAGCTCAGCCAATTCATCCTTGATCGCGCGAATATCATCTACCAAGGTCGGCAAGCTAAGCAGCTGCCGCTTCATGTCACGTATCTCGCTTAATATGGTATCCAGCGACGCAGGTTCAGGGGTAGGCACAACTGGTGATGAGGTTCTGCAAGCGGGGCATTTCCATTGTGCCATCCTGTTGACACCCAGCTTTCTCCATCCGGTTTCAGAGATGTTAGCACATCCAAAATCCAGGTGTTTCTTGCAACTGCCACACTGGACGCCATCGTTGAACTGCACGTTACAAACTGCGCACGATTTCATTATAAAAATTATATAATTTGAACCGAACTAAAACGCAAAAAGGTTGGTGATCTATTACTTTTGAGTGGTGCGTACTGTGCTTATGAGTGTCCACACACGAGTTATAGTAACTCGTGCAGTTGCTCTTGGAAAGCACAATTTGGTAAAGTGGAACTGATGATGAAGACCACAGATGGCCACCGGAACTACTCAATAATAAGTATTTTACGGGTTGCGAATTTAGGCTCGTCACAATGCATATGGAGAAGTGGAGCTGATGGTGAAGTACCAGGAGAATTCCTCAACGATTAACGCCCCTGCATCCGGAAAAGCAATATTTTGTAAAAGGTGATGAGTAGTTGACATTAGGCTATTGTTACTTAAATAAATTACAAACTGACCCACATAAATGCTGGAAATACAATTTTTTTTCCAAAAGAAAAACCAACCGATTTCCATAAAAACACTACAAAGTGGAAAATAACTTAAATTTCGGAATTCGGTGGCAAATAACGAAAATACAAAACCCAAAGGCACCGAATTCCGAAATTTAAGTTATTTTTCACTTTGTAGTGTTTTTTTGAAATTGTCTTTAAGTAAGTATTAATTTCATCTTAATGATTACCAGTCTAAGTCAGACAACCAGTCCTACCAAGGGTTATCGTGTCTCCCAGTAACTGGGTTATGGAGCTCAGATAGGTAGTCGTGCCATGTAAAATACTGGTATTCAGCTGCATCCGGTTAGACTGGAAGCCGACCCAACATAGTTTGGAATCGAACTTAGGACCTCATGCTCTTGCGACCACTGGACGAACGAGACCACTTCTAGAAAAAAATATCCAAACTACTTTTCTACTTAAACGATGTCACAAAGACACAAAACAAATGACTTCACCTTTAGTAATGTCTAAGGTTGCAATACAAGTCGGAACTTAACTCATCAAAGAACATAATAATCGCTATATTATGTAAATGTAAGGCATATCGTAATATTTCATTAAAAGTTAAGTTAACATCAACACTTAGTTAAGGTCAACTTGTGTTACTATTTCATGAGAACCGGGTCGCTGAGTAAGCTAATCTATAAATTCATACATACATAATATGTACATTGCATTAGAAATAATTAAAATTGTCTGTTTGTGATGTAACAGCTTTTTACTATAACTTGATTTTTATAATGTGCGCTTGGACCTGTCAAAATCGTAGGTTATTTGTTAGTATTGAATAGGGGTGGTCTCAAAAAAATTTGTTTAGTCCGTCATGCAGATTGTAAAAAAATATTGAACACACATTTTTTATTTTTTTAGGTAATCTGAAGATTACGGCGATACATTGTGTTAAAATGTGCCATGACGTCACCAGTATGTAGATTCTATACTTGTGACGTAGCGACCCTCACTCCCCAACTTAAAATGCGTTTTATCTCAGTAATTTTTTGTTAATATGATAAAGCAAAAAATTCGTGTCTAATATTTTTTATTGTGACAATTTTTTTTTCTTGTTACCGTTGCATGATCCCTATTCAGCCGCCCGTCTACCTCCTCAGCGCCCCCGCTGATGACGCGCCTCATACTCTTAATACGGTCTACACAACTCGTGTTGTCTCAACAATTATGTCATATATTATTCTTTAATTTCTTATTGTTACATACACTGTAAGGTTTTGACGTTGACAGGCGCACATTTTTAAAAATCCGGTTAGTCCCCCTATGCTCTAGTCCCGCTATGCTCGACTCGAAAAATACCTACTAAAAAGTTTCGCTATGCACGCAATTCTTCCATTCTACGTAAACAATGGAAAACTGAAAGAAAAGTGTTTGAATACAAGTTAAAAAAATTATAGCGCTATTCGTATATGCGTACGCGTCTGTAAGTTAAAATTTGTTTTGTCTCGTTCTGACAATAAAAAGGCAAAATGACAGATAAGGACATACGAATTTCAGAGCAATTCTTATTTAAGAAATGTTTATGAATAAAGCTATAAGTCAATATTGACCCATCAAAATCATCCAAATCCTATGAGTTGCTAACATAATGATTGAATACTATCGTGAATTCATGCAAGACTAGTACTTTTTGTTAGGTTGTGCCAAGATTCAAGTTTATTACTTCAAGGAATAAGATTTCGTTCCACCTAGGTTTTCTTAATTTACTTTTGAAATGGTTAAATAAAATATTACACTGTAAGTTTTCTTGATCACTGCCCGCGAATGTGATTTCGTGCATAGCGAAACTTTTTAGTAGGTATTTAACGAATCGAGCATAGTGGGACTAGAGCATAGTGATGCTCTAGTCCCGCTATGCTCGACTCGTTAAACACCTACTAAAAAGTAGTAAGTAAACAAAAAAAAGGGTGAAAAAAAAAGTAGTAAAAAAAAGTAGTTGTAGTAGTCCCACTGAACTAACCGTAAAAATCGGCTTATAAATGCATATGAAAGTATTTACCGTAGTTTAACAAAAAACCTTTATTTTTATTTTTGTGTCTATCTGTCTGCTTTTCCGGTTTATCTCCGAAACGGCTGGACCGATTTTGACGGGACTTTCATAGGCAGGTAGCTGATGTTATAAGGATTAACTAGGCTATTCATTTTGGTTATTTTAGAAAGAGAAAAAGAATTAGGGTCCACGCATACATACGCTACGAACATAGAACCTCCTCCTTTTGGGAAGTCGGTTATCAAATACGGCTTTGCAGAATAATAATCATTAGAATAAGCAATACAACTCCTCAAGTTAGAATTGGCCTCAAATGTCGTGCTTTCATGAAATTGTCATTCAATAGGGTAATATGAACTTAGGTGACTGTTAACTGAGAACTGAGATTTTTGATACGGCCACGAATCATATTTAGATCAACATACAACCTGAGACTAACCTGCAAATTGCAAAAAACGTAAAAAAATATTGAATTTTGCGGGCTACCCGGACGCTTTCGCCTTAAGTCAGAAAACAAAATAAAATTGCGTCCAAAACCAGGTCAATTAACTAGTGAATGTTTACTTCGCAAAGCATTCAATTAATATTTGCAATAATTATGCAAATTATATAAATAATTGACTGCTTCACTTAATCTAGATGTTGTTAGTAAATTAAGTTTGAATGTTATGTTGATACCGTTTTGAGCCGTGTAACATAATAATTATAATGTAACATCAATAATAATAATATTATCATTTTGAGTAACAGATTCTTGTGAAATAGTAATAGATCAGTAGAGCTCCAATTTACGGATTGTATGTAGGTCGTGCATTCAAACCCAGACAGTCACTTGACTTTGTGCAATTTATTTTATAGCCGACTTCAAAAAAGGATTAGTTTATACTCGTATGTTCGTATGTATGTGTTTTATAATTATTTTTATGTGCCTTCATTGATATATGTCGGTGCATCGCTGTTGTATAATTATCAAACAGTGTGATGAGTGCCCGTCTATCTAGCTCAAATTGGTTTGTTTTCTAGTGTTTTAGATTTATGTCTTGGCTCCTTTGTCTCTAATTTTCATATGTGAATGTCATGCATACCTGTCATTTCCATGGTTACTGAAATGTTAATTTTAGATGTTATTTAATTTGAATTGTAAGTGACTGTGCTGTTGGTGTGCTTGTGATAAATAAATAAATATTTTCGTCAATTGTGGACCGATTTTAAAAATTATTTTTTCATTTCAGAGGAGCCCATATAAAATTTATTAACTTTTCTTGAGAAGTTTTTGAGTTAGCTTCGATATTTATTTTCGATTACATAGCAAGTAATGGTATACGAATTGGTTATGTGGTGGGTACCATAACTAAAAAGTGAAACATCAAAACCTTTTTTACAAAGAATAATCAAACGACTTAAAAAAATTATCACTACAAAGTGAAACAAGTTTTTGAGTTGGCAGATTCTTGTGAAACAGCTAGTAATAGAGCAGTAGTAGCACATTCGCAGCGATTCCAACTAACGGTTTCTAGGTCGTGGGCTCGAATCCAGACAGTCACTCAATTATCATCATTTCAACTGAAAGACGTCCACTGCTGGACATAGGGCTCAAACAACTGCCAATAAGGCTGAGTGTAAAAAAAGCAGCTTGCGGGAGAGTAGGAGGTGTCGTGGACTGGTTAGAATTAAGTTGCTTACGTTGTCTATTATGTACAGAGTCATCTCATCTCAGCCGAAAGACGTGCACTGCTGGACATAGGCCTCCTCAAGCACCGCCACTTCGACTGGTTCTGTGTTTCCGCATCCAGCGGATTCCTGCGGCCTTCACCAGGTCATCGGTTCACCTTGTGGGATGCCTTCCAACGCTACGTCTTCCAGTACACGGTCGCCACTCCAGAACCTTTCAACAGTCACTTGACTTTGTGAATACATTTTTTTTCATCACCACTGCTCTTGAAAGGGAAAGTATAACATTAGAACCAACCATTCGAAGATTTATATGAATGTGACAACGAGGAGCTCGTGGCTAAGAAATAACAGCCGCACGGGTCGATCCTCAAGTTAATCTACGCTTGCCGGGGTTGGTCCGTGGATGGGTTATTATCTTGACATGTATATTAAAAAAATCTCATTGCTCTTAAGTATAATTAATTGTTTGAGTCCTTGGACTAAGTGCTTCTCAGTGGCAATAGACTCGGCCACTATGGTGATTGGTCTGTGGCGGCATCTACATCGCCACATACGAACTACGCATCACACTGCCGGCACGCGAAATCCTGCATCGCGGAAGTAGAGTTTATCGCGCAATCAGCATATATATAACTTAACGACGTCAATCATTGGGCAGTAGCCCACCAGACACGATGATGGTGATATTATTGCGATGATTCTTTACAAACCGAGTCTCCTCCGTGCCCGGAAAGCACGTTAAGCCGTTCGTCCCGGCTGTCATTCGTGAATCTTTGACAGTCGTTACACTCGACAGAAGCCCGAAAGTCTGAAAGAAAAAGAAATACTTTTATTTGCGGTAAACATGACTCAAAGAAAGAATGAAATACGTGTGAACAAAATATGTGCCATAGCCACGCAAGATTGACGCAATAAATTATTATTGACATTTCATTTTGACATCACTATAATTTCTCAATTAAATTGTACTAATATAAAAGGAAATAATTAAGTACTAATAATGTTTAATGCATGCTAATTTAGGATGATAAGGGCAGGCGAATGATAATTGCAATGCTTTTAAAAGGCTGCTAAGACATAACTACTAACATAACACCAACATTGTACACTTAGTTCGCAATAAACGTTTTTGACTTTTACTTTAACAATTGACAACCAAGTCTTACCAAAAGGTATCGTATTACCCAGTTACTGGATTGTGGAGGTCTGTGTGACCGTGTTGTTCTCTTAAACTATGCAAAGGATTTTGATGCGGTTTTCCTACCAACATTTAGAGAATTTATTCTGGAAGGTTTACGTGTATAACACATTTGAAGAATTTCCAAACGATTCCCAGGCCGGGCAAAGTCCACCGTAGGCGCGGGCTTGCGGACGGTGAGCAATGGGCTTGCCGTCCGATAAGGACAAGGCCCGGGTCGACGGCGCGTTGTGTTCCACGCGTGCATCAAAGAGATGTCAGCACAACAGAAGGGGTCTGCTAAGACCGATGCTTGCCGGGGTCGCGGGTAATACCGAAAGGGATACCGTGGCCTCTGGCTACGTACAGGCACCTGAAGGAACACGGGTGGGTTTTAGTCAGTAAGAGTCTGACACACCCTCCCGCTCCGGCCAGAGTAGGAGAAGTTATTTGACAATTTCCCACTCAAAAAAAAGGCCGAGCAAAGTGTTATTCTATCTGAAATTTCTCAGTAGCAGCCCGGAGTCTGGATTTGTGCCCGGTTGATGGCAATAGGCTCGCCCCCTATTACATGGGACTTAAACATAATTGGCGAAATGTGGGTGTAGGTATACCTCTGCCCAACCCTGTGATGTTATATTAATACTCGTTTGCATTCAAACGAAGTATCCTAAATAAAAACATAAATAGTTGAGCGTTTTCTAATTCCAGATTGGTAGGTATTACACAAGCTGTAGGAAACTCTTTTGCAAATGAATTCGATAGTTGCAAATGAACTTGCTATAATTAAACGTTTTTATTCAAAGTTTATAACTATGACATTTGTATAAAATGTCAGATGTCAGTTTCTAGACTTCTGGTACAATTAAACTTGCTTGTGGGCGACAAATCTCTTAATATATTATACTACTTGTTGCCCCGCCATTTTGTCTCCATGTATTTTGTATTTCACCATTTGTAATTCCAATTCAGGATGTAAAGTAACCTATGTCCTTCTCCAGCACCCTAATTGCGTAACACACTTTCGACAACAATCTGACTGAATTTGAAGGATATTGCTAATCCATTGCTGTATATGTGCATGTTCGAAAAAAAAATCTGCTCAACAACGTTTACATGCATGAGGAACAGGGTGGAAAGTTCACTAATCCTCATTAGAAAAGGGAGGATCCTCCGACCAGGTGAGTGTCGTGTCTGGCGGGCAACTGTCCAACGATTGATGTCGGATAGTCTTGCATATGTCGTTCACGCGGTAAACTTTAATTGCGCGATGCAGGATTTGTGTGACGTCAGGGTTTTGTGTGATGTCAGATCTTTGGTGCGTAGTTGGAATGTGGTGATGTAGATGCCGCCACCAACGAAAATAACGCAACGAATGTTGTTGAACTGTCAAAATGAAAGCCATTGCTACTGTTAGTGTGTTACGCAATTACCCCGCTGGTCCCAGGCTACGTATCTGGCAAATTTCATAAGTATCGGTTCAGGGGTTTAGGTGTAAAAAGGTTACAGGCAGAGCAACAGACAGAGTTACTTTCACATTTATAATAAACTAGCTTCTGCCCACGTGAAATTCCGTTCCCCGACCTACCGCGTCGCATCGGGCTCCAGCGCTTTTACTTCGTTTTTGTTTAGTGTTCTTTCAGACTTTATATTTGCTCGGCTCCCAAGGCTTGTAGCGTGATGTTAAATAAACCATAACCTTCCTCAAGAGTTGGGCTATAAAATGCAAAAAAAAAACAAATCCTACTGGTATTTCCAGAGATTACTCAATACATACAAACTTACAAACAAACAAAGAAATCAAATTTTACCTCTTTTTAATATTATGTTGTTATAATGATATGTATAATATATTATATTATATATTATATAGATTCACTTAGTACATACCCTACATACTTAAACTCAACCCGTTTATTTTAATTAAACCATTTAGGCCCTTTTGAATTGGCAAAGGAGTCGGTCAGACAGAAATATGAAGTTAGTTGCCCATTCCAAAGCGTAGTAGGTTCATAAGGAGAAGAACGGGCAAGAAACTACATGGACTACATATTAAGATATTGATAAGTAACATTGGTACCTACCTGATCAGCCAAACCTTAAACTATTGGCTGTGTATGCCAAACATGGCAAGAAGCCGCTAGTTAACTTCATTATTGAATTCGAAGCGGCACATCAAGAGAATTTTTCAACGATTAGTAGTTCTAGAAATTAACGCGTTCAAACAAACTATCCAAATCTTATTAAGATAGATAGAAGATATAGATATTATGTAATATAACACATTATAATTAAACATTTTTAATCAATAATTGCTAAGAGTGACATTTGTATAAAATGTCAAATGTCAATTTATAGATTTCTGGTACAATTCGTAATTTGATTGTGGGCGGCAAATAGCTTAACATGTCGTAAGCAGTGTTTATTTATTGCAGTAAATAGCACTAGTTAATTATATAAAAACAATGTATGAACCGGTTAAAAAGGTCTGTTGCTTTATTAAGAAACTCAATAATAGTATTTGGTAATAAACTGATCAATAAAACACGTAAATTACCTTACTAGCTATTACGAAATGGTATCAAAATACAAAGGTCGGGTCGCCTATTTCAAAAGACTTTTAATTCCATTCATATTAATCTATCTATACTTATATTAAAGCTGAAGAGATCGTTTATTTTTATGTTTGTTTGTTTGAACGCTTGCTTGTGCAGCTTGCTGACTGAATCATATTGTTACTACCACATGAGTTATTACTTAATCCGTACCTAGTTGTTCTTCTTTTTGTGTGATTAGTAACTAACCTAGTGTCAGAATCTTAAAGCCGCCCATGGGCCTCTGACTTGGCTTTACAAGCCGTCGAGAAATATCTCTCAGGCAATGAATCTCTCAGAAAATGGTTCCTCACGATGTTTTTGAAGCAAATGATAATTATATAATACGCGCATGAATCCGAAAAGTCAGAGGTGCGTGCCTTGGGTTAGAACTCGAGACCTATGACTGGGCAGTCCGATGGTCACACCACTAGACTATCACTGCTTATAGAAATATGCTTATCCCTTATTACACAGGATTCAAACACAACTAGCGAAATGTGGGTGTACTTATACCTCTGCCTACACCTCCTACTCCGGAATACAAGCATGATGTTATATTTTAGCTATTAGCTCGTGGCTAAGTAATAACAGCCGCACGGGTCGATACATCAGGTTAAGCTACGCTTGCCGAGGTTGGTCTACGGATGGGTAACCATCTTTACATACCGAGACTCCTCCGTGCCTCGGAAAGCACGTTAAGCCGTTGGTCCCGGCTGTCATTCGTGGATCTTTGACAGTCGGTAAGAGTCGTCAAGTCCCGAAAGTCTGACACCAGTCTTACCAAGGGGTATCGTATTTCTGAGTTACTGGGTTGTGGAGGTCAGATAGGCAGTCGCTCCATGTAAAATACTGGTATTCAGCTGCATCCGGTTAGACTGGAAGATGACCCCAACATAGTTGGGAAAAGGCTAGGCAGATTAAGTGGTTTTTATTTCCGGAGCTTATTTTTTCTAAACAGATTATCATCATCAGATCAGGAGATGATTGATTGAAATATGATATGATTTGATTGATAAAAAATAACGACTCATTCATAATTATCAATCAATAGAAAGAAGAGAACTTAGTACTGTCACAAAACAGATATTTTTTACAGAAGTATCATTTTCTAAGAACCTCTTGTTAATTAACAGACTGTTCATTTTGATATCCCTTAACTCTAGGGCAGTGTTTTTTAACCTGCGGGTCGCGACCCTCTGGGGGGTCGCGAAGCCCCAGTAAAAGAAAAAAAATGTATAAAAATATATTTTTTAAACTTTGTATTGTTGCTTTAGATAATTCCAATAGATTTGCTTTTAGGTTGGTTCCCAAATTTGCTCATTTATCTAGCTCCATTTAAAAACGTAATTACTCTAATGGGAAATCCCTCGTAGCCATGATCCTCATAAATCCATCAATTATACGACATAAAATTTACTTAGGATTTAATTAGGATGCGAGTGGGATACGCTGTGCCCACAAATTCATCGTATCGCTTTTCCGTGGAATCGTTTGGCGATGTAATATGTCTGTTAATTATGTAATTAGCCGATACGTCACTATAAAAAACAATAAAAAGTTGTACGTATTTGATATTTGTATTATAATAAAATACAGATTATATACAGTGGAGGGAAGGGGGCCGCGAAAAAAAAATTTTGTGCTATGGGGGGCGCGTCATGAAAAAGGTTGAAAAACACTGCTCTAGGGTATTAATGAGCCTGCTGGGGTTGCGGGTTTGTCCGAAAGGGATATCGCGGCCCCGGCACACAGGCAACGGAAGGAACACGGGTGGGTTTTAGTCAGTAAAAGTCTGACACACCCTCTCGCTCTGCCCAGAGCGGGAGAAGTCATTTGACGATTTCCCATCCTGAAAAAAAAAAAGAAAAAAAAAGGGTATTAATGAGAAAATGTCAAATAATCAATATAGACGTTTTTCGTCTTTATTTTTTTTTTTAGTTTTCAAACAAAACTGTTCGACATTGTCACGATTACTTATGAAAAACACATTGACGCGAAAAAAATAAATCATTCAAACTATTTTTGTCCAAAAAAAAAATTATACAACGTCTCATTTTCTTAGTTTTAACTAAGAACTATGTATTTTTGGAACACTTGTTCTAGGACTTTTTGTATTATTTTTACTTATAGCATATAACCTTATAGTTATTGGACATCAAAAGGAACACGCTGTGTGGTCACTAAATAGTTTCCCAGTAACTGGGTTCTGGAGGTCAAATAGGCAGTCGCTCCATGTAAAATGCTGGTATTTAGCTACATCCGGGTAGACTGGGAGCTGATCACAACATACTTGGGATGATAACTGGGATGGTAAAGCTAGCCAGTAACTGTCCCACGGCAGGGCAAATTCCTCTTCTCATAGAAAGAAGGAACGAGCATCGTTCACCACGCTTGCTGACTGCGTGTTGGTTTTACAGAATGATATTCTTGTCTTTGCTTAGAAAATTTGCTGTCAAAAGTCATTTTAGTGCACAGTTTTGGCGTAGATTATGAAAATATAGGCGCTTTGACACTTTTGACAGGTGCCCGGACCTGACGTGACAGTGCTGCAACCTAGTGAACGTCATTTCAGAAAACTGTCATTGTATTCGACAAAACAAGATGGCGGCATTAGTTCCGTTTTTAGCCGCCAAAAGAGCTTTGTAGCGTTGTACCTACGACATTAAACTATTGACAGGAGAATAAATTGAATAGGCTTTAACCTCATAAAAACCTTCGCATTTATCTTTCTTGTATATATATTTACAGTGATCAATAGATTTATGGATAGTTCCGCATTCCTCTTATTTTTACCCAATTATAATTATATGTATAATTTATTAATGTATTATTAGATTATGATAGCTAGGGTTATCTTCAAGGATGTATAATGGTATGACGTGGGGGGTAAATAATAACAGCCGGGGTCGATCTTCAAGGTTAAGCAACGCTTGCCGAGGTCGGACCGTGGATGTGTGATCATCCATTACATATCGAGACCCCTTCGTGACTTGGAAAACACGTTAAGCCGTTAGTCCCGGCTGTCATTCGTAGGTTTTTGACAGTCGTTACGTGTAGTTTGAAACCCGAAAGTCTCTAACCTGTCTTGCCAAGGGATATCGTGTCCCCCAGTAACTGGGTTGTAAGGGTCACATAGGCAGTCGCTCCATGTGAAATACTGGTATTCAGCTGCATTCGGTTAGACTGGAAACTGTCCCCAACATAGTTGGGAAAAGGTTCAATACTCAGTATTTTATTTGCATTTCCCAATGTGTACTTTACTTGTCATTATGAACCCTGTCGGGCACTGCAAAATAGTGGAGAGAGGAAGCTTTGAAAGAACTTAGATTACCAGTCTTTTGAATATTATTAAATCTAATTAAGTTTTTTTTTTACATAAATATTTTACAGTATTGATGCATATTAGATTATGTTAGCACTTATATTTTATCATTTAAATATTCGTTTAAACGTTCGTTTTAGTTATTGATCTTTTTTTTATTAATTCAGGTAAGTAGTTTAACTGTATATATTTTTAGTTTACAAACGCTAGGGTTTTCTTCACGGATGTATAATTTAATGACGTAAACGATTAAAAGTCGTTTAACTATAGATTTCTGGGAAGGAAAATAATGTTATGAATAGCTTATTTTCCTCGTAGGCTTGCAGTAACAAGGTAAGTAGTTTATTTTCTATGAAATAGGTAAGCGAACAGGCTGAGTGCCTATCTGATGAAAGCTGATAAAAATGTTAAATTAAAACTGCAGCTGATAAAATGATCATGTCGGAGTTTTTGCATAGGGCGGGCTTTTTGTCAGGACGATTTGGTTGCCGATTTTGTACTTATCTAGAATTCTAGGTATTCGATAGTGCTATTACTTATTGGTTGACATTGCGTCTTTTGGAACGCAGAGTAAACTGATAGAAATTGTCACGTAACGAAAAAGCATTAAGCCCGAAAAAGTTAGTTTCGAGTGTCAAAAGTTTTGTTTTTGTTTTTTCCATTTGTCATCTCCGGATCGAGTAGAGTGGAAAAAGGAAATGGAGGCCTTTGCCCTGCAGAGGGACAATACGGGCAAATTATTACGTATTATTATTTTTCCATTTTAAGCTTGCTTATACTAGATGGCTTTTCGAGAAAGAGGTCAATCGTCGAATCCGACTCGGCTGGGCAGCGTTCAGGAAGCTACAAAATATCTTCTCATCCCACATACCGCAGTGTCTCAAGACGAAAGTCTTTGACTAGTCCGTGTGGTCAGTGATGACTTATGACTGAAACGTGGTCGCTCACAATGGGCCCCATTAGAAGGCTCAAAGTCACCCAAAGGGCAATGGAGATGGCTATGCTTGGAGTTTCTCTACGTGATCAAATCAAAAATGAAGAGATCCGCAGGAGAACCAGGGTAACCGACATAGCCCGAAGAATTGCTAAACTTACGTGGCAATGGGCAGGGCACATTGCTTGCAGAACAGATGGCCGATGGGGCCTAAAGGTTCTGGAGTGGCGACCGCGAACCGGAAGACGTAACCTTGGACCGATGACCTTGTGAAGGCCGCAGGAATCCGCTGGATGGGGGAAGCACAGAACTGGTCGAAGTGGCGGTGCTTGGGGGAGGCCTATGTCCAGCAGTGGACGTCTTTTGGCTGAGATGAGATGACTCTGTACATAATAGACAGCGTAAGCAACTTCGTTACAACCAGTCCACGAGACCTCCCGCTCCCACAAGCTGCTTTTTTTACACTCAACCTTATTGGTAGTTCGAGCCGTTCGGGGTTGAAATACCAGGGCTATGGGGTCCGAGTCCCACCTAGTTTTTTTAATACATAACCAGGCGCTTGGTAGTCTCTTCATGTGACCAGAGGGCTGACCTATTTTATGGCCAATGATTCAGCATTGCCAACCAACGTGGCTATGTTGCCAACCTTTTGGGCGCTTTTCCTGTTGACAGCGGTTTTTTTATGCCTTAAGATCCTTTCTCTGATTTACTATAAAAGTTGTTTTTTTATATCCCATAACTCTAGGGTATGAATGAGACCATATCAAAGAATCAACTGGCATATGTTTTTTTTTTTTCATTTTTCATTCAAAATAATTTAAAGTCACGATTATTTATGTAAAAAAGTGAAATATTAAAAATTAAAAATTCGGACTATTTTTGTTCATAAAAAGAAAATATGACAACGTCGCATTTTCTTAGCTTTAAATATGAATGATTGGTTGAATGAAAATGATTATTTACTCGTACATATCAATGAAACTTAGATACACACATCGAGAGTCTAGTGGTAAATTTTCCTAAAAAAATAATTTTTATGTTACTAGATTCTTTGAAATGGCCTTATTAATACCCTAGAATTACGTGATGTAAAAAAAAACATTTAAGACGGTTAACTTATAAATTATATTTATAAATATATTACACAGTAAATAAACACTTTTACAATAAGTTAAGGAAGAATTTTGCCAAATAACCGTGTCGAATCAATAACAATTGAGAGGTCATCTATGGACCTCGGAAATAGGGGATTATTTGATGATAAATTCTGCCAATCCTTTGTTAAAAGTACCGTGTATTTATGATACATATTTGAACAAATTGAGCCCTATGGTTTACCCCGTTGACCTCAACCATTTCCTTGTTAAAAATAATGAAATAATTACTTATTTAACCGTCACAATGGTTCGTGAACTTTATGCTAGTGTTACCATGATTTTGGAATTATTTGGGACTCGATTTGAATATCATACCGGCTAAGTATAATAACAGTCGCACGGGTTGATCGATCAGGTTACGCTTGTTGCGGTCGCTCCATGGATTTACATATTTACATAAGTATCGAGAGTACTCCGAGTCTTGAGAAGTACGTTAAGCCGTTGATCCCAGCTGTCAAACGTGGATGACTTTGACTTTGACTGTCGTCACGGGTCATCAGAAGCCTAAAAGTCTAAGAAACAGTCTTACCAAGGGTATCGTGTTCCCCAGTAACTGGGTTGTGGAGGTCAGATAGGCAGTCGCTCCATGTAAAATACTGCTGCATGCGGTTATACTGGAAGCTGACCTCAATATAGTTAGGAAAAGGCTAGACAGATGATAACCGGATGTAAAAAGACCCATTACTAACCCGACATCTCTACGGAATGAAAACTACCTAACAGAGTTCAAAATGCTTCAAAATGCCTTTCATAGAGCTGTCACTCGGTTAATGAAAATGAAAAAACCAGGCAAGTGCGAGTTGGAATTTGACACTGAGCACGAACGGAGAACGGATGGACAGGCAGCCAGACGGACACTCTATCCAACCTTCCCATGGCCCTTCCAACGGAATGTTATACGGGCCGAATCGTGGGGCGGCTGCAGACATAGCACCCTTGGCGATCTGAACAGTCCGCAGGCGCTTCTTGATCCCTTACAAAACCATGTGTCTCCCTGATGGCAATTCTCCCAAATGGGTATGCACGAAACACAAATAAGTATGGACTTAGCCGTCGGTGCGCCGGGTCCGGGTCCGCAACAAGTCAATCGTCATCCTGAGGATGCCTCGTTGAGAGGTGAACCACGTGTCGATTTTTTACAGGGTTCTTTATGACTCTTAAAGAACAGTTAAACGGATTAGGTTACTACATACACGTCGTATATTGTTTAATAACGGATTTCCGCAAAGTCACGCCTGAATCAATTCTTGCAGAAGTTCATTATAAAATACAATAGACTTAATATGTTTAGTAACCTATTCCGCTTATCCTATTCGTAAGAGTTATAAAAACCTCTGTAAGAAATCGACACGTGTTTTACCTCTCAATGAGGCATCCTCAGTTTGACGATTGACTTGTCGTGAACCCGAACACAGCGTGTTGCCACGCCGTCTGATGATACCTCGTTGAGAGATGAAACACATACAAACAGTGACAGTGACAATGCAATGCTTATTACGGCAATGTAGTCGATCCGAGGCAGCGCCTCTGTTATGTCGCTAGCGGCACTCTATACACTTCCTAAATGCGAAAATTAGTTTGTTTGTTTGTTGCGCTTTCACGCTAAAACGACAGAACAGATTTGGATAAAATTTGGCACATGTGTAAACCATGACCTGGATTAGAGCATAGTATACTTTTTATCTCGACATTCCCACGGGATCGAGACTTATGCGGATGAAACCGCGGGGTGCAGCTAGTTAACTATAAGTCCTGATTTCCTAACGCTGTTTTTCCTTCACCGATGGCAGTAATGTCCAAGATAAACTCAGAAAGTACATATGTTTGCAGTTCAGATCAAATTATAATTTACTATCAATTTAATCAATTCAATTCACACATTTAGTACGTACGTACGTACACGACAGAACTATATGGAACACGCGAGAGTTTCTAAACGTGTTCACAGCTAAACCGCCACCGATGAACCTTGCTTAGCTCCGGCCGGTCCGAGTGTTATGTTGTAGACTCTGTCGAGCACTGCTAGGCGGCGCTGGCGTCCCGATTAGGCAACTCAGTAAAGTATTTCCGAATTTTTATTATATATTTAAAAGGTAACGTGTGATGTTACATTTAATTAAATATCTACAGGTAATTTATTATGATGAACTTGAAAAAAACAGTAGCAGACCCCAAAGCAACCTTTATTAGCAGATCTAATCTATATTAATGTTATAATAATTGGATTTATTATTAATTTAACACCGTAAATCACACATAACTTACCAATAATGTATTACTTATGATTTCCAATTTATTAATCTATTAACTTATAGATTACTCTTAAAGTTTAGTATTTTATTGATTTGATTGCACGATTATTACTGTCATTTAAAATTGCTTCCACAAGTGGCGATACTATGTACAGTACACTATTATTTTAATGGTGTTTGTACGTATTGACTCCTATCACTGTGCCTCTGTTAACCATAATTACCAAATGCAAAGGGCAACTGATAGATATCCGACGATTAACGAAACACGAAGTTTGCCGAGGGACATTCATTAAATATTTGTTCTGTACGTGTGACACATTGCACCCTGGACAGTCAGCCTCGCAACCAGCTTGCTGACTGTATAATATTGTTACTACGACATGAGTTATTATTACTTAATCTATACTTAGTTCTTCTTCTTTTTGTGTGGTTAGTAACTAACCTGGTGTCAGAGTCTTAAAGCCGCCCATGGGTCTCTGACTTGGTTTCACATGCCGTCGAGATATATCTCTCAGGCAATCAATCTCTCAGAAAATGTTTACTCACGATGTTTTCCTTCGCCGTTTTTGTAGCAAGTGGTAATTATACAATACGCATGTGGCGGTATCTACATCGCCACATGCGAACTACGCATCAAAGACCTGACGTCACATAATATCCTGACGTCACACAAATCCTGCATCGCGCAATGAGAGTTTACCGCGCGTTGGACATTATATACAATCTCCCAACTTCAACCTCTGGGCAGTTGCCCGCCAGACACGATACCCGTCTAGTCGGAGGATCCTCCTTTTTCTATGGTGGATGAGTCAACTTTACACCCTGTTCCTCATACCACTAAACGCACATGAATCCGAAAGACAGAGGTGCGTGCCTTAGGTTCGAGCTCGAGACCTATTACTTGGCAGTCCGAAGGTCACACCTCTAGGCTATCACTGCCATTCCATACCCAGTTTGAAACCAGGTATTAGTTTGTGCCGATACAACACAGCTGGAGGGCTTTCTAAATGCACCCCAACCACAATAAAGTTATAAAAACTAAAACCTAACTACGACAAAAACGTCAACTAAAAAGGTATAAACAAGAAATCACAGACAGAAAAATTAAAAATCCGGAGTCACGTGTTAATCAAACAAATCACGTGTGACTCCGGATTTTTTATTTATCTGTCTGTGATGTCTTGTTTCTTTTTCGTTTTTTCGTTCTTCTTTTTCGTCGTAGTTGGGTTATAGTTTGTATAACTTTTATTTCTATTTATTTTATTTTGGGATTATAATAAATATATTTAAAATGTGCTAGGGTATAGTTTGGGTCGGTGCGGGAGCGTTACCGGGGTCTGATCGGTAAGCACTTTCATGTGATATCCAACATGGCATGATAAAAATGAAAAAATAAATTGTTCGTAGATTTAAGTCCTCTAGAGGGCGCCATTTAAAGTGTATTCATTTAATGTGACGCCACATAGCCTATAAAAAGCGGACAATCAAGACGCTTCAAATGACACCTCCCTTGTTAAATTATGATGTTAAAATTAAGAAGTTATTTTAGGTAACAGATGAACATGCATACTGGTAAAAATCATAACCTTCCTTTTTGCCCTTTTTTACACAATTCTGTCTATTGCTAGTGTCGGTCAATCCTTTAGGTAGGAATCAAGCTCGTCCCACCATCTTCGGCTCGGCCTGTCGCGATGTCGTCGTGCGTGTATTGGGACCAATCACTGGTTCTCTTAGCCCATTTATCATCTGACACATAGCAGACATGTCCGGCTCAGTCCCACTTAAGCTTAACGGCTTTCTGGGTAACGTCCGTAATCTTGGTTTTGGCGCGCAGGATTGTGTTCCTTATACGGTCCGAAATTTGAACCACCAAGATATTGCGCTCCATAGCTCGCTGGCCCTGCAGTGGGAAAACGAATTACTGAAATTATTCATATCTAGGAACCCGCCCCTGGTTGTCACGGTTTCTTTGAATCAATTAATTGCACAGATTCCAGCGTGGTTTAACCAGGCTCGATAAATCAAATGAACCCCGAGATTTGCACTAGCCCCTGAAGCCTCATGTTGCATGAGGCTACAGAGACCATTGCATATCAAGGAGTAGACCGGGTGGCGCGGTAATGGTAGGGAAGACGTGCCCTGAGGATGTGGAAGGATTTGCGAGCCGTACCGGATATGCATCCTTGAGTAGGTACGGATTCATATTCATATTACATTTATGTAAGTTGAATATTAATGAACCTTCCGTAATAAATTATTTAAATGATGGTGAAAATCACAACAAAATCCGTTGCGAAGTTTAAAAGAACAACGCGGTCACACAAACACACGAAAAGCGACTTTAATTTGTATAATATATAGATTATTTTTCA
This sequence comes from Agrochola lota, assembly GCA_947364205.1. NCBI lineage: Eukaryota > Metazoa > Arthropoda > Insecta > Lepidoptera > Noctuidae > Agrochola > Agrochola lota. The sequence goes on along the minus strand of OX376246.1, from coordinate 1,711,150 downwards.
ACTAATTATTTACTCATTAACCTAAAAATATTTGCCGGAACAAAAACTAAATCGTGTTTTTGTTTTCGTTAATCCCAAACCCATGGTCACACTACGATATTAGCATTAGTATAGAAAATCAATTCGTCAGAGGCCAAGCATTGTTTTGTTAATTGTCTATGATTTCATCTCAATACTATGCTCTTGCGATGACTTAAGCTGACTTGTAGCTATGTCTCATTATGCTCTGGCCAAAGTGAGGCAAATCACGCACAGGATCTTAGACGAAATGCGCTCACGACGCGACGACGATTGTGTCGCGTCCCACGCGGTATTCGCCTGAGTTTGGTCTGAGAGAGATAATGTATGTCTAGCTATTCACCGGGACTTCGCCAGTAAGCAAACATTCTTCCTTAAAAAAAATACAAGGTCCACAAGGTCAAGGACAAGGTGATCAAGGTCACCTACACCTTTTAACAGAGAGTATCCGGACTGATTAATCAAAGACGACACGGATGGCGCAGTGGCTGAGCGATCGACTGCTGCGCAACGTGTCGCGGGTTCGATCCCCGCACGGAACAAATATTTGTATGATCTGCAAGTAGTTGTTCCGGGTCTGGGTGTTAGTAACGCACCCACGATACAGAAAGAAATTCTTAGTGTGGGGCAACGTTCTACGAAAAAAAAAAAAAAAGAAGAAGAACCAAAACGGCGGTGCCTGATCGTGAAAGGACATTAGGACGTAGGGATCTTAGTTATCTTAGATTTGTTGGCCATTTTCTATTTTGTTAAGTACCTGGTACTTGTTGGAATGGTTAACACTTTTATTTGAAAATATTGTAAAAGTCAATTAATAAAAAAAAAAGTGACGGTGGAGTTTCTTGCCGGCTCTTCTCCATAGGAAACGACTAATTGGAACCGTGCACCTAGCTTCTGACGTTTCATAAGTGCCCATGTTCGTTTATGTGTGATATAGGTATTTACCTAATAATAAATAATGCTAAGAATATATTTAAAAATTGTTGATTGTTACTTAAATTTTTTCCGTAATTGTACCTTAGCTCTAAGCCATTATAACACCTGTATACCTACATTATGGAATGCAAATAAAGATATGAATATGAATACCTATCACGCATTTTTTTGAAAGGTAGAATTTCGAAAAAATATCTTCCGGGACATTCTTAGGTGTTAAACTACGGCGTCCTCACCTTTCGCCTGACGCAGGTCCTCACCGGACACGGCTGTTTCAGGAGGTTCCTGTTCCGCATAAGGCGGGAGAAAACGCCCGGGTGTCACCACTGTGTGGATCGCCCGGAGGACACGGTGGAGCATACGGTGGAGGTCTGCCCTGCTTGGGTAGAGCACCGCCGTGTCCTCACGGAGGCGATCGGCGGCGGCCATCTCTCGCGTCCGACCCTGGTTCAGGCCATGGTCCGGGGCGAGAGTGCATGGGAGGCCGTCACTTCCTTCTGCAAAGCAAATGCTCGCGAAGGAGGAGGCGGAGCGCGCGAGGGAGATGCAAGCTGCACGCCCTCGCGCCCCTAGTCGCCGCAGGAGACGCCCCGGGCGTCGGGAGTCACGAGCCGACTTCCGGCCACCGCAGGCGCGGGCTTGCGGACGGTGAGCAATGGGTAGCTTGCCGCCCGATTAGGACCAGGCCCGGGTCGACGGCGCGTTATGTTCCACGCGCGCCTCAAAGAGATGTCAGCACCAACTGACGGGGTCCGTAAGGACCAATGCCTGCCGGGGTTGCAAGTTTGTCCGAAAGGGATATCGCGGCCCCGGCACACGGGCAACGGAAGGAACACGGGTGGGTTTTAGTCAGTAAAAGTCTGACACACCCTCCCGCTCCGTCCAGAGCGGGAGAAGTTATTTGATAATTTCTAAAAAGGTGTTAAACTAGAGGATAGAAGTCTGTGAAAATCTGTCATTTTTAACCGACTTCCAAAAAGTAGGAGGTTATATGTTCGTCGCTTATGTCTGTTTCTTTTTTTGTATGAAAGGGTATGCTCCCGAATTGGCCCCATATAAATATTATTAACTTTGCTTGGATAGTTTTTGAGTAAGCTTCAATAGAAGCTACTCAAAAACTATCCAAGTAAATACGTAGTAAGTACAATACGTTGCCTGTGTGTCGGGGCCGCGATATCCCTTTCGGACAAACCCGCAACCCCAGCAGGCATTGGTCTTTCGACCCCGTCAGTTGGTGCTGACATCTCTTTGAGGCGCGCGTGGAACACAACGCGCGGTCGACACGGGCCTGGTCCTTATCGGACGGCGAGCTGCCCATTGCTCACCGTCCGCAAGCCCGCGCCTACGGTGGCCGGAAGTCGGCTCTCGACTCCCGACGCCCGGGGCGACTAGGGCCGCGAGGGCGTGCAGCTTGCATCTCCCTCGCGCGCTCCGCCTCCTCCTTCGCGAACATAACTGCTTCGCAGAAGGAGGTGATGGCCTCCCATGCACTCTCGCTCCGAACCATGGCCTGAACCAGGGCTGGACGCGAGAGATCGCCGCCGCCGATCGCCTCCGTGAGGACACGGCGGTGCTCCGCCCAAGCCGGGCAGACCTCCACCGTATGCACCACCGTGTCCTCCGGGCGATCCACACAGTGGTGACACCCGGGCGTTTCCTCCCGCCTTATGCGGAACAGGAACCTCCCGAAACAACCGTGTCCGGTGAGGACCTGCGTCAGGCGGAAGGTGAGGATGCCATGGCGCCTCTCAAGCCACTCCTCAAAGAGGGGACTTATCGCCGCAATTCTGACGTGTGCTCTGAATTTAAGAAATGATCTTTCGTTTATTTAAATATCTAATGATAATCATAAAAATCTTCGCATAACAATAAATAAATGGAGGCAGTTCATTGTACTATTTTGTTACCTTGACATTTGAAGATATTTGAGATAGTCACGTCAGACATATTTGATTTGAGCTTCAAATTCGTGTGTTATGTACCTACTTATCAAGATTTTTTTAGTTTGAAATATCATTCTCTTGGAATTTGGAAGACGTGAGAGTCGAATCACTAGTTCGCATATTTTTTTAACCACGGCGGGGAAGTTCTTGTCCTGCATCTCACCTGATGGTAAGTGATGATCAGGCCGAAGGTGGAAGTGAGCTTCACCCGGAATCCTCAACCACAGAGGAACTGGCTATCTTACCTCTAACTGCCGAAACACAACAATGCTGTTAACATTGTTGTTATGGTGACAGACCTTCAAATTATTTTTTGTATAAAAAAATAAAAATACGGCCATTTATGTGACAAATTTTGATACTCGCAAATAAATCAAAACCTGCAGGGTACTTCCCGTTGACCTAGAATCATGATATTTGGTAGAAAACAAGCTCTCACAACACAAGCAAAGGAAAAAGTTTTATCACACTTTTTTTTTTACGGTTTTTTTTACATTTGCAGTTGGATAATTGACCGTGAAATATATCGATGTAGGTTTATGGATGGATGGAGAACATGTTTCTCAACTACTAAGTTAAGTTTGTTCTTGGGATAAATTCATCCCCCTTCATTGTGCGTGGCCCGACACGCACTTGGCCGGTTTTTTCTTCTTTAGTTTATTGCTACCAACCTGGGGGCTTAAATTCAGACACCAGGCTGACCAACACAACTTAACATCACGCCTGCATTTCCCGAAGACTTAGGCAGAGGTGTACCAATAGTACATCCACAATGCAACAGTTAGTGCGTTATCTTATCACCGTGAACGCGGCGTTATCTGACGGCGAGCTACTCATTGCTTACTGTCCGCTAGCCCGCGCCTACGGTGGCCGGAAATCGGCTCGGGATTCCCGCCCAGGGCGTCTCCTGCAGCGGCTAGGGGTGTGAGGGCGCGAAATTTGCCTCTCCCTCACCTCCGCCTCGTCCTTCGCGAGCATTACTGCTTCGCAATAGGGGGCCAGCCTATGACCCTAATAACATTTAACTAGGAACATAGGACATTGAAGTTAAGTTCAAGAGCGACTGGTGATCACGACCATAAAACTAACAAGGCAGCAAATATGAATCTATAATGTAGGTTAGACACTCATCTACATCATTATTCTGACCTTTTTCCCAGATCTTACTCACAAAATAACCTTCTACTCTGACGCATTCAATGGTATTCTAATAGTAAAGTTCTAAGAATTTCACCTTGGATTACTGCTTAGTGAATAACAACATTATATCAGCATGTATGTTCACAGTGGGGCTCGTGGTTAAGTAATAACAGCCGCACGGGTCGATTGGTCAAGTTAAGCTACTCTTGCCGTGGATGGGTGACCATCTTTACATACCAAGACCCCTCCGTGCCTCAGAAAGCACGTTAACCCGATGGTCCCGGCTGTCATTCGTGAATCTTTGACAGTCGTTACGGGTCGTCAGAAGCCCGAAAATGTGACACCCAGTCTTACCAAGGAGTATCGGGTTACCCAGTAACTGGATTGTATCAAATAACTTCTCCCGCTCTGGACGGAGCGGGCGGGAGGGCGTGTCAGACTCTTACTGGCTAAAACGCATCCGTGTTCCTTCAGTTGCCTGTACGTTGCCAGGGGCCACGGTATCACTTTCGGACTTTCCCGCGAAGCAATGCTACTTGGAGCAGAATTAGGTATGATGACTGCCGCGAATCTCCTTCACATAAAATAGCTGTATTAAATCAGAAACTTACCCGCGTAGCTGCCTATGAACACCGTAGACACGGAAAAAATGAGACACAAAATTGTAGAAAGATTTCTACGACGCAGTGTCAAAATGAAGAACCAAAATGTCATGTTTTGATAGAAATATAAAAACAGTAAAACCCAAAAAAAAAAACAATAGACGACGTATATTTAGTAACCGAATCCGGTTAACAGTCAGTCATAAAGGTTCGATTTTGTTTTTTTTTTTTTAAATTCTGAATTGATTTTGATTTAACTTTGTTTTGATTGTAATTTAACTTTGTTTTGATTGTAATTTAATTTAATTTTGATTTTAATATATATATTTTTTGTTTTGATTGTAACATTGTTTTTGATGTTAATGCTATTAACATATTTTTCTTAGTTCTACTAATACTAATACAATATGGATGTTTTTCGAAATAAATGATTGAGTTGAATTGAATAAAGAACCTTGTAAGAAATCACAGCAGCAGAAATAAAGAATCAGAATCAGAATTTCTTACAGGGTTCTTTATGACTCTTTAAGAACAGTTAAGCGGATTAGGTTACTAAATATACATCGTCTATTGTATTTTATAATGGATTTCCGCAAAGTCACGCCTGAGTCAATTAACTACAGTAAAACCCGTTTAAGTCGATTTCAATACAATAATAATTAGGTGATTTAAGAACACTGAGATCACCATTTTGTTTGTCCCGTGAGAATATCGGGATAAAAAGTATCCTATGTCCTAATCCAGGTCATGGTCTACCCATGTGCCAAATTTCATCTAAGTCTGTTCAGCCGTTTTAGCGTCAAAGCGTAACAAACAAATAAACTAAAGGATGTCTATTCGTCGGACAGATATGGAATTTATTCACTAAAATTACAATTAAATCATCAACCCAAACATTAACATAATAATGAAATCATCAGCTGGCTTGACAATTGACGCGGCCCACCCATCCTATTATTATGTGCACCAGCAGTGACTTAACCTCTACGCCCTACGCCTACGGACATGCCGTAAGCTAAACATAATGACTACATACATTATTGTAATACATACATTGTTATTTACAAGTGTTTGCTTATGGGTTTGCTTACGGAATTTAAACATTGAGTTTAGAAAGAAAAAGAAAATAAAGAAAGAAAGAATATAGATTATCCTGCTCGTGCACAAATATACCTGGCGCCTTACTTATGGTGGCCTTACAGTGATCATGCCAGGTGCTGGACTCTTAAATCTGTGATAACTTTTTTAGCACACGAGAGCAATAAATATCTAAATGTAAAAGCCATTAGCTCAGTATTCAAAAGAAAATAAATGAGAGCATTTTAAATTTAAAAGTTTAAAGTTGCAGAATTGTCTATGTCAGGTTGTAACATAGCTCTGTGGGTTGTAAAGACTGTCGAAAACAAAGGAAAAACGAGCGAGTGTTACAGTAGTCGCATATGGTGTGTTACATCTGACATCTTGGTTGCCAGTACCAACCTCTCGGAAAATGGATTGGTAACATCTGACGGCCAACACTAACACCGCATGCGCTTATTGGTCAAATCAAATAGTGCGCTTTTCCCCAGCTTCCTGTTACACACTTCCGTCCCTTTTCACGAAATCACTTCCACAGATTAAAGGAAACGAGAGGAAAGATGTTCCACATAGAAAAACCAACATTTAAAGTTCTTCTCTCGTATAGGCACAGATCCATCATCATCTGCCTAGCCTTTCCCCAACTATGGCGGGGTCAGCTTCCAGTCTAACCGCATGCAGGTGAATACCAGTATTTTACATGGAGTGACTGCCTATTTGACCTCCACAACCTAGTTACAGGGTAACACTCTTGGTAAGACTGGTTATCCGACTTTCGGGCTTCTGACTACTCGTAACGACTGTCAAAGATCTACGAATGACAGCCGGGACCAACGGCTTAACGTGCTTTGCGTGGCATGGGGGGTCTTGGGGTATGTAATGGGTGGGTAGAGCCACCTGTACTTCTATACTAATATTTGTGAGTTTGTATGTAGGGGTACTCTTGAGAATTACTGATCCGATTCCAAAAATTCTTTCACTTATTTGAAGCTACAGTATTACCGACTGTCATAAGATTTATATTTTATGTTAAAACTTCACGCATACGAAATCGCCGGCAGAAGCTAAGTGTTCTAGACTATACAGACAGTCATTTGTTATGATTCAAAATATTAATTTGGATTCATGTAGCACGTTGTGAGTCATTTCTAAATGACATACTGACACATAAGGATTCTTAGCGTCAAGGTTGTTTAGAGAAAATGAGACTAGTGTTGAGGCAGCGTTGATGAGGTATAGAATTGGATAGATGGCACGATGCTTTGTTATTTTTTTAAAGGTCATTAGCATTGTGAGTGTTGACATTGCTTTTGATTACCAGGTTATGGGTCAAATCTGGAAAGTAAGAATACGATGGATAATGTGAAAGATGATAGAAGTTCTGTTTACGTTTAGTTTTTATTTCTGCCTTAGTTAGTTCTCGATGATTTTGTGTGGTACATTGGCGTGTACTAGCTAACATATGGCTAATAATTTAAATTATGTTTTGTGTTGCGTAATGTAAATTATTTTGAACATAGAATCTTTTTTTTTGTTCTTCTAACTGAACAGACAGCTGTGCTGCTGGGGAGTTTGTTGCGCCACTTCTTCTTCCCAGCTAATGCACTAGGAAGTGGTGAAGGGTGGGCGTTTTGGGGGACTGTCTTATGTAATTTTGACGTTCGAAAAGTGCTGATTCTCAGCCTAGTTTGAATAAATGACTTTTGAATTTTGAATTGAATTTTGATATGGGTAGAAAGTGGGTGACTACTGATATGACGTCTAATATAGAAGTATGGAAGAAAAAGAAAATCACGCTACCACTAATAAATTGGTATAAGAGCAGAAGAATAATGAAGACTTACTTTTTAGGAAATTGCCGGAAACGTGTTATTAAATTTGTATGGTAAGTACCTTTACTTACCATACAAATTTAATAACACGTTGACAAATTGCCAGAACAGTGTTCTTAAATTTTAATGGTAAATGAAATTGCTGGAATAGTGTTCATTAATTTTGATGGTAAAGGAAATTGTCGAAACAGTGTTCTTACATTTTAATGGTAAAGGAAATTGATGGAACAGTGTACTTAAATTTAAATGGTAAATAAAATTGCCAGAATTTTGTTCTTAAATTTTAATGGCAAATCAAATTGCCAGAATTGTGTTCTTAAATTTTTATGGTAAATGAAATTACCGAGACAGTGTTCTTAAATGTTAATGGTAAAGGAAATTGCCGGAACACTGTTCTAAGTCAAAGCTAGATCATTTATTTGAAACGGGCACTTTGCAACGTTAAAATTTACTGAAAAATATATAATTGATTCTAGTTGCCCCTTCCAAAAGGTAGTTTCGTATGGAAAATAATGGGCAAGAAACTCCACCGTCACTATTTTATTTATTTTTTACAGTATTTTAAATACATTAATTATAATAATTATATGTGAAGACGATGCACCTAGAATAAAATTACTACGTCACAGTAGGCAAAAAGAATTAAAAACGAAGTAATGACAGATACATTAATTATGTGATAGATACACATATTATGAACATTGTAAAACTTATTCAACTGAATGAGACGAAATTCAAATCTTGTAGGTATAAAACGCACACTATGCAGGCAGGCATATTATAAGTTGGGGGATTACATCGCTGATAAAAATGCTTGGCTGCTGAAGATTTTAAGACCATCTTTGCATTGTATAAAATAAATTTCCTTTGTATTATATAATTTCAGAGCACAGGTGTGAGTACTATGTACTAAAGAGCTAACTAACATTTACCGGGTCTTTTATTGACTTGAATGTGCCCTGGTGGCTGTGAGTATGTCATGCTCACACAGATGTCTCGCTGATGGTGGCGCGTGTGTTGGATCATTTAGCTCCCTTCAAAATGGTTGAGCTGAATGGTGCTAATCCATGCGTCATGTTCGTGAACGGGCGCCGTCAGTTGGGACTGGTCATCTCTTAGCTGCCATGGCTGATTTAAATTTTAGAATTGTTCTTTGTTTTATCTTTTTGTTATGGACGCTCCTAACATGCACGTCTTTCTACATTGTTCTCACATGTTTCATTTCAACATGAATGATGTAACCAATATTTTGAAACAATTTATTTAAAAGAGTGCCCGTGGAGGTTCTTGCTCGTTCTCCTCCATAGGTACCTACTACGCTTTGGGCAACTAGCTTCATATTTCTGACTGACCGATTCCTTGACAATTCAAAAGTGCCTGTATATTGAAATAAATGCTTTGAGTTTGAGTTTGAGTAAATGATTTTCCTAAAAATAAATATAATTAATAAGTCAGTGTGTGAGGTAAAGTAATTACAGAATGTAAAATCAAAGTCATAAAAACTAAAAAAAAAAAACAAAACAACCGACTTCCAAAAAAACCACTACATTGTGAAAAATTACTTTATTTCCGAATTAAAGTAATTTTTCAGTTTGTAGTGTTTTTTTTGGAAATCGGTCGATTTGTTTGTATTTTTTTATTTTTACTTACCCCACACAAATTCGACTAGAACTACCTGCTATTTAAATAACATTGACAGGAAGTTATTATAACATCATCCATATAAACAAAGTGGGAAAAAATACATATTTTTGAAGTTAACTCAAAAAGAACCAAAGCAAAGTTAATAAAAAAAAATATGGAACCACGAGAGCATACCCTAACAAACAAAAATAGAATTACGTAAATCCATCTATATTATGATGGAGCTATACCCGAACATACATTAAAAAAAAAAAAACGTCCGAATAGGAAAAAGTGAAATTCTAATTAGTCCGTCAGTCAGATAATAAAAAAATATTAGACACGTATTTTTTGCTTTATCACATTAATAAAAATTACTTAAATAAAACGCATTTTAATTTGGGGAGTAGGGGTCGATACGTCACTAGTACGTATAAAATCTATATACTCGTGACGTCATGGCACATTTTACGTCCATGTATCGCCGTAATCTTTACATTACGTAAAAAAAGAAAAAATACGTGTCCAATATTTTTTTATAATCTCAAAGACGGACTAAAAAAAAAATTTTAGTCATCATCCCTATTGATAACCTCCTTCTTATTTAGAAGTCGGTTAAAAATAATCATCATCTGTCTAGGCTTTTCCCAACTATATTCGGGTCAGATTCCAGTCTAACCGGATGCAGCTGAAGGTTAGTTGGGTGGGCGGTGGACAGAGTATTTTAGTCCCCGGCAACATAATTTTTAGAGGCTCGGTGCACGCTTGCAGTCTCTTCATAAAAAATACAAAAATTCTCCCACATGCATTTAAATTGGTAACACAATATATTTAAAAAAAGGTTAAGCCAATTATCATTACTCATTAGAACTCCAAATACAAACATTTGACAAATTATCGATATTCTAAAATGGTGACTGTTAATTTATGTGGGTGGGCCGGGCCAATATTTGAGTCACCCACTTCTGACATTGAAGAGAGAAAGATTAGGCGCCACATATGTTTGCTGACGACCAATATTGCCTAATGTATTGTTGAGGTAGTCACAAACCCGAAAGTCTGACAACTAGTGTGCCCTTTTAGAAGTCGGGAGTCTTACACCTCACTCCCCCCGCAAGTATGAGGTGACCCGCAAAAGCGGGACCAGAGTCCGGAATCGTGGAAGGCGCACAAGATCTCATGATCCCCAGTCCAAGTGTGTGAAGGAAACACCGGAATGGTTTATAATCAGTAAGAGCAGTGATAACCTAGTAATGTGACCGTCGGACTGCCAAGCCAAAGGTCTCGAGTTCGAACCCAAGGCACGCACCTCTGACTTTTCGGATTTATGTGCGTATTGTATAATTATCACTTGCTTCAAAAACGGAGAAGGAAAACATTGTGAGAAAACCGGCATGCCTGAGAGATATTTCTCGACGGCATGTGAAGCCAAATCAGAGGCCTATGGGGCGGCTTTAAAACTCTGAAACCAGGTTAGTCAGTATCCACAAGAAAAGAAGAAGTAAGACTCTGACAGACCTCTTCGCCCGCGGCGGAGAAAATCCTTGAGGATTTTCCAGCGCGGAACTAAAAATGTTACCCAGTAACTGGGTTGTGGAGGTCAGATAGGCAGTCGCTCCATGTAAAATACTGGTATTCAGCCACAATCAGCTAGACCGGAAGCCAGACAGATTACGATGTTTTGTTGAGGTATAACCCCAGGTTGCAACGCCTCCTGCCAGGGTCGCGAGTTTGTCCGAAAGGGATATCGCGGCCCCGGCACACAGGCAACGGAAGGAACACGGATGGGTTTTAGTCAGTAAAAGTCTGACACGCCCTCCCGCTCCGCCCAGAGCGGGAGAAGTTATTTGATAAGTTCCCACACTCAAAAAAAAGGCACCACATGTGTTTGCTGATAGGCAATATTGCTTAACGTATTGTTAAGACTGTCTCGTTGGTCTCAGTGATAGCTGTAGAGGTGCTAGGTTCGATCTAAATGTCAAGCAACGTGATATCTTGAGTTTTTCTTTTGAACATTCCCAGTCCAGAAAATCACAGTAGGCTTGTCTCCAATTGGACGGAAAACATCGTGAAGAAACTGGCATGCCTGAGAGATATTTCTCGACGGCATGTGAAGCGAACTCAGAGGCCCATGGGCGGCATAAAAACTCTGACACGAGACGGTCTACTCACTAAGCGTAATCCGTAGTTTGAGCCGATGTTACGGGCCCTATGAACCTTGTCTCACTTACGGTATGACTGTAAATGAGAAGCATCGCGAAGCGCCTGTAACTTCGGCCGATACTACGGATATCGCTTAGTGATTAGACCCCCAGGTTAGTCACTAAACCACACGAAAAAGAAGAAGAATCTCGAGGTATCACGAGGTTATGCCTACGTGACGTTAGCAGAGCACGTACTCTCCAATAAAACCTTGGAAATTTTGGCACTTGCAATTCAGGGAAAATCAATATAAACGTATTTGAATCATTGTTGACTCACTAAGCTAATTCAAGGCAAATTGACTCATACAACGGAAAAAATCATTCAAAGAGGATATTATAATTATCTGTCTGAAACTGTCTCACGGCAGGGTCAAGGGGCAAGGCTTCTTTTTTAACCGACTTCTTAAAAAATATCCCGCCAATTTTAGTTAGGTTCTAAAAGAGTTCTTCCAGTGACGAAAATGAGACACTGACTCTGGAATCATTTCGTTCTAAAGCTGTAATTATACGTAGTATGTTGCCGCTAAAATTTATTTTCTCGCAGTCAATGGTAAAAAGTAGAGAACAAAGCTCGTGCAAAAAAAGTCTTCTCGGTCCTTGTATCCCTCGCTCCGCTAAAGATTGGTCCAGTGGTCGCAAGCGCTACTGCTGAGCATAAGGTCGTTTGTTCGATTCCCAGATCAGGCGAATTGTTATTGGGTTTTTCCATCTGGAATTTCTGAGTAGCAGCCCTGAGTCTGGATTTGTGCCCGGTTGATGGCAATAGGCTCGCCCCCTATCACATGGGACTAAAACATAACTGGCGAAATGGTGTACTATAGAAACAGCTCTGCCTAACCATTCGGGGAAAGGAAAAGAATGCGTGGTGTTATTTTGCTTATAGTTAAGAGCCGTTTTTTTTTTTTTTGGGTTTGGGAAATCATCAAATAACTTCTCCCGCTCTGGGCGGAGCGAGAGAGCGTGTCAGACTTTTACTGATTAAAACCCACCCGTGTTCCTTCCGTAGCCCGTGTGCCGGGGCCGCGATATCCCTTTCGGACAAACTTGCAACTCCGGCAGGCATTGGTCCTTACGGACCCCGTCAGTTGGTGCTGACATCTCTTTGAGGCGCGCGTGGAACACAACGCGCCGTCGACCCGGGCCTGGTCCTTATCGGACGGCGAGCTACCCATTGCTCACCGTCCGCAAGCCCGCGCCTACGGTGGCCGGAAGTCGGCTCGTGACTCCCGACGCCCGGGGCGTCTCCTGCGGCGACTAGGGGCGCGAGGCGGAGCGCGCGAGGGAGATGCAAGATGCGCATCTTGCATCTCCCTCGCGCGCTCCGCCTCCTCCTTCGCGAGCATAACTGCTTCGCAGGCACAAAATATATGCGACAAAATGTTATTTGATCGTATTTTTTTTTATTTTATTTTTTATTCTGTCTTTAAATTATTTATTATAACGGACAGACACTTCCCTATGTTTATTATTCTAGCGTATGGCACTCGTGGGTTGCTGGTGAAAACCAGCGTCAGGTGGTTCACTTTGTGTTGTCATCTGACATTATGCTGAGCTGAGGCCGTTTTGGCATTATGATAATTTGTTGTCTGTTTTTATAGTTTTTAAGGTGTATTTTTTGTAATGCCAATAAACGCATTTATCTTTATTTCTCGACGGCATGTGAAGCCAAGTCAGAGACTTCTTAAGCGTTGTTTGTGTTCCTTGTATAGTGAATAATTAGTACGTATGAATACCTTGGTGTCAAATTGGACAGCTGTATTAACTTGTTTTATATGTAACGACCTACAGTGTTGCTTTGTTGGCTGTTGATCTCGTACTTTGTTTTTATTGTTTTACTTATTCTACTTCTGCATGCTTCACCATTAGACGACAATTATTTAAGTTATACACAGACAGCTGTGCTGCTGGGGAGTTTGTTGCGCCATTTCTTCTTCCCAGCTAACGCACTAGGAAGTGGTGAAGGGTGGGCGTTTCGGGGGACTGTCTTATGTAATTTTGACGTTATAAAAGTGCTGATTCTCAGCCTATTTTGAATAAATGACTTTTGAATTTGAATTTCAATAGGCTCCTTCAAAATACTTATCTAGAAGGGAAAAAGGAATCTTTATAAAATGGATACACCTAGATTACCTTGTCCAGCTAACCCATATTGCCCTTGTCCCTGGATCGTCACCTGTCCCTGTCCTCCTGTGCTATAAGACCCTCCACCTCCTTGAGAGTATGAGCCCTGGCCGAACTGGTTCTTTTGGACGGTTTTTTTTTTTTTGAAAAAATAACTTTAATATCGGAAGTCGGTGTCATTGGTTTTGAATTTCTTCCGAAATTAAAGTTATTTTTCACTTTGTTGTATTTTTTTTTGGAAGCCGGCTGTTTTTTTTTTTTTTAAACGTTTTATTTATCACTTTTTAGTTGTGGTACCTACCCCACACAAATTCGAATACCATTACCTGCTTTGTAAATAACAGTGACAGGAAGTTATCATTATATCATCCACATATACCGAAGGGGGAAAAAATACGTATTATTGAAGCTTACTCAAAAACTATCCAAGCAAAGTTAATCAAATTTATATGGGACCAACTTGGGAGCCTACAACCTACCTTTCATACAAAAAAATATATTTTCAAAATTGGTCTACAATTGACGAAGAAAACAGCGGACATACATAAAAAAAATCCATACGCGACGAACATATATCTCTCGTATTATCTCCAACCTTAAAAGTAACGCCGAGGGTTACGACAACATTACCCTTGACATGCTAAATATGACTCTGCCGTATGCACTAAGTACTGTTACTGACATTATAAACTGCTCAATGGTGACGTCCACTTTCCCTGACCAATGGAAAATTGCTTCCGTTAGGCCCTTACCAAAAAATGCCAATCCAACTGAAGTAAAAGACCTACGCCCCATTAGCATTTTACCGTGTCTGTCTAAGGTGTTGGAGAAGATCGTCAGCCAGCAATTAACGCAATTTATAGAACAATATAACTTGTTACCGGACTTACAGTCTGGTTTTAGAAAACAGCGAAGTACTGCGACTGCCTTACTAGATGTGACTGATAATCTATTATCAGCCCAAGATAAAGGAATGTGTTCATTGCTGGTCTTGCTAGATTTTTCCCGGGCATTTGACACAATACATATCCCGTTATTACTGTCAAAATTAATTTATTACGGATTTGACCCCAGCGCAACGCAATGGTTCCGCAGCTACCTTAGTGATAGAAAACAACTTGTGGATCTACGTCTGGGAGACGGCACTGCCCTTACATCTACTCTTACTTCCATTGACAGAGGGGTTCCACAGGGATCTATATTAGGCCCAATTATGTTTATTTTGTACTGTGCAGATGTAATTAAATGCCTCCAGAGGTGCAAGTACCACATATACGCCGACGACGTCCAACTTTACATATCCTTTAGACCAGATGAGTACGATGGTGCCATCAAAGGTCTAAACGATGACCTTCGTAGAATCGCCGCCTGGTCCGAAGAGAATTGCCTATCGCTAAACCCAACCAAAACTAAATACATGGTATTTGGCACAAGACAGCAACTAGCTAAGCTACCCGCAACGTTTCACCTGGAGTTAATGGGCGAGCCAATTGACAGAGTCTATGAAGCCCGAAATCTTGGTCTTATTTTGGATAGAGACCTTCGTTTCGAAAAGCACGTAGCTGACTCGGTGAGAAATTGCTTTTACCGCCTGAAGGTTCTGTACAAGATTAGGCCTTACTTGTCAGAAACATTACGGGAACAGCTTGTGGAAACCCTTGTTCTGTCTAGGTTGAACTACGCTGACACAGTGTACGGCCCGCGCTTATTGGCTCGTACAGACCGCCTCATCCAAAGGGTACAAAACGCTTGCGCTCGGTTTTGTTATAATATTCCTCGCAGAAGCCATGTAACACCTTTCTTAAACAAGCATTTTACACTAAAAATGAAGTCCAGACGCAAACTACACTTGGCTTGCCTTCTGTTCGGTGTAGTTAGATATCAGAAACCGGACTACTTATACAACAAACTAAGTTGGGTTACGAGTAGACGGGAATGCGGAAGAAGGCAATGCTCGCAACAACTGTCGACTCAGTCTCAGGGTACAGCCGCTTTTAGAGGCACCTTTCGTTATGCGGCCTCCAAAGTATGGAACAACCTGCCACCACCGATTAGAGCTATTAACACGATAGGCGCTTTCAGACGACGCTTACGGCAGTACCTCATAGATGCGCAACGAAAGCTGGATATGGTCACACTAAATGTATCAATTATATGATGTTTATGTACCTTGCCGTGTCTCTGTTGACAGTAACCGTAATATTGCACGAGAATGTAAATATCTGCTGTTGTACAGATGCTTTGGTGGGAATGATTCTTTCTCATTCTCACACTCGGTCCCCTGTGTCCTCGGCCCGGGGATTGATGTTGCTTTTGTCAAATCCGCGGCTTTCATTATTATTCTGGTTTAAGATCATTTATTCTCATAAGAATAACACTATTCACTTACATGAGAATATTAAAACTAAACACTTAAAAATTGCATAGGGTTGAGGGTATTACAAAGTTTAGACCTCGATTATCTAAAATGTTTCGAGGGTAGGTTATAAATCTTTTGGTCACTCAAAATGTTCGTTCGATACATGCAAACAACAATTATTATCTTACACAAATTTATTATATTTAAGTATACATATACACATTGCAGTATGTAACTGATTTACATCCGTCACCTCACACTTCAGGTCTAGTTGAAAACCAGCGTCAGGCACTAGTTGTCTGGCATTTTTGCTGAACTAGGCCTATTTGGCGCAGCCGCAAGGCACACTTTCCTGCTAGTATCATAAAACGCAATTTACACTTTATTTGTTTTCATTCTTTTTTAATTTGATTTTTGTTTATAGTATAATATGTTGTGTTGTGTGCCTTTTGTGTGCGTGTCTGTGCTAAATAAATGTATTTTCTTTCTTTCTTTCAAATATAACCTCCTCCTTTTTGGAAGTCGGTTAAAAAATTGAATCTCATAAAAGTGAACTGTATCGTGTTCTTATGAAATAAAGATTCTTTAAAACTAAATGTGAAAAATATTTGGTTAAAAACAGTTGCTAATCATTACTTCACTTTAACCAACAACGTTTATAAATAAATTCATAAAATAATATGATACAATATTATGAAAGTAACTTGAATCATGCCATAGCTTGCGAAATTTGAAAACCCATAATAATACGAACGTCATAATCTTTTATTTATGTTCATTTGCTTGAATGAGGTCTACCTCTCTCCCTTTATGTGGCAAGAAGTGACTAAGGGTTTAATACTTACATCATATGCCTAGCCTCTTCCCAACTAACTTAGGGTCGGTTTCCAGTCTAACCGAATGCAGCTTAATACCAGTATTATACATGGAGAGACTTCCTATCCAGGCCCATAGGCAGTGGGCGGGTTTTGGGGTTCAAACCCCCCCGAAATGTGCGAAACCAAATGTTCAATTCAGAGATCGACTACATAAGCAGTAAGAGTACGCTTACATACTCTATTTTTATCGACTGTGGATTTGTATTGCGTCGACGGGTTCGGCGCGCTTGCGCTCCTCCTCCAATGGCATTCTGAATGTGATTTCAGACCGGTGGAACTCTCCCCTCTTACAAAAGTGGATAAGTGTTCACACACACTTATCCAAATAATCTATGTTGTTTTGTTGGTTATTTTTATTAATTTAATTTAATACTAACATTAGGCTAAGTTATACTACTATTAACAATATATGGATGTTTTTATCTAGCTATATATATAAAATACTTTGTCCTGAATGACTGACTGACGGATCAACGCACAGCCTAAACGGCTGATTGTAGAGACCTGAAACTTGGAGGGTGTGTTTTTTGTATGAAGTAGGCATCCGATAAGAAAGGATTTTTCGAAATTCTATCCCTAAGGGGGTGAAAAAGGCAGGCAAAGTTTGTATGGGACAACGTAATTCCTTGCTCCAATCTACTTCAAATTTTGCATAAACATTCTTTAACAGAATTAATGAAAGACCCGTTTCGTATTTTATTGAAATTCATCCCCTAACGGGGTTAAATAGGGGTAGAAACTTATTTTGGGAGTGATTTGCTTCGAAGTTGATATCAATACTCCTTAGTGCTTTTGATTTAAATTACATTTTATTTTGACACAATGACATATTTGAAAACTCAATCCGATTTTATTCAAAAAAGGTTGAACTCACACATATGCTTGGTGCTTGCAATGCAAATACTCTTTAAAATTGGAATCTCTCGAAAGTCACCGTACTATACATATTAGTACCGCATTGAAGGTTTCTAAGCTTTACAGAGGTCTGTATTTATTCCTAGGATTCCCCTAACACCATCAAATTACCCCTTCGAATTCAAGAGAGTGTAGTTTCCCATCAAAGTATGCTTCGCAATGACTATAAACAAAGCTCAAGGTCAAACTCTTAAGGTAGCGGGAGTAGACTTGAGGGAAAGCTGCTTCTCCCACGGCCAGTTTTATGTGACATGCTCCAGAGTAAGCGCACAGAGTAACCTGGTGATTCTAGCACCCGAAGGAAACACAAAAAAAATATTGTTTACAAAGAAATACTGCGGTAGGTGTAGTATTTCGATTTCGTTATGAAAAGATAATACACCCATGTAACTTTCGCCAGATCAAAGGCCGAGCTTCGTGTTCATAAAATATAAAAAAAAAAAACAGGTTTAATTAACCTTTATATCTATACACTATAAAGATTGTTATATTTTATAATTATTCAAATATTTTAACATAATAATTTATATGTTATAACAAAATTAATAACGTAAAAAACCAATAAAAAATCCTATTATAACCATTTTCGACTTCTACGCGGACGAAGTCGCGGGCAAAAGCTAGTCTGAAATAAAATATTTGAATTGAATTCAATTGATTGCATGAACTCCTGTAACTTCAGCATTCTCTGAGAGAGTCTAATCTATCCAGACCGGGTGCTAAAATTTTCGCCGGGGTGACCTCCGCCGTATGCTCCACCATGTCCTCCGGGTGATCCACAGCACCAGCACTTCGACCAGCTCTGTGCTTCCCACATCCAGCGGTTTCCTGCGGCTTTCACAAGTTTATCGGTCCATCTTGTGGGAGGCCTTCCAACGCTTCGTCTTCCAATACGCGGTCGCCACTCCAGAACCTTTCGGCCCCATCGGCCATCTGTTCTGCGAGCAATGTGCCCTGCCCACTGCCACTTAAGAGACCGATATATGCCAGTGACCTTGGGTGGTTAGCTTGCGTTTTCTGTGCTGAGCTCAGACAATGTGTCGTGCGTCCAGCCAGTAATAGGACTCGCCCATCAAGGAGCGCTGTCCTAAGTTAGACGCATTATTAATTTATTATACATAAAACATAAGTATATAAATATAATAAAACTAAAAGATTAATAATTAAATTATCTTTAAAATGGTGAAGGTTTCATAAAAATACGATTGATAGTTTTTGCGTAATTCTCAGTCTTTTATCCGCGTTAGACATAATTTTACAAATTAATTACACTATCTAATACAAACATATTCTAAAATATTCACAAGTTAAGTTATCAGGAAAGTGCTCTAATTAAACTTTTTTTTTTAAAATCATTATCACTACTCGTTTAGACGTGATCTTCAGTACACAATCATTCAATCAAAGTCGGTTATCGTCAACTTAAGTTTGGCAATTCTTTGTGCTATGGCGGTTACGTTGGTTCTCCTGCGGACAACTGTCAAAGATCTGACAGTCAAGACCAATGGCTTAACGACCTTTTCGAGCCACGGAGTGGCCGCGATATGTAATGGAGGGGTCACCCGTCCACGGACCGACCTCAACAAGCGTAAGTTAACGTTCCATCGACCCGTGCAGCACACAATAATGATTTCGAAAAACAAATAAAACTAAACATTCTAATTCCTATAAACGAAGGTAGTACACGATAAATATGGACATGTCAAGATGTTTTCTTGCAAGCCACAATTATGACTAATTAGTCTAATTAAAAACACGCGATGTCAAAGATGAATACAGCAGTCACTCCGCATTTTAGATATGAAGCTACAAGTAGAAGATGCGCGGCGGGCTCGACTTGTCGAATTCAGTAGGCGTAACGTAGTCAGAAGATATAAGAGTTACGCGATAGAAAGAGAGGTAACTTCTAGGTGAATATCATCATCATCATTCAGCCGAAAGACGTCCATTGCTGGACATAGGCCTCCCCCAAGCACCGCTACTTCGACCGGTTCTGTGCCTCCTGTATCCAGCGGATTCCTGGGGCCTTTACAAATGTGTGTACATAATGTGTGGTGATGATCTGAACAATAAGCTAACTATAATAGATCGATTTCTGTGATGGGAATATTTTTTACTACGATTTTGCTGTAGATCGTACCAGTATTTTTTTTATTTGACACGGTTTTATTAGCTTGACCTGTATCTATCTATCTATCTATGTAACGGAATCTTTCAACGTAATATTCACCAACTTCAAGACGTTCGATTAACTTGAAAATTTGCACCCGTATCAAGGACCGATGACAATACAATAATATCATAATTTTGGTCGCTGATCTGATGATGGAGTCAGGAGGTGGATAGTGTGGAACTCTTCAGCAACTTCTAGTAAACCCCTCGAGTTTGAGCTCATATGATTCGGTTAGACGAGTCCAGTATATTGCACTTGGTGTTGAGGGCCTGATGATGGAGTCAAGAGGCGGATAGTGGAATTCTTAAGTGGCTATTAGTAAACCATTCGAGTTTCAGGTTATATGATTCTTTTTGACGAGTCTAATAGATTGCACTTGGTGTTGAGGGTCTGATGATGGAGCCAGTAGGTGGATAGTGGATTTCTTTAGTTACCTACTTAACTAGTAAACCGGTCAAGTCTTGACTTCGTTGACTTTAGATTTATTAACTAAATGAAGAATATACTAAACGAAAAAGTTAAAAAAAATTGTAGTTTAAAAAAAAAGTCAAAAACACGCTTTTTACACGAACAAAAAAGCGTGGAGCGCTTTGTTGTAATTAATTAAAAGTATATACAGCTAGAAAGTGCTCCACGCTTTTTGATTTAGTCATTGGATATAAAAAAGTGACAAGCTGGATTGGTACTTATATTGTAAGTAGTACAAGTCAAATTAATTATTTTTAAATTTTAGCTTTCGCTAGGGTTTTCGCAAACATTAGACTTATTAAATCTTCTTTTCGTGTGGTTAGTGACAAACCTGGTGTCAGAGTTTTAAAGCCGCCCATGGGCCTCCGACTTGGCTTCACATGCCGTCGAGAAATATCTCTCAGGCATGCCGGTTTCTTCACATGTTTTCCTTCACCGATTTTGAAGCAAGTGATAATTGTACAAAACGCACATAAATCCGAAAAGTCAGAGGTGCGAGCCTTGGGTTCGAACTTGAGACCCATGACTTGGCAGCCTGACGGTCACACCACTCGGCTATCACTGCTATTAAAATCATCAAATCATCCTACGACATACACAAAGAATAATAATTACTATTAACCGTACGTACCCGTGACGACTGTCAGAGATCTACAAATGACAGCCTGAAGAACATGCCTTAATGGGGTAGCTGGAAAAATACAAATACATACTTATACTCACGCCTGTTCTCATGGGGGTAGGTAGTAACTACAGAACGCCACCAGCTGCGATCTTTACATATTTCTTTCGCCTCGTTTACATCCATGCATCTGGTCATACACGCACGCCGGTTGCGAGTACTACGCACCTGACCTTACTGAAGAACATCACCAAGGTCAGTATATGTCATTCTAGGGCGTCCCCTCCCTGGGCATGCCACAGTTGCGGCGATAAGTCCCCTCTTTGAGGAGTACCTAGAGAGGCGCCACGGTGTCTTCACCTTCCGCCTGACGCAGGCCCTCACCGGACACGGTTGTTTCGGGAGGTTCCTATTCAGGATAAGGCGGGAAGAAACGCCCGGGTGTCACCACTGTGTGGGTCGCCCGGAGGACATGGTGGAGGTATGCACGGCTTGGGCCGAGCACCGCCGTGTCTTTGTGGAGGCGATTGGCGGCATGATCTCTCGCGTCTGGCCCTGGTCCAGGTCATGGTATGAAGCGAGAGGGCGTGGGAAGCCGTCACCTTCTTCTGCGAAGCAGTTATAATCGCTAAGGAGAAGGTGGAACGCCTGAGGGAGAGGCAAATTTCGCGCCCTCACGCCCCTAGCCGCCGCAGGAGACGCCCTGGGCGTCGGGAATCGCAGGCCGATTCCCGGCCACCGTAGGCGCGGGCTCGCGGACGGTGAGCAATGGGTAGCTCGCCGTCCGATAAGGACCAGGCCCGGGTCGACGACGCGTTATGTTCCACGCGCGCCTCAAAGAGATGACAGCACAACAGAAGGGGTTTGCTAGGACCGATGCCTGCCGGGGTCGCGGGAAAGTCTGAAACGGATACCATCATACCATCAAAGGCATACTATTCTATAAACGACTACTTAAATGATAAGAATAGTTGGTCGCTGTGATTAACTCAAGACAATGTTTATGTTCTTTCTCCAGATTACCTACTGACAAGTTATATGAGTTTATATAATTGTATTTTTTAATTTTTTAATTTGACTTTATCGTCAAGCTATTTTTAATTTTATTTCAATTTATAGTTGACATAATCTACTCATTACAATGTTTTTTTTAATGAGTTGTATTGCAATATGTGGTTAGCTAGTGACCTCGACAATTGATCATTTTAGTTTTTGTTATTAGTAATTAACTGTTTGTTTTATTTATTTTATCTCGATGGTCCTAGTTTATCATTTATAACTTCCAGTTACAACTATATGTAAGCGGGCACGCCCTTTATGCCCGGAGGCTTTTATTTAGATATTAAGTTCTGTTTACGTTTAGTTTTTAATTCTGCCTGAGTATACTTCTCGATGATGTTGTGTGGTATATTGGCGTGTGCTAGCTAACATATGGCTAATAATTTACGTAAATTATGTTTTGTGTTGCGTAATGTAAATTATTTTGAATACTATTTATATAGAATCTTTTTTTTTTGTTCTTCTAACTGAACAGACAGCTGTGCTGCTGGGGAGTTTGTTGCGCCACTTCTTCTTCCCAGCTAATGTACTAGGAAGTGGTGAAGGGTGGGCGTTTTGGGGGACTGTCTTATGTAATTTTGACGTTCGAAAAGTGCTGATTCTAAACCTAGTTTGAATAAATGACTTTTGAATTTTGATTTTTTTTTTTGAATACCCTGCCCCCTGGCAACGTACAGGCAACACTGAAGGAACACGGGTGAGTTTTAGTCAGTAAGAGTCTGATACGCTCTCCCGCTCCGCCCAGAGCGGGAGAAGTTATTTGACAATTACCCAACTTAAAAAAAAAAAAAAGCGTCCCCTCCTGTCCTTTCCATTCACTTCGCCTCTGTCTATTCCTTCGTGGAAAACAGGGGAGATGTTATGTTATGAGCGGAGCTATAGGTACTAGATATAGCTATGCAGATGCTAAGTACGTCATTCATTCATACACAGGAAAATGAGTTATTTCATAAACAATATAACGATGTACTTACTATGTTATAATAGCTTTATTGTAATAACTAGCGATCAGCCGCTGGTATTGACTGTTTTAAATTAAGACTAAATCAATCTACCTAGCCTTTTCCCAACTAAGTTGGAGTTGGCTTCCAGTCTAGCCGGATGCAGCTGATTACTAGTATTTTACATGGAGCGACTGCCTATCTGAACTCCACAACATCAAAAACCGTAAAAAAAAAAGTTATTGGCTAATAATATTCTTTGTGTAAATATTCTATTTATATATATATATTAATATAAGATGGATCACCATCTTAACATACCGAGACCCTCCGTGCCTGTCATTCGTGTATCTTTGACAGTCGTTACGGGTCGTCAGAAGCCCGGAAGTCTGACAACCAGTCTTATTAAGGGGTATCGTATAACCCAGTTACTAGGTTGTGGAGGTCAGATAGGCAGTCGCAGTCGCTCTATGTAAAATACCGGTATTCAGCTGCATCCGGTCAAATTGGAAGCCGATCCCAACATAGTTGAGAAAAGGCGAGGCAGATTGATTGAGTTTAGAAAAACAACGCAGGCATACAGACAGAGTCTAAAAGCGAGTTTAATTTATATTATGTGTAGACAATAATTATGACGACGTATTTAAAAATGTCGTAAATTATACATCAGGTATTTAAATTCCGCTAAATTACGGGTAAAAAATACGTTGTTTACATTGTGTTTCATCAATCAACTTTGTGTTTTTCCAAGATTGTTGTAGTTTATAAAATTTATTTACATTCAAGAAATGCTTAGGAGTCTGTAATACCTCAGTTCAAATTCACTCTTTAAGTCGCTCGCACGATACTGCTCGCGCAGTAAGTGAGAGCAACATTGAGCGCGCGGGGAGAAGGCTCCAAGGCACCAATAGTTTAGGTAATTTCTATTTATTGCGAAAATAATGGAAATTAATAAAAAGTGTGTGTGTGTCAGCTCCAACGCACGAGTGGAGTTTTCTCCTTAATAGGAATGTCTTTGAATATGCAATAGGCAAAGAGCGTAAATAAACGCATCTCTTAAAAAAATAAAACCCTATCTCTAGAAGGACATAATAGTAACCCCTTTTTTTTTCTCCTCCCGCCTTTCCTGAACAGGAATCTCCTGTAACAACCGTGTCCGGTGACGACCAGCGTCAGGTGGAAGGTGAGGACGCCGTGGCGGCTCTATAGCCACTTCTCAAAGAGGGGACTTATCGCCGCAACTGTGGCGTGCCCAGCACTGAGTTGCGACAATCGCACTCTCCATGATATGCCGTGATTTCTCGACATAATAGTAACCATTTTTGTTTTTTTTTGGGTTGGAAATTATCGAATAACTTCTCCCGCTCCGGGCGGACCGGGAGGGCGTGTCAGACTTTTACTGACTAAGACCCACCCGTGTTCACGGCGCTCACCCATCGATCACCGTCCGCAAGCCCGCGCCTACGGTGGCCGGAAGTCGCCTTGCGACTCCCGACGCCCGGGGCGTCTCCTGCGGTGACTAGGGGCACGAGCTCGAGCTCACGCGCTCCGCCTCCTCCTTCGCGAGCATTACTGCTTCGCAGAAGGAAGTGACGGCCTCCCATGCATTCTCGCTCCAAACCATGGCCTGAACCAGGACCGGACGCGAGAGATCGCCGCCGCCGATCGCCTCCGTGAGGACACGGCGGTGCTCCGCCCAAGCCAGGCAGATCTCCACCGTATGCTCCACCGTGTCCTCCGGGCGATCCACACAGTAATGACACCCAGGCGTTTCCTCCCGCTAACCCTTTTTTTTTCTTTTTTTTTTGAGGGTGGGAAATCATCAAATGACTTCTCCCGCTCTGGGCAGAGCGAGAGGGTGTGTCAGACTTTTACTGACTAAAACCCACCCATGTTCCTTCCGTTGCCTGTGTGCCGGGGCTGCGATATCCCTTTCAGACAAACCCGCAACCCCAGCAGGCATTAGTCTTTCGACCCCGTCAGTTGGTGCTGACATCTCTTTGAGGCGCACGTGGGACACAACGCGCCGTCGACACGGGCCTGGTACTCATCGGACGGCGAGCTGCCCATTGCTCACCGTCCGCAAGCCCGCGCCTACGGTGGCCGGAAGTCGGCTCTCGACTCCCGACGCCCGGGGCGTCTCCTGCGGCGACTAGGGCCGCGAGGGCGTGCAGCTTGCATTTCCCCTCCCGCTAACCCTTTTTTTTTTTTTTTTTTTTGGATGGGAAATCATCAAATGACTTCTCCCGCTCTGGGCAGAGCGAGAGGGTGTGTCAGACTTTTACTGACTAAAACCCACCCGTGTTCCTTCCGTTGCCTGTGTGCCGGGGCCGCGTTATCCCTTTCGGACAAACCCGCAACCCCAGCAGGCATTGGTCTTTCGACCCCGTCGGTTGGTGCTGACATCTCTTTGAGGCGCGCGTGGAACACAACGCGCCGTCGACACGGGCCTGGTCCTTATCGGACGGCGAGCTGCCCATTGCTCACCGTCCGCAAGCCCGCGCCTACGGTGGCCGGAAGTCGGCTCTGGACTCCCGACGCCCGGGGCGTCTCCTGCGGCGACTAGGGCCGCGAGGGCGTGCAGCTTGCATCTCCCTCGCGCGCTCCGCCTCCTCCTTCGCGAGCATAACTGCTTCGCAGAAGGAGGTGACGGCCTCCCATGCACTCTCGCTCCGAACCATGGCCTGAACCAGGGCCGGACGCGAGAGATCGTCGCCGCCGATCGCCTCCGTGAGGACACGGCGGTGCCCCGCCCAAGCCGGGCAGACCTCCACCGTATGCTCCACCGTGTCCTCCGGGTGATCCACACAGTGGTGACACCCGGGCGTTTCCTCCCGCCTTACGCGGAACAGGAACCTCCCGAAACAACCGTGTCCGGTGAGGACCTGCGTCAGGCGGAAGGTGAGGACGCCATGGCGCCTCTCAAGCCACTCCTCAAAGAGGGGACTTATCGCCGCAATTGTGGCGTGCCCCTCCCGCTAACCCTAAGGTCACTATTACGTCCTCCTCGCTCCTGGCGTTTCCACTCACATCTGCCTTATACCTTTTAGTAGTCGCTTTCTACTCATCCTCTCAACAAGACCAAACATTCTAAACAAAGCTTTTTAAGATTTTTGTCACTACATCTTCTTTTAAACCACACCGTTGCCTTATCACATCATTACTGAAATATATGGGGCCTTTATTCAATGGGGATGTCAACAAAAAAAAAAAAAAAAAAATTTGGACACGTATTTTTTCTTTTTTCACGTAATCAAAGGATTACGGCAATACATTGAAGTTAAGACCATCAACCAGTTACTGGGTAACACTATGCCCCTTGGTAAGACTGTTTGTCAGACTTTCGGGTTTCTGACGACCCGTAACAACTGTCAAAGATCTACAATTGACAGCGGAGACCAATGGCTTTACATGCTCTCCGAGGCACGATCCGAGATAGTATAGATTATTGCCATATAAATTATCCAAAATATGACTGTATATGGTCATAAAATCATCATTCTCTGCATCGGTGATTATATTTTATGATACGACTGTTAATAAAATCTATAAATAATTCACAAAACGATGCTTCGAGCGGCTTCTGTTTTTAATTACTATCCGCCAATAGTTTTTATTGTTGTATAAAGTTTACACACATACATAAATTTACGCCTTCTTTCCATGGGATAGGGGTAAGCAGAAACCACGGAAAGCCCACTGCTACGACCCTTACCATAATAGAGATGGGGGCACTCCGCAAAATCATTTAAATAAAAAGTTACTTCGACACAATAAAGTGCAATTCAGGTCACACAGCGCTACCGACGGGGTCGAAAGACCAATGCCTGCTGGGGTTGCGGGTCTGTCCGAAAGGGATAACGCGGCCCCGGCACAGCGCTAATTACCTACAGTTATATTCACCTAGAAGTTGCCTCTCTTTCTATCGCGTAACTCTCTTATATCTTCTGACTACGTTTTGCTCACTGAATTGGCCCGACAAGACGAGCCCGCCGCGTACTTGTAGCTTCATTTCTACGTTTCTTCTCAAAATCTAATATTTTATTTATAAAGGACATACACGGTTAATTTTAGCTCGTTCAATAAATTACAATTTAAAAAAAACACGAAAAATCTAATTTATTGTTTTTTTTGTGAAATAATGAGAACTCGAAGTAACTGCGATCAATGCATATGTGTGTAAAACGTATCGACGAACGGCAACACTTGCGAACGGTACCCATTGAAAAATCCATTCATCGATCAGACAGCATAAAAACACATACGCAATAGATAAATAGGTACACAAATAAAAATACGAAAAGCGAATTCAGACTTTATTTCATAACCGTAAACGGTAACAAATAGAAATTTCACCAAACTAGGTACAAGGTAAGTAGGTACGCAGTTTACTAAAATTATTCTGAGAAGTGTCCGACCGGACTTCAAAAGGATGCACAACCGAATTCCGCGGTTAAATGTATAAAAATAAGGTCTTAATTCGGTCCAATATTTTCATAGAAAAGGGCACCACCATCTTATAATGAACTCTATTGGACAGATAAAACGATTCAAGAAGTTCCTTTGTAGAAGCCGCCGCGCCGCGGCCGCAAGCAAGCATTGTCGTATAAAAATTGGTTTAGGCAGTATTCTTTTTATTTATCATAAATATGGTAGGTAGGTATGCTTATTAAGTACCTATTAGCTCGATTGGTCGACACTCGATTCAAGGCCTTAAATACAACTCCCAAGCGTACTCGTCGTGTCTAGTTGAAAAGGTACGAGTACTAGTGATTTCGTGATGCGAGAGTGGTGAATGAAATTTCAGTTAGTTTCTCTCGTTTACGAGGAGATGTGATAGTGGTAAACACCGTGCCGTGCTTCCGATACAAACGAGAGATAACGAGGTGAATGAACTTACACCAACCTATCGTACCAGAAATGAAATACCTACTTGCAGGTACTTACTTGCAGCCGGACTCGCACACGCACAGCTGTGCCGCGCTACGTCATCACCGAGCGGATCGCGTACGATCTTGCGTTTATGAATGAAATAGTGGAAGCGCCACCAAGATTTAACTCGAATGACAGAATAAAAGTGATAAATTTCTAACTTCTATATTAGATGTCTTAAAAAAACAATAACAATGCTAATAGTACCTATTAATCGTCTGGAGTCACTGTGTTTCGGCTCCAGAACGATTTAAAATTAATCGTGTATATACCCATGCCAAATTACAGCTTTCTAGTACTAACCGTGTGCTATATTTACGGATATGACTAAGGCGTTCGACTACGTAAGTCACGAAGTCCTTTAAAAAAAAACTTTTCTACGGCATAAGGGGAAATGTCCTGGAGCTTATAACCTCTTTCCTTAGTGGCCGAAAGCAATACACAGAAATATATAGAATATGTTTTAAGACCAAACACGAGTTTAAATATACATCAGATAGCAGAGAAGTCAAATGTGGTGTACCACAGGGTAGCGTTCTGGGGCTACCATTGTTTCTATTATATATTAACGATTTACCACGGCATATGCAACATCCTATGGTGTTATTTGCGGATGATAGTATGGTCATAATAAAATGTACTGATATAATAAATTATGAAGAAGAGATTAATGTAACATTAAAAGGTATTATTTTATATAATCTTAAAAAAACAAAATTAATGCACTTTTACCAACGGACATCCCCGCCTAACGTAGTGGTTAGTTATAGTGGACAAAATGTGGACTCAACAGATATTGCAAAATTTCTAGGGATCTTAGTCGATAGCGGTCTCACTTGGAAACCTCATGCTGAAGACGTTTGTAATAAACTGAGCAAGTCAGCTTATGTGCTGTATAAACTATCCCATGAAGTAAACTATAATATACTCCCTGACAGCTTACCACTTAAGGTTCGGGCTAATACTTTGGGGCAACTGTAGTGACAGGGAGCAGATTTTTAAGGCCCAAAAACGTTGCATAAGATCTATGTCAAATCTGAAAACTACAGATACATGTGAGCCCTTTTTTTTTGAGGATTGGAAATCATCAAATGACTTTTCCCGCTCTGGGCGGAGCGAGAGGGCGTGTCAGACTTTTACTGACTATAACCCACCCGTGTTCCTTCCGTTGCCTTTGCGCCGGGGCGGCGATATCCCTTTCGGACAAACCCGCAACCCCAGCAGGATACATGTGAGCCAATGTTTAGGTCACTGAAAATACTGACCTTCCCATCGTTGTATATTTTAGCTGCAATTTTTGTTAAAATGAATTTAAATTTATTTCCGTCACTAGCCGATATTAGGACTCGTTCAGGTCCTATGAGAACACAATATACAAAATTACAAAACAGCACTACTTAGGAAAAATATTATGTCAATGGGGCCTATAGTATACAATAAAATTCCGCACTATTTTAAAGAATATCCCATACGAATATTTAAATCTAAGCTGACTGCATTATTAATAGAAAAATGTTATTATTGTATAAAAGACTTTTTAAATGATAAAAATATATAACAATAAAAAAATATAAATGACATAAATATGAGAATTTATACTATAACAGAATGACTTAATTATTAATTGTTAATTTGGATGAAAATTGTATCGTTCGTTTTTACGACTGCATGATTTTTATGAAAATTGTATAATTTGTATATTTTAGTTTTTAAGACTTTGCATGCCGTAAGGTAGAATGTAGCGGAAACACTTAGTGATGTGCCATCTTATACCTGTACCTACATTGTTGGCAAATAAATGAATCTGAATCTGACATTATCTAATTAAACTCATCTTTCGTGGTATCCATATTTTTTAAATACTATAAAATTCGAAAGTATGTCTGATTTCAATGAAAAAAATGGTACCGTAGACCGTTAGGGCATGGGATGGGATAATTACAGGCGAAAGCTAATATTATTATAATTATTTAACTACCAAGTTTGAATTCTAATAATTACAACAATAAATAAAAAATAAGGAATAATCAATTATTTTATTAGTATCTAATAATATTTATTTTCCACGTGCCTTTAATAGCACAGTATAAATAAGTAACAGTATTATGTCTTCATAGTAAACCACCGTAACGACGCGCTTTGAAATCTCAGTGTACATAAATTATGTCTGTTATCTGTACGTACGCAACAGTCTCGAGTGCGCAGCAGTTACGCACGGACGCGGAAGGTTTATCTACAGAGCGGCCGATCCAGCCTGTCCTTTGCTGTCCTCCCCCAGCGACACCCCAAGCCAAGGTCCGAACCCCACAGGGGGTGCCCTTATTGTATATTCGCTTAGTTTCTAAGTTTTATGCCCTGGCTAGAGGCCTTCATTTATTTAGGCACCCATAGAAAAGTCCGGTAAAGCAGCCGACAACCTACTAGGTTGATCTGCAAGAAGCCATTCAAAAATAACAATAAGGTAATTATTTTAAGGTCACTGCCGAGACATAATACTGTTACTTTGTATATAAGTACGTATATAATAATAGTTTATTTACATCAAACTCAAAACACAAAATCAAAGAATTTATTTCAAATAAACAAATCACAGGTTCATTTAAATTGTCAAGGGGTCGCGTCGATCAGTCAGAAAGATGAAGTAAGTTGGACATTCCAAAGCGAAAAGCAAACGTAGTAGAAGTCCTATGAAGAAGAACGGGCAAGAAGCTCCACGGACACTCTTTTAAATCAGAATGTTGTTACAAAATATTGGTTTACATCATTCATGTTGAAATGATACACCTGAGAACAATGTAGATAGACGTACACGTTATAAGCGTCCGTAATAAAAATATAAAAACAAAAACATTTTTTTATTTTTATAAATACAAATAAACCGTGACAGCTAAGAGATGACCAGTCCCCACTGACGGCACCCGTTCACGAACATGACGCATGGATCAGCACCCATTTTGTAGGGAACTTAATGATCCAACATCATCGGAACATAAGATAACATATAAGTACTGTTACTTTATTATACTGTGGTAATAGTGAAACATTGTAAGTAAAAGTCGTTAAAACAAGTTACTAAACTATAAAACTAGTCTATTAGGTGTGCTTAACGGCCTATAAAAACGGCTGGTCTTAGGAACACGTACACTTTGTGCGTTTGTTCACCGCAGCCGT
Source organism: Agrochola lota (assembly GCA_947364205.1). Taxonomy (NCBI): domain Eukaryota; kingdom Metazoa; phylum Arthropoda; class Insecta; order Lepidoptera; family Noctuidae; genus Agrochola; species Agrochola lota. The sequence continues at coordinate 1,680,136 of OX376246.1, read as the reverse complement.
CATCAGCAAGTCACCGAGAACGAGATAGTGGCGCCGAAATAGCGAAACATATCATTTGCTATGGCATGCGGCCAAAGCACCTGCCACCCGAGTGCTATTATCCCGGCCTTTGAAGTTTCGAGTAGTTCGGCGCGACCGCTAGACCTCGGCCCGAGATTGTGCCCCTCACAAATGTCGATGTCGATGTGCCGGCAATACCAAACATGTTTGTTCTTGTCCACACACTGACACAGCACCGGCGCTGTTCGCCCGGATTTTGTTTTGTCTATTTTGTCACAACTGAACAGCTGAGTTCGGTCGCGGTGGATAAACAATTACTGTCACCGGGACCACACGTTTTGTGTGTATATATTCTCTCTAAGATTATGTGAAGACCATGTAGATTATTGTCTGAAATGTAGCTAAGATTACTGTCTTTAATGTTCTCGTTTCCCGGTGACGTCCCAGTGCCGGCTGGACAAACGCCTTTAGAATGTTCTATTAAACGGCCAATGTTAAAATGTCGGTAATCTTGATGAAAAGATTGGTGTTGACCAGTTAAACTGGTATAGATATAGAGTCATACTCGGCAAACATTGTAGTGATTATAATTAGTTGAAAAAGTCATCTTATACATAACTTGCCTAGCCTTTTTCCAACTGGTCAGTTTCAAGTTTAAACGGATGCAGCTGAATACCAGTATTTTGCATGGAACGACACGATACCTCTTGGTAAGACTGGTTGTCGGATATTCGAGCGTCTGACTACCTGTAACGACTGTCAAAGATCGACTGTTGACAGCCTGGACCAACGGCTTGACGTGGTTTTCGAGGCACGGAGGGGTATCGGTATGTTATGGATAGTCACCCATCTACGGACCGGAGAATGCTAAAGACAGCAATCCTACCTACATTTCAGACACTAATCTACATGGTCTTCACTCATGATCTGAATAAGATTATGTCTGGATTTTAAAAGAGACTGCGACCTCCGAGTTTGTTTCGGCCTTACTTCTCAGAGTAGTCAGATAGGAAACATCGACCTCATCTAGTTTTTTTAAATATGATTGATGTCTAAAAGTGTTTGTACAAAACTACTTACAGAAATAAAGTCATTTATCAAAGAACAAACAATTCATTCAAATATGTACTTCAATGAAAGCGGATCTTAAAATCTTGGAAAATCCTATTGAGAAGGTTGTAGTACTAAAAACGATGACAAATACCTGACATCAAAGATGGACATTATTTGAATAATTCATGTTTCTTATTAAAGGGCAAACCGTTCCGTTTATTTACTTGTAAGATGTCCTTTACACTCAGTGAATCTGCCTACCTTTTCCCAACTATGTTGGGGTTGGCTTGCAGTCTAACTGGATGCAGCTGAATACCAGTATTTTACATGGAGCGACTGTCTATCTGACTGACTACTGGTTAACACGATACAACACCCTTTACACTATGGTATATTTGTTGATTCGTCAAGGCATAATTTCAAAGACCAGTGCTATTTAGACATGTTAGAAATAATATTTTTTGCAAATTTTGTACATTTATCATTTTTTTATATTTGCATGAATGCAGTCCATGGTGAAAAAATCATCATCGTCATCATCATTGCAGCCGAAAGAAGTCCACTGCTGGACATAGGCCTCCCCCAAGCACAGCCCCTTTGACCAGTTCTGTGCTTCCTACATCCAGCGGATACTTGCGGCCTTGACCAGGTCATCAGTCCACCTTATGGGAGCCCTTCCAACACTACGTCTTCCGGTACGCGGTCGCCACTCCAGAACCTTTCGGCCCCATCGGCCACCGGTTCTGCGAGCAATGTGCCCTGCCCATTGCCATTTCATTTGGCAATTATTTGGGCTATGTCGGTTGCTATGCGTTTTGCCGCCGAGTATGACGGAATCAAATAGCTTCTGGAGGGCCTTGAGAACGAGTGTTCCGCCTACCTTTACTCCTAATCCTCTCCTCCTTCGGTCGTAATTCCGTCATCATAGCCAAATTATATTTGAGCTGCTTCAGAGCCATCCGACTTTCGTACAAACTGACGTCCGGGATATCTTCGGTGTAGTGTCGGGTCAATCTAGTTCTTGAGTCGTTTGCCAGATTTGTAACGGGGTTACTGGTTGACATCTATAACTAGCTTCATATTTCTGACTTACCGACCCCTTGAAAATTCAAAAGTACCTGTAATTGATTTATTTGAAATAAATGCTTTGAGTTTGAGTTTGACATGTATACCTGTCTATAGAACCTCTCGATCTATCTCAACAGCTCAGGTTTGGCGGATACGGTCGGGCCATCATCGGTCTTCAGTTTCGTAAGCTGGTTCTGCCCAATCACACAGATCTCTTGCTAAGACTTTGGAGCCTTTATTCCGCTTTATCGCGTCCATAATGCGGTCTGTAGTAAAGCGGCGAAGGTCGCTTTTCAAGGACTCAGAGATCCGTCTATTGAGCTGCCGGTACCTGAGCGCATTGTCTGAAGACTGCATGATCACGTCACGCCCCTCCTCCATGAGCTGTATAGTAAGATCAGAGAGTTTCTTGTTTCTATTTGTACGATGGATCTTGAAGATTTTAGACCCGACCGTATGGACAGTTTTCACAATCCCATCGATGTAATCGTCCATATTGCTCGTTATCCTTATCCGTTGCTACTTATGACTCTTTTATAACTAAAAGTGACGCATTATTCATTAAATAGTTTTATGTCGCATTAACTAGAAATCACCTTATTAACACAGTGTTATTATTTAATCGATTTCACGTGCTTTGGTTGTGATGTCATCACCTAATGCATGCTGTTACCGTCTCTAAGTCTCCAGTGGGAGTGCCCGTGGAGTTTCTTGCCCGTTCTTCTCCATAGGAAGCTACTACGCTTTGGAATGGGCAACTAGCTTCATCTTTCTGACTGACCGACCCTCTGACAATTCAAAAAGTGCCTGTAATTGATTTAATTGAAATAAATTATTTGAGTTTTAGTCGGGAATAGTAAACTGTAGCCTAGTCTTACCAGCAAGGGGTATCGTGTTACCCAGTAATTGGGTTGCGGAGATCAAATAGGCAGTCGCTCCATGTAAAATATAGGTATTCTGCTACATCCGGTTAGACTGGAAGCTGACCCCAACATGGTTGAGAGAAGGCGGCAGATGTTGATGAGATGGGTTTAGAACTAAGGAACAGAGGGTCCAAAAAGATTTTAAAAGGCATTTTTCGGTGATATCTACATACATAATCCGTCTAATTATGTACCTATAACATTACGCATATATTTCTTGAAGGGGTAGACAAAAGTGTTAATTGATTCAGGCGTGACCTTGCGGAAATCCGTTATAAAATACAATAGACGTGGATATATTTAGTAACCTATTCCGCTTAACTAATTTTATGCTCTAGAACAATTGTATGAGAAACAATTTTTTTTTTTTTACTCTTCATAAAAAACTCTGCAAGAAATCGAAACGTGTTTCACCTTTCAACGAGGCATCCTCAAGATGTCGATTGACTTGTCGTGAAGCCGAACACGGCGTGTTGCCACGCCGAGCGCAGCACGCTCTGCGCCCTGCGCTCGGCGGTCGTTGAGAGGTGGCAATTTCTCCGGGACTGAAAATTCCTGATGACAAAAGCCAATAACACTTTGCTCGACCCGGGAATTGAACCTAGGACCTCATGCTCAGCAGTAGCGCTTGAGACCATTTGACCAACGTGACATTTTAATGTAATAATCTTGTTAAATGTATAATCTAGTTGAAATATTCAAAATTTATGTTCATAAGTGGGGTCAAATGCCAATTGCATCCGTCTCGGTAAGCAGTCGCCGATCCGGTTTAAAAAAAGATGGGAATGCAAAAAAAAACATAAACATGTCGCTGTTCTTAATTTCAATGTTTTGTTTAGCTTTACTTAAGCACTTGTCCCACGAGGATGCGACTAGTTATCGACAATTTTCTTACTCAAGAAACGATGTTAGTCCCACTTCAGTAAAAGAGATGCCTATGTCGTGGCCAGATCAATTTTAGCCTGCTATTTCATGAAACACAACCATTTTATGAAATGGCCAGCTGAAATTGGACCTATCGCTTAAACGCAAAGCTTAAACTGATATGTCCGTCGACGTTTAGCCATATCATTAACGTAGGTGAAATTAATGTAATCTGTGTTCGCAATTTAACCTTATGTGTAGGCATTACAGTATTTTTTTCTAAAACTCGTGTTTGTTTACATGTTTGGCATATTAATTGCGAACGCAGATTAGGTAATGTCATTCATGAAGTGATAAATTCTAAGATCTGGCGACGACACATATGTAAACACACCCGGACTCCTAAATCGACCAATCCTGCACTTTCTGTATAGAAGTCATAACTTTTTAAATGGTCGTGAATTCGAATTTAGAACAATAATTACACCAAAATTATGGCCAGTATGTCAGCTTGGAAACTGAATAAAAACTTTTTGTTTGACTCATAATTATTTTGATGTTTTAGATGGAATTGCACGGTGGCTCGATTTAGAAGTCCGGGTACCTATAAATAGTTGATGGTCGACTGTTCACACTATCAGCGAGAACGTTCTCTTCACTAGTTTATCGCAGCGACAAGAGCTATCAAAGAAAATACTCGCTCTGCGACGCTCTTTTGGCGGGCTGAACACTCGCTGGGTACATACGCATACCTGCAAGTGATTCGGCAGTTATTCTACTCGTCACACTCGCTCGTTGCACAGCGACAAAACTATCCGAACTACACACCCACTGCTCATTCCTCACCAATTCTTTTCTATAGTTGCTAGTTTCACTCGCTTCTCAAATACTCGCTGTCGTTTCTTTGGTATTGTTCGTCGAGTTGAGCTCCTTAAGTTCTGAGTTGAGCTCCACGATTACTGACTAATGCTTGCACTGACTGGACAGGTCCACTCAAACCTGTGTGGTTCTATCCTTAAAAGACCATTTCAGACACTAATCTACATGGTCCTCATATGGCCTGACCAAGATTATGTCTGGACTTACAAAGAGACTAACCTCTGAGTTTGTTTCGGCTTTTCTTCTCAGAGTAGTCAGATAGGAAACGCCGACCTCATCTAGCTTATTTTTAATATGTTTTAATATGACGTGTAAAAGTGATTCCAATATCCTATTTACAGAATAAACAATTTCATTTCCCGCTAATTGCCGGCGGTGGGACAGGTGTCTTATCTACATATCATAACAGCGGCTTGAACTTTCAACTTTTAGTAGGTATTTAAATATTCAACCAAAATATGTAGAAGAAGCGCTATATGTAATGGATGTCGACCAGGGAAGTACGACCAGTTTGAAGCATAATTATGGGTGCAGTATTATTTACATGGAACGTCTGCCAATCTGACCTCCACAACCCGGTTACTGGGTAACACGATACCGCGCGGTAAGACTGGTCGTTAGACTTTCGGGCTTCTAACCATTATTATGATTCTTGACATTTCTCGGCACCCCGGGGTCCCGGACCTTTAGAAGGCGTACGAGGGACCAAAGCCAACTCGCAGAGGCTTGTTAGACGTTTTTAATAATATGAGGCACGAACCGACGATTATTCTTGTATGTTCTATGAAAGTGCACCCAAGGACAAACCCCGGTTGGTGTAGCACTATTGCAGGATACGGAAACAAAGATATAGGACTATGGGTTTGGGTGGCTTAAGTTGACTGGTGACCTGGAACTATGGAAGGACTATGGCCCCTGCCTGATCAATGTTTTATATGTACACGGATAAAATCGCAGGGGGTGACTTGCACACTCAATAATGAGCCCCCGAAAACTGTCGCTAGCACATAGTGACGTGGCGACAAGGGGGCAACATGTCCTGATCTGCTTGAGGAGTGGAGAGGTATTCCACGGCTTTCAGAACAATCCCAGAGCCCGGATGATGGTCAAGATTCCTACGAGCACTTACTGGAATGATTCCTATTATTTTTAAATTCTGTAGTTCTAGTTTTTTATTCATTGTACCTACTTTTTTTTTTATTCTGTTATTAACAGGCTTTGTATGTTGTACACATAGATAAGAAAGAGGGATGTCTTCTGGTACAGGTATCTCCATACTTAAAAGAAGGCCTCTACAACTTGTTTATACTTGTTGATTATGAAATAAACTTTTTTTTTTCTTGTTTTCTTACTAGCGACTGTCAAAGGTATAAGAATGACAGCCGTACGTGATGGATGGTCACCCATTCACGGACCGACCTCGAAAAATGTTGCTTAACCTTGGTTATCGACCCGTGCGGCTGTTATAACTTAGCCAAGAGCCCCTTGAGGAAAACGAAAGAAGCATAACAAGTTCCGCCATTGCGGGTCTGGTTTCTAGGATTCCGTACCCGAAGGTTGCAAAACGGAACCCTGTTACTAAGCCTCCGCTGTCCATCCGTCTGTCTGTCAGCGGAATGTATCTCATGAAATACCGTCTCGTGTAATAGGTAGATAGTTAAAATTTTCACAGATTGTATATTTCTATTGTCGCTAAAACAAAAAATAATAAAATTAAATAAAGTAGATAATTATATTCCTACAAACCACCTTTTTTGGCGTTTTTTGCAATGTTTTATCACTATGGTGAAGCTCTTGGCCTGCATCTCACCCGATAGTAACTGATGACCATACCGAAGGGTGGAAGCGAGCTTCACCCGGAATCCTCAACCACAGAGGAACTGGCTATCTTACCTCTAATTGCCGAAACACAACAATGCTGATAACATTGTTGTTATGGCGACAGACTGAGATAAGATGGTGGTAGCTAGCCAGGCAGACTTAGAACAAGCCCTACCACCAACCATACCGAGCAGAAAATTTTGAAAACTCTGGGTCTGAGACAGGTGGTCTAACCACTAGACCACAGACGTGGTTAAAATATATACAGTCAAACCTGGGCAAGTGAGAACTGGGTATGCGAGAAAACTCTATAAATGAAAGTAATTGCCAGGTCCCGTCATTTTAACCTTCTAAAACTCTATAAGTGAGAATCAGAAAACCCTATGTACAAGAGAAAGTCATTTTTCACTCGTGGACCTCTATAACCGAGACTACTAAATGCCTGTACCTCTATAAGCGACAGTCGAGCATAATTAACATCTGCTATTTATGACTCATTCTTAAGTTTCGTGGAACTAACATTGTCTTTGTTCTCTTAATTTTCGAGGGATTAATTAATATTGCTTTGGTATCGTATTCTATTCTAATGGCCAAATTTGCGTATGTATCGACTTATTTGTCGAACTTACTACAGTTGATAAATATCAATTGCGAAGAAAAGTTCGGCACGTACTCATAATGTTAAAACGAAAAATCAAAGTGTTGTCTGACTTAAAATTCTGAATGCGTTTGAGTGCGGGAATTCGCGAAATGTCAATGTCAATCTATGTGAAACTGTAATCAATAATACCCATACAATACATACATGTATATCACTACATATTCGCTGTTATTTTTATAAACCTCTATAAGTGAGAAAGGCCCCTCCTGTGTCTATAAGCTAGAAACTCGAGTTTGTGAGAAACCTCCATAAGCGAAAAAAAGATCGCCGTCCCTTGAACTGTCGCTTATCAAGGTTCGTCTGTATATGATACAAAACCCTTCGTGTGGAAGGCGGAATCGCACCTCACCTGTTTTTTTAACATGAAAAATGTGTTGAACTTAATAACGATTACTTAACTAAGGAATTTAGGTCTTGAGTCCAAACGTTATATGACTTTGACCTTCGACCTCACACTAAGTTTTTATATGTTACTTTCTCTAAAGCTAAAAACTAATCGATTAATCCGTGTTAAAGCTATTGATGCCGCGGTTATTTTATAGATGGGTGACCGTCTTCTTCTTCCGTAGCTGACTAACTCATTGGTCTAGTGGTTGAAAGAGCGACTGCTAAGAGTGAGGACCTGGGTTCGATACCCAGGTCGGACAAAGAAATTAAATCATTTTATTTCTGTAAGTAGGTTTGTACAAACACTTTTACATGTAAATCATATTTTCTTTTTGTATTGACCAATTTTAGGACTAGCTTTTATATTGTACTTGCTGCGCTTCGCGGTTTCATCCACATAAGTCTCTATCCCGTAGTATACCGGTATAAAGAAGTATAATATAAAATTGTTTCTACGTGTACTAAATGCCGTTTTTTGAAAAAAAAAAAAAATTACAAGGCATTTTAATGTAAAGAAATCACATATATCTATAAAGCCAATTTGTATGTTTAAAAAAATAGGAAAGCCACGGCATCAGATGAGATTCCAGCAGAGCTATGGATAAAACTGGGAAATACTGGTGTTACATGGTTGACTAAGCTTTTGAACGAAATTCTTATAACCACCAAAGTACCAGAAATGCGGAGAACTAGTAACCTGATACCTTTCACTAACAATAATGGGGATGTTGTGGACTTTGGAAATTATAGAGGAATCAAGTATCCTCGTAAAAACAAAAATAACAAATATAACACCGAACCAGTGCGGCACTACAGACGCAATTCATTCGGTGAAAATACTTAAGGAAAAGTAAAAATCTCGCAAACAAGACCTCCACATGGTTTTCATCAACCTTGAAAAGGCATTCGACTGAGTTCCGCCCAAGCTTATCTGGCAAGCACTGAGAGCACTACTAGTGCCGGAGCATTATATGCAGCTCCTTAAAGATCTGTACCACAATGTATCTACAAGAGTGGTCAGTCCAGCAGGAACAAGTAATGCATTTGAGGTCACAGTAGGTGTTCATAAGGGCTCGACCCTGAGCCTCCTACTATTCAACCTGGTAATGGACTATACCACTTCAGACAAACAAAAACCAACACCGTGCTCACTGCTATATGCCGTTGATGTAGTTTATAGCCGAATCGTTGGCATAAGTGCAATTAGACCTGACGGCATGGCAGGATTCCATGGAAAGAGAGGGTTGAGAGTCAGTAGATAGAAGACCGAATATACTCATATATATTGCGACTTTTCCGAAGCTAATGTGGGTGTCATAACATGCATGGCCATCCATCGAAAACAGATCTCTGAAGGGGTCAAGTATCTCGGATCCATTGTAGCACCAAAAGCCTGCGTAGAAAAGGACATACAAAATAGAATTCAGGCAGCCTGGCTGAAAGAAAATCGTTGTCTGGCATTTTATGTGACTCACGTATGCCGATTAAAATCAAGGGCAACGTATACAAAAGGACAGTAAGACCAGCCCTACTATATGGATCTGACTGCTGGCCGATGAGGAAGACGGATGAACAGAAGATTCACACCACAGAGATGAAGATGCTACGCTGGTCTGTGGAAATAAGAAACGAGTATATCCGTGGAACTTTTAAAGTCGCCAAAATACACGAGAAACTTAGTGAAAACCACTTGCACTGGTACGGACATGTGATGAGGCGAGATGATGACCATATGAATAAAAGAGTCATGAATATAGAAGACGGAAAGAGAGGCCGTGGACGACCACCAATGACTTGGCTACGAAGAATAAAAAACGATATGATGAGGAGCAACACAACAAAAGAGAGAACCCACAACAATACGGTGTGGTGCAGAAGTACTAGGAGGGCTGCCTCCAAATAAATTGGGATAAAAGCTAGGAGAAAGAAAGAAAGATTGTATAGTTAGGATTAGGATAGCATTGGTTTTTGTATTAACTTATTTTCTTAATATAATTGTTACTTTCATGAAGGAGGAATTTTGGCCGACGGGTGTCGTGGATCGGCGTTTTCGCGAAAGGCTACATGACACCACGACTCAGCGCAATAATACGTCGCCGACCCTATATGACGATATTTTTTATTATGGGTTAGTTTATTATCTATGATTATTATGAGTATTTTGTCTATGGGCCTTAGTTGCCTGAAAATAAAGCAATTATTATATTATTATTGTGTTTTATATGGATCATCAATTAATCTGCCCAGTCTTTCCCCAACTATGTTGGGGTCGGTTTCCAGTCTAACCGGTTACACCTGAATACCAGTATTTTACATGTAGCAACTGCCTATCTGACCTCCACAATCCAGTTACAGAGTAACACAGACTGGGTTTATGGATGAAGTGGTCTGCGATAAAGATTTTTTTTATTTTTTTCTGTTACTCATAACATTTCTCAGGCATTCCGCTGATATAAACTGTAACCATGTAGCTATGCGGTTCGCCCACGGCCACACGTATCCGGGTTCGAGTCTGCGTTGAACAAAATAAGGGTAATAACTACAGTATTTAATTACTGATAGGTTATAATGTGACATTGTGTCATCTTTTAAAGAATGTTATGATTGGGATGTCGCATTAATCATTGGTAAATACCAGGGTTGGTAAAAACATGATTCATATTTAATAAAAAAAACTCCGACATAAACATTTCCTCATTTCTCTTTGCTACTCCATCACCAGACCCTGTTCATCATCTATCTATAACCTATTCACTGAGACCATTCCAATGAGCCCAAACACGATACCTGTGCTGTAAGTTGGTAAGGGAGTTGGGTATCCTGCAAATTCCAGGTGATGCTGCAGCATCAGTTCAAGGTTACTATGTTCTTTTAATATCATTGAAGTCACTGAATACCAAATTTCAAAACGATCAGACCTGTGGAAGAGGCTCACATCCATTCATCAACTAGAAAAGAGCTGATAATCTTCAAACGGCTGAAATGATTTTGATAAAACATGAACATACTATCGCTAGAAAACCTGCAGTCAAATAAAAAAAAACCGCTTTTAAATTGATTCAACCGTTTAAGAGCTACGGTGCCACAGACAAACACACACGTAGCGGTCAAACTTATAACACCTCCTTTTTTTGCGTCGGGGGTTAAAAATCAATTGATACGAGCAGTGGTGGCCCAGTGGTAATAGCTGCGACTTACGAGTTGAAGGTGGTGGGTTCGGTCCCAAGCAAGCACTTTACTTGTAAATTATTTCATCACCACTGCTCTCAAAGCGGTGAAGGAAATCATCGCGAGGAAACCGGCATGTACAAAAATTCGAAGACATGTGACATCTACCAACCTGCACTGGGCCCGCGTGGTGGATTACGGCCCACTCCCTCTCACAGAGAGGAGGCCTGAGTCCCAGTAGTGGGAAAATTATAGACTGATTATGCTTGATTTGAATCAAAACCTTAAAATACCTAGATTTACCTTTTTAGGAAAATAGGAATAACAACAATTATTAGCAAGCAAAATAGAAGCAAGTGCAATAATTTAATTATTATAAAACATGCAGATTTAAGAAGTTTTTCATCATCCAACTAGCCTTTTTCTAACTATGTTTAAGTTGTCTTCCAGTCTTACTAAATGCAGCTGAATATGTTTTTAAAATTACATATTAAAAAATCTTTCACAAAAATAAAGTGTCTTTAGAGGTATGAGAAACAGGGTGTAAAATTCTCCCATCCTCTATAGAAAAGGGAGGATCCTCCGACCGACACGACACCCGTCTGGGTGTCGTGTCTGGCGGGCAACTGCCCAACAATTGATGTCGGCGAAGTTATATAATATACTAACTTTTGCCCGCGGCTTCGCCCGCGTGGATATCGGAGGATATCTTCAGGGAACATACTATCGGGATTACATGCCTAATAGCCGAGGAAAGGGTCATTGACACCTACCGCTGCGCCCGCGTTGCCGTCAACCATAATTATTTTGTTACGCGTAATTTTGAATCTGTGATATCTTTTAAATTATTCATTTAAATGATATGATGTAAAGGCATATTTTAATCTAAATTAAATGCCCAATTTAAATAAAATATTTTATTGGATATGGATAATACCGATCAAAATAGCTTCGGAAATAACAATAATTTTTTTATCAAATTCTGAAAGATTTAAATGGTCATCCTTAGAAGATAGACATATTCGCGAACTTCTTTGTTGCGCTTTTTAAGATATACAATACCGTAGAACATACATTTTATTTATCTCTCACGGTTTACGGGGTGCACGCCAGTAAAGCTTCCCAGTCGGCATGATTTTTTCCGACATCTTCAACAATAATCGTCATATTTCAGCCAATTTACACAAAACCTTAATTAATTATACACTAAAATCTTCTTCATGAATCACTCCGTTCATTGGTGAAAACCGTTTGAAAATCCGTTCGGTAGTTTTTGAGTTTATCACGTTCAGATAGACGGGAAGAAAGATGCGGTGGGGGTCTTTGTTTTATAACAATGTAACCAAGGTTAAGGATAATGTAAGGATAACTTCCCCACCATACTCGTATATTATATGGTACTCACGCGATAACTCTAATTGCGATGCAGGATTTGTGTGACGTCAGGATTTCGTGTGACGTCAGGATTTTGTGTGACGTTAGGATTTTGTGTGACGTTAGGTCTTTGATCCGTAGTTCGCATGTGGCGATGTAGATTTGGAAATTTGGAAAAAATTCTAATTTTAATACTTAAACATGTCTTGGATAAATATATTAACAACAAGCTTCCGCCAGCGGCTTCGTTATGTTACTCAGTGATAATCAGTGATCGGAGTAGGTAGATTGATTTTTAGTACTTGTATCATAAATGCACACAGAAAGAATAACATGGATAAGCCATTTTTCCGGAAAGTAATTCCGGTATTTCCGGATTCAATTAAATATTGTTAATGTTGGTAGTGATATTATTACTACTCAATTCAAAATTTAAAGGAAGGTATCAAAACTAAATTAATTCATTATTTATCTGTTGAATAATAAAAACAATCGAATTCCGATCGAAGCTTTAATATTTATTTTTTATTTTTAGCCTAGGATAGAAAGGATGGCAAATCATCAAATGACTCCTTCCACTCTGGCAGAATACAATTCCTACATAAGTTCCGGTTTTTTTTAAATAATCCACCAATTCCGGAGGAATGTCCATAGTAATATATACGTTTCGGATCAATGACCCCAGTTCAATCTACCTACTCCGATCACTGGTGATAATAGAGCATTCTAGTAATGAAATAATTTTTTAAATCGGTCCTGTAATTTTAGAGTTTATTAATTACAAACAAAAATGCAAATCTTTTCTCTTTATAATATTCTTGTAAACAACAAAAAAAAAAGAAAAAAAAAGACCTGTTTAAAATATTTTTTTTAACTTTTACCATCCCTGGTAATATACCTAGAGGTACTTATTATAAAGCCTTGAAACACCGGGTGCGGTACCTATAAATATTTTTATGTTATACCACCTTTTGCCCGGGGCTGCGTCATGTTCGTGAACGGGCGACGTCAGTGGGGAGTGGTCATCTCTTAGCTGCCACGGCTTATTTGAATTTATTTTAATTTTTGAATTGTTTTTATTGTTTTATTACGGTCGACAGTAGCAGTTGGCTCTGTCGACAGCTGAAGTTGGCTCTGCGACAGCTGCAGTTGCCTCTGTCGACAGCTGAAGTTGGCTCTGTCGACAGTAAAGTGTTGCGGCACTTACTTTTGTTGACAGTAGCAGTTGGCTCTGTCGACAGCTGCAGTTGCCTCTGTCGACAGCTGAAGTTGGCTCTGTCGATAACAAAGTATCGCAGCAGTTGCTTTTGTCGACAGCTGAAGTTGGCTCTGCGACAGCTGCAGTTGCCTCTGTCGACAGCTGAAGTTGGCTCTGTCGACAGCAAAGTGTTGTGGCACTTACTTTTGTCGACAGTAGCAGTTGGCTCTGTCGACAGCTGCATTGCCTCTGTCAACAGCTGAAGTTGGCTCTGCGACAGCTGCAGTTGCCTCTGTCGAAAGCTGAAGTTAGCTCCGTCGACAGCAAAGTGCTGCTCGTCTGTTTGACGCCTAAACGAATTTAAATGACAGAGGCAACTGCAACCGTCAACACTCGTCGAAAGCAGCCGCCGACGCGTCGACGGCTGCAGTTGTCTCTGCCGTTGGGGCTTGCCGTTCGTGTGTATATGCACTAAGCCGCGTCGCATCACGCCTAACACCAACGAGAAACCAATACGCAATTGTTACCCAAAATAACTGTTATTTTTTGTAAAGAACTAAAATAATAAATCACTTATCTTAATTATCACAATACTCGTATAACGTCAAATATAAAAATAAACAATCAAGTTTGACATTTAAAATGACGATAAATAGTGTTAACGTAATACAATGCCGATAATAGGTATCTACCTATTTTTAAAATTATATCCTTTTGCATTTTTCGGTCGTCAAATGTCTGTTGAGTTTGGTGAATAGCAACTAAAAGAATTGTTCGAATGTTTTTTAATGACGCTTTAATTAAAATGTTTTTAATTTGGTTGTTTTTGGAATGAAAACTTCTTTAGGCGCGTTGAGCACTTTTTGGGTGAACAAATATCATGGAACTCGCGTCATCGTCACCGAACGCTTCCCATGAGCGATATGTATACTGTGTATATATGTACATAGATATACAATTCACAAGTTACTTAGTTTTCACTTCTATCAGCAGTCCCCAAAGACTGCCACGCATGTTTTATTACTGCCTCATTGGACTAGTTATCGGAAGCGCTACAGCTGAGCATGAGGTCCTGGGTTCGATGCGCGGGTCGGGAAAAGTGTTATTGGGTTTTTCTATCAGAAATTTCTCAGTGGCAGCCCGGAGTTTGGATTTGTGCCCTGGATTTGGCAATAAGTTCGCCCCTATTACGTGGGACTTAAACATAACTAGCAAAATGTGGGGGTGCTATAAGTACACCTCTGCCCAACACTCCGATGACTGCAAATTAATGTTATTTTATGTGTGTGTTTTTTCTGTTTTTGCCGACTTCGACAAAAGGAAAAGTCTCACAATTTTGTTTAAATGTTTTGTATCATATGTTATATGTTTCTCCTTACATTATTATTTTATAGAGCAGTGATAGCCTAGTGTTGTGACCGTCGGACTGCCAAGTCATAGGTCTCGAGTTCAAACCCAAGCCACGCACCTCTGACTTTTCGGATTCAGGTGCGTATTGTATAATTGCACTTGCTTCACAAATCGTGAAGGAAAATATCGTGAGGAAGCCTGAGAGATATTTCTCGACGGCATGTGAAGCCATGTCAGAGGCCCACGGGCGGCTTTAAAACTCTGACACCAAGTTAGTCACAAACCACACGAAAAGAAGGAGAAGATTATTTTAGGTAAATCTGTTTATTTTAATTTCAAATAAGTTCCAGCAGATTACCAGCTACATAGAAGCTTACAAACAAAAAAAAAAATCCCTTTTTTTTTCTTTTTTCTGCTTTTGTCTTTCTTTTTAGTATACTTAATAAGCATAACCCAGTATACCACTGCCTACGCCTCCGAAAAATGTAGGCGTGATGTTACGCTATGTACTACTTATATAAAAGATATTATTATTTTTCACTGACTGGAATCGAAGCATTTAATGCTTTCAAGGTTGTCAGAGCCATTAAAAAGTTTTTATATTTCAACTATTGACCCCTGTTCGCATTTAATTTAGACGTAGGTATAGACATCTTAAATCGGAATGTGTTTAATCACAACCACAAATAATTCCCATTTTGAGCTCCTAAAAAAACACTCTATGATTGAGACTCTTTTTGTAATCCTCTAATATTTAAAGAAAAAGAAAGAAAAGAAAGTAAAATTATTTATTCTGCACAAACAAAACGCACATTAAAGACGAAAAGACATAAAATACACATATACAAAAGTAGCCAAAGGCCTCGTATTCAACCAATAAATAAAATGAAAAAAAAAAACAATGTTGTTCATTGGTTGATGTCAAGGCCACGGACCAAAGACCAATATGATTCCCTATTTTGGGAACCTAAAAATACAAAATAGCCAAGTAACTGCGACAAAGTTGGGTGTAGAGTTCACCGGCCCCTGCCGCAGCAGCGCAAATTTCATTTATTTACGTTGCACGACCGTGTTTGGTCACAGAAATACATATCAACTTAATCGGTCCATTAGATTTGGAGCAAATTGGCTGTGACAGACAGACACACGAGTGATTCTATAAGGTTCCGTTTTCTCCTTTTGAGATTCGGAACCGATAAAAAACCACAAATGAACATAGAACCTCCTTCTTTTTGGCAGTCGCTTAAAAACACAACCCTTCCTTGCAGTCGAGTAAAAAGGAAAAGTGTTGAGTTGCGAGTGACCTCCTTGTAACGACTACGTATATATTACAAATTACAAGTATATTACAAATTGATAATTAATAACTTCCTATTACGAGAAAAAGTTGATTATTACAAACAAATCAACGCTTTTTATTACTATGTTCAATTAGATTACTTAAGTACAAATACATGTACTTGTGAGTAAAATATTACGAACATCTAACTATCTTACAGATAGCGCCCCACTCTTCTCCCTAATCTCTTACAGAACAAGTGTGCAACATACCGCTTAAGTTTTAGTTTTGTCATGTTAACTTATTACCCACTCATAGGTAATAGTGTGAATTGACAACTATACGAAAACACTTTTTTATTTTGTAGATCTCGTAGCTGACCTCTAAGGTCATGACTACTTAAGGCGACGATAACCGACTTTTAATGATTGTATACTTCAAAATAAAAAATTCAAAAGTCATTTATTCAAACTAGGCGAAGAATCAGCACTTTTCGAACGTCAAAATTACATAAGACAGTCCCCTAAAACGCCCACCCTTCACCACTTCCTAGTGCGTTAGCTGGGAAGAAGAAGTGGCGCAACAAACTCCCCAGCAGCACAGCTGTCTGTTCAGTTAGAAGAACAAAAAAAAAGATTCTATATAATAGTATTCAAAATAATTTACATTACGCAACACAAAACATAATTTAAATAATTAGCCATATGTTAGCTAGCACATGCCAATATACCAGACAAAACTGAAGATCACGTCTAAACGAGTAGTGTTAATGATTTGGAAAAGATATATGTTAAATAAGAGCATTTTTTTAATAACATAATCTGTGAATATTTTAGATTATGTTTATATTACATAGTGAAATTAATTTCGAAAGTTATGTCTAACGCGGATAAAAAACTGAGAATCACGCAAAATCTATCAAGCGTATTTTTATGAAATCTTCACCATTTTAAAGATAATTTAATTATTGATCTTTTGGTATACGTGTTTTATTAAAATATATTTTGTTTAATGTATTATAAATTAATAATGCATTAATTATTAATGCATAATTAATATGCGTCTAATTTGGGACAGCGCTCCTTGATGGGCGAGCCCTTTTACTGACTGGACGTACGACGCGTTGCGTGAGCTCAGTACATAACACGCAAGCTAACTCACTAGGTCACTAGCGTATATCTGCGTCTTAACCGGGCTATGCTACTAACTTAAAGCCTCCAGCCAGAGCGTAAAATAACTTGTATACTAGGCGAGCGCTCGCTAAGGGCACCCCCTGTGGGGTACGAACCTCGGCTTAGGGCGTCGCTGGGGGGAGGACAGCAAGATAGAACAGGCTGGATCAAACATGGGTAATTATTACTGTCAGTGGAATTTAAAGCTACAGGGTCTGCTTGGACAGTGGGGGTGGCGCATCGTCGAGCAAGGGTCGGGGGGCTAAAACACTAACGGAATGTTGCACTCTTGTACTTTAAGCGTTTAGGAAGTGGAGTGGGGCGCGTCGCCGTAGATGGCACTATCTGTACTGCAGGGGAAAGGCCTAGAATAAGAATAATTTATTTGCTGAATATACAGGTTTTAAAAGATTTAAAAATTGGTCGTTCATGCAAAAACTCACACTCAAAGTCAAAGCATTTATTTCAAATAAATCAATTACAGGCACTTTTGAATTGTCAAGGGGTCGGTCAGTCAGAAATATGAAGCTAGATGCCCATTCCAAAGCGTAGAGGTACCTATGGAGAAGAACGGGCAAGAAACTCCACGGACACTCTTTTAAATCATGATATGATTGAATGTTGTGTGTATGTTGAAGTTATAAATAATAAAAAAATATTTATAAGATTTTATTTATAAATAAAAATAAACCGTGGCAGCTAAGAGATGACCAGTCTCTGAGCTAAGCCGCGGACAGACAGACGGACAGACAGACAGACGGATATGGCGAAACTATAAGGGCTCCTTGTTTACTACGGAACCCTAATAAAAGAGACTATTGTAAAAATCTAAAATAAAATTTAGTTACCTTATCGTATTTTTAAATAAAAAAGTGTCATCTATTAAAAACCCTTTTTACATTTTGTTTACCTTTATTTAACTTAAATTACAAGACACACAATACAAAACTAAAAAGTATTTAACCACCTCTGTGGTGAAGTGGTTAGACCAACTGTCTCAGACCCAGAGGTCCCGGGTTCGAGTCCCAGTGAGGGCAAATTTTCTGCTCGGTTTGGTTGGTGGTAGGGCTTGTTCTAAGTCCACCTGGCTAGCTACCACCAACTTATCTAAGTCTGTCACCATAACAACAATGTTAACAGCATTGTTGTGTTTCGGCAGTTAGAGGTAAGATAGCCAGTTCCTCTGTGGTTGAGGATTCCGGGTGAAGCTCGCTTCCACCTTCGGCCTGATCATCACTTACCATCATGTGAGATGAAGGCAAAGAGCTACCCCGTTGTGGTAAAAAAAAAGAGTATGTTCCAATATAGGTTTCAAAACAACGCTAAAATCACAATTTTTTATGTACCTCAAGGTTTTCAAAATAATAAAAAGTGTGATTTATCCAATAAAAAACATCCGCCTTTCCTACTAGAGTATAATAATATCACGATTATAAAGTAGGTCCTGTATTCAATAAAAAACTCTTTTTGCCTAAATTTTAATGATGTCAAAAAGATGCCATTCATCGCTTCTGTCGAAACTGTGATTATAATCACCAATCCATATAACAAGCCTGGTGACTAAGATATCATCGTGTTGAGATGGTTATTAGCAACTGCAGTCGACATTTAAAACAAACAAACAGAATGATGCAATTCTTAATGTCAATAATTAATAGTACAACTGAAGTACAATTTGCAAATCACACACAAAGTAAAAAGGACAACAATATAAAAGCACGATTAAATACAAATTAGTATAAATATAATAAAATGCATACAAGGTGCCAATATACAAAACAAAGACAGATTTTGAAGACACTATTGGCTATGATGACACATTTTAAATGAAGAAAAAATACTACAATTACGAATTTTTTTTTTCAAGTTGAAAACTAAAAAACACGTCCAATGACTACCCTTCCCTACATCCTGAACTAAAATAAAATGGAAAAATCCAATGATTCAGAACTCATTCCCAAGGCATGCAGTATGAAAACCGAGGTCACGGTAATTTCATAAACAGTTGTATAAAAGCCTCCGTCGCATCTTAACAGCGGTTGTTCTTATCCGACAAACGAAAGTGATGTGCCACGCGCGCTAAAAAAAACAGTTAAATAAAAAAATATCCCATCAGTGACTAAAAAGACGTAATAAGCAAAGTTCTGTCGTGGTTCATTTCAGTGTGGTGTGGTATTCAGTGTGGAGTGGTTGCCGTGAATTTTTTAATGTGAGTTTTTTTATTTTTTTGCAATTTTTTTTAGTTTAAGCGAGTTTAAAAAAATATGTTTTATTTTTTTGGAGTTAGGGACGCGCGTTGATGTCTAATGCTTAGGGTTTTGTTTTTTTTTTTGACGATACCGACTTTTTGCGATTTTATTGAATTATAATATTATGCTTATAATTATACGGTTTAGTCTATGGTTTATTAAATGAATAAAAAAATAATTTTAAATGGGCAATTTTAAATAATTGAGAAAAAAAATGTTTTCTTTTTTGAAAATATATGTTAGTTTTTACAACATAATATGTATGTTCATTTATGTCAGTTGGACTTTCATAAAATAATAATCAGAATATTTTCATGCTACTTTTCTAAAATAAGTTATTAAGTAATCAGCATAAAAGCGAATTTTCAGTTTTGTTAAAAGATTTTTACATTGCACAATATTTAATAATAACAACGATAAATATTAATCTACAAAAAAAAAAATCATATTAAAAGTAATCCAAGTAATTTTTTGTAACATTTGTTACAAAAAAAAACTACTTAATTACAATATGATATATTATTTACTTTTTCTTATAATTTTCTTTAACGGGATTTGTGCCCGATTGACGGCAATAGGCACGCCCCCTATTACATGGGACTTGCAAAAACATATCTGACTAAATGGGGGTGTACTACAGATACACCTCTGCCTGACCCTTCGGGGAATACAAGGCCTAGGCGTGATGTAATATTATATGATATTATTAACTTAAAGTATACATGTTTTGAACGTTAATTTGAAATATAAAAAAGAAAATATGACAAGACTAAAACGCTTTAATAAAATTAATGTGAAATAAAAAAATTGCTTGCCCATTCTTCTCCATAGGTACCTACTACGCTTTGGAATGGGCAACTAGCTTCATATTTCTGACTGACCGAATCCTTGACTATTCAAAAGTGCCTGTAAATGGTTTAATTGAAATAAATGCTTTGAGTATATTCAGAGATGACTAAGAAAAATACATCTGAAGTAAAATAATAATTTAATAATTTTCAGTACATCTACATCCGTCCGGAATATTTTAATAATGCATGAGTGATAATTATTATTTTTTGCATTTAGCATAGCAATTAAAGAGATTTAAATAATAACTACTAATTGGTTTGTGGAATTTCAAGATGATCTAGGTATTTAAGATACATGAACATTGTAATAATTTTTATTTAGCCATTTTCTTTAACAAAATTCTACCAAAGACGTGCCACGGGTTGATCCCGGCTGTCATTCGAAAATCTTGGACAGTCGTTACGGGTAGTGAAGAGCCCGAAAGTCTTTCAACCAGCTTTACCGCGTGGTGTCGTGTTGCCCAGTAACTGGGTTGTGGAGGTCAGATAGGCAGTGGCTCTATGTAAAATACTGGTATTCAGCTGCATCCGGTTGGACTTGAAGCCGACCCCAACATAGGCTATAGTCAGATTGATGGAGTCTACCAAATTAACACGGATAAAAAAAAATATTGAAGAACCACAGTCAAATTCATTAGCCAATTATAATTAAAGCTAGCATCAAGTCATTAAATTAAACTTTAAAATCAATACTATAAAAAAAACCGCACGTTTTGGGAATATAATTAACTTAATTAATGATATTAATAACATCAATTACTTAAATAAACTCAATCAATATAAAATAGTGATTAGAATTAAAGACAAAATGATATCGATAAACGATTTAATTTATAAAGACAAATACAAACAAATACATGAACGACCATAAACGTGAACGAAGTAAAAATTGTATTTATGAAACATAGAAGGTGTCATTCTGAAGTTTCTGTCTACCCCTAATGTTACACTGCTCTCAAACTGCTCAAGGAAAACATCGTGAGGAAACCGGCATGTCCTAGAACCAAAAAAATCGAATACATGTGACCCACCCGCACTGGGCCCTTTTTTTTATTTTTTGAGGGTGGGAAATGATCAAATAACTTCTCCCGCTCTGGATGGAGCGGGACGGCGTGTCAGACTTTTACTGACTAAAACCCACCCGTGTTCCTTCCGTTGCCTGTGTGCCGGGGCCGCGATATCCCTTTCGGACAAACTCGCAACGGAGCCCGTCAGTTGGTGGTGACATCTCTTTGAGGCGCGAGTGGAACACAACGCGACTAAGGGCGCGTGGGCGCGAATCTTGCCTCTCCCTCGCGCGCATTACTGCTTCGCAGAAGGAAGTGACGGCCTCCCATGCACTCTCGCTCCGACCCATGGCCTGAACCAGGGCCGGACGCGAGCGATCGTCGCCGCCGATCGCCTCCGTGAGGACACGGCGGTGCTCCGCCCAAGCCAAGCAGACCTTCACCGTATGCTCCACCGTGTCCTCCGGGCACCCGCACTGGGCCCGCGTGACGGATTATGACCCACTCCCTCTCACAGAGACGAGGCCTATATCCCAACAGTGGGAACATTAAAGGCTGATTTTATACGTGACGTCTTTACTTAAAACTATAATATTGATTATTATTATTCTGCTCACATATAATAGACTTGTGGACACTTAAACACTATTGTTAAATAATGTAGAAATGACTTCATAGGTATACATAGGAACATTAGGATTTCCCCGACTTTAGACACGAAGAATCGTCTTTAAGATTCTTTGCCTGGCAATAACATCATGCTTGTTTTCTCCTTACGGTAGAGATATCACCAACCAGGAAGGAATAATAACAACCGCACAGGTCGATCCATCAGGTTAAGCCACGCTTGCCGGGTTTGGCCCGTGAATAGGTGACCATCTTTACATACCGAGACACCTCCTTGCCTCGGAAAGCACGTTAAGCCGTTGGTCCCGGCTGTCATTCGTGGATCTTTGACAGTCGTTACGGGTCGTCAGAAGGCCGAAAGTTTGACATCCGTCTTACCAAGGGGTATCTTATTACGCAGTTACTAGATTGTGGAGGTCAGATAGGCAGTCGCTCTATCTGGTTAGACTGGAACCTGACCCCAACATAGTTGGGAAAAGGTTAGGTAGTTTGATTGAGAAGGTAGAGATGTTTATCACCCACATTTCGCAAGTCCCATGTAATAGGGAGCGAGCCTAATGCCATAAATCAGATACAAACTCGACTCCAGGCTTCAATTAAGAATCTTTTAATATAGTCAATTGACTCAGCAAAGTCACGACTTTGCGGAAATCCATTATAAAATACAATAGTTGACGTATAATATTTAGTAACCTAATCCGCTTAACTGTTCTTAAAGGATCATAAAGAACCCTGTAAGAAATCGACATGTGTTTCACCTCTCAACGAGGCATCCTCAGGATGACGATTGACTTGTTGCGAACCCAGACACGTCGTGTTGTCACGTCAAGCGCCGAACGCAGTGCGTTTGTCGATTTCTTTCAGGGTTCTTTATGACTCTTTAAGAACAGTTAATTTAGCAATATTACTGTATGGAAATATTAAATATCGCTAACTGCAATTGCAATTCATTGTTAATATTCTAGTTCACTACTAGAATATTAATAATGAATTGCAATTATGACACCGAATTTGATGTTGTAACCGTTTTAGGTGTAATAAAGGAATTTGGAACGTTTCCAAATACTTTTTTTACATCTAAAACTAAATATTCGGTGTTACGATATTAATTATTGCATTTCATAGGCAATATTTTAGTTCACTAGTTAACCATATTTTTTATTTCCATACAGTAATATTGCCAAATTAATCAAAACAGCAAAATTTTTGACAGAAAAGAAAGAAAGAAAGAAAGAATAATGTTTATTTGGAAACAGTTCGAAAAAACACAAAATACAAAATAAAAAAAGTGAAAATAATATTTTAACAATAATACTGTGTGCCTCACGGCTGCGCCAGAAAGGTTCATTTCAGCATTCGATGCCAGACGTCTGACGTTGGTTTACTAATGAACCTGTAGAGACAAGTGACGAGAGCTATATGCGACGTTGCCCACTTTCTGAATAAACGCTTTTAACATAAAATATATCTGACACTCGGAAATAATGTAGCTTCAATTAGTGAAAAAATAATTGGAATCGGATCAGCCTAATAATTACCATCTGAATAGAAACCCACAAATTTTTATCTCTTTATTATATTAGTTAGTTAGTTATTAGTACGCAGAGGTGCACACATTTTGTCACTTATGTTATAAAGTGACAAAATGTGTGCACCTCTGCGTAACCTCTCGGGGAAGAAATACATGATGTTATACATAGATAGATTCTATTAACAAAGTTAAAAACTCTTGAATTGTACAATTTTTTTCACATTCCGCATCGTGATCTCACTTTTACAACCAGCCTATATAAAATCATGTAGTTACTGTCAACTTTTTACCCATTGCGCATGCGCATACTGTAACCTCTACTCCTATTATCACTTACTATAAACGAAACTTGTTAACTGTTAAGGAATTTAACTGTTACAACATCTGTCAATATAGTGACTGTGCGAACTACGCTTTGAAAACTTCTAACTTAACAGCTGTGCTACTGGGGAGTTTGTTGCGCAATTTTTTCTTCCCATCACTGGCAGTGATCTTTTTGTATTCCACGCGCGCCTCGAAGAGATGTCAGCACAACTAACGGGGTCCGCTAGGACCGATGCCTGTTGGGGTCGCGGGAAAGTCTGAAAGGGATACCGTGGCCCTGGCGACGTACAGGCAACTGAAGGAACACGGGTGGGTTTTAGTTAGTAAGAGTCTGACACGCCCTCCCGCTCCGCGCACAGCGGGAGAAGTTATTTGATAACTTTCCATCCAAAAAATAACAGGTACTACACAGTCTGGCCGTCAAGAGAATGCGTTCCTGACACCTGTCAGTTGAAAAATTTCTAGTACTAATAACGATCAAATTCGCAAAACACATGTTCGTCAGGATCAAATTCTCTCGATGCTCGGACAGTAGGAAGTGGTGTAGGGCGGGCGTTTTTGGGGACTGTCTTATGTAATTGAGACATTCAAAAGTGCTGATTCACAGCCTAGTTTGAATAAATTGCTTTTGATTAGACAAGTCTCGAGGACAGGCTGAGAAATATTGATAAGACAAGACAGTTAGTGATAAAAATTTAAAACAGTATGCTTAGATAGTTTGGTCATGTTGAAAGGATGAATGAAGTGCAGCACAAGGCAGATGTGAGGGAAGCGCCGGGAGGATACGCCTTAGCAGGAAATACAAGTGACCTTATTGGTGACGTTCTTTAGATAGGTCAGATGCATAGTACTCGTCTGGCGTGCGTGTATGACCAGATGTATGAACGTTAACGTACGCGGCAAAAGGAGTATGTTAGGATCATAACAGAATGCTTCCACAACCCAGTTACTGGGTAAGACGATACGACTTTTTCTGTGATCCTCTGACCGAATACCCTGCCTTTTACAACTGTCCTCTTCATCTAGGATGTATAAAACTTAATTATATTTAGCAAAGCCGGATCAATAAAGGAACTCGAATAGGAATGAGCGCGAGAAATTAATTTATATTTAATTATTATGTCGATTAACTAATCTGTTATGTAATTACGGATTTACATCCTTAATTAGTAGTGTTAGTTATTCGAATTATGATAATATGTAACTCGTCCGCCTAAACTTTTCCCAGCTAAGTTGGGGTTGGCTTTCAGTCTAACCAGAGCAGCTGAATACCAGCATTTTACAAGGAGCGACTGCCTGTCTGACCTCCACAACCCAGTAACTGGGTAATACGATACCCCCTGGTAAGACTGGTTGTCAAAATTTCAGGCTTCTGACGATCCGTAACGACTGTCAACTATCGACTGTTTTAACGTGCTCTCCGAGGCACGGAGGAGTCTCGGTATGTAAAGATGGTTACCCCGGTTTCCACGGACCAACCCCGTGAGGCGTAGCTTAACCTGATAAATCAACCCGTGCGGCTGTTATTGAGCTCCTCTGAACCTTCCGGTATACATTCTCTAAATAAAGGTGATAACCGCATCAAAATGCGTTGCGTAGTTAAGAAGAATAACGCTGTCACACAGACAGGCAATCGACTGTAATTTATAATATGTATATATAGATATGTATGGATTTGACTGTTTTTAGCGACTGAGAGAAGATGTGTTTTGTGTATTTACATACATGGTCGCGATATATCCGCCTTGACGTCAGATCTTGCGTAATGGACATTCCTTTGGCTCGCATTGAACAGTGACAAATAAGTTTCTTATGTAAGATTTTCTTCTGTATATTTTTGGTGATCAGTGCATGGATTGAGACTGAGGAGCTCGTGGCTAAGTAATAACAGCCGCATAAGCTGTGCTTGCCGGGTTGGTCCGTGTATGGGTGACCATCTTTACATACTCGAAAAGCACGTTAAGCCGTTGGTCCCAGCTGTCATTCGTGGATCATTGAAAGTCATTACGGGTCGCCAGAAGCCCGAAAGTCTGACAACCAGTCTTACCAAGGGGTATCGTATTACCCAGATACTGGATTGTGAAGGTCAGATAGGCAGTCGCTCCATGTAAAATACTGTTGTTCAGCTGCATCCGGTTAGTCTGGAAGCCGACCCCGACGTAGTTGGGAAAAGGCTGAGCAGATTTTCGAGATACTCAAGATTATGATCAAGATAATTTCCGAACTACACGGGGCCAGAAGCTAGTGTAGCCATATTAAAATGTATGCATTTGAAATTGCCCCCGTTTTTAATCTTAAATGGCTTGGTACCCTAGTTTTTTTATTATGGCCATCTTTTAAGATGGTTAGGTCAATTTGCAAGTTTATATGGTCAAACGATTTCGGTGCAATGTTGAGTGTGTTATTTATAGTGTTCATTTAATTAAAAATGCCTCGTTGGTTTAGTGTTCAAAGCAATGCTGCTTAGCATGAGGTACTGGGGTCCCCGGTCGAGCAAAGTGTAATTGGGTTGTTCCATCTGGAATTTCTCAGTAGCAGCCTGGAGTTTGGGTTTGTGCCCGGCTCGCCCCTATTACACGAGACTCAAACATAACTGGCGAAATGTGGGTGTATTTTAAGTTCACCTCTGCCTAACACAGGCCTGATCTTATGTTATTTAATTAGGTTTCATTCATAGTATTGTGAACTACATCTTTTGTCGAGTAGTTAACAGTCTGCTGAGCCGTCCTAGATTCAATCCCACGATAGGGCCACGTGTTTTTCTAAATTAACAAACAGCTGTGCTGCTGGGGAGATTGTTGCGCCACTTCTTCTTCCCAGCTAAAGCACTAGGAAGTGGTGAAGGGTGGGCGTTTTGAGGGACTGTCTTATGTAATTTTGACGTTCAAAAAGTGCTGCTTTTCAGCCTAGTTAGAATAAAAGACTTTTGATTTTAACTGGCTTCCAAAAAGGAGGGCGGTTCTTTGTTAGCCTGTATGTTTTTTTTTTAATGTTGTTAAGCCGATCCCAACATATGTAGTTGGAAAAAGGCTAGGTAGATGAAGATATTTTCCAACGATATTTTCGTCAATTGTGGATATATTTAGAAATGTTTTTTTTCATTTGGTACAGAAAACTTGCGCGATGGTAGCATATAAATTTCATTAACTTTGCTTTGGTAGTTTTTGAGTTAGCTTCAATATTACGTATTTTACGCATTTGAGTCTATTTGGATGACGTTATAATAACTTCCTGTCACTGTTATTTAATAGCAGGTCGAGGTATTCAAATTTGTGTGGGGTCGTTATCACAACTAAAAAGTGAAAAATAAAAACTTTTTACAAAAAAAAAAAACCATAGACACTGACTTCCGAAATTAAAGTGAGTTTTCACTTCGTAGTATTTTTTTTTGGAAGTCGGTAGTTTTTTGTTTTTGTAAAACGATTATTTTTATCGGGGTTTTCAGTAGCAGCCCCAAGTGGGCCCGGTTGTGACAATAAACTAGACCCCCCTATTGCATAGAACTTGTAAGTTTAGTGACAAAATATTACTATTTTACATTTCTGCCGCTCCCCTTGGGAGATTAAAAACGTGATGTTTCGTACACGTTCTGTCGTGAGGTGTGTAGCTAGTTTTTAACTTTATTGTCAGCTGCATACTTTCGCAAGTGGTTGTGAAATGTACCGGCTCGTCCGCCATTTTGACAACGTGATCACTCGTGATGTGCTCGTGTCGATAACTCGATAAACGATATATATATTTATTTTCACACCACCTGCTCGATAATGTCATGCAACCGTAACGTAAAGTAAGTCATTATAGCCCAATTGTCTAGCTGGGCAATAATATTGCACTGAATTTAATTATAACCTGCAGGTCAATAATGTGATTAGAATTTGGAACCTCAACATGTTTTTTTTTGCAATGGCCTTTTTAGTCCCATGAAACATGAGGCTTCATGGGCTATTGCAAATCTTGGGGTTCATTTGATTTATCGAGTCTGGTTAAACTACGCTGGGATCGGTGCATTTCATTCCACCATCCATTTTTTTTTTTTTTGGACGAATATAGCGCCCGTGACATAAGACACTGCTTTATCCCCTTAGTTAATAATCTACCATTAAGTATCTACTGTGTGTCTTTTAACCTCGCATGTATTTTAAGAATGTGGTGGCACCATAAATGTTTGAGGCGCCGCTGCTAATTTAATGAAGAAGTTACCTAGCCGCTTCTTGCCATGTTTGGGATACACACCCAATAGTTCAGGGTTTGACTGTTCAATTAGGTACAAATGTGACTTTATCAATGTCTTAATATGTAGTCCATGGAGTTTTTTTCCCGTTCTTCTCCATAGGAACCTACTACGCTTTGGAATGGGCAACTAGCTTCATCTGTCTGACTGACCGACTCCTTTCACAATTCAAAAGTGCTTGTAAATGGTTTAATTAAAATAAATGCTTTGTCTTAAATCTGCATGATTTATGATTGTACTTGCTTCTATTTTGCTTGCCAACCAAATCAGCTGCTGGAATAAGTTTAAGTCAATAAAAAAGTTTTTGCTACTAAGCCAATCAAACATACCAAAAAAACGTGACTTTGTTTTATGACTGTCCCTATAAGGAAACGTCGTTAATATATTATAATATTTATTATAATAAACATATTATTAAATAAATCCACTCAAAATCCTATAATATAAATCATATTGTTATTGTCAAATATCTATCAACCACCATATTTGTCGGAACGTTTAGAATCATAGATAATAAGGTTATTATTTTTAGGAGTTCCGTATACCAAAATTGTTTATCGCTTTTTAATTTATTGAGAAGTGCTATGTTAGTTGGTATCAGCGTGGGAATTTTGCAAAAAAAATAAAAATAGTATGAATATATTATCCAAATGTAAAAAATCGGTCTATAATTATCCCACTGGTGGGACTCAGGCCTCCTCTCTGTGAGAGGCAGTGGGCCCTAATCCACCACGTGGACCCAGTACGGGTTGGTATAATTATACGAGTATATCCAAAACTCCTCATACATTAAAATCATTTCAATTTTGAGTAGGTACAAACATTTTGATGTTGACTTGATAGATATTTGTATTAGTTGATGATAATTGGTTATTGAAAAAAAGATGGTTTGGTTACCTATTTGATCATTGAGTTGTCAACACCTTATTACTAAAAAAAATATGTTGGGTATCATGTTGAATATTTCAAATTGAAATTATAATTATAATTATGTATTTTCTACTTGCCTATAATTTTAGGTTTGTTTAAAAAAAATACAATTAGTAAAAAATAAGAGTATAAAAAAAATACCTATAGCATTCAAAAAACAATAACATTTTCACTTTACACACATGCAGATTTTTTAGTTTATTTTCTTTAAATGAAATTTTATTTTTACAAAAAAAATATAGAATTTAATATTGTGACAAAAAACATTATAATCGCTCACAATATTATGTTTACGGAACCCTAAACCTAAGGTTACAATTACGACAAGATTATGTAAATAAAAGCTATTATTATTGACCCATGTCCTTCCAAACTGGTTACTTCTACGTGTTGCTAAGTCAGTAGGTATACAGGTTTATGTATGTTAATAAATATTATAAAATATATACAGGATGTGTAAAAAATGTGTGGTCATATTTTAAGACTTTGGTACAGAACTTCCAACTGAGAAACATTCTCTATGGGACCAAAATCAAAAAAAAAAAAAAAAAAAAAAAAAAAATATTGAGTCGAGTAAGTATTGAAGTTTTGTATGAAACAGCTGATATATTTTGCACAATACAATGGAACAAGTTTTTCAGTTTAATAATCTGTACCATACCCTTACTTAATATGGCCATACATTTCTGATACACGTTGTATATTAATAATTAATATATGTATACATTATTATATCCAATATATAGAAAACCATTTAAAAAGTGAATATATTTATTTGGGTGACACTATTAACCTTTGGTCGGGAATTTTTATTTGTAAATATATAATATGTTTAATATTTTATTTTTATAGTGCCTGATAAATAATTTGTTTCGGCTAACGAACTACCATGACATTTTTTTTACAATAATTTTTTAAGTTTTGTTTAAGCTTTCTAAGTTTTAAAGTAATCATTTTTATAAATACGAG
Organism: Agrochola lota; assembly: GCA_947364205.1. NCBI lineage: Eukaryota > Metazoa > Arthropoda > Insecta > Lepidoptera > Noctuidae > Agrochola > Agrochola lota. The sequence goes on along the minus strand of OX376246.1, from coordinate 1,650,220 downwards.
GTAATGTTTCAAAGCAAAACTGAACGTATGCACAATATCTTAGAAATAAAAGTAAGTTTCGCTTGCTACCTTTTACTGTCAAAAAGATACAGCCTTCTGTCAGACAGCGATAGCTTAGGGATAAGAGACCCGTTGGGACTCTGGTTACGGAATCCTAAAAATAATATTCCCTTACAATATATGTGTAATGAGGAGTGACTATATTATTGTAATGTGGAGTTACGATTTGAAAGCCTGACAACCAGTTCAAGGGGTATCGTGTTACCCAGTAACTGGGCTGTGGAGATCAGATGGGCAGTCGTTCCTCTTAAAATATATCTGTAATGAGGAGGGTCATATTATTGTAATGTGGAGTTACGATTTGAAATTCTGACAACCAGTCCAAGGGGTATCGTGTTAACCAGTAACTGGGCTGTCGAGGTCAGATGGGCAGTCGTTCCATGTAAAATACTGGTATTCAACTGCATCCGGTTAGTTTGGAAGCCGACCCCAACATAGTTGGGAAAAGGTTAAGCAGATTGAGTTATAATTATTACCTAAGAGCTGTCGAGTCAAAATTTAGTCAACGTTTTGCTAAGCTTATCTCATTAATTGTGTATTTCCATTAATTAATTACCACTCATTCTAGTTCTAGTAAGTGAAAGTTTAGGTATACTTTAAAACATGTGATACACCAGCCGACGTAAATAAACAACGTATTATATACTAAAACACTAAAACGACACCTAACTTTTAACACAGCGACATATCTATAATTTAACACAGCGACATATCTATAATTTAACACAGCGACATATCTATAATTTAACACAGCGACATATCTATAATTTAACACAGCGACATATCTATAATTTAACACAGCGACATATCTATAATTTAACACAGCGACATATCTATAATTTAACACAGCGACATATCTATAATTTAACACAGCGACATATCTATAATTTCCAGTTTAAGCTGTCCTCATAATGAGTTCTAATATTTTTTTATAATATAATTTAAAAGAGAAAAGAGTGTCCGGGGAGTTTCTTGCTCATTCTTCTCCATAGGAACCTTTGTGACTGACCGACTCCTTGATAATTCAAAAGTGCCTGTAAATGGTTTAATTCAAATAAATGCTTTGTATGAGTATATAAATGTGGCAATTTTATATAGGGTGACACAATGGGCGGTCTTAGTGCCAGAAGCGATCTTTTAGACAGCTTTCAGACAAGTTTTGGATAGATTTAAAGGGAGAAGGAGAGACAACACTGCATCACTTGCTTTTATCTAGCCTTTTCCAACTAAGTTGGGGTCAGCTTCCAATTTAGCCGGATGCAGCTGAATACCACTATTTTACATCGGGCGACTGCCTATCTGATCACAACCCAGTAACTGGGTAACAGAATACCCCTTGGTAAGACTGGTTACCAGACTTTTGGCCTTCTGACTCCCCGGAAAGATTGTCAAAGATTTAGGAATGACAGCCGGAACCAACAGCTTAACGTAGTTTCTGAGTCACGGAGGGGTCACTATTGTAATGGGTTTACCCATCCACAATCGACCAGTTCGGCTATTAGTATTTAACCAGGAGCCTCTGTGTTTTTATAAAGTATTAACATAAATAAATCATTTATCAGGCTTTCCGTGAAGTGAGAGATCCGCTAATACTGTACATGTGGGTATTAGAGATGTTACGGAGGTTGTTTTACTGGAGCCGGAGTCGGAGGTTTGAAATTTGATTGATCGGAGTCGGAACCGGTGCCGGAGTCGGAGGCGGAGGTAGAAGAAAGATGTTCAATAAAACACTTTTTCTGGCTTCATATTGAAATTAACTTATCACAACCTTAACTTAATTTAATAAATTAACGTGAAGCGTCTGACATACATAAAACAATAAACTGAGACTTCGAGCGTACAAAAATTACCAGGACGTCAAGTTAAAAAGTGTTTACGTGCTCTAGTCACGTGTATCGCTGCGTTTCGATCTTAGGTATAACTCCGATTCGAAATTATCGGAGCCGAAGTCGGAGTCGAAAGTGTAATAATCGAAAGTTCCGACTTTTCAGAGTCGGAATCGAAGCTCCGTAACATCCCTAGTAGGTATAGCTTGATATCATGTCGTCATGCAAACCACGTGCAAACGAAACGTGTTTGACATAAAAATACAATTCTATAAGTTTTTATATTAAATGAAATAATAATATTATGCCAATAAGGTGATAGGTTGTGCTATTATGATACTTAATATATATATTTTTTTTCATAATTAATTTTAAATAACAGGTTTTTTTTGTTGGTTCCTAGTAAAGACTGGCTATAAGTATGTTAATGCGTTGTTTTACATAATATTAACAATAAGTATACATTTATAAAGCTTATCTACCAACTAATGATTTAGTTAAAAAGTATAACTCCAGTTATACAATGCGGAGTCGACAGTAAATGAAAACACTGGCAACACTAATTCGTAAGACTATTTTGGAACTATCAAATTAATTAATAAATTATTTTTTCATACAAACAATACCACGTGTTCTTTTTGATGTCTCATTCATAACTCTAAGGTTATAGCTATAAGTAAAAATAATACAAAAAGTCCTAGAACAAGTTTTCCAAAAATACATAGTTTCGAAGATAACATAACACTAGACTTTCTTTGTGTTTATCTAAGTTTAATTGATAAGTACAAGTAAATCATTTATATTTAAAGCTAAGAAAATGCGACGCTGTTATAATTTTTTTAATGGACAAAAATAGTCTGAATTAAATCCTTTTTTTTTAAATATATTTCACGTAAGGGTTATTTAAATAAATAATCATCGAATGTTTTTGTAAAAAAACAAAAAAATAAAACACAAAAATAATTGAAAAATAATTAATTTTATTATGACAATTGATTATTTTACATGGTCTCATTAATACCCTAGGGATATCAAAAGGAAAACGTATACTAGTGATGCGCCGACAATGGATTTTGCCGATCAGCCGACTAGCCATAGTGACTAAACTAATGGATATATTTGATTGAATTTTCGTATGCAGACAGGAAATGGCATTACATAAGCTTACGCAGTTTAATTGATCAAATCATCAGTTGCTGACTATTGAAAAAAACTTGGTTTTAGTTACCATGTGTTAAAACTGATATTAGGTACAAAAACAAACTTTTAGAATCTTTATTTATTTATTTATTTATTTTATTATTTATGTACACACAGTAAAATACATACAGATACGACATAATTATAATTTGAGTACAAAGGTACTGCTTATTTCTTAAGAAATTTCTTCCAGCAGACCTGCGAAAGGAGAAATGAGAAAGAAATGTAGACAATAGTGTGTGAGAACAAAAAGAGAAAAATATGAATTTGCGAAGTCTTATACTAAAACATATCAAATATACCTACACGTATAACGTAATAAATTAACAAATACTTAAATAAATACATAAAGCTTAAATAAATAAACATACATATTATAGGTATATAAATACACACAGTAGAGAGGAAAGATAATGCTCTTTTACTCGATATTTAAAATGTGAAACAGTTTTTAAATCACGAGTTGATGAGTTCCACAGTCTTACTGCGTGCACAGAGAAGGAATAAGAATAGTAGCTTGTCTTATGAGGATGAGATTTAAGGAGGGATCTAAGGTGTGATCTACACGGAGCGTCGCTAGGGCGAGCGTAAGAAAAACGCTCACGCAGGTAGGAAGGATAAGACGGGTTGTGTAAGATGTTGAAAACGAGACATAAAATCCGAGTGTTCCTGCGAAGGCGGATTGGGAGCCACTGGAGTTCCTTGCGAAGGTGAGAAACATGGTCATACTTTCGTAGACCGAAAACAAAGCGAATGCACAAGTTTTGCAAGCGCTCAAGCTTATTTAATAGCTCCTCGGTAGCATCCAGGTAGCAGGCGTCGGCATAATCTATAATCGGCTGAATAAGTCTTTCAGAGTGTTCATTCTAAAAGTTGGCAACTTTCAAATGTTGACCTGTTTTGATTAATTTGGCAATATTACTGTATGAAAATAAGAAATATGGCTAACTATTGAACTAGAATAATTAATTGCACTGAATTTGATGTTGTTTTAGGTGTAAAAAAGGCATTTGAAAAGTTTCCAAATACTTTTTTACAAATATTCGGTGTTACGATATGAATTATTGCATTTCATACTCAATATTTTAGTTCACTAGTTAGCCACATTTCATATTTCCATACAGTAACATTGCCAAATTAATCAAAGCAGCACAATATTTGTCATCGATTTGCGATGTTGCCCACTTTTAGAATGCTTGCTCTTAATATACAAACATAACCATTGTGTCTGGCTTTTTAGAATTTTGCCTAGTAAAACCTATTAAACCGACATTTCTTGTCAAAACATACAAAGATAATATTTCAAATTGATTTTAGTTGCCCATTCTGACGCCTACAAAGATCTTCGACTGATATACTCTGACTCACAGTATTTAGTTTGATTTGAGCCTAACCATTGTATGTAAAATATGCATAAATTATTATTATTTCATGTACCATATTTAGCGTCTTTCGTGAAAATAATTTAAAAAGAAATCTTCATTATTACCAGCTGCGTAGCCTTTCCCCAACTATATTGTGGTCTGCTTCCAGTCTAACCGGATGCGGCTGAATACCAGTATTTTATATGGAGTGTCTGCCTATCTGACGTCTACAACCCAGTTACTGGGTAATACGATACCCCGTTTCCATCGGGAAACACGTTTTTTTTTTTTTACAGTTTAGTTGAAGCTTTATTTTGATGCCAGTATACTTATGCCTGTTTACAAAAATAAAGTAAAAAGTTTTTTCGTAAACCCCAAGTGATATTATGGTGTCATCGTAACATATTATCATAAATCTTATTACCACACACGGCATCAGTAGAAATATCCCAAGGACATTTACATTTACATAGAAAACCTATAAACATAATAATGTACCGGATTTAGTAGGAAAAATGTCGTTTTTAAATTTTCCGTAATATTTCTGTACATTGAGCATGCAAGCTTTTTTTTAAATATATTTTGACATACTGTTCTATAGGTCACAAGCGCTACTGCTGAGCATGGAGTCCTGGATTCGATTCCTAGGTCGGGAAAGACGGTACTGGGTTTTTTGTCAGAAATTTCTCAGTAGCAGCCCGGAGTCTGGATTTGTGCCCGGTTGATGGCAATAAGCTCGCCCCCTATTACATGGGACTTGAACATAACTGGCGAAATGTGGGTGTACTATAGAAACAGCTCTGCCTAACCCGTCAGGGAAAATACGCGTAATGTTATGCTAGGGAGTTTTGTTAAAATATCTCATAACTTGAAACTGGTACATGCTGCGTGGGCCCTTATATTCTTGAAACAGTTGTACTCGTAATTATGTAAATTTTAGGGCTTATACCTACTGTCTTTACCTGCAGGGATGGCAAACCTAAGGCTCGGGTCCCACCCACAAAAACTTCTAGATACGGCTACGCCATAACAAGTAAAAAAAACATTATTTTATTTTGATAACTTGCAACACTTAATACCTTTATACATTTTTGCTGAGAATCAATATTCTTTAAATATTTTAATACGAGTTATTTTTCGAGTCTGTTGGGACTCAGGCCTCCTCTCTGTGAGAAGCAATGGGTCGTAATCCATATAGGAGGCACTGTTGAGTTTTTTTTTTGTTCTTCATCGGAGGAGCTCGTGGCTAAGTAATAACACCGCACAGGATGATTCATCAGGTTAAGCTGCGCTTGCTAGGGTTGGTCCGTGGATGGGTAATCATCTTTACATACCGAGACTCTTCCGTGCCTCAGAAAGCACGTTAAGACGTTGGTCACGGCTGTCATTCGTGGATCTCTGATAGTCGTCAGATAAGCAGTCACTCCATGTAAAATACTGGTATTCAGCTGCATCCGGTTAGACTGGAAGCCGACCCCAACAAAGCAGGGAAAAAGGCTGGGCGATGATGAAGTTCTCCATCCCTGGCATTATGCAATCGATGCAAAGTAGATACGCTACTATGCGATCAAAATGAGTATGAGTCAGCAAATTCTATTCAAATCTAAACTAATGAGAATCCATTGAATTTAGTTATAGCTATCACAATATGCCAAAGGTCATTTGAATTAATATTATAATTACTCCTACAATCTCCATTTTTGCGTTTTTAATTCAATAAACGACGATAATTTTCATGACGTGCTGGTTTTTTATCACACGCTCGAATCATTTTAGATGCCAATGGCAAAAAAAAATAAAAAAATCGTAGGATCATTGGCCGAATGGAATCGGCCCCGAAATACGAGTTGAATATCGTGAGTTTGAACCCAGACAGGCACTTTACTTTAAGTATTATCAGCACTGCTCTCAAAACTGTGAAAGAAAACATCGTGAGGAAACCGGCATGTCCTAGAACCAAAAATTCGAAGACATTTGTGACATCTACCAACCCGCACTGGGCCCTCGTGGTGGACTACGGCCCCTCTTACAGAGAGGAGGCCCAAAGGCCTCCTCTGGGACAAATCCCAGTAGTGGGAACATTATATGTGATGATGATTATGATTATACTCTGTCCCGAAGGCGTAGGCAGAAGTGTAGGTATAGCACACCCATATTTCGCCAGTTCTCATGAACTTAATAAGGAACGAAACAATTGCCATTGACTAGACATAAATCCAGACTCCAAAATGCTTTTGAGAATTTCCTCAAACAAAAACCAAATAACACTTCAACCCTGAACTTGGGGATCAAACTCAAGATCCCATGGTCAGCACTCGCACTTGCGACCACTAGAGGAGGCAGTCTTTAAAAAACTTTTCAAGCCTAGGGCCGTTTGTCCACCGTAACGTGAACGGGACGTCAACGAGAACCATATGACGACGCCGAAATAGCGACGGTACTTTTACTATCGCCGCGTAATCTCGTTTCTCGTTGAACTCCCGTTCACGGTGCGGTGGACAAACAGTGTAAGGCCGTTTGTCCATCGCACCGTAAACGGGACGTAAACGAGAACGAAATTACCACGCCGAAATAGCGACAGTACATTTACTATGGCCGCGTAATCTCGTTTCTCGTTGACGTCCCGTTCACGGTGCGGTGAACAAACGGTGTTAAGCCTACACTTCGTTGATAATTAAACAAAAGCTTAACGCAATTAAAATTCATACACCACGCGTTTGCCTCAGGCAATGCCGTGTGAAGTAGGCATGACGACATACCAACCTAAACATAACAAAATATCACGCTTGTATTTTTCAATGGGTTAGGCAGAGGTGCACTTATAATACAACTACATTTCGCCAGTTATGTTTAAGTCCAATGTAATAGGGGGCGAGCCTATTGCCATCAACCGGGCACAAATCCAGACTCCGGGCTGCTACTGAGAAATTCCAGATGAAAAAGTGTTATTACATTTTGCCCGACCCGGGTATCGAACCCATGAGCTCATGCTCAGCGGGAGCGCTAAACAATGAAGGGGAAAACCGCATCAACATCCGTTGCGTAGTTTAGACAGACATGAATAGCGTTAACTACGAATATCGTTGACTAATTTGTAAGTTTGTATTTATAGGGTAATCTTCGAAACTACTAAACCGATTCAGATAATTTTTAAATAAAAAAATATTTAATAATATTTTTTTTCTTTTTAATAATTTTTTATTTTTCTATAGTAATATGCATTTCGTAAAAAGCTGTTATTTTTACATTGCAAACAGACACTTTAATTTTATTTATTTGTATTTGCTTGGTATATCGTAGTACAACTTACAACTTTTCGATACCATCTCTAAAGAGATACGACATTGAGCCACAAGGTCGGGTGTTGCTCATTATTGAGTCTTCTATCGATTCGATAAACATGTCGATGTTACGATAACGTGTCGTAATCGGCGAGTTTTTTTTTAAATATAATCTTTGGACTGTATGTTTGTCTATTGGATGTCAATGCGATTGCTTGGCGGTTCGATTTTCGGGTAAGGTAGTTGTGTTTTTCATTATCAGTGTTCTCAGTTATACTCTAAGAAAAAAAAGAGAAAGAAAATGACTAGGAAAAGTATTTTCTTCAAATGATAATATTAAAGTAATGGTAGGAAAAACAAGAATACACTAATATTTTTTTTTTTTTTTGTTTTTTTTTTGTTTTGGATAAACTCAAAAACCACTGTACCGATTATAAAAATTCTTTCACCAGTAGAATGCTATATTATCACTGAGTAAAATAAGCTATAATTTATAAAGATATAACGCGGGCGAAGCCGCTAGTAGAAGCTACTTAGTTATATGTCAAAAAAAATTGAGAATTTTTTTTTCTTTAAATTATAAAATTTTACCAAAAAAAATTGTAGAAACAAGAATTATTTATTAGTTATACAGAGCCAAAAACGACTTTTGTAGGTACGAGAATAACTTACAGCTGGTCAATTTCTTATTTGATATATTTTTTCTACATTTCCAATTTTGTAGGCTAATAAAACCTGTAACATTCGCAAAATTAGCAAAACATCACAAACATTTAATATACTTAAAAGATCGTATAATCATATAAAAATAAAATATTTATATTTTAATTATTATAAACCAGCTTAACTGATAAAAACGATTTATTTTTCAACTTGACACCGTAGAAATAATAATTTGCTAATTCTAACCAGAGTTTTAAATATTTCACAAAAATAAACGTTACAAAATTAACATTATCTAACTTATAAAGTAGACAAATCTAGACTACAAAAAAAAAAACAAGTTGACAATAATTATTTAAATCTTATGCAAGTTATGCATTTTATTATAAAACTCCACCATACTTAAGTGTTAGGAAATTTACAAAAAAGAAAAAAAAACTAATCCTAGCCACTTTTACTTAAATTAACATAATTAATTTTAAAACTAGTATTTCTAGAAATCTTATAGCTCCTAGACGTATAGGTATTTTGAACTGGTTTTAAAACAACAAAAAAAGTGAAACCGACCGTAACATGTAACAATAGATTTTATCTAAATGACCCAAAGGTTGACAGTCCCGTATTTTAAGAATTTTATTCTATTTTCAAAACTAGACACAGACAGCTGTGCTGCTGGACAGTTTGTTGCGCCACTTCTTCTTACCAGCTATTGCACTAGGAAGTGGTGAAGGGTGGGCGTTTTGGGGGACTGTCTTATGTAATTTTAACATTCGAAAAGTGCTGATTCTGAGCCTAGTTTGAATAAATTATATCCGCTTCTGTAGTTTAGTGGTAAGACCACCTCTCTCAGACTCAGAGGTCCCAGGTTCTACTCGATTTGGTTGGTGGTAGGGCTTGTCCTAAGTCCGCCTGGCTAGCTACCACCATCTTATCTCAGTCTGTCGCCATAACAACAATGTTAACAGCACTGTTGCGTTTCGGCAATTAGAGGTAAGATAGCCAGTTCCTCTGTGGTTGAGAATTCCGGGTGAAGCTCGCTTCCACCTTCGGCCTGATCATCACTTACCATCATGTGAGATGAAAAGAAGTGAGGTGATTCATTCTTCTTAAATAATAATGTTTTATTTGATTAATATCATCATGATTCACCATCATAATTCTTTGTCAGTTTAAATACTGATAAAACAGTAATAACCTTATTAATAAATTGACGATTACTGTCAAAATATTGTTTGATTAATATCATTACATCTGCATCATCAGACATGACATCGCAAATGCGTCGATATCCCAGAGATATCTTAGTTGAAATGTCTCTACACCCATACCCTTCGAACCAGAACACAGCAACGCTGCCTGGCGGCAGAACTATGTCATCATCATCATTTCAGCCGAAAGACGTCCACTGCTGGACATAGGCCTCCCCCAAGCACCGCCACTTCGACCGGTTCTGTGCTTCCCGCATCCAGCGGATTCATGCGGCCTTCACCAGGTCATCGGTCCACCTTGTGAAAGGCCTTCCAACGCTTCGTCTTCCGGTACGCGGTCGCCACTCCAGAACCTTTCGGCCCCATCGGCCATCTGTTCTGCGAGCAATGTGCCCTGCCCATTACCACTTTATCTCTAACTACCGAAACACAACAATGCTGTTAACATTGTTGTTATGGCGACAGACTTAGATAAGATGGTGGTAGCTAGCCAGGCGGACTTAGAACAAGCCCTGCTACCAACCAAACCGAGCAGTAATTTTTGCCTCCACTGGGAATCCAGGACCTCTGAGTTTGATACGTATAACCTTGCTTGCCGAGAAGTAACCTATTCACTCGAGAATCGAAAATTCAGAGTTCAACTTTTTTTAGTTTATTGAACTGGGTTATGGAGGTCAGATAGGCAGTCGCTCCAAGTAAAATACTGGTATACAGCAGCACCTGGTTCGAATGGCAGCCGACCCCAAATATAGTTGGAAAAAGGCTAGGCAGATTATACATACATAAACTCACGAGTTCTTCCTATCAAGGTAGGTAGAAAATACATAACGCCACCTGTGCGATCCTTACATACTGCTTTTCCTTCGATTACGTCCATACATCAGGTCATACACGCACGCCGGTAGCGAGTACTACGCACCTGACCTTTCTGAAGAACATCACCAATGAGGTCACTATAATGTACTAACATATTTTACTTTCTACCAATCCAAAGTCTTAATAGTTTATTTTTTATTAATTGATATGATTTTTAATATTATAAATGATTAAGTTTTAAAAATAATTTAAATAAAACTTTTTAATTTTTTTTCAGTTTTGTTTATTTGTATGTAATTCAAAATATGTACAATCTTAAATATATATTTTTTGTTTTCCTCTGTATACTTTAAAATTAAAAAAGTCTTAATAAGTAACTTATATTAAATATTTGTCTCCAAAATCGATACTATAGTTAACTTAACCGTTAAATTTTAACCCTCAACCCAGGAGACAAACAAATGTATTGTGTAACCAGTAAGTTTTTCGACGCACGCGCAACCGCTGTTGCGTAAGCGCAAAGGTAAACGAGATCCGGTCATCAAACTGGTTTGACGCCACCGAATTCTTTAGCCGCCATGTTACTTTTGTATGTATACTGCATCCTTTTTAGCGAAGATTGGTAAGCAGAATTATAAAGGTAAAGAAATGTATGTAGAAACATTTATCTATATAAAAAAAAAAAAATGCTGTTCGTTGGCACTTGAGAACGGTTAGACAGATTTGCTTTTTTAAATATTTGTTTTAGTCTAAATAAGGGTATTAGGGAAAGAAAAATTAAAAGATACTGCCCGGAAATCGGGAAAAACAGAAAATATTTTTTTAATGAGATTTTTGCATGAATTTGACAAGGCCTGGCGAGTCAGTAGTGTTAAATAAGCAGTGCTAACCTAGTTGTGTGACCGTCGTACTGCGAAGTCATAGGTCTCAAGTGCGAACCCAAGGCTCAGACCACTGACTTTTCGGATTCATTGGCGCATTTTATAGTTATCACTTCCTTCAAAAACGGCGAAGGATAACCTCGTGTGGAAACCGGCATGAGAGATATTTCTCGACGGCATGTGAAGCCAATGGGCGCATTTAAAACTGTGACATCCACACGAGACTAAAGAAGAAGAGTGTTAAATAAAAATAATTGTCTTGTGCCTGGCGATCTATATGCGCGTCATTTAACAATAAGCCAAAATAAAAAAGTCCTACATTGCATAGATCTCGAGAAAAACTTCTGTGAAAGCACGTTAAGCCGTTGGTCCCGGCTGTCATTCGTGGATCTTTGACAGTCGTTAAGAGTCGTCAGAAGTCTTACCAAGGGGTATCGTATTACCCAGTTACTGGGTTGTAGAGGTCAGATAGGCAGTCGCTCCATGTAAAATACTGGTATTCAGGTGCATTCGGTTAGACTGGAATCCGACCCCAACATAGTTGGGAAAAGGCTCGGTAGATTTTTTGTTATAACGACACTAGAAATACACAATCTGTGAAAATTTCAACTGTCTTACTATTACGGTTCAGGAGATACAGCCCACTGACAGACAGACTGCAGGACGCTACTGCCCAACATCCTAAAGTAAGCATAGCAGCCTATGTTCCCACTGCTGGGACACAGGCCTCCTCTCTGTGAGAGGGAGTGGGCCGTAATCCACCACGCGGGCACAGTGCGGGTTGGTAGATGTCACATGTCTTCGAATTTTTGGTTTGGCGGTTAAAAAAAACTCTTCTTTTCGCCGTGTCTTGAATGGCCTTGACATCAAAACCTTGAGAGGGCTTACCTACTTATTAAGTGGGTAACCTATTGTGGGCGGAACACAATGAAACATTTGAAACTATGATGCCTAAGAATATTCTCTCGCTGTGACTAAAAATTTTCGAGTAAAACCCAAATCATTTTCACTTTTGAGTTATCATGGAGTCGCTCAGATAGTCAGAAAGTTGAAGCTAGTTGCCCATTCCATAAGGTAGATCTCTATGGAGAGGAACACGCAGGAAAAATTAAGCAATTTACAGGCAATTTTGAATTGTCAAGGATTCGGTCAGATAGTCAGAAAGTTGAAGCTCTTCATGGAGTAAAACGGGCAAGAAAGTCCATGGACACTCTATAACAGCTTATTAAAAAAATTAAATTCAAAGACATAAGAGTTCCATATATAATTAAAATGAGCACTAAGAAAGGTTTTTTGAAAATTCTTCCCCTAAAGGGGGTCAACACGGGATGAAAGTTTGTATGAGGGATTGGTTGAATAACCGCCTCTGTGGTTAGACCACCCATCTCAAACCCAGAGGGTCTAGTTTCCATACCCAGTGGGGGCTCTGCTCGGTATAGTTGGTGGTAGGAGTTGTTCTAAGTCCGCCTGGCTAGCTACCACCATCTCATCTAAGTCTGTCGCCATAACAACAATGTTAATCGCATTGTTGTATTTCGGCAGTTAGATTTAAGAGCGCCAGTTCCTCTGTGGTTCAACCACAGAGGCACTGGCGCTCTTAAATCTAATCGAGCGAGCTTCACCCGGAATCCTTGAGTATTCCGGGTAAAGCTCGCTCGATTAGATTTATCTATCCGCTTCTGTAGTTTAGTGGTAAGACCACCTCCCTCAGACTCAGCGGTCCCAGGTTCTACTCGATTTGGTTGGTGGTAGGGCTTGTCCTAAGTCCGCCTGGCTAGCTACCACCATCTTATCTCAGTCTGTCGCCATAACAACAATGTTAACAGCATTGTTTTGTTTTGGCAGCTAGAGGTAAGACCAGTTCCTCTGTGGTTGAGGATTCCGGGTGAAGCTCGCTTCAACCTTCGGCCTGATCAACACTTACCATCAAGTGAGATGCAGGCCAAGAGCTTAACCGTTGAGGTTTAAAAAAATATGTGTATATGTTGTACCTATGTAAGACTATTAGCAACAAATGTGGAATGCCGTTATAAACCACGATACTCGTAACAATTCTTGGCACAATAATGTCATACCACTTGGCACTGGTCCGGATGACAGAAGAATGATGTCACTATTTTCAAGAATGTGGGAGTTCATTCAAGTTTAATTCATTGTAATTCAAAATTCCTAAACGAGTCTTTGGTGTCAAACCAGGGATGTAAAGCTCAGTAGCGGAATGAGAACATTATGCCAACCCTCCATAGGAAACAACCAATTGAAACCATGCACCTAGCTTCTGACGTTTCATAAGTGCCCATGTAGGTTTATGTGAACTAAACTAATTAGATTTTGATAACTTTGAAAACACCCCTCCCGCAGAATGTTCCCAAAAGGGGGTTAATTGCAAAGGGTTCTTCTCATACAAAGAAGGGATGAGCATTGATTGAGCTCCCTTGATCACTGTCTGATGGCGATTTCATACTATTTTCAACTTTCTTCACGATGTTTTTCTCCATAATTCAGTGGTGTCATAAAAACTCTGACACCCGAATTGCGTAATACGATCAATCAGAATTTGAATAATTTTGAAACAGATTACTAATCCATTGCTTCATAAGTTCGAAAAACTTTCTGATCAACAACGTAAATAACGCAATGAATGTTGTTGAACTGTCAAAAGTAAACAGATTAGTCGTAATGGTTTACAAAAATGTGTTACATGACACGATAGCAAGTTAGTCACTAATAACACGAAGGAGAACTTTAGATTTCTTATGAGAATATTACTTAACTTTTTTTATGATAAGCGGACATAGCATATACTTCTATAAGACTATAACAATCGTAACCAAAAGGATAACATGCCGTGAGCAGTTCTCTTACAAGTTTTCGAAAGTGATTTTTATTGTAATTTAAGGCTCTTCGAGTGAAGGTTTTATGGATGCAATAATAAAGGACTTTTATTTTTAAAACAGCATTATCACTTTCATTTTCATGTGAAAGTTGTTTTTTATTGAGTATCTTTATGCTATTCATGTTACAGGAATAGCAGGGAGTATTAAATAGTCTCTACTCCTCCGCGATACTCAAAAATACGTGGTTCGCACGCTGGGCTAGTCAGCAGTGATGGCTCGGTGTTAACAGCTCCGACTTTACGAGTTGTAGGTCGTGGTGAACCCAAGCAGGCGTTTTACTTTGTGTAAATAAATTCATCACCACTGCTCTCAAAACGGTGAAGGAAAGCATCGTGAGGAAACCGGCAAGTCCTAGAACCAAACATTTGAAGACATGTGACATCTACCAACCCGCACTGGGCCCGCTTGGTGGATTACAGCCCACTCCCTCTCACAGAGAGGAGGCCTGTGTCCCAGTAGTGGGAATATTATTGGCTGATTTTGCAATGTGGATAGACCGCCTCGTTATCACCCTGTTGACTGGGTAATATTGACCACGGTATGAGCATAACCTATTCTCATATACTTCGTGCCGGAACGGCTATCCCAGCAGTTGGAACATTAATCAACTGCCCAGCCTTTTCCCAACTATGTTGGGGTCGACTTCCATTCTAACCGGATGCAGCTGAATATCAGTATTATCAGCTGCCTATCTGACCTCCACAACACCGTTTCAACTATTAGGCTGATTGTGCTTTGAGTTATTTTTATAACTTGCATAAAGGTCGAAGAGGTTAAAGTACAAGTTACAGCAAAGACCCAAGGCGTTAACATAACAGCCTATAATATAGGCGTCATCTAAACAGGTCGTCATTTGTCCTAGGCTGTCTAAATAAGTGCTGCGTAGGCGCAAGGTGAGGCGAAAGTTACTGTTGGGTATTAGGATTGTAGTGCACTTTTAGAAAGATGTAAAATATAGTATAGCTCGGAAATTCAAAGTCAAAGTCAAATAATTTATTTCAATTAAGCACATAAAATACAGTTTTCAGCGTAATAATTTACAAAAAAATTGAATTGATTCTAGTCGCCCCTTCCAAAAGGTAGTTTTCGTATGGAGAAGAATGGGCAAGAAACTCCACCGTTACTCTTTTAAGATTCTTTTAGAGAATCTTTTTTCCCTACAAGGTGTAATTGAAAAAACTGAAAACCTGAAAACGGGTCATTGTTCTCATAATTATGAACAATTTTTACTATAGAACTAACGCGAAAAAAACTGTTCCGTACATTTTGTTAAGTTATGCGAACATAAATGTATGGAGCAGCACATTTTTTTTTCGAGCTTTGTGAAACTGTTTGTAAGCCACCTTTTCTTTCTGTATTGCTGTGTTCCGTCAAATTACAGACACACGGCACTTTTTATATTTCTCACAAATGTCGTATAGCGCTGATTGTTGTTAGTTATCACTTGCCAATGGGCAAGAGACAACTAACACAATCAGCGCTCTGATTACTAGCCTATTTTAATTGTGATTGGTACGCAAACTGACTTATCTTGACTACTATCCGTAAAAAAAACCTGATCAAGCATAACCATTTTGATCAGTAACAGCCTGATTCGAATTTACACATAAGCCTCTAATTACTGGCGCCGCTTTGCCCAATATTACTCTAACCTCATCAGTCGTGTATCTGGCCTACGCATATTTAAAATCATATGTTTCTGAAATACCAGATCACTCAAGAATTTATGGTTACCAAATGATCATCTATCATATATAACTTGTAACTTTTGCTTGATTGATTAATTTGAATATTAATTTATAACTTCGCAAACTGTGAGGAAAAATAGTTGCGAGATTCTTTAATTAAAAAAATGTGATAAACAAAATATGCTTCGTAAAGCATGTTAAGCCGCTGGTCCCGGCTGTCATTCGTAGATTTATGACAGTCGTTACGGGTAAGTTATAAGTCTGACAACCAGTCTTGGTCAACAAAGGGTATCATTTTATCCAGTAGGTAACTGGGTTCTGGAGGTCATAAAGACAGTCGCTCCATGTAAGATTATGGTATTCAGCTGCATCTGGTTAGACTGGTAGCCGACCTCAACATAATTGAGAAAAGACTAGGCAAGTTTATATCCTGCCAACTTTTAACAAAATGTAATATTAGTAAAGATATCATCAGCGTTGGCAATGGGCAGGGAACATTGCTAGCAGAACAGATGATCGATGGGGATGAAAGTTTCTGGAGGGGCGACCGCGTACCGGGAGACGTAGTGTTGGAAGGCCTTCTAACAAGGTGGAGCGATGGCCTGGTGAAGGCCGCAGGAATCCGCTGGATGCGGGAAGCACAGTACCGGTCGAAGTGGCGGTGCTGGGGGAGGCCTATGTCCAGCAGTGGACGGCTGAAATGATGATATTGTTGAAAGATATCATCTAGTAACTCCTGACATAGCATCGCTATAACTTTGCAGTGTATAACAATGCTTATCGCGTAGGTAGAGACAAATACATACTTATACTACATAATGGCGGTACATACAAGATTCACGGCTGATATTATGTAAATTCTCATTCGGTTTCTTCGCTAAATAAAAACGCAAATAATTTTCACTTTTTTTCACCCATGTGAAGAAAAATGGGTGTGTAATGATTTTGAAATATTCTTGTGTTTAAGTTTTAGGTAGGTACTTCATGTTACTAAGGTGTAAATGGCCTATGACCTCAATAAATAGGTCTCACATATTTCTAGTAGGGTTGTGTCTAAACAATAACAGCCGCACGGGTCGATCAATGGTCTTCTTTTTTTCGTATGGTTAGTTTGTCAGAGTTTTAAAGCCGCCCATGGGCCTCTGACTTGGCTTCACACGCCGTCGAGTAATGTCTCTCATGCACCGGTTCCTCACGATGTTTTCCTTCACCGTTTTTGAAGCAAGTGATAATTATACAATACGCACATGAATCCGAAAAGTCAGAGGCGCGTGCCTTGGGTTCAAACTCGAGACCTTTGACCTGGCGGTGGTTAAGCTACACTTGCCACGGCCGGTTCGTGGATGGGTGACCAATCATTATACATCGAGACCACTCCGTGCCTCAGAAAACTCATTAAACCGTTGATGATGATTTTTGACAGTCCTTACGGATAGTCAGAAACCCGAACGCCTGACAAACTACAACTTACTAAGGTATCGTGTTACCCAGTGTCTGGGTTGTGGAGGTTCGGATAAAATACTGGAAGCTGCATCTGTTTAGACTGGAAGCCGACCCTAACATAGTTGGGAAAAGGCTAGGCAGTATGTTGCTAATAGTTGGATGCATAACCTGACAATAAACAAAGTATTGACGTGTTTTTATGCACGTAGCAGAACAATATCGTCATTTGCGTCTTGTTTGCATCATCGCCTACTCAATTTATTGAAGATTTAGTTGAGTCACGAGCCATTTGAAATCAGCTGTTTTTTATTATATTCAGGGTCAAAAATGAGTCAAAATCATAATGTGGTGAAGATTAGTCTTCAAGTATATTTAATTGCTGAGCCCCTAAACTTATTGGATTAGCGTGAAGTGTACTCTACTCAGTTACTCACCCTGGGACTAAATTTAGCATAGCATGTCGCTAAACTGCTTTTCAAACTGTGAAGGAAATCATAGTGCTAAAACCGGCATGTCCTAGAACCAAAAATTCAAAGACATGTGACATCTACCAACCCTCACTGGGCCCGCGTGGTCGATTACGGCCCACTCCCTCTCACAGGCTTCCTAGGCTGATTATGTATGTCCCTTATTTCGAACAAGACTAAAATCTAACATGATGTTGGTATCACCACAATTATGTAATATGTTTGTCCTTTAAACCGGAAACGGACACCGTCAGGAAATCGGAACTACCTTCCTGCTGCACCTCAAAGTTCTAACAAGCTCAATTATACCAATTTATCACTTGTTTATTTGGTAACGCGCCTCATGCCAAGGTTATTCTTCATTAGTATAGTATAGAATCTGGTTAGCATAAATATTGGTTTTTCTTCGCTTGGCCTCTACCTACCCGGTGTTTGTTAAGCGTCATGTTGGTTTAAGAATGTTTGGAGAAGAATTAGCGGGGTTAAGCTGGGGGATCCCGAGGTTTGAATTTCGATGGGTGGATGGGTACTTGTAGCTACTCACAGAAACCAAAAGACAAAGTTTTTGTTCTACTTATAGAACATGGAATTAAAACAAAAACTTTTGCTTTTTAGAGCGATGTAATTAATACCTAGGACATTATCATCAATCTAGCCTCTCACCGATTATGTTGGGTCGACTTCCAGTCTAACCAAATGCAGCTGACTACCAGTATTTTTCATGGAGCGATTGCCTATCTGACCTCCACAACCCAGTTACGGGGTAACACTACACTCCTTGGTAAGACTGGTTGTCAGACTTTCGGGCTTGTGACTAACCGAAACGATTTTCAAAGATCTACGAATGACGTGTCAATACGTCCGAGTTCACCACAAGTCAATCTTCATCCTGAGGATGCCTCGTTGAGAGGTGAAACACGTGTCGATTTCTTACAGGGTTTTTTGACTCTTTAAGAACAGTTAAGCGGATTAGGTTACTAAATATACGTAGTCTATTGTATTTTATAATGGATTTCCGTAAAGTCACGTCTGAGTCAATTAACATCTTATTATCAATTTCAATAATGCCCTGTTTCTCTCTTCTCACTTTGACCCTTTAAAGAAAACTCAGAGTTGATAAAATACATTTTAAAAGCGTAGGTACTTTTACTGCTTTATTATTATAAAGTAGGCCTATGCCAAATAGATTACAATTAACTGTATTAGAGTGCGGAGGTAGCGATCTCTGGATTGAAATTCTGGTTTCTTACATTTCAGGGGAGTTTGAACCCCCAAACCGGGCCTTGCCTACGGCCCTGTCTGCGGTCATCTTTATATATTAATTTTGCTGTAAACCAGTACAAAGTTGATATTTCTGTCGAAAAATACCTGATTTACAAACAAAACCTATTGATTTTCATTATGTTTTATTTCAAGGTTGAATAACTAATCAGATCCGATTATACCACCGAAAACATGAAACCGAACCGTATTTGTATCAAAGCAAGGTTTATAATTGAATAGTAGTGGTCTGTTAAAGAAAAATAAGTAATTTACATCTTATGTGTTGCCAATTAAGATGTATTTTTGAATGATAAGTAGTGTTGAAGCTTATTTCAAAGGTTTAGTATAAATAGAATGACATTTAGAAGAAAAATCAATGCTTTTGATAAGTATTTGAATAAAAAAACGATTCGTCTATAATCACACTTTGTTTATGTTGTTCACCTGTCATAAACCAACGTGAAATACGTATTAAATCCTCCGTTTAAACTACTGCAAGATCTCTTGTTAATGCGTATACATACATGCAATTCTCGTTAATTCTATTTTATTCCTCTTTATTGGCCAACGATTTTTTTCGTTTTTCGTTCGAATTTTAAATCTCAGTCTCAATCTGTCAAAAGTAATTTACCTATATTTTTGACAAAAATGGCCGCTGAAATGAGATTGCAACTAGATTTCGAACGTTTTAAAATATTGGAATTTATTAGCCGTCTGTCAAAATAATTGTCAGTTCTTTTTTTAAACATAATTCTTTATTTATACTTAATTCAGAAACAATTGATCGTGAACGATTTGCGGCCAGGTTTCTAAGGTTGAAATTTTATTAAGCTAAATGTGCCTGCACGTGTTTTCTTTAGTACTTCTGTGTCATGAGTGGCAGAAGAACTAAAAAAAATATGTGTCGCGAAAATCGAATATATCCGTAGGCACGTACTATCAAACTACTGAGATGTACTTTCAAAGAATTTACATCTACACACCGTAAGGACTATTTCTGCTTGCAGCGCTCGGCCGCTATAGTAATCACATTATCTTTCTAAAAAACTTTTTCATCCTTGGTTCTTTTGTTCTATTCCTAGTGGTTAATAAAGGGTCAGACATTGTAACAAAACAAACGAACAACGAAAAAAACAAAAACGACTAAATATTACTATGTATTTTTGTTTCATTGGTCGATGCACAAAGGGGCGTTGTGGTCATCGTGTTTACAGGATTTTGTTATCAAACTGCTTAGATATGAAATTCTTCGATAGTACCTGTACACCTATTTTTCGCCAGTTATGTTTCTCCGGGCTGCTATTGAGAAATTCTGTTGGAAAACCCCAATAACACTTTACCCGACCTGACCACTAGAGTAACGTGACAGATATTTCCTTAATTATCTCCAAAGATAGACAAACTCATAATAATATCGATTGTCAAAATATCTAATAAATAAGTTCTCTGGCTATTGTCGGTACACAAAGTTCAAAGTTCAAATCTGGGCCATGAACTTTTGATAGCCGATTGTAACATGACCTATCTTGTTTGGCTTATCAAAATATTAATATTGTTGAAAAGTTCGCTTTTGCCCGGAGGATTTAGGAGTCTATTGATGGCATGTGACATTATATGAGGGTTATACGCTGATGGGTAGAACGTAATTCAAAGTAATAGCCTCTGATCGTGACTTCGTCAAAAAAAAACCTCTTGAAATGTTTAACATTCAGAGTAGAACGGTACTCCTAATATTCTTGACGAAATAATAACATAGTCTGTATCATTTATGACACCTTTTTACGGAGATTTGTTAACCTATAATTAATAAGAATACACCGGCAAAAAATAGCACATTCTTTGATACTAATGATCTTCCTTATTCTCACATACAGATTCAAAAAACACAGACTGTCTGTCTGTCGCTACCGTGCTTATAAATCGACGTGTTTTTAAAGTTTAGGTTAAGCATATTATACTTATTAAGACGGCAACTCCAAATATTATTAGTTCTTCCAGGGTTATCACCTTTAATAGGGGACCCACAAAACTCGAAAAATAAATCGACTGTTTTCTAGAATCCATTTTCCAATCAAAACAGATGATTGATGACAGTAAAAACCGTTCATATTCTCGAGTTCAAACCCAAGGCACGCGCCTCTGACTTTTCGGATTCATGTGCGTATTGTTTAATTATCACTTGCTGCAAAAACGGTGAAGGAAAACATCGTGAGGAAACCATGCCTTTTTTTTTTGAGGGTACGAAATCATCAAATGACTTCTCCCGCTCTGGACAGAGCGAGAGGGTGTGTCAGACTTTTACTGACTAAAACCCACCCGTGCTCCTTCCGTTGCCTATGTGCCGGGGCCGCGATATCCCTTTCGGACAAACCCGCAACCCCAGCAGGCATTGGTCTTTCGACCCCGTCAGTTGCCGATACAACGCGCCGTCGACACGGGCCTGGTCCTTATCGGACGGCGAGCTGCCCATTGCTCACCGTCCGCAAGCCCGCGCCTACGGTGGCCGGAAGTCGGCTCTCGACTCCCGACGCCCGGGGTAAAGTTAGTTAGTCACTAACCACACGAAAAAGAAGAAGATTATAATTCTCAACGCAAGCAAAGCTGCGTCACACCTAAGCTAAAACAAATGATATTTACGCTGCAAAATTTTGCACTTTATAAAATCGATGAGCAAAAAAATATCTGCCAGTATCTAAAGATCAAGAGAAGTGTTCAGACAGGTATTTCCGTATTTAAAACTAGACGTACGTGTCAAAATTGTTAAACAAGTTGTCTTCAGACGCGCAAGTAATAAAATGTACTATTTATATGCTAATTTTGTGGCAAGAATACTTGTTGAACTGGGATTTCTAAGGGCCCGATCACACGTACCACAACCACACCACATCGTGGCGACAAAATTTGGGCAAGGAGTGGTTACGTGTGAAGCGTGTCGCTGCTTATGGTTACTACGAAATTTTGATGTGGTTTCGTCGTCGAAAGTAGTTGTGATGTGGTTACGTTGTGGCTAGTGTTACGATGTGGCCGGCCGCTAGTGCGCGATCTCACTGGTGGGAGTGTTCTTCTTCTTGTTCTTCTTTTCATGTGGTTAGTGGCTAACCTGGTGTAAGAGTTTTAAAGCCGCCCATGGGCCTCTGACTTGGCTTCACATGCCGTCAAGAAATATCTCTCAGGCATGCCGGTTTCCTCACGATGTTTTCCTTCACCGTTTTTGAAGCAAGTGTTTATTAAACAATACGCACATGAATCCGAAAAACAGAGGTGCGTGCCTTGGGTTCGAACTCGAAACCTATGACTTGGCAGTCCGACGGTCACACCACTAGGCTATCACTAGGCTATCGTTGTGACTGCGACATAGCCTTTATGTGGTCGATATCGCACACACTGTTAATTTTGTTGGCCAAATGTGGTCCGTGTGAATAAACTATTAATTTTCATACAAATTATCGCCCGTCCACGTGTTGTCGTTGTGTTGTGGTGTTGGTACGTGTGACGGGACCTTATGCTGTGTCATCTGATAATTTTATTTGGGTAGGTGACGGAACTGGTTCTGATTTTATGCAGTAACCTTCATTTATTACAAGTCGGCTGCATTATTAATAGTATCTATGATCTAACTACTAAGCATATCGGTATACTGGCGTCTATCAGACAGATTTGGTCCTTAAAGGTGTGGTGCAGACCATCAAACTGAAAAACTTTCTTCACAGGACCAATAACGTTATCGCAAAAAAAAAATCTGCTGTGCCATACATTTGGGTCGAGTCGCCATTGAAATGTTGTATGGGACATGTATTTCTCATAATCTATATGCATACAACATCAACGTGCCAATAGCGATTTCTATTCCAGAACGATATTTATTGATATTTTTGCCATCTGCAATCGTTCAAATTTTATTGTAGATTAAGCAAACTAACTGCGTTTTTGTCAACAAAACATTTATTTTTGTCGTATTTTGTTCACGTTCTACGGAAAAATTACGTATATATCGGTACCCCAATAAACGTACTACCAAGACGATCGTAAAGTTTTGTTCATATCTTTCAATTTCAGCAATATTCCAATTAATCTTACATGTTTTCTAATAGACTCCTTTCTTTGTTACAGAACCATGAAGCCACTATTTCTAATAGTGGGTGCCATACTGGTAATTGCGGCCAACGCTCACCCCGAAAACATCGAAGATGTTAAAGAACTGGCTCAAAGCAATGAGCCAATCCTAGAAGCAGAAGCCAGCGAACCACAGGCAAGAGCAGAACGCTGCACAGCATGCTCCAGCACACATAACCTTAAATCACCTAAAGAATTCTTAGCAGCACTAAAGACCCTACCAAACGCTGAAGTACATACACAGCAATCCTTTGAAGGATGCTCCTCAGAGAGGGGATGTGCTGGACTGAAAGTAAAAGACGGTAAAGTAGTCGAGAAATTCGGAAACCTACAAGCTTTCAAAGCAGCAGCTAATGCCGATACCGGTAATGAATTCCAGTTCCAAGCAGCCGGGAACAACGTCTTTGAAGGTGGTGTACCCAATGGTGGTCCGTTCTGGTGGATGGACCAGAATTCTCCGTTCAAAGGTGCAGCCGGTGCAGCCGGCAACGGTGGTTCCTTTGAGAAGTTCAGCAAATCTTCGTCTAGTTTTTCCAGCTCGAGTAATGGTGGTGCTGGAGGTGGTGCTGGAGGAGTGGATTTGGGTGCCAATCCTTTCTTGAATGGCGATTTCTCTAAGCTTGCTGGTGGTGCAGGATTTAATGGAGCTGGTGCTGCAGGATTTAATGGAGCTGGTGCTGCAGGATTTAACGGAGCTGGTGGTAATTTTGCAAGCCAATCCTTCGAATCTTCTTCAACAAAGGAGATAGATATCTCGAACAATCCGTTCTTAAACGGTGGTGTGTCTGGCGGTGGTGCCGGATTCAATGGACAAAGCGCTTTTGGTAGTGGATCTCAAAGTGCTTTCAATTCCAACTCTCAAAGTGCGAGCAGTTTTGGTGCTCAAGGCGGTCAAAACAACTTAGGAGCTCAAGGCAATCAAAACGCTTTCGGAGCTCAGGGCAATCAAAATACTTTCGGCAGTGCCCAAGGCACCCAAGGAGCCGGCTTCAACGCGTTCAACTCCAACAACAAATTCAACTCAGGTTCTGGTTACACTGGTTCCTCTCCCGCACCCTTCGCGCCAGCCATCGGTGCCAACGTCAACCGTATTCAGAATACCCAGAAGAACGAATATGACTTCCAACAGCAGCAGACTCAACAGAACATAGATGAGGCCTTCCAGAGCACTGGAAACGTTAATGCTCATGATAATTCTGGAGGAGATCTGCAGCAGACCTGTGCTGGGCAAGGATACGTCTGTGTTCACAAGTCACAGTGCAATAACGGAGTCGTGAACACCAATGGAGGTGGTCTTCTGCAGGCTAATACTCAGGTGAGTCTTTTATGTTTTTTTTTGCCATTTTTGTGTCTAGGTGCTCTCATAATTGCCCGACTACGCGACAGCAAAGTCAGGGTATCTATCTTTGACTTTGCATGTGGAATTCTTTATACCCTCGAAGCATTGTCACGGCTAGTGCTCGGGTTCTATAAGCAAAACGAATCGTTGTACTTAACAATGGTAAAAAACTGTGCATATAAATAGATTTGTAAGCTAATCTTACCTATGATTGCTACTTTCATATGGGACGGTCTACTATACATAGCTATGAGGTCTTTGCTTCAATATTGTTAAAGAAAGAGTCTTATTTTTAACCGATAACGGCCGTCGATGGTTTTTAATACATGTGGTGCCTATCGATTCGTTTATATAGCACCAAGGTTATAGACTTTGATTTTTGCTTAACCACCCTTAGGTCGAACGTCATAAAGAATACTAGATATAATGTACATGGGACAATAACCGTTATTAGTACGCTAAAGCGACTCGGGTATATCGCGAAACATACTATAAAGTTACGTGGATCCATATACATTATGCTTTTGCTACTAGTGATTTCTCTAATCAGTAACTGTTCTGTCATGTGCGGTCCAATTTGGTGTTACACTGCCGACTTTTTTAGGGTTCCGTACCTCAAAAGGAAAAAAAACGGAGCCCTTATAGGATCACTCGTGTGTCTGTCTGTTTGTCCGTCTGTAACAGCCAATTTGCTCCGAATCTAATAGGCCGATTTAGTTGAAAGGTGCACAGCACATACGTATTTTTGTGATTCTAATACGGACATGTAACGAACATTAATTAATTTTGAATATGGGCGTCACCGGCAAAAAAAAAACAATTTGCAAACTCTACCGTGTGACATATCATATTGTGAGGAACTCATTTTTTTTTTCATAATTTCAAAATGAATACTTTTAAAGATAGTTAAGAAAATGTATGAAAATTGTCCATTCCCCCCTTATCTCTGAAACTATTGAGTCAAAAATTTTGGAAAAAATACAGAAAATGTTTCTTTACTCATAGATTACAAAAAAACCTATAGGAAGTCTATGGTATTAAAAAAAGGTGGTAAATCTCTCAATATTGTGCGTACAAACTTATATATTTGCAGTTGGAATGTACGGGAGAACATGTTTTTCAACTACAACGTTAAGTTTGTCCTTGAGATAAATTCATCACATTTATTTACGGAACCTTCATTGTGCGTCGTCTGACACGCACTTGTTTTTTGACTAGATTAAAATTTATTAGATTTGACTTGTGAAGTCATTGATTTATAACGCCTATTAGCTTCTTGTTTTACGTAATGCTTACGTAGTTGTTACTTCCGTGTCCGGAAACTGGATGTTCTAAATGAGAGGTGATTGATAAGACCTGTTGATAAAAAAATTGTGAACCTGTTTTTTATGCAAGATGTTATTTTTAGTATCACACAAATGAGGACTGTAGTTTTTTTTAAAGAACTTAATAATAGGTCTAATTAAGAGCAATATATTTTACATTATTACCGTTGAAGACAATGATATAGATAGTTTTTTTTTACTGAAACTGAGTGCGTGACGGAAACGTAACATACAATAGAGGACAAACCACGTGGTGCGTCAAGTCTCATCTTTAGTGGCACGTGCCACTAAAGATGAGACTTGACGCAACACGTGGTTTGACTTGCGCAGTAGACAATTCATAGGTCTCTTTAGCGGTATGAGGTCTGCCCTGGGGCGTCATCGGGCGACGGCGGGAGGCGCGGTTTAGTCTCATCTTTCGTGGCGTGTATTGTACATACATTCGAACGATTTTTAAATCAAAAATACAAGTATCCTAAAGCATTTAAATGTATTTTTTTTCGATATAAAAAGAAAGAAAGAAAGAAAAGAAAAAAAAATGATTATTCTGCACAAACAAAACGCATATATTAAGACAAAAAGACATCAAATACACACATACAAAAGTAGCCAAAGGCCTCGTATTCAACCAATAACTAAAAATAAAAAATAAAAACAGTGTTGTTCATTGGTTGTTGTCAAGGCCACGGACCAAAGACAATATTGCGTATTTACTCTAGTCTCTAACTAGACAGTATTACGATAAGCGCGAACTTAAAACAGAGTAAATATTAGCAACGATGGCACAGGGCCATGACTTACGAGTTGCAGGTCGTAGGGTAGAACCCTGACAGCGCTTAACTTTATGTCATTTATTTTATCACCACTGCTCTCAAAATGGTGAAGGAAAACATCGTGAGGAAACCGGCATTTCCTAGAACCAAAAATCCGAAGACATGTGACATCAACCAACCCGCACTGGTGGATTACGGCCCACTCCCTCTCACAGAGAGGCCTGTGTCCCACCAGTGGGAACGTTATAGGTTTATTATGCAGTGTGTCAATACTAATATTGGGTGCGAAACGAGTATTTTCAATTAGAAAATGAATTAGAAAAGTTTACTCAAACCACTGCCACAGGAATGCATGTAAAATAAAAAAATTAACATCCATCTGGCAATCTACTTAGTCCTTTCCCAACTATATTGGGGCCGGCTTCCAGTCTAACCGTATGCAGCTGAATACCAGTATTTTACATGGAGCGACTGCCTATCTGACCTCCACAGCCCAGTTACTGGGTAATACGATACCCCTTGGTGAGACTGGTTGTCTGACTTTCGGGCTTCTGACGACCCGTACAGCGGTCAAATAACCACGAATGACAGCCGGGACCAAGGGCTTGCTTTCCGAGGCACGGAGGACTCTCGGTATGAAAAGATGGACGCCCATCCAAGGACCGACCTCGGCAAGCATAGCTTAACCTTTACTTAGCCACGAGCTCCTACGAAAATAAAAAACATGGAAATGGCAAAAATTATCTCCCATCCCAAAAATGACCGCGACAGACACAGCTTAACCTCACAGATTAAATAACGACCACCTCTACATTCTGCGCAAACGCAATCTGCGCAAATCATTAATCAATACCTGTCAAGTATCAAGGAAATATTAAGAATTTCAAATAGTTTTTAATAAAAAGGTTTTGTGCTTTGACCTTAAGGAGATTCACTTAAGGTCAAGTCTCGAATATTTAACTTAAGTGTCATAATATGTACAAAGTTTGTTCTAATGAGTAGAATCAACATATAAAATAACATCATGCAAAATATCCCTCAAAAGGGCGGGCAGAGGTAGGTATACAGGGTGGCAGGGACATCGACGCGAAAACTTTTACCATGGATTCAGTACATGATTCTGAAATTTTTCTCGTCGTCGTCGACGGTTATTAAAAAAAAATCTGCTGTTTCATAGAAAAGTGCAATACCTACGCGGTCAAAATGTATGGAACAGCAATTTTTTTTTATCACCCACATTTCGCCAGTTATGTTTAAGTCCCATGTAATAGAGGGCGAGCCTATTGCCATCAACCGGGCACAAAGCCAGACTCTGGACTGCTACTGAGAAATTCTTGATGAAAAACCGAATAACACTTTCCTCGACATAGGAATCGGACCAGAACTCCAGAGTTTCTGGCCCTCTTTCTCGCCACAAGTCACGCAATATATATTACCACTGCTTACGTACTTACATAAAGTCCAAATTGACTCAATCAATCAACTCATTCTATCGCAGTCCACTGCTGGACTTAGGCCTCTCGTAGGCTGCGTCACAATACCCTGTCCTCCGCCATCCGCATCCAGTCTGCCAGCTGCTGCCACCTTCCATAGTTGCTGGGGGGCGTCCCACACTACGCTTGCCGATACGCGGTCTCCACTCCAGGACTCGTCTGCTCCACAAGCCATCGCTCCTTCGACAAACATGACCAGCCCACTGCCACTTCAGTTTGCTTACTCTGCAAGCTATGTCGAAAACTCCGGTTCTTTTGCGGATAATTTAATTCCTTGATTTCATCCTTCATAGAAACTCCGAGCAAGCAAATTGACTACTAACTTAAATTCTATGAAATGGGTTTTATCTAGCACGTCAAATTGACGTAATTTTGTCCTTTTACTTCCAAATTAATTTCCTTGCCGGTACAATGATAAATGATTTCCTCAATTTCGTAAGTTTTCAACCACACCTAAAATGCCTCGAAAACCAGTATCAATTAATTAATTTACAATTTTAACAATCAACATCAATATATTGTTGTCCGCTAACAAGACTCGTCAGAATTAATCATCAGTTCTATAAACAGACAGACAAACAAATACATATTAATAAAACATGATTTGTAATTGGGAGGATCCGGGTTCGGTTTTTGATTGTGGCATTTTAATGTAGGCCTTGACATTTCGCAGGTTTTGTCGCAAACATGCGTATAATTTAAATAAATGATGATTTATTCTTGTACGCATCTCTAGACCTCGTTGGTTTAGTGGTTATAAGTGCGACCGCCGAGCCCGGGTTCGATGCCCAGGTCGATTAAAGTGTTATTGGGATTTTCTGTTAGGCATTTCTCAGTAGCAGCCCGGAGTCTGTATTTGTGCCGGGTTGACGGCAATAGGCGTGCCCCCTATTACATCCGGTGAAATGTAAGTGTGGTATAGGTCTATTGACTTTTGTATCGTTTATTAAAAATGTATTCTTAAAACCAATATTGACTGACACACCGCATATCGGAAACCGATACGTTATTGCAATTATTATCTTAAAGAAAATTCTTCTAAAATAAGGCCAAGGAGGTCTTCATTATTAAATAATAATTAGGATAGCTAGAGGCTCGGTAATTAATAATAGTACATGTATGGTGATTAAATAATGTATACAAAGTAAAGCGTCTGTCAGGGTTCTAACCTTAAAACTTTTCTGCGGTTTACCAATGACCTAGGAAGTGAAAAAAAGTGACGAAATCGTGAAGAATTAACTCCTTACAAACAAATTTTACCTCTATAATAATAGTTTATATTAATCATCAAGTTATGTATAGTGCTAAACGGAATGCTTATTTTAGCGATTAGTTTTGGGTTCAAATCCGAACTGGGGACATATTTTTTACAACTTCATTAGTGAAAAAATGTTGACTCTAGTTATTCGCGACTACTATGGGATTCGATTCCGAAGTCGGGTGAAGTGTCATTGGGGTTTTTCCGTCTGAAAATTTTCAGAACATCCCGATGTCTGACTTAGTACCCTGATCATACCAATAGACTCACTGCCTATTACATGGAACTTATACAAAACAAGCGAAATGAGGGTATAATATACAAATACACTTCTGACAATCCCTGTAGAAAAAACAGCGCGATGTGATGTTACCTATGCTCAATTTCTTAATGGAAAACCGACTCAAACTCAAACTCAAAGCATTTATTTCAATTAAACCATTTACAGGCACTTTTGAATCGTCAAATAGTCGCGTCAGTTAGTCAGAAATTTGAAGCTAGTTGCCCGTTCCAAAACGTAGATCTTTATGGAGAAGAACGGGCAAGAAACTCCTAGGACACTATTTTAAATATAGAAAATTACAAATTCCTTGGTACGTTATTCTTGTTGCTTCTATATGTGAGAACAATATACAAAAAATAATCAAAACAATTCAAAACTAACTAGGACTAATATTTTACAAAGAAACGTAATAATTTAACATGTTTGCCTAAATTAAGGTTAGCATAAAAACCTAACACGTTTATGCACATGGACTTAAGCAATTGTAAAGAAAACATTTTGATGTCCATTTAGTGAAACAAGGCAAGTACGGTTAGCAGAATAGTTTGGTATTTAGTTTTATTTGAGGTATGAAAGTGAGTTTTTCTGGTCTTTACTATGGATTTAGTTTTAGGCTCTGAGCCTAGGATGCCTATTTGTATGTGGACCGTTTGAAAAACGGGTTCAATAAACGCTAGCTAGGGATATAGACTAGATATACCAGATTATAGATTTCCCAGAATTATATTGGTCTCTTAAAAGTCTTTTGTAGATCTTTGACAGTCGTTATGGGTAGTCCGAAGCCCGAAAGTCTGTAAACGCAGTTTTACCAAGGGGTATCGTGTTACCCAGTTATTGGGTTGTTGAGGTCAAAATACTGGTGTTCAGCTACATCCGGTTGGACTGGAAGCCAACCCCAACATTGTTGGAGTAACGCTAGGCAAATGATGATGTTAAGTATTACAATCAGATTCGGTTCAATTCAGCTTACAGAAGAATCCTAGACAATAAAAAACTCAACTTATTATTTCTAATACCGACTGGGGAATTTATCTTTCAGGGGGTAAAAATACTAATCAATTTAAAGAAATTTTACAATGGGATTAACTCTTATCTCTTCGTACATTTTCATTGGATAAGTACATTATTGCATTTTCATTTGGATCAGCAGATTTATTTTTGTGTTCCTGATTTTTCCGATAGTAAAATATATTCCCATTCATAAGAATTGTCACCCTCTAAAATACTACCAATAATTCACAACAACATTTCTAACCAACCATACTCTCACAGCAGGCCTCCAACAAAATGTCAAAACAAACAATACTTTAGGCCTCATGACATTTTTGCTGACGGTCTTGTATCTCGATGTCCTTTAGTTCGGCGTCGTCGAGTCGTATGTAGGTATATACCTACCTACTTATTGCCACATAGGTAGTAAACCTGATGACCTGCCTGGCTAAGGATGTCGTGTGTATATTCACGGTAAATACCTTAAAAGAATAGGCACAGTGTTAAGACATCATATACTTATAAAAACACGAGCTTTTGCCCGCAGCTTCGCCCACGAGTAGGTCGTACTACCGAGATAAAAAGTATTCTATGTCATAACTTAGATCATGGTCTACTTCTGTGCCAAATTTTATTCAAATCCGTTCAGCCGTTTTAGCATGAAAGCGTAAAAAACAAACTCACTTTTGCATTATTTTTATTAGTAGTTATTAGTAGGATATCAATGAGCAAGAAACGATGCCCAATTAACCAGAAAACATAATAGATTCCATAATAATTTAGAAGTTGTAAGAAGGTTGTAGCAAAATCAGCCTATATGGTTGTTGTTGTCTTCGAATTTTTGGTTCTACGACATGCCGGTTTCCTCACGATGTTTTCCTTTATCGTTTTGAGAGCAGTGGTGATGAATTAATTTACAGTTACCACTGGGCCACGACTGCACGATTGAGTAGACCTCTCTAAATAATGGCCCACTGCATTATTCTTTGATAGGCTTCCAAAATGACCTGAGGTACCCATCTATCCATCAAAATGCTTCATAAGTTAATGACTCTTCAACTCACACGCAACTCGCTGACATCACATAAACCCACGTTGTGTTATGATTGCTTTGTTCGACATAATTGACTAACAAAGAAATGAATAATGAAGTCGACCCAACAGACCGTTCACTATAACTTGCCCCTTCCCAAAAAATACAATAGACGACGTATATTTTCACTCCACTGCCGCTCCCGCTCAACTGTTCTTAAAGAGTTATAAAGAACCCTGTAAGAAATCGACACGTGTTTCACCTCTCAACGAGGCATCCTCAGGATGGCGATTGACTTTTTGCGGACACGACGTGTTGCCACGTTAAGTGCCGAACGTAGAGTCCCTTGCCGTCATGTTGGCACCATAGCTTGTCAAGCTTAATTTAAATACGAATACAGTTCAAAATGGCGACTGCAAAACAGTGCTACTAATCGCGTCACGGTACAAGTTATATTGAACGTACTGTACTTATTGAAAGCAAAAGTGGATCTGTCAGTTTGATACTTTTTTTTTGCCTTTACGTGAGGCCGGTTTCGTAAACATGTGTGCATTTAATGAGGTGTAGTTTGATTGTAAATGTGTGCGTGTGGGCACAGAGCGGAGGTGTAGTTTTGGCATGCTTAACTGTATTGTTCGCAGCGCTATCTCTTGGTTTTTTTATTTGATCTCAGCTTACAAGCAAGTTATCACATTATTTTGACAAGTATATTAACTCAGCTTTGCTTTCTGAGTTTATCTTGGACATTACTGACATCGGTGAAGGAAAAACATCGTGAGGAAACCTGGACTTATAGTTAATATAAGTCTGAAATCACCAACCCGTCTTGAGCAAGCGTGGTGATCAATGCTTGTGCCTTCTCTATATGAGAAGAGGCCTTTGCCCTGCAGTGGGACAGTATCAGGCTGGAATTATTATTATTTTATATTAACTCAGTACAATACCACGCCTCAAAGCTACTAAAAAACAAAATGATTACAACATTATCTCGAATAGAAACAATCAAATAGTGCCTCTGGCGATATAAATCTTGTTTGTCTTGCCTCTCATACATAAATACATACATTACATACATCTAGAGGTAAAATTTGTTAGTTTGTTTTTAAGTTTGTATGTAGGGGATAATCTCCGGAACTAATAATCGGATTTGAACAATTCTTTTTGCATTGGATAGCACAATAATTGTGCAATCCAATGTCATGATAATAATAATATACTTCCCCAGGTATAGCATTCCGAAACACAGTGGGCACGTGGGTGACACAAGTCTACGTCATCACATCTGTGTTACCAGAAGTTTGTAATAATAACTCCCCAACAGCTGTGCGAATCCGATAAAACAATGAGCTTTTAATTAACAATTACGTTGGTTTATGTTTAAATTGAATTGTTTCGTTTGATTAGACACACGAAACGATAATTTGAATGCTTTGTACATATTTTTTAACAGAATGGTGGCTAAAAATCTTTCCTTAATCGTCTTTTGTTGCAATAAAGTAGCAACTGGATAGTGACGTAAGCATGTGTTAGTCCCGGAATGCCAGAACTTGTTTTATTAGACCATGTCCAATGCAAAAAGAATTATTCTTGAGAAAGGTTATAGGGTCGCGGACGAAGTCGCGTGCAAAAGCATGTAGCGTAATAAAGAGAAAAGCTTTGTAATTTTTTTGTAATGAATATACTCAAAAACAACAGGACCGATTTAAAAAAATCTTTCATCAGTAGAATGCAATATTATCACTAAGTAACATAGGCTATAATTTGAAAGAAAGAAAAGAAAGAAAAATATTTTATTTGGGACACGCACAGGAAATACAAACAGCAAGGAATAATAAAAAAATAAAAAATAAATAAAATATAAATTTATAAGATAGCACGTGGGCGAAGCCGCTGGCGGAAGTCAGTATTATTAATTAATGTAATAGAGTTGAAGAGTTCATTTGAACGCGCTTAGCTCTGAAAGTACCAGTGAGATTAGAAAAAATATTTTTGCATCTGATAGCCTATTTCTTGAGGAAGGTTATAGGCTATTTAACATCGCGCTACGGCACTTAGGAGCCGAGCAAAAAGAAAAAAAAGTCAGAAAGAACGCTAAGCAAAAACGAAGTAATAGCGCGGGTGGGCGATGCGATGCGATGCGGTGAGTTGGGGGCCGAGGTTTACAAAAATGTGGCTGTTATTTTAGTACGTTGTGTATCTTACGACTTTTACACGAACGAAGTCGCGGGCAGAGGCTGTAGTAAACATAAATACATACATATCTCATACATAATGTATGAGTGTTAACAGTTATTGTGTCGTAGGCTCTTGTCTTTTTGTACAGTTGCCGTCGAAAGTGATTGATGATCTGTCTTTTATTTATTTGCCTATAATAAATTTTTTGGAAGTCGTTTGCTTTTTTTTTTTTGGAAAAAAGTTTTCAATTTTCACTTTTTAGTTGCTATGCCACTACTTGCTATGTAAACAACAGTGGCAGGAAGTATTATAGCATCATCAAGATACACAAAGTGGATTAAATTAGTAATATCGAAGCTAACTCAAAAACTACCCTAGCAAAGTTAATAAAATTTATATGGGACAACCGCGCAAGCAAGAATTTTCAAAACCGGTCCACAATTGACAAATCATACATAAAAAAAACACATACGGACGTACATTATAACCTTCTCCTTCTTTGAAGTCGGTTAAAAAGGCTAAACAAATGTTGATGATGTTAAAGGTAGCGCGCCTACTGCCACCAAGTCACACAGGTCAGGAAAAAGGTCATAACATACCCATATTTTAGCTTTGTACATACGAAATAAACAAACAGCTTGCGCAAGCGCCTGTTCCTCGGTACATGTCTACACTTGTCTTCTTGACAGTACACGACGAGATGATAAATGGTAGTTCACGTATTACAATATCGAATATTATCGTGTTTCGGATAGAAGATTGGTATCTATATATAGATAGTATTTCGAAATATTAGTTAGTAGTAAGTCGACCGCGCACTGTTATAGTCTGTATCAAAAGTATCTAATGAATGTGTAAACAAATCCATTTCAAGTGAAATTCTTACCCAATAGAGAGAATTAGCAACACATTCATCTGTATTTAAAGTTTTTCATATTCATATTCATTTATTTGCGTTCCACAAGGTAAAACAAGATGGTAGCAAAAGGCTTAGAGCTAAGAGCCGTTGACCCTGTCAGGGCACAGCAAAGAAAGTTAAAAATAAACATAAAATAAAATTGTACATGAAAACTTAATAATTACATTCGTATAAAAGTCAACAACAATAACATAAATAATTCTATTATCAATAAGTAGGTAGCCATTTTTCTTAAAACACTATTATTACATTTAGATAAACAAATATAACCTACATATATACCTCACCAATTTTTTCAACAATTATTGAACTTTACCTGTACCTCACCACTTTTGAATGTTCTTCTTCAATCAGTCCCTCATTACTGACGATCGTGGTCACTGGATCCCTTTAATTTGACAATTTGCCTCCATCAACTCCGGTCCCAAGTTGCCATCACCACCTGCTGAAATTTGCTTGAAGGTCGCTTCTTTTACTTGGTCGCCAACATCCTTCGGTATTGTCAACCATGACCAGCCTTTTCATATCCCCTTCGCATTTGTTAAATAACCTTAATAAATTGTAACTGAAAAATCATCGACACTAGAGGTTGTAAAACTAACATCAATTGACAAATAAAAACGGCGACGTATGGCGATTTCAAATTAGAATTTCGGGTTTAGTTGGGTATTCAAATGATCAAATCGAAGCATTCAATTTATAAGTAGCACTACAAATTTGCGTCCACAGATACGTTTTTTAATCCATTTGTTTACGTTTGGAAATAGCTCCATGTAAAAACTTTACTTAAAAAAAGACTTCCAAAAAAAACACTACAAAGTGAAAAATAACTTTATTTCTGAAGTCGTTGGCAAAAAATGAAAATTATAAAATATGGGACCACCTCGATAATACGCATTCGAACAAAAAAAAATTTTGCAAATCCGGCTTTAAATGACGGAGTCTTGCCCGAACATACATAAGAAAAATATAACCGAATATATCCGAATTGAGAACCTCCTCATTTTTTTGAAGTTGGTTAAAAATACTGGTATTCAGCTGCATCCGTTTGGACCAGAAGCGGATTCTGAAAAGGATAGGCAGATGATGATTCTCCTATATTGAGGCAGGTCTCCAATCTTACCGGGTGCGGCTAAATATCACTATTATCAAGATATTCTTATTTAATAGTAATCATTATTATATTACACATAATAGGACCCTACCGTTTAAATACACTATGATAAATTATCCGCGTCAAAATATGCAAGGCATGATTTATGTCCGTAGAGAGGAGGCCATGTTAACATCGAGTTTTAAGTTACTTAATAAATAAGTATATAATTTACTAGCTTCGACCTGTAGCATCGCGTGAAATTGCCCCCGGCCTACCACATCGCATCGCATCACTCTCCGCGTCGCGTCGCATCGCCCATCCGCGCGTTCGCTTAGCCTTCTTTCTGACTTTTTTTTACGCGTCTCCTACGGGTCAAACCGTGACTTTTAATAGGCCCTTCCTCAAGAAATGGGCTATCGCATGCAAAAAGAAGTTTTCAAATCCAACTGGCAGTTTCAGAGATTAGAGCGTTAAAATAAAAACACTAATTCTTCAGCTTTAAAGTTAGTAACTATAGGTAATTCAGTCTATAATATTCCCAGTGCTGGGACACAGGCCTCCTCTCTGTGAGAGGTAGTGGGCCGTAATCCACCACGCGGGTCCAGTGTGGGTCGGTGGATGTTACATGTCTTCATTTCTATGAGCTGCATTTTTCTTCGATAGGCTTCCAAAATGACCTGAGGTACCTGAGGTCCATCAAAATGCTTCATCAGTTAATGACTCATCAACTCACACGCAACTCGCTGGTATCACATAAACCCACGTTGTGTTATGCTATGATTAATGCTGCTTTAGCATTTTAATAATAGCATAAAGCCTCCTGCAGACTCGCGACTCTAACAAAACAATTTCTAAGGAAACTTTACGGTTGAATAATTACCTGTGTCGAGGCATAATCATAATGTTCCCACGGCTGGGACACAGGCCTCCTCTCTGTGAGTGGGAGTAGGCCGTAATCCACCACGCGGGCCAAGTGCGGGATGTCACATATCTTCGAATGTTTGGTCTTAGGACGCGAGGGTTTCGTCACGATGTTTTCCTTCACCGTTTTGAGAGAAAATGAGTATTATCGGTAACTAAAAATTGCCACACACTTAGGTGACGCCTCCGACATTTCCCTAATAGACTTAGCTGTCAATTTAGACCCCATGTTTATATGTTAAGATAAGGATCATGATATCATGTATCTAAGTTAGATATTGCGTTTGCGCCGTTCTAGAACTTAGGTCAACTAGCTATCAAAGCATAACGTAACTTTGACCTTTTGCATTCGGGTGTTGCCCTTTTAACGTTTAGACATTTCTATTCTATTTTTAGTATGATTTTGTAACTGTAAGGGCTTGAAGTTAAAACTTGGTGTTGCTAAATAGAAAATTTTATACGGACGATGTCAGAATACTTAACTAAAGTTTTCTTAGCTACATAAACTATTCAATTAGTTGTTTTTATAGTTTTTTTTGTTTGATGAAGAAGGATACATTATTAGTAGTATATTTTAGAGAGGTGATGGCCTAGTCAGAATAGTTATGGCACAGAAGAGCACTGGTAACGGCGGCGACTTACGAGCTTTACTTTGTGCAAATTATTTCATCATCACTTCAAAACGGTGAAGGAAAACATCGTGAGGAAACCGGCATGTCCTAGAACCAAAAAGTTCGAAGACATGTGACATCTACCAACCCGCACTGTGCCCGCGTGGTGGATTACGGCCTACTCTCTCTCACAGAGAGGAGGCCTGTGTCCCAGTAGTGGGAACATTATAAGCTAATTATGCTATTATTCTAATGTTACTGTAGTATTTATTAAAATCTTCTTCTTTTCGTGTGGTTAGTGACTAACCTGGGGTCAGAGTTTTAAAGCCGCCCATGGGCCTCTGACTTGACTTCACATGCCTTCAAGATATATCTCTCAGGCATGCCGGTTTCCTCACGAAGTTTTCCGTGCCCGTTTTTAAAGCAAGTGATAATTATACAATACGCACATGAATCCGAAAAGTCAGAGATACGTTATTAAAATACAAGTCGTGTAACCGGATTTGTCATCGGCAAAAATGACGAATTTCTATAGAAACTTTCGTCTCCTATTTAACCCCTTCAAATTTTCGAAAATTCATCCCCTAGGATGAATTTTCAATCCTTCCTAAGTGCTCAGTTTTGTTATAAAAGGAAATCTTGTGCAAAATTTCATACTTCTAGACCCAGTGGTTTTGGCTGTGCGTTGTCTATCACTGAATTAATTAATTTAAGAATTTTATGAAGTACTAACTTCAGTCCGCGACTTCGTCTGCGAGCTTATAACCTACCTCAAGAATAAGGCTAACCAAAGCAATTTTTTTTTTTTTAAATCCGACTGGTGGTTCCGGAGATTACCCCCTAAATACAAACAAACAAACTTTTAACTCTCTGTATAATATTTTTAAGCATAGATGTGCCATCCAACGTGGCAACGCTGCCAGCCTTTTGGGAATTTTTCCCGCTGACAGCGATCCGGACGAATTATTTAATGCCCAATGAGCTCTTCCCTGTATTTTTATTTTTTCCTTTACATAAAATCAATGTGCCTAGCCTTTTCCCAACTATATTGGGGTCGGCTTCCAGTCTAACTGGATGCAGCTGAATACCAGTGTTTTACATGGAGCGAGTGCCTATCTGACCTCCACAACCCAGTAACTGGGTAATACGATACCCCTTGATAAGACTGGTTGTCAGACTTTCGGGCATCTGACGACCCGTAACGACTGTCAAAAATCCACGAATGTCAGCCAGGACCAACGGCTTAACGAGCTTTCCGAGACACGGAGGAGTCTCGGTATGTACAAATGGGCAACCATCCACAGACCAACCCCGGCAAGCGTAGCTTAATCTGATGGATCGACCCGTGCGGCTGTTCTTACTTAGCTACGAGCTCCTCCTTTACATACTTGTACATTACATATATAATAGTTAATTCTATATCCAAAAAAAATAAAAAAAATAAAAAAATATTCAAACTAGGCTGAGAATCAGCACTTTTCGAACGTCAACTATATAAGACAGTCCCCCAAAACGCCCACCCTTCACCACTTCCTAGTGCATTAGCTGGGAAGAAGAAGTGGCGCAACAAACTCATATCCATTGTTACTGTTCATAGTTAGTTGTGTTAAAATTTTTATATGTTACCTTTAATACGTGCAAGAAATAAAAAACTTACTTAGATGATGAGTATATATTTCAGCAGTTTTAATAGGACCACCTTCTAATAAAATTAATTGCAAAACGTATACCACAAGACCAATGGAATGCAAATATTTGAAGAAACAGTGCGTCAA
The DNA here is from genome assembly GCA_947364205.1 of Agrochola lota. Lineage (NCBI taxonomy): Eukaryota > Metazoa > Arthropoda > Insecta > Lepidoptera > Noctuidae > Agrochola > Agrochola lota. The sequence continues at coordinate 1,611,059 of OX376246.1, read as the reverse complement.
CAAATTAAAATATTTACCTGACTAAGCGGAGCGCGTGTTATGTATTACGCAATGCATCTATAGGATCAGTTTCGACAATCTTAGATAAAAATTCGCGTGTTTTTTTATGCAATTTCACAATTATTTTGAAGATGACTTCGTCATTATCATAGAAAAGTTAGCTAGGGATCTGCATTTGTGTCTGGTTAATCAAAATCAAATAGGAGATTGTTTGCCTGGGGAGCAAACACCTATTTTTAAAGGCGCGAGTGTCTGAAAATCTGACTTCAAGAGATTTGCAAGTTCAAACAGAAAACAAAACTCTTCAGCTATTTATTAGTATTACAGGCAATTTTGAATTGACGATGGAGTCAGTCAGTTAGTCAGAAAAAATTACTTAGTTGACCGTTCCAAAACGTAGTATCTCTATGGAGAAGAATGGGCAAGAAAATCCACGGATACTCTTATAAATCAAGATATTACAAAATCCTGGGTACATTATTCTGGTTGTTTCTTTCTGTGAGAACAGGTGAGAATAGGTTAGTTGTATTGGCACCTAATCAGCCGCATCCGGTTAGACTGGAAGCTGACCACAACATAATTTGGAAAAGGCAGGCAGACGATCATTAGTCTTTCACAAACCGGGTGTCAGATTATGATAATTACCTCGTTAATAACGTAACGTTTCCGGATATCAGTATTTTTTGCTTTATGACGTTATTTCAAGGAAATAAGGCAGTTTGTCTGTGGTCTAATTAAGTTTTTTCCTCGTGAGACCCATTGTCCCATTGTTGAGATACTCCTAATAGTTTTTTTATGCGTTTTTTTTTTCTTCTAATTAACATCAATAACAAGTATTATATGCGAGGTGATATTCCACGATCTGCGTGATATAACATAATATCTCGCCTGTAATAACCAAAGAGTTAAACAGAGAACCTTTAGTACACCCACATTTCACCAGTTATGTTTAAGCCCCATGTAATAGGGGGCGAGTATATTGCCATCAACCGGGCACAAATCTAGACTCCATTCTCTACTACAAAACTCCTGACGGAAAAACCCAGTAACACATTGCCCGACCTAAGAATCGAACCCCGGACCTCATGCTCAGAAGTAGTACTAGGGACCACAAGACCAAGGTGGCTGTCAAAAATCGAATCGAGGTGTTAAGAATCCTGAGAACGAACTCGCACTGACCCGCGTGGTGGATTACGGCCCACGGTCACAGAAAGGAGGCCTGCGTTCCCAGCTTTGGGAACATTATAGACTGATTATTAGAGCTCGTCCGGAGAAGTACTACAACCATACACAATTATAACAGTACAAGGATCTATTGACACGTGGTCAAAATAGGAACTAACGCTGCCATCTTGGTTTTTCAATACAAATTCGTGACAATTTCACAAATGTTTACGTACAACGCCACCCCTGTTAATGTCATTCAGGACCCAAAAGGTACTTGCAGGTCTGTATATAAGATATATATAAAACTTTTTAAATATCACATTTTTTTTTGCATCTTCATTCATAATCAAAGTCATCACTTCAATAACATCGTGAGAAAACCTGAACTAACTAACTTTAACTTAAGTATGTAACATTTAACTATCACTTAGCTAAATAACTCAACATACAAAGTTAAGATGTAATTAACGCAGTATTAAACGTAATGTTAAGTCAATTTGATAATTATATTTCAACGTTAAATGAGACAAGCTTACATGTATATTAAATAACAAAGCTCCTAGTAATAAGTTATTATCGAAATTAATAGGAATCGTTTAACGTCTTATCAAAATGTTTGCTTAAATGTCAATTATAGGATGTTTAAAACATGTATGTATTACCATTAGATATTTCTCAGAAAGAACCTGGAGTCTAAAGTGCCTGGTAAATGGCAATAAGCTCGCTCTTTATTCCATGGGACATAAAACTAATAATATTTCTGTGAGAGAGAGTGGGCCATAATCCACCACGCGGGTCTAGAGCGGGTTAGTGGATGTCGAATGTCTTCGATTTTTTTGGTTCTAGGACATGTCGGTTTCCTCACGATGTTTTCCTTCACCGTTTTGAGAGCAGTGGTGATGGAATAATTTACATAAAAAAAGCGCCTGTCTGGGTTCAAAAACACGACAAACAACTCATAAGTCGCTGCCATTACCACGGGTCTGACAGCTCGGCCCGAGTCCTCTCAATCCGAATAATAATACCAGATATTTCACTCCCGATTACGGTGATTTGTACGGTCAGGCAGAAAATATATTTTAAAATATTTAACTACCACCACTGCTCATAAAGAGCTCTCCTATACTAAGCAATAGGCACCTTTTAAATACCACGGCAATTATATTGATATACGTCTTGCAATTACCACCTACGTTCAAAGAAAGTATATGAAAAGAAGACAATACAAAAGATTGTGACATAATGTCATCTGTCAGTGTCGCAAATAAATTGACAATCGGTGATTTATAAACGACATCGTCTTTATAAATGGCGGATCTTAAACTGGTTACACCATCACAACTATTGACTGATATTCCTAGATCTTTAACAGTCGTTACGGGTCGTCAGAAGCCCGAAAGTCTGACAACCAGTCTTATCAAGGGCTATCGTGTTATAGACTGGAAGCTGGCAACAAAAAAAAAAAAAAAAAAAAAAAAAAAAAAAAAAAAAAAAAAAAAAAAGGCTAGGTAGATGATGAGCCTCCAGAATGTCACAGCACTAGTATTTAAATGGCGGTCAGGACACGACGCGACTTACTAACGCGTTATTAATTAGTTAGTAATTGGTTGCATAGGTCGTATTTCGAACCCTGACAGGCACCTTACTTTGTGTAAATTATTTCATGACCACTGCTCTCAAACTGGTGAAGGAAAACATCGTGAGGAAACCGCCATGTCCTAGAACCAAAAATTCGTAGACATGTGACATGTACCAACCCGCACTGTGCCCACGTGGTGGATTACGGCCCACTCCCTCTCACAGAGAGGAGGTCTGTGTCCCAACAGTGAGATCGTTATAGGCTGTTTATGTTATGGTTACGTTTCCTCAAGCACTATCAACACAGTTGCCCAACTTTATATCCCATGAAAACGTGGCTTAAATTTCGCAGAAGAAATTGACAAACGCAGTGTGATATATAGGAGACATAGCATTTATAAAACACAGACCGTATAAGGAACCAAGTCTTAGCATTTACTATTATTTATCTTGAAGCTTTGTCGCCATTACTTGGTAGTAACTATTTACGGTTAAAGTTAGAGAAACTCAATGGTGTGTGTTGCAATTTTATATTAAGTTCAGTAGACTCCTTAGTTTAATTTCATCGTAGTGGTTTCCTGTGGCTTCGTCTGCGTGGATTTCGGATTTTCTAATTAAAACTTACTACACATAATTTCAAAACTGAAAGGACTAAATAAAAAAACCAGTTTCACAACTCTATGCCAAATTACATCACAATTGGGTTCATCAAAAGTTTATGGTCGTCGCACATCGAAACAATTCGTGATAGAGTGTATATTCCCACTGCTGGGTTATGGGCCTCCTCTCAGTAAGAGGGAGTGGGCCGTAATCCACCACGCGGGCCCAGTGCGGGTTGGTACATGTCACCTGTCTTCGAAGTTTTGGTTCTAGGACATGCCGGTTTACTCACAATGTTTTCCCTCGCCGTTTTGAGAGCAGTGGCGATGAAATAATTTACACAAAGTAAAGCGCCTGTCAGGGTTCAAACCCACGAGCTACAGCTCGTAAGTCGCGGCCGTTACCACCACCGTTCACACCACTTTTAAACCACTATCGGCCTATCCAACTACTACACAACTCTGTTGAGGTTGGCTTCCAGCCAAATCGGATGCATCTGAATACAAGTATTAAACATGGAGCAACTGCCAATCTGACCTCCACAACCCAGTTACCGGGTAACACGATACCCCTTGGTAAGACTGTTGTCAACTACTGTCACTTCATTTTGGAAATGCCGCTGCATTTACGTGACACGATAATAACGATTACATTTCAATGCTATATTTTTGTGTTCAATAATTTCCGTCTGCGATTGCCCGTAGCAGTTAATGCAAACTTAACAGACATACATGGAACAGGATTAGAAGATTGTTGATGTCAAATAAATTGTTTCGGTTGCCGTATAGAGAAATATGAATTAAAGTTAATGCAGGTTTTAATGGCGTTACGGTAATTTATGCTTACTTAAATGAAATAACATAAGAGGTATGCCAATACGGAGGAATGAGGAATATGTCGTGAGGAAAGTTTTGAGTATGAATGTGGATGGCTGTAAGAGCAGGGGAAGTCCAGAGAAACGATGGATGGACTGTGTGGAAGATGAGATGGATAGAAAGAGGGTGACTACCGATATGACGACTAAAAGAGAAGTGTGGAAGAAAAAAAAACAAATTATGATAAATGATTTTGAATTAAGTTTATACAAACTCGGAATTCGGAGGAGCACGTGGCTAAGTCTTAACAGCCACACGGTTCGATCCATCAGGTTAATGTCTGTGGATGGGTAACCGTCTTAATATACCAAAACTCCTCCGTGCCCCGGAAAGCACGCTAAGCCGTTGGTCCCGGCTGTCATTCGTGGATCTTTGACAGTCGGGTCGTCAGAAACCCGAAAGTCTGACAACCAGTCTTACCAAGGGGTATCGTATTACCCAGATACTGGGTTGTAGAGGTCAGATAGGCAGACGAAATAAAATATTGGAAGCCGGAAAAGACAAGGTAGATTTTATGACAAATACTAGTAGAAAAGATAGATTATCATGACGACCGTTATATTATGACGGCACCGCTTTCTGAGGACACCAAAGCTTTACCTACCTTTCGAATTCCACCAACTCCTCATAATGCAATTGAGATGGTACACTCGTGTATTTCTGAGGACAGAACATAACCCCTTTGTTGTTGCGCAGTCGGATAAAAATAATATTACCATGCTGTTATTTCGCTTATGTATTATGAAAACATCATGTACGTTAAATTAATTCTAAGATTTAAGGGCGAAGCGCTAAGATAGCCCGCGGATTAAATTTTACTTACGATTTTTGCAATTTGCTGATTGATTTGATTAAAATATGTTTCGCGACGGTAACAAATATGGCTTTACAGAATTATTATAATCATTGGAATCTGCAATACAACTCCTTATGATAGAATAATCTTAAAATATCATGATTTCATGAAATAGGCATTCTAGAGGAGTTGTACTAATGATTCTTATGATTATAATTCTATGAATAAATAATACGGCCGTGAATTATATTTAGACCAACATCAACCGATACTGACCTGCAAATTGCAAAAAACGTAAGAAAAATTAATTTCATAGGCTACCCTGATGGTTTCGCCTTTAAGATCACCTAAACCAGCGGTAGGCCTCTTTGGCGTATAGAGTACTACTGTGGCTGTACAAATGTCGATGAGTGCACGCGCCAGGTCTGGGTTTCCGTTATTGTGCAAGATATCAAGTTTTATCCAAATTTCAAACTATATTTCAAAAAATTATATCCGAAGTATTTTCACCAAAAATTTACAGGACACCGACAATTAATCATTTACTGTAACTGTCAATTTTTTCCAAGGTTAACTTGTTAATAAGTCAGATGCCTTCATCATAATTATTAATAGCTGATATAATGAGGATGATGAAGGCATCCTACTTCTTAGGAAGCGTTGTGGAGTGAAAGAGGATGAGAGTTTTAAGGATTAAGAATTCATAAGAAATCGTAATAGTATTGATATTTGGGTCTATTGACTAATGAGTTTCCTTTCCTGACCACTGACCTTAAACAATGCAAAAAATCTAACCAATCTTTTTTCTTTTGTCACAGAAACAATACTGTAACACCAGGACCGAAATCTGCTGCAGAATTGAAACCTCATCCATAGCTGGTAACAACAACCTCCAAGGTTCCCTAGGAATTGGCTCCGGCACCTTCCAAGGATCTGCCAACAACGGCCAGGGACTGTTCAGCCAATCAGGTTCAAGTCAAGGAAGCCAAAGCAGCTTCGGAGCCACAGGTTTTGGAGCAGGCCAGACCAACACAAATACTGGTTTTAACGCCAATGCTAACAAAGGAAGCTCAACCACAGGCTTTGGAAGCCAATTCGGAACAGGATCAGCGTTCAACAGCAACAAATTCGGATCAACAGGTTCAGGTTTCGGCTCAACCGTAGCACCAACGCCCACCCGTTTTGGAGCCAACGCTGGAAACTTCAACAACGAAGTGTTCAAGTCAACGAGCCAATCGAATTTCGTAGAAACTGATTCATTCTCAGCTGGTTCAGAAAACGCTGGTGTTTTCCGTCCTGGTGGGACCGGATCTGGGCTCAAGCCTGGTGTACCTTACCTTCCTCCCGTTGACACTTCACCTAGCGGATCCAATTCAGTATCTACAGCTTACACTCCATCTTACGTGACCAGCCCTCGACCTTTCTCAACTCCTCGTCCATTCTCAACCCTTCGTCCAGTAACGACCCCCCGACCTTACAGTACTCCCAGACCAACGTACCTTCCACCTGTGTCGACCAAAGCTCCGGAGTACTTGCCTCCATTTGATCATACTGGATCTGACAGCTTCACAAACTCACAGTTTTTAAAAGGAGAAACAACATTGATTCTGGACGAGTTTCTAACGACCACACCCAGGTACAGGCCAGTACCACCACCACAGAACAGTAAGTTAAATTTGTTTTTTTAATTACTTATCTTAGCATAATCGGCCTATAACGTTCCCACTGCTAAGACTCAGTCCTCCTCTTTCTCACTAACTGATTACTAACTGATCCGTAACTGATCCCTTACTGATCACTAACTGATCACTAACTGATAACTAACTGATCATTAACTGATCACTAACTGATCACTAACTTATCACTAACTGATTACTAACTGATTACTAACTGATCCCTAAGTGATCACTAAGTGATCACTAACTGATCACTGACTGATCACTAATCACTGGCTGATTCGGAGGCTGTAATTCACCACGCGGGCCCAGTGCGGGTTGGTAGATGTAACATATCTTCCAATTTTTGGTCCTGGGTTCGATTCCCGGATCAGGCAAAGTCTTATTGGGTTTTCATCTAGAATTTCTCAGTAGCAGCCCGGAGTCTGGATTTGTGGCCGGTTGATGGCAATAGGCTCGCCCCTATTACATGGTACTTAAACTTAACTGATGAAATATGGGTGTACTATAGAAACACCTCTGCCTAACGTTTCGGGGAATGCAGCCGTGATTTTTTTTTACGTAAGCCCCGACGTAAATATATCGCGGCGAGATTTTATCGCGCAGTGGATTTTCTACTCTCGATGTTGAGCTGAGCGTTGAGAATCCAGGGCACGAAAAAGATTGAAAAAGAAGTATTGTTACAAAAGCTACATTACTTAATCTTCCACCAGATGACATCCCATCCGGCTGCGCTGCTGCCCTGAAATGCACACCCATCGAATTTTGTACTGCGGAGGGAGTCATCTCCAACACCACTGTCGCCCTCACCAGGGATCAGGAAGCTTACCGAGTACCTTTGACTGTAAGTACTTGTAGTTCCTCTTCTTAACTTATAACATTGCGAACTAATATTTTATCGGGTAATATGTCTTTCATTGACTTGAATGTGCCCGGGGCGGCTGTAAGTATGTCATGCTCACTCAGATATCGGCGCGTGTGTTCGATCATTTAGCTCCCTTCAAAATGGTTGAGCTAAATGGTGCTGATCCATGCGTCATGTTCGTGAACGGACGCCGTCAGTGGTCAAAGTCAAAGTCAAAGTCAAATCATTTATTTCAAATAGGCCCTTGCAAGGCACTTTTGAACGTCAACAATTACAAAAAAAAAAATGATTCTAGTCGCCTCTTCCAAAAGGTAGTTTTCGTATGAAGAAGAATGGGCAAGAAACTCCACCGTTACTCTTTTAAAATGTTTTACAATATTTTGTATATGTAGGTACATTAGTTATATAATTATATGTGAAGACGATGCATCTAAAAATAAAAAAATAAATTACTATACCACAATATAGGTAAAAAGATTTTTTTAAAGAGAGCAACAACAGATAAATTAATTACTTATGTGATAGATACATGGTTCTCACATATTTACAAACATTGTAAAAGTAGACGATTTTCCAAAAAAAAAGTGACAATTAATAAGTCAGTGTGTGAGGAAGTAATCACAGAATGTAAAATCAATGTTATATAATAAAATATAATAATTTATACAACTTAAATTAGCAACCAGTTTGATTTTGTCTAGATTCTAGATTATCCTATGGAGCTGGACCAGCATGTTTCCAAGCATTCTTATTTTGGATATAATCCTCTAATTTGTAATATGCTTGTTTACAAAGTGTACTTTTAATATGAGTTTTAAATTTTCTTTCATTTAATTGTAAAATATCACAAGGTATTTTGTTGTAACATTTAACACAGTACCCCATAAAAGATGTATGTACTTTAGATTTAGACTTTAGTGGGGATTGGTCATCTCTTAGCTGCAATGGTTTATTTTAATTTTTGAACGTCTTTCTACATCGTTCTCACATGTATACGTATAATTTCAACATGAATGATTGTTTTATTCAAAAGAGTGCCTACATAGATAACTCCACGTTTCTTGCCCGTTCTTCATAGGTACCTACTACGCTTTGGAATGGGAAACTAGATTCATATTTCTGACTTACCGGCTCCTTGACAGTTCAAAAGTGTCTGTAAATGGTAGAATTGAAATAAATGCTTTGAGTTTGAACTTGTATGATTTTTTTTTCCATTGGATTGCTTAATTGGCTTACTAGACAATAGCCCTGGTTGCAAAAATTTGACATACAAATTAGCGAGATGTTGGTACACAGTCAACCACAGTGATATAAATTTGACATTGACAACGCCTTTATGGCGTATTAATAAGTGTGATTTTCGTAGTGCTGGTGTACTGATATGCGGTTGAGACTACTGACACATTCTGCCTACCGTTTCGAAGGCCATCAATATTTTAAATTCATTTTTTGCCATCAAAATAATTTTGCTCTCAATTCTAACGTCACCAAATCTTATAACAGGACTGCAAAGACATAGGATCAGGCCGCATTGGCAAGTGCTGCCGTGACCCCTACTACACTGACCCCTGGCCAACAAACCAGCTCGGCAAGTGGGTTCCCGGGGTCTTCGGAGGCAATGACGGTAAATATGCACCAGACAGCAGAGGAAGCTCGAACAACCAACCTGGAGTCACTGTGAGGCCACCGGTTACTGGATCTGTGGTTTTGAACAACTTCAGGTGAGAATCTTGTCATGTTTTATATTTTTTCAAAGTTACAGTCAAAAATCCGTGAGGGTATTGATAAGAAGAAAATCATACTGAGAGTCTATTTATTTATGTGGTAAGTTTCAAGAAAATCATCTCGTTTGTGGAGTTTCGCTAGCTAATTTAAAATGACCATGTGTACAACAGAATTTCAGGAACATTCATTTTCTGCTTGAGATATCCAAAACTCTCTCAAATACAAAACAAATAAATGGACATAAAAATTACAAATATGTTCCTCAAACTTGCACGACCACACAATGCCATTCAGTTAAGATCTTCTTGTTCAAACCTTTCTGATTTCAGAATCTTTACGCTCTTTTCTACACCCCAAAAACCGCCACTAACCAGACAAATCTTTCCAGAACAACCTCCGAGCCAATTAGACCACAAGGCCCCAACCAGGTCACCCAGGGATACGCCACTCCGCCCACACCTTCTCCTGGCTCTTTCATCCAAAAGAACCAGTTCGGCCAGGGCTCATACTCGCAAGGAGGTGGAGGGTCTTATAGCACAGGAGGACAGGGACAGGTGACGATCCAGGGACAAGGGCAGTATGGGTTAGCTGGACAAGGTAATCAAGGTGTATATCCATTTTATAAAGATTCCTATTTCCCTTCTAGATAAGTATTTTGAAGGAGCCTATTGAAATTCAAATTCAAAAGTCATTTATTTAAACTAGGCTGAGAATCAGCACTTTTCGAACGTCAAAATTACATAAGACAATCCCCCAAAACGCCCACCCTTCACCACTTCCTAGTGCTTTAGCTGGGAAGAAGAAGTGGCGCAACAAACTCCCCAGCAGCACAGCTGCCTGTTCAGTTAGAAGAACAAAAAATTCTATATAATAGTATTCAAAATAATTTACATTACGCAACACAAAACATAATTTAAATTATTAGCCATATGTCAGCTAGCACACGCCAATATACCAAACAAAATCATCGAGAACTATATACAGGCAGAAATAAAAAACTAAACTAAAATCAAAGTTATTATGGAAACGATTATAATAATTTTACTGAATAAATGCAGTGACGAAAGAATCGATGATGGATGGACTGTGTGAAAGATGATATCGATAGAAAGGGGGGGAAGAAAAAAACATATTGCGCTGACAACAAATAAATTGGGATAAAGGCTCCAGGACAATGGATGATGCGGGCTTGCGAACGGTGTGCAATGGGTAACTCACCGTCCGATAAGAACCAGGCCCGGGTCGACGGCGCGTTGTGTTCCACGCGCGCCTCAAAGAGATGTCAGCACCAACTGACGGGGTCCATAAGGGCCAATGCCTGCCAGGGTTGCAAGTTTGTCCGAAAGGGATATCGCGGCCCCGGCACACAGGCAACGGAAGGAACACGGGTGGGTTTTAGTCAGCAAAAGTCTGACACGCCCTAGCTCCACCCAGAGCGGGAGAAGTTATTTGATAAATGCCCAACCAAAAAAAAAAAGGAGAATGAATGATGAATATTCACTAACGATCAATTTGTGTCATGATCAATGTACCTAGCTATCTGTAAAGTTAAAAATGTCAGTCAGTAGATGTTTTCTTGGCTCACTTCAAATCTTAAAATCTAAATTGTGCAGTCATATACAACGTGTTCCTTTTGATATCCCATAACTCAGGGTATTAATGAGACCATGTCAACTGGCATAGGTTTTTTTTTTCAGTTTTTTTACACAATAATTCGAAAAAGTCACGATTATTTATGTAAAACAGCCTTACGGGAAATATAAAAAATAAAAATAAAAAATTTAAATCAGAGTATTATTATCTGGAAAAAGAAATGACAACGTCGTATTTTCTTAGCTTTAAAATATTTGAATTATTGGTTTGAATGATAATACTACTTATCAATGAAAATTTGATACACACATCGAGAGTCCGGTGTTACGTTATCTTCGAAACTATGTATTTTTGGAACACTTGTTCTGCGACTTTTTGTATTATTTTTACATAAAGCATATAACCTTAGAGTTATGGCACATTAAAAGGAACACGTTTTATATAAACACAGAACATATTATTCTGTATTATTTCGAAATACAAATAGCGGTAGAAGTTTTATTTGTCTGTGGGTTTTGAAAGTGTTTTATTTTTCTTTTTCATAATATATATATTGTCGTATCTCACTTCATCTTTTATGATTCACTGTTGTTATCTATCATAACATTTAACCGCAGGATTACCGTTTCAACTTGCGGAAACTCTTTCCTCATTCAATTTCTCCATAGCTAAAGGTTAAAATCTACATGTCTATCTTACCCACAGGTTCAGGATCTTCATACTCACAAACTTCCCAAGGATTTGGTCAGACCGGCGGTGGTGGACAGGCTGTGATCCAGGGTCAGGGATCCTACTCCCAGGGTGGACAGGTGAGAATAAGGGTTATATTTGCTTTGAAAAATTACTAGAAAAACTTATGATTTCTAAAACTCCATGATTTGTAGACAGCAAGGAGGTGGTTACCCAGACACTTTATTTTGGATGTTAGGTAAACAGTCGCTCCATGAAAAATTCTGATGTTCAGCTGCATCTGATTAGACTGAACGTGGTCAGTATATTGATAATAGAATCTGAAGTTTGACCATAAATTCTAGAAATCCGCAACCAATAACACTTTTGTTGAGTGTTACAAAATTTATTTTAAGTATGCGATTGGCACCCAGTCCAACACCATAATCCTATTCAAAAACCTTAAAATTTAAATCATTCTTTTCTCCAAACAGGGTACCAAAGTTACACAAGGATCAGGCTTCGGCATCACCCAAGGAGGTGGCCAAGTAGTCCGCCAAGGCTCAGGAATTGGAGTAACCACAGGTCAAGGCTTCGGCGTAGTCCAGGGTGGAGGCCAGAGCGTCTCCCAAGGATTTGGAACAGGAATCCAACAGGGAGGAGGTGTTGGAGTTAATCGAGGACAAGGTTTCGCCGTTACTGGTGGACAAGGACAGTACACCAGTCAAGGACAAGGCTCTTCAGTGACCACAGGACAGGGACAGACTGTTACCCAGGGCTCTGGATTCGGAGTTATCCAAGGACAAGGATCTGGAGTCAGACAAGGCTCTGGATTTGGAGTACAGCAAGGCTCTGGTTTCGGAGTACAACAGGGTGGTGGATTCGGAGTACAACAAGGAGGTGGATTTGGAGTGACCCAAGGAACAGGCTTTGGAGTACAGCAAGGACAGGGACAAGGCGTCTTCCAGGGTCAAGGTCAAAAGTTGATCCAGGGAGGAGGATTCTCCGTTTCTCAGAATGGAGGATATGGAGTGGAGAATGAGTTTGGAGAATCTATCCAGAGGGTCTACCTGCCAAAATACAGCGGTGGATCTGGAGAATGTGGTGTCCTTAACGTGAGTATTTCTTGATATATTTCTTTTCCTTAGACCTTAACGCACTTATTTACGAACCCGGTGTAAAGATATGCTAAAATAACATAACATCACGGATGTAAACCCCAGAGGGTTAAGCAGAGGTGTACCTAATACTACACCCACATTTTGCTAGTTATGATTAAATCCCATGTAATAGGGGACGAGCCTATTTCCATCAACCATTGCCAAATCCAGACTTCGGGCGGCGACTGAGAAATTCCAGACTGAAAAACCCAAGAACACCTTGCCCGACCTGAAAATCTAACCCAGGACCTCTTGCTCAGCAGTAGCGTGTTCAGTAAGCATGTTTAGTTACCTATTTTAATTTCCAAACAGGTAAACAAATACGATTTTTTGTAAAAATAACTTTAACATCTACACAAAAGGTTCAGTTTGCGCTACAACTTCAACATATTTATGACTTTTTCAATTGTACTAGTCATGCTTAAATCAACTTAGTTTACATTAACATAAAGTTGATAATTGTTTAAGTGGAAATAACATCTATTGAAAACATGGATTTAATGAGACCTTAGTTAGTTTTCTCGGTAAATGTCCGAATCAAGTCATGGACGTCTAATTTTAGATCCACAAATTAGCATAAACAGCTAAAATCAAGTTTATTATTCCTAATTACTGTTTAAACACATCTTAAATCACTTTCAATATTAATAAAGTAATTATAGAGTTTCATAAAATTAAGTTATAAATTGCTAGCTAGGTATGTTACCCAGTAACTGGGTTGTGGAGGTCAGATAGGCAGTCCCTTATGTAAAATACTGGTATTCAGCTGAATCCGCTGAGACTGGAACCCGACCCCAATATACATACATATATACATACGCTTGTCGCAGTCGATTGTGGATGGGTGACCATCCAGAACATACCGTCGCTTGGAAAGCACGTTAAGCTGTTGGTCCCGGCTGTCATTCGTAGATCTTTGCCAGTCGGTTCTGGTAGTAAGAAGCCCGAAAGTCAGACAACCAGTCTTACCAAGGAGTATCGCGTTACCCATAGGGTCGCTCCATTTAAGATATTGGTATTCAGCTGCATCCGGTTAGACTGGAAGCTGACCTCAACATAGGTGGCAAAAGGATAAGAATACGATGTACATATTTTAAGAAATTCAAAAGTCATATTGTTTTTGGAAACCAGGTACCTAAAACCACGATTTTTTTTAATTCTACCGCCCCCTATTACATGGGACTTAAACATAACGGGCGAAATGTGGGGTTACCTACTATTCACACCTCTGCCCAACCCTTTGGTAAAACAAAGTGTAATGTTATGTATTATTTTGATGTTGTTTTATTTCTGTCAATATTTCACGCAGGTGGGCTTAGACCCACCCAAATTTATTATTAGAAGCATAGACAACAATAATAATAATCATAATTATTATCTCTGATCAGAATTAATCCTCAAATTACCATAGACACACATCTGGCTGATTAAATGATTAGCATTTGCTAAGTGTCCAATTATTATTTATTTGTTATATTAACATAACTAGCTTCTGAATTATTATTTATGATATGACATCAGGATTTGATTCTCGTGAATTGCAATAAATAATATTAAAGATTTTTTTGAAAACAATATTTTGTAGCGAAATTAATTTGGGTGATAAAAACTTGACCAGAGATGATATACACTTGAGAGCAATAAAATCGCACACGTTGACTTTTTGTTGTTAAAGCAGTTTTTTTCATAAATGTGAATACATATTAAAATAAAACTTACACTATTTGAATGTTTACTTCAGTACCTTTCTAATGATATCAAATACAGTGTAAAAAAAGTACCCATAGGGAGTTTTAGGGCACAAAACCCAACATACGGATAAAATTACCCAATTTAGCTTAACAAAGAATAAAAATAAAACTCAAAATGCTTGATCAAATTGTTTTTTAATAAGGTGTATTCCCTCCCCTAGCCTTGATTACAGCTCTTAATCGGTTTTTCATGGACCGTATTAATTTCACCATGAAATCTTGTGGTATGGCGTTCCACTCCTCTTCAATGGCAAGTTGAAGCTCTTGGAGGCGCGTAGGAGCAGGGCTTCTTGCTGGAACTCTTCTTTTTAGCTCATCCCAGACATGCTCAATCGGATTGAGATCAGGACTACGAGCTGGCCACTCCATCGCGGTGATTCCAACATCTTCCATGTAGTCGCAAACTGTTCTAGCGACATGCGGTCTGGCGTTGTCGTGCATTAAGAGAAAATCTTCTCCCATAAGCCACGCAAGCGGCCTCACATGTTCTTCGAGCACTTCTTCGACGTATCGTGCAGCCGTCAAACTTCTCGATCTCGGGCCGGTATTCGCCGTAGTGATGAATACAATGTCAGTTTTAGTGTCCAACATTATGCCACCCCAAAACATACACGATCCACCTCCAAAAGCCACACGTTCGCTTATGCAGCATTGTGAAAATCGCTCTGATGACCTTCTGTAGACCCTAGAGCGTCCATCATGACCATGTAAAGTCATTCTGCACTCATCAGAGAACATAACAGCCCGCCATTGGTCATACGTCCAATTTAAATGTTCCCTAGCAAATTGTAGCCGGGCTTGTCGGTGAGCTGTGGTCAATTTGGGACCATTTGCTGGGCGATGTGAAGTCATTCCTGCTTCACCTAGTCTTCTTCGAACTGTCCACCGACTTATACTGACATTGCGAACTTCTCGAAGCTGTTGTCCCAGTTGAACCGCGTTCAGTTGCCGATTTCTCAAAGACCTTGTCACAAGAAAGCGGTCATCACGCTCTGATGTTGTGCGTCGCCGGCCAGATCCTGGTCGCCGAATGTAGCCACCGGTCTCTTGGAACCTCTGGTATACACGACGAACAGAGTAGCGGCTCAAATTTAGCCGTCGAGCAACTTCACTTTGGTTATGGCCTGCTTCGAGCAAGGCAATAACTTGAGCGGCTTCTGCGGGCGTGGTATCCATATTTTTCCAGTAAATCCGTATGCTTCCAGTAGAGATGTTATCACGTTGACCTTCGGTATGCAACTGAATAAAAATTCCAATAAACTGACCTTTTTATACCTGCGGCTAAGGGTGCAAGTAGTGACAACGCAAACGCGTGAATTTGGGGAATTCGGTGTACGGTCGGTTTTTGTAAGTTACGTGAAGGTCAATGATTTTAATTTTATGTTTTTGTAAAGCTAAGCTTGTATGCTTTAATTTTGTCTAATGATTTTTACTCAATATCTTTCGATTTTAGAAAACAATCAGTAATAAACCAAATTACAAGGGGTGTGCGATTTTATTGCTCTCAAGTGTATTTTATCGATACAAAATAAAATCGACATTTTGTAATATGCTGATTTTTTATCGACATTTTGTAATATGTCTATGTCATATACAAAGCCAAAAGTCTAATTTAAATAATTTATTACAAGTAGGTCACTTTTGAACGGCAAAATTAATAAGAAAATAGAATTGCTTCTAGGAATGGAAAACAAACTCCACAGTTACTCTTTTAAAATGTTTTTTTCTCAAACATGCTTGGAAATGCGAGCATTATTTTGAAAAACCTTCAAAGTCAAAGTCAAATCATTATTTCAATTTATTTTCTTCGAGATAAATCGAAAATGCTGTACTGGTCAAATATATGCGAGTAGGCAATGTTAGTATGAAAATCCATATCTGTCGTATTGAAAGGCAGAATAAATAACTATGAAAACTCATATCCGTCGAGTAACATTTTACTTCGACACCCATTGGCAACCAAGGAGGTAACCTATCGAAGAATGTATTTAAATTTGGATTTCGCTTGCAAAAGAGCTGTTTAAAGATTTTATTTAAATTTGGATTTCGCTTGCAAAAGAGCTGTTTAAAGTAAAAGCAAAAAGCAGAATCAAATGAAAATTATTGGCGCGTGAAATTATGATTGTTCGGCATTGATTCTGGAATTTATAATTAATTTACTTAGTTTGAATTTCCACGCATTATTTGAGAAAAGTACTACACAAGCCTTGGCCAAGCATTGATGGACTCATGTATGTGTGCCTCGCCCCACATCGTCACGATCGTCCATCAATGCCTCTTTTGCAGGCCGCTTCAGTAATGTACTATACAATATTTTGTGTATGCTAATATATTATCCAGTCAGCAAGGTGTTAGCGTGCTGACTATACAGGTTGCGCCCCACATTTAATTTAAATATCTTCTTTCGAGGCGGCATTAAGGTTCCATAGTAGGAACGAACCCTTATAGTTTCGCCATGTCCGTCTGTCTGTCTGTCCGCGGCTTAGCTCAGAGACTGTTTGTACTAGAACGTTGTAATTTGGCATGGGTATATATTAATCACGCCGGCAAAGTGGTGAAATAAAATCAAGAAAAAAATTATATTTTAGGGAACCTCCCCTACTCGTAGTGGGGATTTTTTTTTCTCGTCTATTCCTTGGTGTGGGGTGTCGTTGAAAAGGTCGTTCAAAAATATTGAGGGTGTGTGAAAATAATTTTTTAATTCAGGGATCAGTTTGCAAAATTTTAAGCTTTATAGTGCAATTTTTTGTCAGAATCAAATGTCCGCCCCTGCCAACTAAATAGTTATACTTGGATCTGTGAAAAAAATCACAGCAGTAGTATATGCAACGAAATTAAAAGGAAAACTATCACAACTAAGTAGGCTCTACAAGTTAACGACGAGTAATAATCGACCAACTTAAATTTGCAGTTTGAAAAACATAATCTCCGATACATTCCGTATGGGAAAACATGTTTTTCAACTACACTGTTAAGTTTGCTCTTGTGATAAATTCATCCCATCTACGGAACCCTTCATTGTGCGTGGTCCAACACGCACCTGGCTGGTTTTTTTTAAATGGTATTAATATTTTATTTGTTAAACACATAAATACCGTGTGATTTTAAACCCTACAGCTACAAGGTTAACTTGCCTAACAAGATAAAGATGTTGCAAGGACTGGTAACATCAAATGATGACATTTAAAAATATTTATATACCTACTCTCATAGATGTGATTGGGAAATCGAATTCTTGTAACTAATTAAAGGTTTTAGTCTCGTGAGTAACAATTTGTGGTTTTATTGAAACGCCTACTGGTAACTGGTAAAAGAATAGAAGACATGTCTGATATCTACCACCAATCTTATCAAGGAATATCGTGTTACCCAGTAACTGGGTTGGAGGTCAGATAGGCAGTCTCTCCATGTAAATTACTGGTATTCAGCTGCATTCAAAGCCGAAAGGATACAACCCAACCCGCACTGGGCCCACGTGGTGGATTACGGCCCACTCCCTCTCACAGAGAGGAGGCCGCAGTCCCAGCAGTGGGAACATTATCGACTGTATTCAATTTATCATTTCATTTAAACTAATATTATAAAGAGGACAGATTTTATTTTTTGTATGTTTCTAATGAATAAACTCAAAAATTACTGGACCGATTTAAAAAAATATTTCTTCAGTTGAATGATATATTATTACTGAGTAACATAGGCTATAATTTATAAACATATCACGCGGGCGGAGCCGCTGGGGGAAGCTAGTCTGCAATAAAAGCACTTACGATTCGAAATATTTAATCGACCCGGGGATCGAACCTTAAACCTCACGCTGAGAATCCGTCTAGTTCACTGTACCATCGTTTTTACATTATTCAGGGTGGCAGGGACATCGACGTGAAAACTATTACCAAGGATTCAGTACAAATGAGTCTGCGTAGAAATTTTTCGTCGGCTATTTTTTTTTTAATGCTATTGCATACATTTTGACCGCGTAGGTATTGCTCTTTTCTTTGAAACAGCTGATTTAAAAAAAATATACGCTGGGGGGTTTCAGAATCATTGTACTGAATCCATGGTGGCAGTTTTCGCGTCGATGGATGCCACCCTGTATTTAAACGGACATATAATATTATTATTACGTATATAAGCTTTACGACCTTATCTAATAATAATTACTATGACACTATAGGTCAAATTAATAACCTTTTGACCTCAGTCAGACCTTATCAAAAGGTAACTAGCTGATTATATAATCCAAGGTAGTTTTATATTTTATCAATAGTGATAAATTAACTAAAAGTTTTCAACACCTGAAGGTTAAAGATTCGACTTTTATGAATTACTTATGTAAGATAACATAATCAGCTTATACTCGTAATGTTCCCACTGCTGGGACGCAGGCCTCCTCTCTGTGAGAGGGAATAGGCCGTAATCTACCACGCGGGCCCAGTGCGGGTTGGTAGATGTCACATGTCTTCGATTTTTCTATTCTAGAACATGCCGGTTTCGGCACGGTGATTAAATCATTTACACTCAGGCGTTTTACGTTTGTCAGGGTTCGAATCCACAAATATTGGTAAAAAAGTAACTTTGACAACTATCTGACAGACAGGCAGACAGCGTAAGCCCAAAATTGTAGGCTTCCGTTCCGTTGGTTCCTTTTGGGTATGGAACCCAAAAAATAAAAATATATTTTTTGGCAATTCGTTTATTTTTAATTAAAATGTTTTTAATAATAAATCGCTACAATAAATTTACTTTTAATTGAAAGGTCAATTTTAGTCAAATGATAACTGTATTAGTAATTAAATAATAAAAATGTAATGCCGTGCAGGTTTGACTGTTTCAAATGACTTTAAATATTCATTCCTGGCTAAATAATAATAGCCGCAAGAGTCTATTGAAAGTTAAACTACGCTTGTCGCGGTCGATTGTGGATGGGTGACTATCCATAACATAAGAGGCCCCTTCGTGGCTTGGAAAGCACGTTAAGCCGTTGGTTCCGGTTGTCATTCGTAGATCTTTGCCAGTCGTTTCTGGTAGTCAGAAGCCCGAAACTCAGATAACCAGTCTTACCCAGGAGTATCGTGTGACCCAGTTAAATATGTGAGCACCATGTATCTGTCACATATTTAATTTATCTGTAATTGCTTTATTTTTCATTCTTTTTTACCTATCGCGGTATAGTAATCTTATTCTAGATGCATCGTCTTCACATATAATTATATAATTAATGTATGCAAAATATTGTAAAAACATTTTAAAAGAGTAACGGTGGAGTTTCTTGCCCATTCTTCTCCATACGAATACTACCTTTTGGAAGGGGCGACTAGAATCAATTCTATTTTTTGTAAACTTGACGTTCATAAGTGCCTTTTATGTGCCTAATTGAAATAAATTGTTTGACTTTGACTTTGACTTTGACAGTTAGTAGGTTGTGGAGGTCAGATATGTTCACTCCATTTAAAATACTGCTATTCAACTGCATCCGGTTACCCTGAAAGCTGACCTCAACATAGTTGGCAAAAAGCTAAGAAAACGATGTACCTACATATTTTAAGAAATTCAAAAGTCATATTGGTTTTGGAAACCAGGTACCTAAAACCACAACGATTTATACGCCCATAAACATAACATAAATAAACTGGCGAAATGTGGGTGGTAGGTATTTAAGTACACCTCTGCCTTACCCTTTTGAGAAAACGGTGTGACGTTATGTGTGTAAAAAATAAAATTAATAGACTGCGTAGTTTAGTGTTTGCAAGCTGCTAAGCTTAGAGTAGTGGGTCCGATCACCGGATCAAATTTTCTTGAGGAAATTCTCAGTACCACTACGTAGAGGTACTTTGTTCGCGATTATTATATAATTAATGTTTATGTCGTAGGATGATTTGATAATTCGAATTTTCGCGAAAACCTTAGGGATATTGCGAAAATACGGATAACTAGACAATGGTGAACACATTTTTGCGAGCAACTTGGAAGTAGGTTGCTCCAGAAATGTTTTTCACTATTGTCCAATTATCTAATCACAGGCAAATTGTATGATCAATCATATTGAACTAGGTGAAATCGGTTAGGTTAGGGCAGGACTGTGACCAAACGCGCGCAAGCCGAGCGAGCGAAGCGCGCTTTGCCACGGCAGCGGCCGGCGAGCGCTACTTCCTAGTTGCTCGCAGAAATTATCAGTGTTTTCGCAACATCCATAGGATTTCGCGAAAATTCGAATGATCCAATCATCATACGACAAATTTTAATACAAAATATTGTAAAAAAAAAAACTAAAACTACCTTTTGGATGGGACGACTAGAACCAATTCCATTTTTTATAAATTTTGACGTTCAAAACTGCCTTTTATGTGCCTATTTGAAATAAATTATTTGACTTTGTTAACGAAAGCGTCGTTAGTTCACTACCCATTAGGACATGACCAGCAAAATTAGTAATTCTGTTAGTATACCATACCTTTGACTCTGGATTATACAGCCATCATATTCAATTCAAATCTAACCATATCCTCTCTCCAACAGCCTCAGAAACCCTACGGCAACCGCAAGGACTTGGAGGTAGACTTCGCAGAGATCCCCTGGCAAGCGATGGTACTCCTGCAGACGAACAAGAGTCTTCTCTGTGGAGGAGTCATCACCAGGCCTGATGTGGTCATCACTTCTGCTAGCTGCGTTGAAGGGTGAGTTCTGGAAGCAATTCTTGATAGATTGATAAACAGAAAAAGGATGACCAAAAATTGTAGTTTATGAAACTGTTTCATAAAGAGGGCTATTAAAATACTATTGTGTGTTTAATATCACTCGAGTGTTTTAATACCTATTTATGTGCAGTTTCATACACTACTTTATCTACTCTCATACATTCGGATTGAACCTACTAAATAAAAGATCAAAGTTAAAGATCAAGAGTACAAAATTCCCACGAAATTCAGTACAACTTCACGTATGAATGGGGCCTGCACCCAGCACATCACCGCGCATGCGCTAGAGCTGCTGTCCCCCGTTAACGTTCCATTAGAAAAGTTGATGGAAACTCTTTGGTGATATTAACTTCTTGGATAAGCCCTGTATCGTAATAAAAAAAGTTCATTATTCTGTTAGAGAAAAAGTGTTTTAGGTAATATGATTCTATTTTTAAATTTCGGTATTGTGTTTATAAAGTATGTTGATTCAATTGATCACTTTTCGGTAATCCATCCCTACACACATATGTAGATAGCCACAATCAATTCTTCTACCAAAAATTCTAACCTCGTCACCTTTCCCCCCACAGACTCCAAGCCAAGAACGTCCTAATCAAGGGAGGAGAATGGAAACTCGGAATCGACGAAGAACCCCTGCCATTCCAGATCGTCCAGGTCAAGAACATCCTCCGTCACCCCGGCTACAAAGCTGGAACCTTCATCAATGACGTAGCCATTCTGGTTTTGAGCGAAAACTTGAGACTAGCGAAAAATATCTGGCCAATCTGCCTGCCTTCTTCGACTGATACCCTGGATGCCTTCTACAATGGTGCTGGAGAATGTGTTGTTACTGGATGGGGAAAATCTGTGCTGCAAGGTAAGATTTTTTAATGCATTTTCAAGCTCTCTATTTTGTGTTCCATTTCAGGAAGAAAAAGTACGGATATGAACAATAATGGGGATTTGAGACCATTTCATCGTACGTAGGTCAATAGATTTTTTTGTTAGGAAACGCTCATTAACAGCAATTAATGGCAATAAGCTCGCGCTCTAAATGGTATTGCGAAATGTGTGAAATCTTTCCACAGTGCATGCAATATTTATTTATTTACTAGCTGATTCAAAATTCAAAATTCAAAAGTCATTTATTCAAACTAGGCTGAGAATCAGCACTTTTCGAACGTCAAAATTACATAAGACAGTCCCCCGGCACGCCCACCCTTCACCACTTCCTAGTGCATTAGCTGGGAAGAAGAAGTGGCGCAACAAACTCCCCAGCAGCACAGCTGTCTGTTCAGTTAGAAGAACAAAACTGATGATCTGATTGACGTTGTCCGGTCCTAATATTAGGTAACCACCTATGAAATTGGCGTTTGTTTCTCACAAATAGAGAACCTCGTCTCTTCTATGATTTAATTGGAACCCAATATCAATGATTCATAAAAAACCCATAGAAAAAGGGCGTTTAGTTCTTCCGGAATTTGAAAAAAATCCGTGAAACCTTTCCGATTTGTCTTTCCATATAGACAACTAGGTATGAAAGATTTAAAAACACCAAAAATACAAAATTTAAAAATATAAAAGCCCCCGACACAAACTTTTTTCTCATTTCTCTTTCGGTTCAGCCGTTTGGGAGCTACGATGACGAAGACAGACACAGATACATATGTTAAGCTTATAAGCCAAATCGTTCCAACCGTTCTAGAGTGATCCGCTTACCTACGCACTGCATTTCATTTTTAATGTATATAAACCTCAGACCAAATGAAAAACCAAGACAGCACCGTCAACAGTGATACGAAGCCAGTTTCGTAAACATGTGCGCACTTAGTGAGGTGTAGTTTGATTGTAGTGTCATCCAAATTAGTTGTAAATGTGTGCGTGTGAGCGTGTAGATATGCACAGAGCTTTGCTGATGCTTCACTGTATTGTTCGCAGCGCTCTGTCTTGGTTTTTTATTTGGTCAGAGATATAAACATAAAAATTTCTTAAGCGATATATTTTTAAGCTTACAAACTATGTCAAACATCAAACAAAGCTGTGGTCACAGCGTGGTCAAGATGTAACATTACACGAGTGACGATTGACCTTAGAATCACTTAGAACGCCAGTTCCCAAAACCCAAATTGTGTAAACGAAGACATATTGACAAAATTCCATTTATCTATGCGTAATCAGATTATATACCAGTATATTTTGACACTTGAAAAACAACCGTCCATACTTACTAACATAACAAAGCTGAATAATTTGTTTTTTTTTGTTTGATCGCGCTAATCTCTGGAAATACGAATAGGATTTGAAAAAAATATTTTTGTATTCGATAGCCCAATTCTTGAGAAAGCTTATAGACTATTAGACACCACACTAGTAGCCGAGCAAAACGGAAAAAAGTCAGTAAGAACCAGTAGCGCGAACGAAGTAATAGCACTGGTGGGCGATGCAATGCGACGCGGTGGATCGGAGGCCGAAATTTTATGAGAATAACGTCGGGGGCAGAAACTAGTTTCATTTTTTTTTTGAGGCAATACTAACGAAGAGGTCAAGTTAAAATGGCCGACAAATCTCTCGAACAAACTTGATTTTGCTGTCGAAAAACTCAATTCTCATTCGATTTTCGATCTTATAGTTACAAAAATAGAGACTAAACTGGTTTATGTGGACGGTAAAATGATTTCACACAGTATGCGACATCGTCTATGGATGGTGACAATGAATTTTAAAACATGTGTCATATTTTCTATGGCAGTTTTGGGCTATTATTGAGAAATCGAATCGGCTATTAATAAAGAAATAATGGCTTAATCATGTCGTTTGAATAGCCTTTTCGGGTGGCAATACTTAAATGAATATCAAACTTAAAGTCAAAGCATTTATTTCAAACTAGCTGCCCTTCCCGGCTTCACACGGGTAGCTAAGTACTTATTTACGGCGCAGCTATCTACCTACACCTACCTACCTACCTACACCTGCCTACCTCTCCCACGAGAATAACTAACACAACAAAAAAAGAATTATTCAATTTGGTGCAGCCGTTCTCAAGTTATGGCGTGACCAAGGGAAATAAGGGTTAATTTATATATATACGAGTATATAGATAAACTAATTACTAGCACTTTTGAATTGTCAAGGGGTCGGTTAGTCAGAAAGATGAAGCTAATTGCCCATTTCAAAGCATAGTAGGTCCCTATGGAGAAGAACGGGCAAGAAACTCAAACAAAGACACTCTTTAAAAAAAAAGGGCGGCTGCCACAATCTAACCAGATGCAGCTGAACACCAATATTTTACATGTAACGACGGCTATTCCGGAATTAACCTAAGCCTAAAAAGAACCTAGAAATCTGCCAAAAAGATACTTCCTAGATTTTAAGCTTACCTAAGGTCAAATAAGCTATTAAGGTCATTTAGCTAATGCTTGTTATGAAGACAAATAACGCCCCAGTTTGCACCAAAAATTGTAAAATACTAGTTTGTAATACGTTGAATAATCTGTTGTCACGCATCGATTTTTTAACCTTATGCAAGAGGGGTTAAAAGTTAATTACTTTGTATGTTGGTCAGTATTTCTTACGGGTTTTTGGGTTTTTCCTAGTGGCAATACCACTACATAACATATCAACCCGCACAGTGTCCGCGTGTCGAACGGCCCACTCCCTCTCACAGAGAGGAGGCCTGTGTCCCAACAGTGGGAATATTATTGGCTGCACATACGTCTCGATCCCATAGAGAATATCCCCAGGTCATGGTCTATCCATGAGACAAATTTCATCCAAATCCGTTCAGCCGTCGTAATGTGAAAACGTAACAAACAAACTCACTTTCGCATTTATAATATTAGTTACGATTATGTAGCTAGGTAGTAACAGGGCTGACTGTCCAGTAAGCGCCGGTACCTACTACGCTTTGGAATGGGCAACTAGCTTCATATTTCTGACTGACCGACTCCTTGACAATTCAAAAGTGCCTGTAAATGGTTTATTTGAAATAAATGCTTTGAGTTTGAGTTTGACGCGTGGCCAAGTAATAACAGCTGCACGGGTCGATCGATCAGAGTAAGCTAAGCTATACCGCGGTCGGGCTTGGGTTAAATACCGTATGTATACACAGTAATTACAGTTTGTTTTCTAAAGTCTTACCACGGGGTGTTACCCAGTATCTAGGTTGTGGAGGTCCGAGAGGCAGTCGCTCCATGTAAAATACTGGTATTCAACTGCATCTGGTTAGACTGGAAGCTAACCTCAATATAGTCGGAAAAAGGCTAGGTAGATGATGATGACACCTCTGCTCATCCCAAAAGGAGAGGTCATGATATAACATAGTGACCCGAAGAGACACGAAGTTTTACGAATAGGTCCGAAAGGAAAGTGCGAGAGTATTGAGGCCAATGCCGATACGTAGCGTCAGCAAAATAATTATGATATTTATTGAATTTTAATATTTTTTGTTATAATTTTTTTTTTACATTAAAAGGTTGTGTTTGATATTGTTTTTATGTAAAAATGAGAGGTAACGTTTTTATTTAATCAGAACTGTGTTAATAAAAATTGTTTTTATTTGAAAATCAGAGGTAGCTAATTAAATATATGCATAAGTAAATTGAGGCTCTTTCCACGTACTTGGATTTCATGTCAGGGTCACAATCAAATGCGTTCGGAGAAGATTATTATATTCGAGGGAAGATAATAATAACATTAATTTAGGAACTTATTTAAATTGTTTGCAGTTACAATTGAAAGTCAAATACTCAGAAAAAGGACCACCCAATTTAAACATAAAAAAACACACTCACCGAATGCATAACCTCGTATTTTTTAAGACGGTTAAAAATATTTTTTCCTATAGAGTAGTAGGTACATTAAAGAATACCTTTTATCTTTGTAAAATGTTTCTAGAATCCAAAACTTTAAGTGAACCAAATCGCTAGTACAAGCTTATCTACACATATCTAGTTATACATATTATGAAATGAAGTCGGTTTTTTGTGTCTGCTGTGTGACCGCGTTGATCTTCTAAACTGCAAAACGGATTTCGATGCGATTTTTAATATTAATTCAAGAATTTATTCCGGAAGCTTTGTATGTCATACTTTCATATTAAAATCACATATAATAAAGAAATCTCCATGCTTTGTCAAGTTGTAAAAACTTTGGGAAGCAGGGACCGGTCGCAACGTGCTAAAAAAAAGAAAAAAAAGTCATCGCTAACCATAAAAAAAGTACAGTTACAAAATCGATCACAAAAAGATACATAAAACATGATGCCATAACAATGCTTAAAAAACTTCATTAAATTAAAAAACATGACATGACTGTTAAAAATATAAAAATAGAAGCAACCGGATATTAAGTATTAATTAAAATTATGCAAAGTAATTAGTAATAATTTGTAATTAACACTTTGATTCAGGTGTAAATTATAATTATAAGGAACCTTGTTTTTATTTAAAGCGTTTTCTTATGAATTAACTATGATTTGATATGATTACGTCACGGCAATTTGGTAATGAGAATCTTAAGTAAAAACGCTTGGAAGTTTTCCGATTGAAAATTCAAGCAACTTAAAGATAACTTAACATCACACTTTTTTCATTTTACACGGAGCGACAGCCTATATGAATCTGACCTCTACAACCCATTTACCAACAGAAATTACTGGTCAAATGATACAAAATTTTCCTACATTTTAATCAGAATCATTAAAATTCGTCTTTAGTAATAGTTCGATAAATCAATGTCATCTTGACCAATTCTATTGCATTTTACAACTTTATTACATTGTGGTCAAAACCTTGCCCTAAAATATATATATTTTATTTTTTGCTAAAGCTCATTAAAATAACACTAGCGACCCGCCCCTGTTTACATCGAGATTTCATTATTATTTGTAAGTTTAATAATATACAATATACCTGCCGGAATAAATTCTCTAAGACTAAATTATGGTAAGAACCGCATCAACCATGCTTTTTTCATGTTTATAGATTGACTACCTACTTCGTTGGCCTAGTGGTCGCAAGCACCGCTGCCAGTTGAGCGGGTTAATTTCCAGGTTGGACAAATGTGTTATTGGGTTTCTCCATCATGAATTTCTCAGTAGCAACCGAGATTCGTGCCCGTGCCAGAGTTCTCTTGGTGATTCTAATGATCATAATTCTATAAATAGGTAGGTATCTGTTACGGTCGCGAATCACATTTTGATCAACATTCAATATACAACCTGAAACTGACCTGTAAATTACAAAAAACGTAAGAAAATGTGAATTTCGCGGGCTAGCTTAGCGCATAGCGCATCTCCCTTAATGGCGATATAGGGTTGTCCCCATGGTACTTAAACACGTCAGAGGAAATGTCTACCCATTTGGCCAATATAGGCTTGATTATACGTATGTCAGTCAAACAATTCGCTTCTTTTTTCTTCAACATAAATCACAAATCGTTAACTTTAAAAACATGTGTTTTGTACGCAAGTCAAATAGTCGAACAGCCTTGGCAGAACAAATAAAGTTTTTTTTAAACATCGCGTCGTCGTAAGGACATAATACACTGACTTATACATAATTACCTATTTGTCCGATGAATATTAATTATTTGATTTGCGAACCGCACTGCTTCACAGAACTATTTGTAGATAAATAAATGAGGCAGCCGAATACTAAATATAATATGGTATTTCTAAAGCATTCGATTTTTTTGCTAACCTTTGTTTAATAAGCTTGTGGTAGATCAGAGGTTGGCTGGCAATTAGTAAGATGACTTCATTAATTTCATAATAATAACTGATGTACGTTTTTAGATAACATAATCAGGCTATAGTGTTCCCACTGTTGGGACACAGGCCTCTTCTCTGTGAGAGGGCGTGGGCCGTAATCTACCACGCGGGCCCAGTGCGGGTTGGTAGATGTCACATGCCTTCGAATTTTTGGTTCTACGACATGCCGGTTTCCACACGATGCTTTCCTTCATCGTTTTGAGAGCAGTGGTGATGAAATAATTTACACAAAGTAAAGTGCCTGGGTTCGAACTTCGCAAGTCACAGCCGTCTTCACTGGGCCACCACTGCTCTCATAATGGTGACAGAATGATAAAAATAATGTTTTGACTATTGGCAATTTTTTTTTTGCGAGAGTATAGCGTTTACTTAAAGCACCTCCTGAAAGTAAGTAGCGTCAACAATAAAAGAAAACTTGTAAAAACCCAGTGAAGAATTCCGTCATTAGTTAAACAGATTTATTTTTGACATAGCAACCGGGTTTTTCCTTAATTACGATTTTGTTGATCACGCTAAGACAATCCTTTTATGTTATACGAAACCATATTTTATAGAATAATATATAATTATATACTCTGTTCCTAAAGTATCTGATGAAAGTGTCAACAAACCGTTTTCAGGTTAAATTCTTACACAATCACTCACTGAAGTGAATTAGTAACACATGCATCTTTATTTAGAAAGTTTTAACTTTATATGTCACCACTCTTTCCAACAATTATTGTTTGAACAGCATATATTAGTAATTAAAATACCATCGAAGAAAATTGTGGTTATAAAATTAATCTCAATTGTCAAATGAAAAACATCAATAAATTGATTTAAAATTAAAATTTCGAGTTTAAGGATTAAATTATCAAATCAAGCACTCAATTCGTTAGTGGCACTACAAAGTGGTATCCACAGGTACGTTCTCCGATCCATTTGTTTACATTTTCAACAGAAACATTTTGAACTTACTATAACTGTATAAAACAATGTTTTATAGCCTATGCTGCCCTTAACAGTCACCATTCTAGCGTTAGTTAAAACCACAGTCACACATTTTTAACTTATGAGATCATCTCGTTAATAAACAAAATAAATTAAGTAGGTACGACAAATATTAAAGTAGATGAAATAAACTCCCTCAGTTTAGCAAAGACCAATGTCCACTCAAGGCTTCTAATAGAACAGAATTATCTTTATTCAAGTATCATAACACTCAAAAATTATTACTAAGACTTACAACTATATTAGCAATAACTGACAACTCACAAAAACAAACAAATAGTAATCGATCACCGTTGTTGCAACCCATGTGAGATGGCACAACAGAGACCCACGAAAACAAAGTCTAGGCGACTTGAAATCATGCTTAGGATACTGTTGCAAACAATTCTAACCAAGGAGTATCGTGGTAGCCAGTTACTGGGTTGCTTAGACTGGAAGCCGACCCCAACATTATTGGTAAAAGGCTAGGCAGAGTTATGATAAAGGATAGATCCGTAGTTATTGAAAACTAGGCTTTATTTGCGTAAGCTTTAGATTCTTAGAAGGCTTTAAATTGTCTAAAACGTTTTCCTTGTTTTCCGAAAACGGTAATAACACACTTGTGTGCCAATTCATCCGAACCAATGACTTTTTTCAATAAAAAAAATTAAAGTTCAAAAGATATTTCAGATCTTTTTCGACTACCTAGGTATAAGGCAGGCTTTAAATTCGAGCCCATTAATGTGACAGTACAGTAAGCCAGTCCAGCTCGCGTAGACACTACGACTTTTGACTTTTCGCCCTCAAATCAGTTCAGTTGACTAAACTACCCGTCTATTTTCGGGCCCAGTAGCGTCCCCCGCCTGACTTACTGCCGATCTCGTCTACATGAACCCACTGACTGGGTCCGAAATTCCGAGTCACTGGAGCCAGTCACTGCCATCGTATAAACCAGGCACTAGTCTGGATAACTAATCTTATCAACGGAATATCAGTATTTCATATGAATAATGCATGATACCTAAATTATCCCTTATGTCGGTGCAACATATATGCGCGAGATTCACTGCGGGGAAAGCGCGGGATCTCGGGGTACCGAACCACGACCAAACGCCCGCTGAGCGCCCGCCACACCACTCAGCTCACAGACGCGTTCCACTACGGGCATTCCTTTTGTACCGTCTTCCATAAACGTTCATGTGAATTATGGTATTACACCTATTTTAATACAGTCCACTCATCTTTTATTATAAAGTCCCGATTGAGCCCATTCAGAGGTCCTTCGAGCCGGATCACGCTTTCCCCGCAGTGAATCCCGCGCATATATGATGCGCCGACACCTTACCTACACTACGAATCCTGCAATCAATGATGCAATGCCATCATTCAAAATTCTCCACGCCCCAAAAATGGTGGGAAGCGTGAAGGCCCAGACAATCAGGCCGCATAAAGAATCTTAAACACTAATCATTTTAATTAATTTTGAAATATACATAAATCGACAATCATGGCTGATTCAAGTCTGCGTAGCCATTTCTTAACCATCCCAGATGCAGCTGAATGCTGGTCTACCAGTGTTTTACATGAAGCCACTGCCTATCTGACCTCCACAACCCGGTTACTGGGTAACGCGATACCCCTTGGTTAGACTGGTTATAAGACTTTCGGGCTTCTGACTACCCGTAAGGAATATGAAAGATCTACGAATGACAGCCAGTACCAACACTAATAACGTGCTTTCCGAGGCCTCGGAGGGGTCTGGGTAAGACATGGATGATAAATTATATTTATTTCTGTAAATTGGTTAAAAGATACTATGAACTAAACTACTATAATTATGTTTTCAAGACAAGATGAGCTCAATGTTTAAAAACACGCTTTTAAACGTCAAAATTAAATGATGTTTTAAAACTAGATGAGTTCGAAGATTCCTATCTGACTACTCTGAGAAGAAAGACCGAAACAAACTCAGAGGTAACAGTCATTTTGAAAGTCCAGACATAATCTTGGTCAGGCCAAATAAGGACCATGCAGATTATTGTCTGAGATGATGGTCTTATGAGGAGAAAACCACACAGATTAGAGTGGACCTATCCATTCAACGCATTTGCCAGTAAATGGTCACCCATCCACGCACCCCGGGAAGTGTTGCTTAACATTAATCGATGAACTAATGCAGCTGTTATGACTAAGCCGCAAGCCCCTCAACACCTAAGTTATATAAAGAAGATTAGTTATATAAGAAGATTATGAATCTTAATATTCAAGGTTAACTTGAAGATACATAGCGGAATTTGCACACAAATATTAAAATTGAATATATTAAATTAAAATTCAAAGAGGTTATGTTCAAACTTGATTTCCCTTAAAGGAACCAAGGTATTTGGATTAGGTAGGTGCGTCATTGAAGCACGTTTTGGTGAATTATTTATTTTTAAAGATTTCCGGATTGTATGTCTAGTCTAGTGGTCGCAAGCGCTAATGCTGAGCATGAGGTTCTAGGTTCAATTCCTGGGTCGACCGAAGTGTTTTTGGGTTTTTCATCTGGAATTTCTCAGTAGCAGCCCGGAGTCTGCATTTGTGCCCGGTTGATAGCAATAGACTCGCTCCCTGTACATGGGACTGGCGAAATGTGGTTGTAGGTACTATAACTTGGATTAGGTAGGTGCGTCATTGAAGAACGTTTTTGGTGAACCATTGATTTTTTTTTAGATTTCCGTATTCCGCTGGTTTAGGTCAGCCTAGGGATTTGAAAGGGAAATATTTAAATGATCCTCCAAAAACCTTTTTGACCTTAATGTTCGACGCTTTTTAAATTAATGAACCTCTTAAAACTTTTTACGTATCTAATGATGATCATCTATTCGTCAGTTTTTTCTCAACAAAATAAGAATCATTTAAGGTTCACCAAAAGAATAAGAAAGAAAGAAAATACGTTTATTTGCGGTACACATGACGCAAGGAAAGAAAAAAACACGAAAATAAACAATTTGGGGAAAATATGCGTCACATTCACGCAAAACGGCCATCGCTCAGCATAATGCTGCGACCCTATGCGAGACAGAGCCCCAGCGCTGATTTTCAGCGACAGTGGTGACGTCAACCGGTGCAGCATATAGTGAAATACGAAAATAAGACAAAAATAAAATTAATAAATACAATACTTAGTTTATATAAAATGGTAACATTTCGTACCGTCAAAAGAGGCGCAATCATTATGGAGTTGATGGGAATTCATGCAGGTTCAATTAAATGGATGCCAAAAAAAATCTTTTGTCTTGCATAATTAATCCAGGGTCTACCTTCCTGCATTTATCCAAATCAGTATAAAATCGTGATCACATTGTTTTATTAATATTACTAATTAATATTCTACAATAATTACTTGAATGTCAAATATAAGTTTTGTTTCTCTATTCGGCATTCTTCTTGTATGCAAATATTTTATTCACGATAGATAATTGTTTTTATAACAATTAAAATTAAAAGATCATTGGTTTTAAGAACTGCATCGATCTTTAAGGAATTCGGTGATTGTTGAAATATTTGCATATTTTTAATTGTTTGCAAGCAATTTGCATTGGAATTTGGAACTTTTTATTTGCAATGACGTTAGCCATTTTCACTTATTACGTTGCCGTTCGTCCCGGCTGTCATTCGTAGACCTTTGACAGTCATTACAGATAGTCCGACGCCAAAAAAGTCTGACAACCAGACTTACCAAGAGGTATCGTGTTACCCAGTAACTGGGTTGTGGAGGTCAGATAGTATTTTTATTCAGTTAGATTACTTTTTACTTTTATCCATTTACCAAGACAGACACAAAAAGCGACTTTAATTTATAAACTGTATATGTCGCAGTAAGATGGTTATAGCCGTGATATAGTTATATCCCTAGGGATATAACTATATATCGTAATATAGTTATATGAAAGCGGTTCATAACTGTCTTACTAGGAATATAACTATGTTACAATCACGGTCTAATAATAAAACTATTAGGGCACTCTGACCAAATAGGTTAGATCTGTGAGCAACTTGACTGTGTCGGAGTAACAAAATTAGGGCACTCCGACAGTTATGAACCGCTTTCATATAACTATATTACGGTATATAGCTATATCCCTAGGGATATAACTATATCACGGCTATAGCCATCTTACTGCGACATATGTCATACAGTTTATTAATTAAAGTCGCTTTTTGTATCTGGCTTTATGACCGCGTTTCTCTTCTAAACAACGCAACAGATTTTGATGCGGTTTTCACCATTATTTCCCGAAAGTTTATTTTTATATTGTTATTAAACTTGTCTTCACGTCGTAAAAACCGTGCGAAGCAGGGGCGGCTCGCTAGTATTAGTATATGATAGTAAAAGTAACGTTTCGACGAACTTGAACTCAGTAATAAAAATGTTTTTATTTTTAAATAATAATAATCGTTTCTACAGCGTCTTTATTAATAAAATGATAATAACATAATAAAAACGGATCCTTTTATTTTTATCTCGAACGAACTTGAGCCAAAAAAAAACACAACAATTATTTTTTTTTACAAAAACTCCTTTTTTTAACTTTTATTATGTCTACTTCGAAATAATTAAACTACCAATTACCCGATACCGAACGACTTGGTTTCCGTACGTAATTTTCGGGTGACCACTTAAAAACAGTGCTGTGCTGTGGGTCCCTTATAGCATCATGCTGAGCCTTCTTGTCACAATCACGACGTGCACTTGCCGAGTATTTCTGTTCTGTGCTCGTGATTATAGATATATTTTGTTTTAATTTTTCTTTATTATTCGAGTTAATTATCTTTTTGTATGCACGTGTTTCTGTGACGAATAAACCTATTTTCTTTCTTATAATAATTACAAGGGAAATTCAACCAATAAAAAAAAACGTAAAAATAAAAATTCGCGATGAAATCAAAACATTTTTGCTAACGCTACTCAAGCCAACCGGTTGATACTTCGCGGGTGTTACCGCGTTATTTTGTAATATTTAATTAGTACCACGCGTTACATGTAGGATAAACAACATGATTATATCATACCCTAGCGACCCACCCCAGTTTCGCACGGGTGCAATTTTCATGTGAAGACCGTGTTCTGTTAACAACACGTTGAGCACAAGTTCTGAGCAGTTACCTAAAAAGTACTAAGCTTGCATGAATTCAAGGCAGTAATTCATTAGTATTATTGCGTCCTACTTTTTGTACTCAATTTTTTTATTTTTAAATACTGGTATTCAGCTGCACCCGGCAAGACTGGATGCCGATCCAAACATAGTTGGGAAACGGCTAGGCAAGCGAATCCAAACATAAATTGACTATTTTATTTATCTTAATTATTGTTTTGACTCTACCTAAATACCTTCTGAGGTTAGCTCAGAATACTCCATTGCACATAATGTTAATTTTAACATTTTACATATTCATTATTACACTTCAAAATAAGTTACATCTATTACTTGGTCCGTATGAGTGTTATTAGTAAATTTACTGACTGACATTCTCGTTAGTGTAGAGGTCGCAAACACTACTGCTGAGCATGAGGTCCTGAGTTCGATTTCCAGGTCGGGTAAAGGGTTATTGGGTTTCTCCATCTGGAATTTCTCAGTAGCGGCCCGGAGTCTGGATTTCTGTCCGGTTGATGGCAATAGGCTCGCCCCCTATTACATGGGACTTAAACATAACTGGCGGAATGTTAATGTACTACAAGCACATCTCTGCCTATCCCTAAGTCATTAAAAAAGAATAATACCTATAATAAAGACATAGTCAAAAACATTACTCTTCTTGGCAGTCGGGTAAAAATAAAATTAATATTAAATGTTTCGTGTATTCTCATTGGATTAGGTATTTTTCTATGGAACAGGATTTTTTTTCCGATATTTTAGACTTGGTTCCTTATCAAAAGTTGTTGATATGCATGAGTGCATGAGTCACCTCTAATATTGTAACAAAACAGAATTCGTAATTAGATTATTTTCGAAATATCATTTTCCTAAGTCAGTATCAAAAAGTTGCCAATTTCCTTAGCAAACCATATCTTAGTAAACAAGCTGGTCATTGCATATTATTAACATAAAATTACTAACACTCAACATTTGAAACGCATCTAATGTTAGTAATTTTCATTGAAATGACTAATTAAAACGTTTTTAAGTCCGGTTCCTATTTCGCCGACGACGACTCGTTTATTTTACCGACCATTAATTATCGATATGTCTGGTTTGTTAAAAGGCCAATTGGAAAATTGAGTATATTTAGTAATAATCGTAATTTTGATAAGTTCTAAAGAAGTGGCGCCACATTCCAGTTGCCTAATACGAGTATAAATTGGTAGGCAAGTAGGGCCCTGTGGCACAGATTACGTGCCTGTGGCTTAATAATAACAGCCGCAAGGGTCAAAGTGGTGCCAGATTCCAGTTGCCTAATAAGATTATAATATATTGGTAGGCCAGTAGAGCCCTGTGGCTAAATAATAACAGCCGCACGGGTCGAAGTGGCGCCATATTACAGTTGCCTAATAAGATTATAATATATTGGTAGGCGAGTAGGGCCCTCTGTGGCTAAATAATAACAGCCGCACGGGTCGATCTAAGGTAAAGTTACGCTTGCCGAGGTCGGTTCGTGGATGGGTTACCAACCATTACTTATCGAGACCGCTCCGTGCCTTGAAAAGCAAGGTAAACCGTTGGTCCCGGCTGTCATTCGTAGATCTTTGACAGTTGATACGAATCGTCAGGAGCCCAAAAGTATGACAACCAGTCTTACAAAGGGGTTTCGTGTTGCCCAGAAACTGGGTTGTGGAGGTCAGATAGGCAGTCGCTCCATGTAAAATACTGGTATTCAGCTGCATCCGGTTAGACTGGAACCCGACCCCAACACAGTTGGGAAAAGGCTAGGCAGATTTATTTTGAGTAGGCTACTGTAGGGCAAAATCCTCTTCTTTATGGAGAAGAAACGAGCATTGATTATCACGCTTGCTCATGCGATTTCACGCCAATATTTATCATACCCATCGCAAAATTTGAATAGGCATATAGATACATAACAAATTATGTAAATTAGATACCTATACTGTAGGCTTTAATAAAATTTATGAACCTAATAGTAATAAATAACCTAATTTTGATTTATTAGCATAATAAAAAATATTATCTTAAAACGTGGCTATTTTTATTAAATGACAATTTTGACAGTCATTCTTAATTTGGAAAAAGAATACTGTCATTTGTTTTTGTTTTGTCAATGGCCTCTTCTCCTAAAGAGAAGGTACGATTGATTTGACAATTAATTCCAGGTTTCCCCACGATGTTTTCCTTCACTATAATGTACGTCAGTTTTGTTATTGATAAATATAAATTGATTAATTATTCACAATAAATCACTGATAACATAAAATATTGCAATCGCCTTGGGCTATTGACAAATTAATAAAAAATTAAATCAAAATATTAATTTTATGCAATGATGCTTTATTAAAATTCGTACATAATTATCATAATGTAAGATAATTAATTATTTGAATAATTAATTATTCATTAGAAATTATTTACCTTCTTGTGAATTGCAAATTGCATTTCTATAAGCTTAATAAAGATTCAGTCAATCTTCTGTCAATTAAAATGTTGCATAAACATAATATCACGCCTTTACCCTCCAAAGAAGTAGGCAGGATAACACCCGCATTTCGCCTGTTATGTTTAAGTCCCATGTAATAGGGGACGAGCCTATTGCCATCAACCGGGCACAAATCCAGACTCCGGGCTGCTACTGAGAAATTCCAGATGAAAAAACCGAATAACACTTAACCCGATCCATCATGCTCACCAAAAGCGCTTGCAAGTAGTGGACCAACAAGGCTGTAATTTAGGAAAATTATCATATCATGTATACGCTTCTACGGTCAGTCTGAAAAGTTTTTGTCAAGCAAATTGACTCAATTAATTGTCATAACTTTGTGTAAATAATTTCATCACCACTGCTCTCAAAACGGTGAAGGAAATCATCGTGAGGAAACCGACATGGTCTAGAACCAAACATACGAAGACATGTGGCATCCACCAACCCGCACTGGGCCCGCGTGGAGGATTACAGCCCACTCCCTCTCACAGAGAGGAGGCCTGTGTCCCAGTAGAATATTAATAATGAATTGCAGTTATAACACTGAATTTCATGTTGTAACCATTTTAGGTGAAAAAAGGCATTCGGAAAGTTTCCAAATCCTTTTTTAAATCTAGAATTAAATATTCGGTGTTACGATATGAATTATTGCATTTCATAATCAATATTTTAGTTCAGTAGTTAGCCACATTTCATATTTCCATACAGTAATATTACCAAATGAATCAAAACAGGTAAATATTTGACAGCTATTTGCGACGTTGCCAACTTTTAGGATAAACGCTCTTAAGTTTGGTAGTAATTTGTTTATCGACTTTTCATTCGAAGATGTGGCAACTCTATTCATTATATTTTTTTATAATCTATGGTAGTTTGTTATCAAATAGAATCTTAAAGAATTTGACATTTAACCTTGTCATATCGTGTATTAACAAACTCGCGAAATTTATTGGTTCGAAATGCCACTCGCTTGCAAAAATATATTTAGAGATTTCTTAATTATAGTTTTCAATGATATTTATTAAATTTGATAGTAGCATTAGCACGCGACTTTACCCGCGTAGATTTTAGTATTTTCATAGAATATTCAAGATATCATGCTTGACTCCAAAACTCTGACTACTAGTCTTACCGAGAGGTATCATGTTACACAGTAATTGTGTTGTGTGTGGAGGTCAGATAGGCATTCGCTCTATGTAAAATACTGGTATTCAGCTAGATCCGGTTAGGCTGGAAGCCGACCCTAACATAGGTGGGAAAAGGCTAGGCAGATTGATCAATTCAAGACCCAATTTGACACCTTTAACAACAGTTAAAAAAAAACTAGTTATTTATTTTTCTGGTCGCAATTCCAACTGTTATGGGGACTTGGGTTCCATTCCCGGGTCGGGCTAAGGGTTATTGGGTTCTGCAATCATGCCATCAGGCATTTCTTAATAGCAGCTCGGAGTCTGGATCTGTGCCCGGGTGATGGCAATAGGCCCGCCCCCTATTACATGGGACTTAAACAACTATGCGAAATGTGTAGGTCATTTCAGCCGAAAGACGTCCACTGCTGGATTTAGGCCTCCCCCAAGCATCGGCACTTCGACCGGTTTTATGTTTTGGGGAACAGGCAGAAGCCATTTAGTATTTCAGCACCATCATCTGCCAGTCTTGAATATATTGTATACAATCAAGTACATTTAACTGAAGAGACAGCTGTGCTGCTGGACAGTTTGTTGCGCCACTTCTTCCCAGCTAAAGCACTAGGAAGTGGTGAAGGGCGGGTATTTCGTCGGACTGTCTCATGTAATTTTGACGTTCAAAAAGTGCTGATTCTCAGCCTAATTTGAAAAAATGATTTGTGATTTGGTTTTGAACCGGATGCTGCTGAATACCAATATTTTGCATAGATCGATCGTCATTTCGTTTTTTTAAAATAAGGATTTCATAAGAATGTTTTTGTGTTATTTTAATATAATGTCCATAGTTTATATGTAAATAAGTTTATAATTTATTTATTTGGAACATTTGGTGTTATTATAAGAAGTTGTGGAGTTATGAAAATTTTAAAGATTTGCTGTAGTTTTTGAGGTTATTGGATCGGATTTGCGAAACTGCGTACTAGAATGAGCTTTTTAGAACAGCTTAGGGTCAAGGGGTTCTATCTAGGGGCTACCTACGTAACTATTATGAATTAAAATGACTGTGTCTTTTTCATACTCGGCAGTTTTTAGACTGAGCTCATACATAGTTATAGATTGAGTTGAGATAGAAAGAATATAATTTATTGTACACGAGGAGCTCGTGGCTTAGTAATAACAGCCACACGGCTCGATCCATCAGGTCAATTTTATATTTCATAGCACATTCTGACCTGTACCTCACCTTATCTTAAGCAATGTACTCGTAAGTTGTCAAAACTTTCTAACAAGATTCTTCTTCTCATTCCAGCTCATCTCTTGGGCAGTGTTATGCACAGCATGAACGTTTCCCTCCTCAACCCTGGAGAGTGCCAGTCCAAGATCACGCAGGACTACCCTCATCTTTTGGAGCATTACGACCAGGACAGTTGCGTCTGCGGACAGCCTACCAACCCTGCTAATAATATCTGCAAGGTAAGTCAAATAGTCCATAGCCTCCACGAGCTATGATCCTGAAGAGCGTTTATACAGAAAGTGGACAACGTCGCAAATAGAGATAAAAGAGTAACGGTGGAGTTTCTTGCCCATTCTTCTCCATACGAAAACTACCTTTTGGAAGGGGCGACTAGAATCAATTCTATTTTTTGTAAACTTGACGTTCATAAGTGCCTTTTATGTGCCTAATTGAAATAAATTGTTTGACTTTGACTTTGACTTTGAATAGATGTCAAATATTTCTCTGTTTTGATTAATTTGGCAACATTACTGTATGAAAATAATAAATATGGCTAACTAGAGAACTAAAATATTGATTATGAAATGCAATAATTAATTTTGTAACACCAAATATTTAGTTCTAGATGTAAAAAAGTATTTGGAAACTTTCCAAATGCCTTTTTTACACCTAAAACGGTTACAACATCAAATTCAGTGTTATAATTACAATTCATTATTAATATTCTTACATCGGTGAAGGAAAACATCGTGAGGAAACCTGGACTTATAGTTAATATAAGTCTGAAATCACCAACCCGTCTTGAGCAAGCGTGGTGATCATTGTTCGTGCCTTCTCTGTATGAGAAGAGGCCTTTGCCCTGCAGTGGGACAGTAACAGGCTGGTATTATTATTAATATTCTAGTTCGTTAGTTAGCCATATTTCTTATTTCCATGCAGTAATATTGCCAAATTAATCAAAACAGGTAAATATTTGACAGTTAGTTGCGACGTTACCAAACTTTTGGATGAACGCTCTTAATTGTACGTCAGGTGCACCCTTGGTTGTAAGTGTCGCTTCCATCTGATGATTTTTTTACCACGGTCAGAGCTTTTTCCATACAATCCTCCAGACCGAATTTCCGCCATGGCGACCAATCTCAGCAGAAACCAGCCTTCGGCGCGGGAGATATCATAGTTCACAAGTGGGTGCGCTGACACAGGTGCACTCCTCACTCTCGTAGTCTGTTTCCATATAGGTAGTTCATACCGAAACTAGAGAAGAAAACATGACTCTTAGAAAATCTTTTGAGGAGTAGTCCGATGAAGTAATCTTAGTTAGTTGGACAGATGCAGCCATTGCACGGATCCATTGGTTGCTCGCGCTTTTTCAAATGATGGAGATTTTTAATCTGTAATGCATGACGAGATTAACTCATCATATTAGCTTGTAATTTGTCCAATAACCGGTCAAAGTGATTCGTGATCGCAGTATTTTTAATTTAGCAGACAAAAGGATGCTTCTTAACACAATCCCTTGGTTGCCTTTTACGACATAGTTCCTGGTCCTGGTCCTGGTGAGGTCTAAAGCCCACAAAGAAAGCCTATATTAATGGTAATGTAGAGGTTTGAGGAACAGGGTGTAAAGTTCACTCATCCTCTGTAGAAAAGTGAGGATCCTCCGACCAGACGGGAGTAAGTGTCTAGTGGGCAACTGTAGGATTATTTATATATACTCGTCGCGCGGTAAACATTGCTTGCGCGATGCAGGACTTTGCGTGACGAAAGTATGATGTGTAATTCGCATGTGGCGTTGTAGATGGCGATGCACAGTAATTAGTATAAACAACACAATTTTTCGTGTATTAAATATTTTACATCTCATTCTCATTTCAGGTCGACATTGGAAGCGCTCTCGCGTGCACTACTGGTGACAACCACTTCGTTCTCAGAGGAGTCTACTCTTGGGACTCTGGTAAGCATCTTTTACTTCTTTCTGTAGCTTAATATTTAGTTAATAGAGAAGAAAACGCTTGACAAGCATGCAGAACAATCACGGAGAACATATTTCTGCCGCCGAGCACTGCTGTTTCGGTTTGAAGAAAAAGAGTTGCCGGTGAAATTGCGAAGAGAATAAGACAGAATGGTAAATTTATCTTGTGCCTCATGAGACATTTAGCTTTAACACTCAATTAATATTTGAGCTGAGATACAAAGCTAAATGTCTCATGTGCCTCATGAGACATTTAGCTTTAACACTCAATTAATATTTGAGCTGATATTCAAAGCTTAATGTCTCATGTGCCTCATAAGACATTTAGCTTTACACTCAATTAATATTTGAGCTGATATACAAAGCTAAATCTCTCATGTGTCTCATGAGACATTTAGCTTTAACACTCAATTAATATTTGAGCTGAGATACAAAGCTAAATGTCTCATGTGCCTCATGAGACATTTAGCTTTAACACTCAATTAATATTTGAGCTGAGATACAAAGCTAAATGTCTCATGTGCCTCATGAGACATTTAGCTTTAACACTCAATCATTATTTGAGCTGAGATACAAAGCTAAATGTCTCATGTGCCTCATGAGACATTTAGCTTTAACACTCAATTAATATTTGAGCTGATATTCAAAGCTTAATGTCTCATGTGCCTCATAAAACATTTAGCTTTAACACTCAATTAATATTTAACCTGAGATACAAAGCTAAATGTCTCGTGTGCCTCATAAGACATTTAGCTTTAACACTCAATTAATATTTGAGCTGATATACAAAGCTTAATGTCTCATGTGCCTCATGAGACATTTAGCTTTGTCTCAGCTCAAATAGTTCGCTTTAGTTCGACAACCAATAATAGAAAATATATAATGGCGACAAGTTTATATTAAGCACAATTTATTTTTGCTTCCTTTTCAAAATTCATTTTTAGACACATTTTTGACACTCACGAAAATGCTACCAAAGTTCAAAGGTATCTTCAAAATTTTTACTTACCAGCTGCACCCCGCGATTTCACTATAAGTGTCGATCCCATGGGAATATCGGGATAAAAAAGTATCCTATGTCCTAATGCAAGTCATGGTCTACCCGTGTGCCAAATTTCATCCAAATCTGTTCAGCTGTTGCAGCGTGAAAGCGTAATAAACAAAAAAACTCATTTTCACATCAACTAACATTATCAATTTCTCTTACAGGCTGTCAGACCGGAAACCAACTCGCCTCATTCTTCAAATTCGACCTGGAATGGTACGAATGGGCCATCGGTTTGATTGAGAGCGTACGTTTCTCTCAATACACCACCACCAAGATTACCAAGAACAAGATCATCAGCCAGGTGTCCGGAGTTAAGGGAACCTTTGGAAGCGGTATCAAGGGATCCTACGGTACAGGAGGTGGAGTCAAGGGATCAGTCTCCTCAGGAGCCACAGCTATTTCTGGGTCAGGATTAGGAGTCATCAAAGGTTTTGGCGTCCAAGGTTCTGGCCAGTCAGGACAATACACCCAGACGGGACAGTACAGCCAATTCGGTTCAGGATCCACAGGATCTGGATCTGGAACAGGAGCCATCACTGGCTCAGGAGCTTTAGGCATCAAAGGATTCGGAATCGGAGGCCAGAGCCAATCCGGAGAGTACAGCCAATTCGGTGTCGGTAAATTCGGAACAGGATCCACGAAATTCTCAGAATCTGGGGAGTTTGGAACAGGAATCAAGGGACCTATCCAGAACACTTTCAGCGCAACTTACTCCGAGAAGAAGTTCTTCCAGAGTGAGCCTAAGTTTGTAACTTACACGACGAAGCCCGAAATAGTCACCTTCACAACTAAGCCCGAATATTTTACTTACACCACTAAACCCAAATACGTTACTTATACCACTAAACCCGAGATCGTAACTTACACCACTAAACCCGAAATAATTACCTACACTACAAAGCCTGAAATAATTACTTACACCACTAAACCCAAGATAGTGACGTACACAACTAAGCCACAGATTATCAGGTATGATTACCAGACTTCTGGAAGTCAGACAAACCAGCAAGTAGTAGCCCCAGGAGGATCTTTTAACCCGTCATTCTCGGAAGTGGTAGGAGCGAAGCACACTCATGACGGAAACTGCAAGTGTCTCGAAGGAAAGAAATAAACGATTTTTTTAACTAAAAAAGATTAAATTGGTAACAAAAGTTATGGAGAACAAGTGCCATAAAATTATTATTCGCCACTTTTTTTTATAAATATTGTTTTTTTTTACATATTGACATAGTACAAAAAATACTCCAGTTCCTTTAAAAAAAGTTACCGTTTTTCTGGTCATTAATAATTGATTTTTATTTTTCGGAAACTGCGAGCGAAATAATTATAATACTACTTTTTTATTTATAAAATATTAAAGATCTGTAAATAGGTAGGATATATTTAATTTTTCACGAACCTAGTATTTTTTACGAAGATATTTATCGTTTATTTTTATTCCTCGACATTTTTTTACTTTTATTTTAAAAGGGCTTTAAATTTTTTTAACTTTTAAATTAAAACTGCCAATTTTTTAATCCTTAAAAGTATTAATTTCTTATTCACCCCGCCCCCTGCTTTGTATTTTTTAATACATTGTATTTTATTACTAAGTATAGCACAATAAATATATCTAATGTTTTTTAAGAAAAAAATTGTCAAG
The DNA here is from genome assembly GCA_947364205.1 of Agrochola lota. Taxonomy (NCBI): domain Eukaryota; kingdom Metazoa; phylum Arthropoda; class Insecta; order Lepidoptera; family Noctuidae; genus Agrochola; species Agrochola lota. The sequence goes on along the minus strand of OX376246.1, from coordinate 1,567,531 downwards.
AATTAGAAATTTGACCATATTGGATGATCCATATTGGCCAAAATGGTCGACTATCTAATACAATTGGTATTAGTCGTAAAAATAGAACGTCGCTGATTTGAATCTTAAAAAAACGAACTTTTAAACATTAAAATCCATTTTTTTTTAAATAAAATGTTTTTTTGCAAAACCATATATGAATTTAAGATTAAAACCAGCGAGAGTCCGTTAAATAAAATAAGTACTTTTTATATAAAGAAAAATATTCAAAATAAGTATTTAGTCAATATACGTACGTATATATTATGTATTGATAAACCGTTTCTTTCTAATTATTGTCTACAAATTAAGGTTAAAATAATTGAAATAAATGGAATTTACAAATAATTAAATTTGAATTTTATTTATTTATTTATCCTTCTCACTCCACCTTTCACACATAAAATTAACCCCGTGTTGCGCTGGTAGGTAGCACATTGTTCCAGACTTAGGTGCTTTACATTAGAAACAGGTTTCCGGTGCATTTAACACAGTACCCCATAAAAGATGTATGTACTTTAGATAATCTGAAAAATGGTTGATCTATTTTATCTTTATTACTAGTATTAAAATGATGTCTATCACTTATTTTATTAAAGATATGTAGATTTTTTTCTTACATACATAATATTTTCATAAATGAATTGGCAAGGTACCGTCATAATATTAATCTTTTTAAATAGTTCCCTGAGAGATTCGCGACGATGTAGATTATAAATGGCTCTGACAGCTCTCAGCAAGTCTGTGAATAAGCATACATATTCGACCTATAGTATTCCCACTGTTGGGACACAGGCCTCCTCTCTTCGAGAGGGAGGGGATTATAATCCACAATGTTTTTAAAATCAGAATTTATTGACATATCCGTGCCTTTACATTTTAGAAATTGCTCTTTTTGATAAATTTAATCGACATTTATTTTTTACTGTATCGGAAAGCAGATACCGAGATGTAGCTTTGCGATCTGGTTATAGGACTGCTTTGTTGAGGAAAAGTGTATTTGGTATGGCACCGGCTATTTTTAACCACATTCCTAATTCCATAAAAGAGGAACCAGTAACAGCTTACAAAAAGAAACTAACTTCTATTAAATAAATGTTACTACTCCGTATCCGATTTTCTAGCTGATAAATTTTAGTTGTGTTTGATAATGAACTGCATCAAAGTTTGCATGCCAAAATGGTAGAATGTACAAGGATTCTCTAATATTATTGAAACCACCTTATTTTTGTTAATATCTACATTTTGAGCAAATAAATATTCTATTCTACCACGCGGGCCCAGTGCGGGTTGGTAGATGTCACATATCTTAAAATTTTTGGTTCTAGGACATGCCGGTTTCCTCACAATGTTTTCCTTCACCGTTTTGAGAGCAGTGGTGATAAAGAAAAAGAAAGAAATAAAGAAAGAAAATACGTTTATTTGCGATACACATGACGCAAGGTAAGAACAAAACACGAAAATAAACAGTTTGGGGGAAAACATGCGTCACATCCACGCATAACGGCCATCGCTCAGCATAAAGCTGCTGCTGTGATGAAATTCTTTACACAAAGTAAAGCGCCTGCCTGGGTTCAAACCCACGAGCTACAACTCGTTAGTCGGGGCTGATACCACCGGACCGCCACTGCTCTTCAATAAATAATACATATTTATAAAACATATTTTTATGTAATTCGTTGTAAATATTAAATTAACATCGTTAAAGAATTTATTTAATATTATTTATTTATTTAATACTTCGAGCACAGAAATGTACAGAGGCGGACTTAATGCCATAGGCATTTTCTACCAGTCAACCTTTGGGTGATGCAGAGACAAACAGTGGCAGGTGCAATTACGAAAAATTGCGGAATACATTTTTTTTTAAAGTAATAGACAAAGATACACATATACCTATTACAAACTATAAATATAATATATATGCCTAATTATATAAATAGAAGTACAAATAAATATACATAAATACACGAATATACTAAAACAAATAAGACAAACAATGGGAAAACATTACCGTTGTGATGATACTGCCAGCTTCTTACGAATGTGCTCGCGAACTTTAACTTTAAAGGATAATCGGTTGGTTGCCATCCTGATTTCCTGGGGGAGCGCATTCCACAGGGAGATAGACTGAATGAAGAAGGAGGAGTGAATGAAGTCTGTGTGGTGAGTGGGACAGTGAAGAATGCGATTATTTGATGACCGTAGATTTTTACTGTGGTTGTCACAAACGTATTGTAAGTGGAGGGCTAGATAACTAAGGGAAGTGGGAGAAACAAGAAATGAAAACCAGGTAGTCAGCCCCCTTTGCTCTCTGCGCTGGCGTATGAGCAACCACTTTAGAAACGACCGATGCGCAGAAACATGATCATATTTACGAGAAGACGGCTAAGTTTGTCGAGGAGATCTGCGTTCAGGTAATAGTAGCACACATCACCATAATCGATGATAGGGAGAATTAAGGACTGTACAAGCATTGTCTTCGTAGTTGTTGGTAATAAAAAAATTGTCGGTACAAAGCCGCGTTCCAGTTACCTTATGGCTGACCCGCACGATTTGAGTACGCCAGTTCAGAGTATTATCAATGTGCAAGTCTAGGTCCTTCACATCAGTACTAAATGGGACGACCGTACCATTGAAGACAACTGGTAGCAAGGTTGTACCATCAACCTAATTCATACTCCGAGAACTTCCGATGATGATCGCCTGACACTTATCAGGGTTTACTGCTAAGCCGAATCTATCTGACCAGGTTTTTATGGCTGTCAAGTCTCTGTTAAGTTTATCGATAGCGTCAGAAATTTCTTCGACCCTCCCTTGACAGTACAACTGCAAGTCATCTGCATACAGATGATACGCACACTGAAGCTCGGAAGTTATAAGATTGATAAATATAGAAAACAGAAGAGGAGAAAGAATACCGCCTTGTGGAACGCCAGTCTCCAAATCACACCGGTGAAAAATTTCAACGCAGGGGGTTTCAGATTCATGTGCTGAATCCATAGTTACAGTTTTCTCTTCGATGTTCCTTCCACCCTGTATAAATAAAGAATAAAATAGAGCCGTTTTCCACCAATGTTCTATAATAGGGATGATGACAAAACATTTTTTTTTAGTCCGTCTTTGAGATTATAAAAAAATATTGGACATGTATTTTTTCTTTTTTTACGTAATCTAAAGATTACGGCGATACATTGAGGCAAAATGTGCCATGACGTCACGAGTATGTAGATTTTATACGTACTAGTGACGTATCGACCCCCACTCCCCAACTTAAAATGCGTTTTATCTAAGTATTTTTTTATTAATATGATAAAGCAAAAAATGTGTCTAATTTTTTTTTATTATCTGACTGTCGGACTAATTAGAATTTCATTTTTTTTAGAATAGAATATTTATTTTCCAGAAACATGGTATGTTAACAAAAGGTGTTAACATACCAAGGTGTAAGAAACTTTTTACAAAAAAGAAGAAACAACCGACTTCAAAAAAAAATTACTACAAAGTGAAAAATAACTTTAATTTCGGAAGTCGGTGGTAAAAAGCTTCGTGCAGACTAGCGCGACGCGACACCGGTTATTGTTATACTGTGAAGTTTTCTTAGATTTTGTATTGTTCCTGTCGCATCGCGCGACAAGTCGCGCTGGTCTGCACAAGGCTTTACGCGATACTCGCACACATACACCTTCACAACACTTCTTTCTTCTTTTGACGACAGATAAATTCGAATAGAAATGGCCCAACGCTTTTTCCTCAGGCCTTTCCTCATTAGTCGATGCTGTACCTACCGCATGGTCCGAATGCTCATTGGTCGGTAAGCACTCTGTACCGAAACGGTACAGCACTGCTTTCATTTAGAATTCCAAATTCAATTCAATTCTATTGGTACGAGAGTCCATTACCAAAATGTTTGCCTTATCGTTTTACAAACAAAACCGTATAAAATCGATAGATTTGGTAATACTGAAATTAAAAAATCCTAGATTCTGAAATTTTCCGCGTCACGTCTGACCTGACTGCATTTATGTCAAAAAAATACCGAACTATTTCAATCTGTCTGAGTTTCAGAATTTAGTTGAACGACAGATTTTAGATACCGAAAAGTTCGCTGTTTTAGCGTGAAAGACGAACAAACATACAAACTCACTTTCGCATTTATAATTTTATAAATACAATGTCGCCCATGGGCATGTGCCCGCCCGTATTTTTCTATGGGCATGTGCCCGCCCGTATTTTTCTATGGGCATGTGCCCGCCCGTATTTTTCTGAATATTCATGACAAATCATCGAAAATAAACTTAAAAAGAGTCTCCATGGAGTTTCTTGCCCGTTCTTCTCCATAGGAACCTACTACGCTTTGGAATGGGCAACTAGCTTCATCTTTCTGACTGACCGACCCCATGACAATTCAAAAGTGCCTGTAATTGGTTTATTTGAAATAAATGCTTTGAGTTTGAGTTTTGAGTTTTCAATATCCCGTTACCTACCTATGATTTTATGAACTTCACTTGTTTCTTTTTTGTCTTCAGCTCCGTTTTTCTTTCATAATCGACAGTTTTTATAAAAAAATATTAGTTAATCCGATAAGATGCTCAAAAACTGGTAAAAAACTCATAAGCATTTAGAAATAATAAACAGAATCCAAATCGAGCCAACAACATAGGAGATAATATGGCAAAAGCTACAAAAAAAACTCCAAAGATAGACCCAATCATCGACAATTAAGTTTAAAATGCCCCCCTTTTAAACTTAATTGTCGATGATTTTTCATGACTATTCAGAAAAATACGGGCGGTCACATGCCCATGGGAGACATTGTATATAAGGCGCTCGGTAAGCTTTCGATCCCGCACCGCAGACGTACCGACCAGTGAGGAAAGGGCCTCATCCGGTGAGCAATGGGCAGCTCGCCGTCCGATAAGGACCAGGCCCGTGTCGACGGCGCGTTGTGTTCCACGCGCGCCTCAAAGAGATGTCAGCACCAACTGACGGGGTCGAAAGACCAATGCCTGCGAGGATCGCGGGTTTGTCCGAAAGGGATATCGCGGCCCCGGCACACAGGCAACGGAAGGAACATGGGTGGGTTTTAGTTAGTAAAAGTCTGACACACCCTCTCGCTCTGCCCAGAGCGGGAGAAGTCATTTGATGATTTCCCACCCTCAAAAAAAAAAAAATGTGACGATTTCTACCAGTCAACTCCTACCGCGCCTTTAAAAAATACGGCACTACTAGCGCCTTCTATTTTATTAATCTAGTACTAAACAGCGCCCCCTTGTCGCGAGTAGCGATACTACAAATAGATTGCAGCGCCATCTAGTACTACGTGGTAGTATGACTTCAAAATGCGGACAAATGCTTACTTTTATTATTAACAGATGGCAGTAATTTGCCTTAATTTGCTAAAAAGCTACAATTTGGTATCAACTTACTGAAGGTACCAGTTTGTAGGTTTGCCAATCATCGCAAAATTTATTTAAAATGTAGTGCTGAAACAAAACATTCATAGTTATCGCAATCTATTTTATTATTCAAGTATCAAACAGCGCTCTCTTGTGGCGAGTAGCGATACTAATAAAAGGTTTAGCGTTGTCTGGCATTGGGTTTAGCGTTGTCTGCACTTCAAAAACCAGACGACAAATGTTTACTAGTATTATCAACAGATGGTAATTATTTGCCTTTTACCTGAAGTTCTACAGTATTATAAGTATTCGATACCGATTTTTTCTAGTTTGTCGAAAATAATACAACAAAACTAAAAAACTTTTAACCAATATAAAACCATTAAACTCTCAAACTTCCTTCGTGAAACAGAAAACTTCTGTCGAAAATCTCCCGTTTTCAAATCCATCAAATTGACTTTTCTATTGCAAGTCAATGTAAACAGAAAAACCTTTATAATTTTCTATAAAAACCCAAAAAAAAAATGTCGGCAACTAAGAAAAAGTCTCGGATAATCCAGCATGAAGAGAGTGATGCTGTTGTACAACATAACGTAAATGAAGAATCTTCCTCTGGCAACAGTGAATATGAAAATGAGATGCGTCCTCAAGAATATGCCAAAGCACGGCTTAAACAGAGGAGCAGTTTTATTAACAGAAATACCTTTGGCAGTGTACCAGATGCATTCTCTAATACTTCTTTAACGGATTCTATCACAAGGTATGATATTATATCAAACTAGTTGCGCCGCGCCGATTCACCCGCGTGAGTCTCGATTCCGTGGGAATATCGGCATAAAAAGTATCCTAAGACCTAATCCAGGCCATGGTCTACGCATGTGCCAAATTTCATCCAAATCCGTTAAGCCGTTTTAGCGTGAAACGGTGAAGGAAAACATCGTGAGGGAACCAGCATGCTTTTTTTTTTTTTTTGAGGGTGGGAAATCATCAAATGACTTCTCCCGCTCTGGGCGGAGCGAGAGGGCGTGTCAGACTTTTACTGACTAAAACCCACCCGTGTTCCTTCCGTTGCCCGTGTGCCGGGGCCGCGATATCTCTTTCGGACAAACCCGCAACCCCAGCAGGCATTGGTCCTTACGGACCCCGCCAGTTGGTGCTGACATCTCTTTGAGGCGCGCGTAGAACACAAAGTGACGGCGTCCCATGCACTCTCGCTCCGGACGATGGCCTGAACCAGGGCCGGACGCGAGAGATCGCCGCCGCCGATCGCCTCCGTGAGGACACGGCGGTGCTCCGCCCAAGCAGGGCAGACCTTCACCGTATGCTCTACCGTGTCCTCCGGGCGATCCACACAGTGGTGAGACCCGGGCGTTTCCTCCCGCCTAACACGGAACAGGAACCTCCCGAAACAACCGTGTCTGGTAAGGACCTGCGTCAGGTGGAAGGTGAGGACGCCTTGGCGCCTCTCTAGCCCCTCCTCAAAGAGGGGACTTATTGCCACAATTGTGGCGTGCCCAAAACCGGCATGCCTGAGAGATATTTCTCGACCGCATATGAAGCCAAGTCAGAGGCCACTGGGCGGCTTTAAAACTCTTGACACCAGTTTAGTCACTAACCACACGAAAAGAAGAAGCTTGAAAGCGTAACAAACACTTCCACATTTATAATATTACTAGCTTTTACCAGCGACTTCACCTGCGTGGATGTCGGAAAATATCCCACAGGAACGTGCTACCGGGATTCAGAGTATCCTATGTCCTAACCCAAGTCTGCCTTTCATCTAAATCCGATCAGTCTTACGGCATGAAAAGGTAACAGGCAGATAATAAATCTCTTTTAGGGTTCCGTACCTCAAAACGAAAAATTTAAACCCTTTAAGGATGACTTCGTTGTCTGTCGAGACTCTTTTTCTCAGGAAACCGAGGAATCAAGTTGAAATAGTTATCAAAAACTTAGGTCTTACGGTCTCTTGACTTGGAAATTTGATTTTCATTACAGCTCTGTAACGAAAATCAAACTTCCAAGTCCTGACAGACAGACGGACAGACAGCGGAGGCTTAGTATGGTTTAATATGGTTCGGTTTGGCACCCCTCAAGTACGCAACCCAAAAACTGATACTGACTACTGACACTGGTTCATGTTAATTGTAGATGATACAAACAAGGCCTCGATACATTTTGTGGTGTTTTTGTGTTTGCTCTTTTAAAAGCAAAATATAAAGCATGAAAGAATTTACTGTACATATGTAAACTCACGCCATTTTCCCGTGGTGGTTGGTTTGGGTTTTAAAAATAGACTCCCATTCCGTCGAGTTGCCTCAGAAAATTACACCAGATCTCAGCGTGGATACCACATATGCATGGTAAGCTGTCATGACAGTGGATAAATTTACAATTTTTGTGAGCATGTATAACATATAGGAATAGCTATTTAAGCAAACAGATTCTATACGTACATCTGATTTCCAGTTCAAATTACAATCTACATTCAAACCCAAGAATTTCGTTACATCTACTTCATTAATTTTTGTTCCAGCATAATTTATGTTTAAATCTGTTGGTGGATTAGTCCTGTTTCCAAAGATCATGAAATTAGTTTTCAGTAAATTAATTGGAAGATTGTTTGTTATTAACTAATCACCAATGCGTACTAATGTGATGTTAATGTAATTTCTCAAGGATGCATAATCTTGATTAGAAGATATGACTGTACTGCAAAAAGAATCATTGGAAAGTCTACGGTTTTCGGAAAATCATTAATGTAAATTAAGAATAATATGGGCCTTAGTACACCGCCCTGTGGTACGCCATATGTCACTTCTACATAGTCTGAAACATGATCAGTTTCTTGCTTTTTAATCGAGCAGAATTTCGTTACTGATGTGGCTATTACTTAAATATGACACAATTAGATCTAAAGCGTTACCTCGAATGCCATAAGCATAAAGCTTACTTCTTAGTGTTCTATGGTCCACATAGTCGAACGATTTGGCTAAATCCATATATAATGCACTAACTGGTGTAGCGGCATCTATATCGCTACATGCGAACTACGCATCAAAGACCTGACTTCACACAACATCCTGGCGTCACACAAATCCTGCATCGCACAATTAGAGTTTACCGCGCGATGAACATATATACAAGCTTCCCGACTTCAACCTCAGGGCAGTTGCCCACCAGACACGACACCCGTCTGGTCGGAGGATCCTCCCTTTTCTATGGTGGATGAGTGAACTTTACACCCTGTTCCTCATACCCCTAAATTCGCGGTACCCTTTTATCAACACTTTTAGTTACATCTTCTAGAAATTTGTAAATTGCTTTATTTTTATTTTTCCTAAAACCCATCAGTGACGACTAAAAGATTAAATTATTCTAGGAAGTAGTATTTTCTATTATAAATATTTTTTTCGAGAAATTTGGAGCAAACCGGTATTAGAGTAATTGGTCTGTAACATGACATATCGCCTTTATCACCTTTTTCTTATCATCTGCTTAACGTTTTCCCAACTATGCTGGGGTCGTCTTCCAGTCTTACCGGATGCAGCTGAATACCAGTATTTTACATGAAGCGACTGCCTATCTGATCTCCACAGCCCAGTTACATCTGACATCAGCAATAAGTAGATCTTGATGGTTACTGATCTTGCACCGAATGGACCCACTGGCCCAGGCCATCGTTACTATACAGCTCAATTCATGCAGATTTTATTTTGTTGGTCTTGAGGTTAGGGTGCCCATCCATCCGTATTTTTCCGGACTTTACCGGCTTTTTCGATTTTTTTCTTGATATTCTTTCTTTTTCTTGCACCTCCGCCTCCGCCACCGCTCAGATGGCCTCCGTTACATCCCAAGTTTGCTTTTCAGAGACAATATATGGGATTATTTTTCGGTCAAGCTACGGAGTTTTTGCCCTAGGGCTGTGAGTTTCGTGGATATATGGTGTCTCCCTGTAAGGCGCCTCTCAAGATATGTGCCAAGGTATCGTGTCACCTCTGTTTGCCTGTCACATAGGACTTTTTTTTTGTTTGGCCTATTCAAAGCCCTTCCTGGAATTCTTTTCTCGCACAACCTCGAACCAGCCCTCGCGGTAAATGATATTCATTTGCGTAAATTGGTAAAAAAAAAAACACTTTTAGGCCGCGTTCTAACCAAAGCGATCACCGCGCGAATACGCGACCGACACGTTAATTTTTCTTCGGAAAAGGGAACAGGTTCTCAATTCGGTGTTTTTTTTGTTAAACACATTATATAACGTACAAATATTAACGATTAATCACCTCCAGGACCAGATATTTTGCTGTGTGAATTTTGCTTAGGTTTCATTAAAAAGGCGCAATATTTAAATATCACAGGATTTTATTATAATTAAGGATTTTGCCTGAGTGGCCGCATGAAGTTGTTGTCGGTTTGGCCGACACGGTTGGCGCAGTAGCTGAGCGATCGACTGCTGCGCAACGTGTCGCGGGTTCGATTCCCGCACGGAACAAATATTTTTTTGATCTGCAAGTAGTTGTTCCGGGTCTGGGTGTTAGTGTATGTGAGTTTCTATGTTTGTAAACGCACCCACGATACAAGAAGAAATTCTTAGTGTGGGGCAACGAAGTTATATGCATTTGCCATGGACGTCAAACTATATTAACTGGAACAAACTGTATTACCTCTGATCTCCGTCATTTACAAACCGATGTGGAAAATTCTATGATAGGTAGATATTCTATTGATATAATACGTATATACTTCCTCCTTCCTTCCTTCCTTTCTTCCTTCTTGTTTTTTAATTTTGTATTTATGTTTAGTGTGTTTTAGTTTAATTTGTGATTTCCTGTGCGAGTTTCAATAAATACTTTTTCTTTCTTTCGTTTCTGATTAGTCCCATAGAAATTTGGTCAAGTTCTGATGAGTAGTTTTTGAGTTAGCGTCAATAATACTATACTTATTTTTTTCCACTTCGTGTATGTTGATGATGTTATTATAACTTCCTGTCACTGTTATTTACATTGCAAGTACTTGTTGGTACGAATATATATGGATGTATATGGTTATAAGTGCGACAACCGCAAAAGGGAAAAAAAAACGACGAATAAAACCAGTATCGGTGTCTTTGGTTTTGTATTTTCGGTTTTAGCCACCGACTTTCGAAATTAAAGTTATTTTTAAACTTTTTCCGACGCGAAAAGAGGGTTGATAAAAGTTTGACCGCTATGTGTGTGTGTCTGTTCATGGCACCGTCGCTCTTAAACGGGTGGACCGATTTGAATGCGGTTTTTTATTTGAAAGCAAGTTTTCTAGCGAAGCGAAGTTTATTATCAAAATCGGTTCAGGCGTTTGAAGATTAGGTCTTTTCTAGTTGATGAATGGATGTGAGCATCTTCCACAGGTCTGATCGATTTGAAATTTGGTATTCTGTTACTTCAGTGATATTAGAAGAACATAGTAACCTTGAACTGATGCTGCAGCATCACCTGGAATTTGCAGGATACCCAACTCCCTTACCAACTTACAACTATCTTTGTTCTCCTTGCTGTTGGGCTGGTGCCATTGTCAATCTATCAAAATCACACATTTTCGTTTCTATATGGTTGCTATTATGTTGGTGCTGTCAGAGGTGAAATAATAACTGCTACCCCGCAAAGCGATCCTCGCGCGAATACACGATAACACGATCGTTCGATTTTTCGGTGAACCTTAACGCATGGTCGCGCCAACAGAGGGCGCTTTCTGGTTTTCCGAACAAAAAATGACTCATGCACGCGACCGATTGCGTATTCGCGCGAAGATCTCTTTTAAATAGGACGTGTCCTGAACTGAAAGGACTGCATTAACGACCGATCGCTTTGTTTAGGACACAGGTCTTGAAATCGATAAATTATTGTTCTTACAGATTCCGAGGCGATTTCGAAACACTTAAATGCAAGATACGAATATTTGGCGAGACATTAAACATATGCCATTGTATAGGAGACGACTATGAAAAAAAAATGGATAAAATGGAAAAGAGATTGCATACCTTGGAAAGAAGACAGCAATTATTCAAAGTAAGTACCTACCAATATCAATGGCGCCTCTCAACGTGACTAAACAAACAAATAAAATAAAAAAACATTTGTTCGAAATATTGCTGTGGTATATTTGTCGCAATAAAGCTGGGTTCCAACGGTGCGTAATATTGCGCACGCACGCTCACCAGCCCGCACGACGCACCGTGGGAAGAGTAAAGAGCGCTGACGCGTGCGTCGCGGTGCGTCCGAGTTTGGGTACATTCCCTAAGATGTTGTTGTGATATAGTTATATGAAAGCGATTCATCACTATCTTATTAGGAATATAACTATGATACGAGTACGATCTAGTAATATAATTATTAAGGCACTTCGACCAAATAGGTTAAGTTAGGTAAGGTTAGAACTGTGACCAACTACGCGCGAGCCGCTCAATCAACTATCAATCAAGATTCCTATAAAAGTGTGTAATAGCACTTTTACAAAACCATTACAATTTCTGCATTGGAACTGAAAAAAATTGCATCGATATGGAGCGACGACATCATTTGACTCGAGAAGAGATGATGAGAGTCATCGGAATGTTGCAAGCTGGTTCCAGGCAACGTACTGTGGCTGTCGCTCTTGGCACTACACAGAGTGTCATAAGCCACCTGTAGACACGCTATCGTATCACGGGCAGCGTTGCCGAGCGACATGGAGGACGATCTCACATCACCACTCGCAGACAGGACCGGTACATCCAAAATACTGCTCGACGGAATCATACCATGACCGCCATGTTGTTGGCTACGAGGCCCTACAGCTCTTCATGCTTGCTGATAAGCGACCAAACTATCCGAAATCGTTTATGTGAAGTGGGTCTGCGTTCTCGAAGGCCGCAGAGAGTTCCATCTCTCACCCAGCACCCCACCCCAGTGCTCTAGCACCCCGCAATCGTAGGGCCCGTTTACAATGGGCTCGCGAACATAGAAATTGGGAGGAAGAAGACTGGCGTTGTGTTTGCTTTTCCGATGAATCTCTGTTCGGTGTGAGGTTGGATACAAGACGGTACTCGAATTTGGAGGACCTCTGGACGTCAAGAACGTTTGAAATTTTGTCAGGAAGTTCATTCATATGGAGGGAAACAATAATGGTTTAGGCCGGTATTTGGATCGGTGGAAGAATGGATCTCATTTGATTCAGGGGCAACCTCAATGCTCAGATGTATGCGGAGAGGATTGTTTCAGACGTGATCATCCCTTTGCAAAGCCGGTTGGGTGATTCGTTTCGACTAATGCACGATAATGCACGTCCACACACGGCAGGATTCGTAAAACGCACTCTTGCCGATGCTCGCATCAACTTCTGCCGATATTTTTTATAGTTAAACATGTACTTAATTCCTAGACACTTTTGATGCGTGTATATTACGGTATGTAGCTATATTCCTAGGGATATAACTATATAACGGCTATAACCATCTTACTGCGACATGTATACAGATAAGATGGATGTTTTACAGACAGTCCCAATAAATTTTACCTTATGGCATGCAATATTTTCGGATATTTGAATTTACTAGTGGTCGCTCAGAGGTTGAAATTCATTGAAATGTCAATGTCATGTCATTTTAATTCAAAACTCAAACACAACCTCAAACTCAAAGCATTTATTTCAAATCTATATAATAAAAATTAATCGCTAAATGTGTTGGTAAGCGCAAAACTCGAGAACGGCTGGACCAATTTCGCTAATTCTTTTTTTGTTGTGTTTGTTATTGTAAGGAGAAGGTTTTTACGGAAAAAAAAAGAAGAAAATTTCGCAGAAACAAAACGTTTGATGAATGTGTATTTAGCAGAGTAATAGGTTCGTAGGTATGTAGATAAGTAGGTAGGGTAGGTAGGTAGGTAGGTAGGTAGGCAGGTAGGCAGGTAGGGTAGGGTAGGTAGGGTAGGTAGGGTAGGGTAGGGGAGGTAGGGTAGGTAGGTAGGTAGGGTAAGTAGGTAAGTAGGTAGGGTGAGTAGGTAGGGTAAGCAGGTAGGGTAGGTAGAGTGAGCAGGTAGGGTAGGTAGGGTAAGTAGGTAGGGTAGGTAGGTAAGCAGTAGATAAGTACATAGTGCTACCCGAGCGAAGCCGGAGCGGGGCAGCTAGTAAATAATATAAATACAGGCACTTTTGAATTGTCAAGGGGTCGGTCAGTCAGAAATATGAAGCTAGTTGTCCATTCCAACGCGCAGTAGGTTCCTATGGAGAAGAACGGGCAAGAAACTCCTCAAAGGTAGTGGTAGTGTGTGTAATGTTTTTTTAAATTAATTTAATTTATTTCTCATGTATATTATATAAAAATATTAGCTTTCTGCACTCCTTCTCCATATAAACTTTAACTGTGCCAAATTTCATACTCCTCCGTCCGCGTAATTTTCGTAAAAAGGGGTACAAAGTTTTTGCTTCACTCGTGTGGTATGTAAAGATGGTTTGGTACCCCTCCACTAACAAACCGCGGTAAGCGTAGCTTAACCTGATCGATGGAACGGTGCGGTTGTTATTACTTACAACATACATAATCAACCTATGACATTCCCACTACTGGGACTGGGATAATCCACCACGCGACACTAGTGCGGGTTGGTGGATATCAAAAATGCCTTTGAATTTTTGGTTCTAGGAAATGCCGTTTTCCGCCACCGTTTTGAGAGCAGTGGTGACAATATAAATTAGACAAAGTGCCTGCATTTTTTTTGTGGGTGGGAAATTATCAAATAACTTCTCCCGCTCTGGGCGGAGCGGGAGGGCGTGTCAGACTCTTACTGACTAAAACCCACCCGAGTTCTTTCCGTTGCCTGTGTGCCGGGGCCACGATATGGGATTTCGGACAAACTCGCAACCCATGACCTAACACTCTTATTTCTGAGCCACAAGTAATTTCTATATCATCATCTGTCTAGCCTTTTCCCAACGGCTCCACAACCCAGTTACTGGGTTATACGATAAGTAACCCTAGGTAAGACTGGTTGTCAGACTTTCGGTCTTCTAACGACCCGTAACGGCTGTCAAAGATCCACAAATAACAGCCGGGGCCAACGGCTTAGCATGCTTTCCGAGGTATGGAGGGGTCTTGGTATGTAAAGATGGTCACCAACCCCGGCAAGCGTAGCTTAACCTGATCGATCGACCCGTGTGGCTATTATTACTTAGCCACAAGCTCCTCAAGTAATTTCTTTAATAAGAGTTTATTTTAACTTTTGTAACAGCTACTGTCTTGTATCTTGACACTTTGATGGCAACCTTAAACCACCTGTAAATACGAATGAATGAAGTGTTGTCGCCACAAAAGCCATTATGTATTTGCTAAGGAGATAAAATGTAGTTTTTATAATGATAAGATAAAAATGTTTGTGTACTTTATTAAGTTTTGCCTGCGGCTTCACTCGCGCGGACTGCGGAAATTATCCCACAGAAACATATTACCGGTATAAAAAGTATCCTATGTCCTAATCCAAGTCATGGTCTACAGTATACCAAATTTCTTCCAAATCCATTCAGCCGTGTTTGTGTGACTGAGTAAAGCGTCGTGCAGACCAGCGCGACGCGTCTCTAACAAAACAACTTTTAAGAAAACTTCACGGTAGAACAATTAGCGGTGTCGCGTCGCACGACAATTCGCGTCTGCACGAGCCTTTACAAACATGCAAACATACCTACAAACGTTCACATTTATACCTACCTATTTTATATATTCTTGTGAGTACACTGACTTGTAGGTAGGTACTATCGAAATAGTACGCTGCCTATCACAATCACTAACGTGCCAGATGTGACAATAAATAATACTCCGTTATCCAGAGTAACAAAATTTAAGTACCTGGGACACTGGGTCACTCATGTCCTGAATGATGACCTGGACATATGTATGTAGAAAGGGAACGCAGAGCGATGGCTGTCCCAGATAATATGCTGATCCGCAGATTTGCACGTTGTATCACGTTGCAAGTCAAAATAACACTTTTCAGAGCATACTGCCAGTCTTTTTACACGTGCAGTCTGTGGGTCAGGTATACGCTGAGGCCATACAGCACCCTGCGTGTCCAGTATAACAATGTTTTCAGGATGCCGTTGGGTCTACCACGCTTTTGTAGCGCTTCCGGGATGTTCACCGAGGCCAGGGTTGATGGTTTTCATGCCATTATACGGAGACGGTGCGCTTCCATTCTCTGTAGAATACGTGCTAGCTCTCACATCATCCTGAGTATATTGTGTGATAGGTGGGACAGTCCCATGCTGGCTCACTGGATACGGCTACTCACGTAGGTGTCAGTCGTTTCAATTTTGTTTAAAGAGTGTGGTTTTTTACTAACATTAGGTTAAGACCTGTACTAACAACTTATTGATCTTGATCTGAAATAAATAAAATATATATAATATTATTATAATTTACAATTATATAAAAGCATAGGTTTTTTTAAATATTTTTTCTCATTAAGAAAGTGGAACTCTTCAGAGGTACTAAAGAGTTCCACTTTATTAATGAGAAAAAATATTTTCAACACACTTGCTCGTAAAGTGGCTCTTAGCCGCTTTTGAGTTCATAATGCAGTATATTAAACACGCGTGCTTTTTAATATTACCGCACTAGTGCGCTTAGTAAAGTCATCATCTTTGGAATATCATCAAAGAGACTTCATGCCTTTTTATGCCCACTACATTTCATCAAATTGTTTATTTTTGTCAAGAAAATAACATTCTTTCGTGTTCTACATACAAAAATATTCAGTTTTTATGCTTTTAATACCTATTAGTATGTTCGACGGCTTCGTGCCTTTGCCTCTCCTTCAACCTGCGAAAACACCGCGAGAAAAGAAATCTGCGGGCCATTTTTTTTTGTACATGGGTAAAAAAACTTAAATTCTAAAACTCTAACGGTTTGGTTCTAAAACTTTATTTGTTTTTTGCCTCGCAAAAGTATTAAAAACGTCGTATGAAACGCGTGTGCATTGATCATTACACACGTGTAACGTAATGTACAGGTCGACATAAAAGAGTCGGATGTGGTGACAAATGAAACTAAATATTTTACTTAATGCAGACCTATGATACTTTGACGACAAGTGCTAGTAGGTTTTGATTTGAGTCACCCACACGCAACGTTTTTTGTTGCACATTTATTTTAACAATTTATTTCCCATTTGAAGTGATCAGCTAAGTGCGTTAGTGGCGCCCTCATTTTTTCCAAACCCTTTTCTACCAAGCTGTACAATTGTTATTTGTTGAAATTTATGGCTGAAAAAGAACAATACCTTTGCAATTACGCCTGCATTGCCACGTGGAAAATTTTACCCCGATTTCATGCAAAATTTAAATAGTTACTCACGTGGCTGTGAGCGTGATTATTTTTGACGTAAATATTACTTCGTTGACGTCCATTAGTCACATGTTGTAAAACATAATCCAATATTTGTGTTTTAATGAGTATTTAATGTCTTATCTGATAACACTACTATGTATAAAGCGTCGTTATAAATATAAAGTTAAGAAATAACATCAGTTTATATAGGTACATAGTACCTGGTCGACCGAGCTCTGCTAGGGTTAAAATAGAGAATGCTCATTTAATATTATAGGATAGTTCATACTGATTCCATGTAGGTATAGTAAATACTATTTCCATGCCATTATAGTTGGTACTTACTAATTACATGATTGCCATGTCATTATTCTAAGGTCTTGTTCTAAACTTTGGGCGACCGATCTCTGGTCGGGTGAAAATATTTTTTATCAGACATGAGACCTAGTTGGCATAGTTGGAATAAGGCTGGCAGATAATGATGATGGCGGTTCAGATCTGAAAAACACGTTTTATCCGACTGCGCGACAGCGGGGACAGTTCTATGTTTTTTTACTTACGGTTTTGGAGGTATTCTCCGTAACAAGAGTATATCAAGGTATTTTTTATTGATCGATTATCTTGACACTGCGGTTAACTAGTGTGTTACTCCCCAGCCACGATACGGTGTAACAAAAAAAAACAGGTTTCTAGATAAATTGTACCATTTATATACTTTATGGTACGTGTAATGAAATAAATTGTACTATAATAAAGAGCCAAGTGTCTTTGGTTCGCTTGCTTATAAAGTTATGAAAATTTAATCGTTTCATTAGGTATTAAGTAGTTTTTAATTGGCTCTGGGAAAATCGGAACTAATTATCAATATCTATGAAGGCTAGGTTTTTCATCTGGAATTGTGCTGTTGACTCCTATTGACTCTTACGGTTAACGCGGCGGACGCCAATAAAGCTCCCAGCCGTCATGATGTTTTCCGACATCTTCAACAATCATCGTCATATTCCCAGCGCTGGGCCTCTGATCAGGGTAGAACGAGATTATCTTTCGGCGCCCTTTGTTGGCCGCTTTACTTGTGGCGGCATCTACATCGCCACATGCGAACTACGCATCAAAGCCCTGACGACACACAAATCCTGAATCACGCAATTAGAGTTTACCGCGCGATGGACATATATATAAGCTCCCGACTTCATCCTCTGGGCAGCTGCCCGCCAGACACGACACCCGTCTGGTCGGAGGATCCTCCCTTTTCTATGGTGGATGAGTGCAACTTTAAACCCTGTTCCTCATACCTCTAAACTAAACACTTAAATTATAATTCGGTTTCTTGTTAAAAAACCAGCACTTATTAAATTTTATAGCTCTAATTAGTTTACTCCTGCTTTTTTAACATTAAGCAAGCTTACGGATTTTTTAAATTCTGATGTGGCAACACTGCTTCCGCGCATGTCAAAAAGCGCCATCAAAATTTTATTTCGCGCTGGAAATTGTTTTTCGCATTTGGCTTTTTGGCGCCCCTTGCCATCTAACGCCTAGAGCGACCGCACCCCATATTCCTTCAGTCATCAAATTTACACAAAACCTTACTTTATACAGCTAAACCTTCCACATGAACCACTCCGTGCATTGATAAAAACCATTTGAAAATCCCTTCAGTAGTTTTTGAGTATATCGCGTTCAGACAGACAGACAAACAGACAAACGCGGCGGGGGACTCTGTTGTATAATATGTAAGGTCATGGATAGAGCCAAGGGTCTTAGGTTAGCTTGCTACATGACAATTTAATCGTTTCATTGGTATTAAGTACTTTTTAATTGGTTCTGAGAAAATCACTACTAAGTTATTTATTATCAATATCTATAAGGGCTATAACAAGAGATCTATAGTCAGAGATCATGGTGTTTGAAGGGTCCATAACTTTCAAGTATCTAGGTCATATATTCACCCCCAATCTCAAAGACGATGACGACATTGAACGGGAGCGGAGAGCGTTGTCGGTTAGAGCGATCATGCTGGCTCGCAGGTTGCACGAGCCTCACTTCCTGTTAAGATAACGCTCTTTAGAGCCTACTGCACGTCTTTTAACAGGAGCAGCCTGTGGGCTAGATATACGCAAAGATCGTATAACGCTCTCCGCGTTTCTGCAGTGCGTCGGGGATGTTCGCGGATGCGCATGTATGTAGATTGTTTCAAAAAAAAAATCAAAATTCAAAAGTCATTTATTCAAAATAGTCAAAATTACATAAGACAGTCCCCCAAAACACCCACCCTTCACCACTTCCAAGTGCATTAGCTGGGAAGAAGAAGTGGTGCAATAAACTCCCCAGCGGCACAGCGGTCTGTTCAGTTAGCAAAAAAAAAAGATTCTATATAATAGTATGCAAAATAATTTACATTACGCAACACAAAACGTAATTTAAATTACTAGCCATATGTTAGCTAGTACACGCCAATATACCAACCAACATCATTGAGAACTATACTCAGGCAGAAATAAAAACTAAACGTAAACAGAAGCACTCGCATCGACAACGAAATCGAGCTGCACGCGTAGCATGAGCACCGTAGAAACGAGTTTTGTCTACAGAGGAATAGACAAAATGACAGTTAAACAATCACAAGCTGTCATTTTTCTATTCTTTCGTCGACGAAACCCGTTTCTACACTGGTCATGGTACGCGTGCTGGCCGCTGCGGCCTATACCTAAAAAAACTACTGAGTCCATCAGTCAGATAGTAAAAAAATATTAAACAAGTATTTTTTTCTTTATGCAAATTAATAAATGATTTAGATAAAACCAATTAAAGTTGGGGAGTGGGGTCTCGCTACGTCACAAGTCAGTATAAAATCTACCGGCCAGTGACGTCATACCACATTTGACCTTATTGCCTAATCAATGTATCGCCGCCGCCATACCTAAATCTTTTGATTACGTAAAAAAAGAAAAAATACGTGTCCAATATTTTTTAATGATCTACCTGACGGACGAAAATGTTTTTTTATTAACATCTGAATTGTATTGAAACAGATTGGAAATCCATTACTTCTTAAGTTTGAAAAAAGATCTGCTCAACAACGTAAATAACGAAATGGATGTTGTTGAACTGTCAAAATGAAACAGATTAGTCGTAATTGTTTACGAAAATATGTTATGTAGGTAGATAGCTGGACGCTAGAGCTTTTTTTTTTAGTCCTTCCTGGAGATTATTAAAAAATAGTGGATACGTATTTTTTCTTTTTTTACGTAATCTAAAGATTACGGCGATACATTGAGTTAAAATGTGCCATGACGTCACGAGATGTAGATTTTATACTTACTTGTGACGTAGCGACCCCCAATCCCCAATTTAAAATGCGTTTTATCTAAGTAATTTTTTAAAAATTACTATGATAAAGCAAAAAGTACATGTCTAATATTTTTTTTATTATCTGACTGACGGACTAATTAGAATTTCTTTTTTTTTACCCAGGCATCATCCCAACTATGGTACTTTTAATCCCGTTCGTTAGTACATTCCCGTCGGATATTTTTCGACATCCACGCGGGCGAAGCCGCGGGCGAAAGCTAGTTTTCAATATTATAGTAATAAAATACGTATGTAAAACATCAAATCGTTTTCCTTAACTTAAAAGGTAGTAACAGGATAAAGATTTAATAAAACCGGCCAAGTGCGTGTCGGACCATGCACAATGAAGAGTTCCGTAGTTGAGATGAGTTCATCCCAAGAACAAGCTGAACATTGTAGTTGAAAAACATGTTCTCCCATAGGGAATGTATGGGAGATCATGTTTTTCAAACTGTATCCAAAAAAAAAAAAAAAAAAACTATTTTCTTATGGGAAATAACGTTTTGAAGATTTTTTTATATTACAACGAAAGTCAATTAACCCCCTGGCTGCTGAAGAAAACGCCAGAGGTGCCACAATTTTTAGTATTTTCTAACTTAAATAGCAGCGGAAAGGTTAATTGTATACTCTCATTGTAATAGTAAAAAATGTTTAGGGTGTTATTTTCCATAAGAAAACCGTGTTTTGTATTTCTGGCTTTTGTTTTTGGGTACAACATTTTCGAAACTTGAATGATGTCCTTTAAGTTGGTCGATTATTACTCGTTAACCTGTACAGCCTACTTAGCTCTGATAGTTTTCCTTTTAACTTCGTTACAATATTTTTTTATTTTTTAAACTTTGCCCCACACTAAGAATTTCTTCTTATATCGTGGGTGCGTTTACAAACATAGAAACTCACAAACACTAACACCCAGACCCGGAACAACTACTTGCAGATCATACAAATATTTGCTCCGTGCGGGGATCGAACCCGCGACACGTTGCGCAGCAGTCGATCGCTCAGCTACTGCGCCAACCGTGTCGTCATATACTACTGCTGTGATTTTTTTCACAAATCCAAGTACAACCATAGCTGGCAGGGGGATTAGCACTTTAAAGCTTAATATTTCGCAAACGGATTCCTGAATTGAAAAATTATTTTCACTTTTTCACACACTCACAATATTTTTAAATGACCTTTCCAACTGCACCCACAACAAGGAATCGAAAAAAAAAACATCCCCTCTTTACGTGCAGCGGAGGTACCCTAAAAATAAATATTTTTCTTGATTTTATTTTACCACTTTGTCGGCGTTAATATGTATACCCATGCCAAATTACAGCTTTCTAGTACTAATCGTCTCTGAGCTAACCCGCGGAAAGACGGACGTGGCGAAACTATAAGGGTTCTTTGTTTACTACGGAACCCTAAAAATGAGGTATTACTCGACAAACAGGAAAAACTTCTTACTTAATATACGGTAAACATTGACAGAGAATACAAAGTAAATAATTAGTTTAATAACAAAAACACTCGGCAAGTATAGTACTCGTAACAATCCTAAGTAATATTAAAAATGAGTTTGTTACGCTTTCACGCTAAAACTGCAGAACAGATTTGTATGAAATTTGGCACATGAGTAGATTAAGACCTGGGTTAGGACATAGGATACTTTTTATCTAAGTAGCGCATTCCCATGGGATGAATTCCGACCATTACGCGAGCGAAGCCCTGGACAAAAACAAGTTTATATATGTAAAGATAACAAAATTACTCGTCTAGTTCATCCTGAGTGCAACATCAATCACAATAATCATAACTAGTATATGAAGGTCATTGAAGGTGCTTGGATGTAGGTAGGTATCTATACAAACTTATACAGAATGGATTTTTGAGATGGGGCAGTAAGTAGTTACCAAAACCGTTGTCGCTACAAGAAAACGGTCTTAGGAGACTGTCCTTGACTTTTTGAGACATTTTGATCAACATTCACAGACTTTGAAAAAAAATTTGGCATCAAGAAAATGCGCAGTTTCGCAAAAACCGCAACTTTGCAATAAATGAGACGCGCAGCACATATCATTTTTGAACTGTTTTGGCGCATTATCGATCGATAAAATTTGATTATTATGTTGCTTGTTGAATCATCAATCTCAAAACGGTGACGGAAAGCATCGTGAGAAAACTGGCATGTCCTAGAACCAATAATTCGAAGACATTGTGACATCTACAATCAACCCTCACTGTGCCCGCGTGGTGGATTACAGCCCACTCCCTCTCACAGAAAAGAGGCCCAATATAGGCTGATTATGCTACGTGGACCGTCGCGCATTGGCTTGTTTGGCAATGAAAAAGCCACTTTTCTTTCATTGTCTATTTGAAGTAAAAACTAGGTCTTTACAGTCAAAGTAAACTAATTTATCGACAACAATGAACGTTAATGGATGTGTCCATTGTCCAAGTTTGACACATTGTGTTTTAAATGAAAGACGGCACGACAGGCGCCATATTGTTTCTGACGTCACAGAAATAGTACGTTTGTTCTGTGATGTCTATAAATATTGTTATTACACTTGTAGAGTTTAAACAATACATGGTCTTTCTTACGGGAATGTAGATCGATTTGCAAGGGTAAGCATCCATTAATTTATGCCACACACCTCTCCCTGCTCTAGACAAAATCAAACTGGTTGCTAACTTAATTGTATGATTTATATTTTTTTTAGACATTGATTTTACATTGACCTCTCACACTGACTAATTAATTGTAAAATTTTAGGAAAATCGTCTACTTTTACAATGTTTATAAATGTGATGTGAGCATCTTAGATCTACCAATTAATTAGTTTATCTGTCATTGCTTCATTTTTAATTATTTTTACCTATTGTGGTAGGTATAGTAATTTTATTCTAGGTGCATCGTCTTCACGAAAGAAAGAAAAGTTTAATGAAAGTATACAAAATATAGTAAAACATTATAAAATAGTACTGGTGGAGTTTCTTGCCCATTCTTCTCCATAAGAAAACTACCTTTTGGAAGGGGCGACTAGAATCATTTTTTTATTGTTTTTGTTAATTTTGACGTTCATTAGTGCCTTTTATGTACCTGATTGCAATAAATTATTTGACTTTGACTTTGCTTCTGAGAGCAAGTTCAATTATTGATCCTGGTAGTCATAAGAACTTATGACAGTCAGTTCCGGGTTATTGGGAGCCCGGATATTTAGTACCTAACTGGTCTAACCTTAAAAATATCAGGCATACTTACTCAGTAATTGTATTGTGGAGGATGCATGAGAGGTGCTATTATATTCATTCATCATTTTGGCCGAAAGACATCCACTGCTGGACACAGGCCTCCCCCAAATGGGGGGTTTGCCATAATCGCCTTAGCAGGCGCGTTGCAGGAGCGTTGGCGATCGCAGTATGGTGTTAAAATGCATAGAGAACGCTGCTGCCCATTCTCTAGTGAGTCCCTTAGTCGCCTTTTACGACACCCACGGGAAGAAATGGGATGGTATTTATTCTTTACGTCCGGCTCTTTACCTCACAGAACGCACGGCGCCATTATGTACTTAAAAAAGTCATTTATTCAAACAAGGCTCAGAATCAGCACTTTTCGAACGTCAAAATGTCGTGAGACAGTCCCGCAAAACGCCCGCCCTTCACCACTTCCTAGTGCATTAGCTGGGGAGAAGAAGTGGCGCAACAAACTGTCCAGCGGCACAGCTGTCTGTTCAGTTGCATTGAAGGCACCTACTTTCTATATTATAGAAGATAGATTTTATTTTTATTTTAATGTAGCTATTATGACACAGTTATTGGGTATTTATTTATTTTAGTTTCTCATTCACAACACTCCACACACACTGATGTATGTCACAAAATTTTATTTTATTTTGTGAGCTTTTCATATTATCCTATCTTTTACTACTTACCTTTAATTTATTCTGTTTATTTATTAAAAACGGACACACACTTCCCTGTTTTTATTATTCTAGCGTATGGCACTCATGGGTTGCAGCTGAAAATCAGCGTCAGGTGGTACACTTTGTGTTGCCATCTGACATTTATGCTGAGCTGAAGCCGATATAAGGTGTATTTTTCTGCTGTAATGCCAATAAACGCATTTTTCTTTCTTTCTTTCTTTCAGTTAGAAAAACTAGAAAAAAAGTACAGGTTTCCTTCAAGTATACGCTGGTGGTCATCACAAACTTATTATGATGTCAGTGTGTGCCTGATTGAATTTCCCCCCGGCAAAAAATGAAGAACTTCCATACAAAATTTCATCCCCTATTAAACCCCTTAAGCTGGTATATCTTCGAAAATCCATCGTTTGTGCTTACTTTCGCCATTTACGAAACTCTTGTGCAAAACTTGCTTCTAAATCCAGTGGTTGAGGCTGTGCAATGCTTGTCAGTGAACCATCATCTTCCTGCCCTAATCCCATGTTACGTGGGATCAGCGCACCACGTTACGTGGGGTCGGCGCACCACGTTTTCTTCTTCCATTCTCCCCTATCAACCGTCACGGTATCATTCACTCGCTTCTCTTTCATATCACTGTTCACACAATCGGTCTGTCAGTGAATGAATTCGCCACTCTCCAAAAAAAAAAAACCTTTTAATATTCGAGCCCCGCGGTTTCACATTGACGTGCGCTTTACGTCACTTTCGACATTTTTCAGAATTTTTTGGTGTTACCTGTAATTTTTTGATTATTTTAGGTCTAGTTGACGAGAATATCCATAGAGATATAGCCATAGAGTGAAATAGCCAACAGACGATATTAGCCATTATTTTGCAGTAAAAATTATGATTTAAACCGCGTGTACATGCCGTAACCAAATGGATACAGTGGGATTTGAAGGAAGTTTCGTTTGGTGTATCAATTTGGATACTGTGGGGATAAAATGGTTAAGATTTTTTATGTGCAAAATCTTTCCTCTCGCTTTCCTGCCATCTGTGGGAGTAATTTCGTGAAAAGGGACGGAAGTGTGTAACAGGAAGCCGGAAAAGTGCACGCTATTTGATTTGACCAATAAGCGCGCGCGGTGCTAGAGTTGGTCGTCAGATGGTGCCAACCCATTTTCCGAGAGGTTGGTGCTGCCAGCTAAGATGTCAGATGTTACACATCTTATGCGATAAGGCTCGCTCGTTTATTATGTAGATTTTAGTCATGTTAGATCCACAATACAAAGTGAGGAAGTCTGGTGGTCAATAGTTTTCTATTATGTGATTTAAATCTATGTAAAGTGGTTATAGTAAGTGGGTATTCATTACTGAATTCACCTGTCCAGATAAACAGCACACATTGTAGCAAAAAAAGTAATGGTTTGCCACATCCGACATAGGTTACAGAATAAAACGTGATATCCTGGTAAAATCACAAGATGTATTTATAAATAAATCAGTGCATGATTTAATTAAGTAGAAAAAAGAAAAGAAACATAAAAATTATGATAAGCAAGAAAATTTATGTAGCCCTCATCAATCTATTATTTAAAAAAAATTAAAAATGTATATATAAATTGTATAATTAATTATACTTTTGATTAACACGTTAGTTAATAATTGATTTATTCATTGGTTTATCTTTCTCGGAAAAAACGCTAGGCCCATCAGCACATGTGATATAACTCGATTTTTAGGACGACTCGGACGAACGTTTCGATAGCTATCGCTTCATAAGCCCCCGTCGATTTCCGCGTTTAACACCATAATTGATATTCGTCACGATGAACCTAAATCGTATGAGTAATTATTTAAAAGAAAACTGAGCCTAATCGAGACATAATTACGACTAAAAAAACACCGACTTAGCTAGTAGAAGTACAAAAGGAGAGCCCAGTCCATCAATCGGTGGTTGAGAAAAGTGTTGGGTATGTGTGAAGCTTATGCTGAGAAGCACGGCTTAAAATATAACAATAAAAACTATTTACAAAAAAAAAACAACCGACTTCCGAAATTAAAGTTATTTTTCACTTGTAGTCTTTTCTTTTAGGAAGTCGGGTGTTTTATTTTTGTAAAAAGCTTTATTTTTGACTTTTTAGTTGTGGTACCTCCCCACACAAATTCGAATACCACTACCTGCTATGTCAATAACAGTCACAGGAAGTTATCATCATATCATCCAAATATACTAAGTGGGAAAAATACGTATTATTGAATATATTGCTTACTCAAAAACTATCAAAGCAAAGTTAATAAAATTTATATAGGACCAAACTGGGAGCATACCCTTTCATATAAAAAAATATTTTTCGTAATCCGTCCACAATTGACGGAGAAATAGGTGAAAATACCATAAATAACCTCCTCCTTTTTGGAAGTGGTAAAAATGTGAGTATATGGTTTTTGTTGGAAACAGCAAAATACCAAATAGTGTGCCAACACTTTCTTTATATGGAGAACAGTTAAAGAAAGAAAAAAGAAAAAGTATTTATTGTGATCGCACAGGAAAAACACAAAAACAATAAAAAACAAAGTAACAGTAACATATAAAGAAGGAAGTCCTGTACAAGGCCAAAAGGCTCCTATCTCAGCATGATGCCGCGACATTTATAAATAAATAAAAATGTCGCAGCGCTGGTATTATGAACCGTCAGGTGTCAGTTGAACCGTGTTTCTCAGTTCAAGTATCTAGGGTACATTGTGACTGAAACCTTGAAGGATGACCTCGATGTAGAGAGGGAGCGGAGGGCATTATCAGTACGGGGCAGTAGTTCACTTGTTATACGGTAGAAAAATCGTACTGTCAAAGCTTCTACACGAGTGGTCTATGGGTTAAGCACACACGAAGTGCCTACAATGCCCTCCGAGTACAATACGACAACATTTTCAGGGCACCGTTGCGGCTCCCGCGTTCTTATAGTGCTTCAGGCATGTTTGCTGACGCGCATATAGATATTTTCTATGCAATTATGCAGAAGAAAACCGCGTCAGTATTGAAAATGTGCGGGAGAGTAGCAACAGCATCCCGAAAATATAGCAGATAGGTTGGACGTGGCTGTGTTCATTTAATTCTTTCTTAGAAATAATTAAATTAATAAAAACACATTACGCACACTACCATGCGTTTGACACAAAATGGCTACCTTAGAATCATGACATTTAAATGAATTATGGTCGAATTTCGACCTCTGGGCGAACACTAGTTTTTATTATTATTTGTTGTTATAGCGGCCATAGTAGTACACATTCTATAAAAATTTCAAATGTCTACCTAGTACGGTTCAAGAGACCCCTGTGACAGACGGACGACGGACAGACAGCGGAGTCTTAGTACCTAATGAGGTCCCTTTGGTACTCTTTCTGTACGGCATCCTAAAAATGACATCGGCCTACAGTAGTCCAGTGCTGGTCATAGGCCTCTCCAATTGCACGTCATCCAGCTCGATTCTCAGCAACTCTCATCCAGCTGCTACCAGCAACCCTGCGAAGATCGTCGCTCCACCTAGCCTGAGGGCGTCCTACCTAACGTTTGCCGATTCGCGGTCTCCACTCAAGAACACGTCTACACCAACAAACAGTCATCGGTTCTACGGCTAATATGGCCAGCGCATTGCCACTTCAGCTTGCTTAGTCTGTAGCTCACAGTCGACAACTTTACCTAAAAACGTGACTTTTATCTTTTCAAATAAACAAAATATTAGGTATCCATTGTAGTAAGTCACGTTTTTTCCATAACATGTGAGAAACTGTGTACTAATAATACCAACCATTTTTAATTAAATCCTGACTTCATAAGCGACTACTTACTGAAAAAACTTTGTAAAAAGTTCGCTGGTCTTCTCTCTGTGAGAAGGAGTGGTAAATCTGTAATCCACCACGCGGGCACAGCGCGGCTATCTAATTGCGTAACAAATTTTCGTAAATGATTAAAACTAATCTGTTTCATTTTGGCAGTTCGTTATTTACGTTGTCGAGCAGTTCTTTTTTTCGAACTTATCAAGCAATGGATTAGCACTCTGTTTCAAACGATTCAGTTTGTGATTGATCGTGTATTACGCAATTGGTGGATGACATGTCTTCGAGTTTTCCAGTTTCCGCACAATATTTTCTTTCACCGTTTTGATAGCACTGGTGATTCAATAAAATACACAAATTAAAGTGCTTTTACGATCTACAACTCTTGCATCTTCCACTGAGCCATCACTCCCCTCACGACTACAGGGTTAAATTAAAATTCAAAATTCAAAAAGTCATTTATTCAAGCTAGGCTGAGAATCAGCACTTTTCGTCAAAATTACATAAGACAGTCCCCCAAAACGCCCACCCTTCACTACCTCCTAGTGCATTAGCTGGGAAGAAGAAGTGGCGCAACAAACTAGGCTGAGAATCAGCACGTTTCGAACGTCAAAATTACAAGAGGGACTCTCTTGTAATTTTGACGTTCGAAAAGTGCTGATTCTCAACCTAGTTTGAATAAATGACTTTAGAATTTTGAATTTTTGCTCATAAAGTATCATGTAGTCTTAGATTCTAAAACGCTAGTTTGTTGCTTGGGGGGGGGGGGCTACATTGGAGTAGCTTAATTAGTCCTATATATATATAAATTTAATTAGCGAATCTCCGCAGACGTGATAGGTATCGTATAGGGGTCGGCTTCCAGACTAACCAGATTCAGCTGAATACCAGAACTTAGGTACTTTACATAGACCACGCCGATGGGTTTGGCAGAATAAATGCAATAGGTGGAATAATTACATCTGATGGTTTAATATAAATTATATCGAGGAGCTCGTGGCTAAGTTATAACATCCGCAAAAGTCGATCCATCACGTTAAGCTACGCTTGCCGGGGTTGGTCCGTGGATGGGTGGACTATCTTTACATACCGAGACTCCTCCGTGTCTCCAACAGTCGTTACGGGTCGTCAGAAGTCCGAAAGTCTGACTGGGTTGTGGAGGTCAGGCAGGATAGGCAGTCGCTCCATGTAAAATACTGGTATACGAGTTATATGGTTTGAAAAAATACAGTTCTGATACTCCTTTCCTAGAGTAGGTATGTCATAAAGAATTGTAAATTATTTAAATATATTTGTCTTTTTATTAAAAATTCAAATAATAAGGTAAAAACCACTTGAAAAATTATTAACAATGAAACGGGTTAGTTGGTTAGACAAGAAAAACAACTTAGATTATGGTCGACAATAAATTAGTTAATAAAGCAGCAGACGTAGCTGACCTTTTGCATAATATTGTGCCTAAATGTAGTAACTTATTTAGCTTCGAACATGTAACACATGTGTTTTTCATACACTTAAGTCTAAAAACACTGGTGATTTCTGGGGAATCTCCATTAAACTATTAAGTAATATAATAGACATCGTAGCCCCCTATTTAGCTGTTACTTTAATAAATGTGTTAATTTAGGAACTTTTCCTGACCTCATGAAGAGTAGTAAAGTCATACCATTATTTCAATCAGATAATAAAAATGATGTTGGCAATTTCAGGCTTATTTCTATCTTACCGGCATTTAGCATAATATTTGAAAAGTTAATACTCAAGCAGTTGCTAAGACATTTTAATTTAAACAGCCTCCTTTATGATGAAGAATATGGCTTTACAAAGGGTTGTTCGACCACAGATGCGGGTGTCTATCTGCTGACAACACATATTTAATGCATGGGAGAACTCGCTAAATGCTATTAGAGTTTTCTGTGATCTCTCCAAAGCCTTTGATTGCGTGCACCATGACACAATGACAAAACAAAACATGACAAAACGAAACTCTCAAAGTATTAAATTCTTATTTACATAATAGGTTTAGGGTAATGTGTAAATTGAAACTATTGTATAGAATAAAGTATTTTTCTAACTGAACAGACAGCTGTGCTGCTGAGGAGTTTGTTGCGCCACTTATTCTTCCCAGCTAAAGCACTAGGAACTGGTGACGGGCGGGCGATTTTTGGCGGACTGTCTTATGTAATTTTGACGTTCGAAAAGTGCTGATGCTCAGCCTAGTTTTGATAAAAGACTTTTGAATTTGAATTTGAATTCAGCTGCGTTCGGTTAGACTGGAAGCCGACTCCAGCATAGTTGGGAAAAAGCTGGGCAGATTGATTGATAGTAGAATTTTTATGACAGCTTTGAATAAACTCTAAAATTGACCAAATACAATATTTTGTTTCAGAAAACAAGTAATTATTCTGTGATCATCCAGAAAAACAAGTTACTGGCGGACAAGTCAAAGAAATATACCAAGGTAATTTATATTTATATTTACACGTAACGCCGCCATTTTGTTTTTAGGGATCCGTACATCCGAATAAAAAAACGGAACCCGGTCTAGGGTCTGTCTCACTGTTAGTCTGTCTGTCTGTCCGTCTGTCTGTCACAGCCAATTTGCTCAGAATCTAATGGACCGATTAAGTAAAAAATCAGTACACATATTAATTTGTGTGACCCAAACACGGACGTGTTACGTAAATAAATACATTTTTAATTTAGGGGTTATTTCTGGGAGATAAACAAGAACATATTAAAAAAGCTGGGCACTCTGTACTTTTGTACCGTGTGACATATCAAATGAAACGGGTCACTGTGAGGGTCTCAAGTATGTCTATACTAATATTATTAAGAGATAAAATTTGTTTGTTTGGTTGTTTATTTGTTTGTTTGTATGTAGGGGATAGTCTCCGGAACTACCAGTCGTATTTGAAAAAATCTTTTTGTATTGGATAGCCCAGTTCTTGAGGAATGTTATAGGCTCGCGGATAAAGTTGCGGGCAGAAGCTAATTTTTTTTATAATTTTAAAATAAATAGTTTTAAAGTTATTTAAGAAACTAGATGAAAATTTATTATTTCTCCCCTTATCTCCGAAACGAACGAGCTTAAGATTTTGAAAAAAAATACAGAAAATAGTTCTATACTTTTAAGTAGATTACATGAAAACCTATAAGAAGTCTATAATAAATCTCCCAATAATGTGCAGACAAACTTAAAATAGGGATGATGAAAAAAAACTTTTTTTAGTCCGTCTTTGAGATTATAAAAAAATATTGGACACGTATTTTTTCTTTTTTTACATAATCTAAAGATTACGGCGATACATTGAGGTAAAATGTGCCATGACGTCACGAGTATGTAGATTTTATATAATTATGACTATTGACGTATCGACCCCCACTCCCTAACTTAAAATGCGTTTTATCTAAGTATTTTTTTATTAATCGGATAAACCAAAAAATACGTGTATAATATTTTTTTATTATCTGACTGACGGACTAATTAGAATTTTATTGTTTTTACCCAGGCATCATCCCTATTGTAGGTGAAATGTATGGATGAACATGTTTTTACACTAGAATGTTAAGTTTGTTCTTGGGATAAATTCACCCCAACTACGGAACCCTTTATTGTGCATGGTCCGACACGCTCTTGGCCGGTTTTTTTTAATACAATTTCAGTGACAATTTCGCAAATGTCTACGAAAAACGCCACCCTGTCAATGTTTCAATTGAGGCACCAATAGATTCTGTAGCACTCTATTTATATTTTCATAATCTTAGTTCTTAGGGTTGCATTGAAAGAGGCGAAGCACTCTTAAGTGCGAACTAAAAGTACGCGGTTTTTAAGTTCGCGAAATTCCTCGGGTCGCCGTCAGTGACACGCGAAGCTTGCTCACATTGTATCGCGATGTCGTCCACAGAGGAAGCTTTGTGTTATTTAGGATTATGAAATGAAATGTGATCAATTATGAATTTTTTCGTGCGTTTTCCAACAGATTATTGTAAGGTTGAAACTTCATAATTTTGTCTTTATAATCATTGTTTCTAATCTGCCAAAGACAAGATTATTTCGCAAACTAAATTCTGTTATTATAGTTAAAATGAGTGATTTCCGGACTTATTCGCTTGAACTGTTGAAAATTTTCTGAGCTAAACAGACATTATACAAATGTCGAAACAAAATGGCAGCTCGCGACTCGCGGCTATGACAGACGTACAAGCTAAGGCGGACTACGCGCAAAATTTCAAACCTGTTGGATCGCCGACGAACTTACTCAGCAGTTGTAAAGTACATGAACTTAGCATGACATACGGGCGAGAAAGGCCGTCGAGCCCTAAATACGCGTACTTGCCCGTGCGTCTCCCTTTTACGTTACGTTAGCCGGAGGTCTAGTGGTAAGACCAACTGTCTCAGGGCCAGAGATCCTGGGTTCCATTCCCAGGGCAAAATGTTCTGCACGGTTTAGTGAGTGTCAGGGCTTGTTCTAGCTACCATCTTATCTAAATCTGTCGCCAAAACAACAATGTTAACAGCATTATCCTCTGTGGTTGAGGATTCCGGGTGAAGCTTCCACCTTCGGCCTGACCATCAGGTGAGAAGCAGGCCAAGACCTTCCCCGGAGTCTTACGGCTCATGAGGCACAGCCCGTTGACAGACGGACGGATGGACGGACAACAGAGGCTTAGTAATAGGGTTCTGTTTGGCACACCCTAAAAAATTACAAACTTTGTAAATTTTCATAGTGGTTTTGT
Source organism: Agrochola lota (assembly GCA_947364205.1). NCBI lineage: Eukaryota > Metazoa > Arthropoda > Insecta > Lepidoptera > Noctuidae > Agrochola > Agrochola lota. The sequence continues at coordinate 1,534,970 of OX376246.1, read as the reverse complement.
TTCTTCCACGGTTCCACCACAGATTAAAACAGATAGTTTAGGTATAAAGCTACAAGTACGCGGCGGGCCCGTCTTGTCGGGGCAATTCAGTGAGTGTAACGTAGTCAGAAGATCTAAGAGTCACGCGATAGAAAGAGAGGCAACTTCTAGGTGATTAGCGCTGTGCGACCAGCTATTGAATTATGTAACATATTTTCGTAAATGATTACGACTAATCTGTTTCACTTTGACAGTTCAACAACATTCATTGCGTTATATTTACGTTGTCGATTTAAATGATTTTGCGGAGTGAACCGTCTGAATAAATCTGTGGTTCCACTTTAAGCCACCACGACAGTTTGTGGCAATTTATTATAAGGTAAGTATACCTACAAGATGGACCGATGAACTTGTGAAGGCCGCAGGAATCCGCTGGATGCCAGATGCACAGAATCAATCGAAGTGGCGGTGCTTGGGGGAGGCCTATGTTCAGCAGTTGACGTCTTTTGGCTGAAATAATGACGATAATGATACCTACCTATGTTGCTATGTTAGATTAATGCTAGTCTTAATAAAAACGCTAATTTAAAATTCCAAGGTCACACAGAAAAAAATACTGTTTCTATTAGAACTACAAACTATTGTTATACAAGTACCTATTTACTTTTTATTTCTTGTCTAAGAGTTTTTACGTAAAACGGAAAACCTTTTGCTCTATAAATGACCTACAGTCTTCGGTGACAAAAAAGTTGATTTAACTTTTTTTGTAAATATTTTGTGCAAAATTAGTAAGTAGATACGGCAACATTTTGAAACATACGGTCTTCTAGTGAGCATTTTCGCGTCAGATGGCGCAGAAGTCAACGTTTTTAGTTTATTTTGTGTTAAGTACGTGTAATAGGGATGATAACTAAACATATTTTTTAGTTCGTCTTTGAGTTTTTTTCAAGATTTTGGACACGTTTTTTTTTTTACATTATTTAAAGATTACGGCGATACATTGAGTGTTGACCACCCTGATGCGGCAGCCTTAAAAACCGAAATGCTAACCAGATCGGCTTTCGAAGGACTAAAACGTTGACTTATGTGGGGCGGTCAATGATGTTGCTGGGTTATTTCAGGTGGGAGTTTAAAAGGAAAACCACAGGGATGAGCACAAAACTTATATATTCCTCTATTCTTTTACACACACATACACACACAATACACAGAAATAGAAGAATAAAATAATTACGCCTTAAACAGCCTTAAACACTAAGAGACTAATATTTATAGAACAGACTTTAAATCTGACTAAGCTAGAACGCGATGGTGATCAGAGGTACTAATAACTGAACTCGTATTGCCTTATGAAAGGTTGAGAGACGACTGAACTGTACTCGTATTGCCTTATGAAAGGATGAGAGACGACTGAACTCTACTCGTATTGCCTTATGAAAGGTTGAGAAACGACTGAACTGACAAATACACAAGTGGGTTTTATTTATAGTAGTGACACACACTATCACACAGTGTGTGTGTCTCTACTTACACAACTTTTTCATCGCCCACTTACGTCAGTGTGTTTGTATTTGAGGGGATTCCACGTTCGCGGGGAATGCGGGGTACTAACATATTTGGGCGTTCCGGGGGAACTGAAACGTATGAAGGGGACTCAACTGCGCAGTAGAAGTTGCACATAACATTGTTTACGTTAGTGAACAAAGGAATTTACTTAATTCTCGACATAGTGACTCGATTTCCTTATGTGAAATAGGTATACAGGTGGGAAATGATCTATCTAGCGTTATAGTCTACTTTAAAATATAGTACTATGTAAGGATAAAATATTACAGAGCTTTTTAGTTAGTATATAAGGGTATATAAGGCTTTTTTACAAGGAATAGTCATAATTTCAGTTACACTACCCTTTTTAGCAAGATTCATGTCTGTAATCAATACTTTTATCTTACATGCTATGTTGACAATGATTTTATGATTTAAACTCGCACTACTGTGCTTCCCTTACATTCCACCCCCTGTAACAGGGTTCAGCCGCATTACATCCTGGTCTGTGGGAAGCACAATAATCTTCGCTACGGGTCGACGCAGGACCCCATTTATGGTTTTTACATCAACTACACGGATGATTCCATCATTACCGTGGTATACAGATTTAATTAGACCTTTTGTCCACGCACTTTGTTCTTTATTATTGTCCGCTATTATCACTACATCACCAACACATACATTTGGTACATTGTTTGTCCACTTTTCACGACGTTGTAACGTTGGGAGATATTCCCGCAGCCAGCGTCGCCAGAACATGTCAGCGAGCGCATTCACGCGCCGCCATTGCCGTCGGGAATCGATGTCCTCGGTGTCACTCGATGCAAACGGCGTACTCCCGGACGCAGTCCCCAGGAGTAGATGATTCGGGGTTAAAACCACAGGCTGGTTGTGGTCATCGTAGACGTAGCTTAGCGGCCGGCTATTTATGATTAGCTCGGCTTCGGTGAGAAGGGTGTAGAGGACCTCCTCACGGGGGGCACGCTCCTTGAGCGTGCTTCGAAGTGCGTTCTTGACAGATCTCACCAGGCGCTCCCAGCAGCCACCCATATGTGGGGCTGCCGGGGGATTGAAGTGCCACTCGATGCCTCGGTTGGTGGCCTCGGTCTTGATCTGACCTTGATCAAGGTCTTTCAGGGCCGATCGTAGCTCGGAGTTGGCACCGATGAAGTTTGTACCTTGATCTGAGTACAGGTGGGCTGGTTGCCCACGGCGCGCAATGAGGCGCCGCAAGGCTAATATGGCGGAGTCGGCGCTCAAGGAAGCGGCCAACTCTAGGTGCACGGCGCGCGTGGTGAGGCAGGTGAATAAAGCACCCCACCTCTTCTCGCGACGCCGCCCAATGGTCACTTCCATCGGGCCGAAGTAGTCGACGCCCACTCTAGTGAAGGCTCTTCTCGAAGTCTCCACCCTGGCGAGTGGTAGGTCGCCCATTTTTGGTGGGGCGGGCCTAGCTCTGCAGATGCGACAAAGCTGGCAACCGGCGACCACCGACTTTACGGAGGTTCTCACCTTTGTGATCCAATACTTCTCTCGTAGATTGTTCACGACGGCCTCGTGATTGGCGTGTAAAGCGATCGCATGGTAATGCGCGATCAGCTTTCTTGTCAGAGGGTGACGTCCCTCCAAGATAATTGGGTGCTTTTCACCGAATGTGAGCACCTCGCAAGCACTTAGACGTCCTCTCACCCGAAGAAACCCACCGTCAGTGACCATGGGATCTAGGGCCTTGATGCTGCTATTGTTAGGCACAGGCAGCCCTTTAAGAATGGCGGTCCGCTCGCTGCTGTAGCTATCTTCTTGACACAACTTTATTAGATGATTGTGAGCTTCTTCTAAGTCGAGCCGCTGTAGCTCGGCTGTTGTCCGCCGCTTCCGACATTGGCCCACAAAAATGAGGACGCGTGCCATGACGCGCTGTATACGCCCCCACGAAGAGTAGCGCTCGTACTGCAGGAGTGGCGCCACCGGCGATGCGGTTGCGTGTACCCGCTGGATGCGCTCGAGGTCTTTCTCCGCAACATCAGTCTCGTGACATGCTGGCCACTGCTCCTGTGGATCACGAAGAAAAGAGGGGCCCGACAGCCACGCTGCGTGGTTATCGGGCCAAGACAATCTGGTCGCCGTGTCAGCAGGGTTGTCCTCCGAGGGTACCCAGCGCCAGTTGCCTCGGTCTGATAATTTATCTATCTCAGCTAATCTATGTGAAATAAACCTTTGAAATTCATGTGCCTCAGAATTTATCCATTTGAGGACTGTTTTGCTATCAGTCCAATAAAACTTTTTGGACATCATTAGCCCTAACGCTTTCTCTGTCGTGTCTGCTAATCGACAGGCTAATAAAGCTGTTTGCAACTCTAACCGGGGAATAGAAATTACCTCGTCGTCTTTATCTTGTAATGGCTCGTCCCACTGGATTCCTGGTTTCCAAATTTTCTGCATTAATATGCGTGATTGAATTACGCATGGATACAGGAAACCCAGTGGGTCATAAATGGACATAATCGTACTTAGAAATTGTCTGTTAGTGGGCACTAGACTTCCATTTATAATATGTTCTGGAAGTCGCTTAAACGACAGATCAAAACCTAAGTTATCTTCTCTAGGTGCCCATATTAGGCCTAGTGTTCTCTCCACTGTGCCTATGCCTTTCTCGAGAGCTACCTTTTCAGGCATGTCTGTTTTGAGCTTGTCCCTCAGTTCTGATGAGTTGGTTACCCACCCCCGTATAATGAATCCACCGGAGGCGTGTATTCTAGTAACCTTCTCTATCAGTTTATTAGCTTCATCATCGGAACAGGTACTATCTAGATAATCATCCATATAGTTGTTAGGTAAATGTATCTTATCATGTTTCCACAATAACCCGACTTCCCATTGTGATCCGTCGGGCACACGGTGACTAGTGTTATCTAATACGTCTAACGCTCTTTCAATGTCTTTATGTTTACGAGCGTTCTGTGAAATGCCTATAGCCTCTAGCTCAAACTGAGACTTTACTAGGTCATGCAAATCAGGAAGGGAGACTGTCATGCAATTTACTGTTTCAATATTGCTTTTAATGTCAAACGGTCCATGTATGACCCATCCTAATTTAGTAAGTGAGGCAACTGGCTTACCGGATTTCCCGTGGCGGATGTCCTGGCCGACGAGTAGCTCCCAGTTGTCCTGCCCGAGCAGCAGCAGCGGCTTGGCACCCCTCATCTCCGCGCAACCCAAGTCGCGGAGGTGAGCGTTGTCGCGAAGCATCGAGGCGGACACTGTTTGTGTCGGCATGTTCATGTTCACCATAGTACGACACTTAATGTTATGGCACTGCCCGTTTGGACCTTTTATTTGAACTTGAACCGCTCGCGACGTTAAGTCCGTGACCCCGTGGCCACCTGCGGTCTTCAACGTTAGGGGTATACGAGGACCCGCTAAGTTGGTAGCGATTTCACTGTCTATTAAAGATACGGTCGCGCCGTCGTCTAACAATGCATAGCGTTGTTTATTGTCACCGTTATTATCACTGATTGTTACAGGGATTATTTTTAACAATGCTGTAGCCCGCCATTCACCAATATTTGTTACGCTTTCAATCTTATCTGTTTCACACGCTTTGTATTCTTTCCTTTGTTTATCGGCGTGTAATAACAGGTGGTGCGCGTAACCGCATTTCTCACACTTATTTGCGCGGCAGAATCTTTTGGGATGTTTACTAACTAAACATTTAAAACACGTATTTTTTTCTTTAATTGTGTCCCAACGCTGTTGTACACTAAGTTTTTTAAAACTTTCGCATTCTTCTATTTTATGTTCCTGCCGGCAGATAACGCATTCTTTAGGTACGGTATGTTCATCGCTTTGTGTGTTTATCCTTTGTGCTGGCGGTGGCCTATTGATAAAGGAACGCGCGGTATTCATTTGTCGTGTTTGACTGATGACTTGCTTCTTCACAGGGGATTTGAATGGACTAGACTCTATCATACTTGGTTGTACGTAATACGACGTCGAGCGAGTTAAATGAGTTAAAAAGTGTGATAATATTTCTAAGTTAGGTGAGATTCTTAAATCCACCCCCTGTGAGTTATCTATTCCCATAGCAAAGTCACCGTACTGCGCGCGTTGTATCGGTGTAAGTTTATTTAAAAGTTCGCTTACTAGTTGCGGATTATTTATATAACCGTCAGCGCGAATGTTTTTAAGTAGAGACACACAATTCCTTACTGTTGAAGAAATCTTTCTTAGCTCGCGGCCGCTCTCTGTTACTTTAGGTAGGTCCCTAACTTTCTTTATTGCGCATTGTAAAATTAGGGTTGGATGCCCAAACTCTTCTTCAAGCGCACGCATGATATCGGAGGGATCCGTACCTGAACGTAACAAATCCTCTACTGAGGTCTTTGCCTCTCTATGCAATGATATCTTAAGCCGTGCTAGATTTTCGTGTGTTCTAAAATTATACAATTCTGATGTATCCCAATACATATTTCTATAAGAAATCCATTCGGCTGGGTCTCCGCTAAAGTGTGGCAATTCGTATGCCTGTCTGGGTACCGGTCGCGGTCGTGCCATACTAGTGATTGCCTCCGCCAGTCTATCAATTTTCCTGTCCCTGTCGCCTGATGCCTCTCGCCGTCTTTCTTTTTCATCCACTCCGTGGTATGTCTGCTGCCTTGTATCCGACTCGAGAATCGATACTCGAGGTACATTGGCGGCCGGGGTGGTAAAGACGGGATAGCTACGAGGCAGACTGAACCTTATACTTTCGGTACAGACTGGCGTATACATCTGCGTCGTAGGTACCGTTAGGTTAGGTAACGGTACTGACGTAGACGCTCTTACATGCGACACATTATTGTTATTAGGCATGATCGGTACACAGTATATATTAGAGTCACGATTGAGACTACTTACGTTTAGTCCCTGTGTGACTTCTAGTTGATGACGCGCGGCCATATCCACAGGCGCGCGTGTCATAGGCGGGGTACACAGCACTGTATCAACTTGAGTTACTTGGGGCGTCGTGTCTATCCACTGTTCCACGCGTTGTGCTGTACCCTCGTCTGACTTTGAGTCGTCGCTCTCGGCAGCCGCTTCTATCTCTGCAATGTCGGCCTCCATTCTTTTCTTGCGGAGGTTTTCCTTGAGTTGTACTAATTCGCGTTCAGCTTCATATTCTATTCGCTTTTTTATGTATTCGACGCTCTTGTGGCTAGTATTGGATGAGGCTCTGTTTCGCGGCGACGTATGGCGACCTTGTAATAATATCTGGCCTCCCTGGGGTCCCTCTGACGTACTTCTTACACTGTAGTCGATTACTCGACCACCCGTCAGTGGGATGTTGAGGGCAGACGTTGATGCCACAGTCGGTGCGACAGACGGCGAACCCGGTGCCTTTTCAGACTGCAACCCGGAGTCCGATACTAACTCACTGCGACGCACACTTATTTCTTCAGCCAATCTTCTTAGTTTGCTGCGTGTAGTAATGGTGCTCCTCTGACTCATGGTTACTTGTTAACCTGATCCGGCTCTCGAAGGACCAAAATGTTGACCAGATCCGGCTCTCGAAGGACCAAAATGTTGACCACCCTGATGCGGCAGCCTTAAAAACCGAAATGCTAACCAGATCGGCTTTCGAAGGACTAAAACGTTGACTTATGTGGGGCGGTCAATGATGTTGCTGGGTTATTTCAGGTGGGAGTTTAAAAGGAAAACCACAGGGATGAGCACAAAACTTATATATTCCTCTATTCTTTTACACACACATACACACACAATACACAGAAATAGAAGAATAAAATAATTACGCCTTAAACAGCCTTAAACACTAAGAGACTAATATTTATAGAACAGACTTTAAATCTGACTAAGCTAGAACGCGATGGTGATCAGAGGTACTAATAACTGAACTCGTATTGCCTTATGAAAGGTTGAGAGACGACTGAACTGTACTCGTATTGCCTTATGAAAGGATGAGAGACGACTGAACTCTACTCGTATTGCCTTATGAAAGGTTGAGAAACGACTGAACTGACAAATACACAAGTGGGTTTTATTTATAGTAGTGACACACACTATCACACAGTGTGTGTGTCTCTACTTACACAACTTTTTCATCGCCCACTTACGTCAGTGTGTTTGTATTTGAGGGGATTCCACGTTCGCGGGGAATGCGGGGTACTAACATATTTGGGCGTTCCGGGGGAACTGAAACGTATGAAGGGGACTCAACTGCGCAGTAGAAGTTGCACATAACATTGTTTACGTTAGTGAACAAAGGAATTTACTTAATTCTCGACATAGTGACTCGATTTCCTTATGTGAAATAGGTATACAGGTGGGAAATGGTCTATCTAGCGTTATAGTCTACTTTAAAATATAGTACTATGTAAGGATAAAATATTACAGAGCTTTTTAGTTAGTATATAAGGGTATATAAGGCTTTTTTACATGGAATAGTCATAATTTCAGTTACACTACCCTTTTTAGCAAGATTCATGTCTGTAATCAATACATTTATCTTACATGCTATGTTGATAATGATTTTATGATTTAAACTCGCACTACTGTGCTTCCCTTACATTGAGGTATAATGTGTCATAACGTCACGAGTATGTAAATTTTATAAATACAAGTGACGTAGTGACCCCCACTCCTCAACCTAAAATGCGTTTTATCTAAGTAATTTTATACTAGTATGATAAAGCAAAAAATACGTGTCTAATATTTTTTTATTATCTGACTGACGGACTAATTAGAATTTAATTTTTTTTACCCAGGCATCATCCCTATTGGTGGTTTCGTCGATGTTACAATAATTATGTATTAGAAAAATAGTTCCTTTAATAATAAGTACCTGGTCGACCGAGCTCTGCTCGGGTGAGAATAAAGAAAACGATTTTTTCCTAGATATGAGACCTAGGTAGATTGCTTTTTGCCCCCGTAAACCCCTATATTGCAACTTTCATCGAAATCGTTAGAGCCGTTAGCGAGAACGTGATTACAAATATATAATATATATATATACGTACATATAGCTACAAATATTGCTCGTGTAATAGTATAGGATAAATAATAATGGTTTATAAACCAAAATAAAGTATTCTTACATTTCCTTAAAAATAATACAAATAGATTACTCCTAAAATTATTGTTACTAAGGAAACCTAATTTTAATATTTTACTCGTATTTAACATGTGGAATACACGGAGTTTTAAACAACCTTTACCTACTAGATAATTTAATGTTACAATTTCTATATGAAAAATTTAAAAATAACGGCCTACTTCGATTTTTTTTTATAGGTAATGCTAAAAACACGTTGCATTGTCCACAAAACCTTCATTTTTAACCGTGATCTTCAATCCAAACAATGCAATGTTATTTAACGAATAAAGGACGAGTTCACTGTCCCTTGGTATGCGCACAGTAAAAATAAATAACAGTATTATATCTTCATAGAAACACGGCCGAAACGACGCGCTTTGAAATTTCAGGGTATACCAGTTCGCAACAGGTCTCGAGTGCGCGGCAGTGACGCACGGACGCGGGAGGTTTATCTACCGAGCGGCCGTAGGCAATTATTTAAATATCACTGCCGAGGCATAACACTGTTACTTTATTATACTGTGGTATGGGCATGCTTAAAATAAATAATGTCTGAACCGGACTTGGCATCTTGTTTTAAAGAGTATTTTCCTTAACAATTTGCAACGATACCTGCTGCATATTAAGCATTGACTTATTTACCTTTTGAAATCATTGATTTATACACTTTTGTTTATAGCCACACTAGCTTTATCCCGCGGCTTTGCCCACGTTGAGCTCGGCAATTATTCCGGGATAAAAAGTATCCTATGTCCTAACCCAGGTCATGGTTTACCCGTGTGCCGAACGTCGCAATCCGTTCAGCCGTTATGGTATGCATATGTAACAGACAGACTGGCAGGCAGGCTGGAGTTACTCTGGCTTATTTATATATCTAAGTAGCTTTTGCCCACGTGGATGTCGGAAAATATTCCACGGGAACGTACTACCGGAATTACATACTGCCGTCGTAAGAAAAAAGGGCACAACTAACATTTTTGTCAAAATTGAGTTATATACATATTTAGAATCAGAAAAAAAAGGCACATCTACTCAATTTTTTATAGAATTTTATCTTCAAGGAATTCGGAGATACAGGTAGGCCCAAAAGGCACAAATGAGACTAATATTCATGTTTTATAGAATGAAAAGGCACATTTATTTACCATTATATTGAAAAGGCACAAATACGTAGATGTGACTATTACTTCATACAGATTTTTACTAAAAACTACGTTGAAAAGGCACACTTACAACATAACATAAAGAAAAGGCTCAAATGCCAGATGTGCCCTGTCTACTTAATTAATGATCCATGCATGGCTCAATTAATTTATGTATAAAAGGCACAAATAACCAGTTGTGCCTTTTCTTTAAATTATTTACGATTAGGGGTGAGGAAAGGAGGGCAGGGTTTGATTGAAACGCGCCAGTTGTGCCCGACGTGTCTCGACAAGTCCACGCTTGTCTGTGCTGCGCTGGTAAGATTAAGTTTTTGTTACATTTGGGTGTTTTTATTATATTAAACTTCTTTTGTGACACATTAATATGAATATAATAATGTATTAGTATTTATTGGCTACATTTTTGAGTGATTAATTGCAATTTAGTTTAAAAATATAACGAAATTTTTAGTAGGTATCTACCTAATCGTAAATAATTTAGAATACGCGCAATAATTGTTACTGGATTTATACTACCAGGTCATTTTTATCAAAGACTTAATTCTTTTTTCAGCAATATGCAATCACGAAGCGCAAGATTAGTTAGTGCTGCTTTACGCAACGATAATGGTGTAGGCGAATCATTCGCCTACCTCGGGAGACCATTATGGTCTACCGAGCCGTCAACCAGTGGCGTTCAACACTCGGTGCAAGCATCAAGCTCGGAGCATGTTGTGGCACCGCTATCTGTGTTAGATACAGAATCTGATTTTGATTCTGATGACTCAGTATTGGATAAAAATTATGAATTACCAAAAGTACGGGAAAAAAACAGCGATACAGATGGGTCTGACTCAGAAGACTTTATACCATGCTCGCAGCCAGTTCCAGCAAAAACAATTTTAGAATCATCGGCAGAATCAGATGAAGAAACCAACCATGTTCAGCTGACTAAGAAAGGAACTATTAGAAAGCGCAAAACTTATAACGTTAGCATAAAGTATCGGAAGAGACTGAAGGCGGAGGAAAAAATAAGAAACAAATATTTTGTAAAACCAGGTTGCCGCGAGGATGTCTGCAAAAAAAAATGTTCAGCGCGCTTTTCAGAAGAGTATCGCAAAGTAGTGAATAACAATTTTCGAAAAATGTCATGGATGGAACAAAAATACTTCTTTTTGTGTCATACTAGTCAAAGAAAACCGGATAGGCCAAAGGACAGAGAAAATAATGACAAAAATAGTAAACATTACATACGATCTAAAACCATATCATATTTTTTGGCAGACGAAAATGGTGACAAAATTCCAGTATGCAAAACATTTTTCTTAACCACCCTAGGCTATAACCAAAATAATTGTAAGGCTGTAAGAAATGTTCTTGATAATAAGAATAATACATCGTACCCAGAATCCCTCATTGATGGCCGCGGACACAACCCAAATCCAAGGAAAATAGATAATACTAAAATCATTGAGCATATAATGTCATTCCGTCCTGCTGTGTCCCATTACAGGCGAGAACATGCCCCTAACAAAAAGTATTTGCCTTCTGATCTCAGTATTCGAATCATGTATGACCACTACTGTGAAAATGCGCCTGAAACGAAAGTATCGTACGGTTTTTACAGAAAACTTGTAAAGGAACTTAATATCTCATTTGCCAAATTAGGCCACGAAGAGTGTGAGCAATGTGAAAAATTTACAATTCATAACCCTAACTCAGAAATTAGGCACAGGGGTTGTCAAGCATGTAAAAGTTATGAAGAACATCACGAAAAGTATATTTTAGCTCGTAAGAAGTATGAAGAAGATGCTGATAACCAGACTCAGAAAAAGAATAATGCTGATACTGTTATTTTTGCTGTAGACCTGGAAAAAGTTATTATGTTACCCCGTATGGATGAATTCAAAACCGTGATGTTCTGCCCGCGGCTTATTGTTTTCAACCAGAGTTTTGTGCCGTTAGGAGACAAAAAAATACACGAAGTTGGTCACACTTTTGCCGTTTTATGGCACGAAGGAACGTCTGGCAGAAAAAAAGAGGACATTGTAAGTTGCTTCAGGGCTTTTTTTATAGAAAACCGAGACCTAAAGCACGTAATTTTGTGGCTTGATAACTGTGCAGCACAAAATAAAAATTGGACGCTTTATTCTTATTTGATATATCTGATAAACTCTGCCGAAGTTAGTTTTGAAAGTATTACTTTGCGGTATTTAGAAGTTGGTCATACATTCATGGCTGCTGATGAATTCCACCACAGAGTGGAACGATCTCTTAAAACAAAAAAACGTGTATACGACTTTGAGGATTTCTGCAAAGCTGTATCTGATACTGGCTCTCGCACAATAGTAAAGAAGATGATTATTCAAGATTTTTTTGATTTTGAAGACTGCTCCTCAACATTCAAATTGAAAAATTCCAACCCTCGAGCTTATTTGAATGGTATTGCCGAGGCTAATTTTCGCAGGGGATTCCATTTATTATTTTACAAAAATAGCCATGGCACTGATGAGTATTTTGAATTAGATTTCCTTAGGTTAAAAGATCTTAAACAAGGTATTCCAGCACCACGCCAAAAACTTACTCCGAGGGGTATCACGAGTGAAAGGAAATCCGCTATACTCACTAAACTTGGACCACTTATGCCTGCTAATCGAAGGCATTTTTGGGAAAGCTTACCCGTAAATGACCGCTCAGCTGATCTAACTCATATTTATGAAGACTGATTGTTTTATTAATTTACTCATTTTGACTGAAGTTCTAGTTATAAGTGCCTTGATGATTGTGATAACTTACCTAATTACTTAACATAATAATGTACCTAAGGTTTTTTATTTTTCAAATAGTTTTTTTTTTGTTTATTCTTATTTTGTTAATTTTAATGTTGTTCAAAGGACATGGCTAGAATTGTTCAAAAAGGTGATAACCTTAAAAATGTTAAAACATTATTATAAAACTTCTACTAGTAGCTGATTAAATATCCTTTTTTTATAAAAAAAAGAAACTAATACCTAAGTTCCTTGATGAAGGTTTTTCCTTTAATTTTTTAATTAGTTTGTGTTTATTCCTATTTTGATAATTTTAATGTTGTTTGTAGGGCATGGCCAGAATGATTGTAATTGTGATAACCTTAAAAGTGCCATATTTAACAAACATTCTTATAAGACTTTTAGAAGTTGATTTAATAACCTGACTGTGATTTAAAAAAAACAAATAAGTTTCTTGAAGACTGGTAATTTCAGTTAACTAATGTAAATTTTTTAAAGTTGTGAGACGATAATTTTTGTTACCTTTTTAAAATAAAAAAATTATAATTATTTCCTAATTGTTTTATTACCTGTTTCTTTTTGTATAATTATTAAAATGAAAAGGCACATTTTAATAAATATGCCTTTTCATTGTAATATTTCATATTTTTTCCCAAAATGTCAGAATGAAAAGTCGCAATTGGTTAGTTATGCCCTTTATTCGTAATATTAATAACTTTAGTTATTTTTTTTTGTTACTTTGAAAGGGAAAATGTTGATTATTTAATAAATAGTAATAAAATAATAACTTACATTTCATTAGTTGTATAAGAATCGTGATAATGAATTTATTTTAATTCATCTATTTTCGAAAAATAATGTGTAAGTCAATATTTTTCGCCAAAAACCAATAAAAACTTTAAAGTCGATTTTCTCCATATTTATAAAATGTTAGTTGTGCCTTTTTTCATTATGACGGCAGCATACCTAATAGCCGAAGAAAAGGTCATTGACTCCTACCGCTGCGCCCGCGTTGTCGAACCACATACCAAATTTTGAATCTGTGATATCTTTTAAACTATTCATTTAAATGATATGACGTAAAGGCAAATTATAATCTACATAATTCAATTTTATTGGATAAGTTAAGTAATATTATACCGGTCAAAATAGCTTCGGAAATAACAATGATATTTTTTTGAAATTCTGAAAGGTAAAAATGGCTGTTGTGGGTTATCCTTAAAAGATAGACAGACGCTATTGCAGACATTTTGGTTGAAATTTTTAAGATGAACAATCCCATAGAACATAATTTTTATTTATCTTTTATGGTTTACGCGCACGCCAGTACAGCTCCGAGTTGGCATGATTTTTTGCGGCATCTTCAACAATAATCGTCATACTTCAGACTATTAACACAAAACATTAATGAATTATACAACAAAACCTTCCGCGTGAATCACTCCGTCCATTGGTGAAAACCGATTGAAAATCCGTTCGGTAGTTTTTGAGTTTAACGCGTTCAGACAGACAGACAGACGCGGTGGGGGACTTTGTTTTATAATATGTAAAGATATTTAAAATATAATATAATATATGCAAGGATACTATAGATAGATAATGATTATTCGTTGTTTGCTCTTCATGCAGACCCTGTGTTTTCCTCAAATCTACATACATCAATAATTCGAGACATGAAGCATATAAATATCCCCAATGCAGGCACAGTGTGGGCAAATGGGGGGAGGGGCTTGTGGCTAAATAATAATAACCGCACGGGTTGATCGGTCAGGTAAAAGAAGAATAAAAAGAAACTAAAAGTATTTATTGAGACTCGCACAAGAAATCACAAATTACAAACTAAACAGAAATTAAAAACAAACAACATAATAAAAAAAAAGTAAAATAATAAATTAAAGAAGGAAGTCCTGTACGAGGTCAAAAGGCTCCTATCTCAGCATGATGCTGCGACATAAAAAAAAAAAAATACATAACATTTAACATTTGTATTATTTATTTTTTCTTTATTTCTTTCTTTCAAAAAAAGGTAAAGCTACGCTTGCCGCGGTTGGTCGGTTGGGCCGTGGATAGGTGACCATCTTTAGGTACATACCAAGACCCCTCCGTGCCTCGGAAAACACTTTAAGCCGTTGGTCCCGGCTGTCATTTGTAGAAGTTTGACAGTCGTTACGGGTCGTCAGAAGCCCGAAAGTCTGACAACCAGTCTTGCCAAGGAGTATTGTGTTAACCAGTAACTGGGTTGTGGAGGTCAGATGGGCAAACGCTCTATGTAAAATACTGTTTTTCAGCTGCATCCGGTTAGACTGGAAGCTGACCCCAACATAGTTGGGAAAGGGCGAGGCAGATGATGAGTCGCAGTAGGAGTAGATAGATAGATAAAACATTTATTCAGTGCATACAAAAAACACACAAAACCACAATTAAATGATAACAAATTACATGAATACGTATATACAAAAAATAAAAACATAACTACTAAAAGAAATGGAGTGACATTATGACATACTTTCTTTAAATCAAATAAGGAAAAACAAGGCGCGGTGTGCGTCTTTGCATCAAATTATTTATTTATTACAAAAGTAGTAACTCTGCAATCAGCATTTTGTTTTTGTGATTTTTTTGTTGACATTTGCCAATATCGCAAGGTAATTACGCAATATTGTCTTTGGTCCGTCGCTTTGACATCAACCAATGAACAACATTGTTTTTTATTTTTTGGTTGAACACGAGGCTTTTGGCTACTTTTGCACGTGTGTATTTTATGTGTTTTTGTCTTTATATGGGCGTTTTGTTTGGGCAGAATAAACAATTTTTCTTTCTTTTTCTTTCTCTCTTTTTCTAAATGGGAGTCCAGCTCAGCATGTGTCAGGCAAATATACCTGACGCTGATATTCTGCTGGATCCCTGCAGTGACATACGCACATCGGGGTCGGTAGAGATGTACCCCTACTGCTATCGTTACACCATACTCCTTGGTAAGATTGGTTGCCAGACTTTCAGGCTTTCTCAACTCATACTTCGAGTATCAAAACTCCTAGAGGTACTCCCCAAAAAAATCTACCAAGCTATTTTTTTTTGTCCTACTTAGATATCGATAATAGGGATGAACACAAAAATTTTTTTTAGTCCGTCTTTGAGATTATAAAAAAATATTGGACACGTATTTTTTATTTTTTTAGGTACTATAAAGATTACGGCGATACAGTGAGGTAAAATGTGCCATGACGTCACGAGTATGTAGATTTTATACTTACTTGTGACGTAGCGACCCCCAATCCCCAATTTAAAATGCGTTTTATCTAAGTAATTTTTTAATAATATGATAAAGCAAAAAGTACGTGTCTAATATTTTTTTATTATCTGACTGACGGACTAATTAGTATTTTTTTTTTTTACCCAGGCGTCTTCCCTATGTGATACATCACGTCCGGAGAGTTTCGCTAGCTAATTTCGATTAGACCCTGTAGGTAGATAATGATGATGCGTTGTGTTTACTCTCTATGCAGAACCTATGTTTTCCTCAAATCTACATACATCAAAAATTCTAGACACAGGGCGACCGAGCTCTGCTCTGGTGAAAATAAAGAATGCTCATTTAACAGTATAGGAAAGTTCATACTAATTCCATTCTACCATGATAGTAGGCACTTACTAATTCCAAGCTGACATGTCATTATTCTAAGGTAGCCATCTTGTTTTAAGCTTTGGGCGACCGAGCTACGCCGGGTGAAAATACGGAGAAAACGAATTTTCCCAGATATGAGACCTAGATCGTTTTTTCGCCCCCGTAAACCCCTATATTGTAACTTTCATCGAAATCATTAGAGCCGTTTTCCAGAACGTGATTACAAAATATATATAACAATATAAGGTTCCGTACCTCAAAAGGAAAAAACTAAACCCGGATTACCTTACTTTAGTAACAACAAAATATGATTCATTATTAACATTATAATTAAAAGTATAGTAAATCTCAAATGAATAATAGTACGAGTAGGTAACTACGAGTAATAAATACACAAATAAAAGTATCAATATTTTTTTCTTTTCTTTTAAAAACTTGTGTGGGAGGCTTTCAGGGCAAAATATGCGCCTAAATATTATGCATCTGATTCCGGCTTTTCTATTTTTGGGCCTACCACAGGCCCAAAAATAGAAAAGCTTCTACATCGCCACAAGGGAACTACGCATCAAAGACCTGACGTCACACAAATCCAATTAAAGTTCACCGCAATCACCGCAGATCATGCCCCTAAATCTGATCTGTTTGCGCGTTGCAGAATTTGTGTGACGTCAGGATTTTTGTGGTATTTAATGCGTAGATGCCGCCACAAGCCTGGCAACTAGTGTCCGACCGAAAGTTCGGTACCGGTTTCGGTCGAGTTTGGGCAAAAAAACGGGTTCCGGTTTTGGCGGCAAACCCGCCGAAACTACGACCAAAACCGACTATGCATTCGGGAGTTCTCGCGCTGTGCTCGGCCATGTTCGGCGCGGTAAATTCCATCCAAGCGACGAACACATTTTCCAAGCGACGAAGACAATAAACACCACACCTATTTTAAGTATTTTTAAGGCGCAATTAAATATTTTTACTGAAATGACGGTTGTTATGTTGATTATCAATAAGTGAAAATGTCGAAGACTGCATAGCTATGTGATTTAAAGATAAAAAAATTAAACTGACTGATTATATAACGTTTTCACTATTTTTCCCTCAAAACATGATCCTTGTAAGGAAGTTTCGGTTTCGGTCGAAAAACCAGTTTCGGTCGGACACTACTGGCAACTCTAATTGGGCCGCGACTCTGTCCCATCTGTCCCGATGCATTCTACATACATGGAAGAGTGGAGAGCGACAATAGAAGTTGAAAAAAGAAATCTGTACGATTCCCAGGTCAAGCACAGTGTTATTGGGTTTTACCAGCTGAAATTTCTCAGTAGCTGCCCGGAGTCAGGATTTGTGCGCGGTTGATGACAATAGGCTCGCCCTCTATTACAGCATACATAACTAGTGAAATATGGGTGCTGGGTCCACCTCTGCCTAACTCTTCAGAGAATACAGACATGATTTTATGATGACAAAGATATAATAGTAGTTTATGAAACTGTTGCATAAAGAGGGGTATTAAAATACGAGTGTGTAATAGTATCACACGAGTGTTTTAATACCTAGTTATGTGCAGTTTCATACACTACTTTATCTACTCTCATACATTGGGATTGAACCTACTAAATAAAAGATCAAAGTTAAATATCAAGAATAAAAAATCCCACTAAATTCAGTACAACGTCACGTATGAATGGCGCCTGCACCCAACACATCACCGCGCATGCGCTAGAACGTTGCTGCTATCCCCCGCTAACATTCCATTACAAAAGTTGATGGAAACTCCTTGGTGATATTAACTTCTTGGATTGGCATTGTATCGTAATATAAAAAAAAATGTCTTTTAACATTATTTTGTTAGAGAAAAAGTGTTATATTATGATTCTATTTTTAAATTTCGGTATTATGTTTATAAAGTATTTTATTTTATTTTTATTTTTATTCAAACGGAACAACAAACAGCTACAATATAAAATATAGAGAACAGAAATTCATAAAAAATATAGACAATATTGCAGCCCACAACGCTGTTCACAGATTAGCTACAGGATACAAACAGTGAGTATAATCGCTAGGGGGTAAAATACTTATACATTTTTTTTTCTTAACTATCTTAACTAACGTGTTTAATATATCTAGTATAAATCCATATAAATCTTAAGAAATTGTGCACAAAAAAGAAGGAAATATTATGTTCAAGAAAGCACCTTAAGTATAAGACTTCTGAACGAATAGGGAGCACAAACAAAAATGTCTATATGCTCAAAAGTCCCATTGTAGGAACCGACCATTCTGCGAACAGGTGAACGCAAGCCAGAATTGGACTTGCAAGTACCCACTGAAAATAATGTGCACCTTTCGCTTGTGTATATCAATATAAACTCGTTTTGAAGTTTATAATTCGAATATTACTATATGAGAGTAGATAAAACAATATTTATAGCCTTCATAAATATTGATAATATCTTAGTTGTGATGTTCTCAGAACCAATGAAAAACTACTTAATACCAATCACCCCCTATTACATGGGACTCGTGGCTAAGTTATACCAACCGCATGGGTTGATCCATTGAGTTAAGCTACGCTTGCCGGGTTGGTTCGTGGATGGGTGACCATCTTTACATACCGAGACTCCTCCGTGCCTCGGAAAGCACGTTAAGCCGTTGGTCCCGGCTGTCATTCGTGGATCTTTGACAGTCGTTATGAGTCGTCAGCCCGAAAGTCTGATACCAGTCTTACTAAGGGGTATCGTATTAACCAGTTACTGGGTTGTCGAGGTCAGATAGGCAGTCGCTCCATGTAAAATACTGGTAGTCAGCTGCTGGTATTGACTGGAAGCAGACCCCAACATAGTTGGGAAAAGGCTAGGCAGATTGATTTGATTTGGGACTCAAAACACTACTGGCAAAATGTGGGTGTGCTATAGGTACATGATATGCGTTATAAATGTTTTTATTCTTGCAAAAATAATGCGGAACAATCTCATTGAAACTGGTTTAATATTACCACCTTTATCACCATTACTCATAAAACGGAAACAATTAGATGACTATCAAGTCTACTAGTTACCTCGCTCTGATACCTAGAGTCCTAGACATTTACATTTTATTTAAAGACTAGCTATTGCCCACGGCTTCCCCCTTGGTGGACGAAAAATATCCCACAGGAACTTATAACCAGTTAAAGTACTCTACGTGTTATATACATGTGGCGGCCATCTACAATCGCCACATGCGAACTACACATCAAAGACCTGACGTCACACAACATCCTGACGTCACACAAACCCTGCATCGCGCAATTAGAGTTTACCGCGCGATGGACATATATACAATCTCCCAACTTCAACCTCTGGGCAGTTGCCCGCCAGACACGACACCCGTCTGGTCGGTGGATCCGCCCTTTTCTATGGTGGATGAGTGAACTTTACACCCTGTTCCTCACGCCCCTAAATACATATATACACATGCATAAACTCACGCCTCTCCCCATGGGGCAGAAATTGAAAGAAAGAAAGAAAATTTATTTATTGAGACAAGCGCAGGAGATCACAAAAAAAAAAAAAAACTAAAACACACTCGTTGAAACATAAATAAAAATAAAAAACAATAAAAACAAAGTAAAATTAAAATAAAACCAGAAAGTCCTGTGCGAGGCCAAAAGGCTCTTATCTCAGCATGATGCTGCGTCATTTAATATGAATTTCGCAGCGCTGGTATTCTGATAGGGCCCGTAGTGATGTCATAGATAATAATTTAAATATACATTCCTATCTGATATAATCTGTGTTTCATTTGAATCGGTTTTGGCACCAATCCACAACATCCAGACAAACGGACTAAAATTCTTCGTGACTATTTTATTATACATCCTTTTAAGTATAGTTAATTTAAGATAATGATGATGCAAATTGTAGTTGCACTCCATCTCCATGCAGTATGTTTTCCTCAAATCTACATACATATCAAGAATACAAGACCGATATCTTGAATTCTTGATATGCTAATATTTGGCTATATGAGTAGGGGAAGATCAAAGAAACGATGGATGGACTGTGTGGAAGATGATATGGATAGAAAGGAGGTGACTCCCGAGATGGCGACTGATAGAGAAGTATGGAAGAAAGGGAAATTGGGGTATGCACAGGAGAATTATTGACTTGAATTCTTGCGTAAATAAAGTACAAGTTCTTAAAGATACTTACATCGATCACATCAATCTGCCTAGCCTTCTCCCAACTATGTTGGGGTCGGCTTCCAGTCTAACCGGATGCAGCTGAATACTGTATTTTACATGGAGCGACTGCCTATCTGACCTCCACAACCCAGTAACTAGGTAATACGATACCCCTTGGAAAGACTAGTTGTCAGACTTTCGTGCTTCTGACAACCCGTAACGACTGTCAAAGATCCAAGAATGACAGCCGGGACCAACGGATTAACGTGCTTTCCGAGGCATGGAAGAGTCTTGGTATGTTAAGATGGTCACCCACAGATCAACCCTGGCAAGCGTAGATTGACCTGATGGATCGAATCGTGGGGCTGTTATTACTTAGCCACGAGTTCCTCGACATATCGACATATTATTTAAAAAATAAAATAGACACCGAGCACTGGATCACTCTGCGACCAACGCTCGGCGTGGCAACACGTCGTGTTCGGGTTCGCGAGAAGTCAACCGTCATCCTGAGGATGCGTCGTTGAGAGGTGAAACACGTGTCGATTTCTTACAGGGTTTTTTATGAGTCTTTGGGAATAGTGAAGCGGATTAGGTTACTAAATATATCTAAGTCTATTTTATTTTACAAAGAATTCTTGAAATTTCATCATATTCATAACATCACGCCTGTGTTCCCCGAAGGGATACGCAGAGACCCACATTTCGCCAGTTATGTTTAAGTCCCATGTAATAGGGGGCGAGCCTATTGCCATCAACCGGGCACAAATCTAGACTCCGTGAAGCAACTGAAACCCAATAACACTATGTCCGACCTGCCACCTAATTGCGTAACACACGATTAATCAAAATCTGAATCATTTTGAAAGATATGTGCTCATCCATTGCTTCATATATTCGAAAAATTTGTCAGTCCAACAACGTAAATAACGCAATGAATGATGTTGAACTGTCAAAATGAAAACCATTGTTACCGTAATGTGTTACGAGGGTCTCCTCTCTGTGTTGTGATTGATCGTGTCTTACGCAATCAGGGTAGTAGGAATACGCCCTCGCGGCCCTAGTCGCCGCAGGAGACGCCCCGGGCGTCGGGAGTCCAGAGCCG
This sequence comes from Agrochola lota, assembly GCA_947364205.1. NCBI lineage: Eukaryota > Metazoa > Arthropoda > Insecta > Lepidoptera > Noctuidae > Agrochola > Agrochola lota. The sequence goes on along the minus strand of OX376246.1, from coordinate 1,513,554 downwards.
ACTTCCGGCCACCGTAGGCGCGGGCTTGCGGACGGTGAGCAATGGGCAGCTCGCCGTCCGATAAGGACCAGGCCCGTGTCGACGGCGCGTTGTGTTCCACGCGCGCCTCAAAGAGATGTCAGCACCAACCGACGGGGTCGAAAGACCAATGCCTGCTGGGGTTGCGGGTTTGTCCGAAAGGGATAACGCGGCCCCGGCACACAGGCAACGGAAGGAACACGGGTGGGTTTTAGTCAGTAAAAGTCTGACACACCCTCTCGCTCTGCCCAGAGCGGGAGAAGTCATTTGATGATTTCCCAACCTCAAAAAAAAAAAAAAAAAAAGGGTAGTAGGAATCGTAATACATTAAGTTGTTTAGTTTGATGGTGTTTAGTACACCCTTAATTTGACCACAACTTTCTGATACACCCTGTATCTATGACGTTTATGCCATTTAACCACGGGTACCCAACAAGCTATTAATTTCCAGTATAAGCTGACCTTGCATTGTACGGAAATCCTATACAAAACGTGATCAGCATAAACTGGAAATTTATAGCTTGATGTGTAGCCGTATGTACCATATTTTATGCAAAATAAAGATATTCTATTCTCTACTAGCTGCGCCCCGTGGTTTCACCCGAATAAGTCTCGATCTCGTGGAAATATGAGCATAAAAAGTAGCCCATGTCCTAACCCAGGTTATGGTCTACCCATGTGCCAAATTTCATCCAAATCCGTTCAGCCATTATAGCGTAAAAGCGTAACAAACAAACAATCTCACTTTCGCATTGAAAATATTAGTTAGGATTCCATCTTTGACAACAATGTATGCAATGTATTACCTTCTTGGCTGACAATAGTAACAGTTATTATTCATTCTTGGTTTTTCCATTCTTAAGGAAAATGTACAACCGAAGTTAGGTACTCTTTTTAATAAGTACCTACCTACTTACCTGTCTAACTTCATTCCATCATGGCGTGGCCGTTAAAGTGTTTTACTTACTGCTCGGGTGAAAATAGATAAACATATCGTCAATGTATACCAAATTTTCACATTCTCGAGGCTTTGAAAATAGCGAAAACAAATTTTCGCAGATATGAGAGGCGAAATATACTTCATGATTTTTTTTACCGTCTAGATAAAAGTAGGGTATAATGGGTGAACGGAGTAGAAGCCTTTTTTTTTTTTTTTTTTTGAGGGTGGGAAATCATCAAATGACTTCTCCCGCTCTGGGCAGAGCGAGAGGGTGTGTCAGACTTTTACTGACTAAAACCCACCCGTGTTCCTTCCGTTGCCTGTGTGCCGGGGCCGCGTTATCCCTTTCGGACAAACCCGCAACCCCAGCAGGCATTGGTCTTTCGACCCCGTCGGTTGGTGCTGACATCTCTTTGAGGCGCGCGTGGAACACAACGCGCCGTCGACACGGGCCTGGTCCTTGTCGGACGGCGAGCTGCCCATTGCTCACCGTCCGCAAGCCCGCGCCTACGGTGGCCGGAAGTCGGCTCTCGACTCCCGACGCCACGGAGTAGAAGCCTATGGCACAGAAACTATTTTTTTTATTTTATAAAGATAAAATTATCGTAATTCAAATCATACGCACCCTACTAAATGCGCGGAATTTATCAATGAATTCGTAGCTTTCCTTAGCGGCCGATAGGTAGTCGCCGCACTTGCCGTCGGCCTCTTTGATACCCTTTCGCAGGCGCACAAGCCGCTCGCGCATCCCCGCTCGCCCGCGTGGTCAATGCTACTAAGCAAATATTCCCGGATAAGGCTTCTGTTCCACTTACACAACACACCAAATTATTCTCGAGACGGTAAAAATTTTCAGCCGGTATATTAATATAGGTATATGCGGAAAATCGGTGTAGCTCATAATATATACTGACGACACGGTTATCGCAGTGGCTGAGCGATCGACTGCTGCGTAACGTGTCGCGGGTTCGATCCCCGCACGGAACAAATATTTGTATGATCTGCAAGTAGTTCTTCCGGGTCTGGGGTTTAGTGTATGTGAGTTTCTATGTTTGTAAACCCACCCACGATACAAGAAGAAATTCTTAGTGTGGGGCACAGTTAAAAAATATTTTTCGCCCCCGTAAACCGCTATCTTGCAACTTTAATCGAAATCGTTAGAGTCGCTTTCGAGAACGTGATTACAAATATATAGGGACAAAAATCAGCTTGTTCATAGAAAAGTGCAATACCTTTTTTTTTTAAATAACCGACGAAAAATTTCAACGCAGGCGTGTTCAAAATCATGTACTGAATCCATGGTATCAGTTTTCGCGTCGATGTCCCTGCCACCCTGTATACATCTATCTTCTTTATGTATAAGGAGAAACTGACTGACTGACTGACATACCAACGCACAGCCGAAACAACTGGGACTAGGAACGTGAAATTTTGCACACACCTTCCTTTTATAATGTAGGGGAGCAGAAGGGGTTTTTGAAAATTCCACCTTTAAGGGGGCGAAAACGGGGGTTTCGTTTGTATGAAAAATCTTTTTCCTTGAGTTAATAAAATTGAAACTTGGCACAAAAAGTACTAAACTTGCATGAATTCACGATAGTATTCATCATTCATGTTAAAGTGTTTTAAATTTACTTTTTTTTTTTCATGAAATATTTCATGTTTTACCCTCAAGGGCGATTGTAATCAGCTTCACGACCTAACATTGAATTACTATACCTAATAATAGTTACCTACCTTCGACTTTGAAGGCTCTTAAATGTCAAATACGAAATAGCATGTATTTTACAAAGGCAGGCAAAACAGTGAAGGAAAACATCGTGAGGAAACCGGCATGACCAAAAATTCGAAGACATGTGACATGTACCAACCCGCACTGGGCCCGCGTGGTAGATTACGGCCCGCTCCCTCTCACAGAGACGAGGCCTGTGTCCCAGTAGTGGGAAAATTATAGACTAATAAAATGTATTTTATCGAAACTCAAATAATTCCCATTTTGCTTTTCCTAAAATTATTATCAAATACTCTAATTATAATGAGTGCGCCTCTTTTTAAGAACCTCATAATAATATAATTCCTATTTTGGGGACCTAAAAATACTAAAAAGCCAAGTAACTGCGACCAACATGGATGTAGCGCTCGCTCGGCTCGCGCGATTTGCCACAGTTTCAAGTTTCTAACCTAGTCAGTGGCGGCGTAAAGGGGGGGGGGGGGTAGTGGCCACCCTCTCCCCTTCCCTCCGCCATGGTTGCCAAGCAGCAAGGGGTGACAACGACAACTCACTCGTATAGCCAAAGAATGCGCAAAAAATCTCCCTCTAAAAGACATAGGTATCAATAAATAACTACCTACCTACTCTTGTATACTTACATACTTATATTATATTTTGAAACACGTATCGCAACTATATTTTCATTAAATTTTTCTAATATAATTTCTAATTCCCTGGTAAAAGTGAAAGAAGCTTTTCAAAGTTAAAATTAATAAATGAGCCAAGCGCGACTAACCAATCTTTCAATTTTATCAATGAGGATCTGTACTGTCATTTTATCACGATAGGTGGCGCATCGTCGACAGGGCCATTGAAAGCTGTCAATTCCATACATTTTGTAACCTATCATTCAGTAAATTTAAATTTTCTCGTAACATGCTTAAGTGTGCTGTACCAGGGTGTACTAAACTACTAACCCCGGTGTTCATTAATTTCCTAAAAATACTACGCTAAAAAAAAAGTGGAAAACTAAAAGAGTACAACTAAAAGTAACTTCGACTATGTTGATTGGTAAACTTCGACAATGTGGTGGAGTTCTGGTGGAGCTATTAACGTCTTGATAAAGTTCTACAGCAAGAACGTCAAGTGCTTGTCTTTCAGAAGCTTGAGGGCTTTTATTGCCGAAATTAAAATTTCGGTCATAGGTAACCTAAAAAAATAAAGGATACCATTTATAATTAAAGTAATGTTGTCTCAATTTTTTTAAATTTTCCTACCATGAGTCAAGTGAGAATTAACACGTTACAACTAAAAAATTATCCAAATCTAGAGCCTAGCACTGATGAAAAATAAACCTAACCTGAAAATTAAAGAATACCATTTTTAATAAAATTTGTGTTCTCTAAATTTTCGTAAATTTTCCTACTATGAGTCAAGTAAGAATTAACACGTTAAAACAAAAAAATGATCCAAATCTAAAGCCTAGCAGTGATGAAAAATATTTTATTAGATAAAAGTCTACTTCTCAATAAGATCTGATTTCTTTCCAGTAATCCTTGCTTCTCGTTTGGTTAGTTCGTCTTTCAATTCTTTACGCTTCCAGGAACAATACATGTTAGCAATAACGATGCTGGATCGGTTTCAACACAAAAAATAACAAAAATCATTGATGTAAACAAAGCGAAAATGATTTGACAGCGGCCATCCCGCCGCCGCCGCTGGTGACATCTGCGTTGAGCTTTGCGCGTGGATCCCCATTGAAAGAACAGATAAAAACACAAAAGACGGGGTTACCGCCACATTTTGATAATGTGATCGAATATTTTTAGTGGTGCTCAATAAAAACCGGTCGGGGTACCCTACTTTAAAAATGAAACCACAATATCACCACATACCATTTACCATAATACCCTTCAAGGTCGACTGTAATCAGCTTCACAAACATAGGACCTAACATTGAATTATTATTACTATACCTAAACTTACCCACGTATGACATTGAAAGCTCTCAAAATAATGTCAAATAAAAAATTGGAAGTAAAGTTAAAGGCACCCGTAACATCGCCGACGAGACAGCCATAGTATAATAATATACTTCGCCAGGCTTATAACATTCCGAGACACAGTGGTCACGTGGGTGACACATGTCTACGTCATCACATCTGTGTTACCAGAAGTTTGTAATAATAACTCCCCAACCACCTTTATTACCTGTGCGAAGCCGATAAAACAATCAGGTTTTAATTAATAATTACGTCACTCGCTGCGCAGTACCGCACCCCGCTGACACATGAATTCGTTACTGCGCAGCGACTCGCCTCATGTTCCGAGCTGCTATTAAGTTTGAATCAGGCTGCAGCTATCAACGATTTTGAAGAAAAAGATTGTAGGTCCTGAGTAGCAACCCTACTATGCAGGGTGGTACAAATAGAAAGAACATAAAAAAAATTGCTTATACCCAGGGGTATCCGAAAATACCCCATGTATGTTTCGCGATTCTTGATAGTTTTCGAGAACTATTTTTAAAAATTTCTTGAAAAGTAAGTGCGAACCGGTAAAAAATTAAAACTATTTTTATTTTTACGCGGCTTTTTCACATTATTTTCTATGAATTATTCTCTAGACTTAAAATAATCATCATCCTATCATTAATTCAAGATCAAAAATTTTGATCGAAAAGGAGGAATTTACGTTCTAGTGATTCCAGTGAGTTTGTTTGTTAAGCTTTCATGCTAAAACGGCTGAACGAATTTGGATGAAATTTGGCACATGGGTAGACCATGAACTGGATTAGGACATATGATACTTTTTATTATGATGTTCCAACGGGATCACGTCGCGTGTACCTTGTAAGACAGGAGCGATGGCATCAAAAAAGTTTTTGTGAAAACTGCCCATTTTCTTGCTGACTGTTTTTTTTTTTCAAAATCTGTGAATGCCGATCAAAATGTCTCAAAAAGTTAAGTCTCCTAAGACCGTTTTCTTGTAGCTACAAAGATTAAGGTACCTACCTTACTGCCCCGTCTCAAAAATCCACCCTGTATATTATAACCCCAAAATAATTAAACTAAAAATAATTATAAAAACGGCAACCAATAAAATGGTATAAATAAACAATTAAGACATCACAGACAGACAAATTAAAAATCCAGACTCACACGTAATCTGATCGATTTATGCCGACGACGTGTGGCTCAGGATTTTTAATTTTTCAGTTTGTGATGTCTTGTTTATACCTTTTTAGTTGGCGTTTTTTAGTTGCTAGCTCCACTCGCTTCTCGTTAACCGCCGGTAGTGGAACAGCCGTTCGATTCTGTAAAAATATCACCGAGAAACTTAGGTGAAGTGAGCGTGAAGTGAGCTGTCAATAGTGCTAATCCCTAGCATCCTGCCGGTCGATTCTGTGGCAGTGACAGCTCACTTCACCTAAGCTTCACGTTAATATTTTTACAGAATCGACCGACAAGCACCTTTAGCTGTACACTTAACAAAAACAAATCAATAATGCCTTGCAAGGCTGGCAGCATCATGCATGAGTCTTGAGGAATAGTCTGTACATTTAGATATCTATATTACCATGCTTATTAAGGTTGTATGTATGTAGTAATGGGGGATGCGCAAAGGTTCCCCGCGAAATTCAATTTTCTTACGTTTTTTGTAATCTGCAGTAGTGTCAGATTGTATCTTGATCTTAATACAATTCGCGACCATAACAAATATGTGTTTACAGAATAATAATCATTCATTCATCTCTCTAAGTCATGAAAAAGTCATTCGTCGTGATACAGGACTCGTCCTAGTTTGGCTACAGATGCTCCCATTTACTAGCCTATAAATAAGTATGTGTAATTCGTTGTTTTATTTTTTGCCCCTGGCTGGAGGCTTTAAGTGTAGAAGCTTAAGGCAGCCACAGGATTGACCGGTTACGTAGTCATGACCTCAGAGGTCAGCTATGATGTGCCATATAAAAAAAAAGTATTATTTTTTGGTGAAATAAATAAATAAAACTAAATAAATTCAATAGAGCAAATTTAACTGCAGTGTCGGTGTCGGCGCCACATGTATTCTTACCCGACTACTGCGAAGTCAAAAATGGCGGGTTAGACCTGTATGTATGTCCGTCCCTATGTTCTCTCGCAACTACTAAACGGCTGAACCGATTTTGATGAATGATATGTCGTTAGATTCGTCTTCATTGCACGGAGCGCACGGCTATTTGCATTTGCTAGCCCAATTCCTGTGGAAGGCTATAGGTTATGTAACATCACGCTAAGACCCTAAGGAGCCGAGCAGAAGCAAAAAAGTCAGTAAGAACCAAAGATTTCAATCGTAGATTTGCCCTGCCGTGTTAAAAGATGGTCGCGTTTCTGTTTCGTTTTGACACCTCTGACACACAATATCGCAGACACTTGACTTGATTGTCATGGAAACGCCATTATTATTGTGCGAAGTCACTCTTCTCACTATGGGCACTTTTTCGCGCGACGTAGTACGGTGAGGGCACATCTACGATTTAAATCTTTGGTAAGAACGGGTAAAGACGAAGTCGCGGTCAGAAACTAGATCATACTAAAGTACATAGTTATAAAGTAGCCTAGTCATTCGCTTGCATTTGCGTTGCTCGAGATCACTAAGTATGATGTGTAATATAAGCAGATTATAGTTGTTTTCTAGATAAATGAGGAAAAATCCTAGTTTCCTCTTTGTTTGCACTATGGTTTTCCTATCACTTAACCGTGGATGATTTCTATGCACAGAGAGGCTTCTTCATGCTTCGGTGACCGTGTCGCTTGGTCCCAGCGGGGTAATAACGTAAGCCCACGTTCGGACGGACGTAACAAAATCGCGACGATTTTTTTCGTACACTGGATTTTCAACCCTCGGTATTGAGCCATTCAGAATCCAACAGAGCGCATCCGGCGCGTATCCCAGCACGTGAATAAACCGCACTGTTGGATATTCAACTCTCGGCGCTAAGCAGAGCGTCGAAAGTCCAATACGCGAACAAAAATCGCCGCGATAAAAATACGCCCGTGCGCACCTGGGCTACCGCATTGAGGGATACATGGGGGGTACATGACGCCGGAGCCGCACCGGAGCCGCACCGGCGCACATGTTTGTGTATATGTATGATAAGGCTCGGATAACGGTATATTTTTCGAAACGGTTTCGTCTTAAAAACCTAAGAAACGATTTGTTTCGGTTACGTTCGAACGGAACGTTATAAAAACGTTTTTGCAGAACAAAATTTTAATCGTTCTCGATAAATAAAGCTCGATTTATACATTTTTTACCGCTCTTTTTTCATTTTTGGGTTGATCGATAGGAAACTACTTATTTTATTTTATTTAACTAATCAAGTTCATGCTTTTCGGGCGCACGCGTCCTGCGGAATAAATGGGTTTTTCCGCATAGATTTTACATTTTCGTTCTGAGATGTGCCAAAAGTTTTTCCTCTTGCGGTCCAGCGCTAGTGCGACTTCGATGCAGCTCCGGCGTCATGTACAGTAAGCCTTACTGTAGCAATGGCTTTCATTTTGACAGTTCAACAACATTGATTGAGTTATTTACGTTGTTGATTAATAAGCAATGGATTAGCAAATTTTTCAAAACGATTCAGATTCTGATTGATCGTGTATTACGCAATTCGCATTCGCATTCAATGATATTAGAAGAACATAGTAACCTTGAACTGATGCTGCAAAATCACCTGGAATTTGCAGGATACCCAACTCCCTTACCAACTTACAGCACAGGTATCGTGTTTGGGCTCATTGGAATGGTCTCAATGAATAGGTTAAAGATAGATGATGAACAGGGTCTGGTGATGGAGTAGGAAAGAGAAATGGGGAAATTTTTATGTCGGGTTTATTTAAATTTTAACATAATTTCACTTGTTACTAATCTACTACTACTTTTCTTAGTAATCTTTTTTTAAAGAATAATCAAGCATTGGAACGAACGACCAACCTTCGGATTGCAGACGACATAGTTATCATGGCAGAGACCATGGAGGACCTCAGTACAATGCTCGACGACCTCAGTAGAGACCGAAAGAGTGGGTCTTAAAATGAACATGGACAAGACAAAGGTCATGTCAAATGCCCACTCTCATGAAGGTCGGAAACGCTACGCTTGAAGTTGTGGACGAGTACGTTTACCTTGGACAAACGGCCCAGGTAGGCAGGTCCATCTTCGAGAAAGAGGTCAATCGTGGAATCCGACTCGGCTGGGCAGCGTTCGGGAAACTACCCAATATCTTCTCGTCCCCCATACTGCAGTGTCTCAAGACGAAAGTCTTTGACCAGTGCTTGTTGCCAGTGATGACTTATGGCACAGAAACGTGGTCGCTCACAATGGGCCTTATAAGAAGGCTAAAAGTCACTAAAAAGGCAATGAGTTATGCTCGGAGTTTCCCTACGGGATCGATTAAAAAATGAAGAGATCTGTAGGAGAACCAAATGTACCGACATAGCCCGAAGTATTGCCAAACTTAAGTGGCCAGATAGATGGAGCCGAAAGGTTCTGGAGTGGCGACCGCGTACCGGAAGACGTAGCGTTGGAAGGCCTTCCACAAGGTGGACCGATGACCTTGTGAAGGCCGCAGGAATCCGCTGGATGCGGGAAGAACAGAACCAGTCGAAGTGGCGGTGCTTGGGGAAGGCCTTTGTTCAGCAGTGGACGTCTTTTGGCTGAAATTATGACGATGATAATGGAACAAATGACTGATTTGCCATCTAAAGTAATATTTTAAGTTATTGGATAAAGCAGACTCAGGCAATACCAATTACTCAAAGAACCAGCGTAGTACCTCCTACGGTTCGAGACGAAGGTCTACGGGTGGCGGCTCTGAAATGGGAGTGGGCAGCAGTGATGCCAGGTGGAATATGAAACAGATTAATCGTAATCGTTTACGAAAATGTGTTGCGTATTTAGATAAGTGTCGTGATGGCCCAGTGGTCAAGGCCTCGCCTCTCATGCACGAGGTTGTGGGTTCAAATCCTGGCAAGTACCAATGTGACTTTTAATTTATATGTACTTTCTGAGTTTACGAGTATCTTGGACATTACTGAAGGAAAACATCGTGAGGAAACCTGGACTTATATTAGGTCCCCACCTATGAAATTGGCGTTTTTTTCTCACAAATAGAGAACCTCGTCACTTCTATGATTTAAAATATTCATCAATTGCTTGGTATTATATCGAATAATGACCATCATAGACAACTACCAATAGTAAAAAAAACTTATTACTTATAGTTTTCTAAAAGTAAAAAATACCTTGAAAAAAAAAAAAATTGTTGGTTGTTATATAAATAAAGAAAAATGCAAGTTCTTTAAAATTCTCCATACAAAGCGCTGATTTCATAGGTTAGAACCTAATAGTTAATATACTCGTAAGTCTGAAATCACCAATCCGTCTTGAGTAAGCGTGGTGATCAATGCTCGTGCCTTCTCTGTACGAGAAGAGGCCTTTGCCCTGCAGTGGGACAGTAACAGGCTGGTAATATTATTATTTTAATTAGATAGACGACCTGTAGAAGACGCTCGCATCCATTCATCAACTAGAAATAAGCTGATAGTCTTCAAACAGCAACCGATTTTGATAAATCATGTATAAGAACATTCAAATCGGTTCACCCGTTTAAGAGCTACGGTGCCACAGACAGGCACACACACATAGCGGTCAAACTAACACCCCTCTTTTTGAGTCGGGGGTTAACAAAACTTCTAATAAAAGTGAGTGGGTGCACAACAGCACGAAAATAACCCGAGGCGGGTTTTAATATTCAATAATATTCATGTATAACGATCTTCCGCCCACTACTGTCTGCCGCCCTAACCGTCAGACTGTTGCCTATTTTTACCTATGGAATTATATTTCGACGCCCACTTGAAGGCAGAACCTTTATCGTTTTCAGCGATCAGAAGACTATATTTTTGGCTTTCTTTAAAGAAACATTCACATTTATAATATTACTAGCAGCGCCCCGCAGTTTCACCCGCATATGTCTCGACCCCGTGGGAATATCGGGATATTTTTTTTCCTATGTGTTAATCCAGGTTATAAGCAATCGGTGTGCCAAATTTCAACCAAATCCGTTCAGTAGTTTTTGCGTGAAAGAGTAATAAACATCCATCTATCCTTCCATCCTCACAAACTTTCGTGTTAATAATATGAGTAGGTTAATAGGATAAGCTAAAGTTATTACTATTATTTTTTTGTACCCGGTTGATGGCAATAGGCTCACCATAGGGGGTGAGCCTATTGCCATCATATTTTGAGTACTTTCCCTGCAGTTGAGGTTCCAAAATTGCACCCTGCATATCAAAAACTTAATTCTACGCTCACTTGGAACTATAAAGAAAATCAAACTTCAAAACGCAATAAAAAATACGCCCATTTATGGCGCAACTATTAACACTCTTTTCACGAATTGGAAATTCGGTCAGCCGAGCGGACCCTACCTACCTATGTGGGCAGGTAGGCTTCGCTCGGCTGACCGAATAAGGGTAGGTAGGTAGGTACATACCTACCTACCCTTACATACCCTATATACCTTCATACCTACCTATTCTAACCTACTGCCAATATATTTTTGGAAATAGTTAATTGCTAAATGTTAATTTTTTGTGCCCAGTTGATGGCAATAGGCTCACCCCCTATTACATGGGACTTAAACATATCTGGCGAAATGTGGGTGTACTTAGGTATACCTCTGCCTAAGTTTTCGAGGAATGTAAGCAGTATGTTATGTTACGTGTTTTTTTTGTAAAAAAATATATTTGAATACATTAATACAAATGAATGCTATTTACATATTTTTTTCCTATATGTAGTAAATATTAGAGGTGCCGCGAATAGACTTCATAGCGAATAGTCGAATACCGATTAATCGCCATTCCCTATGACGAAAACTCGAATACTCACCATTACGGTACACGGTACGAAATGTTACCATTTTAAATATTATATTTTATAGGTATAAACATTTAGGACTTGGTATTGTATTTATAAATTTTATTTTATTTTTGTCATATTTTGATATTTCACTATATGCTGCACTGGTTGACGTCATCACATCAACGCCGGCTGTCGCTAAAAACCAGCGCTGGGGCTCTGTCTCGCATAGGGTCGCAGCATTATGTTGAGCGATGACCGTTTTGCGTGGATGTGACGCATATTTTCCCCCAAATTATTTATTTTAGTGTTTTGTTCTTACCTTGCGTCATGTGTACCGCAAATAAACGTATTTTCTTTCTTTCTTTCTATTAATTGACTTGAAAAATTAATATAAAAAAAGTTTATTCATTCTGAAATAATAATATAGTTTATTTATTTTCTGAGGCAGTTTTGATTTATGAAAATACGCGCAACCGTGTGATCCCAATCGCCACATTGATCCACCACATTCTGCCCCTTGGCCTTGTGGACTTGAAATATTAAATTATAAATTAAAAACCCTAACTAATTAACTTCAACAAGACCGATTTTTGACTTTTTTTATATTAATGATAATAATACCAAGTGTGTTTTGTTTTAACTGACTTCCAAAAAGGAGGAGGTTATAAGGTTCGTCGCGTATGTATGTTTATTTTTTATTTATGTTTTTTTATATATGTCCACCGATTTCTCCGTCAATTGTGGACCGATTTTGAAAATTATTTTTTGTATATCCCAAATTGGTCCCATATAAATTTTATTAACTTTGCTTGGATAGTTTTTGAGTAAGCTTCAATAATACGTATTTTTCCCACTTAGTATATGTGGATGATATGATGATAACTTCCTGTCACTGTTATTTACATAGCAGGTAGTGGTATTCGAATTTGTGTGAGGTAGGTACCACAACTAAAAAGTGAAAAATAAAAAGTCGATGTCTTGGCTTTTGAATTTTTATTGTTGTTTTAAAAACCGACTTCGGAAATTAAAGTCGTTTTTCACTTCGTAGTGTTTTTTTTTAAGTTGGTTGTTTTTTCTTTGTTAAAAGTTTTTAAAGATTAATAAAACTTTAATTATTTTTAAGTCTGTAGTTTTTCTGTTCATTAAAAGTTTATTTTTATTTACACAACTATTCGGCGAATGTCGAACAATAGACATTAGTATTCGGTATTCGACGAATAACAAAAAATTACTAGTAATTCTGAATACCGAATAATAGCGAGTATTCGCTGTATCTCTCTCTCTTATCTCTCGTAAATATATCAAAATTATTATGTTTTCAAAAAACAGTGCGTTATGGAAAAGCGTACCTATTTTCCTCATTGCATTGCAAATACATGTGTGGATAAATCCTGATAGCCTTCGCGCGGTCAAACGGATTGCCTGTAGAATAGTATTATCATATTAAATATAAGGAAAACTCGGGCTCCTCAAAAGTATATAAACACTCGTAAGTTTCAATCAATTCACAGAGTAGCCTGCACTACTACAGCAAACAGTTCTTCTCGTTATAACGAATCAACAAAGTACCAAAATCAAAATGAAATTCAATCTGTTCTTCTTATTCGCCATCTTCATGGTTGCGGCCATGTTCGTACCAGCCCAAGTCTCTGCCTGCATTAAAGACCGTGATGGATGCCAACCCGATGGCAGCCAAGGAAACTGCTGCTCCGGATCCTGCCACAAGCAACCTGGCTGGGTCGCTGGATACTGCAAGTGATCTATATTCCTCATCATCATTCTTCTGCCCCTATTCTAATTGATTTGGGGTTGGTGCAGCAGAATGCACATAGCATCTACAATAACTGTGTCAAAATTTTATATGTTTTGTGAAAAGTTTACTAATATGTACCTATATTAAAATTAATATAATTAATTCTTAAATAATCTTAAAATGATTTTTATTTTGTATTTCTCCCGCCCGCTCTGAAACAGTTTCGTCTTACAAAGGGTCGTTCAACTACATACGCGGGCGTGGAATTACTGACGAGCATATTCGAGGCCTGGGAGGAGTCGCAAGATGTTCTTGGCATTTTCTGCGATTTGTCCAAAGCCTTCGATTGCGTACATAATGATACACTCATCAGGAAGCTGTACCACTTTGGTATGAGGGACAGGCTCTCGACCTGCTGACTTCTTATCTGAACAACATAATTCAGAGGGTTGATGTTAAAGGCAAGAGATCTGCAGGATCTACGGTCACCATGGACGTTCCGCAGGGTTCAATTCTAGGTCGTTTCTTATTTTTAATTCATATAAATGACTTACCTTATTTATTTATTTATATATGCTTTATTGTAAACCACAAAAATACATAACAAAAAAATAAAAAATAATCAAACACTACAAAATATACAATGGGCGGCCTTACCACATAAGGGATAATTTTCCAGATTGTATTATTCGCAGATGGCACTTCCCTTAGTTTTAAAATTAAACGTCAGCTAGTCAACTTTGAACACATTAACGATGCACTTTCTAAAGTTGTGCATTGGTTTAAATGTAAATTCTGTAGTTTTTACTGTCCCCGGATTTGAAAAGTGGTATTATTACTGTATTTCATTATATCAGGAAAGACTCCTTGGTCCACATACAAGTTAAATATTCGATTCGATTCGACGAGATGGGTTTGTGATTTCTGACTTATATTAACTACTAGCTGCGCTCCGCGGTTTCACGTAAGAATATCTGAATAAATGTTATCCTATGTCCTAACCCAACTCATGGTCTACCCATGTGTTAAATTTCATCCAAATCTGTAAACAACGAGACCTATTTAAATGTATGTGGTGTACGATCAGTTCGTTGTCCATTTTTACATATTTTCGATTTTTCGCCCCCGTAAACCCCTATATTGCAACTTTCATCGAAATCTTTAGACCCGTTTTCGAGAACGTGATTACAAATATAAATATATACGAGTATATATTTGAATTGAAGAAGAATTGCCAAATTTAAGTGGCAATGGGCAGGGCACATTGCTCGTAGAACAGATGGCCGATGGGGCCGAAAGGTTCTGGAGACCGGAAGACGAAGCGTTGTAAGGCCTCAAGATGGATCGATGACCTTGTGAAGGCCGCAGGAATCCGCTGGATGCGGGAACCACAGAATCGGTCGAAGTGGCGGTGCTTGGGGGAAGCCTATGTTCAGCAGTGGACGTCTTTTGGCTGAAATGATGATGATGATAACATATATATATATATATATACAAATATTGCTCGTTTAATACTATAGGATCTAGCAGTACCATAGATATCAAATAATTATTTTGTTTTAAACCAGTTTGTTGAGGAAAATCAGCCTTTTTTTTTACTATCGTATAGCAATCTATACTAATAAAATAAATCTGAAGAATCTGTTTGTTTGAACGAAACCAACGCGCAGTAATTAATATCTTATCTGATAATACTAGGTAGGTACTATAAAGCGTCTTTGTGAATCAAGTTGTGAAATATTATTTTATTTATACAGGGACATCGACGCGAAAACTGTTACCATGGATTCAGTACATAATTCTGAACAACGCAGGGAAAAAAAAAGCTGAATTTCCATACATTTTGACCGCATAGCACGCACGCACGCGCGCACTTTGCTATGAAACAGCAGTTTTTTTTTTAAATAACCGACGAAAAATTTCTACACTGGGGGGTTCAGAATCATCAAGTGAATTTTCGAAAATCTTTGAATGCAGATGTGTTTCTTTAAATAAAATAAAGAAATGTTTCCTTTGAGTAAAATTTGCTATCTCCAGTATTTAGAGTAGTTTTCCTCCAGATGAGGTTCCAAAATTTCATCCTGTATATCAAAAACTTAATAATACGGACACTTGGAGCTCTAAAGAAAATCAAACATTAAAACGCAATAAAAAAATATGGCCCTTTATGCCGCAACTTTTAACAGTCGCAAATAAATAATTCAGTTTGCCCTTCAATCCGGAATTGGAAATTCGGTCAGCCGAGCGAAGCCTACCTACCTACCTACCCTATATACCTTCATACCTACCTACCCTAACCTACTGTAAATATATTTTTGGAAATAGTTAATTGCCAAATGTTTATTTTTTGTGCCCGATTGATGGCAATATGCTCTATTACATGGAACTTAAACATAACTGGCGAAATGTGGATGTACTATAGGTACAGCTCTGCCTAACCCTTCGGGGAATACATGCGTGATGTTACGTTATAAGTTTTTTTTTTGAAAAAATATATATTTGTATGCGTTACACAATGATTGCCATTTACATATTTTGTTCCTATAAGTAGTAGGTAAATATTAGAGATGCCGTGAATAGTCGTTATAGCGAATAGCCGAATACCGATTGATCGCCATTCCCTATGGCGAATAGTCCAATACTCGCCATTATTAGTCGACATAAAAAAGGAATATATAAAAAAGTTTATTTATTTTCTGAGGCAGGTTTGATTTATGAAAAAAAGCGCAACCGACCTCATACCAATCTCTACCACATTCTGCCCGTTTTGAACTTAAATTATTAATAAAAAAACCTAACTAATTAACTTCAACATGACTGATTTTTGGCAAACTTTTTATATTAATGATACTAATACTAAGTGTGTTTTGTTTGTAAAGATTAATTAAAGTTTAATTATTTTTAAGTCTATAGTTTTTCTGTTCATTTAAAGTTTATTTTTATTTACACAACTATTCGACGAATAACAAAAAAAAAACGAGTAATGCCAAATACCGAATAATAGTGAGTATTCATGGCATCTCTAGTGAATATATCAATATTATTATGATAAAAAAAAACGTTAAGCAAAAGTGTACCTATTTTCCTCAATGCATTGCAAACACATGTGTGGATAAACCCTGATGTCCATCGCGCGGTCAAACAGGTTATCTGTAGAATAATATTATGATAATAAATATAAGGAAAACTCGGGCTCCTCAAAAGTATATAAACACTCGTAATTTTCAATCAACTCACAGAGTAGCCTGCACTACTACAGCAAACAGTTCTTCTCGTTATAACGGATCAACAAAGTACCAAAATCAAAATGAAATTCAATCTGTTCTTCCTAATCGCCATCTTCATGGTCGCGGCCATGTTCGTACCAGCCCAAGTCGCTGCCTGCATTAAAAACCGTGACGGATGTCAACCCGATGGCAGCCAAGGAAACTGCTGCTCCGGATTCTGCCACAAGGAACCTGGCTGGGTCGCTGGATACTGCAAGTGATTCCTCATCATCATTTCCTGCACCTGTTCCAATTGATTTGGGGTCGGTGCAACATAATGGACATAACATCTACAATAACTGTGTCAAAATTTTAAAAGTTTTGTGAAAAGTTTACTAATATGTGCCTACATTAAAATTAATATAATTCACTCATAAATAATCTTAAAACGTTTTTTATTTTGTATTTCTCTCGCCATAGGAAATAGGCTCGCCCCTTATTACATGGGACTTTAACATAACTGGTGAAATGTGGGTGTACTATTAGGTATACCTCTGCCCAACCTTACGGGGAATTACGGCGTGATGTTATGTGTATTTCTCCGCTCTGTGTATTCAGAAACACACGCACACACACAGACACACAAACACACACATTTACACACATAAAAAAAACACAAATAATGAATAATAAGTACTTACATGAATGGATGGAATAAAATAAATGTAAAAGATTAAAAATATTTTAAAGAGAGCAGTCATTAAATTGGATAAAAAGGTAGGGCCATTTAACATTAAAACGGTGATCCCATCTCACCGAATCTATTCAAAATTGTTATATGTTATTGTGATTGGTTTCCGAACTTAGTCCTTCAGTGAACCAGTAGGTATGTGGGCCATGGCAGCCGTCGTGGGTCATTTTAACCAGCCCACCTCCCTCCAGTAGTAAATACGGTCTCCTAGTCTGTTCAAAACATCTCGCAAAAGATCTGGGTGACCCCAGGGTTTCTGTTCTAATTTGAGTGACGCCTGTCACATGCACGACGTTTTCCTCAGCCTCCATGTATGCCTGCACAGAGGACTGTCCGTTATGCCTGTGGAAATGTTTGTTTTTCGAGCCGTGTCCCGTGATCCCCGCCACCAGGCGCACGCCGTCCCTGTCCAGGCGTAATAAGCGCCTGGTTAGCCTGTTACCGAAGGATGGCATAGCTTCCTTGGCCTGCCTGCAACCCGTTTCTATTGTGGTCATGTTCCATGCGTTATGTTCGTGAACGGGCGCCGTCAGTTGGGACTGGTCAACTCTTAGCTGCCATGGCTGATTTAATTTTTTAAATTGTTCTTTGTTCTATCTTTTTATTACGGACGGTTCTAACGTGCACGTCTTTTTACATTGTTCTCACAAGTTTAATTTCAACATGAATGACGTATCTAACCAATATTTTGTAACAATTTATTTAAAAGAGTGTCCGTGGAGTTTCTTGCCCGTTCTTCTCCATAGGTACCTACTACGCTTTGGAATGGGCAACTAGCTTCATATTTTTGACTGACTGATTCCTTGACAATTCAAAAGTGCCTGTAAATAGTTTAATTGAAATAAATGCTTTGAGTTTGAGTCATGCTAAGCGTGTAGAAGTAGATTAGGTCTCCTAGTCTATTCAAAACACCTAGATGACCCAGGGTTTCTGTTCTAATTTGGGTGACGCCTGTGCTTACAATGACACATGCACAACGGTTTCCTCAGCCTCCATGTGGCATATATGGAGGCTGAGGAGGCGCACAGAGGACTGTCCGTTATGCCTATTGTGTGGAAATGTTAGTTTAGCGAGTGGCGGTGAACGGTCGCGTCCCTGTCCAAGTATAATAAGCGCCTGTACCTTAATTGCGTCATGCACGATCAATCAAAATCTGAATCGTTTTGCAACAGATTGCTAATCCATTGTTTCATAAGCTCGAAAAAAAAACTGCTTAAGAGCGTTTATTCTGAAGGTAGGCAACGTCGCAAATAGATGTCAAATATTTCAATGTTTTGATTAATTTTGCAATATTACTGTGTGGAAATTAAAAATGTGGCTAACTAGCGAACTAGAATATTGATTATGAAGTGTAATAATAAATATCGTAACACCGAATGTTTAGTTTTAGATGTAAAAAAACTATTTGGAAACTTTCCAAATGCGTTTTTTACACCGAAAATGGGTACAACATCAAATTCAATGTTATAATTGCAATTCATTAATATTATTCTAGTCCGCTAGTTAGCTACATTTCTTATTTCTATTAGGTAATATTGATAAAAGAATCAAAACAGGTAAATATTTGACAGTTATTTGCGCCGTTGCCAACTTTTAGGATAAACCCTCATAGCAACGTATAAAACGCAGTGAATGTTGTTGAACTGTCAAAATGAAATAGATTAGTCGTAATCGTTAACGAAAATGTTTTGCGTAATTAGATAGCTGGTCAGCCTGCTATCCAAAGATGGCATATGCCTTGGCAGTCACCTAAGTCATATCGAATGGACTGAATGACTGATCAGCAGCCGTTAAAATAAGTAAAAATCTTTCCAAGAATTAAAGACAACTGAGGTGAGTGAGTTGTCAATAGTGTCAATCCATAGCAGGGTTACCAGTGTTTTTAATATCATATACCTTAATAGTCTTTGTATACCGTAAACATATACTGCAACCACAGCAGGTATGTTTAAAAAACATTTTTATTGTTTAAATGCATATTTTTTTACTACTATGAACCTTTATTCACAGATTTGTTTTACACAGAATACCATTAATTCAGCTTTAATGAGATTGAATACTGGCCATAATGCGATCATGTCGCCATTTTGTATTGAAATAGATTACCTAGTTTCGCCTACTACATTTTATCTTTAGAAATATTGTTTTTAGGCCTCTAATTTAACAGGATACTATACTATATAAATCAGGGCTGGCAACCTGAATCCTTAGCACTAGTTGGAATGACTTGAAGTCTTCACTAGGGTTGCCAACCCTAATAAATAATATAGTATTCTACTATACTAGAGACACTAGAGTCCTAAATACTATATTTCTAAAGAAAAAATATAGTTGGCGAAACTACAATATTTTTATTCTAATACAAAATAGTGAGACGATCGCAATAGGGGCAGTATATCTCATATAAGCTGAATAAATTATATTTTGTGTTCACTAATGTTTCACCAAAACACCATTGTTTTTTTTTTAGTATACAACCAACGTTTCGTATACTATTTATTTTACAAACAACTTATTCCGCAAATATTTTATTTTATAAACACTCGTTTTACAAACATTTAAATAGCAAATGCTTCTCTTTATAAATGTTTCGCATGACATTTAATCATTTATAAACATTTTTCATTAAATATTTATATTCTTTTGGAAAAATCACGTTTATACTAAATATCGTTTTTTAATAAATTTTCTAAACCAGTTACAAAGGGATTATGTTTGCAATTTCCATTTGGGTCTGAAGTTCTTACCTACAAAAAAAAAACTACTCATTCTAGTCGTTTTTAGCACTTGTCGTACTTTGTACTTGCCGGCCGCTACCGCGGCACCACTCGCTTCGCTCGCTCGGCTTGTGCGTAGGGATCACACTGTGACCCCTACGCACAAGCAACTGTGACCTGCACAGTTCTAACCTAAACTAACCTTTTTTGCGAGTTAAATATTTAACCTAATCTAATTAGTTCGGTTCCGGGTAGCCTACTAAAATGATATTTTTTTTTCTGTTAGCACAAGTCGTTTCTGGCATTTTTTTTTAATGGTTTATTTATTAAATTACCCTTCTGCTTATATGAGCTTCGTTTTTATTCCAAACGTTGTTCCATGAGATATCATGAATAAAAAATTAATAGTTTGTCAAATAATACGTTAAAAGAAGTTTCTCGGATAATTATTTTCATGTGTGAATTATTTGGCAAACTTGTTGTTGTATAATGATGAAATAACATGTTTTTATCAATCGTAACTTGTCAAGTGAAAATTTGTAAATTAAGTTTTGGTGAAATGACTGGATACCGATATTTTGTAACCATATTTAAGAGTGTAAAAATACTTAGTTACGAAAAATAAAAATAAATCTGTAAATAACAGAGAAATTGCCTAGCAGGATAGTATAAAAAATATACGTTTTATAGAACCAAAATGTTTTTGAAACATAGGTACAGTTCGCGTCAAATAACTTTGCCGCTCTGACGTTAGGTTGCGCATGCGCGCTGGCATGCGCGCTACTGTTTACCTAATAAGTAAGATTGACTACTGCGCAGTCATTTGTAGCCTACTTCAGAGCGGCAAAGTTATTTGACGCGAACTGTATCTACAATATTTTTTCACCACCTACAATATTTTTACAGGCAATAGCTTCGAAAATACTATATTTGATATGAAAAAAGTTAGCAACCCTAGTTTTCAACGTCAGATTTTTACAGACTAGGCCGTGTGCAGTAGTAGGTTAGGTACAAAAAGCTGGATCTGAATTAAGTATAGAAATAGAAATCATTTATTTACCAATAATGTAGGTTTACAGATATGATGGTTATTTTGATGAGAGTCCCGATACATTTTGCCTTACGGCATGCAAAATTGATATAATACATTTACTACACAAAAAACTTATACAAAACTAAAAAGAAAAAAAAACAAACAAAAAGCATTCCATTCGCTAGGCAACATTACTATCATTATTAAAAATAATTCATATTATTCAAAAAGAATTCGAATTAGACAGAAATTTCAACAAATTAAATTTAAAAAATTACAGAAAATTCAATTACAAAATCAACAAATTAAATTTAAAATGACATTAAATTAAAACAAATAACAAAAAAATTATAAGTTAATCCTTCTTTCCAGGCTAATTGTTTTTACATAAAAGTAATGTGTGCAAAGACAATGTCAAATATTTTTTTTTCATAATACATAGCTTAATGCACTTTTAAACATCAAAATTAACAAGAAAATTAAATTGATTCTAGTCGCCCCTTCTAAAAGGTGGTTTCGTAATGGGCAAGAAACTCTTGTAAAGTTACTCTTTTTAAAATGTTTTGCAATATTTTATATTTAAATGGGTACATTATTAAATATGTACTTACCTGTTTAAATTATATGTGAACTACTGTTACTATGTATATGTTTTTCTTGCCGTGAAAAAACGACGGTTTATTCGCCGTAAGTACCTACGTTAATCGTCAGTGGTGTATGTTTGTATGTATGGAAGCTTTCTACAGTAAAGAAACCATGCCGTGTACCTACAAAAGGACTAATAGGTAGTGCCTTTAAAACAAACAGAATGAACGCTTGTGCCTACTTTTGTAAAAAAAAACAGTTGTTGTTTTGTCCCCCAAAGTTGGAAGGATGCCCAAAAAAATTGCGACCGTGACCCCTTTTTATGGAACAAGAGACGTGCATATTATGTGGGCATGTTAGACTGTGAATATCTTTCCGCTTTTGAATAACCTTCGAGTTGAATGCTCCACATGTGCCCAATTATGTAGGTACTTATAATTTTTTCCTTTTAATTTATCTTATTAGAGTCTGGCTGTCAAGAGAATGCGTTCCTGGGGGCCTACTCCCTAAGTGAAATCCGTAGTTTCGGCCGTCGTTACGGGCGCGTTGCTCTCCTTCTCTTTAAGGTAAGTCTGTAAGTGAGACGGAGACCAAAGCATCCGTAACGACAGCCGAAACTACGGATTTAGGTTAGCGAGCAGGCCCCCTGATACCACTGTTAGTTGGACAAGATTAGGATAAAAGTTTTGATAAACACGTACTTTTTTCTCAGTTGACAGGTGTCAGGAACGCATTCTCGCATCGGCCGGAGTGTAAGTTACTAGCTGCTGCCCGCGACTAGGTCTGCGTTAAATTACTTGTTTTAACATAAAATATAAGTTAGTATTATTATCCTATAGCTACCTGTGCCCCATTACTACGTTTGCGCTTAGCGTTCTTTCAACTTTTTTTTACTCTGCTCTTAGGTATGTGTCCATTCATGACGAACCTTCCTCAAGAATTGCTATGAGTTAACGCAAAAATATTTTTTCATATCCGACTGGTAGTTCCAGAGATTAGTTCGTCCAAACAAACAAACTCTTTAGCTTTATTGTATTAATAATAATAATATTTTTGTTACTTATATTATATTCTTTATATTATAATAATTATAAGTTGTTTTATTCTTTTTTTTCGATTGTGATCTTTGACTTAGCGTGCCTGTTTTTATCTCATATTATACAAGCAAAATTAAACAGTTACAACCGATTACAATTTCCGTTCATTTTATATCAAGAATGGGCCTAAACCTAGACTAGTTGAACGTCAGAAGTAAATATTTTGATAACAATGCAACTTACAGATCAAAACAATGTAGGTGTGTACTTTAGTTTCATAACATTAACTACAGCAGGATATTCAAGTTAGATTTACAGTAAATAACACCACATTCACACCATTCAGTACGTCTTTTTATTAATATTGAAACAGCTGATTTATGATTAACGCAGTAATAACATACAAATAGTAAACTTGACTATGAAACGAATAAAATGAATGATTTCAGCATTTGGCCGCCTTATCATTTTATGACGAACCTTGTGGACACGTAACAAGGATAGCATTTCGCGGAAAATCGGTAACGATCGGCTGTATTCGCGATGCTTCATCTCTTTCGCACCCGTGTAAACGCCAATCACGTCACGATATCGAATTTCCGTGCTCTTCTTCACTTCATGCTGGCTCCGTCAGTACATATTTTTAGATTGTGAAGTGCAGACGTATTCAAATAAACATTTTATCGGTGATTTTTAAAACGAAATTAAAGAATTAAACCTTTATTTACTGTATTGGAGGTGATACTCGTGTTGAAATGGCAAAGGTAATCTTTTGTTGGGTTTTCAGAGTTATGTAAATGTGGTGAACTGGAAACATTACACAAAAAATATGTTTTTTTTTTTCATTGAACGTCGAACCATATTTTGTGACGTATCGGCACGGATGATAACTCGAATAATAAAATCAGTTTTTCTTTTTAATTTTTTTATTAATATTATTTTTGTAACAAAACAAACAACCACCTAGTTTGTAACAACAATTTAATTGACGTAAATAACTAGTTTTATAGTAATATGACGAGAAAATAACAAAACATTAGTCACGCACTCACGCCAGATAAATTAAACGCGAATTCCGTTGCACAGCTATTGATGTTAACACTAATTAATACGATTTGTATTTATCCAATCTCATAGATAATCCTGTTTGTTTATTTTTTGACCAAAAATTTTTTTATTAAGGTAATTGTTTTTGCACTGCAGGTAACATTATTTATCATTGTCAAAATCAATAGGTAATGGAAAAAAAAGAATGTCATAACATCATTGCCATAAAAATCACTTCCCGTAGTTCGTGTGAACTTGAATAATAATTATAATGAATTCATTAGGAGTAACCAAGTTAGTATGTTCTTTTTATGATTGTGACGTACTATAAGAAAACTTTCCTTAATGACTATCATTGTTCTTGCATCACATTCAATATTTATTTAAAGATTCTAATATGTCAAGTTTTCAACAGTAGTTATTTGTTTACAGATTAATATGTTGAAATAATTTAACAAGTACAGCACGTCTTTAAGATAAGGGATTCTTAATCATAACATTGTGATACTTCACGATACTCCATTATGTCTGTGTTTGTATGCACTGAGGTATTGCAATGAAACATTCTACTCGAGAATAGTCACTATTTGTAAGCCATAAAATATTAACAATGAGTCATTAATAGACATTTCTCATTTCATAAGACAGCCATGATAAATTGTTGTTTTCTTTCTTTACTTTACTTAAAATATGTACTTTAATTAGTTACGTGGTGAGTGGGTCGTCTTAGGGGCGTTGATTTTGTGACGCCTTACGCTAATAAAACGTATAATATCAGTAATAGTACAAATAAATACTCAATAATAACTTAATTATTTGGTTTCCTATTTTTGAAGTAAGCAGTTTTCACAAATTTGACTCTGAAATCGGCAATAATTTTAGTATGGCAACCCCATCTGTCATATGGTTGACCGGTCGGTCGGGCATATTTTTTACGCGAGATCGATCGATTTAAAATACGTTATAAATGTCGTGCACAATAAAGAATTTACTGATGCAGGCTAGAAATAGCTACAAGAGGTTCCTAGATATTAATAAAAGCAGTTACTTGGTGAGTGTCCATTAAATAATTAGTAATATGGCGTGTTTTAAGATACCTCTACCGAAAGGCGTAAACTTCTTTGCTGCAAGACGGAAAAAAACCTATAAATTAGCATTAATTTACCTTGCTATTGCCTTGAAAGTGTTGGAAAATGATTAGGGTGCAATAAAAGTGGGATTTGTGGCGTTTTTTTAGATTACTATTGGGTTTTTCCATTTATGAGGTATAAACTAATATTGTACTTGTTTTATTAGTCTTTTACTGGTTAAACGTCACGAAAGTATGTAATGGGTTAGATGTGAACGTAAACAATATCTTTGGCGCCAATTATTTATGTCTAATTTCCTCTATATAACGCGAAAACATAAATCATTACGCTTGTAATCCTCAAAGGGTAAGGCAGAGATGTACCCATAGTACCCCAGGTTTCGCCAGTTATGACTAAGTCCCATGTAATAGGGGGCGAGCCTATTGCCATCAACCGGTCTCGCATCCAGACACCGGACTGAGGAATTCCTGATAGATAAAAGCCAATAAAACTTTGCCTGACATGGAAATCGAAGCCAGGACCGTATGCTCGACAGTGGACCAACCAACTCTTCTTAGACTAGACCTACGAGGTAGTTGTGAGGTGAATTTATTTAAAAACTCGCTGCGTCCCCCGGTTTCAACCGCACAAGTCTTGATCCTGTGGGAATATCGGGTTAAAAAATATCCTATGTTCTAATCCAGGTCATGGTCTACCCATGTGCCAAATTTCCTCCATATCCATTCAGCCATTTTAGGGTGAAAAACACTTACTTGTGCATTTATAATATTAGTTAGAATTTCACCTCAAACCAAATTTCACTTTCATATTCTTATTATTACAATAAATTGATGTTTGTGTCACTTTTTAAGATAAGTCTGCATTTATCTGCGTAGCCGGGTGGTAGATTTTGCTACAAATAATCGTAATGTCAAAAGTCATGATGTAATATGGCAAAATTAACACAATAATTATCAATAATCTTTACTAGATTAAAAGAATAATCAGATGTAATAAAAATAACCTGTTTATTGCATACAATTAAAATTCAGACTAGGTTTTTCCCCCAACCTGGCTCGGACACTGGGGGCAGTGTTTGGTTGAGGCTTGACTGCAGAAAGAAAATGAAGAAAACATTCTGCCTAGCCTTTTCCCATCTATATTGGGATTGGCTTCCAGTCCAACCGGATGCAGCTTAATACCAGTAATTTCTTGCTGGCTGCTCTCCGCAGGAAACCATCAATTGGAACCGTGCGCCTAGCTTCTGACGTTTCATAAGTGCCAACATGTAGGTTTATGAGAAATAAAATATTTTGACATGTTCTTGAGTCACCATCATCTCCCTGCCTTTTCCCTGTCTAACCAAGCATCTGAATACCAGTATTTTACATGGAGCGACTGCCTATCTGACCTCCACAACCCAGTTACTGCATAATACGATACCCCTTGGTAAGACTGGTTGTCAGAATTATGGGCTTCTGACGACCCGAAATATAGACATAATTATGGACTATGGGTGGGGGGGGGACAATCTTCTCAAGGTGGCTGGTAGCAGCTGGATGAGTTGAGTTAAGTGGTGTTTGATTGGTAAGGCCTAAATGAGCCAACATAGGTTAGGACGACCTCAGGCTAGGTGGAGGGAGAATCTTTGCAGGATGGCTGTGAGCAGATGGATTAGTGTGGATTGAGTAAAATGGTGTGAGAATGCTGAGGGAGCAGTAGATTGCAGTAAAATGGTGAAGCAACAAGAGTAGTGTAATCAGGACTTTGTAATATCTTGATTTAAAAGAGTGTACTTCGAGTTTTTTGAACTTACTTCTCCATAAAGATCTACGCTTTGGAATGGGCAACTAGCTTCATCTTTCTGACTGACCGACCCCTTGACAATTCATTTAATTGAAATAAATGCTTTGAGTTTGGGTTTGATGATAGCATTTACAGGGTGATTGAAATACTGATGCAATATCTCTGCAACTTTCTATGGAATGAAATTAATGTGAGCAGTGATACCCTAGTGGTGTGACCGTCGGACTGCCAAGTCATAGGTCTCGAGTTTGAACCTAAGGCATGCACCTCTGATTTTTCTGATTCATGTGCGATGTGCGTATTGTATAATTATCACTTGCTTCAATAACAGTAAAGGAAAACATAGTGAGGAAACCGGCATGCCTGAGAGATATTTTTCGACGGCATGTGAAGCCAGAAGCCAGTCAGAGGTCCATGGGCGGCATATAAAACTCTGACATCAGCATGCTTAGCATGACCAAAATAGAAACGGTTTTTGTCGACGGAAGAATAGACAAAATGACAGATAACATTCTGTCATTTTGTCTATTCTTCCGTCGCAAAACCCGTTTCCATGGTTGTCACGCTACGCGTGCTGGTTAGTCATTAATTAACCACACGAAAAAGTAGAAAAAAAATAGTGAAACTGTGTTGTAGTTGTACATAATTAATGTAGGTTTCTTTACTAATAAAATGTTTCCTTCCTTTTGTAATTTAAGTGATTTTCCTGCATTAACAGTTCCTCACATTGATAGGTACAAAAAAAACCTGTTTTTGGGTTTTTTTGTAATGGAATGAAATGATGCTGATGAAATGATTTTATTTTCTGTACTTAAATAAGGTTTTACAAAGACTTTTACACGGCAATAGTATTTTAAAAACTAGATGAGGTCGGCGTTTCTTATCTGACTACTCTGAGAAGAAAGGCCGAAACAAACTCAGAGGTCACAGTCTCTTTTAAAATCCAGACATAATCTTGGTCAGATCATGTGAAGACCATGTAGATTAGTGTCTGAAATGGTCTTTTGAGGAAAGATGATTGAGTGGAACTGTCCAGTCAGTGCAGTATATCAATGGTTACTGTACATCACACTGCGACCCTTAGGAGACAAGAACATAAAAGTATTCAGTAAGAACGCTAAGTGAAAATGAAGTAATTGGGCACAAGCTATTCCACTTCCTGCTTATATTATTATATGAAAGTTTGTATGTTTGGTATTACTCAACTAAAAAAGGCTGAACGGATTTCGATGAAATTTGGCACACATATAGTTTATAACCTGGATTAACACGTAGGATACTTTTTATCCTGATAAATGATATGGATTAACGACTGTAACCTATCAATTTATGTAAAACTATTAACTATGATGCAAATCTGAAATCCACAAGTCGCTGGAGAAGCTAATCTCATAATAATTTTTCTTGAGAAGTAGGCTTTCTACTTGAGCACGCTTAGCGTGACCACAATAGAAACGGGTTTTGTCGACCGAAGAATAGACGAAATAACAGATAAACATTCACAATCTATCATTTTATCTATTCTTCCGTCGACAAAACCTATTTTTAACATAGTCATCCTACGCGTGCAGCGGTGCAATTTAGCTAACGAAATACAGACAATATTTCTACCTATGTGGCTGTACTGTACACTTCTGTCTACCCCTCTGAGTTAAACAGGCGTGGTGTTATGTTATTCGTCGTATTTTTATTCAACACTTGATGAAAAAATGTGGACTCTTCCTTTTAGTCATGAATATTAAAATCCAGCAATTTTTTATTATATTTTTCCTTTCTTGTATGTTAATGAAGGGTACCGACTTAATATTTTTAGGGTTCCGTACTCGAAGGTTGGCAAACGAAACCCTATTACTAAGCCTCCGCTGTCCGTCTGTCTGTATCTCATGAACCGTAATAGGTAGACAGCTGAAATTTTCACAGGTTGTGTGTTCCTATTGGCGCTATAACAACAAATAATAAAAATAAAACAAAGTTAAATATAAAATAATCGGTATTCGACTTCGTTATAACAACTATTCGCAGCATCTCTAGTACATAGTACTCGCAACCGGCGTGCGTGTATGACATGACTTCAATAGAAACGATGACCAGCAAGCTTAGCATGACCATAATAGAAACGGGTTTTGTCGACGGAAGAATAGACAAAATGACAGATGAACAATCACAATCTGTCATTTTGTCTATTCGTCCGTCGACAAAACCCGTAGAAAACTCGTTTCTATGGTTGTCATGCAACGCGTTCAGATGAATGAACGCAAACGAGACGGAAGGTGTGAGTTTAGCATGTAGCCCATTTCAAGGTTTTAATAAAAAACCAGATTGCGAAACTAAGATTTGCCCGTTAGTTAAAATTATCAGATAGGTATTTACCTAATATCAATAAAAAAATTCCATAACCTCGGAAATAAATAAAAATATGTGTCAGATTGTATCTTTTAATCTTGTTTGTAGTAGTCAATGATAAGTTGTCTCTACACAAACAAATATTAAATACTTGTAGTATGTAAGTACACTCAACTAAACAGTTTGCAGGCAAGAAATAAATGAATGTAAACAAATATTATTCCTAGTGAAACTTTTAACGTGCACGTTTTTCTACATTGTTCTCACATGTATAATTTCAACATGAATGATGGACTTAAACAATATTTTGATTTAAGGCGACGATAACCGACTTTTAATGATTTTATACTGAACATCACGTCTAAACGAGTAGTGTTAATGATTTGGAAAACAAATATGTTAAATTAGAGCATTTTATTAACAATTAAATCTGTGAATATTTTAGATTATGTTTATATTACATAGTGTATAAACCTTCTCCATTTTAAAGATAAGTGATTTAATTATTGATCTTTTAGTATACGTGTTTTATTAAAATACCTTTGGTTTTTTTATGTATAATAAATTAATAATGCCTCTAATTTGGAACAGCGCTCCTTGATTGGCGAGTTCTATTACTGGCTGGATGTACGACGCGTTGCGTGAGCTCAGCGCAGAACACACAAGCTGACCACTCAAGGTCATTGGCATACTCGTATTACTGCGCCTTAAGAGCGTGCAAGTGGGCAACGTCGCAAATAGATGTCAAATGTTTCGCTGCTTTGATTAATTTGGCAGTATTACTGTATGGACATAATTAAATATGGCTAACTAGTGAACTAAAATATTGATTATGAAATGCAATAACGTATCGTAATACCGAATATTTAGTATTAGATGTAAGTAATAAAAGTATTTGGAAACTTTCCAAATGCCTTTTTTATCTAATTCAGTGTTATAATTGCAATTCATGATTAATATTCTAGTTTCCTACTTAGCGATATTTCATACCAGCTTTCGCCCGCGGCTTCGCCCGCGTAAAGGTCGGAAATTTATTATCCCACAGGAACGCACTACCGGGATACAAAGTATCCTATGTGTCAATTAATCCAAATTGTCCAACAAACACGTGTTTGTTTACATGTTTGGCTAATAAATTGCGAACACTGTGTAGTATAATCTGTGGTGTAGTTAAGACCAGGCACTCTAAAGACAAATTCCACGCAAGCTCCGCCCATACACCCCGTCACTCCACTATGTGCTAAACGCTAACACATTAGTAATAAAGTTGAATATCGCGTGCGCTAAATGTCGTAATTCTCAATTCTTATTTCGTTTATAACTTAAGTAGTAATCGGTCTAGAGAAAAAATATCTTGTGGTTGGATTACAAACTATATTTTCTTATTGTGAATACTTATTTTAGACATAAAAGCCGAGTAATCTTGATTTTATTTAAATCCTCTTTATAAAAAGACATGCTTTTCAGAAAAAAAAGCGAAAAAATCGTCCGAAAACGTTACAATTACAATCAATCTGCCTAGCCTTTTCCCAACTATATTGGGGTCGGCTTCCAGTCTAACCGGATACAGCTGAATACCAGTATTTTACATGGAGCGACTGCCTATCTGACCTCCACAACCCAGTAACTGGGTAATACGATACCCCTTGGTAAGACTGGTGTCAGACTTACTTACTTGAAAATGTTACAATTACGATAAAAGAAAAAAATCCAATAAATAATATACTAAAGTTCCATTTTGATTATATGCGAATCTGTTTCAGAATATTTATGCAAATGACTATCCAGTTTTGGAAGCGTGCTCTTAACTTATATAAATACTTATCAGCATTTAACAATCCCACTGCAAACCAAGCAGTTGACGTACCTACATCTAAAGCGCATTAATCACCATCAATTCACAAGATAACTTTATCTTGTCTACAGTCCTAAGTCTCAACATATCGTAAAAGATAGCCTATAGGCTGTAATCCAATGCATTATCTGATATACTAAAGAATAGTAATATTTTGTCGCGTGACTAAAAAATTGGCAATGAAATAGTTATCAACAGGTATATAATATATGTATATATCACCCCCTGCAAAAAGGGATGTTGAGATTTTTTTTTTGTCCGTCAGATAACACCAGGGGTTTCAAACTGTGGCGCAGCGCCCCGGTGTGCCGTAGAGAGTAAAGAGATGCGTCGAGAGGCTATCCTGTTAACCGTTCTCCGGAAACAAAACTTAGCTATTCGCGGATAGAATTTTCATTCCTATTGCAAGATCGTATCGTATTTATAAGAAAGCCGGAAGAAAGCTGTAGCTGTAATAAAGAGCAAATATCGCTCAAAGATTAATGTGGAGCAAGAGCAGCGGTGTCAAGACTTATCGCACGCCTTGAAAAAATGTGTGGACGTCATGTCCGCACACGCCTCACATTGACTAAGTTCTCATCTCTCTATTTTTCTTAAATAATAATAAATGTATTCTTGTGTCAATATAAATATAAAAACTCAGATTCATATCGTGAATGTTTTCATTTTTGTGCCTATCTACCCTATTTCATCTAGATAGGGCGCTGGAACAAAATACAAAACTAGCAAGTGCGCCACGAACTGTAAAAGTTTGGGAACCCTTGGAGTAGGCAATACGTTAAAATGTAGCACGACGGCACTCCCCGGCAGATTTTATACTGACTTGTGACGTAGCGAGCCCCAACTCCTCAACTTTAGTGCGTCTTATCTAAACCATTTTAAAATACGTGTCTCATATTTTTTTATTATCTAACTGACGGCTTAAATAGTTTTTTTTGTCCCCAGTCAACGTTCCAATGATGAAATAATTCAATTTTCTGTAAATAGGTTTGTACAAACACTTTTACACGTTAATAATATTTTGAAAACTAGATGAGGTCGGCGTTTCCTATCTGACTACTCTGAAAAGAAAGGCTGAAACAAACTCAGAGGTCAGGCTCTTTTAAAGTGCAGACATAATCTTGGTCAGATCATGTGAATACCATGTAGATTGGTGTCTTTTGAGGAAAGAACCACACAGATTGAACTTGCACTGAGTGGAGTTGTCCAATCCTTGAACGCATTTGTAAAATGACGAAATGACGAATGCAATCGTGCAGCTCAACTCAGAAATAAACTAACTACCTAACAATCAAATTCAAAAGTAATTTATTCAAACTAGGCTGAGAATCAGCACTTTTCGAACG
This sequence comes from Agrochola lota, assembly GCA_947364205.1. Taxonomy (NCBI): domain Eukaryota; kingdom Metazoa; phylum Arthropoda; class Insecta; order Lepidoptera; family Noctuidae; genus Agrochola; species Agrochola lota. Next base: position 1,481,432 of record OX376246.1, on the reverse strand, counting down.
TCAAAATTACATAAGACAGTCCCCCAAAACGCCCACCCTTTACCACCTAGTGCGTTAGCTGGGAAGAAGAAGTGGCGCAACAAACTCCCCAGCAGCAATCATTTATGTCACTGGCCTAGTTCACATAATTTTACGCCTGTAATCCACGAAAGGGTAGGCAGAGACGTGTAGCATAAGCACCCCATAATGTTCCCACTGCTGGATCACTACGGCCCACTCGCTCTCACAGAGAGGACGCCACGTGGGCCCAGTGCGGGTTGGTAGATGTCACATGTCTTCGAATGTTTTGGTTCAAGAACATGCCGTTTTCCTCACGATGTTTTCCTTCACCGTTTAGAGAGCAGGGGTGATGAAATAATTTACACAAAGTAAAGCGCCTGTTAGGGTTCGAACCCATGAGCTACAACTCGAAAGTCGCGGCTGGTACCACTGGGCCACCGCTGCTCTTCAATAGATACGTGAAGTACACCTGCATTTCGCTAGTAATGTCATTTGTAAATCTTCGACAGTCGTTACGGGTCGTCAGAAGCCCGAAAGTCTGACAACCAGTCTTACAAAGTGGTATCGTATTACCCAGTTACTGAGTTGTGGAGGTCAGCTTTCTAATTACGTAACACATTTTCGTAAACGATTACGACTAATCTGTTTCATTTTGACAGTTCAACAACATTACATTTTGAGCAGATTTTTTTTCGAACTTATGAAGCAATGGATTAGCGATCTGTTGCTATACGATTCAGATTCTGATTGATCGTGTATTAGGTAATGAGGGTACCTACTGGTAGGCAGTTGCTCTATTCAAAATACTGGTTTTCAGCTGCCTCCGTTTAGACTGGAACCCGACCACAACATGTTGGGAAAACGGTAGGCACATAATGGTGATTTTAAGCCATTTGTGGCTAATCCACTGACATAACCCTGGGCTGCTTCTGAATAATTTTACAGCCTCTGTGATCTAGTGGTAAGACCACCTCTTTCAGACCCAGAAGTCGACCTCATTGAGGGCAAAATTTTCTGCTCAGTTTGGTTGGTAGTAGGGCTTGTTCTGAATCCGCCTGGCTAGCCATCTTATCTAAGTCTGTCGTCATAACAACAATGTTAACAGCATTGTTGTGTTTCGGCAGTTAGAGGTAAGATAGCCAGTTCCTCTGTGGTTGAGGATTCCGGGTGAAGCTCGCTTCCACCTTCGGCCTGATCATCACTTACCATCAGGTGTGAGGAAGACCAAGAGATTCCCAGTAGAGTATAAAAAAAAACTTAAATGACAATAACACTATGCCCGCGAAAATAATAAAAATGATTTAAGAAGAGAGAAAATTATTTAGTCCCTTAAGAACTGGCGCCGAAATACATCTTAATCAAATTATTAATATTTACCTCAATAATCTCAATGTTATTGCTATTAGTGCAATAATTCATTATTAATTACTGCGATTAATAGTAATTACTGCGATAAGTCATAATTATGATCACCTTTTGAAGAGTAAACAGGGTCATTCGTCGGAGTTGCAAAACTCTACATATTGTAAGGTGATCTTTTCATACGTCTATAGTTTGACCGGGACCGCTACTCCGCGCCTTAGGAATGCGCAGCGAGGCGGGGTGTAGCGTTGACCAATGAGCGGCGGGCGGGACGCCGTGCGTCGTGAGCCTTGACCAATGAGCAACCTGCACTGCCCCCCCCCGTCTCGCCGCACACATACCTAATGCGCGGAACAGTGGCCCCGGTCAAACTATAGTACAACAAGAGGGTGGCTAATTAAATCACCATTCGTGTGTCTAATCAAACGAAACAATTCAATTTAAACATAAACCAACGTAATTGTTAATTAAAACTTCATTGTTTTATCGGATTAGCACAGGTAATAAAGGTGGTTGGGGAGTTATTATTACAAACTTCTGGTAACACAGATGTGATGACGTAGACATGTGTCGCCCACGTGACCACTGTGTTTCAGAATGCCATACCTGGCAAAGTATATTATTATACCATGCTCTATCCCAATTTATTATGTGTCGGTGCAACATTTTCTTTTCTTCCATACTTCACTATCAGTCGACATCTCGGTAGTCACCCCCTTTCTAGCCAAATCGTCTTTCACACAGTCCATCCATCGTTTTTTTTTTGTCATTTTAATTTTCGACTTTTATATCGAAAAATCCGGCCTAGTGCGTGCCGGACCACGCACAATGACGGAATGATACATGTGATATTGCAATAAAGATTTGAATTTGTCCCAAATCAATCTGCTTGGCCTTTTCCCAACTATGTTGGGGTCGGCTTCCAGTCTAACCGGATGCAGCTGAATACCAGTATTTTACATGCAGCGACTGCCTATCTGACCTCCACAACCCAGTAACTGGGTAATACGATACCCCTTGGTAAGACTGGTGTCAGACTTTCGGGCTTCTGACGACTCGTAACGACTGTCAAAGATCCACGAATGACAGCCGGGAACAACGGCTTAACGTGCTTTCCGAGGCACGGAGGATTCTCGATATGTAAAGATGGTCACCCATCCACTGATAAACCCCGGCAAGGCGAGAATTTGTCCCAAATACAAACTGCAAATGTAAGTTTGTACACACAATATTGCGAAATTCACCATGTTATTTTAAGACTATAGACTCCTTATAGGTTTTCCTAAAATCTATGAGTAAAGAACCATTCTCAGTAAAAAAAAAACAACTAAATTTTAGGCTCAGTAGTTTCAGAGATATCTTGTTTAAATGTATTTATTTTAAAATTATAAAAAAAATATTTGAGATCTTCGCAACAAGCCCTTTCATTTGATATCTTGTGACATGTACGACATGACGGTACAGTTTGCAAAACTTTATTTTTAAATTTTCTTATATGTCCCCCAAAAGTGACCCCCATGTTCAAAATTCATTTATTTACGTTACACGTCCGACTCGGACGTGATCCGTACTTTCTGAGTTTATCTTGGACTTTAATGACATCGGTGAAGGAAAACACTGTGAGGAAACCTGGACTTATATAGTCAATATAAGTCTGAAATCACCAATGCGTCTTGAGCAAGCGTGGTGATCAATGCTCGTGCCTTCTCTGTATGAGAAGAGGCCGTTGCCCTGCAGTGGGACAGTAACAGGCTGGTATTATTATTTATTATATCTACGAGTATGTTGAAAGTAGAGGGACTCTTCTTGTACCAAATTTAATGGCATAACGAAAACTACGTGCCATTCTTCCAGAGCGTTGTTATGGCCATTTGGTAAATGAAATACTACTTTAAAATTATGAGTGGCGATGTCTAAATGCATTTTAATTGTAAATTATTGCTGCAATCACCGTTGCAGACTATCATTTACAATTTGAGGTAATTAATGGTATTTAAAACAGTTTTAATTGATGTTAATTTTCTTGTTATTTTCGTGTCAAATGCAAACTAGTTGCAATTATCAATTCTTGAAATGTCGGCTTGTAATTGTTTCACTGAAAGACAAAGGTTGCATCTCATCGTCTGCCCAGCCTTTCAAAATTAATAGTTCTCTTCTAGAACGTATTTCGGCCATGGTTGCCGATCTCAACGGAAACTTGCCTTCGGCGCGGGATATATTATAGTGCACAAGTGTGTGCGCAGACACAGGTGCACTCTCTCTTCCCTCACTCTCATAGTCCGACGGGACGGCAATCCGACACGATCGGAGAGAGATCTGGCGCAGGATCATTGGCTTAACGTGCTTTATGTGTGTGCGTGCCTCGGAGAGCACCTCGTTAAGCCGTGCGGACCAAACTCCGGGCTGTTACTAAGAATTTTTTTATGGGAAAACCCAATAACACTGCCCGACCTGGTAATCTTAATGGTAATCCCAGGAGCCCACGCTCTGCAGTCGTAGCGCTGACGACTCCGAGACCACCCGGGCAGTCCGTCCGACAATTTCCCAACTATGTTGGGGTCGGCTACCAGTCTAATTTGGATGCAGCTGAATACCAGTATTTTACATGGAGCGACTGCCTATCTGACCTCCACAACCCATTTAAAGGGTAACACGATACCCCTTGACAAGACTGGTTTTGGCAGGCTGAGATTCGACTACCCGTAACGATTGTTAAAGATCAATGAATGACAGCCGGGACCAACGGCTTAATATGCTTTCCGGGGCATGGAGAAGTCTCGATGTGTAATGGATGGTCACCCGTCCACGAATAGACCGCGGTAAGCGTAGCTTAACCTTCGATTGACTCGTGCGGCTGTTGTTATTTAGCCAGGAACACCTCCCGAACCCTATACAGGGTGGCAGAGAGATCGACTCGAAACCTGCTACCATGGATTCAGTCCATGATTCTGAACCTCCGGCGTTGAAATTTTTCGTCGATTATTAATTAAAAAAAACAGCTTTTCCGTACATTTTGACCTCGTTGGTCACTTTTCTATGAAACAGCAATTTTTTTCTTAAATAACCGACGAAAAATTTAAATGCAGGGGCGCTCAGAATCATGTAAGTACTGAATCCATGGTAACAGTTTTCGCGTCGATGTCCCTGCCAGCCTGTATAGAGCAATGGCCGACTTAATACTTAAGTATGCAGGTTTTATGATATCGAATAAAAATACAATCGTACCCGACGGCTTATCATAAATCTATTAATGCAAGGGTATTGTCAGATAAATGATAATATAGGCGGTTTATGGTAGATAAGATAATGAATGTCAGACAGATGAAGTGTATATGGCTTTACCGTATTTAAATTTATTACTCACTAGCGACCCGCCCCGGCTTTGCACGGGTGCAATTTTTTTTTGTCCGGTAAAATTGTAATTTTGAATCTGTGATATCTTTTAAAGTATTGTTTTTAATGATATGATGTCAAGGCATATTTAAATCTAAATTAAATGCCCAATTTAAATAACATATTTTATTGGAAAAGGATAAATAAAACCGGTTAAAATAGCTTTTGAAATAACAATGAAATTATTATGAAATTCTGAAACATAAAAATGGTTACTGTTGGTCATCCTTAGAAGATAGACATATGCTATCGGGGACATTTTATTGGATTTTTTAAGATCTACAATTCTGTAGAACATAAATTTGATGTATCTCTTATGGTTTACGCGGGGTAAGCCAGTAAAGCTCCCAGTCGGCATGACTTTTTCCGACATCTTCGACAATAATCGTCATATTTCAGCCAATTTACACAAAACCTTAATGAATTATATACAAAAACCATCCGCATGAATCACTCCGTCCATTGGTGAATACCGTTTGAAAATCCGTTCGGCAGTTTTTAAGTTTATCGCGTTCAGACAGACAGACAGACGTGGCGGGGGACTTTGTTTTCTAATATATAAGGATAAGGATTAGCATTATTAAGTTCATTATATTTATAGTCTATGTTTTCTGGAATAAAGTACCTTTCAAATGGTGACAGATTTTTTCAAATAGGAGCTGTGGTTCCAGAGATTACCCTCCACATATACACAAACTCAAAATATTCGCTCTCTCTCTCTTTATAATATTAGTATAAACAACGAAATTAAATAACTTACAATTACGGAAAATTCAAAAGCGTTTCAAAATCAGTAGTCGTTTTTTCAAATTAGGCTGAGAATCAGCCCTTTTAGAACGTCAAAATTATTGACAGTCCCCCAAAACGTCCGCCCTTCGCCACTTTCTAGTGCTGAAGTGAAGCACCAGACTCCCCAATAGCACATTTATTGTGTAGTTTACAATATCTAAAAGAGTTCACACGTACGGACACGAAAAGCGAATTTGTTTTATACTAGGCACGGATGTAATGCCGACATGTTGATCATCGAGATTCCTGAGCTATATCTAAATTCAATATTATTGTATTATGAATATGAAACTTCCGGAATAAATGCTCTAAATAATGGTGAGATCCGCATCAATATCCATTGTGTAGTTAAGAAGATATCAACGATCACACAGACAGACACGTCAAATAACTTTGTTTTATGCAAAGTATGTATAGATGAAGTTGATGAAGTGTCGTGATGGCCCAGTGGTTAAGGCCTCGCCTCTCATGCACGAGGTTGTGGGTTCAAATCCGGGCAAGTACCAATGTGACTTTTTCAATTCATACGTACTTTCTGAGTTTATCTTGAACGTTACTGACATCGGTGAAGGAAAACATCGTGAGGAAACCTGGACTTATAGTTAAGATAAGTCTGAAATCGCCAACCCGTCTTGAGTAAGCGTGGTGATCAATGCTCGTGCCTTCTCTGTATGAGAAGAGACCTTTGCCCTGCAGTGGGACAGTAACAGGCTGGTATTATTTATGTATAGATATTTACATATCAAAGTGTTACAACACGCGTAGGCGAATCAAAATCAAAAGTTATTTATTCAAACTAGGCTGAAAATCAGCACTTTTTGAGCACCAAAATTACAGACAGTCCCCCAAAACGCCCGCCCCTCGCCATTTCCTACTGCTTAAGCTGGGAAGAAGTGGCGCAACAAACTCCCCAGCAGCCGTCTGTTAAGACGCAGATATATGCCAGTGACCTTGAGTGGTTAGCTTACGTGTTCTGTACTGAGCTCACGCAACGCGTCGTACGTCCAGCCAGTAATAGGACTCGCCCATCAAGGAGCGCTGTCCCAAATTAGACGCATTGTTAATTTATGATACATAAAACAAAAGATATTTTAATAAAACACGTGTACTAAAAGATCAATAATTAAATACGCTTGATAGATTTTACGTGATTCTCAGTTTTTATCCGCGTTAGACATAACTTTACAAATTCATTTCACTATGTAATTAAAACATAATCTATTAAGAAAATGCTTTAATTTAACATATATTTTTTCCAAATCATTAACACTACTCCTTTAAACGTGATCTTCATTATAAAATCATTAAAAGACGGTTATCGTCGCCTTAAGATTTGAATTTGCAGATGAATCTATCGAGATATGAGGAACTGGGTGGAAAGTTCCTCATCCTCCATTGAAAGGGGAGGATCTTCCGACCAGATGGGTATTGTGTCTGGTGGGCTACTGCCCGAGGGGACGTTTGTTTGGTGGTTCCTGTCTGTCAGTCTTATTTTCGTTAGATTATAAACTGTCGAAAACTTGTGAACTCGGTGAAATGGGTTATGTTAGAACTGTGGCCAACCGCGAGCGTTCTGGCGAGCGCTAAAGTTGCTCGCAGCTAGGCAGGCTATTTAGTATTAGCGCGAGGTGCGTTACGTCGCAAGCAAGTTTGATGCATGCACGCACAACGTTGTTTTTCGACGGAAAAATAGACAAAATAACAGTTAAACAATCTCAATCTGTTATTTTGTCTATTATTCCGTCGACAAAACCCGTTTCTACGGTGGTCATGCTAAGCGTGCAGTTCACAATTTGTCGAGTTTCCCCATAGATATGTAGATTATAAACTATGGAAAAATAATGCGTTTGCAAATGGTTTGTTGCAATTTTTCATGTTACAAACTGGCACATAATACGAACAGGCGGTGCATTATTTTGAACGTTGAGACAAACAAGCCCTGGCGACGCGGGCCTCGCGCATGCGCAAAGGACCTGCAGGAAAAAAGATGGCGTAGGTAGTGCATTATGTTCAATATCAACATACTGGTTTTCTCCCACGTAAAATTATATTGAAATGATTTTTTATTAATGCTAGTATTTTTGGCTAGCTCGTGGCAAAGTAATAACAGCCGCATGGGTCGATCCATCAGGTTAAGCTACGCTTGCCGGGGTTGGTCCGTGGATGGGTGATCATCTTTACATACTGAGACTCCTCCGTGCTTCGGAAAGCACGTAAAGCCGTTGGTCGCGGCTGTCATTCGTGGATCTTTGACAGTCGTTACGGGTCGTCAGAAGCCCGAGTTTGACAACTAGTCTTACCAAGGGGTATCGTATTACCCAGTAACTGGGTTGTGGAGATAGGCACTCAAAATGCTAGGCAGATGATGACATATTACGTATATGTAAGGCACCAGTCCCACCGCTGCCGATCAATGAGAAGCGCGTAGAACTAGCAACTAAAAACGAGTTGGCGAGCAGTGAATGCACGACGGCGACTCGCTGGTATGCCTATATATGGTATGCCCGCCAATAGTTACCTCTCTTTGTTAGCTCTTGTCACTGCGACAAAGGAGAACTCGCACTGCGGTGTGAACAGCCAGCGAGCATCTCTTACCAACTTAGCTACTTAAATTGCAAAAACCAGATCAGTTTTGAATCTCAGTCTTAGCTTCTTCGCCTACAAAATACCTTTTTATTGCCAAAGCAATTACAACTCTATGGCGCATGTAATAAAATTGAAATTCAAGATAAATCAAAGCATGAATTATATTTCAACTATTATGACCTTACTGACAAGGGACCTACAATCTTTTGTATGTTTCTCGAGCGTGAAAATCGTTGATAGCTTCCTCTTCGGAGGTGGGACGGGTGCCTAAAGGAAATCAAAACATTACAACAATATCATTTGTCTATGTTTACTTTCAATAAGGCGTATGTGATCAGCTGGCAATATGCCTAAGTCGTTACATTTAAACCTGTCTACATTAATCATCTTTTGTGATTAATTAAGTACATATTCTTGGCCATATTATAGTGTTACCGGAAAACCAATCCTTGTAGATAGTGCGCAAACCGAAACAACGCGCCAACACTGTATTCAGGGAACAACACAATAAAAAATTGTCCCTTCGAGCGAATTTCACCAATGAACATTGATCTGACCGCCTACTGGCGGCGGCGTCGTAAAAAGATGCCCATCCATAGATAAATATCACCCGTCTCTCCACTAGTCCATTGCCTACTCAAGGATGCATATCCAGTACGGCTCGCAAATCCTTCCATATCCTAAGGGCACGTCTTCCCTACCATTACCGAGCCACCCGGTCTACTCCTTGATATGCTTATGGCCTCTGTAGCCCCATGAAACATGAGGCTCCAGGGGCTAGTGCAAAACTTGGGGTTCATTCGATTTATTGAGTCTGGTTAATCCATGCTGGGATTGGTGCATTTCACTATTCACTACTATTTTGCCCACCGTGTAGTTCTGATACTCTCCTAATACCAAAAGATAAATTGTTTCATCCTTATTCAGCTATAGGCCGAAAGTGGTAGTTATTTTTAGACTAACAAAAACCAGATATCCAAAACTACGTGGTACGGATATCTGGTTTTAATTGTCTAAAAATACTTGCCACTTTATAATTTATACTGATTTATTCATAGGTTAACGTAAAAAACACTTGCTAGGCCCCCAAAGAGGTGTCAAAAAAAGAAGGTATTACTACTATTACGAGGTAACCAAAACAGTTGAAGGTTAGGATTTGGGTCGAGTTAATGGTTTAGTTCGCCCTCTATTAACTACATGGATGACTCCCATTGAAGAAAAAAATCGCAAGGAAACCGGCTTGTCCTAGAACTAAAAAGTCGAAGTCATCTACTAACCCGCACTGCGCCCGCGTGGTGTATTACCCTGTCCGATCCGAAAGGGGCTTATAGGTACTACAATAACATTACCTAAAAATAATAAAAAAAACGAATTTTTTATGAAAAAAAAAAAAAAATTGCTATTTAAAAATCACAATTTTAGTACCAAAATTACCCCAAATTCATTAAATATTTGTAGACGACCGCTAAACGGCCACCCGCGCCCCATGTAATATTCCCCATTGAAGAAAAATAAGACGATTTTTTTTTCCTAATTTAATTTCCACATAATTAGACTCTTAGTACGATAACAATACTAAAGTAACCTAACATCACCCTCACTGATCGCCAGGGTTTTTTTCAACATGTATAGGAGGCTTGTGTCCCAGCAGTGCCAACTTACGCTCTGCCACCATCGACAAACACTGACAAAATATTTTGTTATTGAAAATATCTTCTCTTCCTATTACAGAAACTTCAAATGTGTGGCACGGAGGAGGAGATGAGGGAAGTGGCCGGCAGGATCTGTCGCAACTACCTCCACGGGGCCTGGAAGACCGTAGACCCTAAGGAGCTGGACTTCAAAAGGATCAGGTATTTTTTCTTTATGTCATAGTTTTTCGTCATTCGTATCCGCACCTGTTACAGTATAATTAGCCCATGCAGTGCCCCAGGTAAAATTTTGAAAAGTAACGGCCAAAACTACGGATTTCGCTTAGGGAGTAGGCCCCCTGAATCGAATGAGCAGACCCTAACAACTGCGTAGCACCACTGACTGGCTGAGAACAAAGCGCCCATAACGACGGGCGAAACTACGAATTTCGCTTAGGGAGTAGGCCCCCTGAATCGAATGAGCAGACCCTAACAACTGCGTAGCACCACTGACTGGCTGAGAACAAAGCGCCCATAACGACGGGCGAAACTACGAATTTCGCTTAGGGACTAGTTGTTGTATGTTGAGCAACATAGATGTTCCGAAGCAATTACGACATCTATTCGGGTTTTATAATACGACAAAATGATAAACAATCACAATATGACATTTTGTCTATTCTTCCATCGACAAAACCTGTTTCTATTGTGGTCATGCGAAGCGTGCAGCGTGTAATAGCGTGCTGCCTAACTTATGCCTGTAAGGTCGGCAGCACGCTATTACACGCTGGAGAATCAGGTGGATAGTGGTTACCTCCGGGTATAGACACTCGCAACACCACGGATTTTGCCGATGTTAGAGACAAAGTTGAAATGTCAAATTGCCTTTTATTTATTTAAGATATACATGCATAACTTCACAGATTTATATACTTAAAGTAAAATATTAACAAAAAATAACTTTTTAAATTAAAAAAAACTGACTTTCAAAAAAAACACAAAAAAAGTGTGAGTTTTTTTTTGGAAGTCGGTTTTTTTTAACAAAAAGTTATTTTTTGTTTATAAAAACAAACTAAGTTTAAACAAAAAAACTTAACTAAACTTAACTTTATACTTTATAAAACCAAATACACCGACTTCCGAAATTAAAGTAATTTTTCACTTTTTTGTGTTATTTTTAGTCGATTTTTCTTACATGCACTAAAATTTTACCAAGGTTTTGAGATTTTTTCCCTTTGGTACCATGACCCATAGCTCGTATAAAAAAAAAAATGGTCACAATCCGATGAATAGTTTCGGTGAAATGTGTGGACAAACATACATACACATATAAAAACGTTATATATTTGTTTGGATACCCTTCTAGACTTGCATACTTACGTATCGAATTGATAACCAAAAAAAAAGTCGGTAAAAAGAACACTAGAAATTAACAATTGACAAACCGAGAAACAATATAAAGAAAAAAATGTGTCTAGTTTGCCCAGAATATTATGTATCTCTTCTTCTCTCGAACTATATGGGAATAGCTCATGCCGTGGTAACAATATTATCCAGTCGGCAAGTTGGTAGTGACACTGAATGTCAAGGGTGCGCCCCACATATTTAGGTACAGTGTTTATCGGGTCTTTAAAATTTAAATACACATCAGTTATTTGTTAATAGAAGGCCACTGTTTGATCGAGTATCGATTTGCTTGCGAGGTCAAGTTTTGATGGGAAAGCTACACGCGACCTCTTTCAATCTCAAAATCAAAGTAGTTACAGTACGACACAACTTCGATGTAGCATAAATTTTAAAATTTTCATTCATTCATTTCAATTTTACGAATGTATTTGGTTAAATGAGTTTACAAGTTATTGCGTTTTCGTAAAGATCATTTTCACCTAAAGCAGTAATAAATATTGGTGATTTTAAAGGCGCACTAGCTTAGGATATAACAATGAAATTTTTATCAAATTCTGAAAGATAAAAATGGTTACTGTAGGTCATCCTTAGAAGGTAGGTAGACAAATGCCATCGCGGACTTTTTTGATGAACGTTTTAAGATCTACTATTCTTTAGAACATACATTTGATGTATCTCTTACGGCTTACGCGGCGCACGCCAGTAAAGCACCCAGTCGGCATGACTTTTTCCGACATCTTCAACAATAATCGTCATATTTCAGCCAATTTACACAATACCTTAATGAATTATATACAAAAACCATCCGCATGAATCACTCGGTCCATTGGTGAAAACCGTTTGAAAATCTGTTCGGTAGTATTTGAGTTTATCGCGTTCAGACAGACAAACATACGCGGCGGGGGACTTTGTTTTATGATATGTAAGGAAGAACGATGTAGAAAAACGGACAAGTTAAAAACGTCCAGCACCTTTAGCATGAGCACAATAGAAACTGGTTTTGTCGACGGAAGAATAGACAAAATGACAGATTCACAATCACAATCCGTCATGTTGTCTATTTTTCCGTCGACAAAACCCGTTTCCATTGTGTTCATACTACGCGTGCTATGCGCGTCTTTAAAGCTATAGTGAAAGATTTATGGAAGACGAAGACAAATCAATTGGGATAAGGGCAGGAGCATGGTGTTGGTCATCATCACCTTAAAACGCTCCCACTACTGGGACACAGGCCTCCTCTCTGTGAGAGGGAGTGAGCCGTAATCCACCACGCGCCCAAGCGTGGTTTGGTAGATGTCACGTCTTTGAATTTTTGGTTCTAGAACATTGCGGTTTCCTCACGATGTTTCCTTCACCGTTGTGAGAGCAGTGGTGATAAAATAATTTACACAAAGTGCCTGTCAGGGTTCGAACCTAAGAAATGTCAGCACAACTGACAGGGTCCTCTAGGACCGATGCCTGCCGGGGTCGCGGGAAAGTCCGAAAGGGATACCGTGGCCTCTGGCAATGTACACACGGCTACACATCAAGCTATACATTTCCAGTATAAGCTGAGCTCGCATTGTACGGACATCTTAAAAAATGCGAGATCAGCATAAACTGGAAATGTATAGCTTGATGTGTAGCCGTGTGTACAGGCAACTAAAGGAACACGGGTAGTTTTTAGTCACTAAGAGTCTGACCCGCTCTCCTGCTTCGCCCAGAGCGGGAGAAGTTATTTGATAATTTACCACCCAAAAAAAAGAGTTCTATCTAACCTACGGCCAGCAACTAGGGTTGCCATCCGTCCGGGTTTCCCTGGATTTGTCCTTGTTTAGAGGGGGAATGTCCGGGCGGGGCTACATTTGTAGTCCGGGTTTAAAAAAATTAAGACTTGGGCCGCCCGCGAAACCCACTGTGCCCGCAAGCCGCGGTTAACCGACTAAATAATTATACCGAATAAATAATTCTAACTGATTATTAAAACAATTTGTAACAAACTTTAATAAGATTCTGTTTTGTTAGGTACATTTAAAATTATGATGAAAGATGACTAAATTTAATTTCAACTGTTTTTTATTACTCTGACTGTTTAAAAAAACCTGTTGACATGTCCGGGTTCTGGGCTCTAAAATCCGGGGTTTTCACGCGTCTTGTCCTGGTTGCCAAATTTTAGAGATGGCAACCCTACCTAAAACTAGTAAGCCGCGGCCGTTACCACCAGGCCACCACTGCTCAAGTTTACTTAACAAGTCAGTTCAAGTTTACATATTAAACACAATATATTGACCTCTTTTCAAATCGATTGTTTTAATCAATTATAACCGGTTAAAACCTTGTACTTTCCGGTTCTCATTAACTGTTAGTGATAAGGATGTGTGTGTGAAAAACATGTGAATTTTGATAAGGTAGGTAATTATCACAATAATTTGTAATTACATTATTAATGTTAGATGTAAGAATGACGAGAGTGGAAATTGTCAATAAAAATTATGTACTCAGCACTTGATAAATAAATCAGCCTGTAATATTCCAACTGCTGGGATTCAGGCCTCCTCTCTGTAAGAGGGCGCGTAGCACATACATTTTGACAATAATAAATTTGATGTAGTCAGGGTGATCTGATGTAGTTCGCCTAACTGAGCATAAATCTAGACTGTAAGCTGCCAATGAGAATTTCCTGGCTCATTGACGTAATGTTGCTTGCCTGTCGGTCTTCTACAGAGTGTTCTTCGGAGAGTGTGCGCAGGAGCTCCACGACCTGCATGCGTTGCATGACAACCATAGAAACTGGTTTTGTCGACGGAAGAATAGACAAAATGACAGATTGTGGTTGTTTATCTGTGATTTTGTGTATTCTTCCGTCGACAAAACCCGTTTCTATTGTGGTCATGCTAATCGTGCTGATCCCACCAACTCCCTTCCACTATTGGACTACCAGACGTACTGCAGGGTACCATCCGCACTTGGTCGATATACCGACTAATCGTACTCAGCGCTTTTCCTCCACAGTAATTATGTGCAGGGGCAAAGTGTGGACCTCTCTGCCAGCGTCTGTGTTCCCTTCCACATATAACCCTGCATTCAAAGCAAGAGTGAACACCTATCTTCTGGACGCGCTCGTTCCATCATGGACCTCATCCATCGCTTTCCATTGGGCGAGATTGAGGTCAAGAGCTGACCCAAATCTCAATAAAAAAAATGCTTTTCCATGTTTTTTTTTTACCACAACGGGGAAGCTCTTGGCCTGCATCTCATCTGATGGTAAGTGATGTTCAGGCCGAAGGTTGAAGCGAGCTTCACCCGGCATCCTCAACCACAGAGAAACTGGCTATCTTACCTCTCACTGCCGAAACACAACAATGCTGTTAACATTGTTGTAATGGCGATAGACTTAGATAAGATGGTGGTAGCTAGCCAAGCGGATCAAACTCAGGATCTGACGAGTAGTCCACAGTAATAAGGATTAGATTATAAACTTATTATTTTTATTGGTACTATTCTTTAAACAGACTTCCGGACCCAGGCTGGCTGAAGCAAGGAAAACCTGTTCAGTAAGAAATTCATAGACGACTCCGCCTTGGAGTGTAAATGTGATGCAGTTCCACAATCGATGTGATTAATATCGTGTCCTGCGTGTCTCCATAAACGATGGGAATAATATCGTGTCCAGCGTTTCCTGGTGTCTGCTTGTTAGGTATAGAAACTGTTGGATGCTACTGAAGGTGCCAAACTCGTTACTGAATTCTGGGCTATAGTTTGACCGATACCGGATACCACCTTAGGTATGTGCGCGGTGAGCCGAGGAGCAGTGTAGGCTGCTCATTCATCAATTACCCACATGCCTTGCCGCGCATTCCTAACGCCCGGTACAGTGGTCTCGGTCAAACTATATCTCCATTAAAATTGCCATTGACACGCTAAGAAGTGTATTTATCGGGCTCAAATGAGTCAATGAATGAATGAATGCGTTTAGTTTCGAGCGCTGTTTTTAAAGCAATCCATATTTAAACTTGTGCATTACCATTTTTTTAAACGCAATTGCTTATCGTTTCGAATCAAACCGGCGACATCGCTGTATTGCGTTTAATTTACCATCGATATCCAAGGCCAGACTAAGGTTAGGTATTAAAAGAAGTCGATTACATAAGCTTTTATATGCAGAGACGCAAAAAATGTAAATAAATACGGGGGACCTTGACTTTAGCAGGACAAGTTCTGTTGATGCGGGGCATGGTATTAGCGATAGCGTTTTAGAAACCGAGTTGAAATAGACTCTGCTATACCCATTAATACAGATGATTCACTCCGCATTTTAGGTATGAAGCTACAGAGAGAGGCTCGACTTGTTGGGCCAATTCAGTGAGTGTAACGTAGTCAGAAGATCTTAGATTTACGCGATAGAAAGAGAGGCAACTTCTAGATGAATATAACTGTCAGCACCAACTGACGGGGTCCGTAAGGACCAATGCCTGCTGGGGTTGCGGGTTTGTCCGAAAGGGATATCGCGGTCCCGGCACACGGGCAACGGAAGGAACACGGGTGGGTTTTAGTCAGTAAAAGTCTGACACGCCCTCTCGGTCCGCCCAGAGCGGGAGAAGTCATTTGACGATTTCCCATCCTCAAAAAAAAAAAAAAAATGTAATTATTGCTGAATTGCACTTTATTGTGTTGTAGCAAGAGTCGCTTTTTATTTAAATGATTTTGCGGAGTGAACCATCTGTACGATTACGTGATCGTTTACATGAATCATGAAGTACAAATGGCGAGGACGGCTTCCAGTTTTCTGAGTGGCATCTGAATGCGACGATTCCATCGTGAATTCACGCGACCGATCGCTTTGGCTTGGACTCGGGGATATGAATAGTGAAGCTATATTTTATTTATATAGCTCACTCAAAAATAAAGATAGTTCAAAAGGCACGAAAGTAAGTGTACCCGAAAAATTAATAACCTCTCATGAGTGTATATTTTGGTCAAAACAATCTCATTCCGCAAAGTAATGATTGCAGGCACCTTATTCGTAAAATTTTGGACAAATATAGCTGTTGTCATTGAAAAACTGTGTCTTTTTCTCAAATAAAAGATAAGAATAGAATTCCAGAAAACCGATGTTAATCCTTGTTTTTCTCAAATTCTATCCTTGTCTATACAGCGGAATTTGCAAAAAAATACCAAGTAACCCAAGTTAGAGGTTTACACCGGACGACGCATCTTATTTTTTTTATATATATACAAATAAAAGACACATTCAACAATCTGTGCCTACTACTTCTGTAAGGTCAGAGAGAGTATTTTCGGCGACAGGACAAATACTAAATGATTGAAGAAACATGTTACGCTATGACGCTGTTGACAAACATGTCAACTAACAATGACAACAAATAAATGCTGATTTGATTTAAGAAACACAATAGTGTTTCTTAAATCAAAATCAGCATTTGTTGTCTTTATATAACTTTTTATTTTTTAATAATTGATTATATAAAGTATATCAATTGATTATTCTTATTTCTTAATTTTTAATGTATAAATGAAAAAAAAAGTAACAAAATTTCTTTATTCTCCGGTGACCTCTGGTTTTTCACCGGAGATTGCCCAATTACCGGTGAATTCAATCGATTGTTAAAATCTCGCTCCGTTGCAAACCTCTAACCCAAGTGTGGCATTGATTTAAAATACCTACCACTAACGCCTTTTAACTTAGACCACACACCGAAATCAGTATTGAAAAAAATATCGTGTGCTTCGTGCAAACGTTTGTAATAAATTTAATCCCACGGTAAAAAAAAATGAAATTACTTTATTTTTTACCTAGCCTCTCTTTTATAAAACGTGTCGGTTTTTTAATTTGTAAACAAGGTAAAAACTCTGGGTTTTGTTACACATTTCCTGAGGTGAAGTAATTTGACTGTTTGAGGTAAAAAGATTATTCTAGAAAAACCTGTTTTTTGTGATAATTCCTTATACTTTAGAGCGTATGAGTTTCATTGAATATGGAGATCATAAAAAATTTGATTCTCGTGGCTAAATAATAACATCCGCATCGGTCGATATTCAAGGTTAAGCAACGCTTGCCGAGGTCGGTCCGTGGATGGGTGACCATCCATAACATACCGACACCCCTCCGTGTCTTGGAGAGCACGTTAAGCAGTTGGTCCCGGCGTTACGGGAAGCCACAAGCCCAAAAGTTTGACAATAGCATGACCACAATAAAAACGGGTTTTGTCGACGCAAGAATAGACAAAATCACAATCAGTTATTTTGTCTGTTCTTCCTTCGACAAAACCCGTTTCTATGGTTGTCATGCTACGCGTATTGTCTTGCCAAGAGGTATCGTGTTACCCAGTTTCTGGGTTGTGGAGGTCAGATAGACGGTCGCTCCATGTACTCGTAAAATCGCTAAAAACAGGCTTTGCTTGGACAGTTCTAGTTGTTCTCGTATTTTATTTTTTTGTTATTTTTGTAATTCGTTTATTTGTTTACTAATTTATTTATTTATGTAGAAGTATTATAATTATGTATTAGGTATGTTGAAACTGTTTGTACTCCCCGTCACTTGTCCATAAGGGTTCATTAGAAAACCAGCGTCAGGCAGCATTTTTTTTAACCTTTTTGGCGTAGCTGTGACTCCGTGAGGTACACACTTATTGCCAAAAGATTACTTCCACTTTTAGTTTGTTTTTATTTTGTGTTTCGCGAACTGTGTCCAAATAAACGTTTTCTTTCTTTCTTAAAATACTGATATTCAGCTGCATCCGGTTAGACCGGAAGCAGACCCCAACATAGTTGAAAAAAGGCAGACAGCTTACAATGTTACGGAAAGCACTTAAAATTAAACATAACAACGCATTTAGTGACCGTTTTGTGGAGCACTGGAAAATTACCCGTTGATAACACACGCATTGTTTAGTGAGTACTGATAACGAGTTATTAATGCGTATCCATCTCTTATTGAGCTGTCACCCATCTTGTTTTGTAATGACTGAGTAGATATTCAAAAATATTTTTCAAAATTGTACTTATAGAAATAATTGGTAACTTAACTTTGATGTCTTACTTGCGTTATATCTCGTGTCAGAAAGTGATGTATCTCGTTTGAGCAGATGTTGTATCTTGTGACGGAACGAGATGCATTTCGTGTCGGAACGAGATGTATCCCGTGTCTCAACTCATGCCAAAAATGTTAGCCAGTCAGCAAGGTGGTAACAAGGCTGACAGTCCAGGGTGCGTCAGACGTACATTTAAGAGCGTTTATTCTGAAGGTGGCCAACGTCGCAAATAGATGTCAAATATTTCGCTGTTTTGATTAATTTGGCAATATTACTGAGTGGAAATAAAAAATGTGGCTAACTAGCGAACTAGAATATTGATTATGAAATGCAATAATTAATATCGTAACGCCGAATTTTTAGTTTTAGATGTAAAAAAACTATTTGGAAACTTTCTAAATGCGTTTTTTACAGCTAAAATGGGTACAACATCAAAGTCAAAGTCAAACAATTTATTTCAATTAGGCACATAAAAGGCACTTATGAACGTCAAGTTTACAAAAAATAGAATTGATTCTAGTCGCCCCTGCCAAAAGGTAGTTTTCGTATGGAGAAGAATGGGCAAGAAACTCCACCGTTACTCTTTTAAAATGTTTTTACAATATTTTGTATACATTAAATTCTATGTTATAATTGCAATTCATTATTAATATTCTATTTCGCTAGTTAGCCACATTTCTTATTTCCATTCAGTAATATTGCTATAGGAATCAAAACGGGTAAATATTTGACAGTTATTTGCGACGTTGCCAACTTTTAGGATAAACCCTCTTAAGTATGAGTTGATAAAAAGGATTTGAAAAGGCTTGAACGTGTGGCGATACTTGAGTTTATCAGAACGCTAGCTCTCATACTTACTTAAAAAACCGGCTAAGTGCGTGCACATTGATGGGTTCCGTAGTTGGGATTAATAAGCCCACGTCCGCACCGACGTAAAAATATCGCGGCGGGATTTTATCGCGCACTGGATTTTCGGTGTTGATCCGAGCGTTGATAACCCAACGCGCTGGAACGCACTCTCGTCCCAGCGCGTTGGAAAAACACACTATTGGATTTTAAACTCTCGGCGCTAAGCAGAGCGTTAAAAATCCAGTGTACTCATGCGCAGTATTGATTTTATGAACCCCTGTAAACGAAAAGATTCCGTGTCAAAAACTATTCACTTAAATCTTGAATTAAATAAATTAATCACTTGGAAACATCGTAATACTTTTGATTATGATGATTTTTTTTTATGAAGCCCACTTCCACCTTCGGCCTGATCATCACTTACCATCAGGTAGAATGCAGGTCAAGAGCGTACCACGTAGTGACTTAAAAAAATGACAAGTTTTGATAGGTTTCTTACTAATTATTTCTATCTTCCTGTCCCCAGCGGAGGTCTATCAAACTTCCTTTACTACGTAGCGCTCCCCGACGACACGTCCAAATGGGGGACTTACCAGAAACGGGAGAGTTCTCCTGATGAAACCGAATGCTCAGATAACGCGGAGGGCAGGTCCAGGCGCAAGAGTGTCGTGAAGAGCTACTCTTTTACTTCGCTTGAGGAACCTAGGAAGGCAAGTTAATTTTACTGATGTTTTTAGTCCTTATTTTTGTTTACTAGACAAATCGTTATTTTTAAGGCGGATGCTCTTAGGTAGCCCGTGATTTTTTTTGTAATTTGGAGGTCAGTGTCAGGTTTTATGTCAAAAAAAAAAAAAAACATTAACCTACAAGGGCACTTATGAAACGTCAGAAGCTAGGTGCACGGTTCCAATTGGTATTTTCCTATGGAGAAGAGCCGGCAAGAAACTCCACGGCTACTGTTTTAAAAGTAAATGGTTTTTGCAATATTTTCAAACAACAGTATTAATAGTTATGGGAATAACAGTATATATGACTCGTGACCGTAACAAATATGGCTTTAGTGAATTATAATCATTAGCAATAATTTATTATTGACATAATCTACTCATTAAAATGTTTTTATTTTATGAGTTGTATTGCAATTTGAGGTAATGTAAATTATTTTTGCATAAGTACTATTACATAGAATCAAGTTTTTCCAACTGATCAGACAGCTGTGCTGCTGGGGAGTTTGTTGCGCCACTTCTTCTTCCCAGCTTAAGCACTAGGAAGTGGTGAAGGGCGGACGTTTTTGGGGGACTGTCTTGTTTAATTTTGACGTTCGAAAAGTGCTGATTCTCAGCCTAGTTTGAATAAATGACTTTTGAATTTGAATTTATTTGAAGCGATCCTCGCATGAATACACTCTTAAGACACTTATGGTTCAGTGAACCTGAACGCGTCGTTACGCCGACAGAGGGCGTTTTATACAAGCGACGCGAAATTATTCACCAAAAATCCTTAAAATGTTAAGAGTAACTTTAGGGGGCATCAAACATCAAATAGGTAGTAAACATCAAGTAGTCGTAGGTTCTCTTAAAAGTTAAACTTCATCATTCGATTTGTTATTAAATCTTTTATTCATCATACATTGCTGCTTCCCTTCAGGTGTTACTCCGTATCTACGGCCAGGTGCACGGCGAGCGCGCAATGGACGCGATCGTAACAGAGTCCGTCATATTTACACTACTGTCGGAGAGGCGGCTCGGTCCAAGATTACATGGAGTCTTCTCTGGAGGCAGGATTGAGGAGTATATTCCTGTAAGTTGTCTCTTTTCTGTATTGTTTTGTTCAACTGTGAGTGTGGTAAACTATATTGGCTAGATAACGTACTGAAATGAAAAACTACGGGTGTAAAAATACGTGTAACGAAGCCGAGAGTCACTTGCACTTGCATTCCGACATTGTGATATTTTTTTTGTACTTACTGGACCATAACTGGGAACTTTCTGGTTACGGAGATATTGAAGGTCTAAATTCCAACTTTGTTCATTTTCACGAAAACAAGGTTTGCGTGCGTTACATTGCGCGCATAAATATCGATTTTCACACCAAAAATAAAAGTCGTTCTTTTTTGCAAAAATTTTTGGTAGTTTAGATGTATAGGATGCGTTGATAACGGCTATGTGATGGGTCTTTTTACACTCTGTATATAGAATTTTCGACTGCATCATCACTTGCCATCAAGTGAGACAGTGGTCAACAACATAGATAAAAGAAATCAGTTCAAAATATCAATTTGGCATACGAAATAGTCTTTTTTGGAACATATCGGAATATAATCTTAAAATTTTGCTGAGTTTTGGATCAATTTTATTATTATTTTTCTAATTCATGTCATTACGACGGAAAAAATATGTAATTAGCTGTTAAAAAGGTTATTTTGGCGCGTGGCCAAAATCGGAACTACGCCGCCATCTTGCTTTTTCAAGTGGAGTTTGACAAAACATATGCTCAATGTTTACCAACATCGCCCCCCTGTGTACGTCATTCGAGCGCCAATTGTTACTGAGATAGTGCTCTGTGACTGATAAACAAACATTTCCACAGACTCTAGAAAAATATGGTTGTAATTTTTTTGCCAAAAGGATCTAGGCGTAAAGTATAGATATTTTTATAAATTTATTCTTCGACATTTGGAATCAAATAAAATGGTTTTGTGGTAAGCACGTAGATATTATAAGATAAAAATAAAACTATATAAATATGAAAAACATATTTTAAAACCTTTCATTCAAATCACTTTCCGATTTCTTTTTCAATTATGTAAATCGTTCATTTTCTATTTTATCTGTGGTACTATGTCATTGGTTATCTACGGTGATCGTATGTTCGGCTATCAATGCCGGTAATTGGGTATTTCTGTTAGGAAATTCTCAGTTGCAGCCCAGGTATATCGCGATAGACCCGCTTTCGAGTGGGGCCTAATACCGGACACCGGAAGTACGTCCTAAGCAGGAAACGCACGCGTGGTATGTAATTTGACATTTAATGTCTAAGAAATATGGTTGATTTTTGTTCGTAGTGGATTTACAGGGATTTTTTGTATTTATTTATTGTGAAAATAAAAATATAGTCGTATATGGACGCTTTATAGTCAGTGAAATTTTTGTTTGATAAGAGATTAATTTTAATTACAAAACGGGCTCAAAACAATTATTTGGATTACAACAATCGGCCAAAATCTAAATTTGCGATCTTCGGCCGATATTAGGGTGATGGCCGATATTAAGAACTTAATGCTGTACTTAGCCGGAATTAGGAATAGACGAGCCATTTCCACAACATTCCCAAAACGCCTATCACTCTCCATTTTAAGTTGATATTTGACCGATGGCCGCATTCAAAACTGCACTTGGACGGAATTAGGAATACACCTGCCGTTTCCCTAAACTCCTTCCAAAAAGCCACTCACCATTTTCGCTGATATAAGGCGATGGCCGGTATTTGGACACTTAGGCATAATTCGGAAAACACGACCCATTCCATAGAACTCACTTTAAAGTCTTATTTTAGGGCTATCACACCCTAAATCAGGCCTACCTCACTCGTATCTTCACTCTATACTCAGTTTGAAGCCCACCCCCTCTTTCACCCCACCACCAGAATTCACCCTTCTAAATCTACCCCCATTTTTCAGGCCCGTCCTCTTCTTACGAAGGAATTAGCGGAACCGGGGCTGTCAATGAAGATAGCGGAGAAGATGGCGGCCATTCACTCTATGGAGGTCCCTCTGAACAAGGAACCCAACTGGATCTGGAAGACCATGTATAAGTGGTTGAAGACTGTCAAGGAGGAGAGGTTGTCGGGAAATATTCAGGGAAAGGTGAGTGTCTTAGCTAAACAAAATTTAATACAATGCATTTATTTGAAACTCGCGCCCCGCGGTTTCACCCGAATGAGTCTCGATCCCGCGGGAACATCGGGATAAAAAGTATCCTATGTCCTAATCTAGGTCATGGTCTACCCATGTGTCTAATTTCATCCAAATCCGTTCAGCCGTTTTAGCGTGAACGCGTAACAAACAAAATCAGTTTCCATTTAATATGAGTTAGGATATTACAGGCCCTTTTGTATAAGGATGATGCGTGGGTAACAAAAATGAAATTCTAATTAGTCCGTCAGTCAGATAATAAAAAAATATTAGACACGTATTTTCTGCTATATCATATTAATAAAAAAATACTTAGATAAAACGCATTTTAGGTTGGGGAGTGGGGGTCGCTACGTCACTAGTACGTATAAAATCTACATACTCGTGACGTCATGGCACATTTTACCTCAATGTATCGCCGAAATCTTTAGATTACGTAAAAAAAGAAAAAATACGTGTCCAATATTTTTTTATAATCTCAAAGACGGACAAAAAAAAATATTAGTCATCATCCTTATTACCTAATGCAATGGGAGTATAAGTACGGTTGTAGTACTTCACAAATAACTCACTAATTTACTTCTTTCTCCTTCTAGAACGAAGAAGAACAACGCATTATAAAGCAGCTAAAAGAAACAGATCTGGAGAAAGAAATAGAATGGTTGAAGAAGTTCCTTGCTTCTGTCGACTCCCTGGTAGTGTTCTGTCACAATGATATGCAGGAAGGTAAGAGAATCAAGAAAAGCATGGCCTAGGATTTTAGCCTTATGAGTGGGCAACTTCGTAAATAGATGTCAAATATTTTTTGATAAATTTGGCACTGTCGAGATGGCCCAGTGATCAAGGCCGCCTCTCATGCACGAGGTTGTGGGTTCAAATCCCTAGGCCTTCTCTGTATGAGAATAGGCTGGTATTATTATTATTATTTTTACTGTATGGAAATACAGGAGGAGCTCGTGGCTAAGTAATAACTGCTGCACGGGTCGATCCATCAGGTTAAACTAAGCTTGCTGGGGTTGGCTGTGGATGGGTGACCACCTTTACACACCGAGACTCCTCCGTGCCTCGGATAGCACGTTAAGTTGATTAATGGTGGCGTGTGTGTTGGATCATTTAGTTCCCTTCAAAATGGTTGAGCTGAATGGTGCTAATTCATGCGACATGTTCGTCGACGGGCGCCGTTAATTGGTACTGGTCAACTCTTAGCTGCCATGGCTGATTTAAATTTTTGAATGGTTCTTTGTTTTATCTTTTTATTACGGACGCTTCTAACGTGCACGTCTTTCTACATTGTTCTCACATGTATAGTTTCAACATGAATGATGTAACCAATTTTTTGTAACAATTTATTTAAAAGAGTCTCCGTGGAGTTTCTTGCCCGTTCTTCTCCATAGGTACCTACTATGCTTTGGAATGGGCAACTAGCTTCATATTTCTGACTGACCGACTCCTTGCCAATTCAAAAGTGCCTGTAAATGGTTTAATTGAAATAAATGCTTTGAGTTTGAGTTGTTGGTCCTGGCTGTCATTCGTGGATATTTGACAATCGTTACTGGTCGTCAGAAGCCCGAAAGTCTTGACCACCAGTCCTATCAAGGGGTATCGTTTTGCCCAGTTACTGGAGGTCAGATAGGCAATCGCTCCATGTAAAATACTGGTATTCAGCTGCATCCAGTTAGACTGGAAGCCGACCCCAATATAGTTGGGAAAAGGCTAGGCAGATTGATTACTGTATGGAAATATGAAATATCGCTAACTGGTGACCTAAAATGTTAATAATGAATTACAATTATAACACTGAATTTGATGTAACCGTTTTAGGTGTAAAAAAGGCATTTGAAAAGTTTCCAAATATTTTTTTTAAATCTTATACGAAATATTCGGTGTTACGGTATTAATTACGGCACTAGTTAGCGATATTTCATATTGCCAAATTAATCAAAACAGCGAAATATTGGACAGCTATTTGCGACCTTGCCCACTTTCAGAATGCACGCTTTTAAACCTTGTAGATTTTTTCTTCAAATTAACGGCAGTTGTTGAACTCAGCGTGTTTTTTTAAAATTCCATGTGCAATTTTTAAACATCTAAATTGTCGATAGTTGGCACAGATAAATACAGATGGTTTACTCCACATTTTTTGTATGAAGCTACAAGTACGCGGCGGGCTTGAATTGTTGAATTCAGTGAGCGTAACGTAGTCAGAAGATATATTGTAAGAGTTACGCAATAGAGAGTCAACTTCTAGGTGTATATAATTAGCACTGTGCGACCTAAATTGCACTTTATTGAGTCGTAGCAAGAGTCGCTTTTTTTTAATGGTTTTGCGGAGTGAGCCATCTGAACTAATTAAAAAGAACGTTTAGCCAGGTAATGTTAAGTCTATTTCCACACCCGTCTTATAAATATCGAAACATTTATCCTAACTTATCATTATAATTAAATTTTGTAATTTTTTGAGAACTCACTCAGAGCTCGGTTGAAGTCATAACGTCAACGCCGGCTGTCGCTGAAAACCAGCGCTGGGGCTCTGCCTCGCATAGGGTCGCAGCATTATGCTGAGCGATGACCGTTTTGCGTGGATGTGACGCATATTTTCCCCTAAATTGTTTGTTTTCGTGTTTTGTTCTTACCTTGCGTCATGTGTACCACAAATTAACGTATTTTCTTTTCTTAGAACAACAGAATAAATATAAATACATTTTTTTTGTTATGGCAACACTGAAAAACCACCAACTTTCTCTACAGGCAACATCCTTCTAATAGAAGACGCGCCCCAAACGGTCGCCGAAGACGAAAATTCAGCTTCCTTCGACCACGGATTCGATGCAGAAGAAACCCTCTCAATCAGAGAATGCGTATCAAAAGAAAGTTATACACTACAATATGAGGACGCCAATACTTCGGATACAGTTATAAGCCATTTTTCGGACTCGGGCGAGCCGAAACTCGTGCTGATCGACTTTGAGTACTGTGCGTACAATTATAGGGGCTTCGATATTGCCAATCATTTTCAGGAGTGGGGGTTTGATTATACGAATCCGGAACATCCGTTTTATTATGAGATGCAGGAGTTTACGCCCAGTTTGGAGCAGAAGGTGAGATCTATCAATTTATCATTTACTAGCTTTACCCGGCCCGACTTCGCACGGGTAAAGATAAGCACCCACCAATCAACCAATCTACCTACCCTACCTACCGTTTAAACTTTCCCTGGACTATGACAAACATTTCAAAACCAAAATCAGCTAAATCGGCCCAGCCGTTCTCGAGTTTTAGCGAGACAAACGAAAAGCAATTGATTTTTATATATTTATTATAGATAGATTTGCAGCGGATGTAGGTAAAATTATAAAAATTGTTTTTTGTTTTAGTTAATGAATGTTAGTGAACCAGTCTTTAGTCTTTGGTTTATTGAATTAATTATTTATAAATTATTAAAAAAAATTTTACGTCCCGTCAGGCAAAACATGTACGGACTTTTTACCTATATTTAAGATCTTGCATGCTAATGTATGTAAACCGATGTTAGACAAATAAATCATCTTTAAATTTTTTATTTTTCAGGAAATATTCATCCGCGAATACCTGAAGTACTACCACGCCAACAACCAGGATAAACCCGAGGCTACACTCGACGATGTGAACAAGTTGCTCGACGAGGTCGAAGCGTTCGCTTGCGCCAGCCATCTGTTCTGGACTTTATGGTCTATTGTTAATGCTTCCAAGAGTCAGATTCCCTTTGGATATTGGGTGAGTGAAAAATTATAGTAATAGGGAATATTAACGTATTTTATAGGGTTCCGTACCCGAAGGGTGTCAAAGGAACCCTATTACTAAGCCTCCGCTGTCCGTCCGTCTGTCTGTCAGCAGGCTGTATCTCATGAACCGTAATAGGTAGACATTTTGACAGATTGTGTATTTCTCAATCAATCTGCCTAGCCTTTTCCAAACTATGTTGGGGGTCGGCTTCCAGTCTAACCGGATGCAGCTGAATACCAGTATTTTACATGGAGCGACTGCCTATCTGACGTCCACAACCCAGTAACTGGGTAATACGATACCCCTTGGTAAGACTGGTGTCAGACTTTCGGGCTTCCGACGACTCGTAACGACTGACAAAGATCCACAAATGACAGCAGGGACCAACGACTTAGCATGCTTTCCGAGGCACGGAGGAGTCTCGGTATGTAAAGATGGTCACCCATCCACTGACCAACCCCGGCAAGCGTAGCTTAACCTGATGTATCGAGCAGTTTGTGTATTTCTTTTGCCGCTATAATAACAAAAAATTGCCAAAAGTAACCAAACTAATTCAGTCTAAAGTACAGGGGGTGATTGAAATATTTCCATAAAAACACAATATACATGTATATGTATAAAATGGCACCTATGGGCTAGTAGTTAGACCACCTGTCTCAGACCCAGAGGTCCGCGGTTCGATTCCCAGTGGGGACAAAATATTCTGTCCAGTTTGATTGGTGGTAGGGTTTGTTCTAAGTCCGCCTGGCTAGCTACCACCATCTTTCTGTCTTCAAAACAACAATGTTAACAGCATTGTTGTGTTTCGGCAGTTAGAGGTAAGATAGCCAGTTCCTCCGTGGTTGAGGATTCCGGGTGAAGCTCGGTTCCACCTTCGGCCTGATCATCACTCACCATCAAGTGAGATGCAGGCCAAGAGTTGCCCCGTAGTGAACAAAAAAACTAAAACAATGTCCATAAAATAAATTAATTGCTGACTGCTTTTTTCAGGAATACGCCCTCGCCCGACTTAACACCTACCTCCAACTAAAGCAAGACGTTATAAAAAAGGACAAATATGGACTCCCCCAAAAAAGGAAAATCTGCGAGGTTGACATATGAGATGAAGTGGCCAGCCTCGCGCTACACGACTAAGATGTTAGCAGCGAGCGAGCCGGGCCTATAAGGCTGTGTCCAGGGTGAGCGGTAAGCGGGAGCGGGCGCGATTTATCCAACAACCTAACCCACGTTTTCCCTGGCAGTGGTGAATAGTGCAGCCACATTTCGTTATGTTCAAGTCCCATGTGCTAGGGGGTGGAATATCACATAACATAACGCAAGTTTTCCCCGAAAGGTTGGCCAGAGTTGTACACCACCATTTCGTCATGTAATAGGGGATGATATATCAAGAAAAAAGAAACAGCTGTTTTGTTTTAACAAAGTGACTATGGCAGGATTTTCAAACATTAGTACCCGCTCGTTGTGGTTGATACTTACAGATCTAGGCAGAAAGCAACAAAATCAAGAGACATTAATATTGATTTGAGAGCGCGTTTTTTCCGTTCTTTTTGGCCATACTTACAGGCTCAGAAAGAAAGAATTAAATAACGAAAATGTGTTTGTAGACGCCGTTGGAATCCGTCAATTCCTATCCGCTCGATGTGGCCGTACTGACCTTTGCAGTAACACGAAAAAAACACAAAGAAAACACATCTCGCACACTGATGTAACCTATCTTTACAAATATGGTTGTCTTGGTTTGTTGATTGAAAAAAGAAACCATGACAGAAAGAAAAAAAAATATGTTAATCACGCATAATATGACGCAGCGAGCGACGCAGAATCCTTTAAAACGCTATAACAAATCGCTATACACTGTGACCACTTCCTCGCGCCCGCTACCGCCCTAGTCACCGCTTTCAGCCTGGATAAGCACTACAGGTCCATTAAGAGGTCCAGTTTTAATTTCTGAAGAAAAAAACTCCGAATTTGAGTTGTAATGGACAATTTTGACGTCCCTTTGTGAAAGTCACCGGTTTGTGTGGAACTGATCAATGGAGTTTGGGATTGGGTTTCTGACTGTCAAAAACCGTGTAAAGTGATGGACAATTTTTGGGTTCGAGTCTGGAGTGTTAGTTTTTCGATCAAAATGTTATTAACTACGTTTCTGAGTGGCGAAAATAGTGATGGACAATTTTTTGAGGTCTGTTTTTTGAAACTCAGAACTAGTTTTTAGGGACTGTTTATTTTTGGAGCTACAAGTGTGTTACAGACTGATTCTGGAGTTGTATTTCTGATAAAAGTCCTATATGAATATTTAGGAGTCCAGTTTGGATTTTTAAAGTTCAGTGTTAAACCTACCATCATCTGCCTTGGCCCAACTATTGTTGAGGTCTGCTGCCAGTCTAACCGGATGCAGCTGAATACCAGTATTTTACATGGAGCGACTGCCTATCTGATCTCCACAACCCAGTTACTGGGTAACACGATACCTAAGTACAACTGGTTGTTAGACTTTCGTGCTTCTGGCTATCCGTAACGACTTTCTCCGCCGGGGTAAACGTGCTTTCTCGGTATGACATGGATGGTCACCCATCCAAGGACCGACCGCGGTGAGTGTAGCTTAACCAAAATTCCAAACTGGATTTCTACATAATTAAGAGTGGAGGCGTAAATAAATGAAAGCCAATCATTGGTTCCTTAGATCCAGTATTGTTTTTTCACGATAGATTAATAACAGTATAATAAATGGATATTTTTAGATCCATGTTTACCTTGCCAAGTCCAAAAAAATTAAGTAATCGCTTTCCATGTTTCATTCTAAGATATTATTCCGTTAAGCCGCGTGTTATTTGGAAACAAAGTTTAGACACAGTTGCGCAACTGTTGCCCGCAACATCTTATGTCGATCCAAGATATTGTTCAAATTCAAATATCATTTATTCAAAAGAGGCTGAGAATCAGCACTTTTCGAACGTCAAAATTACATTTATTTATTTATTTTATTCCTTATGTACATAAGACAGTCCCTCAACAACGTCCGCCCTTCACCACTTCCTAGTGCTGGCGCTGGGAAGAAGTGGCGCGACAAACTGTCCAGCAGCACTGCTGTCTGTCCAGTTAAGCCATTGGATATAAAGTTGAGGAAAAGTTGCGCAACTATTGGCGGTAACATCAAATGTTGCCGGCAACTGTGCTGCGGAATTTTTGTTTTTCATAAAATAAATATGGAATATTAGCATGTTGCTAGCAGCAATGCAAGATTCTTTGTTGCTGCAACTTTTTTCCAAATGAATACGTGGTTTTAATTCAAGACTCAATATTGAGATCTGCATATCCTAACTATAGTTAAACTAGAGTTTCATCAAAAACAGTTAAGTCGTTTTGGGGTAAACTCGAATATGTAAGTACAAAATATTGTTTTTTGAGGTCGCTCTTCGACGCTGGGTGTAATCGACTGATTCTATAAGATTGGGTGCACACTAGGCGATATATTGGTAATGGATTACTAGATGATTTGGGGCTCCGTATGAGTTCGCAAATATTCGGGCGATCTCGCAAAAGTTCAGGCAGTTACATCATAAATGTAATGCAACTGTGGCTCAACAGTTGGCCGACTTTAACTATATTTATTTGTATCAATAATGCAGTTAACTGTTGACTAGTAATGGCAACATTTGTCGCTTTCCACATCACCATACGTTGCCAGGCTAAAAATATTTTAAGAATGCGGTAAAAATTTTTTGTTTATGTATCAAGCAATATACGTTTTGAGCAACGTATTTGCAACTTAAGGGTCATTTAGAGTCTAAATTGCTCTTTAGTTGAAATTACAAAAGCTGGTCTTTTTAGACCTTTTAACACATTATTTTTTCTAATAAATGTTGCCTATTGTGCGCCTCTTCTCACCATATGGATATGTTACCTATAAGGATCTCCTAGATAGCAGAGTTCTTAAAAAATACCAAAAAAAAACCTAAAAAAAATATTGGAAGAAAATTCTTTCATGTATGATTTAAAAAAAAGTTGTCAAAAAATTATGACAGACTTAAAAATTATTAATATTTATTATTATTGTAAAAAGTTAAATATCGAGATTAACAGTGCAAGCTAAATTTATTTTAAAAATGACAAAATTTATAGTTAGTTGTCATTCTTTTCAATCCCGACTTACCTTCAAAATGATGATTTTCGTTACCTTCGGTAACCAAATATGACTTGGAATTTAGCCTATAATCAGCAAA
Source organism: Agrochola lota (assembly GCA_947364205.1). NCBI lineage: Eukaryota > Metazoa > Arthropoda > Insecta > Lepidoptera > Noctuidae > Agrochola > Agrochola lota. The sequence goes on along the minus strand of OX376246.1, from coordinate 1,450,486 downwards.
AAGCCCAGTGAGGGTTGGTATATGTCACATGTCTTCGAATTTTTAGTTCTAAGACATGCCGGTTTCCTTACGATATTTTCCTTAGCCGTTCTTAGGCTATATACAGAGCGAATTTTGAATTTACTCGAGTTCAGTTCAGTAGTGTTTCATACGAAAATAAACCTTATAGGTATGACTTTATTCTGCATAATCCTATAAGCGACTCATCAAGCGTTTCATACACACATGAACATACCACTAAGGTTCATTTTGCTACATTAAAGTCATATTTGGTTTCCTATCAAAGCTGTATACAAGCTCAAAGTGTTAGTTGGCTCAATGATGTACATAATTACTATTAAGTAAGCAGTTGGAGTCGGGAAACACAACTTAATATATGTTAACGAATCTATAATTAAACGACAGAAGATAGAAGTTACATTCTTATCTCGTATCGTCACGAACTATAAGAAAAGTATCTCGTGCCGTGGTAACAATATTATCCAGTCAGCAAAGCTGTCTGTCCAGAGTGCTCCATAAAAATATTTCAGTATCGTCACTCGTAGACTTGAAGCACGGGTTATTTTTGGTTGCTTAGTTTATTGTCTTTCCAAGCTGCATTTCATAACATTTGAGTACAATTTATTGGGTTTTTTTTCGGTCAGGAAAAAATGGCAAGATCTTTCTTCACTTTTCATGCAACATCATAAAAAAAGAACTAGTACAGAACGACACAATTTCAAAAAAATCGTAAAACCGATCGCCATCCGAACTGAGTGCGCCTTCCAAATTATCTTTATTACTTCTTTAGGTGAAAATGATCTTTACGAGAACGCAATAACTTGCAAAGTCCTATAACCAAATACACTCGTAAAATTTAAATTAATGAATGCAATTGTTTTAAGCTTTTCTTAGTTGTGTCGTACTGTACCTTCGAAGAAGTTCATATCTATCCACCATTCTTGCTTGCAGCGCTTGGAGGCTATAGCACCGGGCCGGTAACAGATGTGGTCATCGTGTTCACGGGATTTTGTTTTGAAACTGGTTAGATATGAACTTGAACCTATCTATCTTTAAAAAGTGCTTACCTAGGCATAATTATTCTCCTGCCCTTATGCGCAACATGTATTTTTTCTTCCATACTTCTCTATCAGTCGTCATCTCTATAGTCACCCCCTTTCTATCCATATCATCTTCCACACAGTCCATCCATCGTTTCTCTGGTCTTCCCCTACTCTTATAGCCGTCCACATTCATACTCAAAACTTTACCTCAGCATCAAACTCAGCAATTCTCAAATCGGAATACCAAATCCCACTGTTTTATATCAATGAAATTATATTTATTTCTCTGTGTAGACCTTTTTGCAATTTTCTAGTCAATATTTAAAATAAAACAAGATGGCGCCGGCGTTTCCTAGCTGTCTGATCCCTGAAAAGAAATGACTAAAAATACATAGAAGTTCTAAAAAAAAACAGATAAATTTTAAAACATCCTTAAAAATACTTGTCGTATTCTTCTTTTCGTGTGGTTAGTGACTAACCAGCAAGCATGACAACCATAGAAACAGGTTTTCTACGGGTTTTGTCGACGGAAGAATGGCAAAACGACAGATTGTGATTGTTTATCTGTAATTTTGTCTATTTTTCCGTCGAAAAAACCCGTTTCTACGGTGTTCATGCTACGCGTGCTGCAGTTAGAGTTTTAAAGCCGCCTATGGACCTCTGACTTGGCTTCACATGCCGTCGAGAAATATCTCTCAGGCATGCCGGTTTCCTCACGATGTTTTCCTTCACAGTTTTTGAAGCAAGTGATAATTATATAATACGCACATGAATCCGAAAAGTCAGAGATCGTGCCTTGGGTTCGCACTCGATACCTATGACTTGGAAGTCTGACGGCTTGACGGCGACGACTTATCGTAATGTAACTTCTATACTTTGTCAAAAAAGCTAATGTTTATTTCCAAGCTAATAAATATAAAATTCCTAGTTCATAAGCGATGTGATTCTAGAATAATAAGTCTGTGTCCTGCGAGGCATCGGAACGAATGAATTTCTCTTAGAAAAATAACATTCCTATTCAAAATAATTCATGTGTATTTATTATATAAAAAATGTAATTTAAAAAATTGCCTGATTTTTTTGTCACATTATGTAGTTTTACCTGAAATTTCTGAAATATCAAATCAATATGCTGTCAAATTTCATGTCACTTGTACCGTGACGCGATTGGTAGCACTATAGCGGTGAGTTGTATATATGCTGATCGCGCGGTAAACGCTGCTTGCGCGATGCAGGATTTCGCATAACGTCGATGTGATGCGTAGTTCGCATGTGGCGATTTAGATGCTGCCACAATTCTGTCAGTCGCCATTTTGAAGTGTATTAGTATTGAAACTAAGCTTGACTAGCAATGGTGCCAACATGACGGCACGGGACAAGTTATAGTGAACAGTGTGTAGCTGTTGTTTTGTTGACAAAAACGGACATACATACTAAAGCTACGGTTTCCTAGAAGAGCGGTTCCGTTATAGTATTAACGGCCGTCATGAATATCTATAATTTTCACCAGTATTTGACAGGTGCCAAAAACGCTCCGTATTTAAACAGTCGTTATTGTGTGACCGTTCCCCTCTTGAAACCAAAGCTTACATCCAGGTTAAAATCATTACCCTCCCTTTGTTCGCCGCAGTCGGTTAAAAATAACGACCATCATAAGTTGACATTAGATATGACAACAGATTGAATGAGGGATTTTCCGCCACCAGTTGGCGCCACTTTGACGAGAGGTTTTCCATTTGACAATGAATGTAAAATATACGATGATAATCATTCTTCGTTTTTCTTTCGTTCATCATACAGTCACGACTAAAGAAAATGGCGCTTTGACACTTGACAGGTGCCCGAACTTGACGTCTCAGTTCTGCCACCTAGTGAACGTGATTTCAGAAAAACCTCATTGATTAAACATTCAGAAATAAAGGTATTTAAATGTTTAATAGACTGATGTTACGTTAAAAAATCGGTCCTGTACTTTACTTAAGATTTTTTGTTGTACAATTTTCAAAAGCAAATTGTATTTAGTCTTAACAGCGTTAATCCTAAAAGTTGGCAACGTCGCAAATAGCTGTCAAATATTTACCTGTTTCGATTAATTTAGTAATATTGCTGTATGGAAATATGAAATGTGGCTCACTAGTAAACTAAAATATTGATTATAAAATGCAATAATTAATATTGTACCACCGAATATTTAGTTTTATATGTAAAAAAAAGTATTTGGAAATTTTCCAAAATACCTTTTTGCACCTAAAATAGTTACAACATCAAATTCAATGTTATAATTGCATTATCTTAGTAATGTTCTAGTTCGCTAGTTAGACACATTTCTTATTTCCATACAGTAATATTGCCAAATTTAACAAAACAGCGAACTATTTGACATCTATTTGCGACGTTGCCCATTTTCAGAATATGACATAGACGCCAGCGCTTGAGTTGATTCAATTCAATTCAAAATATTTTATTTCACATAAACCAACATGGGCACTTATGAAACGTCAGAAGCTAGGCACAGTTCCAATTGGTCGTTTCCTATGGAGAAGAGCCGGCAAGAAACTGCACGGATACTCTTAAAAAAAAAATAAAGATTGAATTTGGGATTATTTGCTTCGCTACGTAACTTAGTAGAAGTTCTTTGTTTACAAAATTTATAGATTCTCGTGAAAGGGACCTTAGATATATTTATATCTTTTGTTTCAAGTTACTGGGAGTTTTTGTCAAAAGCATTTACGACATCGACTATAGCTAGGTATTGACATGTCTGAAAAAATTACATTAAAATTTTTGACAGCTGTCACTTTTTTCCCTCTTTCTGCTCTCAAGCCGCCATTTTGAAAATGGTTCTCTATTACTAGAGACGTGTCTTAAAATGGATTATTACGGCTAAGTCGTCTTAATTAACTTTTTCATCGAAGTAATGTAATATAGTGAAATTAATTTGTAATTTACTATACCCTTTGTAATTGCATAATTACTTATAATCTGCCCACTAATTAAATTGACATAAAAACAGGGACATAGTATTAAAAAACTGTGAAGTTTTTCTAAATAAACGTTAACGCTACTAGTTTGACAACCAAAAAAATCGGCCAACTATCGCGCAACTATTGGGCGACAGTTGCGCCACAAACAAAGGCACATCAACCATATCCTAGTATTGTATTTGCTAATTAGTATTAAATTCCTGTGCCTTTGATTATAATGAAGCTTAATACTAAATTGGGTAAGCAAAGGCATGTAATTAATGACTGAGTAGATATTGGAAAATATTTGTCAAAATTGTACTTAAAGAAATAATTGGTAACTTAACTTTGATGTCTTACTTGCATTATATCTCGTGTCAGCAAGTGTTGTATCTTGTGACGGAACGAGATGTATTTCGTGTCGGAACGAGATGTATCCCGTGTCAGAATGAATAGTATCTCGTGTCAGCATGAGTTACCCATGCCGTGGTAAAAATATTAGCCAGTCAGCATGGTGGTAACAAGGCTGACTGTCCACGGTGCGTCAGACGTACATTTAAGGATTTATTCTGAAAGCGGGCAACGTCGCAAAAAGATATCAAATATTTCGCTTTTTTTTATTAATTTGGCAATATTATTGTATGGAAATAAGAAATCTGGGTTACTAAGAACTAGAATATTGATTATGAATTGCAATGATTAATATTGTAACATCGTTAAGATGTAAAAAAGTATTTGGAAACTTTTCAAATGCTTTTTTTACACCTAAAACGGGTACAACATCAAATTCAATGTTATACTTGCAATTAATTAATTAATGTTCTAGTTCCCTAGTTAGCCACATTTCCTATTTCCATACTAATATTGCCAAATTAATCAAAACTCGTAAATTTTGACAGCTATTTGCGACGTTGTCAACTTTTAGGATAAACGCTCTTAAGTGACGACACTCGTGGAGTCTTTTTTAAAGCACCTGACAATTTCCTGTATCGACAAAAAATGACTTTAACTTAGTTACGCAGACATTTTATTAAAAATAATAAAAGTGTAAAGCAAAGAAAATGGTAGAAAAAAAATAAGAATTTGCAAAAAATGGATGAACCGAATAGTACTGTAAAAATATATTGCTTATTAACTTTGTAAACAAATCAAAATATTGTATTACAATTGAAAAATTGTGAAACCTATGACTGAATGTATTTATTTCCCTTCAGAATGTCTCACATTCCCAAAAAAAATCATAGCGCTACAAGGTTCTATTTGGCGCGTGGCCAAAATTGGAACTAAAGCCGCCATCTTGTTTTTTTCAATACAATTTCTGTGACTATTTCACAAAATGTTCACCAACAGCGCCCCCTTGTCAATGTCATTAGAGCGCCAAAAGATCCTTGTAGTGTACAGTACCCAGGGCTTGAAAGCGGTACCAAAACTACAGGTTCTGTACCGGTACTTAGCCTGTATATAAAGCCCTGACAGTACCCGACAATAAATATGACACACGGAGTTTTAGAAAAAGTTCAACTATGTAAAGCGTCGTCTGTCACTCAGACCTGTGTCTCTTTCTAAGTCTCGATGTGTTTATTATAGTTAGACCGAAAACTCTGTACTGCGCCTTACGTATGTGCGCAGCGAGACAGGGCTCAGTATTGGCCGCTCAGTCACGACCGGCACGTTTTCGACGGCTGCAGTTGCCTCTGCCGTTGACGCGTGCCGCCCGTGTGTATGAGCACTCATTCGTCAATCCTCACGGCGTCCCGCCGCTCATTCGTCAACGTTCACGGTGTCCCGCCCCCCGCCTCGTCGCGCATTCCTAAAGCGCGGTACAGCGTTCTCGGTCAAACTATAAAATTATTCCAGAATCGAATTTAATAGTACCGGCCGGTACTATTAAATTCGATTCTGGAATAATTTTGAATGACAGCTAAAATTCTGTACCTAAACTAAATGTCTATAATGAAATACTGTAAATAGTTTTGTGATAAAAATAAATAATGATTTTATGTAATTATTTTGTAATTTTTCGTTTATTTTTTATATATTTTTAAGGTTGTTTTTTTTGTAATAAATAAGGAATGAATTAAATAAAACATTGTTTCGAATAAAAGTTTTTTTTATTGTAATAACAAATCTTTTTCAGAATACATTGATTTTGATTTTGACAAATAAGTACATACTATGATATAATAGTTAAAACCTTGGCAATAATTTACTAAGCAGAAACCTAAATGGCTAAAATACACGCGTGTATTTCCCGAAAGGCTAGGCAGAGCTGTATAGTACACCCCCCATGTTCTAATAAAACGGCCTGCCATTCCGGGAATGACACATGCTTACGTCACTATCCAGTTGCCACCTTATTGCAACAAAACACGAATTAAGGAAAGATTTTTAGTCACCATTCTGTAAAAAAATATATACAAAGCATTTAAATTGTCGTTTCGTTTGTCTAATCAAACGAAACAATTCAATTTAAACGTAATTGTTAATTAAAACCTCATTGTTTAATCGGATTCGCACAGGACAAACTTCTGGTAACACAGATGTGATGACGTAGACTTGTGTCGCCCACGTGACCACTGTGTCTCGGAATGCTATACCTGGCGAAGTATATTAATATACCATGGTATAATAATATACCATGGTATAATAATATACCCATATTTCGCGAGTTATGTTTAGAGCCCATATAAAAGGAAGCAACAGTACAAATACAAGTATGTATGTACTCTATGGTGTTGAAGCCGGTGCTGCAGTTCGGAATCAGACTTGTTTGGGCTGGAAATCATCAAAACTGTACGCCAGACGGTTCGTAATGCTAATAACTCTTGAAAACAGCTTGTCAGAAGTACAAATTAATACAGATAATGAATTCTGCAAAATCATTTAAATAAAAAGCGACTCTTGCTACGTTACAATAACGTGCAATTCAGGTCGCACAGCGCTAATTACCTACAGTTATATTCACCTAGAAGCTGCCTCTCTATCGTGACTCTTAGATCTTCTCACTACGTTACACTCACTGAATTAGCCCGACAAATCGGGCCCGCCGTGTACTTGTAGCTTCATACCTAAAATACGGGGCGCGCCTTTTGTACTAATCTGTGTCAGAAGTGAGATCTTAGCGTGTCGATAGCAATCTAAATTGACTCTGCCCAAAATTCGGCTACGTTTTTGGCGCCATCATTAGCATCCATCAGTTCCTGTAACGTGTAGCTGACAGGACACGCAGCACATGACATTAAGTGTCCCATCATTTGTGGAACAGCACCACATTTACACTCCAAGGCGGCCTCGTCTGCCAGGGTTGCGAGTTTGTCCGAAAGGGATATCGCGGCCCCGGCACACAGGCAACGGAAGGAACACGGGTGGGTTTAGTCAGTAAAAGTCTGACACTCCCTCACACTCCGCCCAGAGCGGGAGAAGTTATGGGGACTCGTCTATGAATCTCCACCTGAACAGATTTTCCTTGCTTCGGCCAACCTGGGTTCGGAATCTGTTTAGAGACTTCCAGGTTACCCAAGGCAACACATCCTTGGACTTATGCTTATCGCCGAGATCTGTCATCCGAAGCACGGTAACGCAGTGTTTGCTGCTCCCGGCGTAAGCATACTATCCATCAAGTGCTCAAACGAGAACGGCATAGAAGTGAGATGAGACCAAAATTTTTAAGCAGGGAATTGTTGCCATTTTTATAGAAGAGTATCTTCGCACGTTTTCCCCTCGAGTATCACGGAACCATACAGCTTCAGAAGGTCCCTATGAATCGGCCCACCGAGACCGGCCATAATTCCATCATGTACAATTTGTTGTTTTTCGCCCTAGGGGGAAAAAGTGACATTGACTTTATGCGAGTGTATTTTGCGCCGTCGAAATCAATTAGTGACGATAAAATTTTGTACATTCCACTTTATCCCACTGGCCGAGCAAAGTGGAACAATCCAGCTAGTCAAAATCTAGCAACCAGTCTTACCAAGGGGTATCGTCTTACCCAGTAACTGGGTTGTGGCATTCAGATAGGCAGTCACTCTATGTAAAAAGGCTATGATGAGATACCACTTAGATTTCTGCGTATTCAAAGACTAGAGTATATTAATTAATATAGTACTAAAATACAATATAATTACATATGATACATAGTAAGTAAACACTGACTGATGACTCTCATATATCTTTCCCAAACGCTCTTCAAATCGGCTTCCCTGTAACAAGGAAATTTATTTTATTCTAACATATGATAGTCTATGATTGAATTGTACTAAAAAAATATATAGAGAAACACATTTAATACACGTCCGTAAAAATGACGTACAGAATTAAGATCGAGCAAAAAACTCCGAAAATACCACGTATCTAGTATAGAGACCCCCCTTTAATTATACAATTTTTATTATTTCTTGTTATAGCGGCAATAGTAATACACAATGTGTGAAAATTTCAACTGTCTACGTATTGTTCATGAGATACAGCCCGCTGACAGACAGACGGACGGACAGCGGAGGCTTAGTAATAGGGTTCCGTTTGGCACCCTTTGGCTACGGAACCCTAAAAACTAAAAATAATTACTTTTCAGGTAAAAAATGCTTCTCAGTACTTAAATAATATTATGAAAATAAAAACAAAATAAACCCAATTTACCTCAATACATCCATCTGCAATGCACATTGCTCGTAAGCACTCAAGAACTGCGCCAAATCAGTTTTGGGCCAAGAGCCCAACCTGAGAGGCTCAACACACCTGAAAATTATAAAAATGAATTTTACCTGAAAGATTTATCGCTAGGGTTTTCTCTCTATCTAACTTATATTATAAAGAGAAAAGATTTGATTTTTTTTATGTTTGTTTGTAATGAATAAACTCAAAAACTACATTTTATTTAATTTAAAAAATATTTCGCCAGTAGAATGCTATATTATCATAGTAACATAGGCCAAAATTTATAAATATATAACGCGGGCGAAGCCGCTGGCAGAAGCTAGTTATTTATAAAAGATTTCAGAAAATCTATTTATGTTTGGTATTTTGAAAGCCTTTATAGTTACCCTAAGTTTCTGAATGCTTCTGTATTTTATCCCTTGTTTCTAAAAGTCTCTATTTAACCTTGATCGTTAAAAGACTATTTTTTAGCCTTGTTTACAAGAAGCCTCTGTATTTACCCTTGCTTTCTGAAAACCTTTGTATTTACCCTTGGTTTCTTAGACTTTTGTATATACCCCTATTTATCATTGGTTTTTTTTTAAATTACTCATGGTGTTTAAAAGCCTGAAGCTGAAAATACTTGAATTTACCCTTGTTTGCAAGAGCCTCTTTTGTGTTTACCCTTGCTTTCTGTTTTTTTTTTTTTTTTTTCTTTTAAAAACGTTGCCCCACACTAAGAATTTCTTCTTGTATCGTGGGTGCGTTTACAAACATAGAAACTCACATACACTAACACCCAGACCCGGAACAACTACTTGCAGATCATACTAATATTTGTTCCGTGCGGGGATCGAACCCGCGACACGTTGCGCAGCAGTCGATCGCTCAGCCACTGCGCCAACCGTGTCGTCTATACCCGTGTTAGAATACTTTAGTTTCTAAAATACTTTGTATTTACGCCTATTTATCCTTGGTTTTTTAAAATTTACTTATGGTGTTTAAAAGCCTGAAGATGAAAATACACGAATAATAAATAAAATGTTTAATTTTCATTTGAAATCCTGATCTTGTGGTACCCGCGTTTCAGGAGTCAGTTAGGATTTATTACTAGCTTGCGCCCGTGACTTCGTTCGCGTGGAAATCGATACAATACAGCCCATGTTACTCGCTGATAATGTAGCTTTCTATGGGTGAAATAATTTTTTAAATCGGTTAATTATTTTTTGAGTTTATCCATTACAAACAAACACACAAAAAAACATATAATCTTTTAGGGGTATGAGGAACAGGCTGTAAAGTTCACTCATCCACCATAGAAAAGGGAGGATCCTCCGACCAGACGCGTGTCGTGTCTGGCGGGCAACTGCCCAGAGGTTGAAGTCGGGAAGCTTGTTTATATGTCCATCGCGCGGTAAACTCTAATTGCGTGATGCAGGATTTGTGTAACGTCAGGATATTGTGTGACGTCAGGTCTTGGATCTGTATGCGTAGTTCGCATGTAGCGATGTAGATGCCGCTACAATCTCTTTGTAATATTAGTTTAGATAAATTTTTGTCTTTTAGAAGAAAATACATGAATTTATTCTTCTCCAGCATATTCTTACCTCTCAAGCAGATCAATGAATAGAGATCTCAGTTCTCTGCCTCGATGTAGGTTGCACGCGAGACCGACCAATGCGCGAGTGTATAGTCTGAAAAATATTAGACGTTTATTTTAAATATATTCAATATTCTATGTTGTAAGGATTTTAACAAGCAAACCACGTGACGAGACATCTGTCAAGTAACCGACTAAACGTATTACCTGTCACTTCAGTTGTCATTGTACGTCACAATTGTGCTCTTCAATTTAGCAACGTTTAAATTCATTGACGTTTAGAGTGTGGGCTCTTTACAATAGACATATTACAAAATATTATAAAACTAACAAAGAATTGTGCTCAAGCAGTTACATCTACGAAAAGTAGTTTAAGAATATATGATTAAGTTTAACATTCATTAATAAAAGAGGAAACTATTGTAAAAATCTAAAATAAATTTAATTTGGTTTTATCGTATTGTTAAACTAGAAAGTGTCATCTATAAAAACCCTTTTTACGATTTGTTTACTTTTATTTAACAACCTAAGCCTAGGAGGTATTTTTCCTCTGTTTCTCATGAGTTTAGTTTTTGAATTGTATGGTAGTTCATATTAAAATCTTGTACTTTTTGTTGATATGCAACAATTTCGTACCTGAAGTTGAGCTCCAATTCTTGGTAGGATTTCTCCAATAATTTTGGGCGGAGTCGCATGCAGATCAAACTGAAAAAGAAATACAATTTACAACTAATGTCAATATACTGTCAAAATTCAAAGGAAATGCCTCATCTTACAATTAAGATGAGTCATTTTCTTTGAATTTTGACAGTATTGATCTATTCAATTATCATCAGCCTTGTCCCTTGGGTAGGTACAGCTGAATACCAGTAACGGGGATACATGGAGCAACTGCCTATCTGACCTCCAAGGTCAGATAGGCAGCTGGATAAAACGATATCCGTTGGTAAGCCTGGCTGTCAGACTTTCGGGCTTCTGACGACACGTAACGACTGTTAAGGGTCTACGAATGACAGCCGGGACCAACGACTTAACGTGCTTTCCGAGACACGGAGGAGTCTCGATATGTAAACTCAAACTCAAAGCATTTATTTCAATTAAACCATTTACAGGCACTTTTGAATTGACAAAGAGTCAGTCAGTCAGAAAGTTGAAGCTAGTTGCCCATTCCAAAACGTAGATTTTTATGGAGAAGAACGGGGAAGAAACTCCAAGGACACTCTTTTGATTATAGATATTACAAAATCCTGGGTACATTATTCTTGTTGCTTCTAAATGTGAGAACAATGTACAAAAACAAAACAATTCAAAATAAGCCCTGGCAGATGGCATGACCAGTCTCAACTGACGGCACCCGTTCAGTAATTCAACAGTTCGTAATGAATGGTCACCCATCAACGAACCGACCGATCGTACAATCGACCAGACGACGCCCAGCTTGTCACTAAAAAAAGCCTGCAAATGATAATATGCTACTAATTGCTTATATGCGCAACTCCTGCAGGTCCAGTAGGAACTCTCTGCCCATCTCCGTGTCTGTCTTACTCGGGGCCCGTGCAGCTGTACGTCCAGCTTGTCATTCCAGCGCTATGGCAAGACATTGCTTCCTTACCCAAACCATTCGTGCCACCTGCTGAAGATCTCCCACCTGGACACGAGCTGGCTTGGCTAACCTGCACGTTTAGCATGACCACAATAGAAACGGGTTTTGTCGACGGAAGAATAGACAAAATGACGGAAGAATAGACAAAAAGTTAGACGGAAGAATAAACAAAATAGCAGATAAATGACGGAAGAATAGACAAAAAGATAGACCGAAGAATAGACAAAATGGCAGATAAGTGACGGAAGAATAGACAAAAAGATAGACGGAAGAATAGACAAAATGGCAGATAAGTGACGGAAGAATAGACAAAATGGCAGATAAATGACGGAAGAATAGACAAAAAGATAGACGGAAGAATAGACAAAAAGATAGACGAAAGAATAGACAAAATGGCAGATAAATGACGTAAGAATAGACAAAATGGCATATAAATGACGGAAGAATAGACAAAAAGATAAGACGGAACAATAGACAAAATGACTTGGAGTTACAGCTTTATTAGCTATATGTAAGCGGGCACGTCCTTTATGCCTGGAGGCTTTTATTCCGGTATTAAGTTCTAGTAAACAATCACAATCTGTCATTTTGTCTGTTCTTCCGTCGCTAACGCGTGCTGGAACTCTTTAAACAGATTTCGGACCCAGGTTGGCCGAGGCAAAGAAAACCAGTTCAGGTGGAGATTCATAGACGAATCTGCCTTGGAGTGTAAATGTGATGCTGTTCCACAAAATGTTAAAGTAATTTATTTAATTATTACTTAGTTTCAGTTTTTATTTGTACTATTTTTTTTTTATTGCTTTTTATTTTGGTCTATTCCATAACGGGATTATCTAAGTCCTTAGGTGTGTCCGTGACATCACAGTGGGCCCTATCAGAATACCAGCCCTGCGGTATTTTTTCTTTTTTTAATATCGCCCCATTATGCTGAGATAGGAGCCTTTTTGGCGTCGCACAGGTCGTTATTATTCTGTAAGTTTTTAAATGCTCCTTTTTTTATTATTACTTACTGTTTGTATTTCCTGTGCGTGTCCCAAATAAAATATTTTTCTTTCTTTCTATCCCGTGTGTCCTGTCAACTGCACGTTACAGGAACTGATAGAAGCCAGTGATGGCGCCAAACACGTGGCCGAATTCTGGATCGAGTTCACTTAGATAGCCATCGACACGCTCAAAAGAGGAATGATAATATTACACTCACTGCTTGTGCTCTTTTTCCTTATCCAGCAGTATGCGCAACTCGCGCAGCTCCAGTAGAAACTCCCTGTCCATCTCCGTATCGTAGTACTCGGGGCCCGTGCAGCTGTACGTCCAGCTTGTCATTATAGCCTGCAATGCTCAAATAAGGATGTTACTAATTAGGGTAAGCACCCGAAGGGACAATTTTACCCCGTTACCCTAGTCCAGAGGTTCTCAAACTTATTTCATGTACCGCCCACTTTGAAAATCAATTATTTTTCAACGCCCCCCATTTTTTTTTTACTTTACCACAGCTTAAAAACCACAATGTCATTAATTACTTCAATTAATTTAATTGCAGTGTGCTATATTAGTCTGGTCTGGAGTTTAAACTTACATTCTAAACTAGACTTTTTTTACCAGTGAGAGAAATTAGAACGCACTCTTTATCTCATTCGACGCCCACTTTGAGAAACACTGACTTAGTCAATACATATGAATAATAACACAATCTTAAATTCTCTCACTGATAGACAACGCACAGTTTAACCGCTGGGGCTAGAAGCATACAAAGCGTTCCCATAATGAAGGTGAGCATCACACTGACGTCACGCGAAATCCTGCATCGCGCAAGCAGTGTTTGCCGCGCGATCAGCATATACAAGGTGGCAGGGACATCGACGCGAAACCTGTTACGATGGATTCAGTACATGAGTCTGAACGCCCCTGCATTGAAATTTTTAGTTTTTTAGGGGATGAATCATGAAATATCCTTTTTTGTGGTCACCTTTTTGACCTCATCTAGCTTATTTTTAATATGACGTGTAAAAGTTATTCCGATATCCTGTTTACAGAATAAACAATTTCATTTAGGTAAATTACCTGTGCGCAATGATAGAAATCATTGAATGTCAAGTAAGTAAGCTTCCTTTTGGCCGTCTCGAACCGCATACAAGCGATGAACACCACTGCACCGTACTTCCTGCAAATGATGGGTTTTTTTGGTAAAAAAATATGATAAGTAAAAGTTAACCAAGATAACATTTTGTGTGGACTTTTAAAACTATCTTCCTTAAAGGGTTCTATGAAATCCCAATATTCAGGATGTAGCTTCGAAAGCCGCGCCGACACCGCTTCGCGTAACCATGTAGACTGAACGTAGCTATGTAGACTGATCGTAACCATGTAGACTGAACGTAACAATGTAGACTGAACGTAACAATGTAGACTGAACGTAACCATGTAGACTGAACGTAACAATGTAGACTGAACGTAACCATGTAGACTGAACGTAACCATGTAGACTGAACGTAACAATGTAGACTGAACGTAACAATGTAGACTGAACGTAACCATGTAGACTGAACGTAGCTATGTAGACTGATCGTAACCATGTAGACTGAACGTAACAATGTAGACTGAACGTAACAATGTAGACTGAACGTAGCTATGTAGACTGATCGTAACCATGTAGACTGAACGTAACAATGTAGACTGAACGTAACAATGTAGACTGAACGTAACAATGTAGACTGAACGTAACCATGTAGACTGAACGTAGCTATGTAGACTGATCGTAACCATGTAGACTGAACGTAACAATGTAGACTGAACGTAACAATGTAGACTGAACGTAACAATGTAGACTGAACGTAACAATGTAGACTGAACGTAACCATGTAGACTGAACGTAACCATGTAGACTGAACGTAGCTATGTAGACTGATCGTAACCATGTAGACTGAACGTAACAATGTAGACTGAACGTAACAATGTAGACTGAACGTAACAATGTAGACTGAACGTAACAATGTAGACTGAACGTAACCATGTAGACTGAACGTAACAATGTAGACTGAACGTAACCATGTAGACTGAACGTAGCTATGTAGACTGAACGTAACCATGTAGACTGAACGTAACAATGTAGACTGAACGTAACCATGTAGACTGAACGTAGCTATGTAGACTGAACGTAACCATGTAGACTGAACGTAACAATGTAGACTGAACGTAACCATGTAGACTGAACGTAGCTATGTAGACTGAACGTAACAATGTAGACTGAACGTAACAATGTAGACTGAACGTAACAATGTAGACTGAACGTAACAATGTAGACTGAACGTAACCATGTAGACTGAACGTAACAATGTAGACTGAACGTAACCATGTAGACTGAACGTAGCTATGTAGACTGAACGTAACCATGTAGACTGAACGTAACAATGTAGACTGAACGTAACCATGTAGACTGAACGTAGCTATGTAGACTGAACGTAACCATGTAGACTGAACGCTGAAGCGCCACAGCCGCGCCGTCTCCGCTACATTTCGCCATATCACACTACATTTTTTAGTAAAACATTGCTAGCCACAAACATCACACGTGTAGCATTATGAACATGTTGAGTTTAACTAATAAAATAGAAGAAGTTTGTTTAGAAGGTTTAGGGTTCATCCGACCGTGGCGACGACGCGACAGCGGGCTGGCAACGTTGCATACACACAGCTTAAGGGCGCGTCGTCAGCCTTAGCACTTGACTTGCTTCGTCAGCTTTCTGGCTGAGTCTAATATGCTGAGTTTAATTACGTAAATTATAGTTTGTGTTACTCTGTTATAATATAGCATTCTACTGGTGAAAGAATTTTTAAATCGGTCCAGTAGTTTTTGAGTTGATTAATCCTAACATTTTATAAAAACAAAGTCCCCCGACACGTCTGTCTGTCTGTCTGAACGCGATAAACTCAAAAACTACCGAACGGACTTTAATACGGTTTTCACCAATGGACGGAGTGATTCATGAGGAAGGTTTTGGTGTATAATTCATTAAAGGTTTTGTGTAAATTGGCTATTATACAACGTGTAACGGAAAGGGTATATACATACCAAGGGCACGGCTTCTTTGGATGATATCAAACGATATTGGAAGGGTTTTTTAATCCTATCTCTACATGTTCGGAAGTTATGAGAATTTTTAATACATAGATACCAGAAACCGAACTTTTCAAATTGAAATAAACACATCACTAGCACTAAGTCAGCTGATCGGTGTCAACGAACTATTTGTAAGTAAAAATAAACATCTTACTCCTGGTATTTCTGAATAAAAGGTTCCGCATGTTTATTTTTTGTTTGCAAATATTATTACTGACTTTTCTAAAACTTTGATTATGTTTGTGCTGTTAGCTACAATACAATTAATTGGTAGGTACTAGGTATCAAAATTTAACGAAATAATATTTAGATACATTACACACTTGTTGGTTTTTTACGTAGTTGTCCTTTTGTAGAAGATTACTTTGAAGATAATTATTATCTACATAGTAATCTTCCACCATAGCATCGTACCTAGAACACAGTAAATACCTAATTCAAAAACATTATTCCTGTAAATTTGCTTACGTTATTCCTAATCTTTTATTTTGCTGGCCATAAGGATGAAAGATGTTTTGCTTTTAATCGATTTTTTAATCGATTCACAGATCGAATCCTGTGCTCTTGAATCTTCTAAAAATTCGTTCAAAAATCGTAAACCTAAAAATTTTAAACAACATTTAACACGCCTTTATTTTGTGACCTATTTACAGTTGCCAGTCAGGTAGGTACGTCTAAACTTTTAATAAATAATAATTGATAACTTTTCCGGCGTAATTCAATGATTTTCAGTCACATGGTACAGATGTAGTAGGTTAAATTCACAATGACTAATACAGATTAGGACGCAGCTATGTCATTCGAAATGATAACTTCTATCAAACCGTCAAATGTTTCATTCTTCGCTTAGTGCTAACATAAACAGACAAGTTAAAAAGTGTCGGCATATGTATGTAAGTAATTGATCTTGTTTGAAACAGATAAACCTACCTATTCGCTGTATAAGATTGTCAGCACAATACTTTGGGCAAATATGAACTTGAACTATTATGAGCCCATACCATAATATTTTTTACACATACGATCCAGGAGATTCGATTCACCTTACCATAAAATCGATTTGCTTGAAGATCGCATTATAACGAATTGTTTCACAAAATCGTCAGCTCGTACCATTGCATTAATCATAAAAATCGAATCCTTACACACGTGCATCCAACCAGGAATTAATTGCTTAAATAAACATTACTATTTGCCATTAAAACTTAGAACAGAAAAAGGATTTAGTAACAATTTATGTCCCAACTGAACCCAAAACATCATTTCAATTCATTTCTTCGCAACTTATTCCTCTCCTAGTACAAATAAAATCACAATGGGTTCCGTTCATAATTGTTAAAATAAGGTTATTTTTTTTAAATCAATATGACGAAAACTATTAACAATAAGTTAGTAGTTTTTTTTTATTACAAAATAATAGCACGGGGGCATAATTTTTTTCTGTAGGACTAACCGAAATAATTATCGGAAGTTCACGGTCTGTCGGTGCTGTTAGAGTGGTACATGGGTTCTATTGGTTGAGCACGTTTACACGTCTTTATAATTCAAATGAAGTCAATAAATAATCTCGCAAAACTGCATCTAACTGTAGAGATAAATTAATAAAAGTACTAGGATCGCATGAGTAACAGGAATTGTTATTGCCGAATTAAAAATCGTTTGCTCACAGATCCCTGATTACGTCGTTACACACACAATGTAAGCATTATAATGTGTGTAAACCTATTGGGTTAGGGTCTTAGGGTACGTGAACCGAATGCAGTCCGTGTAGTTTCAATTACTCCTGGTAAATACAACTTCTAATTCAGACTTCTAACGAGATAACGCGGCTCCATAATATAATTTTTAATGGATTGAAATGATATGAATGATTTTCCGGAGTTGTGGGAATTTCCGGGGTTGCAGGAATGATCTAACGAAATAATGCGGCCCCAGAATGCAAGGGCAACTGAAGGAACACGGTGGTTTTAGTCAGTAAGAGTCTCTTCCTTCCGGCCCACCTAGTGCGAGAGCCGAGTCATTGACGATTTTCCCACCCTCAAAAAAATAAATGATTTTTCAATTTTAAATTTGAATTACGTAATTAGTCTGCTCTGATGTGTTAGATTTACTTAAAAGTTTAACGGAGTTTAGTTGAAATTATTATTAGGATGTAAAATAATCTTGAATTCTTGAACAATATTTTTTAATAGTAGTGGACACAAATAGGACAGCTACCCTAGGTAGGTACCTAAATTTAAAGAAAGAATATTTGAGTACCAGAATAGCAGGGAATAGAAGTTTTTATTTAGCATTGTTGTTATTGCTTAGCTCTTAGCTCGTCAGTCGCCCGACGTCTGTCTGTTCCGCGTCTCCGTCTAGTGCACTTGTTTCTATCCCTGTGATACGCGCATCAGATATTTGACTTTTTTTGTTGTGTTTGCAAAATGTCGTTAAGTAATAGCGAATATTACGAAATGATGATGTGTGTCGGAGCAGAACATGGTAATTTGCGAGCTGCCCAAGAATTGTACCGTCGCCGTTTTATTGAAGGTAGACCAGATGCTGAGCGTCGACAGCTGCCTTCGTCGGAATGTTTTAGTCGGATGGTACATCGTCTGTACCAAACTGGGTCATTCCACGCACCTGCTTCAGAGGGTCGCCCGAGTACTACCGATCCAGCATTTGAAGAGGCCGTATTAGAGCATTTTGAACTCAATCCACGCACTAGCACCTAGCACACGTCGAGCTGCATCAGCGCTGGGTGCCTCTAACCATATGCAGGTATGGCGAGTGCTGAGCAATGACGGTCAGCACCCATACCACTTCCGTCGCACCCAGGAGCTGATACCGGCAGATTTTTTGCCTCGCGTGGTCTTTTGCGAGTGGTACTAAAACCAGTTAGAAGCTTCGCCAGATTTGGGTTCAAAAGTGCTATGAATTAGACGATGGAGTGGATCCTCATAGAGCAACCAGTGTTAAGTTATGTGAATTTTGTGATGGGGAATAATTTAATTTTTCAACACGACGGTGCACCGGCACACTGCTCGAGATGTGCGCCATTATTTAGATGCGCGCTTTCCTCAGTGGGTTGGGCGTGGTAGTAGAAGCGTGGCTTGGCCTCAGCGATCCCCAAGACCTAACCCCGTTAGACTTTTTTTTGGGTACATTAAAAATGTAGTGTACGCAGTGCAATGTGATACAATGGACCTTATGAAAGTGCGGATTGAGGCCGCTTTTAGGGCAATAACACCAGACATGCTACGCAATGTTCAGGTGTCCATGAACAAGCGAGCGGCCTTGAGCATACAATACCAAGGTAACACATCGAACCCCATCTTTACAAATGTAAGTCAATTTACTCAAATAAGCAAAGCTTTAATTATGATTTTACTGTTTACTCGGTAATAAGTAATTAATAATAAGAGATGAAACTAGTTAACCTACCTAAACTTTGTTTCGATTTTTTACGTAAGTTATCTCAGTTTTTACGTGCAATTTCTGGCTTGATATTAACGAGTAAAGCCCCGTACAGTGTGGCGCGACGCGACACCGGTCATTGTTATACATGAATGAGAATTCTTAGAAATTGTTTTGTTAGACAAGCGTCCGGCTGTCGCGTCGCGCCAGTCTTCACGAAGCTTCCAACTGCAAATCAATAATTACGCATTAACTTTTACATCACGGTAAAGTAGGTATGGCTTATTGCGCGCGCGCGCCATCGTTTTGGCGGCGCAGCGGCGGCATATTTTATTTCGTCAGTTCGCGCCGACAAAGAACTCCGCCTGCGGTAGGCTACTTCGGTACTAGGCGCGCAGAATTACGGAAGAGATTTTTCGTTATATTGGCAAAGTAACGTGGAAAGTTATTGACCTACGTAGTGCGGTGACACGTTTGTTATGATTTGAATTTAAGAAACATATGAAACCGAAAATTTGGTATCAATTCTTAGGGTATTTTATTTTGAGCTGAAACTATGTATAGTGATTCTATACCAGCTGTTATCTTTAGTGCTTCAGGATAGCAATGGGGTTTCTGTTACACTCTGTATAATATAAATATGACGATCATTGTTGAAGATGTCGAAAAAAACCGTGCCGACCCAATTGGGAGCTTTACTGGCGTACGCCGTTTAAACCGCAAAAGATACATAAAAATTATGTTCTGCAGAATGGTTCATGTTAATTAAAAAGTTGAACAAAAAAGTCCGCGAAGGCATATGTCTATCTACTAAGGATGATCCACACCAATTACTTAAAACCGTTATTATGATTCAGAATACATTGTTATTTCCGAAGCTATTTTAACCGGTTTTATATTAATCTTTATCCAATAAAATATGTTATTTAAATTTGGCATTTAATTTAGACCCAAATATGCATTGACATCATATCATTTAAATGAATAGTTTAAAAGATATCACAGATTCAAAATTACGCGTAAAAAAATAATTATGGTTGACGGCAACGCAGGGTAGGAGTCAATGACCTTTTCCTCGGCTATTAGGAATGTAATCCCGGTAGTATACCCGTGGGATATTTTGCGAAATCCACGCAGGCAAAGCCGCGGGCAAAGACTAGTTACAAATTAAAATACAAATGTTTTGACTTTATAATATTTGTGTAGATAAAAAAAATAAGAAAAAATTGCGTGGTTAAAATTGCAATATAAATACTTATATCCGGTATTTGGGGGAGACTTTCGAAAACTTAATAACCTGCCCAACGGTCTTATGGACTGACAAATTTACTGTGGAGCTCCCAATCCGTCAGTGGACTTATAAACTGTCCGTTTATTTAATTTCTTAAGTTACCCTGAAGAAAAGGGTTACCAAATGTAACCCTTTTTTGCAGTTAATTTAAATATATGTATATGTTATCCTGTTGAAGATATTAACATACTTGGCCAAAGGTTCAGACAGCAGAAACGTGCTTCTGATATTAGCGACCACATTCCCGGGCATTTCTTCCACCGCCTTGAACACTCGACGAACGTTATCGAACTGTCGGCGACAACAACGCAGCGGGGCGCCTGAACGTTCCGCTACCTGGGGAGAGTGGAATGATACATTAAATGATGTAATCATGACAAATCTATCTATATATATATATAAAAATGAATCCCTATTTCTCTGGTCACGCCATAACTGCAGAACGGCTGCACCACGATGATTCTTTTTTTGTTGTATTCATTATTCTAAGGACTAGGTTCTTAGGATAGGTAGGTGTAGGTAGGTATGTAGGTAGGTAGGTAGGGTAGGGTAGGTCAGTAGGGTAGTTAGGTAGGGTAAGGTAGGTAGGTAGGGTAGTTAGGTAGGGAGGGTAGGGTAGGGAGGTAGATTAGGGAGGATGGGTAGGGAGGTAGGGGAGAAAGGGGAGGGAGGTAAGGTAGGGTCGTTAGGTAGGGTAGGTTAAGGTAGGTAAGTAGGGTAGTTAGGTAGTGTAGGGTACGTTGATAGGTAGGTGCGCCCGTGCGAAGCCGGGCGGTCAGCTAGTGAATGATAAATAGGAACGCCTGTTTATTGGGGACAGGTGAATGATAAATAGGGAGAAGTTTTGGGGACAGAGGAATGATAAATTAGTTAATAGGTTAACGATAACTATGTAGAAATATTGGGGTCGGGCAGATGAATGATAAATTACACGAATTGTATGTGGAAGGCAAATTATAAATAAAAAGAAGTAATCGCGACATTGTCGTGATGGCCCAGTGGTTAAGGCGTCGCCTCTCATGCACGAGGTTGTGTGTTCAAATCCGGGCAAGTACCAATGTGACTTTTTCAATTCATATGTACTTTCTGAGTTTATCTTGGACATTACTGACATCGGTGAAGGAAAACATCGTGAGGAAACCTGGACTTATAGTTAATATACCTAAGTCTGAAATCGCAAACACGTCTTGAGCAAGCGTGGTGTTTAATGCTCGTGCCTTCTCTGTATCACAAGAGGACTTTGCCCTGCAGTGGGACAGTAACAGGCTGGTTTTTTTTTTTTTTTTATCGCGACAGGAAAATGACGAATAAGTAAATATTTTATGTTTAAATGGCAGAATAATGATATTTATTTCTCCAAGTACAGTCAACAAATTAGAAACAAATATTTAATAGTTACCTCATCTAGATCTTTCCTGTGTCTGGAAGACAGTTTCCTTCCAAGCAATTCTCTGATCACAGCGTCATCAAGATCATAGTATCTGAAAATAGGATTGTCATAATGCGGTTATTGCCTTGATATTGGAATCAATAAATTCAAAATATTTTATTTCACATAAACCTACTTGGGCACTTATGAAACGTCAGAAGCGAGGTGCGCGGTTCCAATTGGTCGTTTCCTATGGAGAAGAGCCGGCAAGAAACTCCACGGTTACTCTTTTTAAAAGTAAATGATTTTTACAATGTTTTCAAATTACAGTGTTAAAAGGTATGAGAGGACAGTGTAGGCCTATCAATAAGTACCAGGTACTTAGCAAAATATAAAATGGTCCTCAGATCTACAGTCTGTTAACCCTACAAAATTCTCACCACATTCACAAAATTTTAAAGAAAAGAAAGAAGAAGAATCTATATAAAAAGATAAATAAAATAATAAAAATAAAGACCTATTTAAACCAAATGACATAATTGCCACTACAGCTGTAAATAAAAAATAGTTAAAGGGTTCCATTTCATACCCAAAGGGCGCCAAGGCACGTTAGGAAGCCTATACTGCCGTTTGTCTGTCGACACAGTACAACAGTGTCTTTTCAATTGGCTAGCCCAATTGAAATTTTCACGTTTTCATATGAGTTTCTATAAAACTGTGAAGTTAGGATGCACGCGTCCGACTCCCACTTGCCCAGTTAGTTCTATGGTAAACACTTACTTTTCAATTAGCATCTGTTTAGTAGTCTCGTCAATTTGGAAAATCATCTGTTCCGATAACTTTGATGGTACTGTGAGCAGGCGCTCCAGAAGAGCGAATGTCCTGAAAACCAAAAATGTGACATTTTACAACAATTTTAATGTAAACTTCCTCGAATCATACATTAGGAAAACAGAAAACTATGGTTTTGCAACACCAATCGCTTTTTGTAAATTTATATAAAAAAAACCTATGATACTGTGAAAACCATTTTTATAAACGTATCAATAATAGAATAAAATAAAATAATAAGCCCAATAAAAATATAATTAAATGCAGAGCAGTGGTGGCCCAGTGGTAATGGCCGCGACTTACGAGTTGTACGCTTTATTTGTGTAAATTATTTCATCACCACTGCTCTGAAAACGGTGAAGGAAAACTGTGTTCTAGACAGGCGCGGATCCAACCCTCAAAAAAGGTTGTGGTCACAGCCACCCGAAAATCAGCCAAGTGCGAGTCGGAGTATGAACTCGCTCATGATCGATATTCATTCACTGCATTCCTACAAATGAGATGTTTACAAAATATATGAAGCGCTGACCAAGATTTTGTAAAATGTGAGTTTGTTCGCTCAGGAAAATTACAAAAGTAAATGTGTGTTTGTTTTCACATCACAGTTTCACATTTAGACTCTAAACTACTGAATCAATTTTGATGAAATTATTAGATTTCATAAAAACGATTCAAGTTAGGTTATCTATGTTTACAAACAGTACAAACTACTAAGGTCAGCGCCACGCGACACCACCTAAAAGCAAGACAATTTTGGCGGCAATGTATATTTTATACATGCATACAACACACGCTTTCTCTTAAATTAATAGATGTCTGCGCAGTCTGCGCACCCAGCGAATAGTCATCTCTTTTTTTCAAAAAGAAACAATATGTTGTCAAAAATGTGACATAACGTGTCAGTATAAGTACTTCGCTGCGTTCCGAAACAAGCACGATCATTATTTTATTTTATTAGGCATTGGATATAATATCATCAGCCTCTCGATCTCAATAGACTGTGAAAGGGTGACGTCACAAGTCTATTAGGGTTGTGGGCATGCCCATCCTGTCCACAACGGTGTGATCCGCGCTTGTTTAGAACCGAAAATTCGAAGACATCTACCAACACGCACTGGGCCCGCGTGGTGGATTACAGCCAGGCACTCCCTCTCACCGAGAGGAGGCCTGTGTCCCAGAAGTGGGAATATTATAGGTTGATTGAGAGAATTAAATAGGTCAAGATACTATATGTTCTATTCCCTGACATTTCAGTTTATTACTCTGCACTGGGTAAATATTTCGAGTTTGCAACAAGCTGTGCAAACCATGCACTTGTCAGCATGTCTTCTGTATTACAGTTAATTCTATTACCTGTAATGGTCCAGTACATCGCTAGCAATAAGTTCCACTGAAGCTCCATGCTGCTTGGCAAAGTCCCTCTTATGTAGAGTGGAGACTGCTTCACTTGCTGAAATTCAAGAAATAAATACTATACATCATCATCGTAATGTTACAGAGAAAAATATTAAATGTTCCAGTAAACTGTAAATTTTCTAGTAAACTGTAAATTTTCCAGTAAACTGTAAATTTTCCAGTAAACTGTAAATTTTCCAGTAAACTGTAAATTTTCCAGTAAACTGTAAATTTTTACGGACTGCCTCGTTGTTCTAGTGGTTGCAAGCGCTACTGTTATGCATGAGATACTAGGTTCGATTCCCGGGTTGGGCAAAGTGTTATTGGGTTTTTCTATCTGGAATTTCTCAGTAGCAGCCTGGAGTCTGCATTTGTGCCCGGTTGATGGCAATAGGTCCGCCCCCTATTACATGGGACTTAAACATAACTGGCGGAATGTGGGTATCTGCTACTGGTACACCTCTGCCCAAGCCTTCGCGGAAAGAAGGCGTGATGTTATGTTCTGTTAATTTTTATTGTGTTCTTTAGACACACATAAATTATGTTAAAAACTGGACTATTTAGCACACTCAAACCATTGTTTAAAAGTTGTTTTTAATAAGGTGCCTGTATACCTACCTATAACCTTTGTCTGACTGTAGTCCTATCAAGCCACACTTAAGTTAGGGTGAATTTCACCAACGAATCTGAATGCTGCTGATCGCATTCAGATTCATTGATGAAATTCACACATTCATTCATCTAAAGTGCGTTCACTTTCATGAGTAAGAAAACGACTCTTAAGTATGTATTCATAATTTAAATTTGGAACTAGATAAATAGTTTCATAAGCACTTATTATTTAATACTAGCTTTTACCCGCGGCTTCGCCCGCGTGGTTGTCGGAAAATATCCCACGGGTACGTACTACCGAGATTACATACCTAATAGCCGAGGAAAAGGTCATAGACTCCTACCACTGCTGCGCCCGAGTTGTCGTCAACCATAATTATTTTATTACGCGTAATTTTGAGTCTGTGATATCTTTTAAAGTATTCATTTTAATGATATAAAGTCAGTCATATTTTAATCTACATTAAATGCCCAATGTAAATAACATATTTTATTGGATAAGGATAAATATAATCATACGCTATATAGGCTTACGCGGCGCACGCCAGTAAAGCTCCCAGTCGAGCCGGCATCATGTATTCCGACATCTTCGACAATAATTGTTATATTTTAGCCAATTTACACAAAACCTTAATAAATTATACACAAAAACCTTCCGCATGAATCACTCCGTCCATTGGTGAAAACCGTTTGAAAATTTGTTTGGTAGTTTATGAGTTTATCGCGTTCGGACCGACAGACAGACGCGGCGGGAGACTTTTTTTATAATATGTAAGGATTACTATAACAGATATCTAAATAAATAAAAAATTAAAGATGCTGTGCACATTCATAGATAATAATTATGAAATTTGATATTATGCCAACATTTTGATCAATTGAGTCTCATTTTAGTATACCAACAATAAATTGTTAGTATGTAGAAAATTATGATTATGAGGAGCTCATGGCTAAGTAATGACAGCCGCACGGGTCGATCTATCAGGTTAAGTCATGCTTGCCGGGGCTGGGCCGTGGATGGGTGACCATATTTATATACCGAGACTACTCCGTACCTCGGAAAGCACGTTAAGTTGTTGGTCCCAACTGTCATTTGTGGATCTTTGACAGTCATTATGGGTCGTCAGAAGCCCAAAAGTCTGACAACCAGTCTTACCAAGGGGTAAAATACAGGTATTCAGCTACATCCAGTTAGACTGGAAGCCCCCCTGGACCCCAACATAGTTGTGAAAAGGCTAGGCAGATTGATTGTGTAGAAGAATGAATTTTTGGAATTTGAATTTTTTAAATTTTGATTTTGTAGAAAATTATGATTATATTTATCTTCATATTTTTGCCAAGAATGGAGGTCAGATAGGCATTTGCTCCATGTAAAATACTGGTAATCAGTAGGTTAAACTGGAAGCTGACCCCAACCAAATTAGGAAAATGCTATCCAGATTGATAAATTGAATTTAGCCAGAATATTATGGTCTAGCAGTAGAGTTATAGTAGACATAAATTATGATTTTTTTGTGGTTGCAATAACAGTGAAATATCCTGTACAGGTGAATTACTTCTTTAAGGCCATTATTATTTGCCATGAGAGTGTGGCCCCCACGCCAAAGACTAAAATTATTGACCAAATTTATTGAAAAACTTAAGTATTTGAAACTCTCAGCAACAGTGAGTTTTTTGGATTTTTATTATTCTGTTAAATTATAAGACATCATACATAGATTACTAGCAGGTAACGTGATACTGTACTTCAATCTTGAAAGTTAGAGACAACTTTGCCTGTTGAATGTTTTCAAGACGGTATTTCAGAACTGAACAACTACCTACTATTTAGTCAGTAAAATACCACATACCTAATGTTAGATATTTTAGTAGTAACCGATAATTCACGCAATATCTCCTTAAATAAAACAGGCCCTAAATATAGCTTTTCTATTCGATTTTAAAGATAAATAATGATAGCAAAAATTTCGTTTACTGGACAATTACTTACAAGAACATCCTTCAATCCACAGCTGATATATCTCAGGATCAATTAAAGTGTAATTACTGACGAATACATCCACTTCTGTGTACATTTCTGTTTATTTTTTATTTTTTCTGGCACCCTGAAATACTGCTACGATTTTAGCCCAATTTATTTTTTTGACACATTGACAGTGACAGCTATGGTATCATCATGTCGTGTTGCCTACACAGAAAAACTGAAAAGAAAACCGTAATTTTACAAAAACAAAGTTTTACAGAGTGTATCCTCATCTTAATTTGCAGAGTTAAGTTAGCTACAAGTACTGCTGACAGCGAAAAATACGTTCGGAAAACTAGAACTTGAAAAAACAAGTAATTTGAGTCTAAGGTATTTTTTATTTAGAAAAGTTTCCAGCAGTCATAAAATTATTATTAATTTGTGAAAAAAGCACAAATTAACAAATTTATGAGATTGCTTATAATTTAACCTCCAAAATAAACACGAGAAATGTGTTTCTTAACCTTTTAAAATAATGGGAACTAAAGACGCTTATGATTTTATGATGCATGAAATAGTTTCCGAACGTAAAACAATAATGAAAGATTGATTTTTTTCGGAGCGTTAGTGGAAATTATTGAAAAAGTATTATTTTTTAGCTCATACCTTCATGAAATAAATGTGTAAGTACTCATCACTCTCTTAATTAACATTATACATGAAATACAGATGATCCATTATTTAAAAGAAACGTGTTACATACAAATTCGGAGATACAGCGTCAAGTTTTTTTGTAGTAGGTATCCAAAAATAGATATGGCTTGTTGAAAAATCACTGCTATGCTAAAATTGTGAGCCGTAACCGCTTTTATTACTTTTGATAACATACAGTAGGTACTTGCTTAAATTTTTAATTTCGTCGGTTGCTAAGGCCCACCTAGCAAAACCGGTATAGGTACCTACGCAACACCAGCATTTAATTTTGTTTTATTTTCGGCATTTGTGAAATATGTTATTCAGTGTTAACTGTAGTTGTTGTCATTGGGAAAATGTTCAGCAGTAAATGTGTTGATAGAATGTGTGCGAAATAATAATCTTGTTAGTCTCTGTGATCAGTTCACTCCTTAATGAACCCTTTGCTATTGCTTGACTAAGCAGATCTTTTTGCGCTTTCTGATACAGCAATGGCTGTGTTAAGTACAAATCCACAGTTTTATTTATTTTTCAGTTAACACCACACACATTTAACCTAATTGAGCGCCGATTTTTTGTTTTTATGACATAGCACTACCATATTTGTTGTAGGTATTTAATTGTCAATTTATGAGCTGTGCGCTGGGGACATGGCAATTGTTATAAAACCAAAGCGGTCAATAGGTTAAGTATAGACGTGTAACTTTCTTGGCTTTTTCTCCTGGAATGTCAGTAGCAGCCCGTAGTCTGGAATAGTGCCCAGTTGATGGCAGTAGGCTCGTCCCCTATAACATGAGACTTAAACATAACTGGCAAAATGTGGGTGTATTATAAGCAGTGATCGGAGTAGGTAGATTGAACTGGGGTCATTGATCCGAAACGTATATATTACTATGGACATTCCTCCGGAATTGGTGGATTATTAAAAAAAAACCGGAACTTATGTAGGAATTGTATTCTGCCAGAGTGGAAGGAGTCATTTGATGATTTGCCGTCCTCAAAAAAAAGGTAGGAATTGTAATAAAATGAGCAATTTTATTCTTTATTATTCCTCCTATTTTTTTTTTTTGTCACGATTTGACAAAACCCAACGACCAATCAGAACAAAGGATCTTGGGTGGTACAATAACCGGTTATCAGAACAATGCGTACGCCCGCCGACGACATGCCAGGTAGTTCACTCGTTTACTTCGGTTCGTAGAGTGCGCATCTTTGTTTGTTACTGTGTTGTGAAAACGTTACTTGACCCTGGCTTGTGTACATACTGACTTCTGGAATCTGCTCTAAACCACGAATCCGGAAATACCGGAATTACTTTCCGGAAAAATGGCTTATCCATGTTATTCTTTCTGTGTGCATTTATGATACAAGTACTAAAAATCAATCTACCTACTCCGATCACTGATTATAAGTGCATCTCTGCCTAACCCTTCAGGGAATACAGTTTGTGATATTATGTTATATAAACTTATTATATTCACATTTTTTAAACTTAACTCAATGTCAATGTCTTTGAATTGTTTATCTTGACAACAAAATATACATTCCAAGCCCAATGCTTTTTTTGCAAGTCTTCATATTTGAAAGTATATTCAGAGAAATTAATTGTTAAGCAACTTTGTACCCTATGTCAATTTGCCTTGATATAGTTATTTTATACAACTGTCGAATAATGACAGTTCTTAGGCGACTATTCACTACACCGCGCACTGTTATGTAACTTAACAGGCTCATCTATAAGTATTTTAACAAAATGATTCCAATTCGTTTGAAGACTTTATCAAAATCAAATTATGGGTTTCAAATAAAACAAAAATAAATTAATTGTATTCATAAACGTTTTATAAAATCTAGAAATAAAATATGACAATCAAGAAGTATGGCATTAAAATTAATGTATTATATATAAAACTTAAAACTCTTTTAAAATTATTTAGTGACCTTTCTAGACACTAATGAGATAATATTCTTGTTATCACTGCTATTAATAGCAACTAATTTTATTTTTCTAATATTTTCAGTTCATCATGTCGGAAGACTCAAAAGATTCGAACCAGCATGACAATGACATGCTAAATATGTTTGCCAGTGTGTGGGTGAAAGTGGAAGTTGAGGATGATGATGAGAACAACTCTGACAATTCACATGATGCTGAGGATGTGTAAGTATTATCTCCTTTATTCATTAAATGTACATATAATTAACATTTTTAAATATATGAATATAAAAACCCCTCCGTATCAAATGTCCTAAAAGCAAAGCTCCTACAAGCAAACCGACGCTTTAGCAAAATGTCCTATTAGCAAATGGCCCTAAAAACAAAAGAATGGAAATGGTACAGTCATACTACACATACACATATGAGATTTTTAAAGGAATAATATTATATATCGTCTTCTCGAGACAACAATCTTTAAAATGAAATAAACTTTAAAAATTATAACTTACTTTAAAAAAACGGCCAAGTGCGTGTCCACGCACAATGAAGGGTTCCGTAGTTGGGATGAATTTATCCCAAGAACAAATTTAACATTGTAGTTGAAAAACATGTTCTCCCATACATTCCAACTGCAAATGTGAGTTTGTAGTTGGAATGTACCAATATTCAACCCTCCTTTTTTGGCTTCAGTTCAGTCGGGTAAAAACTGATAGTAATTTTTCAGTGTTACTGTACTTTACAAGTAGGACGTTCTACTAATAGGAGCAATTGCTCATAGGATGATTTGCTAATAGGACATTTTGCTAAAACATCGTTTTGATTATGGGACGTTTTGATACGGAGGGATAATAACATTTACAAATGAACCTAAATAATAGAAGCCCAATGGTTTCGGAAACAGGGTTCAAGCCACCGGCGGTCAGGGCTACAGAGATATGACCTTCTTAACAAACCAAGCAATGTCCAGAAGTACTGCTTTCTGAAAGCAGTACTTCAAATCCAATTCAAATCAAATCAAACCCTATACCGCATGATTCTTTTTACCGTCTCGAAAAAAATAGGGTATAATAGGTGAACAGAGTAGAATCCCGCGGCAGTTTTTTTTTTAACCAAAAAAATATCGAAGTTCAAATCATACGCACCCTACTAAATGCGCGGAATTTATCAATGAATTCGTAGCTTTCCTTAGCGGCCGATAGGTAGTCGCCGCACTTGCCGTCGGCCTCTTTGATATCCTTTCGCAGGCGCACAAGCCGCTCGCACATCTCCGCCCCGCCCGCGTGGTCAATGCTACTAAGCAAATATTCCCGGGTATGGCTTCTGTTCCACTTACACAACACTATTATTCTCGAGACGGTAAAAAATTTCAGCCGGTATATTATTATCTCTCTCTCAAAAGCAAAAACAGAAAATTACTTCCTTCTTTTTCAGAACAAGGTCTCGTTTAGACTATTTTTAGTCCATGCTTAAAACATTTTCTAACGTCAATCTAAAGTTCCAGAAATTACAAGAAAAAGAAGACACCAACGCATCGCATAAAAAAAACTCTAAAATGTGATTCATGCGATTACACTACCGTCTACAAAAACTGCTTGAACCTCCATGTATTAGGTCACACCAATGCTAAGCCATTTTCATGCGACGAATGTGATTACACTACAAAGTATCCAACATCTTTGCAAAGACATATGATGATCCAACACGAATTGAAGGCATTACACGATAAACTTGAAAGTTTCAAATGCGATGAATGCGCATACACTACATACTTCAAATGGAATTTAAAAGCACACAAAAGAAAGCATAAGTTGGAAAAACAGTACAAATGTGAGCATTGTAACTATGCTACTGCTTACAGACATAATTATATGAAGCATAGTAAAGTACATAATAAGCAAGAAGTTATATTTAAGTGTGATAAATGTCCCTTTGTAACTAAGTATGAGGGACATATTTCGAGGCATCTTGCTAAGATACATAATGAAGTGTCTGAAAAAGCAAACAAATGTGATCTGTGTGATTTTTCAACTAAAGTAAGATGGCGATTAAATGTTCATAAACGGAGAAGCAAACAGAACAATGTCATAAAATGTTCCAGCTGCGAGTTTGAAACAACTTACATGTGTGAGTCAAAAAAACATAAATCAACTCATTACGACGAGGCTCCTGATTTCAAATTGAATGAAAGTAGCGGTGAATATGATGTTCCTGAGTTTGAACCAATACCAACCCATATTGATGAAGCAAATTTAACCGTTCACGAAAAATGTAATAATTACATGTTGGATCCAAACTGTGAAATAGATTGGAAGAGTATTAGAGTCATCGAGTCTAACTCTAAAGACCGTCCATACCAATGCATAATGTGTAAGTACATGTCTCGATTCAAAGCTTCTGTACAACGTCATTTCCAAAGGCATCATACTGGGAATCAAAACCGTCCCTACAAATGTGTGAACTGTGAGTTTTCAACTAAAACTAAAGACCAAATTGCTTTGCATAATAAACGCAGCCAATCCGAAGCAGAGTTAAACTGTCGAGAGTGCCCATTTACAACGCTATTCAAATGTCAATTTGTGACACATCAAAAATGTCACTACCCACACAAATGCAGCGAATGCAATTACTCCTGCAAGCATAAGTACGAAATTCAAAAACATGTTTCTACAATGCATATGGGGAATGGTTTAAAATGTCGGTTTTGTGATTACAAAGCAACGAGAAAAGAGAGCTTACTTTGCCATGAAACTATACATACGGGTAACAAACCTTTCAAATGTAAGTTCTGTGATTATAAGTCGGTAAGAAAATCGCTTCTGGATAATCATGTGAAGAGACACCACAGTAGCGTTTGTCATAATCCAGTTATTGTAGCTGATAACAAGATTGAATCTCTAAAAATACCGGTTGGAGATAAAATTCGTAGTCAAGATATCATTCAAAATATAAGGGAGCAGAATATTTCACTGGAGGACATGTTGGATTCGCCAGATGTAAAAGATTTTACTGCTATTATGAAAACTAGTAATGGACTTCTATAGTCGTACTTAGTTTTGTCCTGCGGCTCTCATCATCTGCCAAGCCTTTTTCCAACTATGTTGGGAGGCGACCCCAACATAGTTGGAAAAAGGCTGAATACCAGTATTTTACATGGAGCACCTACCTATCTGACCTTCCTAACCTAGTTACTGGGTAAACGATAGAGGGAACAGTGGGAACCTTTATCCTGCAGCTCTGCCCCAAGATTATTATTTGTTTTGATAACAGAAGTTTAGTTTTGGTTAAATCCGTAAGTAAATGTGTAATAAATATTTCTTGCTTTTTCCAAAATGGTAGTTTTATTTTTATTATGGTAATTATTTTGCCTGATACTGGTATCCCTAGTTTTGTTGCGTAAAAGAAGGTATGTAGTTAGGAATACTATACTATGATATTAAAAAATGCATGAAGGAGTAGGACCACAATTAGGGGCTGCCCCTTTGGTCTAGTGGTAGCAAGCGCTAACTGCCGAGCATGAGGAACTGGGTTCAATTCTTAGGTTGAGCAGTGTTTGTTGGGTTGTTCCGTTAGAATTTCTTTTACTCCGTAATCTGTGTTTCACCCATAAGACAAGAGCAAAGCTGAGCCCAGCTCAGATATTCCTTTTTATAAATGGTCCAATAGATTTTTTGATCCTTATAAGAAACAGGATCGATTGGCATCAAAAAAAGTGTTTGTGAAGACGGCCCATTGCCCTTGGTGACTAGTTTTAATTTTTCAAAATCTGTAAATGCAGATCAAATTGTTTCAAAAAGTTAAGGACAGTCTCCTAAGACCGTTTTCCTGTAGCGACAACGGTTAAACAAACAATGTATTCTTTGATTTTAACATCCATGGAATGTATGACATGACAATAACGTACATTCAATTCAATAAGTAAATTACCTGTCTAAAATAAATTAATATCGATACCTCTGCAAAATACGGCACATCACTACCGAGACAAAAAAAGTGGACAGGATTGCCATAAGCAACCCTTATAACTATATATCTGTCCTTGTTTTTCACACTGAATTTGTCATAAGTATAAACAGTTTAACTAGACTGAAATTTCACGCTCCCTCTATGCTTTAATTATTACTCTGAGTTTTAGACTAAGGCCCGTATTACGGAATCTCACTCAGAATTACTTAAAACTAGTTTTAACCAATCAAAAGGCTTTAAACGTGTTAGTTTTAAGTTAGTCGTGAGTTTTGAGTGAGGTTCTGTAATACGGGCCTAATTCTGGAAGCGGAGAGATACTTATGACTATTTCACTTAGTCCATTTACTAACTTTTTTGCCACTTTGTCCATTCGCAAAGTTTTTTTTTGCCTATTTGTCCATTCGCTAACCATTTTAGCTATTTTTTCTGTCAAGTAGCTCAAACTCAAACTCGAGCATTTATTCCAATTAAAGCACTTACAGGCACTTTTGAACTGTCAAAGACTGCCATTTAGTCAGAAAGTTGAGCTAGTTGCCCATTCCAAAATGGAGAAGAATGGGCAAGATACTCCAAAGACACTGTTTTAAGGTATTACAAAATCCTGGGTAGATTATTCTTGTTGCTTGAATATTTTTTTATTTTTTTTTAAACGTTGCCCCATACTAAGAATTTCTTCTTGTATCGTGGGTGCGTTTACAAACATAGAAACTCACATACACTAACACCCAGACCCGGAACAACTACTTGCAGATCATACAAATATTTGTTCCGTGCGGGGATCGAACCCGCGACACGTTGCGCAGCAGTCGATCGCTCAGCTACTGCGCCAACCCTGTCGTCGATATGTGAGAACACTACACATTTTTTTCATATCAATTAATATAAAATTATCAAAGTATATGGCAGTGATAGCCTAGTGGTGTGCCGTCAGACTGCCAAGTCATAGGTCTCGAACCCAAGCCACGCACCTCTGACTTTTCGAATTCATGTGCGTATTGTATAATTATCACTTGCTTCAAAAATGGTGAAGGAAAACATCGTGAGGAAACCGGCATGCCTTTCTTTTTTTTTTGGGTTGGAAATTATCAAATAACTTCTCCCGCTCAGGGCGGAGCGGGAGGGTGTGTCAAACTTTTACTGACTAAGATCCACCCGTGTTCCTTCCGTTGCTTGTGTGCCGGGACTGCGATATCCCTTCGGACAAACTCGCAACCCTGGCAGGAAACCATGCCTGAGAGATATTTATTGACGGTATGTGATGTCAAATCAGAGGCCCATGGATGGATTTGATTAAAACTCTGACACCAGGTTAGTAACTAACCACACGAAAAGAAGAAAGAAATAAAACCCAAGCATAAAAATTAAATCTTTATATTTTGTTACAAAAATATATTCATATTAAAAACTACAATATTAAAACTGTATAAATACAATACACGATTAAAATGATAAGTGTATAAACAAAACATATAATAATGTATAAATGTATCAATTATGTATAAACGCAAAAATATCTTAAATTTCTTCATATACTGTACTTAATTCCGTTATACAAAACATCACGCCTGCATCCCCCCGAAGATGTATAGCATCATCGAAGAAGTTCATATCTAATCACCGTAAGGACTATTCTTGCTTGCAGCGCTCGGCGTCTCTAGAACGCGCCGGTAACAGATGTGGTCATCGTGTTCACGGGATTTTGTTAAACTGGTTAGATATGAACTTCTTTGATTGTACATCTACATTTCACCAGTTATGTTTAAGTCCTATGTAATGGGGAACGAGTCTGTTGCCAGCCACCGAGCAGAAGTACAGACTTCACGAAATGAAGTGGCAAAGAAACTGGCGGCCCATCTGATGGTAAGTGTTCACCGCCGTCTATAGGCATCTGCTATACCAGAGACATCGCAGATGAGTTGCCATCCCATAGACAAAGCTGAAATATCTTATGTGCGTTCGAACCGGAACATTGCAATGCTTGGCGGGAAATAGGTATGGTGTTATACATAATGGAATTAAATACAATATTTATTATTTACTTTTATTATAGAAAATATAATGTCACTTTTAACAGCATTGCTACTAACAAAGTCACTGGCACTATATGAATTTCAACTTTAAAACTTTTTGGATAAAGTTCAATATAACATGAAAAGTTATTCTACTCTCATAATGCCACATTTATGAGAATAGCTCATGCCAGGGTAAAAATATTGCCCAGTCAGCGAGGTGTAGAAAGAAAACTATTCCCTGGCGTTTTTATTGGTATATCGTGTATACTGGTGCTAAAACCAAACTGTAAAATAGTCAAAGTGTTTTGGAGATAATAAAAAAAATTGGTGTCGCCAAACGTGTGATTACATGAAACCCGGGTTTTATTCTAGAGTCAATGACAATTTTAATAAAATAATACTAAATTATGAAGTTTATAGTTCTCACCTTTTCTTTTTAGGAGTAATAAATAAATGGAATATTGTCAAACAATTTTTTTTACATTTAAACTTAATATTTCACTGTTTTCAGAAGGAACTGTAGACATACAAGGCGATATGTGGGTTGTCAGAGGCAGAGGTCAGATAGGCAGTAGCTCCATTTAAGCTGCATCTGGTTAGACTGGAAGCTGACCACATCATAGTTGGGACAGGACTTCGCAGATGATGATGATGTGGATCACTTTTTTAAAATGTATACTTGAATAACTTTTGATAAGTGTTCCATTTATTTATTACTCTGTTTGTCAGCTAACAATTCGAGAACAGCTGATCCGATATTGATGTTATATGTAGGTACATTTTGAAATTGTATTTTCTTCTAGTTTAATTATATTTTGATAGTTTACAATTTTTCGTGGTTTTTGTAAATATTTTTTAAGCTACAATAAAGGAATTTGAGTAAAAAGATTTACTTTTTTTTCACTTTAAAATATTGTATATTATTAAAATATAATACTAATTTTTTTATAAAAAATGGTAACTATTGATTTATGATGGAATAAAATTGCAACATATAATTAATATAGTTTGAAACAGAGGAAGTACATCGTTTTTGGCTTTTAGAACCAAATAGCTCGCGTAGCAAATATATTTGGCGTATTTCTAAATGTGACAAATGTTCTGTCACAAAAGTGAATACTTTGGCTACACATAATTTAATTATTTAGAATTGCCAATTGACTATTTGGCGTGCTAATAAAGACTGGGTGAATTTACAATAACTGCCAGATTTTCAAATATTTTACATCTTTTAAAGCAAAATCATAGCATTTAACAATAATTATACACGGTTTTTATCACAGCAAAACAATAATGTCGCAATTGTTTTTGCAATATTATTCTTTTGCGCGAGAGCTGAGCGTTTTTTTACAGGAATAATATATTAGATCCTTATACATAATGCTATGTATTAGCTAAACATTGGAAGGTAATAAAATGTTTTATACATTTTACACATACATTTTGTACAGATTTAAAATTAATTTAAAATACAAAGCGATACATTTTGTTTTAGTTTAAAGCCGTGTTAGCTTCTAAAGGCTAGGTAGTAACAAAGCTCGGAAACTAGAGATTTTGTGAATACTCGATATTTTTGCGAAGCCGTGTTGGAAGATTTACAATTAGAAATAAAAAATTATGTAATTTTAATTCTAAATATTTCATTTTACATAATGGGCCCTTATGCAACGCCAGAAGATAGTTGCACGGTTTCAATTGGTCGTATCCTATGGAAAACTGCCAGCAAGAAACTTTGCGTATTTTTTTTAAAATGATTAAGTATAATGTTTTTAAATAACGGTGTTATTAGGTTTGGGAGGACACTGTAGGCCTGTCAATAAGTACCAGGTACAGGTATGTGAGTCTTACTCTCACAGTAAATTGTACTTAAATAACATGCTTCTAGATATATTAAAAAAAAACTTTGGATGATATTAGATTACTAGTATTTAGCTACATCCATTCTACGTAATCAAAATACGAAATAAACGATATAAAAACTAAGCAAATATTTACAAAATGTAGCCAAAATACTTAAAAAACAATATTACCTAGTAATTTCACAAAACCACCAATTTTCAACTTCTCTTGACACTCTTACTATTTACACATACACATCAGTCTTTATTCTTAGTTTCACTGTAACACTGCACTTTGTCCATCGGACATAAAATCCATTTGTGAATTTGTCCATTCAATACAAGGACATTCTGACCATATTTTTTTTTTGACAATAGATGGCGCTATTAACAATGATTGTTTAAGTTATTGGTAATTAATAAAATTGCTTTGTTTAATAGTGAAAGCGTTAATACTCCTTTTTCTGTAGAAGACGAGGCTGTTGTCCTACAGTAGGACAGTTATAGGCTAGTTATATTGTACTTGAAAAGCTGCTCGGAATTTAATAAGGTGGCAATAGTAGTCGATACTCTTTCCCACTCTTCGTAGGAATCCACACGACAAACTATGTATCGCTTTTCTGTCGTGAAAAAAACCAAGGCAATAAAATAACAAACATAAATAAAGTCACATATTGACAGAGTTCTGTTTTGGTGCTGGGATCCTTCAAATACAATTAATTTGGGTCAGTTACCGTTTTTGCCATCTTATATTTTATCAACCAAACTTAAAAGCTAACGACGCCATTTTGTTTTTTCATTCGATTCACAAAACTAATTTTTACCACCAGCGCCACCCTGACAACTTCCTTTGAAAGTTAAAAAATCCTTGTAGCAGTGTATTTTAGTTTTGACGTTTCAGTTTCTTAAATTAACGCCATCTATCGCTCAGTTCACGTACCCAGTTTATCCGCGGGACGGTTGCCCAGCGCTCGGATGACATCATCCGTTGATGCTGGGCTCCTGACGTCTTTTGGGGATGAATGAGACTGTCATCAAATCATCCTCTTCTTGGAGGAGGCAGCCTTCTGCTGGTTTGCTGCGGTGGAAGAGTCTGGGGAGAAGAATTTGAGTTTATTTTAAATGGGGGTAGGGTATTTCTAGGAAACCTCGGTTTCTAAGGGAATTCGGGGTGGAATGGTCGGAATATGAAATTCTTACACGTAACGAAATTTCACCATGATTCAAAATGTATCAAAAGAAAATACAATTATTTTGTTAGTTAATTAACTCGGGCGTGACTTTGCGGAAATCCATTATAAAATACAATAGACGATGTATGTTTAGTAACCTAATCCGCTTAACTGTTCTTAAAGAGTCATAAAGAACCCTGTAAGAAATCTACACGTGTTTCACCTCTCAACGAGGCATCCTCAGGATGACGATTGACTTTTTGCGAACCCGGACCCAACGTGTTGACACGTCAAGCGTCGAGAGCAGTGTGAAACGACGTATATTTAGGTTATTAAATATACGTCGTCTATTGTATTTTTTTTATTATTTTGTTTATAAAACATTAAAAAAATATCCTCTAAAAAGATAACCGATGAAAGACAGTTAATATGAAAGTAAGAAATTGAAAAAGTTTGCAAGAAAATTCGTTGAAAATCACAGGAATGAAATAAAACACATGCATTGTGAGAATCACACAAATAACAGATATCACCACCACCAGAAAATAATAACAATAGTCACAACCCAGACAACAAACGAACTGAAAACAGTAAAAAACTGTTGAAAAAAAAAACTGAAAACTCAAAGAAATTGCCGACAGCATCGTGCGGTGTATTCCTCAAAGGGCAGAGGTATACCTACAGTACACCCACATTTCGCCAGTTATGTTTAAGTCCCATGTAATAGGGGGCGAGCCTATTGCCATCAACCGGGCACTAATCCAGACTCCAGGCTGCTACTGAGAAATTCCAGATGGAAAAACCCAATAAAACTTTGCTCCATCCGAGAATCCAACTCAAGATCTGATGGTCAGCAGTAGCGCTTTCCACTGGACCAGTGATCGGCAAACCGCATGCGGCTTTTTGGCATATAGCGCGGCTCTGTACAAATGTTGATGAGTGCGACCCTAGATACGCGCGGGGGTCGGGTTTCGGTCATGAAGTAAGATATCAAGTTTTATTCAAAATAACAAAATAAAAGACTTTTTTCCGAAGTATTTTCACCAATAATTTTATTAACAGGACATCGAAACCTAATCCGCTAACTGTTCTTAAAGAGTCATAAAGAACCTTGTAAGAAATCGACACGTGTTTCACCACCCAACGAGGCATCCTCAGGATGACGATTGACTTGTTGCGAACCCGGACCCGACGAGTTGACACGTCAAGCGTCGAGAGCAGAGAAACGACGAACTTTCTTACAGGGTTCTTTATGACTCTTTAAGAACAGTTAAGCGGATTAGGCGTCTATTGTATTTTATAATGGATTTCCGCAAAGGACATTGAAAATTAATCATTTACTGTACCGCAAAGGTTACCTTGTTAATAAGAAAGATGCCTTCATGATATCAATATCAGCCGATATGATGATGATGATGTCATAATCATGCTACTTCTTAGCAAGTTCATTATAGGAAGCGTTGTGGAGTGAAAGAGGATGAGAGTTTTAAGAATTAAGAAAAGTGTATTGAGACAGCTTGGACACAGAGGGGATTGGCTCTCATAGGAAATCTTAGTCGTTACAGTATTGATATTTGGCTCTATTGAGTTTGCCGATCACTGCAATAGAGAAACGAGGCATTTAGGTACTTGAATAATATTCAGAAAATTCAACAAAATCTATTATTATGACATGCCGTTAAATGCATGCATATTTCTCCGTACCTATAATTCAATATCCCAAAAAAATTACCCACTGTTAATCAAACTTCTTCAACACACAACAGCACACCACCTTTACCATTACACAATCGGGTAAAATGAAATCAACACAGAACTCAGATTTATTAACACTTGCTATAGTTTGACCGATACCGCTGCCAAGCCTTCGATATGTACGCGGCGAGACGGGGGGGCAGTGCTGGCCACTCATTCGTCCACGCTGCCCCCCGCCTTGCCGCGCATTCCGAAGTTGCGGCACAGTTTACTCGGTCAAACTATAGCACGTAATACACATGTTAGTAACTTGTATAAAAGTACCACGCTAACAAAATATTTAAAAAAATTTTTTTTTTTTCATAATACAGATTTACGATTTAAGAGGAATTAATTCGCAGTTATAAGCAAGTGGTGTGACCGTCGGACTACCAAGTCATAGGTCTCGAGTTCGAACCCAAGGCACGCACCTCTGACTTTTCAGAGTCATGTGCGTATTATAATTATCACTTGCTTCAGGAACGGTGGAGGAAAACATCGTGAGGAAACCGGGGGAGATATTTCTCGACGGCATGTGAAGCCAAGTCAGAGGCGGATGGGCTGTATAAAAATTCTGACACCAAGTTAGTCACTAACCAGACGGACAGAAAGAATGCGCAATTTTCGCTACTGCTAGGCTTTTGCAAGATACGCAATAAGCCTGCTAGTAATAAATGTTCAAAATGTAGTCGCCATCTCATATTAGTTAAATCAATGTCAAAAATTTAGCTAAAGCTATTTTTGGCAGATTTAAACTTATAAACTGATATGTATGAAAACAGATGCTTCACTCCGCATTTTAAGTGTGAAACTACAAGTACGCGACGGGCTCGTCTTGTTGGGCCAAGTCAGTAAGTGTAACGTAGTCAGAAGATGTAAGAGTTACGCGGTAGAAAGAGAGGCACATTCTAGGTGAATGTAACTGTAGGTAATTAGCGCTATGTGACCTGAATTGCACTTAATTGTGTCGTAGCAAGAGTCGCTTTTTATTTAAATGATTTTGCGGAGTGAACCATCTGTGACTGAGATTACATTGCAACCTTTCTTAAAAATACGGGAATTGCCCTTCAGATACTGACCAGCAAATAGGAAAAAAAACTGCAGAAATTGAAAAAAATATGATATATAT
The DNA here is from genome assembly GCA_947364205.1 of Agrochola lota. NCBI lineage: Eukaryota > Metazoa > Arthropoda > Insecta > Lepidoptera > Noctuidae > Agrochola > Agrochola lota. Next base: position 1,409,188 of record OX376246.1, on the reverse strand, counting down.
TGCCCCTCTGAAGTTTTTAAGTAACAATTGCATGCAAGTTGCTTGCATACTTTTGAGCAAGTTACTGGCACATGTATTCCTGGTTTTTTATTAAAACAAACACAAAAACACACACAAGAACAGACACAAACCACCACATCGTTAAGAAACTACATACTTTATACTTCAACTTTCAATAGAGCAGATTTCCAAGAGTCACGGGTTTTGCTGTGATGAAAGAAATAGAATGTTAGAAAGAGATAGTAGATACAATAAATGGTGGAATAGAGAGAGATGTAAACTTGAATTCAGGATCTTAGATAATTGTCATGTGTTTGAACCATAAACTCAACGTCATGCATCATAAAGTTTAAATTCTATTGTCATCATATTCTCGGACCTTTTCATCACAATGGTCTCTTAAAATCAATTTTAATTACATAACGTTAAAGTTGATAGTTGAGTAAGTGGCAATTAATCTGTCTATGGATACTGAACGAGACACAATAGAAGTTTTCAGCTACGCCCAAACCTGCGCGTCAAGTACGCGGGACCCAGGAACGTCAACAACGTGAAACTAAACGTGCACACCTGCGTGACTACAGCACGAACCGAACAATGATTGGATGTCGCCCGAGACGAGCCGAGGATGCACGAAGTTATTCGAAGTGCCTCTTTAGGCGCATTTTCGCACTTCGTTTCGTACCCAAACGCATCCAAAGTGCGCGCGGCCTTAGACCCTCGCCCTCGCCCGTCTTTATCAACTTAGTGTAGACTCATGATTCCTGCGCTGCTGAAGCGGTGTTCCCGCGTTAAGGTCACGTAGGTGTGCAAGGCGCCATACGCCATTAATAAACACGAGCAGAGCCCGCCACGTGGCTGCCGCTCCCGCTGCGCAGTCGCTTTGGTCGCGCAAGTTTAGCCCATGATCTAATAAAACAAGGTCTGGCATTCCGGGAGTGACACATGCTTACGTCACTATCCAGTTGCCACTTTATTGTAACAAAACACGAATTAAGGAACGATTTTCAGTCACCATTCTGTTAAAAAACATTTTAATTGTCGTTTCGTTTGTCTAATTAAACGAAACAATTCATTTGAAACATAAACCAACGTAATTGTTAATTAAAACCTCATTGATTTATCGGATTCGCACAGGTAATAAAGGTGGTTGGGGAGTTATTATTACAAAGTTCTGGTAACACAGATGTGATGACGTAGACTTGTGTCACCCACGTGACCACTGTGTCTCGGAATGCTATACCTGGCGAAGTATTTTATCATACCACGGTTTAGCCGAAGTTTTATTGTTATTACGCCTGTGGGCTGTAGTGTCCCTCAAAGTGTTAATTTTAATTAGGATATCTAAGATTCTGAATTCAAATAAAGATGAAAATAACTAGTTATACTAAACACCGACCAAGAATCGTGACAGTCATGATACGTGCGAGTAGGACAGTGAGACTCGTGTCTCGCTCTTTCGGTTTTTGACCAATACTGTCAAGAATAATGATTTAAATTAAGTAAGTAAATCTACAAAGATTTTTTATGCCAAGCTAGAAAAAGGGAGAAGTAATTAAAATGAAAGCAGAATTATTTTCTTATACATCGATGTGAAAACTGCTACCATGGATTCAGTTCATGAATCTGCACCCCATTCAGTTGAAATTTTGAGCTTACAGCTGTTTCATACAAAAGTGCAATACCTACGCGGTCAAAATGTATGGAATACCTGTTTTTTTTTTAAATAACCGTTGCAAAATTTCAACAAGGGGGGTTCAGAATCATATACTGAATCCATGGTAACAGTTTTCGAGTCGATGTCCCTGCCACCCTGTATTGTTTAACCCAAAGTTTTAAGTTTACTCAAGAGTTTAGAAAAATAATTTGCCTGGGTGACGTAACGAATTTATAACCAAAAAATAATTTGATGGTTGAAAGCAAAGCTAAAGGTTCATGCACAAACGTCAGTCACGTCAACGTCAAATCGCCGATCGGTCACGTTAAAAAATATAGTTACATAAGGTCCCCGTCACGAGAAGGTATAAATTTTGTAAATAAAGGTTTTCTACCAAGTTACGTAGCGAAACAAATAATCCCAAATTCAATCAACTCAAAGTACATGTTACATACGTGTAATACGAAAATTACGAGCATTTTCACTTGGTCGGGTTATATTTTAGCGATATAAAGCGCTGTCGTCTAATGATTTGTGGTACGGAGCTCCAGTACCACAAAACAGCGATTATTGCTTGTCGATGATTGTTGCTACGTAACTTAGTAATACTAATAATATCAATAATATTTGTAATACAAACATTACATACATACATACATTTGCAAGCTATAAGGCAGAATGTACACGGTTCCTATTATGTACCTACATTCTTAGTAGCAAATAAAGACCTATTTTATTCTATTCTATGCTCACGGTGAGGCGGGGTAGATAGAGGTCGGTCGCTAACTCAGTCTGACAATTATGTCAATGGCGCCCTCCCCCGTCTCACCGCTCACAAACCTCAGGAAGTGACTAACAGTCGCGCAAGGACTATAGTGTACATTGAGAACTAAACATTGTGTATTTCTTTTATTTCTTATTTATATCTCATTGTATGCTACACCGGTTGAAGTCAACGCCGGCTGTCACTGAAAACCAGCGCTGTGCTCTGTCTTGCATAGGGTCGCAGCATTATGCTGAGCGATGGCTGTTTTGCGTGGAAGAATCGTATTATCGTGTATCGTAGTAGTTCTTTGTTTACAAAATTTATAGCTTCTCGTGACGGGGACTTTAGAAGTCGTAGGACGTTGGCTACACACATCAGTAACGTCACTACCGGCGCGACTCAATCGTCGTCGCGTCACCGGCAAGTCAAAACTTGTATTGCTACGAATGAAACAGGCGTTGCTATGACTGACTGACTGACTAACTATCAGTTCACACTAGGCGTGCGTAACTCTTTACGGAACCGACTCACTGATCAGGATCATTGAAGGGTTCCAAAAAATTGGCTCACTTCAAACGCATCATTTGAATCTGAATCATTGCTTTGCTTCTGTGCTCTTTCCGCGCGACCGTCACTTGCGAGGCGTCTGAGCAGCAGTGATCGAGAGAGAAAGACTGAGACGCTGAGTTACGTTACTTTAGTCAGTACTACTGAACTGACTCGCGAGTCGCGAGTGAGCGGGTGACACATTACAATCTATTTCATTCTCATACTCTCATAGTTTTTCGTTGTCGTTATCCATTTTTAGGGTTCCGTAGTAAACAAGGAACCCTTATAGTTTCGCCATGTCCGTCGGTCTGTCCGTCTGTCTGTCCGCGGCTTAGCTCAGAGACGGTTAGTACTAGAAAGCTGTAATTTGGCATATGTATACATATTAATCATGCTGACAAAGTGGTAAAATAAAATCAAGAATATATTTTTTTTACAACCCCCATACGTAAAGGGGAGATGTTTTTTTTTCCTCATCTACCCCATGTTGTGGGGTATCGTTAGAAAGTTCTTTCAAAAATATTGTGAGTTTGTCCATAAAACCATTTTTGGATTCAGGAATCCGTTTGCGAAATATTAAGCTTTTAACTGAATTTTTTTGTTAGAGTGAGATGTCCCCCCCCCCCCCCCTTCTAGCTAAATGGTTGTACTTGGACTTGTGAAAATTCACAGCAGTAGTATATATAACGAAATTAAAAGGAAAACTATCACAACTAAGTAGGCTCTACAGGTTAACGAGTAATAACCGACCAACATAAATTTGCGGTTTGAAAAACATGATCTCCCATACATTCCGTATGGGAGAACATGTTTTTCAACTACAATGTTCTTTGTTCATGTTGTTTGTTCTTGGGATAAATTCATCCCAACTACGGAACCCTTCATTGTGCGTGGTCCGACACGCACTTGGCCGGTTTTATTATATCCTTTGAGTTTTTCATTTAGATCATTTGAATCATCGGATTCAAATGATCTATATGAAACATATCAATGCTTCGGATCATTTCAGTGATCCAGATGCAAATGTTCCAATCGCAAAAATGATACACTTTGCCCACCTCTAGTTCACAGATGTCACTGAAATTGACGTGACTGATCGACGAGTTGACGTTGACGTGACTGACGTGTGTGCATAAACTTATAGCGTCAGAAGCAAACTACATATACTAAGTTACTAACTGTCCATTTAAATTACTTACAATTTATATATTTCAGTTAAGACAGTCATGGAAACAAAATTTTGATGAAAATGCATAGTTTATTTATTGTCAATTAATTAATTTCCGTATCCTTACGCAGGTCACAAATTATTTGTAACATATGTGAGAGTGAAACACGACAATAGAGTGACTTAATTTTAAGCTCAAAAATAATGTCAACTAATATTGCTGTTATGTTACAGTCCTTGCGCGACTGCTAGTCACCGCCCTTGCTATAGTGGCGCACCTATATTTAAATCTCATAAATTATTAACCTCCCCATGTCTACGTACAATGTCGCCCATGGCCATGTTGCCTTCCCGTATTTTTCTGAATACTCATGAAAAATTCTCGAAAATTAACTTTAAAAGGGGGATCTTTAATATTTTTCATGTTATTCAATTTTTTTTTTTTTGTACCCTTTGCCATATCTCCTATGTTATTGGCTCGATTAGGATTCTGTTTATTATTTCTAAAAGCTTATTTTATCTTATTTTTTGACTTATTTTATCGGATTATCAAATATTTTTTATTAAAATCAGTCGACACTGAAAAAAAAAAACGGAGATAAAGACATTAACTAGTGTAAATCCATAAAATCATATCGGGATATTGAAAAAGAATAAACAAAATATTAAATATAATGAATATTCAGAAAAATACAGGCATATGCCGATGGGCGACATTGTATACAAATCGATGTCTTTTGCAACTTTAACAGAAACTAGAAAACGAAGTACAGCTCAATACCAGAATCTATTATGCACGGGCGTATTTAAAACTAGCTTATTGAAAAGAAATGTGATTTGTATGGCTCCTGTAATCTTTAATAAAATACCTGACCAAATTAAAAACTTACCGTTGCAAACATTTTGAAAACGTTTCACAGAATTACTTGTAGATAAATTTTATTATTCTGTGCAGGATTTGTTGAAATATATATTTTTGTAATATCTTTACTTTGTATTACATTTGCAAGCTATAAGGCAGAATGTACACGGATCCTATTATACAACTTAACAACTTATTTTTATGTACCTACATTCTTAGTAAATAAAGACCTATTTTATTCTATTCTATTCTATGCTCACGGTGAGGCGGGGCAGATAGAGTCAGTCTGACAATTATGTCAATGGCGCCCTCCCCCGTCTCACCGCTCAGATACCTCAGGAAGTGACTAACAGTCGCGCAAGGACTATAGACAACATTGAGAACTAAACATTGTGTATTTATTTTATTTCTTATTTATATCTCATTGTATGCTGCACCGGTTGACGTCAACGCCGGCTGTCACTGAAAACCAGCGCTGTGGCTCTGTCTCGCATAGGGTCGCAGCATTATGCTGAGCGGTGGACGTGACGCATATTTTCCCCCAACTTCATATTTTTGTGTTCTTTTTTGCGTCATGTTAACCGCAAATATACGTACTTTTCTTCTTTCAAGACTGAGTCTAACTCCTCCAGGTGAACGGATTGAAGGTATACTGGATGGATTTTTGAGATGGGGCAGTACGGGCAGGTAATTTAACCGTTGTCGCTACAAGAAAATGGTCTTAGGAGACTGTCCTTAACTTTTTGAGACATTATATATTATAATTTAGAAGCATTTTTGAAATTTTTGTATATGTGAGTACCATGGAGCCGTTTATTATGTTACTAAGATGTATGTTGACTTGAAAGAGCATGGCAGTTGAGAGTATGTCATGCTAACTTAAATGTCTCGCTGATGGTGGCGAGTGTGTTGGATCATTCGGTCCTCTACAAAATGGTTGAGCTGAATGGTGCTGATGCACGCGTCATGTTCGTGAACGGGCGCCGTCAGTTGTGACTGGTCAACTCTTATCTGCCAGAGCTTATTTTTAATCTTATATTTTTGAATTGTTTTAATAATTTTTTGGACATTGTTCTCACATATAGAAACAACAAGAATAATGTGCCCAGGATTTTGTAATTTTCTATATTTAAAAGAGTGTCCTTGGAGTTTCTTCCCCGTTCTTCTCCATAAAGATCTACGTTTTGGAATGGGCAACTAGCTTCAAATTTCTGACTAACTGACCGACTATTTGAGAATTCAAAAGTGCCTGTAAATGGTTTAATTGAAATAAATGCTTTGAGTTTGAGTTTTGATCTGTATTCACAGATTTTGAAAAACTTGTATAGTCAGAAAGAAAATGGGCAGTTTTAAAAATTTTGAACTTTTTTATGCCAATGGATTTTTCCTGTAGCTACAACGGTTAAGGTTATAGATGAATGAGCAACAGGGTGTAAAAATCACTCATCCTCTATAGAAAAGGGAGGGCCCTACGTGTGTTGTGTCTGGTGGGCAACTGCCTGACGATTGATGTCGGGAATTTTTTATATTGTCGCGCGGTAAACCCTGCTTGCGCGATGTAGGATGTGTGACGTCAGGTCTTTGATGCGTAGTTCGCATGTGGCGTTGTAGATGCCGCCACAAGGTACCATTATCGTCCCGTCTAAAAAATCCACCCGGTATACGTATATATTATGTGCAATTGTGAATGTTTGTCCTGCTTTTACCCAGCAACGGGGCGACAGATCGACGTGATTTTTTTGCGTAGAGATAGTTAATGAACTAATAAGTGTCATAGGCTACTTTTCTTCTCTCGAAAAGTTAAATTTCTGTGGAAAAATCTAGAGATGTATTAAACTTACTTTGCTAAAGGTGATGCGCCTCGTTCACTAGGATCTATCCGTTCGTCGAGACCGCGGTGTACTGACACTGAGTCTAGCTCCTCTAGGTGAATGGATTGAATATATTCGGGTGTACGGAGTTTTTCTAGTGTTGGTTTTTTGAAACTGGAACAGAAAAAAGGTATGTTATATAAATTTTAGTGTGATTTAGAATATATAATCATTGACAGTCGTCACGGCTCGTCAGAAGCCCGAAAGTCTGACAACCAGTCTTACCAAGGGGTATTGTGTTACCCAGTAACTGGGTTGTGGAGTTCAGATAGGCAGTCGCTCCATGTAAAATACTGGTACTCAGCTGCATCCGGTAAGACTGGAAGCCGACCCCAATATAGTTGGGAAAAGGCTAGGCAGATTGAAACCCTATATAACCCGTGCCATGAAATCCAATCTACAATGTGTTCCTTTTGATATTCCATAACTCTAGGGTATTAATAAGACCATGTCAAAGAATCAACTGGCATATGAATAGGGATAATGCCATTTTTTTTTTGTCCTTTGAGATTATATAAAAATGCACTGTACCAATGCGAGCATCCCGCGGTCGGGTGCACGATATAGAGAATAAACTGTCCGTCTCTTTCCGTCGCGTGGCCGCTGCGAGGAAGGCGCTTGACGGACGACGCGCCTCAGTCCGCTGCCCACACGCGTAGTGCGTTGCGTCGTGCCGACATTGTTACGCGAACATTATTATTTAGGGTTTTCGTTCCCAATATTTTGTATTTGTGATAACTGTGAATTGTGTTTTTTACTGAAAAGATGGTTTCCCTGAGATAACCTCCCTCATAACACGTATTTTTTCTTTTGTTACGTAATCTAAGGATTACGGCGATACATTGAGGTAAAATGTGCCATGACGTCACGAGTATGTAGATTTTATACGTACTAGTGACGTAGCGACCCCCACTCCCCAACTTAAAATGCGTTTTATCTTAAGTAATTTTTTATTAAAATGATAAAGAAAAAAATACGTGTCTAATATTGTTTAATTATCTGACTGACGGACTAATAAGTTTTTTTTTTTTTTACACAGGCGTCATGTGTATTATTTTCGTGTTTTTTCCTTTTTCATACTGAATAATTCGATAAAGTCACGATTATTAATGTAAAACAATCTTACGAAAAATCTGATTATTTTTGTCCATAAAAAAGAGCTTAGCTTAGCTTTAAATATGCATGATTGATTTGAATGAAAATTATTTACTCGAACTGACCAATGAAACTTAGATACACACATTCCGAGTTTAGTGTTAGGTTATCTTCGAAACTATGTATTTTTAGAACAGGACTTTTTATATAATTTTTTACTTACAAGAACAAGTTGTATAATGTGCGAGTGAAATATCAATTTTTGATTATTTTATTTATTGGAGCGGGTTATAATAATTAACAACCATTTTATCAAATGTTTTAATGTGACATTTATCAATCTAGAAGATAGTTTTAGTTTTAGCAAGGTCCACTTTTAAAACAACATCTTAATTTTTATCATTTTTATACAGTTTGGCTGGGACATCGACGCGAAAACTGTTACCATGGATTCAGTACTGTTTTTTTTTTTTAAATCTAAATATTATGTCGTGATTTAAATTGAATCGCATATTTTTTTTTTTATAATAATATTTGTACATCATTATTTTGCAATATTTGTGTATAATTATGTTTCATGTTGGATAATTTCGAACACAATGTAGATTGTTACTGAAAATAAATTTAATTGAATTGAATAAAAGTTAATACGCACGTTTTGAGCAATAAACTGGAACACACGACTGACACCGAACTCATCGCCATCGCTGCCGACGCCATCCATGGCTGAGGACAAAAAATTACTTGTTACTTTATTGTATAGCAGCGCCCCGCGGTTTCGCCCGCATAAGTCTCGATCCCGTGGAAATATCGGGAATAAAAGTATCATATGTTTTAATCCAGGTTATAATCTATATCCAGTTGCTAAATTTCATCCAAAAACGTTCAGTAGTTTTTGCGTGAAAGAGTAACAAACCATCCATCCTCACAAACTTTCACATTTTTTGTATTACAGTAGGATAAGTGGCAGTATTATACACGATTATTTTTAAATCGTTCTGGAGCCAAAACACAGTGACTCCAGACGATTAATAGGTACTATTAGCATTGTTATTGTTTTTTTAAGACATCTAATATAGAAGTTAGAAATTTATCACTTTTATTCTTTCATTCGAGTTAAATCTTAGTAGCGCTCACACTATTTCATTCATAAACGAAAGATCGTACGCGATCCGCTCGGTGATGACGTAGCGCGGCACAGCTGTGCGTGTGCGAGTCCGGCTGCAAGTAAGTACCTGCAAGTAGGTATTTCATTTCTGGTACGATAGGTTGGTGTAAGTTCATTCACCTCGTTATCTCTCGTTTGTATCGGAAGCACGGCACGGTGTTTACCACTATCACATCTCCTCGTAAACGAGAGAAACTAATTGAAATTTCATTCACCACTCTCGCATCACGAAATCGCTAGTACTCGTTCCTTTTCAACTAGACACGACGAGTACGCTTGGGAGTTGTATTTAAGGCCTTTAATCGAGTGTCGACCAATCGAGCTAATAGGTACTTAATAAGCATACCTACCTACCATATTTATGATAAATAAAAAGAATACTGCCTAAACCAATGTTTATGCGACAATGCTGGCTTGCGGGCGCGGCGGCTTCTACAAAGGCAGGCAATGTAAACAGAAAAAATGAATCGTTTTATCTGTCTAATAGAGTTCATTATAAGATGGTGGTGCCCTTTTCTATGAAAATATTGGACCGAATTAAGACCTTATTTTTATGTACTTAACCGCGGAATTCGGTTGTGCATCCTTTTGAAGTCCGGTCGGACACTTCTCAGAATAATTTTAGTAAACTGCGTACCTACTTACCTTGTACCTAGTTTGGTGAATTTTCTATTTGTTACCGTTTACGGTTAAGAAATAAAGTCTGAATTCGCTTTTCGTATTTTTATTTGTGTACCTATTTATCTATTGCGTATGTGTTTTTATGCTGTCTGATCGATGAATGGATTTTTCAATGGGCACCGTTCGCAAGTGTTGCCTTTCGTCGATACGTTTTACACACATATGCATTGATCGCAGTTACTTCGAGTTCTCATTATTTCACAAAAAAAACAATAAATCAGATTTTTCGTGTTTTTTTTAAATTGTAATTTATTGAAAATAATAGTCCCAATCGTTTCGAGTTCGATGATCGAGTTTATGGCTTTTCGTTCCAGAACGAGCTAAAATTAACCGTGTATATCGACAAATTAAAATTAAATCTTTGTCTTAGAAAGGAACGTGTTATACTTTCAAAAAGTTTAAATAGTTGTACTGTTCAGTTAGATGAATGTAGGGAAAAGTATGACATTGATACTAAGCTCCTTTATAATGATATACTACAGAAGGAGCAGTTGCTGAAGGATATTTTTGAGAAATATGAGATTTCACAACATCAACTAAGTGAGCGCTTGTTTGAGGCTGGGGAACTACTGGATTTGGTGAAGTGCAATGCTGAGAGGTATGAGTCTCTGGCTAATAATCTCTCATGCAGCTGTGCCAACCAACCACCACCTCCTCAGCCTCAGCCTGAATTGCCTATTTTGGCTCTTCCAGCAGAGACCTGTGGTAATACACAGCATAATAATACCAAATCAGTATTTTTCTGTGACGAATTGGGTTCAGGCTTTGGAAAAATATTACTCAATTACCTTAGCCATAGTTTTACCAATCATAGTTATCATAACATAAGTTTCAAACAAATTATTAAAAGAATTGCTAACACGAACCTAGATAATTATTCTACAATGGTTTTGCTATTAGGTAATAGTACTGGTATTACCAGAAAGGATATAGTGGATGGTGTGGACACCTTATTAAAGTTAAATATAGGAAAGCTAATGTTGTGTGCTTTACCTTACTCTGATACTTTATCAGTTTATGAAAATAATTATATTTATAAGTTGAATAGTACTATTCACAGGCTGACATGTTGTCATAGTGACAAATTATTGTATTTTGACACTAACAAGTTTATTAGTGGTTTTAAGTTAACTCAGAGAACTTTATCTCTGTCTTGGGAATGTAGACATATGATTGCTATGTTGATAGCATATAATATTAATGAGGTTATAGCTAATATAACAGATTGTAGTATTAGTGACGAGTCTGTGTTGTCTAGTTATACTAACAACATAGTGATTAATTATGAATCATCATGTTGTACGAAGGAGTATCCACCTATAATACCAACATCTTTGGAGGCCACTACCAGTCAGATAGGGTATTCTCTTACTGCTGGAATTCATTCAGACATTCTAGACTCTTCAGTTGTAGTTGTGGAGGTCACTCCGGATAACTTTTTAAACTAGTAAGTAAGACAACAGAAGTTACCCCTTCAAATTACCAATTATTATTAGAGAATAATAAAACGGTATCTTCTGGCAATATTACACATAGTAATATTAATAAAAAACCAAAGGCGGGGCAACATACTTTAAAATTATTCAATCAAAATATCCAAGGTTGCTCTTCCAAATTACTGGAAATAGAATTGTTTTTAGAAAATACCAAGTTTGATGTCATTTGTATAACAGAACATTGGTTAAAAGATCATCAAGTAATGTCAATTAACTATGAAAATTATTGTGTAGTTAGCCATTTCAGCCGAAAACGTATGATACATGGTGGGTCATTAATATTAGTTAAAAATTCAATTAAATCGAAAGAACGAAAAGACATAATCGGACTGTCTGTTGAACACACCATAGAATTGTCCTGTGTTGAGCTTGATAAGCATGTTATAGTATGCGTATACAGACCTCCAGGTTACCAGAATCTATCTATTTTTGATTCTGTAATGGAAGATGTGCTAAAGAAACTTAGTGTTAGTAGTAAGTCAATAATCATATGTGGTGATTTTAATATTAATTTATTAGAAAATAACTCTAATACTGTCAGACTATTAAGTCTTTTTAGGTCATTTGACTTGTCAAATGTTTTTATTGAACCAACTCGAGTAACAGCTTCTTCTGCGACTTGTATAGATAATATTTTTTGTAATTGTGATTACTTACATAAAGAAATTGTAAATAAGCTGCCATCTGATCACAGTGGACAAACAATAACATTTTGTTCCTACATGCCTTTACATAAAATTCAAATAAGGTTTAGGCCAATTACATGTAAAAATTTAGATAAATTAAATAATTCTTTGGCAAGTAAATTATGTGTTCATAATTTTAATAATATATGTGACCCAAATGAGTTCTACGCCGAGTTCTTTTCACTATTAAATGAGCAATTTATTGACACTTTTCCATTAAAGACTAAAACTATTTACACAAAGTTCTTATTTAGTGATTGGGCGACTCCAGGTATTCGTAAAAGTAGGGAAAAACTTTTTGAACTTTATGGCCTAAAGCAACATATTAATAATACAAGCTTTCATCAACATGTTGCAAAATATTCAAAAACTTTTAAAAGTGTGTGCAAAATGGCTAAAGCTCTTTACATTAGCAATAAAATAAAATCAGCTGATGATAAAATAAAAACTACCTGGCAAATAATAAATAATGAAACCGGTAGGAAAAAACAGCGTAATACTGAATTTAACTTACAGACTACACATGGCCCTATCAACTCAGATGTAGAAATAGCTCAGGAATTTGAAAACTTTTTTGCTAATATTCCCCTTAAAACTACGGAAACTTTAAATTCCTCACCCACGCTTTCTGCTGCCTTACTTAGGAAAAATGTAAAGTCATGCCCTTTGGAGCTGAGGTTTCAGCATACAAACCCCCAGGCTGTTATAAAAGCTTTTAAAGATCTTAAAATTAAATCAACAGAAGATCTATGGGGAATGTCTGTAAAAGTCTGTAGATCTATCATCGAAACCATTGCGCCTTATTTAGCTTTCATATTTAACACCAGTGTAGACCAAGGAGTCTTTCCGGATCTCATGAAACACAGTAAAGTAATTCCTTTGTTCAAATCCGGTGATAGTAAGGAACCCAACAATTATAGGCCTGTGTCAATTCTGCCAGTTCTCAGCAAGGTGTTTGAAAGGTTGATGCTCAATCAAATGTTACGTCACTTTAATAAGAATTCCATCTTTCATGAACAACAGTACGGTTTCACCAAAGGGCGTTGTACCACTGACGCTGGTGTCACCCTCATAAAGAACATTTTTAACGCCTGGGAAGAAGCACACGATGCCATTGGAATCTTTTGCGACCTCTCGAAGGCGTTCGATTGCGTAGACCATGAAACACTTCTGCTGAAACTTGAGCACTATGGGATTAGGAATACAGCTCTTGATTTACTAAGATCGTACCTGAAAGATAGAAAAGTTAAAATTCAAGTAAACGGCGTAAACTCATTGGGGTCTGAAATGGCAATGGGCGTTCCTCAGGGTTCGATATTGGGTCCATTCCTCTTTTTAGTTTATATTAATGATTTACCACAATTACTTCAAAATCAACCTAAGATGGTGTTATTTGCCGATGACACATCGTTGATATTTAAAATAAACCGACGGTCACAAAATCTTGACGACGTTAACAGCTCTATTCTTCAAGTCCAAGATTGGTTTACGGTAAATAATTTGGTACTAAATAAAAAAAAAACCAAATGCATTAGATTTAAATTACCTAATGTTAGAAATAGCGAATGTGACATCATATTGAATGGAGAAAAACTAGAATTTATTAATGAAACCGTTTTCCTAGGAATCACGCTAGACGAGAAATTACAATGGGGACCTCATATAACAATTCTTGCGGGGCGGCTAAGCTCGGCCGCTTATGCTGTTAGAAAGATACGACAGTTAACAGATGTAGAAACCGCGCGTCTGGTCTATTTTAGCTACTTCCACAGTATTATGTCGTATGGCATTTTACTGTGGGGTCGGGCTGCTGACATTGAATCCATCTTTATTTTACAAAAGAGAGCTGTCAGAGCCATTTATAATCTACATCGTCGCGAATCTCTCAGGGAACTATTTAAAAAGATTAATATTATGACGGTACCTTGCCAATTCATTTATGAAAATATTATGTATGTAAGAAAAAATCTACATATCTTTAATAAAATAAGTGATAGACATAATTTTAATACTAGAAATAAAGATAAAATAGATCAACCATTTTTCAGATTATCTAAAGTACATACATCTTTTATGGGGTACTGTGTTAAATGTTACAATAAAATACCTTGTGATATATTACAATTAAATGAAAGAAAATTTAAAACTCATATTAAAAGTAGACTCTGTAAACAAGCATATTACAAATTAGAGGATTATATCCAAGATAAGAATGCTTGGAAACATGCTGGTCCTGCTCCATAGGACAATTTAGAGTCTAGACAAAATCAAACTGGTTGCTTATTTAATTATGTATTTGTTATTTTTTATAACACTGATTTTACATTCTGTGATTTCTTGAACTCACACACTGACTTATTAGTATTACTTGTTAAAATGTTAGGAATATCGTATAATTTTACAATGTTTGTAAATATGTGAACACCATGTATCTGTCACATATTTAATTTATCTCTAATTGCTTTATTTTTCATTCTTTTTTACCTATCGCGGTATAGTAATCTTATTCTAGATGCATCGTCTTCACATATAATTATATAATTAATGTATGCAAAATATTGTAAAAACATTTTAAAAGAGTAACGGTGGAGTTTCTTGCCCATTCTTCTCCATACGAAAACTACCTTTTGGAAGGGGCGACTAGAATCAATTCTATTTTTTGTAAACTTGACGTTCATAAGTGCCTTTTATGTGCCTAATTGAAATAAATTCTTTTGACTTTGACAGTGACCTTCAAATAATGACCTAACTCTTTTTACTTGGGAAAACCTTATTTATTTGGTACACCAACAGCAGTACATACAAAAAATTAAAACAGAACAATAACATATTCCTCCAATGAAAAGCCACTTATACCGCAGAAGTTGCTTTCCAATGGTTAGAAGGACATTAATAAATTACCAAAATTATATAGGGAACTGCCAATCAATCGTTTTAAAACAATATTATTCAAATGGCTTATAGAAAAATCATTCTATTCTGTGAATGAGTACCTAAACTTTAAAGACTCACATTGACTTTTTACTATTATAATCTGACAAATGATTGACATTCATAATCTTAAATATAATCACTAAAAGTTAGATATAAACATTTAATTCAATTTTAATTGAATTTTTTATGATTTGTATTGTTATTTTTTTTTTCTAAATAATTTCATTTAAAATAAAATTTAATAAATTTTTATATTTTTAATGTATATTCCAATTTTATTAAAATAATTTCACTTAATTAATTAATGTAATTTTGCATGCTAGTTTTAGCGAATTGTTTTAGAACCTGTTAAATACCAACTACAATTCTTGCAAAAATAAATTTCATTTCATTTCTAGGTGGTGGTGGTTTTATGGTGTACCTACATATCATAGAGTATTCTATCTATCTATCTATACTCTATACTCAGCATTCACCACAAAACAACATCGTAATAAACTAGAAAAAAATTATGAAAAGTAAACATAAAATACAATTATACAAAAAAAAAAAAGTTTGCCACAAAAGGTGGAAGATGATAAGGTATAACTGTGAGTGTACCAGACCCACTTGAAACTGTTGCGTACTGATATACACTGAGATTTGAAGCGCCTCGTTTCGGCCGTTTTCTATGAAGATAGAATACTGTTACTTATTTATACTGTGTTTTTTTTTTTTTTTTTTCGGTCTTACCTGCAGCTGTAATCCAAACATAGCGAAGGCCCCGCTCGCTAGCGGTATGCCAAGCAAGTTATAAACGCTAGCGAATAGAAAGTTGAGGCGAACGCGACGCACTGTGGTGCGCGAGAGTTCCAGGCAGGCTACTACGTCCAGGAGATCGTTCTGTAAAGAAGAAATTATATTATTTATGGAAGGCTTAGGATCAAGGAGAAGCTACGCTAGCCACGGACGGCCTGTGGATGGGTGACTATCGATTTCATATCAAGAACCTTCCGTGGAAATCGAGACGTTGTCGCCGTGTGGATTTTTGACAGTCGTAACAGGTAGTCGTAAAGCCAAAGTCTGACATATAAATGTCCATAGTAACCTCTCAATAGCTAAGGTTTCGCGGATAAGATCCTGTCATCATCGGTCTTCAGTTTCAAAAGCTGGCTCTGCCCAATAGGCAGATCGCTTGCAAAGACCTTGAAGTATTTATTCCTCTCTATCGTGTCCATAATGCGGTCTGCACTAAAGCGGTGAAGTTCGATTTTCAAGGACTTATAGACCCGTCTATTGAGCTGCACGCTTAGCATGACCACGAAAGAAACGGGTTTTGCCGACGGAAGAATAGACAAAATAGAAAGAAAGAAAGAAAGAAAAAGTATTTATTGTGACTCGCACAGGAAAAAAAACAAAAACAATAAAAAACAAAGTAACAGTAACATAAAAAGAAGGAAGTCCTGTACGAGGCCAAAAGGCTCCTATCTCAGCATGATGCCGCGACATTTATAAATAAATAAAAATGTCACAGCGCTGGTATTCTGATAAGACCCGCAGTGATGTCACGGATAGATACAGACAAATAAATATAATAAAAAATAAAAATAAAAAGGTGTGTGAAATACAATGAAGAGTGAAATATTATGTAATCCGCGTGTCTGTATCCGACGTAACATCAGTTACTTGTCTATGCCTTTAGTATCTGAAAATGACAGATAAACAATCACAATCTGTAATTTTGTCTATTCTTCCGTCGACAAAATCCGTAGACAACACGTTTCTATGGTTGTCTACATCATTAACGGCATATTACGTAATGAGTCTATTAACTGCTCCCAAATTACCATGTTTATATTTTTTTTACATTCTTCCTTGACATATTCATCCTAATATTTGACATTACCTATGGACCTACAATTTCATTTCAAACTTTATTAGTGGGATGATAATTATTCAGATTTGTTACAGTTGTAATACCAATCGTGTCATTTCGTTTTAAAGTGGGATTTATTTTTATTAATTTATTTATATTTTATATAAATTCAATTCAAAATAGAAAATTTGTGAATGTGAGAACGCTGTAGGCTTAGTGGACTGTAGATTTGTTGACCATCTTCTATTTTGATAAGTACCTGGTCCTTGTTGAAAGACCTACACTGTCCTCCCATTATTAATACTGTTATTTGAAAATATTGTAAAAGTTTACTTAAGTTTCTTGCCGGCTCTTCTCCATAGGAAACGACCAATTGGCACCGTGCACCTAGCTTCTGGTTTCAAAAATGCCCTTGTAGGTTTATGTGAAATAAAATATTTTGAATTTCAATTTATTTGAATTTTTTGTCATGCTACACGTACTGACTCAGTTACTGAGGTCAGATAGGCTCCACGTAAAATACTGGTATTCAACTGCAACCGGTTAGACTGGAAGCCGACCCTACATAGTTAGGAAAAGGCAGGTAGGGTGATGAAGGTTATTTGCTTATCCAACGTCATTTAATCTTTGAAGTTTCACCAACATACCTAAAGTTTATTCAAATCCTGTTTCGAATTGATGTTAACTTAAATAATAATATTATGAACTTTATCTGAATATTAATTAAGTTGATTTCAGGATGACTAGTACTGTTAAAAAAGGATTTAAATATTTTAATTTGTAGTGCAAACTGAACTTTAGGTGTGGGAATTAAAGTTGGTTTTCCAAAAACGCGTGCTTCTTTGTTTACATGTTGGGAAACTAAATCGCGAACGTAGTGTTTTTTTTCTTTTGTCTCCACGTACCCTCATGAGCACCAGGTCCGCGGCCTCCACGGCCACGTCGGTGCCCGAGGCGATGGCGATGCCCACGTCGGCCTGCGCCAGCGCCGGAGAGTCGTTCACGCCGTCGCCTACCATGGCCACCTTCTGACCCTCTTCTTGTAGCTTCTGGATTTTTGCTACCTTGTGGGAGGGGAGGACTTCGGCGTACACCTTGTTGATACCGACCTGGGAAATAAATAAATAATGATTTAAATTAAAACCAAAGTTTAAAAAAACAACATCAATGTCAAATGTGACTCCTTAGGGACTCAGTGAGGACGGGAGGAAACGCCCGGGTGTCACCACTGTGTGGATCGCCCGGAGGAGCATACGGTCTCAGTCTGCCCGGCTTGGGCCCCGCACCGCCGTGTCCGCGTGGAGGCGATCGGCGGCGGCGACCTCTCGCGCCCGGCCCTGGGCCAGGCCACGGTACGGAGCGAGAGGGCGTGGGAAGCCGTCGCTCCTTCTGCGAAGCAGTAATGCTCGCGAAGGAGGAGGCGGAGCGCGTGAGGGAGAGGCAAATTTCGCGCCCTCACGCCCCTAGCCGCCGCAGGAGACGTGCTCGCGCGGTAATCACAGGCCGATTCCCGGCCAGCGTAGGCTCGGACTTGCGGACGGTGAGCAATGGGTAGCTCGCCGTTCAATAAGGACGCGCGCGTTGTGTTCCACGCGCGCCTCAAAAAGATGTCAGAACAACAGAAGGGGTCTGCTAGAACCGATGCCTGCCGGGGTCGCTGGAAAGTCCGAAAGGGATACCGTGGCCCCTGGCAAAGTTTTTTCAAAAGCAACAAAAGTTCTAAATTTTGTTCTCTATTTGTTCGAAATTTGAAGTTAAATTTGTTTTAGTTTAGTTTCGGCCAGTCTATCATCGTAAAATAGTAAGTTGGTGTCACATTTCCTATGAAATGTATGGGAAATGTTTTTTGCGATTGCTGACTTTTCTAGTACTCAAAGCTCAGTTGGTCCAGAAGAGTTTTTTGATCCTTATAAGAAACAGGATCGATTGGCATCAAAAAAAGTTTTTGTGACAATTGCCAATTTTCTTGCCGACTGTAATTTTTTTTCAAAATCTGTGAATGCAGATCGAAATCTTTCAATAAATTAAGGACAGTCTCTTAAGACCGTTTTCCTGTAACGATAACGTTTAAGGTAGCTAGCTGTCCTTACTGCCCCATCTCAAATCCAACCGTATATATTATTATGTATTTATTTTTATGGGTTGTTTTGCATGTGACGCTATACTATAGCGAGTTAACGAGAACACCTTTCGTTAACTGACATGCTGTATATTATTCAAATCAAATATTTTTATTGAGGGCATAAGTTATACAGAGAGATGTTAGGTAAATTACAGTTCCATTATGTCCTGCCTAATAGGCATACAATAATTATGTCAACATGCAGTATAAAACAATTCTTAGGTATCACTTATAATCTAAAATATATCACATATACCCAAAGGGCTTGCAATGTTCTGCGTATCGAATATATCAATGTGTTCAGGGTGCTGTTGCGACTGCCACGCTTCTGCAGCGCGTCGGCGATGTTTGCCGACGCGCGCACTGATAGCTTTGACGCAGTATGGCGTAAGAATCTGCCTCGATACTTCGCAGGTTGCGTGACAGTCCCAATATCATTCTGCACTCGAAAGCAGCCCGGGCCGATAGTCCCCTTGTGTGGGCGTTAGCGGATCGAACGAGATCTGTTTTAGTTATTAAGTACTAACATAGGCTAAGTAAGATTGTTACTAACACAATGGACCTCATTTGTAGTCTGAAAATTAATAAATAATAATAATAAAGCAAATCTTACAAAATAACAATTAGGTGTATGGTGACAGATTGTAGTAGGTACTAATTATTAATAAAATCTTGGATCGTGTAGTAAGCTTTGTCAATTAAAAAATTACGCAATTTATATTTGAATAGTGGGAGTTCCTTGGTGCTTAAAATGACCACACAGGTATCTTATTGTAAATTTTAAATGCCATTCCAAAACTTTTGCCCAGAAGAGCAGTTCTATGTGGTATACTAGATATTTTCAGTATTTATTTTTTTATTTTTTTTGTTCTTCTAACTGAACAGACAGCTGTGCCGCTGTACAGTTTGTTGCGCCACTTCTCCCCAGCTAACGCACTAGGAAGTGGTGAAGGGTGGGCGTGCCGGCGGACTGTCTTGTGTAATTTTGACGTTCGAAAAGTGCTGATTCTCAGCCTAGTTTGAATAAATTACTTTTGAATTTTATTATTAGGACGACGGCAGTCAGATTCTCGTACTCACTTGTCTCGCAATAGCCACAGCAGTCTTCCTGTTATCTCCGGTCAGCAGACACACTTGTAGACCCATCTTCTTCAAACAGTACACTGCTAAGTGGGCTTCGGGTTTTACTTCGTCTGCGACTCCTATTGTGCAGACTAGTTGGTCTGCGGGCGAAGATAATTCTTAAATTACACGGCGAATTTATAAACGGAAAATATTTAATTAATCTATAGAGGTGTTGTGCGTGTTATGTGTAATAGTAGTAGATAGATAGTTAAAATATTCTTTATTATGCACACCATAGAAATTACAGAAATAAATGTAGAAATTTTACATAGGGTGACACAATGGGCGGTCTTATCGCTAAAAGCGATCTTTTACAGACAACCTTTGGATGGATTAAAGGGGAAGGAGAGACAATACTGCAGGTAGTCAGTGGTGTACCATTTACATTTACAATAAATACATAAAGCATAAACTTATCCATACAAATATATATATATATATATATACATAGATATATATAAAATAATAAAAATGAAACAAGAGCAAGGAACTATATGTAATGATGATGCTTAAGGAGAGACGAAGTGTTTTTTCAATAGTAGTATACTGTTGCAGGATTCATCTTTGTAATTTTAATTTTCACTATCTCGCACTAAAACGTTCACAGTGCATCACGCATTCTAACGAACCCTTGCCACGTCTAAATGAGTCGCTTACGGCGCAAAAATTCGCAAAACGCAACAGGGATGATGACTAAAAACTTTTTTTTAGTCCGTCGTGGAGATTATAAAAAAATATTGGACACGTATTTTTTTCTTTTTTTACGTAATCTAAAGATTACGGCGATACATTGAGTTAAAATGTGCCATGACGTCACGAGTATGTAGATTTTGTACTTACTTGTGACGTAGCGACCAGCTACCCAACTTCGAATGCGTTTTATCTAAGTATTTTTTTATGAATATGATAAAGCAAAAAATACGTGTCTAATATTTTTTTATTATCTGACTGCCGGACTAATTAGGTTTTTTTTTTACCCAGACATCATCCCTATTGCTCTGATTTAAAACGTTCGGGGTCAACAGTTTTTGTGCGTGTTATGTATAAAAAGATGTCGAATAAAGATATAAAGAACACTCACACTGGATATATTAATTATTTAATCTTGTTCCCATTGATGTAAATCAAGGATACGCCCTCACCATATTTACGTCGCGCGAAAAGTGTCACTTCTGAAATGAGCGAATTCGCTCATTTCCTCATTCGTCATAGTTCGTGACACATCGGAGTAACTTTCTCGTTTTTAATACCCACAGCTGTACAAAGATGCCTTATTGTGCCTTAAGGAAATGTACCAACAACTCCAAAAATACAAACAAAGCTAAAGGTAAGTAGTAATTTTTTTTCAAATTTATTACGATTTCAAAAATAAATATTATGACGGATGATGACCAGTGATCGGAGTAGGTAGATTGAACTGGGGTCATTGATCCGAAACGTATATATTACTATGGACATTCCTCCGGAATTGGTGGATTATTAAAAAAAAAACCGGAACTTATGTAGGAATTGTATTCTGCCAGAGTGGAAGGAGTCATTTGATGATTTGCCATCCTCAAAAAAAAGGTAGGAATTGTAATAAAATGAGCAATTTTATTCTTTATTATTCTTCCTATTTTTTTTTTTTGTCACGATTTGACAAAACCCAACGACCAATCAGAACAAAGGATCATGGGTGGTACAGTAGTAATAATATCACTACCAACATTAACAATATTTAATTGAATCCGGAAATACCGGAATTACTTTCCGGAAAAATGGCTTATCCATGTTATTCTTTCTGTGTGCATTTATGATACAAGTACTAAAAATCAATCTACCTACTCCGATCACTGATGATGACTTATAACAAACATTTCGTTCCCGTGACAACGAACGATAGGGTAATGTAGCGTTGACAAAAAATGTTTAAAAGAATTTAGGTAGTATGGAGGTTACATTATAATTTTAAAATATTTTAAAAGCCGGATTTTTTTAATGTATTTTTTTTTTAGATTAATTTTTCTTTGCAGCTGTGTTTTCGAATACAAAATTATAGGTACGGTACATAAACAATTTAATAAAACGTTAAATTTGATGAAGTTACAACAATATCAACCCCCACATGGTAGCATTCACTCACACATGTTTTTAATAAATTAACCCGAGTTACAGCTGATAGTCCGTTACGTAAAAATATGCCACTGGGATTTTCCAGCTTTCGTTCATGCATACTAATATTAATACATACGCCGGAGTCACTATTTCGCACGATTTTGCCGAGCCAGCACCGAAATCTACGACGCTTGCAGTCTTATTTCCAGTCCACGTAGTTTGGTGGCGAAGAGCCATCTCGTCAGCAATTAACGTGCAGAATATTCGCTGATCACTTTTTTTTTTTTCTAAAACCTCTTCTTAAACCAAACACCCTTTACACAAATAAAAAACCCTTTCTTATTAAAGCCAAGATCACCCGAACTGTTATCGTACCATTTTCCTATGCAAAGATCCATTAAATATTTTTCTTGATTTTTTAAATAAACTTTACCGCTTCTGCTTTCAAATTCAATTCAATTATAATATCATTGATAAAGACTATAAAACAAACATTTTATTATTTCAAAACAACCTCGTTTTAAAATTAAGTACCCTTTTTAAAACGAGTATGCTGACGGTACAGCGACAATTCTCTACGTCATTGTGTGACAGATGACAACTTAAGCACAGATGCGGTCATCTTTTGATGCAGTAAGGCGTATCCTTCGATATAAATCGATGCTTGTTCCATAATACTTAATAATGATACTACATTAATAATAATAATAGACAAATTTGAAGCGAGTAAACAAATAAGCAATATTAAATATAATTAAATAAATAATAAATGAATGGATAGACCTGCATATAAAATATTAATAGAATAAATGAATGAATGGAAATATAAATACATAGGTAATAGGATATAAATAGTTCTTAATTTAATAATAAGGAAAATTGATAAAGCGCTCTTCCTCTCTCTACCTATTTAAATAAATTACTGTGCCCGACAGGGTCCATAATTGTTTCTATTATATTTTTATTTACCACCTGTAATTGTACATTATGGTTTGCAATAAACGTTTTGATTTGATTTGATTTGAATTACTTGGTTAATTAATATAGTGATATATGACGTGGCAGGGCGGTGGTAGGTAAGAGACTGGCGAGCCGCCGGTAAGATATAGCGCTCCGTTAAATATCAAAAATTCAATTCAGCATATCGCATCTCTAGGGTCGCTACAGAGGTATGAGGAACAGGGTGTAAAGTTCACTCATCCTCTATAGTGTCTGGTGGGCTACTGGCTGACGGTTGATGTCGGGACGTTCTATATATGCTAGTCGTGTTTATTGCGTCGTTATTATTTCGTACATACATACATAACATCACGGCTGTTTATCCCCAAAGGATTGGGCGGAGGTGTCCCGATAGTACACTCGCATTTCGCCAGTTATGTTTAAGTCCCATATAATAGGGTCGCCCCCTATTGCCATCAACCGGGCACAAATCCAGACTCCATCAAATTAATAAAAAATGGTTTAGATAAAACGCATTACAGTTGGTGAGTTGGGGCTCGCTACGTCACAAGTCAGTATAAAATCTACCGGGGAGTGACGTCATGGCACATTTTAACGCATTGCCTACTCAATGTATTGCCGTAATCTTTTGATTACGTAAAAAAATAAAAAATACGTGTCTAATATTTTTAATAATCTACCTGACAGTTTTTTTTTTTTTTTTTGTCAAAACATTCCTATTTGTAACAATAATGTAAATTTAATTTCTGTGTAACTATTGCCCTAAGGGAGGGACATAGCTGATCACAATTTAGTTATTTAAGACCCGTATTATGTTCCTACCTATGATCCACAATAAAGATAATGATTGATTGAGCTTACCGTTAATAGCAGCCAGCACAGCAGTCCTGCCCAGCTCCTCATCCTGCTGCATGGCTTCTTGCACTCTGCGGGGGACTGTGACTCCGTTTCTGGACATCCACTCGCGATTGCCGATGAGCACTACTTGTTCTACGTCCTGTAAAAGGTGGAAATTTTAATAGGAACATAGCACTAAGAAGTGGTGAAGGGTAACTGGACAGACAGCTGTGCTGCTGGACAGTTTGTTGCGCCACTTCTTCTCCCCAGCTGACGCACTAGGGAGTGGTGAAGGGCGGGCGTGCCGGGGGACTGTCTTGTGTAATTGTGACGTTCGAAAAGTACTGATTCTCAGCATAAAAGACTTTTGATTTTGAGATCGGATATTCGGATGCATATTAACCTAAAGTTAATTTTTCCTCCACAACACAGTAACTGGGTAATACTCTACAACTTGGTAAGACTGGTTGTCAGACTTTCGGGCTTCTGACGACCCGTAACGACTGTCAAAGATTCACGAATGACAGCCGGAGCTAACGGCTTAACGTGCTTTCCGAAATGAAATGAAATTGTTTATTCTGTAAATAGGATATAGGAATCACTTTTACACGTCATATGAAAAATATATTAAATTTTGCTAGATGAGTTCGGCGTTTCCTATCCGACTACTCTGAGAAGAAAGGCCGAAACAAACTCAGAGGTCACAGTCTCTTTTAAAGTCCAGACATAATCTTGGTCAAGCCATATGAGGACCATGTAGATTCGTGTCTGAAATGGTCTTTTGAGAAAAGAACCGCACAGATTTGAGTGGACCTGTCCAGTCAGTGCAAGCATTTGTCAGTAATCGTGGAGCTCAACTCAGAACAAAAGGAGCTCAACTCGACGAACAATACCAAAGAAAGGACATTTGGATAGGCCGCATAAACTACTCAAACTGCCAGACCATCATTAAAACTAACTGAGAGAGGATAAAAAAGGAGTAATGAGAAAAAAAAAAATTAAATTAAAAAAATATCCACATAGTCCTCACATTCACAATAGGTAATTAAAATAATATTATACTTTACAAAGTAATCATGTCATTTTGTTTTAATGTTTAAATAAAACTGGTATATTTTAATGATTTTACTAAATAATTCTAATGTCAAGTTTTATGGTTTTATCACAAGGTTTAGCAGAGCGAGCAGCTCAATCCCAAGCTTTTTTATCTTCTAAATAATCTGAAATTTTATAGTACCCTTTTTTACAAAGTTTAGTTTTAATACAAATTTTAAATCGTTTAATGGGTAAGTTTCGAATGTCAATGGGAAGTTTGTTGTAAAAGCGTATACATTGACCCATGAACGAGTTGCCTACTCTGTGGAGACGAGTGCGTTGTACAGCAAGGTTGTGTTTATTCCTGGTATTTAAACTATGAATATCAGACATTTTTCAGTCAGAATATTTACTTCTATGAATTTTCCTCGAAGGGAATCTCTCGGACCTAGGTTGTAAATGGCTCGAACAGCCCTTTTCTGTAGAACAAAGATAGTATTAATGTCCGCACAGGTTCCCCAGAGAAGAATCCCATATGACATAAGACTATGAAAATAACTAAAATAAACAATTCTAGCTGTATCTACGTCAGTTATCTGTCTAATTTTTTTAACAGCATAGGCGGCCGAACTAAGCTTTCCTGACAATTTTTCTATGTGTGGGCCCCATTGTAATTTACTATCAATAGTGATTCCAAGAAAAACTGTCGACTCAACAGGGTCCAGCTCTATTCCATTAACTTGAACATTGGTAGTTAGTTGCCTGACATTTGGCGTTGAAAATTTTATGAGTTTAGTCTTGTTTTCGTTCAGAAGAAGATTATTTACATTAAACCAATGCACAACTTTAGAGAGTGCATCGTTAATTTGTTCAAAGTTAACTAACTGACGTTTGATTTTAAAAATAAGGGAAGACACGACCGAGGCACGGAGGAGACTTGGTATGTAAAGATGGTCACCCATCCACGGACCAACCCCGGCAAGCGTAGCTTAACCTGATCGATCGACCGGTGCGGATATTATTACTTAGCCACGAGCTCCTCGGTAATATTATTTAACCATGTCCTAGTAAATCATCACAATATTATTTAAGAAATATCTTGACTATTTATATTTTGCCAGCTGGTTTTAAGTTGATAATCAAAATAGAAATCAAAATGATTTCAAAAAATAATTCTGGCATTTCCTCTTTTATTCCTGTGTGTTTACTATCCCGCGGTTACCAATCAGTTTGCTGAAACTGATTGATTCTGGACCACCTTAACCATCTCATTGTGTCCTAAATCCAGTATTAGCCGGTATTAAGCAACTCACCTCGCCGGCACCGGGTTGATCGGTCCTTATCAAGGTGTGCAGCCTGGCGGCCGCTTGTGCCGAACTTAGGGCTGCGTCGCCGCCCGGAGATACAACCTCCACTGGTACGCCTTCTACCATGAAGGTACTGCCCGTTCTGTGAAGGAAATTATGTTATTTAGTGACCATTTTTATTAAAAAGTTTACCGTGGACGTAGTCTGAGAAATTCCTCCTTGCTGCGCCCTAACAGGTTCATGTACTCATGAGTTTATCCTATTCATAGCATGTAACTGTACCTTGTGCAAATAAGAAACGCGTGCGGTCGTAGGACGTGTCAGGAACGAAGTTCCTTCACGTATGGTTTAAAATAAAATTTTCGCAGCCACCATCTTGGATTTAGATTTTGACCTCACAATCGACTTTAAACACCCTCGAAAATAATGAAAACGACAGCCATGACGAAAAATGTGAAAATTTTAGCAACATCTTGGATTTACGTTTAAACCTGACTATTGGCTGTAGCACTCTCGAAAACTATGAAAACGACACCCATGACGAAAACTGTGAAAATTATCGCAGCTGCCATCTTGGACTTTCATATTGACCAAATTAACACTTTCTCTCTCTCTCTATCGAATTGGAAGAAGACAGTCGCAAGTAAGAACGCTTTTTCGCGTGACGATTTCTGCCAGTTTACTGCACCCGCAAGCTGCGTTAAAGAACTTCGTTCCAGTAAATAAATAATTCAAAGTCAAAGCATTTATTTTCAATTTCAATTAAATCATTTACAGGCACTTTTGAACGGTCAAAGAGTCGGTCAGTTAGTCAGAAAGTTAAAAGTTGCCCATTCAAAAACGTAGATCTCTATGGAGAAGAACGGGCAAGAAACTTCAAGGACAATCTTAAACTTTAAATCAAGTTACTACGAAATCCAGCTTACACTATTTTTGTAGATATCGTAGCAAATTACGGGTCGACATTAGAATATATTTTATTTTCTTTATTTATTATTAAAACCGTAAGATAATTCTCCGCAGAGTTATATAAGTTTAAAAAGTTCAGCCAGCGTCTACGCAATCTACACACCACGCAGTGTCTACACACTAGCCATCCAGCGTTCATGCAGTGTCTATGCATTGTCTATGCAGCATCTAAACAGTATCTTTGTAGTGTCTATGCAACATCTAAACAATGTCTATGCAGCTTCTAAACAGTATCTACAATGTAGCATCTAAACAGTGTCTATGCAGCATCTAAACCTTGCCTACAATGTAGCATCTAAACAGTGTCAATGCAGTGTCTATGCAGCATCTAAACAGTATCAATGCAGTGTCTATGCAGCATCTAAATAGTGTCTACAATGTATCATCTAAACAGTGTCAATGCAGTGTGTATGCAACATCTAAACAATGTATATGCAGCATCTAAAGAGTGTATATACAACATCTTAACAGTGTCTATGCAGCATCTAAACAGTGTCTACAATGTATCATCTAAACAGTGTCAATGCAGTGTGTATGCAACATCTAAACAATGTATATGCAGCATCTAAAGAGTGTCTATACAACATCTTAACAGTGTCTATGCAGCATCTAAACAGTGTCTACAATGTATCATCTAAACAGTGTCAATGCAGTGTGTATGCAACATCTAAACAATGTATATGCAGCATCTAAAGAGTGTCTATACAACATCTTAACAGTGTCTATGCAGCATCTAAACAGTGTCTACAATGTATCATCTAAACAGTGTCAATGCAGTGTGTATGCAACATCTAAACAATGTATATGCAGCATCTAAAGAGTGTCTATACAACATCTTAACAGTGTCTATGCAGCATCTAAACAGTGTCTACAATGTATCATCTAAACAGTGTCAATGCAGTGTGTATGCAACATCTAAACAATGTATATGCAGCATCTAAAGAGTGTCTATACAACATCTTAACAGTGTCTATGCAGCATCTAAACAGTGTCTACAATGTATCATCTAAACAGTGTCAATGCAGTGTGTATGCAACATCTAAACAATGTATATGCAGCATCTAAAGAGTGTCTATACAACATCTTAACAGTGTCTATGCAGCATCTAAACAGTGTCTACAATGTATCATCTAAACAGTGTCAATGCAGTGTGTATGCAACATCTAAACAATGTATATGCAGCATCTAAAGAGTGTCTATACAACATCTTAACAGTGTCTATGCAGCATCTAAACAGTGTCTACAATGTATCATCTAAACAGTGTCAATGCAGTGTGTATGCAACATCTAAACAATGTATATGCAGCATCTAAAGAGTGTCTATACAACATCTTAACAGTGTCTATGCAGCATCTAAACAGTGTCTACAATGTATCATCTAAACAGTGTCAATGCAGTGTGTATGCAACATCTAAACAATGTATATGCAGCATCTAAAGAGTGTCTATACAACATCTTAACAGTGTCTATGCAGCATCTAAACAGTGTCTACAATGTATCATCTAAACAGTGTCAATGCAGTGTGTATGCAACATCTAAACAATGTATATGCAGCATCTAAAGAGTGTCTATACAACATCTTAACAGTGTCTATGCAGCATCTAAACAGTGTCTACAATGTATCATCTAAACAGTGTCAATGCAGTGTGTATGCAACATCTAAACAATGTATATGCAGCATCTAAAGAGTGTCTATACAACATCTTAACAGTGTCTATGCAGCATCTAAACAGTGTCTACAATGTATCATCTAAACAGTGTCAATGCAGTGTGTATGCAACATCTAAACAATGTATATGCAGCATCTAAAGAGTGTCTATACAACATCTTAACAGTGTCTATGCAGCATCTAAACAGTGTCTACAATGTATCATCTAAACAGTGTCAATGCAGTGTGTATGCAACATCTAAACAATGTATATGCAGCATCTAAAGAGTGTCTATACAACATCTTAACAGTGTCTATGCAGCATCTAAACAGTGTCTACAATGTATCATCTAAACAGTGTCAATGCAGTGTGTATGCAACATCTAAACAATGTATATGCAGCATCTAAAGAGTGTCTATACAACATCTTAACAGTGTCTATGCAGCATCTAAACAGTGTCTACAATGTATCATCTAAACAGTGTCAATGCAGTGTGTATGCAACATCTAAACAATGTATATGCAGCATCTAAAGAGTGTCTATACAACATCTTAACAGTGTCTATGCAGCATCTAAACAGTGTCTACAATGTATCATCTAAACAGTGTCAATGCAGTGTGTATGCAACATCTAAACAATGTATATGCAGCATCTAAAGAGTGTCTATACAACATCTTAACAGTGTCTATGCAGCATCTAAACAGTGTCTACAATGTATCATCTAAACAGTGTCAATGCAGTGTGTATGCAACATCTAAACAATGTATATGCAGCATCTAAAGAGTGTCTATACAACATCTTAACAGTGTCTATGCAGCATCTAAACAGTGTCTACAATGTATCATCTAAACAGTGTCAATGCAGTGTGTATGCAACATCTAAACAATGTATATGCAATGTCTATGCACTCACCTCGCCTGGTTGTTAAAGTTGACCAAGTTGAGCGGCTCCCGGTCGGTTATACTCTTGAGCCTGGCGCGTAGCCCGCAGCCTGGCGCGGCTACGAAACTCACACACGTGAGGCCGCTGTGGCCTCCTAGAGCCGCACTGCACCATCGGACAATGGCTATAGGAGAAATTAATTAATAATTTAAGGACACACAAAATACTATAACCCTTAAGCTCATACATAGTAGACACAATATTATTAACATACAGTATTTCAACTATAGTCTATGGAAATCCTTCTTTGCAATTGATGTTTCTGCAATTTAAACGAATATCAACTTTAACATCATCGACATAAGGTTGATTTCAGAATAACTAGTACTATAGAAAAAGTCATAAAAATGTTTGAAGTTGTAGTGGAAACTAAACTTTATGTGTGTATTTTAAAGTGGTTTTTCCAAAAACACATTTGTTTACATGTTTGGAAGCTAAATCGTAATTCGGCTCACACGCATGCAAACGCGTTGACACGAATTCTACGCATGTTTCAGACAACAATTGACTCGAAAGTATGTCGGGGTTGGCGCATGGAGATAAGTCGTTCTGTTTCCATTTTAAGAGGGCTTATACTAACAGTTGGCAACGTCGCAAATAACTGTCAAATATTTACCAGGTTTGCTTAACATAGCAATATTACTGTATGGAAACAAGAAATGTGGCTAACTAGCGAACTAGAATATTAATAATGAATTGAAATTAAAACATTGAATTTGATGTTTTACAAAAAAGCAATTTGGAAAGTTTCTAAATACTTTTTTACATCTAAAACTTAATATTCACATTAAATGTGTTACGATATTAATTATTGTATTTCATAATCAATATTCTAGTTCGCTAGTTAGCCGCATTTCTTATTTCCATACAGTAATATTGCCAAATTAATCAAGACAGTGAAATATTTGACATCTATTTGCGTCGTTGCCCACTTTCAGAATAAATGCTCTTAATATAATTCAAACTTTTTAATTATTTCATGACCACGAATATCTCAATTTTTTTTTTTTTTTTTTGTATCGTGTGTTATAACAGTTGAAGTTCAAAATGGCGGCTACGTGGTCGAAGCCGTTGACATTTAATGTTAGCAAAAGTTTACAGCTGCATAAATAAATAGCCTAAAGTAGAATGTACTCGTAAACCTACTTTTTTATTTAAATTTGCCAATGCATTGTGTCACAGCTGACAAGAGAATTGGCATTTTATCAATTCCTTCAAAACTGACAATTCGGTATTTAGTTTACAAAAGATACTAGCAATGTGCATAGTAAAGTTACTTTCAATAGGGATTTATTGAAAGTAACTTTTTGCTCACCTGAAGCCACCGGATGCTCAGAGTTGAGCTCAGCGGTGAGCAAGCACGCGAGCACCGAGCCCAGCGTGCTCGCTGAGCCGGTCAGCAAGGACAGCTTCGCTACGGTCGCACTACCACGAGTTATTGTGCCTGTTTTGTCGAAGATTACGGTTTTGACCTGTGGACAAAGTGATTGGATTAAATTATATTGGTTTAAATTAATTTTCATTAATTTCAAGAATATTATGAGTGTCTCAAATTCAAACTCAAAACATTTATTTCAAATAAACCAATTACAGGTACTTTCGAATTGTCAAGGGTCGGTCAGTCAGAAATATGAAGCTAGTTGTCCATTCCATCGCGTAGTAGGTTCCTATGGAGAAGAACGGGCAAGAAACTCCACGGACACTCTTTTAAATCAGAATAATTTTACAAAATATTGGTGACATCATCCATGTTGTAATTATACATGTGAGAACAATGTAGAGAGACGTGCACGTTAAAAGCGTCCGTAATAAACAGTGATCGGAGTAGGTAGATTGAACTGGGGTCATTGATCCGAAACGTATATATTACTATGGACATTCCTCCGGAATTGGTGGATTATTAAAAAAAAAACCGGAACTTATGTAGGAATTGTATTCTGCCAGAGTGGAAGGAGTCATTTGATGATTTGTCATCCTCAAAAAAAAGGTAGGAAAAAAGAAGGAAGAAAAAATAAATATTAAAGCTTCGATCGGAATTCGATTGTTTTTATTATTCAACAGATAAATAATGAATTAATTTAGTTTTGATACCTTCCTTTAAATTTTGAATTGAGTAGTAATAATATCACTACCAACATTAACAATATTTAATTGAATCCGGAAATACCGGAATTACTTTCCGGAAAAATGGCTTATCCATGTTATTCTTTCTGTGTGCATTTATGATACAAGTACTAAAAATCAATCTACCTACTCCGATCACTGGTAATAAAACAATAAAAACAAAAACAATTCAAAAATTAAATAAGCCGTGACTGCTAAGAGATGACCAGTCCCCACTGACGGCGCCCGTTCACGAACATGACGCATGGTCTATAGTCAATGTCCACACATTGTCAATGCAGTGTCGATTGCGTCTATAGTATCTAAACAGTGTCTATGCAGTGTCCATAGTGTCTCTGCAGCATTAATAGTGTCTTTGCAGTGTCTATAATGTCTATGCAGTGGCTAGTGTCTAGAAATCTTGTGAGCATTCTCCAGCGGCTGAGCGCTCTTAATGAGCAGGCCCGTCGTGGTGCCCACTCCCGTAGCGACCATGGCAGCTGTAGGGGTGGCCAGGCCTAGTGCACATGGATATGCTATGGCTAGTACAGAGAGAGCGAAGTGGTGGAACATACCCTGTGAGCGTCCTGGCTGTATCTATAGTAACTATAGACCGTTTATGCATCGTCTATAGTGTCTATGTTGTGTCTTTGGTGTCTACGCAGGGTCTATACAGCGTTTATAGTACCTAAACATTATTTAAGCAGCGTCTTGAGTATCTGTGAAGTGTCTATATACCTTGTGAGCATTCTCCAAAGGTTCGGCGCCTTTAATAAGCAGGCCTATCTTAGCGCCCACGCCCGTAGCGACCATAACAGCTGTATGAGTGGCCAGGCCGAGCACACACGGACACGCTATGGCCAGTGCGGAGGGAGCGAAATGAAATCAACCTTGTGAGCTTCTACACTGTGTTTACGCAACGTCTATAGTGTCTTAGCAGTGTCTATAGTGACTAAACAGCGTCTACGAGGTCTATGCAGTGTCTGCGCAGTGTCCATAGTGTCTCCGCAGTGTCCATAGTGTCTCCGCAGTGTCCATAGTGTCTCCGCAGTGTCCATAGTGTCCCCGCAGTGTCTATAAGTATCTATGCAGTGTCTACATACCTTGTGCGCATTCTCCAGCGGCTCGGCGCCCTTAATAAGCAGTCCCATCTTAGCGCCCACGCCCGTAGCGACCATGACAGCAGTAGGAGTGGCCAAGCCGAGCGCACACGGACACGCTATGGCCAGTACGGAGAGAGCGAAGTGGAAAGCTGTTTGGATGATTAGTTCCCAGTCCGCGTAGCCCGCGTTTAGGTACATTTCCTGAAAGAGAAAATTGGAAATGAAAAACTTTTCGCTAAAAAAACTTTGTACTGTTTTTTTTTAAAGTCGTTTGTTTTTTATTGTACAAAGGTTTTATTTTTCACTTTTTAGTTGTGCTCCCTACCCCAAACAAATTCGAAAACTACTACCTATGTAAATAACAGTGACAGGAACTTATCATATCATCCATATAGACGAAGTGGGAAAAATACGTATTATTGAAGCTAGCTCAAAAACTATCCATGCAAAATTAATAAAATGTATACGGGACCACCTCGAAAGCATACCGTTTCAAACAACAAATTAATTTTCAAAATCGATGGACGGAAAAATCGGAAAAACATAAAAAAAAATTACATACATAAAGTCAAAAACGTTTATTGCGAACTAAGCGTACAATGTTGGTGTTATGTTATTACTTATGACTTGGCAGCTACGGACATAGAACCTCCTCCTTTTCGGAAGTCGATTATAAAGCAAAAACAAAAAATCTGCTGTCGCTTAGATTTTGTCGAGTTATGCGAACATATATGTACTGAAGGCCTGTTTTAGCAGTGAAAACTTCGCGCGATGAGCGATTTTTGGTAGGGGATTAACTTATGGATTCGCGTAGTGCTGGACTATGGGACATAGATGGCGCTAATACTAGTTTTAAGTTTTCATTTCTGTCGGCGCACTGTGGAACGAAAAAAGGCTCTCGAAGACATTGGAGCTTAAATTTTTTAATTGTCGATTTTTTGCTTGAAATTACTTTTAATTGCCAATACTATGTATAAATAAATATATCTTAAGATACAATCTGGTAGGTAAATTGGCAACATTTTTTTTTTTGTTAGAAAAATTATTCAAAATATCTTTATTGAGGGCATATGTCAGTTAAAGGTCTTAATAGTAAATTAAAGTTTCAATATGTCCTGCCTAATAGGCATACAATAATTACGTATTATTATTAAATGTAATATTATTTTACATGTCAAATTTAGTTATTATAAATGTCAATATTGAACCTAAACTGAAAAAATCTAGTACAAATATCTCTCTATCTCTTTATATGACGTATGTCAAAAATAACGGTTATTCTCTCCGTTCGGGAGATATAAGCATTAACTCTATACAATTTTTTTCAAAAAAAAATAATTGTTGGCAATTTGCCTACCTGATTGTATCCTATGATAATATATTAATGCATAATATTGGTTATTAGAAGCCAAGCAAAAAACCGACACTTTAAAATTTAAGCTCCAATATCTTGGAGAGCCTTTTTTCGATCCACAGTGGCCGGCCCCCATGTCTGCCAATTTTTTTTGTCTTTTAAAATATTTCCATGAAAACCATATAAGTAATAAAATGTGAAATATTAAACTTACCGGTGTAATAAGTTTGATTCTATCAATATTCAGGGCTCCGCTTATGATCCAGCAGACGAGGGTCAGCAGAGATAGAAACACTACTAGGGGCACGAAGTACCTGTAACGAGAAATATTATTACAATAAATAAATGGTTACAAAAAACTTGAGACCCTGGCTCCAGAGCTAGGTTAGAGTACCTGTATTTCAGGAGCCAGAATCTAGAATGCCTTATAATAAGCCATTCTAGAGGCTATACGAGGGGCTCGTGGCTAATTAAAAACAGCCACACGAGTCGATCGATCAAGCTAAGCTACGCTTGCCGGTTGGTCCGTTGATGGGTGACCATCTTTTCCTATCGAGACTCCTCTGTGCCTCGGAAAGCACGTTAAGCTGTTGGTCTCGGAATATTATAGAACTTCGAATTTTAAACATTTTAATAGTATTTCGGAATTTTTATAGTATTTTTTTGAAATTTTAATAGTATTTTGACATTTTAATTGTTTTGAACTGTAAATTTTTATCTGATAATTGTCAGTCAGTTCAATGTTTTTTTTATCTTTTCTTACCAAATCATCGTAGTATTCATTCATTAAAATTTTGCATGTCAAATCTTGGGCAGAATGTATGGCTCAATTTTAACTCTTCACGACCTTATTTGTATACCTGAATTCTATCAAATAAATTATTTCATTTGATTTGATTTGAGTAGTTGTGTGGTGCCGGACGTAAAGAATAGTACCATCCCATTTCTTCCTCTGAGTGCCGCAAAAGGTGACTAAGGGACTCACTAGAGAATGGGCAGCAGCGTTCTCTATACATTTTAACGCCATACTGCGATCGCCAACCCGCCTGCCAAGCGTGGCGATTATGGCAATACCCCCATTTGGGGGAGGCCTATGTCCAGCAGTGGACGTCTTTCGGCTGAAATGATGATGATGATGAGTAGACCACTGGACACAACACTCGTCTGATTGGAAGATCCTCCCTTTTCAATGGAGGAAGAGGAACTTTCCCCTAAAATGGTATTGTCAGTACTTACCCTGCAATAGTATCAGCCAATCGCTGCACAGGCGCCTTGCTAGCTTGAGCGTCTTCCACTAATCTCACTATCTGCGCCAGAGTGCTCGCCTCGCCCGTGTGAGTCGCCGAGACTACTAGAGCTCCGTGCTGATTTATACTGCCGCCGATAACTACTGAGTCTGGGAATAAAAAGAATTGGTTAAGTGTTGCCAGCTGCAACATAAATTATTAAAAAGTTAAATTATATTAAAATTAAAAAAACCCCCGACATAAATTTTTCCTCTTTTCTCTTTGCTACTCCATCACCAGACCCTGTTCATCATCTATCTATAACCTATTCATTGAGACCATCCCCATGAGCCCAAACACGATACCTCTGCTGTATGAATTTTCAGGATACCCAACTCCCTTACCAGTTGGTAAGGGAGTTGGGTATCCTGAAAATTCCAGGTGATGCTGCAGCATCAGTTCGAGGTTACTATGTTCTTCTAACATCATTGAAGTAACAGAATACTAAATTTCAAATCGATCAGACCTATGGAAGACGCTCACATTCATTCATCAACCAGAAAAGAGCTGATAATCTTCAAACGGCTGAACCGATTTTGATAAAATATGTCTAAGAACCATTGCTAGAAAACCAGCTTTCAAATAAAAAAAACCGCATTCAAATCGGTTTACTCGTTTAAGAGCTACGCTGCCACAGACAGACACACAGACACATAGCGGTCAAACTTATAACCTATTGCAATATATTTATTAAAGCTATCTTAATAGTAATAGGGGTATGAGGAACAGGGTGTACAGTTCACTCATCCCCCATAGAAAAGGGAGGATCCTCCGACCTGACGCGTGTCGGGTCTGGCGGGCAACTGCCCAGAGGTTGACGTCGGGATATTGTATATATGTTCATCGCGCGGTAAACTCTAATTGCGCGATGCAGGATTTGTGTGACGTCAGGATGTTGTGTGACGTCAGGTCTTTTATGCGTAGTTCGCATGTGGTGATTGTAGATGCCGCCACAGTAACAATGAAGCTTATTACCTTTAGTCTTAGGCACCGGCATTGATTCTCCGGTGATGAGCGACTCGTCACACGTACTCTGTCCGAAGATCACCTTGCCGTCTACCGGGACCTTGGCTCCTGGCACTACCTGGATAAGATAAGATCATCATCACCATCATTTCAGCCGAAAGAGAAGAAATGGGGGGGTTTGCCATAATCGCCACGCTTGGCAGGCGGGATGGCGATCGCAGTATGGTGTTAAAGTATATAGAGAACGCTGCTGCCCATTCTCTAGTGAGTCCCTTAGTCGCCTTTTACGACACCCACGGGAAGAAATGGGATGGTACTATTGTTTATGTCCGGATCACATGGCACCATAAAGATAAGATAAGATAAGATAAGATAAGATAATCATTTATTTACTCAAACATGAGTATAATACATAAAACACAAATTATCAGCATGCAAGAGATGTTACAAAACAGGTTATCACGTTTGCCTTAAACAATGCATGCTAATATTAATAAAATAAAGTATTATGTCAAACCGAGTCTAATTAATTAAAAATGTCATGAGAAAATTGATCATTGAAATAATAAATTAGTAAAAGATGATCAAAATCTCTCATAAAAAAATTCCGAGTTGTGTTTTATATTTTTCTACAGAATTTTAAACCGGGTTTTGGAACCGAAGTAAGTTCTGGATTACCTACAATGATTTTTACTATATATATTTTAGAAAGAAAACGTAAGAAAAATTGTTTATTCGGGTGACCACTGAAAATCAGCGCTGTGGGTCTCCATAGCACAGCATCATGCTGAGTGGAAGCCTCCTTGTCACAGTCATGTCGTGCCAGCAGCTTTTCTTTTCTTTCTTTTTTTTAAACGTTGCCCCACACTAAGAATTTCTTCCTGTATCGTGGGTGCGTTTACAAACATCGAAACACAC
The DNA here is from genome assembly GCA_947364205.1 of Agrochola lota. NCBI lineage: Eukaryota > Metazoa > Arthropoda > Insecta > Lepidoptera > Noctuidae > Agrochola > Agrochola lota. Next base: position 1,371,630 of record OX376246.1, on the reverse strand, counting down.
ACCCAGACCCGGAACAACTACCTGCAGATCATACAAATATTTGTTCCGTGCGGGGATCGAACCCGCGACACGTTGCGCAGCAGTCGATCGCTCAGCCACTGCGCCAACCGTGTCGTCGCTATTTGTGTTTTGTGCTCGTTAATGTATTTAAATCTATCGTGTTTTATTTTATTGTTCAAATGAGATTAATATTTTTTTTTAAACATGTGTTTCTGTGACAAATAAACTTATTTTCCTTTCTTTTTCTATTCTGCATAAACAAAACGCACATTACAAAAAAAAAAAATGTAACCAAAAAATTTTGGCTTACCTTCAGAACATCTCCTCGCTCCACCAGGTCCACTGGTATGCTCTTCTCACTGATGGGGTGTCCGTTGTCATCCAGTGTCACTAGGACGGCTTCGGTAGGTTTGAGGGACAGCAGTTTTGATAGTGCTTCTGATGTTTTGCCCTGACGAAGAAATTGGAGAATGAATAATTAAGTTGTTTTTTTTTTAGGGTAATAAGTAGTTAATTGACTCCGGCATGACTTTGCGGAAATCCATGATAAAATACAATAGACGACGTATATTTAGTAACCTAATCCGCGTAACTCAAACTCAAAGCATTTATTTAAAATAAACCAATTACAGGTACTTTTGAATTGTCAAAGGGTCGGTCAGTCAGAAATATGAAGCTAGTTGCCCATTCCAACGCGCAGTAGGTTCCTACGGGGAAGAACGGGCAAGAAACTCCACGGACACTCTTTTCAATCAGAATATTTTCACAAAATATTGGTTACATCATCTATTTTTGTAATTATACATGTGAGAACAATGTAAAAAGACGTGCACGTTAAAAGCGTCAGTAATAAAAATAAAATCAAAAACAATTAAAAAATTAAAATAAATTCAAATAAGCCGTGGCAGCTAAGAGATGCCCAGTCCCAACTGACGGCGCCCGTTCCCGAACATGACGCATGCACCAGCACCACCAGCTCAACCATTTTGAAGGGAACTTAACGATCCAACACTCGCGCCACCACCAGCGAGACATCTGAGTGAGCATGACATACTCTCAGCCGCAAGGGCACATTCAAGTCAATGAAAGACGTACCCAGTAAATGATAGCTTTATATTAGGTACATAGTGCTCACACATGTGCTAACTGTTCTTAAACCGTGTTTCACCTCTCAACAAGGCATCCTCAGTATGGCGTGACGTGTCCACACGTCGGGTCCGAATTCGCAACAAGTCAATCGCCATCCTGAGGATGCCTCGTTGAGAGGTGAAACGCGTATCGATTTCTTGCAGGGTTACGTCATCTATTGTATTTTATTCAGAAATAAGTATTTAAAATTAATCCTCTAAAAACTTATAGACCTTCTAATCGTGATCCTTTTTTTAAAATTAATGTGCGTCTTTTTATCATTCTGGCCTTTTCAGGGTTCAGTACCAGAAGGGTACACAGAACTCTATTAATATCCCTGTCTGTCCGTCCGTCTGTCTGTCAGCGAGCGGTATCTCATGAATCGTAATAGGTAGACAGTTGAAATTTTCTCAAAATAAAAATTCAATAATGTTAAAAATTTAAGGGGGTCACCATGCAAGGCGTACTTTGCTAAATATTGTACGGTTGTACGGAACCCTGCGTGTGGGAGTCCGACTCGCACTTGGCCGATTTTTTTTAATAAATGTGCATCTATAAGGTTTTTGGTCTCCGAATCATGATCGTATTTTTTTTAAATAAATGAGCTTCTTTTTATCTTTCTGACATTTTTTCTAAGTTGGTCGCAGTTACCAAGCCAGGGCACATCGATTTTTAAGAGGGGAAATTATCAAATAACTTTTCCCACTCTGGGCGGAGCGGGAGGGCGTCAGACTCTTACTGACTAAAACCCACCCGTGTTCAGTTGCCTATATTACACTTGGGAGTTCTTACCTTAGCGATATGTTCCAGCCACCGCCCCAGAGACACGAACACTAACAACATCGGCGGCGTGTCGAAGAACGTCACAGGGCTTGTGTCCTGTTGCATGGCCATCGCTGCTATCACCACTGCCAAGGAGTAGGCGTAACTGTTGGGGAGAAGTGTGGGTTAGTTACCTGAATGTGGCATAGTACTGGATGGGGTCGCGAATTATATTTAGATCAACATACAACCGAAGAGTGGGTTAGTTAACCGATTGTGGCATAGTACTGGATGGGGTCACGAATTATATTTAGATCAACATACAATCGAAGAATGGGTTAGTTACCCGACTGTATACTGCATAGTACTGGATGGGGTCGCGATCCATATTTCTATCTGCAAATTGCTAAAAAAAAAAAAAAATTTCGCGGGCAACAACTGCTGATCCACCTTAAGATTTTGTAGTTACAAAAACTCAAATTCAAAGCATTAATTTCAAATAAACCAATTACAGGCACTTTTGAATTGTCAAGGGTTTCGGTCAGTCAGAAAGATGAAGCTAGTTGCCTATTCCAACGCGTAGTAGGTTCCTATGGAGAAGAACGGGCAAGAAACTCCGCGAACACTCTTTTAAATCAGAATATTGAATACAATTCAATTAACATTTATATTAACAATTAACCCACAGCAATTTTTGCAAAAATTGCTGTGGGTTGGTTCTTGTTTGCAAAAATGGGTCCAATTTTACATCGTGTCGGAATTTCTATAACTACTTAAATATATACGAAACATCATGCATGTGGTCAGGTAGATTATTAAAAAATATTGAACACGTATTTTTTCTTTTTTTACGTAATCAAAAGATTACGGCGATACATTGAGTAGGCAATGCGTTAAAATGTGGCATGACGTCACTGGCCGGTAGATCTTATACTGACTTGTGACGTAGCGAGCCCCCACTCACCAACTGTAATGCGTTTTATCTAAACCATTCTTTATTAATATGATAAAGCAAAAAATACATGTCTAATATTTTTTTATTATCTGACTGACGGACTAAATAGTTTTTTTTTTCCAGTCAACATCCCTATTATCCAAATAACATTAATATCAGAATAATAATTAAAATAAAAACTTGTGCAATTCACACGTGGTAGAAGCGAAATCTTCAAAAATTTCACCACGATTGTTGTAATGCCATTTAGAGCTTTGTGCTACGTAAGCGCGCACAAACACGTATTAAAAAAGGTACAACGCTGAGGCCCGAGCAAACTCCCACTATGCCTTGGTAAACATGAGTGGAGGGGGTACGAAGCAGAGCACACCACGAATATAAGAAACACTGTATAATAATAATATATAATAAAAAAACCAAAAAAAAAAATTCAAGTATAAGAAAGTTATGATATAGATTAATTACAATCGAGGAAAATTAAATTCTAACTGTAATGTAGACCTGCCTGATCTAGGTTTATGAAAAACCTGTGTTTCAGGCCTTCAATTGACATCAAACATTTAAAAAGAAGACAACAATAGGTTTATTACTGAGCTGAATTAAAAGAAGACATGATATTTTCAATGACTTAAAGGGTAACTATTTATTTGGGTATATTATTTTAAGACTAGATTATTTAAGATATATTATGTTTAAATAAATTAACAAATAATATTAAAGTAGATAAACTGGACACTTATTAATTAGGTAAAGGAAGAGACTTAATATAGAGTAGATAGATAGAGATATTATTTTAAAATTTCTAGTAGTTTTTCCGTGTCTGCGTAATTGAGTTTTGAGAAATATTCCTGTACTAGTAAGTTACACCTATTATGACTTAAACTATAAATCTTTAGCACTCTGTTAAGCTGGTTATACAAGTAGGGCCCTTAAAATAAATAAAATCGATAAGCAAAAGCATGTTTAGTCTGAGAGTTAGTACAAACCAAATCTTTTCTTCTCGTATCTGAAGGTACTGGATTAAAATAGAGTTCAGTGTGTTGGAATAAAACTACATTCAAAACAAATAATTGACGTACTGTTAGCACCTTACATGCCATATAAAGCTGGTGTGTAGGAAATCTAAATGGGCGAAAAGTGGCAACCTTTAAAACTGCTCTTTGGGCGCGTTCTAGGTGGAGTAAAATTGATTTAACGGCCCCACTCCAGGAGGTTATGCAGTAATAATAGATTGACACAACGCCAAATAAATCTGCCTAATTAATTTAAAGTCGGCAATGTTACGTAAATTTAAAAAAATGTATATTAGTTTACGTACCCTGGTGCATAATACATCGACGTGTTTGCGGAAATTCAGGGTTGTATCAATCGTGACGCCTAGATATTTGATATGATCGGTTTTAGTTGAAGTGGGACAAGTGCATGCAATGTCAGCATAATGTAAATTACAGTTGTTATGCGCTTGAATGTTTAGATAAGTAAGCGTTGGATTAGTGTTTCTCATTGTAAATAATAGGTACTTGGTTATAATGCTTCCTATCTCATTTTCTCCCACGTTAAATCTTATGAATTTATGTGTCTGTCTCTTTTTTATGTCGCTTTTTCGTTTCATCAACTTTCAAATCACAACGATGCTAAAGAAGTTTTCACTTCAAAAAATATATTTAAAAAATGTCATAAGTCAATGCATAAAATTCAATAAAAATATAATTTCAATTCAATAACAATATGTTACTTTCGACTTTTGTATTCATTTATAATTCATCAATAGAATAAAATATCGACACTTATTTAACAAGACCGTTTAATCTTATTCTGGAATCCACTTGTATATACTAGACTTTTTATTTCTGTCGGCAGTTTATTGAAAATATTTATTACTAACTGCGGCCCGCATAAGTCTCGATCCCGTAGGAATATCGGGTTAAAAATCCGAAAATCAAGTTATAAACTATCTGTTTGCCAAATTTCATCCAAATCCGTTCAGTAGTTTTAGAGTGAAAGAGTAACAAACATCCATACATCCATCCGTAAACACAAACTTTCGCATTTATAATATTAGTAGGATACAGTGATAGCATATCAAAGGGATAACTATGTTAAAAACTCACCTAATTGTAGTAGTCATAGAAATTAAAACGTCCATGTTAGATGTCCCGTGTCGTAGCGCCTTGTACGCTTGCTTGTAGAAATGCCAGCCACCGATGAACTGCGGGAGAAATGGAAATATTCGATTTATTTATGGGAAAGATATAGGGATGATGCCTGGGCAAAAACAAAGAAATTCTAATTAGTCCGTCAGTCAGATAATAAAAAAATATTAGACACGTATTTATTGCTTTATCATATTAGTAACAAAATACTTAGATAAAACGAATTTTAAGTTGGGAGTGAGGGTCGTTACGTCACAAGTACAAAATCTACATACTCGTGACGTCATGGCACATTTTTAACTCAATGTATCGCCGTAATCTTTAGGTTATGTAAAAAAAGAAAAAATACGTGTCCAATATTTTTTTATAATCTCCGCGACAATTTTTTTTTTGTCGTCATCTCTTTTATTTTTAGACAATTAAGTAGGTTGTGGATATGTGTGTGAGAGAGAGGATGGCAGTGTATATACAGGGTTACTGGTAATATGTCGGCAATTCTTTAAGGGGATGTAGGAGAGATCATTTACAAACAAATTACCCCTTATGACCCCTATGCAAATGTCATCAATTTTCGAGTAATGTTATATTTTTATTCTATTTTATTCATTTTAAAATACAGGGTGGCAGGGACATCGACGCGAAAACTCATACCATGGTATGAGTTTTCGCGTCGATGTCCCTGTCAAATGATAAAGCAAAAAATACGTGTCCAATATTTTTTATTATCCGACTGACGGACTAATTAGAATTACATTTTTTTTAACCCAGGCATCATCCGTATTCAGAAGTGCCTGTAATTGGTTTATTTGAAATAAATGCTTTGAGTTTGAGTTTAATTCCCATACAAAGTTTTGTGGGGGTTGGGTGTATTATAAAGATATCTTCTAGTGTGAGGGTATGTTACCTGCACAGGTGTGGACAGCACAAACATGATCAGGTTGTCCAGACTGAGCCCGGGCAGCACGCAGCACATGTCCCTGGCGCTGTGGCCGTGCGACATGACGGCCATGAAGTACGCCATGGCTATCATACACGGGCCGCCGAAGATGAGGGAGACGAGGAACGCGTTACGCCATTTTCTTATTTCTTCTCTATGGACAGAAGAAAGTAAATATTAAAACTGTTTCTTCTATAATTTTGTTCTTTTTAGGGTTCCGTACCTTAAAAGGAAAAAACGGAACCCATATAGGATCACTTTGTTGTCCGTCTGTCTGTCTGTCAAGACCCTTTTTCTCAGGAACGCGTGGAGGTATCAAGCTGAAATTCATATCAAATTTTCAGGTCTACTGTCCCTTGGAGCTGTTAAAAAATCAAACTTCTAAGCCAACGCAAACAAATCAAAAGATACAGCCGTTTATGCTGCAAATTTTCGACACTCGCAAGGGAATCAAAACCTACAGGGTACTTCCCGTGAACTCAGAATCTTGAAATTTGGTACGAAACAACGTCTTATAGCACAGATAAAGGAAAAATTGCCAAAACCATAAATTTATTGTTACATCATATAATAAAAATATTTTTAGTACGGAACCCTCGGTGCGCGAGTCCGACTCGCACATGGCCGGTTTTTTTTTAAATTCTTATAAGGCATCAGACGTGTGACATCTACCACCCCGCACTGGGCCCGCGTGGTGGATTTCGGCCCACTCTGTCTCACAGAGAGGAGGCCGCAGTCCCAGAGTTATAGACTGATTATGCTAGTCGTTACGGGTAATTCTCTGACTTATTTTTTCTTAGTTATAGTGTTACCCAGTAACTGGGCTGTCGCTCAAACCTACTGAAGCCGTCCTAGTGACACTGGATGACAACGGACACCCCATCAGTGAGAAGAGCATACCAGTGGACCTGGTGGAGCGAGGAGATGTTCTGAAGGTAAGATTATTACAAAATCAATCTGCCTAGCCTTTTCCCAACTATGTTGGGGTCAGCTTCCAATCTAACCGGATGCAGCTGAATACCAGTATATTACATGGAGCGACTGCCCATCTGACCTCCACAACCCAGTTACTTGGTAAGACTGGTTGTCCGACTTTCAGGCTTCTGACGACCCGTAACGACTGTCAAAGATCCACGAATGACAACCGTGACCAACGGCTTAACGTGGTTTCCGAGGCACGGAGGAGTCTCGGTATGTAAAGATGGTCACCCATCCACAGACCAACCGCGGCAAGCGTAACTTAACTTGGTGGATCGAATCGTGCGGCTGTTATTACTTAGCCACGAGCAAAAGGCTAAGCAGTGAAACAATGTTCACTTTAAATAATCGACGTGCTTAGTCACGACCCAGTAGTGTTGCCAGCCGCTTCAATTTTATTTTTAGTTTATTTCACGTTAGACCTCTTTAGTCTAGTGGACGCAAGCGCTACTGCCGAGCCTGAGGACCTAAGTTCGATTCCCAGGTCGGGCAAATTGTTATTGGGTTTACTCAGTAGCAGCCCGGAGTCTGGATTCATGCCCGATTGATGACAATAGGCTCGCCCCCTATTTCATGGGACTTAAACATAACTGGCAAACGTGGCATGACATCGACGCGAAAACTGTAACCATAGATTCAGTACATAATTCTGAACCCCACTGCGTTGAAATTTTTCATCAGTATTTTTTTTTATATCTGCTGTTTCATACAGAAGTGCAATACCTACGCGGTCGAAATGTATGGAACAGCAGATTAAAAAAAAATTACTGATGAAAAATTTCAACGCAGTGGGGTTCAGAATCATGTACTGAATCCACGGTAACAGTTTTCGCGTCGCCCTCTGCCTTAGCCTACATAGGTACAGGCGTGTTGTAATGTTGTATTTTACGTTACATTATAAACACAATGTGTACTTACTTGTGTTCTAAATAGTTGGTGGTGCCTCTGTTGTGTGGTGTCACTACACTGGACTCGAACCCAAGGTTGTTGATGGCTTCGCAAATAGTTCGCGGACCAATCTGTTCTGCGTTGTATTTAATTTTGCCTCTGCGGATAAGAACATTAAGATTATTGTAAAATAAAATCGTGTATATTATGTATTAAGAGTTCATAATACCTCAGCTCAAATTCACTCTTATTTCGCTCGCGGACTGAGTGAAAGCGCGACTGAGTGTCGGGGAGAAGGCTCCAAGGCGCCAATAGTTTAGTAATTTTTTTTTTACGGCAGCATTTATTTATAACTTCCAAAAAAAACACTACTAAGTGAAAAATTACTTTATTATATTTTTCACTTTGTAGTGTTTTTTTGGAAGTAGTTTTTTTTTATTTGTAATATCTTTTTAGTTGTGGTACCTACCGCATACAAATTCGAATACCACTACCTGCTATGTAAATAACAGTGACAGGAAGTTATCATCATATCATCCACTTATACCAAGGGGGAAAAATACGTATTATTGAAGCTAACTCTAAGCTAACTATCCAAGCAAAGTTAATAAAATGTCCATGGAACCAACTTGAGAGCATACCCTTTCATACAAAAAGAATTTTATAAATTGGTCCATAGCTGACGGAGAAATCGAATAGAATCTCTTCTTTTTTGGAAGTAGGTTAAAAATAAGACTTTATCGAATTTTTGGTTCTAGGACATGCCGGTTTCCTCACGATGTTTTCCTTCACCGTTTTGAGAGTGCTGATGGAATCATTTACACAAAGTAAAGCGCCTGTCAAGGTCAAACAACGACCTCTCTCTCTCTCTCTCTTCTATGCTTAAGGAGAAAGCGTCAAGGTAGCGCGGTAAATTCAAATTTTCATACGTTTTTTGCAATTTGCAGGTCAGTATCATGTTGTATGTTGATCTAAATATGATTCGCGACGGTATCAAATATTTATTTATAGAATTATAATCATACAAATGTGCAATACAACTCTCTAAGTTCATGTAATCCTATTGAATGACTATTAATCATGACATTTAAGGAGTATGCTAACTTAGGGAGTTGTATAGCTGATTCTTATGGTTATAATTCCTATATAAGTGGGGTTGTCGGGTGAAGTGGCTCACTCTGCTCTCGACGCTTGACGTGTCCACACGTCGGGTCCGGGTTCGCAACAAGTCAATGGTCATCCTGAGGATGCCTCGTTGAGAGGTGTAACACGTGTCGATTTCTTACAGGGTTCTTTATGAACGGATAAGCGGATTAGGTTACTAAATATACGTCGTATATTGTCTTTTGTAGATTATAATTCTGTAAAGCCATATTTGTTACGGTCGCGACCATATTTTAATCAACATACAATCTGACACCGCCTTGCTATCGCATTTTTTCTAGGTGCATCGTCTTCACATATAACTGTATAACTAGTGTCCTTTCTCCATACGAAATCTACCTTTTGGGAAGGGCGACTAGAATCAATTATTTTTTATTGTAAATTTTCATGTTCAGAAGTGCTTTACAAGGGCCTATTTGAAATAAATGATTTGACTTTGACTTTGCAAAACACTAAAGAAAATTTGAATTTCGCGGGCTACGTTAGCCCAACCCTTTAAGAAAAACCATGATCTAATAAAAACAAGGTCTGGCATTCCGGGACCAACACATGCTTACGTCACTATCCAGTTGCCGCTCTATTGCAACAAAACACGATTAAGGAAAGATTTTCGTGTGTCTAATCAAACGAAACAATTCAATTTAAACATAGACCAACGTAATTGTTAATTAAAAGCTGATTGTTTTATCGGATTCGCACAGGCAATAAAGGTGGTTGGGGAGTTATTATTACAAACTTCTGGTAACACAGATGTGCTGACGTAGACATGTGTCGCCCACGTGACCACTGTGTCTCGGAATGCTATACCTGGCGAATTATATTATTACACCATGAGAAAAACTAAACAAAGACAATCTTACAACAATACTCACTTGCTCGTAGTCAACGCGACGGTACAGAACACGACTCCAGTCAGCTTAAGTACACTTTTCTCTATCTTACTGACGCACGACGCGCACGTCATGCCTTTTATCTGAAACAGAAGGTAATATTATTGATATCGAAATATTATTGATATTGAAATAATTATTGATATTGAAATATTAATGATATTGAAATATTATTGATTCTTGATATATTCCAATTAAATGAAAGAAAATTTTAAACTCATATTAAAAGTACACTCTGTAAACAAGCATATTGCAAATTAGAGGATTATATCCAAGATAAGAATGCTTGGAAACATGCTGGTCCTGCTCCATAGGACAATTTAGAGTCTAGACAAAATCAAACTGGTTATTAATTTAATTATATAATTTGTTATTTTTTATAATACTGATTTTACATTCTGTAATTTCTTGAACTCACACACTGACTTATTAGTATTACTTGTTAAAATGTTAGGAATATCGTATAATTTTACAATGTTTGTAAATATGTGAGCACCATGTATCTATCACATATTTAATTTATCTGTAATTGCTTCATTTTTCATTATTTTGTACCTATCGCGGTATAGTAATCTTATTCTAGATGCACTTCACATATAATTATATAATTAATGTATACAAAATATTGTAAAAACATTTTAAAAGAGTAACGGTTGAGTTTCTTGCCCATTCTTCTCCATACGAAAACTACCTTTTGGAAGGGGCGACTAGAATCAATTCTATTTTTTTTTTGTAAAATTGACGTTCATAAGTGCCTTTTATGTGCCTAATTGAAATAAATTGTTTGACTTTGACTTTTTATGTGAACACCGCAAAAGTAAGCTTCTTATGGACTGATAGGTCGCTTCCATACTATATAATATGATATTCATGGATGATAATATCTATATATATAAAAGGAAGTCGTGTTAGTTACACTCCCAATGAAATCTATGGAGCCCTTTTTGATGTTGTGCAAAAAGAGTACCAATCTACTTTCAAGGCCAAAACTATTCAAATTAATGGCACCTCCGTTGGCTTTAACCAATGGGCCACTCCAGGAATTTATAAAAGTAGAGCGAGACTATACGAGTTATATGGTTTGAAAAAAATCAGGTTTGATACTCCTTTCCTAGAGCATGTAAAAAATTATTCAAAATTATTTAAAAAGGTTTGTGTTTTTGCTAAATCTAAATTTTTAAGCGATACAATTAAAAAATCCAATAATAAAGTAAAAACCACTTGGAAAATTATTAACAATGAAACGGGTAAGTCGGTTAAACAAGATAAACAACTTGAGATTATGGTCGACAATAAATTAGTTAATAAAGCAGCTGACGTAGCCGAGGCGTTTAATGAGTTTTTTGCCAACATACCTGTAACTACGACTCGCTCCTTAAATTCATCCCCGTCTAAAGCTGAAAACCTTTTGCTTAGTAGTGTATCTAAAAATAGTCCCTTATTTAGCTTCGAACATGTAACGCCTCGTGATGTAGTTAATGTTTTTAACACACTCAAGTCTAAAAACACTGGTGATTACTGGGGCATCTCCATTAAACTTTTAAGTAATATAATAGACATCGTAGCCCCTATCTAGCTGTTACTTTTAATAAATGTGTTGATTTAGGAACTTTTCCTGACCTCATGAAGAATAGTAAAGTCATACCACTATTTAAATCAGGTAATAAAAACGACGTTGGCAATTTCAGGCCTATTTCTATCTTACCAGCATTTAGCAAAATATTTGAAAAGTTAATACTCAAGCAGTTACTTAGACATTTTAATTTAAATAGCCTCCTTCATAATGAACAATATGGCTTTACAAAAGGTCGTTCGACTACAGATGCGGGTGTTGCTCTGCTGAAACACATATTTAACGCATGGGAGAACTCGCAAAATGCTATTGGGGTTTTCTGTGACCTCTCCAAAGCCTTTGATTGCGTGCACCATGACACGCTTTTGCGTAAACTGCGTCATTACGGTGTTCAAAACGAAGCTCTCAACGTTATAAATTCTTATTTACACAATAGGTCCCAATGTGTAGATGTTAATGGTGTGAAATCTTCCGGTCTACCAGTTCAGTTAGGTGTACCTCAAGGCTCAATACTAGGTCCGTTCTTGTTCTTAGTGTATATCAATGACTTACCATTCTATTTAAAGGGTATCTGTGAAGTTGTACTGTTTGCAGATGATACCTCTCTTATTTTTAAAGTAGACAGGAATAGACAAGATTTTGACGATGTAAACAGTGCTCTCTCAATGGTTACGGATTGGTTTACGACAAATAACCTAGTTCTCAATGCCAAGAAAACGAAATGTGTAAAGTTCGCCCTACCAAATGTTAGAAATCTAGGACCCAACATCGTCTTAGATAAAGAGGTGCTTGAGTCTGTAAACTCGGCAGTTTTTCTGGGCATAACAGTAGATGCCAAACTTCAGTGGGGCCCGCATATATCGAGCCTAGCGGGAAGGCTCAGTTCGGCCGCCTACGCCGTCAGGAAAGTAAGACAATACACTGACGTCGATACAGCTCGGTTAGTCTATTTTAGTTATTTTCATAGCGTTATGTCCTACGGTCTTCTGCTGTGGGGCAAAGCTGCTGATATTCAAAATATATTTGTCCTTCAAAAACGAGCTGTTCGAGCTATTTACCAGCTAGGTGCCAGAGTTTCTCTGAGAGATTTTTTCAAAGATATTGGTATCCTCACGGTGGCGTCCCAATTCATCTTCGCCAACATCTTATATATTAGGCAAAATATACACTTATACACTAAAAACAGTGATTTTCACAATGTTAACACTAGAAATAAGGACAAACTACGAGCTCCCTTTCACCGGCTTCATAAGGTTCATAACTCATTTGTTGGGCTTGGTATAACCTTTTATAACAAGCTACCCTCTTCTTTGCTAGATTTGCCTTTTGATGCGTTTAAAACGAAAGTAAAATCCAAGCTTTGTTCAAAGGCATACTATTCTATAAACGACTACTTAAATGATAAGAATAGTTGGTCGCTGTGATTAACTCAAGACAATGTTTATGTTCTTTCTCCAGATTACCTACTGACAAGTTATATGAGTTTATATAATTGTATTTTTTTTATTTTTTATTTGACTTTATAAGTCAAGCTATTTTTAATTTTATTTCAATTTATTGTTGACATAATCTACTCATTACAATGTTTTTTCTAATGAGTTGTATTGCAATATGTGGTTAGCTAGTGACCTCGACAATTGATCATATTAGTTATTGTTATTAGTAATTAACTGTTTGTTTTATTTATTTTATCTCGATGGTCCTAGCTTATCATTTATAACTTCCAGTTACAACTATATGTAAGCGGGCACGCCCTTTATGCCTGGAGGCTTTTATTTAGATAAGTTCTGTTTACGTTTAGTTTTTATTTCTGCCTGAGTATAGTTCTCGATGATGTTGTGTGGTATATTGGCGTGTGCTAGCTAACATATGGCTAATAATTTAAATTATGTTTTGTGTTGCGTAATCTAAATTATCTAAATTATTTTGAATACTATTATATAGAATCTTATTTTTTTGTTCTTCTAACTGAACAGACAGCTGTGCTGCTGGGGAGTTTGTTGCGCCACTTCTTCTTCCCAGCTAATGCACTAGGAAGTGGTGAAGGGTGGGCGTTTTGGGGGACTGTCTTATGTAATTTTGACGTTCGAAAAGTGCTGATTCTCAGCCTAGTTTGAATAAATGACTTTTGAATTTTGAATTTTGAACTATTTATAACTCAAGAACGGCTGAACGGATTTAGCTGAAAATTGGTGGAGAGGTAGCTTAGAACTAGGAGACGGACAAAGGATACTTTTTAATAGGGTATATAGGGTAGATATGGTAGGTAGGTAGGGTAGGTAGGGTTGGTATGGTAGGTAGGGTTGGTAGGGTAGGTAGTGTGGTAGGGTAGGTAGGTATGGTAGGTAGGGTAGGTAGGTAGGTAGGTAGGGTAGGTAGGTAGGTAGGGTAGGTAGGGTAGGTAGGGTTGGTAGGGTAGGTAGGGTAGGTAGGATAGGTAAGGTAGGTAGGGTAGGTAGGGTAGGTAGGGTAGGTAGGGTAGGTAGGGTAGGTAGGGTAGGTAGGGTAGGGTAGGGTAGGTAGGGTAGGCAGGGTAGGTACGGTAGGTAGGTAGGATAGGGTAGGTAGGTAGGGTACGTAGGGTACGTAGGGTACATAGGGTAGGTAGGTAGGGTAGGATAGGGTAGATAGGTAGGTGCGCCGTAGATAAGTACTTAGTACTACCCGAGCGAAGCCGGGGCGGGTAAAGCTAGTACTATGATAAACAAGGTCCTCCTTACCGCCACATGCAGGTCCCTCTGACCGCTACCATCACAGTCGCTGATCACGCTCGAAGGGAACCCTAATTCCGTGATACAATTGGCCACGTCTGCAGCTGAGATCTTGTTAGGGGCGTACTTAACTTCGGCTTTGGCTGCTAATAGGGCGACGAGGATTGAGTCAACTCCTGAGAAAGATAAAAAAAAGTAGATAATTAAACGTTTTTCAGTCATAAATCTAATTTCATGCTTGTATTACGCTAGGGTATCGTGTTTCCCAGTAACTGGGTTGTGGAGGTCAGATAGGCAGTCGCTCTATGTAACATACATTAGGGATTGAGCTGCTTTCTCTGCTAAACCTTGTGACAAAACCATAAAACTTGACATTAGAATTATTTAGTAAAATCATCAAAATATACCAGTTTTATTTAAACATTGACATTGTTGAATATTACATACAAAATGACTCTACTTGTAAAGTATTATATTATTGTGAATGTGAAGACTGTGGTTTTTTTTTTCTTTTTCCTTTCTCCGTTAGTTTTAATGATGGTCTGGCAGTTTGAGTAGTTGATGCGGCCTACCCAAATATCCTGTCTTTGGTATTGTTCGGCGAGTTGAGCTCCTTAAGTTCTGAGTTGAGCTCCACGATTACTGACAAATGCTTGCACTGACTGGACAGGTCCACTCAAATCTGTGTGGTTCTTTTCTCAAAAGACCATTTCAGACATTAATCTACATGGTCCTCACATGGCTTGACCAAGATTATGTCTGGACTTTAAAAGAGACTGCGACCTCTGAGTTTGTTTCGGCCTTTCTTCACAGAGTAGTCGGATAGGAAATGCCGAACTAATCTAGCTAATTTTTTTTTTTTAATATGACGTGTAAAAGTGATTCCTTTATTCTATTTACAGAATAAACAATTTCATTTCATTTCATACTGGTATTCAGCTGCATCCGGTTAGACTGGAAGCCGACCCCAACATAGGAAAAGGCTAGGCCAGAACCAACGGCTTATTGTGCTTTGCGAGGCACGGAGGGCTTTCGGTAAGTAATGAATAGTCACCCATCCGTAGGCCGACCTCGGCATGCATTGCTTAACCTTGAAGATCGACCCGTGCGGCTGTTATAAGATTAGCCAGGAGCCCCTAAGTGTGATGGGTGTACGTGTTGGAGAACTGTTTTATGTAATTTTGGCTTTAAAATGTGTGGCGGCATCGACATCGCTACATGCGAACTACGCATCAAAGACCTGCCGTCACACAACATCCTGACGTCACACAAATCCTGCATCGCGCAATTAGAGTTTACCGCGCGATAAACATATATACAATATCCCGACGTCAACCTCTGGGCAGTTGCCCGCCAGACCCGCACGCGTCAGGTCGGAGGATCCTCCCTTTTCTATGGGGGATGAGTGAACTTTACACCCTGTTCCTCATGCCCCTAAAAATGCAATAGACGTATACAGGGTGGCAGGGACATGACGCGAAAACTGTTACCATGGATTCAGTACATGATTCAGAACCCCCCTGCGCTGAAATTTTTCGTCAGTGATTTTAGAAAAAATCTGCTGTTCCATACATTTTGACTGCGTAAGTATTGCACTTTTCTAAGAAACGGTAGATTTTTTTTTGTAATAACCGATGAAAAATTTCAACGCAGGGAGTTTCAGAATCATGTACTGAATCCATGGTAACAGGCTTCGTGTCGATGTCCCATGCCATCCTGTATATATACGTACTTATATACAAATATTGCTCGTTTAATAGTATAGGATGAGATACAGCCTGCTGACAGACAGACGGACGGACAGCGGAGGCTTAGTAATAGGGTTCTGTTTAGCTGCCTTCATGTACGGAACCCTAAAAAGAACAAGATGTTATGTCATAGAACTTACCATATAGTTTAGTGCAGTGCTTTTCAATGGCGGCGACACAGGACGCGCACGTCATGCCGCGCACTTCTAACGTACAGCGAGCGAGTTCGCTGTCTGGTATGGGTGAGACTGTGCCCTGTTGAAATATACATGAACATTACTTAAGGTATTTAAATTTGTGGCAGCATCTTACTATAATATTAATTTATTATTAATTATACTTTTTATATAAAAATAATTTAATAAAAATTTAAAAAAATTTTAATATACAGGGTGTTTGGCAGAACGTTGAACATACGAAAATGGTGGATAGGTGGGGTCATCTGCTACTTACTCAGCCCAAATTTTTTTGGCCCTGGCCCACGGGATATTTTTTAAAAAAAATTTTTGTCTTTCTTCTTCTAAAAATTACACTTTAAAGTTAAGAAAGTGGTGTACACTTTCTTAACTTTAAAGTGTAATTTTTATTAAAAATGGGTAAAACAGGCAATATTTAGTATAATTTCAATCGATCATTTAATTTTCACCAACTTTGCAGTATTAAATTTCGTAAAACATTTCACTTTCCGTAAAGGTAGAGTTTCGTCAAAAATGTCCTACTTGAAAAAATTATGACATAACTCTTAAAGTTTTTTTTTTATAAAAGCAAATTACATACCATTAGAAAGCTCACACACTAGGGATGTTTTGCTAGAATTGGAACTCCTCAATCATTTTTTGTTTTTTTTTAAATGCAAGTTGAAATTAAGATTTAAGTATTTTTTACATCTTTCTGTAAGTTTGAGGACTCATAACTTTTTTTCTAGCTAACATCTGAATAAAGCAATAATTTTATAAGAATCTGTCAACATAAAAGATTAAAAAAAAATACTAAATATTGCCTGTTTTACCCATTTTTAATAAAAATTACACTTTAAAGTTAAGAAAGTGGTGAAACAAGAAGAAAGACAAAAAAAAATTAAAAAAATATCCCGTGGGCCAGGGCCAAATAAATTAGGGCTGAGTAAGTAGCAGATGACCCCACCTATCCACCATTTTCGTATGTTCAACGTTCTGCCAAACACCCTGTATAAACCTTTCGTACTAAAATATTTTGATTGTTAAAAGATAGAAACCACAGCGCCACATGCACACTAAGCATCACACTGAAGTCACGCAAAATCCTGCATCGCGCAAGCAGAGTTTACCACGTAACTAGCATACGCAGGGTGTGAGGGACATCGACGCGAAAACTGTTACCATGGATTCGGTACATGATTCTGAATCCCCCTGAGTTTAAATTTTTCGTCAGTAATTTTTTTTTAGATCAGCTATTTCATAAAAAATTGCAGGACCTACGCGGTCAAAATGTATGGAACAGCAGATTTTTCTTTTAATAACCGACAAAAATTTTCAACGCAGGGTTCAGAATCATGCACTGAATCCATGGTATCAGTTATACTATACTATACTATATAGGTATAAAACAAGTAGGGGTAAGAAAATTCGTCTTCGACTCTCAAAAATGTTTTTGTTCTTCTATTCAAATCAAATCAAACAAAATATTTTATTTCACATAAACCTACAAGGGCACTTATGAAACGTCAGAAACTACATAGGTGCACGGTTCCAATTGGTTGTTTACTATGGAGAAGAGCCGGCAAGAAACTCCACGGTCACTCTTTTAAAAATAAATGGGTTTTACAATGTTTTGGTTTAAATAGATCTTTATTTTTATTATTTTATTTAGCTTTTAAGTATATAGATTATTTTCTTGAAATTTAGTGAATGTGAGAACGTTGTGTAGGCTTAATAGATTACAGATCTGTGGACCATTTTACATGATTAACCATTTTACATTGATAGGCCTACACTGTCCTCTCATACCTTTTAACACTGTAATTTGAAAACATTGTAAAAAACATTTACTTTTAAAAGAGTAACCGTGGAGTTTCTTGCTGGCTCTTCTCCATAGGAAACGACCAATTGGAACTGTGCACCTAGCTTCTGACGTTTCATAAGTGTCCATGTATGTAGGTTTTTGTGAAATAAAATATTTTGAATTTGAATTTCAAATAACAGTATTAATAGGTATGAGAGGACAGTGTAGGTCTGTCAACAAGTACCAGGTACTCTACATTTCGTCGTCTTAGAGTGAAAACCTCTTATATGCGAAAAACTGGTGAGCAACTGGGAAGTTATATATATGCTGATCGCTTGGTAAAATCTGCTTACGAGATGCTGGATTTTGCGTGACGTCAGTATGATGCACACACACGCACGCAGTTACACGATTTTGCATTGAAGGTAATTTCTATATATATATAATACATTCATTATTTTATGTAGGATATACAAAGATATTGGGTATTTAGTTTAGTTTCTCAATTTTTCGAATTTCTATGTTAGCTAGGCGCACGTGCGAGGTGTCAAAAGACGCGTCTCCGCGCGGGCTAGCGTTCTGTGGTGTTATTGGAATTTAGGCTGAAGATTTTTTTTGACTTTTGGTCAAAAAACGGGTTTTTCGACCGAAAAGTATGTTAAAACCGGGAATTACGACTACCAAACGGGACTCGAGCACGCGGAACGCGCACCAGAATACAGGTCAGGCAGGCAAGTATCTATTTAAACTAATAACAAATGTGGTTTTCAATTTTTATTTGATCGGTTATGAGCTTTATTTTATTTTATTTTGTACACTATCTTTAAATTATTTATTATAACAGACAGACACTTCCCTATGTTTATTATTCTAGCGTCTGGCACTCGTGGGTTGCAGCTGAAAATCAGCGTCAGGTGGTTCACTTTGTGTTGTCATCTGACATTATGCTGAGCTGAGGCCCTTTTTGCATTATATTAATTTATTTTCTGTTTTTTAAGGTGTATTTTTTGCAATGCCAATAGACGCATTTTTCTTTCTCTCTTCTATGCGTAGGTCGCATGTGGGGATATAGATGCCGCCACAAAAATGCGTTTGCTGAGAGGTTTTTTTTTTTCAAAAAATTTAATAATATAAAAAGTCAAAGTTGCATTCCCGAGCTTTACACTCTACGGCGACGATTTATATCGCCAAAAATGAGAAAAAGTAACATACATTAGCCAGTGTTCGACTCTTGACAGGAGTGGGTGGTCTGATGCCATCCCCTGAACCTTCCTCGCTTCTACTTTGTGGTGTAGATTCTGTAACAAAACAATTTTATTTTTTATAATTGACATTTATATCCCTTAACTTTATAAAACTGGGAAGAGTGGAAGGCTATGCAGAAAACCTTTGCCCAGCTGTGGGACATTACACGGTGAAGAAAACATCCTTTTATATTTATAGGCTTAGTCTTGTTGACCATCCATCTGCCTAGCTTTTTCCCAACTATGTTGGGGTCGGCTTCCAGTCTAACCGGATGCAGATGAATACCACTATTTTACATAGAGCGACTGCCTATCTGAACTCCACATTCCAGTTACTGGGTAACACGATACCCCTTGGTTAGACTGGTTGTCAGACTGCCGGGCTTCTGACAACCCGTAACGACTGTCAAAGATCCACGAATGACTGCCGGGACCAACGGCTAAACGTGCTTTCCGAGGCACAGAGGAGTCTCGGTATGTAAAGATGGTCACCCATCCACAGATCAACCCCGGCAAGCGTAACGTAACTTACTTACTTAGTCTTGTTGACCAAGCTCCTTACATAAAGAAAAAAAAAAAAAAGATTATATAAATAAAGATAAAAAAAAAAAAATATCCTTTAGAGCGTTATCACTCTGATGATTTGCCAGCGTGTTTCCAGCGAACGAAAAGCAATTTCTAAGCGTGTCACCCGGTGAAGCGAAGTACCTGAGACTACGCGACGTGATCTCCGCGTTTTCATACGCGTGTGTATAGAACACGCTTGTCTCGCTCTCTCTTGTACAGTCACTCTCATTACGAAACCGCGGCAAACACGATGCGCACACGCAGCGAGCGTGTTAAACAATCTGCTCGCTGGAAACACGATTTAAGAAATTGTTTTGCTCAATTTTATTTTTTCTTATTTTTTATTTATGTATTTATTTTATTATTTATGTACACACAGTAAAATACATACATTTCTTCTGTTGTATATATTTGTTATTCTGTTTCAAAAACTTTTTTTGCAAATATTCCCATGTGTGACATGCGGGCCGAGTGCTCTGCACGCAACACTAGATTACAGTCAATAACTAGACTCTCGATAGTCTTACCAGAGTACACCTCAGGGTCGGGCACAGTGACGGAGAACCCGAGCCCGTACACGGTGTCCGCTAACTGCCGCGCCGACGTCGCGCCGCGCACGTGTCGCACGCGTGCCGAGCGCTCTGACAGCGATACTGTGGCTGATGTTACGCCTGATATCTCGCGGAGGGCTCCTGGAAGGAAAGGAAGAAAAGTTAAGTGTTAATTTGTGATAAGCACATGAAATTACGAACATAAAAACAAAAACTGTAACTAAAAGCTAACAGATCATATCGATGACTGACAAAAACACCTCCTGTTCGTCCACCTCGCCTGATCAGACATGTGTTACATGAACGTACCCTCAATAGTATTGACGCAGGACTGACAGGTCATGCCGACGACTGACAACACCACTTCCTGTTCGTCCACCTGACCTGTTTAGACATGTGTAACATGAACGTAACTTCAATAGTATTGACGCAGGACTGACAGGTCATGCCGAAGACTGACGGGTCATGCCGACGACTGACAGGTCATGCCGACGACTGACAGCATTACTTCTTGTTCATCCACCCACCTGTTCAGACATGTGCTAGAACGTACCTTCAATAGTATTGACGCAGGACTGACAGATCATGCCGACAACTGACAGCACCACTTCTTACTCATCCACCTCGCCTGATCAGACATGTGTAACATGAACGTACCTTCAATAGTATTGACGCAGGACTGACAGGTCATGCCGATGACTGACAGCACCACTTCTTGCTCGTCCACCTCACCTGTTCAGACATGTGTAACATGAACATGCCCTCAATAGTATTGCCGCAGGGCTGACAGGTCATGCCGACGACTGACAGCACCACTTCTTGCTCATCCACCTCGCCTGTTCAGCCATGTGTAACATGAACGTACCTTCAATAGTATTGACGCAGGACTGACAGGTCATGCCAACGACTGATAGCACCACTTCCTGCTCGTCCACCTCGCCTGTTCCAGACGACATGTCTATTAACGTGTCTGTTGGGATTTCTTTGGGCAGTAAGTTTCTGGAATGGGAGAAACATCGGTTAGAAGTACTCTAATGATTAAGATTAGATTAAATCGAAGACAAAAGAGGGCAGTAGAAATCAAGTACCTGTGGTCTACCAAGTTAGCCGAATAGAATAGAGTAGCGGCTACTCTATTCTACTTTTGCTATGTTAAAGAAATGTATTTCCCAAGGGGGTAGGCAGGAACTACAGACCGCCATCTGCTACGATCCTTACATACTACTTTTGTTTCGTTTTCCTTCATACATCTGGTCATAAACTCACGCCGGTTGCGAGTACTACGCACAAATAAATGTATGTCAAAAACAAACTATTTTACAAGCATAAATAAAATGTCTAGTTTATAGTTTCGTGTTTAATTTTAGTTTCGTGAAAAGACAATGTTATTCAACCGTTTTATTCTGGTCTACTATGAGTAGGCCGAGTAGACCTAGCAGACTTTGTAGACCAACACTTTTTATGTTCATCTGCTAAAGAAATCTAGCACAGACCTTGTTAATGCACTTTTTTCTGATGGTCTTTTGTCAGTCAACCGAGTAGGCCAAGTAGATTGATCTAGTTTCGTGCTCCGTGGTGTCACTGGGCAGCTCGAAGCCCATGTAATCTATATGAGACCGAATAGCCTCCTTTGTTATGGTACGCGGCTCATATCTATCGTATGTCGTACACTCTTTTCTTTTCCTACATTCTTTTTAACAATAATTGAGTAGACGAACACTATACATGTCCCTCTACTCAGAAGACAAGCTTATAATGATACTTGATATTGCAGTGTTAATAAACCGTTTTTATACAGGTTTTCTGCAAGTAGCCAAAGCAGAATGAGTAGACCAACACTTTTAATGTTCGTCTACTAAGGAGATCTAGCAAATACCTTGTTCAACCACTTTTTCCTGATGGTCTTTTGTCAGAAGACCGAGTAGACCAAGTAGACTAACCTAGTTTCGTGCTCCGTGGTGTCGCTGGGCACCTCGAAGCCCATGTCTTCTATATGAGACCGGATAGCCTCCTCTGTGATGGTGCGCGGCTCATATCTGAAGTAGCCTGCGTTTTCCGATAGTTCCACCTGCAAATTAAAAGGATGATAATTAGACCTGATAATTCTTACATTTATAGCAACTGCCGCAGCATTGGTGGCCTAGTGGTAACGGCCCCGATTTAGAAGTTGTAGGTCGTGGGTTCGAACCTGTCTGAGTTCGAGTGCTTTACTTTGTGTAAATAATTTCATCACCACTGCTCTCAAAACGGTGTAGGAAACCGGCATGTCCTAGACCCAAGAAAATCAAAGACTTGTGTTAGCTACCTGCGTGGTAGATTATACCCACTCCCTCTCGAAGAAAGGAGGCCTGTTTCCCAACAGTGGGAACATTATAGGTGAATTATGCTATGAGCTACTCTCATATAAATCGTCGTAATCGGAAGAATTATCAACAAAGAATATTGTTTTCTGAGACCTAGTTGTAACGATAACACATGGATTACCGTAGTATACAATTATCTCTTTGAATTGATAAAATGCAGAGTGCTTGATAACGATGATAACTTTTTTATCGATAGTCTGACAAACGGAGTTGTATGAGTTGTACTTGTCTGATCTTTCTTGCTGACCTATACATATCAGCCTCAAGGAAAAATCTCACACAGATCAGGTAGAAGCATTGATCAGAAAATAGTTCCTGGGCGACCGAGCTCTGCACTGGTGAAAAAAGAGAATGCTTATTTATAGTATAGGAAAGTTCATACAAATTCCATGCCGCCATGATATTAGGTACTTACTAATTCCATGCTGCCATCTCATTATTCTAAGGTGTCATTATTCTTGTTCTAAACTTTGGACGACCGAGCTCTGTTCGGGTGAAAATACGGAGAAAACTAATTTTCCCAGATATGAGACCTAGCTAGATCGATTTTTCGCCCCCGTAAACCCCTATATTGTAACTTTCATCGAAATCGTTAGCCGTTTTCGAGAACGTGATTACAAATATATACGGGGTGTCCGGGACATCGACGCGAAGCCGGTTACCGTGGATTCAGTACATGATTCTGAGCCCCCCTGCGTTGAAATTTTTCGTCGGTTATTTTTTTTTAAAACAGCTGCTCCATACTTTTTTACCGCGTAGGTATTGCACTTCTCTATTAAACAGGTGTTTTTTTTTTTTAATAACCGACGAAATATTTCAAAGCAGTGGTTCAGAATCATGTACTGAATCCATGGTAGCTGGCTTCGCGTCGATGTCCCTGCCACCCTGTATATACAAATATTGCTCTTTGAATAGTATAGGATAGCACACAGAACAGAAAAAAAACAGTAGAAGTCGCATATCATGACATTTTAGGATTATTCTAGTTGAGAATTGTTATGTTATGAGCTGTTTGTTGCTGATTCTAATGATTATAATTCTCTGAAGCCATATTTGTTACGGTCGCGAATCATATTTTAATCAAGATACAACCTGACACTGACCTACAAATTTCAAGAAACGTAAGGAAATTTTAATTTCGCGGGCTACCTTAGCGCATCTCCTTTAAAAAAAATCAAAATTCTAATTCAAAAGTCATTTATTCAAACTAGGCTGAGAATCAGCACTTTTCGACCTTCAATTACATAAGACAGTCCCCCAAAACGCCCACCCTTCACAACTTCCTAGTGCGTTAGCTGGGAAGAAGAAGTGGCGCAACAAACTCCCCAGCAGCACAGCTGTCTGTTCAGTTAGAAGAACAAATAAAAAAGATTCTATAGTATTCAAAATAATTTACATTTCGCAACACAAAACATAATTTAAATTATTAGCCATATGTTAGCTAGCACACGCCAATTTACCAGACAAAATCATCGAGAACAGCTATGCTCAGGCAGAAATAAAAAAATTAACGTCAACAGAACTTAATATCTAAATAAAACCCTCCAGGCATAAAAAGCGTGCCCGCTTACGTATAGTTCTAACTGGAAGTTATAAATGATAAACTAGGACCATTGAGGTAAAATAAATAAACAAAACAGTTAATTACTAATAACAATAAATAATATGATCAATTGTCGAGGTCACTAGCTAACCACATAATGCAATACAACTCATAAAAAAAACATTGTGATGAGTAGATTATGTCAACAATAAATTAAATTTAAATAACTTGACTTTTCAAGTCAAATAAAATAAAAAATTATATAAACTAAATAAATTCATATAACTTGTCAGTAGGTAAGCTGAAGAAAGAACATAAACATTGTCTTGAGTTAATCACAGCGACCAACTATTCTTAGCATTTAAGTAATCGTTGATAGAATAGTATGCCTTTGAACAAAGCTTGGATTTTACTTTCGTTTTAAACGCATTAAAAGGCAAATGTACCAAAGAAGAGGGTAGCTTGTTATAAAAGTTATACCAAGCCCAACAAATGAGTTATGAACCTTATGAAGTCGGAAAAAATCTCTCAGAGAAACTCTGGCACCTAGCTGGTAAATAGCTCGAACAGCTCGTTTTTGAAGGACAAATATATTTTGAATATCAGCAGCTTTGCCCCACAGCAGAAGACCATAGGACATAACGCTATGAAAATAACTAAAATAGACTAAACGAGCTGTATCCACGTCAGTGTATTGTCTTACTTTCCTGACGGCGTAGGCGACTGAACTGAGCCTTCCCGCTAGGGCCAGTGGGGCCCACATATATCGAGCCTTGCAGTTTGGCATCTACTGTTATGCCCAGAAAAACTGCCGAGTTTACGGAATCAAGCACCTCTTTATCTAAGACGATGTTGGGACCTAGATTTCTAACATTAGGTAGGGCGAACTTTACACATTTAAAATATCGATAACTCATTATCGATAATGGTAATCTCTAATTGAGTAGCTGACTGTGACATGTGCATAGCTGGAATCTTCGCGAAGAATATGTTTAAGTTTAAAATAAGGTAGACCTTAAACTGAATAGTAAAAAGTCCACTTTTACTTGTCTTGTTTAATAAAATATTATTTTTAAATTTTTAATCGAAATAAAATCAATTAAGACTTACAGATGGTATAACATACCTACCTCTATTAGATATATTTTTGGTTCTGCTATCGTGTTTACATTCTAAAACAGCACAATAGGGCATTTTTGTAATTTTTTTTCAAGTTGTTTTGACCGTGACGGTTGTAACGAGACTGATTTGCGTGGTGTGGGCGCGGAAGGAGCTTATGCGGATCTCCGCAAAACTCGTGGTACGCGGGCCCCGCCTACTTACGATTTCTACTGTTTTTTCTGTTCTGTGGGATAGCATAATAAATACTTTAAAGCTCGGTGCTTATAAACAAAACCGAATCGTTTTGCTCACCAATGGTAACTTTTTTATTCGACTTCGAAAAGGAGGACGTTCAATTCGACTGTATTTTTTTTTTTTTGATGTCGGTGTCGAAAAACGAAAATTCAAAACCAAAGACTTCCGAAATCGACGTTATTTTTCACTTTGTAGTGTGTTTTTTTGGAAGTCGGTTGTTTTGTTTTGTTATTGCCAAACCGTGCTTATTTCGTAAGCTAATCTTACCTGTGATAGCTACTTCCATATGGGAGGGTCTACTATGCAAAGTTATGAGGTCTTTGCTTCATTATTGGTAAAGATACAAGAGTCATCATTTTAACCAATAACGATCCATAAATTATAGGAATCGACCATAAAACTGTAAACCCATATAGCAGAGCTGGTGCCCTCAGACAGCGAGACGAGGTTGCGGCAGATTATAAAAAACGATGGCGCACTGTGGATAGTAAAAAGGCTCTCTGGAAGACATTGGAGCTTTAATTTTAAAGTGTCAGTTTTATGCTTGAAATGGCTTCTAATAGCCAATATTATGCATAAATATACGTTTTGGGGGACCGTCTTATGTGACTTTGACGTTCGAAAAGTGCTGATTCTCAGCCTAATTTGAATACTGCCAGCAGCTCTGAACTGTTTCATTATAACCAAGTGTCTCACCTTAACATACTCAATCCCAGGCAGCTCCCTGACTGAACCCTCGATGCTGCGCACACATGACTGGCATGTCATGCCATTGATAGCCACTCGAACTGCTTCCAGTTCCGAACTGGGCTCTCTGTGGACAAAAGATGAGGTGTGGTTAATTATGAGAATAAAAACAACCAAGAGACTATGTGGTAAAGTTGTAGGGCAAAACCTTTTAAGATAACATAACATGACGCCTGAATAGGGATGATGCCTGGGTAAAAAAAAAAAAAATCTAATTAGTCCGTCAATCAGATTTAAAAAAAATATTAGACACGTATTTTTTGCTTTATCAAATTAATAAAAAATTACTTAGATAAAACGCATTTTAGGTTGCGGGTCACTACGTCACTAGTACGTATAAAATCTACATACCCGTGACGTCATGGCACATTTTACCTCAATGTATCGCCGTAATCTTTAGATTACGTAAACAAAGAAAGAATACGTGTCCAATATTTTTTTATAATCCCAAAGACGGACTAAAAAAAAAATGTTTTGTCATCATCCCTATTACCCGAAGTGTTAGGCAGAGAAGTACCTATAGTACACCCACATTTCCCCAGTAATGTTTAAGTCCCTACATGGGACTTCTCACACATCTCCACCCTCCCCCCCGCCTCTCTCTGACCTTTCAAGATATCATTGATTAATAGGAGTGAAAAACAACAACAACAACAATAAAGTGAAAAATAACTTAGATTTTTGCCACCGCAAAAAACGAAAATACAAAACCAAATTAAAATTTTTTTTCACTTTCTAGTGTTTTTATTTCTGGAAGTCGGTTGCTTTTTTTTTGCGAATGTGATGATCTGTCAATTATTGACACATGGCAAATGGCAATAGGGATGTTGACTGGGACAAAAAAAAAACTATTTAGTCCGTCAGTCAAACAATAAAAAAATTTTAGACACGTATCTTTTGCTTTATCAAATTAATAAAAAAAAAAAACAATAGAAAAAATTAAATAACCTATTCACTATACACTGGCTATTTGGGAGTAATTTATGCCATGGTGCAGAAGATTGAAAAAAAATGGTTACAACATGGATATATTTAGATAAAAATAATTACTAACACAACACAAATACAACACGTATCTCTGCAAGTAAACTGCAAAGGAAATCGTTAAGATAATCAATACACACGTAAGAGATATTCTTAGAGCCAAGAAACGCAATTAATAGCGTCATACGCCACGTAAACTATAATCTGTAAAGCTATACAATTACAATTTTATTCCGTGTGGTGCCGGATATAAAGAATAGTACCATCCCATTTCTTCCACTGGGTGCCGTAAAAGGTGACTAAGGGACTCACTAGAGAATGGGCAGCAGCGTTCTCTACGCATTTTAACGCCATACTGCGATCGCCAACCCGCCTGCCAAGCGTGGCGATTATGGCAATACCCCCATTTGGGGGAGGCCTATGTCCAGCAGTGGACGTCTTTCGGCTGAAATGATGATGATGATGATTTAATCAATCTGCCTAGCCTTTTCCTAACCATGTTGGGGTCGGCTTCCAGTCTAACCGGATACAGCTGAATGCCTTTTAAATTGAGCGACTGCCTATCTGACCTCCACAATCCAGTTACTGGGTAATACGATACCCGTAAGACTGGTTGTCAGACTTTCGGGCTTCTGAAGACACGTAACGACTGTCAAAGATCTACAAATCGAATGCGGCAAGACTTTATGTTATTTAATTTATTTTGACCTTGAGTATTAATAAAAAAATATTATATGCAGGTGTCTCGGTAAATTTTGCTTGCGCGATGTAGGATATCCGTGACGTCAGATATCTTGCGTAGTTCGTATGTGACGGTTTAGATGTCACCATACACAAAACTATTGGACTTTAGTTATAAAATAATAATAAAAATCTATTTATTTATCCAAAAGCATACAGAGTTTGAAATGAAGTTTGGTTTTAAAAATATATTTATCTAGTTTCATATCGTATTATTCGAATTATAAACATCAATACGAGTTTGTATTGACATACTTTACAAACACAATACCGAAATTTAAAAATAAAATCACTTTTTCTCTAACAAAATTATGTTAGAAAACAATTGTTTTTCTATTACGATACAGGGCAAATCCAAAAAGTTAATATCAACAAGGATTTTCCATCAACTTTTGTAATGGAACGTTAGCGGGGAACAGCAGCACCGCTCTAGCGCATGCGCGGTGATGTGCTGGCTGCAGGCGCCATTCATACGTTTTATTGAACTGAATTTCGTGGGATTTTTTTATTCTTGATCTTTAACTTTGATCTTTTATTTAGTAGGTTCAATCCCAATGTTTGAGAGTAGATAAAGTAGTGTATGAAACTGCACATAACTAGGTATTAAAACACTCGTGTGATAGGTACTATTAAACATCCCTCTATATACAGCAGTTTCATAAACTACTATTATAGTGTATGTTTCAAATTATGTACAAGAATAATGCTCTACCTCATAAACTAGGATATACCTGTTTTTTAAGAGGTAGTTTACGGTCAAGGTTTACAATGATCAACGAAAAACTTATCTCAAGTGGACTGTGTCATTCTACTGTATGGTATAAAAAGAGTAAAATTGTATGGATGAGTGTGTTGTGTGTTTGTGTGTGTGCGCAGTGTGTGTGTAGGTGTGTGTGTGTGTGGGTGTATTACACAAGATAGGTAAGTAAAGACTCCGTGTAAGAGTAATTAATAATAAACATGTTATTAATACGATTTTTTTAGTAAAGCTGTCGTAGGCGATCGATATTGGGGTAGTAAACGCCAGATACGGTACGGATTTTTATTCAGACAAGTTTTTAATAAATAACTGATTACGTATGTAATCCATTTGTAAAGGCTACGGAAATTCTGTTACCTAAACGTTTTTTTGTATAAAGGAATAATAAAAGAACAAATAAATTAATTAATAACGATATTTTTTACAGAAAACAATGCAAAAATAATCAAACGAATACCTGTATTTTCAATAAACAACACACAGTTAACAACCTAATGCCAACTAGTATGTCGTCTTCAATTCATATGTTTATCTTGGAAACATAGGTGAAGGAAAATATCGTAAGGAAACCTATTATTTTAGTATTTGTTTACAAACTTATAACTTAACTTTAAGAGCATTCATACCGAAAGTGGGCAACGTCGCAAAAAGCTGTCAAATATTTCGCAATTTTGTTTAATTTGGCAATATTACTGAATGGAAATAAGCAATATGGCTAACTAGTGAATTATAGAATATTAATAATGAATTGCAATTATAACACTGAATTTGATGTTGTAACCGTTTTATGTTTAAAAAAGGCATATATTTGCAAAGTTTTTAAATATTTCCTTTATATCTAAAACTAAGTATTCGGTGTTACGAATTTACTATACTAAGTATTGCAACTTCATAATCAATATTTTAGTTCACTAGTTAGCCATATTTCAGATTGACCTTTTGGCGCGTGGCTAAAATAGGAACAATCGCCGCCATCTTGTTTTTAAACCAACTTCAAAAAAGGAGGTGGTTCTTTATTCGTCTGTATGTATTTTTTTTTTTAATGTATGTACATCGATATATTCGGCAATTGTGAACCTATTTTCAAAACCATCATTCATTTCATCGAGTTCATTTGGTCGAGGAAGCTTGCTTAGTGGTCCCATACATTTTTTATTAACTTTGCTTGGGTAGTTTTTCAGTAAGCTTCCGAATTTTTCCCACTTAGTCTATGTGGATGATGTTATAATCCTACTTACTTCCTGTCACTATTATTTACATAGCAGGTAGTGGCACACCACAACAAAAAAGTGAAAAAAAAAAACAATCGACCAAAAAAAAAAAAAAAACAAACGACTTCCAAAAATGAAACACTACAAGATGAAAAATAACTTTGATTTTTGCCACCGCAAAAAAACGAAAATACAAAACCAAAGACACCGAAATTAAAATATTTTTTCACTTTGTAGTGTTTTCATTTTTGGAACTCGGTTGTTTTTTTTTTTTTACGAATGTGATCTGTCAATTATTGACACATGGCAAATGGCAATAGGGATGTAAAAAAAAACTATTTAGTCCGTCAGTCAGATAATAAAAATGCTTGACACGTATTTTTTGCTTTATCAAATTAATAAAAAATGGTTTACATAAAACGCATTATAATTGGTTGGCTCGCCACGTCACAAGTCTGTATAACATCTACCGGCCAGTTCTGTCATGCCACATTTTAACGTATTGCCTGCTCAATGTATCACCGTAAGTAATCTTTAGATTATATAAAAAAAGAAAAAAATACGTGTCCAATATTTTTTAATAATCTACCTGAAGGACAATTTTTTTTATTTTGTCATGATCCCTATTTACACTGAATTGATTGACAGTGATGACAGTACCATGTGTCAATTTATGTCATATTTGAAAGATGAATAGAATCACGTCCTTTCCATCCTTAGATCTAATCCTCAGATTATTTTACGAGTTTTGGGAATACGGTAGAAATGTAGCAGCAGTCCACCGAAACCAGGAAATTTTGACAGTGGTCTACGAAAAAAAAAAGTTTGGTCACCTCTGGCCTAACCCTACGGGGTATAGTGATGTTATTACTAAATTTGGTTGCCGTCAAAAATATATTTTCTCATGTTCACTGAGCGAGTTCGCAAGGGTAACGTTACACGTGTTATGTTTTTAATTTATAAATCTATTTGACATTATTATGTTGTAAATGTATTTGATAAACTGTTAAGTAACTACACTACTCAATTAGGACACTGTAAGGCTGCCTGTCCATTGAAGCGGAGCGAGGCAGCGGAGAGGAGCATGGCAGCGGAGTGGAGCGGAGTTGCGGACAAGGTCTGTCGATTGATGCGGAGCGAGGTAGCGGAGCGGAGTTACGGACTGTGCGGAGCGAGGTAGCGGTGTTGCGGATTGTGCGGAGCTAGACCGAGTTCACGCAACGAGTAATAATTCCCCGCTCCGGTTCCCCGCTCCACTTCTCCGCTTCTCCGCTCCGCTTCCCGGTTTTGTATGAATTTTTAAACTAGTTCGCAAATCCCTGTCCACTGAAGCGGAGCGGAGGTTTTATGCAATTCCATTGGTTAACATTGGCACACCGCAGCTCCGCTCCGCTCCTCTCCGCTCCAGTGGACAGGCAGCCTAATGGTAGCGTATGCATGTAATAAATAAATAAATGATATTTGTTATGTGATGTTAAGTTATCTTAGAGCTACATAATTAGTCTTTGTATGTTAGACCACAAACACTATTCCTTCCTTTATCTTTAAAACGATTAAATTGTGAGCATAGTCTAATTAGGTATTTTCCAGTTGGACACACGTAGGGAAAACAATCATAAAAGTAATTAGTTATAGTAATTTTACGCCAAGGTAATTTTTACGGTTTGCCTCGTTGGTCCAGTGGTCGCAAGCGCTACTGCTGAGCATGAGGTCCTCGGTTCGATTCCCGGGTCGGCCAAAGTGTAATTGGGTTTTTCCATCTGGAATGTCTCATTAGCAGCCTGGAGTCTAACAATGTGACCGGTTGGTGGCAATAGGCTCTCCCCCTGTCGCATGGGACTAGCCCGGAGTCTGAAAATGTGACCGGTTAGTGGCAATAGGCTCGTCCCCTGTCGTATGGGACTAGCCCGGAGTCTGAAAATTTGACCGGTTGGTAGCAATAGGCTCGTCCCCTGTCGTATGGGACTATATAGCCCGGAGTCTGAAAATTTGACCGGTTTGTGGCAATAGACTCACCCCCTGTCGCATAGGACTAGCCCGAAGTCTGAAAATGTGACCGGTTGGTGGCAATAGGTTCGCCCCCTGTCGCATATGACTAGCCCGAAGTCGTAAAATGTGACCGGTTGGTGGCAATAGGCTCGCCCCCTGTCGCATAGGACTAGCCCGAAGTCTGAAGATGTGACCGGTTGGTGGCAATAGGCTCACCCCCTGTCGCATGGGACTAGCCCGAAGTCTGAAAATGTGACCGGTTGGTGGCAATAGGCTCGCCACCTGTCGCATAGGACTAGCCCGAAGTCTGAAAATGTGACCAGTTGGTGGCAATAGGCTCGCCCCCTGTCGCATAGGACTAGCCCGAAGTCTGAAAATGTGACCGGTTGGTGGCAATAGGCTCACCCCCTGTCGCATAGGACTAGCCCGAAGTCTGAAAATGTGACCGGTTGGTGGCAATAGGCTCACCCCCTGTCGCATAGGACTAGCCCGAAGTCTGAAAATGTGACCGGTTGGTGACAATAGGCTCACCCCCTGACGCATGGGACTAGCCCGAAGCCTGAAAATGTGACCGGTTGGTGGCAATAGGCTTGCCCCCTGTCGCATATGCTAGCCCGAAGTTTGGAAATGTGCCCGGTTGATAGCAATAGGCTCGCCCCCTATTACATGGGACTTAAACATAACTGACGAAATGTGGGTGTACTGTAGGTACACCTCTGCCTAATCCTTCAGAGGAAAGAAGGCGTGATTTTATGTTATGTTATTTAAATAAAACCGGCCAGGTGCGAGTCGGACTCACACATGAGTGGGTTCCGTACCACCGTAAATTAATACATAAATTATTAAGTTATTTTTGTAGTTGCAGAAAATCAGCCATATTTAAATAAATACGTTAATTTGTTGATTATATGTACGAGTAGTATAGGTATGGTACATGATGTACAGAAGTTTCAAACTCCTAACGTGTTTAGTTGTTGAGATAGAGCTCGTACAAAAATGGCCTAAAACTGAGAACTTTTACGGCCCCCTATTTCATCATTTATGAAGAAGAAAAAATAAGATAAAAAGTATTTGTACTCTACTCGATGAGCTCTCTAAAATGACACCCCACATTGCCAGGGTTAGATTTTTTTTCAACATTAAAAGTTTATTTTGTGGAGAACCTTTAATTTTAAATTAAATTTTTATTATTTGTTGTTGTAGCGGCAATAGAAATGCATAATATGTGAAATTTTCATTAGTCTACCTATTACGGTTCATGAGATACAGCCCGCTGACAGGCAGACGGACAGCGGAGGCTTAGTAATAGGGTTCCGTTTGGCACGCTTCGGTTACGGAACCCTAAAAAACTAATAAATAATGAGCATAGTCTAATTAGATATTTTCCAGTTACACACACATGAAACTATGAAATTGAGGATTAGTTATGGTCATTCCACGCGTTGGTAATTTTTACGATCGTCTTTAGTTTTACCGGTAAACAAGCCTCCAGGAATGGCGGTATATAAAGGTACTATCGAAGAAGTTCATATCTAACCACCGCGCACCGTAAGGACTATTCTTGCTTGCAGCGCTCGGCGGCTATAGAACCGCGCCGGTAACAGATGTGGTCATCGTGTTCACGGGATTTTGTTTTGAAACTGGTTAGATATGAACTTGTTTGATGGTACGCGGTACCCTGGACATTCAGTCTTACTACCACCTTCAATCTGCCTAATCTTTTCTCAACTATGTTGGGGTCGACTTCCAGTCTAACCGGATGCAGCTGTATACCAGTATTTAACATGGAACCATGGGAACCAATCAGAAATTTCTTCAGGTGGATCCACAAGGGAAGCCGTAGAAATTCAAATTTTCTTACGTTTTTGCAATTTGCAAGTAAGTGTCAGATTGTATCTTGATTTAAATATGATTCGCCACCATAACAAATTAAAGAAAAGAAAAATATGTTTATTTGTCACAAAAACAAGTGCATAAAAATAAGATAATAATCTCGTGTAGATAACGACAACATAACGATACCAAAACGATAACAATACAATAACGAGCACAAAACATAAATAGTCGGCAGCTGCTGGCACGACATGACTGTGACAAGAAGGCTTCCACTCAGCATGATGCTGTGCTATGGAGACCCACAGCACAGCGCTGATTTTCAGTGATCACCCGAAAAAGACGTACGGAACCCAAGTCAGGTTTAAAGAATTATAGATAAATAAAAACTAAATAAATAGTACTTGTAATATAATGCTGTTATGCTAATTATAATGCTGTTGTAATAAATAGTACTGTATATGTTGCTGTAATATAATAAAATTATTAAATCTCAATCAATTGCTGTTCGTTTGTCTCGCTAAAACTCGAGAACGGCTGGGTCGATTTAGCTGAATTTGGTTTTGAAATGTTTGTCGTAGTCCAGGGAAGGTTTAAACTGTAGGGTTGAGGTAGGGTAGGTAGGGTAGGTAGGGTAGAGGTAGGGTAGAGGTAGGGTAGAGGTAGGGTAGAGGTAGGGTAGAGGTAGGGTAGAGGTAGGGTAGAGGTAGGGTAGAGGTAGGGTAGAGGTAGGGTAGAGGTAGGGTAGAGGTAGGGTAGAGGTAGGGTAGAGGTAGGGTAGAGGTAGGGTAGAGGTAGGGTAGAGGTAGGGTAGAGGTAGGGTAGGTAGGGTAGAGGTAGGGTAGAGGTAGGGTAGAGGTAGGGTAGAGGTAGGGTAGAGGTAGGGTAGAGGTAGGGTAGAGGTAGGGTAGAGGTAGGGTAGAGGTAGGGTAGAGGTAGGGTAGAGGTAGGGTAGAGGTAGGGTAGAGGTAGGGTAGAGGTAGGGTAGAGGTAGGGTAGAGGTAGGGTAGGTAGGGTAGGTAGGGTAGGTAAGGTTTAGTGCTACCCGTGCGAAGTCGGGCCGGGTAAAGCTAGTAACATATAAATAATTATCCGCAGGCATCACCGTGCATAAAACATGTACCCAACTAAAACACCATTATCAATACCTACAAGAATATTCAGTGTTTTGTCTCGCTCCCACCATCACCAAATGTATTTACAGAATTGTAATCTTTAGAATCATTAATACATCTCTCTAAGTTAGATTTCTTTTGAAATGTCATGATTTCATATAAAACATTCAATGGAACAATACTAACTTAAGGAGATGTATTAATGATTCTGTCTGAATGACTACAATTCTGTGTATACATATTTTTTTATGATCGAGAATCACATTTTGATCAAGTTACAACATAACACTTACAGAGCCAAGCCCATTTAACCTGTCTTTGACCATTGCTGATCTCAGCCATGTTTTGACGCGTCTGAGTGCACTGAATGACCATTCAATTGTAGCCGTAGAATAAGGCATTGCTAATAAAACTTACAAAAGCCGCGAAGCGCGATTTTTCTAAAATGTATGCATAATATATCAGACCAAAAAAAAAACAAAACAGAGCGCTGCGAACAATACAGTGAAGCATGACAAAACTACACCGCCGCTCTGTGCATACACGCTCACACGCACACATTTACAACCTTTTACAATGACACTACAATCAAACTACACCACACAAAGTGCACACATGTTTACGAAATCGGCTTCACTTAACTGCTGACAGCGCTCTGTCTGTCTTGATTGTCGCTTATTGTAATTGCAAAGCGTGACTCCAACAGAACTTTTATCGACAACAGTAGGTACTGAGGCATACCTACAAAATTCAGCTGTTCCGACTTTGGCCACGCGCCAAAAAATCCTTGTACAAATATACCATGTTTCCCTGTTTCGAATCGAATCCTCGATTTATATCAATGAATCGAATGCAACGCGCAAACGTTCTTATTGCAAAGAAAATGTGCACTTGAACTTGACATTCAGCGTAAAACAAACCTAGCAGCTCGATTTTCATAATATTAAGGAATCAGATTTCTTCAACATCTACTATAAATCAAG
This sequence comes from Agrochola lota, assembly GCA_947364205.1. NCBI lineage: Eukaryota > Metazoa > Arthropoda > Insecta > Lepidoptera > Noctuidae > Agrochola > Agrochola lota. The sequence continues at coordinate 1,335,776 of OX376246.1, read as the reverse complement.
ATATTGTAATAAAAACATGTGTCTGTGTGTTTCTTTCTGAGGCAGTCGGGTAAATACGTTTTGTTTCGTCTCTGTGGGCCTACTGCGAGTTTTATACCTATTGATCGCACTAATGTAAACTCCATTGTGTATTGATACAGTAGCGCCGTCTGGTGAAAATAATGGGAAACATAATAAATTATTTCATACAAATTGACGTTAGTGAAAACAAAACTTTGTAAGAAAGAAATAAAAAAAGTTCAATTGCGGTAAACATGACGTAAAAAAAAGAAGAAATGCACTTGAATAAGCCGAGTTTGCACCTGACTGAGGAAACCTGAAACCTTAAAAAAATAAACTCCACACCAAATTTTGCCCACGGTGGCCGTTGTCAACGGAGATTAGGTAAGTACGCAGGAGATTTGTGCACAAGTGCGTGTGCCAAACACAGGTGCACTCTCATAGTCCCATAGGACGGCAAACCGACACGACCGGGGAAAGATCAGGCGGAGGACTAATGAGGGTTTTCTGAAATGACGTTCACTAGGTGGCACCACTGAGACGTCACGTCCATGCCCCTCTTGTCAAAGTGGCGCCAACTGGTGGCGTTAATTTTCATGAAAACGCTAATTGCTTAACGTGCTTCACATCGACTTTCAAACTCCGAGCTGCTACTGAAATATTCAAAACCTAGTAAACTCAGAACCATACATTCAAAACCCGCGGGGTGGATTACACGCGCCCTCTCGCCATGCAACTTATCAAATTGGCATAAAAAGCAGCTTAACTTTTTCAATCTTTGACTTTACATCATCACTTGCCTAGCCTTTTGCCAACTACGTTGAGGTCGGCTTCCAGTATAACCGGATGCAGCTGAATAACAGTATTTTATATGGAGCGACTGCCTATCTGACATTCTTTACTGTCTACAATGTCGCCCATGGGCATGTGCCCGTCCGTATTTTTCTGAATATTCATGAAAAATTTACTTTAAAAGGGGGGGGGTCTATCTTCAATATTTTTCATGTTATTCATTTTTTTTTTTGGTGCGTTTGCCATATCTCCGATGTTACTGGCTCGATTTGGATTCTGTTTATTATTTCTAAAATAACAAACGGAGATGCAGACATTTTTTTTTTAAAAAAACAGTATTTATTTAAAAAACACTATTGGAGGACATAGAAAAAAAAAAAAAAACTATAATTTGTCATGAATATTCAGAAAAATACGGGCGGTCACATGCCCATGGGCGGCATTGTATTTGTAGTGGCCTTGCTTTTATTGTCCAAGCTTGAATACTTACAGGGTTTTGATATTATTATAGTAGGCCACACGTCACGTAAAGCACTAGGAAGTGGTGAAAGGCGAGCATTTTGGCGGACTGTCTTATGTAATGTTGACGTTCAAAAAGTGCTGATTCTCAGCCTAGCTAGAATAAATGACTTTTGGTTTTGATGTGAAGTCAGTAATTTGTTTTTACTTCCGAGATACACTGCACTGTTCAAGGTTTAAGATAAGTAGGTACTCTATCAGCCTCTAAGATAATACAATAATCTTTAAGGTCTGTATCAATGAAAACAATGATTCATCACACCTGAAATGACTAGCTCGGAACATATGATGTAATATCATCATCAGCCTAGCTTTTTCCTTCCAGTCTGCCTGAATGCAGCTGAATACCAGTACTTTACATGGAGCGACTGCCTACCTGACCTCCACAACCAAGTAACTGGGTAACACGATGCCCTTGGTAAGACTTTCTGGTTTCTGACCCATAACGACTGTCAAAGATCTACGATTGACAACTGGGACCAACAGCTTCCCGTGCATTCCTAGGCACGGCGACCCTCGCGATATTTTCTTTGTTATGGGGTTTGGTTTCCGCACTTAGTCCGTCAGGTGGACCATTGTACGTGGACCATAGCGGCCGTTGGTGGTTATTCCAACCAGCCCACCTCCCTCCAGAAGCTAATTAAATGTCCTGGTCTGTTCAGAACATTGTGAAAGATCTGGGTGACCCGAGGGTTTCTGTTATAATTTGGGTGACGCCTGTGCATTCAAAAAGCACGTGCGTGACGGTTTCCTCAGCCTCCATGCACGCCCTGCACAGAGGACTGTCCGTTATGCCTATTGTGTGGAAGTGTTTGTTTAGCGAGCAGTGTCCCGTGATACCAGGCGCAGGCCGTTCCTATCCAGGCGTAGTAAATTCTGGTTAGCCTGCTATCCAAGGATGGCATAGCTTCCTTGGACTGCCTGCAGCCCGGTGTCGAGGTCCACCAGTACTCCGCTTGTGTGTGGGTGAGCTCCTGCAGCCACCTGCGTATCGGTTTGACGGGGATGGGTACGATAGGCTCGGGTCCACAGACTGCCGTGCTGGATCCTCGTCTAACTAGTTCGTCAGGTGCGCCGTTACCTAGCGATCCGCTGTGTCCTTTAATCCATTGCAGTGTCACCGTGTTACGGCTAGATACCGTTATTTGTTCTAGTGCATTGTGAGATTCTAGTGGTAGTTTTGAGGTAATATATTTTTTCCCGTAAGGATTGGAGAACTGAGGCGCTGTCGGAGAGTATACGTATGTGGGGGGTCGCGATATGTAATGGATGGTTACCCATGCACGAGCCAACCGCGGAAAGGGTAGCTCGACCCGTGCGGTTGTTATCATTTAGCAACAAGCCCCTGAATAATAATTATGATGTTATCTAAGCAATTAATATATGATAGAACGTAATTAAAAACATTGGGTTAGGTTAGTCGGTCAGTTTAATTGATGATAAGAAGCCCGGTTAATGGCCCCTTCACGGTCATAGGTTGAACAACTTGAACTCTGTATCGACGAGCCAAAGCGAGAGTGAATGCTTGCGCTTTGGAATGGACAACTAGCTTCATATTTCTGAATGACCGACTCCTTGACAACTCAAAAGTGCATGTAAATGTTTTAATGGGGTTTTTTTAATTAAATTTCACGCCACCAGTTAGCGCCACTTTGTCCATTTTGACAATGATATAATGACGTTCATCATTCAATCACAACTAAAGAAAATATAGCCGCTTTGACACTTTTGACAGGTGCCCGGACCCGACGTCTCAGTGCTGCCACATAATGAACGTCATTTCAGAAAACCTTGATGACCTATATTCTTATATGACTTAAATTCTTTGAGTTTGAGATTATACGAATCGGTTAATAGGAAGGTGTTATTCGTCTGACTTTGTTTATGTGCAGTTTTCATCGCTTTACTTCGATATCGAAGAGGAACAAAAAATTCGGAGCAAGACGAAGTTACAAAAAAATCTATCCGATTTTTGTCAATGGTAAGTCAGAGACGAGGATTCGTTGGAACAAACAATCAGACAGTAGACGTGGCTTGAACTTTTGAATAATCAAGAGGTCGGTCAGTCGGAAAGATGAAGCTAGTTGCCCATTCCAAAGCATAGTACGTAGGTTCTTCTAGAGAATAACGGGCAAGAAACTCCACGGGGACTCTTTTAAATCAAAATATAAGCACTAGAAACCACAACATGACCGACTCCCAAGACTTTCTGCATAATTTATATACTAACCGGTGCAAGTAGACAAACAGGTTGATCTTATAATAAAAAGCAGGCTAGGAATGCTAGCAACCAGTACAGTTAAGACAACCAACGATTTTATTATGAGTACAAGTCGTGTACCCGACATAATAAAGGATCCGACCTATCAGCAAAAAAATCGGCCAAATGCTTGTCGGATCACGCAAAATGAAGAGTTCCGTTAGTTGGGATGAACTTATCCCAAGACCAAACTTAACTTTGTAGATGAAAAACATGTTTTCCAAACTGCAAATTTAAGTTGGTTGATTATTACTCGTTAACCTGTAAAGACTACTTAGCTCTGATAGTTTTCCTTTTAACTTCATTATATATTCTCTCTGCTTTTCTCATAAATCCAAGTATACATTTAGCTTGCAGGGGGGGTCACTACTCTAACAAAAAATAGCGCTTTACAGCTTAATATTTCGCAAACGGATTCCTAAAATGAAAAATGGCATTCTCACACCCATAATATTTTTAACGACCTTTCCAACGACACCCCACACTATAGGATAGACGAGAAAAAAAACATCCCCACTTTAAGTGTAGGTGACCCAAAAAAAAAAATAAGTAGGTATATATATTATTATTTAAAGATAATTTTATTTCCTTAATATCTTGAATATTATGCTCTAATTTATAAGGTATTTAAATTAATTAACATTTTTCTCAAAATCCTTCCTAAGTGCTCGGTTTCGTTATTTATGGAAATCTTCGACCAAATTATATGCTTCTAGACCCGCTTGTTTTTTCTAACCACAACGAGAAAGCTCTTGGCCTGCATCTCACCTGATGGTAAGTGATGATCAGGCCTAAATCCTCAACCACAGAGGAACTGGCTATATTACCTCAACTGCCAACACAACAATGCTGTTAACATTGTCGTTATGGCGACCGACTTAGATAAGATGGTGGTAGCTAGCCAGGCGGACTTAGAACAAGCCTACCGCCAATCAAACCGAGCCAAAAATTAAAAAAAAAATAAAAAAAACTACAGCAACATTCTTTTTTTTTTTTCTTTTTTCTTTTTTTTTTTCATTTCATTCAAATTTTGGAGGCCGGGAATTTATCAAATAACTTCTCCCGCTCTGGGCGGAGCGGGGAGTGCATGTCAGACTTTTACTGACTAAACCCCACCCGTGTTCCTTCCGTTGCCTGTGTGCCGGGCCGCGATATCCCTTTCGGACAAACTCGCAACCCTGGCAGGCATTGGCCCTTATGGACCCCGTCAGTTGGTGCTGAAATCTCTTTGAGGCGCGCGTGGAACACAACGCGCTATCGAACCGGGCCTGGTCCTTATCGGAAGGCGAGCTGCCCATTGCTCAGCGTCTGCAAGCCCGCGCCTACGGTGGCCGGAAGTCGGCTCGCGACTCCCGACTCCCGGGGCGTCTCCTGCGGCGACTAGGGGCGCGAGGGCGCGAATCTTGCCTCTCCCTCGCACGCTCCGCCTCCTCCTTCGCGAGCATTACTGCTTCGCAGAAGGAAGTGACGGCCTACCATGCACTCTCGCTCATAACCATGGCCTGAACCAGGGCCGGACGCGAGAGATCGCCGCCGCCGATCGCCTCCGTGAGGACACGGCGGTGCTTCGCCCAAGCCGGGCAGACCTCCACCGTATGCTGCATTGTCTGCCGTGTCCTCCGGGCGATCCACACAGTGGTGACACCCGGGCGTTTCCTCCCGCCTTATGCGGAACAGGAACCTCCCGAAACAATCGTGTCCGATGAGGACCTGCGTCAGGCGGAAGGTGAGGACGCCGTGGCGCCTCTCTAGCCACTCCTCAAAGAGGGGACTTATCGCCACAATTGTGGCGTGCCCAAAAGTTATGTCTAACGCGGTTAAACAACTGAGAATCACGAAAAATCTATCAAGCGTATTTTTCTGAAACATTCACCATTTTAAAGATAATTTAATTATTGATCTTTTAGTATACGTATTTTATTAAAATACCTTTTGTTTTATGTATAATAAATTAATGATGCGTCTCAATTTGGGACAGCGCTCCTTGATGGGCGAGTCCTATTACTGGCTGGACGTACGACGCGTTGCGTGAGCGCAGTACAGAACACGCAAGCTAACCACTCAACGTCACTGGCATATATCTGCGTCTTAAGTAGAGCATGACAATTTTTTTTTTACTTAATTTTTTTGTCATATCTTTATATTATTAAAACATTGTAAAAGCCAATTATTTTTAAAAGAGTAACCGCGGAGTTTCTTGCCGGCTCTTATCGATAGGAAACGACTAATTGGAACCGTGCACCTAGCTTCTGACGATTCATAAGTGCCCTTGTAGGTCTATGTGAAATAAAATATTTTGATTTTGGCAATAATTATATGGCAATATTTAACAAACCGGTGTGTTATTTCGAAAATGTCGTAGTAACAAAACTAGTTTACCGAAGTGAAAGTCAATGGCATTAACCTAAATAGATTGTACGATGAAATAACATAACATAGCCTGTGTTTCCTGAAGGGTTGGGCAGAGGTGTACCTAGTAGACCTACAACTGAAGACGTCATGCTCAGCAATAGCGCTTGCAGCCACAAAATATTGTTAAACAGTGTTGTTAACAGGAGTTTCTTGCCCATTGTTCTCCACAAGAAACTACCATTTGGGGCGACTAGAATCAATTCTATTTTCTTGTAAATTTTGACGTTCAAAGGTGCCTTTTATGTGGCTATTTGAAATAAATGATTTGACTTGAGAATATCATTCGTAGCATCTTAATTGTACCTATCAACGCAAGGTTACGCAAAGACACCAGTCACTATGTCACACGGTACTAATTAGTACCGGTCACCAAGATAACTGGCGACACTATTTCGTGGATAACACTTAAAGTACCGCGGCAGCCATAATGAATACGTGGATGCCACTAAAACTCCCGATGCAGACGGCACTAATCCTACAATGCTCTTTAAAGTACCACCCACGGCTAAGGACGCAACTTCGTAAGTAACATTATTTTCTTAAATTACATTCAGACAGGCAAAAGAACCGCTGCAGACGGCACCATTTCCTATGTCACAAAAAGTAGCATAGCAGACGACACTTTTCTTGAAAGAAAATTTAAGTATGTACCACGAAACACAATACTTATTACAAAACAATATGAATGACATTATGTCACTAAAAATACCGAGAAACTTACATAATTGGCGGTACTATTCTGTTGACGATTCTAGAAGTACCACGGTAGTAGACCCTATTTCGTGTGACATTAAAAGTAGCATAGCAGGCACTATTTCGTACCGTCTGACGATGCACCAAGCGGTATCGTGTGCATAAAAAATTATATTCATTCAATAATTCGTCAATGTCAAAAACTTGTCAAAAGTGTAGTAAAATTAGAGGTAATTTTGACAGATTTAAGACAGATAAGATTGCGAACGATCTTCAAAGTACCTACGGGAATTATCCCTCAGATTTAATTAAATATGCTTACAAATTATGAAAAAAAATATGAATTAAAAAAAATGCCCATTAATATGACAACTATACAAGATGTAAATGAAACCATGGACACATGTATATGTATGAAGGGTTCAATTGAAATAGCTAGCGAAACTGCACACGTGATGGGTATCGAACTATCGTTTACTAAAGCGTTTGATTGACTAATGAATTTCAAAAATTTCTCAATTTCGTTGGTTAGTAAGTCAGCCATGGAGACCCGATTGTTATGTAATTTTTTTTATAATGTGCGTTTAGTTTATGCAGAATAAACAATTTTTCTTTCTTTCTTTATTTTTTTTCTTTTTTATTTATATATACTTTATGGTACACCAGAAAATACATAGCAAATAATAAATTTAACACTACAAAACATACAATGGGCGGCCTTATCGCTTTCTGCGATCTCTTCCAGGCAACCTTGGAATGGACAGTGATTGCGTGGACATAAAAAATGGGGTTGTCATTGGTGCAAAATAATAATTATATAGATACAGTATATTATAATAGATATGTATATATTCACATATATGATACATAATAGATTATTTCCATGTTTGTTTTCTATCTTTTTTATTGGCGTCAAATAAACATAGATAACTTTATTTAATTAGGTACGAACTATGTACTTACTGCATAATATGCGACATCTGACGCATATGGCCCAATCTAAAGATATTCATTGTTGAAAAAGGTCGTTAACTCAAAGAAAATTTACTTCAAATATAATTATTGTCACTTTTTTCGACAAATTTTACGATCACTTTATTATCAAAACACTCAAATTTTAAAGGTATCTCGATTTTTACACTCAGTATTTTCTTTGCGCGATACTTACATTAAAACTTAAAAAAAAAAAAAAAAAAACCGCGGGAACTACCGAGTGGGTAAAACAGACGTTTAAAAATTAACATATCATTGAATTGTCGATAAGATAATAAACCACAACACCAGATACGTTTTAAACGTAACTAGGTTTAACACTATATTTCACATACGTTTTACACCAAAGCTAATAAAATTCAATCACAGACAAAAAATAACGCAATAAAAACAGCATTTCCCGCCTCATTCGCGTTCGAAATTTGAATATTATGACACAGACAATGCAAAGAGCGCGTTCGGATAAGGCGCGCCGAGTGCAAATTGTTTCTACTTCCACGCGCTTCCAGCGCTGCGTGCAATAAACGGGTTGTTGTGAAAGCGTATTTTTAGCAGCGTTGAAGCGCTTTATTTTTATTCAATTCTTTGTAGTGTCGTGTGACTTGCTATACAAGTTGGTGTTTGGAATTGTATTACTCATGGACATAGATACATTATAATTGGAATATTTATTAGAATTAGGTATGTACTACGTAATTCCAATAAATATTCCAATTAAAATGTACGTAATACGTACTAACTATTGCATGCAATCTCAATTCATTCGTTTCCGCTTTAAGAGTAATTTAGGTTTATCCAACTATACAATATATAATTAGTGATAAGAGCATAATTAAGATAAGCGCATTCATTTTAAATATAAATTTGTTAAAAATAGCTAACCCGGTAAATCTATTTTACCGGGTGAGCTATTTTTAACAATTTTTTTTATTAACATTGAAATAGATTCAATAAGAGTAAAAGGTTAAAGAAAAATCAATATTTTTCGTAGGAACAGGATGTTTTTTTTTCTAACCAGTATGTCTAAGTACAGGACAAGGGAAGAAACGCTGAGTGGAATATGAGCTCAATTTTAAGGAATACAAAAGTTACATTAAAATTTATAAATAAGGTGTATTTTCGAAGTTATTGAAACTTTTTTTAAATTATTTGTTTCTAAATCACATTGCAAACAAAATCATGTAACAATCATATTACATACTTCTTTTTTTTATTTTAATAAAACGAAGCTGAAAAAAAGGCGGCAAGTAATTAATATAAGTCTGAAATCGCCGTAACAAAACCCGTATTGAGCAAAGGCCTGCAGCGGACAGGGGGCCTACTCCCATAGCGAAATCCGTAGTTTCGGCCGTCGTTACGGGCGCTTCATTCTCCGTCTCACTTACAGACATACCGCAAGTGAGAAAGAGAGCGAAACGCCCGTAACGTTCGCTTAGGGAGTAGGCCCCCAATAGTAGCTTATTATTATTATTATTTTCATTAAATTTATCCCATGGTTTTTTTTCTAAGTTTTTCTATAGGAATCATAATAATTCCGAACCTACACTGGCTTCAGAAATCACCGTGTATAGACGGAACACAGACATAAGACAGGAAAATAGCAATATATGGCGGCCGAGACCCACATAAGGACGCCTTGTTGGATGTAATAGAGATCACAGTCACTAGGAAGGACAAATAATAGACTGTGATAGTAAATGAATGCAGCTCTGTAACATAACGTCACGATTATATTTCTCGAAGGGTAAGGCACAGTTGAACTTATAGCTAATGTCCGACCGAAACTGGTTTTTACGACCGAAACCGACACTGAATTTCGGCAACGATCTCAGTTTCGGCCGAAACCGAAACCGAAACTTCCTTACAAGGATTATGTTTTGAGGGAAAAATAGAGAAAACGTTATTATAATCAATCAGTTTTATTTAAATATTTAGATAGTTAAGTTAAACTTGATTCTACTATAATCTATGTTTTAGTTTGTTACATTAATTTTTTTTTTAATGTTTACTACCTACTCTTATGCTATATCACGTGATAAAACTTAACGAATTCAAAGTAAATCACACGAAAACTCACAACAAACAAACGAACTGCAAACACAAGCCAGTCACGACATGATTAGGCACGTGGACGCGGCAAAATGTCTTCATTGCTTGGATGGAATTTACCGCACCGAACATGACCGAGCACAGCGCGCGAACTCCCGAATGCAGTTTCGGTTTCGGCAGGTTTGCCACCTAAACCGAAACTTAACCGAAACCCGTCTTTTTCCGAATCTCGACCGAAACCGACACCGAACTTTCGGTTGAACACTACTTATGGCACATGAATAAATTAGTCATGTGCGTATAGTACACCCACATTTCGCCAATTATGTCCCAAGTAATAGAAGCCGAGTCTATTGCCATTAGCATGAGCATAATCAGCCTATAATATTCCCACTGTTGGGACACATGCCTCCAGCCTTCAACGAGGGAGTGGGCTATATAATCTACCACGCAGGCCCAGTGCAGGTTGGTCGATGTCACATGTTTTCGAATTTTTGGTTCTAGGACATGCCGATTGTTTTCCTTCACCATTTTCACAGCAGTGGTGATAAAATAAATTATGACGTACATTTATATGCCAGTTAGCTTGAGGGGTTCGCTTGCGTGTTCTGTACTGAGCTCACGCAACGCGTCGTACGTCCAGCCAGAAATAGGACTCGCCCAAAGGAGCGCTGTCCGAAATTAGACGCATTATTTATTACACATAAAACAACAGGTATTTTAATAACTCACGTATACTAAAAGATCTATAATTAAATTATCTTTAAAAAAGTGAAGGTTTCAGAAAAATACGCTTGATAGATTTTGCGTGATTCTCCGTTTTTTATCCGCGTTAGACATAACTTTACATATTAATTTCACTATGTAACATAAACATTATCTAAAAGATTATTATATTAAGTTATTAAGAAAATGCTCTAATTTAACATATATTCATGTCATATATTAATTAGTAAGAACAATATTTTTTTCAAATCATTAGCACAACTCGTTTAGACGTGATCTTCAGTTTAAAATCATTAAAAGTCGGTTATCGTTGCTTTAGTACACAAAGTAATTTTTCTTTTTAGGCCATGTCAGTAGGTATAATGAATTGTCATAGTCTTGTTGTGAACCCCATATTATTCCTATTTTAGGGTCCTAAAAAAATACAAATGAACAATCTTTACTATGGAACCAAGCCTGAAATTGCGAGAAAAAAATCGGCACCTCCACACATTTTGTTCAGTTATGCGAACATAAATGTATGGAGCAGCTATACACACATTTTTTTTTTTTGTATTGAATGTTTAATTTGTAATGTTATTGATTTTTTATTATTTTTTGTTTTCTTCTAGAATTATGAATGTGTGTTTTCATTAATTTTATTTATGATTTCAAACACAATGTGAATTGTTCCTGAATAAAATGAATTGAACATGTTTATTTGCTATGTAATTTATGTTGATTTCAGAATTACTAGTAAGTACTATTGAAAAAAGCTATAAAAATGTTTGAAGTTGTAGCGCAAACTGAACTTTAAAGTGTAATTATTAAAATAGAATTGACAAAATACATTTTTGTATACTTACATGTTTGGAAACTAAATTGATTCTTTATTCGAAATCAAAATGTACTGAACGTTAGTTTACGATATATTATTTGACAGATGTTTTGTATGCGGACTGGGAAAGTCATAAGATATAGGATTGATGAGATTGGTTTATTGTCATATTTGTAGTATCCACATTGAATAGTTCAGTATTCTTAATTAAACCCTCAAAGTCATTGTAAGATCTTCTTACAATGACTTTGAAAAGGCATTGAAAAACCTACATTCTGTGTTTTTTTTTTAGATCATTTAAAACTAAACTTACATGTAAATTTAACGAACCACAGTTAAGTTTTTTTTATTTTTATTGCTTAGGTACTTAAATAAAAATAAATAAATAAAATATTATACAGAGTAACTTTTTCATCCACGGACACTCCGATAATTCAACCTGTTCAAAGTTTGTTAATTAATACCTAACAAACGAAGGACGTTTCCTTTAACCAGTAATTCTATAGAGCAAACACAAAAAAATACAACCAAAGAAAATATTTTTGAGAATTTATGAAATTAATTTAATAGTTCTCAAAAAAAAAAATTGTCTATGACCAAAAAAAAACACCCAAAAATAAATAAAAAGGCATTACTCACATGACCAGGGCAGCAAATCCTTTTTCGAAAAAAAAAAACAAGTCCGCTCCTGACAGACAACCGACGAATAGCTTACGAGCGCGCGAAGTAAAACAAACATGGTTGCCATTGTTTTTAAAATTCACCAGTGCTTAGATTGGATAATGCAAAGTTTATTTTAGATATAATAATGTTTGTATTAGAGGTATTATAAACCATATGTGTGTTCATTAAACAGTTAATATTGTGTTAACATTGGTCGGTTTAATAATATGAATAGGCAGGTGTGAAACAAAAACTAAGAACTTAGATAACTTAACCGTGTGTAAGTAAAGGATGTACCTACCTACTTGTGCTACACGAGTAGTGATTATTTTGTTGTTATTAAAAGAGCCTTTATTCAGAAAGTGGGCAACGTAATATGGCTAACAAGTGAACAAAAATAATGATTAAGAAATGCTATAATTAATATCGTAACCGAATATTTAGTTGAAGATGTAAAAAAAAGTATTTGGAAATTTTCCATTAGGTTACAACATAACATTCAGTGTTGCAATTCATTAGTAATATTCTAGTTCACTAGTTAGCGATATTTCATATTTCCATACAGTAAAATTGCCAAAATAATCAAAACAGGTAAATAGTTGTCAGCTATTTGCAACGTTGCCAACTTTTTGTATAAACGCTCCTTTACCGAAGCGATTTTTTTTGTAAATTTTTTGTTTTTACACATTTCGGCAGTTATTATTAAGTTCATGTAATAAATGATAAAGTTCAAGATATATTAATAAAAGAGGAAACTATCGTAAAAATCGAAAATAAATTTAATTTGGTTAAAACGTATTTTTAAATAAGATAGTGTCTCTATGAAAACCCTTTTTCCGATTAGTTTATCTTTACATAGTTATCTAAACTAATGGAGTAAATACTGTTATGTTTAGATTAGCTTACCCATTGTTTTAAAATACCTACTTGGAGAAGACTTAATAATATTATTATAAAATAAAATATCTTGACTTAGCACACGAGGTTGTCGGCATGTGGAATGTGGGCTCGGCTATCATTGTGCCGATTGTCGTAACAGCCAATGGCCTGATGGCTGAAAGCCTCGACCAACATCTCTGGAGGCTCGAGTTAGGCGGTTGGATCCAGTGCCTGATTCAGAAGGCAGTACTCCTCGAGACAGCTCGCATTGTGAGGAGGTTCCTGTCTCTGCAGCCCTAACCACCGGTAGCTTGGACCCTGCTCCCGACACCAGCGGACGTCTATGCTCTTTTTTATACCTATCTTTTTATTTTAAGAAATATTTTAAAAAGTAAATGAATAAGAATCGAAACGAATAAACGAAATATTGTTGTAATAATGTTAATTAAATATTAATTGAAATAATATTTCTTCGTGACTAAATGAAAACACCCGCACGGGTCCATCGAAGGTTAAGCTACGCTTGTCGCCCGGTTCGGGGATGGGTGACCATCCATTACATATCGAGACCCCCTCCTTGGAAAGCACGTTAAAGCGTTGTTCCCAGCAGTCAATTCGTAGATCTTTGACAGTCGTTACGGTTTGTCAGAAGCCTGAAAGTCAGACAACCACACTTGCCAAGGAGTATCGTGTTACCCAGTAACGTGTAGGGTTGCCACCTCTTGTTAGTCAAAATCCGGGAGAAAAATAAAAACAGCGATTTTATTAAACTTTTTATTTTATTTTGAAAACTTTCCATTTGAACGTACAACTCCAAAATATCTGGTCTTCAACTAACAAATTTACAAAACTCTTGTCAGTTCAATTTTAAAATGGAAAAATGTGTGAATTTCTTTCTGCTTGTCATGTTCTTCATTTAAGCGGTTTCTTTATTTTATCCATAAATCGAATACTATACTAAAACGCTCGCAGGCGCCGCGCCGTTTGATAGGTACAGGTATGGACTAAACATTGTTTCGAGTGTCGCGAGTTCGCGACTGCATTGGACATGGCCAGTAGCGCGCGTATGATTTTCGCCACTGTCAATTATTCCGCCTGCGCGCGTGAACTTTAAATTCCGGGAGCCGGGAGATTCAAGTGTGTAGCTGAACTCCGAGAGAGGTGGGAACCCAAGTAACATGGTTGTGGAAGTTAGACAGGCAGTCGCCCCATGTAAAATACTGGTATTCAGCTGCATACGGTTAGACTGAAAGCCGACCCCAACATAGTTGGGAAGCCGATGACGATGATAATTTGGTAAGAACCTAGTCAATCAACTCAGCCTATCGCAGTCCACTGCTGGACATAGGCCTCTCCCAGGCTATGCCACAACACCCTGTCGTCCGCCTTCTGCATCCAGTCTATCCTGCCATCCTTTTAAGGATGTCTGTCTATCTAAGTGGGGGGCGTCCCACACTACGCTTGCCTATCCGCGGTCTCCACTCCAGGAATCGTCTGCTGGGAATCGCAGGCCAATTCCCGGCCACCGTAGGCGCGGGCTTGCGGACGGTGAGCAATGTGTAGCTCGCCTTCCGATAAGGACCAGGCCCGGGCCGACGGCGCGTTGTGTTCCACGCGCACCTCAAAGAGATGTCATCACAAATGACGGGGTCCGCTAGGGCCGATGCCTGCCGGGGTCGCGGGGAAGTCCAAAAAGGATACCGTGGCAACGTACAGGCAACTGAAGGAACACGGGTGGGTTTTAGTCAGTAAGAGTCTGACACGCCCTCCCGCTCCGCGCAGAGCGGGAGAAGTTAGTAATAAAAAAAACAGTTATCTACTTCTCTTTTACTACTTTCCTACTGCAAGTATGCTGGAAGAGATTTCTTTAGAAATAAGTATCACCTTTGTACGTATTTTTCTTCCGTTCCTTTGTTCTTGTCTGTTTTTGTTGTTGTTTGTGTTGTTATGTTATATGTTACTGTTACTTTGTTTTTTATTGTTTTTGTGTTTTTCCTGTGCGAGTCACAATAAATACTTTTCTTTCTTTCTTTCTTTCTTTCTATGTGTGTACATAAACTGTTAAATAAAAAATAAAAAGGACTCGTCTGCTCCACCGGCCATCGGTCCTTCAACAAATGGTCAGCCCACTGCCACTTCAGCTCGCTTAAAAGCTATGTCGGTAACTCCGGTTTTTTTCCGGCTAATATTATTTCTGATTTTATCCTTCAAAGAAACACCGAGCTTAGCCCGCTCGCACCTGGGGGCCGACTCCCTAAGCGAAATCCGTAGTTTCCAAAAAAAAAAAACACACAAACCTACATGGGCACTTATGAATCGTCAGAGGCTAGGTGCACGGTTCCAATTGGTCGTTTTCTATGGAGAATAGCCGGTTAAAAACTCCACGGTTACTCTTTTAAAAATAATTGGCCAAAAACAATCATCTCACAGAATTAATTCGCGTGACCTCGTTTAGACAATCACTGTTGACATATCACATGATCTATAACAAACACAATTGTTTCATTGTTAAACCACCGACAATTGGTACCCTTATGACTCTTAGGAGATGTTAGATCTCCTAAGAGTCATAAGGGTACCAATTGTCTTCTGAATAACGATATAACATGAGAATATTTGACTATCATATCTGTATATCGGAGGCAAACAATCATTAGTCACGTATGCCACTTGACTACAGAATTGTGTGAAATTCTAAGTAAAATTTTATTTGTTGTTTAAAAGTAGGTTAATAGGTAGTTTTTTATTACAAAAAGATATTAGTAAAAATGTAATAAATAAATTAAATAATAGACTTGGGATATGCTACCTTTAAACATAAAAGATGAATTTTCATTATTTACATGTAATAAAAGAATAACCTAAGTCCTGACTCTTAAAGCACAATAAAAATTATGTTTCATTAATCACAAGTTCTATTCATAATCACTATCGTCGTCGGGAAAGTCCGATGCAGTGGAAGATTGTGGCAAGTGGATTGTGGTTTTTATAATAGTCATTACAATATGACGGCAAATATAACAGTAAATCGTGGATATCTTTATATTTTTTGGCTGAAATTGGAATTAAGTTTTGGTTCATATTTTGTTAACTTTCTGGAAAATTGAACTCTGTCCTCTTTTGACGCCTTAAGTCTACCATTTTAAAATGTTCATTATCAAATGAGTTTTTATAATATAAAGTTTCCTTTTCAAACTTGCAAAGTAACTGATTTTGAAATTCGAAATGGTTCTTTATCAATGTTAATTTTTCTATTAATAAAAGGACCCTTAGTAGATAATAAAACTTGTCAATTTTTTAAATCTTCCAGTTCCATGTTGATGACTGTATATTTGTTAGAACATTGCCGAATACATTATTGCCAATCCCAAGGTGTTAATATTGTTAGAGTAGGTAATTTTTTGCGTTTTCTCTCAATATTGGCGTGTACAGTATGTGCCTCCGTAAGTATGTGTCCTTTTAATAAAAAAAATTGTTCTATGACTTTCAACTGGGGAAACTTTTTAAGAAGGAAAAACATGCACATGACAACACAAATATTCTTTTTTTGACCATAACAGATCATACATTCGTTCGAAATTTAAATCAATAATCATAAATTTAAACTATGCTATTTGGACTTAGGATGTGTTCATTTTTTATAATTGAGCGACACAAAAGCATAAGTCCAGATGAGATCGTATACCTCTGGAGTGATCTGGACTTAAAACATAATACCGAATTCGAAAATTTATAGTTTTTTTTTATTGGACTTAAAATAGTATACCACTAAGTAGATCTTTAAATGTTTGTTTCAATGACATTACAAAGAGAATATCGAAAAAAATGGACTTAGGATAGTATACCTCCGGTATATAGATATAGGCTTTTGTGTGTTTTCTTTGAACCATTGACCTCAAGATATTTTTCAAAAGATTTTAAATAAAAACTTATTGGGGCTTCTAACGACGTACAGTTTTTTTTTTTAATTATTGAGCCTCTTTTTTATCGACTTCCAAAAGGTTATTAATACGGATGTTTATTTTTTATATTTTTATTTTTTGTTTTTCTGGTCTTTTCGCAGTAAATTTTTATTTTTATTTTAACTCTATATCACTCGAACGTAAATTCTTCCGTTTCGAACATTTTTTAATATCTTGAATTAATGTAACTAAGATCATTATTTTATTTCTGAAAAAATATTCCATAACAAAGATGAACAGCAGAATAAACAGCATGAATAATGAACCAATCTTTTGTAACCATATCATGATTTAAAAGAGTGTCCGTGGAGTTTCTTGCCCGTTCTTCTCCATAGGTACCTACTACGCTTTGGAATGGGCAACTAGCTTCATCTTTCTGACTGACCGACCCTTGACAATTCAAAAGTGCCTGTAATTGGTTTATTTGAAATAAATGCTTTGAGTTTGAGTTGAGTTTGAGCAAAAAAAAAAGAATGTGAAAAAGAATTTGCAAGTTTAAAAAAAAATATTATATCTCGAAAACTATCAAGAATGACTGAACACACAAGGGTATTTTCCCCTGGGCATGAGAATTCAAATTTTTATTTTATTAAGTATTTCATTATTTGTACCAACCTGTATAGGCACTTTGACACTTTTGACAGGTGCCCAGACCTGACGTCTCAGTGCTGCCACCTAGTCAACGTCATTTCAGAAATCCCTCACTGCACCATACAGCTAAATACTAAAGACAACGTAACTACGAGTATAATAACAGGTAGTAACAAGTTATCACGAGGAAATCGTATTGCCTTTCTCTTTATGCAAATATGCAATCATGCAGTTGAAGATACAATCATGTGGCTTTGACCAATGATTTGTAAATGCAAATACGTTTGAAAGCGTTATGGTATCCAACGAAAGTAGGGAGCACCAGTAACCGACTCTGTGGTTTAGTGGTTACACCACCTGCCTCAGACCCAGAAGACCCGGCGGGGAGCAAAATATCCTGCTCGTTTTGGTTGGTGGTACGGCTTGTTCTAACTCCGCGTGACTAGCTACCACCATCTTATGTTAACAGCATTGTTGTGTTTCAGCAGTTAGAAGTAAGATAGCCAGCTCCTCTGTGGTTCAGGATTCCGGGTGAAGCTCGCTTCCACCTTCGACCTGATCATGACTTACCATCAGGTGAGATGCAGGCCAAGAGCTTCACCGTAGTGGTTAAAAAAAAATGAGGATACAGTCACCCGCTCGTCGATGGTAACACTTTAACCTTGAGCTGGCGTTGTACGGAGTTTCAATAGTTTAAGACAAGTAGACATCAAAGAAAAAAGAAGAAGAAGTAAGAAATGACTATATAAGGGGAAGTTGGAAACTGGCGCCATAGGTCCCGAGTTCAAACCAAAGGCATGCCAGGCACCTCTGACTTTTCGGATTCATGTGCGTATTGTATAATTATCACATACTTCAAAAACGGTGAAGGAAAACATCGTGAAGAAACCGGCATGCCTGAGAGATATTTTCGACGACATGTGAAGCCAAGTCAAGCCCATGGGCGGCTTAAAAATTCTGACACCAGGTTAGTCACTAATAAAAAGAAAAAAAATGGCGCCAGTGACAGAAGAGTTGAAAGGAAATACTTTGGCCTGATATGGGCAGGTGATGAGGAGGGAGGAAACGCATGTGACTAAAAAAGTGCTGAATATAAATTTTGATGGATGGAGAGGGAGAGAGAGCCCAAAGAAAAGATCGATGGATTGTGTGAGTAATGATATGAAAAAGAGAGTGAATGATAGCGTGACGGTTGACAGGGGAGAGTGGAAGAAGAAAAGGTGTGCGCCGACCCCACGTAACAGATGATGAAAACAAATGGAGAAAGAAAGTAAATAAATAATTAGAATAAAAGACAACCAATATTCTTACGATTATAGATAACTCTATTTAGTTAGGCTTCTATTCAAGTGTCATTAGTAAGACAAAAATTCTAGGTTACAAGAAAATTGATAAGCCTTTTATTTTGGTAACAAAAACCTAGGTACCTTGGCACGTTTTTATTTTGTCACTTAGATAGATGCAAAAGAACTGTAACAGCAATTTGACTAATTTAGTTCGAATTCAGACAGCAGTGGTGGCTGCCAGTGGTATCGACCCGGACTTCGAAGCCAGGCAAGCACTTTGTGTTGTTAAATTTCAACACCTCTGCTCTCAAACCGGCGAAGGAAAACATCGTGAGGAGACCTTAAGCCAAAAATTCGAAGACATGTGACACCTCCCAATCCGCACTGGGTCCGGTGGATTACGGCCGGCACCCTCTCCGAGAGGCCTGTGTCCCAGCAGTATCCCCTTGTATAATATGCGGCCTTCTCTCTGTGAGAGGGAGTGGGCCGTGATCCACCACGCGAGCTCAGTACGGGATGCTAGATGTCACATGTCTTCGAATTTTTGGTTCTAGGACATGCCGGGCTCCTCACGATGTTTTCCTTCACCGTTTTGAGAGCAGTGGTGTATAGGCTGATGCTAGTTCGAATACTATTGTCTCTCAGTCACAGAATACTTTTTTATGATAAGAGAAGTAACTGGTAGATTTCACAACTCACACTTTGCCATTGATGACTTCGCTATTTATTAGCTCTGCCAAGTTTGCTGAAAGTACACTCTGCAAGACGACAGTGCTTTATTTATTTGAATGCATCTCACTAATGTATAGTGAGATGTATTCATTCAGTGTGGTTAACGTTTTAGAACAAAAGATGAGCTGAACTTCACTGAAAAGGTTGTGCAAAGAATTTTAAACAGGGATGCAAATCTGGCTTCAATAAACACAACACTCTTAAGCCCCCAGTAAACGTTGGCCGAGCCCGTTGCAAAATACACGCAAATCACGCAAAAAGGCCTAGTATACGTTGGCCGAGCGACGACGGCCTCGCCTAACGTGTACTGGGGGCTTTAAAGGTCCACTATTGATTTGCCGTTTGATTTGGCTCGCCCAACGTGAGCGGCCGCGCACACTTTGGATGCGTGATTTTCCATCAAATAGGTATTGTTCCGGTGATTACTACTTGAAATAAATTATTTGACTTTGACGTCACTTTCATTCACAATTATTCACAAGAACCATATCACCATAAAATAGTAACCGCACCTCAATTACGGGAAATAAAACAGTTTCATAATCTTTGTTGATAAAACAACGCCGCGTAAATACGCGGGAAATGATGAAAGTGTAAAACGACCGTTACGATACGCACGTGTGTGCGTTTGAATTTAGAAATGAGTCAGGAAGTCACTAGAATGAGGTTTCATTGTAATTTTTAAACAAGGGTTTTTTTATCAGCCTATAATGTTCCCACTCATCAAATTGTATATATTAATATACATACATAATTAATATATATATATAATGTATTATAATATTTTATTTCACATAAACCTACATGGGCACTTATGAAACGTCTGAAGCTAGGTGCACGGTTGCAATTGGTCGTTTCCTATGGAGAAGAGCCGGAAAGAAACTACACGGTAACTCTTTTAAAAGTAATTGGCTTTTACAATGTTTTCAATATGGAAGGACAGTGTAGGCCTGTCAACAAGTATCATGTACTTAACAGAATAGAAATCTATAGATCTACAGATCTACAGATCTACAGTGTACAAGGCCTTACTGCTGGGGCACAGGCACACTGTCTGTGAGAGGGACTGTGCCGTACGTAATGCATAATCGTGTGGTGGATTTCGTTACGGCACAGTGCAGTGCGCAAAAAGAAGTTAAGAGAAGACTGGATATGGGAAACAAAGAACCAGTTGTTGTGCTGATATTTCTGTTTGAATGATAATGTAGGCGACATAAGATCCAAAATTAGATAGGGTATCTGACAGTGCTACAATACATGACGGTAAATTCAACGGCATGGATGCATTCCAGCTCAGGGGCTGCAGTCTCGACACAGAGCGATCACTTTATGATTTAGACTTAGGACTTTGCGACCGAATTCGGTCGTAAAGCGAACGCTACCTATGTCGAAACTGCAGCGCCAGACCTGAAGGCCTTACGTGTTGCAGACGACTACTGTTAGGCATTATTTCATAGCTTATCGATAGTCTGCTCTTTCCTCTATCTTCGACAAAAAGTAGGAAACTCCACGACGTTTTTTAGACCGAAGAAAAAACAATTGTACGGAGCTCATATGCTTTACCAACAACATAGTAATTATTATTGTATCTCAGTTTGATTGGCTGTACATTGTTCTGGTTGAATAAATAAATAAGATAAACTGCTGGAAGTCTTTGATGGAACATCTCCCTATCAATGTATGTGAGTATGACTTAGTTAAGGAATCCCAACCGCCAGGACCGGATTTAAAGGTGTGGAGTCCCTGGGGCAACCAAGAAAGGGAGGCACCGATTTTGTTTTTGGACCAGACGAAAAAAATTAAACATAGTTTTCAATAATTTTGACATAATAGGTACTAAAAATATACAAAAGCAAAAAAAATATAAATTTTAGGCGAATGGAACTATGCGAGCTTTTTTCGTCGAAAAATCTTTGATAATTTCGGTGAAATCCAGTTCTAAATCACTTTCATTACTAAGTAGGGATAACTTTCATAGGCGGTTCTGTGTCATTGTAGTCCGAAGTCTATTTTTTATAATTTCGGCTTCGAAAATGAGCATTCTCCAGTGCAGTTCGACGCCATCAACACCAGGTACATTCTCAACGTAATTTCAACATTTGGGAATGTAGCTCTGAATTTTCGAGTATTTGCTAATAGAAGATTTCCTTATATTGATCTTTTTGATAATCGTTTTTCTATGTTATCCTGTTTTTTTATTAAAAAAATAAATAATTGTGGAGGCCCCTATTTTGTGGATGCCCGGGGCCATGGCCCCCTGTTGCCCTGCCTTAAATCCGGCCCTGTCAACCGCAGATAGAAACTGTTACTATCCGATGTTTACATACTTTATCTGCGTTCTGACAATCAGGAAAAAGTGTGACATCAATTGAATCAGCCGTTGTTATCGCACCTAGCATGCAAAATACTAAAAACACTTTCAGATAAAGATAGGTATCTATTTGATAAATACGTCGCACGCATAGCATAACAACTATTGAAACGTGTTTTGTCGACGGAAGAATAGACAAAATGGCAGATATACAATCACAATCTGTCATTTTGTCTATTCTTCTGTCGACAAAATCTGTTTCTATTTTGGTCATGGTAAGCGTGCAGTATTCTAAGCTCTCTATACAATGTCGTCCACCGGCATGTGCCCGCCCGTATTTTTCTGAATATTCATAACAAATTATCGAAAATAAACTTAAAAAGGGGTAAAAAGGTGTCTTCAGCTCTTTTTTTTTTTCATAGTCGACATATTATTTTACACATTCGACATTTTCGACATTTATTATATATTTTAATAAAAAATATTAGTTAATCCGATAAAATAAGTCATAAGCTTTTAGAAATAATAAAGAGAATCCAGATCAAGCCAATCGAAGACATGTGACCTCTACCAACCCTGGGCCCGCGTCGTAGATTACAGCCCACTCCCTCTAGAAGAGAGAAAGTCTGTGTCCCAACAGTGGGAATATTATAGAGGCTGCGTCAACCACTGATAAATTGGGATAAGCGCAGGCTCTCGAGATTTATCTTAATCTCAGCATCACGATGTCTTGAATTTTCGCAGCGATGTTTTTTGCGTTATCGCGTCGTGTGCACAAATCTTCTACTCAAATTGTTATGTCAATACGACCTGACTTGCACCACGTGTGGAGATTAAATCTAATCTATGATTGTGTGATATTAACGATTGAGTGTTCAGTGAAATGTTACGTTAGCGCAGCAGATTACCTACGCATTTATACCCACTTCCATAAACGAGAAGGTTCTGTGTTCGTCTGGATGTTTTTTTTTTTTTCGATATTTTTGTCAATCGTGGACCTTTTTTAAATATGTTGAGCATAAATTCTATTAACTTTGCTTTTGTAGTTTTTGAGTTAGCTTCAATAATATGGGTTTTTTTCCACTTAGTCTATATGGACGATATGATAAGTTCCTGTCACTGTTATTTACATAGCAGGTAGTGGTATTCGAATTTGTGTGGGGTAGGTACCACAAATAAAAAGTGAAAAATAAAAACTTTTTACAGAAAAAAAAACAACCGACTTCCAAAAAAACACTACAGGGTGAAAAATAAGTTTAATTTCGGAAGACGGTGACCAAAAACGAAAATGCAAAACCAAAGACACCGACTTCCGAAAATAAAGCAAGTAATTTTCACTTCGGTCGTGGGTTGCTTTTATTTTTGTAAAAAGTTTTTATTTACCATGGCTTAATAATAACAGCCGCACTGTTCGATCGAAGCTAAAGCTTGCCGCGGTCAGTTCGTGCATGGGTGACCATCCATAACATACGGAGACTCCTCCATGCCTCGGAAAGCACGTTAAGCAGCTGGTCCAGGCGGTCATTCGTAGATATTTGGCAGTAGTTACGGTTAGTCAGAAGCCCGAAACCCTGACAACCAGTCTTACCAAGGAGTATTGAGTTACACAGTTACTGGGTTGTGGAGGTCAGATAGGCAGTCGCTCTATGTAAAATACTGCTGTTCACCTGCATCTGGTTAGACTGGAAGCCGAATACATCATAGTTGCGATAACGCTAGACAGATGATTACGATTCTCTCCCAGTCATATTTTACTTTAAATATAGTAACGGAAGGAATCCTTCACTCCGGCAATAATTTTGCTTCGCTAGTTTCCCTATCAGTAATTAATGAAATTGCCTTGTTAACACAATCTGATAAATTATCAATTAAAATACTGACGATGTATTTTCCTTTGGATTTTTATATGTAGCCTTGGACCTGTTATTTTTATCTTCAAAATGAAAGATTACTATAGTTGAGAAATTGGCATAATCTGGCTTTTCTAAATGAAGTCATCTAACTAGCCTTTTCCAGCGTGATGCAGCTAAATACCAGTATTTTACATAGAGCTACTGCCTATCTGACCTCCACAACCCGGTTACTGGGTAACACGATACTCTATGGCAAGACTGGTTGTCAGACTTTCGGACTTTGGCATCAGCCTAAAACGTTCCCACAGCTGGGACGCAGAGACTTCCTATCTGTAAGAGGGAGTGGGCCATAATCCACCACGCGGGCCCAATGCCGGTTTCAAGAGAAGAGTGCGGTATCTGAGTACTATAGAGTACACCACCTACCCCTTTAAGGAGTACTAGTGTGATGTTAAACAGAACATCAATCAACAAAATCAAAAAGCGTCCGTCCGTCACTAAATTCCGAACCCAAATAAATCAATACAGTGCTCGACGTGGGTAGGTTTGACGTCACTGCATGGGAGGGGAGGGGATAGCACTCCCACGCCGCCTACGCAGTATAGTCAACCGCACGTCCATTATAACAATGAAGATAGGACTTTTTTGCCACTAGGGCGGTGCCATTTTCAAGTAAGCTGTCATTAGATATAACAGTTATATTAAACATCGACACTTTTAGAAATGTCAAGTGGGTACTTGCAACCGGGCGGCGCGTGTATGACCTGGACGCTTACGTGACAACCATAGAAACGGGTTTTCTAAGGTCTTAAATCTTTGTTTCCAATTGATGTTATTTCCACTTACACAAACATCAACTTTATACATGTGAAAATAAAATAAATTTTAGACTGACTAGTACTGTTACAGAAGTCATAAAAAATATGAAGTTGTAGCGCAAACTGAACCTTATGTGTACCTATTACAGTTGTTTTTCCTAAAACTCGTGTTTGTTTACATGTTTGGCAAATAAATTGTGAAAACGCAGACAAAATGACAGATTGTGATTGTTTATCCGTCATTTTGTCCATTCTTCCGTAGACAAAACCCGTTTCTATTGTGGTCATGCTATTTTTTTCATAGAAAAATGCAATACCCGTAGGTATTCGGTCAAAATTTATGGAACAGCAGAAAAAAAAAAATGTATATATATTATCCTTAGAGCATAAAACACTGGAGAAGCCTTACAAACACTTATAAGATATACATGATTAATACTGGCTCTATTGCGATCATCTCGCCATGTTGTATGGTAATAAAAATATAGTAGTTTTGCATATCTACTATATTTTTTCTTTAGAAATATAGTGTTTAAGCCTTTAGTATTTATTAGGATACTATATTACACTTGAGAGCAATAAAATCGCACACCCCTTGTAATTTGGTTTATTACTGATTGTTTTCTAAAATCGAAAGATATTGAGTAAAAATCATTAGACAAAATTAAAGCATACAAGCTTAGCTTTACAAAAACATAAAATTAAAATCATTGACCTTCACGTAACTTACAAAAACCGACCGTACACCGAATTCCCCAAATTCACGCGTTTGCGTTGTCACTACTTGCACCCTTAGCCGCAGGTATAAAAAGGTCAGTTTATTGGAATTTTTAATTCCCTCTTGCTGTCCTCCCCCCAGCGAACGCCCTAAGCCGAGGTTCGTACCCCACAGGGGGTGCCCTTAGCGAGCGTTCGCCTAGTTTTTAATTAGCATAGTTTTGCCCCTGGCTGGAGGCTTTAAGTGTAGAAGCTTAAGGCAACCACAGGATTGACCGGTTAAGTAGTCATGACCTCAGAGGTCAGCTACGAGATGCCCTACATAAATAAAAAAAAAAAAAAAAAGGAATTTTTATTCAGTTGCATACCGAAGGTCAACGTGATAACATCTCTACTGGAAGCATACGGATTTACTGGAAAAATATGGATACCACGCCCGCAGAAGCCGCTCAAGTTATTGCCTTGCTCGAAGCAGGCCATAACCAAAGTGAAGTTGCTCGACGGCTAAATTTGAGCCGCTACTCTGTTCGTCGTGTATACCAGAGGTTCCAAGAGACCGGTGGCTACATTCGGCGACCAGGATCTGGCCGGCGACGCACAACATCAGAGCGTGATGACCGCTTTCTTGTGACAAGGTCTTTGAGAAATCGGCAACTGAACGCGGTTCAACTGGGACAACAGCTTCGAGAAGTTCGCAATGTCAGTATAAGTCGGTGGACAGTTCGAAGAAGACTAGGTGAAGCAGGAATGACTTCACATCGCCCAGCAAATGGTCCCAAATTGACCACAGCTCACCGACAAGCCCGGCTACAATTTGCTAGGGAACATTTAAATTGGACGTATGACCAATGGCGGGCTGTTATGTTCTCTGATGAGTGCAGAATGACTTTACATGGTCATGATGGACGCTCTAGGGTCTACAGAAGGTCATCAGAGCGATTTTCACAATGCTGCATAAGCGAACGTGTGGCTTTTGGAGGTGGATCGTGTATGTTTTGGGGTGGCATAATGTTGGACACTAAAACTGACATTGTATTCATCACTACGGCGAATACCGGCCCGAGATCGAGAAGTTTGACGGCTGCACGATACGTCGAAGAAGTGCTCGAAGAACATGTGAGGCCGCTTGCGTGGCTTATGGGAGAAGATTTTCTCTTAATGCACGACAACGCCAGACCGCATGTCGCTAGAACAGTTTGCGACTACATGGAAGATGTTGGAATCACCGCGATGGAGTGGCCAGCTCGTAGTCCTGATCTCAATCCGATTGAGCATGTCTGGGATGAGCTAAAAAGAAGAGTTCGAGCAAGAAGCCCTGCTCCTACGCGCCTCCAAGAGCTTCAACTTGCCATTGAAGAGGAGTGGAACGCCATACCACAAGATTTCATGGTGAAATTAATACGGTCCATGAAAAACCGATTAAGAGCTGTAATCAAGGCTAGGGGAGGGAATACACCTTATTAAAAAACAATTTGATCAAGCATTTTGAGTTTTATTTTTATTCTTTGTTAAGCTAAATTGGGTAATTTTATCCGTATGTTGGGTTTTGTGCCCTAAAACTCCCTATGGGTACTTTTTTTACACTGTATTTGATATCATTAGAAAGGTACTGAAGTAAACATTAAAATAGTGTAAGTTTTATTTTAATATGTATTCACATTTATGAAAAAAACTGCTTTAACAACAAAAAGTCAACGTGTGCGATTTTATTGCTCTCAAGTGTATATTAGTGGGGTTGACCACCTTAACGTCAGCCCAGTTTCATCAAGCGACATTTCGTGAGCAATTTTTTTTTGCCCCCGTCAGACATTGACAGGACATGACATCTTTATTTCGTAGCAGTAAGAGTTGTTTTCGTAGTTCAATTGCCACAGTCATGTGCTGTTGACCATACCCGAAGCAATGTGAGGAATTTTTCATTAATGCTTAATAGAAGTCATTGGGAATTCAGTCGCATCGTGCTTGAGGTCGACCTTAATATTTGAAGGGGATTGCTGGGCGGATTCTCTTTATTTGTACTTTTGGTATTTGGGTCGTGGAGCTAAGAATTTTGTGCTATAGGAGTCTAGGATTATTGATGAGCAATGCAAGAATTTGTCTAGGAGGCGGTTTTGTTAAAAAACTTTAGTTCCGAGTTATATATTACACATCACCGCACCCTTAAGTACTTTTTTTTTCTTAAGAAAACCAAAAGACCCGATAATTAACGCAAAAAGTAAGAATGCATCTAATGTTCTCTTTTTAATCCTGTTGACTAATTTGACAGGTGCAACTGTCAAACTCCAAATTGAAAAAACAAACAGCAATCATTTGAAATGTCAAATTAATCTACGAGATTAAAAAACGAACGTTAGATTAATTAAAATAAAACCGACCAAAATTATGTCTATGGTCCTTAGGTACTAACGTGCGTTTATTATTTAAGGCGGATGCGCTAAGGTAGCGCGCGAAATTCAAATTTAAAAAAATCTGCTGTTTCATAGAAAAGTGCAATATGTACGCGGTCAAAATATATTGAACAACAGATTTTTTTTAAATAATCGACGAAAAATTTCAACGCAGCGGGGTTCAGAATCATGTACTGAATTCATGGTATCAGTTTTCGCGTCGATGACCCTGCCACCCTGTATATTGTACCTGTGGCTGTGCAAAGTATCACAGATTAAATTAATCTAAATATTTGTATAAACATATTCTATAGATAGGCTGGGGAACTTTATGTGACCGATAGCGATTATAACCCAGCAGATAAATAATAATATATCGCTTTACATTGAAGCGTAAAACGAGATTGTGGTTATCTACCACACAGTATTAAAATGCCTGAAAAATTACGATTTTCAAAGTAAATCGTGTCTGCAGGTATAAAGCTACGGTTTTCTAGAACAGTGGTGCCCGTCAAATTAAAACGGGCGTCTGTCATTTTCATTAGTATTTGACATTAAGGTGTCGAACAATCGACTTCCAAAAAAAACACAACAAAGTGAAAAATAACTAATTTTGGAAGTCGGTGTCTTTGGTTAAAATTTTTCGTTTTTTTACTTTGTAGTGTTTTTTGTGGAAGTCGGTTGGTTTTTTTTTCCCTAAAATGTTTTCATTTTTCACTTTATAGTTGTGAGTACCTACCTCACACAAATTCGAATACCACTACCTGCTATGTAAATAATAGTGACAGGAACTATAACATCATCCATGAACAAGTGGGGAAAAAAACGTATTATTGAAGGTAATTCAAAAACTATCCAAGCAAAGTTAATAAAAAATCATATGGGACCACCGCGCAAGCTTCCTCTACTAAATGAAAAAAGAATTTTCTAAATCGGCCCACAATTTATGAAGATATTTTTTTTTTTTTAAACATACATAAAGTCGAACCTAGAGCCTCGTCCTTTAAAAACACTCTGTATCTGGACAGCCGTCATTGTGTGACCGTTCAGCCCTTTCAAAGGAAACCAAAGCTATAGAAATATAACGTGAAAGGCTTTAGAAAATTATAAGACGGGAAAATATTAAGTATTTGTACGTGAAACATGTGAAAATCTGTGAATAGTGTCCCTACAAAGAGTTCAGACAGGCAGTCGCTCCATGTTACATACTGGTATTAAGCTGCACCCGGTTAGACTAGAGGTCGACCACAGCCTATTTGGAAAAAGACTTGACATATAGTGATAAGTCCGAAATTTAAACGTTTTCCTTAAAAAAAAAAAAAAAAAAATATCTTACCCCATCTCCTGATCATCCAACCGCTGGTACTTAATACCACGCATCTTGCCGTCTCTTTCGCACTTATTGTTAAACACGTAAACAATACCACTGTCTCACTCACACAACACTGTCACTATATAAACACTGAAAATATACAGCTGTGTTTGTGTTCCTTTTTCGAAACTTTTTGGAACAAGTTTGACAGTTATGGTCGTTAATTTTCTGCTAGCGAATGCAGAAAAAAACATTTATAAAAAACCCATCGATTTAACAATAACTAGTGTTGTGTATTTCGGATACACACCGGTATTTAACTTTTTTTTATTTTTTATTGTCACATTCGTCAGCTCAATGTCAGATTATAAAGTGGTCAAACGCCTGACTGGCGAATGTAAATAATTCAATCATAATTAATATGTAAGTACACTTTAAGTCCTTTATCATATTTGTTTGTTTGCGTTTTGCACTTGCGCTTGCGCGTAATTCTGCTCGAGTCCCGTGTGCACACGGTGAAACACTTTCTTACCCAACTGCGCGACAGCAAATACATGTTTATATTTTGAAGCCCTTGATCTTATTTACATTCCGACTTTCCAGGAACGTGGCGAAAATGCGAAATAGAGAACTAACATGAAATGTACTGGAATAGGAATGTTGAAAAAAAATGTTTGTCCGACAGGTAGATTATATTAAAAATATTGGACACGTATTTTTTCTTTTTTTTACGTAATCAAAAGATTACGGCGATACATTGAGTAGGCAATGCGTTCAAATGTGGCATGACGTCACTGCCCGGTAGATTTTATACTGACTTGTGACGTAGCGAGCACCCACTCCCCAACTTTAATGCGTTTTATCTAAACCATTTTATTAATTTGATAAAGCAAAAAATACGGGTCTAATATTTTTTTATTATCTGACTGACGGACTACATAGTTTTTTGTTTTTTGTTTTCATCATCTGTTAAATCCAGTCCATTTCATGTTGGTCTTTTTCACAACGTTCATAGCCATGCCAGAGAGCCATGACAGATTATAATAACAACCTCACGTCAATAGCTAGTTTGACATTGACAGCGTCATTTAGGGCGGTTTTCGAAATTTAAGTATTACTGACTGTGGTTGACTGTACGCGTTTCCATATACCACGTCAGGATTAAGGCGACGATAACCGACTTTTAATAATAGTATACTGAAGATCACATCTAAACAAGTTGTGCCAATGATATGGAAAAAATATAATGTTAAATTAGAGCTTAAGAATATTTTTGATTATGTATAAAGCACATAGTGAAATTAATTTGTAAAGTTATGTCTAACGCGGATAAAATACAGAATCACGCAAAATCTATCAAGCGTATTTTTCTGAAACCTTTACCATTTTAAAGATAATTTAATTATTGATTTTTAGTTTACGTGGTTTATTAAAATATCTTTTGTTTTATCTATACATATAAAATGCTTTGTCCTGAATGACTAACTGACTGACGGATCAACACACAGCCTAACCCGCTGATCGTAGAGACCTGAAACTTGGGAGGGTGTGTTCTTTGTATGACATTCGATAAGAAAGGATTTTCCGAAATTCTACCCCTAAGGGGGTAAAAAAGGGGGCAAAGTTTGTATGGGACAACGTGATTCCTTGATCCAATCTACTTCAAATTTAGGATAAACATCTAATTTGGGACAGCGCTCCTGAATGGGCGAGTCCTATTACTGGCTGGACGCACGACGCATTGCGTGAGCTCAGTACAGAACACGCAAGCAAACCACTCAAGGTCACTTTCATATATGTGAGTCTTAACTGTGTCCACGATTACTTTATATTGCGATTAGTCATTTTTATTATTTTCTGTCGACACTGCCAAAACATTGGTCCAGGTTGTCATTTACCTGTTGTCATTTTTATTTTCAGTTTTTTTTTTACTTTTGGCAGTCGTTACGGGTAGTCGGGAACACGAAAGTCTGACAACCAGTCTTACCGAGGGGTATCGTGTTACCCAGTCACTGGGTTATGGAGGTCAGATAGGCAGTCGCTCCATGTAAAATACTGGTATTCAGCTGCTACCCGTTTAACCGTATTAAACGGGTAGCAGATTGTCTATAATTAGGACAATAACAATGTAATTTGGGTATAATTTGGGTCATTGATGAATAAATAGTTCATTACTATCGCGGCCTGCAACAGGGGCATTGATGGGCGAAGGTGAAAATATGGGACGAGGCGAAGCCGACGCACACATACGTGAGTCCATCAATGGCTGGTTGCATTCAAGGTTTGCATAGTATTTTTCTCAAATAATGCGCGGTAATTCAAACCAAATTCAAACCAAATACTTAAATTAATTATAAATTCCAAAAACAATGACGAACAACGAACATTTTTCACGCGCCAATATGTCCATTTGTTTTTCTTTACTTTAAACAGCTTTACACACACTAATGATAGTGTGTTTAATGTTTTTTTTATTAATTTAAATTGTCAATATTCTAAGGTAGCCATCTTGTGTCAAACGCATGGGCGTTTGACACAAGATGGCTACCTTAGAATATTGACAATTTAAATGAATTTACTATGGTCGAATTTCGACCACTAAGCGACCACTAGTAACAATTAAAATACAATTAAATCAGGTTTGTCGGACACACCCATTTAGGGCGAATTCAAAACGTTATTTATGAAAGTAAGTTGTTGTGTTTTCCTACAGAGCCTTTTTGACACCGTAAAGTCAAACCCTTTTTTTTTTTTTTTTTTTTTCTGGATGGGAAATCATTAAATGACTTCTCCCGCTCTGGGCAGAGCGAGAGGGTGTGTCAGACTTTTACTGACTAAAACCCACCCGTGTTCCTTCCGTTGTCTGTGTGCCGGGGCCGCGATATCCCTTTCAGACAAACCCGCAACCCCAGCAGGAAAGTCAAACCCTTCTGCCATCGTTTTCATGACAGTCGTCACTGCGGCCGTTATGTGGCGGCCACCGCTCTTCTAATAAACCGTAGCTTTAGTTTCCTATAATTTTTGTATAGGTCTTGCAGTAGAAATTCATTCAAGTAAAGTGCGTTTAAAATACAATTAGAAATTCATTATTTACCCATTTTCGTACTATTTTTTGCAACAATTTCTTCCAGTTTTTCAAGCACACATACAAAACCAACTTCACACTAAACTAAAATGAACGACAAAGAAACTAAATCCAAAACACCCAATTTATTCTGATCCGTCAAAGTGGCGCCACTTGCAACGACATAAGTCAACCAAGCGTCAAATACAGTACATTTTAATTTAGTTCCCTTCTCCGTCGCTGTCAAGTTATATTTGTCACTCCCACAAGTGTCGGGTGCAACTTGCATTTCTAAGTATGCCTACGAAAGTGCTTAAGACTAATGAGTACTCAATTGATAAACTGATAATATTAGTGTCGAGGACTTATAGTTAACGTTAGATGCGTAATACTCGGCAGTACAGCTAACAACCAGTCTTACCAAGGGGTATCGGTAGAGGTCAGATAGGCTGTCGCTCCTGGAATTCAGCTGTATCCGCTAAGACTGGACGGCGACCCAAACATAGTTGGAAAAAGGTCAGGCAGATTGATTTTCTAAAATTGGTCCTTCGAGTCGGATTCCGATTGTTACTAAAGGTAGCTGCATCCAGTTGGGATAAGGCTTTTTTTCATAAAACGTGATAATCGTGTGCCAGATTGAGGGTAATTTCAAAGATAATTAGTTTTATCATTAATTATAATTATTGCAATGAAAAACATGGTGATAAGAAATCGATTCCAATCTACATAGGCGATTTTTAATTATTAATTAGGTTAGGTTTAAAGAAACTTTATTCTCAATAAAAACATAACATGTCGCTTACTTGAGAACAATACTATTACTTAAATACTAATTTAGGTTCGACAACATCCGTCACAAACTAATTAAAAAGTACTCGAATCTTGACCCACCCAATGCATTCATTTTTCGAGTAATGTCCGGTTTGCGATGAGATACAGGCTAAGTTGGGTTTTGAATGCATTGAATGAGTGCAAATTTCTTATGCGTGAGGGAATTTTATTATATAGCTGTGCTCCTTCAAATGTAAGCATTTTTTTGCCATAATTGGTTCTGGTTTTTGGTAAGACTAATAAACTTGCTTGTCGTGTGCTTCGTTAAGAACTTTTTTGATAAAGATACATGTGTTATTGATGTAAAGTTGCTTTATGTTCATTATTTTTGTGTCTCTGTATATTTTAGTCGTCGATGTTAAGTACGGATAGTTGTAGAGCAATTTTATTAGTTTATTTTGGGAAATTTGTAGTTGCGACAGTTTAGTTTTTGCAGCACTACCCCATATTTCGATCAAGTATAGTAGATGTGGCTTCACTAGGGAGGGAATTATAGATGAGTATCGCAAACCCCGTGGAATGCACCTAACTACGTTGTGCAGAGCTCCGACTAGTGTCGAGAGCTTGTTCTTTACGTATTCGATGTGAGTGTTCCAGGTAAGGGAACTGTCTATTCTAAGCCCGAGATATTTTTCGCAAGTTTTAAGCTGTAGCTGCACATTGTTAATTGTAAGTGGGTTAAATGAGGGAATGTGTTTATTTTTTGCCTTGTATATTACATAACACGTTTTGGAAGTATTTATTGTTAGAAGGCTCACCTGAAACCACGTGAATAGGGAATTTAAGTCCTCTTGGGATTGTAAAATAATGTCATGAATCAAGGCCCGAAGTAAAACAAGCATGTATCATCGGCATACAAGGTAAGATGACCGTGTAACTTGATTTCATTTATATTATTTATGTATGTTAAAAAGAACAAGGGACCCAAAATTGATCCCTGTGGAACGCCGTATGTTATAGCGTAGCCGTAGCGTAGCCGTATGTTGTCTTGCGCCACTTTGATGGTTACCAAGTTTAACCACTTGCGAGCGGTTGGTTAGGTATGATTCTAATATTTTTAGAGCATTGCCGGTAATATTAATGGATTCTAGTTTCTTTAAAAGCAGCTTTACCAAAAATAAAACCGTCTCAGTGTCTAATAATAGGTTGATTGGTATCAAAAGACGCTACATAACAACATCCTGTAGTCCCCGAAGGGTTAACCCTTCGGGGACAAAGCAGAGGTGTACCTAGCACACCCATATTTCACTAGTTATGTTTAAGTCCCATGTAATAGGAGGCGAGCCTATTGCCATCAACCGGGCACAGATCCAGACTCCGGGCTGCTACTGAGAAATTCCTGATGGTAAAACCCAATAACACTGTGCCCGACCTCTGAATCGAACACAACCCCATCCTCATGCTCAGTAGTAGTGCTGGCGACCACTAAACCAACGAGGCAGCCAAGCCCTACTTATCTAAAAACCAATAAACAAAACGACTGAAATAACAAACAATTCTGAGAAATACTGCCGACTCTTTTTAACATATTGCTGTCTTTGTCGCGCGCCGAACTTTCACTGCAAAGCAAGGTTTTTCGTAGGATATTACCACAGTGTTACATTACGTATGGTACATGACATGTAGCTTTATATTGATATATAAAATACTTAGTTCAAAGACGGATGACGCACAGCTTAACAACCTCTCAAAAACTCAATCAAAAAAAGGAAATCAGTTTCTTTTTAATAGAAATATGTCGTGTGGAGAATTTTGAGTATGAATGTGGATGGCTATAAGAGTAGGAGAAGACCTATGACTCCTCTGAGTTTGTTTCGGCCTTTCTTCTCGGAGTAGCCAGATAGGAAACGCCGACCTCGTCTAGTTTTTAACCGACTTTTTTTTTAATGTCCGCCCATTTCTCCGCCAAATATGAACCGATTTAGAGAATTCTTTTTTTGTATGAAAGGATATGCTCCCAAGTTGGTCCCATATAAATTTTATTAACTTTACTTGGATAGTTTTTGAGTAAGCTTCAATACTACGTATTTTTCCCGCTTAGTTTATGTGGATGATATGATGAAAACTTCCTGTCACTGTTATTTGCATAGCAGGTAGTAAGTAGTACTCGAATTTGTGTGGGGTCAGTACCACACCTAAAAAGTGAAAAATAAAAACATTTTTTTTATTTTTTGTAAAAACTTTTTTTTAAATATGATTGGCGTGTAAAAGTATTTGTACAAACCTACTTACAGCACTAAAAACATTTACTTATCAACGGATGGATGGACTATGAAAGATAATATGGATAGAAGAAAAGGAGTGATTACCGACATGACGACTAAACTAATAGAGAAGTATGGAAGAGGAAGACATATTGCGACGACAACATTTTTTTAAGCATATCATCTACACCTCCTTTTGACACCCCCCCCCCCCCCCTCTTTTGGAGCCTTTTGGCCTCGTACAGGACTTCCTTCTTTTTATGTTACTGTTACTTTGTTTTTTATTGTTTTTGTTTTTTTCCTGTGCGAGTCACAATAAATACTTTTTCTTTCTTTACATAGTCATCCCATACCAACATTCTCAGCGTAACTTGAATAAATGACTTTTGAATTTGATTTTATAGTCATAACTGGACCACTATTGTTTTCTATGTCAAGGTCCTATACTAGTAAACTACTTACACACCGCAGTTACAACGATACAGCATGGTTATTGCGCCATTCCCTTAAGCTGTACTCGTTATGACTATGTTGTAATATGTACTTGTGAATGGAATCAATGTCATATGCCGGAAATAAGCGTATATAGAATTTAGTTAAGACTATAGGTGATGGTTTGGTTTAAGTCCGTCAACGAAGATTCGGAGCCGTCCGAAACTAATTAGATACTACGGAATGAACCCTACACCCGATCGATTAACTTTTACAACGGCAAAAACACAACGGGATTGGGGACAACTGTTATTCATTTTTAGTTCGGGCCATCATATGTCTGTAGGTGATACGGAGCAGGAAAATCCCATTACTTCGACCGAAACTACGGATTTATATAGTAGACCTTCAGGACCAGTTGATATGGCGATGCTTGGGGGCCTAGGACCAGCAGTGGACGTCTTTCGACTGAAATGATGATGATGATGATAGCAGAGATAGATATTTGCCCTGTAATGAGACAGTAAGGTTAGATAGCAAAGCAATGCTTAATATAAGCATATCAAAGAGAAAAATCACACAATACTCAGCGCAAAAATGTTCTACAAGTCTTAGTTTTGATCTTCAACGAGTTGAACAATAATATTGACTGACGTTGTGGTCAAAAGGTCAGCAGCTTCGTAGCAGGGCAGCTTGCCCAGGGCACTCTTGTATTGAATACAAAATTTAAAAAAGAAAAATGGATCTCATAAACCTACATGAGCACTTATGAAACGTCAGAAGCTAGGTGCCGTTTCAATTGGCCGTTTCCTAAGGAGAAGATCCGGCAAGAAACTCATTGAAATTGATCTTCGGATATAAATTTTATTTGAAGCCTTCTACATCTAGTGTTTAGTTTCGTTCGTTTTTCGAGATGTTTTATTTCAACGTAGTTTTATCAAGTTGGCGGTTGCCTAAAGTAACCTAATTCATATGGGTTTAAACCAGGACAACCTTTGTATCACGTACCTGCTGATATTATTCTTGATCTTTGCCAGAATCAGGCTGCCATCTGGCTTGAATTACACATTATTTTGCGATTTCTGTTTACGGGAATGCATTGGCTTATTTTCAAATCCTAACTCAGCATTGTTTATACGAGTACAATCCAAACAAAACGCAATTGAATATGTGCCAACGAAGGTCACTCGACTTCATTGCGGCGTCAGAGTGCAGGTGAACGACTTTCAGGACACTAGCAGATGGGGCATAGTCCGTCCAGCACCCGCACTGGATGTTGGATGATTCGGTAATGCCCCATTTTGGCCAAATTACGTGTGCAGCGGCCTACTTGGATACATAATCGATTCACTGCTTTCCAAATAGGCCACTGCGAATCTCATACAGGGACCGAAAACCTTTATGAATTACGGTACAGGTATCGAAGATTTTTGGACACTTCTACGACTAAGGTTACCGCTATCTGGGTAACCAAGAAGAAGAAACATGTTACCTCTATTTAGGTTATCGTTTTAATACCGACTGTCTAAAAATGACCTTGATTACCAGCTAGAGCCGTGATTGGTCGTCGTTCGCCGGCGGCACGCGGGTAGACTCGACCCTTAGACAGACACGCAGGCGATGCGCTCTGTGACGAATGCCGACGGCAAGTGTAAGATAGAGGTAATTTTTATTTCGGTAGCCGGTATAAATACTGGTTGTATACAATTTGAGAATTAAGGTAACCTTTAAAAATACCTGTAAAAAAATAAATGTTTTAACGGAAAAATACCCGTATTGACCATACCGGTTTCGGTCACTGATCTCATGACCAATCAACATCAATGATTATTCAAGCATAAGCATTCTCTCAACATTTATTTGACTAATTCAAAAACAATTGCTAGACAATAGCAGCTATTTTATAAATATGGATAAGCAAATGAAATTATTTTTATTTTGCGTTTGTATCTCTTGAGTCAAAAGTATTTAGCTATTGTGGGTGAGTTTAGTGTCAAGTTTCGCCACTAGAGGCGCTAGTAGCGCAAACAGTAAACTAATATTGTTTTGTAATAACAATAGAACATGTCAACTAAATAGATTTTAATTGACATTGTATAAACGACTAGCAACCCGCCCCTGCTTCGCACAGGTGCGATCTACCAACAGATGTGGCGACATGTTATCGAGATATCTGTGCTGTGGTCTCCAGTTAAATATTAATGTGTTAAACAAATAAACCTTCTGGAGTACATTTTCTAAATGATGGTGAAATCGCCCGTACTACGCTTGCCGATACGCGGGCTCCAGTCAAGGACTCCTCTGCTCCACCGGCCATCGGTTCTTCGACAAACATGGCTACTTCAGCTTGCTTACTCTGCAAACTACGTCGGTAACTCCGGTTCTTTTCCGGATAACTTAATTTCTGATTTTATCCTTCAAGAAACTCCGAGCATAGCCCGCTCCATAGTGCGCTAAGCGACCTTGAATTTGTGGACCAGTTCGACTGTCAGTGTCCACGTTTCGGCACCGTATGTCATAACGTGCACGGGAAAAACCTTAGATTTCAAACATTGCGGGAGAGGCGACGACAAGACTTGATGAAGTTTTCCAAACGCTGCCAAAAGTATCCTTCTATCGGCTTCTATCTCAAAGTTGTGTCCACCGAGCTGGATGATGCCCTAGGTAGATACTCATTCAGTCCTTTTTTATAATATCGTGTCCTTCGTGCAATAACACAAAAACAATCAATCTTACTAACCTACATAAAAAATACCACTAGATTCTACGCCGTCAATATTTTCCCACTATTTACCTAAATAAGTATCACGTATAAGTAGTACTCATTATTTAATCTAAAAGATAAACAGATAACTCAAGTAAATAAGGACCAAAATGTTTTGACACTTCATAATGGTGCTACTAACTAACGTCACTGTCAAAGTTAGTACATTTTCAAACTCGAAGCATTTATCTATACTATATACTTAATATTATAAAGAGGTTTTGTTTGTTTGTTTGTTTGTAGAGGGTAATCTCCGGAACTACCGGTCGGATTTGAAAAAATATTTTTGCACTGGATAGGTCAATTCGTCAGATCGCGGGCAGAAGCTAGTTTGCTACTACTACACTATTGAATTATCAAGCAGACGGTCAGTCAGAAAGATGAAGCTAGTGGCCCATTGCAAAGTGTAGTTCGTTCCTATGGAGGAGAACGTAAGAAACTCAATACTCAATACTTTCTCTCCATACTTTCTTGCTCTCTTCTCAAACTCCATGGAAACTCTTCACTCTATTCAGAATTAGTTCGCTTTTTGGCCGCGGTTCAGGATTTTTTGGTCTTTTAGTACAAACTCTGATATCTATGAGATAAATTAGTTCAAACATTATTCGATAAGCTTATCAGTATTTACATTAAAATTATTTGTTATGTCGAGGATATTGGTCAATTTTATGGCTATATTTTGGGCGCATTTCGAAATTTTTATAAGTGATTGATATAGCAGTTGCTTTGATGATTTACCGATTTCCAATCAAGTATTCGATTTCATAATGAATCCTAATCATTTTAAATTTAGATTAGAACTTTAATAGTGGACAACAATAGGCTGATAATAAAGCTATAAAGGAGATCTACGCTAAGAAGTGTTTTTTTTCTTTCAACTAACAAATAACATTATGGTCCTTCGGGGGCGAGAAGCCAGAAAGAGAGTAAAGAAAACGAGCGAGTCTTACAGACCTACAGTAGTCCGATATGAAGTGTAACATCTGATGTCTTGGCTGACAGTTCCAACCTCTCGGAAAATGGGTTGGTACCATCTGACGGTCAACTTTAGTACCACGCGCGCTCATTGGTCAAATTAAATAGCGCGCGCTTGTCCGGTTTCCAGTTACACACTTCCGTCCCTTTTCACGAAATCACTCCCACAGATTGCAGGAAAGCGAGAGGAAAGATGTTACACATCAAAAATATATGGATAGGTGGTTAGAATATGGGTAGGTAGTAGGTACGCCATTTTTCAGGGTCACAATGTACAAAGGTAGGTCTCTCAGGCCTTTCGTTATGACAACTGGCTATTTTAAATGTACACTACACGGTCAATCACTCTCTGACTAGCCTTTTCCCAACAATGTTGAGGTCAGCTTTCAGTTTAACCGGATGCAGCTGAATACCAATATTTACATGGAGCGACTGCCTATCTAACTTCCACAACGCAATTACTGGGTAACACGATACCCCTTGGTTAGACTGGTTGTCAGACTTCCGGGCTTCTGACTACCCGTAAGGACTGTCAAAGATCTATGAATGACAGCCGAGACCAACAGCTTAACGGGCTTTCCGAGGCACGGAGGAGTCTCGATATTTAATGGATGGTCACCCATCCATTACATATCGAGGCAAGCGTAGCTTAATCTTCAATCGACCCGTGCGGCTGTTATTATTTAGCCACAAGCCCCTCTACTCTACACGGTCAATCAAGTCACCCTTATTATATTAAAGGTGAGAACGCGAAAAGTTAATTAACAATTCCAAGTCACAAAAATAGCTTTTGACTCTGACATTTTTGCACTTCAAATCGAATAATTATTGCACATCGCTTTGTAAACAAAAGGACATTATGTATTCTAAAGTCATATTATAATGAGGTAAAATTTGCGAGTTTTGTATGTACGGTGTAACTTTGGTACTACTGATCAGATTCCGAAAACTGTTTCACTGATGGGGGAAGCTACAGTATTAAAGAGGGTCAAAGTATATGTATTTATTGTTAAAACAACAAATTTCAAGCGGACGAAGTCGCGGGCGGGAGCTAGTGTATTAGAAAACGCAAATAACTATTAATAGGACACCACTTTTAAAACTAACAACTTTTAATATCTCTTTGCAATTTTTTTAATGTTGGGATCGACTTCCAGTTTACCCGGATGCAGCTGAATACCAGTATTTTACATGGAGCGACTGCCTATCTGACCTTCACAACTCAGTAACACGATACCCCTTGGTAAGACTGGTTGTCAAACTTTTGGGCTTCTGACTACTCGTAACGAATGTCTAAGATCTACGAATTACAGTTTTGACTGACAGCTTAACGTGCTTTCAAAAACTCAAAAACTCAAACTCAAAGCATTTATTTCAAATAAACCAATTACAGGTACTTTTGAATTGTCAAGGGGTCGGTCAGTCAGAAATATGAAGCTAGTTGCCCATTCCAACGCGTAGTAGGTTCCTATGGAGAAGAACGGGCAAGAAACTCCACGGACACTCTTTTCAATCAGAATATTTTCACAAAATATTGGTTACATCATCCATTTTTGTAATTATACATGTGAGAACAATGTAAAAAGACGTGCACGTTAAAAGCGTCAGTAATAAAAATAAAATCAAAAACAATTAAAAAATTAAAATAAATTCAAATAAGCCGTGGCAGCTAAGAGATGACCAGTCCCCACTGACGGCGCCCGTTCACGAACATGACGCATGCATCAGCACCATTTAGCTCAACCATTTTGAAGGGAACTTAACGATCCAACACACACGCCACCACCAGCGAGACATTTGAGTGAGCATGACATACTCACAACCGCCAGGGCAAACTCAAGTCAATGAAAGACATACCCAGTAAATGGTAACTGTAAAGTAGGGACATAGTGCTCACACATGTGCTATGCAATTATATAATACTAAGAGATTGAATTTATACAATCTAAAGATAGTTTTACAATCTTCAGCAGCTGCAACAATATTTTGAATGCTAATCAATTAGTTTATGCGCCCTTGTGGAGCTGGACCAGCGCTGAGCCAAGCATTTTTGTCGTCGATGTAATCCCCCAACTTATAATATGCTTGGCAGCATAGTGTGCGTTTTATACAAGATTTAAATTTCGTTTCGTTCAATTGGAGTATGTGGGGAGGTATTTTATTGTAACATTTCAAACAGTACCCCATGAAGGATGAGTCTACTTTAGCCAGTCTGAAACCCGGTTGAATCAATTGGTCCCTATTTCTAGTCCTATAATTGTGTCTATCACCTCTTTTACTGAAAAGACTTAGATTTTTCCTAACGTACATGATGTTTTCATAGATATATTGACAAGGTACCGTCATGATATTAATATCTTTAAACAGTTCCCTTAGAGAATCGCGTCTGCGGAGGCCATATATTGCTCTGATGGCTCTTTTCTGCAGAATAAAAATAGAGTCGATATCTGCAGCCCGTCCCCATAGTAAAATACCGTAAGACATAATACTATGAAAATAACTGAAATAGACCAGCCTCGCGGTATCTACATCAGTAAATTGACGGATTTTTCTCACAGCATATGCTGCTGAACTTAGGCGTCCTGCAAGAGATGTTAAATGAGGACCCCATTGCAGCTTGGAGTCGAGCGTGATCCCCAAGAAAACAGTTTTATCGACGAATTCCAATTTCTCCCCATTCAATACTATGTCACAATCACTACTTTTAACATTCGGTAAAGCAAATCTAATGCATTTAGTTTTTTTCCCATTTAATACTAAATTATTAGCAGTGAACCAATTTTGGACCTGCAGTAGGGCGTTATTTACGTCGTCAAGATTTGATGCACGTCTATTTATCTTAAAAATTAGAGAAGTATCGTCAGCAAATAACACCATTTGTGGTTGGTTTTTTAATAAATGGGGTAGGTCATTTACATATACTAAAAAGAGGAAAGGACCCAATATCGAGCCTTGTGGTACACCCATTTTTACTTTTAGACCGAGTGAATTGACCCCATTAATTTGGACTTGCTGTTGTCTATCATTTAAATAAGATTTTAGCAAACTGAGCGCAAGTTTACCTAGACCGTAATGCTCAAGTTTCAAGAGTAAGGTTTCATGATTTACGCAGTCAAATGCTTTTGAGAGGTCACAAAAAATTCCTATGGCGTCTTGGGCCCCCTCCCACGCTGTAAATATGTGTTTTAATAAGGTTACACCGGCGTCAGTCGTACAACGTCCTTTGGTGAACCCATATTGCTGATCGTGTAAGATTTGGTTGGTGTTAAAATGATTAAGCATTTGATTGAGCATTACCTTTTCGAACACCTTGCTGAATACCGGCAGCACGGATACTGGTCTGTAATTGTTAGTGTCTTTACTGTCCCCAGATTTAAAAAGGGGTATAACCTTACTGTATTTCATTAAATCAGGGAAGACTCCTTGATCCACGCACAAATTAAATATTAAAGCTAAGTATGGTGCTATAGTCTCGATTATGGATGTACAAACTTTGATAGATAATCCCCATAGATCTTCGGTCAATTTGATTTTAATTTGCCGAAAAGCTTTTATAACTATCATAGGGTTTATATGTTTAAATTGAAATTCAACCGGGCAGCCTGGAACATTCGCTTTTAATAAATCTATTGAGACATCGGGTGAGGAATTTAAAGCTTCCGTCGTTTTATATGGTATATTAGTAAAGAAATTTACAAATTCTTGAGCTACTTCTAAATTCGAGCTTAAGACACCACGTGAAGTCTCCAATGTGAACTCAGTGTTTCGTATTTTTTTCCTATTAGTTTCATTATTTATAACTTTCCAAACTGTTTTTATTTTATTTTCTGCTGATTTGATCTTGTTGCTAATATGCATAGCTTTAGCTATCTTGCAGGTATTTCTAAAAATTTTGGAATATGTAGCAACATACTTGTTGAAAGTTTCAGTGTTAATGTAAGGCTTAAGGCCATACAGCTCGAACAGTCTTTCTCTACTTATCCTAATACCTCTAGTTGCCCAGTCGCTAAAAATAAAGTTAGGGCAAATATTTTTTGTTTTCTTTTCAAAAGTTTTATTGAATTCTGTGTGCACTACTGAAAAGAAACCCTCATACAATTTATTTGCATCGTCCATATTATGGCCCAGAGCATTTAACTTATTATTTAGGGTACTATTAAATCTATTTAATTTGCCAGTTGTAATTGGTCTTTCCGAGGCACAGAGGGTTCTCAATATGTATTGGATGGTCACCCAGCCAGGAATTGACCGCGGCAAACGTAGCTTAACCTTCAATCGAACGAGCTCTACCCACGAGCCCTTCAATGGACAGCATTTTCGCATTATTATTGTAATGATCCGAAATCCGGCTCGAAGGACCAATATTTCATGGAATAGTACAAAGACCATACAATTTCCTCATTGCCTCGTGTATCCTGATAAAATAATTTTTCAATCCAAAGTAAGCAATATTACTTACAGCGTAGAAAATGTCATTGTTAATATAATTGTTTAATTAACATTATATACATGACGTGTCGCCTGTTCAATGATGAAATGAAGAAAATTGTCTATTTACTTTTATAACATATGTATACTAATTCGTCTGTATTATATCAGCTGGTCGAATTTTCGATGTTTTTCTACATTTTGACCTCAAATTATCGTGACCTATATCTTTCATGTAATAATGCGATACGATATAAAGATAATTATAGTAGCTATTCTACAAAAATTCTGACATGCCAATCTAT
Organism: Agrochola lota; assembly: GCA_947364205.1. NCBI lineage: Eukaryota > Metazoa > Arthropoda > Insecta > Lepidoptera > Noctuidae > Agrochola > Agrochola lota. Next base: position 1,292,001 of record OX376246.1, on the reverse strand, counting down.
ACATATTCTATATTGAAGTCGTTTTACGTGTCTGTTTGTGAGACCGCGTTGTTCGCCTGAACTACTTAGCGGATTTTAATGCAATTTCCACCATAATTTAGAGTATTTATTCCGGGAGGTTGTATGTGTATAATACGTTATTAGATTTAAAACATTTAGTATACTGCGGGAGAATTGCTTAACACATAAACTGACAAGGGTTTCATTTCATAGTTCGCCCACGTACACTGCGTTATTTACGTTGTTGACCACACGTATTTTTCAAACCTATATTGCAATGGATTAGCAATATCCTTCAAAAAAACTCTCGGATTGTGAATCAAGGTGTGTTACGCATTTAGGGTGCTATTTTGTTTATAAAACACTAGTTTTAAATATGTTAGATCTTTTAATATCACGTGGTTTATAATAAAGTGTCCCCAGCGGGTAAGTGAGCCCGAAAGTCTGACAGTCTTACCACAAGAGGTATCGTGTTACCCAGTAACTGGGTTGTAGAGGTCAGATAGGCAGTCGCTTCATGTAAAATAATGGTACTTATTAAAAAAAAAACGGTCCTTACGGTCAGATATGAACTTCTTCGATTGTACACACCCGCTAAACGAGGGCCGCCCGCGCCCCATGTAATCATTACCCGGTTAAATACCCCATTGAAAAAAAATATGACGGACTTTTTTCTTTTCTTTTTTCCAGTAAATTAGGTACCATATTAAGAACAGTAATAGCCTTGTGGTATGACCGTCGGACTGCCAAGTCATAGGTCTCGAGTTCGAAAATAAAGCACGCACCTCTGACTTTTCGGATTCATGTGCGTTTTGTATTATTATCACTTGTTTCAAAAACGGTGAAGGAAAACATCGCGAGGAAACCGGCATGCCTGAGAGATATTTCTCGACAGCGTGTGAAGCCAAGTCAGATGCCCATGGGCGGCTTTAAAACTCTGACACCAGGTTAGTCACTAACCACACGAAAAGAAGAAGACCATATAAATAGACTCTCAGTACGATACCAAACAATAACATCGGATCGGACAGGTTATTTTTACATGTTGTATTTATTAGAGCACTGACATGTGCTTTACTTTGTGTAAATTATTTCATCACCACTGCTCTCAAAACGGTGAAGGAAAACATCGTGAGGAAACCGGCATGTCCGAGAACCAAAAAAACTTTGTAGACATGTGACATCCACCAACCCGCACTGGGTCCGCGTGGTGGATTACAGCCCACTCCCTGTCACAGAGAGGAGGCCGCAGTCCCAGCAGTGGGAACATTATAGACTGATTATAAGATATTCATTGGCTTATATTTATTTATTGATCGCTTCGTTGGGCTAGCGGTCGCAAGCGCTACTGCTGACCATGACGTCCTATTGGGTTTTTCCATCTGGAATATCTTAGTAGCAGCCCGGAGTCTAGATTTATACCCGGTTGATGACAATCGGCTCCCCCCTATTACATGGGACTTAAACATAACTGGAATAATCTGGGTGTTGTATAGGTGCACCTCTGCTTAATTTCGGGGAATACGGTGTTGTTATGTTATGTTTATTGGATCATTAAGTCGTTAGCTTCATTTATAGTTTAAACATATCAATTTATCAGAAATTAAAAACTTGTGCAGTCACCGGTCATATAAACCAATGATTATATTTTTATGATTTCACAATAATTTAAGATTAATCAATAATATTATTGAGTGGGTTGTTTATAATAATCAGTCAGTAAATATGAGCAGTGATAGCCAAGTGGTGTGACCGTCGGACTACCAAGGCATAGGCCTGGAGTTCGAACTCAAGGCACACACCTCTGACTTTTCGGATTCATGTGCGTCTTGTATTATTATCACTTGCTTCAAAAACGGTAAAGGAAAACATCTTGAGGAAACCGGCATGTCGGAGAGATATTTTTCGACGGCATGTGAAGCCAAATCAGAGACCCATGGGCGGGTTTAAAACTCTGACACCAGGTTATTCATTAACCACGCGAAAAGAAGAAAAAGTCAGTAAATGTTCCATAAGCTACGCAATATCTGCTTGTCTCAGATACCGCAGTGTCTCAAGAGGAGAGTCTTTGACCAGCACCCTAATTACGTAACACACTTTGATTCCCAGTCCGAGAGTTTTGAAATAATAAAAATATTGCTAATCCATTACTTCACAGGTTTAAAAAATTCGTCTGCTCAACAAAGTTAATTACGCAATGAATGTTGTTGAACTGCCAAAAATGAAAGCCATTACTCCGCTGTGCGTGTTGCCAGTGATGAGCCTTAGCACTGAAACGTGGTCGCTCACAATGGGCCCCATTAGAAGGCTAAAAGTCACCCAAAGGGCAATGGAGAGGGCTATGCTTGGAGTTTCCCTCCGTGATCGAATCAGAAATGAAGAGATCCATAGGAGAACCAAATATAACCGACATAGCCCGAAGAATTGCCAAACTTAAGTAGGAGAGTGCAGGGCACACAGAACACATGGCAGTTGGGGCCGAAAGGTTCTGGAGTGGCGGCCGCGTACTGGAAGGCGTAGCGTTGTTAGGCGTCCAACAAAGTGGACCTGTGACCTTGTGAAGACCGCAGGAATCCGCTGGATGTGAGAAGCACAGAACCTGTCAAAGTTGCGATGCTTGCAGGCCTATGACCAGCAATGGACGTCTTTCGGCTAAAATGATGATCATGAAATGTTCCATGTCAGGAAAAGGCATCTTTTCGAGTTTTCGTACAGAAGGACCAAGTAATAATTTTGGTAGGATAGAACGTATTTTCCGTAACACATCATTCATTGATAAGTACAAGAGATCAGCGTCCTACAGACAAACTTTGGATTTTCGCAATAAAACCAGTTTAGCGTCATTATGGTCAGAGTTTTCCTTATGTTATTTATAATGCCGGATGTATTAGTTACATTATTTATTGTATTCATGCTTTAAGGTCAGCTAATGTTGGTAAACAAACACTACAGAATTTTGCAAACCCACCCAAAGGCATGGCTAAGTTGACCACACTAAAATGCAAAAAAATCTTGCGATATGTAAGATCTGCAAATACTTCGGTACTTTTGAAAGCTTTAGAGGTGCATCAACTTTACTTATATTACTGCAGATTCAACACTTGTCTAATTAGACATGTCTAATAAAAATTTAGCAATGGTTTCACTAAAACCCTAGCTGACACACAAGTCACAGTACTAATAATAGAACGACCTACGCGGGTCGCATTACAAACCGCCGGGTAATCCCTGATTCCTATGAACTTAGAACGTCAATGACTAGGTGGGATCAAATGAAATCACATCACATCGTGTGGCATCGCATCGCATGATATCATATCACATCACATCACATCAGGGCTTTACCCGTTACTTCAAGAACTCGACAATTTCCAAAATCGGCACAGAAAATTCGGAAAACCCATCAGCACAGGTTAAGAAGCCGCAATCGAAATAATCTGTTTAAATTTTCTTTTAGATAAACAATGATAGCAGAGCAGTGATAGCCTAGTGGTGTGACGGTCGGACTGCCAAGTCATAAGTCTCGAGTTCGAACCCAAGGCACGCATCTCTTGACTTTTCGGATTCATGTGCGTATTGTATAATTATCACTTGCTTCAAAAACGGTGAAGGAAAACATCGTGAGGAAACCGGCATGCCTGAGAGATATTTCTGGCTTTAAAATTGACACCAGGTTAGTAACTAACCACACGAAAAGAAGAATGATTAAAATGTTGGATACCCTAATTTTACAAGGTTTTTACGTCAATTTGTTCAATTGCTAGATTCTTTAAAAGACTCGAAGGACCAAAAAATATACTAGCTTTCTTTAGTGAAAAGTACCCTAGTGTAGAAACAGGATCATACATGACAATCATAAACTATGAAATAAACGAAGCAAAAGGACCGTAGCTGGTGGCTTTCTGAAAGAAAAAGAAAGAAAGAAAGAAAACGTTTATTTGGACACAGTTCGTGAAACACAAAATACAAAAAATTCCGCTTTATGTAGTTTCTGCCTACCCTGATGGGAAAGGCATGAGTTTATATAAAGTAACTGACAATAGTAATTAATTTACTATCAAAGAATTAGGTGAACTATTCGGCAAAGCATGCTAAATGTCGCAGCTTTATGCTGAGATGGGGCCTTTTGGCCTCGTACAGGACTGCATTAATTTTAAAGTATATTTTGTTTTTTTTTATTTTTTCAAATTGTTTTTTATTATTTATGTTTAGTGTTTTTAGTTTAATTTGTGATTTCCTGTGCGAGTCTCAATAAATACTTTTTCTTTTCTTTCTTTCTAAATATGGACTGCGTAGGACTAGGATCCCTTAGAGACATCCGCCCTATTAACAGTTCCTATTACAACAGAGCCATTTTCTAAATAATTATAAACATCATCTTTCTAAAAGCAGAAAGTTCATCAACGACAGACTCATTTCATGCAGGGCTGATTTCTTAGGGCGACGATAACCGACTTTTAATGATTTTATACTGAAGATCACGTCTATACGAGCAGTGTTAATGATTTTGAAAAAATATATGTTAAATAAGAGCATTTTCTTAATAACATAATATTGGAATATTTTAGATTATGTTTATTTACATAGTGAAATTAATATGTAAAGTTATGTCTAACGCGGATAAAAAACTGAGAATCACGCAAAATTTATCAAGCATATTTTTCTGAAACCTTTACCATTTTACAGATAATATAATTATTGATCTTTTAGTATACGTTTTATATTAACATACCTTTTGTTTTATGTATAATATATTAATAATGTGTCAAATTGGGACAGCGCTTCTTGATGGGCCAGTCCTATTACTGGCTGGAAGTACGACACGTTGCGTGAGCTCAGTACAGAACACGCAAGCTAACCACTCAAGGTCAGTGGCATATATCTGCGTCTTAAAGCAATCTACATCACACAGCTAGGACATCACACGTACAGAATCTACGCTAGATACAATTCATCAATCTAAATCGAGTCAGTTAGCCCAGGAAAAATCAGTCAATCGGCCCAGCCTTTTCCCAACGATGTTAGGGTCGGCTTCCAGTCTAGCCGGATGCAGCTGAATACCAGTATTTTACATAGAGCAACTGCCTATCTGACTGCCACAACCCAGTTACTGGGTAACACGATACCCCTTAGTGTCAGATATTTGGGCCTCTGAATACCCGTAACGACTGCCAAAGATTTACGAATTACAGCACTTAGCCCAGGAATGGTACAAGTTTACACTAGCTAAGAAATCTCAGGAATAGTGTGATATACAATTAAATGTAGCACACAACGGTATAGGTCCTGCTCTATCCCCGGTGCCGACTAGACGTTCCCTTTGAGATGTTGTGTATCTACTTACTGATAATTTGGTGGTTTTACTCTAAACCCAAAGCCAATATAACAAGTAATTCAACTGAACACCACAAAATGAGTCTTCTGTGAGTTCTGTAGCTCCATTGTGGATTGTGACGGTGTTTTATAAGTAATCACTCATATCCTTGACTCACACAATTTATATTCAAGGATAACGCGTTACAGACCGACTAGCGGTAGTAATATTCGCATCGCGTCTCAAAAGACCATTTCAGTGTTTTTCACATTATCTGACCAAGATTATGTCTGGATTTTAAAAGAGATTGTGACCCAGAGGTCACAATACTTCTAGAAACAATCTCAGAAGTTTGTTTCGCGTTAAATCTCAGAGTAGTCAGATAGAAAACGCCGACTTCAACTAGTTTTCAAAATATAATTGACGTGGGACAACTTACAGAAAAGAAAATGAGATGTGCATTAAGATTGACTTTACTTGTTGCGATTTTTTAAACATTTACGTAGTGCCCGGACAGTCAGCCTTCTAACCACCTTCATCATCTGCCTAACCTTTTCCCAACTCTGTTACGGTCAGCTTCTGGTGTAACCAGACGCAGCTGAATACCAGTACTTTACATGATACGACTACCTATTTGATCAACCACACCCAGTTACTGGCTAACACGATACCACCGTAGAAACGAGTTTTGTCGACGGAAGAATAGACTAAATAACAGATAAACAATCACAATTTGTCATTTTGTCTATTCTTCCGTCGACAAGACCCGTTTCTACGGTGATCATGCTACGCGTGCTGGCTGACTGGTTAATATTGTTACTACCCCATAAGCTATTCACATCGAGAGGAGCTCGTGGCTGAGTAATAACAGCCGCACGGGTCGATATACACTTACCGGGGTTGTCCAGTTCCTGGCTTGTGATTCACATCGTATTGATACGAAAGATGAACCCGACTTTAATATCGTTGATATAGAATTGGACAATATTGATGAATCAATTGGTGTCAAACTAATCCTATTGTTAAAGACACAATCAAGATTACTCATATTGAATCTAATAGATAATTGTAACACTTAGATCATGAAATCAGGACCACATGAGAAGAGAGAAATAAAAATTGTTCAAAAGAAAACTGTATATGAGTAGGGGAGACCAAGGAAACGATGGATGGACTGTGTGAAAGATGGCTAGAAAGAGGGTGACTACCAAGATGTCGACTAATAGAGAAGTATGGAAGGAGAAGACATGTTGCACCCACCACTAATACATTGGGATGAGGGCAAGAGGATGATCAGTTAGGCTTGAAGGGATAAGAACATATTTGAGAAAAGGCACGGATGATTAATAGAGTTCGATTTATTGCATTCTCGAAAGCCGAAATTCTTTGAGTAAATGAGCAATCCATTTAAGAGTCCTATTACATTTTTTTACGGAAATTCATTTTTGGCGGTATAATTTTCAGCAGCAGTAAAACATTTTAATTATTTGATTATAATAACGATAGTGCGATAGGGCTGTAGGCTGATGAGGATAATGATGAAGTGGACAATATTAGAAATATCCTGTTGCAAAGACCTCTTCTCATACTGAAACGGAACGCTTTCTCTCTATTGATGTCCAGGTTTTTTTATGCTATAAGATGGCAAACAAACCCAAGGATGAGGAGCTCGTGGCTCGTGAATAGCCGCACGGGTCGATCCATCAGGTTAAGCCACGCTTGCCGGGGTTGGTACGTGGATGGGTGACTATTACATATTGAGACTCCTCCGTGCATCGGGAAGCACGTTAACCCGTTACGAGTAGGCTCGAAAGTCTGACCTAACCCAGTTACAGCGTTGTGGTGGTCAGATAGGCAGAGCTCCATGTAAAATACTGGTAAACAGTTGCATGCGGTTAGACTGGAAGCCGACCCCAACATAGTTTGGAAATGGCTAGGCAGATTTTTTTGAGATGGCTATCAAGCCACTTATTGTTATCAGGCATCGTAGAAGCGTTGCCATCCCAGAGAGGAAGCTGAGAAGTCTCATGTGCAGCCGCGAACATTTGTGGTGAACCACTTTTCACACTTATACCCTTAGTAATAAGGTTGAAAAGTGGTTCACCGCCAGTGTCCGCGATGGTACCTGTAACTACAACGGCAGGATCCTCTTTGGAATGGACAACTAGCTCCATCTTTCTAACTGACCGACTCCTTGACAATTCGAAAGTGCCTGTAAATGGTTCAATTAAAATTAAAGCTTTTGAGTTAGAGAGTAGAGTAGTGATGACCCAGAGGTAACAGCCGCGACTGAGAGGCGCATTACTTTGTGTAAATTATTTTATCACCTCAAAAGTTTCAAAACGGTGAAGGAAAACATCGTGAGGAGAACGGCATGTTCTAGAACCAAAAATTCGAAGACATCTGACATCTACCAACCCGTGCTGGGCCCGCGTGGTGGATTACGACCCACTCCCTCTCACAGAGAGGAGGCCGCAGTCCCAGCAGTGGGAATATTATAGGCTGAATATGCTTTCTAGTTTGGGCAACCGTACCCTTGAAACCGGAACACAGCAAGGCAGCATTTGAGCAGAAATAGCTGTATGGGTTTTCCTTCACCATACGTCACTGTGACTTTGAACGAGGTTTTTTTTGGCGAATTGGAACGAGTAAATAAATTCATATTCATTGTATTGAAATACAAACATATCATGTCCGTAAAAAGCGAGTTTATAATGATTGTTTACCCAATTTCGCGCTAAATCGTAATTTGTAACACATAATAAATTTTGTGAAACCGGAGCGTTGTATTGAGCTGTAACTCCGACAGTTACCGCATCTAATCTGCCGTTTACAATAACTTTCACTTAAATAGAACCCGATGCAGAATTACGCAGAACTTTTGATTACTTAAAACTTATAAAACCACTTCTATATAAATTCAACTTGGTACTTAAGTTACGCAGAAAAACTTAAGACAGATGAAATCCATCAACAACAAAAAAAAACAGTTAAAAGATCGAAAAACAAAATTCGAATTTGATTCGAAAAAAGAACACAGCGCACACCGAACTTTTCACAAATCAAACAACTGGTAGAATTACCGAATTGCCGAAAAAAATCAGAGCATTTTGAATTTCGAAAGTGCTCCGAATCGCTTCGGGCGAGATCGACAACTTTCGCTGCACATAACGACTGGCGGTTCGCGGGCGCGCGCGTGCACTGCCGTAGAGTCGACGAGATACCTTCAATGGAAGAGCTCTAGTGGTGGGAAAAGCGGACTATTATCACATATCGATATTATTTTGCAAACATCGTAATAGTGAAGGTCTGTGTAGATTTTTAGAGTAGTCTTTTGGTACGAATGCCTCATGGGTTGGCATCATCTAAACAGGTAAACATTTGTGACCTCATTTTCAAAGAAATAATATTCCTAATGGGTTAGCTTTGCGTGAAACTACAACTATATTATCAAATGAATTCAAGATCGTGGTCGTCGAAGGTGGACCGATGACCCGGTAAAAGTCGAAGGACAGTCTTTGTGGCTTCGATCAATAATGCATTATTGATCGACGCTTTGTGGCCATGAACCCCAAAATTCAAAAGTAATTTATTCAAACTAGGCTGAGAATCAGCACTTTTCGAACGTCAAAGTTACATAAGACAGTCCCCCAAAGCGCCCACCCTTCAGGGTCGGGCCACCCAACGGTAGGTCTATGTCCAGCAGTGGACGTCTTGCGGCAGAATGATGATGATGACGAGATTCGAGGCCGCGAGGCGAAAAACCACTAGGATAAAAATCAATATTAAGAAACAAACTTAATGGAAAATTGTGAAAGAAAATATCGTGAGAACACATTGAAAGGACTGAATCATCGTGGAGATCAATTCTCGGTCCATCTCTGCAGGAGAACAGAGTTTTGCCGTGAAATAGGACAGTAACGGGCAGTTATTATTATACAATGCAATCTGATTCGTTATGAACATAAAAAGGATAAATTTATCAACCATTGCGTTTATTAAAAGTACTTAACGGTATTACTGCAGGATTTTTTTTTAAACTTTTACGTTTTATTCATTGAAATGGCAATTCTACTTATTTAAACGGGGTTTTTGACTTATATATTTTTCTTAATCCACGAAATATCATGTTTTCACAATCAAATACAGTCAAACCCGTTTATAACGACTTCGAAGGGACCATAGGATTACGGTTGATAAAGGCGATAGTGGTTATAATCAAAAACTTTGTTAAGTAAACAGAAATGCTCGGACCTCAAAATTTCGTCGAAATTACCGGTACGTCGTTTTAAGCGATGTCGTGATAAATGTTTTTGACTGTACTTATTTCATATACGAGTAGTCTTATTTTCACATCCAAGATAAATATATAAATGTGAATGATAACTGAGCAAGCGTAGTAATCAATGCTAGTTTCTTTTCTATGTATGAAGTAGCCTTTTCCCAGCAGTGGGGTAGTCACTGACTAACATTACATCATGACATACAAACACTAAAGTTACATTAATATAAAAGGCCACTAAGGCTTACTTCTCGATCCATATGTGCTGAAAAAGGCACTGTCATGTGTGTGGTTTCGGGGAGAGAAATGTGAGTCTTACTGTTTTGGTCTAAGCTTGCAGGTATGAAACCCCACGCGGGAAAGTCCGAAAGGGATACCGTGGCCCCTGGGAACGTACAGGCAACACTGAAGGAACACGGTTTTAGTCAGTAAGAGTCTGACACGCCCTCCCAGTCCGCCGAGAGCGAGAGAAGTTATTTGATAATTTCCCACCCTAAAAAAAAGGTATCAAAACCCAACGGTGTGTCACATGACTGACATGTGTGTGGTCTCGCAAAGAGACAAGTATAACCCCATATCAAGGGAAAATCCCATCTATGGATTATGACGATTTTTATGAAATCAATTGAATTCGATGTTGTTGAAAACAAGGGCACACAGGCTCAATCTAATATCACGTTCAATAAAACTAGACAAACATCGACAACCTCTATCGATTACAGCCCATCACTAAACAGATTACGCTACTTAGATCATAGTATCGCGTCAAAACCGATAGCTGATGCAATACCAACTCTATCACGTTGAAACAAGGTTTAAAATCAATCGTTTGAAGCGACAATCATGTCTATCCGTTTGTCTCAAGTGCTCAATGACAAAGATAAAGATTCTGCACGCTGGTAAGCGGATTTGTGAGTAAACGAAGTAATTATATTAAATGTACACGGGGTCAAATGTTAGTCTGCGAAGCTCTACAGACGTGGACACGAGGAGCTCGTAGCTAAGTAATAACAGCCGCACGGGTCGATCCATCAGGTTAAGCTATTCTTGCCGGGGTTGATCGGTGGATGGGTGACCATCTTTACATACCAAGACTCCTCGGTGCCTCGGAAAGCACGTTAAGCTGTTGGTGCCGGCTGTCATTCTTAGATCTTTGACAGTCTTTAAGGGTCTTCAAAACAGAAAGTCTGACTGACAACCAGTCTTACCAAGAGGTATCGTATTACGCAGTTACTGGGTTGTGGAGGCAGATAGGCAGTATATTCAGATGCATCCGCCGACATTTAACCAGAATAGAGATTTTGAGAGCAATAGGCATGCTGGAAGCGGGCGCGATTCAGTGCTGATCTTGCTGATGCCATTGGCACCAGTCAAAGCGTCATATCAAGATTGTGGTCTCACTACCGGGACACTAGCGAGGTGGCTGAGCGGCACAGAGGGAATATACGAATTACCACCGCACGACAAGAGCGATTTTTACAAATAACGGCAAAAAGACAACCTACCGCTACAGCTAGGCCATTGGTTTTGAAGTTACAGTCGCAGCACCAGGTGCTGCTGAGCGATCAAACTGTAAGGAGGAGACTGCACGAAGTCAACCTTCAAGCTCGTAGACTACTTCGGATTCCAGAACTGCGACGAGGCAATCGAGGACGACGATTACAATGGTCAAATGAACATTTGGCTTGGAACGATCGTCAATCAGCTGGAGTGTTATTCTCTCTCCCGGTTCGGCTTTCATCCAGATTCACGAAGAATACGTGTTTGGCGAACACCTGGACGTGAGAGCCGCCTGCAAAATCCCCAGGATGTCCATCCATACCAAGGTGGAAGAATAATGGTATGTGCGGGAATAGGTACGCCTAGGCGGGAGAACCGACCTCGTTTGGGTTCACAGCAACTTAACTGCTGCAAAATACCATGACGAGGTACTGGAACCTGTAGTCCGACCACACAGTTTGCAAATGGGTCAAGATTTTATGCTTATGCATGATAATGCCCGCCCACATACAGCTCGAGTTGTAACTCAGTGGCTGCAGCACCATAATGTGCCAACCCTGGACTGGCCCGCGCAGTCCCCGTGTTTAAATCCAATTGAGCACGCGTGGGATATGCTCCAACGAAGACCTTTACAAAATTTTCCCGAAACTGGTGACAGACAGTGACTTTCCTTGCATCTTCGTCGAACCCGGGACCTTATCTCACAAGTAGATATCGATAACCTCATTTTGAGTATGACTAATCGTTGCAGATGCGTTATTAAGATCCGAGGTGCTTTTACAGATTATTGTTATTGTTTAATTTGTAATCAATTTAATGTTTCATTTAATTGTATTTCTTTATTTATAACAATAATACCAGCCTGTTACTGTCCCACTGCAGGGCAAGGGCCTCTTCTCATATAGAGAAAGCACGAGCATTGATCACCTAGCTTGCTCAAGACGGGTTGGTGATTTCAGACTTAACTATAAGTCCAGGTTTCCTCACGGTGTTTTCCTTCACCGATATCAGTTATGTCCAAGATAACCTCATAAAGTACATATGAATTGAAAAAGTGACATTGGTATTTGCCCGGATTTGAACCCACAACCTCGTGCATGAGAGGCGAGGCCTTAACCACTGGGCCATCACGACAGGCCCTCTCTATTTAAACACCAAAAATAGAAGTTCGTTTTTTTGTACATCGTTAACTTTTTTATTTCTTCTGTAAAAGCCATTCTTTTTAAAGTTTGATTTTTATTTTAATTTCCTATTAGTAGAGTATAACATACTGCGTATTTTGATATAAGTATGTTATAAGATTTTCTAAATAGTTTCTTTTCAATACATGAATAACTAAAATATCCCTGGATTGTGTTGTGTACATAAATAAATCAATAAGAAGTAGATACATAAATCCTAAATAAAAAAATAATTTGACTAATTTGCATGCATATTAGTAACGCCCACCAACGAGTTCGAGCCGTCGACTAGTGTACCCTTAATTTGAAGGTCAGTGGTCCTGTGACCTTCATCCATCCCGAATTAATCAACCGCGTTACGTCTCGGTCTACTCTGCCATCCCCTTGGACAAGCGACCCGAAGTACCGATAGCCGAAGCAGATCGGGAAGGACGTTTCGCGAGAGATATGTATTAGGATTGGAGAAATGGACTGTGACGCTGATGACGTAAGAATAGCCGATACGACAAGGCTAAGATAAGCTGTAAAAAATGAAGTTGACACACTTTACCTGTCCTAAGCGCCTTATCTTTTAAACAAATTAATTGAATGTCTACAAAAGCGCAAAGTTCATAATTACTTACTCTTGTTATCATTGAAATACTAAGTCGTGATTAGTAAATATTGTGACACTTCGTCATTTGGAATAATACTGGCATGACACCTTGCGGGGCTTGTAGTTAAATAATAACAGCCCCACGGGTCGATTGAAGGTAAGCTAAGCTTCCCGCGGTCAGTTTGTAGATGGGTGACCATCCATTGCATATCGAAATCCCTCCATGCGTCGGAAAGCACGTTAACGTCGGTCCCGGCTGTCATTAGTGGATCTTTTATAGACGTTACGACTTACGGTTAGTAAGAAGGCCGAAAGCAATCTTACAAGAAGAGCGCCTATCATTATTTTCATAGCAAAGTTTTAGTGCTGTGTATCAACAACATGATGCAAGGAGTATCGTGTTTAGTAATTGGATTGTGGAGGTCAGATAGGCAGTCGCTCCATGGAAAAAGAAATGAGTTGGGCGCAGTTCGAGCCCGCGCCGCAGTTTCGTGAAGACGTGTGGTGAAATGGTAACAAATTCTTTAACGATGTTAATTTAATATTTACAACGAATTACAAAAAAATATGTTTATCGCATTCCTAATGATGCAAGCTTTCATTGATTGTGATATTTTTCAGTTTACGGATTTACTGCTGTTAAGAGACGACATCTTATTTGCAAAAGATTTTCTTACGGTTTCTGATACTGCCGTTGTTATTGTATTTGGTCGGCACTAGATTTTTTTGGCCCATTGCATTTGTTATAAATACAAGTTTTATGCGACTGAGATTTTTTTAAATTTCTGAGCATATTTACTGCCGTTATGAGACTATATGAAATTATTTTACTATAGTCAACTTCATTTATGCATTTTTTAAACTCTTTTTGCGAAATATTTTTATTGTATCTCTTTAGGTCCTAGTAGTCCTTTGTACATTCTCGGCAAAGGCATCAGAATCACCGTTCTAGCTGAACACGTTTTTGCACTATACGATTTGAAATTTCGATATATAAAAAATTGAGGGTCGCGCGCATGCGCCTGCCTTCGCGATGTGACATCACAGGCAAATTATATCCTGCCTCAATTTTTTTATAAATATGACCTATCTTTTGCTTGTTTAACCATTACTCTAGCATTACAAGTCTCGTAGTTTTTAGCCATTGAAATCTTACATGTTTTAGCCGGTCAGAAATATGGAACTTACTACCAGTATTCCGAGCGAAAAGAGGTTTTCACGTAAATACTGGTATTCTGCATCCGGTTAGACTGGAACCCGGTCCCAAAATAGTTGGGTGAATGCTGGGCAAATGATAACTGAGAAGACGGCTAATAGAGATATATGTAATAAGACGCCATGCACTGGCATTGGCCACTAATAAATTGGGCTATTGGCTGGAGCATGCTATGCACTCAGGAACCTTAGAGATATGTTGGATATAAATCAGCTAAAGGCTATATATTACGCGCTGGTAGAATCAAGATTAAGATACAGCATAATGCTTTGGGGTAACAGCTATAGTTATAACCGTCAGAAAGTGTTTATTTTACAGAAACGTGCCATAAGGACCATAGTAAGGATCTCACAAAGAGAGCAATCTAAAGAATAAGACATTTAAACAGTACCAAGTTTATATATATTAGTAACCCTAAACTTTGCTAAGTATATTCATGAGTATGAATCACAAGAGGAACGTAACATAAGAGAAAGCACAAGAAGGAAGGAATTTAAACACAAACTGGCACCAAATGTAAACATAGCTAAGCATTGCTCCAGATACCAAGCAGTGGAGTTAGTTAATAGGTTACCGACCGATTTAAATTATTAATGTATAGCTGTCACTCATTTAAAACTAAATTAAAAGCCTTCTTATTAGGAAAATGTTTATACTCGATATCAGAATTTATATCAAATGACAAAAATAGTCACATAAATTAGTAGCAGTGAACAAGCTTAAATTAAATTATCTTTTGACTTGAACACTATGCTCCTAGCACCTTGATAAAGTTGTACCCTTCAAATTTAGACAGTGAATTTGACATTAAAGCTGCTATTAATTTGACATTGTATTTATTTGTTGACATGTTTTAAATTAATTGACTCTTGAACTAAACATTTCACTTTTCAATATTAATTAGGCTTTTAAATGTATTGTTTCTACTTGTGATAATTTTATTTAATATGTAATGTTCAACACAATGTTATTTGTTAATGAATAAATGAATGAAATTAAATGATAATGATTTCGTAATGAAACATCATAAAATACAATTTAATTTAGTGTTTCTTGGTGGAGCTTACTTGAAAAGGATTGATTGATAAAGGATTTAATTGGTACTTGGAATTTAATTGACCATAAAAGAGCGCCTATCATTATTTTCATAGCTGTTTTAGTGCCGTGTATCAACAACATGATGCTATTATAATTGCAGCAGGCATTTCATTTCAAGCGCGCTTACGATTCGTTTCTAAACTTTCTAATTATTCTAGGTACAGAGTAAAGACTTTTCTCTTTTTCCTATATAATATTAGTACTAGACGGCTATGGGATTACTTTGCATTTTTTTTTTATTCGAAGTCACGTGTATTCAAAGTACAGGACAAACAAACTTACAACACCCGGCACAAACTTAACCTATACCAACCACCGTCACGACCAAAAATGCTGCACCAAAGCCCACAATACATGGCAATAACAATATACAATAAGCTGCCTCAAGAGATTAAAAAAGAAACCAGGCTAGCACCATTTAACAAAAATTAAAAACCTATCTTTAAAAAAATTGTTACTATTCAATTGAAGAATTTTTAAACCATAAATAAACCAATAACTACCACACACATATTCTCGTACACAGTCATTACACACACCTACACCACTACCTAGGTGACTTCGTATTCTAAATAAATTAACAAGGCGATCGAATTAATAAAAAATGTATTTATATTATTATTGAACTATAAAAATGTGTATAAATTATTATTTTAATGAGTAATACTAAATTATTTAAATTATTAATGTAAAATCGAGTCAATAGCACACGAGTAGTTATTTTAAAATAAATAACCTTCAAGTTTGCAATGTCTGTAAAAGGCTGCTAAGTCGTAAGTACCTACATTACCTATAGAATAACACCAACTGTATACACTTAGCTTGCAAATACATTTTTGACTTTGACTTTTGACTTCACAAAAATCGACAAAATATAGGGTAAAGCAGTTTTTTTTGTCCTGGTTTGTCCTATTGGACATATTATATTGCACATGTGCGAGTACTATGTACCGACTATAAAGCTACCATTTAGGTACTGGGTATGTCTTTCATTGACTTGAATGTGCCCTGGCGGCTGAGAGTATGTCATGTTCACTCTAATGTCTCGCTGACGGTGGCGCGTGTGTTGGATCATTTAGCTCCCTTCAAAATGGTTGAGCTGAATGGTGCTAATCCATGCGTAATGTTCGTAAACGGGCGCCGTCAGTGGGGACTGGTCGTCTCTTGGCTGCCACGGCTTATTTTAATTTAATTTTTGATTTTCTTTTTTATTTTTATTTTTGTTACGGACGCTTTTTTCTCACATGTATAACTTCAATATGAATGATGTAACCAATATTTTGTAACCATCATATCATGATTTAAAAGAGTGTCCGTGGAGTTTCTTGCCCGCTCTTCTCCATAGGTACCTACTACGCTTTGGAATGGGCATCTAGCTTCATCTCTCTGACTGACCGACCCCATGACAATTCAAAAGTGCCTGTAATTGGTTTATTTGAAATAAATGCTTTGAGTTTGTAAAACATGAGCATGATTGATAGCCGGGACCAACGGCTTAACGTGCTTTCCGAGGCATGGAGGAGTCTCGGTATGTAAAGATGGTCACCCATCCACAGACTAATCCCGGCAAGCGTAGCTTAACCTGATGGATTGGCCCGTGCAGCAGTTATTACTTAGCCACGAGTTCATAAAGATGAGTAGAATGACCCAGAAAAGATTTTCAGTTATTTAAATTACTCAGCTCTCGGCTAGTTCGGCTCGGCGGTTAAGGTACGCTTGCCGGGGTTTGTCTGTGGACTGGGGGTCCATCTTTACATACTGAGACTCCTCCGTGCCTTTACACACTTTGATAATTATACTGTCAACTGCATACGCAAAGAGGTATGCAGAAACTACAGAACGCCTACTGCTACGATCCTTACATACTCCTTTAACTTCGTTAACGTCCATACATCAGGTCATACACGCACGCCGGTAGCGAGTACCACGCACCTGACCTTTCTGAAGAACATCACCAATGAGGTCACTATTTGTCCTTCTACGGTCTACTCACACGATCTGAACTTAAATTTATCCAGTCCGGTGGGAATGTTCAACCCCGTCTACCAGGCGGAGTGTGTGGGCATCATACAAGCGGTCCACGCCCTTGAAGAAAGGAGGGTTACGGATACCCTCATAAGTATACTCTCCGACAGCGCCTCAGTTCTCCAATCCCCACCGAAAATATATAACATCGAAGCTAACACTAGAATGTCACAATGCACTAGAACAAATAACGGTATCTAGTCGCAACACTTTGACATTGCAATGGATAAAAGGACACAGCGGATCGCTAGGTAACGACGCAGCTAACGAACTTGCTAGACGAGGATCCAGCACGGCAGTCTGTGGACCCAAGCCTATCGTACCCATCCCCTTCAATCAAATACGCAGGTGGCTGTAGGAGTTCACCCACACACAAGCGGGGATCTGGTGGACCTCGACACCGGGGTGCAGGCAGTCCAAGGAAGCTATGCCATCCCTGGATAGCGGGTTGCCCAGGCGTTTATAACGCCTGGTCAAGAACGGCCTGCGCCTGGTGACGGGGACCATCACGGGACACTGCTCGCTAAACAAACACTTCCACACAATAGGCATAACGGACAGTCCTCTGTGCAGGACGTGCATGGAGGCTGAGGAAACCGTCGCGCACGTGCTCTTTGAATGCATAGGCGTCACTCAGAGTAGAACAGAAACCCTCGGGTCACCCAGATCTTTCACAGACGTTCGAAACAGACCAGGAGCTTTAATTAACTTCTGGAGGGAGTTAGGCTGGTTGGAATAACCACCAAACGGCCGCCATGGCCCACGCACAATGGTCCACTGAAGGACTAAGTGCGGAAACAAACCCTATAACATAAATCCTTCTAGGGCTTCGAGGCGTTTACACTCAATGTTAACAATGATCCTGCGACATACACACCTCTGCCTGTCCTTCAGGGGGATACAAGGGTCATATTATGTTGTAATTAGTTGTTATGCGCGCACGCATACCAAGACAATAAGCCTAATTATTATCTGTCTTAACGAAAGATAGTTTCAGCTCATTGACTATCGTTTAGATAGCAATGTGATTGGAGTGCAATCAATCAGGAGTGAAATATTTTCATAATGATCAGGCATTTATTTATGAGTCATTGTCTGTAATAATGTAACACCAAACAAATACAACTGCCCTGCCAAAAAACGAACAAAAAAACAAATCAAACAAAACAAATTTTATTTGTTAATCTGTATAAAATGTCTACCTCTGTGACTAGTTGTGACCGCCTGTATTTTTCTGAATATTCATGAAAAATTATCGAAAATTAACTTTAAAAGGTGTTTAATATTTTTCATGTTATTAATTTTTTTATTTCTTGAGTAGCGTTTGCGCGCTGGCATCGATTCGGTGCCGCTGGTCCTTCACCGGTCCTACAACCCGCAACTCGTCGCGGCCGTTTTCACTGGCACCCGGGCAGGCACTTGACTTTGTGTAAATTTTAATGTCACTAAATTGTGCTTTATGCAGATGAGTAATTCATCATCATGTCATCATCAGCCTATAGCAATCCACTGGTGGACGTAGGCCTCTCCAATCGAACGCCATTCAGCTCGATTCTCGGCAACTCTCATCCAGCAGCTATTTGCCACCTTGCGAAGATTGATGAGAGATGAGTAATAGGAATGATGCCTGGGTAAAAAAAAAAACTAATTAGTCCGTCAGTCAGATAATAAAAAAATATTAGACACGTGTTTTTTGCTTTATCATATTAATAAAAAATTATTTAGATAAAGCGCATTTTAGGTTGGGGAGTGGGGTCGCTACGTCACTAGTATGTTTAAAATCTAGAAACCCGTGACGTCATGGCACATTTTACCTCAATGTACCGCCGTAATCTATAGATTACGTAAAAATAGAAAAAATACGTGTCCAATATTTTTTATAATCTCAAAGACGAACTAAAAAAAATTTTTTGTCGTCATCCCTATTAGTGCGACGATTTTGAAGTTTTTTTGCAGTATTGTAGCCGTTTTAGTAACGCATCTTTTGTTAATATTTTCATTCCTGTAACCTTAATAATTGAGGTTGCAGTTTTCTCGAAAACACCAGTTTTCAGGAAAAGTGCAACCGGGGCAACCCTACTGAAGCGATTGAAAATTATTAGATTAACTTAAAAACTATAAAGTTAAATATCTTGTACTTACGGAGGCTTCTTCTCCAGCATTTCAGTAGTTTCATCTGTAACAATTTTTTAATTTTTCATTAATAAGTATCTGGCCGCGGCTTCGACCGCGTGAAAAAATTATAAAAAATAATTATAAATAATAATAATTATTTATTATTCATTATTTATATTAATATTATTAATTATTTATTATTATTATTTTTAAATTTGATTTTATTTGACCGCGTGCAGGTCAGAAATTTTATTTATTTATTACATACGCTGCCATTACAGTGTCCCAATTCGGTAGTGTAGTTTATCAAAATATAAATTTACAGCAAAATAATATCAAATAGATTTACAAATTAAAAACATAACACGTGTAACGTTACCCTTGCGAACTCGCTCAGTGAACATGAGAAAATATCAATTTTGTCGGCAACCAAATTTAGTTTGCGCATTGTTGTCGTCAGAGGGAAATAGTCCAGCAGTTTAGTTATCTCACGGGAACGTACAGCTGTGATAAAAAGTATCCTAAAGGTCAGCGCTCATTACACGAGTAACAGCACCGCTCGAACACGACAAATAACTTGTCATTCAAGTTAAGATTTTAAATCAAGTCCATTAAAGTCTATTTTACGATGGCTTAACAGAATAGTGGAGCGTGTGCTGCGAGCCTTCACACGTAAAATAAATAATAAAATGCGTTTGATTTAAAATCCTGACTTGAATGACAAGTTATTTGCCGTGTCGGTGGTGCTGTTATAATGAGCGATGTCATTTAGTCCTATTCCTAACCCACACCTCTGCCTACCTTTTCAGGGAATACAAGCGTAATGTTATATTATACAAATATTTACTAGCTGCCCACCGCAGCTTCGCACGGGTTGCACTAAGTACTTATCTACAGCGCACCTATCTACCTACCCTACCCTACCTATCTATACTACCTACCCTACCCTACCTATCCTACCTACCCTACCTACTTACCTACCTATCTACATACCTAACTACCCTACCTACAGACCTACCTATCTACCTACAGCTACCTACCCCACCTACCTATCTATCTACATACCTACCTACATACCCTACCATACTTAACTACCTACAGTACTAATATCGCTATTAAAAAATAGGGGTTGGTGGGAGAAGGGTGAAAATTTAGGCTTGTATGTATTTTTTAATGCCGAATCATGAAAGATTTAAAAAAAATGTTGTCCAAATAATAAATAATATATTTTTGGGGTGGACCACCCTTATCATTTAGGGGTATGAAAAATAGTTTAAGTCCGATTCCGAGTTTTGGAGGAGTTTTGTTACAAACATTGTGACTCGAGAATTTTTTATATTAGAAGATGTTAAACGGATGTTAACTATATCCATCTCTCTCTATCGGGACTGCGTAGGTTATTATAATTAAAATGACTCAAACAATTTGCATACTGACAATATCCGCCCACAACTGATCGAAGGTCTCGCCGACTCTTGCCCCGTTATCGACGTAAACAACTGGTATTTAAATACTAAACTGTGTCATATACAAACAGCTAGATTTATTGACGAGACTAACTGTGTCTTACTGCCCCTCTGGGTGAGCTTTGGCTTATTTATCTTGCAGAAAAATTCATACAAATGCTGATCTGGCTTCGTACCGAAGATGTTCTTTTCTTTTTTATTGCGAAAAGGGCTTTCCCAACAATGTTGCGGTCGGCTTCCAGTCGAACCGGATGCAGCTGAATACCAGTATTATACATGGAGCGGCTGCCTATCTGATCTCCACAGCCCAGTCACTGGGTAACACGATACCCCTCGGTAAGACTGGTTGTCAGACTTCCTAGTTTCTGACTACACTAATCAACTTTTTATTTTTCACTTTACCTAGCTTGATGGCGTCCTACCATAGGCATGCTACACAATTGTTCGATTTGACATTAATCGGCACAGCCAGTCGGTAAAAAGAATGCAAATTTAGATAAATGTTCGGGAATAAGGCTATTCGGCTTAACGACACGTAGGTACACAGCGTGCAACTACAGGCGCGACGCCGACACCGGTAGAACAATTTCCGTGAAGTTTTCATTGAAATTGTTCCACCAGAGTCGCGTCGCCCCTGTTTGAGGAAGCCTTAAAGCGGGCCGTGTGGTAAACCACGCCACAGCAACACGCCACTTCTGTGAAGGTAGATGCCGAACGCAGTATGTCGATCGGCACGAGCCGAATGAAAACCGTATATATGTAGTAATTGCTTCGGGTCACCGAAGCGAGTGCCCTTAGCGAGCGTTCGCCTAGTACATAAGTTTTTTTACGCCCCTGGCTGGAGGCTTTAAGTTAGTAGTTTAAGGCAGCCACAGGATAGCCCGGTTAAGTAGTCATGGCCTCACAGGTCAGCTACGAGATGCCAAAAGGGTCGCCTTTGTTTGTACAACAAAATACTGCCGAATCGAAACCCGAACACGGAACAACTGTGTAGGATGCCTCAGGTTTCCCGAAACGGGATTCGAAAATATGTATTAGTTAAATAGGAATACTTACATGAGGAAGACATGGTGATATTTTTTGATTGATCCTTACACTGTAAATATCACAAGACCGCACTTTATGTCCAGCCCATTATAATTTAGTTAAATCTGAAACAAAGAATTAAAAGGTTCATTGATTTTACATAAATCCTACTCAATTACATGTATTTTTGTTTGTAATGAATAAACTCAAATGTTTTTTTTACCAGTAGAATGCTATATTATCAGTGAGTAACATAGGCTATCCTTACATATTTTAAAACAAAGTCCCCTGTCGCGTCTGTCTGTCTCTCATAAACTCAAAAACTACAGAATGGATTTTCAAACGGTATTCACCAATGGACGGAGTGATTCATGCGGAAGGTTTTTGTGTATAATTCATTAAGGTATTGTGTAAATTGGCTGAAATATGACGATAATTGTCGAAGATATCGGAAAAAATCACGCCGACTGGGAGCTTTACTGGCGTGCGCTGCGTAAGCCATAAGAGATACATCAAATTTATGTTCTACAGAATTGTAGATCTTAAAAGTTCAACAAAAATGTCCGCGATAGCATGCCTATCTTTTAAGGATGACCTACAGTAACCATTTTTATCTTTCAGAATTTTATGAAAAAGAACATTGTTATTTCCGAAGATATTTTGACCAGTATTATATTTATCCTTATGCAATAAAATCTGTTATTTAAATTGGGCATTTAATTTAGATTAAAATATCCCTTGACATCATATAATTCAAATGAATAGTATAAAAGATATCACAGATTCAAAATTACGCGTAAACAAGCTAGTAATTTATAAATATATCACGCGGGTGAAGCTGGTCAGTTGACCAGCGGCTTCGGACGCATGATATCTTTAAAGGACTTTATAACTATATTTTTATATCTATGGGTCTAAATAACATTTTTTTGCTAATATCCAAGAACTTTAATTATTTTTTTGAAGAACTCTACGTCAGAGAAGTGGTGGCTCAGTGGTAACAGTCACGGCTAACGAGTTTTAGGTCGTAGGTTAAAACTCTGAGAGGCGCCTTACTTTGTGTAAATAATTTCATCACCACTGCTTTCAAAACGGTGAAGGAAAACATCGTGAGGAAACCGGCATGTCCGAAACCAAAAAACTCGTATACAATATTTTTTTTTCTAACTGTACAGCTGTCTGTTCAGTTAGAAAAAAAATGATTAAATGTGTTGCTGGGGAGTTTGTTGCGCCACTTCTTCTTCCCAGCTAACGCACTAGGAAGTGGTGAAGGGTGGGCGTTTTGTTAAAATTACATAAGACAGTCCCCGTCTTATGTAATTTTGACGTTCGAAAAGTGCTGATTCTCAGCCTAGTTTGAATAAATGACTTTTGAATTTTGATTTTTGTTTCGAAGACGTGACATCTACCAACACACACTGGGCTCTCGTGCTCTCCTCTCACAGAGAGGAGGCCTGTGTCAACAGCAGTGGGAACATTATAGACTAATACAAATTATCCATTACAAATTTATTCATTCACTTTCCTTCATTGTATCACAAACAGTTAGATCTACTCAGTTTACAATGAAAAATGTTTTCCATTGAACAAAGATAAAAAATTGTGTTTGTTGACATTTAGTACAATGTATATGCTTAAAAATTCAATATAGGTTTACAAAATTATTTCGGAAAGGTAATACTGGGCGGAAGGTCAACTCAGGATGTATGAAATAGCGCCAGGTCACAGGAACAACTTGCGACCCACGGATGCCCCTCAAGTTAAAGGAGAAAATCTACAAGTCCATGTCCATGATACTGTATGAATCAGAATGCTGGGCCGTGAAGAAGACGGATGAAAAAGATTGCATGTAGAGGAGATGAGAATTAAGACATGGATGTGTGGAATGACGAAATTGGATAAAGTAAGAAATACAATGTCGCCCATGGACATGTGCCCGCCAAATTTTCTCTGAATATTCATGACAAATTATCGAAAATTACCTTTAAAAGGAGGGTCTATCATTTTTTTTTTTTTTCAATATCCCCTTATGATTTTATGGACTCGTGGACTCGTGGTTTTTTTTTCATAGTCGACAAATTTTACTAAAAACTGTTAGTTAATCCGATAAAATAACTCATAAGCTTTTGGAAATAATAAACAGGATCGAAATCGAGGCAATCACATAGGAGATATGGCAAACGCTACTAATAAAATTTAAAATTGAATAACATGTTATAGTTTATTTTCAATAATTTTTCATGAATATTCAGAAAAATACGGGCGGTTACATGCCCATGGGCGACATTGTATATAATATAATAACATAAGGGGAAGTTTAAGAGTGGTGCCAGTGACAAGAAAGTTGAAAGGAAATCGTCTGGCCTGGTATGGGCAGGTGATGAGGAGGGAGGAAATGCATGTGACTAAAGGAGTGATGAATATAAATGTTGATGGATAGAGTGGGAGAGGAAGGCTAAAGATGGGTGGACTGTGTGAGGAATGATGTGAAAGAGAAGGGAGTGTATGATAGTGTGACGGTTGACAGGGGAGAGTGGAAAGAGAAAACGTGTTGCACCGACCCCACGTAACATGATTAGTGGGTGGAAGATGAGACGAGAAACAAGAAACAGAATTGATGTCAAAATGGTTTCTATAAAGTTAAAAGACTTAGACGACAAAAAGGCTTGGCACTAATTAAGCTACTTCAATGTATGTGCCCCCCCCCAGCAAAAAACAAGTGTTTTAGAATCAATGACTACATAACACTATATGAGCTCATATAATTGTTTAGTTTATTTTAGTTGACTGTATAATTCAATTTATTATTGACATAATCTACTCATTACAATGTTTTTATTTTATGACTTGTATTGCAATTTGTGGTAATACAAGTCATAAAATAAAAACATCTGCCGCCATTTGGCTGTCATTCGTGGATCTTTGAAAGTCATTACGAGTCTTCAGAAACCCGAAAGTCTGACACCAGTCTTACCAAGGGGTATCATATTACCCAGTTACTGGGTTGTGGAGGTCAGATAGGCAGTTGCTCCATGTAAAATATTGGTATTCAGCTGCATCCGGTTAGACTGGAAGCTGACCCCAACATAGTTAGGAAAAGGCTAGGCAGATTGATTGATTGCAATTTGTGGTAATGTAAATTATGTTTGCATAAATACTGTTTCATATACGATAGAATCAAGTTTTTCCAACTGAACAGACAGCTGTGTTGCTGGGGAGTTTTTTGCGCCACTTCTTCTTCCCAGCTTAAGCACTAAGAAAAGGTGGTGGGTGGGCATTTTTGGTGGACTATCTTATGTAATTTTGATGTTCGAAAATTGCTGATTCTCAGCCTAGTTTGAATAAATCACTTTTGAATTCTGAAGGTCTAATACTCAGGTACTGGAACAGGACATAAGTAGTGCCTTCAAATTGTGCCTTAAAAAAAAAACTTGTACCCAGTGCGTATTTGATTATTGTATTATGATATTTTTAATTTTTACATTATTATTAATTATTTTGACATTATTAGTAATTATTACCAAAATTTGCCAAATCTGTTTAAGACGTGTATGTAATTACCTACTAACAAATAGGATTTTTTGATCTCTGGAAAATAAATTAAGTATTTGAATTACTACTGTTAATGTACACCATATACACAAATTATAGATGTACTTAACATTTAAAGAGAAAAGACATGGACAGTAGCTGGTTACAAACTAAAAGTATAATTAAACACAGTTGATTGACTTCAATAAAATACTGAATAAAAATTAATGAAGAGCATATTGTGGGGTTATCGGAGTAACAAAATTTAAAATTAATACGAAATTCTAATACATAAGTAAGTAATTCTACTTTCAAAGAAATTATGTGACTAAATGATAATAATTGTAAAGTACTTTTTTTCCGAATACAATGCAGTTAAATGAGATACTTACCTAAAATTATGTTTATATTTATTTCCTTTAAAACACTTATAAATTATTTTTTAAATATTAAAATTTAAAAAAATTTAAACATAAAAATATTTATTTATTTTATTATTATACTTGCTTTATTATTTTAGTTTTGGTTGAAATAATATTTTAAAACATATGTACTCACTTCTAGTCTCTATATTACGTAAATGACAGATATTTACAATAAAATCTCAATATTTATATGTTCCACTGATAAATCAAGGTCCAATGCACTCTCATTAACATAAGTAGGGCACTAACTCCTTGCAACGTCGATTGACGACAGCATAAGGGCATAAAGAGCATTATTTCTGATTTCTTATCTAAAACCTGCTAATCCTTGAAAATTGTGTAATATCTGCGATTTATGCACAATATCTACAGATAAACCTGACGATAGACCTTCTTAATTGTCGTTTGCAATAAATAAAATCAACTAAACAATGAGAAAGTTGCGTACGACACAGACTTCACAGAAATCATTGTTATGTTACTTTATGCGATGTTTATGTCAGAATTATCGCTAAATACAAGTGGTTAACAATACTTACAGGTATAGCAGATTCCTCCACAATGCTGTTGACCTTTATTTAGGCCGCCTAAACGTACATTATTGCAGAAAACCGATAAAATTGTAAACTACTTTTTATCACGAACTAACACCTCACGATTTTTCACGTTTTTACACCACAATTAAAGATTAAAATTAAATAAAACACTATACGGAAGAAGCTCGTTTACTGGAAATTTATCAAAACTATTTTTTTTAGTTTAATTGTTGATAATTTAAACAAAAAACCCTTTTCTGTGAACAGCAGTAAAATGTACTTTTCATTTCATGTCATGTTGACGTTTGCGTTCCGAACACCTTATTTACCTAGAATATTTTCGACATCGTAACTAATAATTAAATTTAAACTTTATCCAAATCATGAAAAATTTTAACCACAATAGAATCCAATTTATGTATTTAATAAAAATTAATGCAGGAACTTTGTACTTGAAAAACTGTTTTAGGTTTTTGACCGACACAGTAGGGTGGTTCTAGTTCTAGTTAACTGACGAAAGTTTATCCGACTGAAAAAAAGAATCAATAAAATTATTCAAGCATGAAAAAGGATTTTTTTGCGGCGTTGTAACCAATATACATATAAATATGGGCCATCTGTCTGTCAGCAGGCTGTATCATATGAACCGTAATAGGTGAACAGTTAAAATGATCATAGATTGTGTAAGTATTTCTAAAAATAATCATAAAAATTGTTATAGTTTTCTTCGGCATTTTTTTTTTTGTTGTAAAAAAATGTATACTTAGTGTTAAATATTGTATGGTGGTACGGTACTGTTACGGACCGTAACAGTACCGTACCACCATACAATATTTAACACTAAGTACACATTTTATTAGTGTGTGTCGTGTTGTGAGTCGGACTCGCATACGAAGGATTCCGTAACTGAATCCTTCGTATGCGAGTCCGACTCACACTTGGCAAGTTTTTTTAACCTAAGAAGCGTAATTTGTTTTTTCTTTGTATTGTCAAAGTGAAAAGGACTGTCAGTCTGAGAGTCAGGCGCGGTCCGGGGGGGGGGGGCGTCCTAGGGGGCCTTCGATCTGATCGAAGTGTTAAGCAAATTCGGGAATTTGGGCACCACTACACTCGGATTAGGGCCAGCTTTCAAAACCTAAACTTCTGTTTAACGAGTTTAAGCTTTTCTTCACGACAAAGTAAGTTGTCTTCCTGTTAATTGGTCAAAAGAAAAAACAGAACCTATTGAAGGCGGGGTGCTGAAATTTTGAGGCTCGCTTGTCTTGATTCTTGAGATTTTCTTCTTATATCTACAAAGCAAGTAATTCTTAGTTCTTTTGGAATGATTAAAACAAAATCTAACGTAGGTACCCGAAGGTGCAAAATTTTTGAGCTCGCTTCGCTCGCTCTTGTATTCTACTTGTTTATAATTGCTTGGCCTTTGCTGCATAAGTTGACAAGGTAACTCTTATTTCTGTTTGAAAATGTAAATCAAATTCTAAGAAAACAACCTATTCTAGGCGGGGTGATAAAATTTTAAAGCTCGCTACGCTCGCTTGTCTTGATTCTGTCCTAATATTTATTATTTATCAAAAAGCCAAGGTGACCAATTTGGCAGCATCGTAAAGTACCCTAGCTTAGTTACTGCGACCAACTGTGAGAAAAGATCAGAAAGTTAAAAAGTTACTTATTTAAAAAGTATGCATCATTAGATAGTCATAAAGTTTTTAGAGTAATAATTAAATATTTTCCCAATATTCCTCGGCGCCCATGATGACCCCCCCAAAATCTTAGGCTGCGACCGCGCCTGCTGAGAATAAAGTGGGTGATAGACGTGCGGACTTAAACTACGCGGTTTTCGCCAACTTACTCGGGTTGCCGTCGGTGACACACGTGAGCTTGTTGTCGAATTTTCTGAACCAATTAGTACTACACCAATACAAACATTACACAAAAATGTCGAAACAAAATGGCGGCTCGCGAGTCACGGCGTTGACTGACGTACGAAACTACGATCCAAGAAGGGCTACGAGCAAATTTCTAACCTGATAGATTGCCGACGAATTTACTGAGCGGTTTTAAAGTACGCGCACATAGCATGATTGATACACGGGCAAGTAAGATCGTCCACCCCTATAATACGCGTACTTGCTCGTGCCTCTATCACCCCTTTAAAACCAATTTATTTTAGGATGCTGATCATTCTGAACTTCGTCTTGTTGAAAAGACAGTCGTCATTTCATAGTAAAATTCTAAATCGATCGACTACCTAATCATCCATGAACACTTCCTACCTCTATCGTTGTCAAGGGCGTTGACGTCACTTACTTGTCAAATTGTCGACGTAAACAATCCTACAGAGCTACGGAGATTTCCTGTATTTATTGTTTGTTTTTATATTAACCTCGATTAAATAAACATGTCGGCACATAACGTGAACGTCTGCGACATCACAGACGACGTGAAGGAAGTGTTAAAGAAGTTCAGATTTCAGAAACATACGTCGAATTCTGCGCTTATTCTAAAGGTATTTTGGATATAGACTTTTCTATTTTCTTTTATCATTATTCCTGTTCTAAGTATCTAAAAAGTTTGTTTATCTATTCTTCTTCCTATAACCTGGGTTTTGATCGTATATTTCCATAATTATATTGCTTCATTGCGTCTGACTCATTGAACCGTATCTCCTGCCGTATTTACGTCATTTACATGATATTAAAGTACATGCAGAGGATTTGCTTATTATTTTATTAATTGGAATGATTCATAGTGAATTGGCAATATAGGAAAACCTCAATCACATAACATTCAAACCAACTTAAATGATGGGGGTTCTGTGTTCTACCGGTGTGACTTAATGTCTGCAGTTTTGTCAAAAACTTCTAAATTTAGTTTTTGGGCACCTTAACATCGAATTGGAAAGACTATGTTGAGATGAGCTGAGATTGAAAATATATTCTATGGCACTCGGCAATACACGAGTTTCAAATTAGTGAAAGAATTTTTCGAACCAGATCAGTAGTTTCGAAGATTACCCCATTACATTCAAACTCACAAATTCTACCGCTTTATAATATAATATACTAGCTTCTGCCCGCGACGTCCTCAAGAATTGGGCTACTCAATGCAAAAAAAAAAACTGACTGGTAGTTCCGGAGATTACCGCCTATATACAAACTTACAAACAAACAAAGGAGACTGTTCAAACGTGACAGACGGACATGGCGAAACTATAAGGGTTCCTTGTTTACTACGGAACCCTAAAAAGTATAGATTGGATATACCTTTAATTTTAAGTAACAACTTATCCACAATTTTCAAAATGACATTCCACATTATCTCTCCATCTCTACAGTATCAGAAAGGTGTGGTATCTTTAAGGGTGTGGTACTGACCATCGAATTGAACAACATTCTCCATGGGATAAATATCATAATTGAGGAAAAATAATCAGCTGTTCCATATAAAACTTCAATGCGAAAGTTGTACAGTCAGATCAGGGGTTCCCGACCTTTTAACATACGCGAACCCCATTTTTTTTTCATCGGGAAATTATCAAATAGCTTCTCCCGCTCTGACCGGAGCGGGAGGGCGTGTCAGACTCTTACTTACTAAAAACCCACCCGTGTTCCTTCAGTTGCCTGTACATTGCCAGGGGCCACGGTATCCCTTTCAGACTTTCCGCGACCCTGGCAGGCATCGGACCTAGGGGACCCCGTCAGTTGTGCTGACATCTCTTTGAGGCGCGCGTGGAACACAAACCGTCGTCGGCCCGGGCCTGGTCCTTATCGGTCGGCGAGCTACCCATTGCTCACCGTCCGCAAGCCCGCACCTACGGTGGCCGGGAATCCGCCTGTATCGGCGATTCCCGACGCCCTGGGTGTCTCCTGCGGCTCTAGAGGCGTGAGAGCGCGAAATTTGCCCCCACCCTCCTTCGCGAGCATTACTGCTAACCCCTCAAAATTTCCTTTTAATTACTACGCCCCTGAGTTACTTTGTCGACATATGCAGAAAAGCATAAGAAAGTAAAGCGACCGAAAGTGAGGTCGAAAATGCACCCCCTTGGCTAGGTTACATTTTCTTTTGATCATTCAAACAGAAATAGGAGTTACTTTGTGAACTTATGCAGAAAAGTTGAAGAATCAAGAGAATATAGAATGGAAGAGCGAACGAAGCGAGCTCGAAAATTGTAGGAAGCCGCCTCGGAGGTTCGGCTTTCTTTAGTCCATTAAGAAAGAAATAGAAAAACTTATTTTGTCGACTTATACAGAAAAGCTGAATCTCGTTTTATAGCACGTATTTATGTATAATGAAACGTTTGGGTTTTGGAAACTAGTTTTAACTTTTTCTAGTACCAAGAACATAAAATTTAATAAATCTATACTTAATTATTGAAAAAAAAAACCATAGAGTCGTAAAGAACCCTGTAAAAAATCGACACGTGTTTCACCTCTCAACGAGGCATCCTCAGGATGACGATTGACTTGTTGCGAACCCGGACACGCCGTGTTGCCACGTCAAGCGTCGAGCGTTTCACTGCTCTCGACGCTTGACGCATGTTGGATTTCCACAGTCACACCTGAATCAATTAACTTTATTATTGGTCACTCTACGCCCCCCGAGGGGAACGCGTCCCACCGGTTGGGTATCCCTGAGTTAGATGGTCTGTACCACACTCTTAAAAACCACACCTTTTTGATACTCTGTATGACACCCAAAAACGTTCATGAGCTTAAATAAAACCTAATCAATCAATGACACAGTCCACTGCTGGACATAGGCCTCTCCCAAGCTGCGCCACAACACGTACTCCGCCTTCCGCATACAATCTTATTATCTTCTATTATGACTCCTCTTTTAGGTCGTTGGCAGCCGGATCTTTCCGGGGGTTTTTCATCGGGTTTTTTTTTGTGGTGGGGCAAAAACTGCCGTTTTGCGCCCCCCGCCAATCCTTTATGGGAGATGCGCTAAAGTAGCCCGCGAAATCTAAATTTTCTCGAAATTAAAATTTTGGCAGCAACCTATTAATCAAATTTTATCGATCGATAATGCGCCAATCCAACAGGGGTGCCAAGACTGTTGAAAAAAGAAAGAAATTGAAAGATAAGTGCTGCGCGTCTCATATATTGCAAAGTTGCGGTGTGCTGGTGCACTTGTTTGTTACGCTTGAATTTGTCGCTACTTGAAGTTGGCTCCCGGGGCACGGGCCCCGGTTTGCCCCCATAAATCCGGGACTGGTCGTCCGTCGATCTAGCTGCGGGGCGTCCCACACCACGCTTGCTAATACGTGGTGTCCACTCCTTTGCTCCGGTCTTTCGACAAACATGGCCAGTCTACTGCCACTTCAGCTTGCTGACCCTGCAAGCTATGTCGGTAACTCCGGTTCTTTTCCGCATAACTTCATTTCTGATTTTATCCTTCGAAG
This sequence comes from Agrochola lota, assembly GCA_947364205.1. Taxonomy (NCBI): domain Eukaryota; kingdom Metazoa; phylum Arthropoda; class Insecta; order Lepidoptera; family Noctuidae; genus Agrochola; species Agrochola lota. The sequence continues at coordinate 1,260,287 of OX376246.1, read as the reverse complement.
AAACTCCGAGCGTAGGCCGCTCCATCGCGCTCTAAGCAACCTTGAATTTGTGGACCAGCCCGACTGTCAGTGTCGACGTGTCGGTACCGTATGTCATAACGGGCAGGACGCACTGGTTGAAGACGAAGAGAAGAGTCTTCAAACATTGCGGGATAAGCGAGACGAGAACCCTTGCCGTAGTTTTCCAAACGCTGCCCAACCCAACTGGATGCTCCTGTCGTCTTCTTTCTCAAAGTTGTGTCTACCTGCCTGACTTGCCCTAGGTAGAAACTCCTTCACAACTTCGAGAAGCGACCCTTCAACTATAACATAATAAATTAATAAAATTCATTTATAGAAAAAAAAAAAACAAAAAAGTAAACATAAAATAAAATAAAATAAACATAATTCTCTTTCCCTTTTTTTTTTTTTTTTGATGGTGGGAAATCATCAAATGACTTCTCCCGCTCTGGGCGGAGCGAGAGGGCGTGTCAGACTTTTACTGACTAAAACCCACCCGTGTTCCTTCCATTGCCCGTGTGCCGGGGCTGCCGCGATATCCCTTTCGGACAAACCCGCAACCCCAGCAGGCATTGGTCCGCAAGCCCGCGCCAACGGTGGCCGGAAGTCGGCTCGTGACTTCCGACGCCCGGGGCGTCTCCTGCGGCGACTAAGGGCCCGAGGGCGTGCAGCTTGCATGTCCCTCGCGCGCTCCGCCTCCTCCTTCGCGAGCATAACCGCTTCGCAGAAGGAGGTGACGGCCTCCCATGCACTCTCGCTCCGAACCATGGCCTGCACCAGGGCCGGACGCGAGAGATCGCCTCCGTGAGGACACGGCGGTGCTCCGCCCAAGTAGGGCAGACCTCCACCGTATGCTCCACCGTGTCCTCCGGGCGATCCACACAGTGGTGACACCAGGGCGTTTCCTCCCGCCTTATACGGAACAGGAACCTCCCGAAACAGCCGTGTCCGGTGAGGACCTGCGTCAGGCGGAAGGTGAGGACGCCGTGGCGCCTCTCTAGCCACTCCTCAAAGAGGGGAGTTATCGCCACAATTGTGGCGTGCCCAAATTCTCTTTCCCTTAAGGCGACGATAGCCAACTTCTAATGATTTTATACTGAAGATCACGCCTAAACGAGTACTCGTAATGATTTGTAAAGTTATGTGTAACTCGGATAAAACACTGAGAATCACGCAAAATCTATCAAGCGTATTTTTCTGAAATTTCACAATTTTAAAGATTTTTAATAATGCGTCTAATTTGGAACAGCGCTCCTTGATGGGCGAATCCTATTTCTGGCTGGACGTACGACGCGTTGCGTGAGCTCAGTACAGAACACGCAAGCTAACCACTCAAGGGCACTGGCATATATCTGCGTATCCCAATTTATTACGCGTGAACCCTGATTCTTTTTCTAAAATAAAAGTAGCATTAGTAACTCCATATAACATCGGTATTGACAGTTATATTTATTGCCTCCTGCCCATCTTATTTACAACTCCTTTTAAAATGATTTAAATTTAAAATTCTCCATGTTCAGAGAACATTCTCTCGGCACATCACTATCTGCGTTCGCAATTTATTTGCCAATAATGTAAATAAACACGAGTTTTCCTCTTAGATAAACATCAACTTAATATGGTGTAAATAAAGTTGATTTTAGACCGACTAAAATCGGTCTGTTGAAAAGTTATAAAAAATATGAAGTTGTAGCGCAAACTGAACCTTATGTGTAGGTATTAAAGTTGTTTTTCCTAAAACTCCTGTTTGTTTATATGTTTAGTAAATGAATTGTGAACGCAGATTACCTACGACACGTAAGTGGCAGCCGTCACCACTGGGTCACCACAGATTTCCATTAGTTATTATTACTCATTGTGTTATTGTGGTTAAAGATAGTGCCATCCACCGAGGCACTATCTATAACCACAATAATACAATGGAGGAACTCGTGGTTAAGTAATAACAACCGCACGGGTCGATCGATCAGGTTAAGCCACCCTTGCCGGGGATAGTCCGTGGATGGATCTTTACATATCGAGATTCCTCCGTGCTTCGGAAAGCACGTTATTCTTGGATCTTTGCCAGTCGTTATGTGCAGTCAGAAGCCCGGAAGTCTGACAACCAGTCTTACCAAGGGATATCGTATACCCTACAAGAAGCCTCTTCTCATACAGAGAATGCACGAGCAAAAGAAGGTCATCAACCGCACACTAATCTGCAAACACTAAAACCTGCCATTTAAACATCAGTAATCCTTGCACAGCAAGAAGAAGACCAGTACCCCCATGTCCTACAAAAACCACGCACACGAATTTTGCTAAACGCCACTACCCATTTCTAAGCGCCCTCACTTATAATATATTGAACCAGATTTTCAATATACATTCCCTTAACACATTTCATTGTAAATCTAAAATTAAAGAATATCTTTTAACTCTTGACTACAGTAAAACAGAAGACCTAGTAAAATAGCTATATACATGACCAATACAATGACCACTCTATAAACTTACCGCTACACACACCCTCTCACACACACACATCTCCTCCAACACACAACACACGAACTCGCACACGCAGTCACCACATCTCTTTCACATAAGAATAGGGATGATGACAAAAATATTTTTTTAGTCCATCTGAGATTATAAAAAAATATTGGACACGTATTTTTTATTTTTTTACGTAATCTAAAGATTACGGCGATACATTGCGGTAAAATGTGCCATGACGTCACGAGTATGTAGATTTTATACGTACTAGTGACGTAGGGACCCCCACTCCCCAACTTAAAATGCGTTTTATCTAAGTAATTTTTTATTAATATGATAAAGCAAAAAATACGTGTCTAATATTTTTTAATTATCTGACTGACGGACTAATTAGTATTTCATTTTTTTTACTCAGGCATCATCCCTATTAATTTGGTAAGACGGTATAATTTGTACCCCTAAAAAATAAGTACTACTACTTACTTACCTGTAATCATGTATAAATATAATGGACGGATGGATGACCCCTGTACCTAGCATGGGGGTCATTGATCAAATTTATGTGCACTTGTAAGTCCTACGCTGTAAATGCTGCGCTTAATTACCGTGTACATTACTTATGGAAAAAAAAAAAAGGTAAACAATGAATGAGCTGGTGAGTTGATCACCAGCTTATTCATTGTCTACCTTCTTTTTATTTGCCATTGTAGGGGCAATAAGCATAATCACCTGATAATGTTCCTACTGGTTGGGCTCAGGCCTCCTCTCTGTGAGAGGGAGTGGGCCGTAACACACCCGTTGTCACTCTAAAAATCCTCATCACTTTTTCTTAACTTTCTGTCTTAATAACCAACTGCTTTTCATTTAATTCCCAGGTAAACAGAGAGAAGCAGACCCTGGAGGTGGATGAGGAGTTGGAGAATGTGGAGCTAGAGGAACTGCAGGATATCTTGCCGTCGCACCAGCCGCGGTTTATTGTGTATAGGTCAGTGTACAGAAGTTGTTGTTAAAATAAAATATAGTATAAATGTGTGTGTGTGTCACGTCATTTGCACGAAATACCCAATATGTCGTGCAAATGACGTTCATTATTTACTATAGTTTGACCGGGATCACTGTTCCGCGCATTAGGAATGCGCGGCGAGACGACGAGCAGCGTTGACGAATGAGCGGCAGGAGGGACGTCGTGCGCCGTGAGCGTTGACGAATGAGCAGCCTCAACTCAAGGTGCGGAACAGCGTTCCTGGTCAAACTATAATAACGTCATTGGCATAAAATAGGCGGGTCGTAAAGATTGTCTATAACATTTTTTTACCGATCAATTCGGATGTTTATAAATATATTTTTTATGTATGCTCGGGCATAACTCCGTCATATAGACGGATTTGCAAAATTATTTTTTTGTTTGAAAGAGATCAGGTCAGGATCTGAAGATGGGATCCTGGAGAAATCGTGGGAAATCTTCAAATATTATAGGCACACCTATAGCGATTTGGGTATTTTTTATAGTAACTCGTGCAGTTGCTCTCGGAAAGCACTATTTGGTGAAGTGTAACTGATGATGAAGACCACAAATGGCCACCGGAACTACTCAATAATAAGTATTTCACGGGTTGCGATTTGATTACTTTAATAAATTCAAAAGTTATTTATTCAAACTAGGCTGAGAATCAGCACTTTTGGAACGTCAAAATTACATAAGACAGTCCCCTAATACGCCCTCCCTTCACCACTTCCTAGTGCATTAGCTGGGAAGAAGAAGTGGCGCAACAAACTCCCCAGCAGCACAGCTATCTGTTCAGTTAGAAGAACAAAAAAAAAGATTCTATATAATAATATTCAAAATAATTTACATTACGCAACACAAAACATAGTTTAAATTATTAGCCAAATGTCAGCTAGCACACGCTAATACACCAGACAAAATCATCGAGAACAGCTATGCTCAGGCAGAAATAAAAAAAATAACGTAAACAGAACTTAATAACTAAATAAAAGCCTCCAGGCATAAAGGGCGTGCCTAATACGGTTGCCAAACAATCTATGCTCGTCATAATGCTTACGGAGAAGTGGAGCTGATGGTGAAGTACCAGGAGAACTCCTCAACGATTAACGTCCCTGCATCGGGAAAAGCAATATATTGTAAAAGTTGATGCGCAGTTGACATTAGGCTATTGTAACTTAGATAAATTACAAACTGAGTCACTAAAAAGCGAGAAATAAAATAATTTTTATATATTGTTTTTTTTTTACATACTTAATATCGATGTATTTTTTTTCAGTTACAAACTGGATCACGATGACGGGCGGGTCTCCTTTCCTATGTGCTTCATATTCTATACTCCACGAGACGCGCACATGGAGTTACAGGTCTGTAACTAAAATACAAGTATTTTTATTTTTGTAATTAGGCCCCGTAATGCTAAAACGAACTAACCCACATGAAACGTTCTCCTATTTTCCGAATTATTTGCGATGATTCGCTAATAGGGATGTTGACAAAAAAAAATTTTTGTCCTTCAGGTAGATAATTAAAAAATATTAGACACGTATATTTATTACGTAATCAAAAGATTACCGCAATACATTGAGTAGGCAATGCGTTAAAATGTAGAATGACGTCACTGGCCGGTACATTTTATACTGACTTGTGACGTAACGAGCCCCCACTGGGATTTTAATGCGTTTTATCTAAACAATTTTTTATTAATTTGCTATAGCAAAAAATACGTGTCTAATATTTTTTTATTACCTGACTGACGGACTAAATATCCTCTATATCAGGCTTATTGGCAACAATAGTCCTGTCAGTGATGATGGATGGATCTCAGTACAATGTGATATTTCCATTTTCGAGAACTGGGTCGGGCACATACTTGTAGTACGGTACCTCAGAATCCACAAGCTTATATTACAAAGCAAGTTGCTGATGAATAATCCTGGCCACTTGGTTATGCCTGCGCAAGTACTCGCCGTTAGCTAGACGAGGACAATCAGAGATAATATGTCTGATGGACTCACCCGGACGGTGGCATGCCCGACACACGTCAACCGTCCCGTCCTTCATAATATGTCTCCGGTAGTTATTCGTCAAGATAACTTCGTCCATAATTGCACAGTCGAAACCTTTTTCCTTTATTTCATTTTGAGTTGGATACAGACACGCGGACTACATATATTTTATTTTTTATTGTATTTCACACTCCAGTTTCTTTATTTTTTATTTTATTTAATATATAATTCTGTATCTATCTTTCCGTGACATCACTGCGGGCCCTATCAGAATACCAGCGCTGCGACATTTACTTTTTAAATGTTGCAGCATCATGTTGAGATAGGAGCCTTTTGGCCTCGTACAGGACTGCATTAATTTTTCATTTAACTTTGTTTTTTTATTGTTTTTTCTTTATTATTTATGTTTAGTGTGTTTTTAGTTTAATTTGTGATTTCCTGTGCGAGTCTCAATAAATACGTTTTCTTTCTTTCTTTATTACTTATTATTTACATTTTTAAATATTTTTATAAAACCCATTTTGATTACTTATTATTTAAATTTTTAAATATAAAAAAAAAAAATTATTATTATTATTCCAATTTGCAGGTTATGTACGCTGGTACCCAAAGGGCATTAGCAGCGACTGTAGGCGCCCCTCGTTTACTAGAAGTACGAGAAATAGACGAGCTCACAGCTGACTGGCTCAAAGAAAAACTGAAGAAGTAGACTGATAAAGCCTCTACCAACCTTTCCAAAAAGAAAAAAAATCTTTAAAATTATATTTAAGGTCTGTTTTACTCCGCACAAGCACTGTAGCGGCAAATACATCGCCAAAAAAAAAAAACAATAGACGACGTACACGTGGACACGTCAAGCGTCGAGAGCAGAGAACTCTGCTCTCGACGCTTAACCTGTCCACACGTCAGGTCCGGGTTCGCAACAAGTCAATCGTCATCCTGAGGATGCCTCGTTGAGAGGTGAAACACGTGTCGATTTCTTACAGGGTTCTTTATGACTCTTTAAGAACAGTTAAGCGGATTAGGTTTCTAAATATACGTCGTCTATTGTATTTTATAATGGATTTCCGCAAAGTCACGCCTGAGTCAATTAACTATCTACATCGCCACATGTGAACTACGCATCACACTGACGTCACAAAATCCTGCATCGCGCAAACAGAGTTTACCGCGCTACCCGCATATACCGTGACATTTTAGTCATCTTAACTCAATGACTACTAAACCTTTACTAAAAAATATATTGATATACACCGTGACATTTTAGTAAAATACCTCTAGGAGCAAATAAAAAGTAGTTACAATATATAAAAAAAAAAAAATATGAATGTGCATTAGCATATGCATATATGCAAATGCATAAAATCCGATGTCTTCTAATGAAGACATTGAAGGCGATCCGTGACAGAAGTTGTGCTCTCAATGCAGTTTCGATGCCACATATATTAGTACTGCCATCTCTTTGTCGCTGCAGTCAACTCCGTGCTCTGTGACTATTGGATAAATAGTCTATGAGTATATCTGACAAATAAATTAACCGAAACTTATCCGGAGGTAATTAAACATGCCATGAGTATTGTTTAAGTACTGCCATTGTATGTAATGCTTGAAAGTAACCAGTTTTCGAGCAATATTTATAAAAGACAACATAGTATTAATATTGTGTGAAAAGTGAAAATTACTCGAAATCTTACATAATTAGTCTTAACCTACTTTTCTAAAAGTCTGATCTAAGAGCGTTTATTCTGAAAGTGGGCAACGTCGCAAATAAATGTCAAATATTTTGATAAACTTGGCAATATTTCTTATTTCCATACAGTACTGTAAATGTGGCTAACTGGCGAACTAGAATATTAATAATGAATTGCATTTATAACACTGAATTTGATGTTGTAGCCGTTTTAGGCGTAAGAAAGGCATTTAGAAAGGATCCAAATACTTTTTTTTACATCTAAAACTAAATATTCGGTGTTACGATATTAATTATTATTACATTACATAATTACGCTAAGCAAGCATAAGCTATTTGCGACGTTGCCAACTTTTAGGATAAGCGCTCTTAAGATTCTGACCATATAAATCTGGTGTTAAATCTTATGTTATATCAAGCCAGGTGCACTCCGCATTTTAGGTCTGAAGCTACAAGTATGCGGCGGGCTCGACTTGTCGGGCCAATTCAGTGAGTGTAACGTAGTCAGAAGATCTAAGAGTTACGCGATAGAAAGAGAGGCAACTTCTAGGTGAATGTAACTGTAGGTAATTAGCGCTATGCGACCTGAATTGCAATTTATTGTATCGTAGCAAGAGTCGCTTTTTATTTAAATGATTTTGCGGAGTGAACCATCTGTGGTTATATCGAGTTCACACAGTTCGATTTTAGTTGAACAACTTTTGTTGTGCCATCACAACTGAATAATGAATAATGAGATTTGTCAACAGATAAAATAGGACAACATTTTTTTTTTACTCCGTCGTCGAGATTACCAAAAAATATTGGACCCGTATTTTTTTCATTTTTTACGTAATCTAAAGATACGGCGATACATTGAGTTAAAATGTGCCATGACGTCACGAGTATGTAGATTTTATACTTACTTGTGACGTAGCGACCCTCATTGCCCAACTTAAAATGCGGTTGATCTAAGTAATTGTTTATTAATATGATAAAGAAAAAAATACGTGTCTTATATTTTTTTTATTATCTGACTGAGGGACCAATAAGTTTTTTTTTTTTTTTTACCCATGCATGCATGATGCCTGGGTAAAAAATAGTAGATTATTAACCAAGGGGATAAAGCAGTGTCTTCTGTCGCGGGTGACGATTTAAATCGCGAGCGTAACGAAGGACTCGAGGTTTACTCCCGAGCGTAGCGAGGGTGTTAAAAACTTAAATCACGAGCGAAGCGAGGGATTTAAGACGAGTCCTGAGTGTAGCGAGGGATTTAAGTTCACCCAAGACTAAGACAGCTTTATCACCGAGGAAAATACTCTACTTTTCGTACCATTTGCGAAAAAATTAATACAATAATAATATGAGATAAGCATTTATTAAAAATAATGACAATTAAAAGTAAAAGTTAACATTCGAAACATTGGTCCAATTATTGATAGAGAGAGTTACATTTTTGTTTGGTACATTTATTGTTGATGAGTTGATTTGAGTATTTCTCTGTTCTTGCGTCTGAGGAACTTGCGTTTCATTGTAGATAGTATACGTCGGAGATAGTGGTGGTGGTGCATCGTGAGTTACGGACGAAGATAAGATGCCGCATGATGGAAGTTGATGGTTGTGGCTCTGATGGATTAAGTTTTATATTTTTGTTAATTTGACTGCTTAATATGGTTTTATTCGCCATTGAGCTTTCGATATAACCCTCAGCTACTCCATCAGAGCTCCAACCACCGTGTCTTTTTATTGACGTAATATCCACCCCTTCATCCGCCAAGAAAGTCGCCGAAGTTCTTCTAAAGCAGTGACCGGTGTAGAGTTCAACATCTTTAAGTTTTAAATATTTAGCAATTTCCTTTGGCATATTGCTAATTTTATTTTTGCCGATGGCTTGTCGAGTACATTTCCCATTCCGATAGTTTATAAAAAATCTATTGTTTTCCATGTTGGTGGGACGTAATGCTTGGTATTTATGAATGATTTTAGTATATTGTCCTTGTACAATGAATGACCAATTTTTCTTTGTCTTAGTTTCCTTTACATTAATCAGCAGCAACTCATTAGAATGATTTTCAACGTCCTCCACCTTTAAGTTTACAAGTTCACATCCGCGGCAAGCACCATTGAGTCCAAAAATGAAGGCCACCTATAACAAAGATAAAAAACAGGTAAATATATAGAATAATTACCATTACTAAGTTACGAAATATTCACAGTTAAATCATGTATACTTACTTTTGTGGCCAGAAAAACTTCGTCAGGAGCTTCATTAAGAAATTTTTCCACATTTTGAGTCGTAAACATTTTAGACTTCTTTGCGCAATGCCCTTCTGATTTTCTTTTTAAAAAAGCCAGTAATTTCGTGAATCTATTTATTTTGATGCTTATTGTAGCTTTCAGTTTTGAGTATATGCACCAAAGTGTATTCGGATTCTTTATCTTGGATAAATAATCAAAATAGACAAGAAGTACTGATTCTGAAATTTATAGGCCTTTCGCACTTCTCCACGTTGAAAATTCTTCATAAGTTTTTAAATAATTTTCCTTGGATTTTGTTGGAAGCAAATTATTTATAATTGCGGCAGCATTTTCACTGATGGAATCCGACAATTCACTGTCACTGTCGCTTTGATTTAACATCGTAACGTATTTTTAGAACATAAGTTTATTTTATTTTATTTGAAGAAAACAAAAACGCGGCAAATTCCTAGACTAATATTTTTTTGTCGGAAAAGCAAAGGCATCAAGCTCATACGGCCTCGTCGGTTTTCGTAATTTTATTTAATAATCATAACTGCATAATAAATGCGTATTCCTTTTTCAAAAAGATGTGTAATGCTTTATATACAAACTCAATGGTGTAAACACAGATGTAGTTCAGTATAAATTTCGGTAAGTATTCCAAATTTAAATCACATTCTCCCCCTAGAGGATGAATGAAATTCAGTACAATTTTCTTTTCCTGTTTTTAACAGATTAAAAATGACTATTGTTATGTTCGCTTTTTGTGGCATAGAATGTCACTTTTTTGAGCAAGTGGTACGAAAAAAGATATATTGTATAGACTTTCCGTATAAAAGGGAGATACTTTAAATGTCTTCTTTTCTTTTTGAAGTATTATTGATTAATCTCGTTTATATTTTGGATTATTCCCTGTTTCAAGTGAACTGTATTTTATTGCCATTTAAGATTTTTATAAGTAATGTAATAATACCCTCGTCGTCTCGAAATGAACCATAAGGCCCTTGTACACGGCACGATTTCTTCACGGTACGGCGTAACAATCGCGCCGTAGAAAAATCGTGTCTGTCAACAAGCTTCCATAGTGATCCATACAACACTGACGACCGTGCCTACACACGGCGCATAAACCGTAGTTTTTCACTGCAAGAAAAACGTGTGTGTACAAAGAGCCCAAGGGCTATAATGTGGGTCAATAGCCCAAGGGCTATAATAGGTTGTTTACGTTTAAATTGGCTTTTTTGTCATCAAAAATTGTTTATTTTAACACCAAAGGTAACCAACCTATTACAAAGGTAAAACCTATTATTAAGCTACAAATAACCTACATCCAAATTGCGTAACACACTTTCAATCACAATTTGATATTTGCTAATCCATTGCTTCGTATGTTCGAAAAAGTCAGCTCAACAAAGTACTTGAATAACGCAATGAATGTTGTTGAACTGTCAAAATGACAGCCATTGCTACTGACAGTGTTACGGATCCCGCTCGTTTGGGGTCTTAATATTGTTGTTTTTTTCCTAGTGAAATTATTTTTATTCTCTTCTTATCTATCTAGTAATAAGTACAGCGTTTTGATATAAAGTATTTGTATAAAAACGTAGTTTTGTGTACGTATTTAGATGCATAATAATGTCGTTTAATTAGTGTCGTGTATAAGTAACTGTTTAATTATGAACTTTGTTATAAACTGTCGAAGAATTATGAACTGCAACAAACCATTTACAATTTAACGCATTGTTTTTCGATAGTTTATAAATTATCCATGAGAAACCGACAAATTGTGAACTGGTATGAAACTTGCTTGCGACTAAACAACCTGCCTAGCTGCGAGCAACTTGGAAGTAGCGCTCGCTGGCCGCGGCTACGCTCGCTTCGCTCGCTCGGCTCGCGCGCAATTTATAACGGTTCTAACCTAATTCACCAAGTTCACAATTTTTCTGGAAAATTGACGTTATTGGTTCATTTTATCTTAACTGGGTGAGGTGATTGATGGTCATATTCGCCATAAATATTGACAATTACTTTTCCCATAGTGTTAGAAATGATGAATAGTTTCGTCAATGAGTGTAAATTATGAATTTTTCTTGATGCTAAGGAGCGTCATATTTATTCCAAGATGTATTCCAATTTGTCTGTAATTTATTCCTTAAATTATTTAAGTTATTAGTCATTTTAATGTATGTTTTTATCATTCTTCTACATTAAATAAGGTCACGATTTGGAGTCGGCTTCCAGTCTAACCGAATGCAACCATTATTTGACATGTGGTGATGTGGCGTCATCTACATCGCCATATGTGAACTACGCATCACAATATCTGAATCTGCAAAATCCTCCATCGCGCAAGCAGAGTTCACCGCGCTACTAGCATGTATACAACGTCCCGACATCAACCGTCAGGCAGTAGCCCACCAGACGCAACACCCGTCTGGGCGGAGGATCCTCCCTTTTCTATGGAGGATGAGTTAACTTTACGCCCTGTTCCTCATACCTCTATAGGAGCAACTGCCGATCAGACCTCTTCAAGACCTCGTTTTTTTTGTATCGGCACAAACTATACGAGAATATTTAATGCCGTGGTAACAATATTATCCAGTCAGCAAGGTAGTAGCTCTAGGCTGACTGTCCAAGGCGCGGTACAGCGGTTTGGGACAAACTATAGAACCAAAAATTCTAAGACACGTGTCATCCACCGACCCGAACTAAATATCGAATATCGTGGCGGCCATTTTAATCGTAAAAGATATGATAACTACATACATTTAAAAGTTATATTTAAGTGCATGACAAGACTATCTTGCCATAATATAATATAATTTCATATAATAATACATTTATTATTACTCACAGGGTGTGCTTTTGTCATAATAATCACTTTTTTTTATATTTCATTACTATAGTATACTTTATTTACGGAAGGCTCGATTTAGTTATTTTTCTATAGTTGCTTTAACGACGAGCATGAAACGTCTCACGAATCCGCAATCGGTCGCGTGCATGTCACTTTTTTTCGGGAAACCGGAAATCCCTCTGTCGGCGAGATCACGCGTTCAGGTTCACCGAACGATCGTGTATTCGCGCGACGATCAAAATATGTAAAAGTTGTGCATAAGCAATTTGGATGCTGAAGACGGTTTTTAAAAGTCGTATTACTATATTATTTTGAACCCAGTTATGTAATAAAGAAATTAAAATCAAATTGTATATTTGTTAATCAAGCCTTCCGTAACTAAAATGAATTATATTTTTATTAAAAATAAACTAAGTATTGTAAATGTAACGTACACTAAACCAAAGCTTTCTAAAATAAATAATAATTTCTAAAATAAATTATTATAATTGTTTATAATGTGTGTTTTATAAACTTGTAGATGGCGACACTATAACGTAATTTAGCAAATATTAGGAAATGGGAGTACTAAGTGTAAGGCTACGTCCTAACCAAAGCGATCGTCGCAAGAACACGCAACCGTCGCGTTCATTTTGTTCAGCGAACCCGAATGCGTGGTCGCGCCGACAGTACGCGCTTTTCGGTTCCCCGAATAATTATAATTGTGTATTCACCCGACCGATCGCTTTTAAATAAGACATGGCGTAAAGCAACCATCGCGAGTTCGTGCTAATTTTGCTCGTACAACGTAGCGAACCCGTGATCGAATGGGTCCAAATTCATAACAGACATTCGCGATGATTGCGTAAACGCGTTCTCTCTTTCTCTTTTTTTTAAAAACGTTGCCCCGTACTAAGAATTTCTTCCTGTATCGTGGGTGCGTTTACAAACATAGAAACTCACATACACTAACACCCAGACCCGGAACAACTACTTGCAGATCATACAAATATTTGTTCCGTGCGGGGATCGAACCCGCAACACGTTGCGCAGCAGTCGATCGCTCAGCCACTGCGCCAACCGTGTCGTCAATTGTTCTATGTATATAGTATTTTTATCTCACGAAGCCACGCGCGCTTTACTTGTGGTTACCAGTGTACAAACACGCTGTAAATGTGTGTAAGCGCAGAAGCTGTCGGTACCGTGTCACTTTTTGTTTAGAAAACCAGTGAGCGACCTCTGTCGGCGCGATCACGCGTTCAGGTTCCCGAACAAACAGTTCGAACGAACGTGTATTCGCGGGACGATCGCTTTTAAATTGGACGCGGAGTTAGAACTAACCCTTGACTAAGTATCGTGGCTTGTAGAGACTAAATGCGCACAAAATGAGTGTTACCCTCCACATGTATTTTAATCAAGAATAATATTTTTCTATAAAATAATAAGCAAATAAAGTGTAATTTCTTCAATGCTAATATTGTCTCGCTCCGATAATAACATAGTCTATACTACATTGGTTTGGGTAATCAAGTAAAGGTAAACAAATCGTAAAAAGGTTTTTTTATTGATGACACTTTCTTCTTTAAAAATACGTTACTTATTACCTAATTAAATTTATTTTCGTTTTTATGATACTTTATTTTTTATCAATATATCTTAAATTACTTTTTGTAGATGTAACTGTTTAAGCGCATTTTTTTAGTTACATTTATATTGATAATTTAAAATAATATTTTGTAATCTGTCTATTGTAAAGAGCCCAAAAACACAGGTTCTCTAACCCCGCATTCCGATTTAGGCTGTAATCGATTTGAGCGATTTGAACGGCCGTCCGAATAAGCCTTAGCGCGATAACGATGTATTGTGAATCGTCATAGATGACGTCATGACATGCGCCATCTTGCGATAACGCCGACCATGCCTTTTACTATTAACACCGTGAGCGCTGTCAAAGATGACAGTTGTGCTGTTTTGTTTTGAGTCGCATCATAACTTTAGACAAACGTGGCATCTTCGAAATTGTGCTTCTGGCTACCGTGGCCACCTAACCAACGAAGAAGAAGAAATGTGTAGTATAAACACAAAGAAATATGTTAAGCAAGTTTTGACGTTGAGCGAGCACCGTGAGAACGTTCACGGGCGTTCCGAATTGATGACAGCCCTCAGCTGTCATAATCGTGATACCTAACTCGGAACGTCAAATATTGATGTCAGCGCTGTGAGCGATTACGTTCTTATTCGGAAAGCGGCCTAATAATAAACCTCGACGAATTATCAACTATCAGACGCCTTTGACAGCTCTCTCGTTGCGTCTTTATTTTTGTTTACCTTTAGCTAGTTGACACACACAAACTATAAGTAAATTGTAATAAGTCGTACATAGTATACAGTGATTGTAAAAGCATTTATATTATTTTGTAACGTTTGTATAAAAGACAACTTAGTAATAAATTATTATTCATATGAAATTTTGTTTTTATTCTTCTTTTTGTGAGTACCTCGTTGGTCTAACGATCGCAGGTGCAACTACTGAAATTAAATGAAATTAGTGACCGACCGAAGCTCCGTTTTCAACCATTTTCGAACAAACAATCATGATTCGGCCATATTGTAGTTTTCAAGTCGAAAATCAGAAGTTAGTGAATTGTCGCGCGTCATTCGGCCTAAAGCTCGGCAATATCAGGTGACGTCCGGCTAACTTCAGCTTAGCAAATTTTTGTATCCTCTAATCATTAAATGTGTTAAAATTTCAGTGTATAGCGGAAATATTTTTTTTTTAATGTCTAAATCGTTTTCGGCCGAAACTGAGACTAAAGCCGAAGCTTCTTTTTCGTTTTTGCGCGAAAACCCATTTTCGGTCGGACACTAAATTAAATGAAATTGTTTACTCTGTAGGATATTAGAAAACTTTTGAGGTCATATAAAAAAAAATATTTTAGATAGAATCGGCCTTTCTCCCCCCCCCCCCCCTGCGAAGAAATGGCGAAACAAACTCAGGGGCCAAAGTCTATTTTTTAAAGTCCAGTCATAATCTTGGTCAGATCATGTGAAAACCATGTAGAAGTGTCTGAAATGGTTTTTGAGGAAAGCACCACACAGATTTGAGTGGACCTGTGCAGTCAGTGTACTACGCATGGGGTCATGGGTTGGATCCTCGGGTCTGACTAGGCTAAGGTCAGTAGAAGCCTGGATTCATCCGTTTATCTACCCTAAAAAGTCTACCCTAAGGAGGATACTCAGAAACGTATGTTTGAGAATCGACCCTAAAGGTTCTCCCTCACCGGGAGCATTCGCCTGTTATGTACCGTTACAGAGTAGATTTTGAGCATTACGTTACAATATTGCCTCCCTGACGAGCAGTCGTCTTTAATGTAACATTTCAAATGAAATATTACAGACATTGCGCACTGCAATGCTCGGTTCTCCTCCCTCACAGATGTAATGCTCGAATTGTATCATTCAGGTTGCGCACTGTAATGCTCGGTTCTCCTCCCTCACAGATGTAGGTAATGCTCGAATTGTATCATTCAGGTTGCGCACTATAATGCTCAGTTCGCCTCCCTCACAGATGTAATGAACGAATTGTATTATTCAGGTTGCGCACTGTATTTCTCGGTTCTCCTCCCTCACTGATAAAATGCTCGACTCCGAACGTTAAATTACCGCCGAATTTTCCCGGTGATCCGAGCACCTTAAGCCTATAAATTCCGTTTATCCAACTAGGCCTTTTTTTTTGGTTGGGAAATTATCAAATAACTTCTCCCGCTCTGGCCGGAGCGGGAAGGTGTGTCAGACTTTTACTGACTAAAACCCACCCGTGTTCCTTCCGTTGCCTGTGTGCCGGGGTCGATTTTCGGACAAACTCGTAACTCTGACAGCCATTGGCCCTTACGGACCCCGTCAGTTGGTGCTGACATCTCTTTGAGGCGCGCGCGGAACACAACGCGCTGTCGTCCCGGGCCTTATCGGACGGCGAGCTACCCATTGCTCACCGTCCGATCCAACTAAGCCTAGGGTGAATTCTCAGACATACGTTTCCGAGTATCCACCTTAGGGTCGATAATCGGGATAACCCATTGGGCTCTCGGTTGTTTGCATTAGCATTGGACTCAAAAAAAATAATTGACATGGAACTCGAAAAAAAAAATCTGCTCTCATAACCTGATTGGGGGTCGACGGCGGCTGGTAGTATAGTTACTTGCAATTTATGAGTTAAGAAAATCTTATGGTTTTTGTTACTGCCACTTACCTACTCAGTTATCTACTTTAGCGTTGTGAAGTTATAGTCGATTTTCGAGTGACCTTTTGTTATGAAAAGGTTGCTTGCAATGGAATTTGAGCTTTGTCATGTATGAAATTGAGTTTGTGGTTCCAAAACAAGATATTAAGCCTATGTATAAAATTAATTCAAACCAGCTGAGGTGTCAGACCATAGAAGAAAACGCAAGGTGCCACAAAATAAAACCATACACATACAAAAAACCAGCTCTATTTAAACTTAATTCCCATTAGCTTGGCAGACGGCGTGGGGCACCCAGTCAGGTCGATTCCCTGCTTCTTCATATCTGCATAGTCTAGTTCAGCGAGCACCTCGTAACCACATTTGGCTGCTAAGACCTGGGAGGCTGTTGCTGTGAAGACTGTGGCTGACGCTTCAAGACCAAAGGCTTTGGAGAGCGGCACTCTGGGAAAAATGTTGATATGTTAGACTTTTAGGGTTCCGTAGGGTGCCAAACGGAACTCTATTACCAACAGGCGCGGCCCGAGGGGGGGAGGGGTCCTAGGGGTCATGACCCCCCCAAAATCATTCAAGCTGTCGACAACTTGAATGATTTACGTGTCTTACTAACTAAAAACTGCAGGTACTTGAGCCACAGTGACTGCGATGGGCATTCTATACAAAACAAAAATGTTAAAAAAACCTGTTAAGCCTTCGATCTGATCGAGGTGTGTGCCCAAATTCCCGAGTTTGCTTAAACTCGGGAATTTGGGCACCACTACACTCGGGTTAGGGCCAGCTTTCAAAACCTAAACTGCTGTAAAACGAGTAGCTTTTCTTCTCGACAAAGTAAGTTGTCTTCCTGTACAATGGTCAAAAGAAAACACAGAACCTATTGAAGGCGCGGTGCTAAAATTTTGAGGCTCGCTTATCATGATTCTTGAGCTTTTCTTCTTATGTCGACAAAGCAAGTAATTCTTAGTTCTTTTGGAATGATTAAAAGAAAATCTAACGTAGGTACCCGAAGGTGCAAAATTTTTGAGCACGCTTCGCTCGCTCTTGTATTCTACAAATTTATAGTTGCTTGGCTTTTGCTGCATAAGTCAACAAGGTAACTCTTATTTCTGTTTGAAAATGTAAATCAAATCCTAAGAAAACAGAACCTATTCAAGGCAGGGTGATAAAATTTTAGCGCTCGCTACGCTCGCTTATCTTGATTCTAAGCTTTTCTTCATAAGTCGACAAAGCAAGTAATTTTTAGTGCTTTTAGAATGATCAAAAGAAAATCGAACTTATCCGAGTGTGCCAAATTTTTGAGCTTGCTTCGCTCGCTCTTATAATCTACATTTTCATATTTGCTTGGCCTTTCCTGCATAATAAACTAAACTATCACTAAAATTCCTTACTTTTGGCTATTCGAATTTTAGAGCTATTCTGTTAATTAAATTCTCTAAATTAAAAAATAATTTTGACACAACTTAAATTGAATTTGACAATCGCAAATCCACGTGGTACCCGTGGTTTGCCCTAACCCGTGATTTTTTTTAGAGCCGGAGGCGCGCATGGGTGCAGCCTCGACGTGTTTTATAGGTAGGTATGGAATTTTTCACTTTTTGTATGGAAAATATGAAAAAATATTACCTACATGTTGAGCTGTAAGGGTTTATGGGTTTCCTTAAGGGGGTCGAAAAAATAAATACACTACTGCTTTTGCATGTGACGTCGAGATGTTGGTGTGAAATTTAGTTCATGACAACTTATTTTATCCCACACCCTTTTAATCGCGATTAAAAATTGTCAGGCTTAGTCTGGTTTGGTTTTTTACAAATTTCAGGTGAAAAACGTCAACTTCAAAATAGCAAAATTGCCATTTTCACTAAATTAAAACTCAGTACTATCTTAGTGCTGTCAAACTAAAATATAGTTAAATTGTGTCACTAGTCTATTTCAGAATGGGAAATCGTCGTTTGACAGGAATAAACGAAATTTTTGTAATTTTTAGTTTAGTTTAGAGTCATTTGTGACAAGAGAATCGGCACCAATGTAACTCTTAGTTCTGTTTGAAAATGTAAATCAAATCCTAACCTATCCGAGACGGGGTATTAAAATTATCGAGTTAGCTTCGCTCGCTGTTCTCATCCTACATAATCTAGTGTCGTAATATTTATTATTTATCAAAAAGCCAAGGTGACCAATTTGGCAGCATCGTAAAGTACCCTAGCTTAGTTACTGCGACCAACTGTGTAGTGATGGGTAACTCATCATTTTTATATGAGGTTGAGGGAGTACCACATTTTACCTCGCGAGGTCCTCAAGAGGTACCCCTCATTTGAGGCGAGGAGTCGTACGTCGATGTATTCACCTCACGAGCCGAACTCATTCTGTATATTCTGTACAATTATGAAAGTCGGTTCATTCACTCACTAAGCTCACTCAATACTCACTCGCGAGTACTCGCGTCAGTAATGTCAATGTCAATTATTAAGTGAGGACGCGTGAACGAGTGAGTTGATTCAATGTTGAAATTCGAGTAACTCTTTCAATTTGCGATCACGAGTACCTCAAACGAGGCACCTCATGAGTGAGGGACACATCTCTGCAACTGTAAGAAAAGATCAGGAAGTTACAAAGTGACTTATTTTAAAAGTATGCATCATTAGATAGTCAAAAAGTTTTTAGAGTAACAATTACATATTTCTCCAATATTCCTCGGCACCCATGGTGACCCCCCCCCCCAAAATGTTAGGCTGCGACCGCGCCTGATTACTAAGCCTCCTCTGTCAGTCCGTCTGTCTGTAAGCGGGCTGTATCTCATGAACCGTAATAGGTAGACATTTGACATTTTCACAGATTGTGTATTTCTGTAGCCGCTATAACAACAAATAATAAACATTAAATAAAGGTAATTATTAAAAGGGAGTCCCGTAAAAGAAACGTGTTTTTTTCGGCGTTTTTTGCTCGATCTTAAATCTTAAAGGACTTGTCACACTGGATGCTTTCTGCGTCCTGCGCTCTGGTCAACTCGAACGCAACAATGCAAATAATGTTCACATAGGATACGGGCAGCATCCTATATGAACGTCATTTGCATTTTATATATATTTTCTGTTATTACGAACTGACTATGCGAGCACAAGCAAAGGACGTAGGGAACGCACCGGGCAGACGGTCGGGGTGGGAAGGACGTCGAAGGGCTGCCCTGTTGCGGGTAGGCGGGCAGCGGGCGGCGGGCGACGGGCGGCAGTCCGGACAGTTCATTTTGAAAAAAATTACATGATAAATAATTGATAAAATAACTTTTGAAAATGCCAAATTCGCTCGCTGACCGGTAGCCGTGCCCAGATCGCTGACCAATTGCCATGCCCGAATCGCTGACCGGTTGCCCTGACCATGATTAAGTTCACATAGGGTGCGGGCAGCGTAATATTTGACCGAACCGCAGGACGCAGATCGCCTCCATTGTAACAATTCCTTTATACGGCACGGTACCATATGGTTTAAGTGTTGGGTGAGGTGTTATTAGTTTTTTTTACTTTGAAAATCCCAGTAGCTGCTCTGAGTCTGGATTTGTGCAAGATCATGATAACAATTTGATATAGAAAGCACCTTTTGTTGTAGCAGTAGGATTTTACTAAAAGTGTAATCTAGTTAATTGATTCAGGCGTGACTTTGCGAAAATCCATTATAAAATATAATAGACACAATATAAGACAGATTTAGCTCTGCTCTCGACGCTTGACGTGTCCACACGTTGGGTCCGGGTTCGCAACAAGTCAATCGTCATCCGGAGAATGTCTCGTTGAGAAGTAATACACGTGTAGATTTGTTACAGGGTTCTTTATGACTCTTTAAGAACAATTAAGCGGATTAGGTTACTAAATTTACGTCGTCTACTGTATTTTTTTGTGTAATCTACCCCAACAGATGTACGTTGACTGAACCTACTCTGGCTACTCCTTCAATAAATACAGGCGTGCAATCATATTTTCCTTTTTTTTTAAACCTACATTTTAATCATCATGTCCATAACCGGCATGCCTGAGAGATATATCCAGGGCCGCGCACGCGCCGCCCATATGTGCGAAGTGTGCAACGCACACAGGCGCCACGGCACTACCCCTAGCCGGAGGCGGTTCTGAGACTTAATTTTTACCCTATTTCATTCAATAATCATCATAGTCGAATATTGACAAGTGAGCACAAATCTCCAAGACAATATTTACGTCTGCGGTTCGTGGAATGTTTAGGTCTCGGGTTTTAGTTTTCATGAATAAATATGAGCTCTGCGTTAAAATCAAAAGCACCGCTATGTTGCTTAGGCTGCGGTCTGTCTGCTATGATAGCTTTTGCATTATAATAATGTAGTAGCTTCAGGAATCCGCCGGATGCGGGAAGCACAGAACCAGTCGAAGTGGCGGTGCTTGGGGGAGGCCTATGTCCAGCAGTGGACGTCTTTCGGCTGAAATGACGATGATGACTAGCTGCAGCCCGCCACTTCGTCCGCGGGTTTAATAACGACACCCAATCAATCTGCCTAGCCTTTTCCCAACTATGTTGGAGTCGGCTTCCAGTCTAACCGGATGCAGCTGAATACCAGTATTTTACATGGAGCGACTGCCTATCTGACCTCCACAACCCAGTAACTGGGTAATACGATACCCCTTGGTAAGACTGGTGTCAGACTTTCGGGCTTCTGACGACTCGTAACGACTGTCAAAGATCCACGAATGACAGCCGGGACCAACGGCTTAACGTGCTTTCCGAGGCACGGAGGATTCTCGGTATGTAAAGATGGTCACCCATCCACTGACCAACCCCGGCAAGCGTAGCTTAACCTGATGTATCGACCAGTTCGGCTGTTGTTACTTAGCCACGAGCTCCTCAACGACACCCATAGGAAAAAATCTCTTTCTCTCTCTCTCTCTTTCTCTCTCTCTTTTTCTCTCTCTGTCTCTCTCTCTTTGCGAATAATCGGAAGCGAACCGATTTTTGCTATTTATGATAATATTATTAAATGTATTTAAAACGTCAACAGTTAAATGAAAAAAAAATGCGGTGTAGCACGAAGGTAATAAAAAGAGGCTCTTCATTGGTTTCGCGCATAGGCGCTGCCGAGGGTCGGCGTGGCCCTGGATATATCTCCACGGCATGTGAACACAAGTCAGAGGCCCATGGGTGGCTTTAAAACTCTGACACCACACGAAAAGAAGAAGAAGATCATCAGGTGGTTCAGATAGGTTTTAATTGAAATATCTACACATTACCTATTACCTACCTCTATAATTACAATATTACCTTGCTTCAAACAGCTTAGCTCCAATATTCTGCCCTCTATATTCAGGCAAGACTGTCAGTCCGCTCGACGTCACATATCTGTCCACGTTGTAATGTTTGAAGACGTCAACCATTTCCTCAGCAGTGATCAGGGTGCGCAGGAGTTTCTTCCACGACTCTCCTTGTACCTAAATATGAAGAAAAATTTAGAATTTAACTCTAAATACAAATTGTGTTTGCCTAAAATCGAAGCATGTTGGTTATTTTTACCCAACCTTACGACAGTAAAAACCATCGGGTCTAATTTCGTCGTAACAGAGTTTCAATCACAATCTAAATGATTTTGAAGGATCTTGCAAATCCATTGCTTTATACGTTCGAAAAATGTGTCTGCTCAACAACGTAAACAACGCAATGAAAGTTGTTGAACTGTCAAAAGGAAAGCCATTGTTACTGTAACCGTGTTACGCAATTACCCCGATTGTTTTTCACGTGTATGTTAAGCCGTGTTTCCTGCTCATGTTCCTTCGAAACATTACACAAAAACATCGAAACAAAGAGGCGTGGCCATACACATTTGTGTATGCAAACAAAATGTTTTTGTTTTCCGAGCTGAATGGAAAACATTCCCCGCGCGGGTGAAGAGGGGAAGGGTTTGTTTCAATTTTAACTGCCGCGCGCACCGCGCACATCTGTCACTGTCAGTCAACACAGGTTTTGAGGTTATATTGTCCTGTAAATAGTTGTGAACAAGTTGTGATAAATTAACGATAGATTGTAATAGAGACACTGTTCGTCACTTTTTAAGCACTTATTCCTCGCCGGAAATCATTACTACATCTACACAAAATGTGTTAATAATAAAATTTTAAAAATATACTTGCGCAGGAGACAATTTGTGTATGAAAACAAATGTTTATGTATAAGGTTTTTTGTGTAATGTTTTGAAAAAACACGCGCAGGTGACACGGCTTCAGATACACGTGAAAAACAATCGGGGTAATTGCGTGTAAAAATACCCTTAACGAACCCGAGAGTCTGTTGTTCTTTCCATTATTTTAATAGTTTAGTGGTCGCAGCAGTTAGTGTGGAGTGTGTTAGTAGGAACTGTTCTTATCGTAAATAAAACTAACTAGGCTGAATGAAGTCTGAAGTCTCGATAATTTATTTTCCACAACACCCTAGTTATATACATACACTAGGCGCCAGCATGTTATTATTAAAAATCAATGGACCAATAGATCTATCGTTTAAGAGGGTTTATCTTAAAAGTTGGCAACGTTGCAAATAACAATCAAATATTTACCTGTTTTGATTCTTCAATATTACTGAATAGAAATAAGAAATGTAGCTAACTAGCGAACTAGAATATTAATAATGAATTGCAATGATAACATTGAATTTGATGTTGTACCCATTTTAGGTACAAATAACGCATTTGGAAAGTTTCCAAATAGTTATTTTTACATCTCAAACTAAACATTCGGTGTTACGATATTAATTATTGCATTTCATAATCAATATTCTAGTTCGCTAGTTAGCCACATTTTTTATTTCCACACAGTAATATTGCTAAATTAATCAAAACAGTGAAATATTTGACATCTATTTGCGACGTTGCCCACCTTCAGAATAAACGCTCTTAACCCTTAGGTTGTGGAGGTCGTAGGCAGGCGGTCTATATGAAATACAGGTAGGTACAATACGGCCAATAATCATGACTAAATGGTTGAACTTGGATTTGTGAAAAAATTCCTCGTATATGTAACGAAGTTAAAAGGAAAACTGTCACAGCTAAGTAGGCTTTACAAGGTACAAAGTTTAAGGTTTTTTTTGCTTTTTTTTTTAGGTTAACGAGTAATAATAGACCAACTTAAATTTGCAGTTGGAAAAACATTTTCTCCCATACGGATACGGGAGAAAATGTTTTTCAAGTGCAATGCTAAGTTTGTTCTTGGGATAAATTCATCCCAACTACGGAACCCTTCATTGTGCGACACGCACTTGGCCGGTTTTTTGTAACAGTACTAGTCGGTCTAAATCAACTTTATTTACACTTGCATAAAGTTGATGTTTATCTTAGTGGAAAACTCGTGTTTTTTTACATTTTTGGCAAATAAATTACGAACGCAGTATTAGATAGTGCCACCCACGAAGACGCGCCCTACTCTTCTTTTTAACGCAGTTACTGTGCTGTAAGCGATTAGGTAGAGTGGGGCGCGTCTTTGTGGATGGCACTAGCATAACATGAGGCCTGAATGTCCCAAAGGTGTGGGTGTAGTTACAGAATTTCATCACCCAAAAATTTGCCGATAAACATTGCATGTAGGTACTATTAAAGAATTTCATATCTAAGCAGTTTGTAAACAAAATCCCGTGAACACGATGACCACATCTGTTTCACACAATGAGCACAGATGTGTGACCCTTTTTCGACCACTAGGAATAGAACAAAAGAAACAAAGATGAGAAAGTTTTTAATTTTATTTATTTATTTAATACTTCAAGCACAAACGTACAGAGGCGAACTTAATGCCATAGGCATTTTCTACCAGTCAACCTTTGTGTGATGTAGAGACAAACAGTGGTAGGTGTAATAGCGAGAATTGACGAATAAATATTTATTTAAATATAAAGATATGTAATACATATACCTATTAAAACTATAAATATAATATATATCCCTAATTCATATAAATATAAGTACAAATAAATACACATAAATATACTAAAACCACTAAGACAATCAATGGGAAAACATTATCGTTGTGATGATACTGCCAGCTTCTTGCGAATGTGCTCGCGAACTTTAACTTTAAAGGATAATCGGTTGGTCGCCATCCTAATTTCCTGAGGGAGCGCATTCCACAGAGATATAGATTGAATGAAGAAGGAAGAGTGAATGAAGTCTGTGCGGTGAGTGGGATATTGAAGAAGACGAATGTGAGATGAACGAAGATTTCTATTGTGGTTGGCGCAAATGTACTGAAAGTGGGGGGCTAGATGACTAGGGGAAAAGGGACAGTCAAGAAATGAAAACAAGGTGGTCAGCGCCCTTTGCTCTCTGCGCTGGCGTATGGGCAACCACTTTAGAAGCGACCGATGCGCAGAGTCATGATCATAATTTAAATGTTTTTATACATTGGGACTCATCAAAAATCTGATGCTGCGATGCTATTGGTTGATGAGATATCTAAAGCGGCCGAGCGCTGCAAGCAGAAATAGTCCAAGTGTATAGATTTGAAATTCTTCGATAGTACCTACATTGTTTTATCTCCGATGTCCTTAAAAAACTTATCTAGTATCAAATCACCTTGTAAATATTACCTATACGTAGATAAGCTTTATCTACTGTTATATGATATAACAAATGTGATTTAGTTTATCATCATTGTGATTGTAATCATTCAAAGCAGTGAATCCTCTTGATATTCAGCTGCATTCGGTTAGACTACGAGCTGATCAACAAAGTTAGAAAAAGGCTAGACATGATGATGAATTACAAAATCGTCATTCTTCAGCGCTTTACATGGTGTCAGGACATCGAAGCGAAAACTGTTACCATAGATTCAGTACATGATTCTGAAAAACCCTGCGCTGGAATTGTTCGTCGGTTATTAAAAAAAAAATCTGCTGTTTCATGGAATAGTGTATCAATACCTATGCGGTCAAAATATATGATTATAATAATATAATAATAATATCAGCCTGTGACTGTCCCACTGCAAGGCAAAGGCCCCTTCTCATAAGCAGAAGGCACGAGTATTGATCACCACGCTTGCTCAAGACGGGTTGGTGATTTCAGATTTATATTAACTATAAGTCCAGGTTTCCTCACGGTGTTTTCCTTCACCGATGTCAGTAATGTCCAAGACAAACTCAGAAAGTACATATGAATTGAAAAAGTCACATTGGTACTTGCCCGGATTTGAACCCACAACCTCGTGCATGAGAGGCGAGGCCTTAACCACTGGGCCATCTCGACATTCACGTTTATGATTATGACTTATTGCTCTAGCTGAGGCTCCTATTCTAGACCCACCTTTTCCAAATCATCTTCCTCATCGTCCTTGCTTTTCACCAAGACTATGTTGAACCCGACCAGGTCTTTAGGCTGTCCATCCACTTCTGTGAAGCAGGCTAGACTTGTGTTCATCGAAACGTAGTTCTCCCAGTTCGATCTGATAGTTGCTATGGATACTGGGTCTTGGTTTATTCCTGAAATGGGAGAAGAAGATGATGTGTTAAAGCTAAATCCTGAGCATGGCTACGTTAAATTTTCATTGAAGAGCAAGTGAAGCGAGCTCGAATATTGGAGCATTCTGAACTGGGATAAGTTAAGTTTTTAACCGCAAGAACGAGCGAAGCGAGCTAGAAAATTGGAACATCCTAACTCGGATAGGTTAGATTTTCTGTGTGATTTTCTAAATGAATGCAAGAGCTTGAGAATTGGACTGTGCCTGTAGCTTTAAACCTTTGTAAGTCACAAACAAATTACGTTAATTGATTTTCATTATGTTTTCATTCTTTACTCTTATCATGATTTTTCTTACACACTTCGGGACTCCTGTTAATTAGGGGCTCCGTATCTTTGCCACTATAATAAGGCAGTAGTAAATAATAACAGCTGTTACTTTAATTCGCACTTACTTAAAATGTCACACAGCGGTTCGTCTCTTAAAAACGTTTCCTCCATCATGTCTAAGCATATTTTTCTAGTGCTTTCATCCATGTCTCTTATTTGGTAACTGAAATAAAAAAGTACACAGTGTTCTTCAAATGATTCCTGTTCAATTTCGATGATATATAAAATCTGCATTTTACCCGACTACGGTGAAGCATAAAGGAGGGTTATGATTTTGACCAGTATGTATATTCATCTGTTACCTTATAACTTCTAAATTACTGATCATAATTTAACAAATGGGGTATCGTTGGAAGCGTCTTGATCGGCCGCTGGTTAAAGGTTATGTGTCGTCACATTAAATTTAATGTGGCGCCCTCTTGAGGAAAGAAAAAAAGGAAAACAACAAAAAAAATAACTTGTTGGGTATCAAATGAAAGGGCTTGGCGAGCACACAAATATGCATATATGTATCATATTTTCTAAGTAAATAAATATGTTTCAATTGTTAAAAACAAGTAAAAGTGAGACTGTGCTACGTATGTGCGGCGCGGCTGTAAAATTAATACCTATTATACAATAAAACCTAAACAAAAAAAAATGTTAAAGAAGCGTGTCTTGGGTTCGAACTCAAGACCTATAACTTGGCAGTCCGATGCGACGGTCACACCAAATTACTTGCATCGTCTAAACGCTGTTTAATCGGTGCAACTTTAAGGGTTGATTTTGCGTTGAAACGCGTTCAAGAGCTGTCAGTGTACAATATTCCATAACGATTTTGACACTGACAGCTCTTGAACGCGTTTCATAAATGCTCATCGCGTTCAGTTTCATTTGTGAAATCCGCACTTAATGTTTCTTCAAGTTATGATATACCACATGCAATTAAGTCGCACCGTGTAAATGAGGTTTTAAAATATTTGACATCTTACTATAGTGCTGGCTTTCCATTTCTCTCTCTTCCTTTGAACCGGCTCCACACCTGGCCAATAGGCACACTCTCTGGTCTTTTCCAAGGCATCTGAAAAAGAAAACGAATTCTGATGATTGACTTCATCTTCTTTCTTTTTCACGTGGTTAGTGACTAAGCTGTACCCTAATATCGTAACACATGATCAATCATAATCTGAATCATTTTGAATGAGATTACTAATATCCATTGCTTCCAGTGGCGGATTTGCAGTCTTGGCCGAAGACTGCAACTAACTATGAGTCGGGTTGGTGCTGCGAAATTCTATGATGCGTTCCAATTAGTTTTAGACATATTTTTAAATGGTTTTTAAGTTATTATTGGTATACGATGTGGTGCAGTGCGGACCGCCATAATGTGCGCGAACGTTTAGAATATATAGGTTACTTTGCGTAGTTTCTTGTTACCATCGGTGAATTTTTTGTCACTTTTTGTTTTAGTGGGCCTTAGGGCAAATCCGCCACTGATTGCTTCGAAAATCTGTCTTCTCAACAACGTAAATAACGCAATGAAACATTTTACGTTGTTGAACTGTCAAAATGAAACATTGTGATTGGTCGTATGTTACGCAATTAGGGTTCTGCCGTTCGATTCTGTAAAAATATCACCGTGAAACTTAGGTGAAGTGAGCGTGAAGTGCGCTGTCAATAGTGTTAATCCCTAGCATCCTGCCGGTCGATTCTGTGGCAGTGACAGCTCACTTCACCTAAGCTTCACGTTAATATTTTTACAGAATCGACCGACTGGTGTCAGAGTTTTTATGCCGCCCATGGGCCTCTGGCTAGGCTTCACATACCGTCAAGAAATATCTCTCAGGCATGCCGGTTTCCTGACCACCACTATACTACCTCGTTGGTTTAGTGGTGTTAGTAGCGCGACTGCTGAGCATGGCGTCCTGGGTTCAATATTTGTTTATTTGACTGCTGAACCAAGGGTTTCGGTTTCGATTCAGAGGTCGGGCAAAGTGTTATTGGGTTTTTCCAATCAGAATTTTTTAGTTACATCCCGGAGTTGATGGTGTGACACCTCTGTGTCTCGGAAAGCACGTTTAGCCGTTGATCCTGTGCCTGATCTCTCTCCGGTCGTGTCAGATTGACGTCCCATCGGACTATGAGAGTGAGAGAGTGCACCTGTGTCTGCGCACATACTTGTGCTCTATAATATCTCCTGCATCGATGGCTAGTCTCCTCTGAGATTGGCCGCCGTGGCCAAAGTTCGGTCTGAAGGACTATTATTGTGTCGAGAGAAGTATTACTGGTAAAAGCCTAGGTATATGGATATAGCATTGTCCGCTATATAATTTTAGAGGTATGAGGCTGCTGGTCAGGATACCCGTTGAACCCGTGGATGCTGGCTGGCTGTGTGACTCGCCTCACGAAAGCTTGCGGGAGTGATGATGATGATGACGTCACGCAGTAGTAGTTGCACGAAGGCTGCGTTGACGTTCATACTCAGGGTCACCAATTTAGAGGTATGAGGAACAGGGTGTAAAGTTCACTCATCCTCTTTGGACAAAGGAGGATCCTCCGACCAGCCGGGTGTCGTGTCTGGCGGGCAACTGCCCAATGGTTGATGTCGGATAGTCTTATATATGTCGTTCGCGCGGTAAACTCTAATTGCGCGATGCAGGATTTGCGTGACGTCAGGATTTTGTGTGACGTCAGGTCTTTAATGCGTAGTTCGCATGTGGCGATGTAGATGTCGCTACATCATTATTACACGTAGCCGAATCTGGGCCGCGTCCATTTGGATTACTATCGACACGCTAAGGAGAAGATTATGACAAGGCCGCCCATTGTATTTTTTGTAGTGTACTTAAAATTTATTTTTTGCAGCCCATAATGTTCCCACTGCTAGGACACAGGCTTCCTCTCTGTGAGAGGGAGGTGGCCGTAGTCTACCACGCGCGCCCAGTGCGGGTTGGTAGATGTCCTCCAATTGTTGGTTCTAGGACATGCCGGTTTTCTCACGATATTTTCCTTCATCGTTGAAACACATCACACAAAGTACAGTTCGCGTCAAATAATTTTGCCGCTCTGAAGTTAGGTTGCGCATGCGTGCTAGCATGCGCGCTACTGTTTTTTAAGTAAGATTGACTACTGCGCAGTCATTTGTAGCCTACTTCAGAGCGGCAAAGTTATTTGACGCGGACTGTAAAATGCTTGCAGGTAGACCGCAGAAAAGGAAGTAGACCGCGGCGATGGTGGTGTGACGATCGAATCATGTTTGCGGGGCCGACATGGTCAGAGATCGCTCAATAGAGAGGTTTGGACTTTAGATGGAAAAATCGAATAAGGGAGAGGGCCCAAACCTAACAAAAAAAAACAAAATCCTGTCTGGGTCACCCACGACCTACATACAGCTCGAAGTTCGAGGCCTTTACCACTGGCCTAGCACTGCTAATACTTCTTAGACTATAGTTTTACGCAGTCAATGCAGGAACAGTACTTATTACAAAATAGTGTCGCGTCATGTTGTCTTTAATAAAGTGCATTGACCGGTAAAGACAGTTACCTACTGGCGTTACTTAAGGCGACAATAACCGACTTTATACTGAAGATCACGTTTAAACGAGTAGTGTTAATGTTTTGGAAAAAAATATATGTTAAATTAGAGTATTTTTTTATTATTTCCATCTGTGAATATTTTTAATTATGTTTGTATTACATAGTGTAATTAATTTGTAACGTTACGTCTAACGCGGATAAAAAACTGAAGCGGTTTTTCTGAAACCTTCACCATTTTAAAGATAATTTAATTATTTTTCTTTTAGTATACGTGTTTTATTACAAAAAAAAAAACAACCAACTTCCAAAAAAACACTACATAGTGAAAAATTACTTAAATTTCGGAAGTCGGTGTCTTTGGTTATGTATTTTCGTTATTTGCCACCGACTTCCGAAATTTAAGTAATTTTTCACTATGTAGTGTTTTTTTGGAAGTTGGTTGTTTTTTTTTTCTAAAAAAGTTTTCATTTTTCGCTTTTTAGTGGGTCAGTTTGTAATTTATCTAAGTTACAATAGCCTAATGTTGACTACTCATTACCTTTTACAAAATTTTGCTTTTCCCGAAGCAGGGACGTTAATCGTTGAGGAGTTCTCCTGGTACTTCACCATCAGCTCCACTTGTCCATATACATTGTGACGAGCATAAGTTGCTTGGTATTCATATTAGTGTAATCGAATCGCAACTCGTGAAATACTTATTATTGAGTAGTTCCAGTGGCCATCTGCGGTCTTCATCATCAGTCCCACTTCACCAAATGGTGCTTTCCAAGAGCAACTGCACGTGTTATTATAAAAAATACCCAAATCGCTATAGATGTGCCTATAATATTTGAAGAGTTCCCTCGATTTCTCCAGGATCTCATCATCAGATCCTGACCTAATGACAATGGCACCATCTCGAGAAGAAAATGTCCGATATTCATAGTTTAAATACCAGGAATAAACACAACCTTGCTGTACATCGCACTCGTCTCCACAGAGTAGGCAACTCGTTCATGGGTCAATGTATACGCTTTTACAACAAACTTCCCATTGACATTCGAAACTTACCCATTAAACGATTTAAAATTTGTATTAAAACCAAACTTTGTAAAAAAGGGTACTATAAAATTTCAGATTATTTAGAAGATAAAAAAGCTTGGGATTGAGCTGCTCGCTCTGCTAAACCTTGTGATAAATCCATAAAACTTGACATTAGAATTATTTAGTAAAATCATTAAAATGTACCAGTTTTATTTAAACATTAAAACAAAATGACATGATTACTTTGTAAAGTATAATATTATTTTAATTACCTATTGTGAATGTGAGGACTATGTGGATATTTTTTTAATTAATTTTTTTTTTTTCATTGCTCCTTTTTTTCCTCTCTCAGTTAGTTTTAATGATGGTCTGGCAGTTTGAGTAGTTTATGCGGCCTACCCAAATGTCCTTTCTTTGGTATTGTTCGTCGAGTTGAGCTCCTTATGTTCTGAGTTGAGCTCCACGATTACTGACAAATGCTTGCACTGACTGGACAGGTCCACTCAAATCTGTGTGGTTCTTTTCTCAAAAGACCATTTCAGACATTAATCTACATGGTCCTCATATGGCTTGACCAAGATTATGTCTGGACTTTAAAAGAGACTGACCTCTGAGTTTGTTTCGGCCTTTCTTCTCAGAGTAGTCAGATAGGAAACGCCGAACTCATCTAGCAAAATTTAATATATTTTTAATATGACGTGTAAAAGTGATTCCTATATCCTATTTACAGAATAAACAATTTCATTTCATTTCGAAAATATACCCTTTCAAACAAAAAAAGAATTTTGCAAATCCGTCTATAAATGACGGAGTTATACATACATTTAAAAAAATATATATAAACAATCGAAGTGATAACCTCCTCCTTTTGGAAGTCGGTTAAAAATACCTCTTGATTTATCTATACATATAAAATGCTTTGTCCTGTATGACTGACTGACGGATCAACGCACAGGCTAAACCGCTGATCGTAGGGACCTGAAATTTGGAGGGTATGTTCTTTATATGACGTAAGCATCCGATAAGAAAGAATTTTCCAAAATTCTACCCCTAAGGGGGTGAAAAAGGGGGGCAAAGTTTGTATGGGACAACGTGATTCCTTGGTCCAATCTACTTCAAATTTTGCATAAACATTCTTTATCAGAATTGATGGAAGATGTGTTTCGTATTTTATTGAAATTCGTCCCCTAACGGGGTTAAATAGGGGTAGAAAATTATTTTGGGAGAGATTTACTTCGAAGTTGATATCAGTACTCCTTAGTGCTTTTCATTAAATAACATTTTATTTTGACACATCTTTGAAAACTCAATCCGCTTTTATTCAAAAAAGGTTGAACTCACATATAAGCTTGGTGCAATGCAAATACTCTTTAAAATTGGAATATCTCGAAAGTCACCGCACTATTTCAGTACCGCATTTGAAGGTTTCTAAGCTTTACAGAGATTTGTATTTATTCCTAGGATCCCCTTAACACCATCAAATTATCCCTTCGAATTCAAGAGAGTGCAGTTTCCCATCAAAATCTCCGCAATGAGCGGAAGCTCAAACTCTCAAGGTAGCGGGAGTAGACTTGAGGGAAAGCTGCTTCTCCCACGGCCAGTTGTATGTGGCATGCTCCAGAGTAAGCCAAAGTAAGAGTAGCCTGGTGATTCTAGCACCCGAAGGAAAAAAAAAATTGTTTACAAAGAAATGCTGCGGTACCTAGGTGTAGTATTTCGATTTCGTTGTTAAAAGATAATTCCCCCGTGTAACTTTCACCATATCGAAGGCCGAGCTTCGTATTCATAAAATTAACAAAATTTTATTTTATTTTCATGTTTTTTTAACCTTTATAAATTTAATAATAATAATAATTTTTAAACTATAATATGTTTTTGATTGTTATATTATTATTTTATATGTTATAACAAATTTAACGTAAAAACCAATAAAAAATCCTGTTAGAACCATTTTCGACTTCTACGCGGACGAAGTCGCGGGCAAAAGCTAGTGTACGAGGTCTAATTTGGGACAGCGCTCCTTGATCGGCGAGTCCTATTACTGGCTGGACGTACAACGCTCTGTGTGAGCTCAACACAGAACCCGCAAGCTAACCACTCAAGGCCACTGGCATATGTCGGCCGGTAGACAATAACGATAGGTTGAGTTATTCACCGCTGTTCTCATTGGTCACCTAAATTTGACTTAAACAAAAAGTCCCGATAGAAGAGTAATTACTTTTTATTTTACTACCGACAAGCCCCGGCTCCGCACTGGTGCAATTTACTTGTGAAGAGAGCGAATTTTGTGACGTTGTGTATATGTGGAGTATACACAACCTCACAAAATTCTTTCTCTCACGCGCCGTTGTAATCTCTGGATCTTTGCAAAATTCTTTCACTATTTGAAAGGTACATTATTCCAGATGGACACTGCTGCATTGACGTGAGAGAGCGAATTTTGTGAGGTTGTGTATATGTGGAGGATACACAACCTCACAAAATTTGCTCTCTCACGCGCCGTTTTTCTTTCAAGCTAAAGCGGGCGTTTTGGTGAACTATCTTATGTTAGCCTAAGTAATTTGAATAAATGATGTACAGTACCCTTATTACGTAATAAACGATCAATCAGAATCTGAATCATTTTGAAACAGATTGCTAATCCATAACTTTATAAGTTCGAAAAAAAAATCTGCACAACACCGTAAATAACGCAATGAATGTTGTTGAACTGTCAAAATGAAACAGATTAGTCGTAACCGTTTACGAAAATCTGTTACGTAATTAGATAGCTGGTCGACCTTTATGAGTCTGACGTGGTGACATTTGGAACTAAATATTTTACTTAATGTAGACTTATGATGATGGCACTACTTTCCGACAACTGCTAGTAAGTTTTGATTTGAGTCACCCACAAGCAACGTTTTTTGTTGCACATTTATTTTAACAATTTATTTCCCATTCGAAGTGACCTAAGTGCGATAGTGGCGCCCTCATTTTTAAAACTCTTTTTGACAAGCTGTGTTTATATTTTGTACTGACAGCGTTTTAATCCAATAAAATCACGTCGACTAAATTAAAAAAAAAAAAAAATTGAGTTACGTCTCCGTCTCTTACCTTATACTCGTAGAAAGAGATAAAGAAAAAAAATATATAATAAACTATATTTTGTCTTGAGCACTTTTTTTAAGGTGTTGTTTTGTTGCTGTATTTCTAACAATGATATTATAATAAATAATAATAAATGAATTTAATATCACATCATTGGTTTTTATTTTTTTACATTTTTGTTACTAACTGCCGGTATTGTTTTTTATTTATAACCTATTAATTTATAAATAATTTAATATTTAATTTATTAACCTTATCTTATTTTTTTTATTATAACTAGTGAAATGTGGATGTATCTACTATAAGTACCACCGAAGAAGTTCATAACCACCGTAAGGACTATTTTTGCTTGCAACGCTCGGCGGCTATAGAACCACGCCGGTAACAGAGTGGTCATCGTGTTCATGGGATTTTGTTTTGAAACTGGTTAGATATGAACTTCTTTCATGGTACATCTCTACTTAACCCTTAAGCGCAGACATGATGTCATGTTTGTTATAAAAATAATTATTTTATTTATCGTCCCTAGAGTACCGTAGGCAGAGTTACTGTCCAAACTCATAGGAAAAAGATAAAACAGATTTCACACCTAATAAATAAATATTTACAACTTCTTGATTTGAAAAAACAAATGGATTACACAGAAAAATAAACGTTATTTTACAAAAACCCCGCGTATTATAAATCGCAATCCCGCGTATTATATTATATTAGCGTATTATTGTATTTACTTACATTATTAAACGAGTAATGTGTTCACTATAACAAGTTTCCCGCGTGACTGTTAGTATTTGAACGTCAAACCCAAGAGTACTTCTACTACCAACTTATAAATACACAAAAATAATCGAAAATCAACCTTATCGTATAGAGATAACTATGACAACGATAGCAGATGTTAGGAGGTAAATTTTGATGTAAATATATCAGTGATTGTATGTGTGTGTGTGAGTTTGTTTCCATTGAAAACAGATGATTCATAATTTATGTTAATAGATTTGACATACATAGACACATACTTTTATCATGGATGCATAATTTTGTTTGGATCTAATAATAATAACAAATAATAATTATAATTAATTAATTAATTATTATTGGATTTATATATTTTTTTGTTTTGTGTTTGGTTTTGATCTTGCCGGATGATAAGAACTCGTTTACTTCACGTTTGAATCCGACACTAGTCAGGTAGTCCCGAAACAAGTACCTGGGACAATTTTTATAAATTATCGGTTAACATAATGTTCTTCTACTACTTAGCTCTCTTAGGCCATTTTTTCCAAGAGTTGAAAATCCAACAGTGTATTTCTTAGACGCGTTGGATTCTCAATTCACGGCACAACACCGCGAGTTGAAAATCTAGTATGCGATTCGCGGGAGAAAATCGCCGAGTACGAGGGCTTAACGTAATCACCACAGAGCACTGACCCCTTGGCCACGACATTACCGGTCGCGCGACCTGCGCCTTGCATCAGCGACAGAGCGGTGAGAACAAATGTTAGAAGTTATAGTCGCTTCGGCGGCCGCCGCGGCATTGTTAACACGTTCCATACAGACCAAGCGTGTCACCATTGACTCGCACTGCGACATAAAATAATGATGAACAGAAACCGGTGGCTGCGGCCGGCCACGTACAGACGGAATTCCGTTTCGATATATCGATTCGGTATGTATAATCCATTCAAAATGGATGGATTTATACTAGATATATTAAACACGTTAGTTAAGAAAAAAAAAATGTATATGTATTTTACCCCCTAACGATTATACTCACTGTTTGTATCCTGTAGCTAATCTGTGAACAGCGTTGTGGGCTGCAATATTGTCTATATTTTTTTATGAATTTCTGTTCTCTATACTTTATATTGTAGCTGTTTGCTGTTCCGTTTGAATAAAAAAAAAAAAAAAAATCAAGGATCCATCACCCATCACACACGTAGTACAGTAGTTCACCGTCCGAATTTGTTTGAGATTCGAAATTACGAAATGGAATTCTATGACAGAAGTTGTGTGCTCAACGGAATTGCGGCGGCACGAATTTTATTATTAAGTACTGCTGTCTCTAGAAGCTGTTGGTGAGTCAATTCTGTGCTCTATGGTCAGCACAGAAAGGCTAGCAAAATGCTCACTGAGTGTGTGCTAGAATCCGCGAACGCACGCCACAAGGAATCATCTCAACCACGTTTTTAAGTTCATTATCAATCTCGATCATTTTGCTGCCCTGTCTGCTGTTAGGTACTTACTTTGAGTTTATGGTACCGATGCCATGGTGTTCTTCATTTCCACCTAACTGTGACATTGTGTATCTATGTGATATTCATGTTTTACAACCTGAAACATGAAAATAAAGTTACTGTTTTTCACGACGAACGTAGCAAAACAATTTTACTTTTAAAAACCTCATGATTTAGAGCAATGTATATATTGCCACACTCACCATTTATAATCCCATCACCTTTTCCCAACGCGGTCAGCTTCCAGCCTAACCTGATGCAGCTGAATACCAGTCCCTTTTTAACATAGAGTGACTGCCTACCTAACCTCCATAACTCAGTTACTGGGTAACACGATACGATACCCCTTGGTAAGACTAGTTGTTAGATATCCGAGTTTCTGACGTCGAGTAACGACTGTCTAAGATCTACGAATGACAGCCGGGACGTGTATTTTAAAAAGTTTAAAATTTTGACCTTTCCATCAGCCTATATCTATAAAGTTACAGTATTTGTTCAAATAAATAAAAATCTATTCGGTACTAAAAAGATATATATACATAGAACTGCTCTTTAGGGTAAAAGTTTTTTTTGGAATGGCATCTAAAATTTACAATAAGATACCTGTGTGGACATTTTAAACACCAAGGAACTCCCACTATTCAAATATAAATTGCGTAATTTTTTACGCGATCCAAGAATTTTTTAATAATTTGTACCAACTCCAATCTAATTGCTATTTTGTAAGATTTGCTTTATAAGTGATACCTAAGAATTGTTTTATACTGCATGTTGACATAATTATTATATGCAGGACATAATGGAATTGTAATTTATACCAATACAAAGACTTGATTTGATTTGACGAAGGTTTAACGTGCTTTCTGAGGTAAATATATAAATATAGAACAGTAATCTCTTACTATCATTTTAATTAGCTTCCGTCAAACAAAATACCGTGTCGTAGCGACAACGGACACCAACACTATACCATCATGTGCAACGTAATTCCGATATCTATTTATAATCTATTTCGTTATCATTGCAATTTATGCCAAAATAATATCGCGAATCACACAAGTTTGTTTGGTAGGCTTATCTCTGAAATAACTGCGTTGTTTTTGTAATTTAAATCAAAGATGGTTTTATATTGAATAGTATTTATAGAGCAACGAGGAAGTTGTCGAGAATAGGTCATGTCTTGGTGTGTGTTATCCAGTCGTACCACTCGAGTTGAACAAACGATGGTTGTATATCCCTGAGACTACAAGTTTAAATTTAATTAGGTAGCGAAACTCCGCAGACTTGAAGGAACGTATCAATATCTAAACATGAAAAAATAATAACCGACTTACAAAAAAAAACACTACAAAGTGAAAAATAACTTTAATTTCAAACAATGACTTTTGAAATTAAAGTTATTTTTCACTTTGTAGTGTTTTTTTTTGTAAGTCGGTTATTATTTTTTCATGTTTAGATATTGATACGTTCCTTCAAGTCTGCGGAGACAAAATAAATTGGGCTATGGGTTTGGGTGTCTAAAGTTTACTGGTGACCTGGAACTATGGAAGGACTATGGCCCCTGCCCGATCAATGTTTTTTATGTACACGGAAAAATGGCAGGGGGTGACTTGCACACACTTCAATAATGGGCCCCCGAAAACTGTCGCTAGCACATAGTGACGTAGCAACAAGGGGGCAACATGTCCTGAGGAGCTTGAGGAGTGGCTAGGTATTCCACGGCTTTCAGAACAATCCCAGAGCCCGGAAGATGGTCAAGATCCCTACGAGCACTTACTGGAATACTTCCTTCCTCCGAGCACGTTTGCTCTTGCGAATCTCCACTCAAGCCGGCCAATTAAGGCAAGAATGAGGTGGGAGCTCTGTTCCTCGTCAGTGTTCACTCCAGCCGGCCAATAAAGGCAAACCAGAGATGAGGAACGAGATTTCTCCCGGGAAATAGGGTCCGTGGGGTCGCTACTGCCCAACAGCTCGCCACATGCCCTGCGGGTTTCTGTATCTCTCTTGGTCTGGCTCCTCATCCTAGACCTGTTCCGGCAAAGTAAACTATCCCGGTACAGACCCAGAGTTTGGAGCGCGCAAGCCCCACCACGACGTCAACGTAGAGATACGGCGGTGGGATTATTATTATTATTATAGGGTAAGGTACGTATTTCTACTCGTAATGACAGTTTTTTTGGCAGTGATGGACGTTTTTGTGATGCACGACTTATTTTTTATTGGAATTCCGGTCATCCAAGATAAAATGTTTTTATTAGAGAATATTGATCCTATCAAATTTATCGATCGGTAGCGTGATATATTTTTTTAAATCCACAACGAGGATTCTGTTGGCCTAAATCTCACCTGATGGTAAGTGATGATCAGGCGAGCTTCACCCAGAATCCTCAACTACAGAGGAACTGGCTATCTTACCTCTAACTGCCGAAACACAACCATGCTGTTAACATTGTTGTTATGGCGACAGAATTAGAAAAGCCGGTAGCTATCAAAGACTAAAATAAAATAACCGGTCAAGTGCTAGTTGGACTAGTAGGTAGACGAAGGGTTATAAATAATAAATAAATAAAGAATAAAAAGTTTTATTGATTCATAAACAAACAAGTGTTACAATATTTATGTATGAACCTGGATCCCGCATTAGGATACCCTGTGTCCCTGCTGGGGTTGCGGGTTTGTCCGAAAGGGATGTCGCGGCCCCGGCACACGGGCAACGGAAGGAACACGGGTGGGTTTTAGTCAGTAAAAGTCTGTCACGCCCTCCCGCTCCGCCCAGAGCGGGAGAAGTCATTAGATGATTTCATATCCTCAAAAAAAAAAAGAAAAAAAGGATACCCTGCAGGTCGCAGTATCCAGTCTCTTGCACGTCGTCTGCGTGTATTTTGTATTTCATAATTTTTAATACAAATATCCAGGATGAAAGTAGCCTATGTCCTCCTGCAGGTCCGATTACCTATTTGTCATTCACACACACCGACTTCCGAAATTAAAGTTATTTTTCAGTTTGTAGTCTTTTTTTTTTTAAGTCAGTTGTTTTCTTTTTTTTTTCTGTAAAAGTTTTTATTTTTCACTTTTTAGTTCTACCTACCCCACACAAATTCGAATACCACTATCTGCTATGTAAATAACAGTGACAGGAAGTTATCATCATATCGTCCACATATACTAAGTGGGAAAAATACTTATTATTGAAGCTAGTAAAACTATCCAAGCAAAGTAAATAAAATTGATATGGGATCAACTTGGGAGCATACCCTTTCGTACAAAAAAAAAAAAACAAAATCAGTCCACAATTGACGGAGAAATCGACAACATAAAAAACATAAAAATAAACCATACATACGCGATGAACATCTAATCTCTTCCTTTTTGGAAGTCGGATAAAAATCAGATTTTTATTTTAATATTTTTGTTTAGTGATACAGGTATATCAGTAGTCATGGTCTTAAGATATAATCAGAAATAGATATCGTGAACAATTGGCAACACGTTCACGTTATACTTGAGTTGGTATGTGCGTTTCCAGTGCTTTATACGGAACGGTAAGGTAACATGACGGACGAGTTTGGGACACATCACATACGTCACGTTACCGAACAGTCCTTTCATAGCTATTTTATTTACCTCTGTTTTTAAAATAATACCTTAATAATTTATTTGCAGCACAGTGATCTTAATTCTCGCTGTCATAAGGTTGTGGTTTGGGTAACCAGACACAGTGTGACAGTAATGGCACAGATAAAAAAACTATTTTCCGGACTGTAATCGTGTCGCTTTTGAGAAATTCGGATAGGTTAGACTGACTTTTTCTAAAAGAAGAATTAGTTCATTTGTTGGGCTATGAATAAAAGATAATCACGAATGCAATCTAAGAGCGAACGAAGCGAGCTCGAAAAATTTTCACACTCTCGGATAGGTTAGATTTTCTATTAACAATTCCAAAACAATTAGAAATTAGTCGTTTTGTCGACATAACAAGAAAAGATCAAGAATCAAGAGAGTGTAGAATACAAGAACGAGCGAAGCAAGCCTGAAAATTTGAACACCCCATCTTGATTAAGTTTGGTTTTCTTTTGACAATTATACAGAAAGAGAAATTACTTTGTTGGCACACAACATAACATCACGCCTTGTTTCCCCGAAGGGTTGAGCAGAGGTGTGCCTACCTGTAGAAAGAAAGAAAGAAAAAGTATTTATTGAGACTCGCACAGGAAATCACAAATTAAACTAAAAACACACTAAACATAAATAAAAAAGAAAATACAATAGAAAACAAAGTATTTTTTTTAATTTAAAGCAGTCCTGTACGAGGCCAAAAGGCGCCTATCTCAGCATAATGCTGCGACATTTAAAAAACAAATGTCACAGCGCTGGTATTCTGATAGGGCCCGTAGCAGGTAGGTACACCCACATTTCGCCAGTTATGTTGTGTTGTGGCACTTTGTTATAAAGAAAAGCTTAAACTCGTTTTACAGTAAGCTAGGGTCTGAAATCCGGCCTTAACTTAGCCCTTCGACCCTTAGGTACGAGTGGGGTGCCCAAATTCCCGAGTTTGTTTCGCTCGGTCTTGCATAAACTCTATTATAAAGGCTTTTTCCTTAATGTTTTTGTGTATTTCCATCAGGGTCACTGTGGCTCAAGTACAGTTATAAGTTAGTACCTAAGACGAGTAAATCATTCAGGCTCTCGACCTTGAATGACTTTGGAGGGTCTTGACCCCCGAGACCCCCCTGGGACCGCACATAGCTGGGCGTTGATGACTCAGTTGATGAGTGAGTTAAGACTTTTCTATTTGTATTGATGATTTGCCACAGAATGGGAGGCCTCGTCAAGGTCGTTTCTGTTGGTGAATTCTAGAACCACGCGCGCTCATTGGTCAAATCAAATAGCGCGCGCTTCCCCGGTTTCCTGTCACACACTTCCGTCCCTTTTCATGAAATCACTCCCACAGATATGATTATTCAGATTTTGATTGCAGGAAAGTGAGAGGAAATATGTTACACATCAAAAAATGAACATCAAATCTTCAGCGTTTTTATTAACCGAATTCCAAAAAGCGTAGGAGGGGGTAGTTTCTATGTTCTTAACGTATGTATGGTTTTTTGTATGTTTGTCAACCTATTTCTCCGTCAATTGTGGAGCAATTTTGAAAATTCTTTTTTGTATGCTCTCAAATTGGTCCCATATAAATTTTATTAACTATGCTTGGATAGTTTCTGAGTAAGCTTCAATAATACCTATTTTTCCCACTTAGTATATGTGGATGATATGATGAAAACTTCCTGTCACTGTTATTTACAAAGCAGGTAGTGGTATTCGAATTTGTGTGGGGTAGGTACCACAACTAAAAAGTGAAAAATAAAAACTTTTTACAAAAACAAATAACCAACTTCCAAAAAAAAATCACTCCAAACTGAAAAATAACTTTAATTTCGGAAGTCTGTGGCAAAAAAAGAAAAAATTCAAAACCAAAGTCTTTGGTTTTGAATTTTTTCTTTTTTTGCCACAGACTTCCGAAATTAAAGTTATTTTTCAGTTTGGAGTGATTTTTTTTTGGAAGTTGGTTATTTGTTTTTGTAAAAAGTTTTTCAACTGTGGAGCAATTTCAAAATTGCTCCACAATTGACGGAGAAATAGGTTGACAAACATACAAAAAACCATACATACGTTAAGAACATAGAAACTACCCCCTCCTACGCTTTTTGGAATTCGGTTAATAAAAACGCTGAAGATTTGATGTTCATTTTTTGATGTGTAACATATTTCCTCTCACTTTCCTGCAATCAAAATCTGAATAATCATATCTGTGGGAGTGATTTCATGAAAAGGGACGGAAGTGTGTGACAGGAAACCGGGGAAGCGCGCGCTATTTGATTTGACCAATGAGCGCGCGTGGTTCTAGAATTCACCAACAGAAACGACCTTGACGAGGCCTCCCATTCTGTGGCAAATCATCAATACAAATAGAAAAGTCTTAACTCACTCATCAACTGAGTCATCAACGCCCAGCTATGTGCGGTCCCAGGGGGGTCTCGGGGGTCAAGACCCTCCAAAGTCATTCAAGGTCGAGAGCCTGAATGATTTACTCGTCTTAGGTACTAACTTATAACTGTACTTGAGCCACAGTGACCCTGATGGAAATACACAAAAACATTAAGGAAAAAGCCTTTATAATAGAGTTTATGCAAGACCGAGCGAAACAAACTCGGGAATTTGGGCACCCCACTCGTACCTAAGGGTCGAAGGGCTAAGTTAAGGCCGGATTTCAGACCCTAGCTTACTGTAAAACGAGTTTAAGCTTTTCTTTATAACAAAGTGCCACAACACAACATAACTGGCGAAATGTGGGTGTACCTACCTGCTACGGGCCCTATCAGAATACCAGCGCTGTGACATTTGTTTTTTAAATGTCGCAGCATTATGCTGAGATAGGCGCCTTTTGGCCTCGTACAGGACTGCTTTAAATTAAAAAAAATACTTTGTTTTCTATTGTATTTTCTTTTTTATTTATGTTTAGTGTGTTTTTAGTTTAATTTGTGATTTCCTGTGCGAGTCTCAATAAATACTTTTTCTTTCTTTCTTTCTACAGGTAGGCACACCTCTGCTCAACCCTTCGGGGAAACAAGGCGTGATGTTATGTTGTGTGCCAACAAAGTAATTTCTCTTTCTGTATAATTGTCAAAAGAAAACCAAACTTAATCAAGATGGGGTGTTCAAATTTTCAGGCTTGCTTCGCTCGTTCTTGTATTCTACACTCTCTTGATTCTTGATCTTTTCTTGTTATGTCGACAAAACGACTAATTTCTAATTGTTTTGGAATTGTTAATAGAAAATCTAACCTATCCGAGAGTGTGAAAATTTTTCGAGCTCGCTTCGTTCGCTCTTAGATTGCATTCGTGATTATCTTTTATTCATAGCCCAACAAATGAACTAATTCTTCTTTTAGAAAAAGTCAGTCTAACCTATCCGAATTTCTCAAAAGCGACACGATTACAGTCCGGAAAATAGTTTTTTTATCTGTGCCATTACTGTCACACTGTGTCTGGTTACCCAAACCACAACCTTATGACAGCGAGAATTAAGATCACTGTGC
The DNA here is from genome assembly GCA_947364205.1 of Agrochola lota. Classification (NCBI taxonomy): domain Eukaryota; kingdom Metazoa; phylum Arthropoda; class Insecta; order Lepidoptera; family Noctuidae; genus Agrochola; species Agrochola lota. The sequence continues at coordinate 1,217,017 of OX376246.1, read as the reverse complement.
TGCAAATAAATTATTAAGGTATTATTTTAAAAACAGAGGTAAATAAAATAGCTATGAAAGGACTGTTCGGTAACGTGACGTATGTGATGTGTCCCAAACTCGTCCGTCATGTTACCTTACCGTTCCGTATAAAGCACTGGAAACGCACATACCAACTCAAGTATAACGTGAACGTGTTGCCAATTGTTCACGATATCTATTTCTGATTATATCTTAAGACCATGACTACTGATATACCTGTATCACTAAACAAAAATATTAAAATAAAAATCTGATTTTTATCCGACTTCCAAAAAGGAAGAGATTAGATGTTCATCGCGTATGTATGGTTTATTTTTATGTTTTTTATGTTGTCGATTTCTCCGTCAATTGTGGACTGATTTTGTTTTTTTTTTTTTGTACGAAAGGGTATGCTCCCAAGTTGATCCCATATCAATTTTATTTACTTTGCTTGGATAGTTTTACTAGCTTCAATAATAAGTATTTTTCCCACTTAGTATATGTGGACGATATGATGATAACTTCCTGTCACTGTTATTTACATAGCAGATAGTGGTATTCGAATTTGTGTGGGGTAGGTAGAACTAAAAAGTGAAAAATAAAAACTTTTACAGAAAAAAAAAAGAAAACAACTGACTTAAAAAAAAAAAGACTACAAACTGAAAAATAACTTTAATTTCGGAAGTCGGTGTGTGTGAATGACAAATAGGTAATCGGACCTGCAGGAGGACATAGGCTACTTTCATCCTGGATATTTGTATTAAAAATTATGAAATACAAAATACACGCAGACGACGTGCAAGAGACTGGATACTGCGACCTGCAGGGTATCCTTTTTTTCTTTTTTTTTTTGAGGATATGAAATCATCTAATGACTTCTCCCGCTCTGGGCGGAGCGGGAGGGCGTGACAGACTTTTACTGACTAAAACCCACCCGTGTTCCTTCCGTTGCCCGTGTGCCGGGGCCGCGACATCCCTTTCGGACAAACCCGCAACCCCAGCAGGGACACAGGGTATCCTAATGCGGGATCCAGGTTCATACATAAATATTGTAACACTTGTTTGTTTATGAATCAATAAAACTTTTTATTCTTTATTTATTTATTATTTATAACCCTTCGTCTACCTACTAGTCCAACTAGCACTTGACCGGTTATTTTATTTTAGTCTTTGATAGCTACCGGCTTTTCTAATTCTGTCGCCATAACAACAATGTTAACAGCATGGTTGTGTTTCGGCAGTTAGAGGTAAGATAGCCAGTTCCTCTGTAGTTGAGGATTCTGGGTGAAGCTCGCCTGATCATCACTTACCATCAGGTGAGATTTAGGCCAACAGAATCCTCGTTGTGGATTTAAAAAAATATATCACGCTACCGATCGATAAATTTGATAGGATCAATATTCTCTAATAAAAACATTTTATCTTGGATGACCGGAATTCCAATAAAAAATAAGTCGTGCATCACAAAAACGTCCATCACTGCCAAAAAAACTGTCATTACGAGTAGAAATACGTACCTTACCCTATAATAATAATAATAATCCCACCGCCGTATCTCTACGTTGACGTCGTGGTGGGGCTTGCGCGCTCCAAACTCTGGGTCTGTACCGGGATAGTTTACTTTGCCGGAACAGGTCTAGGATGAGGAGCCAGACCAAGAGAGATACAGAAACCCGCAGGGCATGTGGCGAGCTGTTGGGCAGTAGCGACCCCACGGACCCTATTTCCCGGGAGAAATCTCGTTCCTCATCTCTGGTTTGCCTTTATTGGCCGGCTGGAGTGAACACTGACGAGGAACAGAGCTCCCACCTCATTCTTGCCTTAATTGGCCGGCTTGAGTGGAGATTCGCAAGAGCAAACGTGCTCGGAGGAAGGAAGTATTCCAGTAAGTGCTCGTAGGGATCTTGACCATCTTCCGGGCTCTGGGATTGTTCTGAAAGCCGTGGAATACCTAGCCACTCCTCAAGCTCCTCAGGACATGTTGCCCCCTTGTTGCTACGTCACTATGTGCTAGCGACAGTTTTCGGGGGCCCATTATTGAAGTGTGTGCAAGTCACCCCCTGCCATTTTTCCGTGTACATAAAAAACATTGATCGGGCAGGGGCCATAGTCCTTCCATAGTTCCAGGTCACCAGTAAACTTTAGACACCCAAACCCATAGCCCAATTTATTTTGTTTCCATGTTCTGCAATAGTCCTGCCGAAAGGAGGCCTAGGTCTCGGTATGAAAAGGATGGTTACCTATCAATACCTCGAAAAGCGTTTTTTAACTTCGATCGATCGACCGAATTTTATATAGTTATGAGTTCCTCTACAAGAAAGAGGCATAATTTCTTGGCGGCCTCATTGGCTTAGTGGTCGCAAACGCTATTGCTCAGCATGAGGTCCTGTATTCGATTCTCGGTACGGGCAAAGTGTTATTGGGTATTTCCATCAGGAATTTCTCAGTAGCAGCCCGGAGTTTGGATTAGTGCCCGGTTGATGGCAATAGGCTCGCCCGCTATTACATGGGACTTAAACATAACTGGCGAAATGTGGATGATGTACTCAAACTCAAACTCAAAGCATTTATTTCAAATAAACCAATTACAGTTACTTTTGAATTGTCAAGGGCGTGGTCAGTCAGAAATATGAAGCTAGTTGCCCATTCCAACTCTTAGTAGGTTCCTATGGAGAAGAACGGGCAAGAAACTCCACGGAACGGTTAACCAGAGGTGTACCTTCTGTAGGTACACCTCTGGTTAACCGTTCGGGAAATATCGGCGTGATATTATGTGTAATTTCTTGGTTCATATGACGACCTTGAAAGCTCCTCCATTCCTTTGAACTCATATTTATCTTCCAAGCAATCAATAAAGATGTTCAATTTCGATACATTAGCTCCCTTGATTGATTCAATCAATATTTATTGATCATACATAGTGATGTTGAGACAATTGACTTTCAATCAGGACATTTTAATTTTACATCTCGCGAATGGAGATGGAAAACGGTGGGCCCAAATGTAATAAGTTTAGATATAGTATAAAAAATTAGTCATATTTTTTATCTTAGAATATCAAAAATCAGCTCAATTCTTAATCTAGAAACTAAGAAAAAATAGGAATATAGTTTTCGTGAGACGATAGATAAATTGAGTAATCGATTACTTACATAATTACAAAAAGAAAACCTTCGCACTCGGGAACTAACTCAAAGTAATTAAATGCACTATAATTTATATACAATATGATGCATTTAATTACAGTCATATTAATACATAAAATATTTATTAATGACTGAAAAACCAATATATTAATTATCAATTTCATATCGATTAAAATCTGTCTTATATTTTTAGTCTATGTCACTGGCATGAAAGCTGACTAGGGATGGCGATTCTTTCCGAAAAACATCGATTTTTAAATCGATTTGAATCGTGACCTAATGAATCGATCCACAAAAAAATCGAGGCCAATAAGATCGATTTCTGAAAAATCGATCTTTTTCTCAAGTTTTTGTTTATAATGTAATATAAATCTATTTTATTAAAAACAAGATACGTATTATAAATTTTAATGAATGATGACGCAACAAGAAATGTCAATCACAGATACAAAAAGTCAAAGATTACAAACAAACGTAACGTTTTTTTATTAAAGAGAGGCGAAGGAATCCAAACACAGCCATCTCGCGAGTTTTTGAATAATTAACCCTTTAACCGGCAGCCGGCAGCACACTTATAATACGGGTACATTCAATTAATTGTAAATACTTTTTTGGTTTATACCGTTTATACCAAAAAATAAAAGAAAATCGAATGTCGATTTTCAAGGGTGAAATATCGATTCACTGAATCGATACAGTACTACATATCGATTAAAAAAATCGATTTTTTGGCTCCAAAAATCGATTCTTCGATTAATCGATCTCAGATCGCCATCCCTAAAGCTGACTGACATTGACACTAGACAGTTGTCGACTGCATATGTGTAGCATGACCATCATAGAAACGGGGTTTCTAAGGGTTTTGTCGACGGAAGAATAGACAAAATGAATTGATTGATGAATTGATTGAATTTTAGTAATAAAATAAATTAAAATATTTGTCAAAATTATACAGATATCATTAAATTATTATAGCATGTATTTATTCGTATTGTCATATTATTCAATGTCAATAAATTACTCTTACTATATGTATTTATTTATTTATATTTTTATCGTGTACTCATTGACATTATAATAAATTTATTCACCAGGAATTTTGTGCAGTTAACGCCATCTAGTTGCTTCTTCGGTACTAAATTCGTTGAACTTATAACGTGGACATGTTTCCGCTAGATTTATTTGGTTTTGACATTCTTTATCAATTCTAAACTACTTTTAAGGCCAGTCCAGGAAAAAGTCACACATTCAGCTTCTAAATAAAGATCTTTCTACAGACATTTCAGCGTCGCACTGTGGATCGAAAAAAGGCTCCCGAAGACATTGGAGCTTAATTTTAAAGTGTCGGTTTTTGCTTGAAATGACTTCTAATAGCCAATATTATGCATAACTATATCATAGGATACAATCAGGTAGGCAAATTGGCCACTTATATATTTTTTGTAAAAATAATGTATGGAGCTAATGCTTATATCTCCGTTATATCCTTGCACACGGTGATGTAACTATTTATTTAAGATTTTTTGACATACTTGATTTTTGCGGGCTTAAAAAAACAAAGGCACTAAATCTCATTAAAATAAGTTGCCAATTGATATAGTTACCTATGATATATTTATGCATAATATTGGCTATTAGAAGCCATTTTTTTTTTGACGACACGGTTGGCGCAGTGGCTTAGTGATCGACTGCTGCGCAACGTGTCGCGGGTTCGATCCCCGCACAGAACAAAAATTTGTATGATCTGCAAGTAGTTGTTCAGGGTCTGGGTGTTAGTGTTTCTGAGTTTCTATGTTTGTAAACGCACCCACGATACAAGAAGAAATTCTTAGTGTGAGGCAACGTTTTAAAAAAAAAAACAAAAAAAAAACAAAACAAAATTTCAAGCAAAAAATCGACACTTCAAAATTTAAGCTCCAATGTCTTCGAGAGCCTTTTTTCGATCCACAGTCCGTCGGATGGACGGTCCTACGGAATTTAAAAAATCGGATCTGACAGCACTGCATAAGTGCGTCGCTAGTTTCATTATAAACACGAGTTTCCTGCACAATTTTCCTTATCATTTGAAGCTGATGACGGATATATTAACTGTGTATGAAAATAGCATTATTACTTACTCTAAAGAAGGTTGTTCAGTTGACGTCTCATTTCAATGCTTTTCCGGTGCAGTTCCAATTCAAATCAATTCAATTTTATTCAAGAACAATTGACATTGTGTTTGAAATCATACATATAAAAAATAAAAACACGTTCATTAAAACTATTTAACTAACACAATAAATTATAGAAAAAAACAAAACAATAAAATAAAAATTCAATAAAATTACAAATTAAACATTCAATACAATTAAAAATTCAATAACATTGCAAGCTACTACATACTCATATTATCCAATCTCTGAATTAGGTAACTAAAATCTTTTTTTTTTCAAAATCAAATTCTAAAGTCATTTATTCAAAGTCATTTTTAAATGTGGATATGTCATCGTCTATTGAATACAGACATTTCTCCAATAGGAATGCTCTGAGTCTAGACTTAAATGAGCTCTTATAAATTATAGCTTTTAAATCCAATGGCAACCTGTTAAAAATCCGCACTGCTTGTTATAGTCCGGTCAAAATAGACATTTCAACTAGAATAAATAAACTTTAAACTTTTTGAGGGGTATATTTCTGTTCGCTGTTGAGCCTTTCGAGGTTTTAGAAAATAAATAATTTTATCAATTGGAGTCCGTGCAGTAAGTAGGACTAAGGGACTGATGTGAGTTTCTTTTGAGTGTATATTCTCAGAATAATGGTTTAAAAACATATAAGAGGCACAAATAGGCATTTTTACTTATATTAAGTGCCTGACTATATATTGTATATTTGTGTGCATATCATGTAAAATGTAACTCCTTCAACTTTTAGAATGGCGATATCCTAGGAATCACCATTCCTTCATTCTTATGAAAAAAGTATGAGATTTTTTTTGCAGATAATTTTATTATCTATGTTTTCGAGAAAAATTAAAAAAAAACGAATAATTTTGACCTTGACCTTGAATAATTTTTTTAGCACCCATGGGATCAATGGGGACTTTTGGCACGTTATTTCTACTGGTGTACCCAAGGTCTCTACCAAAATTGAGCTCTGTCGGAATTATTGTTATTTGATATGTTGTTTTTTATGTTGTACCATTATTTTTATTGTACATAAATATGCTAATTTTATTAATTTCTCAATATTTACATTACATTACAAACAATTTAAAAACTAACAGACTTAAAATAATAATCATAATATGTACAAGTATATAAGAAAGGGGTGGGGGGGAACAATCATAGGGCATCAAAAAATTCGTCCGCATCGCTGTCAACAGGAAAAGTGCCCAAAAGGCTGGCAGAATTGCCACGTTGTATGGCAATGCTGATTCTCTGGCCGAAGAATAGGCCAGCCTTCTGGTCACATGAAGAGTCGACCAACCGCTTTGAGATGTCTTGAAAGACTAAGTGGGCACTCGGACTCCATGGCCCTAGTGTTTCGACCCCAAACGGCTCAAGCATATAAGTCCCAATAAGATTGGAGTATTTGCGCCGTTTGAGGTTTTCCGGACCTGCAGCAGCAGCCCCAGTACAGCTCACCGTGCTAGGAAGATGGGATGGCGCAAGGGTGTCGACACACGTTGCATCCCACACCAAAGGCCTACCTACCTTCCAAGGCTTTATGGTCATTCCATCTGGTCTCTTCCCATCATCGCGTGCCAAGCCGTTGGGTTCTAGAACAGCTGGCACCCCGGTGACAAGAGCACGACGGATGATGTCATTAATGCTGGCGTTCCGTGCTCTCCGGCCTGCGCTCTTACTGCAGGATAAACCATGGTGTCCGAGACAGTCGACTACTTCACCGCATTGGCAGCGATACGGGGCCACACAAGGAGCGCCCAGACGCAGACAGGTCGCGAGCCGGAAAGTGATCACTATGTTTGTGTCTAATTTGACCGGACCAATATTGAGGACTATGTTGAAAAGAACAGTTTTTCTGCATGACAAACTGTTCTAGATGGATAGTGCTTTTCATAATACACACGTCATATCATAACATCACGCCGTATTCCCTGGAGGATTAGGCAGAGAAGTACCTATAGTATATTAGTAGTTGTTTAAGTCCCATGTAATAGAGCCTATTGCCATCAACCGGGCACACATTTGGACTCCGGGCTGCTAATGAGAAATTCCTGATGGGAAAACCCAAAAACATTTTACTCGTTAAACCATATACAAGCACTTTTGAATTGTCAAGGAGTCGGTCAGTCGGGAATATGAAGCTAATTGCCGATTGCAAAGCGTAGTAGGTACCTTTAGAGAAGAACGGGCAAGAAACTCCACGGAACCGGTTTACTCATCCACCATAGAAAAGGGAGGATCCTCCGACCAGACGGGTGTCGTGTCTGGCGGGCAACTGCCCAGAGGTTGAAGAAGGTTGGGAGATTGTATACAGGGTGGCAAGGACATCGACGCGAAGCCGGCTACCATGGATTCAGTACAAGATTCAGAACCCCCTTGCGTTGAAATTTTTCGTCGGTTATTAAAAAAAAAATCTGCTGCTTTATAGAAAAGTACAATACCTACGCGGTCAAAATGTATGGAGCTGCTGTTTTTTTTTTTATAACTGACGAAAAATTTCAACGCAGAGGGGTTCAGAATCATGTTCTGAATCCTTGGTAACCGGCTTCGCGTCGATGTCCCGGATACCCCGTATATGTCCATCGCGCGGTAAATTCTAATTGCGCGATGCAGGATTTGTGTGACGTCAGGATGTTGTGTGACGTCAGGTCTTTGATGCGCAGTTCGCAAGTGGTGATTGTAGATGCCTCCACACATCATTCATGTTAAAATTATACATGTGAGAACAATGTAGAAAGACGTGCACGTTAAAAGCGTCCGTAATCTAAACTAATATAATAAAAAGGAAATATTTTTTGTATGTTTGTAATGAATAAAGTCAAAAACTACTGGACTGATTTTAAAAATTGTTTCACGGAGAATGTTCTCGGATCGAGAAATATTCTGCAATATTCTTTTCGACGGGGAATTAAATAAAAAATCAAGTATTATCAAATATAATTATTTAAAATTGGAAGAAATTTCATACTTTAGTTGAAAAAACGTTACGTTAAAAAGAGTTTCGGAGTAGAATTTTATAATATTTCTTTAGTTAAGAAATATTAGTTCCGGCCTTGCGTGGTGGCAAACAGTGGTGCCGATCCTCTTGTACACCGAACTAAACTATCACTAAAATTTCTTAATTTTGGATTTGAAAATCTTAAAGCTATTCTGCAAAAAATATTTTTAATTTAAAAAATAATTTTGTCACAAACAGCCGGGCCACGGACCACGACTGGCCAGAGTCGTCCGTTAAGTGCGCGAGATCTCTTGTTTTCACGGCGAAATTTTTCAGAATAGATCGGCTGACCTCTACACTCCAAAAAAGAATGTGTTTTTGCTACCATTGAGGTTACTTAGTAAAAACAACGTACAAAGAGAGTAGAAAACAAAGCTGTATACATGTTGTTGCGAAAACAAAATATACATAATGTTTCTAAAATAAACAATCGCTTCTGGGAACGTGCCGGGCAATGCCAGGTGCTAGGTGCTTAGTGATGGGACATGTCGACAGATTTTGTGTCCATAGTTCTATATACATTACCCTAATAGCATATATTTTTTGTCTTATGAGAATTATTTATAAGAATTTATTTCTCATATGAACTTAAATAGCAGTTCACTTAAAATGAGATACAAAGTGCCCTCATCTAAGTAATTACAATTAGTTTACTTAAAAAACCTCCAATCCAGGGTACAACGGCGGTCTTATCGCTAATAGCGATATTTACCAAACGATGGTAACTTACTAACGAGAAAAAGTTAGCTATAGCTATGTCCTAACCCAGGTGATAGTCTAACTATGTGCTTTTCATAGGAATCCGACAGCCGTTGAGGCGTGAAAAGGTAACAAACAGACAAACTTACTTTCGCATTTTGAGGGCCACATCACACTTGCGATTTGAGAGCAAGTTATCAGCGAAGCTATTGCTCAACACACTCGCGGCGTATGCGTAGCGAATACGCCACTTGTGCGCAACGTATTCGCCGCGTTTGCGTAATGAGAGCGATTGCCGTTCGTGTACAAGAGAGAGCGAGACAAGCGTGTGCGCAATATTGTGAAAACGCGGCGTATACGTCGCGTAGTCGTGGTTAACTCGCTTCGCACCCGCGAGGAGTACGCTAGAAACATGCTGGCAAATCGTCAGTGTAGGAAAAGACAAGGCTTAAGATAATGATCATCTCAGATTTATCGATATTTCTCATGCCCATCCCTACGGGAGTAATTTTATATTTCCCCAATTCGCTTCAGTTTCTCTCGACTGTGGTTTCAGATGTATTTGAGCCGGAGCGCGGATCGGTCGCGGCCGGGCTATATTTACTCTCCACAGTAATTCGTGATATTTCAAAGTTAAAAATAAAACGTTTCTATTTTCAGTTCTGTGTTTTTTTTGTGTGTGGAATATGATTTTGAATTGGTAAGTGAGTAGTTTTTTTTTCTTATTTCGGTTGTCTTTTGGTATGTCGATTTCATTATCAGCTGTTTTTACTATTTTTATTATAATGGCGGGATTCAATCTGTAATTTTCATCAGTATTTGACGGTGAAGGTGTCAACAAACGCTCTGTATTTGGACAGCCATTATTTTATGATCGTTTACCGTTTTCTTGGGTACTTTAACGGGAAGTTTTATACAAACTTTTCTTATTGTATATTTAAACCTTTCACAATTTTTTTTTTTTTTTGTTTATGTACCTACTTACCTTACCTTTAAAAGTTACGATAATTCTTGTTAGCTAACATTTTAAAGAGGTACAGTTTGTAGGTTTGTATATGGGAGGTAATGTCTGAAACTACTGCCCCGATTTAAAAAAATCTTTTACTGATAGGAATATACAATATTGCAGCGTGCCATAGGATATGTTTAATAATATAGTTGACTACTATGCGAGCGAAGTCGCGGCTAGAAGCTATGTGTACTAAAACTTTAGTTATTCTTAACGAACAGGCGTCACAATCATATCTTGCACACGTTTCTCTTCAACACGCTCCCTTACGTTGATACTTTTACGATTTTACAAATATACAGGATGTTAGGTTAAAGAGGAACATACTTTTCGGGAGTGTAGTACTTACTTGTGAAAATGATAATTTTTCTATGGGTGCCACTCTTGAAATATTAAAACATCTACATCTGTGCTGTGCTGTAGGTCTCCATGCCACAGCATCATGCTGAGTGGAAGCCTTCTTGTCACAGTCATGTCGTGCCAACAGCTGCCGACTATTACTGTTTTGTGTTCGTTATTGTATTGTTATCGTTATGTTTGGTAACGTTAACTACTCGAGTTTATTATCTTTTTTTATGCACGTGTTTCTGTAACAAATAAACTTATTTTTCTTTCTTTCTTTTCTTTACATCTGTCTCTCTGCTGGGCAAAGATCTCCTCCATACTTTACGAAATTTCTTTATGTTTTGTCTTCTCCGGCGAATCAGTCAGGAACGAGGCCAATTGGTCACGCCAGCATTTCATAGGCCTTGGTAACGACGCCTGATTATAAAAGCAAAGAAAATTACCTGAGAGCCTAGTGTGAGTTTCTTTTAACCATCTCGATTTTACGCATCTACCGCGTTCGGCGCTCTGATTGGCCTTTCACTGGCCTTCACTGGTGAAGAGCCAATCGGAGTGCCGAACGCGGTTGATGCATAAAATCGAGACAGTTAAAAGAAACTCACACTAGGCCCCCTGAATATAAAAGGGGTAATGCGTCAAAACTATCTGACGATCTCCACTTTCGAAATATGTTATTAGTATTGTGCTGCCGTAGTTCAGTAATGTCGAGGGTAAGTTTCTCTATTTGTTTCGATGGTACAACTACCATCGAAACAAATAGATAAACTAAATTACTTAACTTTAGAAATCATGAAATAAATAAAATCACACAAATGAAATGTAACAATCCATCACACAAATATAAATGATAAGAAGTAAATAAAAAAAAAACTGTAATTCGGAATTATTCAAAGATTAATGAAGTTGTTGTTGAAGTGGAATTGAAGTGGTCAAGAAGACCTGCATTATCAAGATAATAAATTTATATTTGTGTTATGGATTGTTACATTTCATTTGTGTGATTTTATTTATTTCATGATTTCTAGAGCTAGTGAGAATTTGCAAAGACGTATATCAAATATTTAAATGTTAATAATTTTATTGTGATAGATTTTTGAACGATAATGCTCATCCTGTCTACCTAGCCTTTTTCCCAACTATGTTGGGATCGGCTTCCAGTCTAACCGGATGCAGCTGAATACCAGCATTTTACATGAAGCGACCGCATATCTGGCCTCCACAACCCAGTAACTGGGTAATACGATACCCCTTGGTAAGACTGGTGTCAGACTTTCGGGCTTCTGACGACTCGTAACGACTGTCAAAGATCCACGAATAACAGCCGGGACCAACGGCTTAACGTGCTTTCCGAGGCACGGAGGATTCTCGGTATGTAAAGATGGTCACCCATCCACTGACTAATCCCGGCAGCGTAGCTTAACCTGATGGATCGACCAGTGCGGCTGTTGTTACTTAGCCACGAGCTCCTCCAAATGCACAAACAACGAACAATGTGCAATGAACGATAATGCTCATATTTTTATGAAATTGTTGTGCCCGAAAGGGTCCATGTTAACTTTATTATTATTATTAAGACCTTGTAAACACATGTGATATGCAATAAAGATTTGGATTTGAATATGAACTTCCGCTGCTTGTTGAAGGTGTATTTTGCCTGACTTCCGCAATCGTACTGTATGTAAGCTCCATCACTGTATCACCAACTGCATGGACGAACTTTTCCATTGTGCCGTCTGGGTTGTGTGGTCTTAGTTCTAACCTAACCTTTCAGCCATTTTCATTAGCTACTTCATTTTTCGTAAATTTAGTCATTAGTAATTATATAAAACAATTCCGTTAAATCAATACAAAGGGGGGCGAACTAACCTCAACAATCAAACATAATAACAAGTGACAGTGACAATGACAGTGCAATGCTTGCGGCACTTTAGCCGAGTCGAGTAAGCGCCACTATTATGCCGCAAATAGCGGCACTATACATGGTGGCAGGGACATCGACGCGAAAACTGTTACTATGGATTCAGTTAACTCACACACTGACTTATTAGTATTCCTTGTTAAAATGTTAGGAATATCGTATAATTTTACAATGTTTGTAAATATGTGAGCACCATGTATCTATCACATATTTAATTTATCTGTAATTGCTTCATTTTTCATTCTTTTTTACCTATCGCGGTATAGTAATCTTATTCTAGATGCATCGTCTTCACATATAATTATATAATTAATGTATACAAAATATTGTAAAAACATTTTAAAAGAGTAACGGTGGAGTTTCTTGCCCATTCTTCTCCATACGAAAACTACCTTTTGGAAGGGGCGACTAAAATCAATTCTATTTTTGTAAAATTGACGTTCATAAGTGCCTTTTATGTGCCTAATTGAAATGAAATGAAATGTATTTATTTGCCAGAATATAGGTACATACATAATAACATGGTAAAATAATTTTAGTCTCACTATATTCGACTTATCAGCCGTGCAAATATTTACAAGTAGGTACATGCTTTAATAATTATCATGAAATTACGAGGTCATTAGTCACACACATCATTCAAAATAAAAACAGTCTATAATAACATTAATTAGGCACATTAACATTATAAAATATATAAATTTAGTTTATTAGATTATATATCAAGACAGTTCATCAATTTATTGTTAGATTTATAAATAATGTCAATAATTATAATTTAAATAAGTATTCGTAAATGTATAGTTAGGTATACATCATGTCTGTTTAAAATTTAAATAATCATCTATTGAATAAAAACATCTGTCACAAAGCCAATTGTTTAAAGTTCTATTAAATTCTAAGTTATTAATTTTTCTTATTTTTTCCGGTAATTTATTATAAATTTTCACCGCCATGGTGTAGCAGTTTTTGTTACATAACTTTATTTTTTTTAAATTGAAATATATTTAGACTTTGACTTTGACTTTGTTATTTAAAAAAAAAACAGCTATGTCATACATTTTGACCGCGTAGGTATTGCACTTTTCTATGAAGCAGCAGTTTTTTTTTTTAAACCGACGAAAAATTTCAACGCTCAGAATCATGTACTGAATCCATGGTAGGTAACTGTTTTCGCGTCGATGTCCCTGACAACCTAAGTATACACTTTCTTAATCAATCCTATTGACGTTCATCAGTTTGAAATTTTGTGGCATCGAGGTTGTCATCATTAACTCTCACGCCAGCCAGTACCGGTGGGCCTGTTGCGCAGGTCGGATATGCGATGTTCCACACTTACCTACCTATGTTTATTTGTCTTGGAGTTATCAACAAAGTGCTGAGTACTTTGGAAGTGCAATTTCAGTTATGGTAATAAATAGCATTCGATTTAGATAAATGTTGTTAGAACTTGATAATTTATAATGTAGAGATTTATTGTTGTTTGTAGAATATTAGAGGAGCTCGTGGCTAAGTAACAACAGCCGATCCATTAGGTTAAGCTACGCTTGCCGGGGTTGGTCAGTGGATGGGTGACCATCTTTACATACCGGGAATCCTCTGTGCCTCGGAAAGCACGTTAAGCCGTTGGTCCCGGCTGTCATTCGTGGATCTTTGACAGACGTTCGAGTCGTCAGAAACCCGAAAGTCTGACACCAGTCTTTTCAAGGGGTATCGTATTACCCAGTTACTGGGTTGTGGAGGTCAGATAGGCAGTCGTTCCATGTAAAATACTGGTATTCAGCTGCATCCGGTTAGACTGGAAGCCGACCCCAACATAGTTGGGAAAAGGCTAGGCAGATTGATTGTAGAATAGTACTTAGGTTATAATGTTTAGCACTGATAAATAATACATTTTGAAGTGCAACAGGCTTTCATTGCGCGGCTGGGTCAAGGGCTTGATTCAGAAAGCAGTACTCCTAGACACAGCACGTGGGGAGGTTCCTCTCTCTAGAGCCCTGAGCACCGGCAGCTTGGACCTTGTTCCTGATGCCGATGGGCCACTATTTGATGCATACTTACTGCACTGCGCAGTACCTAAGTATGATCCTATACATCACTACATAATATAAAACCAAGTCCTCCCGCCGCGTCTGTCTGTCTGAACGCGATAAACTCAAAAACTAGCGAACGGATTTTCATACGGTTTTCACAATGGACGCAGTGATTCATGAGGAAGGTTATATGCTATTTAATATCAATCCATGACCCTTAGGAGCCAATCAATATGACTAAAAGTCAGCGAGGGCGGGCGATGGACGCGGTGGCCCAGGGGCCGAGGGAATTTTATAAAAATATGGATGTTATTTAAGTATATTGTGTATCTTACGACTTCCCCGCGAACAAAGTCGCGGGCAGAACATAGTAATACCTATATTTGTTGAGTTGTATGTGTACATTTACTTCGGCGCGAACGCAGGTTTGCGTAACACTGACTATACATATATATTATTATGATGTTTGGTTCATTTCTGGACGAGTTGCTATGCTTGGTTTTAAAATGTAAACATTGTTACGTCGTTACTATAGGTTACTATTTTTGGGTTTGTTAGTTGTTATTTTGAATTCAGTACCTAATGACATTTTGTTGTTCAGTTGTATTACTTGTTGTAAAAAAGCTTAGAATTTTAAGTTAGAAAAAAAAAAAAAACTGGGAATCGGATGCTATAATAGCTATATATTATCTTATCGGCAAAATATGCATTCAATATGCTTTAATACAGCGTCCGTTTGTTTTTGTTTTATCGTGTTCAGATATCGATACCATCACGTTTGCGTAGTTTCGCTAGCTAATTTAATGAGACCCTGTATAAAGCTCAAGCACTAAATAATATGCATTATCAAAATGCCAATTTTAACTTCGATTTTCATTTTTTTTTCAGTCCGTATTATATAACAATAGGGATGATGCCAGGGTAAAAAAAAAAAACGAATTAGTCCGTCAGTCAGATATTACAAAAATATTAGACACGTATTTTTTGCTTTATCATATTAATAACAAAATACCTAGATAAAACACATTTTAAGATGAGGAGCGGGAATCTACATTCTCGTGACGTCATGGCACATTTTAACTCAATGTATCGCCGTAATCCTTAGGTTACGTAAAAAAAAAAATACGTGTCCAATATTTTTTAATAATCTCCACGACGAACAAAAAAAAATTTGTCTACAAAATGCTAACAAATAATAAAACAATGTTACGAATTAACTTTAAAATCATGCATATTTCTTATTCAGTAAGAAAATATTTTTGTCCAAATTGTAATAATATTTTTGAAATTATCCTTCTGTGGTTCGGCGTAGCATTTCGTAGCGCGTCTTAGTAACCTCGTAGCTCGTATAGGCTACTGATAAAACTTGCTACATTAATAACTTTATTTTAATTTTCGGAAAACTTATGAACAATAAATAGTTTATAAATGTTAATAACACGAATATGACCAATTACAAGTTTTCACAAATAATTAAGTAATCATGAGTTAACAGGTAAGGTAGGTTGGTATCCGACGGGGTCCGATGCCTGCCGAGGTCGCGGGAAAGTCCGAAAGGGATACCGTGGCCCCTGGCAACGTACAGGCAACTGAAGGAACACGGGCGGGTTTTAGAGTCTGACACGCCCTCCTCAAGTTATTTAGTTAGTTTTTATATTTTTTAATTTGCAACCCCAAAAAAAATAATTGTCACTTTTTACGTAAACAAAGTTCAATTCATTTGTATGGAAGAGTTGATAATGTGTCCTCTAGCAGCAGCTGCCGAGGCGTCTCCGTGCTCTGTGGTGGCACAGAAGTAGCAATTCCCCGGACGAAAATGTTTTCCAAAAAAAAATGCATCCAAATAATTAGCAGAAACTCACCTACTTTCACAAAAATATCAAAAGTTTTTTACAATTTCAAACGTTTAGCCAGTTTCATGATCTATTTTTACTTGCTTGTTAAATGACTTTTGGCAAATAATACATGTTTTTTTTCTCTCGAGTGTCATTCAACACATCTTTATTATACGAGGCAAAAATACGGACAATTCTTACAAGAATTTAGGTACGTTTAATCATTCTTCCGTATTGTTCTGCCCAGTTCGGAAGGTCCAGGTAAAAGTACAATTTCCTTCGCCATAAAACGTGGCAATGCTTCCAGCCTTTTGGGCACTTTTTCTGTTGATAGCGATGCGGGCGAATTTTTTAATGCCATATGATTTTGCCCTCATTATTTTATATACATGTACATATTATTATTATTGTTTTATGTTTACTGGCGTATAATATTATGTATAATAGTGTTAAAAAAAAACATTTATTTTCTCAGAATATTTTGTAACCATTTTAATAATATCATTTCTGCTGGAATTACAAATGTCGGGCTGACTAGAGAACTTTTATTGACGAGCCACGTATTGGAACGCTGCCACTCAAAAATACTTATGTCCTAGTGTCCTATGTGATTGAGAACATTTATTAATTTTAATTTGCCATATTCAATGATTGATTAATAAGTGTCAGAAGCCTGATCTTAACCAGTCTTACCGCCTGGTATCGTGTTACCCCGCAAATGGGTTGTTACCGTCAGATAGCAAGTCGCTTCATGTTAAATACTGGTATTCAGCTGCATACAGTTAGACTTGAAGCCGACTCCAACGTAGTTGGGGAAAGGCAAGACAGACGATCTCTGAGTGCGATAGTTAGAGTTACCTTTTTTTGTTGTTTTTTGTTCCGAGGTGGAAAATCTGCATGGATGTCCTCCGCCCTGAGGCAGGCGAAGGGGTCTGTCAGACTCCTACTGACTAAAAACCATCCTGGTGTTCCCTTCCCACACTTAGATCGGGGATCATGAGATCTTATACGCCTTCCATGATCCCTGAGTTAGAGTTACCTAATTCAAGATCAATGCCATCTAACTGAACAGACAGCTGTGCTGCTGGGGAGTTTGTTGCGCCACTTCTTCGTCCCAGCTGGACTAGGAAGTGGTGAAGGACGGGCGTTTTTGGGGGACTCTCTTATGTAATTTTGACTTTCGAAAAGTGCTGATTCTCAGCGTAGTTTGAATAAGTAACTTTTGAATTTTGTTTTTTTTTTAATTTACCATCAGATTTTATTAGTCGTCAGCGCAACATGTCTTAACTTCCATACTTCTCTATCAGTCGTCATCTCAGTAATCAGCCTCTTTCTAGCCATATCATCTTCCACACAGTTTTACACGTTTCCTAGACATGTCTGCTGTATTATTTACCAACACAATGACGTAACCGTATCATAAGTCACAACAAATAGTTTTGTATTTGATAGATTATCAGCAGCTGACTTTAGATTGTACCAACGTATAGTAGCCTAATATTAGGAAAGCCAGCTCCATATATCGAGTGGAAACAGGCGCACGCACACATAGACACGTTAAATAATCAGCCCATAACACAGACACAAAAAACATCCTCCACGCGGGCCCTGTGCGGGTTGGTTGATGTCATATATCTTCGAATTTTTGGTTCATGTCATGCCGGTTTCCTCACGATGTTTTCCTTCATCGTTTTGAAAGCAGTGGTGATGAATTAATTTACACAAAGTAAAGCGCCTGACCACTGCTCTGGGCCACCACTGCTCTCATAAACGCGTACGTGCATTTGCACTCGATGTACTTGAGGCGTGTCTGTGTGTACGTGCGTGTGCGCTCGTTGTATGGAGCCGATCACCTTCTGTGTTAGTTGTTCTGTGGTACTGCTGGCTATATAATGTTATTTGTGAATTATAGAGCTGTTTTGTGTTGTCAGAAACGAAATATGACAAAGATTTATTATTCGTGATTTGAATTTGATTTATAGAACAATAAGATTTTTTGAAACTGTCTAAAGTATTTTTGGAAGCGTTGTCTGTTACATATACATAATTATAATGAATAAAGTCGCTTTTCGTGTCTGTGTGTTGCTCTTCTAAACGATGCAACAGATTTTGAGGCGTGTTTCACCATCATTTAAGGACTTTATTCCGGAAGGTTTAATGTGTATAATACATTAATATTAAACTTACATCTAATAAATAAGTCTCGATGTTATCTCAAGTCGTAAAAAACGTGCCAAACAGGGGCGGATCGAGATCGCTAGTATATACTAGTAGTTTAATCCAGTTGCTATCAGTAAATCTTAGACAATCGTCGCTCTATTTGTTTTGTTTTCATAAATAACGTGACTTTCTAGGAGGTGATGGGTATTTTTACATCGGCTATATACATATACATGTTTACAATCTCCCAGAAAAAGTATGCGCTTCAGCAATCATCGTTTTTCTTAAAAAAACCGAATGCGCGATTATGAGTTCTAATATCAAGTTGTTACAACTATGGAAGTGCTATAGTTTGACCGGGACCGCTGTTCCGCGCTTTGGGAATGCGTGGCGTGACAAATTACCAGCGGGCGGGGACGCCGCGCGCCGTGAGTATTGACGAATGAGCGGCCTATACTCCCCCCCGTCTCGCCGCGCACATACCTAAGGCGCAGTACAGAGCGGTCTCGGTCAAACTATAACCTATTCTCTATTCTCTTGTCAAAAGTTTTGAGTGAATATGACATGGTAAGACCAGAGTAGGAAACACAACAGAGACAAAAGTCTGTGTCATGACGTTCGAACAAATTCGGAAATACGAAGATTACCGAAGCACACACCTTGTCTGGTTCACCTGTATGTGTTACATGTATATCTAGGTACATATGTAACATTGCGGCGTACTATCTTAGCGACGAATCAGTTTCAGCCGTATGTTTTTGCCAAAACTATGAACAGCCGTTCTTCAATTAATTATAATGTTATGAGCGACTTTTTTCTTCCCTTTCTTAAAACCCTTTGATGTAAATGTATACGAGCTTGTCTCTTTTATAAAATCTGGGATATTTTGAGTTATTGAACAGTTCTCGGCAGTATTTTTTTTCGTGGTTGGGAGTATATCGTTTTCTTTTGATAAATTATCGTACCTAAACGTCCTATGAGTACAATTTAGGGATGCTAACAATTCTTTTTTGTCCCTCAGATTATTAAAAAATATTGGACACTTTTTTTATTTTTTTACGTAATAAAGAAAAAGAAAGAAAGAAAGAAAAATGCGTTTATAGGCATTACAGCAGAAAAATACACCTTATAACTAAAAAAAAACAATTAAAAAAAACAATGATTATAATGCCAATATGGCCTCAGCCTAGCATAAATGTCAAAAGTTAATCAAAAGATTACGGCAATACATTGGTAAGCAATACGTTTAAATGTGGCATGACGTCACTCGGTAGATTTTATACCAAGTCGTGACGTAGCGAGCCGGGACTCCCCAACTTTCATGCGTTTTATCTAAACCATTTTTTATTAAATTTTAAAGCAAAAAATACATGCCTAATATTTTTTTATTAAGTATCTGACTGACGAACTCAATAGATTTATTTTTCCCCAGTCCGCATCCATATACTGCAAACTAATGACGTTTCCAGTCTGAATACAAAAGTTCAACCAAATCATGTACATCTAGCCAATAGTTTAGTAACTATAGCAAGTCTAAGATCTGTAAATCTGCCCAACATTATTATTATTTGGTTTAGTTAATTGATTTAGGCGTGACTTTGCGGAAATCTATTATAAAATACAATAGACGACGTATATTTAGTAACCTAATCCGCTTAGCTATTCTTGTATTTTTTAATTGATAGACCATATTATACGATCCAAGATTTCTTGACTTATTGATTTAATTGTTGACCATGTATTATTTCAGAGTATTTTGATATTTTGACATTTATAATAATTAAATTTGACATGTAAAATAATATTAAATTTAATAATAATACGTAATTATTGTATGCCTATTAGGCAGGACATATTGAAACTTTAATTTACTATTAAGATCTTTATATGCCCACAATAAAAATATTTTGAATTTTGAATTTTTAAAGGGTCATCAAGAACCCTGTAAGAAATCGACACATGTTTCACCTCTCAACGAGGCATCCTCAGGATGACGATTGACTTGTAGCGAACCCAGACCCGACGTGTTGACACGTCAAGCATCGAGAGCAGAGTCACTCTGCTATTGTTTTTTTTATCTTTTTTTTTTATCCTATCTTAAGATTTCTTTTAGTTTAAAAAAACTCCGCACTAGTATTGCCTGTATTTTCATTTATTGCCGTATTGTTGCCTCCATATTGTATACCTAAATGGGACCTAATTCTTCCCTATGTCTAAAAACTCCTGATTATGTTGGGGTCAGCATCCAGTCTAACCGGATGCAGCTGAATACCAGTATTTTACATGAAGCGACTGCCTATCTGACCTCCACAACCCAGTGACTAGATACAATATCCCTTAGTAAGACCATACCCTAATTGCGTATTACACGATCCACCAGAATCTGAATCGTTCTGAAACAGATTGCTAATCCAGTGCTTCATAAGTTCGAAATCATTATGCTCACCCCGGTGGCACACCTCCGCCGCGAAACCATAGCACCGAAACCGCAGTAGTGGCTCGCGTCATGTTCTGCTACGCGAAATTCGAGGAGCGGAACTCGAATAGCGGAACATGACGCGAGCCCGTTGAATTGAACTACTGCGGTTTCGCTGTGCTACGGTTTCGCGGTGGAGATGTGCTACCGGCATCAACAACGTAAATAACGCAATGAATGTTGTTGAACTGTCAAAATGAAACAGATTAGTCGTAATCGTTTAAGAAAATTTGTTACGTAATTAGATAGCTGGCTGTCGAGACTTTCAGGGTTCTGAATACCCGTAACGACTGTCTAAGATCTAAGTAAGTTCTGAGTTGAGCTGCTTATTTGTGTTTTTTTTTAATCATCGTCTGGCAGTTTGATTAGATAATTTATAGGACCTACCCAAATCTCCTTTCTTTGATATTGTTCGTCGAGTCGTTGAGCTCCTTAAGTTCTGAGTTGAGCTGCACGATTACTGACAAATGCTTGAACTGATTGGACAGGTCCACTCAAATCTGTGTGGTTCTTTCTACAAAAGACCATTTCAGACACCAATCTACAAACATGGTCTTCACATGATCTGATGATGATTATGTCTGGACTTTAAAAGAGTGCGACCTCTAAGTTTGTTTCGGTCTTTCCTCTCAGAGTAGTCAGATAGGAAACGCCGACCTCATCAAAATGTATATGATTGACGTGTAAAAGTGTTTGTAATTGTACAAACCAAACAGAAATGAAATCATGTATCATTTACAAATGACACGGAGGGTCTTGATATGTAATGGATGGTCGGTACGATATTCCTAACATTTTAACAAGTAATACTAATAAGTCAGTGTGTGAGTTCAAGAAATCACAGAATGTAAAATCAGTGTTATAAGAAAATAACAAATTATATAATTAAATTAGCAACCAGTTTGATTTTGTCTAGACTCTAAATTGTCCTATGGATGCTGGTCCTGCACCAGCATGTTTCCAAGCATTCTTATCTTGGATATAATCCTCTAATTTGTAATATGCTTGTTTACAGAGTGTACTTTTAAATTGAGGAGATGAAATCGCCTGAGTTCTGGTAAGAAGGGAATGGAAGCTTCTCCGGACTCTCAGCCGTTGGCTTGTGATGATATTTGTTTATTTACAAACATACAAAATAATTAATCATATTAAATACCTGTTAAATCTTCCAGCCAAGTTTATTTAATTACTCTTGCACGTTTTCAGTGCGTAGTATTAGAAAATATTGAAGCTCTGGTGAAACTGAGGCAAATTCCGCACGGGATGCGCGACGAAATTCGCTCGCTCCGATTGTGTCAACTAGCTTGTATCATGGAGTTCAAATTGACGCGAATAGTGGCGTGACTTCCAAATTATCGAAACAATAGACGTGCGCAGTCGCGTCCCGCATACTGCGCGGGATTCGCACGTGTGATTATTCCTTTACTTAAACACACAGATCTTAGGTAAGATTACAATCTACAAATTGAAGAACGAAAATACTTATTTCAGTTTATTTTATTTATTCAAATTACAATTATAACACCTTGACAGACTCATCCAAGGCGATGTTATAAGTTACAATGTCTACACAAATTTAAGAAAATATAAAATAGAATGACCTGTAAGCCAAAGAATTTCAAACATACTAAACAATATGACTATTACTACAAACAGGCAACTTTTATAATATCGTACCTCTTTCAATTATAATTTGTGCCATTTGCATGAATTTCAGCAGGTTTTGCCCAAATATATGATGATGTCTTTTACCCGACTATAGCGAAACAAAAAGGAAGGTTATGATTTTGACCCGTGTGTATGTAGGTATGTATGTTCATCTGTTCCTTAATAACTTCTACCATAATTTGAAAAATAAGGTATCGTTGGAAGCGTCTTGATTCAATTTCGCAATAGAAGTACAGTCATCAACAGTGATCGGAGTAGGTAGATTGATTTTTAGTACTTGTATCATAAATGCACACAGAAAGAATAACATGGATAAGCCATTTTTCCGGAAAGTAATTCCGGTATTTCCGGATTCAATTAAATATTGTTAATGTTGGTAGTGATATTATTACTACTCAATTCAAAATTTAAAGGAAGGTATCAAAACTAAATTAATTCATTATTTATCTGTTGAAAAAAAAAATAGGAAGAATAATAAAGAATAAAATTGCTCATTTTATTACAATTCCTACCTTTTTTTTGAGGATGGCAAATCATCAAATGACTCCTTCCACTCTGGCAGAATACAATTCCTACATAAGTTCCGGTTTTTTTTTAATAATCCACCAATTCCGGAGGAATGTCCATAGTAATATATACGTTTCGGATCAATGACCCCAGTTCAATCTACCTACTCCGATCACTGGTCATCAATCACCATCCGCCTGCCTTGTCCCAACTATGTTGGTATCGGTTTCCAGTCTAACGGGATGCAGCTGAATACCAGTATTTTTCGTCAGTTTTCACGTCCATGACGTTATCAATAACAGCTCAAATGATTTCGATGAAAGTTGCAATTTTTTTTTCAATTGCGAAAAATCTATCTAGCTAAGTCTCATATCTGGGAAAATTCGTTTTCTCCGTATTTTCACCCGAGCAGAGCTCGGTCGCCCAAAGCTAAAAACAAGATGGCTGCCTTAGAATAATTACATGACAGCATGGAATTAGTATGAACTATCCTATACTATTAAATAAGCATTCTCTATTTTCACCAGAGCGGAGCTCTTTCGCCCTGGTACTATACAGGATGGATCTTTGAAATGGGGCAGTAAGGACAGCTACCTTAACCGTTGTAGCTAAAAGAAAAGGTACTTAGGAGATTGTCCTAACTTTTTGAGACATTTTGATCTGCATTCAAAGATTTTGAAAAAAAAATACAGTCAGCAGGAAAATAAAACTTATTTTGATGCCAATCGATCCTGTTTCTTATAAGGATCAAAAAACTCTACTGGACCAAATGAGGTTTGAGTACTAGAAAAGTCAGGGAGCTAAATGATCCAATACACGCGCAGCGACAATAGAATGAGCATAAGTAAAATTTGTTCGTAACGGTGAGTTCAATTTTCCTTTTTCGGACTTTCACTTATTTCAATAACACCTTGTCCAATTTTTAATCAAATTGAATGATTATTAACGACATCTTTTAATATATAGTTAGACTTTCAAAACTATACATGATAGCAAACCCAAAACAAAAAGAGTTTACAGCTTCTGTTGGCAAGCAATTTTGTATTCACAATAGTTTCCTGTATTGGACTTTTACGAGTACTTCAAGATAAGAAGCACCTGATGTTTTTAACCAGCTGCCATGGTGATAAATGTGAGCAAATTTCAACGTCATCATCATCCGCATTTCGGTGCTCGTGGTTAAGTAATACCTTTCGATCAAACCGTGTGGCTGTTGCCACTCGGGTTGATCGAAAGTTAAACTACGCTTGCCGCGGTCGGTTCGTGGATGGGTGACCATCCATAACATATCGAGACTTCTCCGTGCGTAGCTTCGTTGGGCCTGCTATCATTCGTAGATTTTTTTGGCAGTTGTTACGGGGCCAAAGTCTGACAACCAGTCTTACCAAGGAGTATCGTGTTACCCAGTAACTGGGTTGTGGAGGTCAGATAGGCAGTCGCTACGTACTGGTATTCAGCTGCATCCGGTAAGACTGGAAGCCGATCCCGACATAGTTGGGAAAAGGCTAGGCAGATTGATGATTACTAAGCAAGAGTTACTAAAATTCTTCGCCCTTAGGAGATGTATTATTTATTATACAAAATTACATACAAACTTTTGTATGGAATTTCGTCATGTTTGCATCATCAGCCTACATTCTCACTGCTGTGCGCCTCTTCTCTGTGAGAGGGAGTGGGCCGTAATCCACCACGCGGACCCAGTGCGAGTTTGTAGATGTCACATGTCTTCGAATGTTTCGTTCTAGGACATGCCAGTAACCTTAATCATTGTTGAAATGGAAGACCTCTTGCCAAGGTGGGGTCAACTGGTGGCAACAAAATTTTCATGAAAACCCTCGGACATAGCAACAAAAACGATGAATTTATAAAGACAGTGAGTGTTCAATTAGGATATAATTGACGTTACACGAGCCACGAGCCATTACATAAATGCATAACGACACATCACTGACGTAAATGAATAAAATCTGAATCGAGAATAAACTGCATACTTTGCATATCTAGCTACAAATATTATGCACTTTGCATCGAGAGTTTGAGAAGTGCCAAAATACAGGCTGATCAATAGAAATATTAATTTATGAAACGACAGCCGTGTGCCGGATAGAAATTCCCATCAGCAAACACGAGAGTAATGGTGGACCAGTGGTATCAGCCCCGACTAACGAGTTGTAGGTCATAAGTTCGAACCGAGACAGGCACATTACTTTTTGTTTAATTATTTAATCGCTACTGTTCCCAAAATGGTGAAGAAAAACATCGTGAGGAAACCGCATGTCTGAGAAATATTTCTCGACGGCATGTCAAGCCAAGTCAGAGGCCTCTGGGCGGCATAAAAACTCTGACACCAAGTTAGTCACTAACAGTAACCACTCGAAAAAGAACAAGTTTCAAGTACCTAAGTGAGCAAGCGTGGTGATGAATTCCCGTGCCTTCTCTGTATGAGAAGAGGACTTTGCCCTGAAGTGGGACAGTTTAGGCTGATATAATATTATTGTTGTTACATAGACTTACAAAGAAAACTATAAATAAATACAATAACACAGGCGCCATACAAAGTGGTTGTCGAAAGACAACCTGGCATGCGCTTGAGTGTCGCGTATGCTATATTTAGGAATCATCATTGACACTTAAAAACAATGTACATTGTAAAGGCAGGCCAGACTGGGAACGAAGCTAAACGAAGCTAAAGTTCGTTTAGGAAAGCTAAACGAACTTTAGTTTGGTTTCGTTCCGCGTAATTTCATTCTACGGTTTACTCCGAGCGAAACGAAAACGGACGTATGATAGACGCGGAGGAAAGCTAAACGAACTTACATTCCTTTTTTTTTTGTTTGGTGAATTATCAAATAACTTCTCCCGTTCTGGGCGGAGCGGGAGGGCGTGTCAGACTCTTAATGACTAAAACCCACCCCTGTTCCTTCAGTGTTGTCTGTACGTTGCCAGGGGCCACGGTATCCCTTTCGGACTTTCCCGCGACCCGGTATCGTTCCTAGCAGACCCCTTCTGTTGTGCTGACATCTCTTTGAGGCGCGCGTGGAACACACCGCGCCGTCGACCCGGACCTGTCGGTCGATTCTGTAAAAATATTAACGTGAAGCTTAAGTGAAGTGAGCGTGAAGTGAGCTGTCACTGCCACAGAATCAACCGGCAGGATGCTAGGCATTAACAATATTGACAGCTCACTTCACGCTCACTTCACCTAAGTTTCACGGTGATATTTTTACAGAATCGAACGGCTGGTCCTTATTGGACGGCGAGCTACTTCCCAGTGCGCCCTGAGCTTAAAACTGAGTTTGAGTTTTCCCCATTGGATTTGCTTTATTGGCAAAAATGATACAAATTTTAATCCTTTGTCGCCACCGCCGGCCGACCAGGAAGCGATACTACTAGCTGTCAGTATTCAAACTCAAACTCAAACTCAAAGCATTTATTTCAAATAAACCAATTACAGGTACTTTTGAATTGTCAAGGGGTCGGTCAGTCAGAAATATGAAGCTAGTTGCCCATTCCAACGCGTAGTAGGTTCCTATATGGAGAAGAACGGGCAGGAAACTCCACGGACACTCTTTTAAATCAGAATATTTTTACAAAATATTGGTGACATCATTCATGTTGTAATTATACATGTGAGAATAATGTAGAGAGAAGTACACGTTAAAAGCGTCTTTTTCGTATTTTATTTCTTTTTCGTGTGTTAATGACTAACCTGGTGTCAGAGATTTTATGCCGCCCAAGGGCATCTGACTTGATTTCACATGCCGTCGAGACATATCTCTCAGGCATGCCGGTTTCCTCGCGATGTTTTCCTTCACCATTTTTGAAGCAAGTGATAATTATACAATACGCACATGTATCCGAAAAGTCAGAGGTTCGAACTCGAGACCTATGACTTGGCAGTCAGCAGTATCTCTGCTGTTACAGCTATCAGTGATGCGCCGAATATCCGTATCCGTATTTGTATCAGCGGATATCCGAGGGAGAAAAAAGATCTATATCCGTATCCGATACTTTCTGGCGGATCTTGAACGGAACTTTTTCAAGATACTGAAATCAATAATCACTCAAAGATAATACTAGAAATAATTTGACGCGCTGCCACGATCCATCAATAGAAAAAGGTCATCGCTCTGACAAATATAGGACAAGATATTAATAGTGAGGCTAGGTCACTACTGCATCGAATTACAAAGATTCAGTTCGGATACACCTTTGAGTCAAAGTTAATTATTTATTTCAAAGGTGTATAGAGTGTCACAAGCGGCATTGAATCACTATCGGCTATATTTGCCCTCAGCTTGCGACATAATAGTGGCGCCATCTAGACTGTCGTAAAGAGTATGCACGGCAAAATTAAATAATTTACACAAAGTAAAGCGCCTGTCAGGGTTCAAACCTGCGACCTACACATCTCGTAAGACTACTACTCTACGCCTGTGTGAGCACACAATGAGTGTCGGACCACGCACATTGAAGGGATCCGTATTTGTTCTTGGGATGAATGTATCCCAAGAACAAACATAACATTGTGTATATTTATACTAATGCTGTGATTTTTTTCACAAATCCAAGTACAACCATTTCGCTGGCAGGAGGGAGGGGTGGACACTTGACTCTAACGCACTTTAAAACTTCATATTTCGCAAACGGATTCCTGAATTGAAGAATTATTTTGATACAACCACAACATTTTTGAACAATCTTTCCAACGACACCCCACACTATGGGATAGACGAGAAAGAAAAAAAAACCATCCCCAGTTTACGTGTAGGGGAGTTACCCTAAAAAAATATTTTTCTTGATTTTATTTTACCACTTTGTCGGCATAACCGTCTCTGAGCTAAGCCGCGGGCAGACAGACAGATAGACGGACTTGGCGAAACTATAAAGGTTCCTTGTTTACTACGGAACCCTAAAATGCTAAAATAACAAAAAATCTTCTGAAACCGCACACTCATGCGCATTGAAATGATTCCAGACGGTTTATTTTGGTTAATGTGTCAGAATGAAGAGACAATGACCTTATAGGTGATCGCTCGAGGAAGCACCTCGTTTTAAAACTAGGACAAGTAAACGAAAAGCTTTGTTTAAATACGTGTGTCATTGTTTCCAGAAATGTAGATGGCAGGTAGAGAGCTCTGTGATGTGGTTGGCTGCCTTGGGTTTCTTCCGTTTCCGGACCATCATTCGCCTAGCCTTTCCCCAGCTATATTGGGGTCAGGATCCAGTCTAACCGGATGTAGGATCCAGTATTTTACATGGAGCGACTGCCTTTCTGACCGTCACAACCCTGTCATTGGGTTAGTACCCAATTTGTATTTATTTATTTGCCTAAAACATGTTAAACATTACATGAGTTAAGAATGAAATCATACATGTTTTGCTTAAGACTAAAGCATGCAAAATGATTATCACAACTTATGTTCAAAGTATTCCTTATTGCTATAAAAAATATTATTATTTAGCCATTTAAACAAGTGAATTTTAAACAGTCTGCTATTTAGTAATTTAAGTTTACATGGTAATTTGTTATATATACGGACAGCCATAGCTAAACAGCTTTTACTATATTTCAACATGATTTACAATGTAACGATACGATACGATTTGCAGCTAAGATGTGATGCTCAAAATCTAAGACATGATGAAGGAAAAGTTGGTGACAACAGCTGAGCGTAAGAGTATGGAATCACGAACGCGCAGTGAGCCAACATGATGATCCTCGCTCTTACCTTCTCTGTATGACAGCATGGCTTCCAAATCGAATGTCATTTGTCCAAACTAGGCTGCGAATCAGCACTTTTTGAACGTCAAAATTACATAAGACAGTCCCCCAAAACGCCCACCCTTCACCACTTCCTAGTGCGTTAGCTGGGAAGAAGAAGTGGCGCAACAAACTCCCCAGCAGCACAGCTGTCTGTTCAGTTAGAAGAAATTGATTCTACGTACGTAAAACAAAGAAACACAAATAATTTAAATTAAATTCTTCTGTTTTGGGCACCCGTATAATTAAAGTTATTACCCCACAAAAACAATACAATGATTTTGCCAACGATTGTCAAACAATGGCGATCCACGTAAAAAGGACAATGAATTTTTTGGCAAGGTATCGAGGGCAACTTTGTCGTTAATGGGGCGCAAACTTTGCCAAACAAACCGTGGGATTAGTGGAAAAGACATTTCCGAAAGCTGTATTTATTTTTGGGGTAAATAAATACTGTTTTAGCATTGAATTTGCTTTTTCGATCGGTTCAGTAGTTTTCAAGAAAACTCCGACCGGGGGCTGGGCCCCGGTTGGACTTTTTCTTGAAAACCCGTCCTCAATAATAATTATTAAGATAGAGAAATGAAAATGGTATCAAAATATGCGTTACTGAAAGGGCTACAATACGGCAAAATACATTTTATAAAACGATAATATTTTTTTTTTTTTAAAGAACGCCACTTTTTTACTGTTTATTTTGGAACTTTTTTCAAAGAATCTTAACTTCTAAAAAACGAAAAGCGATATCGAAAAAAATAAAAATAAAAGTCCTGGAGAATTTAAAAGACTTCAAAATGATACTATTTTCTCTATTCAAATTTTAATTTAGAAGTTTTATAAAATAATTACAATAAATAGGTACTGACCAAGTAAACAAAATGAAAAGCCCTCTTCCTCTCCCCTACTGTTGCTGTGCCCGACAGGGTCCACAATGATCATATTATTTTATTAAACCTACCACCTAAGTTCACATGTGGAAGCAATAAATATATTGAGTATTGAGTATTCTTCCGTCGACAAAACCCGTTTCTAGTTTGGTAATGCTAAGCGTGCAGGACGTGATTATCCATTCAAGGTCCCGCCCCAGAATGTGATGCACCCAAGTCAATCCCCCCCGACACATAGGTACATAACCCTAGTTAAATACTGCACAACATGCATCTATTTTAAACGAGAGTCCACTATCCAAACATTGGAATTGGCACGAGCACAATTCAGCGCTAAGACGATATTCCTTTGAATCAAAATAAACACAAACTGCTTCATAATGATGCTTTTTAGGGTTCCGTAGAAAATAAGGAACCCTTATAGTTTCGCCATGTCCATCTGTCTGTCTGTCCGCGGCTTAGCTCAGAGACGGTGAGTACTAGAAGGATGTTATTGGGCATGGGTATACGTTAATTACGCCGGCAAAGCGGTAAAATAAAATCTTTTTTTTTTTTTAGAGTACCTCCCCTACACGTAAAGTGGGGATGTTAACTGCCCAAACACAACAATGCTGTTAACATTGTTGTTATGGCGACAGATTTAGATAAGATCGTGGTAGCTATGGTATAATAATATAGTTCGCCAGGTATGGCATTCCGAGACACAGTGGTCACGTGGGTGACACAAGACTACGTCATCACATCTGTGTTACCAGAAGTTTGTAATAATAACTCCCCAACCACCTTTATTACCTGTGCGAATCCGATAAAACAATGAGGTTTTAATTAACAATTACGTTGATTTATGTTTAAATTGAATTGTTTCGTTTGATTAGACACACGAAACGACAATTTAAAAGCTTTGGTTTCTGAAAATCTTTCCTTAATCGTGTTTTGTTGCAATAGAGCGGCAACTGGATAGTGACGTAAGTATGTGTTGGTCCCTGAATGCCAGACCTTGTTTTATTAGACCATGGTAATACGCAACATTTAAGGGGTGGGGCCTCGTCAAGGTCGTCCCGACGCCAACTCTAGCACCGCGCCAGTCAGTAACAATTCTGTGGCACTACGGATATGTCGTTTACAGCCACCGCTCGACCAACCGACAGCAGTAGGTGGCAATTGTCACTATCTATGGAAGCGTATTCTAAACCAGTAGTGTCTCTGCGGTATGTCATTACAATAGGAATGATGAGTAAATTTTTTTTTTTTAGTCCTTCATGGGTATTATTAAAAAATATTGGACACGTATTTTTTATTTTTTTAGTTAATCTACAGATTACGGCGATATATTGAGTTAAAATGTGCCATGACGTCACGAGTATGTAGATTTTATACTTACTTGTGACGTAGCGACCCCCCCAACTTAAAATGCGTTTTATCTAAGTATTTTTTTATTAAAATGATAAAGCAAAAAATACGTGTCTAATATTTTTTTGTTATCTGACTGACGGACTAATTAGAATTACTTTTTTTTACCCAGGCATCATCTGTATTGGGCGGCACTGCTGCTGCAGTCTGCAGTCTGTTGTCGCCTTCGGAATTATACCTTTAGTAGTCTTTAAAAGACATAGGTCGATTCCCACGCAAGAGTAAACGTTACAATGCCCCTAGTGTCTCATGTCTCAGCCGGGCACCTACTACGAATGTGTCGTGTGCCAACAACATGACAGATTTAGTACGTTGTTGGAAATGGAGTGATACTTCCTGTTTAATAAGACAGTTTTTGTCTAGGCCTTTCTTAAAATCTGTGCTGGATTCAGTGGCCTATTTGGCTGAAAAATGGAAATGCAACGACTAATTGAATAGGAATGGTAGGCAACTATCTACAAAAGCACTAGAGCGGCCTTGCAGCCTGCTGGACAGTTTCTTGCGCCGCTGCCGCTTCTACTTCCCAGCTAAAGCACTAGGAAGTGGTAAAGGGCGGGCGTTTTGTGGGACTGTCTTATGTGATTTTGACGTTCGAAAAGTACTGATTCTCAGCCTAGTTTAGATAAATGACTTTCGATTTTGATTTTAACGTTTTCATAAATGAAAAAAACTACTTTAAATGCACGGTGAGGAGTTGAGTCGGTTTGGTTGCTTGCGAGTGTGTAAGCACTGCCATGCTTTGTCAATGAAAAAACGCTCATTGAACTATTTACAAGAATCCACTCCTATTAAAAGCATAATTTTTGATTAACTTACAGACATAGTTATTGTGTTGTGGAGGTCAGATAGGCAGTCGCTCCACGTAATATAATATACTGGTATTCAGCTGCATCCGGTTAGACTGGAAGCCGTCGCTAACATAACTAGTTGTAAAGGATAGGCAAATCGACTACAGCAAAGCTGAAGATTTTTTTTATTAAAAAGAAATATTAGAGATAACTATTAGAATTTCTAAAAATCCCGTACATTTTTTCTTTAACTGCAGTAAATCCAAATGCTCTTACATCACATAAAATAATTGCTGGATTACCCCGTCCATTCATTTGCATCTGGCTTATTCAATTTATCCATCTTCAAATCAGCTGTCAGGTTGCCGCCATTATTCTTCCTAATTTTAAGTGTATTGGCGCCAAACCATTATTAGATGACGCTTTGTTTGACTGCTGTGGGAGGACATCTTTATCAAAGAATTTTCTGTATTTTAAGAAAGCATTCTATACAGCCGTTTTCCCAACTATGTTAGGATCGGCTTCCAGTCTAACCAGATGCAGCTGAGCTGTTTTACATGGAGCAACTGCCTATCTGACCTCTACAGTAACTGGGTAACGCGATACCCATTGGCACCTAAGATTGGTTGTAGAGAAGTAAAAAAAAATAGTATTACCGTAACATTTGTGTTCCCCAATGAAGTAGCAGTGATTCAATAGGTGAGCAGCGGTGGCCCAGGGATAACGGGCCCTACTTAGTGTAATTTATTTCATCAGCACTGCTCTCAAAACGGTGAAGGAAAACATCGTGAGAAAACCGGCATGTCCTAGAACCAAAAATTCGAAGACATGTGGCATCTACCTCACAGGACCCGCGTGGTGGATGGCCCACTCCCTCTCACAGAGAGGAGGCCTGTGTCCAAACAGTGGGAATAATATAGGCTGTTTATGCCATGCTTAACCTATTTCTAGTTGAAAGTTTTATTTTCTCTGATGGCTCTTGCGTTAGCCTTTCAAATGTTGATTGTAACATTTTTAGAATAGATAGGAATGCCAGGAAATTAAAAATGTGAATGTTTTGAAATTGTGTTGAAATTCTGTTTAGAGGGGAATGTATGAGCGGTCACCAACCTGGTTTTTTGAGCGTTGGTGAATGTGGTGGGTGATGTATTTCCTTTAATAGCGTCTTGTTTATGGTTTGAGAAATAATGAGACTGCGTTCAAAAGCTGTCAGTGTCAATATTCCATAACAATAATGACACCCTAATGGTAACTAAATCTATGGACGACACTGACAGCTCTTGAACGCTGTAATAAATGAACTGATCGCGTTCGGTTTCATTGGTGAAATTCCCAGGTTTTCCCAGCACGGTTGTCAGACTTATCTGAAGTCTTATCTACATACGTCTTTTTTACATATTTACAGCACATCAACGTTCAAAGATTTGGCAAGGTAATCGCATTTACGAGACAGCTTTTCTAAACCAATAAAGTTTCAAAAAATCTAAAATGTCTAACCTCAAAACCGAGTACCGAGTAACGCATTACATTAAACTTTTCCCGCGTATTTTGGTCGATTTAAAATGGCGTCTGTGAAGGTCAATGTCAGGTTAAAAACGTTTGAGTTACGCATAGAGTCTGTAGTTCAGGGTTGTCTGTGGTTTTAGCCGAAATTGCTTTGGAAAGACGGTGAAAAGTAGGTATACTTATATAAATGATTTAAATCTCTTTTTTATATTTCAGATATAAAAAAGCGATTTAAATTGCAATAAATAGCTTGGGAGAAGTGTTGAGAAGCTAACCGTATCATAAAAATTATGTGGTTTTGGATGCGATCGCAATTTTTTGGGAATGTTATAAGTTAGGTCTATCCCACACACGGATCTGCAGATATCTCAACTAATATTTTTTCAGCATATCTAGATAATAAATCTTAATTAATTCACTGCCAGACAAAACAACAGCATAAACCCCTGGGAATCTCATGTTATCTCATGTCTCTTCGTGAAATTTAGCACAAGTTTTCATTTTCGTAACGAAAGTGAAATCCACAAAAGTTCCATAGACAACGTAGGTGAGCACTAAGGAAGTATTTTTGGAACCTGAATCCCTAAAGGGGTTAAATAGTGGATGAAAGTTTGTTACATGCAAGTTCTTCAGTTGTGCCGATGAAATTCCATCGGGTGCACGGTTTGTCTGTAATAAAAAGTGTATTTTTTATCTGCTAAGTAGATAAAGGCAATCCAGCTGCTGAACAACACGGGCATAGTGAGTAGGCTAAGGAGAACTCAACCATTTGAGTTAGTGTAGTGTACATAAATAATAGTAACAACCTTCATGTAACACATGAACAAAGTGTTTTCATAAATTACCAGACCCTTTTTCTTCTTTTCATGTAGACTGCACTGATGGCAGAGTTTTAAAGCCACCCATGGCAAGCTCCTCTGACTTGATTGACTTCACATGCCGTCGAGAAATATCTCTCAGGCATGCCGGTTGCGGTTGCGGGTTTGTCCGAAAGGGATAACGCGGCCCCGGCACACAGGCAACGGAAGGAACACGGGTGGGTTTTAGTCAGTAAAAGTCTGACACACCCTCTCGCTCTGCCCAGAGCGGGAGTAGTCATTTGATGATTTCCCACCCTCAAAAAAAAAAAAAAAAAAAAAAAAAAAAGGCATGCCGGTTTCCTCACTATGTTTTCCTTCACCGTTTTTGAAGCTAGTGATGATACAATACGCACATGAATCCGAAAAGTCAGTCTTGGGTTCGAAACCTATGACTTGGCAGTCTGACGGTCACACCACTAGGCTATCAGACCCTAAGAAAGTGATACGAAATTGTGAAAAATTGCAAATTGACAATGTTCTTAGTTAGAGCCTACTGGCTAGATTGTAATCCATCACTTACTAAGAACGTTAGTTCATATTAATACAGAAAAACAAAAGAAATTGCTCTTTCCAATGTTTTAGCTTTAGTCTAGAATCATACATTTCCATGTGTTGCCAGCCCTGCCTCATAAAACATGTAACGTATTAGTCTCCCTGATTTATTCTCTTCTCCGTAAAAAACGTTTATAAATATAATGATATTATTGTTTTTATGAACATTTTCCTGTGAC
Source organism: Agrochola lota (assembly GCA_947364205.1). Taxonomy (NCBI): domain Eukaryota; kingdom Metazoa; phylum Arthropoda; class Insecta; order Lepidoptera; family Noctuidae; genus Agrochola; species Agrochola lota. The sequence continues at coordinate 1,182,112 of OX376246.1, read as the reverse complement.
AGTTCTATATACATATTATTATTTCTTTATTTTCGTATGGTTTCCTGCTGTCTACACCTTGGCGTCTTATCTTGTTCTTTCGAACTTAAATAAATTGCGTTTAAAAGACAAGTCTGTGCTTTCGTATTATATTTTCTTTTTGTTGTCGTGTACTCTTCATCATCAGCGTCATTGTCCTGCCAATATTTCAATGTATTTAGGGTCTGCAGACATTTATTTTTCTTCAATACTTCTCTATCAGTCTTCATCTCTATAATCACGGTTTCTTTCTATTGTATTGTATTCTATCATTTCTATGGTTATAGTTTGATCGAGACCACTGTTTCGCGCGTTAGGTATGTGCGCGGCGGGATGGGGGATAGTGCAGGCCGGTCATTCGTCAACGCTTCCCCCTGCCTCGCCGCTTATTCCTAATGCGCAGTACAGCGGTCTCGGTCAAACTATAGCCCTGTATGGTAGTAGTAGGTGTAGTACCTCCATTAAATAACCTTTAAAGATTTATCTTATGACATTATAGAGGTATGAGGAACAGGGTGTAAAGTTCACTCATCCTCTAAAGAAAAGTGAGGATCCTCCGACCAGACGGGTGTTGTGTCTGGTGGACTACTGCCCGACGATTGATGTCAGGACGCTATATATCCAGTCGCGCAGTAAAACCTGCTTGCGCGATGCAGGATTTTACCTGGCGTGACGTTTCAAAGGTTCGATTTGTGAAATATGTCCAATACTTCATACCTCAGGCTGAATTCAGGTTTTCCCAATTCGAAATTTATAAGATGATACAAATTACCAATAGTAAGTAAATGAAGGAACCAATCAATCTGCCTAGCCTTTTCCCAACCACGTTGACTGCCTATGTGATCTCCACAACCCAGTTACTGGGCAACACGATACTCTTTGGTAAGACTGATTATCAGACTTTTGAGCTTCTGACTATACGCGTAACAAATGTCAAAGATCTACTAATGACAGCCTAGATCAACTGCTTAACGTGTTTGCCGAGGCAGGGAGGAGTATTGATATGAAACTCACTCACACGAAAACATCGGTCGCTATCGTTGTGCTATGCAAAAGCTATTTATTTTACATACACGCTAGTAAATAATTAATAAAAAACGATATATATATAATAAGATAATAAAAATATATAATCCGTAACTAAAAAAAAATCAACATTATGAGAAAATCTAAATGAGTATAAAACAAGATTTGACATCGGTCTTTCAGCCAGACTATAACAGTTGACAAATTGAAGTATAAATTTTAATAGTAATATTTTAATTCATACGACAATCGACATTGTTGTCCATAGCCTAAGTTAGTGGATCTGCACAACCACATCACTAAGTCGTCACTAGTAACAGCGGCCGTACTACGCGATGCAACCGCTTATAGAACGTATCGTTTTGCTTTTTTTACATTGCTTGTCCAGTCACTTAGCGACATACTTAGGTAGTGGTAAAGAAGCAATGTATTTACTGCAATACTTATAATAATAGTAAAGTCGCTGTGATATATGAAAACAAAAATGACGTAGTAAAGGCAAGATTTGTTGTTTTTCATTTTTTTCAACACAATTATAGTAAAATACTTGTTTACTTAATACTTGTTGTGATTTATGATAAGTGGTTATGTGATTAAGAAAGTATCTACTTTGGCTTCGATTTTTACAAGAAACCACCGAACAACACGGCATTCTTAAATGTTATCACGATCGCGTTCCAAAGCGCACTAGTTATCGGAGACGGCCATTTGGCCTAAGACATGAGCATCGTGATCACGACGCGCGGACATAGACACTCCACCATGCCACTTCTCCTGTTATTTATATTTATATAGATAAAATGCATTAAAGTTGGAGAGTGGGGGCTCGCTACGTCACAAGTCAGTATATAATCTACCGGCCAGTGACGTCATACCACATTTGAACGCATTGCTCAATGTCTCTCTCAATGTATTGCCGTAATCTTTTGACTACGTAAAAAAAGAAAAAAATACGTGTCCAATATTTTTTAATAATCTACATGACGGGCAAAAACAAATTTGTCAACATCCTTAATGGTCGCAGTGAGGCTTTGCCAGTTCGATCCGTTATCCGTCACACGTACCAACGGTTACCTAAATGATGTAACAAAACTCTCACTATATCTCACAATAATCTGTTATTCTACCGTTCAGTAGAAACATAAAAAATAATAATAGAATGCGCGAGGTACGTAGAAAGATGTAAATATTTCTCGAAATACTAATGTTTATGTTTTTAGTTGCGGGAGTGATAGCTTATGTATCTGTTGATTATTATCGGACGAAAGTGTGAAGTTTTTACATAACTTTTGAGGAAAATGCCATAAATAATTAGCTATACAGGGGCCACAGGTGCTAAACGCAAGTTTTATAATGCCTTTAAGTATATGATCCACTGCAGTAAACAAAATCAGAAAGCATACTTATACAGTTAGGTTTCGGGGAGACCCCTTTACAGGCTCCCCAGAGATTTGCCCTAACAGGCGCTGCACAGAGGGGGTTCCGGATTGGTTTTTTGAGAGGTAACGGTGCCCCTTCCATATGTAGATGGTGACTACCGGGGTGGTTTTAGTGAGGTAGGCATTCCACACTCCCCGGTCTTTTCCCCAGAGCCCGGGCGGCTTTTGAAGGTTTCCCCCCGAAAACAAAAAAAAAAGGTATGCTAGTAAGATAATCTGTTGAAAACATAATACAACAAATTTGATACGATAGAAAAGAATTACTAAGTATTCTTTTAACGATTAAAAACCATACATGCAGATTCTTTGTCAAATTATTCTACAAGCAACATAAACGTGAGTGTTTTATTAATATTTTAATCCAATCTATAGTTTTTTTTTAAATAGATAACCGCTTCATATTTTGCAATTTTACCCATGGTCCATATCAGCGTTATGTCATCGCGCTTCTCTTTCTTTTCTATGCAGTCTGACAGTGACCGCACTTAAGCTGTTGTCAACCTCTTAAATCTTCTTCTCGTGTGAACGATTCAAATTTTGTCCAATTTCTTAATTGGTACGTAGCGACGTGGACAGCTCTGTCATTCTCGTCGTCCTGGAGAGGGTGCAGATATGTACGGTTATTTCAGGAAATCATAATACCTATTTGAGGCCAATTCTTACTTAGAAAGTCGTATTAATGATTCTCAAACTTAAACTCAAAGCATTCATTTCAATTAAACCATTTACTTTTGAATTGTCAAGGAATCGGTCAGTCAGAAATATGAAGCTAGTTGCCCATTCCAAAGCGTAGTAGGTTCCTATGGAGAAGAACGGGCAAGAAACTCCACGGACACTCTTTTAAATAAACAAAATAAATTGTTACAAAATATTGGTTGCATCATTCATGTTGAAATTATACATGTGAGAACAGATGTGCCCGTTAGAAGCATCCGTAATAAAAAGATAAAACAAGGAAAAATTCAAAAATTCAAATCAGCCATGGCAGCTAAGATTTGACGATCCCCAACTGATGGCGCCCGTTCACGAACATGACGCATGGATCCTGAGCTCCCTTCAAAATGGTTGAGCTGAATGGTGCTGCCATTCAGCTCAACCATTTTGAAGGGAGCTAAATGATCCAACATACGCGCCACCATCAGCGAGACATCTGAGTGAGCATGACATAGTCACAGCCGCCAAGGCACATTCAAGTTCTATATTATAATTCTATACTTATAAATACACATTTGTGACTACTGTCGCGAATCATATAATCATAACATAAATAATAACCTGACAACCTGACACTGACCTGCAAAATGAAAAAAACGTAAGTCAATTTGAATTTCGCGGGCTACCTTAGCACTGAAACTCGACCCCGTTATACTTTTAGCCAGCTATTGCATAATTTTATAACGTTGCAACACAAACACGGGAAAACGTCAAACAGAACGATCTACAAGAGAATTTAAACAAACTCGAAGTATTTTCGGAGCAATCTTCAATTATGTTGATACCAACACAAATATATAACAGACTCTCCTTTTAATTTGCATAAGTTTATCACGCTTTTTCCCGTGGGAGTAGGCAGGAGCTGCAGAACGTCACTTGATACGATTCAGTGACTTCATGCCTCGTGCGGTTTTACGTGAGGAATCCAGTCCTAGAACTAAAAAATGCAAGACTTGTGACATCCACCAACCCGCACCATAAGACTCTGCAAATGTCAAAAAATTTCGAGGAATTTGACATTTTATATTTTAAAAGGAATGAAATAAAAACAATGTTAAGAAGTTTATTTTTCTTCTTGCTGATGTAATAAACTATTTAGTGTTCTCTGAGCGTTTAACCTAAAAGTTGGCAACGTCGCAAAAAGTTGTCAAAAAATTACCTGTTTTGATTAAGGGGGATGCGCTAAGGTAGCCCGCGAAATTCAAATATTCTTAAGTTTTTTGCAATTTGCAGGTCAGTGTCAAGTTGTATGTTAATTAAAATATGATTCGCGACCGTAACAAACATGGCTTTACATAATTATAATCATTACAATCAGGAATACAACTCCATAAGTAAGCGCAACGTCAAATATCGTGATTTCATGAAATAGTCATTCAATGGAGTTATATGAACTTAGAGAGTTGTATTGATCATTTTTATGATTACAATTTCATAAATATACATTTGATACGGCCGCGAATCATATTTAAATCAACTTAGAATATGATACTGACCTGCAAATTGCAAAAAACATAACAAAATTTGAATTAAATAATATAATATGGAAATATTACTACTTAATGGAAATAAGAAATGTAGCTAACTAGCGAACTAAAATATTAATAATTAATTTAAATTCTATCATTGAATTTGATGATGCACCCGTTTTAGGTGTAAAAAGGAATTTGGAAAGTTTCCAAATACTTTTTTTACATCTTAAACGAAATATTCGGCGTTACGTTAATTATTGCATTTCATAAACAATATTCTAGTTCGCTAGTTAGCCATATTTCTTATTTCCATACAGTAATATTGCCAAATTAATCAAGACAGCTAAATATTTGAAATTATTTTGCGACGTTGCCCACTTCTCGTTTTCTAGTACCTACACTACCAACCGCTTTAAAAAAATGTTTCGGGTTTGTTGACCTACTTACAATTATATCAAAAGAAAAGAAAAAGTTGACGTTTACAACAGTCACAGCAAATAAAATCATACTTATTCTTTCTTTCTACTCCTGCCAAAAGTTAGGAATCTATTGTATTAATGTAAATAACAGTTTAAATGAATGTTTTATTGTGATTTAGTTTCACTGAAACTAAAACATCTCGGTGTCACGATCGTTTAAATATTTCTACTTGTTGTTTAGCCATTAACAAGGACACATAATAGGGATTATGACTAAATATATTTTTTTAGTCCGTCTTTGAGATTATAAAAAAATATTGTACACGTATTTTTTTCTTTTTTTACGTACTTAATCTAAAGGATTACGGCGATACTTTGAGGTAAAATGTGGATTTTGTGGAAATTGAGGAAATCAAGTTTTTTTCACCCAAAAAGTTCCAAAATCCCGACTTGGCAAAAAAACAATCTGGCAACGCTGGTAGATACGTAGGTCTCCAAGAGACAGCATGCTTTATGAACAAAAAATGCGTCTATCTAATAGATTGATTCATTATGGCTTCAATTAATCACGTGATGTTTTTTAGCAACTTTTTACCCCTCCCCCTGGTGAGGTTTTAGACTAACCTATCCCACCTACGCATAAATCACGTGTATTATTTGATGCAAAGTACCTTAAAGAATTACAGTGTATTTTATCTTTAAATAGAAAAAAAGAAAGGAAAATATTTTATTTGAGGGCCGCTTTTCGGTTTACAAATGCGTTTTCAACGAAAAAATAAATACACGTGATATCTCACTACACCCCCCTCCCCCTTGTGATATTTCGTATCCCTTTCAGGTCTCACGTGATTTGCAATGCAAGCACGCCCTTAAAAGGTTAATCCATAGATAGAGATAAGCTCTCATTATCATCTTGAACGTATTTTTTTTATCGCTATCTTAGGGAGTGATTTCGTGAAAAGGGACGGAAGTGTGTAGCAGGAAGCCGGGGAAGCGTGCGCAATTTGATTTGACCAATGAGCGCGCGCGGTGTTAGTGCTAGCCACGCAGGCCCAATGCGGATTGGTGCATGTGACATGTCTTCGAACTCTAGGTTCTAGGAGAAGAGAAAATCAAAGTCTCACATTCTTTTAAGCTTCGTGCAGATTAGCGCGACGCGACAGCGCGATCGACGCGACACCGATTATTGTTATACCGTGAAGTTTTCTTGGAAATTGTATCGTCCGAGTCGCTTCGCGCCGTCGCGCGTCGCGTCGGGCTGGTCTGTACGAGCCTTCACGAGTCAAAGTCAAAAAAATTACCGATGTTTTAAAAAAATGCGCTTACATAACACATTAATTGAATCTCGCGAGAAAAACGAATACCAAAACAATTTTGACTTCATCCATCGATTGCATTGGCATTAAAATAAACTTCGAGCATTATCTGATGAGATCATCTCTAACTAACAATCTGTTCTACAGGGAAAATCGAGAAAAATATAACCGACGAAAAATTTCAATGCAGGGGGGGTTCAGATCATGTACTGAATCCATGGTAACCGGCTTCGCATCGATGTCCCTGACAACCTGTATATAGGCAACTTATATTTTTTTTACAAAAAAAATGTATGGAGCTAATGCTTATATCTCCGGAACGGAGAGAATAACCGTTATATCCTTGCACACGGTGATTTAACTATTTATTTCTAATATTTTGACGTACTTGATTTTTTCAGATAGGTTGCCGTTTTAAAAAAAAACTGCACTAGATCTCGTTATACGACGTATGTCAAAAAATCATAAATAAATCGTTACATTACCATTTGCAACGATACAACGGTTATTCTCTCCGTTCTGGAGAATTGGCTCCATATTTTTTTTTTGCATAAAGACATAAATTGCTAATTTGCCTACCTGATTGTATCCTATGACATATTTATGCATAATATTGGCTATCAGAAGCCAATTTAAGCAAAAACCGACACTTCAAAATTTAAGCTCCTATTTCTTCGAGAGCCTTTTTTCGATCCACAGTCTGTCGTGTCGCGCCTATATGCGCGGGACCTATTAAAATAACTCCTTCTACGAGCATAGTAACAGACAAGGTGGCTATCAAAAACCGCACCGTGGGAACCAAAACATCCGATGACTCACAAAAAATCCAGCTGCAAAGAAAATCTAAACAGTTTTCACTACGTATTGAACATTTATTGCTAATTCTTTGAAATCTACGCCGCTCCGCTGTGGTTTAATTGTAAAACTGTTTTTATCCCGCGAAGTCAATAAGAAGGTAGGCAGAGCTGTTTACGTATGACGTTTCATTTTGGTATGTCTGTTTACGCTGCCTCTTCCGTTGGGGAAAACAAGAAGTGATATTTTGTTGTTTTGTTTTTAGTCTAAGTAAGTTTAGTCGCCGCGTTAAGAACTGAGTCGTCGGTCCATAAATCACTGTTATTAGTCTGTCTCGCTCGCACTTTTCGAGCTTATGGAGAAGGTAGCAAACTATTGATAAGACGCAAGGCTTCTCACATTCATAAAGGCTCGTGCAGACTAGCGCGAGTAGTCGCGCCATGCGACACCGGTAATAGGGATGATGACAATTTTTTTATTCCGTCTTGTAGATTATTAAAAAATATTGGACACGTATTTTATATTTTTTTCGTAATCTAAAGATTACAGCGATATATTGAGTTAAAATGTGCCATGACGTCACGAGTATGTAGATTTTATACTTACTTGTGACGTAGCGACCCCCACTACCCAACTTAAAATGCGTTTTATCAAAGTTTTTTTTTATTAATATGATAAAGCAAAAAATATGTGTCTAATATTTTTTTATTATCTGACTGAAGGACTAAATAGAATTTCATTTTTTTACCCAGGCATCATCCCTATTGTTCTATCGTGTAGTTTTCTTAGAAATTGTTTTATTAGAGGCGCGTCGCGCCGGTCTGCACGACGCTTAATGCTACTGACATTTATTAAAAAAAACAAGATGGCGACGTAGTTCCAATTTTGAGCAACGCGCCAAAATCTCAAACTCAAATTCAAACTCGAAGCATTTATTTCTATTAAACCATTTACAGGCACTTTTGGATTGTCAAATAGTCGGTCAGTTAGTCAGTAAGTTGAAGCTTACCAATCCAACCATTCCACCCATTCCAAAACGTAGATCTTTATGGAGAATAACGGGCAAGAAACTCCGAGGACACTCTTTTAAATAAAGAAATAGCCTTGTACCGCTTTATGTAGATGTCCTCTGTCACTAGCGCCACCCTTTGACGTGAGCCCACAAAACGTACAGCCTCTTTTCAAATAATAAATACAATCAGTTCATACAAAAAGGCCTTAATTCAAATTAAACAAAACATTAATCTCGTTGCTTACCAAAACAAGAACCAGGAAGTAATACATCAAATATCAACTGCTATTACATTATACTATCTGAATCAATTTATTTAATAGTCTCCTATCAAAATACTTAAAATTTTGACAAGCAATTAATAAAACGAACGCGCTTGGATCGAATCCAAGATGGACGCGATTGTTCCCGGCGTTGTTTATGGTCCGTCCTGAGAATATATTGGGAAAGGGTGAAATTATTTGAATAGTTGATTCTTTTTACTTTCAAATAGTTGCTTGGTACGTTTCAAATTATGTTGACGTTTGTTAAGTTAGCCGTGGATCGGTGACCTTCCATTACTTATCGAGATACCTCCGTGCCTCGGAACGTTGGTCCCGGCTGTCATTCGTAGATACATATGTGACAGTCGTTACGGGTAGTCAGAAGTTCCAAAGTCTGACAACCAGTCTTACCAAGGAGTATCGTGTTACCCAGTAACTGGGCTGTGGAGGTCAGATAGGTAGTCGCTCCATGTAAAATACTGGTATTCCGCTTCATCCGGTTAGACTGATAGCCGACCAAACATATTTAGGAAGTGACAAGCAGATGATTATTTGTTAGGTTAGATTTAAAATTAGGCGATAAACAATGCAATCATAAATTTAAAAATGGCGGTTTGACAAGTTTTGCATATTTTTAACCGACATCTAAATAAGGAGGACGTTATCAATTCGGATGTATTTTTATTTTTGTTCCTGATTTCTCTTTGATTTTCCTAAATAATGTCTTGCTTCTATTCTTTTTTTAGAAATATAAATAACTATTTGAGAACAGTGGTGATGAAATTAATTACACAAATATGGAAGCGCCTGTCTGGGTTTGAACTCACGACAAATCGTAGATTAAAATAAACGGGTTAATAAAACAAATTCTGGGCTGCTACTGAGAAAGACAAAACCTAATAACACTTTGCCCCACTCGGAGAACAAACCCACAAGCACAGCACATGTGTGAGCACTATGTACCTACTATAAAGCTATCATTTACTGGGTACGTCTTTCATTAACTTGAATGTGCTCTGGCGGCTGAGAGTATGTCATGCTCACTCAAATGTCTCGCTGGTGGTGGCGTGAGTGTTGGATCATTAAGTTCCCTTCAAAATGGTTGAGCTAAATGGTGGAGACTGGTCATCTCTTATCTGCCACGGCTTATTTGAATTTATTGATTTTTTTTAATTGTTTTTGTTTTCATTGTTTTATTACGGACGCTTTTAACGTTCACGTCTCTCTACATTGTTCTCACATGTAGGTATAATTACAACATGAATGATGTAACCAATATTCTGATTTAAAAGAGTGTCCGTGGAGTTTCTTGCCCATTCTTCTCCATAGGCACCTACTACGCGTGGAATGGGCATCTAGCTTCATATTTCTGACTGACCGACCCCTTGACAATTCAAAAGTACCTGTAATTGGTTTATTTGAAATAAATGCTTTGAGTTTGAGTTTGACTCATTATAATGGATCATTTAGACGGGGTCAGTCCCCGAGACAATCCTCAAAGCCAATCCATCCTATCGTTGCAAACTCAAAAATACTGGACCGATTTTAAACGTTCTTTCAGCAGTATATTGATTATCGTAACACAGAGTAACATAGAGTATACTTTATAATGACATCACGCGGGCAAAGCCACTGACGGAAGCTAGTGTGAAATGATTTTGTTGAATTTATGAATTGATGGTAATGTAAAAGCTAGTAACAAAAATGCACTAGACTAAGGAATGTCACGTCAACTATATTTTCTGCGCTACAAAATAACACAATTTATTTCTGTCTTCTTAAATTATTGTCTAAGCTCGTTTTATCATTGACTCTTCTCTTGAAAACGTGATTTTTTAGATAAACATTGTGTGTGATGTAAGGAATTGAATAATGCGATTCAGTTTTTTATAAATCTATACTTTGTTTTCTTTAATAATTTGATGAAATGACGACGAACGCAAACAAATGGACATGGGCGTACCCACCTTCTGGCCCAGGGGGGGGGGGGGTAAATCAGAAATTTCCCCCGTACATGTTTTACATAACAACAAAAAAAAAAAAAAAATAACACCTCCTTTTTTAAAGTTGGTTATGCATGATAAGTACAATAAATAATACATGAAAGGCCGCGAAGCGCGGTTTTTTCTAAAATTAAAATCGGTCAGAAAACGTACCTTTGGATAGCTAATTGTAGTGAAACTTGCAAATTGAGTGCTTTAATTTGATTATTTGAAAGCAGCAGCAGTGATAGCCTGGTGGTGTGACCGTCGGACTGCCAAGTCATAGGTCTTGAGTTCGAACCGAAGGCACGCACCTCTGACTTTTCGGATTCATGTGCGCATTAAGTAAGCAAGTAAGTAAGCCCGCCGCGTACTTGTAGCTTCATACCTAAAATGAGGAGTGCGCCTTATGTACTATTCTGTGGTAAAATGTAGCAAAATAACAAAAGCTATTTACGCGAATCCACTGACCTCTACAAGGAAAACAAATTAGGAGGTAAAACTCAAGGTAGGTAAGTTTACACAAAACCAGCATCTGTTTCTCAGCAAATAACAGAAAGCATCGATGGACGAAAATCAGAAACTAATATTTAATACTGGCAAGGTTAAGTGGGTGTTGCCAGCTATTATTGGTTCATAATCAGGTCATTGTATTAAATTAACTGTTGAGAGATGGGCGGTATACTGGCATTCTTGGGACGTTTGGCGGTGTTATTTAACATTGGATTGTCTGTTATCACTTTTGTTATGATTGCAATGTTGCTAATAGCTATTAGACGCAGATATAAGCCAGTGCCCTTGAGTGGTTAGCTTGCGTGTTCTGTACTGAGCTCACGCAACGCGTCGTACGTCCAAACAGGAGCGCTGTCCCAAATAAGACGCATAATTAATTTATTATAAGTACATAAAACAAAAGGTATTTTAATAAAACACGTATACAAAAATATCAACTGTTAGTATCTTTTAAATGCTGACGCTTGATACATTTTGCGTGATTCTCAGTTTTTTATCTGCGTTACACGTAACTTTACAAATTAATTTCACTATGTAATTTACACCATTTAGCCATTATAGTGACAAGCTTGTATTTCTTGACACCAACACTTTTGTGGAAACTTTAAAATCGACTAGGGATACTGTGTATCTGCCTGTTAGTTTTAGACACATAATAGCAAGGCTATTAGCTTTTTATATAAACTCAGACATAGGTAGTATGTCGAAGTCTTGTATTATTAACACCACAATGATTAGTAATAATACTAATAATAAGGTGGTGAACCTAAATAAATGTAGCTCAAATGCTACAAATATTTTTACAAATTGTACGAAGGAGGTTCCATGTCCCTCACTCACTATGAGTTCACTGCCTCTGGATAGTAATTTAAACTAGTTTGTAAGACAACAGAAGGTACCTGTAAGAATATTCTTATACCTAACAACAACAAGGTATCTTCTTGCACTAAAATAAATAATTATCAAAAAGGAGATCAGCAGAATGCCTTGAAATTATTTCATCAAAATATTCAAGGTATTTCTTCCAAATTATTAGAAATTGAAATGTTTTTAGAAAAAACTAAGTTTGACATTGTTTGCTTTACTGAACATTGGTTAAAGGATTACCAAATGCTAATTAATTATGAGAACTATAGTGTGGGCAGTTGCTTTAACCGTAAATCTATGCTACGTGGAGGTTCTCTTATCTTGATAAAAAATTGTTTAAAATCGAAACAACGTAATGACATAGTTGGTTTATCAGTTGAACATTGCATTGAACTGTCCTGTGTTGAGCTGGATAAGCATGTTGTAGTGTGCGTGTACAGACCCCCTAATTATCAGAACTATTCTTTATTTGAGTCAATAATGGAAGATGTCCTAGCGAAACTTGCATCAGTTGCATCTAGCAACAAAGCCGCAGTTATTTGTGGTGATTTTAATATAAATATTCTGGAAAATAATTCAAATAGCAGTAGAATAATAAGCCTTTTTAAATCGTTCAATTTGTCTAATGTTTTTACAGAACCAACTAGAGTAACTCCAACTTCTGCTACTTGTATCGATAATGTCTTCTGCGATTGTGATTATTTAGATAAAGCCATCGTAAATTATTTGCCGTCTGATCATAGTGGACAAACGGTAACTTTTAGGTTTAAAACACTTAAGCAAAAAGTGCAAATACAATTTAGACCAATTACAACTGGCAAATTAAATAGATTTGATAGTACCCTAAATAATAAGTTAAATGCTCTGGGCCATAATATGGACGATGCAAATAAATTGTATGAGGGTTTCTTTTCAGTAGTGCACACAGAATTCAATAAAACTTTTGAAAAGAAAACAAAAAATATTTGCCCTAACTTTATTTTTAGCGACTGGGCAACTAGAGGTATTAGGATAAGTAGAGAAAGACTGTTCGAGCTGTATGGCCTTAAGCCTTACATTAACACTGAAACTTTCAACAAGTATGTTGGTACATATTCCAAAATTTTTAGAAATACCTGCAAGATAGCTAAAGCTATGCATATTAGCAACAAGATCAAATCAGCAGAAAATAAAATAAAAACAGTTTGGAAAGTTATAAATAATGAAACTAATAGGAAAAAAATACGAAACACTGAGTTCACATTGGAGACTTCACGTGGTGTCTTAAGCTCGAATTTAGAAGTAGCTCAAGAATTTGTAAATTTCTTTACTAATATACCATATAAAACGACGGAAGCTTTAAATTCCTCACCCGATGTCTCAATAGATTTATTAAAAGCGAATGTTCCAGGCTGCCCGGTTGAATTTCAATTTAAACATATAAACCCTATGATAGTTATAAAAGCTTTTCGGCAAATTAAAATCAAATTGACCGAAGATCTATGGGGATTATCTATCAAAGTTTGTACATCCATAATCGAGACTATAGCACCATACTTAGCTTTAATATTTAATTTGTGCGTGGATCAAGGAGTCTTCCCTGATTTAATGAAATACAGTAAGGTTATACCCCTTTTTAAATCTGGGGACAGTAAAGACACTAACAATTATAGACCAGTATCCGTGCTGCCGGTATTCAGCAAGGTGTTCGAAAAGGTAATGCTCAATCAAATGCTTAATCATTTTAACACCAACCAAATCTTACACGATCAGCAATATGGGTTCACCAAAGGACGTTGTACGACTGACGCCGGTGTAACCTTATTAAAACACATATTTACAGCGTGGGAATTTTTTGTGACCTCTCAAAAGCATTTGACTGCGTAAATCATGAAACCTTACTCTTGAAACTTGAGCATTACGGTCTAGGTAAACTTGCGCTCAGTTTGCTAAAATCTTATTTAAATGATAGACAACAGCAAGTCCAAATTAATGGGGTCAATTCACTCGGTCTAAAAGTAAAAATGGGTGTACCACAAGGCTCGATATTGGGTCCTTTCCTCTTTTTAGTATATGTAAATGACCTACCCCATTTATTAAAAAACCAACCACAAATGGTGTTATTTGCTGACGATACTTCTCTAATTTTTAAGATAAATAGACGTGCATCAAATCTTGACGACGTAAATAACGCCCTACTGCAGGTACAAAATTGGTTCACTGCTAATAATTTAGTATTAAATGGGAAAAAAACTAAATGCATTAGATTTGCTTTACCGAATGTTAAAAGTAGTGATTGTGACATAGTATTGAATGGGGAGAAATTGGAATTCATCGATAAAACTGTTTTCTTGGGGATCACGCTCGACTCCAAGCTGCAATGGGGTCCTCATTTAACATCTCTTGCAGGACGCCTAAGTTCAGCAGCATATGCTGTGAGAAAAATCCGTCAATTTACTGATGTAGATACCGCGAGGCTGGTCTATTTCAGTTATTTTCATAGTATTATGTCTTACGGTATTTTACTATGGGGACGGGCTGCAGATATCGACTCTATTTTTATTCTGCAGAAAAGAGCCATCAGAGCAATATATGGCCTCCGCAGACGCGATTCTCTAAGGGAACTGTTTAAAGATATTAATATCATGACGGTACCTTGTCAATATATCTATGAAAACATCATGTACGTTAGGAAAAATCTAAGTCTTTTCAGTAAAAGAGGTGATAGACACAATTATAGGACTAGAAATAGGGACCAATTGATTCAACCGGGTTTCAGACTGGCTAAAGTAGACTCATCCTTCATGGGGTACTGTTTGAAATGTTACAATAAAATACCTCCCCACATACTCCAATTGAACGAAACGAAATTTAAATCTTGTATAAAACGCACACTATGCTGCCAAGCATATTATAAGTTGGGGGATTACATCGACGACAAAAATGCTTGGCTCAGCGCTGGTCCAGCTCCACAAGGGCGCATAAACTAATTGATTAGCATTCAAAATATTGTTGCAGCTGCTGAAGATTGTAAAACTATCTTTAGATTGTATAAATTCAATCTCTTAGTATTATATAATTGCACAGCACATGTGTGAGCACTATGTCCCTACTTTACAGTTACCATTTACTGGGTACGTCTTTCATTGACTTGAGTTTGCCCTGGCGGTTGTGAGTATGTCATGCTCACTCAAATGTCTCGCTGGTGGTGGCGTGTGTGTTGGATCGTTAAGTTCCCTTCAAAATGGTTGAGCTAAATGGTGCTGATGCATGCGTCATGTTCGTGAACGGGCGCCGTCAGTGGGGACTGGTCATCTCTTAGCTGCCACGGCTTATTTGAATTTATTTTAATTTTTGAATTGTTTTTGATTTTATTTTTATTACTGACGCTTTTAACGTGCACGTCTTTTTACATTGTTCTCACATGTATAATTACAAAAATGGATGATGTAACCAATATTTTGTGAAAATATTCTGATTGAAAAGAGTGTCCGTGGAGTTTCTTGCCCGTTCTTCTCCATAGGAACCTACTACGCGTTGGAATGGGCAACTAGCTTCATATTTCTGACTGACCGACCCCTTGACAATTCAAAAGTACCTGTAATTGGTTTATTTGAAATAAATGCTTTGAGTTTGAGTTTGAGTTTGACACGTAATCTAAAATATTCGTATATTAAGTTAATAAGAAAATGCTAATAAAAGATTAGTCTTAGGTAAATGCCTGGATATGTGATCGTATTCGTATATTTATAATATATTCAAAGCTATAATAATAACTGTCAAAATAAAACGGCAATAAAAGAAAACAGGAATAACCAACTAAAAAATAAAAAAACAAGCATTGTAGTCTCCTATTAATAATCATTTTAATCTTTAGAAGTCACAAACACACATAAACTAAATCATTTTATTTTCGTTCAATAGTTCAATCATCTCAAAAATAGTTGACGCGGAATCCAAGATGGCGGCGATACAGAGATCAAATAAATTACGATTATTACACGAAAACATGACAATTATACGTTTTCACAAAGGGGAGACAAGCAGACTAAAGACATCATTATTCGAATAAAGTTATTTTGAATTTTAAACTCATACATGTCAACGAACTCAATGGGGTTTTGGGAAAGACAAAATAAAAATAAAATGTGCGAGTCATTTTCAGGAAATGTCTTTTTTATTTCAACTGCAAGTAACTTCAGCACGAATTTAGGATGTTAATACGGTTCTTATTTAAGCATTTTTGGAAGGTAAAATGAGTGTAACGTCGGGTAGTATAGAATCCTGTTAATCCCGTATTTTAAGCTGATTATCTAGTGATAATCACGAGCCAGATCATGATGATGATCATGAGCCAGAGTGTAGTCACTCTGGCTCAAAACCATACCAAGCCGCTTGTGCAGCATTTGTGCAGGTACGCTTCACTTTTAACTGTTTCCCGCCATTTGTCGTGAACTGACAGTTGACATTAGTGACAGCGACCTCACTGCTGACGTGCATGATCTTTAATTAATCTTTCTTTCTTTCTTACATCTCACCTGTATTCCTCGAACGAGATTCGGCAGAGGTTAGTAAATACCTACCTACATCCACATTTTGCCAGTTATGTTTCAAGTTTTTTAATGTAGAGTAGAGTCAGAATTCTATTTTTTTAATCAAATTGACACCCTACAGCTTGGCAAGTAAGAGTATGGAAACAATTACGGCGCCACTATCGCACCTTAGGTCACTTCGAATGGGAAATGAGTAAAAGAATTTAATTAAACATATGACGGCGCGTCGACGTCGAAATCGAAATGTCAACGTCAAGAGTGACTTTATGATCGCTGTCAAAGTCACTCTAGCGGAGCGTCGTGTCGTTGGTAGCGGGGCGGCCATCTTGGAAGGGGATTGTTGAACGAAACGGCGCCAGCGCACCATGTCTGCGACGAATCGCTTTTCATTGCCTCAATCAAAGTGATTTTTAATAAGTTTTGTGAAGATTTAAGGACTAGAGACTATTGTTTTATTATTAGAACTTTAATTTGAGTGATATTGTGATTTTTGAAGAAAAGCATTATAACAGTTGATTTTCGAGGGTATTCGGTTTTATTCACCGCCTTATATCCACGCCCTGCGAGATGAGTTCTGATGAAGGCCCTCCTGCGCCTTCATCAGAAGTGGGATCGAACGGACTGCCAAGTGAAGCAAAGCCACCGGATAAAACAACCGCTGAGCAACTTTTGTGTAACATGGAAGCATTACTTACCCGAGTTTTAGCAGCGCAACAGACACCAACAGTGAGTACTAATCAAACGCCATTTTTAAAGTTTGACCCGGATGACTCAGACTCAGATATCGATGGTTGGTGTAAACTAACAGAAGCAATCGTGCAACATAAACGCCTGGAAGGAATTAACCTACTCGTGGCTCTGACAGGTGCGCTGAAAGGCCGTGCAGCTGCATGCCTTACTAAGCTAAATTTAAATGAAATTACATGGAGTTCAGTTAAAGAGATTTTAATCGCAAGGTTTGCTAAACCGAGACTTGTTCAAGACTTTTTCGACGATGTTTTGCGATTCCAAATAGGCGTTAAAGAGACGGCGTCTGAATCTGCTCTTCGGCTATGGAACCTCATCGAACGAATTCCTAAATCTACAATGCCTGAAGAAGTCATAACTGGATTTGTTATATCGGTGCTATGCCAGAAGGATAGCTTAATACGTCGTGAATTAAATGCACAAACAGTTACGAGTCGAGCTCAATTATTCCGAATCCTTGGCGGAATATCACTTAAGCGACGTTTGGATACTGAAGCCCAAGAACCTGAAGCCAAGCGAGCTCGTATGACGGAGAGATTCAGTGGCAGGTGCCACTTCTGTGGATTGGCTGGTCATCGTATAGCCGAGTGTAGGAAGCGACGTAACGATATTGGATCGAAGTCGCCAGATACTTCAAGTTCATCACATAATGTGGAGAAGAAGGCTGCGGTGACCTGCTACACGTGTGGCCAACCTGGGCACGTGGCGACTGTTTGTCCGGACAGGAGGAATGGTGGCAGAGCTGTGGTCAAGGAAGTACATCAATGCGAGCACCGCCCTTCCAGGGGTACTTTAAAGACATCTTCCGGTGAGCTAGTCCCTTTTTTATTTGATAGCGGGTCATCTTGTTCTCTTTTAAAAGAAAGCTTCTGTGACAAACTTTTGGGTACTGTGCGTAAGGGTCTCGTTTATCTTAGTGGCATAGGTGGCGATGATGTACAATGTACAACCCAAATTCAAAGCGATGTGACAGTTGACGAACTCACAGTAAATTTACTTTTTCATGTGGTCCCAGATAGTCATATTTCTGATCCTATTATAATCGGAAGACACATTTTTGAGCAAAGGCTATGCGTCAAAATTGACAATGACAATCTTATATTTTATTCTAAGGAACAAACTCATTTTTGTGACTCAAACAAACTCGACAACACAAACACACATACAGACACACACAGACAGACAGACAGACTCGATCTTACAAAAATTGACACGGACTTACAAGGACAGGATAGGAAATCATTAATATCATTATTAAGCAAATATTCCGACTGTTTCACCGAAGGCATTCCTTCCCGCCGAGTTAAAACAGGAGAATGTGAAATTAAATTGGTAGATCCACATAAAACGGTACAACGGTGTCCGTATAGGCTAGCGCCGGCAGAAAGACAGATAGTCAGAGATAAGGTTCAGCAACTGCTAGATGCTGGTGTGATACAGGAAAGCTCCTCCCCCTTTGCCAGCCCAATACTTTTAATCAATAAAAGGGATAACTCATACAGAATGTGCGTGGATTACCGGGAATTAAATTCTAATACACAGCCCGAGCATTATCCACTGCCACGTATTGAAGAGCAAATAGATCAGCTTGCCGGGGCTAATCATTTCTCAACATTAGATATGGCATCAGGGTTCCACCAAATAAAAATGCACCCTGATTCTGTGAGGAAAACAGCGTTCGTTACACCCGAGGGGCAATATGAGTACCTTGCCATGCCCTTCGGGCTGCGAAATTCTCCATCAGTCTATCAGAGGTGCATCACTAAGGCTCTGAATCATCTAACAGCTAAGCCACTGATCTATATGGATGACGTTTTATGCTACTCTGTTGACGTAACTGTAGGTTTGCAGCGCTTAAAGAATGTTTTGGATGCTTTAGCACATGCTGGATTTACATTCAATGTCCAGAAATGTAAATTTATGAAGCGTAAAATAGAGTATCTGGGATATTCGCTTCAATCTGGTGAAGTTAGGCCCAACTCTCGGAAAATACAAGCGTTGGTAGATTCTCCTCAACCAAAAACAGCTACTCAGGTCCGCCAATTTCTTGGACTTGCCTCCTATTTTCGTAAATTTATTCCCGATTTTACACGCATCGTGGGACCGTTGTATCCTCTTACGAAATTAAAAGGTCCCATTAATTGGACTCAGAGGCACGAGGAAATACGTAACGCTATAATACGTATACTAACATCTGAACCGGTATTAACTATCTTTGACCCGGAACTACCAGTAGAGTTGCACACCGATGCAAGCTCAGAAGGGTATGGTGCGATTCTCATACAGAGAAAGAATGATTTACCGCATGTCGTGGAGTATTTTAGCCGTCGTACGTCGGAAGTGGAATCGCGCTATCACTCGTACGAATTAGAGACGTTAGCAGTTGTACGAGCGGTAGAACACTTCTGGCATTACCTTTATGGTCGACGGTTTGTAGTTTTTACGGACTGCAATTCCCTAAAGGCTTCAAAGTCTAAAAAAGACCTCACTCCTCGCGTGCATCGATGGTGGGCTTTCTTACAAGCCTACGATTTTGATATTGTGTATCGTGAAGGACGAGGAATGGAACACGCGGACTACTTCTCGCGAAATCCCCTACCATATATCGATGCTGCCAGCACATCTTCCGAGAGTTCACAGGCAAAGCAGGTTCAGTATATTGAGCTTCATCAAGATTGGCTTTCCGTCGAACAAAAGCGTGATAGCGAGATACAAGATCTTATCGCGAAACATAATGATAATGGCTTTCCCGATTCGATGGCTGACACCTATGATATTAGGGAAGGCATTTTATACAGAAAAATCAACCGAAACAAAACCGTTTCTTGGTTGCCAGTAGTTCCACGGTCTTTAATTTGGACGCTAATCAACCACACCCATAATGAGATACAGCATTTAGGCAAGGATAAAACATTAGATAAACTTTATGAGCAGTACTGGTTTCCCGAGATGTCGAAATGCGTGCGTAAGTTTATCGAATCGTGTATTATATGCAAAGCATCGAAGGGCCCATCGGGAGCTCAGCCCATTCAGCTCCACCCAATCCCAAAAGTATCTGTGCCATGGCATACCATACACATCGATTTTACGGGGAAGCTTAGCGGGAAGAGTGATCGAAAAGAATACTGCTCCGTAATAATCGATGCTTTTACCAAATATGTTTTGCTTGAACATACTTCTTCTCTCGACGCCAAGAGTGCGATACGTGCACTACAAAAAGCAGTATGCCTGTTTGGAGCGCCTAAACGAATCATTGCTGATCAAGGTCGTTGTTATATTAGCTCTGATTTCAAGAACTTTTGCGCTGACCATAAGATACAACTTCATTTTATTGCGACGGGCTCTAGCAGAGCAAATGGACAAGTAGAGAGGGTTATGCGTACTCTCAAAAGCTTGTTAACCATTGTTGAAAACGATCCCAATAAAACGTGGCGCGATGAACTAGGAAACATTCAACTTGCACTCAACAGCACCAAATCTGCCGTTACAAAATACTCACCCACAGAACTTATGTTAGGCATTCGTGCACAATCGTTAGGCATGTCGAAGTTAAACTTGGAGGTCAATGGTCAAAAAGATCGTTTAGATCTCGATACTATACGGGAAGATGCGTCAGCTAATATTGAACAAGCGGCTAAATCTGAGGTAGTTCGATTTAATCGGGGCCGCGCAAATATAAAACCGTTTACAAAAGGTGAATTTGTGTTCCTTAAAAATAGCGAATGGAGTCAAACCAAGTTGGATAGGAAGTTTAGGGGTCCATTTGTCATAACTACGGTACTAGACAATGATCGGTATGAATTAAAAAGTTTAGGTGGTAGTTCTCATCGAATGTACAAGTATGCCCACGAGAATTTGCACTCAGTACCCCAAGGACATGACGGATTGCTTGAAATCACGACTAACCTTTTGAATTATGATGAGCCCGAGACGGCACCAGAAGATTGACTTTAAATGATCGAGATGACGTATTATTTTCAAATAACTGTGATACTTTGACCGTATGCTCGAATACTGTTTCCGCTGACTCCCGGACAAACACAGCCGGTTAAGATACTCTCAGTGTACACTCTGATCCAGAGACATGGGATATACAAAATGAAATAGAAATTTATGCTGAACAAGATAACCTGCACTTATAGGTATGTCATTACGTTTTTAAGTATTGTTATGTATGTGTTTGCTTAAGCTGTCGATCCTGGTGGATAGTGACATCCGGGTTTGCTGAACGAGGAAGGATTCACTAGTCCAGCCCAGATGTAAGGTAGTCTATCCTGGCCTCGGTGTCGGTGTGTGTTCCGGGCCAGAAGTAATGAAGGTTGTCTATCCTGGCCTCGGTGTGTGTTCCGGGCCAGAAGTAATGAAGGTTGTCTATCCTGGTCGAGGTGTGTCGTCCGGGCCGTACCTGAGAGGTTCGGTTGAAGGGATGCACTCGCTCGGTCCAGATGTATTGCGTTTGTTTGACTAGTCAAAGGGACAGTGTCGTCCGGGCCATACCAATGTGGGTTGGTTGAAGGGATGCACTCCTCCGGCCCAAGTCATTGCGTTGATGTCGATGACGATAATCCATTCAAAGAAGTAATGTTATTATAAGCAGGATGATCGAGCGGATGTCCTAGTGATAAGAAAATTGATTGTTCTAGATACATATTCTATAAACACGCCCGAGGACGGTCGTAAGTCAGTCCGGCCGTGACGGCGCGTCGACGTCGAAATCGAAATGTCAACGTCAAGAGTGACTTTATGATCGCTGTCAAAGTCACTCTAGCGGAGCGTCGTGTCGTTGGTAGCGGGGCGGCCATCTTGGAAGGGGGATTGTTGAACGAAACGGCGCCAGCGCACCATGTCTGCGACGAATCGCTTTTCATTGCCTCAATCAAAGTGATTTTTAATAAGTTTTGTGAAGATTTAAGGACTAGAGACTATTGTTTTATTATTAGAACTTTAATTTGAGTGATATTGTGATTTTTGAAGAAAAGCATTATAACAGTTGATTTTCGAGGGTATTCGGTTTTATTCACCGCCTTATATCCACGCCCTGCGAGATGAGTTCTGATGAAGGCCCTCCTGCGCCTTCACATATTTTTAAAAACATTGCTTGTGGGTGACTCAAAATCTACTAGCACTTGTCGGTAAAGTGCCATCATCAAATATTTAGCTCCAAATGTCACCACGTTAGAATTGCGCCTTTTAGTCGACCTATACGTCAATTTGCTGTGATATAACCATTTCATATAACTGTCAAAAAATTACAGTTTTGATTTGAATATACCATAGACAGAGAATGCACTGAGCGCTCCGTATTCAGTTGGGCAGTGAATACAATAGACATACTATCTGAATGGTGAATACAGTCCTAAACGTACGAGAGTGACCAAGCGAATTCGCGTCCAGTTAGGTATTGGCCGCTCAGTTGCTTTGTTTCTTTCAAGAGAGTGGTCACTTTTTAGAGGCTAATGCTTAGTCCATTATGGATGATGCCTGGTTATTAAAATTGAAATTCTAATTAGTCCGTCAGTCGGATAGTAAAAAAAATAATAATATAAGGCACGTATTTTTGCTTTAAAATATTAATAAAAAATTACCTAGATAAAACGCATTTTAAGTTGGGGAGTGGGGGTCGCTACGTTACAAGTATATAATCTACATACTCGTGACGTCATGGCACATCCCCCGACCCTTGCTCGTCGATACGCCAGCCCGCGTCGAAGCTAAGGCCGTAGTCTTAAATTCCCCGAATAATAATAATAATCTATGTTTGATCCAGCCTGTCCCATCTTGCTGTCCTCCCCCAGCGACGCCCTAAGCCGAGGTCCGTACCCCACAGGGGGTGCCCTTAGCGAGCGTTCGCCTAATTTTAATTAGTATAGTTTATGCCCCTGGCTGGAGGCTTTAAGTGTAGAAACTTAAGGCAACCACAGGAAAGTCCGGTTAAGCAGCTATGACCTCCTCAGAGGTCAACTGCGAGATGCCAATTAAAAAAAAAAAAAAAACGTCATGGCACATTTTAACTCAATGTATCGTCGTTATCTTTAGATTACGTAAAAAAATTAAAAATACGTGTATAGGTTGGCCTTAGTCCATTTTCTAAACAAATTAAGTAGGTAATTTCCCTAACTTCCCTACTTGTTATTACTTAGTATAGCCATATTTAGCAAGTTATGCTTACCTAACTGACAGTTGTGTGTATCTTACGCTCGCACTTTTGGAGCTTATGGAGAAGGTAGCAAACTATTGATAAGACGCAAGGCTTCTCACATTCATAAAGGCTTGTGCAGACTAGCGCGAGTAGTCGCGCCATGCGACACCGGTAATAGGGATGATGACAATTTTTTTTTTCGTCTTGTAGATTATAAAAAAAATATTGGACACGTATTTTTTCTTTTTATACGTAGTCAAAAGATTACGGCGATACATTGAGAAAGCTTTGCGTTAAAATGTGGCATGACGTCACGAGTATGTAGATTTTATACTTGTGACGTAGCGACCCCCACTCCCCAACTTAAAATGCGTTTTATCTAAGTATTTTGTTATAAGAATAAAGCAAAAAATAGGTGTCTTATATTTTTTTATTATCTGACTGACAGACTAATTAGTTTTTTTTTCCCAAGTCCACATCCCTACTGCAATCATTATCTGTCGTACTAAATCTACATTAATCCTTAAAAGACCATTAGCTATTTGCTGTGCGTATTTTGAAATCCAGATATAAAAATATCGTTGTTTACATTTTCGGGCCGCGTGGGCGTGAATGCGTGAATCTCTTTTGTTTTCTGACTGAAGATCGTGATGTTTTGCAACAACAATAGGGTTTTTTATTTGTGACTTAAGATGAGGCTGGAAACCTTTTGAACTCAAACACCCTAGATAAAACAGGCGCCCGAGACGCGCGTGTTTTATTAATTTCTATGTAACGAACTCAGACCAAATAAAACCGTCCAAGTGCGCGTCGGACCACGCACAATGAAGGCTTCCGTAGTTGGGATGAATTTATCCCAAGAACAAACTTAATATTGTAGTTGAAAAACATGACAGACAGAACATTTTTTTTTAACTGCAAATTTAAGTTAAATTAAGCCAGTGGTGGGCAAGATCTAAATTTGACGTGGGAGAGGTAAAACAATTTTTTGAGAAATCAAATTTCGCGAGGCCCTCTGGTGGCGCAAGAAGAAAAAAAAAAAACACATTTGAGACTGACAAATTTTAGTTTTAGGTTAGAACCTATATGTGGAGAAAAAGGATAGGCCATTCAAAAATATTGCGGGTCTGCTTTTTTTGATTAAGGGATCCGTTTGCGTAATATGAAGCTTCAAATTACTTTTTTTTTATCATAGCGGGATGGCTTAGATTAAAAAAAAAGTACTTTAAAGCTTCATACCCCACCACGACCCTATTGACTATCAGATGTATTGTCTGTCTGTCTGTCTGTCCGCGGCTTAGCTCAGAGACGGCTAGTACTAGAAAGCTGTAATTTGGCATGGGTATACATATCAATCACGCCGAAAAAGTGGTAAAATGAAAACAAAAAAAAGGGTTAGGGTTCCTCCCCTACACGTAAAGGAGGGATGTTTTTATTTTTTTCTCATCTATTTTATTTGTTCAGAAGTAACGAATTACATCAAGCGCTTGCAGTCCAAGGGCGCGCGTCATGTAATTCGTTACGTAGAAATTCAAAACATTTATTTCAATTAAACCATTTCCAGGCACTTTTGAAGTGTCAAGGACGATACCTACCAAGTAAACGAAACTGTTTGGTAGAGAAAAACAGATAAATATTGAAGGTTTTTTTTGTTAAAATATTTCATACATTACGTATACTTAGGTAACTTACCTACCCAGGATTTTTTTTCTCTTGGGCTTATAATATACAATGCAGTATACAATCTAACAGTTACATATAAAATATTGATATTATGTACAAGTATAGATTTAGAGAACAACATTGAAATAGGTATTTTTTTTGCAATTAAATCTGATATTTAAAAGTTTAAGAACAGAAACTTTCTAGTTTATCATAATAGATAATAAAACACGTGATCAATAATTTAATTATGTTTAAAATGGTGTAGGTTTCAGAAAAATACGCTTATTATATTTTTGTTTTTTATCCGCGGTAGACATAACTTTACAAATTAATTTCACTATGTAATATAAACATAATCTAAAATATTCGTACATTAAGTTATTAATAAAATGCTGTAATTTAACATATATTTTTTCCAAATCATTAACACTACTCGTTTAGACGTGATCTTCAGTATAAAATCATTAAAAGGCTGTCGTCGCCTTAAGTATAATCTCAAGGGGGGAAAAACAGACAGATAATTTCCTATGCCGTAGTAATTTTCGCTAGAAAGGTACAAAAACATAATTTTGATGACCAATCCTAGTTAAAAAGCGATCTTCATCTCTCAGATTATTATAATAACTAAAAAACACCGACAAAAAAGAGGATCTACTTATGAAAAACCTAGGCCGTATGCTGTATGGTCCATCCCAAAATGGATCAGAAAACGTACAGACCTTTGGATCCAAATCACGTAGTGCCATACGTGATTTGGGATAGATAGTAGATAAGTAGATCCTCTTTTTTGTATAACTACTAATTTTGTGTTGTGTGCTTCGATTTGATTATTTGCATACTTCTAATTTAAATCACCAGATGCTTTTCGTATGACCATTGAGGTTAATTGAATAACCTCAATTTTCGTCGATAATTTATCTATTACAATTAGGTACTTAAAGTTTTTTTTTTTTATAAAGTCTTGAGATTTAAAGTTGAAACCTTCTAATACGAGTACAGATGAATGTATTGCTACGTAATTACCTTCAGTGAGTGATTGCGTAAGAATGTAACCTGAACAGGGTTTGTAAGAAAGTGTAAACTTTCTTCAGATACTTTTGGAACAGACTATATTTACATAAGTAAGTAGGTATATCTTTAAGTTAATACGTGAAGCAAGAACTTTGTACCCCTTTTTACGAAAATTACGCGGACGGAGGAGTATGAAATTTGGCACAGTTAAAGTTAGAAAGATAATAATTTTATATAATATGCATCAGAAATAAATTAAATGAATAAAAAAAAAACATTACACACACTACCATGCGTTTGACACACACACTCTTGTTTATGGTTAAAGATGGCTACCATAGAATAATGACATGGCAGCGTGGAAATAGTATGTACTATACATGGAATTAGTATGAACTATCCTAAGCTATCCTATGAATTATGATCACTGGGCGACCACTTGTCTATAAAAAACTTAATAAGTATTTAAATTAAAACAAATTTATTTAATTACGAATAAATAAATACACACCTTCACCGTTGTTGAAGCAAGTGATAATTATACAATACGCACATGAATCTGAAAAGTCAGAGGTGCGTGCCTTGCGTTCGAACTCGACACCTATGACTTGGCAGTCCGACGGTCACACCACTAGGCTATCACTGCAAAACGGGAAAGAAAAACATCGCGAAGAAGCCGGCATGCCTGAAAAGATATTTCTCGACGGCATGTGAAGCCAAGTCAGAGGCCCATGGGCGGCATAAAAACTCTGGCACTAGGTTAGTCACTAACAACACTAAAAATAAAGAAGATTAAAATTAAAACACATTTTATTTAATAATAAATAAATAAATACACACCTTTACTATCGCATAACAATCCATATTTAAAACGAATCCATCTCTTTAAGTAACATGTCATAAACCAGCGGCTTGACATCTTTCGCCATAAAAAAATCCACATGGTTAAACTGGTTATAGGGAACTTTATAAAAACCCACCACATTACTTAAACTATTGAACAGCCTAACCACATCTGTGGGATGAGCCAGCCAATCCGACTCACTCCAAACCATCGACACAGGAGCCACTACATTCTCTAAAGCATAACGCGGAGGTATCTTAACCCCATACCTGTTCAAATTTTCCTGAACACCGTAGTCAAATTTCCGAAAATCATTCGACAAAATTCCTTGGCCGTAATGTGCGAATTGCTTCATGGAAGCTCCAGAAGGTATATGTCCAAGTATCACTGGCAGATTCGTCACATTTAGCTGAGGTAAGTCATATC
This sequence comes from Agrochola lota, assembly GCA_947364205.1. Taxonomy (NCBI): domain Eukaryota; kingdom Metazoa; phylum Arthropoda; class Insecta; order Lepidoptera; family Noctuidae; genus Agrochola; species Agrochola lota. The sequence goes on along the minus strand of OX376246.1, from coordinate 1,154,912 downwards.
CAGACACAAGAAATAATGTGTTACCGCAAACAATCTCTGCTATCGGTCCGGTACCGCAAATCAGGAGTTTTAACGTCCGAATCAAATTGTTGTCAGGTAGAAACTCGTAGAGACCCAAAGTCTTTGATAATCCTTGCAAAATGAAGGTTCCAGGTGACATCAGACGCACTATTGGTGATCTGACGTTTGTCATGTAAGCTACTGGAGATAATGCAATCATTAATGATATCTTTTCGTTATAATCTGGTCTTTCCGAAGCCATGACGAAGAATGAGGTTGTCCCCTGGGAATGTCCGATGTATTTCAATGATTTTTCATTTGTTTTATTCAGTACATGATCAATCATGGCTGGTAAATCGTAGACACCTATTTCGTGCCAGGAAAAATCCCAAAATTCAGCTTCTGAGGGCTCCAAAATGATATGTTTCCTTGAATGTTTGTTGCCGCGAGCATTGCCCATCCAGACGTCATATCCTGCATCAGCTAGCAGATAAGCTAGTGCACTTTCTCGTCCTGCAACCACGAAGTCATCTGCACTGCCCAACAGTCCATGCATGAGAAACACAGCTCGCCCATTCCCAGGAATCCTGAAAACCGTCAACTTATATCCATCTTCAGTTTCCACCTCGTGAACTTCAACTGGAAACCCATATTTATTGATTAGATCAGCTATTCCTAACTTAGCGTCTTCATTTCGACTTGCTTGACTAAAATCGATTAGGAATTGGTCGATTCTGTCTCCATTATTTGTGTCACTGATGAAATTTGGGAGCGCAACAGGACCTAAGGCTCTTGCTATTGCAAGAGGCATCCACGTCACCGCATTCACAGCTGCAGCAAACGCGTTGGTATAAGCGTGTGTTGTTAAACTTAGAACGGGATCTTTGGTAACTCCTTCAACTATATTCCTCGACATTTGTTGAATTATTGGCGGAAATAGATTATCAGATACTGCTCCATTGCAGATGTATAGTCCAGCAAATAACAAGAGGTATTTTTTGGCCATTTTTGCTCCACGAGTTTTCCGATTGCCAACTGTGCATAGACTGAAGGTAATGCACGATATTATTGACCTTGGGCTCGTTTTTGCTGGCTCATCTTTCCGGGTAATTGTGTGGTTATTGTGAATACTTAATGACCGGTCTAACGCCTCTGTTATATTCTATTGTGGTGGTGTTTTTTGTTGTTACGAAATTATTTACCAATATACAGGATCAAATTAAACTAGCTAGCGAAACTCTGCAGTTGTGTTGGGTATCGATATACAGGGTGGCAGGGACATCGATGCGAAAACTGTCACCAACGCAGGGGGGTTCAGATTCATGTACTGAACCCATGGTAACAGTTTTTGCGTCAATGTCCCTGCCACCCTGTAGATAAACACCATAAAAATTAAATTAAAACATTTTTTGTTTTGTTTTGGGGTCGGTGGCCGTTGGTTTTCGTTGGTTAAACTGACTGCGGTCGATGACCCCACAAAAAAAGTCATGGAACTAATTTATTTTTTAAACGACTCCTAAAAAAGGACGAGGTTCTCAGTTCGTTGGAATTATTGTTTTGTTTTTTTAATATTATATTCCTCGATTACTCGAAGACATCTCTACCGATTTGGAAAATATTTTTTTTGTCTGAAAGGATATACTTCCCAGGTGGTCCCATTGTCATCAAATCGGGATCTGACGATGGTATCCTGGAGAAATCAAGGGAACTCTTCAAATATTATAGTCACACCTATAACGATTTAGGTATTTTTTTATAGTAGCTCATGTATTTGCTCTCGGAAAGCACCATTCGGTGAAGTGGAATGGAACTGATGACGAAGACCACAGATGGCCACCGGAGCTACTCAATACTAAATATGAGATTATCTAATAAAAACAATGACAATATAAAAATAACTAATTGAATGTTGTTGCTAACAATAATACCCAATATAATTACAAACATCAAAAGTTCGTAGAACATAAACTCAAAAATTTGTAGGTCGATAAATGTTCTTACACAATTTGCTTATAATTCCTAAACGCGTTGTCCTATTAACTTGAATCCAACTGGAATATTGGTTTTATGCAAGATTCTATCATACAAAACAAAAATTATCAAAATATCACCATAAACAAAAAATCTCATTTTCAAGTTACGTAATTATACTACAGTCCTAACAATGATAAAAAAATTCTTTGCAAATTGGTTTGTTTCAGTCTTATTAGATCAAATATGAAAACTAATGACAATTTTAAGTTAGGCAAACTAATTAGAGCAAGATAAACGTTATATTAACAAGTTCTAATTAGATATTATGAAATTCTTTCTAACTTACGACTCGATTCATTGAATATTGAGAGCGCATTCGTCGCAATCCCGCTGCTACTTGTGCCCTAGTGCGTAGATAGGGTCCCGTTGCCGACACATAGATACCCCACACGTATGGGTTTGATGAAAATTATTTTTGAGTTTCAGTTCTAAGTATGGGGAACCCCCAAAATTTATGGGTTTTTTCTATTTTTGTATGAAATTCCTATTGCGGTTCACAGAATACATCTACTTACCAAGTTTCAACAGTACAGTTCTTATAGTTTCGGAAAAAAGTGGCTGTGACATACGGACGGAAAGACAGACAGATAGACATGACGAATCCATATGGGGTCCGTTTTTTGCCATTTGGCTACGGAACCCTAAAAAGGGTTAAGAAGTCTGTCAATTAGGCAACTCTTTAATTTGTACGTAATAAATTGCTTCAAACTATTATCTTTGGTTGGAGAATTTCCCCTAGTCCACTGCTATTTAGAATGTTGCCATGTTATGGCAAAAAAATACGCTCAATATTCCATCTGCCCTATTACGGTGTTTTTTGACTCCGTAATTACATTATTACGGTAGACGGTGAATCAATGCTGGACACGGTGTTTTTACCGTAATTACGGTGTAGTTGGCAATACTGCCATCAAGACTTATTTTGAGAATAATGATTCTCAAAAACATGTTTGTTACTGGGCTTACTCGGAAAAGAAATATGAATCAGCTGACACATTTTAACTAAGTACCAAAAACTTTTATTTTTGTTTAAAGCGCCTGACAATTTATCACTGCAATATTAGGCATTACGCTGTGTACTATTTACTTAGTAACAGGCGTTTATCTTCAAGTCAGTTTTTTGTTTTTCATTGACATTAATGTTACAAATAACCACACAATAAGTTAATTCTAGCATTTATTTCCAACCTTTGCATAACATGAAAAGTGAACAGGAATAGAATCACCTCTGAATTTGAATGCTTTCTCAGGAGCTTCAACCTTAAACTAGAAATTAATCAGCCAACTAGATTTATCAGTAATACCTGTTTAGACAATTTTGCACATAATCTTAAGCAGAAGTGCCAACATGAAGTCACTGACTTTGGATTATCTGACCACACTGCTCAAATAATTAAGATAAAAGTTAATAAAACGAATCAAATAAAAACATGGAGAACATTAATACGAGATATAACTCAAGAAAACCTTACTAAATTTCGATCGCACCTCGAAAGTCTATCATTTTCTAATGTATATAATACAGAGGATGCTAACAAAGCCTGTGATAACTTTCTTGACATTTTCCTACTGTTACACGATCTCTGTTTCCCGAGCAAATTAGTTACTATAAAATCAGAGAAAAAAATAAAATGGGTCTCTCGCGGGATACGAACATGTAGCAAAAAACAACGGCAACTATTATGGCAGCAGAGACTAAAACCAACGTCTGAAAACAAAAATAAATTTAAGATTTACTCAAGGACGTTTAAGAAAATTATTAAACTTACACAAAAAGCGCAGAATAACCACTTAATAAATAACTCAAAAAACAAATCCAAAACGGCCTGGCAAATTATTAATAACAACAAAATTGTAAGAGAACCCATTTCTCAAATAAAAAAAGGAGATGAATTAATATCAAACCCTAATTTAATAGCTGAATCTTTTAATAACTTTTTCATTGAACAAACCTCTGGCATACCTAAACATACGTTATGCGATACCATTAACATAAATATAAACCCGCATACAATATTTATGGCCCCTGTTATACCTCAAGATGTAATGCGTATAATTAGAAACCTGAAAAATAAAAAGAGCTCTGGCCTCGATGGCATTTCAACAACAGTTATCAAATTTGTTGCACATTGTATAGCTGAACCCCTTGCTCATATTATTAATGTAAGCATACAGTCTGGCGTATTTCCAGAAAGTCTCAAGAGCGTAATAGTCATACCAGTATATAAAAAAAACGATAAAGAAGAAATGGTAAATTATAGGCCAATTGCTCTTATCTCTATATTCTCCAAGATCATAGAGAAAGTTATCTATGAATCTCTTGACAACTTCCTAACTAAATACCACATACTATGTGACGAACAAATGGGCTTCAGGAAAAATAAAAATATTAACATGGCCATCTTTGATTTTCTCCATGAAATAATGCCTAAAGTAGATTCCAAAATACCGGTATGTGCAATATATGCCGATATGTCGAAAGCCTTTGACTGCGTGGACCACGATATTCTCTTAACCAAACTTGATGCGTACGGTATTCGTGGCAATGCTCTTAACTTAATAAAAACTTATCTCAAAGGCCGTAGACAATGTACAGAGATATCACGCTTATGTTTAAAATCTAGGAAGGAACAAAAAACTTTATCGTCATTTAAAGAAATAAAATATGGAGTTCCGCAGGGAAGTGTCCTCGGACCTTTACTATTCCTACTTTATATTAATGACCTGCCACGCCATATATCTAATCCAATGATTTTATTTGCAGACGACAGTACTTCAATTGTTTCATGTACCAATAAAGACTCATACGTAAATGACATCAATAACTCGATCAGCAGTTTAATAAAATGGCTTGACAATAATAACCTAGTTATTAATCTACAAAAAACTAAAACTATGCATTTTCACCAACGTATATCTACAGGTGACATGGATATCAACTACAATGGCCAAACTATCGATAAAGTGAATAGCACAAAATTTCTAGGAATCTTAATTGATAGCCAGTTAACATGGAAGCCGCAAGCAGAAGATATCTGTAAACGTCTGAGCACAGCCGCATTTATGTTATACAACCTATCCAAAAAAGTAAATCGGTCAACAATTCTAGTGGCCTACCATGGTCTTGTAATTTCAATTTTAAGATTTGGTGTTATATTTTGGGGTTATTGTAGTGAACGAGAAAGCATTTTTAAAGCTCAAAAGCGCTGTTTGAGAACTATATTTGGCCTCAAAGTTACTGACAGTTGTGTGCCTATATTTAAGTCTCAGAAACTATTAACTTTCCCATGCCTCTATATCCTCGAATTAGCAATATTTGTTAAAACAAACCGTAATTTATTTGCCACATTAACAGAAACCAGAAAACGGAGTACATCATTAAGATCACAATATCAGAATTTACTTCACACAGGCACATTTAAAACGAGTTTATTAAAAAAAAATGTGATTTGTATGGCTCCTGTTGTCTTTAATAAAATTCCCGATCATATGAAAACCTTGCCCTTGATGAAATTTAAAAAATGTTTTACTGAATTACTTGTAGGTAAATGTTATTATTCTGTTCAGGATTTCCTAAATGATACATCTTAATAACCTATATTGATAACTTGTATAATAATTATTGTGTTTGCATGCCAACAAGGCAGAATGTACACGGTTCTTTATTATGTTATTTACGATCCTATTTGTATGTACCTGCATTCAAAGCAAATAAAGTATATTCTATTCTATTCTATTCTATTCTGAAAAGCGCGCGAAAATACATTTCCAATATAAGACAGCCATTTTGAAATTTTGACACAACACAAAAGCATTCAGAATTTCAGAATCATTTGTAGTCAAATTCTATTTACGTTTCACGTAGGCGTCACATGCTGCAAACTAATGCAAGAATACCTCGTCCCAAGTATTTATATTGTCCTAAATATCTTGACGAGTTGACTCCTGTTTGTGTGTTTAATCCATAAAAGAATGTCTATAAACAAAAACATGTGTGGTTCGCGTTAATAAAATGGTGCCGTTCGATCGGTGTGTGATTCTGATGTTATGCCGTGATTGCCCGAAGAGTTAGACAGAGTTTCAATTTAAAGTATAATCGTCGTCTCAATTACTTTACAACCCTTTTTTTTTTTTTGAGGTTCGGTATTTATCAATTAACTTCTCCGGGAGGGCGTGTCAGACTTTTACTGACTAAAATCCACCCACTGTTCCTTCCCTTGCCTGTGTGCCGGGGCCGCGATATCCCTTTCGGACAAACTCGCAACCCTGGCAGGCATTGGCCCTTACGGACCCCGTCAGTTGGTGCTGACATCTCTTTGAGGCGCGCGTGGAACACATCAGTCGACCCGGTCCATATCGGACGGCACCCATCGCTCACCGTCCGCAAGCCCGCGCCTACGGTGGTCGGAAATCGGCTTGCGACTCCTACTTCACCACCCTGAGGTTGAATGTCACTTGCACATCTTAAATCGACCAGCTATCTAATTACGCAAAATATTTTCGTAAACGATTACGACTAATCTGTTTCATTTTGACAGTTCAACAACATTCATTGTGTTATTTACGTTGTTGAGCAGATTTTTGTTTCGAACTTAAGAAGCATTGGATTAGTAATCCGTTTTAAAACGATTCCGATTCTGATTGAGCGTGTATTACGCAGTAAGAGTACATTGTTTGTCTCTTTGACAGTTAGATCGTTTCATTGTACTGTATATCTTCCGTAGCTAGCGACACGTCGTCGGCGTCGCGCGTCGCCTTCATAGAAATACATAGAAACTAGTCGCTCCCTGCACGCGTAGCATGAGCACCGTTTTGTCGACGGAAGAGTAGACAAAAATGACGTTCCGTGTAGACAGTACGACGGCAGCAAAGTAGAAAGAGTCAACTGCACTTTTTACGAAATTCACTCTGACATAATTCGACTCAGAATTCTTTGTTTTTTCATAAGAGTTTTTGTGTTTGATTCTCTATTTTTACATATATAAAGACAACTACAACAATTTTTCTTAAAATGACGAAGTCCCGTGTTTTGGAACAAAAAATATTACAGTAATATTGGCCTTAACCATTTCTTTGGTATAGCCCTAATAACTAAATGATGTAAAATAGGAGAAGATAGCTTTGTTCTTCTATTAATTATCACAATTTTGCATTCAAAACGTTCTTCTGTAAAATCATGATTTTAAGATTTTATAGATAACCGTTTATACTTTGCGGCCGTCGAGTAGAAAATCAAAGTCAAAATCACTACTTTAGACAACTGTCAGTTCTCAGTGTGATTTTGACAGTTTGGGATAGAAAACTTTCTTCTGAAATAGTCTACATAAAAAAGGACCTAGACAAAGATTGTTAGAAATGAAGGACAAAATGACAGTTTGTGGAAAGATTTCTACGGTGCGATGTCAAAATGGAGAAACGAAATGTCACTTTGTATAGAAAAAGCTATGTCTATTCTTCGTAGAAATAGAAAGCGTCATGCTACGCGTGCTGAGGTCGACTACGGAATTGTACCTTTAGTGAAGTTTAAATTTACTGGGAATTGTTGTCATTAGTTGTAAAACAACAAGGAGGTCGACTATAAACAAAATTCCAAAATGCCTCCTTAGTGACCACATAACCAACCAGGCATTTAACAAAAAATATAGTAATAGTGCATTTTTTTTGCGAATCCAGCCAAAACCTATTAACTAAAAATATTGCTTGTACAATTTGCGTCGCAGAATATATGATGACATTGACATGGTTGTTAGATTATTTAGTTTTTCAACAGCTAGTAGACTAAATAATTTTTAGAAGTAATTTTTTTTGAAGAGGGACTCTATGTTTTTTTATTTGAGGGGGGATTTTTTTTTAACTCCGGTTACGCCAAGTAATTTATTAAGACAACCCGATGTATGTATAATCTCACTGTGAACTTAGGTGAAGTGAGCTTGAAGAGAGATGTCAATAGTGTCAATCTTTAAGCAGCTCAGTCGGTCGATTCTGTAAAAATATTAACGTGAAGCTTAGGTGAAGTGAGCGTGAAGTGAGCTGTCACTGCCACAGAATCGACCGGCAGGATGCTAGGGATTAACACTATTGACAGCTCACTTCACGCTCACTTCACCTAAGTTTCACGGTGATATTTTTACAGAATCGAACGGCAGTTCACGCAGTGGCGGATCCAGGATTGTTGCTTGGGGCCTTGACCCCACTGAGCGTAGGTTTTAGCAAAATAAACACAAAAAAGCACACAATATTTTAATTTGCTTAACACATAGGTAACGGATTAGTTTTCGCAAATTCCTAAATGACTTCGTTAAGTTGTAGACTACCAGAGACATCTCGGTGAATATACATGGCGGCCAAACCCGGCAGCGTGAGTGGCAGAAGGAGTGGCGCGCAGATTCATAATTTGTCGCGTGAACAAAAGATCATAAACAAATTTAAAACTTAAAAACATCCTTGATGACAATTGTACCTAGGCAGAGTAATGCTTGCTAAAAAGTTTAATTAAGTAGAATAATATCAAGTTTACTTTAAGATTTCGACGAACGAAAAGAAGACGAACTCAGATGCTTTTGGAGGGATCTTGAGCACTTTAGAACCCCCCCCCGCCCCTGGATCCGCTAGTTACTGACTTCACGTAAGTTGTAGAACGGATGGTAATGTAGCCCTCACAAAGTGTCTTTATTGGTTTTTATCACTTAGGTCTCTATGGTCTGCAATCTGTGGAGTTGGAATACTGTGGGAGTGATTTCGGGAAAAGGGACGGAAGTGTATTACAGGAAGCCGCGGCAGCGCGTGCTATTTGATTTAACCAATGAGCGAGCGCGGTGCTAGAGTTGGCGTCGAGACGACCTTGACGAGGCCCCGCCCCTTAAATGTTGCATATTACCTTGTTGCTTATTACCAAGGTGAAATGTCAGATGTACACATCATTACCACTACTGTAATGTTAACCACACACGTAACAATTTACTTGCGCAAGCCTTAATTGGCCTAAGTTAATCGTTACGTGTGTGGTTAGAATTAGGCTCGACCGTGTTTTTTTTTTCGTTTTTATAGCGATATTATTTTTGTTACAGGTATGACAAATCGACCAAGCATATTAATTCCCGCCAAAAAATCAAAAGAAATACTTTTTATTAGAAACTTTATCTAAATAAACAGGCATTTACACTTAATTAAAAACATTATTACGTTAAACGAAAATAAATGGCCTTTCGAAAATAAATAATAAAGTAAATAAGTGTTTGTGTGAAAGAGATAGATAATACTGAGTGTGGCAGATAGAAAAGGACAGAAGATGTCGCTGGTTGCTCCAAGGAGGGTCCAACTGGACTGGGCTCCTTCGATAATACCATGGTAAGACTCACGGATTCACTTCATTTTATCACTAACATTAATAATATTTTTTATTAGAAGAATCACAATTCACCAAAGAAACCCCATGTAACTCCAAGGCGCAGGTGCTGCCACCTTTACACATTTCCAGTCTAATTACATTAAAATAAGGAACTAAATAAACAATGGACTATTCTAAATGGTTAAATATGGATTTTGCTATTAAAAAAAAATGTGTAAACTAGCGCCACCTGTCTTGAAAATCTAGCACTAAACTATGTAGCTGAGTGCTACATTTTCAAGACAGATCTTCGGTCTTGAAGGGACGTTGTTGTCGTTGCGGAACAACAAAGACTTTTTTCATGATCTGGCTCTTTAGGCAAAATATTTTCCCGCCATCTATTGACGGTTTATAAATAGTTTCAATTTTTGAACCAGCACGCGTAGCATGACAACTACGGGTAATATTATTTATTTTGTATTTAAACGGGCCGTTCTGTGGCTACGCTAGGTCCTATTTAAGTTTTACTGACATCTCATTACCCTTGACCGAACTCTGCGGCCTTCTTTCATGAAAACAGATGATCTCGTCTGTGAAAATCTCGGTGAGAACTTAAGTGAAGTGAGCTTCAAGTCAGGTTTCAATACAAGGGCATCGCCAGGATGGGAGAGATTAAAAAAAAAACCAAATGCAAAGCAAATTCCACATTCTTGACCGATCACGCCCGCTGTCGAATTCATCGAAACTCGAATGAAAATTCTGTCCCAAGCAGTCCGTCCGCGCTGCTATAGCAAATCAACATTCCCATGAGGAAATTGTCTATACTAAAACTTGTTCTATAATAGTCTGTAAAATCTAATAAGTACCGGGACATAATGAAATAGGAACAAGGGCTTCGTCAAGGGCCCGCAAAGGGGACAGTTGCCCCACCCTAGAGATAAAAAAGTAGTTAAATATAAAGCATTTTAATGTAAAGAAACTATACATCTATAAAGCCAATTTTATTTATTTGGTCGACCCTTATTTGGTTCTTTAAAGTTCCATATCTCCTAATGGGGTCTAATCCGGAGTCCTGGGACGTAATTCGTATATAGATACGAATTACGTCCCAGGACTCCGGATTACTGGTATGGTATGCCCAGTCATAATACATAGGTTTTCATAGGTTGTTTTTCCCAAAACTATTTAGAAATGTAGTTCTAAATAGTTTCGGGAAAAACGACCCGAAAGGTCCGTTTCCAATCCATACATTGAAAATGGAAATTATTATTTTTCTCAGTTCCTATCTGGACTACCGAGCTGAAACTGATTTGTCAAAAATCAAATGTCCACCAGCGTCGATTTTGGCCCTATTGTACGCCGTAGAGGTAAGATTCGCACTACAAGTGTAAAACTTCATGTGCTCTTGTCTCTTTACTGTACCTACAAATCATACTTTCCCCATCCTCCCTATAGCAACTTGCCCCCCCTGGGCCACCGGCTGGCGACGCCCTTGTTTCGATACTAAGTGTCAATCCCTAGCATCAGAAGGCCAATTCTTCCCATTAAAGTTACAATATGTCAAACTTGTCAAAAACTTTGGTAAATTGATTGTATTTTTGCACCGCACGTTTTCTCCACACATTGACATTGGCAGAATTGTCGACATCGGCACCATTGCCATAAGGAAAAATAGAATAGAATAGAATAGATTGTATTTTTGACAGATTGCGAATGAGATGCGAATGCAAAAAATCTTTAAAATTACGGGAACTGCCCCTCAGGCCCAAGCAGTTTTGGCACCATAGATATTGAAATAATTTATCTGTGGGTGGCACAGTGGTAACGGCCCCGACTTACGAGTTGTAGCCGTGGGTTCGAGCCCAGACAAGCGCTTTACTTTGTGTAAGTAAATATTTTCATCACACTGCTCTTAAAACTGCCAAGGAAAACATCGTGAGGAAACCGGCATGTCCTAGAACCAAAACTTCGTAGACAATATGTGACACTAACACGCACTGGGCCCGCGTGGTAGATTACAGCCCGCTCCTTCTCGAAGAGAGGCGGCCTGTGTCCAGCAGTGGAAACATTATTGGCTGATTTTGTTTATGCTAGCATCAGGTGGAATGAGAGCTCACTTTACATAAATTTTCACGATAAATTTCTTACAGAATCGACCGTCGCATACTGAAGAGTTAAGAAAATCCAAAGGGCCGCAGAAAGAGGTAGCACTAACTCAGACGGCCCTCTGCTCTTCAGATAAACTGGGTCCAGGCATCTCCTAGTTGCCATATAATAGTCCCTGTCCCTGGACATGCGCAGTAGGTAGCTGGTCAACTTTGAAAAGTGATGTTTGGATCAGGGTGGAAACTTGAAAGAAAGTCATTATGTGAAGAGGCCTGGCAGATTTCTTCGATTTTGTTGGTTTGATTATTTTTGACATCGTCTTCAAAAACTCCTTCTCAAATAATAAATTCATGTCGCGAGGAGTAGTCGACCAGAAGAAACGGCCGTGACTTACGAGTTGTAGCTTGTAGTTCCGAACCCAGGCAGGCGCCTTACTTTTTGTAAATTATTACATCGCCACTGCTCTCAAAACGGTAAAGGAAAACATCGTGACGAAACCGGCATGTCCTAGAACTAAAAATTCGCAGACATGTGATGTCCACCGACCCGCACTTGGCCCGCGTGGTGGATTACGGCCCATGGTACTCCTTCTCACAGAGAGGAGGCCTGTGTCCAGCAGTGGGAATATTAAAGGGTGATTACTTGATACTAACCTTTCAAACTTAAAACCCGCATTTTGAACCCATTTATCGTCTACATCACATCACATCACATCACATCATAATCCTCATTAATCATTTGCCAATAACAGGCATCAACTGCTGGAAGATGGCCTCGGATCTCCATTTTATATTGCTAGCTAACAACAAACCCTGAAACAGCGGCTGAAAGATGGGTCAAAATTATAAAGAATTGTTCATATACCGTTTGATATACACAGGTAGACGGTAGCTCAAATGAAAATCAAATCAAATTATACGTAAAACATATTACATAATTCCGCACAAATGTCACCTGCAAACCATACATTGCAGTACCGTGCGGAACCCTAATTTTACACCGCATAGGTCACTAACCTCCTTACAGCGATACCCGCTCACTTCACTGCGTCAACCAGAAAAAAAACTTGTCCGTCAGCTGAGCGACCGTGACCAACTTCATTCAGTTGAAAATGTATCTGTCATGGCTACGCGATCGATGTTAGTCCCCAGTTAAAAATTACTGGAAAACAAAAAATATGTCGCGGCAAACGATGAAGGACGTCGCTTGCGCCTTCGCAAAACTATAATAATTATATTTAACGTACCGCTACACTAGTAAAGTGTTTATTGTGTGAATTTCAAGCGTATCTAAATTTGTTCCTTGTCAGACGGGACCAGTCGTGAAAATTTTCTCGGTGAGTATTTGTGTTTTTTTGCGACACTCACGTGTGCGTAGGCGGTCGTTTTAAAAGATAGTAATGTGTTTTATGTGTAAATATGTGTATTTAATTGAGAAAAAAATGTCTTTTGCTTGAATAAAAATCGATTATAAGTGGGTGGGATTGCTGGGACCTGTCCCTGTCTCACTTGTGTATAACCCGGCAGCGTGTGAGAGTGACGTAACAATGCGACGTCTGCATCGCGTCGCAGTCCATTCAAATCGGCCGGGTAACCATATCTGTTCCTTTCTAGCGTAATGTCTTATTAATTTTAGTTATTTTTTTCGGGATTCTTTCACAGTTTTCTAAGTAAAACTCAAATGAATCACGTTACGAATATATTCTATGGGAGTTTGCGCGTCATACGCGATAGTCAGACCTATAGTTTTGTTCATAAATAGTGCTGTATTTAATCGATAATGAGTGTTCATCTAATCGGACGATACTCCCGTAAGAGCGAAAGTTGCGTGATATTTTTAATATTGGAAAATGTCGCGAGTGCTAAAAGTAATAAATTGTAGATGGTTTTGGCGTCGAATTAATTAATTTGCGGTGAAGGAGTGTCGTATAATACAGGTGTGTCTCTCCACCCTTTAGAAATAACAATAAAGTACGTGATAAGATTCCAATACGAGCTTGGCTGTAATAATCCACTTGCCTTGTCCTGTTTGATTGGAACTGAAAATAAATAAATGTCAAACTTATCTCTCAAATGCATGCAAAAAAACTATTGATACAATCTAAAAAATAAGAATGATTGAGCCTGTATCTGTTACTTAAATAGGAAGTAATCTTTGTGCAGTTTTTATAACTTTTTTTGTTGTTCAAAACTAGTAGCTTACTTAAAATATTTATTAACAATGACATACAATCTGTTCTGCCTTTAATTTGCTGCAAATCACTGGTTTGCAGACCCTAAGGTCAAAAGGTGACTGCAGTAAGATGTCTGCAACTTTATTAATCATTCGTTTTTTTATTACAACATCTAGGAAACTGCCTGTTCAGACCAGAGATCAAAGTCTGGATATTTTCTTTACAATTTTATGCTATAATATGGCCCGAGTTGAAGGAGTTTCTTCATGTTAAAATTTGAAGTTCCGCCATGTCTACATATTTCATAATTATGCTGATTATAATAATCACATAGTTGTAGAAGTAAAACAAGAAAAAGATTGGAATTTTGTTTTACATCTGCCTAGCCATTTTCCAACTATGTTGTGGTCAGCTTCCAGTCTAACCGGATGCAGCTGAATACCAGTATTTTACATGGAGTGACTGCCTATCTGACCTCCACAACCCTGGGTAACACTAGTTGTTAGAATTTCTGGCTTCTCACTACTTGTCACAACTGTTAAAGATCTTAGAATGACAGCTGGGACCCAATATGTAATAGCTTTTTATAAAGTCAAAGTCAAACAATTTATTTCAATTAGGCACATAAAAGGCACTTATGAACGTCAATTTTACAAAAAATAGAATTGTTTCTAGTCACCCCTTCCAAAAGGTAGTTTTCGTATGGAGAAGAATGGGCAAGAAACTCCACCGTTACTCTTTTAAAATGTTTTACAATATTTTGTATACATTAATTATATGTGAAGATGATGCATCTAGAATAAGATTACTATACCACGATAGGTAAAAAAGAATGAAAAATAAAGCAATTACAGATAAATTAATTATGTGATAGATACATGGGTGCTCACATATTTACAAACATTGTAAAATTATACGATATTCCTAACATTTTAACAAGTAATACTGATAAGTCAGTGTGTGAGTTCAAGAAATCACAGAATGTAAAATCAGTGTTATAAAAAATAACAAATACATAATTAAATAAGCAACCAGTTTGATTTTGTCTAGACTAAATTGTCCTATGGAGCAGGACCAGCATGTTTCCAAGCATTCTTATCTTGGATATAATCCTCTAATTTGTAATATGCTTGTTTACAGAGTGTACTTTTAATATGAGTTTTAAATTTCTTTCATTTAATTGTAATATATCTTAAGGTATTTTATTGTAACATTTAACACAGTACCCCATAAAAGATGTATGTACTCTAGATAATCTGAAAAATGGTTGATCAATTTTATCTTTATTTCTAGTATTAAATGTATTATGTGTAGTATTAAAAAATAACAAACGAGACCCATCCAACCCGCACTGTACACTCATGGTGGATTACGGCCCACTCCCTCTCACAGAGAGGATGCCTGTGTCCCAGCCATGGGAACATAAGTTATGCAATGACTCATCCATAAATAAGAATATTCTGCTTACTCTGCTGTAAACTTGACCTTTTAGAAGGTCATCACTAATGAACTTTCTCTTTGAAAAGTATGCTCTCCTGGTACTATTGCCTGGTGCCATTATTAGTACAGTAACATTATCATAATTTATGACTGAAATGTACTATTCGCAGAAAGAACTGGATAAATTAAAAATGGATCTGGATTGGTTTGAATTTATCGGCTGAATAAAATAACTATGTTGTTAAACAAGCTTAATTCTATAGTTTAATAATAACAGCCCCTTAAATGTTACTTTCAAACATGTCTGAAAAAGACTCTTGTCTACAAAAAGGCAGAATCCTAGCATTATCTTGAAAAACCTGAAAAGCAGCTTACAAAGGTCCCAAAACCATCCTAACTAATATTATAAATGCGAAAGTGAGTTTGTTTGTTTGCTATGCTTTCACTCTTAAACAGCTGAGTGGATTTGGATGAAATTTGGCACATGGGTAGACCTGGAATAGGACGTAGGACCCTGGTAGTACGTTCCCTTGGGATAATTTCCGACATGCACATGGGCGAAGCCGCTGGCAAAAGCTAATATCTCATAAATTTATAACCTAGTTATAAGACAGTAAATTAATAAAGCCTACCACTTTAAAAGAATACAGGCATGATTGTTTATTTAATTTTGTATTCTATTCAGGTATTGTTATATTACATCAGTACATTTCTTCATAAAGTCCATGACAATAAAGTAGTACATCACACGCAATGCTTATGAGGTATGTTACTTTTTGTTTTGTACCAATCTTTGCTTCTCAAGACCTTTAATATATCTGCTATCAGAAATATTTCTTATGTAATAAAAGGAAGAGGGAGAGAAAAAAATTGATGTATTGTGTGAGGAATGTTTTGCATTTGTTTTGTTTAGCATGACGGTTGAGAGGGAAGAATGGAAAGAGAAAATGTCCAGGGCAGGAAGATGATCTTGATTCTGACAATTTTCTTGTAATAGGTACTTTAGTATGAAGTCTGCAAGTAACTCTGGTGACAGAAAAACTCAGGTTGTGACAACAATAGGGATGATGCCTGGGTAAAAAAAAAAAAACTAATTAGTCCGTCAGTCAGATAATAAAAAAATATTAGACACGTATTTTTTGCTTTATCATTTTAATAAAAAATAACTTAGATAAAACGCATTTTAAGTTGGAGGGGGGGGGGTAAGTATAAAATCTACATACTCGCGACGTCATGGCACATTTTAACTCAATCTATCGCCGTAATCTTTAGATTACGTAAGAAAAGAAAAATACGTGTCCAATATTTTTTTTATTTTTTTTTTTCGATGACGGACAAAAAAAAAATTGTCGTCATGCCTATTGCATCGTTATGAAAATGTGATGCAGAGGAATGGAGCGCATCATCATCTACCTAGCCTTTTTCCAACGATGTCGGGGTCGACTTCCAGTCTAACCAGATGCAGTAGAATACCAGTATTTCTTAAATTCGGAGGATGGCGACAAGAAAAGTGTAAAAATGTGGATGGATAAAAACTTTTTACAAAAAAAAGCAACCGATTTCCAAAAAAAACACTACAAAGTGAAAAATAACTAGTGTCGGAAGTTGGTGGCTTTGGTTATGAATTTTCGTTTCTTGCCACCGACTTCCAAAATTAATTTTCACTTTGTAGTGTTTTTTTTTTGGATGTCGGTTGTTTTTTTTTTACTATTTTAAGCTATCGTGCCTGCCCCACAAAAAATTGAATACCACTACATGCTATGTAAATAACAGTGACTGGAAGTTATCATCATAATATCATCCACTTAAATTAAGTGGCAAAAATACGTATTATTGCAGCTTATTCAAAAACTATCCAAGCAAAGTTAATAAAATTTATATGGGACCAACTTGAGAGCATATCCTTTCATACGATAAAGAATTTTCAAAATCGGTCCACTATTGGCGGAGAAATCGGTAGACATACATAAAAATCCCATCCATCCCATGACTCCCATTTGGTGCAACCTTTAGACGTACACCGCACCTTGTTTTTCCTTTTTTTTTCATTTAAACAAAGTATGTAATAATGTCACTTCATTTATTTAATTACTTATGTTTTTATTTTTTGTATAGTGGCATCATGTTTTCATTTATATTCATGTAATTTGTTATCTTTTAATTGTGCTTTTGTGTGTCTTTTGTATGCACTGAATAAATGTTTTATCTGATCTATCTATCTATCTAAAAATAAAATAAAACACGCTACGAACATAGAACCTACTTTTTGGAAGTCGGTTAAAAATAAAAGTGGCAAACTAAAGAGAAGATATAGACTTGTGTGAAAGATGGTGACTACTGCGATGGCGATTGATAGGCAAGCACGGAAGAAGAAATTTTGCAACAACCACAAATATATATACCTAAGTATATATTTATTTTGCTTCTGTGGCAATCCGCTAAAAGTAACAACTGATCAGTTGTTACTTTTAGCGGATGAGTTGGAGGTAAATATTGGCAGTAATAAATATTGGCACTAATAAATTGGGATAAACAAAACAGTAGTATGATTCAGACAATCTCTTTGACAAAAACCAATAATAATAGGTTTTGTTATTCCTGTACACAATAGCCATGTATATACAAATGTGTGTGTGTTGTGTGTGTGAACACAATGGGGGATACTTCATCAATGAGCATGGTAAAGTTATTTTTGTTGTTATGAAAGAAATTATCAGCTATCAAATTGCGTAACATGTTTTCGTAAACGATCAAGACTAATTGTTTAATTTTGACAGTTCAACAACATTTTCATTCATTCATTTTCATTCTTAGTGTGGGGCAACGTTATTAAAAAAAAAAAATCATTGCATTATTTACGTTGTTGAGCAAATTGTTTTTTCGAACATAAGAAGCAATGAATTAGCAATCTCTTTCAAAATGATTCAGAGTGTGATTGATCGTGTATTGCGCAATTAGAGTACTGATGATTTCTGATTTTATAAAAGACAGTGGTTTTAGTGGTGTATCATGGGTCTCGTGTTAGCCAGTGACTGAGTTGTGGAAGTCAGATAGGCAGTTGCTCAATCGAAAGTTTGCATTTTGTTTTTGTTGTCATTTGCCAATGTCGCAAGAGTAATTACGCAATATTGTCTTCGGTCCGTAGCCTTGACATCAACCAATGAATAACATTGTTTTTTTTTATTTATTGGTTGATCACGAGGCCTTTGGCTACTTTTGTATGTGTGTATTTTATGTTTTTTTGTGTTTATATGTGCGTTTTGTTTGTGCAGAATAAACAATTTTACTTTCTTTCTTTCTAAAGTACTGGTATTCAGGTGCATCCGGTTAGATTGAAAGCCGACCCCAATATAGTTGGAAAAGGGCTAGGCAGAGACGATGACCCATATTTCACCAATTAAAAAATCCATGTAGACGTCCAAATATAGGTTATTGTCATTAACCGGATGCAAACCCCAAGTCTGGGCTGCTACTGAGACCTTCCTTAAGAAAAGCCCAATAACACTATCCTTAATCGAACTAGGGGCTGCAGTCTCAACATACATAGCGATAGCTTTACAACCGATCGCAAAGTCGTAACGGCGTCCCTAGACGCGCGCGACGTACTTGAAAATCACCTGGTTTTTTCGTGCTTGTTAAGCAATTTTGACCGTCGAGGGACGCCATTAGGACTTAGCGAACGAATTCGATAGGAAAGCGATCGCTATCTATGTCGAGACTGCCGCCCCTGGGTTCCATGCTCAGCAGTCACGCTCGAGACCACTAAACCAATGAGGCACTAAAAACTATAATATCCATCATCTTCCTAGCTTCTTTCAACTATGTTGAGGTCAGATTTAAGTCTAACCAAATGCAGCTGAATTTATCAGTTAGCGGCTGCCTATCTGACCTCCACAAGCCAGTTACTAGCTAACACGAGACCCCTGGGTAAGACTGGTTGTCAGACCTTAAGGCTCCTGACTACCCGTTACGACTGTCAAAAATCTACGAATGCCAGCCGGGACATCCGGGTGAAGCTATTGAGCTTCACGTGTATTTTAAAGCACGGAGGGATCTCTGTATGTACGTATGGTTACCCATCACTGGCCGACTTCAGCAAGCGTTATTTACTTAAGACGCAGATATATGTCAGTGACCTTGAGTGATTAGCTTGCGTGTTCTGTACTAAGCCCACGCAACGCGTCGTACGTCCAGCCAGTAATAGGACTCGCTCATCAAGGAGCGCTGTCCCAAATTAGACGCATTATTAATTTAGTACCTGGGCGACTGAGCTCCGCTCTGGTCAAAATAGAAAATGCTCTTTTAATAGTATAGGATAGTTCATACAAATTCCATGTATAGTACATACTTAATCCATGCTGCCATGTTATTATTATTCTAAGGTAGCCATCTTGTTCTAACTTTGTGGCGACCGAGCTCCGCTCGGGTGAAAATACGGAGAAAACGATTTCTCCCAGATATGAGACCTAGCTAGATCGATTTTTCGCCCCCGTAAACCCCTATATTGTAACTTTCATCGAAATCATTAGCGCCGTTTTCTAGAACGTTATTACAAATATATATATATGGTATATAATTATTGCTCATTTAATAGTATTAATTTATTATACATAAAACAAAAGGTATTTTAATAAAACACGTATACTAAAAGATCAATAATTAAATTATCTTTAAAAAGGGATAAGGTTTCAGAAAACTACTCAGTTTTTTATCCGCGTTAGACATAACTTTACAAATTAATTTCAATAAACATAATCTAAAATATTCCTACATTAAGTTATTAATAAAATGCTCTAATTTAACATATATTTTTTCCAAATCATTAACACTACTCGTTTAGACGTGATCTTCAGTGTAAAATCATTAAAAGTCGGTTATCGTCGCCTTAACCTTGAATATCGACCTGTGCAGCTGTTATTACTTAGCCACGAGCCCCCTATTTATAGTAAACGCCATTATGATTTTGTTGCCTTAAGGACTAAATCAAAAGAATTGGAAATTAGTTTTCTCTTGCCAAATATGTGTTCGTACTTTTTCTATAGTTATTTAATAGTTAATGGCATGTCAAGGACATTCAAGTTATTTTCTATGCAGCTTAAAGTGAGCTCACCTTGAAATTAAGTTATGTTTGCAATGAAGTAATATTAATTAGCTTTTAATTTTCTGTCAGTTCAAGAACTTTGAAGGAATTCATTGTGAGGAAACTTGCGACGTAACGCACCTTGCGCTAATACTAAATAACCTGCCTTACTGCGAGCGACTTGAAAGTAGCGCTCGCTGGCCGTAGCCACGGCACCGTTCGCTTCGCTCGCTCGGCTCGCGCGCGATTGGTCACAGTTCTAACCAAACCTTACCCATTTCACCTATTTGAAAAGATTTCAACAGTTTATACTCTAACGGAAATAATACTGTTAAATAAACTAACGGTTCTCACAATCTTACGGTGACCTATACTTAACTAGACTAATAAGTTAAATTTTAAGCTTCCTCTCTCCCACTACTTTGCTGTCCCCACCAGGGTCCATAATGATATCATTATATTTTAAGTTACCAGCTAGGTACATGTGGCGGCATCTAAAACGCCTCATGCGAATTATGCATCAAGGACCTGACGTCACAAAAATCCTGCATCGCGCAAGCAGCAACAAGCAATTGCCCGCAACACCGGTCTGGTCGGACGATCCTCCTTTTTCTATAGAGGATGAGTGAACCTTACAACCTGTTCCCCATGCTTCTATATACCAACACGCATTCAGCAAGCGTGATGATCAAAGCTCGTTCCCTAATCTTCCACCTTGACATTGGAGCGGTAACACCGCCACATACGAACTACACATCAAAGACATGACGTCACGCAAATCCTGCATCGCGCAATTAGAGTTAACCGCGCGAAGGACATATACGTATATAAAACTATCCGACATCAACTTTCGGGCAGTTCCCCGCCAGACACGGCACCCGTCTGGTCGGAGGATCCTCTCTTTTCTATAGAGGATGAGTGAACTTTACACCCTGTTCCTCGTGCCTCTAAAACATTATTTGCGTTACCTAGAAGTCTTTAAATAGACTCCGGGCCCAGGTAGGTCGAAGCAAGGAAAACCTGCTCAGGTGGATTCACAGATAACTCCGCCCTGGAGTGTAAATGTGGAGCTGTCCCACAAACAATAGGGCACGTAATATCGTGTCCAGGGTGTCCTGTTGCCTGCACGATGCAGGAGCTGATGGACGCTCCTGAAGATGCCAAATTCTGGGTTGTTATCGACGCGCTAAGAAAATGCTCGTCCCTTCTCTGTGTGAGAAGAGGCCATTGTCTTGTGGTAGGAAAGTTACAGACCAGTATTTATATTATTTCCTCTAGTTCAGCTTGTCCTCGTTAAAGATTTTACTGAAATGAATGAAATTGTTTATTCTGTAAATAGAATATCGGAATCACTTTTACATGTCATATGAAAAAATATTAAAAATAATCTAGATGAGGTCGGCGTTTCCTATCTGACTACTGTGAGAAGAAAGGCCGAAACAAACTCACAGGTCGCAGACTCTTTTAAAGTACAGACATAATCTTGGTCAGGCGATAAGAGAACCATGTAGATTAGTGTCTGAAATGGTCTTTTGAGGAAAGAACCGCACAGATTTGAGTGGACCTGTCCAGTCAGTGCAAGCATTTGTCCGTTGAATCGTGGGGCGAATCCTGCTCTAAATATGAGAGATATAGTCCAGTCGTCAAAATGACTGCAATCATCAATTGGATGGAAATCTGCACCTAATTAGCGTAGCACATAATCACATTCCGAGCGTTTTAAAGAATATTGCTAATCCATTGTTTCATAGGTTAGACAAATTTGTCTGCTCGACGACGTAAATGAACGCGGGTGAACTGTCAAAATGAAACCCATTGCGATCAATTGACATTTTATGTGTGTATCGCAGTTAACCCGCTCCACGCTGGTGGTTGTCTAGTCTTGGTCCTGAGACGGTCAGATTAAGCGCTCTATTATTAGAAGAGAACCATTGTCTTGTTTTGTCTTCCACAATTCAGTTGTGGAAGTATTTTCATATAGATTACCATTATGTCGTAATTCTATTACGTTGGTACGCCCTGTATCCCTAGGAGTACAGGTGTTTGTGATGTTAATTTTAATTTGCAAGCGACCTATTTTTCTGAGCACTGATAGCATATTGGTGTGACCGTCAGACTGCCAAGTCACAGGTCTCGCGTTCGAACCCAAGACACGCGCCTCTGACTTTTCGGATTGATGTGCGTATTGTATCAAAAACGGTGAAGGAAAACATCGTGAGAAAACCGACATGCCGGAGAGATACTTCCCGACGACATGGCTTCACATGCAGCCAAGTCAGAGGCCCATGGGTGGCACAAAACCTCTGACACCAGGCAAACTAAACACACGAAAAATAAAAAGACCAATTTTTCTCATTTTCAATCAGAACCTTTCAACATTCAGCTCCATTTTAAATGCGAATCGATGCGACCTCTGCTGGTTATGATTTTACGAGCGAACCACCAAATCGATTGTGATATTTGGCAGACTGACCTTTGTACTTTGACAACAGTGAAAGGGTAGTTATAATTCCTGGAAAAATGCCGTAGGTATTGGTATAAACACTAGCAGTCTTCAGCTAACGGAACATAAAATTATGGCTGTATGCTCAGTCGTTACGGGTAATCCGAAGGACGAAGTCGGGATTGGTTTTCAGACTTTTGGGCTTCTGATACCCGTTACGTCTGAGAATAAGGTTAGTTATAATTCCGGGAATTGTAGTATAGAAACACACATAGCATAAAATGATGACTGTATTCTAAGACGTTACCAGGGCTCCTGGATAAGTA
The DNA here is from genome assembly GCA_947364205.1 of Agrochola lota. Classification (NCBI taxonomy): domain Eukaryota; kingdom Metazoa; phylum Arthropoda; class Insecta; order Lepidoptera; family Noctuidae; genus Agrochola; species Agrochola lota. The sequence continues at coordinate 1,131,983 of OX376246.1, read as the reverse complement.
ATAACTGCTGCACGGGTCGATCCGTCAGGTTAAGCTACGCTTGCCGGGGTTGGTCTGTGGATGGGTAACCATCTTTACATACTGAGACTCCTCCGTACCTCGGAAAGAACGTTAAGCCGTTGGTCCCGGCTGACATTCATGGATCTTTTACAGTCGTTACGGGTCGTCAGAAGCCCGAGAGTCTGAGAACCAGTCTTGCCAATGGGTATCGTATTACCCAGTTACTGGGTTGTGGAGTTCAGATAGGCAGTCGCTCCATTTAAAATACTGGTATTCAGCTGAATCCGGTTAGACTGGAAGCCGACCTCAATATAGTTAGTTCCTAAATTTATGACAAATTTTTGATTTTTATTGTCGCTGAGATGTGATTGCGACTAGATTTTGAACGGTCTTAGGGTTCCGTACCCGAAGGGTGCCAAACTGAACCCCATTAGTAAGCATCCGCTGTTCATCCATCCATCCTCGTATTAAGTAGACAGTTGAAATTTTCACAGATTGTGTAGTTCTATTGCCGCTATAACATTAATTATAAAAATTAAAGGCATAAAATACAATAGACGACGTATATTTAGTAACCTAATCCGCTTAACTGTTCTTAAAGAGTCATAAAGAACCCTGTAAGAAATCGACACATGGGTCACCTCTCAACGAGGCATCCTCAGGATGACGATTGACTTGTTGCGAACCGAGACCCGACGTGTTGATACGATTTAAGGGATGGTAAAAACGTGTTTTGTTTTTAAACTGCAGTATTATTTTAAAATATGTAGTGTTCAATATTGTAGGGTGGTACAGAGGCCTTCGTGTGTGAGCGAATCCGACTCGTACATGGCCGGTCTTTAATTAAGGGAATTGGCCTTCAGATTCTAAGGACCGAATCAACACCTTGTTTAATTTGCTTCGACAAGTTTCGCGACACTTCTCGGCTCTTGTCTCGGCTATGCGAAAAGGACGAGATAAAAAAATTGCATGGGAGGGACGTGGGAGGTATTAGATGGTCATGATGCAATGGACACTTGAGGAGCTCGTGGCTAAGTAACAACAGCCGCACTGGTCGATCCATCAGGTTAAGCTACGCTTGCCGGGGTTGGTCAGTGGATGGGTGACCATCTTTACATACCGAGAATCCTCCGTGCCTCGGAAAGCACGTTAAGCCGTTGGTCCCGGCTGTCATTCGTGGATCTTTGACAGTCGTTACGAGTCGTCAGAAGCCCGAAAGTCTGACACCAGTCTTACCAAGGGGTATCGTATTACCCAGTTACTGGGTTGTGGAGGTCAGATAGGCAGTCGCTCCATGTAAAATACTGGTATTCAGCTGCATCCGGTTAGACTGGAAGCCGACCCCAACATAGTTGGGAAAAGGCTAGGCAGAGAGAGATGCAATGGACACTTGATAAGAAGTAATCTAGTTCCTCTATGGACTATTTTTAACCGACTTCAAAAAGGAGGTTTTCAAATCGATTGTTTTTTTACCGACTTCCAAAAAGGAAAAGGTTATATGTTCGTCGCTTATGTATGTTATTTTTTATTTATTTTTTATTTATGTCCGCCTATTTCTCCTTCAATAGTGGACCGATTTAAAAAAATATTTTTTTTGTATGAAAGGGTACGCTCCCAAGTTGGTCCCATATAAATTTTATTATCTTTGCTTGGATAGTTTTTGAGTAAGCTTCAATAATACGATATTTTTCCCACTTAGTATATGTGGATGATATGATGATAACTTCCTGTCACTGTTATTTACCTTGCATTCAAAATAGGGTGGGGTAGGTACCACAACTAAAAATGAAAAATAAAAACTTTTTAACACTACAAAGTGAAAAATAACTTTAATTTCGGATGGCGGTGGCAAAAAATGAAAATTCAAAACCAAAGACACCGACTTCCGAAATTAATTTTTCACTTTGTAGTGCTTTTTTTTGGAGTCTGTTTTTTTTGTATTTTTTTTTTATAAGTATGTTTTTTACGCGATTATTCCGCTAATTATGAAATGATTTTGATGATTCTTTTTTTGTTTGGTATACTTCAGAGGTGGTTAGTACGGTGGAGGTGAGGTGGTGATTACGGCCCACTGTCCTAGCAGAGGGAATTATAGGCTGATTATTCATTTATATTATGTACTCACACAAAATACTTAGCCCAGTGCGGGGTGGTAGAAGTCACATGTCTTTGAATTTTTGGTTTTAGGACATGCCGGTTTTAGGACATGCCGGTTTCCTCACGATGTTTTACATATTTACATAAATTAACAAATAAATACCTCTGACCATAATACCTTATTTACCACCTAAGTACCTACACATTATTTAAATTTACATCTATTATTAAATCATTTATTTCAGAATAAAAAAAAAATACATTCCATAAACATAATATGTTTATGGAATCTATTTTGTATGTTGTTATGTTATAATATTATTATAACATAACAACATACAAAACATATTTACATATACCTTATTTTAATTTACCTTTTTATATTATACCTTATTTTAATTTAATTTACCACCTAAGTACAAATTGTGGAATGCAAATAAAATTCAGTCCATAAAATTTCCTTGATTTTACTAGTATTTCGCCACAATTCCCAATCGTCCAAATAGCCCCATATATCCCGAAGAGGTATTAACCCCCAAGGTATTACATGCCCCAATGATTAATAGCCTCCCGACAGGAATCCTAACGATATTACCTATAAAGTAGTCCATGACGAAAACTAGATTAGACTATTAGACATAACTGCCACGGTTCGGGGATCCGATATAGGGGGACTAATGGCGTTCTTAATGTCGGCTAGTAATGTTCTTGTAATAATAGCAAACTGTGTTGGATCATTCGGTTCCCTACAAAATGGTTGATCTGGATGGTGCTGGTCCACGCGTCATGTTCGTGAACGGGCGCCAGTTGTGACTGGTCATCTCTTATCTGCCATGGCTTATTTTTAAATATAAATTTTGAATTGTTTTGATTATTATTTGAACATTGTTCTCATTTAAAGAAGCAACAAGAAAAATGTACCCAGGATTTTGTAATATCTATATTTAAAAGAGTGTCCTTGGAGGTTCTTACCCGTTCTTCTCCATAAAGATCTACGTTTTGAAATTGGCAACTAGCTTCTACTTTCTGACTAACTGACCGACTATTTGACAAAACTGCCTGTAAATGGTTTAATTGAAATAAATGTTTTGAGTTTGAAACTAAAGAGATTTGATTATTTAAATGTGTAAATAGTGTCGCGCTGCAAAAAAAACAAAAAAATAACAGTAATAAAAAAAAACAAAAAACTCGACCGCAAAAACACAGTCATATCTGAAAAGAGAAAAACCAGCATTATAATCTATAGAACTTTTGTATCGCAGGCCCCGACAAACAATATGTTTTTTATAATCTGCGTGACGGATAAACATAAGCTTTCTTTCGGGCGTGAATATACTTCAGCAAGAACCCAAATCCCCTAATTTCAGCATTATCGCCCCGGCTCTACCAAATCTAAAAGTTCTGGCTGCTTTATGTAATAAGCATCAAGCAGACATTCTTTAAAGCAAGGGAAATTTTCTTACGTTTTTTGCAATTTGCAGGTTTTGTATTCTCGAATAAAATATGATTTTGCGACCGTAACAAATTAGAATCATCACATCATACAACTCCTTAAGGCGACGATAACCGACTTTTAATGATTTTATATTGAAGATCACGTCTAAACGAATAGGGTTAATGATTTGGAAAAAAAAAAAATTTTCTCAATAACTTAATAAGTATAATATTTAAAATTATGTGTATATTATATAGTGAAATTAATTTGTAAAGTTATGTCTAACGCGGATAAAAAACTGAGAATCACGCAAAATCTATGAAGCGTATTTTTCTGAAACCTTCATCATTTTAAAGATTTTATTATTTCTTTTAGTATACGTGTTTTATTAAAATACCTTTTGTTTTATGTATAATAAATTAATAATGCGTCTAATTTGCGCGAGTCCTATTACTGGCTGGACGTACGACGCGTTGCGTGAGCTCAGTACAGAACACGCAAGCTAACCACTCAAGGTCACTGGCATATATCTGCGTCTTAAGTTAGGATTGGCCTCAAATTTCATGATTTCATGAAATAGTCGTTCAACATGAACTCAGAGCGTTTGATTTTTATGACAATCTAATAATTATATAAAATTGTCGTGTCACAGTGTTTGTAACAAAATTCCTCCGAAACGGCTTGACCGATTCTTATGTGTGTTTAATCAGTAGGTCTGAGAATAGGACATAAACTATTTTTCATACCCCTAAGTGATAAGGGTGGTCCACCCAAAAAAAATACAAGTTTGGTGCAACCAGCTGTTAACATTTCTTTGTACCGTGTTCAGTATTGATCTGTGTGATGCTGCCTCTTAGTTTGTCCTTGTCCCGGCCTAGACCGACACAAGGACGTTCTCGCAATTCTAGCTCAGTCTCGATTTCAGCCTACTTTATTTATTTTTAGGCAGTTTTAAACTTTAAAGGGCTTGTTTCTCGACCTCGAAATAATTTCCCGAAACTGTTTAGGTACGCACATATTTGCACACGGGATGTTGACTAGGAAAAAAAAATACAATTTACCGCCCGTCACTCAGATAATAAAAACATATTAGACACGTATTTTTTGCTTTATCATATTAATAAAAAATGGTTTAGATAACACGCATTAAAGTTGGTGAGTGGGGGCTCGCTACGTCACAAGTCAGTATAAAATCTACCGGCCAGTGACGTCATGCCATATTTTAACGTATTGCCTACTCAATGTATCGCCGTAATCTCTTGATTACGTAAAAAAATAAAAAATACATGTCCAATTTTTTTTAAATCTTACTGACGGACAAAAAAAAAATTGCAATCCCTATTATGTTGCATTTTATATGGTTTTTCCTTCGGGGATTTCTCTGTAGCGGCCCGTAGTCTGGATTTGTGCCCGGTTGATGCCAATAAGTTTGCCTAGGGGGCATTACATAGGACAAAGATTTCTGGGGAAAAGGTGCACCGTGCCTCTCCTCCTAACCCTTCGCAAAAATATTGCATAATAACCCTATAATGCCCACTGCTGGGACTGCGGCCTCCTCTCTGTGAAAGGGAGTGGGCCGTAATCCACCACGCGGGCCCAGTGCGACTTGTTGATGGATGTCGTCATGTCTTCGATTTTTTTGACTCATTCCACCTTCGTTCAACATACGTATATGTTTTGTTTCTTGAGAAGTTGCAATAAACACGAAATCTCTTCATAAAAGATTTATGTCCTACAAGTAACATGGAGCTATGAACTTTCTTTGCATTCGACTACTCACCTACAAACATTTGCTTTCGGCATTTTTTCACGATAGATTTTACTACCCTCGCCAAGTTTTTGCCAAATTCAGTGGTGTTTTATTTCACTGCATTGAAAAGTTGAAGTGATTGGACTTTTTAATGGAATTGGATAACTTTTTTTTTTGTAGTTTTTCGGTATAGTTCGTAGTCTTCTTCTTCTTTTCGCGTGGTTAGTGATTAACCTGGTGTCAGAGTTTTAAAGACGCCCATGAGCCTCTGACTTGGCTTCACATGCCGTCGAGAAATATCTCTCAGGCATGCCGGTTTCCTCACGATGTATTCCTTCACCGTTTTTGAAGCAAATTATAATTAGACAATACGCACATGAACCCGAAAAGTCAGAGGTGCGTGCCTTGGGTTCGAACTCGAGACCCATACTTGGCAGTCCGACGGTCACACCACTAGGTTATCACTGCTACTAGTGTCTGCTGTGTTACAATGTAAAAATATTACCTCCCCGAGTGGTGATAATCATTCGTAGATCTTAGGGCCATATGTTACATTCAGAGATCCCTCAGAGCCTCAAAAAGCACGTGACGCCGCTGGTCCTGGCTGTTATTCGAAGATCAGAGCATCGTTATGGGTAATCAGAACCCCGAAAGTCTCACAACCAGTCTTAGCAAAGAGTATCGTGTTACCCAGTAACTGGATTGTGGTGGTCAGATAGGCAGTCGCTCCATGTAAAATACTGGTATGCAACTGCATGTGGTTATATTGGAAGCCGTCCCCCATGATGATTAGTGCTGGTGATACTTTATAATGTACGTCTTTCGGACTCTGGATAGTCAGCCCCACTACTACCACTACCAACGCCACCACCTTGATGACCAGATAATATTGTTACCACAGCATGAGCTTATCTGCAGCGACGAGGTGTGAATTTTTATGAGAAAGAAGCCGAAGCGGAGCCGGTCTTAACGTACTTACTTAAGAATAAAGTTAACATGAACTTATTAACTTAAAAATATAAGTCTTTCCATAACTGAATTTAACACCATCTATCGCCAAGTAGCAGAACCAAAAAGACTATCACTGATGGCTTTTTCCGTAATAAAAAAATTGGTTGCCTGTAAAGTCGGTATACGGGCGAAAGTTTTACGTGACAACGACTTTGAGTGGTAAAATAATTTTAATGTGAATATTCATTCGTATAGTAGGAACAAATGAAGGGACGCGTGCCTTTCACTTTTTATGTCTGTCTCTCTCGCTCTTAGGCGGGCTAACCATGCCCGAGTGGAAGGGACGCGTGCCTCTCACTCGCTCTCATTGTGAGCGCATAACGTGAGCGGAGCGTAACGCAGTTTCTTGAAGTGTCACCCGGCAAACCAATTTATAAGACGTTGTCACGTCAAAAAAAAGAAAAGGTGCTGAAATCATAATCCTAGTTCACTGCTCCCCCGCCTTTAAAATCCTAATCCGACTGAGCCTTTTAAAAGGTCAGATGGAAATCTTACTTATTCTCTGCATATTCTCTGTTATTCGGCTATATTTTTAATTAATTTTTCACTTGCCTTTGTTTTTCATTTGACTTCTTTAAAGCCTCCTTGGGGTGCTACAAACATTTTATTAGTTGATGAACAAACCGACCCGAAGCAATTACATATCGGCAAACTTCGTTCAGCATCATCCTCAATTAATCAATGTGCAATTTTGTTCCCAAACTTTATATTTTTCTTGTCTCTTCAAAGATACCTTTATAAGTCTTAATTTGAATTCACCGCTTTGTCTTCCAAGTTTTTAAATTTGATACTTTGCTTGTCATGTTTTAATTTGAACTTAAGTAGCCTAAAGCCTACATCGATTTGTATAATCGATGCGTTTTATCCACGGGGTTCTACTTGCTATGTTAATTTAACATCGGAAGGGGAATATTAAGTGGTACCAAACCTCTTGTCAATTTGAAGACGTATAACCCATTTGCTAAGGATTTAAGTACCTACAGAAGTTCCTAAAGTAAGTACCTAGAGCCAACATTATAAGTCACTCGAATAACGCTGAGAATCAGCACTTTTTAAACGTCAAAATAACATAAGACAGTCCCGTAAAATGCCCACCCTTCAAAGCAGTTGATCAGTCAAAACAAGTGTAAAATCCAATTTTTCGGATGGGCAACCACGCATGGGGAGTAGGAACAAGTCTCAAATCGTGTTGACATTCATTGTTAGTTCGGGTCCCAAACTAATCTTAATGTCCGTAAGCGATACTAGGTTGGATATGTCCGTGGTTGGCCGAAACTACGGACTTCGCGCTAAGGGGGTTGACCCCAGCTGTGGACGTATTTCGCCCGAAATAATGATGAAAGACCTTTTCAGTTTTGTCTTTGGGTTATGATGGCAATGGCCACGGAACTGCAATGTATGTAGTATTACTGTCATTTCTCATATCCCAGTCCCGCCGAGACGCCGTCGAGAGGATGCGTTTTTGACAGCTGTCACTTCAACTGACAGGTGTCAGGAACGCTCAACGGCTGGACTGTTTTTTTATCCCTGTCTCAGCCAACCTTCTGTCAGCCAAGATACCAAATCAGTGTATGATTTTGGTAGTCAGAACTTCGAAAGTCTGACAACCAGTCTACCACAGGGTATTGTGTTATCCAGTAACTGGGTTGCGGAGGTCAGATAGGTAGTCGCTCCATGTAAAATTCCTACTGGTATTCAGCTGCATCCGGTTAGACTGGGAGCCGACCATAACATAGTTGGGCAGGTGATGATGATTGTAGGATTTACGGTAATTTCTTAGTAAATGAAGCTAGATACTTTCTATGTGCTGTAAACTTATTTTTGAACAGTATATTTGAGATCATCGTGAATATAGGTCAGACGGTTATCTGGTACCATCTTTTGGAACGAAATATATATCTGACATTTGATGTACTTTTTGTTCGTAGATTTTTTTTAATACTTTATATTAAGATCAAGTCATTTAAATGCATTTTTATTTATTTAAACAAGTCGTAAAAAGGGTTTTTATAGATAACACTTTCTTGTTTAAAAATACGTTATAATTATCCAAATTAAATTTATTTTCAATTTTTACGATACTTTCCTCTTTTAACCTACTTCCAAAAAGGAGGAGGTTCTGTGTTCGTAGCGTATGCATGCGTATTTAAAAAAAAAAAAATGTTTTTATGTTTTCCCCGATTTCTCTGTCAATTGTGGACCGATTTTGAAAATTATTTTTTTGTTTGAAAGGGTATGCACTCAAGTTGGTCCCATATAAATTTGATTAACTTTGCTTGGATAGTTTTTGAGTAAGCTTCAATAATACGTATTTTTCCCACTTAGTATACGTGGATGATAATATGATGATAACTTCCTTTCACTGTTATTTACATAGCAGATAGTGGTATTCCAATTTGTGTGGGGTAGGTACCACAATCAAAATAAGAAAATAAACAACTTTTTACAAAAATTTTAACCTAAAAAGAGAAAAACAACCGACTTCCAAAAAAAAAACACTACAAAGTGAAAAATAACTTCAATTTCGGAAGTCGGTGTCTTTAGTTTTGAATTTTCGTTTTTTGCCACCGACTATTTTTGACTTTGTAGTGTTTTTTTTTTGGAAGTCGTTTTTTTTTTTGTAAAAAGTTTTATTAATGTATGTTAAACTTTATAAATGTCTTCTGGACGCCGCAAAATGGCATTGGGTTTTTCCATCAGGAAATTTTCAGTAACGGCTCGTAGTGCGTTAGCGATAGACTCCCCTCCTATCAAAGAAAAGAAAAAGAAAGAAAATACATTTATTTAGCACAGACTAAAACACACACAGCAGATAAAAAAAAAAACAAATAAAAAAGGGTAAAGTGTGACGTAAGCAGATATTTGATGGGGAGTGTGCCTCAGGGCTGCGCCAAAAAGGCCCAGTTAGAAAAAATGCCAGACAACTATAAGTGCCTGACGCTGGTTTATTACTTGAGACATAAACATAACTGGCGACATGTGGGTGTACTATAGGTGTACACCTCTGCCTACCCTGTTGAGGAACACAGTCGTGATATTATGTTAAAGAAAATGCTAGAATATTAGGTATTAGTGCCGTATGTTATTTGTTTATAATGTATGCATATCACTCGCACTTTTAGCTATCGCGTCGCGTAAGTAGAGCATGTGGGTGTACCTAATGCATAGTAATTTTACATGTGCTATTAAAAGAAAGTGCAGAAGACAGTAGTTCAGAGAAATAGCGAATTTTAGAGCTTATCGTTGAGAGGAGAATAACAAAAAAGGGTTAGAAGGGTTAGAACACGCACCATGAAAAACCCTGCATTTGTTGATGATTACACCTTACAAGACAAATTTTGAAGAATACGGCGGGACAGGATGCAGCTGAATACCATTTTACATGGAGCGACTGCCTATCTGACCTCCACAACCCAGTTACTGTGTAACACGATACCTTTTGGTAAGACCGGTTTGTCAGACGTTCGGGCAACTTCGAATGACAGCAGGGACTGACGGCTTAACAAACCTTATGGCAGCTCCATACTCTCTAGCGAGTGTGGAACGCCGAGGCACACTGAGACAGGCCGAGTGCGAGAATGTAGTAGAGGTGGGCAAAGTGTATCATTTTTGCGATTGGAACATTTGCATCTGGATCACTGAAATGATCCGAATCATTGATATGTTTCATTTAGATCATTTGAATCATCGACTCAAAGGATATAAAAATGCATAACGACAACGAAAAACTGTGAGAGTATGAGTGATACACATCTCATTTGGTATCTCTTTCTGACTTAAATAGATTGTAATGTGTCACCCGCTCACTCGCGACTCGCGAGTCAGTTTAGTAGTACTGACTAAAGTAACGTAGCTCATCGTCTCAGTCTTTCTCACTCGCTCACTGCTGCTCAGTCGCCTCGCAAGCGACGGTCGCGCGGAGAGCACAGAGGCAAAGTAATGATTGAGATTCAAATTATGCGTTTGAAACGTTGCTACTGAACCAATGTTTTGGAACACTTCAATGATCCGGATCAGTGAGTCGGTTCCGTAAAGAGTTACACACGCTTAGAATGTAGATGAGAGCGCTCGGCCTGCCTCGGTGGATGTCGGCGTTCCACGGTCGCTCTCCGTCCCGTGTCGATTTTTGTGCGCGAGTCAGAGGGTATCGTGGCAGTTGCGAGTACTTCGCTGTACACTCTCGTGAGTATAATAGAATGTGCTCTGTGTCTTCAGTGTTACTTGCGCCGATTGACAGAGAAGACATTCAATGTCTGCGTGGATCCTCTCGGGGTTCACAACTTCCACTGAACTAGGCGAGAGTGTACATGGCCGCACTCGGGCTGAAGCCCCTCACTCGAGACCTTTTCGCGAGACCGAGTGAGAGCACTTGGACAGGAGTGTATAGCCGCAATTACAGTCACTAAGAAACACAGAACAGGGAGGCGTCTCGGCAGACGTTAGTAGAGGCGGCATTATCAAGACTTTCCGCAAAATCTAAGCGTGTCACGGTTTAGTCGTTCTGTGACTATTATGAGATACTAGTTGATGCCCGCGGCTTCGCCAGGGTGGACCCTAATTCTTTTTCTAAAATAAAAGTAGCTATCTGCCAATGAAAGTCCCGTCAAAATCGGTCCAGCCGCTTCGGAGATTAGCCGGAAAAAACAGAGACAAAAATTTACGAGTAAAACATATTTTTTTGTTTTATCGCCCATAAATGCTTTCATATGTATTTAGTAAAAGCTGTTATTTTGACATTACAAAGAGAGACTACAATTTTATTTGTTTTTAGTTTGATAATCCGTGATAGAAGTGGTGCTCGTGATAGAATAAAAATCGTAAGGCCGAATATGAGTCGGCAGACTCATTTTCGGCCTTACGTTTTTTATTAGTCCTGCCGTGAGTGAGACGTGCTCTGTGCTCAGAAAGAACTCGCAGACTTCTGCTAATCAGGGGGTTCAGGGGGTTCCATGGTATCAGTTTTCGCGTCGAAGTCCTTGCCACTCTGTATAAGAAAGTTCATACTAATTCCATGTTGCTATGTCATTATTGTCATATATACAAATGTTAGGATAAACAATACCCAGATGTGAGGTTATCGCTATTAACCATTGGTTCATTAATTACCTACTCGCTAACTGATATTAATTGTTTATGTATAATTAATTATCTAGTTTTGGGTCCACTTCGTATATGATGAATTGATTTGTTTGTAAGTGCACTAGATGTGGATGTGTCTTCTCTTTCCGTGAGAATTTTTGAAGGTGCACTGCGCTCTTTTTGAATAGCGAACGAAACTGAAACGTGACGTTGAATCGGGTATACTCGGTTCCAGTCGGTCGGTGACGTTGAATCGCTTATACTCTGCTCAAGTTTTACTTCGTGTGGTGTGGCCACACCCACATAGCGTAGCTCACTCTCTTTTTAGGGTTTCGTAGTAAACAAGGAACCCTTATAGTTTCGCCATGCCCGTCTGTCCGTCCGCGGCTTAACTCAGAGACGGTTAGTACTAGAAAGCTGTAATTTGGCATGGGTATACATATTAATCACGCCGATAAAGTGGTAAAATAAAATCAAGAAAAATATTAAAAAAATCGTAAATCTTGTATGCCAAGTTTTGTTCAGATCGGTTTTAAAATACGACCTGTAGAGGAGTATGTACAAACTGACACACGAAAGCAAATTTTGCCAGACTTGAAGCAGAGACGCTTCGCTCGGTCGGTCAAAAATGCGTAGTGAACCATCTGTATTTATCTGTGCCGTAGTCCACGCGGGCCCAGCGCAGTTTGGTATCAAATTCAATTAAATAAAGCAATCAATTACAAATTATTATCGTGTATTTCTGTAGTATCTATTTAGGCCAAATTAATTGATTCATTGATTGTTATTTGTTAATTTGTTCATTAGCTATGAATAAGTTATCTGTGCGTGGTAGTGCATCTGCAAAGTTCTTGTTGGTTTTGTAATTCGTTTTATATGGAGTGTTTCTTAGGGTACCTCAAAAGGAAACAACGATAAACCCTTATAGGATCACTCGTGTGTCTGTCTAGCGGGCTGGCTGGGTGTCTGTCTGCCCGTCTGTCACAGCCAATTGGCTCCGAATCTACTGGACCAATTTAGTTGAAATTATACATATGAATTTCTGTGACCCAAACACGGACATGTAACGTGAATTTTTAATACGGGGGTCATTTCTCGAGGCCAAATAAAAAAAAATTAAGAAAATGTTTAGCAAATTGTACCGTGTGTCATATCAAATGAAAGGGATTGTTGTGAGGATCTCAAATATATTTTATAATAAATTAAAAATAAATACTTTAAATGATATTTAAGAAAAATTATGATATTTGACCGTTCAAAACCCTTTTCTCCGAAACTAATTAGCCAATTTTTTTTTTAAATATGGAGAATAGTTCTTCACGTTACAAAAGTAGGTTGGAGTCTCATTTCCTACAAAAGGGATGGGATTTTTTTTGCGATTTCTGACTTTTCTAGTACTCAAACCTCAGTTAGTTCAATAGTTTTTTTGATCCTTATAAGAAACAAGATCAATTGGGATCAAAATGTTTTTTTGTGAAAACTGCCAAATGCCATAAGCGGGCACGCCCTTTATACCTGGGAGGTTTTATTTAGATATTAAGTTCTGTTTACGTATTTTTTTTATTATTTCTGCCTGAGCGTAGCTGTTCTCGATGATTTTGTCTGGTATATTGGCGTATGCTAGCTAACATATGGCTAATAATTTAAATAATTTTTTGTTGCGTAATGTAAATTATTTTGAATATATATAGAATCTTTTTTTTTTTGTTGTTCTTCTAACTGAACAGACAGCTGTGCTGCTGGGGAGTTTGTTGCGCCACTTCTTCTTCCCAGCTAATGCACTAGGAAGTGGTGAAGGGTGGGCGTTTTGGGGGACTGTCTTATGTAGTTGACGTTCGAAAAGGGCTGATTTGAGCCTAGTTTGAATAAATGACTTTTGAATTTTGAATTTGAATTGAATTTTGCCCATTTTCTTACTGACTACATTTTTTTTCAAAATCTGTGAATGCATATCAAAATGTCTCTAAAAGTTAAGGACAGTCTCCTAACACCATTTTCCTGTAACTACAACGGTTGAGGCAGCTGCCCTTAACTACCCCATCTCAAAAATCCACTTGTATACATATGATGTGCCACAACTGCCAATTTTCATGGTAGGTCACAAACTGTGTAATTTTTTTGGATCTGGAATTTTTGATGGTGAATTAGTTGGGGTCGGTTTCCAGCCTTACCGGACGCAGCTGAATACCAGTATTTTACATGGCGCGACTGCCTGTCTGACCTCCACAACCCAGTGACTGGGTGTAACACGATACCTCTTGGTAAGACTGGTTGTCATACTTTTGGGGGGAAATGACAGCCGGGACTGACGGCTTAACGTGCTTGCGGCACGGTAATAATATGCACTTTTACGTATATATTTAGACTAGTTTTTTCTCGCAGCTTCGCTCGCGTGTAAGTCGGAAATTATCTCATGGAATAAAAAGTATCCAGGTTAACTATCGGGCAGCCTTATCCAAATCCTATTAGTAGCATAACATAATGATTGAATACTATCGTGAATTCATGCAAGCCTAGTACTTTTTGTTAGGTTACTGCTCAGAAATTGCGCACGTCTAATTGAAATACTATCTTGAATTCATGCAAGCCTAGTACTTTTTGTGCGAAGTTTCAAGTTTATTAACTCAAGGAATAAGATTTTTCATACAAACGAAATCCCCCCTTTTTACCCCCATAAAGGTAGAATTTCCAAAAACCCCTTTTTAGTGCTCCCCTACATTATAAAAGGAAGCTGTGTGCAAAATCTCACGTTCCTAGTCCCTGTAGTTTCAGCTCTGCGTTGATATGTCAGTCAGTGAGTCAGTTTCTCCTTTTATAATTTATATATAACTAGCTTTACCCGGCCCGACTTCGCACGGGTAGCACTAAACCCTACCTACCCTACCTACCTACCCTAATTTTCTCTCCGTTTAAACCTTCCCTGACTATGACAAACATTTCAAAACCAAAATCAGCTAAATCGGCCCAGCCGTTCTCGAGTTTTAGCGAGACAAACGAACAGCAATTGATTTTTATATACGTATATAGATATAGATAGATAATTAGATTATGTTTCGTTGCTAAATTGTGTCTTATTTGTCTAATGGGGCTTTGCTGCGTCAAAAGCGTTCGATTTTCCGACACGAAAAATACATCATGTACTAATGCAATTATCAGGTTACCCCACAGTTGCGTCACATCAAATCGATTCAATAGTCAAGTTAACAAATATAGGTACATATTAATACCAGACTATTATTGTCCCACTGTAGGGCAAAATCCTCTTTTTTTACAGAGAAGGCACGAGCATTGATCACAACGCTTGCTCAAGACGGATTGGCGATTACAGAATTATTATTTCGTCTTAATTTACCTTTAGGTTTTGTGTGGTGTTTCATTGATCACCACTGCTCTCAAAACGGCGAAGGAAAACATCGTGAGGAAATCGGCACGTCCTAGAATCAAAAATTCGAAGACATGTGACATCGACCAACCCGCACTGGGCCCGCGTGGTAGATTACAGCCCACTCTCTCTTGAAGAGCGGAGGCCTGTGTCCAAGCAGTGGGGCTGATGCTGTAAGGACTGAAATCAAAGCTTCCATGAATAAAAATAACTTTTATTATGGCAACAAAAAAAAGCAGTGGCGAAGAAACATCCAAGGCTGTTTTATACAGCTGGTTGAACAGCTGATATTTTTCGCGTGACTAGTTCTAATAAAGGTTTTATAAAGGCGGAGTATCATGACATAAAACATTACCTACTTAGTTTACCTACTAAAATAATTTTAGCTTTGAAAGTCAACCAATTTTCTCAAGTATTCAGTAATCAGCTTCCTGAATTATAGTATGTTCCTAAGGTATAACACGGAAGTGTACACAAAACCTGTTCTGATTAAATTCTTGCCAGTATTTTACATGTAGCCTACCTATCTGACCTCCACAACCCAGTTACTAGGTAATAACACCATACCCCTTGGTAAGACTGTTTGTTAGACTTGGGCTTCTGACTACCCGTTACAACTGTCGAAAGATCTACAAACGATAGCCGGGACCAACGGTTTAACGTGCTTTCCGAAGCGCGAAGGGTTCTCCAATATATAATGGATGGCTCACCCATCCTGGACCGATTTCGGCAAGCGTAGCTTAACCTTCGATTGACCCGGGCGGTTGTTATAATTTACCCATGCACGAGCCCCTAGCACGAATAACGAATTAGTCACAATCATCTGTATTTAAACAGTTTTAACCTTATTTCTCACCATTTTTTCCAACAAATGGTTTGAATAACATTATTCAATTTTAATTTGTAAAAATCATGGATGAAAATTCAAGTTGTATAATTAGCCTCAATTGTCAAATGAAAAACATCTTTAAAGTGGTGTAAAATTTGAATTTCGGGTATTCGAATAATCTAATCAAAGCACTCCATTTATAAGTGGGACTACAAATTAACATCAGGCCTTCTGATCCATTTGTTTACATTTTCGTCAGATGCTTTTGGAGCAGACTATAGGACTTGTGTATTAATACATAATTATGTCATACATCCATTAGATATTATGTCTACGGCGGCGCACCTTTCCCTGACCTTTTGAGACTCACAAGCGTAACGAAGGACTATACATCATTATGCATCACATATATGTGACATTTAGCTTGCAATATTTACGGACTGATTTCCAATCGTCTTTTAACTAAGCAGCACGGGTAGCATGACAACAATAGAAACGGGTTTTGTCGACGGAAGAATAGACAAAATGACAGATTATGATTGTTTATCCGTCATTTTGTCTATTCTTCCGTCGACAAGACTCGTTTCTATGGTTGTCTAAACGTGCTGGAAAGAATTATCACAGCTTTTCCGTCATCATGCTCAACGCCCTTCTGACTGCCTACCCTGAATGTGATGTGTTTGCGGATGAATGGAATAAAATTATACGTATATGTCTGGTGTTCTGTGAGAGACAGTATGCAAGGGAGTCCACTGTTCCATGTTAGTTTAATTAAATTATATAATTGTCAATATTAATCTTTCTATATTTCTATGTTAATTAATGTAATAGGTGTTGTAACGTTTTAATTAACTATAAATAAATAAATCATAAACCGTTCAGATTTAATAAAGTGGTAAAATTGTTTGTTTGTAAGAGGTAATCTCTGCAAAGACTGACCCTATACATTTTTACCGCGTAGTTAATTCAACTTTTCCGTGGAAAAGACGTTTTTTTTTTAAATAACCGACGAAAATTTTCTACGCAGGGGTGTTCAGAATCATGTACTGAATCCATGGTATCAGTTCTCGCGTCGATGTCCCTGCCACCCTGTATATCTGCCTAGCCTTTTCCCAACTATGTTGGGGTCGGCTTCCAGTCTAACCGGATGCAGCTGAATACCAGTATTTTACATGGAGCGACTGCCTATCTGACTTCCACAACCCAGTAATTAGGTAATACGATACCTTGGTAAGACTGGTTGTCAGACTTTCGGGCTTCTGACGACCCGTAACGACTGTTAATTGAAATACTTACTAGGAAAACAAAAAAAATACGTAATATTTTACCGAACTTGGCTAAGGTTTTACAACGTTCGTTTCATTTTGTTGCAGGGAACAAGAACCGACGTGCGAGAGAGACACATCTTTCAAACAACAGGCGCCGCACCAGTCTAACAGATCAGGTACATTTTGATTATTATTATCATTGTGTGATCATCGCATTTTAACATAGTGTAGCGACCTGTGCAAAAAAACCGGTCACCTGCGAGTCGGACCACGCACAATGAAGGGTTCCGTAGATAGATGAATGAATTTATCGCAAGAACAAACTTAACTTTGTAGTTGAAAAACATGTTCTCCCATACGAAATGTATGGGAAAACATGTTTTTGCAACCGTAAATTTAAGTTGGTTGATTATTATGACTAGTTAACTTGTAAAGCCTACTTAGCTGTGATTATTTTCCATTTAATTTCGATATATGTATATACTACAGCCGGAATTTTTTTCACATATCCAAAACCAACAATTTAGCTGGCAGGGGACACACACACTTGACTCTAGTTAGCCTAATAAGTGCTTCCAAATAAAGCCCTACCTACAGCAACCTTTTGCTTCGGTTACAGAATCCTCCACATCGTCAGCAGACACAGCGTCGCAGGGCTCAGGCTCAGCTGCAGCTGCCCCCGCACAGCGAGCGCGACGACATGAACCACAGGTAACCAACCGCCTCTAGCAACCTTAAGTTAAGACGCAGATATATGCCAGTGACCTTGAGTGGTTGGCTTGCGTGTTCTGTACTGAGCTCACGCAACTCGTCGTACGTCCAGCTAGTAATAGGACTCGCCCATCAAGGACCGCTGTCCCAAATTAGACGCATTATTAATTTATTATAAAATTCAAAATTCAAAAGTCATTTATAAAAACTAGGCTGAGAATCAGCACTTTTCGAACGTCAAAGTCGTATACATAAAACAAAAGGTATCTATTTTAATAAAACACGTATACTAAAATATCAATAATTAAATTATCTTTAAAATGGTGAAGGTTTCAGAAAAATACTCTTGATAGATTTGATTATCCGCGTTAGTCATAACTTTACAAATTAATTTCACTATGTAATATAAACATAATCTAAAATATTCCTATAGTAAGTTATTAAGAAAATGCTCTTATTTAACATATATTTTTTCCAAATCATTGACACTACTAGTTTAGACGTGATCTTCAGTATAAAATCATTAAAAGTCAGTTATCGTCGCCGTAAGATAACCATAGGTAACCATATACTTCGAATAGTTTTAAAACAAAAAACATTTAACCACCTGTAACAATCTTAACATTAACTAGTAGTAATCAAACTATGAACTAGCTGTTGTTTTTCCAAATAAAAACAACCAACTTCCAATAAAAAAACAACTAACAAAAAAAAATATAACTTTAATTTCGGGTATGGTTCATACCATAGGCTTTGTTTAAAAAAAAATTGACGAGACATTTTTTTTTAAATGTGATACGACAATTTCGAGCAGTCCAGCTGTGAGCACACACATGTACATGATTCTATAAGGTGATGCCTACAGGATCATAGTCAAGGTACATGTAAATTAATATTTTAGATAACATCTTACAACCCCACACAAATTCGAATACCACCACCTACAATGTAAATAACAGTGACAGGAAGTTATCATCATATCATCCACATATAATACGTATTATTTAAGCTTACTTGAAAACTATCCAAGCAAAGTTAATACAATTTATATGTGACCAATTTGGGATGATACCCTTTCACACAAAAAATAATTTTCAAAATCGGTCCACAATTGAAAGACATACATACATAAAAAAAACCTCTTCCTTTTTGGAAGTCGGTTAAAAAGCGTATGATTAGATGGTTTGGTAATGTTGAGAGGATGAATGAAGGGCGAATAACAAAGGCAGATGTGAGTGGAAACGCCGGGAGGGGGACGCCCTTGAAGGTGTAATGACTTTATGGGTGATGTTCTTCAAAAAGGTCAGGTGCGTGGTACTCGCAACGAGCGTGCGTGTATGACCTGATGTATGAACGTGTAACACGTGTCTTCAAAGTTTGTGCATAGTGATGTTTTAAAAGCCCATTTTTGATTTTCAACTTTCGGTACAAAGTAGAGCGTTGATAATCCAACTGCGCGCATTTATTTAGTGCAGCAGTTTTTGTGACCTTAGGTTTAAAAATAATTAAAACTGATAAAAAAGTAGCGTTGATAAATATATTACTAAAATGAAGTCTTTAGATCAAGCTGTGTTGCAGATAATACAGTGTGTCACTGTTCCAGTAAGTTTAATGTAGTGGTGTGACCGTCAGACTGCCAAGTCATAGATCTCTAGTTCGAACCCAAGGCACGCACCTCTTGACTTTTCGGATTCATGTGCGTATTGTATAATTATCACTTGCTTAAAAAACGGTAAAGGAAAACATCACGAGGAAACCGGCATGCCTGAGAGATATTTCTCGATGGCATGTGAAGCCAAGTCAGAGGCCTATGGGCAGCTTTAAAACTCTGACACCAGGTTTGTCACTGACCACACGAAAAGAAAAAGTAAGTTTAATTTGAAGTAGTTTGCAAAAGTGCAGGCAACGCTCGGACTTATTACGGCAAATTGACCAAGGGTGTAAATTGTATTAACAATTTTCCCGCATTGTACTTCTATTCTATCTAGAATGGAAGGGGATTACATAATAACGTGGCTAAGTAATAACAGCCGCACAGGTTAAGCTACGCTTGCCGGGATTGGTCTGTGGATGGGTGACCATCTTTACATACCGAGACTCCTCCGTGTCTCGGACAACACGTTAAGCCGTTGGTCCCGGATGTCATTCGTGGATCTTTGACAGTCGTTACGGGTCGTCAGAAGCCCGAGAGTCTGACAACGAGTCTTACCAAAGGGTATCGTAATACCCAATTACTGGGTTGTGGAGATCAGATAGGCAGTCGCTCCATGTAAAATACTGGTATTCAGCTGCATCCGGTTAGACTGGAAGCCGACCCCAACATACCTAGTTGGGAAAAGACAAGCAGATTGATCAGAAGGGAATTAAATAAATACTGTTCTGTGTTCATAATTATTCTTTCAGAATCTTCTTTGTTTTAAATTTATCTTGTTTTGTTCGCAGAGGGAAGAGCGTCGGCAGGAAGCGGCAAGCGCCCCGCGCATACAACCGAACCCCTTATTGAGGTGAGTGTTACATAATCAAGGTCATGGTATAATAATATACTGCACCAAGTATAGCATTCCGAGTCACTGTGGTCACGTGGGCGACACAAGGCTACGTCATCACATCTGTGTTACCAGAAGTTTGTAATAAAAACTCCCCAACCACCTTCATTACCTGTGCGAATCCGATAAAACAATGAGGTTTTAATAAAAAAAAAAACGTTGGTTTAAATAGAATTGTTTAAAAAAACGACAATTTAAATGCTTTGTATATATTTTTAACAGAATGGTGAATCTTTCCTTAATTCGTGTTTTGTTGCAATAAAGTGGCAACTGGATAGTGACGTAAGCATGTGTCACTCCCGGAATACCAGACCTTGTTATATTAGACCATGATCAAGGTATGATTCCGAACAACGCTGCACGCGATAGTGCTGCTGCAGCAGTTTCACTAGTTTGTGGTATAGATCGGATTTGTTTATCTAACTTTTTTACCCGACTACGGCAAAGTAAAAAAGAGGGTTATGATTTTGACCGGTACGTAATGTATGTATGTATGTTCATCTGTTCCCTCATAACTTCTACACTACGCATCATAATTTGACAAATGAGGTATTGTTGAAAGCGGTTTGATCGTCCGCTGGCATTAAATTGAATATTGCGCTCCCTAGAAGACAAAGTCATGAACAATTTTTTTTTAATGATGCCATGTTGGTCATCGAGTGAAAGGGCATAATTAGTAAATAAAAAAAAAATAGGTATACACTATAACCCAAAAATAAAAGTTATAATAAAAAGCCAGACAAATTAAAAATCCAGAGTCACATGTTGTCTGTGTTTGTCTGTCTGTGCTGTCTTGTTTATACCTTTTTAGTTGATATTTTTGTCGTAATTGGGTTTTAGTTTTTATAACTGTTATTTTTTATCAGATGCTTCTGGAACAGACCATGGGCTATTTTATTGCTCTGAAAATGGCCCAAACATTAACCTAGCTCATTCTATACACTCTCAAACCCTGAATTTTGCCCCGAGATCTCTCTTTGATGTTCGACAAACGGCGCGTATGAAAAGAAGCTTTCATGAATAAATGAGACGGAAGTGTGGAAGCAGCACAGGTTTAGTTTCTGCCTACCTTTGTCAGAGAATAGCGTGATGATATTATGTACATGGTGGCAGGGACATCGACACGAAAACTGATACCATGGTTTCAGTACATGGTTCTGAAATAATCGTCGAAAGATTAAAAAAAAAAAATCAGGGGCGTTGAAATTTTTCGACAATTATTAAAAAAAAAAACTGCTTTTCCATAGAAAACCGCAATACCTACGCGCTCAAAATTTATGAAACAGCAGATTAAAAAAAAAAAACCGACGAGAAATGTCAACGCAGGGTGGTTCAGAATCGCGTCCGGCCCTGGTTCAGGCCATGGTTCGGAGCGAGAGTGCATGGGAGGCCGTCACCTCCTTCTGCGAAGCAGTTATTTTCGCGAAGGACGAGGCGGAGCGCGCGAGTGAGATGCAAGCTGCACGCCCTCGCGGCCCTAGTCGCCGCAGGAGACGCCCCGGGCGTCGGGAGTCGAGAGCCGACTTCCGGCCACCGTAGGCGCGGGCTTGCGGACGGTGAGCAATGGGTAGCTCGCCGTCCGATAAGGACCAGGCCCGAGTCGACGGCGCGTTGTGTTCCACGCGCGCCTCAAAGAGATGTCAGCACCAACCGACGGGGTCGAAGGTGGTTCAGAATCATGTATCCAATCCATGGTATCAGTTTTCCGGGTGTGGAGGACTATACAGGCTTAGTTTTTGTTTAACCTAAACCTCTAAAGGGGTCAATGTACTCATCATTATGAACAACTTTCACTATTGGACCAACGCTGAAATCGCGAAAAAAAAATCTGCTGTCCCCTGCATTTCGACGAGGTATGCGAACATAAATAACAGCAGATTTTTTTTTCGCGATTTCAGTGTTGAAATTTCTCGTCCGTTATTTTTTTTTTAATCTGCTGTTTCATAAATTTTGACCGCGTAGGTATTGCGCTTTTCTATGGAAATGCAGATTAAAAAAAAAAACGTCGAAAGATTTCAACGCCCCTGAATTTTTTTTTTTTAAATCTTTCCACGATTATTTCAGAATCATTTACTGAAACCATGGTATCAGTTTTCGTGTCTCGAGGTTTAGGTTAAACAAAAACTAAGGTTGTATATATAGTCCTCCAGACCCTGTTTCGGAAATGACAGCCAATCCGACACGACCGGTGATAGATCAGGCGCAAGGGCAACGATAAGGCTAAGCTGAGAGTAGGGTTGCCAGATGGCCGGGAAATCCGGGAACGTCTTGGTATTTTGCGTCTTGTCCCGTGTCCAGTAATAAGACTTTACTGTCCCGAATTACGAACACCAACTGGTGTTTTTTACTGCCAAGGAGCAAAATTCAGTGACAAAAAAAAGGTAGTCTGTTAAGCGTAGAGAGAGTCGACCAATAAGCCGTAAAAGCGAGGGGCTCATTCTACGCTTGAATTTGTCGCCCCTGAAGTAAACGCCCGGGGCACCCCGGTTTGCCCCCCCCCCCCCCCCCCCTAGTCCCGGGTTCTGCCACTGGGTCTGAGGAAAGTGGTCTAACCACTACACCTCAGGCGATTAAAATTGCGTTAGGTTGAGTGCTTGTTGTATGGAGCAGACTTTCTGTACCTATCTATGTTGTGCCCCTGAGCCGACGAGCGTAAATTTACGCTCGCGTACACATTAAAGTGACGTGATTAAGAATAGAACCACTCGATATAATCGGCGAAAGCGTCAAGGTACCCCGAGAAATTCAAATTTTCTTAAGTTTTTTGCAATTTGCAGGTCAGTATCAGGTTGTATGTTGATCTAAATATGATTCGCGGCCGTATCAAATGTTTATTTATAGAATTATAATCATAATCCTACTATCCTATCCAAACTATACTGAGTGGCGATCGACGACCCGAAAACTGTTACCATGGATTAAAAAAATAAGTTAAGTTATTTAGAAAAAAAACGTATTCCATTCATTTTGCGCGTAGGTATTCACTATTTTTTTTAATGAAATAACGTTTTTTTTTTAAATAACCGGCGAAAAATTACGACAGGGTTGTTCAGAATCATGTAGTGGTTCCATGGTATCAGTTTTTGCGACGATGTCCACCCACCCTGGCCGCCCTGTTTTGATATATCCTACTAATATTATAAATGTGAAAGTTTGTATGTTTGTTACGCAATCACACAAAAACGGCTGAATAGATTTGGATTAAATTTGGCACACAGATAGTTTATAACCTGGATTAACACATTGGATACTATCTAACCCGGTAGTACGTTCCCGTAGGATGATTTCCGGCTTCCACTCGAGCGAAGCCGCGGGCGAAAGCTAGTATGTAATATTATAAATGTGAAGTCATTAATATCGTATCGTATTTAGATATCGATACCCATCAACTCTGCGGAGTTTCGCTCCCTAATTTAATTTGACCCCTGTATAACATTGATAAAGTCAGCCGCATTTGCGTTGGCGGAGCGCTCATCATAATATTAAACCGAGATCTCTCCAGTTAAGGTCAAAGGTCAAATGTACCTGTTTGAACTTTACAGACTTCGTGTAATAAAGGTTAACGTTTTATTGGGGTTTACACGATTGAACTTGCAGCCTTGGCCTAGCAGGGTTGGTATAATGAACTGGGGTTAATAAAACGCAAAGAATTTACTGAAGTTACTTTTACTGTATGAGCAGTTTTACTTGTAACTAAGCCCTAACTCTGCATTTATGGGACAGTTGGTTCGTTGGTTTTAATTTTAAAAAACTGACCAAGTGCGTACCATGAAGATGACCACGCACAATGAAGGGTTCCGTAGTTGGGACGAATTTATCCCAAGGACAAACTTATTGCACTTTTGTATGAAACAGCTGTTTTTTTTATAACCGACGAAAATTTTGAACGTAGGGGGGTTCAGAATCATGTACTGAATCCATGGTAACAGGCTTCGCGTCGATGCTGCTGCCACCCTGCATATATGTTTAATTCATGCATTAAAAGAAGGATAGAAGGATATATCAGATCTCAAGAACTGTATTTAGAGGTCTCCATATCTTTGAACTTTTAAAGAGAAAAGGTAGCATTTTTAAACATATTGTGCAGACCGCAAATAAATTGAGATAGGGACAGGAGAATACTATACTAAAATAAAGTTTAACTACTTAAAAACATGAGTGATACACCAGGTAACGGCTTACCGTTAAACTTGTTTCAATGATACCACAAAAATCCTTCTAGTCTTCCAACCCAACTCCTCTCTTCTCATTCCAGGTCCCGGACCCTCCCGAACTTCGGAGGCCGTCAGTCGCGCGAGGCGTCGAGGTGTGACACCTCCCGCCGCGCTCACCATATCACCATGGCGTCCGAGGATCTGCTGCAGCCGGGGCACGTGGTCAAGGAACGTTGGAAGGTAACACTGCATTTTTAAAGCACGCTAATATTTGGCAACATGTTTAAAATCAAAACAGTGAAGTGTGTAGTGTCAAACGATTTTGACCCATGGGTGATGCAACTAGTCTATTCGAATTGACCTTTTTCTTTATTGAGGGTGGGAAATTATCAAATAACTTCTCCGGGAGCGCGAGGGCGTGTCAGATTCTTACTGACTAAAACCCACCCGTGTTCCTTCAGTTGCCTGTACGTTGCCAGGGGCCACGGTATCCCTTTCGGACATTCCCGCGACCCCGGCAGGCATCGGTCCTAGCGGACCCCGTCAGTTGGTGCTGACATCTCTTTGAGGCGCGCGCGGAACACAACGCGCCGTCGACCCGGGCCCGTCCTTATCGGACGGCGAGCTACTCATTGCTCACCGTCCGCA
This sequence comes from Agrochola lota, assembly GCA_947364205.1. Lineage (NCBI taxonomy): Eukaryota > Metazoa > Arthropoda > Insecta > Lepidoptera > Noctuidae > Agrochola > Agrochola lota. Next base: position 1,107,073 of record OX376246.1, on the reverse strand, counting down.
AGCCCGCACCTACGGGGGCCGGGAATCGGCCTGTGATTCGAATTGATCTGCCCTGCCCCGCTTACAGTACGGGGCATGCTCTTTATAACTGGTTTCTCATAGGCCTAAAATCTCTGATCAGTTACTTCGCCGTCAAGTCTCATGTTACCTACTATGATCGTTATCATCATCTATAATAGCTTTCACAAATAGCTGTCTAGCACACTTGACAACGAATTTTCCCAGTTTCTAAAATGCAAACTGATAAATGATCAAACTCATGTTATCTGCTGTCCTAAATCACTTGACATGATTTTGAAGTCTGTCACCAAAATGTCTGAATCTAATTGATTTTTTCTTTAGTACTTCAAAGTTCAGACTTTAGGTAAAACTCACAAAATCCCTTTATAACGTCCTCATCTCCTCAGGTGGTAAAGAAGATCGGTGGAGGTGGTTTCGGCGAGATTTACGAGGGTTTAGATCTGGTGACTCAGGAACAGGTGGCTCTGAAGGTGGAATCCGCACGGCAGCCCAAGCAGGTCCTCAAGATGGAGGTGGCTGTGCTGAAGAAGTTGCAAGGTGGGTAGTTTTGTGAAAATGTCTAAAATAACTAGACAATTAAGTAGCAAGGCGTCGAGATCTACGAGGGGTTAGCGGTGAGATTTACGAGGGATTAACGGCGAGATCCACGAGGGGTTAGCGGTGAGATTACGAGGGATTAACGGTCAGATCCACGAGGGGTTAACGGCGAGATCCACGAGGGGTTAGCGGTGAGATCTACGAGGGATTAACGGCGAGATCCACGAGGGGTTAGCGGTGAGATCTACGAGGGGTTAACGGCGAGATCCACGAGGCGTTAGCGGTGAGATCTACGAGGGATTAACGGCGAGATCCACGAGGGGTTAGCGGTGACATCTACGAGGGATTAACGGCGAGATCCACGAGGGGTTAGCAGTGAGATCTACGAGGGATTAACGGCGAGATCCACGAGGGGTTAGCAGTGAGATCTACGAGGGGTTAACGGTCAGATCCACGAGGGGTTAGCGGTGAGATCTACGAGGGATTAACGGCGAGATCCACGAGGGGTTAGCAGTGAGATCTACGAGGGATTAACGGTCAGATCTACGAGGGGTAGAAGGGCGACATCTACTAGTGGTTAAAAGCGACATCTACGACGGTTTTTTTGGAACTTATTATTTTATTATTAAAATATTCGATTTTAAATTACAGGCAAAGAACACGTGTGCCGTTTCATCGGGTGCGGCCGAAACGCTCGCTTCAACTACGTTGTGATGCAGCTGCAGGGTCGGAACCTGGCCGAACTGAGGCGAGCGCAGCCGAGAGGCGCCTTCTCTCTGTCCACCACTCTTAGGTGAGGCAGAAACATATTTATTTGAATCTTATATCACTCTCCGGCCCATAAATTATCTCTATGCAAAAAGAACCTTTTACACTACAAAGTGAAAAATAACTTTAATTTCGGAAGTCGGTGGCAAAAAACGAAAAGCCAAAGACACTGACTTCCGAAATCAGTCAGAGAGAGAGGTCGGTTGTTTTTTTTTTAATAAATTGGTCTGGTGTAAGAGTGTATAATTATACGTAACTCTTAAATTATACAAAACAAGACACTACGCTAACAAGAGACATTTAGAATGTGTAGTTTTATTTTTAGATTTCGATACCAATCACGGCGTCTGTGGAGTTATTTAGTTATACTTTTGTTTCAGACTGGGACTACAAATACTCAAAGCGATAGATTCTATTCACTCCGTAGGATTCCTACACAGAGATATTAAACCTGTAAGTATTACACTGATGATTAAAGATGATTTTTCTAACATCAGATATGTTTTACGAATTGCGGGACACGAAGCGCCCCCAGGCGTCAATCAGTCTGCCTTTTCTCAACTATGTGAGTGGTCGGCTTCCCGAATACCAGTATTTTACATGGAGCGACTGCCTATCTGACCTCCACATCCCAATAACTGGGTAATACGAAACCCCCTGGTTGTCAGACAATCGGGCTTCTGGAATGACAGCCGCGGTCAACAGCTTAACGTGCTTTCCGAGGCACGGAGGAGTCTCGGTATGTTAAGATGGTCACCAATCCACAGACCAACCCCAGCAAGCGTAGCTTAAACTGATGGATCGAAGCGTGCGGCTATTATTATTTAGCCACGATCTCCTAAAGATATCTATAGATGTAATGCGTTTAATCTAAGTATTTTTTTATGAAGCAATGATAAAGCAAAAAATACTTATCAATTTTTTTTTATTATCTGTCTGACGGACTAAATAGTTTATTTTTTTCGCATATTGTTTTTATTATTATTTATTCAACTGAATGCATTTTGGCAAAATATTAAACCATACTTAATTTATGTTTTCAGAGTAATTTCAGCATAGGCCGCCATCCTTCCAACTGTAGAAAAGTGTACATGCTGGACTTCGGGCTCGCGCGACAGTACACCACCAGCAACGGGCAGGTGCGCCCGCCGCGCGCTGCGGCCGGCTTCAGAGGTGCGGGGCTTGGGCTCGGCGATGTTACTGTAGGGTGAAATGAGTAGAGTGTTGCTTGCCAAGGGAGCAAGCAACTATTTTTAAGGCTAGAGTGTTTCTTTGAATCCAGAGCGGAGTGAAAGATTCTAAAGCAGAATCCTGAGTGCAGCGAGGGATTCAAAGTATATCACTCGAGCTTATAATTGTGTTGCTACCGAGGTGAACACTCGTACTTTTTATCACCCTCAATGAGAAAAAAAAAAGTGTGCGTTCCGACCCCCGTCAGGAACGAAGTTCCTTCTCATGTATGATTTGAAACAAAATGTTCGCAGCCGCCGTCTTGGATTTAAATTTTGACCTCACTTTCGAATTTAGCAACCTCGAAAACTATGAAAACGACACCAACACTTTCTCTCTCTTGCCAGCCTTTTACTTGTTCATACAATGCTCGTGATTGATCTCTTTGGTGATTGCAACTTTTACTAACAATATCCACATTCCAAATTCAAATCACTTTTAATCCCTAGGGATTAAAAAGCTATTTTGGTCCCTGTTTATGAAGAATAAACTAGCTCTTTTTGAATAGATGTGATCAAAATAATATACTAAACTTTTTCATGACAATATTTTGTACTGTGACTTGCGCTTGCCGTATCTTGCAGAACAGAAATATTAGTACTTGCTAAATTGAACTGGATAACTAACTTCGTAGTGTTCGTGAATGCCACTCCTGAGTGTGAGTTCCTGGGGTTGATGTCCAAAAAGGACAAGGCAAGATGCACCAGGGCAAAGTTTTATTGGGTCTCAACTATACGAGGTGGATTTTTTTTATATGCCATAACTCTAGGGTATGAATGAGACCTTATCAAAGAATCAACTGGCATGTTTTTTTTTTTCGTTAAAATAATGCAACAAAGTAACGATTATTTATGTAAAAAACCCTTGGGTGAAATAAAAAAATAATACCAGCCTGTTACTGTCCCACTGCAGGGCAAAGGCCTCTTCTCATACAGAGAAGGCACGAGCATTGATCACCACGCTTGCTCAAGACGGGTTGGTGATTTCAGACTTATATTAACTATAGTCCAGGTTTCCTCACGATGTTTTCCTTCACCGATGTCAGTAATGTCCAAGATAAACTCAGAAAGTACATATGAATTGAAAAAGTCACATTGGTACTTGCCCGGATTTGAAGCCACAGCCTCGAGTAATACTGAGTAGTAATAGAGTATTGAAATATAAAAAATAAAAAGCATTTAATTCGGACTATTTTTGTCCATAAAAAGAAAATATGACAACGTCGCATTTTCTTAGCTTTAAATATGAACGATTGGTTGGAATGACAATGATTTACTCGTATTTATCAATGATACAATATATAGTGGTAAGTTATCTAAAAAAAATAGAAAAATAATTTGTATGCTGGGTGATTCTTTGACTGGTCTCCCCTAGAGTTATGGGCGCACGCACTGGCGGCTTTGATGCGCTGTGACGTAAGATATCTGGCTCGCGGCTCCGCAGGCGGCGTGTGCGGCGGTGCCAGCACTGTCGCCGACAGCCGCGCGGCACGCGCCCGCTGGTGTGCGCGCTTGCAAGCCAGACCCGTTCTGTCTTAGTTATTTAGGGGCATGCGCTAAGGTAGCCCGCGAAATTCAAATTTTCTTTAGTTTTTTACATTTTGCCGGTCAGTGTGGGGTTTTATGTTAATTAAAATATGATTAGCGACCGTAACAAATATGGCTTTACATAATTATAATCATTACAATCAGCAATACAACTCCATAAGTAAGCACAATCGTCAAATGTCATGATTTCATGAAATAGTCATTCAATGCGATTATATGAACTAAGAGAGTTGTATTGATAATTTTTATGATTATAATTCTATAAATAAACATTTTAACGGCCGCAAATCATAATTAGATCAACATACAACATGATACTGACCTGCAAATTGCAAAAAACGTAAGAAAATTTGAATTTCGCGGGCTACCTTGACGCTTTCGCCTTAAGTACTAACATAGGCTAAGCCATTTTGTTACTAACACTATAGGCCATTGTAGTCTGAATAAATAAAGATTATTAAATAAAAAAAACACCTTGCATATTTATACCGCGGTCCTATGTACCGTGCTTCTGGCAAATATATGACTTTGACTTAGGACGAATATCAACAATGAAATAGGGGGCCTACCAGCAGCTCTTAAAGCAGTATTATTTTAATATACCTTTAGTGTGGGAAAAAGATGAAGCTCTTCAGGACGTATAGCTCCATCTATTTCCCTCACTAAAGTAAGATTAAAATAATTCTGCTTTAGATGGGGTGGCCCCTGAACGTGTTCAGCACATCCAATCCAAAATAATCGTAATTGATTTCAGGAACCGTCCGCTACGCCTCAATAAACGCGCACAAGAACAAAGAAATGGGCAGACATGACGATCTATGGTCCCTGTTCTATATGCTCGTGGAGTTTGTGAACGGGCAGCTGCCGTGGAGGAAGATCAAGGACAAGGAGCAGGTGAGTAGTCTGCCAGTAGACCATCAATAGACCAAGTAGACCGCAGTCTACTGCACACGGTAGATCTTTGGTACCTATATGCTCGCGGACTTTGTCAACGGGCAGCTGCCATGGAGGAAGATCAAGGGGCAGTTGAGTAGACCGAAAAGACCACAGTCTTATTGCCTAGCATTGTCCCAACTATGTTGGGGTCGGCTTCCAGTATAACCAGATGCAGCTGAACACCAGTATTTTACATGAATCAACTGCCTATCTGACCTCAACGACACAGTTACTGACCAATACGATACCTCATGGTAAGACTGGTTGTCTGACTTTCGAGTTGTGAGTCGTGGGTCCAGACAGGCTTTACTTTATGTAAATTGTATCCTAGAACCAAAAATTCAAAGACATGTGACATCTACCACCCCGCACTGGGCCCGCGTGGTGGATCACGGCCCTGTCCATCTCACAGAGAGCAGGCCGCAGTCCCAGCAGTGGGAACATTATAGGTCAATTATGTATTGGTTCCGGTGCATACGAGGCTTAACAACCATCTTCTCCACAGGTCGGCCTCATGAAAGAGAAATACGACCACCGTCTGCTCCTTAAGCACCTCCCATCAGAACTACGCCAGTTTCTAGAACACGTTCAACAGTTAGAGTACGCCGATACGCCAGACTACGCCATGCTGACATCACTGCTTGAGAGGTGTTGCAAGAGACGAGGCATCAGGGATACTGACCCTTACGATTGGGAGAAAGATGTGAGTTACTTTATGCTTGTAGAATTTCTGGTACAAAAGAAAAAAGATAGTTTCTTTTTTTATGAAAAAAGAAAGGGTTTTTTATCTTTTATTTATTTAAATGCTAGTTTTTACTTTTCCACGTTCTTGTTTTAAACAGCAAAAATTAAAAAAAAAATGCAGTCGGTTGCTCAATAAACTGAAGTGTTAAACGAATGTTTTTATAAGAGAAAAAAGGGCCTTTTATGTGCCTAATTGAAATAAATTATTGAACTTTGACAAGTAAGGAAAATTATTATTTTTAAAAAATCACAGGAATTACTAACTATACAGAATTTGGTAGGAAACCAGAAAGGGTTCCAATCACTGCATTCGATTAGACTATAGTAACATTTTTCAAGATTTTTTTTTTTTTTTTTTAAAGAAACAAATGGTTTGTGGCTGTGCCGTGGACACGGCCGTGTTTATACGTGTCCGTTACGAGTAAAATTTTCTTTGAGACGAATTCTTTCGCTATCGAGTGGTGGAATTAAATTTTGGATGTAAATGATAGATATGTAGCTGCAGCATCAAACTATCCCCCGATTTTGTTATCATCAGTTTTTTTAATTGCCTCCCTCCCACTGTGGAAGCAAATTTGAAGGAGTGTGCACACAAAAAAAAAAAAGAAAATCTGTTAGAATAATTTAGATCTATAGTCCATTCGCGTTAAGAAAATAGTGACTCATCGCCCCAGCCCTTGCCCTCTAGCAAAAGGAATGTTGACAAAAAATTTGACAAATTACAAAAATATTGGACACGTATTTTTTCTTTTTTTACATAATCAAAAGATTACGGCGAGACATTGAGTTAAAATGTGGCATGACGTCACTCCCCGGTAGGTGCTATACTGACTTGTGACGTAGCGAGCCCTCACTCCCCAACTTTAATGCGTTTTATCTAAACCATTTTTTTATTAATTATGGTGAAGCAAAAAATACGTGTCTGTCTCTAATATTTTTTTAATATCTGACGGACGGACTTAATAGTTTTTTTTTTTGATCCCCGTCAACATCCTATTGGTTTTTTTTCCTGTCAACATCCCAATTGGGTTGCAAAATTCAAAATTCAAAAGTCGTTTATTCAAACTAGGCTGAGAATCAGCACTTTTCGAACGTCACAATTACATAAGACAGTCCCCCAGCACGCCCACCCTTCACCACTTCCTAGTGCGTTAGCTGGGGAGATGTGGAACTGTCCAGCGGCACAGCTGTCTGTTCAGTTAGAAGAAAAAAAAACAAAAAACAGCAACAAATTGCAAAGCTAAGTTCACAGTGACCATTGACGGCAGAGCCTCGTACGAAACGCTTGAGTCTTTTGCGACTTGATTGCTCGAGGGCAGGGTTGGGGCCATGAGTCACTATTTTCTTAACCCGAATGGGCTATAGATCTAAATTATTCTAAATGAATTAAAACATTTCGTTTTGATATGAGTCACTATTATAACATTCACCAAGGAGGCAGATGTTCAATCCATTATAAAGTTACAAAATTATATTTCAGGCGTATTTGTTTTGACAACATCTTTAACATTAAATAGGTGAGAATAATTTAATAAAATAAATGCAATAGGTATTTCATTGTTTGTATTATATTTACATTGTATATGTTTTTGGTTACATTGTGTATGTTTGTCCAAAATGTCTGGGTTTACATGTTTTTCGTTCGATATAATAGGCGTTGTGTTTTGTCCGTATTTTTTTTTTTGTGATTTTTTTGTGAAAATTGGGGATATTGTATCGGGAATAAAAAATGATTTATTGCAAGACTGTGACGGGCGCAAGCTGCGTAGGCATTAACACCTTATCACAGATAAATACAGATGTTCCACTCCGCAAAAACATGTAAATAAAAAAAATATTCCGAAAAAAAAAATCGACTTCGTTTTTTTTTCTCTTTAAAGTTGTGGTACCTACCCCACCCTATTTCGAATACCACTACCTGCTATGTAAATAACAGTGACAGGAAGTTATCATCATATCATCCACATATACTAAGTGGGAAAAATATCATATTATTGAAGCTTACTCAAAAACTTCCCAAGCAAAGATAATAAAATTTATATGGGACCAACTTGGGAGCATACCCTTTCATACAAAAAAAGAATATTCAAAATCGGCCCACTATTGACGAAGAAATAGGCGGACATTCATAAAGCGACTCTTGCTACGACACAATAAAGTGCAATTCAGGTCGCACAGCGCTAATCACCTACAGTTATATTCACCTAGAAGTTGCCTCTCTTTTTATCGCGTAACTCTTATATCTTCTGACTACGTAACGTCACACTCACTGAATTGGCCCGACAAGTGGAGCCCGCCGCGTCCTTGTAGCTTCATACCTAAAATGCGGAGTGTCCCATCTAAATTCATCTGCGACCTTATGAATATTTTAATTGAAGAATGATTATAATTGAAGCAGTTCATGAAAAACGTGTAGCGCTCGCATCTCTTGAATGAAATAAAATGAAATACTCTATGTTAAAATACAGGGTCAGATTTAATTAATTGGCGAATCCTCACAGATCTGACGGGTATCAATATCAGCAAATCAAAGGGAAAACAAAAAAATTAAAAAACATGTGTGTAATTCACACGTGGTAGAAGTGAAACCTTCAAAAATTTTGGCCCAAGCAAACTCCTACTATGCCTTGGTAATTACGAGTGGAGGGGGTACGAAGCAGAGCACAACGAGAACCACGAATATAAGAAACACTGTATAATGCTTCCTATCTCATTTTCTCCCACGTTAAATCTTATGAATTTATGTGTCTGTCTCTTTTTACTGTCGCTTTTTCGTTTCATCGGCTTTCAAATCACAACGATGCTAAAGAAGTTTTCACTTCAAAAACATAATTTCTTGTTACTACTCTTCTAGCAGCCGTTGACTCCGTAATCAACTGTAATTACTCGAAAATTGTTTAGAAAATATTTTTTAGGGTTCCGTAGTAAACAAGGAACCCTTATAGTTTCGCCATGTCCGTCTGTCTGTCTGTCCGTCTTAGCTCAAAGACGGTTAGTACTAGAAAGCTGTAATTTGGCATATGTATACATATTAATCATGCCGACAAAGTGGTAATTTTTTTTTTTTTTTAAATATTATTTTACTTTGCTAAAAATATCCAACAAGTCTGTGAAGTTTCGCCAGGTAATTTAATTTGACCCTGTGTAGTGTACTTACCGAGTCTCGTAAGAGAATTAGATGTGGCCTACGTCAGTCAGTCAGTCACTCTCCAGAATAAATCATCTTTCATTATTAGTATTATTTCTCATGGAATTGTGTTTGGGGATACCATCAAAGCATTATCATCAAGCAACGATAGTTTGCTATAGTTTGACCGGGACCGCTGTTTCACGCCTTAGGTATGTGTGCGACGAAACGAGGAGGCAGTGCAGGCCGCTAATTCGTCAACGCTCACGGCGCGCGGTGTCCCCCCCGCCGCTTATTGGTCAACGCTGGCCCCCGCCTCGCCACGTATTCCAAAGGCGCGGATAAGCGGTCCTGGTCAAACTAGCTTCTAGGTGATACTACAGCGCCCCTGTGCCCCACCTTTCATGGATTACGCTACAAGGTTCTTTTGGCTCGTGTCAAAAATTGGAACTAACGCCGCCATCTTTTTTTTTCAATACATTTCACAAAAAAAATCTACAAATCCCTACTAACAGCGCCCCCCTGATTACGTCATTCGAGCGCCGAAAGATCCTTGTAGCACTCTAACTGTTTACATCGGGCTGGTAATTAATTTGCCATGGGGTGTTCAGTACCGTGTGTCCCGCAGGCGGTGTCGGTGTCGCGCACGCGCGCGGCCGTGCACGCCGCGCCCGAGCACGTGGCGCCGCACGACGCCATGCCCGACAACGTGAGTATTGTTCAGACTACTCTATTCTCATAATGTCTGCTTGTAACTGTCATAGTGTAGATAAAAAAGAGGCCACAAGCGACGGTACACATCCTAGCAAGTGTTGGAGATTTTAAACTTACTTAATTAAAACCCACCTACCTACCTACCAACCTACTTAATTATTTATAGTGCACCAGCCTTTACCCGCATAAGTCTGGATCCCGTTGGAATATCGGGATAAAAAGTATCCTGTGTCCTAACCCCGGTCATGGTCTACCCATGTACCAAGTTTCACCACCACGCCAGAGTCAATGAACTGACTAGTCGAACTTTCGAGAGACAGGTCAAAAATGTCACCCAATTATGTATTGATTGCGCAATTTTTTTTGTAATTGTTTTTAGCTAACCTATGTTGTCCTCCTGCTGGCCAAAGGTCTCCCCCATACTTTTCTAGTCTTCCTTATGTTGTGCCTTCTCCGGCCAATCGGTCAGGAACGAGTCTAAATCGTCAGGCCAGCGTCTTTTAGGCCTGTTCCTGTGGCGGCGCCCGTCATCAGGCACCCACTGTGTGACGATCCTGGCCCATCTGTTATGCATCTGATCGGTGTGACCCGCCCAGTCCCATTTCAGCCTCGCAGACTTCTGTCCTGGAACGTTGCGCTACAATAGGGATGATGCCTGGGTAAAAAAAAGAAATTGTAATTAGTCCGTCAGTCAGATAATAAAAAAATATTAGACACGTATATTTTGGTTTATCATATTAATAAAAAATGGTTTAGATAAAACGCATTTTAAGTGGGGGTCGCTACGTCACAAGTAAGTATAAAATCTACATACTCGTGACGTCATGGCTCATTTTAACTCAATGTATCGCTGTAATCTTTAGATTACGAAAAAAATATAAAATACGTGTCCAATATTTTTTAATAATCTACAAGACGGAATAAAAAAAAATTGTCATCATCCCTATTGCCGGTGTCGCATGGCGCGACTACTCGCGCTAGTCTGCACGAGCCTTTATGAAAGTGAGAAGCCTTGCGTCTTATCAATAGTTTGCTACCTTCTCCATAAGCTCCAAAAGTGCGAGCGTAAGATAGACACAACTGTCAGTTAGGTTAGCATAACTTGCTAAATATGGCTGTACTAAGTAATAACATTTTTTTTTTTTACGGAATCTCAAGATTACGGCGATACACGCCGTAATCTTGAGATTCCGTAACAAAAAAAAAATATGTGTACAATATTTTTTTATAATCTCCAAGACAGACTAAAACAATTTTTTTTGACAGCATCCCTATTATAAATCGCAAATAGCCAGGATTTGAATAATTTATTGTAATTTCTTTATATTTTACCCACAGACACGCCGGCGTCTAGAAACAGAGGCAACTACAGCAGTCGCAACAGACACACAGACAGGCGCACACAAAGACAAACATACAGACAAGAGAGTGCATCCCGCCTCGCCGAGACATGCGCCTAACCATTTGAATGGATATGTAAGTAAAACCTACTATTGAACATAACGTCATATAAGCTGGGCAAGAATTGCCCACTGTTGGGCTTAAGTTGCCCACATATAGCCCGTGGTTAGACTTATTATACCCATGAATAGTTCACTGTTGGGCTTAGGTTTCCTACATATAGTTCAGTATTTAGGCTGAAGCCAAATATTTTATTATTGTGTGCGAGCGTTGAATAACGTTTTTTTTTACTGAATAGGGATGATGACTAAAAATATTTTTTAGTCCTTTGGGATTATAAAAAAATATTGGACAGGTATTTTTATTTTTTTTTGTAAAATGTGCCATGACGTCACGAGTATGTAGATTTTATATGTACTAGTGACGTAGCGACCCCCACTCCCCAACCTAAAATGCGTTTTATCTAAGTATTTTTTTTATTAATATGATAAAGCAAAAAATACGTGTCTAATATTTTTTTATTATCCGACTGACGGACTAATTAGATTTTGATTTTTTTAAACCAGAAATCATCCCTATTCGACTTACGCAAACTAATAATGCGGTAGGTTTAGCGAGGAAAGAAAAAGGCAAAAGGTATTTACAAGACAGATGTGAGTGGAAACGCCGGGAGGGGGACGCCCTTGAAGGTGTAATGACTTTATGGGTGATGTTCTTCAAAAAGGTCAGATGCGTGGTACTTGTTACCGGCGTGCGTGTATGACCTGATGTATGGACTTAAACGAGGATGTAAGAACCGTAGCAGTTGGCGTGCTTTAGTGTCTGCCTATGCCCTTGGGGAGAAGCCGTGAGTTTATAAATGTGTACATGTTTAGCGTATATAATATTTAAAACAGATTGTTTATTTGCAGTCAACGACAGACAAACCAACAACGGACAAGGAAGCGGAACCTAGAACGACGCCAGCGCCATCTCCCGACAGACATGCCAAGGTTAATAATGTAAATATTACATGAAACTATATTATTTTGCACAATGACATTTAGGTAGAGTCTGACCAAACGTCGTTTTCGGTTAATTTTGGGCGATATATAAATTTTAGGCCTTTGCAGGCAAATGCCCCCTTTTAAAGTAAATTTCATGAAAAATACGGACGGTCACATGCCCATGGGCGGCATTGTACTATGGAACAAAATAAAACTTCGTAAAAACATTGTCTTAACTTTCATAACCTCGTTTACTTTTTAATAAATTAATATTATTATTCCACAGCAACAAGAAACAAGTAACTCAGCGGTAACAGGCACCACGACGCGGCCGGAGAGGCAGAGCGTGCCGCCCTGCAAGCCCAGGCCTCCTGCACCCGGTAACTTTATGTTATACTAGCTGCCCGCCCCGACTTCGCACGGGTAGCACTAACTACTTATCTACGGCGCACCTACCTACCCTACCTACCTTACTTACCCTACCTACCCTACCTACCTTACCTACCCTACCTTCCTATCTTACCTACTTATCCTACCTACTCTACTTACTCTACCCACCCACTCTACTTTCTCTACCTACCACTCTATCTTACCTATTTATGCTACCTATCCACCCTACCTACCTACCTTACCTACTTATCTTACTTACCTATCTATTTTACCTAGAGTAGGTAAAATAGATAGATAAGGTAGGTACCTACCTACCCATTCTACCTTACCTACTTATCCTATCTACCCATACTACCTACCTACTTATCCTACTTATCCTACCTACCTACTTACTCTACCTACCTACCAACTCTACCTACTTTACCTAACTATCCTATTTACCTTTCTATCTTACCTATTTATCCTACCTATCCACCCTACTCTACCTACCTTACTTATCCTACCTACCCTACTTACCTACCCATTCTACCTTACCTACTTATCCTACCTACCTATCTACCCATCCTACCTACCTACTTATCCTACTTACCCTACCTACCAAAACTACATTGTATTTATTTATTCGCTCCGATAAAAGATAATCATCATCTTATTTATTATATAAAAATATCATCGCAATCATAGCGAATAATAAAATAACCATAAAGGACAGCAACTGTATCAAATCGCAGGAACTGTCCAAAAACTGAAAACAATAAAATAAATAATCTTAATCAAAATTAAACACATGCGAATCAAAAAAAAAAAAAAACCCTACCTACCTACTTATTCTACCCACCTACTCACTCTACCTACTTTACCTATCTATCCTATTTACTTTTCTATCTTACTTACCCTACCTACCTACCCTACTTTCACTATTTACAAAGTGCTTATATTTTCTTTAGTTGTGACTGTATGATGAATGTCATTATACACGGTTAATTTTAGCTCGTTCTGGAACGAAAAGCCATAAACTCGATCATTGAACTCGAAACGATTGGGACTATTATTTTCAATAAATTACAATTAAAAAAAAACACGAAAAATCTCATTTATCGTTTTTTTTGTGAAATAATGAGAACTCGAAGTAACGCTTCCTTGCGATCAATGCATATGTGTGTAAAATGTATCGACGAACGACAACACTTGCGAACGGTACCCATTGAAAAGTCCATTAATCGATCAGACAGCATAAAAACACATACGCAATAGATAAATAGGTACACAAATAAAAATACGAAAAGCGAATTCAGACTTTATTTCTTAACCGTAAACGGTAACAAATAGAAATTTCACCAAACTAGGTACAAGGTAAGTAGGTACGCAGTTTACTAAAATTATTCTGAGAAGTGTCCGACCGGACTTCCAAGGGATGCACAACCGAATTCCGCGGTTAAGTGTATAAAAATAAGGTCTTAATTCGGTCCAATATTTTCATAGAAAAGGGCACCACCATCTTATAATGAACTCTATTCGACAGATAAAACGATTCATTTTTTCTGTTTACATTGCCTGCCTTTGTAGAAGCCGCCGCGCTGCGGCCGCAAGCAAACATTGTCGCATAAAAATTGGTTTAGGCAGTATTCTTTTTATTTATCATAAATATGGTAGGTAGGTATGCTTATTAAGTACCTATTAGCTCGGTTGGTCGACACTCGATTCAAGGCCTTAAATACAACTCCCAAGCGTACTCGTCGTGTCTAGTTGAAAAGGTACGAGTACTAGTGATTTCGTGATGCGAGAGTGGTGAATGAATTTCAATTAGTTTCTCTCGTTTACGAGGAGATGTGATAGTGGTAAACACCGTGCCGTGCTTCCGATACAAACGAGAGATAACTAGGTGAATGAACTTACACCAACCTATCGTACCAGAAATTAAATATCTACTTGCAGGTACTTACTTGCAGCCGGTTATTCGTCCAACGTCCGTTGACCCACCGCGAGCGCGCTGTCAACTGACTCGTACACGCACAGCTGTGCCGCGCTACGTCATCACCGAGCGGATCGCGTACGATCTTGCGTTATGAATGAAATAGTGGAAGCACTACTAAGATTTAACTCGAATGACAGAATAAAAGTGATAAATTTCTAACTTCTATATTAGATGTCTTAAAAAAACAATAATATTGCTAATAGTACCTATTAATCGTCTGGAGTCACTGTGTTTCTGCTCCAGAACGATTTAAAATTAATCGTGTATATTTTATATTCATTGTCGAAATGGAAGACCTTTTGCCAAAGTGGCGTCAACAGTCCAAAATTTTGGTAAATTAGAGGTATTTTTGGCAGTGGTGGCTCAGTGGAAATGGCCGCGACTTGTGAGTTCTAGCTCCTAGGTTCGAACCCTGACAAGCACTTTACTTTGTGTAAATAATTTCATCACCACTGCTCTCAAAACGGTGAAGGAAAACATCGTGAGGAAACCGGCATGTCCTAGAACCAAAAATTCGAAGTCATGTGACATCTACCAACCCGCACTGGGCTCGCCTCCTCTCTGTGAGAGGAGGCCTGTATCCCAGCAGTGGGGACGATATAGACTGATTGTCCTCCCCCCAGGCGGCGGCCCCACGCTGGCGCGCCTGCGCGTGGTGACGGCGCCGCCCACGTGCGTGCAGGAGCTGGCCGGCGCCGCGCCCGGCACGCCAGGTAGCTACTGTATGTTATAGACTGATCCCCCCCCCAGGCGGCCCCACGCTGGCGCGCCTGCGCGTGGTGACGGCGCCGCCCACGTGCGTGCAGGAGCTGGCCGGCGCCGCGCCCGGCACGCCAGGTAGCTACTGTATGTTATAGACTGATCCCCCCCCCAGGCGGCCCCACGCTGGCGCGCCTGCGCGTGGTGACGGCGCCGCCCACGTGCGTGCAGGAGCTGGCCGGCGCCGCGCCCGGCACGCCAGGTAGCTACTGTATGTTATAGACTGATCCCCCCCCCAGGCGGCCCCACGCTGGCGCGCCTGCGCGTGGTGACGGCGCCGCCCACGTGCGTGCAGGAGCTGGCCGGCGCCGCGCCCGGCACGCCAGGTAGCTACTGTATGTTATAGACTGATCCCCCCCCCAGGCGGCCCCACGCTGGCGCGCCTGCGCGTGGTGACGGCACCGCCCACGTGCGTGCAGGAGCTGGCCGGCGCCGCGCCCGGCACGCCAGGTAGCTACTGTATTTGGGCTGGGCTGTAGCTGCGTCCGCCATCACTTATTTTACACCTCACAGCAATAGTGACCTTATTGCTACCACAATAAAGTACATTATAATTTTGACAGTAATGCGTAGTAGTAAAATAACTGTGTAAAGACTGTATTTATACCATTCATTTTCATTCTCATTTAAAACTGTTTTTGATAGACCGAACGACAAAACTTTTGATTCTACAAGGTCATATTAAATTAGCTAGTGAAACTGCAGAGGATGTCTGTGGAGTTTTGCTAGGTAATTTAATTGAATGGGTAATTAATAAAAAATAAAATATTTTGTGATCAACATTCATATGTTATGCAGTTTTAAAGACTAGACCAATTTACACAATTCACTTTTTCATCAAAATTCTAAACCAAGAAAAAACCTGCGATTTCATATACAGAATGAAGTGAGACAAGTTAGTAAGCACAGATTAGTGATGTAACGAATATTCGCATATTTTTGCATATTCGCATTCGCATTCGCGAAATTATTGCGAATGTTTTTGCGTGTATAATTTTTTTAAGTAGGTAATAATAGTTGGTTAATATAATAAAGTTCAATTCCATTAATTTCTTATATTTTTTAATGCAATAAAAAGTAACTTAACCTCGTAATCGCATTATCAGTCTTCTCTTTATCATTTGGTATCATTTATTTATTTAACTTTGGGCAATGAAGCTTAACAATCAAACTTTCATAGTCCATATTTCACTAGAATTTGATTTACTCATGTTTATAATCACTATTCATACTGTAACCTCAAAATTCACTTGTTTTGTTTACGAAAACACCGGCTCGAGCGGAATGACACTTCAATCGGATGCGTTCGTATAAACTCGGCTATTCTCGGAACGAAAAACAGACGGAACGCACTTCGTTCGAACGGGACTGCCGCTAAAGTCACCAAGCCATAGACAAATGGCGCCAAATTTAAACAAAAACTGAATATTCGCATTCGCATTCGCGAATGTTGGCAGCAGATATTCGCATTCGTGAATGTTCAAAATATGACATTCGTTACATCACTAGCACAGATACCTTGACCATTGTAGCTACAAGAAAACAGTCTTAGGAGACTGTCCTTAACTTATTAAGAAAAAATTAATCTGCATTCGCAAGACTGAAATAATTGTACAGCCAGCAAGAAAATGGCCAGCTTTCACAAAAACTTTTTTGATGCCAATCGATAAGGATCAAAAACTATCAGACCAACTGAAGTTTGAGTAGGTACTAGAAAAGGCAGAAATCACAAAAATCTTTTTCCATGGATTTCATACGAAAGAAACTACAACTTACTTTTTTATGATGGACAGATTAGCCGAAATGAAAATTTTTCACGATGTTGGGGTTGGTCACTTAGTAAAAGTTGTTCTTGATGATGATTAGGTACCTCTTTTGAGGTTTACGATGTACAAAAACTAAGCTTGTAAGTATATCAATGACCAACACGCAAAAAAAAAACAAGTACCTATGACAATTCACCATAGGTAGGGAACGGATCAAACTAGCCAGCGTGTTAGTAGTAGTAGTAACTCTGCTATCGGCATTTTGTTTTTGTTGACATTTGGTAATGTTGCAAGAGTATTACGCAATAATGCCTTTGGTACGTGGCCATGACAGCAACCAATGAAAAACATTGTTTTACTTTTTATATTTTTATTTATTGGATGAACACGAGGCTTTTGGCTACTTTTGTAAATGTGTATTTTATGTGTTTTTATCTTTATATGTGCGTTTTGTTTGTGCAGAATAAACAATTTTTTTTCTTTCTTTTCTTCTTTGTTACAATACGACACAACTTAATTGTAGCATAAATTTTAAAATTTACATTCTTTCATTTAAATTTTACGAATGTATTTACTAATTTAATACTTCAAGCACACAGTACAGAAGCGGACTTAATGCCATAGGCATTTACTGTAGCGAGAATTGAGGAATAAATATTTATTTAAATATAAAGATATACATATATCTATTAAAAACTATAAATATAATATATACACCTAATTATATGTAAATATAAGTACAAATAAATACACATAAATATACTAATATAATAACTCTATCTAGTAATATAATATATTTAGTTATTGCGTTTCCGTAAAGATCATTTTCACCTAAAGCAGTAATAAAGATTGGTGATCTTGAAGGCGCACTCAGTTCGGCTGGTGATCGGTTTTACGAATTTTGCAGATGCTACATCTATGTTGTGTCGTACTGTACCCAGTAACTGTGTTGTGGAGGCCAGATAGGCAGTCGCTCCATGTAATACTGGTATTCAGCTGCATCTGGTTAGACTGGAAGCCGACCCCAATATAATTGGAAAAAGGCTAGACAGATGATGGGCAGAAAACAGATCGTCTATTTCTTATAGTCCTTGCGCGACTGCTAGTTACCGCCTGAGGTATGTGAGTGGTGAGACAGGGGAGGTAGACAAAGACCAGCTTGGTCTATTTCTACCTCTCCCGTCTCACAATTTTGTCAATAGCGCCCTCCCCCGTCTCACCGTGAGCATACCTCAAGCAGTGACTACCAGTCGCGCAAGGACTATAGCTTATCTCCTTCCCTGTAAAAAAACGTCAACTGTCGGATATGAACCTCACCAATCATCGTCATATCAACTAATCCTACCCAATACATTACGCAGACTATTCATAAACTATTGTTTTCAACAGGTGAAGCGGTCAGTCCCAGGATTATGGCTGCTGATGTAGACAGTGTACATTCAGACACGCATTTCAAGAGAGGTCAGTTCTATCACTTATTTACTTACTTTATTTTGCTCAGGGCTTCACCCGCGTGGATATCGGGAAATATCCTACGGGAACGTACTGCCGGGATTAAGGGGGATGCCCTAAGGTAGCTCGCGGAATTAAGCTACGCTTGCCAGGGTTGGTTCGTGGATAGGTGACCATCTTTACATACCCAGACTCCTCTGTGCCTCGGAAAGCACGTTCAGCACGTTTATGTCAAGAATCCACGAATGACAGCCGGGATAAACATCCCGGCTGTTTTTCATAATGATGAATGCAATGTCTCCTTAACAGGTATTTGAAT
Organism: Agrochola lota; assembly: GCA_947364205.1. Lineage (NCBI taxonomy): Eukaryota > Metazoa > Arthropoda > Insecta > Lepidoptera > Noctuidae > Agrochola > Agrochola lota. The sequence continues at coordinate 1,088,401 of OX376246.1, read as the reverse complement.
TACACATTTTATTAGGTTTCATACAGTCTTGTGGCTAAAATGAGAACAGCCGCACGAGTTGATCGAAAGTTACGCTACGCCTGCCGCGGTCGGTGTGTGGATGGGTGGGGTCCATTACATATCGAGACCTGTTCGTGCCTCGGAAAGCACGATAAGCCGTTGATCCCGGCAGTCATTTATTGACTTTTGATAGTTGTTACAGGTCGTCAGAAGGCCGAAAGTCAAACACCTATATTCTAAGTCAAAACCTCATGATTTCCTCGACTCGACTCAACCTCACTTAGGTAGTTTGATATTCATAGTTGCAATTTTACTCCTCATGTTAAAGAATTTCCTCAGTCGAGGTGAGTTTGAGTTGAGGCACCAACTGTCAAATATAAGGTACGTCGCGATCTACCTTGAGGAAGTTTTTAACCAAAAAAAGCGTATTTCATCCGCTTTTCGTTATGTCTTTTGAAGAATTTATTGAATATTTTTACGATAATAACAATTACGTATCGTGACGCTGCTTACGAGATGCAGAAAATCCAATTGGGTTTTATGATGATTTATTTAAAATGAGATTTCGCTTTATAAAATATATTGTGGTGAGCTTTTGTTACCACTATTGTTTCAAGATAATGGTGGTGGTAACAGACGTGGATTGTCAACTACACCCATAACCCAAATATTAGCTGCTTTACGATTTTATGCATCAGAAAATTTCAAGATGAACTGATATTTTAGGAAACGCACAAAGAAGTATTTTTATGTTCTCAAGCCATTCAATTCTCAAGTATCACCTTATTTTTTGCCCAGGACATGGTTTTTGGTTCAAGTGGATAAATTATTAGTGTGTTTATTTTTATCACTCTATCTACTTTCATTTTACAAATGTGACACTTCAAGTTGAAAACCACAGGTAGGTAACGCTCTCACAGACTGTTCTAAAAATAAGTTTAGCCAATATAATAAACGGAATATTCCTCCAAATAATGACGTATTCGTGACGTATCACCTCGACTCACACTCATTCAAGGAACCTCATAATTTCCTTAGTCTTACGACTATGAATACCGATTTTGAGGATCTTTCGAGGCACGCCTTGAGGTTCCTTGACTGAGTTGTGAGTCGAGGAGCTTTCGAGGTGACGACTTAGAATATAGGTGAAAGTCAATAAGTCAAATCATTTATTGACGAAAGTCTTACCAAGGGGTATCGTATTACCCAGTTACTGGATTGTGGAGGTTTAGATAGGCAGTCGCTCTATGTAAAATACTGGTATTCAGGTGCATTCGGTTAGACTGGAAGCCAACCCCAACATAGATGGAAAAAAGCAGGCATATTTGTTACGCTTCATACAATGACACCTTCATAGTCATGCTTTTCAAAAAACAATCCTGTTTACGGAACCCTACAAAATAACTCCGACATGCACTTGACCGCTATTGTCACAATAACGTGCAAAAAATCAGTCAAACAGCTGACCTCGTTCTAAATAGACGTGTTTTATCAATAAATAAGTAATTAGTGAGACGAAGGTAAAACTGTCTTTTGTGAAACAGTTCGATAGCTAAGATGTTGACTGGTGAGTGTGTTTGTGAAATAAATCAATAGAAAATAATAATCCTAACTTGCATAGACCTGACCTACTGTTGTTATACCTAATCTTTTGATTAGGTACATCAATATCATAATCACCATTTCAGCCGAAAAGACGTCCACTGCTGGACATAGGCCTCCGCCAATCACCGCTACTGCGACCGGTTCTGTGCTTCCCGCATCCAGCGGATTCCTGCGACCTTCACCAAGTCCTCAGACCACCTTGTGGGAGCCCTTCCAACGCTACCTCTTCCGGTACACGGTCGTCACTCCAGAACCTTTCAGCCCCTTCGGCCATCTGTTCTGCGAGCAATGTGCCCTGCCCACTGCCACTAAAGTTTGGCAATTCTTTGGGATATGTCGGTTACCTTGGTTCTCCTGTCGATCTCTTCATTTCTTTTGGATGGCTTTCAGCCCATTTCTCCCAATAATTACAATAATTTCATAATACAATAAATTATAAAAAATACATAACATCATCTGCCTAGCCTTTTTTCAACTAAGTTGAGGTCGGCTTCCAGTCTAACCGGATGTAGCTGAATACCAGTATTTTACATGGAGCGACTGCCTATCAGACCTCCACAACCCAGTTACTAAGGTACTAGGTAAGACTTCAGACAACCATTTAGCTAGCGGGAGGGAGGGGGGACTCTTACAAAAATTAGCATTTTAAAGCTTAATATTTCGCAAACACATCCCTGAATTGAAAATGTTGTTCACATACCGTCAATATTTAAGAACGACATTTCCAACGATAACTCACACGGATAGGCGAGAAAAAAACATTACAGCCTTCTAGTACTAAACGTCTCTGAGCTAAGCCGCGGACAGACAGACAGACATGGCGAAACTATAAGGATTCCTTGCTTACTATGGAACCCTAAAAATGGTCAAGGTAAAGCCGCTGTCGCATGCCTACACACCCACAAAATTATAATGGTATGCGACGACGGCTTTACCTAGCTTTTTTTTTTAAAGGTGAGTTTTTAAGCAAGTGTGCAATTTTTTATTATGTGAACCTGCATAATGCTGTGACATATTGTATCTAACATTTAAGTTTGTATGGTCAACAGGAGCGCGTCGCACAGCCCGCGCGCGCGCCGACCAGAGCTTCACACAGTTCGCCGTCATGGATGACGAAAATGTGTCCGCTTTGCAGCAGGTAAATACTATAAAACGTTTTTTTGGCAAAAGTCTTGAGTTAAATATAATATTGTGGCTAATTAATAACTGCTGCACAGGTCGATCCGTCAGGTTAAGCTATGCTTGCCGGGGTTCGTCTTTGGGTGGGCGACCATCTTTACATCCCAAGACTCCTCTGTGCCTCGGAAAGCACGTTAAGCCGTTGGTCCCGGCAGTCATTCGTGGATCTTTGACAGTCGTTACGGGTCGTCAGAAGCCCGAAATTCTGACAACCAGTCTCACCAAGGGGTATCGTATTAACCAGTTACTGGGTTGTGGAGGTCAGATAGGCAGTCGCTCCATGTAAAATACTGGTATTCAGCTGAATCCGGTTAGACTGGAAGCCGACCCCAATAAAGTTGGGAAAAGGCTATACAGATTAATTGATTGTTGGCAAGTCTCAATTAGAATTGGTCTCAAATGTCATGATTTAATAAAAAAAATATTCAATACACTAATTCTAACTTAGAGAGATGTATTAATGATTTTAATGATGCTAATTGGAAATACATATACGTATATGTTACGGTCGCGAATCATGTTTTGATCAAGATACAACCTGACGCTGACCTGCAATTTGCAAAAAACGTAAGAAAATTTGAATTTCGCGGGTCTTTGCGCTTTACGACACCCATGACGAAAACCTTAATCAACATTTTGGAAACAGGATATTTTTGTATAGAAAACTTAAATAAACATGTATATTTTTTGTTTTAGGTCACAAAAGGCGGAGCCCTCACTTTGGTATCACTATGGAAGTCACAGTTCGACGATTCGGAAGAGACCACAGACAACGAATGGAAACAAGAACAGTTACAGGTTAGTCATAGACAATTTTTTTTTTTTTTTTCTTAGGACTTGAACATAACCGACGATGGTTGGATAGGTGGTGGTTGTGGGTGTAGTTGTATACTTTTGTCTGACCTTTTGTGGGATACTCGCTTCACTCTTTACGATGAAAACCTAAACGTTATTTTAGGATGGCCGTTAGGACAGGCTCTGCAAATGTTGTGTATAACTTAGGTGGAGCGTGGACTACTTTAAAGACTGTTAAAGAAAAGAAAGAAAGAAAAATAAGTTTATTTGTTACAGAAACACGTGCATAATAAATAAGATAATAAACTCAAGTAGAACAAGAAAGTAAAACAATAGATTTAATTACAATAACGAGCACAAAACAGTAATAGTCGGCAGCTGCTGGCACGTCATAACTGTGGCAAGAAGGCTTCCACTCAGCATGATGCTGTGCTATGAGATGTTAGATGTATTAATGATTCTTATTCTGTAAATACATTTTTGTTATGGTCGCGAATCATATTTTAATCAAAATACAACATTGATCAGAAAATTTCAAAAAACGTAAGAAAATTTGTAATTCGCGGGCTGTCTTTGCGCATGTATCTTAATTATGCGTCAAAAAATCCTTGTAGTACGGTCAGCATCAAAAGTTGATGACCACATTTAGATTTTCAAAATCGCTGTATAGTGAAGTGCTAATAGTGAATACGGTGTACAGCGATTATGAAAATCTAAATGTGGTCATCTACTTTTGATACTGACTGTACTATAGCTGTCTTTTCATAATAACGTAATTAACCATTTGTTGCCATTTTCATCGCACTCGACCATACTTAGAAACTTCTCCTAGTTTTAAAGTATGGTCTGAGATGAATACAGATGGTCCAGCCCGCAAAAACATTAAAATAAATAGCGACTCTTGTTACGACACAATAAAGTGCAAATCAGGTCGCACAGCGCTGATTGCCTACAGTTTTATTCACCTAGAAGTTGCCTATCTTTCTATCGCGTAACTCTTATAACTTCTGACTACACCGCGTACTTGTAGCTTAATTTGACGACACGGTTGGCGCAGTGGCTGAGCGATCGACTGCTGCGCAACGTGTCGCAGGTTCGATCCCCGCACGGAACAAATATTTGTATGATCTGCAGGTAGTTGTTCCGGGTCTGGGTGTTAGTGTTTGTGAGTTTCTATGTTTGTAAACGCACCCACGATACAGGAAGAAATTCCTAGTGTGGGGCAAAGATTTGCGGAGTGATCCATCAATCATCTGTAGTAAGGTCATGGTTTTCATAGGGAAAACTGTTCCAATGTGAAGTAGTCGGGTTAAAATGGAATATCATAAGTAAGGTCCAAAAAAAAAAACTCCTTACTCTATCCATATTTATAAGAATGAAAGTGGATAGTTTATTCACGTGCTACCGGTTGCCCTCAGTCGCCGGAGCACCGCGGCGCGCGCGCAGCGTCCGCGGTGTCGTCGTGCTCGCACGGCGCGCGCACGCAGCTGCACACCACCACCACCACCCACCACACGCAGCACACCGTGCAGCACGCACATCTACACCAGGTATCATCTACATTACGTCCGCGGTGTCGTCGTGCTCGCACGGCGCGCGCACGCAGCTGCACACCACCACCACCACCCACCACACGCAGCACACCGTGCAGCACGCACATCTACACCAGGTATCATCTACATTACGTCCGCGGTGTCGTCGTGCTCGCACGGCGCGCGCACGCAGCTGCACACCACCACCACCACCCACCACACGCAGCACACCGTGCAGCACGCACATCTACACCAGGTATCATCTACATTACGTCCGCGGTGTCGTCGTGCTCGCACGGCGCGCGCACGCAGCTGCACACCACCACCACCACCCACCACACGCAGCACACCGTGCAGCACGCACATCTACACCAGGTATCATCTACATTACGTCCGCGGTGTCGTCGTGCTCGCACGGCGCGCGCACGCAGCTGCACACCACCACCACCACCCACCACACGCAGCACACCGTGCAGCACGCACATCTACACCAGGTATCATCTACATTACGTCCGCGGTGTCGTCGTGCTCGCACGGCGCGCGCACGCAGCTGCACACCACCACCACCACCCACCACACGCAGCACACCGTGCAGCACGCACATCTACACCAGGTATCATCTACATTACGTCCGCGGTGTCGTCGTGCTCGCACGGCGCGCGCACGCAGCTGCACACCACCACCACCACCCACCACACGCAGCACACCGTGCAGCACGCACATCTACACCAGGTATCATCTACATTACGTCCGCGGTGTCGTCGTGCTCGCACGGCGCGCGCACGCAGCTGCACACCACCACCACCACCCACCACACGCAGCACACCGTGCAGCACGCACATCTACACCAGGTATCATCTACATTACGTCCGCGGTGTCGTCGTGCTCGCACGGCGCGCGCACGCAGCTGCACACCACCACCACCACCCACCACACGCAGCACACCGTGCAGCACGCACATCTACACCAGGTATCATCTACATTACGTCCGCGGTGTCGTCGTGCTCGCACGGCGCGCGCACGCAGCTGCACACCACCACCACCACCCACCACACGCAGCACACCGTGCAGCACGCACATCTACACCAGGTATCATCTACATTACGTCCGCGGTGTCGTCGTGCTCGCACGGCGCGCGCACGCAGCTGCACACCACCACCACCACCCACCACACGCAGCACACCGTGCAGCACGCACATCTACACCAGGTATCATCTACATTACGTCCGCGGTGTCGTCGTGCTCGCACGGCGCGCGCACGCAGCTGCACACCACCACCACCACCCACCACACGCAGCACACCGTGCAGCACGCACATCTACACCAGGTATCATCTACATTACGTCCGCGGTGTCGTCGTGCTCGCACGGCGCGCGCACGCAGCTGCACACCACCACCACCACCCACCACACGCAGCACACCGTGCAGCACGCACATCTACACCAGGTATCATCTACATTACGTCCGCGGTGTCGTCGTGCTCGCACGGCGCGCGCACGCAGCTGCACACCACCACCACCACCCACCACACGCAGCACACCGTGCAGCACGCACATCTACACCAGGTATCATCTACATTACGTCCGCGGTGTCGTCGTGCTCGCACGGCGCGCGCACGCAGCTGCACACCACCACCACCACCCACCACACGCAGCACACCGTGCAGCACGCACATCTACACCAGGTATCATCTACATTACGTCCGCGGTGTCGTCGTGCTCGCACGGCGCGCGCACGCAGCTGCACACCACCACCACCACCCACCACACGCAGCACACCGTGCAGCACGCACATCTACACCAGGTATCATCTACATTACGTCCGCGGTGTCGTCGTGCTCGCACGGCGCGCGCACGCAGCTGCACACCACCACCACCACCCACCACACGCAGCACACCGTGCAGCACGCACATCTACACCAGGTATCATCTACATTACGTCCGCGGTGTCGTCGTGCTCGCACGGCGCGCGCACGCAGCTGCACACCACCACCACCACCCACCACACGCAGCACACCGTGCAGCACGCACATCTACACCAGGTATCATCTACATTACGTCCGCGGTGTCGTCGTGCTCGCACGGCGCGCGCACGCAGCTGCACACCACCACCACCACCCACCACACGCAGCACACCGTGCAGCACGCACATCTACACCAGGTATCATCTACATTACGTCCGCGGTGTCGTCGTGCTCGCACGGCGCGCGCACGCAGCTGCACACCACCACCACCACCCACCACACGCAGCACACCGTGCAGCACGCACATCTACACCAGGTATCATCTACATTACGTCCGCGGTGTCGTCGTGCTCGCACGGCGCGCGCACGCAGCTGCACACCACCACCACCACCCACCACACGCAGCACACCGTGCAGCACGCACATCTACACCAGGTATCATCTACATTACGTCCGCGGTGTCGTCGTGCTCGCACGGCGCGCGCACGCAGCTGCACACCACCACCACCACCCACCACACGCAGCACACCGTGCAGCACGCACATCTACACCAGGTATCATCTACATTACGTCCGCGGTGTCGTCGTGCTCGCACGGCGCGCGCACGCAGCTGCACACCACCACCACCACCCACCACACGCAGCACACCGTGCAGCACGCACATCTACACCAGGTATCATCTACATTACGTCCGCGGTGTCGTCGTGCTCGCACGGCGCGCGCACGCAGCTGCACACCACCACCACCACCCACCACACGCAGCACACCGTGCAGCACGCACATCTACACCAGGTATCATCTACATTACGTCCGCGGTGTCGTCGTGCTCGCACGGCGCGCGCACGCAGCTGCACACCACCACCACCACCCACCACACGCAGCACACCGTGCAGCACGCACATCTACACCAGGTATCATTACGAACGGTTATAAAATCAATCTCGAGGAAAATTCACCAAAATAACGCTAAATCGTTATCACCAACATATTCCGCAGCTATCACCAATATATTCACTAGCTATCATCAAAATATTTAGCAATTATCATCACACTTTTCAGCAATAATCAACAGTTATGACCAAAATATTTAGCAGCTATCAACAAGATATTCAGCAGCTAACACCAAAATATTCAGCAGCTATCAACTAGATATTCAGCAGCTATCACCAAAATATTCAGCAGCTAGCACCAAAATATTCAGCAGCTATCACAAAAAAACATTGCAGCTATCACCAAAATAATCAGCAGCTATGTAATATTCAGCAGCTAGCACCAAGGCATTAAGCAGCTATCACAAAAAAAAAATGAAGCTATCACCAAAATCACGAGCAGATATCACCAAAATAATCAACAGTCATGACCAAAATATTCAGCAGCTTTCACCAAGTTATTCAGCAGCTATCACCAAAATATTCAGCAGCTAGTCACAGTTTTCACCATTATAAGTTACAGTTCTCACCACAATAACTGACATGTTATATTATAAATCATGGATATAATCCTCACACATAGAAGAACACCCTTAAAATTATAGACACTTCATACATTTCACCTTTGTCTCCGAGGTTGGCAATTCATCAGCCTCTTAGTGTTAAGGCGAGTTCACACTTGCGCACGCGCATGAACAGTGCGGTTCGCGTGTATCTTAGGAATATAGTATGGACACCTTTGGACAATTCCCGAGCGGTAAGCGAGCAGTTCTGGTGCAAGTTAAATGTCCTCTCGCGCGCACAAATAGTGCGGTGGCAACATGCGCGCGTGCGTGTAGAATGTGACGCGTTCATAACCATTCCAGGTGCCTATCGTGCCCGTTTCGAGCGCGTGTGGTGTGGACGCGCCTTTACAGATGTAGGTGCGGAAGACCACCTTCCATTGCGTATTTTTCCGCCCTGACTTACGAGTTGTATATCGTGGAATCGAACACAGGCACTTCACTTTGTGTATTTAATTTCATCACCACTGCTCACAAAAAGGTGAAGGAAAACATCGTGAGGAAACCGGCATGTCCTTGAATCAAAAAAAATTAAGACATGGTGACATTTACCAACCCACACTGTGTCTGCGTGGTGGATTACGCCCTCTCACAGAACCGCAGTGACAGTGTGGGGAACATTATATGCTGATTGTGCTTATATAATGCAATTTAACTTTCTGAATACACCCTCATTCCCCAGATTCTAGATCATTCAAACCTGATCAAGGGTTTTTCAACCCTTATTGATTTGTATAATTCAAAAATTCTTGTCATTGTAAACTGAGTAGATCTAACTGTTTGTGCTACAATGAAGGAAAGCGAATGAATACATTTGTAATGTATAATTTATATTAGTCTATAATGTTCCCACTGCTGCTGACACAGGCCTCCTCTCACAGAGAGGGAGAGCACGAGAGCCCAGTGCGGGTTGGTACATGTCACATGTCTTCCAAAAAAAAAAACAAAATTCAAAAGTCATTTATTCAAACTAGGCTGAGAATCGCATTTTTCGAACGACAAAATTACATATGACAGTCCCCCAAAACGCCCTCCCTTTACCAATTCCTAGTGCGTTAGCTGGGGAGAAGTCGCAACAAACTGTCCAGCAGCACAGGTGTCTGTTCAGCTGGAAAAAATACGATGAAATATCTATCTAAATAATTTCTGACCAATCTAAAGTGTTCTTTCAAAAACGCTAATCGCAATCAGTAATTTTTCCACAACACCAGTTTTTGTAAGCTTTAACCGGGTGTATTCATCAACAGTTCATGAACATTTTAACATAAAGAACAGGAGAGTGACTTAATAAATAGCGTTCAACATAAACATTTTTTCCTCCTAAAAACACCGACAGCTTGCTACTTATCCCGACAACCCCCATATTCTATTACGCTTTTTATGCCTTTATCAATAAACAGTTAACACTATTCCATAAATCTAACCACCAGCCTCTTGTTACAGGGCGCCCAACAGCCAGAAAAGACATCTCCACCTGCCACTTCTTCAGCTCCTGCCCCACCACCGATTGCTGCAGCCCCAATCCCACCTCCACCAGTCCCATCTCCCACCCGCACCCCCACACGGCTGGTCACTGCCAGACAGCATAGCGAGCCTGCCCGAAAGGCAGAGCCGACAGCAAGAAGGAAACAACTGCACTGTCTTTATATACCTGGGATTGATGCCTATCCGAAACTGCAGCCCAGTTTGCCGAGGTGTTGGTCACTGCCTGCTATCGGTGAGTGAAAAATTCTTCTTATTTCTTAGGCCAGATTATTCAGATATCTTTTATCCGTGGAATTAATTTGACGTTTGACAGTTTCTGTATGGAGAAACCGGCCAAGTGCGTGTCGGACCACGCACAATGAAGTTCCGTAGTGGGTACGAATTTATCCCTAGAACAAACTTAACATTGTAGTTGAAAAACATATTCTCCCATGCGGAATGTATTATTTTGTAGGATTATTACTCGTTATCCTGTAAAGCCTACTTAGCTGTGATAGTTTTCCTTTTAACTAATTGATATATGCTACTGCTGTGATTTTTTTCACGAATTAACTGCAGGGGGGACATGACTCTAACAAAAATTTGCACTTTAAAGCTTAATATTTCGCAAACGGATCCCCGAATTGAAAAATGGTTTTCACATACCCACAATATTTTTAAACGACCTTTCAAACGACTCCCTACACCATGGAATTTTTGAGAAAAAAACATCCCCACTTTAGGTGTAGGGGAGGTACCCTAAAAAAAGGTATATTCTAAATTTTATATTACCACTTTGGCGGCGTGATTAATATGTATACCCATGCCAAATTACAGTTTCAATCAATCAATTTCTAGTACTAACAGTCTCTGAGCTAAGCCGCGGATAGACAGACAGACAGATGGACATGGCGAAACTTTACTACGGAACCCTAAAAATTTTTAAAAAATCTAAATTATTCATAGCATAAAGATATCTGGCGTTTAAAAAATATGCCTTTTGTTTATTTAAAATAATCCCACGTAGTAGTATCATGCACCATCGTCGAACACTTTGTAGGTTAACGTCTGGTGAAATTGTGGTCAATCGTAAGCCTACCCATATTTAAAAAAAAAAATGTTTCTCCCCTGTTTTGGGACTTGTAACATAACTGACATTTTCTACTACACATTTGCCTATGATACTGAATTCTCCGTTAATCTGTGACAGATCGTTTGCGGCAGATCATTTCCACTTGACAGGGTCATGTCATATTTGACATGACGAATTTTCATATGACAATTTTCATTGGACGAAAGGTTTACTTACAACGACCAAAAACTTTATTTTTATTACGGTACCGTTGTATTCTTCGCTGTGTTATCGCTAAGAACAGGTTCTGTTGGACAGTTCTTGTTGTTTTCGTATTTTTTATTGTGTTTGTAATTAGTTTATTTGATTATTTATTTATTTAGAAGTATAAAAATTATGTATTAGGTATGTTGAAACTGTTTGTACTCCCCGTCACTTGTCCTTAAGGTTTCATTAGAAAACCAGCGTCAGGCAGTATCTCTGGCATTAATGCCGAAATTAATCTGTGTTAAAAAGGCACACACATTATTGTTACAAGTTAATTTTCACTTTTTATTTTGTTGTGTTTCACGAACTGCGACCAAATAAACGTTTTCTTTCGTTCTTTTCTTTGTTTTAAAAATCGCTAGACTTTTATCCCGTAACAAAATAACACAAAATATGTATTCCGTCACCCCAGGTTGTCGCGTCCGCGCCCTCCGCGCGCCCCTCCTGCAGCAAGCGTCGTTCGACGGCAGCGGCGGCTCGGTGCGCTACCGGCTCGACGTCATGCGCGGAGTGGCCGCGCGCCACACTGACGAGCCCGCGCCGCCGCAGAGAGCGCTCAGTGCACCTGTAAGTCGAAACTCAAAGCATATATTTCAATTAATCCATTTATAGGCACTTTTGAAGAAAAACAGAAAGATGAAGCTAGTTGCCCATTCCAAAGTGTAGTAGGTTCCTATGGAGAAGAACGGGCAAGAAACTCCACAGACACTCCTTTATTTTAAAATATTATTACAAACCAACATTGGGTACATCTGGCATCATCTGCCTCGCCAGACCCAGGTATGTAAGTTCAGCTTCCAGTCTAACCGGATGCAGCTGAATACCAGTATTTTAAATGGAGCTAGGCCCTTGCTGAGCTCCACAACATAGTGTATAACATGACCACACGGCCGGACTGATTGCCACTTTCGGTGTTCTGACTACCCGTAACGTCTGTTAAGGATCTAAGAATGACCGCCGGGAGTAAATAATACTCTACGGCAGTGTTACTCAAAGTGTTGGGCTCCGCAAAGCCTCTGTGTGAAATCTAGTCAAGCCGTTACTCCGTTTCTGCGTGAAGGAAGAACATACAAATATACTTCTGCGTGTTTTTCATGGAGCGACTGCCTATATGAGCTCCACAACCCAGTTACTGGGTAACACGATTTCGCGCAGTAAGACTGCTTGTCAATTTTGGGCTTCCGAGTACCCGTAACGACGGTTTAACATCTACGAATAACAGCCGGGACCAACGGCTTAACGTGCTTTCAGAGAAAAAAGGTGTTTGGTACGAAATAGAGAAAATTGCAAGCGCAGCTTAATTGATCAACTCGTTCGATTTTTACTTAGCCACGACCCCTTCTTATAGCCGATTTATGAATTGACAATTCCAATTCGAGAATTTGCCGAATTCTACTTTAGCAACTTAAGGTTATTCCTTCAATGTATCCAAAATTGCCTCAAAACTTCTTTCTCAAAAGCCAAATTCAACATTTCGCCTTTCACCTTAATTATAGTTTGACCGATACCGCTGTTCTGCGCCTTAGGTATGTGCGCGGCGAGACGGGGAGGCAGTGCAGGCCGCTCATTCGTCAACGCTCACGGGTCCCGCCGCTCATTCGTCAACGCTGCATTCGTTCCGTAAATTCCTAAGGCGCGGAACAGCGGTGTTGGTCAAACTATAATCATAAAGTAGAATTTGATATGTTCTCAACTTCAGATTTTTTATTCAAAACCGGGCGCAAGTAACAATCGCGCAAATCGATGGATTTGCAATAAGTCCATGGATGTTTTTCATTTCGTTGAGCTTAACGTTGCCTGTGCTTTCCGAATCAGGGAGGGGTTGTTTCGGACAGCACATTACACCGTTGATCCTGCGCCTGATCTGTGTCTGGTCGTATCGGATTGCCGTCTCATCGAATTATGAGAGTAAATCAACACAGAGTGTACCTGTATTTGCGCTCACACTTGTGCACTATAATATCACCTGCGCACTTAGATTGTCTCCATTAAGATTTGCCGCTGTGAGCAAAATTCGGTCAGGAACACATAATTATCGTTTCGAGAACGAGCTGTCAGTATTATGCCTCGATTTACTTCAACTTTTCCGACATCTAACTATTTTTTTTCCCTTACTTTCAGAGTCTGTCCAGCTCAACCAGTAGCCGCGCCCCCCCCGCGCCTCCCGCGTCTCCCCCCGGCGCCACAGTATCGTCGCGCCTGGAGATACGTGTGCGCCCGCCCGCCAGGGACGAGCCGCCCACCTCCGGTACAACGTACACATGTCACTACACACACCTCACTATACACTATGTAACACACACCCTCCCCCCGGCGCCACAGTATCGTCGCGCCTGGAGATACGTGTGCGCCCGCCCGCCAGGGACGAGCCGCCCACCTCCGGTACAACGTACACATGTCACTACACACACCTCACTATACACTATGTAACACACACCCTCCCCCCGGCGCCACAGTATCGTCGCGCCTGGAGATACGTGTGCGCCCGCCCGCCAGGGACGAGCCGCCCACCTCCGGTACAACGTACACATGTCACTACACACACCTCACTATACACTATGTGACACACACCCTCCCCCCGGCGCCACAGTATCGTCGCGCCTGGAGATACGTGTGCGCCCGCCCGCCAGGGACGAGCCGCCCACCTCCGGTACAACGTACACATGTCACTACACACACCTCACTATACACTATGTAACACACACCCTCCCCCCGGCGCCACAGTATCGTCGCGCCTGGAGATACGTGTGCGCCCGCCCGCCAGGGACGAGCCGCCCACCTCCGGTACAACGTACACATGTCACTACACACACCTCACTATACACTATGTAACACACACCCTCCCCCCGGCGCCACAGTATCGTCGCGCCTGGAGATACGTGTGCGCCCGCCCGCCAGGGACGAGCCGCCCACCTCCGGTACAACGTACACATGTCACTACACACACCTCACTATACACTATGTAACACACACCCTCCCCCCGGCGCCACAGTATCGTCGCGCCTGGAGATACGTGTGCGCCCGCCCGCCAGGGACGAGCCGCCCACCTCCGGTACAACGTACACATGTCACTACACACACCTCACTATACACTATGTAACACACACCCTCCCCCCGGCGCCACAGTATCGTCGCGCCTGGAGATACGTGTGCGCCCGCCCGCCAGGGACGAGCCGCCCACCTCCGGTACAACGTACACATGTCACTACACACACCTCACTATACACTATGTAACACACACCCTCCCCCCGGCGCCACAGTATCGTCGCGCCTGGAGATACGTGTGCGCCCGCCCGCCAGGGACGAGCCGCCCACCTCCGGTACAACGTACACATGTCACTACACACACCTCACTATACACTATGTAACACACACCCTCCCCCCGGCGCCACAGTATCGTCGCGCCTGGAGATACGTGTGCGCCCGCCCGCCAGGGACGAGCCGCCCACCTCCGGTACAACGTACACATGTCACTACACACACCTCACTATACACTATGTGACACACACCCTCCCCCCGGCGCCACAGTATCGTCGCGCCTGGAGATACGTGTGCGCCCGCCCGCCAGGGACGAGCCGCCCACCTCCGGTACAACGTACACATGTCACTACACACACCTCACTATACACTATGTAACACACACCCTCCCCCCGGCGCCACAGTATCGTCGCGCCTGGAGATACGTGTGCGCCCGCCCGCCAGGGACGAGCCGCCCACCTCCGGTACAACGTACACATGTCACTACACACACCTCACTATACACTATGTGACACACACCCTCCCCCCGGCGCCACAGTATCGTCGCGCCTGGAGATACGTGTGCGCCCGCCCGCCAGGGACGAGCCGCCCACCTCCGGTACAACGTACACATGTCACTACACACACCTCACTATACACTATGTAACACACACCCTCCCCCCGGCGCCACAGTATCGTCGCGCCTGGAGATACGTGTGCGCCCGCCCGCCAGGGACGAGCCGCCCACCTCCGGTACAACGTACACATGTCACTACACACACCTCACTATACACTATGTGACACACACCCTCCCCCCGGCGCCACAGTATCGTCGCGCCTGGAGATACGTGTGCGCCCGCCCGCCAGGGACGAGCCGCCCACCTCCGGTACAACGTACACATGTCACTACACACACCTCACTATACACTATGTGACACACACCCTCCCCCCGGCGCCACAGTATCGTCGCGCCTGGAGATACGTGTGCGCCCGCCCGCCAGGGACGAGCCGCCCACCTCCGGTACAACGTACACATGTCACTACACACACCTCACTATACACTATGTAACACACACCCTCCCCCCGGCGCCACAGTATCGTCGCGCCTGGAGATACGTGTGCGCCCGCCCGCCAGGGACGAGCCGCCCACCTCCGGTACAACGTACACATGTCACTACACACACCTCACTATACACTATGTGACACACACCCTCCCCCCGGCGCCACAGTATCGTCGCGCCTGGAGATACGTGTGCGCCCGCCCGCCAGGGACGAGCCGCCCACCTCCGGTACAACGTACACATGTCACTACACACACCTCACTATACACTATGTAACACACACCCTCCCCCCGGCGCCACAGTATCGTCGCGCCTGGAGATACGTGTGCGCCCGCCCGCCAGGGACGAGCCGCCCACCTCCGGTACAACGTACACATGTCACTACACACACCTCACTATACACTATGTGACACACACCCTCCCCCCGGCGCCACAGTATCGTCGCGCCTGGAGATACGTGTGCGCCCGCCCGCCAGGGACGAGCCGCCCACCTCCGGTACAACGTACACATGTCACTACACACACCTCACTATACACTATGTAACACACACCCTCCCCCCGGCGCCACAGTATCGTCGCGCCTGGAGATACGTGTGCGCCCGCCCGCCAGGGACGAGCCGCCCACCTCCGGTACAACGTACACATGTCACTACACACACCTCACTATACACTATGTGACACACACCCTCCCCCCGGCGCCACAGTATCGTCGCGCCTGGAGATACGTGTGCGCCCGCCCGCCAGGGACGAGCCGCCCACCTCCGGTACAACGTACACATGTCACTACACACACCTCACTATACACTATGTAACACACACCCTCCCCCCGGCGCCACAGTATCGTCGCGCCTGGAGATACGTGTGCGCCCGCCCGCCAGGGACGAGCCGCCCACCTCCGGTACAACGTACACATGTCACTACACACACCTCACTATACACTATGTAACACACACCCTCCCCCCGGCGCCACAGTATCGTCGCGCCTGGAGATACGTGTGCGCCCGCCCGCCAGGGACGAGCCGCCCACCTCCGGTACAACGTACACATGTCACTACACACACCTCACTATACACTATGTAACACACACCCTCCCCCCGGCGCCACAGTATCGTCGCGCCTGGAGATACGTGTGCGCCCGCCCGCCAGGGACGAGCCGCCCACCTCCGGTACAACGTACACATGTCACTACACACACCTCACTATACACTATGTAACACACACCCTCCCCCCGGCGCCACAGTATCGTCGCGCCTGGAGATACGTGTGCGCCCGCCCGCCAGGGACGAGCCGCCCACCTCCGGTACAACGTACACATGTCACTACACACACCTCACTATACACTATGTAACACACACCCTCCCCCCGGCGCCACAGTAGAGCCTATAATAAAAAAATAAAACTTAGAAAATATAATAATAAATAAAATATATTTTTTATATGTTCCTCTCGCTTTCCCGCAATCTGTGGGCGTGATTTCGTGAATAGGGACGGAAGTGTGTAACAGGAAGCCGGGGAAGCACGCGCTATTTGATTTGACCAATGAGCGCGCGCGGTGCTGTCAGCTAGAGTTGGCTGTCAGATGATACCAACCCATTTTCCGAGAGGATGTAAACAGGGTGATGATGAATATTCGTCAGCCAAGATGTCAAATGCACATCATATGCGAATACAGTTTTTTTTTACAAAAGCATGTTTTTACCTCTTAGACTATTAGTTTAGACGAAGCCCAATGCATTTTTAAATACAATAGACAACGTATATTTTGTAACCTAATCCGCTTAACTGTTCTTAAAGAGTCATAAAGAACCCTGTAAGAAGTGTTTCACCTCTCAACGAAGCATCCTCAGGATGACGATTGACTTGTTGCCAACCCGGACACGACGTGTTACCACGTCAAGTGCCGAACGCACTGTGAGCCACACCGCCCGGCAACCCCACTTATATAGGATTACGGCTCGGTCCACCTCTGCTAGGATCGTTATCACACAGTGTAACGTTTCCTGTATGAGTTTTTGCAATTTCTAAACTCTAGTACTGACATTCTGAAACCAGCCCTTTAATCAGCTTTTTTTTTTTTGTGCATTTAGAGATGCCCTTTGTCCTGCCTCTAGTTACTAATCATAGACCATTGTAAAGTAAATAAATTTAATAATGTGTGTTGTTGCAGTGAAGATTCAGTCGGTGATCAGCGGCGAGATCCGACCAAACCACGACGAGGCTTCGGTTTACTACGACGCTACCGAGCATCACCGGGACAAACGGTAACCATTTTTTGTTTAACCTTTACTCAACTATGTTGGGGTCAGCTTCCAGTCTAACCGGATGCAGCTGAGTACCAGTATGTTACATGGAGCAACTGCCTATGTGAACTACACGAGACTGATTTTCAGACTTTTGGGCATCGCTCCCGTGGTCCATCTCACAGGAACCGGGCATTTGTCTGGAAAATAAATACTTTTATAAAACTACACACAACATACATTATAAATTATATTTTTTTTGCATATATCTCCAGAACGGAGAGACGACGGTTTTTGCTTTTTTTATGTTTTTGTTGTCATTTGCCAATGGAACAAGAGTGCTAAGAGTAATATAGTCTTTGGTCCGTGGCCTGGCCATCAACCAATGAACAACATTGTTTTTAATGTTTTAATTTTATTTATTGGTTGAATACAAGGCCTTTGACTACTTTTGTATGTGTCTATTTTATGTCTTTTTGACTTTATATGTGCGTTTTGTTTCTGCAGAATAAACAATTTTTCTTTATTTCTTTAGAGAATAGCCGTTATATCTTTGCAAATGGTGATGTAACTATTTATTAAAAGACAGACATCGCAAAGCGGTTGGTCGACTCTTCAGGTGACCAGAAGGCTGGCCTATTCTTCGGCCAGAGAATCAGCATTGCCATACAACGTGGCGATGCTGCCAGCCTTTTGGGCACTTTTCCTGTTGACAGCGATGCGGACGAATTTTTTGATGCCCTATGATTGTACATATTAATATGATTATTTTAAGTCCGTTAGTTTTTAAAACATGTAAATACATAAAAAATATACATTATAGCTGATATTATTCACTATTTATTTATGATTTTTGCCTACTTGATTTTATCAGATTAACCGGTCTTGCCTCCAAAAAAAGAAAGGTTCTGCTAGTCAAGCCCCGCGGTTTGACATTGACGTGCGCTTTACGTCACTTACGACATTGTTCAGAAGTTTTTGGTGTTACCTATAATTTTTTGATTATTTCAAATCTAGTTGATGAGAATATCCGTCAGGCCATAGAGGGAAACAGCCCACAGACGATATTAGCCATTATTTAGCAGTAAAAATAGTGATTTAAGCCGCGTGTACATGGGTCAGCCATATGGCCGCAGTGAGGTTTGAAAGTGATTTAGATAAGGTGCTGTTTTTTTTTGTTGAAAAAACGGCACCTAACCTAAATATAAGTTTGTTCCGGCTAATCTCCGAAATAGCTGGACCAATTTTCAATGGCAGATAGTTGATGTTGTAAGAAGTAACTTGGGCTAATTTTATTTTAGAAAAGTAATTAGGAGCGCGGGCGAAGCCGCGATCCTCTTTCCAAAATGTTGAATATATTGTCTTTGGTTTCAGCTCATCTACTCGCAGCGGGGAGAAGAGTCAGAGTCCAGCGGTGGAGAGGACACGGTTAGACGCTATACCGGACAGGTAGGCGACGCTCTATACCGGCCTGTGGCTTTAAGAGCGTTTATTCTGAAAGTTGTCAAAGTCGCAAATAGCTGTCAAATATTTACCCGTTTTGATTAATTTGGCATTATATTAATTACTGTATTGAAATATGAAATGTGGCTAACTAGCGAAATTGAATATTAATAATGAATTGCAATTATAACACTGAATTTGATGTTGTAACCGTTTTAGGTGTAAAAAAGGCATTTGGAAAGTTTCTAAATACTTTTTTTTACATCTAACACTAAATATTCGGTGTTACGATATTAATTATTGCATTTCATAATCAATATACTAGTTCACTAGTTAGCCATATTTCATATTTCCATACAGTAATATTACCAAATTAATCAAAACGGGTAAATATTTGACAGCTATTTGCGACTTTGACAACTTTTAGGATAAACGCTCTAAATACTATATATTTTTTGTAGAGTACAATTTTGGATTAGGATAGGTTAGCGTTAAACACCAGGATAAAAACAACAGATTTTATCTGATTTGGCAACGCCTAATACCGGCCACTAGTAATAAAACTGTACATCACTTGCAATGCCGAATATTCGGTAAGGCAACCCCTAATATTGGCATTTGAAATAATAGATTGTTTTATGTAATGCCAAACACAGTATTAGACAGCGCCTAATACCAGCACTTGATAGATTAGATGATTAAGTGTATTATGATTAATTCACTTTTTTTTAAACCGACTTCAAAAAAAGAGGAGGTTCTCAGTTCGGTTGTATTGTTTTTGGTATCTTGTTGCTATTGATGATTAGGTATTTTTCATGCATGATTAAAATTAATGACACTACTTCAAGGATCAGAATGATTTGTTTTTATTTATTTTTGCAGGAGCATCATAGCCATTAGTAAGAGAGAAATCACAAGTGCTGGCGGCGACGGATCACAAAGCTTGCGAGATGTAAGTTTTATTTTATACTAGCTTTAGCCCGCGGCTTCGCCCGCGTCGATGTTGCAAAATTTCCCTCGGGAACGTACTCAAACTCAAAGCATTTATTTCAAATAAACCAATTACAGGCACTTTTGAATTGCCAAGGGGTCGGTCAGTCAGAAATATGAAGCTAGTTGCCCATTGCAACGCGCAGTAGGTTCCTATGTAGAAGAACGGGCAAGAAACTCCACGGACACTCTTTTAAATCAGAATATTGTTACAAAATATTGGTTACATCATTCATGTTGTAATTATACATGTGAGAACAATGTAGAGAGACGTGCACGTTAAAAGCGCCCGTAATAAAGCAAAAACAATTCAAAAATTCAAGTATATTCAAATAAGCCTTGGCAGCTAAGAGATGCCCAGTCCCCACTGACGGCGCCCGTACCCGAACATGACGCATGCACCAGCACCACCAGCTCAACCATTTTGAAGGGAACTTAACGAGCCAACACTCGCGCCACCACCAGCGAGACATCTGAGTGAGCATGACATACTCTCAACCGCCACGGCACACTCAAGTCAATGAAAGACGTACCCAGTAAATGGTAGCTGTAAAGTAGGGACATAGTGCTCACACATGTGCTATGCAATTATATAATACTAAAAGACTGAATTTATACAATCTAAAGATAGTGTTACAATCTTCAGCAGCTCCAACAATATTTTCGAATGCCAATCAATTAGTTTATGCGCCCTTGTGGAACTGGACCAGCGTTGAGCCAAGCATTTTTGTCAACGATGTAATCCCCCAACTTATAATATGCTTGGCAGCATAGTGTGCGTTCTACCGGGATTACATACCTAATAGCCGACGAAAAGGTCATTGACTCCTACCGCTGCGCCCGCGTTGCCGTCAACCATAATTATTTTGTTACGCGTAATTTTGAATCTGTGATATATTTTAAACTATACATTTAAATGATATGATGTCACGGCATATTTTAATCTAAATTAAATGCCCAATTTAAATAACATATTTTATTGGATAAGGATTAATATAATAACGGTCAAAATAGCTTCGGAAATGACAATGAAATTTTTATCAAATTCTGAACGATAAAAATGGTTACTGTGGGTCATCCTTAAAAGATAGACATGTGCCTTACGTGACATATTATAACCATTCCGTAAAACATATTTTTTATGTATCTTTTACGATTTACGCGGCGCACGCCAGTAAAGCTCCCAGTCGGCATGATTTTTTCCGACACCTTCAACAATAATCGTCATATTTCAGCCAATTTACACAATACCCTAATAAATTATACACCAAGACGTTCCTCATGAATCACTCCGTCCATTAGTGAAAACCGTATGAAAATCCGTTCGATAGTGTTTGAGTTTATCGCGTTCAGACAGACAGACGCGGCGGGGGACTTTGTTTTATAATATGTAAGGATGTGTTCAGTGGTGACCCAGTGGTAACGGCCGCGACTTACGAGTAGTATATCGTAGGTTTGAACCCTGACAGGCGCTTTACTTTGTGTAAATTATTTCATCACCGCTACTCTCAAAACGGTGAAGGAAAGCATCGTGAGGAAACCGGTATGTCCTAGAACCAAGAATTCGAAGACATGTGACATCTACCAACCCGCACTCGGCCCTCGTGGTGGATTACGACCCACTCCCTCTCATAATAGGCTGATTATGCTACATTCAATTTGCCGGCCGTTTTTCAACTATGTTCGGGTTGACTACCAGTCTGACCGAATGCAGCTGAATACCAGTATTTTACATGGAGCGACTGCCTATCTGACCTCCACAACCCAGTTACTGGGTTACACGATACCACTTCGCAAGACTGGTTGACAACATTCGCGCTTCTGAGATCCGTAACGAATGTCAACCGGGACCAACGTTCTTTCAGAAGCCCGGAGGGGTCTCGATATGTACTGAATGATCACCCATCCATGAACCGACCGCGCTATTTTGGCGTAATTAAATTATATTTACAATTTCGTAGCCGACCGCAAGCTAACTAGGCAACTAGCTTCAACTTCCTGACTAATTGACCGACTATTTGACAATCCAAAAGTGCCTGTAAATGGTTTAATTGAAATAAATGCTTTGCTTTGAGTTTATCGCCGTGACACGACTGGTTTTTATATATTTATATGAAACTGAGCGACGTGTGCGGAACGTCGCCTGCGGTTGTCGCCTGTGGTCGGCTATGGAAGGGTACCTTAATATTTGAAAAAAAAAAAACGTCATATTCCAAAATATAGGCACATGGCAGTGGTGGATAAACATTATATCGTAACAAAATATTTGGACTACTATCATACTTATATCAGGGAAAAAACAGAGGAATACGTTAGTATAGAATGAACGCCAACAACCACGTGACCGAGTTTCGTGCGCGCGCCGCGCTGGCCACGCCACCTGCGCCTGCGCACGGGCGCGCGCGACACGCTGGGCTTGATTCCCAATAACTCTTTATTGTTGTGTGATTAGTTGACAAAAATAACAACAACAAATCATAAAAGTATCTCTATGTATTTTACCAGTGTGTATATTTAGTACAAACCAAAAAAATTTAAATAAAATCATTTACCAAAAGAACACTGACTCTGGTAATGAATCGTTTTATCTCTTCACTAGCTGCGGCCCGCAGTTTCACCCGCATAAGTGTCGATGCCGTGGGAATATTGGGATAAAAAGTATTCTATGTCCTACCCAGGTCATGGTCTACCCATGTGCCAAATTTCATCCAAATCCGTTCAGCCGTTTTTGTGAAAGCGTAACAAACAAACTCACTTTCGAATCTTCATTAATTATGATAATTTTCTTTATCCTCAGAGATCAACAGGCAGCGCCAGTACTTCTCGCATCCCCGTAGCTTGCGGGGCAGAGCAGAGACTAGCCAAGTGCGCCAGCTGGAGCGGGGACGGACCCTTGTCTCCGGACGTGGCGGATCTTACGCCCGGTTAGTGCAATACCCTTGCATTTTTCAGAACTACAAGTATCCTATGTCACTCTCCGGCTCATAAACTGTCTCTATGCAAAAAATTACGTCAATCCGTCACTCCGTTGTTTCGTGAAAGAAGAACATACAAACCTTTTCGGATTTTTACACGAAAACACTTCAATAGCGGCAAAAATCTGCCATAATTATTGTTTTTCAAAATCCGTTCGCTCGTTTAGTCCCGTCTCGAGGGTACATAGAAAGAAAATACATACTAGCTTACATACGATCACCGAATCATTGTTTTACAGTTGTTTTTCCTAAAATTCGTGTTTGTTTACATGTTTAGCAAATTAATTGCGAACGCAGACACAGAATACCACAGGCTAGAAACACACGTGCTCTTTTTGGCCTTCCCTGCACTTAGGTAAAAAGTCACATTGGTACTTTAAATACATTGTTTTTTTTCCAAATTACTCCCCCCCCCCCTTTCCCCTATATAGACTCGTAACACAATAAAGAGCAGTAGTTCTCCCCCCGCAGCACTACGCCGGCGTCGTCAGAACGCGAGTGACAAGTACGCCGTAGACCCCGCGCGGGAACTGAACCTGCGGTTCGCGCGCCCCAGGCACCGACAGCCGCCGCACCATCACTCTAGGTAAGTAATAAACAGGACGGAGAAGTTCATATCTAACCACCGTAAGGACTATTCTTGCTTGCAGCGCTCGGCGGCTATAGAACCGCGCCGGTAACAGATGTGGTCATCGTGTTCATGGGATTTTGTTTTGAAACTGATTAGATATGAACTTCTTGAATGGTACTTGTCTCTCTTTATCATCGGCTGATGATAAAGAGAGACAAGTAGTTTTTAATTACTGTGGGCGTACTGCGTACTGTGGGTAGTGTTGGCTATTGTGCAATAGAAAAACTGTTTGCAGTTCTGATCTATACAGGGTGGCAGGGACATCGATGCGAAAACTGTTACCATGGATTCAGTAAAGAAAGAAAAGAAAAATATTTTATTTGGGACACGCACAGGAAATACATACAGTAAATAATAAAATTAAAAATTAAAAATAAAAAAACCATAAAAGGAGCATTTAAAAACTAACAGAATTATAACGACCTGTGCGACGCCAAAAAGACTCCTATCACAGCATAATGCGGCGATATTTAAAAAAAAATAATACTACCAGTACATGATTCTGAACACCCAAATAAAATAAAAAAATCTAATCGATCGACCCATTTTCGAGTTTTTGCGAGACTAATACACGGGTGGCAGGGACATCGACGCGAAAACTGTTAACATGGATTCAGTACATGATTCTGAACCACCCTGTGTTGAAATTTTACGTCGGTTATTTAAAAAAATATCAGCTGTTCCATACATTTTGACCGCGTAGGTCTTCGCCGTGATTTTTCTATGAAATAGCAGATTTTTTTTAAATAACCGACAAACATTTTTTTTAGATTAGATTTTTTTATTTTGTTTGTTTTGTTCGCCTCAATACTGGGAAGGCTTAAGAAAAAAGAAAATTACGAAAACCCAAAGGAACAGCCGAAATATCGAAATTGAAATTTTTACAACACAACGTCTGACGGGTTAGCTAATCAAATTATAATTTATAATCAAATTAATCACACTACCAATTCACACACAGTTTCGCGACAGTTTCTAAACGTGTTCACTGCTTGACCGCCACCCATGAACTCTGACTAGCTCCGGCCGGTCCGAGCGTTATGTTGTAGACACTGTCGAGCAGCGCTAGGCGGCGCTGGCGCCCCGATTAATCAAATTATTGACGTATTTCCGACAACCATTTCTCGAAGGACCGAAGGCTGGTGGGACAGACGAGTGTGGGACGCCTCCCAGCTACATGGACCGATGACCTCTAAAAGGTGGCTGGGATAGATTGGATGCGGAAGGCGGAGGACAGGGTGTTGTGGTGCAGCCTGGGGGAGGCCTATGTCCAGCAGTGGACTGCGATACGCTAGAAATTAAATACACAAAATAAAGTGCCTGCCTGGGTTCGAACTCACGACCTACAACTCGTAAGTCGGACCCGATACTGGGCCACCACTGCTCTCTGTTCATTAAGACTATCGAATATTATAATATTCCGACAGAAATAATAAACGAAGTTTTGGTGCACACAACACTATGAAAAAAATTAAGCAGCCGTTCAAGTCCACGCCGTTTGTGTTCCTGAAAACGTTTGGTCACAGCTGTAACCTAACCATACCGAGCGATAGGAGTTCCCTGAACCATCCTTAGTCGCTGCTATCACTTTGCCACCCGTTATCACGCCAAGCTATATCAATCCCAACTAATGAGAAGTGGGCACATTTACATTCAGCTAAGCTGACTTAACGATGAAATTCCCTAACTCAGCCCAGTGTAGCGAGCACAGTTTCGTGACAAGCGAGCAAAGTGAGTCCACAGATGATACGAGCAGTGGTAGAGCTCACGTCGCTCGCTCTTGTCATGTGTAAGTGCACTCGGCTCACTCGTGTCAAAAATGGGCTCGCTTCTTGTGGGTAATCGCGCTCCACTCGCTCGTAAGAAGTATTCACAGTTTTAACATAACTTGCCTTACCGAGGAAGGTATAACCTTAATAATACCTGGAGCTAGTTCAGCAGAAACAGCCGCGGTATGCTCGCTTCGTTCACTCAGATCGAGCGCGGATGTTCCAAGGAAACCCATACCTACACAGGATGGCAATTTAGACACCTGCATCCTATATGGATGCAGATGTCTAAATTGCCATCTCGAATCGGATATGAACTTGTTTAGTGTGGCGGGTAGAATGGTGATTCTACCCGCCACACTAAACAACTTTCCCCATGAAACGCATATCCGATTCGAGATGAAAAAAGAATCCTATACAACAGGAGAGACTATTTCGATTAACGTATGATTAATTTCTTTCGAATTTTGTTTGTCTTCCGTAAAGGCTTTAGCACCTTAGACCACATACATACGCTGCGGCAAGGTACATAAGATCGAAGAGTATGACCTGCTTCTCTGCTTAGCGTTTGTGGACTACGAGAAAGCCTTCGATTCGATCGAGACTTGGGCCGTTCTGCAGTCTCTTCAACGGTGCCAGATTCACTATCGGTAAATCGAGGTGCTGCAGTGTCTATATGAAAACACTTGTACTATTTCGGTCCGACTCCAGGACCAGACCTCAAAACCTATCCTTGTGCAGCGAGGTGAGGTGAGACAGAGAGACGGTATCTCTCCGAAACTGTTCACCGCTGCATTGGAGGATGTCTTCAAGTTTCTGGACTGGAAAGGGGTAGCCATCAACTTCAATGGCCACTACGTCACTTACCTTCGGTTTGCCGACGATATACTAGTCATGGCTGAGACTATGGAGGACCTCAGTATAATGCTCGATAACTTCAGTAGAGCTTCCGAAAGAGTGGGTTTTAAAATGAACAAGACAAAGGCCATATCAAATGCCCATGTAACACCCACCTTCATGAAGATCAGAGACTCTACACTCGAAGTTGTGGGTGACTACGTTTACCTACGACAAACTGTCCAGTTAGGTAGGTCCAATTTCGAGAAAGAGGTCAATCGTCGAATCCGACTCGGCTGAGCAGTGTTCGGGAAGCTACGCAATATCTTCTCGTCTCACATACCGCACTCGTGACCAATGCGTATTGCCACTGATAACCTATGGAGCTGAAACGTGGTCGCTCACAATGGGTTTCATTAGAAGGCTGAAAGTCGCCCCCACAAGGTGGACCGATGACCTTGTGAAGGCCGCAGGAATCAGCTGGATGTGAGAATTACGGAACCGGTCGAAGTGGCAATGTTTGGGGGAAGCCAATATCCAGTAGTGGAAATCTTCCAGCTAAAATGATGATGATGAAGAGGTAGCTAGGTTGTTTATCGTTTTAAACATTAACGTAACGCTCGAAACATTTAAAGTCAAAATATGATTTTTGGTATTTTCAAACTTAAAAAGCAGCGGTAGGGTTAATTGTATACTCTCATTGTCAAGGTAAAAAATGTTGAGGGAGTTATTTCCCTTAAAAAGCTGTTCTTTTTTTTCTGGGCGGCCCTTAATTTTTGGTTACAAAATGTTCGAAACTTGAATGATGTCCTTTAAAAGCGGCGTCGTACATTTCCATACATTTTGCTTCCCTGTGTTATTGTGATATGTGACGTGAACGTCGACGTCCACGAAAATATCGCCACCTTAGAAATTATAAGAGCGCACATTGCAGGGTGTAACTGAATATTTTTTTGTTTAGGGTGCAGATAATGCAGTTTTTTGTATTTTTTAAACAGGTGGAGTAATTTGTTACTGTTAATTTTTGATACAAGGTTATATTTGGGTAATTTTTATACGTCGTTATACTGGGGTAATTTGTTATACAAGGTTATACCTGGGTATTTTATATACAGGCTTATACTGGGTTATATTTAATACAGAATTTAATTGAGGTATATTTTATACAGAGTACAGCTGTGGGAGATTTTATACAACGTTTTACTCGGGTAATTTTCAGTCCCGGGTTTAATTTGGGTATTTGTTAATACACAGCCGCAGCACGTCGCGCGGCGTGCCGGCGCTGCTGCTGTCGTCGCCGCCGCTGTCGGGCTCGTCGTCGTCGGGCTCGCCGCCGCCGGCCGCGCCGCCGACGCCGGCGCCGCAGCACAACGCGGCGCGCGCGCGGCGCTTCCGGCCGCTCTCCATCGCGCCCTAGCACACGCATGCCATGTGAGCGGACTAGCTGAATACGTGCATACACGACCGTACTTCATATTTTGAGTTTATTGAAAAAGTGTATTTGTTCAAATTACTTTTTTATTAAAACTTGGACCTATAGGGGGTCGCTATTGCATTTCTTCTCCACTATCACGCCTTAAACGAGTCACCCTGTATATTGTGTTTTAAATTATATTTTGTTTTGTAAATATTGAGTTAATTTAAAAAAAAAGCGGTGCGTTATTTATTTTATCGTGTTTGTGTTTTTATGTGCCGATTTGGTACTTTTAGCCATAGACTAAATTGGGGTCATTTAGGACACCGAAACCAGAAAATACTGCCAAACGGCCGGATCATCACAACTTTAAGTAATGTTAGCTTACTATTTCAATAATTGCCACTGAAAGTAACACATTAGGCACATAAAAAACATCACTAGAACATTAATTTGCTATAAAATGCTTAATATAGTGTTGTATCTCTTAATTATTTATTAGTTACATTTAAAATGCCACGCTGACACTAAAAGCGTCCGCGTGCTTACAAAGTGACATTGAGTAGGTATACATTATGCCGTACGCGACTTCGAATGTTAGATAGAGACCATCGGTAAACTTCGGATTTGTAAAGCGCTATCTCTGTCTCAATAATTAATCTTTTATAATGGAAATTGTGTTACCCATTATCTGGGTTATGGAGGTCAGATTGGCAGTCGCTCCATGTAAAATACTAGTATTTAGCTGCATCCGGTTAGACTGGAAGCCGACCTCAACGAAGTTGAGAAAAGGCTTGTATTAAAATAGTCGTTTAGTTTTATTTATTAATTATGTGGTTTAAAAAGCTCTCTATATTATTATATTTTTTAAGTTTTTTGAGGAGACAACGACTAAATCATGTCAGCGACAGAGACAGCGCTATACAAATACGATTTCATACGACCATCTCTTTTTGATAGACACGGTTATACGATGTAGATAAACAAAGTTTCATTGAATATGGAGACAAAAAACAAGGGTAAATGTATTAAAGTCACTTTTCTTTGATCGATAGTGCTTAGGAAGTCAATAAAATGTATCTTCTTCTCTCGCAGTATATATATTAGTCAGTCGGCAAGGTAGTAGCGAGTCTGACTGTCCAGGGTCGTAGTGGTGGAGGCATGAGCGCCCAATAAAAGTGTCAGGTTATAAAAATTATGTAGGTATATTTTCATCGCAAAACGTTCACTGTTACATAAGGGCTTCCTAAAATACAGCTACACAAAGAACTGCCACGAACACCACACACTAATATTGGTGTTCACATATCAATGTACGTAGAATACTGTGATAATCACCACGACTTGCAAACTAATTGGTAATTAAGACTAAAATCGCAAGAACCGGTGAAGAGATTGGTGATCTCAGATGGCAGCTAACGCCGATACAGTGTGTCACGGATATTTATGCTGTATAAAAAGTTACAGGCCACAGACCCCTTGGCCACAGTATAATAAAGTAACAGTATTATATCTCGGCAGTCACCTTGAAATAATTACCTGCGGCCGCTCGATAGATAAACCTTCCACGTCCGTGCGTAACTGCTTTTGCGGCGATCCCGTGCTCTATGGTATAAGATATCATTTTAATGGCTTTTCTGAGCAATACCGATAGTTAAAAGTGATATTATATATACAATTGTGAGATAATATTCGATTGGCAAAAAAATGGTGATCTAAGGACGGTGATTCTCATTATAGTAATAATTTCAAGCTGAAACTAATTGCTTGGAATGCAATGTGCTATAATATGTATTTTATCAATAACATAAGGACACATCCTGTTTCTGAAAGATTAGTCAATGTAATCTGTTGTCGAATGTCAAGTGAACGTTTATTATTGATTGTTGTTGTTATTCAACAATTAAAATAGGTAATATTAGACGCAGACAGCAGATTTACTTGAACTTTTTTCAGAAACTCAGCTTAGATATGTGTTTTTTAACCAAAATGTCACTTGAAAGACGCATTGACACTTTGCTAGTGCGTGTTACTGAGTTTTAGTGACAAGAAGATGTTCTAACAGCTGGCTGTTAGAACGATTTTAGTAAATAAATGCTAAGTTTGTGTAAAAAGGTTCTGAACTCAATGAAAATGTTATCGTAATAATAAGTTACGCTAAATATTGTCGAACTAAAATTTGAATCGAAGACCTTTCATATCTCCATTTAATAAGTTAACTACTGAAGAAAAAGTAATATAGTTTTAGTTAAAAACACATATTTAAGAAATACAAGTTCGGTTGGCAAATGTTAATTCTTAAAGGATAAATGGAGTAGGTTAAAACAGGTAATTTTAACCCAAAAGTACCTTTGCACCAAATCTGCATTTTATAGTCAAAGCATTTATTTCAGTTAAGAATTGACATTACGAAACCAATCTGTATAATTGTTACATACAAATAAAAACGAGCATGTCATGTACAAAATTCGTTTCTACCCTCTTAACAAAAAAAGTTATAACATTTTACAAAATGGGTGCAACATAGTTCAAAATTTGTTAATATATGTATGTATCGGCTGGTTGGAAAATAATATTTTAATACTTCTCTATCCTTTACGTCGATATCTTGATACTTTTAAGAGGATCTATATATCGATGAAATGGTGGGATAGCGTAATTTTTAAAATACTTAGATATGGTTAAGGTATAATAATGTTTATGCTTTTGAACGTATCGACTGGGCTATATTGTTATTGTATTTCGAATGATCGGTGTATTTTGTGTTTTCATTTGTATACTTCTGTGAGACGATGGCTTAAAAACTATTCTCAAGTTGATAGTGTGGAGTTAAAATAACATTAATTACACCTTTCAAAAGATT
Source organism: Agrochola lota (assembly GCA_947364205.1). NCBI lineage: Eukaryota > Metazoa > Arthropoda > Insecta > Lepidoptera > Noctuidae > Agrochola > Agrochola lota. The sequence continues at coordinate 1,057,572 of OX376246.1, read as the reverse complement.
CTGAGATAATCTACAATACTATCATATCAGCCAATTTACCTCTTTTACATATCCCAAAAATAAACAGCCTGCAGCAGTCCGATGCTAGACATAGGCGCTCCCAAATGCCGTGACATCGCAAAAGTAAAAGTTAATTATGATAGAACACAAAATATATTGACATTTGAAACATTTACAAAACAGAATGTAATAGATTTATAAATGATTGTCACAAGTTTATGTTGTAATAGTTAATATACAAGGCATTGTGCAGCGATGTTAATCTTTAAAGGGTAAAATGGGGTTATTATAACCCAAGACAAAATCAGCCTGTATACTCACTCAAAAAAAAAAAATTGACATCACTGAACAAATTAACTTGTAAACATCGCTCAGAGAGAAAGTGAAAATATTAGTTTAAAATCCAACTCAGTGGTGTTAGTACTATGACAGAAGTGCTACCACAGGAGAGTACAGAAGGCGCACTCCGCATTTTAGGTATGAAGGTGCCGCGGCGCGACGCGGCGGGCCCGTCTTGTCGGGACAATTCAGTGAGCGTAACTTTACGTAGTCAGATGATATAAGAGCATGATAGAAAGAGAGACAACTTCTAGGTGAATATATCTTTTGGTAATTAGCGCTGCGCGACCTGAATTGCACTTTAGAGTGTCGTAGCAAAAGTCGCTTTTTGTTTAAATGATTTTGCGGAGTTAACCATCTGTATTAATTTGTGGTAGGTGTATAGTATGCCCACATTATGTATTTGTTATTTAATAGTACTAAACTATTAAATAATGATAGTATGGACGAGTTTAAAACGAATCTATCAGGCGTATGTTTAGTTTGATGATCTCGGCACGACTTTTTAAGTGGTGTCATTGTAATATTGTTCAGGTAACTGGCAACACAAGTTTCATAGACAACATAGAACTATGATATAGGCAATAGAAGAGAGTTACATAACATCACGCATCATAAGGCGGAGGTCTTATCATTATTTTTTGTATTTTTTTAACCACAACGGGGTAGCTCTTGGCCTGCATCTCACCTGTTGGTAAGTTATGATCAGGCCGATGGTGGAAGCGAGCTTCACCCGGAATCCTCAACCACAGAGGAACTGGCTATCTTACCTCTAACTGCCGAAACACAACAACGCTGTTAACATTGTTGTTATGGCGGCAGACTTAGATAAGATGGTGGTAGCTAGTCAGGCGAACTTAGATCAAGCCCTACCACCAACCATACCGAGCAGAAAATCTTGCTCCCGCTGGTTAAAATGTTATGAAATGTGTTGCCAGTTATCTATTGAATATTATAATAATATCAATATAATGTGTAATGTGGTTTGTGTGCGTGTGTTTATAAACAGTGATATACCATCACGCCCGTTTTCCTCGAGAGGGTGGGCACAGGTGTATATTGAACTCTTTCATTATGCATAAGTAGATACTCACACGCACACAACTTCCCACACGATACTGTATAAACGTATACCGAGTCAGTTTTCAATGACCGGCCAATTGTCACAGGCTGTTCTACCCATAAATATGAACAGCTTTCACTATGGAACCAACCCTAAAATCACGAAAAAAATATCAGCTGTTTCATACAAAAGTTACCTACTAGACCAAAATGTATGAAACAGCTGATATTTTTTTCGTGATTTTAGAGTTGGTTCCATAGTGAAAGCTGTTCATATTTATGGGTAGAACACCCTGTGACAATTTGGCCGGTCATTGAAAACTGAGCCTGTATATATAAATAAATATATATATATATATTAATTGTAGACGCCATCGCCATTCAATTCTAGTCTTGCCGCTTAGTTACTGCTATGTAATGATTATTATTAAAATATTAATAGAGATAAGTATTACGATATTATTAAATATTAAAGAAAAAGAATATCTGAAGCTGGGCTCAGCTTCGCTCTTGTCTTAAGCGTGGAACACACTTGTAACACGCTTTAAACTGCCGTCGGGTGTCACAAGTGTAGCCTGACTTGTAAAAGAACACACTTCTGACACGTTAAGGCGAAAGCGCTAGGGTAGTCGGCGAAATTCAAATTTTGTTACGTTTCTTGCAATTTGCAGGTCAGTATCAGATTTTATATTGTTTGAAATATGATTCGCGACCACAATATATATGTATTTACAGAATAATTATAGTAATTAAAATCATCAATCCAACGCTCTGTTGAAGTTCAAATTACCCTATTGAATGACTATTCCATAAAGTCATGTATCGTCTTGTATTGATGTTTCTATTGATTATAATTCTGTCAAAAACATAGTTGTTGCAGTCGCGAATCATATTTTAATCAACAAGCAACCTGACACAGCCCTGCAATAAAAAAAAAAACGAACATTTGAATTTCGTGAGCTTTCTTAGCGCATCATCCTTAACAGTATCGTCGGGTGTGACAAGTGTAGCCTTGCCTACAATGTCGTCTCGATTCGCAGACACGCTGCCGTCTCACGATCGTACGTAAATATATATAAACTAAATCATACATGTATCTAATAGGCCCGATGCCACTCGCACGCCTAATATAATGTTAATTTGCCATTTATTTTATATCTACCGAATGCACAATGAACTTTAATAAAAGGTAATTGTCCTTGTTTATGTGTTTTATTTATTTATAAACTAACATAACATTGTGCCTGTATATCCCGAAAGGGCTGGAATAGGTGTCAATTATAGTTCCGTGTAATAGGGGGCGAGCCTATTGCCACAATCCGGGCACACTTTTAGGCACCGGTCAGCGCCGGCCCAAGAATTCCTGGCGCCCTAGTCGAAAGACTATAACGGCGCCCTTTTATGAACATTCGAAACAAAATAAAACAATAATGTAAACAGATTAATTATGTAATTTTTTATAAAAAATATTAGTTCTTATTACATAATGGAGAGTATTCCTATACGGGCCGGGCGATTGACGCCGTCGAGCAGTGTTGCCAAACCAAAAAAAAAAATCTATAGTAAAGTGGGTAATAATGTAGAGAATTTTAAAACAAAACAGCAAAACTGTCGAGAATTTTATTTGCAGAATAGCTCTAGGATTCTCATAGCCAAGTAAGCATAAGTAAGGAATTTTAGTGATAGTTTAGTTCGGTGTACAAGAGAATCGGCACCAATGTCTCTCTCTTCCTCAACCGCTTAAGCCCCAGCGTCGCAGATCGGCGATGCAAACACATTCTCGTCGAATAAATCATTCGTATGCAAAAATATGAATGGACAACACTGCAAAAAAATGTTGAAACTGACAGTTCGCGCACGTCAAACGCGAGTCAACTAAGCTGCGGTCAGTGCGCGGTCCGCATGTATTTAGGTTAGGCTTAAAGATATTTATTGCCCATAAGAACTATATAACAGTTCACTTATAATGAGATACAGAGTTACTTCTAAATAATAATATATAATATTTGCCTCTGGGGCGTTGGTGACGTTATATGGTACATACACATGTTTCTTGAGTTTGCTCTTAAATATATTAATACTATCACATCTCTTTATATCATTCATTCATTTTATTTCATTATTTAAAATAGTTTTATTGTGTAAATCGACGGGAAGTGGTGTTTTTTAGATTACTAAGTAGTTTTTACATCGTGGTTGATAATTATTTGCACTAAATAACATCGTATTACACCTATTTATTGCGAAAAGTGAATTTTGTGTTATTTTGTGTTTTGTGTGTGTAATCGCTGGTAAGTGCATTTAATTTTAATAACAAATAAAAAAAAAACAATAACATATTTCGTTTTAAAATATTTATGACGAAAAATATTTTTACGTAAACAAACGGTTAGTACCTACTCAAATGTTGTAATTTTTTGTGTTTTTATTTTCTGTGTTTGTCTGTAAAAAAAACCCTGTTCTTAGATAACTTATCTATTCATAAAGTACCCTGCAAACTCTCGTGTAAATTGGAACAGTAGTTTTATCAGAAATCGTCTTATCACTAACCGGCGCAACGGTCGATAAAAAACTTTATTTATCAATTCTAACAAACGCACACGTCAGTTCTAATCATTACAAAGAATCCTCTGTCTAAACACGAACCCAAATCAACTATCGATAACACCGTAGACGAAAACAAAAAGCTCGAGTGTTTTGTTTATTTATGTGCGGTAGTAAATCTGTCACCGCGGGTGGTCGTTCGGTACTCAGCGGGTATGGCACGCGTCGCGCGGGGTCCTCTGGCAGTAGAATGACCCTTGCTGAAAAGACAAAAACCTATTATTTCAAAATATGTTTACTTCTCACTCTTACTAAAGCGGTTAAACTAAAAATGCAGTTGGTGGTCTTACAAATACAAACATTTACGAACAAGTGACTACTAATTTAGTTCGTGTTACCTGTTACTGACCAGTCATTCCTAGTCAAAACTTCGGATACGATTTTCAACTTTAAATGAAAAGAAATGAAGAATATATTCAAATGAGATTTAAATACGTATTTATCATCCGTAAAAAAATAACAGACTGTTATTTAATAACAGATATTTGGATCTGTTATTTTTGTGTAACAGTAACTGAGCAACAGTGATATCAGATATCGCACGACACGCGAAGCGTTCTGTATTGTTGATGTCTTAATAAATAAATATTTCAACTATAAAAAGCAGTTTTGCATGGTCTTTCCTTGGTTGCCATTTGTGTTGAAGTAAAAGTTCGTTCCATTTTTATATAACACGACAGTTATGAGTTTTCATAGTAATTTATTTGGCCGCTAAAGAAGACCTATGGATTTTCATACAAAGATTGCCGGCCGGGCGCTCGCATGTTTTCCAGTACCGCAATTTCGATTTGTCTCGAAGAAGGTTGTCAAAATAATGTTCGAATCTGTAAGCATGTTTGAGAAAATTGTATTTTTTAACTTAAAAACATTCATCTCTAATGAATAAATAACATAAAGTACATACTGCAATTACTGCTACAATGTGACATCAAAAATTTCGCGTCTTACCTGATTCCTAAATTCTTGCCTGAACAAATACACAGTTAAAATCACAGAACATTTATACTCTACGAGATTACAAAACACCGACACTGCCAAGCCAACCAACGTTCGCCATTTTAAAATGAACAGCCACAAAGCCACAGAATATATTGACCACAGACTAAATATATACTCACAGAGTATGAGAACAGCTGTGATCACAGATTATATAGAGAACACGTTGCTGTGATGAACTTCACTATGCGTTTGCACTGGCCAAACATTCACGACAAAACATGTTGGAATCTCTATTTTCTGTCAATGTTCCAGAGGTTCCATACAATTTTTGACAGGACCTAGAGATTTCAACATGTTTTGTTGCGATATTGCGATGTTTCGGCAGTGCAAACGCACCACAGAACACTACGAGAACGCATAGTTATGTTGAAATTAATGTTGCCACTGTAGCGGCATCTACAAACTACGCATCAAAGACCTGACGGCACACAACATCCTGACGTCACACAAATCCTGCATCGCGCAATTAGAGTTTACCGCGCGATAAACATATATACAAGCTTCCCGACTTCAACCTCTGGGCAGTTGCCCGCCAGACATCACACCCGTCTGGTCGGAGGATCCTGGTGGTGGATGAGTGAACTTTACACCCTGTTCCTCATGCCCCTAAACCACTATAATAGAGAAAAAGAGACTCAACTACGAAAAAAACACTGCGCTGGGTAAAATATCTTTATTTCTTGTTTTGTGGAAAAAACTCCGTTTTTTCCGCTCACTGGAGCAGCAACCTACCGCAACCTAACTTTATGAGTTGGGTTTAAGTTGTTTTTCCGAAAACTCATACTAATTTACATGTTTGGAAACTAAGACGTGAGTGAACGTAGTCTAAACATTTAGGACCTACTGTCTAGTGGTTGCATGCGCGTTTGCTTTACATGGGTTCGATTCCCAAGTCGGACAGTGTTATTGGATTTTCCATTAGGAATAATCAGAAGCAGCCTGGAGTCTGCATTTTGTGCCCGGTTTATGGCAATAGGCTCGCCCCTATTTAAAGGATATATTCTCCTTTTATCCTAAAAACGAGCAAATTAAAATACGTCGGGGTCGTAATAGATGGCACTCTTTTAGAAAACATGTTGAAAGTCCAGTAACAAGCGTACGCAAAATAATATATTATGTTTAAAAAAACGGACGAGACATCTGCCATTTTGGCTGACAGTACTAACCTCTCGGAAAATGGGTTGGCACCATCTGACCGCCAACTCCAGCACTGCGCACGCTCATTTGTCAAATCAAATAGCGCGCACTGCCCCACAGTGGAACGAATGTATGAGAGAGGTTGGACGTAGACATCTCCGAAAAAAAAGAGTTAAATTATGCCAAACGAATGATGCCATCTTATTCGATTACCTAATGCCTTCATAACTTGTGCTTATAAATTTCTTCATAACTCCCATATTTCGGAAGTCATTTGAGAAAATGTGATATTTTACTATGAAAATGAGTGTATCGAGCTCTCTCCCTCCTGATTCCGGCCTTGTTTCAAGTAGCGGTCTCTAATATCATAATGCTAATACTAAGAGCTATATTTAATACTAAGACACATGGTGCGCCAAATGTGCACTTTCTGGGATAAAAGGAAATTAAAATTTAAAAAAATTAAAATGTTTTTTCCTCATTTGTATTTATTTTAACTGCAGACAGACGTATGTAGAGGTCGTATATAAATATATTAAATATGGTTTTTTTAAATCTTGTGTATTATTTACGAAAATATTCATAAGAACAGATGAGAGTATGACTTTTTTCACATAATATTTTATTTATACAAAGTTGATAGGACAGAGGGGCTTTCCTTTAAACTGCTTATACTAGGAACCATTTTCAAGCTCTGTACCAAAAATCAATTAAATATGAGCAGTAGTTTAGTCGCAAATGATTTTTTAAGTTTTTGCCCCGTTTGAACACGATGTATCTTTCCTAACAGCTGTTTATGTTACGCATAGGTCATGCACCTTAAAACGATAAATCTGAGTATAACCTACGATGCGTTGTAGCCGCTGTGACGCAAGTCACAAGTACAACCAAATATTTTCGCTAAAAAGATGACAATGCAAACAAGGAAGCAATAAATACACACACACTTGCACTTTCACTACGAGAGTGACAATCATAGCAAAACATCCCGCGCGTAAAAGAAATAGAAATAGGTCAGTGTGTTGCTATTGCATCCTAGATCCTTGCGATCGGTAAGTGGGGCTTCTGGTTTTTTCAGTGCACCGACGCTATCCTTTCAGAACGTACTTATGTTACGTAACACGGAAGCACCTGCGCCGTTTTCGTTTTGTCGAACTCGCGCGCTGACAATTGTGATTTTGTTTTGGTATTGTGATAGGACACTAAATAAGTTTAAGACAGTATTTCTTTTTTTATTGTGACAGGACACTACATAAGTTTAAGACAGTATTTCTTTTTTTATTATATATATATTATATATATATTTATTTATTTGTCAGAAAACAATGATCCATAATGGTTAGTAACAATTGAAACTTATAAACTATGTTAGTAGGCACAAAAATCACAAAATAAATATTACAAAATTAAATAGGCATTTGAAAATTTAAATTGGATTCACGATTTAAAATATAATTATAACATTAGTCTTTACGTGAACCATACAGCAGTGGTTCACGTACTGACAGTCAAAACGTTCAGAAAACGCGCTCAGGATACTGTTGCGGCTGCCCCGCATCCTACGCACCAGGGATGTGCACCGTTTGCGCATGATTGTGTGGAAACAATCCACACGAGCTTCGGCAAACATCCCCGACGCGCTACAGAAGCGAGGCAGCCCCAAGAGCACCCTGAACGCATTGTTATACTGGACACGTAGGGCTCCGTACTGTTTCTGCGTGTAATCCAACCACAGACTGCCAGTATAAAAGGACGTACAGAATGCCCTAAACAGGGCTATTTTGACGTCCCTCGAGCACCGAGCAAATCTGCGGGCGATCATATTTGCACGAACAGACAGCGCCCTACGTTCCCTTTCGATGTCTGCATCATCTTTCAGGTCAGAGGTTAATAAATGTCCAAGATATTTAAACATGTCAACTCTTTTAAGTGGGCATCCGTTGAGCTTAATTGCTGGTAAGTAATTTGGACTCCCCCTGGCCTGAAAGACCATGCATTCGCTCTTGCTCGTATTATACAGCAAACCATGTTCTTTTGCATATTTTTCACAAATGCCAATCAGTTTTGCCACTCCACAGACAGAGGCGCTCAGCAGCACCATATCGTCTGCGTAGCTGATATTGTTAAGGCACACACCTCCAATATGGCAACCGACATGCATGCTGCTGAGCCTCTCTATCAGTGCATTAATATATAAATTGAAGAGCTTCGGTGAGGTTAGCCCCCCTTGCCCTCACACCGCACTCCAATCTATACGGGGTTGAGTAAGCCCCCGACCATCGAACAACATTGACCTGATTGCTGTACCAGTATTGGAACACACGAATCAGTTCGTCTGGCACTGCCGCTTGCTGCAGTTTTTGCCACAGCAGGTCATAACAAACCAAGTCAAATGCCTTCGACAAGTCGAGGAAGCAAGCAAACACCGGTGTACTTCTATCAGTGTAGTACCTGAAAGTCTGCTTTAAACACAATATGGCTGTTTCTGTAGAGAGACCGGCTTTAAAACCAAACTGGTTATCATGCAAAGTTAGATATTTATCCAGCTGTGTGTTAAGCAAACTGTCAAGCACTTTTGATATTACAGTGGCCAATGAAATGGGCCTATAGTTGGCCTTATCGCTGACATCGCCGGTTTTATTTTTAATAATTGGCACCACTACAGTTCTCATCATCCGCTCAGGCAGGTAAGAATGTCCTATACAGAAGGAGTAAAACATCGATAAGACCCTGGGCAGATGATGACCAGCATGTTTAAGATGTTCAATACTTAAATCATCGTGGCCAGGAGACTTACCCCTCGACATAGACATAATTACATGTCTTACTTCTTTTGCCGTAAACCGGACGCTGAACTCCTGACCACTACCACTAGGACTGCTTGTGAACTGTGACGGTCCCAATGGTGACGAGACAGCGAAGTGCTGCCTAAATAGTTCGGCAATTCCATTGACATCAGCAGCGCCGCTAACACTCACAGGCAGGCCCGGCCTACTATTGAGTTTATCGGTGGACTTCCAAAAACTGCGGAAATCGCCCCTAGAATGGTGCGACGCCAACTTGTCCATTTTAATTTGGTCACTATGGTTCTGGCACCAACGTAAGCGCGACTTAAAAATTGTTCGGCTTGTTTGCATTTCAGTCCAAACCCGACCCTCACGTGGTCTGCCATACGACACCCACTGCTCAAACTTTTGCCTGGCCTGCCTGTGAGCATCACTCACATGCTTATTCCACCCCATTACTGGTTTCCTATTTCGCACATAATTTATCTCGTTACTGTCAGAAGCGGCTTGGCACAAAATATTAACAATGTCATCATACATTTTATCAATAATAATTCTGTGGTCCAATTTATTACAAACATAGTCACAACATGCACTTAATTCATTAGGAAAGTCAATATATTTTAAATTATCATTACAAAATTTTGTATAAATGTCAATTTGATTAATTTTTCTATCTCCCCATTTTATTTTATTACATGATTGATTTTTATTACTATTTGAATTGTATAATTTAGTTTTAATTTCATTTAAGTTGCATTGAATTACAAGAGGGTAGTGGTCAGACCAAAGTACATCATATTTAACATGTACATTTATAATCGTGCTCATCGCTGCTTTGGTAGCAACACAGTGATCTAGCCAACGTCTCGAGCCGTGCGCATCGCTTATAAATGTATATGTGTCAGAGTTAACGCCCAACAGTTCAACATCAGCACATAATAGTTCAGATTCCCGACAAAAGGAAACTAATTCAATATAAAATTGTTCATTGGGGTGCGAATTAAAGTCTCCGAGTATAAAAGCAGTTTCAATATTGCTATCATTAATTGTGGCACTCACCAGACTTAGGCAGTCCGTAAAATCCGTTAAGTTTGCACTATTATCCGTCGGCATGTATACACTAAACACTAGAAATGAGTTTGATTTCATGCATACTTTAACGGCACATACTCGCGGGTTATCGCACTGCACTACCGATACGTCGTCAAAAACACTTTTCCGCCACAACAGTGCAACCCCGCCGTAGGGCCGACCTCGTAGCATGCCGGCCGTGGTGTCCACCGCCGACGTCCCGGTGCACCCGAAGTCATCGTCGATTTCGCTCTGGAACTTTGAACTTTAAACTTTGGTTTTGTTTGTGTGTGTGTAATTAAAGTGTTCAACAATGCCTCGTGTAACTTACACGGCGTCAGAATACACTGACATGATTTTAATTTACGGCGAATGCCGTGGACACGCAGCTTTAGCTCTGCGAACATACCGAGAGAGGTATGGTGACAGCCGCAATTGCCCTAGAAACGCCCGCACCATACAATTGGCAGTACAAAGATTAAAGGACAATAAAAGTATAGTGCCGCAACAGGAGGGATTGCCACCGCGGCAAATAAACGTAATAACATAACAACGCGGTAAATTTGTGCATTCAAGTGAATGGAGGACACAACGAAAATTTAAAAATTTTGTGTTTTTGTTGTGATTGTTGTTGTGCGCGTACCTACTTCAAAACCTTACCTAACATAAAAGCCAGCGCGAGCGGAGGCCTAAGCCGCCGCCCGCGCTACTGCCGCCGCCGGACGGCCGCTTTGACACGAGATAACACACGCCGCGCTCCGGCGCGCGCGCGACGTTGCCGCTTTGTTACCTAGGTATCTAAGATTAGTTAAATTTATTTACAAAGGGTGGTTGCATTTTACTCTGATTTCTAAGCTATTTAGTTTGTTTGAAAAAAAAAAAACTCATTTTTGGTGCTTTTTATTTTTATACCGTATCGAATTAATACTAAACACGTATAGAATACGTAGTGTAATTTAATGCCCCTCTGTCATATCAACTCTGTATATGTTTTACAATAACGATAAAAACACTGTATTTTAGATAATAAAATAATAAATTACCTAGTTTAATTAATATATATAAAATAAATAATTAAGATGTAAGCTCTAATTTACTAAGTTACACATTTTAAAACAATATCAACATTTAATTATCATCGTCATCATCATCATCGTCATCAATTAATTCAAATTCAGAATCGATATCCGCTAAATCATTTATGTTAACAAATTCGATATCACTTTTCTCAGAATCCGTAAGCTCATAAAATTCCTTAACAGAAGATTTTTTTACAAACTTATTTACTTTTGGACGAATGCTTGTAACAAGTGGATCAGAAGACGGTAAAATATTATGCATAATATCTTCATTGCATGAGATACTGCTATGCTTTCGTGAATGCCCCTCTCTATATTTTCGAAAATCTTTATTTTTAGCCTCAGATGCCTTCTTCGGATAGAAAACCAATGGGCACAATTGACAAGTTCTGAACTATGTCTGGCCCATGCATTAAAATTTTATGAAGTGAAGAAGGCATATAATACCATGGGTATAACTCCACGTAAAGCTTAGCAGTATCAAAGCAGAACTCTCGGAATTTAGTTACGTTGATCTTCTCTCCTGATGAAATACACTGCAAGATCACACAGATTTTTCTTAAAAGCATAGCGTCTATTCCGGTCAGTTCAGCAGATTTAGTGTAGTTTTCAAAAAATCTCCTTGCCGAGTTGCCATTGTTGGTGGATCCACTGCCTTGTTTCACAACATCGAGAAGTAAGCCCGTTTCTCTTCTTACAGCCTCTTGAACTCTTTTCTTCCTGTCATCAACTTGCCTTTTTGCTATATCACCCTTTGCTTGCCATGACTTTATGTCTAATTTGTAGGAAATGTGTAATAAGCATTCCATTGAGCGAATCCAAGCGTGAAGGGAGTCAGGGGGGAGGGGGAGGGTGTCCTCGTTTGCGTGTTTATCTTTGATTAACTGTAAATTATTCATCTCTTTAGGACTAGCCTTGCACATGTCACACACTGAAGCTGCTGTATCGGATATAATGGAATCAATTTTACCATCAATCATTGTCGACAGCAGTTGGTGTTTGACAGTAATTCTATCAGTGATGGTGGATGGAGTTAAGGCTTCAATGTCAGCTTCGATTTCAGCCATCTCTCTCTGCACATTTTCTTTGGTTTCTTTTATAAACTTAAACAATATTGGCCGGCAAAATGAAATGGAAGATGGTCGCTCGTTTTCCCAAATGGTTACACCTTTTGAGACGAGCCGCAGTGTTACAAGACTAATCATAAAATTACTAGCAAGATCGATTTGCTCATCTTCACTCGTCCTTTGATGATAAATGCTTTGGCTAGATGATCCGTCAAAACCCCATTTGCTGGTCAAAATGAGCTGTTGATTGGGATCAACAGGGATTTCTAACGACCTAATAAGCCTTCTTGAGGTTAAATCCATCAAGGCTTGTAATTTGATTTTTGACTGACTGTGTCCATTTTGCATAAATGCGGTAGCAAAATCGACGACACCAGTCTTTTAAACTTGTTTCAGAACTTTCACATAACTGAACACAACAGTTATCTTTTAAAAAACTGAACAAATAGTTATAGTCGCGTAAATCTTTATGTGCGCGTGCGCATAAAGCAACGTGAAGATCAAGATTTGTATTAAAATTTGGAAAATACATTGCGACATTAGCGTGGCTACAACGAGGTGTAAATCAACACTGATTTTAAAGTTACCAATCATTTGTTAAATATTGCAAGGTAATTAGTTTGAAAATGATGCATGCTAAATTAGTGTATTAAGAGCCATTTAGTAATTAAATAATAGCAATCTTCTTATCAGTAATCATTAGTGCATCAGTTTTATATGTAAACCTTAAGTCCCTAATCACTTATCCTAATTCTCTTATATCTTCTCTAATTGGCTGCTCAGAAATGTTATTGTAATAAGGTAAACCTTTAGAAAAACGTTTTAATCAACTAAATAAACAAAAAATTATATTTTTGTGTTATAAAATAAACATCACTCTTTATCCCAGAAAGTGCACATATGGCGCACCACGTGTCTTAGTATTAAATATAGCTCTTAGTATTAGCATTATGATATTAGAGACCGCTACTTGAAACAAGGCCGGAATCAAGAGGGAGAGAGCTCGATACACTCATTTTCATAGTAAAATATGACATTTTCTCAAATTACTTCCGAAATATGGGAGTTATGAAGAAATTTATAAGTACAAGTTATGAAGGCATTAGGTAATCGAATAAGATGGCATCATTCGTTTGGCATAATTTAACTCTTTTTTTTCGGAGATGTCTACGTTCAACCTCTCCCTGAATCAATTCATGGGGTAACTAAAACTAAGTAAGACTAACGTAGTCAAAAACGAATTAAGTAGACACTTCGCTATCATGTCCATTTTCAACTGCTCTTGATTCTTTCGACACCACTTTAGTCTACCTTTAAGAATTTACGAGCGTACGTAAGCGGACGGTGAGCAATGGGTAGCTCGCCGTCCGATTAGGACCAGGCCCGGGTCGACAGCGCGTTGTGTTCCACGCGCGCCTCAAAGAGATGTCAGCACCAACTGACGGGGTCCGTAAGGACCAATGCCTGCCGGGGTTGCGAGTTTGTCCGAAAGGGATATCGCGGCCTCGGCACACAGGCAACGGAAGGAACACGGGTGGGTTTTAGTCAGTAAAAATGTGACACACCCTCCCGCTCCGGCCAGAGCGGGAGAAGTTATTTGATAATATTCCACCCTCAAAAAAAAAAAAATAATAAGTGTGGCAGGGACATCGACGCGAAAACTATTACCATGGATTCAGTACATAGTTCTGAACTCCTTACTTTGAAATTCTTTGGAAAAAATCTGCTGTTTTATACATTTTGACCGCGTAGGTATTGCACTTTTCTATGAAACAGCAGTTTTTTTTTTGTCTATCTATCGGTTAGATAGAGAGCTCCAGTTCGCAAAAAGTGAGTTTTGTTGAACCTGTTTTCATTGCATGTCTACTACTACTCTCTCAAATACTACATCTGTTTTTAATCCGAAATGTCCGCTATTTTCACCTTCTAAACCTAGTTTTCAAAATTTGGGAATGACAACCCATAACTAAGTGCCTAATTGAAATGACTTAAAAGTTTAAGTACATAAGTATATGAGTTTATTAAAATGTTTTACAGTATTTAACACAAATAACTATTTACACTAGATACTAAATACAATAACTAACTATACAAATAAATACAAGAAACAAAGGGACACTTCACACACGTCGAAGTATTAGTCCGCATCGCTGTCATCCGGAAACGTGCCCAGAAGACTAATAATTCTTTAGCCACAGAACGAGCGAGGTCGCGTGAAGTGTCGACCAGTCGGCGAGAAATTTCCTTAAAAAGGAGACGCGCACTCGAACCCCACGACCCGAGCGTTTCAAACCCTAACCCTAAATATAAATGTACTTACCCATAAGGTTACAGTATTTGCGCCGCTTGAGGGTCTCAGCAGTCGCAGCAGCGGCGCCAGCACAGCCCGCCGTGCTAGGAACATGAGATGGTGCAAGGGTGTCGACACAGGTCGCGTCCCACACACCAGAGGCCTACCCACCTGTGCCTACCCACCTTCCAAGGCACCAAACGCAAAACAAAACAGCACAACTGTCATCTTTGACAGCGCTCACGGTTATATTAATAAAAGGCATGGTCGACGTTATCGCAAGATGGCGCATGTCATGACGTCATCTATGACGATTCACAATACATCGTTATCGCGCTAAGGCTTATTCGGAACGGCCGTTCAAATCGCTCAAATCGATTACAGCCTAACTCGGAATGCGGGGTCAATATGCAAGTTTTGACGTTGAGCGAGCACCGTGAGAACGTTCACGGGCGTTCCGAATTGAAGATAGCCCTCGACTGTAGAGATGTGTCCCTCACTCATGAGGTGCCTCGTTTGAGGTACTCGTGATCGCAAATTGAAAGAGTTACTCGAATTTCAACAATGAACCAACTCACTCGTTCACGCGTCCTCACTTAAAAATTGACATTGACATTATTGACGCGAGTACTCACGAGTGAGTATTGAGTGAGCTTAGTGAGTGAATGAACCGACTTTCATAATTATACATACATCGACGTACGACTCCTCGCCTCAAATGAGGGGTACCTCTTGAGGACCTCACGAGGTAAAATGAGGTACTCCCTCAACCTCATATAAAAATGATGAGTTACCCATCACTACTCGACTGTCATAATTGTGATATCTAACTCGGAACGTCCAATATTGATGTCAGCGCTGTGAGCGATTACTTTCATATTCGGAAAGCGGCCATAGAAAAGACTATTATGACAGCTGATTGACATTGACATTAATGACATAAAGAACATAACGAAAACAAAGTGCGCAAAGGATTATTTTTACTGAAAATAGGATTATTTAAACCTACATAATCAAATCATAGCAAAATGTTATCGAATTCTATCAGACGGGCGAAAATAATTACAAATGCAAGTCCCCTTCTAAGGTTAGTTAGATAAAAACATTTACATAACCTAAAATCGTAGTTTTTCAACTCTATTTATACTTCTTTTACTCAAACTGTAGACAAATTATAGGCCCCTTTTTTAGCAAGGAAATGTGATAGGATATAATAGGGACTCAACATAGTATAAGAGTGGAATGAAATAAAATCGTTTATTTTCCAGATATTTATCAAAGTTTCAATTGATATACATATAGTCAAAGATTTAAATCGTAGATGTGCCCTCACCGATTGAAATCTTTGCATATAGTAACATAAGATATCGTAATAAACTTATACAGTAGGTACAATACAATATTACACATTCGCATAACATCGTGGTATAGTGGTCGCAAGCGCTACAGCTGAGCTTATGGTCATGGGTTCCATTCCCAGATTGGGCAGTGTTATTGGATTTTTCTATCTGGAATTTCTCTGTAGCAGCCTGGACTCTGGATTTATGCCAGGTTGATGGAAATAGGCTCGCCTCCTTTTACATGGACCTTACATAACTGGCGAAATGTGAGTGTACTACTACTACGTACTACGTAGGTAGACCTCTGCGCAATCCTTTGGGGAAACAAGGTGTGATGTTATAAAAAGTCTTTTATTTCTTGCATTTACAGTAATATCTTAATTCTAGTAGGTATAATATTTGGTTAGATTAACTTAGACTAATTGTTAGTTTTATTAATTTCTATCTAATATCTGTTCTTTATTTATAAATCTATATTTTTGCAAGAACCCTAGTTTGGGTAAAGGTCTCCTCCAAGGATGCCCATTTGTGTCTGTCTTGAGCGACTTGTCTCCAATTTGGGCCTGTTGTTCTTGTGATCTCATCTTCCCATCTTGTCAGAGGTCTCCCTCTGTCTCTTTTGCCTAGTGGGCCTTTCCATCGGGTTACTTTTACGGTGTGATGTTATGTTACATAAAATACTTTTCGCAGAAAATAGGCTATATAGGTGGTTGCCTTTACAATTTTATGTTTTATAAACTGCAGTGCGGTGCGTGGGAAGGCAGCGTACGAAGGAGAGGGGAAGACCACGGTGCGCGTTATCAACCAGGAGGCTGACGCTGGACTGATGATCGACTCATATGCCACGGTAAGCAGTTACTTTCTAAACTTTAATTCAAAATCGGCTACAGTTGTATTACAGAAAGATAGTCAGGCCTGCTTTGCAAGGCTCAGACAGGCGCGACGCCGCACAGGTCGAACAGTTTCGGTGAAGATTTCATAGAAATTGTTCCACCTGAGTCCATCGCACGGTGGTCTGAAAATCGGCTTTCATAGTATTAGGGATTTCAATTTCCAAGTGCCGGATATCGCTTTTATTCGTTATTACTATATACAAAAATAACACCTGAGTTAATTCTGCACAAAAACTAAAATGGGTAATAACTAATAGAAGCAATATCCAGAAAAAAATCTAGCCCTTGCAAATTGAAATCCCGAAGTCTATGAAAGCCGATTTTCAAACCAACGTGCGTCGCGTCGCGCCTGTCTGCCGGAGCCCGAGGCTCCGGTTTGAAGATGCCAGAGACAATGAAGTTTTAAATACAGGGTCAAATTTAATTAGCTAGCGAAACTGCAGACTTGGTGGTATCGATATCTAAAATTTAAAAAAAACTCGTTCACCTTCTAGGAAAGCACGTGTTTACGTTGGTCCCGGCTGCCATTCATGGGCCTTTGACAGCTGTATGGGTTGTCTAGAAAAGGCACACATGACAAAAAAAACTCTTCCCGTACATTTCAAAGTGATCAATCATCTAAACCACAATCCTAAAATACGTATTCCCTTACTGCCCCATCTCAAAAATCCACACTGCATATTCATTAGTTAACTGTGCCTTGTTTCAGTACGGCTTCAAGCTGAACAACGGGCTCACTGTGCTCGGACCAATGGCCATATTCCCAAAGTAAGGCGACTTTAATTACTGCTATTGTTATACTCTATCAACAGCATGTGACTTTGAGAGACGAATAACTGTTGATGGATTTCTCCACTTCCTAAAGATAAAGATAAAGATATATTTATTTTGTAAAACATGAGTACAATATTTAGGTCTTATATGTAAGTTAGGTAGCTACATGTTTTGCCATGTATGGCGTACAAAATTAGTCGCACTAAGCAGACAATACAATAAAATAGAATTTAAATTAAAATGGCAAAATTCAAATAATACAAAAAAAAAATTAAAGCAACACAAAAAGAAAAAAAATAATAATAATAATGTCAATATCCAAACAATACTAGAAACATAATTAAATAATAATGTCATAGTCCAAACAAATACCAGAAATAAATTAAAATCACAATGTCATAAAAATTCAAAGAATTCCAAAAATAAAATTAAATCATGTCAAAATCGAAACAAGACCACAAATCAAAGTGCAAGTTCAATTCTAGTGCTTTAGCTAGGAAGATGTGGCGCAACAAACTGCCCAAATGCCCAAAAATTGATGGAGTGTGCAAGATATTGAAATTGAAATTGTTTATTCATCAAAAAAATAAAATACTTACTGATAGTTACAGAAACAATCAGTGGGTAGAAAGTTATACATATAATTATGTTTGTTGTTAAATCTGTTCAAAAATTTTTAACACCCTGCCTCTCAAACTAGCTTATAACCTGTATTTTGGGAAACAGTGTACGGCCACTAAATTCTTATACACTATAACTGTTTCAACATTTATTAACGGACGGTGTCATTCTACCGCTGCAGTAATTTATGTGATTGCATGTATATATGTGAAATGAAATGAAATTGTTTATTCTGTACATAGGATATCGGAATCATTTTTACACGTCATATAAAAAAATATTAAAAATAAGCTAGATGAGGTCGGTGTTTCCTATCTGACTACTCTGAGAAGAAAGGCCAAAACAAACTCAGAGGTCGCAGTCTCTTTTAAAGTCCAGACATAATCTTGGTCAAGCCATGTGAGGACCATGTAGATTACGTGTCTGAAATGGTCTTTTGCGGAAAGAA
This sequence comes from Agrochola lota, assembly GCA_947364205.1. Taxonomy (NCBI): domain Eukaryota; kingdom Metazoa; phylum Arthropoda; class Insecta; order Lepidoptera; family Noctuidae; genus Agrochola; species Agrochola lota. Next base: position 1,039,059 of record OX376246.1, on the reverse strand, counting down.
CCACACAGATTTGAGTGGACCTGTCCCAGTCAGTGCAAGCATTTGTCAGTAATCGTGGAGCTCAACTCGGAACTTAAGGAGCTCAACTCGACGAACAATACCAAAGAAAAGATATTTGGGTAGGCCGCATCAACTACTCAAACTGCCAGACCATCATTAAAACTAACTGAGAAAGAAAAAAAAAAATGAAAAAGAAAAAAAAAAAAAAACCACATAGTCCTCACATTCACAATAATTAAAATAATATAATACTTTACAAAGTAATCGTGTCATTTTGAATATAATTTTCAACAATGTCAATGTGTATATAAAACTGGTTTATTGTGATGAATAAGTAAAATGTCAAGTTTTATGGTTTTCACAACGCTTAGCACAGCGAGCAGCTCAATCCCAAGCTTTTCTATCTTCTAAATAATCAGAAATTTTATAGTACCCTTTTTTACAAAGCTTGGTTTTAATACAGCTTTTAATCGTTTAATGGGTAAGTTTCGAATTGACAATGGGAAGTTTGTTGTAAAAGCGTATACATTGACCCATGAACGAGTTGCTTACTCTGTGGTGACGTGTGCGTTGTACAGCAAGGTTGTGTTTATTCCTGGTATTTAAACTATGAATAGGTATCGGACATTTTCTTAAAATTTGATATATTTTTGTGTACATACAATAGGTTTTCAAAAATATATTGTGAGGCTACAGTCAGAATATTTATTTCTCTGAATTTCTCTCGAAGGGAATCTCTTGGACCTAGGTTGTAAATGGCTCGAACAGCCCTTTTCTGTAGAACAAAGATAGTATTAATGTCCGCACAGGTTCCACAAAGAAGAATCCCTTAAGACATATGACTATGAAAGTAACTAAAATAAACAATTCTGGCTGTATCTACATCAGTTATCTGTCTATTTTTTTAACAGCATAGGCGGCCGAGCTAATCCTTCCTGACCTTCTGTGTGAGGGTGTGTGTGCATGTAGTGGAAGGTAAGTATTGTGTGGGAGTGTGTGTATGTGTGATAAGGTGGGGTGGAAGGACGGAGCGTGCGCCCATGTTATATTGAGTGTATGTTATAGAGATCGGGGTGCGTGAAAGATTAGGTGATGTATGTAAGTAGAGACTTCGTGTAGGCATAATCCCTCTCTAGTAGCCATTCTGTTACTTTAGTTTTTACCACGTGAGTTTTGAGATTTAGGATTTTAAATATTTTATTAATTTTATTGTAAATGTTAGTACTAAGTACCTATATAAAATTGATGTGTTGCGAATGTGGTTTTATGTTGAGATCCAGTGATGAGTTGTAATCGCTTAAATAGATTTGGCTGCGGCAGCTTAGCATGAGTTCTTAAAATCGATGAAGCACAAAAAGCTGACGTACTGTAAGGACTTTGCAGTTAGAGTATAGATCAGTTGTTGGGAATCTGTAGGGTTTTCTAGTCATTACTTTAAGTACTGCTCTTTGTGCTCTTTCTACTCTTAACATTTTAGTTTTCGTTGCTCCGCCCCATGCAGTACTACGATACCCAATATCAGATTGGCAAAGAGCATATGCATAAAGCATAAGCATCTTAGAGTATATAATTACAGTAGGCATAATCTACCTATAACGTTCGCACGTGTGGGACTGCGGCCTCCTCTCTGTGGGAGGGAGTGGGCCGTAATCCACCACGTGGGCACAGTGCGGCTTGGTAGATATGTCACATGTCTTCGAATTTTTATCAAAACATGTTTGATGATGTTTTCCGTCTCTGTTTTGAGAGCAGTGGTGATGAAATATTACACAAAGTGCTTGACTGGGTTCGGTTCGGACCCACGACCATTGATCCGTCAGGGCCACTGAGTTGCCACTGCTCTTGCGAGGTATGAATGAAAAAAAGTGAATGATAACCAGATACCTAACTGGGGAGAATGGAAGAGAAAAAATGCTTTAACCGACCCGGTGTTTGAATGTTGCTCACAAAGTGTTGTTGTTGTTTTTGGGTGTTCATATGTTGTTGTTGTTGGTAGGACGGTGATGTCATGGCAGGTGAGCACGGCGGAGGAGATCACGGAGCAGTCACTGCGCCTGTTCAAACTGTTGGAGCCTAAGATTGATCTGCTGGTAAGTAGTAGTTAGCTGAGATTTAACGGATATCTGGAAACTATCCAGTTTATTTTTAGTATCTAGTATCCGGCCAGACCAATATCCGGCGGATGCTAGAATATTCAATAAATCGCGAATAATTGGTAAAAAATTATTTACATATTGACAAAATAAATCATTATTTGAAGAAAAATTATACCCAAATTGCCTATCTTCCGCAATTTCTTTTCTTGTAGTTTATCTTTGAATAAACAAATCACTTTCACTAGCAACCTTAAAGGGTAGGGGTTCGCAGTTTCTATTTGCACTCTTCACTCATAAATCACGATGGCCGAATCCGCTTGATTTTCCGAGCTTACACACTGCTTACACGTAGATATGTGATATTACTACACGCGCAATGGCAATATTCGGCGAATATCCGGATATTCAGTATCTGACCAAACAACTATTCGTTTCACAATTAATATTTGTTTATTTAAACTTGTACTCTAATATTCTATATCCCGTGTCTCGTGGCTAAATAATAACGGGTGCACGGGTCGATCGAAGGTTAAGCTACGCTTGCCGCGTTTAGTTCGTGGATGGGTGACCATCCATCACATTTCAAGACCCCTCCGTGCTTGTGAAAGCACGTTAAGGCGTTGGTCCCGGCTATTATTCGTAGATCTTTGAAAGTTGTTACGGGTAGTCAGAAGCCCGTCTTTTTTTTTTTTTTGAGGATGGGAAATCATCAAATGACTTCTCCCGCTCTGGGCGGAGCGAGACGGCGTGTCAGTCTTTTACTGACCGTGTTCCTTCCGTTGCCCGTGTGCCGGGGCAGCGATATCCCTTTTGACAAACCCGCAACCCCAGCAGGCATTGGTCCTTACGGACCCCGTCAGTTGGTGCTGACATCTCTTTGAGGCGCGCGTGGAACACAACGCGCCGTCGACCCGGGCCTGGTCCTTATCGGACGGCGAGCTACCCATTGCTTACCGTCCCCAAGCCCGCGCCTACGGTGGCCGGAAGTCGGCTCGCGACTCGCGACACCCGGGGCGTCTCTTGCGGCGACTAGGGGCGCGAGGGCGCGCATCTTGCATCTCCATCGCGCGCTCCGCCTCCTCCTTCGCCAGCATAACTGCTTCGCAGAAGGAGCTGACGGCCTCCCATGCACTACATGCACATACACCATGAACCAGGGCCGGACGCGAGAGATCGTCGCCGTCGATCGCCTCCGTGAGGACACGGCGGTGCTCCGCCCAAGCCGGGCAGATCTCCACCGTATGCTCCACCGTGTCCTCCGGGCGATCCACACAGTGGTGACACCCGGGCGTTTCCTCCCACCTTATGCGGCACAGGAACCTCCCGAAACAACCGTGTCCGGTGCGGACCTGCGTCAGGTGGAAGGTGAGCACGCCATGGCGCCTCTCAAGCCACTCCTCAAAGCCCAACAGTCTGACAACCAGTCTTACCAAGGGATATCGTGTTACCAATAACTTGGTTGTGGTCGTTGTGGAGGTTAGATAGGCAGTCACTCGCATGTAATATTCTGGTATTCAGCAAATTAAAAAAAACGAAAAGGCTCGGCAGATTTTTTTGATTCTCCATGTCGTGTGCAGGTGATAGGTCTGGACTCCCGGGAGCGCGGCATGTGGGAGCGGGTGTTCAAGGCGGCGCGCGTGTGCGGGCTCAACGTAGAGGTACTGCCTACTGAGCATGCTTGTTCCACCTTCAACTTCCTCAACTCTGAGGCCAGGTCAGTACTTCCTCCTCCCTTTCATTTTCAGAATTGCTGTACCTATTCTACTATAGAAGACATCTGAGATTCAATTTATTCCAGTAACATTGCAAATGCAATTTGCATTGAAATCTAAAGCCTAAATCGCGCAAGCAGAGTTTACCGCGACGGCAGTAGCCCATCAGACACAAAACCCGTCTGGTTGGCGGATTCTCCCTTTTTATCAATAGGGTGGAAAGTTCCAAAGTTAAAAATCGGCCAAGTGCGTGTTTTTCGTGATTCTATTTTACCACTTTGTCGGCGTGATTAATATGTATACCCATGCCAAATGACAGCTCTCGAGTACTAAGAGTCTGAGCTAAGCCGCGGACAGACAGACACACAGACGGAAATGGCGAAACTATAAGGGTTCCTTGTTGACTCTAAAAACCGACCGAGTGCGAGCCTGATTCGAGCGCTAAGGGTTCCGTACCTACAAAATTACCATTTCATTTGACCTTTTTATTATTTGCCACAAAGTAACACGTGTTCTGTGCGATTTCAACTTACCTATTACAATTGAAAAGATATACATGCGAATGCGGTGCTCCTGACCAAGCCATGATACCATGCATGAAAGCGGTTGTTATTTTTTTTTAAGGTTATTTTTTTGCTTCTTAATTGTGTGCCCACACGCATACAAATTCGAATACCAGTACCTGCTATGTAAATAACAGTGACAGGAACTTTTTAAGTGGGGAAAACACGTATATTGATAACTCAAAAACTACCCAAGCAAAGATAATAAAAAAATATGGGACCACCACGCAAGTTTCCTCTTAAGTGCTTTTTGGAAATCGGTTAAAAGATACAGTAATGTGACATAGCGACAGACAGAGGGCGTAGGCATAGTAATAATTTTCTGTTAAGGACCCTTTGGGTACGGAACTGTAAAAAAATTGTTTATAATGCCCATTTTCACTATAACTAAGCGACACCTAAGTGAATGTGTATAAATAAAAGCGTGCTGTTGGATTTTCAACGCTCGGCCCAGTGTCGAAAGTTGAAAATTCAACAGCACGCTTTTATACAGGCTGGTCAAAAAGAGGAGTCATTAAAAAAAGATTACTCATGCCCAGGGGTATCGAAAATACCCCATGTATGTTCCGTGATTATTGATAGTTTTCGAGTTATAATGGCATATCGCTTTAAACAAAAAAGCTATCGACATTTTACACGGCTTTTTCACGTATTTTTTTTTGCAATTTGCATTGTTATGGAATATTATTTCAGACAAAATACTCATGTTCCTATCATTAATTCAAGATTCAAAAATGTTGATCGAAAGTGAGGAATTTACGTCCGAGTGATACATAGTCGAAATTTCTACATATATTTTTTTTTTACTTCTACCTGCTTCATGAATCATTTCAAAAACCTAGACGGAATGTGGGCTTGCACAATATCACATAAAAGTTGCTACTTAATCGACCAAATAACTGTTTTTTTTTTTAAACATAATTATTGCTGGAAAGCTATTTTATGATTCATTCACTATTTGGACCACCCTGTACCTACATTGGCATTCATTTAAATGTCGCTTAATGTTATTGGAAATTGGTTAAAGTGTTTTCTAAAACGCTGTAAAACTCAATTATTGTATTTTTCCCGCAGATCGGTAGCAGGCGCGTTGATCCCGCCGTCCTTCATCCCGAATATCAGCGAAGACGACATGCTGCAAACGAAGCTACATTACCACGACGTATTTAACAAACCCCTGATGTAAACACCTGAAATTTGAAATTTAGTTCAGATAATCAGAATCTTAGATAATTTACAGCTAGGCACTGGCAGACTAAGGGAGGGGGAGGGGAGGCAGGTGCCCCCCCTCCCCCTACGTATGCTAAATACAGCGTGTCAGGGACATCGACGCATTTTCTGTTTACCGGGGATTTGCATAAACTAGAGAAAGTATGCTTCGGTAATTTTCGTGTTTCCGAATGAGCACGAACGTTGCGCCACAGAGTAACTCCCCCACAGAAGTAATGCTTCTAACTTTGGTACTACCGCACTTTGTAGTAGTGCACCTATCATTGCGCGTTTGAATGAAGTTGTCTCTCTGTCACGTTACTTATTCCGGTCTCAGATCGTCATTTGTCACTAAAAGATTTGAAAAGATGCTTGGAATTGCATAGAGTTGTTAATCTATAATTTTGTAAACATAGTAATACAAAAACAGCCAAGTAATTCCATGGTTGCACAGCTCTATATTAGATCTCATCAACGCGTGTTCGTATTTCCGACGATAGACGATGATTCTCGAAGCGCATACTTTTCATTGGAAAGCTGTACATGTTTTGTAAAAATCAAATTCTATTACAAAATAATGTTCACTCAAAAATCAACTTAAACTACATAAAGCTAAAGTCAATAATTGAGTGGCAACGAATGTAAATTATCTAAGATTCTGAATTCCACGGACCGCTATCTAGAACAGTTCGCGGCTGTTATGGTACATCGAGTTTTACGAAAAGTTAGTCTATTTTTGGGCGTCGTCTCGCTCACTCATAACGGTGTGTCTCTTTTTAAAGCTAGATATGCTATAATTATTATTTACATCTAGCTTTTGGAACAAAAATCGACACTAGAATTTGCCTATATATTGTCAAACGCATGTCAACTGCTGTGATCAGTTGACTTTCTTAGTTTATCTTGGGCATTACCACAGATGATTCACTCCGCATTTTATGGTATGAAGCTACAAGGACACGGCGGGCTTGACTTATAGGGCCAATTCGGTGAGAATAGAATAGAATAGTTCTTTATTTGCACAGAAAGTAGGTACAAGTTACAGATGCTAAGGTTAAAATGATCCTTATACTAACTACCTTAACTAAGGCATGCAAACAGTTTACTTAATATAAATATTATTAACAAATGCAATCAAATACATATAATACAAGTGTACCATGTAAAGATGAAAATCGGGTTTTTTTTTTACTAAATTGAAGTAGGCAATACAACACAAAATGTCAAGTTTAATAAAATGGGATTATAAATTTGTCAATTTCGAGGTCAATACATTTAAATAAAAAATAAATGATTTAGTAAAAGTCAGGAGTACAGAGATGTCATAATAACAATTTAAATTCTTATCAGTCAAAAATTTACCAATTGAGTAATAACATTTAGTAATTAATAGATCCGTCAATTTCTTTTTGAAACGTGGAAATGTCTCATCTTCTATTACATCGGGTATTTTGTTAAATAAGATCGGACCCATACATATTATATTTTTCTTTAATAGGGCGGTATCGGAACCACTAACAATTAACAAATTTTTATTCTGTCTCCCGATTGGCCGGTTTCTATTTTCAGACACTTTATTAATAAGATGCATGTTTGATTTAACAAAAACAGCCACCTCGAAAATGTAAAGTGATGGGAATGTTAGTAATTTTAGGGACTTAAATACAGGTACGCAGCTATCTGTTACCATTTTTTTTTTGTTTTTTTTTTTTTAAACATTGCCCCACACTAAGAATTTCTTCTTGTATCGTGGGTGCGTTTACAAACATAGAAACTCACATACACTAACACCCAGACCCGGAACAACTACTTGCAGATCATACAAATATTTGTTCCGTGCGGGGATCGAACCCGCGACACGTTGCGCAGCAGTCGATCGCTCAGTCACTGCGCCAACCGTGTCGTCAAATCGTGTCGTATTAAATTGCACATAGCCCTTATACAGCGTTTTTGAGCCTTGAACACCTGTTCCCTCAGATTACAATTCCCCCAAAATATTATGCCGAATCTCAAAATCGACGCGACTAACCCGTGGTATGCAATTAATCTTGTGGCCATATTTACTTTTTTTGATAAGTTAAAGAGTACCTATGCATCTGCACTAAGTTTTTTGCATACTTCTTCTGCTTGTGGCTTCCAAGTTAATTGGCTATCTATCATAATGCCAAGGAATTTTGCAACTAGTACTTGGTCAACTTTTTGTCCATTATAGTGTAAATGCAAGATTCCTGGTGGAATCCGTTGATAAAAGTGCATTACATTTGTCTTTGTTAAATTAATCATTAAATTATTTTGATCAAGCCACAGCGTATAATGTTTAGTAAAGTATCATTTATGTCATATCCATATGTTTTTTTGTCAATACATTTAATCAAGGCAGTACTATCGTCAGCGAATAAGGCCATAGGATGTTCAATGTGGCGGGGTAAATCATTTATGTACAGCAAAAAAAATACACGTGAGTGTAACGTAGTCAGAAGATCTAAGAGTTACGCGATAGAAAGAGAGGCAACTTCTAGGTGAATATAACTGTAGGTAATTAGCGACCTGAATTGCACTTTATTGTGTCGTAGCAAGAGTCGCTTGTTATTTATTTTGCGGAGTGAACCGTCTGTATTAATTTGTGAAATTACTGACATAGAAATCGATGAAGGAAAACATCGTGAGGAAACCTGGACTTATATTAATATAAGTCTGAAATCGCGTGCCTTCTGTTTATGAGAAGAGGTCTTTGCCTTGCAGTGGGACAATAATACGCTAGCTAGTATTATAATCAGACCACTTACACAGTATATTTTTTTAACTCATCGTTGATTTTTGTTCTAAAATTCGGGTGTTAGTGTGCCGATTTTTTCGACTCTAACTAGCATGAATTACATTTTAAGTTAGACAATTTTGTAAATATTAGAATAATTAATATTATTATTGTAATAAACTGTTGTTTTCGTTAATTTGGACATCTTTTATTTCTACAATTCTCTGCAACGTGACTTTTGAAATGAAAGGAAAAGTAAGAATATACGATTTTAATACTGATTTAAAAAATATATACTAACAAAAATAAAAACGTTACTAAAACTAACAGTCTTTTAGAGCACATTATCTGTGGCATCTGTCAGCTGTCATTCCTTCCGTCAACGGTGTCAGCCAATCAGCAGTGAGCATTGGGCGCCATCTAACGACAGCTGATGGATCTACAGCGGTTAGTGTAGGATACACACATTTTAGGAACTATTTATTCTTCGGCAAACTAGCATTAGCTTACTGATGCACAAACGTGGAACTGTAATAGGTATTAAAAAAAAGTTAAATTAAAAGTAAAATGGGACATGGGCAGGGAGCTAATAAAGCATAAGCGAGGGAATAACCCATTGTCTAATTTAAGTTGCGGATTACCACGGAGTAGTCAACAAATGGAGAAGCACTTTCGAATAATTATTGGAATCTAATGTAGTCATTTGTAGGCCGCTAGAGTTTCTTGTCAATCGTACTTTACTGCCGATTTTGATGGTTTTTAGTTTGACAAACATCTTCATGAACGTAATTGCAGCGCTGTAAAATACAGTACAATTCTTGTTACAGAGCTGCAAGGATCTTTCGGGCGCGTGAATTACATTCACAGGGGGGCGTTGCCAGCAAACATTAATTTGTGATTGTAGTGAAAACAGGAAATGGCAACATTAGGGCCTATTTTGATTACGCGCCAAAGGAAGAGCACAACTGTAATTCTCTATTTCGCCAGGTTAATTATGATCCATGTCGCACTATACTGACAATCGTCATACGAGGCGTGAAACTCTTCTCGTGTAACATACCTATAAGAAGTTAGCTCCAACACCAAACTGCAGGCCGTTAACATGTATGTCTCGCGACTGCGTCATCAACGGCACGACATAGTTGATTTCCAGTCGAGCCGCGCGCCCGATGCGCACGCATACGCCGGCGCCGCATGCCACTCGCACGTCCAACAGAGGCGACAGAGACGACAGCGTGAAGTCCGATCGTTCTGTGAAAGGGTTACAGTGCTGCAAGGATCTTTTGACGCCTGAATGACATTGACAGGGGCGTTGTTGGTAAACATTTTGTAAAGTTGTCACACAAATTGTATTGGAAAAACATTATGGCGGCGTTAGTTCTGATTTCTTTCAGATGCGGAGGGCGGCACGCCTTGAGCGTTGACGAATGAGCGGCCTACACTGCCCGTCTCGCCGCGCATATACCTAAGTCGCGGTTACACAGCGGTTTTGGTCAAACTATAGCCCGTGCTATCCAACTGCTGGATAAAGGCTTCCCTCTCATCCTTCCTTCGATTCTGCGCTACTTCTTTCAAATTCAGACATTTACATCATTCCTCCATCTTCTTCATGGTTTACCTCGCCTGTTTCAGAGCAATTAGTCAAATAATTTTAGAAAAGAGTACAGTTTTTTTTTAAGCTAGTGTTATAAACGATGAATGGACTGTGTGAAAGATATAAGGCTAGGAAGGGGGTGACTACTGAGATAACAATGAATAGAGAAGTATGGAAGAAGAAAAAATGTGCGCCCACCACAAATAAATTGAGATGAGGGCAGGGAAATGGTGATGATGACCATGATTTTTTTTAGCTGGTGCTGTTCCATTACAGGTCAAAGACCTCCCTTTTTTTCAATCTTTTCCATCTTGTGCTATAGTTTGACCGAGACCGCTGTTGCGCGCCTTAGCTATGTGCGCGGTGAGACGGGGGGGCAGTGCAGCCTGCATCGCCCTGCACTTTATTGGTAGGCTTACGTTTGTTCTTGTGAATTATGATTTTATTAGGGCAAGCCGGGCTTTTTGGCTTATATGAAGGTAAGTACCGCCGCTGCTTTTGAGCACGAAAGATAACATCCTCGAAGTCTTTCGCATTGAACAGATCTTCGACGGTGCCCTTCACTACATCGTCTTTTGTACGCTTTACTCCGTCAATGTTTAGAGTTGAGCCTAACTAGTAATTTTATGTAAGAAAAAATTCGTTCATATTGGTTGTAAGCAAGCAATAAATAAATAAAATAAAAAATTGTTAGGCGCAGTTGGAGCCCGCGCCGCAGTTTTGCAAGCCGCTCATTTGTCAACACTCACGGCGTCACAACGCTTATTCGTCAACGATAACCCCACCTCGCCGCGCATTCCTAAGGCGCGGAAACAGCAGTCTCGGTCAAACTATAGCGGGCCAATTTCAGCCTGACACCTAAAGGAATCGCCCATTCCAAAATGTAGCTTGCGCAGGCGATAACTTCGACCGATAAGAAAGTTCTAACAGGCTTACAGGATGGCAAACAATATGGTCTGATAGCAAAGAGATAATTTAAGAATGATGCCCGTTTTCGCAAACAACGCCACACCTATAAGTAGGTAATGCCTGTTGAAAATCCAACTGAACACTTTATTAGGCAATACGAGTACATTTGGCAGGAGGGCCACCCTAAGAAAACCTCGTGGGTGCTCAGCTCATTCTCATGCCCACATAGCTCTTTTTTATAGCTCCTATCTTTTGCCCTTGGCTTCGCCCGTGTGGATGTCAGAAAATATCCCATGGGGAACGTAGCTACTACCGAGATTAAAAGTATCCTATGTGCTATTCCAAAAATCTACATATCTTTAATAAAATAAGCGATAGACATAATTTTAATACTAGAAATAAAGATAAAATAGATCAACCATTTTTCAGATTATCTAAAGTACATACATCTTTTATGGGGTACTGTGTTAAATGTTACAATAAAATACCTTGTGATATATTACAATTAAATGAAAGAAAATTTAAAACTCATATTAAAAGTACACTCTGTAAACAAGCATATTACAAATTAGAGGATTATATCCAAGATAAGAATGCTTGGAAACATGCTGGTCCTGCTCCATAGGACAATTTAGAGTCTAGACAAAATCAAACTGGTTGCTTATTAAATTATGTATTTGTTATTTTTTATAACACTGATTTTACATTCTGTGATTTCTTGAACTCACACACTGACTTATTAGTATTACTTGTTAAAATGTTAGGAATATCGTATAATTTTACAATGTTTGTAAATATGTGAGCACCATGTATCTGTCACATATTGCTTTATTTTTCATTCTTTTTTACCTATCGCGGTATAGTAATCTTATTCTAGATGCATCGTCTTCACATATAATTATATAATTAATGTATGCAAAATATTGTGAAAACATTTTAAAAGAGTAACGGTGGAGTTTCTTGCCCATTCTTCTCCATACGAAAACTACCTTTTGGAAGGGGCGACTAGAATCAATTCTATTTTTTGTAAACTTGACGTTCATAAGTGCCTTTTAAGTGCCTAATTGAAATAAATTGTTTGACTTGACTTGACTTGACATCCATATCCGTTCAGCCGTGTGAAAAAAATGTTGAAATCTCTATTTTCTGTCAATGTATGGAACATTGTTTGACAGGAACTAGAGATTTCAACATGTTTTGTTGTGAATGTTTCGCCAGTGCAAACGCACAGTAACGAACATCCAAACATACAAACATTCACATTTGTATATGATAAGGAATAGTAAGAATTATATAGTAGAATTTTGTTGACTCGAATTTGATCTCATAATTTCTTGCATCCAGCTTTAAAAGGTTTTATGATAACGCAACCAACGTAATAACGAAGTAGGTAAGACGTCTTACCGCACGGCGAGTGATGCTACAGAGATATCGATCAAAGCCGATTGATTGATCACTTTTGATACCTTTGCTCTTGGGGGCCCCGAGCACCCACGGTACCCGTCCACTTTAGTGTTGCGAATTGTTAGCGAAAACGGGCATCAGAGATAGAGAGGGGAGTACCTAGTTGTAACGTGAGATTCTGACCTGGGAAGGCGAGGCAGCCGGCGTTGAGGAACAGGTGCGTCTTCACCAACTTGAAGATACCCTCCTGAGCGCCCGGCAGCGGCAGCGGCGCGTACAGGTGCACGCCGCTTGCCCAGTATACCTGCGCAGTACACACAGGATTCATCATCATCTGCCATGTTCCAACTATGTTGTGATCGGTTTCCAGTCTAACCGGATGCAGCTGAATACCAGTATTTTACATGGAGCGACTGCCTATGTGACCTCTACAACTTGGTTACTGGTTAACACGATATCCCTTGTGAGACTGTATACCTGCACTCATGGTTACGGTACGTATGGTCTGTTTCAAAAGTACTAAGGTAGTTATCTGATGAAAATGTAAAAAAAAACGAGCGAGCATTACAGTAGTCGCATAGGATGTGTAACATCTGACATCTTGGCTAATAGTACTAACCTCTCGGGTAATGGGTTGGTATCATCTGACAGCCAACTCTAGCACCGCACGCGCTCTTTGGTCAAATTAAATAGCGCGCGCTTCCCCGGCTTTCTGTTACACACTTCCGTCCCTATTCACGAAATCACTCCCACATATTGCAGGAAAGCAAGAGGAAAGATATTACACATCGAAGCATCTTTGATGAAATGGTTGCTTTTTTCTTATAAAAGAAAAAAGAAAGAAAAATTGTTTATTCTGCACAAACAAAACGCTTTACAACAAAATTACATAAAATATACACATACAGAGTATCCAAAAGCCTCGTATTCAAGCGTGTTAAGATATCGATACCCACCCCGTCTGTGAAGATAACAAAAAAAAATAAACGTGTCTTGTCGGGGAACCCCCGTCAGGATTGTCAGGAACGAAGTTATAGGTAAAGTGAGTGATAGTCGTGGGAACTTAAAGTACGCGGTTTTTAAGTTCGCGAACTTACTCGGCTCGCCGTCGGTGACACACGTGAAGCTTGCTCACACTGTATCGCGATGATATCGAATTTAATAAGGCCAAACTACGAGCTCATCATTTATAACTTCCAGTTACAACTTTAAGTAAGCGGGCACGCCCTTTATGCCTGGAGGGTTTTATTTAGATATTGAGTTCTGTTTACATTTTTTTTTTATTTCTTCCTGAGCATAGCTGTTTTCGATGATTTTATCTGGTATATTGACGTGTGCTAGCTAACATATCGCTAATAATTTAAATTATGTTTTGTGTTGCGTAATGTAAATTATTTTGCATACTATTATATAGAATCTTTTTTTTTTGTTCTTCTAACTGGACAGACAGCTGTGCTGCTGGACAGTTTGTTGCGCCACTTCTTCTTCTTGTTTTGGGGGACTGTCTTATATAATTGACGTTCGAAAAGTGCTGATTCTCAGCCTAGTTTGAATAAATGACTTTTAAATTTGAATTTTGAATTTCAAACTAAACAAACAATATAGAAATGTCGAAACAAAATGGGGGCTCGCGTCTCGTGGCGATGAAAGACAAACGAAACTACGAACCAAGGCGGGCTACTAACGAACTTACTTAGCGGTTTTAAAGTGCGCGTACTTAGTATGACACATGGGTGAGTAAGGTCGCCGAACCATAAGTACGCGTACTTGCTGGCACGTCTATCGCTCCTATAAGGATCATTAACAAAAAATACTACTTAGTTCAGTATTTAGGATACAACCGGCGCACAATGCTCGTCTGCTCTAATCTCGATACTCGCACACACAATCGTATAGAATAGAAACAGAGAGAGAGAGATGGAGGGGGCATAATGCTTTTTCTTTACGTGACGACTTCTATCAATCAACTCCTACTTTCGTTCCAAAACGATTTTTAAACTATTGTTTCAAGTACCTACACTCTACAGTCTACGCGGTCGTTGAACCGAAAAAAATATCTTTATTTTTGTTGAGATTTGTAGTTTTACTAGCTAATTTAGTTTGACCATTTTATTTTACTGGTTTTGTTTGAAATTCAGGCAATACTTTAACCGCTGAAGTCTGGTGCCTCTGCGCGTGTCAATTCCGTTAAGTACCGGACCGCCCGTCGTGACAGATTTATGATCGCACAAAAATAAACAATACACTCGAGTTTTTTGTTTCGTCTCCGGTGTTATCGTTAATTGCTTTGGAATGGTGATTAGACAAACAAATACCTAAGGAAATGCGCTAAGATTGCCCGCGAAATTCAAATTTTCTTAGGTTTTTTTGCAATTTGCATGTCAGAATATGATTCGCAACTGTAACAAGTATGGTTTAAAAAGTGACAATCATCAGAAGTTCAACAAGTTTTTAGAGGAGCAGTTGAACAGGTCTGCAGAATAATCAAATGTTATTTTATTCTTCTATTAAATTAGAGCAGTTCATCATTCAGTGATACTCACCCTTCCACCAACAGCTTTTCCGTCCATATGCGGCCCGGCGCCTCGCTGTTGGAAGCCGCGCAGTGTGGTGGGGCCGCCGAGGAAGAAGTGGTCCGGTAACATCGACCCGTAGAGATCGTGCAGTATGCCTAGAGCGCCTGTCGCTTGCAGCACCTGATCACAATGATCTCATTGTAAGTCGTTGTGGGTTGTCTGTGAGCAAGCTTTACATATGTCACCGAACGACGGCGAGCCGAGTAAGTTCGCACGTCTATCACACTTTAAACGTCAATAAATAATATTTTAACCGTTAAGGCCCGGTGTCTTCGAATCGGAAACACTTTGCCAATCCCGTCAAACCCAGGTAAGTCACGCGGCTTAGATCTCATAGGTACTTATGCACCGTATAGGTGTATTTTGCATCTATCATGCGACATTCAAGGATAAAAATAATTTTAAAAATGATACGTAATACGGTTTTTTTTTATATGTCGAAGGTGACGTAGGGCGCATTTCAATGTCAAACCGCGGGGTTTGACAGTTAAAATGTCACAAAGGGGCGGGACTTTATCGGATGACTAGATGAGGCGTTTCCTACCAGACTACTGTGAGAAGAAAAGCCGAAACAAACTCAGAGATCACAGGCTCTTTTAAAGTCCAGACTCAATCTTGGTCAGATCATATGAAGACTACTTAGATGGTCTTTTGAGGAAAGAACCAAAACAGATTGACATGACCTGTCCAGTCAGTGCACGCCTGAGGTCTGGAAGCACGTGCTATGTTGTGTTGCTTTCTTCCTTCTAACCTTCAAGCATACTCACTATTCCATAATCTTGAGATAACGTTTGGTTGGCCTGCAAATGCATCTCAGACTTCAGGTTGGCAACATTGCCGCCAACACCGGCCACCTCGTTGCTGATCTGCATCCACACGCCGTGAGTCGGGAAGATCTCCTCGTCGCGGTGGTCCACGTTGATTGTGTGCCGCAGGGTCGATTTTAAATGTGGACCTTAACATATACGAGTTCTTATATTCTTAATTCGCTTCTCTTAGATTATAATGAAGATAGGTATACATACACCTACAATAAAATGTGCTGCACTGCGCTACACTTGGTTTATAAAAATATAACTACGACCCCCTCCTGAAATTCGCCCTCGTCTAAAGCTGAAACCTCTTGCTTAGCAGTGTGTCTAAAAGTTGCTTTTTAGCTTCGAACATGTAACGACTCGTGATTTGGTTAAGTTTTTTTTTAACACACTCAAGTCTAAAAACACTGGGGCATCTCCATTCAACTTTTAAGTAATATAATAAAATTCCAAAAAATTCTAAATTCAAAAGTCATTTATTCAAACTAAGCTGAGAATTAGCACTTTTCGAATGTCAAAATTGCATAAGACGGTCACCCAAAACGCCCGCCCTTCACCACTTTCTAGTGCTTTAGCTGGGAAGAAGAAGTGGCGCAACAAACTCCCCATCAGAACAGCTGTCTGTTCAGTTAGAAAATAATGATTCTATACAATAATAGTAGGTATGCAAAATAATTTACATTACGCAACACAAAACATAATTTAAATTATTAGCCATAATGTCAGCGAGCACACACCAATATTGGTATATTGGTGTGTGCTCGCTGACAACCAAAACCAAAAACATCGAGAACTATACTTAGACAGAATTAAAAAATAATAAAACCGACCAAGTGCGTGTCGCACCACGCACAATGAAGGGTTCCGTAGTTGGGATGAATTTGTCCCAAGAACAAACTGAACATTGTAGTTGAAAAACATGTTCTCCCATACGGGATGTATGGGACATCATGTTTATCAAACCGCAAATTTAAGTTGGTTGATTATTACTCATTAACCTGTAGTG
This sequence comes from Agrochola lota, assembly GCA_947364205.1. Taxonomy (NCBI): domain Eukaryota; kingdom Metazoa; phylum Arthropoda; class Insecta; order Lepidoptera; family Noctuidae; genus Agrochola; species Agrochola lota. Next base: position 1,022,420 of record OX376246.1, on the reverse strand, counting down.
CTATTCTGTAAAAAACTCACCGTGAGAAATTAGGTGAAGTGAGGTGTCAACAGTGTCAATCCTTGCATCAGGTGGAATTACAGCACCGTGAAAAATTAGGTAAAATGAGTTTAAAGTGAGCTGTCATTCCACCTGTCGATCCATTCTGTAAAATACTCACCGTGAAGAGTCAGGTCACGTCACTTCAAGCTCACTTCACCCAAGTTTTCACGGTGAGATGTTTACAGAATAGCACGGCTGTACAGCCTACTTAGCTCTGATAGTTTTTCTTTTAATTTCGTTATATATACTACTGCTGTGAATTTTTTCACCAAACCAAGTGCTACCATTTAGCTGGCAAAGGACGGGGGGGACACTTAACAAAAAAAATCAGTTAAAAGCATAATATTTCGCAAACGGATCCCTGAATCCAAAAATGGTTGTCACAAACTCACGATTTTATTGAACAACCTTTCTAACGATACTCCACAACATGGGGTAGACGAGAAAAAAAGACGACAGAAGAAAAACATCCCCACTTTACATGTAGGGGAGGTACCCTAAAATTTTTTTTTTTTCATGTTATTTTACCACTTTGTCGGCATGATTAATATGTATATATATGCCAAATTACAGCTTTCTAGTACTAACCGTCTCTGAGCTAAGCCGCGGACAGACAGACGGACATGGAGAAACTATAAGGGTTCTTTGTTAACTACAGAAAACCTAAAAACTATGCGTAAACAGAACTTAATCTTTACATAGTATAAAATGAAGTCGCTTCCGCTGTCTGTTCGTTTAGATCTTTTAAACTACTAACGGATTTTAATGCAATTTTCAGTGAATGGCGCCATGTCCATCTGTCTGTCTGTCTGTCTATCCGCGGCTTAGCTTAGAGAAGGTTAGTACTTGTAGCGTGTGGACTGTATGATTGAAAATGCAGCACTAGTAGGTACATAAAATGGCTTTATTAATAGTTTTGCAGAATTATTTTTTTTAGTTAATACACATTGTAGCGAGTACACTTAGGTAGAGAATTTCGGTCGACTGGCGCCGCGCTGCTTAGAGTCCGGGGTTTTTATATGCACTGATCCGCGGGGGGCGGGAATCGGCCATATTTTAGTCATCGACCAATGGCAACGCGTGGAGCGACCGAGCGGCGGCGTGAACAGGTTTTTACTTGTCGCCAGGCACGTGGCAACGCGTAGAGCGACCGAGCGGCGCAGCGTGAACAGGTTTTTACTTGTCGCCAGGCACGTGGCAACGCGTAGAGCGACCGAGCGGCGCAGCGTGAACAGGTTTTTACTTATCGCCAGGCACGTGGCAACGCGTAGAGCGACCGAGCGGCGCGGCGTGAACAGGTTTTTACTTGTCGCCAGGCACGTGGCAACACGTGGAGCGACCGAGCGGCGTTAACAGGTTTTTACTTGTCCCCAGGCACGCGGCTCCGTCGCTTTACATGATATAGGTACCTACTTTAAAACTAACAATAGCAGGTGGCGCTAGATTAGGTTCCTGTCGTGCACAGTACTAGAAAGCTGTTATTTGGCATAGATATACATAATCACGCCGACAAAGTAGTAATTTTTTTTTTTTTTTAGGGATGTTTATTTTTATTCTCGTCTGTCCCATGGTGTGGGGTGTCGTTGGAAAGGTCGTTCAAAAATGTTGTGGATGTGTGAAATTATTTTTCAATTCAGGAATCCGTTTGCGAAATCTTAAGCTTTAAAGTGCAAATTTTTGTTAGACTCAAGTGTTATGTTTAAGTTTTATTATTGTGTTGTATTACCCAGTAACTGGGTTGTGCAGGTCAGATAGGCAGCCAATCCGTGTAACATACTGGTATTCAGCTGCATCCGGTTAGGCTGGAAGTCGACTCCAAAATAATACAAAGAATATTTGTAATTTGTTTTGTTGTCATGTCACTCACCGCTGCTCTCTCTAACCGCGAAGGTAGTCTTGTTGACGGGCGACATGTCTCGAAGCAGTCCCTCCCACTGCAGGTTGTGTTTTATCTGTAAGCATTGAGATAATCCTCTCTTTATTACTATAAGTTTGCCCTAGAAAATATTCAACATAAAGATGTTTCGAAACTTGTCACGTGAAACAAATCTCATAACTGGTTTTGTTGAATTTGCGTTCGCACTGCACGAAACATGAGTAAGTATTAAGACAGATCTCAAGATTTGACTGTCTAGCTTGAAACATATTCAATAGACATGTTTTGTATAGAAATTTTCCACGTTTGCGTTCGCACTGTTATTTGTTTGTGTCTCGAAACTTATCAATAGCTTGTGTTTAGTGTTTTCCAAAAGAGACAGTAAACATCTAAACATGTTGCAAGATTCAAAAAGAAACATTTAATAATGCAATTTGTCTGTAAAACATGTCAAGTGGTATGAATCGGGAATCCCTCTTGGCATAAAATTGGCATAATGTTTATTCATTTATTAATCATGAGCCATAAATATAAACATTATTTATTATAATTTGGGAATACTCTATTGGCCTAATCCAATATCCAAAAATTGGCGCCCTGAGCCGCTGACATGTTTGTTTTTATATGAGTTATATTAGGGTTTATTATCTTTATTCCGAAGAACATTGTGTAAATATCATTATGCTTTATAAAATTAAAAATGAAAAAAAATGCTCCATTATAATTATGCCAACAGTATTTATGGCAATAAACATTATGGCAAAACATTTATGCCCTAAAACATTATGCGTACCTAATGATCATTATGCTGAATTTCGTTATGCCAATGTATATTATGACAATGTATTTTATGCTTATCATTAGTAAACCTTAAGAATCACTATAACAAAATTTTTTGTTTACAACAAGTTGCCTGAGAATGCGAACGCGAGTCGATACATTGACAGACAAGTGAAATTATATTAAAATAAAAAAAAACCCGACACAAACATTTCCTCATTTCTCTTTCCTGCTCCATCACCAGACCCTGTTCATCTATCTACCTATTCATTGAGACCATTACAATGAGCCCAATACCTGCTGTAAGTTGGTAAGGGAGTTGGGTATCCTGCAAATTCCAGGTGATGCTGCAGCATCAGTTCAAGGTTACTATGTTCTTCTAATATTATTGAAGTAACAGAATACCAAATTTCAAATCGATCACACTTTTGGAAGATGCTCACATCCACTCATCAACTAGAAAACAGCTGATAATCGTCAAACGGCTAAACCGATTTTGATAAAACATGTGTACAAACCATCGCTAGAAAACCTGCTTTTAAATTTAAAAAAACGCCTGCAAATCGGTTCACCCGTTTAAGAGTTACGGTGCCACAGAGAAACACACATAGCGGTCAAACTTATAACACCCCTTTTTTAAGTCGGGGTTGAAAACAGAAATTTCAAAATTTCGCCAGTGCGAACGCACTTATGGCACATCTACAGCAGTGTTCAACTGTACATTAATCTTTTGGCACGTGGCCGAAATCGGAACTAACGTCGCCATCTTGTTTTTTCAATAGTATTTGTGACAATTTCTCAAATGTTTACCAACAATGCCCCCCTGTGAATGTCATTCAGGCGTCAAAAGCTCCTTGTAGCACTTAATACAGTCAACGGCACATCAGTGTTCAGTGGTAACAATTTGACTTTGATTTTTGTAGTACAATTTTATTTTTAGCATTGATATGCAATTGGCTGTAAAGTCAAGTTTTTCGAGTTTTTCATATCGTCCTCAGTTTTTTTTTTTTTTTCTTAGTCCACTACCGGTAGTCTCTTGGCCGGCAGCTCACCTGATGGTAAGTGCTGATCAGCTATTAGCTAGGCGGACTTAGAACAAGCTCACCTAGCTCAGAGCAAGCTCAATCGTGCAATGAACAGCTAAAAGCCCTAAAGGTGAGGAACATATTTTGACTGTGACTATCTCAAAACATTTTTTTTGTCCGTCAGAGATTATTAATAGTAGATTGTTTGCCAAGGGAGCAAACAACTATTTTTAAGGCGAGAGTGTTTCTTGGAATCCAGAACGGAGCGAAGGATTCTAGAGTAGAATCCTGAGTGCAGGGAGGGATTCAATCAAAGTACGTCACTTGAGCTTAAAATAGTGTGGCTCCCGAGGTGAATACTCTACTTTTATTCTATGAGAAAAAAAAAGTTTGCGGTCCGACCCCCTTCAGGAACGAAGTTCCTTCTCATGTATGATTTAAAGGCAAAAGCGTCACGGTAGCCCGCGAAATTCAAATTTTCTTACGTTTTTTGCAATTTGCATGGGCTATAGCGCATGCCCCTTATAACAAAAACAAAATGTTCGCAGCCGCCGTCTTGGATTTAAATTTTGACCTCACTATCGAATTTAGCACCTTCGAAAACTATGCAAATGATACCGATGATGAAAAATTTTAATATTTTAGCAGCCGTCATCTTGGATTTTCATTTTGACCTCACTATCAGCTTTAGCACCCTCAAAAACTATGAAAACGACACCCATGAAGATAAATTAGAAAATTTTCGCAACCGCCATCTTGGATTTACATTTTGACCACCGTAGTAATGTCTCACCGTTGGCGAAGTCTTGAACCCTACGTTGAATTGTATTCCTCGGTCGAGCAGCCGGTACCCCGACCACGGGTACTCCTGGTTTTGCTGGTATAGGCAGGCCGATAATCTGCACACACGGTGACTCAATATTAAGCTATGCTGCGCTGCGCTATGCTTAGAAAATTTGCTCCTCATAGAAACACTGAGAAAACCAACAAAACGTGCTGCGCTGTGTGACAACGCTTTGTTTTGAACACAAAGTAAGGGTATCGCAATACGTGCTGACTTGCAGTTTATTTTTCGAGTACACGATAGCGAGAGTTTAGAGTTGTTGGTAGAAAAAACAAAGTTAGCTTAGCTACGCACAGCACAGCAAAACATAGCCTTATAAATTTATTATTATTTAACGTCACTATTATCCGAGCGGGACTGTTAGTCACCGCCTGAAGTATGTGATCGATGAGACGGGGGAGGTAGATAAAGGCCAAGCTGATTCAGTGTGGCAATTTTGTCAATGGCGCCCTTCCCCGTCTCACCGCTCACATATTTCAGGCGGTGACTAACAGTCGCGCAAGGACTGTAATGGAAAATTTTAGATTTAGCAACAACATTTACAGAAGTTGACTTCCGCAAGCAATTCTAAATATGAAAACTTGTGGAAGTGAGCTTGTCGCAATTACAAAAAAAATTGCGAAACGTTATACGAGTATACTTCTGCAAATGCTGCTATGCTATCTTCACCTTAGTTTGACAGCTCGTAATGACATTTCACAGTTATGGTACGTTATATTTCACGATATGTGTGTTATGTAGATATCACTCACACGGGTTGTGAAGGCTTGAGCGGCAGTGGCTTAGTCACCGTGATGTTGAAGCTGCAAGTGTTCCGGTATCCCAGGCTGTAGGCCGCCTGCGCGCGCTCGCCGCGACCCCATATGTTTGGTAACTTCAGTCCTACGCAGTACTGGGAGTTAGAAGGTAGTAAGTTAAGAGGTTGCGTTTCCACCAGAGCTTTAGACTTTCAGTTTTTACGTCAAAGTCAAATTATATGCCATGCAAACATAACCTAATTAGTATTTAATTATATTCCTGGGGTCAAGCCGGCCAATAATATTGTACTGAATTTCATTACAAATAACCCGCTAGTCAATAATGTGATTAGAATTTTGGATTTCAACAAAAAATACGTTTTTTTTTTTACAAAATAATATTATTTCGAAAATCGAATTGCTTTTTGTTATCTCGCAAAAGGTGTGAAAAGTAGGTAGGTAGTAGTAAGTAGTATTATTCTGCTTGGAGATAAAGGTGTCTTCGTTTTGGGCGCCCGTGACATAAGATACTGCTTTATCCCCTTGGTGAATAATCTACTATAGCTCTGTTGGTCACACAAATCAATATAATTTGGTGTGGTTTACCGATCACCACGTTGCCCTCGTCCTCTCCGACCGTCGCGTTCACGCCGCCGACCACCCGCGACATCTCGCGGACTTGAAACGTCACCTGTACACACGATAATGGTTGACATCAGTGTGTGCTATGATATTTTGGGTCAAAAACTTAACTTCGTGACGTCTTGTGAGTGTCAGGGCTCGTGAGGTCATGTCTAGTGACTGACCTCTAACACAGAATAGTACAGAAGGCGCACTATGAAGCTACAAGTACGCGGCGGGCTCGACTTGTGCCAATTTAGTGAGCGTAACGTCGTCAGAAGGTATAAGCCCACGTTTGCACGGACGTAAAAATATCGCGGCGGGATTTTATCGCGCACTGGATTGTCAACTCTCGGTGTTGGGCCGAGCGTTGAGAATCCACGGGACGCACTCTCGTCCCAGCGCGTTGAAAACTGCGACTTGAATTGCACTTTATTGTGTCGTAGCAAGAATCTCTTTTTATTGTGAATAGTGAATTTTCCGTACTATTCTGTGCCCCTGACTTTTGTTTCTGTGTTCCTTCTAAGAGTAGTCAGATAGGAAACCTCGACCTTATAACTACACTCTATAAACTAACAAATTACCAAAGTATTATTAACGTGTAAAAGAGTTTGGTTAGACCTATTTACATAAATAAACATTTATTCGACAATTTTCGAGTTATTTGACATGTTATATTTTTCTAAAATTCATTTCAAAATATAAAATGTCAAATAACTCAAAAATGATTGACATTTGCAAAGGGGTTATCAGGGGTCAATTGGTTGAAAATGACTTCTCCTACATCCCCTTAACAAATTGAACCGTATAACTAATAACCCTGTAGATTGTCATTCCTTGTATATGGATGTCAGCACACGAACGAAACGCGTGGGGGTGTGTGTGTGTGCGTGTGCATGGGGGTGCGTGTGTGTCTGTGTATGTACCTCGAGTCCATCGGGCGTAGCATCGGGGCCGGACGACACGTCGATGTAGACGCACACGTTACGGAAACAGCCAAGATTGTCCAGCGCCTGTCGAACCTGCACTCAATACAGTCAAGGAAATTTATCGTTAAGAAAATTGAGACACTACGTAAATTTGTCGCGTTAAGACGCAGATATATGCCAGTGGCCTGGAGTGGTTAGCTTGCGTGTTCTGTACTGAGCTCACGCAACACGTCGTACATCGAGCCAGTAATAGAACTCGCCCATCAAGGAGCACCGTCCCAAATTAGACTCATTATTAAGTTATTATACATATAACAAAAGGTATTTTAATAAAACACGTATACTAAACGATCAATTATTAAATTATCTTTAAATTGGTGAAAGTTTCAGAAAAAACTGAACATACCACATACGCTTGATATTTTTACCGTGATTCACAGCTTTTTATCCGCGTTAGACATAACTTTACAAAATAATTTCACTATGTACACATAACAATAACAACAACAAACATAACATAATCAACAACATAACAACAACAACACACAACATAACAACAAACAACAACATAATCAACAAACACATAACAAAAAACATGACAACAACAATAACAACAACAAACATAACATAACCAACAACAACAAAACAACAACATAACAAAACAGCAACACAACATAACAACAACAAACAACAAACATAACATAACAACAACATAACATAAACATAACAAACATTGTTGTAACATAATCTAAAATATTCATTGAATAAGTTATTAAGAAAATGCTTTCATTTAACATACAGGATGGCAGGAACATCGACGCGAAGCCTGCATACAGCATAGTAACAGTATTCGCGTCGATGTCCCTGACACCCTGTATATTTTTCCAAATCATTAACACTACTCGTTTAGAAGAGATCTTCAATAAGAAAGCATTAAAAGTCGGTTATTGTCTTTTTAGTATGATTTCGAACAACACTGCAAGCGGCAGTGCTGCCCTAGCAGTGAGCACTAGTTCACTATTCCTTGCTGAGTTTTTAGGTGAATAAATAGGGGTGTGTATGAGTGTGAGTTTTGTGGGGTGTTTAAGTAGGTATGAGTAACTTGAGTAAATAATGGTGTGTGTGTGTGTGTGTGTGTATGCAGTGCCGGTTTTAGCATTACAGGCGCCCTGGGCGAGATTTCTGCGGCGCCCCTCTCCACTCTTGGACTTTTGGAGTAAAGACGGGTGAAAATTTTTAGCACTCCGCCTCGTAAGGGATAAGTTTTCTTTTGTCCATCTATACAGAAATATGAGATATTTTGTCGACTTATGCAGGATCCAAGAGCGAGCATAGCGAGCTCGAAAGTGTTTGCACCTCGTTTCGGATAGGACAATTTTTTTTTTTTAAATATCTTAGAACAAAAAAATACATGTACTTGGCTGGTTTTTTAATTAGGGTTTTGGCAGGGCAGTACCGTTTTTTTATTATTTTTATTATTTAGGTATTTTAATTTTATACGTTTTATTTTTAACAAAACGTTTTTTTTTTCTAGGTGGCTTTTATTTTAATTTTTAAGCACTATTTTAATGGTGGTTTTATTCTCTTACGGCGAGGTAAGGCGAGGCGTGGATGGCGTGAGGATGAAATGTTTATTTTGCATGTACATTCTAGGTATGTAAAATGTATGCCAATAAATTATATAGTTTTAGAATGTGCTCATCAAGGCAATTGGATACCTATATTGTAATAAATGAAGTTTTTTCTTCTTCAAAATATGTAAGTATGTCACTCGGGATTATGTAAGGATTCTAACGATACGCCAAGCATCCTTATCTGATCAGGCATTACAAAGTTATGGTGGAACAAAGAAACTCACATACATACATACATAAACCCTGAAAACATTCCTTTCTGGGCGTCGTGTAAAAACTGGAGTTACTTTGTAGACCCATGCAGACAGCAAAAAAATCTAAAATTTAAGTACCCGACATTTTTCTTTTGACCGTTCATGCTGAAGAAGGAGTCGGTAACTTTGTCAACATAAGTAGAAAAGTTTGAGAATTCAGAGAATATAGGATACAAAGAGAGCTAAGCGAGCTCAATTTTTTCTAACTCAACAAAGTCCCTTTTACTTACTGATAACCTATTTTGTTCTTGTTAGGGATTTGATTTAAAAGAATCTACTCTTCAGGCACTAGTGGTGAAAGGGCGCCTCTTCAAAGCGAAGGCACCGGCCTTCGGCGCCCCTTCACCCCTGGCGCCCTGGGCGGTCGCCCGACCGCGCTCTTCCCTAACGCCGGTACTGTGTGTATGTGTTTTATGTATGTGTACCTTTTGAGCACGAACGATGACATCCTCGAAGTCCTTCGCTTTGAACAGCTCGTCGACGGTGCCCTTCACTACATCGTCTTTCGTACGCTTCAGTCCGTCAATGTTTACACGGTCCACGCGAGCCTGAAACATTATTCTTATAGGTAATTTTATTTAAGAAAAAGCCATTCCCCAACCGTTTCTGATCCTATTGGTTGTTAGCAGCCAATAAAAATTAAGTTTAAAATAGTCTGATATAGTTCTTGCGCGACTGCTAGTCACCACCTGAGGTATCATGTGAGCGGTGAGACGAGGAGGGCGCCATTGACAAAATTGTCAGACTGAGTAGACATGGGGTAGACAAAGACCAAGTTACCTTTGTCTACCTCCCCTGTCTCACCACTCACATACCTCAGGCGGTGACTAGCTATCGCGCGCGGACTAGGTATAACAGACTAAGTACTTTATGATTTTCTATGATTTTATTATTGTTAGAGGTAAGTCTACATCTGCATCCTCACTAACAATTTGTCCAAGTTTCACTTTTGTGTTCTACCAGAAAGATAATCTTTAAACAGTGCCAGTGATATTCCACGCACTCCAATACCCTTAAGCTTCCGTAAAAGAACGGGAGTAGAGACAGTGTCAAAGGCTTTTCTTAGATCCAGAAAGGCTGCCATACATTTATTTCCTTTATCGAACTGTTCGGTTACTAGTGAACCTAGTGCTGTAACAGCATCTTCAGTTGTTTTTTTTGCCAAATCCAAATTGAGAAGGTGACAGAATATCAAACCTATTTAGATACTGCAAAAGGCGAGTATTTATCATTTTTTCTATAATTTTGGAAATTGCAGTGAAAACAGAAATAGGTCGATAATTATTGACATCGTCTCTACCACCGCCCTTGTACACAGGTGTAATAATGTTTTTTTTTTAATGGGGCTGGAAAAACAGCTTTCTGAAAACATAGATTGGCGAGGTGCGTGATAATTGGTACAACTTCGTTTTTAGCAAGTTTTAGGATGAAAGTAGGTATATTGTCCCATCCGGGGGCACTAACTTCGGATTGATCAGTTTCCAGAAATACCATTGAGCTTAACTGTGATGGCGAATTATTTAGGAGTTTGTTAAATAAGTTAGTACCAGATGCTATGCTTTGGGCCAAATCTCTGCCAATACTTGTAAAATATTTATTTAGAAAGTTTGTGGATTCTATGGGAGATGATTTAACCTGCAGCAATTCCAAGTTCTCTGTTCGTATTTTATAAGTGTATGTGATATTTTTTATATTTTGTTTTTGTTTTTGATAGCGTTAGTAATTTGTATTTTCTTTTAAACTTTTTTAGGAGGTTATTTTTAGTAGTTTCTATACCGCGTATATGGCATTTTATAATATTCAAAATGACACGATTACTTTGTAAAGTATTATATTATTTTAATTATTGTGAATGTGAGGACTAAGTGGATATTTTTTTAATTATTTTTTTTCGTTTTCATTTATTTTTTCTTTCTCAGTTAGTTTTAATGATGGTCTGGCAGTTTGAGTAGTTGATGCGGCCTACCCAAATATCCTGTCTTTGGTATTGTTCGGCGAGTTGAGCTCCTTAAGTTCTGAGTTGAGCTCCACGATTACTGACAAATGCTTGCACTGACTGGACAGGTCCACTCAAATCTGTGTGGTTCTCTCCTCAAAAGACCATTTCAGACACTGGACTACATGGTCCTCACATGGCTTGACCAAGATTATGTCTGGACTTTAAAAGAGACTGCGACCTCTGAGTTTGTTTCGGCCTTTCTTCTCAGAGTAGTCAGATAGGAAACACCGACCTCATCTAGGTAATTTTTTTAATATTTTTTATATGACGTATAAAATTGATTCCGATATCCTATTTACAGAAACAATTTCATTTCATTTCATTTTATTTAGCAATTTCATTGTGAGGATCATTTTGTGCGTTTTTCTGTAACTCATTGCGATTCCGAATACATCTCAGAATACCCTGAGTAATCCAGGGTTTTAATAAACGTTTACTGCTTGGCATGGTATTAGTGCGTGTATTAGCAGTCAAGGATTTAGTTATTTTTTCTATTAAGAGCATATAACTACACTTGGGTCATCAATAAACAGAAGTTCAGCTAAATTTTTGTTCCCCAAATGTAGGAGAGCACTGTTAAAATCTGTAGTTGTTTTGATTTTATCAGGAATGATTTTATCTTTTGTTTTAGCTAAAGAAAGAAAGGTGGTATAGTAGTCTGTAGTGGTAGTGCGTAAGATATGTAGCTATAAATGCAGATATTTTTTTCGGATTAATTTTTAGCATTATATGATCAAGACAACTCGTTTCTCTAGTGGGTAGTGTGTGCCCGGCCAGAATACCGTGTGACGATAACATAGTAAGGTAATTTATTCTATTTTTGCGTTTATTTAGTTTATATTTATATGCCCTTTTTTTTTTGCGGGTGGGAAATTATCAAATAACTTCTCCCGCTCTGGGCGGAGCGGGAGGGTGTGTCAGACTTTTACTGACTAAAATCCACCCGTGTTCCTTCCGTTGCCCGTGTGCCGGAGCCGCGATATCCCTTTCGGACAAACTCGCAACCCTGGCAGGCATTGGCCCTTACGGACCCCGTCAGTTAGTGCCGACATCTCTTTGAGGCACGCGTGGAACACAACGGACCGTCGACCCGGGCCTGGTCCTAATCGGACGGCGAGCTACCCATTGCTCACCGTCCGCAAGCCCGCGCCTACGGCCTGCGGCGACTAGGGGCTCGACGGCGCGAATCTTGCCTCTCCCTTGCGCGCTCCGCCCCCTCCTTCGCGAGCATTACTGCTTCGCAGAAGGAAGTGACGGCCTCCCATGCACTCTCGCTCCGGACCATGGCCTGAACCAGGGCCGGACGCGAGAGATCGCCGCCGCCGATCGCCTCCGTGAGGACATGGCGGTGCTCTGCCCAAGCAGGGCAGACCTCCACCGTATGATCCACCATATCCGCCGGGCGATCCACACAGTGGTGACACCCGGGCGTTTCCTCCCGCCTTATACGGAACAGGAACCTCCCGAAACAGCCGTGTCCGGTGAGGACCTGCGTCAGGCGGAAGGTGAGGACGCCGTGGCGCCTCTCTAGCCACTCCTCACTCTCTATGCTGCCATGAGATCCCGCCGGAGCTCTGTCCGCTGTGCCGTGATTTCTCGCGGCAGCGGAGTTACGCCCCGGCGTTTCGCCTCCTCGCGACACTCCCACATGTGCGCGCGGACATATTTATATCCCATGTGATCACAACGTTTTTTTTTTGTACGTTTAATGATTCCAAATGCAAACATCAAGAGTCAATAAAATTATCCGCGCTTACATTTGCAGGGGACCTATATGGGTCATAAACAAAACACACAAAAAAAATGTGACTTTAAAAAAAAATGTTATTAGATACTTCATACATTTATATTTTTGTTTAATAAATTAACTGTTGATTTATTTTAATGATTTAAGATACAATATCCTGATAATATTTAATTGACTTTAAAATATTAAAACTAAAGTGAGACTCTGGTCCCCTTCCGTGGACCGTGCCCAACCTAGGTTCATAAGTTTGCGTTAACTAAAAAAATACTTGAAAATAAAAGTGTGAATATATTTTCAAATGTATTTATTACCAACATCTTAAAGTTCTTATTTTACGTTATTATAAAAAATTAATACAAAGGACAACGGCATTAATAAGACTTAAACATGTTGTTACCGATTTGACGACCCCTTCCGTGGTCCAACTAAATTGTATATTCAATATTTGTGAAATGGAACGCAGCCGTAGTTTGTTTATTTTGGTTGGCAATACTGTCGAGCTGTCAGTTTGAGTAAAAAATTTAAGTGGTGAAAGTTAACGCTCTGTGAAAATTTATTTGCAAAATTCTATAAACAAGTGTTATTTTACTTTTGTGTAAAAGATCGTTGCAACTTTTCTGTTCCATTCATATTTAGGTAAGTACTGGCATGAAAAATACATTGTTGGTTGAACTTGGTGTAATATGGGAGGCTATTTGCAAAAACCAGGTGCGCCATATTGTAACCTCAAAATTTTGTGGTTTGAAAGACAATTTTAGTTTGTTAATCCCTTCCGTGGACAAACTTTTCGGTGGACACAATGTCCACGGAAAAGACCATGTCCACGGAAGTGACATCTATTGCAACTTATACTTTTTATGACACAAATAAGAATTAAAAACCCGTGTTGCTAGTTTTGGCTTAGCACCTGTGCATCGCCCGCACTCCATGACGCTAAATAGAAGCTATTATTATGTTCGATTTCGTCTATTAAGCATTTTTAACATAATCTGTTTTGTTAACGCTTGCTGTTGCTCAAATTGGTTGTACATGTGGGTTATGATTTCTCTTTCAGCTAATAATGCCTAGAACAAGAAATATTAGGCAACTAACTGATGAAGAAAAGAAGATTAGGCGACGTGAACAAAAAAAAATGAGTATGCGACGAGCGCGTGCAAAACTGAGCGATGGTGCTATTGAAGAGATACGCAAGAAAGATAGAGAAAGGTACTATAAGAAGAAAGAAAGAGGTGAAATTATGACGATTGATCAATTTACTCCGAGAAAGCAGCGTCAAATTAGGAAAATGTGGCGTGAGAAATCAAAAAGGCGTCGTGAATTATTAAAAATGCGAAAAGCCACCGCTGCCCTATTAGAAGAAGATACTCCACCGTCAAGTCCTACTTCGTCATTTTCACGTGCTGAAGTTGGAAGGGCAATTGCTGCTCGTAATAAGAGAAAATTGAAAGCAGAGAATATAACTTTAAATTTATAGGTCTTGGCAATGAGGAAACAAATAAGAAAATACAAGATGCGTATAAAAAGGCTAGAAAAAAAGAAAGAAAACAATGGGAAAATGGATAGTTCTAAAAACACAGTATTAAAAAAGGATATGAGACAAGCTGTGCATGATTTTTTAATACAAGATGAGTGCAGTAGATTAACTTCTGGTAAAAATGAAACTATAACCCGAAAGAAAAGTAAACGTCAAATTCGATTATTAAATGACACTTTGTTAAATTTACATGTACAGTTTCAAAACAAAACGGGGATTAAAATTTCTTATCAGACGTTTAGAAGATACCGTCCATTTTGGGTGTTGTTTCCGAAAGCATCTGCAAGAAATACGTGTTTGTGTGCGTTACATGAAAACACTGATCATATTGTCCGATCACTTCATAAGGCAAAAATTATATCTCATGGTTCTGCTTCACGTGTGGCTAGAGTACTTTGCTGCAATGAAACATTAAATCCAAAATGCCTAGAGAGAACATGCGAGGACTGCCATGATAAGAAACTCACTTTTAACTTAAGTAATGAAAATGATCACATAACTTACGAGAGATGGATTGTCAAAAAAGTTGATGTAGTTATCAAAGGTAAATTGAAACAGTGCAACAAATGTGTTAAAGAAACTGTTAAAACCACAAATGGATCTCTTATCAAAATATTCAACTCTAATTTACCAATTTACATGCAGCACGTTGCTAATATGATTCATCAAATCAAATCAATACAAACTATTAAACAACAACTATCTTCTTTTCAAGGGTTGTTACATATTGATTTCTCGGAGAATTATAACTGCAAATATGGTGCTGAAGTCCAATCCGCCCATTTTGGTGGTTCTAAGCCTCAACTGTCACTTCACACATGCGTTTACTACAGCAGTGGACCAGAAACTCAAGAAAGGTCTTTTACGACAACTTCAATGTGTTCTATATCAGAAAACTTGCGGCATGATCCTGTAATGATATGTGCTCATCTTAGACCTGTCTTACAAAGAATTGAAGAAATAAGTCCAAACTTGTCAGAGTTACATATATTAAGTGATGGACCCACAACTCAGTACCGTAATAAATTAATGTTTTATTTTATTGCCAAGTTCATAGGCAGAGAATTAAATAACGTTAATACTATTATTTGGCACTACAGCGAAAAAGGTCATGGAAAAGGAGCTCCTGATGGAGTAGGTGGATGTATAAAAAGGCTGTGTGATCATTCGGTTGCAATGGGCAAAGATGTATCGGATTATGATTCTCTTATGTCCTGTTTAAAAGATAACTGCAAAGGAATAGAGATTTATGGAATTGGTGACCCGAATATACAAGATATTCAATACATTGCTGATGAGAGTAGAATGAAAGCTTTTAAGGGCACATTAAAGATACACCAACTGTCTTGGAGTCGAAGTGAGCCGAATACATTACATGCAAGAAGACTAAGTTGTATGTCTTGCGCACCAACGAAAATATGTCCTCATTTTGAAATCGGACAAATAAATCTTCAAGCTGCAGGAAGTGCAAGATCAAACACTCCCGTTAGTTTTGTGTCTGAGGCCGTAAATTTATCTCCAAGAAATATAGCCACACCTGATGCTTCTACAGTATCATACAGATCAATTCCAGTCACACCAGAAGAAGGAGTTTCACAAAGTTTCCCTGCTCGTCCTAAGAAGAGATTGAGGCTTATTTCAGATTCCAATGACTCAGATTCGGATATTATATTTCCGCGGCGACATGTAAGACAGACGATTAATTATGAAACAGACACAGAAGACGAAGAAGAATTGGTTCTCCCTCCGCAAAAACCTAAGAAACCGTTCATTAATCCTTACACAGACAGTGAAGATGAAGAATCTATATTTTAAAGTGCTGTAGTATTTATTTTGCTACTAGCTTTTATATTAATTTTTATATAAATATAGTCCATAAAAAGTTTCTGAATTGCTTTTACAAGGTCCTGCACTACCTTGTAAAAACAATTATTTATAAATGTTTTTTTTTACGGGATATATTATAAAAGTAATTCCTCACGTACCTACTTTTATAATGTTCTGCCTGGACAATCTTGTAGGGATAACATAAATGTCAATTTTATGTCCATATTAAATGATTAGACTTTTGAGTCTCTAATAAAACTTCCACAAGTCAATATAATAATTATGGTATCGGAAAAGACGTCACTTCTGTGGACGTAAAAGTATAATTTTTTTTTGATTGATTATTTTGGATTGTTGTTTTATTTTTAATATGAAGAAGTAAAGTAAAGTTTAGTAGTTTAGTAGTAAAGTTTACGAAGTGATAGAGTTTATTTTGTTGATTAAAAGCTTGATTTTAGACTTTCCTGTGGATTATGTAGTCTTTTCGGTGGACACATAAGAACTAAAATGTCGCATATTTTCATGAAAATAAGGTGTTGATCTCTGATTTTGTGGACGGGATAATTATTTTGATATTTCCGATAATAAATGCTGATTTTTTATAAAAAAGTTGACATTTTTATTTTTTTAAATTTTATATCCCTGTTTTGTTTATGACCCATATACACCAAAGACAATGTTATTTAGTACCTCAATTTGAAGACAAGATGCGTGCAAGAGTTTAACTTCTGTAATACTATGTTTTAATGATTTTTTCACATACGCAACGACTCCGTCATGTTTAATTCGAAAGGTTTGGTGTCTGTTTCAAATTGAAGACTAGACAATGTAAGCAAAAAGTCATCAAAATTGCAGCAAACGCAATGTTTTGGGAAATTACTGTAAAATCAATGTATACTGTACGTATATATGTACTGTGTAATCAAAATAGATGTATTCGTACTTGATAAATAACCAATTATTATTGTTGGAGCACATTTATTTAATATTATTTATAGGAATTAACCTATTTAAGGAACTATAAATCTGTCACTTCGGTCTTAACTTTTCACTCGCTTGCTTTACGGGCGGTCCGTTCGCGGCGATTTCTTTTGATAACAGTGAATAAAACTCTCTTTTACTCACTGAGTGAATAAAAACATTTTGAATATGGAACAAGCACGAATTATACGAATTATGTACAAAGAATAAATGAAATGTGTTGAAAGTACCTGTACTGGCTGGATATAGAGCTATTCAAAGAAAATATCCCATCAATTGATTTAGGTTCTTTTCTATCCGTTATCGAAGTTGTTTTAAGTTATTGGAAATCTATTAACCTAATTATAAAAAACTGGCCAAGTGCGTGTCGGACCACGCACAATGAAGGGTTCCGTAGTTGGGATGAATTTATCCCAAGAACAACTTAACATTGTAGTTGAAAAACATGTTCTCCCATCCGGAATGCATGGGAGATCATGTTTTTCACTCCGCAAATTTAAGTTGGTCGATTATTACTCGGTAACCTGTAGAGCCTACTTAGCTCTGATAGTCTTCCTTTTAATTTCGTTGTATATACTACTGCTGTGATTTTTTAGCTAGAAGGGTGGGGGGGGACGCTTGAGTCTAACAAAAAAATTCAGTTAAATGCTTAATATTTCGCAAACGGATCCTTGAATCCAAAAATAGTTGTGACAGACTCACAATATTTTTGAAAGACCTTTCTAACGATACCCCACAACATGGGGTAGATGAGGAAAGAAAAAACATCCCCACTTTACGTGTAAGGAAGGCACCCTAAAAAAAAAAACATGATTTTATATTACTACTTTGTCGGCATGATTAATATGTATACATATGCCAAATTACAGCTTTCTAGTACTAACCGTCTCTGAGCTAAGCCGCGGACAGACGGACAGACAGACAGACAGACGGACAGATGGACAGACAGACAGACGGACATGGCGAAACTATAAGGGTTCCTTGTTTACTACGGAACCCTAATAAAACGAGTTCTTCCAGTGACGAAAAATGAGACACTGACTCCGGAATCATTTCGTTTATAAAGCAGCAGTTATAGTAGATAATTTGTTGCCGCCAAAAATGTGATGAATATAAATAACATAATATCACGCCTTGTTTTTCCGAAGGTTTGGGCAGAGGTGTGTGAACCTTTAGTTCACCCACATTTCGCCAGCTATGTTTTTGTCCCATGTAATAGGGGGCGAGCCTATTGCCATCAACCGGGCACAATTCCAGACTCCGGGCTGCTACTGAGAAATTCCTATTGGAAAAACCCAATAATACTTTGCCTGACATGGGAATTGAACCTAGGACCTCATGCTCAGCAGTAGTGCTTGCCACCACTAGACCAACGAGGCAGTCATATAAATACTACAACTACGACAGATAAATATAAATACTATACCAGTATTTATTTTCTCTCAGTCCAATGGCAATGATAAAAAGCAGAGTACACAACTTGTGAAAAAAAAAATTGTTCTGAGTGGCTGAGCGATCGACTGCTGCGCAACGTGTCGCGGGTTCGATCCCCGCACGGAACAAATATTTGCATGATCTGCAAGTAGTTGTTCCGGGTCTGGGTGTTAGTGTATGTGAGTTTCTATGTTTGTAAACGCACCCACGATACAAGAAGAAATTCTTAGTGTGGGGCAACGTTTAAAAAAAAAAAAAAAAAACTTAGTCCCTCGAATTAAATTCCCTTTTTTTCACTTGTTTTATAATCTACTATTATATACGTTCGTAGAAGGTAATCGCTTGAATTATGAATAACATAGAAAACTTTTTATGCACCGGCCAAGTGCGAATCGGACTCGCAAACGATTATAAACGATAAGCGACGAGGGTTCGAAAAAAAACGTCGAAAAAAACACGTTTCTTGTATGGAGACCCCTTTTAAATATTAACTTTATTTAATTTTTATTATTATTTGTTGTTATAGCGGCAATTGAAATACACAATCACACTAGGAAGTGATGAAGGGTGTTTTGGGGGCCCTGTCATAATTTTGACGTTCAAAAAGTTAGCGTGTTTTAGGTAACGACTGTCAAAGATCTACGAATGACAGCCGCGACCAACTGCACAACATGCTTTCAACGGACGGAGGGGTCTCGATATGTAATAGATCGTCACGGATTCACGGACCGACCTAACCTTGAAGATCGACCCGTGTTACTTAGCCACAAACCCCTCTAGGTAGGTATGTATGTTGTCCATAGGTTGTAGTACCTTTACAGTTTTGAGCGCGTAGCCGGCCTTGCGCACAACCTCCTCATCCACCACCACTTCCTCTTCCTCCGGATAATCCACCGGAAAATAGGGCTCCACCTGAAACACACACAACACATCTATCTGGCACTGACATCATTACTGTTGGCTCTGTTCAAACTCAAAGCATCTATTTCAATTAAATCATTTACAGGCACTTTTAGGGCTGATCACAACGGAATGGCAGTGGCCCCCGGCGGCCTCTTGCGGCCTCGCGCGACTTCCAGACCCCACGCGCCTAGTCTCCTCTTCAGCGTTGCGGCGGGGGTGAGGAGCGCGTGGACGCCCGCGGTGCCGCGAGCGGCCTCGCGTCGCCGCTGGCAGCCGCGGGCATAACCACCGACAACATGCGCGTGGCGCGCGGCCTCGCGACCTTTTCAAGCTTTTCAATCGATGCTGGTTTTTTAAGTATGTAGATAAAGTTTAAAATTATTTCAAACTTTATCTACATACTTACACTTTAAGTGCTCGCCGCGTCGCTGCCGGCCGCTGCCATACCGGTGTGACTCGGCCCTAGGACTGGCAAGGAGTCGGTCAGTCAGAAAGATGAAGCTAGTTGCCCCTTCCAAAGCGTACAAGGTTCCTATGGAGAAGAACGGGCATGAAACTCCTTGGACAGTCTTTTAAATCAATAAACTTTTTTGGAATCTTTATTACACGACGAAGAAGAAGTGTTGGCATAAGCAAGCGCGACAACTGAATGTTGAGCATGGGATCCTGGGTCAGGTTCCCAGGTGTTACTGTGTTTTTCCACCAGGAAATTCTCGATAACAGCCTGTAGTCTGGATTTCTGTCGGTTTGTGGCATTAGGCTCACCCTCAGCCCTATTATATGGCAAGTAACTGGCCAAGTGTGGGCGTAGGTACTATAGTTTGACCGAGACCGCTGTACAACGCTTTAGAAATGCGCGGCGAGGCGGGCGGTAGTGTTGACGAATGAGTGGCGGGACGCCGCGCCGTGGGCGTTGGCTAATGAGCGGCCTGCACTGGCTCCCCGTATCGCCGCGCCGTGCACATACCTAAGGCGCATTGTTTTCTGTTCTTATGGTTTTAAGGTGTATTTTTCTGCTGTAATGCAAATAAACACATTTTTCTTCTTCTTTTCAACAGTAGTCCCGGCCAAACTTCATACAGATACATTCCTGCTTACTCCTTCGGAATACTGGCGTAGTGTTATTACCTTTGCATGTACTATCCCCATTGTTTAAATTATTTGACTCACTTCTTAAATAACTAAACAAAACGCATCAAAATTAAAAATATTTCTAAATAATTTTCGATTTCCTTTGATAGTAAACAAACATCATTTGATGTTTTATGTCGTGAATGAATGACAAGGTCATGTGAGCATCCTCATGACCGTGTCCTTCCTTCAAAGAGGTTTAACTTCCAAGCTTGCGGTAAAGAAGATACAACTGCTTGGTTGCTCTAGTCGTCGAGTGGTCGTGGAAGCGCAACAGCTGAGCTGGTGGTGGTGCGCCATTGAGAGACTCAATATTGTTATGTATATTGTAGTTTTGTGAGAGACTGAAGGTGCCAGTCTAGCATGTTAAAGTTAAAAGTTTAATAACCAGGTCCAGAAAAACTAAAAACATAACCTTTTTGTCAACTAATGTCTTTGTCCATTCTCAATGCAACAACAAAACGTAACGTCTAAATGACAACGTCAGCCTGCTGACATATGAATGTCAAGGATGTTCGCGTTGCGTAAGAAAATGTTTTTAGCATTCTCTATCGTCTACCCTTGTCTTTTCACAGACGTTTGAATGAGACAGAAATGTCAAGGCCAAAAGTAGAAGATGCGCTTAGTAATGGAGCGCAGTCATAGTGGACGTGTCGTGTACATACGGTTATAAATATTATTTTTATCACGGAAATCGCTGATCTAACGACGATAATATTGAATTACCGCAAAAAGTACTTAAAATAAAATAATTCTATCGAAAGATTTGACTCGTAACGTTCGTAATAATTACGTAAATTGAACCAAAAATCGTGATCAAAGTTTACGTTTCTTTTGTCGATGTAAACAAAAGGGATGTTTTTAAAACAATGCGTGTGGTAAGGGGGCGTGAATGAAGTTCATGCACGACGGAATCGCGAGGGCATTTAGAAGAACATACTGGAGAATGAGCGGCGTCAGCAGAGACGCTCCTTTAGGGGTGCAGTTTATTCAGAAGCTCAGTAATTATTGCTGCCCGCGACTACAGATCAACCGATTACGATGGTGAGTCACTTAGGCTGTATAAGTAATACCTTGATGCAGTTCAAAGTTTTCAGAAACGTAAATATGCTCAAATTCCTGGCGATTTTTTTTTTTGTTGGATTCTATCACACATTTTAACGCTTAGGTTTTCGAAAGACAGTAGCTCTTAGCATAGCAGCGGCCCTGCGGCCTTAGGTTGGTGCTAGCAATGCCACCTGTACAATTGCTGACTGCAATTTCAAATTAAAAACATTAACTTCCTGTTTCTTAATGTCTGATCGAGTATTAAATACGAAAAAATGATTAAAAACTTCAAACAGGAGATACATAAATAAGCATATTTCTTGTAGACAAGCGATTGGACAACATGTTACCGTACCCGGCTGTAAATATTGCTCATACCACCATATTAATAAATGTAGAGTAATGTTACACCTTTCTTTTTTATTTCGTTTTTTGATCAAAAAATTAATACACAATTTTATAATTTTTTAAGACACATAAAATAATGGGCAATATCAGTATTAAGTAGGTGTACTCCTTCACTTATAGGAGACCACACCATGCTCAATAAAGTAAAAATAACATAACATAACATCACACCAGCTTTCCCCGAAGGGTTGTGCAGAGCTGTACCTATAGGTACAGCTCTGCCCCCACACATAACATAATGCTGCCTAAACATAACTGGCGAAATGTGGGTGTACTATAGTACACCCACATTTCGCCGGTTATGTTTAAGTCCCATATAATGGGGGGCGTGCCTTTTGCCATCAACCGGGCACAAATCCAGACTTCGGGCTGCCACTAAGAAATTCCAGAAGGAAAAACCCGATACAACTTCAGCTCATGCTCAGCACTAGACCTATGAGGCAGCAGAAAAGTAAAAATATTAATTATAGTTCAATAAAAGTTCAAAGAGAGATTGTTTTTTTTTTGTAAAATTGTGGAAACCTTTGTAAATTCAATAGGTGGGCTATAAAGAGTGTTTGTCTGTGTTACTCATGTCCCTGTGTGACAGTTAGAGCTACCACAAGTGACATTTGTCACCGTGACAAAAAAGTTGGGTGCATTTTACTAGCCTAAACAAGACCTATATAATGTAATTGTACATAAATACAGTCAGGGAAATTGACTTTTAAGCAAATTAACTACATAGTAACTAAAATGACGTACAGTTTTTTTTTGTCACCGTGACAATAGTCATTCATGCAATTCATGCGTGCTAGCTCGTATACATATAATTAATGTGGTGACAGTTTGTATAATAAATGTGCTTTATACTAGTTATCTAAAATTTTATAATTGTAATCATCTGGACCGTACATATTACTTACAAACAACAATGACTGATTCATAGTAAGTGGTCATTGTCCTCTATCTTGCATTAGTAATTGACATATACATTACATTATATATTATTTTGTCTGACATGTATCAAAGTCTACCTTTAAGAACCATCGGCGACGGGCGGACCGCGGTCCATATCCGGACCGCGAAAGGTTGGAACTTCGACCACCCATCATCATTCATCTTTTACAAAACTAAACTTTTTGTGAAACTAATTCCGTTTGAGATTAACAGACCCAACTTGAAGACACTCTTCGCATTAGCTGTTCCCGCGTGAACCAAACTATAAAAAAACTGGCCTTCGTAGTAAACAAGGAACCCTGATAGTTTCGCTATGTCCGTCTGTCTGTCTGTCTGTGGCTTAGCTCAGAGATTGTTATTACTAGAAAGCTGTAATTAACAAAACCAAGAAAACAATTTTTTTTATTAGGATGCCTCCCCTACATAATAAAGAGGGGATGTTTTTTTTTCTCATCTAGACCATGGTGTGGGGTATCGTTAGAAAGGTCGCTCAAAAGTATTCTGAGTTTGTAAAAACTATTTTTGGATTCAGGGATGCGTTTGCGAAATATTAAGCTTTTAAGTGAACATGTTTGTTAGAATCAAGTGTCCCGCCCTATGCCAGATAAATGGTTGTACTTGGATTTGAGAAAAAAATTACAGCAGTAGTATATATTATAACGAAATTAAAAGGAAAACTATCACAGCTAATTGGCTATACAGGTTGTTAACGAGTAATAATGTTGTGGAGAACATGTTTTTCAACTACAAAGTTAAGTTTTTTCTTGGGATAAATTCATTCCAACTACGTTCTTCATTGTGCGTGGTCCGACTCGCACTTGGCCGGTTTTTTATTTTATAATAATTAGTCATTTAGTTTCAATATTTTTGTACATTTTATTCATTTGTACGCCTTACGGGTGAAAGATGTACGTGTGTATGAAATATTGTAACACCTTTTTTTTTTTTCTTTTTTTTTTGAGGATGGGAAATCATCAAATGACTTCTCCCGCTCTGGGCAGAGCGAGAGGGTGTGTCAGACTTTTACTGACTAAAACCCACCCGTGTTCCTTCCGTTGCCTGTGTGCCGGGGCCGCGATATGCCTTTCGGACAAACCCGCAACCCCAGCAGACATTGTAACACCCTGCATGCTTAATTTGCATGACATAAACATGTTTAGACAAATAATATTATCTTTATCTTTTGTACCTGGTCGACCAAAGCTCGGTGAAAATAGAGAATGCTCCTTTAATTGTATAGGATAGTTTATACTAAATCCATGTATAGTACAAACTAATTCCATGCTGCCATGATAGTAGGTACTTACTAATTCCTCTAAGGTACCAATCTTGTTCTAAACTTTGGGCGATCGAGCTCTGCTCAGGTGAAAATACGGAGAAAATGAATTTTCCCAGATAAGAGACGTAGCTAAATCGATTCTTCGCAACACCTATTTTTCATCTTTCAACGAAATCGTTGGAGCCGTTTTCGAGAACGTGATTACATACAAATATTGCTAGTTTAGGATCTTGTACATAAATTATAAAATATAAAAATTGGAAAGTACCATCCAAGAAGTTCATATCTAACCAGTTTCAAAACAAAATCCCGTGAACACGGTGACCACGTCTGATAACGACCCGGTTCTAAAGCCGCCAAACGCTGCAAGCAAGAATAGTCCTTACCATAGAAATATAAATAACAGGAGAAGTGGTATGGGGGCGTGTCTGTGTCCGCGCGCCCTGATCACAATGCTCATGCCTCAGGCAAATGGCCGCCTTCGCTAACTAGTGCGCTTTCGAACGCGACCGTGATAACATTTAAGAATACCGTGTTGTTCAGTGGTTTCTTGTTAAAATCGAAGCCAAACTACAATCCAATACCAGCCTGTTACTGTCCCACTGCAGGGCAAAGGCCTCTTCTCATACAGAGAAGGCAAGAGCATTGATCACCACGCTTGCTCAAGACGGGTTGGTGATTTCAGACTTATATTAACTACAAGTCCAGGTTTCCTCACGATGTTTTCCTTCACCGATGTCAGTAATGTCCAAGATAAACTCAGAAAGTACATATGAATTGAAAAAGTCACATTGGTACTTGCCCGGATTTGAACCCACAACCTCGTGCATGAGAGGCGAGGCTTTAACCACTGGGCCATCAGGCCTTTATTAGAAACTTTATAAAGCATAGAACCACTTTTCATAAATCAGCACAAGTATTTTACTATATTTGTGTTGAAAATCATGAAAAACAACAAATCGTAAAATGTTTCTTGCCTTTACTACGATATTTTTGTTTTCATATATCACAGCAACTGTACTATTATTGTAGTTAACACATTGCTTCTTTACCACTAACAAAGTATGTCGCTAAGTAACTGGACAAGCAATGTAAAAATCACAGAACGATACGTTCTTTAAGCGGTTGCATTGCGGAGTACGGCCGCTGTGACTTGCGACGAGTTAGTGATGTGGTTGTGCATAGGGAATGCAGAACCGGTGCTGTTTTAAAGAACCGGGATTTTTGGGACCTTCTGGCTTAAGAACCGGGATTCCCGGTACTATCGATACTTTTGATACTTTAATAAGTCTTTGTAAGAGAGTTGAAAGTGTTGAAACGGAGAAAGTAAAAAAAGACGAAATGACAGGGCAAAGTAAAAACATTTTAATCAAATCAAATAAAACGTTTTATTTCTTGTTTTATAGACACTAAATCAGTCTTATTTAGTATAATTTTACTGGTAATTACGCATATTATGCCAGCAACATTTTTTAACATTAAACGATTTTTATACCTAATCCTACATAATATATAACAGAAACATTTATTAAACATCTTCACTTTACCAAACAAATTAACATGACTCTTATTGCAATTCTGCATAACCAAATTATAATTTAAAACTTACGTAACATCTACAAAAAAAGGAACTATGGAGTTTTAGCGTAGCATTAATCAGTCTCAATATTTATTGATTAGATAATCTTAACAAACATTTTTTTAATTTTAATCTTATATAATAATTCAACAATAGTTTGGAACAACTTGAATCGACAAATTCTTTAAATCAACTTGACTCTAATTATACATTTAAGAAAAAATAAAATAAAAATATAACTTTAAACTTAAATATTTTTGCAAAACTTAAACACAGGTATTCATCCTTACAATACTATAAATAAAAATACCCAACTAATACTTGCTCAGACCAATATTACATTGGTCTGATTCTTATAGTTAAAATGGGGGCACTCAATAATCTAGGTTAGGTACCTGTTTATTTATTTTTTTGAGTATTTCTCTCCTGCCTATATATTGATCTTAAAAATATAAGAGCGTCCAAACTCTTATCACTTAAACGTGATCTTATTTTATTGCAAAGGTACCCAGCGGAAGAAAAAACTCTTTCCAGCTCTACACTTGTCGGTGGAATTGTTAAAAAAAAGTCGAAAGCCTGCGACAAATAACGTCCACGATCCCCTCCGGTCTCAAAAAGAGCCATTTCGATCCTCACATTCGTATTAAGGTCTTCACTGTGAGTCATTCTTGTTCTTTTACAAGCAGTAGCTTTTTTAAGCTCTGCATTAAGCTCCTCTTTTTTTGATTGAGGTTCACTTTCTATCTCTTCATCTGTATCTGACGGCAATTGAGCTGTTTGAAAAAAAGAATCTCCTAAAGTACGCCTTAGCAGTTCCACTATCTTCCTGCATATTTCGTCACTACTTGGCCGAGTAAACACTGACAAATCTTCATCATGTGCGTTGGAGAAGTACATTTCAGGGTTTTGCAAATATGTTAATATTGATGTTTCCGGCGTGTTCATGCTTATCTGATGCACATTTTTCAAATGCTTTTGGAGACCACTCGTACTACCTCCAGTACACTTCAAAATTCTATTACACGTTTTGCATTTCGCGTTATTTTTGTCTTTAGATCTAAGGCAATAATGCCATACTGACGTTTTATCGTTGGCTTTATTAAGGACTGCCTCTAAATCCATCGTCTGTAACAAAATATAGAGTAATTATTGAAATACAAAGTTAAACGAAAAACGTTGGTACCGACTAAATTACTTGATGTTTAATCAATAGCACAGTGCACTGTAGTTTTAAGGTAAAGTATGCAACATTAAAAAAAAGCTTATTAAAAATATCATTAGAACAGCTAATATTATTCGTCTACGAATAAAATAAGCTTCCCAACCCCATGTAGGTTGGTAAACAAACAGCTAGTCGTACCTAAACTACTTCTTGCTTAATTAATACAGTGCATTGTAGTGTTATTGTGCCGTAAGTAACATTAAAAATAAACTGAATATGTAAAACTTTAGAACAGCAAATTTTATTAGTGTACGTATGAAATAAACTTCCCAACCAATCCCATGTCGGTTGGTGGCTTGGTGAACAATCAGCTGCTCGTATTTTATGTTCAAAATGAGGATGGAGAATGAGAATGGTGGCTACAATAACTAAATAATTATATAAAGCCGCTCATGTTTCATTAATTTTGTTTTATAAAAATAAATACTCACTTTCCAAAAGAAGTAGTCTTGTTTGAGTAGTTTTTGCAAAGCACTGTACACCGAAATCCCACTAGCACAACATTCCGAAGACGCGATCACAATCTAACTAAGCGGGACGCGCGTCTACAAGATGGCCGCCACCTGCCCCTCCCGCACCTCCGCACCCTCGCGCATCATGCTCTTGTGTTACAGGTAGCAATGGTGGTAGCTAGGTAGTATAGTAACAGTGCAGCGGTCGGATTTTAGGCAATAAAATTAGAAAAATTCTAAACGCGAATCTTTTACCGAAAGTACCGAAAGAACCGGGATTTGGTTTTGGAAATTCCGGTTCCTAAAACAACGCAAATTTCCGGGATTTCCCGGTACTTTCGGTTCCGGGATTTCCCGGGACTATTCACTAGTTGTGCAGCTCCACTAACGTAGGCTATCGACAACAATGTGGATTGTCGTATGAATTTATATTACTATTAAAAACAATATCTTCAATTTGTCAACAGTTATAGCCTGGTTAGAAGACCGATGTGAAATCATGTTTTATTCTCATTAAATTTTTCTCTTACTGTTGAATTTCTTTGATTTGCTTAATATTTTTTTTTTTTATGTATTGTTTATTTATATCTCGATCGAGGAGCTCGTGGCTAAGTAACAACAGCTTCACTGGTCGATCCATCAGGTTAAGCTACGCTTGCCGGGGTTGGTCTGTGGATGGGTGACCATCTTTACATACCGAGAATCCTCCGTGCCTCGGAAAGCACGTTAAGCCGTTGGTCCCGGCTGTCATTCGTGGATCTTTGACAGTCGTTACGAGTCGTCAGAAGCCCGAAAGTCTGACACCAGTCTTACCAAGGGGTATCGTATTACCCAGTTACTGGGTTGTGGAGGTCAGATAGGCAGTCGCTCCATGTAAAATACTGGTATTCAGCTGCATCCGGTTAGACTGGAAGCCGACCCCAACATAGTTGAGAAAAGGCTAGGCAGATTGATATTGTTTATTTATATCATCTTATTAATATGTCATATCGTTTTTTATTTATAATTTTTCAGGAACTTTCAAAAATTTTAATACAATAATAAATGGGAGAATCGATAACTTTCCGATTTAGTCAATCATTAGCGTATATGTAAAATAAATGGCTTTTGCACAGCACAACGATAGCGATCGATGTTTTCGTGTGAGTGAGTTGTACGGTGCATGGTAAATGCACGCTGTGTTTGATGGGATAAGGTTTATAATTGATTGTGTAGTACGATTATTACTGATTTATAAATTGCACGTGTGAGCAAGACCTCGTATTTATTGGGTTTACTGATCTGCATGTGTAGTTGCATGGCTAGGAAGTAGGGATAAATTAAAGACATGGGTTTCGATACATTTTCAACGACCGGGCATATCTCCTTCTTTTCTATATCTATGGTCCTTACAGTGGTTAGATATTACAGTAACTTTAACAGTATTCGGACTCCACTTATAATTACTTACCTACCGACCCCTGACCTATAACATTCAACATGGACATTACTAGAGATTGGTATCTCAACTCAAACTCTTGTTTATTATTTAAAATATATGATACAATCTATACTTATATTATAAAGAGGTAAATTAGCAATTCGTCGCGATGTTTTTCTTCACCGTTTTGAGAGCAGAGGTGATGAAATAATTTACACAAAGGAAAGCGCCTGTTAGGGATCGAACACTCTGGGCACGCCACAATTGCGGCGATAAGTCCCCTCTTTGAGGAGTGGCTTGAGAGGCGCCATGGCGTCCTCACCTTCCCGCCTGACGCAGGTCCTCACCGGACACGGTTGTTTCGGGAGGTTCCTGTTCCGCGTAAGGCGGGAGGAACCGCCAGGACACGGTGGAGCATACGGTGGAGGTCTGCCCGGCTTGGGCGGAGCACCGCCGTGTCCTCAAGGAGGCGATCGGCGGCGGCGATCTCTCGCGTCCGGCCCTGGTTCAGGCCATGGTTCGGAGCGAGAGTGCATGGGAGGCCGTCACCTCCTTCTGCGAAGCAGTTATGTTCGCGAAAGAGGAGGCGGAGCGCGCGAGGGAGATGCTAGCTGCACGCCCTCGCGGCCCTAGTCGCCGCAGGAGACGCCCCGGGCGTCGGGAGTCGAGAGCCGACTTCCGGCCACCGTAGGCGCGGGCTTGCGGACGGTGAGCAATGGGCAGCTCGCCGTCCGATAAGGACCAGGCCCGGGTCGACGGCGCGTTGTGTTCCACGCGCGCCTCAAAGAGATGTCAGCACCAACCGACGGGGTCGAAAGACCAATGCCTGCTGGGGTTGCGGGTTTGTCCGAAAGGGATATCGCGGCCCCGGCACACAGGCAATGGAAGCAACACGGGTGGGTTTTAGTCAGTAAAAGTCTGACACACCCTCTCGCTCTGCTCAGAGCGGGAGAAGTCATTTGATGATTTCCCATCCTGAAAAAAAAAACAAAAAAAAAAGGTATTGAGCACTGTTCTCTTCACAAAGTGTATATAAATATATTTTATCCCTCAACTGTAAATATTATTCAACCATTTTACATAACAAGAATATTATTAAACAGTTAAAACAACCCAAGGCTCTGGCTATTAGTGATGCGCTACGTTTAGGTCACGGTTACTTTAACTACTCAAAGTTAACTCAGGGAAAATTGTTTATCAAGTTATTCCGTATATTCAAATCACAACTGTGATTCTTTGACGAGAGGATCAGATGGCCCAGTTGAGGGTGATGGCCCACTTAGGCTTGCAAACTTTTTGTATATCAAATATAGTATTTTCGTGCCATTGTCTGTAAATAAACCGTGGATTATTTTTTTATAAGTAAAAAAAAAACCTGGCTTGAGCAAGCGTGGTGATCAATGCTCGTGCCAAAGATAATATGTCTAGATAGACAGTCAAAGCTGTGAACTCGTCGAAATAAATAGCGTCCAACTGTTGGCCGCTAAATGCACGCAAACTAGAAAAGGACAATGACAGCACAATGACGTGGCGCGAGTGTAAGTCGTCGCTGTCACACACACCAGCTTGTCAAAGTCGGCGTTTCTGATTCTCTATTTAGACATATTTAAATAATCATAGGCTGGTATTAATTCCTTTGACTGTTGTATGAAATGGCTTTAACACGACAAATTGACACTACGTCAATTTGCTACTTAAACAATTATTTTTCTAACTGTGCGGCAACTTACAGTTTTTATAATCTATTGAAGTTAATTACTTGGTGTAACCAGTTATTTTAATTGTTATCGCCTAGCCTTGTCTGCAGTTTGTTTGGTTAGGTCTGAGGCTGAATATCAATGTAAACTCTGGAGCGGTGTTTAGATTCCATTGGTTAAGACTTGATCGAAGGTTAAGATGCCGATATATGCCAGTGGCCTGGAGTGGTTAGCTTGCGTGTTCTGTACTGAGTTCACGCAACGCGTCGTACGTCCAGCCAGTAATAGGACTCGCCCATCAAGGAGCGCTGTCCCAAATGAAACAATTATTAATTGATTATACATACATCGAAAGGTATTTTAATAAAACACTTATACTAAAAGATAATTAATTATCTTTAAAATGCTGAAGGTTTCAAAAAAATACGCTTGATAGTTTTTGCGTGATTCTCAGTTTTTTATCCGCGTTAGACATAATTTTACAAATGAATATAAAATACACTATGTAATATAAATTAAATATAAAATATTCGCAGATTAAGTTATTAAAAAAATGCTTTTATTTAACATATATTTTTTCCAAAATCATTAACACTACTCGTTTAGATGTGATCTTCAGTATAAAATCATTAGAAGTCAGTTATCGTCGCCTTAACGGCCGTAAATATGCTCAGAACTGAAAAATATGTCAATCTTGCATCATTAGGAATGCGATAAAGATATGTTTTTTGTAATTCGTTGTAAAAATTAAATTAACATCGTTAAAGAATTTGTTATTATTTCACCACGTTTTCATGATATACTGCGGCGCGGGCTCGACCTACGCCTAACTCAATTATTTTTTTAAATTCTAATCTTTTTGTGATAAGAAATACGCATGTTGCTAAGTAATACCTACCTACTTCCTTAAACCATAATTACAAAATACAAATGAAAAGATAACTAAAATTAGAAACATGAAAATATTATCAACTCATTACGAAAACATGAATGTAACATTAAAAGATAATAAAATTGTAATTTAATAGGCTCGCCCCCTATTTCATGGGGGCTTAGACTGGGTGTTCAGCAGTGGTGACCCCCCAATGGAATTGCCGCGACTTAACGAGTTGTAGATTCGAACCCAAGCAGGCATTTTACTTTGTGTAAATTATTTTTTCACCACGGCTCTCAAAACGGTGAAGGAAAACATCGTGAGGAAACCGGCATGTCCTAGAACCAAAAAATCGAAGACATGTGATATCTACCAACCCGCACTGGGCCCGCGTGGTGGATTATGGGCACGCACGGCCCACTCCCTCTCACAGAGACGAGGCATGTGTTCCAGCAGTGGGATACAGGCCTCCTCTCAGCGAGGCAACATTATAGACATCATCTTTCTTTTTCGTGTGGTTAGTGACTAACCTGGTGTCAGAGTTTTAAAGCCGCCCAAGGGCCTCTGACTTGGCTTCACATTCCGTCGAGAAATATCTCTCAGGCATGCCGGTTTCCTCACGATGTTTTGCTTCACCGTTTTTGAAGCAAGTGATAATTTTACAATACGCACATGAATCCGAAAAGTTAGAGGTTCGTGCCTTGGGTTCGAACTCGAGACCTATGACTTGGCAGGATGACGGTCACACCACTAGGCTATTACAGCTCTTTAACACAACATTATAGACTGATTATGCGAACACACTCTGTCTACCCCTTTACTTACACACGGCTACACATCAAGCTATAAATTTCTAGTATAAGCTGACCTCGCATTGTATGGAAATGTTACACAATGCTAGATCAGCATAAACTGGAAATATAAAGCTTTAAGGGAGTCGCCAGCCGATAGCCTGGGGGGAGGCAAGTTGATATATGGAGGATGGGGAAAGTACGATTTGTAGTACAGTAAAGAGACAAGAGCACATGAAGCTTTACACTTGCAGTGCGAGTCTTACCTCTACGGCGCACAATGGGGCCAAAATCGACGCTGGTGGAAATTAGATTTTTGACAAATCAGTTTCAAATCGGTCCAGATAGGAACTGAGAAAAATAATGGTTTCCATTTTCAACGTATGGATTGAAAACGGACCTTTCGGGTCGTTTTTCCCAAAACTATTCAGACCTGTAGAGCTGAAACCTAATATACCACCAACACATAGATACGAATATTAAGTCCCCGGACTCCGGATTAGACTCCGTTTAGGAGATATTGAACTTTAAAAAAGCCAAATAAAAGTCGTCCAAATAAAAATAATTGGCTTTATAGATATGTAGCTTCTTAACATAAAAATACCTTGTATTTACCTATTTTTTTTATCTTGAGGGTCTCTCAATAATTTTAGTCTCACTATATTTGAATTATCAGCCGTGCAAATATTTCTAGTACATGCTTTAATAAATATCATGAAATTACATCAATGTCATTAGTCAAACACATATTCAAAATAAAAACATTCTTCATTCATATTAATTAGGCACATTTACATTATAATATATATTAAATTAGTTTATTGGATTATATCTCAAGACAGTTCATCAATTTATTGATTAGATTTATAAATGATGTCAATAATTATAATTTAAATAACTGTTTGTAAACTTCTGAAAAAAAAATCTGTCATAAAGCCAATTGCTTAAAGTTCCAAGTTATTTATTTTCTTCTTTTTACCGGTAGTTTACTATAAATTTTTACCGCCATGGTGTGGCAGTTTCTGTTACATAACTCGACTTCTTATCTAACTTCGAGCAGTGTGTTTTGTACTATTTTCCTTTTAAATTGGGCCTTATCATCCTGCTCAATGTGTGGCCGCTTTGCTTGATTTGTAGCCGTGTGTACTACAGGCGCAGTGATATATTATGTTTAACTATGTAACATGACTTTGTAAACATAATTTATTTCATTAGGATGTGGCCTAAATATTTGAAAAGCATTGAATTTTATGAATCATTCAAAGATAACAATTATTATTTTAAGAGGTAACACTCAGTACCCAACCACAAACAATAGATATGTTCAGAAGGTCATCTCATACAACGTGCGAAAACGCACGCACACATAGACACGCTTCACGTACAGCGAGAGAGGCGAGTGCAGGCGCACTCGCGACCGGCAATAGGGATGATGCCTGGGTAAAAAAATGAAATTCTAATTAGTCCGTCAGTCAGATAATAAAAAATATTAGACACGTATTTTTTGCTTTATCATATTATAAAAAATTACTTTGATAAAATGCATTTTAGGCTGGGGAGTAGGGGTCACTAGTATGTATAAAATCTACATACTCGTGACGTCATGGCACATTTTACCTCAATGTATCGCCGTAATCTTTAGATTATGTACGTAAAAAAACAAAAAATACGTGTCCAATATTTTTTTATAATCGCAACGACGGACTATATTTTTTTTTTTGTCATCATCCCGATCGCCGCACGTACTGCTGGCCTTCTGAATCATCTTCATCCTATCTATTTTGCATCCCAACTATATTGTCGTTGGTATGCACCGTCTCTAATTGCATTCGCAATTCATTTGCCAAACATGTTAACAAACACGAGTTTTAGGAAAAACAACTGTAATTCCTACAAATCATATCAGCTTACCAGCTCTCAATTTCCATAAGGTATATAGTGTCCAAGTGGCAGTAGAACACTGACTCCTAAGTCACAGGTTTTCCTAGTTTAGGAGTCAGGGTTTCAGCTTTTGTACGCCTTAACTATTGTGAACTTACTAGATATTAAGCATATTGTAAGGATTTGTATCAATAAAGTATATTATTATTATTATTATTATTATATAAGGTTCAGTTTGCGCTACAACTTCATATTTTTTTATGACTTTTTCAACAATACTAGTCGGTCTAAAATCAACTTTATTTACACTAGCATAAAGTTGATATTTGTCTAAGTGGAAAACTCGTGTTTGTTTCCATGTTTTGCAAATGAATTGATCATGGCCCAGCTTTCATCTTGTTCCGTATGAGGGCCACCTGTACACGTGAGGATCTTATGTCTGCGTTAGCGAATGGTGTTAGCGTTAACATTGCTGAGCACTACAACCATATAAATAAACTTCTTTTCATTTTCAAACAATATTTTCAAGCAATCTGTGAATTTTAGTAGGTATTTTTTAAATGGAGCAACTGTCATCTGACCTATATCAGAGCAGGCGCATTCGACATTTTAGGTATGAAGCTGCAAGTACGCAGCGGGCTCGACTTGTTGGGCAAATTCAGTGAACGTAACGTAGTCAGAGTTACGCGATAGAAAGAGAGGCAAATTCCTAGGTGAATATAACTGTAGGTAATTAGCGCTGTGCGACGTGAATTGCACTTTATTGTGTCGTAGCAAGAGTCGCTATTTATTTAAATGATTTTGCGGAGTGAATCATCTGTACTTGTACTATTATTTATTCTGTGCCTATGCAACAAAAATACAGGACAATACCGGTTTTAAATTAAAACAGCTATCTAATTACGTAACACATTTTCGTAAATGATTACGACTGATCTGTTTCATTTTGACAGTTCAACAACATTCATTGCGTTATTTACGTTGTTGAGCAGATTTTTTTTTTTCGAACTTATGAAGCAATGGATTAGCAATCTCTTTCAAAATGATTCAGATTGTGATTGATCGTGTATTACGCGATTATACAGGTTTATGTTTAACCCATATTTCGCCTGTTATGTCTACGTCCCATGTACTATCAAAGAAGTTCATATCTACCCACCGTAAGGACTATTCTTGCTTGCAGCGCTCGGCGGCTATACAGTGTCCCTGGATAAAGTGCACAAACGAAAATGGGTGAAACTAGACCCGAATTAATCGCCAAAAAAATTAGAAAAAAAAAAATTAAAAAAATCGTAATAATTGTTATCGTTTTTTTTACTTTTTTACTATTTTTTAAAACAAAAGGTTTTCGTGACTTTATTTTGTAAAAATCTAAATTTATTGAAAACTTTAGATAAATATAAAAAAAAACAAAGAAACATATTTTTTACTTGATGGCTGTATTTTAAGAGGTTTCTTTGTTTTACTATGCAGCATCAATTATCAGCCAACTTGTTTTTATTTTAACGAAATTCCCTCAACTAATAAAAAGTTATTACATTTTCAATACAGGCGTCTTTAATAGGCAATAAAAAAAGTAAAAAAATCGATAATAATTATTATGAATATTTTAAAATTTCTTTTTACTAATATTTTGTGGATTCATTATAGTCTAGTTTCACACATTTTCGTTTGTGCACTTTATCCAGGGACACACTGTAGAACCGCGCCGGTAACAGATGTGGTCATCGTGTTCACGGGATTTTGTTTTCAAACTGGTTAGATACGAACTTCTTTCATGGTATTTTTAGGGGGTGAGCCTATTACTCGGGTCGATCAAAACATCGGCCTGATACTGAGAAATTCGTTACAAAATTGGACCCAGGACCACACACTTAGCTCACACGCGTAGCATGACAACCATAGATTCGGGTTTTGTAGACGGAAGAATAGACAAAATGACAGATTGTGATTGTTTATCAGTCATTTTGTCTATTATTCCGTCGACAAAACCCGTTTCTGTTGTGGTCATGATAAGAGTGCTGTTAGTAGGTATTCCACGTGTAGGTACAGTCAAACGCACGCCAATTGTAACTCTTGCACTAGTAAAATCGCCTTTATTTAGCTAAGAAATAAAGGCGCTTTTAAAGGTATATTGTTGCCTTTACCGTTATCAGTTGCATGTTATACCTATGTCGTGATATCTTGTAATTAGTGGTTACTGTTAATTAGTAATTAATTTAATAATAAACATAAACAATCGCTATCACCCTTCGTTATAATTGCTTGACCTACTGTGAGCTAAGAATTTCCTTTCTTACTTAATTTCGGCCGTATATAGAAAATGTTAATATGCACCTTGGGTTGGAATTTCTTGCGGACATATTATTTTTCCGTCAACGTATCGCCAACATTTTGAATGAACGTGACAAATCCGACTTGTAGCCAGGGCTCGGAAACGTTATTCAAAATAACGTTTTTAACAGTTCTTATTTGTAATAATAATATAATAATAATATATTTATTTGCTCAAAACATGGTATAACAGGTCTTACAGTTTAAAGTAGTACAAACATGTTTTAGACTCAGCATGCAAATTCGAAAATAAAAAATCAAGTACTTAACTAATATTTTGTGTCAAAAAACTGTTTCAGACTATAAAAGTTATTTTGGCTTAGCCATCCACTCAATTTCCGCTTAAAACCGTATCTCGTATTTAACAATTTAAAATCACCAGGTAACCCATTATAGATCCGTACACACATAGCTAAGCAGCTTTTGTTATATTTTGCAAGCCTAGGAGCATTGCTTACTACGAGCCTGTATGGGTTTTTTTTTTTTTTTTTTTTTTTTTTTTTTTTTTTTTTTTTTTTTTTTTTTTTTTTTGGATGGGAAATCATCAGTCAGACTTTTACTGACTAAAACCCACCCGTGTTCCTTCCGTTGCCTGTGTGCCGGGGCCGCGATATCCCTTTCAGACAAACCCGCAACCCCAGCAGGGCCTGTATGGGTCTCGTCTGTTTCGAGGACATATATCGTTCGCTGTTTTAAATAAATTTTTATGTTTCCATACAAACATGCATATTTCGTATATGTATAGACAAGGTAGCGGTAACAAACCAAGTTTTTTAAATACTGGTTTGCATGATTCGTCAGGTTGGAGTCCGTATAGAGCTCTAATGCACTTTTTTTGTGCAACAAATGTTCTATGTTGGTCGGTACTGTTGCCCCACATTATAACTTGTAATTGTAATTGTACAACATTTTGTGCGGAACGAAAACGAAATGAGAACGCTTTCAAAAAACGGTTTATTCCGCAGAACGCAGCCGCGCACTGCGGGTCGAAAAAAGTTTCTCGAAGAAATAGGAGCTTAAATTTATAGTTTCGGTTTTTTGCTTAAAATCGCTTCTAATAGCCAATATTATGCATAAATGTATCATAGGATACAATCAGGTAGGCAAATTAGAAACAATTTTTTTTTTTTTTTAAATGTATGGAGCTAATGTTTATATCTCCGGAACGGAGATAATAACCGTTATATCCTTGCACACGGTGATGTAACAATTTATTTATGATTTTTTGACAATTAGAGGTGGGGAAAGTGTATCATTTTTGCAATTGGAACATTTGCATCTGATTCACTGAATGATTGAGTTTGGGTTTGATCCGAATCATTAATATGTTTCATTTGGATCATTTGAATCATCGACTCAAAGGATATAAAAATGGATAACGACAACGAAAAACTGTGAGAGTATGAGTGATACACATCTCATTTGGTATCTCTTTCTGACTTAAATAGATTGTAATGTGTCACCCGCTCACTCGCGACTCGCGAGTCAGTTCGGAGTAACGTAACTCAGCGTCTCAGTCTTTCTTTCTCGCTCACTGCTGCTCAGTCGCCTCGCAAGCGACGGTCGCGTGGAAAGAGCACATAGGCAAAGTAATGATTCAGATTCAAATGATGCGTTTGAAACGTTGTTACTGAACCAATCTTTGGAACACTTCAATGATCCGGATCAGTGAGTCGGTTCCGTAAAGAGTTACACGCGCCTATTGACAAAAATCAAGCGCCGAACGCTGTGCGAGCCACACCGCCGATATTATTCGAGCCAGCTGCTCTAAACGAGGCATCCAATTACATTACCTTTTATGTAAACTTGTAAGCACATAAGTGGACTTACCTATCGGCTTACAAGTTCGATAAACAAATCAAATAGTTTCCAGTTGCCTGACGCATCTGGCACACTTCTTCTTACAAATATGGTCAACTAGGTTTGTATTGATTCAATATAAATAAAATGCAACGCTAGATAATTATGTTATTTTTATGAAGCCCCGTCTAAAGTGGCTCCTTGAGCGATAAAAGAAAAGAACGTTTACGGCCGTCATATTGTTAGCATTCTCAAATTATTGTGATCTCAGTAAATAGTAATTACGCAAGTTTAAATTATGTAAGATTTTATAAAGTTAATTATTATTAAAAGTTGATTTCATATATTATGTTTTTAGGGTTCCGTACCTCAAAAGGAAAAAACGGAACCCATAAAGAATCACTTGGTTGTCCGACTATCTGTCCACTCAAGAATCTTTTTCTCAGGAATACGTGGAGGTATCAAGTTGAAATTAATATCAAATATGTAAGTCTATGGTCCCTTGAAGCTCTAAAAGAAATTAAGCTAATAATTCAACGCAATAAAAAAATACGAACATTTATCCGACATATTTTGATACTCGCAAATAAATCAAAACCTACACTAATACTTCTCGTTGACCTAGAACCATGAAATTTGGCAGGAAGCAAGGTCCACAGCGCATGTAAATAAAAAAGACCCTCCATAATTGTTAATGTGCTTACACATTTTCCTTGCAGGAAGAATTGACCGTGACGTATATCGATGTATGGTAGAACATGTTTTTCAAGGTTTCAACTACATACAAAAGTTAATTTTTGGGATGAATTCATCCCAACTACGGAACCCTTCATGTGCGGGGTCCGACAAGCACTTGGCCGGTAAAAAAAATAATAAACAACCTATATAATACAATTACTTGATTAACACATTAACAGTTCATTTCGGAACGAAAAGGGAAAATTATTCTGATTTGATCAATCCGGTCGGATCCGGCCGCGTTCGGCCTGATCGATGGAAATCGAGCCGGATCCGGGCGTATTAGAAATGACGCTGGATTGCAATCCTAAATCCTACGGGGATTCTCCGCAGACGGTGTACCGACGGCGTTATCGACTTATATGACTTTCATTACTCATTACACCGCCTGCGGGGACTCCCCGCATGCTATACTTGATCTACATAATTAAACATATTATGTATGCGTCAAAAACAACCATTCTTTGCACTCAGGTTAAGAGCGTTTATTCTGAAGGTGGGCAACGTCGCAAATAGATGTCAAATATTTCACTGTTTTGATTAATTTAGCAATATTACTGTGTGGAAATAAAAAATGTGGCTAACTAGTGATCTAGAATATTGATTATGCAATGCAATAATTAAATCGTAACACCGAATGTTTTGTTTTAGATGTAAAAAAACACCTAAAATGGGTACAACATCAAACTCAATGTTATAATCGCAATTCATTATTAATATTCTAGTTCGCTAGTTAGCCACATTTCTTATTTCTATTCAGTAATATTGTTTTATGAATCAAAACAGGTAAATATTTGGCAGTTATTTGCGCTGTTGCCAACTTTTAGGATAAACCCTCTTAATAAGTATTCTAATATTATTGCCTCGAGCTATCCTTATTTATTTTTTTTATTTTTGTTTTTGTAATTTAGATTTGATTACTAGTTTATTTATTTATTTAGAAGTATACAAATTATGTATTAGGTATGTTGAAACTGTTTGTACTCCCCGTCACTTGTCCCTACATATAGGTTCATTAGAAAACCAGCGTCAGACAGCATCTGCCTGGCAT
This sequence comes from Agrochola lota, assembly GCA_947364205.1. Lineage (NCBI taxonomy): Eukaryota > Metazoa > Arthropoda > Insecta > Lepidoptera > Noctuidae > Agrochola > Agrochola lota. The sequence continues at coordinate 982,610 of OX376246.1, read as the reverse complement.
TAATGCTGAAATGAACCTTTTTGGCGCAGCCGTGAGGCACACACTATTATTGTTAAAATATTATTTTCACTTTTTTATTTTTTTATTTAGTGTTTCACAAACTGTGTCCAAATAAACATTATTCTTTCTTTCTTTCTTTCTTTCTTTCTTTCTTATTCTCTCAATTATCTCGTCTCTTCTCCTCATCCGCAGGTACCAAGCCGCAGTCCTCATGCTGACATTCTTTACGTACATGACATACCACCTCACGAGGAAGCCGATCTCCGTGGTGAAGTCTGTACTGCATCAGAACTGTTCGGCGCTCGTGCCGCCTCCCGGCACCGACCCTAATGACGACCAGTGGTGTAACTGGGCTCCTTTTAGTGAGTATTAATGAGGAATTTTGTTTGTTGAAGGTAATAACAACCATTTATAACCTGTTTCGTTGTTCTAACAACAAACACCAATAATGCTGTGGTTTTAATAATTAATTAATCTAGGTTTACCAACACCTTCTGTATACAAATTGCCTTGGACCTACACAGTCGCTAATTGAATAAGTACTGTGGTTGTAATGCTAATAAACTGGTAAACCAATTTTGATTATCTTAGTATGGAGATCCGATAAAAACAACCTCTTCAAGGTGGACATAGGATGCTGAAGTTATTATGGGAAATTCCTAATTAAAACTAAAGTCCCCGTCTCCAGAACCGTGCTCCAGAAGCTATAAATTTTGTAAACAAAAACTTCTACAAAGTTACGTAGTGACAATTCAATCAACAACAATAACACCCAAATTCAATCAACTCAAAGTAACAAAGTATAATACGAAAGTAACCTGAGAAAGTAACGAGCAATTTCACTTGGTCAGGTTATATTTTTAGCGATACAAAGCGCTGTCGTCTAATGTTTTGTGGTACTGAGTAACAGTATCACAAAACATTAGACGATTATTGCTCGTTAGTTTCGTATTGCACGTATGTTACTTTGAGTTGATTGAATTTGGGATTATTAGTTTCGCTACGTAACTTAGTAGAAGTTCCTTGTTTACATAATTTATAGCTTCTCTTGACGGGGACCTTAGTATCTTATTAATTTTCACGATATGATTCGTTAACATGAGTGTGACAATCTATTATCAAATTTTTTAAGCTAGCCTCTCGGAAACTGGGTGTTATTCTCGTATAGCTCATGCCCAACACAAGAGTCTTCACTCTCGAACCCTCTCACCCTGTAATGTAGCGCGTTACATCCGTTTGTTTCAGATACGACCGACGCCAACACGTTGCTTGGAGCTCTGGACTCTGCCTTCCTGTTCTCATATGCGGGCGCCATGTTCGTCTCAGGTATACTAGACTACTATCTATCTACTATCCTTACTATAGTTTGACCGGGACCGCTGTTCCGAGTGTGTTCGTTCTTAGGAATACGTGGCGAGGCGGGGGACAGTGTTGACGAATCAGCGGTGGGTGGGACGCCGCGTGCTGTGAGCATTGACGAATGAGCGGCCTGCACTGTCCCACCCGTCTCGCCGCACATACCATTTTTTTTTATTTATTTGAGGATGGGAAATCATCAAATAACTTCTCCCGCTCTGGGCGAAGCGAGAGGGCGTGTCAGACTTTTACTGACTAAAACCCACCTGTGTTCCTTCCGTTGCCCGTGTGCCGGGGCCGCGATATCCCTTTCGGACAAACCCGCAACCCCAGCAGGGCCGCGCACATACCTAAGGCGCGGAACAGCTACTCAAAAATTCAAAATTCAAAAGTCATTTATTCAAACTAGGCTGAGCATCAGCACTTTTCGAACGGCAATTACATAAGACAGTCCCCCAAAACGCCCACCCTTCACTTTCTTCCTTTACTGTCTCGGTCAAACTATATTCGCCCTTATTATACTAAATCACACTAAAATTAAAGTGTAGGCGACTAGGAAGTATAGTGCTTTAGCTGGGAAGAAGAAGTGGCGCAACAAACTCCCCAGTAGCACAGCTGTCTGTTCAGTTAGAACAGCGGTTCTTAAACTTTTTTGGCGACGAAACCTTTTCGGAAAAAGAAATATTTGACGGAGCCTTAAAATAATCAAAAACTGTGTTTTATGGATTTTTCCACTTTGCCACCAATCTGTCCCACCAGTGGGACAAAGTGGATTGTTCACAGTTTTATCGTCCACTGTGTTCCACTAATTGATTTTGGTGGGGCTAATAATTTAATAAAACATTATGGCAAAAAAAAAACATTTCTCACATTAGGATGATTCTGAAGCAGCTGAAATGCCACAAAGGAATGACATGATCCCGACCACCAAATAGCTAGCAAGCTACAGGTGTACTGCTGGTGGTCTTGAATAAAACTACTTGATTCCGATATGTCAAGTTGAAGTGAAGTACTGTATTTCTTTGCTGATTACAATTTGATGAGACGACCGATGTGTGCGCACGCTCAAGGTGTCGGCGAGCGAGTGAAAGGTGGGGGGACGCCCGCGATCGCGTTGTGGTGTGTGGCCCGATGTTACGTCAGGAACACGTCCACTGCTGGACACGGCCATAAGCCAACATTTTCGCGGAGCCCCCACAGAGGCTTTGTGGAGCCCAAGGGATCCGCGCACACACTTTGAGTATGACTGAGTTAGTAGAACTTGATTCTATACAATAGTCAAAGTCAAACAATTTATTTTAATTAGGCACATAAAAGGCACTTGTGATCGTCAATTTTACAAAAAATAGTTTTGATTCTAGTCGCCCCTTCCAAAAGGTAGTTTTCGTATGGAGAAGAATGGGCAAGAAACTCCACCGTTACTCTTTTAAAATGTTTTTACAATATTTTGTATACATCAATTATATAATTATATGTGAAGACGATGCATCTATAATAAGATTACTATACCACTATAGGTAAAAAGAATGAACAATTAAGGCTTGTGCAGACCAGCGCGACTTTTCGCGCGACGCGACACCGGTTATTGTTATACTGTGAAGTTTTCTTAGAAATTGTATTGTTCGTGTCGCGTCGCGCGACAAGTCGCGCTGGTCTGCACAAGCCTTTAAGCAATGTCTGATAAATTAGTACTTGACTACTATTTTTACCACACCCTACGCCACGGAAAGTCACTGATCAGACTCACACATCTTTGCAATGGCAAAGCTTTTACTGGTAATTACTAATTAAGTAATTAGAAATATTTACGAATTCAATGAACGACCATCTGTTTGGATGCTCATATGCCCTCGACAATCAATGTCGTCAGAGTTGGTTCGATTGCGCACCGTACCAAATATTTGCATACTATAATTATGTATGTACAGCTGTTTTATTTTTGCAATGTGTGTTATGTTCTTTAATTATATAAATTGCTATCATAATTATTTCGAGGAGCTCGTGGCTAAGTAATACCTGCAGCACGGATCGATACATCAGGTTAAGCTACGCTTGCCGGGGTTGATCTGTGGATGGGTGCCCATCTTTACATACCGAGAATCCTCCGTGCCTCTGGAAGCACGTTAAGCCGTTGGTCCCGGCTGTCATTCGTGGATCTTTGACAGTCGTTAAAGGTCGTCAGAAGCTCGAAAGTCTGACAACCAGTCTTACCAAGGAGTATCGTATTACCCAGTTACTGGGTTGTGAAGGTCAGATAGGCAGTCGCTCCATGTAAAATACGGTATTCAGCTGCATCCGGTTAGACTGGAAGCCGACCCCATTATACATGGTTGGGAAAAGGCTAGGCAGATTGATTGCTATCATAATTATTTCGCCTTTTCAAGGATAGCTTAATAACATTTTTTTTTTTATAACATGCAGTTTTTGTATGGAACAACAACGGATTTTTTTTTATTTTCAGGTTTGCTCCCATAGTAAAAGTTGATCATTTTCATGAGTAGGTACTACTCTCCCTTAAAATACGTCTCTCGTTTATAAATACTTTACATCTCTGCCTCCTTCCTGCTGGACAGTTTATAACGCCAATTCTTCTTGCCAGCTAAAGCACTAGGAAGTGGTGAAGAGCGGGCTTTTTGGGGGACTGTCTTTTGTTATTTTGACGTTCAAAAAGTGCTGATTCTCAGCCTAATTTGAATAAATGTCTTTTGAATTTTTCAGGGAATGGAAGAGTGATAATAGGGATGACGACAAAAATTTTTTTTAATCCGTCTTTGAGATTATAAAAACATATTCGACACGTATTTTTTCTTTTTTTTACGTAATCTAAAGATTACGGCGATACATTGAGGTAAAATGTACCATGACGTCACGAGTATGTAGATTTCATACGTACTAGTGACGTAGCGACCCCCACTCCCCAACTTAAAATGCATTTTATCTAAGTAATTTTTTATTAATATGACAAAGCAAAAAATACGTGTCTAATATTTTTTTGTTATCTGACTGACGGACTAATTAGAATTTCATTTCTTTTACTCAGGCATCATCCCTATTATGTGTTTTGTTACAGGTATGATAGCAGAGAGGGTGGATCTTCGATACTTCTTGTCATTTGGCATGTTGACTTCAGCCATCTTTTGTTACCTGTTCGGCATCGGACGGACTTACAATATACATAACATATCTTACTATTTATTAGTGCAGGTTAGTAAGCATATGCATATAAGATAGTTAATTGACTCAGGCGTGACTGCAGAAATCCATTATAAAATACAATAGATGACGTATATTTAGTAACCTAATCCGCTTAACTATTCCGACGTGTTGCCACGCCAAGCACTCGGCAACACGCCGTGTCAAAAAGTCAATCGTCATCCTGATGATGTCTCGTTGACAGTTGAAACACGTGTCGATTTCTTACAGGGTTCTTAATGACTCTTTAAGAACATTTTAGCCGATTAGGTGACTAAATATACGTCGTTTATTGTATTTTGTATCCATATAAATTATTGATGTACGGGCAAAACCTAGTATTTTATAACAGATGATTCGATAATTCCACTCCATGCATCGACGTCGATCGACCGCAATTCGACTGCTATGTGTTCATAATCTCCGGTCGTGTCGGGTTGCCGTCCCATCGGACTATGAGAGTGAGGGAAGAGAGAGTGCATCTGTGTCTGCGCGCACACTTGTGCACTATAATAACTCCCGCGCCGAAGGCTAGTCTCCGTTAAGATTGGTCGCCATGGCTGAAATAGGGTCTGGAGGACTATACATGTTGTCAATCGACCTTAATCTGATTGCTCCGTTATGACAGACTAAAGTAATAAATTAAACTATCGCTATTGCTAACTATAAACTAAGAAAGAAAAGAAAGAAAAATGCGTTTATTGGCATTACAACAGAAAAATACACCTTCAATTCAATTCAATTTTATTCAGGAACAATTCACATTGTGTTTGAAATCATACATAAAAAATAAAAACACGTTAATTAAAACTATAGAACTAACACATTCATGATACAATAAATGATATTAAAAACAAAACAATAAAATAAAAATTCAATAACATTGCAAACTACTGCATACTAATATTACCCAGTCTCACATTAACTACTTTTTTTTTTTTAACGTGGATATGTCATCGTCTATTGAATACAGACTTTCTCCAATAGGAACGCTCTGAGTCTTGACTTAAATGAGCTCTTATAAATTATAGTTTTTAAGTCCAATGGCAACCTGTTAAAAATCCGCACTGCTTGCTATTGAGGACTATGTTGAACAATCCTAAGTTGGGGTATTATTTTGCTTTTAAAATCATTCCTGCGCATACTTTCCCTCAACTGTCTCTCCTTATCTGTTTCATAGTTATGCAGGTATTTTTTTAAATTCACCTACAATACTAAAACATAGAGGCTGGTCTTTAAAACTATAACAACAAAACAACAATGATTATAATGCCAAAAGGGCCTCAGCTCAGCATAATGTCAGATTACAACATGATTACAAAGTGTACCACCTGACGCTGATTTTCAGCTGCAACCCACGAGTGCCACACGCTAGAATAATAAACATAGGGAAGTGACTGTCCGTAAACTAACACTCTCTCATTATTCCAAATTCTATAGTGAAGGGTGGGCGTTTTGTGGGACTGTCTTATGTAATTTTGATGTTCGAAAAGTACTGATTCTCAGCCTAGTTTGAATAAATGACTTTTGAATTTATAATTATGATTCTTTCACTTATAAAGTTTTGTCCACTTTCCAGGCAGGGGCAGGCATTGCTCAGACCACTGGGTGGCCGGGCACGGTCGCTATAGTGGGCAAATGGTTCGGGAATAGCAAGAAAGGACTCATCTTTGGAATATGGAACTCACACACTTCACTTGGAAATATATTGGGTAAGTTGACCAGTGCAATTTTTTTTTGAATTGATTACCGCGACATTTTTGATGTCCCTTTTTGCATCTGATAATATGATAAGATTCTGAGTGTAGTCAAGGTTTTCATTGGCCGACTGTACCATCAAAGAAGTTTATATCTAACCACTTTCAAAACAAAATCCCGTGAACTCGATGACCACATCTGTTACCGGCCCGGTGCTATAGTCGCCGAGCGCTGCAAGCAAGAATAGTCCTTACGGTGGTTAGATATGAACTTCTTCAATGGTACACTGTCTTGTATAGTCAGTGTCAAAAATACAGATATTTCAAAATGCTCTGAACAACTAAAGTAAATTGAACTTTAAGTAGGTAGCTTATACAAGGGCTGTTGCATAACAAAAACAGTACACAACAACGATTTTACGCAGTTGAGACAAAAATTGAATTTTCTTTGTTGCTCAGAACATTTTGAAATAGAAAGAAAGAAAGAAGAAAGAAAATACGTTTATTTGCGGTACACATGACGCAAGGTAAGAACAAAACACGAAAATAAACAGTTTGGGAGAAAACATGCGTCACATCCACGCAAAACGGCCATCGCTCAGCATAAAGCTGCGACCCTATGCGAGACAGAGCCCCAGCGCTGGTTTTCAGCGACAGCCGGCGTTGACGTTATGACGTCAACCGGTGCAGCAGAGAAAAATAACAAAAGATAAAATGAATAAATACAATACACCAGTCCTAAATGTTTATAAAAAATATAATATTTAAAATGGTAACATTTCGTACCATCGGCGACTCACGCGCCACAGACAGTCTGTGCGCGCAGCTGTCGTTTATGCTTTTAAATGAAATGTCTGTTCGTCAATATATTCTTGACGCTGCGCTGACTGTCAAACAAAAAGTCAAGTATTCAGTCAACTTACATGCAAAAACTTCTAAACAATGTTCTGAGTGTGTTGATTAGTCCAGTCTTTTCCACCAATCTTAAGGTTTGTCTAACACGGGACGTCAACGAGAAACGAGATTACGGGGCCATTGTAAATGTATATGTAATTGACATCCCGTTCGCGAAGCGGTGGACAAAGTCTTAAGCTTAAAAGTTATAAACACACCAAGATGAATATTTTTGCCGGTAGGTATACCAAACTCTTTGGTTACATCTCTGCCAACCCCCTTCTCTTAACAGTCGTAACGCTTCTTACAGGTACAATAATGGCGGCCGAGTACGTGGACTCTGATTGGTCGTTATCGTTCATCTACCCCGGGCTGGTGATGGGGGCTGTGGGGGCCGTGGTGTGGCTGTTCCTGGCGCCCGAGCCGCGGCTCGTGGGGCTGGGGACCGCCGTTACTAATAGTAGGCACTCGGTAAGTAGAAAAATTTGAATCAATCAATGACTTTCGGATCAATCTTTTTTAAGACAATCTAAGATATAATGAGCATTACTTTAATGACACTAACCTAATTTGTAGAGTGCTACAAGGTTTTTTTTTTTTATTGATCTTTTGGCACATGACTAAATGACATTGACAGGCGCGTCGTTGGTAAAAATTGTTGCCGCGAAGCACCTTGTTGCGTTCTATAATAAACGGAATGCTAAAACCATTACATAAACCGTGCTATCAAAAAACGAATTGAAAACGTGGGCGCTAATCATGCCATCTCACTCGCTCGCTATACTGTGAAAGAAAAAGTATTTATTGAGACTCGCACAGGAAATCACAAATTAAACTAAAAACACACTAAACATACATAAAAAATAAATAAAAAATAAAGTCTAATTAACATTTAACGCAGGAAGTCTTGTACGAGGCCAAAAGGCTCCTATCTCAGCATGATGCTTTGCGAATGTAAAGGAATGATAAGGTCGTTTGTTTGGCCGCCATTTTCAATTCATTTCTTTAATTGCGCGGGTTTTAGGTATAGATTTCATAGCATTAACGTTATGTTTAATAAATTATTCATAATAACTGCATCATTATTTGGTATAGATCGTCGAACTGAAATTACGCGCTATCATGCATGAATCAATCGTTTGAATCAATCAAATAATTCATTCTCTTAGCCATCCCGCCAATCAACGCGTTCAGATGAAGAAGATGAGGCGGATGACGACGACGCTTCATCAGTCATCGTGGGGGATCAAGTAAGCAATCATCGAATCTTTTATTTGCTAAGTTAGGTCTTTTTTTTTACTGTGTTTCCAATTGATGTTATTTCCACTTAAACAAACATCAACTTTATGTAAGTGTAAATAAAATTGTTCTTAGATTGATTAGTACTGTTGAAAAAGTCATAAAAAATATGAAGTTGTAGCGCAAACTAAACCTTATGTGTAGGCATTACAGTTGTTTTTCTTAAAACTCATGTTTGTTTGCATGTTTGGTAAATAAATTGCGAACGCAGTTGACATTACTCGGGAGAGCAGGGCTGGCCCGGTCGTAACGACCCCGACTAGTTTTTGTTGTAGGTCGGGGGTTGAACTCAGATAGGCGCTTTACGTTATGTAAATTATTTCATCACCACTGCTATCAAAACGGTGAAGGAAAACATCGTGAGGAAACCGGCATGTCCTAGAACCAAATATGCGAAGATATGTGAACAACCCGCCCTGGGCCCTAACCACCGGTAGCTTGGACCCTGCTGCCAACACCGGCGGACCACATTATTTTTTTATAATGTATTTTTTTTTTAAGAAATATTTGAATAATATATTATTTATTTAATATTATTATTTATTTATTTTCTTTCATATACATATAATTACATTTTTTAAATATTTCTTACATTCAAAAGATTGGTAGTTGGCGACCAGCGCTGGCCGGCCAACCGAATAGTGTTAGTTTTTCGTATACACATCAAAGAATCTTGCCGCGCACCGCAAACTGTTTTCAGTGCAGCGTCGATGTCTAAACAGCGACCGTTAGGGATCCGATTTTTTGCCCAACACGCTGGCCCAGCATCTTGCCTCATGTGTACAGTAGGCTTATTAAAAGTTGCTGCTGGGAATCGTCTTAGGGTTCTCGCGCACTAATCGGCCACGACTCCTGCCGGTCGTGGTCCGTGCGGCTAGTTGGCCGTTGCGACCAAGTGCGCGATTCGCATCGGTTTCTATAGTTTACCAGCTCGCTGCGACCACTCATCGTGGTCGTGGCCATCTAGTGCGCGAGATTCCTTACTAAACTTTATGCACAAGTAGAAAATACTGTACGAAGGTGGACTAATGCCGGAGGCATTTTCTACCAGTCAACCTTAGATTGATGCAGAGAGGAAACATGGCAGGTGCAACATAAGGGGTAGATAACTTGAAAATTAATTCATAAATACATACATACATATAAACTTAATAAAATGAATATGTTGTTTTTTGCCACCGACTTCCGAAGTTATTTTTCACTTTGTAGTGTTTTTTTTTAAGTTGGTTGTTTTTTTTTGGTTAATGTTTTTATTTTTCACTTTTTAGTTGTGGTACCTACCCCACACAAATTCGAATACCACTACCTGCTATGTAAATAACAGTGACAGGAACTTATCATCAAATCATCCACATAAGTATGTACACATAAGTGGGAAAAATATGTATTATTGAGCTTACTCAGAAACTATCCAAGCAAAGTTAATAAAACTTATATGTGACCAACTTTGAGCATACCTTTTCATACAAAAAAAAATATTTTCAAAATCGGTCCACAATTGACGGAGGAATCGGTGGACATACATACGCAATGAACATAATACATATAACCTCCTCAAACTCAAACTCAAAGCATTTATTTCAATTAAATCATTTACAGGCACTTTTGAATTGTCAAAGAGTCGCGTCAGTTAGTCAGAAAGTTGAAGCTAGTTGCCCATTCCAAAACGTAGATCTTAATGGAGAAGAACGGGCAAGAAACTCCAAGGACACTCTTTTAAGTATAGAAAATTACAAAATCCTGGGTACATTATTCTTGTTGCTTCTATATGTGAGAACAATGTACAAAAAAATAATCAAAACAATTCAAAATATAAGATTAAAAATAAGCCATGGCAGATAAGTGATGACCAGTCACAACTGACGGCGCCCGTTCACGAACATGACGCGTGGATCAGCACCATTCAGCTCAACCAATTCTGTAGAGGACCTGCTTTTTGGAGGTCGGTTAAAAACCTGAAAAGAGGGTCATTGTACTCATGAATATAAACAGCTGTTGCTATGGAGCCAAGCACGAAATTGCGAAAACAAATCTGCTGTAAATTTTATGTTCACTTACGTCGACGAAGTGTACACACAGGTGTGCTTTGCTTCGTGATTTCAAAGTTGGTCTCAAAATAAAATTTGTTAATATTTTTTGCCGGTTTTTAGAGTTTCGTACCCATGGTGACAAACGGACCCCTATTACCAAGGCTCCGCTGTTCCTCCGCTCGTCTATCTGTCAGCGGGGTGTACCTCATGAACCGTAATAGGTAGACAGTTGAAATTTTCACAGATTGTGTGTTTCTATTGCCACTATAACAACAAATAATAAAAAATAAATAAAGTTTTAAATTAAGGTTTGTGCAGCCCAGCGCGACTTGTCGCGCGACGCGACACGAACAATACAATTTCTAAGAAAACTTCACAGTATAACAATAACCGTTGTCGCGTCGCGCGACAAGTCGCGCTGGTCTGCACAAGCCTTTAATGGGGGTCCCTATACAAGAAACTTATTTTTTCGGCGTTTTTTGCTTTTACTTATGCGGTACCGAACCTTTCGTGTGGGGGCCCGACTCGCACATGTCCGATTTAATTTTTTCGTGATTTCAGAGTTGGTCTCAAAGTAAAATGTATTAATATTTATTGTCGCTTTTTTGTAATGTGCGTCTTGTTTGTGCAGAATAAACCATTTATCTTTCTTCTTTCACATTTATAAAGATTGTAAATTAATTTTACCTTTTTCTACATGACATTTAAATAATAATAATATTTATTATTATTTTTTTTATTTCACAGTCAGCGAGTTTGCGACCCAATAGACATTCTTCTAACGCAGGTCAAGTAAGTATTACTGCAGAATAAATAATAGTATAGTTCCTGCGCGACTGTTAGTCGCCACCTGAGGCATGTGAGCGGTGAGACAGGGGAGGTAGATAAAGGCCAAGTTAACTCAGTCTGACAATTTTCTCAATGGCCCTCCCCGTCTCACCGCTCACATATCTCAGGCGGTGACTAGCAGTCGCGCAAGGACTATAAGGCCATTCTCACACGAGGTGACCAACATAAAACCAGTTTACAACACTGACGCAACCAATCACGTTAGCACATACATTTCTATAGTGGTTCTCGAAACTAGAACTTGTCGAAAACTAGTTTTCAACGGATACGCAACTAGTCACACGCGAATGGCAGTGCAGGTCGCTAGGACGTTGCCAACGAACGTTTCTGAATAAATAATGAAATGACTAAAATTGATACAACTTCAGTTGTGCCATGTGAAAGTACCAAATGCATCGCAGTTGGCAACACCCGTTGCCAACCAGTTTAAGTTGAGTTGCCGTCACCCCGTGTGGGAATGGCCTACTCGGACGTTAGTATGACGCATCGAGCTTTAGAGAGAGACTGTCACAAACTCAAATCATTTATTTCAAATAGGCCCTTGCAAAGCACTTTTGAACGTTAAAATTACAAAAAAAATCAATTGATGCTAGTCGCCCCTTCCAAAAGGTAGTTTTCGTATGGAGAAGAATGGGCAAGAAACTCCACCGGTAATCTTTTAAAATGTTTTACAATATTTTGTATATGTAGGTACATTAGTTTTATATATGTAATTATATGTGAAGACGATGCATCTAAAAAACATTACAAATTACCTACTATACCATAACAGGTAAAAAGAATTTAAAAAAAAACAACAACAGATAAACTAATTACTTATGTGAGAGATACATGGTTCTCACATATTTACAAACATTGTAAAAGTAAACGATTTTCCTAAAATTTTACAATGAATAAGTCAGTGTGTGAGGAAGTAATCACAGAATGTAAAATCAATGTCTTATAATAAAATATAATAATTTATACAACTTAAATTAGCAACCAGTTTGATTTTGTCACAAAGGTGTGAGTGAGAGAGACGACGTGAGACAAAGACGAACTGTTTATTTTCGTATCTCCTTATTGTCATTCTCCTGCCTGCTGTCTTATCTCAATTTATTACTGGTCGGTGCAACATGTCCCTTTCTTCCACACTTCTCTATCAGTCGTCATCTCGGTAGTCACACCCTTTCTAGCCATATCATTTTTCACACAGTTCATCCATCGTTTCTTTTCTCTTTCTCTCTATGCCGGGCGTCGTCGAGTTCTCTCTCTCTCTCTTCTCTAATTACTTATCATGGTGTCTCTCTCTTAGCAAGTAGAGGCTACAGAGCGCACCTCGCTGCTCCTCGCGTCTCCTGAGAGCGCGGGGTCACTATCGCGCGCTCTCTCTATCCCGGGCGTGGTCGAGTTCTCTCTTTCTTCCTTCTCTAGTTACTAATCGTGTCATCTCTCTCTCTTAGCAAGACGAAGCCACAGAGCGCACTTCGCTGCTCCGCTCGTCTCCTGAAAGCGCGGTTTCACTATCGCGCGCTCTCTCTATCCCGGGAGTTATCGAGTTCTCTCTCTCGCTCTTCTTCGCGAAGCTTGTGAGCTACACGTTCCTGTATTGGCTGCCGTCTTATATCAGATTTACTATGGGTAAGTGGATAAGTAAGCGATTTTGTTTAAAAAGTAGTGTTAAAGATATTATCTCAGCATTCTCGCACACACCTTGGATGTTAGCTTCAATTATAAGTCTCGGATAGCCAAAGATTATGGTTTATTGAATATAGACTGTCGCGTTACACTATAATTTGTGCAAGGTGACGGAAAAGTGCTGAACTATGCAATGCGCGCGTGCCAAATACGTTATTGAATCGTACGAGTATAATTTATTTTTGGAGCCGCCGCCCGCGCTGTGGTCGGGAAGCCATGCGCCAGAATCTGGATGGTAGTAATAAATAATACTTATTGTTTCTAGCGGATCTCTCCGCCCGTCAGTCAGGCGAGCTAAGCACAGTGTTCGATGTGGGTGGTGTGACGGGCGCCATCCTGGCCGGCCTCGTGGCCGACTGTACCGGTTGCCCCGCGCTCGTGTGCGTTGCCTTCTACACCGCATGCGCGCCCATGGTGAGTTCAAATTCAAATCTTTATTGCATATCACATGTGTTTACAAGGTCTTAATAATAATAATAAAGTTCACATGGACCCTGTCGGGTACAACTATTTCATAAAAATATGATAAGTAGCATTATCATTAAAAAATCGAATATAATTACATTATACACGGTTAATTTTAGCTCGTTCTGGAACGAAAAGCCATAAACTCGATCATCGAACTCGAAACGATTGGGACTATTATTTTCAATAAATTACAATTTAAAAAAAAACACGAAAAATCTAATTTATTGTTTTTTTGTGAAATAATGAGAACTCGAAGTAACTGCAATCAATGCATATGTGTGTAAAACGTATCGAGGAACGGCAACACTTGCGAACGGTGCCCATTGAAAAATCCATTCATCGATCAGACAGCATAAAAACACATACGCAATAGATAAATAGGTACACAAATAAAAATACGAAAAGCGAATTCAGACTTTATTTCTAAACCGTAAACGGTAACAAATAGAAATTTCACCAAACTAGGTACAAGGTAAGTAGGTACGCAGTTTACTAAAATTATTCTGAGAAGTGTCCGACCGGACTTCAAAAGAATGCACAACCGAATTCCGCGGTTAAGTGTATAAAAATAAGGTCTTAATTCAGTCCAATATTTTCATAGAAAAGGGCACCACCATCTTATAATGAACTCTATTCGACAGGTAAAACGATTCATTTTTCTGTTTACATTGCCTGCCTTTGGAGAAGCCGCCGCGCCGCGGCCGCAAGCAAGCATTGTCGCATAAAAATTGGTTTAGGCAGTATTCTTTTTATTTATCATAAATATGGTAGGCAGGTATGCTTATTAAGTACCTATTAGCTCGATTGGTCGACACTCGATTCAAGGCCTTAAATACAACTCCCAAGCGTACTCGTCGTGTCTAGTTGAAAAGGTACGAGTACTAGTGATTTCGTGATACGAGAGTGGTGAATGAAATTTCAATTAGTTTCTCTCGTTTACGAGGAGATGTGATAGTTGTAAACACCGTGCCGTGCTTTCGATACAAACGAGAGATAACGGAGGTGAATGAACTTACACCAACCTATCGTACCAGAAATGAAATACCTACTTGCAGGTAAGTACTTACTTGCAGCCGGTTATTCGTCCAACGTCCGTTGACCCACCGCGAGCTCGCTGTCAACTGATTCGCACACGCACAGCTGTGCCGCGCTACGTCATCACCGAGCGGATCGCGTACGATCTTGCGTTTATGAATGAAATAGTGGCAGCGCTACTAAGATTTAACTCGAATGACAGAATAAAAGTGATAAATTTCTAACTTCTATATTAGATGTCTTAAAAAAACAATAACAATGCTGATAGTACCTATTAATCGTCTGGAGTCACTGTGTTTCGGCTCCAGAACGATTTAAAATTAATCGTGTATAATATCACATTTAAATAATAGTGTGATATACGTCTTTGCAAATTCTCAGTAGCTCTAGAAATCATGAAAAAGAATTAATTCATTTCAAATAAATTATGTCACAGATTAAATTAATATAAAAAGTCAAATATAATATCAAAAAGTCAAATAAAAATGTAATAAAAAAAAAAACAATTCATTCAAAATAAATAATGTCACAGATTAAAATAGTATTAAAAGAGTGTCCGTGGAGTTTCTTGCCCGTTCTTCTCCATAGGAACCTACTACGTAACGTGTTGGAATGGGCAACTAGCGTCATTTTTCTGACTGACCGACCCTTTGACAATTCAAAAGTGCCTGTAATTGGTTTATTTGAAATAAATGCTTTGAGTTTGAGTTTGATTTAAATATCATCATTAAAAAATTAATTAAGTGAATAGTAGCATTTCTCCACCAGTAATTTGAGTTAGTATTCACTCGGATCACGGCCTGCGTAGCGCTATGTGCTATGTTAGTTTCTGAGATCAGCATAACCTACATTAATTAAAAAGCAATACAAAAAAATAAAGCTAGAAAGTTACAAAAAAATGTTTATTTACATTCCTAGGCAACTTTAAAATCAGCTCTGACGTAATTCTTTGCGCAAGTTAATTTGTACCTACTCTAAAATGAAATTATTCACTTTAAACCAACTACAAGGAGCTTCTTGGCATCTATTCTCATAAAAATGCGATGGTACGGAACTCCTAGTGTGCAAGTACGATTCCCCCCAGCTAATGCACTAGGAAGTGGTGAAGGGTGGGCGTTTTTGGGGGACTGTCAGTAATTTTGACGTTCGTTAAGTGCTGTTTCTCAGCCTAGTTTGAATTTTGAATAGTTTTTCATACTGAGTGTAAGTCAACATTTCCTGAACTACAGCTTATTATATTAATTACCATTTCTCCCCGCAGCTCTTCATCTACCAGTGCTGGGGCGCGTCCTCGTACCTGCTTAACGTGGTGCTGCTGATCATGACGGGCATGATGGTCAACGGGCCCTACGCGCTCATCACCACGGCCGTCAGCGCCGAGCTGGGCACGCACAGCAGTCTGGCGGGCAACAGCAAGGCGCTAGCCACTGTCACCGCTATCATTGATGGGACCGGGAGTGTTGGTAAGTCATCATCTGTCTCTCTGTCTGCCTTTTCCCAACTTTATTGTGGTCAACTTCCGTTCTAACCGAATGCAGCTGAATATCGGTATTAAAAGTGTACTTTTCTATGGTTGATATTTTTGTCTTTTGAAAGTGCTTACTGGTCTCATTGAGTTAAAAGGAACCACGTCACTCCAATTTTCAAAGGAAATTTTTATGATTATTTGATTATTAGATATTTAACACTGATTAATATTCTACCCGTAAGTATTGCATGTTTTATTTTTGTTTTACTACTACGGGGGTGCTCTTGACCTGCATCTCACCTGATGGTAAGTCATGATCAGGCCGAAGGTAGAAGCGAGCTTCACCCGGAATCCTCAACCACAGAGGAACTAGCTATCTTACCTCTAACTGCCGAAACACAACAATGCTGTTAACATTGTTAGTATGGCGACAGACTGAGATAAGGTGGTGGTAGCTAGCCAGGCGGACTTAGGACAAGCCCTACCACCAACCAAACCGAGCAGAGCAGAACATTTAACCCCCACTGGGAATCGAAACCGGGACCTCTAAGTCTGAGACAAGTGGTCTCTACACCACAGAGGCGGTGAATACTGGACTGATTTTGCTGGATAGTAAGTATGACACGTTCAAAATATTGGAATATTTTGAGGCAAATAAAAAATTATTGAGAGATTGTGGGTTGTATCGTTTTGTGCAGAACTAAGCTCAATTAAAATAAATGTTTCAATTTTACAATTCAAACTCCCCAGCCGTTCTTTTTGTATAGTTTTAAGGACTTTGATTTTGTATAATACAGGGTGGATTTTTGAGATGGGGCAATATGGACAGGTACCTTAACACGTTCAGTGCCGGGAGCCCTCCTGGAGGGTTTACCTAGTCGCATACGGGATGCTGGGAGCCATCGCAGAGGGCTCATTTTAAGTGTAGGTTTTTCTTAGCGAATACAGCATTCTAAACCGTGAAAATAATATATGATATATGTTTTAACAAGTCAGTATCAGTAATGCGTTGGTTTTATAATCCAAGCATTTTTTATTTTTTTGCTCACGGTTAGGAATATTCACAAAAAATTTCAATGGTTGGAAACTACATATAGCGGCAAGACCTCCTGAAAACACTAGTTTACTTTTAGAACACGGTTTTAAACCTAATGCCGTTGACCGTCCGCGATGGTTAACTTTAGCGCAAACGTAATGCCGGCAACCCTCCCTGAGGGTTCACTTCCAATATGTATGGCGGCATGGCGTATGAGTTCTATGAAAAGTGGGTGGAGTCGTAAGTGTTAACCGTTGTCGCTACATGAAAACGGTTTTAGGAGACTGATGGACAGACTAGGATTTTCAAAATCTGTAAATGCAGATCAATATGTCCCAAAAAGTTAAGGACAGTCTCCTTAAACCGTTTTCCTGTAACTACAACGGTTAAAGTACCTATCCTTACTGAGCCCCGTCTCAAAAATCCAGCCTGTATACAGATAAAAATCCAACCTGTATCAGATATAAATCCAACCTGTTTCAGATAAAAATCCAACCTGTATACATATAAAAATCCAACCTCTATCAGATATAAATCCAACCGGTATACAGATAAAAATCCAACCTGTATACAGATAAAAATCCAACCTGTATCAGATTAAAATCCAATAGAATAGAATAGAATAGAATAGAATCATTTATTTGCCAATAATGTAGGTATACAGATATGATGGTATTTTGTTAAGTGTCCCGATACATTTTGCCTTACGGCATGCAAAAATTATTTAACATAAAAAAACATTAATTAAACATACAAGAAATTTAAACAAACATAAAAAGCGTTCCATTCGGTTAGTAACATTCATTAGAAAAATTCTCATCCTCAATTAAATACCCACACTAACAATGTCAATAAATTAAGTTATAAAATGTCAAAAAGAAATTAAATTACAAATGTTAACAAATTAAGAAATAAAGCAAAGTGTCAATAAAATAAAATAAAATAAAGAATAAAAAAAAAAACGAATAAATCGAAATGTCATTAAGTTAATTTTAAGTATAATTAAACACAAAGATCTCAATAAAACAAGCTAACAATGTCAACAAATTAGATTTAACAATTACAGAAAATTCAATTTTAAATGTCAACAAATTGGGTTTAATAAAGCAGCATAAGCATCGTTAACCGAAAGTGTCATTAATGAAGTCTTTAATTGTGTAGTAACACTTGTCTAGTAGCAGTCTTGTCAACTTTTTTTTAAAAACGTTGGTGGGTAAATCTTTTAAATGTAGTGGTAGTTTATTATATATTATGGGACCCATGATTAAAATATTGTTTTTTAGTAAGGAAGTTTGGTAACCACCTGTGTAAAGTTGGTTTTTGTATTGTGACCTTAGTGGTCCTGAGCGTTGGCGTTTATCCGCTACTGACGTAAACAGGTGCTTGTTCGTTTTGACAAACATGGCAACTTCCAGAACATACAACGAAGGCAATGTCAGAATCTTTAGCGATTTAAAAACTGGTTGACAGCTTTCTGTCGTTTTGAGACCTGTCATTGATCGCATACAGCGTTTTTGGGCTCTAAATATCCTTTCCCTTTCACTGCAGTTTCCCCAAAATATGACACCGAATCTTAGTGTGGAAGCCACTAGACCGTGATATGCTGTCACTAATGTATTCAAATTAACTTTTTTTGATAGGATATAGAGTGCATATGCCGTTGTACTTAATTTATTGCATACGTATTCAGCATGATGCTTCCATGTCAGTTTATTATCTATGTGAACTCCTAAGAATTTTGTTACTGTAGTAGTATCAACGTTGTGGTCACTATATTGAATAATCATATTATCAGGCTCTAGTCGTTGATAGAAGTGCATGACTTGTGTTTTTTTGAGATTTATTACTAAATTATTCCTGTTAAGCCAATCAATTATAGTTTTAAGGGTGTTATTTATATCTTTTTCGTACGTCGTTTTATCTGTGCATGCAATTAAAGCTGTGCTGTCATCTGCAAATAATGTCATTGGATGATGGATTTGAGTCGGTAGATCGTTAATGTAGAGCAGGAATAACAATGGCCCCAGTACACTACCTTGCGGAACCCCAAACATAGTTATCCTACCAGAGGATAAATATTTGAGTTCACGCTTAGTTTTAGTGCATATTCTTGATATTTCTGTGTACTGTTTTCGATCAGTGAGGTAAGACTTTATCAGGTTTAGAACGTTGCCTCTTATGCCATAATCTTCGAGTTTATTCAACAAGGTGTCATGTTCTACAAAATCGAACGCCTTTGTCATGTCAGTGAAAATTGCACATACAGGGTTTTTTTTATCCACATTATTCATGATTACTTTTAAAAGATCAAATATCGCCATGTTAATATTTTTATTTTTTTGAAAGCCCTTTTGCTCTTCGCATAGAATATTATTCTTGATTACGAATGTGTAAATAGATTCATATAGAATTTTCTCGAAAATCTTTGAAAATACTGAAATCAAAGCAATTGGTCTGTAGTTTGACATATCTTCCTTATTGTTTCTTTTATGTAATGGTTTTATGACCACAGTTTTCAACTGATCTGAAAATATGCCTGAGCTTATGCATTCATTTATTATATTTCTCAACGGTTTAGCTATAATATCAGAAACATATTTTACTGCCGCGGTAGAAACTTCGTCGTAACCAAAACTTTTTTTATTTTTTAAGTGTTTTATTACGCGTATAATATCTTGAGGAACTACTGGGGGCATGAAAAGCGAATTCCTAATATTAGTATTGCTACTTGTTTTACCCAAACGCTTCCTAGTCTGCACCTGATCAACGAAGAAATTGTTAAATGACTCCGCAATTTGCTTAGGGTTTTTCACTGGCTTATTATCTTTATTTATTTGTAAAATAGGTTCATTTAATCGATTGTGATCATTAATTATCTGCCAAGACACCTTTGATTTATTTTGAGAACAATTAATAAGGTAATTATTCTGAGCTTTTTGAGTGAGATTTATTATACGTTTAAGTTTCCGTGAATAATTTTTAAATATATTTTTATTTTCACTGGAAGGTGCTTTTCTATATTTCCAAAGTAAGTTTCTTTGTTTCCTGCTAGAAATCTTTATTCCCCGCGAAATCCATTTTACTTTTTTTTCAGATTTTATATTAATTAACTGTTTTGGAAAGCACAAATCATAAAACAAACGAAATATATCAATAAACTTATCGTATGCCTCATTAGGGTTTCCTGTTTCGAATACTTCTGAAAAAGACAGACATTGAAGGTGTTTTTTAAATAAATCTAAATTTTCTTTACTTAGGTTACGTTTATGAATATGCCAAGACTTTAGTATGCATGTTTTGTTCACTTGTATTTTTAAAATCTGAGCGGAGTGGTCTGATAATGCAAAATCTATTACTTCACTCACACATTTTTGTCTCGAATTATGAGCAAAATTATCTAGACAAGTGCCACTTTTAGGTCTAGTCGGTTCCCTGAATTCTAATTTAAGATTATAGGTAAGTAATAAATTTTCAAAGTCCAATACTATGTTATTTCTCTTTAGTGTGTTAATGTTAAAGTCCCCGCACAGAACAATTTTTTTACTGGACTTAGTACACAATTGCCTTAGTAAGATATTTAAATTATCCATAAAAGAATTTATACATGTCATATTCGGAGGTCTATATATGCATACAACAATTAATCCCTGTTGAGATAGTTCTATTGCACAATATTCAAATACACCTATGATAGACTTGTTAGGGAGTTCCTTATATTCGTATCTATTTCTGATAAGGATACACGCTCCCCCACGCTTCTGATGGGATCTTGAAAAACACGCTGCAAGCTTGAAATTAGGAACTTTAATTAACGATTCTTGTCCGGACGTTATAAAGTGTTCAGTAATGCACAATACATCGATGTCAATGTTTTTTTCAGTGCTTAACTCTTGGATATGCAGTGTCAACATATCAGATTTATTCAGGAGTCCTGCGATGTTTTGGTGCATTATATTCAAATGTTTATAATAGAAAAAACTGATCACTCGTTGACTTAATATTCTCCTGCTCAATCGGAATCTCAGTAGTGCTAGTCTTGGCAGGGTAATTGTTATTATGAGTCACGATTTTTGTCATTGGCGAAACTTCTCGAAGACCGAATAATCTGTAGTCAAACCTTATCCTGTTCATAATCTGGTTAAATATGTTTCTCCATCCGTATTGATTTATTTTCCCAGTATTGTAAGAAAACATTTCGTGCGATAGGGTAGCATTGCTATCGAAAAAATATGCGTATTCATTATTTTTTATGTCTGACAAAAGGAGGTTATTGAACAACTCCACTTTAAAATTATGTATTAATGCACCTTTTACGTAAATCGGAGTGCAGATAACAATATTAGTGTGGGTTACATTTTTCAGCGAGCAGTTTAAGTTGTGAAGTATATTTACATAATCACCATTTTGAAGATCATTTTCTCCGATGAAGAGTAGGCAGTAGTCATTCATTGAGTAGTCTTTTAATTTGTGTTGAATGGTCTCTAAGAAATCTGTTGAGGTGACGTTAGGTACTAAATAATGACAATACTGAAAGTGACGAGAGAATACTTCTTCGATTAAAGGTAAAGTCCCTCTCGTGCACTTGCTGCTGATAATGGATAGTCTATTTTTAAGTGTTGCGTCTGCCAAATTTTTGTATGCAAAATTACTCACTTGCGCCGCAGTTTCACAATTATGCAGGTTCATAGTTTCACAGGAGTTAATACGCTCGGTTAGTAATGCGATCTCCTGTTCTGCAATCTGTAATTTCTTTTGAATTACTAATAATTCCTGTTCCAGGCGAAGTATATATTCACTTGTCTCTACTTTCAATGAGGGCGAAGGTGGTAAGGAACTCAAATTGTTATGCTGTAGCCGGGATTGCTTCTTTTTCTTTGTAATTGAACCTGGATTTCGAAAAATGGCAGAGGATTGGCACAGGGACTTTAAGGTGTTGATTTCCGTTGATAATTTGTTTATCTGTTTATGTAGATCGGCGTTTTCTAACAATACATTTTCTAATTCATTTTCCGTACTTTCCAGTT
Source organism: Agrochola lota (assembly GCA_947364205.1). Classification (NCBI taxonomy): domain Eukaryota; kingdom Metazoa; phylum Arthropoda; class Insecta; order Lepidoptera; family Noctuidae; genus Agrochola; species Agrochola lota. The sequence goes on along the minus strand of OX376246.1, from coordinate 960,585 downwards.
TCAGGGTGAGTTGAGCAATTGTATCTCTCATATCTGAGGTAGTTATTAAATCATTTGCAGTAGTTCGGTCAACACTCTTAGATAATCTATTGGGAGTTATAAAGGACTCATCAGATGATTCATTGTCAGTGTTAATGTGGGAGTCAGATAACATTGTGCTATTTGACTGTAATAGTGGTACTTGTTCCTTAGGTGATGGAGTCTTCAAAACAGTTTGTTTCTTTCGTAAGGTAATGCCAGATAAAATGTCGGTTTTAGCATATTTTTTGGTTCTGATACATATCTTGCATCTCCATTTCTGTTTTGCTTCTGCGTCCTTGAGACGATATGTGTGTTCTGGATACCCATCACAATCGAGTTCATATCTGTTGTCACAGGCAGCGCACAGTGCTGTACTTTTGATATCTACCTTCTTCTTACATTTGTGACACGTTACAAGTGTTATTTTACGGTCGCTACTACCGCTGCTTGATGTACTGATCGAAGACATAGTTTAGGTAATTTTAAATTAAATTAAATTACAAATTAGAATTTTTGATCTTCCCAAAAGTGGATGTAGTAACTGAGGTTAGAACTCGCGACCACTTGAATGGCGCAAGTAAAGTGACAAAAGGAGAAGGCCTATGCCACTAGGCCAGCTGTGCAGTAACAATTGCGATGAATTTTGTTAATGGTTGCGGCAGATTTTATTTGCCGAAATACGGGGTGTAAGGTTCAAAATCGCGTATCTTTTTTGCCGATGTTTGGTCGGTTGAAGTTCAAACACGAATGAATCACTTTTTCACTGTCTTTGTTGTTACTGTTTTTTCGGATTGCACTTATTGTTAGGGTCACAAAGTGTTTTATATGCACTAATAATATGAAAACTAGTTGTTTATTTTAAATTGTCACTTGTTATTGTGTTTTGTTGGTGGATATTGGGACAGATTCTGATGTATTGATTTGAACATAACTTCACAGTTTATGTATAAAACTTGTTGAAAACACTGTCAGTAAGTTATTGCTTTTAGTTTTATTGGTACACTTATTTTTATAAACTTTTATACACTAATAATATTTTTAAAGTATTTTTAAAAACAGAGCGTTTATCGTAACGTCACCGCGAGTCGCACGTCGTTGAACGTGTTCAACCTGTATACATATAAAAATCCAATCTGTATACAGATAGCCCTAAAAAGTATGCACGGTAATGATATCTGTAGCGCTGTTACAACCTCGGAAGTACTTGCCTATTTTGAATAACCATGATTACAAAATTATAGATTAGCAACTCTATGCAATTTCAAAAGACTTTTCAAAACTTTTGAGTAACATATAACGATCTGCAATCGGAAGAGCTAACTAGCCAGAAAGAAAACTTTATAAAAACTCCCAAAGATAGGTGCACTTATTACAAAGTTCAGTAGTACAAAACTCTTTTTAATTTTTTTATTATAAATTTATAATTCACAAAACTGTTGTACGAGTACAATTACAAATGCATAAAAAAGTTACAACACAAAATTACTGATTGATATCTACTAGATGTAAATCTATGCATTTTTTATGTAAAACATTTACTTACCTACTACTATCTATAAAATAAAGTTAAACAAAACTTACAAATAGTGAACTTTTCCATAAATTATGAAAAAGTTTTGGGAAATAATAATTTAAATATATAAACAAATAAAATAGTATACAATTAAGACTTTAAGTAAATACAATACAATTAAAACTGAGAAGCATTGCCTCTGTGGGGGGTTACTCTGTGGCGCGAACTTCGGGCTAATTCGGAAACACGAAGATTATCGAAGCGTGTACCTTTTTTTGTTTAACTGTAAGTTATTTTTACTAATATTTTGTTTACAGGAGCAGCCATTGGTCCCATGCTCGCCGGCGTGGTGTCCGGTCACTCGTGGACGCACGTGTTCTACATGCTCATCGCGTGCAACTTCATGGCACTCTTCCTGTTGTTGAGGTTAGTAAACATATCATAGGCTTGTAGAAAAAATTTCGATGTATCGATACATTGATATTTTTTGTTCGATAAATCGATTATTTTTGTCGATATATCGATAAAAATATCAAAAATGTATCAAATACGATATATTTCCAACACCGTTGTCGCCACTAACAAAATTCAGAGCCGTAAATAAGTAACTACATCAGAAATGATGTTCGTTGTTTGGTATATAAACAAAACACAAACACAATAGAATTTCATAAAGTACAAATATTTTTTTGAAAATTTACCAATATATCGATGTTTTAGTTTTCGATATAATATCAAAATCGATATCAATTTATTTTTTAAATGTCCATACTATATACGTCCCTATATAACATAACATGACGCCTTGAATGCCTCGCCTGGAGACACCGACAAGGTGGGTGAGCCTATTTGCCTGCTACTGACAAATCACGAGACATGACAATAGGGACGATGCCTGGGTAAAAAAAAGAAATTCTAATTAGTCCGTCAGTCAGATATTAAAAAAATATTAGACACGTATTTTTTGCTTTATCATATTAATAAAAACTTCACTTGGATAAAACGCATTTTAAGTTGGGGAGTGGGGGTCGCTACGTCACAAGTAAGTATAAAATCTACATACTCGTGACGTCATGGCACATTCAACTCATTTTTAACTCAATGTATCGCCGTAATCTTTAGATTACGTAGAAAAAGAAAAAATACGTGTCTAATACTCGTATTTTAAAATAATCTCCACGACGGACTAAAAAAAATTTTTCGTCATCTTCCCTATTGTCAATTGTTTCAAGAATTTTATCCTATTGTTTTTGTTTTTGTCGTTTGGTTCGTTTTTACCCAACTATGAAATCCAAACGAGCATGATTATTTTTTAAACAGTCCAGCTCTTTCGGAGTCCATAGAGAACAAACTAAAAAAAATTGATTTTTATTTATAGATACTTAGATATCATCGTTGTATGCCACTAACACTTTAAATTCTTGTCCACAGGATAGCTCGATCTGAATTCTTGAAACTAAGACAAGAACGAAGGATGGCTTCACCGCCGCGCGTGCGCATTGAATAACTTAATACTATGGTCAATATGACCATACGTATGTAAAGTCGACCTCGCAATTACTTTACAACTTTTGACAACAATTCCCAGTAAATTGAAACTCCACTAAGGTTGAAACTAGCTAACGGCCTGCGAAGACTGGCGGACGGAGCGGCATAGGATTTTAATTTTATCAATTGAATTTAATACTTATTCAATCGAAATAAGGTATATATTTCATTGCTCTGTGATCGACCTTTGAGCATCGCAGCGGAGTTTTTGAATCATCGAAGAGCACGCGGCAGGATACCGCGGCCGTATGCGCTGGTATGCGCCGGTATGCGCTGGAGTCTGCCAGTGTGCCCCACTCTTCAAAAGCAACTTTTCGACTTCGTAGTCACTAGTGGAATAATCAAATCCCGGCGAGCGGTGGCTACTCGACGGACGTCCGCAGTATCGCAGAGGATTATTCTTGTCACTGGCGATAGAGGAATCCTCCTCGATGGTCTCCCCTGCCGTCTGCCAGTGTATACTATACCTTGTAATATTATGCCATGCAAGTTTTGTTTTGTTCCATTTATATTGTATCACAATTGGTGATATTTATTCACTTTTTCATTCTAGCCTATTAGCTAATTAGTAGTGTCCGACCGAAAATGGATTTGCCGCCTAAAACGAAAAAGAAGCTTCGGCTTTAGTCTAATTTTCGGCTGAAAACGAAAATGATTTCCGCTTTTCCGTTTGTTTGTTTACACCTAGGGAAATATAGGCTTTAAAAGAAGTAAAACACGATAATTCCATTAGAGGATACAACATTTCGTCTATTATTTCGTGTTGTATTGATTTACCTGATATTGCTGAGCTTTATCATTTTTCAATATTTTTTGGCCAAAAATGGCCAAAAAACGAAAACAAAATTTCGGTCGGTGACTAAAATAAAGATAAAATAAACTGAAAGTAACTATAAATGCCGTGCAAGTGACATTCAACCTAAGGGTGATAAATCAATTACAAGGTTGCTATACCATAAGGTTTTAAGGCCAGGTCAATATGACCCTACGTATGTACCATAATAAGGTTTTACGGCCAGTATCTGGACGTTAATATGAAACATCGAGCGTTAGAAAGAGACAGTCACGACAGACAGTATGAGTGTCAGAGACGACGATATACAAAGCTGAACTTTTTTTTAAAACTCGATGAGATATATTTATGGTCGGGTACTGTGTAGTCTGGTCTCTGCGTATGGTTTTAATAAAGCGTTTATTTTTATAAATAAGAAATCCAATTTGTGCCAATATTTAATTTGTTTAATTTGGAAAAAAAAATACGGACAGGGAATATGTCAAATATGGGTAATATTTGGCCAACATTTGCCTAATGTTGTAACCAACATCGGCCCAGTATTATAGGCAACTTTTTCCAATATGGCCAAATGTTGGCTGCACCAACATTTGCCCAAGTTATGGCCAAAATTTGTCCCAACTTGGATCTAAAAATGAAGGCAAAAATTCCTGTAGAACGTTGGACACAATAATTATGTTTATTATTTTAGTACCTAATAAATTATAGCAGAGACCAGGCTAACTCTTAAAACCTTTAGTTAAGAGTAAACTGTCTGTTAGGCTGTGGTTAACGTACCTATATCAACCCGACTATCTGACATAAAACTTAATATCTCATATAATAATTATATCAAATGTATTTTGTAACTATGTAAATACTGAATAGATGTTGGACATAAAAATTATATGAAAATTTTATTATATCAAGCGATGATTGAGTGAAATACTGTGTGATGATGATATTATGACAGCTATTTAATTTCGAAAATTAAGAAACCTTTTGGAACTAAGGTATATCGCTGTGCAGACTTAGAGAATGAGAGCTCGAACGAAAAAAGTGTAACATTTTCGTCACGACACTTTTGTTTTTTATTGTATTTTATCCCGTTATTTATTACATAATAAACAGCGAAATACTTCGTTCGAACCGGCGCTCTAATTGCGTAACACACGACCAATCACAATCTCAATCATTTTTAAGGATATTGCTAATCCATTGCTTTTTTTTTTCAAATAACTTCTCCCGCTCTGAGCGGGAGGGACTCTCGTGTCAGACTCTTAATGACTAAAAACCCACCCGTGTTCCTTCAGTTGCCGATACGTTTCCAGAGGCCATGGTATCCCTTTCTGACATTCCCGCGACCCCGGCAGGCATCGGCCCTAGCAGACTTCTGTTGTGCTGACATCTCTTTGAGGCGCGCGTGCAACACAACGTGCCGTCGACCCCGGCCTGCTCCTTATCGGACGGTGAGCTACCCATTGCTCACAGTCCGCAAGCCTTCGCCTACGGTGGCCGGGAATTGGCCTGGGATTCCCGACGCCCAAGACGTTTCCTGCGGCGGCTAGAGGCGTGAGGGCGCGAAATTTGCCTCTCCCTCACGCGTTCCGCAGCCTCCTTCGCGAACATTACTGTTTCGCCCGCCCTCTCGCTACCTACCAAGGCCTGGACCAGGGCCGGATGGGAGAGGTCACCGCCGCCGATCGCCTTAACGTGGACACGGCGGTGCTCCGCCCAAGCCGGGCAGACCTCCACCGTATGCTCCACCGTGTCCTCCGGGCGATCCACACAGTGGTGACACCCGGGCGTTTCCTCCCGCCATAACCGGAACAGCAACGTCCCGAAACTGCCGTGTCCGGTGAGGACCTGCGTCAGGTGTATGGTGAGGACGCCGCGGCGCCTCTCTAGTCACTCCTCAAAGAGGGGACTTATCGCTGCCAAATACATTGCTTCATAATTGTGTTCCAAAAATATGTCTGCTCAACAAAGTAAATAACGCAATGAATGTTGATGTACTGTAAAAATGAAACAGATTTTGATTGATCGTGTTACGAAATTAGGGTGCCGGTGTCCCTGGACACCTACATACTTTTTTTTACCGACATTGAAAGGGGAAAGTCCTCAGTTCTAATCATTGTATTGTTGTTATTCTTAATTCAATGTTGTAAAATATTCTATTCAGTAGTACGTACAATTATAATTTTGTAAGCATTTTTTTTAAATATAATTATAATATACAACGTGTAACGGAAAGGGTATGACGATAAGAGTATCAAATACGACTGTATTTCCAATTAAACAAATATCGACTTTACCCAATGTAAATAAAGCTTAATTTAGATTGACTTTTGTAAAGTCCATTAAAGTTGCAGCGGAAACTGAACTTTATATGTAGGCATTAAAGTTACTTTTAGCAAATCACATACACACTTGAACGCAGTTATATACATACCCTTTTCGTTACACATTGAAGAACGGTGCTTTTTATAGTCGGGCATAGTTGTTTATTTAAATAGTTTGACATTTATTTTACAAATTAAAGATGTGACTAGATTGTGGTCGATTACCGTCAAACTTAAACTCAAAAAGCATTTATCTCAATTAAACCATTTACAGGCACTTTTGAATTGTCAAGGAGTCGGTCAGTCAGAAAGATGAAGCTAGTTGCCCATTCCACAGCTCATTAGATACCTGAAACATTCTACAAGGTCAAATTTTACAAACGATATAGGTATCAATAACTACTGACACCAAAACAAAAACAGAAAACGTCCATTATTCAAACTAGGCTGAGAATCAGCACTTTTCGAACGTCAAAATTACACAAGACAGTCCCCCAAAACGCCCACCCTTCACCACTTCCTAGTGCATTAGCTGGGGAGATGAATTGGCTCAACAAACTCCCCAACACACAGCTGTTAGAAAAACTTGATTCTATACAATAGCAGTTATGCAAAATAATGTTCACTATGCAACGCAAAACATTAAATTAAATTATTTTATACATTCAATTAAATAATTACATTCGTCGTAGCTCTCTTGACAGAGCGGTCGTGATCTTCATGGAGTTTATTGTCCAGGGGCTGATGTGATTCGCCTCACGATTTGCCCAATAATGCCCAAATTGGTGTAAAAAACAGATACACAATAAAATAATACTCAACATTCAATTCATTCAAATCAAATACAATTAAAATATATACAAATGTCAATCGAATCAAATAAAAAATATGTACAAATGTCATACGAAACAAACAAAATCGCCTAACATGATCAATGTTCGATCGATGACTGTAATCCGGCTCCCATGCACCACACTGGATCGATCAGAAAAGTCGATTTCGTCGATCAACCACAATCTAGTTGCTTCTTAATGATTCTACTTAAAAGTATTAATTACAAATATGTATATTTATCAAATGCTTTTATTTTAGTACAAATGATTCTCTGCTTAGTATCTTTATGATAATAGCGTTATGTTTGACCGATAAAGTTATTTTAATAGTCTTGGTGTTAATTTGGCTAAGCAGTGAATAAACAATTATGTTTTCAACAAGCTTTTAGTTAAAATATATCAACAAAATCCGAATTTATAAACAACTCTCTCGAAAAAATGAAAATCGAATCTACTGTAACTGATTTTTTTTTCGTAACTATGTACTTTCCAATTTCATCCTAATGCTGGGTTCCTATATTTTACCGGACGTTTTACGTAGAAACTAAGAATTGTACCACAGCATAATATAGTCACAGTATAAATAAGTAACAGTATTATGTATTCCTAGTAAACGGCCGAAATGTGTATATCACTATCAGTACGCAACAGTCTCAAGTACGCGGCAGTTACGCACGGACGCAGAAGGATTATCTACCGAGCGGGTGTAGGTAATTATTTCAAGGTCACTTCCGAGACATAATACAGTTACTTTTTATACTGTAGAATGGTGATCGACAAACTCAGAGGCGAAGCTACTGCCGTATCAATGATATGAGGTCTCCCGACGCGACATGTGTAAGCAAAAGTTCGTTAAATTATTATCCAAAACCTCACATTCTTATTCAAAACAGGCCCGTAATGAGTGAAGACCTAATGCTCTTGGATTTATATAATAAAATCACACAGAAAATCTAACCTACTTATTAAATTTTCGAGCTCGGCTCGCTCGGTCTTGCATTCTCTTAGTGAAATCACAATGACGGCTTAACCTGCCAGCTTATAGTTTGACCGATACCGCTGTATCGCGCCTTAGCCATGTGCGCGGCTACACGGGAGGGCAGTGCAGGCCGCTCATTCGTCAACGCTCACGGCGTCCCGCTCATTCGTCAAAGGCGCGGTACAGCGGTACCGGTCAAACTATAGTCAGAATGCTATTTCATTTTGTTAAAAAAGCAATACCCCCTTTTGGAGCTTCGCCGCAGTCGGGTAAAAAGGGCCAGTAACAAATGTTGACACAGGGTCTCTTTAGGACTAGCAGCGCCACTGAAATAACTTGAACATTTACGATAAACAATATCATGGTGCCATATTGAGGAACGGGGCGAATATTGCAACTTGTTAGCATATTTTAGATTATCTATAAGTCTATGCCAATAATATTAAAATGAGGTAACATTTGTGAGTTTGTATGTAGGTTGTTATCTTCGGAACTACTGATCCCATTCCGAAAATGCTGTCACTAATGGGAAGCTACAGTATTGCTGACTGTCATAGGAAAAAAGAAACTCCACGCGGACGTAGTCGAGGGCAGAAGTTAGATTGTTATCTTTTGCCATTAAAAAAAAACGATTCGTTTTATATAGGAACCCAGCGATAGTGGATAATCAGATACACTGCCATTCAAATGTTTTATTTGGGTTTCCACACAATAGTCTATGGTAGCTTATTGCAACAATTTAAAATACCAGAAATACTAAATTATTACGGGAAATAACGTTTTGTACTTTTTTTTACGTCTGTGGTAACACTTCGATCTTGAGCCGGCCAGCTTATTCAGGGGGCCAACTCTGCTAACGGAATTGTGTCAAGATGGTCGATCATTGACACTGTAATGTTGATTTTAACCGTTTTGGTAAACTCCCAATTAAAAGGCGTCATGGCTTTCCAATGGCTTGCCCTGACACTCCATTGGAAAAAATCATAATTTCCCATTATTTTGACATTTGGTTTTTGACCATCCAAAAAGTTGGTAACGTCGCAAATAGCTGTCAAATATTTACCTGTTTTGATTAACTTGGCAATATTAGTTTATGGAAATAAGAAATGTGGTTAACTAGTGAACTAGAATATTAATAATGAATTTGCAATTTTAACATGTTGTAAAGGTTTAAGGTGTAAAAAAGGCATTTGGAAAATTTCCAAATACTTTTATTACATCCAAAAATAAATATTCCTTGTTCCGAATAATTAATCATTGCATTTCATAATCAATATGTTAGTTCACTAGTTAGTCATATTTCTTATTTCCATACAGTAATATTGCGAAGTTAATCAAAACAGCAAAATATTTGACAGCTACGTTGCGACGTTGCCCACTTTCTGCATAAACGCTCCACGTCATTATGAATTTAAGAAATTACGATCTTTTGACAGAATGATAATGGCGGGTTGTCTTATTGACCAATATTTGAAAATAGCAGACTTGGCCTCCTGGTTTGTTACCACTGACGTAGCGGCCTACCATGCAAAGAACAGCTACGACTAACCTCCAGGCTGCTGAGTGAGTTAAAAATGAGCTTTTTTGGTGTCTATAGTTAGTTTGTTTTCAGCTTTTCATGGCCAATTGTAAGAAACCTCTAGTATTGTATTAGTCATTCCTTATAACCTCTACATTGACCGAACAATGCGTGCTATGAAATGAAATGGTTTATTCTGTAAAATAGGATATCGGAATCACTTTTACACGCCATATAAAAAATAACCAAGATGGAGTCGAAATTTCTAATCTGACTACCGCTGAAAAGAAATGGTGAAACAAAGTATGGGGGCACAGTCTCTTTTAAAGTCCAGACATAATCTTGGTCAGGCCATAAGAGAACCATGTAGATTAATATCTGAAATGGTCATTTGAGGAAAGAACCACACATATTTGAGTTGAACTGTCCTTATGTCATAGCCCACTTGAGCCGGTCAATGTGGAGATATCTGTAGCCTTTAGTGAAATCTATGTATTCCTTTAATTTTAATTGTGATGTTTTTTTTTTCTATACTACTTTATTATAGCAAATTATGGTGTATTATTGGCGCCAATGTTGGATCTAAACTTTGAACAGGCGGTGGAATTACACATGATTAACTTACACCCTCTTACCATGGAGGCAGAAACTACAGAACGCCACCTGCAGTATCCTTACATACTCCTTGCCGATGGAATTATTAATAAATAAATAAAACATCTCCCTTTCCTGATAGTTATCTATGCTCCTACATTTTACCTTTGTCAATGCATTATTGTATGGTCTCTTCATAATAATTTGAAATAATCATAATCAGCCTACAGTCCACTGCTGGACATAGGCCTCTCCAATTGCACGCCATTCAGCTCGATTCTCGGCAACTCTCATCCAGCTGCTACCCTGCGAAGATCGTCGCTCGACCTAGCCTGAGGGCGTCCTACCTTACGTTTGCCGATTCGCGGTCTCCACTCAAGAATACGTCTACCCCAACGGCCATCGGTTCTACGGCTAAAATGGCCGACCTATTTTCAGCTTGCTTTCTGGGAGCTATGTCGACAACATGTCGAATATTTATTACCTACTTTAATTCCCATACTCACCTTGCAACATTTGTTCAAATATTGGGCATAATTTTTTACAGAACTGTTTCAAATAAAGCTTGGCTCCAATATTGGTTCCAATCTACCGCGGTGCGTGTTTCTAAGTTGGCACAAAAGTGTCTATAAATGTGAGAATAGATAGTATTTTGTGAAAATTATAACGTATTTTATTATTTTGACTTTTTTAATAATTTTTCTGGAGATTTGAGTAATTATGTGTTTTTTTTATTTATTTATCAATTTTTTTTTTCTCCTTGTGCATTTTTGTGCAAGCTAAATTTCACAGACACCATCTGAGTCAGTCAAGTTGAGCTTGGCTTCCAGTCTGGGTCAGACTGTCTATCTCACCTCCACAACCTACTGGGTAACACGATACCACGCGGTTAGACTGTTGGCAGACTTTCGGGCTCTCACACATATAATTGCACAAATCTACAAAATATTATTAATTTGAATTTAAGCCAAATGTACGTCACACATGTAGTGAAATAAAATAATATATTTTAATGAAAAACATATCTAGAATTATGTATTTTATCTTGAACTAAACTGTATCTAAAGACGATGTAATTGTTTAACCATTTCATGTTTTCAAGCTGGTTTCAAAACTCGCTCTCAACTTTGAGAAATATCTTATGTCTGTCATTGACAACAGATGATGATTTGACAGATTCATAATGCTCTGACATTGCAATTATGATGACAGTAAATTAACATATTGACGGCAAATCAGGCAATTTTTAGGCTCCGCACAGCAAGTATTTATATTGAATTGTAAACCTTATTACCAATACCATAAAGTGCAAACGAGCGCGTTCGTAGAGCGGTTTGGTGTCTGCATCAATGTTATATCTACCAGTTTGCACTTTAAAACATTAATAATAAAATTTATTATCAAATATCATAATTTGGAAGCCGACCCCAACATAGTTGGGAAAAGGCTAAAATAGTCGCGCGTCAGCATGGCAATAGCTGTCGTTGACCCAACTACGATTTTTAATATTTATTAATTAAAAAAACTGAAATAAAGTCCGTTAACGTCCTGAATCAATATCTATCGTAACATCTTGACGTCATACGCGGCATTCAAACGCTTTGCGTCTCTAGTTAATTCGAACTATTGCAGCGTCAGGCTGTGTCAAGTTTCACACGACCACTCGCGAGTAACGACTGAAGCGTCGTCGTCCACTGCGGACGTATTGACCGCCGACGCTGTGCGTTGCGTTCAGACGTTGCGTCAAAGTTCCAAACTTTGACGCTGAAATAGGAGCCCAAAGCCTTAGGCAAAGGGCAATGACCTCTATTGCCACGCTAACGCGCCACAACTTTACAAATCAATCTGCCTTGCCTTTTCGCAACTATGTTGGGGTTGCCTTCCAGTCTAACCGGATGCAGCTGAATACCAGTATTTTACATAGAGCGACTGCCTATCTGACCTCCATAACCCTGTTACTGGGTAACACGATACCCCTTGGTAAAACTGGTTGTCAGACTTTCGGGCTTCTGAGACTGTTCTGTTGAATCAAACGTCATCATACCGCTTCCAAAAATACTATTATCAGAGTTCTTCAACTATCGAAATAAAATTGGATAATTTAAGCCCATAATTTTCGATAGTTCAGGGCTGAAGTTCAGACCATCCAGCCGGGCTATCCAGACCTGAATGTTAAATACGGTATGCAGTACCAAGGCGTTAATATGGCAAGGCAGATCCACGTACATGCGTACGTGTAAGAACAGTGCGTGTCGCGTGAAATCGCGTGCATCTTAGGAACATAGAATGGATATATTATTCGGACACGTTCGCGAGCGACCAGCGAGGAGTTTGCATGCAAGTTGTAATATTCAGAACATGCACATATTCGTGGTTTCGCGAAGCGGTCTCGAACGCGTCCATGCTTAATCATTCTATGAAGCGTAAAGAATTCACACAAATCAATGCTCGCGAACCGAGCGTGGACGCGCGCAGTGTGATGCGTCCATTTGAAGCGCGTAGTGTGCACGGTTTGTGAGCGTGCGCAGGTGTGATACCGCCTTAAGAAAGAGACTATGAGTAACAGAGAACGTTTTCCAAAAATACGAACGTTTTCTATAACTCGGATGTGACATGTTAACGGCCGGGTGCTTTACTTTGATTTAAAATAGTAATTAGCATTTATTATCAAAATAGTATTGTATTATATTGTACAAATGTGTCTTATGTAAATAAATAAATATACAATTTTCAAATTTAAATTCATTTTTATTTATGATTAACGAATTGTTTAATTAAATTAGGTACTTAATATTTAGTCTTATAGTACAAAAGCAAGCTAATTAAAACTACGAAGTGTTTGTAATATCTAGGTCTTATTAAAATCAAATATTTAAATCGTTAGATTCGCCCCACTGTGACAAAAAATGGTAATGTTTGTGTTTAATTGAAACCAAATATACCATTGTCTCGCTCACTCATACAAAACATCGTTACAGTCAGTGATAGTGGTGAGACCCTCGGACTGCCAAGACCTCTGACTTTTCGGCATTCATGTGCGTATTGTATAATTATAACTTGCTTCAAAAACCGGGGAAGGAAAACATCGTGAGGAAACCGGCATGCCTGAGAGATATTTCTCGACGGCATGTGAAGCCAAGTCAGAGGCTCATGGGCGGCATAAAAACTCGGACACCAGGTTAGTAACTAACCACATGAAAAAGAAAAAAAAAGGCCAAACCACATATCTATCGCTCTATGCGGGATCTGTGAGCTCACTATTGTATGAACACTTTCGCTCTACCTAAATACGGCCAGGGCAAATCTAACGATTTAAATCTTTGATTGAAATGTCAGATTTTAACATGAATTTAAAAATACATATGTGAAATCCTAACAAGTCCCTGATCAATAAATCTTATGTTAGCTTCGCAAGTTACGTTAAGTCCCATGAGGGTTATGAGATCCCAGGTTTGATTCCCAAGTCGTGCACAGTGCAGTTTTAGCGTCATTTTTAAATAAAAGAGTATAAGCAAGCTTGATTATTGCTTAACGACAGCCCTAATTGACTTCACGGCTCTGCCATAAGAATAACTTGTCCCAGTTATGCCGAAAAGAACCAATCCACAATATCTCTCAATAATTTAGTGAACTAAGCTAATAAAATATTCCAAATCTATTTTTCTGGTAAAATGTGTGTACGTACTTATAGATAGTGCAATCCTCTCCTCTCCGCTCTGTACTAAAGTACAGCTTACAATACAAACTACAGTAATCGCGAAGTGGGGCGCGTCTTCGTAGATGGGCGCTATCTCAACTATCTGCATACCTCTGCATAACCCATATTTAAATCTAGAAAACGGGCGTGATGTTATATTGTGTTATACTTCTATACTTATTATCTAGAGGTAAAGCTGTTCTTTTTAAAGTGAAAACTTCTTTAGGCGCGTTGAGCACTCTTTGGGTGAACAAAAATCATGGAACTCGCGTCATCGTCACCGCACGGTTCCCATGAGCTATATGTATACTGTGTAAATATGTACATAGATATACAATTCACAAGTTACTTAGTTTTCACTCCTATCGGCAGTCCCCAAAGACTGACCCGTTTTTTTTTGTAAAAAGTGTCTATAAATACTGATCAGATTACAAAAAAAAATACCGCTGATAAAAAGCTACGCTATTCCCAAGTGGCATACGGTACTTTTTATGCCAGAAATATACATGGTTCCTGTGAGAATCTCCGTGTGGTTAAAACCGCGGGATGTAGTTAGTGTAATTAGTATAGTGTACAAGTGTGAAATGAGATGAAATTCTTTATGGTGCAGTCTCTCTTCCCTCACTCCCGGGCGTTAGTCTCCGCTGAAATTGCCACGGCCAAAATTCGGTCTGGAGGACACATTAGTATCCAGCAAAAACCGTACTTATGCTTTGAACATATCTACACTTATAAAGAGTAAATATTTGTATTTTGTTTGTAAAGAATAAACTCAAAAACTACTGGACCGATTTAAAAAATTGTTTCACGCTAAGAATGTTATATTATCACTGAGTAACATAGGCTATAATTTATAAAAACTTCACGCGGGCGCAAACGCTGGCGGAAGCTAGTTTAAAATAATCAGCTAAATCCGAACTACTTCAGAAAATGGGAGAAAAGTTTATGCGGCTAGGTTCATTTTGGCATAACTAGGTCTTCTTAAGTGCTGATGCGCTCAGGCTCGCTCCTATTAAAATCCTGCTCCTCGTTACATAACACAATCTTCATATAGCCTCTTCATTTTATGCCCGTCCCAGCGGTACAATGAAAGACAGTGCGTCCCCGGTGGACCCCCACGAAACCCTTTGTAGTTGGAATATTGTGATCCAGACGGCGAAGACCGCCATCCATGCTATTGCTCCTGCTGCTGACATTAGTACATCTGGAAAGGTAATGGTGGAATGTGAGGTTAGTATGTAGAACAACGGGCGCCGCCAGGATTTTCAGGGGGGTTGACTTATGCAGAAAAGCTTAACAAATAAGATAATGAAGGATTCAAGAGCGAGCGTAGCCAGCTCGACTTCAAAGGAGGAGGAGGTTCTATGTTCGTAGCTTAGGTATGTTTTTTTTTTAATGTGTGTCCACCGATTTCTCCGTCAATTGTGGACCGATTTTGAAAATTCTTTTTTTGTATGAAAGGGTATGCTCCCAAGTTGGTCCCATATAATTTTTATTAACTTTGCGTGGATAGTTTTTGAGTAAGCTTCAATAATACGTATTTTTCCCACTTAGTATATGTGGATGATATGATGATAACTTCCTGTCACTGTTATTTACATAGCAGGTAGTGGTATTCGAATTTGTGTGGGGTACCACAACTAAAAAGTGAAAACAAACCTTAAACCTTTTTACAAAAAAAAAAAACAAAAGACTTCAAAAATAAACAGTACTAAGTGAAAAATTACTTTTATTTATTTTCGGAAGTCGGTGCTAAAAACGAAAATTCAAAACCATCTGGCCTTGAATGGGATAGGTTTTATTTTGTCCATTCATATAGGAAGAGTGGAATTGTGTCGATTAATACAAGAAGCTTAAGAATTAAGATACAGTAGGATGCAAGAGCGACCGAAGCAAAGTCGATAATGTAGCCTAGAGTCGATTATATTTTCGGAAATAGGGGTTCGGTACTTTGTCGACTTATACACATAATCTTTAGAATTGAGAGATTCTAAAATACAAGACCGACCGAAGCGAACTCGCAATGATTATGGCTAAGAAAGCCGATTGTTGATGAAGAGAGAAAAAAAAATGGTAAGTGGTTTTTGGGTGTAAATAGACTGATTTCACATGTGTATTCGGGAAAAAAAACATACATAAGCTACTAAAACCCTAGCTAGGGTTTCAACTGGCTCGCGTCATGTTCCGCTACTCGAATTTCGCGTAAAGGAACATGACGCGAGTCAGTTGAATTGACCTACTGCGGTTTCGCTGCTACGGTTTTGCGGCGAAGATGTGCTACTGGCGTCAGTGGCAAGTTATTGGCAGTATATAATATATAGTACGTTCAAAATGCAAATAAAGAATATTTGGTACAAGAGATGAGTACTGCAGTCTGGATTTGTGCTTGGGTAGCCATACCCCCTATTACTATAACCTCTCCCCCTCTCTATTAATAACTGGCAAAATCTGTATTCGACAAACAACTCTGCTTACTGTTCTGGGCAGGGACCGAAAACTTTTATAAATCACGGCACTGGTATCGAAGAATTTTGTTTACTTCTACGGCTAAGGTTACTGCTATCTGGGTAACCAAGAAGAAGAAACGTGTTACCTCATTTAGGTTACAGTTGTCATGTCATTTACACATACACAGGCGATGCGCGCCCTTTGACTAATGCCTAAGGCACGTGTAAGAGAGCTAATTTTTATTTCGGTAACCGGTATTAATAATGGTTGTATTCAATTTAAGGTAACCTTTAAAAATACGTGTAAAATATATAAATGTTGTAACCGAAAAAATACCCGTAGATATTGATCATACTGGTTTCTGTCTCTGCTTCTGGGTGGGATGGTGCCAAACTCGTAGCCGAATTCTGGGCTGACTCCGTCCAGTTCACATTTAGATTGCCATCGGCACGGTAAGATGTTATGTATTATTATTATTTGGTTAGACACACTAGCAGCTAATTAGCTGATGTGTGTGTGTCAAATAGCTTGGAGATGTTTAATCTGTCTAGTAGATTCTTGAAGCAGTTCAGTGAGGGAGCCGTCACAAAACTCCGGGAGCCTATTAAATGTTATTACAACTCGGTTAAATAAGAATTGCTTCAAAGGCTTTTTCTTAGATGAATTTTCCCATAACTTTAGGGAATGCCCACGCAAATGTTTGTTTGCATTCAGAGTGAAAAGGTCTTGAAGACTAGACACTTTGTTGTGTTCAGTTAGTATTTTGTATGTCTCAATGAGCCTATCCCTTTGTCTACGCTTCTTCTTTGTTTGTTTCCCTTCGTCTTTGAGGAGCTGTTCGTAAGGTAGATTATATATATATATATATATTTATTTATTTGTCAGAAAACAATGATCCATAATGGTTAGTAACAATTGAAACTTATAAACTATGTTAGTAGGCACAAAAATCACAAAATAAATATTACAAAATTAAATAGGCATTTGAAAATTTAAATTGGATTCACGATTTAAAATAAAATTATAACATTAGTCTTTACGTGAACCATACAGCAGTGGTTCACGTACTGACAGTCAAAACGTTCAGAAAACGCGCTCAGGATACTGTTGCGGCTGCCCCGCATCCTACGCACCAGGGATGTGCACCATTTGCGCATGATTGTGTGGAAACAATTCACATGAGCTTCGGCAAACATCCCCATTATGCATGGTGCGGACCATCTTGGTTGCCCTTCTTTGTACATTATCAAGTAGAGTAATATCTTTTTTGAAACATGGGTCCCAGATGACATTAGCATATTCCAAGAGAGGTCTTATGTAGGTCTTGTATCATACAGTAAGTACTTACATTTCTTAATCTGCTTCTGTTCCTCATAAGGGGGCTTCATGAAAGCCTCTTTGAAGAACCAGATGGCGTTCACACCCCATACAAATGGCAGGAGGAGGCATCCCACTGAAAACGAAATTAATTAATTATTAAGTAGAAGTCTGAACTATTTGTCTTGATATGGGAATGTGATGACGTGGGATGAAAATAATATGTTGTGAGAAAAGTTTTGAGTACCTATTACATAAAATGTTATTTTAAGGTTAAGGGACTTGTCATAATGGATGCGTTCTGCGTCCTAAGGTCCGGTCAACTGGAAAATTTATTTATTTTTAACAAACAGCTACAATATAAAACATAGAAACAAGAAATTCACTAAAAAAATATTGCAGCCCACAACAATGCTGTTCACAGATTACCTACAGGATACAAACAGTGAATATAATTGCTAGGGTTACATATACATTTTTTGTTAATTTTTTCTTAACTAACGTGTTTAATATATCTAGTATAAATCCATATAAATCTTAAGAAATGGTGCACAAAAAAAGAAGAAAATATGTTCAAGAAAGCACCTTAAGTATAAGAATTTTGAATGTAGGATTTATGTTATGTTTGATTTGACCGGACCGTAGGGCACAGAACGCATCCAGTGTGACAAGTCCCTAAGTTTTGATATGTGTGTACTTATATTTATTGTAACTTGAAATTTATCTTAATTTAAAAATTCTACTAGAACATATATTTCTGTATATCTTATTAACACTTTGAAGGACAGTACACAAGACACAATGAAGTTTTATTGTTATGATGCCGATGGGCGTATAGTGTCCTTCACAGTGTTAAAATAAGTAGGTAGTAGGTACGTATTAATGTAAAATTAATTTGCATGCCCTAAACAGGCAAAATATGGACTGATCATTAAACCACCAACTTTCATAACTGGTAACAACTGTATTTTCTGCAAATAAATTATTCTTATTCTATGAATTTGGATGGCTATAAGAGTCATGTAAACCAAAAAAAGATGGTTGAATTATATGAAATTATAGGATGATAGGTATGACTAGACAAAGGGATAGCTGCATCAACCACTAATTATTAGGGATAGGTCATTGGGGTCATGTTGAACAGTAAGTGGTGCATTAGACCCTAACATAGCACCACAGTGGATGTCGTTTATAGTGATTACTGCTAAAGAATACGCAGCCGCCTTATTCAGTATGATAATTACAGGAAATTAGGTTCACCAGTAGGTTTGACTTCAGCGATTTTGACCAATCTATCCTTTTAGCCAGTAATAGTTGTGGTATTTTGGAAGGTAACTGTGGAGACTGGATGAAATATACAGCCTAATGACAATGGTATGCATTTTTAAAAGGTAGACAAACTGTGTCGTGTTTTTAATGATTCTGTAAAGAATTTGAATGGATACGATACCTTTGAAATACCACTTGCAAAGTTCCAATTTCTTGTCGTTAGGAAGCCGTGTTAAGTCCATTTTAAAGGAAAAATATGATTGAAAACAGTATTTCGCTTTCGAGCTAGAAGAATTAACTCTACTTTCTGAGTCACTTTTAAAAGCTAGTTAAGCATAACATGCAGCCTGTCTTGGTTTGACTTACTAGAAATGTATTTAGCTGTCTCACTCAAACCTGCACAAAAGGCTAAAGATTCTAAAGAGACAAAATATGGAATTCAAAAATCAAATGTCATTCATGTCAATGTTATACGTTCCATTCTGTGTACATTTTGTATTACTTTTAACTTTTGAAGAACAATGTTTCTCTTTTTTATTAAATGAAGGGCTGCAGTTTCAAAGCTAGGTTGTTTTATGTTGAGGAAAAATGCTGAAATGCCACATTTGCTACCATTAGGTCAAAATATTCATCTCTAGGCATCTACGAACATACGTAAATTGGGTACACTTTTTATCCAACGTTGCGGTAGACGTAGTAAAGAAACGCGAAACTTACTATTGAGAAAAAAGTTTAAACTCTGTTCACGCCAAAAATAAAGCCATTTCAATTTATTTTTACAACTTACGTTTACTTTTACAACAGTTGTCTATTATCAGACATAAACTCCTTCTCGAAAAGAATGAAGCGTTATTCATGTTAATCATTTATGTCTGCTTATGTCGATTGGAACGTAAATACCTAAGGAAACAAAAATGGCGTAATTTGTTGAATGTCAATAGTCGAAAATGTGTAAAAAGTAAATAAAAATGTTCTCGTTGCCCAATTGTTTGTTATCATGTGTAATCCTTCTCCTGTATAGTTCAAAAACATGTAAGTATTGTTTGTAAAACCGCTATTCCTTCAAAAACGCTGAACCTTTTTTTTGGAAATATTTGGCATCCTCCAAATTTATTTTTTTGGTTCGATACTGGTTTTTTAGCCTTGAAACTTGTTTTGACCGTGGTTGTTAGTATAGCTTATCAATTATGGACAAGGTTCGTGGATAATCGCATCAAGTGTATCTCAGTATGCAACAGGAAAAATATTTTTATTTTGGTAACTTATTTTTGACTTCTACATTTTTTTGTGAGGTATCTAACGGGAATTTTGAAACAGAAGTGGATCCTTTCTCTTTTGCTCCACTATCCTTTTCGTTTTGTTCACATATTCTATACTAATCTTGTAGATATTGTGGGCATAACTGGTTTAAGTAACCAAATATTTGATGAAGCTATAGGTATAATTATATTTTCATGCTATAGAACACTATGTATGAAATCGATTACTTATGAATGACATGGCTCTTTAAAAAAATATGCATCAGTTATTCCCTCTTTCTGAAAAGCTGTTCAACTCAAAAATGAACTAATAAGGACCAGTTTCACTATATTCAGTTAACTATCAATGTCCTGTGAAACAAAGTCGGAAACCGGGAGTTAATCAACCTTATTTTTGGGTAGCTCAACACTATTTTAAGTAGCTCAACCCTATTTTTGAGAGGTCAACAACCCATTATATTATTATGACAGATCATAGAACTTGTATATGTATCAGGTCATCAATCAATCTGCCTAGCATTAACCCAACTACATTGGGTCGGATTCCGGATGCAGCTGAATACCAGTATTTTACTATCTAACCTCCACAATCTAGTTACTGGGTAAAACAATAACCATTGGTTAAACTGGTTGTCAGACCATTGGGTTTCTAACTATGCCTAACAACTGTCAATGATGGTCACCCATTCAAGAATCGACCGCCGCAAGTGTAGGCTAAACTGCAACCCATATGGCTGTTATTATTTATAGTAGCCATGAGCTCCTCTGTGTTCTAATGCCGTAAATCGGTGTAATCTTGTGAGTCACAGGAAGATAATAATTAGTGCAGGCCAGGTGTATTATAATTACTTTGTTATGATAAGTGCTATGCATGACTAATTAAGCTAAGTACTCTTATGTTTACTGTTTGAGAGAATAGATTATTAATTAGAGAGCTTAGTCTTTAAAAACAAAGTGCATAGTTGTTTACCAAGCTAATCTGAGGGCCACGTACGGAACGCACATCGTGTTTTGGCTCTGTGCTTCAAAAGTCATGATCAAGCAGCAAATATGAAATCATTATTGAATGTTTGAACAGACATTCATTTCAATGAAACAAATACACAAAGTTGATATTCATTTAGTGACCCTTATCGCGACATTATTCAATACTAGCTTCCGCCAGCGGCTTCGCCCGCGTCATATCTTTATAAATTATAGCCTATGTTACTCAGTAATAATCAGTGATCGGAGTAGGTAGATTGATTTTTAGTACTTGTATCATAAATGCACACAGAAAGAATAACATGGATAAGCCATTTTTCCGGAAAGTAATTCCGGTATTTCCGGATTCAATTAAATATTGTTAATGTTGGTAGTGATATTATTACTACTCAATTCAAAATTTAAAGGAAGGTATCAAAACTAAATTAATTCATTATTTATCTGTTGAATAATAAAAAATAGGAAGAATAATAAAGAATAAAATTGCTCATTTTATTACAATTCCTACCTTTTTTTTGAGGATGGCAAATCATCAAATGACTCCTTCCACTCTGGCAGAATACAATTCCTACATAAGTTCCGGTTTTTTTTTAATAATCCACCAATTCCGGAGGAATGTCCATAGTAATATATACGTTTCGGATCAATGACCCCAGTTCAATCTACCTACTCCGATCACTGGTAATAATATAGCATTCTACTGGTGAAAGATTTTTTTTTATTGGTCCAGTAGTTTTTGAGTTTATTCATTACAAATATAAATACAAACATAGAAAAGTACAAATCTCTTTATAATATGTATGTAATCTGCGTGCGCAATTTATTTGCCAAACTTGTAAACAAACACGAGTTTTCCACTTAGACAAACATCAACTTTATAAAAGTGTAAATAAAGTTAATTTTAGACCAACTAGTATTGTTGAAAAAGTCATAAAAAAATATGAAGTTGTAGCGAAAACTGAATGTTGCATGTAGGTATTACAGTTGTTTTTTCTAACACTCGTGTTTATTTATATTTTTGCCAAATGAATTGAGAAAACGCAGATTAGATTCCCACAACCAAGGGTGACAGTGTGCAACCAGAATAGAGTATGAAATACTGTTATCTTACTTTATTTGTGGTCAGCGCAACATGCTTTTTTATTTCATATTTCCTTATCAGTCGTCATCTCGGTAGTCGCCTCCTTTCTAACCATTTTTTTTTTTCACACAGTCCGTCCCTCGTTTTGCTATAATTGCTTCTTCAGAATTTAAAAGTGATAAAAATAGTTGTTGGTAACAACTTTGACACCCATGTCCTTTCAATACTTATGATATTAGCAATTTGTTGCATTGTCAAATTATATATGCAACGTACTTGCACAGCCGTGAAATACCGTATTGTAGGAAACCGGCTTAGCCAGCCACCCACTTTACATATTTTTTTGCGCAAATTTGGAGTTGCAAAAGTCTGTGTTACGCCAGAACAGAATGCCACAAAAGCCTTTTTTATATTATTGAATGCACACACTCACACATACATTCACACTGCTCTCGACGATTGACGTGTCCACACTTCGGGTCCGGGTTCGCAACAAGTCAATCCCCATCCTGAGGATGCCTCGTTGAGAGGTGAAACACGTGTCGATTTCTTTCAGGGTTCTTTATGACTCTTTAAGAATAGTTACGTGGATTATGTTACTAAATATACGTCGTTTATTGTATTTTATTATTGAATACCTCGTTGGTCTAGTGGTCGTAGGCGATATTGCTGAGCATCAGGTCCTGGGTCCGATCCCAGGTCGGGCAAAGTTTTATTGGGTTTTTCTCTCTGGAATTTCTCAGTAGCAGCGCAGAGTCTGGAATTTAGGTTGATGGCAATAGGCTCGCCCCCTATTACATGGGAATTAAACATAACTGCCGAAATGTGGGTGTGTACTATAGATACACCTCCCTCTGCCCAACCCTTCGGGGAAACAAGGCGTGATGTTGCCTTAATTCGATTACTTGCCCGTATGTTAGGTTGTGTGGACTGCAAACAAACCTTCCTCATCGAAATGAAATTGTTTATTCTGTAAAGAGGATATACGAATCAATATAGCGCGTCACATATAAAAAAAAATACCTATGCTGCGTTCGCAATTCATTTGCCAAACATGTAAACAAATATGTGCGCCTGTTTTCGCTCATTGTACAGGGCTAGCCTTCTGAATCATCTTCATCCTATCTATTTTGTATCCTAACTATGTTATCGTTGGTATACAAACACGAGTTTTAGGAAATACAACTGTAATACGTACACATAAGGTTCAGTATGCGCTACAACTTCATATTTTTGATGAATTTTTCAACTATACTAGTCGGTCTAAAATCAACCTTAACCTCAATTTACACGTGCATAAAGTTGATGTTTGTCTCAGTGAAAAACTCGTGTTTGTTTACATGTTTGGTAAATAACTTCCGAACGCAGATTATATGTAGTCGACATTTCCTGTCTCACTTATCTGAGAAAAAAAGGCGAAAGAAATTCAGGGGTCAAAAACTCTATAAAGTCAGACATAATCCTGGTCTAATCATGAAATGGTCTTTGAGGAAAGAACCACACAGATTTGAGTGGACCTGTCCAGTCAGTCCAACAAGTTGTCAGTAATCATGTAGCTCTACTCCGAACTTAAGGAACTCAACGACTCGACAAACAATACTAAAGAATCTCATGGTAAATGGTAACTACTGCTGCCTGACATCGCAGATTCATTGCCATAAAAAAGACCAAGCTGAAATAACTCATGTGCCTGTGCCTGTTATTACACTTGAACACAGTTCTGCTTGGTGGCAGAAGTAGATATTGGTAGTACAATGAGCTCTATTTCAACTTAACTGCAACTGAAAATCAGAGTTTCCATCTGCTTTTTTATTTTTTTAACTGTTGTGTCAATAAACGCAATTATTTCTTTCATTCTTAAAACTACTTTTTATTGAAATCACCCCCTCCCGTTGCAGGCTGTGGCGACATTCCGTCCCCCTCCCTCGTGCTCTACATGCCTGGAGAGCCGGAGTACACAGACGTACTAGTGAGGCGTGTGCATGACAATCTGACGCTGGTCTGCGAGCTGAGGGGGGACGTGACGCCCAGAATCTACGTTTGGAACTATATGAATGATAACGGGAGTAATGCTGATGTGTGAGTTGTAACTTTTCTTTGTATTTTTTGTTGTTTTACATACATATATGTGAAACGTAACATATGTTGAAACGAACATGCTGTTTAAATATATGTATGTAATGCAACATAAAATGTAACACACGTTGCGCCTAGTTGTTGTGTGTGTTTTATTTCATGTGTACTCATCAATCGATAACGCTGATTGATCTAACCACTGAGCCACAGCCGTATACTACTCTGTCAAAAAAGTACCGGGAAAAGATCAATAATACACAAAATATTAGTTATTCATCTAAATTTACTTTATCGCCTTCAAAGTATGCTCCTTCAGAAACGATACACTTACGCCAACGAAAAACGAAATTGAGTTTAGTTCTCGCCGCGAATTCTCCTTTATGTCTTCTACCGAATGAAAATGGGTGCCACGAAGTGGTAATTTGAGTTTAGGAAAAAGAAAGAAGTAAGCTGGCGCCATATCTTGTGAATAAGGTGGTTGCTCGATGGTGTTTTTTGAGTTTTTGTCGAATTTGCTCTCTTAAACGCCGCATAACGCTCAAATAATATACTTTATTTACAGTTTGTCCTTCCGATAAGAATTCCGAGTGCACATCACCGCGATAGTCAAAGAAAACAGTCAACATGACTTTGACTTTTGATCGACTTTGGCGTGGTTTTTTCGGTTTCGGTTTAGTTGGAAGGCGCCACACCGAAGCCTGTTGACTAGTTTGCATGTCAAACTCGTAAACCCACGTCTCGTCACCAGTAACAATACGTTTCATGAATGTTGGGTCGGAATTGACTCGTTTACTACGTGACATGAATCGCCAAAGTTTGATGGTCTTGCTCGTGTTAGTGGTTTTTAAATATCGCAGTTATGGCCTTCTAAAGAAAAATTCACTACTGCTTTCAGTTGATCCGACAGACGGCTTGCATGAATCAGTCATCGTGTGGCTCAACCTATTTTAGCAAGCTCTACGACCCGTTATACGACGTGTTTCTGCAAAAATGTTTCATAACTTTAGCTTAGCATGAATTTATCACGTGTGTAACGTGTTAAATAAAAAATAAACATATTCAATTGATATAATGTAATGAAAATTTGTGTGCAGTTAAGTTAAGCTAAGAACAGATTACAGCCGCAACGGGCCGGCCGCAGTGCAACGCTTTTTCATACAAAAAAGTGCGGTGCGTGTCTTTAGTAGCCTGTAGTGTGTCTTTTCATAGAAAATGTACGAAAGAGATGAAGGAGTATGTGTTGCAATGCGTTGCGTTACTTGTCCTAATTTGAGCAAGCCTTTAAATTTATATGGTTAGCCAAGCTGCACACTACAATTTATTTTTCTTGTTCTTCAGTATCCTAAAAGGAGACCCAAAAGGCCCTACATCCAGCAGTTCGCTCTCGAAGCAGGACTTACAAGTGGCAGACAGTGGACAATACATGTGTTCCGCGCCGCCATTCAGCGTCACCAAGTATATACTGGTGCAGACAAGAGGTGGGTCCTTATATCATTAGACTATTGAATTCCAATGCTCGCCATAGGGCTATCAAATCGTAGGACATTTAACTCAATGCTCGGCCACTCTCATCCTTCAACGCAAAAAGAGGGCTGTTATAAGTTAAGGCTTTGTCATCGTAGCTTTCAAACAGAACCCTAATTACGTAACATACTATGAATCATAATCTGAATGATTTTGAGGGATATTGCTAATATATTGCTTTGTATGTTCGAAAAGTTTCTTTGCTAAATAACTTGAATAACGCAATGAATGTTGTTTTGTCTGCTGAATAACATAGATAAAGCAATGAATGTTGTTGAACTGTCAAAATGAAAGCCATTGCTACTGTGTACTGTGTGTTGCATGCAATTACCCTGCAGATGATCTGATTTCAATGAGATTCTTTTATATTAGAAAGCAGGTTTAAATAGGTTTTTGTGATATTTTTTACAGCTCACCTTAGTGTGGTGATTTTTATTGAAAATGCATTCAGCCCGTTTAAAGATCACCAGCAATTTTTATAATTGAGATACTCTCATTTTGCCACTATGTAACCGATGGTAAGCGATACTGCGGCCGACGATTGTGTACGCTTGCCTAAAACTAACCTATTCACTATAATATCGAGACTTGCCGACTATCCTGTAAAAATCTCACTGTGAAAACAGCTGTATTGACAGCTCACTCCAAGCGCATTTGGTTGATGGCAATAGGCTCGCCACCTAATGTGGATGTACTGTACTATAGGTACATGATCTCTGCCCAACCCTTCGGGGAAACAAGGCATAATGTTATTTTCAAGCTTGTCCAACTTCACCTAAGTTTTTACGATGAGATTTTTACAGAATAGACTGGTTGATATGTGAAAACACACTTTTTAAGGCGCCGGAAGGTTTCTGAACCTGTAATTTGTTCCTCAGGGCCAAAGTACTGTGGGCGCGGCGCGTTCTGGTGCGGGCAACGGTGCATGGCGCCGCAGTACGTGTGCGACGGACGACACGACTGCGAGCAAGGCGAGGACGAGGCGCCTCACATGTGTCCGCTTAGTGTTTGCGCACGTAAGTGTATCATTGAGATCATTTTGCTATCGTTTCTCTACAGCATGTCTCAGAAAGGTGTGGTCATATTTAAGAGTGCGGTAGAGATTATCAAAATGAACAACTTTCTCGAATAAATTATCAACGGTTACATACGACACTTCAATGCTTTTAAAATTACATTTAATAAATTATTTGCACATGTATTAAACAAAAATAAAAGAAATTTAATTTATGGAAAAACTTACCAGACAAATAGTATGTAGTAAAGTAAACCAAGGAGTCAATTAAAACAAAAAATACTGAGGTATGATAAAAATGGTTCAAACTGTGGTATGTGATAGCTGGACATACGGTGTTTTGAACCCTTAACGTCGGACCACTCTTTACGCCAAACCCTGTTTTTGGCGGTTATTAATAGCACTAATTATGCAGCTCAACGCTGGCCTTTTGAGGAAAGAAAGTACCAAAACAACTTGAGTAAACCTGTCCCAACATAGGAGACAACCATCCTGTCTGACCTCAGCGGCTCCCTATCTTAGTGAGCTCAACAACCCGACACGCACAATTATCAGAATTGGGGCCCCAAAAATTACCCATAGTGTAGTCGATTAACAAGATATAAATAGTGTACAATAAAGACTATTCTATATTCAATTTCTGCTTTCCAAACTAGGTAGCGACAAGCTCAACTGCTCAACAGGCCGCTGTATATCAGAGTCGGCTTGTTGTCGTACCAACAGTGCGCTGTGTCAACAACCGTCGTGCTGCGACGAGCATCCTAGATACTCGAGATTAGAAGGTGGGTATTAGGTACAGAAAATAAATAAATAAAGTACTCTCTTAAGTTTTAAAAACTCAGTTCTGAGATTAGCCTTGTTACCACGAAAACCGCATAATGTCTAGAATTACCTTTTCAAGAAAGGCACGCAAACATCACTCTTCGTGTAGCTCAACACTTTTACGTACCCTAACTAGGCCGGGGAAATTAGGTTTGAACCCTGCACTAAATCCTAATAGGGATTTTTTTCCTGAATCGTATTTTTGAACAAATTAGCTCTTCAAATAATATAAAAAAAAGTTAAACATTTTCCAGAACCGCATCAAGGTAAAAAAAAACAAAATCGCATTTTTGTGAAAAAAAAATCAGGAAAAATAGTTAACAGGAAAATTTTGGTTTTATTATGTAAAAAAAATCGTAAAATTAATTTATT
Source organism: Agrochola lota (assembly GCA_947364205.1). Taxonomy (NCBI): domain Eukaryota; kingdom Metazoa; phylum Arthropoda; class Insecta; order Lepidoptera; family Noctuidae; genus Agrochola; species Agrochola lota. The sequence goes on along the minus strand of OX376246.1, from coordinate 932,600 downwards.
ATTTCAGAATTAAACACAAAAACTCCACGGAAATTTAAATAAAAATCAAATTACGAATTGTTTAAATTGTACTTGTGTTATTAACAGCAGTTTTTTTGCATTAAATTACTTAATAAAATATTTTAATACGCTATTCAACAAAATTAAACATATTGTACTAGCGCAAGATATTAATAAAAGTTTTTTTGCAATAATGGTTCAGGCAAAAATGTAACAGAGTAAAATTTAGTTCAACTTTTATTTATAGGCTCCATCCGACCTAATTACAAAACACAGAAAATTAAACACATTTTACTCATCATTATGAACAAACTTCTTCCGAAATCGCGAAAAAGAAATCTGCTGTTCTCTACAATTATGTTCGCATAACTCACGCAGATTTTTTATTCAAATTCTTAATATAGCATCTTCTTTTCAGGCTATGTGGACGTGGAATATCCTCCATTATTTGAAGACCGGCACGCTGGCGACGACTACGGGTTCATACAGTCCACCATATACACTGTTACTGGTGAGAATAGCTTTATTTATTGTCTTACTAGCTTTACCCGCCCCGACTTCGCACGGGTAGCACTAAACCCTACCTACCCTAATTTTCTCGCCGTTTAAACCTTCCCTGGACTACGACAAACATTTCAAAACCAAAATCAGCTAAATCGGTCCAGCCGTTCTCGAGTTTTAACGAGACAAACGAACAGCAATTGATTTTTATATATATAGATATAACGCTTGTAATGAGCGAAGGGGTTCGCAGAGGAGTATCTATAGTAATACTCACATTTCGCCAGTTATGTCGGGCGCGAAACTATTGCCAATTTTTTTTTTTTTGTCATCATCCCTATTAATCGATTGTTCGCAAGCGCAACACCTTGTGGTGAATTTCCTTGGTGAATTGTAGTTTTCACCAAAGAAATTAGCGAATGATTTGGCTATGCTAACTGGATGCAGCAAAATACCAGTATTTTACATGGAGCGACTGCCTATCTGACCTCCACAACCCATAACTAGGTAATACGAAACCCCTTGGTAAGACTGGTTGTCAGACTTTCGGGCTTCTGACGACCCGTAACGACTGTCAAAGATCTACGAATGACAGCCGGGTCCAACGGCTTAACGTGCTTTCCGAGGCACAGAGGAGACTCGTTATGTAAAGATGGTCACCCATTCACGGACCAACCCCGGCAGGCGTAGCTAAACCTGATGGATCGACCCGTACGGCTGTTATTACTTAGCCACGAGCTCCTTAAGTCACCCGATTAATATTATACTTAAATAAAGACAACAAAGGACAGTGAACCCACAGATTTTCTGTTTCCCATAACATTACTTCTGTTTTGCGTTAAATGTTCGGAAATTTTCTGAATTTTCGCTGTCAAGTCAATGAAAATTTCCGGACTTTTTGCCTGGCATGATATGGTATCTTGTATTTAGTCAGTTTTATTTCCTCCACAGCCTGCGCCCTCATCTTCATGATAGCAGTAGTGTTGCTAGTATCAGCGATTTGTAAAATGCACATGAAGAGAGCCGCTCTGCGGAGCTACGCGCACGCTGAGCGAGCCACCAGGCAACATTACTCTATGCAGTATGCTCAGGTAATACCTATTATAGAATTGAAAAGAAGACGAAATCTTTTTTAAACCGACTTTCAAAAAGGACCAGGTTCTATGTTCGACTTTTCGTTATTATTAGGCATATTTTCGTACTGTGGGTAGTGTTGGTTATTTCACAATAGAAAAACCGTTTGCAGTTCAGATCAAATTAATTACACTAGCAATTCACACACTGTAGGTACACGACACCACTATACGGAACGCGCGACACTTTCTAAACGTGTTCACTGCTTGACCGCCACCCATGAACTCTGCCTAGCTCCGGCCGGTCCGAGCGTCATGTTGTAGAGTCTGTCGAGTGGCGCTAGGCGGCGCTGGCGTCCCGATTAGTCAACTCAGTAACGTGTTTCCGACATGTATTAATATATTTTTTTTGTCAATTGTGAACATTTTTTTTTTTCGTTTGATAGAGGAAACTTGCGCGGTGGTCCCATATATTTTTTTATTAATTTTGCTTAGGGATTAGCTTCAATAATGCGTATTTTCCCCACTGTTATTTACATAGCAGGTAGAGGTATTCGAATTTGTGTGAGGTGGGTACCACAATTATTAAAAAAACTTTTGACAATAAAAAAAAACCGACTTCCAAAAAAAGTGAAAAATAGCTTTAATTTCGGAAGTCAGTGTCTTTGGTTTAGAATTTTCGTTTTTTGCCCCCGACTTCCGAAATTAAAGTTATTTTTCTCTTTGTAGTGTTTTTTTGGGAGTTGATTGTTTTTTCTTTTTTATAAAAAGTTTTTATTTTTCAATTTTTAGTTGTGGTATCAACCCCACACAAATTCGTATACCACTACCTGCTATGTAAATAACAGTGACAGGAAGTTATCATCATATCGTCCACATATACTAAGTGGGAAAAATACGTATTATTGAAGATTACTCAAAAACTATCCAAGCAAAGTTAATACAATTTATATGGGACCAACTTGGAGCATAACCCTTTCATACAAAAAATAATTTTCAAAATCGGTCCATAAGTGACGGAGAAATCGGCGAAAAAAAAAAAACCTGACGAACATATAAAGAAAGAAAGAAAACTAAGTTTATTTGTCACAGAAACACATTTAACCACACACACAAATCACACATACAACCTGGGTTTCACATATAACCTCCTCCTTTTTGAAAGTCGGTTAAAAAGTGAAAAAAATAATCATTTTACAAATGCAATAACATGTTGTCTTTATTTACATTACAGACGCATCGCTTCCCGCCGTGTTACGAAGCGTCTCGTCTGTTAGAACAAGAAGGCCGCCTCGCCTCGCCCACACAGTCGCCCACACATGTACCTGACAGACACGCGTTGCAAGTAAGTACCGACCGAAGCTTCATTTTCGGCCATAAACCAACGGTTTTCGTCCACGCCTAAAATGCCAGATGTTCGTGAATTGTCGCGCGTATTTAAAAAGCTTTTTATAAAGCTTGGCAATATCAGGTGAATCAATACAAAAAGAAATACACGAAATTTTGTATCTTCTAATAGAATTATCGTGTTTTTTATTTTATCTTATTTGTTCGGGAAAATAAACAGTTATACATTAAAATCTTATACTAAGTTATAAATATAACTGTATAACTTACGACATTTTCCACAACATATTTTGGGGGCATGAGGAACAGGGTGTACAGTTCAGTCATCCCCCATAGAAAAGGGAGGATCCTCCGACCTGACGCGTGTCGGGTCTGGCGGGCAACTGCCCAGAGGTTGACGTCGGGAAGCTTGTATATATGTTTATCGCGCGGTAAACTCTAATTGCGCGATGCAGGATTTGTGTGACGTCAGGATGTCATGTGACGTCAGGTCTGTGATGCGTAGTTCGCATGTAGCGATGTAGATGTCGCTACAATATTAAAAATTATATCTAACAGTGCGCATTTCTAATTTGTTAAAACAGAAAAGTATTTTCGTGAACTTAAACATGGACAGGCAAGCAGATAACAGAGAAAGAGAGAGGAAGAGAGAATGAGTAAATATCAAACTAACTATTAATATCTAAAATTATTTTGTACATAAGTCGATGTCTTCAAAGATCTTGTTGCATTGACTGGTAAGGCGGCGTAGGGGAGCGCGCAAGCCTGCGTTGGTATGACAACAACTTACTGTTAATAAAGGCCTTGCGCGCACCCCACGGCGTATCGTTGTTCTGGTTACACAACATAGATGTAGCGTCGGCAAATTTCGTAAAACCGATCACCATCCGAACTGAAAGCGCCTTCAAAATTACTAATCTTCATTACTGATTTATGTGAAAATGATCTTTACGGAAACGCAATAACTTGTAAAGTCGCATGACCTGATACATTCGTAAAATTTAAATGATTGAATGCAAATTTTGCGCCATAATAGCGCAATCGGTGCGTCTGGTGAGGGCACCAGATTCATGAATTAAAATTTTGTATTTCATTTGTTACTAACATAGCTTTTAAGTAGTGTGTGGACGGAAAGGTCAGGAATAAAGTATTTTTATTTTTATTTACAGTGCAGCACCGAGTGTCCTGCCCCGGAGCCCGGGGGCACGTCTGAGGCCGAGGCGGCGCCCCCGGAGCGCCCGGGCTTCGGCCTGGCCAGGCTGTCTGCTATCTTCTCTTCACGGTACCGACAGGTGAGAATAAATATTCACAGTAGGGCTGATGTTACCAACGTCAAATATATTTTAGCCGTGGAATAAAATTGGTGACACAGTTTTTGTATGGAAAATATTGTAAAAAATTCACAAGTCCTCGATTATCAAAACTCAAACTCAAAGCATTTATTTCAAATAAACCAATTACAGGCACTTTTGAATTGTCAAGGGGTCGGTCAGTCAGAAATGTGAAGCTAGTTGCCCATTCCAACGCGTAGTAGGTTCCTACGGAGAAGAACGGGCAAGAAACTCCACGGACACTCTTTTAAATCAAAATATTCTTAGAAAATATTGGTTAGATCATTCATGTTTAAATTATACATGTGAGAACAATGTAGAAAGTCGTGCACGTTAGAAGCGACCGTAATAAAAAGATAAAAATAGACACTAACAACTAAGAGATGACCGACAATAAAATAACGTTACAAATATCTAGTTATTTTACCAAATAGGTAGGAAGTAGGTAAACTTATCTAAGTACGAAATCAATCTGCCTAGCCTTTTCCCAACTATGTTGGGGTCGGCTTCCAGTCTAACCGGATGCAGCTGAATACCAGTATTTTACATGGAGCGACTGCCTATCTGACCTCCACAACCCAGTAACCGGGTAATACGATACCCCTTGGTAAGACTGGTGTCAGACTTTCGGGCTTCTGACGACTCGTAACGACTGTCAAAGATCCACGAATGACAGCCGGGACCAACGGCTTAGCGTGCTTTCCGAGGCACGGAGGATTCTCGGTATGTAAAGATGGTCACCCATCCACTGACCAACCCCGGCAAGCGTAGCTTAACCTGATGGATCGACCAGTGCGGCTGTTGTTACTTAGCCACGAGCTCCTCCTATCTAAGTACGAAATATGGAATAAAAATCATAACTATTTTTTTTTAAATATCTGAAATTCCTATGGTTATGGTTCCCACAATTATTGAAACAGTTGTACTCTATTGTCGGCGAGGGTGATTTTCAAAGAATCGTGCCCTAAAATATCTAGGTATTTGTAACGTTATTTTATTACCATAATTATTTTTCATGATTATAGTTTATTTATAAGTCTACGCTTATATTGTTTCAATAAATTGTACTCAAATAAAAACCCTTAAAACTATTCTGTAAATCGATTAGATGGTCGTTCGAGAAATGATGTTTCAAGATAATAGGCTTCGCGCTGCCGATCATTCGAGCTTATAGTTATTTGAGATTTTGTTACATCGAGGTAGTGAACTGTCGCGCTCACAATTTATCGATTTCAAGTACTATTGAGTTAACATTTTTGAGCAAGTATTATTCGATCTTACGTCATTCGATTTCAAGTAGGGAACCCAAAGTGGGTTCCCTACTTGAAATCGAATGACGTCTGATACACTTTGTCTGATTGACACTTTGTTTGATAGTAATTGTCGAAATAGAATCGCTCCGAAGCGAATGTCATTGGTCCAGACCCTTCGGTCTAGTAAAGTGTTATTGAATATTTTCAGTAGGAATTTCTGAGCAGGAGTCGCTTCATATTACATGAGACTCAAATAGAACTGTCAATCAAATCAAATCATTTATTCGCATGGAATGTAGGTATTTAATAAAAAAGTTGTTATAAAGATATAGTGCGCTGGGTAAATTCTACATGAGTTTTGGCATGCAAAATTTAACAAATAATATCACCATCAATAAGCTCATGAGCAAAATTATGAAATAGAGAATAAATTAATAAAGTCACCTAGGGAATAATAACATTTCTGTAACAAAAAAGCCTTGAGTTAATTTTTAAATTGCTGAAGGGTGTCCACTTTTTATGCTGTCCGGTAGTTTATTAAATATTATTGGACCCATGCCGAAAACACTTTTTCTAAGAAGTGCTGTTTTATAGCCACCGACAATAGGGATGATGACTAAAAATGTTTTTTTAGTCCATCTTTGAGATTATAAAAAAATATTGGACACGTATTTTTTTCTTTTTTTACGAAATCTAAAGATTACGGCGATACATTGAGGTAAAATGTGCCATGACGTCACGAGTATGTAGATTTTATACGTACTAGTGACGTAGCGACCCCCACTCCCCAACTTAAAATGCGTTTTATCAAGTAATTTTTTATTAATATGATAAAGCAATAAATACGTGTCTAATATTTTTTTATTATCTGACTGACGGACTAATTAGTTTTTTTTTTTACCCAGGCGTCATCCCTATTATGAGGTTTTTGTATGTCAATGTGTGCGTAGAGTCACGAGCACTAATATGTATACACTGAGCAACTTTTTAAAGTTATTATCTCCTACTAGCCATAACATATTTAACAGTACAACATTTCTCCCACAGGTACCAACACAAAGCGACGTCGAACTAACAAACGTGCGCTCAACATCACTCAACAATTCCCCAACCAGGAATCGAACTCTAGACAACTACCGCAGCCCAACCTACTGTGACCTGAACGCATCAGAATTCTACTTCACCAACCCCGAAACTGGGGACTTCGCTAGAGATTTAAATTACATGGCAACACCAGTGGAATATATGAGGAGGAACTCTAGCAACACTTTGGAAAGGGTTATAGATCAGTTGGACAGACAGAGGTTAACTCTACAGTTAGGTAGGTTTCAGTTAACTATACCAAGGTTCGGTCGCAGAGCTGAGACGGACAGACGGCCAGACACTCCGAACGTCGCAGAAATTAATATAGATGATTTAGATTTCGTTCGTATGACGTCACATGACACCTACACGTTGAACGGACGTACGATACGTCTTTTAGGCGCGAATTTTGAGAATTATCCCGTCTTACCTGACGGCACTAGGCCTCCGCCCTATAATGAAGCTATGAGGTGTAAGTTCTTTGGGCCTCCGCCTGAGTATTTGAGTCGCGAAGGCCTAAATGCAAGAGTCGATGAGGAAGCGAGGAGTAATATCGAAATGCCGCCTTGTTACGACGAGTTAGCTTCAGGAACCGGTAACAATAATACCGGTTCGCAGACGGTAAGTACCGGCACGGCTTCAAGTTCAAATGCTGGAAGTTCCGGTATCAATGTAACTAGTTGTAACGGTAATGTTGAAAATAGCAGTAATAGCGCCAGTGTAAGAGATAGATCAATAGCCGCTATTTTAAATAGCGGCTATAACGGTAACGCTAGAAATAACGTTACGGCTAATATCGGTATTCATAACGCGTCTATATCGAATAACAATAATAATATAACGCCACAAAATAACGTTGTAGCGGTTACTTGTAACGAAACGGTTAACGTTAGCAACGATTCCAATATGAATAACGTTCAGAGTATAAGCTCTATTATAAATAACTTGCCGGCTATTGATAGTGATGTGAACGCCAATGATACCGCTATTAACTGTTAAGCTTCGGTTTCCTAGAAGAGCGGTGGCCGTCATATAACGGCTGTCATGAAAATCTGTTATTGTACAAGTTTTTTAAGCCACATTAATACAGATGGCTCATCGGATCGCTCATGACGCGGCGGGCTTGAGTTGTCGAATTCAGTGAGTGTAACGTAGTCAGAAGTTATAAGAGTTACGCGATAGAAAGAGAGGCAACTTCTAGGTGAATATAACTAGGTAATCAGCGCTGTGCGACCTGAATTGCACTTTATTGTGTCGTAACAAGAGTCGCTTTTTATTTAAATGATTTTGCGGAGTGAACCATTTATTAATGTCTCGGAAAACGCTCTGTATTTAGACAGCCGTTATTGTGTGACAGTTCACCGCTTTCTTAGGAAAACAATGCTTATGAGCGTTTATCCTAAAAGTTGGCAACGTCACAAAACCTGTCAAAAATTTACCTGTTTTGATTAATTTGGCAATATTACTGTATGGAAATAAGAAATGTGGCTAACTAGCGAACTAGAATATTAATAATTAATTTTAATTATAACATTGAATTTGATGTTGTACCCGTTTTAGGTGTAAAAATGGCATTTGGAATGTTTCCAAATTCTTTTTTTACATCTAAAACTAAATATTCGGTAGTACGATATTAATTATTCATAATCAATATTCTAGTTCGCTAGTTAGCCGCATTTCTTATTTCCATACAGTAATATTTCCAGATTAATCGAACCAGCGAAATATTTGATATCTATTTGCGACGTTGCCCACTTTCAGAATAAACGCTCATAATAACTGTTATTTTATAAAAATGCACGATTTTTTTTGTTAAAACTTATACACTTTAGCAAGTTATATTATACAACAACAAAAAATCATTTATTACTTAAATATTGGCAACTTTCTTAAAAACGCGCAGGCGCGATTATCATAAAAAATATAGGTACAGTCAATCGCACACCAGTACTACGAAAACCGCCCTTATTGCTACGGCGTTAAGGCGCTGTTAATGATAAATCGTTACCACAATTGTGCGGTTGATTGTACTGAGCTTCAAGACTTGAAAATAATTTTGAGTAGCTTTATTGTTATAAAAAAACATGTTTTTTTCTAATATTTTTCTTGCCTATTAAATATAAATTACATGTATACCAGTTTAAAAATATGCCAGTTTAACGTAAATATTCGTAATATATTTTTTAAACCAGTGCAAGCCAATATTAATTTAGGCAGCTACATCATCAGGTGGCGAAAAAGGTTGGTCACCTAGTCTTGCCATTGTAACCAGTAATCCTTATTTTGTTAAGCAGCTATAGACGAGGTCGCGAAATGGATGGGTGTGCACCAGTTTGAAAGTGTATAGTTTTAACATTACCACCGTAAATATAGTTTAGAGTGCCTTAGGTTGGCTTGTAATGGCGGAATGAGTTGACAGCTAGGTCATGAAATTGTGTTTTTTTGCAGTCAATAAAACCAAGCAATAATAATACAATTTAAACTATTTTACGAAATTTTTTTTTGTCCGTCTTGTCGGTTATTAAAAAATATTGGACACGTATTTTTCTTTTGTTACGTGATCTTCGTCAGTCAGATAAGAAAAAAATATTAGACACGTATTTTTTGCTTTATCATATTAATACAAAATTACTTAGATAAAACGTATTTTAAGTTGGGGAGTGGGGGTCGCTACGTCACTAGTAAGTATAAAACCTACATACTCGTGACGTCATGGCACATTTTACCTCAATGTATCGCCTCGTATCGTCTTTAGGTTACGTAAAAAAAGAAAAAATACGTGTCCATTATGTTTTTATAATCACAAAGACGGACAAAAAAAGTATTTTTACCGACGTCCCTGTTAATAGTGGACCTGACAGATGTTGTCCTGTCCGAACAGCGCCACCTACCGGCTCCAACTCTGAATGTAAACCATCCAGGGACCCGCTCAAACACACACAAAAAATGTCATCAAAATCGGCCCAGCCGTTTATAAGGAATTCGGTGACATACAGACGTATAGAAGAATTATATGTATCTAATCTCGCTGCCGTCTCATTCCGCCATCTTGCACTAACATACGATTCACGTAGGAAATATAAACGTAACACGATATACAGTACACCGCGCAGGTTGTGACATTACATGAGACAAGAATTATAGAAGCGCTATGATTTTCTTGTGTGGACGACTGTACGTCAGAGAATTATAGACGAGCTATGATTTATTTTGAGTTTATCTTGGACATAACTGACATCGGTGAAGGAAAAACATCGCGAGGATACCTGGACTTATAGTTAATATAAGTCTGAAATTACCAACCCGTCTTGAGCAAGCGTGGTGATCAATGCTCGTGCCTTCTCTGTATGAGAAGGGGCCTTTGCCTTGCAGTGGGACAATAGTTGAAGACTGTATGATATTGCTATTACATACTTTGAACTATGAAAATCTTAAATAATCCGCCTATAATTTTCCGACTGCTGGGACTATGGCCACCTCTCTGTGAGAGGTAGTGGGCCGTAATGTACCACGCGGGCCCAGTGCGGGTTGGTAGATGTCACATGTCTACGAATTTTTGTTTCTAGGACGTGCATCTGAATTATTTGTAACCGTTTACCTATTGATAGCAACGTTAACGTCAAACGATACCGATAATAACGGTTACCGGTAACCGTTATTTGCGTTAAATCAAATACCCGTTTTTTTGGTATTCATATTTTTTTATTTATTAAATGAATGGTATTTTTATACACAGTGTTGAAGACATTTTTTTTAATATAATACTTTAAAATAATGTCGCAACTTGTGAGATCGACTGTTTTATGAATATGATGAACAATTTATCTAAGGTTTTATGTTGCCATAATTATAATATAATAATATTTTTATTGTATAGCAACATTAGTGATACTCATTTGCAATTGTAAATAATATTAATTTTAGTTGCGTTTTCGGTCTATAGTCGTTGCGATTTTTTGTCGTGCGACATAATCGTGTGTTGTTGCGTTTTGGCTGTCCTTGTTTTTTGAATGCGACTATTTAATATTCATTTTCGCAAAATATAAAGCGACAACTGCAAACTTAAATAATTATTTCAATTTTATGGAAATGAATGCAGTTATCTCTTCGTATAGTCGACTTTATAATAGGAAAAAAAAAAAAAGTGCGACAAAATAATCGCACACACGACTAAACTTACAAATTATCTGCCTTAAGTAGTAGGTCGTATTTCAGAGGGCATTTCATTATTCTGTTATTGTTGTCTAGTTATTATAATATTTGTATCTACACTGTTACGTGTACTTTTGTCGCAAGTGCGTCCCTTTACAAAACTGATAAAAAATTGGCACGCACCTCTGACTTTTCGGATTCATGTACGTATTGCATAATTATCACTTGCTTCAAAAACGGTGAAGGAAAACATCGTGAGGAAACTGCCTGAGAGATATTCCTCGATGGCATGTGAAGCCAAATCAGAGGCCCATCAGCGGCTTTAAAACTCTGACACTAGGTTAGTCACTGACCACACGAAAAACAAAACGATAAAAAAAAATGGGAAAGAATTTAAGGACTTCTTAAACGTTAAATTCTGTGTGTTACTGCCGCACTCAGAGATATGACTTAATAGTAATCAATTATTTTAATATAAATGCGAAAATAACTATGCTTGTCCTTTGCACGCCTAAACAACTGAACCCATCATTATGAAATTTGATAGATAGGTAGTCTGGGACCTACAGAAGGACATAGGGTTGTTTTCTGCCTAGATATTTATATAAAAATCATGAAATAGTGAACAAAATTGAAATTAATCAAATTTGTTATCGACGGCGTTCTTAGATATACTTGTCTACTAAGTTAATTCTCGTTAACGATTGTCTCTGGGTGCGGCAGTAAGACCTCTTTTTCTTAGAGGGATGTATTAACGACTTTGTAGCCAATAATGCGACACGCTTTCACAGTGAGTGCGACAAATCGCTTATGTATCACATATCTTGTTATTTGGCACAAAAATGTTTGTTTTAATGAAACACACTTTCAATGTTATATTGTATGGAAATTGATTAATGTTGAAGTTGCTTATACATTCAGTATTCGGCTTTGAATAGTTGACGAAAGCCGAATAGTTTTTGACCGAATCATCATCATCATCATCAGCCTTTTCTCAACTATGTTGGGGTCGGCTTCCAGTCTAACCTGTAGGATTTTACATGGAGTAACTGCCTATCTGACCTCCACAACCCAATTAGCAGGTAACACGACACCTAAGACTGATTGACAGACTTTCGGACTTCTGAGTAGCCATAACGACTATCAAAGATTACAAATTACACTACTAAATTACCAAATATTTGGCATACATAATAGAGTATCCGGCCTCCAGAAAGCCACCTACTACTGTCATACGCACGCCGCTTGCAAGCCACCTGACTGTTCTGAAGAATATAACTAATAAGGTCAGTATCCGGCCTTCGTCATTTACTATTCGGCCTACAACACAACACATTAGCAACTTTAAGATAGTCACCAAGCTTGCCTATATCTGTGTATTATAGTTTCAAGTGTTAGTACTTAAGTATTACTAAGTGTATATGATATGTATATGTGTGAGTTTAGTATCGTCTTTCCGTTAATCGGCCATTTAATTAAGTACTAGCGATATGCCCCTGCTTCGCGCGGGTGCCATCTACAGATGACGACGACGTGAATATATCGAGAAATCTGTGCTGCTAAATGTAAGTCAAAATACATGTGTTATACAAAGGTGCAGCAAAAGTAATGTCGTATCTGGTATTCAGCTGCATCCGGTTAGACTGGAAGCCGACCCCAAAATATATGGGAAAAGGCTAGGCAGATTGATTGAATCATCAGAAAAAACGTAACAAAATTTGTATTTTGTGGGAAATCTCTGCAGATCCACCTTAACTTAGATTTAGCACAGAAATGTTGATGTTTTATCAAGCCGTCACACCGTGCGACTTGGTCGCTAGTTTTAATATACGTTTGCGATCTTATGCTGGACATAGGCCTCTTTCAAATCACGTCATTTTTATTACAATAATGATAACTTGTTTATTTACCGATAATACCCGAAGTTAGCCGAAGACGATACTGAACAAATTCGAAATGTATGGAAAATGTATGTTCTACCTCCCTAGTATTAGTTAATACTAAAGTCCGACCAAATAATGCTTTACGATACAATATACTCATAAATATTTGTCAAATTTTTGTATCATACAATATCAAATAACCTCTAAGATCGGCTAATACGAAAATAAACCTTATACACATAAACTTAACGTTCATATTCGAATGAAACGCTTGATCGCAGTTTCATAAAATAATATGTACATTAACCTTATACGCGTAAGATCCATTTTCGTATAAAACGCTACTTGTACTTAGTTTGAAAAGTCTAAGTTAAATAATTATAAGGATACTTAGATACAGTACAAGGGTCACAGGACAGTGCAGAACTACACAGCACTCCGCATTTTAGGTATGAAGCTACATGTACGCGGCGGGCTCGACTTGACGGGCCAATTCAGCGAGTGTAACGTAGTCAGAAGATATAAGAGTTACGCGATAGAAAGAGAGACAACTTCTAGGTGAATATAACTGTAGGTAATTAGCACTGTGCGACCTGAATTGCACTTTATTGTGTCGTAGCAAGAGTCGCTTTTTATTTAAATGATTTTGCGGACTGAACCATCTGTGCCAGGGCATTAATATGACACATCGAGCTTTAGAAAGAGATTGTCACACTGGTATGAGTGAAATAGTCGATGCTATGAAAAGACCGGAACTTTTTCTATACCCGAGGTTTCATATGGGATCTCTACTGCGCCATTAGTTTTTTTTAATTTGACAGCTGTCATTTACTTTCCGTCTCTTTCTTGTTTAGTGTGCACGAGGGAGACAGCAATAGCATTTGTTAGATATTGTATGATATATTAACGTTATTTCTCCAGTTATAATGAACTACCTACGTAATCAATATTGCTTAAACTTACATACATTTTAGACGACAGCTATCTGGAAGATAATTTCATAAATATCATGTTCCATACTTTTATTTATCTGGTAGATAGTCATTATTACCTATACTAAAAAAAAAAACAAATGTATGTAAGTTCAAATAATTTTAAATGTAAAAATAAAAATATTGGAATTATCGGCTTAAATCTTAAAATGAAATAAGAAAATTGTAACAATTTAGTGAATTTGTAAATAAACATGTATGTTAGTATGTGGTTGTAAAGTTGTATTTTTATAGGAATCAAACATAACACCGCGCTTTCCCTCAAGGGTAGAGGTGTATATACGAATAGTACATCCACATTTTGTCAGTTATGTTTAAGAGGTTGCATGCTGAAAGTTGGCAACGTCGCAAATAGCTGTCAAATATTTCGATAATTTAATGGATATTACTAAATGGTTTCATGAAATATCGCTTAGTGTTGCACTAAGATATTGATTATGAAATGCAATAATTAATATCATAACTAACACTGAATATATAGCTTTAGTTGTAAAAAAGAACTTGGAAACATTTCAAAATGTAATGCTTGTATACAACATCTAATCCAGTGTTGTTATTGCACTGAAATATTGATTATGAAAATCAATATTTCAGTGCAAAATAGAGCTATATTTCATAATTTAATTCAGTAATACTGATTAATTATTAAAAACAGCGATATTTATGACAGCTATTATCGACGTTATCAACTTTCCGAATGCAGTACCTGGACCATAAAATTCTCATAATTTCTTTTGCTGCAGTAAAGTTTCTATAAAAATATACCTTTAAAATAATCAAGATATAAATGTTATTCTTATAGTTAATATTAGTGAACTAGATCTGCAACTATTTTTGCATTAAATCACTGTTAGAGTATTGACGAATTTAAATTATAAAATAACTAGCTTCTGACCGCGACTTCGTCCGCGTGAAATTTATTGTTTTAACTCTCAAAATATTTCCCATAAACCTACAAGGGCACATATGAAACGTCAGGAGCTAGGTGCACGTTTCCAATTGGTCGATTCCTATGGAGAAGAGCCGGCAATAAACTCCACAGTTACTCTTTTAAAAGTAAATGGTTTTTACAATGTTTTCAAATTACAGTGTTTAATTACAGTGTGTGGTATGAAAGAAAAGAAAGAAAATACATTTATTTAGCACAGACTAAAAGGCACACAACACAACATATAAAAACAACACAAGTAAAAACAAAATTTAAAAAAAAGAAAGAAAACAAATAAAAAGTGTAAAGTGCGTTCTAAGATATTAGCAGGAAAGTGTGCCTTGCGGCTGCGCCAAATAGGCCCGGTTCAGCAGAAATGCCAGACAACTAGTGCCTGACGCTGGTTTTCAACTAGATCTGAAGTGTGAGGTGACGGACGTAAATCAGTTATATACTGCAATGTGTATATGTATACTTAAATATAATAAATGTGTGTGTGATAATAATAATAATAAATATTTCAATAGTTATATAAATTAAATTACAAGACAAGAAAACAAAAAACAAAGTAACAAATAAATGAGACGGACGCATGATAGATCTAGAATATACGATAAAATCCTCATACGTTAGTGTCGGCCTCCAGGATAACCAAATGCAGATGAATAGCAGTATTTTACATGGAGCGACTGCCTATCTGACCTGCACTACCCAGTTGCTGGGTAAAACGATCCTTAAGTAAGACTGGTTGTCAGACTTGGCTTCTGACTACTCGTAACGACTGTCACAGATCTAAAAATGGGTGCTACGAATAAGTTTAATTATTTATTTAATATTTCTTTCCAATTATTCTTGTGTCCTTTTCTTCCATAATTTATAATATAATTTAAATTCGTCAGTACTTGGTGTAATCTTGTATTTTTGCAATCGCCACACTTTAGTTATAGTTGATGTACACGAAAACAATAATTAATTACATATCAATAAATATTTTATTACGATTCTTTAAGAAATTCTCTCTTTGTGCTGTTAACACGGAAAAAATGTAAAAAAAAGTATTTAAAACAACGTAATCTACAACTAAGGTTGGACGAAATTAAATAAAAATATATTTTTGTCTATAAATTAATCATAATAAAAATGGTTACTCCCGCTAGCGAACTTTAATAAAAAATGCTTTTGTGTTACAATAAAAATAATGTAAGTGGTCTTAACAGCACATAGAATTAATGTAACTATCTCAAATGTTAGAAATAAGAAAGATAACATTATTCGATGTCACATGAGTACAGATTAACCGAAGTGGGTATGAGTCAGCCTCAAAGAGATTTAGGTGTACATAGACAAAAAAAATATTTGATTGTTTACGATTTGTGATCCATAATATTATGACAATCTCCAATGAGGATTTTCATGAAAATGCACGCCACCAGTTGGCACCAGTTTGACAAGAGGTCTTCCATTTCGAGAAGTAATATAAAACATATGATGACGTTCATCATTCGTTTTATTTATTAGTCCTCATTCGTTCCATTCATTCCTTCATCATCGAGTCACAAGTAAAGAAAATATAGGCACTTTGACACTTTTGACAGGTGCTCGGACCTGACGTCTCAGTGCTGCCATCTAGTGCACGTTATTTCAGAAACCCTCATTAAGTACCCAAAGAAGGTATAATATATTTTGTGGTTACACATCGATACAATATTCTAGAACAAAAGTCGAAAGACAGTCAAATAAATTTTTGTCGATGTAAGTAGGTATAGATCTTTTATGGCTACGTGACTTTCTTTCTCACTTAACATCCTGTGAGTTAGAAAGAGAACCCTATAGTCTTTCTTGCTGAACTTCGCAAATAGACGCTGGTATTTGTTAAACTAAAGTTGCATTTAACATTGCTTCGGCAATAAGTTTTTGTGTTGCTGACTACATTTCCCACTTAAACTGTATGAATGAAATGATGCCATCAACAAGCTACCCGCAATACTGCGTTCGCGATTTAGTTTCCAAACATGAAAACAAATAATTATTTTTGGAAAAACAACTTTAAAACACATTTATAAAGTTCAGTTTCATATATTTAGACATGTTGCTGAAACAATGTTTTGCATCTTTTGTTCACCATGAAAACGAGACTTTATTCTTCTCATTATCTGCCTGGCCTTTTCGGCTTCCAGTCTAACCAGAGGCAGCTGAATACCAGTATTTCACACGGAGCGACTGCCTATCTGACCTCCACATGGGTAACACGACACCCCTTGGTACCATTATTCCTCTGCTATTATTGTGATATCATTCTTATTCCTGTGTTCTGAAGTATTTTATGAGCAACAGTGGTACTGTCAGTACAAATTGTCGCGTCCTACCTTCGATGCCTTACCCTAACGTAAGCTAATAAAACTATTATGTTTACATTATTACACGCCTTTTTATTTAATAACTCCTGTCATTCCTGAAGCTTTAGGTACTTCCATCTATGTAATACAGTACAACCACAGGTGAAGTCCCACGTAAAAGGGGGCGAGCGTATTGCCATCATTCGGGCAACAACCGAGACTGCATACTGAAAAACTCAGTCTAGCTCACACACAAGATTTAATTTAGTACCACGTATAAACGAAGCTGGTTCGACGATTAGCGCCATCTATGATTTCATTAGGAAGATAAAAACAATATTAATTCTGCTACCCGATACAAGATGGCGGTAGTGACTTTAAAATTCAAAATATTTATTTGGGCGTCCGATTTTGAGAATAATGCGTATTTGTGGTGAAAAATTAATTCTTTCAAATTACCCTAATGATGATTGAAGTGACGTTACCAAAAAATGGTATAGTTTAGTCGGGCTGGTGTTCGACGGCGCGGCGCAAGAGCAGCGAGAGGTCTGTGTAGCCGTTATTTTTGTCACTGAAGCTGAAAATAAAAGTACTAGGTCTAATGTACAAGAGAGTCCTCTGCCTAGCCATTCCCAACTATGCCCGGGTCGGCTTCCAGTCTTACCGGATGTAGCTGAATACTATTAATGAAAATATCGGTTGTCATGGTGTATGGGGTATGTAGGTACAGGTACACCTATGGGTCTGGGCTGTGGCATAGAAATAGTACAGCTGGGCTGCAGTGTTGTGTTAGAAGGAATGAGAACCAGTAGTAAGGAATGTTTTGAGTATGAGTATGGAAAAGAGTAGAGGAAAACAAAAGAAACTATGAATATGGATTGTGTAAAAGACTCTATGGCTAGAAAGGAGCTACTTAGATGAATAGAAGAAAAAATACGCTCCGGTAACCTAAAAGTAATGCAACATTTTCCTATTCTGATACGACGTATTCTGAAAAAAGTACTACCCTGGGCGCTTCAGTGTTACGTGAAGTCCATGGGCGTACCCAGCTTATAGCCCAGGGGGGCAAATCGGTTTGTGAAGTTAGAGGCGTATAATTAAACAAGTGTTGTAACGGTTTACAAAGGTTGTTTAAAACAAAATAGAAATCTACTTATTTTCTACACTTGGCCATTGCTATTAAGGCTATTATTTAAGTGGGTTAATTAAGCAAAATAGTATTTTATTTTTGGTACATGTTTGATTCGTGTAACGGTTAGGCCCAGAAACGGGTTTCTCCTTTAAAATGTGGATCCGCATAGGTAGCCCACGAAATTCAAATTTTCTTACGTTTTTTGCAATTTGCAAGTCGGTATCAGACTGTATCTTGATTAAAATATTATTCGCCACCATATCAAACATGTATTTACAGAATTATAATCTTTAGTATCGTAAATACATTTCTCTAAGTTAGATTTGTTCTGAAATGTCATGATTTCATGAAAAAATCATTCAATGGAACAAATCTAACTTAGAGAGATGCAGTGGCAGATTTGCAGTCTTGGCCGCCCTAGGCCCCAGGCCATGTAGTAAGTATCAGCCGCCCCTTTCTCAGCACCCATTATATGTATAGACTATATAATGAATTTAATTTATTGCCCACTTTTCTCGAAATCGGTTCAGAAATGTATTTAACTATGAGTCGGTTTGGCGCCGCGAAATTCTATGGCACGTTTCAATTAGTAATTTAAAACCCATATTTTTTAATGGTTTAAGTTATTATTGTTGTACGATGCGGTGCAGTGCGGCCCGCCATAATGTGTGCGAACGTTTAGTTTACTTTGAGTTATTTCTTGTTATCATGAGTGATTTTTTGATATCTGGCCGCCCTAGGCCCGGGTCTACTGGGCCTTAGAACAAATCCGCCCCTGGAGAGATGTATTAATGATTCTAATGATTACAATTCTGTAAATACATAGTTATTATGATCTGCCGTTCGATTCTGTAAAAATATCACCGTGAAACTTAGGTGAAGTGAGCGTGAAGTGAGCTGTCAATAGTGTTAATCCCTAGCATCCTGCCGGTCGATTCTGTGGCAGTGACAGCTCACTTCACCTAAGCTTCACGTTAATATTTTTACAGAATCGACCGACTGTTTTTTATATTTCTATGGTTACGATCGAGAATCATATTTTAATTAAGATACGATTACAACATAACACTGCCCAAAGACTGACAGAGCTAAGCCCATTTAACCTGTCTTTGACCATTGTTGATCTCAGGCTCAGCCATGTTTTTACGCGTATGAGAATGACCATTCAATTGTAGCCGTAGAATTAGGCATTGCTAATAATATCCACAAAGGCCGCGCAGCGCGGTATTTTCTAAAATTAATGCAAAATATATTGTAATTGCAAAGTAAGTCTTAATGTGACTCTAACATAACTTTTATCGACAACAGTAGGTACTTACTCAACTCAAACTCAAACTCAAAGCATTTATTTCAAATAAACCAATTACAGGCACTTTTGAATTGTCAAGGGGTCGGTCAGTCAGAAAGATGAAGCTAGTTGCCCATTCCAAAGCGTAGTAGGTACCTATGGAGAAGAACGGGCAAGAAACTCCACGGACACTCTTTTAAATCATGATATGGTTACAAAATATTGGTTACATCGTTCATGTTGAAGTTATACATGTGAGAACGATGCAAAAAATTAAAAGCGTCCGTAACAAAAAGAAAATCTAAATTAAATTAAAATAAGCCGTGGCAGCCTAGAGACGACCAGTCCCCACTGACGGCGCCCGTTCACGAACATGGATTAGCACCATTCAGCTCAACTATTTTGAAGGGAGCTAAATGATCCAACACACGCGCCACCGTCAGCAAGACATTAGAGTGAGCATGACATACTCTCAGCCGCCAAGGCATATTCAAGTCAATGAAAGACATACCCAGTACCTAAATGGTAGCTTTATAGTCGGTAAATAGTACTCACACATGTGCTATGCAATTATACAATGTTATGAGATTGAATTTATACAATGCAAAGATAGTTTTTAAAATCTTCAGCAGCTCCAACAGTATTTTCAAATGCTAATCAGTTAGTTTATGCGCCCTTGTGGAGCAAGACCAGCGTTGAGCCAAGCATTTTTATCAGCGATATAATCTCCCAACTTATAATATGCCTGGCTGCATAGTGTGCGTTTAATATAAGATTTAAATTTCGTTTCGTTCAGTTGAAGTATGTTGGGTGGTATTTTATTGTAACATTTTAAACAGTACCCCATGAAAGACGAGTCCACTTTAGCCAGCCTAAAACCCGGTTGAACTAATTGGTCCCTATTCCTAGTGATGTAATTGTGTCTTGCACCTCTTTTACTAAAAAGATGTAGATTTGTCCTTACGTACATAATGTTTTCATAGATATATTGACAAGGTACCGTCATTTTTTTTTTTTTTTTTTTTTGAGGATGGGAAATCATCAAATGACTTCTCCCGCTCTGGGCAGAGCGAGAGGGTGTGTCAGACTTTTACTGACTAAAACCCACCCGTGTTCCTTCCATTGCCTGTGTGCCGGGGCCGCGTTATCCCTTTCGGACAAACCCGCAACCCCAGCAGGCATTGGTCTTTCGACCCCGTCGGTTGGTGCTGACATCTCTTTGAGGCGCGCGTGGAACACAACGCGCCGTCGACACGGGCCTGGTCCTTATCGGACGGCGAGCTGCCCATTGCACACCGTCCGCAAGCCCGCGCCTACGGTGGCCGGAAGTCGGCTCTGGACTCCCGACGCCCGGGGCGTCTCCTGCGGCGACTAGGGCCGCGAGGGCGTGCAGCTTGCATCTCCCTCGCGCGCTCCGCCTCCTCCTTCGCGAGCATAACTGCTTCGCAGAAGGAGGTGACGGCCTCCCATGCACTCTCGCTCCGAACCATGGCCTGAACCAGGGCCGGACGCGAGAGATCGCCGCCGCCGATCGCCTCCGTGAGGACACGGCGGTGCTCCGCCCAAGCTGGGCAGACCTCCACCGTATGCTCCACCGTGTCCTCCGGGCGATCCACACAGTGGTGACACCCGGGCGTTTCCTCCCGCCTTACGCGGAACAGGAACCTCCCGAAACAACCGTGTCCGGTGAGGACCTGCGTCAGGCGGAAGGTGAGGACGCCATGGCGCCTCTCAAGCCACTCCTCAAAGAGGGGACTTATCGCCGCAATTGTGGCGTGCCCAAGGTACCGTCATGATGTTAATATCTTTAAACAGTTCCCTTAGAGAGTCGCGCCTAGGGAGGCCATATATGGCTCTTATGGCTCTTTTCTGTAGAATAAAAATAGACTCGATGTCTGCAGCCCGTCCCCATAGTAGAATACCATACGACATAATACTATGAAATTAACTATAATAGACTAGCCTCGCAGTACCTACGTCAGTAAATTGACGGATTTTTCTCACAGTATATGCTGCTATCTCACAACTACTACTTTTTACATTTGGTAAAGAAAATCTTATGCACTTCGTTTTTTTCCCATTTAATACTAAATTATTAGCAGTGAACCAATTTTGGACCTGCTGTAGGGCGTTATTTACGTTGTCAAGAATTGATGCAAGTCTATTAATTTAAAAAATTAAAGAAGTATCGTCAGCAAATAACACCATTTGTGGTTGAGTTTTTAACAAATGGGGTAGATCATTCATATAAACTAAAAAGAGGAAAGGACCCAATATTGATCCTTGTGGTACACCCATTTTTACTTTTAAACCGATTGAATTGACACCATTTATTTGAACTTGCTGTTGTCTATCATTTAAATAAGATTTTACTAAACTGAGCGCAAGTTTTCCAAGCCCGTAATGCTCAAGTTTCAAGATTAAGGTTTCGTGGTCGACGCAGTCAAATGCCTTCGAGAGGTCACAAATAATTCCCATGGCGTCCTGGGCCTCTTCCTATGCCGTAAATATGTGCTTTAATAAGGTGACACCGGCGTCGGTCGTACAACGTCCCTTGGTGAAACCATACTGTTGATCGTGTAAGATTTTATTGGTTTTAAAATGATTGAGCATTTGATTAAGCATTACCTTTTCAAACACCTTGCTTAAAACTGGCAACACAGATAGGGGTCTATAATTATTAGTGCCTTTACTGTCCCCGGATTTGAAAAGTGGTACATATTACCTTACTATATTTCATTAGATCAGGGAAGACTCCTTGATCCACACACAAATTAAATACTAAGGCTCAATAATGGAAGTACAAACTTTGATTGACATTCCCTCATAGACCTTCGGTTAATTTGATCTTGATTTGCCTAAAAGCTTTTATTACTTAGGCATACAAAATCCAGGGGGGGGCAGCTGCCCTCCCCCCCCCCCGGGTACGCCCATGATGAAGTTGAATTAATTGTCGATGAACAATTGATTCAATTACTTGATACGAGACGGCGCGGCGGTAGTGTGGCACTCAATGTATTCAAGTAATTTACATCTACGTTTTTAGGGTTCCGTAGTAAACAAGGAACCCTTATAGTTTCGCCATGTCCGTCTGTCTGTCTGTCCGTCTGTCTGTCCGCGGCTTAGCTCAGAGACGGTTAGTACTAGAAAGCTGTAAATTTGGCATATGTATACATATTAATCATGCCGACAAAGAGGTAAAATAAAATCAAGTTTTTTTTTTTGGGGTACCTCCCCTACACGTAAAGTGGGGATGTTTATTTTTTTTCTCGTCCACCCCATGTTGTGGGGTATCGTTAGAAAGGTCGTTCAAAAATATTGTGAGTTTGTTAAAGCCATTTTTGGATTCAGGGATCCGTTTGCGAAATATTAAGCTTTTAACTGATTTTTTTTGTTAGAGTCAAGTGTGTGTTGCCAGCTAAATGGTTGTACTTGAATTTGTGAAAAAATTCACAGCAGT
The DNA here is from genome assembly GCA_947364205.1 of Agrochola lota. Taxonomy (NCBI): domain Eukaryota; kingdom Metazoa; phylum Arthropoda; class Insecta; order Lepidoptera; family Noctuidae; genus Agrochola; species Agrochola lota. The sequence continues at coordinate 909,841 of OX376246.1, read as the reverse complement.
AGTATATATAACGAAATTAAAAGGAAAACTATCAGAGCTAAGTAGGCTATACAAGTTAACTGGAGGAGGAGTAAAGGGGTAATAATCAACCAACTTAAATTTGCAGTTTGAAAAACATGATCTCCTATACATTCCGTATGGGAGAACATGTTTTTCAACTACAATGTTAAGTTTGTTCTTGGGATAAATTCATCCCAACTACGGAACCCTTCATTTCATTGTGCGTGGTCTGACACGCACTTGGCCGGTTTTTAGTAATATTTTTTGCAACATTTCATATCATTAAGCTGTCCCAAGAAAAAAGGAACGGTAGAATATTCAGGGGTATTAAAATAAAATGGTTTTTTGTACACAAAATACGTTTTTATTAGACATTGTATATTTAGCTACACACGCTACGTGTACAATGCAGACGCTTTACTTCCATGGCACTGAGCTACAACGTCTTAATTGTCATCTGTCTTTACGTTATATGCTAGAATTGATTTTGAACTAAATCACAACTGAAATAGAGTAGAAAATACCTTGTAAGAGATAATTCATTGGGGCGTATGTTCGCGTAGGTATGCTATTTTCAACTCTATCTTAGGCAACAATGAGTACACTATTACTTTACAATTTTTACTTGGCAAACTTAAGTCAAAGCTCCCCATTACATAATGGGAAGCTTTAAGATTTAGTTCATTATCAATTTGTAAATGAATATTGCTAAAGCATTTTTCTGCAGTCTGCGCTGACTCTAAAGCCTAGTATCCACTGCAAAAAAGGGTAATTTTATACAAGCAAAGGTATATAATATTGTCAGTACCTATTTTATACTATTAAACTTGTTCCATACAACATAAAGACAGATGACGTTACAAACTAAAACCATAACTAAAACCAGTATCCTGATTAACCGGTTGAATTAGTAAACAAGTGCAATGTTATGTTACCCGATCAACCCGAACACTGACCAACAACGGACATTGCAGACTTTTAATAATAACTTAGTAAAAAAACAAATTGGTTCAATATAATACTGATCTTAACAATAAAAAATACTTTTGTTTTCAAAAATAGCTGCCGAAAATTAACTCGTGTAAAAATATTTTCTTAGCGATCAACGCCATCTATTATTACAAAAATAAAACAGTTAGTTCAGCTACTCGGTAAGAGATGGCGCTAGTGCGGCACTTAAAAATTAGACGCGTTATTTTGTGACGTAATTCGGAATACACTGCTATATCATAATTTCAAATGGTACTTTTAGTCTAGTATGCTACACTGTGTTTAGTGTTATTTTAGCACTATTTAGTGCCAGCTACTTTGTCACATTAGCTACGTAAAGCCTACACGCTTTTAGATACAGATGGCCTATTGATATTTAGTATGTTTTCAATGAATGCAATCTGAAATAGATTGATAAAGTTCATTGTTGGTAATAATAGGCTCATTCATTCTGAGACTATGAAAAAATAAAAGTAGTTATATACCACAGAGCAACGGAGACGCCTCGGCGGCGGCTTATCGTGTCGTTTTCTTATAGGGTTCTTTATGACTCTTTTTAAGAACAGTTAACAAATAAGTTTGAATAAATGAGGAAGCTCCGCAATTGTGGATGCGGATACGAATATCCGCAACATCCCTGGTTGTATAATCCATACATTTTGACGGTTTAGGTAGTTTTGTATGAACCAGCAGATTTTTTTTTGATCCGTCTATGTCCTGACACCCATTATTCATACATTACAACGTTTTACTCAAGAAAACATACTAAACATCTAAAGGCATTAATGCAGCCTCCTAAAATTTTAATATAATGTAAGTCTAGTGACAAATGTCCATACAACAAGGCCACTTCTATTATATCTATAATAATTATATATTCACAATCATTCTTATACACAATACAGTACCCGGTGTTAACATGACACATCGAGCTTCAGAAGAAGAGACACACACATATATGAGAGACAGAGACGACGTGAGACATGGACGAATGTTTGGTAAAACTCGAAGTGACGTATTTACAGCGGGTACTATATTTTTTTAGGGGTGATTTTATACAACAAGACTTTTTCAGAAATTTGTCTGTGAAATACAGTTTGAAGGTGTGTAAAATTATATAATTCATAATGTTCTTAAATAGTAATTAGGCTCAGTTGAAATTACTAATAATTTAATATTCTTTCTGGGAGGCCAATAGCCATACAACATACGTCTTGTCTGGGAAATGAGAGCTTAACAAATTGACTATAGTTTGAACGAGACCACTGTACCGCGCTTTAGGTATGTACTCGGCTCACGGGGGGCAGGGCCATTCGACAACGCTCACGCCGGCCCACCACTCATTCGTCAACGCTGCCCCCCGCCTCGCCGCGCATTCTTAAGGCGCGGAACAGCGGTCCCGGTCAAACTATATCAACTTAAAACTCTGGCCAAACTGAGGCAAATCCCGCGCGGGATGCAGGACTGTTTTGGTTCGTTTCGATTGTGTCAACGAAATTGTAAGGAGGTGTTTAAACTGCGGCTAAAAGTTGTCGCACGCAGTTTTGTCTAGCGCTTGTTTCACCTCAGTTTGGCCAGTCCTTGAATTGTCCGTTTTCAAACTACGACTATCATTCTTTTGCATTTGTATAAAACGGCTTTAACCCGGCAGATTTAAGTAGTGCGTCAATCTACTCAAACATACATTTCTCTAATTGTATACACAGATTAATACAGATGGTTCACTCCGCAAACTCATTTAAATAACAAGCGACTCTTGCTACGACACAATAAAGTGCAATTCAGGTCGCACAGCGCTAATCACCTACAGTTATATTCGCATAGAAGTTGCCTCTCTTTCTATCGCGTAACTCTTATATCTTCTGACTACGTTACCCCGAATTGGCCCGACAAGTCGAGCCCGCCGCGTACTTGTAGCGTCATATCTAAAATGCGGAGTGCGCATTCTGTACTATTCTGTGCTGTGTTTAATTTTATTGTACTTACTGCAGTGGACAAAATGTTGCAAAGCCTACAAGTAATTTGTTCTGTATGACAGTATACATATTTTAAAACATTCACTGAGAATAATAGTAACAATATTGTGATGTCTTTTATAACATAAATATGTATTACAGGCATACACTGAAAATAATATTTATAAGAGATCGTCCTTCCTATTAGATTCACATATATATTTAGTATAAATATTACACCAAGAGGTTTATAAATCTACTGACGAACATGAGAAATTCCTGATGGAAAAACTTAATAACACTTACCCGACCTGGGCATCGAACTCAGGCCCTCATGCTCAGCAGTCTCTTTTACACACACGACTTTATTCCTCTTAAAGAGCGTTATATTACTAATTCTACAACTACATACATATATATTATAATATTTATACAGTTTTAAGTTACTGAGATTCTAAATACTAATATTCACAAAGTTACATTTTCAGTTAAATATTGGGTGCGTCACAAATGTATAGGCATGACGCCTGAGTAAAAAAAAACTATTTAGTCCGTCACGTCACTCAGATAATAAAAAAAATATTAGACAAGTATTTTTTGCTTTATCATATTAAGGCGACGATAACCGACTTTTAATGATTTTATACTGAAGATCACGTCTAAACGAGTAGTGTTAATGACTTGGAAAAATATGTGTTATATTACAGCATTTTTAATAACTCAATCTGTGTATATTTTAGATTATGTTTAGTGTAATTAATTTGTAAAGATATGTCTAACGCGGATAAAAAACTGAGAATCACGTAAAACTATCAAACGTAATTTCTTTAAAACTTCACCATTTTAAAGATAATTTAATTATTTATCTTTTAGTACACGTGTTTTATGTTTCAAAATACCTTTTATTTTATGTATAATAGATTAATAATACGTCTAATTAGGGACAGCGCTCCTTGATGGACGAGTCCTATTACTGGCTGGACGTACGGCCGGACGCGTTGCGTGAGGTCAGGCACAGAACACGCAAGCTAACCAGTCAAGGCCATTGGCATTTAGTGGCGCCTTAATAAAAAGTTACTTAGATAAAACGCATTAAAGTTGGAGACTGGGGGCTCGCTACGTCACAATTCAGTATAAAATCTACCAAGGCGTGACGTCATGCTACATTTTAACTCAATGTATCGCCGTAATCTTTTGTTTACGTAAAAAAAAGAAAAAATACGTGTCCAATATTTTTTAATAATCTATCTGACGGACATAACAAATAAATTATCATCATCCCCTATTACAGACACATTAGATTTTCCATGTTTGACTCAGAGATGGCAATGCATCTGCAATACCTCTGATATTGCATATGTCTACTAATCAGTTGGGCTATCTGTTTGTTTGTCATCCAATATCAGAAAAAGGCATTATTGTTGATACGTAGATATAATATATTGTTAAACCGGTTATTGTGTGAAATAGCTGGAAATTTCGGAAAAAAAACTATGTCTAACCGACCTCGTAACTGTTTTATCACCCTAAAGTTGAATGACACTTGCACGTTTATTCTAGTCTATTCTATTTTTCTTTATGGCAATGGTGCCGATGACGACAATTCTGCCAATTTCAGATGTGTGAAGAAAACGTGCGAAGGAGGGAAACAAAAAAATAAATAAAAAAGTTGTAGATAGAAGCACTTGCACGTCATAACACCACAAGCTCTATTTGTCTGTTTGACAAATAAGATGTCACCGTATAATTAAAAACTTCGTTGGATTATAATCTATTGGTATTATTTCCGTTAGATTATAAACTGTTGAAAATTTTTGAATTGCAACAAACGCGCATTATTTTTTGATAATTTATAATAGCCTTTTATTTAGATATTAAGTTCTGTTTACGTTTAGTTTTTATTTCTGCCTGAGTATAGTTCTCGATGATTTTGTCTGGTATATTGACGTGTGCTCGCTGACATATAGCTAATAATTTAAATTATGTTTTGTGTTGCGTAATGTAAATTATTTTACATATACACATACACATCACATATTATATAGAATCTTTTTTTTTCTAACTAAACAGACAGCAGTGCCGCTGGGGAGTATGCGCCACTTCTTATACCCAGCTAACGCACTGGGAAGTGGTGAAAGGTGGGCGTTTTGGGGGACTGTCTTATGTAATTTTTACGTTCGAAAAGTGCTGATTTTCAGCCTAGTTTGAATAAATGGCTTTTAAATTTTTAATTTTTAATCTACAATGGGAAACCGACAAATTCTGAACTGGTATCAAACTTCCTTGCGACGTAACGCACCTTACGCTAATACTAAATAGCCTGTCGAGGTGCGAGCAACTTAGAAGTAGCACTCGCCGGCCGCTGCAGCGACACCACTTGCTTCGATCGTTCGGCTCGCGCGCGGTTGGGCACAGTTCTAGCCTAACCGACTGGCCTAACAGATTATAAGCTAACGGTTCTCACAATCATACGGTGTCGGATACAACCTTGAAAGTTCGTAAATAAGTAAAGTAGTTACGAGGATGACTGTAAATTGTGAGTTAATCTGCTAAATAATACATTTGATTACCGAATGAGCACGATTCGAAAACAAAAAAGTACTATTTTGAGTCTAGCTAATGCACACAATATCCGGTTTACGCTCAAAACTTTGTCAAATTATTCATCATAAAGGTTCATCCACGTCAGTCACGTCAACGTCAAGTCGCGCATCAGTCACGTCAATTTCAGGGACGTGTGTGAACAGATAGTCAGTCAGTCAGTCATAGCAACGCCTGTTTCGTTCGTGGCAATAAAAGTTATGACTTGTCGGTGACGCGACGTCGACTGAGTCGCGCCGGTAGTGACGTGACTGATGTGTGTAGCCAACGTCCTACAACTTCTTCGTAACTATATATTTTGACGTGACTGATCGGTGACTTGACGTTACTTTGACGTGACTGACCACCGAACTATTTTTCTTCCCCGCTTCATCTTTTCCTCGCGTATGTCACGTAGGAGTGAAAGACGCTCTATAAAGCTATAGTGAACTATTTCGTGTTATAAATAAGAGTAGTCTCTTACTGTGGCTGTGGGTCTTCATCGTCAGCTCTTAAAGCGACCATGTCGGGCAGTTTGAAGTGTTGCATGTGGAAGGGAGGCTCCGGACTACTGCAGGGACGAGTTGGCTGCAAGTAAGGAAGAAATTGCTTTTATTGGTAGAACAATCCCAGTGACTGCTGCCCGCGTGGAATCTAATTCTTTTTCTATTCTATTAATAAAAGTAGCCTAAGATAATCCTTATAACATCAGCTATCTGCAAGTGAAAGTGCCGTCAAAATCGGTCAGGCTGTTTCGGAGATTAGCCGGAACAAAGAGATAGACAGACAGGCAAATATTAAAAAATAAAAATGTGTACGTCCCTATACAGCTAAAAATCTGCTGTTCCATATATTTTGACCGCTTAGGTATTGCAGTTTTCTATGAAACACCAGTTTTTTTTAAATAACCTACGAAAAGTTTTAACGCAGGGTTTTCAGAATCATGTACTTTTCATTCATGGTATCAGTTTTCGCGTCGATGTCGCTGACATCCTGTATAAGGTACCTACTTAGGACATTTTTTTTCTCTTTTATATGCATTTAGTAAAAAGCTGTTATTTTGACTTTACAACCTGACACTGCCCTGCAAATTGCAAAAAAACGTAAGAAAATTTGAATTTCGAGGGCTACCGCAGCGGTCACTGCAGACCCAACTGAAATGGTTTGATTGAGGGCAATGACATGAGTTTTAACACGCGAAAATGTTTTAAGTTACCTGAGTACTGCGTCCTCGTCTACGTTGCGGCAGAATACCCTTCCGCGCCATGAAGAATCTGGAAATGGACAATGACTAAATCACTGTGGGAAGTGGCCCATTTGGTTAAACCGCGGCCTTCTTTGAAACCTTAGTTGGACTATTTTTCTACAAATGCAGGCCGAGATGATGATATATTTGAACTTGAATTATTATGTAACTCGGTAAACTCTTCTATACAATATGTAAAAAAAAACCTTGTCCGATCCGAAAGGGGCACATAGGTACTGCAATGAAATTACCAAAAAGTTATAAAAAAAACTTATTATTATTGAAAAAAAAAAAAAAATTGCTATTTAAAATTAACGTTTTTGGTACCAAAATTACCCCAAATCCGCAAATTTGCAAAAAAAATATCATTATTAAAATGTTTTTAAAATATTCACAAAAAATATTAAATTAAAAAGAAACACTCTGTACATGCGCACTTGTCTTTCAACGTGGCAAGACAAATCGTGTGACAAGTGCGAGGTACAGAGTGTTTCTTTTTAATTTAATATTATTTGTGAATATTTTATTATAAAATAAATAAGTAAATATTTTTTAAGTATTTTTTTTGGAACTACGCTATATTATTGCAGGTAACGGGAACGCCTTTCGTTAATTAAAATACTGGTATTCAACTGCATCCGGTTTCTTTGGGAGCCGACCTCAACATAGTAGTAAAAAGGCAGGCTGTTTATTACCTTATGGTTGAGATGGGTATGTTGAACTGCTCCGAGACAGTCTGGAACGTCAGTCCGCGACTGACGCAGTCCGCAGCCTGACGTAACACTACCTCGCTGCGCCGGATTCTCTTGTTGATGTTGAACTCTGACGGTTGGGAGGGGAGCAGCTGTAAGGGAAGGTCCTAATGTTCTGCGTTATAGAGGAACTTATTTTGTTTGAAAGCAGCGATTTTTTTTAAATTAGTGTCTTATTATTCCTAGTCCTATTAGTTATAGCACAGATGCATACAGATGGGCCACAATAACGCGGCGGGCTCGACTTGTCGGGCCAATTCAGTGAGTGTAACGTAGTCAGAAGATATAAGAGTTACGCGATAGAAAGAGAGGCAGCTTCTAGGTGAATATAACTGTAGGTCATTAGCACTGTGATTACCAATATTATTAATTCATCTACACTGCTATAAGGATCTTTTGGCGCTCGAATGAAGTCGACAGGGGGCGCTGTTGATAAACATTTTGTACAATTGTTTCGTGAAATGTATTGAAAAAACAAGATGGCGGCGTTAGTTCCGATTTTGGCCACGCGCCAAAAGAATCTTGTAGCGCTATATTCAACAATAGATGTCGCTACTCACCACATTATGCGGCTGCGCCTGGTCGCCTACGTGTATGACGTTGACGGAGGCTGAGGAGCCCGGCCCTATCGTCATGATCTTAGGCCTGATCTCACGGAAGTGAGGGGGGCTTTGGAGGTGTAGGGCCTGTCAAAGGTAGAATATAAAAATGTATAAATAACATCGTTCACCGTTCGTCATCTAGTGGTCGTAAGCGCTCATGCTGGTCAAGAGGTCCTGGGTTCGATGCCCAGGTCGGGCAGTGTTATTGGGTTTTTCTATCTTCTTTTAAATAAAAGGAGAAACTGACTGACTGACTTAACAACGCAGAGCCGAAACTACTGGAACTAGGAACGTGAAATTTTGCACACAGCTTTCTTTTATAATGTAGGAGAGCACTAAGAAGGGGTTTTTGGAAATTTGACTTTTAAAGGGGTGAAAAGGGGGGATTTTGTTTGCATGAAAAATCTTATTCCTCGAGTTAATAAACTTGAATCTTGGCACAACCTAACAAAAAGTACTAGGCTTGCATGAATTCACGATATACTATTTCAATCATTATACCCTATTTACACTCAGCTCACTTCCACGGCAGTGAGCAGGGAAGTGGGGAGGACGAGAATGTAAACACGATACTTCTTTCGATCCAGTTCAACAATTTACAGTTCGCGTCAAATAACTTTGCCGCTCTGCAGTAGGCTACAAATGACTGCGCAGTAGTCAATCTTCCTTATAAAACTGGCGCGCATACCCTAACTTCAGAGCGGCAAAGTTATTTTACGCAAACTGTACGACAGTATTTAGGGATTTATCTTGGGTGCTAATTAAGGCAGCTTCTTTAAAATGTAAGTCTCGTCTTCAAATATATTTAGTTGTCTAATGAATTAATAGGTCAGCGACGAACTTTTAGCGTCTAATAAATTGTTTTCAAGCGACCATATATTGTAAAACAACCTACTGTTATTATGACGCAGCATGGTGATAATTCTTAAGCAACTAAATTTGTGATATGTCTACGCATTGCCAGCTTCTAATAAGTGTATCAACTGCATCTATAATATAATATCAACGAACTCTAATTTCTTATAGTCCCTTTATTTTTATACGTTAACATAAGTAATTGATGAGTGAATCTACTATATTTGAACATAAAATTACCTTATTATTGTCATCAAATAATGGTCAATGAAAGCTCTAATTTCATGTATTCACCTATCTATTTATAATGTTACCATAAGTAATTGATGACTTGACTATTATACCTACCCAATTGAACATACAAAAAATATTGTCATCAAAAACAAATGCGACGTAATGCACCTTGCGCTAATTAGCCTGCCTGGCTGCGAGCAACTCGGAAGTAGCGCTCGCCGGCCGCTGCCGCGGCACCGCTCGCTACGCTCGCTCGGCTCACGCGCGGTTGACACAGTTCTAACCTAACCTAACCTAACCCATTTCATATTCCATTATCTGTTCCATTTCACCCAGTTCACTTTTTTTTTTTAAACTATTTATGTTAAAAACTCATGTCAAGCGTAAGTGATGTAGTATAGTTTGGAACCAGGGCGCGCGCGTCTACGTTACAAACTAAACACGAGCAGTACGCAAAATTCGTGATTACATTGTAATCACAGATTTAAAAATAGCTTTACAATGTATACGTGAACAGTTTCCTATGGCTGCGTTCTGGCCTTGTTATAGATTGGAAATACGCGGTCGCGCCCCTCTCATTCTCAACGAGCATCAGGTACAGTCCCGCGCTTGTGTTGCTAATTTTCACGAAAAACGAATATGATTTATTAATTTACTTGTTGAATAAAAAACTTTGATTGCTAATTTTGAGGCTGGAATTTGATTTTATCAGCAGACAGATGTTGAATCTCTAAAATATATAAAGTAGCTCACTTACAACATTAGTCGCTGAGTTATCAAGTCAGAAGTAAATATATTTATCGGTAGCTCTGAGTCATATTAATTTACGTTCGTAAATTGACGCTGGTTTTTTTATATTCTGTTGGAATAGTAAAGATGATGAATGAATATAATTGAAGCTGTTCTATTAACTCGTAGCCTACATATAAAAAAAGACGTTAGGTTGCAGGTGCTAAAGAAAACTTTTGTTGTTGCATTTATAATTTCCCATTTATCTTGCATGAATTCACGGTAGTATTCAATCATTATGTTATACTACTAATAGGATTTGGATGAGGCACAGATAGTTATACATATAACCTGGATTAACACATACAATACGTGTTATCCTGGTAGTACATTTCCATGGAATAATTTCCAATTTCCACGCGAGCGAAGCTGCGGGAAAAAGATAGCAGATCTCTAATTTCTCAGTAGCAGCCCGGAGTCTGGATTTGTGCCCGGTTGATGGCAATAGGCTCGTCCCCTATCACATGGAACTTAAACATTACTTACATTATTAACATGTCGTATGATGAACGCGGGCGGCTCGTCGCGCGTGTCGTACGTGTGGTCGTCCGGCGGTCGTGCGATCGCTCCGGGCCGGTCCGGTTCCGTGTCCGATGGACTGTCGTATTGACACTGCACGTTTGCTATCGGGAAGTCTGTTAAAAGAGATAGTTGTAATGAGGTTTTGTTAAGAGAAAAATAAGTTAAAAAAAATGTGCATACTTATTCCTTTTCAACGTTTTATCTTAACCTTAGCGGTGAAGCTCTTGGCCTGCATCTCGCCGTGATGATCAGGCCGAAGGTGGAAGCGAGCTTCACCCGGCATCCTCAACCACAGAGGAACTGGCTATCTTACCTCTAACTGCCGAAACACAACAATGCTGTTAACATTGTTGTTATGGCGACAAACTTTGATAAGATGGTGGTAGCTAGCCAGGCGGACTTAGAACAAGCCCTACCACCTACCATACCGAGAGAACATTTTGCCCCCACTGGGAATCGAATACGGGACCTCTGCAGGCCCAGTGCAAGGCGAAGATGTCTTCTGATTCAGAGGAAGAAATGTGATCAATGCTCGTGCCTTCTCTACTGTATGAGAAGGGGGCTTTGTCTTGCAGTAGGTAGGCAAGTACCTCTTTTAAAAATGATCTTTAAAATCAGCATCTATACTTCTCTCTAAAAAGAAACTTAAGAAATGGCTCTATCATATTGCGTTCTATATATTAAGTGAGTTTCGGAAATTATAAGCAAAGTTCGAAATATTATCTCACTAGTAATATAATTAATCTAAACGTTATTTTAAGGATTTTTATTTTTTACCTCATGATCTCAATAGTAACAAGTATTGAAGTGCTTTGTATATAATTTTATTATAAGGTATTTTTGCACGCTGAAATATGTAGGTAAAATATGTGGAACTATTTCAAAATAAATAAAGTCTAATTCTAATTCAATGCTTTTTAGGTAATATAAGGTTAAAAATAATAAAACATGGTATACACGACAAAAATCATTATTATTAATAATTATTATCCGTACAATACAATCACCCGTAACACATAGTTTCTAGATACTGGCATATTACTCCACGATATATTCCCATTGAGTATGACAGGATTCCCAGTGATGGGAATTTTAATGACATGTTGTGACAAAAAAAAACTTGGCAGTGCTGTAAGACCAATACTTGAGACTAAAGCCTGTCCCCCACAAGCAATGATACTGCAAGATTCCTTGCAACAGTGCGATATTTTTAACGTCTGCGTGTAACTACAGGCCCCCGCCCGCACTACATCATACAAGCGTTATTAACGCAGGTGTGGTGTATGGTGTGTATGTGTGGGGTGTGATCGCATGCGTCCTAATACAAAATGTTCTAAGACCATATATCTGAATATCGCAGGACGGAGGAATGCAAGGTTGTATTGCGTCGTTATTATCGCACCAGTGTGGAACTTCGTTGCCGTCCTAATACGAAATGTACTGAAAACAGATATTGCAATAGCGCTTGCGTTATTATCGCATGATAAAAACTTGCCTGTGGGGAAGAGGCTTAAAAGTAAAACGGACCAGAAAGGCCGGCTTCAAGTAAGTTCGTCGACTACTATGGACATCCGAATTCTTAAAAGCTGCCAATGTAATTAAGATTAGGTACGCTTCAACGCTGATAGCCGTCGAATTCGGGTAGTCATTCGTATATCCAAATGTGGGCTTACGACCGTAAATGTAGTGAATGGAGTGATTTTTACCGGGAACGTTATAGTTATCATATCACAAAAAATATTACACCCGGAATAAAAGTATGTCAAAAAGGTCAGAAGATGTATGACACAAATGGGAAATGTTATCGTACTTAATGGGAATTCAATTCACGAAAAATTCGCAGAGTAATCATAATTACGTTACATAATTAATTCACTTATTATAATTATTTTACTTACAACTTAGTTAAGTACATCAATTATATGTTTTAGATTAATTAATCATTATTTTGGCTTATTGTAAAATAAGTAATAAACTTAATTAAAAAAAGTGTAAATAAATTATAATTAATTAAATATAAAATATTGCCGCGTGGTCCCGGCTACTGAATTGCCACCCGGTATATGACCAGTTACGAACTTAGTTTTGGCCCATCTTTATGACATAAAATCCATACCGTGTATACCCCGCTCAGGAAGTCAAGTCAACTATTTTTCAATGATTTTTAAATTTATGACTACCATAACCATGCCCAGGCAACGCTATTACCATTGCGGTAGAAGTTCGTAATCACCAAAATTCATAATGATGTCTCATTGGTCAAAAGAAATGTCAAAATAATAGGAAATATGGCCATGCCGACACAATTGCGTTAGCAGACTTGCCCCCTAGGCCAAATTGACGCAGATTCACCTGTTAAGTTTGCCCTCTTTAAGTACGGAAGACTTCAGACGAATAGGAGATCAGGTAGCTTTAACTACCTTCTTACACCATCGGTTTACGAAGACTCATCGAAGAGGAGTCATTCATAAATTATGATTTAAAAAAATGATTTTCTAGCACTCTTTTTTACATTATGTGTAAGAGGTGGTTTATACTCCTCGGAAGGAATCTCTGTAGGCATTGCAAATAATTATTCCGAGCAGGGATCAAATCTTTTGCGCAGGAGCGTGGTTAGTTTGCGCTAACTCATTGGATACTACGCTAATATTATTGGTTCAATAACTTTCTACAAGATGGAGGCGTCAATACGACAACAAATTAAACTTCGTATATCTAATGACGTTCCGAGTCTGCATACAAAACTGCAATAAAACATAACCAATAGTTTAGTCACTATAGCTAGTCGGTTAATCGGTAAAACCCATAACGACTGTTTAGTTTATTTAAGTCTTTTTTTAAATTTCGTTGTTAGGATTTATTTGATACTTTCAAAATACTCTTATGCATTAGTATTGCCAGTATTTTCATTTATTGCCGTATTGCTGTCTCCACATTGTATAAATGAGCGCAAATAAAATAGCTCGTTTACCTAAATAATAACTGGTATAATTTTATTACGTGTTATTGTTAACTTCTTTGCGAAAGCGAAACCTGCCAATAGGGCGGGATAACGCTATAATTAGGAAAAATATAGCTTCCTAATTATTTTAATTTATTCTACTTAAGCCGACCACCTCGAAAGGAAAGAAAATCACTACGTCCTCTAAATAATTCTACAGCTTAATTAAATTACAAAAATATTATAATTATTCACACATTAAAAAATTAAGTACAATAATTATTTTAAGTACGATAATTATTTTCCTACTATTAATTTACTTATTTAATTACTATTAGTCGTTGCCAGTGAAAAACAAAATCAACAATAATTATAAATAATTAACAAACAAAAAAAGTAATAATTTACTAAATATTTGGGTTGGATTAACACTACTTTGGCGAATTAGGAACTAAAAATATAATTATTTGACTTATGGTTAACTATGGGTAAAGTTTTATGTATATTAGTTAGTGTAAACACACAGTAATTGCAGTCAGATTAGTTGAATAGTCAGAAAACCATAGTTTAAATAAAATTAAAAGAAAATGGTTTATTTTCTTTTAAGTTTTTTTTTTTATTGTTTACATAATATGCATCTAAATACGGAGTTATGTATTCATAAATTACTTTTTTATCGATGATTTATTTGACTATTCGAGTAATCATAATAAATCTATAGTTTTTGGTCAAGTAATAAAACTATTGGCACTTAGTAACATTTTATCAACTTGTGAGAGTTTTAAATAAAATAAAATCATGAATTATTTATAATGTTTGTCTACCCACACAACTGAAAATGTTTGAATGATTCTCCTTAGTAGGGAAACTAAATAAAAAAGATTTTCCTAAATCCGTGTGGTACACTTTCAAGATTAAATTCAGTCATTGGCTAGTTCTTAGTTTGGATTACAAGACATTAACGAAAATCTTTTGGCTTTGATAGCATACAGGTGCCAATAGATTGTGTTCGATCGATCAACCATCCACCATTTAGATCGATCGAAGTTTCATGCAGTCGACGTCGATCTAATCGAAATCGAAATCGAATAGTCTGACCATTCAGTTTGTTTTCAAAATGTCGATGGTCCGTCGTTCATCGATCGATTGTTCTAAAGCGATCAATATTGATTGGTCGACGTCAAACAACGGCAATCTAGTAACACCTTAACGTTTGATGAAGTAAAAAAAAAAAAATTTTTTAAACGATAAATTAGACTAGACACAAATGGTATATCTTAGGAGGACATATCTTTACATTTTACACAATTATGATAATAGTACTTATTGCTTCTCAAAGGCAAAACTCATTGACGATCGACGAAGTTATACAAATCTGTATACTCCTTTATACTAAGGAATTCTGAATACCAATCGCTTAGCCATGCGTCAGATACATCAAAACGAATCTAAAATCCGATTTCAGTCAGAATCGTATCGATAATCCGAACTAGACAAACCGATTTCACAAAACCACGGCAAGAGTAGACTTGCTTACGCAGTAAGCAGTTAAGTACCTATTTGTTTATGTTTGGATAGTTTTGATCGATCACTTACAACCGAATAATATTACTAGAGACGATCAAAACTGCGAGCCGGAGCGTCTCCTGAAATGGAATTTTGAAAACGATTTCAAAATCTGAAATCAGATATTTAATCGTTTGCGTTAAAATCCAAAAACGCCCATTTCTATATCGCGTGAAGATCGCAGTGTTCCGAACTGTAGTACAGCAGAAAAATATTAGCTTTTTTGTTCTCATTTGACAACTAAGCAGATGGCCCACCTCCTGTTAATAAGTGGTCCTATGGACATCTGCAATACCAAAGATATTGAAGATACGTTGCCATCCCAGAGACAAAGCTGAATTATGTCACGTGCGTGTGTTAAATAACATAGTGATCAGTTCAAATCCTGAGATCCATGGAAAGTACTGGTATTCAGCTGTATCCGATTAGACTGTAAGCTGACTCCAACACAGTTGGGAAAAGACTGGGCAGATCATTCCCGTATTTTTTAAGAACGTTCGCATTCTAACCTCATTCCTAATCTGTCAAATTTACCTACATTTTTGACAAGTTTATGACATTGATTGTCGATGAGATGACATTTCGACTACATTTTGAACGTTTTTAATTAAGTACGGGAATCTTCAGGATTTCTACTCAAAATATTACTACTAAAGATATGCCCAAAATACTTCCCTAAACTAACATTACCTTGGCTACATCTTACATTCTTTGGTTCTTAATGCTAGCTCCCTGTAGATACAAACTCCATTTATCTAAACTTCATAGCAGTTTAAGTATATTGATAGAAAAAACTAGATTATTTTACTTAGAAATATAATCGCCGTGTTCACAAACGACACTTAATTTTAAGCCCGAAAGTTATCACTGGTCTTTGAGATTGGTCAGGGGTAGTCACAAGCCTGAAAGTCTGAAAACCAGTCTTAGTTAGGAATCGTGTTACCCAGTAACTGGGTTGTGGTGGTCAGATAGGCAGCCGCTCCATTTAAATACTGGTATTCAGCTGCATAGTTCTCGATGATTTTGGTTGGTATATTGGCGTGTGCTAGTAACATATGGCTAATAATTTAAATTATGTTTTGTGTTGCGTAATGTAAATTATTTTGCATACAATATTATATAGAATATTTTTTTCTCTAGCTGAACAGACAGCTGTACTGCTGGACAGTTTGTTGCGCCACTTCTTCTTCCCAGCTAATGCACTAGGAAGTGGTGAAGCGCGGGCGTTTTGGGGGACTGTCTTATGTAATTTTGACGTTCGAAAAGTGCTGATTCTCAGCTTAATTTGAATAAATGACTTTTGAATTTTTGACAAAAAATGCTTTGAAAAAATGCCCATGTCTTCGCGTGAGGATCGTAGTGTTCCGAACTGTAGTATAACAGAAAAATATTAACTTTTTGGTTGGCATTTGACAACGGAGCAGATGGCCCACCTGTTAGTTACTGGTCCCATGGACATCTGCAATACCAGAGATATTGCAGATGCGTTGCCATCCCAGAGACAAAGCTGAAATATGTCACGTGCGTGCGTTAAATAACATAGTGATCAGTTCAGATCCTGATATCCATGGAAACTACTGGTATTCAGCTGTATCCGACTAGACTGGAAGCCGACCCCAACATTGTTGGAAGAAGGCTGGGCGGACGATGATGAGTTAAGAAGTTCTTAAAAGTCTTTCTAACAAAACATCACGCCTGTAATGCACCAAGGGATAGGCAGAGATGTTCCTATAGTACACCCATATTTCGCCAGTTATATTTAAGCCCCATGTAATTGGAGCGAGCCTTTTGCCGTGAAAAATCCCGACTCTGGCTGCTACTGAGAAATTCCTGATGGGAAACCCAGTACCACCTTGTCTGACCTACGAATCGGACCCAGGACCTCATGTTTTTCTGTCTCTACAATAGACCGTAAAGTGACAAAGACAACATGAAACTTAGCGGCGATATAAAATTGAATGGCGTTTGAGAATACGGTCATAATTACTTCAACGTTACATACTATATAAATACAGATGGTTCACTCCTCATTTTAGGTATGAAGCTACAAGTACGCGGCGGGCTCGACTGGTCGAGCAAATTCAGTAAGCGTAACGTAGTCAGAAGATCTAAATAGTTACGCGATAGCAAGAGAGGCAACTTCTAGGTGAATATAACTGTAGGTAATTAGCGCTGTGCGACCTGAATTGCACTTTATTGTGTCGTAACAAGAGTCGCTTTTTTTAAAATGATTTGCGGAGTGAACCATTTGTTTTTATATGTGGTAATGGCAGAGGTTAGTAGTAGTACCTTAGTAGTTGTAAGACTAAATACAGTCCGATGGGAATAGAGGTACTCTCGTCTAAAGTTTTTCGTTCTGGATAATTCGGTAAATAGCTACAAACTTGCTTGATTTTGTCGATCGAGATCATCGATCAATACCTAATTGAGAGTAAAAACAAGTTCTTGATAGCCAATTCGGTCCCCTCCGGGACAAAGGCCTAACTATAATTTTACTAAAGCAAAACCATAACCTTCACTCCGAAAGAATTGAAACTTCAGATCGAAAAAATTGTTCGATCGACCAAATCGATCAAGTCTGTAGGCTCCTTAAGCAAACTCTTAAATTGCAGGTTACTTAACAAAAATATTAATAGATAATGAGCACATTTTGCTCAATTTATAAAAAAAGGTGTTTAATTCAGTCGTTCGTTTTAAACCTAAAGTACAGTACCCGGACGTTAATATGACACATCGAGCTTTAGAAAGAGACTGTCACACAGGTATGAGTGACAGAGACGACGTGAAACAAAGACGAAAGTTTTCGAAAACTCGATGTGTCATATTTACAGCCACTTACTATTCGCATACTATTTTAATTTTAACGAGAGTACCTATGAACAGAGCTACCAAAAAACTTAAACATTACATTTGGCAAGATTACAAACAGACTTACAGAGTATCTTCATACTTTTCGGACCTCGACTCAACCATGAGATCTAACGGATCCAAAATCTGCGTCCTTGCCCCGCGCCTACCTTTGGAAAACTGACTCTTAATATCATACTTTTCCATCCAATTCCGTAAAGTTTTCCTTGGCACTCCGTACTTATTTGAGGCTGCGTATACACTGTAACCTTTTTTCACGGCGATTAAGGCGTCTCTGAGATGTTGCGACGAGTATTGCTTATAAGATTTCTCTTGAAAAACATCCGTTTCTATGTTGACGATCTCGTTCGGTCGCCGGCCAACTAGTCGCGGTCTTGCATGGATGTTTAAAGGGATGCCGTGGTCCATATCGATAAAATGGCGCGTCACTATTTCCGTTGAAGTTCGAACTCCTGAAACAAGCAAGGTCAAGAAACCGCCCTTTAGAATTACAATTAAAAACATAGATAAGAGGGAGTGAAGAAACATGGGCGTTTCCTTTCCTGGCTTCTTACAGGCAGCTGTGTTCTTCGCGAGGATTTATATGGCTACTCTTTTTCTATGAGACTTTTTGGTATAGTTGGTGCAATTCACGAGCTCACATAGTGTGTATTCTATGTACACTGACATATAGGGTTCACCTGTTTTACGCGAGCAAGTGAAATGCTAGAACTATACTGGGTGGCAGGGACATCGACGCGAAAACTGTTACCATGGATTCAGTACAATATGATTCTGAACCCTCTTGCGTTGAAATTTTTCGTCGGTTATTTTAAAAAATATCAGCTATTCCAGACATTTTGACCGCGTACCTACGCGGTCTATTGTTATTGCACTTTTCTATGGAACATCAGATTTTTTTTTTAATAACCGACGAAAAATTTCGACGCCGTGGTGTTAGAATATATACTTATACTTAAACTTTATATACTTTAACTTTTTTTTTTTGTACTGAATTCATGGTATCAGTTTGTTTGCGTCGATGTCCCTGCCAACCTTTATAGTATTGTGTCGCGTTATGAACCGAGTCCTCGGGCCATAAATGTCAGTAGCAATAAGAATGTGCAACGCCTTGCGTCTTAGTTAGTTTGCAACCTGCTCCATAACCTCCACAAGTGCGAGGGAGACAGACTAATAACAATGATTTTTGGCCCAACAACTCAGTTCTTAACGCGGCAACTTAGTAGTAAAATGTACCTGTTAACTTTCGGAATACAAACTTTCGAATTTTGAACTAAGACAAAGTTCGAAAGTACAAGTTTCAATTCAAAAGTTTTTGTTGAAAAAGTTTTTGTCTCATAGAACGAGGGTAGTCGTACAAATCCTTTAATGTAACGAGTACAGCTGAAAGATAGTTCACTCTAGTTTGCTAATTAATCTAAGGCTTATCAAATAAATAATTATGCTACTTTAAGAACTAATATGCATTAATAAAATAATAAAAATCAATCTTATTTACCAGACGTTTAACGGCAAATATGGACGAAAAACAAATTGGAAGTTAATTCAATCAAAAATAATTTAAACCAAGTTTTTTTTTGTGGTAGGCATGACCACATGTGTGACGATTATTACTACTTCTACTATTTATAAATATTTTTAGGAAACTACGGGTCTGTCAAAATTAACTTCAGAAAGATCAAAAAGGTATTTTGCAGTTTTACTAAGAGTGAACTATCTTCATTAAAATACGGGGAAAGCATGCGTTTTGTAAAAAGCGAGGAAAAGCCGCTCTTTTTGTTTTTTTCGGGATTTAAATATCCAAAGCGTGGTTTAGTACAGGGACCGAAAACCTTTATAAATCACGGTACAGTTATCGCAGAATTTTGGTTACTTCTACGACTAAGGTTACCGCTATCTGGGTAACCAAGAAGAAACTTATGACCTCTATTTAGGTTACCGGTTACACACAGGCGATGCGCGCCCATTGACTAATGCCGATGGCACGTGTAAGATAAAGGTTATTTTTACCTCGGTAATCGGTATTAATACTTATTGTATTCAATTTAAGATAACCTTTAAAAATGCCTGTAAAAAATATACATATTGTAACCGAAAAATACCGGCCCCTGGGGTATAATACTTTTGAAATCATAATTAATTATGCTTAAAAGATTGTTTGCGGGCGGAATAATGGTATGTACGATTCCATATTGTCAAAAAAAATTACCAGCTTTTTATGATGCTTACAGACATTTAATTTTGTCGATCGACTAATAAAAGCTGACGGTTAAAGTTTAGCGATCGACGAAATCGAGCAAGTGTGTAGGTTCCTTAAGGCGTTTTAAAATATTAAAGCTAATTATTATACCAGTAAAAAATAATTTCTTAAAATGTTACTTTATCTAAATTAGGATTTTAGTACTTTCTTGTTTATTTAGGGTTCAAAAGTATAATTAAAATAAATTTTAAACAACCTGGAATGGAAAATTAGTGACGAAAGATCATAAATTGATCTTTTACAAAAAGCTACTCAAAATAATTGAATAAAACGACCAATGCATACGGTAAACCTCAATTTAATTGAAACATAAATAATTACAGTTGGTATGAAATACATTAAGTACAACCGGTAAATAAAAAAAATACGCGAACGCAATGACCAACATAATACTGTTTACGATCATACAATGTAGCTGAATTTATAGTTTTTATTGTGAACTTGGCTTTATACAGGGTCAAATAAAATTAGCTAGCGAAACGCCGCAGATGTGATGGGTAACTAATGACGATAAAACAAAAATAACTCATCGAATGTATAGCCTTCTCTTGTTTTCAAGTTGATTTTCATAATTTCAAGTAACAGCTGACAGGGTCAACGACCGCCGCGTCTGTAGTTTCGCTAGCTAATTTAATTAGACCTTGTATGACACGCCACGCCTGTAATTCCCGAAGGAGTAGCCATATAGCGACACCAACATTACGACAGTTATGTTTCGAGTCTCATATTATGAAGCACGGCAGGCCATTGGTCCCGGCTGTCATTCGTAGATCTTTGATAGACGTTAAGAGAAGTCAGAACTTCGAAAGTGCGCAGTGTTACCCAGTAACTGGATTGTGTACCTACCGATATTCAGCTGACTGCAGACCCCGACATAGTTGGGAAAAAGCAGGCAGAAAGTTACAGAATTATTCATTTCGTTTTCATGAAAAAAATTGTACGCAGAACGTAGAACGCAATTTTCCCGACTTCACCCGACTGTGCACGAATTAAAACCAGTTCACAATAAAACATTGACAAGGCTTAGCATTTTAATACAATGTATATATCTACAGTAGACGCTTACAACTATATTATTATGTATATATTTATATACTAGTAGGCACTTCATGGGTTATAACGTGGTTTGTATATTTATGTGGGTAGTTCGAGATTAGAAAATTATTAGAAAAGCGCGCTGTTCGATTTTCAACAGCACGTTCTTGTTTAGTTGTCGCGTAAGGCTTGGTATCAGCTACTTATTATCAGGGCGTTAATATGGCAGATCGAACGTTAGAAAGAGACACACAGCTATGAATGACAGAGACAGCGCTCTACCAGGCTGAACTTTTGCTAAAACTCGATTTGCGATATGAACAGTCGCGTAATGTAAGTCTAGGTTTCTGGAAGCCTATTTAAATAGCACAAAGAGCCTATAATGTTCCCACTGATGAGACTGCGGCCTCCTCTCTGTGAGAGGGAGAGGGCCGTAATCCACCACGCGGGCCCAGTGCGTGTTGGTACTTGGTAGATGTCACTTCTTTGAATTTTTGGGTTCTAGGACATCTGCAATACCAGAGACATCGCAGATGCGTTGCCATCCCAGAGACAAAACAGAAATATTTCATGTGCGTGTATTTTACTCCAGCGCCCACAAATCTGTGTTCAATCTGTCTCAATCAGTGGTATGTAGAGCAATCACCATGTGCTAGACCCAAAAATTCGAAGACATGTGACATCTTCCAACCGGCACTGTGCCCGCGTGGTGGATTACGGCCCACTCCCTCTCACAGAGAGGAGGCCACAGTCCCGATAGTGGGAATATTACGAGGCATATTTAATTTTTAAGGGCTCTATACTAGACCATTAAAATATACAAAACACGGTGTTACAAGAGAATAATAACTAAAACCATTAGAACAGTATTATTTGATAGGAACGTAGGTAATATCTAGGCCATTCAATGTGGCTATTCGGATAGTTAACCGTAGGGATAGTTAATTAATCGCTGAGATAGTCAGCTATCAGACGAGCTGACAAACGGATGGATGACGAATGATACTATCTATTGTTAATCGTAGAGATAGTTAATTAATTGTTTAGATAGTCTACCATCACACCAGTTGATATACGATAAAGATATAGTATGATACTTCGGGAGTAGCGATAGTCCATTAATCATTATGATAGTCAACTATCGGATAAGCTATGACATACTTAAATAGTTAATTAAGTTATTTCAAAAGACAAAGTACTTTATTCCAGCATAGTTAATCAGTATGATAGTTGACTATCCTATTAATTAATTCCTCAAACAGTTAACTATTCCAAAGTATATTTCAAATGACAGTTAATTCTAACTAGCAAACCTTTAGGAGACTTAATTATAGTATTCAATTACAAGATTAAATAACTATCCCTTCATGACAAATTAACCATTACGATATTAGGCTAACTACATGCCAGAAATGTTGAGAAATACTATTTTAACTAACACGATAGTTAACCGTCAAGATAGTAAACTGTATATCAGAATAAAATTACGGAATTATAACCAAGCAAATTATTATTGATTTAACTTCTGTTCGTATAAGTATTAAGGCCTATAACAAATACTTAATGAAGGAAAATGGAAACGTGATCATTAAAATATAACAATAATTGTCTTAGATCTTTGACAGTCATTACGGGTAGTCAGAAAGTTTGACAATTGTATCGTGTTACCCAGTAACTGGGTTGTGGAGGTCAGATAGGCATTCTCTCCATGTAACATACTGGTATTCAGCTGCATCCGGTTAGACTGGAAGCTGACCCCAACATAGTTAGGCAAAGGCAGGCAGATGGTGACTGTGAGATATTTTAATAATCAACATTTCTCTTAAATTCCCACCAAGTAAAGTTTTAAAAGTTAAAAATCTCAATATAATCGATGCCCAAACATAATTTATTCTAATTAAGTACAATAATAATTATAAAATACTATAGTATATAATATAAATAAATTAATACAAATATAATTTATAATATGTCAAGCCGTTTTTTAATAGTTATTGTAAAGTGGTTATTTTTAGAAGACATTTATTTTTTAGGAGCTTTTTAATAACATGCTTCGTTCGATGTGTTTGTTTTCAGTCCAATCAAAGATTATACTCAATTACTTAAGTCCTTGCATGGTTTAGTTTTCTACAGAATTTTATATTTCCAACCTAAGCAAAGGTATAAAATATCTTTTAAAATGACATTTATGATTTTGGGGACTTGCCTGGAGTTTGGCTGTCCAATCAATTATAGTCATAAGTACAATTTTCAACAAGATCAATATAGTTCTAAGGCGGTACGCCGGAATTAGGAATTGTGCCTATACATGGACATAGGGAATTACGGACATGGAACTGATTACCGTCACTGGCGAAACCAACGTGCTTCTTGTCAAAACTATGAAATATTTAATGTATTTACTAAAAATAACCACTGCAACATTAAAAAGCTTAATATAATTTTAATATTAAACACTAAAAATTTCATTTTAAGTCTTTTCTTTATATATATTTGGACGAAGTCCCATCAAGCACTCAGTTTTTTGAAAAAGGCCAATCATTTCATTTTTATAATTAAATATAATAATTATTTTAATTTATATAACTAATTAATTTATTACACAAGCATATAACGACAAACTTACTAATAAATAATTATAATGGGAGAATGTCTCAAATGTTTTGTGTACTTGCAACACTACCCCAATAAGGTGGCAGCATTACCGCCATTTGTGTTTAATAAATAATTTGTAATTTAATTTAAATAATACTCTGAAATCGTTTTATACGATTTCAAGTTGATTTATAAATAATAAAGATTAAGTACTTAAATCAATGAAATACAGTAAAAAAAAAAAAAAACCTGCTAAGGTTCATATTTGGAACGAACGCTTAAAATTTGTGTTTATATCAAATATATTAAAAAATATATAAATTGTACTATGCAGCCCTATAAAAAAAAAAACTATTTTAATAGCCTCGACTAATGGTTATAACAAAATCCTTCTTTAGTGCGTCATTATTATAAGGAACTCTTGTGCAAAATTTCATGCTTTTAGACGTTGCTTTGAGACGCAGCGGTATAAGCTGTGCGTTGTCTGTCAGTGAACTAATTTATGATTTGTATTTTGTGTATAGATTGTTGCGAGCCCACAACCGTTCAACGGAATGGTTGCCAAGAAACGGTGGCAAAGAGTTATGAGGAACAGGGTGTACAGTTCACTCATCCCCTATAGAAAAGGGAGGATCCTCCGACCAGACGGGTTTTGTGTCTGGCGGGCAACTACCCGACGACGTTGTATATATACCAGTCGGGCGGTAAACCCTGCTTGCGCGATGCAGGATTTTGTGTGACGTCAGTTTGATGCGTAGTTCGCATGTGGCAATGTAGATGCCGCCACAGTAGAAGTAGGGTTAGTAGACCAATAGACAGGTGGGTGGCGACCTACAGAAGATCGCAAGGAAGACCTGGATGAGACTCGCACGGACCAGGGAAGTATGGCACGAAAGTTAGGAGGTGTATACTCAACAGTGGGCGGAACAAGGCTGCCATTGATAATGATGATGATGACGATGAGATCGCTCGTGCCGATACAAGAGAAGAAGAAAAAAATACAATACATTTGAGACATTCTCCAAATTACCTAAGAAACATCTATCTTTGGGTACAATATTGCGGGACAAAAAATAGGAATACTTTGTACAGTACCCCAACGTTAATATAACACATTGAGCGTTAGAAAGAGACAGTCGCACTGTTATGAGTGACAGAGAAGGAAACTCCGTAGTTGACCTCAAAAAAGATTATTTTTTTCATACTGTTTTGGTATCGATACCAATCACGTCTGCGGAGTTTTGCTAGCTAATTTAAATTGACCCTGCATAAAGACGTCCTTTTTCTGAAACTCGATGTGATGTATTTCAGGGTGGGTACTGTGTGACTTTTTGTATGGAGCCGTAAAGGGCTTGCATTACATCGTCAATATTTTAAGTGTGATATGTGAACATTTAGGAGAAATCTAAATTGTTTTTGGGGGTCAACGGGGATGCTCTTGGCCTGCATCTCACCTGATGGTAAGTGATGATCAGGCCGAAGGTGGAAGCGAGCTTCACCCGGAATCCTCAACCACAGAGGAACTGGCTATCTTACCTCCAATTTTTGGAGTCCACCGAATTACCAATTACGTACAAAATGTTCCAAGTTTTTAGGAGTCAGACTATTTAAATATTGACCTTTGTTTTAAGCCTTTTATGTTTTTATCATATGGACATTTTTAGAAAAAACAGGATTTTGACGAAATAAAGAATTTATTTAGTTAAGAGGGTGCATTCACAAAGTTGGCAATGTCGCAAATAGCTGTCAAATATTTCGCTATTTTGATTAATTTTTTAATATTACTAAATGCAATTTAATTATTAAATAGCGCTCTGTAGTGCACTAAAGTATTGATTATAACCCGTCGAATACAAAACTTACTTCGTATTGAAGTCGAAAAAAAAAACCTAGATTCGGAACATCCAAATACATTGATTATACTTAGGAAAACCAGTCTTACAAAGGGGTATCATGTTACCTAGTAACTGGGTTCTGGAGGTCAGATAGGCAGTCGCTCCATGTTTAAGACTGGTTCCGACCCCAACAAAGTTGTAAAGAGGCAGATTGCCTTACAGACTTAGGATAGGAACACTTTTTGGATTTTACTCAAATATTAATTTTTAATTTTGTCGTAGATTTACAACCCAAATATTCACACACCACTCACAAAATATTTAATAATAAGAAAAATTTCATATCTTTGGACAAAATAAATAAAATATAGTAGGTAGGTCTTAATTTAAATAATATTTTTCAGAAAATTTAATAAATTAGATTTTTTTCGTTTATCTTTGCTTTTCTTTGGCAGTTTCTTTTATCTTTCGTATACTGGCCGTTTTGGGCCTACCTTTATAAAAGTCTTGCAGCTCCAATCTCAAAAACTGCTCGACATTTCTTTTTGTAGTTGCTCTTAAAAATAGCCATATAATTTTAAAGTACATTCAATCCTAATTATAACAATAAGTCGTTTATTCAACAGAGAAAAGAAACATAATTTAAACCTTATTTACTAGAACTTTGAATTGCATATAACAGAAAAATTGCATATAAGCACCTTTGACAGCTGTCAACGTCAAAATGGACTGTCAAAATTGACGCTACTGGCTGGCAGAGTGACGTATGTTGGTGGGACTAGGAATTCTACCTCCTTTCAGATATTTTGCTATTAAAATTAGTAATCAGAACCCACGGTTGATTCTTGTCTGTTCCAAAAATATCTGGTGAAAATGTAAACAATTGGACCAGAAAACGTACTTTGGGACGCCAATTTGTAGTGCCACTTACAAATTGAGTGCATTGATATTATAATTTGAATACTTGAACCCGAAATTCTAATTTTAAATCACCTTAATAAAAGGTTTTTTATTTGACAATTTAGGTTAATTTTATAACCTCAATTTTCGTCGAAGATTTTTTCAATTACAATTTAATAATGTTATTCTATAGAGGTATGAGAACGATTGATGTCGGGACGGTGTATATATACTTGTCGCGCGGTAAACTCTGCTTGCGCGATGCACGATTTTGTGTGTTGCCAGTGTGATGCATAGTTCGTATGTGGCGTTGTAGATGCCGCCACAATTCAAACAATAATTGTTGGAAAAAGCGTTGGGATACAAAGTTGAAACCTAAATACAGATGTTTAGTGAATGATTACGTAAGAATTTTACTTGAACACGATTTATTTACCTTATCATCAGATATGTAAAGTACGGTCAAACGGAAAACATCGTGAGGAAACCGGCATGTCCTAGAACCAAAAAATTCTAAGACATGTGACATCTACCAAGCCGCACTGGGCCCGCGTAGTACATTACGTCCCACTCTCTCTCACAAAGAGGAGGCCGCAGTCCCAGCGGTGGGAACGTTATAGGCTAATTATGCCGATGTTATGTTAAGTACCATTCTTTAACCCCACCAACATAAGTACAGTGCGCAGGCGCTAATATGACACATCGAGCGTTAAAAAAAGACTGTAACACAGGTATGAGTGACAGAGACGACGTGAGACAAATGCTCGGTTCCTATAAACAAAAATTAATCGTTTTAACCACCAATGGTAGCATATTTTATTGCCTAAATGGGCATAGAAATAGATTCGTAAAATAATTTTACCTGTGATAGCTATAGTTTGACCGACACCGCTGTTTCACGACATAGGTATGTGTGCGGCGAGTCGGGAGGGCTATGTAGGCCGGTCATTCGTTATTGGTTGAAATTAAGGCTCTGGTGTCTTTATCAATAAAGAAGCATAGACCTCATAGCTTTGCATAGCAGACCCTCTCATATTGAAGTATAGTTTGACCGGGATCGCTGCCCCTCACCTCACCGCGTATTCCTAAATAGCGGATCGGCGGGCCCGGTCAAACTATACTTCCATATGGGAGGGTTTACTATGCAAAGCTATGAGGGCTTTGCTTCATTATTGATAAAAATATAAGTGTTAATATTACCAATACGGCCCGTATTGGTAATATTACGGTAAATTATAGGAATCAAATAGCCATAAGACAAACTTCTTCAACCTGATGTGTTACATTAACGCCCACGCTATAGTAATACCAGATTCTTTTGGCGCATGACCAAAATTGGAACTAATGCCGCCATCTTGTTTTTCAATACATTTCACACAAAACAATTGCACAAATGTTAACCAAACAGCGCCCCCTGTTGACGGCATTGGAACGCCAAAAGACCGTGTAGCAGTTTACCAGCTCATTCATGCAATGACATATTCAACGCAGAGTTGCCATCCACAATTTTCTTTTCCCCATCTTTTTCCTCAGATTTCGCCACGCCTTCGTCTTCGCTCGTAACATTTGAATTAGTAAAAGTAAGAAAATGTTTTCCGAAATCAATTTCAGCCTCATAAGCCTCAGTTTCGGTGCCACTTTTCTCGTAATTCTGTGTTTCGGGGACGTTAAAGTCGAAATTTTTGTATTCTTTCTGTTTTTTGCTGTTTTCGACGAATTGTTTTAGTTGTTGGGGCATTGGGAACGAGGACTTTATATGGCATCGCTTCATCCAGTTGCGGAGGGATTTGCGCGGCACTTTGTGGGTTTGTGCCGCTCTGAAACAAAAAAAAGCATTATTCAATCTATCTGGGCTGAGAACTATCACTTACGGTATGTACAAAATCGGTGGTAACACATGTGAGATTCAATTCTAGAATGCAGATGTTCCACAAATACGGTTACTACAAGAAAAAAATCGTAACATACACATGATAAAAGTGAAACTTCTTAATAAATATTGAATGGGGGAGATTTTGTGTGTGAGAGAGATACATCTTTCTTCTCTCTCATGTAACAAAATGAGTCTAAACGTGACGCGTCCTTGTAATTTCACTCTCCCATCCCGCCGAATTATTGAATTAATGCGCAAATAAGCGGTTGCCCCGGTTCTCGATAAAAACGAAAACACGTGCGCACACTCCTTGCAAACGTTCACTTTGTTTTCTATTTATGGAAGTATCTCTAATCATACTAAGATTTCTTTAATGGGCTTGAAACAATACTTTCTTTTCGCGAAATGACAGAGAATACACAACACACACACGTACGACACGTTCTCATCGTATACATATCGATTTTAAAATATCGTTCGTTACTGTCAATCATTTGAAGTTGACGTACACAGAATGAATGATTTAAATTTATTCAGCATTGAATGTATTTTGTAATAACAACTCACCTGTATATGCTCCCTCCTTTCTTAACATCCATTAAGGCTGCCCACATCGCCTCATTGGAATACCGTCGGTTAGGGTTGAACTTTCCCATCATAACCCTCTCCAAATCCTTACGCGACAACCCTGAGGAACTAACCTCTTTCCCCTCCAAAAATTGGTCCAAATCAGACTTCAGCACAGTCTCCCCGATATCTACATTCCTATCTTTAAATATGGGCGGTCTGCCCCGCCTTCTCATCTGAGATTTCTCCCCCAATTTAGGGAAAACTCCTTTAGTGGCAACACCGTCTTTGGTCTTTGGTATCAACTCTACTTCGGATTTCTGGTTTTTGGTATCGGGTTTAGATTTTTTTACTTGGCTAGCTTTTAGGAGGGAGACTTCTAATTCCCCATTTTGCTCCAGCCAAGATTTGTAGTAATCATTTTCTGATTTCTCATTGGATTTCTGAATGTAAGCTTCGTCAGTAGGGTTTGTATTGAAACCGTATTTTGAGAATTCATTCCGGATTTCACTGGTTGACATTTTTGAGAGTCTGTTTATATATTCTGAGTTGACTTTAGCGAGATTTTGTAACTTTGTTTGAAAGAATAACTCGCTTTCTGGCTTCACACGGAGGTAAGGGCGACGGCCTAAAAGAAAAATTTAATTAAATCATGGAAATATAAGCATTGAACCATGAATGGGAGGAAAAGTGTTAAAATAACTTGACTTAAATGTCTGTAAGATAGTCAAAAAGACCAATTCCAATAAAAAAATATATTATAAGGGTTCCGTTTATGCCATTTGGCTAATCACCTGCCTGCCTTTTCTTGGTCAGCTTCCAGTCTAACCGGATGCAGCTGAATACCATTATTTTACATGGAACGACGGCCTATCTGACCTCCTTGGCTGAACACTGGTAGTCAGACTTTTAGGCTTCTGACGACCAGTAACGACTGTCAAAGATCCACAAATGACAGCCGGGACCAACGGCTCGTGCATTCCGAGCCACGGAGGGGTCTCAATATGTAATGGATCGTCACCCATTCACAGACCGACCTCGGCAAGCATAGCTTAACCTTCGATCGAGTCGTGCGGCTGTTTTTTTTTTTGGCCACAAGCCTTTTGGCCACAAGCCCCTTGGCTACGGAACCCCTAAAAAACAACATTCATGGTTCAATTTATTTTTGCTAAAATATGTAAAAAAGTTTTCTACCGAATTTTATAGTAAAAAAAATTGGCCTACCTTACAGACATTTTTTTTTTAAATTTTCGTTTTCGTTTTCATTCGACAATGTCCATTCACAATATGATCTTCGCTCTACACACACGTTTGTCTATGGACGTTTTGACCGCGTTAGAAATCCAATTTTATTTATTTTTTTTTTTGTAAAAAAAATTGAAAATATTCAGTAAAAAAATAAATTATAAAAATAAAAAATAAGCAAGTGACGAGAGGGAAGTCACATTGCAAACAAACATTGATTTATTTAATTAAGTAAATAATAAAAATTAATAAAATTAAATAATCAATTGTATTTTTTTTGTGTTATTATTTTACTTACCAGATGGTTGTCCAAGACTACTGCCTGGCTTCCCTGGTTCATCATCCTGAAAATTTTATAATATATTATATAATATTAATTATATTATATTTTTGCCTTACTATGTTTGAAAAATTTGTACGTTCGGTTCCCTTCAGGCACCTTTTTTTCAATTTTTTGTAACTATACCAAAACAGAAATTGTAAAAATCGATAAAAAAAACTAAAACTTTTCAACCACTTAAACAGCGTCATGATATGTCACTTAGTTTCCCTCAAGCACGCCTATTTTTGATGTGTAACATCTTTTCTCTCGCTTTCCTGCAATCTGTGGGAGTGATTTCTTGAAAAGCGACGGAAGTGTGTAACAGGAAGCCGGGGGAAGCGCGCGCTATTTGATATGACCAATGAGCGCGCGCGGTGGTAGAGTTGGTGGTCAGAAACGACCTTGACGAGGCCCCTTTAATGTTACTTATTACCAAGGTGAGATGTCAGATGTTATACATCATATGCAAATACTGTAAGGCTCGCTCGTTTTTTTTAACACCTACATTTTTCCAAGAAATCATTCCCCCGTCCTTTCCTAGGAACTAAGAAACACTTCATCAAGTTACATATTAACGTTGTCCACCTTTCCATAGTAACAACCGCCCTCTTCCACAGTCTCCTAATTAATGTCCAATCTCTCAAACATCATTTACGATCCTACAAAGTCTTATATCCTATGTTTGTAGTAGATTCCTCACATTTTACCTAAACTCCCCCCACATTCCCTACTTTTCTCTCAAACTCCCCCAATATTCCCCTCACTAACCCAAAATTCCCCCTTATTTCTCCCAAACTCCGTTCCTATGTCATAAGGTGTCCTCACCTCATTAAACTCCATATTATCGTTGTCCAGCTCTCCATAGTAAAGTCCGTCCTCTTCCACAGTCTCCTCTTTGATGTCAGCTCGTTCCTCAGACTTCCTCTTTTTAGTGCCGTTGGTTGTTGTTGCGTTGTTGTTGTTGGTTGTTGGCTTTGACTGGTGTGTTGTTGGGCCTGGAATTGAGTATGAGACATTGAGAACTCATAGCATTTAACGCTAGAAATAAATATTAAATCCTGGCCCAATTATTTGACATCTAAGATTGACATTGTAATCCATTTTTTAGGTGAAGCGTGCCAATGACGTGCCACGGATTGAGGTTGCCATCTTCAAAAGTTGTCATGATATTGTGTTTGCACCTTTGGGAGGGCGAATTGCAGATACAAACTTGTCCTCTGTTCGAAAATGACAGTGCCTGTCAATGAGGTTTTCTAAAATGACATTGACTAGATGGCAGCACTAAGACGTCAGGTCCGGGCACCTGTCAAAAGTGTGAAAACGCCTATACTTTCTTTATTCCTGACTGAATGATGAACGAATGAAGGAAACGAATGATGGACGTCTTCATATATTTTATATTCATTGTAGAAATGGAGAACCTGTTGTCAAAGTGGCGGCAGCTAGTGACGTGAATATTCATAAAAAACCCTTAATATATCTATTTTCATTGTGATTGCCGTAAAGGTATTAAGACGCGGATAGGAGAGCTATCGTCAATCGATGTGCAGCAATCAAAGA
Organism: Agrochola lota; assembly: GCA_947364205.1. Classification (NCBI taxonomy): domain Eukaryota; kingdom Metazoa; phylum Arthropoda; class Insecta; order Lepidoptera; family Noctuidae; genus Agrochola; species Agrochola lota. The sequence continues at coordinate 877,749 of OX376246.1, read as the reverse complement.
CCAGGCTCGAGATTGAACAGGGCATACATTATTCGACAGTCTTCCAAAGATGACAAAACCGTCACTACATAGACCGAATCCCCGATTTCTTTTCAACAGTGTCTGAAACGAATTAAACAAGAAAATATTTACTTGTTTTCTAATCTAACCTTCTTGTCATCATGTGTTTTGTTATTATTTATCTGTGATGTAATAGTGTCTGTGTGTATGTAATGTGTATGTATGTTTTTTTAAATAAAACTTCACAATCTCACCGTTAACAGCGTTCTCTCGCTGCGCATTCGCGACGAGTGCTTCGCTGGCAACCGTAAAGTCTTTGCTGTCAGGCTTGCCGAGCTCCGATGTTAAGTTCGACGTGTCGCTTGAACATAGACCTGGGAAAGAACAAAGAAAAACATAGAAAAAATGTGTAAAATAAAAATAATGGCTGAAGAAAATTGAGCTATGAAAAGGATAGTCCCACAGACAATCACAGAATAGAACAGTCCAGGAAGTCACAGACAATCACAGAGACATATTGAGCGTAACAAAGAGGATGTCACACAGCTCACAGGTATGAGTGACATATAAGACTCTACAAAGACGAACTTTTTCTTAAAGTCGATATCTTATATATGTGTATTATTTGAGTCCAGGTAATGTAATGTCAGCCGCATCACATTTGCGCAAGAATGTAGAAATGAATACAGGACTTTCAAAACTTTTCCAAAAAAAAACCTACTATACTGCACAATAATGATAGCATCCAGATATAACAGCGAAAAACTGACAATAAATTGGAACTTGGTAAAACGCTGGAAGTAAATCTTTGTTTAAGCCTATGTTGTTGGAACTAAATCTTATTATAATATAAGTTTTGAGGAACGTGGAATGCTCGAAGAATGGGATAAGACCAAGGAAACTATGGATGGCTTAAAAGAAGGGCGTATAGTAGTGTATCTATACTAACAACTAACTAACTAACTATCTAACTAGGCGACTAATAGGCATGCTGCTACTAAATATTCTACCTCTGATCTGCAGCGCCTCAGCAGACTTGAGTAGACTGGGCAGCTCTTCCTGCGTCACATTCACTTCCCCTTTGTACATGAAATCTACCAGCGCTTGCATCTCGCTGAACCTGCAAGAGAGAGATGGAAAGATAAATAATAGTCCCGCTGACCAAATTTCGGTCAAGGCTGCCAATATTAGCAGAGACTAGCCGTCGTCGCAGGAGATATCACAAGGGTGCAAAAATAAAGATCATACATAAATGTATACAGCTATACGGGTCACCAAGGGTAAGTTACGCTTGCCAGGATCGGCCCTTAGATAGATGACCATCCATTTCATACCGACACCCTACCGTTCCTCGGAAAACACGTTAAGCCATGGATCCCGGCTGTCATTCGTAGATCTTTGACAGTCGTTAAACCAATCTTAACAAGGGGTATCGTGTTCTCGTGTTACCCAGCACCTGGGTTGTGGAGGTCAGATAGGCAGTCGCTCCATGTAAAATACTCGTATCGCTGCATCCGGTCACACCAAATCAAAGCATTTATTTCAATCAACCCAATTATTATTGTACTTTTGAATTGTCAAGGAGTCGGTCAGTCAGAAAGATGAAGCTAGTTGCCCATTCCAAAGCGTAGTAAGTTCCTATGGAGAAGAAAGGGCAAGAAACTCCACGGATACACAACATAGTTGACTTGACAGAAGGCTAGGCAGGTGAAGACTTACCGCATATCCCTCATCAGCACAATGGGATGATCGCAGGGATTCTGCAGCAGCAGTCGCTCGAGGTACGCCGAGCAAGCTGACAACACGAGCTTGTGGCATCGCAGCTGACGTGACTCGCACGCGAGCGTCACGTCAGCGAATTGTTCTGTTAGCAAGAGACGGGGAAAGACCGCCTGAAATGGAGAAAGTATACATATAAATTTAATAGTAATACGAAGAATTAAGAATATACTACAGAAGAATAGACAAAATGACAGATAAACAATCACAATCTTTCATTGTGTCTATTCTTCGGTCGACAAAACCCGTTTCTATTGTGCGTGCTGAAATATCCAACTACGCAGGAGATATAAGTGCACAAATGTGGCCAGAGTGACGTGTTAAAGCCCTCATGGTTAACGGGAGGACCAAGTCATAGCAAACACTGGCAATATGAAAGAAATACTGTAAAACTTACAAAAATAAATACAAAGCAAAACATACCTGTAAATTGGTGTGATAGGAGTTCCACCGCACACAAAACTGTTGCGGGGGCAACGCCATCTTTCGTTCAGAAGGCGAACTATTACACAACTATCTTAACATATCTTTGGCCAATCACTTCACGTTCCTTCCAAAAAATTGCACAAAACCGTTACTATTCCTTATTTAAAAAATTGCACAGTTCAAAAAATTTCCCACCAAAATCGTTATCACAGTGTATAAATTCTAATGCTATCAAGTAAAAAATATTTTTCTTTTTTTTGCTAATTTATTAAGTACGACGAATACTTCGTTTTTTATTTTATTTTAAGTAGAAACTTTTTAGACTAGACTGTATTTTTTTAAGGTTTGAATACTGGAACTGTATTTATATACCTGGAACGAGAGAAAAAATTATGATTAGTAAATATGCTAACAAAACACTCAACATTGGTTGGTTCGATACGAGGGAAGATCAAGAGTGCAATTGTCGCAACCCAGCGCTGGGCACGCCACAATTGTGGCGAAAAGTCCCCTCTTTGAGGAGTGGCTTGAGAGGCGCCACGGCGTCCTCACCTTCCGCCTGACGCAGGTCCTCACCGGACACAGCTGTTTCGGGAGGTTCCTGTTCCGCATAAGGCGGGAGGAAACGCCCGGGTGTCACCACTGTGTTGATCGCCCGGAGGACACGGTGGAGCATACGGTGGAGGTCTGCCCGGCTTGGGCGGAGCACCGCCGTGTCCTCGCGCAGGCGATCGGCGGCGGCGATCTCTCGCGTCCGGCCCTGGTTCAGGCCATGGTTCGGAGCGTGAGTGCATGGGAGGCCGTCACCTCCTTTTGCGAAGCAGTTATGTTCGCGAAGGAGGAGGCGGAGCGCGCGAGGGAGATGCAAGATGCACGACCTCACGGCCCTAGTCGCCGCAGGAGACGCCCCGGGCGTCGGGAGTAGAGAGCCGACTTCCGGCCACCGTAGGCGCGGGCTTGCGGACGGTGAGCAATGGGCAGCTCGCCGTCCGATAAGGACCAGTCCCGTGTCTACGGCGCGTTGTGTTCCACGCGCGCCTCAAAGAGATGTCAGCACCAACCGACGGGGTCGAAAGACCAATGCCTGCTGGGGTTCCGGGTTTGTCCGAAAGGGATATCGCGGCCCCGGCACACAGGCAACGGAAGGAACACGGGTGGGTTTTAGTCAGTAAAAGTCTGACACACCCTCTCGCTCTGCCCAGAGCGGGAGAAGTCATTTGATGATTTTCCATCCTCAAAAAAAAAAAAAGGTCACCTAAGAGTTTATACCCAAGTTTGCAACCCTAAAAAACTCCCATGGTGCTAGAAAAACTGCGAAATTCTGGCACTTGTATCAGTTTTTTTGAAACATATACCTTAAAGACGCGTTCATATGTATCATTGTTTCATATCTTGTGTGAAGCAAGCTAAATTTGCTACAATCTGTGCTGAACCCAAGCACTCTAAGCTTATTGGTTGCGAAGATACAGCTAGTCAAAGATGGGCATTTTTTTCCAAATATGTATTATGATTTAGTGCTCCTCATAGCTGCATCTTGTGGGTATCTATCGAAAATCTAGCTACGTTTTTACCAAAGTTGTTGAAATCCTAGCTGAAGTAACCCGCCACAATGGCTCTGACTGAATCACTTCGATGCCACCATCGACGACTGTGAACGTTCCGTTTCGTTGATGGATTTTGCCTTTTTTTTGTCGATTTTGACTGGGCTACAATACAATATGTAACCGAGTTATTGCACATTATGAAAGTAGTTTGTTCAGTATCGGTTACTGAATCGATTTCTGTCATTTTTAATTAGGTAATTTTTTGTCACAAAAATAATGATAACTACGTAAATCTGTCCAATCTGTGCCACACTTCCGCTGTAAAGTCCACAAACCAAAATGGACGAAATAACTACTACGATAAACCCTTAAGCTTCGTACAGACTAGCGTGACGCGACACCGGTTATTTTTTATACCGTGAAATTTTCTTAAAAATTCTATTGTTGGAGTCACGTCGCATTGGTCCGCACGAGCCTTTATACATGTGCGACTGTGTGCCTGCTATTTTTTTTTTTAAATAGTAGTAAAAATTCAGTGTGTGTATATTATGATTATAATATCTAATTGGGGTGATTGATGGCGTGCGTTAATTCCGAAACTACTTTGAGAGTGGTATTCTGTAGTTTCTGCCTACCCAATGGGAAAATGCATACAAAACTACTTTGTGGACCTTTGATACGGAGCCGAGCCAACTCGACTCAAAACAAGCGATCGGAAATGAAACGCCGGGGATCTTTAATTTACACAGATTTGAAATAGAGCCTCCTATTGCCATCAACCAGACACCGGGACTCTTGACCTCATGCTCAGCATTCCATCACTGCCACTATACCAACAAGATAGCTAAATCAAGTTGAGTCAAGGCATATACGTTATCTACTCGTATAATATCAATACTTATATACTTAAAATATAATATACACGGTGGCAGGGACATCGACGCGAAAACTGTTACCATGGATTCAGAAAGTGATTCTGAACCACCTTGCGAAAAAAATAGTCTGCTGTTTCATAGAAAAGTGTAATGCAGGGCAGCAGATTTTTTTTTTAATAACCCGAAATACACGTACTGAATTTCGCGTCGATGTCCTTGCCATCTTGTATAATACTAGCTGCCCGCCCCGGCTTCGCACAGGTAGCAATAAGTACTTATCTACGGCGCACCTACTTAGCTATCTACCTACCCTACCTAGCTACCTACACCTACCAAAATTTTTGGTATTTTTTTTACACCTTGGGTTACATTATTGGAGTTTTAGTAAGGATCACAATTTTTTTTGAAAATATAATATAGCCTATGTCACGCGGGGATAGTGTTGCTTCCCTACAGTGAAATAATTAAAAACATCGGTTCAGTAGTTTCGGAGCCTTTTCAATGCAAACAAACAAACAATCAAATCTTTCTTCTTTATAATATTAGTATAGATTATGAAGAAGATTTTTTTTTTGTTTGTTTGTATGTAGTGTTACCTCCGGAACTACCCGTCGGATTTGAAAAATTATTTTTGTTTTGGATAGCCGAATTCTTGAGGAAGGTTATAGGCTATGTAACGACCTATCTACGACCCTTAGGAGCCAAGCAAAGAGAAAAAAAAGTCAGACAGAACGCTTAGCGAAAACGAAGTAATACCGCGGGTTGGGGATGGGATGCAACGCTAGAGGTTGGGAGCCGAAATATTACGTGGACGAAGTCGTAGGCCGAAGCTAGTAAGTTATAACTACAGTCATTTATTCGGGCCTATGAAGACATTATAACTTTATAAGTAGTACTTATTAGATTGTATTAATATCCATATAAGATTGAAGTATTGATAACACGAATACAGCGAACTATTGGTCCTTTTGTTGTTATTGGTCCTTGGGTTCATAAACATTCATTCAAAGTCACCAAGAGTAAGAATAGATTATGAGCAGTCATCCCTGCGTTTATAACCCGACAGAAGAACGTGACCAAAACATTTTTTCACACTATACAAAAACAATCTTAGACATCACCCTTAACGCACACCATAAGAACTTACCCTTAACAACCCCCGAAAAAAACAAACAAACGCGACTGCAGTGCAAAACTTCCATCGCATAATTGCCGAAGTTTCACCCCAAGTGCGAGCGAGACAGCTTTACGTTTCGCTGCTCTGCTCTAGACTTTAGTTTGAAACAAAATGTGGGTACATAAAAATCGATAGGGGCCGTCGACTGTGACCCTATGGCTATAAGCTGTACCTTAATATTGTGTTGTTGTAACGCGGGTGTCATTGGCCGGGGTATTTGAAATGTGATCGTTTTGGAGAATAAATAGGTTTCTTATTAGAGTCCGCGCCACCACTGAGTCCGGCGGAAAATTTGTGGCACTACATTTTTATAAATGCAATTTGATGCAATGACATAGACACTAGCGCCGCGTCTATCGGAACAGTGGTGGCACAGACTCTAGGCCTATTATGACATACATAGTTACTTCACGATAAGAAAAATAAAAAGATATTTTAATGTTCTTAGGCGGTCAATAACCTAAGAAGGAGCTCGTGGCTAAGTAGTAAGAGCCGCACGGGCCCATCCATCAGATTAAACTACGCTTGCCGGGGTTGGTCGGTGGATGAGTGACATATCGAGACTCCTCCGTGCCTCGGAAAGCACGTTAAGCCGTTGGCCCTGGCTGTCTTTCGTGGATCTTTGACAGTCAAATTCAAATTCAAAAATCATTTATTCAAAATAGGCTGAGAATCAGCACTTTTTAAACGTCAAAATTACATAAGAGTCCCCCAAAAACGCCCACCCTTCACCCTTTTGTGTTTTCAAATAGATTTCAATATATAGTTTTGAACTAACCCCAATGACGTAGGTAAATAGTATGATAATCTAGTTATACTATTTTCACCCTGATTACAACCCTGAAATACCTCTTTTTAAGGGATTCCGTACATGTAAGGTGACAAACGGACCCCTATTACCCAGCCTCCGCTGTTCCTCCGCTCGTCTGTCTGTCAGCGGGCTGTACCTCATGAACCGTAATAGGTAGAGATAACAACAAATAGTAAAAATTAAATATGCGCCTTTCCATTCTGTTCATAATGCCAGAACGCAAGGGTGTGAAACTAATCGCGTATAGATTGGAAATCATGTTTTTACTAAGGTCTTCCGATCTATAGCTACTACAATGTACCCCCCCCCCCCCCAAACTACATGATACTATATGGGCTCATATAATTGTTTGGATTATTTTATTTAACTGTAAGTCAATTTATTTTATTTTTATTTATTGTTGACATAATCTACTCATTAAAATGTTTTTATTTTATGAGTTGTATTGCAATTTGTGGTAATGTAAATTATTTTAGCATAAGCACTATTGTATAGAATCAAGTTTTTCCAACTGAACAGACAGCTGTACTGCTGGGGAGTTTGTTGCGCCACTTCTTCCCAGCTTAAGCACTAGGAAGTGGTGAAGGGTGGGCGTTTTTTGGGGACTGTCTTATGTAATTTTGACGTTCGAAAAATGCTGATTTTCAGCCTAGTTTGAATAAATGACATTTGAATTATACAAGAGTAGTACGCAAATGCTCGCGTATATTTCGTAGTGACCTAATTAACTACCGTATATTCCATAATATACAGTGCCAGTACGCATACGGACTAATCGTGTTTAGATTGGAAATACGCGGTCTCCATACAAGAAACATTCTTTCGGCGTTTTTTACTCGATGAGGTACGGAACCCTTCGTGTGTGAGTGTTACTCGCACTTGGTCGGTTTTTTTAAATTGGTAATCTCTGGCTCCCTATTGACCAGCATATAGTTAGCGATGATACGGCTGACGATAGTGCACTCTTGCCTAGAAGTAACCTACTTAGGCTATTCATCCATTATTTCTTCAGCTAGCAAATAAAGCGAAATTCCTCATCATATGCCTGCCTTTTACAGACTTTGTTGCGGTTAGCTTCCAGTCTAACCGGATGCAGCTGAATAAAAGTATTTTACATGGAGCGACTGCCTATCTAACCTCCACTACCCAGTTACTAGGTAATAAGATACCTTTGGTAACTTTTGGGCTTCTGACGACCCGTAACGACTGTCAAAGATCCACGAACGACAGCCAGGACCAAAAACTGAACGTGTTTTCTAAGGCACGGAGGGGTCTTGGTATGTAAAGATGATCACTCAGCCGACCTCGGCAAGCGTAGCTTCCCTTCGGCCGACTCGTGCGACTGTTATTACTTAGCCACAAGCCCCATCGTAAAACGAAATTCCTAAGTTATACGAAATATTAGAGAACCTAATAGTAAAGAATATCGCGTACCTACCTACCAATGTTTACAAAGAATGGCAGTGTTTTGACGTAGATTATGAAAACGAAACACGGCCATGACGCACGATAAATTGTGCGAGTATCCGAATTACAGGGTTTGAGTTAGGCAGTGTCCGTGGAGTTTCCTGCTCGTTCTTCGCCATAGGTACCTACTACGCTTTGGAATGGGCAACTAGCTTCGTCTTTCTGACCGACTGCTTGACAATTCTTCTTCTTTTCGTGTACTGACTAACCTGGTGTCAGAGTTTTAAAACCGACCATGGGCCTCTGACTTGGCTTCACATGCCGTCGAGGAATATCTCTCAGGCATGCCGGTTTCCTCACGATGTTTTCCTTTACCGTTTTTTGAGCAAGTGATAATTATACAATACGCACATGAATCCGGAAAGTCAGAGGTGCGTGCCTTGGGTTCGAACTCGAGACCTATGATTTGGCAGTCCGACGTTCATAACACTAGGCTATCCCTGCACCAATTTGGTCCTTCGATCCAAATATCGTCAAGATACTAACCAAAGTAAAATCTTGTATTTTTTTAGAAATAGGAGCAACAGCGAGATTCTTTCTTGTAAATAAAATAAGATACTCGCCGAATGCATAATCTCCCCTTTTTAAAGGCGGTTATAAGCTCTTAGATAGAACGTATTTTTTTCATGCTCAGTCTACTTTTTTGAAGGTAAACACTAAACGTTGATTTATGCTAATAGAATCGTTGGCAGTTTCATCTTTCTCTTCAAAATATAGTTAATAAGCTGTTATCGTAAAGCGAGTTCCCTGATAGAAAATTTAAAAAATAAGAATGGCTTTCCTCGTCTCTTTTTAGCTATGTTTAGCTGACTCTTAATAACAAAAATGAAATCAAGATGTTACACAGAAGCTAAAAATAAACTTACATGTGACTGTGGAGTCTCAAAATGAAACGAAATTGTTTATTCTGGAAATAGGCTATCGGAATCACTTTAACACGTCATATTAAATTAAATAAAAATAAGCTAGATGGAGCCGACATTTCCTATCTGACTACCTCTGAGAAGAATGTGGGGTCAAAGTCTCCTTTACGTCCAGACATAATCTTGGTCAGATCATGTGAGGACCAAGGAGATGAGTGTCTGAAATGGTCTTTTGAGGAAAGAACCATACAGATTTGAGTGGACCTGTCCAGCAGGCAATGTATTTTTAGTAACTTTCTGACTTCACAAATTCACGACACAACAAGATTTTTTAAACCACAGACAGTAAACTCAATCAATAAAATACTTAATGCATTCTTTAAAAATCTCATTCACATTAGCACAAAAGATTCGCGCCACCCTCAAAACACTTCTAAATTCAAAAATAGACTCCAAAAAAAACGCCCTTCATTACCATTACCATGACCACTATAACTTGACAATCCGGGGCGGCGCTGTTAGTGAAGAAAAACGTCAAAAACACTTGAAATTAGAACTTAGTTCCGTATTCCGCCGTCTGGCAAAATATGCTGGCTAGAATATGTATGAGGGCTCTAAAAAGTAGGGAGGGAGTGTTATCTTGCAACGGGTCCGGGCGTCGACCCTAGGGGCGCCCGAAAATAGACATTGCGGGGGTCCACGGCAGGCGCGGTTAATTTTGGAGCGACTTTTGAGGCCAGACTGTCGCTTGGTAGTGTAGCGTCATTCTTTAAATGAGTCGAAGAATTGATTGTGAAGAATGATTTATTTCGGGTTCCGACTTGACCTTTAGGATACATTACAATCATTACTAGTAGATCAGAATATCATTATAAGAGGTTTGTTATTAGGCTAAGCCATTTTGTTACTAACACTATAAACCATTGTAGTTCGAATAAATAAAGATAAATATATAAAATAAAATAAATATATTAGCAACCTGCATAGTCGTCTATTTTAATAAATTTGCGAAACATCACAGGCATACTTAATGGGTCAACATCTATAACAAAAAAAACAAGAGTTCTTGTATCATCCATACTAATAAATAATAATAGGTAGACCACAAGACGACCCATAGGTAGACTGGGTTAGGCCTTAGGGTTTTTATGTCGGTAGTACGTTACCGACCGGGATAATTACCGAACTAGGCAAAAGCAAGTAATTTATAAGTGAACAGCTGATCACGGGGTCAACGCCCTCTTGACGCGCGTTAGTTAAATCAACTGTGATTTTACAAAAAAAAAAAAATTTAATGCTGTTGTCTGTTCATTTCTAAGGTTTTGGACTAGCATTCAAACTCTCGGATGAAAATTAAACCTCATTTGTCCTTGCGGTTGTCCAAAAGTATCCACCATCCTATCACAATGACAGATTACAGTAGCATTCACTAATAAATTAATAAAAACCATAGTATTTCCCCAAATTCAACTTTATGAGTTCCAAGTTCCCCATCACGATAAGCCATTATTACATTAAGTTTTCCTACGATTCAGGTTGGTATCAGTTTGCAAAAGAGGGAGTGGGCCCTAATCCATCATGCGGGCCCAGTGCGGGTTAGTAGATGTCACATATCTTGTAATTTTTTATTCTAGGACATGTTTCTTCCCGATGTTTTCCTTCACCGTTTTAAGAGCAGTGGTGATGAAATAATTTACACAAAGTAAAGCGACTGTCTGGGATCGAAATACGACCTAGAACTCGTAAGTCACAGCCGTTACCACTGGGCCATCACTGGCTATATATAATGTACTCTGTGATCACTGGTCCTTATGGCACAGACAACGTATAGCCTCAACCACTGAGTTTAGAAGCAAGAAAATTTGTACAATAGTTCCTTTTATAACGAAAATGAGCACTAAGAATAGATTATTCAAAATTTAAATATTATACGCGTTAAATAGGCGATTAAACTTTGTATCCCATTAGGTACAGGCTTGTTACCATACAATTTAAAAGTACCAGGGATACAGAACACCATAAGAAGTTTAGAATCAATGCCAAAACTAACAAATTAAAACGTTGACAAATTAATCGCAATTTATAATGAAATGAGGACATCCAGCAGTGTAATACAAAAATATCAAATTCATCATTTTTTACTGATTCATAATTCCGACAAGATTTTTTTTTAATTTCTTTTTTGGTTGTTCAGGTTAGATAGGCAGTCGCTCCATGTTACATACTGGTATTCAGGTGCATCCAGTAAGACTGGAATTAGAACACGACATAGTTGGGGATAAGTCTAGGTAGACTGTAAACAATCGAGTAATGGGGGTCATTTTGAATCGATCTAACTTAATAGACAGCTGTGGTGCTGGTGAGTTTGTTGGTCCACTTCTTCTTCCCAGCTAAAGTACTAGTAAGTGGTGAAAGGCGGGAATTTTGGGGGACTGTCATATGTCATTTTGACGTTCAAAAACTGCTGATTTTCAGCCTAATTTAAGTAAATGACTTGTTTTTTTTGTAACTAAAAACATAAACCGTACGTTTTCGTGTTTTCTTTGTGCGCATACGACACTAGTTTTTATTGACACTATTCATTTGTCCAAATTATAGTAATGATGCAAGTGTTATTGTTTCTTCAATTGACAACAGATTGTAAATGTAAAAAAACTATCGTTTACTATATCCTTACTACGAGTGATATCATATCTTTGTTTGATTGTAAACTATCTGGGTTTTGCTGTTATGTCTTGTTGATATAAAAATAATAATAGCAACTGCTTAGTTTTCCTAATAAAGAAAACAGAAAGAATAACAATAATACTACATCGTCGAGAAGCGAACGTTGGCGAGCGTTGGTTCGTGGATGGGTGACCATCTTTACATACCAAGACCCCTCCGTGCATCGGAAATCATATTAAATCCTTGGTCCCGGCTGCCATTCGTGAATCTTTGGTAGTCGTTACGGGTCGTCAGAAGTCCGAAAGTTTGACAACCAGTCTTACCAAGCGGTATCGTATCGTATTACCCAGTACCTGGGTTGTGGAGGTCAGATGGGCATTGCTCAGTCGCTCCATGTAAAATACTGGTATTCAGCTGCATCCGGTTGTACTGGAAGCCGGCCACAACATAGTTGGGAAAAAGGCTAGGCATATAGCGAAACTCCTGCCTATACTTTCCTCCGGTTTCGAAAACGGTAATTAGGGGCGTACGATACGCCGAGTATCTTTTGTATTAATTAGGTATTATTTCTTACTTTTCTATGCTCAAAGTAACCTATTGAGATGTGCCTATAAATGGATCTACAAAAATAAATTATTTGACTTTGCACAATCTACTAGCAACCGAAAATTCTAAGACAGAAGGAAATGTATTATTTTGAAACTGCCCGCATTGTGAATTCTATTCGCGCGATTTTTATACTCGTTCAGTGTACGGCATTTTGCAACGAGCGCGAATTTTAAATCGTCAGTGCCTGTAGATACATAAGATACTAAGTATGTGTTACAGAATTGCAATAAAAATTTCACACGATTTTTTATCGCAATGCTGGCTAGGCTTTAGAAGCTGTAATAGAACCAGGCAGGACCCCTAGCCAGGCCATAAAGTGACACGTGGAGTAAGGCGTTTGTTTGAGTGGTAGACAAGAATCGGCGAGGGTCCCTTCACCAACACCTTTGGCCATAAGGAGCCAAAACGTATAACATTAAAGCAATGAACGCTATTCACAATATAGAATATGTAAAAACAATAGTAAATCATTCTGCTAATAATAATATTAGTGACCATGTCAATTCGAGTCCAAAAGGACCACCACATGTAAACGAGCTGTGGTCTAAAATAGCCACAGTGTGGGTCCAACAAGTCCCAAGTGTTCGCTCGGTAGACCCATGCAAAGATAGTCGCTTGAACTAGATTCCTCTACTGAAGCGACAGGGACTATAAATGGGATCTGAGTAAAGAAATATACGTGTCACCAGGACACGTGAGGATTTAAGTTATATTCCTAAGATAGCTATTAAACAAGATGTTTATATTCTTACTTATTATTAAGCCTTTATTGCTGATACTATAGATTTTATATACAGTAGCAAACTGTTTAAAAACTTATAATTAGCTAGCACATCGGATTTTCGGGTTTAGTGGTCAGCGTGTCCTGTGACACATAGGCCTCTTCCACCTGTTTCCATTCTTCTCTATTTTTACCTTCTCTTGACTAGATTGTCCCTCCAACAATATTGATAGCTTCAGCTTCTGCCTCTCTTTCTTTTGATGGCAAAAGAAATTCTTACATAATAAAAAATATCTTTAGGCTGATGCCTAAAGAATATATTTTTAAAGCCTTCAAGAGGAACCAACAGGCGTTTACGAGGGAAGAAGTTCGGAGTTTGAAGTAAAATGTAAATCATTACCATTAAATGTGGATGATTTGTGGTACATACAACAGTAAAAGTCTCATAGCTCTATCAGGAAAATAATATGCTAACTGTATCTTAAGACCTAATCAGTAAGCATGTCATTTAAAGACGCACAGACCACAGAAACGTCAGACTACGTAATTTTTGGGCCAAAAATAAAGTAAACCACAACGCGTTACGTAAACTGGGTTATAGAGGACAGCTGAGCAATTTCTGACCTTCGGTCCGTGTGAAGAATAACTAGGTAATAGTGTACCTATAGTTACTAAATAACCACATTTAGTAGGATGAGTAACCAACCTACGTTTGTTTGTGTTATTCATTCGTCTTCCGATTTACTGAAATATGTCTGAAAGTCATTTGTGAAGTATAGAAACGAATAGGAATATTAAAAACGTGGATGAAAGATGATAGCGTGACGGTTGATAGGGGAGAAAATACCGTGATACCCCGACCCCGAGTAACATGGAACAATGGCAGGAAAATGGCGATGATCAGAAAATCATGGAAGAGCGAGACCCACAAAGGGATGAAGCTCTACAGGAAGTAAATAAGAATTAAATCTATATATTTACAATAGTATAAAACAAAGTCACTTCTCGTGTCTGTGTGACCGCTTAGTTCTTTAAATTACACAATGGATTTTGGATGCGGTTTAATTTAAGAATTTATTCCGGAAGGTTTATGTAATAATAAAAATCATCAATACAAGCTGAGCTGGCAATGCGGTAATTCATACCCCATTGAATGACTATTTCTTGAAATCATGACATTTGAGGTCAATTTTTAACTTAGAGAGTATTGATGATTCTAATGATAATAATTATAGAAAAACATATTTTTTACGATCGCGAATCATATTTTGAACATACAATCTGACACTGACCTGCGAATTGCACACCAAAAAAGTTATCCCACTTCAAATTTTCTTACGTTTTTTGCAATAGCCCCTTCCCCCTTAAACAGAATCTTTATTTTAATTTCCCGTATTGTACCAACTCTTTAAATGAAATGATTGAGTGACTTCAATATCAGGAATGGTAGAATGAATGAACTTTTATAAGATTATTAGTAAGGTCCCATTCTGTGGCACCTATGACCAGTTTCAGTAAGTTAAACGAATGTTGGCAACTAGCCAAGAGAACTGAAAGACGAAGAAGATATCAAGTTTTGTGAGAAAATATTATATTGAGTGTAAATCTTGGAACCGAGAAACAGCATCGTTAAGGGTAGCGAATTTCTTAACTAGGTTAAGATCGAATTATTAGTCCAACTAACCCCCCAATTGCGTAGCACACTTGCAATCATAATGTGAAAGATTTTGAAACAAACAGCTAATCCGGCTCGAAGGACCAAAAATAAATGTAGGGGGGGGGGGGGGGGGATATCTACACTTACTGATATGGTTACGGGGCGATTGATATGATGAAATTACCGACGCTTTGAATGTTCGTTAAACACAGATTTATTGGAAATTTATTTTTACATGTTATTTGCAACAATAGGTACAAATGATGTGTGTGCAGAATGCACGGTGCGTAAGTCGGTAGAGTAATGTAGGATCCGTACACATTGCTTTGTATGTTTGAAAAATCGTCTGCTTGACAATTTAATGCAAATGCAATTTTAGGCAATGAATATTGTTGAATTGTCAAAATTGATTAATTGGGGTTGTGAATATGTTACGCAATTACCCCGCAGGTGCCGCCGGGCCCAATGCGGGATGTCACATAACTTCGAATTTTTGGTCCTAGGCCATGCTGGTTTTTTCATGATGCGATGCTTTCCTTCGCCGTTTTGAGAGCAGTGGTGATGAAATAATTTACACAAAGTAATTTTCGGGTTTCGAACCTTCGACCTACAACTCGTAAGTCGCGGCCGTTACCTCTGGCCCGCGACGAGATCGTGCAGTATGATTAATTTCCCTCAGTCGAGTCAATTCTAGCGCAGAGATAAGGAGTAAATACTACGTATTTCATCCATTTTTAGATCTGTACTTGTATATTTACCATAAGAGTAGGTAACATGTTAGGTTATGTTATTTTTACTTGTTTTTCCAACTATGTCATAGCGAACGTTTTAAACTCTGTGATTTTGAATGAAAATGACAGTTCGAAAGGTGACATGCGCGCGCTATGTGAGAAAGGACTTTGGAAATTGCGTAACAATATCGAGCGTTGACCGTACATGGTTTAAATGTCACATTAGGGACTTATCAGATCACATATCTGACGTTTTGCGAGCGAGTTATCAGCGAGGCGATTGTTCAACTCGCTCGCTGCATGTGTGTGCAACGCGTTCGCCGCGTTTGCGTACGAGAGCGAGAAACGTGAGTGAACAAGAGAGATCGAGACAAGCGAATAATAAATAAAATAGCAATATTGTGAAAAGGCGGCGTATACGTCACGTAGTCGCAGTTAGCTCGCTTCGCAGCCGCACAAATCACGTCGCTGGGAACACGCCGGCAAATCGTCAGTGTGATAACGCGCATAGGCTGTTTTAGGTGACCTCAATTTTTTCTGGTCTAATCATTATTTTCTTTAAAAAATATTATCTAATGTGATTATTAATCTAACGAGGATTATAAACTGTCCGATTAGTGACTTTTGATGATTCACGATAGCGAGTCGGAGAACTGAAGTCCTTAATCTTTTTCTTAGCGTGTCGATGGTAATCTAGATGTAGTCAGAATTTGGCTACGAGTTTGGTACCTTTAGTGGTATCCAGACCTTAATTTTAGGTTTTTTATGATTGTTAGGAAAAGTTAATACTTTTTGCGTGTACAAAAACAATGATTTCGGTGAGCAAAGCAACCAGTAACGATAAAAACGTTTCGATAATTTCCTTAAATTAGAAGGTAAGAATGAATTAGGAAACAAAAAAAGCTATCGCTAACACGCCTTCGCGAAGGGGTAGACAAGTGTTAATAAACCAGCAATGTTTAAGCCCCATGTAATAGGCGTCGAGTCTATTGCTATCAACTGGGCACAAATCCAGATTCCAGCACCTTAATTTTGACAGTTCAATTACATTAAGTGCGTTATTTACGTTATTGTGATTCAAATTATGATTGATTGTGTGTTACGCAATTGGTGTGGACTTGCTCTGGTATAGAATAACTCAGTTTACTCGACCTGGGAACCGCCGGATCCATGGTCAGCATTTGTGCTAGCGAATGAACCACTACACGAGCAAGTCTTCGATATAATCACTCAAATAAAACAAAGCCCGCCGGCCGCATTGCCCGTCTGAACGCGAAGAACTCAAAAATTACCGACGGATTTTCATACGGGTTTTACCAATGGACGAAGTGATTCATGAGGCAAGTTTATGTGTATAATTCATTAATATTTTGCGTAAATTGGCTGAAATACGACGATGCTTGTTGAAGATGTCGATGAAAAAATCAAGCCGACTGCGAGCAGTGCGAGATTCACTGGCGTGCGCGTTACGGTAGTACGTTTCAGTGGAATAATTTCCGACCTCCAGGCGGCCGAATCCGCGAGCTAAAGTAAGTTTCCATAAAAATAGAAACGGTCTGTTTTTAAGCTGATATCTTTAGCTCATAAGTATAGATTCCAAGCTTTACAGGTTAAAATCTATATATAACACAAATTAAAGACGCCTTTAGTGTCTCGTCTCTATGACCGCGTTGTTCTCCTAAACTACGCAACAGATTTTGATGCACTTTTCACCATCATTTAAGGAATTTATTCCGGAAGGTTAATATGTATAATCAAATCACAACAATTAATCTTGATTTAAAGACTCGATGTTTTGACGAGTTGCAAAAACCGTGTGAAGCTGGGATGGGTCGCTAGTATAGGAATAAGCCTAAAAGCAAAGTCACAGAAAAACCTAGTGCTACATTAGTGCTAATAGAATTCAGTAAATACTAGATTCCAGACAGTACATCTTTGTAAGTCTCTGACGTCAGAACAACGTCACTGTAACATAAGATTGTGGTACAAGACTATCGCATCTTCAGAATTTAGGAAAACAGTTTTGGTAAGATTACTATGGAGTTAGATGAGTTTTTGAGATAAAACCGATGATTTTAAGCGTGTAAAATATACAGGATATGATTATTAAGGGAATCAGGCTTCAATGGGTCGATCGAAGGTTAAGTTACGCTTACCTAGGTCGGTCCGTGGACGGATGGGAGCATCCAATACATATTGAGATCCCTTCATGCCTCGGAAAGCACGTTAAGCCCTTGGTAATTTGTAAATCTTTAGAAGCCCGAAATTCTGACAACCAGTCTTACCAAGGTGTATCGTACTATCGTATTACCAAATAACTAGGTTGTGGAATACTGGTATTCGGCTGCATCCAGTTAGAGCGGAAGCCGACGCCAACATAGTCGGGAAAAAGCTAGGCAGATTGAGTGTTGGTAAGATTAAAGGGATTTCTTTGAGATTTAGATGCGTTTTAGAGATAGAACCGATGATATGACACGCTCGATGCGTGTGAAATATACAGGAAATGATTATCTATGGAATCACGTGAAGTGTTCCGGTTTGAAGCATTAGGAGAATTATCTGGATGACAGGTACAATGTCAAACACGTAGGGCACTTCCACAAAAGTTGTGGTCTACTAAAAGTTGCAAATGGCAGAGGTTACCGGTTACCGGTGACATTAGAAGGTGGGCCATCAAATGTCAAAAACCAAAACGTGATCTTCAAACATTTTTAATAAGCATAGCTTTCCGATTGACATTAGAAGGTATCCATAGAATGTCAAAAATCAAAATAAAAAGACATTAATTCAAATAAAACTGAGAATCAGCACTTTCTTAACGTCAAAATTAGAAAGACAGTCTCCAAAAATTCCCGCCCTTCACCATTTCTTAGTGTTTTCAATCATCGTAATTTCTGCATCGACGGAATGCTTTGTTAGGACACTGATGTTACCGCTATTTTAACATTAACTTAAGGAAAAAGCGAAACGATTTCGATAACATTCCTGAATTGAGTCAGTTCCGGAAGTTCTCCCGATCAGTAAGAACATAATCGTGAAAAATTTGGTGTAGTGAGCATGAATTAAGAGGTGAATAGTGTCAATACTTAGTAGTACGAGTAGCATGATCACAATAAAACTGGTTTTGTCGACGGAAGAATAGACAAAATGATATGGAGGTCATGTCACGCGTGCAGCACGCGTAGCGTAACAGCCATAGAAACGGGCTTTCTACTGGTTCCGTCGACGGAAGAATAGATAAAATGACAGATTGTGATTGTTTATTTGACATTTTGTCTATTCTTCCATCGACATAACCCGCTTCTATTGTGGTCAAGCGTGTAGGAATGACAGCTCACAGAAGTGAGCTGTCGAGGTAAAGTGAGCTAGAACGCTCACTTTACCTACGTTTGCCCCGTTAGACTTTTAAAGAATAGACCAGCTGAATGAATCAAGTACCCGAAGCCTGAATCTTAATCTGTTTTAGCTACAAATTAAGAATTAATTAAAGTTAATAATTCTTTTCAAACGTAAATAACCAACGTATTTAAGACAGCGGCCAATTCAAATGTATGTAGGCGGACAGTGGCTCTGGCAAGCCGGAAGAATATGATCCGAAATAGCTTCGGGACCCCAGACTAACGAGGACACAGGGACGTAGCGAGAGAGACAGAACGATGTCGAGATAAACATGTGGTGTCAATAACAAAATGAGACCGTATTTTGTGCTCAGAGGGTGCTTAATTCTTTTTTTTTGTATTTGCAAGAACTATACAAGGCGGAGACGACAGTTCGACAATAAATGAAAACACTGAACATTTTAATCAAATTTAAATAGTGATGGGCCGACTATAGATTTTGCCAATCTTCGACTAGCTATAGTGACTATCATATTTGATATAATTTTTGTATGCAGACAGTATTCATTAGATGTACGTTAAATTTATTGTCGTATGAGATCGTGGCTAAGGAGGAGCTCGTGGCAAAGTACTAACTGCTGCACGGATCGATCCGTCAGGTTAAGCTACGCTTGCCGGGGTTGGTCTGTGGACGGGTGACCATCTTTATATACCGAGACTCTTCCGTGCCTCGGAAAGCACGTTAAGCCGTTGGTCCCTGGTGTCATTCTTAGATCTTTGACAGCCGTTACGGCTCGTCAGAAGGCCGAAAGTCTGACAACCATTCTTACCAAGGGGTATCGTATTACCCTGTTACTAGGCTGTGGAGGTCAGATAGGCAGTCGCTGCATGTAAAATACTGGTATTCAGCTGAATCCGGTTAAACTAGAAGCCGACCCCAATAAAGTTGGGAAAAGGCTAGGCAGATTGAATGTATTGTCGTATTGTCTTCTCCACCTTATATATAAGAACCAGCTGTTGAAAGCGAAGCGTCTGCGTGTACTTTATAACAAATACAAAAAAAAAATAGGCTGTGTCCTTCTCCAAGTCCCAGGCTACCCATCTGTTTTTCATAACGATCTGTTCAGTGGTATAGGCGTGAAAAGATAACAGACACTGTTACCATTTCACCACAAAACTTTATATTATATTGTAATATAGTCCGAGGAGTGGAGACCGCGTACCGGCAAGCGTAGTATGGGACGCAAGCTAAGCTAAAGTTAGCTGGGACAGACCAGATGCGGAAGGTGGAGGTCTGTGTTGTGGCGCAGCATGGGAGAGGCCTATGTCCAGTAGTAGTATTTAGTATGGATAGCACATGCCGTGGTGAAAATATCATTCAGTCAACAAGGTGGTAGTGGAGCCGAGTGTCTCTGACTCCAGGGTGTGCCTCACGTACATTAAAGTATACACTTTAGACCTTACTAAAGTTGCCTTACCCTCAGTGTTACAATACCATTATAATATATCTTTTTCCGACTATTGTTCTGGCCTTATGCCAAAGACCAAATACTTTTAGAGCCCATTCTTGCGCTCATTAGGATTCTCATTTAATTCTTTAATCAGTATTAGTTAGAGAGATATGACACATTTCCTGTGTTCTAATTTTGACGTAACCTAACGCACTTCAAAACATGACAGTCAACATCTTCCTGTATTTGTTCCATGTTACTTGGGCTCGGTGCAATACGGTTTCTTCTTCCATTCTCCTCCCCTGTCAACCATATCTATCATTCACTCCTATTTCTTTCATTACATTTCTCACACAATCCAATTCTGAACCTGACAGTACCAGGGCGTTAATATGACACATCGAGCGTTAGAAAGAGACTGTCACACAGGTATGAGTGACCAGGCGACGTGAGACAAAGACGAACTTTTTCTTAAACTCGATGTGTTATTGTTTACGGCTTCCTGGGTTCTTTACCCCCTCTGACCTTAGTTCACCCCCGTTTTACGTCTACTTTATGTAGATTTAGGGTGGCTTTTACCTGCCCCCATCTTCATCTTCCGGCCCTTGTTCCATGTTACTTGGGTTCATGTCACGCTATCTTTCACTCTCTCCTCTTTCATATAATTTGTCACAAAATCCCCCCATTATATCGCTCTATGGACACAACTTGCCTTGGATAACCTGGAAGTCTTTAAACAGATTCCGGACCCAGGTTGGTCGAGACAAAAGTCATTTATTCAAATTAGGCTGACAATCAGCACTCTTTGAACGTCAAAACTACATAAGTCAGTCCCCCAAAACACCCGCCTGAACCTAGTGCCTTCGCAGGAAAGAAGTGGCGCAACAAACTCCCCAGCAAAGAAAACCTATTCAGGTGGAGATTCACAGATGACTCCTCCCACAAACGATGGGACACTTTATTTCGTGTCTTGCGTGTCCTGTTGTCTGCACGTTATACGAACTGATGGACGCCACTGATGGCGCTAAACACATAGCCGAATTCTGGGCCGACTCTATTATAAGTTTATCAATTGTCAATATAATAGTCTCTAGGTTCAGGCAAGTCTGGGATGACCTAAATAGATAGGATCAATGATCTAAAAAGTAGTTTACTCACGGCTTGAAATGAGGCGAATGGGAGATTTCTTGCGAGAATTATGACTTTTAAAACATAGTAACTTCAAACTAGTATTTTTTTTCCTTTATTGGATTCTGACTAGTTCAATAAAAACTAGGAAAATGATAGTTCTTAATTATAGAGGACATTTTTAAAATAGGTAATATTTACGATTTATTAAGCCAAAGTAGGGAATTTTGCCGCGTGAAACGACATGAAATTATTTATTCCGTAAAATAGGCTACCAGGAATTCGGGGTCGCATTCAACATGTTTAAAAAAAAATGGCTAGATGGAGTCGACATTTAATATCTGACTAAGGAGAAGAAATGGCGAAATAAAATCAGGGGTCTCTTTTAAAGTCCAGACATTAAATATTAAAAAAATCGTTCAACAAAATGCAGGGTAGCATCCGAACTGGCCTTCAAAGCACGAGTTAACAGGCATCTTCTGGGCAAGCTCGTTTCTTCGTAGACCTCATCCATCACTAACCACCAGGCGAGATCGAGTTCAAGAGCAGTTCCATATTCAATTAATAAAAAAAGAAGAAAAATACTTATTAGCAATTTAAGCCAGGAATTTTAAATATTGTAAAATATTTGAGGAAATGATACTCCAAACACGATTTACCTACGTAGGTACAGAATAGATATACAACCTGTAAGGTACATAGAACCACGATTTTCCCTGCATAACGTATTGTTATCAATTATTCTCATATTTTTCCTCGTTTTCACACGCACAGATCAAAAATACGTATTTATTTACACCGAAAAGTGATAAGACATAAACCGGAAATTATGAAATTCTTGACTTATCTATGTTTATAGGATGGACAGGTACACTTGCCTTGGCCCGAAAAATGCACAATCATAGATTTCGACAAGTTATTTGGGTCTTAGACACTCAGATAATTAAAAAAAACACTAGTTTTACATGATTCACGTTTTTCAACACTGTCACTGAACAAATATTCAGAGTTCTTATCTAAAACATTTTCCTGTACTCTTTTATTGAAAAAATAGGCCTCAAAACTGTGTTATTATATATCTTATCGGCATTTTACGTTAAACTGTGCGGCAAACATTAGCCAGAGTTATGACCGATAAAAAACTAAGCGCAAATAATCAGAAGGTTCTTTTTTCAAATCACTTACCGACTATCGGGAATTTTACACAAATTACAGTTTCCGTGCGGTCTTAAAGCGCGAGCTACAATGGTGTTCGAGAGTACAAAGCCAACATTTGGTCGTTCCCAAAATAGTACCATATAGCAGGCCCC
This sequence comes from Agrochola lota, assembly GCA_947364205.1. NCBI lineage: Eukaryota > Metazoa > Arthropoda > Insecta > Lepidoptera > Noctuidae > Agrochola > Agrochola lota. The sequence continues at coordinate 855,195 of OX376246.1, read as the reverse complement.
AACTAAAGTTATAAACATTCTCGACGCACACATGCAAATAAAAAAAAATCAATATTTAAACAATCTCACTGAACGCGACGCACGAAACGCAATACAAGTACAACACACGACAATATGGTCGATGATCATTTTACTGAAAAAATGTGACTTTTCACAACCTTCGTATAATATAAGGGAAAACTACGATAATAGACTTAATACTCACATTTGTGAGCCCGACCGTCGTTCACATCACGTATGCAATTAGCGACTCAGTCTCCTTATTTTTTAACGATGGAAAATCAATAATTTTTAAGAGCACAAAATTTTGTTCATATTTTTCCGTCGGGCCCCCGCTCTCTTGCGTGGTCTCGCTCCGACACTTAAAAATGAAAAACCCATTGCAAGAAAACTGTGGTACTGAAAGAGATGCATATACGTCGGCGATTGTAAATAATGATGAGGAACGAATCATAACAAACGAAAGAGACAGTCGATGGACTATGGAAGCATTTAACAATAACAAAATGCGTTACGTAACAACAATAACATTGATTTATCTCAATACTCACCGTTTGTTAGGTTAATTGTAGATGTTTTAACGATAAATTATAGCTTTTTACACGTTTTTGTAACATCGCGAATGCATTTTGACGCGAGCAATCATCCGTCAGACTGCCGCCATTTGCAATTTGTGTGCATCTGACTCGGTACTTATTTTTGTTAAGTTGTTGTTACCTTTTTGTTTGCCATTGATACATAAATAAAAATTAAAATGTTTTAATTACTATTTTTAGCGTATTTTGTGGTTACCATTTATTATCTGAAATAACATCAATTTATTTGCTTCATTCCCAAAAAATTATGATCAGCTGCAGTGATGGTTTTTGTAGCATGGCAACATTTTCAACTGTCATATGAGTAGTGGGCGGGAAGTTTGAACAAATGTCACACAATTTTTTTTGACGATTTTGGTTTACTTTTTGTTGCATTGGGGGTCCGCTTAACTAGGAAAACCGAGTAACAAGAAAGAAATCAAATAAATGAAAAGCATTTAATAAATAGAAGTAACACAGACGGCAAGACATTGTGCAAGTATGTGTACTTACCTACCTATGTTTCGTGCGTGGTATTTTTTCATAGGTATTTTTGCGGGTTTTTTTGTTTTTAGTCAGCTTACTAAAAAAATACTTACTTACTAAAAGTCGACCTCTGCTTCTTATTGTCATTGACGCTGTTTAAAGAAGAAAAAAGCTGCATGCAAAATGAACTTCAGGCAAAAACAAGGAACCTACATAGCAAAAAAAGACGCGACTACGCTACGCAAGCCGTTCTTATAAATTAACACAAGCAAATAAAGCATGCTACACGGCATAACAACAAGACGATAATAACGAATTGAAGTTTGAACAAAACTTTTACGAAAACTTACGGCTTAAATAACAACAGAACTTTTTTTAAGACATAATTTCAAAAAACCACTTAATACTTGCCTGACATGGTTTCCCGATTACATTTTCGTTCAAATAACACTAAAATCTTACATCGTGAATTTTTTTATTCACTTTGTGTTCGCAGATTAACATTTCTAGTTTAGACATTTTCAGCCATATTGAATTTTTTCAACCTTATCAAATGGTGGTTGAGATTTGCAATATAATCAAATATATTATTGTAATATTTAAAACAGTATCTATGGGGTTTAGCAAGGGCTATAATTTATCATTTTAATAAGTAAATTTTTTCAGATACTTTTCATTATGCCGTCTTATTTGATTAGGTTTCATCATTTTGGATTGCTCATTTGGTGTGAATATGAAAGTTTTAGGTCTTTATTTTAAAACATTTGCTATTTACTTATTATCCTACGTTATTTTTTGCTCCTACTTGCTCTTTCATATATGTACTTAATAATTTAAGTAGGTGGTACCTACGTCAACAGTTTATAGTGACTGGATTTCAGTTTATTGTGAAAAAGTTTTCTCCTAGGGCGACGCACTGACCTAACATTCTGTCATAAAATCAAATACCTAGATTTTTCTTTTATTTTAGAAATCCTTGTTACCTAAAATTTAACTCGACTGCGGCGAAGCCAAAAAAGGAGGGTTGTGTTCTTTGCAATGTAATCAGAGCCGGAAGTATTATTTTTGAAAATATGAACTGCACCTTTAATTCAGGGTCCTGCCTGTAAGCAAGGCTAGCATGCTAGACTGCTAGTGTTAATAATCCTAGCCTATTGTGTGTAGTTTCCTACTGCTAGGTACGGGTGATCACCACGATCGGTGTTGACCTATCCATGTTCTATGTCATAGGGTTTGATTTCCGTACTTAGTCCGTCAGGTGGACCATTGTGCGGGCCATGGGGAACTTACAGGAGTTCACCCACAACTTCAACCAAATACGCAGGTCAGGTGGCTCTGTAGCCACCTGACCTGCGTATTTGGTTGAAGGGGATGGCTACGATAGACTCGGGTTCACAGACTGCCGTGCTGGATCCTCGTCCAGCTAATTCCTCAGCTGCGTCGTTACCTAGCGATCCGCTGGCGGTGTTAACCTATTGACCGCCCCCGTCGGATTAATACAACCAATCCGCCGCAGTCGAGAACCAATGTTTATTTTTTGTCATACTTACAACCTAACTGATCATGTCCTGTTTCACCAGCTCTGGATAAATTCCTGTTGAATAATCTGGCATTTCTGGCAGATGACTTACTAGTAATTGATCTTCACCTACAGTGGGTTTCATCAACTCACATCATATATAAATTAAAATAAAAACCGGCCAAGTGCGTGTCGGACCACGCACAATGAAGGGTTCCGTAGTTGGGATGAATTTATCCCAAGAACAAACTTAACATTGTAGTTAGTTAAAAAACGTGTTCTCCCATACGGAATGTATGGGAGATCATGTTTTTCAAACTGCAAATTTAAGTTGGTTGATTATTTCTCGTTAACCTTTACAGCCTACCTAGCTCTCATAGTTTTCCTTTTAATTTCGTTATATATACTACTGCTGTGAATTTTTTGACAAGTCCAAGTACAACCATTAAGCTAGAAGGGGGGGGGGGGCGGGGACACTTGACTCTAACAAAAAAATTCAGTTAAAAGCTTAACATTCTGAATCCAAAAATGGTTTCGACAAACTCACAATATTTTTGAAAGACCTTTCTAACGATACCCCACAACATGGGGTAGATGAGGAAAATAAAAACATCCCCACTTTACGTGTAGGGGAGGTAGGTACCATAAAAAAAATATTTTTCTTGATTTTATATTACCATTTTGTCGGCATGATTAATATGTATACATATGCCAAATTACAGCTTTCTAGTACTAACCGTCTCTGAGCTAAGCCGCGGACAGACAGACGGACATGGCGAAACTATAAGGGTTCCTTGTTTACTACGGAACCCTAAAAGCGGACCTATGAGATAGCGCCGTAGCGTATTCGTGTTCGTCCTACAACAGGGCAGCCAACATTACGGCAAAGGAACTATTTGATGAAACGCACTTTAGTATAGAAACTAAGCTTGACAAGCAATGATGCCAACATGACGACAAGGGACAAGTTATAGTGAACGGTCTGTAGTGGTTCATGCTCAGCTTTCTATCTATGTTATCTTTCACATAAACCATATCTCCATCTTGACTGGCACGTTTCTTTAGTCTTCCCTTACAGCAGTCCACATTCATACTCAAAAATTTCCTCGCGACATGTTCCTCATTCGTCCGCATCACATGCCCATACTGGCGCGTCTTTCAAAATTCATAGTGGGGATCCAATAATCCTTATCATATAGCCCTCATACGCACTAGTTTGATGACCTAGTGCGTATAACTATATGTGGGTGCATATAAAAGCGGCTAGCCGCCCCCGCGGTTAACCGTAAGGGTCGAGTCACAACGGAATGGAAGCGACCGGCAGCGGCCCCCGGCGACGCCGCTGGCGGCCTCGCGCGAACTCCAGATCCCACGCGGCCTAGTCTCCTCTTGACTAGTTTAGTTTCTACATCAAATACGCGCGGCCGCCCGCGGTGCCGCGAGCGGCCTCGCGTCGCCGCTGGCAGCCGCGGGCAGAACCACCGACAAGATACGCGTGGCGCGCGGCCGCTCGCGTCACCGTGGACGGCCTCGCGACCTTTTCAAGCGATACTGGTCTTTTATGTATGTAGATAAAATTTAAAATTATTTCACCCTGAAAGTGTTCGCCACGTCGCTGCCATTCCGGTGTGACTCTTAGTGCGTATGAGGGCTTAGAATTTGCTTAGCTTGATTTGAAATCCAAGACTGGGTCCCTCCATCTTGACGGGCACCTTACCGGGTAGAGATGGGTAGCACACCCATTTAAAATGAGGATCGTGCGAGGCACTCTTTTTACAAAGTGTGCTAGCACACTGTGCTACCACGAATGAGGCGAGGCGGCGATGGCCTGTGAGCACTGAGCAGGTACATGCTGTGAGTCGAGTGACTTGCCTCGCGAGTCGCGAGTAATGTGCGTGCGTAGCACAGTGACGACAACGCGCCACGGCAAATATACGACGTAGAGTAGGCACCCGCGGTAACTGATCGGTTAAACGCGTCACACAGCTCGCATGAGTGATTATGAGGGAAAGAGAAATGAGAAAGGTTACGTGACGTCGTCAAACAAAAGCAAAAGATATCAATTAAACTTAGACTAACTCCTTTGCATAGAATCGTAAATAAACTTGCAATTGAGTGAGTGACTCGTTTCGTTCAAAACTCACAATACCTACGTACAAATGTTATGTGTGGCTAATCTGTGCCCTGTGGTGTGTGCACATCAAAATGAAAAAAGTGAGTGACTCTTTTCAACCAAGTGAGTAGCTACAACTGTGCTAGCACATGTGCCGAGTTACCCAACACTATTACCGGGACCGACTACGTTGTGGTCGGCTTCCATTTTAACCGGATGCAGCTGAATACCAGTATATTACATAGGAGCTACAACTGTGCTAGCACATGTGCTGAGTTACCCAACACTATTACCGGGACCGACTACGTTGTGGTCGGCTTCCATTTTAACCGGATGCAGCTGAATACCAGTATATTACATATGGACACAATAAAGCTAAAAATAAAACAAGTTCCAATAATAATTTACTCATTTAAATATATATTTATATAATAGTAATCTGTTACGTATTTTTACATAAATAGTCGACGAGCGCCGACGATTTTACAATTTATAAATAATAATTATTACAATAAATTATTTTTATTTATCATTAATACAGAAACACTACGATTTAGCAATTCTTTGGTTAAAATTAAGATTCCCGCGAACTTTTCAAGTTAAAACAATATAACAATGATAAAATTATAGAAAAAAGAAAACAACCACGCTGTTAGTCGCGTTTACATCGAGTTTCGGAAGCCGAATTCGGTTTAAACCGTGTCCGAATTCGGCTTTCCGAGGCCGAATGCCGACACAGGGCTATATTTTTACACTAACCATTGACTAAGGCGGATGTAAGCGCGACGTCAAAGCATTCTTAACTATCGGCATTATATCTAGGTTAGAAACTTTTGTAAAAATAGATAAACGACACACCCCTTATGTATTACATACGTATTCAAAAGATTCTCGAGACCTCCCTTAGAAAGAACGGCCTAGAAAGTAAACTACAGTACCTGGCAATGATATTTTAAATAAAATATGTATACACGGTCAAAACTTGGCTAATTAGCCTTCAAGCGCGTTCATTTTAACTTGCCCCATGACGCGATTGGAAGCACTGAATACTGCAGTCTTAGTTACAATACTAATAGAGTTCAAAATGCCGACTGACAGAACAGTACCTGCAAATTTCAGTGCTAGTGGTCAAGTAATATTGAACGCACTCAAGTTACGTATCGTCTTCTCTTTTCGCTCCCGATAATTACGGCATGCTGTCCTACTTCTACGTGTCATCTAATAGTATGACACTGCTGTTTTTGAATATCGAATGTTGGGTAGGTAACCTACCTACCTCTTTTTACAGTGCGTTCATTATATCTTGCCCCGTGACGCGATTGGTAGCTCTGTTCTGTCAGTCGCCATTTTATACTCTATTGAAACTAAGTTTGACAAGCAATGGTGCCAACATGACGGCAAGGGACAAGTTATAGTGAACGGCCTGTACCTCTTTTTTATTACTAATATCATTGGCGTTAACATGACACATCGGGCCAGATCTCGAACGAAAATTAACATAACAAATAATCAAGCGCACGCAAACTGCCGCAATTGTTTGTTGATAAATCATTCAACCAATCACAGCAGTTTATGCGCTTTTGACAATTTGTCCTATTAGTTATTTTCGTTCGAGATACTTGCCCATAGAGATTTAGAAAGAGACAGTCACACAGGGTGACAGTGTCAACGCTCTACAAGACGACCTTTTTTTTTTCAAACTTGCTGTCTCGTATCTTTGTAAGTACTGTAGCATAAGCATAATTAACCTATAATTTTCCCACTACTGGGACTACGCCCTCGGGTGGTGCGGTGTGGATGTCTCATGTCTTCGATTTTTTGTTTCTAGGACATGCCGGTTTCCTCACGATGCTCTCCTTCACCGTTTTGAGAGCAGTGGTAATGAAATTATTTACACAAAGTGCCTGTCTGCGTTCGCACTCACGAAATATAGCTCGTAAGTCAACACTGCTCTAGTACAAGTACTGGAGATACATACATATTCATAAAAGTACAAAAATCCAAGTGTATTCGCTATTTAGAATCTAATTTTATTAATACTATCTATCATTTCAACAATTTTACTAAAAAATAAGAAGAAAATCTGCTTTGTAAAGAAAATAAATATGGCAAGAGAACTATACTCAGTAAGTAATTGACTAGAAATAAATTAAAAATATGGATCAATTAAATATTTTCTATAATGACTTATATTTATTTCGAGATTGAGTTTGTTGCATTACTTCTTGCACTAACCTTAATATGGACGGGTGAAAAATGATTATAATTTTTATTTTTGTACAATTGTGTTAGTACAAAAATAAAAACAATAATTTCAATTCAAAATATTATTTAAATTTTATCAAGTCCTATGAAATAGGAGGCGAATCTATTGCCTTCACAAAATCTATGAATACGTATGTAAGACAAATTCTTAGGAATCTCTATCAAATTACAAAATACGTTTATTTATTTTTAAGCTAAGTTGTCAGCGGTTCCGTATATCGAGACAAGCATTAACAATTCATATAATATATATTTATTTTTATATTTTGAACACACTATTCTAACCTGCCGTTTAAGAGTTTAAACTGTCATATTATTTTTATTTCATAAAATCTTTATGATATAATATTTATTAATAAATGAGTAATAAATCTATCATAAATTTAAATAAATAAATAAATAAGTAAATGTTGGGATGACAATAATTAATTGGAAAACAATATTTTTGTGGTTATGTAGACGGTTTACCTGATGGGTCTGGTTAAGGCCGCCTCAACACATCTTCAAAGGGCGTTTATCTTAGAGAAAAAGTTAGTTAAATATGCCTGGAATTACACCGGCACCCTTCAAACCGGAACACAGCATTGCTGCTTGGCGGTAGAGTATCGTGTTAGTACTTCCCCGGACGAGCTTGTTCACAAAAGCTACACTACTGAATGAGCACATTGATAAAATCTCCTATAACAATAAATATTGTATCAACAACATTAAAATAATATAACAGTCAAAACTCACGCCCCATCGCATTCAAATATCGACCTTAATAACTTGATTTTACATTATTTTTGTACCATAATTATCATTCAAATGGTAATATGTTATTACTAAAGCACTTAGTAACGTAAATACCATATACATTGACGACGGATTGACGCGCGGACGCGGATCATCCGTGACGGATCGGTCAGTCGCCGCTGAGCCGTCGAACAAGACGCACGTATTTATAAATAGAAACAAAATGCCATACGTTCGACATGTAACATGATTTTTTTAACGGTTGATAATGTTTGAGGAAATTGTGTTGCTAAGCTGCCTGTATAACAGTTATTTTTAGTATAATAATTAAATGAATATATTATTGAGTAAAAAAGCCAATATAATTGACTAAGTTCAAGGCAAGCCTGAACACATATTTTACTAATTAAACATTTTAAATAAAAATGCAGCTACAGGTTAATTTTAAACCGACTTTAATCGAAAAACCGTTAACAGGCAACCAAGCAGTAACCGTAACATAACTCAATAATAAAAATGCATAATAATATCTATCTTACAACCACACAATTACTTTCGAAAAAGCGCTATCTATAAAAATTAGAAAAAAAAAACAATTATAGTAACAATAATTATAAGTATTTTTTTAGTAAATAAATTATGAGGGGAGGGTTGTGAAAAATGGCAACGATGAAAGTGTTGTGTCCTGTTTTTGTCTGATTCACCCTTTATTCAAAATATCTACGAAACAGCTGTTGCCGAGACCTAAAAAATTAGGTGTTGCTATTAAAATATTTATTGTTCTTATCTAAATATAAATACTTTAAGCAACCCGTTTCAAAAACATGGACATTTGGTGTCCCGAGAGAAGTATCTACATCACCAAGTAAATTGCTAAATAGGGTGAAACTTATCTCGTCACATACATAAACGCAGAAAATCTTAGTATATTTCCAACAAAAAAAGGAGATTTCAGACAAAACCACGACATATCACTGTAAAAAATAATAAATTAATACAATTATTATTATTAAATAATTAATTAAACATAGTTTTAGCTATCTAATCAAATCTGCTCCATAACTTATATTGATTGCTTAGTATATCTCGACAAACATAACATGACGCCAGAATTCCTCGAAAGGCTAGGCAGAAGTGGCTAAAACATGTAACAAAAATCCGTGACGGTGTTGTTAGGTTAGAGTTGTTGTTACTGAGAGACATTTATGTGGTGATTTTCAGGAAAAAAGACAAAATTCACAAAAAAAAAATTCAATGGGGTAATTTTACCGGATTATAACATGGGGCCGGCGTTTAGCGGGTAACTACTCATGACTTAAGACCCCTGTTGCAAATTTGCATGAATGAATTTGGAGTAATTTTGGTACCAAAAATGTGAATTTTAAAAAGCCATAACTTTTTTATTTTCAATAAAAATAACTTTTTAGTAATGTTATTGTAGTACCTATCGCATCGCACAGGATTTTCTTTTACATATTTTATTGTACACCCGCGTTTCGCCAGTTATATTTAAGTCCCATGTAATAGGGGGTGAGCCTATTAGCCTTGACAAATCTGAACTTATAAAAAACGAGCGAGCCTTACAGTACTCGCATATGATGTGTAACATCTGACATCTCACCTTGTTAATAAGCAACATTAAAGGGGTCTCGTCAAGGTCGTTTCTGACGGCCAACTCTAGCACTACACGCGCTCATTGGTCAAATCAAATAGCGCGTGCTTCCCCTCCCACAGATTGTAGGAATGCGAGGGGAAAGATGTTACACATCAAAAATATAAGTCTGAAATCGTCAAATCGCAGTGACCAAGCTGGTGATCAATGCTCGTGCCTTCTCTGTATGAGAAGAGGCCTTTTCTTTGAAGTAGGACAGTAATATTTCTTTGCATTATTCACCTTAAATAGTCGAAAAACTAAAGATTTTGGTCAAGAATATGAACAAAAAATAAATATCGATGTCCTTTTCTCTCCCAAACTATTTGCGTATCTATGTATCTCTTTCAAATTTATACTATTGCCAAGATATACTAACAAACAAGTTTATTGTATTGACCAAGTTTGTAAAACAACAATTTTTTTAACAACCCCAACTAGCGACATCGTCTCAATTTATTATAGTGCCCTCTAGTAGTCAAAAGAATAATACAAAAATATCTATGAAATCAATAAAATGCAGTTTTTATTCGACGGCTCCGGAAGGAGGGTATTGTTTCCGAGATGTCCTGTTAATTTGGTTTCTGGAATCGATGAGTTCAATAAGCTATCAATTTAGTCCAGTGAACATAATTGGACTACCCCGAAACTAACACCACGTGAAAAAAAAAAGGTTTTCAATATAAAAAGATTATTTACAGTTTTTTTACTAATTTAGTTAAACTTCTGTCCACTAGATGGCACCACAATGCTAACGGAAGCAAGAAGACAGTATTTAATATGTATAAAGGCTACAATTTTGTTATCACGGCAATTTTTTTTGTGTAAAAATAAATACATTTATGTACTGTTGCTACGGGCTGAGTAGTTGTAGTGATTCAAATACAGGTTCAAACTAAATTAGCTAGTAAAACTACAGAGACGTGATGGTTTCATGTCTGTGCAATTCTATCCTAATTTGACCATGTCTAAAAAATATGTAGAAAAAAAAAACACTATTTTCATTTGAGTAAAAAACCTATGATTTTATAGTTGGTGTCAAATAATTTGGCAATTGCGGTCATTAACCTTTCCCTAAAGGCGGAGACAGACTTGTAACGTTTGTTTGTAATGTATCGAGTTTTTGTAACGTGTTACAGTAGTCAGTGCAGCAAGCCGAGCCACTCGATGCGAGCGCCGGGTCCTACACTCGACTGTCGGCTGTTTCGTGAATTCCTTTGAATCGAGCGAGGCGAGCGTTCGCCGCGTCTTGTGTGTCATCGTAATGTAACCAAGGTCGCCTCGAATGATACATTACAAAACAAATGTTAGAAGTCGTTTCCGCCATTAATCCGAATTATAATTGTATCAATAATATCGTTTATTATTAGTGAAAAATGTTGACAACGATGGGTGTGAGGAATCAAGATATTTCTGTTTTTGAAATGAAGAATGCTAGAAGCTATATCTATAGGTTCAATTTAAATTAGCTAGCTAAACTCCGCAGATGTGATGGGTATCTATAACTAATATGAAATAATAATAAGCAATTATTTTGATGATGTTTTTGTGGGGTCATCGACCGCAGTTACGAGTAGTCACTTGAATTATCAGTTTTTTTTTGTGTATACTCTACAAATGTGATAGGTACCGTTATCTAAACACGATAAAACTAAATAAATTAAATTTCTTAACTCATGCTTCAAGTAGGTAACAAGACAACAAGCGGTTGTTGACCCAAAAAAAAAAACATGCTTAGACCACGTTTCGTCCAGGATCCATTACGTCTGCGGAGCCTGCATAAATTATATATATACTTAGTATAAAATAAAATCGCTTTTGGTGTCTATGTGACCGCTTAGTCCTATAAAGATGCGGTTTTCACCACCTTTTAGAGAATATTCCGAATTTATTATCAGTATTATGTGTATAATACGTTAATTTTTAATTTAGATATAGCACAGAAATCTCGATGTTTTGACATGTCACCATATCAGTAAAATGCACCCGTGCCTACCAGGAGCGGTTCGCTAGTCTAAAAATAAATGAAGATGAGGTCAATGACCGCCAATGCCACCTTATTTGCCAGCAACAATATTTTGTATTGTCACTACAAACATTTGTATCACTACAGCACAAAACCGCCTTACGCTTGTAATAATTTCTATATCGTATTAATATTGCTAACTTGTACAATTTGCGTAATCTTCTTACTTCTCAAATATACTTGTACAATTTTAGTATTTGCAGTCGTATCGTGGCTTGTGACTTCATAAGGTAGGGCCGGCATGATAGAACTCAGACTTTGAAGAAATAAATACTTCAGTAAATTTTGGACATTATCATCATCATTTCAGCCGAAAGACGTCCACTGCTGGAAATAGGCCTCCCCCAAGCACCGCCACTTCGACTGGTTCTGTGCTTCCCGCATCCAACGGATTCCTGCGGCCTTCACCAGGTCATCGGTCCACCTTGTGGGAGGCCTTCCAACGTTACGTCTTTGAATACTTTTGAAATCTCCTGAAAAACTTATTCTGTCTGTTCTAAAAGTATCTGTTGAAAATGTAAACAAATGGATCAGAAGATGTACTATTGCGGACATGCATATCTGAACACCGTAAGGACTATTTCTGCTTGCTGCGCTCGGCCAGTATAGTAACGCTTACCACGAAAAAAAGGTTCGGTGTGCACGGGATTTTGTTTTCAAAGTTTTTAGATGTGCGTTACCGTCATGGTACCTATGGATGCCCATATCTAGTGCCACTTACAAATTGAGTGCTTTGACTTGTTTATTTGAATAATTAAACGCAAAATTCTAATCTTACATCACTTTAAAGATGTTTTTCATTTGACAATTGAGGTTAATTTCTCAACCTTAATTTTCATCGTTAATAAAAAATAGCATTAGACAATAATATTGTTGGAAATTGAGTTGAAACTTCCTAAATACAGATGATTGTTACTAATTTCGTTCAGTGAGTGCTTGCGTAAGAATTTAACTTGAACTTGATTTGACTTGTTTACATTTTCATCACATTCATTTGGATCAGACTATAGTTTAAAATACAGCTGTGCCGCTGGACAGTTTGTTGCGCCACTTCTTCTTCCCAGCTAACGCACTAGGAAGTGGTGAAGGGAATTTTGACGTTCAAAAAGTGCTATATGTCAGCCTAATTTGAATAAATGACTTTAGATTTTGATGTACTTGCACCTTTAAGCCCACCATGCCGACCTGCCGACGTCACGAGCCACTGTTCATACAAATACCCGCACGTGGTGACGTCACAGCGAGCGCGACGGTGCGGGATGCTACGTGTGTCGCTGCAGCTCGTAGAACAACACGTAGGCTTCCGAGGAGACCACGTTACGACTGTTTATTGGAGTTACTCTGGAAACAGAGAGACTGGGTTTTAGAAATAATTTTAACACGACATAACATATAAATTCAGCCTATATTACAAACAGAAATGGTAAACCCGTTTAGGGTGCATTTCCACTGAAGCGGAGACGCGTGCAGGAACCGTTCAATCACAGACGAGACGGAAGACGCGATGAAGATTTCAACCATTGTGATTGGTCGATTCTTGCAAGTCTCCGCTTGTCTCCGTCCAATGGAATCCCACCCTATCACAAGGTTGCCATTTTAAGAGCCGATTTTTCCACTGATAGTATTGTATGATTGTTTTTATATTAAAAAATATACATTTGAAAAAAAAAATGAAAAACCATCCCTTTGTGACACGCGATGATGATCATATTTCTGCTAATTATATATATTGTGCACGACGCACTTTAATATTAACTGTTTACCATGTAATTATTGTTTGACTTGAAGATAAGATAACATAAATTTTATTGTACCTCCGCACGTGCAAGCGTTCTGCGCAAAAGGGCTGAGCCAATCACGAGCTTAGACGTGAGTTTGCCGGCCGCCTGGCTCGTACTTTTCCAATTTTTTATAGCAGTTTTTGTGTATTTTTTAATGTACTGTGAGTAGAATAAAACCGGCGACGCACAAGTGCGAGGCTCTGTTCTTCCTGCGCATTACTTGTGACTAGTTCATGTTTTACTGTTGTGTAATTAAAAGCCGTACTTTATGACGAGCAGTTTCTTTATCGAATCCCTACGCACCCGCTAACCTCTCGAAATACAACTGAACCAGCTCCCTGCACTGGGTGGGCTTTTCTGACTATCAAGAACACATATAAATCCTACTAATATTATATTATCCTACTTCCTACTAATATTATAAATGTGAAAGTTTGTATGTTTGGATGTATATTACTCAATCACAATTTTATAACCTGGATACTTTTTATCCCGGTAGTATGTTCCCGTGGGCGAAAGCTAGTAGTTAATATATTATACCTGGAGTCGTTATACTCGTGCCAGTCGCCGTTGTAGGGATGCTTGCAGTACGCCGTGTAGTGGCCGGAGTACGTCGTACCTGCCGACAGACACGTTTATTATAGGTGGGCAAACTGTATCATTTTAGCGATTGGAACATTTGCATCTGGATCACTGAAATGATCCAAATCATTGATATGTTTCATTTAGATCATTTGAACCATCGACTAAAAGGATATAAAAATGCATAACGACAACGAATAACTGTGACAGTATGAGTGATACACATCTCATTTGGTATCTCTTTCTGACTTAAATAGATTGTAATGTGTCACCCGCTCACTCGCGACTCGCGTAACTCAACGTCTCAGTGATTCTCTCTCGCTCACTGCTGCTCAGTCGCCTCGCAAGCGACAGTCGCGTGGAAAGAGCATAGAGGCAAAGAAATTATTCAGATTCAAATGATCCGATTGAAATGTTGTTACTGAACCGATCTTTTGGAACACTTCAATGATCCGGGGATTAGTGAGTCGGTTTCGTAAAGAATTACACATGCCTAACGTTTATATTAATTAATAACAATAAAATGGACAAAGGAGCGGTATTTAGATAACGTATATCGTTGTTCAATTCACGCAAGGTTTCTGACTTAAGAATTTGAAGTTTAGAACTTTGTCAGACATTACTTTAGTGTTACTTATTCTCAATTCAGACACCAGGTGTCAGCTAATCAAGTCTTGACTGCTATCACAGATTAATACATGGTTCACTCTGCAATATTATTTAAATAAAACCAACTCTTGCTACGATATTTCTATTATTTTACTATCATTTATATAGATTCTTTTCTGTAAATTTTTTCGAATGTGAGAACGTTGTAGGCTTAACATACTGTAGATCTATGGACCGTTTTATATCTTGCTATGTACCTGGTACTTGTTGATAGGCCTACACTGTCCTCTCATACTTTTTAAACAGAAATTAAAAAAAAAAAAATTGAAAACATTGTAAAAACCATTTACTTTTAAAAGAGTAACCGTGGAGTTTCTTGCCGGCTCTTCTCCATAGGAAACGACCAATTGGAACCGTGCACCTAGCTTCTGACGTTTCATAAGTGCCCATGTAGGTTTATGTGTTTTTTTTTTTTTTTTTGACACAATGAAGTGCAATTCAGGTCGCACAGCGGTTCACCAATCACCTGCAGTTATATTCACCAAGTAGTTGCCTCTATTTCTATCGCGTAACTCTTAGATCTTCTGACTACGTCACACTCACTGACTTGGCCCGACAAGTGGAGCCCCCGCGTACTTGTAGCGTCACACGTAACCTGCGGAGTGCGCACGCGCGCGTACCTGAATGGTTGCTGACGGCGTACAGGTTGTAGACGGCCGGGTTGCCTCTGGTTGCCGCGAAGGGCGACATGTCCAGGTTGTTCAGAGGGAACTCGACCAACACGTTCAATTTGCCTCGGAAGCGCTCCGTTGGGGAGAACCTGGAAAGAAATAAGGTACAGTTTATTATAGGAGAAAGCTATAAGGTTTATTTGCCACTGTGTTAAGAGGGCGCTCAGTGGTCCACTAGCCCCACTTCTTTAAATATTATCTCGTGACTGAGAAGGAATTATGAATAACGGCTAGTAAGGACCCTCGGTCAGTGTGTCTAGAATATTCTAATACCTTTTATAAAGTTTCATATTGAGACACGAGTTAGGCAATCTCCTGAGTAGCGTAATCGCTGACTAATGCAGCGGATGCGCCCGTGCGTCATTAACAAACTGCACACTTGCAGATTTGCGTATTCTAGTACTAAGTTTAGTTAATAGAAATATAATAATTGTAAATTAGTCTTGTAGAACATTCCAATCAATAAACATTGTTTTAATTCAAATAAATATTTTTTAATAATAATTTCGTTCGCTGTAACTTAACTCACGAAGCAACAAAATACGATCCAGAGGTATGTGGGCGCTTTTATTTACGCCACATTTATTATTTCCACACAGTAATATTGCCAAATTAATCAAAACAGCGAAATATTTGACATCTATTTGCGAAGTTGCCCACTTACAGAATAAACTCTCGTAATGGTTAATCGATGAATGGTATTTTAAAGATTTTATGAAGAATATTAACCGGTTTCAAGCCCTGTTTGGAAGTAAGTAAATAAAAACATAGTGGTGTTGTATAGAGAGCAGTGTTACCTCTTGAGATGTATGACGAGCACTTGCGGGAATTTCTGGACTGTGAGCCATTTGAGGCACTTTCTGCGGACGCCGCACTTCGAACATGTCTAGAACATACAATATTATTGATTTACACACATTACATCACGCCTTGTAACCTCGAAGGGCTGGGCAGAGGTGTACCTACAGTACACCCACATTTCACCAGTTATGTTTAAGTCCCATGTAATAGGAGGCGACCCTATTTCCATCAATCGGGCTCAAATCCAGACTCCGGACAGAAAACCCAATAACACTGCACGATCTCGGAATCGACTCCCGGACCTCATGCTCAGCATTATTGCTTGCGACTGCTAGACCAAGGAGGAAAGGAGGATTATTGTCTGATTTGTCTGACTCTTCTCCATAGGAAACGACCAATTGGAATTGTGGCGGCATCTACAACGCCACATGCGAACTACGCATCAAAGACCTGACTTCACACAAAACTCTGCCATAAAAACACGAGTCGAATGGCAATACAAATATTTAATAATATACCGAAGGCTATTAGAGAACTGCGAACCAGCCTATTTCAAAAGCATCTCAGAGCATATATTTTTATAGTATTAAGGAATTTATGAATTCTAAACAGGACATGTAAATTGCATTTGATATTTTTATTTTAAGCTATTCACATGATATTTTGTAATTTAATTTCTTTGGTTATTATTTGTCAGTTGATTTTTAGAAAATTTGTAATTTAATTATTTTTATTTGATAATTTAGAAAATTCTTGATTTAGTACTTTTTTATTTTTCGACATTGGAATTTAATTATTTTCTAAAATTAGAATCATGCTATTTTCACAAAATTTGCATGCCGAATTTAGTTGGCGGAATATGAAGAACTATTGTGTATGTGTTATACAATCTGTAACATGCCATATTTCAGGAAAATAAATGAATCTATCTATATATCTATTAGGATTAGATAATTCTGCATTACGCAAGCAAAGTTTACCGCGCGACCGATACATAAACAACGACCTGACATCAATCGTCAACTTTCAATAATGAGCCTATAATGTTCCCACTTCTGGGACAGAGACAGTGGGCCGTGACCCACCTCGCGGGCCCAGTGCGGGGCGGTGGATGTCACATGTCTTCGAACTTTTAGTTCTAGGACATGCCGGTTTCCTCTCGATGATTTCCTTCGACATTTTGAGAGCCAGTGGTGATGAAATAATTTACACAAAGTAAAGCACCTGTCAGTGTTCGAACTAACGATCTACAACTCGTAAGTCGGGATAATTTGAGATCCTTGCTCTCTGCCATAGTCGGATAAGCATTAATTAAGTAAATACAATGTTTGTTACTCTTGTACAATACTGACAGGTTTCTCGTCGCCGTCCATCTCCTCCTCGCGCGTGAAGTGCGACAGACACTGCTGTAGCTTCATGTTGCCCGTGCGCGACGGGATCGACAAACTGGGGACAAATGGATACATTGTTATTACATACAATTATTATTATTTCATCCATATCTATACCAGAGTTTGACGAAAACACGATTCCATAAAACTCTCTCAGAACAAAATCCAAAGTTAGCTCCAAACTGAACAATAAACCGCTGGTATTTAAAAAATTCTTCAAATTAGATCATTAAACTTTACTAACTTTTCATTGCCATTATTTTCGTCGTAAAAAGACATTACCTAAACTATTGGCGCCTTGGAGCCGCCATCATCCCACTCCATCTCGCTCTCACTCAGTCCGCGAGCAGTATAGTGCGAGCGAGATAAAAAAGGAATTAGAGCTGAGATAGTATGGGCTCTTCAGAGGTGTTACCTGAGGTCCCAGAAGGGGTCGAAGGTGACGCTGTCGTGGTTGCAGTGCGTACAGCGGAGCGTGGACTTGAGCTGTCCCACGAATATGTCGCCCACTCGACTGTCCTCCATGCGCAGGTAGCGGTTCCACGCTTCCGAGGCTTTTGATGAATCGCTGGAGAAAAATAAAAGGTAAGTTAGATACAATATGTATCTGTTTCTTTTACACTTAGGAGTGAGAGAGAAAAGAATAAAAAGTGTAAAGACGAATTATGTTGTAAATGTTGAGTAAGAGTTTCTTGCCCGTTCTTCTCCATAGGAACCTACTACGCTTTGGAATGGGCAACTAGCTTCATCTCTCTGTCTGACCGACCCCTTGACATTTCAAAAGTGCCTGTAATTGGTTTATTGGAATTAAATGCTTTGAGTTTGAGCGCTAACACATTGGGACGCCATGGCGAGGCGACGTATCCAAACAATTCGTATTGAAATGTATAACAGGTAACTCACTTGGCTACGGTCTGTTGACGTCGCCAAGCCGCCAGTATTTTGTATACAACTAAATTACGCCTCCCTCACTCAGTGGCCAACTGATCGCCAGGACGGACCCGCGTGTTACTGGCTACTTATTTGGCAACCTCATTTGGTTACGGTAGGTAGCCAGCGACGTCGCCATGGCATCCCAGTGTGTTAGCGTTCGAAGGCAGAAAGTATCGAGATGCTCAAAGCTTCGCTTGCGATCACTAGAGCAACAAGTCATTGAATTTAAAAACAAGAAATTAATTCCGATTTGCAGCATCACGCTGAGATAGGCTTTTAGGAGCTTGTGGCTAAGCAATAATAGCCGCGCGGGTCGATCCATCAGGTTATGCTACGCTTGCCAGGGTTTGTCCGTGGATGGGTGACCATCTTTACATACCGAGACTCCTCGTAGTTTTTTGACAGTCGTTACGGATAGTTAGAAGCCCAAAAAGTCTGACAGCAAGTCTTACCAAGCGGTTACTGCTTGGTAAGACTTGCTGTTAGACTTTTTGGGCTTTTTGGTGTTACCCAGTAACTGGGTTTTGGAGGTCAGATAGGCAGTCGCACTCCATGTAAAATATATACTGGAAGCCGACCACAACATACTTGGGAAAAGGCTAGGCAGATTTTTGGAAAGGCGATCAGGCATAGTATTTTTACCTCAGATTGTCGTCAATCTCGGTGAGTATGGGCTTGGGTTTGGTGGTGACGCGGTTCACGTCCTCGTGCAGACCTTCCAGCAGGTAGCGGAGGAACTCCTGGGAACAAAACATTACATTAGCAATCATCATCATTCTCGGTTAAATTTTATAAACATGCCGCCTCGATAGGGGGAGGGTTGCCAGGGGCTCGCTCATTTGGGCCTCGATAAGGGGCAAGGGAGGGGGGGATGACGGGGGCTCGTTCATTCGCTTTGCTCGCTCACTTGAGCTCCCGTGATCCCCTTCGAGCCTAACCTATCCGAATCAGGGTGACCAAAGTCTCAAGCTCGCTAGAATCGCTCTTGCTTCTCAAAATTTTACTTTTTTACGGATAATAAGTAGATTTCGTTTAACTTCCCTAAAATGTTTATTTTTAATACTTTACAGGCAAAAAAAAATGTTGTCGAGGATTCAGTAGATCCTCTAGAACCCTCAAATAACCTCACATTCTTTCAAGCGCGGCGGCACGTTTCTAAACCCAGCCTTCATCCCAATTTATTAGCATGAGATACAAGTCCGCTGACAGACAGACGGACGGACAGCGGAGGCTTAGTAATAGGGTTCCGTTTGGCAGCCTTCGGGTACGGAACCCTAAGGCTTCATATACCATCACGGTCATGAATGTCTATTTTGAAAATAAATACCCACACCCTTTTTTTTCGTAGGCGTATAGCGGCCGAGCGCTGCGCTGAATAGTCCTTACGGTGTTCAGATATGCGTGATATGGAGCTCGTGGCTAAGTAATAAGAGCCGCACGGGTCGATCCATCAGGTTAAACTACGCTTGCCGGGGTTGGTCTGTGGATGAGTGACCATTTTAACATACCGAGACTCCTCCGTGCCTCGGAAAGCACGTCAAGCCGTTGGTCCCGGCAGTCATTCGTGGATCTTTAACAGTCGTTACGGGTCGTCAGAAGCCCGAAAGGCTGACAACCAGTCTTACCAAGGGGTATCGTATTAACCAGTTACTGGGTTGTGGAGGTCAGATAGGCAGTTGCTCTATGTAAAATACTGGTATCCAGCTGCATCCGGTTAGACTGGAAGCTGACTTCAATATAGTTAGGAAAAGGCAGGCTGATTGATTGGTGTTCAAGATATGCGTGTGATAGTACATGACGCCGGAATCGCACGCGAGCCGGACTGCAAGATGAAAAAAAAACATAATATCTCGCGGCGCTTGCGCGGCGGCGGCGGCACATGCGCGGTATTCATTCATATAACCCCAACAGCGTGCTGATGATGGTAGCTGACAGGCGAGACTGCAGGCGTGTGTAACTCTTTACGGAACCGACTCACTGATCCGGATTATTGAAGTGTTCCAAAATATTGGTTCAGTAACAACATTTCAAACGCATCATTTGAAGCTGAATCATTACTTTGCCTCTGTGCTCTTTCCGTCGCTTGCGAGGCGACTGAGCAGCAGTGAGCGAGAGAGAATCACTGAGACGTTGAGTTACGTGAGTCGCGAGTGAGCGGGTGACACATTACAATCTATTTAAGTCAGAAAGAGATACCAAATGAGATGTGTATCACTCATACTGTCACAGTTTTTCGTTGTCGTTATGGATTTTTATATGCTTTGAGTCGATGATTCAAATGATCTAAATGAAACATATCAATGATTCGGATCATTTCAGTGATCCAGATGCAAATGTTCCAATCGCAAAAATGATACAGTTTGCCCACCTCTACTCGACTGTCCTTACATACGTCTGAGCCTGAGCCCAGTGCGGCCCCGGCGTCGTGTAAGGAAGCCTAATAAGGGTACTGCCGCACTGCGCAGTATTACCTGCGCGTCCTGCTGGCTGTAGCCCATGAACCGGGGCGCGAACCTCTGCACCTGTGACTTGAGAGCCGTCGTGTTGACTACCGCGTCCTTCTCGCCGCGCAGCCATAGTTCTTTTATTACTATGCCGAAGGCTGGAACAACAAATTGGTGTTATTAAATTAATGCTGATGTCGATATGGACATTTTATCTCAAATTTCAACCATATATTGCCCTAAATACCTCCAACCGAAAACAACTAACAACAACATAACATAATGTCTAAATATCTAACAACATAATGTCGGATTATACGTCTCTTTTTTACACCTCATTTTCCCCATAGTATATCTTATTTCCCCATCTACCCCAAAAAACAATTTTTCCTAATATAACCATATTTTTTGGAGTAAACTAGGGTTAGGCCCTATTTAACCGAAAGCCTTACTCTATTTTACCCCAAACCCTAACTCTATTTTACCCCAAATCCCAACCCTATTTTACCCTGAATGTCAAACCTATTTCCCTAACTCATGGGGTAAATTGGGCTTGACATTTAGGGTAAAAAGGTGTATTTCTTTTTTCTGCAAATCAACACTGATTAATTAACTTACCTTTCATAAGCGCCCCCTTCATACACGACAGCGTGGTGTTGATATCATCGGTATATTTGTCGTCAGTCAGGTACTCGAGCAGCGGCTTGGTGTTGGACAAACATTGTAGGACACTGTTCATGAAGCACGTGTTGCCGATGTTGCG
Organism: Agrochola lota; assembly: GCA_947364205.1. NCBI lineage: Eukaryota > Metazoa > Arthropoda > Insecta > Lepidoptera > Noctuidae > Agrochola > Agrochola lota. Next base: position 833,790 of record OX376246.1, on the reverse strand, counting down.
GAGACCGTTGAGGCCTGGAAAATGATGGATGGACGTTAAGTGTATGTACCGGTAGAGTAATACTTTTAGGGGATGTAGTATAAGTTCGGCATGTATAAATCATTGTTAATTAAAGTTCCTAATATATATTTATAAATGTTGCGATATTACTAAATATGCAATATTTTATGTTATAATATTAACCTAGTTGTAAGTTAACTTGCTGCGCCCTAACAACAGGTACTTATTAGTTAGTCTGCAACTTTGTGTAATAAATAAATAAATGAATAATACATTCAGGGGGTATAATACTTTTAGGGGACGTAATAATACATTCAGGGGGTAAAATACTCTTAGGGGACGTAATAATACATTCAGGGGGTATAATACTCTTAGGGGATGTACTCGAATCGCTCGCTGTTCCGCCGAAGCGCGCTAGGTCCACTCTTTAGTAACGAAGCAAGAGCTGACGGCTACTCACCACTAGTATGACTTGATTGCTTCTCTGTCCGACCCTCAGAGACCGACTCGGATCGCTCGCTGCTCCGCCGAAGCCCACTAGGCCCACTCTTTCCACCGGCCAACTCCTGCCAATCAGATAAGTGTTAGACAATATTTTTTGTCAAACTCTTCCAGTCGTTAAGATCTTTTGTCGCAGTGTGAAATTATTGAATACAGAAATTACAGTAGTAACATACTTTAAGATTCACTGCAGAATGAGAAGCAAAAAACAATTTATTAATGTAAAATTCTTCGAGCATTCTGCTCTCTGCTGCTCTGTCTGAACTGACCCTAATAAAGCAGTTTAAAAACTTCCAACAATAGTTGCGACAAAAAATCGCACGACTTTCTCAAGCACAGTATGCACATGCGTTCCACTAAATACACGAAACAACAAACGCAAGTTAACAATTGAACGCGCAATGGTATATTTAAAAAAAAATCGGGGAGTGGAACGAAGGGCATTGAAAAGCACAAAGGGGGTAAGTGATTAAACTTCATGCTGAACAAAAACAAAAAGGAAAACACAAAAACGGTGCAATTTATGGTATACGCAATCAAAATAAGAATAAAACCAGAACTGTAATTTTTGACAGTGACGTTTCATCTGTCAAAGTTATGTCAGTCGTGTACAATCTGCTGACAATCGATGTGATGTTGGTGCGAGTAATCTTATGGTTGTTTTATTCTTATTTGTATTGCAGAGTAGCTAACTCACCAACATTCTTGGATTACTTACCGAATTATGTTTAACCGTTGATTCCTCAAAAAAAGATTAAAAGACAAACAACATTTTAGACCAATTTGACTATGAAAGTCCAAAAATCCTATCTCTCTTCAGACAGAACTCTCTATAACGCCTTTTTCCTAGGAAAAAAAACTTAGAAAAATCTTAAAGCGTCTTTTTCCTAGGACAAAAATCCTAGGAAAAAATCTTACAGATAAAGAAAAGAACAATGGAACGACTTCGAAGCCACTACATACCAAGAAAAAGTAAATAATTGTAAAACTCCATGGAGATGAAAATACAATAACGCAAAAAATGTCGACGAACTGGATTTTTGTGTGTTAAAGTACTGGCAGCACGGATACATAATGCAGGGTTACTGTTTAGTTTATTTATATGTATGTAAGCCACTACATACCAAGAAAAAGTAAATAATTGCAAAACTCCATAGAGATGAAAAGACAATCAACGCAAAAAATATCGATGAACTGGATTTTTGTGTGTTAAAGTACTGGCAGCACGGATACATAATGCGGGGTTACTGTTTAGTTTATTTATATGTATGTACATTCAGCCTCATAACAAAATATTCCAAAATATTGTATCCGTGTGTAAAACATATAAAAAATATGAATTTCGCAATGTGTAATTGTGAAATTCATATTTTCTTACGTTTTTTTTGCAATTTGCAGGTCAGGATCAGGTTGAATGTTGATCTAAATATGATTCGCGACCGTCTCAAATATTTATATATAGAAATATACGCATAAAAACCATCAATACAACTCTCCAAGATGATAGAACCCCATTGTATGACTATTTCATGAAATCATGACATTTGGGGATTATTCTAACTTAAGTAGTTGTATTGCTGATTCTAATGATTATAATTCTATAAAGCCGTATTTGTTACGTTCGCGAATCATATTTTAATCGACTTACAACTTGATACTGACATGCAAATCGAAAAAAAAAAGTAAGAATATTTGGTTTTCGTGGGCTACCTTAGCGCATTCCCTTAATTGTAGCTTCACATTGACACAATATTATGGGACACAGATTGTAGACAATTAAATTAATTATTGTAGGTGTAAACATGTTTTTGAGGCTGACTACTCATTCTAAATCCACACACTATAATGTTAGTGCATCCAAAATTCAAAATATTTGTCATTCACCTAAAAACTTTGTAAGTCTATTTCAACACCACAAACGGGACTGAAAATCGCTGCGACAAGGTAAAGCCCGTCAAGAGTGAAACGCAGCGTAATTAGCATTTTTCAAATTGAGCCGAAAATACTTTTCATTTGGTTTCATAGCCCCATAACGAATGCAAAACGAGTATGATAAAATCCGCTCGCGTCCATTGCGTGTGGACACAATATGTTATTTATGTGTATAGCCGCAATATACACAAATGGGTTACCATTACCATTGAGGGGCGCGCCATTTTAGTTTTAGACGATTTCTAAACGATTAGCCCAGGTCTACACGGATGATTTTTAACGCGATGATTTTTTATGGAGCACTGCATTTTGCACAGTGTTGCTCTCCAAAATATAAATCGCCGCTTTCACTCAAAAAGCAGCCAAGCTTAAGTGGGACTGGGCCGGACACGTCTGCTGCATGTCGAATGAGTCAAGGGCCAAATCTACCACCATGAGGGTCCCAGAAAACGTCCGTCGACATCGAGGCAGACCCAGGAGAAGATGGCGAGACGAGCTTGACGCAAAACAGAGAGGAGTGGAAAGGAGAAAGGGAGGCCTTTGCCCGGCGGTGGGACAACACAGGCTAAAAATAAAAAAATACTAAGTTAGCATTAAGAATCCAACAGAGAACATCTCAGCGCGTCAAAAAAATACACTGTTGGATTATCAACTTTCAGCTCTAAGCAGAGCGTTGAAAATCTAGTGTGCGATAAAAAATCGCCCGTGGGTAAGAGGGCTTAAACTCTAAGTATAACGTCATCAAAATCTGACCAGTCTTTTGGGATACCTTGAATACGTTAGAATAAATTTTTGAGTAACGTAAATTACGCTGCGTTTACCCTCGTTTACCCCCGCAGTGGCGTACCATCCGCGCGAAGGTCACCGCCGCGAGCCGCACCGCGTAGCGGCTGTGCTCGCGACCGCTGAACACCACCCGCCGCGACATGCGAGCGTTACCGAGTGGACGTGTCTGAGGCCGCTCTTAGGAAGAAAGTCATCGGAGATACGTTATGGCTTGTTGATGTTACTTTATCTCTATAGCGATTTTGAAGTGTATTTGTAACACTAGCAATGTGGAATTAAAAATGATTTCACCGCTCAACTGTTGATTTGCCTTCAGAAGGCGATAACAATAAAAAATCTATTGTGTCTCGTTAGTGACAGTTGAACTCATAAAACAATTTTTTATGACTTTTATGGGGATAAAAGTACTATTCAATCTTAAATTCAGTGTGGAACTCGAATGAACTCTCACGACGATTGTAATTCTGTAGTTTTCAATTCAACTTCAATACCTTACTAACTCATTTGATATAAGAACTAGACAGCGTAAGCCCTCTATACATTTTTAGCTCTTGTCGTATTATCGTGCGGAAGGTGGAGAACAGGGCGCTGTGGCGCAGTTTGGGAGAGACCTATTTCCCGCACGCGTAGCATGACCACCGCAGAAACGGGTATTGTCGACGGAAGAATAGATTGTGATTGGGAATCTATAATTTTGTCTATTCGTCCGTCGACAAAACCCGTTTCTATGGTGGACATGCTACGCGTGCTGCAGTGGACTGCGTTAGGCTGCGAGTTGATTGAACGCGTAAAGGGCTTTCCTCAAAATATCTACTCTATCTATTATAAGTAACCACCTACAATGTATTGAACCCGTAAGTATACAGTTTAAAAGGACAATGCGTAGAGAACTTGCCTCAAGATTTCTATGCGTATAGAGCTTTCCTCAATTCTACTCTCTGTTTCAACCGTAAAACATAACTAGCCACCTGGTATGTATTGACCCCATAGGTCCGTCCCCCGACAAGGGGCAGGCGAGGCTGCGAGGGTCGCGGGTGCGGTCGGCTCGGCTGCGGCGCGACGCTGCGTGGCCGCGGCTCGAAGCACCGTCGACATCCACACCTTGGGTAGTAGGAGGTCTTGAGGCACTTGGATGATGGCAGTCTTTGACGCAACGATAGATACGGAACGCTCGGGTTTAGTTGAGGATGATATTGGGTCGGTTGGGACTAGGATATTTATGCCAGTTACGTGCGCCACCCCCTGGACGCTTGTTTACAAATGCTTCATGTTAACCATTTTACGGGGTGGGGTTGTGCTAAAGAAGCTTTCGGGTGGAAAATGTTTAAATACGAGCTACGTATGCTTCTTTATTTGGGTTGAATGAGCAGTGTTGAGACGAAGAAAGGAATGTGTTCTGTTAGTACATAAATTGGTTTATAAAATGCGTTTTCATATCAACACCTGCACGGGTCTTGTGCTAAAGCTTTTGAGCAGATAATTATGGTCGGGCGGGACGCTCTTGCTTAGTTACTGCGACAGTTTAAAAGCGGGTAATTGATTAAAAAGGCGATTTCCGTTAAAAGTTTTTACAGAATCCATTGAATATTTCCCTTTCTCAAGTTACTGTTCGTCACAAATAATCATATATTGTTTAATTTACCTCGGAAAACCAGTTCTTACGCGACAAAATCTCAAGACACGGAAGTCACGAGCGTTGCGTATGTATGCGTGTGTCAACGAATGTCAAGTCCAAGTATCTAAACAGTTTTTATTACTTACCTCATGTCCAAGAGCGATCAGGCCTGTTGTCAAGCATGCTAATATCACCAGAGCCTCGTAGTAAGTTAGCATAGAGTAACTGACGGCAAGATGACAAACTCCTTGGTTGGATTTTAGATCCCTTTTTCAGTTTTTTTTATTTTTTTTGTGACGGTCTCAATGTATGTAGGTAGGGTAAATTCGAAATTTGAATGTAGATGTGGTGGAGTGTGGTTGTTAGGAGGGAGCAGTTTTCAAATTTGAATTTCTTAGAATGGATTAAGATATATTGGGGAATGGAAGGCAGGAATACAAAGGAACCAAAAGTGGGGTGTCCTCGTCAATACTAAAAATTTTAAAAATGGAAACTCCGCTAAAACACCACTTAAAGTTTAAATAAAAGTTTAAACAACAAAAACGAAAAAAGTTTAAATTACTTTAAAATTAAATGTTGATAAGTATTTTTATTGAGTTATAGTCCAGTTGCAGAGTTTGTTGTTTAAAAATGTTTTTTTAAATAGTTTATCTGTTGACCACAAACTTTGGACGGCACAATAATTGTCTATGCACAAACAGTTTACATCTCAAACGGCGGCCTTCGATCTTACAAAGAGTTCTCACACACTGTAAAAAACTGTCTTTTAAACACGCATCGTAAAACTTTCAATTTTCAAAGGGCAAAGCCCTAAAAGAGGTCACATATAAAAAATCAACACTTCATTGTCTTTGCTCGGCGAGGAGTTGGTCGCTGTCAGATTTGACAGCGGAATGTGCGGGAAAAATGGCGTTTACGTTATACCGGCGGGAAATTGCATTTTAACAATTTATTTACGTTTGATCCCACATTATTTCGTGTGACTTTCGCTATGATGGCGCGACGGTGACTGCTCAGGCGCCGTGAGGGTGTAAGCCAAAAACCGATGCCAAATTTCACAATCGGCAGTAGCTACGTAACGATTGGTGATAATAAATATAAGTTGTTTGGACTCACGTGGCTAGGTTGTGGCATGGGAGGGTGTGTACCTCCAGACAGACCGGCGGGATGTCAATGGGGTGAGGTTGTTAAGGCCGGTTCTGGGTCACGACCGAGACATGTAAATGATATGGTGGAAAGAATTTTGACTGCATTGAATTCTGGCCATTTTCTTTTGGTAAGTAGTTTAACATGCCAGTATCACATAACATAATGAATGTATTCCCCAAAGGATAAGGTTCACCCACATTTCACCGTTATGTTTAAGGGGACCCTAAAACGATCAATAAAAATCAAATAAAATCTTTTTATTGTGGGCATAGGTTATACAGACAGATGTTAGGTAAATTACAGTTCCATTATGTCCTGCCTAATAGGCATACAATAATTATGTCAAAATAACATAAAGTATAAAAAAAATCTTAGGTATCACTTATAAGCAAACTTACAAAATAACAATTAGGTGTATGGTGACAGATTGTAGTAGGTACTAATTATTAAGAAAATGTTGGGTCGTGTAGTAAGCTTAGTCAATAAAAAAATACGCAATTTATATTTGAATACCTACTTGGAGTTCCTTTGTGCTTAAAATGTCCACAGGTATCTTATTGTAAATTTTAGATGCCATTCTAAAAAAACTTTTGTCTAGTTGAGCAGTTCTATGTGGTATTCTAGATATTTTCAGTATACGTAGTCGGGCCATAAGTTCTGTCACATAGGTAAAATTTCGAATTTAGAATGCAAGCCGAGGAACATTTTATGGGCATTCGAAATTTGAATATTTGAAGAAAATAAAAACAAAGGGTTTCTGGAATTTTGTTCATTTTCTAAAATGGAGTGGACGCGCAAAGAAGACAGAGTCGCAGTAATTGCATTGCATCGTTGCGGTCACGCGCCAACTGAGATTTTCAAACTGCTGAAAAATTTGAAAATTCCACTGAGATTTATTTATCGTACTATCAAACGATTCAGGGAAGATTCAAGATTAGAAGATAAACAAAGGAGCGGTCGACCTCGACTGTTCGGACTCCAGCGGTCATCAAAGCAATGAAGGCGCGAATCCAACGAAATCCTGTCCGCAAGCAAAAAATGTTGGCTCTGCAGATGGGACTAAGCAGAACTACTGTTAAAAGGGTGTTAAATGAAGACCTAGGACCGCGTGCTTATAGAAAAAAAACAGCACATCTTCTTAACGCATGGCTGAAGAAAATCAGACTCGAAAGAAGCCGGTTTTGTTAAGGCGGTACGCAGGAAAAAAAATACCGCGAAATACTTTTTTCGGACGAATTTTTTTTTTATGTTGAGGAGAATTTCAATAAACAAAATGATAAAGTGTATGCACACTCTAGTGAACAAGCGAACAAACGTGTGCCACGTGTTCAGCGTGGTCATCACCCTTCGGCATTCATGGTTTGGCTTGGGGTGTCCTATTTGGGTCCAACGGAGGTGTTTTTTTGTGAAAAAGGAGTGAAAACCAGTGCCCTCGTATATCAAAACACAGTCCTAACAAACATTGTGGAACCTCTTTCACAAACAATGTTCAAAAACAGGCACTGGGTATTCCAGCAGGATTCTGCGCCGGCTCATAAGGCGAAAAGTACCCAAAACGGGTTCACGACCCGTGGAATCGACTTTATCAGGCATGAGGATTGGCCCTCATCCAGTCCAGACTTGAATCCCTTGGATTACAAAATATGGCAGCACTTAGAGGAGAAGGTCTGCGCTAAACCCCATCGCAACTTGGAGTCACTTAAAGCATCCCTGATTAAAGCAGTCGCCGATATTGACATGAATGTCGTGCGTGCTTCGATTGATGACTGGCCTTGCAGATTGAAGGCTTGTATCGAAGCAAGAGGAGGACATTTCGAATAATTTTAATGTGGTTTAAATCTGTATTTTATACCCTTTTATTTGATATATAAATGGTTGTAGTGCGTAACTCATTGTGTCATTTATTTAACCTTCCATATGTGACAAAACTGATGACCAGACTACGTATATCTTTTTGACTTTAGTTCACCGAATTGCCATCAATTTTTATGGTACTAATATTGTCAATCGCTTCAATTGCATTTGGTAGACAATACACAATTGAAATCGTTTCGGGGAGCTTTTTGTCCCATGAAATATTGGGGGTCTGGGAGTGATGACATGCTAATACTGCATAGAAGCATTAAGCATGTATAAAAAATTAAGTCCATGAGATGGCTAAGACTGTAACATTAAAACCCAAATTAAATCAACATCGAATCATACAACATAATCATCGCTAGAAAAGTACCGAGTATTTATAATTATTAAAGTAGGTACTAATCAATAGAATCAATTACATAAAAATAGCAATAAGTCCTTGAACTTCTTTCAAGCTATACTCGCTTCACTATGAGTCTAATGGGTAACGATATAGTATCGAGATTTTAAATAAGCCTGATGATATGTTTCAAGTTACACTACGGCACAGAATGAATACAGATGGTTCACTCGGCATTTTAGGTATGAAGCTACAAGTACGCGGCGGGCTCGACTTGTCGGGCCAATTCAGTGAGTGTACCGTAGTCAGAAGATCTAAGAGTTACGCGATAGAAAGAGAGCCAAATCTAGGTGAATATAGATCTAGCTAATTAGCGCTCTGCGACCTGAATTGCACTTTATTGTGTCGTAGCAAGAGTCGCTTTTTATTTATATGATTTTGCGGAGTGAAGCATCTGTATTGATCTGTGACTATGGTCGAGGAAATAACGTACAGGAAAGATCCCAGCATGTTTTGTTATAAAATTAATATGTATTATATTATATCGATGGACATAAAACCTTCATGAAATTATGGTGAAACTGCATCAAAATCTATTATGAAATTTAGAAGAACTATACTGTCCTTCAGACATACAAGACAAGCGACTTTGTCTTATAATATGTCTCAGTAAGATGGATGAGGCCGTCATATAGTTATATCCCGTAATAAAGACGAAAAAAAGCGGTTCATAATTTGTGAGTACCAATACAAACCATTTCTGGTTTAATGGTACAAAACAAACATGAACCTGTATTAAGAATTAATAAAATAAAAAAAATTGTCTTACTCCTATACTGTTATATTCCTATATAACTATGATACGAGCCCGATCTAGTGATATAACTATTAGGGCATTTCGACCAAATAGGTTAGGATAGAACTGAATATGTTAAAATTAGTCACAGTAACAAAATTAGGGCACTCCGACAGTTATGAACCGCTTCCATATAACTATATTACGGTATATAGCTATATCCCTGGGGATATAAATATATCACGGCTACAATCATCTTATTGCGACACATAGACTTAGAAGACACGTGCAGTTGGCCAAACATTCGCCAGAAAGTGGAGAATGTAAATAGGATAATAATATGATTTTCCCTTGAAAAATAATACATTTTAAAGAAGATGTGAGTGAGATGATGACGCCGGGAGATGCCCCAGAAATAGTAGAATAGTAGTTACCTTATTAGTGTACGTAATACTCGCAACGGGCGAGTGTGTATGACCAGATGTATGAACTTGGACAAAGCAAAATGAGTATGTAAAGATCGGTGCAGTTTGCGCTGTAGATTCTACCTACCTCCATTGGAAAAGGCGCGAGTTTATGAATGTATGTGAACAACGGTACAGGGATCTTTTGGCGCGTGGCCACAATCGGAACTAACGCCGCCATCTTGGTTTATCAATACAATTTCTATGACAATTTCTCAAATGTTTACCAACAACGCCCCCCTGTCAATGTCATTCACGCGCCAAAAGATCCCTGTATGTAATTCGTACTCTCGTCAACTAGAACAATTTCATGATCAAAACAAAAGCCAAATTGCAATTTCGAGTGTATCGCCCAATTACGGAGCTGACCCATTTCAATCATTACGTAATATCATTGTGGATGACTCAACTGTGTCAAGGATGATGCAGTCAAGGTTAGTAGGTTAGTTTTCCATGGTTTCTAATGTTAATTATTTAGCATACTACCAAGTTCTTCTAACTGAACAGACAGCTGTGCTGCTGGGGAGTTTTTTTGCGCCATTTCATCTTCCCAGCTAAAGCACTAGGAAGTGGTGAAGGGCGGGCGTCTTGGCGTACTATCTTATGTAATTTTTACTTTAAAAAAAAGGGCTGATTTTGAGCGTAGTTTGAATAAATAACTTTTGATTTTGATATTATATGATTGGCGACTTGTTATAGTAGTGGTAGCAATTTTTTAAAGCTTTACGAGACAGTGTTTCATGATAATCGGTTAGGTTAGAGGAGAAATGGTTTTATACAACTATACAACATACCAACACTATTTGCAGCCAGATAAGCGGCATATAATCCCACTTCATCACCACATTCCTTAGTACCACTAGCACAGCACTCATTGTCACTTCTTCTTTTACGTCACGCGTCTCTCTGACGTCATCAAAGTTTACTGACCTTCCAATTATGTCTGAGAAGATCGACTTTTGCTCTAGTTTCAATAGCTCTTTCGTATTGACATTTTTTGGCGGGAGTTGCTACATTTATTGACACTGACACTTTTTTTTAATGGCGAATATGTTAATTTAGTTCAGCCTTGTTGATTCAAAGAATAAAATAACAGACCCGATTTTGTATGAAACTCAAAATGTCAAAGCAATTTTATAGATATTTTATTTCTGTATTTTTCACGGGTCTAGGTGAGATATCAACGCAATTTACTGGTCGATTTTTCGATCAACCAAGATGCACTCAAAATGATAGCTCTTTTTCAGTACTTTACTTGAATAATACAGTCATCTTCTTTCATTATGCTGTCTAGCAACACACAGTTACTCTGGCAACACTACAGGACTTAACACGATTCAAGACTACGTCTTACAACACTAGACAGAGAATCTTCAAAGCCTTAATTTCGCGACCTTGAATTCAGCGTCGGCAAAAAGTATGAATACTTCCAAACATGACTGCTGTTTTTACGCCAAATTCTTACTTTGACATTGGACTTTGATTCAGCATGGCGTTATTTCCTAGTATTTAATTTGGCAAATATGTGAATGGTACTTTTTTTCTTCTATTACTCTTTAAGGTCAAATAATCAATCTGTCTTTTCCCAGTTATGTTGGGGTCGGCTTCCAGTCTAACCGGATGCAGCTGAATACTAATATTTTACATGGAGCTACTGAACAGTATACCCCTTGGTAAGATTGGTTGTAGGTAGTAAAATATAGTGCAGAATAAGCGCCCCTTCTTCCGCAAATAGTTCACCATTGAGATCCAGAAATGTCGAAAGTATCACATCAAGAAAGTCCCGAATTTTTCAACCAAAACGTTCTCCCACAAACACGAAATAATGACACTAATTTATTGGCAACGCGACGTCTGCGGGTTTCCGCAAAAGGTGTTATACTAAAAATACAATGTAATTTATCATATCATATCAATATTTATCTTACATCTTTGTTATCCGCGTCACATGTGTTATGTAATTCAGTTAGCATTATTTTTGACAGACTGTATGAACGCCATCGTGACGAGAAATGCTGAGAATTTGCTCAGAAGGCAAAAAGGAACATAAGCTTTTTTGGGTCAAAGCAGGGTGTGAATTTCGGGATCTTGAAATTTGATCAGACATTTAGAAGAGTAGTTACCCAGTTACTAGGTTGTGGAGGTCAGATAGGCAGTCACTCCATATAAAATACTGGTATTCAGCAGCATCTGGTTGCACTAGAAGTCTATTCGTAAATTTGCGACTCTGCCGAGCATACGTGGGTGTGTGAAGGCGATCATCGTTTACCTATGATGCGATCTCATTTTGGGAGCATGATTAATACAGGAATTACTTAAATCATCTTCCACCTTGTCCGAACTGGGAATCGGATCGAACGTATGACTAGATGCAGCCGAATAACTATGAATGTCTTCGCAAGAGGCTAGCCCCTATCACATGGGACTTGGGTTACCATCCGTCCGGATTTGTCCGGACATGTCCGGCTTTTTGGCTGCTTCTGAGAAATTCCCAACAGAAAACCCAATAATGATTTGCCCGACCTGGGGACCGATACCAGGACCTCATGCTCTGCAGAACACTAAACTAAAGAAGCTTTCAAGAAAGAAAGGAGAATAAAAGTAAATATATGAGTCTATAAAAAAGTTCTTAAATTCTCTGACAGACGACGTTCTACTGACTATCCGTAGCCGGTAGAACGTTGTCTTTCAGAGAATTTTAAACCATGAAATGTTGCACAAGAGTTCAATTTAGAACGAAGGTAAGCACTAAGGAAGGAGTTTTGAATGCATACCCTGAAGGAGCTAAATCCTACTAGTATTATAAATGTGAAAGTTTGTGTTCTTGTGTGTTTGGATGTTTGTAACTCAATCACGCAAATACGGCTGAACAGATTTGGATGACATTTGGCACACAGGTAGTTTATAACCTGGATTAACACATAGGATTTTTTATCCCGGTAGTCATTCTCGTGAGATAATTTCCAACCTCCACGCGGGCGAAGCCGCGGACGAAAGCTAGTAAGAGACAAAAGTTTGTATATAAGTTCGTAGTTTTTGAAAACTCAATGGCAAATCCCATAGAGAACACTGCTTGTAAAGTCAAGATCGCCTTTTGAGGAAAGAGCCACGCAGATGTCTCTTTTATGGAAAAAAAATCCAATTCTATGACACTGCTAGCCAAACAGATACAACATAACGTAAACAAACGTTAATTTATGACCATATTCAAATCCTTTCCAATTGATGTTATTTCCACGTAAACTATTATCAACTTTATCCTATTGTTAATTAAGTTGATTCCAGAATGACCGCTACAATTGAAAGACTCATAAAAAATATTGAAGTCGTATCGCAAACTGGACTTTATATCACGGTATTAAGGGATTTTTTCCAAAAACACACATTTGTTTACATATTTCGAAGCTAAATAGCGAACCGTAAGTAGTTAACAAGATCGTGCGTGTTGTTACGTTCTCCATGACCGGTTCGGTGACGTCACTGCACGTCAGTCGTCAGGCTACCAAGGTCAGCTAACCGCGTTTGACGTCACACTGTACACATCAATGGATATCACCTGGAGTTTCACAAAGACTGTTGTTAAAGATTCTTTGAATCTTTTTAAACAAAAGTCTTGGCGTTTTATACAGCTTGTATCGGAAAGGTGTGGTCATATTTAAGCGTGTGGCACAGATCACAAAACTTAACAACTTCCTCTATGGGACCAACATTGTTATTGAGGTAAAATAATCAGCCGTTGGTCCTTTTCTAATACATTATATACTAGGGTCAGGTTTTTCTTTTTCGTTTCGAAGGTACTTCTATGTTTCCTATATTGTTTGAGCCCAGTAGGTGGCCACATTTATTGCGTCAGAGGCATTGTTCAGAAAAAGGGTGCAGGTGAATGGATATTCGGGACACTCTAGCAGATGGGGTATAGTCTGTTCAGCAGCACCGCACTCGTACTGGATGTGGGATGAATTGGTAATGCCCCATTTCGCCAAATTATGTGTGCAGTGGCCTATTTGGGTACGTAATCGATTCAGCGCTTCCCAAATTGGCCACTGCAGTTCGCGACCGGGAGACAAGTGTTCTTGGGGCTTTAGGAAGTCTTGAGGTGGTGCATACCTTTCCTCCCACAATTTACTTCGCTCTTTATATGGCCGGTGCCTTTGATTGCCTGCGTGGAGCGTAAGAAGCTCTTGTGACTTTTTAGCGTACCCGGCGTACTCTTGTATTCGTAGAGGGGATGTCGGGAATTGGATTCTTGGTTCTTTGGTCAGGTGTGTGTGACGAAAATATCGTAAATTTTGAGCATGAATGTCGATGGCTATAAGAGTAGGGGAAGACCAAAGAAACGATGGATGGACTGTGTGAAAGATAATATGGATAGAAAGGGAGTGACTAGCGAGATGACGACTGATAGAGAAGTATGGAAGAAGAAGACATGTTGCGCTTGCGCCGAACACAAATAAATTGGGATACCCTGCATGACGATGATGATGAGTTCTGTCTGGCTGACACAACGCAAGCTCATAAACACTGAAGCTAGGGTCATCTTCGGAAGATATTTTAATCGAAAATAAAAAATCATTTATTGACACTACGCTAAGAATCAGCACTTTTTGTACTGGTGTGACCATTGGACTTCCAAGTCATAGGTCTCGAGTTCGAACCCAAGGCACGCACCTCTGACTTTGCGTATTGTATAATTATCACTTGCTTCAAAAACGGTGACTCAATACTTGTGAAGGAAAATATCGTGAGGAACCATGCCTGTCACATATTTCTCAATAGCATGTGAAGCCAAGTCAGAGGCCCATAGGCATAAAAACTCTGACACCAAGTTAGTCACTAACCACACGAAAAAGAAAAACACTTTGTGCGTCAAAATTACCTAAGACAGTCCCCCAAAAACCCGCCGGACATCTGTTAAAGTGGAAATTATATTTACATCAATTGGAAACAAGGATCTGAATAGTATAATATAAAAGCGTGATCAAAATAGGTAAGATCAGGTGATCTGCTTTCAAATTAATATCATGTTATCTGTTGCGATTGGTTGATCAAAATATCAGTAGACAATCATAATGAGATATATGTGATTTGACGATAGAATAAATTGAATAAACTTAGTTAATATTACTTAACTTATTGAGTAAAGACGTAGCTATAATATATATTAAATATAAATCATAGCTCCCCATATTAAGATATATTTCCCATAGTAACCTCCGAGCGCCCCAGACGGAGCTATAATATATATTAAATATAAATCATAGCTCCCCATATTACGATATATTTCCCATAGTAACCTCCGAGCGCCCCAGACGGAGCTATAATATATATTAAATATAAATCATATCTCCCCATAATACGATATATTTCCCATAGTAACCTCCGAGCGCCCCAGACGGAGCTATAATATATATTAAATATAAATCATAGCTCCCCATATTACGATATATTTCCCATAGTAATCTTCGAGCGACCCCAGACGGCGCTATAATATATATTGATATAAATCATAGCTCCCCATATTACGATATATTGCCCATAGGAATCTTCGAGCGACCCCAGACGGAGCTATAATATATATTGAATTTAAATCATAGCTTCCCATATTACGATATATTTCCCATAGCAATCTTCGAGCAACCCCAGAAGGAACTATAATATACTCGTATATTTCTATTACGTCACCAAAATATGTGGACAGATATAGCAAGACATATTAATATATATTATGGTATATTAAACCGCAGACCAAATGATAAGAAGAAGAATAGTATAAAATAGTATAGCTACCGTGAGTAGCCACCACACACGGTAGCTACACTATAATATATATTTTATAATGCTGCTATTATATGATATACACCACAGTATATTAATATATAATATAGCTTCGTCTGTGACGGCCTTAGGTTCATCCACCTACATCAGTCACGTCAGCGTCAAGTCGCCGATCAGTCACGTCAACTTCAGTGACGTGTGTGAACAGATAGTCAGTCAGTCATAGTAACGCCTGTTTTGTGTTAGCAATACAAGTTTTGACTTCCCGGTGACGCGATGTCGACTGAGTCGCGCCGGTAGTGACGTGACTGATGTCTGTAGCCATTGTCCTACAACTTCTACGTAACTATATTTTTTAACGTGACTGATCAGCGACTTGACGTTGACGTGACGGACGTGTGTGCATGAACCCAAAAGGAAAATTGGAAACGATTTCAAGGGTTACACTTGCTACTAGTAAAGCAGTAGTGGAAATTGTAAATGATTAAAGTCTCAAAAGTAAGAACGTTTGTAATCACCAGTGGAGTATCGTAGAAAATGCAAATAAACTCAAAAAAACATTTACTTATGAATTGTCAAGGGATCGGTCAGGAAGATGAAGCTAGTTACCCATTTCAAAGCGTAGAAGCTTAGGTCCCTATGGAGAAGAACGAGCAAAAAATCTCCATGGACAAAAGACTGTCCATTTTGCCCGTTCTTCTATCAAGGCTATCGTGACTGGCTTTTTTGAGCTACCACCGAATATATTATTTAGTTACTCTAGAGAACAAAGGCATGTTTGAAGTTATGATAAAAAGCCAGAACTCAAGTCATTAGTAGGTACCGCCAATAGTTTTATATATCTTAATCTCAGTAGATTTGCACTGTAAATGTGGGTTTTATTGGACACCGCAAGGAATAACGATGTTGGGCAAAATGCCATATTCACTACCGCCCAGCTATGTCGCAGACAAGCAGGCATACACCATAGTGTACATGGCTTACTAATGTTGGGAGACCGCGCGTGAATAAATATGAAGTGAAGATCCTAGCCGTAACACTTAATAAAACAAATATATCCTTATAACTACGAAAAGATTATGAAATCGCCATTTTTCCGTGCAATTCCGCGTGCAAAACAATCAAAATGAACAACCAACTCCTCTTACCGGATAAAACGTAGAAATCACATTTAACATTTAAAAAATATCACAATTACAAAGAAAAAATAGATTGCAAAAAATGTTGTATCGAAAAGCTCAAATGACATAAATGCTAAACTTGACAGATTTTTGGCTTTTGGAACGCTCCGTCAAAAAATACAAACGGCCAGTTTCGGACCATAGACGCGAAAAAAGTTTCAACACAAAAGAGGTTAGGTTCGCAAACGTCAAAATTTTAGCGCGCTTTTTCTCAAGATGGCGCCGTGACACGTGGCGTTTTAAAAGTGTGGCAGTCGTCTGCTGAGATAATTTCCCGCGTTATTTTATTTCTAGACGTTACATTTCGCGCTGTTTATTTTTAGCCACGAATTTCTATCGGAAAGGGGACGTCGGGTCGTTCACTAGATATTGTCGCTTCGTTATATTGATGCGAAATGTTTTCTGGCAGCAGGCAATAAGTATGTAGTGTTAGTAGATACTTCAACGATAAGTCTGATTGAGCAAATTGCTCGGTAGAAATCGAACTTCTAATATAAAGGTAAGCATGCACTCAATCCCTCTCACAGAGAGGAGGTCAGTGTCCCAGAACTGGGAACGTCATAGGCTATGTTTATACTATGCACTCGAGGCTTCATCGAGGATTAAACTGTCTTTGGAGCTCAATCAACAGGGTCTTCTTTAGACACTGATTATAGTCCCAATTACCCACTATTTTTTATCGCGGGATGCGCCTGCTCTTGACCACGATCTCGCCTGATTGTGGTGGATGTTCACCGCAATGAGTCACATTTACATTTGCTGGAGAAAATAACTAGCTTTAGAAGGAACACTCTTTTTTTGCCCAGCTCCGGCAAACCCAAAAGGAGGGGAGAACTTTAACTGGTACGATAGATGGTAAGATATTTGTCACAGTTTTTGTTAAAACTCATGCAAAATGTGACCATATGTGAGACAGACATATCTCGCTACTCGAGTGAGATGACATTCTAAACATCTCAACCCACTCGATATTTTTAGTATATCGAAGTTCAATGATTTGGCTCAAGGAATGTACGATTTACGAGCACAATCATTGGATTAGCCAACGATTCTTAAATCTTGGTGTGTTAGAATTTTGAGAGAGTCTAAATAAGCGGTGATTCGGGAAGACTGCAAATTTATTATTGTAAAACTATACTTTTCCAAAAGATTTTGGGATCGAAGGAAAGTCTTTCATTTAACCAGAAATTCCCTAAGGGCTCGTGTAGACGGCACTGCAACCGCGACGACACCGCTATGCGTAACCATGTAGATTGAACGCTGAAGCGCCGCCGCCGCGCCGTCGTCGCACCGTCTCCGCTTGATTTTGCCATATGCCATTCAGCAATCCGCGACGTCAGCGGCGCAGCAGCGGGCTGGCAACGTTGCATAGCTTAGAGGCGCGGCGGCAGTGGCACGGTGGCGGCGCGTCGATGGCGTCGACGGCCTGAGCACTAAATGATTTTCTCAAGAGCTTCTTCGAGCTCTGGGTTGAGGTTTACACTTGTCAGGACTGAATGGCTGAATTTACTTTTTCTTGTGATATAAGTCTTAAGGTAGCTCAGGGTCGAGTTGAATGGAAAAGGTAAGGGAGGGATGCTTTTGCCCTGCTGACTGTGGGTTAACTAATTTATTATACGTCTGGCATGACAGGTAACGAAGTAAGAAATAGTGTCCATGAAACTAGGACATGGCACTGAGCTAAGCTGTTTTTGGGAGCCTTAAATATGGTGTAAAAAAAATTGGTTGCCTGTAAAGTCGGTATACGGGCGAAAGTTTTACGTGACAACGACTTTGAGTGGTAAAATAATTTTAATGTGAATATTCATTCGTATAGTAGGAACAAATGAAGGGACGCGTGCCTTTCACTTTTTATGTCTGTCTCTCTCGCTCTTAGGCGGGCTAACCATGCCCGAGTGGAAGGGACGCGTGCCTCTCACTCGCTCTCATTGTGAGCGCATAACGTGAGCGGAGCGCAACGCAGTTTCTTGAAGTGTCACCCGGCAAACCAATTTATAAGACGTTGTCACGTCAAAAGGGCATTAGGAACCTTTACTGTGATGTGGTTTCACATATTTCACATAGGCCTAGGATGAGGAAGATTTAGACGAACTAAGAGTAGACCCATAATACTGTGACCCTATGCTTTCTCGCATAGGGTCACAGGATTATGCTGCGATGGCCGTTTTGTGTGGTATGACGCATATTTTCCCCAACTTGTTATTTTTGTGTTTGTGTTTTCTTCGCGTCATGTTTTACCTTTTTTTCTTTCTTGGACTTATAGGCGGGTAAATTGCTGATTTTCAGGCCACAGCTCTGACGCTACTAGAAAAGTTCAAATCCCTACAGGTGTGTAATAGTCTCAGCAGTTCATTGGCATTTGTATTGAGGTCATGTATTCGTGTGCGTGACGCCAACGTGTCGCGGCGTGTGCATGTGTGAGTTTTTAAATGGACTCTTATCTGCTTGTGTTCATGACTTCCTGGTACTCGCTAGCGTTACAGCAGAGGTGGTGGAATGTTGGGTTTTATTTGTTTTTAATGGTCAAGTGAGTTAGAAAACTATTTTGAATGTCATTTGAATCCTAAACAATTAAATTACGCGGTTTTTTGTAAATAATACGGAATAGATAGTAGACGCGCCCCACTCCGCTCCGCTCCGTACTAAAGTAGAGCATAAGGTACAGTAATCGCGGAGTGGGGCGTGTCATCGTGGATAAGCAATCAAATAACAGTAGAATTTTAAATAAAAAATATTAGAAAAAAGTTAAAAAAGAAAATTGCTGATTTCGCCGGATGGAAAGCAGTGGAATTAGCGTGCCCAGGTGATTCCTGTTCACTGTTGCTTTGAAGGCAGACCGGTTATATTCTATATGTTCTTTTGACTTTTAGGGTCTAATTTGTGAAATTAAATATGCTCCTCCGCCATGAACCTAAAATCTAAGATATTTGCAAAATATGCAGCAAACTTTTTTATAAAACTAACAACAAAAAATCCAATTCCCTACCCTACACACTTGAAGGTAAACAAGGTCCTCATTTGCATACTTTTCATCGCGTCGTTATTACCAACTTTACAGAAGCACCTAAAATTAACCGTTTCGTGAGTACTTTTACACAGAAAAATCCAGTTCCCTAGTGAACTGTCATCCCATTTCATGCTAGGGCTTGACAGTCCATTTCAAGCTTACTTTACCAAAGTTTTCACTAAGAAATTTTAAATACAACTATAGAACGTAAGTCCCATATTCGTTGAAACGCGGGAGTAAAACTAACAACCCTGAACATGCTGCGTCATTCAACTGTTTTACGTTGAGCCACAGATTAGTACAGATGTGACGCTCCGCAAAATCATTTAAATAAAAAGCGACTCTTACTCCGACAATAAAGTGCAATTCAGGTCGCACAGCGCTAATTACCGACAGTTATATTCAGCTAGAAGTTGCCTCTCTATCGCGTAACTTTTATATCTTCTCACTATGTTACGCCCACAGAATTCGACAAGTCGAGCCCGCCGCGGCGTGTCCAATCTGTGGTTAAGCGCAGCGCGAACACACCGCGAACTACAAACCGAAGTAAGAAAAGACGCGGTAGCTACATGAGCGAATCTAAACGAACTTAGCTTCGTTCCCAGTGTATTCAACGCACGCAACCGTCAAATATTTAGTTGGATTGTCCCTGACATGTGAAGATGTTATTACTTATTAGTATATACGTAGATTGGCAGAAACTTTAAGGCCAGTAATATAAGTTGCACGGCATCCTCCAAAATCAAAATCCAGAAGTAAAAAAACCAAAAATTCCAAGACACGTGACATCCTTGGTGGATGTCACAAGTCTAGGAATTTATGCACAGCACTGGTCCCGCGTGGTGAATTACTGCCCACTCCCTCTCACACATAGGAGACCTGTGCCGCAGGATCCAGCAATGGGGACTTTGTACGCGTTTTATCAAAAAAATTGTTGTTTTTTATTTGCCAAAGGTCTTAAAATTAACCATGTAAAGAGTACTTTTACACAACACAAAAATCCAATTGCCTACACAATGTGTCGATAAATCCAATATTCGATGAAACGCATGAGTAAAACCAACAACACTGAACATGCTGCGTCATTCAAATGTTTTGAGTTATCAACACACGCAACGGTCAAATATATATTGTCCCTGATATCAGTGAAGATGTTATAAGTATCTACGTATAGTGGAAATAGGTTGTGAATAACAACTTTAAGGCCAGTGATATTAGTTGCATCCGCGAAAAAAAATCTAAATCTAGTTTTAACCCTAAAATTCAAACACATATGACATCCACCAACCGGCACTGAGCCTATTAATAATATTTGGGATGTAGAGATCCACTATGCGACAAATCGATGAAGAAAGTAATATAAGTAATAACTATCAAAGAATTGATACGTTCCAGTGACACATTCCGGTGATTTTTTGTGATTTCGGGAGAAGAGGTCTAAAACCTTCTTTCCAAAGCTAAAATGTTGAAGAGTTATCCTGAAGAGAAACTGCTACATCAATTATTAGACACGAACTAAAAAAATCCACAAAGAAATTGAAGACGCAAAACCTTTTATACATAAAAATCAAACATCATTGTCTATGGTAGCTGAAAAGGACATAAAATTCTAAAACTAACACACACCAATTTTAAAAATAATTGACGAAAACAAAACCAAAAACGTGCAGATAAAAGAGCCAATATCAATGAGGTGCTGACTATCATGGCTCCTTCGATATTGGCAGCAAAATATTTGAAATTAATCGGTCTAGTCTATTAGGACAATTTAAGAGAAGCATATCCAGCAATGGATTGAGGTCTTGATAAAAGGAAATCCATACTAGTATTGTAAATGTGAAAGTTACTCTGTCTGTTATCTTTTCACGCCTAAACGGCTTATCGGATTTGGATGAAATTTAACACACATGTAGACCATGACCTCGGTAGTACGTTTCCTTGGGATAATATCTGACCTCCACGCGGGGAAGCCGCGAGCTTAGTAAGTAATATGTGAACAACCAAGAGGGTAGTTCTAACTTAAGTTTAAATGAAGGTAGTTTTGAATTTACTCTGAATTTTGGATAGATTTGAGGTCGATTGATAACTACATATATCAAAACTTGAACAGCCTGATTTTATATAATCTTATCTTTCATCAAGGTCAATCCACTGCAAAAAACTTCCCAAGAATTCAGTAAGAAATCTAAGATTAAAAACAAAACAATTTAACACTCTTTTAACGAGGACTTTTTCACAATAGCTGCCATCGAAGCAACCACGAAAGATTACAAAACAAAATGAATACTTACCCCTTTAATTTCTTCTAAATCTTTCGAATCCAATAGTCTTCGCCTCGCAGACGGAGTCTCTGGGCTCAGGTCATCAGTCGGCTCACTGATCGTACTCTCAGTACTAGTCTCCATAGATTTAACATCTTCCAAATGATTCGTGCCTTCCTCACTTTTTTCCGTTCTCTTTTTCAAATAATTCTCATGTTCAAAAGTTTTATTTTCAAAACCAGTACCGCAAGGAGATTCTATATCATTATCGAGAAGTATTCTCTCATCTTCTGAGTCTATATATTTCAAATTAGCTCTTGCTTTTCTAGGTTCAGCTTTAATATCATTCTTAGGAGCTTCTTCGTTAATTGTATGATTTAATTCTATTTGTTTTTTCGGCGTTGTCCCTGAGGAGACGGGCTGCGAAATCTGTATGTAGGAAGCGAAGTTAGATGTATGCTTTGGCGCTTTCGATTGCTTTTCTATATCACTTTTTATATCTTTGATTTTATGTCCTTCAGAATGATGTTTCTTGTAATCTAAATCGCCATTTTCTACATGGATGACAGTGGATTTTTCTAATATCTTTCCTATAGGATTGTTTGGGTCTAGCTGGCTTTTAATGCTGGCTAAACGTTCGGAAGGCAGTTTTGAAGTTAGAGAAGTGGACATGGAACTATTTCTATCGTGAATTGGTTTCGCTAGACACACTGGCTCGGATATAGTCTTACTTAGTGATAAATCTGAGTTGGAGTTCGATCGGGAGCTAGACGACCCAATCTCCCATCGCAAACCATTTTTTTCGTACGGTAGGTGGACCGGTACTGGTTTCTCGTCTTTAGGGACGATTTTCGTATAACCTACTGTACCATTTTCGCAATCCTTTAGCTGGTTTAGATACTGTTCGGTGTACCGCGAATCGTTCGCTGGTAGTTTCGTTACGGTCATTTTTTGGTCGAATCTCTTTCTGATCTCGGACACCGAGGGTACTTCGTTCCCGTTCGTATCTTTGACACCGTTAAGCATCCCTCTCTTGTAAGCCGGCGAGGTTTCCTTATACGATCTTCGTTCCGGTCTCTGGTGTTCAAATATTACGCTTATTTTTGGTTCTTGTGACGTAAAATGCGACATGTGAACAGTGTGTGTTAGTTCAACATTTATTTCATGCTTTGCTGTAATACCTGGTGTATCATTCATGGTACTGGCTGGCTTACTGATCAATCGTGAGTACTAGGATGTTATAAAGTAGCAGGATGTAGCATCAATGTTACACGTGAGTGGTATTACAAGCAAATATCGCATCTATGTTACTACGGTGACACGTTTTGAAAGGTTATTATTGTATAACGTTTTCTGGCAGTTAGGGCCTTTCAATCGGTGCAAGTACTACTATTTTGGAAGCTGTCAATTTAATGTTTGGCTCTTTATTAAGTGCGATGTTAAAGAACGTACACACACACTCACACGCGCACACATTATGTTTGTGTGCCTGCGAAATTTTCGAAAAACGAACCAGTTGTTTGTGGTTTTGGTAATTTTGAAAAAGAACATAGCTTATGATGATGATGGTCTTCGGGACAGTTCGTTGAAACGAACATTTTCGAAGTGATGTGATGATTAATATGATTGATGATATGATTGTATGTAGAAGTTTTTTGGAGTTTTAACGAATGAATTTGAAAACAAGAAATAATTTAGACACAAATTAACAATGATTTAAAATAAGTAGACAGATGGATGACGTCTTCAGAAATTATTTCACATAATATTACGTAGTTTTTTTTTTTTTTTTTTTAAATGAATTACGTTAACTCTATTATGTTTTACCTACCAAAATCCAAGAGAAAAAACAGCCAATCGGGTTACTGGAAGGCTAAATGATAAAAAACTTTTTGCATGCTGTCATTGTGACAACTGACAGTGACGGAAAACCACACAAACATAAATGATCTGTAGAGTGAGAGAGTGACAACAATATATCTATCTCTTTTACACTTAGGAATAGGCAATAGAGAGAGATGAGAGAATACAGTTTACAAAAACGCATAATGTTGACAGTAACATTTCGCCAGTTATGTTTAAGGCCCATGTAATAGGGGGCGAGCCTATTGCCATCAAAGCAGACTTCGGGTTGCTACTGAAACTCTTAGATGGAAAAACCCAGTAACTTTTTCCCCGACCCGGGAATCGGGACTTTATGCAGTAATGTTTAAATTCGATGTTATAAATTAAGCAAAAAACATGTAAGGAGAAATAATTAAATAGATTTTTTATTTCGCTTACCAATGCTTGACATAGGATCACGCCAAAAATTGAGAATCCCCTTTGGACACTACCATCAATAACCTCTGACCAGCACATTGAAAAGAAATAAATAATTCTAAAAATATTCACGATGAGAAATTCGTTTCAAATGTTATTTTAAATTGTTAACACTTTCCAAGGATATGTGCGGTAGGTCGTACGATAGTGGTAACTAAACTAGTATAAACTAACCTCTTATATTATATAATTAGCCTGTAAAGTTCCCACTGCTGGGACTGCGGCCTCCTCTCCGTGAGAGGTGGAGTGGGCCGTAATCCACCACGCGGGACCAGTGCGGGTTGATAGAAGTTACATGTCTTCGATTTTTGTGGTTCTAGGACATGCCGGTTTCCTCACGATGTTTTCCTTCACCGTTTTGAGAGCATTATTACTATGAATATTTACTATAGCTAGGTAATTTTCTCGCACTGGGCCCGCGTGGCGTATTACGGCCCACTTCCTCTCACAGAGAGGAGGCCGCAGTCCCAGGAGTGGGAAAATTATAGGCTAATTATGCGATTGTAAATATTATCTATATTCTCCCAACTATGTCGGGTTTGGCTTCTAGTCTAACCGGATGCAGATGAATAAAGCAGTATTTTACATGGAGCAACTGTGTAATCGACCAACATTGGTTTGAATAGCTTTTGTAAAAAAATACTAGCCAATATAAATCTATGCATGCATTTTGCTTCGTAATATTCTGACATTCTAACCTGAATTAAAATCTGGGGGCCTACCATTAACAATATCCAGTTTTATTTTAATATTAGTTCAGTGTAGGAAAGAGATGAGGCTACAGAACGGATAACTCCCTCTCTTTCCCCCACTGAAGTAAGATTAAAATAATACTGCTCTAAGAGCTGCAGGTAGGGCCCCTGTTGTCTTTTTTTATTTAATTTTTAATCACAGAAAGTCGTGAAAAAATATAAAATTGTCACTCCCCCACGCTACAGATTCTTTCAGTTAAATGTGTCTTGTGTAGTGTTTTGTAGTTGTAGTCGTTTATGTAGTGTGTAGTGTTTTTTTTGTGATGACCGAGGGTTTGTTTTCGTTTTCGGCGAAAAAATCATGATTCGGCCATATTTTAGTTTTCGGTCATAAACCAGCCAAGCCGAAAATCAAGTTCGTGAATTGTCGCGCGTCATTCGGCTTAGTTTGTAAAGCTCCAATACAACAAGAAATACACAAAATTTTGTATCCTCTAATGGAATTATCGTATTTTATTTCTTTTAAAGCCTATATTTCCTCTTTCTCTCCCTAGGTGTAAAAAAAAAACAAATAAGATTTCAGTGTACAATGGAAATATTAATATTTTTTAATGTCTAAATCATTTTCGTTTTAGGCCGAAAATAATACTAAATCCAAAGCATTTTTATCGTTTTTGGCTGAAAATCCACTTTCAGTCGGATACTAGTTTTTTCTGAACCGTTTTTAAGAACTTTTTTATCTTTTTAATATATTTTAGTTACTAACGGATTCGAGAATTGTCTTGAAAATAAACTACTTATAAAAAAAAAAAATTGTTGTACTTGGTTTAAAAAAAAAACTTGTAACACTTTTTTTAGCTATGTTTTTGTTTTTCTTGTATCTTCAAGTAAATAATATCTCAACTAACCTTGTTGCATATAAAATGATTTGTATTAAAGAATTCGTGATTCGTTCTCAAACACTTTTCAGGTCAAGGCAATCATATTATTCAACTGTTTGAGAATTTTACAGACTTATTTTTACTAATCATTCAAGAGATTTCGCCTCTTTAGAGATTCAAGAGATTTTTCAGATTCCTAGACAATATTTTAAATAAAGTTTTTTAATTTGTTTCAAAAATATTTTCTTTAAAACTAAGATAACTCTTTCCATTCTTCAACTTTTATTTGATGGAAGTAACGTAGAAATAGAAAAAAAAATGATACCTTTTTGTTTTTTTTTTGTGTATAAATTGAACAAACACTAATAATTGTTTGTTAATATTAAACCACATCGCAATGCAGACATTCCGAGTCCATTTTTAAAACCTATATAAGTTCTATCGACCATAATTTATACGATCATCAGAATATGTCCACTAAAAAAAAATAATGAAAAACAAAATATCTACCAAAAAATTATAAAATTTCGCAGACACTCAAAATAAAAGTACTTATAAATAAAAAAAGGAAATATAATACATTGATACAGAAAAACAAAGAAAAAATTACCTCTGAAATCGTTGCCGCAGAATTCCTTGCTTTTCTTGCAAATCTTGACGGATCAGCTGCTGGTGGCCTCCCAATATCATTTGATATAGATTTCGACCTTGAAATCTCCCCATAATTCTGATTCTGCTGCTGTTGAATCCTCTGCGTCAACGGTATATAATTCGCTGGAGAATATTTGTTATACCACTCCGCATGTGACATTGCTAAATCAGCAGTGGTTGGCACAGGTCTCCGATTCCTCGGTAAAGGGTCAGTTGAGGTCTTGCTACTCTCACTTCGAGTTGTCGAAATATCTCTTGACCTGGACTCACTTCTTTCAGACCTATATCTGCTGCTGGAGACCCCGCTGTCAGAATCAGCGATGCTCGGGGCTCGAGAACTCCTCTGTCTCTCGGCCAGAGTCTTCCTTTCCCTATTTCCATCAATATCAGAGAACCTCGAGCGGTACTCAGACCGTTCGTAAGTGCGTAAGGTATCATAATTCCCGCTTGTGGATCTGTAGTAAGGTTTCTCGACTGTGGATGATGTCAGGGTAGATCTGTAAGACCCTGAAAGGCTTGAGGAGGTGGTGCTGTACCGAGACGGCGAGACGACAGGCATTTTCGCAGATTGTTATCGTTTTCTTCCTAGTGTGTTTGACACATATCCTTAATATACTCTTGGCTTATGCTATCCTAGTCTAAGTTAATTTTAATTCTGGACGGCGGTCGTTTTCTTTGCATTGTTTTGTTTTATTTACTTTTCTGTAGAATTGTTGGGTTTGTTTTCTGGAACAAAAGAGGGATATTGGTTAGTTATCAAATTGAACTTCTTCTTTTCGTGTGGTTAGCGACTAACCTGGTGTCAGAGTTTTAAAGCCACCCATGGGCCTCTGACTTGGCTTCACATGCCGTCGAGAAATATCTCTCAGGCATGCCGGTTTCCTCACGATATTTTCCTTCACCGTTTTTGAAGCAAGTGATAATTATGCAATACGCACATGAATCCGAAAAGTCGTGAGTAGAGGTGCGTGCCTTGGGTTCGAACTCGAGACCTATGACTTTGCAGTCCAACGGTCACACCACTAGGCTATCACTGCTCAAATTGTACTGATCAAGGGATATCGTGTACGTAATTTGAAGTGGAGTAGGAGACACCAGCGCGACTTACTAATACTAATCGTGTTACCCAGTAACTGTGTTCTGGAAATCATATACACAGTCGCTCCAAGCAAAATACTGGTATTCTACTGCATCTGGTTAGACTGGAAGCCGACCTCAAAATAGTTAGGTAAAGCTAGGCAGATGATAACAATTGAACTGAGGTGGTCACTTGAATCACTTGTGCTTGCTTTGGGTTTAGAGTTAAACCATCAAATTATCAGTAAGTACACAACAACGGGAACGCGTGGATCGAGCGGGACTCAGCGGGACGCTCTTTAGGCGCTAACTTTCAGTTATGTGCTACATTTATTAGGAATGATGACTAAATTTTTTTTTTTAGTCCGTGTTGGATATTATAAAAAAATATTGGATACGTATTTTTTTTTTGTTACGTAATCTAAAGATTACGGCGATACATTGAGTTAAAATGTGCCATGACGTCACGAGTATGTAGATTTTATAATTACTTGTGACGTAGCGACCCCACATTCCCCAACTTAAAATGCGTTTTATATAAGTATTTATTTATTTATTTGATAAAGCAAAAAATACGTGTCTAATATTTTTTTATTGACTGACGGACTAGTAAGATTTTTTTTTTACCCCGGCATCATCCCTATTGTATTATCACATCTCTTATCAGTTCAATTGTTATCATCTGCCTTGCTTTACCCAACTATGTTGGAGTCAGCTTCCAGTCTAACCAGATGCTGCTTGAACTGATGAACAATAAAAAAAGCTAACATTTAATTTTGACGGGGTTAACTGCCTCGTTGGCTTACTAGTCGCACGTACAACTGCTTAATATGGGGTCCTAGGTTCAACTCTCAGGTCGGGCAAAGTGTTGTTGTGTTTTACCAGCAAGAATTTCTCAGTAGCAGCCCGTACCTAGATTTGTGCCCAGTTAATGAGAATAGTCTCATCCCCTATTACATGGGACTTAAACATAACTGGCGAAATTTGAGTTTGCTATACCATACGGCCCAACCTACCGCTCGGGGGACTACATGCGAGATGTAATGTCATATTTTTATCTAGTTTCAGTCAATATTCCTACAAATCAGGTCATTATCCATAGCTGAACGGTAAGCAAAGCTTCGAAGTACAATAGAGTTGGTTTGCCAAGAAATAGTCATTAACTCTGGCCTTGAGGAATTATAGTTAATATTAATATTTACAGAAACACGCATTTAGGGCATAGTTCATTTCATTTGCATTGTGTGGCTGAGAAATACCGGACAAGTGGGAGTCGGACTATCGTAGTAAGGTGTTCTGTAACACCAAAACCAATACCGTCTTATTACAAAATGAGTTCTAAATTTAATCTATAAATTCTAAGTTTAATAAAGATTATATGTATTACTAATAACAGTTAAATAAGTATATTTCATGTCATTACTAACGCTATGGACTTCAAGGTCTGCAAATAAAGATTTTTTATTAATAATCCTTATCAAACCTTCGAGCCACTTATTGTATTTAGAACTTTATTCCGATGGAGGTAAAGTTCTGAACACAAAACCTGCCTTTAGAACCGGGTCTAAGATGTCAATTTTTTTATTAGGAATAAGCCGAGTACCTAATGGTATTTCCTAGCTGCAAAAATGACTTCCATAGAAACTTTCATCCCATATTTAACCCGTTTAGGGGATGAATTTGCAAAAATCCTTGAGTGCTCTTTTTGTTAATATAAGGAAGTCTTGTGCAAAATTTCATTAAGTACCTTAGTTCAAGAGTTCAAAACACAATAAATCGTTTGAGTAGCTGAATTTCTGAGTACCTTAAAAACGCCACTGATGCCCTGAATCTAACTTAATAAAATATTTTTACATTTACCATTGACTCGAAAAACTCGGTTGTCAACCTTTAGGTTAGGAGTCAAATTCAGAATTAAAAAAGAATCACTAATAATCACAGCACATTCAAGTTTTTTGTCAATACTAATATTGTTTATATTGGTTCCCATAACAACCGGGTAGTTAATTCATTGTTAAATCAAAGTTAATATGTACATGTTTAATCAATTATGATAAGTATTTCCGACTATGTCACACAAAGTGATAAGTCATTGAGCTCTTTAAGTTTTGAGTTAAGATACATAATTACTGCCAAATTCTTGCACTGAAGGTCCACTCAAATCTGTGTGGTTCTTTCTACAAAAGACCATTTCAGACACTAATCTACATGGTCCACATATGGCCTTGCTTAGATTATGTTTGGACTTTAAAAGAGACTGCCACCTCCGAGTTTGTTATGGTCTTTCTTCTCAGAGTACTCGGATAGGAAACACTGAACTCATATAGTTTTAAAACATAATTTAACTTTGATGTGCAAAAGTGTTTTTTTTTACCAATTTGCGGAAATAAATATCATTTAATCAATGAATAGGTACTTTCCATATTCAAGTTGTAGAGGAAACTGGAGTATTTGTGGGTTTTGAAGTTATTTTTACAAAAGCACAAATTCGTTTACATATTTGGAAAACAAAATTGCGAACCCAGCATACGTGACGTCAAAATCAACCTGCCTAGCCTTTCACTACTATGTTGGGGTCGGCTTCCAGTCTAACCGGCTGCAGCTGAATACCAGTATTTTACATGGAGCGACTGCCTATCTGACCTCCACAACCCAGTAACTGGATAATACTATACCCCTTGGTAAGACTGGTTGTCAGACTTTCGGGCTTCTGACGACCCGTAACGACTGTCAAAGATCCACGAATGATACCTACGGCTTAACGAACTTTCTGAGGGACGGTATGTAAAGATGGTCACCCATCCACGGCAAACGTAGCTTAATCTGATGGATCGACCCGTGTCGCTGCTATTACTTAACCACAAGCTACATGACGTATAGGATAAAAATGTAAAATTATTTAACAGTACCTTTGGTTGGTGTTGTGTTATGACCCATACAATGTAAATTAGGTCATAGTATTTATTTTGAATACGTATTATACAATTTGTTTGAATTTATAAGTTTAGTTTATTACCTACTGGGTAATTAATTGTAACAGAACCGTATTTGGGATTTTAAACAAGATTCCTTAAATGACTATCACTGGTCCCGCTCACAACCGTTCTGACTGACTAAGTCAGTCAGTCAGAACGGTTGTGAGCGGGACCAGTATGGGTTATGGGTTTTTAAAATGGCTAGGAAAACCAGGTCAGAAGTAAGATAACCTATGGTAATATTGTGAAATAATTGACTAGAGTTTTAATAAATATGTCTCAAATTACACAATAATATTCAAGTAAATATAAATATTTTACATATTACACAATAATATGTAAAATATATATTTGATATTTTATGCGTAAGTACCTACTTATTAAGTACTTAAAATTACATAAAATTATGTTAATTTATGAATTTTTAAAACAAAATAATAATGTGTTTTTTTTAAACATTTGGTCATTTGTTAGAGTATACAAGTATTAATAACTTTACTAAGAGAGGCCCATGGAGGCCATATGAAAAAGAAAGATGAATATTTTACAAATGCTTGTTCCTTCTCTTGACAAGATTTTTTTTCTGAAAATCAAATAAACTACATCGTATTTTTTTATTTTTTTTGGGGTTGGTCGGTCTGAATTGGTCAAGCAGCTGAGATAAGAATTTTAAGAGGGATGTGTGGTGTTACACGAATAGATAGAACAAGAAATGAGTACATAAGAGGAAGTCTGAAAGTGGCACCGGTGACCGAAAATTTGTGCGGAAATCGGTTGTCATGGCATGGGCATGTGATGCGGAGAAATGAGAAAAATGTCGTGAGGAAAGTGTTGAGTGTGAATGTCGATGGCTATAAGAGTAGGGGAAGACCAAAGAAACGATGGATGGACTGCGTGACAGATGATATGGATAGAAAGAGGGTGACTACCGAGATGACGACTGATGGAGAAGTATGGAAAATTGCAGGAGAATAGTGATCGGTCCCATAATTCTGAAAATATTGTATTAGAAATTGGTTCCAGTTCATTACAATAGGCTATTATGCTTTTTGTTGTGGAGATACTCATAAATCAACTCTTCATTTAGACAACAACAACACAAGGATAAGACGGACGGTCCAGAATAAGCTTGTATTGATTATTATGTAATCAGAATCACATAAAAACTGACGTTACCGAAAACTTGAAAGCTGTGTTTTCTTAGAGAATAAAAGAATAAAATATGAGTTTTATCTTATTTACAACAAGCGTCTGCCTGTGTGAGATTTCTTGTTTTAACATAAAATATATCCTATCACAATCGGCAATAGTGTAGCTTACCATTTGTGAAAGAATTTTCGGAAAAGGATCAGTAGTTTCGAAGATTACTCCTTACATACAAACTCACAAATTTTTACTCTTTATAAGTTCCTAGCTGACCAATCAGACGTAGTCCTGTCAAATGTTCGATTTCGATTTTTCGACTGTACCGTTGGGTTTTCCAATTTTTTTTTCAACTCAGAATTCAGGCGCACAAAACGAAAAAAAAAAAAAACGTATCGGTCGAGCCATTTTCAAATGTTTGCGAGACTAACGCACAACAATTGATGTTTTTATATATAAAATGATTACCATATATCTAGAAATATACATTTTGGATAGCACTTTAGGTAATTTAGTTTACTTTACATTCAAGTAATCTGTTACCAATAAAATGAATGATTAGGTGAATGGCCTTTAAGACAAAACAATAATAATATTGTATCAGCTGTTTAATAGTATTTCTGATAACAATACAATTCTACACACAACAAATTATTTTTTAGTAACACATGTTTTCTTTTAGCCCCACTTTTCAGTATGATTTGTTATACAAATAACAATACACCTGTATGTTTAGCATGACCACAATAGAAACGAAACGAAACCCGTAGAAAACCCGTTTTTATGGATGTCATGCTACGCCTGCTGAAGGGACACTCAGCTCAGAGGTTTATAGTATACTCATATTTTGCCAGTGTGAGGAAATCTGCTCTTTTAGTGAAAACGAGCTGCAGCCTGCGACGTCGCCCGGGTGGAGCCTTATTCTTTTTCTAAAATAAACGAAGCCTAAGTTACTCCTTAAACCACCAGCTAAAAAATAAAATCGGTTCAACCTTTTCGGAGATTAGCCGTAACAAACAGACAGACAGACAGACAAATTTATTAAAAATTGTTTTTTTTGTACCATCATCACTGGCATTTAGTAAAAAGCTGTTGTTATGACTTTACAAACAGACACTTAAATTTTACTTATTTGTATAGATAAATCTGAAATCACCAACCCGTCTTGAGCAAGTGTGGTGATCAATGCTCATGCCTTCTGTGTACGAGAAGAGGCTTTTGCCCAGCAGTGAGGCAATAGTAGACTTATATTATTATTATGTTAATAATGTACACTGGACCGTCAGTCCAGCAGCACCTTGCTGTCTGGCCATTATTTTTGCCACGGTATTAGGTCTTCACCAAGGTAATAGTACTAGAAGGTGTGTGTTTATGTATGCTATGTATGGTGTGCTTATTATCTATGTTAGTAATGTTTATACGATCCACCTTTGTTAATCTCAAATGACCTAGAAAATGAGCTTATTGTCAATAAGTACAAAAGAATGTTTAACAAATACTGGATTCTTGATAACATGTAACAGTACAAATTACAATAACATTGGTGAATGTTGCCAGATTTATTTTACCCTTTTGTTTGGGTAAATTATACAAATGCGGGGGGTGTTTTTTTTGAGGATTTTGTGTGATTATTTTTGCGATGTTGTGAGTAAAGCCCGAATAAGTTATAATAAAAATATTGCGACATTCATGTATTGGTTTTTGCTAGCATGGTTTCATGAAATGTGAAAGGCAACAGTCAACAGTGTAATGCAATTTTTTTACCAGCAGAGTTTTCTTAGATTGTCATCAATTGCCTTACTAGGAGAACGAAAATTTCGCAACTGGTAACTCTCATTCGTAAAAAAAATACTGCCGTGTTCGTCGCAAGTAAAACACAGTTACCGCGATGCGTATTCTATTAACCAAGGTCATGCATTAAGAATTGATCCAATTAAAACCACCACGGACATTCCGCGTACAAAAGAGTCCACATAACAAAATGAAATAGTTTTAGGCAGAATAAGAAGATACATTACCGTTAAAAAAATGCGTAACCTGATACCACTAATATAAAATTGATATTATTCGTCAAGGCCACACGTTATAAAGCATTTCTGAAGCGTAATTACAACTTTCACACGTCTTCACCGCCTCGCACTCGCAAAATCGCCAAATATAATTCCAAAAATACATTCCAGTGTTATATTTAGCGACATAGCATGACACAGCCTAAGTTCTTATAAACACAAATTTAATCCGTTTATTCACGTTACATCACGTGTTTGGTACGGCATAACGTAAATATCGATCGTTAATAACCAGTTTTCGTGTGGAAAATACATTAGATACTCACAAAATATGAAAAAAAATCTCCGGTAACTTGGTAACAGAATCACACGTTTATAACTTCGACTGTCGTGTTTACAACAATTATTTCATTTAACACTCGCGTCGTACACTTTCATTAACACTTTTGTATATTTAATTGTATTAAAATGGAGCGTATACGTCGGAAAAATATATTTTCTTGTGCTCCTATGTAATTTTAGAAGGCTCCATGACTCCAATGGCCTGACGTCACTCAGATTGTTGGCAATCCTATTTTTATGCCACTTCCTACTCAAACGATAAAATGTCTTACTAACTTTATTTTTCGTGCAATTTTAATCCTTTCCACAATGCAATAAAGCATACTTTAGATTTACTTCAAGGATTATAAACCTGTGATGGAGAATTTCAGTGCTGCCATAACAAAAAACAAATTTTTATTTTACTTTTTTATTCGTGACTCAACACCAGCTGATTGTTTTCTGTAAATAGTTTTAATTTATTATTGATCAATTTTGTTCATGGTTCAAAACGAACGAATGCTTATTTTATTAGAAAATTGTTCCAAGTTTAATAAACGATTAAGAAAATACATTATATTTATTCATTTGACGTTTATAGTTCTAGCGATTCAGCTACTCATCACTAGATGGCGCCAGTTATATTAGTAATTTCATTTGACATAAGATGTCTCTATACGTTTATTTTAGAGCAAAAAATAACGGTGGAGACATCCCAACCATGGGTCTGTATCTAATCAATAGGCGAGTAGGAATCGTGATACGTTATATCTTGACGACAAGTTAAGGGCCCTAGCTGTATATTATACAGTGAATGTCTGAAAAGGAAGAATAAGTAATTTAGCTTTTTCTTAGTGTGCCGATGGCAATCGAAATGGACTCGAACCAGAATTCGGCTAAGTTTAGCTGTGGTCTGATGATGTAGCTAGCTAAAAAGGTTGGTAGAGGGGCTGACTGCCCCACGAACCCCTTGTAGGTCCTATTTTCTTGAGTCTGAATAAAATCGGATGCCTTGGCGTGATCTACGCACCTTGCTATTCTCAAGTATTCCAAAATGGAAATCAAGTCATTTATTCAAATGAGGCACTTTTTGGACGTCAAAATTACATAAGACAGTCCACCCTTCACCACTTATTTTATGAGACAATGCTAAGCAGTCTTCTTTGTCTTAAGACACGAGTTACTTACCAACATAAAGGCGAGAGCCCAGAAGGAAAGATCAGCCATGACAGTTGGTAGTGGTACATTGGCACTTTTGAATAGTCAAGGAGTTCGTCAGTCAGTCAGAAGGATGAAGCTAGTTGCCCATTCTAAAGTAGTATGTCCCTATTGAGAAGAACGGGAGAGACTCTTTGGACAACTTGGAGCATCCAAGTTTGACGCTATTTAATTAAATGCATGGGTCGGTAATACCTGAAATTCAAATTCTTTATTTCGAACTAAGTGTACAGAATTTTGAAGATGTCTTAGAACTTAGTTGCCTTTGACTGTTAAGGATCATACAGATCAGTGTCGTTACTAGTCTTGTTGTGTCAATAACAGGTTCTGGGGAACCGTTTACAAACGCCAAATGTATAAAAATAGATTTCATAGAACTGAAAATCAGCGCTGTGCTGTGGGTCTCCATAGCACAGCATCATTCTGAGTGGAAGCCTTCTTGTCACAGTCATGACGTGCCAGCAGCTGCCTACTATTTCTGTTTTGTACTCGTTATTGTATACGTATTGTTATTGTTTTGTTACCTACTCGAGTTTTTATTATTTTTTTATGCACGTGTTTCTGTGACGAATAAAATTATTTTTCTTTCTTTCTATTATTTTCAGTCCGGGAATCGAACCCACAAAATGTAGCGAAACACTGCTGAGCTACAGAAGAAGGCATTGAAAGTTTATAACCGGTGTAATCAAGGGTATAGCTAAATAAAACCAGGAATACTGTGTACAAATAACATTTATTAATACGTTTTGCAGAAATATTGATGACAAGGGATTATTGGTGTCAGTTTTAAAAGCATCACGTATTTCAGTCATCAAAAGCGATCAAGATTCATTTAATTTTCGACAACAGGTTAGGTTAGGGCTCAAGACAAAATATATTTACTGTCAAGGAGCTACAAGGTCAAATAAAATTAGCTAGCAAAACTCCACTGACGTGACGGGTGACGTGATAAAACAAAACTAAGATAATTTGTTAATCTTTTTGGGGCAACGACCGTAGTTAGTAGAGTAATTGAAGTATCAGAAGAAAAAAAGAACTGTCCGTCTGTGATCTAAACACATTAAAAAAAAAAACTTTATTTTTATTTCATTTATTTGTTCTCGATATTTCAAGTAAGTCCACTAAAAAAAAAAAAAAAAACACCAAATCTTTTTTTTATATTGATGAGATATCGATACAAGCTCCACCACAACGCCTGCGGGGTTTCGCTAGCAAATTTTAGTTGACTCTGTATAAATAATTTTCAAATTCCCATATGGTGGGGCAGTCACCTATTCAACTTTAATTAATAACTTAGTAATTTTCATTCAAAATATTGACATTGACGTGGTAGGAACAATAATAAGGTGCAAGTAGAAATTAACCTTTAAAGGCGTGTACAGACTTGTGTAATGTGTATCGTGTAATGTAACGCGAATAGTGTGGACGGCATACAAACGAGCACTGCGTTCGCGCTAAAACCCGACAGCCGATAGATCAGCACGAGAGCCAGCCCGAGCATTACATGTAAATGTATGATTCCGATCCCAGTTGCACGCGGCAGTGCTGCAACGGGGTTCGAAATTGCCGCGACATCGCTGCCCTGCTTGGAATGTAATCTCATATAAACCTATTGAACATGTATGGGGACCAGTAGTGACGCGGCAGCACTGCCGCGTGCAGCTGGGATCGGAATTATACCTTTATGCTCATAGTGCGTCCACACGCACAATTCGCGTAATATTACAAGATAAATTACATTACACGCGTCTATACACGCCTTAAGGTACCCAACAAATTTATTCCTTGACTGTACTTACTTACATACAAATATATTAGTAAACATTCGCACGGCGAAAATATTGTTAATATTAAAAATATTATTATAATAATTTAATGTTACGATTGTAATTGTGACCGGATCGTCATAGGAGAGAATTGTGACCGGATCATCATAGGCGAGAATTGTGCCCGGATCATCATAGGCGAGAATTGTGCCCGGATCATCATAGGCGAGAATTGTGCCCGGATCATCATAGGCGAGAATTGTGCCCGGATCATCATAGGCGAGAATTGTGCCCGGATCATCATAGGCGAGAATTGTGCCCGGATCATCATAGGCGAGAATTGTGACCGGATCATCATAGGCGAGAATTGTCTAACCGTCTTGGTCGGCTAGTATGCTTTAAGACATAACCCACTACTAATTTATTTATACAAACACTTATTAGCGACCAGCTCTTACGCCCGGTAGGTACTTCGCATGGGTACAATGGCGACATGACAAAACATGGATATTTCTGTGCTATACCTAAATTCAATATTAATACAGGGTGGCAGGGACGTTGACGCGAAAACTGATACCATGGAGTCAGTACATGATTCTGGAATATTTTGTGGGTAAAGTGCAATACCTACGCTGTCAAAATGTATGGAACAGATGTTTTATTTTATTTTAAATAACCAATAAAAAAATTCAACGGGTTCAGAATCATGTACTTACTGAATCCATGGTTTCAGGCTTCGCGTCGATGTCCCTGCCACCTTGTATATTATGCAGTTAAACCTTCCGGAATCAATGCTCGCGACGTTAATTTTATAATATGTTTAAAGAATATAGATATAAAAGATACACTTTATTGTACATTACATAAAACATACAGGACAAAAAGTATAAATCCACAAAAACATAACCTAAAAATATTTCTCCATTCTTCTCTATTTCCAGGATGTTCAATGTTGTATGGTCCGTAAACCAGGAAAGTTAGTAGGCCGTACAGTCTCTCCCAAAGTTGTAATGCAGTACTATACAACCTACTACCTCACCCAGTCTACGGCGTTATATTCTTCTCTTCTTTGTCGTCTTCTTCTTCTCTGCAACTTAAGGGTAAGCATCTAGAGTGGGAGTGTACGGTCGTGGAATGAAAGGTATAGCCATTTTCTAATATAACTTCTACTGACTGATTTTTGTGGAAGATTAGCTACAATAGGGATGATGTCTGGGTAAAAAAAATGAAATTCTAATTAGTCCGTCAGTCAGATAATAAAAAAATGTTAGACACGTATTTTTTGCTTTATCATATTAATAAAAAAATTACTTAGATAAAACGAACTTTAAGTTGGGGAGTGGGGGTCGCTACGTCACTAGTGAGTATAAAATCTACATACTCGTGACGTCATGGCACATTTTAACTCAATGTATAACCGTAATCTTTAGATTACGTAAAAAAAGAAAAAATACGTGTCCAATATTTTTTTATAATCTCAAAGACGGACTAAAAACAAATTTTAGTCATCATCCCTATTTTGTTAATTTCACGTAGGTAAAACATTTTCATTTATGCGATTCATACACAGTTTAAAATCGACATTGTCGAGTAGTATAGCACCTTTTATTTGAAATATAAATAAATATAATAAATTTAGTAATAAACTATACTAGGCACAATAAATATACATTCTTAATATGAACAATAATAATTATTAAACAAGTATATCAATAAGAAATACACTATTTTTCAAAACACTCATTTTTAATTGGAAAAAATACAGTTGGGTTGTTGTTGTAGGAGCCCAAAAAAAATACAACTACTATTAGATTCTGATTATTACGTACCCAATCTAGCATCAAACATAATAACATAAGAGTTCAATCAACTTAAAAATAGCTAGGTAATTACGCAACTAAAGACAAAAACAAAAAATTAAGGGTATTACTCTGAGGTTTATCTAAAGGAAACCAATTAAGGTGAAGTTCTTTAACATACACTATAAGAGATGTGCCAACTATATTAAAATTAAGTAATCATTAATTCTACTAAGTGCTGAAATTAATAAAAAGGTGAACGTGAAGGGTGCAGACGTTTTAAAAGAGTTATCATCGCACATCAAGTATTTGAAGAAGTTCGGCTTGTATGACAGTCTGTTTATATAGCTCGATGGGTCATATTTACGACCAGGACATAGATAGCGGTCGCTTTACGACCGAAATCGTTCGCAAAGTCCTAATGCCGTCCCTAGACTCGCGCGACGTGGTTGACAAGCACGTGATTTTTTCTTGATTGTTAACCATCTAGAGACGCCATTAGGACTTTGCGACCGAATACGGTCGTAAAGCGACCGCTATCTATGTCGAGGCTGCAGCCCCAGGACCCTATTCTTAGATACACAGTATAAACACATCCCTTTTATGCGATTAAAACAAGAACAGAATTACCTTATTCAAAATTTTTACGTTTTATCTGTTAAACTAACTTCAGTTGCGCCGCGATAGGCACAGATACAAGATTTAAGATCCAGCTCTGTGTCAGCTGGATCTTAAATACAAGCTATGTGAATTTAGTACGATAAAATTCAAGGTATTTTTTCTTATTTTAATGACAAATTACACTAGACAGCAAAAAAAGTAGAGAAAAAATAATAGAAGAAAAACAAAATGGCGTAGAGCGACGAATTCCCGCCAAAACTGCGCCCGCGTATCACCAAACTTGTGTGGGGGACGCACACACTCACGACTCGACGATCGCACGACAGAAACATGACTAGTTTGTTGTAATGACAGATTTATATTAAGAATACTAGCAATACACACATACAACATAAACCACACCTGTATTCCCCGAAAGAACACCTCTGCCTAAGCCTTCGGAGATTAAAAGCGTGAAACTAGCAATATTTGTTGTATATTACTTGTATTCTTTTGTAACTCCTTCAAATGTGACAGGAGTGGATTAACGTCAAAAGGTTTGAAATACGACAAAAGTCGGAATAATACGACAAAAGTCGGAAAAATACGCCAACAGTCGCAAAAATACGACAAAAGTCGCCAAAATACGACAAAAGGTCTGGTCTGCGTGCGACTGAAAAGTCGCGCAGTCGCGTCTCCCCAACGGTTAAACGCACAAGTTCGGATCTACGGGTTCCAGTTGAGGGGGCCATTGGGCTAAAAATACATGAAAATTAAAATAATAATAGTATTTGGCACACATTACAACATTGAATATTAGCAGTTGAAAAAAAGTAAATACGAAATGAGTAAAACATTTTCGATTCAAGAAATATAAATTAATATATTTGTTCAACCACAATCTGAATGATTTTGAAGGATATTGCTAATCCATTGCTTGATATGTTCAAAAGTTTGTCTGTTCAAAAACGTAAATAACGCAATGAATGTTAATGAACTATCAAAATGAAAGCCATTGCTACTGTAAGTGTAATACGTAAATTACCCGCTGCACTGTGGCCGCGTGGTGGATTACGGCCCACTCCCTCTTACAGAGAGGAGGCCACAGTCCCAGCAGTGGGAATGTGCATGTTAATCAAATGACAATTACATCTGTAGCCATTCAAAGTTGTAATGTGTGCTTTTCAGATAGAATTACAAAAAAAAAATACAAAAAAAATCGGTACAAAAATAGTAAAAAGATATGTGCTAGAAAAAAGTAAAGTAAAAAAAGCGCCCACGAGTGGAGTTTACTCCTTAATATGATTGTCTTTGAATATG
Source organism: Agrochola lota (assembly GCA_947364205.1). Taxonomy (NCBI): domain Eukaryota; kingdom Metazoa; phylum Arthropoda; class Insecta; order Lepidoptera; family Noctuidae; genus Agrochola; species Agrochola lota. The sequence continues at coordinate 793,349 of OX376246.1, read as the reverse complement.
CAAGACAAAGAGGGTAATTATACGCATCTCTTAAAAAAATAAAATAACAACACCCCACCCCCCTCATAAATTTTACTCCTCAAAAAATGTCCATACCCCGCCATAAATGAAAATCGATTTTTAAAGAGTAAACTCCAAAAATTAAAGAAAATAGTAGTAAAAGATACTGAACTAACATTGTAATTTGCAGGTCATTTCTTTCCCAGTTGGGGTCGGCTTCAAGTCTAACCGGGTACAGCTGGATACCAGTATTTTACATGGAGCGACTGCCTATCTATCTGATCTCCACAACCCAGTAACTGGGTAATACGATAGCCCTTGGTAAGACTGGTTGTCAGACTTTCGGGCTTCTGACGACCCGTAACGACTGTCAAAGATCCATGAATGACTGCCGGGACCAACGGCTTTACGTGCTTTCCGAGGCACGGAGTAATCTCGGTACAGACCTATGTAAAGTTGGGCACCCATCCACGGAAAAACCCCGGCAAGCGTAGCTTAACCTGATCGATCGCCCCATGTTGCTGTTATTACTTAGATTCAGATCAGATTGTGCCTATGTTAATTAAAATATGATTCGCGACCATAACATATATTTATTTAAAAAATTATAATCATACTAGCTTTTGCCCGCGGCTTCGCCCGCGTGGATGTCGAAAAATATCCGACGGGAACGTACTAATGGATTCAAAAATAACTTATAGGTCAATCCAGATTATAAACTATATGTGTGCCAAATATCATCCAAATCCGTTCATCCGTTTTTGTGCAAACATACAAACGGACAGACCAAAATTCTAAAAACTATATTTTCGGCATCAGATTCGAATATATATTTTTTTTGAAACTCAACCTTAAAGCATTTATTTCAAATAAACCAATTACAGGCACTTTCGAACTGTCAAGGGGTCGGTCAGTCAGAAATATGAAGCTAGGCATGCTATTTATGCTATATATTCAATGTTAGGTTTGACTTCGTTACTATTTTATTTTACTTCGTCTGCGTAGAGTACAAATTCTTTTTTTCTAATTATGAATTATTATAACAATAGCAATTGCAACAGCTTTGTTCATGGCTAAATTGTCCTCCACTACGTGTGATATTTGAGGAATACTGTAAAGAAATACCTACTGTAAAGGACCGGTATCTACCTAAAGCCTTCACAGTATTTCTCTAGGTAGATACAATATTTTTCACTAATTCGGAAGACACTAAAACGATCAGGCTAGTTGGAGAGCTAACACGTGAGCAAGTCACATAAAATTGGCCGTGAGAGAAACAGTCTTGCCGCAAATCAACTCCAGCAAATTTCAGAGTTTGTCCCTCTGACTTATTAATAGTCATCGCGAAACAAACCTTGATTGGGAACTGCAATCTTTTAAATTCAAACGGAATTTCATTTGGTATCAATGGTATACGCGGCACGGGGACTGTCCCTCCTCTGGCAGATCCAGTTAGTATTTTGGCCTCAATAACATTGCGGTGGAGAGCTGTAACTTGGAGTCTAGTTCCATTGCACAAGTACAAATTATCACGCTATTTGCTATGAGGGATGAGCAGTATCGCATTCTTTTCGTATCCTAACTATCCTAATCTATATCGATTCTCCCGGGATGGGGGCGGTTCTCCTGGGGAGGGGCCCGTGGCTGAATAATATCAGCCGCACAGCTAGATCGATCAGGTTAAGCTACACTTGCCGCGGTTGGTGTGTGGATCATCTTTACATACAGAGACCAGTCTGTTCCTCGGAAGCACGTTACGCTGTTGGTCCCGGCTGTCATTTGTGGATCTTTGACAGTCGTTACGGGTCGTCAGAAGCCCGAAAGTCTGACAACCATTCTTACCAAGGGGTATCGTATTACCCAGTAACTGCGTTGTGGAGGTCAGATAGGCAGTCGCTCCATGTAAAATACTCGTACTGTAAAGTTAGAAACACTACACGTGTACATATGTTATTTTTACTTGAATACAAAATTTAGCGAATGACCAACTTCAATACAAAACTTCATCGCCCTTTTCAGACCATTGTGGGCTGAACTTAAAAAAAAAAAGTTTCCAACCATAAGCCGAAATATTAGTGATTTTAACTTAAAAAATAAAGAACTTTAATTAAAAACAAAATTTCGACCCACTTTTCTCCCCCTTAAGGGTTGAAATTCTAACAACACCGTTGCGTTAGCTTCCAACCAAAAAAAGAAATTTTTCTTCGAAAATTAAGGCCCTTTCAACTTCATCCCCCTTTTTAACCCTTCGGGGGTAGTATTATCAAAAAGGCTGAGACACGTATAAATTAATTTTCAATCGTCAGCCTAAACACAAAATTTGAAGATCCCAACTTCAAAACTGACGGACTTTCATACAAACTTCCATCCCCTATTTTAGCCCTTTAGGGGTGGAATTCCCAAAAATCCTTTCTTAGTGGATACTTACTCTTCACAAAGAACACACCCTCCAAGTTTCATTTCTCTACCACCAGCGGTTTGGGCTGTGTGTTCATATATCACCAGTCAGTCAGTCAGTATATAATATAGAAAAATCATCAATACAACTCTCCAAGTTCATATTACCCTATTGAATGACTCTTTCATGAAATCATGACATTTAAGGCCAATTCTAACTTAAGGAGTTGGATTGCTGATTTTAATTATTAAAATTCTATAAATAAATACTTGGTACACTCGCGAATCATATTTAGATCAACATACAACGTGATACTAACCTGCAAATTGCAAAAAACGTAAGAAAATTAATTTTCATTCTTAATTGCGCGGGCTACCGTGACGCTTTACTGGCGTAACTGGTCACCGCCTCCTTCCATAGACCATGAGTATTCGCAATTCCAGAGATACAGTTGGCGTCAAATAACTTTGCCGCTCTGAAGCTAGGTTGCGCATGCGAGCTACTGTTTTTTATGGAAGATTGACTACTGCGCAGTCATTTGTAGCCTACTTCAGAGCGGCAAAGTTATTTGACGCGAACTGTACCACAGGTGCCTGCTGGGGTTGCGGATTTGTCCGAAAGGGATATCGCGGCCCCGGCACACGGGCAACGGAAGGAACACGGGTGGGTTTTAGTCGGTAGAAATCTGACACGCCCTCTCGCTCCGAAAAAGGTGCGTTGCCTACTCAGTTTGAAGAGGACTCTTCATTACGGGTTTTCATAAAAATCCATTTCCACAATGAATTTAAAACATAAGATGACGTTCATCATTAATTTCATTCATTCGTTCATTATTCAGTCACGACTCAAGAAATTATAGGCGTTTTGACACTTTTGACAGGTGCCCGGACCTGACGTCTCAGTGCTGTCATCTAGTGAACGTCATTCAGAAAACCCTCTTTCATTCCTCATTCTTTTGCCCATATCCAAATTTATTACTGCTCGCTGCAACATGTCTTTTTCTCCCATACTTCTCTATCAGTCGTCATCTCGGTCACTTTCACACAGTCCATCAATTTTTGTTTTTTGTTTTCCTTTCCACATTCATAATAGCCACGATAATTATAAAATTATATCTAATTAGGTACATAGTAAGCGCGCAAAATCCTATATTATCAAATGATAAATATGTTGATATAAATATATTTTTGGTATATAATATACATATACAGGGTGGTAGGGACATCGACGCGAAAACTGATACCATGGATTCAGTACATGATTCTGAACCTACATAAATAACCGACGAAAAATTTCAACCCTTTTTTTTTTTGATGTTGGGTCATCATCAAATGACTTCTCCCGCTCTGGGCAGAGCGAGAGGGTGTGTCAGACTTTTACTGACTAAAACCCACCCGTGTTCCTTCCGTTGCCTGTGTGCCGGGGCCGCGATAACCCTTTCGGACAAACCCGCAACCCCAGCAGGAAAATTTCAACCCTGGGTTCAGAATCATGTACTGAATCCATGGTATCAGTTTTCGCGTCGATGTTCCTCACACCCTGTATTTATATATTTGTAATCACTTTCTCGAAAACGGCTCTAACGATTTCGATGAAAGTGCTTTACTGAAAATTCGTTTTCTCCGTATTTTCACCCGAGCAGAGCTCGGTCGCCCAAAGTGTAGAACAAGATGGCTACCTGAGAATAATGACATGGCAGCATGGAATTAGTAAGTACCATAGCTATTACGGCAGCATGGAATTAGTATGTACTATACATGGAATTAGTATAAACTGTCCTATACTATTAAATGAGCATTCTCTATTTTCACCCGAGCAGAGCTCGGTCGACCAGGTACTGGTTTTTAACTTTACAAAACTATTTCATTTTTTACACTCACTCTTCCATCCACAATAGACTCCATCGTGCCAGTATGACCCGATGGGGTGAGCAGAGATGAAGGACACATATTTCACCAGTCATTTTATAAATGGGTTTTCCCCATTATGGCCAGTTATGGGCAATATGCTCGACCCTAATTACATGGAACTTTAAATATAACTGGCGAAATATGGCTGTACCTCTAGACGTATGAGAAATTAGGGTGTAAAGTTCGCTCTTCCTCTATAGAAAAGGGAGGTGTCGTGTCTGGTGGGCTGCTGCCCGACGATTGATGTCGGGCAGTTGTATACAGGGTGGCTGGCACATCGACGCGAAAACTGTTACCATGGATTCAGTACGTATGATTCTGAACCGTTGAAATTTTTCGTCGGCTTTAAAAAAAATATCTGCTGTTCCATAGAAAACTGCAATACCTACGCGGTCAAAATGTATGGAACAGCAGATTTTTTTTTAAATACCCGACGGTAAATTTCAACGCAGGGGTGTTCAGAATCATGTACTGAATCCATGGTAACAGTTTTCGCGTCGATGTCCCAGACATCCTGTATATGCTAGTGGCGCGGTAAACTTTACTTGCGCGATGCAGGATCTTGCGTGACGTCGTTCGTATGTGGCAATGTAGATGGCGCCACATACTTACTATACACCTCTGCGTACCTCTTTGCAGGATGCAGGCGTAATGTTATGTTATATTTCAAGATCAATGTCCCCGTTAAACGCGCACAAAGTTAGACTGGGCAGCTATTGAGGATATTCTCCATGGAAAAACTAACACTTTGCCGGACAAACGAATCGAACCGAGGACGGCTCAACAGTCGCACCGGCTGCTCAGCCGTCCTTGGTTGGTCTGGCTGCTGACTTCTGTTTCTGTCCTCATCTTAAGGCCACATTGAGGTCTCCAGCATGAAGCTTCAGTCCAGTTACATGTCTTCCATCACAGGACCTGGAAATTATAAAAATAGTACATTAATTTTCAAATATCTTCAACATAATCCGTAAGCAACATGTCTTCTTCATACTTCGTTGTCTCAGTAGTCACTCCCTTCCTATCCATGTCATCTTCCACACAGTCCATCCATCGTTTCTCTGGTCTTCCCCTACTCTTATAGCCATCCACATTCATACTCAGAACTTACACTTACTCAACATTCAAACAAAATAACAAATGCCAGTGACTCAGTGACACTGACAATGCAATGCTTATGGCACTTTAGGCAGCGCCACTATTATGCTAGCGGCACTCTGTACCCACTCCACTTGGCACTCTGTGCCAAAAAGTAAATAAATTCTTAATTACACATAATATCAGTCATCAACTTCTGTACAATGTTAATTTGTCAAAATTATCATTTGAGTATAACAATACATTTTATTGTGAATGTCAAACTGATTAACTTTGACGTTTCATGGTATTCGGTAGTGATAAAGAATTTTAATATTGACTAGCTACAATATTTTTGTATCACAACCGGGAATCTCTTTGCCTGCATCTCACCTTATGGTAAGTTAGCAGTGATAGATAGCCTAGTGGTGTGACCGTCGGACTGCCAAGTCATAGGTCTCGAGTTTGCACCCAAGCCACGCACCTCTGACTTTTCGGATCCATGTGCTTGTGCGTATTGTAAAATTATCACTTGCTTCAAAAACGGTGAAGGAAAACATCGTGAGGAAACCGGCATGCCTGAGAGATATTTCTCGACGGCATGTGAAGCCAAGTCAGAGGCCCATGGGCAGCTTTAAAACTTTGACAACAGGTTAGTCACTGACCACACGAAAAGAAGAAGACCTGATAGTAAGTGATGATCAGGCCGAAGGTGGAAGCGAGCTTCACCCGGAATACCCAACAAACCGAGCAGAACATTTTGCCCCCACTGGGAATCGAATACGGGACCTCTGGGTCTGAGACAGGTGGTCTAACCACTAGACCACAGAAGCGGTTAAACTTAGCCATTACAAAATAATAACATATCGAAAAATATCCTTACCAAAATAACTACTTATAGAAAAATTCGTTACCAAAAATTGCCAGAAAGTTAATATACTCGGTAATCATCATTAGCCTAGCCTTTTCTCAACTGTATTGGGGTCAGCTTCCAGTCTAACCTAATGCTTTAGACCAGTATTTTACATGGAGCGACTGCCTATTTGACCTCCACAACACAGTTACTGGGTAATACGATATACTTTGGTAAGACTTGTAGGCAGACTTTCAGGTTTCTCACTACCTGTAACGACTGGTTATACTGACTGGTAGGCATTTGAAGGATATTAGAGAAAACAACAACACACATCAAAGACAAGACGACCAGGCGGTATGATAATATTTAAAAAACAAAATCCGCACACCACTTATCTAAATTCGGTTATAACTGAAGAAATGGTGGCTCAGTGGTAGGTTTGAACCCTGACAGGCGCTTTACTTTGTGTTCATAATTTCATCACCCTGCTCTTAAAACGGTGAAGGAAAACATCATGAGAAAACCAGCATGTCCTAGAACCAAAAATTCGAAGACATATGAACAACCCGCCCTGGGCCCTAACCACCGGTAGCTTGGACCCTGCTGCCAACACCGGCGGACCACATGTTTTTTTATATATATATTTTTTTAAGTTTTTAAAATCTAATTTTATATAGATAAAAATATATTACAATGAGGCGTCTATTATTGCCCCATGGCAGGGCAAAGGCTCTTAAACACAGAAGGCGCAAGCATTGATCAGACGCTTGCTCCAGACGGGTTGCGATTTCAGACTTAATTAGAAACTATGACATAAGTCTAGGTTCATTCAAAAGTCATTTATTCAAACTAGGCTGAGAATCAGTACTTTTTTCGAACGTCAAAATTACATAAGACAGTCCCCCAAAACGCCCGCCCTTCACCACTTCCTAGTGCATTAGCTGGGAAGAAGAAGTGGCGCAACAAACTCCCCAACAGCACAGCTGTCTGTTCAGTTAGAAAAAAAATGATTATATGTTATATTATGCAAAATAGGTACGATATTATCCTTCACCGATATCAGTAATGTCCGTATACCAAAATAAACTTATGAATATATAAACATATGAATTGAAAAAAATCACATTGGTTGACTATAAGGTCTGAAATGTCTGATTAAAGTAAATCCTATGTCAAAACCGAGAAAAAACAAAAAAAAAGAATACAATCAGCTGACCATAAACTGTAAACCAACAACGACAATCGAAGAAAAGAAAAAAAAAAAGCTCCGAATTCAAAACATGAACGTCCTACATTTACCGTTAATTCTTCAATCATCCAAAAACTCACAATATAAAACGGAACTAATCTTATAAAAAAATTATAAAACATTTTTACGATTTTTACCGACTTTTGCTTTTTTACTTTATTTGCGCGGTGCGAAACATCTGTCTTGTTTTCTCACGGTTCGAACGTTTTTAGGGTTCCGTAAGGATACTAAGGCTCCGCTGTTCGCCCGTCTGTCACAAGGGTGTATATTTTGAACCGTAATACGTATACACTTGAAATATTTGCAGAACGTGTACTACTATGGTCTACTAGTAAAAATAAAAACTAAAGGAGGAGGATTTTATACAAAAATGAATAAAAATGTAGCGTTAAATATTTTACGATAGCCCGACTCGCACTTGGCCGCTTTTTGTTTTTTATTATTTTTATAATTTTTTTGGCGTAAGGAAACCCTCGCCACCTGTCAGTGTAAGGGGATGCCATGTAGTATTTTGCAATTTTTCGATAATTTTAATGGCTTTTTGGTTACTGTACTAAATTACTTACTTATGGTAATTGTAGGTTTAGTGATGTTTTACTTAAATTACTTAGCTTTTTTAAAGTAAGTAGGTAATTGAAGAAACCCATTTCAAATAATGAAATAATTATTAATCTGTGTATTGGTGGCAATTACTGTATTTTTGAAAATAATAGTCAAAGTCAAGTAACTCCCATATAAATTTTATTAATTTTGCTTGGGTAGTTTTAGTAAGCTTCAATAATACGTATTTTTCCCACATAGTCTATGTGGATGATGTTGTAATAAATTCCTGTCACAGTTATTTACATAGCAGGTAGTGGCATTCGAATTTGTCGACATTGATTTTCGCTGAAATGAGATTTCGACTACATTTTATAATGGGAAGTGGTCGGAGTAGGAAGCAAAACAAAAATCTGCGCTTCGTTTTTGAAGGTTGATTCTCTAGACAGGTTTGTTTACCCAAACACTGATTTAGTGCTAAAAAAATATGCCCAAAATAACCGCCAGGTGCAAGTGTGGGTGTGCGGGGGAGGGGGGGGTGTCTAGCAAGTGTCTAGACAGCGGGGGGTGGAAGTAGCGGGCGCGGGGGGTCGTCTAGACATAGTCTCATCGACTCGCCTGGTTGCTACGTTAAACTTGCCAGCTCCTACGGACTATGGGAGCCTGGTACTTTTGTAATTGGAGGTGGATTTATGGATCAGTTTTAGGGGTTAATTGGGGTGGTTAATTAATTGTTTTAAGATAATTTGGGGCTAACAAGATTGATTAAATTCATGAGTATAGAAATAATATAAAATTCATGGAGTATATAAATAATTAAAATATACTTGTATTTAAATGTCGTGAGGAATGAATACTATAAGAGTAGGGGAAGACCAAAGAAACGATCGATGGATGGACTGTGTGATAGATGATTTGGATAGAAAGGGGGTGACTAGCGAGATGACTACTGATAGATAAGTATCTATGGAAGAAGTAGACATGCTGCTACGACCACTAATAGATAAGGACAGAAGAATAAAGAGATGTCTCTAAGCTTGTTTTTTTTTCGATGGTGTGAAATTATCAAATAATTCCTCCAGCTCCGCGCAGAGCGGGAGGAATTATTTGATAATTCCTCCCGCTCCGCTGGGTTTTAGTCATTAAGAGTCATGTCAGACTCTTAATGACTAAAACCCACCCGTGTTCCTTCCGTTGCCTGTGTGCCGGGGCCGCGATATCCCTTTCGCAGTTTCCCGTGACCCCGGCAGGCATTGGTCCTAGCGGACCCCTTCCGAGGTGCTGACATCTCTTTGAGGCGCGCGTTCCTTATCGGATTTTTTATGGTTTAATCATTTTATTTTAAATTTGTTTTACATATAAATTTTAGTGTTAATTTTAAACTATTTAAATAATAATTTATATTTATACAGTCGTAATTAATATTAAATTATTTAAGAAATTAAGATTTAGTAATATTTTAATTAATAACAAATTTTGACGTTACTTTCTAATGATTGATCCAAACACAAATAAAAAATCCGGAGCACACGTCGTGTTATAAATATAATTCGAACAGATTACGTGTGACTCCGGATTTTTAATTTGTCTGTTTGTGATGTCTAGTTTATTATACCTTTTTAGTTGGCGGTTTTGTCGTAGTTAGGTTTTGCTTTTTATAACCTTTATTTAAACCCCAAAATAGGGTTATAATACATATATTTTAGAAATGTGCTATTTATGCTCTTTCATACGATACCCGACATGGTTTTTTTTTTTTAGTTCATGACTTTATGTCTTCTAGGCGCCATATTTAATTTAATGTTACGTCACAATAGCCTATAGTCAGCAGATCAACACGCTTCCAACGATAGCTTACCTCATTTGTCAAATTATAATATAAGTACAAGTTTATAAGTTATGAGGGAACGGATGAACATTCGTATAACCCATCTATGTGTGTATGTTCATCTATACATACCGGTCCGAATCATAACCCTCCGTTTTGCTTCGCCGTAGTCGGGTATAAGTAGTTCGTTTGTAAGAGGTAATCCGTGGAAGTGTTGATCCGATTACAAAGATTATTTCACTTCAAAAAAGGTATATTACTGCTGAGTCCCATAGGTAGGATATGTTGAAGCTATGGTATGTTTGACTTCCACGCTGACGGAAGTCACGATCAGAAGAAAATTTTAAATAAAATATAATATTCATATCTGTCGTAATTTAAAAAAAAAACCTACTCAAAAATGAGAAAATACTTACTATTCATTATTGGAAGGCAAAAATTATTAAAATATTTACCTAGAAATTGTAAGTTATATCCAAATTCTTCATGAAATTGCCATGATGTCATCTGTTTTCAGGTTAAGTAACTCCAGTCTGCTCCAGTCTTCAAAAATCCTGAAATGAGAAATAACAAAAAAAAGTTAGTAAAGTAATAAAAAAATTAACGCAAAATGGGGGTTTCAAAACCTTTTTATTAAGATACCTATGTTATTGTATGGTAATCAAGTAGGCAACCTACCTGATGAGCTACTTAGTCAGTAAAGTCTATCTTTCGTTATTTTTCGTGTTGTTAGTGGCTAACCTGGTGTCAGAGTTTTAAAGCCGGCCATGGGCCTCTGACTTGGCTTCACATGCCGTCGAGAAATATCTCTCAGGCAGTTTCCTCACGATGTTTTCCTTCACCGTTTTTGAAGCAAGTGATAATTGTACAATACGCACATGAATCCGAAAAGTCAGAGGTGCGGCCTTGGGTTCGAACTGGTTATCTATGACTTGGCAGTCCGACGGTCACACCGCTAGGCTATCACTGTTGTCTATGGACATCTGCAATACGAGAGGCATCGCAGATGCGTCGCCATCTCGAAGACAAAGCTGAAGTGTCTCATGTGCCAGTAATGATGGTATTCATTCAAATTCACGCCAACATTTAGCACCACTTTGACAAGAGATTGGCATTGCTAAAATTTCTATAAAATATTGTCTAACAATATCTACGAGGACCTTGTGGCTAAGTTATAACAGCCGCACGGGTCGATCCATCAGGTTAAGCTACGCTTGCCGGGGTTGGTCCGTGGATGGGTGACCATCTTTACATACCAAGACTCCTCAGTGCCTCGGAAAGCACGTTAAGCTGTTGGTCCTGGCTGTCATTCGTGGGTCTTTGACAGTCGGTACGGGTCGTCAAAAGTCTGAAACTCTGACAACCAGTCATGCCAAGGAGTATCGTATTACCCAGTTACTGGATTGAGGAGGTCAGATAGTCGCTCCATACTGGTATTTAGTTGCATCCGGTTAGACTGGAAGCCGACCCCAACATAGTTGGGAACAGGCTAGGCAGATTGAATTGAAAATCTACCTAGATGTATTATATTGCTCGATTCTCGCATGTCAGCCCACTATGATAAATTCCCCCAAACATTTGCCACCAATTCACGGAATCAACATGTTTTACTAAGAAATAATAATAATGAATAGTAGCCATATCTGTCGTGTCTACTTCATTTCCGGTTATTTCGGCCTCTATTATTATTATGTCTACGTCGCTATTAATAATTCGTATGTACATATACATTATTAGCAGGAAGTTTGGGATTGTGCCTTTATGAGTCACTGTGTCAATAATGTCTAAATATGTTTAAATTAAATCAAAGTAGAATTTGCTAGAAGTACCTGGTCGACCGAGCTCTGCTCGGGTGAAAATAGTGTATTCTCATTTAATAGTATACGATATACATACTAATTCCATGCTGCTATGATAGTAGGTACTTACTAATTCCATGCTGCCATGTCATTATTCTAAGGTAGCCATTTTGTTCTAAACTTTGGGTGACCGAGCTCTGGGATGTACCACCCCCTCTAAAGCAGTATTATTTTAATCTTACTTCAATGGGGTAAAGAGATGGAGCTATACGTCCTGTAGAGCGTTTTAGAGGTGGTGGTTGGCCCTGCTCGGGTGAAAATACGAAGAAAACGAATTATCCTAGCTATATAGATTTTTCGCCTCCGTAAATGCCTATATTGAAAGAAAGAAAGAAAGAAAGAAAGAAAACGTTTATTTGGACACAGTTTGTGAAACACAAAATTTAAACAAAGTAAAATTGATAGTACTATTTTAACAATAAGTGTGCCTCACGGCTGCACCAAAAAGGTTCATTTCAGCATATTGCAACGTTCATCGAAATGTTTAGCCGTTTTCGAGAACATGGTTACAATTATATATACAAATATTGCTTGTTTAGTATAGGATATGGAACAACATAGTATGGTAAGACTAGAGGAAGTCCATAGAAACGATGGATGGACTGTGTGAGAGATGATAAGGCTAGGAAAGGGGTCACTACGGAGATGACGACTGATAGAGAAGTATGGGAGAAAAATACATGTTGTAATAATCCAGTAATAAATTGGTCTATTGGCAGGAACATGATGATATGGTACAAACTTTGTATGATAGTTTAAAAAGTCTGAGACTGAGAGACTGCGGCCTCCTCTCTGTGAGACGGAGTGGGCCGTAATCCACCACGCGAGCCCAGTGCGGGGTGGTAGATGTCACATGTCTTCGAATTTTTGGTTCTAGGACATGCCGGTTTCCTCACGATGTTTTCCTTCACCGTTTTGAGAGCAGTGGTGATGAAATTATTTACACAAAGTAAAGCGCCTGCCCCCACTGCTCTTTTATAACAGACTATTCAATATTTTAAAAGTAACCGCTACTGTTACATTTAACCGGTCGATCTATAGTAAAGTAAATAGTAACTGCACTCTAATAGATTGGTTATCAGTTGACTATTTACTATTTAAATATAGATAGTAAAACTAGCGTCTATTGGCTGACGAGTAACTGATAACTCGACGAGGAATCGACCACTGACGCTGTCATTGATAAGGAGTAGAACTCGTGTAGTACATAGTGCAGTGGTATCATTTATAGTTTAAATTATAACATAATATCACGGTTTTATTTCTCAAACGCATAGGCAGAGGGTATGGTACACCCACACTTGGTCAATTATGTTTAAGTAATAAGGGGCGAGCCTATTGCCGTTAAGTGGGTGGAAATCCAAATAAAAGACAAAAAAATAACATCCCTATGATCCTTGAAGATTTGGCAGAGGTGTACCGTGGACACCCACATTTCGCCAGTTATGTTTAAGTCCCATGTAACAGGAGCGAGCCTATTGCCTATTGGAGAAATTCCTGATAGTAAAAACCCAATCACACTTTACCTGACTTGGGCAACGAACACAGGGCCTCAAGCTTAGCAGCAGCACTTGTGAACACAGTAAATAGTACTCATGTTGGCATCATTATTTTATAGTTTTAATTATTATAACACTATAACTTCTGCCCGGAGTCCGTCGGCGTGAAATTAATTGAAAAAAATATTTGACAATCGTAAAAAAAAAAAAAGCATTAGATTCTTACAAGAAAAATAAATCAGCTAACGAAAATACACTAAAAATTTTGGTTACCCGATGGCATTTATTATTTTAGGTCAAAA